>CANTUZ010000001.1:74141520-84141520 GCA_947846985.1 Fratercula arctica
GAGCCCTTTTGCTCATGGGAAAGCACGTACATTGTGAGGTGTCATCCCAGCCCCAAATGTGCTCCGATGCCAAATCATGTCCATTCACAGCAGCAGGTTTAAGCTATCTTCTCACAGAGACAACTTCCGTTTCCCAACTACGTGTGGAGATGAGGGAGACTGTTCATTTAACTTCAGTCACCTACATGAGGGCAAATGTTTTCCAAAATCCTCCCTGACCTACATGACTTTGCACCTCTACTGGAAGTTAAAATAAATAAATAAAACCACGGGGAATCATATGTACTCTGTTTAAAGCAAACGATGTAGCTGTTCATTTGCATGCTTTCGCATTCAGATTCTGTTATCAGACAACAGTGCAGATCTTACCAGTGGCCCACAGCACTGGAAAAACTCTCTGTCTTTTAGAGCCTCCCATCAGATATAGAGGATTATGCCAGGTCCTTCGTAGAAAAATTGGTTTGGAAACTATTGGAGGTCTTACTGTACAGAGAAAAGCCTCCAACGAGCACACCAAGCACTACGGCTCTCTGTCTTGCTGAAACCTTGTGTGAACCAGGTGCATTTGAAAAGTGTGTGGATTGCATTTTCTAAAATGATGCTTACCTCCTCCTGTTGGTTCCCTGATCATCCCCCTTCACACACATGAACATACTCGGCGCCCTACGCTTCTCCTTTCATGTACAATAAGTGGAAAGTTCATTAGTGCTGTCAGCCACCAATACATCTTGTCCTCTAGACCTGTGAAGCACATTGGGCTCACTGTCTGTTTCCCAGGCTCAGGAAATGCAGGAAGGATAGGCTTTGGAACACAATGGAAAATTTCCTTGCATTAGCTACCAGAAAAAAGAGACACCCTGAAGGCCTTGTCTTTTTTCATTAAAATCATAAAAAGCCGTATAATTACAAAGCTTGTGCAATGCTAATTTTCCACATAACTTTCACACTTTATCAGCCCTAAAATATATCTGAAGTGGCAGCACTGATACACAGATCAGGTGCCAGCCCACATATCCTGCCATAGATAATGTGAGCCACAGAAGCACGGTCTAGCCTGTAAAGAATTAGGAAGAAATACCTCCACTAAGAAGGAATGCTCTGGCTGGATTACTCAATGAGTGCTGACAGGAGAGGCACTAAACCAGGGCATTAACAGACTGCAAGAACTGCAGATTTGCCCCTGCTAGGCAGAAATGTGCCTTAATCATTAAATTAATGATAAACAGAACCTCCAAAAATCGCATGCAACTATTAATAAACAATCTCACAAAGTTACATTTCATTAATAACCATAAACAAATCTATAAATGGTGCCCATTGGAAGGATAATGTTTTTCCCTCTCTCTGAGAACATATGTTTGTAAACCGTGTAGCTGGGCCCCGAGTAATTTTGGAGTGAGTAATTTCCGAATGTGCAATTACAAATGGCTAAAGTGCAATAGCTCCCCGAAGCATCATCACAATTTCTGCAGTGAGTGTTTAATTGTAGCCAGACTTTGTAACCTTACCATGGCCTGTGTCCTTGCCATAACCCTAGGCCTAAGCTCCACTCTTCAACATATGGGAAAATTTTTCAAGCTGATTGCTCCAATCTGATTAGGGGAAGTTATGTAGCTGCCATTTATTCAGAGTCTTGTTACCACACTCCAACAGCTGCTTTGTAAAAGATTCCCATTAAGGCCATTTTCTGCCTACTCCAATTCCAGCACGCCTGTCAAAGTAATTGTGATTGCACTGATCGTTCTGAGGGTGCCAGCAATAAAAAAATTAAAAATCTCTTTGATACCGGCTTGGCAAAAAGTAACTTCAGTATAACGGTAAATTGGTTAGGAGAAAGTGCTTCCTGCCTCAGCTTTCCTACCCTGAATCCCTTGTAAATTCCCCAGTACATGAAGGCACAGGTGTCTCCAGGACAAGTTTGAGAGGAGGCACTTGCTCTATAGCAAGTGACCACTAAAAACCTAGCACAATTCCATTTGACGACAACAGTCTCTCCCTCCAGTTGCCTCTTCGGCAAACTGAAAAAGTTTTGCTGGGTTTTTCACTCCTAATTGTGGTAACGTTGAGGCTGATAAGCTGCGTGCAGCTGAAATGTCATGCCAGTACTGCAAAGCAGGGGAGAATAGGTGACTTTCCACCACAGTGATCATTTCCAAATTTAAAAAAAAAAAAAAAAAAAAAAAAAAGGAAAAAGAGAAAAAAGAAGAAATGTCATGTGTTCCGAAGTGGGGGTGTCTAAAGGATGAGAGGCCCCCTCAAATTGCTGCCAGTCATTTCAGGCTGTCCAGAAAGCTACTGTTCCCATGGGATAAAGCTTGAATTTTTCTTATTTATTCGGATATTTTGTTAGGTTTAGAAGTTTAAAATAGACACACAATTAGAGAGAATTGATCTCAGGTAGTTTCTGATATGAATATGCAAATGAATAGGTGAGTAAGGGTTAAAATGCTCCAGGCTTTTGGTTTGAAACAGCACCCACATAAACGCTGAACTCCTTGGAGCTGCTTAACACTTATACCAACAGAGATGCCTTTGCCCCTTTATATTTCTAATGTGCTTTTGCATTTAACCCAGCGATGATTTTATCATTGCCTGATAGACGGAAATACAGGATTACCAAATCTTTGACATTCTTTTTTCTACCTAAATGGGAATCAATATTAACACAATTAATGTCTGTCATATGTTTCAGTGTTTCTCCTCCTTGCAGCAACTATAAGGTTCAAATGCAAAGGAAATAAAAGACTTTTCGTTAGGATCATGTCCACCTTAAGAAGCTTCAGGCTAATAACTGGCAATTATTAATATTACATTATATTACATATAATTCATGGATTATGGATTTTGGAATTGTGGGTTATAATTCACCTCTAACTATAGTGGTTTGGCTGAGATGGTTTAAACAGGTTTCTCCTTGAGTCGGAAAGTATTTCGGTCTTGCTTTGTTTTGGGCCAAAAGTAAAATGCACAAATCTAATGAAAATTCTCAACCTGCATTTTAGCATCAGCAAAGTGTGTTTGCTGTTGACATAAGCTTACTGAGTACCTCTGCTTGGACACTGCGAAATATGTAAAATTTAACCCCCAAAATCCAGTTACAGCTTAACCACAGTCTAAGTAGGTTAACTCTGCCCAATCCAAATTTTTTAAACCTAAGCTCCTCTGATCTCCTAAGAATTAAAAATAACCTCAAATAACAGTTATTTCTCCTTTATTGAGGAAGAAAGACTTGAATTCTGGTTATTCTGTGCAATGAAAACTTTTGAGAAGTTGACAAATGGGAAAGTTCTGCTCTGAGATGCGAAACCAGTGACGTTAAATGATTTTTCTCTCTTTAGGTGGTGAATCCCAATTCTGGGTATAGATCAGATAACAGCTAAAGGCTAACATATCTGCATGTGAGGCCCTGTGCTAAGCATCAAACCTAAAAAAAAATACCTAAGAAAGCCCCTAAGCAAGGTTTCTAAACAGGACACAGTCTACAGTAAAAGGCATCCCTGAAAACGAGACTTTTTCTCTTTGGTTACTTATGAGTATTGTCTTCGATATCCGCAAGGACGGATCGCATGTGTTCTCTATTACTTCTGGCTTTCCAGGGGTCAGCAGCACAGAAGTTTATTTGGTGAGTTGTCCATGTTCCATGTTCCATGACAACTTGTCTGAAGGGGTCATGTTCTTGGACAGAGAATATTACACTTTCAGGCTATTTTTGATTAGTTCCTGGTGGCTAATACGACTTCTCAGATGTGACTGAGCCTTTACTGTGTAAAATAAAGAGGTTAGGTATTCCAGCAAAAGATGCTGGCAGGGTGAATGTAGGATCTTTCTGCCATCACTGCAGACGAGTCATAGTCTCCAGAATCCCTTGTGTCTCATCAGCTTATCATAGCAGGGCTCTCACAGGTTTATTTCTAGCTGGTTTTTTGATGATGTGTATTATAGGGAAGGACAGTTTGGCATTACAGAGGCAAAAGGAGAAGACAGGCAAAGAATTTAATGTCATTAATTTTACCTCATGATCTCTTGGCAGAAAATACTTTTATGAAGTAATTTTTGGAGTTGAGGCAGAGTCTAAACGTTTTTAGCTTGAAAATGGTGGTGAATAGATTTTTATTTCTGTCCAGAGGCAGAAATGGTTTAACCAAGGCAACATGTTCATCGTTTGTGCCCATCAATAGCCTAAGGGTCCAGTCCGAATGACAGCTGGCTGTGCACATCCAAACATTACTTGTGAGAAGCTTAAAATCCAGAATTCAACTACAAAGCTTTAAATCACTGCATTGAAAACTTTCTTGCTAAGACATTGGTACATCCCATGGCTGCAACTCTTTTGAATTTTATAAGAGCGTGTGTCCCTCAGTTTCCATGAAAATGTTAATTTTATGATGGTTTCTTGTAGGTCTCTGTTTATTTTGAGTCCATGTGAGTTAACTGTTGGTTAGACTTCCCTGGGCAACTCTATTTTTCCTAGAATTCTGTTGATGAGATTTTTTCAAATACTGGCTTTTTCTGGGACTGGGTGGCCAGGCTTCTCAATGGTGGTGAAGCAGTGGTGTAACACCTTCTGAGAGAGTGGCAAAATTGTTCAAATCCCCACTGCTTTATAGGGATTAATTTAATGAGAGCTGTCAGTGAACATCGGAGGTGTGAGAGAAGACCAGGGTGTTACAAGTGCTCTTGAAACCATGCTCTGGCTGCATACCTGCCAACATTTTAAATGTTGAAAGTGGTAGACTTGGCAGATAGGCTGAGTCTGGTTCCTATGTCTGCCTGCTCCTGCAGAGCCTCCTGCCCCTTCTCTCCACACCTCTTGGAGAAGCCAGCAGCTTCTTGCTCTTGCAGGCTGGCTTTCCCTCCTGGAAAGTCACGCGCTCCCCGCTTGAATCCTCCTGCTGCCATTGTTCGAAGACGCAAGACACCGCTGATCCTCTGAGCAGGGTACCCTGCTTCACTGACTGCGTGCCTGTCATTTTGGCAGCAGCAGAAATTTTGCAAAACAAGCATGTGGGACCAGAGATCTAGTGTTGGCAGGCGTATTTCTAGGGCACCAAGGGGAACACCGGTCAAAGCAGTGGAAAGATGGATTACAAAGGGAATTAATTAACATATCCATTATTAAGTTATTTGGCAAAGGGGAGTGGTCAATATGCTAGACACTGCAGGAAAAGGTCTTTTAGGCATGAAGCGTAGTAAGACAGAAGGTGGAACTGATTTCACATCTGAGATCCCCAAATGGGATTAAAAAGTCCTGCTTTACTTTAAGTAGATAGTTTTCTCTCTGGTGGATAGAAATTCTTGTGCATCTATAGGTGCTGTAGGAAACATAAAACTGGTAGACTTGTGTACTAGGTTCATGTATCTACTAAGGATTTATACGCAGTTTTATACATAAAGAATCCAAGTACAGCCAGGACACACCTGATTTCCTGTGTTGGCACTGTGAAACGTGCAAGCTCAGTGTGCCCAGCACGAATATGAGATGTTAACAGGTTTATACAGCACATGAACACTTGTCTGGGATTTGCAAGTACCCAGAAACTCAGTAGTTACAGAAACTGTGAGCAAATGGCCAAATTCCTTTTGCTCTCACAAGGAGTCAACAGCAACACAGGAAAGGGGAGGTAGATGACTCACAGAAGTGAAAATCTATGGCCAGGAATGTCAGAGTTGGCAGGTAAGGGTTCTACTACCAAAAAAAAAAACAAACCAAAAAACCCAAAAAAACCCCAAAACACAAAAAACCACAACAAAAGAAAGCAGTCATGGAGGCCACACCTGGCCTGCGTCTGTTGTGGCTGTGGCAGAAGGAAGGAAATAAGAAAGCAGAGCTCCCAAATCCCTAACCTCCAAGTATCTGAGTGTCCCTCAGCAATACTCTTATTTTGACCTCAAAAATGAATCTAATGACCAACCCCACAAACAAAGGTTGGCCAGCCCAGTCAGCTAATACTCTCTGCAGAGGCAGTAGTGTTAAGGCCTGCTTCTCTGGTTACCCAAACCTGAGCTTCTCTTCCTTCTGGCAGGTCATATTTCTTCCTCACTGGCCCGCTGATCTGGTTAGTCCTTGGTGCTCCATAAACCCTGCCCACACCCACTGCATTTACCTCTAGTGAAGGGAGGGTGTGTGGTGGGGAAGTACAGGATCCTTCTGAGAACTATTCTTTCTCCTCTAAGGAGTTAGAGTTGTAGACAGTGGAAAGAAAAAGAAGAGAGCTGGTATTGGACTAAGAAAACAGAATGAAAAAACCCCAACAACTCATTTTGGGCTTGAAAATCGTAGTACTTGTCTCCTGATGGGAGATACCCAAAAGGAGAACCCAGAGGAGGCTCTGACTCCAAGAGCAGGGGTATTTGCAGATGCACAGAAGATGCCAGGAGACAGCATCAGAATTACTGAAAATTAAATGTGGCCTGGAAGGCTGAGATCAGGAGAAAGACAAAGTAGAGTGGTGCTCACCAAAACAGCCTTCAACAAAATGGGTAGAGCACACCTTGCTGTAAAGATGAATCTGAATGCCTCTGGTTGAGACTTCAGCATGGGTCACCCATTTCCTTGTGCGTGCTCTAACCAACAGGTTATAATACAAAAGGAGCCTAAATCCTCATATATTAAATAAAAAATGAGAGACTGTCTTCAAAAGAAGCAGCCTCAACATCCTGGTCTAAGAGGAGTTTCCAGACTCGGGGTCTTCAATTCAGACCTGGGTCTCCAGCGCTAAGAAGTGATGATGGTTAGCCAGACAACATTGCTTCCCCATTGGCTAGTTCTGAATCCCGTCACAATGAATAGGACTGACTTTTAGGCTCCATGCCTAATGCAGAGTGCCTTGGTTCCCATTCTGCACCAAACTTTCTCCCCTTCCATGTAAGAGCGGGGCATAAGCCCGGCGAAGAAACTGCCCTCTGCTCTGACAGACACATGCCTGGGTGCGAAGTGTTCCTAGCGTTAAATTATTGTGGTGATGTGTGTCATGGGGTCTTTGACCAATTCGGCATTTATGTGCCGGATACACCGTGCAGGCAGGAGGGTACGTTCTACTCACCTCCCCCCCAGCCAGTCAGGCGGAATATTTGGTTGCAGCGTGCCCGCCTGGCCCATCTCCTGAGGTTTCCTTTGACGCCAGGGGGAGGATGGGAGGGAAGGAAGGGGAAGGGAGGAGCATGCCTCACTCCTGTCCCCATCTGGAGTTGGGGTCCGGCCGAGGGGCACAGCTGGGCGCAGGAGCCGGGGAGCACCGCTGGGCTCCACAGCACAGGCATGGCCTTTGTGTTAGGAAGGGCTGCGGTGAGCACGGCGGCTCCTGCCACGTAACTTCACTTCTTCCTTAATGGCGAGCGTTTGACTTTGAAGCTCTAGTCTCCCCTGATCAGTTTACTCCATAAATTAGCGTGTTAATTGTACACACAGTGCTGTCTATTAGGGAGGTGTGTGTTTGACAGCCTCCAGCTGCGTGTTTGCAGAGATCCTGTTGTAGAAATCATTACAACGAGCAGTTTTCACAACCTTTTTAATGCACTCTTAAAAGTAACAATTACAGGGGCTTTAACATTTGCAGCTGAAACATGTTTGGAGAATGGCTCATTCAGCTGCTTTAGTGTTAACTTGATGTTAGATCAGATTGCATGATGCCAAATTAGCCATACACCACATATCATCCCACGAACATTGTAAGAGCTTTTCTTTTTCTCAAAAAACAAATCAAAAAATGCCACCATTTTTAAAGCTTGTACTTCAGAAATTCTTTTGTAACAGGTTCCATCTGTTCTTAATTTCTTGCCTAAACACGCAGGCTCGAAGGCAAACCCTTTACTCACGTTGACTCCTGTGTGAGTCACGGCTCACAAAAGGGCGCAGGCAGTCTGGACCTCAGATAGGGGCAAGCGCATGTTATATATTTACAACAAATCTGTTTGACCTCTCAAATGCAGTGAGCACTACTGTTAATATATCGAACCCGGTGAATCACTGCAACAGAGTCAGAACAGATGGATTTTAAAGTTTTTTTTTTGATTTGTCATCCTTTTCTCTTTGGACACTGATTCATACACCTGTAAAAACAAATAAATATAATTTTGTTTCTTTTAATGATAGGAATCGAAGTCTAGCTGATGTTGGGTATAGAGGTCTACTGTCAGAAAAGGTCATTTCACATTCTGTCAAATGAATATTGCTGGGGTGCTCCAAAGGGTCCAGACATCAATGGGTTTGAGAGTATCCACACAGGCCTTCTCACTCACCACTAAGGCATACAGCTCAAACAACAGCTGATTAATTCCTTGTCACCTCTACAAGCAAAAGTATATGTGCAGGGACAACAACGAGCTCATTGCGTTGGTAAAAAACACCTTCACATTCAGCTGGACCTGTGGTTCAGATGTTGTGGCTAGAAGTTGTTTGTCAGGAAAGCAGAAACGATCCCTTTTTCTTTCCCTTTTTATGCTAATTTGCTGCCTCTAAACAGCAACTGGAGCCCCTGGAAGGGCTGAGGGTGGATGGTGTGAGCAGAGAGAAAGCAAAGCATCGAAAGGTGAGAAAGAGATGCAGTGGATGTTAAAGCAGCTTGACCCAAGAAGACACCGATCTGTGTAATGTAAATGGGAAAATTTGAAGAAAGAAATGGTTTGCAGACGAATAATTGGAGAAGGTTGACCCCGGTACAGAAAGGGGTGGGGAGGGAGAGAAGGAGGAAGAGCAGAATGAAGACCTGTGTAATGTAAATTAAAAAGACTTCAGTATAAGCAATTACAGACTGGTTGGAGCCCAGAGAACGTATGCCTGTCCTCTAGCCACAGAATGTTTCAATATGCAATTTTCTAAAGTAATCTAAAGTGCTGCTTGTTTCAAGAAAAAAAAAAAAAGAAAAAACAACATAAAAACCCCCGCACATTTACAAGGCTCTGCAATTTGCTATTTAAATTGCATTGAGGAGTTTCACACAGCAGGTCACAGGCATGCTGCCCTAGTTCACCAATCCTTTCCAACAGGCAGCGCGCTTAATGCGTGCTGCTACCTATCAGGGTTTTCCTGAATTTACTGGAGGCCTTCACTGATGTAATAATACAGTAGGCTCTAAAATGCTTGAAAAATAAAATGAAGATTAAGATTAAACAAAACATTTTTCTTGGTGATAAATTTAAGCAAATTGAATGTAATTGCTCTATTTTATTCAAAGGAAGAGTCTGTGCTGACCTTACGCTCAAGTATTCTTCCTGACTTTTGCAAGCCTGGATACATGACATCATTTGGACAATTTGCACATATTTATACAATTTGTCATCATTCTGTCTTTACAGTCTGGAGAGTTACAGGATTTGCCTCTAGGCTTACTTTTCCCCCTGCACAAGATGCTTTATGAGAATCATATGCTTGCAATACTATTTTTAAAAACTGAAAAATTTAAGTAAACATTGAGAACCTACTTCATATTTAAAGCTGATATGAAGAAAATAAATTGTGAACAGAGGAACAGGGGCTGGAAAATTCTAAACCGAAGCACGTACTGGAGGCACAAGTGTTTTTTTTCCTTAGGCTACCCTTGACATGGGTATGTATGAACAGCATGGACCAGGATAGTATTTCAGAGATGGGGGAGGCATTAAATGATTTTTTTTGTCCTTCCACCAAATGTAATTGAGTCCTGTACCTCATTACCATATCAGTCAGTTGTGTGGATTATCAAAAAGATTAGGAAAGTGGCTATTTGGCATGCACTCCGAACTTAGATTCTTTTGAGATGAAGGAAGGGGAAAAGATTGGCACAGCAGAGAGGAGAAGAAAGAGTTTACAAACTAAATGTTTATAGTTAAATCCTTAGCAGTTGGAGCATGTGAATAAGTTGTTTTGATACCTCAAATTAAATTTGGCAGTAATTTTTGAGAGTTTAGGTCCTTATATATTGAGACCTATTCTTAGGTCTACCCCATTCAGCTCCTAGGTTTCAAGTTAGAAAATGCTTTTTCTTATTTATGGTAGTTGCTATTACCAAGGCAAGCTTTAAAAGAGAACAGCAGAATATGTTCTCGAGAGGACTGAGATGCTTTTTCCAACTCTGTTCTTTTAAGTTGCACCAAAACCACGGATATCTGTGAATTTTGGTTTCAGTGGATACTGTGTTTGACTTCTTGTCAGGGCAAGACCTGACTAGGTACCAATATTCCCTTCTATTTGCTGATTTACTCCTGCATCCTGAAGTACTGATCAGAGCTGATCTATACAGCAGACTGGCTGAATCACCACTTGAGGGTGGTAGTAAATATGGGGTTGACAGAACTCTGGCTTTGCTGTATTGTCTGCACTTTCCTTAGTCTGAATGAAAATATCTAGTACATTTTTTTTCAAAAGGAAAAGAAAAAAAAAAAGGATTAATTTAAAAAATGCCCAAATGGTTTGCAAATACAGATCAAGTATGACAATTTATTTTTTCTGGGAAAGAGGAAATTTTTTTTTTCTGAAGACATATTTTATACGTTTTGAAACTGCTTTGGCTTTTGGATTTTACTTCATGATTTTAGAACAATTATAATTATCCCACAATTAAAAAAGAATTTTTACTTCAGGCTGAATGAAGTGTTCTGTTCAAATAACATTTTTTCAGCATTATGGTTTGACCATCGGATCAAGAAAAACTGCAGTGTGTGCAGCTAGTAAGACCTTTCTCCCACAGCAAGAAACAAGCTTGGTCATTGATTTCAGCTAGCATAAAATGAAGTCCGAATCGATTCACACCAACAGCTTTTAACTTTCAGAGGGGACTTACATTTGAACGATAGACTGAAAGTGAGTGATCCATAAACCTGGTAAACAACACTTTATTGCTCTTGTAACTCAGTAGATGTGCATTGAGCTTTATAGACAAAAGCAAATCTTCTCTCTAAGTTATTATGGACAAATAGGGAGGAGACAAACAGCAGACTCGGAAAGGTGAGGATGGATGAAGATGGTAACCATCAATTGAAGTATATTTCCAGTGAGTAATTGGAAGCAGGGGTCAGATATTCTGGCTTCTTGAAACAATCACTTTTTTAGGAGAGTTAGAGGGAGAAAGATGGAGGGTCTTAGTGAAAGCAGAAAGGGATGAAAGCAGAAAGATAAACACAGACCTTGCTTTGGGGGCATGCATTTTGGGCTCAGTGACAGATGCAAGGAAAGAGGTACGGTAAGTGTATAAAGCAGCAGGACATCCTAGGCAAGACTGAAGAACTTTATTCTGACCCTGTAAGTGAAAACCAACCTGAAGAGAGACTTGCAGCTGAAGTCAGGTCACGATTTTGCAGAAAGACCCAGTTAATTAAAACCTACAAAACAAAACACTGCTATTAATTCATTAAATGGTCCTGTGAGCTAACAGGCTGCTAACGTAGCTTATGCAGACCCTGTGCCACTTGCTGCTTGTGACAGCAGATCCTGCCGGCAGCGATGAGGCAAGACTTTTGCCTATGCTTACCTTTATGCACTGCCACTAAATCTTTGCACAATCAGGGCCTAAGCATCTGTCAATAAGTCCTGACCACACAGGCACACTGACTTATAATCTGACTTCTATTCAGTATGCGCATGGGTTATCAATGCACATATTTGATACCCTTCATTAGTTTAGTGTGCTATCTTTAGAGAAAAGTCAATGGCCTGCCCATCTCAATGGATACCCTAGAATAAATTTGTGAACTAACTACAAAAGAGTACATAAAACCAGATGAGGCATGACAGAATTAAAGTCTTTGAGTCAGAGGCTCAGCTGTGGCAAGCAGCCAGCTGTGCCACTGCCAGTTAGGCCATGCGTATTACCATTACAATTATATCGAAGGGAAATGACTTCATGCGCAGGGTATGGCTTGAATATTAAAAATTCCTTGAGCAAAATGAAAGGCGCATTACAGTATGATAGAAAAAGAGTGCAAACATGTTTCATTTTATTTCAACACTACGCTCCAGCAGATGCACTGGTAAGCAAAGGAAATTGCTAGGTCTCAGTTTCATGTTCCAGGGCTTTACTGATTGGAGGACAGATTTACAGCACATGTAAGAAACAATTAGAATAGGGACTCCACCAACAACAAAGCGAGGGAATAAATTCCGATAATGAGACGGGAAAAGTACAAGGTAGAAATGATCTATGTGCTTGCATTTGGGGTATAAAATGTCAAAAAGCCCTGTGTCAGCATGAATTGCACTAGGCAACAGATGGTGTACAGATTACGCTCCCTCTCCTTCTTTCTTTCTCTCTCTCTCCCCGCGTCTCTTTCTTTTATAGGTTTCTTTCCAAAAAACCTACAGATTTCCCCCAAACACTTTGCTATTTATTGGCTGTCAACTGAATAACCATAAATGTTTGGTTGGGAGATTGTCGGGGAAAGAAAGAAGGGAGTGAACAGACAGGAAAAAACTTCAAAGTTTTCCCAGTCACGTTGCACAGACGGGAGATGTACTCTTTGGATTCTGAATTGTTGCTTTTGGTTAAATTTTCTAGGCTGAAAGTTTTGATTTTTTTCTTCCCCATCCCGGAGACAGTAACTGAGTGTCATGTGAAAAAGAAAGAGAGAGAGGTGGCTGCAGAGTAAGGGCTCTGCAGTGCTGAAGTCACGTCTGACATCACAGCAATGAAATAGAGCTCAAAGAAACTTGTTGCTCCTTCTTAGCATCTATTTACATTGTGTAAGCAGAGTGCCTGAATCACGCAAAGGTCTCATTTTGTGAGAAAAACTCATGAGTCATGGAGGGATCTGAAATTCGTGACATACTTTTGCCTCAATGAATCATAAAACACAACACTTTATCACTATAAAACAACCAACATTGCAGAAGACTTGTGGGTAGGGATTGTTTGAATCTCTTCTCCCAGCGTAGCCACTTTGTGTGTGAAACTGTCCAACAGTTTAGGGCAAGGGATGAAGAAAATGTTAGTTCTAAGACAAAGATATTTGAAACACGAGCAAGATAGTAAGCAAATGAGAATTCACTTGCAAACCTCCATCCCAACGAAAACAATAATATGTGAATGTCAGTTGCATTAGGAATTTTCAAGTCAGAAGCAAAAGAAACTTGAGATTTTACAGTTGTTGCATATCTAGAGTGTTCTGCTATTTTTAACCATATTATTTTGTTTTCACAGTGGTTTAATTCTCTAGAAGAATTAGATTAAAATAGTCCTCTGGATGACATTTTTCTAATTTTCCAATTCTAAATTTGAAAACTCTTAGATGCCATTTATTCAGACTGCATCTAAACAAATTGTTAACATTTTCAAATTCTCACAGTGTATTTTCTGGCTAGACCTTGGACAATCTAAGTGGCCAAAATTTATTTTAAAGTTCAAAATCCAACTGTATTATTGTGACACTATTCCTTGCACATTCCACCCAGACCGATGCAATCCATTTAAAGCCAGATCCATTTCTAACTTGCTTCATCACAAAGATGCAAGAGATGCAGATTTACCAAAGCAGCATGGGAGGATTTTAACCAGAAATGATGACCCTTCCATATCCCGTTAACGCCTGGTGAGGTGGCACACATTCCTCTGCTTTGTGGCACAGCTGCAGCTATGTGCTAGCCTTGCCCATCACACCCCTGCCCCAGGTGCTGCCCATGCTGCTGCTGCTGCTGCTGCGGCCAACTTGCCCTATCTGGCAGTAACAGGCAGTGCTTGGAGGTGTTATGTGAAGGCGGGACAAGGGATGCGGTAAGGGGCAGTGGTTCCTGAGACACTGTTTGTGATAGGTACTTTACCACCACCAGAACAAGGAAATGTGCCCGGAGACAGAACACCCACAGCTGAGCTATGAGGTTAGGGCAGTTGTTACACAAATACCTTCACTCTTAAATGATAATTTCAATGTCAGGCTCAGGGTGGAAGCAGAATGAGTATCAAAATCCACTGGAAAGTATGAGTTGCCTAGCTTTGTGTATTACAAGTAGCATGCCAGGTTGTCCAGAGGCTTTCCAAACCCAAGTGACTGTGGAGGGTCACGCTGGTGTTTCCTGATGTGTGCGTCATGTAGGCCTGTACTTCCAGTTTGCAGATACAAGCCACCTCATTTACTTTACCTGTTGAGTAGCGTGACAATTGTCATATGTTGCCTTTGGCTGAAAACCTCCTGACTGAGTCCCGTGTCTATGGAACCTCACCACCCCTGTAGTGGTTCAGAGAAACTACCACCTCCTTGAGGGGTTTTGTGAATTTCCTGTTTCTGAGGAAAGCTGCCCTCTCAGTCCCAGGGAAGCGGATACAGCGGATCTCATCTACCTTTGTCTTGTGAAGATTATGTGGAAGTGATGTCTTCACAAAAGCTGGAGGATGTGTGCCATCTCTAGTGTGTCTCTCAGAAGGATCAGCAAAGGAGCAGTAGCAGCTGGTCTCCTACACCCTCCAGTCACTCAGGGCTGTTGCACTTAAGGGATTCTAATGATGCTAACAGTACCATGACTTGAGGGCCTTTCTAGATTTCAGTAGACAAGGGAAACATTTAAATAATTTTTCCTCTAAAGATAGGTGTTCCAGGATGCACAGACATCCCCAAATGTGTATTGATGTCAGTCTTGACCATGCTTGGACTAGAAGACTATTTCTAAAGGCACCAGTGGAGATTATGAAAATACCAATCATAAAAGTGTCTGGGATGCGTTATCACTGAAACAAGGAGGTCTGTCGAGATGGAAAGGAGGGTGAGCAGTTAGAGGAACATGTACAAGGGGCTGACAAAAAGAATCCTAGTGGGGAATAACATTAAAGACTGAAGACTAAGTCTACTGGACTTCACATTATAAATCATAACTTTTCCATAATTTGCAACTTGGAGAGAGAGACATTAAGCTCCAGATCATATGGTTGGGAGTTAAAAGTTATGGATTTTCAAATGGTAAAAGTGGCTACAGCTTCACAGTCTGCAGCCAGAGGCTCCAGCGCACAGGAGGATGTTATTTCTTTCTATTTCTCCCACCTCAAATCCCGAATTAATTTCTAAAACTTAATTAAAACTTCAGAATACCTCTGTAGTATAGATATTCTAATCACTTTCTCCATTATACAGATTGTGAACAGAAAGAGAATGAGATTTTAAAAAGTATTTAGCATTAAGCTAATTGATTCCTTTGAAGTCTGTAGGAGTATTACAAAGAACATGAAAGCCAGCAGAGTTAAGCCAGCTCTAAGTGCCAGACTTTCAGAGACCTTATTAGAACTGATAAAAAAAAAAATAAGAAATTTCCCTTTGCTTAGGAAACTCTGAAGTTTGTTTTTTATACTAAATTGGAAAATAGACTCGAAATTTCCCCTAAAATTAAAATTTCAGCTTGGAAGAACCAAAACACTCAATTGTCAGGCAGTTTGTTAATATTGTAACATAGATATGTTTGTTTTCTAGCTTTTTGTATTATTGAGTGTGTAATAAATTGTCAAAAATAAATATAAGAAAACAGTAAACATACTTTTCACTTTATCTGCATGAAATATTGGCACCTATAATGAGATAAAAAGATCAAGCCAATTTGGTTTGACTTTTAATTGTAGAAAATGTCATAACACTTTGACACATCTCTGTGAAATGCTTTGAATCTGGCCAAAAAAAACCCTTTTCAGATGGAAAACCATTTCACCTACAGTGTTTAACCATTTCTAGCACTTAGGTTGTCAAAGATGAAAATTAATTGCCTTGGAGGATCATAGAATCATCGGGTTCGAAGAGACTTCTGGAGATCATCTAGTCCAACCCCCCTGCCACAGCAGGGTCACCTGGAGCAGGTTGCACAGGAATGTGTCCAGGTGGGTTTTGAATGCCTCCAGAGTTGGAGACTCCACCACCTCTCTGGGCAGCCTGTTCCAGTGCTCTGTCACCCTCAGGGTAAAGAAGTTCCTCCTCATGTTTAGGTGGAACTTCCTATGCTCAAGTTTGTGCCCATTACCTCTTGTCCTGTCCCCGGGCACCACTGAAAAGAGCCTGGTCCCATCCTCCTGACACCCACCCTTTAAGTATTTATAAGCATTGATAAGATCCCCCCTCAGCCGTCTTTTTTTCCAGACTGAAGAGACCCAAATCCCTCAGCCTTTCTTCATAAGAGAGATGTTCCAGTCCCCTAATCAACTTTGTAGCCCTCTGCTGCACCCTCTCCAGCAATTCCCTGTCCCTCTTGAACTGGGGAGCCCAGAACTGGACACAGTACTCCAGGTGTGCCCTCACCAAGGCAGAGTAGAGGGGGAGAATGACCTCCCTCGACCTGCTGGCCACACTCTTCCTGATGCACCCCAGGATGCCATTGGCCTTCCTGGCCACAAGGGCACATTGCTGGCTCATGGTCATCCTGTTGTCCACCAGGACTCCCAGGTCTCTTTCCACAGAGTGGCTCTCCAGCAGGTCAGCCCCCAACCTGTACTGGTGGAAGGGGGTATTCCTCCCCAGGTGCAGCACCCTATACTTGCCCTTGTTGAATTTCATAAGGTTCCTCTCTGCCCAGATCTCCAACCTGTCCAGGTCTCTCTGTATGGTGGCACAGCCTTCTGGTTTGTCAACCACCCCCCCAGCTTTGTGTCATCAGCAAACTTGCTGAGGGTGCACTCTATCCCCTCATCCAGGTCATTGATGAATATATTGAAGAGGACTGGACCCAGTACTGACCCCTGGGGAACACCACTCGCCACTGGTCTCCAACTAGATTCTGTGCCCCTAATCACAACCCTCTGAGCTCTGTCTTTCAGCCAGTTATCTATCCACCTTACTGTCCTTTCATCTAGCCCACTCTTCCTAAGCTTCCCTATGAGGATGCTGTGGGAGACCGTGTCGAATGCCTTGCTTAAGTCGAGGTAGACCACATCTACCACCCTCTCCTCATCTATCCATCCAGTCATGCCATCATAGAAGGCTATCAGATTAGTCAGACATGATTTCCCCTTGGTGAATCCATGCTGAGTACTTCTGATAGCTTCCTTTTCCTCCACATGCCTTGAGATGACGCCCAGAACGAGCTGTTCCATCATCTTTCCAGGGATGGAGGTGAGACTGACCAGCCTGTAGTTCCCTGTCTCCTCCTTCTTGCCTTTCTTGAAGACTAGAGTGACATTGGCTTTCCTCCAGTCCTCAGGCACCTTGCCTGTACTCCAGGACCTTTCAAAGATGATGGAGAGTGGCCCAGCAATGACTTCTGCCAGCTCCCTCAGCACTCTCGAGTGCATCTCATTGGGACCCATGGACTTGTGAATATCTAAATGATCTAATTGGTCCCTCACTCAATCCTCCTCAACCCAAGGGAAGTCTTCTTCTTTCCCTGTTACTTTACCGAATGCCTGGGACTCCTGAGGGCTGGGCAGAGCAGTAAAGACCGAAGCAAAGAAGGCATTCAGTAGCTCTGCCTTCTCCGCATCCTCCATCACCATGGCTCCTGTCTTATTCAACAGTGGGCTCACAACTTCTCTGGTCTTCCTTTTGCTTCCAATATACTTGTAGAAGCCCTTCCTGTTGAGCTTGATATCCCTAGCCAGGTTTAATTCCAAGGCGGCCTTGGCTTTCCTTGTTTCATCCCTGCACTCTCTGGTGGCATTCTTGTAATCCTCCCAAGGGGTCAGTCCCTTCTTCCACTTATTGTAAACTTTATTCTTCCACTTGAGCTTTTTCTGAAGCTCCCTGCTCAACCATGCAGGTCCCCTGCATCCCTTGGCCAATTTCTTTCTCTTAGGGATGCACCGATCCTGAGCTTGGAGGAAGCGTTCTTTGAATATCAACCAACTTTCTTGAGCCCCTTTGCTTTCCAGAGCCTTGGCCAATGGGATCTCTCTGAGCAGTTTCTTGAAGTGGTCGAAGTTAGTCCTCCTGAAATCTAAAGTTGTAATTTTACTTCTTGTTGTTTTGTGCATAGTACCCATGATCCTGAACTCAATCATTTCATGATCACTACAACCCAGGGTGCCCCAACCTTAATGTCCTCCACCAGTCCCTCTGTGTTTGTCAGTACCAGGTCCAGTCCAGAAGTGCTCTTCTCCTTGTTGGCTCCTGTACCACCTGTGTCAAAAAGCTGTCGTCAATGCACTGGCGGAGCCTCCTGGACTGTGCATGCCTGGCTGTGTGATTTTCCCAGCAGATATTGGGGTGATTGAAGTCCCCCATGAGAACCAGGGTCTGCGATTGCGAGGATACCTTCAGCTGTCTGTAGAAAGCCTCATCAGTTTCCCCATCCTGATCAGGTGGCCTGTAATTAACACCCAGAACTGTGTCCCTCATATTTGCCTGTCCCTTAATCCTCACCCATAAGCTCTCGACCCTCTTTTCATCCGCCCCTAGTGAGAGCTCAATGCATTCCAGTTGCTCTCTCACATAGAGTGCAATTCCACCACCACGCCTCGCTGGTCTGTCCTTCCTGAAAAGGACATAGCCATCCATGACAGCATTCCAGTCATGCGAGCTGTCCCACCATGTCTCAGTAATTGCAATGAGATCGTGGCCCTGCAACCGCACACAGATCTCCAGCTCTTCCTGCTCATTCCCCATGCTGCATGCATTGGTGTATAAGCATTTCAGAGGGAGTTGTGTGTGTAGTTTTGACCCTTGAGATGTGGTGTGCCTTGTGGCTTGCAGAAATACTGGCACACTGGCCCACGAGCGCTGAGCAACTATGCCCTGGCACCTCACCAGCAAGCCCAGTACCATGCCCACCCCCCTTCAAATCTAGTTTAAAGCCCTCTCAATGAGTCCTGATAACTCTTGTCCTAGAACCCTTTTTCCCCTGGAAGTCAAGGTATTCCTGCCTGTTACCAGCAGGCCAGGCGTTTTGTAGATCAGGCCATGATCAAAGAACGCAAAGTCCTGCCGGCAGCACCAGGCTCGGAGCCAGGCGTTGATCTGCTGGCTCCTCCTATTTACCCCCTCATCATTCCCCGCAACTGGGGGGATAAAGGACAACACAACTTACACTCCTGATGCCTTGACCAGGCGTCCCAGGGTCTTGAAATCTTTCTTCATTGCCCTTGGACTTCTCCTTGTTACCTCGTCGCTGCCTACCTGAAAGAGCAAAAGTGGATAGTAGTCTGAGGGCCGTACCAGGGAAGGAAGCTTCCTCTTCACATCCTTGACCCGGGCCCCAGGGAGGCAGCAGACCTCCCTATGTACCGGGTCCGGCCTGCATACTGGGCCTTCTGCTCCCTTCAGTAATGAGTCACCTATGACAAGGACCCGTCTTTTCTTCTTTACCGCAGAGGTTTTGATGCAGGGGAAGGTCTGACTAGACCTTGCTGACGGCTCCAAAGTAGGAAAAATATTGTGCTCGTCATCATCCAGGTTCCCTTGCAGAGCACTGTACCTGTTACACAATGGCACCTGGGAAGATGGGGTAGTCGCCGGGCAGTCTCGAGTGCGGCGCCTGTTGCACTGTGCAGGAACTACCTGCCATTGCCCCCTGTCCTCCAGGTCACCACCTTCAGTTGAGGTGACAGAGGACAGGGAGTTCTCTGTTGCAGGGGTTCTATCTGCCTGCTGGGTTTCTGTCATGGGATGCAGGATTTTACTCCAGGAATCTATCTCCCTCTCGCATTCCCTGATGCTCCTCTACCTACTTACCTCCTCCCTGAGCTCCATGACTAATCGGAGGAGATCCTCTACCTGGGCACATCTCCCATAGGCATGCCCATCACTGCCATCCGACACTGGTGTAAGAGCAGGGCATACCCTACAGCCTGATGTCTGTGTGGTAGCATGTTCCCACAAGAGCTCCGTCTGAGAGGCGGCATCAGACCTGGTGGTTGTGGAGCTCATGGACGCCACAGTCTTCTTGCGAGTAGTTACCATTGCTACCTGGCCGGGTTGGCAGGCATTCAGTTCTATCCTGCACGAACTGCTGTGCAGACCTCTGTGACTGGACTGGTGTGTCGCACCCTGTTTGGCCGCCCTCTTCTCCATCCTAGGAAGTCCACCCTGGTCGTGGTGCTCCTGGGTGGTTCCGCGGGTCACACCCAGGCAACACCCACTCACTGCTCATTTGTTCAGTGTGCAGTGACCTAGTTGCTATGCTCCCGAAGGGCTTCTTTTATGAGGGGGGAGAGTGGTCCCATCCCCTGGTCGTTCACACCTGCCGCCGGGGGTGATGGCTCTGCCCTTGGCTCCTCAGTTGCCCCCGCCCCCCAGAAGTGCCGGGTACCGGCTCGGGCTGGCCGCTTTTCCTGGCTTTAAAAGCCACAAAAATGAGCCCCTGGCCGACCCTTCTTTGCTGTGATTCCCTTCCCCAGTACAGACTTACCTGCACTGGAGCTGGTCTCCTCGGTGAGGATCTTGATAAGTACCTGATCTGGCAAAGTACATGTCTTTCAAGGAACTGTATGTCTGTTTACATCTTCAGGTTTCTCAATAACTTTATAAAATATGGCCCTAACATGCTTGCAAATCCCACTCAGGCCAGTTGGCTACCTTGCTTTAGGCCACTGAGCAAGTAGGTGTGGGTGCCAATGAAACATGATTCAGAAGTCTGCAGTCTTATCCACAAAAACAAGCATTGCTGTCCTTCTTTTTACAATAATAAAAAGGAGATAATGTGAGATTTGTGTGGCAGAGAGATCTAAACCAGACTAAAAAGAGAGCCAGACGTATTACTTCCATCCTGGTTGCATACCCTTTCAGCTGGCAGGGGTAAGGGCAGTTTATCCTTCTTATGGAGCCAGCAGTCTGTGCAGGTAGCAGCAGTTCTCCTGCTGGTTTTGCGTTACACCAGCATCATTTCATTTCCTTTGCACTGACCTAGATACAATGGTTGTCATACCAGGAACTCCTGAACTAGAATTTGTGCTTGAGCATCGCTTTCTTCTTTCTTTCTGGGTTAAATCTTGTGAACGTCTCTCCTTGCGCTGCCTCAATTTCTCAAATAATAAGGTATACACTCTGTAGAGAAGTTGTGAATACAAATTAATGAATACCAATTAACATACAGTGCAGAGGAAATCCTTATTAGTTATTAGTACATTGCTCAGTTTTACTTCTTGGATCACTCTCCATATTTAATCTCAGTTTATTTTAGAATCCCTGTGAGAATCCCTTTGTTTTTCAGTTCCCAATATACATATTCATTATCAGTTATTGTGACATTGTGTATTTGCAAGCCTATGAAATGTTCAAAGTTTCTTTAAAGAGAAATAGGATGTTATTCTTTTGTCCATTGATCCAGGGATGAACAGAAGTGAAATTCTGAAGGCGGGACAGTTATAGACAAAAAATACATGTTTATATAGATATGTATATGCATATGCATATGCATTACTCATGAAAAATTATATTTGAGTTGCTGTTTAAATAGATATAATTATATGTTGTTCAAAGGAATACTTCTCACATTGAGGTGAATGTGAATGTGCCAAGACAGAGCTGCTTTGCACCACTAGGGAGAGGATGATCATCAACTTCCAGGATTAAAAGTATTTATCTGAAAAGGACCTCAACAGACAACATCTCTAGTCAAAAAAATAGGCAAAATTAAAAGCAAGTTTCCAGATCAAACAAACAAAAAAAATCTAAAGCTGTCAGTCTCAAGCTGTGAAGAAGTTAATGACAAAACTGTGATCTGCATCATTAGAAAGAATTCTTTTTTATAGTTTGTACACTTAAAAACTGATCAAATTTAAATGTATCAGTAGGTTGGGAGCTGCTTTGAGGAAAATGCAGAAGTTACTGATAATTTTGATTCTAGCATGTACTTTCCTTGCACTATGGATTCAAATTATATTTTTGGGTTATTACACTGCTTTATTATTTTTCTCCCTCCTGTTACACTTTTTCTTAGACATGTAAAATCAACAAAAAAATACAGAAATATAAATCATGGGATGTACGAAAAAGAAGCCAATGACATTAATTTAGTCAGGAAAAAATGTGGCAAAAAATGTCCAAACTCTCTTAGCTTTAAATCACTTTTTAAAAAGTCATAGCTCTACCATGACTATTGTACTTGCCCATTAAAAATAAATGTTATATTAAGAAGAAAGAATCAGGAATAAGTGTACGAAACATAGATGTACATAAACGGATAAAATGATTGCATAACCCTTTTCATTAGGCAACAACCCTAAAATGAGGACTTAAAAATTTTTTTCCAGGGAGATCTATGCAAAAATACGTAGCACCTGGGGGAAAGACAGTTACTAGGCTTTGAGGAATGCAGAGGATACCAGCTAAATCAATTTATGCCAGGGATGGTGTAGGACTGTGATTAAGTGATAGGATTCAAACACTTGGTATGCTAAGTTCCCTTGATTTCTGCCCCAAAGTTCTGTAAAAATTATCTCCTCTTTTATTTTGATTTGATCAACCTCCTGCTCTGAAACCATCCGCTGGCTTTTACTTGCTTTTCAGTTTGTCGCCAAAATCTTCAGCCTCCAACTCAAGGCCCTGCAAAATCTGAGGCTGTGGGCGCCGCTGGTGTCTCCCGACACAGAGCAGGAGCAGAGGTGGCGCAGGCTGTGCCACCATGGCACACCACGGTGTGTGGCTGCTAACGAGATTGCATGAAAGCCCCTCACGGTCTCTATTTTCCTGCCAGTAAACCTGCATCTGTGAAACTCACTTCTTCAGCTGCCAGCACTCCTGCAAAATGTATTTTCCCACACGGTTACCAAAACAAAAAAAAAAAAAGGAAGGAAGAAAGATTTTTAAAAGACCTTTTTCACAGGTTCCACCAAGGCAATTGATGTATTTACCTGGGCCGCATGCCTCAGGAAAGGGTATTTTCTTCTGTAAATTCCCCCGTCCTGTTAACAGCATCAGTGCTTCAATGACTTAATTAGAAGATCAGCAATGCATTATTAATTCCAAGATTCAGGAGAAAAAAAATACTAAAAAAGGTGGCTATTATGTAACTTGTTTTCAAAGTTTTTTCTTTCTTCACAAAGGAATTTATCCAACAGTGCTAGTTAAGTGTATCATTGCCACTCTTGTAGTTTGTTTCTTCTCTGAGCCACAGATCAAACACGTAGTGCTGTTAATTTTTTCCTGAAGTAGTAAGTAATACCTCTATTACAAAGACACATGACAGATGATGTGTGATCTTCAGGCTGCAGTCGATCTTGCTGAATCAATGGTAGCGCTGATAGCGTTGCAGCCTCTCCTTTCACATAAAAAAGCCTGTCTTTTAAAAATGTTTTACTGAGAGCACAAATGCAGGGCCTTGCTGTCCAAGTTTGTACAATGCATGAAGTAAGCCCAGACTTAAATCATTAGCAACCAACCTTTTTTTTAATGGTGGACATTATCTAATGCCGATGTCAAAAAAATACTTCCTCTGAGTTTCTGACATGAAAATATGCTCAGCCTGATGCAGCCAGATATGGGAAACCTGTGTGGTCCCCTGCCAGAGCTGTCACCGGCGCCTCTGCCACCGCGCTCACTGCGCGCTGGGTCTGCATGAGCCAAGAGCAGGGCACCCGAGGAGGTGAAATAGGTGAAATCCCAACCATTGATCAGGAGGTGAGGATGCAGCGCGGGATGCTCGCTCCCCTCTGCTGCCTCCCCACAACCGTTCCTCTGGGCTGGAAGAGTTATTAAAAATTCCCTGTAATACTCTGTGGGAAACAGTATAATGCCTGTATAAATATGAATGTGCATGTGTTTTTCCCTTTTGACATCACCCTTCACCTGCTCCTACTAAGAGCTGTGTTCCTGAGTATGTTAAGTCAACTAGAGACCCTGCGGCTGATGGCTGCAGTGCCATTATTTCCATGAAGTGATACTTTAGAGGTAAACTTCCTCAGCACAGTTATATGACAATGATTATATGGAACCTTGAAAATTTTGTGGTTCAGTGATAGGTTCCTCGAAAATGTGGAAATTTCTTTTAAGGGTGCCTGGCTTTTTAAGTGGCCGAGTCCTTTAAAATAGAATAGAACAAGCATTTCAATACTGTAAAGAGAAAAATTCTGAAATAATCGAATTCAACTCTACAGACATTAATGTTATATGTAGATTCACACTCTTCCAAGTTTTGCTCTGAGTTTGTTTGAAGCACTAGATGATAAAAAACATTAGAAGGCAGGTGAGCTTCTACTAAGGGAAACTTATTTCTGGAAAAAACCTCCTACATTTGCTTGCACACTCACAAATACAGATGGGGTATAGCATTATGCCATATGGAAGGTAACCTAAAATATTAAAATACATTAATTCTCTTGCCCTGAAGGCCTGCTGGTTGATTACAGACAACTCACTGGGGGTTTACACTCCAGTAAATTCACTTAGTTTCATAACATAGGTATTTGCTGCTGCTGCGATACACTGTAGGGCAATGAGCCTATTGATCCACTGTTATTAGATGTGTTAAGGCTCTGAACCATATTTAAGAAATAAAATAACTGGATTCTGAAATTTTTCAAAAAGTTAAATATTAGAAAGCTGCAAGCGAGCATCAGAAACTGTGGTATGGTGTTGTCTTATTTGTCTAGCAGTTTTAGACATCTTTTTGTTCTGAATTTCCTTGCAGACCACAGTACTTCCTGGTACGTCCTGTGTTTTTGGTTTCACCCATATATTTGTGTACAGCAGCATTACAGTATCATGACAGAAAAATGGGATGTGAAGCTTTTTACAACCAGCTTCCAGCCCTTCTATCTACCTTCCACCTGCAACTGGAATTTAGATTTGTTGAACTGGTATTTAACAGTGGTCAGAGGAAGCTGTAAATCCCGCCATTATGATGCCTCTTTACTCATTGCTGGTCTGACGCAGTTGCATGAATTTTGGTTCCCTTGAGGTACATCAGCCTTCAGAGAGGGTAAGATATTTGAGTCCTTTCCACTGTAGGGAGAGACCACTCACAGAGGACAATAAATCCACAAAAATCGTCATTATTTTTAGTGAGTAAATAGGAAAAAAATTGTAAACAGCATGTTAATGTGAACAGAAATGAAAGCTCAGTTGGATGAAGCTACCAATGTTGGATCACCTAGGTAGTTGTTTCTGAACATAAGCATACTAGTCAATGAAATTTCAGCTGCCGTGATGCCTGTATGTATTGATAAAGCAGGCAGCAAGGAGAGTGTAGTCACATAAAGCAACTGCCCTACGGATACAGCGTCCCAGCTCTTTAACTTCTGTAAGTCAGTTTAATCTGACAAACTCTCCTGTAGCTATTATGGTTCAGCCTAGAAAAACCTCTGGCTGAACTGTTGAAGTCTCACTTCAGGCCTGGGTTTTATATCCTTATAAAAGAGGGAGTATTTTTAAAGAGAGAAAGAATCTATTCTTCATACATCGTCTTTCAGACAACAGCCAAGCAGCCTTCTCTTGTTGTTAGTCTTTGTTTCTATAGCAGACAGTCATGACACGTGCTATTTCAGAAAATTGATTTTTTTCCATGCACCATTTCATTTCAGACTGCTTGGGCCCCATCCAGTTTCCACTGAAGTCAGTGGGGAGGTCTAACATCAGTGGGAGCTACCTGAGGCCATTGTAGATAATTTCTCCGTTTGGGAAAAAAAAAAACAAAAACCAACCCAAACCAACAAAATAAAACCACCAAAGACAAATACTGCTTTCAATGTCGCTGTGTCAGCTGTTGATAGATTTATTCTGAAGAAGACTTAAAGTGTAATTAGATGGTGGTCACTGTCCATTTCAAAACTCTTCCTTGGCTTTGCCAAACATTCACCAGAGGCAGCCTGGCCTTGCATTTTGTCCTCACAGGTACGTGTTGATCTCATGACTGAGCATCATTCCCTTCTCTCTGCCTCAATCCACCCGTTTTGCATTTGGGCAGGGACTGCCACGATAACCATGGTTATTAGTACTACCTACTGCTGCCTCCTTCCTCTGCCACCATCTCCTGGCACCCCACTGGTCTTCACTTGGTTGCACAGTGTGAATGTTCCTGCCTTAACAGCATGTTCTCATGCTGTTAAAAGAATTATATCCATATCATCATTTAGTATATGGTTGTTTACTCAGTGCCAGACTGGGTCTGGTGCCCATGGCTGGAGGGAGTGGAGTGGGGGTGGTCGGGGCTCTCCCTGGTTGGCGGGGGGACACTGGATGGGCTGAGCACCCCGGGGTCTCCATGCCAGGACTCATCCTCTGCCTGGTAGCACCGGCAGCTGCCAGTTAGGTGTGCATCTCTGTTTTCATTGATGGCACTGCTGCAGTGAATTCTAGGATAATTCTGGGGGACTTCAACCGCCCTGACATCTGCTGAAAAAGTAGCACGGTGAGCTGTAGGCAATCAAGAAGACTCCTGGAGTGCATTGAGGAGAAATTCTTAAGCCAGGTAATAGACAGCACTACCAGAGGGGATACGATACTGGACTTGTTGGTCACCAACCCAAGTGAGCTAATCGATGATGTCAAGATTGGAGGTAGCCTGGGCTGCAGTGATCATGCACTGGTGGAGTTCACAATCATGAGGGATATGGACCAGGCAAAGAGTAAAGTCAGGACCCTGAATTTTAAGAAAGAAAATTTCCAGCTGTTCAAGGAATTATTCAATAGAACCCCTGGGAAATTGCCCTCAGGGACAAGGGAGCAGAACGCAGCTGGCAGATCATAGAATCATAGAATGATTTAGGTTGGAAGGGACCTTAAAGATTGTCTAGTTACAAGCCCCCTACCATGGACAGGGAGACCTCCCACTGGACCATGCTTCTTTTGGTGCAGCCCAGAATGCAGTTGGCCTTCTGGGCTTCAAGTGCACATTGCTGGTCACGTTGAGCTTCTCATCCACCAACAACCCCAAGTCCTTCTCGGCAGGGCTGTTCTCAATCCATTCTCTGCCCAGCCTGTATTTGTGCTTGGGATTGCCTTGATCCAGGTGCAGGACCTTGCACTTGGCCTGGTTGGACTTCATGAGTTTTGCTTGGATGCACCTCTGAAGCCTGTCCAGGTCCCTCTGGATGACATCCCTTCCCTCCAGCATGGTGTCATTGGCAAACTTGCTGAGGGTGCACTCAATCCCACGTTCCATGTCACCAACAAAGATGTTAAACAACACTGGTCCCAGTACTGACCCCTGAGGAACGCCACTCGTCACTGGTTTGCACTTGGACATCAAGCTGTTGACCGCAACCTTTTGAGTGCAGCCATCTAGCCAGTTCCTTATCCACTGGGTAGTCGATGCATCAAATCCATGCCTTTTCAATTTAGAGACCAGGATGTTGTGCGGGACAGTGTCAAGTGCCTTGCATAACTCCAGGTAGATGGTGTCGATTGCTCTCCCCTTATCTACCAATGCTGTGGCAACATTGTAGAAGGCCACCAAATTTGTCAGGCATGACTTGCCATTGGTGAAGCTATGTTGGCTGTCACCAATCATGTCCTTATTTTCCATGTGCCTTAGCAGAGATTAGCAGGGTCTGTTGCGATAGGAAAAGGGGGTAATGGTTTTAGACTAAAAGAGGTTAGATTTAGACCAGATATAAGGAAGAAGTTTTTTACAATGGGGGTGGTGAAACACTGGATCAGGTTGCCCTGGGAGGTGGTAGATGCCCCATCCCTGGAGACATCCAAGGCCAGGCTGGATGGGGCTCTGAGCAACATGATCTACTTGAAGATGTCCCTGCTCATTGAAGGGAGGTTGGACTAGATGACCTTTAAAGGTCCCTTCAAATCCAAACTGTTATATGTTTCTATGATTTCATGGTAAATGTTGTATTCACACCCTCAAAGAACGACCTTCTACACTTGCCAGAAATTCAGTAGATGATATCAAGAGGATGCTTCTACTTACCTACATGTTTTTTCCAGTGTCGACTGCTCCAGCACACAAAGCAGTGCTGTTAACATGCTGTTAGCATAGTGTAATATGCACCCCTGGTGCAATTATTTTGATCAAATTGTGCATTTCTTTTTCGGTGACTGACTGTCAACTATTTCCATTGGCTAATCCACAGAAAAAGCTAATAAATGCCATGGCATTTGTTACCATTACATTTATGTGAGTCACTTTTTCCTGGGTATCAGTTTCTTTATTTAAAAAAAGTAGAAATAGATGATCTGTGCTTATTTCTTGGATAGCATCTTAAAATCTTCTGATATAATATTTCCTAACCAGCCATATGTCAGCATTACCTGTTACTTTATCAATTTCCACATTTACCACATGACTTTGCCTTCGTAACCATCTAATTTCTAATGACTGAACTTCCTTTGGACGTCTGCTCCTACTAAAAATTGCCATTAGCTGATCACAGTGCTAACTGTGGCGTTTTAACACACAAACAACCCAAAGAGAATGCAAGTCCCTATTAGACAAGTCAGGTATCCACTGATATACTGCAAGGTAGGATCTGCTGCCCAAGTTTTAAAGCCCTAGGGTTTCTTACATGAAGGCCACAGTCTCTCCACACACTGTCAAGAAAATGACTCTTTTTTTAGCTAACAAATCACAGAGGCAGCTAGCATTCACCTGAAGCAGTGTATTAAAAAGAATCACCAAACCTCGACAACAGCCTAAGATGTAAGGATGCAAGATGTGTCCATGGCAGGAGAGCTGGAGCAAGATGATCTTTAAGGACCCTTCCAACTCAAACCATTCTATGATTCTAAGATTTTTAATTTTTGGTAGTAAAAACTTTTCCAGCCTCTCAAGTATGACATTTCTAGTTTCAGCTACACTATGGTTCTAGATCCACAGCAATAAACTTTTAGGTCAGACTGGTGAACTCTTTCCTACAGCTGACTTGACATGATGTGATTTATTTAGGCAGTGAAAAAAATTAAAAAATCATTTTTCCGTTTTACCCTGAAAACAGTTGATCTTCCCCAGAACTCACAAATTTCTCCTGTAAATGAAGAACATTGATTTTTTTTTCAGGGAAAAAAAAATAAGAAATCCCTTGAAGTAAAAGCTTTTTGGGGAAAAAAAACCACGGGCTGTCAACTAAAATGTGCAGGAAACTATTTTAGCCACTGTTGTTTTACAATTCCTAACCTCAAGGCCACATCAGCCATGAAGTTCTACTGTACAGCTTAAACGTGTTTGAGAAAAACTGGATGAAGATCAATGTGCTTCTGACTTAAAATTTTAAAAAATCCTTTAAAAGAAAAAGACTGCCAAATCTGAAGGTGTGCCAACATTTTTTTAAGAGGTATTTCCATCACCCTCTGCATTTCAGATAATTTAAGACTTCTAAAATTAAATGTAACACATTTGTGAGGGCTATTATTTCTGTACTTGGGTGGAAAAAGACAACTTCAGAGTCCCTGGGCTGCATTGTGGTAGCCATTCTGACACTGCATAGTACCTTTTGCTGAGCGTTGTCCCACAGCACCTTCTAGGTATAGATATAGTGTAAGTTGGAGAGCAGCATCCTAAGTGATGAATATTAATATTGAGATAAAAAGCAGGCTCATTTAAAGTGTTCCTCAGTTTTTTTCTTGCATTTTGTCCCTGGGACAGATATGGCTATTGCATCTTGCAGTTCTTTGATCCCCCTCCCCCTTCTTCATCCCACCTTTCTAGATGTTTTTTAAATCCAGTTTGAAAATATTATTCAGCATCTTCCTAGTGAGAAGGACTGGATGAAAACCCATTCGAAGGCTTCTACCTCTTCTTTTAATCACGCGAGGCATGGTTGGTAAGTGATGTAAGGCATGACTTCCCCAGGGACCAAGTGCTCAAAGCTCCTGATTGCTCCGGGAACAAGAGAGCCAGAGGCGATCCTAAATCAAACCCTGTCTCTCACTCACCAATGCATGGATTGCTACAACAGCTCGCTTTCATTAGGAACGTTTTCTTCAATTAAGGGAGGCGTTGTCAAGTACTCTACTTTTAGAGTTCTTAATTTGTTAGTTTATACTGGCAGAATTTGTAATGACATCTCAGAGTCCATGGCATCTTCTGGGACAATATATTATCTGCTCCTGTGCCATGACATATCACCATAAAACACAGGGCTATAAGAGCCTATAATAATTTATGAGAGTACATTAGGTACCCATGTATAATTTATCAAATGGGCATTATGGAGGCAGGCCTATGCCTGACTGACAAAGGTTACCTATGTACGGGTGTCTCGTATAACCACACAGGGAAGGATCCAATAGCTGATGTTCACTGAATTACAACAAAGAAGCTTTTACTCCACAAACTGGGCACTCCAAGAATTGAAGTTGAAGAGCAGGAAACCAATTCCTGATCTTTAATGTTTTCACTCCAAATTGATATTCTCCACAAGACGCAGACAAAAGTTTCAATACACATTAAAAGTGGAGGAAGATGAGTTTGTAAGGGGAAAGTGGTATATAGGCCATCTGAACTTGAGCCAGGATCTGGATTGGATTTAGCAAAAAAAATGTGGGATATGTTCAAAATTTATTCAAATCTGAAGTAAGGAAGCCATTAAACCTTTGAGATTCCTATTTCCTAGGACCTACTAGTCCTACACTAGCAGCTTAAACATGACTTCACATAGCTTTTGGGGCTGAGCACTCTTCAACGCAGCATTAACTGGCTCACCTCAGGGAAAACCTCAAATGCCATTGGGTTTGATTGAAAATAAAGGTCTGAATCTTATAAAAACTGAATATTTGTTTCCTAGACTGAGAAGTCCGAGGAGAGCCCTGAACAAAGCCTCTGCAACATGGTACTGTGCACTTAGTCATGCAGCGAAGCCGTATTCTTCAGAACAAATTGGCTAGACTCTGGGTCAAACGATCAATTAATATGTGGACCACCCTTCCACAGCCTTTCTTCTGGGCCTCCCGACTAGACTGGCAGCTGTGCTGGTGTTATAATCAATTGATCACAGCACTGTAGATTCAACTTTTTATCCAGTCCTCAGGGAAAGGGGATTGGTTACAGACTGGAGCTACCAAGCATGGCTTCCAGCTCAAAGTTCAATGGCTGCTGCTTTCAGGTTTCTTCACTAAAATCTCCAATTTTAGCAAAGGTGATATTTGTCATAATAGCTAATAGGAGACGGCAGCCAATAAATTAATTTTGAGTTGGCTGTTGAACAGCCATCAGACAGTAAAAAAAATGCTCGCTGCGACTCTGAGCTAAATTTGTTCATTAATTCAGGAATGAAAAGACTCTAATATCCTTAGGAATCTGAATTTCTTGCACTAATATTATTTTCATGGCATCAAAATCATCTGTTTCCTCTGGGGAGACAGATAACTCAGTGGGTGGGCTCTGGTCTGGGAGTTAGGGCATTTGAGTTTTCTGCCTTGTGGAACCAGTTGAGAAATACTTTTAATGAGTGACAATTCTCAGAGTACGGTTTTGTTTCCTTTAAAATACCTTTTTCCCACCAAAAAATATTCTGTTATAAGCAAAAGGAAAAAAAAAAAGGTTTCTTTTTTGAAAGCTTGTATTTTACTTATCAATTTCCTTTTATTACTTGTGGAGGAATCATCTTCCTTTCCATGCTCCCCTTGCCCTCCAAATTTTGAATGATGTCACCTCATTACTTCTGTTGGAGAATTTCCACCAAATATTCTTCTACCTACCTAGAAGTACACAGATGTATCATTATCTGAGCCTTTCATGATAACATCATACCTAGCTTCCAAGTCTCTCTCTGAGGCAAGCAAGTCCTCTTATCTCCATTCTCTTGAAGGGATGATGAGACACAGAAGTCTAGGATCTCAAATTCACACAGACACCCCAACTCACAGTAAGAATGATTGAATCACCTAAATAGTCCAGATTTTAAAGTGTGTTCAGGCTTGTAGAAGGGGAAAAAAAAAACCCAAAACATTGGTTCTATTTTTTTTCACCTGTTATTTTGGGGAGATTTTTGTGCCCATGTTGAAAGAAAAACAAGAAGTTCTGGAAATACAAATATCTCTCCAGAACTGAGATCCCACTTCTTGCACATTTATACGAATGACACATCTGTTATAATACATACCACAGTAAGCCTAGCCTCAGTTGAATACAAATAATTAATATGAATAATACGTGAAAATTTTCCTATTTCTTAAGTGCTAGCTGTGCTGTGTGGTCTACGAATAGAAAAAATGATTCTGCCCATGTTCCAGCTGGTTTGGACAGTAAGGCAGGTAGTCATCAGAGTTCAAACATGTAATGTTGGTTGGTGGCACATTCTCCAGGAATCGTGGTATAATTTTGAAAGGAGTTTTGAGGCTCTTGTTGGAAAGCTTTAGGGAAGAAATGAGGTTTTGAAAATAATGTAAATCAGTAAACCGAAGATGAATAGCCTGCTATGAGAAGACACAAGTTCCTTGGGGTATATATGCAACACAATTTCATATTGTGTGTGAGATGTACCTAAGAGATTATGAATTACATGCAAAAGCCAAACGACATTTTTTACCATTTAGAGAGGAAAAAAAAAAAAAAAAAAGAAAGCAAGGCCTGGATGATGTTGCCTAGAAGTGAGTACACTTGTTTATTTTCAAAAGTTGGTTGAGGGCTTGCAGGGAACAGCAGGGTAATGGAATATTCATGAAGCAAATGCCCTTCACTTAGCGGAGGGCAAAGGAAAGCAGATTGCTAAACCCCTTCAAACTTCCTGTGCAAGAAGCTCGCGCTATAGAATAATGAAGCCTGTGTTTGCCACTCTGCGGCGCAGTCCTAACCTGGCACCACTGGGCTCTTTCACCTCTCTCTTCCCTTTTGACTCCTCCTCTTATTTTCAGGCGTGGAACCCTGCTGCTGCCGCACGCTGCCCCTTTGACCACAGCTGCAGCGGCACAGACTTGAATAACCCATCACAGCCTCCTGGGAACCTTCCTGTTTTCCCCCGGAGCCAGCTTGGGAGGATGAAAAGCACCAAGATTCTGCTGCAAGCGCAGTCCTTGCCTGTCAATGCCTGAGCACAGGGCGAGCGCCCACCACCTGCCAGCCCAGAGAGGCAAGCCGGTTTTCACTTTGTTTCATGGGTTTACTTTAATGAACACAGGGACAACTGGAAAGAAGCTTTATCTGCACTATCATGGGATACGGACAGACTTCAGGGCTCAAGCAGTTGGTCGCAAGGTGCCAGTCGTTTTCAGCCCCACGACTGCACAGCATCTTAAACGCCAGAAAAGTGCCCCACCAACCCCAGCATGCCAACACCCTAACATCCCAGTTTCCCAGCAACATCCCAGCATCCCGGTACCCCAGAATCCCAGTATCCCAACACCTCAACATCCCAGCATCCCAGCACCCTGGCATCCCAGCACCCTAACATCCCAGCACCCCAACATCCCAGCACCCCAACATCCCAGAACCTCAGCATCTCAGCATCCCAGCATCCCAGCACCCCATCATCCCAGCACCCCATCATCCCAGCATCCCAGCATGCCAACTTCTCAGCACCCCAGCATCCCAACACCCCAACATCCCAGCATCCGAACACTCCAGCATCGCAGCATCCCAGCACCCCAGCATCCCGGCGCAGGCAGGCACAAAGAGACACCTGCTGCAGGAGCGGTGCCTGTCGTGACTGACAAAAAGCAGGAGCAGGGGTGATGCCCTGCCCTCCCACGGGCTCCCACGCCGGTGGCAGACTCTGCGTGGCCAGCGCATCATGCAGCTGCTGGACACGCGGGGCACGATTGTTCCTCCCCGGCTGGGCAGATTGGTGTCAGCTGCCCGCGGCCCCAGGCGGCAGTCCCCCGGGAACCTGGGGAGTGGACGGAGGCGGCCGGCGCACAAAACCAGCAGGCACGAAGCAGCAGGTGGCCCCCGCGGAGGTAATCAGGATCACATTCAACGGGGGAGCTGGCTCAATTTTCAGCCCCGTGTCTGCCGAGGGGCCTGGAGCTGCCTTGTTAATGCTGCAGGGAACACGTGGGACACATTGACTGCATTAATTGTCCCCACTCATTCAGCAGTGGATGAATTATAATGTTACCACTCCAGGGTAAAGCAAACACCTATCATAACAATCATGTCATTAGTGTGCAGATGCCGGCTGCTCTGCTTAACCTTTTGTATCTTTTTTTTTTTTTTTTATGGCATGCAATAAGAATATTTTTTATTGTTTTTCATATAATTGATTTTTAGGTTGCAAGTGTTGCTAAACCCTTGAAACAAGCACAGCTGCATTACTCAACAGCTAGGAATAAGCACACGGACTGGCAAAGCACAGATTAAAGTTCCTTTTAGAGAGCAACAGTGAGGCTTTAAAAGTTTATGTTTGCAGTTTGGTTTATCCTTTGCAGTGTGACTGACACATTCGTTATTCACATAGCAAGAGCTCTGAAAGGACTAATGGTCCTTAAAAAATATAACAGTCTTAGAAATGTGTCTAATTTCACTACAGCTACTAGTGGCCAAAGATTATACACGTGCACCCAGACAAACGTCACATTCTGGTTTGAAAATTAAACTGTTCACATCTCTGCAGAAAATATTTTTGTTTGCTATTATGTACGTGCATATGGAGAGAAGGACACACACACATACATATACACGCATCCAGATGTACATATGCATACATGTATGGACATTCCTTTTTATCTAGGAAACTTTATATTAACTTCATACTAGTGTGTATCCTAATTATGTACATGCACCAAAACTATGTTGGCTTCAAGTTGCATTTACTCACATGTGCACCACAAAGCTTGTCTGACTATTGCAACATCATTATCCTGCAATTAACGATCCTGAGCTGGTCCCATGTTCTCATTTCTCTTTAATCGAGCTCTATTCTGCGTTTAGTGGGTGTTCTTCCATGGCACCGCCAAGTGTGCTTGGGACTTCCCCCTGCATGTTCCTAAAGCGATCAGGTGCTCTTTCAAATGTCACCTGTAATGTCACCTGTAATCCCTTGCCTTGTGAGATTTGCAAGCAGAGAGCCCACTCCCACCAGCCCTTGTGCACGCCATTAGCAATTGCTCATCTAAACACTCCAGAAAGAAAAACTGGCAGGTTGTGAAAGGGGTTCGCACAGTTCAGCACTTGTCCCTGGCTCTGCACCGATGGCTCAAAAAAACATGCAGATCCCTTACGCTTCTGTAGACCACTGCTGGAGCCAGCAGCCTTGGGTCACTTCTTTGTTAAAGCTACTGATACGTATTGCAACACCGTATAGAAGTTAACTGTTAATTCATCTTCCGTACGTGAACTTCAGCACGCGTTCTTTGTGGAGGTGGAAAGAAGACACTTCCCCATCTTCCCTCTGCCCTCTCCCACCACTTCTTCATGCCTGCTTTGTTCGGAAATGAACTGAGGTCGAAGACTTGCAGACATTTACCAGTCAAATGCTTGACGTTACCTGCTGCAAATGAGCTCAGGAGGTTCAATGGAAATAACCACATGTTGTAAAGCCAAGCTTGCAAACAAATCTTTGAGTAATTTGCACCTAAAACCACGGTGCAAGACATGGGAGATGTTCATGGAGAATATTGGTGTGCTATTTGTAGATGTACAAAGGTAGAGCTGCATTATTTATTGTTTGAAACTATTATTGAGGGTTGGGTTTAGAATGAGATCCAGTGTCATCAAGCAAGAACAGGGGACAGGGGACGAATGATAGAGTAGTATCAATCCAATTACTTATACTAAACACATGTAAATCTATAGCAAGAGTAAGTGCATGGCAGGATGAGGTTAAGGATGAGGTTAAACTTTTATGGTTATTGTGTTGGTGTTTTTTAAAATCATTAGACGCCTTGGCTGACTAATTTTGCGTAGGTGCTTGCGGTTTGTGAAATGGAGAAGCCATTTAAAATGGTTTAGTCACATTTTAGCCTTAAACAAGTATTTAATTTTTACATATGCATGTAAAACCAGGTTGTTTATTGGTATTTCCACTGAAAATTACTGTGATTCAGCTCTTTTGGATGCATTTCAAAAGTGTAAACTGAATTTATGTTCCATAATCAGTAGAAGGTGTATTTCCCTGAAATCAAAGAAGTCGTTTTTTATTATGATGGTGGATTCATCTGAGAATATAATACCATTTTCTGGTATGCTATATTTCTATAAAACCAGAATACAGTCTTACATAGCCCTTATAATGCTATACACAAATACATTAAACAGTATAATCTTTTTTCCATACTTTCCCTTTAGATTGTTTGTGAATGGGAGAATTCATCTTTCAGACTTTCATTTGCTTTATGTGTGCAAGTACACACTGTCAGACCAAAAAATCTGCAGTTTCTGAAAAGTGTTTTTATGAACAAAATAAAAACCTGCAATTGTATCCTGTTTGATCATTTTTTTTTTCCTCCAAATAATATTTATGGTATGTTTTTTCAAACATACATATTTGGTTGATCAAAACCAAACAATGTTGTTCAGTGGCAGCTGGGTATCTGTACGTATATTTTTCCCCACAAGTAACCTAGGCTAAAATCAACTTTATCCAGACGTTTTTTCTCCTCGTCTCCAAAAAAATTACTGTAAAAGTGAACCCATATGAAAATGAGCTCTTGTATGTAAAATATTTTCCCACACATTGCTGCTGCTGAATGTTTTTACTTAGCTTGCCGAAAATGGTATGTCTGCCCAAATAATGACTGTGTGCCGCCGTCACATCCATTCTCACATTTTCCTATTTGAAAAATGTGTCTACAATAGGGACGTGCTATAGACTGGGAACTAAGTTCGCTCTTTTTGATTACAAAATATTCTACTGTAAATTAGTAAAAGGTTGGTTGATAATTTGACCCACTGCAATATATTGAAGTTTGATTACCAATTTTTCAGCCTATAAGCATATGTGCACATATTTATAAACATTAAAGCAGCATGATATTTTGGATTGTATATATAGAGATAATACTACTTAACAGACTGCTAGGCACATTTATCATTTGTCATATATTTTTGCTAATGCCTGGATGATAATGAAAAATAAAAATCTAACCTAAAGATGACTTGTGTTACAATTTGCTGTAACAGTTGCTGTAAAAATATTATTCAGACACGAAAATCACTTATGGGGAGAAGTTCACAAGCAAATAAGCTTATAAACTTAAATGATGATTTATAACAGCTGAGGTTCTGCTCTCTAGGATATTTTTCTTTTCCTTAGTAACCATGGACTGTTTTATACCCAAATAACTGGATAATTAAAATAGCTTATAGTTCCCCATATAATATCCATTATTATATTAACAGCACTGCTGTAATGGTTTAAGAAACATAAAATTAAATTCAGGGCTGTTTTCTTAAACCCTTCATAAATATTTTAGAAGTTAATTAGGAGAATACAGGTATGAATAGACCAAGATTTATTCATAATTAAAAATCAGATATCACATGTCACGTCTTCTGATAGAGAAAAACCTTTAATTGCCTGTAATTAGGCAATTGTCCCTATAGTTTGCTAAAGCAGAATGAATTGGAATGAACTTGGTAGAAAGACATATTCATGGTAATAAGCTAAGTTTCCTGCATTTTCTTTGTTCAGATGCTTTTTTTCACATGTTGGTACAGAATATGATAGAAATAGTAAAATATGCATATCTTACTGATACATTAAATCACAGGAAATACCTTTCTGTATAATTTGATATAATTTGGCATCTGACCTTTATCTAATGCCTCATAACTTTTCATGCCAATTATTTTGTCTTCCTTTACCAAAACATGAACAAAAGTCTGAGCTCATGAATGACAATATATTCATTCAGCAGACCTAAGATACGTTTTTCCAAAGTTGTAATTAGCATTCCATTTTTTACAATGTGGAAATAAAGCAAAGAAAAATAGATTTTCCGGAGCCCCAATTCATGGGGGAAATTATTGATCAGAACAAATACCAGACACATTGTTGCTCAGGTACCAGACCCTGAAGTATAGTGTATGATATGCGTGTGTGGTCTAGAGCAGTTCCCAGAAGGTATGGCATTGGCTGAAATTTTAAAATCTGCCTTCTTTAAGGCAGGTATTTACATATAAGCATCTTAATATGCATGGCTTAATTTCCTGCAATATGAACAACTACATATTTTGCCAAACTCCGTCAGGACTACATATGCCATTTGATAGTTAAGACAGTTTTAGCAGAGTGTCTACATCCTGTAAAGACTTGCACACCTGCTTTACCTGGAGTACTGACTGCCTTTGAAGTCACTGAAACTTCTCACAGTGTGCAAAACTAAGTCTGCAGAAGTTATTGCTGTGTTCAGGCCAAGGGTCTGACTCTGGAATATTCTTGCCTTTATACTTACTAAGTGCCTTTCTAATCAATATGATATTTTATTTTGGTTAGAAATTCCCAGCTACAAATCTAATTGGACTTGACTCACCCTGTATGACAAAGCAAGCAGCTCTCAGCTCACAGTCCTCCTGAGCCATGTGCTTCTTGGATTTAACCGTGGTTTGCTAAATGCTGGTTCTCACAAGATGTCTGCACGAGGCTTGTGACCGCTTCCTCAGAACTAAGTAATAAAGCAAAGTAGTAACTATTTAGGACAAAAACATTTCAAGGTATTTCATACCCTTCAGTTAATCAGACTTTTCTGCTCAGGTTCACATCAGTCATTAGACTTCCTTTGGAGTCCTCCTTCATTCTCATATCTATCTATCTACTTATAAATGCATATATGTATATATATGTACACTGTTGTTTATACAACTTCTGGATAATGACTCTTTATTCTGCCTTTCCTAATTACTCTTTATCTGATTACTTTCACTAGGCCTCCAGGATTTATCACCCAGGCTATTGGCAATGGTCTTGATTTGTCTTCTGGGTTTTTTTGTTGCTGTTGGTTTCTTGGTTGTTTTGTTTTCTTTCCTTTGCCCTTTGTAGCTTTTGTGACTTTGATTCTTTTGTACTACAGATCTTTAACATTTGTTATTTAGCATTGGCAAAGACTTTGAAATTAGGCCAGACTGGATGTCCAGTGCATGTGGCTGCTAGCAGTGTCAAAGGACTGTACTGAATGTCATCGGTCATTTATAGTCCTGTGGTTTTAAGTCTCTGTTTTTTTAACTCTGGAGACAGGATTCTTGAAGCCTGCAGCTCACCTCTCAGTATTAGCAGTGTGTGCCACAATGTCCTTGCCTTCATTTGTCATGTTGCTTTCCAGCTGGCATTTCTTATCACCCTTCGGCAATACAGGAATACTAAAAATTCTGTTAAGGGGCAGTTGCTAAGTGGCAATGCTTCCTTCCAACTGTGCCTTTCTGAAGCTGTTGAGAAAATTCTTACATGTCATTTATTTAGACTATTTGTATCTGTTACAGGCATGTCTCGGAGACAATGAGAAACACACTAGCAGGTTAATTTTTAAAGTGTTTCCAGCCACTTTACCTACTTGCTACAGCCCAGTCTTGGAGTTCCTTAAGACCTGTCTCAGCAGAATCAGAGATGCTTAAGCAGAGATTTCAGGATAGTGTATGTTTACTTTAAAGAGACTTGTTGTGGTATTAATGAGTTACTTTACCTTGGCAATAAATTCTCTTTTACAGGTGGGGTATGTCTCAGTCTACTTTTAGCCATCTAACAGTGGAGCATCCAATTTCAAGTGGTCACGTAGGCTCCATTTGTAGTCACTGCAGGTAGAGGCACACATGCATTTTGGAGGCAACTCATTCCACCTATTTTAGATGCTTATTTTGAGGATTAGTTGCCCTCTACAGGTTTATTCCTCCTTGTAGTGATATTACATGCAGCCTAGGCGACCAACTTAGACTGAATGCTTCATTTTTCTATGGCTAAAAGTAGTGAAATGAATCCAACTTCAGTTTTGTCGCATTTGGAGAATGGAAAGGATTTTATTGACAGCCTATTAGGTAGTGCTCAGAACTAAAGTACAGGGTCAGATTCTGTATTTCTCATTACAATTATCATAAGCAAATTCTAATCTGCATGTCCAAAGCTAAAATTAAGATTCTTAATTAGTCTATTCCATAAGTATTTGAAATCCAGAAATAGCAAGTTACCATTTCTAGGTAAGAGAAACCGACATTCTACCATGGAAATGAGAGACGTGGTCCAGTGCGTTTATTGTATGTATACATGTACACAAGCATATATTCGTATACAAAAACATGGACATGCACACTCATACAACACAAAGTCATAGGCCAGTTCTGCAGACAGTGTTGTCAGTTAAATGTATGTGCACATGGCATGAGTAAAGGCAAATGTCTGGACAGCTTAGTGAAAAGAAATAAGGGCCATGAAGCCATTAAAATTTACAGACCAAATATTAGTTTGCCTTAAATCAAACAATACCATTGATGGTCTTCCAACAGAGTCTAATATTCTGTATTTCACAATGTATTACGATCAGTCATAGAACACCTGTAAAGAGTTAGTCTGGTCGTGAATAAGTTGCCAGTGTTTTATGAACATCAAGATTAGTGAATGGTTAGGCATTAAACCTTTAGAAACATTTGAAGGAGACTGACAAGAACCTGGGGACTAATATACGACTTAGACGTGTTACGTAGGGCATCTTCACTTCATTATGCCATAAGCAGTGTGGAGGCAATAATGAATACTGTAACAGAAATTTATTTAAGAGAAAGATAATAAGCCAGTTTTGAATGGTAAGCTCTTCTTTTGAAACCCTGAGCCCATTGTCTCTGTCAGATAGGAGTCATGACTGATTACGTTACAGTTAAGCCTATGTAGCATTTTGAGGGACTTAGCCTAAAGTTGAGATGACCTTGGCAAACAAGCCTACAAGTGCTACTTTCAGTGCTACTATAACCTACCGCCAGGAGCGTGTTGGGCCCTGTGTGCTTAGGCACGTCCTAAGGGACCATTAAACTGTGCTTTTGTCACTTAACATGCCCAGAAATGATGCCAAGTGACTGCTCATGGGCTGTGGGCTGTTGGCAAGTCTGGTCTCTGTGCAAAGGAGGGGAACAGAGACAAACCTTTGAGAGCAGTAGAGGCGCAGCCTCAGATATTCTATTTGTCAGCCTTCTGCATAAAGCCAGTCACAGCTGACGGTACAGTCAGTACGGAGGCTTCAATAGGAAAACCAGTGGCTCAGAGATGCGCCCCAAATCACAGCCAAAAGACAAGTTCTGGAGAGGCTCGCTGGTCTCACGACCTTGTGCATCAGGTCCTCCCTGTGCAACCCAGCCCCAGCAGAGTATCTCCTTGAACTCAGTGTAAATTGTCTGTTGTTCACAGACAATTTTTGTCCACACAAACCAGTTTGTGAGAGGGAGCTGCTGTGACTGTATCCGCACGTACCTCTCTCCCAAACCGTACCTCTGCAGGAGTAAACTGTTTGACGTTTAGGCTTGTTGAGGCTAACGATGCTGCTGAGATTCCAGACAAGGTAGATATATTTTTAGTACTCCCTTAACTTTATGAATACCCGACCCATATGCTTTGGATCCTGTTTCTTGAGGTATCTCAATACTTACCTGAATTAGAATAATCTAATTTTAATGGTTTTTTTTATTATACATATATGTATAAATTTATAAATACATATATTTACTGTATGACATCCATGCATGCACGCACATATATTGCTTATATGTACATTATTCATAAATCTAACTGGAGTGAAAATCCTCATATTTGAGGAAGAGGAAGATGTTGTCTTTCAGGATCCCATTGTTCTAATGCTTTGATTTTTATTCTGAATGTAACAGGATTTTAATAGATTTCAATGCAAAAGAAAAAATGAATTTTTCAATGCCTGTATGATATGCTGGATTTCTTTATATGAGCCATATTCTACTTAATGGCAAGATTTCTTGGCTACGATTACCCATAATAACTGTTTCATTAAGATGAGCTTCATAGAAATACATCATATAACACAGGGATACCAGTGCAGTATTTTTTTCCATCTCCCCAACAAAACTGTGCAAAGACTTTGCACAGTGTTTTTAAATAAGGACAACACCATGGTGCAAGTGTGTAAACCACGATTCTGTGCTTTATCGGAAGACAAGGTATGAAAGGGTAAGCCAGTTTTCAAGCAATCTCTGCAATCTCTAGGACAGTATATAAAAAGACAGTGATAGTAATTAGCCTTTTAAAATAATTCCTCATATCCTTAAGCACATTATGGAAATTTACAGTACACATCAGATGTCTGTGTGTGTGCACGTGGATGTGCATCTAGGGGCATGTACCGGTATGTGAGACAGTGAAGGAGAGGTTTCCAGCCATCTTTGCATGGCTGCATTTGCAACTGAATTGAAATGATGAAGCAATTTGTAGTGGCGTCAGTAACTCCTCAGGGGATGCTCACTGAATGCATGTCATTAGGTGCCATACGATTTGCTTGCCTTGTTGCTCACTCTGTGACACCCGTTCATGATATGTTCATAAAGATTATAACATTCTGCTCTTTAGGGGTGTTAATGTTTGGTTAATCTTTACTAATCCCAAATATTCCACCACTCCCATCCTACCACTAGCTGCTCAGCAATAAAAAATCCTTTTTTTTTGCTCTTTGCCAGAATGTTCTTACTGATCTATTGCCATGATTATATTAATCAGCAACCTGTAGAAGAAGAGGAGAATTAGGTGGTGGGGCAAGGCTCATTACCCACTTAAGTACTCCCAAATTTTCATAATAAAAAAATAAACATAGTATGAGACTAGGGGACTGACTTCCAATTTGAACCACCACATAGGCACAGACTTACTGTGCATATAGTAGCTGTTTGTCTAGGACATTTGGACACCTGGACAAAAGTGGACACCTGGTAATAACTACCAGTTTACAGTCAGCTTTACAGAAGTCAGCTTTACAGAAAAGGATCTGGGGGGTCCTGCTGGACAGGTCGAACATGAGCCAACAACATGCCCTTGCAGCAATGAAGGCCAGGGGTATCCTGGGCTGTGTTAGCTATGTTCTTAGCTAGCCACAGTTGGAGAAAAAGATCATTCCTCTCTATCTGGCACTTGTGAAATACTGTGTCCAGTTTTGGGCTTCCCAGTCCCCATAGGAAGACCCATGAGTTGCTACCAAGCTGGTTAGGGGCTGGAGCACGTGCCATATAAGGAGAGGCTGGGGCAGTTGGGTCTGTTCATCCTGGAGAAGGTTTCAGCGGGATCTAATTGCTGTCTACAGCTACCTGACAAGAGAGAAGACAAAACCAAACTCTTCCCAGAAGTGTGCAGGGATAGGGCAAGAGGCAACATACGCTGCTTGAAACACATGAAAATCTGAAAGTTCTTGATACAAGAAATTTTTTTTTGATCAACAATGAGGCCGGTCAAACACTGGAAGAGGTTGCCCAGAGAGGCTGTGGGATGTCCATCCTTGGAGGTGTTCAAGATTAAACCAGACATAGCCCTGTGTAACCTGATCTGAATAGACCACCTCCCAGTGGAAGGTGGGTCTGGAGAGCCCTTGAGGTCCCTTCCAACCTACGTGGTTGTGTGACGGCCTGATTTGCTAACTGAGTGCCTTCTGCCTCATGTCCCCCCTGTGCAGTTCCATGCAATATCCTTCAGCTGAGAAAATGAGACTAACATATGGCAGAAGTAGCTATAGACTGGGAGTTAGGCTATACATTAAATTCTCACAAGTGGTGTGGAATGCAGGCCTCCTGTGTCTTATATGGCACTTTAACTACTGGGCTCTTGGATAAAAGGAGGGAACCATCTCTCTCCTTCTGGGATCTGGCTCTTTGCTTCATTTGCTTTTATATGCAGTGCCTCTAAATGAAGTGTTCTGTTCTCGATTGACCCAAACACTTTTTTCTTCTTTTTCATTTCTTCAAGAAGAAACAAAACCTGTTTAATGTAGTTCAGGCTGAGCCAACTTTTTTAAAAAAATGCTTTGGTTTGGCAGCTGCATGTGAGTGATTCTCACTGCCCTTAAGAAGGAATAGAAAGTTCAGTGGCTTCCTTCCCAATCCATGGGCCAAGACAGTGGCCAGGAAAGATTGTTTTACAGCTTTAGATTCTGGCCCAGGGGCTGAATTTCATTCCAGTTTATCCTCTACTTCATGCTCCCATTACATCCAATCTTTACAATCTTTTTTATAGAGACAAAAACATCCAAAAATATTTAAAAAGATTAAAGTACAAATCACAATTGGCAGCCTGCTTAGCACTTAAATAGCAATCTCCCGCCTTTGATTGTTTTATGGAATAAAGAAAACCAAATAGAGAGTAAATAAGACACAATTTTTAAGAGGATTCCAGAATTCTAGATGTCGTCGTTCATACGTTTTCCAAGAACAGTCTAGAAAATTCTAACTATGTTTTTTTTTTTTCTGTGGAAGAGTATAGAAATGTCAGTTTCAACATAAATATACACTAGTATTCAAAGAGCAACAACCAGCACTCTTCTTCCCTCCACATTACTTCTATACTAACAAATAGCTTTGTGTTATAGGTGAGTCACTAGCAGAAGGACCTGCCACATGGCCTATATTATTATTATTATTATTTTTATTATTATTATTATTAAATGTTTTAAAAAATAAGAATTAATGTCTGAATTAAAACAGTAGAAAAAGGATGCTACATGGACATGTGCTTGGATGGGAATTGAAAAGTATCTGTTTCCTGTGGCCTCAGCTGCCACAGAAAAAAGTCAAGCAACTCCATACTCCATTTCTGGCAGCTCAAGACCATAGATTTTACTTTTAAAAAAGATGTAGCAAGGATGCATTGAGAAGAACTCCTTTTGAGAAAGTTGCCAAATAGATGTATATGAGACTGTGTGGCTTCTCTCCCTTCATACAAGTACTGGGCCTGAGGTGCACCTTCACTGCTTCCAAGTTGAACTTTGAACCTGGTACAGGGGGACCTAACCTATCAGTAATGGGGATTAGAAAGGCTTCAAGCCTGGCACTGTAAGAGTATAATTTGACGTAGTACAAACTGTGCAACAGCTGAGGAAGGTACAGGTAACAGGAGGAGTGGCTGAGTTGTGAGGACACCATTGTGTCTTGATACAGTTCTGCATATCAAGGTATCTTGAGGTATCTGCATACAAAACTACCAAGACCTTCTTGGCGAGTTCTAGAAACAAGTGAATCAGAGGGATTTTGGGCAGACTTCAGTACTGCAAACTGAAACAAACCTTCTGATGAAGCTGTTTACGACAGCAATGGAAATGCAATCTCCATGTGCTGAAGGAACAGAGTTTTCAAACACATCTTCCATTCCTATGACTGCCAATATCTCCTTGGACAAGTAAACCACTTCTCATCAGTTTCCACAACTGTAAAAGGCAAATAAGGATACTTATCTTCCTTGCAAGAGTTTCTGAGGTCTGCATATGCAAAGAATTTGTCGGGGTCATGCATTGCATAAATGTCTTTTATGGCTACAGAAGGACATTTGACTACTCTGGTAGATTTTGGTATCATGTTTAAGTAAAATACTTCCTTGATGATCAATAGCTAACTTTAAAATAAATAAGTAAAATAAAAACCGAACAAAATAAAAAAAAATATATTTTCCTTCTATTTATTCATTTTATGTTAAGAATTTATGTTATTACATTCATTTTCCCCCACTTTCTTCCAGGAGAAACCCATCTGAACCTTCTGACTTCATGGAGTGCGAGAGCCATTTTGACTGGAATAAATTTTGTAGAAATGTTTCCAGTAATGTCATAAGCTTTCCTTTATTTTGTTTCTTCTAAGGATGATATAATTCTGTTAACCTTCCATGGGAAATTACTGGGTAGTTTCCTGTTCCTGCCGCATACCAGACTTGGGAATATAAGCAAAGTGTGGCATTGTCTCTTCGCATCAGTTCACACCACCACAAAGGGACTATCAGTAATGTGAACCTTTAACTAATATGAAATATTTCATTTATAACTACCAGTATTTAACATGTTTTTCTAAATTGTGTGTTTATGGTGATTAATTATTTAGCGATTGCATGAAGTCTGAATACTTGTGCAAAATGGATTCAGCCTTTAAAAGTACTGAACATTGCACCAAGAATATAATCAGAGTTTGAAAAATGGGAAAGATCTAGCTGGAGAGCACTTTTGTATGCGCCTAACTTTAAGTATACCTAAGCCTGTACTTCTGTGCTCGGCCAGGCTGGGATCCCAGCACTCAGCACCTTGCTAGATCAAGACTTCAAGAAGCACGGATTACCATTAATCCCTTCCTCCTGGAGGACACTGTGTCCCAGCTGTAGCTGTACAGCGTGCTCTGCCTGGCCAAACCTGGCCTGTGAAACGAATTCAGATACATGAAGGTGTTTGGCTGAACAATAGAAAGCTCACACCTGCTTTTCTTAGTGGCCGTAATGTACTTTTTCACTGCCACTCTGCCGCCAAGGCTTCCTCCAGCCTCTCTATCTCTCTTTGCATGTTCTCACTGGGGGGAAGGTGGGAAGCAGGCTCAGCAGGAGCTGCAGCGGGCTGCAGTCCCCGTGCAGCCCCGGCTGGGCTGGAGGAGGCTCGGCTGCCAATCACCCCTCTCTTTAAGCTACGCTGCCCTTGTTCAATAGAGGTAATGGGTCCAGTGGGCAAGTAATAGGTCCGGTGGGTCTATTACACATTTTTATTGAAAAGCAAAATAAATAGCCCTGTAAAACTCACACACTGCCCCAGGGCTGCAGTAATTTATGCACCTTCTTACACCTTCTTTTTCCTTCTTTTCCTCTTTGCCTTTTCCAAGTTGCTGGAGTGAACTTTTCCAGCATGGCAGGTAAGAGTTTTTGTAAATTCATCACCAATCATTTGAATAAGGCAGTATTTGAAAATATTGCATGTTGTTATGTGGCAGCCCTTTACTACTTGATTATACACATGTGTAGTACCAAAGGAGATCACATCTTACTCAGCGAAACTTGTTTAATAGAAAAGGCATAAAAATCAAAGTACGTGTACTATCAGGTTTGCTTTCCAGAGAGAATGTGTTTTTCCACAAAAATTAGGAAAGGGTAATTTACCACTCAAACACGATGGGAAAAAGGAGAACATTCTTTCCTAAACAGCAACAATTATGCATTTGGCAGGCAGTAGTAAAAGCAATTCTGCTTTCTTTCTTCGCCCATAGTAAATCTGTACCTGGGACTGATTAAGGAAGAAATGGAGAGGTGCTGCTTTTCTTTTCAAGGTCTACCAATGAATTTACCTTTTTTTTTTTTTTTTTTTTTTTTTTTGGTTCTGAACATATTTTACCAGTAGAGTTAAGACTGTGCCATCTCTGTGGTCAGCTCACACTTATTCCTCATTTGTACAAATGCAGATTTCTTATGAGCGGGGCAGAAGAAACTCCAGTGCTGTTGGAAAGTCAGGATGATGAATCAAAGGACATGGTAAAGGAAATCATCCTGATGGGAATCCCTTGAGACCTGCAGAAATCTATACTTTCTTGAGTATCATAAGAGCAGTGTTTTGAATTGTGCTTTGTCTTTTCCTAGTCCGATCCACATGATGTAGCAAGATATCAAAATGCTGCACCTTTAAATCCTAAAAAAAGTTTTGGACAAAATCTTAGTAAGGTAAGTGTAGCTTTGCTCTATCAAACCAAACAACTCACTGCTTTGCTGCCCTGTCTATGGAACCTGTTTCTTCACAAGAACATGGCTGTATTAAGCATCTTTGGAATAACCTACCTTTGCAGAAAGGGAAAAAAATCTTAACCTCCACTAGTTAGAGGGTAGCATATGGCCAAGAGCAAGGGAATGGACATATTTTCTAAACTTTTTGTTGACTTTTATGCCTATTGTTAACAATTTGGATAGTCTCATTACCAGGTGCCTGTTGTACAGGATGATTTAATCTAAAGCAGGTGTTTTCCTTTTTTTGTTTTTCGCTTGTGAGACCAAAACAAGTAGAAAAAAAATAAATTTAAAGTAAATAAAAACCCCTTCCTAAATTCAATAGAACATTTTAGGCAGAGCACTTGAGACAGATATTGGAGAAAGAGGAAAACACAATTTCTTTATGATTTACTCCCTCCCACAAAATTGTCATTAACACCTAAAAATTGGGAAACAATAATAATTATTTCAGACTGCAAAACAGTGAATAAAACTTTATAGAAAAGGTCCTGGTAGGATTAGTGCTCAGCTGGAAACCAAGACTGCCACGTGGAGAATGCCACAGCGTAACATGGATGAGTAAGGAACCAGTGAGAAAACTAAACAGGTATCCAGCATTTGGGAAAGAAAAGGAGAGTCCTGGGACTGTATCAAGTTGTCTTGCGTGCTGTAGTTGGCTTCTGCTCATTCAGAAAAGGTTTGGAATAGGCAGATAATGGTGGAGAGCAGAATAGTAAGCTATTAAAACAGACAGTGTTGAAAGCTGATTACTTGAGGTTAAACCAGAAGACCAGGATTAATGAAGTACAGAGGAAAGCTTTCTTTATGGTGTTATCTTTCTAAAGCTTTTCTTCTTCATATTTAATGTTGTGTTTGTGAAAACCACGAAGCCAAGAGTCCTGGAAGTTGACATGTCTCTTCTCTGCAGAGCAGTGAGATGGTGACTCGTAGTGAGCTGGCTTCCCTACCAGGCTCAGCCTGAAAGAAATGCCCTGAGATGCAAAAGGACACACATTATGTTCAGCAGTCCTAAATTCTACTACAGATCCCTTTTCCTATCATTTCTTCTAGGTAACTCCCTTGTTTGGGACCTTTTTCTGGCTATTTAAGTGATCAAGAACCTCAGAGGCACGTTGCTCTCTTGGTTGGCAGGAAACAGAGTGGACCTTGGTGAAATTCATGTGAGATAAATCCATCCTGTGTCCCTATGCTCAATCAGCCCAGGGAGCCTTGGTGGAGACAGTGGTGCAATGTAGGAGTTTGTCTGCTAGGACCTGGATTGGACTGTCAGTGCACTAATGCGTGAGCCCAGAGTAAGCAATCCGATTACCTGTTGTGATTCTTTACAGGTCAGATTTCCTTCCGTGTGGAATAGTGACCGTGCACCACTATTTGGGAACAGTAGTGAGGTTTAAACGAAAGCAGTACTATAGGCAGGTAGAAGGAAGTCCCCTAAGAACAGAGGACCTACAGATGGACTGGAAATTTTCAGGTTTAATGTCTGGATTTAATTTAATTTTTATGCTATTGTTAGAGACAGCCTGGAGTTGCTCTAAAGAATAAGCAAAGATACTGTCCTTTTACACTCCCAGGAGTGTAATCTTAAAAAATGTCTTCACTGTTTTTCCAGTGGCTACAGCCTCCCACCACATTGTGTTACCCTGTATAGTGAGGACATCTAGGGGGGGATCCAACCCTCTGGCTCCAAGTGAAATTGGTACTGGTTGTCTCTCACCTTCCACTCTTAAAAACACTTGACAATTTGACATTCTCACTGCTAAGCGGAACTGACAGAGGCTCATCAACAATAGGACATTGTTATCAGCCCTGGCAGAAATCATACCAACAGCCTTATGCGAAGTGATGACTTGCATTTACTTCCAGCAGGATGAATGCAATTGGGTGTCAAGTGTTCCCAGTGTACAACTAGGGAACAGTAAGGAAGTTACTTAAAGAACTTGTGTTCTTCCTGCTTCCATCTCAGTCATCTTGGAAGTAGATTGCAAATTGTTTAAACCTTAAAATGCTGCAGAATAAATGTCTCATTATTACACTGTAGTTTGATATGGCTTGGAAAAAACCCTAATACTCTCCAATGATTGTTTTCAGATGTTGGTCTTTATCAGGCCCAAGATTCTGGGCAAAAGATGAAGGCAAATTGTTAGTATCACTCTGCTTGCCAATAACTCTCCCTCTTTCTCTCTCTCTCTCTTTCTTTCTTCCTTCCTTCCTTTCTTTTCTTTTCTTTTCTTTTCTTTTCTTTTCTTTTCTTTTCTTTTCTTTTCTTTTCTTTTCTTTTCTTTTCTTTTCTTTTCTTTTCTTTTCTTTTCTTTTCTTTTCTTTTCTTTTCTTTTTTCTTTTCTTTTCTTTCCCTTTTCTTTCCCTTCCCTTCCCTTCCCTTCCCTTCCCTTCCCTTCCCTTCCCTTCCCTTCCCTTCCCTTCCCTTCCCTTCCCTTCCCTTCCCTTCCCTTCCCTTTCCTTCCCTTCCCTTTTCCTTCCCTTCCCTTCCCTTTTCCTTCCCTTCCCTTTTCCTTCTCTTTTCCTTCCTTCTTTCCTTCACTTCACTGACCTTTCACATCTAGGCCAGGCATACAAACCCTGCCTGCAACAGTGATGGAAAGCAATTCGGATCTGAAGGCTATAAAAGGCAAAGCTGAAATGAATTCTGACAAGTTGTAGCTGAATTATTCTTGCAGAGAAACAGCCATTCCTTTCCCCCTACTCCTGCTGCCTGACTCTTTTTAAATGGTCCAGAATTGGCTGTTTAATATCTGAGAGCTCCAGAGCTTGAGATTGTCAGGATTGGAAGGGTTTTATTGATGCCAGCTGAAGGTGCTCTCATCAGGTGAATGGTGGTGTGTTGACAGGCCTTGGGTGTGCGCGTGAGTGACATTCAAGTCCTGTATCCAACAGTGACCTTGGAGAAAAGTGTATGAAGAAATTAACGGAAGAATTTCAAAAGGGTTGGGTTTCCATCCCTGTCATCTTGTTTCATGATACTCACTTAATAAATAAAGAGATAGATTAAATATTTTCCTCTCACTGCCCTGTCGCTGTGCAGACCTGTTGACAAAAATGAGTAATATGACATGACTAAAAAACACTGAATGAAAGTGGGGCCCACTTTACTTAAAAAGAATCATTATCGCACTGCATAAAATAAAATGCTGTAAAAACCTTAACTTAGCTAAGGAAGGATTTACCTCTTCCTCTTGCCTAGTGGGAGGTTTTGTTTTTGCTGTTTTTAACTCCTCATTTACAATGCATTTCTCAAACAAGGATAGATTAAAGGACATCTCAGTAAGCAGAAAATGAGAGCCAAAAAGACTCTCCTGAGGAAGAAGCCATCCGCTCATTTATTATTTTTTCTAATACGGAAATAGTAATGAAGGCCGTGGGTAGGAAAGATGGGCTGAGGCCTCCAGATTTGCCTTTTGCTATGGTTGTAATTCCCATTTGGAGCCCACCAGGCTGGGGATCTGTGCCGGCCAACTCTAAGTCCCGTGAGACTCAGAAATGCAGAACCAGTAGGTTCTTCTTCATTTCCTCAGCATCCACTGGGAGAAGCTCAAGCTATGCAAACCCAAATAAACAGCTGAGGGGGCGCCTAACTGTTACCCACATTATCCTTTATTTTCCCTTGTTTTTTAGCTGTGCGGTGCTGTAGGAAACACCTGCGTGGGGCTCTGGTCTCTTTCTACCCAGCTGACTTTTTTCATCCATGCACTGGCTTGGGGTCAGCCCTTGCAAGCAGGTGTTTTCCCTCAGAATAGCTTTCTTGTCTGAATCCGAGTGGATCACAAGGGCCGAACTTCACTGCCGGAGGTCACGGGTCAAACACGGCAGCACGGGGTCCCCTGGGTACCGTGCTTACCAGGTGTTTAATATTATCAGAGGTTATTTGCTGAAACTGTGATAGAGTGTTCTCAGCGATTCAAAATAAATTTAACGAGAACAGTTTTAAAAGCCCCCACATTAGAGGATGTCTGTTCAATGGACAGAGAGGTTAAAGTTAATTCGATCAGGCATGTGTACTTTCTCCAAAAAGGAACATATGCACTCAGCGGCTTGGCCCCATTTGTTGCAATTTTGGGTCTCATTTCCATTTGCAAGAAAGATAACTACTTGCATATGGAAGCAATAAATAAGAGAAGTCATTAAAATTTCTCTAATTTAAGGGGGGGGAAAAAAAAAGTCTTAACGAAGTAATATCTTTGCCAGGGCAGACAGAAATGTAAATTAGAGATTGGAAGGAAACCTATTAAAGGAATTGCTATGTTACTAGTCTTTTTTAATCTAATGAATTTATGAATTGCCACTTGTTAGGTCACAGACTTTGTTAATTTCCTATGTGTTTAGTTAAGCAGAGAAAGTGTGGGGAAGGAGGAGGGAGGGGTGAAAGGAAAATGCTTGTGAACAATGAACCTGAGCAAATATTTTCATATAATGTGTTAAGTCTATTAGGTTTGAAATGTTTGAATAAAACCAGCTATATTTAGAAAATCTGAGGAATATTGGTCTGAACATCTACTAAACAGGATGATATAAATTTCTAAAATTTTTCCGGTGTTTATTTTTTTCACTTTCACAAACTTATGCCCTTTAAAGGTGTAAAAAGTTAAAAGGTCATGGCATTTACTGAGTAATTTTATTAAAAACAAGAGAAATTTTAAGAAAACAGAGTCAGTTTATGGTGCAAATTTACTAGTCACATGTCCATAGGCAACAACATCAAAAGTTGTAGCTAATCCAATATCTCTTCAGTCCAAAGCCTGAAGAAGAATTTTTATTCTCTCTTTTCCCATGGATCTCAGAAGCTAAAAAACAATGCTACGCCTTGCTTCCCCTTTTATTGCTGGTTAGGATCTGAGTTGCTACTGAAGTGCGCTAGCAAACGTTCATCTGTGAACCCACTTTGATGAATGTCGAAGTGGGATTCTCAAGTGTCTTAGTACCTAAAGTTGAAAATTATTTTCAAGAACTTTTTGAAAAGCCAGTTTTTATTATGGACGATGTGACAAGAGGAGAACAAATAAAAAAAATAACAGAGCAAGCAAAGAAAAATAAAGCCCTGTTATCTTTCACATGAGTATTCAACAATGGTAGGCAAATTAGTGGTCCATGCAGTAGATGGCATTTTGCAATTCTATACTATCAAATACACTGAAAGGGTAATGTGCTGGCCCTGCTTCCACCATTCATTGCAGGCCTTCCCATGGTAGCCTGTCCTGAGACACAAAGAGTGAATGCATGAATTCAGTGGCTTTTTAAAGTATATAGCTTAGAGGTAGCAATACTGACGACTGCATCAGCAATTGCTCCCCAAACATTCAGTAACATCCTCTCCCAGACAGGTAGGTGAGTGAGCAGGGTGCTGAACCTGCCTACATCGACCCTGGGTAGCTGCAATTTCCTTCATTTATGGAGGCAACCAGATACTGAAAGCAATTTCTGAATGGGCTGGATTCTTGCTGGTTAATGAAAAATGTTCAAACAGCAACCTGTTGGGATACCAAGTGGCTACTTTCTCATCTTTGGGGGCTTGGGGCAATTAACTGTACCAGCATCCCCTCTGAATGGACCAGCGAGTACAGACTGAAAAATAAGCTACACAAATACGTGTGCATGCACAAGCACATACACACACTCAGAAATTCAAACCAAACCTTGATGAGTTTTGATAAGCTCCCCGTTGCACTTTGCTTCAGTGTAAATCTGTGCTGCTCTGTGATGCTTCTGGCTCCACTTAGAGCTCTCAAGTAAAAAAAAAAAAAACAAACCCAAACCCCAAACAAAGGCAGTTTTTGTTGCATTTCTGGCATAAAAGGAAACAGAAACGAGTGGAAATCTAACTAAAATGTCTGTTCTCAGGAGGCCCATGTCTGCATTCTTGAGGGTTCAGATCGTTTGGATAAACTCTGTACAAGTATCTGAACTTTTTGGTAGGTCTCCAGATTGAACCTCTGAACCTTCTGAGGCTCACAGGCGGCTAGCCGCTTTTGTGCTGCTGCGGGGTTGGACTCAGTTTGCTTTCTCAGGCCCTTGATACTGAAAATATTTACCAGGTAGTTAGTAGAATCCAGTGAGAGAAGTCACAAGCCTGTCTTTTGTGTTTCATTGGCCACTACAAGGGAAAAGTTTCTGCTAATGAATTAGTCATCAAGGGATGAAATGGGAGTTGTTTTGTGGTTCAGATACAAGTCTAGGCCTAAGAAGATCTAGCCTCTGTTCCAGGTCCTGCTACTGACTTCCTATGGGATTTAAACAAGCCCCTCTGAACCTCAGTGACGTGTTTGCTAAAGGGAGATGTCTGTGTTACAAGAATAAACTTGCTATCTGTCAGATAGTATGGAAATGAGCACATCAGAAAACCTAGAAATCTACTAAGTAATTCCAGAAGGATGAGTAGACTACTGTGGTTTTAGTTGGCTAGTTCCAGGTACAATCCAAGAAGGAAATTCTTAGGAAGCCTAATGGACTTCAGTTACTAATTTGCTTGGTGCTCAGTAATATTTAAAACAGCTTGAATTTTAAACCACATGAAAAATATGCCACCCTGCTGTTCCCACAGGCGTGAGCCAACAACTCAAGAAACTACATCTAACTCCTGTGCCAGTAATACATTTATTATTTATGTTTTCAATTACATTTCCATACCAACCTCCATGTGTAAAACTGAAAAATTTAAGCATACACCCCCAAAGAATTATCCATGTTTTTCTTACAGCAGGAACTGTATCTTTGAAAAGGCACCGTTCCCCTTGACCTAAGTGGCATAATTCCCACTGAAATTTGTGTGAGTCAGAGTGGGAGTCCTTTTCCCCTCCTCAAAATGAGCACGCTACAGAAAAAATGTCTTCTGAAGCTGTATAAAGTCAGAGGCTCAGCTGGTGCTGCAGTGGTTATTGAGCAGCTTGGGGCAGATGACTATTAACAAGAGCGTCAGAGCCAGTGTGATGCTCTGGAAGTGAACTAAATATGGCTGTGTTTAAATGAGAAAGGAAGTTAATCTTAGATTAGGAGTATTTATTAAAAATGTCCTGGGCTTTGATAACATTGGAAGATTTCAATGACCAAATTCTGGAAACTTGACAACCAGCTCATTCATGTAACTTAGAAGACACCATCAAAAATATCTAAGTCTAAGGCCTTAACTTCAGTGGCCTACATGATCTTACATCAGAGGATTTCTAAGGAAGTTGGGCCAAAGGCACGGTGGAAAAACCTTTGTGCTCATTTATATCATGTCCTAAAAATATCTGTGGAGCATTATGACAGCTATCAGAATATTTTTGGGTTTTCTTCTTATTTGGACTTCAGGATGAGTGACCCTTCAGCACTGTAGTTTTAAAGGTCAGATCTATCTATTGTAAGTAAACAACATTTTGATGTATTAGTTAGATTTCAAACACTGAGCTGAGCAAACCCTGTCATCCGTCACCTATCGGCCTACTCTGAAAATAATGTGTGTTCCATATATTTAATATAAGAAAACATCTGTTGCACATATGCTAAAGTACCTGTGACAATATGCAGATGCATTTAAAATATTGTAAAATTACTCTGTTTTTCTGTTATATTTTCAAGTGTTTCATGGCATGGTGTCGATTATAAAACATAAGAATATATCACAATCCTAGTGGCATGCCGCATGTATTAAGTAACAGGAACACTGACAACTTTTGTAGTGTTTTATGTGTGTATTCTAACTGATCATGTCTTTTCCGTTTGTTGCCTCTCTAGTTCCCTACAAAAGATGTGAGTGATATATGTCTTTTTTTCCATATTGATGATTGCTAATCTAATACTATGTTTCTGTACTGTGATGCATTAACACTGAAAAATAGTCTCAGTATAGGAAGAAAAAAATCCCAAAGCCCTTCGAGGCTGATAGTGCAAAAAGATAGGAAAGATTAATTTTCACACTTTTCTGGAATATGAATATGTGAAAATTTCTTTGGAGGATTATTTGAATCTGTTTACAGAGTGCTAGGCACTTGCTATCTGTTTGATTTCTTACTAAAGCATTCTTTTACAAAGAGAAGCATTGTACAGTTGCAGGAGTCCAAGTACCAGTTAAAATAATTTAAAAAGTTGTTAAAATAATGTACAAAGCCCTGCTTGTTGATATGAATGACAGTGTTTTGGCAGATGCATTTACTAAAAAGAAGGCTGTGGAGACATGGAGAGATGGGGTGCACCTATTACAAATTTGAGACAGACACTTTCAATAGCATGTAGTTACCGTGAATGAAATTGGGCCTATCTTCTTCTAAGTCATCATCTTGAAATGACTCTTTCTAAAACAACATCGAAAATAAGATCCAAACTACACCTACCAATTATTTAAAGTGAATGGAACAGTTGTGGATTGATGGGAAGCATTTCATTGCTGGTCCAAATCCAGTGCTCCAAAAAAGAACCTTTATGGTTCTTCCTGCTTATACCTCCATGCCTTTCATCTCTTAGCAGTGGTCTTCATTGGTTTAATTGACTAAATATAAGTGACTGGTGCTATTTGCAATGCTCTAACATATGCAAGAAATCCATATGACTGTCAGAAGTGTCACAGGAACCTTGGGACCCCCTTGCCCCCTGGAGCTGCAGATGGAGGCCCGGGTGTGGTAAGCTAGGGCATCTCAAGGGGCAGTAGAAAGAAGTCTGTATTTAGATAATTGAATCAAAACTGCTTGAAAGTGTGAAGGTCTCACAAAAGCCCGTTGTCTTATCTGCAAGTTCTAAGCAGACTTTTTGAGTACCCTGGGGTGTCTCATAGGGTGGCCAACAGCAACGTTTGGGAACCCAAACATTGTCCTCTGAAAATAGTCCAAGGATTAATAGTGTTAAATTTATTAAAAATAAAAGTAAAACTTGATCTTCTAGAAGGGAATTTCTCATGGAGCTCCCTTATGCAGTATTAGCACTCACCCTAAATTGGACCCCTATTTTTCATCAGTTGAAAACCTCTCTAGATTTCTTTGCACCTAAACTTCGGTGACTTGTGCCACCTAAGACGCCTTATAGTAACCAAAGCATCTGCATAAGACTAACAGAAGTGGCACAGGACCCACGCACTACTGGAGACCCATGCATTGCTGGAGGGGCAACTGGTGTGTACATCAGGTGGGATACCCTGTATGGGCTGAAAACAACCATGTCAAAGGGAATTGGGTTAGCAATGTATTCGGAATGACTGATTGTATTGATAATCCCCTTTGGCTACAATGTGAGTGCAGATACTAATCTAGGGAAGCCTGCAATTAAATACCTGTTGTTTCAGACAGACTCCTGCCCCAGTTCCCCTCAGCTGTCAGTGGGCTCTTTCCAGGCACAATAATTTGTTGGTCCTCATGCTCCTGCCAAAGTTTTGCCATGAGGTTCAACCCTAAATATCGGTACTCTGGTCATCACAAAGATATTTTAATTGAGGGCTTAGCTTTAAGTGTCCAAAATCACTAGGATCGTTCAGCACTTTGCAGGAATGAACCTGTAAAACTGCTTTTGTCTTCCTTCATTTACAGAGTGCCAGGCCTATTTCTGATATCACATAAACGAGATGACAGAACAAAAAACTTCTTCTTGCATTAGCTGACACGGTTCAGTGACTATGAAGAGTTGGGATTTGATTCGAGAAATCTTATTGTCCAACTTCACTAACTGAAGGAGGAGTTTCTAATAGTCTGAGACAAATCATCAGTAAATTGCCCCCAGCACAGTAAGAAGCACAACTCGTTTGTTCATCTCTTTATACATCCAACTTCCAGCGCTATTTTATGTTTCAGTGGTACATAACAGCATTAACAGCCTTCTCTGTGGGGACTTTTTTCCCCTCCCTGGTCATTCATTAGTGACTGTCCTTCATACAGGTTGTTGTATAGTATTTATGTATGTTTCCATGGACCTATTTGCTGTCAATTGATTTCACATTCAGACCATATGTAATGCCTCATTCATTAGCTCTAGGGTCTCTTTATTTGCATGGACCACTTGTATTGATATCATTAGCCTTGAACAACCTCAGTAGTCCTGTTCCATGGCCATGAGCTTTTAAGTTATAAGCTCAGTTCTTATCAATGTTCAACTGTCAAGTTTTCAGTCAGTTCTAATTAGTCTCAGGTTAAAAGAAAAAAGACATAGCAACAAAAAACCCCCAACAATAGCGACACATTCTTAGTGGCCATGGTCTCTTCTTTGTGACACACTCAGACAAACATTTCTCTGTTATTGTACTTGAGCATTTTACAATGTCTGAAATGCTTCTAAATATGAATTACATATCTGAAAATTATTAATGACATTCTTGGCATTCTATTAATGTTATTTATTATTTATCATGTGTGAGACGGAACTGCCTAGAGGCCTTTGCAAAGGATCAAGGGCCCGTTGAGCTAATCTCTTGCTAGGCATATCAATCCAGATGGATGAGCAAATGCAGGAGCACATGGCAAACAGCAAAACCTGTTTGTCAGTTCAGCATTCCAGCCTGCAAAATACAGCCATAGCACAGAGGCAAAGGCACAGTTCATACTAACTGACACCATCAGCTGTCACAGCTGAAAGGACAAGGACTGAACAAAACCAGGCTGATCTTAGACTTATTTACTATGAATCACCTCATCTGTTCTTTAGCCTGAATGATCATGTTTTCTAAAGCTTCGAAGGTCAGAGGAAGTATATGGTTCGTTTTTGAACCTGTGATATGGAATCAGAGCAAGGCTGAGGAGCACAACCAGTCTGGGAAACAGGAAAGTAATCCTTTGTACTATATTATTAAGCATCATCTTATAGACCTGCTAATTCTGGCAAATGAGGAAAACAATACTATTGCTGTGTTGAGCTTGTTTTGTGTATTAGGTGGACTCTCTCTGAAATAGGTGGCATTAAAAAAACTCTTCAGGTCTCCACCACCAGAAACTCCTTCCACCTGCCATCGATAATGCATTCACTGATATTTCTACTTCTCTACCTCCTCCCCTCTGCACTATCAGGAGGAAAAGGACCCAATGGTTAGGGCCTACTCAGTGACCAGGAAGAGCTAGGGTCCATGATTTCTTCTGTTGCAGGTCTCCGTCATGAGCCTGGGTCACTTGTGTGGGCTTTCTCAATCTTTTTTCCCTGTGTGTTTTATGGAGGATGATGTTGCCTTCCTGTGGGGCCACGAAGATTCATGAACCTGTTATTGATAGATGGTCTCTGCTTTTCATCTCCTGGTCTCTCCACTTTTTTAGCTACCTGTGATTCATGATGTCAGGAGAAAGAAGGGTTGGGAGGCTGGTGATGAAAGATGCCAGGAGTTCAAGGGCGACAGCAGGGCTGCTGTGTGAGGCTCATGCTAACAGCCGCAGTCCTTTATTAACCATCACAGTTTCTCCCTTTAGACTGCTCATGCTCATAGGCCTCTGAAAGCAGCCCAGAAAATACAACTGTAATCAGGAAATTTCCAAACAGCAACAAGGCCCAACAGCCAAATAAAATAAATATGCTGGCCTAGGAAATCCTTGTAACTTGCCACCCAACAACAATAAACCAACCCTACAACATACAAACTAGAAAGGAAACAAAGAACCCTTTTAATTATTTACAGTAGGCTTATTGTGGCTAAGTAAACATTGGCCAAGGACTTATAAAGTTAGCCTCAGTAAAGAGGGCTTATGCAGTTGTATGTAGCCTGTACATTTCACACAGCAGCTTTTTTAACCAGTTCCAGCCTAGGGTAAATAAAATGGATCTCCCAGCAGAAGGGTTGTAAACCTGGGAGATGGTTTTCCACTTGCCAGTGTCACTGCAGTCATTTTATAATTAAATAAACTTATTATCAATTTCTGTCTTAAAGTGGGTAATCATGGAACTTTAGAGATAGAAAATAATGTGCTGGCAGAAGAAAGCCTGCCAGGGCGGGAACAAGATAGTCCCACTGCACCCAGAGGTTTCTCCTAACTCCCTGGTCTATGCTCCAAGGTGGCCGCTTGTACCTCCTGGGAACACTTTTGGGTCTCTGCTTCCACCCAGGAACACCTCGGGTAGCATGATCTGTCCAGGGGATGAGGCACATGTGGGACCTAATGTCTCTGGCATGCTGTGAGAAGGTGAGCAAGGCAAGGCACTTGGGCCAGGTGGAGCTGGGCAGGAGGGAGACAGCAAGGTCAAGTTGATCCAGCAGTCCTGCCCACAACCTGTACCTAGTCAACAAGTAAGTGAGGAAAAAAGGAATTTCAAATGTATGTACTCATTTGTATAAAAAAGACCAACCCAAGTGAAACAAACTTGTAAACTGAGGAGATTTGTTTGGTGGAATGAATGAAATCTTTTTTTTTTTTTTTTTTTTCCTATGGATTTTAGCAGGAAGGCCCTTGAAACCCTTTAGTACCATGTATGGCTTCACCCCATTCCTCCTTTCTTTCTCATTCCCTTCCCACTGTCACCAGCCCCCCCAGTTCCTTCCTGCCTCCCCCAGCCCCAAACAAGCTCACAGGGTACTGTGCTCCCTGCCCGCCCCACCCCCCGCAACTCGCCATCCTGTGGCAAGAGGCAACATGTAACAGATAGTGGTCGAGTTCCTGTTAATGCCTTTTCGTCAGTGATGCATTACTTCAGCTTTCTCTCCTCTGCCCAGTCCCCAGGTCTTATGAATTTGTGCCATCCCTGAGACCTCCACCACTTCTTGAAGTTGACTGAAGTTGACTACAAATTACAAAAAGGTATTAGGAGGAGACCTGCACACAGAAAGGCGTAAACTTTTAGGAAATCAGGTTACAACTGGAAGAAAGCTCACAAATAAAATGTATGCGCCCTACTGGTGACTGAGATGATAGTCAAGTAAAGTGCTTTCAGTCAACTAAATACTTTTGAAATTAACACACTGGCCAACAAAAAAACAAGCAGCAAATCCCATCTCACTTTTAAACAAAGTCCTTCCCATCAGTGCTAACAGATAATTTTTATGACAGAGACTACAGCCCAAGAAAGTCAAGAAATTTCTGAGCAGATGGCAAACAAGTTCCAGAAAATGACTGGCCAAGGCCTGATCTTCCCTGACCGTCTTGGACAAGACGAAACTGAGATTACAATGTCTCTGAATATTTGGTTTTGGCTTCGGTCAGAGTTCTAACAGGGAGTAAAACGTGTTATCACTCAACAGACTCCTTGTTATCTTAATGCATAAGGCAAAGTAGTGCCACTGGTTCTGCCTACAAAAAGATTTATCTTCACTTTCCATAAATGACTATGTTTTAATTTTTTATTGGAAATAGCATATTGTTCTGACCGCATTAATCTTTCCCAAGAGTCTTTTAATAGACTGTGCCTTCTTTTGCATCAAAATCCTTAGCCTTAGCTCTAAGGCTCTTTTCTGACTTCCCATTCTCAGATGCTCACTGTTCTTCTACTTAGTCTTCCACTTGTCCAGGCCTCCTTCTGGATGCATCTTCTGTGTTCACTAAATAGCTGCAGGCCTCCTCCAGTGACTCTGACTATAATGTAGACAGGCTGAGAGACTGTAATATTGACAGGCTGAGAGAGTTGGGGTTGTTCAGCCTGGAGAAGAGAAGGCTCCGGGGAGACCTTATTGCAGCCTTCCAGTACCTAAGGGGGGCCTACAGGAAGGATGGGGAGGGACTCTTTATCAGGGAGTGTAGTGATAGGACACGGGGTAACGGCCTCAAATTGAGAGAGGGTAGATTTAGATAGGATATTAGGAAAAAGTTCTTTACTGTGAGGGTGGTGAGACACTGGAACAGGTTGCCCAGGGAAGCTGTGGATGCCCCATCCCTGGAGGTGTTCAAGGCCAGGCTGGATGGGGCTTGGAGCAGCCTGGTCTAGAGGGAGGTGTCCCTGCCCATGGCAGGGGGGCTGGAACTAGATGATCTTTAAGGTCGCTTCCAACCTGAACCATTCTATGATTCTGTGTGATTCTGTGATTCTGTATAAACAAGTGTTTACACAGTGTTCAATTCAGCCATCTTTCCCTTGCAGAACATGACTTTCTGCAGACCTAGTCCTGCTCTCGTGTTTCTTAGGTTTAAAGTCATAGTCTGCAATACAACAGGGTGACAACAGCAGCACGCGTTTCCTCCTTCCCAACCTGAACGGTTAAAAAACTATGCAATATGCAAGAAAAAACTAAGAAGTGCTGCTTCACCTTGCTTCTCATGGCTTTCGTAAGGCAGCATCTGGCCTGTTAAGCAGACAAGAGTTATCACAGGAGACAGGGCATTACGCATTGCAAATCAGGAACTCAGTATTATGTAACAATCTAAAAAATATGCAAGTATGGTTTGAATGAAATACAACTGCTGGCCTACCAAACAGATAGGCAGCCAGGAAAGTAATTACAAATACAGATAGAAAGGAAAAAAGAGACACTAGGGAAATGTCTTACAATATTTTCTGGTAATCAGTCAGTAGTTTGTTGTCCTTAACACGGGTCAGAAAAAAAAAACCCTACAGATTAAATTCTGTTGGGCTTTATGTTATTTTTTAATAAAAAATAATTTATAGAAAGCCCCACAGGAAAAAAGTCAACAATGTAGTTACCTTTCAATATATTCAAATGATAATTGTTATTTGGAGCATAGGATATGCCAGATGGCATCACTTCAGTAGTTTATCTACTTTCCAGTACCAGGCTATATAAGATACTGATCACAGAGAGTTTTTCTAACACCCAGCAGAGTTTATCATAAACACTTTTAGCTCTCTTAATAACCTTTTTCTTAACTAAAGTGTCATTTTCATTTGGTTCATTTAGCACTGCTGCTGCTTTGGCAAGTAGGAGACGAGCAGTATTAAAAAAAAAATATGTTCACATACAGGGAAGAATTTCAAGTAAATCTTTGCAGAAACCATTGACTTTGTTGGAAGTAAATGTAATGTAGAAATACCCTTTTGATCAATTGAATCGTATCCTTGTCAATGTTTTGACAGACTTAATGAGCACCAGACAAGGCCCAAGATTATTTCAAGGAGTAAATGGTCAAAGTGATTTAATTTTGTTAAGATAGTATTTTAATTTCACTGTAATCTATTAGTTTTGTTTTGAAACATCATGTGTTTTTTTTAACCCCAAGGTAATTTAGCAGCAGAAAAGATACTTTTCCATCCCAGTCTATCTACTTTGTTCAGAGATTTCTCAGTCTGGTAACTAAAGATGATTATATGGAAAGGAACTTTAGGCTAATAAACAAACATTGCATTCTTCCATAACACTTATTATTTGATATGGCCTATTTTTGGTTCTCAGTTTGGTATATGTTTGGTTTGATTCAGGACAAAAAATGCCTCACAATTTGGAAAAATTTGGATCTAGCGGTCTCACCTGACCTTTGGCTGTTAAGATGGGTCTCCATCTGTACTCTGACTCTGCATACTGGTTTGCTTCCTGCTCCAGGTAGAGGTTGGGAATTCAGATCCCCATTTTACAGAAACACCAGGTTTGGAGAATAGGGATAAAGTTTTAAATCAGAGCTATTCTTTCTCCTGGGTATTTCTTACTGGCTGAACTAGTTGCTCCATCTCACTCCTGCTACCTGTGAATCCCACTCAGAGATGTGGAGACCTATCAGGACAGTCTGTGTGGCAGGAGAACAACTGGTTGTTATGAATTCTGCTCTCAGAGAGGGAGTCTAAAAAGCTTGTGTTGTTGCTCAGCACTGTTGCTTAAGGCTGTGCTGTGCATGTGTGTGGATCTACAACAGTCACTGCCCAAACCCCTAATGAAACTTGGAAAGGCAGTTCTTCATGAGAGATAAGACTCTGCTGTTTCTCGCTTTCTCTTTTTGTCTTCATGTTCTTGTTTTTTGTATGCACTTCTCAGAAAATTCTGTAACCAAAAAAATGTCAAACACTATAAATGGCATATAACTTACCCTATGGATAATTTTTTTTTCTTCTACCTACTTTATGGCAATGCCTGAAGCATATGACAATGGACACTCTTCTTTTCTAGTGATTTATGGACAGCATTAGATCACTAGCATATTTTTAGTTCCTTTCTTCACTCTGTGCTTGTGTCAACTTGTAAAGATTAATTTATTTTTCATGCTTTTGCCCAATGGGAGTTAAAAAAGCTGGGGATTTAAGTCTTAGCACCAGAATAACGTGAACAGTCTACTTCTCTGTCCAAACTCCTTAAATTAGTGCTACATATGAAAAGAGGAAGGGAAGGGAAGGGAAGGGAAGGGAAGGGAAGGGAAGGGAAGGGAAGGGAAGGGAAGGGAAGGGAAGGGAAGGGAAGGGAAGGGAAGGGAAGGGAAGGGAAGGGAAGGAAAGGGAAGGGAAGGGAAGGGAAGGGAAGGGAAGGGAAAATTTCATTTCACAAAGGCTTGTTATTTTGAGTAAGCACATGCATTGTAAACAGTAATTGCCTAAATTGCCAAACACTAGTTGTTGTATTGACTCATGGTTATTTTCATTCCTGTATGCCTTTCATCTAGTTCCATCATTTTAAAACTAACAGAGGCTGAAGTACACAGTGAGTTTGTAATGACTTCCAGTTGGCTCCAATTGCATTTCCTGACTGGTGTTATTTTTCTATAGCTTCTGGATCTCAGGCAAACATGTAAGCTTGGCTTTAGGCTTATGCCAGGAAAAGTACTGGGCCAGATATCAAGTTTAAAGACACATCACTTTCCCTCTTCCTCCTTTCTCTTCTCTTCCTAATACCAAAACAATAAACTCCTAATAAAATGGGGTGTTATTTTAGTTCTTCAGAAATAATATTGTTCTGGGAAGAAAAACAGTTTGCAGATGGGCATTAAATTTGGCTGTAAAGACGGCCTCTCACTCCTAAAGCTGCTACCAGTATCTCGCTGACTGAAGAGAGGACAGACAACACAGGGAAAATGATGGTAATAAAACCTCATATTCTCATGCAATATAAGAGTTATTTACTCTCTTGGCTGAATCTTTACAGTTTGGTGAGATTTTCTGAGGTCAATATTACTGTGAATACTACAGCTCTGTTCTTCCTGAGCACTTAGTGGTGCTAAGTCCCACCTTCCTTACCCACACCAGACTTTCACTGGATTCAGTAATCAATTGCTAGGACTGCAGTTTTTTAAGAGAATTTAATTTTCAACATTATTTGTCACACAATAGTACAATCTTAGGGCTATGAGAAAAAAAATATTTTTGAGTTACTGTAATAAACATCAATGCTCTGTAAAGTGGTCAGTATTAAAAAAGAAAATCACCCTGTGATATTTCTTCCATTCTAAGGTGTTGGTCTATCACAGAATGAGTGTTCAACCCAGAAAGAGTGGTTGACCAATTTCTAAACATGAGTAATTCTAAGTTTTATTTACACTTTCCCACAGGATCAATTAGATTTTTTACTAACAACATGTTGAATACAAAACAGTGCAAGATATTACCCTTCTGTGCAAATCTATGGATGTTGTGACCTTACACTACCGGGCCTTTACAGATTATTTTATTAGAGAGGAGGAGAAAAAGTTTTTAACATTTCTTCATCTCTTACCTAAAACTCTGCATCCTCTAAAGGAACCTGAAAGATACCCAAGCACAGTTATCTTCACAGGATTTCCATCTTGTCATCATCTTGTTTTGACTTGTCAAAGCTGCAGTGTCACTTTAGTTTAGCACTTCTCTTTTCTGCCTTGGCTGCAGCCACTGACTGAAAGGAAAGGAAAGACAATGAAGATATTTGTTTTGTAAAAAGGGAATCAAAAACCGTAAGATTTGGAATAGTCTCTTAGTTTTCTTCAGTGAAGCTTGTTCCCCCTTCCCAACTCTGTTTTGAAGCAGAAATGCCCTCAGCTGCATAGCCAGCAGTGATTATTTAGTATGAGTTGGATTTACCCCTGAGTGTGTTGGATCAAATTCCTTTCTCAGAGATAATTACAATCTAGGTGTGTTAGTGCAGTTTCTTCATGACTGTATTCATGACTGGCAGCAAAACCACATATCTGGCATTGAAAGCTCTTCCCAGGAGGTATTCTTCTTGCCATTTTTGCACTATTTCCTTGATTTCCTAGGAGGGTTGTGAGTCTGATGTTGCCTTGCCAATGACTCTGGGTGCTCACGTATTAAAAACTCCAACAACCATTTTGCAGATGTCTAGAAGGGTTATAACACTGTATTTGTTATTGCTATGGCAGTGATTTCAAGCTCAGTTCCATATGTGCTGTGAGTAGCTTTGGGAATTAGGTTAAATAATTATTGTACAGAGCTACTGTCGGAACTTTTTTTTTTTTTTGGTGCATCTTTGGCTGTCTTGAATCCTTCATTCTGAAATTACAACAGAAGTAAAGTCCAAACAAAAAGTTCAACTTACTTCCTACACCATGGGGACATGTGCATGAGAGGGGAAAATCACCTTATCTATCATTTGTAAAATAAAGAAATACGTTATGGAGTTGCTGGGATGCAAGAAGTTTGTGTTCTTCTGTTAGAACTGTCAAAAACTTTCCAGTACCAGAAGGCAGCCATTACTGCTATGGTACAAAGCTTTGCAAGGTCTCACCTAGAATGCCAAACTACTGCCCAGTGTTCAAAAGCAATAAATTCAGCTTCAACAGGGTCAGTTAAGATGGTCAGAGGATGAAGGACTTGATTAGGAAAGACTATAACTTACAGAGTTTAGTGTAGAGGAGGTGTAAAGAGGATGCAATTACTCCGAATAATACAAATGAAAGAATATGTATGTGGAAATACGCAGTAGAGAGGGAGAAGAATTCTTTAGACTAATAAATAATATTGAGTAAAGGAAAGTCCTGATACCAAAGTGAGGTTCTGGTGTAGCTTTGAAAGGTTATTCCAGGAGAAAGTACAGAAAACACTGAGTAGACAACTGAGGAGCAGATTTGATGAGCTACGAAATCCCCTCTGGTGCTCCATTCCTATGCCTTTTAAAAGCATTCTGTCTAAAATACATTCATTTTAGGAGGTTTTTTTTCTGTGTTCAGTTTTACGTATTAGTGACCTACTTGGGCCAGCATAAAGAAATTGCTTGACACATGATGTTTGACATTTGTTTCATCCCCGTGTAGTAAAACTGTGTTTTATTCCGGATCAATAATATTGCCTCCATCACATCAAAGATGAACTAAATCACAACAAAGGAAACGTTTATTTTTTTTACATCTTACTAGAAATCAGTGGTTGCCAACATGTATACTGCTTGAATTCCTTACAAAAACTTTTACATACATTCATTGCTCCCCCAGTGTTGGACGTTTTTCACAATCCCTTGAATTATGCACCCAATGAGTAGGAGGTAATTCCCAGCAAGGAGTTTAGGTTCCACTGGTACTGTCCTGCTGTTTTAAAACAGTGAACCAGGAGAGTACTCAGCTAAATCTATGGTAATAATGACAGCTTAGTGTTGATAAGCTCTGTCTTTTCTTCTTTTCTTTTAATTAGGCAAACTGACATTGCTCCTTACTGTTTTGAAGAGAAGGATGGTCTGTGGTTCTTATTCTGGGTTTGTGGTTTTTTTTTTTTTTTTTTTTTTTTTTTTTTTTTTTGTTGGTTGGTTGGTTGGTTGGTTGGTTGGTTGGTTGGTTGGTTTTTTTTCTGATCATGCCTGGGATTGTGACAGCCTTTACCTGTTTTTAAATAGGGACTAGAACTTATTTATTTCACCCATTTAGAAGCCTTGATCTCCAGGGCAGACTAGTACTTTTTATGTACAATGCTTAACTACAAAAAAATCCTCATAGTTCAACTGAAGCCCATAATGATATAAATTGTAATTCTGACTGAGATTTATTTCAGAATATCCACATTATTAAAGCTATTTCACTAAATGCATAGGTGACTTTTTTCTTAAATCTTCAGTACAAAAGGAAGCACTGTGCTCTCGAACTTTCTCTGCAGCTTAATGCCATCAGTATACATAAATTTAAACTAAAACCAAATTTTATCTCAATATTTATCTTATTACCAGTTGATGGGTCCATGGGCTGAAGTGCCATTCACAGCACAGGGGTGCTTCATAATAGACTAATTTGCATAAGTACTAAATAATTTACATATATAAATTATATATCAAAATGCTCTCTAGAATCTATTCAATTCAATGATATTGTTGTTTTGTAGTCTTTAATACTGTTGAGTCTTTAATATTTAAATCCAGCACCTCTTCCAAAGCAAACCCACAGGAATTCTTTAAAATTTTTTTAACAACTGCACTGACTTTGTTATTAGGACGACTTGAACTTGATTTTGCTGTACTAAGAGAGATACAGAAGACTTCATCAGAAGTTTAGGCTCACAAAAAAGCTTCACATGAAGATTATCTAAATATTCAAAAAACCCACTAATCATCTAGAGAATTGTAGTTGTTCAGAAAGGTAATTAGGTGGGCATAAAGGTACTGCCTCAGTGATTCCAAGAACCTTCTTTGTTCAATGAGCAATGAAAGTTTTATGCTCAGAAATGTAAACAAGAAAAGAAAAGCAGGCAGCCAGAAGAAGGGCCAGAATATTATTCCATCTAGGTTTACAAAACTTATAAAATACCAGCAGAAAATCAAGTACAGATGAGTGGATTAGAGAAGACCTTCCAAGGTTTTTCCAATGGCTTTTGGAGTTAAGGTCGAGTGGGTCTCCACAATACTCAGTATGAAGTTTTCATTTGTCAACATAAACTGCCAAGTAAGAAATATTTGTATCAAGTGATTAGGTACACTGCATATTAACGATGCATTGAACTTATAAAGCAAATCCCATTTTTAAAACAGTGTTTAAAATTGTTTTATAGATATAGGCAGTACTATTTCTAGCCTTCACAGTTTATCTGTTAAAACATTTAGTCAGAGTTGTCACAGTGTCAATACCAAATCTGTTTATTAATATGTAAGTCAAGACTAGAGCAAAAGAGTTGCTTCACCATGCATTGTTTTAAAATGTAAAATTATAGGTGTTCATCTAACCGTATGCAGCCCTCACTGTGGATGTCCATGTATCTAATGGATGTGTCCATTAGTCACCTTAGACTTGTTCTATAGTCAGTGGGGAAAAACGTGCATTGTAATGGCATGATTTACCTTGCTATAACGTGCACATCTCTAATGCTTGCTTTTGTCTACTGCTTGTAAGGGAAGCCCAGGGTGATTAGCCCATACACAGTGATTTACTGCAATTGACTAAACATGATGTCTAATGATTTTTAATGACTAGAGTTATCCAAACTGACTTCCAGCTGTGGACTAATCTGAAAGTCCTGTCTTGTGTCTTCCAGCCCTTGTGGATGTCTAAGACACCACAGGTGCATAAAATATTACTAGGTTCCTGTGAGTGATTCCAGCCTTAGGTGCCCTCTTCTGGTTGAGCACATAGTTCTCTAGACTCTGTATTCCATTGACTGGACATGTTATGATTGCCTAAACATAAGCATCTACTGCAATCAGGGATGGCTTAAAATGCGTGAGACATTGTCCATCAGCTGTAGCATGGGTCCGCAGAAGACCTGCACCCATCAGTGCTATTCATGCTATTCATGCTTCTTCATGCTATGTGTAAATTGAGCTGTACATCCCATCCACTACTGTGAGAGCTTTGACACCTGTCTCAGATGTGAACACCGACCTATATTTGGTTCTTAGATACCTGCAGTCTGGTGCTGAATCCTTTTTTACAAAGTTATTAATTCCACTTCTAGTAAACCTGTAAATAAAATCAGTCATTTTAGCAAGCTTTTGCTTTTAGAGATGATAGTCTGCCACGGGGTTAGAAAGCTGAGCTACCTGTTTGGTTTATTTTTGACCTACCAAGCTGCATAATATTTAATATTTTGCACAGCCTCCAGCACAGGTAAAACATTGCAAAAAAACCCTTTGCTTTAGAAATTTGTCTTACTGAAAATGCTACTGAATTCGAGTTTGGTTCTTTAAAACAGTAAAAGAAGCAGACATCAAATCAAGAGGAGCTGTGCAATACACATTATTTTGGCTATCCTTGCAGACCTTGGGAGGGATTCAGTAGCTTGAACATAAGTGTCTAGTGTTGTTTTACATGCCCCAGGACACTCGAGACATCTGCATGGGGCTGACAGGTATGTCACAGGACTTACAAGAGACCTGTGTCCTCCTAGACAGGCAGCTGGGGACCAGGTGGGGTCGCCTGAGATGTCTCAAGTGGCAACAGATGCCAATGTTTAAGCAATTGAATCCTGTTCTTTGTGTACAATAGAAGCCGGACCACCGCATGTGTTGCCTTGTCAGACACAATGCAGCTAGCATGAAAGCTTTCTCTCTGACAGGAATCACCATCAATGATTTGTCTTTTAAACCATGCTTAATAAATTATTAAGAAATAAAACCACATGCATTAAAGAAGCTTAGGGCTGGGTTCTGAGCTAATATAAATTATTGCAGCTGCACTGACTTCAGTGAACTGACTCCTTTCTTTTAATCAGCTGAGGATCCAACTCCTAATAGAGCGTATGCATGTCTTTTACATTTCACATCCACTGATGTGGGATTTCCTGGAGTCAAGAACATGTGTTGCTTGGCACAGTGTGTCGGGACGTGGTTGCTGTCATTTGGGTGGCTTCAGATAGTGTCCGTTCCCTAGGCAGCATTAGTGTGAGTTACAGTTGCTCTTTCCAGTCACGAAGAACAAAATTAAACGATTTTTAAAAATCCCTCTTTTTCTTTAACTATACGTGAGAGCACATGTCCTTCAGCCATTGTATCTTTTTTGGCGGCAGGTGGGTCAGATTTCTGAGGGGCTGATCTTTTGAGAGGATGTGGGTGGTGGCTGTAGTCTTTATTCCTGTGGAAGGCTCCTGGCACACCCAAAGGAAAAGATGGATGGTTCTGGTCTGTGGAGTGTCCCATGGTGCAGCCTTCTCTTTGGAAATTCATTCCTCCTGAGGTATATGTGGCCTGTATCCATCCTTCCCATTTTCCAATGAAAGACCGCAAAATTTTGGGTTAAAAATAACCACCTATTACAAAAATATTGATTTTCCTATTTCTGACTGCAAGATGAGCAGGATGTTGAGACTGAAGGGATATTTTCCCACTCTTGATTTTAGCTTTTTATTAAAATACTGAAGTAGTCCTTGGTTTTATAACTCCCAATTAATTCCCCAAACATGGCCTAGATTACTTCCAAGATCAGAGAAGGGCAGGTGGGATAATACAATGAAAAACCTAGGGATGAAATACAGTCCATCTAATTTAAGCTGATAGGATACGCATCTGCCTATCAGAGGCATCTGCTTCTTTTTGCTGCAGCTCTAGAGAGCTTGAGCATCAGGACTGTGCATCAAGAAGAACAATTTGGGCGTATTTTAGGTGCTAAATTTAGTTGCAGTGGATTCCACACTAACTGTTTAAAACCTTTAAGCATCTGCTGTATTTCTTGCAAGGAAAAGTTGCACGTGAGTGACCGGTTTCTTCATTTTTCTGTATAAATTGTCATCATCTTTTGTAAAAAACACACACTTTGTAATAAGAACTATTTTGTTTCTGTTATCTTTTTATTGGTTGGCAAGGTATAAATGTTTTAACCTCCTTTTTCCTCCCTCCCTCTGTAAATATAGGTATCATTTCTTCAAGAGGTATATGCTTTTATTGTTATAAAAGGAAAAGAAAAGTATACACTGTAAATGTAAAACATTATTGTTACCAGTAGGAGAAAAAATAATAATCATGTTTACTGAAATGACTGTCAGGCAATGGCAGCTGTCAGACCAAGCATGACAGTAGAGCAGAGATATAACATGGATTTGCCAAAAGTCCATTCACATCAGCATTTAGAATTACCATTTTCTGCAGTATTTAGCTGTTTATAAACTATTTCAGGCTGAACAACAATTTCAGTTTTGACCTATTACACAGTCACCAGCTTCTCTGCTCTCCACAAAGGGAGAATTGGCTTGGCATAATATTGAGTTACTTTTTTGAAGAGAGCTTTTGTCTGAGTAATTGGTTCTTGTTGATGGCTGAAGACTCAGACATGAGCTCCCTGAAATTTATATGTGAGCTACAACTCAAAATGAGCTAAATGCCACTTGTCCATGAGTGATGCATGGAAGATTTGGGTCTGCTGCTGTCATCAGGTCTCTAACATAAGCTGTAGCGATGTTTTGTGATGGAGGACTCCCACTGTGTTTCCAGCACATGGGAGAAGTGGAGCCTGCCACATTGCTTTGAGGTTTTTCAAAGTGTTCGGTATGCTTTGCCTGTTGTTATGGTTTTCAGTCAGCAAGGGAAAACAGCATGTTGGTCAGATATGCTATGGTCTGCTAACCCAGAGAAGATACAAATATATCTGCATACTCAGTCTAGACTTACGCCAGAACCTCTGGGCACACTATTTTTCCCTCCTTTGGTGTACTACACAAGACTGGGGCCACCAGATGTCCAGGAGAGTTTTCACAGGTAGAAGATGCTTTCCTCACTGCACAACATACACATAATTTAGACCACAATGTAAAAAAGGAAACGGAGTCAAGACTAGCCAGTATTTCCATTGCTATGCAGGTGGGTAACCTCAGCTTACGGCCACCGCAGTGGTCAGTACAACTGAGCGGAGAGGGGAAAGTTGTGCCAGGAAACTTAATTAACTTTCCCCTGGAGTGGAGAAATGAAGCAGCAACTGAACTGTGGTCTTTGCTGCATATTCTGGTAGCAAAGCAGTGACAAGGCCACAGCTGAAATACAGCACTCAGAGACCGGGAAATTTTTAAAAAATATAATCCAATTCTTTTACTGAGTTTCAGAACAGAAAAAATGGGGAGGGGGGAAGGAAATAATAGGAAATGAGTCTTGTTAATGCATTAGTAAAGTTGGACACTTTCAGTGTAAGAAAAATAGTGGCTTGTTAGATATACTTCTCAGCGTGCCAGTAATCGTTGAGAGAACAAGCCATATCACGAGTCTTCTTACCATACAAAAGACGTTTGGACTTGATTCACCAAAAACTTTACTCGAGGTTTACAGAGTAAATTAGGTATTTTTGTTGGCATTGCACTGCTGTGAAAAATTGTGGTCGTGTGAGGATGAAGCCAGATGGAAGTTCCCCTGCAATACTTGCCTGGTTTGAACAACTTATTCTTCCTCGTTTCACTTCCCACGTTAAATTATTTACCATCAAAAAGGGAGGTTATACTATATTTGGATATGATTAGATTATGATTTACTCAGCCATGGCCTGATTCTACATTAAGTAAGATTTTCCTGATTACATCATAAGCTACTCAGTGTGATGTATACGTTTCTTTGTCCTGCATGTCAGATATTCTTAATTTCATAGCAAAGAACATATAAGAAAGGATAAGTTTACTCAGTGGTAAGTGAAAACTAAAACTCGATGTGAGATGTTTTTGCAAGAATCAGAGCAATTATTTTAACTTGTTTGCCTCTCTTTCTTCAAGACATACTCTAAATTTCATTTTTTTTCTGTTTAAGAAGTTCTGTTCCTAATTTGAAGAACAATGCCTTATGTTTACATGAGTTTAGTCTGAGTAAGAGAAACAGCTTCTTTAAATTCAACTGCAAACTGTGTTTAAATATCTATCGTTCATATCAACTGAAAATTGAAAAAATATGAACTGAAAAGAGATTAAAAATACACCAGAGACTTCTTCAATGAAAAGCTGATAAATACTTAAGAACTGTAAAGAACATGAACCAAATGTCCAAAGATATGATACTAATCTGATTTTAAATTTATCTGATGAATTCTGGAAAAATGAGAAGCTCAAGCCTAATTCAGTGTTTACATCCTCAGCTTTATTTTCTAGATTCTTTGTAATAGGATGACAGTAGCGAAACCTAGAAACACATGAACTTCTCTACTACTATTGGTTAAAAAAGTAAAATATTGAAATAAACTCAGTTATGAAAGTTTTCAAAATGTGTTTGAAAACTGCTAGAAAACTGTTAGAAAATAATTTTAGAAGTTGAGTGCATTTCCTTCTTTTGCAAGACAAGCATTTGCAAGACAAACCTTTCCCTTTGCAAGGCAAGTGTATTGTCTGCCTGCTGGGAGTCATTAATCTAAATGAAATAATTTTATAGAATCTATCTAATTCTGTTGATTTACATTGGAATTAGACTTATGTTAGGGCTGAACTTGGCCTTTTAACAGCCTACTGTGGTGACTGACCATTTTGTACTTCCAGGATACCAATAGTTCTTTTAGTACGTTAGAGAAATTATGAAGAATGTATCTGTGTCACATTTGGATGTTATTCTGAAGTATCAGAGATAAAAAAGAATTTAAATTCTTTTCTTTCTAATAATTTGTATAGGTCCTTGAATCGTGCAGGCCTCTTTTGATGTATTATGTGTAACTTTAGTACTCCTTTTCTCCATCATATAATCAACATATGCGTATTCTTTTATACTTGTTACAGTGCTACAATATAGAAGGAGCATGCTTGGAAACCAATGTATAATATGGTTCCAAATCCTTCCTCTCAAATAGAGATTGAATAGATCCCCACTGATTTCCACATTGCTACATAAAGAATTCATTTATCATCAGATACCTAAATGGAGTTAATAGTAGGCACTTAAAATTACGTTTATCCATTTCAAAGTAAATAAACACTCCAGTCAAAATTCATGCTGAGTGTAATTTAACTGAAAGTGATTGGAATTTGGTAGGCGTGAATGCAGTCTCCTTTTGTCAAAAATGTTCTCTGATTTACTTTGTGAGGTGAATTTAAGTCAAAACTTCACATGGAATTTCATGGGATAAAACAAGTGATGAGATAAATGGTTACATGAACAGCTCATTTAACTCATAAAACCCAACAAATTAGTATACACAGCTTTTATTTACATAAATTTTGCATTTCATTAAAATTAAAGACTTGAACCTTAAAAAGATGAAGAATGTGTGCAGGAAGAAAAGACAAGTATGACATAAACGAGGTCCACAATTTTTCAAAATTACGTCCTCCCTGTCTGCAACATTCCTACTGATCTCCTTGGTTCTTTAATGGAAGTTTACATAAGGAAAGCTTTTCTGGACAGCCTAGTGTTTTTCCAACAGCAGTTGCCAGACGCTTATCAAAGAGTTTCAAGCAGACCATATGTAAACTCTCCCTGATACAGCTTTGGAAATTAGCCGTTTAGAGACTTCCTGAGACAGAGATCACACCATCTCCAGGATGCTGATAGCCACCAATGAACATACCCTCCAGGTACCTGTATAATGTTTGAATGCATATATATTTGACCTCCCTAGTGTCCTGTGCCAATGCCTTCCCCGGCAGAGTCATGTTCCACGTGAAGACAAACTATGGGCTTTGCAGCTTTTCAAACCTGCTGCCTGATCATTCCATGCCCCCCTCAGTCGTGCATTATGGTTAGAAGTGCAACATGCTACTGTTTTTAAAGACACGTCATAGATTCAGGACGATGCTTATACGTACCTTTTGTAAAGCAGGTATTGCATTGTGCCTCAGCTTCTTTCTTAGTAAAATGGTACTGAGGAATACTCGCCTTACCGAAGCATATACTGAGAGTAAGGAAGGTGGCTAGATACACATATTTTTATGCTGTATAAGAACATCTTTTAATTAAATGAAGGTTCAACATATTTGTGAAATTCAGTAATGTCCTTCTGGAAGTGGAAGATGGCATAGTATACATAATAATTAGCACTTGGCATGAAAGCACTGTACAAAACGTGAGCAATGAACTTGAGCAAGTCTCATCAGGAGAAAATAATTTTAAAACCATCAAACAACATGTTTGGAGTTAGCACGATGTTGAAAAGCTTTTGTTTCTCATAAATTTTTGAAGTGCAGTGCTTGTAAGCAGAGTTTCCTGGCTAAGAGACCGGTTGCTGAGCTCTGGCTAGGCATGGACTGAGCATGCAATATGTTGATGTGAGCTCATAAGTGACTTTCATTTACTAAACTGACACACAGGCTTCAGACTTTGGATACTTCTCTAAAAATCCTGTGTAAGATGGATGACTTGCTTTCAGATTCACTTAAGCAAAGATGTTTGGCCACGTTTAATTTGCTAAAGTAATTTCCAGATGAGTAGTTTCCTCCAATTGTCCATTAACATTAAGTGAGATTAAGGGAGCTATTAAGTACTGATTCTTTTACTCAGGAGATCTCTATGCCTAGACAGCTTTCCTGCTGATATTTATGAGAACTCTTCTGATATACCTCATATGCTAAATATTTTAAATTCCTCCAAAGAGACAAAGCAGGTGGCTTTGTACTCATTACAAGGAAATCTCATTTTGCTGTCCAAATTAGCTGTGGAACCACAACAACATAAAATGTATGCCCATCTCCCTGATAAATGTTGACAGAACCCTCTTGCCAAAAAAACATCCATTTAAATCCAAAGAATTATAACTAGTTGTGTTCATACAGCTTTTATTTACAGTGGGGAATTCTTCGCAATGATCTCTGACAAGCTATCAGACTATGATTAGTGATGGGTGAACTTCGAAAATATACTTTAGTAAGGCAACTAAAACACTGCTTGTTTATCCAGACTTCGCTAAACCTTTTTAGTGAGAACATCTGATAAGATCTGACATTCTCCTGAGATGATCAGTACTTGCAAATTCTGGCTGAGCCGTGCATGGGAAATATTAAAGAGGTTTCTCTAGTGTAGGTGAGAGAGGTCTGGGTGAAGGAAATTCAGGTTGGTGCCCAATTTATGACACTCGTGTTATATATGACATGTCTAGATCTTTTCAAAGACTGCCAGAAAACAAATAAACAATGATAATAATTGGTTAGAGTACAAAGAGTTAAGAATCCTGACAAAAATATTAAAAATATTTTGCAGCATCTAGGCATTTTGGAACACCTCTACAGACTGATTTTAGTTAATTACCTTGCAGTATTTACTTCTACTTGCAATTCACGACATTTCTACAATGATGTGACTAAAAATGTATTTCCTTTCTTTTCTTCCTCTGCACCTGCTGTTACAGTGAACATGCCTGCTGTGTAAAGTGCTTGTTTTTTCAGCCCCGTGGTTCTGACATCTTGGGTGAGGGGACTGCAAGGGGGAAGGGCCAGGGCCGAAACGGGTGGAAAGGAGGGCAATAAGTACACCCGCACCCTGAATAGGAGGTGCAGAGGCAGCGCCCATGGGTGGCTGGGTGTGCGGTGTCCCCGGTGTGCGGTGTCCCGGCCGGAGGATGCAACCTGCAGTACGGGAGGTACCCAGAGCAGACCCCATTTCAAGAGTGCCATGGAGGGGCCAGAAAGCAGAGAGGGCTCTTTCCAACTCTGCCCTGACACGCCCAGAGCTCCTTGGAGGTCCAGAAAAAGTCTTCTTTTGTGAATGACTTGCCTCGGAGATTTGCTGCTGAGCCTGTCTTTGGAAACTGCAGTGGGAGGCACCGCAACCATCTTCCCTGTTCTCAGCCCAGCAGAAGGACCAGACAGGCAGGGAGTGGGGGGTTACCGGGAGTCCTATTCTGCCCACCTCCACTGAAGGACTTCCATATCTGTAGGAGTACCTTTTCCTTCATTTTGCTTATCTGAAGAGGGTGTGCAGCTTTCCAGGAGGAAAGTCAAAGATGAGATTTCTACAGGAAACCTTGGAGCTTAAAATTGCTATGAGTAGTTGAGTCTGGGCTTATTAAGAACTAATCGCTGTCTCATATCAAATGGTTGCTCCCAATCTTAAAAAATTGGACTTCTTCCCCTTCTCTGTGTTGAATTTTTATAAGAATTCCAGATTTTTTTCTCCTTTCCTGTGTATTAACTGTAAGCATTTGAATTTGTTTTATTCTGAATAACTGTCAGTTTGGGGTATAAATGTGCTTGTGATGTTTCTAAACTGTGGCCAGCAAATCACCAATGCTTAGATGCTCCTGCTAATGGCAGTTATATAAACATAACTTAATTTATCGTCACTTTTTTTTGATATTTCAGTCTCATTTGGATCTCAGAACTGGAAGCAAATCTTACTAATTAGTCTTTTACTTTCTGCCGCAGCAAAATGATTTTTTCTTTCACAGCTGATGCTGGGAAGTGATCCATCAAGTATTCAGTTTATCTTATCATATTCACTTGTATCAATTATAAATATGTAGCTAAAAAAGTAAAGACAGCTATTCATAAAACCAAAGGGGAAATGATGTTCCCTTCCCATAAAAATTCTAAGATGTTAAGAAATTTCCTGTTTCCATTCCAAAGATTTTCAAAATGTTTCTGTGAGAAATGAGAACAAATTGCACCAGAGCAGCTACTTTTTGAATAGTCCAGGTGATTCCTAAAGAGACCGATGGCTGAGTTCCTGCTGCTGCCTAGCAAGAGTTATTCTTTGTGTTGCATCTGCTGCAGTTTGTATAAAACAGAACCTCTAAAACTGGTTTTGAACCCTACTCATCTATGTGTGTATCCTAGATGAGTACTTCTTTATTTGGTCTTTGTCTTTCTCCTTAGCTCTATGAGTAGTCCATTTTTAGTGGACTTCTTCAAATCCTAATTACCTCTAAATGTTCCTATATGCAGTTTTCAAGACAGTGCAATACCACTACAACCTGTAGTGAAAACTCTGCTAAATAACAAAAATTTAACAGTAGGTGTAATTAGGTGTACAGAAGGTATGAGAAAATGTTGGAGAGCAGAGCACTGGCAGCTGGGGCATATTTCTGTTCCCTTTTCTGCCAGTGCAAATGTATTTGCTTTAGGGGGATAAACTTACATATATTATACCTATATCAGGGTCTTTGTCTTTAGTTCCAGTTCTCCTAAGGCAGAGACTGTATCACATAAATTCAGATGAATTATTGCAAACTATTTCAAAGTTATGGGTCATTAGCTCTCCTGTTCTTGAGACAAAATTATTACTGTTCCAAAGGATAAAGAGAAGCTGAAGGCAAGATGTCCTGCAGGATGGTTGATTTGAAAAGAAAAAGTAGAGCATGGGATGCTAAAGGAAAACTCGTTGTGCAATAGTCAATAAAGATTTTGAAATAATGACAATGTCTAAAAAGGAAGGCCAGCTTACTTTTGCATTTTGCTCAGATAAACAGGTCAAAATTTGGATGAAAATTCAGCTCTAGGGAATGTGGCAAGAACAGTGAAACTCTCAGAGCTATGCTTTCTTATGCTACATAGTGAAATGGAGAGGAACAGGCACTCTGAGGTCACTGTTTGTCTGACCAATTTCAGACACTGTTTGGAAAAGAATGAAGTGCCTGCTTCTTTCTGTTGACTATAAGAGGAGCCTGGAGTAACTAACTGAGACGTAGACATCCACTTTGTTTTTATTTGTTCAGGTAAACCTTCATCCTTAGAAATGCTTTAGCTAAGTGCTCGTTGTTCAAGTTAAAAAGTGCTCTCGTGCTTCAGAAGTGTTAGAAAATACAGCAGGGCCATAATTATTCATCTAAAACCTGCTGACTTCTGTAACATGATGCTCTGATTACTGTGGAATTTGAATTATCTTCAAATGTTGTCTTTTCATGCTCAACTTGAATTCATTAAGATTACTTCTGTGAGTTATGTTTGTTGCTGGTGTGTAAGAAGGGAGCTGTGGAAAGATTTGATCTTAAAAACCAGCTCTTCTTCAGATGTGTATTGACCAACTTCTGTTGACTGTTGTAAAGCTACAGGAATTGACATTCCATTGCTCTTGGCTCAGCCAACAAACGCATATCCTGAATTACTATGGAAATTAACTAAGAAACTTCGGTACTGCTGATCATTTTTTTTCTGGAGAAAATAATGGTTCAAAATTCAATAATTGAACTATTATAGTAATTTAAAAAAAAAATCCTGATATTTACCATTTTATGAGATTAACTGCTTTGCCATGCAAAATAATGGTACCAATATTAAGGGAATGAACTTTCGGAGTATCCAAGCTCAATCCTGTGAACACTTATGCACATCAAACTTGATTGCTCTTGCTGACAGAATTATATAATGAGTAGATGAAAGGAATGCAGCAGAGGTCATATGTTTGGAATTCAGCACAGCATATGTTCTTGTGCCTCATGACATATTACAATGAAAAGGTATTTACAGTTTGGCTATAAAAGAAATTGTAGTATATATGAATTAGATACCATTCCTTTAAATAGTCTTTACTCCACCTCATGGGATTCCCTCTTTTCTGTTATTTGCTTTCGTACATTTGCACAAATTACTGAGTGCAGTTTCTGGAGTTTAGACGTCATACTTTGATATATCCCAAATAATATGTTGGGTAGAGAGTAAGGGCACGAAACCCAATGTTTTCCTATTGTCTAAGAAGATTTATGAGACCCTCAGGACTCCCAAAGATTCAGTCCCTCTACAGATTGAAAGTGCCAATATTGCCAGCTGCTGTGCAAATCCTAGGATTCTGTGGGAAAAGGGATATTTCTGATTCTACTTCAACTGTCTGTAAATGCTTCTTTCACTTTTGAAAATGACTAGCTCTTCAGAATTTGAAATACCTTTTAAAAATATTCAGTGTGAAAAGTTGCAATTTTTCTATCCCATTGGAAAATTAAAAAAAAAAAAAGCTAAAAATTTTAGTGTTGCCGAATGCACTGTTTTCTTTTTTTCTTATTTTCTTGTCTTTCATTTCTTTGGATTTCTTTGAAAATTGCATTGAGAAATCAGAGAATGTTCTATGAACTTTAGAGAAATTACTTCAAGTAAACATTTTCAATCAACTTACAATCCTATTTCAATAGAATGTTTGAGGTTTGAATTTGTTTACAGCCTATGAGGTCACATGTTGTTCTGTTGTCTGTAGTTGAACAGAAGAGCACAATCATAACTTTACTGGATCAGATCAAGGTCCACTAAGCCCACTGTCCTTATCAACATATAGCCTATAAAACATGCCAAGGGATGAATCCAAGAACAAAAACTGGTATATCATTATAGTTTTTAAAAAATATCCTCTCGGTCTTCCTTAGTGATTTATGGTTCTGGGACTTCCTTAGCCAGAGGTAATGTCTTTGTATTCAAAATTGTATCTCCAACTTTCATCACAGTGTTAACATAGATAGAAATCTATGGAGATCACTAATTATGTAGTGAAAGTTTAAAGAATCAGGACCTTATTTTTCAGTATTTCCTATGAGTGCATCAGGAAATTCAGATAATAATGTCTCAGAAATATTTATTAATTTTTTTAAAAGAGCTAGCATTTTTTTTAATCTGGATGAGTATTGCTATTCCCATGTGTAGTCATGTAGCCATGTCATGAAAAGTCTTTTACTGAGTGGGGAGTGAACATATAATAAGATGTCACTTCTTTCAAATGTATGTCAACTGACAGTTTGATTTGGCTATTGGTCACAGCTCTTTTTTGTTTTTAATTATCACATAGATATCTTAGGAATTGTAACACTTTGCCCCATTTTTTTTAATGTTGAGGCAAAATTATAGAATCATAGAATAGCTTGGGTTGGAAGGGACGTTTAAAGGTCCTCTAGTCCAACACCCCTGCAATGAGCAGGGACATCTTCAATACCTAAATACTAAGAAAAAAAATTCTCTTATGCCAAAAATCAAACAAGCAAATGTAGAACTTTATTAAAACCTTTGTAAGTGTCAGGTAAAATATAAGGACCTTTCAGATTTTTATTAGATACTGGACTCTTTTGTCAGCTGGTATAAATCAGTCAGCTTCAATTTATGTTAATAGAACTAGTCTGACTTGTAGCAGTTGAGGAAGTGGCTCTTTCAGCTCCAGCATATGTATGTTAAGTATCTATGTTAAGTCAATCAAAAAATTTTCTATGACAAATGATGCAGGTATGATAGGAACTAGATGGCAGGGAGCTGTGTTATATAGTGTATTTTAAAATTCAAGGTCAAAGGTGTATATCCTGTTCAAATCCCAGTGACTGAGTTTTGAAGATCCAGACATTTCCTTTAGAATAGGTGATAAAAAATAGGAAAAAAAAAAGTTTTTTGAAAATTAAAACAATTTAAAACTCTCTGACCATCTATATACACTGTTTGATTGCCTACCTGAACTGTCACAAGGAAGTGATAGCTCACTACATTTTAAGTGGAAAAGTTGTCACATAAAAATGTCACTGCAATGTCTAGTCCCGTCATCACCACCAGTGAAGAGACCAAGATCTAAATGGATCACAGAAGCTAAACTGCTCATCTTTGGAACCTGTTCTTCCAAGCCAGAGTTAAAATGCATTGGTTTTGTGAATGAAGGTAGTCTGAAAGATGTTTATTTAGCTACTTAACTATTTAGCACAGGATTCGTAGCACTTGACTGCAGCCTTCTAACTCTTAGGGTCTTGTCCTGTGCATTCAGTAGAGGGAGCACGCTGCCCTCTTATAGTCATTTATCACACCTGCCTAGGGAGTGATCAGTTTTTATGAGAGGTTGAATTTCCCTCTAGTGAATTTTGTGTTTCTCCTTGAGTACAGAAGGAGTCTAAGTGCTTAACTGGCCCACCCACTTTTTGTACAATAGATGGTTAAAACCTGGACATAGAGAGTAGAAGATGGGGTTTCTAGGCAGGACTCATCATGGTGGTGGACAGAACACATCTCCTTGCCACGAGGGTGTTGTAGCCACACAACCATCTTGGGTAAAGGTAATCACTGCCACCCTTTTGGAGATCAGCCACAGCCCACATGCAAAAGTCAGTGGGCAAAGGGCACTTTGACTGAGCTTTATGGGTAGTGTATCCAGACAGGACAATGGCACCACTTGGGTCCAGTTTCAGCTCCCAAACTTGAGAGCACATTCTGTATCAGACCATGAGAAACAGACCCTTGGGGAAAACCAACACAGTCCCGGTCTCTGGCACTGGCAGTGCCACAGTTCTACACCACTGGCTGGATGAGTTGTGGAACTAGATGCTCTCTAAGCTCAAATCATTTCTGATGCCATTACTTTTTGCAACAAAGGGAAGTGACTTATTTCTATTTCACTGGCATAAAAAAAAAAAAAAAAAAAAAAATTGGTAAATGTTTTTAAAAATATATCTGTAGCTGGAAATAAAAACATATAGTGATTGCACTGTGGGAAGAGGGAGAGCAGTTCATTAGCAGAAGTTGTTATGAGGAGCATGTGGAAATTTTTTAGCGCTGTTTTCTTCTCCTGGGCAGAAGGATCTAGTAGCACCTCCCACGACCTCCCCCCTTCTCTGTTAGCAGCATTCCAAATGGGCTTAATGTTTATATGGATGGTAATAGTTTATTGCTAGATTCTAAATATGTTACATAAAACATGTGTTCTGATTTTCAGTTGATCATGCTGTACCAGAGGGGAGGAAATGCAATTAAAATAAAAACGACACACTAACTGGTATTTCTGAAGGCAGTTTTTAGAATTTAAATTGTGACCTCAGTGTAGACCATAAATATAAAATTCATATGTGCTCTGCTTCCTGCATATAATTACCTATCACAAGGTTCATAGTTTAAATGAAATTCTTTATGAAGCAAGAAATAGTATAATAGTGTTTTCTGGCTTATTGCCCTACAGGATATATCAAGTGAAGATACTTTTTCTAATTTTAAAGAGAAATAAAAACATGTGGTACACATGCACTTTTGATGCTGTAATCCTATCAGAATATGTTTGTTTTTATGAAATTTTCCTCATTGAATGCTTCCTTTTCTCAGTGCATTCAGGGGGTGACACTATGTTCCGCATGAGTTTAATAGTTACGTGAGCAATCTGAAGGATCTTTCAGATTCTTTTCTTTCTCCCTGTTTATAAATACTCAAAGCCTGCAGTCTGCCTATCGGTAATACTTCCTCTCACCTTGGCACGAAGCCCGAACAAACAGGATTTGGGTAGGTGAATTGTGCGAGGGTTGAGGGTGGACAAGGAAAAAGGATTAACCCTGCCAGACTGTAGGTGGGCAACATAATTTTGCCTAATGCAACCTTACGGCTCATGTAATTGCCCTGTCCCACCATGCAGTAGGTTCAAACCATGGTGTGTGCACAGGCGTGGATTCATCTCTTCATCCCAAGAGTCACTATCTTTCAGACTGTTCATCTCTGCATATCTGTGGCTCTGCTTCATTGAAAGCCACCTTTGGAGACACTGTTTTACCCTGGTGCAGAATCTCAAAGATGTCCATGTACCAGCTAATCACCCTTGGGATTTAAAAACTATGGCTGAACTTCAGGTTTATCTTTCTCTTTCTTTAGACAAACACGTTAAGCTTATCAATGTGGTTGTTTATTCAGATGCAGTACATCTATCGCTTCTGTCCTGAAGAGCTCCTCTATATTTTCGCACTTCAAGACTTCCCACAAGGCATCAAATCACTGATGGAAAGGTGACATAAATGTCCCTGCTGATCTCCGTTACTACGGAAGCTTACTTTTTGTTCTATTATGTGCTCTTCTTAGATTGGTCCTTGCTTACAAGCTTCCAAAACTTCTCTCACTTGAGCACAGGGAAGTGCTTTGGTGGCTTCTTCATTCTGAAAGTAGGGAACTCGAATGTAAAATATTTACAGATCATAAGGAGTTTTTCTTTCAAATAATTTTTGCATTCTGTCACAGCTTGCTGTTTAAAATGCGTTCTCACTATGTGTACAAACATATTGGGAAAAAAAATACGTGTTGAAAAAAATATTTTCTCTACTTCTTTGTCATGACAGTTGGTCTTTAAAAATCTTTAAATGTGTATGAAGAAAACTGCAGCTATTTTTTTATAAGAATACTGGTTTGGATAGATGCATATGACTACATTAAAGACATTAAAGAATCAGCAAAACAATAGTAAGAAACAAAATCATATATATATATAAAATATACTATTTATGCGCTCATAATAATTTTGAAGTTCCACATGTATATTTTTCTTAAAAATTCCTTCAGCTACCATAGCAACTTGTTCAATGTAATCTTATTCACATGTACTCTAAAGCGATGGTGATCTGTTTTGTGGTGCATGCTCAAGGATGTCAGTGGCTATTATGTGCACATGACCACGCCAGAAAATGTGGCAGGTAAAGAGAAACGTATGAAATGTTTGTAGAGATGGCAGCCTACAAAGATGGCAGTGACAGATGTTCTTGTTGCAGTAATCTGATCATGGCAGAATGACGGCAGTAAAAAACCAGGAAGAAAAATGTTTAGGGAGCACAGAAATGCTAGCAGTTCTACTATCAGTAGAACAAATAAAGGTTAAGATAGGTTTCAGGGCTCAGTTCAGTTGCCTCAATATATTTGTCTAATGTCACTGAAGACCACTGCTATTATAGCCTATGAAAATCTAGTTAATAAAGCCAAAGCAGTCTGAAGATGTGTTCAGCTCAGACTAAACTAGACACCAGTGAAGGTCAGCTGCATAGCTCTCCAGACCGTGGAGGGGATTCACTAGATCTTCATTGACTGTCTTCATTGACAGAAGCATAAAAATCTTCCTTGTATATAGGTATCTACATCTGGACACAAACTTTGATCAGACTCTTCAGTTTGGAGTTGGTTTTTTTTTTGTTTGTTTGTTTGGTTGGTAGGTTTGGTTTGGTTCTTTAAGTGATTTAGTCCCTTCTGATTGCGTTCTCCAGTATCTAATAAGGTACAGCCCCTTTATCAGATCACAAGCTCTTCTCCCATGGTTTTAACGTTGTAATATCTTCCTACTGTGTGCGTTCAGTTTTCTGAGTCATCCTATAATTTTTACCCAAGCAGGAACACTACTAAGGGATCTGTGTTACCTGAACCTTATTTAAAGAATGTGTGTAGATATATAATACCTTTAAAACTATTACTCCCTGTTAAGGAGGTTGAAACTGAGCAATACATTTAAGACTTACTGGTGAAGTAGGTGGGAAGGACAAACAGAGAAATAGTGTGATAACGTAAAAATGCAAAATGCATTCTTACTTATTTTTTCAGCCTCGTAGCTCTCATGCTACTTACATTTAGGCATAGAAAGAGTTTTGTGAGTTAAGCAGTCCTTTCCTTTTCCTACACAGATTTTGGCAGCACTGTATGCATGTAGAGGGAGGATCTCACCTCGTGGGTGGTGTTTCCCTATTACACTGTCCTACATTTTGCACTTCTAGAAGGAAAAACTTTTTTTTTTTTTTTTTTTTTTTTTTTTATGCTTGTGGCTTTCAGATGCTGTGGTTATTGATAATAGCTGCACAATGGTTTTATTTCTTTGGTTTCTTCTAATTTGTCCTTGTAAGAGTTAGCACCTCTGTGGCCATCTGTTGTACATTTTGTAGATTTTCCTAAATTTCTTCCAGTTTGTCACTAATGTGAACAGTGTATTACCATCATTCAACTAAGATGCATGTGGTATAAGAGTGTTGCACTAATGTATGCATGTGTCCACTTGTAGATCTTGTGTCTTTTAGTAACGCCAATGAGATAATGTTTCATTCTCATTTTCCAGAAGCAGATGCCAGCACCATCTTGTTCTTGTATGCAAGTGTAATGCATAACAAAGATTGCCAGTCAAAGTCAGAGCATCCTGGATAGATAACTACCCCAAATCAGAGCATCTTCTGGCCAGGATAACAGCATCAGACCATACTCCTACCTTTTCATGTTTTTATTGGTAGCCTTTATCATATTTGAACGGAAGAGTTGTGTTAATCTCCTTCAATGCTGAATGAAATCGTGTTGCTTGCTACTTATTGAAGAAGTAAATCTTTCCCTTACCTTTGCCACTCTGCTTGATGGATTGTTTAGAGAAATAAAGCTGTTCTCTTCACTAAAATCGGCTTGCCTGAGTCTCAGCTTATTCTTTTTGTATATTAGATATGTGTCTTTTTCTTTTCAAATGCAAGAACTAAAGGAAGGTGTTGCTTCTGTTATTCTTCTGCTCTAGGTTTCCTTTTAAAGTTTTTATTTGGGTTAATCACATTTGAGATTAATCAGTCCACAGAAGACAGGCCAGGTACCCATTGTATCAGGCTGTTGCCACTAGTTTTCATTTCAGACCTTCAGATATCTGTATAAACGCCTCCAGCAAAAATCCAGTTCAACTATATAGCACTGTATTTTTGCTGCCTGGCTCAGATTTTTGTACTGGACCTTTCCATTATTTTCAAGTGTTTGAGTGATGCAAAGTTGCTTACATTCGGGTAACTTCTGTCCGGAGGGGACATTAATAAAGACAAACATTCTTCACTCAGCAAATGTAATAATGTCTGGAAGTCTCCACGTGTTGTGGAGTGATCCCAGGCTTTCCAGCCATGGAGGTATCAGTTGAAAAACCCCTTATCTCCCCCAGGGAGGAAACCTGGGATCCATTTATGTGTTCTTTGTAGTTGATAAAAAGATTACAAATGGCCAGTTAATATTTCAAGATTATTCTAAATTACTGATTAGCATGGTAAATTTCAAAACATTAAAACAAATGAAGACATGCTTTTTAAATATATTTCCTTTAATACTCAAAGCTTCTAGGGCAGTTAGTTATAAAAGGCCAAAGGTCAACCGATTGGTTCCAGTCTGGAAATTTAGATGAGGGAAGTTCTTTAGGGCTCCTGCTTTGGATCAGGAACAATTTGAAAGAGCAACAAGCTTACTTCCCCCTCCCTGCTTCGCCCCCTTCCTCCATGGAAATGGATTAATTTCTTGCTTGAAGAAGTGGCAATAATAATACAGGAGGTCCACACTCCCTACCATGTGTTAATTTGCATCCATAATGTTTTGGTTTGTCTCTTCCTATTTCTCAGAAAAGATATAATAGCAGGGTGTCATACTGAGATTCAGAATCATTAAGACTTCATTAAAAATATACTAAAGCACGTTTACTAGTATGTGATGTAATTTCATCATAAATAATGAAAAACTAAATGACAGCTGTCAAAAATATTTCTTATTATGTTCATTTTATTTTTTTAATTATAGGTCTAAAACCACCAAAAACAACAGAGGGATTTCTGTGTAATTCTATAAAATAGATATGAAATAAATAGTCCTTGTTAACTCCGATGGTGAGCAATATGGAGGTTCTCCCAGTACTGAGCATTCATATCCCAAGTTCATATATGAATAGCTTTCATTCACATAAGGAACAAAAAATTTGTTGTAATTTTGCTAAGCAGTTTAGTGTCTGTTTAGTTCATTAAAATGAGCACTTTAGATGTGAAATGGGATCGAGAAGAAAGACCCTGACCATCCTATTTAGATTTTCATTCAATAAAGAATTAGCCTATCCTCTTCACAGCAATTGCTGACCCTTTCACCTCCTTTATTCTGTTGCCTCTCCAGCCTTCCAGGACAATATTCCAGCTGACAAGGAAATAACGCATCATGTTGCTGAAGCTCCTATTTAATCTCTATCTGTTGACCTTGTTGGCAAGTAATATCATCCATCTCTGCCCTAAATCTAAATTATTTCTAACTAATTGCTCCCTTTATATCTTCTCTTCATCTCACCAAATCACTGGCAAGGGTCTTTTTGAATGTATTGATCACCTTTTCTCGGCCGTAGGGTGGAGGGCATGGCACAGGCACTAACTTACTTAATCCCCAGCAACAAGAGCACTTAACACTGCACGGAGACAGGTTCTTCCTCCCCTCTCCTCTGCCCCTCCAAACTCAAACTGAAATGCAGCGATACAGCTTCTTTGTCCTGATTCTCTAGCTATCTCCTGTGTGGCTTTCAAAGGAGTTTATTATTATTACAGTGCTTGTTGTCAGAGCCCCTTCTTCTGTCTCTTGAAGTGCCTCCCACGGTCATTGCTGACTCCAGGGCCCCTTCTTGTCAGTTTTTACATTAATGACATTCCCAGTGTACCTGAAATCTGAAATATTTATGTTTGCAGATGACAATGTTCCTCTGTTTGCTGCTAATGTCTCCTTCTCTCCTTTGAAAAGACATATGTGATCAAGTAGCTTAATAATATGCAGTACCTTTTTCCTTTCTGCCCCTCTCTCTTGACAGAAATGTGGTTATACTCTTTTCCCGCTCACAAATTAGTTAGCCTTTCATGCTGCACAAACTTTACAGTTCTAGAAAAGGAGCTTATCTGCCTCCTTAATAAGATACAAATATTTTGTGTCTACAGAGGTGCTATCTTCAGATCAGGGCTGAGGACTGTTGGCTCAGCAGTACAGGAGGAGACCTGTGCTTCTTTGGCTTTCTGGCACATTTGGCTTTTCAGAATGGCTATCTATGTGTGTGCACGCAAACATATGCAAATCTGTACGTGTACCCATGTATACACACAGATGTCTTCCTCCCTCTCCCTAGACTGCACTGGAGCATCCAGCCCTTTCCAAGGGTATTGCATTCATTTGGGGAGAGGGGGTGGGGGGAGAAGAGAAAGCTTCTTGTCAAATATTATGACTACTTCAAAGGAATGGAGTCCTAATCTATTTAAAATATGAAGTACATTTGGATAAGCCATGTAAATTAATGTTAACTTGGGGAATACTATGAGTAGACAGCTAAAAGGGGTGGAGATTGTTGAGGAAAATTAATTAGAGGGGGAAAAGGAAGTCAGGAATTTTTTAGCTAGCAACAAAGAAGGGAACTTTAAGCGCTAGAACATGTATTTTTTCCTGTGAAAATAAAAAAGGCGAGCAGCCAAATTGGTGGACAAAAGTGTTTCTGTTAAAAACGAAAGGGAGTATAAGATAGCTCAGGGGAATGATAACTCATCTCTAAGTCACTAGTTCAAACATAACCCAATCAGGAAGAAGATGGCACCCTTCCCAGCAGCCACTGGAGTATTGAGAGAGTACGGAGAGTATGGAGAGACCTGAATGGAAGTTAATACAGTTCTAGAATTTCCAAAGTTCATTTGATGGCTGCTTCTGGGCAGCTGCAAGAGGACATACACAATAGTTGTAAGATAAATAGGGTCAAAAGGATAAACCCAAGAAATGCATCTGTGATGCTGAGAGAAGGCTCCTTCTGCTGGTGTGAAAATGAAATAGTCCTGAAGACCAACCATGAAATGGGCAGGAGTGAGAGGTCTCACAACACCTTCTACTCTGTCATTGCCCAACCCCTGGACTCTTTGGAGAGGTGAGAAAAAACATAGCGAAGTGTTAGCCCTGTCTGCATGCTAGGTTTTTATTTTCTGTTATGTTGTTTCTGTAAAATGTCTCAAGACTGCACATAAAAGCTGTTTGGCAATGCAGGCTGGAAAGAGCTCATCAAGCAACATGGAAGGTCTACCTGGAAGAGTGCAGTGCTGTGCACAGATACCCAAGTTATCTTAAATACCAGCAGCTGTCTCACCACATGAGTGCAGCAGACTCTCAGTGAACACATCCTTCTCCCCTCCTTAGCCTGGACAGAGCACTTTGTTGATTTGAAGACTGCTCCCACTTCTCTGCAGATGTGCTCAGTCAAAGCTGAAGGTGCAATATTAACTCCAGACTCAGAATTACAGTCCCTGAGCTGACAAGAAATGAAACATTACTGGAGCAATGGAGAGGGGGTGGATGACTCATCCTTAGAAGCAGGTTGAAAAATGGAGTTGATGTCTCCAGTCCTTCTGCCTGTAGAGAATGGCTTCACTACAAAGGCTCTTCCCACAGTGCCTTTTCTTGAATGAACTGCTCCTGTGCCTATGAGGTCCCCTTGCCCATGCCAGTTGCTATGTACAGGAAATCACTAACCAGGCAGATAGAAAACACAGGCTCAAGTGCCTAGGCTAGGCAAGTAACTTCTTTATGCATCTTCTTTATGGTGGCAAATTGTTTTAGTAAGATAGACCATATGCAGGAACACACCTACTCTACAATATCCCAGGTGACACATGCATCTCAGACTTATACAGATGTTTGCTGTTCTTTTTAGCTCTTCCATGCTTTTGGATTCAAATGACCACAAAATAAAAATAATAAAAAAAATAAAATACCACATAGTTCCACCTGTAGCTCACTAGAAGATTGGCTCCATCCATTTCATCACAGATGTTACCATAAAAGTCAATGAATGTATTTATGATGTTAAGGCAGGATTCTTGAACTCATCTTAACTTGGATGGGGAAGACAAACTGCTGAAGTTTAATCCATACTTTTGTGGGGGTGAATTATTGCTGACGGGAATTAGCCCTTCCGCCACGGGAGCTTTTGTCTTGGGGAAAATGGTGCATCCCTAAACAGCCAGAGAGTGACCTAACAACAAAGTGATGTGAAAGGTGAGAATCTGATTGCTCTCTGAGAGTAATTTCATCCATGGTCCTTTTTTACTCAGCAGGATCAGTGTACCCAAAGTAATTTTAATCTTTCATGTTCAATTGACTAAATTATGGAAATCCTGCTGGATATGGAAGATTAAAGGCATTAGGTTTCCATCAAGCTGAAGGAATTCCTATGTCCATCCATGTCTCAGAGGGATTGTTCATATCTAAATATAGAATGAGTCTAATTCAACTGTGAACATGTGTTATTTTGATGTTTGTAAGGCAGATTTCCCAAGCATGACAACATCTTTGCAAATGTCATGATTTGGGATTGCTGTAATGTATAAAGAGGAGGAAAGAATTAAAGAAGAAAGAATAGAGACAAATATTCAATTATTCCCAGACTTTTGAAATACTTGCAATCAAAAATATGGGGAAAAAAAATGTGCATTTCAGCAATAAAGATTGCAAACACTGGCTGCAAAACAAGTTTGTCTAAAAGTGGTTAATTTTTACATATAATATATACTGTAAGACACTATCCTTGCATACAGCCTTTGAATTTATATCATCCTGTACTGTGCCCATCAAAAACCTCACCCTATATCCAATTTGTCATAACCCTGTATTAGAAAAGTTGACTTGGCCCAGTTTAATGCAAAAGCACATAAAAAGCACTTGCTCAGTAGATGTCTAGCTAGCCATAAGTCTAACGAATCACAGCCCAGAAGGTCCTGTTTCCACTGAAACGCAGAGGCCCTAGAGACGGATAGCTCACATGTACGTATATACACTACCGTGTAAAGTTAGATGAGATTAATTGTATGTACAACTTCATGACACTAATTTATCTGGGTTTCCACACAAGAAGCAGAGACACTGAAGTGGTAGGCAGAGTTTGGGGTTACATGCAAAACTTACACACTATCTCTTTTTGGCTATGAAAATTTCCAGCGCAGTTTAAGTCACATTATAGTTTTGAACTTTTTTGGTACTACTGGCATCTTTTCCAAAAGCCATTGTTATAATTTTCAACAGTCTCTGAAATATCAGCTAGTTATAGAGTTCTTCCGCTCTTTCCTTTCTCTTGTTTCATAACCTGTTGAAAAGTATTATTTTCGACTGTTAAGCAGTGATTGAACTTGAGAAAATGCTTTAGTGGTGGATGTAGGGTATACAGCTTTTTAATCACTTCAGGACAGGCAATATTGCTGTGCATCCTCTGTGGAAGAAACTATTAAATAATTGCTAGGCTACCTGCTGCACCTTATCGTAATTGTAATTCTTTTTTCCTAAATGTTTGTTTTGAACTAGTTTCAGCCTCTGCTACGTAGAAGGTTTTTAATCTTGGTTCTCACCCATACATATTTACCCGAGGCTGTCAAAGAGTGAGCACATTGGTTTATTAGCTGCTCTGCTAACCCAATCAGGCTGATAAATGTAGTCTTCAAACAGTAACAATAAATCAGAAAGCATTTTGGATAAGATATGACTTTGCCCTGTTCAATCAGGTATGTTTGAAATCATTACGCTTGAATATATATGCATTATTGCTGATACAGGAAGCAATGTTTAAAATGAAGGTCAGTGAAGATTTCAAAGAGCTGACAGGCAACAGGAGATGAGAGCAACACATAAGCTTAGGTCCAGTATTGCTGGGGTTACACTATGGTATAATTAATTGAAAGATAATTTTGCCAAGGAAGAAGGAGCAAGAGAAAGTAGGACCCCAAAATATTCTGTATTGGAAGTCCTGAAATTAAGAAACGGGAAATCTCGAAAATTCCTTTTCCCATTGAATATGAGAGAATCACCTCAAAAGTCACAGTGTTCTGCTTTGGTCACTGCCTAAATTCATGCCGTAAAGCTTAGTGGCAAAGAGGCATGTGTAACACGTGTATGTCTGGATTGGACAGGCAATTGCTGCAGGGGAGAAAAGCATGAAGACACACTTTAGAAATGGTGGTGAATTGGGCAGCATTACATTCCTAGAATGCTAAAAGTCCATCCCAGCTCAAGCAGTACCTAATTTGCTCAAGTAAATGCAACACTGGAATAAAGGCTATGGCTCTCAGTTTCACCTTCCAGTACAGGACTTGTGTATATCCACATAAAGTCTGGATCTGGTGTGTTTTTTACATAAGATTCACAACAGATCTACCACATCTTTTGCTCACCTTGCTATCTCTTTATGCCTGCTGCTTTAGGATAACTGCCTGTGACCTGGAGATGCTGTGCTGAAATAGATATAGTTCACCCAACCAGGAACACTATGTTGTGCATGAACAACATCCAGGGCTTTTGAGTGGTCTCCAGTGAGCCTGGAGCATGAGAGCAAACAAAATCTATCCTGCTGTTGCTGACTTTGTACAATAAAATCATAAGAAAAAGGGAACTGAGATAAAGAAAAAGGAGCAATATGGAAGAGGAATGTAAAAGATGCTTGGAGAACCTTACTGTACCCAGCATAGATAGCTGCCTGGTGACTGTAATGGGTTCAGCTACTGCTTGAACCTCTGGGCTGGAAAGAAAAAATCTGAGGAAAATGGTGGACTCTTTTTGAGTAAATACAGTATTCAATTTGAATCTGTAGACCTGGAAGCATTTAAAATTGCAGGACATATAAATTTTTTAAAAAACAGTATTTGTTTCTACTTTGTAAGACATAATACTGATAGGCTGGAACACAGCATGAGCGTTTTTTCCCTATTACTTTCCCACAGAACAATTACATATGTAGCTCCAATTGCAAAATGCACAGTCAGATTTTTCTGAAGAGTGAGATTTCAGGAAGCTTGTATTCACAACTTCAGGCAGTGTCAGCCTAACGTAAAACATTCTGTTTTGAAGATAAAAAACCTGGAGACCTGGCCACGAGAAGATGAAGACCGTAGTGGCATCTGATTAACTTAGCAGAAGAGAAAACACACAGTCCTATGGCAAGAGCCAGGCAATAAATATACCCGATATTGCAGTCTAGTCTAACATGGGTTAATGCTTCTATCTTTATAATCTTGCAAAACACATTTAGAGATGTACCCTTGTGTTGTTTCAAATTATTTCCTCATTGTTTCTCTGTGAGAAATGCACACACATAAATTGTTTATGAAAGCTCATCTCCGACACCATTTATCCACTTTCCTTGAGATATCTGATTTGCCAAAACCGAAACCTTCCTTTATGGTATATGAGATGCTTCCTGACAAAATCCCCATTTAAGGGCTAGAGACGGGGTGTCTCTTGGGGACTGGTAATGAGATACAGAGCAGAGTTCTGCGAAAGTTCAAAACAAAAGTATAAGCCATGTGAATCACGCCTGGTTTCATGCCTTGCTGGAAAGAAACATTTCATGTTTCTGTGCAGAAATCAGACACAGCTTGTCATGTGGTCTGGTTTGGATATGAAATCAGACGAAAACTTGGGTTTTAGCGACATTGCCCTTTCAGAATGTTATTGTGCAAAACTCAGACTGTAACTGAAGAGATATCCTATCAATGTATAAGGAGTATACATTGAGTTGCTGCAGAGCAATGTATAGTGAGGTGTATAAGCTGTTGTAATATGACTTGCAGCATGTCTTAGGTGTAAGTACTAACCCAGGGCACTTTTGCAGCAGTGGGTGGACAGCATCTCAGGGTCTTGTGCAAAAGTTGTGGGCTATCATCTAAAGCAAATTTCAGCTCTGGGCGACTAGCACACTCTGAGTGGGCCACAGAAGGGCTGTGGGCTTCAGGATGTATGGGACGGAGAGTGGGCTGCTCTGGAGCAGGCCTGCAGTCCTTCTGTAGGACTTTAAACACTAGTCTTATCTCCTCTGCATTTCCTAATCTAGTAATCTGCTATTTGCTGTGTTTTGGGGCTCAGACCTTGGTTCACATCCAGCCCAGGTACACCAATACAGAATGCTGGAAGTGCCCGTGAACCTTTAAACTGAAATGACTTCACAACCCTGTTCCATAGAGTAATCAGTATTGCTACATGGGTTGATTTTGGCAGGTTTGATGTGCACTTTCACTGGAAGTGACTCAGGTGCTCATCTTGTGCATCTGACAGGCCCTGAGAAACATGTTCTTTCTTAGGAAAGACATTAATGGATGTCCCCTGAGTGTTGCTTCAGAGCCACTCCTCTTCAATGTTATATAGGAGACATAATACCTTTTTCTGAGGCTTCCTGTAATAAAGTATCACAGATGAAAGTCAAATTTGCTTTCTCGGTTTCATGTCCTCAGTTCAGAAGATCCTACTTATACCAAAATAACTCCAGATCACCCCCTTTTCATCAGTCCAATTACAGATTTAATTCAATTTCCATAGAAAAGAAAAAGAGAGATTCTGGGTTTAGGGAAGAGCAAACAAATTGAGAATACAGATCTTGGATAGGAAGCAACAAAACAGAAAGCAACCAAAAAAAAAAAAAAAAAAAATCATGTCTTCTTCCAAGAGAGACCCAGACAATGCAACATACCTAGACACATGACTAGAAAAAACAAACCTCACAGTTGGCTTGCAGTCAGACACCTGCTCTGAAAACCATGACTCAATAGATCATAGTTCATTAACCCACTCAAACTGTTTTCTAATTATTGTCACATTTTATTATTCAAAAACTTGGCCACTTCCCAAGAAAAAAGGATCATCCTCCAAAAATGTCCTTGAATTCTATTGAGAGGAAAAGAGAAGAGGAACTTGGGGTAAAACCAAATTATGTTAGAGTATTGACAGTAAAATCCTCAAACCTGGACACGTCTACATTAATTATGAGATTCATCCTGAATGTGTAGTTCAGTGGGGAATGCTATTTGTGACCAGAGAAACCCAAAATCTCTTGACAGTTTTTCATCTTATGTTGTTCTTCAAGTATCTTAAGATAATTGAGAGAATTTTTGGTAACCAAAACAAACAGTCCAGACTTTCTTGACTTTTTCTTGCCTTTTCCTATGAAATTATGTACCTCCTATAGTCACCCACATCTCTTGCATTTTTGGCATGAGGTATGATGGATCTAACTGTTAGTTTTAGAACACAATTGCTCAAGAATTCCCTCCTCTCTTTCCCTGGTGGAACAGACCCATTAAATTCCATACAGAGTCGAAGATGTAAATACAATGTCTGTGGAGAGAAAAAAATCTTAGATCAACAGAGACATATCACTGTCTTTCAGTGTTTAAAATGAAATGTCAGAGAAATCTAAAACCTTATCCTAAGGTAGTTTTGCTTAGATTTTGCTCTAGAGATACCAAAAGTCAGAGTGATCACCTAATTTTAGGCTTTTAATTTTTGTACATTGGGCACCTTAGCTACCACAAAGTACTTTGACATGGGGAAGCAAGGATGTCCCTGATCTCACTGTCTGTAGGCTGCATCACCTATCAAAACTGTGTAGAAGTCTGAAACTTTGCTCAAGTTTCAGAGTGGTTTCTCTGGAGTGGTCTGACACGTTCGCTGTAGTCCAAGTACCCTGAAGCTGTACTGCCAGCACCGAACCCAGTAAAAAGCGTAAGAGAAGGGATGACTTATTTCAAAAACACCACAAAAGGAAGGGCTACCTGTCTTTTGTTTATTGGCCCAACATTTTAAACACTCAGTAAGAATTTGGGAGAGATGGGCTCATTTCCTCCTGCTGGAGGTAGACAATTGTTTAGAGGAAGGTAGAAATCACAAAATGAGGAAGGAAAGAGCAAGGCTGACCCTGTAATAGAGAGGGCACGGAAATCGAATGGGCAATGTAGCAATGGGACAAAAGCAGTTAAACTAAGGTGTAGGCATCAGACTCGTCTGAGAGAGCATCCCAAACACTAGGAGGCAAACCTCTTCTCTTTGATTTGGTCTTGACTGCACATCTTTTTCTTTGTGTGCTATGTACTGGTGCAGTTTGAAGAGGAAGGATGGAAGGCAGGGTAGGTGCTCTATAACTCCATAATTAGGGCACTTTTCGGGCAAGAGAGAAACAGGAATTTGGAGCCCCTCAGGCCAAAGTAGAAATGAAATTCACATTTCCTGCGTTCTGCTGTGTGGCTCTAAATGTCAGGTTAATCTTCAGTAGTGCTCAGTGTCTCCAAACTAGTAAGATACCCGCTCTCTGCACACAGCCTGTCCTCCCGGACCCTGAGGCCACAGGAGCACTTGCACTCTGGATGGAGATAGGAGCTGAGACATGGTGGTTGTCAGTTACTGGCTTGATGTAAGCAGCCTTGTGCTCATTGTGTCGAACCCCAGCGCTGACTGTCTGTGGCACTGCTCAATTAGATGATCCAGGTTCCTCAGTGTTGCTAGGAACTCAGTTTTGAGGCAGAATGACATCTGTATTAGGTGCTCAAAGTAGGTAACTAAGTTCAGAATCTGGCCATTGTGCTCTTAGGAGAAAAGATTCTCCTCCAGAGAACCTGTCAGTTTATTGTAACCCATAGCACTAATTTTGTCCTCTGATTAAACTAGAGAGATACAAACCACACAGAAATAGTATTGTCTTTCAATAAGATAGCATGACACCTTTAAAAATTATCTGATAACGAACAGTGCATAGCTCACTCATTTTCTTATGATCAAGTTAATCTATGGTCAAGGAGCAAAAAAAAATATTGAACTAGGGCTGAGTCCTCTAGAACTGCTGATCTTCAGACATATGAACAGTTCTTGCGTTAAGAGAAAACATCAGCTTAGTGACAGGGAACTCTTCCCTGCAACTTCTAATTTAAAATAACAGAGATTTTTGATTGTCTAACTGTGTCAGCATGCTTCAACAGCTGTGATAATTTTAGATTTCCATGCAGTGCGAAGTCTTATCAGTAGACCTAAAGATGACTCTTGACAATCTCTCAGGACAAAGAAGGAAATTAATCAGAAAGTTAACTTTTTTTTTTTTCCCCTAATACTAATCCTGTTCTAAACCAAGGTTAGGATAGAATTAATCACCGTTAATTGTAAATAAATCAATTTGTTCTTTTTTCGTAGTAGACATATTTTCAAAACAAAATCATGTCTGAGATTTGCCACTAAGAAGGAGAGAGATGAAATATAAGTGTAGAATTGTTTATAGGAGGAAAAATAAAGTAGGCCAAATCTCAGTGAGATTATGTCCATGAATCCTAGAGGCAGGACAGTGTCTAGCCCCATGGTGGAGGAAGAACTCCATTTAGGATCTGCTTCCTTTTTATTTCATGGCAACTTTCAGGGTAATGGCAGACTAACTTTCTTTTATTACTTTCCAGAGAAAAGAACATATTATCCCACTAGTGGAACTGATCACCTTTCTGGAATCTCCAGCTTTGAGATGGGAGGATTTTTGCAATTACTTTTGTTCAGCCTCAAAAGCTAGGCAGGATGTTTGTATTCTTATTTCAAGCTAAGCTTCCCCTTATATAATATCGATCTTTATTCTGCAAAGTATTGCTCTTTCTTTTTTTTTCTTCTTCCCCTCATTCAGATAATTTCTCTGTCTCAGAGACCAAACCCTGGCCTATCAGATTTTGCACAGTAATTTTAGATATGTCAATAAAGATTTGTAGTGGTTGGAAGGGAAGAACTTAGCAACCGACCTTACTAAGTGTGTCATTATTTCTGGAGTGTGGTTTACTTTGAGGTGAGACAAATGGAAATGATTAAAGTCATATTTTATTGAATTTAGTAGAGGGGTGATATGAGAGAAGATAGTATGGAGATGATTAACTGAAAATCAGTCACGTCATGTATCAGAAATGACTGGAATAACAAAAAAAATCCACAAAACCTCTCTTAAAATATATCTAAAAAGAGAAAAAAACTTCTTACTGTCAAAAAACACTAAGTATTACCTGTTAGTATCTTTTACTAGGGCTTTTGGCACAAGAGATTTGTCTCACCGGGCTGGAGTTGTTGCAGGCTCTGGAAAAGGACAAAAGAACCTCCAACCAAAACGTTCAGAGTCATCAGTCAAAATAACCTAGGTGACACAAGTTCTCTGGCAAGACGCGATGCAACATTATGCATCTGCCCTGATTTTGAATGCAGTGTGCAGTTGTTCTCCTGTAGACCATCAGTCTCCAACATTCTTCATGTATGTTCTTTGCCTTTCCCTGGTGTAGCCAGGTGGGCTAGTTTTGAGGGAGGAGGAGGAATTCACAAAGGCGCACAGGAGAACACAAACATGCCTTGCATAGGATACGCTGCAGTAATTAAAAATAAAACACCAGAACAACCTCTCTGCCTTAACAATACAGGTCAATTTGTAAATAAAACCAAAGCTGCCTCTTGAGACATACAAGAAAGAGAAAAGAGGTTGGTCTCTGAAAAGAGGTTAAGTCCAACACACTTAATCTGATCTTCACAAAGCCACTAAATGAAAATTGTGAGTAAATGACTGGACAAGTCAATTCACTGCAGAGGCATCCTCATGTTACTTAGCTACTTGTCAAAACACTAGCATCTTGGGAAAATATGTATTCAGTATGGGTGAGGATACATAGTCAACTGAAGCATATTTACCTAGAAAGGCAAATGGATGTTGCAAGAAATCCTTTGCATCATTAGAAAAGTTTTGCTCTAGTACTACTGCCCCATACTGTCCTTAATGGTATTTTGCTCAAAATCTGCCATTGCACAAAAGTATTTTTGACTTTGTCATTTTCAAGTGTTCCTCTGAATTTTCATTCTCTTATTTTGTTCTTTTCTTATTCTGCATACTATGATTTTGTTTGAGTGGTGAAACAGAAAAGAAGGGCTTTATGACCACTCCAGAAACTTACTTATGTGCTATTTTGACATTTTGCTTTTTCTCAATTAAAATTTTCTTTTTTTTTTTGGCGGGGGGGGGGAAGGGACAGGGGAGCAGGGAGCAGGACAGGGAAGGGTGGAGAAAGGGGGGCAGGAATACAAATGATAGATGTCTGTGATATTAACAGTAAGTATAAATGAAGAATTTGGCCAGAGAAGTTCTGCTCTTGGTGAAGAAGTGAGAGTTCAACGTATCAGAAATAACTCCTTTGAGTTTAATATGATTACTGGAAAGGAAGTAGAAATTTGGGACTGTACATAGGTGAGTGTAGGCCTTCTATGATAGAAAATTCACAATCCAGAAAAAATTTATGATAAACCTGTCTGGAAACTGAGTATTAAACATTATTGTAATGTTATTAAGTATCAAATGATGTTTAGAGTATTATTTAAACAGTAAGAAATTGGTTTTAGGAAAAGTGTGAGTCAGAATCACTATACAACTAGAAAAATGGGTTTGTGTTATAACTTGAGGGTTTTATTGAAAAGAACTTCGAGACAAGCTCTTGAAGATTATACTAGTATTTGTTACTAGAGAAGTATTTTTGCCATTTTTCACTCAGGTTTACAACTAAAGGAGCTTGTTAGGACTTCTGAGTAACGGCAATACATAAGAGCCTTTTTCCATCTCAGCTTGGTAAAAAAGATGCAGCAGTTTCCTCTAGGTATAGAGCCTGAAACCGTTGCTTTTTTTGGTTTTTTTTTTTTTTTTTTTTCCCCCGCCATTATTTTGTGAACTTGCTTCTTGTGCTGCTTGCTTGGAAACTAGTACCTTGAAATCACAAGGAAAGAGATGGTGTTCATTCCTTTCGAGCTCTCATTGGACGCTCATTTCTCATTAATGCTGCTCAGGTTTACATCATAACTTATAAGCAGAACTTCCTGGACTGAATGCATAAACCAAAAAAATCTAGGAAACAACAGTTCTGTGCTAGTTTGTGCAGGTAAGTTTCAGTCTCTAAATTGTTTAGAATATCTTTTGGCAAGAATTGGAATAACCAGAAACAATGCAAATACTCAAGCCAGAATTTGATGCTGTAGTCCACAAAAAGCCACCAGTTTAACTGTCTCAGCAATTAACTTTCCTTCCACGGTGCACCACGACTGATTTGCTAATCGTGTGAACATGTTGCAAAGTTCCTCTCTAGTTTTGTAGGCAGTTTGGGAAATGGATAATGGACATGTAGGACAGCTGAAAGAGTCTAAGCTTTATGCTTTTGGATGAGTGACAGATGATATTTATTTGATTACATTATTTTTACATGTGTTGGATGTGAAAAATTTTGATTTATTCTACAGACGTACAGAGCAACAGATAGATGCTTGCCACTGTTATAAATCAAAGATAAAATATATAATTATGCTTATGAATTGTAAGAGAAGCTACAATAAAAAAGTAATTTGTTCAAATAAATTGGATCTTGAGGACAGTGCATGTCATGAGATCAATAAACAGCATTTGTTAAGCAACTCTACTGCTGAAGAGACTGTTATAGAATTTTGGCTTCATCAAGCTCTCAGTGGAAGCGTAGGCAAATGGATGAGGTGGAAGAGAGTAAATGTTAAACCAGCTAGCTGGAAAAGATAATGCTACTGAAGTGTATCTACAAGAATTGTAATTTAATCAAGATGTCATTTGTCCTCAATTATATAAAGATACTATAAAAATACCTACGCTATGTCCAGTGCAAGTTTATTACTTTTTAATGTGAACCCAATTGGCAGTCACATCCAGTTAAAGGATAAAAAGATGCAAGATGGAAAGTCTTATTGAGAATATTAAGGTGTGTAGATCTGCACTTTTACATTTTTTACCATCCAAATCGCAGTGGAATGCAAGTCTTTGATGCCTGTTAGATCCACTTTTTATGAGACAGAATTTTTAATATTAGAAGTTGGATAACACTATGGCAACTTCTGAATCCCAGTTGGTTGAGGGGAAAAAAAAAATGTAGAAAGGAAAAAAAGAAGAAGGAAAGAAAAAAAGAAGAAAAAAAAGAAAAATATTTGAGGAATTTAGTAACGAAAATAATTGGAGCATACATTAAACTCTCATCTCAACCAGAGATGTGTCGATCCATTTTGGAATGTTTATGTGTGTTGGAAAAATGAATTTGTCTTTAGTGAATGTCCACAGTTGAAGAGAGCCGATAAATGTTTTCTTTATATGAAACTAGTAGTTGTAATTGGCTGGTGCTTATTTCTATGCCATTTTGGCATATCTTAAAAATCAACTTATGGGCATCAGGTCTTTTTGTGCACATTACCTTCAGGTTGTAATAGATTCCATATTGGTACTTCTGTATTCTTTATTTAGCACTGTATCCAAATACAAGTGCAAGTACACATCTATGTGAGACCCCAGGGACATCTCTAGGCAGCTAGAAGCCAAGGAAGACACCCTGCAGTATATCCACTTACCAGGCAACCGAATCTCATACCAATCTCATACCAAGAATGGATTTCAAGCTTTAGATTCAGCAGCCTGAATTTAGGTTTTGACAACGTAGGCATCGATGTGTGAGTTAGGTGTCTATGCTTCCACTGGAGTCAATGTAGATTTAATCTATCTTAAGGGTTATCCAGAGCACCTGGAAATAAACCCAGGACCCTGTGGCATCTCAAATGATGTTAGACCACAATGTGTGGTCAATCAAGTCCTCATATTTAATGGGCTTAATAGCTGTCTGGACCCCACTCGTCGTAGTGTTTGATCGCCATTGATTATATGGATGTTTAGACACTTGGCGCACATGTTGACATCTGGAACTGCACTCCATCCCAGATTTTTTTTTTTTTCAAATTGTCACCAAACTGTGGTGCCTATGGCAGGCTTAGCTGCCAATCAAGTAGGGTGCATTTTTTTTGCATGGTACTATAGTCCAAGTTGTTTACATGGGAGTTGAATCCACTAAATACTGGATTTAACATGCCCATTTTCTCTAAATAACATGTCCGGAGAGCTCAGCTGAATGGGCTTTTTGCCTGGAACACAGCATAGCATTAGCTGCAGCTATATGGTTTCGATCTGGAATTAATTTGCATCCATATAGCCTGGAGTCTAGGCAGAGAAAGCTTGTGTTTGCCGCTAAAAGGTATGTGCATCCTTGGAAGAGCTATATCTGCAGCTCTCCCCTTTGGGATTCTACCAACAGAGGTGAACAGAGCAACCAAACAACCTTCTTCTGGCAAGATACCGTTTACTTTGCATAAGAGCAATGAAGCTTTGAAAAATAGAGGGGACTGAAAAATAGTCTGTGTTCTACTTCTCTGTCTCAAGGTTTGCCACTGCCTCTTGAAAAGCTGAAAAGGCCCAACTTTCTTACTAGTCAGGCATGTGTCCCTGCCTGAGGAGTTCCTGAATTACAATTTCTCAGGTGATAGAAAGGAAGAATTTTTATCCCACCTGAATTCTTTATTTTCAGCTCCTCTACTTTGGGCTTGTTCAGTAGGGCCACCCCATCTCCCCCTGAGGGAATGACTCTACCCCCTCGAAGACATCGTTTTGCATTCTGCTTCTGTTCCACCTGTTACCTGGTGATGCGGACAACTGGAATGAACACAAGCGACCCCACTGCCACTACAACTGCTCACATACGTAGCCTTCCTTAAATTCTGCAGTGTAGAAGGTATGGACTGTCACTTCCCTCAATGATGGCTTTTTTTGTTAGTCCCCAGCACAATGATCCTGACTGAAAATTCTGAGCATCAACATAAATTACTAGCAATAGTACTGTTAAAATTGCTGCTGCTGCTATTACAACTGTTACTAACTGAACTTCATTTTACTAAGCTAAACTAACTGAAAAGTTTTTAATTACAACAAAATCAGCTTTAGATTGCCAGATGCTTTAGATAAAACCCATAGTTTTTTATGAAACAGCTATTTTTTGAGATATGCCCCTTCATAAGAAAGGTTTTTTTCCCTTTTCAAAACATTCAAACTGAAATTTTTCATCGGGTGTACTGTCTATTATCACCAAAAAAGGGAGGCAGGATGGATGGTCACTGCAGACAATAAGAGTTACTATTCTCATTCATAGTCACCAAAGAAGCTTCCGCGTTGTCCTGGTGAACTGTTCCATGGGTGATGATGAAAAATATACCTTAGCGCACCGACACTCACTGTAGCTGTATGCTGACTCGTAATTACCGAGGCAAAAGCTGAAATAGCTAAATAAACTCACACTCAACAAAATTACTCTGAGACGCAGACTTGCATACAAATGTTCATCTTCATTAAGGCTGAGGTGAAAATAGGCAATGTGCCAGCTTAATACACTGATATTAAGGTCAGATCACAATCTTTTCCAATAATGGCTACAGGTACCTTAATTAATTGTAAAATTACAGTGGGATTCCTGCGATGGTGCATATCACATTTTCATGAATACCACATTCATTCTTGCTGGTTTATCAAAATAATAGCTGCATTAATAAGGACCGGTCATTTGTTTCAAAGTGATCCTGTCAGCTAACACATGGAAAATCCTCATTCATTCCTTCCCTCTTCACTGTATTAACATTATTCATGCTTAACCCTGCTGGCACGCATGTGACAGAGTATGGAATTTGAGAATACTTTGGCATGGAGCAGCACCCAATTATTGGAAATTATTAACATTAACAGAAATCGCTCTAATCCTCGCCTTTTCAGCAAAGAATACGTTGCCTCAGTTCTAGCCACATGGTCGCTCTTTTAGCCTCCCCGTTCTCTTTGTTAATTAAAACCAAAGCACAAGTGGGTGATTTTTTTTTTTTTCTCTCTCTCCTGTCCCCCCCCGGCCCCCTCCCCCCCCCCTCCCCCCCCGCCCCAGTATCCTGATATCTGACTAAATTAACACTGCCCTCTGATCACCAAGCGAATGGTCTTTGTGGGACCAAAACATGGGTGATCAAACGGAGCGTCCGCCTGGTTTGACAGGTATGGAGTTGAGTTGCACATGTGCCTCTCCTGTGCCTGACATCAGCAGCAGGAGGGGTGGAGCAGTCCGGGGAGTTAGTGCATTTACAGCTGTTACCAGGGAAACAAGAAAAATTGCAGACGTTCTGTATTATATACAATACAATCTGAACCCGGCTGTATCGTGCTGTGCAATAGTAGCAAAAAAATTCCGATATTTTTATGGCTGTAGCAGGGACCTCCCTTATGTAAAACATTAGTCATTAGAATTTAAATTAGACTTAAAAGAGAAGATAAATGGAAATACCATGTTCAGCTATCTCCTCAGGAAAAAAATGGCCCTACACTGAATTTCCATTGCAACTTCATTCATCTTCCCAGCTTTGAATGGCCAGCAATGCAGATGGTGCCTTGTTCTCCAACAGCTTCCTTTCCACTAGGGTCCCACCTTCTCCTCACTCTGTGAAGCCTAAATTTCCACTTGGTATTACACAATTCTCAACAATTTCTTACCAATTTAGACCCTCCTCTTCCCTCTGACACAGTGCAGAAATGCAAATAGCTTGCAAAAAAAAAAAAAAATAAAATTAGTGTATAAAAAATTGGAACTGAATTTAAGATGTGGTAGAATAAAAGCAGCTAATGCAACTTCAGTGCTGCCTTGTGTGGTGTTGTAGTGCTACCTGGTACCACTCAGGCAGCAGATAGTAAAGAAGAAAAGGAGCAGGTCCACAGAGTGAAGCAATTGGTGCTGAAGGACTGAGGTCCAGGCTGCACAAAGTTTGGGAAGCTTTAACTTGGACTAAGTCTGTGAACGTGGACTAAGAACTGTGAACTGAGCTCCTGTTAACGGCTAGACCACATTAGACATGTTCCTGGATTGCATCCCTCGGTTTAGTTCCATCTGATGCTATTTTAGGACTCTGAGGCATCCTATGGTATGAACCAAAGCACAGCAAGTGGGGAAAATCTGAAGAATTTTGGTTGAAAGACAGGCTCCGGATCCGAATTGAAATGCTAATGCAGATGCACCCAAAGAAACACACAATCTTAGTAAGCCAGTGAAAAAGCACAAAAAGATATTCTGCCACTTCTCGCCTTCATCTGTCCTTTCTGCTGTCCCTTCTCCTCAGCAAAAGTGGTGTGGATGACGGTATACTTGGATAGTGTATCTAAAGCAATATATTTCTTATCTCTCCTAACTGCAGAATGTCCCTTCATTTTTAAGCTTTGTTTTGTCTTGGGTATTTCTTTAATGTTTTGGGTTTGGTTGTTTGGTTTTTTTGGGTGGGTTTTTTTTTTTTTTTTCATCAAAATTGTTTTAGGCTGAAGGACAAAATTGCTTCTCAGCTGTCTGAATCAGAGATCTTTTTAGATCCATCACACATATCTCTATAATTTAAGCTAAAGCAATAACTGGTGAAAATAGAAAGCTGCTACTCTCTCTGAGTTATAACTACTTTCTCAGTGCCTTACGCCAAGCCTTTGTTACACGTCAAAGGAACAAGAAAACGCATGAATCTCGGCTTTATTTTTGTTGCCTTTTTGCTGGAGAGAGCAGTCAAGCGTGTACACTTATTTGATACATTCATCCTGAGTAGGAGACACGGACACCAAAGTAACCACCACAGAAGAGACCCTTAGCAGCCCCATAGCTGTTTTATTTTGTAATGTAAGTGTGGGATGCAAATGGGATCTGCACTTCAGAGGTGTGAAACAATGAAATGGGTGCACTTATCTCTGACCAGAAAGAAAGAAGGGTCGAAGATAACTCCTAGCTCCCTTCCCATTTCGCTGGTTTTGAAGCAATAAAATGACCGCTCCTGATACGACTTGTGAATTTATTTTCTTTTTTTAGGTGGTTTCTGTGTAGTCAAGCGAGGGCTGAGACACAAGGATTTGGGGCTGGAGCATGCTCAGTGCCGGTCTGGAGATAAGAAGTCTAACAAGCCCTACTGCAGGTATACAGCTGCAGTATATAAACTGATATGTATCAGTTTTAAAAGTCTATAATCTAATAAAATCCAGCTGGTTTTCAAGGTGACAACAGAAGAAAATGTTTTCTGCAATATTTATGCTAACTTTCATCTTCCAACTAGTGCTCACCAGAAAAAGAAATGGAAAATGAATTTAACATTGGCAAAACTATCGGTAATTCCCTACCTTTGTTCTTATAAATGGTTTTCACTTGTTCCTCGTGTTCTAGGGTAACTGAACCTTCGTGAGATGAAATCAAGAAAAACTGTAACCAGTTACATTTGCAGAATCGTCCGCAAGAGAAAGCAGACTAGAACTAAAAAGCTCTGCGCCCAAGTACGAACTGGCGTTTCTATTTCTGCCCGGTGACATGAAGGTGGCTTACAAATGCGAAGGCGTTAAACTTTAGCACCGTCACAGCAGTGTCTCTGACAGGGAGACCGCAGTGACAGGCTGGCGGGGGGGGGACGGGACATGACACACACGCACAGCCTGCTGGTGCTGTAATTCATCCCGAGTGCTGGGACGGGAGCTCCCCGCTCCTGACTTCCCTCTCCTCCCTGCCAGCCTCCCTTCGGCCTCGGCTGCAGGCTCGCCTCGGTTCACAAAGTGCATTAACTGTAAACACCATCCACATCGTCCCCGGTCCCGCTGACTGACAGCGGCACTTTGTCAGCCTCAGCAGCTCCCTGCGCCGGCTTCACGGGGTGGGGTGTAGGGGGGGGATTGTGATGAAGAGGGTGTACGGAAGCGTATTTTAATGACAGGCATTTTTACTTGAGGAGAAGAGCAAACAGGTGAAAAATGTAGACGCGAGACAGATCTACGGAATTAATTGGGGCTCCGATGAGGCTGCTACTAGGTTGCTAGCAGTCACTGGGCTTAGTAGCAATTTGAGGATGAGGAGAGGGAAGAGGCACCCAGAACCTCGGATTGTATGTTTTAATTGAGAGCGTATTGAAAACATCGCCATAATACTTGGTCATCTCACCAAGCTGTGCGTTCATTTAAAAATGTAAATAAAAAATTAAAACCGTTTAATTATTTTCTTTCAGAATTAAAGTCATAAAGAACCCCTCTGAAAGATCTTTTAATCAGCTTCCAAAAAAGCCTCAGAAAAACTAGCCCCCCCACCCCACCCCCCACTCCCCTTCTTAAATGGAATTTGTAATCTAACGAGGAAATTATTTATGAAGTATTTGCTCTGCACCTGAAAATACCTCCAGTGAAATTATGTTTGGCAACCTGAAGCACTTTGAAGTCAATGAAGTGGCAATAAAAATTAGGCCTTCATTAAAGAGCAATGCCTTTTCTCCAGCAAACTGGCACCGCCTCAAGAGGTCAAACTCTGGGAAGGCCACAGATCCCTGCCCAAGCCTCGCCTGTGCGCCACACATGGAAGCAATTTTGCCCATATTCTCTGCTGCTCTTTATGAATTTCTCCTTCCCCCCTCCCCATCCTTTTTTTCAGGCTTCCTTCTACAGCTTTCATGTTACATTTAGGAAATTAACAGTAACTGTCAAATTACTCTGCAAATAGGAGAATATAAGTTTGGAAGGAGTAGAACTTGCCTTTTGCCCTAGGGCCAACTCAGTGGAAAAGCAACAAAGGGATCCTTGAGAAGTGTTTGGATAGACTGTTTTAGCAAGCCAGGCTCTTATTTTATCAAGTGCACACAATTTTTCCATTGGCAATTTTTCCCCCCTTCCTGTAAATTATTCTTTCCCCTTGTGCACCCCACTTGCCGCATGGACTGGGAAAGGTACTGGGAACGATTACAGCCTCTAAGCACTGGCAGGGTGGGTATTAACCCTTGGAGAGAGATGGAAGGGGTTTGGAAGTGGGGGTCCCCTGTGGGATTATGTAAAAAAGGTGCAGTTTGGTTTGAAAAAAAAAACAACCCACTTCTCACATGTGCGTATGAAGACGACGTAAAGGAGGGAGTAGTTACTTTAATTAAATACTGAAATCTTTTGGAAAAAAAGTGAGAGAAGAAAGCTCAGAGGAATTGTAATCTATGGAGATGTAAGCTAATTACTTAATCACTTGCATTTGTAAATCTTATTATTGGAAAAGAAATTACTGTAGTGATTAAATTACAGATATTTATCTGCTAATAGCCCTGATTAACTGGTGATGCTAATCTGTCATTCTGAAAGCCAATATTAACGGCATCAATCTCACAGAACAATAAACAGTTTATATGAAAGAAAACTTTGTCCGTGTAGAGTCCAGATGTGCGACGGGAATGCGGGATGTGTGAGATTCTGGAACCAGTTTGCTGGACCAAAACAGCCGACGCTCCCAAAATGTGTTGTTTTGGCCCATTAACCCGTTGTCAGGCACAAAGCGCTACTTAGTTATGAACAAGTGCTGTCTTATACTGCAAAAGCAATTTAGTTAGCAGAACTTCTAGAGTAAATAAATAAATCCCAGGCTTAATTTATTACCAGAAAGTTATTAGGGCTTGGGCAGGTAGGCCAGAGAGAGTTGTTACTAAGTCTTGCTTGCAGGTCCTGCAAAGAAAAGGTAGCCGATAGAAGCCAAAGAGAGGTATAATTTATTTATTTTTAACAGATACCTGACTGATGCTATTGATTTTCACTTTGGCTAAATAAACTTTTTCTTTTTAATCAGTGCTTCTTACCACAAGCGAAAGTGATGAAGAGGAAAAGTGGAAAGACCAGTACCTTAATTTCCTCTCCATGTTGCAGGGCAGGTTTTACAGGGAAATGAAACTCCAGCAAATAAACCCATGTTAGAGCTTCAGAGGAAATTTGCTGTGAAGCGGACAATGGCAAAGTACCCAGAGAAGATCAAGTTTCCTATTTAAGCTGTTCAAGAAGTACTGCAGGAAAAAAAAAGAAGAAAGAAATGAAACAATTGCTGTAAGTGCTCGCCTTACAGAGCTCCTATCTCAAATATAACTGGAATCTACCAATGTAATCTTTATGATGACCAGATGTTACTATTTCTGGGAATGTCCTGAGTTTTCAAGGGCTGCTCCAGTTTCCTGGCTGATTATATTGAAACCGGTGTTTGCCTCGGTTACAATAAAATCTGCCAGCTGGCTCATGTCATCCTATCAGTGCCTCCCACTGCAATCTCCTTTATCCCAATGATTTAAAATAACCTTTCTTTGTGCAGAAACCGCTGCAATAGTCTTTAGAGCAAGACTTGGGACCTTTTGCTTAAATTGTGTTGGGGATTATTGGTGAAGGAAAAGAGAGTGTGGAAGGCAAGAGAGGACTATGGCATGGTGTTCCTTGCGCTAGATGCAAAGATTAGGATGTACTGATGTCATGGTTCAGGCTGGACTGGCTACTGAAATGAACAACAGATGCTCTCTTCAGGACAACTGATAGTAACAGACCAGAAAGGGTAGGAAAATGAATTCACTTTGTCACAACACCCAACAAGTTGCGGTTTTTTCCCCCCAAGATTTTGTGTGGTTGGATTTAGAGGATTTTATTTTCTTTCTTTTCTTTCTTTTCTTTCTTTCTTCCTTTCTTCCTTCCTTTCTTTCTTCCTTCCTTTCTTTCTTCCTTTCTTTCTTTCTTCCTTTCTTTCTTCCTTCCTTTCTTTCTTCCTTTCTTTCTTTCTTTCTTCCTTTCTTCCTTTCTTCTTCCTTCCTTCCTTTCTTTCTTCCTTTCTTTCTTCCTTTCTTTCTTTCTTCCTTTCTTTCTTCCTTCCTTTCTTTCTTCCTTTCTTTCTTTCTTTCTTCCTTTCTTCCTTTCTTCTTCCTTCCTTCCTTCCTTCCTTCCTTCCTTCCTTCCTTCCTTCCTTCCTTCCTTCCTTCCTTCCTTCCTTCCTTCCTTCCTTCCTTCCTTCCTTTCTTCTTCCTTCCTTCCTTCCTTCCTTCCTTCCTTCCTTCCTTCCTTCCTTCCTTCCTTCCTTCCTTCCTTCCTTCCTTTCTTTCATCTCTCTTTTTCCTTTCTCTCTTTCTTTCTTTCTCTCTTTCTTTCTTTCTCTCTTTCTTTCTTTCTCTCTTTCTTTCTCTCTTTCTTTCTCTTTCTTTCTCTCTTTCTTTCTCGCTTTCTTTCTCTCTTTCTTTCTTTCTCTCTTCCTTTTCTTTTTTCCCCCCAAGAATGACAGAGATTTTGCTAGAACTATCAAGTCAGATGCAAGTGAGCATCTACAATAGGTCTGAGAGTCTGCTACACATCCATAAGTCCCCAATGAGTCTACACCACCCCTGCAATGTATTTCTACGATATGAGCTCAGTGAACCCTTTCAGAAAACACCAGACTCATGGCACGTGTTAGGCCCAGTCTTTGAACATCTTTGCATGAAGTTGCCCATAGAGCAGTCACAGATAGCACCTGACATGCTCCAAATGGTCCCTGTAATGAATCTGTGCCTGTGCAGTAAGACTGAAGTATCTCAGACAGTGCTGGCTTTACAGTCTGAGTGTAGGCAACCTGGTAATACTGGTAGGCATGAGTATGTCTCTGTGGGAAACATTTAGTGGATGAGCAAGTTTTAAAGGTTTTGCTCTCAGTAGTAAAACCAACCAAACAAAAAAGAATGAAGAGCAGTATTCAGTTGCTCAATTTCAAGACATCCCACATTCAGAGCCAGAGTTTTTGAGGAGCAGAATATTGCCAGTTTTCTGATGTGCTCAATAATGGAGAATGCTTCCATGGATACATACGGATTACTGTGCATTTGCTCCCTCTGCACTTTTGAGCTAAATGTGATGTGCACCTATGTGGTTAGGAACACAGGAGAAGAAAATACACAACTGCCTGCTTCCATTGCTCCAGGGACACACAAGGCTGATAGTCTTGAGACCTAGAAACCCTATATGTTACATACATTGGCTTGGTGTGCCTATTGGTTAGCCTATTGGTTAAATAATGGGTGCCTATTCAGCACCCTTGGGCAGCTCAAGATGTTCTGGATGTCACCAGGAGCCTGAGACAAGCTTAGGAGTCAAATGGCATGGGGCCTTCTGTCCTGCAATGGCAAGTGAAGACCAAGTCTGGGGGACCCTCCCATTACCTGACAAACACTTGTTATGGGGACACCACAGCAGGAAATCTCCTAGGGAAGAAGAGACCGTGTTTTCAGGCAATGTAGAAATGCTCTCAGTTTCTGACTGTGCAGACTGGGAAGTGGAATAGAGGGGGCCCTCAAATTTCCTTTCAGCTTTCTCTTCCAGAAACCTAGAAAAACCGGTGACTAAGGAGTGATATTGAGTCACGGGGGAAGACTGGGGAGTTATTTCTCTAACAAACGGGTGTCTTGTATGTAAAGATTCTTACCATGAGGAAAAGGATCCCAAACCCGGGATCAACTGACTGGGTGCAATGGCTAATAATTTATCCTTGGCAGTGGCACCTTTATTATACAAATACTTTCAAATGAAAGAGGCCTTCTGTTTTTGTCCTCTTACTGGAAAAAAGGATGGGAGCTCAGTAAGATATTTTCTTTTAGTTCAGGAAACTATAGGTGAAGCTCAGAAAAAAACCTCTCCAGTTAAGAATTTGAAATAATATTGGAATATTTTCCCCTTTCTGGTAACCACCCTGACTTGTTGGGATCCAACAGATGATAAAGGAGCTGGAAGTTTTCAGTCAGTCTCTGGAAGCAGTCACATACTTAAAAAATGAAAAGACATAATTCATATAACATTTCTGAAGCCTGAAGGGCTCTAAAAGACAAATGAAATCTTTTCTCAAAAATAAGTACACGTATTCAACAGTTAGAGTAGAAAGCTTTGTTTGTTGCCAGGCTTTTGGTGTCTAATATAAGTTATCAGGGAAGAAAACTCAACACTCTGAACCTGAGTTCTGGTATGAAAGCACAGGGGGCTCTAGGATCTATTTTTCCACCCACTTATAGAAATTATTTTAGGCATTTTGAGCCAAAATTTTTTGAAGTTCCCTTAACTGAGTTATTGTTGGTTTACACTCTGATTTCATTCATGTAAGGGAAGAGAAAGGCAAATTCAATATTTTTTCCGAAATATTTTAAAAGAAACGTCTATTTTTATAAAGGATTAGTGGTAAATGGTTAAAATAAAAAAAAAAAAATTCTTTTATAACTTGCTTAGGCCCTTCATTTTCCTTTCCAAGTGTTTTGTCTGCATATTTTCTTTTCTGTGGTTGTACTAATTATTGTATAGTTACAAGTAGTGTTATCCTTCTGGTAGTAAAAATGGCAATTATGACAAAGCAAAAAAGCTTTGTCCTGCTTTCAGTTTGTCTTGTCTCTTTTGACTGGGAGCTCTGCAAGGCAATTTCTTAGTTTGTGTTTACCGAGTAGGGATACAACATGATCCTGCTGTCAGGGGGAGCTGCGGGAATTCTGTAATTACCTCTAATGTTCCCGTTTTCCTGGTAAGGGAGAGGGAACAATCCGTTAGGGCCAGGCGCACATCTCGAGTCTCTTCTGAACACTAGGAAACTGTGAATGCTTCATCCTTCTACAGTCCTCTTTAAACAAAGTTATACTTTTTAAAAGAAATACATTTTTCAGTTTTAGAGGCGATAATGCTGCATCGCCAGTAGAGACGACAGACAAGCATTGAGGAAAGGGACAAAAGCCTGGTCTTCTAATTGATATGTTATGTGCAGCAGGAACTCTAGTAAAAGTTGAAGTATTTGGGCATAAAAGAGGCACATCAGTTTTTATCTAAGCCTAATGGCAGCTCCCCATTTTTGATTTTTTTCTGAAAGAAGTATGTCTTTCTACCAATAGGACACAAATTCCAAGGAGCTTTACAGAGCATTATCAATATTTATAATGATGCCTAAATGCAAACCTGCAGTCAATCTGTTTGGACAAGAGCTCTGATAATATCATTCTTTCTGAATAAACAGGTCTAATAACATCCCATTAAATAAATGATTTTCCACAGACTCTAACAACTCTAACTACCCAGACAGTAGCTTGAGTGGCCTTGTACACACAGATAGTACATTATGAGCTATAAAACCGTCGTGAATTCATTTGTGAGAATAAAGTCATCACTGTGCAAAATATCAGAGGACAAAAATGTATTCTGTCCATGTAGCCCCCAAGTCTGGTGTTCTAAGATGAACTTACAGAAGTTGCAATTTCAATTTTGCAAGCAGGCCCGTAAGATTTCAGTCTATACCTGCAATGTATCAAAATGATTTCAGGATTATAGCCTAATCTGGGGAAAGATGAATCTTTCTAAATCTCCTGGATCTGGATGAAGAACAACAGCAGGTGTTAAGGGGAAGCATGAGATAAGACTGGAGTCACAACCACCACTGTTGCCTGAATGCTTCTGCTCAAGTTCTTTCTTATTTATTATTTGCAAGAGCTGAGAACCGGCTTAGAAACAAGACCATCGGAACCCCCACATCGTCACTCTGTCACCCCATTATAAGACTGTAATTGGTGTTGTCTACTGAATATGAACACTTTGATTGCTTGGGTGACTTGCTCAGTTACAGAGACAACTCTCAACCACTCAGATGTGGGTGCAGTTCCTCTGTCCCAGCTAGTTGCACATTCCCCACCCCAGGGGTTAATCTTTCCCCAGCCACACTGGGGCATTTCTCCCTCATGAGTGTGGCATGATCAAGCACAGCAGAAGGAGGAAGGCAGACCTGGCAGAGCACCCTGCTGTCAAAGTTTTGTAAGCAGAAGCTTCTTAAGGAAACCTGCATGAGTGGATATTTGGTAGAAAGACAGTTGGAAAACTTACTCTGGGATTTAAATGAGAGATGGCCTTCTACCAAGTCAGAAAGAAGACCCTCAGCTCACAGAAGTGTCATGAATGACATTTTCCCTGGATGTGACTAGAGCCAGAGGCTGGTGATCGAAGTCACAGACAGCTGTGCAAACAACCTCTTCTGTAATTGTTGACACAGTCATTCAGATGGTTTCTGGGAAACCTTGGAGCTTGGTCTGTGCTGGAGGGCAGTAAGGTCATTTGGGGGTTATAAGGTAACCACGGGTTATCCACAAACAGTGACTGGCTGTACTGGTGCGCTTCTGTGGGCCAGGACAGATATCTGTCAGTGCTTGATAGCATCACCTGTCAGTGTCTCTGGGGGAACAAACACACTTTTTGCTGATCATTTAGCATCCCACATCAAGGAGAAGCAGCATATCCTCATTTTAGCCACTCTTTTAAGAGTTTATCCATTCACATCTCTAGAAATGGTGGCACATGATTTGAAGTAATCATGTGGCATGTACCAAGGTGAGTACCCAGGGCAGTCCCATGGCCTTGAGATTCAGAAGGCTTCTTTCCACTTACTCAGGAGGTCAGTGGGGTGGACTTACCTCCGGGCTTTGACTGTCAAAGGACTCTGGTGTGAAGTGGGGTAGAACACATATGCTTACTGACCTGAGACAGGGGACATGGTTTTTCCAAACTTATTTTTGAGCTGTCCAGAGAACTCTTCCCACTGGCCAATATGTCTCCCCTCCTCATGCCTTTAGCAGCAGGAGATGATGAAGCATGTGATGCACTGTGTTTTGCTCCTGCTGCTGTTCAACAAGCAATTCAATTATTCACATCCAACAGTGTCAAAAGCCTTTTCTATAGATGGAGAAATAACAGGGTGTTATGCAGTCACATATGCCTGAACTTTTCCACGTTGGTCATATCTTTCATTTATGCTGTCATCTTTAACGCAAGTACAACTGTGGTAGAGTGAGAGAGAATGTTAACAGCTTCAGGAAAAATACAAAAGAAAGCTATAAGGACGTAATTAAAGCAACATAAATAGTAAAGTTTATCTGCGAGATCTACAAATGATAAAAAATATTCGATGTTTAACAGAACATTTTTTTAACACTCAGATCTTATTTACCTCTCAAGGACTTGCAAAATTTCAGTGACTTGTAGCCTACTGGTCTAAGCAGTCACATAGACCCAGTTTAGGTCAGGGACTTGAGATTCTTATCTTTTTTAAAGATGTTGCAATCACTAGGGCAAAGGGGATTCTGGTATGGGGAATAGGCTTTTTTTTTTTTTTAATAAACAATAAAATATTCATTTACCTATTAGAGAATGTATAACGTAAGCTGAAAATCTGAATCAAACTTAAGCTGAAAAGTGACTGCTGAGAAGTATGAAGATAAAGCGTGTAAGTTCAAACACCTTTCATGCCTGATTTGGAGGAGGTTTCAACTCTCTCATGTGGGTATCTTATGTGGGCATGATGGTGCATCTGCTTCCTGCATCGTGTGCGAAGGGCCTAGACCTGTTCTGAAGGTAACTCCCAAAATATAAATGTTCATTTAGAGGATACATGACAAATAATTTGTAAGCCAGGTAAACTTTCCCTCCCCCCAGAAAAAGAATGAATAAATAAGAATAGGTACATCCCATAGCATGAGTCTATTTACAACTGCATAAAGATGTCCCAAACCAATAATGTGTTATTCCTCTCCCTATCAAGAAATATTGTTATTCACCTAAAGTCTTGTTTCACCTATAAATAACTGTGTCCCAGTTAGGAAGTGTGAATTGCACAGTTTTAACCAGATCAGTACATCTCTTCTGAGCAATGTAACAACTTAACAACAATCTGTCTTCCCCTCCTGTAGCAGCTTCACCTTCAGAATGGCTGGTCTGAAATTAAGAGATTCATGAAGAAAAAAAAAAAAACCCTTACATTTTTTCTAATGGGAAAAAAAAAAAAAAAAAGAAAAAAAAGTGTATTCCCGTGGGTAAATTGTTAACTATAGAAAATCTGCTTTCCTGTATTTACCAAATACCCCTATTTACCAAAATTTTACCAAATTTCTACAAATTTCAAATAGTGATGTTATGTCAAAGCAGATTTTTCTCCCCTTTGTCACATTTTCTAACTGCTTTTCAAATGGAAAAGAACGTAATTTTTACTTCTTTTGATTGCTCAGAAGTGAAAACTAAAACTAACAAAAAGTAACACTTCAAAGTAACTTACATTATAAACAAAACTACATTTTCCCATAGTGATTTTTAAACATCCCAGGAAAGTAAAAAAAATTAGTGTGTTGTGAAATAATTTCTCAATTTCGTGAAACAGAATATCTAAAAAAAACCAAACAAAACCTCCTAACAGACTACAGACATGATATTGATTTAAAGTACAAAATAATCTCTCAAATAAAATACACGAAAGGAAATTAAAGAGTTAGCAAAGAAAATAAACAGTATAAATTAAAAAAAAAAAGGCAGAAAAACATACAGTCTTGTTCAGTGTTGCTCATTTTTGCTGTTCTTGTTGAAGAGGATAAATAAATGTCAACATATGCTTTCTTACTATTCTATCAGATTTTGTTAAGGAAAATCAGCAAACCCAAAAGTAATTTTCCATAAAAGCCGCGTGTCAGTTTGTGTAGGTATGTGTCTTCCAGGTGGGATATGTTGCAAGCGGTATGTCTGCCATCCACAAATAGAGGCAAAGTCTTTAAGTACGTAAATACTTATATGTACAGTATATTGGGAAAGCAAAGATGCTGCAGTTGCACAGCCAAAGAAGGCACAGTTTTCCCATGGTATAATTCATCGTTATTGTGAGTTTAGTTAAGTGGGAGGTCTATTTATGCGGTGGTTAAGGTGCCTGTCAAAAGGGCGCTTGGCACTTGCTCCTCCTTTGCGCTTTGAAGTTCACTTCCTACGGTAACATTTTCCAGTCGTAACACCTCCTCCTTCACAGCTAAAAGCCAAGGCTGCTAGCCATCCAACCCCTCCGCCCCCCCGGCCCCCCCCGCCCTTCAAAATGTAGAAACCGTAATTCAGCCCGAAGGAAATGAACCAATTACAAGGAACTTGGTTTAACTTCCTGCTGTGGTAGACAAATGGAGATCTGCTATGAAAGTAAGCCTGCAAGCTTAAGAACTATGTGTAGGTATTGAGCAATTACAGTCAACTGGAACATGCTAAGCAACAAACCCAATCCCTTTCTGTAAGGACCAGTCGCTGCACATAGCATCTGAGGATAACGAAACCATTATGGTTGCTGTACTCTAGACAGAGAGGTGTGTGTGAAATTTCCTGTTCTGGTTGCAGATTTCGGTGTTTTCATGGTGGGTGAATAAAGGACTAGTCTATAAGCTGCAAAGAATGCGGGTCAAAAATATGTTTTCGTTTCTGCCAAGAGAAAAACAGAGATATCCTGCAGAGCTTCATACACATAAACGGTATGGATATATTCACAATTAAGTGTTTAGCCTAATAAGGAATAAAGGGCTGTGGTAGAAGTTTAAGAGACCTTGAATCACTGCTTGATGCCTGAAAAGTTAATACTTGCTCTAGAACCTGGGAAATATAGTAAATTCTATCAGTTAACAACATCAAAAGATAATTACCTTAATTATTTCATGGTGATGTTTAGGAATAGTAGTCCAAGAATACAAAGTAGACAAACCTGGTATCACTTCTCTCTACAAACTCCTCTTATGTATCGGCTGGAATTGCATCACATGTAATCCAAATACTATTCATATTTTTTTTAACATTTAAGAGTTTTTATTTGAAATTATGGATAACCTTTATCCCAAGAAATAAATGAGGTATACTGTGTGCATTCAAGACAGCTGAAAAATATGAACACATCACTATGTCATACTAACACGTCAGTTTTAAATAAAAATGTTTTGAAAAGTATTACAGTCAGTTTTTGATAGGCATTAATATAAATATTCAATATATTCAGCAAATATTTACAAAAAAGCTAATGATATTAGCTAAACTGCTTTGCTAATCCTGCTTTGTTGTGAAAAAAAAATGTTTTAGGTGTGACCAACTAGTGGCCTATAAACATTTTTGAGATCACTTTTAAGTTAATAGACTGTTTTATTTATTTCCCTGTCACCTTTTGAGATGTCACTAGTACAGTGTACTAAACAATGCAGTGAATAATGCAAGCAGTGCGTAACAAAATGCAATATAATGCTCTGGAAAGGAATTATATTTTTATGGTTCCCGTTTCTTGGGATTGATTTTCATTCTAAAGCACAGCAAAATTAAACAATGAAATGTCAGAGTAAGGTGTGGTGGAAATTCCAAGCTTTGAGACACTCTACAAATACTGCAGAAAACTGGTAGACGTTCAGCCAAATATCTACAATGGAGGATTCCTGGTTTCCTGTTTACCAGATAGACAACAAGAATTCTTTATTCCATCACGATTTGTGTAAATTCCTTCAAGCTGAAACTTGAGCTGAAATGAGGTCAGGGTCAGGCTGGGTTAGGATTGCCCAGGAGGTCTTCAAAGAGAGCTCAGGATGCAGCAGGAGGTGGTCATTGCCACAAAGCAACGGGGGCAGCCTGGACTTGCCCAGAGGTGAAGCAGCACCTCGCGTGCTTCGGCCGGCCTGCAAAATAGACCCGCTGTCTCCACCTGGAGAGAAAGCCAATGTCCTGCCCCTGTGACGGCTGTGTCCCCTTGCATACTTGGCAAGTTTAAAAATATTAGCACTGTCGTCCTGGCCAAAAGCTCATCCGGGACTGTAGTTATGCTGGCCAAATTAATGATCTGCTTTGACTAATTTAGGCAATTAGTGCAGTCTGCTTCTTCGTTTGTTTGTTTATCTCTTCTAGGTAAAACATGACCAAATACCCACTTTTTTAGAATGTTTCTAGTGGGAAGCTTTTGCAAACAATTTCTTTTTTTTTGTTTTTTTTTTTTTTTTTTGTTTTTTTTTTTTTTTTGCAATTGCGCGAGGAGCCAGATTACGATGACTTATCCGATTTTCAAAAGACCTCTGTGTTTAATAACCTACCGTGAGCATAGGCAGTGGACACTTCAGGTACTCATGACAGAAAAAACTTCAACAAAAATATATTTTTAGTTAAAAACAAAAACAAAAACAAAAACAAAAAAAACCCCAGCCATGCCCAAACTGAATTTTTTTAGCCTGCAAAACTGTAAATTTAGGGGACTGTGCTGTTTATCCATCTCATTTGTCAGTCTCCCAAAATAATTTCTTATCTTACTGGGCAGTTTTTATTAAACTGGAAAAAAAAAAAAAAGGAAAAAAAAAAAGCAATAGATGTCTTTAAGTTAATTACATTCTACAGTTTTTAGGCACACCAGTGTCTTGTCAGAGGAGATGGACCCAGAGCAGTACCTCCTCTGATAGTTACGACTTAATAGGCACATAAGGACTGCTCAGCTGAACATCACAGGTTTATCTTCAGACTAGCCACCTCAGGGTTGCCTCTTAACCAGGGAGCACACAGAAGGGAATGGAGATTATTGTAATCATCAGATGGTTGGTGGCTCAAAGAACATAAAACCATAGGAAAAGAGGCTGCATTAATTCCAGTGGTCATGGAGTAACTTTACTTTTTGTATGGAGGGATAATGCATCAAAAGCTGGCTTTGTTTCAGCAAATGGTACAATGTTGATACGTCATATGAGTAAATCAAAATTAAATTTGTATACTGATTTGTTTTCATTTTTATACTCTCTGTGTTATTCATAAGTTATTTCATAACCTGCTGTGCCTGCCCAGATCAATACAGGCGTCAGAATGCCAAACAATTTCTGCTCAGTGAGAATGCTGAGTATCTATCTGCCTTTGTTTAAGTATCTGTTTTGCAGAGAAGAGTAGGACTGGGCAGGGATTCCTTTGGTTATTGTTAATTTTATATTATCTTACCTTATGCTATTTCATTTTATTCTTCCATGTGTATTTCATAGGAAAATAAGATCATTTTGAGATATACGTGTTCCTGATTTGTACTTCTCTTGCCAGATCCACACCCTCTGACCTTGTCTATTGCCGTAGTCTCCTTGTCCACCTAGCTGTGCAAGCCTCCAAAGACCTATACCTCTACATCCCACCAACTTTGGGACCACGGGAAGCTGCCTCCAGCACTGCATCTGGACAAAGCCTCAAGTCAGGGCCTGTGATTTACCCAGTCCTTCACCAAGCTAGTTCCCTTCTTGCAGCCAGCAGTTTGCCTTGCATTTGCACCCTCCCAAGACCCCCAGGAGACTAGATGGAGCTGCTCCTCCAGCACAAAAACTCTCGTGGAAGTCCTCCTTTGCTAGGCAGTATTTTCATGACAATGAAATGACAATGAAAGCATGTTGGAATAACAGCCATACAGAACGGCACCTCAAATTCAGCCGGATGTCTCAGAAGATGTAGAGCTCCCCATAGTGGGATACCGTTCCCCATACTTACTGCTTTTGTCTTGACGTTTTCCTTATAATGATTTGGTTTGGTAATGTAGCAGCAAAGTTAAATGCCAATAAAAAGGATGTAATCAGCCATGTCTTGGCTTAAAAAAATGTCCTATGGTACTATGGTATCTCACCCTGAGAAAGCAATTTTTGTCCCATGAAGGAGGAAGGGTCTATTGAGGAAACATCTACAATGTGGCTGAGGAACTTGTGATAATTGGGCAGTAACTATTGCTAGGAGTAAATATGAATAAATCTAGCTGATGAATTCAGTCTGTAAAAACTTTCCCCACTCAGATGCTCTATGAGCACAGTTCTTCCTGGGCTCTGAAATATTTTTAAAGTAGATTGTTGTCATTTTTTTAATTTTCAGTTTTCTTCCATTCAAACTTTGCATGTCCCTCAGCTCCCATTAAACACAATCCATCTGACCAGTAACCCTACACATGTGGTGAAAAAAAAAGTCAAGAAAAAAGGGGGTCAGGGAAAGGTTGGTTGAATAGGCAATTAGTGGGAAATTTCATAAACAATAAGAGAAATGCGTTACAGAGCAGCCTATTTTTTTCTACATTAGTCTCCATTTCATCCCCAGGAATATTCTTTTCATGCATATTTAGTTTAAGAAAAAATCCACCATACCTCTTTCAGGACATTTTTTATGCTTCATTTATGATACTATAAATGTTTAGGCAATAATGCTGGTATTGGAAACAAGTCAAATGAGCGCAATTCAAATTAGTGGGCAAGCTAGAGGAGAGTCTTTCATTTACAGTCCGCTTGATCAGACCACATTAAAATCAGCAAGACTTAAGCCTACTCTGTTTACAGCCCACAGGTTGTTATCTAGTTAGAAACCTTTCTGTTCAGAATCGTTAAGCCAGCGCTGTACTGCATGCAGCTCACCATTAATTGGAAGCTTGGATTCTAATGGCTGGATTTTGGGGCAGCAGCTGGAAATCCTGAAACCCACACTATGCCCTAAAATGTATTCATTTAATTTAAAACCTTTACATAAAATTACCGGTTATTTGAAAGTTAAACACTTAGTCACAGCATTCTCTATCAGATGCTATGAATTTATTCACATCTAGATTTTAAATTACCTCCTTTCCGTTTAAGATGCCAATTTCAGTAGGCTACCTGAAACATCATTTACATAGAGTTATTACATCAGGAAAGGAAAAATCCTCCCTTGTGTTCAGTGCCTTGTTTCTCTAATCCCCACAGACAGTGAGGAAGAAAGGCTGGCTTTATACTGTCAATTTCTTTTGCTGCACCCATTGGCACTTGTCAATATTCCTTACCAGACAAAATGCGCAAATATTCTAGGACATGTAACAGCTTCAGAAGTTTGCTGCCACTTATATGTGGATGTACTGTAAGTGTCTACTCATTAATTAATGGAAAAACAGGAATATTTTGATGTTGCAAATCCACAAATGGAGCTCTACTCGCTGAGCTAAGGAATCGGTTCCTTGAAATGTTCAAAATTCTAAATCAGTATCAAATTTAACAACGAAAAAATAATATAGGCAGCAGAATACCTTCTTGTACTATTTAGTGGGAAAAAGTCACTGTATAACTAATGTAATCTTGTAAACATACACAGTTCCTTAGGGCTTTTCTGGGAGATGGAATAAGATATGCTTCCAATGTACACTCTCCTGTTATTTTTAAACATGGATTCAAACTGAAACATACACAAGATCTGGGGCCACTCAGCACTGGACCTGTAGCTTTTCCCATAGGTCAGTGCCCTAAATCATACACATTCTGCAGGCTCTCAGTAATGATATTCATTCTTATGGAGTTGTGCAAACATATTCCCTTTTGGTCAGACAGGACTCAGTCACACCTCCTTGCAGTCATTCTCTTGTCACACTGAGTTAGAGTGACCACTAACAAATAAGAAACAATTGAGAATCATGCCAGTATTTTCTTCTCTTACCTGACAATTTCTCCTGAGGAGCCCTCGGTGTTAGACCTGGCTAAATGTAATTTGAGTAACTGAGCTCTGCCTAGCCGGCTCTCCCTGCAGTGAGAACTCAGTGATGCGTACTTCTCCGCTCCTTGCCCTCGACTCTGAGCTGGACTTGTTTTGTGTATCACTTCTCAAAATAAACAAAACAGTTCAGTGCTGTTCTGGGAGGTCATTGAGATGACTCTTCCTACCATAGCCTACTCGGGCTTTTAATCATGAAACCAAGTCTGGAAGATGTATGTTGTGGAGCATCTTAAAAATTTAGTCCGTCACATATCTCACTTGGGTACTAAACTGGACTGCATCAAGGCTCCCATCTAGCTTACGCACATGATCTTCCACCTTTCCAGAAAAAAAAACAAGGCAGGAATAGTTGAGACTGTAAAAATAAAGATTATTCTCTCTCTACACCCAGGATTCAGTTGAGACATGGCAGGTGTGTGCATACGGACTCATGAGAGCAGAAATGCTTCCATGGTCCACAATTTAAGTAAAGCCTTAGAGATCAAGTACTTGTACTTATGTTGAAACCCTGAATGGAGTGATACATCCTTTGAGTGTATGGTGTATTTGATTTAATCTGAAAAGTGAGTTTTTAGTTTGCAAGAATGGCACAATAAACCAAAGGAAATGAGAATGCTTTTATAAAAATAAAAGAAACAAGGAGAGAATTTCCCAAATTGGATGAAGACAGTTTCCTTTAACCTGTAGACTAACAGTAAGGCTTTAAACCTGGGGAGCTCTGGTAATGAAACACCCACATATATTCCTGAACCACCATCCCATAATCTGTCCGGTGCTTGCATTCTTACCTGCTAGTGCTCCAGTTCAATATGAAGCAAAAGGACAGCAAAGCTATGAAAGGCAGTGTAGTCTTGTATTCAACAATTTTATGTTTTAGAATTTAGGACTCCCTGTTTTCAATTTACATACCATTTAATATCAAGGCATATGATACAATTTATAACTGCAGGTACTGAGGATAAGCCACGTGATAACACTTGACATTTAGGTCGTTTGCACAGAGGATGAAGAAGGAAATCTTCTCTCCCCTGACTTTAGATGTCTACATATGGCTGTGAGTGTCTACATATGACCTAATAGTCCTGAACCCCCTTTACAGTAATGAGAGCAACATGCTTTCCAGGGGTGACAGTTTTCACTAAATGTAGATGTCTACTTTGGGACAGGACAAAACACATTCTAGAAATGTCCGTTTCTTTCCGTTAACTGTAAAGAGACCCACACTGATTACCAGAGATGTAGACATCTAAGCTGTAGATCCTGACATGCAGTCGGTTGAATCCCGTCCAAACACTCAAGATGCTTACAAATAAAAGAAATACATTACACAAGTAATTGACAGTGAATATTACCACTCATCATCACACAAATCTTTAAGCTTTTTTTCTGAAATATAAAGGAATTTTGTCTTTCTGGATTGTTGTATTTTATGTGCTAGAATTTCAATGTTCAGTGGATAAATTTGTCCAATGACCAGTGGATAAATTTGTCTGTGTTTAAACATGTTCTTCCTTCAAGATCTTTTAAATTGAGAGAAGAAAGAATCAAAACTTCACAGAATTAAAAAAAAAACCAACCTAATGACACATTTTATACTTGTATAATAACACTACTAATTACTATCTAATTTTTAATAGTAAAGTACAGACTTTAAATAATTTTTTCCCTGCACAAGAGTAGTGATATATTTGCATAATTCTCATACGCAAGACAGGATATCCCCTCTACCAATCCTGTTCCTCTCATTCGTATCTCACAGGACATGGTAATCTACCTGGCCATACAAAATAAAAAAAGGCTTTAAGTGTGAGTGAGAAAGCTGAGAGAAACTATGTATGGTATGTTTGGTAACTTTTTATAATGGTCTTTACAAAAACTCAGCCAAACTGAGGATAATTCATTTGCTCTTTACAGCATATAAAACTGTCACAAAATATATGTATGTTGTATGGGGCTTGGCTGCAATTGCTCTGTGACTTGTGACTGGAATCCTTTTTTGTGACTACACAGAATTTATTCCCATAAGCAGTTATGCACTTTGATATTCACTCCTCAAAACTATTGCATTGTCTATGAGTGTTTCAGAGCTCCTGCCTTGAGAATTTGCCTAGATGGAATAAAAAAATTCCATGGAAAACTTCTAGTGCCAGAAAGACTCCAAGATAGATATGTAAAAACCAATAGCACAATATTTGGACTCTTATCTTTTCATTTTCACTGCCGAAATCCTGATCTTAAGTCACTGATGGAATAATCTACCATATAATAAAGGACTGGAAAGCTTTCTTATAATTTCCTCTGTCACGAAGAGGGGCTAATATTTCCTTTGAAAAATTGTATTTAGGTCTCATGTGTCCAATAAACTCTCTTTTCCACAGACTACTATAATAAACAATAAACATACCTATGCTGTTTCAGTTTCCATTTTGTCTGTTTTCTTTGGAAAGTAGTTTTTCATCATTGACATACTATCTGATGATAGTACACATTAAAGTGATATACTATTTTTTCCATAGTGAATCTGATATGAATCTGTATGCTAATGCACACAGCATGGGGAATAAACAGGAATTAGAGAAGAGTTGCATGGCTATGGTCTTGTTGGGATCATGGAGATGTGGTGGGATGGTTCACATGACTGGAGGGTTGCAATGGAGGGATACAGGCTTCATAGGAAAGACAGACCAGGAAGATGAGGAGGGGGAGTCGTCCTTTAGGTGAGAGAACAGCTGGAATGCATGGAGCTCTGGCTGGGGACAGACGATGAGCCAACTGAGACCTTACGGGTAAGCAGTAAAGAGACGACAAGTAAGGGTGACATTGCAGTGGGTATCTGCTACAGGCTGCCTGGCTAGGAAGAACAAGTGGATGAGTCACTGCAGTCAGCCAGAAGTAGCTTCAGGTTCATAGGCCCTGGTCTTCATGGGCTTCATTCGACCACCCTGATATCTGAAGGAGGAATAATATAGTATGGCACAAGCAATTCAGCAAGTTCCTGGAGGGCATCTGTTACAACTTCCTGACCTAAGTGACAGAGGAGCCAACAAGGAGAGGTGTTCTGCTGAACCTCATACTCACCAACAAGGAGGGATTCATTGGAGATGTGAAGGTCAAGGGCAGCCATGGCTTCAGTGACAATGTGATAGTGGAGTTCAGGATCCTGAGGGCAGGGAGGAATGGCTGGTATAACAGAGGGTTGTGCTGCCATCCAGAGAGACCACAATAGGCTGGAGAAAATGGCTGACAGGCACCTCATGAGGTTCAACAAAGGGAAGTGCAAAGTCCTGCACCTGGGGAGGAAAAACCCCGTGCACCAATGTATGCTGGGGATAAACCAGCTGGAAGACATCTTGACAGAAAATGCCATGGGGATCCTAGTGGACACCAAGTTGAACATGAGCCAACAATGTGCCCTTGCTGCAAAGAAGGCTAATGGTATCCTGGGCTGCATTAGGTAAAGTGTTACCAGCAGGTTGAGGGAGGTGATCCTTCCCCTCAGTTCTGGTGAGGCCACACCTGGAGTGCCGGGTCCAGTTCTGGACTCCCCAGTACAAGAGAAACATGAACATACTGGAAAGAATCCAGCGAAGGGTCATGAAGGTGATTAAGCAACTGGAACACCTCTCCTATAAGGAGACACTGACAGACCTGTGACTGTTTAGCCTGGGAGGAGAAGGTCATTTCATGGGAAAAATCATTGATGTGTACAAATATCTGAAGGAAGGATATAAAGAAGACAGGATCTTTTCAGTGGTGCCCAGTGACAGGACCAGAGGCAATGGGCACAAACTGAAACACAGGAGATTCCCTCTGAACATCAGGAAACACTTTTTTACTTTCAGGGTCACGAAGCACAGGGACAGGTTGCCCAGAGAGGTTGTGGAACATTCATCCTTGGAGGTACACAAAATCATCTGGACATGGTACTGGGCTGCTTGTTGTAGGTGGCTCTGATTGAGCAGGGGAGTTGGACCAGATGACCTCCAGAGGTTGCTTCCAACCTCATCCATTCAATCCACATTTTAAATTCAGTGGCAATATTATCAGTAACTTTTTTAATATGGGCATTTTCCCAACAAAAGGTTTCCTAGCAGGAACCACAGAATCATAGAATCATAGAACAGTTAGATTTGGAAGGGACCTTAAAGATCACCCAGTTCCAACCACCCTGCCATGGGCAGGGACACCTTCCATTAGACCAGGTTGCTCAAAGCTCCATCCAGCCTGGCCTTGAACACCTCCAGGGATGGGGCATCCACAACCTCTCTGGGCAACCTGTTCCAGTGTCTCACCACCCTCACAGTAAAGAATTTCTTCCCAATATCCAATCTAAATCTACCCTCTTTCAGTTTAAAACTGTTACCCTTCATCCTATCGCTACACTCCCGTATAAAGAGTCCCTCCCCATCTTTCCTGTAGGTCCCCTTTAAGTACTGGAAGGCTGCTATAAGGTCTCCCCAGAGCCTTCTCTTCTCTAGACCAAACAACACCAACTCTCTCAGCCTGTCCTCATAGCATAGGTACTCCAGCCCTCTGATCATCTTTGTGGCCCTCCTCTGGACTCGCTCCAACACGTCCATGTCCTTCTTATGTTGTGGGCTCTAGATCTGAATGCAGTACTCCAGGTGGGGTCTCATGAGAGTGGAGTAGAGACACAGACTCACCTCCCTTGACCTGCTGGCCATGCTTCTTCTGATGCAGCCCAGGATGTGGTTGGGTTTCTGGGCTGTGAGCAGCCATTCCCGGCTCATGTTGAGCTTCTCATCCACCAACACCGCCAAGTCTTTCTCCTCAGGGCTGCTCTCAATCCATTCTCCGCCCAGCCTGTATGTGTGCCTGGGATTGCCCTGACCCATGTGTAGGACGTTGCACTTGGCCTTGTTGAACTTCATGAGGTCCGCATGGGCCCACCTCTGAAGCTTGTCCAGGTCCCTCTGGATGGCATCTCTTCCCTCCAGCGTGTCGACTGCACCACACAGCTTGATGTCGTCAGCAAACTTGCTGAGGGTGCACTCAAGCCCACTTTCCATGTCACTGACAAAGATGTTAAACAGCACTGGTCCCAGTAGCTGAGGAATGCCACTCGTCACTGTTTTCCACTTGGACATTGAGCTGTTGACTGCAGCCCTTTGAGTGCCACCACCCAACCAATTCCTTATCCACCAAATGCTTCATCTGTCAAATCCACATCTCTCCAATTTAGAGATAAGGATGCCTCTAAGAAGAAGAGATTAAACTAAATTTCATAGTTTAACATGATTTTTTGACAGTTTTTTTTTAAAATCCCTGCCAGAAATACTCATTCTTCTCTCTGAAATTTAAATAATTTTATTTTCTTGCTTTTTTTATTCCATTAACTTTTAATACAAGTATTTTTTTATAAAGAGTATTAAGGTCTTGATTGGCATTTTAAGTTTTTCTGCAGGATTGATCATCTTGAATGCATACAATAGTATTCTCAAGAAATTATTGTATAACTATTATAACATTCTTATCGTTATTATATTGTATTTAGCTACTACATTTTGAGAAGAGGATATAATGTCTTGCTTTTGCATATCATGTTTGAGAAAAATTTGGTGAGATGCAGATTATCACAATCTAGATGCCATAGGTGCCTAATTCTCTCTTGTAGCCAACATGCAATACATGAACTTTCAGTGCATATACATTTCACTTGATTTAGATACTTATTTTAGAATGAGAAGAATCATTGCAATTCCCAAGAAGTGAAAAAAGATCAGGGAAAAGTAGAAGCCGCCACCCACAAAGCTCAGGAAAAACCAACATAGACATGTTATAGCCAAAGACTTGATCAGAGACGAGCCAAGACGGTGAACTCGAACAAATGGAGGACTTAATAAAAATTAAATAGTAGTAGCAGGAGGAATCAGAAACAGCACAATGAAGCAACCTTCTTCTTCCACTCAAGCCAAAATGAAGAAGCCACATTCTTCTAATTCTTTTGTGATCAAGCACTGTTTCAGAAAATCTCCATTAATTTGTTTTCTCTTCTCTCCTTCCAGTCTTACACCCAAAACACATACTATGTTTCTAACCTGCACTTTATTCTTAAGTATCAGGCTCTGTTGACCTCTTAGAAATAATTAGAATTCCCACACAAGATAATATAATGAATTTTACATTTGTCTTTCCCATTTCCAGTTTTCTATTTTATCTTTAAAGCATCACTCAGATTTAATCCCATGCCAGTTTTATTGAAGGACCATCTGTACCTTCCCTTGGTCCTGGATCTGGCCTGGTATGCTTGTCTAGATTTAGAATACATTAGCAGTTACAGTGAATGCTGTCTCATCAAATCATTAATTGACTCAACAAATTAATGCCAAGGGATTTTTTATTTCTTTTGAGCTTTTTTTTTTTTCTAAATTGGTTTCCATTTACTAAAAAAATATTGGCTCTCTACTGTAGACAATAAATGAAAGCAAGCCTGTTGTGTTGTATCCGGGTTGGTTATCTACTGTTCCAACTAACAATGGAAAATATCACATTAGGGAAATCTATTGCCTCATCTGTGGAATCTATCCTGAAATTAAAAAAAATGATCTGTTGCTGCCTGAGTTAAATAACACAACCTAAACTTGCAAATTTTTGTGATGAAGGAGAAATGCATTGAAGGAACCCATCTATAAAACTGAGGAAATAGCTTTAACTCATCTCCTAAGTGGATTTGATCTTTTTAATTTTGGAGGGGAAGCCTAGTATCTTCAGAATTCCCCTAGATCTACTCCTTACAATAAATTATGGGTTTTGATATGCATATCATTACATTGTTTAGGAACAAGAAAAGAATAAAGAGATATCTGAGACTATTTAGAACTTACATATATTGCTAGTAAGGCTTGTGAATCAACAAATTTCACCTGCATGGACTAAACTGGGATGTTCGAGGTTTTTTCCTCTGTATTTTCTAGTTCTCTTAGCACAGTCCCAAGAGCAGCATTTGGGAATCTCCCCTTGCAACAACAGTAGGAAGCGAGACAGCTCAGTTCAGCTTGAAGCTGAACTTTGCGAAGGAAATGAGGTGAATGTAGAATGTGCTTAAAGAGAAATTAACTGGCAAAATTAATGACAAATAAGATGATTGGGAAGAAGCAAGAGTCTGAGGTAAGATTTACCTTCTAACAGGTTAACAGTTAGTTTTAAACCATACAGGCACTTGTGATTATAGCACAACTTTCAAAAATGGTGTTGAAAATTTGTGACAAGTAAAAGGAAGAACTACAAAGATGTTTTGATGACTGAAGAAGGGGACCTTTAAAAACTTAAAGCATATGCTTTTAAATAAGTAACCAGGGGGAATGTCAGGTGTGAACTTACAGAAGAGTAATTAATGGTTCATATATTAACTTCTCTTGCTGTGAATTATTTATATGTCCACACTAACAAATGTTTCCAGTTTGGTTGTTTATTTTCCATCAAGGAGCACTTTACATAATTGCTCGGAATATATAAATACTTCCATGGGAAGAAATTACTGAGGGTTGCAGAGAAAGAGAGAGACATAAGGAGAGTGTCTGGCACTGGAGTCTCCGTTTGTATCAGAAGACCTGGCCCTTCAGAAGTGAACTGCCCAGTTGTCCTCGCTTGCTCTGCTGTAGTGCGTACCATGGCGAGGCCTTGGAGAGCTTAAGCTTTTTTTTCTTTTTAATGAAATTAAGTCAAAAAGTCTAATGGATGTTAGCAAACTGCAACTAGACGAGTCTGAAATGCATGCAGAGTGGACATTTTCTAATCACACTTGCTAACTGATAGCTGGTGAAAACACAGTCAAGCAGCAACATTTGTTCAAAGTTCAGTGAGACACATTGAGTTAGACAGTGGGTATTTTGTTGCCTTTGTAGGCCAGATAGATACATTACCAATTAGAATTTTTGCATACTTCTATATCATTTTGATGATTCTTGATGTCATTGTCCTTTTCCTTCTAGTTTCTCTGCAATTATACCATTGCAGTCTGGTGTTTCATTTTCTTTGTTGTGGCTTACGGAATAATTTTCTGAGGACTCCTCCATTGCCATAGTGACATCTGTCTTCCTTTCTCTGTAAACTCATCACCACCTAGCTGTTCAGCGCACTTGCGCTGCTGTTTATTGCACCAAATACAGGGACGAGCAGCAATTACCTCTCTGAACATGACTAGAACCCTCAAGGAGAACTGGAGGACTGCTAGAAAGTTACAGTCTTTGATTATTATTTTAGATATGCTCTGATGACCAAAATTGCATGCATCAGTTCTGCCCAGCTGCCTCACTGACCTACTTGAACAGCCTGACAGAGCTGTAAAACAATACATAAAATACCAACTAGAGGCACAAAATTTTTGCAGGGTGCATGCACCTTTCCACCAAAAGGATTACTTTTCAAAGTACCTATTTTTTCATTGCCCAAGTTCCAGTTTATGTTATTTCGTAGTCCCGTAGGCCACTAAGGAGACTTGAAAGTTGGTCCAAACTGTGTACCAGTAACAAGGTCTCACTTTTTTTTTTTTCTTAAACCAAAGTGTTTCGGCAAGTCATTTTGATGACTATTTATTAACCATGAAATTGTTTGAAACACTTAATTGCATTAGAAATTGGAATTTCCAAATATGAAATACCTTAGGCCTGCACCCTACAAAAAACGTATGTGCACTGTGTAAACACTTTGGCATTGCTCAAATCTATAGGGTTAAGGAGTAAAATGGTTTGGCCTGAATATGTAGGTGTAGTATTATTTCTCTTAGCTGATTAGCTAAATATAATTGCTCTAATCAGGTGTCTAGTGCTAATATTTGGTTTAAGTTCAAAATTCTTAGCCTCCAAATTTCCACTGGATTTACTAAAAAATAAGTTTTGCCGCAAACATTTCTCCTGGTTAGCTACTGGTGGAATATCTGAAATGAAGCTATTATGGAAAATGTGTCAGTGAATTTGTGAGGCTAGAAACAACCTTCAGATGATACCATGTTCTTTAAAAAGCTCTAAAGCTCCTGATATTTCCCATTGATTTTTCTTTAAATGACAGGAACAAGCCTGAAGATGTTAAACGTCCTTATATTTCTGATTGATTTCTTAAAAATAACAGAAAAAAGCTCACAGATACATTTTCCTCATGTTATTTTTAGCAACTATTTTACCTTGTCATAATACATATATCATCACTTAAATGTGATTAAGAGGGTTAAACAAGCCGTAAAGCATCCTTTCCTTTTATTGTGTTGCTGTTGGAAACATGATCACACTAATAGCACTTGCACTATATTTACTTTAAGGAAAATATTATCAGACAGTATTATTGATGTGACTTAATAACAGAAAAAAAAAGACATTAAAAGTGCTGCATCAGATTTCTCATGAGAATAGTAATTTCCTTATACCTAAAATAACTCTTTTCCCCCTTCTTTTTTTTCACTTTGTACTTTGAAAAACAGAGCTGATATAGCTCATTGATCCATCCAGGCTTCTGTTGCTATCGGTGCATGTCATCTGGCTTCTTAATATTCACATAGCTCGTACACTTGCTTTGGGGTAAAATTCCTGTTTAACTACTCCACGATGTTTAACTTCATGACTGAAACCTTATAGCAATTTATTATCATACAGGGAAAAAAAGTGGCATGCTTGTGCTACTTGTATATTTAAATTATATGTGTGCTTTTTTCATAAGTGCTGGTATTTTATAGTGCCATATGACTTGATGATGTACTGTACGGATCAAAGGAGATTTTGCAGGAACGTATGAAAGAAATACAGCAAATAAGGTGTACAGGGGATTTTATTTAATTTTATTTTAATAAATACTTCTGCATTACTTCCTTTCATACGTACTAGGTTGGAGCATCTTTCATACAACTGCCATTCTTAGCCATTTATGTTTCCAGGAGGAGATATCTGGAATAACATACTTCAGCAAAACATTTAAGATTTTGTTTAACTAATGCCAAAATGGGAACTGTTCATGGACAGCTTCCTGATTGCCCTAAATGCCAAGGTCCCATAGATATGAAGAGATCAACAGTAACGCCAACAAGCCATTCCAGATAAGAGGAGATCGGGAAGCAGAAATAAAGAATGGGAACTGTATGGTAACACAGAATTCAAACATTTTAAAAATGTAATGACTTGGCAGATTTTTATTCACTTGACAGAAATAGGTAGAGAACTGTCTGGTTAGCTGTGTCCTATAAACTTGAAGACAAGAAGAAATCATTTAAAAGTACAATAGCAACAAATAAATTCATAGATCAGGAATAAATCTTTTGCTGCACACAGACAGAAAAGTGTGAAGTGGTGACATGGAAGAGGTAGAAGTGTTCACAAGGTACTTTGTTTCTGTGTTTGAAAAGAAAGTGTTTGGAATGAAATGTCTGTCGTAGGAAGCATCTGAGGCACCACTTGACAGTAAAATTAAATCTATTCTGGTCAGCACATCCATAAAATATATTCCTTTGAACCTTCAGGAACTAGATAAGGAGTGCTCTAAACCAAAGAAGGGCTCAAATCATCAATTTGGAGAAGGGGTGAAGGGCATCTCTTGATCTCTCACACCTGAATGAAGGCTTAATCATGTGCTGAATCACAGTGACACTTCTATAAACTGTAGCTCAAGCTGAGGAGACTTAAATATTTTGTAAACTCATTCCTAGATGGATTGCACTATGTAGGCAATATGGTTTCCAAATTATGAACAAGGCACAACTTTGCCCTTAAAACCAACAAAAGCTGAAGTTAGCAGGAAAAGTGTTAGTATTGATGGATCAAAACTGAAGGTAAAAAAAAAGGGACCAGGATTTGAATGACTGCTGGCTTCATCTTTTCAAAATCACAACACTAACAAATGTTTACAAAGAGACTTTCTTTACCCTTGCACCTGGTTTATAAATAACAACATATAAAATAAGTATTTTCCTTCTTAATCAGGATTCTTAGCTAGTTTTGCAGTGACAGTGGTAGTAATTTTGGAGCTGTGCCTGCATCCAAATACATCCAATTTTAGCAGATGCTTCAAAGTTGATGTCCCACATTCTGTTGCAGTTGTCTTTACGGGATCATAACATTTAACATGCTTGTCACCTTAATCAGTTGTAAACATACAGCACCAGCATTTACTGACCTACTTCACAACATGCTTCCTCAGAGTAATGGACTATATATCCCATGAAAATACAATTGTGGTATGTATTCTGGCAACTTGATGAGTCTGGGAGCTCAATAAGACTGGGATTTAGTTCCAGGTTCAAGCACTGGCATTAGACTTAGTACAGATTAATAAATCTGGGAAGTTATTCAGCTGCTCAAAGATGCTCATCTATTTTAGGCAGAGTGAAACATCCCCTCAGGCTCTGGTTGGGTAGCTTGATGTCCATTAACGATAATGGGAGATTAGCCACCTACATCACCCATAGACACGTGCACTGGTGACTTCAGTGTTCAAGTGTGTGAATCTTGAGCTGCTACAATCCGGGCAGCATCCTGTTGCATAAGCAATAGGAATCCCAGGCCACTTGAGATGCCTTAAGAGTATCAGAGAAATCTGCACAGATTGGCAGATATTATGCAAGACAGGGAGACCTGCACCTTTCTGCAGATGCAGATATTCCATAGCACCTGTTTAGCTGACTGAATCCTACTCTTTGTGTTCAACAACACTAATTTGGATCTCTTCTCTTGGTCAGGCTGTCTTTTTCAAGGACTGTTGCAATTCACAGTGGATTTCACTGTATCTAGCTTTAGCTGTGTCCTCAAATACAGCCTTGTAGCTATTCAGAAGTCAGCTGGATGGATGAGGCCCCGAGCAACCTTACCTATGTTGGTGGTGCTTTGAGCAGGAGGTTGGACCAGAGGACCCTCAGAAGCCTCTTCCAACCTGTAGGACTCTAGTTCTGTTTACATCTGAACTGACTACCCTGGGCTGCTCTGAGAACCAGCGAACAGGTGCTTGGTGCAGGAGCACATCTGACACATGTAGGCACCATCTCCAGGGTAAGGTGAATTGCATCCTACACGTGTGTATTTCTTGCTACTGTCCTGAAAGAGAGCGTATAGTGACAGATTCAGATGTAGACACCTGCACTGAAGATCTCTACAGCTTGTCAGGTAAATCCCTCCCTCAATAACTGTGAGATCTCTATTTTCTCAAATTTTTTTCTCCTTGTCAATAAGAGAAAAAAACCCCAATCTATTTCTAAGGTATAAGAATTTTAAATGCATTATTATTAAATCCATATTAATTTATTTATATAATTTATTACAAGTAATTATAATTTATTATAGCTAACACACAGGTAGACAGTGTGGTCACATAAAACTTGTGTCCCTCAGAAATTAAGTTTAACAATGTAATGGGGTACCAAAGCCTAAGGGAATATTGACAGCATATTTAATGGTTAGTGAGATGATAGATTTTTTTCCCAACTTTTATCCCCATTTGCTGTGTGACCATAGGCAAGGCACTGTGCCTCAGTTTATTCAAATGTAAAATGGTTATAATTAATATTCGGAATAATTAATGATTAAGTGCCTTGAGAACGTGATGAAACAAGCTCTAGAAGAGCAGAGTATTTTTGCTTCAGTCTCTTTAAAACTGTATCCCCTTGCCACATATTTTCAAAAAGTCTACAACTCCTTGCTAGAGCTAAATGACTAATTCAAATGAATAATTTATCTGAAGAATTTTGCTTTGTTTTCTCTTTGCAAATTGTTCTCAAATAGACTGCAAAATTCTTGGGCTTATTAGTTATTGCCAAATTATGCACAGGTCTCTTCAGTGACTAATTCTGTGTCTGAAGATCACTGAATTTTTTCCAGAAAATGTTAGTAATTTGCTGTTTGCATTGTGCTGGTAGTCCTTTCCTATTATTGAAAAGCATATGTAATTAATCCATGCAGTTGTACCTATGTGTAATGATATTTTATAAATAAATACATATATATGAAAAATTCCTGATTCATGGATTTTACAGGTCAGAGAGCACCACGAGACCACCTACTCAGAACATCTGTAGAGTCAGTTTTCCCTGAGTTGAGCCTAATAATTTGTGCTTGCCTCAAAGCGGCAGACTCTTTTTAAGAGGATCTGCAAAAGATTATTGAAAAAAGGAAGCATATTTTCAATAGACTTAAATTCACTATATGGGGATTGATTCTTTCTCCTCCTTCCACTATGAATCAAAGATGACTAGAAACTACTGGATTAAATTACATCCTCTGTTCATTCTTGATTGGATGACTTTAAGAGGCAGAGGACAACATGCTTCTATTGGTAGGTTCTTCCAATACTTAATTACTCTCCATGTTAGATATGTTTCTTACTCGTAATATGAATTTTTCAGGCTTTAATTTCCCATTATCAGCTCTTGCTAACAACTTCCTATGCCAGTACTCCCTGTGAAAGTACTTATACATCACAATCAAGTCACCTCTTGATCTTTTTCATGAGTTAAACAGATTGAGTTTCTTGAGTTGTTTACTGTAAGCCTGTTTTAAGCCCTTAAACAATAGTTTCTCCTGAACACTGTCTTGAATTTGTTGACATGCTTTAATATTCTACTGCCATTCTCAGTAGTGCCATTTATATAGCTAAAGTTCACGACATATTGATTAAGAATATCCATTTCCTGCTCAGAGATCAGGAGAAATATCGTTGTGACCGTTGCCAGACAAATGATGAATTATATATACTTTAAAAAAAAGCTTCAGTTACACACACACAACACACACACACAAAAATTCATTTTTGGTCAATGCAAATATTTAATTTGACTGAACATGACATTTTTTATTTAGTATGTGTTTGTGCCTATTCAATCTATATAAAATTATTTGGTTCAAATTGGCATATTTTTAAAACAAATACGCTAATTTGAAAGAGAAATAAAAATATATATAATATGTAAAATGACTAAGTACAATGGTTAATTTTACGTGTCTCTGAATGAAATACAGGACCCAAGCTTTGATCTGTTTGAGTTTCCGCTTTTCAGTGATATTAAAAATGATCTAAATAAGTTGTATCTGGCTCTCTGGGTGACTTAGGGCATTAACTGCATGATTGGTTGTTGTTAGAACACAACATACAGTCAGACATTTTTCCCAGCTAAGGTTCAGAATTAATATCAATTTTTCCCAAACACTTTATTTTTATCTACAGGAAAACAATCAAGAAATAAGGTGACCCACATCAAACTGAACCAAAATTTACCTTAAAATCAGAAAACACAGTCCAACCCTGAAAGAAATATACTCACCACATACACATCAGAAAAATGGGTTACAGCAAAGCCCTGCTTTGTGGCCTCCTCCAGACACACGATATTCAATATGCTCATACTGGATTCAGTAGAGCTTGGATCAGACTCCGAGCACAAGAGTTTCTTGGCATCACATAGCATGTTATATGAATGGACGCTTTCCTTTACTTTGCGCCTTCACCATCTGTTCTGCCCTCTAATTACAAATGCAAAATGAACATAATTAAATATTGGCATCACACAAAAATAAGCTAGAAGTTATTTCAATGCATATGCATGTTCTTTATTAAATGCAACAAGCATCTGTTTTGTTTTCTTATGTTTTGAGACACAGATAGAGGGAAATTGCTTTTTCCTGACAGAAAGGATATTTTTTATTAGTAAATTGGAATTAAATACAAGAGGTAACACTTTACAACAGTTGGTAAACCGCAGTTTCTGTAAACAGAGATTCACGCCTGAGTTCTTTTCTGAGGAAGTACAAGAAGAATAGCAAAAATCAAGGAGGAAGACTATTACTAAACGTTGTTCTGACTGAGCACTGAGGTCGAGCTCTTGGTCCAGGTGCCACTGGAGCTTTGTAGTTCAGGTAGATGTAACAACTCTTGAGTAGGTATCAAGGCTCGTGCCACTTCCCCCTTGCAACCCAAGCAGTTACAGGCCCAAGCTAGTGTCTGCTTTCCATAATGATGTAGACCCTCTTATGCTTAATCCTAGTAATGTGTTTCTCATTAAGTACCTTGATACTTTGCAGCATCTATATGGAGTGTAAGGAAGGATAGACATCCCTATTTTTCAGACAAAGAGGGGAAGCTTAGAGGCATTATGGTCTGTACATACCCCACATTGCAAGCATAACAAACAGATGTATCTATACCAGTAAATAATAAAAGGTATAGGGAGTCACCTCTGGGCTTGAGGCCATGTGGCATCAAGTGGCTTGTGTCCGGGTTGCTCAGGATCAACCTCCTCTAGAGCTGCATTGGTATTACATAGTACTTGGTCCTATATTTCTTCAGGGCTCCAGTGTCCCAAGCCATGGTTCTTATTTTTTGTGTAATTAGTTAGTTCAGAGTGCCTGAAATAATGAGGGACTGTGCTGCAGCCTGCCAGAATGATGTTTTTATAGCTTGAAAATGAGAGCACATGTAGGATGTCCTAGGCATAGCCAGAAAGCACATGGCTGATGGTCAGCACAGATTTCCCTGAAATAGCGTTGGAGTGCTTTTACTAGGAGACGACAAACTTGCTGCCAGACTGTCCAACCTGCTCTCCAGACGAGTGAGTCGTCCTCCAAAGCATGCCTGGGTTTTGTGTCAGAGAGCTGAGGGAGCTGGCCCAAAAAGCCAGGAAGGAGGCGGTGTACCCCAGGAGCTAGGTGGCTTGCACACAGCAGAGTAACCGTACCCATTGAGACTAGTCCCATAGGAGAAGTCAGTTGCTGTAGCACTTGCACTACAATAATGGACAGGCCTTTGGTCACTTGAGTAATGCAAAGTCCTGGATTAGGCCTATGGAGTTCCTGTGGAAGCCCCAGGGAGGCTGAGGCATCCCTGACTGGCATCTGGAAAATGCAGCCTGCCTTCCTAGAGCTACCCAGACTACTCAGTAGGATAGCTATGGAGACAAGCGTGTTTTAAAATAAATTGCGCTCTGACAGTTAAGTTGTGAAATCCTGGCTTCACGTCGAATTCACAGACATGAGTCCTTTCCAGTAGTATTATGCTGAAACTGTTCTTTCGTCGCGTATTTCATAGTAAGCATTTACTAGATCATAGACTAGAAATGAAGGGTCCCGGTTCCCAGGCTGTGCTTTACCACAAAGATAAAAATCTCTCTTCTCTTTTTCTCTGTCCCCCTTCTATACAACCTGGACAGAAGCTGCTTGATATAAAAAAAAAAAGAATCCATTAGACTGAGTTGACTAGAGCATCTTATCTTGGGAGGCAGCAAGTAAACAAGCACTCCTTCAGTTTGGGTAATGCCCCTGTTTGCTGCAGTCCTCAGCACTTCATGTTGCCAATACCTGCTCCTGCTCACCCTGGACTGGCATGAAAAACACAGGGAAAGAACCTGATGTGTATGTCCCAATGGGATTCTAACGTAATTTAGAGAAGATTATCAGTATGAAACTTTCTCTTTTGGAGGCAGAGAGGTGCACCCTGTTGCAATTCTGATTTGGTTTTGTCTTTACTTCACTGTTCTTCCACATGCACCATCAATGCCTTGCTGTCAACTGAACTCTGACTCCTCTGTGAGCATGGGGATGGAATACACTATGTTGTAGGCTAGGTGATAACATATTTCAGGACGGGTGTGTAAACTGCCACCAGCAAATATGGGCCGAGTCCTGTGTTTTCAGTGAACTCCCACTCTTCTGAGGATGGTAACAAGCAGCTCAGCACTGTCAAGACTTCATCAATATGGGCCTTGTCGAAAAGCAGGTCATTAGGCACTCTCAGTTGGATTTTCTCTGCCCTAACTTCAACTCTAAAACTTGGTGTGTAGTCCGATTTTGTCATTTGGGCTCCCTCTAGAGCCAACTGAGGAAGACAGATGCTCTACCACATCATTTCTTCAGTCATGAGATATGTGTCCAAGACAAATAAGACAACAAGCACAGAGAGCATCTTGGTGATTAGCTCAGTTTAGATGCCTAAAATTAGGAGAGAGGAAAACTGCCCATATGGGTTTTCCTAGTGAAAATTGAGGAATGTTTCAAGTTAGTTTGGGGATTTAAGTTTTCGGCTAGAATACAACTCGGTATCTGTGGCTATTGGTGTATTTAATGCTAAACCAAGAAGTGGTAGGTCTTTTTCTGAATTTTCTGCTGCTATAAAGTCAGTAGTAGATTGAGTATATAAACCAATCCCCATGGGCTATTGGGTGGGATTCTTCTCTTCCTTGATCACCTGTTTAAAAATTACAGTGATTATTATACTACTGTAGCTCTCTTGCTGTTGATCAATTTTGTTAATATAAATGTCTAATTTAAGAATTACATTAAAAACAAATGAACAAACCCTAACTCCAGGGTGAATATTTGACTATAAATGAAAGTTATAGCAGTGGGCAGGTATAAATTGCTTCTGTCTCCCAGACAAGTTTTTTCAAGGAAATCTCTTCCACATCTGCTGACCAGAGCATATGGAAGCCCTATAGAAAGGTTAAGCAATATTTACTTCAGAAGGTTCATATGGCTGATGTATATCTGGTAGAAGGAGAGAGGGAGTGTAATAGAGATATGAAATATGTTTTTAGAAGGAGGTGTGAGATGCAAAATTCATATCCAAGACACTCCACACTGTAATGATGTTCAAAATCACAGTCACCATTTCAGGCACTCCAAAAATTTCTCAGTAAAGGCCCTTCAGTGTTGTTTTTTAAACACAGAGGTTGTCCTGGGGAGGATAACATCGGCTTGGTACTGTACCTCACACAGTGTGTGGAGGAAAGAGTTTGTTTTTCCTAGAGTCCTGTTGAAGTGTTAATTTAAAGAAGTAATAATGTAAATCTTATTTCAAACATTCTTTCCCCCCGGCAGACTTCTATATTAAGACATTTGGGTAATTGACCAATGTTACTGTAGCTCAGCAGGCATTATTTTCTTTTGGTAAAAGGATACCATAGTAAATTTCAATGAGAAGGTTTAAAAAAAAAAAAAAAAAGTAAAAATGAACAGGCCTAAATAAGACTTGAATATGAAAGGAAAATATAAACCAGATGGGAATGATGGAGACACGTTTTCATATCTTTCTTTTCTTTTAAGATCGGTTTAAAAGTTTCCCTTCTCTGCATTGGCTTTCTGCCACCGAGTAACATGAGGCAACATATTTGTTCAGCAGCAGCAGCTGGGAACTATTCATTGGCTGTGTATTGCCGGCCAGCTACAGCAGGGCTGGATTCAGTGTCCAACGAAGTTCAATGGGAATGTTCCCACTACCTTCGGTGGGCGCTGGCTGGAGCAGGTGCCGGGGGGGAAGGCCCAGATCCCCTGAAGTCGATGGCAAAGACTTTAGTGAGGCCAACTTCTCTGTGGGTCCTGAAGACAAACCTGGCAACTCCACTGCCAGTCTTTTTGGGGAAGGAGAAGCCTTCCTGTTGCTTCTGTGCTATCATACGCATCTCAGACCATTAATAAGTTTGGAAGCTGCCAAATAAGTAACTGTGGGGCTGGTTGTAACAGTGCTGGACACTTCATCCCTCTTGCACCCACTAACAACAGAGAAGAATTTTTGTCTCCCTTTCTGCTCTTCCTAATTAAGCCATAGCGGCCATCGCAGCTCTGGGGCTCTTTCTTCAAGTCATTGTTTCTCGGTATGGTTTTACTGACACATGAAAAAAGCTCAGGGGCAGGAGTCGCATGGTGTTTTCTACTGAAGCTTCAGCTTTAAAGCTGGGACTCAGACTGCTTCGCTCTACTGCTGACAATTTAGCAAATGGTCCATGTTATGCCGCTTTGATCTTGTGAAAGTTTTCAAAAATTTCATCCTTGAAGAAAGCTACAGGCCCAACAGATCCCCCAGTTCATTAGCAATCCTTTAGCAGTTCCCAACAATTAGAGCTGTCAGCCAGCCGAACTCCGTTCGGAGGCCGCGCATTCAAAATCCCTGACTAATGACTTGGTAAAAAGACTTGACAGTGTGTTGCAATTTGTTATAATTGAATCTAAGCTGCATCAGCTGTTTGAGGGGCTGAAATGTTTTCAAACATTACATTGATTTAAATTAATGCCACAAAAATATTCAGAAATCGTGTCTGTCAGATTCAGTGCTAATAATCATGTTCTCTTCAGATATGAAGAAGACATTTCATCACCATTTGAAAGCATTGTCAAGCAGGCAGTTTAAATTCCCCCTCCTCCTCCCCCCTTAAGTGAAAAATAAGTTGATAATCATTATATTCATGAGAGGAAAGTGCTTGGTAACTGGAATGGGATGGGTTAGGAGGGAGAGGCCTCCTGAACTATGAGACCCTGGGGAAGTAAAATTTGAAAAGCCCATTACAAATAATAATTTTCACTGACTACCCTTCAATATAAAGCTTCCAAAAAAATTAAAACCAATTCTGCAGCAACTGCTGGAGAAAGTTCAAAAAGAAGAATCATCTTTTCTAACTCACTCTCTGCCTTTATTTTAACTGTGGGCACATAAACTGAACAGTGGGACATTTGGCAAGCAGATTTCCAGCAGAAGGTCTCTGGTTAAAACTTGCATCTGCTTTCAGAATACCTTTCACTCAAAAAAGGTGGGATGCCATGAGATATCAAGGCAGGTTCACTTTCCAAATAAATTGTTTGCTCTGTGTTTTTAATCCTCTGTTATTACTGGAAAGCTTTCCATTTAAATTGAGAGGGGCTTAGACTGTAAGCGCTGAACCTGAATTTTCCTACTTTGAATACTCTAAAAATGGAATTTAGACTCCTTATTCCATTTGTATGTGGGCTATTTAAAAGCCAGCTCCATACAGAATTTGGGACTTTGGCCATCCTGAAAATCAAGACAGTTTGGATTCAGTCATTTTCTTTCTCTTGAAGTACAGAGCAACTTGAGTAGACAAAATGATGAGTTAAGATTTAATCAGTACAGAAATAAAGGTCACTGAAGGAACACATTTCTCTCTAATATACCTGTGCAATTTAGGCTGAGCTGGGACACTACAGGTTCTAGTTATCATCATATTACTTTGCCTAATGGACAAGAAATCTATTGACAAACCCTAGCACAGAAAGAACTAATGAACTTTTCTGTCCTACAGAAACCGACTGCAACCTGCTCTTAACACCAGTTTTACTCCTCTAAGGTTCTAGACCCAACTCTGAGCTGGTCAATGGATAGAACTGACAGGAGCAGTTCTTCTCTTCATGAGGTCGATCAGCATTTGCAGTATGGAGGCTTGAACTGTAGAAAGCTGAGATAATCTCATTTCCTAATCAGGAACTGGATGTTCTTAGAAAACTGGCTGATTACAAAACCAGGCAAGAACAGAAGCAAACAGAGCCCACTCTGAATCTCTTCACATCGATAAACTCTTATGAACTCTCACTACTTCTTTTCCAAGCTCACATCTGTTTTCCTACCCATTGTATTATGAATAATCCTTAATATTAGTAACCACATTTTCTCTATATTTGCTATTAATATTGTGGACTGGATTTTTAACAGATTGCAAGAAAGGTCTCAGAAGAGTCTTTAATACAAATGCAAAGACCCTCTGATACAAGTATATAAACTTCAGAGGTAATGTAACATACTTTTATTTCTTACAAAGTTTTACACATGTAGACCTCTATATTAGCTAGATGGTATGTGGGGAACTAACAACATATTAGTTACTCTTTTAGTCTAGCTTATTTCACAAACAAGTGTGGCTCATAAAACTCCTTATATAAAAAAGCCTTCTATGCAATGTCTGATTATTAAAAAATGTCAACAGTCAGCTTTAAGTTCTTATACTTCAGTATTCCCAGGTTTTACAAAGATGTGTGTTCCAGGGATTATGGTTATCATTAAATAAATCACAGAAGAATATTCCACTAACACATCCTATATTTATGTCACATATCCATTTTCTTTAAGTATTATGGACCTGATTCTATTAGGCAGGTGTAATTTCAGGAATGCTGATGTATGGCCCTTATTGAGCACTTAAGGCTGGATTTATTTCAATAACCTGATCTATTGAAGCTAGTCCTCTAGGCTCCCTCCATAGTCACAGGAGCGTGAGAAGCACCTCCAGACAGTGATATGCCTCACTACCTATCTTGGACAACCATCTCCAGATGCCGCTCCTGCCACAGGCATGTTGTTCATTCAGATGCCTTGCAAGGTCAGAGAACACTGCAGCTTTTCAGATGCCGATACAGAGAAAATTCCACAGATAAAAATCCATGAAACTTTTTTTGCCTTAAATCAACCTTCTGTATTTTCATACTATAAGCTTGCCAGAAGTTGCCCTCTAATTCCACCGATGGTTTGTGACAACATCTTCCTCCATTTTCATAGCTATCTTCAGTTCATATGAAGCCACAATACTGAGCCCACCCCCAAAGATAATACTGCAGTAAAAAGAAACCAAGTTTCTGAAAAGTGAGGACCTACACAAGACTCTTCAACCCATATTTCAGAATTTTAGTTACAGTCTTATTCTGGTATGCTTTGAGTGCCTCACAACATCTGCTGAAGTCAGAGGGAAGAGCTTCATATTCACATGCTTACCAGTAAAAGTTTGAATTTAGGTAAAACAGTGTGAGTTGGGTGGCTTGATATTATGTGCTATTTGACAAAATAGATAAAAGGTGAGATTTTTTCTTTTATATTAGAGTTATGCCTTACCTACTGTATGTCATACCAGTTTCTTCCTGCAGTCCCCCCAGCATCCTTGAATCCCTACTGTGAATTGCTACTTTTTAATTATTTCTGTACTTTCATGTTTCTTTTTTTGCTTTATTCAGTGAGGAGCTTGACTGCTCAAAAATGTAAAGAGTTTTTTTGTTTCTTCCACTGCAAATCAAAACATGTAAACTAAAGTAAAAGCTGATTTTGAAAGGTTGGAGAGAGGGAATGTTAATTATCCAAAGGTGTGATATCTACAAAAAGAGCCAAGTCGCAAAAGGGTTATCCATTTAACTTAAATAGCCAAGTTAAACAAGACACAATTGGGGTTAATTTAGCTTTCCAGGCTTTCATAAACTCATACTTGGGAGGTCGAAGGAGGGAAGTCAATTAGCCCCAATTGTATCTTGTTTAACTTGGCTGGGTGAATCACTAGCCCTTTTGTAAGTTGGCTCTTTTTGTAGCTATCACACTTTTTGTATGACCGAAGAGTTTTCTAACTTGCTTTTTTTATTGATGTCAAATATTTTTTATCAGATATCACAGTTTCTTGGGGGTAGTGGTTTGATAGCAGCATAATTAAATAACAAGAATGCGTTCACCCATTTCAGTACTTGGACAAAACAAATAAGTATGGATAGAGCTTTGAATGAAATCACATACTCAACAGGCTTTGTATTCATAGACTCCTGAAACCAAGCCAAGTGCATAATCCACCGGGCTGTACGGAGCAGTCAGTGAAAACTGGCTGGAATGTCCATGTGTTAAATTAGACACCAATAGAAGCATCAACACTCCCATGAATGTGACAAAAATAACACAGACAAGAACCTACTTAACTTTGTAAAAGAAGCCACTTAGAAAAACATGTTCTGCTACTTTTAGGATTCTTGGTGGAGCATCTTCTTGAACGCTAGCTCTAGTGCCAGTTGTTACATTAATTTTTTTATTCAACGGGCTGCTGAATTCAGTCTTAGCAATTGTTTCCACAAATATCAATAAAATGTTCCTGCTGACCTGAAGCTGAGTTATAGTCTTTGTACATAAAATGCAAACTGTGAGTAGAGAAAGAAACTTCTATCACAATATCGTCAAGCGATAATCCTTTCCTTCTGAAACAAACAGTGATGGAAACATGGCAGACACACAGACAGCACATCTGCAATGGGAACCTGTCAATGCGCGCCTTGAGTATGTGCCATTGTGGTCAAAATCTTGGTTTTATAGACCCCCGTTCTTGATGTCTTTGGCAGATTAATTTGTCTTTTTTTTGGGGGGGGGGGTGGGTGGGAGGGGGGAGTTGTCTTTAGAGAGCATATGTATTCCAGGAATTGCCACTGCACTGGCTGTCATCCATCATCTACCACACACATGAAGACTTTCAGTTCCCTATATACATCATATACATGCAAGCTACCAACATCGCTTCAACATAGTATTTGTGTCCCAGTAGGGTGCTGCAAATATGTTAGTGTTGAAACCAGTGAATAGACAATATTTGCATAATTAACAGAAGTGTAGAACCTGGATCTTGAATGAGTATTTAGCAGTTTTGTTAGGTAATAGTATGATATCTGATATAAGGTGCCTTTTCCTTAGTTTCATTTCAAGTATTACCCAGATATGAGAGTTTAGAAAGGACCCTTCCTAAATATTTTGGCCCTAGCATTACCATTCCTCCTTGCAGTGCTACTGTGTAGTGTTGCATTTCTTGCTCTGTGCGCGTGTTACTGTAAGTGTTTTGTCTGGTGGGCCTAGAAATTACCAAAATATTGGAATTGTTCATTCTCCCCTAGTATGCAGAAGCACTGGGCATATTAATTATCTTTACTGAGAAAGCTTTTTGGCAATTTAAAGAGATTAGAGATGGATTGAGCCACTGCCTGGAATTAATATGACTAAGCTGAATACAGTTCTCCTCAGTTGCCAGATAGTAGGGAGAAGTCTATATCAGTTCTGACTGGTGCTTAGTGTGTAATATGATGGATCCATCCAATGGAAACAACTAACTAATTAATTAAAAGTATAAAGAAGCTGGCTAAATTCAGGTTTTCCTTCTGATAATGTCTATTTGAAAACCGTTGCTGCTAGAGGCACTTATTAGGTGCGTACATAGCTACACACATGCTCCCGCTCCACGTGAGCCCATAGCCTTGTAATGTACAGTGCAGTACTTGATGCTGTGCTTTGCTCATGTTGCATCTGCACTGAGCTGGAGGGTTTTAATTTCCTCACGTTCAAACAAACTTCCCATGTTACGCGGTCTCCCCTTTCTAAACCTGAGTTGCACGTTAACAGATTTCAATAATGCTGAATATAACTTTGCTACATCATATCAAGCATTTTGCCTTTGCATATTTTGTAGTGTGAGGCAGAAGGGACTAAGGTAAAGAAAAATCTCTGCTTGGATATCATAGGACAAAGTAGTTGTTCCGGGATGTGCTCATTTAAAGTGTTAAGAATTTTTTCCTTAAACTTGTCCTGTTGTGATATTTGACCAGGCTCTTTGTCGGTATTTATCATCATCCATTTCTATTATTTCAGTAGATTCTGTCACCTCTTTGATCTCGTTCAGTATTTTCTGCTGATCCGGAGGCCAGTAGCATAAGACCACTAGTGTATTTGTACAACTTAGTGAGACTCAGCATACTTACAATTAGTGCCAAAATGGCATTTGATCTTGTCACTACCACCCTCAGCAAAGCAGCCACAACAGAGTCAGAGAGGCTTTTTCCCATTATTGCACTCCAGAGGATCTCTGCCTGCCAATAAGAAAAAAGGTGACTGCGAGTTCACGTGCCTACAATGGCTATAGTTTTGACTATTTAGCAAGCTCCAGAAGCCTTAGCTACTTTAAAGTCCCTTTCTTTCATTACATCCAGGGCCACATCAGTGCCGTAGAACATCATTTCCCTGACCAAACAAGACACCTTTTTCCTTTGGAATACAGTTTCATATTATAGCACTTCAACTGAGGTGTGCAGTGCTTAGTGGTGTATGGTGTTTGTCATTGCAAGAAAAAGGGAAGGGAAGGGAAGGCAAGGCAAGGCAAGGCAAGGCAAGGCAAGGCAAGGCAAGGGTCAATATAAACTTACATAACAGTTGAACCAAACCAAATTAGTTTTCAAATGATCACTAAAATACAGGGTTGATGTTTATGTTGAAAGAGAATAAACTCATCCATTGCTGTCATAGAAGAATTAAGACAGCAGAAATCACTGTGAAAATGTAAAACTCTCTCTTAGTTTTCTGAATTTACTTCTCAAAATCATGTTCCATCATGGAAAATATAAAATGCATGACACAGACAATGATTTCCCATTGTTTCCACAGGTTCTGTAACCTTCAGTGCATGTCTCCTGACACCCTGAAATCCTCTTCCATCTGCCTACACTCTTTCTGAGTGTGCTCAGATGACAAATTTTGATGTCTCTTAGTACTTTGCAGACATTGATTAGACCATATTATAGAAAGGGCTTTTATTAAATGAACAGCTGCTTTTGGGAGGATTTCCATTATATGGGGAATCTTTTAGAGCTCTCCAAAATGAATAAAAAAACAACCAGATCTTTCCAAAAATACATACATCTAGCAAGACTGAGGGCACTCAAGCAGTGTGGATTGGGTTGGCAAGTAGATGGTGCAGGCTAACACAAAGAAAGAAGTGTTGAGAGGCCAGCATGATGAGGGGAAACTCACACACTTTTCCTGGGAAATCAGCACAACAGGGTACCTCTCTGAAGTGCTATACACTACGGTCTGCAGCATGGGGAAAAAACAAGAGGAATTAGATGTCTACGTGCAGTCACAGGGCTATGAACTCACTGGGATCAGGGAGATGTGATGAGATAGCTCACACAGCTGAGTGCTGCCGTGGATGTATACAAGAAAGACATGGACATACTGGAGTGAATCCTTGAAAGGCCACAAAAAAGATCAAGGGACTGGAGCATCTGTCATGTAATAAGTGTCAAAGATATCTGGAACTGTTCAGTCTGGAGAAGAGAAGGCTTGGGGGATCTCAGCATGTGTATAAATACCTGACTGGGGAGGGAAGGGTGGTAAAGGAGATGGAGACAGATTCCTCTCCAAGGTGCTCACTGACACAGCAAGAGGCAATGGTTACAAACTGAAACACAGGAAATTCCATTTAAACATAAAGAAAAAAATCTGCTATGGTCAGGGTGGTCAAACACAGGAAGAGGTTGCCCAGAGAGGTTGTGGAGTCTCTGTCGTTGCAGCCACTCAAATCATAGATGGACACCATCTTGGGTAACCTGCTCTAGCTGACTCTTCTCTGAGCAGGTGTTGCGTTACTCAATCTCCAGAGGTCCCTTCTAGCCTCAACCATTGCGTGAATATCACGATAGGTGTGACCAGTGTATATTTTAGGTAAAGCAAGAAGCAAAAGACACCCATGATAAGGCAGAGCAAGTAACTGTTGCTTCAAGAGGAAAAGAGCCATTGGGAAAAAGCATCACATTTTGAGTTAGAAAGGAATTTTGCAGGGTATATGTAATAGAGCTCACTATGGCTGGAAGGAGTCAGCCACCAATTCAGTGGGTCAGCAGAAGGCAATATAGAATGTGAATTCAATATATGAATCCTATAGGAACATACAGGGCATGAAATGGAGAAAACTGACTTCCTTCCAAAAGACAGGTGCATAGATAAGATGTGATGCAGAAGAAAGGCACCAGATAGTCCTGTTCAGCTCTGTCTCTAAACCCACTACTTCCTGCTACCACTAAACCTACTCCGTTGTAGTTTCTCCATGTCTTCTACCTCATTTAATTTTTAACCCACCTTCTTATTCTTCAAAGCCATCAACAGGTCAGGAGATAACTCTATCAGCTACTTAATGGTCTGTCAAGGTAACTATGCTCTGCTGTTGCTAGACACAGTAGGTTATGGAAAGTGTTTTTGTCTGGTGGGATGGTGCAGTTCACACCAAAGAGCAGAATAACTCTGTGTGTGGCACCTTTCAAGGAAACCCTTCCCTTTTAATCAATGATTCCTATTAGAGTGGAAGGCAATGAATGAGGAGAAAGGGAGTTACTGGAATTCCTTGTCCATGTGCATCCCGCTTCTGGTGAGCATGTGCCAGAGATACGAATGCCTTAGCCACAGGGGTTTAATAGGTTTCACCCATACCCACAAGCCTAATTACAAGGATGAAAAGGGAGAAAAACATACAACCTCTTTTCTGTTATTGCAAGTTTTGTACCTGGCAAAGCCCACGTTGACACGTTGCTTTGTAGCAGCCCTCTGCAGCTACTCTCTACTCTGAAAGATAGAAAAAACTCTTCATGAGGATGGAAACTGCTTCTGTGTAGCATTGCCTGAGTTTTTCTTCAGCAATAGGACTTTATAAGTAAACTTCACAGAGCCTGTGCACAGACTCAAGTGCTGATGTGTAAATTTCCCTAAATGTTAAGTTCCTAGCACAGTCCCTGACAAGGTTTTGCCTTATTCCAGGTAGCCGTTTCCTGAGTTAGCCTTGGGGAATACTTTAGGACACAGGGGGATAATGAAAGCTAGAGTTTGTTCCCAACAGGCAGTATCTATGAGATCACCCTGCTCTGGAGAAAGATAATTAGCCATATGTACAGGAGAAAACCTACCCTATTACAATATGGTATATTATATCATTAGAGCTATAAGCCTCAGAGTCCAGACAGTCCTTTCCCTTTTCTTAAACTGCTCGTATCCTTGCTGTGGGGTGAGTAAGAGAACAAGAGGTGCCTATATGCCGCTGCTGAGGGAGGTAAACAGAAGATTCCCCCAAATCAGAGAAACTTTGTAATAGGAATTTACCTAGGTAACTTTCAGATATTAGACTGAATTACTTTTTGATATGCATCCCCAGACATATAAATCCTTTGTGTCATCTTCACAGCAGGCTATAGAAATACAAATCATCCAAGTAGAAGACACAACGTTTCCTCCGCTCTAATATTTATGTTTGTGACCGTACAGAAAGCAATACAGGTTATTTGTATCAAAACCACAGTTAATTCATGGTGCGTTGTTGAAGATTTGCTATAATTGTTCTTGGGCCTACTTCTCATTCCAGTGCAACTGGGATTTGTTGTGGTGATTGCTTCTGCAGTAGACTTAAATATTTCCGGGAATTGTGTCTTTTTCTCCCCAACAACTGCAATCTGTCATGCTCTGCCCCTGCTCTCTACATCTGTGCTGTGACTACAGATGTCTTTCAAGCAAGACTATCAAGACGATGCATTTGCATTCTAGTGAGCTCAGCCGTTGCTGAATGATGTTTGGCCTATGGAGTGTCACCTCCTCTCAGCCAATCTGTGTGATTCAAAAGGCACAGCTGTTGTGTAGAGGGGGGAAGAAAACCTCTCGCTGCTGCATGTTCAGGCATTCATCAAAAAATATCAGCTACTGAAATGCAGTAATCAGATGTTATAGGTACACCTCAGAATGGGCATTTCCTCTTCCATCAGCTGTGCTATCTCACTGTGGCAGCATGAAGAACGGACAAGCCTTTTTGATATATGAAGTCTTAGTCTTTTATTCAGAAAGTATATCCTGATCAGTGTTTAAATGTGATAGGTTACAAAATGAAGAATCTTACTGTTTAAATTGCAGCCTTTAAGGCACAATGAGTCTGTTAATCTCCCTGCATAGTTACTCTATGGCAGCTATCATGATGGCATTTCTTCTTATCACAGTAATGGGATCCAAGCAGAAACTGTTAAAAGGTGATTTGTCCCCATCTTTGATTCCTTTTCATACTCCTAGAATATTCTGGAATGAGAGGTTTTCTACTGCCCTTGTTCATCACTTTGTAGTCGGACATTTACATTTGTATTACATCACCCTAACTGACTTTGAAATTTTCATTGAGCTAGAAAAGCTAGTCAGGGATTTTCTTTTAACTAGTCTAGCTAAAAACTAAATGAAACCCACAGTCATGGTTGACTACATGGTTCCAGAACCAAATGTCAAGAATGCAGAGTCTTCTGCAATTAGTGACCTGTGAACTTTATTTTTTTTTTTTTGCCTACCAGATATGTCATTATGGCAACCTGCCCAACTAACCTTTCTAACAGAACCGTTCAAGCATAAGCTTCTCCTCACTCTTGAGGACTTCTGAGCCTCAAAAGAGCTTAAGTTATGTCTGAATGAAAGCATGTTGTCATATAGAGATATCTTGGGATGTTTTACAGTGGGAGCTGAAGGCCAAGCAATGGATTTTTTAGTAATCATACAGCATTTTGAACTATTTCTTCAATGTGTTATAAATTGCCCCAAGTGATGATGCTAGAAATTGCACAACTTTGTCAGATATATTCTCATCAGACAGGCAAGCATCCCTCAAATTATGCTGCCTTTTCCAGAAGTCAAAGGCCTCCATTATTGATCTGGAAATCTCATGATTTGGTGAGAGATTGCATTTCATGATGTCTCTTGGAAAGAAGGTGTTTTCTTGGCTCTGTTGGGCTACCTGTCCAGTTGACCTGCAAATGGGATGGATTCGCAGTAAAAGAAAGAGAAAGTTAAACCCCACCACAGGAAAACAAGATGCTCAGACCAGTGCTGGCAGGTTGCTGAAGACGTAACCAAAATTGTCTGGAAAAGTGGTGGAGGTGGTTCAATCTACGTTTCTGTTCTTACCTTTGGTTACAGAAATTAAATTCAGTAGCTCTGGGCTAGTGTAGGGAACAAAGGAAAAGTTTTTTCACTGATGGATAGTTTTCACTTCACTTTATGTTAGCTTAATAGATACAAGGCAATAAATAAAACAGCATCATGTACTATCTCTCTCTGGAAAAATATTGGCCTCACCAGAGAGCAAATATTTACAGTAAAATCCTCAGGTAGGTGGAATGAATCACCTACTGAAAATGCTTATCTATTTCTACTGCATACAGGGAAGAATCTGAGATCACTGGTTTACTTTAGATGTTTAACTTTCAAATGGCTAAAATCAACATTTTTATCATGTCAATTCCATTTAAGTTGCAACCTTTTCAGTGGATAAGATTTTCACTTACATTTCTCTGGAAATATGTGCATGTACCTCAGGATAAAGTGTGTTATATCTGTTGTAGCTTCATTATGCATTGCCTTGTGACAGACTTTGCATCTTACAGTTATCTTCTGCCTCATGTAAATCAGGGGAAAGCTAATACAATAATATTAATGTGGATATGCAGAATTACACATTTTTGATGTCTTCCACATGAAAGTGCTGGTATTTCCAGACACAAAAAGAAAAAAAGAAGAAGAAGAAAAAAAAGATTGTTTCCTTCATGCTCAGGTAGGTTTTATCTACATGATGTTGTGCATGCTTGACCATCACAAATCACATTTCATTTTAGAAAATGGAACATTTGTAGCTGCATGTGAATTATTTAAGTCAAATGGCAATGGCTTTTGAATGAAAATGTTGTGCAGTTACAGGGACATTCCTGGGATGAACACTGTTCCGTTAGAAAGCCTACAAAACTTTAGGATGCTCATATAATATTAAAAAAGAATCTCCCTCACTTACAATGTGTAAACAACTAATAACTACCAAACACGTTTAGTAACAATTCTGTTCCAAAGAGAGAAACAGAGAATGTAGAATGAAAACACCACTGACTCCAGATCCTACTACCATGGGATCAATTACATCACAATGAGCATCTGCTAACAAATTCATGAAATCCCCTTGTAAAATTAGATTATTGACTCCCTACACATCTATTGGGCATACCGTTCAGATTCTCACTCCTGTGATATTTATATAACTTCTTCACATTTTGAGCCTCAATATTTTATGGATGGTTCATACCTATTTGCTCTTATGCCAACACTATCTTCGAGGTGGAAAGGTAGTTGTCCTGGTTTCAGCTGGGATGGAGTTAATATTCTTCCTAGTACCTGCTGTGTTTCAGATTTAGTATGAGAATAATGCTGATAACATACATTGTTTTAGTTGTTGCTAAGTAATGCTTACATTAAATCAGGGACTTTTTCATCTTCCCATAGAAGCTGAGAGGGAGCATAGACAGAACAAGCTGGCCGAAGGAATATTCCATACTGTAGACGTCATGCTCAGTATATAAATGGGGGTTGGCCAGGGGGCAGGAATCAGTGATGGCTGCTCAGGACGGGCTGAGCAATTGGTGGTGAGCAATTGTATTTCATCACTCTTTTTGTATATTCTTTTACCTTCATTATTATTGTATTCTCTTCCATTACTGTTCTGTTAAACTGTCTTTATCTCAACCAATGAGTTGTTGGTTTTTTTTCCTTTTTCTCCCTCTTCTCCCTATCCCACTGGGAGGGTGTGGGGAGTGAGTGAATGGCTGCATGGTCCTAGTTGCCAGCTGGGATTAAACTGCGACAGTACTTTTCCCTGTATTGTTAAGCAGTCACCGAGAGTCAAGGGGTGGGATTGATCTCAGCAAAATGGTATGAAAGTTACATCTTCATTCACCTGAAGCTGATGCTTCATCTGTATAACTAATGTAGAGAAGCAGTTAACTCTGGAAGAGATGAAACCTTATTCTAAGGTTATGATCCTTAGAATGTTAAGATCCTTATGTTAAGATCCTTAGAAAGCTCTCACCAGTGCTTCACCCAGTTAGTATTGGTCTTCTTTACTGAAAATGTCTTGTCAGATATATGTATATGATGACTGCAATGTCTTTTTTCACAGCAGTATCTATTTTGTCAGATGAAGTTCATCCTGTGTTTGTCTAATGCACATGGTCTGGCTCTTCTGCCTTACAGCAACAGCCTTTCGCAAAAGTTCTTGTTGCTAGCCCCCACTTTCCCTGACCTCAGTACTAGTCTCTTTCCTCACTTTTCTAGTTCTCTAAGTCTGCTGGTCAACTGGTTCTTCCTATATGTTCTTCCAGTGCTCCTCTATGATGAGAATAACTGCCACCTCTATGTCACCAACAGTTTAATCAACAACTTCCTGATTTCTGTGATGATGTTATTAATGAAAATACTAAATGATAAATACTAGACAAAGTCAGTCCCAAGGTCAGACCTTTAGGATTCTTAGTAGGAATCTTAATTGAAATCCGTAGCCATTTCTTTCAGCTCAACTAATTGTAATTTTTTCTTTATTCCTTTCTGCATTTCTGTCATTATTCTGTATCTATCCCGTCTTCCTCTCGTAACTAATACCTTCTCCCTGTTCTTACTCACTGCTCTAAGGATCAGTTTGGCTCATTTACAAGATCAACAGAAAAGCAGTTGGTATTAACTTGCTTCTTCACTGAGATCCCTTAATCTTTTCCATATTCATTGCCTTTCTAGTAAAAAGTAGGCATCTTTGTGTGTCAATGAAAAGAGGTGTACAATCTGTTTCTAATATGGAGTATTTTTGTGTATTTGGTTGGACTGATATATTTTGCTTGAATGATCCTAACTTATGAAGCAATTCAAGATACTCTTCCAATTTGTGTTCCTGTTCTCACCTCCTAGCCTGCCAGTCTTAACAGTAATGGATTCATTTTCTCTCAGATCCTTAAGAAAATACTGAATAGCACTAACACTGGTAAGGATCTTTTTGGAACATCATTACATTTATTCCAGTGTAGCAATGCCACAAAATTTCTCAGTTAAATAATCAATGACTGACATGAACTTGATTGATTACAGCTAACCTTTTTACTAGTGTTAATTTAAACTTTATATTTTGCAATACTTTTTAACTACTTTGCAAAATTTAAGGTATATATATGTGAATACTGTTATTAGCCAAGCTTAAAATATTTATGAAGGATTTGTTTGATAACATATTCCCCAAGAATATAGTGACAATTGATAAAATCCTACATTTTTAAATAATGACAATTAATGATAGCTTTTCCATTATTTTCCCGGGACTGATGCTAGTCTAATAACCTTTAAATTTACCAGTAACCTCTTAGTTTTTTAATACTGACAGAAAAGTTACCATCTTCCTATTTTTCATATCAAATGCTACCTATCTAACATGCTGATACAATACGGGAGAATTTTCTGTAATACATGTAGTATTTGTCATATAGTCAAAGCGCGGTAGTGGAAATTAGGAGAGTTGGGCTCGGCTAAAACTGAGCCATGGTCCCTCTCTTAGCAAATGTAGTCATGCAATGCAGATGTCTAAATCTGAGTGAGTCACCTTAAGAGTCCCTTCATAGTTGATGGAAACAGATACTTCCTTTCCTTATAAATAAATGTATAAAATAGATTAAATGAGTCACACCTTAAAAATTCTCATTTCCTCCCCTGAATATGAAGAACTGCAATAACTCACTCATATACAGAAATGTAAAGCAAGGTGGAATAAATTGTAGCCTTAATATGTTTGCCCCCATCTGTGACATGAGCAACAGCATAGACACAATGACTGAATATTTCTGAGTCTTTATTCATTAATATTTATAAAGCACTTTAAGATCTTGGGATCAAAGCAGTAAAAAGAGGCAATCAGCAATACATGGCCAATCCACTGAAGTGTCGAAGTCCCATTTTATAGAGCATTGTATGCCTAGGTAGCCCTTCCTTAAAAAGCTTATGAATTAATTGAGAGGATAGTTGGACCACGGTGGTGAGGTGTTCCTGCTATAGCACATGAGAATGGTGCAAGGAGCTTTCACTGTGGTGTCTTGCTTCCCTTCATCTTGTCATAGTATCGGAAACATTATCTTCCACATACCCTACGTGTGCTGCAAGTTGTAAGACTTGCCTGCAGGCCACTTTGCACTGTCCCGCAAAGCCAACCAGTAGTAGGTAACCATTATGGTTACCAGTAGGTAACCGTAGTAAAGTCCCTTCCATCTTAATGCACACCAATCCCCTGGTGTGTGCTCCACTGCAGTAGGGTGTGACTCCTGGGGCTGCTGCTGTAACGACAGCCAGTTCAGCAGCAAAGGCTGACTCCTTTTACCTGGGTGAAACTGCCTGCCTGGTCATATACCCTCAACCTGAACACTCAGTCCTTCTTTAAAAAGCACAACCAACCCACAACCACCATCCCCACAGACCACCCCAAACAGGTCCGTTAGCAGCCATACATTTACTAGCACTATGTTTTTAATCACTGAATACACTTGGAGAGCTAAAGGGGTTTAATGGCCACAGATTTCCCCTTTCTGTATTTAGGAGGGCTCCAATCCCCACATAATGATGATGCAAAATGCTATTTGCTTATTTTTCTGAAAGAATTGTACACGTGGCACATGGGGCCTTCTGATCACGCTGCTGGAGGGGTAAAAGGGCTCTATAAATCCACACATCCAGCCAGCATGCACAAATGTTTTTTTAGGCTTGCTTCTTTTTTAATCTGAGCTAGTTTTACACACACACGCATGCACACACACACATTTCCTAGCACATTTTGTATAATTTAAGTTATTTTTGTGTTACATGCTCTTCCTGATGTTCCCATGGATTCGTTAGGATGAATAATTTCTGTCAATAATGAACACAGGAACCCAGTACATGAATACTTGACGAGATGAATATATGCATAGGTTATACATATCAATTTGTGGTGAATGCATGAAACAAATGCATAAGAAACTGATTTAACTAGCACGAAACACAGATGAAATAGCTGGCATATAAATGTAATTATATTACTTTCAGGCAAATAAGATGGTGTAGATAGGAAGGTGATGGGTATGTGGGCTCTGTAATGAACATCAGGGCAGTGGAGAGGCCCTTTGCAAAGACAATGCATCATTTTATGTCTTTAAAAAAGCCACAGTCATACAAAAGCCAATAAGCAAGCACTGTTAATAGGTGCAAAAATAAATATATTCTGTGGGTTAAGAAGCTAGCATGGGTATAAAAATGAATGCTTGTGCATGGAAAGAAAGGTGATGAGAAATACATGGAATTACTAAGAATCTATTGGACCAGGTAGAATTTGTATTATCACCTTCAATGGATTTTGAATCTGCCCCTAATGGATTAACTGACGCGCAGCATCAGCATGGCAACGGTATTATGTGTTTGTATGTCTGATCATAGTAAGAACAGCTATTTAAAATCATCATATTTTGAAAATTTCTAAACCTTTGAAAATCCCTTTATAATGACTTGAGCATACTTAATATTTTTTTAAAAGAATCTTTAAAACAGTGTTTTATGATGCTCAGACCATTTTTGATACTAGGCAATAACACTGTATGATAAAGCTCACCATGCTGGAATGCCTCTAGGGACCTGGTCTCTAGAGATGTATGTGTGGAGGACCTAGTCTTCCAGCCAATTAGTTTTATTGTCTCCTCTCTTTTAGTGCTATAAAGCATCACAAATTCCCAATAAAACGATGTACAACTCCTTATCTGCTCCAACATATATCTTTCACTCACCAACATTTTACTCACAACTCTTGTCAGACACAATCCTAAGCCTACTTTTCACAAACATGTCTTCCTGGGTACCTGTTCAGCCTCACACGTCTTTTAGGGTTTCCTCGAGAGCTCCTTTAACAAACTCTTAATGAGAATAAAAGGTAAATAATGTTTATCCATTCTGTGATTTTGCCCCTCATTTTTTCTGTGCTGTTCCCTGTGCTCCTGGATGCCAAGGCACAGACCAACCAGCTTTCATTTTGACCTTGCTCATCGCTAGTGACCCCATTCCTCTCCCAGAGACTCCCCTGGCCTTTTCTCCTCACCTGGCTCTTTGTTTCTCCTTACATTAAAAGCCATTCATTGGTCCCCAAAGAGGGAGGAACGTGACCCCCATCAAGCATGTGATACCCCACAAGGTTGTCTATAATGGGTCTGTGGTCTCCTGCGAACCCTTTCGTTACCAGAAAGTTTATGGTCCATGCCATACAGCATAAAAGTGAATGGTCTGTGTAGTCAAGAGTTAAAATTTACCTTGGCTGTTTCAATAAAATGCAATTTAATACGGCAAGGAACACATTTCATATCTAATGTTGACATTGAAGGATCTGGTATTGCTTTTTTACCAATAGAAATGACAGTGATTCATCAGCTTTTATTCCATTTTATATTGCTCTGGTGCTCTATCAGCCAGAGAAATGCTCTAATTTTTGGCAAAGTTTACCCACTGAGTTCTTTTCCTTGCTGCCTCTCAAATAAAAAATATTTCTTGTAGAAGGCACTCACATTTTTGTTATATTCCTGGTCTTCCCACCTTATAGCTTTCCTGTCTCACAGGGAGAATCCACAGCTCAGTATTTCCTGTAACTTCTTTTTCAAAAGGAACATATATAGACATGCAAATTCTTCCAGGTTTCTTGACAATTTTTCATGTCTTTGCATCCTCTGTTTTATTTTTAGGGTTTCAGCATGCATCCCTAACTTTATATGCTGTGCGCTTTGAATTGCCCTAGACTCAAAGGATTTTCTGAGATCAAACAGCATCAATATTAATTACTAATAGAGTTCCCCTTTTAAAATAAACTTGGTTTTAGAATACTGAGACAGCATTTTAGCAATTAATGCATTGAATTTACTTTTACACAAGATCCATATACTTTAAACATGGGGACAAGAAGTGCTTAGACTCAGGTTCTGTACTGAAAGAGGTTCAACGTTAGCAGTTGAACCAGTTTGTAGATTTGAGGTTGGGACTGAAATTACATGGAGTGTAAATCTCACAGAGGCAGTTGTCACGAAGCTTTCACTCTGTGAATAAAGGGGAGTCTTAGTGACTTCTTCATGCTGCATTCAAGCTAGATCAAAAAAGAATATACAAAGAGATGAAAAAAAATAAAGAGTTTAATATAACTCAAACCTAAATGAAAACAGGTCCCTTTGTACTAGGCTGTAGTCAGGGCGAGTTTCATTTTGCAAATTTGACTCCTCACACTCTCACATCTGCTTGTATTTGGAAAAGTTTGCGATATGGAGGTTTAGATGGGTTCACGGTCATCCAAGCTGAAGGAGAAGCAGACCATAATTATATTAAAAGATGTACCAAAGGGCTCCTTTTGCAAATTGGGGTGCATATCCTCATGGGACAGGAAACAGAGACAAGTAACAGAAGTATTCAGAACAGCAGGAAATGCGAGAAGGGTATCACTAGTAAAAGGCTCTCTCCTCCCACCCGACATGGTCTGAGTGGCAGGCCCTGGCAATAAGAAAAAACAATTTCTCAAAAGCACACTAGTGAAAATAGCGAAGCCGCAGCTAACTACTCAAAATGGCTACGAAGGTATGTATAAAACAATAAAATGGAATCTTACTTTTCTAAGGAGCATCCATTTTCTCAGAAGATGCAGCAGCATTCTGTGAGCCACAAGCCAACCGTACTGGCTAAGTGGCAAGATTTAGGCTATCTGGATAAGCCATTTCATAGCACCAAACACTTTCCTTTTGCTTTTTTTTTCCTGTCCATTTCTCCTCCTCATTAACTTCTCCAACCCCAAACCAGCACCAACTCTGAGAAGATGCTCAAAATGAAATTCCTCCACTCCACGATTCTACTAGTAATCAAGTTGTAAACCCAATTTCAAAGCACCATATAGTTTCCTGAATATACTTTACTCTGGAAAAAAATAATGTGGAAAGATAGAAAGAAAAAGGGCAAAGTACAGTCTATCTCTGTGAGTCAGAAAAGGTGTTATTAGGGGTGCCAAAGCAAGCAGTTTAAAGGCACGGTGAATGGTCTGAGACTAAGAAATACTTAAGGATTATGCTGGAAAACAGCATGTGCGTGAGAATCTCAGGAAGGCACTCAATATGAAACACACACACAAAAAAATATCTAGTCTCCCTTTTTATGTCTGAGACATCACAGAAGAAGTCATAAGCTTAGTGTGGATTCTTTATGTTTTGCCAAAGGTTTGGCTGGAAATAATTCTACACTCATAAAATCTGTTTATGACAGTATTAAAGTAAGTATATCACACTAAAAATGCTGTCTGTTCTACCCCAAATAAAAGCAGCAGGGAGACCTGAAGCTCACCTTAAAATTGGGGTGGGGAAGAGACAAGAGCACGGGGACAATCTCACCAGCGTATCATGCCAGGACTCTGGGCTGGTGTTGCCAGGAGGGAGTGGGTGATTAGCTCTCCTTCAGAAACCAGCCTCAAGAGCTTCCTGGGAAAAAGTGAAACAAATTTACTGAGGGTGTCTGAGCTGCGTGTATTTTGGTGCAGTAGTAGCAGCAATAGTTGTGGGGCAGTGTGTCTGCGGCTGCGCTGGAGTGTCTGCAGCTATCGGTGTTGGCAGCAAGCAAGCATTCAGTGGGCTTTGCACAAACCGTTTTCCCTTCAGTGTTCATGTGTTTTATGGGCTTGAAAGTTAAGGAGGAAATAGAAATGCTTGTAGGGGGAAGTGCTTTTAATACATCATAGTAATTTTTTACTTGTGACTTTTGTGTTAACATAATTTGTAGCTCTTTCATGTTCTCCTTTCATTCTCTCTCCCCTGATTTTTGCTGTGCAAACACTGAGATTTCCTGATAGAAGGAGACTTTAAACAGCCCACAAAGATCGGCTGCTTTCATGCTTCCAAATTTTCTCAGGCAGTTAAGCTCAAGAGACTCGTGCAAGAGCATGGATCAAGTAACTTATTGACACGCACACAGACGAACACTGGGGAAGGGAGGACACGAGCCATCTGCCCTGACATGAAAGGGCAATATGACTTTACACCACAGGGCCATCACCCCACTTGAACTATGTGACGGCACTCTCTGAAGCCAACCCGGGCAAGCCAGCTCCTCCGTGCCAAACGACCGCGCTGTCTCACATTCTTAGGCTAGCTTAGAAATAAAAAACCAGAAATACCAAAATACCGCACAAGCCTCGTTCAGGAACAGTCATTTTCTTAGTATACAGCAAAGCTGCTACTCCTAACGGCCAGCCGTCCTGTGCTCCTTGACTCTATCCCTTTATATCAGGATATATATACTGCTCTAGTCCATGAAAGCAAATGCTGCTGTGCAGTAAAAGTGGGAGAAACCTAGAGAAGACTGAGAATAGCAAGGGAGGCAGTCAAGTCTGCGGCTACCTCTTGCAAGGAAGCAGGAAGGAAGGAAGGAGAAGAAACTGGCAAACTACAGTGGTTCTCACACTTCATCTGAGAAGATGTAAAAGCAGTGGTCTGAGCTGCCCTGGTCTGGCAGGTCTCTGTGTTGCCTCTGAGTGCAGTATATAGAAGTAAAGAGGATCACAAAAGAAAAAAGGTTTGATGTGGTCAAAAAGAAAATGGAAGAAAGCTGAGCAAATAATCGCAGAGCCTAGCAAATGCCAGTAATGCGCTGAGGGCTGGAACAGCCGCTAACTAGGAATAGCTATAAAAATACTAGAGAAAAGCTCTGCTTTCTACATGGAGGCAGCTCTGAAGTTGCAAAATTCCATCATAAGCTGACCTCAAATACAAGGGCCTGAGCTCACCCTCTGGGTATTTTTGGCCACTAAGCATATTTGTGCCAGTGTAAGGGTTTTGTTTGTTTGTTTCCATGTCAATGATACCACCTTTCTGACAATCAATAGAAGAAATCTAAGCAATTTCCAGCTGGAGGCTGGGTGTATGTATAGTATAATTTCTTGTTGGCACGAGCTGGTGCTGTAGCAGGGGTAGTTACAATCAGCAGGCATATAACCACTTTTTCAGCAATCTCAGCACAAATGGGATTCGAGGCAAGGTACTGAGATGAAGATAGACAGCAAGATTCATGGGTGCACTCTGGAATTAAACTTTTTCCCCTCTTACACCCCAACATTATATGAGAATGTAAGAGATACCCAACAGAACAGAACCGGTGGTCCATCCAGTTTGACCTTCTGTCTGCAGAAACAGGAATTGAATGTTTAACACATAAGCCAGGCCACTTCACAGCAGACCATTTCCCTCGAACTGGACCAGTTTCTGCAATCTTTGGATTAAGGATGTTAGAGGGTATTTTCCTGTCTAGTCCTTCTGGTATCTGTTTATAGACCTCCTGAACATGAATTTGTCTTCTCCCTTTCTCAGCCTGCTGCTACTGCTTCCCTTCATCCCCGCTGTCGGAACAAGGTACAGGAGTTCCCTATGGGCTCAGTAAAGGAGCGCTTGCTTTTAAACCAGTCTGCCTCCTGCTTCATCAAGCTCAAGGACTCAGTCAGTAACAGCTCTGCATCCAGCTTACCCAGCACCCTCCTGATTTTGTCACTCTTATTCTTCCTGTTCAAAATGAAGGATCCCAAACCTTTGTAGTTGCCTTTTGGAAGCCAGTTGCTTCATCCCCTGGATCCTTTTCGTTGCTGCACCCCCGTATCACCTACAACTCCACTAAGTCCTTCCTGAGACACAGACCCAGGTCTGCACACACGGCACTTGAGGCATGGCACATCCCAGCTTAATATGCTGGCAGAATGTCTGTCTTGCTCTCAGTGATGATACCTTGCTGCTGCTTTGGCCTGATGATATCCAAGATTATTCCCTTTTGCATCTGACACTGCTCATTGAGACACTGATTTTGAAAACAAGCCAGAGATGACTGCAAGGTCTCTTTCTTGTAGTGGCGGCTTAGTTTGTAAATGCAAACCCGGCATTTACAGCTCAGGTTTCAGCATCATGCAAACGTGGTTTAGATTACTGCTCCCTAGATGCATTACCTTGAATTTACTGATACTGAAGTTCATCTGCCCCTTTTTTCCAACTCGTTCAGTTTTGTGAGGTTTTCCTGGGGTTTCTTACAAGCTGTGAATCTGTTCTCTACCCACGATAGACTTGCAGATTTTACTGTGCATTGCCTTTCCCAGATCATTGCTGAACACAGCCAGCACTGGCACAGGCACAGGTGCTTAATGGGCAAAACTGGAGGCAAAGTGACAGGGCTGTGGCTCCCAGACCCCTCCAGAGCCCTTTAGTATACCTTGACCTGTGTGTCCCCTCTACACTTTGGTGGACATATGGTCCCACTACTCCCCATGCCTGCTTCCTGCCATGGGTGCCTTCAGGTTCCTCCTATCCCTTCTCATTTTTTATTTACTTTCAACTTGCTGTGTACATGGGCTTCCCTGTTCTTTTTTGGGTTTTTTTGTCAGATTTCCATTTTTTAAAAATACCTTTCTATGTGATAGCCTGCAAAACCTTCCAGTTAAGGCTTGAAGGGATTTTCTGGACTGTTTTGTTTTCTTTCTGAATTGTGGTACGCTTTTTATCTGGCTTCTAGCACTACATTTTTCAACAGCCTCCAGGCTGCTCCTAGGCTTCTTTCATTTTGGACAGCTGCTTTTACGAATTTTTTGCTTGTCTATTTTTCATTTTTGACCAGTTACCTCATTTTTACACAGTTGCTTTTCTTGAAATTCAGTACAGTAGTCACTATCACAGAGACTCTTACTGAAGCAGGTCCTGTGCATCGTTCCAGATCATATCCAAAATAGCCTCTTTTCTTGTGGTTTCTGAGGCTAGTTGTTCCAGGAAGCAGCCATCTATTGTTTCCAGAAAATTTATCTCCCAGCTCATTTTTAAGTACTGATGTTTAAAAGCACTGGTAATTTTTATTCTGTTGCTTAATATTGCTCAGGCAAGTGAAATGGCTTTGTAGGAGGTCTAATTTGACTTAATGGTTTATTGCAGTTGTGATTTTATTTCCATCTTTGCCTTTTCAGAGATGCATTGGACGTTAGCCACATCCAGCTTGTATGTTGCAGTATTCCAGGTGCTCTTCCACACCTATGTGTTTTTTCATGTTTCCAGTTTAGGAGACATCATAGATAAGTATTAGTTTTCAGTGACATCTTGCGAAGTCTGCTCCCTTTGTGCCCAAGAGGCCAGGTACCATGCAGTCACGAGAAGTTTTCTGAGTGTCTAGTAGTTGAATCTCCACTGTCACCACCTGCTCCTTCCTCTCCCCTCTGCCACAGGAGCGGGGGCAGTGAAAGCTGACATTGATATCAGCTGGAGTGAAGGGTCTCATCTACAAAATCAGATCCCTCCCTTGGGATGTAGTCCCAGGCATCCCAGCAGACTCCCACTCGGCCCCAACACGGGGTCACCATCATATGAATGTCAGTCAAAAACTTCCTGCCCTTTCCAGCCTTTCAGGATCCAATTTCCTTTTTCTTCTTCCTCCCATTTTTCCTCAGCAAAACTGCCCTGCTGCTGTCCCCTTTCCCACTGGCAACAACTTGATGTTTCTTTAAAAGCCACTGGCACTTATAGACTGTATATAGCACTGCCACCTGGTGAATCTGGTTCGGAAAATAATGCTCTTGCTTCACAAATCATTCAATATACGCCTCATTGACCACAGTCGGAAAAGTTTGATTCAAATACAAAGAGATGGAAGAGTAGGGGATAGAAGATTTTGTGCTGGGCTTTTGTGCCATCCATTGTCTTTTCCATGGAGTTTAAACAAGCTAACCTGAGCGCTAATAATAGGCATCGCCTGCTCATGCAACTGGCAGGTTTGAGCTGTTGCACTTATTGTTTCTCATCACAGTCTTGTAGCTGGAAGTGGTTCAAGCACAAGGGACTCAAGAACTGTTTTCAGAAAAGAAATAAGAAGTAGAGGGTGCTCTACTTTTTTCTGGGGGGGAAGGACTAAGTAATACAATATTTTGCATCTGTGACCATATAAACTGGCAAGTGCTTACAAGGAGTGTTTCCTCAGTGAATCCTCACTGTTGTTTTCACCAGCTTCATGCCAAGATAATTCCAGTGACCTCAGAAACCCTTTTTGTTTTTTTTTTTTTTTTAAAAAAAAAGCTCACTGTAAAGCAGACTCAGTTTCTCTTTATCTGTGTTACTTATTATTTATTTTTCTTAAAGTTACCAGAAGAAAATAAGATTCAGGACTTACTAACAATTTGGAATAGGAGTTTTTGAGCTTTTTGTTCACTTTTCTGAGTATTCCTGTCTGCAAAATTTAGGCAGAGAGCAGCTCAGGATTTCCGTCCGCTCTTCACATAAAGTAAGGAGTTTATTAAAATCAGTTTAATCTCTGAGTGCATGCAGTAAGCCCCTTATTTAAGAGACTCTCATGTTCTTCTGTACTCATTTGTTCTCCTTTGCACCATCCCAGTAAGTTAGACATAGAGTTCTCATTCAGTAATTATTGAAAATACATCAGAGCATGTGAGAAATTTTTTATCCATCACTTAAGAGAATTCAGTAATATTTTATACCAGGGTTGTCCTTGTTCTCTGTAGCCACATGATGAGTGAGAAATTAAAACATGAGGTTTTCCATGCAGCATTAACTGCAGTTCCTGCAAATCTGCATGCCATTGCCAGATGCACTGTCTGTGACGGTTTCTGAAATGTGCATGTAGCAGAAAGGCATACTCTATATGGAAGAAAAATCCCACAGTTTTATAGAAAAAAAAAAATCCCTACTGTAAACATTAGGAAATGACAAATACTCTTAGGACATATTTATGTATCCAAAACAATATCAATTATTAAAGTGAAAGGGGAAAAAAACAAAATTTAACTAAAAATAATGCAGAGTGTTTAATAGATTTGTTTAAGAGTCATAAACAAATAACCCATGAATACTTTAAAAGAGTTGGTGTTGCAGGGAGCAGACACCCAGAAGATTTTATTAAAGATTCAAACATTTATGAAGTGTGCTCTAGAGGTTAGAGCAGGGGCCTGACACTCAAGAGAGCTGCCTTATTTCCCTGCTCTGCTGCACGTCTTTCCCGGAGTCAGTGAACCACCACGCACAGGGCTGTACCTCTACTGCAGCGGGGATGGCTTTGCGCTGGTGGAGCTTTGTGTCCGAGCTGTGCTGAGGAACAGGTACCGGTCTCAGGCTGAGCAGAGGTTAACTACTGATGTGGCCGCAACAGTCTGTACGATGACAAAAGGTCGTATTACAATGTGTTTCTGGGACATCTCTGAGTCATCCTGACCCCGTCTCCACTCCTATCACCTCGCTCAGTTCTTCCACAAGAGGAAAGTGTGAGTCGCTCTATACTTCTGTGAGCTACTAAAGCCAGGGCATAGGCTTTGGTCCCTTTTGCCCCTCCAAGGCAACAACTAGAGACATAAACACCCCAGAATTTATCCCAGAAACTCTATGATAAAGGTCTAGGAAAGCAGAAACCGAAGGAGCTTACTAGAAAGAGGATTTGAGGTCTTTTTGTGGTAAACAAGGAATGAGAAATTGCAGACAAAAAAACTAAGGTAAACTGTTATTTATATAGAAGATCAATAGCACGCAGTCCTCATAATGTAAACTTTTAGGTATTTCCATAACCTCTCCCCTCAAACATTTCCCTCCCCTGCCTCCCCCTCCTTACAGGATAGACTTCACAAAAAGTCCAGACTTAGGTTCATGAGCAGCAGCTGGTGTGTGACCGGGATCCCAACACCAAAGAGACTGAAATAAGGCAGAAAAGGGGAGAGGAAATCCGTTGGCACCAGGAGTTCAGAATAACCAGTTGGTGCCCACAATAAATGGAAACAGGTCTGAGAAAGCTGTCAGGCAGTTTTCACCTTCTCTCCTGCTTGCTGGGGCATCTGAGAAAAAGCAGACCACATTATGCGACTGGCAGCATTTCGAGTAGGGAACAAGAGTGACGTCATGATTCTCTTGTATTACATGATGAAAATACCCACTGATGAGTTTCCTGCAGCTCCCATTCCAATCTGAACTTGTACTTCAGATAACCTTAAAACTGGTATAGGAAAGATTTTATCTCACTTTTATAGCTAAATTAATGTGTCACAACAAAAATAAAGATGATCTTGAAAGAGCAGTGAGGAGAATTAAAACCTTTAAGCCTAACATTTAAGTCCAGGTGATGTTCACAAAACTCTGGTTAGCCTTGAGGCATCTGAACGACCTTAAGGTCCAAGCTCATGTCTACAAAATTCCAGAGACACTAAAATATCTGCTGTTGTGTGTGCCTAAAGAAGCCAGTATCTGCTCCAGCCCATCTATATGGATAACATACTCCTGCTTTGGTCCTAGCTACTGCCACAGGTTATCAGGAATCGCTCGTCCTGTCACTGCTTGTCTCCATCGCAGCGTGTGGTGGTAAAGGCTCTTAGACCACATCTAATTAATTGTCCAAAGCAGAAAAGTCCTGCACTACTCACTGGCCCAAATAAGGGGGATGAAGATCCATAGTACTACATGAGGAGATCTGAGTCTCGGGTTTCTAGCCATCCCTGGGTGCACAATCACTAAATATTGAGGGAACTACATTCATGCAGTTATGAGTATTGGAGAAAGAGGCCAGGTGAGCTATCACCTCTTGCTGAGTATTTTGATTTCTCTCAACAATGCGTGGTCCTCCCAAGGTGTTACGTAGGGGAGCATCAGCACTAGGTATGAATGGCACAAATTCCACAGGGTAACGCATGGCCTCATGTTGCTGGGTGCTGCATCTACCCCTTCCCCAGTCATTTGTGCCTTGTGTGATGTCCTCAAGGCTGGACAGAGAGCTGCTGACAGGAGTGGAACACTGCCCTTCTGCATCACGGCTCCAAGTAAAACTTTGTCCTTTTCTTCTCTTAGCTCACTTGGCCTGCAGGCTGGTTTTCATAGGCAGCAGAAAAGATGCAAACATTGTGGAAGATGCTCCCAGAGCTTTCTATGAGTCCTTTACTGTCCTCACAGATCCCGACTTAATTTGCCTCCTTACAGGTAAATATGACTGAGGTGATTAATCCTGATGGACTGTAAATCTAGAGAACAATACCCATCCTTTGATTTGTTAGGAGGTTTGGAGAACCAGCAGCAGGGCACTGTCTGAGCAGGTGAGCATTCCCTGAACAGAAACAGCTATAAATATGGGTCAGATGGAGACTCCAGCTACACTTAAATTTCTAATGCAACAGACCGATTTATTTTCTGGTGACATCTCTGAACTGTGGCAACCCATCACTACGTGCTCTTCAAAGACATGTGAAGTAGAGGCCTTGAAGAGTTCAAATGTGGACCAGTACCAATGAGTGAATCTAAAAAGTAAGTTGTGGGATGGGAGGTGGTGGCCCTGCAAGGTAGCAATGGCACAACAGCAAAAACCCTGGTCAGCAACAGTCACAGCATGTTTACTGCTCGGCCATTGCCTCTGCTTGGTACGTGACTGCACCTATGAAATGCAACTGCCTTTGTAATCAGGCAGGGACTGATGGGCACAAGACTATGTGGCTGCTCCATAGGCAACCGCTGGGATGCATTAAGAAGGTGCTCAGTAGGCTGCTTTCGAGTTGCAGAATCACCTGTAATTAATGGTAAAAAAAAGACAGGTCCACAGCTCATCCTCAGTCCCCCTGGCCCTGCCTTTTTGTCTCTAACTCTGCCCCCAGAGAGGAGATTTTAGTAAGTTTCTTTTGTTTCTTTAGAAAACATCTTCAGGCAGTACAAGAGGCATGCATTTTTACTTTCAGAAAAAGGTACAAGAGAATACAAATATCCCTGTTTTCTTGTAATCCAGATTCTAAGTAGATTTAATGGCCCTGTTAGTGCTGAGCAAAATTAAGTCCTTATGAAACATGTTACAAAGTACCTTTGTAGATCTCATTTTTCAATAAAAAAAGGGTTTAGGTCATGTTGAACAATCTGCTACTTATTAGCACTTTGCCTTCAATAGGTCACCTTTCATAGTATAATACTCTGTTTTCATTAAGAACTGAATCCAAAAAAGCTATATTTTTAGAACTCAAACAAAATATATAACTTATATTGTAAGCACAAAGATGAAGAAATACAAAACAGTTAACTAGAAAACTCTTTATCTTACACCAGTCTGTCAGATTCAATGCTTTTCTCTAAATGCTGTGATCATTACAGGAACAGCTCGTACTTTTTAAATGTGAAATGTTAGGTGTAACATTTGTTGTCCAGCCAGGAGAGGAAAAAAAGAATTAAAAAAAAAAAAAAAAAAAAAAAAGAGAAAAGAAAAAGAAAGAGCAATAAACAAAAACAAGCAGAAACTGCAAACTTCGACATGTTCAATCTGGTCTACATCTCAGAATCACGCACACCTGAGAAGAAAGAATATGAGGTAATGCAAAACTTAGTGAACTTATATTTTAATAGATAAAAATATGCTAGATACCAGTTATTCCAGTTTGTTTGGTTTGGTTTTGGTTTTTTTATTATTATTGTTACTTATTTTATTTTATTTCTTTGTGAGTCCACTTTGTTTCAGGCTTGCCCGAGGAATATTTTTAAGATTAAAAAATCTCCCCTCATCTTTTGTAATAACAGTTACCTTGAGACATAAAAACCTGAGACTATGCTCACATTTCTTAAAGGCTATTCCAACATATGGATATGTTATTTTTCACTGATCATTTACTTTTGAGTGCTTGTAATGGTCCAGCCTCTTCTTGGAGACACATTATATGGAGAAGAAGGAACGGGTAAGTAACCTCCTCCTGTTTCATCTTTCGCAAAAGTGAGATAATACTCCTAACCTTTCTACCTTATAAAGTTCACTATTCCTTTAGGAGCACTAAATTATTTGCTTTGACCAAACAATCCTCCCATTTGATGAGTCATACACAGGTGGTTGCATTTGCATGGGAGGCATTGATACACACTTTTTCACTGTTGGCGAAAAGAAGTAACAGTAGATGGTGAGATCAATAGCATCTGCCAGAAGACAGGAAAGCTACAATTCTCTACAGCTCTGCCTTGTAAGTGGAACCTGGAAGCAGAAATCGGTACTACCTTCAGTCCTCTGTGCCATATGCAGGGGCAAGGAATTTCAAACACCAGCATTTTTTTCTTCTTTAGTGGTGTACGGGGGTAATTTTTTTTTAATGCTGGAATAAGGTCTTGGAAACTGAAACACTGTCTCTTCCGTCTTAGCTACTAACCATGAGATAAAAGACACACCCCCACCGTATTTATTTTCTCCTTCAAGGTATCTACAAGACTTTTCTGAGTAGGATGCATGGAAAATATTGTCATCCTGAATATCCTAGTGGCTGGCTGTAGTTCTCTGCCATGGGAACCTCTCAGAGGTACCTAAATCTGGCCAGGGGTCTTGAAGACATGTGATCCTCCTTCCCAAAAGAGCAAATACGGGGAGACATCCTCAGCTGTCTACATCCCAGGAGAGGATTACAGGCACTGAAGTCAAAGGACATTCCTAAACTACAGTGACAGAGGAGATTTCAATGACAGCCCTCAGCAGTGCCTTATGATCAGAGTAGCCCAAAGAAGAAGTTGACTACAGGCAGGTCCTCCTTCACACCGCTGATGGCTTTGATCTGAGACTTGCTTCCCCCATCATCCTCAGAGCCCCTCTGGCACCTGCTCCTGTATGAGTCTGTCTTTTTGAATGTGGGTGTGAAGTACATGTTACTTCAGATTAAGCTAATCCCAATGTCACCTGAAAAAGCATCGGTTCTTCCCTCTCTCTACTGGAAATGTGTCCCTTTCTACATCCTGGCAGTATGTTTGTCTCTCATGCCAGTGTCTCTTGCATCTTACTCCTTCTGTGATTAAACAGGCAATGAATAAACCACATAAAAAATATGAGTTGGGGTTGAAAACAGGCAATTTAAGGGTTGGTAGCTCACTCAGAGATCAGTTTTAGAGCTCAGACTGTAACTAAGTCATGCACCTGACATTGCCCCTTCCTCCTCCCTCTCCATCTTCTGAATGAAAGCTTGCTGTTGCTTGCCTTGTTTTGCTGACCATTTACATGTGCCCTATCAAATGGGTTACAACGGTTCAGATTAACCAGCGCTACCAAATTTCCTTTACTTATGAAGCCAGTACTCTTAGAAGAGGGAGATAATTCGTTGGTTTGGAGTGATCTGCCATTCTTCATTTTATCCCATTTTTTTATTTACTTCCCTGGCTTAGTTGTTCTTCTGTTCAAAATGCATTAATGCAACTGCTCCTTTAAGGGTCAGCAGTTCAATGATTAAAGTTTAGCTCATTTTTTTAAAAAATAGAATAGGAATTGAAGGTCATTTCCAATGTTAAATCCTCTATTAAAATCAATATAATTTCCAAAGACAGTATTGATATAGTAAAATAGGTAATGTTTACACGTAAATGGCATGCAGAATGTACAAATCTGAGCACTATATTAATGTCTGCGTGACAAACAGGTAGCTGATTTATATGAGACACTTCTTTGTGGAGAAGCAGAATATTAACTCTTTGTTTCCATTCTTAGCATATTGTAAATGATTTCTCATCATGCTGTGGATTTTAACTGGTGTATACATCCTTGCAAGTGATAATCACGCACATTTGGGAAATTACTCCCATAAATGTTATTCCATTTGAGAATCCTATGTTTTAAGTATCATGTTCAGCACATATTGGAAAGAAGCTTGCGGTTCATATATGGAAACATCATTTGTATTTAATTACACAGTTGGGAGTAGTTATAGTAACTAAGTAGATGCAGGCAGTTTAAAATGCACAGATTGTTACTGCAACCTAGCTTGCCATGGGCACTTTTTCCCTTTGATAGCTCAAGTGCCGAATAAATAAAGTACAATCAATGCTCAGAACTGGTCGAAAAAGCTGTGCCATGTAGGTTATGCTGTCAGTCCTATTAAATAAGTCCGCACAACTTAGCTAAGACAGTGTGAAAACAAAGGGCACATGGGCAGCCTTCTTACTGCCTTTTGTACCTCACCTCTGGCATCTGGAGGGCACAGCAGCAATTTCATCAGGCTTAACTGGGGTCCCCTTTGTGCTGTTTTCTTGGGTTTTGTTTTTTTTTTTTTTTTTTTACAGCAGATGGAAGCTGGGCTAGGACATTTGCCATGTCTCCAAGCATCTGTGTGATGCCAGCTGCACACACAGGGTCAGAGGTGTGACAGGGTGGCTCCTGCATCAGGTCTCACCAGGCAGTTTCTGTTCGGCACCTTTCTGTTCAAGCAGTGTTTAAGCCAGTGTTTGACGAATATTGGAAAATAAACATGTGCTTTTCCAATGATCATTCAGGGACTGAGTTTAAAGAACAAATGAAATTAATCTAGATCCTGAAATGATTTTCATAAATGTATCAATCTACAGGCACAGATACAACAACGGTCAAAATATAAATCTATAGACCTTTTTGGTCTTATTCAATTTACATCAAAGTTATCAGCTTAAGGGTGTTGGGGCATAAAATCTTAATACCCTTTCTCATTAAAAATTATAAAAATATATGCAGTTGTATGTATGTATTGTGTGTATGTTCTGATGCATGTGTACATACACGCACATGCAAGAAAGCCCTACAGAGGAGGAAGCAAATGATTCTGTGTTTCTCTGAATATAATCTAATTTGTTGTAAGGCACTGAAATACTGCGGAAATGGCCCTTAGAGAAAAGCTGAAGCTAGACAAATAGATCTACACCTGTACAGTAGCATGCCTAGTTTTTAAAGATTTACTTACACAAGTTTCCTATAAAACATTAAAACATATCTATGCCCATGTACTATGGCAGAATTGATACAAATTTTGCTGCCTCCTACATTAACGTCACACCCACGATGTTTGTTTTTCCTTCCCTCCTTTTCCAAGGTATAAATGAACTGCTTATGTGGAGCTCAGTAACATGACTGTACAAAATTAGTTACAAAGAGAAATGTCAGAGTTGATATTCCTGACACAGCCTTTCTACCTCTTGTTATGTCTTAGGCTTGCATATTGGAGATGGAATAATGCAGCAGTCCAAGATCCCAGGAGGCTCCTGCTACCATTGTCTTTTAGGTTTCTAGCCTGTGGCCTTGATTGAAAGGAGAGCTTCAACTGGGAGTACTCATTCCTTATTATTAAAAAAAATGGGCATTCTGGCATGCCTTTGTGAGGGAAAAAAAAAGAAAAAAAGGACAAAAAAATAAAAAGGAGTTTAAAATATTTGCTCTCTGTTCCTGTGTAAAAACTTCTTAGATGGAGTTTGGCAATTGATGTTGAAGTAGAGTTAGACAGCTTTTGAAACGCTTACCTAGTTCGCTAGCATTATGGAGGATCTAGTTCACTGCAGTTTAGATTCATAGACAGCATTTTGCTTTTCTGTGATCAAAATGCCTGTGCAGTTTGAAGGGCTTATCATCAGAGTTGAATCCACACAGAGCCTAACCTAAGAACAGCCAAGAAAAGCATACATTTAAAGGGCTTTGATGCTCCGTCACATAGCCATTCAGTGGCTATAATGGAAGAGGAGTACATGACAGACTTTGCTTATGCCTGTCATTCATAAATCTGTTACATATACCAAGTGGTCCAGATTTCACCGTGAAATTGTGTCGGTATCTCACTCAGCTGCAGAATAAACTCTCATTGCTTTAATCGTGTATATTACTTTTCTTTACTCATGCTACTGAGGAACATATATGCTGAAATTAGATTGTTTTATTTTCAAGAACAGCTCTTTAATATGTTTACATATTTTAGCAGATGGTGTAACCTACCAGATCACAGGAAGCAGGCTTATTGATGTGTTTCATACCTCTGGTTAAAGAATAAATATGTGCAGGCACTTAAAGTTGAGAAGTAAGCAGAAAAATGACAGATTTCAAATATTAATGTTACATGCAGGATATTTTTTTCTAACTTGTTCAGTCAGAATGAAGTCCTTTTTAAAGCAGTTTGGCAAAGGATTAGGACTTGTAATACGTGTCTGGTTGAGACAGTAAGTAGATTAGCCAGAAGCTGCGATATTTTTGCCATTCTCTTCAGCAGAGCCAAGATTTTGGCCCATGGTCTAATTTTGCAATCTTTCATCAAGCCAAATTCATGAGTATCAAATATACACAGAAGTGTTCCCACATGGACCATCAGTAAGGCTGTGAACACACAGTAAATAATGTAGTGGAAAGGGCGAACTTTTTTTCGGGGAACGTAGTCATTCAGACGAGTGGTCATTGCCAAACGTCACTCTGTGTAATGACTTTCTCATCATCTTCAGATGTATTTCTGGTAACACAGCTCTCTCTTTTGCAGCATACTATCCTTTCTTAATCCAAAAGCACGTAGTACTTCTATATTGTTCTATCTGTTTGTTTCTCTGAGATGAACATTACCAACTGCATCAGCTCTTTCTTGATTCTCATTTCTGAAGTTGTTTTATACATTGTTGTGTTGTTTCATTCTCATGACTGTGTGCTTTTAATTTTTTTTTATTTCTAATCCTTAATAAGAATCTTTTATCTTTAGTAAGAATACATACTTCAGCCTTGCATATTTCCCTCCTCATTTCCTCCCATTTATTCGATCTACTATTCTTATCAAAGCAATTAACAAATGTGGATTGATTTTTATTGTTTCAATAAAAAATGAACACTTACATTATTTTAGCAGAGGAAAAATCCTGTCAAGTAAAGGCCTATGCAATTGTTTAATCAAGTAATTCTTCCTGAAAAGCAAAATAAAATCTCCAGATGCTTGGTAGCTATAATAATTACTAGGGTTGTACAAGTTGTGTCCGTACATTCCCTGAGAATGCAAATATTCATCTTTATTAAAGAAGTCCCATAGCCTCCTCTTGGTATCAGAAAACCTTGTGCATCCAAATGCATGTACTGCACACCTCTGGAAAGCACCCCAGGTGAGAGGGCCCTCAAATCCTTCAGAGAGCAGGAGTCAGGAGTGGGCCCATCCTTTCCTTGGTGCTCTCCCCTCCCTTCATGGCCTGTCACTCCCTGGGTGCCAGAGTCTGACCACAGCCCTCCTCCCCAACACTCCCCAACTTCCCCTCCTCCCCAACATTCCTCTGCAAGGCCACACAGGGGCTGCTTTTCTTATCCAATGTGATATTTTTAGCAGGCATGCTAGTCTTATCCTTGGAAGATGTCTGCTACTTCTCCTGCTCCCTGGAGGCAGCACACAAACTTGGAAAAAAAAAATAAAAATAAAAATCATCTATACTTGTAGGGTAGCACAAGCAGAAGTGGTCACTGGAGTCAAGATTTCACTGTGCTCTGTTCTTGTGCACCAATATGAGCGTGTGATCCGTGGCACAGTAGCAAGGGATGCCAACAAGACTAACAAACAGCACCTTAGTAACCTGTCGTCAGATCCTGAACTTTGGTGTACTTCCTGCAGAGTAATTTCCCTTGAAATGTTTTCCTTTTGTCTCTTGGCAAAGAGTTTCCCCTGGGCAGCCCCAGGCCAGCTGCCTCTCCACTGCCCCAGACATGGAGCCGAGCTGAGAACAAGCACTTGTGGGGCAGAGAACGGAGAGCCCCTGTGTCAAACCCCAGAGGGAGCCCAGTGAGCTCTCAGCAGCAGGACAGCCTCCTCTGTAAATGTCTGAGGCTCACGGGACATCCCTCTTCATCAACTCAGATCTGTCGCTGAACCTTGGTTTTCCACTTATATTGGCTAGAAGGTTTCAGTCTGGTTGACGTATTCATCCAACCCACATCCATCCATCCAAGTAATCCTTCAGGCTCTGCCAGTGCAGTGGGCAAAAAAGCCCCAACTTTTACTAAGATGTGAGCAGTGCTAATTGCCTGCTCTTTGCCAGACCGAGCAATATGTTTTCCAGATTCCCTAAAAAGAGAATGACTTGTTGGCTCAAAACTTTTCGTCTTCCTTCATCACTTCTAGTATTTATTATCCTCTAATTCTCCAGTAATACCTTAGGTCTAAATTAGGTCAGTGACTCAGTAATTGGCAGTGTTCTCTGTAACACTGCCACTGAAATGGTATGGGGACTGGATTTCTCAATCACTTTTATATGACCCAAACTATACAGAAGTCAGGTGAGGAATTTTTCCTCTTGCAGATTAGCCTCCAGGTTCCAGTCTTTATTGAAGCCTGTCAAGAGTTTTCCCCTTGACCTCAGTGATTGCTGGCTCTAGATTCAAGATAGATTGTCACATGGGGTTTTTTTTCAGTTCTTATAAGATCTCTGGGATTTACAGACAGAAATCTGTCTATAATTGTATTTTCAATCCAATTATATTGAGTCACCTGTCTATCTATTATTTGGTAGATAATATTTTAAATATTCTTTGTAAAATTTCTCCATTCCACCTTAGTCACAGCTGTGCTGACTCTATGGAACAGAGCTATCAACATCCTCCATGATACAGTTCTTGCATGCCTCACACAGCAGACATTTCCCAATGGCTTGTGGGTTTTGAAAGAAAAACATTCATAAAAATGCTACCATTTGTAATCTGCTTTGATCTCCAGCACCACCTGGGAGTTCATAAGATCCCATTGTTGATCTACAGCAAAATCACTGCTGGATTTGACCTGTTCACATTGACAGTCACTAGACTTAAAATAAGAAAATCAAAGTACTGTAGTACAATAAAGTCACGAGTTGAGTTGCACCTCTCCCTCACAGGGAAACTTAAAACAGTTGAGAGAGTTTCAGTGATAGTCCATGTCTGTTATATAATATATGAAAGCAAAATGAGGAGGAAGGAGGCATTCCCACCCGAAGGGACTTTACGGTATAAAGCAGCAGTGAAAAAACAAATGCTCCTGAATTACAAAGCAATAAAAAGAAATGGGAAATGTCATGGATCAATTTGCTAGTGGTTGTGGAGACTGTGAGTAGATCATATACTCAGGAAAGCTCTTAAGCTTATGATTCAGTGTAAGCATGTAGGTAAATCACTTCTTCCCTTCCCTCCCTCCACCCAGGAATGAAAGTATACTTCCAGTATGATGCAAGGAAAAACTTTCATAAATTATTGTCAGGCAAATCATTAAAGGAAGGGTTTAAAAAAAAAAAAACCTAATTTCAGCACTGAATGGAGAGTGCTGAGACACTATGGAACCCAATAGGGTTAGCCAACCACAAAAATGGAAAACTATAGAGATCTTTACCATTTTTCTAAGCATTACTTCCTTGTTCCATAGCTTTCCATACCTCCCTTGTCTCCCAGAAGTGCCATATGTGATCCTGCTGCTCATCTGCTATATACTGCAGCTGCAGAACAATGAACTGATGCCAAAGAAAGTACAAAGGTGAGTGAACCACTTCCACCATAACAAACACTATAGGTTGGTAGCCCCGTGTAGGAAATAGTCAGCTTGAAACGCTCTTAAAATAAAGGAGACTACTAGTAGATGGTTTGTCAGTAGGTCTGTCTCCCCAGCAGGCATCACTCCTGAAGCCTGTGGGCTGCCCCTCACAAGCTGTCATTTCCTCTCAAGCCACATTTTGGTGCTACTGTTGTCCTCAGAAGAAGGAAAGGGGAGTAACAAGTGCTGCAGAGTAGGCACTGATGGTGACCTTGCCCTTTAAAGGTAGGCACAAAGAACTGGAAAGGTGTGCAATGAAAAAACAACAAAAGGGAATGCTTTTCTATACATATTTAGGTTGTGTAATTCTCTTCCGTAGCCGTTCTTTGTAATTATTTCAGAAAAGTGACTAGATGTGCATGATCTTAGCAAGAATATTTGGTTATCATCATCAGTAACAACAGTTTGGGATGAGAACCTTGAAGACCCTGGTACTGGGCTTTGGCAGACACAGGGAGAACCTCAGGATCGATCCATTCATGTGATTCCTGACACAGCTAGCCACTCCATAGAGCAGCTGTCATCATTTTAGAGTGCTTTAAAACTCAGGGAATATTCAAACAAATGCCTCAAGACTGTCATCACCAGAAGGACATTAAACAGATGGGATTTGTTTCCCTCGGAACATCTATTACCCCTTTCAAAATAAAAATGTTAAGATTTTGGTGAGATTTATTTGCCTTTGATGCTTTGTCCTGTATTGTGGAAAATTGCTTAAGAAGGTCAGTAAGTAGAAATACAACATGGATCAGCTGAAAGATTTCAATAATGATGTGGTATACATTTAGGATGTTTTCTGTGTCAGTGACAGACAAGAACAAGAAGTTATTTTGTTTCTCAGTTTTGCTGAAACTTGCATAACTCTAATGGGAAACTTACTACAGGGCTGCCTGCCTTCTACTGAAAATGAGGAGAAACTCCCATTGCCTCTGTGAAGCTGGCTGTATCATTTTGCGAGAGGAGAGTATTACAGTGGGTGGGTGTGTGCAGTAGACACAATCAGTGACTAGTGCTGTTTTATCATATTTTTTAAAAATAAGGCAGTAGCTCAGTTCCTTTGGAAATCATATAGAGGATTATCTGGATTTTAAATCAATATCAATAAGTCTGGGGCAATTTGCTTGGAACATCTAATTACTTTTCCCCTCCCACTAGATTTTCAGGCCAGCTGGTTACCTCAGGGCTTCAAATACCTTGGGATCCATCTTTCTCTCAGAATTGTTCTCAATTAACTTTGCATGCCTGCTTTAAGATCTTGGAGTTGGCAGTCCTAGGTGGCAAAATCTTCTATAAATTTCTTGGCAGCACCATTATAATAACACAGTGTATGAATTTACTATGCAGTGCATATCTTCACATCCTGCCAGTATTGCTTTTAAAGATGTTATGGGAAGGAACAGAGAAAGATACATTGCAATTTTTTTCTGGTAAGGAAAAATAAATAAATAAATAAACAAAGATATCAACACCAAAAAACCCTTGTAGCAGTTTGTTAAGGTTATGATATCCAAAATTAGTATAGGAATTCATCTAAACATCTGAGAAGTTCTGCAAATACTGTATATAAAAGACATTGGCTCTATCATGATGGAAGTCAAACAGGTGGCAGAGCCTCATTTGATCATGCAGCCCTAGTTTCTCCTAATGGTATTCATCCTCTTGTAACCCGGGGTTACCAATGGTAGAAAGTTATCAGCAGGATTGCAGCAACATGTCTGCTTTCCCTTTACATCATTTACAGCAGCTCCTTGGGATGGGCTCTGCCAGAAATCAGAATAGTCTCCCATAGAATGTGTGGGGAAGCCTCGCCATCATTGAAACGTCTCTTTGTACCAGACAAAGCACTAGGAAAACCACAGGGATATCCTTTGTTGACAAGGAAAAGGACCAGATAATATGTATCCAAACAATAATTAGATCTGGGAAAAGGCACAAGTGAAGGAATGATGGAGATCTGAAAAATTCTGAAAGTCTATTTGGAGCTGCTGTTCGCTGTCTCCTCCAATACATGAAGCAAGGGGCATCAACACGATGGTGAGCAGTTCAAAAGAAACAAAAGGGTAGTTTCCTAAACTTTAGTTTGTTGCTACAGGTAGTGTGGAAAATAGTGTGAAAGTGCACATGGGTTCCAAATAGCTGCAGAATTAAAAAGCTTGTGCAAGGCTTCGCACAAAAATAGCCCTTCTTGCTCAGGAAGATCTCAAGCTTCAGTCAGCTGTTTTCTGGAAGTCTGTACTGGGGAGGAAGCATCATTACATACGTTCTGATTTTCATTATCTTCCCCAGATAGCTGATATCGTTCACTGCCAGAGACAGGATATATAACTAGATGGTCTGACCTAGTCCAGACATTCTTATATATTTTATGTGAAATATTGTAACTGACTGTGAACTGAAATATGTTCCCTGAAATATGCTATCTTTTTCTGTTAATCTCAAGGGTTTGAATGAGTCTCATCACTATAGGCAAGGAACTTTTTTGTCTGCAGGAGCTCCAGGATGCTCAATTAGGTTTATGTGAGCCTAAGCGAGAGCCTAGTGAATGATTCCACCAGGATTTCCTCACATGCTATGTGAGCCCCCTGTAGCATGGGGCTTGGGGTGGGCAAGAGTGAAGGAAAAAAGCCAGAGTTTAAGGCCAGAAAGAATCAGCCAAGCACCTAGACTGCTGCACAGATAAACACAAGTCAAATACAGTAATTCACAAATAAAAAAGCTGCTTTTTAGGCAGCAAAAGATGCACTATTCATAATTTCTTTGGGTTGTTCCAGTAGTTAATCACACTTACTGTTAAAAAAACATGTCATAATATTTTTACCTTCAAATTCCAGCCAGTGGTTGTTGTAAGACTGGTATTTGTAAGACTGTTGAGCCTGATAGGAGCTGCTATATTTTTCTTGCAGACATTCTTATGCTTTGTAATCAAACCATCTCTCAGTCTTATTTTTGAAAAACTCTCCTTCTTGCTCTTTGCTTCTTATTGTGAACATTTTATGCAGTCTTTAAACATCTTTGTGGTTCTTACATGGAGTTTTGATTCTTTGTGAAATTTGGAGGGTGTTACTTGCTTGATACTGATGCCTTCCTTGTTGCTATGTCAAAGTCAACCCTCTAGACCATCCGGGAGTTTTCATTGCCATACCAGTAGCTCATAAATGCCATCTCAAAAATGACCCATAAAGCAAATGCCAAAAGCAGAATCCACCATGGTCTTGATATGTGTAAGAGCTATATATGGGGAAGTTGTAGCGGAGACTAACTTAGATGCCTAAAAGACTATAGATTTCTAGTTTGCAGATTCATTTTAGGACCCTAGTGATACATCCACCTGAAAGAAGGGCCTAAGTTTAATGGAAAATGGTGAGTGCTTCTGAAGATTTCTGGAGTGTATACATTAGCCAAACTGGGATCTCTCTCTTATAACCTTTACGAGCACTTATGTTGCTCCATTGACATGATGGGAAGCCTTAGCAGATTTTTTTTTAACAAACACTCAAAATAAATGTACTAATTAGGTGCCTCATAGTACCACTTGATGTTACACATGACCCATCTATCAACATACGCACAACACGATAACTTTTTAATGTCTGAAGGCAGATGTGCTTACCCCAGCTCATAAGTATTCTGACATAATTTAATTTATCAACAAGAGGATAATACAGTGATACTGCTGCGACTTGAAGAGGAACAACCACCCAGGTGTATTGGTGTCTGAGTGGAAGGACCTTAATAGTAAGCATAAATTCTAACCAGGTTCATTGGAACCTGAGGAGGAACAAGGGGAACATCCCTGCGCGTAGGAGTGGTGGGGGAAAGGCATGCTGTCCTTGTGTGTTAGTGGTGAAGCGAGGGTTGTCTCACAATCTATTGTTCAACAATTATTAAAGCAGCACCGGTGAAGGAGGCGAGGACTGAACTCTGAGGCTCTGAGTTAGATTTCCACTTCTCTTGCAATTATTGGTAGCTATTGACAGTGAGTCAAGCAGCAAGCTCAACACCTTGGTGGTACCTGTAGAGTTTGTGGATTTCTTAGGAAATAAATTGTTGGGTAAAGCCCAGTGGGAAATATGGACAATTCACATGCAGTCTAGTTTATTTTTACTCAACCAAGAATATTTCTCAAAAAGAAGGAAGGAAAGAAAGAAAGAAAGAAAAAAAAACAAACTAGTTCTACTACAGCAGCCTGTAAATTTCTACCATTTTAAGTGTCATTTTTGAGGATTATGCTGAATGCTGCAAGAGAGCTAAGTAGTGAAAAAGCTAGCTGTCTCTTCCTACAGGAGGAGGAAAAGATGATCCTGGCAAATGGGGCATGCTGGGAATATGGAAGTTGTCAAGAAATTCTTGTTTTGAGGTTACCAACACTTTTACCCACAGCTTCAGTCCTCGCCAGCTCTAGCCCTCTTTCAACATACCGGTCAACTCCTAATTGCACATTGGGATACAACATGCACTTTTGACTCCAGAGTCTAATTTAATGAAAAGGTTTGCCATCTCTATGGCTAGAGAATGTCAGAGGTGCTCTTTGCATAGACGCTGTCTTTTCAACTGGTTTACTAACATCATTTTGCTATTCATACCTAGGGGATTTAGGAAAAACACAGTTCCTGACACAGTTACCGTGAAGGCCTAATGTTCATAAATGCCAGGTTGTCAGTCTCATCAGGTCTAAGCAACCGAAATAGAAGGTGCTTTTTAATGCTACCCCAGAGTCAATTAAAATACAGTAATGCTGACATCTGCAGAATACAGAATGATCAAAGTAAAGAATGCCCATACAGCTTCTGACATAAAAACAGTGTGTTTGGCGGCAGAGTGACACAGTGTAACAGGTCAGGTAATTATGAGAAAATCTATGATGTATCTGTTGCAATTGCTTAGCTTCTTTCCATTATCAGAGCCATCAAACAGAACAGCGCTCTCACTTCTCCTGATGGATCGTAAAGCTAGTGACACCCTCGCTCTCCTGATACAGATGGCATCTCAGGAGCAGCTGAATTAATTTGACAGTAAATAGGTGATAGCAATTGCTGTCTTCTCTTTTTTTTATTATTTTTATTATTTTATTAATTGCACCAGGACAGCTTTTAGCACTTCTGGGAATAGCTCAGAAAGCCGATGTCGTGATTAGCAGTGTACCCTCCTCTCCTGTAAACCCCTTCCAATGCTTTTGCTGCTGTTTTATTTACATGATAATTGCTCAATGGCAATAAAATTTTATTCTCCCCATCTCCCCACCCTAGCTCTCAGTCTGAACTATGTGCATTAATTATGATGATTAAGGATTTCTCTCATTTTTTTGCCTTGATGTGTTTATTAAATTAATGAAGGAATCTGGCACATGGGCTTGTATGCTTAGGGTACAGTTATGCTAAAGTCATGGGTATATTTTAGATGGCTGCATATTTTCTGCCTCAGTAACATTATAATTGGCTTAATGGATTTTCGGTTACGTGCATTGGCTTTCTCCCCTCTCCAAAGCAGACTAATTACAGCTTTTTACATTAAATTCTAATAGATTTCAATTTATCTCCTCTAAATTATCACCATAATTACAGTAATAAATTAGGCATGTAGCTGTCATTAATCTAAACAATTTCAATTGTGTATCATAGCAGCACAGACTATGTTCCCTAAATGTGTATTCAAATATATTCCTAACTGTATAACCATTGTGTGGGAGGGTCTCATTTCCCAACAAGCTGCAAAACCCAGAAGGCAGAATGGAAGGAGAGGGGGGAAGAGGAGGGGGTGGAGAGGCATGGAAAAGGGATGAGAGAATGGAGTAAAAGTCAAAACGGACCAAATTTGAGGGACCACTGCATACAATTAACTATGTCTGAAGAATTGCCTTGGACAGAAACATACCTGAAGCATCCTGGCAGACCGCAGACTCCATCACTAATCCATGACTATTTTTTTCCCTCTTATATAAAAATGTGTTGCAAATGTTTCTTTACTCAAGCACACCTACTTGAAATTGCAGCTGGCTGAAACATGAAATTTTACCTTTCATAGGAAATTTTGGCAGGGACAACTTTGGTTTTGTTTCTCGTTTAGCACAATTTCCAATTATTCAGAACACATCACAAAATGGAAATTCTGAAAAATTTCGTGGAGGAAACTCATGTGACCATTGCTTTTTAAATTAAGAGCATTCCTCACTTTTACCTTTCCCCTCCACCGAGAGCTACTGAGAGAAGTATTGACTTGACTCTAATCAGCTTCACAACTGCTCTTCAGCAGAAGGCTGTGAGGCACTGATGTGCTCATGCCGCCTTCCTTAGCAGCTGCCAGCCTTGTAAGATTTAAGTTTGGGACAGTTCCCTTAGCATGCCTCTGTTTCTTCCCTTCCTCTCTAGGCATCCGGACTTCCAAAACATCTGGCTCCCCGTGTGCCTGAAACCAAGGGCAGCTGGACCCCTCACGCTGCAGCATGGTCACGACCAAGTCTGCCTCAATAGCAATTCGGGCAGGATTGCAGCAAACTAAGACCAACAGACATATCACTCCTCGGCTGTGATGTGTGCTGGCTTCTATACTGTGCTGTTCCCTCCCCTACAGGTTAAAGCTAGGTTGGCTGTGCCTACAGTAATGCCCAGCCATGCTGATGTGCTACACAACCCCTTCCCAACCACAGATCCATGAGGATGGGTGGGACCACAGGAGTTCACTGCCCTGGCAAACATGTGGACACAAATCTATGTCCACCTGTGGGAACACGTGGACACCTTGCACCATTACCAGAAGGGACATCCAGGTTCTTCTTCAAACGCAAAGCACTGCTGGTTCAGTGAAGGGCCATTTTCTTATGGCACATACTCTGCCTGGATAGTTTCCAATTAGCTCCATTGACAGTATATTTTAGCAACATACAATACTGGGGTACTTTTATCCTGCAGAGGGGAGAAAGATTGAGATCTGTGTTGTAGCCAGCACTGCTTTGTTATCCCAACATGTAAAATTATGTAACACCTGGACACAAATTTGTATGTACTGAGTAATTCTCTGCTTCTAATCATCAAAATACTAAGCTACAAAGATCCTTATACGGTATATATCTGTGAAGCTTTCGGCTGCTTCTGTTATGAAAGTGCAATGGAATTTGTGTAAACATTAAAAGGATTAGAAAAGAGAACTTTGTAAAAAAGTCCAAAATTTCAAACTCCTGTACTACAGTAAAATAAAGTAGCCTCAGAACACTGATACCATATATATATATATATTACATAATGTTTAAAGCTTTCCTGAGCGCTGAAAGGGAATACCTAATGTGCAGTTTCAATTGAGTTTCCATATATTTTTACTACATTACTGTTACTACATTACAAATTACTACATTTCTGCTATACCTCCTCTAGATGAAAAGAAGTCACTAACATTTTCCCTAGTGACTAAATAATTTTGCAAATTCAGGCTGTTCTGTGAATTTGGAGAGGTTTAAATTGGTAACACTTAAAATAATAGCACATTGATTTGTGCAGCTCCACAATGGAATTCCTCTGGAAGGATGTATGACCTCTCCATTAATATGAAATGAGCTCCTTGTGATACCTTAATGAATATGCAGCGTCCCCTTAGTGACATGAGTAACATTTGAAACCTTTATGCATTTTCAAAGGGCATTCACCTCAGCTAATCCTCAGAGCAGGTTCATTCATAGTCATATTTCCTGTTATCTGCTTACAAAGTTAAGATGTTCTTACTGTTTGAAATTTGTCACCTATTCCAGAAGAAGAAGGAAAAGAAAAAGCACGCGATGGCTTTAATGGGCAATGTGCCAAGATAAATGGTCCCTGCTGTGCATGTTAGATTTGATGCAAGTGTTCTTTGTGTAGATACTACTTCCTGTACAGAATATTGCAGCCTTATGGCAACCTTTGTCCTTTGTCTTGATGATTGTATGAAATATTAATCTCTGAAACAGTAATGCTAAAAAGAAGCATTCTGCAGTGTATCTGGTGGCTACAGCTGTGGACAGGGATTCACATGTCGGATCCTATTCCTGTCTGCACCATAGTCTCAATGGGTTCGTTTTTCTGTCTCTCAGCTCCCTCACTTGTCAAAGAGGAAACATTATCGTCAACTAAGTCCTAGGGGGTTTTCTGCACCTTACCTAGATAAGTTTGGTAAAAGACACTGAGACACCATATGGGATTGGATGGTAGAGCTTTCTGATTATACTAACTAGAATTAATACTGGACACAGCGTGCCATGTTATTTTGTTGGCTGACCGTAATAGCTAGCCTTGAACATCCTGACCTAAGAAGAACTTTCCAATCTTACATTCTTGAAAGCTTATTGCAGTTATTCCTCAGGATAATTCAGCGTGTTTCTGTTTGAAGGCACATCCTTAAGGATGTATTTGTGAGGCTTTGGGAGGCTGATAGTCTCACAGTTCATTTTCATCTTTTGGGCAGTGAAAAAGATCAAACAATGGGTATACCTTTTCTTCAGGTCCATTGGTAGTTAACATTCAGAATGCATTTTTTTAGAGATGATAAAAAAAAAAAACACAACAGGTTTTTTTTGTTCTAGACGTCACTCAGGGAGGGTATGAAAAGCCTTTGTAGACTACTATTCTCCTTGTTTCTATATGTCTAGAAAGAAACACACTAAAACAGGCATGTTCTGTACCGACATATCCTATATGAATGAGTCAGTTCTTTCCTGTAACCCCTTTTCCACTCTAATCAATCTGGAGAGTACATCAGTTGAAGGGAATAACTAAGCCATTTGCTGCTTTTGTTTTGTTTTGGTTTTTTTTCACCCACCTGATGGTGTCTGCTTCCTCAGAGGCCTACTTAAATCTAGAGTTACTTCTTTTCTCTCTCTTTTTTATTTAAAAAACCCCCACACCTTAATTTCTTGCTAAAGTGATCGCTGGTATTTATTGCTCTCAACAAAGCTTACAAAAGCCTGCTATAGAAAGAGCAAAAAAGGTAGAAGGGGAAAATAGGGATGCGATATGCTTTTTTTTTTTTTTTCTTTTCCCAGCAGTCCAAAGCTTACAACATCCATCCCTGCTTATATGGCTATATTTCCACATTGTTTATAGCCAATGGACACAAGGATGAAAGGCATAAGTAAAGGGAGAGGAAAGAATTGCATAATTAACTTTTTAAATTAATTCATGACCCAGTTAAAAGGACAAGGAGGGGGTTATTAATTAATTAAGGTGGGAAACCCTGTGGGCATGTGAGATTTAGAGAGTTTTAACTTACCAGCCAGGTTAAAAGGCTTTCGAAGGGTGTACTCAGTACTGAGTGAATCTGGAATGCAGTTAATGCAAAAAGAAAAGGTGAAAATATATTGTAAAAGGTTTTTTCAAGGGGAATAAAAAGTCTAAAAAGACTGAAAATTAATTAGGAGGAATCCTGACAAATGTTTAATCAGAATTTGAGAAAGAGCCCAGCCCAATTCTCAGCTTTTTTAAGCCTGCTTAGTTCTACTGAGCACAGCAGATGCTTGATTCTGTAAAGATAGAAATTTAGTCATGAAATTTATTTTTTAAACCTTCTCAGGTCCTAAGAATTTAAGCAGAATTGATGGATTAATAGCTATAGCAATAGTAGCAATAATAACTGATATTATGCTAAGTGAACTTTTTTGACTCTCTGAAGACATTACAGACTGTCTCTGCAGATATGGCAATTAATCAAAACACATTTTAAATTGGCCATCATGAGTTCCTTCTTTTCTCATGCATCTGTGACTGCAAGTGCCCATTTATAGTATATTTGTCTTTATTTCCTTAAAGGCTGGCATCACCTGTACTGCTTCCAGCTCTTGTCCAGGTACCTCAGGGTAAAACTTAGAAGCTAGGTGAGTGTAAGAAGACCTTACAACTTGTTTTTTCTTCCTATTATCTTTCTTTATATATCTTGGTGTCTTTAGGCTTTGCAGTCTTTAAAGTAAGGGATAAACCTTCCATGAACTATTGGCACAACCAACAGCAAATATGCTAGAGTTATTTTATTAATTTATGAAACGGAGTGTTCTTTCTCACTGATAGTATTTGAAGTGGATTGCATGGTTTACTGTTTGTTTATTTAGCAGGTCTCACATTTCAACCATTTAACAATAGATATCAAGACTAATCACTTTCAACTGACTTTAAATGCCACCTACTTTTGTTAGCTGATAATGGCTATGTGTCTCTGTCTCATCTGTGTTTGGCAAAATCTCAATCACACTTCAAATGTTGTCACAAAAGCTAATTATGCAGAAAATCTTTGCTTTTTCCCAGTTGCCCACCTGGAAATATCAAAGATTTAAAAAAAAAAACCCAACAAACTAATAAAAGATGCCAGACAAAGTGATGTGAAAGTGGTACTACAAACCATTTGAAAATTAGGGGGTTAAGGGTAAAAGAAAACTATGATCAGTACAGAGAGGCCACTGTTAATGGAATTTGGGTCTTTTTATACACAAAAAATGTCATACTAGCTGTGCTGTATTACCGTTCCCTAGGCAAGTAGCAATCTTCATTGCTTTATGATTCTCTTTTTCTTTATCATACTGCAGCATTTTGGTGTGAGAATTTTAAAATTAAATCTCCTTATTGTGCAGGCAGGATGTCCAGTTTTATTCTATCAAATGCCACAGAAACAAAGGGAACAATCCATTTTTCCTGATAGAAGCCAACAGTTCGTAAGAGGTTTGAGATGAGTGTAAGGATACAATTTGCCTAGAGAGTGCCTGAGGATCAAGACAACCTGACTTTCCACGGAATGAGTCTGTCAGCTGGCATCTTGCAGTAATTGCTTCCCATGGCAGGACCTTACCAGCCGAGGGAGGACTGCTCTCGTCAACCCAAGAATCAATTTCTACAGTAGCTGAATGATAATTGTTTGCTAAGGCTCGGGGAACTTGTTGCCAAGCCTGAAAAAGGGGCTGAAGCTATGATTGGCACTCATTAACCCGGGATTTGGATTTGATCATTTACCTTAGTAGAAGAATGTGTGGGGGTAAAGGAGGGAGAGGACTGCAAAATGTTCTTTTGTTTGGAAGAAACAAATGCGATCAACTGCAGAATGGGTATCTGAATGTCAAGCCTGAAACCATATCTGTCTTCGCTCAAAAGGACCAAATAGCATGCACTATGAGGTGATTTGAATGCTTTCCCTCAAGTAGAAACATCTCCTTGGATTTTTTTTTTTCCTGATAGATACCTCCATTTGTGTGTTTTGTTCATTATGGTTAAGTACATCCTGATGACTGATATCCTGAAGTTAGATTGTCGAGTTACACAGCAAAGAGAGTGGGAGAAGAAATGCTAGAGATCCAGAAGACTAAATTCTGACTTCCATAGTCACAAAGGCTTGTGCTTTTGCAAGAGATGATCACCAGTGTCTACCCTCCGCTGCAGACATTTATGCCCAGCTGCAATTGTGCCCAGCAATGTTAGGTGAACAGCTGTGTGTGATGTGTTCTAATCCTCACTGAGGTATCCCTAATGCCAGGTATTATGATTGCCAACTTTCCTGCCAGACAGCAGTTTAGCAGGTAGACCAGACACCAGATTTAGAGTATCATCAGCTTCTGATATGGCCTTTACAGCTGTCTTTCCTAATGCCTGTGATTATTTATGTGACCTTTCAAAGTCTATTGACCGACACATAAACATTTTTATTTCTGCATCACAACCAGTGCATTCACACAAGTCTGCCAGTGCTGGTTCAGGGAGAAGCACAGGGCAGTACCTAAGTGGTATTTATGACTAAGTAGTATGGTATTTAGAAGACTGCTTCAGAGTCACACTCCATCAGGGAGCCCTTAATCATCTTTGGTACCTATCAATGTTTTTGGAAATTCCAGACCAAGCTCTTCACCTCAGCCCTCTCTTTTACTCTTCAGATATATGTGCATTACTAGAAAAAAAAAAAAAAAGTCTGTTTCATGTCTCTGGCCTCACCAAGGCTGTCCCTTTCAGACCCTAGTTTGTTAGGGTCTCCAGAATGGCAAAACTGTGGCTCTTGCAGCCTGAAAGTGGCCCAAGGGTGTCTGTGGAGCCAGTGGTGGCTCTAATGAGTTTTAGGTCACAGGGATCTCAACAGAAAGTCTTGTAGTACGCGTTTCAGCATCTTCCTGTGCATATAAAGCAATGGACATTGAAAAGAATAATACTGTGCAAAATAAGAACAGTATAGTTTGTTCATTATCAAGATAATACTAACAAGACAAGGGTATTTAGCTGTTAAGCGTAAGGAAAAAAAACCAAACAACAGCCATTGTAACTTTCTCCTATGCAACTTTATTAGTGCTCATCCCAAGTTGCCTCATGCCGAGCGTCCCCCAAAGCTCAGCAAAAAGATATGGTATATGAATCCTGTAGACACAGGAAGGATGTCCTCTTTTGCATAACATCACAGCATTGGAAATGCACCAAATCTGTAACTCTTCCATGCAGGCTTGTTTTGCAGGTCTTCTCATGCCTGGTTTGTGCACACCTTAAAGCTCGCTTGCCCATCTGCACTTGTAACAGAAAGAACAAAACAATATTCAGATATGGGGGACTGTTTCATCATCAACTAGAAAGTATCTGTACCCAGCCATGGTCTTATTCTCCACCTACAAGACACACAGAGGTCTTTCATGTTTTTCCCTGTCCACAGGTAGTTTGGAGTATTTTCTCACAACTTTCCATTTCCAGGGAATTTCAGCTCTGACCTTTATCAGGTTGTTGTTTCCAGTGCATTCTGAATGCAAACTTGGTTATTCAATTTACATTGCATGGTACAGACAGTGTCACATCACTTGTAGTCCCTTAGCAGATCAATTGTGTCCTCAGTGGCAGCAGTGCCAGGGTATTTGGATGTGAATTTGGCAGTTAGAGTAATTAATCACTAGTCGTGCTAGTTTGGAGACAAACATCCTGCAATGAACTGACCTGTGGAAACCTCCATGTTAAACATAACTCCTCTGTTCTACAGCCTTCTGATTTGGGCAGGTTCATGTGAAACACTGAGTGACTTGAGAGGAACTACATAGGTTCAATGGCTTAGTAGAACAGAATTCCTCAGATACTGCAGACTGCTTCTTTAGCTCATGTGACAATTATATCTCAATTTGATCACAGGGGAATACATTTCCTCTTTTCTAAGAGTTTGGACATTACATGCTATACCTCCAGCACTGGTCTACCAGCAAATCAATGTGAACAGATGTCAAGTTACTGAATCCCAGCCTGGCGATGGGTTTGCATTCAGATTCAACTGAGGGAAAGTGGCTTTGTAAAAATGCCAACTTTTGTAAGATTCACAGCCAAGAAAGTTATACTAAATGAATATTGCACATGTAAAAAGCCACAGTCCCTTATTAAACCAGTCCCAAAAGAGCAGATGTCCTTTAACTAGAAGGATGTATTATCTAAGGAACGTGATTCTCAGTCTAAATCTAGAGACTTATATGTGCAATATATGCACAACCAATGGAAACAGTGATTTTATGTCTGACATACTTTCTTACGTATTTTCCAACTGGTTATGAAGTACTCCTTCTTAACGAGCAGATATGGTACTTCACAAGGGATTTGGAATATGAATGGCTGCTGTTCTTTATACTGCAAGAAACGCTACACAGCTGAGTTCTGCTGGTCATGTATCCAATGGTTTGTATAAAACAACTAGGGTGACATGCCTCTTTTATGTGTCAGACAGATTTAATCTGTAGGCTTGATATTTTCGCAGAATAAGGCCCTTAAATGAGTATCTTCAAAGGAACTGTGTGCCTCCAGCTGTTCTGGAGGGGTACTGCCTAGCCAGAGACGCAAAAGAAGAGACACTAGTTTGAAGTCCAGGTAATCTGTTTTAAACTGTGGGTTTAAGAAACACGAAAAGACAGAGAAGAAACCATGCTCCCCAAAGTTACAGGAGAGTGTTGCCATGGAAGTATTTTGTGACAGTACTTTGTTTTGATGGCTGGTTTGGAAAAGGCAATGGCCTCTCACCTGCACTCCTAATTTTGTTGGGGCTACTTCTGTACTCCCACCAGGCAGGCCCATCGCTCAGGAGAAGCTGTGTTTTGGGGGCTATATTATGCAAACAAATGTCGAAGCCCACTTCTGCATTTCTCGTGCTCCTCCCCTCTAGTCTGCTGGTGGAAAGCAATGTGGCACTGGTTATCTCTGATGTACCTTTTTCAGCCAATAAACATTTGCATTCCATACCTTTATTTTCCACATTCCTGTAGAATTACAGGAACGGTAAGCATTAGATTTCTACTTGTGCTTTCAAATAACTTACACAGAAGTTGAATTATGTAACTTGCTAGGATGAGGATAAATCCCTGCACACTACCTTGAAAATATGAGGTTTAAATTGAACATTATAGTATCAAAGTATTGCACAGCCAAGAGTCTTTGAAGGTTAAATTGATGAAATATGATGAAATTAACAAAGTGAAACGTTATATCCAAAGATGTTTTCTTTGTTCTTGAATAGAACATCTTACATCAAGGTCTCTATTTGAATGCCCTTACAGCATACCAAAATAATAATTAGGAAGAAGTCCCATCAGGTTATATATTTTGTGGTTAACGGGTTCTGCTGTGTTTCATTTCAGAAAAGCAGCTCAAGAACTGCTCCCTCATTTATGTTCTCCTTGGGAGAAATCCTAATCCTAAACTGGTATTAATTTTCTCCCAGTGTCTAAATCACCCTGTGTACAGAGGCCTCCATTTATATAACTGGAAATCATTGCAATTATTGTGTTATCTCTCACTCTCTCTCTTCATCCTTCTGCTGTGCCCATAACCCATGGCATCCTATCTGTGCTAATGTTTGTCACCGCTCTCTCCTGGAATGAGGTGTGTCGGAGGGTGTGTGATAATCCTAATTTGTAAAAGCTGCTTAAAAAGAGCACATAATGTCAGCTCAGACATGGCTGACAGCTGAAGAGATATTCTCGATCACTTCAGGTGTTACAGGTGTCTTTTGGAGAAGAATCTCCTATGGCCATGGTGAAGCACAGACAAGATCTAATCATCAGTAAATCAGCCCTGTTTCACTGAGAGTGAGGTGATTCCATGGTGCAGCCCCAGTAAGCAATTAATGGTGCTGTCAGCTTCTAGGTGTGAACACTGCTGGCATTTGTGCCTTTTTCCTAATGACTCACCCAGTCAAATTTACCTCGGCAATAATAGTGTTTCCTCAGCAATCCCATTCTCTGCAGGAAAAGAATATGGACTTAGAACAACACTGATTTAGGATAGAGATCAATAGCCCATGAGGTTTTTTGTTTCTGTGAGAACCTATGAATTTTTCCAAATTTTGTGTGGGCACATCTGTTAGTCTCCCCTCCATGTGGTGGATTCGGAGTCAGCAGGACTTAAACGGTCTCCTGCCAAAAACCACATAGCTGCATGAATGCAGTGCTGAACCTGACCTTATAAGCCCAGCTGGCTTGTGGGCTCCTTGGAGGATATTTTCATCCTAACACTGATATTTGTTTTCTTTCAGCATATAAATCACTCCATGTACAGTTCTCCACTTACACTGATGGTCATTATATCATTATAAAGTGTAGTGTTATTAGCTTGGCCCCTTCACTGTTCTTACACAGTGTTATGGCTTTTGAGTTGAAGATGTCTTGTCTCCTTTTGGCTGGGGGCACAAGGATATGAATGCATCACTCTCTACGAACAGCTGTGTAGGCATGTGTCACACTTAAGGAAAACTAGGCCAGCGGAATTACCAGTTTTAGTTCATTTCTATTTTGATTGCCCTCTTCTTTGATTTCAGCCCTTATGGTTGTGAACCACCAGGTAGCACTCCAATCCACACCATTTTTTATGAGGATGTTGTAAGCATGCAGTGCCTGTTTATTCCTCAATGGTGAATAGTTCTCTGTTAAAAAAAAAAAAAAACAAAGCCACTGTTCTCAAGTCATTTACTGAGTAAAGCTTGTTTCCCTTTATTATGTGATATAGTTTCTTACCTCTTCTATAACTCAGTGAGTAAAGCTCTACAGCTGGGCCATGGGGGCATTAATAGCATCCCTATTGCAGAGGTGGTGGTAGTGAGAACGGATCAACACAGGTAGTCAGGGAGTTACCCTGCCTGTGGTGCCTGCCCTGCTGAGCTCACTGCCATGCCAGCAAGGACACCAACACCAGCAATGCCAAGGGAGCATGGGGGCTCCTCTGCACCAACACTCTGGTAGCACATCACTCCCAAAGGAACCCAAGCCTGGCATCTGCCCTCTGTGTGCTCCCTACAGCCTGTGAAAAGGAAAATAAATGCCTCACTTGATTTTTTTTTTTTTTTTTTTTTTTGTTGGAAACCCCAATAAGCCAAACTCTTCAAATACACACTATGTGAGAAGGATTTAAATGTTTGGGAAAGGTTGTATTCCAGCACACATCACTGGAAGGCTGCCAGAGGCAGCCTGGAGCCAGCGAGAAGTGTTTATTGTGGTCAGCGTGGTCATACTGAGGGCAGCAGGGACAGACCAGAAGGAGACTGAAACCTGAACAGCTGAACGTAGAAAGTAGACAGAAATTATAACCTAATAATGAGCCTCTGAGAAAGCAGGCGTAAGAAGGAGATGCCTGATCTGTGGAAAAGCTCAGGTAGCTAATTTCAGGAGCCTGGCTGAGGCAGAACAGCCGCTGCGGCAGGGGCAGTGATTTGTTGCCGACCTTTGCACTAGCAACAAAGGTTGGGAGCAAAGGGCCCTATCCTTACACCTCCGGAGCCGCTTAAAAACTCTGACCTCAGCATCTTCCCAGCTCTGGCTGAACCTGCATCTGACAGCAGGCAGAAATGCTCTTCCGTGCTTTCCCTGCAAAAGGGTTTTACAGCTATTTTTCTACTTCCTTGTAGTTCCCTTCTTTTCTTTTTTTTTTTTTTTTTTTTTTTGTGTGTGTCTTATTTTCCCCTTCGTAATGGAGGGAAAAAAGGTTAGATTAGAAAACTTCAATTAAGCCTTTAAAAAGACCATCTGCTGAATGCTGACTGGGGTTTCATGTAAACAAAATGCCTGTGCTGGTTACAAACAAATGATCTTATCTATTGTATTGTGTTACAAATTAAAATTAGATTAAGCCACCTACATGGTACCACCGCTGAATCTTAAATTTCTTATGGAAACTGAATGTTTGCTGCAAGTATTCATTCGTCCTGATGAGAGCCTCATTATTTTTGTACCAGCAGTACACACTGGGTATAGCATAATCAAAGCCTGGGGGTACGTATTAATTATCCTTTTGAATAGTGATGAAATTTTAAAAAGATCTCCTTTAGGCTCACATCATCAGCAGATGAAACAAAGCTTTGCACAGCTTGTGAGCAGTGGCTCACATGTGTTTTTACATCTGTTCAGGATATTTCAATTTGAAGCGCAACAAGCCAAGTCTGGGATTAAAGACCCGGAGAAAGAGGGGGGAAAAATCTGCAACAATAACCAGACCCCTCCCCTTCCTGTCTGCAGTGGAGAGGGAGAGCTCCTTCTCGGTAGTAAAACCTGGCTCCATTTTGCTTTTCCTTTTGGTGGCGGTGGAAATATTATTTAGAAGAGGGGTGTAACGCTCTGAGCCAGTGTGCTGCCTGTGGGTGCCAGGACTAATTACTGGTCCCCTGTTCTTGCCTGCCCATTGCGGCACCCGGTGAGGTTCTACTTAAAGCTGTCAGTGCTCGTGAGTCTACTGATGTTTCCTTCTTTAGTATGGATTACAGTCAGGTTAAAGACAGGAAATGTTTGTGCCCCCCCCCCCCCCCCCCCCCCCCCCCCCGGATTCCTGTAGATCCATGTTTGCCAGCTTGTGAAAAAATGGGGAAATGGGGATGCCCTTTGTCAAGAGGGTTATGCCGTCCTCTTTGAATGCTATTGGGTGCACACCGTAATTGCTTTGCTGGAATGTAAAAGGATCAGTTCGAAATACTTTTAAAAGCAATGTCAAAACTGCAAGCCACAAATTGCACAGGTTAAGTCCTACCACTGTGATGAGTAAAAGCAAAAGTGGTCAGTCAGAATGGAGATGTATTAGCTTTCAGTGAGAAAGGATTGCTGCGGTTCGGTGCTCAATCAAAGGACCGGATTCTCAGGCAGCCACAAAGCTAGAACCCCTCTGAAGTCTGTGTGAGCTCTGACTTGATAGACACTCAAAGATCAAGCTGATCATGTTTACAAGTCCATACACATACTGCTATTTGGTGGGTCTTCATTTCTTTTTTTTTTTTTTTTCCCACTGCTTCTCTTGAGAGAGAGGCAATAGCCATTCAGCCAAATTAAAATAAGAGAGGCAAGGGCAGGACATGAATGGAATCAGTGCTGCTGACCAGACGTGAACTGCGATTAGGTGGTTTTTAAAAGTTTATTCATTTTCACTTAGCAGAGCAGGCCAAATTCTGCACTCATATACTCTGCTTTCTAAAGATGCATCTTGATTGTAGCCTAGAATGTCCTCCAGAACTTAATTTTCTCAATGGACTTGAGTGAAAGCTGTATAAATCTACTAGCAAATAATCTGTGGTTTAGAGGCTAGAATACATCCTTCAGTTTTTATGGTGGATCAGAAATATTTTAGCTAATTGTTTTAAAAGTACATAGAGACACCACCAAAGGTAAGTCATATGATCTATTGAAAATTCTTACTTCCTTGGTCACGTATGGTGTTTTTGAAGCAGAATAATCTTCTCAAAGGATATGATTTATAATTCACTTAGTGGGTTGAGGCTGGAAGACACATAGAAACAGAATCAAGAATCTCCCTCTATGGGCCATTTTGAGATACCATAAGCATCTCCCTGTTGGTGTTATGTTGTAAAACAAGCGGGACTCAGGAAGGCATCCCAGATCCACCACAACGGGTCAGTTGTGTAGGTGGCAGAGGATAACCACACAAACAGCGAGAGAGCAAAAAGTTTTGTTCACAAGTCACAAGGACTTGAACCCTTTTCCATCGACAGGGTAAAATTGACTTAGACAAAGCGAGCTCTAAGGACTGGTGGGAGAGGGCCCTACACTCTACATTTCAAGCAACAAATGAATGCTGTCATTATTAAAAATTAATTATGCTAATGAGTCGAAGACTACACTCCAAGTTGTGCAGCTTTTGCAAGCTAACAGCTGTTGCAGTTCCTTCTCTGTGCTCAAGCCTGCATAGCCTGTTATTTACTATTCCTTACAGAGTCCGGAGCATGGATCATAACAATATAAATATGGATATATGCTTAAAAACATGATTAAAAATAGTTACTGCTCATGGACAGTAGCCAATTTGCCAACATGAATAAAAGCAACACTATTTTTAAAAATGCAGCATGACATATAATGGACAAGCCTGTAAAATTCAAATAATGAAACTTTTTCAGAGTTAGAAATGACTGAGTGTTAAAATCTGCTTTCCTATAAAATAAAAAGTGACCAAAAGTATTTTTTTTGTATTTCTGGGAAAAAAAAAAAAAAGTGCTTGCAGGCTGAGGCTTTGCATGCCAAGTTTCAGCCTAAAGCGAAATTTAACAGCTGAGTTATAAACCCCTAAAAATAGGGTTTTGTAATGGAAGTGCTGACACAACGTTATCTATCACAGTAAGAATGGCACAGCTATAATTAAAAGTACATAGTGTACTTTGTCTTTGACTAACATAAATAGCTGTCAGGATGGCCTCCAATACAGTTCTCCATGTTATTTCAATTCCAACACAAAGGAAGCAATTCCTTATTCCTGCATGCTGAGACAAATTATCTAAAATTATAGGGTCCTTGGATTTCTCTACAAATAGCACCCAAACACCCTCACAAGGACATGTCAAGTGGCACGAAGAGTTCCAGATGTTGTAAGGGACAAGAACCTTAACCTGATGCTGTCCTATGAGACCGAATTACTTGTTTTTCTGCTCCACTTTATTATGCGGATGATCAATGGTCTTCACTGGTTTTCACTGAAACATCACTGGTTTTCACCGAAACATCAAGGTAATGCCCATCAACTAGACCAAGCTTTTGGCTTTGGGTGCCTTTAAATTGCTAGATATCGCTGTGGCTTCTTGTTTTTGCAGTGACTCTTGTTTTTAATGATACTTCATGGAAGAGGTGATACGTAATTAAACCTTTCTGACAAGGCTTTTTCTTTCTGACTTTTTCCAACCCCTCTCTTAACGTTTCTAGGAAAAAAGCTCAGCCATATTTATATATTTAATGACACGCTTAGCTTTTATCTGATAAATCATCTTGTTGGGTTGGTTTTGCCTCCCACCTCTTTTTCCTGTTTCTCTCCTCTTCCTGTGTATGTTGCTCTTCCTCTGCTCCCCTTTGCCCTCCTTTCTCTCCATAGGACTCCTTTTCTGTTCTGCCTCTTTCCCCCATACTTTGCATCTGTGTCTGTTTTTTTCTAGTGGGGCTTCATTCTGAGGTTTTTTGCACATCCAACTCACTGAAATCAGTGAGTATTTTGGGAACTGAGTGCCAGGCTCCTAAGTTCTGTCTCTCCTTTCCTAAAGCACTTGAGTTTAAACCTAATAGTTGAAAAAAAAATTGCTAAAGTCAAGCACCTTATTTTGCAAACACTTCCACACATGTGTAACTTTGTGTTAGTTGCGTCTGTTATGGCTTGAGTCCGAGAGACTGGGATTGAGGCACAGCTTTCAAAATACTTATGATTTGACCATGATTTTTTTCGGGCAGAGAGTCAAGGATTCTCTTGCCCTGGTGTAACAATACCTTGTGTAACTTGCACGATGTGCTGCCATCTTCAAAGGTGGGCTTTCAAAGTGAATTCTGTCTAAAAAGAGGATTCCTCCATTAGGATGTGCTTGCAGCACGGGGAAACTGCCCACACCTCTGCTGATGCAAACAGGAACAACTCTATTGGTTTCTCTTCATTTAACTGATTTTACTGTTGCTGTAGCAATTTAACCAGGAGGGATGTTTCAGAGACAAATATGGGATACACATTGCTAACCATCAGGTGACAAAAGATAGAAAGCAGACAATAAGAACTATAATAAAATATCTGATAGAAGAAACATGAAACAAAATTATTTTTCTAAGTAAAATATTCTGTGTCAAGGACAAGAGGAAGCTTTTATTTTTTCAAACCACATTTTTTTTCAGTGAAAAACAGAAAAAAACCCCCAGAATTTTACTTAGGGAAAGTTGAAACCTAAGATTTAAACAATTTTAAGTCTGTTTTACATATGTTTAGTTTAGAAATTTGGGGAGGTTTTATGAAATTGTAGGATATTAAAAAAATAGTGAAATTAAGATACTAGAGAATTAATTAATTTTAATTAATTCATAGTGCTTATTTTTCACTTTGAAGCCAGTGGGGGGGGGGGAATTAAATGAAGATTAAATAAGAGATACGCTTTTATTGCTCATGATGTAACTGAAAGACAGATAATATTTATCTTTTTAAGTTTCTTCCTTAAGTCTTTGTTTTTGTCCCGAGTCTACTCACACAGGTCTGCTGGATAATGTTAAAAATCGCACGGCGTCCCAGGACAGCCCCTCTTTTCAGGTGGTTTCGGCTCTCGATTTTCGGCCTCCTGCCTAACACAATTCACCCGAGGCACGGCGATATCCCAACATAACACAAACCTTGTCATGTCTTATTGCTTAAATAACACAATAAGGAAATTAAAAGGCTTGCAGGTTATGATTTTTCATTGTTATGGCTTACGAAGCCTTGAAGAATTTCAGGAAATTGATTACCCGGGGCAGGGTGGGGGGGGGGGTGTTGGTACCTGTGGCTGGAAAAAAAACCACCCCAAAACCAACAAAGAACCTCTGAGTAAAAGTCTTTTGATATTAATACAAAATATAGACCCTTGTCCATCCTGGCAGAGCTGCGATCAGGCAGCGATATAAGCGCTCCGGTACCGGCGGTGAGGAGCGCGGCCTGCCCCGGCCCGGGCTGCATCAGCGTGGGCTGGATGCCCTCTACCGGGGGATCCGCCATTAACCGCCTTGCCTCCGCTGCCTCCTCCGCCCGGGCTGGGGAGCGCGAAAGGCTTTAGCCGCTTCACCTACGTCTTCCTTCGCATCAAAATGTAATGGGAGAGGGGAAAGGAGAAGACTCTAAATTAATGCCGAGGTTCTTTCACGAAGTTCTTGCCGGGAAGGAGAGCAATGGTGTGGCCCAAGGCCTGCTGCTGGCAGGATGGGGAGCACACAGTGGGGGGGGGGGTGGGGGGGGGGGGAAGAATGAAAAATGGGGAAAAAGCATGTGTTTTCAGTGGGGAGACCCGGCCACCACCACCGCTGCCAAGTTTTGCTGGCGTGAGAGGTCTGGTTTTAGCCACGTAGGCAAGAAAATTTGGTCTTTGTGCAGTGGCACAGCTTCAGTGAGGGAGGCGGAGGAAAGCCCATCAAGGCTCCTCTGCCCCTCAGTATGGCTCCTGGTATTGCCCCCTGGCAAACTCCAGGGGCAGGAGTTTCTTCCCCAGCCTCAGGCAGCAGTTGTGCGAGTGAGCTCTGGAGGTCTGTGCTGCGTCGCGCCTCACGAGTTTAATAACACCCTTGAGTTTTATCCTACACAAAGGCGGATGCGTTGCCGCCCACGGTGAAAGGCAAGAAGATGGCGGCAGGAGAGCCGCACATGGGGTGCTGCGGCCCACCCTGCCCTGCTGATTGCCTTTGCCCGGCCTTTGCCCCCTCATGGCTCCTCACTTTCCCTCATCCCTGGCCTGGCAAGGGCAGCTGGGAGGAAAGTGCTGATGGACCCTTGGGAGGGCAACGGTTCTTGTGCAAAAACGAGCCTGGCGTGAGGGAGGCCGGCCTTGGGGTGCCTGTGGAGAGGAGAGTGCCTCCCGCCTCCTGTGGGAGCAGGGACTCAAGGCCTGCCGCCAGCAGGATGGGGAGCACACAGTGTCAAAAAAAAAAAAAAAAAAAAAAAAGAATGAAAAATGGGGAAAAAGCGTGTGTTTTCAGTGGGGAGACCTGGCCACCACCACCGCTGCCAAGTTTTGCCGGCTGCGTGAGAGGTCTGGTTTTAGCCACGTAGGCAAGAAAATTTGGTCTTTGTGCAGAAACTCTCCTCCAAAGTCAGCAGCCGGTGCAGCGCACCCTGCCAGCGCACAACTGGGTGGGATGAGGCTGTTTCAGACGTACCCCAGGATCCGATCACTTACAAAGGCTTCAATTAGATCCATCATGTTATCTGAATGGTTATTTTGTGACTTAATTCCCCCTGCTTTTTCGCAGTGGTAATTAAATGAGCAAGGGGAAAAAAAGAGACAGATTAATTGATTGAACTGATTCCAGGAGAAACCATTACTCCTGTTCCTCTTCTGCTCTATACGGTGTTTAAACAACTCTGAAATAGAGCTGGGTGAATCCTGCCAACATATTTCTGTGAGCGTTGCTTTGATTTTCAAATGAATTGTCTTCATCTGCTTTTATCCCCCTATTGCCTTGGCTTTATGTGAACATTTGTACAGTGTAGTTTGCTCATGAAGAGAAAAAAAAAAAAGCTAGCGTGTTTTAATACAATGGAAAATGAATTTTGTTTCTGTGAGCTCAAGAGTTATGTAGTGACAGGACAAAAGTAGCATCATGTAACAGACCAATAATCACTAATAATCACTAATGACGATGTTCAGATATGCCACAGTGCAAATGAATAATACTATGTCATATATTGAACAAAATTTATGAAAATTATTTAACAGAACTGCCAAAATCATAAACTGTAGAAACCCTGCATCTAGAAAAAGAGGTGAAATGTACCAAATACTGCAGTTATTGCCAGTTATTCACTCTTTTATTGAAAAGATTAGGAATATTTTTCTTTTAAATTGCATTCAGCTAATGTACATTTATAAGTGTGATGGCAGTGAGTATAGAGCATATTAGTCAAATCTGTGTTTAGGGAATATGAATAATGTGTATTAATCATAAAAGTCCCTTGGTAGTAACAAATATACTTACAGATTTTTTAAAGTATTTTGAAAGGAAGGAAGGAAGCAAGAAAAATCACACAGGAGTACACTTTTAAGAGAATTTTACAAAACAATCATCAACATTAAGGAAATGCAATTTTTCATCTAGATCTAATCTATGGCTTCATAAAATCTCCTTGTTGAACAATCATTCAGAGAGAGACTAAGTAAATATAGTGCTAAAAATCATAATAGAAGTTTCCAGAAAATTTGAAAAGTAGGCAAAAAAGCCACTTAGTTACCTTCTCTCCATCTATAAGAAAGATTACTATTTTGCCTTGTGTTTATATGCAACTTTTCTTCTTCATAAATTGCTTCATACAGCAATATCAGATTATATGAGGTTACAGAATGGCTGAAATTTTTCAAAGGTTTATTTTTTTTAACGAGCAGAATTGATGTTTAGGACAATGCATTTTCCCGAATGATGCATCTTTGGCTTAATTGTCAGTATTGGGATTCTGATTTCGTCCTGGATGATTGTTCACCTCAGGAATATGCTATGGATCCTCTTCCCTTCCAGACTGACCTGCATGTTTGGAGAAAGCATTGTGATTTTAAACCTCTCAGGAAGAATGCAAAGGCAAATTAGAATGGTAAAGAAAAGAAAAAATGAGGGAGCAAAGAGGAAGTTTCTCGCTATGTTTTTTTCACCCAGAATGTATCTGAATATACACACAGTATATGCAAAAGTCTCAGTTTTAAAAATAACTGTGTTCCTTTGGAAATGATGTAGAATACAAGAAATAAAATTGGCTTTATTATACAGTATGCAGATTTCATATACAGTTTTCTGTAAAAAGTGACCAGAGAGTTATGCAAAATCAATATGAGGCTGTGCTGAGGTGGGGGGGTGGGAGAAGTTGAATTGAATTCGGACATGAGTATAATATATAAGTCAAAGGAGGTGTTATCTTACTTCATGAGAAAGGGTTTTGCTGCATTATCATCCTGGGCACGATTCTTTGAGAATGATGTAGCCAAACAGTGGAAAGTCCAAGAGGAGAGTCTTAGAAAATTTGAGCAAAGGAAAAAACATCAGCGTCCTCAATCATGGAGGGAGCAAGGCAGGAGAAACTGTGTGGGAGGTGAAGATCTTTCCTTCTGCACCTGCACGGGTGGTCTGAATTCAGGCAGATAAACGTTACGTGCAAAATGTATGCATAATGCAAGGGCAAAGAGACGTCAAATTTAGTTAGAGAATTAAAATGTGCTGTTTGGAAGTAGCTGGTAACTTGTGGCTAGCTGTGTACATGAGAACTTATAAAGTCCTTATTACTCAACAGCGCCTGATTGCAACCTACTGGCTAGTACAGCTTTTCAGCCAAGAAGGGGGGAAGAAATGCCTCCTGGCAGAGCACAACTAAATACATTGGAGAAAATAGTTGTTATTTCAGGTGTACAGGTTCCCAGTAGAAAATAAGTTTAATTAATTAATTTATTTTTCTAATTTGTGAAAATATGCCTGGGATGACCTCTAGGCACATGTGCAAAAGCCATAAAACCAGATTCATTCATTAAGCAGCTGACACAATGTCAACCAAGGATAGTCAACTAAACAAATAACATGTGAGGAACACTGAGACTCCTCCCATCCAACTCTCCATAGGAAAAAAAGCCTTTGAGAGTGAACACACTTGGCAGCGTGCCTTGGGCTCCTTGCTCACCACCTTTTTTGGGTGACAGAGAGAGTGGAGTCTGAATCATGGCGATGAACCCCCTGATTTTTTTATTAATTGTTCATGTCATTCAATTAAATACAATAAATGTACCCATTTCTTCCTCTCTTTATTTTTAAAAAATATGTTAAATGTGAAATAGGAAACAGTTACAAAAAGGAGTGTGTAAAGTGTTTGGACCTCTGGGATTGGACAGAGAACTGGAAATCAGGATTTCTGGCTTCTCCTCCTCCACTGCCATCACCTGCCACTCTCCTGCTCTCTGATCATGGGGAAGCTACTTGGTCCAAGTGGTTAGATGTGTAAACACAGGGCTTGTCTGTTCCTAGTAATTACATGTATTGCTCTTTTGCCAGTGTGTGCTCTTTGAGCTTCTCTCCTTGCTACAGGTCGCTATAAACATTGAAATTAGCTGAGGAAAAAGCATATGCACCTCAGTAATAGCATTGCAGAAATAATGGAAGAAGTCCAGCCTCTTATTGAAGCATTGGGGAGCATCGGACTCCTGTGGGTAAGGTGACAGCAGTGCTGAGACATCAGCGCTTCACACCTTTCCCAGCACCTTCCACATGACTGTAGTGACTTTGCTGTTGCTGGCGCCTTTGAGGTCCCTGAAGAAAGTCCCGATTGGGACTCATTCACTGTGATGCCATCAGCAGCTACAGCTTTCCTCTCACAACATCCTTGTTATGCATGATGAAATAATGTGTTATGGTTTACCTTATAAATAAGTGTTTTTTGAAAACTTATATTTCAGCTGTTTGACAGGCAAGTTTTTCCATAGCGATAAAACCAGGTTTGTGTCCAAACATCCCTTATAACCCCCTATCTATAATCATGTAGGGGAAAAAAAAAAATCCTTTCAGGCTACAACTTCATATTTGAGTTCTAACAGATGAGATTCTGTTCAAACTGGAGCGCTGTGGCTGTGATGGACACAGAACAGGGCAAAGTATATCTGGTTTTCAACCTGGGAGGAAATCTTCCCCCTAACCTGCCCCCCTCAAAAATGTTTTCAAGAAAAGATCAGACACGGGTTTTTAATGCCTGGGGAAAAACAAAACATGACCCACAATAGATTTAGGCAGTTCCATTTTTGCTTGCTATTTTTAAAAGCATACATGTTATTTAAAAATAATTAGCTTGAGCCAATTTATGTGCAATGTATATATTGCACATATGTCTAGAGGAAACCAGAAACAGGGTTGTATAATCGTAACCTTACTGCACTGAAGGCCTGGCATAATTACCATTGTGAGAGAGAAAGCCAAAGAGATTTTATCTGTCATATTTATTTCCCCATGTAAATATACTAAAACAAAACAAAAATAAACTTTTGATGCTCAGAGCTTAACCCAGTTTATATAGTACGCATTTCATTCTTTGTTATTATTATTATTAATAATAATTTCCCACATATTCATGGGCAGTAAAGCACTTGAAATGGTAATCTGTAAGGCTGTTTTTTCAGCAGCTGCAAATTTCATCTGTTGCTCATTAAAAAAAAGGCATCTTCAAATATACATGTGTGTTTTTCCCTTATTTTGTCTCTGTGTGGCAAGTGAGGCTGTATGGGGCAAAAGTAGGTTTTACCATGCAAATGTGAGCATGTGCATCTGCATAGTCTTCTGGCCCTTTAAAATGTGATTAGCCAGTATAATAAGGCTGCTGTGTATGTGTAATATCATCATATTTAATGAATCATAAGACTGAATGTGAGGAAGAAAGTCTATTGAGTCAAGATTTCCCAGAGGCTTTGCTGGAGCTTGGACTGGCACATGACTGACGCTTTTCTGTATCCTCAGATTCAACACCAAGGCCAACTTTACTTGAAAAAAGTAAAGATCCTGTTAAATAAAAACCATATGAACCCTGCTAAAATAATACAATTTGAGTAAATCAATGCCTTTGGACTTTCTCAAAAGTATCTTAAGAAACTCACTGAAAGGGAACGGTGCATTTCTAGTGAGTACCAGTTAGGAAGTTTAACATGCTGCTCTGTACCTTGGTGACATTGCAGGAGGTGGGATAGATTTTCCCCATACGGAGTACACGTCTTCATTTTGCAGCACATTGTAAACACACTTTTCATGGTAATGTCTTGTTTTGTTTTGGTTTTTTTTCATAGATTATGCATTAGTAATTTGTGCATCACATGCTGGCAGGCGGAATCACAGTATATTGCACACGCTACTAATGTGAGACAGAAACCTCAGCATATTCTAGCTCTTTTCTCATATCTTGTTAGCATCTGTTTGTGGTAGGCTGGGATGATGAGGTGCTAATATGATACAGCGAAGGAAGTGTAATCCATGAACATTTTTGTGTCACATTTGTGTAATATATTACACTAATCTGACCAGACTTTCATGTGCTCTTACCCAAGGAATGCCATTCCAGCCTCCTCCCTTCCCCCATCAATGCCTTTGAAGGTTTGTGAATGATTTCCTGTACACAGGCTGTGTAAGAATGTGCACACATTCTTTCCCTGGTCAAGGAAGGAGTGCTTTTTATGCCCACTTGCTCTCAGCGTAACAATGTTCATGAACAAATTGCACTAAAGAGGGAAGCATGTTCAATTATATTCTTCTTTCTCAGCTCAGAGGTAAATGAAGTAGAAGGTGCACTCTCTCCAATAAGCGTCAGATCCATTCAGAGTGCTTCGTGCAGTGTCTGGGGGCAATTTTTTAGCAAAACTTTTATGAGGCAGCCGTCTGCAGGTTGCACAGCAATAACTAGGTTGCCTGAATTGGCAGCCATTGTTTCTTTCTGAGAGGTGCCATCAACCAATGGCATCTTGCAGACTGGTTCTGATTTTCACCTTGTTACTTCATACTTGTCCTTGGACAATTTTCTAGGTCTATTTTTCCTATCCAGGTTTAGTTTTACCCTAGACTGTTGGTTGTTCAGGTGATAGCTGTCTCTTCGTATGTGTTTATGTAGCTTTAGCACATTGGGATCCTGCTCCTGACTGGAACTGCTCGTCAGTACTGCAATAGAAATAAATGCAGTAGTAAGGTGAACTCATAAAAAAAAAAAAAAATTGCATTATAATTATAATATACAATGCTTCAAGTTGCTGATCTGATTCAGAAAGGGAAGGCCAAATCAAAGGTCTGGATGAAAGACGTGGAATTAGAAAGTCATAATGGTTTTGGCAAGTCATTGTGCATTTCTCTTCCTTGTGGATCCTCAGCTTAAGTTAGAGTTTATAAGGAATAATGAAGAAACGATATCTAATACTGAAATGTGACTGGGCTGTGAAGTCCATATATATGCATATGTATATATATATATATATATATATATATATATATATATATGCGCGCGTGTGTGTGTGTGCCTGTCCTTATTGTAGGTATTCATCTGAGACTAGAATGCCCTGATGCCCATCGTATGGTGTAACTCTTTAGGTGGGTCATGTTATAACTCCCCAAGAGCTGCGTGCAATGCAAGTTCATAGCTTGACTATCCCTGTGATAAACAATGCAACAGAGCTCATTCTACCATACTAAGACCAGTTTTACTGGCTGTTATGTTGCATTTTTCTCCATTATAGAATCAGAATCGTAGAATCTTCATGGTTGGAAAGGACCTTTGAGATCATCGAGTCCAACCATACACACACACAAAAAAACCCCTGCTGTCTCTGCCACTAGAGCATGCCCTGCAGTGCCAAATCTAGATGTTTCTTAAATACCTCTAGGGATGGTGACTCAACCACCTCCCTGGGCAGGCTGTTCCAGTGCCTGACCACTCTTTCAGTAAAGTAATTCTTCCTAATATCTAATCTAAACCTCCCCTGCCGCATCTTCAGACCATTTCCTCTGGTCCTGTCATTATTCACCTGGGAGAAGAGGCCAACACCCACCTCTCTACAACCTCCTTTCAGGTAGTTGGAGAGGGCAATGAGGTCTCCCCTCAGCCTCCTCTTCTCCAAACTAAACATGCCCGGTTCCCTCAGCCTCTCCTCATATGACTTGGTCTCCAGACCCCTCACCAGCTTGGGACCTCTCCTCTGGACACGCTCCAGCACTTCAATCTCCCTCTTGTACAGAGGGGCCCAGAACTGCACACAGTACTCGAGGTGAGGCCTCACCAGTGCCAAGTATAGAGGCACGATCACTTCCCTACTCCTGTTGGCCGTGCTATTCCTGATACAAGCCAGAATGCTGTTGGCTTTCTTGGCCACCTGGGCACACTGCTGGCTCATGTTAAGCTGGTTGTCCACCAGCACCCCCAGGTCCTTTTGTGCTGGGCATCTTTCCAGCCACTCTTCCCCAAGCCTGTAGTGCTGCTTGGGGTTGTTGTGACTGAAATGCAGGACCCGGCAGTTGGCCTTATTAAACCTCATACAACTGGCCTTGGCCCATTGATCCAGCCTGTCCAGGTCCCTCTGTAGAGCCTTCCTACCCTCAAGCAGATCAACACTCCCACCTAGTTTGGTGTTGTCTGCAAACTTACTGAGGGTGCACTCAATCCCCTCATCCAGATCATCGATAAAGTTATTAAACAAAACTGGCCCCAGAACTGAGTCCTGAGGGACACCGCTGGTGACCGGCCGCCAAGAGGATTTCACCCCATTAATCACAACTCTCTCGGCATGGCCATCCAGCCTGTTTTTAACCCAGCGAAGAGTACACTTGTCTATGCCATGATTCGCCATCTTCTCCAGGAGAATGCTGTGGGGGACGGTGTCAAAGGCCTTACCAAAGTCCAGATAGACAACGTCCGCAGCCTTCCCTGCATCCAGAAGGCAGGTCACATGGTCATAGAAAGAGATCAGGTTGGTTAAGCAGGACCTCCCTTTCCTAAACCCATGCTGGCTGGCTCTGATTCCTTGGCTGCCCTGCACTTGCCGTGAGCGCTCACTCAAGATGATCCTCTCCATGATCTTTCCTGGTACCGACGTCAGGCTGACAGGCCTGTAGTTCCCCGGATCCTCCTTCCGACCCTTCTTGTAGATGGGCATCACATTAGCCACCCTCCAGTCATCTGGTACCTCCCCTGTTGACCAGGATTGTTGATAAATGATGGAGAGAGGCTTGGTGAGCTCTCCTGTGAGCTCCCTGAGTACTCTTGGGTGAATCCCATCCGGCCCCATAGACTTATGTGCATCTAGGTGCAGAAGCAGATCACTGACTACTTCCTCCTGGATTACGGGTGGGTTGTTCTGCTCTCCATCCTTATCTTCCAGCTCCGGAGGCTGAACACCCTGGGCATAGCTGGTCTGACTATTGAAGGCGGAGGCAAAGAAGGCATTAAGTATCTCAGCCTTCTTCTCGTCCTTGGTTGCAACTTTCCCCCCCGCATCCAGTAAGGGATGGAGATTCTCCCTGACTCTCTTTTTGTTGATATATTTATAAAAACTTTTTTTGTTGTCCTTTATGTTAGTGGCCAAGTTGAGCTCCAGCTGGGCTTTTGCCTTCCTAATTTTCTCTCTGTATAACCTAACGAGATCTCTGTACTCCTCCTGAGTTGCCTGTCCCTTCTTCCAAAGGTGGCAAACCCTCCTTTTATTCCTAATTCCCATCAAAAGTTCCTTGTTCATCCAGGCTGGCCATTTTCCTCTCCCTTTAATCTTGCGACACTTGGGGACAGCCTGCTCCTGGGCCTTTAAGATTTCCTTCTTGAAGAGTGTCTAGCCTTCCTGGACCCCTTTGCCCTTCAGGACTATCTCCCAAGGGACTCTCTCAACCAGTGTTCTGAACAAGCCAAAGTCTGCCTTCCGGAAGTCCAAGGTGGAGGTTTTGCTAACTCCACTCCTTACATCACTATGCTGTTTCATGATCACTAAACCCAAGAAGGCCTCCGACCACCACATCTCCCACTAGTCCTTCTCTGTTTGTGAACAGTAGGTCTAGCGAGGCACGTCCCCTGGTAGGCTCACCTACCAGTTGTGTCAGGAAGTTCTCTTCCATGCACTGGAGGAACCTCCTAGCCTGCCTGCTCTCTGCTGTGTTATATTTCCAGCAGATACCCGGCAGGTTGAAGTCCCCAACCAGAACAAGGGCTGGCGATAGCGAGACTTCAGCCAGTCGCTGATAGAATACTTCATCTGTCTCCTCATCCTGGTTGGGTGGTCTGTAGCATACTCCCAGCAGAAGATCTCCCTTATTTGCCTTCCCCTTCATCTTTACCCATAAACACTCGACTTTATCATCCCTGGAATCTAGCTCTATACAATCAAAACATTCTCTGATGTACAGAGCCACACCCCCGCCTCTCCTTCCTTGCCATGAGAGAGGTTAGGGCTTCAGGAAACAACAGCTCAATAGTCCTGGCACTGGGGCAAGACTATTCCTGTTGGAAAAGCAAGAAGGAAAGCAGGGTGCACATGTTCTAATAAATTAAACAGTGCCTGTAACATTTTGTAGCACCAAAATGCCATCTTGAACACTGTCAAGCTGTTGGCATGCTTTGCCTTGTACTAAGGAACATTTCCTGAGCAACAGCCACAGAATGCAATCAAAGAACCTACCCAGCCCAAGATGATTAGCAGATTTCTGTTTTGGACTACAAGTAGCTCTATGAATTCCTTCCCTGTTCATTCCTACTTTGCTTTCTAGCATTTTCATTTTGCCAGATATGGCAGGACCAAGCTCAACTCTAGATGACATTGTTCATTGCGAAGTGAAGGTGTATTTAAAAATATTTTTCCTTTAGTTGTGAGCCAAAATTGGATACTATCATACTTGAATAGCTGTGGGAATATTTATCTAGAATAGCACAGTGTGGCAGCATATAGTTACACTATTAGCATCGTATCGTGTCAGTTTGCCTGAGTGTACCCCACTGCGTTCAGTATAATAAATCAGAAGAAGCCTCAGAGGTTATGCCTAAACTGCGTGTGCCTAAGGTCCTTCTCAACTACTGGTCCATGAAACATACTCTGACCCATCCAAGATTTGAGGTTAGAATGACATCCAGCTGTACATAATCCTCTCCTGAACCTTGGTGGGGTTTTTGCTTGCTTGCTTGTTTTTTTTGTTTTGTTTTACTAGGGAAAAAAAAGCCCTACAAGCATGCATGGTGAAAAAGAGGCATGATGTTTTTCCTCTCTTGGGCAGTGACCGGAGTGACTGGTGGTGCCACGCAGCACTTTTGTCCAGCCCTTCAGCGCAGCCAGTGGGAACTGGAGCAGACATGCAATGCAAAGGCAAACCATGCTTATCTCTTCCCTAGGCAAGAAAGCTAGACATAGCAGTATTTTGGTATCATGAAACATAAAATTGGTGAATTAATCTCAGCGGAAGAAGGACCAAGACCCCAAGTAAAGTGTTTGTGGATAATGTTGATATAAAAAAGACAAGACAGTATGTATTACGGTACATTAACCATTAGCTTGTTACAACAATATGGAAAAAAATGCATCATGCACTGACTTCCTATTGATGTGATAGGGTTTTGAGCATAGCTGCTTTACTGAATGTCCTGGTAAAGCAAAGATGAATAAAATTAAAATAAAGATTGTATAAATTGTAAAACAGGAAAAAAAAAAGGTAGTAGACAGAAGCTTTCAGAGTCCCATGAGCTGTTTTTAAAATATTTTTTCTCTAAAAGCTACTCTTTTTCTTATGTCTTTCCCTGACAACTTTTTGCTTTTTATCTCATTTTAATAAAAAGATAGCATTTGAGAGCATCTCAGAATCCAGCATCTCAGCCTCTGCCTTTGTTGTTTAAATTACAGAAAGAAGAAAAAGAAAACCCAAAACTAAAACCCAAAGCCTTTCAAGAGAAACTCAACGTGTTTTGGGTCTCCTCTTTTGGATTCAGAGCTTCTTTAACTGACATTAAAATCAGGAAACTTGATCATCCCCTCCAACAAAAAGCCATTGAAACAAGACTCCAGTGCAATAAGAGAAAACAATACTTAAATTATTGTTTAATCTCATATCTGATGCTGTCTGTTGTGAAGTGGAGGCTTAACAATGACAGGAAAAGATGCTACCCCCAGACTTTCCCTGAGCTAGTGTGACCTCTTTTCTCTGCACTCATCTTGCAGAAGATTTGAAAGCAGGATCATTCCTGCGAGGTCAGGTCCTGGGCTACTGAGACTATACAGACCTCATGAGAAAGAGAGACATGAGGACAAGAAGACTCTGCAGTGTAGAAAGATGCTGGAGGGATCGCACTGAGTTGGTAGGGAATTGCCTAGGAGGAAGGTGTTATTATCCTTCAGATACCAAAGAGGCGTTACTGTGGCTGGCCAGATTAATATTATAGCAGGACTGAACAGCTTGGAGGAGGTTAATTCAATATTTACAAATGCTTTGAAAGGAGCATATTATTTCTTTTGCAAGGTTTCTACTGAAGATAGTGAAAATTGTTATATAAACTGGACAACCAGAGGGAACTATATTTAGACTCTGGTAGGTCATTGCCCAGTTAATTATTTACAGGAAAAAAAAAAATCCAACATGTTGGAAAACACTGCATCTTCTGTATTGGCTTTGGACTACATTTGTTTGCAATCTCAGTTTGTAACTTTGAAACTTGTGTCAATAATACATATCTACGAAAGGAAATGTTTTATCCCAATGTCTCCTTTCTTAATATTTGGTCCTAAAAGCTACACTTGATGTGGTAAGAAGTGGCAAATGCTTTTTCCAGATCTCAGGAGAAAATCAGTCCCCTGTTAGTCATTTAAAAATTTGAAAATATGTGCTTTCACCATGATGAAAAAGTGCAGGTGCAGGCAGATGAGATAATTCTTATAAGATGTTATTACAGTGATTAATTTAATGATGTTATTTCTGGTAAGCATAATTATTTACTGGGAGCTGAATAACTAGAATTTGGGGTAGCTGCTGGCCAAAGATCTGTATTAAGATCTGCATTTCCCAAGTATCACTTTTCTATGACATATGACAGAGAATATAATGGAACTAGTTTGTTATACCCACAAGTTCTTTCCTGTTAAGCAAGACCTCTTTTAGAGATTAGGCATGTGTCAGTATAGTCACTGTTGAAAGCACGTAGTCAGTCCTGTCTGCTGGTAGAGAGTGCTCTGGATATACTTTTGTATCATCTATGATGTTTGAGCATGCTTTAGGAAAGGAGCCTCTGAAAGCTATAAAATTATGGGTTTATTAACCATACTAACTGTCAACAAAGGGCAAGTGATTTGTTTAAACAAACACTGCAGTAACTAGTATTATAATATAACATGGAGGAAGTTTTCGAATTCTATAAATATGTGTAAGACAGGAAATATTGGTCTTTTGGGGGTGATTCCGTAATAGAGCAGTCCAGATAATTGAGTTTGTGCAGTAAATGAAATACAATATAAAGGGATTGGATTGTAACATATGCAGTCTTCATTAGTCTAGACTGGTGTCTGCTTGAACAACTATTGATAGCCCAGCATGATGTATAGTAAATCTCATAAGTTAGACTTAAAGATGAAGAGTTCAGACGAGACATCATCAGACTTCCGCTTAGAAGAATGAAGGTAGGATGAAATGAAAAGTAGGGTGTGATGATGCACAGATTTTCATGCTTAGACTGGGAAAGGTCTTACCTAGAACCACTTCCCACTGGAAAAGCAGAGCTGAAAAATATTTTGAGATAAAATTCAAAAGCCACAAGAGCTTCTAAAATAATCACCAAACTAAGAATATTTTCGTATAGAATTTGGTCAAACTCAGGCTAATATTACTAAATTCCCATTGATTTCAACAGAAGCCAGATCAGACCCTAAAATATTTTTTTCAGTTATCTTAAAAACAAAAGAAATGGGTAATTCTATGCACAAGCAGTAAACAATTTTAGCAAACATATCTATCTTTGGATTTTTTTTAAGGATGGAAAGAATATTCAGTTTTATACAGATGAAACAAGGATAGAAACCTCTGTATTCACAGAAAAGTATTATTTATTGTTTAATATTGCTCATGTTTGCTCACTCAAACAACCAAGAGAAAAATGGTAGGTAAGTAGACAATATAGGGAAGATACAGCACTGTCATAAAAGTGAAACAATTCCTCAGTCACTGAGCTAATGCACTTTCTTTCTTGTGAAGAATGTTGCCCAAATTATAAAGTCTTTATAAGACTAAAGTCCAGGCCAGCTGAACTTTTTATTTTGCATTAGGTTCCAAGGTCCATAGATCCACCAGGTCCATCTTTTATACCCACACAAAATAGGCTTCTCAAAGGATAAAAAAAAAGAAAAAAATCCAACTCATAGTGCACAGGATAGAAATGAAGAGCAAATTGAAAATTATAGTTTTCTTGCTACAACAAATATGGTTTACATTTATTCCTATGTAAATTTTAGCTTGTCTTGTACCACTGAATTATTTGGCAGAAGTTGCCTGACCTCAGTGGAAACAGAATCCTTGCAGGAGGTCTGTGAGCAGGTTTACATGGGAGAGAACCATAATTTCTTCATTATGGTTTTGATAAGGATCTTCTTTGGGATTTTTTCCATGCTTCTACATTTTGATTTCAATGGAGCCGAGCAGCACAGTTACTCAAGCAAAAGGTACCAGGGTAAAATTTAAAGATTCTTGAAGATGGCTAAGCAGAGGAGCTGCTGAAATGCTTGATGGGAGCAGGACTGTAGGCACACAAGACATCTAAGGGAGGAAGTTCTTCTCAGAGAGTTTCCTTCCTTGTATTTCGTTCCCAAGAGGTTTGCTCATTATTTGATTCTCAGAGGCAATCTAATCACTGCTGACATCACTTAGCGCTTCTGGGTTCAGTTCCCCAGTCTGCCACTTGCACTTAGAGTAGTTTTCTCTGGTCTCAGTGTATCCTAGTTTATTTATTTTAAATAAATCCTGTTTTGTTATTTATTTTGTTCACTGGAATTGAGTGAGATTGATTGATTTAAAATATTTATATATAAACATTATATATGTATGACATTACCTATATAGTTTTAAAGAATGTAATATATTCTTCTTAATATATTATCTATTTATAAATTACGTAGATAACTGCAAGCAAAATGACACACACATATTTATGTAAACATATGTATGTGTCTAGATTATTGGAGATCACATTGGTACTTGTGAACAGACAAAAAAAGTCACTGCTGATATCCCAGTTAAAGTAATATCATCTTTACTTCTTTCTTCTGCATTGTGTTTTCTCTTTTTAATTGCCTTATTTTTCTCTAAGTAAAGGCCTTAAGTGAGGAAATCTCTTTGCAAGCCTCCAAATTAAGAGCGAACTTCCTCCTTAACACACTTGGTTAAAGAAACCTTGTCCTTAACTGGGCTCCTCACCTCCATTAGAGTAAAACGTATTTGTCCCAGATGTATATATAAATGTATAATGCATACAATATTTCTACACAGGCAACTTAAAGTTTTGAGGACAATATTTTTAAAGCGTCTCTAACCAGATGTGCTTTGTGCTCATTCTTTCATTCCTCTGACCCTCTCTAAACATTTTATTTTACCCATTTTCATAAGGATTCCATTCACAGGCAACTTCAAAAGCTTTGTACCAGTCTTCCTGTTGTACAGGATGCAAGGGGACCCGTCATCTCAGCCAGCATCCCTGCCATGAGCCATTTATTGCAACAAAAGGCACTGTGTTAACGACATGGCTCATCATCAGTCATTCCTGGTGCAGAAGATGTCAGATCCACTGCTGGAGAACAAGGATAATTTGGACTTTGCTTTTTGAAATGGAAAGATGGCAGGGGCTGTGAACAGTCACCTGTAAATTGGCTGATGATTTTATACTTTTTTTTCACAGTAAATACCTACTCTGAACCTCTTCCCCCCCCCCCCCCAATTTTGCCTTGGAAGGCACCTTAATTTTAATCAACCTGGACATTTTAGTTTAACCTCACATCTTAAATTTAAAGGAGTTTTATAAATTTAAATTCCTGTTCTAGTGTGAAATGTTTTTTTCATGATCCTGTAACTGAAAGGGATGAGAAATCGGTACTATAGAAATTGGAAATATTTTTATAGAAGTCTCCAGAAAATTATAAGCCTGCCTGCCACTGATATATATCTCTTAAAGTTTTGGTCTCACTTTTGACAAGCTTAACACTAACATTGGCAAGAATGCAGTTGTGTGTTCCGATAGGAGAAGATCAGTTTTAGCCAGTATTTGTGCTGGAAATAATTTTATAGGCCTTTCCAAAGCTTTTGCTCAATTTTTTTTTTTTTCACGAATTTTTGTGAAAAGTTTGATGACTGGTATGTGAGTTTATTGTTATAGCCTTTATTACTGCACTGTTTCTGATTCTTTTTTTCTTTTTTCCTTAAATATACTTCTAAGCAACATTGAAACTTACGTGTCACTGAGGATTTCAGCACAATATATAGCTCTTTGCATTGAACTTTGGAGGGATAATATTTCTGGAGATAAAGAACTGATGTACTATAAGACCCCAGATTTACAGTAACCATTTTTGAGCTAGGTAAATAAGCCACCAGCTTGCAAGCACGTGCGTGACTCATTTAACTGCAAGTAGTGTTTACTTACACTTGCGTTAAACACATGCTTAAAATTAAGCATGATCATAAGTGCTGAAGAATCAGGGCCTCCACACATAAAAGGAAAAGTGAGACATGTAAGTTATTTGCATTCAGCTAAAGCATTCAATATGGAGTCTCATGAAAATTGGACTAAAAAATTAATTCAGTTTGGTTTGAATATACATGCTCTTCTGTGGTTTGAAGAGTGTTCAAAGGAGCTTGGTAAACAGTTAAGTAGCAAGTATCAAAGTAGGTTAAGGTGTCTAGTGAGGTACCACAGGGATCTCTATTAGGTTTTATTTATTTAAGTGTCATTAAGAACTGGAAGAGGGATTCTGTTACTGAGGCATATAAAATGAATGTTAATGACCACAGTTTAATTAAATTCACAGTTAATGCTAAATTAGAATGAAGGTGCAAACAATGAGAAATAATAAAGCCAGAGATAAGCATCCGGACAGGACAAAATAAACTGAGGATCAGTTTGAGAAAACGGATACAAGTGGGGGAAAATATTGTCATGCAAAAGGCAGATGTTCCATAGGAGGAAGAAACAAATAATGCAGAGATACTTAGGAATGACAGTGAATAGTGAAAAGTTCCACACAACTTTTTCTTCTTGGTGTGTCTGTATTCAGAAAGTATTATGTCATTGGGCTGTTTTCCATACTACTTTTGCGCACTGCCCTATGATATTTTGTTCCTATATTGAATTCTTTTTTTATTGAAAAGTTATTGATTGATTCACTCAATGGATTACAAAATAAAAAGCACTGTCTCAGAATGCTGGTAGAAAGAAGAATTAGATGTGCAAGTAGTTACCTGAGACCACAGACACCTGAAGACAGAATGGGTTTTATTTTGGACAGTAAAGAGCATCTTATCTATTGGTAAAAGGATGGAAGCAAAAAAAAAAAAAAAATCCGATGTGGGTTCCTTTATATGGTGGAAATGTGTGTGTTTGGGTGGAGGGGGGAACACACAACTATGAAGCACTGCTTGGACTTTTAAAAACCATAATTTTTGAAATTTGGAATGATTCTACCTGACTGAGGGACATTATCCTATCAAAAAAAAGCCCTTCACAAACCCCAAAAGTTTATTGCCAGCAGGAATTTCCTTGACAGAGGAGAAACCCTTGTAATCAAGCCATACCTTGTTTGACTCTGACTCCTAAGTTTCTGTGACACGAATTGTTCATGCACATAAAATGCCAGTGAGGTGGCTGTAGTGTCTGGTTTATGTGGTTCTATACTCTACTAGGAGTAATTAATTCCTTGATTTTTCTTTGTTAGTCAACTGTGTGTTCTGTAGCACTTGTAGCTGCATTGCTGGCTTGGAATACGCAGAGGCACACCTTGCAAACTTTGAAAGCTCTGACAGAGGTGTTCTTGGTGTCCTTATTATGTAGCTTTGGGGAACAGGACAGTACAGATTTCAACATGAAAGTTAAAAGGGGAACTCATTTGTTATTTTCTGCATCTTACTGATGTCCATTCCTTCCATAGGCCCCTCTGATTTATCATCCTAAAGCTTTAGAATGGCTGTAGTTGATGTTCTGTCAAAGCTGCAAGGGGAATAACTAACAGCTGTGCATGGATTGTATTGAAAAAAACCCACATCCTATGATTTTACTTGTTCCTTTCTAGTTGCAGTTGGAAATGGTACTAACAGATGCAGTTTAGGAGTCGGTTCAATTTATGAGTTTTTTGCCTGGAACATAGTGTGTCCAAAGGAGTATTTAGACTTTTTTGGTTAATACAAGATGGTTAAACCACAACTTATGAGCTGAAATGCATCTAACGTTATTCAGTTAGATCTGTGTTTACTACCTAACATACTCTTACTTTCTTTCTCTATTTGCTTCTCAAACTCGTGACTTTCGACATGGCTTCCTTCTCCTTTGTTCAAAAGTAAGGGCGCACAACACTCGAGACTAGCTTCCAAAATAAGGCATTAGTTACTTGCAGTGAATTGAAAAATGATTGAAAATGCTAATTGAGCTCCCCCAGGTGTGGAGATATCACAACTTTTTCTCACTCAAGGCTCCCAGGAAACCTAAGTTCTCCGCATGCTAAGAAGCACCGTTTAACTGGGTGCTATCTCACAGCAAAATCTCAGGAGGATTCAGAGGGGAGTCTTCCTCTGCCAAAGTCCCCTGAAGCCACCAATCAAGCCTGTGTTCTAAGAGCAGACCAAAAACACTTGGACAGTAGAAAAAACTCATCACAGATCACAGAATGGACATAGCAGGAGATGGATTAAGCACACTCATTGTACAACGAGGTGATAGCTAGAGAGCATTTGACCAGGACATGGGAGGCCCAAATCCAATTTTTGCCTGTCTGACAGGATTTGAAAGTCCACATCTCTGTTTCTCCTAGGAGTGCCCTGTTTATGCATTTTATCCAATGCAATGTTTCAGATAAAACACATAAATACTCCTTTGTATCAAGCAATCATCGAACAAAATACAAAGGAGCAGCTTTTGATGTTCAGACTGGAGCCCTAGATTTCCTATTGCTACTCTTTCTCTCTCCCCCTCCCATTTCCCTTTACCCATTCCATCTCATCTACCTGTTAGCTCTGGTACACTGTGTTTGGATTCATGTTGTAGGGCACTCAGTTCTGCATGCATTGCATTAAGTGCTTTTTGTCCAATTTGTCTTCAAGATTTTATTCTGTGAGCTGAATAAAGTTGCAAAACTTGGTGATTGGGTTCCTAGGTTCCTGTTTTGAAAGTGTCTGTTCCTACAGGGAAGCAAATAGCATCCCTCTAAGGAAAAGTGGTAAAGCAGGCTGATATGGAATGCAAATATGTAGCTTCACCTAGATAAAGCTGTGCAAAACATAACAAAAAATCTTCTGTTTACATTTTGAGAGCACTAAACTCAGGTATTGTCTTGGAAATGTCATTATTTAAAAGATAATAGCCAGCTGTAGTAACACACCTTGGTGAGTCATTAAAATAGAAATGAATAGCAAACAATCTGAATTAGTAAGAGCATGCCTACAGCTACTGCTTTAGGTTTCAGGTTTTTTAACTTCTTTCTCTTCTGATGTCTATGATAAGTGACAAAAAAATACTTTCCTTATTTTTCCTTGTTATTCTTCTTTCCTTTCCCTGGCTTAAGGACCTCCCACAAGGTACAGTCTGTAGTTTACAAGGATTTGGTCTTTCTTTTATGAACATTGGCCTTGACTTTAGTAGGAGAGAGAGATTTTCCTTCAGGAAGGTACAATTAAGTAATCGGGGGCAAGAGCAGCCTGTCCTTAATAGGCTGATTAAGATCTGTTAAAGTCAGCATCTCATTTTTACTACGCATATTAAGGCCTTATCTACTGCAGAAGTTTGGACTGCTGTAATGAAATCAAGAGAAAGTGTCTTCATCCTAGGGTAACAGTCCACTAAGACTTGAACCATGAACGATTTCAGAAGGAAACCACACACCCACCGCCATATCTGTACTGACGTAAATGCAGACCAGGCCTATATAAAGCGTGCTGTGTTCATGCCAGGAAAAATTCTGTGGGCTTTGATAAATACACAAGGATAAATTCAACAAAAAATGTAATTTCCAAATAATGAAAAAGAATTGCTGATGGTCACTTTTTAATTGAAAAGAGTAGCATTCTAACTAATACTTGTTACTCATAGAAAAGATCGGATGAGGTTTCCCATCGTTGTGATTCTGTTTTAACTTCCTGAAAGACTTCTTACGAAGAGTAAAGCTGAGATGTCTACCGTTTTTTGTTTTATGCAACTTTATAAAGAAGAAGTTATTTCTATTTTTCTTGATTCTATTGCTGTTCCAGTGAAAGCGCTTTATAAATTTGTTCTTTCCCATGAGCTTTCAAGTGCCGTATTCACTCAACCCTCTGCCACCAACTTATGTCAGGCATGGCAAACCAAGCAAACAAGTTCTGTGTCACTTAAAAGTAAGCCTCTTTGCAGTAAAAACAGGGTTAGTTCCAACTGCTCGCTTGAGTTATCACTGATATCAGGCCCATCTCTTTCAACCAAAGGACTGAAGAACCTTGGGCTGCAGGTGGTTTTACATTCAGCTATGAACTGTTTGTCCTGTTAAGACCTTGTGTTTAAAAGGTGTGTTGGGACCCTCGGACAGGAGAAAACCTGTAGGTGCAGGACACAGACTCCCAGCACAGGCAGTATGAAAAGTCAGTGCCAGGAGGAGCAGGACCCCGGGGGAGCAGGATGTAATGTTGCATTGTGGAGATACACAGACACAGTGTCCAAGGACGTGGTGCAGGTGTACCTCAGATGGCTTTAACTTACTACTGCCCTAACAAACAGTACTATGCCTGTGTTCACATGGATTTCATCAGCTGAGGGCTTAAAAATACTTTGGAGAGCCTTGCAGCATCTATGCTGAGCTCCTTTCCATCACAATTGGACAGCTACTGATAATGGAATAACCTGGTTAAAGTTAGTTTAGATATCAAAGTCACTGCTTTGGATTCTGGTATTCTTGCATTTGGTTTTCAGATTTAGAGAAGGGACATTCTGCAGGCAGTAGACTGCCAGTGGCTTTGTTACTAAGAGTTTGCTGGCTGTGGGGCTGCAGAATAATTCCTGTACTCTGATTTTCTTTAACAAGAACACGCTCATACCTCCTTCTGGAAAAAGTGCTTGCTATAAAGAACCATTTTACCAGGTTTCTCTTGTGGGATTTCCCATAAATTCTTCTTACAGGAGCAAAAAAGTTAAAGTTAATGGCATTTAATAGAAGTGAGGAGCTGGAGAAGGTTGTCCATTATGCCTACAAGGCATTGCTGGAGACAGCTGCTGAGGTGAATTCCTTTTACTTTCCCACTATCTTTTGTTCTCTCTGATTATATAGACAAACAGCATTATCAGTAGCTCCTCAGGCCCTAGTTGTCCCAGAGTCCTCTCTCATAAGGGTTTCCCAAAGTAGAGTGGATATCACAACAAATTCATCACAGCTTCCTATCAGTGAGTTTCTGTGGGCTGAGAGGGATGGCCCATGTTTCCCAACTTCTCATCCTTCCTCCTACCCATCCAAAGCACCAAGACTCACATCTGTAAAGTCCCCAGGGGAATGATAGCACACAGCAGTGGTGCATGGCCATCTCATAAAGCTAATGAACTTTGAATGAAATGTGTCTCTAAAAATTACTGTTTAGTACAAACTCCATGAGAAACAACAAATACACAAACAGGCATAGGTGTAAAACTTGAGTCAGTCCGTTAGTTTTTACTTGCAGCTCCATATTAAAAAAGGTTGAAAAAAAAAAGGAGGGCAACAGAACATTTCACGCCTCAATTTAAACCATTGTTTTTCAAAGGAAATGTAACTTGAAATAACCATGTATTTCTTACTAAGTGGAAGCAAGTGTTATGCAAACAAAGAGTCATGTGTGAAAGTAATTCTTATCTTGCTGCCTGGACCAGTTGGGGGATAAAATAAAATAAATCCAAGTCAGGTCCAAATAGAAAATGGAACTCAAACCTCTGGAGCACATAGAGCAGGGACTGAACATGCTGTAAATCAGGGGAAGTCAATTGACTGCAGTAGGAAACATGCTCTCTTTGTGCACACCTGTAGGTCAGGACTAGCAAACGCACTATTAAAAGCAATATCCCCACTTAATTTTTAAGGACTGTTTACAGATCAAAGTGCACTCATTATGAATATGGATGTCATGTTTAAATAGTCCCTGCTTTACTGCCATATAAAGTACTCTTAAGATATTTCCTTTTTACTGTGAAGTAAAACATTCTTGGCACCACCAGTCCTCCCCTGCTCCCCTATCTCTCCTACTAGCAAATGGTAGATATATAAAATAGCTTATTTAAAATTTTTTCACTGTAGCTCACATCATCTCAAGTGGACATCAGAAAAAGTCCAAGCTACATCATCCATAGGACTCAGGAAAAGTTCTGTTTGTTTAGGACAACTTCTGAGTCTGCTACAATAAGAAGGTAATACTGTATTCTGTAGATGGCTCCATGGATTTAAGGATAATTTATATGAGGAGAGCTACTGAATGCTATAAGTAAGAAAACAAATACCAGTTCTCAGTAGCTCACAGGTGCATCTTCTCTGTGCTTGAGGTCAGTGTCCCCCAAGTTTGCTGAAACCAGGTTATGCACCTGCTCTCGTCCTGCTCCCAGCCCCTCTGCCATGTCCTCAGCCATCCTTTTTCCTAAATGCCCCCTCCCTCCACTGCAGGCTGTACAGCTTTATTTTCATTTAAATGAAAAGATACCGTCATGTGCAGAGGAGCTCTTGAGCCATAAATCAATAGAGACTGGGAATGCGTTTCACAAAAGCATTGTTATTCATTTTGTCCTTTTAATGCTCTTTTTTAGAAGGTATTAGACTGAATGGACCTTTGATCTGATGTACTATGACGTCCTTCATTTCTTGTGGTTTTCCTCGTCTGTCCAGCTTTCACTGCGCTGTTGTGCAGCCTGCCTTAACAAGCCCAAAAGAGTTTCGAGTTGCGCTCTATCACCAGTGGTACACATCTAAACAACCTAGTCCTGAGATGTGAACAACAGTAGCTAAAAAGCAATAGCAAAATTTTTCCTAACATGTTCTTCCAGATGGTCTCTCTTCTCCCGAAAATGTACTCCAGAATAAATGGGTTGTGCAGTGTGTTTTGAAGGTGGGTGCATTCAGCTCAGGATGAACTAAGGAGGGAAACAGATTCCTCAGTAGGGTCCTTTGGTGAAATCATTCTGTCTTTTCTCAGTTGATGGTACAGCGTGGGGTTGTAGCTCAAGCGTCACAGCTTGGAAGAGGTAATCAGGACTTCTTAGTGCTTTCCCAATTTCCAAGTAAATAACCTTTGAACTTCTGATGGGCCATCAGCACTTTAAAAAAGGATTACCTTAACTCCTCCTATTCAGAAAGGATATTTGATACGAATCCTTTACTAATATTTAAAGGCTCAGTACTTGTATTCTTCAGTGTCTGGGTTTAGCAGTGATGTCTTTAGTCTACAATGCTTCAGATTAGTAGTACAGATGCTATGCCATGCATCTTGAAATTTCTCTACTACTTCTTACCTTCTAAATACACCAGAGGCAGTGATCTTCACTGACATTGATACACTGGAGAGTTTGATAGTCTTGACTACAGTTATTCTCTAATACAAGTCTAAATCAGGAAAAATATGACTGAAGTCAATGCAGTCACTGCAACCACAACATGATGTGAACAGACAGCAGACTGACCTACAGGTTTTTTCCACCAGTGTAAAGTATAATACCTTTTTGTCATCCCTAATTTTAACTTTGTCTTGTATTTTGTGCCTTGTGTTTGTATTAGTTACTCTGTGGTGCTGAGTGTAATAATACAGCTCCTGCCACTTGTGAAAAGCACAGTGGGAATTTTTTTTTTTTTGTACAACCTGAAATTACAAAAGCAGCCAAGCAGAATTTAGTCAAACTTAGGAAGCAAATATCTAAGTCTGACGAAGTCTATAAATAATAGTAACAATCAGCTCAGTTTGTTAGCAGTTCAGAAATAAAGGCTTTGTAAATGAAAAAGTTTTCATGTCATAATTATAATGCAAGGGAAATCAATATCCTTTAGTCTGAGAAAATAGCTTGGAAAAAAGACACTAGGAAAGAAGTGGCTCTTATTCTTACCTCAGGTTTAATCCCCAAGGTGGCAAAGTGTCTTTAGTTCACATCAGTTTCAGTTGGAGTTGATAGGGGTGCATTCAATGTCCCACAGAGTCGGCCCTTCACACCTGCTTGGGGTTTCTTTCATCCTCTAAAGCATGGATGGCCAACTTCCATATCCTAAAAGCTATTTTTATTCCCAGCCAGGTGCTATGGGGCCAAGCAGATATAGCCATATTGCTACAGTGCTACTCCAATTGACCAGACCAAACCCAGATCTGTGCCTTCTCCCTCCTACAAGATGATACAGGAACAGGCCAATTGCTGCCTGGCCAGTGTTCCCCAAGCCAGAAAAATGTCCTTTCAGGCTGAGTCTTGGCTCTGAGCCATCTGCTGACTAGTTTGGCACAAGACTATTCCAAATCTCTTCCCTTTATTCTTCCTACCTCAAGGATCTCAGTGATTAGATTCCAACCTCCTTTCCAAAACCACCTTTTTTACAACACTGGCACTGTGTCTGCTAGTGACAACCCTTCCTAAAAAATGAGCTTCTTCCTGTGAGTTATGCTGAAAGGTTCTGTAATACTTATCTGGTGTAGCCCCACCAAACAGCTTTCAAACCTTTGCTAAGAATTGCTTGTCTCATTATTTTCCTCTTTTTTCATGGAGGTGGTCCGGCTTTTCATGTGTTTTCCTTCATTTCCACTGAGATGATGTTTTAAAGGGATCTGCTAGAAAAAATCTGAACTCTTTCCCTCTGCTAGGAAGGAGGCAAAACAATTTTTATAATAATTGCTACAAGGTATAATCTATTTTTAATTATATTCACAGTAAATTAAAATAAACATCATATAAATGAACATTGTAATTAAATGGAATGAAAAGACTTTAAAGACAAAGGCTTTAAAGCTAAAGGCTAGTGGCTGCTTTTAGTTATGTGAACAAAGAGTTGTGTGGCATAACTTAAGTGACAGCGCTGATGCTGAGCTCAATGGTATCCACTGAAAATCAGAGGAGATGAAGGAAGGTGGAGGGTCCTTAATGTGAGAAGCTGGTCAAGGAAAAGACAACTGTCAGCTTGCTGATGTGCTTTGCCCTTGTCCATTATGGTTTAGTTCTTTTAGTCCAGTGAAATATATTCATATCTGTAAGTTTTGAATATTGACAAACTGAGGACTCAAGATTTCCTGGCAGGGGATGCATTTCTATAGGAGGCAAACAACAGACACAGAAGAAAACTGTGGAGTGCACAGTGCACTGTAATGGGCAACATCCTGATAGATGGATGGGCAAGATTTTCCCCTTCCTCCTCTAGATATCCCATGCTTTTTTGATCAAGTCACCGCCCATTTATTACCTGTCCTTGTGACTCTGTAGCTGCTGCTTTTCCTGTAGCAGTTAGGAACAGCCAAACTGGAAAAAAGGTACAGCTTTTAACTATGCTGGTAGGTAATTATCAGAACTACTTCACTACCTCACATGCAGACCTTAAGTCAAACCTGGTTATTTTCCTAATATATGTATTCCAACTTAACTACCCACGTCACTGGATTTGATGCAGAAAAAGAGTGTGGCTTATGTTGTGCCCCAGGTCAGATGGGATGCTCGTGCCACTCCCCTTTGGATTTAAGGATCCATGAATCAGACCCGGTTCTTTGGTTTATTTCCAGAGAAACTAAGTAAAACAATCAGAGACAGTCCCCGAACAAACAAAACTGGCTGCCTTGCACCAGTGGAAGTAAATTCATTTAAAATGTGTTTTGACACCTAAGCTCAACCTAGAAAAAGAAAGCTTCCCTTTCATTGGTAAGCTCCGCCTCACCTGCTTAAAAATATTACCACAGATGAAGTTTCCCTTTTTAACAATAAACTATTTAGTAAATGTTGGGCTTCAGCCTCTCACCTTTACAGCCAAATCATTAATTATGACCTTTTTAGTGCTGTTATTAAGCAGTTCCCCCTTTTCCCCTCAAATTATTTTCCTTTTCTAACAGTGAACCTTCTGTGTCAGTGGCTCGTAGACTGGAGCGGTTGTAACCTGTAAGTAGCATCCACAGATCAAAAGGGAAAAAATGTTTACTGGAAAGGGGCAATGCAGCAAAGACAGGAGGAGGCAGTACATGGATGGGCAAAGCAATGACTCCTCTCTCTTTGTCCCTGTTATTAGCCAGGATTCTTTGGGGGTGCCTCTGCAGGAACAGCTATCGGGATTCACAGAAATATGGAAGTTTAAATCGTGTGAGTCTCTGACTTCTTAGGGGATATGGGAAGGCTTGCAGGCATCTCTGCAGCAGGTGGGCACCCAAAGCAAGCATGATGGGCTGCCATGGGCACCTGCTCCCCGCAGGGCTGTCTCCAGCACTGGCTCTGCTGTAGCCTGGGCACTGCCTGGGGAGCCCTGAGAGGAGGGAAGGGTCTCCATCGCGGTCACCCTGGAGACTTCTCCAACATGGTTCACAAAAAGAAGGAGGAACTTTTCCCTTTGAATAAAAGAGGCCCTCCCTTTACATCAGCCCACTCAGTGCTTCCAGAGGGGATGGGGAGGCATGGAGGGATCTGCTCTTGGAAGGGATGAGACCTGCATTACCCAACACACTGTCTCAACGACAGCTGCATCAGGCTTGTATACTTGCATTTGTTCAGGGTGAGTAAAGACTACAATGCTGATGTGTTTGGTGTGAGAGCTGAGGCTGAGGCCACTTTTGCCCTTTGCATTCACTGATGCTAACCACCTCCTGGCCACTTCCCAGGCTGCCATTCACACTGCACTTAGGAGCGGTGGGAATCCTTTCCCTTCTCTACTGAATCTTCAAGGCATTTGGTGGGGGACCTGCAATGTGACTAGCAGAGGTGAGAGACAGTCCTCCCATAGCTACCTGTGGCATTAAAATTGAGATACCTTTTTTTCCTGAGTAAATTAGTTTTAAACTTATTTCCTTCTTTCCTTTCTTCTTTTCTCTCTTTCTGAGTTGCTAGAGAGGTTGAAATCACCTCAGGAGAACTGAAACAGGGATCTGCTGCCACCTTCCGATCACTTGGAAATCCTTCCATGTCCCCAACACAGAAACGGTGCTATGTCATAGAAGTGGCTGCATTTCACTAAAGGGTGAAAATATCCTTCTGTCATCTACAACTGTCTCTTATATTAGTTTTCATCAAAAATACACTGAGAACTTTGGAATCAATACAATATGAGTGACATATTTAGGGAAGGGGTCCCATTCTTGTGCATATAGTATAGAAAAGCATTACATGCCCAGCTTCAGTGCAGGTACCCAAAGTTTCCAGTGAGCTCAGTCAGTACTAGATTCATAGAATTGCCCAGGTTGGAAGGGACCTTTCAGATCATCTAGTCCAACCATCAACCTAACTCTGACAAAAACCATCACTAAACCTTATCTCTAAGCACTGTGTCTGCCCGTCTTTTAAATACCTCCAGGGATGGTGCCTCAACCACTTCCCTGAGCATCAAAATACTTTTGTGTGTCATGCCCCAAACTGGAAACAGACCCAGAATCCAGCTTGTTCTGAACAATCACAAAAACTTTAAACCCATCACTACTTTCATTTATTAAGAACCTCAAAAGTTTATAGTTTGTAATATTTAGCATGGCAGGGATGGAAAAGGGCATGTGTGAACAGCCTATTCCTGTTGATAGAGTTTTTAAAAAACTCAGGGAGCTATCCCTTGGTTGCTCTGTAGTCACTTATTTCAAACCTTGAATTATTCTGGTATGTAAATACTGATAATAGCTAAATATAACAGAAAATGGTCACGTACACATGTATACACCATATTCATCTGTCAGAATATTTTCCTGGGTCTTCAGCACCAAACCGCCTGACCTTTACCACTTGAAATAAAGGCTCTTTTGTCTATAAGTAAAGTGCCAGCCTGAACAGTAATCTTGGCCAGCCACAAGAAAGACAGCATTAAGCATTCACTTCTCAGAGGCATCAATATTGCTAATGATTTCAAACCCCTGACTCAGGCCTCCTGAAACCATTAGACAGGCCTTACGATCACCAGTGCTTAAGACAACAATAAAGACATAAGGGGTTTTTTTTATTATTTTTCACCTGTTTTTTTAATCTTTACAATTCTGTGTTTTAAATTTTCGTCAATCACCCTGGCAGACAATTTTTAGAGGAAACTCAACTTGTCCTGTGATTACCTGGCTAAAGGAACTGGGGTCTTAAGGGAGGGAAAAACCACACACACACACACAAAATGAAAATGTTAAAAATTGGATGGCTATGAAATCAGGAAAGTCAGCAGCGTGGGTGTAAGCTTTTTTGCAGCCCATCAAAGTGCGTGAAATATTAGAACCCCCTTAAGCTGCCATTTAATGGTGGTCACTGTCCCATTACAGAGTTGATGGCAGCCCTGGCTCAGACTGACTGCTCAGGCTCATGTGAGCTTTGCCATCCCAAACTGGCCAACAGAGAAAGCAAGATATCACATGTCAGGCTCACACATTATTCCCTCACAAAGGAACAAGCCCTGGCACCTGGGAGGAATATACCTTGTGGCACCCCTGCTTAGGCACTGTAGGTCCTCGCATGCCCTGGCGCCAGCCGCCGCTGTGCCTCCAAGATGAGCTCTGCCCCTTGCCCAAAGGCAGAGCTGGCTGGGTTGTACGCTGTGACTGATCCAGTCGTGGGGAAAAACCACGCCTGAAGGGCCAAGTCCTTCTGCGTGAGATCAGCAGCCTGTATAACAGAGATAAAACTGTGTTTATCTGACAGGCAACGCCAAAATTGAAAGTCTTCAGTGACTTAAGAAGAGGGACAGGGGACCCTGTTTTTGTTGCAGATCTTAACGGAGACTAATACTCAGAAAATGCTCAGCATCCACCCTCAGAAAACCAAGAACGATGACGATCCCGAAAAGTAAAACTCTAACAGCATTAGTCTCTTCTGAAAATCTCAGCAGGAGTTTTTAATCAGGGGCAGCCTTGTAATGAAGAGACAAGTAATGATTTCCTATAGTCTGTAAAATTCTGATGAAGGTAAAGTAAACATTGTTATTACAGGGTTACAGAGTCAATTTCCTATCACTTTTCACTAGGACTATTGTAGGGAAACATTTGGGTAACCACATGTTGTGCTAAAAAAACCCTAAACACTAGCAATGTTTCCTTTTTAGGAAAAGAGCCTTGTGAATGATTTAAAGCCTGATTCGGTAATTTGGGCTCTCTTTTACTCTGAAAAGGAATGGGGGAGAAGGGGGAGGGTGCCAAAACTATATTGCACATTACCAGATTTCCAGGATTCTGCATTTTCTTACTCATTAAACTTCACGTTGAATATGTATCACTTCTCCGCACACAGTTCCAGCCCTAGGGATTGCACAGTCCAAATGTATTTTAATTACATTATTTATTATTTAAATTAATTTAATTACAAAAAATAACAGACTCTGCACATGTTCGAAAATGCCATGCTGTACAACTAAATCTTGAGTAATTGTTAAATTTCTTGCAGGCCTCCTGCTAGGAAGTACTGTTTTTCTTTAAAAGTGAGAACACTATTATATCCGTCAGTGGAAAGTTTACACATTGTATTTCTTCTTTCATATGCCGTTAAACATGAGGCTCTCTCATTTCCCCCTTTCTTCAGAAGGCAGGAGACCCATCTGGTAATATTCTGCAGATCAGCATTTCTTAAGGAGAGTTTGATTTAAGTGGTGGTTTTGTTGAAGGCAACGAAAAGAAACTTATGAACCTGGGTTACAGCACTAGGTCTTGTGGTGTTATTAAAGTTACGCCATGCTTGTTCCATGCCAAAGATAGAGCTGTCTTTAAGCTGCAGAGAATAAGTAAGAGGTATTCTCTTAGTTCTCATCCCAGTGTGTTTTAGACTTGCAGCAAAGAAAAAATGGCCAGTGTTTGCAAAGCTCTTGACTTGCCAGCTAATTCAGCTAATTTTGTTGTGAGAAAACTCATGTGGATAAAATAAGAGCTCCTTCATAAGCTCATGTGTTGTTAAAGTTTTACGAAAAAAAAAAAATAAAAGAACCATTTTCAAGACTGATAAGTGTCTGCGTGCTTTTTCGCGTCTGTTTTCTGGCCAGCACTGGGTGCGCAGGTGTTGAGATACTGTAAGAGGGATATTGCCATCTTTCTTCCTGGACTAAATGTAGTGGTTGAGCCTCTTTTCCTTTCTCTATCTGAGCCGGGAATCCAGAGCAAAATGTGTGAAAACTGGGAATAAACCTTTCTTGGATGAGAGAATGCAGATAAGGGATTTTGCTATAGAACAATGTTCCAACAAAGATCAGGAAACTTTTCAAAAGTTTCCGCTTGGGGGAAAAGAAAACCCAAAACCAAAACCAATAAAAAACCTTCTTGACCAGAATTCAGGTTCATAATACAACTATATTCTTCTTTTTTCAAACCCTAAATGCCCCAAATTACCTCAGATTTCTGTCTCCTCTTTAGCAGGACTTTGATTCTGTAAGAGAGAGTAATGCATGAAATCCGCTGGAGAATGTTCTTCTGCTGTTGCTGGTGTTTTTTACGGATTTTAGTCCACAGTGATAAAAGCTCAGTATAGGCATCAGGCGGGGAGAGTGCTGTAGAGGAAATGCCAAGTCAGATCAGCAATCTATATAGTTCATATTTTGTTTCAGGAAAGGCTAGTGACAGATAATTCAGTCCTGGTCATTTAAGTAATTGCATCATCTGCAAATATTACCATCTCAGTACTCAGTATCGTACCCAAATGGCTAGCAATTATGTTAAACAGTTCTACTCAAACACACTGAGGCAGCGAAATGTTAAGGTATGCAGTGGTGAAAAATGCACTTTTAATTTTAGCCTGATTTCAGCCAATCTGGCTTTAGGAAATTAGCTGAGGTCCAAAAATATAACTGTACTCCGGGCTGTCTTTGTAGTTGTTGTAGAAGGAAAAGCAGTTGTAGAAGGTAACTAATCCAATCTAATTGTCCCACTTGCAATCTATAAATAGTCTACCTTGGAAGAGTCTACCTTTCTCCCTCTGTCTGTAAAGAAGTGCCAGCAGGACAATTCTCTTGGCAGTAGTAACAGACAATTTATGAATGCCTTTTTTTTATTCTACACTGTAAGACAGCTTATTTGATGGACTGGCTTCCATCAGACACTTAGAAAAAGACTTTCCAAAAGTCCTTTCTCTCCCCTTGGTAGAAAGGGCAGTCGATATTCTTTTCCTTGACTGCAGTAGGGCTTTCAACACTGTCTGCCGTAGCATGCTCATAGAGAAGCTGATGAAGTGTAGTCTGGATAAGCAGTGATGTAGATTGAAAACTGTCTGAATGGCCAAGCCCAGAGGGTGGTGATCAGTGACACGAAGTCTAGTTGGAGGCCAGTAACTAGCAATGTACCCCAGGGGTCAATACTGGGTTCAGTCACGTTTAATGTTTTCGTTAATGATCTGGATACCCTCAGCAAGTTTGCTGATGATACAAAACTGGGAGGAGTGGCTGATATGCCAGAGGGTCATGCTGCCATCCAGAGGGACCACATCAGTCTGAACAACCCCATGCACCAACGTATGCTGGGGGCTGCCCAGCTGGAAAGCAGCTTGGTGGAAAAGCTCCTGGGGGTCCTGGTGGACACCAAGTTGAACATAAGCCAGCAATGTGCCCTTGCTGCAAAGAAGGCTAATGGTATGACACACTGCCCCTTGACACTCTGCACCTTGACCAGCGTCGACAGGTAGGCAAGGTGCCACACACTTCATCTAAAATAACATAGGGCATGCTACTGCCATATGAGGTGTGATTCTCTCAAATCACACTATCATTGGTGGAGCCAAGGGGTGGCATGACTCTTACCCACATTCAAAAGGCATTTGCACAATTGGCTGCTGCTGTCAGATGACCTGGACATTAAGTGTCCCATGGCTGGAGCCATGGCATTGCTTATGATCCTCTGTTTGCTACCTGTGAGTCACCGTGTGGGTTCATCATTGCTCGTCTTTCTCACTGCCTCAGTAAAGTTTGGTTTATAACATCTTGTCAGACCTCATTACTGTTCAGACCAAAGCTGGGAAAGTTGGAACTGTTCAGCCCAGAGAAGAGAAGGCTGACAGGGGGATCTTATCCATGCATGTGAATAGCTGAAGGGAGAGTGTAAAGAAGAGGGAGCCAGGCTCTTTTCAGTGATGGGACCAGAGGCAATGGGGACAAACTGAAACACAGAGGTTCCCTCTGAACATCAGGAAAGACTTTTTCACTGTGAGAGTGGTCAAGCACTGGCACAGGTTGTCCAGAGAGGTTGTGGAGTCTCCATCTTTGGAGATATTCAAAAGCCATCTGGACACAGTCCTGGACAACTGGCTCTAGGTGGCTCTGGGTTGGACCAGATGATCTCCAGAGGTGCCTACCAAGCTCAATCATTCTGTGACTCTTTGGTGATGTCAGAGAATTTTAGTTTAGAAATTATAGATTTGTGGCTTTTTCTTATCTGATAGATTCTCTTCCCACTTAAATGAGCCCAATGTTACTGACATAGGTTTAAAAACAATTTCATATTCATAATGAGGATGGTGACTGATGGGCCCAAGCACATTATTTGCTTTCTGTAACAGACTGGAACTTTCTGTTTCCCAACTTCCGTTTCTGTGGTTCCTCTTTTCTGTGATCTTTAAAAGCTCATATACTTCGTTGGAAGGATTTCTTACCCTTTGTACCCCCACATCTGATTTTTGTCATTGTCTTGTAGTTGCCCTCACTAAATGTTATTTGAAGACAAAGTGACAGTATAAGACTTTAGCTTTTATCCAAAATGATACCATGGGGAGATATATACTCCATGCTATCAGGGCCAAAACAAGTTTCCCTGTTTCTTAAAGTTTCATCTTCACTCTAAAAAGCTGTGTCCTTAGTGACCACAGCAGAGTTCAGGGTTTATAGGCACTGTGGTGAAGTTCAAGAGAGTTTAGTTAAAAGCTTCAAGGCAAGAACCTGAAAAGGTCTCCTCTCCAATGAAAATGCTTAAGAGATTTGTGGTTCAGTGAGACTTTCCACCCCTTAACACAAATGAGATGTAAGAAATTCATCCCTCCCTGCTAGATTAAACACTCTCCCACCTTCCCCAAGCCTAACTTTGATAATTGTGAGAGTCATGAAAGCAAAGGTGAACTACTTCAAAGTCTAGATGTATATTTTGGGTACTTTTGAACCCAATATAACCTTGGATCCAATGGACCTCCATGCGTCTTGCATAGTCCTATTTCCTAGAGTCGGGATACATGCAGATGTGATACCTGATACCTTTGGCTTCTGAAGAGGGTGGTACCAGGCAAGTTACAATGCAGAATAATCCTACCAGATGGAGCCATGCTTTAGAAAGAGCTGTTCATTTGGCCCTTCTCAAAGAGAAATAAAAGGCTGGAGAAAGGGGAGGGTAAGTGAATAGAGGGAAAAAGTGATGACTCCACAAAAAATGAGTGGGCTTTGTTGAAAATGAGGTGAGCCTTGGGGCAAAGCAATAATAGAATAGTAACTTAAATTGATAAAATACCTTTCAGCATGGTCTCAAAGGACTGCACAGTTATTAAAACCTAATGCCAAATTTAGCGCTACAATAAAAAGACAAAACAAAAGCAGTTCCACAATATAGTGAAATATATAAAAAATACCAAAAATAGAGTAACTCTAAACCCCAAACAATCTTACTTTCCCCTAAGTTTGGAAATACAAAGTGATTTTCAGGGCATTGAGTACTGGGCTATGTTGTTTTACAGGGAGAACCATAAAGTAAGTAAGCAGTACACATTTTTGGGTAGGGGGCACACTGTGGGCAGAAAGCAAACCTACTAATAGTGTCTTGGAGATGCCCTGTACTCTAGGGAACAGTTTTTTAACATTGTTCATAGACTTCAAATTGAAGATGGTCCAAGAGTTTGATCTTAGAGAGAGAGAAAGGCGGGCAAGGAAAACACGGTCTTTTTTCATTGGGTCACAAGTTATTTGGCTCAGTCAAAGGATTATTGTTTAAAATATCAGGGTTATGAAGGAAATCAGACTGTGTGATTGTAATCCTTTTTAGTTTCAAGAACATGCGCATCTACCAGGAATTAAAGTGTTTTATTTATTGTGGATATAAGTATAGCTGAGACATTCTGGAGCCGGGAGATTCTTCTTGCAGCCTACATCTGGTCTGGACATCCTATTCTTTCCTTAACAATTAATGGAGAGAAATGGGCTTCTTCATTCATCATTCACCTGCTTCACTATAGGTATCTCCATTAGGAGGTGATGAGTTGTGTCCTAGGAACTCCTGTTTCTCTCCATCAGCTTTACAAGGAGTTTAGTAGGACGGGCAACGGTATAGAGCTCTCCATTTCGTCAGAATTCTACCTTGAGCTGGGGGCTGAAGGAAACAAATATTTTCCATTTGTGCAGAAAGAATAGAAGAGGCAGAAATTACTGTACTGGCTGAAATTTAAATAGAAGATACGGAATTTGGATAAGACAGTTGTAGGTATTTCTCATATGCCACAAAGCAATTTTGGAGTAGTTAATGAATACATCCATTTACAGGACATTCATGTAAAACATTTTTTTCTGTTTGACCGTACTGAATGCAGTTGGTCAAGATAGAACTGCATTCAGTTATCAAGATATTTATTTGCATGTCTTGCAATTTATAAAACAAGCTGTATTCTCTCTCTTGTGCTCTCCTTCTACCCCTTCACTCTCTGATCTGTTGCTGAGTGGTAAACAAAATCATGAGGAGTGTAATGAATGACAGGCTGTTTTTAAAAACTTTACTTACTGATTTACACAAAATGAAAAATACTGTCAGAATTGCACAAAAAAGAGCTTCTTTGACTTCATATCACTTAAGCAAATGCATTGTGACTGAAAGCTGAAAAAAAATGCAGAACCTGCGACCCCTTAAAATGGATATCCCAGAGAAAATGCACTGTCCCTTCCTCTGTGGTTTAACTTCAGTAATCTGATACCTAAATTGCCAGTGCAATCAGGATTTGATAGGATTAAAATCACTTAGAAGAAACTGGGAATAGGATCAGCAATCTACAGATACTGACTAAAACTTGCAAAACTATAGTTAGGAATGGATCTGGAAAATAAAATCAGAGGATTTGGAACATAAAGGAAGAAATGATCTAAAAATTAGCTGTTTCCCACAAGGCACAGAGGAGAGAGAGAGATTCTGTTCACTGTTTTAAGTAATGATCTGCTCTCTTCTGCATCTGAAAATAAAGGCAACAGCAAGGCCGATGCTCACAGGGTCTCCAGACTGCCTCCTTCCACAGTTGTTTCCAAACAAACCCAAGACCACGATAGTAAGTTTGCCCAAAATAGCACATTCTGAAAATTCCTGGAAAGTCTTAGTCTGGCAGGGCATGAGGCACAGGTGCTTCATGACCATAGCCTACTATGAGGAAAGCAAAGGAACTGAATGAGACTACTGTCCATCTTAAAATTTTAAGTGAAAGCCAGAGGACACTTTAATTTCAATGCAGTTTACATAGCAATGGATTTTACATATCAAGAACAGAAGCACATCAAAAAGAAGAGAAAGGAAAGGAATGCAGTCCTACAGAAACTGAAGTTAGTAGAAATGGTCTGGAAAACTATGAGCCAAATTTTTCAGAAAGTCAAAAGCTATACCCTTTTAGAGAAGTGGATTTTTTTTTTTTTTTTTTTTTTAATATAAAACAAAGAAGGCATCACAGAGCTAGGAGAGGAGAAGTGGTAAATAAAAATCATGAAGCTGTGGTTGTTTCAGGGAATTTAGGTGTAACTGAACAATAATATGTAAAACAGTAATAGTACTACTGTTGGTAATAGAAATATGAAGAAAGTGGGTATCAAAAAGCATAATTCTAAACCCAAGAAGAAAGGAAAGTGAGGTGGGTATAGATTAACACAGGAAATAAGTCCCTTCCAACCCTACCATTCTGTGATTCTGTGTGTGAAATGAGGAAGATGACCTGAAACATGGAGTAATCGCCCTCCCAGTTCTGCCCAAACACCACTATCTCATTAAACAATATGGTGCTGCATCTTCACCCTGGTGGCAGACTGAAACCCTCCAGGTGGGACTTCACCCTGAAGTTGAAGAGGGGATGGGTGTTCCTCACTGTCACAGGGTGACGGTGAGTTCCCATGTTTAGGTGTAAAGGAAAATTGGATTGTGGAAAGGATTAGTTAGGGGTCCACATGGATGGGCATTTGAACTGAGGAAGCAGCAAGGGCTGAGGAGTAATGTGAGGAGACATATTTAGCTGTTTGGGACCATGGTTAAAAAAGTTAATTTTAAAGGTAGGTTGTATAAAATGATGAAAGAAGATTGAAAAAGTAGCCTGTATGTATTGGGAGACTGAGAAATAACCAGGACATTTATTACCTCTTCATTGTAAAAAATGAGTCACTTTTAAGCTATACACTCAGTATTACAGCTTAACATTCTATCGGCAGGTCTTAGTCTGACAGGGTTGGAATTACATTGTAGAAACAAAAAGGTTAAGAGAATACGGGCTGATAAATGGCGGATTGTGGGTCAATGAAAATTGTATCTATAAAAGTTAAAGGTCCAAATGGCCCTGTCAAGAAAAAGAAGGTTTTACAAGCAATGCAGGTAGATATACCAGGTAATATACTGTAAAAGAAACCCATTTGCAAGCTGGGGGGAAAAAAATAAATAGGGACAACATACACACACAGCACATTGTTCTCTACAAGAGCTAAATGAGAAAATGAAAGCCACTTTATTAGCTAAAAGTCACTTTTGTTTTAGGACATAGTCTGAAGAATGTAGAGGCAGATTAAAGGTCATCTAAAGAGGAATGAAAACTAATAGTTTTCCTATGAGCCATAGGCAGAATCAATTCTTTTCTTTTTATTGTTTTTAAGGTATCTTAATAAATTCAGGGAGCAGGACACTGCTGAAATGCCATAAACTGCCCCTTGTAGGTCAAGGGAATTGAGAACTGGACAAAGGAAGTGACACAAAGAGCTAGTAAAGTGTTAGAAACATGAGATCTGAACATTATTTGGAAAATGAGGAACTTTGAAATTAGAACTAACATATACTGTTCACTGCCACAATACAGAATATATGGATATCCTCCTCACAAATTCTCCTCAACGATCAGCAGCCATCATCACTTAACTTGGTGTTAATATGCTAGTAAACGAAAAGCAAACAGTACAGATGGAGACTATATCCTGTGACCACATAAAAGTACAAAAATTATACAGATGCCTCTCAGAAATTTCTAAGAGAAAATGCTAAAGATGAAATAGATTAAAAAATGTTGTGGGCTTCTGGAAAGCAGTAATGAGAGAAATCTTTATTACAGAAGTTTCCTATCTTTAGAAAAGGAAACAAGAACTAGGAAGAGACAACATCTTTCAGAATCCTGAAATCAGAGTAAGTTTGGAGAGTCCAACAATTATAAAAAATTACTGGAAGTGAGAAGAAATTGGACCTCCTGCAAATTAGTAAAATGCAAAAAACTTTAAGATACAGCTAAAACAAAGAATGTGACAAAGAAAAGGACAGATAGAGATGTAACAAGAGGGCTTCAGAGAAAATGTCTGGTTTGGCAATCATTTTAATTAGCGATAGTAAGACACTAGCATATAGTTCAAAAAGGATGGCATGTTATTTGAGCAATTCTGTGGATCTCAAATTTTCAAAGCTGGAGGCCAGGGGAAGAGATTGTCTTCATGTTTTATACCTGCTTCACTTACAAATACAAAATAGAGACTTGCTGGTGAACTGTATCACACAGAACATTCTTATTAGGAACCTGAAGAGAAATGTGATAACAAAATTTTACAAACTTCTGAGGAAGTTGGTGGTTTAAGGAACAAATTCCTTCCCTTCCAAGCAAGAAGGGTGTCTGTCAGAGTCTGAAGCTGCAAATAAATGAACAAGTTTGGAAAAACTGAAAGTGTATCTTTCAGGGATATTCTGTTTGTGAAGAAAAATCATTTGAAATAAAAGAATAAATAATTTTTTAAAGATTTTGGAGATAAAATGAAGAGTTGCATTTTTCTACTTTTTATAGAAGTTAGTGTGTTTTCATGGTAAGGAATGGAAACCTTCTCAGATTTAATTTCACCACTGTTTGCGATACCCATGGAATCCTGTTTTATTGATTTCCATACAAAAGCAATAGACCATGGATCCAGGAGGGACTGTGAAGGTAGTTCAATATGCACAGGTCATGTAATTCTCTGTACAAGGTCACTTCTTCTTTAAAAGCAATAGTACTGTAAACACGTAAATTTAGCTGTGCTTCTCAATATAAAATAAACAATGACAATCCAGAAAATTTAAATGGCTGCATTTTAAGGAAATTTAACTAGAATGGAAAAAAAAAAAGTAAGAAAATCCACAAATTCAATTGAGTTCAAAATGCAATAAGATGCCTAAATATAAGCCTTGCAGGAAAACATGGCAGCATATAAAGTTCCTCATCTACTTGTTGCAGCCTTATGAAGAAACACTGGTTAACTCTTATTTGCCATATTATGAAAAATAAAATATTTCACGAGGTCCACAACCATTTTGTGCTCAGTATATATATATATTTTTTATATATATATATATATATATATATATATATATATAAAAATAAAGACTAACCATGATGCAATAGCAACATTGGAAATGAGATACTTTGGCAAACTAGTTCTCCCAATACCTGGTGCGGGTTTAAAATAACAAAAGACCTTAAGTAATGGGAAGGAAGAAAGATCTTTTCAAGGGGAAAGAGCAGTTGCCGTTACAGGCTATATATCAAATTTCTTTGGAATAAGACTTGTTTTACACAGAGAAAACAGTATGAAATAATACACCAACAGAAGCATTTCCTATCAACTATACAATTTTCTGGAATAGTGGTCGAGCAAGAATCTCTTTTTTTTATGTTTCTGGTGGTTACGCTCAGAAGTATGAGTGTGCTGGAGAGAAATTGCCATTGTAGTGGATAGCACTATCCTTACAGGTCTCCTAAGCTCTCATGTAAGGAAATTCACTTTGTGCAGAACAGAAAAGAAAACAAACAAATGAAAAAAATCATCTATCATTCCTGTGAATAATTTCTGGTAAAGATGCTGCTCAAATGTGTAAGGAAATTTTCATCCTTCTCTCTCCTGTTAGTCATGAAAACGTGATATGGGACATCCTGGTATTAAAGGATCAAGGCAAATTGTAAAGAAAAGTCAAAAGAGGCACAGATATTTAGAAAGATGGAATGTTTGTTTTAGGATGACATGCTACGAATTCGGTAAACCTAAATCCCAACTCAGATGCTTTGAATATTAATAGTAATATTAAATGTTATAAAGTTTCCCTAGACAATGGAGATGATTCGAACTTCAGAAAACTTGTCACCGATGTTTTCTTCTGTAAGGTTATAATAACTTCAACCTTTAGGCAGTTGTCTAGTTATCTGTCTGGTGTGTTTTTATGATCACTTGTTGCTGTTTCTTGAGTTGCCAGAATGAAAAAGGTCATTGAGCTCTTTCCAAGAGATATCTGCACCATTTCTGACTGTGTTCCTTACCAAACTTGTCACTCTGCAATAGGGATGAGGTCAGTGTCCTCAATTTCACTGTGTTGCTGCTCTCTCACTCTGCCATAAGGCAGCCCCAAATAGGAATTCACTGTTTTCTGACCCACTGGCCTCTAAGAGGATCATAGATTATCTCAAGTTGGAAGGGACCCATAAGGATCATCAAGTCCAACTCCCTGCTCCTCGCAGGACTGACTAAAACTAAACCATAGGACTAATAGTGTCGTCCAGATGTTCCTTGAACTCTGACTTGGTGCCATGACCACTTCCCCGGGGAGCCTGTTCCAGTGACCAGCCACCCTTTCAGCGCAAAACCTTTTCTAAATGTCCCATGTTGTTAAATGTCTCCAAGCCAGCACAACAGACAACTTTTATTCCCCAAACCTAGAAGAGAAACCTGAAAGAGCAAATGATATGGAGGAGAAAAAAGGGTGAGTGTTGGGCTAATATTCATTTTGAGAAAATAGATATTTTCTGAATTTGTATATCTTCGTTTCAGTTTAAGAACCAATCCCTGTAATACAGCATGCTTTTTTGTTAATTGTATACTTTTGAGAAAAATACATTCACTATTAACATTTCAATATTAAAATACAACTACTGAAATAGCGCCCTATCAAGGAATTATTTACATCTCTCTTCCCGCTTCAGAAATATACAGAAGACATTAAAACCACCTCTGCTGCATTTATTTAAGCATAAATGCAATGCCTGATGACTAGCAGTGTTCAAAGTTGTAAAAAAATAATGAGATAGTTCTTGTAGGAAATAAAAAAATTATCTCAAAGAAACAACACAATGTCCAGAGCACTGAGAAACCCACTCTAGAACGATGAGAGTAACTGACCAAGCTTCATGTGGTGTCAAATTTAATAGAAAATGGTAATACCGAACCAGAGATTCAGAAGGGACATTTTGAACAGTTAGAGGGACTGATGTGGAAATGCTAAGCTCCTGGTTGACAACTGGGACTTAAATGGCCCATTTCTCCTCTGCAGCAGGTACCTCTATATCTCTCCCAGAGGGCACACCTCACCTCCAGTGGTCCTTTCTGAATGCTGGTCTAACACAGCTAGTGCTGTGTGAGCAAAGGCAGGGGAGGCTACAAGGCCACGCTTGCTTCACACGCGCATCATGGGTCCCATTTGCTCACTCATCATTTTCTCAAAACCCACCATCCCCCGTCTGATGCAACATGTGCCCAGGGGGCCTTAGGAGGCATTTTAGAGCATCCCTGAGTGGTTCTTCATGGGCAGCAATGGAAAGCTGTCACTGGTCTTTATCTCTCAGAGGCAGAGTTTGTACGTATGGCAGGGTCTTGCACATCTTCTCACTCTTCCCCCATCAAAATGGGGTTCCTGTGCTGACAACTATATCCATTAGGATTGCTAACTTAATTTCCTTCACCCTAAAGTAATAGAACCCAATTTCATCCTCCTTCCCTCCTCTGCAACAGTGTTTTTTACTGAGATCAGAGACGCCAATCTGAGCCTAATAAACATTAGTAGCACTGGAGCCTATTTTTTTCCTGAACAGACCCCTTATTTAGTTAGATTCTTTCGTCACATCATCCATCACAACCATCGGGTTTAGCCTGTTCCTGTGATTTGGTTACCTTTAATGCAGCAGTTCAGTTAATTATGTGGCCTTCTAGACACAGCAAAAGTTTTGCCTTATATGCTGTTTGCTGAATTAGCATTTTATGACTAAGCACCGATGACCATCACTGTACAGCCTCCTGACAAAGAGGAAAATAATCACTTACACCATGTCACATTAGAGATGGAGATCATTCAAGGGAAATACACCACTCAGCTGAGAATTGTTAAATAGGCTTGTTTACAGGGTGAAACCTCGTATAAAGCAGAAGTCCCTATTTTACCAAATATAAAGCAATAACAAAAATAAACTTAAAACCAAAACAAAGTGCTCCTTTGCATACTGCTTGGCAATTTGCTTTGGTGCTAACTTGCTTAATCAGGAAGCTCAATAAAAAAATGTTCATTTTATGTTGGAAAATCAGCATGTCTGTCATTTCATGTTGCAACCTTTCCACATTTCAGCCAACACTGGCCTTTGTCAGGCTTATATAGTCTTGAATTTATTTTGATGAAGTCTAATGCTGTCCAAACTGCCAGAGGTACTTACCTTGGCTACTAATACCCAAAGTAGTAAAGGCTGTTCTTCAGCATGGACTGCATGATCTTTATTAAGCTTGATGACTAACCAATAATTTACGAGATGAAGTTTAGCTTTTTATATATAATGTGTATACACACACACACACATTCAAACGTACATTCATTTGTAGACAAAAGTATATTCATTCCCTCCCAAGAAAAAACAGAACTCATGGCAAATAATTTTTCTAGAAAGGACTATATTAGGTTAGCAGAAAAATCAGTTGCATTTTCAGCACCGTGAGAAATTCAGGTATAAACAATTCCAGAAGAGCATATTCATGAGGAACATTATAACAGCTGAATTTCCCAATTGCTTCAGGCACCTAAAGGTGTGAGTAGACCTCAAGGAGGACTTTCGGAAGTGTTTAACAAGCTTCACTCTCTAAAGGTTTTTTTGTTACGCCCAGGAGGTGGCTACCTCATGCTTAGATACTTACTCATATTAGCAAATTTGTCCCCACTGCATTTTGGAGAGAGATTATGCAGATTGACAGCACCTCAGAAATTACAAAAAAAGAAGAAGAATCAAATCATTTGGGGCTGAAAATCTTCTATGAAGCCACTTGCACAATGACACTCTCTTCTACCTGAAATTTTTATTCATCTGAGAAATATTATGATTTGTCTGGCAACCTAATCTAGCCCTTATTCAGAAGAAGGTAAAATGCCCTTCTGACCTTAGTCTTGTCTCTTCCAACTACCGTGAAAGTAAATAGTGAGATGCCACCCAGACATTGCCAGCTTGATGCTGGAATGGCTTGAAGAGCTCCTTGTGCTCCTGTGGTTGAGCAGATCCATGCCAACTGATACTATCTGCAATGTAACCATTTTCAACTTTTTACTGATTATAGTGAGTTTTGAACCAACTTTTTTAACAACTTTAGGGGAGGTTTTGAAAAGCAGTTAACCTAGCAGAGAGGTGTAATTATAAGGTAGCTTGGCAAAGCATTTAACTACTGAGATGCTGGAAGAATAGCCCCACTTACTGGTAAGACCTCAGATCCACCTGATGCTCCTTATACAACATGTCTCAAAGCTTCTGTGATGTTTCACAACAGTCATATCGCAGATGACACTGGCAGTAACACAGTTGTGGATGTCTACTATGTTTCCCTGGAAGTTTGTTCTTTCAGCCACTTTGAATTTTGCTAAACTTTTTCTTACTGACTCCTGCCCAGGCTTTCACACCCCTTGAGTCAGAAATTTCAGGAAGTCTGACGGAGACAGTTCAGCATAAGAATTGCTGTAAAAAGTTTTTTCAAAGGTTCGAAAAGAAAATAGAACTAACTTTCCCATTTCTAGTCTGTGAAAATGGCTTGAAATCCTAAAGAAGATATTATTATACCTAAGAAATAATTATTATTATTTTCTCTGAGAAAAGAAGAAAGTTAATTCATATAGTCTCAGGCTATAATACACTGGAAATCACCTTTTCAGAACTTCTTAAGAGAACTTATTTTTAAGAGAACTTTATTCTCCTCTAATGTCTGAGTAACCACGTGCACATGCTTATGAAAATAAGGCTCATATGAACTCCAGTCTCAAAGAACTCTTTACTTTTGTTTTCCATAGAGTATGCTCAATGCCCGCAGCAACACCTTCTGCACGCCAGCTCTGCTTACCTTGCTCAGCTTCTGAGGAATACAAAGATTTCTTGGACTCCACAGTTACATACAGGCTGACCTGCACTCTATTTCACTCACAAAGCAAATAACACTGATGCGAGAAATGTTTGTGCAAGGCCATAGCATTTTCAGTGGTGTCCAAAGTAGTAGTCCTTCTGGTTCTCCCACAAACTTACCAGGTTATACTGGATAAAGAAATTAGGGAAACCCCAGCATTTCTTAAGCTGGGATCTAGCAGTTTCCCACCCATAACGTTATGCAATTTATTTCATATTTTAAATATATGTTTATCATCCCACAATATACTTAGCAAAGAAATGTTACAATTACAAAGTCACAACCAAAAGAGAGAAATAAGAGAATTACAGTGGCCTGTGTGCATGCATTATGATGCAGTCTTTAATTACACAGTCATGTCCACCCACAGGACCCCTGCCTCATTCAGTGCACAAGGCAGACTGTGCTCATGAAATGAGCAGCCATGCAGTATTTCTTTTTCTTGTCATCATTTAATATATGTCCCCATGCCTAATTTCCTGCACACCATCCAAACCTTGCACTGAATACATAATTATTCATTTCCTAATGGGCTTTTCCCTGGTGCTTTTTTTTTCATAGTATCCTACTTATTAACAGAAATTAATGAATTTATCTTCATAATGTCCCTGTGGTATCATTCTCCCCATTTTACAGATAGGGAATTGTCAAAAGTACCAGCTAATTTGGGGTGGTAATTTGAGATGCCTGAGGTCTGATTTCTCAGAGTATATAGCAGTATGTATGCTCAGAGTAGTGCTCCTATTTATCTTAGTGACTGCTGCAAAAGCTTGGCAATTCTTCAAAAAAGATTACAGGATCACAAGTTTTATGTCCAAATCTGAGAACAGAGAGTTTATATGATTTTCATAGAAAATCTGTGATAAAGACAGGATGGAATCTGGCTTTCCAGGAGCACTCAGTGACTTTTATCACAATCCTTTTTGTTCATCTGCTTCATGCAGTGCCTGTCTCCAAAGCGTCAAGTGATCTTCACTCATGACACAAAACGGATTCACTCCTAAGCACTGTTCATCCTATATTTTTAATGAAGTGAGAGTCTTATGATCTTTCATTTCAGTCCTCAGGCATAACACATATTCATATAGTGATGAATTAAACCTAACTTTATTTGGACATTTTCTAATGTCGGACTACTGGGCAATTTTGCAGTTTAAAGATTCTTTCAATGTAGGATTGTGGCTTAAAACTAATTAATTTGAACACAGAGGATGTGGGGAAAAAAACTGAACAGCACCCATGTATACATGTGTTCCCACACAAGCAAACTCACTGAAGCAGAACCGGGATTGTCGGGTGCGCAGAGCAGCCCTTTATTCTTCAAAGTATGGTGGAAACTGGAAGAGGGAGGAAACACTTGCTCTGTGGACCTCCCACTAGAGGGGGGTGGTGGAACATGTTTGGCCAGTGACTTTGGAGCCTTCTAACAAAGCAGAAATGTTGAGATTCAAAAGCTGGTGTTTTTTACACAGGTGGAATTGGTAAGGGGTGTGGATATTTTGGAAGAGCAGTAGGAAAGCCGTGGCACTCTCATTTTACCCTTTTCCTGTACACATGTACTGTATGTTCTTGATCACAGGACAGCTATGTAGTAGCTTCATCATTCCTTCATTGGATATAGCTGTATACAGCTCTCCTCTACCGAGGTCCTAAAGGAAATATGTCGTAATGGATACAATATATTCTGTGTTCCTGTTCCTCCCTAGCTCCATGTCTTCCTGTCTTCATTTTTTTCCTCCAGTATCTTGCGTCGCCACTTCTTGCTCACTCTCATTGTCAGCTCATAATGCTCCTTAATGATTTTCCATCTGTCAGGCATGGATTTTCCATCTCTCAGCTCTGTTCAGCTCTTGACACCTTCTTTTTCACCACATCTCCTTCAAATCTCTACCCCTTACTCCTTCATCCCACCCCCCAACTCCTCCCCTGCCTCATTTCTTACTCCACTTCCAAGTGCAGCTCTCCCATGGCACACCACAGGGATGGAAGAACGTGGTGTGGGCTCAGAGTGGGTGCATGTGGCATCCATGACCAGTGCTGGCAGAGCATGCTTTGTTGCGTTTGAGGCGGAGCTGCCCGAAGAGTGGCAGCCATACGGTCAAGCAGCACCCCATTTAGTTAGGAGACTGGTAAGACTTTACAAAGTGTGTGTGAGGTTTCAGAGAGGCAGGAGGTATATGATTTATCAGAAGTTTGTAACTTGGCCAGATTTGGGCAAATTTACACAATACAAGGCACCATTCTTACATGAATATGATCTTTATACCAAATTTTGGAGGAGGCAGAACATTTCCAAGGTACAATTTTCTGTTTTCCTCTTTTGTTTGTAATGTGATATAAAAAATGTTTAATGTAGTATAATTCTCAAAAGTAGCTACACCATTTATGCTGAACAGCAAAGTAACCTCTGTTACTCAAAAACCTTAAAAACAAAAAACATAGCAGAAATAAACCCTCCCTTCAGCAGTCCTGTGGCATGGGGTTTTTCAACTCTATAGTTGCGGTTTGTCAAGCTATAAATAGCTAGTGAGTTTTAAACTGTGTAGTGATGCAAATTTTAGCTAACATTATATGTTGCATACCTCCTGCACTATATACCCACTCTAAACATTACCAGAGCTCCATTAGAAACTAAAGAAGAATTTTCGTTCATATTTTGTATAGTTACCACAAACCATGAAATAACATCAGTGGCAGATGTTTGCTTAAATAAGTACTCAGTGAAGACCTGTCCATTGATGGCATGTTCTCCATTCCTGTGTTTAAAACTGGGTTTGGCAAAATGCTCCATGCCCTCATCATAATAAACTATGTTGGTTCTTCTCTCACAGCAACATGATAAAGTAAAAAGTGAAGTCCTATACTCAACCTATGCGTATGTCACTTATAGCCAGGATATGATTCTGTAAGAGTGAGATGTGTCACACAACGCAAACTGAACATTTTATAGACGTACTGATCTTATTTTTGGCCACCAATCTTTTTAATAAGCTTGAAAGATATTCTGGCTCTGATGTCACGGACCTAGTTTTAGATGACCAAATATGGAGACAAACTCATAAAAGCAGATATTCAGCTTTTAAAAATTTCTGAATGGTTATAAAAGCTTTGAAAGAATAAATTATTCAGATAAAAATATTTTGAATAACGCAGACCAGAAAAGTCCTGCCTGAAAAGAATACAAGTAAAAATAATGTGGAATGTCTCTACCCACATTAAAAATATTCATATTTGGTATGTTTTCATTTACTATTATTTATTTTCATCTTTCAGAGAATTGTATTAAATTATAATAGTATCATATTTCTTGAGATCAAAAGAATCTGCATTTAATATTTCATAGGGGCAATTGTCCGTGTGGTCTCATATTATCTTACTGGAACATCAAAGCTTGTTTTAGATTTCTGTGAGTACCCCCCTGGGCAGATCCCACGTTCACATGGAAGCTATTGGTTGAGAATCAGGACTGACTTTCATGTAAGGGATGGAGAAAAAGACTATCTCATACCTATAAATGGACCACCAGGGGATGCTTTGAAGATGGGATGGAGGCAAAACATACACTATGTGTGAATGATTACTTAGGAACTTCCTTCATGTGACTGCTGGGAAGAAGTTTTGTTTCTAATGGACAAACCTGATGACAGACCTGGGGAAATTTGAGTTTTCCATATGTTTTCTTTGCTGTTTTGCCTGAGTGTAGCCATGTTTTGAAAGGCTCTTTAATGAGTAGCTGTTGTATACAGGAATCTCTTTTTTGAAAGATTTATGCAATGGCTATTTACATTCATTATACACATTTCTTAAAAGCCCCAACCTCTTAGTTTTCAATATTTATTTAACACAATTGTGTGGAATTCCAGTCCCTCCTGTATGAGAAGCAAAACACAATAACCAAAGTGATAGCTGCATTCTTGAACATTCAGTCAGGATTTATCTCTTTCAGACTCACCCATGTAAAAGTTAGTGGCCTAGTCTGAGCTGACTGTCTTAGCTGCTCTCCAGTCAATGGAGAGAAACAGAAGGCCCCCAGAAGTTAGCCAAACTGACTTAGATATCTCGGTTGGGGTGAACTGCTCTCTAGAGATACCTGCTGCTTTCCGCAGGGAGACGCTAGATGATTTCCTTGAGTGGATGTGGGACAGCTAACACTTGGTCAGCTCAGCAAGCTAAATACCATGCTTTCATACCAATTTGCTTCTGGAGAGACTGCTAAGGATGTCACAGTGTTTGTCTAGGACATTGTTTCTAGACATCAAGGGGCCTCAAAGAGCCATCCTGTTGCAGCTCATGAGCTGTTACTGGCAAGCAAGAAGTATTCTCCCACAATACAATATAGGGGAAGAATAGAAAGCAAACATAGTTCTCACTTTTTGAGAAAGTTAGAAGTAACACTAGACAAAATAGAGAGATAATTTTATTTTATTTGTAAACACCTGAAATATTATTTTGGCCTTATTTTTTCAGTATTTGTCTAGAGAAAACATTGTAATGCTTTTTGTACTTGAAACCTTCTCTCACATGATTACATAGCTTGTATATAGTATTAAACCAGGCAGAAATTAAATGGTAGTACTCTAGTGTACATGTCCCGCTGGACTGTAAACATAAGTAGCATGAAAGATTTTATCCCTGAAGATTCCATGGTACTTGATGGGATTGTTGCACCAGGGAGAACTACCTGCTTGAAGGATGCTCTGAGGGAAAGTATCCTGAGTGATTTTTTCAGGTTGGGTTTGGTGGAAGAAACGCGGACTACTTCAAGCTATTCGCATCATGTAACCAGAGAAAAAACAGTATTCTATTTTGAGAATATGTGATGTGCACGTTGGTTACTGAACTGATGTATTTAGGAATTTGTAGTGTTCACTGGAAACCTACAGAAATCAAACTACTTCTTTAAATCTTCATCAGACTTTGTAACTTGCAGTGTCAATTCTTCTGACCATCGAGGCTATTCTTTGTCTTCAGCTGTCTAGTAGTTTTTATAGCCCTCCTTGGTATGATGTACATGCTCATATTACATAGTCTGTAAGACCCCTTAAGGCTTCTTGCACTTAAAAAGTTAATGTATTGAAGCAATAAACTGAACTTTTTGCAAAATAACACAGGACATTGTGATAATGATATTTTTCCAAAATACCTGGAGGCAGCTGACTGTATTGTCAGAGTACTACAAGGACAGAAATACATCTGATACTACTAAGATGCTTTCTACATTGGTGTGTGGTCCAATAGCTTATCTGTATCTTAGAGGACATATTTTTATTAGATTTGCTAAATCATTTTGCCCTTCAGGCTGACTTTGTTTGCAAAGTTTCTTCCTTGTCTTCAAAGACTGAGCTGCAGACGTCTATATAAAATGCTGACAGAATGTGTGAATGGCATCAGAGCATTTGTATTCCATCTTCAACTCTTTCTTCTTTTAGAGCCCTGAGAGTAAAATCACATCAAGACATCAAAAAGATTTGTTTTCTACTGTTCGAGAGCTGTTTACCACAGCATGTAGTGCTATCCCTTCCTTGCCCACCTACCTCCCTGCTTCTTTTCCAGTTCAGCTTTTTGCTTTCTGTAGATGCTGCCTATAATTCTGTGCACTCTTTGTGTGGTTTCTAGTACAACAGAGTCCCAGACTCAGTTTTCTCTTAAATACTACCTTACTAAACATGATAAACAACAACATATTACACTATTGTTGTAGAAATAGATGTTATCAATTGCCACCCTCCAGAACGTACTTTCTTACACCAGTGCAGGTCAAAAGAGTGGAGCAACCACGCATTTTGCATTTACACAGACGTGTCGCCAGTGCAAAATAATTTGCTTATCTTTAGACAGTGATCTTGAAAGGCTGGAGAAACGGGGTGGCAGGAACTTCATGAAGTCCAGCAAAGAGAAGTCCAAAGTCCTGCACCTAGGGAGGAACAACCCCAGGCACCAGCGTAGGGCTGGCCAGCTGGAAAGCAGCTTGGCAGGGAAGGCAAAGCTGGTAGACAAGAAGTTGACCATAAGCCAGCAATGCACCCTTGCAGCGAAGAAGGCCAATGGCATCCTTTGCTGCATTAGGCAGAACTTTGCCAGCACGCAGAGGTAGGTAATCCTTCCCCTCTGCTCAGCACTGGTGAGGCACATCTTGAGTGCTGGGTCCAGTTCTGGGCTCCCCAGTACAAGAGACACATGGCCATAATGGAGTGAGTCTAGAGCAGGGCCACAAAGATGATTAAGGGAATGGAGCACCTTTCACACAAGGAAAGGCTGAGAGAGCTGGAACTGTTCAGCCTGGAGAGGAGAAGGAGCAGGGGGGATCTTTTCCATATGTATAAATACCTGATGGGGACAGGAAAGAAGATGGAGTCAGGGTCTGCTCAGTGGTGCTCAGTTACATGAGGCAATGGGCACAAATCAAAAGAGATGAAATTCAATCTGAACATAAGAAAGCACTTTTTACTGTGTGAATGGTCAAACACAGGAAAAGCTTGCCCAGGGAGGCTGTGGAGTTTCCATCCTTGTAGATACTCATAATCCAACTGGACATGGTCCTGGGCAACCTGCTGTGGCTGACCCTGCTCTGAGCAGGGGGGTAGACTACATGACCTCCAGACATGTTTTCCAGCCTCAGCCCTTCTGTAACTGTGTGTGGATCTGTGATTTCTCTTCTTAGATAATCAAGGCCATAAGTTTGAAAACAAGATTCGCTGCCTTTTTGCAGAAGGAGAAAGAAAGAAGAGGAACATATCCTCCAAATTTCCTCTTTTTTTTCAGGTTTTATTATTCTCTAGGAATGACTGTCTAAGTGTCTTTCCTAAAAAATACCTGGAAGTTTGGAATAAAATCTAAATTTTAACAGCTAATGGAGGATGTCTATATTGTACTGGCTATAAATTTTCTGACTCTGTAGTACAGTAAACGTACTTGCAGTACAAAATCACATAGTGGTTTATATAAGCAAGACTTCTAGTCGTCACTTTCAAAAGTGTCCTTCCAGTCAGATTGCTCTTCTTTTTCTTAAAAGAGTCATTTATTTTTTCTATGAATTTCTGTGTTGCTGCATAAGCAGCACTGCAACAAAAGGTTGTGTAAGTTCTCTGTCTTTCAACTCCTTTGGTTTCTCAGCTTCAAAGAGCCACATCAAAATATCTTGCAACAGAACAAACACCAACTGGATTTTCTTTCAGCGTTCAACAGATATCACATTCTGCCAAGTCCCCAGCAGAATATGGGGAAATGCTGCCAAATCTGTCCTTGACATACAGCAGAGCCCGTTAATACTGAGGTAGCTTTATGGGTACGTTGCAAAACTTTTTTGCTTGGTTTCTTTAAAGACACTTTCACATCAAACCAAATGGTGCTGTAAAAGTCTGATATAAAACATTTGAGGTAAAATCGTACTGTTGAAACACATCATTCAGTTGCCTGAGCTTGGTCTTTTAAACCTATGACACCTAGATGCTCCCACTTTCTCCCTGTGCCCTTCAGTTCACTGCTGAGGGCAGTCATCCCACTGAGTCCCATGGCAGCAGAAGCAGCACCTCAGCCAGGATGTAGACTTTGAAAACAGTTCTGATTTGACTGATTTCAACCCAAGATGTGGAATAACTTCGAAATTGTGGGTTTAATCAAAATTAAGAGGAAGTACAGAGTCTCTTCTGATTGCCTCTTTTACCTCTTGTTTTTAATCTACACCATATTAGCTTTGCTACCTGTTTTAGTCTGGGTGGTGGTAACGCACTGAGATTTTTCTGATGTGGAGATCTTCTCCAATACCTAAGTGTTCAAATCCTTTGTGTTGTTGATTGTGATCTAGCATCTTCTGCAAAATAGCATGCAAGACATATGAGACATTTGCACGCATTGAGATACCATGAGCGATAACTCCGCTCTCAACCATCTGCTAGACCCTTTGTTTACTGCTATTCTTTGTACTGAACTTCAAATATTTTGGAATGAATGGGGGAAAAATTGCACAAGAAGCCCCCCAACTCAGCTTTAGGTTTTTTATGGACATCTGCAAAATATGATAGGAAAAAAAAACATCTGTTTCCAGTGTCTTTGCTCTATTGTGCCTTTCTAGTGACTCGTATGCAAAACTGAAGTCAGGCTGTTTGGGGCATTCTCTCCTTTTTCATTATGTAAAAAGCCCTGCTCAATACACAAAGGTAAGATACTCAGAGGTGGAGCAGGTATTAATAGGTCCACAGTAAGCCTGCTTCGGCTTCACAGCTTCTGGATGAAGAATCTTTTGGATGGAAATGAAGATTAAGGTCTTGACTGCCTAATGAGAGAAATCCCCAAGCAACCCCATTTTCTAGTGGTAACACCATTGTTCATGGCAAGATTTACTGTAAAGCAGAGGCAGACTTTTGTCTGTATCTATTAGTTTCACCTGGTCTTAGCAATTTAATGCACTGGAAATGTGGTTGTTAGCCTTGCAGACCAGTGTGCCTGCCTCTGCTGTCCTGGTCCTGCTGTCTGTTTTGCTTGGATATCCATGAGATGCTGAGCAATGCTTGTGTGACCTGGTAAGTGGCTGTTGTGTTACACTGCCTTTATGAATACATTTAAGTGGTGGTACAATTACTATTTGAAAATCTACCCTTTATGAATTTCAGGTGAAAAGCATTATTTACTTTTATTGTTGACCTAAATAGCTTTGAAGTTTAGGCCTCCTTGTGCATGCAAAATTGAATTTTTCCCTTCATCTTACCAGGGGGAGGAAGTGACCCTCCTCTCACCCTCTCCCTGCTTAACCTTATAGCTCAGCAGTTAGAGGATTCACAGGACATGTAGAAGTTGGATGTGGCTTTGAGCAACCTGGTCTAGGGGGAGGTGTCCCTGCCCATTGCAGAGGTGTTGGAACTAGATGATCTTTAAGGTCCCTTCCAATTCTAACCGTTTGATGATTCTATGAAGTCAGGCTCTTACTGCTCTGCTTTTTAGTAAGAAGGACCTCCTATACCCATTAAAAAACATGGTACGTTTGTGTATGCTGTTCTCACCCTTCTTTCGAAGCTCAGCTCTTTCACAAAAATAAAACCCTTCCAGTCTGGCTGGCTCAGAGGGGTAAGAGGGTATATGGTTCTGCAGCCCAGAGATGCAGGTACCCACCAGAACAGGCGGCTGATCCTTTTTCCATGGACTTCATCCCACTAAAGAGTCACCAGACAAAGCAGAGCTGTTTGTGCCGAGACACAGCAGTGTAGGTAATACATGCCCCTCTCCATCTTTCTGTTGGTGACTTTCAGCTCTTCCCCAGTTAAGAGGTATACTAAGGACAATTTCTAAGGGAGTCATATGCCTTCTATGGATATCTGAGCTTCTGCAAGTGTATTAGGGGTATCTCATCTTTTAAGTGGATTGTGCTGAATTTTTTCCTCTTATTTATATAATTACCTAGCAGTGCAGAGAGCTAATGTTAGGATAGAGAGCTCGTTCTGTCTCTCAGACTTACAAGACATATTGCCTACATTTTATCAACCGCTCTTGTTTTCTTATTAAAAAGCTGAAACCAGTTATATTCTTCCCTTTAATAACCTTCCAGGAACGCAGTGATTGAGGCTACTTTTTAACAGAAGTCTTTTGCAGAGCAATATAGAGCAGGAAAACATTTATCAAAAAATGGTGATCCTTGGGCATATTGATACAAGGAAAACAGAGAGGAAGAAAGCAAAATTAAGCCAGGAGAGAATATTTGTTCCTCTTTGATTCTGTATAATTATAATATTATATAATTCAGAAAGGTAAAGATATTCCTTTGGTCCCTCTTCTGGTAACATTTTCAGTCTGCTTACATATATGCGGGGAGATTTTTTTAAATATGGTGCATATTGTTACTTTCTCACACTTATCCTCTAAGAGTAGGAAACTAGAAGCTCCAGCCACAGAGTGGGTAGACATGAATCTCATCACTAATCCCAGGGATTTCAACTGGAGAAAGAAATGGTGTTATTTCCCCAGGAAAGAGACACAGGCTCCGTCATCTGCAGCCTGTGATAGAGCATCCCCTGCGGGGCATGGAGGGAAGCTGAGCTCTGTCTCTGCCTGCTCCACATCCAGGTGAGGAGGAGAGAGAAACCCCAAACAGCTGCAGCTTCTCGTGTTGCAAGCTGTGGTCTCCTCCCCAAGCTGGCCACAGGGCAAGTGTGGATGCACGCAAGGACCAGTTATTGCTCAGGGTGAGTGTACACCTGCTAGTTCCCTTCCACCAAACCTTGTGCCAGCAGTTGCCAGCAAGAAAGTGAGCAGGAGCAAGCCCTGCAGGTGATACTAATCCAGCTCACAAATCATAAGGGTTATGTGAAACCTCCAGGAAAGGATGAATTATTATTGCGTTTCTTCTCTTATTGCGTAATACCACTCTTTCGGCCATTAGATTAGTCGGTGAGAGATGTCTACTTAGATACTCAGTGCCAAAAGGTCAATTAGGGCCATGTTTTCTTTTCCCATGGAAAATGCTGACTGTTCGCCCGTGGTATTTTGACAAGTTTAGACCTGTGTGGCTTTTCCAAAACAAATGATTGTATCTAGCCCAGTCTCTCAAGCATTCAGTGAGTGTGACCCTCCATTTTCATCTTTGCAGCTCACGTCGTTTTCAGGAAAAGTGCAAAGCCAAATAAACTATGTTCGCATGGCTCAGTTTAGTGACTGCAAAAATGCAAGCCACCAAAAAAAAAAAATCAAGGATGGTTTTGAAAGTTTTTATGAGTACACTGTAAGAAATTCTAGGTTCATTGCAAAAGAAGCAACCACTTTCTGCTCAAAAATTATGCATTTGACAATTGTGCAAAACGTACTACCAAATAATTTGAAAAACACTACTGTATTAAAAAAAATCAAAAAGAAACAGCAATAAAAAAGAGAAAGCAGAAGCTGCAAGACTGGCTTCAATAGGTCCTGTTACTTGTTTAAAAACAACCATGTCATTTCCTCCTAGTTTTCCTCTCTGAAAATCAGACATCAAAAGCAAAGCAAACAGCATAGATGTTCAATCTATCAATGTAAATTGGCTTAGCTGGTATAGCTAACACATAAATTGCATGAGGAATAAATATACAGTCTGTTTGTTCTGCCGTTCAGAAAATACAGTTCAATTAGTCTGGACTACCATATGACACACAGTTTCTCCCTTTCTGTGGGATATAATTAGGAACACGATGTAACATCTGAGGGACTCATGCCTTTGAAGAACATGACAACTTTTGAATAAATAAGAAAGAAGAGGTGAAAGTTGCCGTGTACCCTTCTTCTTGCTGTGGGGAGTTGAACAGGCCTTTTCCTGTCTGGCCATTTAATTTGCTCATTTGTAGCTAGGCTTGCATGAATCACCACAAGCCTGCTCTGGGAGATGGACTGCACAGCTGTGTGACCATCTGGGAAACGGGAAGGGAGGAGAGGAGAGGAGAGGAGAGGAGAGGAGAGGAGAGGAGAGGAGAGGAGAGGAGAGGAGAGGAGACAGAAGAAAAAGTGATGACAGAATGATGGAAAATGTCAGGTGGGCGATTAGGGAAGCCTCACCTTGCTCTCTTTCCAACTTGTCACTGTGACAGTAGTTGAAAGCAACAAGCCAGCCTGCTATTCTTTTCAGTAAACCATGTGGAGCGACAGCTCTTGAATTTTGCTACAGAGCTGCCCAGCACTTTCTTGCAAAATGAGCACTAGGCCAACAGGCAAAGATGGGTGAAAAAGCTTCATTTTTACAATGTAAAGAAAGTCCCTCTTATTTGAACAGCAAGGTAATATGCAGCATTTTCTAACAGTCTTAGAAGATTAAGCATTTTATTGAAGGCAGCTGTTTCTCCTGAATGGCTTGGGACCAAAGTGATGCCCTTGCAAGTCTGTAACCTGTGTAAGCTAAAGATATTTCAGTCAATATGTCATAAAGGAGAAACCAGTCCTGATATGAAGATGGGGTGACTGGTTGTACAGCACAACTGAAAGGGAACTGTGTTCTCACTTATCTGGCTTGCTAATATTCCTCTCTGAAGTGGCAGATCCATCCAAACCCTCTTAAATTTGTTGTAGAAAGCATACAATCATATTTTCATAAATACATTTTGTTCCATCCTTCAGACATGTTTTATCTGGGTCCAGCTTCTCATACTCTGACTGATCGTCTCACTGATCTTTCCCTGAGCAACAGTTCAGCCTGAAGCCACAGCGTGCCCAGGGGTGCTGGCTCCCAGCTCTTCACGCCAGGAGCTGGGGCAGAGGGTGCCATGGGCACCAGGCATCCTTCCTGGGCAAGCAGTGCCTGCCATGGCTGAGAGCTACCAGGGTCTACATCTCATCAGGGATAGGCTATGGCAGGCACCAGGAGAGCAGAGCTCAGGGACATGGTTGGGTTCACCCAGCGCCCCCAACACCCGCCACCAATTAATGTTGCTGATTTGATATGTCTTCTTGTGCCGTGTTTGATAGAATCATCATCAGCGTTTGGGGGACAACCTTTCTGGTTGCTTAAATCCTGTTCTTCATAACTCGGTAGACATTTTTCTAGAGTTCTTCAAGAATGGAATTTTTTTGGGGGAAAAATATGCTTTGTTTTGAATTTCAATAATTCCCTATGTTTTATTTTCTTCATAAGAGGATGTTTTTAAAATAAATATTTGAGATATGTGGGTGTTTTATTTGTTTTATTTCTATTTTATTATATGCAATGTGAATATGGTTGTATACATACACAAAAAGAACCTTTATGTCTATAAAATATAATACAAGATACTATACCTTGCACTAAAAACTTAAATTACTATAACATTTCAGTTCAGGAACACTGCTTAAACAGCAGCAACTTACTTTTTTTTCTTTTTCCCCACAGTAAAATTTCAGAAAATATACTAAAAGATTTTGAATTCAGGCAGCAAATTGTTTGCTCAATAGAAGGTAGTTTAATTAAGGTATCTGTCTAGCTCAGTAGACAACCATATGAATGCGTGGTTCAAACATGAAGTAACAAAGCAATACACTCTGGGCTTTCCTCCCATTTTATTGTTTGAATCATTACTGGAACAGCTTCTTATCTGTTGTAAGCCACTCTAACTTCTTTGGTTCTCATGTAATAATTCCATTGTTATCAGCTAAGAATAGGAGAGCTGGATTCTGCTCATCAAACTATATACAGCTTGCATTAGTTTAAAATCTACTGCATTCTTACGGTTCTATTGCACACTTTGCATTTCCAGAAATATGGGGTGAACAAAAGGCCCCAAAAGATTTGCATGCATCTGTTTTAGGTAGGAAGAGGCAGCAATGTCTTTAAGATTATGGGAAGTCCTTTGTTAGCATGTTAATCTTATTAATGAACAATCAAATCTGAGGTAATGTCAAGAAAAACTTGGAGAATGTGCCTGAACTATCCTTGCAGGTAGTTTCCCAGTTAGTAGCCAGAAAATTTCTGGATTTTTCCTTGTACAGCAAACTGGGTCACTTAGAAACAGATTTTGAGACCTAATGATTCATATTACTGTTTACTATTGCCAAGGAGATCTGGAGTTGAACTTTTTTAAGCACTGAATTAAAAATATTTTACTAATCACTGTCATTTTCTGATACGTGCAATTTCTAAGTTACACTATAAATTAGTCAATGAAAGTACACCATTGGCAAAGCTTAGTCAACTGATAAAGTCATTTAATGACTGACTGATATCCAGGTAAATAACTGCAGCTAATTCAACATATAATCACAGTATATCTACGAGACCTTACCCATGTCATAGATGCTTTTAGCACTTAAACTTTTTTACAAAATTTGCTTTCAAATAGCAAGTAACCTAAGTGATACAGGGAAACTCACAGAATAGTCAAGACTTTTTTCCTGAGGTCTAATTGCATAGTACATTGCATAATAAATTTAAAATTAAAAATATTTTAGAAGATGGTATGTTTAGAAAGCATTAAAACACAGTTTGAGAACAAGAGGCTGGTCTATGCAATATGAATAAGAAGTCCTAATTTGGCTCAACTGCTGATTGCATTAAAAACCAGTTTGAAATAAATGCAACTCAGTTAAATATAAATATTGTTCAAAATGGACCTCAGCTTTCTAGAAGAAGATGCTGAGTCATAAAAAGACTATGAGATACCAAGGACCTGACCTCAGAGGAGGCCCATGAAGCCCTGCTCCTCTGGAGGAAGCTGCCTACACAGCACTACTCGCAGGATAAAATGTGACTCAATACTGTACATCCTCACTCTTCTATTCTTAGACCTGGGACTTATTCTTTCTCTTTATAAAACCTTTGATGTATGCCATGCAGCATGAAGTTTCACACTGGGAGAAGCAGCATACAAAAGCAAGTCTTCTACTCTAAGGAGGGCTTGCAAAGCAGTATCCTATCACTGTGAAAATTAGCAGCATATGGTCTGGTCTTTGTGAGAAAAAGACTGTTAACAGAAAAATCCCTTTATTTTCTCTCTTCATTTTGGGAAGAATAGTGGTGTAGTTTTCACTGCTCTACATACTCACTAAGTGCAAGGACTGAATCTGGGCTCTGCGAACGTGTATTATGGAGGAGCTCTTGTTCTCTCCTGTCCATAACAGGAAAATGGGACTCAGTTTAGTTTTAGAGATAAACCCCAATTAGAACAACAAATCTGAACTCTATTTATTATCCGGTAGTTATTTCAAACACTGAGCCTGCCCAAGTGGTCATAAGTGCTGGGAAAGAACAGATCTGAAACCAGATAACACAGCCTAGCGTCTGTCTTGATGTGAGTCTACTCATGACAAACTTTTCTATTCAGCCACTCCCCTAAAATCATCAGGATCTTTTATGTAATTATACATATTTTATAACATCACATACATGTCATCATTCATTAAGATCTGGAAGCCAGCAAAGGAAGCTATAGTGTTGGATGTTGGCATCAGGCAGGCAATCTCAGCTGCTTTGGAGTCATTATTTTCAGCTGCTCCTGAAAAATTGAAGATTTTTTCTTGAGGCTCCTGTTTGTCACAGTTCTTCTCATCTTCCTGATGGCTTTCTGCCTCTATGATGCACTCTGGCTCTTCATATTCTAGCTTGGTTTGTACCATTGCATGATCAGTTTTATCTATCCATTCCTAGGAAAATGAAAATGTTGATGTTGATGGAGCCTGAGATATCAATCAAAAGAAACCTGGCTGTAAAGACGCTGATTTTCCTTTAGTAACGGCGTGTTTCCAGGATAAACCACAATGGAGAAGATGAAATGGAAGCAATATAGTCAAGCAGTACATAAGATAGCAGGATGGAAGAAAGGCAGGATGGCAGGAAAGCAGACAGGATTCCACAGATTCATACAAACTCCTACTGATTATCGAGAGCACATTAAATAAATCTTCGTATTTAATCAGGGCCTTTAGAAAACCTGGGATGTATAAAATAGTTGATGTTCCCTCCTTGACACACTCATGCATTCTTTGACCCAAGCCCTGACTTAATCTAAATTGAGACTTAGTTTGCATGGAGATTTACAAAACATAGCATTTCTGTATTAAAACTTCAGTATTAATTTGCATTTATATCTTTCATCTTCGGTTTCAGTTTAAAGCTATTTTATATATAGAAAGTTTTCAGTTTGTGTCTGAAACATTATTACTACTCTTTGATGTTGCCATTGGGTTTGAAAATGTAAATACATGACCATGACCTGTCTCCACTCAGAGGAAACTTAGTAGTAATTAAGATAAAGACAGCCCAATTAATACAGGAAAATACATGACGTGTATGATGTCATGGACTCAGGAAGCAGTAAGAAAACAGAAGGAAAAACTGTGGTCTATCCATTTGACAGCCGTTTCATGTCTAAAGGTTTAGCAGCCGTACACCTCTGTGTCTAAGCAGGGATGCTTCCTACTGTGACTGATGCCTCCAAAGGCATGAGTGCCATGGCTGGCTCAGCACTAAGCCTCACAGCATGTCACAAAAGTCGAGCGCAAGACCAGGTTGAAACAAGCTCCCTGAGCTATCGTGTGAGGCAATGGATGCAAACACCAGGATGGCATTTCACTGGATGTTGTACCTCTGGACACCCTGAAATTCTTCTCCAGCAGTTTCTCTGTCTCTTTCTATCTAAGTGTCTTTTCACAGTGCCAAAACAGCACTACACTGATTGCATGAGCTCTGGTGTTTGCTCTGTGGATCCTCTTGGTGACGTTGCACGAGCGGAGGGGCTTTTCTCTTGGATCAGGGAGTGCTTATGGTGATGTCTGTGTAGAGCAAGTATCAGTAGCTACTTTCAAATTATTCTTAACATCGTAGAGTTTACAGCCTTGCTAGGAAGGGAATGTTTACCTGAAAGTTTCCATTATGATCATTGAAGAGATCAGCAAATATGTATTTTGGATCCGGTATAGCAGGCATGACTGACTTCCGAAGCCTGCAAAGAGGAAAAGAAAATACAAATGGATGTTTTCTTATAGTGTAGTCATTTATACAAAAATCTACTTCAGCACAGTTGTGTAGCTACAAATATATTTTACACGACAGTACTCTAGGATTGATTTCTTTTAAATATGTTCTAAAGCCAAAAAGCAGCTATAACAGTATGATAATGCCATCAGGCTAAGAGTGATTTCTCTGCTGGATTTTCAACCAGCCCTATCCTAGTAAAATCTGGACTCTATACAAACTTGCAGCTGGTCAGCAAGTGCCATTTTGCTCTATGCATTAGCCAGAGTTTTACATTCCCTGGCCACATTCCCCTAGACAGGGAAGATGGTACAGCAGCCAGCTGTATTGGCTGATTTAGTGAACACAAATGTAAACTTGGAACATAGAAATATAGGAGAAAAAACTCTGCTTATGATCTAAAAAGGTTATCAGAATCCCATATATTTTCAGCTCTGAAAATACTGCATTTTTGGCTTTCCTCCCCGCCCCCCCCACTGAAAAAGCCAAAATTTGATGCCTTTGCAGGCTTTGTTTGTTGTTTGGTGGTTTGGGTTATTTTTTAAATTGTAGATTCTAAACACGAACGGAGTCATTCAACTGCAAATCCAAATATTGATATAGTCTTATTAAAGTTGAATGCACTCAAGCTTAGTTCAGCCTACTGCAAACAGTCATTGAGTCTGATGAAAGTTACATAAAAGATTGTCAGTTCAGAAGAAATAACCAAAATAGTTGGCTTCTCAGGATTTAACTAGTTCTCTGAAAAAATTTCTGAAACTTTGTCTTTTACCAGAATTGCTCTGTTTTTGCAAATTAAAGGGTTTGGTATTTGGAAGGCCAGGATGCACTATTGCTCAAACAGTAATTAAGCTACTGACTTCTGCATCTTCATGATGAATTCATTTATCAGATAAGAATTTTGAGTGCTAAGAAACTTCATCCTGAATGATAATTCTATTTTCATGACTTGATTATTTAGTAGTAACCAATAAAACTAGATTTACCTCTGCCATTTACACAGAAGAATCAAAAGGATAAGCATCACTAGAAGTACTGCCAGCAAACAACTTAAAACTGTTACTGTCTTTGAGTGAGATTTTATATCATCATCGCATGAATCTAGGAATAATCACAAAAAAAGTATGTGAAAAAAAAAATTTTTGCTTCAACAATAAATATTCCTAATCACATTAGAACACTGACTTTTCTTAAAAAAAAAAAAAAAAAAAGAGAAAACCTTTTAAGAACAAATAAGACAAGTTCAGTTTTCAATTGAAACAGAAACGAAAAGCCATTCTTCCTCATCCTTGCAACAAAAGAAAATTGTGCTTTATTTATCTAAATTGACCTGGTACAGGACAAAGGAGTGGACTTACAGGCAGAGTAGAGGCATTATGAATGAATCAAATATTTCTTCTTAACTTCATCACATTGCGTTGACAGTGATAAAGCAACTTTGTGCTAAGATCTAAATTGCATACACCCACTTACAATCACCAAAGCTGCAAGTGCAGATTTACATGTAGCCTAAATGTCTTCTTTCCCAAGACGGAACAAAGAAAGAACATCTCCCCCAGCCCAGCAAACAAAAAGCCACACGTGCTGATACCCAGAAAGTAACTAGTGGCAGGACATCATCTAACACACAGGTATATAAAACTAATGCATTTGTGCACTTTTCCGCATTCTCAGTGTTCTTCCTGAAGCCTTTGTAATGCCACCTGAAAACTCTTCCTGCTACTACTGACCTTCTGCTCTCCACATAAATACTAGAAAAAAGTAATTATTATTTATACAGGAGCAACTGTCCAGCCTGCTCCACCTGCCTGCTTTGTCCAGCTTGCCAGCATGGCACAAGAAAAGTTGTGATCCCCAAGGATATTCAGGATCTATGAAATTTCTTGAGCACAGCTTTGTTCATGGTCTCCTCTGACGTTAGATTTGGAGTCAGTAATAACTCATTAAAGTCCTGAAGTGAATTGCTTGCCCCAGTGAAATGGCTGTGCCAATGTCACTTCTGATCCAGGGGCACCCAGAGCGACCGAACCATTAATCTGTCTCCTCGGTGTTTTCCTTCCTTGCAGTTACCTGCTGGCAGCCTCTGGTCAAATGGTCCAGGTCGGGCTGTTACCTGCTCACCTCTCAGAGGTGCACAAGGAGACATTGTGCTCAGTGTTTTCTTTAGGGCATTTGCCAGCCACACCTGAGGACATGCTTGCAGGCTCACAATTTGCATGGTGGAGGAGGCTTCTCTGGATCTCAGCACTGTGGCTACTACTAGTGCACATGCTACACGTACCTACCCTCCAGGGTTTCATCCCAGCTTTATGTACCTAGATTTTCTTCAGGTGAGCTGATAGCCCATTGCATTTTAGGGAACTCAGATCTGGGTACACTGGACATTTGGGCATTTCATAGTTCTGATAAAGCCTAGTGGGTGGCATTTTGTGCTTAGCTGATATGATACAAATGTTTTGGGATGGTGTACAGGCTTTACTACAGCAAATATGTTTTTTGGTTTTGATAACCAGTAGAAATGTTGTTTCCATCAAAGATCTAATGGAAGTGAATGACACTCAGTTAATGTGTCTGCCTGGTGGGAAAGTAGTGCTGATACAGACTTTGCTTCCTTTTCATCTCTCTTCCCCCGTCCTCCCTGTTTTGATCAATCCAACACATATAAGCATCATACTGCTATAACCTCTGGTCCTATAGTTCAATTTACTATACTTTCAAAACAAACTGCCTTCAAAAACAGGGCATCAAGGATTTTCTTAGCATTCAGGTTTGATGTCCACATATCATATGTGGACACACACACACCCCACACACCCCCTTCCCCACACACACCCCCCCTCCATGCATCACATCGCCACCCCCACACACCCCCATCCATCACATCACTGTCATTGGTGGACAATGTAATACAAATAATAAGGACACTCTTTGCTGACTATGGCATAAATTGATAGTGTTATGGGCCATCAGGAACAAAGTGAACAGGAGTTAAACATGGACAATTAGACATCCACATGAACTTCCTTTGATAACAGGTGGACCACAACAGTGCAACATTAAGTTGTTCCCAGCCTCTTTTGCAGCCAACCCTTCCCCATTTTGTACTTAGACAATATATTAATGTAGCACAGTTGTTACCTAATAATGTGCCATTCATCCAAAATGTTTCTGCTGCCCAGTCACTGCTGTAATTAACTACGTTGCAGTAGGGTACTAGCCTCTTCAGTCTGACCCGGAAAGAATAGCATTTCCTTGGATCAAAGCCTTGCTCTCCAGCAGTGCAACACTTAGAAGTTCTGGACTGAGAAGGAAGGCATATCATCGTTAATTGTGGTTTTCAAGAAAGCACTTCAGAATGCCACACTCAGTCATGGTCACAATTAGGATAAGGGATAGGCCAACACAAAACATCAGAACTGAATTTTAACTTCTCTGAGTTTAAAGGAGTTCTGTTTCTTGACTGACTCTTTACTATTCATAGCCGTTCCTCATTGATACTGAGTGAAGTTCATAACAATTGTTACAAGATGCACTATGCTACAGTTGCATATTTGCAATATGAAAAGACACCTCCAGCCACAAAATAATTACAAGTTATATTTGAGACCGGACAGGTTTAAGCCAATGAAATAATATTCAGAAATAATTAATGGATAACTTTAAAATAAATAAAAATCCCACGTCATCTCCTTGCTTTCATTCTATTTCATGTTTTTTTTCTCCTTTTTTCTCTCTTAACTACTCTGCTTTCTGCTTTTGTCTTCCAAAACTCCTCTATTCTGAATGTATGACCTATCCCTTAGATTGTCCTCAGCTCTTTACATGGCAACTAGATATAACTCAAAAAGTAAATGATTTCTGGCATGACAGGGATCCACGATCCTAAAAATCTGTTTTCTGCTACCAGATATATTTGAAAATATAGGATGGGAGAACAATTTGACAAAAACTCTGTTTTACATTATATGGAAATGCTACTTCCAGCTTCTTCCAATGTGGGTTAAAAATGTCATGTCCAACTCACTTGCCAGTCTTTGTCAAACTTGCTTTTGTATTGAAGCTCAAGAGTCAAACACTTCACACCTCTCTCTGGTTTGTTACAGCTTACAGTAACGGTGTCCGCTTTCCAGAAGAAGGTCACATTTTCTGGTCGATTGGGCTTTACTAAGAAGAAAAACAAATTATGCTATGGTCTCTTAAAAAGAAGCACTTTTCTGTTAAAATTATTGTTGTTCCTTCCTTGTCTCAATGTTTCTCTGAGTAGTAAATGAAGAAAGTGAACTTTTTCCTTGGAGGATGCACTTTTGTAGCTGACCTCCCTATTAAACACCAAAATCGACCTTGACACCATGACACTGCTCACCATTCGAAATGCCACATTCAAAGGTAGATACTCTCTCATGTCAGGAACCTATTGCAAGCACTTAAGGAAGGACTCTAGTCTCCTCATACTCCCTGCAGTTAAAAGAAAGAGGCTTCTTCATTGGAAAAGGACTGACAAATTCAGTACCATAAAACCTACAAGACAGACTCGTGCAGCTGCTGGAGGCTATGTGGGATATGGTGGGGCATCTGCAAAAAGCACTGGGTGCCTACCTGTGCACAACTGAATCTACCCCTCACTGTTTTCAGATGGTCCGAAGAGCATGCAATGGTTTGATCTATGTAGCTGTTTATTCTGAAACAAAGGGCTGAGAAGAGTGTTACCTGCTTTCTTAATCCTTCTAGTTGTCTTTTTGTATTCTGAAAATTCTGCCTTCCTAACGTAAAGACTTAAGTCTGATTCTTGATATTTGTGGTTTTTTACCTAACCCTTTTGAAATTCAGTTTACTATAAGTGGCTGTTTAATAGCCAAAATTCAAAGATCAGGCTGCAGCTTTCCATAATTTACCAGATATTGGTAAAATTATGAAACAGAAAAGTAGTCTCAAAGTTAGATGTTTTGGCAGGTTTTTATTTGATTCCTTTTGCAAAAACATTATTAATAAATGCTAATAATGCATTTGGAATATATATATTTTTTCAGATAATTCTGCATTATATACTTTCTATGTGATTTTTATCAGAAAAAAATCCCTCCACTTTAAATGCTGTAACTATGTGCAATTCCAGATTTTCATAACCTGATTTCACACTAGATGTGAAATATGTATTTGGGGGCAGGAGGGACTTAATAAAAACAGGAACATTGTTTCTCTACTAGTGGGAGGATGTCTCTTCTAGGCTATGAGACTGTACCAGAGCCACTCAAATAATTTCTATTGACATCTGATGATGGTTTTAGACAGCCTCTTTGATAAGAAGTAGTTTGCTGCCCCACATCCCATGGAAGATGGAAAAAAAATGGAAGGTTAAAAATACAAGAAAGATCACACAGCCAACACTAAGATGAGAAACTATGAACTTTTATTGATTTTCCCGATACGAATACTGAGCAGGCGTGCACTAGACTAAACACACCCATATAGTTTAGCATTTTCCTTCTGATTTTGAAACTGTGTTTTGGGACAAATCTGGCTGCCCCGTGTAATCTCACTTAGCTGCAGTTGCACACGGGCCAGTGTAACAACTGATGAGAGCAAGAGATGAAAATCAACGTGAAATAACTATAGTTTGGCTTTGGCACACATACTAATAACATTTTATACACTAATATAACTGATTTCTTCTCAAACTAAGAATGAATCAGTGAAGACTCTAGGATTACCAAAGTAGTTATGATTTTACATACTTACTATAAAAATCAGATTTTAGTGTTTTAGAAAAAAGCTCTTCACTTCCATTGCTGTTCCTGATAGAGATGGCAAGGGTGGGTCCTTCTGTCTTAAAAAGACATCCAGAATTATAATCTTGATCTAATAAATAGGTGGGACATGGCTTCCAAACTTTGTTCTTGCCTTCAGCAAATCTATAAATGAAATACTGTTGGTGAATGGAACACTCTTACCAGTTAACACAAGTTCATTCCTTTTCTTTTTGTTACTGTTCTTCCTTTCTTTCTTTCTTTCTTTTTTTTTTTTTTTTTTTTTTTTTTAATTTTTCAAATGCTCCTACCAAGGGAAGTCTGTGTATGGAATTTCCTGAAGCAGCAAATTTCATAGTGGTGTGAAGGAATTTGTTACCCAAACCTCATTGACTTTCCAGCACTGGGTTTTGACACAGTCTGAAATTATCGTTTCCTTCATGCTGTTGTTGTTGTTGTTTTCTAATAAAAGACTTGCTCAAACGGATGTTTTCATGAACCTCTTTCTAAGCTTGTACAGCTAAAAGTTCTTTTACGTATACCAGTCAGAGAGAAAAGTGAAGATCAAGCATTATGACTGTCTTTAACCAAAACATTAAATGAGTCATTAATGATGTCAGTCAATAAGGAAAATATACACATATGTGGAAAAAACTCTTTCGATGGTGTAATTAGCATTAGCGTTTAGCACAACAACAGAAGAGGGACAAATCTTTCGTATATTGTTTGTTGTGACTGACTGTTCCGCAGGCTTTCTGATTTGTACACTTCTGTAGCACGTTGTGAATATAAACAGGTTTTGTGCTGGATTATTAACAAATGTTAAAAGGATTTTCAGGTACACTTCACAGAAGACTCAAATAGATATTTCAGCCTCCCAAAGTAAATCCTTTCATAAGAGAAGAATAGGTGTTGTTAATACGCACGTATAAGAAAATGACACATTCTCGCTGGGAAATAGTTCTCTTGCTGCCCATGTGATCTGCATCTTCTCATTATTGAAATTGATTATTGTGGTGCTGATGGCATCTTTCCAACCTGCCCAATACATTGACAGAGAATATAATTTCAGCAGTGAGTATGAAAAACATCCCTTGACATTGGTAGGCAATCAGTGTTTCAAAGACTGTTTCCAGGGGGGTTGGACTAGATGATCTCCAGAGGTCCCTTCCAACCCTATGGTTCTATGATTCTATGATTCTATATGCAATAGACTCAGATGACCATAAAATAAGAAGACATAAGAACATCTAAAATGCAAGAAAACAGAGCAAAATAACCTAGAGAGGATGAAATTAGAATTTCAAAATAGCAAAATGAACGCATGCACAGCAACACTGGAGAGCACCCTATGGTCCCTGGGCCAAAAGGTAGAGACTGGTTTACATGTATGCAATGCATAGGGCCTATACCTTGAGGCCAGCTTTCCCCCATAATACCTGCTAAGATTTTCCTACCAAGGAAAACTATTTGGGAAGTAATGCCACGTGAAGCCTGTCTGTAAACTGTCAAATGTTTACTGTAAGAAACAAGGGACTGACACCACGGCTCAAGACCAGGTCAAGACCCATAGGAACCCAGAGCAGGTCAGCACAAGTAGGTGTACTGCATATTTGATCTATGCAATTCTGGACAATTCCACCTTACAGAGAAGAAAGATCATTTAATCTCCTCTGACTGAATGCAGATTTTACTGCCTCTCCTGACCTCCTCCTTATTATAACTCTTGCAAGGGACACAGGTATTTTACTTCTGTGTCCACCAGGATTCCACAATCAGACACTGAAGATAAATCTGACATTGAAAAATGGAGAAGTTAAGAAGACAGAAGGATTAGAAATCCATTCTATATCAAGGAGAAGGACAAATTATTTATTTTGCATTCTCTAAGATGTGAAATTTTATTTACTTGAATGAATAAAAAGCAAGAAAATGTATCTTGAATATCAGCATGAAACCACTTAAGGGTAAAATTTGCAGATTGCTGTCTCCAGACATGAACTGTCTACCACTAAAACCTTTTGCTGGAATATTCTTGCCTAGCAGGAGAATAGAGTAGCTTTGATTGCTGTCTACATTTCATGCCAGTCTGGACTCTTGAAGGGGTTTAGAATGGAAAAATTTTTAAACATTTCTTATGAGTTTTTTGTCACATACATTGATCCTGAATGTTCATGGGCATCAGGCCTAACTATTCTCGTGTTTGCTATCTTTTGCTGCATCACCAACACTAAGAATGTGAGAAAGGCATGTGGGTTGAAGTAACCATTTTGTCTATTTTTATGGCTATATCTCTGCTTGTAGGTGTTTCATTACTTCTGTAATTAGAGTTAGTCAAAACATTTTTGCATAGATGTAATTGTGTTGTAACATGTTGTTTTGTCAACATCATCCAAGAGATAGTTATGACAGAAATCCAAGAGACACTGGGTAGATGTAGCTGCAGGTCGCTGCTACGTGGTTCATGGAGCTCTGGTAGAAAAGATTCTGCTCTTACTGAAGAGAAGGACTTGAAACTAACTCCTCCATCTCCTAACTAATGCCTTCAGGCTTGTTCTGTATTGTTTTCCCAAACTGAAAATCTCATGTGTTTTTCTAAAGAATAGAGAAGTCGGTATTATTACATGCTGAAGCAAAAACGCAACTTCAAAACCTCAAAAGCTATCATAAAAAAGAATTTATCCAGCTGTTTCTACCTCTGTTACAAGAGACTACCTAGCCCTTGTTTCCTAACTCCTCAAGCGCTTTGTGAGACCTCTCGGCAGGTCTAAGAGATGATCTTGCCTTTAACTGAAGCCACTAAGAAATATGATGGCGAAGTGCCTAACAGTGGATCCTTGGTCTGCAATTGCACTAACACGTTTTAATTTTTATGGACTAAATTCTAGCATGCTTGTGTGTGCCGTATATAGTGTTACAGTTTGTGTAACTGAAATCCATATGACTATTTGCATTTCAATTTTCTATAAAGGTAGTTAAATGTATATTTAATGCATATTTGAGTGTATAATTACATGTTCTACATCTTTAAATAAAATTAAATTTATCAAAAAGTAAATAAAAGTTAGTGAATGGAGAATACTGTACTACTGTACTGTCCTCAGGTCATTTTTATGAGTATAGAATGAATCCTTTCAATTCCCTTTAGAAGGAACAAAATATGTATTTTCCACCTTTTGATAATTAGTCTGCAGATAATTTTGCTTTGAGAAAGAACTGCTAATGTCTGTGCTTCAATAATGAAAACAAAACCAGGAAGAGTGCTTGTTTGCTTAATCACATAATTTCAAGGATTATCAATTTCAAAATTAATTTACAATGCTGCTTCTATGTGGACAACAGTTTGGCACAGTGACAGCTGGCAAAATGCTGTTTGTAGGGCATGTTTTGAATCAATTTTTAAGTCAAACATGAATGAAATTCTTCAGTTTATCCTCAGAAGGCGGCTTAACCTCTCTGCAGAGAGCTGTGCAACACATCTTCCTGCGCTTGATGAAAAGATTTCAAATAGGCTATGTGCTAAGCAGAGAAGCACGCAGTCTCGACAATAGGACATAACAAAGAGTGGGCACCTGAGAGTCCTGTCTCAGGTGTAGTCAACTAAACCGGGTTGTGCCAGGACCCTTACCAGAGTAAGGATGCCAGCTCAAAACCCTCACTTGGACTTGGGCACCTGGGCAGCCCCACTGAAAAACACGGCAGTGATTTTTCCATTATTTGGAGGCTGGGCTCAACACCCAGCATTTATCCCATTGCTCTCCGCTTGTGAGGTTGCAGCAGTTGGCCCAGGATGTGAAAGATCTGCTTGCATGGATTTCTAGTGTTAAGCAAATGGTGCGGGTTGGGTTTATCTGTAAGACTGGTTTCAGGTTGCTCAGTACTGTAGAGCTGGGCAGCATAAATAACTTTTTTTTTGTTTTAAGAATACGTTTATAGGGAAATTGGTGGAATTAACACAGATAGCATTCATTCATAAACTGTGTGAGAGAGCACACAGAATTTGCTTATGCAAATTTTTTGTATACAATTGAGAAAAATGGTGGTGCCAATGATTTGATTGAATTTGCCTTTCAAATAGGTGATGTGTGCTTGGGAATCTCCTTGAACCTATGACTCTGTGTCTTACAATCCTAACATTGCCAACAGAGAACAAAAGACTGAAACAGAAAAGATTTTGGTAAAGTAACAATCCATCCTTCCCTCTCTGCAGAGACCAGCTCTTGAAATCCTTTTTCAGGCTGCCATGTTTTCCCTCAATTCCAATGCGCAAAAAGGACACCAGCATCAAAACCCTAAATCCCATAAAGTTCCCTTAATGGGGGATTTGATATCTTCAAACTTGCAGTGGTTTAGTTGAGATGCGGTTGGTTCTAGAGATGGATAACAAAGATAACAGACAGACCACACAGGATTCCCACACAGTAAGGTGTGGACACTAAGTAAAACCTGAGACTATGATCTCACTGGCCTGTTTGGAAGGCAAGAAAAGCCACCAACTCATTCTGATCCTTGGACAACACTCATTATTCTCTATTTTTCAGTTATATCGTGATAGTTCTATACTACTAGTTAGAGGCTGCAATTCAGAGATGCACACTAACTCTTGGGTTTGGCAATGCATTTTTTTTTTTTTTTTTTGGATGACAGAGACAAATATCACTTTGGCTCCAGTCCTGCAGTGATTTATGGATGGACTTAACTTTGCACACTCTGAGTAGTCCACTTGACTTCAGCAGGATTACTCAGAGAGCATTAGTTTAACAACACATATAAATCTTTCTAGGATCAGATCCTTTTTCTGCAAAAAACCCTACACATTATGAATTGGAACTCTGGGATTTTAACATTTAAATATAAACTCCAGCAACTGCAGTTACTTATGTACTAAAATGGAAGGTAATACGTTATTAAATACTTAAAGAACAAATAGAACCATTTAATAGAAATGGAACACAAATTGTAATAAACTATCTGGTGATATATACATATTCTTTCCTGTGGTCTAGTTTTTAAAAGCTTCATAAGAAATCAATCTTAACATAATTAACTAGCTATGTAGGGAAAAAAAGTCTTTACCAATCTTTTATTATTAACGACTGTATTTCTAGAACCCTAGTCAGGGCAATTTTCTGCTATGCTTTCTAATTTCATGAGTTTTGTAGCCTTTTTGAATGTGGTGTGTGATGCATTTCGTGTAAGTGTTCAGTAAACATTTGCATGCATCTTTTCAAATTATAGCATATATATGTTGTGAAATTCACATTTCAACATGAAAAGATGCATAGCTTAAGTGAGATTTTAATACTTTTTGATTAAACTGACATCAAATCCTCTGAGGATATGTACAGGTTATCTGAAATATGGTATTTCCTTCTGATAACCTTTCCTTTGCCTTAAACTGAAAAGACGTTTAGTTTCCTTTTCCTTTTTTTTTTTTTTTTTTTTTTTTTAAGTACCTATACTTCTGAAGGCAGAGTAATTCCTATCTTTTGCTAATGGAAAGAGATAGATAGAAAGAGAGAAAGAGAATAAAGGGGACCATTTCTCTCCCTTTCTTTATGATGGAATTTTTATGAATTCTCCTGTAACACCATGGATGTTTCTCAGCTAATGTGCCGGCTTTTCCACAGTGATTGTAATAATTTAAAGCATTCTTCTCTTCATGATCCTAGAGGCACACAGAAGACGAAAGTAATAAATTTATCATTATTCTTTGTATTATGATAATGAGTAGATGACAAGGTCAAAAACATTATGAAGGGGCAGTCGCCGGGCTAAAGAGGGATGGCAGCAACTTTCTGCCTGAGGATGGTCTGCTAGTCTAGCTAGGTGTGCAGTATGTTGCAGTGCTGTAGGACACATACTGGTGCTCTGCAGCATGAGCTTCAGAGAGAATTATCCAAGCCTGCATCTTTGGTAAAAGCAGAGGGGCACTGATAGGGCTCCACAGGAGACCTTAACCTCCGAGGCATTGCTGGGCGCCTAGCCCTCCCAGGTCAGAGAAGCGTGGAAAATACCACTATGCTGTGTGGAGAAATTACTTTTACAGGGGAAAAAAAAAAAAAGAAATTTCCTTGCACGATAAATTATGCAGACACAGCCATGAGCAAGAATATGAGCAAGTACGTTCCACCTCCAAGACACTTTTCAAAGTTTATTACTGAGAAAAAATACTGTTGAAGGGGAACACTGAAAAAAGGCTGAATGTCATGGAACAGATAAAAAATAAAAAGAAAAAGGAGAAGCAGAATGACAATCTGCAAAGATAACAGAATGGAACATGCATGTACTGGAACAGCTTCAACCTCACTGAAGTATAACAAAGAAGAAAAACCACTTTTGATTTCCTTACACTGGTGAAACCTGATAAGTAACCACATGTTGAACTTCCACATATTGCAGCACACTGTATAGAAACTACTGGAGAGCAAGACCCAGATCTGAGCCCACACTCTTTAGTTACCCTTAATAGTACTCATCTATGAGAATAGTTTCATTTCATTAATAGGAACAAACGTAGGCGAAAGTGTAACTCCTTGAGCATAAGACTGCTGAATTGAATGCACAGAACAGAGACTGAATAGACTTCCTTTCAAGAAAAGGAATAGGACAGCAAGAGAGTTTTTTATAGCTATTTCGAGGCAAACCATAATCCTTATAGCATAATTCTTATAACCCATTAAACTGTGTGTTTGGGGTTTTTTTTCAGAAGATCACCAACCATTGCTAGGCATCACCACTCTGCACATCAAAGAAGCACAACAACTGTAATTTTCAACTTTTGTTCTCCAAAGTCACCCCATCAGTATGGCATGGCTATAGGTGCTTGCAATCTCAGGACAGGGAAGTCATGTTCCCTAACAGGAGGGCAAATGACTCACAGGAGCAATTAGCACTGGAGAATCAGCTGGTGCTGCATTGCCTGAAAACAGTACTTGCCATACACATGACAGAACAGAGAGCTGATTTATAGGTTGATAAGATGAGGGCATAACTTTAAAGCATTTCTTTCCCCTTACAAAATTAACAACAGGGAACTTGTGATAAATTAACGAGTGAAGATTAGATTAGTGGTGTATGTGTTGAGCTTTGTGTTTGATTTCTGTAATAATCCGATTATTTTTGTCAATGTATAAGTAATGTCACTGCAGACAAACATATGAAACAGAGATGTTCTTGTATTTAGTAGCCAAATAACCAGTCTTTAATGTCTTTATTAATTTTGCTCTTTAATAGTATTTTTACCCTGATGCTTTCTCAGGCACAAGATATTGCTGGATATTTTCCCATTGTGTTCATTCTTCCAGAGTACTAAGTGCTGAAGTCTTATCTGGAATCTGTTTTATCGATCTTTATTCAATATGAAGGCTAGTCTTTTTCAGATGCAGCATACTCTGGTAGAACCTATGCCTTAGTAAGTAGTCCTGCTTAAAGTATTTCTCTTTTTAACAGTGGACACAAGCTTACGAAATGCTACCTTGATTTTTAATTAGAAAACTGTCATAGAACTCTGTTATTATCTCCACCATAATTTTATTTTTTTTAAATCCACTTTCATCTCTGCTGGATATCAATTTCTATTTGTTTGATTCTTTTCAACAAAAAAGTGCTGAATATTGTAACACATGAGATAAAGTATGCACAGAAATATTACTAATTAATGTGTCAATTTCTTAAATAAATATCTGTGGATTTGAACTTACCAGGAGATTGTGACTGAGAAGCCACTAGGTTGCCCAGTGTGAAGATCATTGAACATGCTTGAAAGATGAGCCTCATGGTTGGAATGATACAACAGGCTGTGAAGAGATGAGTAATCGTAATCTCTGGATTTTACTCTTTGATCACTTTATACCAGAGGCTGGAGGGAACTGGAGGAAATGACTACAGGAAATAAAAAATTGACATATCTCTAGCTATAAACAAATCAGAAGTGCAGGACTCCAGAATGCACACCTTCTCCATACAATGTTAAAAAAAAAAAAAAATTAATTTCTCAGATTATGAGTATCTCTCTTGTCAGCACTTTGCTTTATTTTTCACATCTGTATCAGAGGTGACCATAGCCCTGATCCAAACAAGGACCAGGTAGCTGTGCATAGCTGTGACTACATCATGTCGTGGATGAAGGCACCAGTCTCAAATTGCCCAGTGACCTGAGGGTAGAGGAGGTGCAAACAGTCTGCCTGGCACCCCACTTGCAAACCAGAAGTTGTTCCTGCTAGCAGATGCTTATACGGCCGCTCCACATGCCTGATGCCCCTCAGCTGGCTTGAGCCACTTCTGTCCCCACATCAGAAGCAGAATTTGGGGACCCTTTTGTGACACAGAGCGCTGAGTCGCCAGGGGTAGAGAGGCTATTACCCAAAAGGTAGCACAAGGATGAATTTCCTGCTGTGTTACCTGGACACATCTATGCTGCTATTGCTTCCAAATATCTCCATATACCTATCATTTTATATATGTATATATATACACACTATACCTACACCTTACATATCAATATACCTAAAATTATACATAGAAAGTGGGAAACAGAATAGTGTTTTGCCTGATGTTAAACATGTTTTAGAAATAGGAGAACTTGGAATCTTGTAATAATCATAACTGTCATGCCCAAAGAAATATACTATCTATAGATCTGCAGTAAATTGGGCTTCAGCTATGTCCACGTAGTAGTGCAGCAAACAGGAGCAGCGAAGCAGTGGGATGAAGCAGTTGGTGCTGAGGACACAACAGCCACACAGCGTGCATGGGCATGGGGGAAGTGTTCCCTGGACTAGCACCAGTCCAGCCCTATGGGCTGAGTGCCTGCTAGCAGTCAGAGTCTGCTACATGTCCTCCTGGAGCCCAGCTTCTGGGGAACCTAGGAAACCCAGTGCTCCACTGTGTGAACAAAAGCATGATGATGATTGTGAGATTCACTTCGCAAGGACAGTCCTTATCTGAACTGAAAAGTCAGTGTCGCCCCCGCCTGCTGCCCTTCTCCAGCAAGAGCTCAGGAAGACAACCCAGAGTGACAAAGTCCTCTCTTCCCTGGGCTTGCTGGCTGCTCCCTTCATGTCCTGATAAAGGTTTACTGTTTACTTTTCTAGGGACATGTGAATACATCAACTTACTTCAAATCCAGTCTCTCCCCTCATTTAGCATCACACAAAATAAACTACTCCATGAAATCAACAGGTAAAAATATAAACAGTAGGCCCCAATTCCTATCTGTGTTTCCTAGCTGGCCTCAAGCTTTTTCTCTGCTTGCATCAGAAGAAGTACAGGAACTTTCCTCTCATGCAAGGGCATGCTTGGGCAGATGAAGGAGTCAGTCACGCTGCATGCAGTGGCCTGGGCACACACACCATACGGCCTTCTGGAGACCCTGTCCCCTAGATGCCTTCTTGCCTCAAGTTTCTCAAGCAGGGAGAGTGGAAGTTTGCTTGCTGCATGCAGTACTAGATAGGCAGTTGGATTGTGGCTAGGAATACATCCAGCAGCTCTTCTGTGATTTCTCTTTAAGGCTTATTTTCACTCCTCGACAGTACAGTTGGGCAGATGAGACCCTTATCAGCTTTGTCACATCGTCAAAGTCTCCAGCCAGGTGATATGGTACCGACTTTGATCACTTTTCTTGGTTTGTCTGCTTTCACTGGCTTATGCATTGTATGACCGAGGAAGACCTATTCAAATCCCAGTTACTCTTGGAAATCCCAGCCCAACAGCCCGACACACATACAGTACTCTGTTAACCGTCTAGTCCCTGCTTTGATAAGTTCCTCCAGGGAGGCATTTAATTCCTGGAATTAAAATAACAAGAAGCACAGAACTGAAATACTAAACTAGGTCATAAGTGATAGTTAATGGAAAGCTGAAATCGCTCACGGTTTCCACAGTCAGCATTGCAGAAGCCAGGGTGACAAACAAATGAAGGCAGAGAGCCAAAATTCTCTTGTTCCCCAGGACAGGGAAACTCCCACATGTCCCCATTTGAGTTAAAAACACATTTCCCTTCCAGAACATCAGTCTTGTCTTCACTAGAGTGTGATGGAGATGAATTTGTCCCTGTCTGCTTATCCTACAGGTAAAACACACTGGACTGCAGACCTCCTAAGGCAGTTCTTGGGGAAAGGGGTGTGGGGAGACAACATGCAAAGAAAAGGTATCTAAAATACCTTCTGGCTTATAATTATTCTGATTTTGTGACACTACATCAAAACCAAGGTCTAATTCTCAAGTCACAACAGCGCATTTTCACTGACCGTTTCCTCCTACCAGGTATTTTGGTACCTCAAGTAATTGTCCCTCCCTTTACTTCCTTTTAAGATACTGAGGGCCTCTTGAAGACAAACAAAATTACTCCTTTCACTACTTTTGAAACCAAACGTAGGTCTGAAGTCCTGGGGAATAAAAAACAACGACTGGGACAAACAAACTTCTTGCACCAACCTGATGTCCTGTCAAGCTATTTTTGCTGCTGCTGAGAGAAACATCAGATTTGGCATTTGAGGGACTTAGGGCCTGGGCACCTCCCACCTCTCCCCCATGGAGGCACACACTAGCCTAACCACCTGGCTCAGGTTCTGCCTGCTGCCTTCTGGTTACCTGATTTGATTTTTTCAAATATGGAAGATCCCAGTCCATGTCTGTTCTCTCCCAGGTCTTTTCCTGCCTGCCTGCAGGAGTGTGATTGATTAACTTGCCCAAATCCTCTGGGGCATTGATCCCATGAGGACAAGGACAGAGCATTGTCACAGTGTGTCCCCTTTTCAGGGCTCACTTGCAGTGCAGCGTTGGCATGTTTGGCCTGAGAAAACAAGATCCATCCTAATATTGCAAATTCACTCAGGAGCAGGGAAAGCAAAGAGTGAGGGTGAGCTGAAAATTAGCAGCCGGGGCATGTGATTTTGACTGCCAGTAGAGACAACTGTTAACAGGATACCCAGAGAATGAGGACAACGCAAGTGAAGCAAGTAAATCAAAAGAAGCCCTTCTGACTTCATTTTGCACTTTGGATCAAACCACACAAACAGCCCTTGGCCCTCTGCCACCTCCTCCACCCATGACAGCAGCCCTCAGAGGTGGCTTCACTTGCCAGCTGCAACCTTCAGCAGCCTTACTGACTTTCATCAGCTTCCTTCCTCTCTTTTTATTTCCCTTCCTATTATTTCATCAGCGGTGTAAAACGAGTCTTTGATCACTACGCAGTTCAGCAAAGCAAATTGTCTTAGTTTATTTCTTCCTTTATCTAGAACCTAAACAAACAACAGCCCGTGAGTAACTTCCATTTAATGTTATTCACTTACTGATGGCCTTGGTAACGGACTCCACAAAAAGCCCTGCAAAATAGCAGAGATTATCTCTTTTTTGCAGCGATGATCCCTTGTAATTTTTTGCATTAACAGGAAGTGATTTCAGTGTGCTTTGAGTGGATGGGATAAAGGGAACAATGACCCATTTATAGAAAATAGTGAGTCCCATCACTCCATGACAAATCAGCTTAGTCAACTTGAGTCAGTGCAGCCCGTTGTTCTGACAGGACAACCTGATTCCCTTTTGTAATATGCTGCAAAGTGTAAAGATATCTACTGTACTTTTTGGACTTCTACCCACGGACAAAACTTAGAGGATTAATCCTCAAGGGTCCCTGACATTTGTAAAATTCATGCTCTTGCGCAATTGCTTCAAAAACTGTCACTTGGTATTTCCTTGTATCACCATGGCTTGACCTGTCCCAGCCTTCTTTATGAATGGCAGGAAAGCAATGCAGGGAAAAAACAAGAAAAGATGGCAGGAGGTCTGCATGGGTGAGCAAGGAGCTCCTATCTGAAATCAAACATGAAAAGAAAGCATGCAAGAGGTGGAAGCAGGAGCAGATGACCTAGTGGCATAAAGCTGCTTTTCGGTCTTGCAGGGACAGGGTTAGAAAAGTCAAGGCCAACCTGGAGTTGAGTCCGTTAAGGGATTTGAAACAAGGAAGAGAAACAAGAAAGGATCTGCAATTACATAAACAGTAAAAGGAAGACTAAGGGAAACACGGGCCTGCTGAAGAATGAGGCAGGGGACTTGGTGACAAATGACACAGAAAATGCTGAGGTACTCAGTGCCTTCTTATCTTCAGTCCTTACTCGTAAGACCAGCCTTCAGAAATCCCAGGCCCCTGAGACCAGAAGCCAAGTCTGGAGCAAAGAAAACTTACCCTTCGCAGAGAAGGACCATGTTAACGAGCACTTTAACAGACTGGAGGTATATAAACACATTGGGCTTCACAGGATGCATCCATGAGTGCTCACGGAGCTGGCAGAAGGGAGAGATTCTTCGAAGAAAACAATCATCACTCCTATCTTCAAAAAGGGAAAGGAGGATTGGGGAACTACAGGCTGATCAGCCTCACCTCAGTTCCTGGGAAAGTGATGGAGCAACTAAACCTGGAAACCATTTCCAAATACATGAAATCATGGTCAACCAAACTGATAGCATTCTACAAGGACACTGTCTTGGTAGATGGGGGGAAAGCAGAGGATACTGCCTTTTTTTTTTTTTTTTTTTTGAACTGGTTTCCCGTGCAACCTGCTCTAGGTGACCCTGCTCAGGGGGGTTGGACTAAATGTTCTCAAGAGGTCGCTTCCAACCCTACCATTCTGTGATTCGGTGATTCCGTGATACTGTTTACTTTGACTTTAGTAAGGCCTTTGACATTGTCTCCCACAATATCCTCATAGACAAGTTGACAAAGTGCAGGTTAGATAGGAGTTTAGACGGACTGAAAATTGGCTGAACTACGAGGCCCAGAGTGTTGCGATTCATGGAACAAAGTCCAGTTGCAGGCCAGCAACTATTGATGTACCTCAGAGGTCAATACTATGGCCAATACAGATTAACATCTTCATTAATGACCTGGACACTGAGATGAAGTGCACTCTCAGCAAATTTGGAGATGATAAAACACTAGGAGAAGTGGGCTGATACGCCAAATGGTTGGGCAGCCATTCAGAGAGACCTCAACAGGCTGGAGACTTGGGCAGAGAAGAACCTCACGAAACTCAGCAAGAGGAAATGTAAAGTCCTGTAACGGGGGAGGAATAACACTGGGCTCCGGTACATGCTGAGGGTTGTCCCCCTGGAAAGCAGCTCTGCAGAAAAGGACCTTGGTGTCCCAATGTACAACAAGATGAACATGAGCCTGCAATGCACTGTAGCAGCAAAGGTCAACAGCCTCCTGTGCTGCATTAGGCAAAGTGTTGACAGCAAGTCGAGGGAGGTGAGTCTTCCTCTCTACTCAGATCTGGTGAGACACATCTGGAGTGCTGGGTCCAGTGCTGGGCTCCCATGTACAAGACAATTATAGAATGAGTCCAGTGAAGGGCCATAAAAATAATTAAGAGACCGGATCATCTTTCATACAAGGAGAGGCTGACAGCCTGGACAGGGCTTAGGAGGATCTCATCTGTGTGTATAAATAGCTGAAGGGAGATGATGGAGCCAGACTCTTCTTAGTGATGCCCACTGACAGGACAAGAGGCAATGGTCAGAAATTTAAAAAAGTGAAATTCAATGTGAACACAGGAAAGTACTTTTTACTGCGAGGGTGTCTAAGCACTGGCATAGGTTGCCTACGGAGGTTATGGAGTCTCCATCTGTGGAGACATTCAAAACCCAATGATATGCAGTCCTGGGCAGGCACAAGCAGGGGGATTGGACTAAATGGTTTTGAGAGCTGCCTTCCAACCTCAACTGTTCTGTGATGTTCTGTGAAAACACAGGAAATGTCACAGCACTTTGCATTCACACATCTGAAGTATTGGAGTTCTGATACCTCCCTATCTCCCATTTTCTAAGGATCTGCTAGAGTTAGAAAGGAGAGAGAAGAGCAGCAAAGTCAAACAGAGACAGGGAGCAATATTTGTAAGAAGAAAAAATGGAGACAATGGTGCTTTTCAACTCGTAGAAAAGAAGAGTGAGTGGAGAATTGATAAAGGTCCAGAAATTCATGAATAACGAGATGGTAACTTAGGAGTGACTGTTTGCCTTTTCTCACAACATGGGACTTCCTGACTTCATAAATGAAATTATGAGGCAGCAAGATTAGAATAAACATAAAATAACACTATTTCTGATAATGTATCTTCAAACAGTGGAGTGTGCTCTATAGGGAGCAAGTTACAGCTTTTCAACTGATACCACATTTTTGGTAGGTCTAAGGGTGCTGACACAGCCAACACCAGTACGCATGAAATAAGAGACAGTAGACAGTGGGGCAAAGAGGAAAGAGGGAGAAATATCACTTGTCTGTTCACAAGAAATAGAATTTGACATGAGCAGAAAAGGCATGCTCAGGAACGTGAAATTTTAATCATTACGGATAAGAAAGAGGAACAAATTGCACAAAGTGGGACCTAGTCATAGATTTTAATATCAGATTATGATGAAAAGATCTGATTTCTTAATGTACAAAAACCCAGTCAATTTTATCACATAAATCCTGGACTGGCTATATTCGATGTCTAAAACTCAACAAACATTCATATATTTCTTTCTCTGGATGGATCTGCAACAGTTTCATCCAAGCAATGTGTGTGGAGAGCCAAATTAAAATCTATTTTAAATTGGCAGGCTCTTGCAGGAATTCGCCCTGAAGTAGGAAAGCAGAGGCAGTTCTAGATGAAGCAATGATTAACTTGTATGTGTGCGCAAGAACATTACCTTTCTAGCTTTAAAATGCAAGTAAGCTTAATTACAGATTCCATACATGATTGCACTACAGACTTTTATCACTAAAGAGCACTGAAAGTTTCCTGCTGCTTTGCACTTGTTTGCATGATATCATTAAAATCTGCCCAACAATACTTGTTTTCTGAACTTACTGGAAACTTTGAGCTTTCATTCATTCTCAGGCATTGCCTGTTAGCTAGTAGTAGCCACAACAAGCAAGCATTCAAAACTGTGAACTGCACTCAGAACTGCAGAGAGCACTGTGCAAAAGCCTGATCTGCAGTCGTTTGTACCAGTGCCATTCTCATTCAGCCCTGTCGTATACCTGCCTGCTACTCAGCTGCCACCAGTGACAAAACCTGTGCCAAGGGTTTATTGCCACATTTATTTGCCACCTGTGCCAAAACGTTAAGCCAGACCCATATGTACTGCACCAGTAGGCAAAGCTGTCTCACACAAATTTATTTCAGAAGGTCATTATTTGAGCTGCAAGGTGAAGTATCCCAAAGTCAGAATAAAGACTCATGTATAAGCTAAACACTTGATTCAAATCCTTTTGTCTGCATACAACTTAAGCACAGAGAGATGAGTCCAGACAGCAGAAAGAAGCTGCTTTTTGAATGGATCACACCTGGATCATGAAGAAGTCTTATATGTAGGACCCTGCTTGATGTGCTGAAGAATATGGAAGGCATATGCTGAATGAACCTGGATGCTACAGATATAAAGAAGAGGGTGTCCTGATAAGGATAGTCACATGCTGTGCAGGGCATTTGTCTACACATTAGAAGTTCTTAACTTTGATAAGGTCTGTTACGGACATTAACAGCTCCCATATAAAATTCAGGTCCCTACCTAAAAGAATAAGCATGCTTGGCCATTGCAAAAGAAAGTATCAGCAGAAATATTTCAATGTCAGCAATTAAAAAACTTCATCATTAAAAAAAGAGGAGAGGAGAGGAGAGGAGAGGAGAGGAGAGGAGAGGAGAGGAGAGGAGAGGAGAGGAGAGGAGAGGAGAGGAGAGGAGAGGAGAGGAAAGGATTTCAGTTGGAAGGGACCTCCAGTGATCATCTAGTCCAACTGACTGACCACGTCAAGGCTGACCAAAAGGTGAAGCATATTATTAAGGTAATTGTCCAAATCCCTCTTAAACATTGACAGACTTGGCGCATTGACCACCTCTCTAGAAAGCGTGTTCCAGTGTTTGCCCACCCTCTCTGTAAAGAAATGTTTCAATGTCAAGTCTGAACCTCCAAAGTAAAAAAAATAAAAGAAAAAAAAAAATATTTTGGCTGAAGTTGACCACCTTCTAAAAAAAATCATACACAAGCAAGCAGCTAACATAACAAAAATTAAGAATTAACAGTTCAAGTTATAAAGTACTGAAACATTATAAGCAAAAGAAAACACTTTTAATGGGTAGTATACAGCAGTTTGCCTATTAAAAGGCATTACCTATCTCATTTAGAAAAAGTCTTCTCATTATTCCAGTCAAAAGTGCATGTTTAATTTTTCACCATATCCCTTTGTTACATTTCATCCTTGCCATGTGTATCCTTAAAAACATTTGCAGTAAGTGCTACATTTTTGTTCATAGTATTATGCTTTTATTTTCTGTTGAAGAGAATAATAGAATTATAAGTTCAAGAATGCAACTGAACCCATTTCTCTTTTTGGGACATCCTCAATTGTTGGAGTATTTTCCATCAAATGGACACCTGACAGTAAGTTACAGTTCTATTATCTTTCTCTTTTCCCATCTACTTATGTTAACATCATGTGTGTGATCCTTCAAATACAAGTCAAAATATTGCCTTAGTCCCACATCTAAACTGAATCATAGAATCATAGAATGGTTTGGGTTGGAAGGGACCTTAAAGATCATCTAGTTCCAACCCCCCTGCCATGGACAGGGACACCTCCCCCTAGACCAGGTTGCTCAAAGCCCCATCCAGCCTGGCCTTGAACATTTCCACGGAAGGGGCATCCACAACTTCTCTGGGCAACCTGTTACGGTATCTCACCACCCTCAGAGTAAAGAATATCTTCCCAATATTTAATCTAAATTTCCCCTCTTTCAGTTTAAAACCGTTACCCCTCGTCCTATCACTACACTCCCTCATAACAAATGGCAAAGCAAATTTTACCATATGGTCTATAAAACAATCTATAGAAGACAGAGGAGTAGTTATGTACACATGCATTTGGGATGATCTTTTGACTGCATAATCCTTAAAATTATGTAATATTAAGATCCATAAAATTCTAGTAATGTTCATTAATAATAATAATTAATAATACAATACAATTTTGTAATTACAGCATTACAGTCCTGTAATGCTAGGAAAGATTTTAGGCTTAAAATAACTTCTGTGACTCTCAGCTACTGCTCTTTGAAAAAGTCTGATTCTTCCATCTCACATCATTTTGACCTGCTTTTGAAAATTCCAATCCTCTGGCACATTCCTTTCCAAAATACCCAGCACAGCTTCCCTTGCTCTTTCCTGGTAAAAGGCAGAACTCCTGGAACAAACTTGCATTGCATGCAAGGGGCTTTATTTCTGTTTCCTGAAAAGGTAAAGAAGCTGAGAGGAATGCAACCTGAACTGGTGATCAACATCTATGTGTAGGACAAATGTCTGAGTAATTAAAAAAGACACCAGCAATAATAGGTAGGAAGTTATGGCAGATTACATGGGAGAGGAAAAGAAACCTAAATAATCTGTTGTAATCTAGAAGAAAAATTGTTTTACTGAAGTGAGTATATTTCCTCTCTCTGTACCTTCCCCACATTAAAAAAAAAAAAAAAAGAAAAAAAAAAGAAAAAAAATGAGAGAAAATAAGCATCCTCAAACTAGACACCAATGTTTCCACTGCTAAAAAGAAGGAGCAAGTAATGGACCCAATACCAAACCAGTAATCTTTCCTTCTCCCACGAAACAGCTATCTCATGCCCTCTATCTCATTTCTCCCCGAGTCCTCACCTGCTGCATGCAGTAGGCAGGAGACTGCCCGAGGAATACATCAGGGCATTATTTCATCTTCCAGAGTTTGAACTATTTTGGAAAACATCAAAAAAAACTTGGTGAAACACCTCTTAGAAAGCATAGGATGAACGGAGAAGATCTGGGGCTCAAACAACCGTTTCAAGACTGGTTCATGGCCTGTCCTGTGAGTTACTCACAGGCTGGGGCTGCGCTACTGAGATCCTGGCCTGACTTTCAAATCATGAGAGAAATAGCATTGAAAATAAACTTTTATGTCCCACACATGAAGAAACTGTGCATTGACCCATTTATTGCAGAAATTCATAACTATCACTGTCATGTATGGAGCCCGTAATGGTATTAGGTTCTCATTTAGCCAGCTTATGCGAAAATTAACTTTAATGGAAGTTAGGATGTTAGCAAGGATACAGGAGGGAAAGAATAAGATTTTGTCTTGATTTGCTTCTGTGTGTGTAGACAATAGATAATCATCCCCAAGGGTGCTGTATGGGGCTTAGAGCCTGCTAGGAAAGTGGGCAAGTGGATTGACAGCCGAGAGGGTTTTGCCTGCAATATGCAGATGGTCACTAGGGCATGAAGAAGACAGTCATGAGATGGGCATCAGGCAGGTGCTGATTTCATGTTGGTGTTCTCATAAGGCGTTGCAGGCTCCTGTGCGTACTAGTGAGTCCCAAATGGTTGGGAAACTCCATGAAAAGCACCCTGGAATTTCCAGCCGGCTTCCCTCCCCCTCCTCCCTCCACTGCTGCAGACATTGATGGGCAGGAGATAAGGATGAAGTTTAAGTGCTCTTCCGGAGAAGCATCTGCACATGCAGCTGTACAGAAGATACCGAAACTAAGATAAGAACATTAAGAATTATTTTTTTCCATACCACTTTTAACTTCTTATGAATGCAGTAGTGTTCAGGTGTTATGATACAATGTAGTTGTTGGATTTTTATGCTGCCGAGTGACAAATTTGATGCTCTGAGTCAAATTAGATTAATGAAATAGGCCTGTTTTGTTGTTTACAGTTGTTTGGGCTTTTCATGAGAAAAAGTCAAGTGATAGAGGTTTCCCAATGCATCTTCTTTGGTTGCAATGGTGCAAGCTGCAGCAACAGCAAAAGCTGTTTTTATAACCTTCCACCTAGCAGTTCATTTCAAGAGATTGGGCTCCAGTTACAACATGCACTGACTTAGCTTGAAAAAAAACAAACCCCTCCAGATTTCACCCATTGCTGGTATGAAATACTGTTGGTGTTTCAGCAGCTTGCCAGTGGAGGGTGTGTTGAAAAGGGCTAAATGTTTTCCGCACTTATTGTCTGGGCTCAACTGTTAACAGCAAACTTTTGTGGTATCTAGAACCAAACTTATTTAAAAAAAAAAATAAATGAACCGTTCAGTGGGAGATAATGATAGACTGAGTTGTCAGTAATCTCAGGATGTACTGAGATGACTGCAGATTCTTATCTTTGGAAAGCATTTTAATCCTTGTCTCAGGTATTTGTTTTGAAAGGTGCAGCTACTACACTCATTTCAGCCATCATTATCCTTTTTTAGATAAGATTAACTCTTCAGAAGAATAAACTGTCCAAAAATTACAGCATGCTATGTCATTCTTCTGAAACTATTGAGCAAGGACTTCCAGGAACATAGGATTTTATATTCAGAAGTGGAACTGATCTCTTTTGGTACTTTCTTTTGTAGGATTTTTATTTGCTTTCTCAAATCACTACATTTCTTTTTCCACATAGAGTTTGACTGAGCATCAGCATTTTTCACCTTAACATGCCTACATTCAATCACAGAAAGATCTGCAAAGCCCGTACTTGGAATTGAGCTCTGCGGACTTGTGATGCACTGAACAGTTCATTCTAGTTTTCATAACACATTAAATCTCTCCTGAACCAACTGAACTCACTACTCTCGAAAACTCCCACATTCCACCATTGTTGTTGACACTGTCCTAAAAATATTCCAGGCTGAAGTTATTGTTTGAATATATTCTAGTGCTCTCAAATTTAAATCTTGCACAAAATCTGATAACAGCAAAGATATTTTGAACAGTTTTCCCTTGGCCTTGAAGTCAGGTATTGAGTTAATTTAAATTAAGATTAAAATCAACAAGAACTTAGGTCAGTTACAGAGCAGCACAGGAATTGGACTATGGGACCAGGGGACCGTGAAGGGGAAACATGTAGGGAAGAGAGTCTCCTTATGTTGATGTTGCTACCCAGAGAAAAATGGGTCACCGTGGTGGATTTGTACCCCTCACTGATTTGAGGAAACACGAACAGATCCTTTCGTGCAAAAAGCACCTGCGCTGCAGTAGTAGCATTTGCTACAGGTAGCAACAGTCCTCAGTTTTCCAGGACTTTGAACACTAGTGCGTTTTGCTAGAGTATAAGCTTTGGGAAGAGGAATTGAATCAAACTTTGGAGGACCCTGAGAAGAGCTATAGATTAGCTGTAAAAGTTAATGCGTTTACCAGGAAAGAGTTCTCTCTGAGGATTGTTATCTGCAATGAGCAGCAAGCAGGGAGCAGAGATACCTGATTTCGCAGCCCAGGAAGGCACCTACAGCATGTCATCTGAAAAGAGACATAAAGAAAGCCTTTAAATTTTGTGCTTGCTCTAGGAAGATCATATTGTTTGTTTTCTTTGCTTCTCCCAATTCTTTTATAAGCATCAGCTATTTCAAATGTTCCCTCCAGAATAGATGTATTTCCACTTTAACTTCACCTGCATTAAATGAAGGGTGATTTCAATCTGATTAACAGCAAAGACTTTTCATGCAAGCCTGCTGTGATTCTTAAAACGAGCAGACGAGGTGCCTCAGCAAGTGCCCGGCTCTCTGAAGCATGGCTTGAGGCTGTCCAAGGAGGAGCAGAGGCTCTTCTACAGGAACAGGCTGGTGTCAGAGCTGTCACTGCAGGGAACAAGAGAAATTGTGTCTTCCAACGACAAGCAATAGCCAGGCAAGCCTCCAGCATTTGGCAAGATAAGTGGAAGCACATTTGGATTCTGATGGGTCTCAAAGGGGTTTTAATAAATGAGAACTCCTGAAAATTTGGTTCACAAACCAGCCAGGTTTGATCTAAACTAACTGAAATATCAAGAGTAAGATTTGCTAGTTCTCACAAAGGAAACATGTAAATTGAAAACTTTTTACAACTTACCCCAAGAAATTGTGTCCCCCTTGTGTAAAAAATGGGATGTTTTAAGGCATCGCAAACTGCACGCACATCTTTCCACATTGTGTCAGGGACAAGGCAGTTTTTTGATTGCAAACACACAAAATTAAGTTATTTGTGTCTTGCAGTCAGCACGAGATGAAGGACAAGCCAATGGTATTGTCTGGCTTTCGTCTGTGTTCCTGTCCAGCCTCTTTCTTGATTTTTTAGATTTGCTCTTCCACAGGTACCTGCCTCTCTGCAGTAATAAGCATGAGCAAAAATGGGTGCCAGATGACCTACGTGCATGAAAATAAGGGCAGGGTGCAAGAATTTAAGCTTTCTTCTGTTTTTAACACCTCATGTTCTTGACGTGGTGCACCAGAAAAGAAAGTGCCAGGTTGTCAGCAGCAGCCAGAGAGCACTGCCGGTCTTTTCCTCCTGCACAGTGAAGCCACTCCATGTTTTGCCACCTTCTGCATCAGCAGCTTGTTCTGGTTTTGGGTCAGCATTGTGATCAGTGCTTCATCTGACTCCTTTATAAGGAGTCAGAGCATGCACAGGATAAGCAGCTCTAAAAACAACTGCACCACTTTTAATAATAGAATAATATATTCTGGACTCTGCATCAGATTGCACTGTCAGAGTACCTGCCTGCCCAAATGGCACCCAGTGAGAATCAACTGGGATAAGCAATAAACATTCTTTAAATATATAAGGCATATTAAAGGAAGAACTCTGGCTTTTGAACCTGAGATCAAAGAGTAGGAACCTGAATTTCGCAGGCACTAAAGTGACAGATATACAGTCTTGAATTTTTCAGTTGAAATGGTTTTGCTCATAGATACGGTTAGTAAAACTAGATAAAATTAATTAAAAATAATTCAAAGTTGCTCCACAATAGCAGCTAGAGCAGCAAGAACACGCCTTTGTATTTGGAAGTTTTCTCACTGCTTCTCCTTTTAAGTCTTACCTTTCTATATTATTCACCTTTGTAAAGCAACTCTGTAATGCTATTGATATTATTTTTCCATCTTTTTTATCTGCAGAGTGGATAAATTTTCTTGTTTTCCCTCCATTTATTTGCAGTCCCAGATCACAGTGCTCTATTACTCACTTTGGAACTTAATGCAGGAGAAAATCAAGCATTAAAGACCATTTAATGGGATGGAATGCAGGAATTTACAGCCCTGGAGGTGTCTCTAGACTAGGACAACAATTCTTCAGTATGAACATACAGCTGCATCTAATTCCTCCAGCTGTGTGTAGCCCTGAAGATCATATAATTAAGATGTGACTCCCATGTTGGTAAATACACATTTTATTGTTAATTGGCTTTTCTGTTTGAGGTGATAGGAGAGATCACGCTGAGATTTTTAGCCAGCTTCTTAAAACCTATGACTAGAACCTGCTGTCATGATAAACTGGAAGACACCATAGTTAACACTTACAGCATTGTAATCCATCCTGACCTCCTGTGCATGGCAATAGGAAGCTCCATTTTTGTGGGCAACCACCTGTTTGATGCTGAGAACCTTCAGCACGGAGCAGAACGGAAGTCAGCTGCTGACAGAACAAATTGCTCTCCAAAAATTAATGACTATGGGAAATAAAATATGCCAAAGCTGCTACCCAGTAGTGGGCAGCTTCCACACCACGGCCTGCAGCTCTGTCACAAGCAAGGTGCATTATATATCACCCTAAGCAAAGAGCTTTAATGCTCACCCGGTATTTTTATGCTCTCGAGCGTGTGTGTGTGTGAATTCTATATGAATGGGTTCTATATAAATAGACACATAAATACATGCATATTCATATTCCAGAACAAATTATTGCTATACATACATATGAACATATATGCACTCATATATTATTATTATTATATACACTCATCATTATTTTAACCCTGGGTAAAATGTCAGACACATTGTTCATATTTTTGGATCCAATGAAATCAGATTTTAAAAGTGACTTCAGTGTACCCCTCAAAGTATTGCATAATCAATACCCTCTACTATCCTGGAAGACTAACCTAGCAGTTAGCCTGCTTTCCCTGCTCGCTCCCAAGTTGGGGTTGTTTTACTTCCTATAAATCGTACGCACACAGAAAATGAGAGAACTCGCAGAGCAGGGGTAGTTTCTGCCTGTGCAGGGGTGCTTTGAGATGGTTGACTCCATACCTTAAGTATCACAGATTGAGACTAAATCTAAATACATTTTTTCTTAGGTTTAACCAGATGGTTACCGCTAGCTGGCAAGTGTCCTGACTTACTCACTGTGCCAGTCCCAGACTCTCGGGGAGGTCCCATGGAGGCATCACCATCCCCTGGCAGCAGCCTCTGCCCAGTGCTCCTCAGGGCCCTCATCCAGTGTGGGGCCAGGAGCAGCCCTGGGAGGGCGAGAGCTCCAGCTCCGCACTCAGGCTTCGACTGGCCTCTTCCACAGGAGGACGCAGCCATTTGAGTGTGAGAGCGGGGACAAACTACGTGGGGATAAAGTCCCGCACAGACTTCTTCAGAAAAAATAGCATCTCCTTAAGTTAATACTCTGCTGTCACTAGTTAAGATGTTGGACTAATGAGTAGCAGCTTCATGGATCTCAAGTAGGGATACTCCAGGGAATATGGGGAAATAAAATGGCTTTGAATGCCTGAGTAACTGAAAAGTTGAAAACGGGCTAAATTTTAAAACTGATCATTTAAGTTCACACAGAGCTGAGCTGAGAAGTGTGATATAGCCAGGCACAGGCATTGAAAAAGCTGAATCAGCTCCAGCTCTCCCATCCTAGAGACACCAGCAAGGTTACAGCTACCTGTGTTTCACCTTGTTAAATTACTGTAATGCTCTGCTTTACCCGTATATTACATTCCACTGTGAAAAATGGAGCACAGCTTCCTTTAACTCGTTCCATCAATAAGGGGTTTAGTCTTTTTTTTTTTTTTAATGTATTTATTCAATTAGCAAACAAAATTCGTATGAAAACCATTATTTCAACCTATATGTATTCAAATTATTAAAGTATTTAAATCACCAACTGTAAAGCTTTCGAAGTGAAAATGATAATTTCTCCAAAGTTCCAATTTCATTAAATGAAAAATTAAATCACAATTGCAATGACATATTCAAATGTTTTTTTAATCAAAAAACAGCAATGAGGATGTCAATAATTGGGAGGGCCAAATACCTAGTCATCAATAATATTATCTATGTTTAGAGAAAAATTTCCTTTTCAGAAGGTAGCCATGTCTGGATGAAAAATGCTTCAGCCTTCGCTTATTGAAAATGTTAGGCCTCTTCAAACATACATGGAAGAACATAAGCACCATGTGGCTGATACAGGCGGACACGGGAGCTCTATCCCTCTCCCGGGACTCGTTGTTCACAATCTCCCACAGACCTGATTACAGGACAGTGACCTAAGGAAAATAAGAATAAATAAATAAACACAAGTAAATGCAAAAAAAAATTAAGAAGAGCACGGTGGAAATAAAATATTTTTAAAGGGAGAGGAAAAGATTATTGGTTTAGAAACTTACGTTGTGTCTCTGTTTTGCGTTTGGGTTTCAAATGTCGTCCAAAATACACTCATGACTTCATGCATAATCAGTGTGACATGAAATTACAGTGACTGCTGATGCAAATGAGGCAATTGTGCATGCCAATTATGTGTTACATGCCTGTTGCATTGTTTGAATAAGCAATTACTGAATTTATAGAGACAAGCATGTTAACTAGGAATGCATATTAGGCACATAATTACCACCACTTAATTCAGAAAATCAGGCAAAACAGAATTTAGCTGGGGGAATGGTTATGAATCTTGGCATTTTTCCTAGGCATAAAATTCTAGTTTCATTATATGAATTTCTTGCATTTATACCAGCTTATGCCCCAAAGTGATTTAGAAAATTAAATAAGCTCAGTAAAGTCAGGCACGTGCCTCGCTAAGCATATAAATGGTCATTTTGATTACTTTGGCACTCCTCAAGTTTTCTGGGCAAATCTTGAGGAGTTATCTGTGGAGAGCCCTTAATTCTCTACTGAACTTTGGTGGCCCCACTGGCAGACTAAGCAGTCCCACATACTGTAGGTCAGAGAAGGGAGTGAAGAAATCAAAATTTTAGCCAGAGTGATGCCTGATGCTTTCTACCTTTGGATACTTGGTGGCCTTCGACTGCCAGGCTGCGTTTTTATGCCCAGTCTGAGACGTGGTGTCAGCCGGTGCCACAACACCACCCGCACAGTGGTGGTAACTCCCGGATCACCCAGGGTCTTACAGAGTGCTTTGACCAGTGGCTGGTCTGGATGGACTCATCGGTGACTACTAAGTCTCAAAATGGCATGCGTATGTAAAACCTCAATTCTGTTATTGCGTTTTCTGCAAATGAAGCCAGAATATGCATTTGTCAACTTGAAAAGGAAAAGCTTGTACTTAACCGTTCCTGGTTGTGGCTTTGTAGTCCCATTATGTCCCAATAGTAGTCCCAATGCTAATTAGGTATTGATAATTCTTAAACAGAGATGTCAGTATAAAGAGAAGATCCAGACCAACATATTTTATAACTTTATAACCTATATATTTTATAACTTTATAAACTATATATTTTATAGACATTTATAACTATTCCAAGTGATAAAATCAATAATTTAGTTCTCTTTAAAGAACTCTCAAACGAAGTTCATGGAACTGGCAAGATATCTCTTCCAGACCCACTCTCACTAAATTTGGTCTTTTCCCACTGAGGATGTATCATTCCTTTCAACAGAGCTGCTTGTGTGTGTAAGGCTACGTGTGCAAGTCATGAGGGTAAGTCATGTATTTAGGAAAATAATAATCAGGCCTGGAGGTCCTGATTATAGCCGAATTGATTGGGCTATTAGAAGTCTGTATTTTTCATGTTTGTAAAACCAAGAGAATATGTCAGCAAAAAATATCTCCCTGGAATAACTAACAAGGTGGAAGGACTTGGGATCAATCCTTTAGCTGCCACAGAAATCTCAGCGGAGGAGGCTGAAGTACGTCGCCAAAGCTGTCCTCTTTTCTGCCCCAGGTGTTGGCAGCATATGCTCCAGCGTTTCAGCACTTGAGATTCATGTTGCGCAGTTATATTTGGAATGCTGGTGGGCTCCCAAAGATGTGGAAACAATCTAGTTCTCCCTTTAAAAACAAAACAAAACAAAGCAAAGCAAAACAAAACACAACGCCCAAAACACTCCACCTTCCCCTCTTCTTTCCCTTCCTCTCCTCTCCTCTATCCCCGAAGGAAAACACGTTGGGTCTGGTTAGCTCAAGTCCTAATTTCATCTGTATGCAAATTAAAGGAAACAAGGAGTCACCCAGGCTTACCGTGGTTTCAGAAAAGAGTAGTAATCTATTTTGCGTTTCTTTAACAGTCAGTCTGTTTTATTCATTCAATTCATATTCATTCATATTTGACGTCAGTTCCCTCTCTTTATGTCAGGATATAAGACCTTAACACTTCCTCCCGTGATACGTCTCTTTTCACTACAGCTTTCTGATGAATGTACTCACATTAAGCCCATAGCAATTGCTTGCAAGCTCTGTGCAGCCTTAGGATTGCTGCATCCACTTCAGACTTGTAAAACATTTGTGTGCTTAAAAGCTACTCTGGTTTTTTCCAGATGTGAGTTTGCTTTCATAAAAGACAACATCTTTCCTGACAAACCTTCCTCCATAGACCTAATGAAGCATTTTTACTATTGAAAAGTTCCTATTAAAAATAGGAGTATGACAGAATATTTTTTCCATAGGTAACTGCCATTTTTTTCTTAATTTTCTTGTAGAAAAATGAGAAATGAAATCTAAAAATTTTTTTTTTTCTTTTTTTGACAACGTTTTGCATTGGTGTGTTTTTCACAAAGACAGTATTGTTTTAAATGTGAAAGATCAGATTTCAGGTAAATCTTCTGAACACTTGTAAAGTGCCACTCTGGTAAGTCAGTATATAGTTTTTGGTTTTGTCATTGGGCAGCTTTTCCAGACTGGGTTTTGCTTAAAGTACAGGCGTCTACGTTTACCCAGCAGTGCTGCCTTCAAAAAAATATGCAAGGATTACATGTAAACATCTGTCTCTTGCTTGATTAAGATCTCTGGTTAGTGCTATTTATTTGTAGTCATGTATTTTAATTAGTTCTAAATTGTAAAAAGTACTATTTCAAGCAATAGAGAAAGTAGCAAAAATGGAAATACTTAATGAAACTTACTTTTTTCAGTGTCTTGAGGTTTCACAAACCTCTGACTTCTCTTTTACGTACTACTGGCTGATGCAGAATTACGTTGATTCATGTCAGTCTTGTAGTGTTTTGCGACTTCTTTCTTCTGTTCTCAAGTGAACCCATGTAAAAGTTTATGAACATAAAATTGCAAAGGAAAGTTAACTTCACTCATTAAGTCTTTCTTCTGGTTTGAGTTTTGAACAAAAACCCCCTAACCAAATGTAACCTGAACTATTTGTCTGTTTCCTTCTGTCCGTGAGGGCAAAATTCAACTTTTTCAGAAGAAGAAAAAGTTGATGAAATTCAACAGCAGAATTTTTTTCTTATACACATTATTTCTTTTCATTTTCATAAAAATTTATATTAATCCTACATACTTTTTTAAAGTCTACACTGGAATTCCATGTTTGCATTTTATGCCTATTTTTTGAATTATTTCCTTTTTAAAATATACTTTACTTATAAGATTTAATTTCTTTGTTTTCTTTCTCATGTTGATTAGAAGTGAATTTCTAGTATAGTGGAAACTCCTGACATCTACCTGCCATGCCTTACAAAGAACTCCTGCGTCATATTCGTGTTGGGGTGTCCCTAAAAGTGATGCTGTCTCAATACTCAATAGGCAGGACTGGACACTTTGTGAGAGGTTTTTATCCTGCCTGCCATTGGCCTAGTCCACTATACCAGGATGGGATAGAATTGCCTGGGGGGAGCCTGAGCTCTTTGCAACTGTGGAAGACTTTGTAGTGGCAAAGAAAGCAGGGAGATAAATGGACATTTAAGGATAGTCGCTTGCGCTGACCAAATGGCTGCCCATCATACAGCGAGCTAAAGATTTTTCTGCTCTCTCGGGCCCCAATTTACCTGTATTTCTGGAAAATTGCATGAGAATCTCAAATTTCAGATGGTAGTTGTTCCGTTACTGTTATTTGTGCCCCAAGTAGTACTGAAGCTTTAAAGCAGGTCTTGAGGGGAAGGCTGCTTCTGTGTGGAGGGGAGAGTTAAAAGGCTTATATACTCTGTAGGTGATGTTCCTACAGTAAAGGAGACGAAGATGCAGTTCTAGACTCTGGAGATCTAGTAATCCTCTGCCCTCAGGAAAGAGGACTTTGCGTCAGGGAACGTGGTTCACGTTGTTCATTTTTTGCTATCTGAGCTATTAATAAAAATATTTCCTTGTGCCTTTTAACAACTAATTACACTGAAGATTCCCTGTATCTAGAAGGACAATCATACAAAAATACTCTAAAAGAGGCCTGTATGGTCATAGCAGTGTGATATCTTAGGTCACTGTGTCTAGGTAGAGGTTAGATCTTTGTCTATATTTTTACAAATATCAGTTATTTTGGGGCTGGGAGAGGGGACTCTTCAGCCAGGTCATCTTCTTGCTTTGTTACCGTGTGGTTCAGCTGCAGTTGTTACTGACTGCTGAGAGGACCCTTCAGTACAAGACTAATTGGAAGTGAGGTACGCACAAGATAATATTCTTAAATAGGTAAATCTGCTTAACGGAAGAAGGGGAAAGCCAGCCTCTAGAGACAGTCTCCTGCACCAGCAGCAGCTTTGTTTTTTCTTGACAGTCCCCATTTGGTTTTCTCCGTGAGCTGCTTTAAAAAAGGAAGCAGGGGCCCTTCTCAGAATTGCAGTAAATGTAATTGAATTTCAAATGTTATTTTCAAACAAACAAACCATAGAAAAGTTGAGGATGGGGAAATATAAGCAAAGTTTTCTAAAATGCCATTGTACAGGCAAACACATGTTTTGAGTTAAGTTAAGCTCATTTCTGGTAACAGTATTAACTTTGTGATGGTCATGACCAGCAGGCATATGGGGAATGGAGGGTGGCAGTTTTTATCAAATTAGATCTGAAGGGGAAGAACATGTATTTAGGTTCTGGGTTTTTTTCTTAGTGTTTTTTAGAAGGTAATCTGGAAAGGGCACGCAGAAGCTGGGAGGGCTCATAGAGAAATTATATTGTTTTGGGGCTGGAAAGGAGGAATCTGTTTTTGTTAAAGTACATCTTCTCAAGATGACCGTTTCTCTTTATTTCAGTTTAAAATGTGGTACTGCTATGGAAAATCATACTGAAAAGTTGTATCTGCTTCCCCTGAAAATTTTCTCCTCTGACCCAGTATTTGGATATGACAGAGCCCCTGTGCCTATGAAAGTAAGCAAAGTAGTTTTTATGCTACATTGACATTTCATATCTAGGTAGTTATATTCTGTGCTTTTCTTTTCTGAAATCCGTTCAGCTACAGAGAAATTCAGCAATCCATGGATAACTGCAGTGAAATAATGTTTGAGCCAACCCCTTGCCCATTCTCAGTTACATCCTTACAACAGAAGATGTTTCAGTGATATGGAGTAGTCATAAAAACTAGTCTTGGAGATCCAAAGTAAAAAAGGGCTTCCTGGGACTGTACACTCAGAAGAAGCTGGTATGTCACATCTCTATCCATTTGCATTGCTGATGAAAAGCACTTCTAAAGGGAGAAAATTCTCTCTCTAATTGATTTAGAAGCAATAAATACAAGCTTCCCACCTATGCCGCTCCTCCTTTGCGCTGCCCCTCTCCCATATAGACCCATTTAAGTTGTTTTAACTGAGCAGCTTTCAGAGCAGAAGCTTTCTTGGTTCACCGCTGTGACAAGAGGACTAAACCGGGACACCTTCACTCACAGCTAAGGGAGGGTCAGCCTGAATGCTCAGTGCCTTGTAAAGCATGCATTGATTCACCACTCTTCTGCATGAGTGTAAAACAACGCTGTAACGGAATGCTTCAGTTTTATCTTGCCTTACCCTGGTGTAAATTACTGCCTTCAGTGCAAGCCTGCAAAGTGCCAGTTTTCAGTTTTCCACCGCATCTAGCAGATTTTCCTCACTCTTTCACTGAAGGAAGAAGCCCACCTTATGGTGTAAGGAGAGTTGCAGGCTGGCAGCGGCGCCAGCGGAGCCAGGCCAGGTTGCAGCCCATTTCTCACCATGGGAAGCAAATTGCCAGTCGTGCTCACACTCTGTTCCAGTTGTGTGTTGAAATACAAACTTAAATTGGATGAATACATTCAGATTAGTAGGGATGACAAACTGGACGAATGACAAAAGCGACTAGTAATTTCTGCTGCAGCCAATGTCACATTAAGCAAGAGAAACAAAGTTTAGTGACACCTAACACACAGTACTTACAGGGAAAAACAAATAGATCAAGATAGTCCTTTTCTCTTTTTTCTCTTATCTCCAATTTCATTATCTCCTTTATCAAGCAGCAAAGCAGAGATAGCAGAACACACTGAGCAAGTTTAAAGTTTTGTTTTGAACAAAATGGATTCTCTCTGCTCCACATGCATGCTCAGACGGCATCTTTGGACAAGGATTTTTCTTTCCAAGGAGGGAGGAATAAGATGGAGGAGGGAGTCAAAACATGAAACATACCCACCAGTTGTAGATGAGACATTTCTGCACGGCATGTGTCCTCATGCAGAGAGGGGAGCTGCTGCAGCCAGTGCTGTGCCTCCACCCACAATCCAGCAGTAATAGCCCTGCCAGTATGGCCATTAAAAAGGGCCTCCAGAATGTCATGTGCCCCCACCCAAAATCATAGGTGTCTGTTCCTTAAGTCATTGTTACTGTGACGGATTACATTCTAACCTTGTTCATCATTTTTAGGAAGTTTCTATAGCCTTTTAGTGAACAGATTCCAGGAAGAAGATATGGGACACACCTGTTCATACCCCTATCAAAGGTGGTGAGCTTATCTACACTTCAAAGACTATATATTTTCTTCCTCTTGCCAAGAGGTGCGCAAGAAAGAAGAGGCAGGAGCTCAGCTCTAGACCTCTTCTGTATTCCTCCCCAGGGACGGCATGGCTTGGTCTCCCAAAAGCCCACTCCTCCCCAGGCAGACAAGGTAGCCCTCATCCCCTCTGTATCCAGTCTGGAGGGCTCCATTCCAAGGACGAGGTCGCAGGGCAGGTGAGGAAGGGACCTGGCACTGTCAGCCCAACCATTTCTCCAACAGGAATACCATGAGAGGCCAAAGGTAGGACATAAGAAGGGGACAAGCGTAGCGTGCAGCCTCCCCCTGTCTGGCTGGCTGTAGCTCAGGGGCTTCCTCAATCACAGAAGTGTGCTTAATAGTTCTTGATGAATCAAAGGGTTACTGTATGAGATTTTTTTAATCACCATTTGACCTGATGTTGACTATCAGCATCCACAGCACTCCTTGGCAAAGATATTTACAGCATAACATTGCATGTTGTTGGAAGAGATGTATCTGATTTGTTTAGTTTATAGCCAGTATAACCATTTTTCCTCTTAACTACCTCCCTTCCAGGCTGAAGGAACCTAGTTCCTTCTCGGGGCAAGCTATTTCATGCCTTTCACCACTGTAGTCTTTCGCTTTCTAGATTTATTGTATTCTTTTTAGGTTGGACAACCAAACCTGCATACAGTTTTTGGGACACTGATACACCCTGAATTTTTACAATGTCACTGTAATATTTTCTGGTTTGTTGTTTATTACCTTCTTATTAATTCCAAACATTTTTGAAACAAGCAGATAAAAAGCACACCCACACACTGCATAGGAAAAACATAGATAGACCATCAGTTTGTCTTGACAGGATGTTTGTGTTATGATCCAACAGACCAAATTGCTGCTTTATATCAAGAATCATCTAGCTTCAGCAAAAAAAAATTAAACAAAACAGAAACAAAACAAAACCCCAAACAACTAACCCCAGCCAGCCAACCAAAACTAATATCTTTTAATCTTGTCTCCTATGTGATTTTTGTAATATTGAAATAACATTTGTTTCAGGAGATCCAAATTTGTTATTAAATAGTTCCTACTTGCACAATTGTATGAGCTTTTTAAGCTATGGAAAATGTATCTTCACCCTGATGTGATACTCAGGCGGTGTCTACCTCTCCCTCCTTGTATGGATGACTCTGGACTCTGAAATCAGTCTCTGCCTTGCTGTGATGAACAGCCAAACTTAGTGCAAAAATTGTACGCGCTGGACAGTGTTTCAATGGAATAAAGAAATTCCATATACTCAGTGAGAACTTTGCTAGTAGTTGTTTTGGGAGCAAGATTGGTGTGCCTTCATAAAATTTATGTGATAGCTTGATTTGCATTCAACACAAGTGCAAAAATTATATTGCCATGACAGAGCACGCTGAACATATCTTTAGGATGTGTGCAACCACAGTAATGAGTTGTATGCTTTTTAAATTAGATATTTAATAAACCTATATTATTTCCAAACAGCCCAGTATTTATCTCACTTGGTTTCCTTGGCAAATAATGTCATGCTTTTACATGCATTTTAAAACAATTTTTTTTCAGAGAGCATTTTTACTCAGCTTCACTTAAGAAAAGATCTTCTTTTACAGAGGTGAAAAAAAATTTCAGCATTTGGGTCTGAATTCTTTTACTCCTTATTGATTACAAAAATAGAATTTAGTCTTCCATGTTAGTAAGTATGAACCATACCAATCAGTTAATTTGCTGAAGTTTTCAAAGTATGTGTGAGACTAACTCAATTGAGTTCGATAAATTTATCTAACTTCATTAAAAGTCGGTTCTTATGCATGGTATATAAGTGTTTTGATAATTTCACTTTTCAGAGTATTAGTGTCTCTTCAAGAGCCTTGAGCCTGATTTATTAGGTAAATGAGGTTGGACTGACCATGCTGTGTGTATATGTGAACCTGTGTCTCAGTCACCTTTTCTTTTTTCCTTTTAATCCTGCTAGCCAGCTTCATCCAGAGTTTGACTGAAGGTAAAAGACTGATAAATATTCAGCATTCACAAACATTAATGAAGTAGTCATGAAGGGAGAGGGTAGAGTCTGTGTCAGGCCAATTCATTCAACTTTCATAGCCATGAAAGCATCCCCATAGGCAAAGGATGTAGAGTTCTTTTGTTACAGTGCTCATTTGTTTTACCTCAGCAGTAAAACACCAAGTTCAGCTTCACATAGCCGGTTTGGAACAAAAGACCCACATGATAATTTGGAAGGATAGAATTTTTTGCTTATGGCTGTGTCTCACAGATCAAATCAGCTTAGTATCACATGCTTCACGTTCTGAGCTCCAGTTCTGAGTGAGGCAGACAGTACTCATGACACCAGGTCAATCTTAGGCTTCAATCAGATAATGAGTCCAAAATTCGTCCCACTTTTCTGAACTGACTTTAGATGGAGTCATAAATGGCTATTTCAGGCAATTAGGGGGACATTTTTGGTGACAGTTATCAGCCTTGCATCTGCTCAAAAGAAGAAATATTAAAATGACAGAACTTTCAAATTAGCAGGTATATATGGTCAAGACAGAGCAGCTTCTGATGACAGGTCTGAGGACACAGGGCACCTGAGAGCCATTTTCTCATTCACCACTACTTTCCTCCATCTTTCCATTTTCTACCTCTTAACTGTGTTCTCCATTTGTGCTGCTACATCTTTGATATAGCTAATGTTTTTCCCTTATTTCTTTTCAACTAACTTTATGTGCTAGAACTCTTGCCGTAAGAGGGAGAGTATGAGAGAACTCTTGCAAGTCCAGGGAAAAAAGTAGAAGGAAACAGACATCCTCAGGGGGAAGGAACAATCCATTGGAATTGTCTGTCTTTCTCCATGGGCTACAGAGGGGTTCTGGTTTTCTAACAGAGGCACCTCACTTAAGTGGGATGAATCAGCGTATAGGTGTTTGCATATTGCTCCACACAAGGCAGCCTTTGTCTTGGTAGAAGGCTTGCCATACAAATATGTCTAGTTTTTATTGATTTGAGATTTGAGGGGCTGTCATGGCCATCATGATGATGTGCAGGTGCAAAACTACCCTGAAGTAAAGGGAACAAGAAAGGATGGCCAAGTGATCACAGCGGGAAGACAGGTACGTAGATGAGGAACTAATTCACTGCTGTTTCTTCCCATCACCAGGAAAAAAGGTACTAAAACCCGATGTGAGATCAAACAAACTAAATAATATAAAAAAGACCCAAACGCAGTGATCGTCTAGACATCAAAGGGACTGGTTCTCCAGTCCCCTCGCCTTCTGCAGTGACCTATGCTCAGGCAGGATGAGTGAAGAGTGGGTGGAAATGCAACTGCTCTCATGGGGTAGCCCTGCACATGGCTGTATTCTGCCTCACAAAGCACAGAGCAGTGAAAAATCCAGCTCTGTTCTTTCAGCCTGAAAGCTGTGACCTGCCTCCTTTGACGACATGTCCTGAGTGGTCCTTCGTCCTGTGGACTGACATGTGGAGGGAGCTGCACTAACCCAGCCTTCGGTACCCCTAGCATCTTGGGATCTCACAGGTTGGATGAAAAAAATTTATATTGTGGGGTCAGCATGTCATAGAAGACATTTCTTCTCAGAGTCTCACAGCAGAGTTGCAGAAATTTTAAATATATATGTAAAAGAGTAGAGATCAGAATTGTAGAATGCATTTCTTTGTGCACTCGGGAGTAAGTTTTCATTTGAGCTACGCAGTGGCATTGTCTTAAAAGTATTGAGTGTTTGAAATCATACACATGTACGGTTCCAGGAAAGAAAGATAGTCTGAACATGTTTTGAGAATAGGTAACAGATTTTTTGAGGATTACTGTGATTTCTGAATCAAAATGTAGCTGAAGACAATAATAAAAATCTCTGTAACTACACAGTCAAATTTCAGAGACTGGTTAGATGGCCCAGAGGATGTTTGTGCCCTGACATCTAGTGGAGCTGTGAGCATTTGAGCCAGGTCCATGGTGCAATCCAAAGGGGAATTTTGGTGCCCAAGTCACACAGTGGAGAGGCAGCAGGATGCCACCCTACGTATCCATGCTGGGAGCTCAGTCAGGACATATTAGTTTAGGTCCTGAGGCGGTATGTCTGTAGTCAAGTAATGCAGCAGCGCTTAAGCAAACAGTTCCTCTTGTACATCGTTATTCAATGGAGACAGCTTGGGTATATCTGCATCTCTTGTGGTACCAGATCACTAAAAACCACCACTGCAACACTGAAGATCTGCAGTGCCTCTTTGCTGGAGAACTGGTATAAGGAGCAAACTTTAAGATCTATTGTCAACACAAACATTTTGCTTAAATGGGCCTTAGTTGTCACAACAGCTTGGCTGCAGGCGTAAGTTTCTGTATGTCAATGACGCCCCGAGGGGAGCAACCTCTGAAGGCCAGAAAAACAAGAGGGGCCCATAACTTCTTGAAATGCAGTGGCACGACCCCTTGCCAGGTGTCCTAATTTATCTAGGAGGAAATGCAGAAGAGAACACTGCTGCTTGAGCTCCTGTTTTTCAACCTAGATGATGGGTGTCCTTTCTTTTGAAACATAAGATTTTTACAAACGCTCTGGAAGCTGGAGTGCGTGGGTGGTTTACCAGAGGAATTTACCAGTCACCTGTACCATTAGACAACAGATTAACAAGGATTTTACAGAGATAGTGTGAAATACTCACTACAGTGTGTGCAAGGGTCTTTCTACGACAGGATTTTCTCTCCATTCCCTGGCTCTGGGATCTCTGTGGCTGCTAAACAGGCCTGTGAAATAATTGCTGCAACTGGCTTTGGCATTACTGCAGTTATTACTTAATGTGTACATCATTGTACATCCTCCCTTTAAAAGTTTTTCCTGCCAAAGACAAATGTGCTATGGCTTGAGAGTTTGCTTTTGTGAGGTGACTGACTGACACCTAGTGTTTAAAATCTACTCACATGAAAAAAGGGCTATATTTACTGAGAAGATCTTCCAGTGGTTTCAAAGCACCACCCCGTCAGCAGTGCTCCAAGTAGAGGGCTGAGGTGTCCCAGAAAAGTAGCATTTACAAAGATCACAGGATATATTGGGTTACTAAATCAATAATCACCATGGCCTAATAATCACCCTGTTTTCGCTAACTTAATCATCTGAAGTATGCTGCCTTTACCCCTAACCTCCTTGTGCCATTACAGCTAAGCCATAGCTCTAGAGCTGGGAGGGAAATGACTTGCCACTAACCCATGGGGTGGCCCTGGCAGCTCTGTGCTCCCGCAAAGCCCAGCAGTGCCCCAGTTTCTACGGCTGGGAAAGTGGTTTCCTCGCCACTTTTAGTACAAGTCTGTGTGCTAGGAATATGGCAGGAGATGAACAACATAAATTCCCCACATAGGTTATCTTGCAGCTTCATAATTTCAAATTACCAGGACTAGCAACTGCTCACCGGGCACAGCCTTTTCCTTTAACATACACTGTCTTCAATTTAAAGGAATTCAAAATACATATTACATATGGGACAGGTATTCTGTTATTTTGTTCTTTATTGGTTTTCATGAAGAAATAAATTGACAGATGTAAGGATGCAAATAACTTACAGTTTTTATATAACCCTGAATACCTCATATTTTACAGACTCTCCAGTCAAGTAGAGCAGGTTTACAATGCATCAAAGCTGACTACATTCACAATATAATGAATATATGTTACTGTAAATTCTCCTCAGCCTGCTGAAAGTGGGCACAATTTTGCTTGTGTGCATCTCTTTCTATTGTTGCCAGATGTTCAAACAGTCCATGGTACATGCATCACTATTTCTTTTTATTAAATGTCCAAATGGGATCAGGGCTAAAGCTTTCCCATCCTGTGTGTTTTAAATAAAACATTTTGTTCTATAAAAAACACCCTGTGATTCAAGATGCTACTGAAATGATGTAAGTGGATAAATTCCCTCTCCACACTATCCCTGGAAGTCCAGTCTAATAATGTTTCCCTACATTAACTAAGTGAAGATGAAATGGGTGACTTTAATGAAGCCACCCAGCTCTGAGGTTTTCTGGGTTTAGATGTTGGCTGAGCAGCACGCTTTGCTTATCTCCTGAAGATAGAGGTCATACACTAGGTTTCAACATTAGCAGTGAACTAGTCCCTTAGTGTGGGAAACACATACAATGCCTCAGCAGTTCCTCCAACTGCTCTAAAAATATGGGTGCAGTTGATCAGTCAAAGGCTGACCTAGACCAGTTGTCCATTTTCTCTCTAATAGTGCCAGTAGCAGGGCCCTAGGGGAGAAAGTAAGCAGAGATGCATTCTCCCTGTGTCTTGTGATTTATGGGTGGAGGACCACATAGAACAGAAGAGTTGATTTTGTATCTAGCAAGTCTTTGATAGATATTTTCTCATGGTTTTGTCCAGCTTCTTTCTAAACACATGTACACTTTCAACATCGTGTGGCAAGCAGCTCTATAGTGTAAAAATTGGAAAAAAGGATTCTCCACATAGTAGCCTTTTGCACAAAATCAAGGATGAAACTAGTATGTGTTAGGTATTGTGGTCTAGAATATTTACATAATCACTGCATTTCTCATTTTCTCCATTGGTCAAAAAAACAAATGAAAGCCAGAAGCCAAAACAAGTTTTGAAATACAATTATTTTTCATCTATATGAATGCAAAGTGGCAGGTTGCTGTATCCAAACTAATTTTGTGAGGTAATGAAAACATAATATTGTTGTATGGTCTGGAATATTAATTCTTTCATTCTTTCCCTCCACTTCCACCTCTTCTTTCCTTCTTTGTTAATGTCTTGCCTTGCCGAGGTATTATGCATGTATTTTTTTATGCTTATGTGTTTTGGATTTACTGCAGATAGATCAGTATGACTGTGGTTTTTAGAAGCTTTTACAGTCTTAGAGGATGATAATAGGATAGCTGAGTAAAGCTATGGTAGCTTTGACTCAAAGGTGTTGACTGATTTGCTGGGTCTATGTCACTCCAAATGTTTTCCTGAACTAGATACCAAGATTGTATTCTCTAAGTATTTGTGCAATGGTTAGGCGTTTGATCACTTGCCAGGTTTCAGGAGAACCAGAAGCATGGTGACAGGCTTTATATGCAATTAGCATTCAAAGCTGTGACCTGGATTTTTTTCTGAGATTACCAAAAATAGGCTGACATTGGTATATTCTGATGAGATATGGTAATACAACTCTTAGTGCAATGCAGCACTAAGCCACCAAAGCATTTTTGTCTTCTCAGTGTAATCTTTATCTTTAGAGTTACTTTGTAGAGGCCGTCTGGTTCCTTTAGATATAACTAGAACAAGTTGTACCAGTTAGCTAGCATTGGTTATTCAAATGCCAGTAGGTAACGTATACAGCTGTAATGGAGAAATACAGGCAGTATGATAAGAACACAATATGCACCGTGCACTTGGCCCTGATGAATACTGGTGCCTTTTTCCATGCAGACATATTTCCTTGACCATGTTCCTTCCACATGCAAACCACACTTGCACGCTCTTTATCTGTTTGATATATTTCACTTTGTTGAAACTTATGATGATGTACAGTTATGTGCAAATAAGATGCTTGCGTCCTCCACCGTCTCCAATTGATAGTGAGAAGAATAAAATTGTGAACCCAGACTTCGGCCTAAAAACTGTGGCCCAAGATTCTCTGCCCTTGGTCTTGATCAAAGCTGTTTCTGATCAAAACTGCTGTTGCTGGCTTAATAATCTTGGTCTGAAACATGATGAGATATGAACTGTGACTTCTTTAACTGTGTTGGAAAAATTCCCAAAGGCAAAGGATACACCTTTCAAGCCGTTCTTTGGCCAAAGTATCTCCTTTCAACTGGGTAAGGAGAGCCAGAATCACTAGGTCAAGAAAAGCATGTTTTGCCAATGTAGGCATCTAATCTGAGTCTCATCATTTAGGGTCTGACGAGAAAGAGCGGAGAGTCATCCTGTCTTGGACATCTGTTCTAGATTGGAATGACATCTTCACTGGAGGTCTTCTCTCAGTATATATCCCAGGGCCCTGTCCAGCTCTGTTTGACTAGACACCCAACTTAGAGAAGGCTAAAATTAGGGGAGATGGATCCTGTCCCTAATGAAGGCCAGGTCTTCACGGTAGAGAGGAAGGGGGACTTCTTTAATTATAACAGTGCAGTTACAGCAGCAGACCTGCCCTGAGTTAAAGCAGTTTGAAAATGTGAGGAATATTTCTCATTAAAAGCAGGTTGGTTGTGCAGCAGGTGGCAGCAATGGACAACCTGACCAGACTTCGTGCAGAGTCAGAAGTCTGAGGGTTGCTTTGCTGATTCCCTTCATCCTCTTGCAATTATCCTTCCAAAGCAAAGGGAAGGGTCTGTTGTGCCTTCAGAAGCTACAGCAAGGCACACCTGATACCTACATAGTCACTGACGTTCAGGAAGAATTAAAAATGTTGGGTAATACTCCTAGCCCTAAGTCCCTGTGTGCTACATGTACTTGGAATTGAAAGCATAAAAATTGTTGTCATGATATATCACAGGGCTTTATGATCCAGACAAAGGGATTTTGACTCCAGAGCTCCCTGCATACGTGTAAGTGGAGAGGAAGAACGATGTCTCTATATGCAATGCACTGCCCAGTGTCTCATCAGGTTGTGCCACTTGAATACCAGAAGGTGAACTCTCATTCACAGGAGCTTCATTCACAGGTAAGGTGAAGGCAAGAACTTAATTTACAGGAGCAAGCCAGATGAGCTGAGTAAGATTTTGTATATAATTAAATGTTTATTGCCATACTGAGGGTTGCACAGTTTTGCTTTCAGGTAATTATATTTCATCATTATATATTGCACATTAATCCCCTATTGCAGCATAAATCTAGGATAGGTTTAGAATAATATTCTTATTTTAAGGAAAAATTATGCTATTTTGTAAACAAATTGGATGACTTTTTCTCATAAAGATCCAAATACTGATTTTCTTTTTTAAAAATTTGCACTTTAGGATTAGTTTCCATACAATTGATGCTATAGCATTTCTTTTAATGTGGTGTGTGTATGGAGGTTGCCATGTGCATGTGGGAGAATTGCGTTTATTGACAGAAACAGAGGCCTCTTGTAAGCAAAGCAATTTTGATCTAAAAGAATTCTTCTATGTTCAGGTAAAAGAGGTAAAATTACTTTTATCTATAGGTTCTCTGTCTTATTTTAAATCCTGGCACTGGTTGTGCGCTTCAGGCAATGCAAGCCAAAACTATATAAAATATATGTATATCAAGTATATTTTAAGGAACAATATAATATTCACTGTGGCCTGATTTCATTGTAAGAGGTCTGGATTCCAGATGTGTTTGGCGAATGTGTGGTACTTCTCTACCCCACTTAGCTCACATATGTTCTGGTTCTTTCATTATGTCAGTTCTATATCCTCCCCAAGAAAGGAATATGTAAGTTCATGACACTTGTTTTCTAAATGCCTCCTGTAATGATTTTTAAGTGAAATGGTAATTCTTCCCCTCCTTCCTGAGAAAACATGCCTGGACCATGGCTGATGGGATAAACTGTCTTGTCTACACACAGAGATGGTGTCTGGCTATTCAAGAGAAAAATGAGTATGTTGGTTGCTGGTTTTCCCGTCCACACTCAAGACAGAGAAGGAGACATTACGGGAGCTGTCATTACTGAAACTTGATTCAGTACCTGATATCTACCACTCATCTTCTCCCTGAGGATATGCATAGGCACCAGGCTGACAGGTACAGGGGGAAGAGCACTGATGTTCAAAGGTAAGGCCATCCTTACCTTCTGTAAAAACTACAATGCAACAGGAAAGGTAGCTCTACCTAGTAAAGTTGGTTGCTTTTTCCTGACATCATGAACTTGATATTATGGCAAAGAAAGTCAAAGACAGTCCTTTTGTTCTTCAGGCACTTCCAGCTCAGGGTCTTGAGGTGTTACCAGCCACTCTTAGTATTAAAGAGTGCAGTCTTCATCACGGTGGTGAGGGAGAGAGTTTACCAAAAAAAAAAGCATATTTAGGTGAATCAAATCTCTGCATAGAAGTGTGTCTTATAAACTGAATGTTTAAAAAAAGCACAAACAAAAGTTTTATATCATTCCCTGCAATAACACAAAAAATGTTATTTCAAGTGTAATCAAATATTTCCTTCAACAAATATTATTTTGAACATGGAGAAATTTTACCAGGGATTAAAGCAGGAATTTTTTAGGTAGCTTCCAAGCCTTCCAGAAAATTAGGCCCATCATTTATTTATATTTCCCACCTACAAAAACAGTTTATGGTCAACAGAAATAGAAATGTCTTCCTTGAAAAATCAAGGCCCTATATGCCTTCTCTTGTAGTCAATAAATACTGTCTCAACTAACAGTTAAGATAGTCTGCCCTGGTTGTGTACCTCAAAATGAACTGGCATGGCTCACCACCTCATGGAAATGGAAAGAAAGGTTTCTTTAAAAGGACAGAGAAAAATAAATAGCAATAGATGGTCAGTTCTGAACTTTAACTTCTCTGAGTTATACTTATTTAAACAATCACAATACAGCTGAAAACTTTGTTTTCTTTACCTTGTTTAAAGTTTTCTCCTTTTACTAACTTCAAAGGAATAAGTCCATCACATGAGAAGACCTTATGTCTTCACACCTGACTCTTCTTTCTGGTTGATGTCTACTTACACAATGCAGTGCCTCAGAAAGTGATTTTTCTGGGAGCTTTAGAGAGCCCTTGTGATCTTCTGCTGCTGTTTCCAGAAACATTCATTGCTTCCACCATTTGTCATGACCAATCAGATGTTGAATAGCTAGTATGAGACTTGTATGAACTCAGGTCTTTGAAGACATTGATCTATCAGACAGTACTTGGAAACTATTGCAGCATTATGAAACACTAACTCCAATTCCATTTTAACCCAAGCGGACTTCAATATTAGATCATATTGTCTCAGGTGCTGTGATTTTACTGGGCTGAAGATCAGTAGTAGGGACAAACTGCAAGGTACTGTTTTGCCTTTGTGATCCAAAGCTCATTTTAAGAGTTGCACAATGTCAGAGCTCAAAATATTTCAAATTATTGGGCTCAGACAAACTCCAGTATCAGTTGTTCTTAGATCTGTCAGAATATTGTCCACCTCATAGAAAGGTAACTCTTGCATATAGATAAAAAAAGTGCATCCTCCCTACAGGTTTTCTAATACAGATGCCTTCAAACATCTCCATTGTTGAACACACTCATCTCCGTTCTCTTCTGGTATTCCCATAATAACCTCTGAGTGCATCTCCATTTGCATTGGCATTTGTTTCTGTTGAATAAAAATAACATTATGCACAACATCTGCATTCAATAGTATTACAAATTCTGGATATTGTTACAAGCATGCTACTTGTTTGGTGTGTCTGGGATTAGAACAAATTCTTTACTCTGGCGTGATAACTGGAATACGGGGATCATATGAGTTACTCTCTCAATCTAAAAGTTGCTCATAGGCAAATTTGCTTAGTTGTTCTGAACCTTAATTTTGTTGCTTGTCACCTTCCAGGCTGATATGACTATGTACCCAAGGGTTATGTCAAAGTCACAGTCTAGCTTTCAGGGGTTATATTTATTTGTTGGATAGAACAGATTATTTCAGCACCCAGTCTTCTTAACTCTTACAGTCTGTCCAAAGCCAATGTCTTTACTCTTCCAGGTGTCAGCAATATTTCAGATCCTGATATGTTCCATATGTTTTATTCAATTTATCTTTCCTAGTAGTGCCATCAACAGTCATCTCAACCACTTGTTGTAATCAACTAGACAGTAATTACACGGCTATGCTGAGGTCTTCCTGTCAAAGGTATATACAGTGTTTGTAAAAGTTTGGGACAAAAATGTCTTCTTTCTCTGTTAGTGATGTGAAATATATTTTTTTGTGGTGATCATTGATTATTGTGATTTTTTTTAATTTATATATTAAATACAAAGACCCCCTAAATAGCAATGTACGCAGTTCTAGGGTGGAGGGAGACACAGAATATAAATTTGATGGTGACAATTTTATCTTTACATTCTGCTTTGTGACCATCACAAGGGGAATTATTAGTTAATTTGCACAGCATTAGTGGTGAAAAGGGCACCAAGGGATTTTTGCAGAGAAAAGGTGGTAAATATGGCACCTTTGGCGTCAAATTTGGTCAAATAATTTTGGCCAGAAATGGCTTTGAATCTTAAGAAAAAGAGACTTGGCTTCAGTATAGTTCTGGAGCTCTTGAACTTTTCTTTCCTGAGAAGATGACTGTAAAGAAAAAGAAGAGCACGGAGTGCTCTTGGGAGCCAGCCCAAGGCTTGTGGAATGAACTCCAGCTGCAAGTTCAAACTACTTCAATCTTGTTGTTTGTAATATGATTATATAGCATATGCACATCAGTTTTTCCATAAATTTGTCTTTGAGAAGGTAAAGTAAAACAAAACAAAACAAAAGAACCCACTCCTCTTGCCTCACAATTCAAATTGTGATTCATAAATTGAGATGGTCCGTGTTTTCTGTCAGAGTTCGCAATCACATAGGTATATTCATACAAAAACCGAAACACAGTATTGGAAGGCGTATATTTTATCCCTGGGAAAGAAGATGGCATAACAGCTCACATTTGTCAATCACTGGTTACATTGCTGAATGCACTACTAGAAGAGATTATGATATCGCAGTGTAAGTACAGTAACAAAGTAGGACAGAGTAAAATTAATAGAAATCCTGCAGCGGCTCTGAACAAATGTTTTGAGTACACAAGATGGAGAAAATCCTTATTACAGTTTTCTATTTCAATGATATTTCCCCCCCAAGAAAATGAGTTTGAGCACACCTGCACCTTCTCATCAGGTGTTCCAGAAGAACCAGGTAAGAGGCAATCTTACCATGCCTCCTGGAGCACAGCTTCACCAGACTTGTAGGGATCTATACCACTGCCTATACCAATGCCACTGCATTTTTTTCCTCTAACTCACACAATGGCAGACAGCAATAAGAAGCATTGAATGTGCCAGCCAAAGAGCTCCATTCATGATAGTCACACAAATATTGCAAATATTTGTTTTCTGTTTTGCCCCGTTGAATGAAGACTTGTAATTTCCCATGAGATAAGCTAGCATCTGAACTTACAGCACGTCGTCTCTTCCAAAGTAAACACCTCTGTAGACGATTTTATCCTGCAGCAGGTACACAGTTGGGGTAGTTTATGTTTTGTGGATCTTTACCTTATTTACGGTAAGAATGCACACATTTACTACAACATAACCAATGACTTGCAGATCTCCACAATAACTTTCCCTTTGATAACTTGCCCCCATGCTTATACATGTAAAATCCCATAACTGACTATACTGCAGGGAGTCAGGGTGATCGCTCCTTAAAATGTTGGCCCATTGAGTGTGGATGTGCTGAAACACTTTCTCTTTGAGGCACACTTGAGATAATACTCCCCTGAGGATTTTCTCCATCCTATCTACTGAGATCACTGCCCTGTAATCTCCAGAAGCTCTCTGTTCTCTTCTGGCTTCACGACAAACACTCTGCGTACCTTTTTCCCAGTTTGTCTTAAAACTGACCCGCTGCTCCAAATGTAATGTTGTACCATTCCGATCGCAAGTAGTATCGTACGTGTCAATGTAGTAAGAGAAAAAAGACAGACACACTCTACCTGGTGGTGAGCCTCATCTGCAGCTAACCAAGTTTTGATATTATCTGAAGGATGTGGAACAGGCATGGTTATAGCTTCCAGGCATCTATACCTACAAGAGAGTGGTACAGACACGCAACTCTTAAATGTCTGCAGGAACAGATCATTCAATAATGCTTTGTAATACATATGCTAATTAGACAGGCATCTACCTAAAACCATTCTACCCTTTTTTGTTTCACTGCAGACGTTTTTCTCAACATTTGTCCCAGCTCTTCTTCAGCCTGACTGTTTTTTAACGGGCACAAATGAATTACTCTCTTGAGGCAAAAGTCACTCCTCATTATTTGACCAGAATATTGTTTTATATTTAGGTGCAGATGGCTTTCAGTTGCATTCTTTGTTTGCCTTGAGTCTTTATTTACTGAAAGAAGATAAAGCACATGAAAACTTCTTTAATCCTAATTAGGAATCGTATTTAGTCATTAATTAAATAATCAATTTACTTTTAACAGAGGTTCCATTTACATACTGTACCTTCCAAATATTAAGGCATCTTGAGTTACCATCCTATCCTGAACAAGTTTTTTTTCAGTTCAAGAAAGCCTTCTCAGCCATGCCAATAGGAAAGCTAATAGTACAGCAAAGGAAATTCCTTAAGTCAGCCTGACTTTCTCTTTTTATTTATTTCTTGTAAACTGTCCAGCTTAGAGTAAAAGATTGCTTTCGGTAATACTCATGGGTTATGAAACGAAATTGGGCAACATGGCAAATGCAATTCATCTTTGGCATGATTAATATTGGTGGCCCTGAATGCAGAACACACAAAAGCACGGGGCAGAGTCACACTGAGGGTGGAGAGGCAGCAGTCAAAGGTGAAAAAATGTCATTTACAGTGGCAGAGAGACAGCTGAGAGTAGTGTGTGAGACTGGAGCTCCAGGGACTGTGATGGGAGCTGTGAGGTGGCACTCCTTTGTTAGAAGAGTAGCTGGAAATGCACAATTAACTGCTTCTTGTAAACGCAACTTATCTGAGAAGATCTGTGTTTGACTTTAATCCATTGTATTGTTTGCTTACCCTCATCTCCACTTCTCTTCTTCCCTGACGAGAAATTTATACTACCTTCCAGAAAGACACATTACCTTCTCAATGCACATATCAGCAAACCTCCAAGGAAAATCAGGAGGCAAAACAAGGTGAGGCTTAGCAGCGTGATATCCACTGTCTTTTCTTAAAAAGAATAGAGAAAGGTAGCATTAATAATGTGGGAAAGGGTAGTTCATAAATGGATTAGTTATATATTGACTCATAAATATTGCGCTACTCCTGAACTGCTACAGATTTAAAGAAACATTTCCTGGAGCTTTTTTAGGGGAAACGGGGGCTTCTGACTTCAGCACTGTTCCTTCCTCTTCCTTTTAGCCCTCAGCCTTGCTGCTGCTTCATTCAAGCGCTTTCCCTTGCTCCAGTACACTCCATCCCCTCCTTTCCCTGGATTTCTATTGGGCATGGCCTGTCCTGCCACTGGGTACTTCCATCCAGCCTTGATTCCTCTGGGTATCAAACCCTCTGTCCATCTGCTGTTGACACACCTCCGCTGCCCCAGCTGCTTCTGGACTCCTGCTGTTGCCACCTCCCATCTCCACGCACCATGAATACCCTGCCACTGCCTCCTCACCCCTTCACAGCTGTAACTGGTTTAAGACAAAATGAAAATAAAAGCTTTTCGTCAAACAAAATATTCTCTTTGTCTCGAGAAGACACATTTGGTTTTCATTATATTTATCTTTTTTACCCCTAAGTCCTACAGAAATGCTAGCAAACATTCTGAAATATGTATTTATGTTGTTCAACAAATACTACTGCTCTGTACCTTGCATTTCTTCTTCCCAAATATCCCAAATACCAAAATGCCAATGTCTTTAATTGACTCAAAAATGTATTTTTGGCAAATTTTATTTTCTTTTTTTAATACATAGCTTTAGAATCACAACTAGTTTGGATTGCTTTGAACTAAGTGCTTTGAAGAAAAACAGGCAGGAACAGCTCTTAAAATGTTAATAGTCCGAGGTCAGTTAAACAATAGTTTTAGGATCAATCTAGATCAAATTCAAAGAATAAAAGAATTGAACAGAACTTCATAGTTTGAACCCATCTGTAGTTTAAACCAAGGATATTATGAATTTCCACAAATTTGATATGAAACCAAGAAAAAACTCACAAACCTCAGAGTAAAACTGTGCATAAGAATAACATTCGTGTTCTACTAAAACACAAAACTACTCTTTATTCACTTTAAGATGAAAAGGGAATTTTTCCCCCTCTCGTCTTTTGAGAGGAGGGCTCAGAAAACATATCCTGAACAATGTCCGGACTGTGTAGTAGAAATTCTTTTGTTTGAGGTAATTGTTCTGCATCATTCTACTAATCCCATATCACGAACACACCCGAGAGAAGAGGAAGCAGTGGTCTTTTCATCAACCAAACCACAAAGATGTTTGTTTCTCTCGCTTTCTTACCTCATGCATTTCGGGAAGGAGGAATAAAAAGCAGCACATACATTCTTTTAGGTAGACCATATTACGGTGGGGTTTTTTTCAGATGCAAATGCTTAAACTTAGTCACAGGTAACAGTACTTTGAAACCAAAACAAGTGGCTTGGTTTGCAAAAATGCAGAACACCTCTGAATTACTACTAACTTCAAAGAGATCTATGAATCCTCAGCAGCTCTAAAAATTAGACCAATTATTTCAGATTTCTATATATGAAAAGAGCTGATCAAACATTTCTTTTTCAGCAGAAAGTTTCTATACTAAATAGCTCAGTTCAAATTAAATTGTGGGTTTTTTTCAAGGGCATATGCTAATTCCAATGGAAAATGAATGTGTTTCCCATGAGAAAATTAACAAATTCTTTTCATGTCAAAGGAACATTTCAGAACAAATATTTTAGTTATGTTTTGAATTATGTTATTTCATTTTGATGTTTCAGCTTTTTTAAATGGAGGCTGAAATGCCTCTTAAAAATGCATTCTTATAGAAATGTAGCACATTTCGTAGATGAAACATCGGAATGTCATGTAGAAGCAAACAAAAAGCAGGTCATTGCATGCTCCTTCAAGGCTTTCAGCAGAATATTTGACACATTCCAAAATAAACAAAACTGAATGGATGTTTTTCCTTTCAAGTTATTCCACAGAAAGATTCCATTTTGTGAATTCACTGTGCCTATGAAATTGGGTACCTGACCTTCATGGAGTTTCCATGACTGATACTACTAATACAAGTTTGTTTTTTTTTTAATCTAGGCAATATTAAAATACACTTCATAATGTCCACTTATGTATGTTCCCAAAATAAAATGGGCAGAAAACTTTCGCTAGGCATCAAAGGAGTTGTTTAAAGAGGTTTGCCTTAGCGTGTGACCCCTCGATGTAAACTCATAGATTCATTTTATAAAAGACTACCAGTCCTCTCCAAGTACGGCAAGGAAGAAGGGAAATCGCCACATCACATGAACTTGTGCATATGTGCAGTTTGCTCCAGGGGAAAATCAACATGCTGCCCTGAACACATGCAGATATTACAGCTTATATGCAGTGGCGAGTGGTCTTGTCTACCATAAGCTTTTCTGAAGCTGAGGAAACATGCTGTGATTGTTCAGCCTCAACAGCAGCTGTAGCGGCAGCTGGGAAAGCAGGGGTGTTGAAAGCTGCTGCAGGAGAGTTGCAGCTGCTGTGAGCAAGGTTGGTAGGCTGGAACCAGGACGGGTGACTGTTCAGCTCCATTTCCTTCTTCTTGTGTGGGGCTGGTAGGGAGTGAGTAAATCTACATTCTACCACCAACAAAGTCCTTCTAATTTCCCCTCCCTCCACAGCTACACATCAGCTGTGTCCAGCCTGACACCAGGCAGACTGCTCTGCTGGCTGTGCTACGGTCCTAGGCTCTCTCTGTCTTCAGTGAGAAGAAAGCAGCATCTCCAAAGGGCAATTCAAGTCTCTGATGGTCTGAAATACAGTGAGCGTGTGGAGCAACTAGGCTTCTCTCTCCAAGCATTTCATAAGTGAGACACTTTTGAAATGACATGAATGAATCTGGGCCAACAAAGGTGGCAGCTGAGAGATGCCAACAGACCAATGGGATATGGTGAGGCGTCTGACAGAGTAGAGAGGCGACATCCTATAAACCCTATAACTGAATTTACATTCAATCCATTGCAAAAATAATAATTTCTGGCCTTGTATCTCCTGTGTCGTCAGAAAAATATGTACTTGAAGCTCAACAGATGAAAGACTTATTCCAAAATACACAGTCCGTTGCATTAAATAAAGGCATTTGTCTTCTTCTGTTTTATAACCAATAGTATTGTACTTTTTTTTTTTTGCATGTCAATGTACAGTGACAAGTCTATGCACCAGTTTCTCTCCATAAATATAGCATCATTCCATTATACTACTTCCCCTTTACCCAACTTGACATCAAGAAGCTGCTGCATGTGGAGGCATTTTTCTCATCACAGAAAGCACAAGTTTCCCTTGTTAGCATACAAATATTAAAATCTAGTCATAGGAGTTGAAGGAAAAGTATTACAAGGCTCTTGTTTAATTTCTGCTGAAGTAAGCTGTAGGGCCCAGAGCACGTATATTTAAATGAGACCTAAACTATCTCCTACCTCTGTCAGACAATAAACTACTCCCCTGTTGTAGTAAAAGAAATATTAGACTTATTGCTTATGGACTATGTGATTTGATGAATATTATGACTTTTGTGGTTTTCTTAGCTTACTAACTCCAGTTGAAAGCATTTGTAGAGGTGCTTGGGCTGTCCACTGCAGGGCAGGCAGGAGGGTGTTGTGAGCTTTTTTTGGCTGCTGACCATTATTATTATTTTCTAAAGGCTGTCAAGAGTCAGATGTAATTTACCTCAGGAGAACAGCCCTGTGCTAGACTACCTTAGGACCAAGGAAGTGCAACTCATTAGACCAAGAGCCATCTTTCCCTACAGCACCTAGAGCTGTGTGAACCTGGTACGTGCCTTGGACCTCTAGGTACTGTTATGCTACAATAGTACAGCAAGGAGAAGAACAGACACAATAATGAAGTAAATATGTTGAATGGTAATAACATATCTAATGATAAGGGTTATGAATAGTAAATACATGATAACTTACCGTTGTGAATAAACACTGGTTCACTCCATTCACTCCAAATCTTGTTTCTTGTGCATACATCTTTCTTTACCCTCACTTGTGCTGCACATTTTTTTGCTGGTTTATGAAACGGATACTCATATTTCTCTGCAGTGACGTCTACAATCTATCAAGATAGGTTTAGGGGGTTATTTTAGTTTAGGTGATTTCACATTGCAGTTCAAACAGATATAAATCTAGGAAAGTCAAATACTATTATTTACATCTCTGAACTAGTAGGAAGAGATTTTCAGAACAAGCGTTTATGTCCAGACACAATCTGACATTTACCTGGTATGTGTTAAAACTCAGGACTGCAAATGAAAGAGAGCCTAGAACTGTTAAGATGGAAGGAGGTATCTGCTGTTGTAGGACAGTAAGATTTTGAAAACACTGATTCCCCTTTAATTTCTTACCACGCCAAGTATAGGACGCATACAGTAACCATGAAACTGCAAGTTTTAAGGTTGTGGTGTGTATAGCGTGCTATACTTGCGTGTCTGGTAGAATAAAATCTTGCATTTTTCAGCTGACTGGTGGTGTAGGATGCCCATATTTTAGTGACTATCTTGAAACATCTTCAATTGTGCCTATAAAAGAAAGCACGTCACTTCAAAAAATCAAGCCAACACAAGGAGTGTCAGAGTTCAAAACCGAGTTTAAATCATTCATCACTTTTGAAAACTGAAGCCAACTGCTGTAAATAGAAAATGCCAAGAATTTAAGAACGAGCAGAAAAAAAGAAAGCAGAAGAGAAAACTCCTGCTTCTAAAAACTAAAAATAATGTCAGAAAGCTGAAAAGACGTATAAAATATGCATCTCAGACATGGATGGGCTCAGAATCTTTGCATCTTTGGTTGTTAGGAAAGCATGATGTGGTAGTACTGTAAGGCCAGTGTGGGTTTGACCCTGTGTACCATGGCATTTCTTTCTCTTCCTTCACACTGTTTAAGACCTTTCCAGATCTGGTGGCAAAAATAGGTCCAAAAGTTCACATGTTAAGTTTTTCAAAAGTAAGTAAAAATGTGGGAAAGCCCTTGGGCTTTCAAAAGCACGCTGAGGTGACTGCAAGGGTTAGGTGCTAACCAAATGCGGTGCCTGAAAATTTCTTCCTACGGAGCAAATAATATGTCATCATAGGAAAATTCCAGAATGCAGGACTGAAAGACTTTTTGTAAAATTACGTAGTTCAACTTCTGGCACTCATGATGTGCAGGAACTTGCAGTCATATCCACCCAGAACATTTGTGGAGGACATTGTCTAATCCATCGCTGGTAAATCTATGCAGAGCCATCCCCAATGGGCCTCAGAAACCTGTTCCCTTCTGGACTTTCCTTGGAATTAGGGCACTTTTCCTAAATTTTAGCCTATGTTTTCTTTGCTTTGAATTTAGTCATTCTCTTTTCATCCTACTCACAAGTTGTCATGGGTTAAGTATGATCCCCATGCTCTTTTATTTACCAGAATATTGTTAACATAAGTTACTGTAGACCATGTCCCGCAGTCTTCCACTCCTAGAGCAGGTTTTCAAAGCTTATGCTCATTTTGGTAACTCTCATTGATGTTCTCTGAATTTTTTTTCAGCGTATTTATATTTTGTGGTGGTACCCAAAGCACAGTTTGAAACTTCAGGTGAACCTCAGTAACTAGAAGGGCAAATTAGTCACAACCTACATATTGCATGTGACATGCCTGTCATATATACTTGAATAATATTTGACCTTTGTGTAATAACATGGAAAGATTGACTCAGTTTGTGGTTCAGTGTAACCCACAGACCTTTTCTGCATTGCTGCCTACACATTAATTACTTATTTTGTGCTTGCGCATTTGACCTGTACTTCCTAATCATAGGATTTTCCTTATTACTGAATTTTTGGTTTGTTGATTTCAGACTTACCCAACATTTCAAATTCTAATTTTGCTTCCCATGGTACATGCCAACCCTTCCTAGCTTCCTATCACCTACAGACTCAACTCCCCATTTTCAAGCTTTATCAATCTGTATCACAGTTTTATTATTTGTGCGCATAAGTATTCAGCAAGTCATCTCTTCAGGTATTCAGAATAAATAAATATAGACTTATATATTTTAATCATTATACTCTTACCTGTTCTTTAACAAACATCCTCAAGCCTGCTTAAGGACACCCTAATACTCACTAAGTCTCTGTGAAAGTAATTAAAACCTTCCTTTGGCCAGGAAACAGAATCTCAGGCTTGCTCCATTCTTCTCCCTCCTGTGTCTCCTGTCATACTGCTGCAGTTTTCTTCCTAAACTTTCCACAGATTCCACCCCCCCACCCCGGCCCCCTCTTTTTTTGCTCCTTGGGTAGGTAACCACTGTTTTAGTCATTACTAACTTTGACACTGATTCTCCTCCAATCTACCTTAAAGCCCCCTCATTTAACTTGTGCCCTCATATGTCTTTTTTTTTTTGTTGCTATTTCAGCTGCTTCTCTCCTATATTCCCAAACCATCCCACCTGTGGGGGGGGGGGGGGGGGGAAGCATTATTTTCCACTGCTGTAGGTGTTTATTCACTTCCATGACCAAATGACTTGTCTTTGTTTTCCCCTCCTATGTTTATATCCTGCAGATGTGTACAAAAGAAGAGGAGCAGCTGTATAAAACAAGGAAAATAAAAGAGGTTTATTCCATTTAAATAAGGATGCTGGACTATTTAATGTATTTGACATTTCCTTCCAGAGAACGGAAGGTGTTAGGAAGCTGGGAACCGGGGCTGCAGTGGCCACATGAACACTGTGGATTGCTGGATCTCTCTGCTCACCTTGGGCACATCCCAGCCCTGCAGTGGGAAGGGAGCCCTCACTCCCAGCCCTTCCCGCTGCCACCGCCCTTGCTCTGAGTCTTGAAACAGGAAGGAAATTTTTGGGCATGGGCAGGAAGGGATCAGAAGGGCTCCAGCATGTGTCTGAACAGGATACTAAGGATTCAGCACGAACCTCCCTTGCTCCCTTTGCTTTCAGCTGTTGGTGATTAGGAGCTTTGTGAACGGACAGGGACAAGCCCCCAGATGTCTCTGGCAGGGGTTTTGAAGTATTAGACTTGGGAATTGTTAAGGGGATGATAACTACTTGTAGAAGTGGGCTAGAAGGAGGCCACCTGTCTTTCTTCTGGAAAAACCCAAAGAGAACCGTGAAGCTTTGGAATGTCCACATATAGACCTGAGCTCCTTTTGCACATGCTGCAATGAGGGAATATGGGAAGAGCCAGCCCCTTTCTGGAAACTGCCTATCAGTATTAGCGCTGCACCTGAATTAATAAACCCTGCTGTAATTTATGAAGATAACATTATGTGATCAGTAACGTGTCTACCTCACTGCGCTTCTCTTTTCTACTGTGTCTAACAAAGTGTGCATGCATATCAATTTAGACATATGTCCTTTCAGCCTTTAATTGTCTCTTAAATGTTTGCAGCCAGCTCAGATAAGACTTATCTAAGTCTTAGCTATGTTTCTCTTAAAGAGAAACATCAAAGATCTTAAAGAAAAGCGTCAAAGACAGCTTGAATGAAAACACCAAAGATTCAGAAAAATTACATTCCAATACACATCTGAATTTCATACCTATCGTATTCCGAATTAAGTTTTCTGCATGAAAACTTTTAAGCACTTATTTCCAGGTAATTTAAAAATGGCACCTGGTAATGCCAAGCTGCATTTAGTCACCGTACAGCACAACCTAAACTATAACACTGTTCTATTTCTTACTGGTAAGACTAAGAGAAATTGCTGATACACCATGAAAGATTTTAAAATATATAATATATACATATAAAATACATAATGTATGCAAACAACAGGGATGAGTCTTTAATGATGTATGTAGAAATAGCAACAATAACGTAATTTTTTTCTTAAAAAATATTATTAAAGTAGCTGTTAATTTTTTCTTTTTATCACTACTCCTTTTCCTATAACAAAAAAGTCAATAATTATGTGATGCTAATGCACAATTCAAATTCAAGATGAAAAGAAAAAAACAACCAGTCCACCTGAACGCAAGCATGACTCCGAAAAACTTCATTAAATGTGCTGATTTTCCATTTTTGACCAGAAAGACAAGAAAAGTTGGATTCTTTATGAAAGACCTTGAGGTTTCTTTAAAGTTTGTTTGAGTTTTAATTCTGTTAAATTCAAGGGATGCCTAGTTTTCATGAAAGTTATGCTGTACAGATTAAAAAAACTGATTACCTTACGATCTGTTATTTTCACTTGATACAAAAAGCACTCGCTTCTTGCAGAACCAATAGTAGGCGGGGGTTTCCAGTGAATTTTAATACTTCTGTTTTCAAGGGAAACAGAGACGTTGATCGGCGGGTTCAGTTTCTCTGAAAAAAGAGCACAGAGAGACCTTCTGTACCTCATGCTCTTTCTTGTATTTATGCTGATGCAAAACACAGTGCGTTAGTCCCTAAAATACACTGCTGACTATTTTTGGAGATTGTCGTCACACCCGAAGAAAGTGTTCAGTGAGTGCCACATTTTCGTTAAAAGTGCTGCTCACTACGTGGCATCCATTTCTCTTTCAAAACAAAGGAAGGAAGTCTTTTTTTTTTCTTCACGTTATCTTCCCAGGGAAGGTAGCGAGGGTGGGCAGGAGGAGCGGGCCCTTTGAGTTCACCCTCCAGAGTCCAGGTGGGTGTTGAGGAGACCTCCGAGCTGCTACAGGCTCCCTGCCATGTCTGGCTATTTCCACTGTGTCTTGTGGGATACCTCAACTCTGCCCACGAGCCTGGTAGTGTAACTTGGAAAGAAAGAGAACCTCATCTCTCACTGAAGGGTTACTGACAGGGTACCAATACCTGGAAGGTCTTATACAATACATGAGGTTTTCTACACACCCTTTAGAAATCTTTCTCTCTCCTTTGTAAATGAGCTGGTGAGCACTTGCTACAGAGGAAGCAAGATGTGCTTAGGAGATGCAAGCAAACAAACAAACAAACAAAAAATACCCCCTCCTGCTGCTGTGCTCCAGTCACAAAGTGCAAGGCGTGTGATGGCAATGTTTTTTTGGTCAGGGAGGGATGGGGTACAGGGTTGGAAGCAAGGGACATTTGGGTTCCCAGGATTTTAACCTTTGGTTTACATAAGCAAGTCTACAGTTGCTTTCTAGCATGAAGAGTGTTAGGGCACTGGTCCTAGGTGTGTACTGGGGTACTCAAGCAGCCTGAGCCCTCTCCAGCTGCTCTTGCAGCTGGAAGGGAGGGACTGCAGCTGGACTTTCCCCAAAAAAGGCCCTCCTAGCAGAGGCAGAAGAGCACAGCAAGCCTCTGTGGACAGGGAAGCGAGGTCTGGGGCTGGCATGGCTGCAGTGTGGTGCCAGAGAGAAAAGACAGAGAGAGACAGAGAGGGTGAGCAGCAGCATTACTGGTCCATGAAGCCGTTGTGCTTGCTCCAGCACCTGCGGCTTCATGACCCTGTGTCTCTCCATGGACGTGCATGTCACACTGGGATTTGCTTTCTGGCTTTCCTTTTTTCCTTCCCCACCTTGCGAAGTCTCCTCTCTTTGAGCAACGACCCCATAAAGTTAGCAAAAATATTTCTCCCAGGGCTACCTCAGGCTTGTAAAATTGTTCGCTCCCCAAAGCTGTTGGCAGCGACCAACACCTACCTTTGAGGGTGGAGGCACATCATGAGCCATGAAAGGTGAGACGAGTAAGCAGATGCTCTTTTATTTGTTTAGTCTCTGTAGTAGGAAAGATGCATTTTTCACCTCTGAAATACTATTCCCAGAGCATCCCGCCCTTCTTTGAGTATACCAAGAGTAAGAAACAATTTTTTTTCACCTTTTTGTCACTTGTCATCTGCAAATTTTTTCATCCTACATGCATGGACAGCCAGGGGCACCTGCAGCACGGGGAGTGCACGAGTCCTGTTTTGTCAGACTGTACACCATGTTACTGGAGGGAAGCTTGGGTTGCAGGGGCTGGTAACTTGCAGCAGGACAGTGGACATTCGTGACCTCCAGGACTGTGCAAGGGCTAGGCTGGCTAAGGCCCATCTGGAAGCTTTCCTGTTTAAGAAGGGAAGCCTGGATACACACAAGTCTTTTTTGATGCTTCTTAACCAGAAAGGTACAACCCCCTTCTCAGGAGGGAGAAGACAGCCCTGGTAATGTTGGAGCCTTGCAAGAGTAATTCCACTACTTAAAATGTGAACAATATTCTTTGTTGGTGACATGGACAGTGGGACTGAGTGCACCCTCAGCAAGTTTGACGACAACACCAAGCTGTGTGGTGTGGTTGAAACACTGGAGGGAAGGGATGCCATCCAGAGGGACCTTGACAGGCTCCAGAGGCGGGCCTGTGCAAGCCTCATGAAGTTCAACAAGGCCAAGTGCAACGCCCTGCAAGTGCATCAGGATAACCCCAAGCACAAATACTGTCTGGGCAGACAATGGATTGAGAGCAGCCCTGCCAAGGAGGACCTGGGGGTACTGGTGGATGAGAAGCTCTACATGAGCCGACAATGTGCACTCACAGCCCAGAAGGCCAACTGTATCCTGGGCTGCATCAAAAGAAGCATGGCCAGCAGGTCAAGGGAGGTGATTCTGTGTCTCTACTCCACTCTCATGAGACCCCACCTGGAGTACTGCATTCAGATCTGGGGCCCACAACATAAGAAGAACATGGACCTGTTGGAATGGGTCCAGCAGAGGGCCACAAAGATGATCAAAGGGCTGGAGCACCTCTCTTATGAAGAAAGGCTGAGAGAGTTGGGGTTGTTCAGCCTGGAGAAGAGAAGGCTCTGGGGAGACCTTATAGCAGCCTTCCAATACCTAAAAAGGGCCTACAGGAGAGATGTGGAGGGACTCTTTATCAGGGAGAGTAGCCATAGGACAAGGGGTAAAGGTTTTAAACTGGAAGAGGGAAGATTTAGACTAGATATTAGGAAGAAATTCTTTACTGTGAGGGTGATGAGACACATTCAGCCAGTCAGAAAGTGAGCATCTTCCCGGTCAGCTATGAAAACACCTAACGGTCTTCCTGCAGATTAGTTCCCTGCCCCCCACCCCCCACCCGCCGCCTTCCTTTTTTTGTCTTTTCAGGAAAACCTACCTTTCTTTAAAATGTTTGATTTCGCTAACACAGAACATCTTGCCTATAGCTGGCTTTGATTACAGTGTAAATCTTTGGGTAAAGCCAATAATTGTAATGTATTAGAACAGAATAAATGAGATCTAACTCAGAATAAATTTTGATAGTTTTGAATGACTTTTTTGCTATCCCTTGAATTGTGACTGATTCCCTTGTTACAGGTCTGGAATACAATCAACATGTTCATAATTTAAAAGGTATTTGAATCTGTGGTCTGTGCTAGAATGCAAGTGAATTTCTTACCCATGAGATTAATTCAAACTTCCCAGAGAACTAAGGAAAAATATTTTTATATGACCATTCAAAACTGGCAATAATTAAAAATAACTGTCAAAGTATTTTTAACTGAAAAATGGCACCATAAATAAATAGAAATGTTAAAGATGTTTGAGAACATTCATATTCTTAAATTCAATTATGAATGAGACTTGTGTCTATTTATATTCCTTTTTTATATCACATTTTCTTCATCACTATAAAAGAAAAAGGAGAGAATAAGAAAGAAAAAGAGGAGAAAAGAAGAGTATAATGCTTTTCAAATTGCATTTTCTCACATTAGCCTATCAAATTTTTAAAGTGCCAATTATAGGGAAGCAATGTTATTACATCAGAGAAAAAAAAAAAAAAACCTTTGAGCAATAATCCATTTTGTTTAATCTTTGTGTAAAATTCCCAGACAAATGAATGCATAAGAAGTTAGAATTATTCTGATAATATTCTGACTTTGTCACACTTTCCTCTTTCCTTTCTTTGCTTTCTGGACCAGTGAAATAACCAATAAATGAACTTTTCATAATAGGTAATAATAGGCAATACTTACCTATTGTCTGAGGTGCAAAAGCTTTGTAATAAGACAGTCCTCCTGACTTATTTCTCAGATCTCTTACAGTTATGTTTAAATTGATTTTTCTTGATGGTTGGAAATATATCTCTTTCATATGGCATCCAATATTTTTCCTCCTTGCATTTTTTATATATTGCTGGCATTCAAAATCTTTTCCTACGTGTCTGTGAGAAGGAAATATGAGCCTTGTAAATCAAGGACTTAGGTACAAAAACATGGTTTCATACTTACTTTGCACAAGACCCTTACCTGTATGAAAAAAAGATCTGGGTATCTTCAGGAGCTTCTGCTTTAATATGCCAGGTGCAATTGAAAAAAGAAATGTTATATATGATGCATGAAAGATTCTGAATATATACTGCAACAAAGGGGAAAAAAGAGTGAGTGATATTTATTTTCATGGATTTTTTAATAACAACATGATGGTTGCCTTTGCAAACCCATTCTGTATCCTTATTTCTAGAAGCATGAATAAGTGGTAGATGAGAATAAATGGGTCTTTCAGGTTTTTGAACAATGGCAATTGAGAGGCACATCTGCTACTACCACCGAAAGCCTTACTAACCCACTTGAAGGACAAAATGCCCTGAACAGTAGTTGAAAAGCTCTGCTCTTTTAAGATTTCCTGCAACCAGGTGATACAGAAGGCAATCTTCAAGAGACATGAGTTGCCAGGGCAAATGGAGAGAGTAGTTGGGTGGTTCTGACATCTTGCTCAGCAGAGATGGAGTTTTCTGAATCTGAGCATGTCTAATAAAGGAAATAATTCTGCAATATTCCAAGGTGTTATGTGTCATCTTCTTTACGATTCCGTGCCAAAAAAAGTAGCATAAGATAAGAATTAGCTTTCAGAAATGATATGTCTCCAAGTAAGACAGGACATTGTCATGAATGCTTGGATGTCTTAACGACACACGGGAAATAGCTGACCTGGAGGTGCCTTGTAAGTAAATTCTGTCCAGCTACTCTCCTTAATTATGTCTTCTGTTTCTTTTGCAAGAAGTTGTGTTTTAACTTTAGCATTAAAACCAGAATGTAACTCAAGACGTATTATCTTTTTCTTCTCCTGCAGTCTTTCCTAAAAGGAGGAAGAAGGAAGTGCATGATGGTAGATGGTACTAAGAGTTGAAAGGGAAATTATGCAAATTCATCTACTGAATGAACTAATATTTCATTTCACTTTAAACTATGTGTAATCATTGAACAACTTACTTTCCTTTCATGAGTGGTATTGAAGAATTTATAACTCAAAATATACTTCACAGTGTACTTCTCAGTTTCTTCTTTTGTCAGGTTATTGTTCCAGGACAAGATAACTCTTGAGTCATGCTTGGTAATCTGCAGAATATTATGTAGCCCAAGATCACCTGCAATTACAATGAAATTACGTAGAGGACGAGAGGGCCCACCACTGCGTACACAAAGCATTCGGCTCTCAGTAAGGCTTGCATACCCAGAAGTTCCCTCAAGAGCTCTGTTCTTACATGGAGCAAGTAGTTGCTGAGCTCTGTTGAATATGACTGAATTTAGCATTGAGATTCATGTTTACCTATCCACAGCTCCCAAAATGTGAGGTGATTCACGTTTACCTGCCTTGGGCACCTATCCTGGCACAGGTCTCTCTTTCTGTCTATGAGCTGTAGGAAGTGCCGTGACAATAAATTCAGATTAGACAGCAGAGGGCTGGAGCACCTCCCCTGTGAGGACAGGCTGAGAGAGCTGGGGTTGTTCAGCCTGAAGAAGAGAAGGCTCCAGGGGAGAATTTATTGTGGCCTTTCAGTACTTAAAGGGGGTTTATAAGAAAGATGAGGACAAACTTTTTAGCAAGGCTTGTTGCAACAGGACAAGGGGTAATGGCTTTAAAATAAAAAAGGGAAGGTTTAGACCAGATATAAGGAAAAAATGTTTTTATTCTAAGGGTGGTGAAACACTGGAACAGGTTGCCCAGAGAGGTGGTAGATGCCCCATCCCTGGAAACATTCTAGGTTGGGTTTTTTGGAACTCTGAGCAACCTGATCTAGTTGAAGATGTCCCTTCTCATTGTGGGGATGTTGGACTAGATGGCCTTTAAAGGTCCCTTCCAACCCAAACTATTCTATGATTCTATGATCTGGGATGGCTAGTGTAGGATGAACTGTTATGTAATATTTTACTTACCTGCTACATCTGGTTGTCCACTTGCCAAGCTAGTGGAAAATAGTGTCTTACGCTGCAAAAAACTTATTATCAGCATGACAGGAGCAACTGTAACACGTGCCATAGCAAATGTTTTGGGCCACAGATCTGCAGAAACTGAGACTCTTTAGTTCCAAGCTTGGTTGAAAAAGCATTTAGCACTTGATGTTTTCATTTTGCGTCTGTGAAATAATATGAAACAGTCACTTAACCACTTAAGTGATGTCTGAAGTACAAGAAGTAAATATGAAATGACATATGTTTAATGGGTCCTGTTGATGGGTGCCTTCTATTCCCAGAATGTTTGTATTTAAGTGCCCTCTTTAGGTGGGTGCCAGGGCCAAAGAGGACAGGTGTGCCACGCTGAGCTGGTTTTGAATGGCAGTGCTGGTTAGCTTGCAAGACCGCAGATACGACACTAGTGATACTCAAACCTAGACCACAGAAATGACACCTACAGGCACTGAAAGCAGACTGTTTGGGTAGGAGCCACCTGACATAACTTTGACTAGATACATAACCAGAGGCTGTAACTGTTATGAGTTATCCATCTAGCCTCTAGTGGCAGTAGAGCAACTGTCACTTCTAGGTTGTGATTCATGTTACCTGGTTTAGATATCTGCTTTAGGAGGGTACAAACTGTAACTATCTGAGGAGAGATTAATCTTTCCATTTGCAAAAGTGACTATCAGCAAGTGTATGTCAGGTGTTTGCTAAATTTGGGATACAGTGAGAACACAGATTCTGCACTGGTCAAAGCTGGTTTTAGAAAGACATGATTGCTGTTTGATGTCTGAGTATTCCTTCAAAGGTTGCTTAAATGTAAAACAGCCTCTGAGATCTTACCAGTTTTTCACAGAATTAATACGCCTCTGTGTTCAGGGTCTTTCACTCCCAAACTATCTGATTTATCTTGACTCTGATTGTTTTCCATACTAAAATCCTCACACACACTCTATGTGTGTTATCCATGGATTGGCAAAAGGACTCCTGGAGCCATATTAAAATGTTCACAATACGTTGACTAACAAGAGGCATTGGTCATGTAAAGGAAAATGTGTGGATGTTCACCACATCCAAAAAGTCTGCAATGACCTTACCTGGAAAAAGAGAAAATATACACGTACATTTTCATTTATAAAGCTATTTTTGGTATAATGCAAACGAGGTCATTTAATGAACACTGTCATTGTTCATGAAGTACTATGAAAACTCGTAACAAAATATTTTAAGGCAGAGATTCCTCCACCCGGTTCATTCTGGTACTGATCTCAGCTGTAGCAGCAGCAGCAGATGTAGTATTCATGCCACACCACAGTGAGTAAATTCTGCTTGGTGTGCCCAGGAAAGAAGTCAGTTCTAATTGCCTGGAAAGGGAAGGGGTGAGTTGTTCTTACCCTCACTTCCCGTTAATGATGTCCCTGGAATTGTAGGGTGTGTGGCAAGGGTCGGGGAAAACATAAAATGAAAACAAGGATTTTTCAAGGGTTTATAATTCAACATGCAGTGGTTGTAAAGGGCCCATCCATTCCCATGAGATGGAGCAATCAAAAATAGTCCTAGGAACATATATATGCTTCATTCAAATTTGGAGAAAGGGAAGACACTGAGGATGGAAAAGACTAAGCATGTTAAAATATTTGTGGCTGTTAGCAACATGACTACTTTTGTTGAAAACACAAGTCAAAAGGAGATCTGAAACAGGAAAAGGAACAAAATAAATCTGAAGCTGGCAACAACTTTTGGTGCTAGAAACAAAAATAGAAATCATCTGTGAGGTAATACAAACGCATTCAGTTGGAGAAAGGAAACACAGAGGCAGAGAAGGAAGAGTTTTAAAGTAAGTTTGAATAAACTTAGAAAAAAACAACTGACTTGAGTCAAAGAAAGGCATTTCAGGAGAGATCATTGCTGTTTCCTGGAGGTGACTTCTCCCTAGGAGTACCTTTTGTACAGCACTGAGAGCCACTTCTCCACTCAGTGGGCAGCGAACTCCTGCACCTTGCTCCCACAGGCGCTGCCATGGCAGACAGCGTCAGCAGACTGAGAATGGGACTAAACAAAGTTGCGGAAAGCAGATCTAAGAAAAGCTACTAAAAAGTGTCAGAGATGGATGTACCCTCTAACAACCCTAATTCAGCAGCTGTAGATGCTGGCGGGGAGGGGGTGGAGAATGCGCTGCAGGAGTTGGCCAAAGTTGTGGATGATACCTAAGTAGCACCTTCTATTGCTACTGCTGCAGACAGAACAACAGACAGACCCCTGGGCTGACCCCATAGGGTTTTTCTTATGTCTATATGCAATGAATTAATCCACAGAAAACAGCAAACCAGAAGCAACGCAACATAAGGACACCCAAAGTAACCACGAGGGAATGGAAAACCGTCCATACATAAAAGGCTTGTTCAAAAGTCACGACTTGTCAAAAGTCAAAGAACGCATATTTCCATTTATGCCAGCATAGCTAAGCAGAAAGACAGGAGATTTCTTCTCAAACGTATGCAGGCAGGACTGTGGGTTTGTAGTCCTGTGCTACAGAGTGCTTTATGTTATCGTATGGTGCTGAAGTTCAGTCTATGAAGTGCAAACTAAAATTCACTGCCTGGCAAACTTTTTTAAAAAGGCTCTCTAGTTCTTTTGTCTCTGGAGAAATGCACTCTAGCCAAACATACTTACGGACAGGCCAGTTAAATCCAATGGGATAGAAATTATCTCAATAACCTGAATAATCTAAAAAGGAAAAAAAAATCGCTTTCTAAACAGTGCACGGTCAAAAAATACTTTTTTTTTTTAGTAAGAAAATACACTTAATATTTAAAAACAGTACTACACTGATTTTTTTTTTTTTTTTTTTTTTTTTTTGTCTTTTGTTTATCCCCTTGCTTTCATTGCAGAGCTTCAACTACAGCCAATGCCTGTTGTTTGCTGCCCAGCAACATCTCGTTTAGTGGGCTGCTGGAGTGAGAGAAAGGGGTGGTAACATAAGGCTGCCAGCCCACACACCACAGCAGCTGCAGAGATTGTAAGGACTTGTGCAAAACCCACCTGGTGAATCTGGGAAGCAGACAGTCAGGGCAAGAAAATGAAAGCAACGAAACCAATCTTCACAAAATTTACTTAGAGCCGTTACTTTGAGTGTGAGGAAAATGAACTGTTTGACTTTAAAAATTCAAGAAACCTGAGAGTTTCCTGAAATTTAGATCTCTTCACTGTCCATGTGTCTGAATAGAGACATTTTTGAAAAGTTTGTGTGGCTGATTATTATATCTTCCTAAATACAAAAGTTAACATTTTAAGAAACAGCATTTTTTTTAATATTTTCTTTTTAAAAAACCCAAAATTGTTCAAAAAGATGACTTCAAGTGCTCTTGAAAAATATATTGTGCTTAATTTAGAGGGTAAATTCAGCCATCAAGCAATAAAACTTTTTATATCTGGCTCTAATGCAGTCTTAGCTAAGGGAAATCACTAGGACTGTTTGTCTGATTAAGACTGCCTAAAATTCATGCTTCATTTAAGGCTGTTGATTCATATTTTTCAAAGCTCCCATATTTGATAGTAGACAATGTTGAAACTGATAAAGGAATAATGAAATAAACAAATAGGTCAAATACATTTTAAAGGTCTGGATAGCTGAAAAGTCAAAACAGCAGTACCATTTACATTCTTTTTTCAAAACTTACCTTCTTCTAAATGCGTGTTAAATCCTGGATACCTGTGCATCGTTTGGGTTGAGAAACAGGAGAGGTCAGTGCTGCAGAATGTCTTGGTTTAAGATTATAATGAGAAATTGATGCAAGAGACTTCCCTTTTCGCAAGTCACCCCCTCAGAAAAACCCGTTTCCACTGCCACTTCCCGCTGTGGGACCGAAGCGCACCTCTGAGTACGCGAACACTAACTGGAACCTTACCCAGGTTCTTCAAAATACCTTGAAAGAGGTGCACCTCTGAATGACTAAGTCAGTGGTCAGAGCTGTCACCATTTTTCCTCTTTGCACACGGAAGAGGAGGATTTCAAAACTTTTTACATATTGTAATGAGCTTGTATCTTTTAAGAAAAAGTAAGATTATGAAAGAAATGAAATCACGTAGTGCAAGTGGTGGCTTTGAAATTAAAATCTCAGAAAGATCATACCCTACCTGCTATTATTCTGTTTTTTCATTGGCTAATAAGTATCTTTCACTGCATGCCAAATTAAAAAAAAAAAAAAAAAGAAAAAAAAAAGAAAAAAACAAACACAAACTAGACAGATAAACAAAAATCCCAGAACTAATATAGGAACAAGAATAAATAAATTTTGCATTTTGAACAGATATCACTGTCTGATTTACTCTCCATATCTGAAGCTTTGCCCAGCCTAGTGTCTGAAATGGTCCTACTTTTGCCTGTTTTACTTTGTAAATGGGTTTAGTTTGCAGTTATCACATATGAAATTGCAAGCCATACAAGCATGTTATGAGTGGCATTCTATGGGGCTTGACTGCCTTGACAATAAGTGGGTTTGAAATCAACTTACCACTTTATTCACACAAGCTGTTATTTTGCATTCCAGCTTTCCACCTGGAAAGAGGGGGAATAATGGATAAAATTCTTCATTCTTTTTTCTAGGAATGTGGTTTGGAACAGATATGCCTCTTCATTCATGTTAAAAAGTATATTTGCTGAGAATCTGACGCCAGTGTTTGGTGCAAAAATAAACCTAAGGTGTCAAGAATATGTTACGTACTGGCTTTTAAAAAATTCAAGATTTGGTCAAACTGTTATGCTCTTAAAAGTCTCATTTCACAGGCACTGCTACAAAGGGATGAAGGGGTCAAGGAATATATTTTCTTTTGTTTATTACCTGGTGCTCTCCCCTCCAAAGCATAGAAACTCTCTCTTCTGCTTTGCTTGTCTCCATCTTTAGCTACTGGGCACACAGCAGAGAAATGCTGACAAAGGAAAGATCCCATACATCTCCCTCTCTTATCAAAGAGGTGTTAGGTGAAGTGGTAGAGACCTAAAGACCTCTCTCGTCCCAGGCAGAGGTTGTTACAGTTAAGTATAGAAACATTTTTATTCTTTCCGTATATAGGTTAAAAATACATGTTAAAAAAAGTCAACCAACCAAAAAAAAAAAAAAAAAACCAAAAAACAACCAAAGAGATGTCATACACAAGCCCAATGGAATGTTTCTTAAAAACTGCTGCTTTGTGTCTTGGATATACACCATGTGCCTCTTTCAATAATATATTTTTTGCTGTGACTACTGCGACTGCTTTATATCCAGTTTAGATTAGAAAATAATATATTCAGGTCCATGTGTTATTTTATTGTTAGCACTAGATAATGCGATTATCCAATGTAAGACCAAACCAACAGCCTTTACCTCTGTTTTGAAGCTTATCAGGCATGAGGTTAAGGTGGGTGTGTACAAAAAACCCATACTTCTCTAACTACGGACCAGATGAAGGGAGGCAAATGATTCTTGAGAACTTCGGTTATATTTATATTATATTTATATAATTTATAGAAATATATATATAATATATCATTTATATTATATTTATATTATATATTATATATTTTTATATATAAATATTATTTATATAAAATATAATTATAAATATATATATATATTTATGTAAGAAGAGTGTGACTTAGAATCTCAAATCCAATGGTAATCGTAGCAAACCTGACCACAGGCCCGGTACTTCATTTTTTAAAATGTAGAAAACTTCATTTCCCATTGTTTCTTCTGCCGCTTATTAGCAAAACACATAAATTTTATCCGGTTTAAGTGTGGTTTGTACATTGAATTGATGGTAACACATTAGTAATTGCAGCATGTTTCTTTCAGTTTTCTTACATCGTTAAAATACTACCATTGCTAACTTCAGAGAAAAGCCATTAATTACCTGGTGGTATGTTTTCTGGAGTTTTCTTATAATTTAAAATAATTAAAGATGAAAAGGAAGAAAGCTACACCTCAGGGATTTTTTTTTTTTTTTTAAATTTTCCCACATTGTTAATTTATTCAGAAAAGCAAGAATGGTAGGAATTCAGAGCCTTTTTCCATCCTTAGTAGACTCTCACGCTGAACTGAATAAGTTCCAGTTCATGGAAGTGCTGCATTGGAACAACATGTGGATTTGGACTGATCAAAATGTCGTGTCATGCAATTAAGAATTTCCATAAAGCCAAAGCACCGTGCAGTACTTCACCCAGGGTTTAGTCATCCATAAAGCCAGTGCTCTAAGCAAACCTCAGTACTTAGCAGCCATTTCTTTCGTAGTCATCCCAACCCTGTGTTGAGCTAGTTCCAGCGAAGTCCCATGTGTGTGACTAAAGGACATGGGTTTTCCCTTCTCACATTCCCTCAAAGCCTAGTTTGTTGTGTTAGCACCACCAGTGTTTGTAGTCATGTGATGGGGGCATTTGGGGTGCTCTTTAGCTTAACCTTTGTTTACACCAAGAAAGGAAGAGGAGAACTGATGTGAAAATGAAGTTTCAGAGACTTGGCCTGCTGAAAATGAAATGTTTCCCTGCAAAGGGGTAGTGAGGTGGTCTTCAAGGATATCAGTAAGGTAAGCAGAGTGTCCTGAAAGTAATACGTGCTTGTTAGCAAAAGGGACTTCTGACATCATGGTTTTCTACTGCAATGACTAAATTACCACCGTTTGGGTCTCTTAGTCCTATTTTGAAACTGATCTCATGTTTCTGTTTCACATAATAGGGGTGGCAGCTGTCCATGTGGCCTTCTACTCTGCATGGGCAGCCTCAAAATGTAGCATTTCTTTTGTTGTGGATTACTTTTGTAACACTTTTCAAACTAGATAGATGCATATGTACATATATCAACACAAGGCTTGCCAGAGAAAGTAATTTCTTGGAGAAGATGTCTCTTTCCAAAAATTACCAGCTACAGAAAACTGACATCTGTTGACAGTAAAAGGAAACTTACGATACAACACCTCTGATCTGGTTTCTCTGTTTTTCTACAACTGTAGAGGTTAATATCAATTGCAGTCAAATCCTACATGCAGAGATTTATGAGGCAGAGATTTATGTGCAGGTTTGGGGTACACTGTAGGGTACCCTGACTTCACATCAGGAGTGAGAATGAGCCCTATGAAGGTACCCAATACTGTATAGACATGCTTGTTCTCAGCTAATCAGGAGGAATCCGTGAAAGGTTTGAATTAAAAAGACAGTGCTGGTAATATTGCGATTAAAAATCCAATAGACTAGATCAGACCCATTTAACACCTACTGTAAGACATGCACTACTTTTAATGGGGGAGGGAAAGGTGAGGGAAAGATGGGGAAAAAACAGAGCCCTAATCTTTTCCGAATGAGGAACTGAGGGAAGGAGAAATTGTACAACTTATTCAAATCACACCAGAAATAGATGAAATAGCTAGGAATTTTTACTAATCTAAAATTTCCATTTTAAACTTTGTCAACACATAGAAAAATTCAGAACACTGGTCAGGAGCTGATATCTCATTATGCACACAAATTCCTCTGGGGTGATGGTGAGATCAGTGATGAATCACAACAATTGTGATGACAAGCAGCCTAAGAGGGTAAGGCTTGAAATAATGGCTTATCTTTTAGTGTGAAAACAATAGATATGCATCCTGAATATTTCTAGGAAGAGAGCCTGCTGTGTTATAGAAGATAAGCTATTTTTCGTAACCATTACCCTTCTTTCAAGGGAACTAGTAAAGCATAGCCTAACACAGAGAAAATTCTTAGACACTTAAAAGCATATATATTGGCATCTGATTGCTAATTTATGCAAATATTCCTGATCAGATATTCAAGCACTGACAACAGAATACTTAACATATATATTTTATCAGCTACAAACTTGTAGCTGATAAAGCCTCTGTGTAGAGACTCTATGTAGTCTCTGTGTATAGAGACTAACAATGCATGTTGTCATGTGAACCTTTATTGATGCTTAGCTCTCAGAGTCCGTTTGAATCATTTGATGTCTCTTGTGCCTCAAACAGCAACTCTGCATCATCACAGGTGTGTGATGTGCCCATTTCTGTATTGAAACTACTAAGATCCGCGTGTATCACTGTATATCTCAAGGAGGCAGAGACCTCAATGTCTCCTTCTTTAATTCTGTGTATCACTCCGCATTCCCAGTTAACAGGATGAAACTGAGCTACTAACCCACTGCATCAGTCTAGAGTATCTTCCCGCTAGACCTGTACTCCATTCCTGCAGGATTTTAGCAGCTACCTGGAGTGCATAGTGTATGGACAGAGAATGAATGAGGGAGCAGACACTGCTGGGAGGAGGCGGGTGGGGAATACGTTAAGACACATATGCTCTTTTTTTTCCTCAGTCAAAAGTCTGGGGATTGTATTAATCCTACAGTTTAGGACTAGGATTCAAACACTTGCAAACTGTCATCTACAAGAAGTTAGTTGTCTGGATATCCATTACCTCTAATGGAGATCTAGCTAAAGTAACGAGTGAACCACAGAGAGAGAGGAGGGGTTGGGTGAGGACAAGACTCATCTCACCTTCAGGTAGACCTGTACAGTAAATCTGATAAATCAAACTGTAAGCTGCATTGATTAGATGTCTGCTCATTGCAATTGAATTTCAGACCCCTAAAATAGTTACAAATGCAGTCCCTGCTCTCCCTGTTTGGATAAAACGTTTGAAAACTGGCAAATTGAAAAAAGCCATGGACTGAATAAACCCCTTTTTTTTTCCCATGCCTTTAGTGGAGCATCATTAATTTCTGTCCATGCTTCTTCTATACAATGCAGTTAAGAATGTCCTTCAGAATGGTTCATTTGGTTTTCCTTCCCAGTTGGTATGCAGAAAACATTTCAGGTGCTCAAAAACAGTCTTTATCCTTATAACATCTTTAAACTTCAAGTCTTAATTTTCATTCTTCTGACATTTAAGAACTAGGATTGTCTCTGGCAAAGCTTCTATTGATTCACAAATCGTTATTAAAAGACTGCTTCCTATCTAGATTACTGAAGATTTTGTAAAGTGCTGTCTTCTGCATCCTCCATCTGATTATTTCAACTCATAAAGCAGTATTAGATAAAGAGTCTTCTAGTGCTACCATGGGGCATTCTTTGCCAAGCCAAGAAAGACAACATATATGTGCAGATGATGTGCTCAGTGAAGACAAGCGTATTTGTGTCCTTTACAGTCAAATCTGGAGGGGAAAAATGTCTATCTGCCTGCTACAGCCATCATTTTTGGAAGAACTTTCTCACTCTTGTGACACTCCTCCCCTACTAAACTCTCGTTGCTTAAGATCACAATAGTGAAAAGCAGCATTTACCACTCAAGTGAAAGAAAATTGACTCATTGCCAAAAAGTCTGATGATATAAAATTCACTAGAGACAGGCAGAGGGAAAATGTCTATCCATCTGCCAAGTGCAAGTAAATAAATGACTTGTTTGTGAAACAGCTTCTGCTAATCTCAGTTCCAAAACATGTCAACCTCTTTACAATTGAACCATCTAACAAAATCATCATCATTGGCTTCTTCACCTAGAGAGAGTTTCAAAAATTCATTCTGTATTAAAGATATGTTTCTCGGCTCTCTGCTCAGCACTCTTAAAAATTGGTCAACCTTGATAATTGTGCTTATTTAGACTTCTGTCTCCTTATTACTAATCTGGAGCTCATCAACAAATATTCTTCCATTGCGTTCTTGTGGTCTCTCAGTCTGCTATCAGTGAGAATGCACTGAGCAAGAAATCACACTGAAAGACAGTGAGCTGGGTCTGTTCCTCATGACACTTGTGAAGCATTGCCATAGCTCGGTTTGGAGCAATCATTACACGCGCTCTTTGAAGCAACTCTATTCTCACCCAAAAAGACTGACTTACATACAGGCACTGTTATTTGTCATTGGCTAAAAAAAAAAATCTGGAAAGATTTTGATAAAATCTTAAAATGTTAGACAATTAACAAATGTGATTTGTTCTAAATTTTAGGAAGTTTTGTTAATAAGAGCCTTCTGAAATTCACAACTTTGCCTGAAAGTAATTTGAGAGTTCAGGGTTGTTTTGCAGTTTCCTAGTGAAGGGTACTTGATTTTTCTGACTAAATAATACATTTTTTGCGTGAGGATTACTGGATAGAAAATGAAGGATGTGGAAGAGAAACTGGGTTAAAATGTGTCAGTCAAAGGAGGGCTGCTGTAGCACAGGCCTGACTTCCTTGACAGAGGAGGAGTTGAAGGTTTCCACCTCTGGGAAGAATTTGAGAGAAGGGAATGAACCTTGTCTGAAGTTTAAAAAAGGAATGATGTTAGGACCTACCTTTTGGAGAGGTTCACAGCTGTTGCAGTGCATCCATGATTCACTTCTTCAGTCCCACAAGAAGGACACACACTTTTATGATGGAGAAGATGAGAGGACACGGCCCTCTATGGTGTCATTTCCAACTGCGAAGCTTAGGTAATTCCCCATTTAGCATGCTGGAGAGTCCCAATGAGACTTGTTTCTCGTTCTAAGGCAATTTCTCAAAGCTGTAGCTTCCACTAAGGATCAAGCTTGCCAAACATTTCTGAATCCTCTCCTGCACTCCTCTCCTGCACTCAGTCCAATGCTACTTGCCCTTATCCCACAGATCAGCTTGCTCACCTCCCCGTGTGCAACCAGATCAGCTAACTAATATATCAGTCAGATCCCTTTTCAGTCCCAGGCGCTATTTCCTTTTCCAACCCTTACTAGTGTACTTGATCATGCAAGCAGTACCGGCTCTTTTGACACAAGAGGACTCAAAGTTTGCCCGTCTGAGTCAGGGTTGTCATCACTCTGTCAGACTCCTCCCTGCATTAGGCTGAGTCACATTGATTTCAACCACTTCCATTTGGTTTTAGCTGACAAGTGTATGTGGCTAAACGTTTTTCTTCCTTTTTAGCAGTTGTTCCTTAGGTTAACAAAGGTTTCTTTCTAAAGAATCATCGTAAGGGTTCCAATAGCTAGGAAAACCTAAGGGGAAGATAAACATTGTACAAACATGATAGAGATAGCTAATTTGTAGTAGGTAACCTCACCACTGAAACTACCAGTGCCAGTATCAGTGGAGGAACCATTTACGGCACTGTGAAAAGATCTATCTCTACATCAGGAGGATAAAATTAATCTGACATTACTTAGGTATCTGTCAAAGATCATTAAGTTTGGGCTCATAACCTTGGGTTCCCCTCACAGAGAATAAGGATTAATGAACTTGTCATGAGTTAGGTGCTTGTTACAGGTTGAATCTCATTCCATAAGGCAGAGCAAATGAATTACCCCCTGGATAATTCAGAGTCTTGCTCTCTGGGGTGAGACTCTGGATTAGATTTAGATATAATTTTTAGATGGTTAACATTAGAGATGGATCACACCCTGTGGGTTTGGAATGACTTTTCTAATAACGGCTGACTTGTAGATATGAATTAGGATCTCAGCTTTGGGAAAATAGCCTCATACTTAAACCAAAGCCTCTTTTGGGTACATCACATGAAGACTATTCAATATTTCTTCTCCTGAAATTGCTAGTAACCTCTCTTGACTGAGTTATTATTTCTGATAAGTATAATATTTAAGTTAAAGAGCAAGAAATGTGCCTGCATGCTCTGACCTGTAACTATTTTGCTGGTGAGAATGACTATACACAGGTGACATGAGCTCAATTTTAATTCACTCTTCCGTTTATTTTAGGAGGAAAAAGCAAAGCACTAGAAATCTATTTTAACATGCATTGGGTGTAGCTGGCCAGATGTGGTGATAGGTGTGGCCAGGACTGCAGGGGTGGCCCCTGTGAGAAGACAGCAGGGGCTGTCCTGTATCCTATCCCAGCCAGCTCCAAAGGACAGCAGGACCCACAGCAGGACACAGCTGAGCCCAGCAGCCAAGGGAAGGGCTCTGGGAAATATGTTTGCCTCTGGGAAAACATATTTAAGAAAGTGGGGGGAGGGGGGGAAATGCTAGATAGAGAGAGGAGGAGGGAGCAAAAAGAATGAGAAAAAGCAGAGGGAACACCAAGGTTGGAGATGCTCCATCATGGAGCAGAGATTCATTGCAGCCCATGGAGGAGCCGTACTGGAGCAGAGAACAAGCAATAGGAGGAAGGAGCAGTGGAGATGAACCATTCATGTATTGATCATAGTCCCCCCAAGTCCCAATCCCCAAGCACCACTCGGGGAGGCAAAGGAGCGTAAAGTGCAGGAGTGAGGTGGAACCTGGGCAGGAGCTGGGGAAGGCAGATATTTTTTAATGTTTGTCTTTTTGTTTCTCACTACCTGTACCTGTTTTAATTGACAATAATTGAAAGTTAATTTTCCCCAAGTCAAGTCTGGTTTGCTCATGATGGTAGCTGGTAAGCAATCTCCCTGTCCTTATCTCAACCCATGAGCTCTCATTTCTGTTTTTTTCCTATTTTCTCCCCCACCCAACTAAGGAAGGTGAGTAAGCAAACAACTGGATGGGAGTTTGGTGGTTAGCCAAAGCTAACCCACCGCAGTACTGCAACAAAATATGACTTTTAACCGATTTAGGTCATATAGTGCTGCAGAAGCAGATGACGTTTGCAGCTGGCATGCATACTTTTAGTTTATCTCACTTAGAGTTACCAATACCTGCAGAAGAAAGTGCTGAAGAGGTGCTTTTCTACCAAAGCCAGCCCTTCTGCTGACCATCTCCTGCTAGATCAGACCTATGACCACATGCCTGTTTTTTTGACATGTCCCCTTTGAACAGAAAGGTCAGCCAAATCAAGAAAAAAATGTGATCAACAGGCCAGTAGAGAAGGCTGCTGAATCTGAGAAAGACATGTCAGTATGATGAAGATGGACTGCAGCCAGGCCTGGGATCTTTTCTATTCAAAAGTAGTCTGGGAATGTTTAACACTGTAGGTATTATGGGAGTCTGTATGGATTTAGTAATGATAATGCAGAACACGCTACTGTTGTAAGGTCGTAACCTAATCTTTGGAGGGGATTTGTTCTCTTCATTTGTTCTGTGACTTTGGTCATTGTTCACCCTTTCAACTTTGCTATACAAGTATTATATTCAGACACACCTCCTGTAGAGACTGCTGCCAGAAATATTCAGGGTCTCTGGGTTGGATGAAGACTATCAAGGCTTTTTCAGTTGGTCTTTCCATGTGATCTGGACTAAATAAGCATTATCACTAAAATAAAGGCTGTGTGGTAAGAACGGATTGTCAGAGTTTGAAGCACAGGAAGTGACTCAAGCAAATGTCTCAAAGAGCACTACGGGTATCCTGACACTGCTGAGCATAGAACCATCATCAGGTGTCATATTAGACACCTGTCGTATTAGCTGCAGAAGAGGTCCTAACAGCACCCAGAATTGAAGTGCCATAGAAACAAACAAGGTCTCCTTAAGAACTTAGTGCCCGCACTGCACCCATTTGTGTCTTGTTGAAATAGTATCCCATTGCTGGTGCAGAAAAGTGCATATTAGAGAGGCTGGGGCAGTCTCACAGGGTCAACAGCTCAGTGTGTGTTTTACAGCTAAAAACAGAGTTCCTGTAACAGAGAGACTACCCCCATATGGGTGGAAAGGTTACTAACAACTATTCAATCATAGAATCATAGAATGGTTCAGGTTAGAAGGGACCTTAAAGATCATTGAGTTCTAACCCCCCTCTAGACCAGGTTGCTCAAAGCCCCATCCAGCCTGGCCTTGAACACTTCCAGGGATGGGGCATCCACAACTTCTCTGGGCAACCTGTTCCGGTTCCTCACCACCCTCACAGTAAAGGATTTTTTCCTAATATCCAATCTAAATCTCCCCTCTTTCAGTTTGAAACCGTCACCCTTGCTATCGCTCCACTCCCTCATAAAGAGTCCTTCCCCATCTTTCCTGTAGGCTCCCTTCAGGTACTGGAAGGCTGCTATAAGTTCTCACCAGAGCCTTCTCTTCTCCAGGCTGAACAACCCCAACTCTCTCAGTCTGTCCTCATAGCATAGGTGCTCCAACCCTCTGATCATGTTCACGGCCCTCTGCTGGACCCGTTCCAACGTCCATGTCCTTGTGCTGAGGACTCCAGAGCTGGACGCAGTACTCCAGGTGGGGTCTCACCAGAGCAGAGTAGAGACGCAGAATCACCTCCCTCGACCTGCTGGCCATGCTTCTTTTGATGCAGCCCGGGATGTGGTTGGCTTTCTGGGCTGCAAGCGTGCATTGCTGGCTCATGTTGAGCTTCTCGTCCACCAGCACCCCCAAGTCCTTCTCCTCAGGGCTGCTCTCAAGCCATCCTCTGCCCAGCCTGTGTTTGTGCCTGGGATTGCCATGACCCAGGTGCAGGACCTTGCACTTGGCCTGGTTCAACTTCATGAGGTTTGAACGGGTCCACCTCTCAAGCCTGTCCAGGTCCCTCTGGATGGCATCCCTTCCCTCGAGCGTGTTGACCGCGTCACACAGTTTAAAAAGTATGGTATATTTTCTGAATATCTCAAAGGAAAGACTACAACAACTTGAAAAACAGAGACTAAATAGTTGCCAAAAATACTTAAAATAAAGAAAAAAAACCAAACAACAAAACCAGAACTAGCTTGGATAATATATCTCACAAACTTGAACAACAGATCAATGAATGAGGCACTTCTAAAAAGAAAAGTACTCCAGTGCAAAACCTCACTAGAAAGTAACAATTACAACATGATAAGCCCAAGTTTACTAAGAAATACAGAAAGGCAGAGGAAGAACACCATTAATTTACTTCTTTAACATTTTGTCACACAATACTCAGCCTAGTCATGTGTAAATGACTGTAAATGACTGAATAATCTGAGGAAATTCTCCGTGAGTCATAGTACAATAGTGAGTGCATGAGAAAGAAATGAAAGTGCTTATGTTACTGCTGTATAACTACAATTTCACACGGACACATATCAGCTTTCTGGGAATAATCAGAAGATTGTCATTGCAACTTAAAAGGCAAAGGAATTCTGAAATGAAGAAATGTCTTTTAAGTGGAGATATTTATATCTGCACAAATCAGGTTTATTTGCCATTACTGTCAATGAAAAAAAAAATACACTCTGACAAAACAACGTTCCCCTCAGCCTGTTCATTTTTACCCAGAAAGTATCCATTTCTCTTCATAGAGTCTGAAGTGAGCACAGTCATGTAACTAAGGTATATATTGATGACTACAATATGCAGTTTTAATTTATGCTTCAGAAATTAATCCCATCCTTGAAATCTTGTTTAACATTCACCTCATGGAGCTATAAGGTATAAAATGACTGTAAACAAAAGCATAATTTAGTCCAGTCAGTCAGTCAGCCTGCAAATTCAGCATCAATCTGCTCTTTCTCAGTATATAAACAGAATCTATTGTTAACAGAATTTATGTTTTGGTGAAACGTGTTAAGGCTTTAATCCTGGCAAAAAGAAGAAAGTAATGAAGGGAAGGGAAGGGAAGGGAAGGGAAGGGAAGGGAAGGGAAGGGAAGGGAAGGGAAGGGAAGGGAAGGGAAGGGAAGGGAAGGGAAGGGAAGGGAAGGGAAGGGAAGGGAAGGGAAGGGAAGGGAAGGGAAGGGAAGGGAAGGGAAGGGAAGGGAAGGGAAGGGAAGGGAAGGGAAGGGAAGGGAAGGGAAGGGAAGACTAGAAGTGAGTAATGTTTGTAGCTAAAAAGCTTTCTCTCATCTCCATTTTTCCACTTTTTAAACAATGTGTTGTACATGTAGTAAAAGAGTAAGGTGAAATGTTAACACCACAATAAACATTCCATTTTGTGGGGGACTGGATTTAGATTTCAAATTATGATAGACTCTAACAGATTATTTCCTAATGAAGAGCTCCAAGAAAGAATCCAAGTCCATTCTGCAATGAATATATTAGGTATGTAGTTTCTTTTTAAATACTATTTCTATTGCTACATGAATAAAAATTAGCCCAGCACAAGAGCCTTTATTTGATACAAAATTTTGCTCCACGGTATAGGTTTGTATTTGACGAGAGGATATCTGTTCCTTCCCTGACAGCTTAAAATCTATAGCATTAGATGTTTTCATATTTGTCTGCTTTGATTCGCAGTCTGAAATAAGAACTCAGAAGCATGAGCTTTGGAGAATATTCACTACAATCATATTTTACAGAATCACAGAATGGCTGGGGTTGGAAAAGACCTTTAAAGATCATGTAGTCCAACCCCCTGCCATGAGCAGGGTCATCTTTCATTAGATCACACTGCTCAAAGCCCCATCACACCTGACCTTGAATATTTCCAACGTCAGGGCATCCGCAACTTCTCTGGGCAACCTGTTCCAATGTCTCACCACCCTCATCGTAAAAAATTTCTTCCCTATGTCCAATTTAAATCTACCATCTTTCAGTTTAAATATCATTGCCCCTTGTTCTGTCACTACAGGCCTTGGTAAAAGGTATCTCTATGTCTTTTTTATAAGCCCCTTTAATGTATTGAAAGGCCACAATAATGTCTCCTCAGAGCCAGCTCTTCTCCAAGCTGAACAACCCCAACTATCTCAGCCTTTCTTCAGAGGACAGGTGTTCCAGCCTTCTGATTATTTTTGCAGCCCTCCTCTGGACCCGCTCTAACAGGTCCACGTTTTTCTTGTGCTGGGGACCCAAGAGCTGGATGCAGTACTCTAGGTGAGGTCTCATGAGAGCAGAGTAGAGGGGCAGAATCACCTCCCTCGACCTGCTGCTCACATTTCTTTTGATGCAGCCCAGGATGTGATTGGCTTTCTGGGCTGCAAGCACACTTTGCCAGCTTACGTCCAGTTTTTCACCCAGGCCTCTCACCCAAGCCTCACCCAAGTTTTCACCTTAAGCCTCTGCAGGACTGCTTTCAATCCATTCATCCCCCAGCCTGCATTGATATGGGGGATTGCCCCAACCCAGGTGCAGGACATTGTACTTGGCCTTGTTGAGCTTCATGAGGTTCAAACGGGCCCACTCCTCAAGCCTGTCAAGGTCTCTCTGGATGGCATCCTGTCCCTCTAGTACAACAACTGCACCACTCAGCTTGGTGTCATTTGCAAACTTGCTGAGGGTGCACTCACTCACACTATCTATACTGTTGATGATGTCAAATAATACTGGTCCCAGTATGAACCCTTGAGGGACACCACTCATTACTGGTTCCAATTGGACATTGAGCCATTGACTACTGTAAGTCTTTGGATGCACGCATCCAGCCAATTCCATAGACATCTAACGGTCCTTCAAACTGATATCTCTGCAATCTAGAGGCAGAAGTATTGTGGGGGACCATATCAAAGGCCTTGCAAAAGGGTTGATTTGAAACTCTGAGTTTGGAATATGTGGGCAGAAATGCCCAGCACAGGTAAACCTGTGTCTTAGAGTTTAATGCATGTAGTGGCCCAATGGTTACAGAAAAATTTGCACCTTTTCCTTCTGAAATTAGGATATGTTTTATTAGTATTTGGGTGGGAAGAATTAAACAGAACAAAACAGACACAAACTGAAGGGCAGAGTGTCCAAGTAAAAGATGACTGAGTGCAATCAAGAAGGAAAATTACGCCCTCTGAAAACTACATGTGGCCTTCATCTTGTATTCAGGCAGTACCTCGGTGCTTTCCAGGTTGAGTAATTAGCCTTTGTTTCTGTTACTTGTGAAGATTCTCAAAATGGCCACATGATGGTAGCCTACGATCAGAGACAACCAAGCTAAATTATGAAAATAAAGGAAATAGGATGGAAACTTACTTCATCTTGTAAACTGAAATCAAGAGAAGCATCGAGACCAGTCACCACCACAGAGTGAGGAGCTGAGCGATATTTCAGCTTTGAAGTAGTGTAATATCCACGACAGGGCTATATAGTGTACCTACTGGATAGTCCTATATCAAGGTATGCAAAGTGTCTGGAGTGCTGCACTGTTATGGACAAATTCATGTCTAGCAAACTTCTGCTTACACTTCCCTCACCACATGAGGTCAGCATATCATCAGATGTGGTTGCCTGCAATTTTCCCTTTTCTTCTAAAGTGCAAAACAGAAGGAGTAAAAGGTTTTGTTGCAGTTTACCCCCATCTGGCAACTAAGCTGCTTGCTCACTCCTCGGTGGGATGGGGCAGAGAATCAGAAAAGTAAAAGTGAGAAAACTCATGCATTCAGACAAAGACAGTTTAATAAGTAAAGCAAAACAAAGAATTCATTCACTACTTCATTCACTTACAGGCAGGTGTTCAGCCATCTCAAGGAAAGTAGGGCTCCATCGTGCATAATGTTTACTCAGGAAAACAAAACACCATAGCTCCAAATGTCATCACCTTCCTTCTCCCACCCAGCTTTATATACTGAGAATGACATCATAGGGCATAGAATATCCCTTTGGTCAGTTGAGGTCAGCTGTCCTGGCTGTGTCTCCTCACAACTTTTTTGTGCACTCCCAGCCCACTCGCTGAAGGGGCTGTGTGAGGAGCAGAAAAGGGCTTGACTGCTCTGCAACAATCAAAACCATTAGTGTGTTAACAACATCACCCTCATCCCAAATACAAAACACAGCACTACACCAGCTGCCAGCAAGAAACTCAGCTCCATCCCAGCCAAAACCAGGACAAGTTTAAACAAATCTCCCTGCTACAGTCTCAGAGTGTCTTATTCATTAGAAAAACAAGACCTGGTGGTATTTTCAGATTTGAACAAAATTCAGCCAATAGATTCTTAGCCCTGTTTCTTGGAAGGGCATAAACTCTGCTTGTAAAATTTGAAGCATAGTTTGGTTGTAAAAAAAGGTGAAAATAGTGTTCGTGGTGCACGGAAAATGTCACTGGCCCTGAAGCCAGCTTGGGATTCAGGCAATTCTACTACATGGACATGTGTATTTGTTGGTGGAATTAAAACAAAAATAAATAAATAAATAAATAAATAAATAAATAAATAATGGTTCTAAACCATATCCGAGTTACTAATATCACTTGCTTTCTGCTTCTGCTACCTTTGATAAAAGGTGATAAATTTGAAACAGATTAAGCCAGAGAAACAAAAATAAAAATAAATGAAAGATTCTCTTTTGATTATCAACTTCTTGTGTTCTTTCTTAGCATTAGCTATGATGAAGATTAAATGCAAATCTTTGAATTCTTATGTTTTAAATTAAAGGTTACAAAGCTAGTCATATAAAGTTTGTACAGTTAGACTGGTTTTAAGAAGAATCCAGATTGACCCAAAAAGTCTGTGGTAAAACGTGCCGGTCTAGTAAAGGATTCCTTTAGACTACTCTGGCATGCAACTCCCCTCCCTTTAATTAAGGAAACCAAATCATCCTTAAGACTGCACAGCAGCTAAGGGGACCTTCATCTTTAAGTTGACAGGTTTGGTGAAAACATCCATGTCTAGGTCAAATACTGATTATGAGACTCTGAATGACAAGACTGGGATGCTTATGTACCACCCCAAATCCTCTGCAGAAGTGATCTTGGTCATTTTGTAAATTTTTATTAAGTCAGGCTTTCCTATAGTTAAATTACCTATACTGAAATTGATAGCATATTGTTTACCCTGTATAAATATTGAAGGTTTTCATTCTTCCAATCTATATGAAAAATTTTCATAATTAAGGAAATTCACTTGTCAATAAATTAAGACCTTTATAGCATCATCGAATCATAGAATAGTTTGGGTGGGAAGGGACCTTTAAAGGTCATCTTTAAAGGTCATCCTCCGCACAATGAGAAGGGACATCTTCAACTAGATCAGGTTGTTCAGAGCCCCGTCCAACCTCACCTGGAAAGTTTCCAGGGATGGGGCATCTACCACCTCTCTGGGCAACCTCTTCCAGTGTTTCACCACCCTCATTGTAAAAAATGTCTTCCTTATATCTAGTCTAAAACTTCCCTCTTTTAGTTTATCCCTTGTCCTATCGCAATAGGCCCTGCTAAAAAGTTTGTTACCATTTTTCCTGTAAGCCCCCTTTAAGTACTGAAAGGCCGCAATAAGGTCTCCCTGGAGACTGGGCTTTTATACCAGCCCAGTTTCCTGTATCCTAATTTACTGTAACATGACACAGCTTCTCCAGTGCTGGGACTCAGGGTTCCAAGAATAATTTTGTTCTGAGAATCTTCAGGGTCCGGTTTCAAGAATTACAGAAGCTGAGTAGACACAATAGTCTCAGGACTATCTTTATCCTGTAGCAATTCCTCTACAAATCAGCAATCAGATCAACTAAGTTTTTCTTCTCTCCCATTTCCAGTTTTATGAAGACAATAGTTGTACTGAATAAATGCATTGGCCCATAATTCACAAGATCTCTCAGCCTCCCAGACATTGCCATAATGCAGTTTGTCAAAATAAAATTTTGGCTTAATTGTGGACTCCTCCTGTTTACCTGCTGTTTATGGGCACGCTTGGTGCAAGTATTCTTTTATGACCTATAAACAGCCACATAATATAACTCTTCTCAGATCAGTACCACTATCATTCCACATGCTCTGGCACGCGTGTGCTTCAGCCACACACTTGCTTCAGCAACATGTTTCTCTTGCTGAAGGGACTTCGGCAAGAAGCAGCATCAGTCAGGTTTGGAAGAATAAGCAAATTCAATGGGCAGTGGAAGTGCACATTTTAAAACCTTTGCTCTCTTTGAGAGCTTGCCAAGGAGACATTTCCACCATTTCATTTGGAAATGACTTGCAAACCTAAATAGAGCTTGAAAACTAGCTCTTCCTTGAAGTAAACAAATAGCACAGCATTCACAGAAAGTTCTCTGAAAGGCAGACAGGCACAATCAATTCTGTGTGCTGGCCTCAAGGTGTAAATCACAGCCGACTGTACCCTAAGCCTTTCCTCAGCTTGCAGGAGAAACACGAGTAACATGAAACATACCTGTAGTAGCTTCATCCATCAAGAAAGTGTGTTTTTCTGTGGGCCCTCACAGAGGTTTAGAGGGAAGCCATTCTGGCTACTTAGTTGCCAAAGCACGCCCTTCCCACACACAACGCTCAGAATGCAGAAATGCTGATATGAAAGAGAAAGGTAATAAAATAGGTGTTTTGCCTTGCAGCAGTAGACTACCACTTGATGCTTGGGTTTTTTTCTTTATCTCATCAGCAAACAGAGCATGAGTAACCATCATGCTGGATTGTCATGAGAGTGTTACAGTGTCATCTGGTGCCAACTTGGCATCTTGCCACAAGTACTACAGAGGCAGACTTCATTTGGCTGAATTTTCTCTAGTCATTGTAAGATGTCATAAGTAATGAGATTTCCTTGGTGGCCAAACAGAGAATGCACACTAGTCCCAAGATCACCAATTAGCTTTTGTTCTACCTGAACTTAATAATATAAAAGCACACTTCACAGCCTGATGGTTACCTTTCTCTACACTATAGAACAGTGAAAGAGAAACAGTGATGAAAATCTTGTTTTCAGTAAGACCTGCCAGTTGTTCTGAAAGATGTGCCGGTTTGTACCTTGTCTAGAACTCTTATCATGAAAGCCATTTTGTTTCTATTTTGTCAGTTTCACTGATTTCCTGAGGTTAGGTCATGATTTTGGGGTTTTAGTTGCAAACAATTCATATATTGCTTCAGGGTGCAATTCACTATTGCTTAGTGAGTGCAACTCACATGCAAATTCACCAGATACCACATCTTGGAGCTAAATAAAGTCTGAACAAGGACAAGTTCTTCCTCTGTCACTGCTGACAAAGAAAACATAACGAAAAAAAAAATCCAAGAAATCACTGGACTATTATAGCTGTTTTCCTGGATGATTCATCCCTTTAACAATGTTAAATGTTCTGGGAAATTCTCATTTATTAAGCTAGAAAATAAAAGTAACAAGGTTGCAGATTGTGTCCACTACACAATAACTACTATTCCCTGCCGTACTGAAAAGCTTTGACATCAGTGTGATTATACACTTACATCCTTTTCACGGAAGACTTGTTTCATTGTGTGCAACTTATGGATGCATATAAGAATCAGCTGTTTAGCTTCCAACCTACACAGCTCTATTGTCATCTAGCTGGGAAGGTTCTACATACCTTATAGAAAATGAGGTTTCAGGTTCACTGATACAAATCTATCCCAAAGCCCTAATTCACTCCAATTGTATAGAAATGTCTACAACAGAAAGTGAGAAAGAGAACAAAAGCCCTTACTTCTGCAGCTCCTGAAATGAAGTGTCTTAGCAGGGAACACGCTGGAGTCCTGTTGTCTACTCTATGAATAAAATTGAGGAATTGAGACCTGAAGAAGAGGAAACATCTTCTCAAGAACCCCCACGATTCCTCCTCTGCCCAGAAGAGCAACAAAAACAGAGGCTGACGGGAATGAAGCTATACAAGAAACAGGCAAACAGAAGCAGGACAAATCAGATCTGATTTACCACTCCTCTGGTGAGATATAGCAGATACATATACTAAGACTGGTATACTCAGTGAATATTATAACTAATCAGATTGAAATGCTGTTGTTTACTTTAATCACTTCATTTTCCTGTTCAAATGATTCAAATGAGAAAGGGAGAAAAAGAGGGATCTGTAATCAGACTGTAGTATGAACATGAAAAGGCAGTTGCTGTGTTTCTCAGTTCGCAGAAAGTTGCTTTGCTGGAGAAACATCTTTCAGGACCCAGGCACACTCTTCAGTGGCAAAAGCAGTCAAGATGGCAAAGAAAAGGCGTGGGCTTACTCATTTTGGAGCCTGCTAACGTGGGCAGCTGTGGATGTCCATGCCTGGGCAGTGCACAACCTGTGTTGCACTGTGTTAGCACCACGCAGTGTGCGCTCACATTGTTGAATGCAGATGGAAAGAGGACATTCAAACTCTGCAGACAGAGAGCAAGGGGGACTGCACACCTTCCTGGGACCAGGGCATGAGCACAGACAAGGGACAAAGTGTTGATTTGGTACGCTCAGGGCATTTGCACACATGAAGCAAAATTTCCTGGTTTGCACATTGAATTCATCCAGCCCAGAAAAATGTGTACATGTCGAGTGGAAAAGTTCTGGAAGCTGGTGACATTGGCTTGTTACCCGTCTACAGGAAATGAGGCTGGCTAATATAAAGCTGGGAATGGCTGTTACAAAGTCCAAAGCACCAAACTTATTTTCCTGTGCAGGCTGGTAACCCTAAGCCATAAGCAGAAAATAGTGATGTAGCTTGAAACAATGCTACCTGACCCATACAAGAGCCAGAAGATAGACTCATACATTCACCTGCCTTTCAGGTTGTGCTCTGTACAAACACCTATATGAAAAATATGTCACAAAAATGAGTGAAAATCAAGTGAATGAAGTGATAAAGAGGGTGTCCTTCTATTCTGACCTTTTTGTCCCCCTGTACTAAAACAACGTCTGTGACCATGCTTTTCCCCATTACATTACAGTATTACAGGGTAAGGGAAATGAGTAAGACGTAGGCGGGATTTTTACACCCTGTTACACGAGCGGTTTAGAAGAATAGAAGAAGAAGAATGAATCACATATTGTCAAAGCACACAAAAATATGCCACCGACGCAATATCACAGCTTCCATCCTTTTTGTGCCCAACTACTGTAACAGCCCCAGGGAATCAGGTTTTCAAGGAGGAGGTAGGTTTATTTTTGTCTTTGTCCATTGTTTATTTTTACTCTAAAGAAGTTAGACAAAGAAATACTGCATTTTGCTAGTTGTGCTAGTTTTAATGTTATTAAAATAACTGTGAGGGGTGGATATACATAACCTGTAAATCCATGCTTTTGTCCAATGAATGCCATAGCCAAAATTTTGATGGCGTATTTTTTCTACAGGCTGAAATTTTCTGCAGTCTGAAATGAAGATTCAGCATGCTCTGAGAATGGCTTGTGCTGTAGCATGAATTCCAGCAGTAGCCAATTTTCATAGCAAGTTTATAAAATACAGTGCAGAAATGAAAAAACTTCAGAAAGAAATACTTTATATTTCCTTAAGATTTTATTCAATAATCTGCACAGGAACTGTTTGAGATGTGAAAGAAAGTTTCGACCACCTCTGGGGAAAATACTACTGTTTTTCTACTGCAACTGTTTTTTCTAAAGAAAAATGTTCTAAATGTTCTGTTTTTCTAAAGAAGCATATGATACTAGGATGGGTATGAGAAAGAGGAGGAAAAGGCATTTTCAAAAATAAATTCGCACTTTCAGTGAGAAAAGTATGGTGACAGCATTTCTATTTAGTACTTACATGTGGATTCCAGATAATGTAAGAGGGGAAAGGAATGAATCCTCCTGGATGCACCTGACCAATGTGGATAACTAAGTCTTAGAGGGTTCCCTCTGGGCTGGTCACCCTGGGCTATCTTTTCAGTGACTGGCAGGAAATAAACACAGTGAAGTCTTCATTCATCTTGTCCTAGACTAGGGTGAATAAACTGTGTCTTAAGTATCTGTTTCTTTCCAGCCACTATTAAGGCAGCATAGAATTATTGGTTCCCCTGTGAGGATACCTATACAGCACTCAGGTAAGTTTAAGTAATAAAAACTCCACCCCACAATTGACAACATTTTCAAAGTTAGGTTAATAGGTTAAAGCAATTTAATTTCCTTTTATTCATTTCCAATGACAAGTATGTTATTTACAATCCTTTATAAATTGTCTGGTCCATTATGTCCATGAATTAAGAGCAGTTTATGCATGTTCTATTCAAGAACTACTGAAAAAAAGTAAAAATTCTCTTGGGCTCGAGGCCCAGAGGTGAGATCCCGTCTTTCCTTGTTAATAATCCTGATTACCACAAAGGACTGCAGAGACAAATCTTCTTTTCTCTTATATTTTTCTGCAGCTACTACTCCTACACAGTTTCTAACATCTGCCCAAGAGATGGAGGTAATCTAAGTTGACTCAAGAAAAACAAATAAGTAAGAGAAAGCACTGTGTGTGTTTAAAACAGTGGGTTGTTAGGCAGTTGTGTGAAATCTCAATCATCACACCTGTCTCAGTCAAGTACGTTACCTCTTTCATGAAAAGATATAAAGAATTCCAAGAAAGACTTCAAATATAGCTAAAAATATTAAAATATGGGGAAATAAGTTATTCACGTATGAAACAAAGGATACTTGTGAGGATATTAGTATACTTGCACATGTATTTTATTATCATTATCAAAGAATATGGGAGGCAGTTCAGAAGGAAGGGTGCACTACAGAGAAACTAAACTGTTCTCCGAATCAGAGCTCACAGAAAAGCATCATGAGAGTATGGTCCTACCTATGGGGTAGGACCTACCATTAAGGAAATAATTATAAAGAAGTGACAAATATGGGATTATTAAAAGAGGAGTGGTTAAGCAAGAAGCCACTAGAAAAATTTAGCTAGTCCTCAGGTATAAACTGGGAAGAGAAAAATTTCAGTGTCCAGTTGAAATAATGGGAGAAATGTCTCATGAAGACTTGGATCTATTCCAGGTGTTGCGAAAAGTAAAGGTAAAACTGTGTTACTGACACTGTGGGTGAATATAGTAGGCTCAAAAATAAACCTTTAAGGAAGGGTAGTCATACTTGTCTACTCTGCTAGATTATTTTTAATTTTTTTTTTGGCATATCCACAGAAAAGTGAATAAAGAAAAAATGAAAAATAAATCTTCTCAAAATCTGGGAAAAAAGTCCTCAGCAGAGGAAATAGAGTGACCCACACATACCTTAGTGATCTTCCCAGCATGTGGTTGGTGTTGGTAAGAAGGTAACGCTGTGCAGCTGTTCATTGCTGTTTTGTAGGTTGAGTAATGTTCTGGCTGTAGAACATAAGCTAATTGAAGAACATCTGAGTATAATGCTTCTCTTGGATATAAAAAACTGAGGCCATCGCTAAAGAGGCCAAGGATGTGATGTAATTTACTTTTTCCTTGACCACAATGTTGATTTATGAGTTCGTTTCACCCTATTTCCTATGTGCCAGCCAACTCAACTGCTTGTTGGGCCACACGTGAACCAGGTCGTGATCTGATTTGAAGTCAGAATAACCCTTTTTTCCTTTGATTTGCAGCATTGCCAAAGTCTTTATGATGCCCATCCCTCTAAGACCCTTGCACAGCACCTGTGATCGTACTTCAGACTGCTGCATTTACCTCACAATTTCTTGATGGGAACAAAACTTCTCTGTTTCTTTTGTAAATGAGGAAGTGAAGTACAGATTTGATTGACCGTCAGTCATAAAGTGAATCTGTGGCAGAGCAGAGAGCTGAGCAAAGCTCTCCACCACCTCAGTACAGTACTATAATCACTGGACTCTCAGGAGAGGTTTATTATACATGCATGCATATATATATATAAAAACTTACACATAAGTTGTATGTAAGCAACTCCATGCTGAGAGCTTAGATGTCTCTAGTGACTAGATAGGGGCCAACATTTCTTGCAACAGCAGAAATAGCTTAGACAACTCTCCTCTGGGTCTTTGTTGCTAACCCACACTGTCATCTCAGATGAGCTTGTTCCAGTGTTTGTGGTAAAGGATGCTAAGCCAGATGAAAAAATGAGAAGAAAAGAAAAACTTCTGGGGTGGGAGAAGCATTATTAGTCTTAGTGGTGATCACTTCTTCAGAACTACTCACTATGAGGCCTCACAATGAATGATACTAGCACAGCCAGGGAGGCAGGATGGAATCAGGAAGGACTGGGAATCTTAGGCCAACACTGCTGTTGAAAGAAATGCTTCTGGACCAAGCACTTGAAACAGTTTCGACCTTCCTCTTGGAAGAGAGGAAGCTTTCCAGAAATCCAGGAGAACTCTGACAACGTTGTTGTCTCTTGAACAGTTCCTATTTATTTCCAAATGTGTAGGAGTCTGAAGGTTACTAGGCCTTTGGGACTTCTTTGCAAGGCCCTGTCCCTGACAATATTTCTTCTAGCTCATGCTGACTCCCAGTGTGATGAGCATGAAGTGAACGCTTCCACCGAGGTGTTCTGAGGGATGGATTTTAATTCATCCATCTCTATTTGTAGCCAAGCTACACAACATCATATTAGGTCAGGTCTCCTAGATGACAGCCTTTCCCTCTGGAAACTGTGATCCCAGTCTCCTTTATTATGTGCCTACACTTGTAGTACACCCAAATGAAAGAAATTTCATTCGGTAGAGTAGTCCCAAAAGGCTCCGTACAGCACAGTGTCTGCCTGGAGCAAGCCATGAACAAATATTAGGTACAAGAATGTGTTTGGACTCCTCCTCTTCTAGAGAAGAATTGCCTTTTCTCAAATTATAGCTGAAGAGGTGAAAGGAAAATAGACCTTTTGAATTCTCCCATTGCTCATCCTATTGGCAAGGGATGTAGTAAAGGCCAAAAAAATAAATTAATTCTAAATGGATGGTGGGAATCAATGGGGGATCAGGCTTTCTTGGACTGCTACACACGGTGATCTATGAAGTACCCTTCAACTTTGCAAGTCCGTAGGGCACTGCTTGCTGGTAGATGAGAGAGCATATAGGCAAAGGCCTGCTTGGGGCTTTCTCTTCTCCCTATACTTTTCTCCCTAAGTATCCACTGATGTCAGAAGTTTTGGTCTGCTCAATAAAAGCATTTCTTTTGAAATCAGTTCTGTCAGGTACATGATCAGATGCTTGTGGGAACGTAAGGAAAAAGAGGTTTCCAACTTGGACTACAGTGAAGCTTAGACAGGAGATGTCACTTGGTCTCATAACACGGTGGCTTCTGAGACTTGTTTGGGAACCTGTGTTAGACACATAGGGAGATTTTAGGCTAGATGTGGTTGGCTTAAGCTCAATGTCTTGGAAAGTTGTGACCCAGTCCTTCAATTCATGATGATAGTAGTTAAGAAGAGGTACCGTGTGATCATTATTTCCTGTTGGAGATCTCACCTTTTGATAGGGAAGAAACACACAAGGAATTCATTCCTTATGTGAATACACACCCCGAACAGTCTTTTAACTTAAGCGAGCTATCAGCTTCTGCTTCAATTTTTTCTTGGTTTTACACTAATGGATATTCAGGCCTGCTTCTATCAAGTTCAGTGTAAGCAAAATTCCCCGTCTTTGAATCCAAAGTGCCAGAATGGATTAGCCACCATTTTCAATTCAAGATTGAAAAATATGCCATTCTCCCTTCCAAATCATGACACTTCTGCAGGGACTAGCTTCTGGAAGCAGTCTCGAGGTTAGGTTGTAATCACCCAGGTGTTACACTGAAGAAAGTGGTGGACAGCTTATTTTAAATCCTTAGTCCTTTATAAGTCAACCAAAGGTCAGAGTACTTAAGATAAACACAGGAGAACTTGCTTTGCTTATGGTTGTAGAATTTATATTCCACTGTAGACTGGACCTTAGATAAACAGGGGATCTAAACAAAGGACACAACAGTGACTGTCTTTGTTATTAGCTTCCACTACATCACTGTGCCTGAGTCGATTAAAGAGTTGATTAAATCCTAGTCACATCTTCGGCATCTGTAACAACGGTAGATAATCCTTGTGGCTCAACACAAAATCATTCTTATCTTAAAGTAAGCATGTAACTGCAAGACCAAAACAATATGCAGTTGGATTTACTAATCAGGTGGCTAAAAATTACTAAATGAGCTTGCAGACATCTGCATTATTTGAGCATTTGTACAGTCTTTCCACAGAGTGAACATGGTATATTATTGCTGTGTTTGCAGGTATGAATGGGACAGCCATTGAAAATTTTGTCTGCGTCATTTTTAACGTTTCCTTCATGAACTGCACTTGGCATGTGGGCAGGACTGCTTCAGGGGATACCCAATATTTTCTGTATTGGAAGACCTCAAAGTAAGTAGGTCTGCTTGCATCTAGGGAATTTTGGGTTCTGGTCTGACACGTGACATTGCCAATATTTAACAGATGAAATATGTCATGTAAAGGAAAGAAGATTTCACAGGATGCCAGAGTTACATCAAAGATAATTGTGGAAGGCACACAGGATGTAGATTCCAAAATGTGACAATAGAAAATAAGAAAGCTTATTTCCTGGTCAATGGATCTAGAAATGGACAAAACATTCAGTCATATATGAAGATGATTATTCTGTATAGAATTGGTAAGGACTTTTTTTTTTTTTTTTTTTTAATTTTATTTCCAGTTTTATGCTAAGGGAATGAAGAATTCATCTCTGGAAAAAAAGCATACATTTTTAAAATACTGCTCCTCAGAACAGATTATTTTTTTCCCCTTTTCCTCAGCCTTGACAGCTGATAAGTCAAAAGAATAAGAATGAAAAAAACCAAATGAATGCAGAGACAATCTGAAATCATGGGTAACAGAACTGTGAACATTTCAGTCAAATATTTATTCCCTGAAAGAAAGGTGTCATCTTTTGGGATTACCTAGCTAAGGACGCCTGAGCATGACTATCTAGATGTTGGTTTTATATCATTATCTCAAAATTCTGTTAATTCACATAATACAAAAGAAATAATTAACACTGTGAGCAAAAACTTCCATTTTTTTAAATGGGAGAATGTTGCTAATAAAATAAACCCAAACTTCAGTTTAATATTAACACTATGAAAAAAAAACCCCACACCTGCACTGATTATATGCTGAATTCAGTAAAATCTAACAAATGGTTTGTGTTTTTTAATTTTACCTACTGTTTTTTAATTTTACCTACCTGCTTCAGAATATGGGGTGAATATAATAATTCTGGTAGAACTGCATTACATCTTTTTAGACAGGTTGCTTGAACATCTACCTATATTTTGAAAAGGCAGAGTGAAGAGACCTGATTATTAATCAATAGTATTTCTGATTATATTATTGTAGAAAAACTCACCCCTCCATTAAATGTTACTGTGAACTGTACAGAAGCTTCTCATGGTTGTGAAATTCGGTGGCAACCACCTCGCACAAGTCATGTGAAAAGACATGGTTGTTTCAAATATGAAATTGTCATAGAAAACAAGGTAAGAATAATTATGACTCTTAATAGTATTTCGTATTCTTGTATTTCCCCACATACTACCATATAACCAATACCCTGTTCTCTGTCCCTACTTAACTAATCTCTCCCTTTTGATATGCAGTGCCCCTCTTGTGCGTGAGTTGAGGACTGCTGTCACTCACAAATAGGAGCAGCAAATTGAGGGATGCTTTCAGTGCACTGTACAACTGGTCCTTTAAGAAACTGGGCAAATGACTCCCAACACTGAGGGGGAATACCTATTCTAGCACATGTAGGGGGATAGACCATATTATCTGACGACTTTATTATGAACAGTTACAGGATACATTAAATGAACTCTAAATATACCACAGAAAAACAAAGATCCTATTAAATTGGATACAACCAATTTTAGGTGTCCCTGTAAGGCAGTTTGGGTCCCCATGTAGTCTTTCAGTCCTACTGCCGTTTTGTGATAAAGTTAGGTCAGAACCTTCTGTTCTGTGGTTTTCCAGTTGGCAGTCTCCTATCCCATCATTCACCTTTTATCATGTCTTTCACAAACTCACTTTGCATTTGCTCCTACTTCTTGTAGTTATCGTTACTGCTCAGTCAGTTTTATGGTATTACTAAATTAGGTCCAAAGAAGTAACACATGCTTTATTACAGAGGTGCACATGTAAATTAGGATGTTCTGCAAAGACCTCTTAGGAATCGCCACCTGGACCCCCCTACTTTTCATCCTGCCCTTTGCGTATCCAACCTTTCCTCCTTCTCCTATTGCCTCCATTTACTGACACCAGTGTGGGGTTGCTGGAGTTTGTCTTCTGGAGCAACCGCTATGTATCCATAAGCCCTGCTTCCCAGGAAGTAGCTGGACATCACCTGTTGATGGGAAGTAGAGAATAAATCTTTTGTTTTCCTTTGCTTCCATGCAGCCTTTGCTTTTGCTTTATTAAACTGCCTTTGTCTTGACCCAAGAGGGGTTTTTTTCCATCTTATTTTCTTCCCCCGTCTCCCCCCTACACCTCATCCCACCCTGCTGAGGAGGGGAGTGATAAAGCAACTTGGTGGGCACCTGGCATCCAGCCAAAGTCAATCCACCACAATGGCTGATATTATACATTTCAGTAATTGCAAGTATTTTGAAGACTTTGATGAATATGGAAAGTAGCATTACATCCATCAAAAACAAAGTTTGAATTTTTTGCAGAAATATTTGTGAGTTTCTTGGTCCAACAGTAAAAAAACTTAGAAAATGGTGTAATAATATGGCTAAATTAAAGGTTTAAGAATGTAAAAGCTACACAGACAAAAGTTTTAATGGAAAAAAAAAAACCCAAACAAACAAACATTTCCCAAGTTTACTAGTATTTTTTTAGATACTTTGTTTTGTACAAGTGAAACATGCAATTTTAATTGGTGGGCAACCTGAGCCTTTTTTTGTTTAGTCCTTTGATACTCAGTTCTGCAATCAAATTTAAATGGAACAGTACTTCAGAGCACCAATGGCGATGAAAAGCCTTTCAGTGGAAAAATGGCTTAACCTCAAAGTCTTTAAAAGAAAGCATTTAAAATATTAATTTTAAAATAGATTTATAAATTTTTTCTTTTCCCTCAAAATCAAACATTCATCAGGCAGAAGCCTTTGTTATATAGTAACAAAAAGAACAATCATAAAAATTAATTTTTTTTTTTGGTTGTTGCTAGGCCGATCCCGAGAAAAACATCAAAACCACATCTAAAACAGTAAGTCTTCATTGCCATATTAGTTGAATGTTTATGATGGGTTGAAATTTCATCTATATCAGAGCATCCTGCAACCAAATTGTTTTGGTTTCACCCTACCAGTTTCAGTATACTACATATGTTCTTTATCAACAAGTTTCCTGAACTCAAAGATTTAAACTGTTAATTATAAAACATGGTACAAAAAACACGTGCATATGTGGAACTTTATATTACTTCTGTGAAATTCACAAAATCTTCAATTTTACAATCTTTTGTACTTCCTACCAAATTCATATATAGGCAGAAATATTGAACATAATTCCACATCACACTTAGACACAAAAAATGTGAATTTTTTCTTTATTAATGATCTCTGGAAGGGGGTGAGATGGAGAAGGCAAGAAAACATCACCTGGAAGATTAAGCCAGTATAAAAGAGGAAGAAAAAAAATTATCAAGTTTTCAAGAAGGCTCAATATTCTCATGAGAAGGATTTCAATATATGTCAAAATTTTCCCTTCTGTATAATCTGGCTGTTAAATTCTACCTCAGTTTTAAAAACATTCACAGTAAGGGAATGCCGGGTCTTTAAAGAACTACCTTCTAGTAAAATAAATAATTTACAGACTGAAAATAAACGATTTTTTTTTCCCCAAAGTCCCATTGTTTAGCAGAGGCTAAGGAGCCAAGGAAGCATACTGCAAATTTCATCTTCACATCACCAATAACAAAAATGTTCAAACAAAAAGAATTAGGATGGAACAAGCTAATATATTAAGGGATAATTTTCTATTTGTTATTTCACTCTAGTCTGTTCACAGAAGTACATGTAAAATTTTTTTTTGTAATTGTTGCATCATTAAATGAAACTGACAGATTCCTAACATCTGTACATCTAGCGAATAAAAAGTTCTCAGTCTAGTTGTTGCGTATTTAGGAAAGAAGCATCACAGGAAACTCCTACATATTTGGGAGCTTCAGTGCAGAAAAAAGGTACAGCGTCAAAATCAGAGCAACTGACAATGGCTGTTTAGTGAGCGCAAGCTGGGGAGAGTGGAGCACACCCGTAGAGTTTGGTAAGAATGCAAATCACTTCCTTGACCTAGTTTTCCCTCAGTTATTACTTGTCTGCCTCATTTATTACTTTATACTTACAGATGGAAACACATTGATATTTGTTCATTGATTTGCTAGGATGAAAAGGAGTGAAGAACTGGCACATCTCTTAATACAAGGGAGGTCTCCAGGCATTCTGGTGTGACAGTGGGTGCTTCTTGCAAGGAGGCAGTGAATAAGGCAGACCTTTTTGAAGTCTGTTGCCAGCCCTTTTCCTTCTTCCATTTCTGTTTCGGGCTTTGTAAACTTCTCTTTTTCCCTGTTACTCTCTGCCACTTTGGATTTTGAAGTACTCCGTAGGTCTCAGTTCCTCACAAAATGCTTAGTACGGTCTTGAGTTACCGCAGACGGTCCACGTACTGTCAGCCATCCCGTTCCTTCACATGTTACAGGGCAATGAGATGCCAAGCTAAAGAAGCAGCCACTTTATACCAGTGCTTGACACTATCATGCAAAGCAGATTGCACATAGGTGTCCAGTCACCCCCATTTTGTGATACTGATCAACATTTTGATGATTGCTTGTCTTTCAGGAAAAGAACAACTTATATCTACTTCATCATATATGTTGTTTCTGATAGCAGTGCTGGCAGCAAGTCTCGTGTGTTTTCTCTGGAAAGTGTAAGCCTTATTTCTCATGCAAATTTTTTATTCTGTAGTAGAAATAACACCTCTTTCCCCAACAGAAAATTTCTGGCCTCCTTTTAAAGGAAAGGAGGAAGGGGGAAAATCCACACTGAACTATAGCAGGAATCATGACCCCGTAGATGTTGCTCAAGTGGGCTCTATATTTCTGATTCCCAACCTCCTTATCCACTTGATCAACCATAACACAAAACTTTCCGATAGTGGGACAAGGCCTTATATCAGTGCCATTTTCCTGCCAACAGACCCTGCAATGTGGGTGGGTGGTACATTAAACTGTTTCCTTGTTTTGAGGATATTTCCCTTGCAGATACTTAAAACAGCAACTTCCTCTTATTCTTTAATAAGTCATAAGATAAACTATTCTAATCCAAATTCTGAACAATGAAATGATACCATTGTATTCAGCCTATGTAATTTTTAGTTACTTTTTCACTTTGTCTTAGAGGGATAAAATAATACCTCAGGAGCATTATTATATAGTACATGTTCATATGTTTGCATACTAAGTCTTGTCTTCACCAGCCCTTTTTGTCATTGTAGAAGCATTTATTTGAAAAAAACTTCTTCTACAGTACCACAGCCGAAAGACCCATTCAATGGGATCTCTCCAACAGATTTCCAGGTATGTTTTCTTTCCATTTGCCTGAAAATGTTGTAAATAAGGATCCATTGCAGTCTCAAGGGTATGACCTAAGTGTCAGAAAGATGCACAAAAACAAGGATAAATTATCTTTTTCTTGTTCTTGGGGTATTGAAAGAGAAGGTCCATACGCAATAATTCTTTTGGTTTTCCTTTTTCATTCTGAAACACTGGTCATCTGTCTACCTGGAGCACTGGAGAAAATATACAGTTTAACCCTGCTCTCCCTATAAGCCATATGCTATTACTAGAATAGTGCTAAGCCTAAGCTTCTCAGACCAATAATAATGCAGAATCAGACTGTTGGTCAGCTATTGGGAGAGAAGGGGCAAAGAATAGCTGGCTGGCCAAAATAGTTGTGCCATAGCAGATGTTGAGATCCATGTTAGTATTTGGCAATGATGCTGAAGGAGGGAAAGTTTCTAGGGTACGGTATGCAAAAAAAGTATAGAAGAGAGGTGAAGGGTTCTAGCTGATGCAGAGAGCTGGAGCGACTCATGAGAAGAAGAAGGAACAGACAGACAGACAGACATTGCAAGTAACAGAGTGAAACTGTCCATCTAGAGAGAACGTCACAAAGTTTGTTGCAGTTTTTAGCAGCCTTCCAGTACCTAAAGGGGGCCTACAGGAAAGATGGGGAGGGACTCTTTATCAGGGAGTGTAGCGATAGGACGAGGGGTAACAGTTTTAAACTGAAAGAGGGGAGATTTAGATTAGATATTAGGAAGAAATTCTTTACTGTGAGGGTGGCGAGACACTGGAACAGGTTGCCCAGAGAAGTTGTGGATGCCCCATCCCTGGAAGTGTTCAAGACCAGGCTGGATTTGAGCAACCTGGTCTAGTGGGAGGTGTCCCTGCCCATGGCAGCATGGTTGGAACTAGGTGATCTTTAAGGTCCCTTCCAACCCAAACCATTCTATGATTCTATGATTTGCTGAAAGTCTTGAAGTTGGCTACAGCCAGGTCTGGAAGCACTTGCTGTCTGCAAGGACACACTGGATCACTGGTGAGCCTTTATAAAATCTTTTACTTTCTGTTCCTTCATCATGTTAACTTTCTTATGTTTAAAAAGATGAGTCATCTGTCTTTTGAGTCGAAAAGTCTTTTGTTCCTCTTTGGGGAGCTTGTCATGGAGTGAACACCTAGACCTCTCTACTTCAGTCCTTCTATTGACAGAATCCCACTACAGCTTCTGTATAATAAATAACAACTCTTTGAATAACAGGATTCATGAATTGTAAACTCGTGGATAATCTCATGCGTGAAATGTTTTATTCTTCCTTTAATAGACAGAATATAAGGATCTGTTAATGAAGCACGAAACTGAAGAAATAACAATTATTGAAGAAATGACGTAATGGCATGCAACTGAAAGGAGCAACTTGATTTTTTTTCAAACATATATATCTTGTTGACAGTAATTTACAGCTTTTTCTTATTCTCTCCCTCTTGCAAGCAAAGAAAATAGTGTTGCCTATAGAGACAATTCCCCAAGAGTCTATCTTTAAAAGCCTCTTTGTATTTGATTGCATTTTCCATAAATAATTTGAGTTCTTTGGGCTATTTTTGTTTCTTCTTATGGTGAGTATTCTTGCAATGTTTCAGCAAAAATATTTCAGTAGTGCTTTGGAAGTTATTATACTCCTTTTCAACACCATGCTAAAGAATGAAATAAGAACAACTAAACTTAAGGGTTTTATACAGGAACTCCAGTGGTCCAGTGCCCTGGAAAAGGTACAGCTATATTGAGACTGTGATCAGGAATAAAAATTTGTCAACTGTATGAAAAACCACTGACAACTGGCCAAGATTAAACCTCTTAAATATGATTATTTACTCATACAAAATCATATTGTTAAAGTGTTCAGGAGACATTTTCTCATAAGTCTATTTGTTGCTTTCCATCTACGTTGCTACATCCTTCAGCACAGCATGCCCTAGATGTTGCTCACAGCCATTTATAAAACCAAAAATTTCCTCCCATTTTTCATCACTTCATGTCTGCGTTAGATGAAAAAACATAGCTTAAAATGTGCCTGCTAACAGGTAGCAGATAACTGTGTGTATGTGTCGGGGGGTGGGAAATGTTGGAAATTTAACTTTTGAAGCCTGCCACTTGCTAGTTGCAAATGGTACAGGCGGGTTGTGTGGTTTTATAACACCTGGGCAAAAGAGAAGCAGCACATCACAAATCCTCCAGTTAGTAAGGAGGTATGAGAGAAAATCACCAACTTGGAGGCTAATCACACATTGCGCTTCTGTAGATGGATTACTTAGATTGGGAAAACCAGGAGTTAGAGGCCGTTTAGAACCATGAAGTCCCCTGTGCTATGCTTGTGTCCCACCCCTTATCCAGCCCCATGCCTTTACTCCTCTACGTGATATCCTTGTGTCTCCACTTCTAAAGGTCTCTGTCACCCAGACCTACACTGCGTCACTGCGTTAGAGTTGTAAATCCGTGATGGTACCATACAAAGGTAAACAAATGTAAAACAAATTAGCCACGGACACCTGGTAAAACAAAACTACAAGCAGGTCAAGAAAAGTTCAAGCAGAGGAAGTCTGACAAACTTCAGCACTGAGGCCTTGAAAACTCGTTACAAAGCTTATAGCCTGTTACTAGAAATGGCAATACCATATTACAGGGCTACATTGTTACAACAACCAAGTTCACTAACACTGCCGTTACAAATTAGCTGTTTTTTTCCTCACGTCGGCATTACTTGGAGAGTGTCTCTACAGAATGATCACTAAAGATCGCCCGTGCCTACTAAGTAATTCTGTTCCTGACTGGCTTTTCTAAAGCTTTACCTTAGGCTGCTAAAATGACTTCTTCTGAAATTGGTTTCATCTTTCTTTCTGCATTTCTGCCAGGAAAAAAAAAAAAAAAAAAAAAAAAAACAAAACCCAAAAGACAAAAAAACCCAAAACCCAAAACCAAAAAACAAACCCAAACCAAAAAACCAACCAAACAAAAAACCCACAAACCAAAAAAACCCACATAGGACAGACTAGCACAGGGGAATGTCTTGAGTGATTTGCACATTCTGGTAAATAGAATCCCTGCAAAACAGAAGAGATGCTGCCGAGGTTAAGAAAAGAGTGTGCCAAGTGAAAAAAAATCTGTATGGTGGAGTTAGTTGTCCTCATCAAACCAGAGCTTCCTATGGGAGTTCCACCTCCGTCCAGAGCAGAGGGACCAGGGACTCGATGCCTTGAGCTGTCCCATACTGTGAACTGAGCTCCAGCAGACAGACACCAAGTGAGGTCCTGAAGCAGAGGAAGGTCAGGAGGAAGCAAGTGGTGACAGGGCAGAGAGACCTGGATGTGTGAGGTATGCGAGGACACCTCTGTCATAGTGGATTGTGTGCCAGGGCTAAGGTGGAAAATGTCATGAGCTGTTTAGAGAGGTTACTTGGGACTGCAAGGGATGAGCTGTTGTCTGTGTCATAGCATCCAAGACACAGGAAAGAACAGGAAGGATGTACTTAAGGCTAAACCCAAGCTGCTGGCAGGAGACTTCAGCACATCCATAGTGAGAGTCTCTGAAGTATTGCCAGTCTCTCAGTTAAGGGCTGAGAGACGGGCAGAGCACCGGATCTCAGATCCTGTCCCACCCTGAGCAAGCTGTAGTCTGCTCTCATGATACCTAATATCTATAGTATGCTATTTGCCTTCTTCCTCCAGGAGCTTGAAGTCCACCACATCATGATCCTTGCAGTCAAGACCATCAATGACTGTCACATCCATGATCAGTTCCTCTTTGATGAGTTGCAGATCAGCTGAGTACCTCCTGTAGTTTTCTTGTCCACCATCTGTATCAAAATATTGTTCCTGGTGATCTCTATAATTCTCTTGGCTTGCTTGTATCCTGACATTTCACCCTTCCAGCAGGTCTCAGGGTGGTTAAAGTCATCTCAGATGGTTGAAATTCCTTCATGGTTGATAAAGTTCTCTCAGGGTGATAAAATTCCAGTAGAACAGATGACCTCCAAGAAGCCATGTTTAAAACCAATTTCTCCTATGATTCTGTGTTTCTAACAATTTGTCTTTAATAGCTTTTTAAAACACAACCAGAGAAGCAGTCTTCTGTTTAAGTTATAACTGCCAAAAGGTAAGAGCACCTTCATCAGAACTGGTCAACTAAAGCCAAAGTTTACTTCAATCTAAGAGGAATGAAACAGATTGGGTCTACTGGATCCTCTCCATCCTGCTTCACTCACAACTGATCATGGCCCCCGCTACTTTCACTACAAAAGCTGCTGAGGCTGCATTCAGAAAACTGGAATTCAATACTAGCACCCTGATGAGAATACCAGAAATCTTGTGGGAGTAGGAGTGGAGTGAAGGTATCCCTTTCCCATCCCTGTTCAAAGGTCCAATATAACACTCACTGGGAAAGGATGGCCAGGGTATATAACCTTCTAACCAAGTGGTCTGGATGTTCACACAGACAGAACTCCTGTATTCTCATCTCCTATGGCTCTTCCTCTGTTCTGTGGAGAAAGACATTTGCTAAAAACTAGGAAGTTCTTGCTGCAAGGACCAAAGAGAAGACCTTGTCTCCCATTTGTATTTTTGTGGTCTACACAAAAGCTGTAAGACATCAGCATAGGAAAATATCTGGGCAGTTATTGTAAACACTTCTATTGTTGGAGCAATAAATTATTCTTCAAGATTTTTTGGACTTTAAAGCAAGGTTGGTTTTAATCACGTTCTTGCAATGACTCCAGTCTTTGTAGAGCCAAAAGTTAGAAAACAGCCCTAGTGTCTCTGCCCAGCTTTCTCTTCTCTTTCTCCTCTTCTGTCTCTTTCTCTTCTTCTCATTTCTCTTCCAGCTCCTGGCAAGGCCATTCAACACTAGTTTTCTGGCCTCTAAAAGACAACAGACTATGGTAGCACCATCATCAGCATCAGCTTTGCTTGGGATTTTTAATTTTTTTTAATTTGTTTGCATTTTTGAAAGCCTCAGGGCAAGACTTCCCCTAAATCTAGACAAGCAAAGAAATCCCCTGTGTCGTAGAGTTTCTTTGTCTGTGGTAACATTGCTGTCCTTGTGGGCTGTTTGAACTGTCCTACTGCAGTATATTCCAGTTTAAAAACAAAAAAAATACCTAAACACTGAAACCTCAAAACCCAGACTTCCTCATTTTGTTACAGAGGTGCACAATCTGACGGAGCACCAAAGACCACACTGCTCCTCTGCTGCCTGCTCCACAGGCTCAGGAGATCTGCAGAGTGGGAGCACAGGGCTTTGCATGGGATCCAGTGGGAGTTCAACTGGAGAAAGAGAACCCAGCACTGGACACTTGTGTTTATCTCTGTCTACCCATTGTAAGATGCATAACTGGGATGACTCAAAGGTTGCGAGTTGACGACACTTCCCAGTACCAGATTTAGGCACAGAAGTAGCCCAGGGCAGTCAGCACACAGTCAGAAAACACATAGTAGCCCAGGGCAGTCAGCATCCCATTGCACCAACATTAAACAATGTGATGAAAGGGTGTCTCAGATACAGATGCTGCCCAGAAATCCAGCCACAGCCATCAGTGGGCACAACCTTGTGGTCCAACTGCTTCTGCCAAGAAACCTCCATAGGAGTGTGCAGCTACACCCCCCTCACAGTAACAGCTGCCCTTAAACACCATCCCTAAAGTGGTGCAGGATCAGGAAATGCAACTTCGGTGCAATTGATCCTGGCCTTCCTCCTCCCCGGCCCAATCTCGGGGCTGCATGAATCACCTCAATTCCCTCCCTTCTCCCCTCCTGCAGTGTGAGGTGCCAGAGGGCGAGAAGAGCTCCTGTTTTGGATGTGTCTGCTGATGGAGTGGGCGGGAGACTGCTTAGGGCTCTGGGAACTGACCTATTGAAGGACAGAGACGAAGGGAGGTGAAAGTCTCAGGGCAAGGACAGAGAAAGGCAGATGCACAGAAACTCTGTCTTCCTTCATTTTCTGGAATGCCATTTGATTCTCTGTGACATTTCCTATGGCTCTGATTTTATTACCCTGGGAACTCTCCCCACGCCGTTCTCTATGAAATGCAGGCTGTTACCACCACAAAATCAAGTGCTCTTCTTCCAAAGATGAGGACACACTAAAGTGTCTGTCTTTTTCATTCTTTGTGATCAGAAGTCCTCTTTTCCAACTTTACAGCACAGTAAGTGTTTAAAAAAAATGCCTACATGGATAAGTATGGAATCTCTTTAATCTGGAAGTGCAGTGAAACTTCTGACAATGGACTACTTTTTCCTCTGAATGACTATCATGGGCCCAGACCTGAAGTCTAGGCTTTAATTTGCTTTGTCTGTTGACACCTTTAATGTGATAGGGATAGTGATAGTGATTCTTATCAAAAAGAGCTTCTTCCATGACTAAATCTACTTTTTGGTAGAATATCCACCTTTTCTTATTTGTTCCTCCTTCCACTGTTTGCTTCATAAATATGCTTCAGAAAAACTTTGTTATATTTTTATTCTCTCCTGACATATGAAGAAAGTGAACTCCCATGAATTGATCCTTATAAAGCCACCATCGCCTTAGATCTTTTCCTCTGAAACCACCAAAGACCAGGCCGAGCTCTATTAATCCTCTCATGATTACTGTTTCTAGGGATGAGTGGAGCTTTTTTAAGTTCTGGATGCTCAAGGTGAGTTGTTCGTCTTCTCAATCAATATTGAGTTACTGACAGACATGATCAAATGCATGAATATAACCATAGGGTGTCACTTAGTATCTTGCTTTTCAGTTCAGGCCTTGCTTTATGCTTCTAGTACTGCACGTGAGCAGAAGTTGAACTGGTTCAGTTTTTATTTTTGTATAAAATACTTCTGCAGTTAAAAATTTTCTAATATGATGAGTAGATTTGCTGTGCTACACCTCTTCCCTTTATACTGCATGAGTTGCAGATGAGAAAGCAGGTCAGATATCCACTTTGGGATGTTGGCTGGTCTCGGTGACAGCTCAGCATCATTCATGTTTACAAGCAACATAGGAAAATGAACCTGGCAAATGACAGCACACTTATAGCTCATCAGTCCTCAATCTCACACTCCAGCAGGAATCTAGGAAGCAGAAATACTCATGAGCCTAGGCATTTCTGGGTGTCTAGAAAGTAAGCCCTCTTTGTCCCCAAAGGCAATCAGCACTGCACTATCTTCGGCTTTCTCTTTGGAAGTAGCTGTATCTTGGTTATGTGTGAATAGCTGATATGTTAACTACTGCTGGTATGGTTATATCACTCCTTATGTCAATAAATAGGATAGGAATGACCTTGGGATTTTTGGTAAAGGTGAATCCTGGAGCATTCTGGAAGGGTGCTGGGCAGCAAGTGACTTTTTCCAAATATAGTAGGCAAGAAATGGGATTGGTACAGAAGCACATGGACAGTTGTCTCTCCTACAAGTTTTTAACTCCAGCAGAACACATCTGCCTGTTTTAAGAGGAAAATATTGACATATCTCGCTGTTTGAAAAATGCCATATTTTTTAGTGATGATTCAATTTGAATATATGAAGATTACTTTACATGGATTATAAATCTCCATATTAAGCAAATTACATTGTCTTCCGTGAAGCAAAGCCTTTCAGGGTATGAAGGAACTTTTGATGTTTTATACTGTTTATAATAATGCTCTCCTTTAGAAAATGCACAGCTGTGACCTGAGAAAGGATCAAATGCTCAGCAGCAGGCCCTGGAGTGGCTTTTTGTAGTTAGATGCTTACTACTTGCAACTTTTTGTCTGTTTTTGCAGTGGCTTGTGGTTTGATTTTTTTGACACTTGGAGAAATGGACTGAGAACAAACCCAAATCACAACTTTTGATAGTGGTATATCTTATTTGAAGACTTCATATTCAAGCTTTGAAATCGTCTTTATCCACAGGCTTAAGAAACTTTTACACTTTGCATTGTCATCTCCCTGAGTGTTCAAAAGACAATCCCTGCCCAGCATCCTGAGGCTCCCCCAACCCTGCCCAGGGCCCAGGACCCCATGTTAACCCCCCCGGGGCTGTCAGCCTCTGCCCCAACGACACTGCAGCAGGGCCGGTCTCCAGCTCCCCACAGCCCTGCCCTGCCCGGCCATGGGTCTCCTGAGCTGGGCCACCCATGGGACCACAACCCAGCCTGTCCTCGGCCCATCCCTGGGAGGTGCCCGATGCCCGGGGCCGGGGCTGCCCCGGTGCCCCCGGCTGCCCTGCGCCTGGCTGGGGGTGGGACGGGCCCTGGCTGACAGGCCCTGCCATCACCCACCGTGGGGAGCCCCCACTGCCCCCAGCCCCCAGCCATGGTTTGTATTGAGAGATGCTACTCATTATTATTTAGAGCTAAAGAGAAATACCTGTAAAAGAAAATATTTTTATGCACTTGCTGGATTCAAGGCCAGTCTGGATTCTTAGAGCAACCTAGTCCAGTGGAAGGTGTCCCTGGCCGTGGCAGGGGGGTTGGAACTAGATGATCTTTGAGATCCCTTCCAACCCAAACAATTCTGTGATTCTATGATTGTGTGATTCCCAAGAATCAGTACAACAGAAAGGAATATTTAGCCAGCTAACTGCTTGTTCACGTTATATGAAACTATGAGTTGTGCAATTACATGAATTTGGTAAGAACCAAGAGGGAAGTGAGGAACATCATATCTTGCAACATTTCCGATGATATTACAGTTCCTCAAAACACAAGCAGCAAGGGAGACAACCCTATTTATACCATTTAAGTATTTTATATTTAAGATATGAATCTTCCCATCTTCTTTGACCCTGAAGACTATGACAGAAAGATAAACAAGATAAAGACATTTTGAAATAGAAGGTAGGTCCATCTTTGTCTTTCCCACTATTTTGTGTGCTGGGTTGTTCATTGAGACTCTAGGAAGTCCAGGGCTGGAGGGGTGATGTCCCAGGCAAAATCTAAAAAGCTGTCAGAGGAATACATAAGCTAAGTTGAATGAAGTTTTTTGCAAATAAATAAAATTTATTTTTGCAAATAAATTTTACTGCTTGCTAAGAAAGGTCCTAGCCACAATTCTGATTTTCTTACTGGATTTGGTACTGAATTTGTAGAAGTTAGACACTGCTCCTAGATCCGTTTTTAAACATATACTCAAAAAAATCCTTGAAAGTACATGAACTAATGCCCTCACCAAATTTACCATATTCACCATTGGGTAACTCAAGCTGATTGATATTGCTGTGACCCATTTTGATATTTTTTCTTTGCAGCTGTTTACCCACCTGCTTCATGTCTATTCATCCTAACCTTTGTATATAGCAGGTAGATAGATGGATCTTTAGACCTTAAGATACCAGTCATCAGATGTATGCATGTAACTTTTATACAGTGCTCTTGAGATCACCAGCCTTATGAATCATCACACAATTTTTTTTTGTTACAGAAATTAAGAACTTCTTTAACTTTGTTAGTGTTTATTTGAATATTTCTCTGACTGCTTGAGAAGTCTATCTAATCTTTCCTCCCACCAGAACTGAGACGGTCAGATGGTGTAGAAGCAGGCATACAAGCACGTCAGACTAGAAAAGTTCAGAGGAAAGTCGTTCACACTGACATCTTTCACCTTGAGCAAGTTTCACTATTCTCTGTCTCCAAGGAGGAAGAGATGATTACTCCTCTTGCATTCATCTTCATGACCCAGTGGATGCTGCTGATCACCCAGTTGTGTGTTGGCTGGCACTGCACAGACTGTGAGTAGAACACTTCCACGGGGCAATCCTCTGAGGTGATGTAACGTGCTTCTCATTATGGGTAGTTGTGCTTAAGTTGCCTTCTGTCTTAGATGTGCTCGGTAATAACTTCTGCACCTGAAAATCTGGGAATCAGTCCTGCAACTTACTGATCCTATTATGCAACACTTGCAGCATAGATTCCAGAGTCACCTATTAGAAATTTGATGAAGATTCAGTGGAAAATGGAACTGAGTTGGATGAACACCAAGAATTTCACTGAGGACTGGTGTTCAGTGACTGCAGGAGATTTTACTGAGACCATAATGGTAAATTTGCTATATAAAGTTTTAACAGAGATAAATCATTACACTTCCTTCTTTTTCTTTTCTCGCTAAGTAACTGAAAAAAAATACCCTTGGTAGGAACAACATAGTCTCTGTTCTAGCAGTCCTTTCTAGGTTTTTTTGAGACCTATCTTAGTACTGAGGCATATCAGTCCTCTCTGCCCACTATTGTGAAGTCCTTGCCTTCAGAGGAATCTTGTGGAATCAGGGCCTTGATAGGACTGAAGTGTAAGATTGTCTCTTTTCCTGCTTTCAGAGGAACTTCAGTAAGAGGCATCTCATTGCTGTGCAGATGAGAATTTTTAACTACAAAGGACAGACTGAATTAGATACATGGGTCCTTACTTCCCTGAAAACAAGACATAAGCATTCAGGGACATTGGAGATGCAGCAATGTGCTTGCTAAGGGCTGATTCGTGTGACACAGAAGCCTGTGAAGACACAATATTTCTGGAGTGGCTCCTGAGAGCCAAGCAGGTTCATACAATAGTAGAACAGTTTGAGTTGGAAGGGAACTTCTAAAGATCATCTAGTCCAACCCCCTACCGTGAGTAGGGACATCTTTCACTAAATCACGTTGCTCAAAGACCCATCACACCTGAACTTGAACATTTCCAATGACAGGGCATCCACAACTTCTCTGAGCAACCTGTACCAGTGTCCTACCACCATCATCATAAAAAAATTTCTTCCTGAAATCCTGTATAAATCTACCGTCTTTCAGTTTAAAACCATTGCCCCTTGTTCTGTCACTACAGGTCCTGGTAAAAAGTCTCTCTCCATCTTTCTTATAAGCCCCTTTTATGTATTGAAAGGCCACAAAAAGGTATCCTCGGAGCCTGTTCTTCTCCAGGATGAACAACCCCAACTTTCTCTCAGCCTTTCTTCACAGGAGAGGTGCTCCATCCCTCTGATCATTCTTCTGGCCTTCCTCTAGACCCATTCTAACAGGTCCATGTCTTTCCTGTGCTGGGGACCCAAGACCTGGATGCAGTACTCCAAGTAAGGTCTCACAAGAGCAGAGTAGAGCTGGCCATGTCTCTTTTGATGCACCCAGGATACAGTTGGCTTTCTGGGCTGTGAGCGCACGTTGTTGCATAATGTCCTGTTTTTCACCCACCAGCATCCTTAAGTCCTTCTCTGCAGGGCTGCTTTCAATGTCTTCATTCCCTAGTCTGTTTTGATATGGGGGATTGCCCCGACCCACGTGCAGGACCTGACCTTGTTGAACTTCATGAGATTCAAATGGGCCCGCTCCTCAAGCCTGTCAGGGTCTCTCTGGATGGCATCCTGTCCCTCTAGTACATCAACTGCACCACTCAGCGTGGTGTCATTGTCACTCAGTTCAATCTCTATGTCATTAATGAAGATATTAAATCATATTTGTCCCAGTACGGACCCTTGAGGGACACCATTCATTACGGGTTCCAATTGGACATGGAACCATTGACTACTGTAATTCTTCGGATGCACTCAGCCAGCCAATTTCTTATTGTCTAACAGCCCATCTGTCAAGCATACATCTCTCCATTTTAGAGGCAAGAATGTTGTGGGGGACCATACCAAAGGTGCTACAGAAATCCAGGTAGATGAAACCTGTTGCTCTTCCCTTATCAACTGATGCAGTCACTCCATTGCAGAGGAGGACTAGATTGCTCAGGCACGATTTGCCCTTGGTGATGCCATGTTGTCTGTCTCTAATCACCTTCCTGTCTTCTATATGCTCCAACATAACTTCTAGGGGACCTGTTGCATGACTTTACCAGGCATGGAGGTGAGGCTGACTGGTCAGTAGTTCCGGATCCTCCTTATGACCCTTTCTAAAATTGGGTGTGATATTTACTTTTCTGCAGTAACTAGGGACCTCACCTGACTGCCATGACTTTTTAAATATAATGGAGAGTGGCTTGGCAACTATATCAGTCAATTCCTTAGCACCCTAGGATGCATCTCATTGGGTCCCATGGACTTACGTATGCTCAGGTTCTTCAGGTGGTCTCAAACCTGATCCTCTCTTATGATGGGGGGGAGATGAGAGGCCTTGAGATTCAGGGACTTGAGAGAAGTGGAAAGGGTGATTGCCAGTGAACACTGAGGCAAAAATTTGTTGAGTACCTCAGCCTTCTCCACGTCACTTGTCACTAATTCTCCTGTCTTATTTATCAGAGGTGATACACTTTCTTTAGTCTTTCTTTTCTGTCCAATGTACCTGTAGAAGGCCTTATAATTATTTTTCACATTCCTTGCCAAATTCAGCTCCAGATCAGATCCATACTTCAGCTCCAATTCAGATCCAAACTTTTGACAGCAGACAGGAAATATAGAACTTAGATCTTGTGTAAATGGACTACTTGAGAAGTGTCATGACTTTATGAAAAGGCAACTTCAAATTTAGTCGGTTTTCAGTGCTTATGCAGAGAAGACAGTAAGCTAAGCATTTTCTGTTTTGCAACGACTATGCTTGTTAAGCAAAACAGTTTTATCTTTCACTGGCCTCTACAAGCTGCACAGTTACTTCAAAGCAAGTCATGAAGTTGTCCTCTCGGGATTATTCTTTTCCCTGTACAGGTATCACTCCTGCCTTAGCTAAATTCTCTTCTTCTAGAGCCCAAAGCTGTCTCCATCCTTTCGGAGGTGTACCCGTCCATTTGATTGGGTAGGTAATCTCCAAAATAACATTGTTTCAGCAAAAGGAACTGTAACAGAAAGGTATTGGTTTTGACAATCTATTTTGCATGAATAGAGAAGGAGCATTTTACACAACACTACTGTGTCAAGCAAGATGTATACCACATCTATGGTGAACATTAATGTTTCTATAAGCAGTTTCTAGAAAATTCTGACATTTGGCAACTCCTCTGATACTTCATGCAGTTATACCACCTGTATCAGTAATCACAGGTTTCAGTAGATTCATGTCACCTTCATTTCAACTATCTAAGCATGGAAATTACAGTCTTCTAAGATCTGACAGGAGCTGCGAGAGCAGTACAGCCCCTACCTGAAGGCAATGCATCCCATGCATCTTATATGCCACTGTCTGTATCTCCCTTCACCACTGCACAGACAAGACACCTATATGACTTGACCAAACGCAGTGCTAGTTTTTAGAAAGCTAATGTTAGTGGGGATGAACCTCAAGCCAGCTCCTTGCCCAGGCAGTCATTTGTGGGGTATCTCCCTTTGTCTTTCAAAGGAATATAAAGCACATTACAGCCAGATAAGAATCTGTTGATTGTTTTGAAAGCACATATGCTGTATTTTGAGGTGGTTCAACTGATTCGGTGGACTATTGTGGACTATGGGTAGAAGGAAGGGAGGGACTGTTATTCCTAACAAACACTGCCATGAGCTTTTCTGGAGGGAAGCCCTGAACTCTTCACCTTGCACTGATAAAGGTTCATTACCCAAAACTTCTGGGAAGAGAATGCTCGAGCCTGGGAAGACATCAGTACCTACTTCACTATTGTAGTGGTCCCACTGTCACAAATCACGCACAAGCTTAAGTCCTTTCTACAGGGAGTAGCACCATGTAAACCGATAGATGAAAAACTAAAAAGTGAAACTTCTGCGTGACATTTTTCGGGCAGAGAATATGAAATGCATGTTTGGAAATAGAGCACCTCCTCTGCACAATGGAGCAAGCTTTTCTGTTACAGCAGTGAACATGAATGGCACATACTCAAGCATACGCAGATATGTACCTCAAGGTAATACTCTAGACTTTGGGAAAGAGTTTGCTACTTCCAATGGACTGGAGGTAAAAGAAAAACTGAAACTCTTCATTCCTTAATTTATATGTTTCCTGTACTATGAACAGGTTCTTGTTCACAGCCTTATGACTGTTTCTATGAAAACAAAAAAGTTTCCTATAACTAGCTCAGCAATTTTTTAGTCCTCAGTTGCCACCTTCTTGGTGCTATCCTTTCAATTACTAATTCTCTTTTAATTGTTTGTGTTAATATTTTATTGACTGCAGTTGAATGTCTTTAAAATATTATTAAAAATCCAAGTGAAGCAGGCTTGTGGCTGTAGTTCTGAAATTCTTCCTTGAGAAATCTGTGAAATCTTGAATTTTGTCACAGTGTAACTCATGGTGTAATGCCCAAAATTTTGCAGTGTCCCATCCACAAAAATGAAAGGTCTGACAGAATTTACTCCTCTTTGCATGAGAGGGGTAATATACATGAGACTGCTGAGAGAATGAATCTGTTCATTTAAGCAACATGAAGTTGGCATATACCAAATGGCATTACTTCCTGCCTCATCAAGCTCAAAGTATTTGCTGATTTCTTATAAAAGGATGGATAATTAATCCTTCCTTTTGAAAGGTATGTTTAGTCTCCTTATTCAGTTTTGTTGGGGAAGGGTGTTAAAGAGTAAATTGATACGTTTGTGATCAGGAAAATATTCCTCATGTTAATCCCCGGTGCAAGAAGGTATCACTGCAGAGCAGAAGCACCTCAGAAGTTTGCATCTACACCTCCCTGAAGTCTTGAAAAACTTCACAGCTCTGCACTTGGGTTTCTCTCCCTCTCTGAGTCCACAGGGAAGCTTCTCATGCTCTTCACTCATTTGACAGGGTGCTGAAGATCATCCTTCAAATAAAAATGCTACAGCAGGGTGCTGAAGGATGACAGGGAAATGTTTCAGTTTGTGACATCGTGGCACCAGTGTCTCCTTTTGAATAAGAATAATTCAAAGCATAGAGGTATCCACTTTAGGTATCAGCCTGTTCTAGTGCAGTGTAGACTCCCCTGAGGCTTACTCTATCAGACACAACTATGATCATATCTTTGGAGGATTTATCCATGACAAATTCTTCATTGAATTTGTCAGTGCAAATATCTTTCAGTGTTATACCTAAAATGAAGCAAATCATTTCTAATCCAAGCAACAACCGGCAGGAGTTGCAGGTATCTAATGTACCTAAGTGTGTGCCATGTTCCTCCAGCTTGAAGCAGTCACACAATTTTTCCTCACCACGGATATTCCTGTGTTTGCAGGCATGAATGGGTCAGCCATTGAAAATTTCTCCTGTGTGATTTATAACATTTCCCTCATGAACTGCACTTGGCAGGCAGGCAGGGCTGCTCCAAAAGATACCCAATATTTTCTCTACTGGCAATACTCGAGGTAAGTAGGTCTGCTTGAGTCTAGGGAAGCCTGCATTCTCATTTGATACATCACACTGCCCACGTTTAACTAAAATACCTTGCTATATACAGACATGATGATGCAATGGAATGCGAGCTTTACGTTAAAGATGAAAATGGCAGAAACATGGGATGTAGATTCCAAAATGTGACAATACAGACTGCAGTAGATGCTTACTTCCTGGTGAACGGGTCTAGCAATGAGTCCCTGATCCAGTTCTACGATAACTACATTAAACTGTATAAAATTGGTAAGTAAATAATTTCTTTTTGCTGTGCTTTCACTATTGCATGAGGGTAGTAGAGCATTTTTCCCTGAGAAGGAATGAAGTCCTCTGTCTCCCCTAGAGTCGAAAGTAAGAGACTCTGGTTTCTTCAAGAAAAGTTATTCCTCAAGCAAAAAAGCAATGAGGGAAATTAAGCAAGAAGCTCCACAGCTGCAGCCTACCCCAGATTCTTCATCAATCTACCCTTACTGTTTTCAGGTCTTTCTCCAACAGGGTTCAGAGGACTGAAAAGGTTTTACTTCCCCCTGCTGTCCTTTCAATGATGGCCAAAGACCTTTCAACAGAGACTTTTCAGAAGTTTATCTGAGCACTGATTTCTCCTTCTCATTCCCAGTGGGAATGGCATACACCAACACCATAGTCTTGATGAGAGAATAGTATATGTGTACACAATACTCCAGGTTTTCATACGCTCTTTCACATGTGGTGCTCTAATTTGGAAGCATCCTGTGCAATTACTTTTACTGTGCCAAAGCCTTTTTGGCAAAGTTTTGGTTATTGCCTCCAAAAAATGGCCGATGGCTTCATTCTATAAAGAGAAGGAATTGAGCTGTAATATCATTCATGGCAGATGAAACAAGACTGTTCTTTGACCAAACAGCCCGTCACAAATAGACCAGGCCTGCCTCTAAATATTGTTGTGAAGTAGCAACGTAGCTGAAACCGAGGTTTCCTCTTCCAACCTTTTATCAGCCTTTCTGTCATGAATGGCTGCCTTTTGCTGTTACAATAATCAAGTCCTTGGCCATGACCAAAATATAAAGGTCCTCGTATTTTTGCTGACATCTCTGAATTGAGGGGAGATATGTGAAGAAGTTGGCTAGATTCTTAAAACTGAAGTGTCATTCTTAAATTTGTATGGCTAATTTCTCACAAGGGGGGAATAAACTGAATAGTTCACAACATCAAGCACGCAGCAACTTCATGTTACAGAGGCATCCTGTGAGGAGGCTTGAAGAAAGAAATGACATTTGCATTTCTTACGTTAGATTTAGCATCAGTTTTTTCTTCTGCAGTAAAAAACATCCTTGTAAAAAGAAGACAGAACTCTACCTTAGTCATCTAAAAGAGTAAATGGAGAGGCTTTGTGTCTTTGCATGCTCCTAAATCATGTTCCCTGGCTTAGTCCCTGTTTTTTCTGATCCTAGGGACAGGATTTAAAGAACTTCGGTATTTCAATTATTTCTAATGGAGTTCCTAAGAAAAAGGGATACTAATGAGTATGTTTCTTCTTAGAGATGTTACTTGCACTTGCGCTCTCTTTTATCAAAGAAAAAGGGACCAAGTGATTTTAATTATTTGAATTCTTGGTTATATCATTTCAGAAAAGCTCATGCCTCCATCAAATATCACTGTCAACTGTGATGAAATTAAAAATGATTGCATAATTCAATGGCAACGACCCCAAATAAGTCATTCTGACAATGACAAGTGTTTTAAATATGAAATCATCATAAAGTATAAGGTAAGAGGAATTTCTTCACCTATATTTAACAGTAATACATATGTTTGCAGTTACCAATATACATGGGCAGAAAGAAAATCAGTCCCTCTTGTATGGTGTAGCCTTCCTCATGCACAGCAGCATACTCCTATGTGGTTGTGCCTTCCAGGCACTCCATTATGCCATACTGCCCCATTTTTTTATCCCGGTTCCCCTGTGTGAGATATTGCTGGAGATGATACACTGATTGACTGTGACTGTGTGGAGAAGCGTGGTTGATCAATACTTGAACATATCACAGCTTTGGCTGTGACAAAACTCAGAAAAGGCACTTCTTTCACTAAGACCTGTTGTAGCTCTCCTGGGTTGGAGTCCTTCCACTGATGACTGCACCTCTGTGAAAGGGCAGAGATCGGCATCCACTTAACAAGTATGAGTATGAGAAAAAAGGTGTTAGAGAAAGCAGACAAGAGAGTGTGGATAAGCACAGGTTACTGAGGGAATCATTTAAGCTACTGAAAGTCAAATTCAGACTCTGGCTTTACAAGTCTTTTTGCAGCAACAGGAAGGAGTGAGTTTGCTGTCTTCCCCTCCAAGAGCAGACCTAAACTACTCTAATTGTGGCAGAGTTGCGTCAAATGACCACAGGGTGGCAGATAGTGACTACAAAGGAAAAACCTGCCTGTGCTACAACTAGATGTGGACACTTAGTGGCTGATTGAAGGTCGTCCCTACATTTCTTTTATCTGGAATTTCTTAGTCTGGATTGAGTTTGTTATTCCATAGGTGACTTTTCTCGCAAGCCCAGCTAACTGCTACAAAACTCCATTACTTCTCCACCTCCCTTGGCCCTAGCAGAAAAGAAAGTTTATAGAAAACTCTGTGTGACATTGGAATAAAAGTGCATTGCTGGCACAATACATACTTCTTAAAGTCTTCTAATATGCCTAATATTCGGTTTATAAAGAATATTCAATTCACATGTAGTCTGAATTGCCTATCATTTTTTAAATGATTATTAGCAGTTTTCACGTCACTAATTATGTCAAGTTCCAGCAATTACTGTACTGCAAAATTTATTGCTTTACCACTGCCAGGTATAAACTTGTATCGTTCTACTAATACACTGTGACCAACACGTATTGCATTACAGTTAGCTTTTAAACTTTCTTTTCACAATTGGAAATTACTTACATTGGGAGCAAACAAAAAAGGATAACTCTGTGACTAACATAATTTCAATCACATTTTTTCATGCCTGATACCAATAAACTGAATTTGCTGAGAATCTTGAATTCTTCTTCAGCGATGTTTTAAGCTAAGGCTTTATAGATCATGATATCAAGGAAACCTGAAGGCAAACCTTACCAGTGAAAACTGAGCTAAAAAGGCACCAAATACCTCAGCCTTTCCCATGTCCCTTGTCACTAGATTCCCCCAACTCTGAGCAACAGGCCTGCATTCTCTTTAATCGCCCTTTTGCTGCCAGTGCACTCATAAAAACCTTTCTTGTGTTCACCTCTCTCACTATTCTCAGCTCCTGTATGTGCAGATAATGTCTTTGTATTCCTCCCAAATCCTTCAGCATTCTACCTTCTGCACAATTCCTTTTTGTCTCTGAGCTCAGACCCAAGCTTCATGCCCTGCCATGCTCACCTGGCACACTTACTCGATTTTCTGCACACCAGAATGGACCGTTCCTGTACACTGGGGAGGAGTCTGTCCTTGTAGATCAACCAGAAACTTTGCCCTCCAGGGCTATTTCCCTGGAGTACCAAGGCCTGTGGCTGTGAAGCTTTCTCAACCCACCTGACGAGGGTCTCATCTGCTTCCTTTTCTTGATCAGGAGATCTGGAACAAACACCTACTATATTGTGACCTGCGTTGGTCTGTCCTCTGATGCCTACTCACAGGCTTTCTTATTGGGTCATCATTTGTGCCAAGACAGAGCTGTGTGTATTAAAAGCGCTTCTTTACATAAAACACAAAGACCAGGTCAGCAAGCCTGTTTGCAAGGACACTCTCACCCCACTTGGTGAGGTGCATCCCACACCTGCTCAGTAGCACCCATTTTTCAAAAAGGGTACTAAGGTTGCAGAAGCCAAAGCCCTGCCTGTGACACCAGCCACTCAGATGGGTCTTGACCTGACCATGAGTTAAATTCTGCTCAGACCTTTCACTTGCACTGGAAGGACTAAGGAGACACCATCTGGGCTTCCTGCCCTTCACCATTCCCTCAGTGTTCTGCAATCACCCTTGAAACCATCCAGGTTACCCCTGGCCGTGTCATTGGTGCTCACACAGAAGAGCAGGAAGGGGTAATAATTCAATGGCCAGACAAGTCTATCAGTCCTTCTGCAGCGTCCTGAATACTGGCCCCTAGCAAGCAACAGACCTCCATCAGGTCAGATCAGTAGATTGGTGCCACCATCCCCTGCAGGAGGGAGTCTCTTTTAACTATTGCACACATTTTCTCCTTCATTTTTTTTAAATACAGTGCCCTTTAATACATGTTGTCTTCCAAAATCTGCAAAAGACCATCTGTCCTTCTGGAACTCCACTTTCTGAAGTCTTCCATGACCTCATTTTTTTCATTTCTGATATATTATTTTAGTATAAACACAAAAAAAAGGGAGACTATATTGTTGCACTAGATTAATCCCTGTGCTTAAGCTAGCTAGTTAGATTCTAGAAGCTGTCCTGTACAGCATCATGCCTTCCAAGCTCACATTCAGATGCCACCTGACAATGTATGCAGTTGTTTGATAAAACAAGTTTGGATTAATTTCATTTTGTTTTAAAATGGAGTAATACGGAATGCAAAATAATTAAAAAATACATAACTGTCAGGCTAATGGAGATGATATAGTCTGCAGTCATTAGTTTTATGTGGTCACTACATTACATGGAAGTCACTATGGCTATTCAGAAGAGATGAGTGAATTTTATTCTATCTACCAACTATGTAGTTGCAGGGCAGCCTAAAATATATGTGAATCCATGACAGTCCTGAATATTTTCATCTGAGGGAAAAGGAGGCAACATTTACATAGTATTTGCAATTAAATATAGTGACGTTTATTGTAAAATATAAACACTAGATGTAAACTAAAAAGTGTATTTCACAGATTTTTATCTTTCTTATTTTTTTGTGTAAGAATAAAGTTAGAGTTTTCATTCAGGTCTGGTTTGCTTGTGTTTGGATTTAATCACCAATCTGAAAGAAAATTTATTTCTCAACTCTGGTGGTAAGGAAAATAAATACTTTTCCATAGAAGAATTAGTAACTATATGAACTTGGCATTGTAGATGAATTATATATTAAATACTAAATCTTAGATAAATTACCAGTTCTTCTGAACAAACTGTCAAGTAGATAAGAAAGAGTAATGCAGAAAAATAGGACAGTAGATAAAAATGACTTATTATCTAAACACAAAGCAAGTAATCATAAAAATAAAACATTTTTTATCAATTTACAGGATAACCCTGAGGGGAAAATCAAATATACTTCTATACAAGTAAGTTTGCTTATTCTATCAATCGGCAATACGTGTTAGTTTTGTAGTAGTTTGTGAAAAGTAAATAGTATGCAAATGCCTTTAAATCAGTATGTGTTCAATGTCTTATGCTTTATGGGATCCTTATTTATAAATTTTACAAATGTGTCAAACTGCGAAATCATCATGACATATGTCATTTACTAAACATCAAGGGCAGAATTTTATTACTATTCTGTAAATATTTTGAAAAACCTTCAATTTTACGTTATATTGTCTGTTCTCCCCCCCCACCCCCACCCCTCAAATATTTGGATCAGAATTTGAAGTTACACACCAGTGACAGCAGAGAAAAGAGACATAGAGGAAACACCTCCTAGGAATTTAATTTTCTTTGTGAAAAACAAAGACCACAGAAGGCCTTTGGGATCCTTTGGGATCCTTTGGGATGGAGGCTGTCCTCCAGGTATGCTGCACCTCATTCTAATCAATGCAGCTTGCACATCCCATCTCTATCCTGAAAGTATCCAAGAGTAAGCACGGTTCAGTAAACTGTAGTAACACTAAGTATTGCAGACTTCTACTTGTTTCACAGGTTTGGCTGGAAAGTTATGCTTTTCCTGAAAAGTCATAATGCAAAAACCCAGGAAGGTGAAGTTCATGCAGACAGTTTATTCCTCAAATCACTCAATTCTAGCAGTATTGAAATGAGACAATTCAAAATACTTTTCTACCTCCGCCAATGGGCCAAGGAAAGTTATCAATAGATCAGACTATTGTAAGAAATTACAGGATATAGTTTAAAAGATGAAAAGCTTCTAGACATAAAAAGTTTACTGAGTGACAGGTTATTTTTTAAAGGAGATACATGGATTTGTACATATTATACACACAATAAACACACATATTTTTATTTTTTGCTTTGTAAGAGCAGCCTACTTTAACAACCAATGCTCTCCTGGCCTTGTAAAAGCTTCACTGGTAAATGGCACTTGCATATTGTCAGCACCTAGACATGCAACAAAGAAAAACAATTCGGTTTTGCTTTGTTTTTAGGAAGGGGGGAACAGTCACATATTTGAAAGATCCAACACGAGAAAGAAGTACCTCTTGAAAATGAGAACAGCTGGCGGTGCCTGCCTCGTGAGCTCAGCCTGGGGGGAGTGGAGCGCACCCGTAGAGTTTGGTAAGAACAAAAATCCGTGCCTTGGGCTACTCTTCCCCCAGCAATGTCCTGTCTACCTCATACATTGGTATGCATCTACTGACACACAGATATATATAAAGGCTTGGCAAACTTTTTGTTTCCCTCCATGTTACTGAGAAGAAGAGGAGGAAGAGAATTAATACATCTCTTAACAGTCTGACATTAGAAATCAATGCAAGAAGTTACGCATTTGCAACTGAAGTGCATACCTGCTTACTGCAGGGGATGGACAAAGGGGCTCAATGTCAGTCCTTCCCAACAGCTGTTACTGCTGAGGCCCTAAATTAAAGAGTTTATTTTTATATCAAGTGAAACCTTTCAGGCTGACATTCACCAGTCAGTCACCAGAGTAGATGTTTGACACAGTTGTACATCTGTTCCTCTTTATTAACAATAATACTTTATGACTCTTTCAGGAAGTGAAGAAATCATTTCTTCTTCAGTATGGATTTTACTTGTGGTAGCAATCGTGACACTCACAGCAGCAATCATTGCAATTTTGTTCTGCAAAAGGTAAACTTAATTTATGCATTTATTTTATCTTTTGTTGGTATGTGAAACATCTGCAGTTCTTAAATAAGGTAGAGGTGTCTCTGTAGTATAGATACAACTTTTTCACTCACGCTGTATAAGAATTAATCCACGTGCAGGTACTGATTAATCCTGATGCAGGAACTATAATGGTGATGCCCAAAGTCCCTCTCCAGCTGATCCACACAACTTTTTCCAGGGCCTCTCCTGTCAGCATGGCACAGAGAGAAATTATATGCAATTACTTATATTAACAGTACAGCTGCTCTGAACATTTGTAAGGTAGAATGCCTACACAACAAGTTTTCTGGTTTCTTGAACTGCTGAATTTATTGCAAACACAGCGGCTGATTGTACTTACCAGTAAAGATTTTTCAACTTTCACTAGAATTGTCCTAGCAAGCGATGAATCTGAAAGCACATAAGCTAAGCAGCTTGCTTCTTGAAATAAATCACTTAAGGGAAACAGAAAGAAAAAGGATATTCTGCTGTATCATGCACTTTGTATGGAAATATATAGTAATTCAGAGTAGATACTGTTCTTCCAACTTGGTTAAAATTTTATACCCACTTTTCACTGTTTGTAGTGACTTAAAGAGCAACACAAATTCCTTTTCCTTTCAAAGAAGAAAATAACCACTAGTGAATCTTTAACCAAAAATGAAACTATTACCATCCAAATCCTTAGAGTTTTCCTGATATGCGTTCATTCTGCGCTGAGGTGATGTATATTTTTCATTTCTCTTCTATCCTGGAAGAGGGAGATAAAAGCTGTTTCAAGGGTTTTTACACATGACAGTTACCTAATTTTACTTTTCTATTCCATCCCTTTTGATCTCCAGAACTGGCTGTTGGAAAGCAGTATTTCCAGAAATCCCAGAGCCAAAAAATGCATTTCATGGACTGCCTGATACAAATCCAGAGGTATGTTCTCTTTCTTTTTCATACTAAATGTGTGAAATACATACAAGACTCTACTGCAGGTATTTTTTAAATGATAAGGAACTTAACACAGAGAACAACTCTTTGCTGTATTTTGAGGAATTACAAGAGCAAATCAGCAGGCAAGTTTGTTAAGGGAAGTTAAACGCAGTGCTCTTACAGAATCAGGGGGTTTCTCCTGTTCCAGTCTCACAGGCACAGGGGCTGATGCCCCTGGTCCAGGCAGCAGCAAGGGCACGAGGCACACACATGCACAATGGGACACGCAGAGGACACTAATGCAGCCAGCCACAAAAACCAGCACAGGTGCCTTTAGCAGCACAACGTCAACACCACCAGCAGTCACATAAAGAGGGTCGCAGGCATTCCAGTCCTCCTGCTCCTCTCCAGCTGAGCAGGGATGAAGTTTGCCAGTGAGACGTGCATACACCCTCACTCTCTTCACCCACAATAACCCCAAATGCACAAGCTCCTCACATCTGATCTCTGTGTCCAGACCCTCTGTCCCCTCACCGGTCACCAGCTCTCACCTTGGGTCCCTCCAGGTGCAGGTCTCTCCTACTCACACACTAGTCCAACTTCAACGAAGTTCTCGAGCACATTAGACATACAGGATAGAAAGCAAGGTGACACAGAAAACAGTTCAAAACAGGATTTTGTAAGGTAGCAGGACAGACTGCGGTGGTCACACACAGCATTTCCTCAGACCAGCGTACCGACCAGCAACTCGCCTGTGCCCTTCTCTTGTCCAGCAGTTCATCGTGTTATGTCCAGTACTTTCTCATGGTCCGCTCAATCAGCTAAACTTCAGGCCAATGTGTACTCATCTACTTTCACACCTTGGCGAAGATAGTCCTTTTGTATTAATTCATTTGAGATGATATGTGGTAATCTGCATGATGCACTGGAGAAAAACACACATTCTCCCTGTCCACTTCCAGGCCGGTCAAAAATCGTGTGTCATCATTACAAAGCTGCTGAAATTTCACTGTTACGTCTAGCTAAGGAAAGCTTATCAGCTAACAAACAAAGAAGTGAAATATTTCTATAAAACATGCAACAAAAGTTGAAATACTCTCAGAATTGTGCATTCAGCAAGTAGATGCTAACCTAACTTTATGCATAAAACTAATGGAAGCTTTTATTTTCATTTCAGCTGATGGGGAGCAAAATTCAATCACTAACATCTGAAAACGAAGAGATATTAGTTGTTGACATAGTGAAATAACCAAGAAAAACTGAGGAATCTGAAAGTGTATTTCTTAGCTCAGGCAACTGTATATTCCTGTGGAAAGTCTGGAATAAAATATAGTTTTTCTTCTCTTTCTTCCTTTTCTTGGCAAAAGCAGTAGTGTAGCCAAGAGAGAATGATACTTCACAAGTAATTTTTCTAAATGCCATTGTATTTGCTTTTAATTATGGCTAACTTTAACTGTTTGGGTAATTTGTCTTTATGGGATATCTTGCATTTTGTGAATATGATTGAAATATTTCAGTCAAGAAATTACAATGTTACAAAACAAAAGTTACATTTTAATTTGTTTAAGGAAATAGAATGTGCAGAATAAGAATTAATTTATTGAGATGAATAAAAATTTTTTTAAAAATTTCTGGTGCCTGAATGACCTTGTTCTACTGTCAAGAACAGCCTGTTCATATTTGAAGTTTCCTCAGATCTCCCCAAGTACACATGGGCAACTAGAAAATTGAGAACAGGATTGAAAACAGGCTGACACAGTGAGTGGCGGCCTGTGATCAACAAGAGTCTCAAAAGACAGGACTATGTCTAGAACCCAAACTAATCCTAGAGTTTAAGTGTGTTACAAGTTAAGATATCAGCCACCACTAACTTGATATCAGCCCAGAATTTACTTCTGTGGGTATCTAGCTCTTCATGTTCTTACTGCTTACTTGCCTTTTTAGTACTTTTACTTTATTACTCTTTGACTTCTTAGTATTTTCAAATATTGAATGCATGACTCAGTTAATCTCTGTGTCCTTTTGTTCAAACAGAGGCCTTTGCTACTCAGCTGGACAACAATTTTTCGGAGCCATAGGGTTAGGACAAGTTATTGGGCAAACAACCCAGGCTGCTGTTGAATGCAGTCACTGGTTATGAGCGACCCTTCTCAAGGATCAATGCTGAAACTCATAATGTTTCGTACTAACAGTAACTTGGGCAATGGGATGAAATGCAGCCTTAGTAAGACTGTGGATGACAGCAGGGGACACTGCCTGATGTACTGGAGGGTAGGCCTGCTATTCAGAGGGCTCTTGACAAGCTGAAGAAAGAGGTTGATAGGAACCTCCAGAAGCAAATGCAAAGACAAGTACCTGGGAAAAACTAACTGCATGTATCCTAGAGAATGACTGACTGACAGGTCTGCAGAAAAGGCTCTGAGGTCCTGGTGGTGCTTCCTTGTGGTAATGAAAACTATCCACATACTGGGCTATACTGGCAGGAGTGGACCCAGTGGGTCAAGGGCGGTGATTATTCCATCTCCTCAGCACTCATGAGTCTGCACATGCAGTTCCGTGTCCAGATTTCAGCCTCCTAGTACAAGAAAGTCATTGACAAACTGGGTAAGTTCAGCAGCGAGACACCAAGAGCATTATGGGAGCCTGAAGGAACTGGGATTTTTCAGCCTGGAGAACAGAAGCTAAGGGGATCTACCACTGTCTTCCACTGCGTGTAAAGAAGACAGAACAGACTTCTCTGGGAGTTGCACAGTGTGAGGGTGAGAGGGAACAGCCACAAGTTGCAGCAAGAGAAAGTCCAATTTGATATAAGGGAAGAGAATGATTCACAGGTGAGAGTGGTTGGATGGTCTCTGGAGCGGGTGCTTAGAGAGGCTGTGAAATCTCCATCCTTGGATATATTCAAAACACAACTGGACAAGCAGCTGGATCTGACATTGAAGTTGGCTCTGCCTTAAGTGGGAGGTTGGACTCAATGACCTTCAGAGACACATTCCAATCTAAATATTTCTCTAAATATTTCTCTAAATGGCTCTTGTCAAAGCTGGTCAGCCTTTCTAAGTCCCTGTTGAAAATAATGGTACACACTTGTACACTTAAAGTAACTGGGAGAGCTACGTACTGGTAGAGTTGCCTAGAGAACTCCTGCATAATACATGCCTTTTCCACTTGGGAATAGGGCTTGAGTCAGAAGGATCTTGTTTCTGTTCAATGTTGAGCTGTCAGTTTGAGCCAGCACTTCTTTTTCCTTTCCCGATGCATTCTCCACCTAATATATATATATATAGTCTTTTATTTATATATATATATATGAAAAATTTTTTCAATATATATTATTTATATATTATTTATATATATTATATATTTTATATATAATATAAAATAATATATATTATTTTATATTATCAATATAATATATTATTTTATTTATATATATAAAAGGCTATAGCCTTATATATAAAAGGCTATATTTATTTTTATATATATATAAATAAAATAATATATATTATATTGATAATATAAAATAATATATATAAAAATAAAAGGATATATATAGCCTTTTTATATATAAAAATATAATAAATAAATAATATATATAAAAATAATATAGTAAAAAATATATATATAATAATATAATAAATAAATAAATATATTTAAAAATATATAATAAATAAATATAATATATATATATCTCTCCTTAGGCTTAGGGCTTGGGGAATGATAGGAAAGTCCAGTATTGGAAAATTTGGATTTAGGAGCTCAGGTAACTCATGTGTTTAGGTGGTCTCTCTGAGATAGGAAAAGGAGCAATGTCCTTTAGAGCCAGTTCTTCATTTTCTGTTTCAGTGACTGGAAGGGCCCTTCATCTCTTGTGAATCCCGAAGGAGTACCAGTCTTTGCAGTCAGAAAGCATGACAAATTGTGATTCTTACTCAAAGGAGAAAGAACCGAGGTGTGGTAGCAAAAGGGGGGTGTTTAGGTCTTCTTATTGTGGAGGAATGTAACCCATTTTGATAATATGCTTGTTTTATACATAAGTAGGAACGTTTTTCTCACCTTCTGATCCAACAATACTGCAGATCAAGTAATTTCAGAATTATGCAGATCATTATCAGAAGGGAAAGGGACTAGTCTGGTGAGAACTTTTGTCCTTTTTTAGGGTTCAGAGATTTCCAATGACATTTAAAGTTCCCAGTATGGGGTGAGATACAGCTGGAGAAAACAGGCCTAGATCCTTCTGAACAATGGAGGGTTCTCAGACTTAAGAAGAAGCATCGTATCTGCACAGAACAACAACTACATGTATTCTCCGGAAAGTGCTATACCTAATGCTGAGACTTTGAAACAAGCACAGACTTACATTTCTGTTTGAGAAAGAACGGACGCTTGTGCACTGAGCAATGGTTCATCTCAGAGGGTTGGTGCATTACATTTGGACCAACTGCTTTTTCCTCTTCCACTTTCTATGGGAAGTGTATAGCCAGCCTCTGTTCTTACGTGTTCATTCCTGGAAAACATATAAGCTTTTTGCCAAAAAATATTTCTATTTCTGTTGTTGGCCACGGGTGTCTGATGTGGCCTTACCTTGCCATAAATTCATCTGTGTGGATGGAGCATTTTTGAAAGGACTAGCCTTTTCAGATAAGTAAGTGATAAACATAAGGAAACCATTTCTAAAGAGATATGAATAGGGGTATCTTCTGGGATATTATTCTTGATGCAGGCTCTGTTAAGCCATTTTCTCAGAAGCCTAGGAGACCTAAGGTTTACTTTACCATGTTTCAAATTTGAGATTGTGTTCTACAGGAGAGGCCCTGCTTTAGTCTTGCTGTACTTGTGGAGTAGTGTAATAGCCCGATTGCCTGTTTCCTCTGGTTAGAGCAGTAGTATCTAAATGTGGCAGGCTTGAGAGGTTTGACTGCTAAATACTAGATTTAGCTGACCATTGCAGCCAGTATCTCTAAGTAAGCCTTACAAAACCGTTATCATTTCAGCCCTTAATGTTCTCCTCTCTTCCTAATAACATTGGGCCAGGTTCCGCTAACCCTTTCATTAACTCCCAAGTGGTTACTCTTTCCAATGCTAGGTTCCTGGGCTTCTTTACACTCTTGCTTTGCTGGATCCCTACACTGAACTGCTCATGCAATTTATCAACATAAGTGGTTTCAGGAGAGATTCTGTCCTGCTTGTGGTGTCTTCCCTGTTCCAGAGGACAGGTGGAGATCTGTCATGCTCAGATGATGCAGCCCCCCAAGTTGAGCATTTTTACACCAGGCAGAAAAATCTTTGGAAATTTATTGTATAGCAACAGCAATATACAGGGGCATAAAGGTATCAGCCAATCCAGCACTTCAGCATGTTAAGATTTTTTTTTTTCTTCATGTGTGAAACTTTATATTTTTGTACATTATACATGAAACTGACATTTCATCTGCCAGTAACTCACTATTATCAGGTCATTGAACTTCCTCACAGTCATCTTTGGTTTCTATATCCCAAACTACTTGTAACTATTCATCCGTGTGAGAATCCTCCTCTTATCTCAAGGCAGCTTAGACTTTTCTCCTGGTCTAACAATGTGATGCTGATTTTTTCCTCTAACCCCTTTGACTGGCACTTCATTTTGAGCGTGATCTTGAAGAAAAGTCCCAGCATGACAACATCCTTGAGGGCATCTGTAGTAACAAATACTCACTGATACTTTCTGCTGTCACTTTACCTCCTTTCACAAATCTTTAAACATACCTTTATCATCTATTTGCTCAATCGTTTCTGATGAGATTCCTTTTTCATGAAATTAGTTATTATTAGATTTCTTTTATTCCTTTTACAGGTTGCTCCATAAAAAAACTTTTTTGGTCTGACTTACTGTGCTCTTGTATTTGTCTTGTCAAAATTCACACGTTTTCCTGTATTCCTTCTGTGGATAGGGCTCCAACTAGTTGACAAATGTCATCTTATTTTGTACAGGCTCCCTCACCCTTTTACTATGCTAAGTCAGGACCAAGGAGAGTTTTCTTTTTAAAGAGGCAAAAAACTCTACTATTTGATCTGTTTGTATTATGAATGGGACCCAAAGAATACATTTCAATGTTTGATTTAACTGTGTGGGAAGATACCAGGGTGGGCATAGCCATGTCTCTATCACATACAGCCATAGTGGTGCCACATGTGAAGGCTTTGTATAATCAAAGAATATTAGGTAACTTTTCTACAAAATAACAGTATTATCAGTACTTGGCAAAAATCTAATTTCTTAGACAATTTAAGCCCTTGAACGAGCTAAGTAGTCAATAGAGACCATGAGGTCAGCACAGAAGACAAGAGGCAAATACCCTCACCTCCTGGGATGTCTTCTGATACCCTTGACAGAGATCAGGAACACAACAACAAACTATATTTTACTGAAATAATTTGATTGCTGGGCTCCTTTCTTTGGAAAAGAAGCATATTCCGGCAAGGAAGTCAGAATCTGAGCAGGTAATAGGAGAGCACAGACAAAACTTCCATCTTTGGTTAATATCTAATTCCATACAAGGCTCAGCCTTGATCTGGAGTTATACTAAAAGAGTCTTATCACCTGACTCCCTAGTTTGCATGGTTGGTCAGTGGACCATGCCCTTGTTCCTACCTGAAGATGTAATGCTGAAAGCTCACCATGACTTCTAAGGTGGTCTTAAGACTCGAAGAGAAAATGCTCCGCAATTTACCCCTTTAACAGAATTAGCCTTTGAGCACTTTCATTCACAAGACAAAGAAGTTTATCCTCTGAGTAACCCCACTAATTTTTAAAATTCTTATATCTTGCTGCTCCTTTTGGTCTCTGAGATTCAGATTTTGGGGTTGTCCCAATGTTTTTCATGATTGGGGTAGGAATCACTGACACAACAGGTTTATGCTTTGGTGTAAAATTGCTTTTCACTTTGAGACTCGCAGGCTTAGATTTCCATAGTAGAAATTGGAATATAACTATTAGACTAGTTTTATAATGATACTGGACATTTGATTATTAAACTAAATACTCCCAGGACTACTCTCTTGCGTGGAGGCCAACTGGCAGATACATTTTATTAATCCCCTAAATAAGGTGGACACATGCAAACTGTCTATAGAAATTAGCCCTGACCTGAGCTAGCCTCTGTACTATGTCCAGGAGCTGCTGAGGACATCTCTTGCAAATTCTGGCCAAATCAGTGCTGGGAACATTTGTTCCTGGACACGTTCCAGCACTGGGGTGCCTTCCAGTTACCAGTGCAGCCAGGGGCGATCCCCCACACTGTCCAACTTCTACTGTAGCTGTGCACAAACAGCTCCTGGCACACCTACTGCCTTTGACAAAGTTAATGATTGCCTTTTGGTCAAAGCCTCGCCTGGGAAGATTTTTGCAGCAGATCAGAACAACAAGGCCAATTTCTTAATGAGCTGAGTTCATGCTGGACACACATGCAAACTGTCTTTGTATTTCCTTTAGTACGCAGCAGTGGCCAGAGTTGAAGTGCTCACAATCACCCCCTAAAAGAGTGATGGGATTGTATTAGACTACACTGGTTTATTCAACCTTTCATGATATCTTTCCTCTTGGGCAAAATTGCCAGAGTGAAGCATAGTTTGGCTCTAATCCACCAAAACATACCCATGAGCTACTATTCATTGGCTCTCTGTAGGGAAGGGAATAGGAACATGTAATAAAGACAGTACTGAGACACTCAAGGGATGGCATTATGGTCTTGTTAAATAGATGCTAAATAAACTCCTTATTTGTTTCCTGTTTTCTCCTGGGAAGGCATAACATACTTCAACTTATTCAGGAAAGGTACTGCATCCATGTTTGAAAAAAGGCCAGAAGTTCAACCCAGAGAACTGCAGGCCTATCAGCCTGGGAAACTCATGGTGTGAGTCCTCTTGGAGCACATTTCTGGGCACATTAAGGAGGAGAAGGTCACTGGGAACAATAAGTATGATTTTACCAAGGGTAAATGCCTGTGACAAGTCAGGTACCACAGGGATTTATCCTGGGACCTATCCAGTTTAACGTCTTTATCAGTGGCCTGGAGGAAGTGATGGAGTGCATTGTCATCATGTTTGTAGGTGACACCAAATTGGGGTGACCAGCTGACTTGGTCAAGAGGAGGGCTGCCATCTGCTGGTCCTGTCTGGACACAAACAGGCTGAAGGAATAGTCTAAAAGGAACCTTGAAATCATCTACTACTCACTTGACTTTACATTTCCAGAAGAAGAAAAGGTAAAAAATATAACATGAATTTAAAATAACTTTTTCAAAAATAACATTTTGAAAAATTGTGCTGTGCATTTCCTAGAACTCTGTGATTTACACAGCTCTTATTAGTCTGTTAGAAAAGAACTTCATACATTTGGCAACTTCTTGAAGGATGTGAACACAATTGTTCCATCGACTCCTTTCTTACGAAAGGTTGGTAACATTTCTGAAGCTTTTATTAGCCTGGAGTTTTTCTTGGAGCTCCTCTTAACCCTGCAAATGTTAATACTACCTGAGACATTATTATTAACAGATTTTTCTGACCATGTGGAGTGAATTTTCTGTCTTTCATTTATAACAAGCTATTCATGCATTCAGTAGCAACAATTGCAATGACAGTGTAGAACAGCACCTGCAAGAGGTCCCAGCAGACCATCCTACACCTGTGGACCAAGAGCTCTCATGCTGGAAGGGGCTGTCTTGGGAGAACTGGAGAGGTCTCTGCCCACCCCTGACTACTCTTGGGGGAGTCTCAGCCATTCACATTGCCAATACTGAACTAGAATAAACAACAGAAAAGCACATAAAATAAAACCAAAATCATTGCTGGCTTATCACAAACACAAGGCTGTAGACTGTGTTCACAAGCTGTTGAGATGATGGTTCCCAGGAGAAGGCGGAGCCTGTTGAAGTGGGACACAGTAGATTTCATATGTCCTGAAGGAATCTAGTCCCCAAGCCAGTCAGAGTCCTGGTCTTGTCTGGGACTTGAGGGCAGCCCTCCTGGACCAAGGCCCATCCCACACCACCCCTGAAGGAGAACAAGCAGCCAGACCCAGAGAAGAGGGGAAGGGTGGCTGCACCAGTTGGTGCACACAGAGCCCTGATGAATTACTCCAGACTAGAGTTTAAAATGGATCATTAAAACTAATTCAGCCACTGTTTGGACAGCCTGAATGTACTGGTCATATGATACTGTAAGACCACCCTCAGGTTACCCAAAACCTGACCAAGCATGCCACCACAAGAGGATGCAAATCCCTTCATCAAAACTAATCAGGCATAGACACACACTTTGCATCACAAATATGTGTGGCATGAGAGGATGGTGCTATAGAAAACTTACACAAGATAGTAGTGGTCACTGAGGTGGCTGGTGGTACCCAAGTAGAGCATATTTGTTCAACAGGCAATTTCATACGACACTGACACATGTACTAACTGTGTTCTTTTTAGCCTACCTAAAATAAGCAAATTAAATCCTTTAGTGAGTAGAAGATCTCAGGCATGCCAGTCCTGTTCTCAAGGTACTGAAAAAGCTGGCAAGGACTGAGTCAATGCTAGGTATGTCGTTCTAGAGACCAAATTCTGCAGCTGAGCCACTGCCTCACATGCACTCTGCCTTCGGTATTACTCACTTAATTTGTCTATAGTTTTTTTTCATCCATAACCTCAAGGTTTTAAAATGGAAAATATTATTAACATGCCCTTCTGGTGGGAATCACTGGGTAAAGGTGGGCAAGACTGAGCAATTCTGACTGAAAAGGAAAGACATTTAAAATTTGAAATGTCTGTGAAGCGATTTGCTACTGGTGGATCTGAGCACATACACAAGCAACAACAACAAAAAAATATGTTCAAGGAAAGCAGAGTTAAAAATAGTTCTTCCTCTAACAGACCAACTACTAAGGATCCTGTCTTATTCCTAAGAAGTCTGGGGAATTCTTCACCTTCCTGCTATTGTGCCTGTGTTGGGACTGGAAGGTAAGGCATAATTCAAATCAATCTTGCTACAAGCGTTTGAGAAGAACAAGAAATAAAAACAATCTATTGCATGAAGATTGCATGTCAGACATCTCGTAAAACAAACTGGGAAGTGGCTAACAGCATGACCCAGAGCCACATCTAAAGCCGGTGGAAGTTAAAGCAAACATTGTGGCTTAGGGTCTCATGCGTATATGACTGCAAAGTCTTTTGTGAATTTGATATTCCTGAAGCCAGCAAATGTTTTGGATGTTCTTTTTTAATTTGAAAATTAAGATGATTTTGCACCTAACCCATGATATTGTAGCCTAAGATGAACCAAACAAAACCAACCTCAAACTGGGCAGTGAGAAAGTTCAGAAATTTACATCTGATATTGTCCTTGCTACTCTGCCTACAAATGCGCAAGACAGAATTTTCTTGGCTGCTTGCAAACGTGGGCTAAGGATTGATCTTCCTCAAAGGAGAACCTGGGCTGGTGCAGAGGTCGTAAATGATGTATAGAGCCAGTCAGCTCCTGACAGAATAAAGTGTCCATGTTGTAAGCGCTTTAAACATGGATTAGTTGTACAACACTGCTGTTATTTGCAGAACATGTTATTTCTGAAAATGTGTTTACTTTTAGGAGAGGTATTTCTATGAGTATTGTGCCTATTAATGCTTAGTTCATCCAACGTGACAGGAAGGAAGGGGTAGTTGCGTGATCAGTTTGTGTGAAATCATTAACATCTGCAAATTAGGAAATTTAAGGAAGTTTGAAAGCAGTAAGGCAGATGATAAACTGAGTCACTTTCTGACTTGCAGCATTTGCTACTTCATACTGGCATGCAGTGAAAAAAGTGAACATGCAGAGCAGAACGCTTACTGATGCCTGAATGACCACAACTACAGGTTCAAGTGGCCTTGCTGCTGCGATCCAAAGTCCAAAGAAGATAAAGGAGGAGGGGTTTTTCAACAGGAGGTATGTCTCTCTATGCTGTCTATTGTTTTTTCTTGTGCCACAGAAGATTTTGTGCAGAATACAAATGTTTGCCAAGGATTAAGTTAGGTGTAGTTATGCTAGTGCACATACAAAATCTGGATTAGCTTCCTGCTTAAGAAAGTCTAAGCAAAATTGTGGTGATGCTTTAGCATATTTGATTAAAAATATAAATCTGTGTATATATAAAATTTCTAAAGCTTTCTGCAAGATTCAAGGAAGACTATGAAATTTCTGTAATGCCTGTTGCGCTATTTGACATTTGTTGTCTGACATTTATTTTGCAATAACTGAGATAAATGTTATTTTCTGTACCCTTCCTATAAATTAATCTGAAATAGAAATATGTGGAATTCTATTTCTTGCAAAAAAGTAAATCACAGAATCTTGAGATGGTTGAGGCTGGAAGGCATATCTGGAGATTGCCCTGTCCCACCCCTTTCTCAGAGCAGGGTCAGCTACAGAAAGTTGCTCCGGGCTTTCTCCAGTCAGGTTTGAGCATCTCCAATGTTGGAGACTGCACAACCTCTTTGGAAAACCTATTCCAGTGGTTGACTACCCTCACAGTAAAAAGTGTTTTCTTGTGTCTAAATTTAATTTCCATTATTTCCAGTTTTGCCCACTACCTTTTCTGCAAAGCTGCTTTCCAGCAGGTCGTCCTCAGCCTGTGTTGGTGCCGGAGGTAGTTCCTCACCAGGTACAGGACTTGGCACTTCCATTTGCTGAGTTTCATGAGATTCTTGTCAGCCCATTTCTCCAACCTGTCCAGGTCCCTCTGAAGTGAGATAGTGGTACATCAACTACTTCTCCCAGTTTTGTATCATCTACAGAAATCACAATACTGATCTAAAGACTGAACTGATTCTGTGAAAGTTGCATTTAGGCAGAAATTTGAGAGGAATATTTCATTGCCTGGTATGAATTGTAAGGTTTTTATTCCTATTTCTATGCCGCCTCGTATGCCTAGCAAGTTTATGGTACTCTCCATATGTCCGCAATGTATAAGCATCAGTTTGTCTACAATGTATAGGTATCGGTTTATCCTTGCAACACCCTGTGAGTAAAATTCAAATTTTCGTTCCTGGAAGTGTGTCATGGGCAGGAGTAACTTTCCCAGAGCCACTCAAGAAAATGAAGTCCCTGGCAAAGCTGGCAATTAGAACCAAGGAACCTTGGTCTCAGGTGACTTTTTCTGGTAACTTCCTGCACTCACAGCCTAAGAGCAAATACAACAGGCTGTACAGACTACAACAGCAAGAACTGAAAGTGCTTAAGTTAGTATTTAATGGATGTTTTCTGTAAAAACTACTATAGGCATACCACAGCTTTTAAATGCGACTGTATTTTCTTTCTGAGACATTGATACTGAGACCATTCTAGATCAGATTGAGTTTAGCCATGCCTTGCTACAAAAGACCAAACAGACTCATGTTTGCTAGCATCCAATTTGCCAGGGATATGGTCCCTGCTGCTGAGTAAGACATGTCATACATCTGGTAACATTAGGCAGTAAGTTTAGCAATGCTTTCCTCAGTAAGATTTTGCTAGTGAAAAAATTAAACATACGGGCTATGCACATACCTCTAAATAAAACAAAGCTGCAAGGCCGAGTATCACTGGCTGGCTCATATTCACATAGTTTAGGTGGACAGATTAGGTTTATAGCAAACCTGTGTTGAAGAGAGCTAGGGAGTGAGCTAAGAACTGAGGAGTGTGGAAACCAGGTGCTTGAGTCGTGCCTGGGACCCTCCCCTGCGTAGCAGGGTAGACACACGCTGAGAGGTCAAGACACTTGCGAGACTGGCCAGGAGAGAAAAAGGAAAGAAGCAAAGCTGAAATAAGCATAGAGTTAAGGATGGGAGGTTTCAGCCTAATAGATTCTATCATCTCATCTCTTATATTAATGAAATACAAGGAAACACCACTTACACAAGAATATAGATGTTTCTTCTGATCTGATCTTCCAAATAACACTCCCAACCAGTGTGACATAAATGTGTGTTTCTTCTCACACCTTCAATACTGAGGTGTCAATTCAGAGCAGAGGGAGTTTTACCACACCTCTCTGCAGAAGAGCAGTCTGGGAGAGGGTGGATGTCCTGGAGGTGCAAAGGTCCTACAGATGTGGTGCTGGAGCCATTTACTTGGCTACTGGGCAGCAGGTAGGCATGGGTCAGGCAAGTGGCTTAGGGCTCACCACAGGTCCTATGTCTCTTATCGTGCCTGCAGGCCAGAGAAAAGCCATCCCTGGAAGTGTCCAAGGCCAGGCTGGATGGGGCTTTGAGCAACCAGGTCTAGTGGGAGGTGTCCCTGCCCATGGGAGGGGGGTTGGAACTAGATGATCTTTAAGGTCCCTTCCAACCCAAGCCATTCTATGATTAACCCAAAGCTAGTCCTTTCTTATGTAATTTGCTTTAAAAGTCAGTCAACTGTGAAACACAAATCTTTTGAGAAGCAAACCCCCTTAGCGCTGTGGTCAATGGAAATGGTCATTTCTTATGAGGAAAACGAACACTTACAGGCCCTGCTATTATCACTGCAAGTCCAATGACATGTCCAGAGCCTAGAGGCACTGATGCCAAGCAAGAACTCCTCTAAGCAGGCAGGGTTGCAGATGACTCCTTTGGCAGTGCTCCAGACAAGCATTCCCATGAGAAAACGTGGAGAGTGCTTGCAGCATGGGGCTGCTGTCATGTGTAGGAAACCTGAGGGAGATTTTGAAAGCAGAGGAGTCATGAGAGCAGACAGAAGGAGATGACACGAAGAAGAATAAAACAAAGACTATAAAGGAAAGGTGAGCAGACAGTTGCCATATAATAAGAAAATAAATGCCTAAAAAGGAACGTAGGATGAGGAAAGGAAGGAGAAAATGTTAAGAGTGACTGAACAGATGGCACAAAATGGAGAAAAATACGGTTATATGAAAAAGGGCAGACCAGAAGGACAAGAGGTCTCGAGGTTCCTATGTGCATCACTGGAGAGATCACTGAGCATGGGAAAGCTGAAATAACTGTTGAGACCAATATCTCACATAACATTTCATGGTCAGTCCTCCATACTGTTTGTACTTAAGATTCTGCAGTATCACTTCCCAGCAGCTGTGACCACATCCTTACTGTAGAATGATGATTTTAAAAAAAAGAGATTGATGTTGCAAGAGATAAGCAGAGAAGAATGACGCTACAGTAAAGTGTCTCTCGCTTTTGTAACCCCAACATGGTGTCCTGTCCTGACTTGATTCCTGAAGGCCATGATGGATGGGTCAAATCAAGCCAATTTCCATGAAATATGAGGTGCTGCCTGGAAATATTCAACAGTCCAGGTTGCTTGGAGGGTCTGTCTGGGTTTTTGCTTTCAGCACAAATAGAGTCAGTCTGGAATCAGCAGAAATGACCATACAAATTACTACAGAAGGACAGACAAGTGATAAAATGTTACCATGTTTCTGTTTTTCCTGAGTTTGTAAGAATTTTCCTCACAGTCTTAGAATTAACCTTAGAAATACCTGGAATCAAGAAAATTACTACTGGGAGGTTACCCTAGGAAAGAGTAAAAAAACAAAACCAAACCAAACTAAACCAAACCAAACCAAAAAACAACAAAACATATTAACCAGTGTTGCTTCTTCATGTCGGGGGGGGGGGGACGACCAAACCAGAAAAACAAATGCTGGGAATACAGAAGTCTCTTCCAAAGAGTTTTAAACTCCTCTGACAAAAGGAAAATGGTACCTAAGATACAGATATGCTTGACAAGAGTTGATGTTGGTGTTGGACTAGCTCTGCTCCGACCTCCACACCGTGCGAATGAATGTGGAATCACCCTTTGCAGGTGCTCACACTTCCTTGGTAATTTAAATTAGACTGTTCTGAGGTGAGGTACAGAGGGAGTCAGTCTAGTTTGAAAAGTGGAGAGCCATTTGTGATAGCAAACAGGAAAAAAAATACTGTGGTAGTTTGACCTTGTCTGGTCACCAGATGCCCACCAAGCCACTCTATCACTCCCCCTCTTCTTTATTCTCTACTTCCGATCCGCAGGTGATATCCAGCCACTCCCTGGGAAGGAGGGCCTCGATACGCACAGCAGTTGCTTTGGAAGACAAATGCCTTAATAACAAATGTCTCCTCCCACCCCCTCCTCCTTTACTGTTGAGTACAGCATCATACGCTATGGTCAGCTTGAGTCAGCTCTCCCAGCTGTGTCCCCTCCCGGCCTCTTGCCCACCCCCAGACTACTGGCCTTCGTGGGATGGGTAGAGTGGGGTGGGAGAGACAGCCTTGATGCTGTGCCCCTGCTTAGCAACAGCCAAAACATCGGTGTGTTATCAACACTGTTCTAAGCACAGCAAGCTACAAAGCACAGCACTCTATGAGCTGCTCTGGGGAAAGTTAACTCCATCCCAGAGAGACCCAACTCAATCTCCACCACTTATTCCATACCATTTGTGTCATGCTCAGGTCCCATATACTTTGAAACATTTACATGTTTTCTGACTATCCCACTGTATCTGTTTCTCATTACTGAAATCTCCCCTTACTAACATTTACAACTTACACTACTCACTTAAAGCACCTTTATATCCATAATACAGATTTATATATTCTCATTAATTAATATCCCCTGTCCCTTAGCAAATAGCTAGATATTATTTCCCTATTCCATGGGCCTCTGTCACTCCCTAAAATGTCTACAAGAACAGGCTATGACTTTGGCCCATCTGTCAAGGTCATCGCTCAGGACAGAGAAAGCAGTATGTTTGATTGTTGGGGACCAACACCAGCTTGGTTTGGGTCATCACTGCACTGACTGGTTCCTTGCGAAGCTCAGTCTTTGTCATTTCAGGTAGTTCCTGCTACGTTACCTCCTACAGCATACAATTCACATCATGGATTATGTTTCCCCAAGGTTAAATCTCCTTGAGGTACAATCCATGATCTCTTCCAAGATTCCTGAGTGGTTGGAGTTCTCCATTTGAGCCCCTTGCATGATCAACACTAGCCACTTACTCCATGTTGCATCAGATGAGTGATGTGTGGAGGGGATGTTTCTTTTAAACATACAGTGTAGTACAGGCAATTGCAGCACAAAGAAGAGCTGCATTCTGTACCAACAACTTCTGAAGCAGCTCAAACCCCCTCATGTTCTGCTAGTACCTCTTTTTCAGTCAGGGTGTACTTAGCTTCCAATCCCTGACACCCCTAGCTCCAAAACCCTAGAGGTCAACCTTGAGTTTCACCTGGTGTTTTCTACCAGAGGCTCCAGGTGACACCATGCTTCCGGGCTGCAGTCTAGAGCACATTTGGCACAGCTGGTCCTGTACAGACTGGCCCAATAACTGCCACACAAGCTATCTCCTGACTGATCTGCTCAAAGGCTTGCTATTGTTAAGAGCCCCACTCAAAATAGTTCTTCTTTCAGGTCACTCAGTAGAGAGGTCTCACAAGCTGACTGGAATATGCATTCTCCAGAATCCCACAAGGCCTAGGAAAGCTTGTGTTTCTTTCTTGTTACTATATGGGGTCATAGCTGCTATCTTATTGATCACATTCATAGGGATGTGACAACGTTCACCCTGTCATTTTGCTACCAAGAAAGAACTGGATCTCCTGTGCAGGTCCTTTGACCTTGCTTCTTTTTATGGCAAAACCAGCCTTCAGAAGGATCTACATTATTCTTTTTCCCTTCTCAAACACTTCTTCTGGTTTGTTGCTCCACGCAGCAATGTTGTTGGTGTATTACAGATGCTATGGGGCATTGCCCTGTTCCAGTGCAGTTTGGATCAGTCCATGACAAATGGTATGGCTGTGCTTCCGCTCCTGGAGCAGTTGATTTCAGGTGTATTGGACACTCCTCCATGTGAAAGCAAGCTGTGGCCTGTGCTCTGCTGCCAAAAGGACAGAGAAAAACGCATTGGCAACACCAGTTGTAGCATACCATTTGGCTGCCTTTAACTCCAGTTCATATTGGAGTTCCAACATGCCTGGTATGGCAGCACTCAGTGGTGGCATGTCTTCATTCAGGCCATAATAGGCCACGGTTAACCTCTACCCTCCATCATTTTTGCAGTGGCTGTATGGGTCTATTAAAGGGTGAGTGAGTCTTGCTGATCACTCCTTGGTTCTCCAATTGATGAATCAGCTCATAGATGAGAACCAGGGAGTCTTGGCTGGTGTGATAGTGCCACGGATGGACCATCATGGTAGCAAGTGGCACATGCTTTTCTTCAATCTGCAGGAAGCCCACAATAGAGGGATCACCCAAGAAACCATGTGAGTTAGACAGCAGTTTAATCTTCTCTGTATTCATGGCAGTGACACCAAAAGCCATCTGTACCCTTTTGGGTCCTTGAAGTACCTTCTCCTGAGGTAGTCTATGCCAAGGATACACAGGGGCTCGTAACAGTAGGGTACTTTTGACACTTGACCCTGCTAAGCTCACCTCAGGCTCAAATACAAACTACTGTTGGGATACCTCTGTCACTCCAGAAATCCAGATGGGTTCTGTTGGCCCGCTATCCCAGCACTGGGGCAGCCAAGCAGAAATATGCTCCCCTGGCTGGCAACTGTAATCTTTCTGCATGTCTTAAAGTTCTCTTGAGGTCCTAGCATTTATTAACATTCAGCTTTCATTGCTGAGCATGACCTCGTATGGTCTGGAGCATCCATAGAACCATAGAACCATAGAACCATAGGGTTGGAAGGGATTTCTGGAGATCATATAGTCCAAACCCCCTGCCAGAGGAGGGTGACCTAGAGCAGGTTGCACAGGAACGCATCCAGGTGGGTTTTGACTGTCTCCAGAGATGGAGACTCCACCACCTCTCTGGGCAGCCTGTTCCAGTGCTCTGCCACCCTCAAAGTAAAGAAGTTCTTCCTCATGTTTACGTGGAACTTCCTGTGTTCCAGTTTGTGCCCATTACCTCTTGTCCTGTCACTGGGCACCACTGAAAAGAGCCTGGCCCCATCCCTTTGGTCAGTTTGGGTCAGTTGCTCTGGGTATGCTCACCCTCAGCCTACTGACCTTCGGGTGAGAGATTGGTGAGACAGCCTCGATGCTGTGCGAGCACTGTTCAGCAATAGCCAAACCGTTGGTGTGTTATCAACACTGTTCTAGCTACAATACAAAGCACAGCACTATATCTGGGCTGCTCTGGGGAAAGTTAACTCCAGCCCAGCCAGAACCAAGTGTTTCTTAAGCTAAAGAAGGACAACACATGAAAGCACAGCCACAAACTACCTTGTTGAACCAGGCAGCAGTGCCAGCCCTCTCCTACAGTCACACAGCCTGGAAGGGGAGACACAGCCTCCTTCATGTGGTCTATACACTGCTTCACCAGAAACAATATCCACGCACTCCCGTGAGAGACAAGAAAAGAAAAAAGTAGGCAAAAGAAACCTGACCAGGTGTAAGATTTGGTTGCTGCTTAAAAAATGCCTTTGGGAAAAAGACTTCCAAATCAAAGAAACTCAGCAGAGGGAAACAGAAAACCAAATATAAAAAAAATAGGAAGATACTAAAAAGGTTAATAAGAACTCTATATAGCAATAATCAAAGGCTTTAAAACAAGTAGTGAGAAATTATTTATGCGTACCAGAAGCCGTGAATGGAATTCAACCAAACCTCCATTGACTATAACAGGTGCTTAAACAATTTGTGCTTATGTAAATACTTACTTGTAGATACTTTTAGATGTCTTAATAGCAAAATTCATCCCACACAGGCCATCTGCAGGTATACTAATAGGTCTGTTTCATTATTAAGACAAAATGGAGGCACGTCAAGAGGGGAAAAAAACACTGAAAAATATCCTGTCTTTTCTATAATTCCTCATTGAACTATCTCATTTCAGGAAATTAGACTGAAAAACACACAAAGACAGAAGCAGGTTTCTAGAAAATGCTAACAACTTACAGACAGAAAGTTGTAGGTGCAGAGGACCAGAAATACCAAGAATGAAAGTGTGCACTGTTTGTAATTATGTAAATCTTTGTTCAGTGGACTGTACATGAAGACTTGAGAATCAGATTCTCAAGTCATGGTCTCTGCATCAAATACGGTGGGTGTATGTGTCATAACGAGAGTCTGTGGCCTCTCTATCTCAAACAGCTTTGTTGTAGTGGACAATAGTGAGCCTACTCAGTTCTTTCAAAGAGGTGCCTCCCAGATGTCCTGAAGCACACCCTGTGCTTGGCTATTTTCTAGGGGTGAATTAGACAGTATCTCTGACTCTTCCCATGAAAAAAACCTGAAGCTTTGCAGAAACAAAAGTACACTTTGGCATCACTTTTTTTTTTCTTTTTCCCCCCCCCCCGAAGGTTTCATTGTCTCTTTGAAGAGAAGAAAAGATGTTTAATACTCTTGCACTCATTTGCGTGACTTGGTGGTATGTGATGCTATTTCATCCCTTGCATGCTGACATCCAGTGTATGGGGTGTAAGTATGTTTTTGCAGATATAATCTGAAAAATAGGGCTTAATTCTTCATTTATTGGAGATATTTGCAATTAATTTGGCAATTGTCATCTTAAGCCTGACAGATGCTATCTTCTGCATTCAACAAAACAATAGCATATCCTTACTGAACTTATTCTGTAAAACTTTCAGCAGAAGCACAAGAATCACCTATTACAAACGTGAAAATGAACTGGAGAAAAATGGAACTATCCTGGGAGAGCAGCAAGAATTTCTCTACATACAAATGTACCATCATGGACAAGAATATGGATTCTGTACCAAAAAAGGTAATCTTGCTATTCATTGAGATAAATAATTGCGCCTTTGTTTTTACCTTTTATCAGTCCCTCTCACTTTGAAAAAATTAATCAGTTGCAGGTAAAATCTGATTAGTCATTGTTTGCAGTCTACAGCTTGGTCTGTCAAGGGCTGTGCAAAATTGTCACCAACGCCAGGGTGCATTTGCTGCAGGAGAAGCATCCTGTGCATACCACAGAAATGAAGTTCTGGCATCAAAGTGGAAAGGAGGTGATAGATTGGACTGTAGCTATGTTCAATCATGAATAAGGATGTAGCTGCTGAAAAAAAGGGTTTGTGAATCTAAGTGGACTCGTAGAGAATTTAGAGAGGCAGAGCGAGAGACCCTTCCAATACAAAGGGAATTCCCCAAACACTGCCATGGATTTTCATTATCTCAAGTTCTTCACTTGTTTGCCAGTTAATTGGATCATGCTTGTAGCACAGGTTACATTATAAACCCACATTATACAAAAGAAAAGCAGGAATCTTGGCAGAAAGAGAGATAGAAATGGCTTATTTAGCCTAGCAAAGCAGATACCTTAATTAGAAATACATATTACAAAAACACATCACATCTTTATTGAAGATTATAAGTATAATGCCATAGACGACTTTCTGACCCCTGGGGAGGTCAGACGGGGACTTTTATTTTGCTGAATCCTTTGATTAAATTCCTTAGTGATTCCCTCATTTATTAACCATCTTCTGTTACGCCACTGGGGTATTATTAGCCTTCTCTAATAGTTATGCACTGTTGTTGCACCATCCAACTCCTGAGCTGCAAAGCTTTTTGTGTAGTTATGCTTTTGATCACTCAGCTCCACTCCACATCACCCTCAAGAGGTAAAAGGGAGAGCTAGCTCTTGAACCTAAACCACAGACACACACACACAAGACTTTGGCCCTACAAACTGAGTTTCTGAGTTGCGCTTCCATAGCCAGCATCATCTAACACAAGCAGAGGAAAAACAGAGAAATAAAACATCAGCATGTTCTTTTTCAGGTGAATAGTTCACCATGCAGGTTTCCAGTGGAACAATACATTGCTCTGCACAAAGGGGTGTTCTTTACCATTGAAGTGCCAAACACAAACATCTCAAAAAGCTGCTCCTTTATCCCTGGAGGTAATGTTTGTGGTCTGGGTGAGGGTTTCTCCATTTGCAATCTTTTAAAGGTAAATATTGCCTTAGAAAACAATTCCTTACATATAGGTAACTGCTGTATTTTCTATTAAAAATTATTTTTAGCAAATCTGCTAGAATTATTTGCTCTGAAATGAATGTTTCCACAATTCTGCAAGAGATGTACTACTACAAATGTATCAGTAATTGCATTATTCTCTTTCATACTAGGGCTCCAAAATGCCGCTAAATTTAAGGGTGGATTCAAATAAGTGTTCTGGCTGTTACAAATTAAGGTGTTGGTGCCTGTTCCTTTATTAAATGCTTTTCTGCTGGGCTGTTGGTGAGTTTGTCAGGAGCCAGACCACAGAGTGCTAGCTAAACACACAGTCTGGGGATCAGCGAAACCCATCAAATGGGAGGAGGAGAAGGAAATGCCGGTGATAAGCAGCTAGGGGCAAACTGAGTGTAGCAATCTGAGGCAACTGTTTACAAAAATATTCTGAACCTGCCCTGCGTGGGAGTTAATCCAAGTGGGGTTCATAATCCCAAACCAGAAGTTGTCACGGCCCGTTTTTCCCTGCCTTCTGAACTCAGAGTTCTTCACTAAAATTGCCCAGTCACCAGTGCTCCTGCAGACTTCACAGAGGTGGTGAGATTAGCAGTTTTCTCATATCTGAGCAGAGAAAGTACTCCCCACTCATCTCTTCCTGGGGACTTGACAGAGGAAACACTCTCACGGTCACCCTCAAAATAGAAACCAGGACACGCTGACTCTTAAAACCGCTTGTTCCTTTTGGTTCCTAGCCTCCAAGCGTGCAGGTTCCCCGGGGTTTTGCCCCTACTTCCACAAGGGTGTCCTCAATAATGGCTGCTGGAAGGGGCTGGAGGAAGTAGCAGAGGAAGCCTCCGCCCTTTCACGGAAGTTGGGGTCCACCACAGAAAGAGGCAGAAAAGTGGCTGAAGAGGGAAGAAGGCTGAGCATGCCTGCGCAGCCCGACCACGAGGGAGCTTCCAAAGAAACAAGGTTCTCACTTCAAGGTTTGAGTAACCAGGTCTAGTGGGAGGTGTCCCTGCCCTTGGCAGGGGGGTTGGAACTAGAGGATCTTTAAGGTCCCTTCCAAACTGTTCTATGATTCAATGTGCTCCAGAAAAGGAAGAGATCAAGTCTCTGTCACCCACATCAGGGTGGAAAGCTCTAGGTAGGAGGTTATTTGATCAGAGGGTCCCACTTTATTTTTAAAAGCCCCAGCTTTTTAAACACTCTGTGTGTGTAAGCAGTTCAGGAGTGGATTCCTGAGCATTAATTTAAAAAGGAGTAATACTTCTCTCTGTAGCACCAAGGATGGTGCTAAAAGGCAATGTGCCTGCCTTTACCTGTGTGAATGCTCCACTCACTCCCAGGTTTCACAGTTCAGAGGCAGTCAAATTAGGGTGAGTCCATCTTTCTCTCAGCTGTCATGCCTAACCCAAGGAATGATCAGCTGGAGTTTCAGATCTCTAACGTATCTAAGCGTGTGCCATGGTCCTCCAGCTTGAAGCAGTCACACAATTTTTCCTCACCATGGATATTCCTGTGTTTGCAGGCATGAATGGGTCAGCCATTGAAAATTTCTCCTGCGTGATTTATAACATTTCCCTCATGAACTGCACTTGGCAGGCAGGCAGGGCTGCTCCAAAAGATACCCAATATTTTCTCTACTGGCAATACTCGAGGTAAGTAGGTCTGCTTGAGTCTAGGGAAGCCTGCATTCTCATTTGATACATCACACTGCCCACGTTTAACTAAAACACCTTGCTATATACAGACATGATGATGCAATGGAATGCGAGCTTTATGTTAAAGATGAAAATGGCAGAAACATGGGATGTAGATTCCAAAATGTGACAATACGGACTGCAGTAGATGCTTACTTCCTGGTGAACGGGTCTAGCAATGAGTCCCTGATCCAGTTCTATGATAAGTACATTAAACTGTATGAAGTTGGTAAGTAAATGAACATTTTTATCACTGTTTTATAAAATAAGGAAGTAGGGAATTTTTCTTTGAAGAGAGAAGAAGAATAAAACAAAGTCTGTAGCCATCACAGTACCCTGCAGTGCAAGACAGACTTTGCTCCTGATAGCTGACAGAATGTAGTTCCAAAAAATTAACTAAAACAAGCAAAGGCAGAAGCAGCCTGAAATAACAGCTTGAAGAAGTGGGGTAAACATATCCATGGAATTCAAATGATGAAAAGCAATGGTTAGACTTTCAAGGCCCCTTTTCTGATGGGCTCATTTCTCCATCCCATAATTTGACACCTGAAAGCCACAAAAGGTAAAGGTCCTAAAAACAAAGGGAGGGTTCAACTTGCAAATTAAGACTGCGTTATTTATGCATTACCTATGTGAGAGCTAGGTGTTTAAGCTCCAATAGAGATCTGGGACAGGATTCAGTTGCCTAAAAACTTGCATTATGAGTGTGCCATTTGAGACACCCTCAGACACTGGAGGCATCCACGAGGCTTGCAGATGTGGCCCAGGACCTGTGAGAGATCAAGGTCCTCCTGGTGCCTGGTGTGGTCTGCAGTGCACAGCGTGAGACTGACTCCTGCCTGTAGCAGATGCAGGCTGTACAGCCCAGAGCCCTTCAGCCAAGCATACCTGCTCCATGCTACGCCAAACAGCTTTGCAGACATCACGGGCCCTACCGATGAGGTCTCCGCTGGTCACAGCGGTGAGACGCTCAGGTCACACCTCATCAACTACATTGTAGGCACTCAAATTCAGATGGCTTAATCTTCTGCCTGAATACTACCACATGCACAAGAAGATCCATCGTTTTTCCTGTGGAGACTTGCATTGTCAGTGTGAAATTTAGACATAGAATAAAATGGCACTCTGCTGATTGTACTACTGAATTACACAAAATACTTTTTTTACATGACTTTCAGTTACTTCAGATGTCCAAAAACTGAAGTGATATATTCCCAAGTTTTGCTACTGTATTTTACTGCTGTTTATCAGGTAACATTTGTTAACATCCGTGGCACACAGTTGTACATCGTTTGCCCCAACTTCACATTTATTTTGATATGAACATATGAGTTGTAGCTGATTACTGACCATGTCTACATTAATTACTTAATTTCTTTCCAGAAATACTCACTGCTCCATTAAATGTCACTGTCAATTGTATTAGAGATTCATCAGGCTGCATAATTACATGGCAACAACCCCTTACAAGTCATCGGAAAAAGGGAAAGTGTTTTGAGTATGAAATTAGGATACAAAATAAGGTAAAAACAACATCTTGGTTTGTATTTGGCATCGTACCTATGTGCGTGCATATCTATAATGTGCAAACTTCTGTTTCCTTTATTTATTAACTTCTCTCTCTCATAAACTGTCGTGTCCTCCTGCTCCAGTTCTGCTGGTCTCACATCCCCACTGCTCATGACCTGATTTTAAGCTGATCAGTGGTGCAAAGCAGAAAAGCAGAGGAGAGCAGGGAAATGTTATGAGGCGTCTCCAGCCAAAGACTGGGAGAGCACCTGGGATGCTTTCCTGCATGAGCACGTCTCACAGGAGATGACCGGGTGAAGGCAGTCTGTGATCTGCACTGAGGGCGCTGCCTCACTGGCAGCCTCCAGCCCAGGCCAGGGCCTCTCATGCTCGCCCGGCTTCCCTGGGCACCTCAGCTTTAAGCATTTTGCAGATGCTGGAAAGTTCACAGCTGCCCCTCAATTTCAACACATGGGACTGTTCTGCACCCCCCTGGCTCCGGCCTCTACAACTTCTCCTCCATCACCTCTCCTGCTGTCTGTCACCCTTTGGCAGTCTGGCCTTAGATGCTGTCCTTCTTCCCCTGGTTGAGCCGACCCAACCCGCCTGTCTACACAGTATCCGCCAAAATCTCCGTTTTGAAACTAGTGCTGAAACAGAAACCACCTCTCTGAAAAATTAGATACCAGCAACTTGGGAGAAAATTCACACAGGCCCAGGGTAGACGTCTGCAATGGATGCTTTTGCTTTTCAGTGAGTTACCCTTTCTTCTCTCTGCAGTCAGATGTGGTGTTACCCATCTCCTTCCACGGTAGATGACAGAAAAAATCATGTCTTTAAAGCCCTTCTTTCTTTCCATTGGCTATAAAAGAGGAACCTAAGATGGCTACCTCAGATGTAAACACAAATGTACCAAAAGTGAGCCAGGATTTCTCCTATGTTATAGGCAGAGCACTACCAATTTACCATAGTGACCACAGGGGAAAGTGCAGGACAAGGTCACTTTACCATAGCTGAGGTAGGTCTGGTTTCCACCAAGAATGAAGGAGCAGGGAGGCGGAGGTATCAAATCCTCCTTCACAAATCTCAGTGCCAAAAGGACCTGATTTTAACACCCCTAAGGACAAAGGGCAGCAAAATTATTTGAGCCCATGAGTTTGACAAGAAGAAGCACTCTTCCTCCCCATCCCTGGCATGCCTGTTTCACCATTATGTGATTTCCACATGTGGATAACATCTGCGCCGTGACAAATTAGGGCTCCCTACCCATCCCCTTTCCCAGCCACAGCTCAGAAGCTCACTGTAGCGGCAGTTCCTCAGGCGTTTGTAACACAGGAACATTACAGGAAAGCTCAACTAAGGGCTAAACATAAATATAAATATACAACTGCAATAAAGCAACACCTCATTAACACATGCTAATTCATTCAAAACAAGGCCTGTAGGTTGCTTGCTGTTTGGATTGTCTGGATTTTGTATCTTGCATGCATTAATGGTATCTATCTTGGTAGCTGTTTCAAGGAGCAGTTGCAGTACACACAGCTTTCCAGCCGGCTGGTATAATTTGACAGTAAGATCTTGTGTGAAATACTTAGAATTTTTTACATAAAGATATAAGTTACAACAACAGCAGCATTACCAAAAACGTTTCTTTTAAAGAAATACATGTTACCTTGTCTTTCTGATGCTGCAGTCAGAATGGGTGGGGTTCAGCAGATTCCCGCACTTGGGTGTGAAATTCATCTCACAAACTGAGACAACTTATTGTAGGTGCCCGCAAAGGAGCACAGGTGTTCCGTAACAGTCCATGCACACCTCAGACTCCATGCAGCTGAGCAGTACCTGCCTCATGCCCCTAAAGATACTAAAGGTACTGGAGGTACCAGAGGTACCTACATGGAGATGGCAGATATAACTCACACCTTTCGGAAGGAGCTGTCAGAGGTAAGGCGGGATACGCCAGAGCAGCTAAAATGGCACTGTATACCTATAGTTTAAGCAACTCATTTGCACCTTCCCCATTCACAGCACAGGCTGATGACTTCCATCGTGTCCTAAGTTGAAAGAGCTCAGCCAACAATGAGTAACGAGGAAATACTAGTCTATTTTATAATGCAACATAGACAGTGGGTGTTTTTTCTGAAATGAGACATTCCTTCCAATAACATCTTTCTGATTTTTCCATAATGCCAGCTATCCTTCTGACATTACATGTGATAGATGTTTCCCGGACCTCAGCTTTTCGGTGTTTTCTGGAATCCTTGTTAAAATCACTGCTATTGATTTTGATCACTCATTTTTGAACCTATCCATTTTCAGGTTCTTTGTTCCAGGTCAATGCTTGATTCTAGTTAATTACATTTTGATTGTATGGGATGAGTAACTCTTCACAGTATTTTGGGGAAGCCCCCTGAGTATGGATCACTCAGATGTATAAAATGCACAGTGTAAATATGCCCTTGGAGGCAAATACAGCTTCTCACCACTACTGACAAGTAATTCATGTTTCTTTCCTTTTCTAAAATGAAATGGAGGAAGCCAAAAATCTGCATAAAGTGCTATATTCTGGGACATTACTGGAGCAGAATATCCGATTGATTTTTCAGTTTAAAATTCCTTATTATCTTTATAAGCAAGAAAATAAGAACTAAAGAGGGAGAAATATTTGTTTATTTGACAAGAAAATAAAAATGAAGATTCATCTTTGGTTTTCAGGATAACCCCAAAGAAGAGAATAAGGATCCTCCTGTAACAGTAAGTATTCTTGTCCTATACAAATCTGTGCTTTTGCCCACTTCAGCATATAAACACCATTATATAAAATATAATTTCTTCTAGAACTATAGCTTTTTGTATCAATATAGCAATGAGAATTCATGAAAATATATTCCCATGGTATCTTTATGTGTAAACTTAATACATCTCTTTTGGATGGGGTAGCTTACACAAGACAGAATTTACCGTGCTTTTCACAAAATTTCGTACTTTCCATTTACCATACGAATAGATTTTGCTTAAGACAAATGTGACATTTTGCTTAATAAAAATTGGAAACATTCTCTACCACTGTAGTTCAGGACAGATAGACAGAGGGAACGCTGAGATCTTCAAAACCTGCTGAGGTTTATTTGGGTTCCAACACACACAGTCAGCCTTCCCCTGACACATGAGTGGTCCTCTTGGCCCTGAAAGCATCTTAGGCTTGGCAAATTCCAGACTTTGTATAAAGTATCATGAGGCCAGATGACACATATCTGTTATTGGATTGTCCCAAAAATGTTGCATCGGTTTAGCAAAGACAGACACCACCCAGGAAATATTTGCAAGATTAAACCCTGTAAGGGTTGCAAGGTGAATTTACGGGGTACTTCTCCAGTTTCAGCTTTCTGTCCTAGTTTTTTTTTTCAGGATCCGTAAACAGGGACAGGGAAAAAAATGTTCTTAAAGCATAATAAAATAAATTAAAGACCAAATAAACTTCAAAATCTAACTTTAAACTTCAAAAAACAGAAAGATTTGGTGGCAGGATGAAGTAATTTATCACTGGTTTAAATATGGGGAGAAGAACATTTAACTGGTATATACCTAAAAATCATACAAATTAGGTTTTTATAGAAAGAAAATGCATCAGGAAATTAAACACCAAATTTTATTAATATTTGCCTATAGGGTGAAATGCACTGATTGCTTTGATTTTAGGTAAGGAACAACATATACAAATTCGAAAATTACAATAAGAAAAAAAAGTACATTCTGAAAATCAGAGCACGTGGAAAAAACTGTCTCATAAGCTCAGACTGGGGGGAATGGAGTGAACCCATCGAGTTTGGTAAGACTGTGAAATATTATTTTAATTTGTTTCTTTTTATTATTACCATGTTTGCCTCCCTTTCTCCCTGACACTCACAGACAGGAAGAAAATCTTAATTCTTACCCAATGACATGAAAGGAACCGGGTGGAAATTATTAATGTGGAGGAGATGCTTAAGTACTATGGTAACAGAGGCTGATACCTGCCTTTCATTAGTTGGGATTGTGGAGGCAGCAGTTTCTCAGATGCCAGGGCTCCAGGAACACGCTGACACAGATCCAGCGCAGAGTGCCTTTCAGTTCTTTAAGCTTCTGCCATGAATATTATCCCCTTCCTTCCGCATCTTCCGTTTCACCCTTTCCCCAACACTTTTTACAGTTCCACCACTTTTGCTCTATTTTTCGTTCTGTAACACTGTCTCTCCTTCTCCTTCTCTGTTTTTTTTTTTCCTTTTTTTTTTTTAAATTCTGTACATTTTAAATGTTCAAAATGGTTCAAAAGGCATCAAGCATACCTGAATGTTTTGACAAAGTACTATAAGAAGTCAAGGTGAAGTCCTTCAAATTATTTGAAAAATGGTGTGAAATTTGCATTCATTACTAACAGACACAAAGGCAGCTTTTCGGCATGCTAAGATATTTCTCTCTCCTGAATGTTTCAGGTCAAGGGAAAGATTACTTTATTTTTGTGATTTTATTTCTGATAGCGCTTGGAACAATCTCAGTGACGCTGCTCCCATATTGTCTTTTCAAAAGGTAAATCAACCTTATTGATGTAGAAACTATTGGTATAGTATTATTTCTATGAAACACATTCCTCCTGTCTTCTACCTTCTCACCTACAAACTTAAATAATCTGATTATCGGTACCATGAAGTATGATTACCAGTATTGTTGTGGATGCCACTTTGACATGCAAAATCACTTCAACTGAAAAAGAGGGAAAGAATGTTAAAGTTAGTAAGTGATAGATTCCACCAGATCCTGAAAAACAACCAAAAAAGACAAAATAAAAAAAAAAAAAAACAACAACAACCTCTGTTCTTACTTTAAAGCATTTAACATCCACATTACTTTGAAGTCATTGGCTTCATACTGTACCAGACAAGAGGAAATGAGGACAAATGAATGTGCCATTATTTTGATAAAACTTCTCACTTATTGGTGTAAGAAAGTTATCACAGAATGGCAAGGGTTGGAAGGGACCTTCAGAGATCATCTAGTCCAACGCCCCTGCCAAAGCAGGTTCACCTGGAGCAGGTTGGACAGGAACGCATCCAGGCGGGTTTTGAACGTCCCCAGAAATGTAGACTCCACCACCTCTCTGGGCAGCCTGTTCCAGTGCTCTGCCACCCTCAAAATAAATAAGTTTTCCTTCGTGTTGAGACGGAATTTCCTGTGTTCCAGTTTGTGTCCATTAACCCTTGTCTTGTTGTCGGGCACCACTGAAAAGAGTCTGGCCCATCCTTTTGACACCCACTCTTTAGATATTTATAAGCATTGATGAGGTCCCCTCTCAGTCTTCTCTTCTCCAGGCTAAACAGAGCCAGGTCTCTCAGCCTTTCCTCATGAGAGAAATTTTCCAGTTTCTTGATTGTCTTCATAGCCCTCTGCTGGACTCTCTCCAGTAGTCCCTTGTCTTTCTTGAAATGGGGAGCCCAGAACTGGACACAGTACTCCAGATGTGGCCTCACCGGGGCAGAGTAGAGGGGGAGGATGACCTGCCTCCACCTGCTGGCCACACTCTTTTTAATGCACCCCAGGAGACCATTGGCTTTCTTGGCCACAAGGGCACATTGCTGGCTCATGGTAAACTTGTTGTCCACCAGTACTCCCAGGTCTCTTTCCACTGAGCTGCTCTCCATCCCCCAACCTGTACTGGTGCATGGGGTTGTTCCTCCCCAGGTGCAGCACCCTACACTTGCCCTTGTTGAACTTCATTAAATTCCTCTCCACCCCACTCTCCAGCCTGTCCAGGTCTCCATGAATGGCAGCACAGCCTTCTGGTGTGTCAGCCAACCCTCCCAGTTTTGTGTCATCAGCAAACTTGCTGAGGGTACGCTCTGCCCCCTAAGGTCATTGATGAATATGTTGAACAAGACTGGACCCAGTACTGACCCCTGGGGAACACCACTAGCTACAGGCCTCCAACTAGGCTGTGCGCTGCTGATCACAACCCTCTGAGCTCTGCCATTCAGCCAGTTCTCAATCCACCTGTCATGTGATTTACTGAAAGTCATTGTTTAATAAAATATTTACTGTGACTCTCGTCACAAAATAAATTTTAGTTACCCAAGCGATAAGTATAATAATAATTACCCACCAGTGTACATTCAAAATACTTTCCTTCTCACATAGTGATTTGTAGAGCAATAGCTATTCAATCTTGAAAGTAAAAAATGTCCTTAAGGTATAACACAAAAAGTTTGTGTAAGTTATATTACCAGTATTTTTAATTTCTTCACAATCCCATTTTCTGTCCAAAGGTATTGCAGTTTCAAGAGCATATTTTCACCCATTCCACAACCAAGAGACAAATTCAATGCGTCAAATGGTGAAGATACACAGGTATGCTTTTTTTTTTAATTCAAATTTGATAACTATAAACCATGATAGGCCGAAGACTAGAATAACTGGCATATAAAGATGAGTCATTAAATTTGGTCCTTTAAAAAATAATTTGCTCCCATGCGAAGTATGCTGTTTTGCAACTAGAAATGCTGCATGCCAGTGCTGAGACTAGTGATTTTCCTGTACGTGTTTGCAGTCATATTTTAAGACCCGAGTTATCAGTTTTACCGAGACCGGTAATTTCTGTGTGTACCAGTTTTGCTAGCTTGCTGTTCATGCTTTGAAAATAACCTAGGTAAGAAAGCATTTGCCATTAGTATTCTCAAATATCAATGATCATAAGACAATGTGAATATATATTTTATAAGTCTGACTATACCCCTATTAAAAAAAGAAACCAAACCACAACAAAACAAACAAATCCGTTGGACCGAATCATGGGAAACAGGGCTGGAAAGTCTCAACAGCTTAACTAGCCTTCCTCTTTGCTTCAGCATAGCATTAGTTATGAAAATTTTGATGTTTTGTGCAAATTGTGTTCGATCGATATTCTACAGCATCCCTGTGCAGTTTATTCTAATGTTCAATCATCCTTACTTTTAGAAAGCTTTTTTTAATAGCCTGTTTTACTGCACTTAAAATCCATCACATTTTATCCTTATTCCTTTACTGTTTACAACATCTTACATATTTGCACACTGTCAACTGCACCTAACTCTTCCAGTCTTTCTTCACATGTCACGACAACCAGGCTTCAAACCGTTCTTGTTTCTCTTATGGAATCATAGAATGGGTCGGGTTGGAAGGGACCTTAAAGGTCTTCCAGTTCCAACCCCCCTGCCATGGGCAGGGACACCTCCCACTAGATTATGTTGCTCAGAGCCCCATCTAGCCTGGTCTTAAAAATTCCCAGGGATGGGGCTTCCACCACCTCTCTGGACAACCTGTTCCAGTGTCTCACCACCCTCATGATGAAGAACTTCTTCCTAACGTCCAGTCTGAATCGATCCATCTCTAGTTTTAATCCATTCCCTCCAGTCCTACCATTACCCGATATCCTAAAAAGTCCCTCACCAGCTTTCTTGTAGGCCCCCTTAAGGTACTGGTAGGCCACTATAAGGTCTCCTCGGAGCCTTCTTTTCTCCAGACTGAACAACCCCAACTCCCTCAGTCTGTCCTCACAGGAGAGGTGCTCCAGCCCTCTGATCATCCTCGTGGCCCTTCTCTGGACACGTTCCAGCACGTCCATATCTCTCTTGTAGTAGGGGCTCCAGAAGTGGACGCAGTACTCCAGGTGGGGTCTCACGAGAGTGGAGTAGAGGGGGAGAATCACCTCCCTCGACCTGCTGGCCACGCTTCTCCTGATGCGGCCCAGGATACGATTGGCTTTCTGGGCTGCAAGTGCACACTGATGGCTCATGTTGAGCATCTTGTCCACCAGCACCCCCAAGTCCTTTTCTTCAGGGCTGCTCTCAAGCCAGTCACTGTGCAGCTTATATTGGTGCTTGGGATTGCCCCGACCCAGATGGAGGACCTTGCACTTGGTCTTGTTGAACTTCATGAGGCTGGCATGGGCCCACCTCTCCAGCCTGTCAAGGTCCCTCTGGATGGCATCCCTTCCCTCCAGCGTGTCAGCTGCCCCACACAGCTTGGTGTCATCGGCAAACTTGCTGAGGGTGCACTCAATGCCACTGTCCATGTCGCTGACGAAGATGTTAAACAAGACTGGCCCCAGTACTGATCCTTGAGGGACTCCACTTGTCACTGGCCTCCACTTGGACATGGACCCATTGACAGCCACTCTTTGGGTGCAGCCATCAAGCCAGTTCTTTATCCACTGAATTGTCCATCCATCAAACCCATATTTTATCAGCTTGGAGACCAGGATGTCACGCGGGACAGTGTCAAAGGCTTTGCTCAGGTCCAGCTAAATGATGTCAGTTGCTCTCCCCTTGTCTATTGATGTTGTGACCTTCTCATAGAAGGCCACCAGGTTTGTCAGGCACGATTTGCCCTTGGTGAAGCTGTGTTGATTGTACCCAATCACCTCTTCATTATTCTTCTGCCTCAACGGTGCCTCCAGGAGGATCTGCTCCATAATCTCACCAGGCACAGAGGTGAGACTGACTGGCCTATAGTACCCTGCTTCATCCTTCTTTCCCTTTTTGAAAATGGGGATTATGTTTCCCCTTTTCCAGTCAGTGGGGACCTCACCAGACTGCCATGACTTTTGGAATATAATAGAGAGCAGTTTATATTTGGAATATAATAGAGAGCAACCTCATCCGCCAGTTCCTTCAGTACCTGTGGGTGTATCCCATCGGGTCCCATGGATTTGTGCACTTTCAGGTTCATCAGATGGTCACAAACCTGATCTTCACTTACAATGGGCAGTTTGTTCCAACCCCTGCCATTATCTTCTGTGACTCTGGGAGTGTAGCTGGAGTCCTTGCCAGTGAAGACTGAGGAAAAGAAATCGTTGAGGACCTCGGTCTTCTCCATATCACTTGTCACCAGTTCTCCCGTTTCCTTTCTGAGGGGGCCCACACCTTCCCTAGTCTTCTTCTTACATTAATATACTTCCAACTCGTCCATTTGCACAGCATGTGCACAGTCAGTGAATGTTTCCTATCAGCTGGCTAGAGCAAAGACGTACTTAAATCAATAAATCAGGCTAGTTGTTTATTGCCTACAACGTTTCAGTGGGCAACACCAACCACCCTTTTCAAAGAGGCTCTCGAAAGTCCTCAGAGAAATTTTCCTTCAACCCTTTAACAATAATAGCTTTGAGGATTCTTTCTAAAACTCTCCAGTTTTGGCATCTGTATACCAGAACATGGTCCTAATCTATTTGGCTTTGGTCCTACCATCGTTGGCTTTAACAGAAGGCAGGTAGCGATGTAACTCGGATGAATTTTCCTCATACGCATTAAGTCATAAATACCTGCTATCTCACTTCCTATCAGGCTGCCAGGGCTAAGGCTACAGAGCAGCAGTCCATAGTCTATCACGTTATTATATAGTAGTGGCTAGCAAAGTAGGAAGCAGTCCTTCAAAAAACCGCAGACCCTCCGGATTGCTTGCTTTTACGAAACTTGAGGAGGTTCCCAATTCCTGTGCACACACTGCCACAATTATTCCCAATGTCTCCACTGCCACCCAGAAGCCTTTGGGGATGTGGTTTTGTAAACAGTGGCACAGGCACTTCCACGCAGGCAGGAACTTACCAGGAGCCAGTATCAGAGTTCAAGTGAAGCCCTCGGCTGGGGTTGCCTCACACCTGCCAACAGGCACCATGAAGGTAATTCGTAAGTCTCTGACACGTCACAACAGTTTCTAGACTCTTCTTTGCGTAATTTAATCTAGTCTTAAAGCCTGGTTTTATTTTACCTCTTCTCCCCACACTCTCGGGTGTCTAACGCTGGTGGAGTGCTGTAATTTTTCAAAGCAGAAAATAAAGCACAACAAATCGGTTCTCAGGAGAGCTCTCCTTCTCCATTGACACCGGTACTCTCACTTCCTAGCATTTAGTGCCAATATACTTAGGAGCTATTTTGAACCTGTAATGTCCCTTAATCACACCTTTTTAAAGCTTGCATTTCCTTATTTGGTCCCTACTCATGCAACTTTCTCATTTTTTGTCCTGTTTCACAACGCAGCTTTCCCTTACATCACTGAAAAATCTCATGATTTGCAACCTTAACCTTTCTGCACTGAGTTTGCACTTGTATCCTTAACACTCGTGTTAAAGAGCTGCCAGCTTCCCCATTTGCTTTAAGATCCCACCAACCAATTCACTCAGTTCCTCAGACACCTTGCATTCCTCTAACCCATTTTATTTCACTCATCTTCCTTTACTTGTTGGTCATTCTCACTCCAAATGCTTTCCTTACCCTGGATTACATTTTTAATACTTTTTTTTTTTTTCCTCTTTTTCCTGAATTAAAATACATCCCATGAACTTGCAAGACATACTGTGTGTGCAGATGCATTGCTTTCCTCAGAAAATGACTGAGTAGCACAAAAACTCTACAGCCATGGAGCCCTGCAGTGCTTATCCACCCCACAGACTTCCCAGACAAAATTCCCCACGCAGACATCCTGGTTTGGTGTTCCGTAACATACCCTTTATATGACAACAAGCTTGCTTCTTTTTTTCCTTGCTTTTATTTTTTTTTCTTCATTTCCCCCCCCGCCTCTTTTTCCAGTACTTTGCCTCCTACTTTTTTTTCTTTTTTTTTTTTTTTTTAAAAAAAAACCCAACTAAATTTATCTCCCCTCAATATTTTAAGCCCCAAGCCCTGTATCAGTTCTATGGCCTGACCCAGTAACTTCCAGTCTCAGAGAACTCCAGGTTAACATAAAACCATATGATAGCAACTAAATATAAGTCTAGTTAATTCCTGCATGTGCAAAACTCAGGCAATGCTCACTGAATAAATTTATTCTATCATCGCAGTTAAGGTTGTCCAGCATTTAAGCTAACTTTTATTTCTTTTTCCTTCAGCTGACAAATAGCTAGCACTGATTGCACATGTACAAAAGTCAAACAATGCTCAACTGTCCATAAAACTGTTTTCTCCTGCTTTGCAAGCATTTCTTGTGTATTAAAATAGCAAAACAAGGTGCATTTTGTACTGCTGTATTTAAGATTTAGAAGTGTTCTCTGATCAAGTGATCCTGCAGCTCGTTGCACCTTACAGAATTTTTTTTCCTCTTTAGACAGAATATGTAAATCTACCAAAAAAGAGTTGTAGGGAGGAAATAACTATAGTTGAAGAGATGACCTAACTTTCCCAGAAGACACACTTGGATTCCCCAACATGAAAGAAAACCATGGATCATCTCGACAGCTAAGGAGTACTTCAAAGCACAGACTTGAACCGAATACCACCACCTATAAAACTATTTGTCACACAAAAAAACCCACCTAAAATGGAGCAGGCGAAAAAAGCGGAGAGATCCCAGTAAAAAGCTGTTCTTTTCCCTTTGTTCAAAACCACAACGCCTGGCAGCTAAGCTTTTCTGCAAACACCTGCTGCGAAGACGGGCTTAAACCTCGCTGAGATTTTCTTTGCAGCGTGAGGCAAGGCCTCCCATCCACAACACAGAAGAAACTTATTATTTCCTGTTGTCATTGCTGTGGTGCTTCTTTCCTCATACAATGATTTCCTATAGGACTGCGCAAGAATGCCACAGTAGTTAGCTTTCCCACCTAACCATTTTTATATACCCAAAGTGAAGCAGACACCAGCTATTTGAAGTGCATTTAAAATCGCCCTTCAACCTTGCAACCAGCAATACCAAACTGTCACCGTACATTCAATAAACTTTATGCAAAACAGAAAATGGGAAATAAAATGCCACTTGCCAAAAGTAACCCTTAATGCTGGGCTGCCGGTCAGCCATTTCATGAGCTCAGTACTTCCAACGCAAATGCAAACATCTGCAACATCAATACGGGCTTAACTCACATAGGTATTATTCAACTCTTAAAAAAATCCAGCGGAACAGTTGTGAGAACTGAAACAAAGCCTGTATATAACCTGATTTAATAACTGGTTTTTAAATGTAGAGATTTCCTCACACCTATGTATTTTATTTATTCCTTTTGAAGTGTGCAAGCCCTGTTTCCAATGCCTTTTAAAAATAATACAGGCTTTAGATGCCGGTATTTTCTTATACAAATTCCAGATCTTATCCTGTTAAAAGTATTTTTCAAAATAAATGCATTTCAACAAGTAGCTGTTTCAATAAGGCAGAAAACAAATGCTTTTTTTAAAAGTCTCATTTATTGTTTGCCTCTTATGTTCCCACACTGCGTAATCGTACATTGAAATTGCTGCTGCATGACTAAGGGAAGCCACATACCGAAAAAAAATAAAAATGAACACCAAGTAGTACATGCTGAAAGCACAGCATAGGTAAATTGCAGTTTCACTTAAAAAAACACCTACACTTGCATTGATTTATTTTCCTATTTCTTCTGGTTAAAATCTAGTTCTGGAGGGGAAGGGGGGAGATGGGGTGAAAAACATCCTCCTCCCCCTTTCAGGGGCTGCTCAAGTAAGCGTCATGTTTGGTTCTTCCTCACAAAGCTAGAGCCACGACACACTCACAGTGAGGTCATGTGAGGTGTTCTACCATTATCTCCACCTTCCAAGCCACTGATACAGAAAATAAACCTAAGCAATGTATTTATATAGACAAAAACTCTTCCCCTGCCCTGCAAAATCAATATAATTACAACTGAAACAGCAGGTTGATTGGCAAGGTCAACATCAAATGACCTGCTCACACCACAAGAGAGCAGCCTTTACCAAACCGGATAAAACCACTTGCAGTAGGTACATAAAAGTTTGCTATTAGCTTGCGTACAAAGTAGCCGTGTCATGTACTTACATTCACATACAGACGTGGAAAGCAGTGCTTCTGCAACAGTGAAGGGAAAAGGTAAATTGAGAGGAAGGTAATAAGCAGCCAAAGCCAAGTAGTTAATTTAAATACTTCATCTTGAACAGCAACCTCAGAAGGCACACGAAAGAAATCAAGACAGCTCAGTCAGCCTTCAATGACTCAAACACTGACACACTGTTTCTTTCTCAAGATATAGGGAGAGTTCTTAAAAACACGAGTGGAAGATGAACATCTTGGCTTCCTTTACTGGTCCCCCTACCATGTCTTTGCACATTACAAAGTACAAAAGTAGGATTATATACATATGAAGAATGGCGCATAGGTATTACATTATCTCAAAGAGCAGTATGAGGAATTATTCAACCCGATTTTGGTCTTTCAGCAATCCCAGAACTAGACATCAATCAGTTAATACTGAAGGCTGAGCTACCTTCATCTATATTTTACAGCTATGCAGAAGCATACATATTCCCTCCCACACACCCCATCAACTTCACCTCTTAGAATGAGACTCGTTTCAGATTAAATGCACCTTGCACAGAGGTACTGACCACTGCTACAGATCAGGCCAAACAGTATCTTGAGTGGCACAATCAGCATTTCCAAACAGCAGCAACAATACAATACATAGGTTACTCAGAAGTTGAAGGCATTTACTAGATTCCTGGGTTTTTGCATGAATGCCATGTTGGTTTCTATATTGATTTAAAAAAAAAGAAAATTTCACTTTAAGCTGTTTTACCAAGGGCAAGTTTTACTTTTTGACTGTCCTTGGGACTTTGGGTTCTCCTAGCACTACAACAGGAAACTCCCCATTTTAAATCATATGAAAAGTTGCAAATCGATTTCCAAGAATCATGCAAAAAGCCACTTGCAGCAGCCCATCATACACTATCAGGCACAAAGAATGGGAGTGGTTTCTATTAGTATAACCCATGCTTCCCCCCCAAAGTTCTCACATTCAATTATTTCTTTAAAAAAAAAAAATCAAGCTTTTTCTGTTACAGAGTGCAGTGTAAGTGTATCAGAGGAACCATTATCTGAAACAAGTTTGCAAATGAAAGAGGCTTTCCCAAAGCTTTTATGTAATAATTTCAACACAGACAGAGTAAGTATGTTTATTGTTTTACAGCAGAATGCCCCAATTTAAGAACAAAATTGCTAGATGTTCAGCTGTGCAAAATGGTACATAGTGCTTCAGTACAAGTGGAAAAGAACATGATTTGTTAGCAAGTACTTTCAAATACAATTTTATGGTCCTAGAAGATAGGACTTGAAACCGGGGACTGATCCACAGGCAAACATTTTTTTCTGCCTAAATTGGACCCAGCCACTTTGGACCCAGAACCAACACCACTCATTCCTCATTGCTGGGGGAAAAAAAAAAAAATAATTGCCACACTGAATTGCCAGATTCAGTGTTTTCATGCATGTTACTGAGAAATGGATCAGTCCTCTATGTCAGTTTCTAGCCCCATCTACAAATATCATCTGGCTCCGATAAATAAGACTCACAGGAATTTCTTGAAGGTCAATGGTCCATAATGGTAGTTATTCTACATGATCTGCTCAACTTGATTTCCAAATTCTAGTTAGGCTGCTTAAATGACTTTCTTGAATTCATCGTACAGCACAAGCACAAAAGCACCCCCCATTCCTCTGAGAACATTAGACCATGCACCCTTGAAGAAGGCCTTTCCTCCCTCATCCCTTGCAATCTTCCGCCAGCAGTCAATTGTTCCAGAGTACATGATATCAGCTGTAGAAAAAGAGCAAAGAGTCATTTTTAACTCCTATAATTGTATCCAAGGAGTTTTTAACAACTGCCCTGTTTCACTCTTCTAGCTGCTTTGTGATGTCCCAAACTACATTTTAGGACTGTAACAAAATACTAGTTCAGGTAATAGAAAAGCTTCCTATCTGCTTGTCTAGTTATTAAAAGCTAAGTCAGATAATAAAAATGTTACGTGTTCTTTTTGGCAATTATACTGTCCCCTAATTGCCTTTGTTTAATTTGTCATTGCAAACAGGCGGTCCATTTGCTCATTTCATATTCTATAAAGAAAAGTCCTCAGCACAATTCCTGACAAACACCACAAGTTATGATCCTACTGCATTTCCTCATATATTTTAAACGTAATAAAACTTAAATCAGATTTATGGAACAAGGAACTGTAAGTGCTGAGAGATGACTATTAGGAAAAAAGCACTCCATCTTATTAATGCTATTTAAAGAACTGCACAAATTAACAGCCCACCTCCTTTGCGTCCTGACTGCATCATCATTCTACGTCGCACTGTATCAAAAGGATAGGAGACCACACCAGCCACAGCAGTCACTGTCTGGGCAATCATCCAACTGATAACAATGTGAGTATTTCTGGGATCTGGGAGCATGCCTGGAATAAAAAATAAAAAAAAAGCTTTTTATCTTGTACATCCTCCTCCAGTTCACTCAGTGCATAACAGCTACATTACTAGATGAAACATTATGAAACATTATAAAGCCATACTTTGAGGTTACACCAATACAATTGATAAAATTTAAACATGCTGAAGTAATATTAAAAAAAGTCACAGGAATTGACAGGATTTTCTTCTTCCTCTCTTTGATTACCTGTTGTAATCAAAACAGGTAACATTTAGGCACCAGGATGTTTTTCAGACCGGAATGAGAAGATATCTAACTATTGTCTACTCTTTTCAGAAAGTGTCACTAAAATAAGTCATTGTCCCTGTGCATTATATTAAACTATAAACTAGTGTCAACAACCTCTATGCCCAAATGTCAAGCTTAACAAACAAGTGCTTTGTAAAAGCACTGCTCAATCCCATTTGGCTGAACACACTTGAATTGGTTTAATATAACCACAATAACGCACTGAACAAAAGAACTTTTAATTGTGTATGGTTATCAACATGCTTTGCCAGCATTAGGAAAAGCTCCTTTAAAGACACATACAAAACCAGGAGTATTTGAAAGTAGCCTGCTGCCACCAATATATGCCTCAGTTTTGCCTTGAACACTGCAGTGTCACTGCTGTTGGCACCAATACCCCCTTCCACCTCCACACTCACATAAGCTATAGTTACTACAGACAAAGTAACATCCAAGAATATACATAAAGAGACAATACAATTCTGAAAATCAGTTTATCAGATCCTTTCTGAAATTTTACCTTTTGCTGTATCATAGATCCCAAAGTAGGCAGCTCTATAGATGATGATGCCTTGGACAGAGACATTGAACCCTTGATACAAGCCACGCAGACCATCAGACTTGGTAATTTTGACTAGACAGTCCCCTAGACCAGAGAATTCTCTGTCTGCACCAGCTTTTCCGACATCAGCAGCCAAACGGGTTCTTGCAAAATCCAAGGGGTAGACAAAGCAGAGGGAAGTGGCTCCAGCTGCACCACCAGAAGCCAGGTTACCAGCAAAATACCTCCAGAATTGAGTGTGCTTGTCTACACCTCCCAAGAACACCTGCTTATACTTATCCTTGAAGGCAAAGTTGAGAGCTTGAGTTGGGAAGTATCTGATGACATTTGCCAAGTTTCCTCGCCAGAAAGACAGCACCCCTTGTTCCTTTGGAATACGGACTACACAATCAATGATACCCTTGTACTGCTTATCAGCGGCAATTTGTTTACTTGCGTGTTGTACCTGCAAATAAAAAAAAAAATACGTATTTTGACTGTATGTCTTGTCAGGCCTGCAGTACAGCTGGGCTGAAGTCTGCTTCTACTACAAAACAAAGAGCTGTTAGGCCTGAATGCTTCATGGCACTTGCCCATGAAGATTAAGCCCCTCTGAGTCATGATAAAGCAGCTCTGATAGCAAACTTCCAAGCAAAAGCTCCCGGGTCAGTCTGACTCCCAAGACTAAGAAGGGCTGTCCATTTATTTGTATTTTGGTGAAGACCCAAGAATTTAAGGATTGACTAAATTCTCAAGAATTAAAGGTGTAGGCTTTACACACACACAAAAGAAGAGAGTGAATGTGAAGGAAGAACCATAGATACAGGGGGGTCTTATACAATCCTAAGAACCAGGAAAAAGGCGTAACATTGATTCCTAGCTTCTTCACCGCTCGGGACTTGCCAGAATCAGAAGGGGCACCCGAGAGAAGGAAGGGCGAGCACAAGTACGCGCGGGCCGGGCCTCCCGACAGCCCTCACTGACAGCGGCGCCGGGGCCTGCGGGCGGCCTGACCCATCCGCATCATGCCCAGAGGACTTCCAGCCGGGGGTGCTGGTGGGGAGCGGCGAGGCGGCCGCCAGCCCTGGGCCCGCCGTCCCCGACAAGGTCACTCGAGTCACCTTGGGGTGCCCCCCACGCCCCGCCCCGCCCCACGGTGGAGAAGGGGGGGGCAGGTCACGCCAGGTCGCCACGCTCCCGACGCCGGCGCCCGGCCCGGCCCCGCCCCGCCGCTGGTCCAATGGGCTGCTGAGGCCGCGCCGTCACGTGAAGGTCACCAAGATGGCGGCGCGCTACGGCCCGCCCGGAGCGGGGCGGCAGGAAGTGACACCGGCAGCCGCCCCCCTCCCCCCTCCCCTCCCCGCATAGCGGAACCGGCTTCCCCGCCGCCGCCGCCCACGTGACCATCCCCCCTCCCCCCAGCGGGCCACCGCCTCGCGCGCGCCCTTTGTTCTGCGGGGGCAGCGCCCGCCCGCACTCCTTCCGTCCTTCCCTCCCGCCCAGGCCGGGCCTCGGCGGGCGCCGGCGGCGGTGGGGGGCGGGGGGGGGGAGGGAGGGAGGGAAGGTGACGGGCTGCCCGGTCACCGCCGCACCACTGACCTGTAGCAAAAGCTTGACCCGCTCGATGGGCGCCACCGCCGTCTTGCTGATGGCGGCGGCGACGCCCCCCGCCAGAAAGTCCTTGAGGAAGGAGATGGCCTGGTCCGCCATGTTGAGCCGCCGCCGGGGGAAGAAACGCCACTGCCTCTCAGGCCGAAAGGGCGGGACTGGTGCCGCGCAGCGGCTAAATGGCGGGCGCCGCCGGCCACGCCCCCCGACGTTCCATTGGTCGCACCGCCTCAGGAGGCGGGGCATCGCCTCAGGGATGGTCACGCCCCTTCGCCCGCCCCCCCTCCCCTCACCGCCCCTGCGGCGCCAGTGGCGCAGCGCCGCGTCGCCCAGGGCGGCTCGGGCCGGCCGGTAACCTCTGCTTGCCCGCCCGCCGGCACCGGCTGGCCTCGGTGAAGGGCGAGAGGCCTCGCCTCCGCCCCCGCCCGGCCTGTGCGAAGGCGCTGGGTGAGCAACGGCCATCCGCACGCCGTGCGGCCCGGTCCCGGGCCTGCAGCACGGTGTGCAGATGGCCGTTCCTCACAGAATAACGGTCGCTATAATCCGAGCACCGGATTTGGGGTACAGGTTTGCGAGCCCGGCCGGTCAGTAAGCGGGGCAGCCAGTTTATGGCCGGTAACAAGTGGTGTTCCCCAGGGCTCTGTATTAGGGCATGTTCTGTTTAACATCCTTATCGGTGATCTGGATGAGGGGATCGAGTGCACCCTCAGTAAGTTTGCAGAGAGCACCAAGTTGGGTGGGAGTGTTGATCTCCTTCAAGGCTCTACAAAGGGATCTGGACAGGCTGGATCGAGGGGCTGAGGCCAACAGTATAACATTCATCAAGGCCAAGTGCTGGGTCCTGCACTTGGGTCACAACAACCCCATGCAGTGCTACAGGCTTGGGGAAAGGTGGCTGTAAAGCTGCTTGGTGGAAAAGGACCTGGGGGTGTTGGTTGACAGTGTGCCCAGGTGGCCAAGAAGGCCAACAGCATCCTGGCCTGTAACAGGAATAGTGTGGCCAGCAGGATTAGGGAAGTGATCGTCCCTCTGTACTCAGCACTGGTGAAGCTGCACCTTGAATACTGTGTTCAGTTTTGGGCCCCTCGCTCCAAGAAAGACATTGAGGTGCTGGAGCAGGTCCAGAGAAGGGCGACGAAGCTGGTGAGGGGTCTAGAGCACAAGTCTTATGAGGAGCGTCTGAGGGAGCTGGGGTTGTTTAGCCTGGAGAAAAGGAGGCTGAGAGGAGACCTTACCACTCTCTACAACTACCTGAAAGGAGGCTGTAGCGAGGTGGGGTTCAGTCTCCCAAGTAACAAGCGATAAAATGAGAGGAAGTGGCCTCAAGATGTGCCAGGAGAGGTTTAGATTGGATATTAGGAAATATTTCTTCACCAAAAGGGTTATCAAGCACTGGAACAGGCTGCCAAGGCAAGTGGTTGAGTTGCCATCCCTGGAGATATTTAAAAGACATGTAGATGTGGTGCTTAGGAACATGGTTTAGTTGTGAACTTGGCAGCGCTAGGCTAACAGTTGGACTTGATGATCTTAAAGGTCTTTTCCAACCCAAACGATTCTATGATTCTAATGAAGCAAACTAGGATGATCATTTGGTGATGACTGTTGGAAGCCCATGTAGGATGGAGGCACTGCTTTCTACATGGGGCCCTGGGCGGCAGCAGCAGCCATTAGGTGGAGGGGAGCTGATCTGGGGCATTGGGTGCCAGTGGGTTTTACTCCATACTTGCCACCCTCAGGGTAATGGTGATCGAAGGCATCTCATTGTTTCCATGTTCAGTTCCCACCTGCTCCTCCTCACCATGGTAGTGCCAAGTATCGATGGGCTTTTCCATCAGCCACTGAACTGATCCAAGACGAAATGCCAAAGAACGTAACCGTGGTTTCCTAGAGGGACAACAGGGAAGTGTGGTCCCAGCTTCTTGTGTGGTGCTCCATGTTAGATGCTGTGAAAAGCTCTTCTGGAGGTTGCCCGAGCAGGTTATCAGGGCAGGGCCTCTGTCAGTAACTTCTGCTAATTTTATTTTATACTGAAAGTGAAATTTTACACCTAATGGCCAAACTTCTGTCTGAAATTATACCTATTCTTTCTAAAAGTAAGTCTTGAAATTGTTCTAGGTGGAGGGAATTAGTTCACGCACACCTTTTGTTATTGCTTTCACTTTTAATGGATATTTCCTACAAAAATAAATAAAGCTAAACATTTTTTTTAAATAGTTGTCTGGTGAACCACAAAGTTGCAGTAGCTGAGCTGTCCGAAACCACTGCTTACACATGTGTGTACTTTGCAGGATTTCAAAATGAGAGCGTTTGTCTCAGAGAGGATGTTGTGAGAACAGGATGTGTCAGGCATACCCTTTGTCTCTGCTGTAGTATAATAGACTATGTATTATACGTCACTATGCCCTTTTTTGCACATCAAAAGATATGAAGTAAATTGTGTGCTATTTTATATTCTAAATAACAACATAGATATAGTGAAGTTGAATGGTCACATCCAGAGGGTAGTGGTTAGTAACTCAATGTCCAGATGAAGATCGGTGACAAGTGGTGTCCCTCAAGGGTCCATACTGGCACCAGTACTGTTTAGTATCTTCATCAATGACATAGACAGTGGGATCGAGTGCACTCTCAGCAAGTTTGCATTATGACACCAAGCTGAGTGGTGCGGTCAATGCACCTGAGGGATGGGATGCCATCCAGAGGGACCTTTAAAGGTCCCTTCCAACCCAAACTATTCTATGATTCCATGAAGTGACTCTCTCCCTAACCCCTACACAGGGTTAGGCACATACAGTGTGTCAGCACCATATTTTGGATGTAATTAATGAAAGGCTGTAGTGCATATTCTCAGGCAGGCACACAGCATACAGCTTAGTGCAGTAGCTTCCTTTAAAAAAAGCTTGTAACTGAATGTTAATGCTCTCATAGCACAACACAATGTGTGCAAGGACAGGATTTTTTTCCCCATAAAATTTTCTATCGATTAAAAAAGAACTTCATACTCTGTGGCCGTGAATTATTGCTGGTTTGAAAAAGGAAGGTAAAATGTACGTTAACTTTTGTGACAGGAAACTCTTCAGTCAATAGTTGTCCTGTCCCATTCACATTTGGATCTCAGATTCATTTGACTGGGGGAAATCCTTTTCTCTTTTGCACCATGCTTTCTGTTTCTGCACTTTTTTTTCTTTTCGGTTCTTTATCTAACCTCATATTCTGCTATTCACTTTCATAAGAGCTCACAAATAAAACAGGGCTAAAAAGGAGGAGGAGGATGATGTTCTTCAACCAAATATGGTGCCCCCACATTTCCTCTCCAGTTATAATCACAGATAAAACTGGTGCTTTTATACAACTGCCTTTTCCCATAAGCCTCGCAGAAGGCAGAGGAGTCTGTCTTCACTCTCCTGAGAAGCTGCTGCTCCTGTTCTTTTTCCAATCTTGACTACACCATTGCAGTAGCAGTTTCCAGACTTCATTAGACAATGTTTCTTTATTTACAGTAGAAAGTGTAACACAAAATTATATTAAAATGGATGGTGACGGAGTATTGAAATGATACCTGCTTTAACCTCCTGGAAAAGGGGCAAAGCAATGTGTGCTGGTCTAAAAACAGGATTATTCTAATTGCACCAAGTATGAAGAAACTGTGATTTCTCAACAAGGTGAATACTGCCATAGGGCTGCTGACACCATTTGTGGTTGGAGACTACAGGTGTTGTGCAGCCACGGTAACACTGCCATCAAATGATGCCAGAATCCTCTGTCATCTTTTTACTCAAGTTCAAAATAAATGCAATCAATCTCTCCCCCTTTTTATAAAAGTAACTTCAGAAAGCTGACATAACAATTCTTGTTTATGGTATTAATGGGAAATTGAGAACGTATTTGCATAACTACAAAACATCAAATGTGACTAGAGACATCCAGATTTTACTACTAAATCCATTTTTTTCTAGGTCTTCACGCAGAGAATGACATCCAGCAAATTTCCTGTCAATCTGATTTTGGCATTTGTGAACCCATGTTGTTCCAGTAAGCGTCGATATTCAGAGCCACTTCTCTCCTTTCCCTCTGTCTGCACAAGCATGTTCAAAGACTGCAGCAGAGCTGTGCTCCTGATCTTCTTCTCATCATCCAGCACCATTTCAGCCAGCAAAATCCCACAGCCTAATTTAAAAACAAATGCATGCAACAGTACTAATCCATTATCACGCAAGAGAATTTCTGCTACCATATATAAGGGTGTAAACTACAAGACACAGGTGATTTCATTTATGATTTATGGATTTGCTCTTCTATTAAGTGACTAATCCACTATTAAACGCATAACCCACTCCTCTCACAAAACCCAGGCAATTCCCTTCCAAGCTACGGAGGGATCAAACACTCGCAAGTCAAGTCACGTCTCTGTTTTCAGGGGAAGAAGGGATGACTTCTGTAGGCTTCGCATGAGGTTTATGCAAAACAGTAAGACAGGAAGAGTAGTTACATCTCTTTGGGATATATTGCTGCTTCACATTCATATCGAAAAGTGCCAAGCAGACAAAACGGTGGATGGCGAGCATTACAGAAGCAGAGAAGAAGTGAGTGTTGTGCATTATTTATGTAGGAACTGAGGTCTTTGTGGTGGCACTGACTTAGGGATGCGAGCAGAACTTCAATGATCCTGTTTACATACAGCCGCCTCCTCTGTCTTCAGACCCGTGAGGGGAAAGGGAAGACAAGAGCGGGCTGCTGACAAAACAAGCACTATTTTACTCTTTGTCTTTTGCCCTTGCATCTTATGTGGTGGTTTCTCTTGGCATAGTGGGGATAGGAGGCCACCAACTCAGCTCAAAATAGCAGCATTTTACAGTGATTTTAGTACTACTAAGTTCTGTATAACACTCTCATCTTTCTGACCCTTAAGCCAATCTCCTCAGAGCCACTCCTACCCGTACACCTCAGACAGTTAACTATTGATAAAAAGTAAATTAAATGTAACATTGCAGTTACTTAGAGAAGAGACTGAGATCTGTGGATAAAATTACTGTCTGAGACCTTGGTGTTAACCATCAGGATTCATGAAAGTCCTTCTGACTTACTAATAAATTCCCTGTTTCTTCTTCGTATGATCAGCTACCTCACTAAATGCAAGTTCAAGCCACTTGCCCTGTGATGAACCAAAGACACAATTTGCTTCACAAAGAAAAAAGTTTAGCCAAGCAGATCTGAGGTGAGCCTCAAGCTACATTCTCTCTCCAGTGGGCTTCTGCTGCCCTAATTCAGTCATCCATAGATGAGATAGCTGTATTTCAGCTAGCCCGCTTAAATACGCTCTGTCCACTATTAAATGTATAAGCACTGTTATTAGGAAAACCAGGAAATTTCCTTTCACAGATAGGTGAGACAAACCATCCTCTGAAAATGCCTGTTTTGCTACTGATATAGAACTCAAGGTGACTAGACGATTTGAATGCCTAATATTTAGGTATCAAAAGTTAGGGTGATAAAGCCCATTTGTTACGATTCAGTGGTTTCTATTGACCGCACACACCCCCCTCCCGCCCTTTCCCATGTGATTGTCCTTTGCCTTGAACAGAGGGACCTGGGAATCGCTGTTCCTGGTTACACAGCAAACATTGCTAGCTAGAGTAATGCAAGACTATAATTTCTAAGTCACCATTACATTATAGCTTTGGAAGACAGTGTCCAAATTTCACACATTCTAAAAAGAGAACACAAATAGAACGGTCATTATAATTTGCCATGATAAGTTATTTGGGACATCCAGACACCCCCACGATTCTCCACCTCAAAAAATTGTTTTCTGTGCATCACATTTCCTCTAAACTGTTGCTAAGGCAGAATGTGGTTAAAAGACAGGATCCTCAAGATGGCATAGCTGAATGTTGCTTCCCAGGGAGCACAAAACCTACAGGCTTTATTGGCAGAAGTTCATTTGGATTTCAAAACTTAGCCTCCTCACTCTTCACATCTTGATTAGTGAACAGGCCCAAATTTTCCTCAGTTACGTCTGTTGCTTAGGAAGTTTTTTCAGCGTAACACTGTTAAATCCACCCCTTCTACCAGCCAGCAAAAGATATCAGCTTTCTCCACAACAACTTAAAAACTTAATTTGGACATTAATGAAAGAAAATGACTTTATAATTTCTCAGGTGATCAAGCAATGCCAAATGATTATAGAACAGCTTAGGCTGAAACGGACCACAGACCTCTAGTCCAACCTCCCGCTCGAAGCAGGGCAGCTCTACAGTCAGCTCAGCTCCTCCAAGGACAGAGATTCCACAACCTCTCTGGGCAACCTGCTCCAATGCTTAATTATCCTGAGAGTGCAAAGCTGCGGTGCATTACCACAGACACCACGCCCAAGGGACTAATGCTTAGTGTGTATGGAGTATTGTGCTTTAATCACAGAGTACGCTGAGGTTGTGCAGTAGCCAAGCATATTGTATTAAAATTTTACAGTCAGATACATAGTACTTAGAGGCACAGTTTTAAAGTCTGTGACAGTTACAGGTGTGCCAACTTTAGGATTAAAATATTTTCTGACTCAAACAGCTTACAGCATCGTAAAGAACAGTGTTATGGACTTTATGAATAACTCGGAGATGAGAAACATTTGATTGCTGGAATGAGCCTCTCTCGAAATACAAACCTGTTAAGCATAGTGGCAAGCTTCATGTCAATACGGAAAAGAAACTTATTTTAAATTTATTCAGTTGTTTTAATATTGTGCCTTGTCTCTTTAAATGTCTGTACAGATGCGATCAGTCAAATTTTCATTCATAAAAAGCTTCTGCTAAGAATTAAAAACCCCAGTGTGGGGTTCTGTATAGCTGAAGTGTTCTGTAGTAAGCACGTTTCTCACGATGAATTGAATCAATGCGGCACTTTTGCTTTCCTCAGTGCTCAAAGAGCAAAGTAGCTTCTGATTAAGTCACATAAGAAGAATTTACCAGGCAGATGTAACTCTTGACCCTTGCTTATCAATTCTCTTTAATTTGCTGAGGTTGGTGATTCAGCATAGGCCCAGCCTCCTTTGCACTGCCTTATTGGGATTATTGCTGTACAAGAGTGACAGGCAAGAAATTCACAACTGATAGAGAAGAAAGCCAGTTTTAAAGTGCAACTTTTATCTCCAGGAAGGCTTCCACTACAAAGTACACTTTAAATAGAAACAATAAATATCAAGGAAGTATCAGGGAAAAAGAAACATTAGGAGAGGTGACATCAGTCACAGATTACTTGAAGAGATGGGATACAGTATGTACTTCTCCAATTAAAGACTGGAACATGAAGAAACTTCTACTTTTAATTTTCATAAGAGAATTTATACATAAATCCTAAAACTCACCTCAAGTAATGAGACAGAAAGCATATATGGCCATTTAATCACATTCAGAAAAACCCAGAACTGATAGCAACAGCTCTCAGGTGCCCCAGACGCTTTTTAAATGCGTACAACTCACTCCTGCAGAAGCTGCAGTCCAACTTTTATACAAGGCCTGTAACAACTATGTTCAGATAAAGGCTCAAAATGACCCTAAACTGACAATATGTCCTGGTTGATGATAGGTAAATTGCACAAGTGTTGTAAAAAGCGCAGCATCCCAGTTTGCTTCTGGGCACGCTATGGTGACAGATTCTTCTTGAAGCCCAAAACAGCATCTAATAAGTTTCCTGTGATCTTAATTTGTACATTTGTGAATCCATATTTCTCCAGCAGCTGTTTATATTCTGAGCCACTTCTCTGCTTGCCTTCAGTCATACTGAGGGACTGTAGTACAGCTCTAGGAGGGTGCGTCTTCTGTTCGTCAAGCACAATTTCTGCCACTAGCAAGGCACTTCCTGCATTTCCAAAACAACCAGAAGTGGTTCAGTAAAGTATTTCTAGCTTCTAGCTTTTAGTGTTTTGTTCAGAGATAGTTATAGGGGTGCCTCAGACTAGTGTTGGGAATTTACCTTCAGTAATCTCTTCCTGGAAGCAACCATTAATCACTAAAAGGAAGGGGGAGTTTAGAGCACTGTCTCCACTTCAGCAAAGTTCAGATCACTTCCTGACTATGCTTTTAAACTCAGTCTTGTTTCCGTTTGAACCAAGCAACTCTTGTAAGCATCTGTTGTACCCCAACCTTCACATAACAAGATTAAGTCAGTCACCCACAATTTTTTTTGATAATTTATAAACAGGATTAGGCTTTATGGCCTAGACCCATTTTTGAATGCTCTCCTATGAAACAAACTCCATAGCAACAGCTAATCCTGTTGGATTAAGGAATCAGTTGATCTTAGCATTTTGTCTTCCCCTTTGATTTTTTTTATACTGTCCAAATGTAGGAGAAAGTAGAGGAGGCTACATATTTTTCAAGAAATCTGTGCATAAAGTAGAGCTGAACTCCAGTTTATCATATTCTGAGCAGTACTGAGATAGCAAAACAAACTGCTGCTTCTTGATTAATGTTGAAGGACCTTTAGTTAGACGACTTGTATGTATAGAAATAAGCACATGCTTAGGTATTTGATGATACAGGGCTTAGTAAGAAAGACCGGGCATGGCAGAGATGGGGGAGATGACATAGTTGTATGTGAAGTCTGCAACTATACTAAGGGCCTATTTTATATAGTTTTATTAGCAGCTTTGTTTCCTTTTTTTCTTAGTACACATGACCATAATGCAAGCATAGACATTCAAGCAAAGGCTACTAGCAGAAAAAATACTTTTTTTAATATGAGCTTCTTATGATTACGCATGTTTATGCATTAACATGCACCTTTAAACCCACAAGATGAAAAAACTTACCTGGTTTGCTAACAGCTGATATCTTGCTTAACAGCACATGTACCTTTTCATCAGGCCAGTCATGAAGAACACGTGAAAGGATATAAAGATCTGTTTCTGGAAGATTATCCTTGAAGAAGTCACCTGTTGGAAAGCAGAGTTAGTACATTCCTACAGAAACCACAGGGTACATTCCTACAAAATGAAATGAAAATATTGTGGAGGAGCTAGGAGCTTCAGCAGAAAGAAACAAGAATGAACAGGTATAGGGATGCACTGATTTGCAGACAAGGAAAGTGTAGTTAAAGAGAAGAGCAGATCACAGGTAAGAGTTCTGTAACATATAATGCCTAGATCAAGAAAAGCCCAAGAAGAGGACATGCGGCCTCTACTCCCACATGGTACCCAAAAGTGACTAATTCATGCTTATTTATCCATATTCTCCAATAATAGCCAGTTTGTTTTTATCCCCACAGGCTTGAGAAGTACAGTGTCCCCATTTAGCATGGGTGAGCCTACGCTATCTTGTACTAAGACACACATTTGGGGCTGGAGCAGGATAGCACACCATTTTCTGCAGCAAAAGAGCCTGCTCTGTGCTCCAGGATAGAAGAAATAAGACAAAAGATCACATGTTACATTTACCTGATACAAATGTCACTGGAGCTGTATGTTGTCCTGAAGGCTGAAAGTAAGAGGTGTTTGCAATGACTTCTGGAAGGTCAAATACTGTGACCTTGAGATTTGGGTATATTTGTACTAATTCATGAGCCAGAGCTCCAGTGCAACCTGTTGAAAGTTTTTAAAAAAAGTCAAATCAAGTCTTTTCTCACAGCATTTGCAGACGTTTTTAAAGACAAGGCTGTAAATAACATTGAGACCTTGAATCGGCTCCACAATTAGCATGGGCAATAGCACTTCCTGTTGGATACAGCAATGCTTTAAAGCTAGGGGAATGCAGGCATTATTCCTTACCATCGCAGAATTGCTAATGTGACCTTTGATACCAGTACTTCAGTTTTTTTGGGTGGCAGAAGAACATTAAGGGCAAGACTTGTAATTTGTGGATGAAGAGCACTAGAACTATTTACCGTTCACAAAGCACTGATATCTGAAGTTTGACAAACACTCTCCAGCATGGTGAGGAACAGGAACGGTAAAGTCTTGCAGTCTCTGCGCAAATGGCAAAGGTTGCACCAGTACTGCGTTAATTCCTCTGACATGCTGTCCACCTCCCCAGGCACTAAGTATTATTCCTTCAGTGGATATTTCCCTAAGTAATAACACTCCCTCTGTGCAACTCCTAGCATGGGGTAAAAAAGGACACTAACAAGAAGAGTTTCTTCAAGTGTACCATTGGTCTTCACCATTTTGCTTTTCATCTTAGATATTAATAATTAAAAGAACACACAAAACACTTAAATCCATTCTAGAAGAATCCAACCTTTTTGTTCTAGCAGTGCAGTGTTTAAAGTTTGACACCCCCATATAGAAGGATTCAGAAAGAAGTCCTTCATTACTTTTGAAAAATCTCGGACATGGCACAGGACAGCAACAGCACAGTTGGAAGTGGAGCTCTCAGCCCAATATTCTATCAGATGAGCCACAAACCATCTTGTTTTCTGTGCTGAGCTAAGTGGCAGTATGTAACTAATTGTGACATTCACTTACTTAAATGTTATTTTAGTAGTTTCAAGTAACACTGCTGTCAGTTAATTGCACTCAGTCTTTTTATTCTGACATTACAATACCAGAAGAACACCAGTAGACAATGTTACTGCAGTTCTACTAAAAAAAAAAAACACAACATGATTTTAAAGTAATAAAATACAGAACTGAAATCAAGCTTTTCACTTTAATATGTAAACCAGTTCAATTACAGGCAATACCTCCTAAATCACAGGCAGACTTAAACTGTGAAAGATCAAATGCTGTAGCCACATCTCTTGCTGTGAGGTGGGCAATGCTGTGCATGGCAGCCATAAAACGTTGCTTCACCTCCTGGCTGTGATAATAGTCCTAAGTGAAAAAAGCACAGTAAATGAAGTTTATTTTCATTACTTAACTAAAACTATGTCCAATCAAGGCAGTAGGTACACACCATTAACATTAGAAGTCTAAAATTAAAAGATCAGTTGAAAGTGTCATTGCCTAGTTGCTCCAAATCCTTTGCTGTTTTGTTGTAGTGATAAGCAGATTTGTGCATCCTCTCAAAAATTCTGATCATACAGACAATGCAGTGCGTCTCAAAGGACATACACTTGGCTGGTTTGAACGTGGTCTTGGTGATGTCCCAAGGGATGTTAAATTCACTACTTCCGCCCCCTGAAGCTGGGGCAGCATAGCAGGAAGAAGGGATAATCTGAAAAGTGCTTTTTAAAGAAATACTGTGCCTTTGATATACATTTACTAACACATTTTCTTCACAGCAAAATGTCTCCAGACTTTAAACTGTCTGAAAGGGCAGACAGTTTTTTCTTTCAGTCTCCTAAAGCGTTCCTTTTTCTTCTTGATATACTCACAAATTGTTTTCTTTTAATTCTGACATTTATTCTCCCATGATGGGAAAATAACTAGATGACTGGACCATAACTTAAACCAGAAACATTAAAGCTCATACTAGGTTTTTTAATTAGATGAGAAGCAAGCACTCAGTACCACAACCCTCATGCCTTTACCTTTGAAATGATACATAAGCATGAATCCCTTTATATCTCACTTTCAGACAGATTTCCTCAGTTATATCTAGCTTTCCAGCTACCATGAAGTGCAAGTATCTCCAGTCTGGGGTATGCATAGTGCCACAGGCAGCCCATATATGCTGCTTGGACATACTATCCCGTGCACATATGGAGCCCAGGCCTGAACTGGTAGTGACTCTTTCCACAAACATCACCTGAGCAAACTCAAGTTGGTAATCCAGATATTTAACAAAGCATGAGATCCAGTTCACCTACATTAAAACACTTACTATGCACATAAGTTTAAGCATCTACTGCAGTAGCTATCCTAAAGCAAAGTATCTAAACTCCCTTTAAAATAGCCTTTGGAGGCTTCCTAAATGAGGTTCTGTTCCACCAGTAATGTCGGTACTAACATTAAGGCTAACAGGACCTTCTCAAGTCTCCAAAACCCCTTATTTCTTTGCATCAACTGTATATGAGGGATGTAGACATCTGCTTTAGGAGAGCGGCTTCATCAGCATCTAGAAGAGAAGTACAAATTAAGAACCGCAGGATGCAGTCTGAAGTGCTCTTCAAGCCAGCACTGATGTCAGAGGTTAAATCCTGACACACTCTCCTGTTCACTCTACTAGCCCTCTCCTTAAGCAGGCACAAATATTTATGCCCCCAGGTGCATCACTGATGAGATAGGCTACTTATAACCCAAAGTGATTCTCCAGTCTGAACACATCCACCTGGGCTAGCATTGGAAAAGGAATGCTACAGAGATGGAAACAGATGGAAGACAGGATCACAGTTCTTATCAGCAATATATACCAGCTTGAAGCACATACAAAACTACAAACCTTCATAAAAGAGACCGGATCCCTTCTCCACTGTATCAGCAAAAAGCAACTTTGAAAACAGCTTTGATTACAGTCGTCACAGATTGAACTGGAGGCACATCAGTACCAAGTGACTGGCACCCAATATGGAAGGAGTGCATTTGTGATAAGGTACTACATGGTGTTATAAAAAGGCCGCATAAGTGTAAATTAAACAGGCCCAGAGGTTGTTCTGAGAGTGTGTTAGCCAGATGGACAACATTTTATCCAGAGAATTTTTGTCAGCACTCAGATTTCCCAGTATATTCTGTGATTGCTCCAGCACTTAAGAGCCTAAAGTTGAAGGGAACAGAAATCTAAGACTAGCAAGTTGCAGTGCGTTTCGACAGTTGCTGAGACTGACCAACTTTCTTAGACAAATCAGTCTCCATTTGCCTCTAGATCAGTTCTGGACTCCTCACAGCAAGTTTTGATACTAATAAGAGTTTACATTACCTTAAACAAATCCTCTGCTTTCTTTCCAAAGGCTCGATGGTTCTGCCTGCTGCCTTCTTTGACAGCAGACTCCAAGTTTGTGAAGAGAGGCCAAAGGTGGTCATTAGAGTGGATAATGTAGCCGTGAAGTGAATATTCACCATCTGAGGTCAGGTAGGTATTTGCTGAATCTGTATTACTGTAACCTTGTGGGAAGAAAACAATTGCAACCAGCTTTTGTTCCAGTACTTTACAACTGTCATTTAAAATTTGAAGTCATGTCTTCTTGTGTAGCCATTAAGTAACTAGCAAACCCTGATCTTAGGATCATATTTTTTGTGCAAAGATTTCTGTGAAATCAGTCTAAAGGTCTTCTCATTCTTAAAGGAGCAGGTACTTTGTTTATAAAAAGAATTTAGATGTTGGAGGATACAGATAGTATACAGAATACAGATACAATTTTTTAGTTTTTACTTTAAACCTCAGTTATTAGTTAGATGTACCTCAGTTATACACCCAATATTCAAGGGACAGTATTAGAAGTTCTTCATTATTCACTGCATTTTTCTTTAGATTATAGCTTGAATTAAAGCAAAGGAGAAGCTTTCTCAAGTGTGTTTTGCCTTTAGGGCTTTCTCCTTGGTCTTGTCCTCTAACAGAGCTGAAAGCCTCCTTTATTTCCTTTTCTTGGCACTTGACCACTTCAAGTATTACTATGTAAATGATGCGTATGGAAACTTATAACTACATAGTGCAGACTGAAAAAGTTAATCCTAATACTGACTCCCTCACCTACATATAACTTCAAGTACTGTTCCAGTTAGGGGCACTAAAATTTAAGCTGTTGTCCATGAAGAGGGCTGCATTCCAGAGCTCTCCTCGTTAAAGCCCTGATTTTCTGATGAAGATTGTGACTCTGCATTGCTGCAGCAGGAAACGGAGTTCGGTCCTTATTTTAGTTAGATTCATAGAATCACTTAGGTTGGAAAGGGCCTTTAAGATCATTGAGTCCAACCATTAACCTAACACTATCAAGTCCACCACTAAACCATGTCCCTAAGCCCATCGTTCAAATACCTCCAGGGATGGTGACTCAACCACTTCCCTGGGCAGCCTGTTCCAATGTTTGACAACCCTTTCAGTGAAGAAATTTTTCCTAATACCCAATCTAAACCTCCCTGGCACCGCTTGAGGCCATTTCCTCTTGTCCTATCCCTTGCTACTTGGGAGAAGAGACTAACCCCCACCTCGCTACAAGTTCCTCTCAGGTATTTGTAGAGAGCGATAAGGTCTCCTTTCTGAGCTATTACATCTGAGCTATTATGCTGCTCCCTGGGACTGCCCATGTAACTTTTTCATAGAAATTTGGTCAGTACTATGCCCAAAGAGCAAAAACAATCTAAGGATTCCTCAAAGATGACACGAATGTGTTCATTACATAAAGCCTGCCTCCAAAAGAAACAATGCCAGCTACTAATAATGAAAGCTAAGAAACAACAATCCATTCCCCTTTCCCCAAATCCAAGTTACCCGCAACATCAAGTCCGACCCTGTGACCTTCAAAGCATCTCTTCCAGTCCTGCATGCCTTTCAGTACTATATGCAGTTGGAAATGAGGAGAAATTAGTCACCTTCTGGTGTTTTCTCCAGTAATCCAAGAGCAGCACATGCATCAAGGAGTCTTTCCGTTCCACACACAGAGGTTCCAACCTCATTTGCAATATCCACAGCCTTCAGTGGACCTTTATCTTTCAGCTGATCAAACATCTTGAGCTTAGAAGCTACAAACAGAGCCTACACACAGGAAAAAAATTGTTAGCATGCTGTGCTTAAAAGACTGCAATCAAGAAACAAAAGAACTATACCTTTTGTCTAGAATTATTCTACACAACTGCTGTTCTTTAAGAAGTGCAACACAGTTTAACTAAACTCCTAAAATTTGCTATGATACATTTCCTTCCGTCTCAGAGCGTTTCATTATCTTAGACAAGTAACAGAATTTTGAACAGAGGTGTTTGGGAGAGATAGGAATGCAGCCTACAGATTTTGTATGAAGACCACATCTTTATTCAGATATTTAGCATATTTCCATCTATAAGCTTGTTCCATAAGGTGAAACATTCTTGAGCATCTGAACCTATGCCAAAAGATCCAATTAAATTTGATTTACCCAAAACATAAGGAATTGGAAAGCTCCACTAAGGCGGTGTAACAGCTTCAGTTGCTATAATATTGGTCTTTGTTTAATAAAAATTAAGGAAAAAAAAAAGAATAAAACTTCAGAACACAACTATACTACATACACACGGTAACAGGACAGGTACATATGGAATGAGGAAGAGAGAACAGCTAGTGCCTGATGGTAACGAAAAACCCGTGGGCAATGCAGCTCCATAACTTGAAAAGCTTAGCTAAACTTGTAGAGATATGTTAACCAAATCAGAGAGGAAAGTTAATGATATACTATGATATATAACTCTCCATTTGAAATTAATTTACAATTCTGCATTTTCAGTTAAAACACCCAAACCCGAGGAATTTATGTAGAGCACAGGAGCGGAAGTACACACAGCAATCGCATAATCTATTTCTTTGCAACTGCAGGCAACTCAGGTAGTTGGACTAGATGATCATTGTAGATCCCTTTCAATGAAATATTCTTGTCTAAAAATCAAAGGCAGTCAAGGAAAAAAATGGACTGACATTCTCTTTAATAGAAATCAAATGGAGAAAAAGAGATTAATTTTGAGGAAGGTCAGCTACTGTGTGTCTATATATTTTAACATCTTCATTCTCTTTTTACAGTTTCATTTGTTATTCTAATAGGAACGTATAGCTGGAATTTATTATAATCCAGGCTTTCACAATACTGAACCAACTGCATCTAGTCTACAACCGTTTGGCTTCCAGGACCTGCATAATCTTTGGACATCTGAAAACTGTAAGAACAGGAAAAAGAAGGTGAGAAGACAGGGTCAAAAGCTCGGCTGATCCAAATCACTCTTTCCAGCATTGGGTAATTCTCAGTTCAAGGAGGAGGGAGAACAAAACCAAACCAAAATAGAAAAATATTGAAGAAGAAAAAACCTCAAAGGCCTGAGTATGGATCAAACTATGCAAATTAAGAACACATTCAGTTCAAGAAAGTATGATTTAACTAACCCTGACCCCCTCCTGTTCTGCAACAGCAGCTGTTCACAGAGTAAAATAGGCGACAATATCTTCATCTGCAGGAGATTTCACTCTGCTCCTTCAAATAACACTTGGGGATCACAATGAAATAGAACTTGAGAGCTTTTTTGAAGCTAAATGCTTTTGTGCTTTTATCCCTATTCTACAAGTGGAGAGAAGATGAGTTTTGTCAGATCACAGGAAGCATTCATTGCAACTGGTAATTTTAGAGAGATCCAAGCCCCGAGAAAAAAGTTTCCCCACTAGTTCAACATGAAACTCAGCACTTCATCTATGACTTTACACTGGTTTACTGGGAAAGGAAAGCTTCTGCTTCTATTTACAGCCTCCACCGTCTTTCTCAGCACAAAACCAAATTTGGCATCACATTACTGTAAACAGTGTACATAATATGCAACAAAATGCTGATGATTCTCCTTATTTTCACTTAAATTGAAGAAATGCTAAGCATCATCTCACCCATTCACATACATCAAAACTCGCTCCCTATGGATACACAAGGAAGTTCACAAACGCAGCAGTCTCAAGGCTGCTTTATGCCAAATCTCTCAATACTGCTTTGCATGCCTGCAAGCAGCACGCCCACAGATCTACAGTCACCACACTATGGTTTTCCTTCAGATCGAAGTATAACTTTCTGCTCTTTCAGCAAAACCATTGTCCATTGTCTTGTGTGTTTCCCTCCATTCCCCCTCAAATTTGTTGTATCTTTAGCTCCAGGTTTGTCATTTCACTGCCCCTTTAGCAGTTTTTTTTCACCTCTTCCTAAAACATAAATGACTTGATAGAGATTAGTGATCTAATAGAACGACTGGTTTTCATTTCTGCTTCACCTTCTTCACTATGCTGTAGTTTCAAGTAGAAAACTTGGCAGCCCTTAATATGTCCAGCTACTCAGTTCTCATCACACTTGGCTGCTACACAGAGCATGTGACCTTCTGTTCATAAGCTGTTATGTCTCCATCAGATACTGCATGGAGATTATCAGCTAACACACCTGGAACACGAAACAGGGTATAAAAAAAAAATAATCTCCTTGACAGGGAATAAAAAAAAAAAAGATCTTCCACAGAATCCTAACACTAAGCATTAACAGTTAGAAAGGAAAACATAGTATATACAATTCTTGTCACAGTTTTAAGTCAGATAATTTAACCATATTAAATGCTTTCTTTGCAGAGTATACAAAGGTAACTTCCTGCTTGATTGTGCTCTTCTAATCAGTAAAAACATTTTTAAAAAGTTATCAATAATTAGTGAGAAATTTCTTAAAAGCATTTTGAAGTTTCCCTATAACATTACACTTTACTTGTGGAGTAAATGTTCCACTTCTGCAGTTACTGTTATTCTGAAGCCTCCTAATTACACCAGAGTCTTAATCATTGACGTAGCCAATGGAAGACAAATCATGATCTTGTATAAACTGCATTTAATCAGACAAGATGACAAAAGGGACATATGGGAGGCAAGAGGGTAGGTACTCTTCCAAACATCCTGGAAGCACAATTGCACCATTCATACCAAGGTCAATGATGCAAGGACAAAAAATTTCTGAGGACCTTTTTCTCTCTCAAGAAACAAAAATGTTTATCAAATGGGTAACTGAAATTTCGTAGAACAGATAAAAGCAAATAACAAAAACCCCAGTGTTTGCACTGCACCAGAATTTTCATCTGTGTTAGATTCTCTGGTACTTCAGTGGTCCTTTTATTCTAATTATTAATACGTTCTTACTCCATCTCAAGTATTTCACATTACCTGCTATATATTGAAGTCCAATGAAACAATCATATCAGTTAGCAATGTAACGAGTAGTTTCATTTTTTCCCTTACCTTTGAAGCTCTAAAACCATCCATCAGGTCTAGAATTTTAGATGGAACTTTTGCTGCACTTTTCGACACTCCATTCTGATTTTCCAAAGGTACTATAAAACCAGTTCTGAGCCTGGAACCATTTTCAGATTTGTAAATAGCTCCTGAGGAACACATCCCACTGCTGTCCAACTTAGTAGCACCTTTGCGCTCTGTGAAATTTGAAGATTCACGTTCTCCATCACTTAGGTTCTCGAAAGTGTCCACTGAAGGGATAGAGTCATACTTCTTATGTTGTACATTATGTTTAGGGGGCGGATAGTACAATTCTGCTAGCTTTTTGCAGAAGTGATTCAGAGGAAATCCCACCACATTCAAGAAGTCTCCGTGGACATACTCAACTAACATTCCACCGAGGGCCTGGATTCCATATCCACCAGCCTTGTCCCTGGGAGAGAGAAAGCAAAACCAACATATTAAGAGTAAAGATAGCACCAGAACACAAATAATTCACCAGCACTGCTGGTCTACTGCAGCTTTTCTGCCTGTATGCATTTCCATTCTACACAGTGGAATTTGCAAAATTACACCTAAAGACAAATTAGATTTCCAAGGTTACTTTCTGTGAAAGTACATTCCTGGGCCGAATTACTAGTATTACCATGACATTTTACTGTTCACATTTAAGGAACAAGGTAGTTAGAAGCAGGCTTACTACATGATAACACCAAATCTGAAAGTCCAAGTCAGCAAGCTTTGAAACCAAAGGTCAGTCAGTCTCAGATCTATTAACTTCAGATAGCATGGAATTAAACAAACTACTTGTGAAAGAAGGTTACTACACAAAGACAACTGCAGATTTTTCATCTTAGATTTGATCAGAAGCAGCCTTTTACATTTTTAGAACTTTTTTTCTGGATTCCCTTTCTGATAGTCTTGATAGTCTCCTAAGAAAAACAAAGGAATCGGTATCCCAGCAAATGGGATTTTTGAATTGCTGTAAACTAGGGAATGGGGCTTTTCCTTTAATATTGCATTTTAACAGGAATAAAACAGAAAGTGAAAGGCCATCTTTCTGCAGCCAAAATTTTTGAGGGGTTTTTATAGCCTCATCACAGTCTACCTTGAGATAGTGCTTTTTCCTCCTCCCTTATTCATACTTTAAGTCAGCTATATACTTTCAGAATTAGTCCCTGTGTCACCAGTGACTGACTTTTAAAATAATATATGCCAATTTTGTCCTTGGATAAGACGAACTCAATCCAATCTTCAACAGCACAAGAGTAAAATTTTCTTTTAATTTTTCATGTAGTCATTAAGTCTCTTATGATTTCACAAAATTAAGTGGCCATTAAAAATCAAACAAATGGTCACTTGAACTGCAATAGTGTTTAGAAAAACCTGCATGCACATAAACGTGTAACCGGTACAGGTGTCCATGGAGGAGGGGACCAAAAAAACAACCGGAAGACCCCCATGAGAGACTTCTCCTTACTGTTTTGCAGAATTTATTGGACACTATATTTAGTAGTTCCTTCCCAAGGCCAGAGCAAATGCTTCCTATCCTCCTGATTATGTGAATGAGAATTGATTGTCTTCTGCTCCAGAGACTGATGAAATATATTCTCTGAACCTTTGGTCCCTGAGAAACCCTTGCTGTCACACATCTTGTTTAGCAGAATGAACAGAATTACCCAGTGCTGCTCATGACCCGTTTTGCTGCTGCACAGCACTGCCAAAGCGTTTATTCCAGAAGAAATAATCAGAATATCCCAAAATATTTTTCAATGTGACATTCCTCCTAAAAGTTCATGGTCATTGCTCTTTGGAACTAAAACTTCCTGATCAGCTGCACACTAAAGATCATGTTCCAAAAACCTAACTAGGAATTTCTGTTACAAACTGTATTCTTGCTAGAAGATTCTTCTCTGCATAATCCAATTTAGCTTCAGTCTCTTTAATATGCTGGGAACCTTACATGTTCAGAAAGTATGCCTTATTTACACATAAGCACTTAAATAAGTCCAAAGTCTACGCTGGTTCCTCTTTCCCCAGTAAAACACGATTGTATTGTTTTATAGCACAAATGAGCATAAAAAACACCACGACTGATATTCTTACACAGTCAGAACTGGAGTCAGAGACAAAAGTTCACCCCAGATCACCAGCTATGCAGTCCACAGTGCTAACTATGGCCTGATTTGCCTTCACTAAGCTTCAGCAAACACGAAGGAAAGGCAAATTCCGTAAAGTCACAAACATTCCCTTGTTGTCTCTGAATCAGTACTGTTTGTTTTATTTTGTTTTTGAACAACTTAATCAACTTCATCTTAGGAGTAGTTAGGCATTGTGTTCTCATCCTATTTGTTCTATGGAATCAATGTTGTCTGTAAGTAACTACTATATTGCAAGGGTAAAGGAAACACATGAGCTAAGAGACAATTATGGCATAAGAACACATATAAGCTGGCCGCAAGAATAAGTGAAAACTGAGTTGGCATTTCTTGCATCAGAGCAGTGTGATTTTGATAAACTAAAAGTTCTAGCTTCTTTCAGTAAAGTTCTCTAATACCCTGATCATCCAGTACTCACTCTATTCACCTGTTTTATAATGAGTACAAGCCACTGTCTCAGGTATCCGAACTCCCTGAAGGCCTCTACTAACAGAGAGGTAATTGTATATTGCATGACTGCTCGTTTTAATCCAGAGTATTCACTCAACAGTCTTCACTTTTCGAATTTGTTGAAGTACTAAAAAGGTAGCTCACTTTCCCTGGAGGAATGTTAGTTCTGAACAGGAACAGAATACCCACATTGCATCACTCATGCTATCATTTATCGCAAAATTTCACAGAACACAGGACAAAATGTTTTATGCTGGTGGCTAATAGCATACCCTAAGGCCTATTCTCAAGTACTGTGTGATAACTTCAGGGTGTTACTTACATTGGCTCCCCACTATGAATGTACTCCCATAAGAGCTCTTCAGACAGGTCAGAAAATTTTACTTTAGTCTCTTCATAGAAATCAGTGACTTCTGTCTCTAGCTGATTATCTACAGAAAGGAAGAAGTCTTATTAGAAACAGAAACTGTAGTTTCAAGAACATAACATCTCAGTTTTATTTCAGTTTGTATTCATTTGATGGTTTTGCTTGGGAAAAATTAAAGATAATACACAGATGCATGCAATGACTAATAGTGCTCTTTAGGCACACTGGACTCATAACTTCCCCAAAAAAGTAAAAGCTTGCATTTTCAACCTCTGCAGTCCTGTCCTGGGGCTAACAGGTTGCCCTGCCTGTGTGGGATGCAATGTTAAATTAACAATGCTTATGCAGAGCTATTTATGGACTGCTAGCATACACATCCAGTGCCAAGTATAAAAGAGGCTACAAACACCCTTCTACCTTTATAACTTTTGTCAAAGAACTTTTAATGCCTCCCCATAGTTAAACATATAACTGTTACAAATGCTTGAATGCGAATGTGCAGCTGCATCTGTACTGCAGACTCAGGCATCCAGCAGTCCCATCAGTAACCATCAGCGTTTTCATATCATCTCTCAAGAAATAACAAGATTATTTCAGACTTCTGTATCTAGAAGTAGTTGAAAGACAGAGGTGCAATCAAGTACTGCACACCTGGGTGCAGACCCTGTTGCATGCGGTACACTGTGAATCTGGTATCACTGCAGATGGGAGGCTTTTCCAAAATATGTTCAAAAGGAAACGGCCTTGCACAAATGAGTGTGCACATTACAGATTATTAGTTCTCTTTAATCTTTCCTATAAAAAAAAATATCAAGCTAAGCGTCTTCTGTTACCTCTGGTTTGATAGCAGTGGAGATTCTTGAGAAGGAGTAAGAAAGATCCACAGTACAGATCAAGAGATGAACACTAACCAGCTACTGATGGTGTTCATGTTGAAAAAACATCTAATGACCCAGATGAAATAAAAACATTGTTGCATATGAAGACAGATTACTACATCTCTCAGTATTGATAAAAAACAAATCAGTTCAAGATGAAAATTCCATTTGTAACATATATGCGGTACTTAACAACAGCACTGTAATTAAGAGCTAAAGCTAAAAATTTTTCTAGAAAACTCTTTCATTGATTGCATCACTTGGGGAATATGCAGACATATGGTATTTTTAGTCATCTGAATATAACATGGCTTAAATTTGTAAGCTTCAAATGAGCCGTGCTGTCATAGCATCAGTACTGCAGTTGTGTACACTTTTACTTTCTTCCTAGAGTAAAGAATGAAAGGCATTATTATTCTTGATGGATTGCTCACAGGAAACCCTTGATAACACATTTTATTTCTTTTGCTGCAGCTCTCTTTTGACTGTACTAGCATATTAGTAAGGGTACTGGATCACTGACTTGATTTCTGTTACAAGAGTTAAGAACAATCATTCCAGTAAAGATTAGACGCTGTAAATAATTTGTCTACAGAAAGACTATGTTCAGTGAAATTTCAGAGAAATTATTCTTGCAAAAGTTCCACTAAAACAATCTTGGCACAGTTATGAGGGGAAGTCGCTCGAACCACACTCAAATTATATTAATGGTACAGTTCTCATAAAAACCACGTGCTTACTATATAAATTATCTGATAAAGAACACTGACGTATTGCTTCCTACAGTTCATTAACTGTCTGAGGCATTAAGCCATTACTTTACTCATCCCCTAAAATGGGCTCTAAAGCTTCCCTTATTTACTGAAAAATGAAGTAACTACAGATACAGCAAATGCTTGTATTCATCAGCTAGTGTAAACAGACCACAGGAATAAAGTTAATATGGATCAGATTCTGCTCAGTCCAACAGTTTGTACTGCCTTACTTCAATTTCATTTAGAATATTCCCACAATTTACACTGGTCTTTTAATTAGTATCATAGCTTTCAGAAAAAGTATTTCTAAAGCCTACTGTGTATTGTCATCCTCCTTCCTGTGTGAAAACTGAATACAGTAAGAAGGCTGGCTTTTGTGGGGAGTTTTTAATTTATATATTGATAAGGTAATTCTCGTCTTGAGTAGGAAGCCAATTCAGACTGTATATGAAAAATTACCATCCTGTTTTTTCACTTGTAGAAGTCCTTATGAGAATAATTTTTAATGAAAATACTGAGTTGTAACAAAAATACTGAGTTTTAATAGAATGGCATATGTACCTTTACTGTGGCAATGTATAATAGCCACTCCTGTAAACACACTGTGCTCTTTGCCACTCAACCTGTCAGGGGAAAAAAATACGGATTAAGCAACAGTTTTAAGAAATCTGTCATGTGCAAAAATGTTCTACATGTTATGTTACTACAGCCTGAGAAACAGACCATTATATTAATACATCACTTGATGGCTCTGACATGTATCCTAAATAAATACATTTTATTTTTTTTTTTTTATTTCAATATAGGTGAAAAGACATTGGCAAAACAAAAAAGCACTATCAAGAGATTCAGGCATTTCAAGTCTCCAACATCTCACTTGTACCAATGTCTACAGTTTGGAAACGTAGTCCATGGTATTAGCTTATTTACTGTACATCAGGGAAAAGTGACTATTTCAAATGCGTAAGAAAAAGCCAGTCAGCATAAAGATTGCTACTACAGGCATATAGCTGGAAAAAAACTGCTAGGTGATGCAACTTAGACTAAACAAGTGATAGGCAACTAGAGCTGATGTACTCATGTCATGCAGAGTGGTCCCCAGGGGTGCCACGGCAAGCGGGAGTCACAGATGCAGAAGAGGAGAGCCTACACGCACTCCTGACCCAGACCCATGTGCTCACTCTCCTAGTGGCTCCAGAGTGCCACACTGTGGCCAACTGATTTTGAGGCCTTTAAATTTATTAATCTAATGTGTACGCAGTGGTAGTATAACAAATAGCATGAGAACTTGAATCTTTGAAAAGACTAATTAAGCAATAGTCTCCTAGAGATTAGCCAGGCTATAATTTGATGTGATCAGAAGTATCTCGCACTCTTACTATACCACTCAAGATCTCACTCACTGATTCATTTGTAAATTAATTATGTGTAAATTTTAATCTGATACCTTGGATATATGCAAATATATATCGTCAGCATTTTCTCCTGTTCATATAGAACAAAATTATGAGGACCTATAAAAACCTATATTTTAAGTGCATTTCATATGCATGATTAAGAGACTGACCTACTGACCTTAAAAAAAAAAAAAACCGAAACCCAAAACATTTGCATGTCTTAGACACAGACTAAACTCTGTAAAAAAAAAAAAAAAAACCAAACAAAACCACACAGAAATTATTTTTGAGCTAAACAAACTTAGCATGATTTCAAGCAAAAACAGTTGTGAGAAATCTCTTGCCAGGCTGACTCCTTTGGGAATCCCCTACTAATAACATATGCTGCTGTCACTTTTTTTTTTTTTTTGCTACTTTTAAGTTAGTAACATGCCACAAAGAATCAAAAATTCAGCATAAGTCATCAATGAAAAAAAATCTAAAATAGACTTACAGAACAAACCTCCATAAACTACCAAGCCACTTGTGTTCTCTTCAGGAGACGTGAAGTGGTGAAACAAGCAATGCACCTTTTCTATATTCACCCCACAAAACAGAAGTGTGACTAGTGGATTCATCGCATCTCATACCTCAGAGATGAGGCGACTACAGTTATTTAGTTGGTGTTTCTTAAAAAAAAAAAAAAAAAAAATCCAGAGTGCTACAACATAACATTACACCTGCAGGGAAAAGTATCCTTTAGGAAAAAAGCAGAAGTCTCAAAAAACACCAGCCCAACATCCAGGGAGAAAACTGATGGAAGCAGATTTTTCTTCCTCAGTTAAACTACAGAATTTAAAGCAATTGTCCATGAGCACGTATCACCATGTACTTTCTTGTACATGCAGTATTTTTCCATTAAATGTCAAGCCTCAAGCCACTTCTATGATGATTCTGTCCTCTTTCCCATCATGATTTCTCTCTATAGCTCCCCTTCCTGTACCAGCTGAAGCATACATACAGTTTCCTGATAAGCGATTCTGAACACTAATCCAAGTGAAAACAAAATGGTTCATCATGTCCCTGATCAGCTTCCTAAGGAGAAGGGGCAAGAGCAAGCAGCTGTGGGTACCATAAAAGCAGGTCTAACTCTTTCAGTGGCAGAACTGGCTTACATAATCTAACAATGAAAGATTCTTGTCCACTGAGTTCTTCATACAGATCTAAGACATCTGTACAGCTCCTTTTAAAACAGCTTAATGTATGTATTTGGAGTCTTAAAATTACAGACCTTGACAGCATCCTATATGCATCTTGCTTATCAACAGGTTTCTCCAGGATCTCTTCGTCCACAGTCTACAACAGAAAGACAGAGTGATTTTTCTTACTTGTCAGGAACTGAGTTCAGATGTTGTTTAAAGGCAGCTTTCAAACTTTAAACCTAAAGATACAAGTATTTTGTACACCTGTCATAAATTAAAACAATGATAAACCACAGAAGATTTCTTACCACAATAGTGTCTGCTCCTATGACAACATCAGGTGTTCTCAGGTGTTTCTGCAGAGGCATAAAGAAAGAAGGTATTTCTCAAAAGAGGTAGAAAGAACAAAGCTGTCTAAAACTTCAGGTAAGAAAATCTAAGTTTGCTGGTTTAGAGGTAGGGCTCTACACTGACCTGAAAACAAGACACTGTTTCTCCTTTTGCACTGTTTACAAAATAGTAATCATTTATATCACCACAACAGCGAGGAAAACAGGAGGCTGGAGCAGACCATTCTCAGGTCACAATGTTGGCCTCCGTACAGGAATTTTCTTAATGATACCTGGAATTAGTTCTACTATTTAAAGCACATCATTTTCAAAGCACATCAACAGCCTTTCCATAGAAGAATCACCTCCCTACAAACTTTATTTAATATAATGATCACAGTTACAGACAAGTTTCCTGTCTTGCTGTGTTAAATAATAACTATGTACCTTGTAACATGCAAGTAAATCAAAACTCAGTGGTCAGGAGAGATTACAGTTTAAAGCCAAGAAAAGGCTACACGGAAGCTTTATGTAACCCTACCTCTCAATTCCCCAGAATGGAATATATGTCTTCCCTTTTGAAAGAGATAAGCGAAGTGCAGCTAAGGAAAGGATGGTTTTTTTTAGCAAAACTTGGCTTGGAAAAATGATTCTAGAGTGCTGTACTCCCTGACTTCCATACACTGTGCACTTCCTTGAAGACCAGGATGACTTTTGAGAAGGCAGATAGTTCTTCCCTGGTTGCATTTGTTCATCAGTAACTCCTGTATGAAAAATCATTTTGAAATCCACTGAACTAGCATTATCGCCAGCATAGTGTTTTGCAATGAAAGCCCAAAGTAAGTCTGTTATTGAGGCCGAGTTTAAAATCCACTCTCCCAATGCCGTACCATTCTCTGAAAAGAAGTTGACAGAAACCTGGATAACGATTTACATTGGCAATCATGCAATATTTGCTTTGAAGAACAGTGACATCTGGCAGCACTGTTGGTTTAAAGCGTTCCAACATTCCCTTTCTGCCATCAGTATAGGTTCAAACAACATACTCCTCTCTTTCAGAGCTGCATTATTAAGAAATTATTATGGTACATTTTGTGGGATCTAATCAGCTAGACTTACAAATAGGTTCTGGTAGAGAACAGCCTTATATAATCAAACACAGTGATCACAGCCAAGGGCAGAAGTCAGATATGCCACTAATAGTGAAATTTGTATCACTGGTTTTAATAATATTTAGGATACAAAATGGATGCCTTGACTACAGAACCACAAATCACATCAGCTTCTCCCTTCTTAAAATGAAATTGTCTGTTTCTTTGTCCAGAATGCTTTAAAGCAGAATTTGTCTTCTTCTGTTTTCCTCCAGCACTTTTACACTCATAAGTTCTGAGTATTTTCTTGTCGGAACTGTTCAGTTGAACTACTGTTCAACGAAAGCTACAGCAGAGCCCTGGATGCACATCAGTGTGTTTTTTTCGGAGCATCTGCCTCCACAGTCAACAAATATCTGGAGTGAAGAGGCATGATCCTGTGTCAGGATAAGATCCAGCCACACACCTGGCAGCTGGAAGGAACTACCAAGTACATATCCCCAGTGAGAGTAGGTGTGCTGCTGACAAGAGATGCTGGCCAACTTCTGTTTGTGGAAAGCCCAAACTGCAGGCATGAGGCCTTCTTTTAATTAGGTGAGTTAATTTCAGGAAGCTCTCTTTCACAAGAGAGAGAAAACCACCATTTCCCTTTAGTGGGGAAAACGCACTCAGAGACCACCTAAGAAGTATGTGCAAATTAAGTCACAGGAATATGCACCACTTAAAGACAAAATTCTCATTGCTGAAAACACCTAGTAACTTACTACATGCATTCTGTTTGCTACTTCAAGAGCTTTCTGTTTTGCTGTTTCCACAGCATACTCGTAAGGGGCTGCAAAAGATGACTTTTCAAGTGTCTCCTTAAACCAGGATGGAACCACCTCAAACCGCAGGCCCTGTAACAAAGGAAAGCAATGCAGTCAATCGCATCTTGTTATTAAAGGCTGCTCCCAAAACATATTAAGCAAGTGACAAACGTGATTTTTGCTCTTTCCACTTTAACAATCCTTCCCCCCCAAAACACACAGGGAAAAAAGTACTGCTTTTACAGCGTTAGGGTGCATACATATCATTTGCAAGCAGTCCAAAACAAAAAAAAAAACACATCAGAAAGAACTTTTAAACTGGTGTGCTTACTCAGTTCTACCCTTATTATTTATTAGAACCTAATCGCGTTAGAAATTTCACTGTTTTTCTCCTATAAAAATCTAGCAGTATAAAACTTATGCACTTCATAGAACAGACCATTCTGCTACTGGGTTTCTTTGTTTCTTTTTTATTGCATCCATCCATAGCACTTTATCTGTGCACCAGTAGTACACATTCTTACAGGAACTTTACCACCCATACTTTATATGTCATTATACACGTGATAAACAGAAAACAAGAAGAGCCAGCTTCTGTATGGTTTTGTCAAAAAAACCGTATTCTTCCTACTTCTTACCTCCAGGTTGTGCCTGTAAATTTACTACACCCAGCAGGCACATTATGTTTCTAATAACTTAGTGCACGCTTGAACCTTGGTGCTTCTCCACACCTCTTTCTTTTGCAAAGAATACACTTTCTCCCATTTAAGTTCAGCTTCTCCCATGAGGAATGATTGCACTAAACAAACTAAATTAGATGCATTGTAATACCCAAGTGCCATTCAAAAGCCTCCCAGTGAGGCCGATGCGTTCCTCCACAGGGGCTGGACAGTGTTAATGACAGGTTAGGGCTTCCCTTGTGCCCCAAATGTGCTTTGCAGAAAGGAGAGCTACTTTATAATCCCATGAAGTTTTCATATGTTTCAGAAGCCTAAGTCAAATTTTCAGAAGTTTCGCTATTGAGCATCTAAAGTTAGGGCAATGGAAGTACATTTTTAATTACTTCAATCCACTTTAAGACCTTTCAAACTTTTGTATGATATGGCAGAAGTAATTACACTGGCATTTTTCAGCCTGAGCAAGTCTTTTATTTGTCTGATGACCCCACCTCCCTGTCAGCAGGATACTTTAATCCCCCCGCTCTCGTATTGATTTGATGGTACACAAAACTGAGGCACGCGTACTTGCTGAAAGAGAAAACGTGACCAGGAAAGATTATGACTGAAAATAATAACAATACTCATCTATAAGCCGGCGTGCAGCCCGGGGAGCAGCACGGCGACAGCAGCCGGCTCGGCAGCTCCGCCACCCCGGGCCCCGCAGGCCGCTGCCCCAGCGGCGCGGAAGCCGTGCGCCTGTGCCGCCGCCATCGCCCCCCAGACACTAACGCCCCCAGCTGCGGGGGGAGGCCGAGCTCGGGCTTGTGGCACCAGCCCCCGGGAGCTGACGGGCGGCAGCGGCCCAGCAGGTCCGACCCGGCGCCAGGCGGACGCTGCCCGCGCCCCCCGCAGCGCCTGGAAGGGCCCCGGCGCCGGCCTGCTCCCCTGGCCGGGGGTGGCAAGCGGCCCGCCCGCCATCAGCCCCTCACTCACCACGTTGGTGAGGATCTCCTGCCGGCGCGGCGAGGCGCTCGCCAGCACCACCCTCTTGCTGACCAGCTTCCCCAGCACCGGGTTCAACACCATGGCGGTAGCAGCGGCCGCCGCACCTCAGCCGCCCGCTCCGCGCAGATCAGGCCTGATGCCGGGGGTGGCGGTGCCGCGGCCTTATACGGCGGCGGGGCGGAGCCGGGCCGGGACCGTCCCAGTGAGGCCGCCGGGGCCCCGCGGGTCTCCCCCCGGGGCGGGGGGAGTTAGGCCGGCCGCGGCGCGGAGGGAGGGGTTGTGCGGCGGTAATGGCGGCGGCGTGTGAGGAAGGCGGCTGGGTAGCCGCAGGGTGGGGTGGCTCCGTGGGATGTTGTGGCTTTAGCGGCCATTAGCTGTGCACAGCCTGAGGGCGGGCTGAAATGGCGAGGAGTGGCCATTGCAGGCTGGTGTCGCCTCGTAGGAGCCACGTTTAACGACCCACCCCCTCCCCTTTCCCCCCTCCCGCCATCATAATACTTGAATGATTAGGGTGTTTGGCAAAGAAGTGGTATCATTCCTTTTTTCGGTGAGGAGGAACTATTAGTATCACCTGATTTGATGCAAGTCTTACTGGATGGGGTATCCCCTATTTGGCCTTTTAAGCAAGTAGAAAAAAGTTTAACACGCAAAAGCTTGGATTTATTCCCAGTAACTTGCAAATGGCATGGTGCTGTGTGTTTTCTCAGCTGGTTAGTAGGAAAGTGAAATACGTACTCTAGTGTTAAAAACGATACATCCAATGATGTTGCCCTGGGAAGCTGTGGATGCCCCATCCCTGGAGGTGTCCAAGGCCAGGCTGGATGGGGCTTTGGGCAGCCTGGTCTAGTGGGAGGTGTCCCTGCCCATGGCAGGGGGTTGGAACTAGGTGATCTTTAAGGTCCCTTCCAATCCGAACCATTCTATGATTAAAACAGCAGTTTCAGAGAATCATAGAATTGCCTAGGTTAGAAGGGACCTTCCAGATCATCAAGTCCAACCATCAACCTAACTGAAAAAAACACCACTGAACCATGTGCCTCAGCACGTCTTTTAAATACCTCCAGGGATGGTGATTCCACCACTTCCCTGGGCAGCCTGTTCCAATGTTTGATAACCCTTTTGGTGTAGAAATTTTTCCCAATATCCAATCTAAACCTCCCCTGGCACAACTTGAGGCCATTTCCTCTTGTCCTATCGCCTGTTACTTGGGAGAAGAGACCGACCCCCACCTCTCTACAACCTCCTTTCAGGTAGTTGTAGAGAGCGATAAGGTCTCCCCTCAGCCTCCTTTTCTCCAGGCTAAACAACCCCAGTTCCCTCAGCTGCTCCTCATAAGACTTGTGCTCCAGACCCCTCACCAGCTTCGTTGCCATTCTTTGGACACCACCCAGCACCTCCATGTCTTTCTTGTAGTGAGGGACCCAAAACTGAACACACTGTTCAAGGTGGGGCCTCAGCAGTGCTGAGTACAGGGGGACAATCACTTCCCTAGTCCTGTTGGCCACACTATTGCATGGAATAATCAAGTCTCTTGACATCAGTTTTATGGCCTGTATCTCCCATGGGTTGTGTGAGGGGTTGCCCAATCTCGTAGCCCAATGGAGGGGAGGCTGCAGCAGCTCCATGCCCCCAGGCCCCGCCGCTGGGTGTGCGTTGCCAGCAGGCACACGCACGCGCACGCCATGCAGCACATGTACATGGATGCACGGCATAAACCACCCAGAGCAACCGCTCCGACACGGACAGGAACAGCACCACGGGCCTCTTCCTGTTCCCCTCGCTGGCTGATCAGGATGAAGGTCTGTTGGTGGGAAATATAGATGTACACACACGTACATACCTACCTGCCTGTACACAGTGTGGACCCCTCCAGCAGCAGACCTGAGGCAGGGCTCCTGGGACAGGGGGCTCTGGAGCCTCTGTGGGGCTACTGTGCCCCCCTCCACCATGGCCTCCTGCTCCTGTCACAGTGCATGGGTATTGGCCTTTTGTCACCGTAACCTAACAGCTTGTACATCATCCTAAGTATCAGAATTTAAATTTTTGACATTAGATTTTTTTTTATTATTATTTAATGGGTGGCAGTGACTTGAAAGCAGAATTGAAAATTTATCTTTAAAGACATTTTTGCTTGAATAATTTAAAAATTCTAAGAACCTAGGGATAGTATACTGAATTGAAAATGGAAATAAAATGCTTAGATTAAATACAACTGTGAATGTGGACAACTGTCCCCTGTAAATCCATAATACTGAAAATAGTTCTGTGACAGCTAGAGAGCCAACGAGTTAAAAAGGGCCTGTGTGAAACAGAGAAAGGAATAGTCTGTGCTTGTCATAGAGCTTATCAGAACAAAGCCACTGCTCTCTTTTCGGGGCTGTGAACTGTGACACTTGCAAACAAAAAGACTTGAAAGACATTACAGAAATGGAAACCAGAGTATCTTGCGTATGATACTAATACAATTTTTGACTGAATAAAAACACAAGGATCTCATCAAGTAACAGAAACATATGTTTCCTGGCATACATAGGACAAAAATGTGGAGTTACGTGGAGTTATTCCGCTTGGAAAAATATTACGTCCCTACCCCTAATGCTTGCAAGTTTAACATAATTGTAAATCCCAATACGAGTACATCTTCAACGGGACTGCAATACGAACCAAAGAAAATGAAATTGCAGTTGTATGGATGCTCCTAGAACTTGGGACATACTTCTGATCCAAAGTCATCTTTCTATATTGTGCCTTGCTTTGTGTGGGATAAAAGCAAGCTTGATAAACTAGATTCAGACACTTCAGAGGAGTAAGACGATAATGCAAAGCTCTCCAGCTCAAACCAATGGGCCTGATTTTCTTCTTTTTCTCATTTTATTCAGTCTTCCAGTAGTGTTTCACTGGCGTAGAAACAAAGCAATGAAGTGGTGACTCCAACCCAACGTGTATACATATAAAGAACAGACTTGACAAGAAAGAATGCCTTCTGTTCCTGACAGCTTGTTTTCTTGTTTTGATAGACAGTAGCAGAACACGGATCTGTCTGGAGTCATCAGTAGAGCCTGTAGAGATGCGTGCATCATAACTCGTCTTTCTAACATGTGGCATCCCATTAACTCCTGAGTAAGACAAGCATAACTTGCCTCCTGTGGCTGAATTCTACTTGTATACTGCTCCTCTGAATTGCACAACAGACTTTTTGAAGGTAAAACAAGTAATTAATTAATTAAATAAATAGAAGACATATATGGAATTTCTACAGAGTCTTTTCCATGAAAGTTCAAACAATGTCCAAAAATGGTGATCACATAAAGAATTTTTTATGTGAAGAAAATGAGATGTAGCTCTTTGATTATTATTTTTAATGAGTGGTAATTACTAAATTTGTTATTCTGATAAACTTACACAACAAAGAGTGATTTAGTTTATTTAAAAGGCAAAAATGTGGAGCTGTTAAAATACACATTTTTATTTACCTCTCTGTAATTTTTTGCTGGTCCAAATGTGAGCAAGCTAAACAAAATCCCATAAGCTACCACAGCTGGGAGACGTTTGACAAGTAATCACTAGTAACTGCTCCATAGCAGCCTGCAAAAGTCAGGCAGGACAAGTGTGAGGCTGCAGCAAGCTGACCGAGGTGAAGATCAATGACACCAGCAGTTATCAGAAAAGTTTCTGTCTTGGCTGACTATGCTAGTCAAAGATTAGCTTGTCCAAGGTTGGTTATGAAACTGCTGACTTTTTCAAATATCTGAGGTATTTTGAACAAAAGCAAAATAGCAATTAGAGCTCTGAACTGCAGAGACCTTTCCTCGATATTTTTGTTCTGGACTTTTCCGCTTTTCTGCCTACACATTTACACTATGGCTATCACAGTAGTACCTTCTAGCCTGTAAAGAATACTGTGATAATCAAATTCTTGTGCCTACTTTTATGTATATCGCAATGAGTGTAGGTATTCAACCTGGATGTTTTATTTAGCTGAGTCAGCTGTGCAAGCACAAGATCAACTTGTTTGGGGAGCAATTGTGAAGAAGTTAGTGAATCACAGGGACATTGCTATGAAGGGAATGAATGTTTCACCTTTCACAAGGCAGCTTGGCTTTTCTAGGATAACTTCATTAATTCTGAGAGCTCACACATGTGTTTTTCAAGGACCCTCTTCCTGCCATTGAAATCCTTGCCATAGCCCAATATGTCTGCACAGTTCATGAAGTAATTAATACCTCTTGTTTCTATTATGATAGGGAAAAGAGCATTAGTGGTTTACAGATGGATTCTATTTCACCAGCTAATCACCAGGAACTCTCCTCGGTTTAAAAACATTATTGTATCATTTAACATCACCTGTGCTGTGTTTTATTTTTGTCTTTTTATGTACAACTGGTATTTAACTATCAGTCTCCCGAACAGAGTTACCTGCTTCATGTAGCACTATATCTCCTTGATCTCTTTAAGGTTGCTTTACATGTTCAGGTAGATTTGTGAGTTATGAAGGGGGTATTCTAGGATTTTAAAAGAAATTCAGATCCTTGCAAGGTGTGTAAAACGGAAGTACATGTTGGGTCTCAAATTATTTTGTCATTGCTTTTTGCGGAGTGCTGATGAAGTTTTACTGGAAAGTCATAAGACTTTCAAGACCCATTTTTCCAGATTCGGGGAGTGCTTTCAGAGCGGGTACGCTAGATTTCTTTCACCGGTCTTATTGTTTAGCTCTGTGTTCTCATATTCCATTTTTAAGAACCCCTTTCAATTCAGTTTTCTTCAACTCAAATCGAAATTCTGCTTCCTCCTCTTTTATCCAGCTTGGAGGGCCTGCAAAAGCCTATTGTGCCTACACAATCACTTCCCATAATTTCCTTTCTATTTGAAGTAGAGTGGTGTTACAAGCATATAGAGGTATTTTGGGGAAACCACAGGAGGTCAGATTAAATAAGATTTTACATTAGATACGTGGGCTGTGTAGTATGTAATCTCCCTGTAAATGTTTTTACATATACTTAATTGGAAGTTGTTTATCCTACATAGCTATCAGATGGCATTATACCTTGCCTGTGAGGAAACTTCACAACTGCTGAGGGAGTGCAGTATATCTAGTGCCAGAGGAATACCAGCCCATCTCTCAGGCAACTCCATGACCTTATCATGGGACAGGGAGAAGCAGCTACATCAAACATGGATGTAGCAATGTCCAGGAGGAGAACCTGGCCATTCAGAGGGTTGTGATAAGTGGTGCACAGCCTAGTTGGAGACCTGTAGCTAGTGGTGTTCCCCAGGGGTCAGTACTGGGTCCAGTCTTGTTCAACATATTCATCAATGACCTGAGGGGGCAGAGCGTACCCTCAGCAAGTTTGCTGATGACACAAAACTGGGAGGGTTGGCTGACACACCAGAAGGCTGTGCTGCCATTCATGGAGACCTGGACAGGCTGGAGAGTTGGGTGGAGAGGAATTTAATGAAGTTCAACAAGGGCAAGTGCACCTGGGGAGGAATAACCCCATGCACCAGCACAGGTTGGGGGATGGAGAGCAGCTCAGTGGAAAGAGACCTGGGAGTCCTGGCGGACAACAAGTTTACCATGAGCCAGCAATGTGCCCTTGTGGCCAAGAAAGTCAATGGTCTCCTGGGGTGCATTAAAAAGAGTGTGGCCAGCTGATCGAGGCAGGTCATCCTCCCCCTCTACTCTGCCCTGGTGAGGCCACATCTGGAGTACTGTGTCCAGTTCTGGGCTCCCCATTTCAAGAAAGACAAGGGACTACTGGAGAGAGTCCAGCAGAGGGCTATGAAGACAATCAAGAAACTGGAACATCTCTCTCATGAGGAAAGGCTGAGAGACCTGGCTCTGTTTAGCCTGGAGAAGAGGAGAACAAGACAGGATCTCATCAATGCTTATAAATTAAAGGGTGGGTGTCAAAAGGATGGGACGAGACTCTTTTCAGTGGTGCCCAGCGACAGGACTAGGGGCAACAGGCACAAACTGGAACACAGGAAATTCCATCTCAGCATGAGGAAGAACTTTTTTACTTTGAGGGTGGCAGAGCACTGGAACAGGCTGCCCAGAGAGGTTGTGGAGTCTCCTTTTCTGGAGATATTCAAAACCCGCCTGGATGTGTTCCTGTCCAGCCTGTTCTAGGTGAACCTGCTCTGGCAGGGGGGTTGGACTAGATGATCTCCAGAGGTCTCTTCCAACCCTTACCACTCTGTGATTCACAAAGCAACACAGAAAGCATTATCCAAGCCCTGTTGAAGTATCCTTGGCCAGTATATTTAAATAGTGTAAAGAGTTTCCTTCGAAGAATCATTAAAGAAGGGGTGTCAGGGATTCAGACTAACTGCTTTGCTTTTGGCCTCTGCCACAAGAGAAGCTGTTGCAAGTTGGAGAAGCCTAGAAATCTCACTGTGAACACAACTAAATCCTCATGAAAGGAGCACAGAATGACAGGTTTTGTCCAAGAGGACGAGCTGCCAGGTCCATAGCAGCAGCACAGGGCAGAAGAAAGAAAAGAACTCTTCCTTCCTGCTAGTTTCCCTCTGATATCAAATGTGTGCTATAGCCCCTATATACCCTTCTGGGATGAAACGGTGTGCTGCAAGCACATCCCAATATTTATGACATAGAAGCAGTATCGCAGTTACATGTGCTTCCAGGGCTGTCTTTTCCAGTTGTTGCCACAGCCCAGTGTCTGCGCCGAAAGCAACTTCTGATCTGCACCTTGCTTTCTCTGTGCTGTTATCTTGAGGCCAACAATCAGCCTCAGAGGAGAAGACCACGCAGTGCCTAATAACCCCGTAATCGCTGGGACAGGAGGGTAAGTGTTTGCTGACAACATCCCTAGTTATCTGTGTCTTTGAGGGGCAGCAGATTATATTGAATCCCTCTCTTAAAGTCACCTGTCTGGCTGTTGCTGCGGGGATAGTTCCACCTCTAATCTCAGCATTGCCCCAGTCTCGCTCCTGTTCACACTTACATAATCTCTAGAGGAAAAGAAATAGTTTATCAGACCATAAAGATGACTCTTTCTGAATTGTTTCTATTTGGAAAACACATAAGCGAGTTCATAAAATATTTTCAGGAAGTGTGTGTGTGTACATAATGTACGTATTGCATACACAACATGCACGTGCTACATATTTGTGTGTGTTTATATAAAACACGTGTATACATATATAATGTAAGATACAAATATGTATTTCCCTGAGTATGGAAACCAAGTCTTTCTACTTGTACAGTATAATGACTACTGCAAAGAAAACGGTATAAAGTTAGGGAAAATGAAGATAAGATGCAGAGAAGAGGAGGTTTATGGGCTCAGCTGGAATCCCAGCTCTTCCAGAAAATTACTTCCGAGGTCAAGAACATTTGTAAAGCTCTTAAGAATATGTTCATTATTTAAATCTCCACAAGAGGGCAGTACATCCCAAATTTTTTCTACGTATTTGCTCGCATACTTTAATTTACAAGTAGCGGTAGAGATCCGTAACTTGTAAGGACTGCAGACCACTCGAAGTCCTGGCTTTAAGTATAAGGATTACTTAATATAACCGGGTGTGCATGCATGTGGGAACTTATAGGGATAACCATATATATATATATATATATAAAAATAAATATGTATATATATAAAAAATATATGTATATATAAAAACCATATAGGGATAATGTTAATATCAGAAGATTTATCAGTATCTTGAAAGAGATGCAGTCAGATTGGAGCTATAAAGGGACACCATAAATCTATTAATAGGTGCTAAGATATGTTTGTAACAGAGTTTAAGGCCTCTCCAGCAAATTTGCATGGTTGTAAAAACAGGAATAATTCCACCCTGTGAACCAAATTGAATACTAAACTAAAAACTTAAGAGTAAATATTGTCAGATTAAAGGCTTTATTTTTCTCTTCAATCTTGTCAATCTGATCAGATTTATCAATTGAAGAAAAGTTATTTGCTGTATCTTGTCTTATTTTTGTACTCCTTTAAAGGTTTAGTTTTAGCAGCAATGTGTGGGAACACTTGCCTTGTTAAAAAAGCTCAAATATATTGATGTTTTAGGTAAAAGTGTACAGAGTGGTTTACATTATTTATCAGAATGAGGTGAGATGCTGCTGTATTCTGCGTATACTATGGAAAGCAAGGTGAAATAGGGAAAGGAAAAATGTCAGCCTGTGGACAGTAATGAGGAACTGAAGAAACAGAACCATCAGTGTTGCAGTGCTGGAACTTTTTGAAGGAGAAAAAGCCATTGCATCTCCATAGAAGGTTCCTAGATGAGAAGGTGGTACAGTCTCTTTGTAGAGGTAAATGATGGTAAGAGTCTTCCAGTCACTTAACTTATATATTTGCCTTTATTTTCTGAAGCCATATGAGTCTGGGGAGGTGAGAAAGACCTGCAGCCTATTTAAGTGTTTGCTGAGGTCCCCAGGAGTGTTATTTGCCAGGTCATGGGCCAGCATTGCTTTCCATCAGATGAATAAGCTGCTGTTACGAGCATGAAGATGGCAAAATCCAAAGACAGCTGTCAAGAAGAAGGTAGTAAGAGACCTGGGATACCAACATTGCTTTTGTGGTGTGGGTCCATGGTTACACACAAATCTACTAACATTTGGATGTCTGACTGCAACCAACAGCAGCTATCGTGTAGGTTTCGGAAATGGAGGAGGCAGTCAACATGAACACTGCCAAGCAATAGGATCCTTAGCACAGAACTTGATATCCAATTTTGATCAGAGAAGTTGCACCTTTTGTGCCTGGCAGACCCACATTTCCAGAGATCTGAGCTCCTCGATAAGATGTTTACTCAGTACCTGAGTAGTGGTTTATTTGTCTGTTAATCACAGCAGAGATCTGGAGATTTGCTGCTGCTCCCAGCTTTCACACTGAAAGGGCTCCACGTTTCTAAAACAAAACTGCCTGTTTATGAAGAAAACTATTTACAGACATTTTCTAACTGCAGTTGGCCTCTTGCAGAGACTGACTTTCTGGATCTTTTTCCAAACCGTCACTGTATTTCCCCCACACACACCTCCCGCCCTGGCTGCCACAGAGGTTACTTCTTCAGTGTCTCTTCCATCTTTATTTTGAGTCTGGTTTTACCTCCCCTAAGTCTGTTGTCCTTTCTCCTTTGATGAGGCTGCTCAGACATACCTTTGCCAAAGCCAAACCTTTGAGTTTCCTCAGATTTAAGGCACTCAACAAAACACTTCCCCATTTTTCTGGTACCTCACTGTATCCAACAAGCAGTTAGGGGTGTGGAGGATATTGGAGAAAGCTTCAAAGGGCAATTATCCTTGGCAGCTCCCAGCAGGACAACACGTGTACTTTAATTTCTGCATCTGAGTAATTCTGGCGTGTCAGAGCCAGGTCATGTGGGCAGTGGTGCAGAAACTGGGGAAAGAGGACCATCAATGTTCCAGTGCTGAACATTACTGCAGAAGGAAAGGAGAAGGATGGACTGCAGGCCATCATCGTGAGCCAAGATAGTCAAGCAGGGGGTTGAGGTATTTATTTATGCTAAAGGCTAGAAAGGTATTCTGTCTGGCAGCTCTGAACTTCTTGTTTTATAATTAAAGAGGCCTGAGAGTCTCCTCATTTGGTAACATATTCCAGCTCTTTAGACTTTAAGGAATAATACTAGAAGTCATCAGACTTTCAACCAAGTCATGAAAGACCAGGAGTTCAGTAGGAGTCCAGATTTCAGACAGGCATGGGTTTTTTTTTTTGTTGAATAAAAAAACGAGCTTTAAAAAAGATATTTCAACTAAGCATTATACTCTGTTACGTGCTCCATAATTACACTTCATAGGTTTGACAAGACAACACTTGCAAAAAAATAATTCAGAATGAATGTAATCTAAATCTACCAAGGTGAATATTATGATTGAAATTTTGCTCTCAATAACTCCTTTGAAGACTATGAACTGCAGCATAAATGAGGAAAGACAGTACAAGATTTATTCCAATAGAGAATTCCTCTTTTTTTCAGGATGGAATTAATTACGAAGTACAATAACCAAGGCTTATATCCTAATCGTTCTTGTGAGAGTCATTTTATATTACAAATTTCATTTTGGGCACTTAAAAGAACTGCGGCTTTAGATAAATCTGAAAAATTTGCCATTAAAACTGATTCTCCTAATGGACTTTGCCAGGACAAGATACTGTCTGAATATCTTAAATCAGCTTCTCTGGAGGAACTTGTCAGGTCATTGAAAAAGACTAGTGTTACATGATCTTTCAGCAAAGGGACATGAGAGGTCTTGCCAGAGTATTTGTGACAATTCAGGCCAGGGGATCATATTCTTGACTAATGCAGCCACAGCTTTTAAGACTGGGCTGCTACACGAGAAGTTGAAAGAGAGGCAGTAACTGCGAATGGCCCTGTCCCAAAAGGACAATGAGGTCTGCTTCCAGTAAGCTCTAACAATAGCAGCCTTCAGGAGAGTCTGGTGGTGGAAAAATGAGAATGAAGGCGAGAAAAGATGTTAGAAATGGAATTAATAATTATATGCTTTGAAGCAAAATGGGTTGACTGTTACCAGCAGCCAGAGGGGTTTGTTGAAGGGCAATAGACGAGTTCATCTTTACCTGAACGTGAGGGACTGCTTGATCAGGAGGGTTGGACAAGGTGACCTTCAGAGAACTCTTCCAACCTCAATCATCCTGTGATTCTGTGACTTGTCAACAGGGCTAAGTGACAGAGGGCCAAGCTTGTGCCCCAGGCTCCCCCTGGGGAATTCTCAGCTCCCTCCATCCCTCCCTAACTCCGGGACAGCCTCTTCCAAGACAGCAACAGGCAATGCTCCCTGCTAAATCCCCACTGGCAGCACCCCAGCAGGCAGGGTGGGAGAGGTGAGGCCCCAGGGCAGTTCTGGCAGGCCTTAAATGGGAGCACGAGACTGACTAGAGTGGGGCCAAGGGGCTGTTTAGCTCATGGTGTCCTGCCTCAAGCACTGGCATTTCAAGAACAGGAAGAACAGGGCAATACCATAATGTCACTTCCCATTAATACTCCTCCAACCCCTGACCATTTTAAGCGTAGGGGTTTTCCTGACTCTGTTGTTGTTTGCCTTTTTTGTAACCTACAGTGGATTCCCCAATTATACTATGAGGTATGAGAAGAGATGCTAACTCTTCCCGGTTTTGAGCCTGGATCTCATTAGCTTATGTATTAGGTTTGCATGGCAAGGTTTTGGTAGCAGTGGGGCTACAGGGGTGGCTTTTGTGAGAAGCTGCTAGAAGCTTCCCCCATGTCCGATAGAGCCGATGCCAGCCAGCTCCACGATGGGCCCGCCACTGACCAAGGCCGACCCCATCAGCAATGGTGGTAGCACCTCTGTGATAACATATTTAAGAAGGGGAAAAAAACTGTGCAACACCACCAGCAGTCAGAAGAGAGGAGTGAGAATATGTGAGAGCAACAACTCTGCAGACACCAAGGTCAGTGAAGGAGGGGGAGGAGGTGCTCCAGGTGCTGCAGCCCATGCTGAGACCGTGGTGAGGCAGGCTGTCCTCCTGCACGCCATGGAGGTAATGGTGGAGCAGATATCCACCTGCAGTCTGTGGAGGACCCTATGCCAGAGCAGGTGCGTGTGTCTGAAGGGGCCTGTGACCCCGTGGAGAGCCCATGCTGGAGAAGGCTCCTGGGAGGACCTGTTGCCCATGGACAGAGAAGCCTATGCTGGAGCAGGAAAAGTGTGAGGAGTCTTCCCGCTGAGGAGGAAGGAGAAGCAGAGACAACGGGTGATGAACTGACCTCAACCCCCATTCCCTGTCCCTCTGCACTGCTCGGGGGGAGGAGGTAGAGAATTTGGGACTGAAGTTAAGCCTGTGAAGAAGTGAAAGGTGGGGGGAAGATGTTTTAAGATTTAGTTTTTATTTCTCATTATCCTATTCTGTTTTGATTGGTAACAAATTAAATTAATTTCCCCAAGTCAAGCCTGTTTTGCCTGTGACAGCAATTGGTGAACAATCTCTCTCTATCCTTATCTCAACCCATGAGATTTTCATTACATCTTTCTCTCCCCTGTCCAACAGAGGAGGGGAGTGATAGAGCAGGTTGGTGGGCACCTGGTCTCCAGCCAGGGTCAACCCACCACAGCTTAGTAAGTTATTCCCTGGTTCTTGCTTGGGCAAAGGCAGTGAAACATCCCTATCAGCTTCTGCACTCCATTGAGGATTTTGCAGACCTCTTTCATACCTACCTTACATTGTCTTTTTTTCTGAGCTGAAGAGCCCTAAGTAATTTAACTCAAGGTTTTAAATTCATACCTTAGATCATCCCACATGACCCTCTCTTGACATTTTCCAGTTCTTGTAGATCCTATCTGTGATGACAAGACCAGAAGTGCACAAAGTAAACAAGGTATGGGTGAACCATGGATTTCTACAATGCTGAGCTGATGCATGGAATTATAGATTATGATTCATCATGGTCACCACCGAGCAACATCATTTTGTACACAAAGCTATGACTGTATTTCCCCATGTGCATTACTTCACACTTGCCAACACTGAATTTCACCCTCATTCATGCTATCATGCACATCTTCGGGTATGTAACTTATACCCTAAGCATCTCCTTAGAGAAACACCACTCAGTGTAGACTTCATGTTATTTTACACATTTTGAACTAGAGAAAACGACAAAAAAATGTTTGAGTGACTTGAGGATGAGCTCTGGCCCTCTCATGTATCAGCATAGATGTGGCCAAAGAGACCGTGAACCCCAAATGGAGCATAGGCAGTCTAGGGAACGTTTATCAAGGCACCACCAGCCCTGACTGTCCCTGCCCAACCCCCTGAGACTCCCCCACCCTGCCCAGGGCCCAGGACCCCATGTCAACCCCCCTCCAGCAATGCCCCAGCAGGGCTGGTCTCCAGCGCCCCACAGCCCTGCCCTGCCTGGCCATGGGCCCCCTGAGCCGGGCCACCCATGGGCCCATGTCCCAGCCTCGACCTGTCCCTGTCCCCAGGGAGGTGCCCGATGCCCGGGGCTGGGGCTGCCCCGGTGCCCCTGGCTGCCCTGCGCCTGGATGGGGGTGGGACAGGCCCTGACTGCCAGCCCCCTTCAGAAATGCATTGAAATTCAAAAATATATGTATTTGTTACACCTGTTGGGCAAGAAGAAAGATTCCAAATTAGCCAACACCTCATTCAAGTATTGCTGCTTTTAAAATTTGTGTGAAGGGGGGATGCCAGTGCCAGCTTCTAAGACATACATAAAAAAAGAAAAAAATGAACAGGCATGCAAAGAAAAAAAAAATCAATCTTCAAAATGGTTGGAAAATATAAGAGACTTAAATTGATACAGAAATCTAAAAAACGCTCAATAGCAATGGGAAACGGATTAATTTTATTTCATAACTTGTTTTCCCTGCCCTCTTCTAAGCTTGGAAGTTTCTCATACATGGCAGGTGCAAACAAAGGAAAGTATCTTAAATCATGTCTTTTTTTAGGGTGGGTTTTTTATTATTATATATACAGAAAAATCCAAATACATTCATGGATTAAATTGCCAAACAATAATTAAAACAAAAACCACAAAAAAGTAAATCCCAGAATGAAACATATTCACGTCTTCCATACACATGCACGTCTTCTCAGTAAAATCACATTAACCACAGAGGCAATCAAGTAAGCACGTTGCCCAGGATCCGTATTCCCCAAACCAAAGGCAATATAGACATGAACTTCTTGATAACATCTCAAATGGCAATGTATATTTATGTGTATATTTTTTATATATATATATATATACACATGTATGTCAATTCACACCCACTCACCAAGGAGGGTAGAAGTCTTGCTACCTTATGGTTCCCCAGAAGGACATTTCCAGTGTCAAAGAACAGTATGTTGGGTCACTTTAATGATTTCTCCTCCTCCTCTCAAAAAAAACGCCTTGAAAACTTCACAGTATGCACCATCGGTCTCAAAAGACTTCAGTCATTGGGTTCATTTCTATATTCTTTTCTCAAGGAACAATCCTGCTGGGATTCCCAAATGGGAATTTTGCCTAATCTGAGCTAACTAGAGATTACTTAATAAAATGGCATGAAGAGGTACCTGAAGGACGCATCCTTCCTATTCCTATCAGACAATGATGTCAGAAGAGGAGTGAAGGGCTATGAAGAGCTGCATGAGGCTGGAGAGAAGAAAATTTTCAGTCAGTTGTGAGTGTTGTTTCCCTCTTGCAAAACAAGCAATTCAGTATTTTTCAAAACATAGCAGTTGGTGTCCAAAGTGCAAAGTTTCTACCCTTTGGGCTCTGTTTGGTGTCAGTTACAGTTCAGGCACATTGCAGTGCTTGAGGATCAAGTTCAAGATAAAACAGAGTGAAAATCTGCATTAGAGCTAAGAGAAGTAATGACTTTTATTGTAAAAATATTTACACGTTAAAAAAAAAAAAAAAAAAGAAAAAAGGAGATTTCAGTATAACCTCCAAAAAAAGTTTCTGCCAGAGCAAAATGCTGAAAACAGTTTTGGTGGTGAGAAAAGTGGAATTCTGTGGAAGTGAATGGTGAAGGGACTTGAACAGCAAGGGGAAACCACACACTGCTTTTTGCAGTGCAGATTTGCAAAGCATAAGTAAACTAACTGAATTTCTCCCTGACAGATGCGGGACGGCTTAGGAAGAGCCACCGGTCTTTCTTTGGAGGTCCTGGTGCAAGCAGGCATTTTGGAGCATGAGCGAGAGGTGACACGGGAGCTCAGAGCCCCGGGCTCACACAGGAACATGTGCAGTGGGCTCCTCTCTTTCAGCACACACAAGGTGACCCAAAGTAGCAAGCCCACCTCACCGCGCACAGGCTGGTAGTGCAGGGTAGCTTCCAGGCAAGTTGATGGGAAGGTTTGGACGGGTTACGTATCACAAAGGTTGGCCTTGTGGGCAGAAAACGTGCAGATCAATTAAAACTAACACTGTGAGATGCCACAAAACACTTCAGATGGCTTTTGAAAGGTTTTACGAGGTTCACTCGCATTTATCCTGCTCCAATAACTGACGACACTTTAGCGGAAGATAGGATGTGCAAACATGTCACAGCTGATTTTGTGTTATCCAGCCTCTATCGTGAAGAAATTTGTGGTGATCAGCGGTGGAAAACTGCATTTTAATAACCTTGTATACAAAGGAAAAAAGGCAGATTTTAAGGGCTTTGGGTTTTGTCTTTTACTTAGGCACAGGAGCTCAGAAATCAGGATAGCATGTGGTGTCTGAACCAACTATCCATGATGTCAGAGACAACCTCCTACTCAGCGCTGGATGGAGTCACAGCACAGCAAAAGGTCACCATATAGCTTTGTCTTTCTTGTGAGGGGAAACTTGTCTGGCTGTGTTGGGTGTTTTTTGTCTCTTCACTGTCAATGAGGGCCAAAGGTAGGTAAAAAGCTGTAAATACTACAGGAAAAACTTTGCCTTTGTCTGTTCCCACTCCAGATTCTGTAGCAGTCATCTTTCCAAGCACACAGGCAGTTGTTGCAATGTGAGAAGAATTAAAACATGACACATGATACGCAAACAAGCTGGAGAGGGATATTTCAGAGAGGAGTCCCAAACACAGGACTGCACAATCAACCTGCCGTAACCTATTTCCAGGGTATTTCGTACATTTTTCTTCTTCTTCGTTCTGTTTGCCTGCTTGAAAGGCATCTGGCCATAGGGACAGGTTTTCATCTGGTTTCTGCTGGCATATAATCCCTCCAGTCTGTGGTTGAATCCTCATACATCCCGCTGAAAATCTGGTTAATAATCCACACCATTGCCACAAGGAAGATAAACTCACTGTCCGTGCACTATATAAAGCTAAATTCTCTGCTGAGGTGGATGGTGCTTCTGCGTATAGCCTATAGTGAATTGGTGAAAACAACTTGTTGATACCAATCACATAAGAGCAGCAGCGTTATTACTGTAGTAGGTTGATAGGAGAAAATCTGTTTTCTTAAACCACCTGCTCCCCACTGTCCTGAGTAATTAATAACTTCAAGAAATGAAAATATAATCTGCTCAGCAGCTGAAGTAGTCTCAAACATCGTAAGTGCTATTTTCCCTTTCATTGTGTGAGATATTTTGCTATATAAAATTGAAATAAATAATATGAGTCAACCTAACCTTTTCAAAGGTTAGTGTGGTTTGGTTCTGATAAACAGTTGGGTGAGTGTTGTGGTGAATTCACAGTGGCTGTGCATTATGCATTAATGGTAAAATGACAAGCTATTTTTACTCATTCTTTTACAGAGATACAACAGGAGAGAAAGAAATATATTTAAAAAAAAAAACAAACAAAACCCAACCCACCCCCCCCCCCCAAAATGCAGCACATATTGCTTAGAAAAATAACTACCCCAAATCCAACTTCAGTGTATGCTCTAATTCATACACAGTTTCACGTTCACTGAGAATCACAAACTTTTGGTTAAACACTGAGATCATACAAACTGAAAGTAATTTTCCTTCTAAACTTATCCCTTGGTTTAATATAGTAGGACTAATTCCAGGCCAACCCCTAATTATCAATGTTGGGTTTGCTTCAGTGCCTTCTTGAATAAACTCAGTTCCTTTAACGCTTCCATTTCTTACCGGAAAATACTGAAGTAGGATGCGCAATGTAAGTATGGCTTGAGTTCTCTCACTGGAGCAAGGTATTTTGAGGGTAGCCATTCAAAAAGAAATGTTTTCTGTGTCTACCCATGGATCTCAAACGTGCCTGTCTTCTGGGGATGTCTAAGGCTAAAAAACGCTTTCCTGCCTTTGCAAATAGACCTTCACTCCCTCTAACCCATCCATAGGTCCACTTGACATCGACCTGGCTGACATGGTCCTGCCAGAGAATAAGCTTTCCCTTCTGGTTTCCAAACTGTCACTGACCAGTACCTTAGGGCGAAACACTTGCATGAATTTCTGGTAAAATTCTTTGGATGCAAAATAATAAATGAAGGGATCTATGCAGTTGTTGAGGCAACTGAGGCACAAGGTGAGCTTGTAGGCAGGGTACACACTCCTGTCATAAAATAGGCGGATGATCACATGCACAAGTAGAATGAAGTTATTTGGGGCGAAGCACGTGATGAATACCAGAAGGACTATCATCGCCAGGTATATGGATCTTGTCTTCTGCCTGTTACCATGTCTGTTCGATGTCTGAATAAGCTTCCGAATGGTGCCAATATAGCATACAACCGTTACAACAAAAGGGATCAGGAAGAGCACGACAAACAGCGTGAGGAGAAATGCTACCCAGGCTGTGAAGTTGGGCAGCATATCCCATTTGAGGACGTCAAAACAGGTTATAATCCCCAGTTCTTTCACTTCATAGGTCAGATCTGTGCTTTCTAGTGGGTAGAAGGCCAGTAGCAAGAAAATCCACATACCTAGGCAGGCAGCCAGGGCATATCTTTTTCTTCTCCACTTGATCAACTTCATGGGATATACTACACCCATGTACCGCTCGATGCTGATACAAGTCATGGTCAGTATGGAAGAATACATGTTGGAGTAGAACATCACTGTCACGAGGCTGCAAAGAGTCTTGCCAAAGGTCCAGTGATTGCTTTGGATGTGATAAGAAATTTGGAAGGGAAAGCAGCAGGCCAGCATGAGATCTGTGATGCTCAGGTTGATCATGAAGATAACAGAAGGCGTTTTGGGTTTGATGTGCCAGCAGAGCACCCAAAGGGAGAACAAGTTGCCAGGGATACTGATCATTGCCACCAGTGAATACACAACTGGGAGGGTGATGGAGATAGCTTTATTCTGCAGCATTGTCAGCGTTTCAGCATCCAGGTGAGACACGTTTTTAACCATTATTCACAAGGGGGTTGTTGATCCCTCTGAGCCAGCTGGACCATGAACACTTGGCTTAAAAACCTAGAGGACAAAGTCAAGAGAGCAAAGCACTATGTCAAAACAGAAATTAAGAACACACTTCTTCTATTATTCAAACTAAGAAAAAGCCCTACGTAGTTTGACAGATTATCTCAGAATGAACAGAATCCATTAAAATTATCTCCTCAAAACTCTCTCCTCCCTCTGAATGATGGTAATGTTTTACCAGTCTCACTTCTTCCTAGCTTTGAACAGCTACTTTTTCCTTGCTGAATGGTTTTCTGATACTTTTTGCAGTCTGTATGCTGTCACACCTCTTACGTTTTTGTAACATAAAGAAAATCACGTATCACAAATAGAAATTAGATTGATGTCTGCATGAGAACACTATGCCATAGGATCTCTGTGAGCTAAAGCCATCCTATCTATTCTAGATGGCATGACCTTGCTTCTTGTAATGCACAATATTTTCTGACTTTTTTTTTCTTCTCAACTAAATGGTGATCCATTCCAAGTAAGTGCTGGATATTTATTTAGTTATTTATTTACTTATTTATTTATTTATTTATTTATTTATTCGACTGAGGAAAGGAGAATGTGCAATCAATTGTTCTTGGTATACTCATGATATACAAAGAATGTAAGGAAAACACCATGTATAATCGAGAACCAGGGAAAGATTGCAGTTGCTTGGACTGGTTTACAGGTTGAAGAGACCAGGGTAAAGAAGTAACAAGCCCCCTTCTAACAAAAAGAAAAACTATTGAGTTTCAATTTCTGCAAGATGTATGTTATTAAAAAATGTTCTGTTTGCAGCTGTCTTCCTGGCATCACCTGTAATTCTGCAAAATTAGTTTCAGTTTTGCAGTCTGCAAAGCAAAACCATGCTTTCACTGTCTGGCCTATATAGATCTTTCTTGGCAGACACAATAGCTCATGGTTTAGCTTATTTGTTTTATACAGCGTAGCAGCATTTAGCAGCTGCAAGCAAGAACTCATGCCTCAATGTGCTACAGACATACATGTTTGCTTTCATTAAGCTGCAGGTACAAGGATGCAGTTTCATAAAAGAATAGGGTCGAAAAAGCGAAGAAATGGCCATGAATGACCAGAAAGACAGAGGATAAAGCAACAGTAAGTTCTGTGAAGAGTGGTAATAGGAGCCTGAAAAGGCTGCCAGGCCAAGCCAGCCCGTAAGTCTGGGCACATCTGTGCTGTTTAATAAAAAAGGGACACAGAGTGGGTTCAGGCACATGCTCCTACTTGTGGACTCCGGTCACGTACACTGTTTAATCCAAGAATCTCTTTGCAAGGCACACGTGCTGTAGGTGGTTAGATTACAAAAACATAGGTGCCAGTCAGTTGGTGTCACTTAACCTCAGATCTAGTTAAATAAGACTTTTAATTTAGTTGCGTGGCCGTACCCATGAGCAGTGTAACAGGTCAGTTCTTTAGACACGTCAGCCCTCAGTGCTAACTAGCTGGAAGTAGCCATTCTGATAAAAACTGTGATTTCTGACAGAGGCTGTTACAGGATAACTTGCTAGACCTTTCACAAAATAACTGTTGATGGTTCCTCAGACCTGGCAAAGGTGAAGTCTCTGCTGAAGGCTATAGTGCAGTAGACAGATACTCAACTCTCAAAATAAACTGAGTGCAGGTCCAGAAAAAGCACAACTACAGCAGTAAGAAGCTCAGTCGGGGCTTATTTCTGTTGTTTCTTGATCTGATCAATTTGACATAGTGTTTCAAATGTCAGCTAAAAATATTCAGAAGTAGTCAGAGGCAGAATCAAACACGTGATATTAACTAATGTTGCCAGTCTTTCAGGAGCTTCTAGCTGAGCTATTGGAAGCCCAGAAAAAGGTGCAAGAAAATAGGAGTTGCAAATAAGTCAGACACATGTTCCTAATATATCACGCACATGACACAGAGCAAACGTGTTCCACGTAATGAGCACATCGCATGATCACAACTGCAAAAATCCCATTAAACCAAATCCATTGCAGATGAAATTCTGTTCTTGCCAGTGGAGCTATATCCGGAATGAAACTAACTCTTCAGTTTTCAGAGGAACTTGAAAAAGCACTCACTGACACAAAGCTCTTGGAAGAAAATAATAGAATCATAGAATTGCCTAGGTTGGAAGGGACCTTTCAGATCATCTAGTCCAACCATCAACCTAAGACTGACAAAAACCATCACTAAACCACGTCCCTAAATGCTATTTCAACTCTTCTATCTATGACTTGCATAATAAATACCTATTCATGAACTTCATTGCCTCAAAAATCCATCCCAAGTGGCACCCCTTTATGCCTAGTAACACTAAATTTCCCAAAACAAATAGAAAATTTCTATTGATATCAAAGTATCTACAGACCTCTAATAATAAGCCTTTGCAAGTGAAAGATATTTGCTCTCACACACCAAGGAATCTCACCCCTAGATACTGTTCCTATAGAAATTGTATGTACTTGGGAGGTAAGAGTATAGGTGAAAACTTCCGTTAAATCTATCACACCGGTCATAAAGCTATTGAATACCTCTTATATTTGGTTTGGTGTTAGGGCTAACCACAAACATATATTTCTTCTAAACTTGCTTTTTCTGGGAGCACATCCTGATAAGAAGGAGAATTAAAAAAATGCGCACATAAGATGCTGCAGTACGCAAAACAGTGTCAGGATTCGTGGCCTGGCTACTGACAAATCCTATGCACTTGTGGAACACTACCTTCAGAAAAAGATAAGTGCCTCCTAAATTTAGACACCTCTTCAATAGGGGTTGAAAGGCACCAGACTTTGTGGTTAAGCGCCTACAAGAGCTCTCCAAAAAAGGGTAGGTCCCCTTGGCACGGTTTTCAAATAGGAAGATGTCCATCACAAGGAGCAAAAGAAGAATTGATGCAGTGGCTCCCTAGTGTCTTCTGCAGGGGAGGAGGGGGCATGCAAAGGACACAAGACTGTTGTTGCAAGTCATTCTCAAGGGCAAATATCCTCTTGGGGAAATGTAGAGTACAGGAAATCCTCCTTCCAATTTTGCCTTTCATTTTTGACAAATCCTTCTGGGGCTCTAATCCTGAATTCCTTGTTCAGGAAAGCCTGGGCGAGCAGAAATTCCTGTTCTGAGTCATCCTTACTTGCGATGCTTTGCTTTTTAGATGCCCAGGTTAAGCTGCTGGAACCACAATGTAGAATTACAACATACTTTACCTCTCCCATTGTTGCATCTACTTGGGTTTAGTTAATGCTGTATTTGTATTTTCATCTTGTTCAGGTTAACTTTATGTCCTTCCCTCACTGCAACCACAGTCTCTGTCTCATGTGGTTTAACTTGAAAATGTCATAAACCAAACGAGAAAGTAATCTTTATGAGGATTAGAATTAGATTCCCCTTAGATTTTATGAGTTACTTCTTTTCAATTTCAGGTTTCCAATGCAATTCAGATCAGTGGAGCTTGCATGGATTCTCTGCATGAGAAACTTTACTGCAGGATAATTTAGAAACATCAACCCTCAGCTAAGGTTTCATATGCATAAGCTGTAAAAATATAGTTCTGTTACATAAATATCCCTGTTAGAAAGACATGGTTTTGCTTGTATGTTGGGGAGAGCTATATTTAATCTAGAAGAGACAGATGGACATACAGGTAGACAGAAACAAAAACTCAGTACGGATTCTTCAGGTGAGAAGATCCAGTCTTATTGTCATTTACGTCAGTCCTTGAGCATCTGACAAAGAAAGAGAAAAGCTAAGCTTTTCTGCTTGCCTCATTTCTGAAATGTTTAGTGGATAGATGTATTTTAATTTTAGTTTTATATTAGGTATTAAGAGCACCTACAACCATGAAGTAACCCTCGCTAAATGCAGGCAGGATTTTTTTGCTTCTCTTCGTACTCCCTGGCTCACTCAGCACAGAAAGCTCATTTGGAAATTCATGTAACGCCAGGTTTTCATCTGAGCTGTAACCATAAGCAAAGGTGACATCTGCTTAGTGCCTTTTTGGCAGGAATGGTGATTCCTTTCCCTTCAATTGACAAAAGATGACAAATAAAACATTAAAGGGTATACTGAAAGTCAAACAGTAAAAAAATCAGAAGAGGATTGTGTTATTTTGTGGCCATGGAAGAGTAACAATAGAGATGAGTCTACTTTCTTTTTAGGGGACTACTAAATAAAACTGATGTGTTTCTTCACTCACATCTATTCTCTTCCTGTTGTCAGTGTCAAGTGTACCTGTGAAAAAGACTGAGAAGCCTGTGAGCCAAATGAAAACCAGAGCTACCCTTTCATAAAAATTGTGATTTGTTTTGCGATTTGAGGTGGAAAAATAAATCTCAAAACATATCATGCAGCAGAAAGCCTTCCAAAACCTATTCTGGTTCATAATTTTTGGTTCACTACCTGTCAAAGCACTATTGTGTAAAATAAAAATGTCTTATTTCATAAATTCTTTGATGTTGTTACACTTTTGGAAAGACACCCTTCCAGCTGAAAAATGTAGGATGGCATATTTCACGTTACAGGAAAACCAAACTGAAATGCAATTTCAACTCAATTGCAAACTGATTCAGAATGAAGCAAAATGAAAGCACAGATTTTGTTGTAAGCACTTAGAGAAGTCATATTAACAGTTTTTAATCAACATAAATGTGGCTGAAGAATGTATTTTTTTCTCCAAAAAAATGCATTTTTTGAAATTTTTTTATTATTATTTTTTACTCGCTCAATTTAATACTATTACAAAGCAGTAACAAGAGCTAAAGGGTTGGGATAGTTTATAGTTACCTAAATGTACCTGAAATTGCTGAAAACTTAAGGATCCTCAGTGTGCAGTGTTCCTGCTTGGGGATTCAGCCCCTCCTGGAGTGTCTGAATTGCTAGTGAGATGAAAGAATGTTAGACAAGTACAGATAACAGACATTTAATTTCTATTGTAGACTGAGTATGAGGTGAAGAAGGAGCCAGGAAGGCAAGGAGCCAGCAGCCAGTCATCTTCAGTTGTGGGAAAAGTGACAAACACTTTGATATTTAGATAGAGTAGGGGGTTTTATCAGATGAACAAGAAGAACAAGTGCGCTTTTGTAGCGCATCTCAGTTATTGTTCCTAAAGCATCATTGATGCAATTCAGAGAAACACTTCTGCAAAGGTTCAGGTTCACCAAACTGAGGAATGTAAATGAGTGCATCTCTGGCTGCGTGTTCCTTAAACTGATCACAGGCTTTACCGAAAGAGGCTGCACGTTTTGTCTGGATGGTTCTTTCTCACCCTTGCAATAAACTTTCATGCAAATTTTGGCTTGTAAGGTTACATGTCTACATCTCTAAAAGCCAAGGGTTTGGTTCACTCAGTCAAGATCTGAACTTAAGTCTTCTAAGAAACTTCTTTGTATTGGGCCTTCCCTGTTCTTTTTGCTGATTTCTTTTTTTTTTTTTTAGTTTCTGTTTTTTTGTTCTGAGTATCGTACTGCAAAGATCAGAAACGGTTGCTGAGCCTGTACTTATGTTATCACAAAGGCACTATTTCACACTAGGCTTTAGCTTATCTTCTTTTAAGAATAAACACATTTGGGAAATGAGACTTCTATCCTCTGTGCACTTGCGTGTACAAGTATTTCTGAGCAAACAAAACAAATCTGAAAACATCTAACTAGCTGCAATACTCCTGACCTTCTATGTCATTAAGCTTTAGAAAAATAAAACTGTTCTTTATTTCTTATTTTTCACCAAAAGATTATTCAACTAAAGGACATAAGAAAACCATATGCATGCCTTCACTGCAGAAGATGGTGTAGATTTTACAATGAGAGGGTTATATTATAATCACTATGTTAATCAAAAACTCTTGTGGAGACAAACTTCAGTCTTTATCTCAGTACATCTAGTCAAAGTAAACCCTATGGTGATTATAGCTCTGACCTCAAAGAGTTAGGGCAAGGTAAAAGAGTGTTTTCTCTCCACAAGGATTTCACATTGAAAGGTAAAAAACCTCTCTATATTCTCAGTAAGAAAATGTAGAAGCATTACCAGCTGTAGTGTGGTGGAGGGGTATGTGTCTGTTGAGCTTGTTTGCTATATCAGTCTGGCCGAAAGCAGCTTTATTCAAAAGTGAATAAAAATAATCCTATCATTTCTGCCTGTTTCCCTTCTCCAGCCTGAGAGAGTGCAACTGGGAGTTTCCCAGATTCAACCAAAGAAGTCTTACTAAGTATGAAATCTAAATATACAGGTGAGAGACAAGGAAACATCAAAAGGAAATACTGTACCGATTCTTCAGAACTAGCTAAGTAGTAAAATTAACTGTACATGGCTACCTTTGCATTTCCTGTGTCTGCCCTGGACTATGCAGTTTTGCTTATAGTTGAATTTTAGTTCACTTGAACCTTCATCTTTGCTAACCATAAATTAGCAAAGTCAGGATTCTGTCCTGGTGTTAGCAACGTTCATCCTAATTTAGATAAGGTTTGCATAAACACAGCCACTGTCATCTGTGTCAATAACCCCATTCAGAGTGAAACTAGTCAATGTGGTCTTTAAAAAGTTCATTTCTGCAGTAGTCAGGTTTATGGAAATAGTAAGGCTGTGGGCCAGTATTGACAAAAACCTCTCTGCATCTGAACTGTGATTCTATGACTTTATGTGCTAGTTAAACTACAAAATGAAGCAGTTTGCACTTTTCTTTATTGGTGAGCAAGATAGTCAGCTTTTAAGAATTCTGTGAGCAAAACCTTAGGTCAATTGAAACCCAACTTGTGTAACTCCACTGATAGATTTTCTAGGCAGGTTTAAATGCCAGTCATAGTCAGCATCCTCAACTGGATTAAAAGAGGTTCCAGTTTATGGGCTAATAGCTAGACTATTATATGTATGTTGGTCTTTCCTACATAGGCAGACTTTATTTTTTTTCCAAGTCTGATATTTTTAAAAGGATTAGCAAAGCTAGGGCAACCCCTTTTAGGAATTCAAAATAACAGCCCAGGAATTCATTCTATAGGGCTTACACTCTTCTGCGGTTGCTGCCCATGTGTGTGCTCCTATTTCCCAACAGCACAAGGTACCTTGCCTCTTGGTGAAATAATGCTGTCTTGCACGTATCATGGAGGAAGAGCGTGTGTGCAAGCAGTTACTGAAATATTGCTGACACCTGGCGGGGAACCTTGAATTCATTAGACCACAGTTTTTTGTCAGGTGGTGCGTGGCCATGGACAACCAGCTTGCAAAGCTCCTTTTAACCATTCTGGCAGACATCCTGGGCAGTGTGGAGTTCTCCTGTGCCAGAGGGCCCTCCTGCAGGTAGCTTGCCATTGAGTTATGGCAAGATGGTGAAGATTTATGTTTTTGTAGAACTTTGACTGCAGAAAGTGCCTGATCAAGTCTAAATTTAAATAACATGTGAGCTGATTTCCTTTATAACTTTAAATCTTTCAAATATGATCTATGTTCAGGATTGACAATGAGTTCCGGTCTGCAATTAGTTCTTCCTACAAGTAATTGCCTCACATAGCTGTTGTGAAAGTCAGAGGAAAAAGTGTAGTTGATCGTTTCCCTTCTGACCTAAAATGCCAAGAAAAGAAGTAACAGTTTGTTGGCACAAGGTGTTTGTGGTGAACAATATGGCAGATCCCCAACAGGGAATCCCTCAGTCTTCAGTAAACTTGATGGTCTTATATTAAATCTGCATGGTCTGATTGGAATTTTTGAGCAAACATATACATATATTCTATTTGAAATCTGTACTTTTGATCTTATCATCTCTCTTTTCTGTGAAACTCTTTCTGAATGTTTCCTCTCCTGTTCAGTCCACAAAGGAATTGAGGTAGAGCTGTGTGCATGTTTTTTAAAGATTATCTTTAGAGATTAAAAAAGAAAAAAGGCAAAAAAGCTCACACATTGCTTTTTATTGCACTTGCATTAAGGATATGACAGTCTGTAGCTGTTGATTGATTTAACATGGAGTCCATAAACAGGACAGTCATTTGCGGGTGTAGCTGAAAGGATAATTTGACATGGTATTTGGGAAATGTTTTGTGCAAAGAACATAGGGTAATTCTAACCTAATTCATGTAACGTACTGAGGCCAGAAACTGGAAACAGTATTGTCAGGGGTGAATCAAAGAACTTGGCTGTGCATGTAAGCCGTCTTCAGATAGGCCTCCTTCCACTACTTCCACTAGCTGGTCTCAGAATGTACAAAACCTCTTACTAGCTCCTAGATAAATAGCTATGTCTGCAAAAAGCCCATGCTGGATCCATAACAACTAGTGACTTTTAAATACAGGCTGAATTATTATTCCTTTTTCCAGAGCAGTATCATGAAGTAGCAGGATTTGCTGGCACCTTTCTTGCCTGATCTTTGCTACAGCCGTGGATTTAGCATCCGTAGAAATCTAAGTGTCTGTTTTAGGATGAGTTGGAAAGCGTGGATGCCACTGACTGTACTGGGCAGGTCTCCAGTGACTGCAACAGGCTCATATATAGTCACTTCCATTGTAAATGCAGGTGTTTGAAGCTGAATCCAGCCCATTTTAAACATCCCATTGATTCAGATCCTGGTTTCCTGGAGGCTTGTAATTGCCTGGATTCTGTCAAAATCTGAACTAGTCCACTAAAACGTAATTGTCCCCCTTCACACTTGGACCTCTCAGCTGCCACTTTAAAATGGCCAGGCCAGCTTCCATGTGAAAATGAGTTGGCACAGAACAGGACCAAATGCATGATTTTACCTGTACCTGTATTCCTCCACCTGTGTGTCAACACCTACAGTCAGTTTTACATGATTGTAAAACTGTTTGTGTAGCAAAGGTGCCACAGCTTGGACTCAGAATAAAAGAAGATTTTATCTTCGGTTGGTCCTGCTGCTGTACTTGCTCAGCATATCTCATTTAGCCCTTATTGACAGTCCACCTACAGGACTGACGGCTCTTCTGTCTCCCCAGATGCCTTCTGCAATGTACTGGTGGTGAACTCCTGGCAGACTGGGCGTTCTCCTGGCTTACACATCAGTTAGAAGTGAATTCTCACATCAGCACTCGTGAAAACAGTCTTCGCTGAAAAACACATGAGACCAGGGGCTCTGTAGGAGCTAAATTGACACACACTTGGCAGCTTTCTTGTATATCCAATTCTCTACTTCTGAAAGGGCAAGAAGAGCTAGACCTACAAAAGAATGAGCCTTGCTTCCTATCAAACTGTGCCTCTTACTGGAAGGCTTTGATACAAAAAATGGGCTGCTGGAAGCACTTTTGCATGTCTGGAACAGATATTGTGTCCACTCATTCCCCTGGACCCCCTGTCAACAAAATAGGTGGCCACATGTATTTCAGCAGAAGAAGAGTGCCCAGGCTGACGAAGGGGCAGTAGGCAGCGATGTATGCAACCCAAGACAGTGGGAAACGCGTCAGCTTTGTGGTTGTCTCCTCATTCCCGAGCACTTTGGACAATGCTTCCCAGCCTTGCCTGAAGGGAGGAGTGGTTGGGGCTTACTTCAGGTGATCTCCATGAGAGATCTTGCACTATCACAACTCTTTCCTTTGCACAGTGTCTTTTACTGCTTATTGTCACAGCTCTGAGCGCAAACCTTGAATCGTATCTGTACTACTGAGCTATATATCACTGTATTTTTTCCTGAGTGATGTTCTGTTGCCCATGTATATGGTCTTAGAAGTGGTTGTTATTCTCTGCTAGAGAAAGTTTCTTCATTTTTTCAACGTTGCCATCAGCAATCAATAGTATTCAAGCTACAGTCATGGGGTACCCTGGCTGATTCTGCCTTTAATTATAGTCATTTCATGATCAGGGCATGTTTCACTAGGACAGCAATGCATCGTCTGCATCTGTCTTGAGAGGAGCAACACGCAGTACCTCTACAGAGCTCAGATGGCATGACCAGGGTTCGTTTATCTTGGGACCAGTCCTGCTGGTCGGGTATTCAAGCAACTCCCAGTGAAGTCTAAGGCAGCTCTGTGTGCACCTCAGAGCTCTTTGCTCGGTAGGTGGAAGCCAGCTCACCCTGTCCGAGCTCATGCAAACTCGTTCACATGCTGAAAGAACTGAAAGTTGGCTTCTCTGCAAAAGCTCACGGCTTATGTTGAGCACTGATAATTGTAGCGGTGCTGCTCGTGGTGGGCACAGGGCACAGTATAAATTCACACGTGCCTGAACAATGCTGAGCAGATGTACCCAAAGGCACAGGGCACAGGTAACAGAAACCTCAGAAAGAGCTAACTACAGGAGCAGATATACTGTATGACCTAGTTTTAAAAGCAGTGCTATACATGCACACAGAGGAAAAAGAAAGAGCCAACGTAATTATTATTTTTTCCCTGACTTAAAACTTTTCTTCCTGACTTCTCTTCAGCTTGGCAATTTGATACCAGTTAGAGTTATGACTGGTAACATATAAGAAGTGAAGATTATAAAATGGGAAAAAAAGAAACAGATTTCTAACGAAAGCTTCATCTAGTTCAGTTTCTTTGTGACTACTTAAGCTATCACACTAATACAAAGAGATACAACAGGAATAGCACCCTGAAACCACATCTGCTATTGTTTCATTATTCTGAAAGTCCTCGAGTGCAGGTGAGACAGTAGGCCCAAGTTCAGCTTTTCAGCTGAACCAAACTGCAAGTGCCTCGTATTCAGGCTTTGGTCTTCCTCTCAGGTCCTCATTGCACTTAGGTAACTTAGATGCATAAATAAGACCAAAATTGGATTCTTTACTTGTCTAACGTACTCTTTCTGCATTGAGAAGTATGTAACTAAGTGCCGTAATTATAGTCAAGATATATGCTGATATTTTATTATGTGAATATTACCTATGAAATAATCACAGGCAGAAGTCAACCGTGTTCGGCAGCTGTTTTGGTGGGGGAACTAATCTCCGCTCTTATCAACAGAAAATACATTGCAACAGCTTGTTGTTGGCTTTACTTGAGTTACTCTTTATTGCTAGCAAAATGCCCTGAGATACCTGGATCATCACTGCTCTGCAATCATTACTGAAATCTTGCCATCTTCAGAAAAAATAATGAAAGTGAAGATGCTGTGCTTTGCAGGGTGTTATTTATTGACCTGTGCACTAAAAATTAGTGTCTTAACTATAATCTTTAAGACCTTGGCATTAAGACCACGTGCTTAAGTTAAATAAACATAGCTGAGAAATTTTAAATGGTGACCACATGAAAGCGGCACAGGCTGGTACGAGGTGAGAGCAGCTTTAGCGTGATTCTGATGCAGGCAGCCCTCACGACAGGGTACACCAGCAAAGTGAAGGAGAGGTGGGAAGCCATCATGAGGACACATAAGCATTCTTATTTATCCAACTTGTAAAATGAATATTATGCATGAGATATTATTAGGATAATATGCTAACATAATATGGTATATTAAATATTATATATTAAACATCATTTATGATGATATATGTATGCTATAAATATTTTTCACTGGTACCACAAACTAAAATACCTATAAAACCCATAACCAACACCCCAAGTGCTAGAATTTCTCTCTTTTTCATCGGATGATGTTTTAGCCTGTGTTACTGATTCATCACGTATATATGCGTCTGTGTAAATATATATGTGCCCGATACTTATATTAGATTGTATGATCATACATAATAATATATGATATTATTTTCTTGTTTCACAGTATAGCTATGATTGATAACATTCTTCTGTTTTAAAACCGGTTTTCATGACTACAAGGGAAATTTCAGCTATTCGGACATCAAGTGTTAGTAGGATAAACCTTTACATGAATGGAAAGCAATCCTACTGTAAAGGAGCTCCAAGTCCTAATGTAAAAAGTGATCAGACAACAGTTAAAGTTTCAGTTTCACTGGGCCCAAAACACTACAGAGAAAAATGTGGGCTCCAGAGCTCAGCCAGTCTTAAAGAGAATTTTCTTGTAAGGTGACACCTAAAACTCAACCACCTGGAGAAGTACACTAAGTCTGTGAAATGCAGTGACAAGGACAAATATACAAAACTGCATTAGTTTTTTAAAATTTGCTTAGCTTCACCCCCAGACTGGAGAACTTAGCACTTTTAATGTTCTCTCATAAAACAAATCCACAAATTTAAATGCAAGCTTTAGCTGATTCCAAATGTAGCTATATACATAAGGTCTGGTGTGACTCAGTCTTCAGTGAGGTGCCACACACTGTGACAGCTAATTAATTGCCCTTAATTAATCATCTCCTGGCTGTGGATCAAACTATTGAGGTTTAGCTGAGGTCTAGCTGAGGCTGGGATCTAACCTCAAGCGAAATATATGGCTTTGTCAGAGCACAAAGGGGGCCCCTGGGTGGCATGAGCTCTCAAAATGAGTCTACAGGACAGAGAGGAACTTGACTGTGGTGCAAATTCAGGTGTGGGAAAAGAAAACACAATATTCTTACCCTCTGGCACTTGAAAATGACAAAACAAATGCTCTTCCCTTCACCCCAAGTAGTTTAAAAGGAAAAGGAAATTAGACTCCTCTGGTTCCACTAAAACCTAGTAACCCAGTAAAACGAATGCAATAATCCTGCAGAAAAAAAATACGCTGAAAGAAAAGAAAGAAAGAAAAGAAATCAGCCCTTGGGGAGCTGATTGTGGGCTTTATAGATATTTCAATCTGTGTGAAAACTGCCCATTGGAGATGAAGACTGAAACTGATGGGATACATAAAGACAAACTGTAAGGTAGTTTTGAAGACTGGTACAATTATGCATGATAGAGCAGCAGGAGACACTTCTTTGGAGGCAAAATTTGGGTTGTTAGGAGCCCTGGAGACCTCTAAGTGACATGCTCTGAAATATTACTGGATTCCTGCAGCTTCAGTGTGAAACTTGAAAATAGGTACATAGGAGAATGATACAAATGTACTAAGAATAAAGGAAAAGTTCAGTGCAGATGGCTCGTATTCAGGAAAATATGGTTTGACCTAGACCAAAACAGGGAAAGGCTTCTGTTACTAAAAGTTAAGGTTATAGTTTTTAAACTAAAGACTAGAGAAAGCCAGCTGGCACAGAAAAGCATATAGTTCAGGATGACACATACTTACGGGTGGGAATGTTATTAAATCCTCTGTATTCTTAGAAAAAAGGACAGGAAAAGGTATTAATAAAGTCCAGGAAGGAACCAGACAAACAGTTTCTACATGTGCAGCGTATGAAGCAGATCACGTAAAACAGTCAGCCAGAAAAAAAAACCCAGATATTTGTGTCTCTATAGATATGTAAAAAGTATAAAAATGCGGAGGCTGGTTGTCCTGGTTTTTGGCTGGGAATCTGACCTGATTTAGGCATCTGAGAAGTCTGATGAAAGAAAGTAAGTGTTAAAAATGGTACGGCCAGGGCACACGCTGATACAGCCCTGCTGAAATAGGCCGTGTCGCTGAAGGATTGGTACTATCGTATTACAGGAAGCTTTGTGTCACATCCAGTAAACAATTCAGCTGCATCAACAAATGTGACAGAATTTCCATGGCCTGAAGGCTGTAACTGCAGGACTGTATCATCGATCACGTAATGAGGATAGTAAATGCAGCAGCGATGTGCTTGGGGTAGAAAGACAGCTGTGAGAGCAAACCATACGGAAATAACAAAGCCCTTCAAGTACGGCTAAACAAACTGGGCAAAGGTGCCGAGGCACGAGGTGTGTGTTCAGGCTCCACAAGTGTGACTCCTCATGGAAACCACGCGTTCAAGATCCAGAGGGGAGCTCCTCGCAAGACGAGGAGAAGCAGCTCTTGACTCAGGCCTGTGTCATCCTGAGCCTCCGCAGCAGGGGTCTCCTGGGCTCTGGGGTCTCCTGCTCCCCATCAGGACACCCAAGAGCTTTGGCCTGTAGCCTATTGCAAATAAACTTCTACAACTTCAGCTGCTTAATTAAAAAAATAATACTGCATGTCTGTGTGTGAGGTTTGAACCCTACCTATGTTTAGCGGATGTGTCTAAGGAGCTTTTCCTTTGCTTTTCTTTTCTTCTGGATCCTTAAAGTGCTCAGCTGGAAGACACGCACCAGGCTGTCCTAGCTGTTGCTTTGGGCCGCTGACACAAGCAGCACCAGATAACGGCACAGCCCAGCGGAGAGGGGAGCTTATGGGTGAGCCTGGCACTTTGCTACACAGCTACAGAATTAGGCCTTGGAGAAATACCATAGGAAATTCCAATATTGCTGAAGAATCCCTTTTCTTTTTTAAAAACACCTTCTCCTGTCCCCAGAAGAGCAGTTGCTCTGGCTGAAGGTAGAGACGGCCCTCAGTTGGTACGCTTGAGTGTTGCCTGGTACTAATAAACCACATGCACTTGGGGCCATTCTCTGCTGTGGAGGTCGCCTGGCCAGGGACAGCCTCTGCCCACACCACCAGACCTCTTCAGCAGGGCGATGGCATGCAGCCTGCCTACTTGCAGTGGTCCTGGCTGCTGACCCACGCCTGGGAGCCGGTGGGGAGAAGTCAGCTAGCACAAACCGAATCTGCACCAGGGAGCCTGCCTGTGAGCTAGCGGTGAAAGAGAAATGCGTTCCAGTGACCAAAAGCTTTCCCTGGAGCTGATTAATCTATTAGCACTGATGTAAATTAAAAATACAACTTGTTAGCCCCAAAGAAATGCATAATACATGGAAATATTTGATGAGAAAACGGCAAGCTTGAAACCTGGGCTCTCGTGAGGGCTTCCCTATCGAAAGGTTTTGGTTCCCTTTTTCACTCTCTTGTAGTGCCATAGATCTCGAAGGAGAATTGCCGCTGGGAGCTCCTTCACTGGCAGGTACCTGATGCTTTGACAGAGGTTGAAACGTGGTCGCAGCCCCCACAGGAGCCATCTTCTCTTCTGAAACTCCAAGGATGCCCCCAGCTTCTTGGGAGTAGGGATAGGATGGTGCTTTTGAAACCACAACCTGCCCCCCGCCCCCCTCCCTTCTTCTGAAGGAAGATCAGCACCAACTACATTCTTGCTTCTCATTTTGAAAGTAGTGGAGGTCATTTAATATTTGCTACTGCTTAGTTCCCAGCTCTGTTTCGGGACCCATGGCTCGTGCTTACTCAGGGGAAGTTCAAGGGCTTGCGGACATCTCAGGGTTTTCCCACAGACCTGCCAAGCCTACGCTCTCCCCAGTGCTCAGCCCAGTGGTGCCCAGTGGAGTCACCAATGCTCATGGTAGCATTACAGCCCGTGGGGGCACTAAAAATGTGGTTCGGCAAGCAAATGATGGAAAAAGACAGTGTTTTGAAACTCGTTCAGGGAACTGAAGGAAACAGGTCCAAGTCCTTTCTATTTTAACATTTCAGCAAATCTTTTATAAAAACATAAATGCAACATAAATTCCAGGAGAGCAGCTTTAGTATCCTTTCTTTTTCTGTGTGTGTTTCTCTGTCTCGCTTTGCCGCATTGTCACACACATATACAGAGAGGGAGAGAGGAAGAAAAGAAAAGCAGAGTTTGAAGCTTCAAATTAAATCCATTTTCTTGAGGACTGGGGTTTGGTAAAGGTTGTGCATTACGTTTTCACAAAAAAGCCTGGCAAGGCAAAATAAATTCTCACAACCCCTTCTAGCACCATCCATCCAGCCATGCAGGTGAGCAAAGGCATAGTGCTCTAACATCTCAGATACCAAAGATAAGAGTGCACTGATAAAAGACATTTCATCACATGATGTGGGGAAAGTTTTGTACAAGTTAGGACTAGCTGCTCAGTGCAGGTTCCTCTTTCAATTCTCTGAAACGCTTTAAAAACAAAATTATACACACACAAAAAAAAAACGAATTTCAAAAGCGGTTTCCTCAGTTCAAACCTTCCACCACTCCCACACCATCTCTATAGATGCTACTTCTAAGACATAGTATAAACTACACATAAAAGTTACTTGTGCTTGCACGCATAGACTGGTAGTTGATAGTTTTTAGAGCATTCTGTTACATCATGTTACAAACTACCCTACACAAAAAAATGAGGCTTCTTATTTTGTTTTGTTTACTTGTTTCTTAAATGTAAAAGAAATCATCTTTTTTTTTTTTTTTTTCACCAAGACTAGCAGAAAGAGAAGACACCTAGCAATTCATCAGCTAAAACCCATCCTTTCTTTTTAAAGGTTATACAATCACAACAGGAAATATTTTGAAATGGTCACACTAATCACAAGACAGACTAGTCTTTTAGGCTGAACATGTGTTTATATTAGTCTCCTATTTTTAGGTCACATCACATGCCAACTTTTTGCCATTGCCATTTGTATTTTAATTATAAATGTAATAATAATTTTTGCAGCCTTCATGAATAATAGGATCAAACTTCATTCTTGCTTCGTTCTTACTTGCTATACTCAAATTCATAATCTGACAGAGGCAAAGAGTGATAACTAGCTAGTTCACATTAAATTAAATGTCTGCCTTTTGTTTGCCTCTTAGTTATTGCCCTTTTTTTTTTCTTGTTTCTTTAAGCACCTGCAGCAAAACAATATTTGGGGAACATGCTAATTTTGGTCTAAGTCCTCAAAAGGAATTAGGCATCCAATATTTTTGAGGAATCAGCCCTTAGCAGGAACATTCCTGACAGGTTTCCGTGCTCCTTTCTGCAAAAGCAAAAGCAAAAGCAAGCTTGTCTCCTGCTGCCAAAACTGTCAGTGAAATGTAGCAATGATACTTTGACCAGGAGATCAGTATGTCAGTGACCTCTCTGCAACGGCACGATAGCCAAAACGCTCTGGCTTTCTAGATTAGAGTAAGGATCCACCTTATTGAACATGCCTGTGTAAAAGGATGGCTCTGGCACTCCAAGAGCGCTTCCAAAGTGCTGGGATGAAGTGGGCTGAGGACAACACCCGCAACGAGCTTCCTCATTATGACTCCTGCAGGAAGCCATGTCAATATGGAGATGAAAATGCTATCGACTTCTCTGTGTCTTTTTTGTGAAGAAGTCTCCTTGCAATAACAAGAGATAGATGAATAAGAAGCAGGACTTTTCTGAGAGTTGACAGGAACTGTGGGTGTGTCCTTGAGGATGATAATCAGATCGCCTTCAATTCCAGTGCTCGCTCTCTCACTTGCTCGATGCCTTTTAAAAAAGTCACTTTCCTACTCTGGTTTAACTTTCTTCTTTTTTTTTTTTTTTTTTTTTTTTTTTAATACTACTAAGATGTTTGCACTGCTCAGATGCTTCACTGATGATGGTTTAAGAAATATTAGTGTCTTGCTTTGTAAATGCTCCAAGAGTTAAAAGGAGAACAAGTGGCGTTTGAAATTGCCGACATGGCACCTGCTTTTATTTAACTGAAGAAGCAATCTGTAAAAAACACTTGCATGCTTACTCTAAGGTGAAAACTGTTGCTGTAATGGACTACCCATTTACTTAGAAGATTTTCCATTCTTTTTTAGAATGCTTCCAGAAGTTAGATATGTTCTGTATCCAGTTTTACAGAAAGTATCAATCCAATTAATTAACATTAATTTACTGGAATCTGTGGACTTGTCCTCATGGTCCATTAACTACATTTTTCCCAGACAAAGCAACAAGATCTCTTATGCTATAATCTCTGCAAACCTTTCAGTGACTTCTTAAAACAATGAAGTAAGCTTGATGAAATCATTCAAAAGTTATGACAGAAAGCTCTCGAATGAGTGAGGTTTTGTGCCTTCTTTTTGAATGTCCAGTTCAAGCCATATTCAAGGGACTGCATTTGTCAAAACTGTGTTCAGACATTTTTCTTTCTAAATTGAGTACTTCCTTGTACCTTAAATTGGGATACCCAAATAATGAGACTCCCCAAACCTATTATATTACCCAAACATAAAATTATTCCTTTACAGGTAGTGTTTTTTTTCTGCCCAAATAATGCAGTAATACCCTAAAGGGAAGAATCTCCACAAACTGCAAGATACAATAGGATTTTCTGGTTCTCAAATGACTGAATAGCTCATATTATGAAAGACAGGGTATGACTTTGTACACTGGGTTTCTGATGTCTTGTTCTTGCTACTAGTCAAGCTCAAGAAAGCTACAGTTCAGCTGAAAACCAGTTAAGAATTTCTTTAGAAACTGGGTGTAAAAAGAGATTGTGGTTAGTTTTGCTCAATCACAAAAAAAAAGACAGAGACACAGGAAAGCAACCAGTACCTAGAGGCAGTTGATGCAGAATGCAAGCCCATGGAGAGAGCCTAGAGCACACACTATCCACACCTCCTCCACTCCTCAGGTTGTGGAAACACAAGTAGACAGAGGCACTTGCCTGCCCAGGCGTCTCCATGGCCCCGGCTGACAAGTCCCATACCTCGCTGGCTCACAATTCGGCATTTTAGAATGAGATTCAGAAAGCCAGGACGCCAAGCAGCAAGCAAGCTAGACAACAGGAAACACCTTGGTCCCTGAGAAAGCTGCAGCTTTTGACACTTTGCTGCAGGTTTCAAGAAGGCCTCTAGCTATAACCGTGTATTACGACTAAGATTTCTCCTGGAGCGAGGTGCTTGCATCAGTCTTATCTCACAAAAAATGGAAGGATCCAAACCAGCAACAACAGTACCGCTCACATTCTCCAAATATCACTCAATGGGGATGTGGGAGATAGGAACTTATTTCTCTCTTCAGAGTCATGAAATTTGAATCTACACCTCCCACTAAGCAAAAAGATTTTCTATTAGTCGCTTCATCTAAAACATATAAATTACATTGAAATAGGAACTGCAGTTTGGATGTCTTCTCCTCTCAGGTACTGAACAAAACACTACAGTCTTATTTTCTCACCCATGGATTTCATATCCCAGTTGCATCATGCAAACTGGAACACATTCAGGTGCAAGAGTAAAGATAAGCTATAGATAAATAACTTCAACATGGTGGTTAATGCATTTCTGCAAGAATGGTTGATTCCAATCAGATTAGGTAAACGTCTCTAGTCTGTAGAGAGCGCTCTAAGCATCCACAGGATTAAAGGGCACATGCAATGGCCACCTTTCTTCTGGCTGTACCCCATGCAGGATCTACTCCAGTAAGTTTCCAGTAAGTGCTTTGACTATGGTATACTGGGTCCTCAAAATGATACAGCGCAAGGAACAGTCTTTCCCCACACCACAACTGTGTATCATTTCAGGACTTCACTCTGAGTTCGGTATTAGGATATATGTGCTTATGAGCGCTTAGTGACTGGGCTTCATAGTTTTGATATTGGGCACCCTTAGCAAAAGCTGAGCAGTTGAAGACCTCAGTCTTGAGTTTCAGCACTTACAGTTATGACAAGAGAGTATTTAGGCTCCCTAAAGCCTTTTTTCAATGCAAGCGATATGGAAATTCCACCTGTGAGGAAATCTTTTCTCCTTTGGTGTGAGGTTGGGGTGAATGCCAACAAGTAGGTCAGGCATATGAACATGCAGAGGCCTGATGTTGGGCATATTTGTGGTGAGCCACAAACGCACATTTGCCTTGCTCTGCCTTCTGGGATTGTGCCCCTTTTGCAGAAGAGCCTCCTTAGCTTATACAACTAAATCACCCCCTTGGTGAGCGTAGTCCGACCCCAGATGGATTGCCGGCGCTGTCTGTTGTAAGCCTCAGTGGCAGTCAAGTAAAAGTACTTGCCTTTCCTGCTTTTGTGGCAGTACCAATGGCTTTTCTCTAGGTCAAAAACCCTGGCAGGTATTCCATACTGTAGTGCCACTCAATCAGCATCCCAGTTTTCCCACATCATGGTAGGTCCACAGACATTTTAACTTTTCGCTTGCCATACTCCTTGAGAACAGGTATCCTGTCCATATCATCAGACTGGGGAAGGGAAAAAAGCTACCTGGCTCAACTCTGCATTTCTGTAGCATTCTTCCAGACACAGTAGTCTGGATATAAGGGATTTGTGGGGGTGGAAGAGGGTGAGTCTGGCAGGTGGGTATGGTGCCTTCACTGCAAATCACCGGGCCAAGTGCGAGTGCTTCTTTTCCTCCTGACAGCAGAAGTGAAGTCAGGATTTTCTTGTTGCATAAACGCGCCTGATTTCCTGGGTTGTTTAGAGAAGGATGATGAGCCTCAGCTCACAGGGCTATAGGTATCTACTTGCTCTACCTCTTACTGAGGTCCTTTACATATCCACACACCACCACCCCTCCACCCCCCACTCCTGGCTGGGATGGGAGAAGAACAATAAAAAGATCCTGTGCTTACACTGACTACATTTACCTACTAAGAGGGGCAATTACACAGGGAGATACCTAGGAAGCTGTTTTTCCCACTTGAAGATCAGAGAAAAGGACTTCAGTAAAAATGAAAGCTGGGCTCATTGGAGTTACAACACGGGGCAGGTTGGCCTCAGAGCAGAGACCAACCTAATGCTTTTTTAACATAACTAGGCTCACGGGACATACAGGGAGTAGTTCACCCTCATCTCCTCACCCCAGCACGAGACCTCAGCTATCTCTTGCGACATCCTTTCATTGCTGGTATGACTAAATCATATCAGTGGGTCTATGGATGCCTCACTGTGAAGGACAGGGTTTGAGGAAAGTAGCAGATGATCAGGTTGTTTTTAGTGTTGTGTGGTGTCAGATAGCAGGAAATCCTGATATTTACAATCAATGTGTAATGTTGGCTTCTCAAAATAAAACACTCTCAGACGGATGAATAAGAAGACCATAAGATTCTCAGTGGTAAAAGCCTGATGAAACCAATTCTACCAAACTGTTGTCACCTCTTCAACCCTGCCTTGCTTTTCTGATGAGAAGCTATCTGAAGGTTTGCTTGGCTTTCATACTCCCGGTTGGTTGGAAAGATGGATAGATCAACTTATTCATAGACTGTAAATGAAGAAGAAAAGCACGAGTGTCTAAAAGATTGTGTATTAAAGAGTTAAGAGGAAGGGAGGAGAAATAAGGAAGTAGTGGTTGAAACAATCTGCTTTTAAGCATACAAAAACTTAAAAAAGACTTGATAACATTTTAAACAGAGTGTATAAACAACACAGAAGAACTCCAAACTAGGTGGTTTTTTCTGGGGGATGGGGACATCCAGAACTGGTGGAAACTGTAATGGGAATTTCAGAAATGGAAGTCTGCACTTTTAGCCAAAGAACAAGCACAGGTTTCTCACCCACCCATACTGAAATATGAAGTGAAGGGACTGTTTTTAATAATAAGAGAGATTGGTTTCCAAACCTTTCCATTGTAGAGTAGCGCCATTTTTTCTACCCAGTTATTTCGTTGGAGATCTACTAGATCAAAAGTATATAAAACAGAGCAAGTGCTGTAAAGTACTTTATCTTGGGGGTTGCCACTAAGGGCAGCTGGACTGTCAGTATCAAAAAGAGAAATACAAACTGATTTGCAAAGAACATTTACATACTCTGTAATTCTGATCTAAGAATGCTATGCTGCCTTTTTAAAACTTATACTATATTTGGTTGTCTCTCCACTGGGGAAAAACTCTTGTCATTTTTCATCATTGACAGTAGTGATTCACCAGCACTACAGACTTTGTAGCCATCACATAGAAAAAAAGTTCTAACTCTAAAGTCACCGTGTCTTGCAGATGTGTGTTCAAAAAAGTGCTGTCATTTGCAACTGTCTGTACAAAGGGCATTGCCAAAATCTACGGCACCGTGTTTCACCAGTGTGAGTGGTCGTGGAAAAAAGACTTAGTTTAAGGATGTTAGGGATGGTCTAGGATTAATTTATTTCAGAAGTGAAATAAATTTATCTCATAAGTGAAATAAATATGCACAAAATTAATATAAAATAAATATATATAAATGAAAATATTTCATCTTGATCTTCAGAGCTATTCAGTAGTTAATGGTTGCAAGCTTAACTTTCTGTTTCTATATAACCCCATTTAACACTTGTGCATGGAGCAATAAGACAGCATGTAACAGTCTGTAAGATTTTTATTTACCAGCATCACTGCAAGTTGTCTATCTTCACTGCCTTTGATGGCTACACATCAAGAGAATTAAGCTTTGGCCCAGATCTCGAAAAAGGAAATAAGCACCCACAAGATAGTCTCTAGAGCGCATTTCTCCTCCTCCGGAGGAAAGCATTGAGGCATTAATGTTGATATAGAAAGCGCAGACTGAATCTATTTCAGGGGAGACTTTGATGTTTGTCTTCTTCCCAGAAGAAAGTAAAAGGGTCCAATGGCACTGGGCTGCAGAAATGGAAGGTGAAGGCCAGGTCTCTTTGGACCGCCATGGGGTTAATGTGCACTGAGATGCTGGCCTCATCTGCAGGGGAAGGATGTGATGTGGGACTGATGCGTTGTTCACTTTACCATTACTTTAGAGGCATGAATATAAAGAAAAAGCAAACAACTACTGAGCCCAGATGCTGTTCAGCTTTGTTTGCAAAGGATCTTTGGTCTATATTCACAGGTCTGTATTTCCCCTCTCTCCCTCAATAAGGTGAATGTGTTGGTTAATTCTTGCCAAATTTGATAAAGGGTGAAGGTTAACTAAGTTTCTGTGCGTTGCATAAAAATATTTGGCCATTTCAATGAAAGCCTGGGATTCAGACATTTTTAATTCCACCTAATATTTTTAGTTCCTTTTCCTGATTTCTGCAACTGCATACAGTTTTCTGTGCATTATGGCCATAATAACACAGGAGAAGGTTGTAGATGTGTGCAGTGACAATAATGACAATCTTCATTATATAGTAATCCACCACAAGTCACAGAATTTTAGGAAGAAAATAGGCTAGTGTTTTCTACTGCCCACAGAGCCACTGGAGAACTTGTTGGTGTTATCTCCCCTTCTGGGAAAGTGTCACCGTCAGTCTCATGCTAACTGCTCAAAATGCCTTTTTCAGCCTGGGATCAAAGCAATAAACTTGTACCTCAGAATAAATGGCAGAGTATTTCATGTGGTTACAAAAAACTGTCTGCAAATCCTACACCAAATCCTGCTTGACTCAACACATGATAGACCCAATTTATGAATGGTCCAAGTCCTGGTGAATACATTTATCTTCCATTGAAGGCAACAGGAAGCGAGAGCATTTAGCATTCGGCTCTCTTGGGCCCACAGGTGGACACCAAAATATCTTTCATCTAGAAGCATGACTTTATTTCTAACACCTGGCATACTTTGAATTTCTGGCTAGTCCTTTGTGAACAAACCTCTACTTATTAATTTCTTTTCTTCAGATTTATTTGAAAAGTTTAAGCTGATGATACATGGAAGATGAAAACATTTTTCTTTGCTGAAGCCCGTGAGGGTAGAGGAGCATTTACAGCTCCTATAGCATGTTAGCCTGAACCGTGAAATTGTTGGCAATGGCAAGATGCAACAATATGGTTTTTATTTCAAACGTGAGGAAGTCAAATCCCTAGGTGCCCCCACGCTCCTTAAAAGTAGGCAAAGATGTTTCTGACCACCTATTTTTCCTTCTACACTCATGACTACATTAGTCCCTAGACAAGTTAGAGCAGCCAGAAGAGCAGGAACAACCAAAGGAGCTGGTATTTCTGTAGTACAATTTGTCTCTCTCTCTGCTCTCCTACTGCTAACTGGCATAGGAATAATCTTTCCACATGCTGGTGTTCCCCATATAACAAAGTGATCCCCAGGTACTGCTGTGAGAGACTTCAAAGTTTGTTTCTGCAGTACTGCAGAAGCAAAAACTGGGAGGTGCTTAAAATTTACCCCACCCGGTGTAAACATTTGCCAGCCGAGGGTAGACCAGTCATCCGTGTTATGATATTCAGATTGGTTGTGATCTCTGCCTCTCCCATGTATTCATGTACTCATGTTCATGTACTCAGCCCACAAACATTAACAGGAATAGACATGTGAGTTGACCAAAGCTATCAGACTACTATAACATGTAAAACTGTGCCGTGTCCTGTTAGTTTCTTTGAGAGGTGTTGTTGATGGAAAATTTTTCATTTAAAAAGCTGTAAAAAAGTTTTCACAGGTATATATGATTTAAAATCTCAAACATTTAACATATGCTCCACTTGAAACATCTCAGTGATGAGTTTGTGAGGCTAATTTATCCACCAACAGCAGATTTTAAGGTTATGTATCTACACAGCAGAGAATTTCTGAGATCACCAAAGCCAGGCGCTTAGCAGGAGGTGTTAACAACTAGAGGTGTTAACATCATGCAACATCAATTTTCCAAAGGCAAAATACCCCATCAGAAAGCTTTAGCTCTTTTCTCGTCATTGTTCAATGAGTGACGCTATGCCCTATGTACAGTGCACTGTTCAAACTCTTGTCCTCAATACCAAATAAATAATTTATTTATGGGCATTTTTGTGGCACCCAGTGTTGTAGCATCAAAGTGCTTCAAAAAGACCCACCATTTATTTTCTTTGCAGCCCTCCTCTAATATGAAGAATATTTAACCCCATATTACAAACAGAAAAGTGAGGAATGGAGGCCCTGAGTTGCCTAGGACCTGATTTCTAAGAGCTTTTGGCATTACATAAAATGTTACCGTTTCAAAGCCACATTTCTATTGACTATATCTGGATCTGTGAGTACTAAATACTTCTGCAAGTTACACCCAGGTGTCTTTTAATAAGCATTTGAAAATGAGGAACTCGGAGTTGGTGTCTCTTTCTGAAAGCCAGAACCTCTTAACCCCTTAATCTGAAACAGGATTTCAGGCTCTGTAAAATGAGCATCACATGGGTGAAAGGATTAAAGCACCAATGATGACTTAGGTGTCTCAGAACGGGATCTGAAAGAGTCAGTGAAATGCTGTGGTACAGTGTGAAGTCAGCACTCTTCACATGCTACATACTTAAGTCATCCAGAGAAGATTATGGATGAGTCCTGGAAACATGAAAACTTGGAAAAAAATATTAGTGAGTCTCACAGAACATCTCTCACACAGGAAAACTACTGGGAGACCTGAGCCTTGAACCTTCCTTTTATGAAGATTCTCTGTTGCCTTTTCTTTCTGGGGACCGAATATGATTTGCTACAATCTTTTAAGATGGTTGATATAAGAGAAACATTTCTCTTCCCTGTCTAAATGATAGAGTAGCGGTTAAGGCCACGAAATAAATGCCTCAAGTTGCCTCCCAAGTCTGACCATGGAACTTATTATCTGAGCAGGAGGTTGTTTTAACCACAAAAATGCTGGATGCTACCCATATTTCACATCAAAGATGTGCAATAAAAATTATAGATGTGACAGCCCAGGGAAAGATGAAAATGCCATGCATAAGGGCAAGAGATTCTCTAGCCTAGTGACAGGGGCAGTCATCTGTAAGGGAGTGGACATGGCCTGGTCTCTACTCTTTAGAGTGGCCTTTGGGGCTATCCGGTGACTACTTAATGTGAAAGAGTGTCCTTGAAGATGAGACTACAGGTCAGGTATTTTGCCTTCTAGATGAACGATATTTCAGGCATCTGCTCCTTTTTTGTCCAGTGACCACTGCTTTCTCTTCCAGCTTCAACTGGCCACGTGCAAATCAGCCCAGACTGTGGTAGCTGGCATACTAGCTATCTAGCAAGGAAGGAGGTGGATAAGGCTTTAAATACTTTCCAAAGAGAGTGTTGAATGTGCATGCTCTTTCTCCTAGGAGTGTGCTCTAGAGAAGTATTGCTATTTCCTCCTCCTTCACTGTGTTTGAAAAGAAAGCACTTGTATTACTAAAGAAGAAACCCAGTCTTACTGATGTGCTTTAAGCATGCTCCTTGCTGGCACTAAGCCAGCTCTCTCAGTCCTGTCAAAATCCAATTGCTCTATAATTACAACTGAATATCTGCTCTATACTTGTCCTTAAGTATCTTAAGTACTGCTATCTTAAGTACTATTATCTTGTGCTATGAGAAGCAACTACAAGGGTATAATTCCCTACTAGTCAGAGGCTGTATGAGAATTGCCCCCACTTGGAGCTGAAGCTTTGAAGTTCCACCCCCACCTCCATTTCAGGCATTTCTCGTGTATCTGTTTCTTAAGGAGAAGCCCTGTTCTCAGCATCACACAAGACTTTTAGATGGAATCAGTGGCAGGATCTCATTTCCCAGGACATCACTCAGTCACCAAAATCACAAGGCTACTTTGCCTTTTCCTGCAGCCCTACCTCTCAGTCAGCATGTGTCCTTCAGCAGCAACAGTCTCCCTCTGAATTAACTGTTGATTGGTATTTTGTGCTGAAGTTTACATCTGTAATATTTACTCTTAGATGACTGAGGGCTATACCATAGTCCACATGCACAAGGGAGCTGTTACTACACAAAGGGTATGTCAATATTAGTAAATTAAATGCTGTCAGAACCTAGGCTCAGGCCATAAAATTCACTTCCTTGGGCTGTTACAATTCTGGCAGTTTTGATTCCCTCCCTCAAGCAACTCTGTGCCCCACACAACCATCTCGTGCAGTCTAGGAGTTATCACAGACCAAAGACCATTCCAAAAAGTATTTCAGAGGCTAAGAACAATTGTTGTTACAGATGTGTCAGATAAGCTAAAGACCAGAATACGACAGGTCCCAGCAAATGGATGCAGTGCAAAATTAGTTGGGTAAAAACGTATTTTCTGTGTAGACCACTAGAGGGTGCAGACAAACCTGCTTTCCCCTGAAGATTATTTTTAGGTTACTGAGACCTGGATATTTCAGGTTGTTTCTCCAGAGTCTTTGAGGAAAAGAGCTGAAAGGATCACGCCTTGCTGTCCTCTACAACCCACTTATGTCATCTGTCGCATGTAACCCAAAGTCTGTCTTCCTTCCCTTAACTCCTGTCCAGACACCACCCTCGGTTCTCATCTACCTCAATTTCGTACTACCATTTTTCCTCTTCTCTTTTTTTCTTTTTTCCCTTTCCTTCACCATTTCTGTTCCTGCTTATCCACAGTTTCCTACTCTACTTCCCGCCACCCCTCTGTGCTCCCGGAGGATTTCCCTTTGATCCCTGCACTGCCTGACTGTCACAAGGTGAAGCAATAAAAGTACGAAAGGCTTATTCTCCCAGCCTTCAGCTGCTGAACCATTGTAGCCCAAAAGTAGTGTCTACTCAGTGAACCCAGGATCCTGGGAGAACAGGATTTCAATTGGGCATGCTTTAGAGAGTCTGAAAGACCGATCATATTTTTGAGAAGTTATTGGGGGGGGGGGGAGGTAAGAAAGAAAAAGTCTTTACAAGATGATTCCTTTCTTTGTGCTTACTCACCTACTCAAAGCAAAGGCTTGTGTTCCTGAATATTCCCTTATTGCCTCAGCAATTGCCTCATACAGCTAAACTCTGCGTGTAACATCCTGCCAAAGAAAATGCAAAACTTTTCATCTTAAATGTTGATCAGACTTACAGGCAGCTCCCTAAGGAATTTGTCTCGCTGTGGTCACCACTGATGTTTTCGTGCTGCAGCAGACCAGATTTCCTCTATGAGTAAGAGCTGCAGAAAAGACCAAAGAAAAATCTTTTAAGGATCAGTTCTTATAAAAAAAAAAAAAAAAAAAAAAAAATTAAAAGAAGCACATCTAAAGATAACGCCAAGCAGTGATAACGCTGCCTTTTTATAGTTTTAAAACACAGTTTACTAGCTGTAATACGTACCTGTGTAGGTTTACTAAAAATGCATAATATCCACATCTGAAGATGAAGAGAAGATAAAAGACCACATACTTTTTGGTGACTTGATGTTTTCCCTTCTTATTTTTGCAGATCTGAATCAGGTGCAGTGTTATCTAGTAAGTAACCCTAGCTGCTTCATAATGACTGTACTGCTGTGTAGTTTCTGTTGTTATTTCGAGACTTAACCAGTAGCTGGGAGAGCGAGGATGTGAGGGTAAAATTCTTTTCAATTCATCAGCTACTGAGACTGAATTCCTCGTGCAGCAGTGGGAAAATGTGACAAAAAATGAGCAGCTTTTCATGAACAAGCTTGTAGATGCCTTGCCCCAGACTGATCAACGCTTGGGCCCTCATCAGTCCGTGTGCAAAAAGGCAGAATGTCTCTGTCACGATATCAATGAGAGCTAAAATCCAGCATTTAAAAAAATTGAGCTGTTTCATGAAGCTTGTACAGATCTCTCTCTCTCTCTTCCTCTCCCTGAGCTTTAGTTAAATACTCAACACTGAAAACTAACAGTGGAAAATTTCAGCAAGGGTGGAATGCTTCTGATCAAAAATGTATGAAAAGAGACCAGGTCAAACTGACATTACCAGATTCAAAGGATGTAGAAAATTAACCCTGTGTGATATTTCTTATTGATTAGCACCTAAATTTAGACAAAAATTGGATTATATTACTCATTTTAAACCTATTTTAAACTAACAACCCTAACTCTCAGGCTGAGTCCCTCTCAGGTTTCCTGCATATAAATAGTAAGCCCAGGAGGAACACCAACTTGACCTTCCCATTTGAGAGCTGTCAGTAAGAGAAAACAAGCCCAAACAACAGTCCCAAAGACATTTCCTTATAAAATGAGCTCATTTCATCCAGGAACTTTTGAGGCAGTTGGCAAGGGACAAACTCTCCTATTTCTGTAAAGTAATTTTTCAGGGGAGAGCTCCATTTTCAAGCTCATTTTTTTCTGTGAAAAACATGAGAACAGTGTCAATAAGTATCCTGATACAAAAAATGTCCTTCTGTCCTTTTGAAGGCTTTGCAAACATTAGATGCAGCGATGAAACCCCCTGGACTTCTGCTTCAAAACAACTTTTTTTTTTTATCTGGAAACTATGCAAATATGAAATAAAGTTGTTAGATGGCAATACGTGTGCAAAACACCACCACATCTTTTAAGCACATCAAGAAATAGTCTCGCTGCCTCTTCATTTCTGAGCAGGACCCAGGGAGCCCACCACAGGATAACTTCTTGAGGCTGGATTGTGGGCTGCTGGGTTTCTCCCCTCTAGCCACTTGACCAGAACACAGCAGTTACTGGGGGACACCACATTTACCATACAAGGAATGGCTTTTCTAGGGTTTGTTTCTTTTCCATCCTACTATGCCGCTACATATAACGTATGGCTCCCTCCGACAGAGAGCTGAGGAGCACATCCTTGTCCCACACCAAACAAAGATACTCATGCTGAAAGGCAGCACTAAGGGCAAACATTTTAAATCACCTCAGCTGGCCTTTTCTGCACTTACAGCCATCAGTGAGAGCAAAATTGCCTGCACAGGGAGATACGTCCAAGTTGAACCCAAACCCACTCTGAAAGACAGAAGGTGAATACACATTTTTCAATAAATGTGCCTGTAGGGAGGCTAAAAAATGAAGGCTGAAGCAGTGGGTGAGCCGCTGGTTGGTGACAGGGGAGGCCTGGATTCAGTTTGCTCTTTCCACACCAAGCTGGTGAGTACTTTCCCTTGAGCTGTGCCCCTGCAGAAACGGGGAAATGTGGCTGCAGGATGAGTAGGCACACCTCAGCCAGCTTTCATCGGCAAGCTGTAGCACAGGCTGCAAGTATTTAGCAGCTCAGGCCATACAGAGCTGGAAGGAACAGCAAATTGCTGAGCATCGGTACTCCAACTGAGAAGACCAAGGCTGATGTAAGTGCTTCTACCCATGCCATAGCCTCTTCCCGAGCAGAACGGTGACATGCTCTTTGGCTGTATCTAAACTGACATACAGCTGTTTGCAAGGGAAAACCTGGTATTCTTGATCAGATCACCTGCACTGTTGAGCTGCGAAAATCAGGGCATGTCTGGCATCAACTGGGATTCATCCGCGTTCCCTATGTGTAGGTGACAGTGACAAAACATCTGTGGCTCACAGAGTCTTTTAAGGGTGAAATTCATTACAGCGGTCCAAGGGCTGCCATAGTAGCAATCTCACAAGTAAGGTGGAAGTGATTTAGGAATGAAGTCCAAACACTGATGGGGCTTAACGTGTCTGAATCAAATGAATGCTTTTGAAAACCCTAGATAAATTCTCCCGACCACTACGAATAAAATCCAGAAAGTGTTTACAGCAAACACTGGGCACACTCAAGGAGCCAGTGTCCAAACATTAAAACCGATTACAAGCGAAGACTTAAAAAAAATTAAACGCCAAAAACCCGACTCTCCAGTGTATGACTTCACCCAGCGATCCTCACGGCACGTAGAATTTCACTTTCTGTAGGGCGACCTGGTGACAGCACATTGTTACAGTAGCTGCCCTACAGATGGCTATTTTGTGCTTGTTTCTGAACTATTAAAAAAAACCTTCACGCAAATAGTCTCTCTCCCTGTCTATTAAGAGACAACAAATGCAGTATGCAAGAGTGCACTGTGTTACGAGACTTCCTTCTGGTGCCCGTCTGTCTGAGTTCGGTTTTTATGCATCAAAAGATGCCGATGAAGTTACATCATTTTATGATATGGTTCCACAGTCACTCCTGTGTGTATGTTTCATTGCTGCAAACCTCAGGAACAGTCTCAGGATGACTACAATACGTGACTCTGCAATAGCTGAAGACAGATACCAGGTCCAGATTTACAAATAAAACTGCTCCAAAATGATCTGTGTTTTTTTTCTCTCCCAATATGTAGGAGCTCATTCTTCCTCCTTTTAAAAATACCATTGAAGACACGCTATGATTTTTGCCACTCTCCTTACTAAAGCAAACTGTACCCCTGATAACCCCTTATTTTGATAGTGGTTTGTGCAGAGTGAACTCCTTAAAACTGGCGGTAAGGGCTTTCTTTCTCTTTTACTGCAGTATTTGCTGTAATAATTCTGACTACATGTAACATAACTTCTTCATTATCATTGCTCTATTATTAACCCATACAATTCTTTCTTTATTTCTACAGCTTACAGTCGTCTGGCACAAAGACACACATGTACTTCTTTGATTGCAATGAACTTTGTTCTCCCTTCAGATGTAAATAATAGGAGGGAGAACAAATCAATCTTGACTGAGTCTGACTCCACTGAAAAACAGTTTTGAATAAACAATCAAGAAGTGAAAAGCTGTACTCCTTACCTGATCTGGGATGTGCACCTTGAAAGCCTCTTAAATGACAGAGAAGAATTAGAAATAGTTGAAAGTTTGTACTCATCCAACCACAGGGCTCAGGAAATGACCGCGTATTTTTGCAACGATTAACTCCTTCCTTACTTCTAATCGTCTCCGCTTTTTCCAGTACAGTAAAAAAATCCATCTTACCCTTCCACTGCAGTTCGGCACCTAGTGCCGTGCCCTACACATGATTTCTGTTTCACACTGAGAGGGGATGACTGTGATCACCTCTATGGAAGAGAGAATTTGCAGTGTCTTCTACATCACTGTGGCCAAGTACGTTTTACTGTTGAGTGAAGCTTCTCTGATGAAGTGTAGAAATGACTAAGTAATGGCTTGAGCACCTAACTCTCATTTTTAGAAGAGGCTTAGAGCAATATTCTAAGCATGATTTTGGTGTTGCAGTGCCCAACAGAGGAAGAGAAAAAAAGTTATTTAAAGGAGCAGGATCCATTGCAGTCTGGACAGGCATTTGATGTGCATATGGTGTGTGATACTTTTATGCACAGGGAGTGTGTAGGTGACAGGCAGGCATGCTGGAACATCAGGATTTCTGCACATAACATAGGTTATCTGCACATAAAACCCCTTCTGCCCCTAAAAGCCTGTTTCCTTTGGCTTGGATGTACCCGTTCAACTGAAAGGCATTTCTGAGCCTGAGCAATATATAAAACCATTAGTCTGAAAGCTAGTAGAAGCAAGTTCCACACAAGAGCACAGGCAAGAGGATAGGCTGCCTCTGAGGAGCAGGCATCTCCATGTGGAGCCCCAGGTGGCACCCGGGCTCTCTGCATGCAGGTGCGGAGGAGATTGGCACCCCAAAGTGGATTCCCCCCAACCAAAACAGCAGGCTGAGAAAGAAAACACTTCCAACAATACGGACTGCAACACTGAAGACAGACCTGTGTTTTGCATTCTTGTCCTTCTTTCATGATTTAGAAAACAAGTCCTGGACATATATGGATACGTGTCCTTTCCACAGCCTTGAAGTCTCTTCACCTAGGCATGTGTGTGTTTAATTTTAGAAACCTTATGGGGGAGGGAAGTGTCACTCCCTGCACTTGGGATGTTGGTAGAGGAAGAGAGAACAGAAATGCCACCAACGTGCACTTTTATAAAACAGTTTCATAGCTCAAGCACTCAGCTATGATGGTTTGGGCTTAATCTTCTCTATAAGAAGAGCTAAATCTGTGTTTTGAGCACAAAACATGTCAAAAGTCAGTGGAATCTAGAAGAGATAGGAATCTAATCCATTCTTCTCAGCAAAGCTGAGCCGACAAAGCAGGACTTGATGTGTCAGCGAGCCTGTGCTCCATACTTTTCCATGGGAGGTGCATTGTATGAACTACATAAATGACTTTAGTAGCAAGGACCAAAGCTCAGCGTTGTCCAGTGCTCAGTGGATGGTGGGTTTCAGAAATAGGTTTCTTCTTACAAGGCCTGGTTAGTCAGACCTTGGTCTCATCTCAGCAGAGTGGTCCAACTTCACCAAAAGGACAGGAAAGGGTACACGTTCCAGCTGTGTGCTTAGAGGATTATCCCAGAAAGTGGGAGTAGGGAGCCTGAACCTGTCCAGACTGAAGGGTCTTCCACTGCCTGGGCCAATGTTCTGTATTACTGCACTGAGGGTGGCTAGGACCTCCTCCCCCAGCACTGCGCAAAGCCACCCTGCTTTGTACAGAGAGGACTGTTGGGCCCATTCAGATTCCTGGACAGGTTTCAGGCTCCTCCAGGCAGGCAGACATCATCACAGGGTGCTTCCTCCCTCCCCCAGACGACAGCAGATCTGATAGCTCAGCCCGCAGCCTGCAGAGCTTCTGACCCCATGGAGAGACCTCATGTTTGGTTTATCTGAGGCAGGGGTGAGGTTGTCTTACCTAGCTCTGGGCGTTTGCACTGCGGTTGTCTACACCAGAGCTAGTCATTCAAGGCACTCTTGAACTTAGGCAACGGAGAGAAACAGACCTTTACAAGGTTCTTTATCTGTGAGTTTTAACAAGGAAGAGTTCCTTTTGCTATATATGTATGCTTGCATAATTTTTTATACAATCAAGATTTTTTTAAAAACAACAAATAAAAACCTTATTCTCTTGAAGTTCTTCCATTGACTTCCCAGGAATAATTTCGAGGAATAATGACTCCCAAGGCATGCTCCTGAGACAATGAGGAATGTGATCTGCACTCGACGTTCACCCTTTCACAGTCTCACAAAAATAATGGGAATACGCAGGATGCTCAGTGTAAGCAGGTACTTAGTTGCTTTTTTTTTTAATGGTGGCCAAAACATTCGGGTGATTCCTCAAGCTAGAGCTACTAATTATATTGTTTTATATGCAGAAGCATTGGGGAGTTTTATATTAAACATGGTTGCAGGACAGAGACTCAAGTTCTTCTTGCCTTGACTCCTCTCACTTTCACATACAAAAACTGAATCAACTGTCAGTCTTTGTCAGCTGCTGGAGTCACTTCTCACCATGAGCCTACAGGTAAACAGGAAGGAGTTTCAGTCTCACAACCTCAAAGCATGCAAAAACTATTGAATAGGACCTCCTAAAAACTAATGACATTTGGTTTGCTTCCTAGATTGTTATTTTTTTAGCAACAATTGTCTTTCAGTTCAAATATAGCAGGTTAGAAATAGAGCTTTTTTTTCCACTTTTTGATCCTTTAGGCTACAAATATTTAAAATTTGACCACTTTTATTCACTACCATTTTAAAAGAACCTTTTCCCTCTAGAACTGGGGAAAGGAACTTTCAGAACAAAAAAACCCCAGCATTCACTTTTGGTAAAAAAATATGGAATTTGACAGTCCTGGGGTATTGTATTACATTATATAATGAGTATAAGCAGTAATTAATGTTGCTGTACAGTATAATATGGTATAACATAACATAATAAAAAAAAGTTGTTGTTATTATTACTATTATTATTATTACTACTACTACCACTACTATTACTACTACCACCACCACAAGGTAATCAATTCGATGGGACTCAACTGTCCATGTTAAAATATCCTCAGAAAGCAATTAGGTGCTAAGAAAGTGTCACTCTGAAGACTTGATCATGTCTTTCAGAATGATTATGAGCAATACCGTGAATGTTTGTAGATCATTTTCCTTTGGTTGAAGTTCTAGCCCTCTTTAAGTCCATAGCTAGCTTCTAACGGAGCTCAGTAGGGTCAGGGGCTCACCTTGCCAGTCCTCCCTGGAGCCCTCTCAAGCACTTTATGAGTATTTGGATTTCTGCCTCTGTTGGTAAGAATCTGCACTTTGACTATGTTCTTCTGTGGGAAAAGGACATGACTTTTGTTTAAGACATTCTAGACTACTCTGGCAATATTTTAGACTTTTTTTTTTTTTTTTTTTTTTAAGCATGATGTTAGAAAGCTCCTCAGTATATCTCCAGTGCAGAGATCTTCCTCTAGGGTGAATCTGCACCAACCTTGAGGATGACCTGAATGTAGGTCTGGCTCCTGGTGCCCGGAGGGAGCAGATGCAGATGGGGATCTGATTTGCACAAGGCCCTGAGGGCTCCCCAGCCTCAAGACGTACCAAACCCTTGCACAAAAATAGAGAAAAAGTAAATGATCTTGGGGAGCTGCACTAAGGCTAGATGTGGTTATTTATTAACAGCAATGTTATTCCCAGAGAATGAACTGCTGGAGGGCCTGGAACAATGTTAGCTGTGACATGAAAACAAGCAAGAGGTACAAGCTGTCATTGCACTCTTCCTACAAGGTTCTTCATCTCAGCTTGAAGTGCATTGGGAGGCAAAGAGAGCTTGCACAGGTGGTGGTGGAGGGGTCTGTAAGGACAGCGATATAGAGTGTGAACAAGGTGGTGGAGGGTGGGCAACCTCAAGAAAGAAGTCCTGTGCTTTGGGAGTGAGAAGATGGAAAGGTAAATCTGTATGGAAAGAAGGAGGAGATGGGAAGGCTGGAGAAGTAAGGGAAGGTGGTAGGAGCGAGGGATGCCAGCAGAATGAGTCTCGGAACTGTGGAAGGAGGTCAAGCAGAACAAAGTGGAGGAAAGAAGGTCTGGTGCTGTCCATCTTGTATCATAGCAGATGGGAAGGGAAGGGAAGGAAAGGAGAAGAGTGTTCTGGGAGACTTCTGCTTCTCTGTCATCCAGCACTGGGAGGTCTTAGGCAGGTCTCCAGGGCTCAGGCACTTGGTCCATTCTAGGCAGGCAAGATCACTATGGCATGAAGTGTTCCACAGCAAGGTGAGCTTTGCAGAGGGATGGAGGGAAGGCAGGCAACCAGTGAAAAGAGTGAGGAGACCACTGCCTCAGTCAACCTCATATCTCCAAGCTCCCTAACACCCACCCACCTCCAGAGCTCAGAAATGAGTTGCGATGCCAACAATGACAAGGACAAACAGAATACATTACTTCAGCAGTCATTGTCTGGGTGGCAAAACTCATTTTTGCCCATTCCATTGATCTGGCTGTGCTATGACGCCATTACACATCTGACGAAGCTCCAGACTCCAGCTATGACTGATTGTCCATTTCAGTGCTAACACACAACCACCTGTGGAGCTCTCCAGAAAGAAGACACTCCTCCTAACTCTCCAGTGAATAAGCAGACAAACTTGGTCAATTACTTCTAAAGTTAGACTCAGTATCCAGATGTCCTGGGCCCATGAAGGGATGGTATGATGAGAAAGAAAACCTGCCTAACAGTTTTTCTTTTCACAAGGAGGTGTGACCTGCTTCCTTGTCCAACGGCACGATCTTAATAGGGTCAAAACATTTCAACTGATACTTATTCATCCCCAAACTGCAGGCCCATGTAATTCTGCCCAAGAGAAAATGAAAGAAAAAAACTCAAAGCCAAAAAGATTCTTTTCAGTGTTCTCAAACTGACATACTTTCATTTCAGCATAGGAAATTTCTGTCATAGGAAATGAGTGCTGCCTAATTCGGTGGCAGCGGTGGTAGTACATGATATGGGTCTTTGCTTTGCTTGAGATGGACCTTGCATTTCAGTCAGTGGACTGCAGCGTAGTTTGGGGTCAAGATCTCTCCAACTAGATCTGTTCTGTCACATCCAGGGAAACTTTCTACTTTTTACATTGAAGTGAGTGTCCTGGTTACACCCCAGAACCAAACTGTCTCAAAACTTTGAGACTCCCAACATCTCTTCCCCCTCCAAACACACTCACACATGTCCCTTGGTTTCTATGCAAAGCTGGAGGCATTCTCCAAATGAGACTCCTGGCATGTGTTTTTCTTGCAGTCTGAACAAGGGCTCCTGTTCTGTGTGGAGGGAGAGTGGGACCTTACTGCTTGCAGGGGAGTGAGACCTTACTGCAAGCAAGGGGTGAGGAAAAGTATGGAAAAAAAGAGAACGAGAGTGAGGACAGATGGCAGAGGGGAGTGAATACTCTACGACGTGCAAGGGGGAGGGAGAAGCAGGGGAGCAGGGAAAAGGGGAAAGAGCCCTTAGGTAGGGGTTGGCAGGAGGCACAGCCTGCACATCATGAATAACCAGGCTCATCAGATGCACTGTGGCATGCATCAAAGTGCAAGTCCAGATGCAGAATTTGTCTTTCCTGTTGTATAAAATATTGAACTATTTTCTGTGCAGAACGAATCTGCAGTCTGGTGACAGTTCCTGGGAGGAAAGTGATGCTTGGATTGAGAGCCAAGAGGTGCCTCAGTTTCCTGCAGCTGAAACTAAAGCCCACTTTGTGAAGCACCAGAGCTTTGCTTCAGGTCCGTGGCTGCCACCTCACAGAGCCCCTGTGAATCTAGTACTGACTTGTTAAGAAAAAGATTCACAAATAAAAAGATGTATTTGGGCAGAAAATAAAATTTTCATCAGCTCAAAATAAAATACACAGTTCTCGATTCATTGAAAATGTTTTTTATCTCCAATCTCCAGTATGCCAGGGGTTTCAAGGTTTTGACTACCCCGTCTGCAGTTTTGATCACCACCTCCCTTGCAGGCTGCAGTGAAGTGCAGCAGTACACAAGCTCACTCTGAAAAAAACACTTGCAGAACACAAAGTGGCTAGAGCCTTAGCTTGAATTGACTCAGCTTCGAGAAAACTAATAACTGCTTTTGAAATCATTTAGAAAACTGCGTGTTTTCTGACTGCTGGTCTGACTAACCCCTACTAGGCAGATTTCAGTTTGATAATCCAAATACTCAGTCAAACTTTAAAAGTGACTTCCCCTTGCCAGTATTTCTGTTTAAGGGTATGATCCCCATATAAGTGGGTCTCCCTTTATTTTCCCAGGCAGTGCAAATGGGCGATTAGGCAAAAAAGAAATAAAGCAGGGATCAGAATTTCTTCCTTTGTATTTAATTACTGGAGGTATTTTTCCATCAGTCATATAAAGTCTAATTCTATTTGCCATTTGTCTTTGTTAAAGATACATTTAAATTTCAGCCTAAGGACTGGCCTCAGGACTGAGCACCGTAAGTGTTATTTCTGTGGGAGAAGGGTTGGGAGGAGGCAGGACCCAGACCTCAGTCCGTCAGGTTACTGCATTTTGCAGAGGGAGCTTTCTCCTGAACAGAGACAAGCGGAGTGACCAGAAGCTCAGGTCACTTGGTTTGGAGGAAAATGCACTCACTTGTTGCCATTCTCCAAGCACCTGCTTGAGCTGGGCCCCCAAGATCAGACAGACATGATGCTCTCTGCTGACATGGCCACACATCCATTTCTCTGAAGCCCTCCCAAAGACTGGGTCAGCTCAAGAGAGAAATCTCTATGGTTCTGCAGGAGGCAGTGGTCTGGCAGTCCCTCTACACTCTTATGGCTGAAGCAATTGAGTGTTGCCCCAGAACTGAACTCTGTCTTGGTCCTCTGCCCCATAGTTCTTAGGAGGTGCTAGTAAGACCACTTCAACCAAAGTTCTCCCAAAGCAGACATATTCTTGGGTCTCAGTTTCTGGGAGCATGCCTTGAAACACCTGGGAACTGACCAACTGAAGTCAGTAGGGGCAAGGCTTTGGTCAAAAACTGGTTTACTAGGGTCATATAGGTTCCAGCAAAACTTCTGCTGGTGGTCACCAAGGTTGTTTACCTTAGCCACAAGCAAGGCTTGTTTCCTGACAGACCTCAGCCAACCCAGACACTTGAGTGACTGGTGGGCAGACTGGCAGGAAACCAATGCTTCCTGTCTGCCTGCTCCCTTACTAACCAAGGTCATGGATATATCATAGAATGGTTTGGGTTGGAAGGGACCTTTAAAGATCATCTGTTCCAACCCCAAATGAAGGATGAGCAAGTGGGAAAGCCTTTCTTCAGACTGCCCAGCTTCCTAGTTCCTTGTCACCATGCTTTCTACCCCTTGGACAAAACAGGAAGGACAACGATCAGCTCCTGCAAAGGTCAATGCACTCATCTTATGGAAGCAAAGTGTTTTTCAGTGGTTAAAAATAATAACTTTTTAATGCTTTGTGTTTCTTTTTGGAAAGTGGATTTTTTTGGTTTTCTTGCCCAGGTGTAGGACGTGACAAATTGGAATATGCCAAGTAGATGCGTCAGAGCAGCCGGCAGCTCTAGAGCAGCAGGTGCTGAAAAATGAAGCTGTGGCTGTCTCATCCAGGACGGTGGGATCCCTGGAGCTTTTTATAGTTTTTTGTTGGTTTTTTTTCCCCCCCTCTCTCTCCTTCTTGCATCACACAGCTGCCGGGAAAATATATTCACCCATGTTTGGGTAAGCAGATGCTGTCAAGTCTTGACTGCCACCAAAAATCCCTTGAAGACACTTTTACCGCTACCCCCAATAGTAGATGTGCAAGAAACAAGCTTTCCTACTGAACAAGAAGGGAAAACAAAAGATGAAAGAGCACCAGCAATTCCACCTGCCGAGGCAGGGAGACCGTCATCCAGGCCTTTAAAGGGCCTCGGGATTAGGCCCACCTGGGAGGTAGGAAAGCCTCTTTTTTTTTTTTTTTTTTTTTAACTGTTAAAAGGTTGTTTTTCAGATGTTATGTAAGGCGTCCTATTTGTCTCTTAACTTCTCACTGATTACAAACGGATTACAGGAAGGAAGCACTCCACCCAGTTTCTTAATTTATCATGCACCATTGCTTAAAGGTGTCATCCGTGTCTCAACAGAAATCTGTTTTTCCCCCTCCTTTTTAAGAAAGAGAAAAAAAAAAAACCACCAGATGATCTTACCGCTCATTAATTATTAATTGTATGGCGGTTGCACCCAGAAAAGCTTTTGATTTTTCCAGCCGCACGTTTGCTAAGAAATCCTTTCAGAAAGCTACAAAAAGATTTAGCGTTATTTCTCGCGGAAAGGAAACGGCGCATGAGATAGCGAGAAGTTAGGAGGTGCGTATTTCCAAAGGGGGCCTCTATTGCAGCTGAAATCAGAAACCTGCATCCTGCTCCTATGATACGAGAATCAGTCAGTACTTTTCATCTTGCAATTATTCCTGCAGACCACCAGGTAAAAAAAGTGAGGGTCTCATTGTGTTCCCAGTTGTGCCGAGGTGGGAGTAACACCATTGCAGCTCCTGGAAGGATTCCACCCTTACTGCCATCCCCATGGGGCTACAGCTTTGCTCCTGACGTCCTCGTTGCTTTTGCTTGCAAAGCTGTGCAGGCAAAACGCTCCCGCTCAGGGCAGGGAAGCCGTCACTTCGGGGTGACTCGGGGAAGAACCCCGTTCACACACGGCTCTTGGGATGCTCAGGGGATGCAGGGAGCCAGCGAAGATGGAGCGTGAGGGGTGCAGCAGCTCTGGAGGTGCAGCGAGCACCAAGGGCGATGGGAGGGGAAGGAAGCAAGGAAAGAAGCAGGAGGGTTCGGGAAGCCTCTACAGGAGCGCCCAGGCAGCTGGGGGAGGAGAACTGTCCGGGGTGTTTGCCGTGGCAGATGTCCTCTCAGCTGCAGCTTTCCAGAGAAGCAGCAGCCTGACATGCAAACCTGCCGGCTTGGCGCTCCAGCTGCAGCACCATCGAGCTCCCGCGGGGCACGGCCGGGGCCCACGGTCCCGCTCTTGTGGCTGGTGCTCCTGGTCAGCGGGCACGGACCCAGGGACAAACTCTGGGCAGCAGGTGAGGCTGTCAGGGAAGCCTGGAGTGTGGAGGATCCATGCTGCTGTGCCTGGAGGGAAGAGAGAGGCGAAGCACCAGGTTGATTTTCTGCTGCGCTACGCTACGCCATACACCTCAGACACCAGGGGCTACGTAACGTGACGGGCCGTGCCCGTAAACAGCTGATAAAAGCATCGGCACCATCAGAAAAAGCACCAACACCGTTAGAAAACATACATACAACGTGTTAACACTGCATGTATCAACAATGCAAATACTGATTGCAAAGAGGAAACCAAATTTACGCAGACAGATTAAAGCTAATCTGCGTGTCTTTCTGCCATTCAGTTTTTAACTGCGGGCTCTGTCAACCCATCTGTGCTTACCCTTGACCCAGGCAACAATGAATTTTGCTCTCAGTCCGGCTATTTCTTTGCTGCATGACTGAATGTTTATTGTATTGTCTTCAGTCATTTCCTTTAACAATGCGAACGGGAAAGAAGCTTCAGAAGAATTGTTTTAAGACCAAGAAATGTAGTCCAGCAGGGTGCAGGGCCCCTGCACTAATGTATACCTTGCATTTCTAATTCAGAGACATTCGTATGCTGGAGTATTCTGATGCCAAGGAAGATCAGTTCCTTTTCTTGTCGTTCACACTGAGCTTTATTTAGTGCCAATAATTGTCTCCCAAAGAAGTGGCAATCATGTTCTGGCAGAGAGCAGCGTGCACTCTTCTGTGGTTTTTGCAATCTGAGCTCTAAAATAGCAGTCTTTTCAGGTCCCAAATAAAACTGTAATGTGTATCTATTCCAGGTTAAATATATTTCCAGTTCTACAATTCTTCTCTCAGGAAGTTCTTGGCATATCTTCATTTCTATTGCACATCTCAGGAATGCATCTGCAGATCTTCATTTGTGCCTTTTGTTGAAACTCTTTGCAGCACAATAATAAACAACAGGATCAAAGTGGAGACTGTTTAATGCCAGCAAAATCATATAACCCCCCAAAAAATTTTCAATTTGGCAATATAGGCTAACTGGATTACTGTTATCACTGTATCCAGCATATAGCACATCATAAAAATCTTTCATAAAACAAACCTGAAAGCACTAGTGCACTTTTTGGTTTCCCCAAATTGTGTACGAGGGGAAGTAAGAAGTTTTCAGTAAGAAGTTTTTGACTAATTGCGATGCCATTGCTAGTGAGGGGAGAGAAAGCACAAAAAGACCTGTGAGCCAAAGCAGCGTCTCTAAGGTAAGCAGTGTTTCTTAAGGAAAACATCGTGCAGGGCAACAAACCCATCAAAGTCAGCTGCTGTCTGCCATTCCTGCGCTGAAAAGCGCGGTGTGTCTTCCTAAGTGGAAGTAAAGATCTGAAGAAGATGCGCACCAGAGGAGCAGTCCTGAACATCTCAAGCGTTTGCAATGTCGAGCCAGCAGTTCCCGGGCAGCACCCGAGGCTGCTGCCCATGGCCAGAACCGGAGCATCGCCTGTTCCCGCACAAGGCACCCGCCGCAGGGTGACAGAGAGCGGGGCCAAACAGCCCGGGGATGTTTCCTGGAGACAGGAGACAGCGTAGCCTCACGCGCTGATGGTCAGGTTAAGGGGGGATTTCGCAGAGGGAGCCCAAGGCACCCAGCAGCTGCAGGGCAGCGGGCAAGCAGAGAGCTGGCAGGGCAGCGCACAGCATTCGCTCTTGGCCGTCTCCCCTGGTTTATTAGCCAATGCTGCCACGATGGTAGAATGGATTTGGTGAGCTCTTCTGAAATTACTCTTCTAGATAAGAATAGAAGCCCTTTTTCTTTATGGAAGAAGGCCAAATGGGTAAAGAATAAACCCATTTGATTTCTTTTGAAAATTTGTTTATTAGATATATTTAAGCAGCAAGTTCCTTTACATGTCAGAAACCTTTTATCTTCTCTATTTTCATCTTAGTAAATACTATGCATTTTCATCCATAAATAATTTTTTTAAAAAGCTATTTTCTGCAGTGTTTAGCATGTCTCACAGTTGTCATAGCAATTTAGGCATTTGTACATAATGCATCAGAAAAGGATGTTATCTTAGGTACTCTGAATAGCTGTTCCACCAAATAATCATTTCCATTGATGTCTGTTTTTACCCCCACTCAATTATTATTCCTGTCTCTTCTCTGAATCCCACCTTCTCTTGTCATCCTGGATCCAGTCCAGTTCTTGCTAAAAGGATTCTGGTTAGAAGGTGCTCTACATGTTTAGATTTCTTAAATTTAGTGGGATTTAAACCTATGCTTTTTTTCTTTTTTCTTTTTTTTTCTTTTTTTTTTTTTTTTTTGGAGGGTAAAAACCTGATTGTTTACACAGGAAGGGATGGTTTGGATCACCGGGCGCCAGTGCTCCAGGCAGCACTGCCAGGTGCCTTTTCCCCCCTCTCCCACCTGTGACCGGAGTATTTGCAGCTTTGCTCCTTAAAAAATGGCATGGTGGCAGCGGGGAAACACGGAGCCCCATCACCAGCCTATTCTGGAGTCTTGCCAATTAATGTGCTGGTGGGGAAGCACTTCCCAGCCCAACTGCTAGGAATACCTTTGCAGCGCCTACCTTGCTTTATGCTAGAGGTGGGCAACCAGCCTAAGGACAACCTCTGCTTTTAGCCCACCAGCTGCTCATTTTCAGCGAACATCTCAGCCTCACTGATTCCCGTCACCCCCGTGAAGGTTGGGGGGGGCAAGGGGGGGGGTGCGTGTCACTGCTTGCTGCTCCCCACCCCACAGCCTGCCATGGTAGAAACCGGAGGAGAGGGGTGAGAGGAATTTGGAGGCTGAAATGCACCTTCCATGCATGAATACAGTGAAGGTCCCGCCTTCCCTCCTGGCTTTCCTCCCTGTGCCTTGTGTGGGTTTACCCTTTTTTGTCCCTCCTCCCACGAGGAGCCACCCGCCACCTCAGAAAATTTAATTTTGCACCTGCCACGGTTCCTGCTGTTGCAAAGTTAGTGAGGTGTGAAGCGAGCCTCAGGATATAGGTAAGAGTGCCTCCTGGTGACTTCTGCCATGAGCCCAAGCTCCTGAACACAGATGTCCTCAATTACTTGATGGGCACCGAAATCCTCCTGCAGGCTGTATGCTGTCACATGCAAATATCACAGGCCTGATGGCAGCACCCAAATGCCAGCTTGAACTGCCTTCCCACTTCACTGAAGGCAAGGGCGCAGGTCACCGAGCGGGGCTCGCAGCTCCTTGACCGGCGCCAAGTGTGGGAGCATTTACTGCAGCTGCAGTAAAATACAGCCATGAGTGAGCAAATGAATCTGAAGACGTTTGGACAAAGGCCCCAGCATATTTTCATAGCTCTAACGCAGACACCGAAAGCGGCAATAGCTATCCCAGGGAAGGTGGCCAACCTGCTGGACCGCTGTGAGCTGCTTCTTCTCCTACATGACCTGGACTCCTTTGGGGAAGCTGGATCCAGTGGCAGAGAAACAGGCCTGTTTGGCTGACTGAGAGTAAGAATTCAGTCCAAAAGCATCTGCAGCAGCATTTTCCTTGGTCCTCACTGACCAATTCAGCACTGAACAAACTCCTACGAAGCAGCTAGGAACCGAATGAGAAAAGGAAAAATTATAATAATTAAAAAAGTTAATTAATTTTTCAGGAATTCTTTGTTTTCTACGTAGCCTGGCACTATGGCTTTGTGAAAAGGCCCCTGCTAGGACCTGAAGCAAGCTTTTGTCTGTGTTCGATTTCTTTTTCCCCATCTAATGTTGAAGGATCTTTAACCTTAACTTTAAGGCTTTGTTGGGAAATCTAAGGGTTTTGATTTTGAACTTACAGTGGCAGCTAGGCGGCAGGTAGATTTTCAAGCCTCTGAGCAGATGTAAGCCTCCAGATGATCAAAATATTTTGTGTTTCCCCGGTTCCCACAGCATGAACTAATTTGTACTGGATTTCCTATCCTGCAGATTCCTCCTGCTTCACCACAGATATGGGGGATATTATTCACCTTCCTTGTCAACTCCCACACACATAGATGAGGGGTAGCCTCAGCTTTTATTAATATGCAGTGACCTGTTTATAACTTCGGATGCTAGAAACATAGCTGCAACTGTGAGAGGCTGAGCCTTTAACGAGCCCGTGGCTGGGAACGATAAGGGATACTTCCTGTAGGTTTCAGCTCCATCTATTGTTTTTTGTAACAATGGGGGAAAATGAAATGTGTTTTCTAAATCAGCAATTTTATGACACAGTTAGTTTGCATTCCCTAATGAGGAAACATTAGGGAATAGCAAAACTTATAAAGGAGAAAAAATTCGAGCAAACAGGATAGAAATTAAGGCTAGTACGTCAGTAATTGCAGTCCATTGAGCTACATTGAATGCATTTACATTAAATTCTTTGCTAGGATGACTTTCGTCATCAGACATGCAGAAGCCTCGCTTGACACCACCTTCCTCCCCCATACGAAGGCATGCACGTTTGTGAGTGTGAAACCCTGAAACCTTGCTCCCACATGCAGCAAGATCCGCCCTCCCTGCTAAAGTCCCCAGATGCCCCTTTCGAGGTGAGCTGTGCTGTCCCTTCCCCTAAGGGGACAACAACAGGAGCAACAGCTGGCACCACAAACATCCTCCTGCTCCTGCCAGAACAAGGCAGGAGCAAACAATTGCTGTCCCAGGGAGAGGAAGAGGAGCAGCAGGAGGGACGTCCAACCCGGCCCCTATTCCAAGCGCCTGCAACGCTCCTCTGGTGGTGTAACTTATGCCGGGTCAGCTTCGAGAGAATCAAATCTGCTGATTTCAAAGTCTTTGCTCCTTATCCCCCCTCATCCCAGTTTCTTTCCCTGCAGCAGGCTCTGGCTGGATGCAATGCGGGACTCCGTCCCAGGAAATACATTTTCCAACCGCTGCAGGGCACGCACTGCCCCACTGACCCAATGCAAAACTGAAGCGTGCGGCTCCCGGGGCAGCTGAGACTGCGGCCCGGGGAGCCTGAGAGGTCTTCAGGGACCTGTCCGGCCTCTGCTTTGGCTGTCAGATGCAATAGAAAACAGGGAGCTTTGACCACCATCAGGGACCTGCTGCCTCTTGGCCAAAGCCTGGACACAGACTAGCACCGAACTGCAGATGCGCAGAAGCAATTGCAACCCAAACACTTCCGTCGGTCTCCTCTTCCCTGCCACCCTGACTTTGCTTGACACAGACTTGGCCAGTTGTACAAGATGGTCACATTATCAGTGAATGATTTCTCCTAGGCTCAGCTGCAGTTTGTAGCTACCTTCACACTTCTCTTGTTAGCTAAAATATCATTTCCCTTTCATCTTCCCCTACCCTGTCAGGCTGGGTAAGTGTGAGATTGAAGCTCCAGTGCTAATCAACTGACACTGCAACAGTTTTGTGGATAAGAATCCACAAAACACAAGCTGTGTAAAAGCTGATGACCCTCGTTGGCTAGATTTCTGTCCTTGAAGAGACAGGCATGGCCCACGGAGCACTCTGTCCCATCTCCCTGAAGTAAAATGAAATCTCTTTCTAGAAGTGCCCATCTCTCCCCAGCTGACAAGATTAAGCCAGACACCTGCATTTTAGACTGTTTAATTTACATGAGCTGAATCCCATCCTTTGTGACTTACTCCAGAAAGGCAAGTCTTAATTCACGGGTATTTTAGTGAGTTAAACTCATTACTGCCATTGCTGAGCATATATTTAGCTTGTAGCTTCCCAAAACTGGCCTTGGTATACTCACTATATGAAACTAAATTGTTGTAGAGTGAAGTTTAGATGAAACCTGATAACAGATGAGTATAAAAGTGATTTTCTCCCCTGCCATTTCTTATAAGGAGATATAACTATTTCATTTCTGTGGGTGTACAGGTTACAACAATTGAAAACATGAGTGCAAGTTAGTACCAGTTGGGGCAACTGATGCTCTAGCAGATTAAGTCTAGGGTATTGCTAGCTATGCATAGAGATCTTTCAAATTAAATGTGGCAGAATTAGAGCATGGGACAAGAAAGTAACATTGTATTTTTATTCTTTAACACTTTTACCTGGAGGTCCTGCTGCCAGTCTCTAAATCTAGAAATACTAAATGTGAGAAATACTAAGAGATGGTTTTAAAAATCAGATTATTTCTGAAATACTTGCTTTATGGGTTACCATTCACTGAGATTCATATCTTCAAACCTTTTTCTGCAACTATGGGGATGAAAATCTTTCTCTTGAGAGGCAAAAAAAGGGGAAGAAGAAAGTTCAAATTATAATTAAAAGGAACCAATTAATGCAATTTAAGAAGGATCTGAGGTGATCTCAAGTTGAACCTAAAGCAGTTCCATTTATCTACAAAAAAAAATCCCTCCTGGGAAAAGAGAGAAATCCAGCATCACCAGCCATTTCGAATATGATGGGTGGAAGAATCCCAGGCAGCTGCACTGCCACAGGAGGAGTCACGCTGCTGCTGCAAGGTGTAGGTGAATCCTTCTCTGAAGGATGTTGCTGCAGCTGCAGCATGGAGATATAGGCCGCTAGCTAAATGTTTCCAGATCAACAGGAAAAAGCCAAAAGGAAGGCAATCATTTATTAAATGTAAAATGACATTTTAAAAAGTAGTTTGGAATGTCAAACTTGTGGGAACTAGGAGGTAACAGCATGAAAATCACTCTCCCTCTGCACAAACATTGTGAGAAAGTTTGTTCTTTAACTACAGAACCATATTCCCCTTTTTCCCTTGTGCATCTGGCTCAGTCGGAGGGTGGCTACTGCTAGGCTACCTTGATTTTACTTGCCTGTAGGGATGTAAAGGACTACTAATGCCAATCATGCGTGCCATAAAACCAGGTTTTGTTGATAGTGCTCATCGAAGCAGGAGCTGGGTTTATGCAGTCCCAGCCCCACAACCCCATTTCTTTTGTATCTGCATGTTAGCACAGCCACAGTTCTGTCTCAGTGTTTATGGATAATCAAACTCAAACATCTGCAAGGAGATGAGCCTGGAGTACACTTGACCTCACCTCTGCCCTGTCCTTCTGAAACCCAGAGCAGGGCAGGACACTGGGATAAAGGCTTGGGGACTCGGCTATGCCTGTGCCTGTCCATGGGCTGGGGCGTGGGTGCATCTGGGCTCGAGCGCAAGTCCAACTGTAGACAAAATGCAAAAAACTTTGTCCAGCAATTGCCATCACGCATGTAGGATTTGGAAGCTGTAGTGATGTGTGGCTACCCACCACCACTAGGTGGTGCCATGCAAGCACAAGAGCTATCATCACTGGTTTACAAGGTCCAGCAAAGACTTTACGCTCCTCCAAACTCTATGGAAATCTGAGTTATTCCACATATAACCACTTTTTTTGTTGTAGTAGAAATCAACTCTAGGAGTTAGTTCTTCCAGCTGCATTGCTTCCCTGCTCTTTGCAGCTGTATTCTGTTTTTCAGGAAACAATGTAAAGTAAACATGAAGGAAAGAACAAGAAAGAAATTCTTGATATAATTAATACATTTTTTGATGCTATCTCCATTGACTTTTTTCTCCCTCAGTGTTGAAGAGCATGTATTCAGTCCTGAGATAAAAGCTTCAGTTGATGTTTCAGTGTTGACAAGATTGTGCTTATCAGCAACGAGCAGGAAAACTGTTGTTATAATAATGAAAAAGTTTTGGGTTTTGGTCAGCAGATACCAAAACTGAGAGCACACAGCCTGGAAACATCTATATCTGCTGTCTTAGAGTGGGAGGTGAGCTCTGACAGTAATACTCTCTTTCTTCCACTTGTCCTCACAATTACTTTACTAACATGCCCTTTCCCCCCCAACATGTCTTAACAATCTTTTTTAGACAATAAGAAATGGAAAATGTTATCTTTATTCCTTGGCCTTCCATCTCCTTCCTGAACTCCCTCAGAAGGATAATTTACTCATCTACACCGAACATTTGACTTCCTTTTGTCCCTTTTCCATTTGACTCACTCCTGCCAAGGTATCTACTGTGTCTGACTTCTCCTTCTGGATAGAGCTCATCCGCAGGGCTGAGGAGCCACAAGCAGCAGGAAAATCTGGCACTTTTGGAGGCAGGAGATAAATAATGCAGTATAGGCAGAAGGCGAGAAGGGATTCTCCATACATCCCACATTTTGGGGGACTCTTTGGGCTGTTTGGTGCTTTGACGCAAGTGAGAGGAAGGGAGTTGGGAGAAAATTGCTGAGTCCTGATAGCTTTACCTAGATAGCCCTGAAGTACAATTCAAAAAGCTTAAAAAAATTATAAGAAAAATCTTAAAGCCCAAGAAGCAATGGCCCACAATACAGTTATCAAAGTTCAGTACCGTCCAATGAACAACTTCACAGGGAGCCAGCCAGTCCTGCTGACAAACGCCACAAGGAGTCTGTCCTCATGCAAGGCGTTGGAATAACATGAATATAAACATTTCAAAGTAGGATCCTAAAATGCCCAGCTGAAGGGTGACAGAGTTTCCAGATGTTGGAAGCACCTGCACCTGCCTCAGAGCTCCTGGGACACGCTGCCAGGCCTGGGGCTCAGCGCAGGCGGCTTGGCTTCATGTCAGAGGAGATCCTTGGAGGAAGGTGCCTGAGACTTGAGGACAGAGGGGCAAGTGCCCTCGTCTCAGCTAGACGGAGAGCTGCCTCGGGTTGAGCGGGGTCATAGCAAGAGATACAGTGCTGAGTCAGTTTTGGATTCCCGAGGCTGAGGTGGAAGCACCTGCTGAAAACCCCCATTGTTCATTTCCAGGGAATTGCTGCCGAGACAGGGCAGGAAGAACATCTTTAATGCCATGGCTTTGATGTATGACTGAAATGGCAAGTTTCTGGCTCCCAAACAAAGGGTTGTAACCGAAACCTCATTCCCACATTACTGTACTTGTGACAGTAATAAAGCACCTGAAACACCTCTGAAGAAAGGGACTTTTTTGCTCTGACTCAGACCAGGTGCCATGAGACTTTTCATCTTTAACGCCGTGGCTTCATGCTGATTTTATGCTAAACTTTAATCTCGTAAATACAATTCAAAGCAAAAAATAGTGTTTGTATTTCCTTTTGCTAGGTGTTCCTCACTAGTAAGGACCATGAGTGGTTTTTCAGCTGTTTTACAAATGGATTTTGAAAAATGGACTTTGCATCGCCTGCACGAGAAGCAGAAAAAAAAGGAAGCACTGAATTGTAAATTATTCATCGCTTTCCTTTTCCCTTCCTTGTGTTTTAGCAATGGGTCCCTTGACCTCTACAGCTATCTCACGACTTGTCTATAAATTATAGCCAGGGCCTTGATTTACTACCAAGTCAGTTCAACATCCAACAGTCAGAAACTTCAAGCCATCCTTATCTCTGGGCACAGAGGTAAGGCTTCACTGGCACAGAACCAGTTTCAAGCTGTTTCAAGCAAGGACACATAACAATTTGACAAGCTTAATGTTCAATCAATTTATTTAAGACAGGATTTATTTCCTACCATGTACACAGAAAAGGTGGCTTCCACCACACATACATATATGAGGCAATAGAAAGCCAAAAGTCGATTGGCTTTCATTTTATGGTATGGCTGGGTCACATTCTCAATCCATAAATGAAATTGCACTTACACTGTCAACAAAGCTCTGTTTTCTCCCCGTAGGATCTCATCAGAAACCAGACACTGTTAATTTTTACTTTGTTGTGCCCAGCTGAAGCTAAACCCATCTCCCTGTGCGGAACTGCCAAAAGCAAAAGCCATTTAAAGGGAGTCATCCAGACCATACAGACCAGTTTCTCAGCTCCATTAAGACTTTTTTATATTGAGATGGTTTTGGCAAGGCAGCTGTTGTTGCATAGAAGATTTAGTCCAAATCACATCCCTACGCTTGCCTGTGAATGGTGAGATAGTGGTAAATAAATAAAAAAAGAAAAAAGCTCCTCTGATGAGAAGTGGAAAAGCTCTACATTGTTCAGATTAGACCTTTTACTTCTGTGTAAGTTCAGCTACATCACTGCCTAGAAAGACACTTTAATATCTAAAACAAGTAATATGAAGCTCATTTGCATGCTCATGTCAGTAATATCCTTAGTAATATTTTTAGTGCCCTGAAGTATCAAGCAGCGCACTGAAACTTCATATTGAAATACAAATAAGTCCCATTGTTACAAATTAACATTTCTGTTACGATCTATCCACTACCTGTAGAGAGAGATATTTCAAAATTGTCTGCCTTTATACCCTTCTGAGAGCAGGAAGTCCATACCACACCACAAAAAGTCATTATCTTTGTGTCTGTATGAAATAAACGCAAATAAAGGTGATGCTCTCAGTGTTGAAGGCTTTTAGCTGCTCCAGTCTATGCTACCTCATTAAAGCTGTAGACTCCTCACCTCTACTGTGAAAGTCTTTTTTTTTTTACGTTCTGTTCTGAAAACCACAGCCACAGCCATAAGAGAACAATGTGCTTCCTGAAAAAGACTTGTGCAGAAATCAACTTTTTTTGTTCTAAGGAAAAAAATGCTAAGCAACAGAGTTAGACTCCTTCCAGTGCTAATCAGAAAGAGTTCTGAGATGTCTGGGAAGTTCAGGCACTTTTGAGATTTGGGTTTTGTCTGAGTCAGAACAAAACTATACACAGACAGACATTTTTTTTTTCCTTTTTTTTTTTTTTTAAATTTCTCACAAACCAAAGATTCCAAGAAATTATGATGTTTCCTCAAATGAAACACACACTTTGGATGCTGCTCCTGTTCCAGGAGGTTGATGTTTCTGAAATTTTCATGTTTATTTGGTGCAGCAAACCCGCAAGGATTTTATTGAGTTACTGAGTATGCCCGCTGCCTGCTGCACAGACAAATACCTTGAAGCCTCTGCTCCCAGCATGGGCTCCTCAGGCCATGGCCACACTGGCCCCTGCCAGACCCTAAAGCTTTTTCACACTGCTGGCCCCACACTCCAGGACCCTGAGAGCCTTGGATGGGAAGCAGTGACTTTGTTGATAATGCAACAGGTTTCAAAGAAAACACTTTAGGTAAAGCAACAGCATTTCTCAGTGATACGCGCAGGAAAAATTCAGACCAGCTCTGCTGCTGAGCCCCCATTCTCCAAGGCCCCAAGTGCAGCCCCCAGCTCTGCTGCCCATCCCCGCTCCTGCTGCAGCCCGGCTGGGTAACCTGGGATCACGCCGCTGGGAAAGAGCCAGGGCAGAAAGCTGGAGTTTCACTGGGGCAGCTTTACATCCCCTGTTTTCTTCAGAACTACCTTTATGACCAGATCCTCAGCCTTGGTCTTGCCTGAGCTACACCACAGTCTGTGCCCAGCCTTGTACCTGCTGACGGCCACCTACTGCACCCCCATGGACTTTGCACCAGCCCCATCACTGTGGCCTTGCTGGGCGGTTGCAGGGCTCTGGGTTGGACCTGGTCACCATCGCTGTCCCATCCCTGCTGCCTCACTGAGTGCTGCTGGATGGACCCTGATTGGGGAGGGCATGGCCCTGCTGGCCTCATGGCCACCCTTGGCTCCTGACTCGCTCCCATGGGGCAGCCCAACCTCAATAGCCCCTGTGACATCCTTATGGGACAGTGACAGCAAAAAGGGTGCTCTTCTGCTCACTTCTCAGCTGTTCTAATTTGTGTACATACTTGGTTTTACAGGTTTCAGCAATTTCCTAAATAAAAGTCAGGGCACAAAACTGAGAAAAAAACCCCAGAACACAGCTGCTATATGCATGTGTTTGTCAAGATGCAAGCACTTGATCAAAGGAGCATAATCGAACAGAAAAGGAGATATTTTGGAGATTTCTCATTAGGAGTTTTCCTTTCAGTAGAGAGGTACAGGTATCAGGCTGTGATGTTAAATTCCCTGGCTATGGCATCATATCAAAGTGGAGAGGAAAAGCTATACGACTTCAGGCTCTGCTTTAATCCTTTACTGAGACTTCCTACAGAAGACATCAATTCCCTTACATAACACGTCATCCTTCTCAAAAAAGTCATACAGAAACTGGTAAAAACCACTGCACTTTTCCAGTGGCTCCCTGGAGCCACCCAAAAAAGAAAAAAAAAAACACCTAGGGAAAAAAAACAACACCAGAAGACCCACTTCTGTAATAGCCTCTCTCTGTGGAAGGAACTTTTTGCCTAACTATAATTGCTTGGCTTTACCTGAAATACTTGAAAAGCTCTGTATATTGTCAACCTGAGTACTCATATGCTCTGAATGCAATAAGTGAGTATTAATTCAATAACGTCTTCACCACCTTTGCACAAATGTGCAGATGCCTCTTCACAGTGTCTAAAGTCACAGATGTCTGTCCAGGACAGTGAAAGCTTTCCACAGAAAAGCCCATTTTCTGCCCACATTTACCAACTGGCCACAGTGCATCGACACCAGTCCAGGTCACATTCCTCCATTCCACTCCCCTTCCCTCCAGCGCCCATGTCTCACCTGCCTTCCCTCACTCACCACGCCAGTTTCACTTCCCTTCTCGGCAGCTCATTGAGCGCGTGTGCGTGTAGATGGACAAGAACAGTCCCTGCAGCAAATCCATGAAGCACAAGTAAAATAAACCCAGCAGCTATCTGACTTTTGGTTTTCGCTGTTACGCAGCCCACATCCTACTCCTGCTGTTGCAGGCACCTTGCCCACGTTTCAAGCTGGCAGGTCTTTGGAAAGGGATGTTGAGTAAAACGTTTCTTTACGAAGGCTAAGTGACTTCGGAAGGTAAAATCTGATTTGGGCTCTTAAATTACATAAGCAGTTCTGAAAACTCCAGCCTTTTCCTGGGATGGATATATGTCTGTAAAGTACTTGCCACCATAAAACAGCAGTGGAAATACACCATTGAGCAAAAGCTGAATACATCGTTAGCTAAATAAACTAACTAGATCAGTAGTTATAACACTGAAACCCTGTTTGCAGAAAAGACCTGTTGCCTTAAACAGGAAAGTTTTTCACACCTTTATTTAACCATGGTCAGGCCTGAATTCCATACAGACATTTTCAATAAAATGTGGCTTGTTATAGTACTCACTTCAATACATTTTTACATAATTATGCAATTAATATAGCAAAATAAAAGCACACCACTTAAAATCCAGGGGATTTGGGGGAATTTATAAATCAAATATTGATCTGGGGGGTTCTACTGTTTTGGAATTTGTCGCACTGACAGATAAAGTAAAGGTAGTCTAAAACCTGGATTTAGCCTTGTATAACTCCAAATACAATATAACAAATAGCAATCACAGATTCACAAAATAAATAGGGCTGGATGGGGTCTTACTTGTTCACATCCTTTCCCTATGGCAGAATCAGTTCAATTTCTGACGTAAAATGTTTATCTAACATCTTCTTAGAAAGAATGATAGGGAGTGTAATGTCCTCAGGCAATTTGTTCAAGTGCCACCTTTAAATTAGATAAAAGAAAAAAACTTTCAGATGTGACTTTTCTTTACTCAGTCTGGAGCCTGGGACTCCTGGCTTACCCACCCTGAACACAGAATGAGCTCCTTCCTGCATAAGCCCTCCGAACACCCCTCTTCTCCAGGCTAGACAAACTTAATCTCTTCAAATGACAAAGACTGAACAAATACTAGCACAGATCAGACAGTCCTGTCAGTCAAACAAACTGTGAAAAGAGTTACTTCTGCTCCTAATGACTTTATAAATTCTTCAGAAATAAATTATTTTCCTACCTGATTTTTTAACACACATTGCATTTCTTCATCTTTTCTCACCAAATGCATTTCTGCTGCAGGATGCCAATAAAAACATGTGTTATACTGTAACCCCTACTTCCCCTTTTCATTTCTTTTAATCACTGACAAAGCTATTTTAGAATATTTGCTGAAAGGATACATATTTTTTCCCCAATTCAAAAATCTATTTTTGGAAGATGAACCCATTACTCATGGAGCACTGTACGGCTGCTTCACTCACCTTGCATCACAAATGCTGGAGTCACCGCCAGAGGTATTTTTCCAGAATGGACATATGGTTTTGCAGCACTGACATTCCATTCTATATCTACTTTCTCTTTAAAGCAAGGAAAGCTGCAAAGAATTTCTTAAAATATTAAGTGCAATCCAAGTAGAGGATGAACACAAGTATGAGGGAAGCAATATGTTTTGTCTCCGTGTTACCAGCCTGATCTGTCTCTCGTTCACCCATAAGATTAATTTTCCATAGTGGAAAAAATAAGTAACCTGTTTCAATAGTGCTAGTTATTTGAGATTAGCCACATGAGGATATCCTAGACTGTACCGAGACTCATGCTCTGCAGCTGGTCAGACAGATGTCCAGTGCAAAGTGGCTCAAATATGACACAGAGCAGTGGTCTCCAAACTTCTTTGATCATGCACCCCTAACAGTAAAAAATTTTTGAGCACACAGCACCAATATATGTATGTTTATTTATAAATAAGTTATATACGTGTACTACTGTATTAATATATTATGTCCATTATTATAAAACCTACAAAAAACAGAAATGAGAAAGGATGAGATAAAGATGAAATAATTTTTCATTATTCATGTGCCCTCATGAATAATGTTTTAAAAATTATATTTTATTTATTAATGGTACAAAAATATTTTCTTCCTGCACCCCAGTGGATTGTCTTACACGCTCCTTGGGGGTGTGCACCCTGCTTTGGAGACAACTGACATAGACATCCCATTAGGTAATGCCAACAGTGGCTTCAAGATCCTCAGCAGACCTCTGTTGTCCCTGTAAAATCCATTCCTATGCTAAGACTTCTGCAGCTGTTTTCCTCTTTCCTTAAACCAGAGAACTTGTCTGTGTTAGCAGTAGTGCCCCATGCTAATCACATCAGTTAAGAACCACTCCTAACTGGTGCAAATGTCTGAGATAGATTGGGAATAGGATGTCCTCTTTGAGGTCTAGCTGGGATGATGAAAGAAATTATTACCTCAGCTATTCATTTGCTCCTTAGCAGATCGATCGTTTAACACGAGCTCCTCTAAGAGACCTTCATATATTAAGCAGTAGAAGATAGCAGCAGAATGGATTTGGGCAGTAATATACATAGCAGCTTTCACAGCATTAGTAAGAGTGAAAAAAATGACATACGTCCAGCTTGGCTTTGTTCATGCTGATAGGAAATACAACAACCTGAAAGCATCAGAGGTGAGGAGATTCAGAAGTGAGAAGTAAGCTGGGGCTTTCCGAGAAGTAGAAGTCAGGAAGCGTGATGGTTAAAACCAGTAGTTATTCAGAGTTCTTTATACAGAATGGAAAACTCCATGTTAGTTTTAGGTGTATTACTCCTAATAACAATTAGGAATATTTGCTAAGAATATTGGCAATAATAATAATTTGCCCTAATTAATTCATTTCTGATTTAGTAAAAGAGGTGCTTTGCTTGAAGATATGCCTCTCTCTCTTTCAATGGGCTAGTGCCTATGCTACAGTGCCCATGCCTAGCACTCCTTCAGACCCTCTTTGAAGTTTAGTCTCTCAGTATAAGTTACATTCAATTTTTCCTCTATTAGGCTGTTCTCCTGTTAGGGATCCTCCTAGTAGAGATCTTCCAGGTGAAACTTCAATTTTGAATCTTAATATTTATTTTCTTGCTTGGTCATTATCTATATAAGCTAAATTTTATACTATTGTTGCTATAAATTCTTCGTGTATTGCCTGTATTTCATTAATCTTCACTTTCTTGTTTTTTCATAAGTCAGATACAGCTCTTTTCACCTTTTGTTGTGAGACCGTAGTTACTCTGGGGCGCGCTGCTTCGACTCTTGTGGTTTTTAGATTACAAATGAAGGTCATCAAAAAGAGCAACACACTCTATGTACAGAAGCCTTCTTAAAAGACAATGATCTACACAGGCAATTGTCTTTGCTTTGGTGCAACATTAAAAATTGCAGTCAGTTTCCTGGACAGATAAGTGGTGAGAAGGAGATGGAGAAAAGAAAAAAACAGGTAAGTTTTGTCTTTCTGATGTTTCTCAGATCTACTTTAAGCTAGTGTGCAATTTAATTAGAGTGATTCTGAATCTGGCAGCAGTGTGGAACCCAAAGTCACATACAGAAGCATTGACCTCAATTGTTCCATATACAGTTTAGAGCGCTTTTTGTGCCAAGAGTTAGAAATGACCTTTTGCAACATTGGCTGCAGCAGACTAAAATGTGGTATTTGCTCCCAGCTCCCGCACAGTTAAATAAGCTGGGCTGTGCATGAGGGCAGCAGAGGTGTAAACAAATGTCAATTTTTCCTGCCTCTGCCTGTGGTATTTAATCTCCAGCAGAGAAGCCAAACAGATAGGTGCAGCCGATAACATCTTAAACTGATGTAGCGACTTCTGGCTGACTCTTGCTGGGGACTTAGTTACCATCTGCCCACTGCCAGTAGAAGGCATGGGGCAAGAGTCCCCATTGCCACAGATGAAATCAATTGGGTCAGCTGGGCTGGAGCTGGCTCACTGGTGTTTGCCTTCTGCGTGGGAGAGTGCACATTGGAACTGCTTCGCCAACAGATAAGTGGACATGGACATGGTCTTTGACCATAGACTTGGTCTAAAATGAAATACCTGAATAAGAGATGAAGCCTATGTGAAAATAATTGAAAAACACTGTGTATGCAAATTAAAATTTCCCCAAGTACTTCTTGCAAGTAGCGTCGCACAGACTTAGACCCCAGCATCACACAGGCTGTAGAATTTCACGCACTGATTCATGGCTTGAGACAACAGACCTTTGAGAAAAGCATTCACAAAAAATTCTGCGTACTGGGAAATTTAGGTGCTAAACCCAATTTTCTTTATCTTTTAAACTCGTCAGTTTGAACAGCAGTAAACACTGTCACATTTCTGGTGCCTAGAGCCTGGACTGAAAGGTAGAGCTTGCCTAAAACCAAACACCTCAAGTTCTTAAGAGTGGCAGTTGCTTCTGTGTTAAGAATATGCTGTTGTAACTATGTTGTAAAAATGCACCCTGACAAATTTGGTTGTGGGCTTGATTCCCTCCAGGCTGAGATGGGAAATGAGCTTAGGTTTCCCACCTCACCTGAGGCAGCCCATGAATTGTGAAGGTCCTGTGATCCTCCCACTGGAAGGATCTCAAGGAAAAAGGAAACCGCTTGATCCTTGGGAGAAAGAGATTCACTACTTACCTCCTGCAGGCAGCTGAGATGAAGACCCAAAACCTGTACCTTACTTCAGTTTTGACTAGTTTAGGCTCCTTCCAACTCGCTTTTTAGAACATCACCTAAGGTGTTTGACTGTACGCAGGAGTGCCCACATGGAGCAATGGCTTCACGCTTAAAATTTAAGCATCACTGTACTTAATTCATTTAGCCAGCATGCCTTTACACAGAAGTTTTGATAGGGAGGGAAATTTAATTTCAGTCTCTTGGAAAGCATTTCAACTGTGTACTGCAGAGAGTTACTATCAGCTGTTATGCAGCTGGACTTGGCAGGCCTCAGGAATTTATTCTTCAACGATGCTACTTTACTCTCAAACCGATGTGCCATATCTCTAAACGCACTGTATCAGTAAGAACATGCGAGAATGCCAGTGAAAGACAAGCAGAGTGCAAAAAGGGTGTCCTGAACTAAAAGTCAGGACAACTGCAAACGCCTAAAACTTTATACTTTCCTGCAAGCTTGTGATCAGCAGAACTTGCTTAAAAACAGCCACGGTCCCTGATAAACTGTCGCTATATCAGAGATTATTGTAGCCCAAAGATCTGAAATATAAGGCGAGTTACAATAAATTCCTTCTCCTTTTGGCTGCTCTTCCTATCATGCCTATAATATTACTGCAAACAGAACAGGAAAGTGCAGGTTAAATAGAAAACTAATGAAAAAAGTTTTATTCCATTCAGTTATTGCAGAATCACCAGTTAGGAAAAATAGCTCACCTGCAGTGATGTTGGGAGCCTTGCAGCCAGAATACTGTAAACTCACAGGATTTATGAGTATCTAGACATTGGCAGAATAAGTAAATTCTACACAGAGATGATGTCTCAGATTTTCCTGTGGTGCGGGTTGTGACAAACTACATTATACCACCAGCTGATGTCACTAGAACAGAGTTATCAACCTTATTTCTCCTTATTTTTACATTTTCTCCCACTTCCTGAGAACACATCATTTCTTACTCAGGTTAGTTTTTACAGCACTTATATCTTTTTCATAGTTTTCTTCCATGATAAAGATGGCTAGCAATTAATGATTGATAGGCTTCAATGGATTTCTGACTGCTGCAGGAATTGTTGCTTGGACGTGCAACAACTTATTTCTCATGCTGTATCATCTATCTCATGCTCTGTTTCAGGAAGAAATTCTTTACTGTGAGGGTGGTGAGACACTGGAACAGGTTGCCCAGGGAAGTTGTGGATGCCCCATCCCTGGAAGTGTCCAAGGCCAGGCTGGATGGGGCTTTGAGCAGCCTGGTCTAGTGGGAGGTGTCCCTGCCCATGGCAGGGGGGTTGGAACTAGATGATATTTAGGGTCCCTTCCAACCCAAACCATTCTGTGATTCTGTGATACAAATCTTGCAGAAATGCATTTATCTGTCACAGGGATCAGCATTTTTTTTAAATGTTAGATACCTTTTTTTTTTTTTTCATTTTGAGTATACAATTGAAAGTAAGATGCAAAATGAAAATACATGCCTCCGCCTAGCATCTTTCAGGTCTACTCTGATTGATAAAGTCAGTAAGAAACAGTGCTCAGATAGGAAAGTATTTTGCCCAAAGTCACCTGAGAATCAGTTGCAAAACAAGGAACAAAATCAAAGCTGCTGCCTTAACCATAGAAATGATCTATTTAGGAAAACCCAGACTACAGTTTCAGTGTTCTTTGGACTTGTTACAGAAAGCCGTAAGTGAAACTGCAGAGATTTGAATCAGCAACGGCAGTAGTACAGAAGAAATTGAAAGGAAGAGCCTTTAAAAGATCTCAACAAAGAATCAGCTCACACTATGGGTACTAAGGACCGCTGTACTCACAATGCAATACATCCTACAATATGCTTTTTAAGCACATCAGTGATGACTTTTACACTAGATTTGTAATATGAGCTATTTTTTCCATAGTCTTTATTGAACATCAGCCACAGAAAGAAGGAAAGCAATTTGAAAACATAGAAAGGAAATGGAAGATAAGTTTTTCTTCTTGCAGAAAATTATGTTGCCTGATGTTGCAGAAGGAATGCTACTACTGTTTAAAAGCAAATATAAAAATAACAAACCGCACACCAAAACCAAATGATAACTACTACCTATATTCTAGTCATTGGGATTTAGTAGCACGTGTAAGAACTATTTTATGTACAGAGACTTGATAGAATACTACCTAATCTTTGCAGAATCATTTGCCATTTTCTGTAAGTGTCCTTCCATGATGCATGATGCATGGTGCCAGCGTCTTTCTTTGAAATCTTCAAAAAATGCCACAAACTGACTCAGAATGAAGAACCTGCATTTCTTTCCTTTTGAAGTTGAGGGGGCCAATGTTAACTCAGACCCCACAGGCAGGCAGAGCCCTCACTCTCTTGTAGCACTTGAGCAGGGCCAGGCTGGGGACAGGTTCCTTCGATTGTTGAGTTATCATCAGACAAAACAAAGTGACAAACCAAATCTGAGATAAATCCAGGAAGTCCTTTCTCCATCTGTCCTTTCATTTCTGGGTATTTCAAAGTGATTTTCCTCTGTGAGGAGGCCCCTGACCTCCTTCTAAAATGTGGCTGCGAATGTTTGAAAGGACACAGCATCAAATAAAAGTGTTGTAGGAAAAATCAGTTTATGGCAACTTCCTGGGGAGGTGGGGGTGGGAGGGGAAGTGACCCACCTTGATGAAATAGGATGACTCCCTGCAAGAGGTACAGATCTGCTATGGAATCCATCGACACACAAGCTACCAAGGACAGTTGGGAATGGAGAGGGGCTGCGAGAAACACTCTGGTGTTTGAGGGGGCTGTTTGGTACAAGCACTGAAGTCACAGGCCCAGATGAACTTAGACACACCTGTCCATACTATGGGCCACCAGCAGGTCTGGCTAATTAGGTGCTGTATCTTCCAGCAGCTCCCATGTCCAGCTGCAGGTTGATCACAGTATCAATGCTTGCAGTGGTCCCATGGGGATGATTTTCCAGGCTGATGGAGTCTGTGCCAGCACGATGCTGTGCAAGATGCAGGTTGCTCAGTAGCCTGGTGAACTTCTACAGTGAGCTCATGCTCTGCTGTGAATCAATCATAGAATCATAGAATCACAGAATGGTTTGGGCTGGAAGGGACCTTAAAGATCACCTAGTTCCAACCCCCCTGCCATGGGCAGGAACACCTCCCACTAGACCAGGTTGCTCAAAGCCCCATCCAGCCTGGCCTTGAACACTTCCAGGGATGGAGCATCAACAGCTTCTCTGGGAAACCTGTTACAGTGTCTCACCACTCTCACAGTAAAGAATTTCTTCCTAATATCTAATAAAAATTTCCCTTCTTTCAAAAACCTTTACCCCTCGTCCTATCGCTACACTCCCTGATAAAGAGTCCCTCCTCATCTCTCCTGTAGGCCCCCTTCAGGTACTGGAAGGCCGCTATAAGCTCTCTCTGGAGCCTTCTCTTCTGCAGGCTGAACAACCCCAACTCTCTCAGCCTGTCTTCACAGGAGAGGTGCTCCAGCCCTCTGATCATCTTTGTGGCCCTCCACGGGACCCGTTCCAACAGGTCCATGTCCTTCCTATGTTGGGGACTCCGAAGCTGGACACAGTACTCCAGTTGGGGTCCCCCAAGAGCAGAGTAGAGGGGCAGAATCACCTCCCTTGACCTGCTGGCCATACTTCTTTTGATGCAGCCCAGGATGCAGTTGGCTTTCTGGGCTGCAAGCGCAGATTGCCAGCTCATGTTGAGCTTTTCGTTCACCAACACCCCCAAGTCCTTCTCCTTAGGGCTGCTCTCAAGCCATTCTCCACCCAACCTGTATTTGTGCTTGAATGCAGTCAAGCGTCCTAGAAAAGAGAGGTAGGTTGCACATAAGAGGTGTACCTCTGAATCCAAGTCATCCTCCATGACAAGGCATTTACCTTGCCTTTCTGTATGTGAAAGTGAAGGGGAACTGCGAAAAAGAGGAGGCCCAGCAGGCAAGGTGGAGGCAGGGAGAGGCACTTCACCCCTTCCTAACATTCCAGGTTCTGGTAAATGGTCAGCACCGCTGTGGATCCTTCTCCTTCTTTGAGAAGATGCCACCACTCACTCCTCATCAGCAGCTTTGACCACCAGATTTAGAAAACTGCTGAATCCTGTTTTAACTTACCTCTTATATGGAATCACCAATATGTGGGAAATATATCAAAGATCCTAATGGGAGTTGAAGAGAAAGCAGTCTATGAACTCATTATCACAAATAAGCATTTAGCAGAGTCATTGCTTCATGCCGTTCTCAATAAACTAAAAGCTCAGAAGACATCTTCAACTCACAATTTTCATCTAGTTCTCTGTAAAGCTTAAATAGAAGATTATCAACAGTTGTGAAATTCAGCAAATGGCCACCTTTTCTGACACAACTTATTTTGAGAACACTTACCAGAATCTTTACTTATCTATCTTAAATGCAAGGCTCGAGCCAGCAGTCAGGGAACAGCAAGACTGGGGTTTCTCCATGAGGCAAAAGGACCAAAGGTGTCTGCAGTGCTGATGGGGCAGCACCTTCACCAGTCAGGGCACTGTCCCACAGCACTCAAGGGCCAGGCTGGTGACAGGGACAGAGACTCCTCTGACTGCCTGGTGATCACCAGACAGGGCAAGACGCTAAGTCCAGTACAAGGTCTATCCAGGAATCCAGAGAGCAAGTCAGGACTACTTATACCGTGGCTCAGATGGGTAGAGGATCCACCTGTGAGGGATCCGGGTGATGCTGGTCAGGGCAGTTAAGGCCTGCTGGCACACTCCAGGCCCTTGAAAAAGACCATGTGAATTTCTTAAATCCCTGTGTAAGGTTTTTCACTTGATGGCCAAAGCTGCATCATATTTCTTTAGAGTCTTCACAGCAGCCTTTTATATGGACAGCATTGCTGATGGCTTCTCATGAGAAAGTACACAGACCAAAAAATGTGCAAGAAGCTTTTCCCCGAACTGAATGTCCCAGTTCTCCTATAACCCTTGACTGAGTTTATCCTAACCCCTGTAAATTGCTTACAAAGACACAAGTCTCACAGACTTGTACGTATTTTCACTCACAAATCCTGATTCTCCTCCTACAAAATTTGCCTTCTCTAAAACTGTCCACTCTCAGGGTATGTAGCGTCAGTTATCACTTATTTCTTCCCATAATGTAATGAGAAGACCTGGAACAGGAAGGTGAATGAGGATCCTTGCAAGTTCTCATATCCTGGTGGCAAATCGAACTTCCATGCTACTTTGAGCATGGCCCAGTGTAGATCCGCACTTCCAGCATCACATTTACCAGCCTGATCTGGCAGTTGCTAAAATTCAAGGAAGTGGAGATATGAAACTATATCAAATAGCTATCACGGGATGAATGTCCGGAATTAACCCACAATTAGAAGACTGCTGCTGAAACACGCGGTCTGAACTCCATCCAGGAGCGTGACGGAGGTTTTTCAGTTATAGGCAATTTAGGCTGCCTGATATCCACTGAGATGTGTTCAAGCAACAGTACCTGAATATCTGCTTGTTTGTGGCAAGTTCAACAAGCTAATCTTTTGGGGAGCTTTCAGTCTCTGGCTGGAAGTTGATCGCTATCCAATATTAGCTATATGTAGGCACCTACACAACTTGAGTTTCATTCTGACTACCAAGGCTTTTTTCATATCTTAACACTTCAGAAGCAGTCCCTCTACCTACTGACGTATCTGGGGAGAGAAGGGAGGAGAGTATTTACAGATTCATGCTAGGGTGGGCTGTCATCCCTTAGCACAGAATCACCAGAACACCAGAGGGCTTTCCCTACGCAAACTTGTGTGTCTCTGCTGGCTGCAGAGGGACCTTAGGGGGGAATCAGTTTGCATAGTATAGTTTGTGTACATACGTATATGTGTGTGTATAGAGAGACAAATGTATAGAGATAGATATAGAAATATATACATATTATGGGCCAGAAAAAAACTTTGATAAAACTTTGTTAGTGGTTTGGGCCACCTGATGATTATTTCAGCTGCCTTAATCTGCATCTTAGTATAAACCCACTATAAGGTCAACCGAAATGACTGTATTTTTTAAGATACAAAGCTTAAAATGAATGAGCACTGGCAGCACATTCTGAGACATACTGACATTATCTGTCAGTATGAAAAGAGCAGTGTTATGAGCAAATCAAAGGTGATCTGTGTTGGTCATCCTCCCTTTGTTTAGCTTTTCAGATTTCACAATGAGACCCTGGAAAATGAGGAAGAAGGATTGCCAGGAGCAAAACCCAATAATAACAAAAACTCAGCACGGCATTCTGTCACCGATTCCCCTGACGTCCCCAGAGTGTGTTGGGAAGCAAAGCTGGGCTACAGGCATTGCTCCTGAAACACAGAATTGTTGCCATAGTCATTTATGCCAGACCTACCAAAATGTCTCTGGTCTTTCTGGATTACGTGAAATATAAGTGAGGAGGGCAGGCTGGACCTCCAGAGGGCATCTTGTCTGCTTAAAAGCTCTTCAGAAATTCATAGTTCTACAATTGTAATAATGCAGTTTCATGTCTTTTAAAAAAAGTCTTTGGGGTATCAACAGTTGCCCTAGTACTGAATCTTGTGGAATTCTTCCCTTTGTCAAAAGAGAAAGATACTTCTGAGGAAGGTTACTGGTATTAACCCATTGCTCTTCTCTGCTTTAGAAATAGTGGAGAAGATATGTCAACTGCTCTTGCATTTCACTCCATAAACTGTTAAGAAAAATTTTGGACTTAAAAAGATGAGATGATTTTATGGTTGATATCAATCTGTAACATGTAATATTGTGCAGGAAATACTTAATTTTCAAATGCTAATTTGAATCACATTCAAATATTTTCCCCTAAACAGTTAATGGAAAAAAAAGTTGGAAAAAATCTCGATCTTTTAGATTTGGACTTATTTTAAGTGATAGCTATTGAAATCTGTCAGTATGTGAAAACATCTTATGGGTGCCTGTATAAAAACTGAAATAATTAGTGATGCATCTGACAGCATGGTACTACAACTATTTAAAACACACATCTTGCTAGAGAGCATAGTACAACATGTCTTTGCAATTTTAATCTAATTCTTATGTTTTTTAGGCTACAGCACACTATGGTTTGACCAGACAGTTCATAAACCAGTACCGCTACAGATGCTAATTCCTCCTTGGTGAAAGCAAAAGCAGAAATTTTGCCATTTGTTTAGTGTAAGAGAGATGGCAGTGGGCACAGTGCACTGAGATAAATTAGTAAAAGGACCTGCTCTGCATTGTGTGCTCCTAATCTGTGACAACAAGACCAATTCTCTGCCATTAGGATGAGTTAGGGAGCGTGAAACTGTCTCTGTATATTGTCATATTCTACCGCTTTGAACAGAATACAGCAATTAGACATGTGTCGAACCAGCCACAGGAAGTGATGATTAATTCCAGTTAATCGAAATTGCCCTGCATCAGTGCATGTATTACTTCTAATGTTATGTATTCTTTCCAAGGTAGACAATCTGTCACACCCACACACTTCACTAACACACAGCATTCAGTTAGATAAAAAAAAAAAAAAAAAAAAAAAAAAAACAAACCAAAATTGAGTAGGGATAATGAAAGGAAATTGAATGATTTGTGGAGCTGTTTCTTACGATGGGAAATAAATCAATATATTCCACGTTCATTGTCCTGTTGCTGCCCACTTCAGGGATTAATTTTCCTTTGTGGGGAGAGGCTATTTAGAGTCTGAAAACAATATTGTAATGGTTCTTCAACAGTTACGCAATCTCTTCATCCGAAAGATTCTTCTGTGCTGCTGCCTCCACCTTCAAATACCGTTCATAAACTGTTTGATTGCACAGTGAATCATTTTCGTTTTCCTCAGTGTGAGAGAGAACAAAGAGATGACCCCTGATCAGTGACAACAGAAAACAGAAATCACATTGAAAGTAACCACAGGGTGCCACATACTCTGTTTCTAAAAAGATACTAGGAGAACTTCTGGATATTATATAGTAGAAAAGATTTAAATGAGCACAGGAGATAAATCATTCTCCAACAGATACAGCTAAGTTTTAAATGAAAAAGAGGTTTTGTTCTCCTTTGTTGTGTTTTAAAGAGGAAGGAAGATGGAAGGAAAGGAAATGGAATAATACTAGATTGTTGTTTTATTTTATGTGAACACCCACGTAACATCTTGCATGCATTACCGCAAATGACCACTAAGGTCAATAAAATGGTGCATTTCAGGAAGAGCAGGAAAAGTACACATACAAGACCATGCGTAGTTGGGACAATTATATCCTCTTCCAAGAAAGGAAGAATGGTCTGTATTCTGGCATGAATACAAAAACTAGTATCTGCTGTTTATAGCCTATTTTAACTGTGTTTATGAATAGAATCATAGAATCATAGAATCTTCGTGGTTGGAAGGGATCTTTGACATCATCAAGTCCAACCATACACACCCAAAAAAACCCCTGCAATCTCTGCCACTAGAGCATGCCCTGAAACGCCAAATCTAGACATTTCTTAAATACCTCTAGGGATGGTGACTCAACCACCTCCCTGGGCAGGCTGTTCCGGTGCCTGACCACTCTTTCAGTAAAGTAATTCTTCCTAATATCTCATCTAAACCTCCCCTGCCGCACCTTCAGACCATTTCCTCTGGTCCTGTCATTATTCACCTGGGAGAAGAGGCCAACACCCACCTCTCTACAACCTCCTTTCAGGTAGCTGTAGAGGGCAATGAGGTCTCCCCTCAGCCTCCTCTTCTCCAAACTGAACATGCCCAGTTCCCTCAGCCTCTCCTCATATGGCTTGGTCTCCAGACCCCTCACCAGCTTGGTAGCTCTCCTCTGGACATGCTCCAGCACTTCAATGTCCCTCTTGTACGGAGGGGCCCAGAACTGAACACAGTACTTGAATAGAGTACTATTATACATATAGAACTATTATACATATATAAATAACAAGCGCTCCCTCTAGTGAACTTTTGTGGGATTCAGTGTTGTAACTACTGAAGGTACAGATGAGAAAGTTTATAGGCAGAAGTGATATCTTCTACTAGACTATCTGTTGAATTCAGAAAAAATGTACAAGCTTTTAGACATGCTACATGTTTTTTAAGGTCAGTAGTGCAATGTATTTGTCAGAGTAGGGGAGGGACAATGTCTTACAGTAAAAAACAGATTTACATATACTGTTGCACTTGAATACTGCCCCTTACTAATGTTCACTTTGCCTTTTCATCCGGCCCCTTCCTGGTAGGTGTGATACCCTTGTTTTACTGACCTTCACTTCAGATTCTGAAACCCGAAGAGAGATATTTCATTTGCTCATTTAGGTATCTCACTACAGTGAAAACATAATAATAAAAATGACACATTTGCACAATGCAGAGGACTGCATTTGAGCAGAGACAGTTTACCCTTGCCGCACAGCAGTATTGATGCTTGATTACATCTTTTAAAAGTTACCCACGTTATCGCTACTTCTTCTTGCCCGTATGTTTTACAATATTATTAAATGTAATGCTTGTAGCAGTTCTTTCAAGTATATCAGAAAAATAATCTATGAAAGCTGTCACGGTTGTGGCTGATGTCACGGCATGGGTAACCTCAATTCTGGCATTTTGTAACTTCTCAAAGCATTAATTTACTCTTCAAGTTTAAAAATACAGAATATTTATTTCTGGCACAGCCTCTGGGGTGGGGCTACCATTATGCACAGGATTCAAAATCTTTGCCACACACAGTGCCTCACTGAAACTACTCTGGAACGTAACTAGATCTGCTTTATGCGCTCTCAAGTGCAAGTTCGTAGGAGAAGGTGTTGCGTACTATGCAGGGGCTCCCAGACTATAAAGCACGAACCATTTCAAACTGTTGTGTGGTAGCAGCAGTTCCCGATTCTGCCTTTCCACTAGTATTAACTAAACCATAAAAGAAACAGAGTAGGGCCAGCAGTTACCAGCATCTGTGCTGTGAATTATCACCTCTGCACAACAGCTGTGGTCTCGTTGCAGCTGCCTGACTGATGGTGACATCTGTAGCAAAAAAGTTCATTGATGAATTAGGTATTGTTCAAGATATTACGTAGCTACAAACTACAGCACATGTGCTAATTAATTCCAGGTCATTATACAAATGCGGTCTAACATTAGCATATGTTCTGCTTTGAGGTAAAACAGAACCAATTTTCTTTTCAGTAATTTTACTTTTCAGCTAAGCCTCTTCTAACTAACTAACTCTATGAAATTAACAGCATATTCTTCAGACAGTGTCTGCTACCAGAGTGATAAGGTCTGATGTTTATAGTTAATACCAAGGAATGGTACGCAGAGACGCTCTTGCTTATACTTATTGCTATAACAACCAAGGTCAGCTCACTTTGCTATGTGCTGTGTTGGGGGGTCGGAAGCGGAAGAGTGTCGAGGAGTCCCACCTGCAGGGAGGAGCGGACAGGACAGGTGACCCAAAACTGACCAACGGGGTGTTCCATCCCATCTGCCCCACGCTCAATATAAAAGCTGAGGGATCAAAGGAGTCAGTCTCTTTCTTCAATGGCCGGCGTCCAAGGAGGACCCTGTCTGTTTGTCTGCCTTTGATCCCAATCCATGTGTTCCTAATTCCAGATCTGGAATACAGCTCCTGTCCATCACTGAGTCCAGTCTGGGACTTTCCCAGTGCCTGCTGGTGACATGACTGTCATCTTGGGAGCTTGATATGGTTTTGTATATATTGTGCATATTTCATTATTTTCTTACTAATGTTATGTTTTCTTTTTATTATTTTTTATTAATATTTCATTAAATTAGCTTAGTTTCTTTTCCAACCCATAAATTCTCTCTTCCTGTCATTCTCTCTCCTCTCCTCTAAAGGGAGAGAGGTCAAAGAAAGCATTTGTCATTCATTCAGTGGCCAGTCCAGCCCAAACCGCAACAGCATATAATATCTCTTCCCAGCAGTGTGCTAATTAGGCTTAGGTTACTTTAGGTTGATGGAGACAGGTAAAGTTGGCACTCGCTCCCTTCCAATCGTATCTTCTATTCTTATAATTAATTATTCTGTCTACTTCCTAATTTTGTAGTTAAATGCTCTGTCTACCTTCTTATCTTATAGTTCAATGCTCTGTCTGTTTTCTATTACAGTTAATTACTCTGTGACCCCACACCCATCCGTCCTCCCATGTACTCGCCCATCCACGGACACATCCATCCATCCACCCACGGACTTATCCACCCATGCGACCACAAGGTGACAGTGCAGTCATGTTTCCTGTAGGTCATGTGCCATATTTTCCAGACCCGTGTATATAGATAGCTTGGATATCTTATGGCATATTGCCTAGCACTAGCCACTCGTGTTCATGCAACTAAATTACGTCTTTTTGATTTGAGACATACTTTCATAAATACAGAGTTTGTTTGTTTTTGTTTTTTTTTCCCAAAAAACGCATGAACTGTTGGAAACGCGCAGTAAGCAGCAAGTTGGAGGCTATCTTCCTGGGTAGCTGGTGACCGCCGAGGCTCTGCTCCCCAGGCGGTGGGGTGGCTTTTGGCAGGGTGAGACCTCATCGCTCTCTACAACTACCCGAAAGGAGGCTGTAGCGAGGTGGGGGTTGGTCTTTTCTCCCAAGTAACAAGAGGAAATGGCCTCAAGTTGCATCAGGGAAGGTTTAAATTGGATATTCGGAAAAATTTCTTCACTGAGAGGGCTGTCAAGCATTGGAACAGGCTGCCCAGGGAAGTGGTTGAGTCGCCATCCCTGGAGGTACTTAAAAGACGTGTAGACGTGGTGCTGAGGGACACGGTTTAGTGGCAACTTGGCAGTGCTAGGTTAACGGTTGGATTCGATGATCTTGAAGGTCTTTTCCAACCAAAATAATTCCATGATTTCGTACCCGCATGGCCCAGCCTGTTGGAAGCAAACGGTGAAAATCACCTGATAGGGAAAAAGGCCTGTTCACACACGCCGGCTATCGGCGCGCTGACCGTCCTGTCCAGCGTAAATCCCTGGGGGACGGCAAAAAAAACCACAGACCTACATCCCGCCGCCTACCGGGCAGCCGCCATTTCGGTGTCCAGCCCCCGCCCCTCTCCCGCCCCGCCGCCAGGCGGCGCCCTCCCGACGCTGCCATAGAGAGAGCGCGCGCCCGCCCCGCCCCGTGCCGGCCCGGGACACTTCCGCCACGCGGAAGCGGAAGCGGCCCCGGCGGCGCGCGGAGAGGCAGGGGCTGGGGCCGGCAGCTGTTGCCTGTGGGGCCGAGCCGCTCTGCCGGCTGCGGGTGAGGCGAGCGCCGGGAGGATCCCTTCGGCAGAAGGAGGAGGAGGAGGAGAAGTGGGGGGGGAGGCTGGCGGGGCGTCGCTGGGCTCCGGCGGCCGGGGAGCGCGTAGGGGAGCTGGCGGGGTAGGGTGCGGGTAACCCGGCCCGGCCCGCTGTGGGCCTTCCCCGCTGGCGTCTTCCCGGCGTCTCTCCCCGCCGCCCGGGCTCCTCCCGTCCGGGTCAGCCGCCGGCCTTCCCGGGGGCGGGTCGTGGTCGCTGGCTCCTGTGCGGCTCGGGGCGTTCCCCCGCCTCGTATTGCTGAGGAGGGAGGGCAGCGGGGCTTCTGGCTTTTAAATAACACAGGGCGGTTTTCTCTCGTTACAGACGTCTTCCAAGTCTTTCCGCTGGAAAATGTGGGGTCCGCCTCGGCGCTAGCCTGCTGGGGTTTACTGCTTGTTAAGTAGACTTCAAAGCGGTGTGACATCGCTCTGCCAGTCCTTTCCTTCCTTAAAAAAGGGTAGCTGCTTTCTGAGCCATCACATACCAACTTTATGTATTCCTAAGATTGTCATCAGCTTCTTGGGTTTTTTTTTCTGAGGCCTTACTGAGGTTTAATTACTTATAGGCTATGGTGGTTATAAAGTAATTTAAGATGTTTGTACTACTTGATTTTAATTTTCTAATTGACTCTTGTATTAAGAGACGTTGTTTTAACTTGGGAATGGTTAAATGGCCAAAGAATTCAATTATTTATGGATAAGGGCTATTTTATTTGACTACTGTTGGCCTGCGACTTAAACTTGCGTCTTTTATTTTTTTTATCCTATGCTTTTTCTGTGTTATGGCTGCTGCAACAATAGTTCACGATACATCAGAAGCTGTAGAGCTCTGTGCTCCCTGTGGGTTATATCTTAAACCCATTACAAAAATGACCATCAGTGTGGCACTTCCTCAGCTGAAACAACCGGGAAAATCCATTTCGAACTGGGAAGTGATGGAAAGATTGAAAGGGATGGTGCAAACTCATCAGTTTTCCACTCTGCGGATTTCTAAAAGCACAATGGATTTCATCCGGTTTGAAGGAGAGGTTGAAAACAAAAGTTTGGTTAAGTCTTTTCTGGCATGCCTTGATGGCAAAACAATAAAGCTGAGTGGCTTCTCTGACATTTTAAAAGTCCGTGCTGCGGAATATAAGATTGACTTTCCTACCAGGCATGACTGGGACTCGTTTTTCCGTGATGCAAAAGATATGAATGAAACTTTGCCAGGCGAAAGGCCAGATACTATTCACTTAGAGGGCTTACCTTGTAAGTGGTTTGCAGCAAAGGACTCTGGCTCAGAAAAGCCAAGTGAAGAAGTCCTTATAAAAGTTTTCCAGAAATTTGGAGAAATACGTAATGTGGACATACCCATGCTGGACCCTTACAGAGAAGAAATGACTGGCAGAAATTTTCACACTTTCAGTTTTGGAGGCCATTTAAATTTTGAAGCTTATGTACAATATCGGGAGTACGCAGGTTTCATTAAGGCCATGAATGCCCTGCGAGGGATGAAGCTGATGTATAAAGGCGATGATGGCAAAGCAGTGGCTTGCAATATAAAGGTGAGAACTGTTTTTTTTTTTTTTATGGGAAACCATGTGAAAGACCAAATACAGATAAATGTTATTTCCCTAGTGCTTCAAATCTACATATTTGTGCTGTAGTGATGACAACAGGTGATATTAACAGCACTAATGTAGTTTTATGGAACAGTCATAATAGAATTTTTGAAGGAAAATGATGGAAGAAAAATGTGGTCTTAGACTACATGAACAAAGTGGGTGGTGCTTTTGTTTTTTTTTTTTTTAACAAGACAGTCCTAGAAAAAAGAACCACTTGGTGGAAGGACCAAGTATACGAATGTAACCTGCTAAATAGTGTTTAGAAAGTAATATATGCTTATAAGTCTTGTCATTTCATTTAAAATTCTAATTCTGAACAAGTTCAGACATATTTCACCAGAAGGCTGACTTTAAAGTGCGTTGTTTTCTCTTGTGTTCGCTACAAATAGAAATTTCGGGGGAGAATTTCACAGCCTCTGTATTTGGTCCCGGCATTGATAATGAGGTCTACCACACAAGTGTCAGAACTGAAGTTTAATAGCATGTGGCCTGTACGACCTGGGGAATACACAGTTAGTCATTAGTGTACTTCACATACAGAAAGGTACCACAAAAATCTCAATGACAATGTTAATCTGTAGCACAGTTTCCTGTGAATGCAGTGTGCTTAATTCATAATATTTACATACTGAGTTTTCACATTTTTTTTTTTTCTGTAACCTCATTGGCTTAGAAAATGTAACTGTGACAGGAGAGAACAAGGCAGTCTGTTCAGATCTATCTATGAAAGCATGACCTGAAGAAAACTTATGTATCGGTTGAGTGAAATGTTTGCAGATGTATTTCAGTATGCTCAATAGTCATTCATCAAATCAGAAAGCGTATTTCAGGAAAAAGCTTTGAGTATTTCTCTGTGTAATGTGGAAACATGCAAATATTTATTCAAGTTTTAGTTTAGGTGGTGTAAATAAAATACTGTAATCTTTTATGTTGTTACCTAAGTTTGTCAGTTGGAGCATAGAAACTTTTTGTACCATGACCCTCATGGTTTTCAAGGGGATGTGAAATTCAAACCGTCACTTACATGCAGGAGATCAGGGTTCCCAAATTTAGTTTGGCCGTGCAAGAGGAAGTATGCCTTCCTGGCAGCTGCCCTGGGGATTGATAGGAAAGAGAGGGCTGTGTTTGTAACTGAGCTGTCAGGATGGATCTCCTTCATAGAAAGTCACAACACCTTGCCTGTTTCCACCTGTCTGTCCTTTTAGCCTGCTAGTGAAACATGATTTTATGTAGAGTCTGGGTGAATTAAACCTCAGAGTATGTGCTTCTTGTTCTCTGACCCATGGTTCGTGACCATGGGCCTGCAGGAATGTGTTATGGACCCTTGCCTGCCTGCACAGGCATTGGTATCTAGAATGGGAGATTAGGATACCAGGGCTGTGATCTCTGCTGGTGGTCTGTTCCAGCGCACGGCTGGACACGGCCAGGGGGTACCCATATGTCTTGGAAGCTGAGTATTTTCCCATGTCTCATTGCTCAGATGTGTGTAACTTCCCTTTCTCTTGTGTTCCCAGTCTCAAACTTGGAGCTTCAGCCCAGTGTACCTCAGTTTGGGAATCTTGGTGTTAGAATTGGTGGGGATGCGCTTCCTTAAACGAGGTGCTGAATGTTGCAGAACTGTTTCTTCTGCTGAATTTAAGGATCACAGTGTTAGAAAGGAAGGGCTTTGTTAAGGCCCGTTTCTGCCTAATGCTGTACAGTCCCTAATAGCATACATGAGTTGAAAGAGTTCTGTATGTTCCTGTTCTGACAGTTTGAAAACATTGGACAGCCAGGGCCTAAACCACGCTAGGGTTTACTTTTGGATGTCAGACACACACTAAAGTGTAAACTGGTACCTGATGGGTACCTAGTGTGCAGGCACTTAGTTCCCAGTTATCTGGTTGTAGTACTCTAGTACTTCCTCTGGGCACATAGAGAAGTTCCATTCGTTTTGAAAAAGGTTTTGTATTTCTGATTGTACTTACACTGTGGTTTGGATACCATTGTGGTAGGTTAAAATTGTTTGTGATTGTGTAGATTGTTGGAGATATTTTTGTTTTAGTCAAAACTGTTTTCAATTGTATCCTGTAAAGGTTTCTTTTGACTCAACAAAACACCTTAGTGATGCATCAATTAAGAAGCGTCAGCTTGAAAGGCAAAAGCTTCAGGAGCTTGAAAAACAGAGAGAAGAACAAAAACGTAAAGAGAAAGAAGCTGAGGAAAAACAAAAAGAGGAAGAAAGGTATTTATTGTTTATTTCTCAGTTATATGTTTAAGAATCAGGCATAATAAACCTGTAGTTATTTCTTCATACCAGCTTCAATAGATAGAAAATAACTAAACACAAGTTTACTTTCAAAGTTCAACTCCTGTAGCTAAAGTGAAGCACTCAAAATGCTGTGGCCCTTTTCAGGAAGTAGGATTCAGGGCTTGAGACTTGGAGATGAGTGTTTTACGCCTTCAATTTTTTTTTTTTTGGTTGAACTGTAATTCCAAGAGCTGGGAACTTACACGATGTGTAGTCATTCTGGTGGAAAAATGTGCATTGTAAATGGAGAATAGAAAATTTTGCACTAGTTATACTAGTAAGTCACTTTGATATTATAAAGCTTGTTTGTTCTTAACATCAGTATTTTTCCAGGAAAGGGACAGGATACAAGCATATCTTAACAGTGACATTTTAAGAAAATGTGTATAGGTGCAAATGTCATAAGACAGCTATTCAGAATATAAAAGTGAATGGAGCAAGTTGTTTCAGAGGTGGTATGATGTCCAGTTGCCTTGTTGTGTATAAATTCTTTGTGCTTAAATGTTTAGATATTAAAATTTTCCTAAAAATCGTGCCATTAGACACCTGATCTCTGAAACCCTTGACCTTTTAGCTAAGCCATCATTTTGTCCTAATGACTGAAATAAAAGCCACCAACCCCAGCACATATTAATTCACTTGGTAATTTTCTTCTCACTATGATGATTGACTGCCTAGCTGCCTGATGCATTGTTACGGTGTCTGGTCGAATTGGTTTAAAGATTTAAAAACGGGAAAATTTGTTGCAGCCATGTTTTGGTTTTGGATTTCAACTTCTTTTCAAATATTGACAGGCTAATGATTGTTTGCTTTACAACTAATGGTTAAAATGCTCAATGTTTTCTACTTCTGTTCTTCAATAATCAACAAGACTTACTTAGAAGCAAATTTACTCAAAATAAAAAATATATTTTTACATAGACTAGAAGTCTAAAATTGTACCTGTCCTAGATAAGGTAAAAATATTAATCTCTTTTTCTAGGAAGCAGAGAGAGCTTGAAGAATATGAGAGAGAGAGAAAAAGAGAAGAAAAGTTGCGCAAGAGAGAACAGAAACAGAAAGATCGTGAAGTTCGACGAAACAAAAAGCAACTTGAAAAGCTTCAAGCTGAAGAACAGAAAAAACTGCAAGAGAAGATAAAGTTAGAAGAAAGGAAGCTCCTCTTAGCTCAGAGAAATCTTCAGTCCATTAGACTAATTGCAGAACTGCTAAGCAGGGCAAAGGTAACTTCAATATTTATTTCAGAAGCTAATGAAGAACCATCAGAACAAAGCCCTGTACTGACTTGAAAGGGTGTGGAGAGCAATGTTCATTAAACAACAGATTTAGTACCTCTCCAGATGCTAATTTTTGGTCCTTAGACCAAAAATTAAAAAAAAAAGTGCAATGAAACAGTATTTCTCCCTTGGTAAAATACATGCATATAGGTAAATGGAAGAGTGAACTTGAACATGAAGTCCTGCATAGCATTTTTTACGTGTAAACTAGTTGGCAGGCTTGCTCTTAAGTCCAGTAAAAGAATGTGTAAGCATGAAGTAAACACAGAGGTTAAGATGCAAGACTCCTTGTTTCTAATTCCATTTTTGATGCTCTTTCCCTTCTAGCTTTCAGCAATTCTGTTAACTATTCTCTGCAGTTTCAGAGAATAAGCTTTCATTATTTGATGTTTGAAAATGTACAAAATGATTTCTCTGTAGGAAAAGTACTGTCAACTTAAGGTTTTCAAATGTTAGATCTTGTTTCTCTAGCAATACTGTTATTTTTCACTGAAACAGGATGTCATTTGCTTAAGACTTGGATGAAGACATTAGGGTGTAACATAATGTATGTTAAGTATTTTCTGTAGAAATGAAAAACTGTGTGGCAAAGCATAGTCTGGGGGGTTGTTTCCCCCCCCCCCCGATGCCAGTGTACCTCAGGAGTGTTTTTGAAGTCATACAGTGCTATGTAGTGAGTTACATGCTAGGAAAAGGGAGAAATACTTCTTGCAGGCTTTGTCACTTTGCAGCTGTGAAATAGAAAGGTTGTCTGATAAAACAGGACAGTATGTTTCTTTCACTCCCAGAATTTTGAGGTCTACACTAAGCAGTTTGTCTGGGTCAGAATTAAAAAAAAAAACTTTGAATCTTTTTTTTCAATATCATGACAAAGTGCTTGACAAAACGAGAATCAGTTTCTACATAATATGTGTGGTTTTAATTATTTGCTGGTTTTTATGGACTCATTGCAAAGTCTTCTATGAATCATAAATAGCAATTATCTAAGAGAAATTAATATTTTAATTTTGAGTGAAACTTGAAATGTTGACCTTGATAAATGTATTTTAATAGTTCAAATTTCACATGTTGTTCTAGCTTGTGTGTTACTCTTGTCGTATTAAGAAGCCATAAAGACGAAGCTTTGGTTTTGCCTTGTGAAACAGCTAGGAGAAATTAACACTCAAAAGAATTTGTGGATTAAGACTAATGTTTCACCTTACAACAGTTGTGTGTTAGTGGGGCTTTTTGGTTGGTTGGTTTTGATTTTTTTCCCTTCAAGAGGGAAGCAACTGTCTTGTTTTGGGATGGTTAAGTTCTGTTTGTTAGACTTCGTTTTCTTGCCATATTGCTGCTTTTGTGTTATGGTATAACTTGGAAGCATGAGTAGGTATATATATATATTTTCTTTTTGCTCTTACCTTCCCTTTGACTATCTTTCAGACAGTAAAGCTTTTGGAGCAAGAACATAATGAAGAAAAGATTCGTCTTCAGCAGCTAGAGGAGAGACGAAGGCTCCAGGAGGCTGAGCTCAAACGTGTGGAAGAGGAAAAAGAGAGAGCACTGGGGTTGCAGAGAAAAGAAAAGGAACTGAGAGTGAAACTACTGAACAATCTTCTGAGCAAGAAAATGGATGCAGTTAATCAAAACAAAGAAGAAACAGAAACATCTCAGTCTGACATACTGAAAACTCCTAGTGGTGTTCCGCACACTGTGTCGTCCAGCAGCATCACTTCTACCTCAGGACAGGCTGTTACAGGCAAACTGCCTCCCGACTCTGAAAGGGAAATACCATCCCCTGAGAGTGTAAATGCTCAATGCAAGTACTTGAATGGCAGCATTCATGACAAAGGTAATGTCAAAGAAGGTCAGAAACTTCATACCACAAACTCTGAGAGGTGTTCTGAGAAAAGAAGTTCGGGGGTACTTTCATGTGTTCCCACCAATAACCAGCAGCAGCAGAACCTCTCTAGCTATGACCAGAATACCTGCAGGAAGGACTCACGCTATGAGCAGCGCAAACGTAGCACGGAGCCGAGGAGAAGAAAGAGCCGTTCATGTAGCAGCATAAACACTGATGAGAGTAAGGGTAAACGAGAGAGGAGCAGGCACAGGAGAGATGTGAGTTATCTGGATGAAAAGCGCAGGAAAGAAAGGCGGTATTATAGACACTCTAGCAGAAGTTACAGTCCTCGACGAAGCCATAGTCCTCGTCGAAGAAGTGTAAGCCCCAGACGTTCACGTTACAGAAGAACGCGGAGTAATGAACGTAAACGAGACAGAAGAGAAAGAAGTCATAGTCGCAGAAGTGTGAGCAGGAGACAAAGGCACCGGAGGAGATCACTGAGTAAGCACAGGAGTACTTGGAGTGGGTAGTGGAGGCTTTGGCTCCTTGGAAAGGCTGTGGTTGGACAAAATGGCCAGAAGGTTGTAAACGAGACCTCACTGGTGTGACTGCTATAGACAACATGTTTGTTTCAACCAATGCTTAACTTGCCTCTAGTCTCTGAAATCAAGAAAATAGATGTCTGATTTTTTTTTTTTTATCTTCCTTTGTGCTTTGTTGTCTCTTTCTAGGTTTCTACCACAATGTAGGTATAACCACCTGTGCTTGCGCTCAAGTTCCTACAGTGCTAAAACCCAACCTGTTTTCCTGATTTTCAGTTTTCTAAACCTTAATTTTAGTTGGTTTAGTTTTTATCTCTGTATCACCCAATTTGGCTTGAGAAGTACATGGGAACGTCTGGAACTCCAAACGTGACAAGCTATTACATACAGATTTGATTTTAAATGCTTTTTGGTGCATTCAATGAAATCACATTTAACAAAGTAGAATTATTGCTGATTGAGATGGATAGCAGGACTTCCATATAATTCTTAAAACTTATTATAAAGATATGCAGGATATCTTTTAAACTGCTGTGATTCCTTCATATGTCTGTATGGTGCCAAGCTTTGTGGCCCAACTTATTTTGGCATGTAATACCATTTGTATAATAATACTTTCCATGTAAGAGAGGTGCACTGATGTGGGAAGTAAGAAGCAGTGGTAAAATGATTGAAAAATTGTTCTGTTATTTTGTTGACATATGTGGCATTCTAACTATTACTTCAGGTGGCATAGAGCTACTTGAAATATTTTTTCAGGTACAGAGGTAGCCATTGTCTTTTGAAAAAGGGGCCTTGTTGCTAAATTATTTTTACTTGTGGTGTTGGAAAGTAAGGCTGCAGTGTCTCTTCTTAAATCCATTTAAGAATACTTTTGCTTCTAAAATGCAGCTCAGGAATATTAAAAGCTATAACATTACAGTGAAAGAGTTTATTTTGCCTTTTTATGGTAAAATTAAAAAGAAAACTGTTTCCAGTGAACTGAAGTTGCTGTTTTCATATGTCAGTGTATTAAAATCTGCAGAAGTGTTGTATGAGAACCCCTTTGTTCAAAAAAATCACTGAAGACACTTGAATAATGAAGCTCAGCCACTCTTCTTCATGGTCCTGTTATATACAGCTTTGTCAACTGTTAATTCAGCAGGGCGTGTATTCTTTATCGACAGCATTCGGATGCCATTTTCCTCACATTGATGCATCAAATCAAAGTACATCCCTTTCCTGGACTGCCTGAGAGGCACATTAGTGCTGCAGCACAGCTGGATCCCTGGCTGGCTGAGTTTGTCTGTGTTGCTTTCAGTGAATCCATGCGGGGTTTGTCTCTTAATAGAGCATGCTGCTGAAGTCTTTGCAGATACTAGCTGTGGAGAGAAAAGGTAGACATTCTTTTCCCTTCCTGGCAATTCACATTTTTAAAGATCTCCAATTAATTATGTTACTTCTCAAGTTTTGGTGACTACTTCTGTGAGTTTCACCACTGTCTTGGGGGCTGAGACCTAGACTGATTTATCTAATAATCTCAGCACCACCGATCTCTTGAATTCTGAGCAGTTGCTTTCTGTGGAGAGTTAATGTTTCTGCTGTCTTTGTTAAACTGTTAAAAGCCTACCTACCTGAAGATAAGTTCATCTGTAGTAATGATTTTGCTAAAATCCAATCTAATGTTGGTTGCAAGTATTTGATAAGGCTGGTGGGATGCCTGTTTGTAAATGCGTGCAATTCTGCTTAGCCTGCTCTTAAATACTGACACACTGTCCATGGTAACACCACTTTCTTTATAAAAAAAGTGTATTCTGTCTGCAGTTATGTGAAAAATGTAACTAATGGCTGCCAATACCAATGTCTTTGAGCTCAGGGTTAGAGTCTTACTAGCATTTCTACAGTATATTTCTACTGTGGATTTCCAATGGGATTGATAGGTTGGGTGAGGGTCTTGATGATACATTATGTAAGTAGTTGGGGAGATGCTAGTTTATAATGCTACTTTCAGGAAATCGTCAAGCTATGAATGCAGTGTCATTGCCAAGAGTGGAAGCAGTTAAAGCAGTAGCAGTCACCAAAAAGTGTTGGAGTCCTACTAGAAGAATCCAGCAGATTTTGTTAGTTGATAATGAAAAAAGACTGTGCGTGATAGATTTTTTTTTTTTTTTTTTTTTTTTTTTTCTCCAGAGAAGACACCAAGAGCAGTTTTCATATCCCACCCTGAAATCATTAAATTCCATAAGCTCCCCTGATGTTTAGGGTAATTTCTGAGGCCAGAGAAGACAAGGGGGAGGATGTTCAGCTGTCAGGCTTTGATAATCTTTGTTTAACACACCATATCCAGCAATGACTTCATACAGTGTCCTAAAAGCGCAGTTAACATAAAAGTAACTCAGTTATTTATAGTGCTTGTATTATTTATTCTTTTCACAGCAGCCTCAGGAATAAAAGCCTGAAAGCACTTTGAAGGTACTTGAAAATGCTTATTTTCCAAATTGCAAAGGGAATGTGGAAGAAGTCCCCTTTCAGTCAGCCAGCTGAACCCATCAAAACCTCTTAAAGCTCCTAGTACCTAAAGTTGCCCAGTAACTGCTCAGTGCAGAGTTTTATCTAGTCTAACACTTAACAGTATTGTTGCTTCAGGTATGTCTTTTGCTTACCAAAATCTTTTCAGTGATGAATTCCCTGAAATGCGTATTGCATCATGTGTCCTTTTCCTGGGTCTGGCTGGGATGGAGTTAACTTTCTTCATAGCTGCCAGTGTGGTGCTGTGTTTTGGACTTGTGACAAGCAGTGTTGATAACACACCAATGCTTTACCTGTTGCTGAGCAGTGCTTGCACAGTGTCAAGGCCTTCTCCATTTCCCATTTTGTGTACACCCCTGAAATGGGCAGGCCAAAGTTGGGCAAGAGGGTTGGGACACAGCTAGGACAGCTGACCCCAACTGACCAAAGGGATATTCTGTGCCATATAACATCATGCTCAACAATAAAAATGGGGGCTTTTGTCTTTTCAAGGTAGCCATTGCTCCAAGACTCTCTGGGCATCAGTCTGCTTGTGGTTGTCACTGGTGATGGGCTTTGAACTGCAAGGAAACTTGAAGAGTTGAAACTAATCTTTTAATAAGGTCACAAATATAAATTATGCCCAATATCATTTATTCAGGTTTTATTATGGCTGAAGTGTGTGCTTGTGCTGCTGCAAAAACCTTGCTGATGCAATAACTTAATATAATTTTTGATAGTAAACAATTGTTCTTTGTTCTGTATTGATTGTAAGTCAGTACATTTCTACCAGGTATCTTCTAGGGGTCTTAGTGTTTCAAATAAAAGAACCCAGGATACCAGCAGGCTTTATAATGGCTTCTAGAAGCCAAAGTACCAAAGCTACTGCTATTTTTCCCTACTCTGAAAGAATGTTGTGATGCTGATTGCTTGGATTTGCAATCTTGACTTTCAAGAGCTGTCTAAAGGCAGATAAAATTGGTCTTTTTTCTTACATTTCAGTGTATGTTTGTTGAGTGATGCCCTTGAGTTCATAAAAGAATGTAAGTATTTAATGTCTGTTTTCTGCTGGTTTAGCTGCTTTAAAGCAAGGTCCTTTTGAAATGGACTTCAAACTTTGATCAACAAACTTTGGTCTAATTAATGAAGGAGTTTCAATAATCCACACTTCTGTTCTTGTTTAATTATTAAATTTACAGTGTTTAAATCACACTGCAGTCACAGGTTCTGATATACATGTTAAAGAAACTGAAGAGTATCTGACTTAGCAACTAAAACTTATCAAAGACATACCAAACTAATAAATACTTCTGAAATATTAAATTCATGTTGGTATGGTCGAGTATTGGATAGAGTCTGACTTAGCTACTAGGCTACCTCTGCTTTCAGACCCTTAACTGCTGGAATTCTAATCCACTGAGGATGTCTGCAGAGATATCTGCCTGTTCACTTCTGAAACTGGTCAGTGAGGATTATATACCAGTAGTAATCTGACTCTCTCTGCCTAGGCTTGACATGAGTTGTATGTTACCTATGTCCCATTGCATCAAAGTTACATATCTTATTCCATTTGTCTGTCAATATTCAGGGTTTCATTTTGTTTGGGGGGGCCTTGTTCCCCTCGGTTGTAAGCAGGAGTATATCAGAACATCAAGGATCTGGGTGAGCAAGACTGCAGGTCTTTGTTTCTTCTCCAGTAGGCGGCTGTTTGAAAAGTTGGAGCCTGGATGTCAGCTTTCATCTTGACTGAATGCATGTCAGGCCCAGGGCTATAGGGTAGAGATGGGGAAAGAAGTCCTTGAAGATGATGGAAAACTTCAGTAAAAGTCATTCCTCCAGAAGTGTTAAGTTTATCCCATGCATTTGACTTCATTTTTTGTCCTGCTTTTAAATTCTGGAGCTCTACCCATGCCATTGCAAAGCCAAGAACTCAAATAGTTCCCAACGTCTTGCTCTGTGTCAGGCAGCCATACCTGTCAGTTCATTTTAAGCTTACTTTAAAATCAGCCTTCGTTGCTGAGGAAAGCTTGGGTTTGCTTGTTACTGGTATGGTTTTTTCCTTCAGTAGTGGAAAAATTTCCCCAGTGAGCAGGACTGGTGTGGTGTAAATCCCACTAAGCTGTGGATCAGGCAACTCCACAGTACAGCACTGTGTTCATGCCTGCTGGAAAGCCTTGGCAGCAGTGAGAGAGACCTCTGACCCTATTCCACTTACCAAGTCCCAAGAAATGCCCAGGGTTTCTTCTGATGTTCTGCCTCTGTTCTTGAGTCTTTAAAGTCACAGACTTAATCACAGTTACATAAGACAGAAGGAGAGTTTTCTCAGATGGTGAGGATGCAACTCTCTTGCACTCGGCTCACGGAGAGATTTCACATCTGTCACCACAAAACACAATGTGTCCCTTTTGTCTTCATAGAGGTGCCAGGAAAATAGCATCGGGCCAGTGGGAACTCACCTTGCTCTTGAGGATGTGTAGGGTTCAGAAGGTGTCATCTAAAGATATAAGGAAGTGCGTGACCTCTTCGTGTTTGAGGATGAGGATCCTGCTCATCATAGATGGCTTGCAGCAAGGTCTGAGCTGTGGCGGGGGGATGTTGTAGACAACAGCTCCAGAGCCTCCCCATGTTGTGCAGGAGCTGGTGTGTGCTGTCCAGGCATGTGCTGCTGCCTCCCCATGGCTCTTGCAGTGGCAGCCAGGAATGGTTTTCCTCCAGCCTTTGTTAAGGAAAGAAGAACATGAGCCTCAAAAGGGTAAGAAAACCAAGTTCCCGTTGCTATGGACAGTGTCACTACATAGTCCTGTTCTGATCCTTAAAGAAGAATGTCTCCCCCTCTTCCTATCTGAGGGCTGATGAGCCTGTGCACTTACCTGCCTTTCATCCCGTAATTTTCTTTTTATATCCTGGGTTCAACCTGCACTAGGTGACTCAGGAAGCAGCTTATTCAATAGAAACTATGGCTTCTCCACAAGGGCAAGGCCAAACCCTTCAATATGATTGTTGTGGTGCTTTCCATCTGCTTACTGCCCGCTGGGGTAAAGTAATTTTGATGATGTACGAGTCCTATTGCCAGAAGTAATTGATATTAGTAAGAAGTGGTTACCAAAGCCATGACCGTATCCACGATATTTTGCAATTGACTCTACCTTTGTAGCATAATCTATTCAGTGACCTAGAATAAGGGCATATGCATGATTAGGTATGCATATAAAAAACATTTCATGTGTTATCTGGAAGCATCATCTTGAAAGCTGTTAGAGAAAATGGGAATTTTTGCAGTGGCTTCCAAAATTGTGAGCACGGGGCTGTACGAGGGACTGCAGGGCTATAAACTGAGACCAATGAGAGCTGATCACTGCTCAGCACTACCTGGGCATTGCAGCAGTGTCAGGTTTAGGGGAGTTCTTGAACATGTATAGGATCATGTAACAGACTATTGCAGCTGTACATGTTTGATAGCAGAGGTAGAGATGTTGCTAGATTGTATCTAAGGCAGCCTGGAGAAGAGAAGGCTACAGGGAGACCCTTTGCAGCCTTCCAGTACGTAAACGGGGCCTATAGGAGAGATGGGGAGGGAGTCTTTATGAGGGAGTGTAGAGATAGGGCAAGGGGTAACAGTTTTAAATTCAAAGATGGGAGATTTAGATTAGATATTAGGAAGAAATTCTTTACCGTGAGGGTGGTGAGACACTGGAACAGGTTGCCCAGAGAAGCTGTGGATGCCCCATCCCTGGCAGTGTCCAAGGCCAGGCTGGATGGGGCTTTGAGCAGCCTGGTCTAGTGGGAGGTGTCCCTGCCCAGGGCAGCGGGGTGGGAACTGCGTGGTCTTTAAGGTCCCTTCCAACCCGAACCATTCTATGATTATATGAATTAAACCAACTAGTTTGGTAGGTGCCTTAATTCATAAATGGGTGAGCAGAATTGACTACTGTTGTCTTGTATTGCTATATAAGTTGCAGTTGTTTGTTGTTTTTTTTTTTTTTTTTTATAATGAAGAGGAAATATATGTATTTCCTGTGTTTTGATCTGGTATTCTGCCTTTGAGGTTTGGTTGTAATCTGGATACAACACCCATTTCGTTATTTATGTTACATTCTGTTGATCCATCCCTTCCGCAGCCTAACAATGTGTATCTTCTTCTGCCTCACATTAAATTTGCAGAGTTGTCTCTAGTGTTTGTATAAAGCAGCAAGCTAGTTGCATTTGATAATTCAGAACTGGGTGTACAGAATGGATTCCTCTGAGTCTTACCTTCCTACATGTGTAAGTATTATTGCTGTTAAAAGGAAATGTACCTCTGTTTTCATTTTTTTTTAATATGTGATCTGATATCGGGCTCTTGAGGCTTGTTTGAAATGGAGTGCACAACCATCCTTCCTTCTTTATAATCATAGCACAGAAAATGAATTTGGTCTGGTTCCCCCTCACCTGCTGCATCCTCAGAATGTATCTCCTGCTTCCTCACACAAAATAAAATAAAAATAAATCATAGATTAACTCAAGCAAAGGGTTTGCCATATTAGTAGGTTATAAAAGTTTTGAAGGGCTAAGGCTGATTGGAACTGGTTTTTAACTGATACCTGATCTAGTTGCATGTGCACTGTGACGCCTGTGAAGCGAGCTCTACCTGCTCTGGACGGGATGCCCAGGAGCACTGTCCTTGAAACTGGACTATTTGTAAGACAGCAATGATTAGGGGATTGGAACACCTCTCTTATGACGAAAGACTGAGGGACTTGGGTCATTTCAGTGTGGAAAAAAGATAACTGAGGGGGGATCTTATCAATGCTCTTGTACACAAACTTGAACACAGGAAGTTCCATCTAATCATGAGAAGGAACTTCTTTACTTTGAGGGTGGCAGAGCACTGGAACAGGCTGCCCAGAGAGGTGGTGGAGCCTCCATCTCTGGAGGCATTCAAAAACCTCCTGGATGCCATCTTGTGCAACCTGCTCTAGGTGACCCTGCTCTGGCAGGGGAGTTGGACTAGATGATCTCCAAAGGTCCCTTCCAACCCCTACCATTCTGTGATTCTGTGAAGGGATAATGGTGTGGTAGCACCACAGTTGCTTCCAGCTGCCAGCCTCAACCTGCCAACTAAGGATCTGAGCAAGGATTGGTCACTCTCATACCAGGTCTTCCCTTCAATTCTGCATATGATCCCAGACACGTGCCTGTAAGTGCTCTGAGGAATTCCCTAGTGGTGTCTGTTACTTTCTACCTTAACTGGGTAAGGGAAAGGCTGGCAAAGTGTCTCTTCTGCTCACTGCACCTGGCAAACAGCATAAGATTGTAAAAAAAATGTTTGAGGTGAGCCACCAGGTAAAAAGACCTTTGGAGTGCTTGCCCATGTCAAGCCATGGGAACACTTCTTTCTGAAGCTCTATTTTTGAAGAAACGGAGGAGAAGATTGTCAGACTAGCAAGTGTAAAATGGCCTGTGCAAGGCAGTCACGTGTCTGCTGATTGGCTTTGTGATGCTTGACAGAGCACAAGTAATTTCTGACATAAGAGCCTATCTCAGCTGCTGTCTGTCTCGGTTTTCTTTTTGTATCTCTCTCTCTTCAAAGTTTCAGCCTCTACCATTTTTAGCTAGTGAATCTGTCTGTTCTCAGGGAGACTATGCCTCTTACCTGCTGGGGCCTTCCTGTGACAGAGATTTCAGTGACTATTTGGTTGAATTATTTGTTGAGAGATTATTTGTGGGCCAGGAAGGTAAACCGAGAACAATTCTGGATTGCTTGTGACATTCTCAGTCAGGGTTTTTACTATAGGGAAAACTGAGGAGAAGGGAGGGTTTGCTTAGAGAACGAGCTGGGTATACAGGAGTTCCTGCCTGCTCCAGATGTCTGACAGTAGTAGTGTGTGTGATGTAAACGGGAAAAAAAAAAAATTAGTTGGTGTCAAAAACTGACAGAAGCAATAGTCATGTCACTAGGGAAATGCATCTGTTGTAAAACATGAGAAGAATTAGAAGTTATAAAGAAGAAAAGGACCATTTTGTTAAAACTGGGTGTTCTATTTCCAAGAAAAAGTATGATACCGAGTACCTTGCCTTTTTATGACTCTTAAAAAAAAAAAAAAAAAAAAGGGTACAAACTGTATTATCTTAGTGCACTTCAGGCCATCTGATATATACGGGGCATGCTTAGAGGCTTAATAATGATAGCGAGGCACAGTTGTTTCCATACTGGCATTACTGAAACATTATTGTAGTCATGTCCCTGAGATTTGTACTTTTTTCTCATAAGGAAGGTTGCATGTGTGAAAACAGTGTCATCTGCCATTTCTCACCGGCAGACACATTAATTTTACTGAATCTGTTTTGTTCATAGGTCATTTCTCACTTTCAAATGGTGTGCAAAAATGACATAATTACTTTTTGTGTAGTATTTCTCTGTACTGAGTCATTTAGGCAAAGAAAAATTCTTCACCGAAATAAAACCATGGAGGTAAAGTAACAGCTTTAGCCTGTGTATGGTCTAAGTGCTATGGCAAAAACCTTGATGGGGTTTTCAGGGAAAGCAAGCCATTGCAATTTCATCTTCGTAAATGCATTTGTAGCTTAAAAGGAGCTTAGACTTTAAGCCTTGCTAACAATTTACTTGGAAGCGACAACACACTGTGTGTGGCTTTGCATCAATCTGTGGGTTATCTGCAACCCTCCACCCCTGCGTCTTGCTACCAGTAGTAATCCCATTAGACGATTACATCTGGTGCCTTCAACAGACAGATTTAGTCATAAATTTAAAAGTACTTCTAGTTTAATTAACTGTGTGGTCATTTTATTACCAGAGCCTCTTGGACCCTGTAACTTTGCCATAAGTGAAGTGAATTTGTGGCCCATTAGGATGTGCTAGTCTACAGTTGTGCACTTAACTGTCTGTTATTTAGTCAAAACTACAAGAATCAAGGGTTGAGCATTTTCATACTCATGAATCTTTAACGCAGCTGTGCTAAATGTCACTGTAATATCTGATTACCAATCTGTGGCTGAGTCATTTGAGGAAAGTGGTCTATAAGCTGCTAAGCAGCAGCTAGCTCGCCCTAGTATTGTTTTGTTTAGCTCAACAGAAGAGAAATGTATTCTTCAGCGTGGTGAGCATTTGCTTCCAGTGTGGCTGATGGCCTCAATCTGAATAGCTGTTATGATCCCGGGAATGGGAAATCCTTATGCTCGGGCAAAATTGCACCAATTTGTTTCTCAGTAGCAGGCAGGCAGAATTGGCCTTTAGCAGAGAAGTATTTTTATTTTCCTACACTTTTCTAATCTTCTGGCTAACAATATTTATCTTTGGTTAGTGATATTTATCTATGTACTATATAATTCTCTATTTTAATCCAAGGAGAGGGAAATCTATTGAGGGAAAGAAGTTGACCTGCCTGTCCATATGGATGGAGACTTAGTGGGAAGTTTTTGAGCTTTCTTTTCCCATAGAACTGTCTTTGGAATGGATCTGAGGAACTGAAAAAGCTGTACCGTGTTCGCTCAGAGTGAGTCTAGATTTGGGCAAGGGAATGAACTCTGCAGACTCGCACTTAGCGCACGTGCAGATGGAAGTTCCTAAATAGAAGCTGAGCTTGTGCGCTCCCCTTGTGGGGGGCGTAGCAGGGGAAGATGTCCATTACGGATGTAGCTGTGTTCTTGAAACCTGTTTTCCAGGCTTTTCCTTTGGAGAAATGTTGTCTTGTTAAATGCAAGCTGCACAGATTCACAGTCACTCTGGCAGAAAGGTGCGTTGTGATCTCCAGCCTCCATAGGACAATATGAACAGAGTAATAACATCTAACCTATACTGAATAGTGAAGTCTGCAGTAGCAAGACAATAGCACTGTGTTTACAGGCTGTGCTGTAATCATCCAGGATGAGGAGGTCTGAGTGTTTCTACAGTGTGGTGTTTGCTGTAACTTTTGTATGTTTGGACCCAATTTTCTGGTAAGACAGGAGACTCCGTGGTGTTAGAACCTGGGGAACAGGTGCTGTTTCTGAGTCATATACAGAGGGGGGAAAAAGGCTGATAATTGTGACATCTGCTTAGCTAACTTTAACAACTAAATCTTAAAGTAGGTTGCTCTTTTACTGGCTAAAAGAAATACAACATCTTTTGGCTGAAATGTATGAATCTGAATGAAAAATACAGATTTACAGAAGGATTATACAGTGGAACCTTTCAGTAGACCAAGTTTCCCCTGCATCCAGAAAACGGTCAGAAGGAACACATGGAAAAGGTTGTACTGGCCTGCTTCTTCTACACTGAGGCAGATTCAAAAGAGAGGAGGCACAGAACTAACCTTCAGCAGCAGCGTATAAATGCAACCCTACTTCCTAGGAAAAGAAGAGAACATTAAAATATTGTATTGGGACAAAGCTGTCAAGTTCAGTCTTTAAACATACACCAAGCTAATGTAGACAAAATGTTGAGCCGTGTGTTGATCACTGTATTGCTCAAGTTTTGCGCATTAAATTTATTGATGAAGCATGGAGAAAACTACCACTGAAAAAATGCTACTTGGTAACATTTTGCCGTCACTGTATCACCTAAGTCGGGTCTCATTCAATGTTGTTGCTCCAAGGGTCACTAAATGCGTGATATAAAACCAGTTGTGTCTCTTCCTGATGGAAATAGTCTTTTCTCATCTGAGAGTTGCAGTATCTGCCCAAGATGGCAGGCATTTACAAGCTGGAGCAACGGACAGTGGGGCAGAGAGGTTTCAAGAAAGTAATCCAGGGTTTTAATTTTCTGATGAAATCCCATGAGGTATGTTCTGCATGAAATCCATGCCACATCTGGCACTTGGCAATCATTCCATTGTTTCTTCCCAAGGACTTTCTGCGTGCCTCTGGTTAGTTTTGCAGAGAAAGGGAGGAAAACCGTGGCAGCCAGCTGGAAAATGTGGAATGTTTTGTCATCCCTCAGCACCCTGCTCTGCCAAAACATGGCAAAGCACAAGTAGGACACCCCTGCTGTGGTGCTGCTGCTATCAAACACGCATTGCTTTCTAAGCCAGTATGTGGGGGGGACCTGCAAAATACAGAAGAGGAACAGGAGTAGGTTTAAATCCTTGTAGACTCCACCTGAGTGATCATTGTCAGAACAAACTAGTCACTGCGACCAAGCAACCCAACAGACAGACTCACAGCTTCTCTTCAGACTGGCTGCTTCTGCACTAAGGGATGGCGTGTACCCTACTGCCAGCCCCAGGGTCACCTGGACCTGTGCCCGTCACAGCAAGTTTCAGCTCCCCTCTGGCCACACCCTTGTGTTTCTTTTATCCTTTCCGTGGGTATGGTTTGCAAACCAGGCCAGGGAAGCACACCCAGGTTTTCCACACCTGGGGGGAAATTATTCCAGACGCAATGATGGGCTTCTTTCCCCTCCTTCAGCTCCTTGTGTGGACTCTGCTCTCAGATTATTTCCTCAGCAGCTCTTGCCTGCCATGTAGTAGTTATGCTAGTCATTTTCCTTCCATGGGTAAGGTCTGAGGCCCTGGGCACATGACCTGGAGCCTGAGGCTGAACAAGTCTTTGTTTCAGTATGGTGAAGTTAAGTGCTGTGCATACGCTTGAGCAAGGGGTGAGTGGAATTAGGGTCATGGGATATGCCAGGCTTGGCCAGGGCTATGCCGTGACCGCTTTGAACTGAACTGATATTCCTTCACTCTTAAACCCCTTGGAATGTCCACGTTTCACTTGAAGAATTGTGTTGTCAAACTGTAGTCTTTTCTCTGGGGTCACATCTTTGGGCTGGCTAACATATGTAAGGATTTCTATCCTTGGGCAGTCTTCCAGCATCAAAATTCCAGCCTAATAGAGTAAAGCTGCTTTTTAACAAGCCCCTGGAAGACTTCTCTTTGGTTTACGAACTCCTGAGTTGAGGTTCTTGATGCTGTTGTGTACAGATTTCTGTTTTGCTTGTTACAAGCTTTCAAGTGCTTCTGAAGTACCAGTGTGTTCACTGACTGCTGAACTGACAATACAAGCTTTAATCCGCGCTGCTTCTTTAACCTTATGCTTGATGATGGAAGAGCCAAAGAAACAGCTGAACCTGGTAGAAAGACCCATTGAAGCCAAACAACTTAGCTGACCTGCTTTGTAACCAGTGTGTTTCTCATAAGCAATAAGATTAAGTGGATCATCTGGTGTGCTCTGTGCCTGGTGGAAAGAAGCTTATTTAAATTAAGAGGACAGAGAATCTGTGCCTCGGTCCAGAAAGAAGATGGGTTCCACCGAAGACCTTGACTATCCTCAAACCATCTTGCAATACAGCAGTGGATTTTTAGTCTCAAAGGTAAGAAATATAACTCAGTCTTGGATAGATATCTAAGAGTATGCAGACAAAAATATTCAAGGATCTCACTTTAGGTCCTGAATGTAAGTCTTTAGAACGTAAACTAGCTCATATGAAAGCATCCTGTCTGCTCATCTATACAGGATGGAAATTTGACAAGGCAAAAGTGTTGAAAGTGAGCTGACCTCTCAGGATTGAGTTAGCGTTTATTGAGACCTCTCTGACCTTTTGAGGCTCGGATGAGCAGACCTTGTCTCTGCGTGAGGCTTTATAAAAATACAGGAGTTGTTTTGCTGAGGGATTGCTGTCTGACTGCCTCAAATGCGTAAGGTTCCTTCAGCGGCGGGATTTCTTCCCACTTCTCATTTTTGGAGTACGAGAAATGGAGAGCTGACTTGACTTGCTTTTTCACTCCCTGTTAAACCATGCAAAGAACAAGATTTTTTAAATATCTTCTCAAAGAATTTCCTTCCCTCTCCTGTGTGTACGTATTATGCAGAAAGCTGAGCTTGAGAACTTCTGTGTAATGCCTTTTTTTTAGGTGAAAGAAAGAGTCTGGTATAATGACTGCTTTTTCAGATAAAAGATTAAGACATAAAGGTAGAACAAGTAGTTCCACTTTCCTTGTTGTTTACTGATGTTATTTGCCTTTCTGTGTGTGTAAGCACACGGGCGTAAAATTATAATATCCAGTGCAGTGGAGATTTTTTTACTCATTTACTATTTAGTTGCCTTTTCTATTGTCCCTTGCTGCACCTCTAGCCAACATGGTAATGGAAGAAACGCTCTTTGGGTTGTGCAAATACTGCTACATCCTAAGGCTCCTGAAAGGCAGAGCAAACAGTAAAGAGAGGAAAAAGGGATAATGAAAAATCCTTTTGCTTGGTGAGAAAGAGGAGTGCCCAGTGCTTCCCGAATTAACACTGGTGCTATGTTTTTGAGAAATGATCTCAACTTTGGATAAATCATGTTCCTACTGAGGGTAAAAGGAGTTTCCCATGAACTTTATCAAATCATTGTAGATATAGACAGTTAATTGAGTTGATGGCTTGGAATACTGTTTTAGGAGTGTTTGTGTGGCCAGAGATATAGGCTAATACTTGTAAACTTGACTGTGTATAGCTAAAGAAGGATGTTTTTCTTATGTATGGTTACATATGTCTGTCTGAAGGTCGAGGGTTGTTCCTGGAGATGTTACACTTCTCTCTATGAAAAGACAGGGCAATTCTGCTGGCCCGAATGAGGCGGTCCTTTTGGCTGAGATGAACCTCCCTGCCTCAGGGAGACCACTGTAGTCATGCACATCAGTCCTTGAAAATAGGATCCATAGACTGGGATATTCCCCCCTGCTGCAAGCCACAGGATATTCTCCAGGGTTCACTGGAGCATACATTAGATCCTTAGTTAAAGAAGAAAAGCAACAACAGGAAAACCCACCACCACACAGTTCTGCCTTTGTGCTCTCCAGGCAAAAAGAAAGAGAAGCTGTGAGAATGTGCTCTGAAACTAAGAAAGAGGCAGGAACGTTCAAATCCATCCAAAACCTGATCTCTAAATGCGTGCCTTTGTGAGCCAAAAACATCGGCTGGCTTTTCCAGAAAAGGAAAAGAAATGAAAAAAGGTGCACTACAAGCACTGCATGGTATTATCAGTGTTCAGAGAAACTCCAGTTTAATCATTGGACTTGTTTATATGATTTTATATGAAAAAATATTATTATATATTTTCTCCAACAAAGCAGCTTTAGAAATGCAGGAGGCTTTGGTGCTTTCACCTCATCACTCACTTCCACCTTTCCTTACCCCCAGGTTATGTTCACTGCCTGTGAGTTGGGAGTGTTTGATCTTCTGCTGGAGTCAGGAGAGCCTCTGTCTTCAGATGCCATTGCTGCACGCTTGGGTACCAGCACCACAGGGATGGAAAGACTGCTGGATGCCTGCGTGGGATTGAAGCTCTTGGCAGTAGAGCTAACACAAGAAGGAGGTAATAAAAGCAGAAGAAGGGGAAGAAACTAAAAGACTTAATCCTCTGAAGGTTGTGAAAGTGAGGCAAGGTGTGTGGGGAGAGGTGATATCTAGTGTTAGGCCAGTTACCATAGCTGGAGGGAGAACAGAATCACTTGGGAACACCATCCCCTCTTCAGCTGAAAGAAGCATCAAATGTCAGCATGATTAAAGGTGTAAATTAAAAGGCTCTATATCCCTAAACTTCTTTGGGCAAGAGCCTCAGGTGACCTTTGAGAAGATATTCAGGGTCTCTACAGAGATAGTCTCAAGAAAACGCTGAGGTGTAGGCATGATTTTAAACCTTAAAAAAAATGCCAGGGTGGATGGGCAACAGCATGATTTAAAAATATGTTTTGTTTTTCTTTGGGGTTTTACCACCGTACAAAGTATTTTGTTAAGTTGCTGGTCTGAACTGAGAGGTGATGTCAGTTTGCCCTTGCATCAGAGATGTTGAGTCCATGTGGTCAGAAGGGATCTGTGTCCATCAGACAGCTGGTCAGGACTAGCCAGGGTCTTGCAAATTGTGTCCCCTGCTCTGGCTTGTGTTGCTTTGTCCTGTTTTAAGGCTTACAGTAGTTGCCCAATGAGTTTAAGGAGAGCAGGATCTATCTTTTATATTCTCTTGTGTGCCAGTCACATGGGTGAGTGATGCCACTGCAGATGCATTGGAGGAAGCAGGGGAGATTTCTGTGAGCCCTTTAGGCATTCATCTGTCTGCACAAAGTCGTGCCCTAGTGAAGTGAGAGAGGGTAGGTGTGGTTGGCATGCTGTTTTGGGGACTTGTCTCCCACTTACTGACCTTGTTGAGCAGAGAAAAGACTTGTTTGCAAGGGCTTCTCATTCAAATAGAGCATACCAAAAGCTTCCTCTGATAGCAGAAGCCTATACGTAAATGATGACTCTTGTAAGGCATTCCTTTTGCTGTTCTTGAAAGCAATGTTTGCTGCTGGAGCAAGCGTAGGCAGTGTTTACTCACATTGATTGGGGCAACACGCATTTCAGCAGCCCTCAGCCACTGCTCATTGCAGTGGAAGGATTGATTGTAGAAGCAGTGCAATTGTGTCTTTGGTCACATAGACATCTTCTGGTGATAAATACCATGCTGTACAAAAGGCTTGGCAAGATGGTATATCATACATGTTAATAAATATATTTATTTCACCATTTAGCCCTCTACAGAAACACAGACATTTCAAACATCTACCTTACAAAATCCAGTCCCAAGTCTCAGTATCATATTATGATGTATTACTCCAATACGGTCTACTTGTGCTGGCACTACCTGGATGATGCTGTGAGGTAAGGAGTGTTGTGCACTGTCTGTTGCAAACTGCTTTGCGGCATCTGTGTGGCTGCTCTGAGTGGTGTGTCTCTTGGAAAAGGCACAATGAAGATGCTGGCTGGTTCTCAGAAAGAAAAAACAACAGATTGTTTTGGCTGTTAACGTGGCCAATGCGTGTTCTTGTGTTTTCTTGTTTTCCATTTGTGTGTGTTCTTGTTTTCCTTTTCCTTCTGATGGTAGAGATGATCTAGGAATCAGATTTCTGTGTATTTGACCTTCAGGAGAGCACTCTATCTTACTTGAGGAGGCATCAACAAAGTAAATGATGAGTAATGATGGCCAAGGATACTTCTGTTGCAAAGGTGTATAGTAGTTGTTTAATATGGGGCTGGAGCCTCACGTGTTCCAGGCCTTGCAACTGATGATCAGACATGGTGTGTGTGTGTGTGATGGTGATGATTACACCAGTCTTGTACCTTCACCTAAGATGTGTTCCCATAAAGCATAGAATCACAGAATTGTTTGGGTTGGAAGAGACTTTAAAGATCATCCAGTTCTACCCGCCTGCCATGGGCAGGCACACCTCCCACTAGATCAGGTTGCTCAAAGCCCCATCCAGCCTGGCCTTGAAAAGAGCCAGTCATTCTTGTGAAAGGATGAGAAATATTTCAGCATATTTTGGGGTAGCAAATGAGGGTGCCTTTACAGCCATTACAAACAGGCTGACAACACACATTTCATCGTTGATATTGGGGCAACCCCCGGTATCAATACAGGCTGGGGGGTGAAGGGATTGAGAGCAGTCCTGACAAGAAGGACTTGGGGGTGTTGGTGGACGAGAGGCTCAACATGAGTCATCAGTGTGCATTAGCAGCCCAGAAAGCCAATCGTATCCTGGGCTGCATCAGGAGAAGCATGGCCAGCAGGTCGAGGGAGGTGATTCTGCCCCTCTACTCCACTCTGGTGAGACCCCACCTGGATTGCTGTGTCCAGCTCTGGGGCCCTCAGCACAGGGAAGACATGGACCTGTTGGAGAGGGTCCAGAGAAGGGCCATAAAAATGATCAGAGGGCTGGAGCACCTCTCCTGTGAAGACAGGCTGAGAGAGTTGGGGTTGTTCAGCCTGGAGAAGAGAAGGCTCCGGGGAGACCTTATAGCGGCCTTTCAGGCCTTAAAGGCAGACTTAAAGGTGTCTACAGGAAAGGCGGAGGCAAACTTTTTGTCAGGGTCTGTTGTGATAGGACAAGGAGTAATGGCTTTAAACAAAAAAAGGGTAGACTTAGACTAGATATAAGGAAGAAATTTTTTACAATGAGAGTGGTGAGGCACTGGAACAAGTTGCCCAGAGAGACGGTAGATGCCCCACCCCTGGAAACATTCAAGATCAGGTTGGATGGGGCTCTGAGCAACCTGATCTAGTTGAAGATGTCCCTGCTCATTGCAGAGGAGTTGAACTAGATGACCTTTAAAGTTCCCTTCCAACCCAAACTGTTCTATTCTATATATTCTGTACAAAGTTGAGCACCTTCCACAGTGATGAACCAGCTGAAACTGCAGCCCTGAGGTGTGTTTGGGGTAAAAGAAAAAGAAATCCATGCTCATATGCTTTGTTTGTTTGCTACTTTAGAGAAGGAAGAAACCAATATGAAAGAGCTTTTGGCGTTTCATCTGAAGACCCTTTTGGAGCAATGTACAGGTAATCACTAGTATATTTATACAAATTTTATTCTTCTTATTGTAGATAAAGTTAATGTTTTTAATTATGGCTCAGGACAATTAAATACAATGATGTGAGAATCCCACTCCTCAGAACCATCATGGAGCGTTTTCCTTTCTCAACAATATCCATTACTGGCACACTGTCTGATATTTTTAATAGAAGTATATAATTTCCTGCTCCGAAAAACATATCACAGGTCTCTGGCACAGGGGCAATGGTAGTTGAAGTTAAAAAAAAAAAAAAAATCCCTTGGAAGCCTGAGAACTAGCAGCATAATACACTGTTGGACTTCGCTAGTCTTAATTCCCTATTTAAACGCATGAATGCATAGCTGTACCCTTCTGCTACAGTAAGACTCGAGGTAGGTTTATATGCAAAGAGAATGTATTCTGTGTCAATGAAAATAACGACTAGTGTCTAAGCTGTAACTTGAAATAACAGTTATATGATATGAATCACCAAGGATATTGCAAGTTACCTTTTCTATTTGTTGTATCTGTTTGCATTACTAGATCAGAAGAAGAAATGCTGAAATTCATGGCTGGCCAGAACTCGGTATGGAGTATATGTGGCAGAGATGTTCTGGCTGCATTTGACCTTTCCCCGTTCAGGCAGATCTATGACCTGGGAGGTGAGTGTCAGTAGATCTTCTTTGACAAGCCTCCGAATTATCTTCTTTCACCATCTCCGAAAAGAAAAATAATTCCTATGTTATATGATGGGCAAAACAGTGTAAAGCAGGACAATAAAGGGAGCATTTTACTGATTTGGTTGGTACTGATTCTCTTTGTAACAAGAGAATGTGAAAGTGGTGAGAGCGTTAGGAAGCTGAATGCTTTTCTCTACAGAGTTTCGTTTGAGTAGTGGCCCATCCCCTTGCATACGTGGCAGGTTTGGCATTTTTTCTTGCCTTGCTTGATACATTCTTCTGGTGCCAGACTCTGTCCCTCCTCCCCCTCAGTGTCACTGAGATATTGCGTGCAGCCTCTTACCCTGCAGTGCCCTGCTGTCCCAGCATTGCTGGACACTGCCAGGATTCATGGGATGGGTCAGGCTCTCTCGCAGGCTCCATTGCTGCTTCCCCAGTGCCTGGTTTAGTGGCTCTGGTTTTCATTTCCCACCTTCCAGCACTCACAGCTGGATCTGGCTGAGGGGGTGCGTAAGAGTGGTTATGGCTGGGGCTAATCCCATAGACCTGGGTGCTGGGGGCCCTGGAGCTTCCTGCAGAGCAAATGGAGATGATGGCCTCTTCTGTCCCTTCTTTTCCCTTTCAGCAGCATGTGGGGAGCAAACCTACCTTGCCAGCTTCCATGAGGCTGAATGCACTGTTGCCTGCATCGCTTCATGGGGCTGCTGCTGAACAGGTTGGTTTTGTGTCAGCGCTGACCTTTGCTTGCTCTCCCTAAAGGAGGTGGAGGAGCTTTGGCCCGGGAGTGTGTTTCTTTGTACCCAAATTCCACGGTCACGATTTATGACCTGCCGAAAGTTGTGCAAGTGGCCAAAGAGCAATTCATTCCCCCTGAGGAGCATCGGATCACTTTCCATGAAGGTAGGTGCGGACAGTGCTGTAGTGTTGTGACAGCTGTTGCTCCTGAGCACCTTGTCTGCTCAGAGGTACCCCACTGGAGGATCAGGTCTCCAGCTGCCCCTTACGGGCAGGTGTCCCAGACTGCAGCCTCTCCAGCCCATATGTGCAGTTCATTGCTACCACAGGGCTGTCCCAGTTGTGCATCTGCAGCTACCTTCTGTCAGAGACACAACTCGGTTATTCAGCAACCCAGAAGCTCTTTATTCCTGAGCAGAACTACTTGATTTCTTCAGAACAAAAAAAAAAAAAACAAACCCAAAACTTGCAGTTTTGAAAAACTGCCATGCCATGTTATAAATCTTCCTAACACTCCCTTTTCTCCTGTGCAGACCTCCTGGCAGATGTGTGGGATGCCAGGCCTGCTCTGAGCAATGATTTTTCCTTCTCTGGTCACAGCTGATTGACTTTCAAGTCCTAAGATATTTCAGGCTTTGAATGTGGGTGAGCTAGCCCATATTCCTCTTGGCCAGTCGGTGGATCTTGCATGGTCTTTGCACCATCTACAATGAAAATGAGTGTAGGGAGATCTAATTTTTGGTGTTTACAAAGTGTTGGAATGACTTAATATTGCTTGATGCTCAGAGAGAGAAAAGAAGCCATGAGGAAGGAAGGGAGCATATAAAAACAAAGGTGGAGAAATAGGAAATGTTACACATGCCAGTGATGCAAAGAAATGGGAGTGGGCATGAAAAAGTAAGATGCAGAGAGAAAAATTGGAATACAGGTGCTGTGCTAAAGGCGTGGTGATGAAACTAGTGCTTGGAGGTGAGAGATGTGTATTTTTTCCTTATGGATTTATGTTGTATCTCTGTGGTTACTGAAGGTCTTTGAAAATTTACTTAGATAAGGGAAAATTCTTTCCTTTTTTCCATGACAGAAACCATGAGAAACTGTCTCTTCTTCTTAATGCTTTATGAATCTGAATTCCTCTAACTGGAGAAAACTTAGACTCAAATGCTTTCCTTACATCAAAGGCTGTTTCAGATGAACTGTTGCTTTTAAACATTTCAGACCTTCTTCAGACTGAACAAGAACGAAATCTCCTATGGAGTGCCACAGAGGACTTTTACCCAACCCTGTTGCTGTCTGATGTGGGTGATGGAGATGGCAAGCCCTGAGTCTTTAGAACTTGACAGAACTGACAATATTTGCTGAACTCAGCCTGTTGAGTGTGTTTTGGGGGTTTTGTGTAATACATTTATTCTTGCTTTACAGGAGACTTCTTTAACAATTCAATTCCAGAAGCTGAACTGTATATTTTATCCAAGATACTGCATGATTGGGATGATGACAAATGCAGGCAACTGCTAGCAAAAGTCTACAACGCTTGCAAACCTGGTAGGTGTGAGCTTTTGAAGAGCAGAGAGACTCTCATCTCTCAGTAACATGAAGCATACCAGTCTCGATGCTCGATTTGGGTGGCAGAGTTTCAGTGAAGGGGTTTCTTAATTTGGTCTTTTGCTTTCTTAAATCAGCCGTGTGCAGCTGAGCCAAACAGGGCCTGGTTTAAGTTCTCCTTATCTGGCTTCCAACTTTAGTCTCCTTCTCTACAGGGACTCCTCTTTCAAGGCATTTAGGCGTAAGGATTGGGTATTTTGGGTATTGTTTAGATAGACAGGTGCATATGTCATAGTAAAAAAATCCCATTAAGCATCATATTGAACCCTTGGAGCTTTGAAAGTACTGCCTACAGAGCCAGGTTCTCAGCAAAATTGGTAAGCTCCTGTGCATTTCAGCTGGGGAAATATCCATCGCAGTCATAGCATCCCCTTCAGCCCTGGTATGTCAGTACATACATGGTCAAGCAGAGGCATGCTCTGATGCTTTTGCTCTTTCATCATCTTCTGTGATGCTGAAATATGACTTAACGTAGGGACTGCTTCTTCCTGAAACTAAAGGTTAGGGTCTGACCCAGTAACTCAGCTGAAAAATATCTCGTCTTCTCAGAGCTCAGTGTGTGTTTTATTTCTCTTTATTCAACCAGGTGGTGGAGTGCTGCTGGTTGAATCACTTCTGAATGAAGATAAAAGTGGGCCTTTAGAAACCCAACTGTATTCAATGAATATGTTGGTCCAGACAGAAGGGAAAGAGCGAACAGCAGCGGAGTACAGCAAACTCCTCGAGGCAGCTGGCTTTGGAGAGATTCAAGTCAAGAAGACTGGAAAACTCTATGATGCCGTTTTAGGAAGGAAATAATAGTACCACTTTTATGTACCTAACAAGATAGAGTAAGCGGAGAAATGTGATATTGTCTTCTTAGAGGGAAATCATCAACTTAGCTTTTAGTTAAGGCAGCCCACTTTTTGGTAAGCAGATACATTGTCAGGAGAATCACTAACGGTAGATTTTGAGTGTGAATTGGTTGTGAGACTGGCAAGTCTGGCAGCGTGACTAGGCCTTGCCTTTGCATCTGGAAGGGAGAGAAAGAAATCACCACCTGTTCCACAAGAAATAGTCCATGAAAGAAATGTGCAGTGTTTCTGCTTCAGATTTTTTTCATTCTTTCTATTTTTAACACTGTATCTGACAAAAGCAAATCTGAATTTGTGCTTGAATTCCTGCAAAATAAAACTGATCCCTGTACTGAGCTCTGTAACCTGAATTTTTATTCCTGGGGAATTTATATAGTATAAGCAGACCAAATTATGTGTCCCTGTGGTTAATCTTTTCAGAGTTCCAGGAGAAATCCTGCCTGAGCCTTGGGAAGTTTGGCATGAAAAATAATACTAATTTTTTTTATTTCCTTCGGATTTTTATTTAAGTTACAAAAAAGAATTTTGTAGCTTGCTGACTGACTGAAGCCCAGGGATGTTCTTTCCAGGGCAGGCCCAGAGATGGCAGCTGAGAGGGAGAATGATGCAACCAAGTCATTCAATTACGTGCTGGGGAAGTCCTTATTGGTATGTCTTTAAATCATTTGATCAAGCACAATCTGCCATAACCCACCCAGTTCTTGAAAGCAGAATTACAGATTACTGCAGTGAGAAACGTTTGGAGGAGGCACCAGAAAGTCATTTGCTGCAGTTGTGGCTTGAACACAAATTGCGTTTGCACATTAAGCTGGATACTAGAGGAGCCTGAGATAGTCTTCTCAATAGCCTCCTGCTCCTTTGATTGTAGGAGGAGCATAGGGAAAAAGTATCCTCAGTAGGGAAAAGTTGGCTTTTTGTCACATTTTTGTGACATCAAAATTAAATCACAAGGCTGTAATGGTCCTTCTCATCCTTAAAAGCAACAGGGCCCGGTTCCTGAGCCAGTGTGCAGGTTTATGTCTGAGTAGCATCTTGCCCTGTAGATATCGACGGGATATTGCAGGAGTTGGGGCAAGTGGTTTTGGGGAGTTTCCTCGTAAGCTGCAGTCACTGTGCAGTGTTCCCTACCTGCGAGTTATGTGGCATGAAGGTGACTTTGCCAGGAGCTGCGCCTGTGAGTAATGTGTTCGGAACGCTCGCTCGCTTTCCAGACAAAGCGAGGTGTTACATCCTGCAGCAGCCAGGCACCAGCGCAAATACTGAAATGTTGATTCCCCTGAAACCCCAAAAAACCAAATGTTCAGAGAAATTATTTTGCTTCTTTGACTGTACCAAGCAGTAAATAGTGTGCTGGGGGAAAAAAACAAAACTCCTGTTTGGTCTTTCTCCGATACACTTTTTCCCCCAAAAAAGTTGCATGCTCATGGACTGCTGGTTGCTCGCGTGGCTGCACTGTTTCCTGAGCTACCAGACAGGCCAGTCATGGTCAGCACGCTGCAGCTGCATATGTAAACTGGCACATCATATAACCTGGATGAGTCAGAGAATTCCTGCCTCGGCTGGTGTCAGTGGTAATCCTGCCCTTGACTTGAAGAAAAACATGAGCAGGCTGTTTTGGTTTGTCAAAACAAATTCCCTAAATACAGTACTTCTGTGCTGAGTTGATTCATGACATGGTTTGCATGTCATTAACTTGCCAGTGAGTAGCTTGGGCACAACTTGAATAGGCAAGATGCACACTCGGTTCTGACATGCCTTTTATCTGCACCAAGGTTCAAAGATGCTAGATCTTTAAAGAACAGGATTGACCCATCATTACCTGGAATACAGATGGAAGTGAATGAAGTGCAGAATGGTGATCGCAGAATTTGAGGATCATTGGTATTTAAATGACTTTTAAGGGTCAGATGTGGTGCTGTATCAGAGCAGCTAAACAGCAACACACCATGACGGTGTGCTTTCGCTGCCTGTGTGAAGCAGAACCTCCAGCTGGCTACAGCTTCAGCTGCTCATTCCTTATCTGCTAGTTGGCATTTAAGCATCCAGCTTCTGCGGGGATGCTAAAGCATTCTTGGCTGCTGTCTTATGCTAGATGACTAAGTAAATACTGGAGTATGCATAAGCATGGTACTAACATTTCATATTCTCCTTCAAAGACCAGACCTTTGAAACCACAAAATAATGTAGTAAGAGAACTTGTGGTGTTTCTATTAGACTATTTATCTACTCAGTTCTGATTGTCCTATTCTTCTTCTTCACCCTGCTGTCCTTTCCTCCACAGTGTGTTTAACCTCTTCCTTCAGAGACTCATTTCTCCCATGTGCCTTTGACCCTTGTCCATCCTTTAGTCCTTCCTTCCTGACTCAAAGAGAGAAGGTTGCTCTATGAGCACAGAAGTCAGTGCCAGAGTAAGAGAGTAAGCCCAGAGCGCTTTGAGCTTAAGAACTGTCTTGACAGAACAGAGGCATAGCTGGCTCTTCCTTTTTCTTCCCCCTTTTTTCTTTTTTCTTTTTCTACATGACAAACACTGTGATGAAGACTTGAAACTAGTGCTTTGCCATATGTAGTCAAATTAAACCCCTGTTTGCTCTATGGTTTTCATGCTCTAGCAGGCATTTCTGAAAATGTCTTGTCATCAGAAGGCCTATGAGGTCTTTAAGCTTTGTTTTTTCCTTGCCATTGGACATTTTAATGTAAAAAAAGATGGTATAGGAACAAAGCAATGAGGTGGAGGTTTCCAAGTTACTTGTGTTTTGGGTAATGGAAGCAGTTCCCAAATTCAGGCCCTTTCATGGTGCTGGGGTGGGAGGTTTTCTATTTGATGCATGTGGCTCTTGTCAACAGAGTTCTTTCCCCCTCTCATGGAGTTTTTAGCTGTATAGGGTAAGAGAAATTTTCTAGCTCCCAATATGACTTAAGAGTAATGAATGAAACCTGGCCATAGCTGGGGTGAATCAGCCAAGAGCAGAAGAAGAATGCACCAGGCAGGAAACATGGTCCGTGAGCTGGGCTGGGCGAGTGCAGTTGTCCCCAAGGCTGTAGGACAGAAGCTTCCAGCAGCGCCTTGGCCTGGTGGCCTGGGAATTATATGAAAGAGCAGAGGGCAGGAAGAGCCAGGGAATTTGCCTTTATAGCACGCTGGCTGAAAGCTGAAGGCTTTCAAAGGGAGGCCTCTCCACTTGGGGAGTTTCCTGCAAAGGAGCCAAGTCTAGGATGCTATATAATGTCTGCTGAGGTGCATCAGTGGGATGTGCACACAGCCTTGCCCTTGGTACCTACGAGCACGTGTGCATTCATGGGTCCCTTGAAAGCCTTATTGCAAACCAACGTAGTTTTGGGCAAGAGCAACACTTTGAATGAAGCTGTAGCAGGGTTATGGAGAATGTTCTACACTGGGAGCGGGAGGATGAGGTGAGAAACAGATGGTGTGGGGTGCTTTCTGGATCTCAGTAAGGAAGCCCAAAACAAATGGCTTAACAAACTAACTGTTTTAATAGGATAGAATAAGAAGAGGAATATAGATAGCAACTAAACCTTAAGTCTCTTCAGATGCCAGGCACCCATTGTGCAGCACTGGATGCAGCTCGGTTGAATTTTCCTACAGTGTATTGTACAGATCCTGTCCATGGAGGGAACCACCTCATTTTGAGTCATTCGAGTAATTATATAATTTTCTTACAAGGAAAAAGACATTCTCACAAGCAATTGTTGCTGCACTCTGTTAGATAAAGGCAAGGGCCACGCAGGTGGTGTAATCGCTGGCTCCGAGTGGGAGCTGCCCGCAGCCTCCTCTGTTACGGTGAGCTGGCTGAGCTCATCCGGCAGCCAAGGGCTTTGGGCAGCACAGTACGGGCCTGAAGACCACCCTGGATATGCAGCACATGGTGCAGCATGGGCTTGCACCTGCTCAGCTTAGCTGTGATGTGGGTCACCACCTCCTAGACGTGTAAGGGGCTCCCAGTCAGGATCGATATGTTGCACCCCTTGATCCACACACAGCTTACTTTTCCCAAAGATATTATAAATTACAGATTGCGTTAATAGCGTACAGGCTTCTCAAGCCCCAGGTGCGAGGCCCAGTAGAGCAGACATGGCCTGACCAAGACCACTGACCCCTTGAGCACAGTGTCTTCTGCAAGGCTGCCAGTAGAGCGGCTTGCAGAAGGTCAGCATGTTTCCAAAGAACTGGATGTTCTCATACCTTGCAGCCTCTGAAAGGCTGCAGTATCTGTGTCCAGACACGCTGAAAGCAATTTGATTGTAACAGGGTGAACCAGATTTCTTAAAATAAGCAATATGTCTGTGTGTTACATATTAGTGCAATCAGACTGTCAGGAGCTAAGTAAAAACACATAAACCTCAGTATTTGTTTCCAACGTCTCAGGGTGGGCTGTCAGAATGTCTTAAAGTTCATATTGTTAGAAAGGTACATGTTTAATCTCTATCCTGTGCCATGTCTTGTAGCTTTACAACAGGTAATGCTTTTTGAAATGGAATACAATCTTCGATCAATAAACCTTTGGGCGTGATAAATGAAGCAGTGCCAGTAGGACACATTGCTGATTTCTTCTTTCAGCTTTTAGATTGCACAAGGAAGACTGCAGTTCCAGGCTGTGATATGAATGCCAAGGATGCCAAAGTGCGACAAAACTGTTCACCTTTCAATGCTTATTAAAAACATTTTTAAAAAAATAAAAATCTATTACGGAAACTCTGAAATATTGGTAGGATTTAGTTTTTAGTTGGAGACTGGATAATCTAATACCGCTATACAACCATTTCTTTCATGACTTCAGCTGTCAGAAATGGCAGTCAACAGCCTTGGACACCAAGGGAGGCTAAAAGTTACAGCATTAATATGTGTAGGAGTTAAGGCCCCAGTGTTACAGCTGCTGAAGGCAAAGAAGTCTAATTGACAAGAAGGAACATTCTGTGTGCAAGGAGGGTACAAAGAGGACAGAGCCAGGCTCTTCACAGTGGTGCCCACTGACAGGACCAGAGGCAATGGGCACAAACTGAAACACAGGACGTTCCCTCTGAACATCAGGAAACACTTTTTTACTGTGAGGGTGATTGAGCACAGGCTGCCCAGAGAGGTGATAGAGATCCCGGAGATATTCAAAAGCTGTGTAGACGTGGTCCTGGGCAACCCGCTCTAGGTGGCCCTACTTGAGCAGGGGGACTGTACCAGATGACCTCCAGAGGTCCCTTCCAACATCAAAGATCCTGTGATTCTGTGTGTTCAAATAGGGATGGGTTTGAGGGATGGTGTTTCTGGCAGCTCATTTTTAAGGAACAATAACTCAGTGTTCACCTTTAGCTAATCAGTTTCATGCAGTGTCTTGAATGGTGGTAGGATAAATCAGATGTCAGCTGTCTATTGGTGCTGGGCAAACCAAGCTCCCAACCCTGAAGGAGACCATGATGATTCCTAGAGGCAGACATCTCTGCAAGTAAGGGCTGAAGATAAATCAGAGGGAGGGAAAATTCAGGCCAAAGTACTGGTTACTGGTCCTGACTCGGTCCCACCACACTGGAGCAGTTGGTTAAAGGAGGCTGGGGAAGGATTGTGGCCTCCCCTTGAAGTTCAGCTATAGATGAGTGCAGTGATCTAGTGTATACAGCAATCTCCAATGCGGCCTGCGCTCAAAGCAGGTGGCAAAACACAGCCCACAGATGGTGGGCAACAGTGGCAACCCTAAGTGCTGTGACCACACAGATGGCTCCAATAGCGGCCAAGATGCCTGAGGAGCTGCCTGCAATTGAAGAGAGAGTATGAGGTGATTTATGATAATTAGGCAAGTTCATGGGCTGGTCAGGTTCTCACCCTAATGGAAGAGTACCTGTGGGAAGAGCAGCAGTGCACCAAAAAAACTATTGCTTGTGGGGTTCAGCCTTTGGCAGGGGCACAAACAGCAGAACTGCAAGCTGGCTAAAATGCATTGCCGCTAACTGATCAAATGGGCCTGCTGTGGGCTCTGCTGGGGTGACTCCTATGGAGAATCATAGAATCATAGAATGGTTTGGGTTGGAAGGAACCGTAAAGATCGTCTAGTTCTAACTCCCCTGCCATGGGCAGGGACACCTTCCACTAGACCAGGTTGCTCTATGCCAAGCACTTGGGATACAGTCAGGTTTCGTAATGATTTTGCAGTCCAAGACAGGAAAGCAGTCATGTACAAGCTGGCATGGAGAGGAGGCCAAGTAGTCTTGCCCTGGAAAGCCCCCATTTGGGTTACTCAGTGCATAGAAAAGCACCTCAGAAAAGAAATACAGAAGCTAAATGGAATAATTTTGTTTTAGCACAGACACCTGCTGATACCCAGATACCTCAAGAAACCTTTTCATCTAAGGTGGGCATTACAGCTCAAGAGGTTGTATTTGAAGAGTGGCAAGACAAAGGATCAGGTGGTTTAGCTATGGTGTTGGAATGATAAATACGTCAGTATCTTTTTGTATAAGCGATTCCCAACCTTTGTATGGGTGGGAATATCCTGAATTGTTTCACATTAATGACTTGTGTGCTAAATGGAGTCTAAAAATTAGCAAACTTGCTACGAAAAACCCCCAAAACAACTCAACTGGAATATAAAATGACCTACAGGGTGCTCAATCTTTACTCTGGATAATGTAAAATAAAAATTTTGGAACTACTTTGATGTTGCCTATCTGAACTTCATGACAGTGGGGTCCCCACAGCTACCAATTCTTTAGGTACATTTTCCTTATTTGCTGTATTACAGAAAGGATAGCAGTTTTGCTGTGAACCACGTGATATTCGCAACCTTTTAATAGATTCAGTGAAGTTCAGGGAAGAAAATGATCAATTAAAATTTTAGATGAAAGTCTAATTCTGCGGGGAGAAACCCAGCTATTCGAAATCACCACAGAGGGTTGGAAAGTCTTCCACTTTTGGAGGAACGGGTGAGATGGTGGCCTAAGTTCTTTGTGGAAATTTAGGGATAGTGAGGGGTATCACGAATAGCATAGACCTACAATGCGTTGGGAGTAAATTCTCACTGATAGTCAATGATGCGGTTAAAGCTTCCATGCAGCTGTGTGAAATGACACAAGTTTTAGTGCAGACTGAAGTGGATTATTGCTGCTTGTCAAAGGCTGTATCCTCATGAATGTCAAACGTTATACAAATGGGAAGATTCTGGCTGGAATATTACCTCCGTCATGTCGTGTGCTAATATGCAGGTGTTGTGGTTTAACCCCAGCCGGCAGCTAGGTCCACACAGCCACATGCTCACTCACCCCAGACTGGACAGGCGAGAGAATCAGAAAAGTGTGAAAAAACTTGTGTGTTGAGATAAAGACAGTTTAATAAGTAAAGCAAAAGCTGCGCACGCAAGCAAAGCAAAACAAGAAATTCATTCACTACTTCCCATCATCAGGCAGGTGTTCAGCCATCTCCAGGAAAGCAGGGCTCCATCACGCATAACAGTTACTTGGGAAGACAAACACCATCACTCCAAATGTCCCCCCCTTCCCTCTTCTCCTCCCAGCTTTATATGCTGAGCAGGTCATCACGTGGTATGGAATATCCCTTTGGCCAGTTGGGGTCAGCTGTCCCAGCCGTGTCCCCTCCCAACTCCTTGTCCTCCCAGCCTACTCGCTGGTGGGGCGAAATGAAGAGCAGAAAAGGCCTTGACTGCCTAACAACAACTAAAAACACCAGTGTGCCATCAAAAGTAGTTCTCATCCCAAATCCAAAACACAGCACTGTATCAGCTGCTAGTAAAAAAATTAACTCTATCCCAACTGAAACCATAGCAGAATGCTTTATTATTTCCAAGAAGCAAATGAAAATCCATTAATTATGGAAATGTCCTCTATGATAACCTGTACACTGGAAGACTGCATACCAGTAAGCATAGGTTTACAACATTGTGATTGGGAAGACCATACAATTTGCACAGTGTTCTACAGCAACTGTTTTAAAATAATGTTTTATAAAACAATAGTCCTGAGAAAGATAGGAAATATCAGCTGGTGGAAACCAGAAGTTCCTCAACTGTGGGCATATATTAATAAGCAAAACGCTATGTGAATGCGTCACATGTAAGCATAAACCGGTTTCACAGAGAAGTCAGTTTGTTATTGTGGAGCAAAATAAGTACTTTCAGAAACGTATGATCATAGTGTTTCTGCTCTAGAAAACTATCTGCAGCTATCCATGGCTCTAAATAATTACTCTGATGCAAACGGAACGTTGTCATTGTGGAAAAAAAATGCATCTTGTGACATTTGAATGATAAGGCCACACTAAATTGAAAACCACATTTTACTGGAAATTATTGGGTATTCTGCATACCCAGCCTGTACAATTTGTTCCTCTCAGGTATCCTGGCATTTGAAAAGCTGGAGAAACCATTTGTCCTGACATGTCCAGGCACGGTAACCCCAGGGGTACAGGGTAGAGATGGGGAAAATCCTTGACAGTGCAGGAAATCCTCAAGTGCAAGTAATTCCTCCAGAAATTAAGCTTGTCTCTTGAGTCCGAATTCATACCACGTAACTTAGAAAGGAGCTTTTTTCCTGAGATAGCAATGCCAGCCCCTCCAACATGATGTCTGTGGATGTCTTCCATTTGCATACCATTGCAGTAAAGCAATTTTGGTATTATGCAAGTCGTAATAGTCAAATTAATCAATATTGGTAGAAAGTGATTACCAAAACTTTAACTCTGCATCTGCCCGTCCATCTATCTGCTAATGGACCATTATTTTTGTACTGTAAACTATTCAACAGCTGTAGAACAGAGGTGAATGCTTGACTAATTTTCCTAATGAAACATTGGTTATCAAGAAGTCACATCCTGAGTGCTGCTGAACTCTGCCCCTCCAATTTTGTCGAAGGTCCCTGAAGCACCAGCAGAGGATGACACCAGAGGGCCCAGGGGCGCGAACTGAAATCACAGATTTCTGTTACAGATAAATGACACCTCATCAGGTGGGTAGAAAATATTTTACAGCAGAATACGAAAGCGTGTAGACTAGTGCAGCTGCCCATGGTTGATCAAGTTGCAGAGATATCTGTAGGGGGAATATAAAGCAGCAATGAACCCAAACTACTCACTACTTGCACTTGTTCTGAACTAAGTGTGCAGAATGGATCCCTCTGGTGCTTGTATTCTTACATGTGTAAGTATTTTTTATTATTGTTAAAAGAAAGTGTACCTCTACTTTTTGTACTTTGTCTGGTACTGTGCTCTTGGGGCTTTTCTGAAATTGTATGCACCATTCTCTCTTTAATCTCAGTGCAGAAAATCCATTTGACCTGGCATCCCTTCACACGCCTTATCCTCTCTACACATCTCCTGCTGCCTCACAATGAATTTGTGGATTAGTTCAACCACATGCTTTACCGTAGGTGTAGGTTAAAACTTTTGCAGGACTAAGGCTGCCTGGTTGAGACTCTCTTTTTATCGTTAGATAAGCTAGTCATGTATGCCCTGTGGCAGCTGCAAAGTGAACTCTACATGTTCTGTATGGGATGCCCAGGAGTGCTGTCCTTTAAATGAGGCTATTTGTAGTACAACATGAAGGGATAATAGTTTGGTAGCACCAGTTACCCTTGCCAGCACTCTCCACCTGCCAGACAAGTGCATAATCAAGGATTTTTCACCCTCAGACCAGGTCTACCCTGCAATTCTGTGGAAGACTGTTGTCATGTAAAAGCTAGTGGCCCAAGGAATTGCCTGGTGAAAGAAAACACTAGTGATCTCCATTGCTTTCTACTTTAACTGGTAAAAGACACAGACTCAGTGAAAAGTTTTTGAGTTTTCTTTTCCCATAGAACTGTCTTTGGAATGGATATGAGGAACTGAGAAAGCTGTGGCATGATCAGTGAGAGTGGATCCAGATTTGTTGAAATGAATGAACTTTGCAGAATCCCATTTAGTGCGTACACAGATAGAAGATTCTAAATAGAAACTGAGCTTGTGCACTATCCTTTAGGTGGGGATAGCAGAGGAAGATGTCCATTATGAATGTAGCTGTGTTCTTGAAACCTGCTGTCCAGGCTTTTTTCTGATCAATACACACCATCTTTTCTTATTATTAAACTCTGTCCCCTGCTGTCTTCTGTTTCTTTTTGGGAAGTTTTCCAGCATCAAAATGCCAGCCCAATGGAGTAAAGCTGCTTTTGAACAAGCCCCAGGTAAGACTCTGCTTTGGTTTACAAACTCCTGGTTCATCACGCTGATTTCGCATTCTTGGTGCTGTTGTGTACTGATTTCTGTTTTGCTTGTTACAAGCTTTCAAGTGCTTCTGAAGTACCAGTGTGTTCACTGACTGCTGAACTGACAATACAAGCTTTAATCCGCGCTGCTTCTTTAGCCTTGTACTTGATGATGGAAGAGCCAAAGAAACAGCTGAACCTGGTAGAAAGACCCATTGAAGCCAAACAGCTTAGCTGACCTGCTTTGTAACCAGTGTGTTTCTCATAAGCAATAAGATTAAGTGGATCATCTGGTGTGCTCTGTGCCTGGTGGAAAGAAGCTTATTTAAATTAATATTTACAGAGAGAGACAGAGACAGAGAATCTGTGCCTCGGTCCAGAAAGAAGATGGGTTCCACCGAAGACCTTGACTATCCTCAAGTCATCTTGCAATACAGCAGTGGATTTTTAGTCTCAAAGGCAAGAAATATAAGTCAGTCTTGGATAGATACCTAACACTTGAATGCTCAAGGGTATCAATTAATGTCTTTGTGAAGAAAACAGTGCATAATAAAGCATCTTAATACTACACTGACTTTAAACTTGGAAGAGGCATGATAGAAGTATAAAAGCAAAAAAACCAACCAAGGCAGATCTGGCCCTCAGGATGGACCTAACATTTATTGAGATGCTCTGACCTTTGGAGGCCTGCACGAGTAGACCTTGTCTCTGCATGAAGGTTTAAAAACATGGGGGTTTATAGCTGATATGGCTTGCTGTGTGACTGCCTCAAATGTGGAAGGTTCCTTTGGTGGCAAGATTTCTTCCCACTTTTAATTTTTGGAGTTTGAGAAACTTCAATTGCCTTTTTCTCCCCTGTCATGTCATGCAAAGAACAAGATTTTTCAAATATCTTCTTCCCTCCTGAAATTTACCATGTAGCAGGCCAAGTTTGTTAGCATTTGTATATTATGTCCCTTCAGATGGAAGCGACTTTGAATACAGAGTGTGTTGTAATGACTCTCCTCCAGACAGCATATCATTGAGGCAGACAGGCAGTAGTTTCAATTTCCATAATGTGTGCTGATGCTGTTTTTCTATATGTATGTGAGTTTGCATAAAATTCCTCTATTCAATTTCAATTTTAATTTTCCCCATTTACAATCTACAGTGCTTTCAAAATTCACATTCCTGTCATGTTTTTGAGAAGTAATCTCAACCATGTTCTTACTGCAGATAGAAAAGTCTTCCTTCTCATGGATGTTACCAGATCATTTGCTGACGATACTAAATTAGGTTGCTCTGATGATACTAAATTAGGAGGAACCGTTGATTCCCTCGAGGGTATAGAGGCCTTAGAGAGAGATCTTGATAGAAGAGAGTACTGGGCAATCATCAACCATATGAAATTTAACAAGGACAGATCCCATATTCTGCACCTGGAATGGTCTAATCCTGGATGTACTTATAGACCTGGGGTACAAGAGGCTTGAGTGCAGCCCCACAGAAAGGGATCTGGGGGTTTTGGTTGATGGTAAGATCAATATGAGTCAACAATTCGCCCTGGTGGCCAAAATGCCCAGCTGTATCGTGGTGTGTGTTAAGCACAGTATAGCTAACCTGTTGAAAGAAGTGATTGTCCCAATATACTCAGCATTGGTGTGGCCTCACCTTGAGTACTGTGTGCAGTTTTGAGCTCCGCAATATAAGAAGGATATAAAAATTAATGTGTCCATATTAAGCTAATGCTGAAATGCTGAAAAAACATGCTGAAATTCAGTCACTATGGGGTAAATGTGGCAGAGATGTTCTGGCTGCATTTGACCTTTCCCTGTTCAGGCAGGTCTATGACCTGTGAGGTGAGCATCTGTAGGTCTTCTTTAACAAGCCTCTGAGCTGTCATCTTTTAGAAGCTCTGAAAATAACTCCTATGTTATACAACGGATACAGGCAATGAAAAGCAGGACATATCTCAGAATCTTGTCAGCAATAAAGGGAGCATTTTACTGTCTTGGTTGGGTTACAAAGAGAAATGTGCGAGTGGTGAGAGCATTGGGACACTCAATGATTTTCTCTACAGAGTCTCATCTGTTTGAGTAGTGGCTTATCCTCTTGCATACGTGGCAGGCTTGGCATTTTTTCTTGCCTTGCTTGATACATTCTTCTGGTAGATTTCATTCAGACTCTTTCCCTCCTCCCCTTCAGCCAGTGCCATTAGGTTGAGAGACAGGTGCAGCCAGGATTCATGGGAGCAACCAGGCATCGCTGCTTCCCCAGCACCAGTTTAGTGGCTCTGTTTTTCATTTCCCATCTTTCTAACTGTGGAAAGGGGAAGCCAAGGAAGGGCAGTCTGCAGTGGCCCCTTGCCCACTATAAATGCCAAAGTCATGATTCCCAGTGGTTTGTTCCCAGGGGCCACCAAGAGCGTCACCATTAGGCTGGAGGTAACGTAGCTCACTTACCTCTCATTAGCCTTTGTTTCTTTGCTCTCATAAACTCTGTGTCTGCCTGTCTGGCTGCGAGGGTGCCTGCGCACATCTGCTGAGGTTAAGCCTTCTCCAAGGCTCCTGCAATGGCTTCGTGCTGCAGGTTCAGCTGCCATCTTTTTGAGCTTATGTTTTTCAGGATAATAAAATCTCACAGAGTCGTTGTTTGTACCTTCTGTATGAGACAATTACATGAGCTCTTAAAAAGGTATTTTCCTTGGAATGATTAACACTTCAATGTTTTGTGATATTTTGTTTTAAAATAACTACTCTCAGAAGGAAACATCAGATATGTGCCATAACACTGCGCTGTTAGACAAGTGTATGTATGTCATAGTAAAAATCCCATTAAGCATCACATTGAACCCTTGAACTTTTCAAATACTACCTACAGAGCCAGGTTCTCAGCATAATCAGTAAGCTCCTGTGCATTTCAGCTGGGGGAAATGGGAATTTCCATCCCAGTCATTGCATTCCCTTCAGCCCTGGTACACCAGTACCTATGTAGCCAAGCAGGGGCATGCTCTGATGCTTTTGCTCTTTCGTCATCTTCTGTGATGCTGAAATATGACTTAACGTAGGGACTGCTTCTTCCTGAAGCTAAAGATTAGGGTCTGTCCTAGTAACTCAGCTGAAAAATATCTCGTCTTCTCAGAGCTCAGTGTGTGTTTTATTTCTCTTTATTCAACCAGGTGGTGGAGTGCTGCTGGTTGAATCACTTCTGAATGAAGATAAAAGTGGGCCTTTAGAAACCCAACTGTATTCAATGAATATGTTGGTCCAGACAGAAGGGAAAGAGCGAACAGCAGCGGAGTACAGCAAACTCCTCGAGGCAGCTGGCTTTGGAGAGATTCAAGTCAAGAAGACTGGAAAACTCTATGATGCTGTTTCAGGAAGGAAATAATTCTTTCTTCTTTCTTCTGCTCTCTTGTGTACATAAGTGGGGAAATGAGGTAAGTCATCAACTTAGCTTTTGGTTAAGGCAGTCAATTAATTTTTAAGCTGATGCATTGTCAGGAGAATCATTGGCTGCTGAGCATATATGGATTGTATGTCTAAGTATGGGAAAACTAAATTACCACCTGTTCCACAAGAAATTACCCATAGAAGAAATGTGACAGGGAGAGCTTATACTTACTGGTCTGTTTGCAGTCTCTGCTTCAGGTTTTTTCCCCATTCTTTCCAAGTTTAACACGGTACCTGACAAAGACAAATTTTAATTTGTTGTGCTTGCTCCCTGCAAAATAAAACTGTTGACTGTAGTGAGCTCCATTTTTCTCATATTCCCTGGGGACTGATGTAGCAGAATAAATTCTAACTCCTCATGACTGGTCACTTTTGAACCTGTAGTTCCTTCCTAAAGGGTAAGAATGAAGGGGCAGACAATGATAGTTGATGTGGAAAATGAAAAAAAAAACAACCTGGAAAATTAAATATTTCTCTTTCGTTTTCTACACTCTGTGACGCACATTGGTGCAGGGTATAGAGCAGCATTCACAGAAGGCCTGGACAGTTGCAGGGTCAGCAGTATGATTTGTTATTAGAGGAACAAACATACTCCTTCCATATCCTCCTCAGGATTTAAGCACTGGATTTCTGGAGGTAAATAGTTGGCAAATACCAGATTTCGGGGGAAAACTTGCTCCTCAAGACAGTTTTTCTCTAACCAGGAACTGGACAGAGGGGCAAGGTGGCTTTTTACTCTGGATCATTTCAGCTGTGGAAAATGTGCTTCATGGAAGGAGTCTCATGGATGAGGAAATGGACTTGAGGAACACAAGTCCAGATTGGCTTTTCTTGTGATAATTTTGGGGGATGGCAGCTTTGGTGGTAAGTGGTCAGTTCAAGGGCAAGGCAGTGCTCAGGGACAGGTCCATGGAGAAGCCAAGACACCAGGAAGGTCCAGGGGAAGCTCGTATAAAAAATGATGCTGTATTTCCTTTAGAATATAGAGTAAGTTGTGAAAAAGAGAACTTTACAGTCTAGTGTGATGACTGTTGGGAGGGCAGTGATGCTTCTGCACTGGTAATGTTTTTGAGGGCCCAGGGAATAGCAGCTGTGAGGCACAGGGGAAGTAGTGGAGGATCTAATTATCCATCAGGGATCTCTCTGCCACTTGCCATCTGCTATTTCTTTAAATCATTTGGTGAAGTGCAGCTTGCAATAGCCCAGATGCCTGGTGCAGGAAGCATTTGGAGGAGGTGGTGGGAAGTGACTATCTGTGAATGTGGCTTGAGTGATAGTTGATGCTGCAGCAACGGGTGTAGTTTCTTATCAGAGTATAAGTGTAAAACTAGTATAAGAAGTAGGGATTTTTCTTTGTCAAGGCCTGGTCTCCAAGTCCCAGAAGAAGAAACTACCCCAATTTTGGCAAGCCACACTTCTGGTTGCACGACACTGCAATGTTAACATTCATCAGCCTTTCCTTTAGCCAGAGACTTGGGTGTTTTGACGTATTGTCTCAGTTCAAGCTGGAGCTTCATTCGAAGAAAGTTACCCTCTGCCAGTTCCTAGCGCTAACGTTTTAGTGCAGCAGTGAACCCTTGTGACTGCATGGGGAAAGCTGTAAGGATTAGGGCTCTGGGAGACAAATAGATCTGTCTCTTCTGAACTGCTGCAAAATGCAAAGACTGTTGGATGGCACTATGCTGGTACAGGCTCTATAGACTATTCCCCAAGCCATCTTTCAGAAACATTGGCCACCTTTCAGCTCAGGGTCTTTGTATGGAACAGGACTCAACGTACAGGATGCAGATGCTCTTATTTCAGACATCACTTCAGTCTCATTGAATAGAGCATTATCTGATATTGTATTTAGAATATTATGCCTATATGCAACTGCAAAGAAGGTATAGAGACCAGAAGCTGTGTCTTGAAACATTTCTACAGTGCACATTTTGGGATAGTCAAGGAGAGATCCCAGTCCTCCAGAAGATAGTATGGTAATAGCAGTCTGTTATTTTTGTGTGAGTATATAGAGATAAGTATTAGAATGGCTGTCTCTGTATAAATGCACATATTAATCTATATGTATCTATAACAGATATTGCCTCACAAGTTCTAAATTGATACATTTTCCTGTTTGTGAAGGGAAGTCCTTCCTCTATTTTTTTTCCATGATCTAGCTTAAAAATATCACACTTGGTAGTTTTGGACACAATGTAATGTGCATATTTAAAACCGGGTATGAAGTAAAATATGCCTGGTTGTGGTGGGTTGACCCTGGCTGGAAATCAAGAAACCACTTGCTGCATGCTCACTCCCTGCCCCCAGCAGGGTGGGAGAGTGAATTGAATGAGCAAAGGCAAGAAAGAGCTTGTGGATCATGATAAAGACAGTTGAACAAGTGAAAGAAAGAGGCAGGAAAAAAAAACCCAACTAAAACAAATGGTGCAAAGACAATCACTCACCACCTCCCACCAGCAGACTGATGCCCAGCAATTCTCTGAGCAGCAATTCTCTGAGCAGCTGCCTTGGAAAGACAACCCCCAGTTTTCACTACTAAGCATGAAGTTTCATGGTATGAGGTAACCCTCTGGTCAGTTAGCGTCAGCTGTACCTGTTGTGTCCTCCCCCAGCCTCTTGCTCACCCCCAGCCTTCTCGGTGTGGGGTAAAGTCCAAGACAGAGAAGGCCCTGATGCTGTGCAAGCACTGTTCAGCAACAGCTAAAACATCCCTGTGTTACCATCAGCACTGTTTTGGTCACAACTCTAAAACACAGCTGTGCTGGTTTTGGCTGGGATAGAGTGAATTTTCTTCATAGGAGCTAGTATGGGGCTATGCTTTCGATTTGTGCTGGAAAGAGTATTAATACCAGTTAATAATATAGAGATGTTTTCATTATTGTTGAGCAGTGTTTACACAGAGTCAAGGCCATTTCTGCTTCTCAAACTACCTCACCAGTAAAGTAGGGAGGGGATACAGCTGGGACAGCTGACCCCAACTGACTAAAGGTATATCCCGTACCATATGACATCATGCTTAATAATAAAAGCTGGGGGAAGAAGAAAGAAGGGGAGGACGTTCAGAGTGATGGCATTTGTCTTCCCAAGTAACCATAACACATGATGGAGCTCTACTTTCCTGGAGATGACTGAACACCCATTTGCCGATGGGAAGCAGGGAATGAACTCCTTGTTTTGCTTTGCTTGTGTGCATGGCTTTTGCTTTACCTATTAAACTGTTTTTATCTCAACCCATGCGTTTTCTCATTTTACTCTTCTGATTCCCTCCCCCATCCCAGCTTGGGGGAGTGAGTGAGCGAGCGGCTGGGTGATCCTAGCTGCCGACTGGGTTAAACCACGACACCAGCACTGTATGGGCTGCTCCAGCTGGATCCAGTACAATGGTAAAGAGGAGGTGTAAGTTAGATCCATGTTTTACATACAGAATCATCTATCTTGAACGATGGGTGTCTGACATACTAAATATATGACTAGTGCCAGAATGGAAAGAGAGAAAAAAAATGTTGAATTGTTTTCAAACTTGCATAGAGAAAAGAAGGTACACTCCTCTCCTTGTAGGAATCTCAAATGTCTTATCATATATCTAATGTTTCTCTCATGCTTAAAGTATCATACTGTTCACTGCCTGAGTACCTAACAAAACCATAACTACATATATAATTTCCCTTCAAATTCTGCTGTTATGCTCCTGCATGTTTAAGGTCTAAGAGTGCTAAATAGGATACAAATGTATTGTCATCAAATCAATTGGTGTTTAAAGTAATGTCACAGTGTTAGTTGTGAAACAAAGGAAGACTTAAGACTAGTTTACATTCCAGATATACATATTCTATGTATTATATATGCAAGTAAACATGAGATAACTTTGAAATACAAATTGTTACAGAGTAAGTTTTCTGTTGCTGCTTTCTGTTCCTGTACATCTGTGTCTGATTCATACCCTATTAATTGGGGTTGGTTTCTGCTGTGGTGTAGCCACCATCTCATTTGCCACTAGATGTTGCTGTTGATGCACTTGTTTGCTGAGATGGCATCATCCACGGTTAAGGAAAAACCAGAAAGCTCTATGCGGTCGTTTGTGGTCACAGCTGAAGTGCCATGTCAATTACACAGTTTAGATATCGAGAGTCTCTGCATTCGGCTGTCACCCAGCTCTTGGTCCGGAGCCAGGCGTAGAAGTATGAGCAAATCCATCACTTTCATGTGCAGTGAGGGCCATGACATGAACCCATCCTTCCTCACCATCCTTAACACGAAGCAGCGCGCAGGGCTCTTCTTCACAAGAGGTTGTGCCCACCCAGCAGACCTCGGCTGTAAAAGCCCTTTTACAGCACCACAGGAAAACTGACATTGTGGTACGCGGGCCCTAACATTTAATTTCTTCTTAGTCAGAGAATAAAAGCATCCTTGCAAATTCAGAGCCAGGTTACATCACAGGGTTAGTGCCTCTCTGCTGGTGCTGCCAGTCAGGGAACAGACCCTGGCACGGGGACACCGGGATGCTTGGCCAGTTCCCCCAGTGCCCCACACTGGCCACAGATTGATCACGACGAGTCACCACTCTCTCTGGATATGAGTCACTCCTGTCCTGGTGTTGGGCACTGCCTGGCCCCGGCTGTGGTGACCCATGGAGACCCTGATGGTGCCCCATGGCGACCCTGATGGTGCCCCATGGCAGCAGGCTGCATGAACCCCTCGTTTCCATCCCTTGCAGCTCTTGTGGCCCTCGCCTCTGTCTCCCACATACAGGACCTGCCTTTGCTGCATCCCTGCAGGGGCTGCTACCTCCAACACCATTCCTGAGATCCCCGGGCCTCTGGTGACCTCCCTGAAGGTGTGCCTCCCCAAGCCCTGCTGCCCTGTCCCCTGCGTGGGGTCTGGCCTCCCTCACCAGCTGCCCTGTGATGGCAGCCACCACTCTGGCAGTTTCTCAGGGTTCACTCAGCCAGCAACACCTCCAGCCAGGGCTCTGTCATCTGCCATAAATGGAGGGCAGTTGTTCCTAGATGGATTACTGATGCCCAGGGCACTTCGGCAAAAGAATTAAAGCAGTGTGCAATGGAGGCTATGACCCCTGCCCACCATTTGTGGCTGTAAGCAGCAAAGGCAGGTAATGTGATCTGCTTGGATTCATCACAAAGTCAGGGTGAAGCTAAGAGCAGGACTGACCCCCACCAAGACCATGCTGCTGCACAAGTCACTAGAAGAACACTAGTTCAGGTCATTGTCATGGTGTAGCTGTGATACTCAAACAGTTTTTCCATGGATCTGGTCATATCAGAGTTCCCCTACTGTAGCATCAACTCATTTAGTGTAGACAGTGGCCCATGTGATAGAACTGGAATCTTTTATAAGTATTTATTCAATTTTCTGCACCCGCATTTACCTGTGATGGGCAGATAGCACACACCATTTGGTCATGTCTTTGGATTCATGTTCTGCATGCATCCATCCTTTGTGTGTTAGACTTTGTCTCCCACAGTAGTTGAAGTCACGTTCTTGCATTCAACAGCAACATGTGAACAGATACAAACCAAAACTTTTTGACTCTTGGACAATTTCTGAGGTCTTTTGAAGGCAAAAGTCATCATTGGAGGTGGAAACCATGAAGGAACTATGTTTTTCCCTGACTCAAATTGATCCCAATTGTGCTGGTTTGACGGTGGCCAGCAGCTAATCACCAGCCATCTACTTGCTCACTTGCCCCCACAGTGGGATGATAGAGGGAATATGAAGAACAAAAGTGATAAAACTTTTGAGCTGAGATAAAGACAGTTTAATAAACTAAGGAAAGAGGAATTAAAAAACAAACAAGTGATGCAAAGTCAGTCACTCACTGCCTCCCACAAGTAAATTGATTCCCAGCCAGTCTCCAACCAATGACTTGCTTACCCAAACCACCCACCCCTCAGTTTTTATTGCCAAGCATGACCTTATGTGTCATGCAATATCCCTTTGGTCAATCTGGGTCAGCTGTCCAGCCTACTCACTGTGGAAGCAAAGTGGGAAACAGAGGTGGCCTTGGAAGCTGTGCAAACACTGCTCAGAAACAGATAAAACACTGGTGTGTTATCAACTTTGTTTTAGTTGCAAACCCAAAATACAGGACCATACAGGCTGCTATGAAGAAAATTTACCCTATCCCAGACAGATGCAGTACACCAATTTAAAAGAAAATGCCACAGGGATTCAAGGTCATAGAATAGTTTGGGTCAGAAGGGACCTTAAAACGTCACCTACTCCAACCCCCCTGCAATGAGCAGGGACATCTTCAACTAGATCAGGTTGCTCAGAGCCCCATCCAACCTGGCCTTGAATGTTTCCAGGGATGGGGCATCTACCACCTCTCTGGGCAACCTCTTCCAGTGTTTCACCACACTCATTATAAAAAATTTCTTCCTTATATCAAGTATAAATCTACTCTCTTTTAGTTTAAAGCCATTACCCCTAGTCCTGTTGCAACAGACCCTGCTAAAAAGTTTGTCTCCACCTTTCCTGTGGGCCCTTTAAGTACTGAAAGGCCACAATAAGGTCTCCCTGGAGCCTTCTCATGATTTGGTATTGCCAACTAAAGTAAACTCCTGAAAGATAGGTGATTTGCATGTGAGAAGAAAATGCCTTCTCTACTTTCATTCATTGCTGATGCATCATCGTGGGTGGTAGATGAATGCACAATTTTATTCTGAGTATATGATGCCCATGTTAAAGTTCAGGTTCCTGAAGTGATGTGAGTGGCTAAGGATACCTTTCTTAATTTCAAAATACCTTTTAATCCCCATATTAAAGGAAAAAGTCTAGGTGCATGCTAATAAATAACAAACCAATGCTAAATAAAAGAAAATAAAATCTTTTATTCTTCTAAAGCAGGACTTTTGGTGTATCTAATTAATGACTTTCAAAGTGTAAGTTTGGAAACACTTCCTCTATGCCTGCCTTCTCAGGATAAGATATTTATATTTATGTAAATGCACTTTTAAGCTAGTCCCATCATCTTAAAACCTTGGCTGAGGCACCTAATTCTCTAATCACCTGGATGAACAACAGGCACCTTCTAGAAGTGGTCCTACATACCTGGAGCTTGAGCCTTGGAGGGTGAGCTCACACAAGAAGACTATTGAAGGAGACACACAAGATCTACTGAAAATGGCAGTATAGGTACTGGAGAAGAGGACAACGTCAGATATATGACAAGTGACTATCATGGGGCAATTGAAATATGGAGGTGAGCCTGGACAGGCTGCAGTTTGCTTTCACAGCTCCTTCATGGAAGTAATACATCCTGTCTGCACAGAGATGGCAGAGTAAAAATGAGATAGGGAATGGAAGTGTGGGTTTCAAAGGGGCCAGTCTATGTGGTTCATTGAAGGTTTGGGTTAGGGTTAGTGTTTGGGTTGAGAGAAAGAAAGCCTAGAGCTCCAGGCGGACTGGGGCTGGAAATGGGCTGTCAACAGGAATGATCAGCTGCAAAGAGAGCTTGCCTGCAAGAGGTTTTTGGTCTAGATAATGGCTTGATGACTTTGTTGAAGGCACAGCCCAAACCTGAATTCTTGTCTTCCAGCTGATGTGCAGACTGCAAATTTGGAGTTGTTTCTGGATATGCTGACAAAGTCTTATATTTCTCCTTTCCTTCTACCAAGGCAGATGGTGGAAATATCTTATTAGTCTTTCCTAATCAGCCTTGCAGGCTTGACCTGAAAGATTGTTTTATGGTGTAAGCAGACATTTCAAATGTGACACCTTTCTCCTGAATGGTTTATCTTATTTATGAACTTTTTGACAGCGGTTTCAATCATCTTTATTTATCTTTTGTGTCATTCTGCATTAAAATTATAAAATTTGCCTTTCATTTTGGGCCAGAAGTTGTTATTTACAGTGTTGTCAACCTTAAGTGCTCAAAGATTAGGAAGGCCTGCAAATCATAAGATGTATTTTAAAAGCATATTGGCATTTTTAACTTGCTTTCACATTTATGAGAATCTAGGACATGTTTTTCATGTTTATGAGCATCTCTGCACAGATACACAGGCTAGAAACCTCTCTGACTCTCTGTTTTAATGAAGGCTGAGATTTTACTTGTTTGTGATTCTCTGGCTATCAGGAGAAAACTCCAATCCGGTAAAAAAGAAAATAAAATTTAAGGGGTAATGAAAACAGAGAAGCAGTAGTATATTCAGCATTGTTTGGGGTGGACTCATCTCATCTGAACCTCTAAAATTAGTCCCTTAGGTTCCAGGCACTAAAGGGTACCACGTTTCCAAAATATTTTGTATGTCCTATTTTCCCACAGGGACTAGAAAGCAAAGTGAGAGTGTCTGACTGAGACAGAGACATAAGATGATCTTATCTGTAGTGCCTTTAATTCAAGAACAGATGCCTTTCTGACATGAATGTTCTGTTCAGTGAGTTGTTGAGCTCAGTAGTAGGTATCAAAGCATGCATAAGAAGTTTTTGCAAAGGGTATTAGCTTTGTGGGGATCTCACTAGGCTTTCATTATAATCAGAGGAGACTGAATGAATGAGGTACACAAGGAGTCTGCCTTTATAGTCATCTACAGGAGCATCCCTCTTCCTTGATTGTAGGAGGAGCATAGGGAGAAAGTAGCCTCAGTAGGGAAAAGTTGGCTTTTTGTTGCATTCTGTGATAGGCACAAAATCAAATCACAAGGCCGTGATGGTCCTTCTTATCCGTAAAAAGCAACAGGGCACAGTTCCTGAGCCACTTATGCCCAAGTATGATCTCGCCCTGTAGATATCGACAGGATATTGCAGGAGTTGGGGCAAGTGGTTTTGGGGAGTTTCCTCGTAAGCTGCGGTCACTGTGCAGTGTTCCCTACCTGCGAGTTATGTGGCATGAAGGTGACTTTGCCAGGAGCTGCAGCCTGTGAGTAATGTGTTCAGAACGCTCGCTCGCTTTCCAGACAAAGCGAGGTGTTACATCCTGCAGCAGCCAGGCACCAGCGCAAATACTGAAAGGAGGCTGACCAAACAGCCAGCAGGGATGTGTGGGGCTGACTCAGGTCTTTGTCAATTTCACCACCACCACCTTAAAAATAAAACAGTTCAGAGAAATGATTTTGTTTATTTGACTGCACCAGCAATATTAGTTTTATGCTAAAAAGTAGCCTGAAGGAAGTGGTGATATCTGTGAATTAATTACCCTTTTAAGGGAATGAATAAAGTGGCTAAATATGAACCCTCTACATTTTTTACCAAGGAAATGTTAATTTACCCTTGAATGAGGAGCGCTGCAAAACAGCCTATGTTATATACTGGGAAAAAAAATCTCATACACGTGTTCCTGGAAGTGCTCCCAAACACTTCCTTCCCACAGTGGACACACAACATCAAACCCATCTCAGTATCTTCCACATTTGTAATTTCTGTCCTCTTACACTCTTTCCAACTCTTCCACTGTCTGTTGTGATCTTTCCTGTGTAAAGCCCACCATAAGTTGTCAGATATTCAGGATATTGAGCTGTCACCTCGCGTGCTTGTAAAGCACCCTGTATGCCCGTGGATTGCTGTGACTCAAGAACAAGTGTTTGGTCTCAAGATGTGGCTGTCTGGTGTGAGCAGGGCACATGCGGTGAGCCCCAAATCCTGTGATTCCCTACCTGGGCACAGCAGCCTGACTTAGTATTGCAGCAGTAACTCCTCAAATATGTTGGGCAGGTGTCGGTGAAAAGGGCACAGTCTAAGTCCTAAAGACCTTTACACTGTAAATAGGAAGGCTTGCAAAAAAATCATAGAATCATAGAATTGCGTAGGTTGGAAGGGACCTTTCAGATCATCGAGTCCAACCATCAACCTAACTCTGATGAAAGCCATCACTAAACCTTACTGCTAAGCACTACGTCTACTTGTCTTTTAAATACTTCCAGGGATGGTGCCTCAACCACTTCCCTGGGCAGCCTGTTCCAGTGCTTAATAACCCTTTCAGTGTAAAATTTTTCCTAATATCTAGTCTAAACCTCCTCTGGTGCAACTTGAGACCATATCCTCTTGTCCTATCGCCTGTTACTTGGGAGAAGAGACCAGTCCCCACCTCGCTACAACCTCTTTTCGGGTAGTTGTAGAGAGCGAGGAGGTCTCCTCTCAGCCTCCTTTTCTCCAGGCTAAACAACCCCAGCTCCCTCAGCCGCTCCTCGTAAGACTTGTTCTCCAGACCCCTCACCAGCATCATATGAAAGAAGGTGCCTTTGATTTCTAGGATGAACCTGGACGTGGGCAAGGATTTAAAGGCAGAAAAAGAGATAAAACCAGGGCATGCCCATGGACTGCCATTTTCTCATGTTGCTGCATTGTTTCCTGAGTCAGCAAGCAGGCTAGTCACAGTCAATGTGCTACAGCTGTGTATATAAACAGATCTTTATGCTTGATGAGTCAGAGAATTCCTGTCTCAGTTAGAGTCAGTGGTAATTCTGCCCTTGTCTTCAGTAACTGCAAGAATGGGACATTTTGATTTGTCAGACCTAATTCCCTAAATGCAGTACTTCTGTGGGTTAATTCATTACAGTAGAAAAAGGCCAATGACACGGACTTAGCACTACAATGTCTTTGTTGGAAAACCTTTATGGGGTGAGCTCAGAGTTCTTTCTGTTCTTTTGGATACTGAAGTCATTTTGCTGTTTAGACATCAGCATCTTTATTGGGAAGATAAGTATCAGCTCGGATGGATGAGCTTATATGAAAACTCTGCCGCCACCCCTTCAAAAAGATGCTTTTAATCTTCCCCCCCCCGCCCCCCCCCTCCCCGGCCCCAAGTTTCAGTATTGAAGATCTGAAAGAGCCTGAAGGCAAGTTGTGCTTGCCAGATCAGTGACAGGGTAATCCCTGACCCCTCTGAATTTAAGACAGAGGCATAGAGGCATCGTCATTCTCATCAGAGCCTCTTCCCATTTTTCTTGATAAAAGACAAACCCTATGAGGAAGACCTTTTCCCCACATGGGAAGCACGCATGTTCTCAGCAGAACCAAGTTGCTTATGAGGACATTGCTGTGTGAGGAGCAACCACTCTTGGCAAATTTTCTGCTAACCCTGGTGATAAAGCTCAAGGAAAAACCTGCCTTTGCAGGGATCTTTCTGTGTAATTAAGTGTTTTTCTCTATGCAGGCAAATTAAAACCCTGTTTGCTCTATGGCTTCCATGTTCCAACAGGGATTTCTGATGACATCTTTTTATATTTGGGACCTTTCAGCTGCATTTTTTGCCTGTCATTGGATGTTTTAATGCGTATATTCCTGCAATAGATATGCTGGCATCCTCCCAGAAACCTTTACCCATCCTTTAAGCAAATTGCAATCAGCATAACTAGTTTTAGCAGAACTTTGATTGAGAGATGTGATCTGGGAGGCTCTTACACATGGTTGGATAATACAATCTACAAGGTCTTCACTAAAAGCATTTTTGCTAATAAGCAATTAACTTTGGACTTTAGTTTTCCATCTGATGAATTTTCAGCTGTGTTGAACTTCCAGCTGTGACACTGAAGAGCAGTGCCAGCCTTTGAACAAAAATAGTAGGCAGTGTGTGGAAAGATCTTCTGTGAGGCAGACTTGAGTGAATGCCTTCTATCAGTGAGGGCATCCTGTTTCCGTAGTCAATGATGGAGGCTAGACACTCAGAAGGAAAAAAAAACACATGATTTTGGAGAGGCTTTCCTGCCCCTCTAAGTCTGTTCAGGTGAAGATGACGAAGCATGTTGGTGTATTTGAGTGATGACTTGTGTCCATTCATTTTGTGTCATTTTGGCATCTGACTGGGTTCTTCCTAAAGCAGTGCAATGGGAGAAGCAAATTCGCTTTTGTAGTTTTTTTCTCCTCCAGCTCATGTTGAAATGTAGGAAGGACAGTGATCTGTGAGTTTAGGGTGATGGCTATACAGTGATGGCAGTACCCAAATTTGGACCATCTGCTGGGATGGAAGTTTGCTCCAAAGGATGCAGATGGACGGAGCTCTTCCCTCCTCTCTCACCACTGATCCTGTACCAAAGATCCCTTCGCGCCTTCTCTGCCTTCGTATTTTTTAGAACCTTTGAGTCTTTTCTCCTCCAGAGGAGGATCAACTCTTCTTATGTGTCTAGAAGGAACATCACAGTTGTTTTTTGTGAATGTATAAGCAACGTGCCATGCAACAGAACCGCTTAGGGCAGCAGGTGACTGGAAGCTGTTGCTTTTTCCTTACACCAATGAGGAATATGACTGGAAAATACATCTATACACTATAAAAATCCAAGTTCAGGTACCATAAAGAAAAGAAAAATCTGTAAATTCTTGCCATTCATTTATTAATTTTTGGGGGAACATTCCCTAAATTCCCAGTAATGAAACTTAACTGAAAATTGAGATTTTACCACTTTTTCTGAGGTGAAAATTAATCCATCAAACTTAAATCAGCCATGGTGAAAATGTAAAACAAAAAAAGCCATAGAATGAAAGCCTCCACTTTTCATCAGAAACACTAGTTGCAAGTCTATTACTTTATTTCTCAGTTCTTGCTTTCACATTCAATTTGTGATGTCAGAATTATTTCCCAGGCACTGTAGACTTTAAAACTTCAGAATATGATTTTCTTTTTCTTCCCTTTATTTTTTCTTAGCCTGGTTCAATTAGTAGCAAAGCTCCCAAACATACTTCTGTTCAAGGTATAATCCTGTGTCTGTGGAGCAAATGTGTAAGACAGTTTTTCATTCTCCTTAATGTAAAGTGGAAATTCTAAGGTTCCATCAAAATTTTCTAACTTCTCAATGAGAAAAATCACCGTCCTTCTAAAATTCAGAAGCCAAAAACTGTGTAAAAAGATTCCCCCCACGCCCCACTCCCCCCTTCTTTATTTGTTTTTGGTATCTGTAGCCTCAGAGGCTGACATGACATTCTACAGAACTGGAGACAGCTCTTATCCTCACTAGAGCATCACCTTTGCCAACCCAGAATGTAAGATGGCAGCACCTCCTGTCATTCATAATCTGAAAGCTATTTCCATGCCTGCGATAAAGTAAAAAATATCAAACCTGAGAAGTCAGTAAGGAGAAGAATATGTGTCTCAATTCTTTATGTTAGTCATAGAATCATAGAATCATAAAATTGTTAGGGTTGGAAGGGACCTTAAAGATCATCTAGTTCCAATCCCCCTGCCATGGGCAGGGACATCTCCCACTAGATCAGGTTACTCACAGCCCCATCCAGCCTGGCCTTAAAAACTTCCAGGGATGGGGCTTCCACCACCTCTCTGGACAACCTGTTCCAGTGTCTCACCACCCTCATGATGAAGAACTTCTTCCTAATGTCCAGTCTGAATCGTCCCATCTCTAGTTTTAATCCATTTGCTCTAGTCCTACCATTACCCAACATCCTAAAAAGTCCCTCACCAGCTTTCTTGTAGGCCCCCTTAAGGTAGTGGTAGGCCACCATAAGGTCTCCTCGGAGCCTTCTCTTCTCCAGGCTGAACAACCCCAACTCCCTCAGTCTGTCCTCATAGGAGAGGTGCTCCAGCCCTCTGATCATCCTTGTGGCCCTTCTCTGGACACGTTCCAGCATGTCCATATCTCTCTTGTAGTAGGGGCTCCAGAAGTGGATGCAGTACTCCAGGCAGGGCCTCACAAGAGTGGAGTAGAGGGGGAGAATCACCTCCCTCGATCTGCTGGCCATGCTTCTCCTGATGCAGCCCAGGATACGATTGGCTTTCTGGGCTGCAAGTGCACACTGATGGCTCATGTTGAGCCTCTCGTCCACCAGCACCCCCAAGTCCTTTTCTTCAGGGCTGCTCTCAAGCCAGTCACTGCCCAGCTTATATCGGTGCTTGGGATTGCCCCGACCCAGATGGAGGACCTTGCACTTGGTCTTGTTGAACTTCATGAGGCTGGCATGGGCCCACCTCTCCAGCCTGTCAAGGTCCCTCTGGATGGCATCCCTTCCCTCCAGCGTGTCAGCTGCCCCACACAGCTTGGTGTCGTCGGCAAACTTGCTGAGGGTGCACTCAATGCCACTGTCCATGTCGCTGACGAAGATGTTAAACAAGACCGGCCCCAGTACTGATCCTTGAGGGACTCCACTTGTCACTGACCTCCACTTGGACATGGACCCATTGACAGCCACTCTTTGGGTGCAGCCATCAAGCCAGTTCTTTATCCACTGAATTGTCCATCCATCAAACCCATATTTTATCAGCTTGGAGACCAGGATGTCACTCGGGACAGTGTCAAAGGCTTTGCTCAGGTCCAGGTAAATGATGTCAGTTGCTCTCCCCTTGTCTATTGATGTTGTGACCTTCTCATAGAAGGCCACCAGGTTTGTCAGGCACTGACAAGTGACAAGTGCCTGACTGGTTTATTATCTTCTCTCAAGTGCACTACTTGGAGAAGATAATAAACCAGTCAAATGAACAACATTGCTGTGCATTAAAAGATAGATTGCAAGGAAAATTTGAATTACGGAAGTGAAAGATTACTCAATATGAAACCATTTAAAAATGAATTTATCTTCATGGAAAAGCAACCGTTAAAACTCGCCTATGTATTTTTGTTTGACCTTGACAACTGTTAAGTCTCTGGTAAGAAAATCCTAGCAGTTTTCTTCAGAAAAATAGCAGTTAATGAAGTTGCCATTGGGTGTAGCTATTGTGTTACTCTCTTCCTAGATGATCATATAACAAACAGAACTGGTTATTTTTGCAAGACAGCCAGTATAGAAAAAATATTTCTCCATAATAATTTCAGGTTCGGCAGTGTCTTAAAAGGATGACAGAAATCATACTAATTATTAGCATTCCCTACAGCGTGAAAAGGAAGACTTTACCATAAACCCATTCTTGTAACTGATGCATATTTTAATCATTGAACTGTTAAAAAAAAATAAATACAGTACATTTTGTGCTTGAGTTTGAAGTTGGCATACTTGAGGAGATGTGTCTTTCCCTAGTTTGAATAAATTTGGTTTTGAAATAACAATGATCTGGAGGAGTGGAAAAAAATCCACTTAAAGCTAATGAAACCTCGAGAGTATGCAGAGATGTCTCATAAGCAGATTCTGTGTGCCTAGCAGAACTTGTTGTTCTACTCCCACGTGATTAGTTGTTCTCATGGGAATAAAGGCAGCAAAATAAATGGTTCTCCCCCTGTCTCCCTCCTTCCCCAGCATATGGGACACTGAGATGTTAGCATTCAGCTGTTTTTAAAAATGTTAGTGGACAAAGTAAGAGAAGTAAGAGGATCTTAGGACTAGGCCAAAATAACACAGTGAGTATTGAATCTTCTCAGATCTGCTGAAGAGCTCACCACTTCTAGATTGATATCTATGTACAAATTTAAAAGGCTGCAATTATGCTGCTTAGTAAACTCCGACTGTATTATATATCTAACATTACAAACATCACTTCCAAGATAGGGATATGATGCAACAATAAAATTGCTTGAAGAGTGGTAGAAATAAGGACTCTTCAGAGCTTCTGAGATTTAAATGTTCAGATGGCAGGGTGAAGGATATTCCTCCAGTATCAGGGTCTAGTCTGTTCCCTGCTCTTCAGCTTCAGTACAAGACATATATGACTTGCCAGGGGAAGAACAGAAGAGTCACATTCTTTCTGATTTTCTTGTAGGTTATGAGAGTAGAACTTGCAGGATGGAAAACGTGGTGGCATAAATGATGTCTGGGAGATCCTTTGTGACTGTTCATTGTGCTGTGTCTTCACTTGAAGTCATAGCTGCCTCCAGGGGGGGATATGGTCTCTGTAGTCCCACTGAGCAGCTTCAAATGCACTGACGGTTTTAGCACTAACAGTTTGATTTTTCAAACTAAATTTTTTAAGTGATCTAATGCTGATTTCTGAGCACCTTGAAACTTCATCTAACACAGCAGTTTTGTTTCTGGAGTACTATAAAATACATGTAAGAAAAATAATTAACTGTATTGCTCTGATTTGGTGTTCATTAAAGAGGGAGTTCTAACCCTGGCTTGCAGTAACACACAGTACAACCACATGTTTTCATGCACCGTCACACAGGTCTGTTGGTCTGCAGACCCTTCAGCACTTGTAACTATGCAGTGTCAGGGAATGACCTGTGCCAGGATGCAGGGAAAGGTCAGGCTCCAGGCTAGGATGACAAGTGACAAATGCAGATGGGATTCCTTCAACAGAGTCAGTGATAGTCACTAATCTTGTCTTAACCAGAACCATTTCTGCAGCCATTTTAAATGGGCAGTTATCTACTCAACTATCAATCAGTTTACTTGTGATTCAAGTTACTTAAGACTGGTTAGTTGAATGGAAATAGCCAGTCAGCCACAGGGAATTATTTGATTCTTTTTCAAAAATTTTTTAGACAATCATCTAGAATATCCCTAAGACTCAGAAACCTACTAGTAGAGTAAAAGAATATTAAGAATTTTATATTTGACCCAGAGAATTATAGTAAACGTGGGTACAGATTCAAGAATCTCAGAGTCCCAAAGAGTGAAATAAGCATGTTGTCCTTTTGAAAAATGGATTTAGTAAGGTGTATTACAAGATCCTATGTTAGACATATGGTTATTCCGTATCAGAATATCGATAATCAATACACAGAAAACATCTGTTGTTCTTAAAAAGCAAAGTGTAGCTAGGAAGTTATTGGTGAATTATACTTTGGCCAGTTATGTTACTGGAAGGACAAAGTGCCTTTTTTTCTGCCCTCATTTTGGCTCTCACAATGGGTCTGCTACCTATTTTAGCCTTTGATGTTTCTACAGACAGGTGTTACTCTGGTAAAACCCCATCACGCTTCTTATTTCCCAGCCGCAGGAGAGCCAGGGAGGGTCCTGCAGTTCCTCCTCATTCAACAGCAGAATGAGGTTAACATGGATGAAGGAAGCAGGTCTTATTTACGCTCTTGTGACATTTTCAAGAGTACAGCCTCTTTGTGATTTTTACATTGTACCTCCAGACAAAGCCTGTTTCCAGGGCTCTGGCTGTGATGACTTTTTCAGTTGCATTGCATTAAAAGGACATTAGAGAGTTGCGGTACTAAAAGTTACATTGGAGGATAAAGATGAAAGAAAAGGAAAGCAAAAAAAACGTAAGTGTGGTGTTTGTAAGAACAGAGAACAACGTTATAACCACATTAAAGATAATGAGAATGAACGTTAAATAGAATTACTTGTAGTACTTAAAACAGTACTCCACTACGAGAAAGAGGGTGGGAGAATTATCAAAGACAAGTTTTCCTAAATCCTCTGTAGCCATTCAAAAATGGTTTCCAAGCAACCAGAACATGTAGATAGCCCCAGGAGTAAGAGGTATTATGACTGCTTGGAGACACAAAGAGGAAGAGAAAGACGAAACAGAGCTGGAGTCAGGCTGGGAAGATGCTGGAGTGGAGGGGTCCCCTCACGCAGCGCCGGCACTGCAGCCGGTGAGGGAGAGGGTGAGCTGCCTCGTGCTGAGAAGGTCCACCAAAAGAAGGAAAATGAAGGAAAGAAAGCATACGGGGAATGGAAGAACCTGGTTGAAAAGCATATGTTTTGTATCGCTCTTTCAGATTTCCCATTAAAACAAATGGGCAAGAGTACATGTCTTGCTGGATGTGATTATCTTTATTTTGCAGAAGGCAGAAGTACGGTTCCCCTGTACTTTCTTCTAGCTGTTTAAGAAATGTTCTTGTTACCTTTTGTCCAGATCAGTAATTGTTCACTACTTATTCTGGCAAATCTTTCATTAATGGCTGGATTTAATCACAAAGGAGAAAGATGAGTGTCTAAAAAATTACTAGTTGGCTAGATATGTGCAAAAGGTATATAATTGAGTGAATTTGATAGAAAACACTGAAAAGCTGGTCCAAATGGTTGTAACATTACCAGCTGGGGTAACCTGTGGTTCTGTGTACTCTGAATTATTGAAAACAAGCCACAAAACTCCTTATATCATCCTTGTGGAGAAAACTTGGATATATTTTTCAAAATCTATGTATAACTGACGAAGTAACTTCTCTGATTGACACACTGGAACAGGTTGCCCAGAGAGGTCATGGAGTCCTTGCAGATATTCAAAACCTGCCTGGACATGGTCCTGGGCAGCCTGCTCTATGTGGCTCTGCTTCAGCAGGGGGTTGGACCAGATGACCTGCAGAGGTGCTTTCTGACCTCAACAGTTCTGTGTCTCTGTGAAATACAGGAGGGTCCATGCCAACAAATTTTGAGGTGAGAACTTTTACATCTTCTCTTTTTTGCTTTACCCTGTTTTTCCTAAGTATATGGCTCCCCTAACCTCTCTTTTAAAACTCACTAAATGCAGCCCAGAAGACTATAGTACTCCATAAGCAATGGGACTGAAGTCTTCCGAAAGCTGCTCCCAGCTAAATCCAGTGGCCATATGGCTAACCACCTGCATGCCGGGGATCCAGATCTCTTCCTTGCTGCATCCATCAAACCCAGAACCTACCTTTCTTCTTGAGTTAAATCTGGTAATTGCCATGCGTGTACATATCTGTGTACATTTTCAGCTGGTTTTACTGTGGAAGGTTCTAAATGGCAAATTTCTCCAATCCACTCTTTATGTTATATAAATCCTCACAGTAAATAAATTAAGTACTGTATGTCTCAATACTGATGCACTGAACATCACCCACACCAATCTAAGGACTGCCTATTTTCTCACATTTGTAGGAAGAAAATACCTCTGTGGCCTTTTCCCCTAGATCATTTTTCTTTAACCTAGGTAACTGCAGTCAGTAGTTACTAGGGGAAAGGATGGCCTGACGTGCAGCACACAGGCCACATGACTGTTTATGCTCATTTATTTAGGAAGTGAGGCTAAAATTATGATGTTTTCAACTGTTTTGATGGGAAATTGGGAAGCCTGGGACACTTTTGTTTGTTACCATTTTTTGGAGTGTAGTTTAAATCTGGGTGATCACCATGAACCCTCTACATTTCAGTCCTTACCGAGAGGGGTAGGACCAGAGGAAAATATCTTCCCATTGCAGAGGCTCCATCTCTTTGTAAAATATCTGCTAATTACTTAGGTCAATGCAAAAAAGGCTGAGACCAATAGATTAAATCTGGATGGAGAACCATCCCAGAAAAGATGGTAACTCCTCCACAGCATTCATTGTCTTTCATTTTGCATGATGCCTTGTCAAATGTCTCAGGACATGTTCCCAACACGGAGAAAATTTAGTAATCCTTTTAGTTAATATTTTTCAGCAAAATGTCATTTTCAAAGCTTGTTATTAGTTAAGAGCCCTAGATAAAAAAGAAGAAAAAAAAGAAAAAAAGAAAAAAAGAAAGAACTAAAAAGAAAAGCCAGAAGGTTCTAATGGAGCTATATTGGCTATACCAAAGTTGACTGTCTTTGGATTAGTGAAACTATCCACAGCTGAAAAAGACTGTCGACCTTGCTGAATGTGGCTGCAGTAAGAAAGAAAGGCCTGAGTGTATTCAGTAGGGAAGAACATAGATCAAATTCTCCATCTTCCAGGTTTCTTCCTGAAGCCATGTATTGCTTGCATCTTTCTTGAGAGGAGCAACATAAGGCATATGCACTACCACCTTGGTGTCCAGAAGCCACCTTCTACCTGAAGGAATGTCAGCATGATCAGCTTTGAGGCTTTCTTATGGCTCATGGCACAGCAGCGGAATTTAACCTTAAGTAAATCACTGTTACAGTGAGATACAGTCTACAGCAATTCACCTTTATTTACTCCAAAGTTTTCCTGCCAATGACCAAGATCCATTTCAACAGCTAATGGAAAATATAAATCATGTCTTTCTTTGATGTATCTGTAATGTGTATCTAGACAATGATTTAATTACCAAAAGGCACTCGAGACTCTGATTCATCTCTAAAGTTTTTTTGAACATCCGAAGATTTTTAATAGATACTCTTGAGTAAATGGGTGATGATCAGCTGTGATTTACATAGGCTGTTAACCTCTTAATGTAGTATTTGATTTCCATCTCAATTTCCCACTAGTTCCTTACTTATGAGTAAGAAATTTCCTACAGCCACTTCAGCTTATACAGCTCCATTTCTGCCTGTCTGAAAGGCTTTTCTCCATTCTGGGAGTGATGTACCATAGGCATTTCACTGAAATGCTGCCGGATCACGGAAGTGGCTAAGGTGCATACAAGGTATCCTGCTTCTGGTACCTCAGTGGCAGGCTCTAAATGGAGGAGAATAGATTGGTAGAATAGCTAGAAACAATTCTGAATGCTTTGAACTGAGTTAGAAAAAGATTCGGTTTTGCAAAAATAGAATAAATATAGACCTGATTTTCCAATCTGTCATCCCAATTTTTTATTAGTCTAACCTCATAGACTTGCATGGAGTTAAAACAATACGCAACTAAGACAAGGGAGATGAGAGCTGGACTCCTGTGGGTTTTGGGAAGTGTGCTGCAGCGCACTGCCTGATCTGCAGTGTTGAATTCAAAATGCAACGGAGAAAGCACTCATGTTACACTTCCTAATCCCACACCCTCATCCCCTTTTTCAACTAAGAGTAATATTTTCATCAGGCAATTTGGGGAAGGAACATTTCAACTGAGGACAAATTGCAGAAGACGACCTGTTTCTGTTGGATGCAAATGTAGTTAGCTTTGAGCTGATATGGACTAAACAAGATTAAAAAGATTTATCTTTTTATTATTATGCAAAAAAGAATTTTGAGTAGGAAAATCAGCTGGCTGGGAAGAATACCAAGGAAGCTGGGAAAAATAATAGGTGGTAAAATACAAAGGAGGAAAAAGCAACCAGATTGGGGAAAAAAAAAACCCAGCACGAAGAAAAAACTAGCACAAAGTTGTTTTTTTTTTTTTTTCCTTAAAAACAGAAGTCTTACATAGGGAACAGTGGTAAACTAGGAAGTGGCCCAGCGCATGCAGATCTAGGCAAGGCCGCAGATCTTTGTAACGATGCTGAATGCACAGACTACAGAGGGGCTCTGCGTAGATACTACAGTCTGCTCTGACAAATCTGATTGCAGGAGAAAGACTGCATATAGATATTCACAGAATACTGAATCAACACGATAGCGATACGCATTATAAAGTTATCCCAACAGGATCTGGGAGGCCTTTGGGCCTCATGCTTAATGCCAGGCCACTCTAGGGACACTGGGTAGGGGGAGCGCTCAGTTCCATTTAATTATGTTTTTTAAAAAGTGCATTGTTTTCTAAGTCATTTGGGAAGAAGGGGTTTGTGGACAGAAATAATTCAGCATTAGAAGGAAGATCCCAGTGAGAAACTATTTTTGTATGGGCAGATGGATTTAAAACTGCAGTTGGCTCAGTGCTGTTCCTAATCTATAATAAGAAACTGTTGTTCTGTGTGATATCCTGGCCATATGCTGAAGCCAGAGGATAGTCTATTATAGAGTGAAGAATAGTTTATCTTTCTGAATTTGTTCATACACTCTGTGGCTCATGCTTCTTCATCAGACAAGGAAAGCTCGGCGGATGGAAGCAGATACTGCTCTTGACTCCTGTCTTTATCGTAAGAATGGAACATTCTCTGTCTTTCCTGAAAAAATGTGGTTTTCAAAACAGACAAGAACAAAGTGAACTTTCAAGCTCAGAGGTTTTAAATAACTCCGTCTCTCAGACCTGTACTCCATTTTATGCTACGCTAGTGGGAGGGAGCACAAAGCACTTTAATTGTATGGAAAATGTGCAGGCGAGTAGGGAGAAAAGAAAAAACAGAGTACTTTCACTTCATGCCATTACATCAGGTCTTTTTGCATGTACTGTCCTAGACAGCCATCACTCTCTTGTTCACTCCTCTTTTTCCCAAGAAACACTGTTTTCATTTACAGACTTTTTTTTTTTTTTCCCATTGGAAGGTAAAACCTATTGAGATACATGAATAAGATCAATGAATAAGAGTCTGATGCCGTGAGGAAAACAGCAGGACGAAAATGAAAGCTGGATTTGTAAGCATCAAGGGACAAGACCAGGATCATGCACAATTATGCCAACCTGCAGGACAAGGAGTTGCTACAACTTATCAAGTAGAAAAAGTAGATAGGAAAAACACCCTAAGCCTCATTCTTTCTTTGGAAGAGAGTTTACACAGAGCCTGGGAAACTGAATTGGTATGTAAGAGTGGGTATACAGATTCACAGAAAGAAAAATGGAAGGTAACTCAAGGGACACTCAACAGCTACTCCAGAACCTCATTACAGTCCTTCTGGCTTGTGAAGGAGACTGGCTGCAGAAGAGAAATTGCTTGTGCATCCTCAGTCCCCACTAGAGCAGTCTGTAAATAAGCCAAGGGAGAGATCACAAAATGACACCTATTGACAGGCTATATGTAACAGTAGACAATGTCCTCCTGCCTAAGGACGCTTGCAGAGCAGCCTGGCCAATGTGAAACCTTGCAAGGAACCTGGCAGAGTACCTCCGTTATCAGATATAAAAACTGCTTTCACATTTTTGTAGTTGCAGAGTTTCACATCACTTATTGAGACTGAGTTAATTTTAGAAGCTGCAGATGCAGTAGTTGGTAGACAGTTCTGTTGATGTGTCTTTATATAAATTTATTTTGCTTGTTTGGTCCTATCATGGTTGTGTTAAGGAAGGGAGACTGGATCCTTAAGAAGACAAAAGAGCATTTGGGCAGGCTGGACCTGCTGTTCTTTTTGTCAGGTATTTTCTGACTTCCAAATGCAAATACTGTAAAATTCTCCTTCTTAGCCAAAATATAAAATTTAAGATAAGGTATAAATATTGCCAAGATGTGCATATTTGTCAGGAGGAACACAGAGCTGGTTGAAATATTTTGACTAAGCTATAAAATCTGTACCTTTTGGCCTGTGTCTTTCTGGTTTAACATCCATTTTTCAAGTGATCCATTTGCTGAAAGGTATGTTAAGAATCAGGAACATACGTATAATTTCCAGTGAACTAGGACTTACTAGAGTTGTAATATCACATCAGGGTTCTGGGATTCAAGTTAGATGGCTGAATATATATATTTCAAAAGGTGGACAGCTCTAAAGGTGGGTTGGCAGATACCTACCCAATACAGAAAAGCATCGTGTTAGCATTTCCAAGCCAGCTGCGAGTTAAGTAGTGCATCTTCACTCTGCAGGACAATGCTCTGCAGGTGCCAGCACCAGTCCCAGGGGAGTTAGCACAGTCCTGACCACGGGCTCATTTGCCCCAGTTCTCAGGACAGCTTATTGGTTTAGGCAGCACCTCTCACTGACATCATCCTCCTCCTTCCAGGCCAGCAGCTGACTTGGGGATCTCAGCGCCCTTCTCCACTTTTCAGGTGTCGTGATTTAAGCCCAGTCGGCAACTAGGACCATGTGGCCGCATACGCTGCACACTCACTCCACCCAGATTGGATGGGAAGAAAATCAAAAGAGTAAAAATGAGAAAAAACTCATGGGTTGAGATAAAGACGGTTCAATGAGTAAAGCAAAAGCCGCCCAATGCAAGCAAAGCAAAACAAGAAATTAATTCACTGCTTCCCATCGTCAGGCAGGTGTTCAGCCACCTCCAGGAAAGCAGGGCTCCATTATGTGTAACGGTTACTTGGGAAGACAAATGCCATAACTTCGAATATCCCCATCTTCCTGCTTCTCCTCCCAGCTTTATATGCTGAACATGATGCCACATGGTATGGAATATCCCTTTGGTCAGTTGGGGTCAACTGTCCCAGCTTGTGTCCCCTCACAACTTCTTGTGCTCTCCCAGCCTACTCACTGGCGGGGCAAAACAAGGACCGATAAAGGCCGTAACTGCCTAACAACAACTAAAAACACCAGTGTGCTATCAAGAGTATTTCTCATCCCAAATCCAAAACACAGCACTATACCAGCTGCTAGGAAGAAGGTCAACGCTATCCCAGCTGAAACCATGACATCAGGACACACCAGTGCTCTGCAATTGCCAGTTTGGTTTGACTTTACCATGTTTTTCTTCTAAATCTCTTACCAATGTCACATATCATTTAGTCAAAAAAGTTTTTTAAAAATGAAAATATATATCTTTGTCACAGGCCTAGGAATTAGGTGATTTTCTTGACAAAATCTATTTTTGACTTTCCAGGCATAACCATTTCAGTGAAAACGGAATAACTTTATAATAATACCTGGCCTGTCTTTCAGGCCATTTTGACTGCAGCATGAGCTTTTCTTATATAAAAGATATGATTTGCATTTAGAAAAGCTGAGGGATACACCTTATTATAAATTAAACCGTTTATACGCAAACGAGAATTAACTAATATAGTGGATTACAAAGCATGTCTCTTTATTGCCTAAGGTCCAGAGAAAGCTCTTAGATCTAGTAAAAAAATAGAGGAAAATGGCTGTGAATATTCAGGTCTTTTATTCCACAGGTCTGGAAAATGGTTGCTTATACAGCCAGAACTCTTCAGCTGTGATTTTACAGAAGCTGTTTTGTTTTCCACACCCATTTTTGCCCTCCTCCTTGTTTGCCTGTTTCTCTAGTACTTTACTGAAAAGATATCATGCAAGAGAGAGAGATGAAAAATTCAATTTTCATGTTTTCATTTTCTTGGAAATATATGGCATTAAAAAAAAAAAGTTTTACTTTAATGTAAGCCCCTTTTAAATTAATGTTTATTGGAAGATGTTCAACCACCTTCAGAAACAGTAAAGAGCTGTCTAGTAAAAACAGAGTGCTGGTCTGTCCCGACTTTGCTTTGCAGTGAGGTTGCATGCCATTGCATGAAACTACTCCTTTGAACAGGCTGTAAGAAACAAAGGCTGAATATCTCTGTTCCCGTCGGACTGCTGTGCTAGAGAAGATCATGAATGCCATTTTGTTTTCAAAGGAGACCCAAGATATTGTGAGATCTATTGTCTCGAAGCACAAGATATGAAGCTTTCTATGTTAAAACAGGGGGAAATAAAATAAAATGAAATGCTTTAAGGGGGTCAGGGCAGAAAGGGGCATGAGCTTCATTAATTTTAGCTGGTGAAAAGGTAGAGCCAAATTCAACTTGAGTAACAATGAACTGCCTACAACTCTGAAACAGAAGGGATGCTTTGACATGATGCTGTATATAATTGATTTGTTATAATAAATTAAGAGAGGATTAGTATAATCTAGAAGTTATCCTAAATCTAGGAAAGACAAAATTGGCTGATGGTCTATTCATGGTGGAGAGAGTAAGAATACATTCTAAGACTGTGCAGAAATAGGAGGACTCAAGAAATAAATCTGAAAGGGAAGAATGAGAATAAACTCAATGGATAAAATCCAGGCAGTCTGACTTTTTTGTTACTGTGAAGGGTACAAAGGCACGATCCCTTCATAGGAGCTATTTCTGAACAGACTTATCAGATTCTACTGCCTTTTACAAGCCCAGGCAGAGGACAGTAAAGTTTGGAGACAGTAACTCGAATGCTTATGGAAATTGATAAAAGATAGGTTGACATCAAACCCAGACATTATCATTCTGTAAGAAGAAAAGTCCTAAGATTAGAGGAGATGAGACTTATGTGTAGAAAGGCTTCAGCCCTGGCAGACAGAAATAAGAAATTATTTATATTCCATAGGGGAAAGTGTTATTCCTACTGGAGTAGAAATTTAGCTATATAAAAGACCACTCCAATGCCAACAATAAATAAAGCAAGGGTTTTAATTTGGGAGACATTCTTTACAGACATTCAGGAAACCATTTGTGGCAGTCACTATTAATATGATTAATTTTGATACTTCAAAATGTGCCTAAGTGTTTGTTCTGCCAGATAGACACCCAGATACCTGAAAACACTGAATATTTCTGCCAAGAACTGTTTTTTTCACAGATGGAAAAAAAAAAAAAAGTCACTTAACACTAACTATACAGTGAAAATAACTTTAATTCTGTGGTTATGTTATTATGAAAAGAGAAACTGAGTTATTGATTGCCCGAAAAGCCATACATTTTATGGCATTAGGTCAAAAAAGCTCATGAAACCAGCTCATGAAACAAGGATGCTCTCAGGAAATGGCTGTAGTGGAGCACCATTAAAACAATTATAAATTTGCCAGTCTGACTACAGGGTAGAAGCAGCTATGAATTTATTAGTCTGACCCTGAGAGAGATGAAGTGCTCTAGAAAAAGATGGGATTAGATTTATTGATCAAAAATATAAAAAAGCAGTTTCAAAGAAAACAGTGAAGTTAATACAGTGTTTTCTCTCCCAATGTGGTTCAAATGACCGTCTTCCACCTAAAGCACTGAGGTTTGCTTATTTACGTGGCTTCAAACACTAGCATTGATGAGACAAGACGCCATTTTAAACCCACTCTTGTTTACTATAAATCCTTAGGGCCATAGGCAGATGCTCTTAATCGTATGGGGTGTGATCTCTTTTCCCAGTTATATCATTTAAAACGTGTTTGTGTGCTGGCAGCTACTTCCAGAACTTGTGTACCTCCAGAGCATTTGAAAATGTCCATCACATTTGAAGGGGAGAGAAGCATGAGACTTGTGCAATTTTACAAGTTTTTCCACATTTTCCTTTTTTTCTTTTTTTTTTTTTTTTTTTTTTTCTGGAAACTCATCATATTTCTCTTTTCTTCATAGCCTAATACTTCTATTCCCTATTAAAACATTCCTTCCCCAACTATCCCTTCTTTATAAACTAAAAATTTTCTAAAGTAATCTTCTGCTTCTGGTTTGATATTCTCAAAGGTGCCTAAGGGAAGCTGAATTAATTTCTGAAGGGAAGCTGGTAAAATCTCAGGCATAATCTGCAAGATGGTAGTGAATATAAGAAATGGAAATAATTCATTAAAAATGAGTCTGGTAATGAATTCTTTGCGAGCTGGAAATTTTTTCTTAATGATGTGAAAGGAAGAGCAAGATCTTTTCAGAAGAAAAGCAGTAAAAAGGACATAAATTTTAATTTTTTATTAACCTAAAATAATAGTACAAAGGACGGAAGCACTGGTTGGACTGTTTTTTTGGCTGTGCTATATACTGCACCAGGAAAAAATAAATGCAAGCGGAGTCTGACTTCTTGTCATTAGAGGTTAATCTCAAGTCTTCCACTGTCTCACATTTGCTCAATGTATGTATTTGCTGGTGGGGCAGTCGTTCAGCAGGTGTGCTTGTTGATCTTCTACAGCAAATTCATGATGTGTCTCCCTTTTGCTTCTCCACAGTTTCTCAGCAAACACCTCTGAAAACCTCCATACTGGGCTGCTGTTTAGCACTTCCTGGGGTAAACACAGATGTACAGGCTTGGAAAGCTGTGGTTGCAGACACTGCATGCGCTCCAGGGCACGCAGGCACGGCCACTCTACCTCTTCTTCTGCCAACACAAGCATATTCCCAGTGCAGCTGGGTCCTGCGCTTTTAGGATAATATTGTTTCAGTCTCCTGAAGGACACTTGCTCCAAACTGATGGGGGCTAGGGCCCAGCAGAGGTTTTTCCTGGGGGTCACCATGGCCCCCACCGAAAGGAAAGGTAAGTGCAGGGGAATCAGCTCTGAAAGCAGATGATGAAAGCGTGGAGAGTAGGTGGAGATTGGTTCACTGAAGGATGATGTGACAGGGAATGACAGGAGATGGGTGTCTCATATGTCCTCGGTCTTTCTCAGACGCTCAGTAATTGGGTTCGAGTCAGGAATGGTGGTTCAGACTTTATTTAACTTAACCATTGCCCTATTACTAATCGTGCAGTGACACTTCATCTGTCATGTCTTAACAAGCTGGAATGTTGGAAGCTGTGACACATTTCTCAAGAACGGTGAAAAATGATTTGTAAGAGCATAATTTCGGATTCATAATAGCAGTGTTTCCATTGATTAACATATACACTGACTGCTGTATATTTTGTAGGCTGTCATATGTATCATCATTGTCCCTTTATTTGTCTCCATATAGAATTTGTTCTCTCAGACACACCAGTAGTTTACAAAATGATTAAATGTGCCTTTAAGTAAACACAAAGGATATGGAAATTATTATAATAATTGTTTTATCACCTTGGTTGCTATTTATCAGCTCCCTCACAGTTATTAGGAACAGATTTACCCTTTAGACGAGACACCTTCTATGAGATCTGTCAAAGCCAATGCCTGCAAGTACCTCAGTAAAATCATCCATTTATCCCAGACAAGTTTTTCCATCTTTCCCTACATAAAATACATACAGTAACCTCTAAGAAGACAATGGCAGTGCAAACGCATTAAAATCTTTCCAGCACTTGTCAGTTGTCAGTTCCCTTGCTCAGGCCATACTTTTCTGCGGAATCCTTGTCCCACTGGGTACAGCTGAGAAGGAAAATCTTGAAGGAGCCAGTCAGTGGTCCCTGAGCCATAAGCTCAACCCAGGCAGAGAGCAGGAGAGCCCGTAGCAGCAGGGCAATCCAGAGTGAAACCCTGCTGCTGAGGGCTAGAGGAGCGCACGACAGCGTGCCAGAGCACCAGCTCCTGTCCTCTCTTTTCCTCTTTGAGGGAACTGTGGTAACGAAAAGCAAGAAGAAATTCTCTCTCACTCTCCCTGCAGGGAAACTTGCTTATTTCAGAGGAACCTCACCAGCACACTTCAAACAAATCTCTTCTTTCTTTGCACTGATCTAAAGAAGATGAAGTCAGCAGTAGATCTGCCTTATAGAAGCTACAAAATTTCTTTTTTATTCCTTTCCTTCCTCTCTGTTTTCATTGTTAAATGACGATGAATCAAGACAATCAAGCTGAAAATTCCTTCCTTGTGCTTTGCTTTCTATTTTTCACTCCAATGGAAGTGACTGCTCGTTGGTGCAAGGCTAACAATTACAATAATTTATCCCTGAAGGGCTTTCAGATCATATTCTTTAGAGCTGAAACTTTTCTTTATGGCTTTAAAGTTGGGTTTTTTTGGTTGTTGATTTTCTTTTTAATTAAAGGCTTCAACCCTTCAATTTTCATCTTGCATTTGAACCATTGTAGCATGCTTCAGAAGCTTGCAAACTAAACTTCAAACAGAGAGCCTGTTTCTGCTCCCTTTGAAGTCATGACAAACCTCCTGTTGATTGCAGAGAGGGAAACTGGACCAAGAGCACAAAGCACTTTTATTTCTTTCTGATTTCTTCAGTTACCCTGCTATTGTACCATGTATCACAAGTGCTGCAGACTTTTGTGGGCAAACCAGATATATCATTAAAACAACTTCCCTAGCAGCACCTTATTAAGCTGCTACTTAAGCACAGTTAAGGGTCATTCAGCAACAACTTTGTCCGGTCTCTGCTCAACAGTCTAAACATCCCAGCTGTCAGATCCCTATGTCAGATTCCTATGGCCTATTGCAGAGGAAAAAGAAAGAGCCCGGAGGTGCTGCAACAAGCTCCGGAGGTCAGTGGTCCCAGAGCAGGACGCCAGGCAGAGCTGCCAAGGTGGCTCTGGTGCTAGAAAGTGCAAGTGTCTAGGGAGCATCTCGCTTTTAGGTAACATCGCGGTTTCAGTGATTCTCAAATCACACTTTCTCAGAACTGCTGTTTTTGTAAGAAACAGTAGGAAAAGATAAGGACTTTGGCTTGACTGAGCTCAAAAACCTTTATATTCTTTTTTTAAATAGCATTCCCCGCAGATTGGCACCTTTGCTTTCCTTCTAGCTCTAATCAGAAAGACATCTGCAATTGGTCAAGTGGGATACAATACTTGTCCTAAACTTAGAAAACTTAGAAAAATCAGCTGTTGTACTCTGACAAGCCATCTTTGATAAGAGTCACCAGAATGAATGAAATGACACTATCTTGGAAATGAAAAATGTGTCAACTTCTTCATCCAGGTCATCAGCAGAGATGAGTCTCCTTATGACGAAGGAGGAAGGCAGACTTGGGGGTTGCCATTGCCTGGATGTTGTGTGCTACACACTGACATGACTGCTGGTAAGTTCCTCAAAATGCATCCCACTAGAGGTGTACCAGCCTTGCTGAAGTTCAGTGCTTCTTATCTATCTATAACTCCTTTTTTCTGTATGCTTCTGTCCTCATCTTTCTGACTCACTCCTTATCTCTCTTTTCTTCAGATGAAAGTGCAAAGAAATTGTCCTGCTAGGAGAGGATAAAGAGAACATGCGTTCAGGAACGTGTCACTGGGGTAGTGACTGCCATTAGTGGTTGGCATAGGAGGGAGTTACAGATTTCCAAGAGCTAGTCTGGCAGTACTCCATATGGGAGAGGGAAAGGAGTAGCTGCTTGCCAGGAATTTATGATATTTGCCAGGCACAAAAAAACATGTTGGAAACCTTCTTTCTGTAAAGAAGGATGGCCATAATTCAGGGCTGGGGTTCCTCTCACCTGACAAAACCGAGCCATGCACACCCAGCTTCCTGAATTGCGAACAGAGAGAAGTAGGAGCATCCTGTTGTGTTATTCATTTGACCTATTTTAACTGACTTAGATAATTGTCTTTAGCTGTCTTTAGGACAAGAATGGTTGCAACCTAGAAGTTCCTACTTTCCTCTGTTGGTTATAAATTTGCAGAAAATGATCTGCATCCAAAGAAGGAGGATCAGGTATGACAGTGCAGCCAGGCTGATCCCACCCCAGTAGCCATGTTCAGGAAGTGAAAATTAGAGGCCTGGAAATTGCTTAATAGGTTAGAGTCAGCAGAGGGATCTGCATTCAACAGGCCGGGCTGCAGCATGGTTCAAAGCAAATCGCTAATATGAATATTTGCTGGAAGACAATGGCCTGGGATAAGACATTTGAGCCAGCCAGTTCCTAGTCAATTTTATAGATGCTGAATTCTAGAGAGGTCACTAGTGACTTTGGGCTGTGAATGGTAACCTTTGGTGTGTAAAGCAAACAGGGAAACAGCAGTGTCACGCTCGATGTGGGTTTGTGCAACAATGCAAGGCAAGGAATTTTTTCTCAAGCACTGTAAATCTGTCTGTGTGTACCTTCTCTGAGCTCCCAATGGCACATGCCTTTCTCCCAATCCCCTCCATTGTTCGCATCTGACTTTTCCTTGTTGAAAAGAAAATTCTTTCTTTAAAACCTAAAAATTCTGTGGATAAAAAAATGTGTATTATAAATTCTGCTATGACTTCAGAAGTGTTTCAAGGTATGTATACCACAAAAGAATTTTGGCCAGCATATGACTTACTAGGCACATATATCTCTGTAAAGAGTCCGGACAACATTTTTCATTCAACTCTATTTAGGAAGGATGTGTGGTCCAGTTATTAAGGAGAGAGATTACGAGACAAGTGCCTGGTTTGTACTCAATTTTGCATGCAACACTAAGCAAATCCTACAGTTTCTCCGTGGCTTAGTTTTCCCATCTGTAAAATGAGAGTGATGGCACTCATTTATTTCACAGGGGTGAGTCTTAATCATTGTTTTTAGAATGCCTGCTGAGCTGGATGCGAATTCTTTCTTCTGCTGAAGTCAGTGCAGGTTTTGCTTTGTGTTCATTGCAACAGGATTGAGATTTCATCCTTGAAGTGATAACAGAATAAAGCTTCTGTCCTGTATTTGGAAACTCCTCTCTCCCTTGCTCATAGACACCTGAACAACTCTGTGGTAGTACAAATCACACTGATTCAATTTATGAATTTATACCACAAAAACATTTAAAATTATGAATAATATATGAATTTTCTGATTTCCATTTTCCTTTTTTTTCCCAGCAGGTCTGGCTAAAGATGGCTTATTCACCCTGATTTTTTTTTAAGTCCTCAAGACAACTGACTTTTTGGAACCACAGGAGCTTTGTCATCAGCAAGGTATTAAAACTCCTTTCCCCACTGCTGAAGAGCCTAAGTCATTAACAGCTGCATCCTTCCAGCTTTGCCCGTCATTCAAGATATATTATTCCACAAAGAGTAATGGGAAACTTGAAATTAGGGAATTTAATTATCATATCACCTCCTCCCTTGAATTTAAGGGGGCAGGGCTGCCAGTCACCACTCATGCATCTAAGATGGTTGGGCACAGTGACTTTGCAGCTGTCATGGAAAGAAAATCATAGTCGTGTTAAACATCAGGAAAAGACAAGCTTTGAGAAAATATCCAATGACAGAGATTTTAAGAAGATTTAAAAAATATGTAGGGTATTAGCTCATAAAAATTGAGAAATACCTAGATTGAAGGATTTGATATCCAAACAGGAAGAATGTGAAAATCAGCATCTTGCCAAGAAGATAGGAACAAACTTCAAGCAATAAAGAAAGGCTGTTAAAATAATGCATGACAACTTCTTTTGATGCTGAAGGATCAGTGAGAAGAAAAATCCTGAAAATTATGCTTTTTCCCAAAAGAGAAGACCAATGCAATTTTTCACGCTTGTATCTCTCTTTACTTCATTAAAGCTTAAATAGCAAATAAGTCCATTGGTCACCAGCAAACTCCTGCCTTCCTCCTCTTAGTGATTCCTGCACGTTGCAGAAGGCAGAGTCTGCTGCTTCCCAAAGTGCCTTGGCAGCACCTTCCCCACCAGGAAGCAGCATCCCCCAACACCCAGGAATCCAAATCCTCATGGAGCAGCCAAATAAATTTCCTGCATACGGGTTAGGAGTAAGAAGGCAAAAGTTCTGAATTTTCATTTAAAAAAGAGTATTTTTACTTCCTGAGCAATTTCTGAAATCCCACCAACCTGTGTAATGAAGAATCACCATTGGCTAAGAATAAGAAAATAAACAAAGAAACAAAACCTTCCATAAAGCTTACAAAACAACTTCTGTCTCGTAATCATTATTATGAGGAAATAAGGCAAAGGAAGTCCTATCTTTTCTTGATGACTTATTTACAGTTTTTTTTATAGAATTCCTGGTCTTTACATTATAGCGTGGGAATGATGGTGGCACACAGGAAGCCACTTCACGTCTTGACCTGAAGGAAACTTTAATTTTTCTATTCATAAGCCTGAAAAAAATGCAAATAAGCAGTATTGTACTTTTAAATACAGCTGTTTAATCCATGTGAATAGATTTACAAAATTATGACTATGGTTAAGAAAAAAGTACTTCACCTGTTTTAACCCAGCACATCAGATTTCTTCCTCAAAAAAGGCCTGCTCTAGACCACACATTGATGGATGATACAGAATTTCATATTCGTTCTGTAAATCTAGATGCAGTCAGTTCACTTGAAAAAAAAGAATTGTTTTGATGCGAAAAGGCTATGTTAGTTCTAGTTCTAGTCACAATTTTTACTTCTTAACAAATATCAAAATATTTCCCTTTTCCATTTGGAAAAATAAAGAAGAATGCCCATTATGTTCAGTCACTGTCACAGAGTTGTCACTGAGTTGTCACTCAGCAATTCAGACCATGCATCTTGTTTTACATTCAGGTGACATTTTCCTACTTGTTACAAACCTGAGTCAATTATTTCAAATATCCTACAAATAGTAATTAACTTTGGCAACTTCTCCAACTAAAAGACAGATCACGATAAATCAGAAGCAGTGAGGATTTTGTTAGATAGAAATAGAACTGGGCATTTTATTGAAACATTCAGAACACAAAAGGAGAGACAAGCATCAAAGATTTAGACATCCATTTCCCCTTGGAAACAGAAACAGAGCCAAGGTTAACCCAGTCCCAGTAACTGCATAGTTAGCAAGTGGCGTAAATATACGGCAGGTACTTTTTCTTCCTTTTGGGAGAAAATAAGCATAGTTGCAATGAATGCCATTTATAGCTTACTGTTTATTCTGAATATTCACCTTATCCTACACTCCTGCCTTTAACATTAATTAAAAAATACTGTCCATTGAGCACTTTATTGGGCAGTGGAGGCTTACAAAACCAGAATTTCCTTGCAACAATGCAAATATCAAAATCTAGGAATTATTGTTAGATTTCAACCACTCTACATATTTCTGCCAAACAGTTTTAATTCTGAAAAGGCTCAACATTAGTTTAATCTCCTGGGTTACGGAGTGCCAGACCAGCTGTAGTAGACCTGGCTTCTTTATTCCTTCCCTACATGGTGCCCTCAGTGTGTCACAAAAATCCTGCAGTGAATGGACAGCTCCAAAAAGTAGTGTGTGGTCTCCACTATCTTAAAAAATCTTATCTTTCTGTGTGTCAGGGGGAACTTTCTGTGTGTGCAGAGGAGACAAAACTGTCCTTTGGCTTAGGAAGGTCCTCTGCCCAATGAACCGGCTGCTAAACAACGTACTGCGAAAATACGTCTTCTTTTTGCAGCAGCAAAGAAAAGAATCTATCCAGAGAACAGCAAGAAATAGTGATCTATCCAACAGGACTAGGATGTCATCCTTTCAAGAGCCCTGATGCTTGGACTGTCACAGTGCCCTCCAGAATGACCTTTGCCATCCACTGTGTCTGCTTGGGTTGCCATGGTTTGCAACAAAATCACACATTGCTCACCAGGAAGTCTGAATTAAACACAGATTTCAGAAGAGAATATGGGGTGAGGGATCTCTGCCACCCCAAAACCAAGGAAAACACATTTTCACATGTCTTCTCACCATTCCTTGGAGCTTTGGTTAAGAGTAATTCAGCAGAAAATTGCCTGAAAAATTGTGTGGGGCTCCCTGTTGAGTATTTAGAACAGGTGATGCTAATCACACTGAGGAGGATGCTGTGACTTGGCAGGTGCTAAGCTGCTGCTTATGTTGTGGGAATGCCTTAAGATCTCTTTGCTAAAAGTGGAGCTGGGTGACAGGTTTATCTTTTCATGTCACAACAGTGGTATTGCAGCATAGCTATGCATCCCGCTAAAGAGAAGTTAAACAAATGCGAGAAGAGTTGGGCTTTTGATTTGTTTTTGTTTGGTTTGGTTTTGTTGTTTCGGGGTTTTTTTAAGCAAAGAAATTATTTAACATTGTTAATAGTGTGTATTTTCTCTGGAGTGCACAGATTTCAGTTTTCATGCTTCAAACTAAGGACAGCCACAGCTTTCAAAGCCACACATATGGAAATAAGTGGGCAAACACTAGGAGCTGGAAGCTGCTGTCTCAGGTGGAAGCGAGCTACCATGTGTTGAAATGTGGCAATTTTGTTTTTTGTGGGACAGCTTGGCTGCATGGTTAGCTACAAGAACTCACTTGTCAGCAGCATCTGTGCTTCCCTGTAAAGGTGCAGGTGAAAATTTGGAAATGGGAAATCCCAGGATTTTGAGGGGGTGGTAAATAATCAAAAGTTGAGAGCAGAACAATTGGTATCCTCATTTGGGAAGATGCAGGAAAGCAGAACAGAAGATGACCATATAGTTGTCTGCTAGGTGAGCACTTGGGTACGTGACACAGGTTCAAAAGATCTGTCTGCCCTAGAAATATGTTGTAAAATCAGTCTGTCTCTTGCCCAGTGAATACTGAATCAGCCTCAATAAAAAATACTAAAAGAGAACTTTGGCATATCCAATGAAAGTAAGAGTGTTAACAGTATAAGAACAACAGCAGGATGGGAGATCAAGGCCCTTTGTCATCTAGATTTACATTTCCTAATAAAAATATTATACTGCTATGAGAAACGAAAACTGTGTTGCCAGTATCAGGTATGATTTATACACAGCAGTAGTTACAAGAACACTTGGCATAAGTCTGTGGCATAGCTCTTTTGTGGGTTATATAAGTAGCTCTAGACATCAGGGGAGGGTCCAGGGGTATGATGAATAATGTTATAGTCATTGTGCATACTAAAAAGAAGAGAGAGTGACCAGAAGGGTCAGTATACAGAGAGCAGAGAATAGGAAAGTCCTAAACAATTTGTCCTTGATGAGAAGGCAATCAGTCCTTTTTCCTTGTGGTCAGAGTTGTTTTTCTGAAGTTTCTGCCTGTAGTCAGGAGATGGTTTAGGCAGAGTAGGTGCTCACCATAGAAGTAGATGGCTAAGGGCATCAGATGGACCTGATGATGGAAAGCCTGTGCTCTGCTGTCAGTGCACCTGATGCTGTCCTGCACTTGCCAGCATCCCTCCATCTGTGGGGCTGCACTTTGCAGATTGAGTGACCCTTATTCTCTTGTCCCACAGCTGGACTACAGCCTGTTGTGCTGCTGTAGTCTGTGGAGGCAGGGAGCCTGCCTGTCCATGGACACTTCCACACTCACATCACCCATATCCCTGTCCCCAAACTCTTCCTCTGCTTCAAAGACTCATGAATCATAGAATCACAGAATCGTTTTGGTTGGGAGACCTTTAAGATCATTGAGTCCAACCGTTAGCCTAGCACTGCCAAGTTACCACTAAACCATGTCCCTCAACATCACATCTACAAGTCTTCTAAATACTTCCAGGGATGGTGACTCAACCACTTCCCTGGGCATCCTGTTCCAATGCTTGACAACCCTTTAGGTGAAGAAATTTTTCCTGATATCCAATCTAAGCATCTATGACATGGGAGTTGGGGTGTGTTTCTCCAAGGGAAAGGTCTCAGAGGAAGAGGACTTCTTCTGATAAATGACCTCCACTTAAATTCTTGGAGAATGGGAGTACAGGAAGAGGAAAATCTTGTAGAAAGGCATATAGCAATGGATGAAGACAGGAGGGACTGCAGAGAGAGAGTGCTGGTATAGCTGGGGAGATGTATACCTGTGACCAGGGAAGTGAATATGGTATACCATGGAGGATGGAGACCTACTTAAGCCAAAGTAAAAAGTTGTCATAAGTATAATGCAGCACAGTTAAGTCATGGTAGAAAAAAACCCAACCTGGATGTGAGAAGATGGGTTGCATGTATCAGAGGGTCAAGTTCCTGGAGCAGCCTTCAGAAGGTAACCAAGCAGTGTTAGAATGGAGCAGATGTATTTATGAAAGAAATTATATTATCTGGATGTTGCAGCTGGCAGGAAACTGGTCTACTGGTCAAAAGATCCCCTGAAGGATCTGTTTGTCAGTGTTAACCCAAGTACACATCTTAACCAAATTAAACATTTGAAAGGGGCCTCAATCTTGAATCCACGCTGTAGTACAACATGGGAAAAACCCTGTTACCCATTAAGCATAAACCAAAGCCACCACAGTGGAGGTGACCTGCTGAGACTTTGCCGTACTACACCTTGCTTGTCCTCTGGCCCTCTCTGGGCTGAGCCCGCTGGGCCCTTCCCAGCACAGGTGCCCTGAGGGCCCTCCAGGGTGGGAGGTGGGCTGTGAACTGGCAAACGTGGGTGCATGGTGCTGGTCTCAGGGAGTCCCCAGCCCGCACCACCCCAGCAGAGTGGTCACGGCCTCAGCGACCCCTGCTCCTCCGAGGGAACAGTGACATGGAATATAGTTCCCACCCACCATGGGAAGTCAGGCTGTGCCAGAACAGAAACAATGAGCTGAGAAATAAAGGGTAATTAATACCTTGTAGTTAAACAAAGAGGTCCAATGGCCAAAGTGTAGGTTAGAAAGCCAAAGTGTACAAAGCCAGAAGGGTCATCCGTGTGAGCTGCAGCTAATATATTATCTACGATTCCTTGTAACATTGCTTTTAACCAAGAGATTGACCAAATGCCAACGTGTCTTGGTAGCAGGAATTGTTAGGTGAAGATGAAATATACCTGGTAGCAAGGAAATGCTGTAATCTTCGCTAGAAACAAGTGGTGATGTTTTGAGCTGTGCTTGCTTCTAACTGCAATTGTATTGTGCAAGTGTTGAGTTTCATTTCTGCTGCTAGCCTCTGATGATGAATTAATTTGAATAAACACATTTTCCATTTCAAAGGAAAACCAAGCTTCTTCTCATCCTTTCTACAGCATACAGCATTTTTCTATGAACTTCTCCACTTCATAATAGTCTGGTTTAGCATTATTTAGGCAATTCAAATATAAAACAATTTAGGGATGTAGTTGCTTATTTCACAGTATTTTTTGATCTTATTTTACGTATCTTCATGACGAAAAGACATGGAATGGAATGCTGCATATTTTCACAAAAATGTATCTTTTATGCATCATACTTCTTTTTGCATTTGCTGAACAAGATCTTTTTACTTTTCTTTCATGGAATATCCAATGTCCTTTGAAGGTTCAGTTAGCAGCAACTGTGTATGAAGTTATTAAGAATATATTATGGGCAAGAATAGTCTAGTGTGAGTAATGTCTAAATATGTTTCTCCTTTTATAGGCTGTTTACAGATCTAATGCTGTAGTCTTTTATACATGCATATATGTATATGTATTGTATATGTTACTTTTTGAAATATATCAGCTCCAAAATAAGATCCAGAATTTTTTTTAAGTTATTGTCTGCAATAAAATAGAGAATTTTTTGTGCTGCAACTCAACCTTTTCCAGAAAATTTAAACCAAATCTGTCTATAAATATTTAGTAAGCTCTCCAGAGCATTTGAAATTATGTATAGTATTATTTCTGTTGCAGACTTCATAACAAAATAAATGATATCTGCATTGCCACAGTATATATCAACATTTAGCATCACTGCCTGCCCTCCAACCTCAGCCAAGTTTCCTCGGCACCCTCCATAGTTTTATGATCCAAGAAACTTACTCCAAAAGCCCCAAATAATACAGATACCACCACTGATATTTTGGAGTGTTATCATAAAGTCTCCCCACTCCCAGAATGAGATAAATTTTGTCCTGACTTTGTCAAGCTATGGAGACCTAATAGATTTCCATTGATTAAGAAGAACACTGCTTCTTCATAGAGGCTTCTCGAGAGGTGCGCTATTGCTCGATAAAGGAGCAGCACCACTAAGCAGCTTCACCATCCATGCTATAAGTGCATGAAGCTCTGCTTTCCCATCCACAGAAAATGTCTCAGAGCTACTTGAACTCTCTTGACTCACTAACAAAAATCTTTTTAATATAGACATGTGCTTTTAAGGTCGTACGCAGAACATAGCTACTACCTAGGAGGTAAAGAAAGCAGCAGGGAGATCAGCTGGATGTTTTTCTGTCCTGCCAGCTGTAAATGGCATCATTGCAACAATCTCTGGGAAAACTGGCTGCCTCTGGGTCCAGGGTACAACAGTAGAGGTACACACAGCAATACTGCCTATATACACATCAGATGAACCCTACATTTCCATGGTGATTTTCACATAACCCTGCCATTGTTTGCTCTCACCCACCCCAGAAAGCCTGCTGGCTCCAGTGGTGCTCCTAGTTTCTGTCTTTCTTTTTAAATGCATTTTCACATTGCCTCTCCCCAGGTGAATGGTACTGTGCCCATGTATTCATCTTCCTGGGAGAAGCAGGGAAAATGGGCATCCCTTCACCTCTATTTATTATGACTTAGGAATGCCTCGCTGTTGAGGTCTGGTGATGAGCTGATGCAGGAAGCTGCCTGCTTGGTTGACGGTCAGGTGTGCGAGCTACTGTGTGCTGCTCACCAACGCCTCTGATCTTTCCGTCTGACCCAGGAGGAAGAAAAGAGCAGAAAGAGTTCAAGAGACACAAGGAAGAGAAGATCCTTCTTTTCTGTGAAGAAAGAAGCCAGACATCATCAGCATCAGCATGAAGCCAGTCTGTGCTGTTTTGACCAAGCAAATCCTAGACTCATTTATTAATATGATCCTTTCATTGACTCTGGCAGCCAAGATATCAGACAACTCCTTGTTGCAGATTCGTAAAGTAAGAAAGTTGTATTAACTTTTCTTTGCTGAATGTCTACTGATAACACACGGCAACTTCAGGGATGCTGAGGGCCTTTGCAATTGGTTGCTCATTCCCCTTCAAAAATGAAGGATGGAAGTACTGTTGTACAATGGCTGCTTTGGAATATAGGTAATATCATAACCCATCATCTTTGAAGAGACAATACATAATTTTTGTGACAACGGCACAATATTTATTCTGCTATTACTTTCTTGTAACTCTTCATCTAACCAATTTTCTTTCATTCTGGGTTGTTGACATTGACCTGACCTTGCCAATAGCTGTACTGACGGCTGTATAAGAGTAACGTTCTTCAGCCTGATCTTTACTGTGTTTTTCCTTACATACAATGAATGAAGTCTCTTCTAACAACAAGAGTTGAAGAAGTGACCTTATATCACAAAGCCATAAAATGCATTTGTAGTTTGATAGAAGAGCTTTAGAAACCTGTATTTCTGCAATGGAAATGCTGAATTTGTTCAGAATTGATTTAAATAATTGTCTGACATCCTGAGAACTCAGATATTCTCCACTGCAAGATTTTCCTGCATTTGGTACCCTCTACAGTAAATCCCTTTCATCCTGTCTTTATTACACATCATGTCCCCCCTCCCTTAACTCCAATAAGTGTGTGGGTGGTAAACATTTTTCTTTTTAAAACAGAATGGGTCTAAGCATCTTCTGTGCTGTCAGCTACACAAAGGTATTTTCTGAATGGGTTTGTTCTGAAAAGACAATTGAACTTCATAAGAAAAAGCACTTTGGAAGGCAGTAGTAGGAATAATATATATACATTTTAGCAGCATATATATAAACACTTTCCTTAAGGAATTCCTACCCTTGTAAGTGGTGGCCTATCTCTTGGATATTTCCCTTGATGAATGATTCATTTGAAGCTAAACCAGGCTTATCTGACACATAAACAAGGTAAGTTTTCACCTCTTCACTATGTCCAGATGTCTTTCATATCATGACATTGAGGTTGGGTAGCTACAGCCTCTGCTTTTTACAGCTGTGCTGCAGTTGTTCTGTGTACCTCACCTGGGATCTTGGGGCTTGTCAATGGGGAGAATTTAGTGGACAAGCTGTGGTGTTAACTTACAGATTCATTCACTGATTCATTGTGTGGATCATAAGTGCACCTCAAGTGCAGGGAGGCATTATCCTGTCTCTAAGGGAACAACATACCTTATAAAACATCATTATTAGGGTATCTTGTAAAAGACCTTGAAAAGGTCAGTGCTCAGAGTGTCCTATTGGCTATTATCCCTGACGGGAATAGGAGTTTGAAAGACCGAATTTATCAATGTCACTTTGTTCCTTATAATTAAGACCACAATTGAAGACAAGAAACAGTTTTTAGTGAGCTATGGAGCTGCAATAGTCTTAGTGAAGACAAGTAGATATACAGAAGATGGTATAATTTATACTTGACATACCTTTTCTACCGTTCTTGCTAAATGTTAAGTACCCAAAGAATACAATCAATGTCCTTGGCTGTCAAAATTATGAGATCTTCACAACAAGCATACATTATAGAAATATTTTAACAAACCAATCCCTACCTGTTTTATAATTATTACTCACTGCAATCCTAATGTTCCTAAGGTTCATCAAGAGCTTACAACATCATTGCTTCAGAATTAGGGGAGTCTGGTTCGCACTTGATGGTAGGAAAAGAGACATAATTCTTACTGTAGGCTAATATATATTACATACATCATTAGGTAACAATCCACGTGGGGACTTGGTACTGGGTTATTAATATACCGTAAGTTGCATTCTAATTTACTCTGTGGTAATAAGAAAAGCGTTATGTAGACAAGCCTCATATAACTTCAGGAACAGAAAGTTCCTGGTTTAAGGTTATGTGCACCCTGTATGTAGACGGCAGGAGAATTTAGCATAGCCTTTAGCAGAAGGTTTACAATAAAAATACAATAAAGCTTATCATAGAATTGCTAACACTTGTTTCTTTTCCAGAAGCATACCTTTAGGAAGATGGAGAGTATAGAGTTTTGTTATTTATTATTTTTGCTTTTTATTGCTTATCATTCGATTGAGACAAGAAATGCAGCTTTTGCCTGGAGTGCTTACATTGCCTAAAGAAAGGGAAGCTGTACATAGAAATGCAATCAGCTGGCAGTGGAGCATAGGCAGAGCTGGTGTGCCTTTTTTTATTACTGATCCTTACCAACACCTGAGACTTCGTAACAGAAGCCACCATTTATACTCATCTATAACTTCTCCAAACTGATATGGTATGATATTTCCATGCTAGCTTTCTGACCATAATAACAGTCTTTCAGAATGGGAAAGAGGTTTCAGAGACAGAAGTTTATGATTTATGTATGAATTTCCTGTGTTCCTGCCTAGGACAAAACTTACAAGGTCAGAGGCTTATGTGGTATTTTCATTAGTTGGAGAGATGTACTTGCAGGTAGGAATAAATAGCGTTTTGACAGCTGATTTGGCTTCTTCTATTAGCTACTACAAAGTGATGTTGGAGAAGACCTCATGAGAAAATGAAAAATAGTTCTACTGAAATGTTATTTATTTATTTTTAAAAATTTCTTGTAAATAACTGTTCTTAGGATTTTTGATGGCTTGTCTGCCTGGCTGAGGGAGCTTCCACAAATCTGTCAGGCATGTGGCTGTGCACAAGTATCTCTTGGACTCAAACAGCTGCCCGAACACAAGGCCCTCATCGTCAGGGATGGGGGGTGGGTGAGGAAGGCTGAAGTGAGAGTGGGCAGTGCATCTCTGAACTCATGTAGGTGAAGCTTACTCATTCCATAATGAGCACTAGTAGTGCTTTAACCAAGGTGATGCACTCCTGACTTAGTGTTATTCCCTCCAGACCTCTTGTTTGCAGGACATAAGCATGGACCTCGTCGCTGTCAGCAAATAGGTGCCTGCTCTAGCTGCACCTGCCATCGGTAGGGACAGTTAAGTTCAGGCTCTGTGGGAAAAGCAGATCTAAGTATCAAGGTATTTTCTCTTTTCAAGTGCTTTCAGTCTTCCTCCTACGTATGAAAGTGCTTCTCTGCAGCTCCGTGCCAGCGCTTTCTTCCGGTCTCCTTGCACTGCACATCAAGGCTTACCAGTACATCTGCTCCGTTCTGCTATGCCCTAGCAACTTGTGTAATAAGCCGTTATATGACTCAGGATGACACCAGCAGCTGTGGCTTATTCTCACAAACTGTTTTTAAATCATTAATTCAATTTACCAAATCTGGTGGGTTTTATTTCACTTATTGCACTGTTTACCTGTGGAGTATTTTTAAAGTTTATCCACCACTGCCCTGCTCATTGCTTCATTTCTTTTTATTTTTATTTAATTCTGAAATTTAAGAAATAAAAAATTCTGCACAAGTAGTTCTGACTTCCTTAGAGAGATTTTAATAAGCATACAAATTTATGATGATTTATTTATATTACTATAAACCCTAGTCACAACTAGTTCTAAATGTGTATCTCCTTAATTTTTCTTATCACTCTCTTCCTGTTCTCATTTTTCTTGCAGTAACATTAATCTTTTGACATGGGCATCATTACTTTGCAGGACCTGTAAGTACAGTTCCTTTATGTATCTGTATTAAGCAAGACTAATTCATCCATTGGTCTGATTGTCAGGGTTAATATGCTAGTAAGAAAAATGCCTGCTGAGAAACATCTGCATTATTAAAGATTATGAATAAACTGAAATGAGGGCAATTTATCTGATGAAGAATAGCAGCATACTCTGTGAAATGGCCTTCCTTTTGAATGATGACCTGCAAAGGGGGCAGTGGTGATCGACAAGAGTGAGGGCTCTCATGGAAACTTGCCCATAGCACTGTTGGACACCTGTGTCTATCTGGGTCCCTGCCACACTCCTTTACTCTGAAAATTTTCCTCAGGCTAAGTTTCAGACCCCAAAGCCTCAGATCTGGTAGTTCATCCTGCTACTTGCCTGCCATTTCAAGAGCAGCCAGGACTTGGGCAACCATGTTGCTGGAAATCTGGGGTCATGGACTCCTGGGAAAGTCCATGTAGCATCAGCTTGGTGAGACAAGCTCTGGGGGAACACCTTACCATCACACTTCTCCTGTTTCTAGTGTGTGGGAAAGCTCAAATACATCTACATTGCCCTATGCCCTGGAAACACGCGCTGAGAAAAATCTTTTAAATATGATGAGACACAATGAATTTGAAGATATGCAAACCAATGGAGGTGACTTCTATCTGTGTGACTGTTAATGGCAGCCGAGCAGGCTGGATTCTGAGAGAGCTGCGTGGAGTTCATGCACTGTGTCCTGGCCTGGCACAACCAAGTACTCAATTAAATTCTTTGGACATCTCTCCTTTATGATGGGAAATCAGTCTGTCTTATAAAGTAAGAGGGGATAATTGTACTTTTACTGAAGATCAACTGAGTACTTAAAAAAATAATTAGGTAGGTAGACAGGTAAATGAATCTGGGACTATGCCGGGGTAACTACTGGTCTATCTTTACAAAATAATCTTCAAGCTCAGTCAATTACCAATTACCAAGTGAACGTTTCAGTGAGCACGACATGATTAAATTTCCCAATTGTTTTCCATATCATCTTATATACTTCCCATAGGAGGCAACCTTGTACGACCTACCGTTAGCACCAGGTAGACGCAAGATAATTACAACATAAGTGTAATCGATGTTTGCAAGTGTAGGCATTGTATTCTGTAAATAGAATACAGGACACATGCCTATGTCTTCTTTATATCCTACTGAGTATTTATTATTTATAAGCATTGAGACCAAAGGTGCAGCATAAGATTAAAAGATTTATTATATCACCTTATATTTGCCCTCTCCTAATCCTGACGTATTTATAATTGTCTGCTCTGCTACACAATAACCCATTTTATTCATAACATATCATTAATCAATTAAATGTAATTTAGACCGGTCTACAGGTTTTTTTCCTTTTTTTTTTTTTTTTTCTCCTGTCTTGGTATTCTGCATTTCAGTGTCTGCTACATTCTACTTGTGTTTAACATGAATCATTGTTGCTGTTGGAAACTGTGGAATGATTGCCCATGAGCCTTCAACTTCACTATCTTAGGACTCAGAATTATATTAAAAATGGTCTATTGCTTCTTTGGCCAAAATTTCTAGCGGCAGAATTTAACTGACATCAGCGGAATTATGCTAGCATGTAGGAATTACGCATTTTTATGTGAGAATCACAAAGAAACACAAAAATGTCTTTCGCTAGTTGTGTCAGCTATTCTTCACGATTGCACAGAACATATTGAGTTTAGCTGTAACTTTAGGTGACTGCAAGAAGATTGTGTCCAATGCCAAGGCTTCAAATGTCAAACTCAAAGGCTTTGAATTTGATTGAGTTCTCGACAGAAAACCAACTTAGTAAGTAAAGAATTTGGGTGACTTATTAGTATCAGATAGGTCTAGACTCTGAGTTTTCTCCATCTTAGACACTGAAATTTCTACTCCTCTTTTCAATGTTACTAACCAAAGATATCCATCGCCTTAAAAGCCAGAATAATTTATTTAAAATTTATTTTAAAAAACATTTTTTTCTTGGGAAAATCCTAACAGATTTCAGTGCAAAACTGCTCCAATTATGCATTTAACAGCTATTCACATATAGCCTCTGTACCACTTGCAATACTTCTTTTAACAATTCTTTAAATGGGATTATCTGACTGGGTACCATCTAGTTACGTGGTATTTGTTCAGTCATGCAGTGGGAGCTTTTGAAAACTAGTGGTCTTGCTAATATTCTCACAAGCAATTGTCTAAGGCCTCAAGAACTACTAACACAATGAGATAAAGGACAACAGGCATCCCACAATCACAAATGAAACTTATCAGTGCATTTTTCTATTATTTGCTTACTTCTGCTTTAGGTCTATTGAACACCATATAGAAATTCTAGAAAGACCGACCGTATTACAAGAAACCACCTCTCCTTTCTTGCCTATTGCTTCTGAAGAGTTTATAGCCATCCAGTGCAACACTCCAGTTGTGTGAGTCATTGCACCATGTTTCTGCAGTGGCAACTATATCATAGTTTTCCAGCAGCACAATGGCTTCCAGCTCCTCCTGTTTGTTGCCCATGCTGCATGCATTGGTGTAGATGCAACTCAGCTGGACTATTGATCCTGCCGCTTTTTTGGGGGGAGAAGCCCTAATTCCTATGTACCTGTTCTCAGGTGCTTTTGTGGTTTCTAAGGCATCGGCAACCCTTATGTCTTTGCTGCTGCATGGATTTCCATCCCCTGCCTCCGCTGAGATGTCTAAGGTGCTGCACACATTAGTACAGGGACATTTCAAATGTGCTCCAGTGTACTCAGCACATCATAGAGCAGACTGAAGGAACTCACTAGCACACAACATTGGCATGTCATCCCCAGGTTTATCTCTAGTGAGCCTAGTTGTACCCCTTTCCCCCTTCAAATCTAGTTTATTATTATATTATTTTATTATCTTATTATTTTATTATTTATTAGTCTATCAGCAGGCACCCAGTTTTTGTATCAACTGATGCTGAATGCTGAAATGGATGAGGGGTGAGGAACACATAACCTCTTCTGCACAGCCTGTCATCTGCACTATTAGCATGGCATGTTCACTCTTTTTGAGAATCTAGAGACAAGGTGGTAAGGATGTTTCAGTTTGATTGATAACATGAAATATTTCTCATGACATATAAAGAAATTATATAGGATACTCCTTACGTATCCCTCTAAAGAGCTATAACAACCTTGAATATGCTTTAACTGGGAAGAGGTTCTATCAGTTAGAGGGACTGCTCTGTTTAAGAAAGGGAATGTTCTGTTTAAGGTACACAGATTGGTATTTACTTTGAAGGAAAGCCGGGGACATGAATGGTCTCACTGTGGATTTGGTATCCAAAAAAAAGGGCACAGAAAATAAATAGCACTACAACTGCATGTGATCTCACCCCCACAAACTGAATTTGTATTAGCTAAAATAACCAAGATGGATGTTTTAAAGAGAAAGGCACACTGTATGGTAAGCAAAAGTGGGGAGAATAAATATGCTCAGAAAGCACCTCAATGATATGAGCTCCCCAGGGTGAAGGCAGGAGATGATTAGTATCATTTCCCACCCTAGGAAATGTCCCTTACATGACTGAGTCACTAAAGCTACTTTTTAAGAACCACCTTCTTATGTATATTTTAATTTTGCAATTTATTAGATTTAGCTGATGAGACTTTCAGTTGAGTTTATAACCTGTTAATTAAGACTGCCCCCTTTGCTTTGCAAGAGTAAACATGTCATTTTAATTTTTTTTAGGCTTGTCTCATTTTTCAAGTGAGTCCAGACTAATTTAACTCATTTAACCATATTCTTACTTCCAAAAAGAGGTTGAATACAAACAAAGTGTTTGAATACACACACAGGGCAGTACTTTGGAAGCCTGCAACCACAAGCATGGAAAACACAGGAGCTGTTTTCCATAAAGCTGTGACAGTCAGCCCCAGAGCAGCAAGATTCTGGGAGAAATTTCCTTCGGTGAGCTTGATCCAAGGAGCAGGCTTGTCCTTGCAAGATGACCCCTGGCTTCAGGTAGCTCCCAGTTATTACAGGCAGCACTGGCACTTGGCATTATATCTTCCAAACTGAGGGCTGAAGCACTGGTCCAGCGCGTGTGGTTTGCTGCTGCATGCCAGCTCCAGCTTTCACACCCTGCAGAGCGGGTGCTCCAAGAGCTAATGGAGCTGGAGATTTTCAAAGTGCCCGAAAAGAGCCATATGCTGTCGAACAGTTTGTCTCGGATTTATTTCAGCAGCCTGATGAAAGCAGAGACATATTTTCTGCTCTGAGATGCTCTCTCCAAGCGATAAAGCATGCTGCAGCCTTTGCAGAAGGGCCTGGATGGACTGCCACCGCCACGGGGAACGAGAATGGTGTAAAGCCAAATAAATGGCTTATTTTACATCAGAAAGCACCCAAGGCTTCAAACTGTTTTATTTGCTGGAAACTCTGAAAACAACTTTCTGTAAGGGTACCAGGCTCAGTCCTCAGTCACAAAGATGGAAATAGGTGCACCTCCAGAAAGTCTCTTCTGCCACCCCCTCCTCATCTTGCACCAAGCACAGCAGTTTGACCAAGCTCAAAATATTTTGGAGGCAGGTGCTGATCGAGTCCTTCCACTTTCCTCTCTGAGGAAACACTTTGTACTGTACAGTAAAACAGGTGTCAGTGAATAAGTTTTAAATAGACTATCACTACTGCCAGAAAACAGAAGCTAATTTTCTTTAGAGCACAATATCTTAAGAGACATAAACTTGTAATGCAGTTTATTCAATGCTTTGAATAATGAATATATGCAGGAAAAAAGAAATCTTATTTTTCAATTTGATTCCAACGGAGAATCCACTTTCTGCTACCAAGTAGCCTGAGGATATACAATCAAGCAATCAAAATCGCTGCTGAGACAGCATGCTATCAAACATGCTACACATCCAAATTTAATAGTGAATATTCTTTAGATTGCTTAACAAAACACCTTGAAATGTGTGAAATTCAAAACTATTCTGAAAAGGCATGTTTGAACAGTGCAGGAAAAACAGAGCTGGTTTCTACTGCAAGAGCATATATCAAAATAGATGATTACACAGTGGGGCTCCTTTCTAATAAGGCAACAAATAGAAAACAATCACTGAGATGTAACACCTGCCTGCATGAAGCCCCTTAAGTATTGAATTTGCTTAGCAATATTTTGTTTGCTTTATTCCAGGCATATGTTATGACTAACTTAAGTATAGTTTCTTTTTCCTTGAGCTAGAGAAAGGGCTGTATTATCCCATGAGCTCCTTTCCAGGAGCATTTTCCTTTGATTCTCTGAGATTTTTAGGTGCATGGAGAGGAATGCCTGTATGACGTGATCTTCTCAAGTGACTCTGGTATGGGATATGGTCAGAGAGACACACTTTTGTCTTGTGCATCAGATCACCTGAAAACAGGACTGTACAGATCACATTTAACTAATGTTTCCTCCAGAAGAGTTTACCTGAGTTCTGGATATGCAACAAGGAATGTAGTCTGTACCCATGGCAGAGTGCAAATGGCTTTTCACATGAGAAATTACCAGATTGGAGGCTAAGGACTCTTCAGAAAGGACAGTCAAGGAAAGAGGGGCAGAGGTTTGTTGCCCACTATGTAGAAGAATGGATTGACCACACAGAGCTGTCTTTGAGAAACTAATGACAACTGACATGATGAAGGCTAAGGTACCCTACAATGTTTTAGCCTCAGTTTTCAATGGTAATCTCTCTCTTCCCTCATATCTCAAGCCCCTGAACGTCAAGGCAGGGACTGTGGAAACAAAGTGTCTTCCATTGTAGAAGATAAAGTTTGGGGCCACCTGAAGAACCCCATGCACAAGTCCATGGGACCTGATAAGATGCATTCCAGGATACTGAGGGAATTGGCTGATGAGGTTGCCAAGCCACTCTATCATATTTGAAAAGTCATGGCAGTCAGGTGAAGTCCCCAGTGACTGGAAAAAGCGAAACTTCACACTCGCTTTTAAAAATAGTAAAAAGGAGGACACTGAGAACTACCACCAGTCAGCTTCAACTCTGTGCCTGGTAAGATCATGAAGCAGATGCTCCTGGCATACATGTCAAAACATGTAGTAGATAGGGAGTTGATTAGAAACAGCCAAATTGGCCTCAACAAGGGCAAATCATGCCCAACTAAACCAATTGCTTTCTATGATGCAGTGACTGAATCAGCGGACAAGAAAAGAGCTATGGATGTCATCTACCTGGACTTCTGTAAGGCCTTTGATACAATCCCACACAACATTCCAAATCAGAGAAATATGATTTTGATGAATGGAATGGATATGAAATTGGATGGATGACAATGTCCAAAAAGTTATCGTCCATGGCCCAATGTCCAAGTGGAAACCAAAACGAGTGGTGTCCCTCAAGGGTCTGTACTGGGACCAGTACTATTTAACATCTTCACCAACAACATAGACAGTGGGATAGAATGCACCCTCAGCAAGCTTACAGATGACACCAAGGTGACCGGTGCGATTGGTTCACTAGAGAGAAGGGATGACATTCAGAGGGACCTTGAGAAGCTTGAGAGGTGGGCCTATGCAAACCGCATGAGGTTCAACAAGGCCAAGTGCAATGTCCTGGACCTGGGTTGGGGCAATCCCCAGTATCAATACGGGTTGGGGTATGAAAAATTAAACATGAGCTGGCAACATGCCCTTGCAGCCAAGAAAGCCCATCAGTTTCTGGGCTGCATCAAAAGAAGCGTGGCCAGCAGGTCAAGGGAGGTGATTCTGCCCCTCTACTCCACTCTGGTGAGACCCCACCTGGAGTACTGCATCCAGTACAAGGAAGATATGGACCTGTTAGAGGTGGGGAGGGCCATGAAAATGATCAGAGCGCTGGAACACTTCTCTGAAGAAACACTAAAAGAATTGGGGTGGTTAAGCCTGGAGAAGAAAAGGCTCCAGGGAGAAGTTATTGTGGTCTTTCAACACATAAAGGGGTCTTATAAGAAAGATGGAGAGAGACTTTTTAGATGGCCTGTAGTGACAGGACAAAGGGTGATGGTTTTGAACTGAAAGAGATCTAGATTGGACATAAGGGAGAAATTGTTTACGATGAGGGTGGTGAAAGACTGGAACCGATTGCCCAGAGAAGTTGTGTATGCCTCATGAAGGTGAGGCTGGACAAGGCTCTGAGCAATCTGATCCGGTGAAAGATGTCCCTGCCCATAGCAGGAAGGTTGGACTAGGTGGTTTATTAAACGCTCCTTCCAACCCAAACCATTCTATGATTCTATGATTCAAAATCCTGACAGAGAAATGTAGGCTTCCTAAGCCTGGAGAAAGGGATGAAGTTAAACAATGATACCTGCAAATGTCAAAATGGGACTGTGAATTTTTTTTAAACTAAAAAGTGCATGGATTTTGTAGTAGTCCAGACTTATTTCCAGTTTACACATATCCGAGTGTTCCGACTGCTGCGTTTGTGCCATCATGTCTGCTGTAACCAATAAATTGTTTGTAACAAGCAAAACTTAGCCTAAAATGTCGGAAGCACATTATTAAAAAATGTGGTTTATTCATATGTTCTAACCCTCTGGAAATGAGTTACTGGCGACTTTGACAAATACAAAAAATAGCCAGCATCTGTTTATACATTATTTTTATCTTCCATATAGTATGCTGTGGACAAAAACCATTCAAGCAGGTGCTAGGGAACACATTTAAATATTTTAGGGTCCTTTGCAGTATGTGTGTGGTGGATGAACCCTGACCAAACGTGAGAATATTTTGTGCCAGGTAAACTTTCAAGACATATGGTTAATTGACATTAACCTTGAACAGAGTTCAAGTTCAAGAAAATTTTAACATTTGTAGAAAAACTACTTTCTCTAGTAAAGTTTAATTTTCCTCTGCCTGTTATGGACTAGAGTTAAAGCCCAAAAGGAATCAGGGGCACAGTTATTTAAGTGGAGGAGTCAAAATGTATCTTGCCTTCTGGATCAAATAAATTACTAAGCCTCACCTTCAGCTGAACACGCAACATGCATTAAGGAGTAGTTTCTAGGAGTTTAGGATGAATTAGGGACTGAACCATGGGTTATAGGACATGTAAAATTTAAAACTAAACAACTTCCAGCAAAGAAAATTAGCATCATTCCCACCCTTTCTTTTCCCCCAAAATTATAATGTAGAAAAGTTATATATTTGACACTTTTTAGAGGCATAACATGTACAGCATTTTTTCCCTCAAGTCAGAACAGGGAAAGAAATAAATTTCAAAGACATCATACTTCAAGGGGTGCCAGAATGTAACACCTCCTACCATGATCTTTCACTTTCATTTTTCTTTCCTCCCAGAATATAATTGCATGCCCTCAAGGTGATGAAAATAGGTAAAGAAAGTTGGTCAGGGTCAATTACTTGCAGCAGGACTCATCTGTCTAAAATCTTACATCTATATTTGAGTTACCTAACCTTGGTTCCCTTTATACTAAGTGAAGGGAGATTTTCAGGTATATTAAAGAGATATTTAAGACAGGTTAGATGAATTGCACACAAAAAGTGCCAATTTCTTTCTGCTGACTTGAAAGGGAGCCTAGCTCAGATGTAGACGTAGTTAGGTCAGAGGAGTCCCACTCTGGATGTTTCCTTTCTTGCCAACCCTCCAACAAGACAATAGCTTTTCTCATGACATCTACAGCAATAATCACTATCCAAAAGATCACTTTGAAGGCCTGATGCGTCTGTCATCTTTTCAATGTCTTTTACCAAAAGTTCATACTCCGAAATCAAACTCCAGCTAAAAAGGGCAATCAAAATCACCTTGGTTTTATGGAACGGTATGAACTTATAGTCTTGGTTTTACAGTTTTTACAGTCCTCGTCCCGGGAAACATGCCTTGATCATATTTTAACTGTGAGATTTGGTGAAACCTGGATATGTTTGGACCTCCTGCCTGTTACGATTACTATAAGAAGTAACTCATATGCCCCCAGGGTGTGCTTCAGAACAGGTGATCCAGGGTGATCAGGGCACAAGACTCGCACCATGGAATTCAGTGTAGGCACAGACAGGTTTGTTGTTTTGAAAAATGTAGCTCTTTGGATGCATGAAAAGAAATAAGAATATTAATGAGATCCTACCTATGCCTCTGTAAGGCTGACACCAGAATACCATATATGGGTGTAGAGATTTGCAAAACTGGAGAAAGCCAGAATGAAGGCGTAAATGATGTCCTACAGAGGTAGTCACAAATCAGGTGCAAAAAAAAAAAAAAAAAAAGACTGCAAGTTACATTAGTTCTATTAAATTAATATTTTGTGAGGAAAAAAAAGTAAGTCAGGCAGCAAGAACTCTCTGTCTAGAAATGAAAGGCATTGAAAGAAACAGCGACCCTCCTGTGTGTCAAGCTCATTTTTAAAAGTGCACCATCATGATTAACAATTGAAACAAACTCTAAGGACAATGATTGGTTCGTTCCCATGATGCCTTCAAAGACTTGACTTCTTTATGGAAGATTTTGTAGACTATGTTTTGTATCAAGTCAGACTAGAGGGTCTAATGGTCCTCTCTAGGCTTAGAATCAATGAACCCATTAATGACTTGGACAGTGCGTTAGAGTTAGCACGTTATCCTGCCATCAGACGATATTACCTTCCCTGTGCTCTAAATTCATGCACTGCACTCTAACTCCCTGCCTCTAATTTCAGATTATCTTCTTGATGAACCAGGCTACTTTTCCTGCTGTGTTAACTCACAGAACAGCTCAGTACTAGCAGCCAGCAATTGTTTCTCATGCGCTTCTGCTGGTATTAACCAAAAAAGCGCGTGTGAGTGACAGTGGTTGGAGAATCTAATATTCCCTGTAGCTTCTGTCTCTTTGAATGTACTGAACCTGCACTATTTACTTTTTTTTTTTTTTTTTTTTTTTTCTTAAAACTGAGAAAACTGTTAGGTTTTGCTGTTCATTGCAGTGGAAGAAGAAATGTCTTTCTGTTACGGAAACTGGAAAAATTATGCAAGGACTGTTTGCAATTGGTAATATCACCCTGACCATCCAGACTTCTGCCTGTCATCCCCTTCACCTTTTTTCCTACCATTTTTTCATATAAAATTTCCTTTCTGCATAGCAGGTACTCTGTAATTCTGCTTCAGATCCCTGCTGAAGTTCCATTTCTTAGTGGAATTGCAGAGCCGTGAGTCAAAGACATTCATTGAAATTTTCTCTGCGGTCAGAGAATCGTGCAGGAGGGCAACTCGGTGCCAGCCGCCCTCCCTGGGAAGTCATATTTGTCATATACCCTCATAATTATTCTTGTGTACTTATTGTCTGATTTTTCTATGTCTTCATAGCCTTTTCCCCCTTTCTCCTCACGATCCTATTAATCATGAATAAGGGCATCTGTGGAGCTCCACTGACAGCCATGATAATTTGCATATGTATGAAATTTTGCCCTGTCATACTTTCAATGCAGGAAGTCTGAAACTAAAAATCTTAAGGGGAAAATTAAATACTGGTCTCTTGAGTCTCATTAAAAGCAGGGGACATCCAGTTACTATGGAGACTTATTCAGATCATGCTAAAGCAGATACGTACATGTGTTCAGCTGAAGAGCTCCCTGGGCTTCATTGACTTAGCTACCTCATGCACATGGAGATACCTGCGTCATGGACACCTAATCTGTCCCTAATCTGAGCCTTACTGTCATTTTCCAGTTCTCATTTTCATTGAATTCTTCACGCAATGGCCTGGGTTTCAACAGAAGGTTTGAAAAATTCCTTCATTCAGAGCAGTCTTGTTGACAGATGCCGCTGGTAAGAAGGAAGTGAAAGATACTGTCATGAAGCTCCTTGAGTTAAGGATGGTGATAGATCCAAGTTTTCCACTTTCTGTGTATGCGCGCAGACCATTATTTTATAATAAATAAGGGAGATATAACACCACCATCTCTACTTTGAAAGAAAACTCCATTTTGTTGACACTGTGATTCTGCTGATGTATGTTAGGTGTGTGCATGTCTATTCAATAGCCTCTTCAGTTGACAGATAATTGGAAACAGCTGTTTTCTGGATCCTGTTGCCCTTATGTATGTCATTTGAAGATACATGCAGTGTTTATCTTAAGCACCAAACTTGCAGAGGTGTGTACTAAACCTATTTTGGCATCTAACACATGAAGTCAATTTAGCCTTGTCCTGTGCCAGAAGCTAGCTCAGTGCAAGGATCCAGAAACTATTCTCTTCTATAGCTTGTCCCCATTAGTGTCTCAGTTTCATGACCCTCTTTTTTCTGACATTGCTATGAGTCTGCCTAAAACCTTCCTTGGTCTGACTCAGTATCACATAATCTGACTTGTGAAGGAAACTCTGCTCTTATGCATCCTGTAGGGAAATATTATAATCATAGAATCATAGAATGGTTAGAGTTGGAAGGCACCTGAAAGATCATCCAGTTCCAACCCCCTGCCATGGGCAGGGACACCTCCCACTAGACCAGGTTGCTCAAAGCCCCATCCAGCCTGGCCTTAAACACTTCCAGGGGTGGGGCATAATTTTATGCTTCATGTTTTTTACCTATGTTTTACATGTTTTAGGACACCAATCACAGAATCACAGAATGGCTGAGGTCGGAAGACACCTCTGGAAGTCATCTTGTCCAATCCTCCTCCTCAAGCTGGAACACCCTTGTCTAGAGAGTTTTTCAGTGTCTCTAAGGATGGAGACTCCACAACATCCCTGGGCAACTGGTGCCAGTGCTCAGTCACCCTCACAGTAAAAAAGTCTTTACTGATGTTCAGACAGAACCTCCTGTGTTTCAGTTTGTGCCTATTACCTCTGATCCTGTCACTGCACCACTGAACAGAGCGTGGCTCCAACCTCATTGCACTTTTCCTTCAAGCATTTATTTCCGTTAATAAGATTCCCCTTGAGCCTTTTCTTCTCTAGGCTGAACAGTCCCAGCTCTCTCAGCCTTTCCTCATATGTGAGATGCTCCAGACACTTAGTCACCTTTGTGGCCCTTTGTCAGACTCTCTCCAATATGTCCATGTCTCTCTTGTACTGAGGAGCCCAAAACTGGACACACCAAGCGGTAGGTTCTCTGTCATGGTATACTGGCATAGGTCTGGAGGAGTCAGCCCCCAGCCACCACAAGTTATTCCCTGGAAAGGTTCAGCTCTTTGTTTGCAGAATTTACTGAGGTGGCATTTGTCAAGCATTATTCAACTTTAGTTTAGTTTAGCTTTGTTCAATCACTGCTTTGCTGAATAGTAAATCAATGTCGGAAAAGGTTTATGAATGTAATGGCAAATTGCACATCAGTTAATGAAAGGGTATGAATAGATAATCAGGTTATAAATCAAGTCAGAGCTTTAGACAAAATTACAAACTGTGAGAATAAAGCCTGGGTGGTTAGTCATAGCTTCAAAAACTCATCTGTAGCTATCACTTTTTCAAAATTCAGTTATTGTTCTTAGGACAGAGTTGTGCTTGTGTTTGTGTTTTTGGGCTTATGTTGTCTGGCCAGATTCCAATCTAAGTAATTATATTTGCATACATCAAATTTCCTGTGATGTTTCACATTGTTCTGCATTTCCCTCTCCAAAGCTTTCATTAGTATGAGAAAATGACAAAATGCTCTTGTGTTGCTAATGCAGTTTACAGCTGTAGTTCAATGATGAACAAATCATCTTTCCTGATAGGAATAGATACAGACATATAGATCTACCAACACATTTTTTATACTTTACTGATGAAAAGCATGAACAGCCTGGTCATTATTGATGCATATTTATCTCATTATTGAACTGTAGAACAAGTGAATAGATCCTGGTCTTTGATTGCCATCTCCACATTTTGCCCACTGATTTATTTCAGTCAAAATAACTCAAAGACTTAATTCCTCACTAGTCAGACAAAGAAGATGCAATACCAAAAATTAAGGTCTAATATTAATATTTGTTGGTTTTGGTTTTGTTTTATTTAAGTTTAAAGTTAAAATCTTATGATTTTGGCATATATTGTCTCCTGTCCTACTCCTAGTGCCAGCTCTGTTCCATGTATCTCCTAAAGGTAGTTACAGCTTTGCTTACTGGTGGTATGATTTCTAAATAGGATTTCTGTAAATGCAAAACCTCTCTGACCATAGTAGGACTGAAATAATTGTCATTGGTAGAAATATTTAGGATTTGATCCTTTTTCCCTGGAAGTCAATTGGATATTAATTTAAGTGATTTCATAGACATGCATCAAGTACTAGGGAAAGGGATTTTTTTATTTTCACAGCACACGGTGAAGCAAGCTGTAGTAAATTGATTTCCTCATGTGTTAATTAATTTGATGTTGCTAACCAAATATCTTCAAAGGAAATTAATAAAATTAATATCCCTCAGAGTGACAGGATTCTCACTCATTGTTTCAAAGAGCTATCTGCCTCCTTCCACCTGGTTTTGCCAGTATCCCAAAACCATCTTCAGTGGATGTGAATAGATTGCCTTTAGTGTAATGCAGTGACTCATCCCTGCACAGAGAGATGAGAAAAGCCCTCCAGACTTCCTCCAGAGGGTCTCTAGACGTAAGCAGTCTAACTCTGCTGATTCTGATTCGTCCCCTGGAAATGTCATATTTGAAAGTTCACTGGCTTTGTTGGCAAAGACATCTATATCTTTGTTAGATTTTTTCTCAGGCTGTAAGTGTGGTACATTTGCTATTGTGCTGCAGGCTTGAGCAAGACAGGACCCCATCTCTTGGAAGCAGCATGATAACATGAGTCAGGCAGATTTTTAGGACCCTTTCTGTTACAAGGGGGAAAATAAGTAGAAAGGAAAAGGAAATAATTTTTCATGCCCAAAGCAGTATGCTGAAAAAGGCTCCTAAATCAAAACAGGGTTGCTCTACATAATATTTTTCCTTCCTGATTCAGAGTCAAAGAAAGGGAACTGGAAATCAATGATCCATGAAAATATATATTTTTAGAAATGTATTCAACTAAAGGAAAACAGAATTCTATTTAGAAAATTAAATGCTCTTACAATGGCTTATTTTCAACAGGATGAAAAACATTATTTCCACCTCCCCGTCTACAACAGAGATGCGTAATTTTTTTATACCTCATTTTAAAAGATAATTTGAGTTTATGTGTTGCAATGTCCAAAAGTTAAAAATTAAAGACAGACTGACATTATATGAGTCTTCTCCTCAATTTTTTATTTATTAAAATTCTGTACTGAAAGTGTTTTATCGTTGGTGGGTTTTTGTTTTTTTGGTTGGTTGGTTTTTTAAGTGATTGAATTCTACTTACCGAAAACACCAATATACAGGACCATTTCCTGACCACTTGGAGTACATCTCAGCACAGATTTCATCACAGCTAGATCAGCCACCCAAATGTAATTTAGATTGTGAAAAGGTATTTTGACGTCTCTCCATCTCAACATCTCATCAGGAAAAAGTGTTGTACTAACTCTGATTTTTCATCATCATTTTGAGCAGACAACTCTCACCAGACGGGTGACCATACCAGCACCCATTGTGGAACGTGGATCTCTCCCTTGGAATGAACTCAGGAGATCATCAAAGAAGGTGAGACAGTCCGGAAGCTGTAGCTGTTTATTTTGTTAAAGAAGAGAAACTTGTAATTTCATTATTTGTTCCTACTATTCCTCAGTGAGACTTCTCTTGGACTTGTTGGGATCCAATGAATATCTTTATTTTAGTCTTTATGCTCCATCCTTAGCAGTTCTTTATAACATAGACTGTCTGTTATCCCTCAGGCCATCTACCTCCTCTACAAGAACCAATGATAACCTGAAGGCATCCCAGTCTCTAAAGCAAATTACTCAGAGAATAGTAAGTGTATAAATACATGGGGCTAACTCACAGAGGGATATTGTTGTTGGCAAATCCTAATCGGTAAGTGCCCAGCCATGGGTGCAGACATAGCCAGAGTGCCTGCACAGGCATGGATCAGAGCCAGACAGGCAGGAGGTCCAGTGCAGAGACACCCAGTTGTTTGCACCAGGATCTGAGCAATGCTGCGCTGTCTCATGTGGCTTTACCACTTTGATCTCTGAGAGCTCAGATCCTTACACCACACATTACAGCTTATATACATGCTCTCGCAAGCCAGGAAAGTGCCCTAATTACCAACCAGAGAGCAATCACTACTAGAAAGAAATTGACTAAATCAAATATGAAGCCAAGATTTAACAGGAATATTGCACCACATGTACCATTTCATCAAAAAGGTGCAGAGATCTCTATTTTCCAGAGTCACCTGCAACAATCTGTAAACACCTGGCCAGATGATCCAGGCTTTTAATGAGTGAGTAGATAGGACAGATGCCTCTTTTTGGATCTAGTTTCAGTACTGCCAACGTTGGGATTGTAGAAAGTAATTTCATTGCTTCACTTCACAGCTCACCCCAAATAGATATTTGTATTGACAACAGCTTGGGAGTGGATGAATTTTTAATTCACTGTTCTCCTTTTCAGGGAAACACATAATATTATACATGAGTGCAGAGGCATTGGTACTTCATTCTCTCTAGTAGAAAAATCTTACCTGATCCCATTTGCTGTTTTAACAGTTGCATTTCATTAGCTATTCACAGTCATTTGCATGGCCAAGTAATACATCAGTTTTTTCTTTTTCTCTACAGCCTTCCAAATGATAAGATCCTAGTTTATAACCAAGCTTCTTATTATTAGTTCCTAAATGCATGATCTTCTACCCCATTCCTACAATTCCCAGGGCCATACAAAACTGCCTTTACTACATCTCATGCATTAATGTCTCCCAACTTTGTGTTAGTAGCAGTTTCTGTTAGCATAGTCCTGCTCTTTCGCTCCATTTCATGAATAATTCTAAATAAGCTCAAGCTCAAAACTGATATGTGGGTAGCAGCACTGGCAAGAGTCTTCCAGTCTCATAGTTTCCCTGCCAAGACAACCCATCCTTGGCTCCCAGCATCCCTACCCAATTTAGACGTCGTATAAACAATCCCTGTCTTCTATTGTGGCTATAAGTTCTATTGAAGTCCATGCTCAAAATGATCACCATATTAAAACACACTCAGGTATTTGACTCTAATCAGATATGTCTTATACAAAACAGGTGCTTCAAGATCAGCAACAGCTATTTTAAAGAAGCATTTCAAAGGTTTTAAAAACAGGAGTGGAAACTATTTTTAATTATTTTCTGATCTCTTTGCCTAGGGAAATGAGTGTATTAGTTACCATGAAAGCAATTACCAAGACTTCTAAGGGAAATGATAATTAAAAGAATAAATATAGAACTCCTCCAAAATGATCCAAACAGACTTCTAATACGTGAGGTTGTCTCAACTTTCACTCTGTGTTCTGTAATCTCACAGCACTGGTCTCACAGAAGACCACTCTTCTCTTGAAAAGCTCCTTTTGCTTGGTCTCATTGATTGCATTTGTTACTAGTGTTCTGTTTGTCATGATTATGGAAGTATAAGCCACGAATAAGTTTCTGAGACATATATCTGAAAGTTAGTTCCCACAACAGACACCAGGCTCTTTGATATAACAAATAAGATCCAAGGTAGCACCTCGGCTGTAAAATGTATTGTGGTTTGTCTTTAGTGTAAAAAGGCTGTGTATTGTCTGTTAATAGAGTAGTTTAAAAAAAAAAAAAAAAAAGATAATGCTGAAATGCTGAATAAAAAAAGAAATAATGCTGAAATGCTGAAAAAGCTTTGCTTTTTACTGTTTTTTAAAATAAGCATTCCGAAACTCTGTGATTCTAATAATAATGTTAGTGATGGAATGACATGTATGTAGCATTAACCATCAGAATAATACAGCACAGGCATGTTACAAAGAATATGTAGATGAGGTGGTTTTACAGAGAACGGTTAGAGAAGAATGCTGACATCTTCATTTATCTAACTCTTACCAAATGAGAGGTGTGGTCTGTATAAAAGTTGCTAGAGTTTCACTTAATTAAAATGCTTACATAATGTTGGTAATAGTGTTAATTACATATTTTTCTGTACTTAATGTGCACATACTATACTTCCTATAATTTTAGTAACTTTCCTACCACTGTTTTAGAGAGATGAACCTTCTTAAAAAACAGGTATAACTGACATGTCTTTTTCTAACACTCAAGAGCCCTGCAGCCAGGGAAGATTTGGTATTTAAAGCTGCAATATCTGATACATATAAATCTTGTATTATCAGGGATGAATCTTTAGGAACAGGACAGAAATTTCACATTCGGAGGAGAGAGGAGTAATTTCTCTGAAAGGCTGATGCATTTAAAAAGTAATAAATTATTTTAATGACCACCTAATGGTAGACATTACACAATGTTCTCTAATTATTAATCCACTGTAGACATGTTCACTGGTCTGAGAAAGTCTTTCTGGTGCATAACTTCCTGCAGTTTGATAAGGTCACTGTTCATCACTGTTTCTGATTGAGTTCTGGCATTGAAGAGGTTCTGTCGTGTCTTTACTGCTGCCTTCTCCTGGGTGGAAAAACCCCAGTCAGAAAGGTGTACCCATTACTGTCAAAACTGAGATGACTCTTATCACAGTGCACTTTCTCCTTTGAAATGATCCCTTGCTTCTCCACCTCCATCTATTCCATAGCATTTTGTCATGTACAGTCCCCATCCCCTCCCACCAGTTCCAGTGTTTAATCGTCTCAAGGTTTCTTACCCTCATCATTACGGGATTGTATCCTGGTACTTTAGCTCTCGCTGCATCTCCAGCCTGCTTGACTTTTGGGCACTTTTGGTCTTATGAGCTGGGCTAGGTGAGCAGTAACATACTTGAATCAATGTAGTGCTGTGGAGAAGCTAAAAGTCGATGCAGTGCTGTGGACAAGATATGTAATACTCCTATTAATCTACAAGATAAGGTCAAGAATTTCCAGTACAGGACTATGCTGATATGCCTACGTTGCTTCTAATTCCTGAGCTAGCTTGGATATTTTCAGGTTGTGTATAACTTCACCTTGCTTCACTGTGCAGTAAGTCAGATACTGATACCAGACATTAATTTTTCAGGTCTGTCACCCCTTGAAACACTGGTACATCAATAATTCCCTCTTGCTTTCTTATCTGTAATTTCCTTTCTTTCTAGGCTGCTCCAGGACTCAGTCTTTTGTCTTTAGCATGTGTATTTCTAAAGCATATATTCAAACTTCTAAAAGATAAAATATTCCTTACCAAAAAATCTTTCTTCCTTTCAATATTTTTGTTGAGACATAACCAATCCATAATGTTTATCCTAATTCCTGATAAAAAAACATAACAAGAATATATGTCTGGTCTTTAGTTTGACTAAGAAAGACTTCAGTAAGTTTAAGTGCTGTATGATGCTCAATTGAAGAACTGCATTTTATATCAATTTAAACCTTTCATATTTGTTTTGCTAGTCCCCATGTTTCCCCATCTCTCTTGTTATGACAATATTTTCTTTCTTTCTCCCAGAGGAAGCCAGGACTTGCACATAAGAAGAAAACAGGGAAGTAGAATACAACCAATGTTTGTTCAACCATCTTAAAAGCCTGCATGGGTGGCAGGGGGAATGTCTCAAATTATTGTTTGTTATTTTATTTTCCATGCTGTAAACAGTTTTTTCTGTTTCTCTGCTCATTTTTCTTGTGAGTTTTTCAAGACCATATGTTTCCCTGTACCAGCAATGAGAATGGATTTTACTGCCTGTGCATTATTGTGCATATACTTGTGATATAACAAAAGATATTGACCTCAGATATTCCACACAAGAGTCGTGAAGCTTTCTGTTCTGCTTAATGATGCAGAAAATTTTGCGCTTTGGATTGAAGAAATTCTAAAGGAGATTGCAGCTTTGCCCTGAAGGATTCAGCTTTGCATTTATCCTGAGTCTTTCAGTCTCACCATAATACAGAAATCTCATGCTGCACGTCTACCCACTGGTCAGCTTGGGAATTCAGCTCTTTTTGTAAGAATGAAGGATTCTGATACTATTACAATTTTATCCTCTTTATCTAGGGAAAAGTCACAGTAAGACTCTAACTACAGCTTTTCATACTTATTCTCTGTATTTAAAATCTGATGCCTCTTTCGTATATTATGTAGACCTAACAGTTCTAAAAAGGGTAAGAAAATATCTTCTGGTCCTTAGGACTGGAAGATCAATAATATCTTGAAATTAAAACACCCAAAGATAGTTTAAAGATAATGAAGATGTCGAGTAAAGTTGTTAAATTTAACTAAAGTGAATTTGAATTCATTTTATGAGAACCTTATAAAATGTAGTAGGATACTGCAAAGAGTATGCTTAATGATAATTAACAATAGACGAAAGTAGAAAGTTGGGAACAAATTCCTGTTTTGTAGAAATACTTAGGGTTGATCTACATCTCAAAAAATTTACAATCTAACTACACAATGTCAAAGAAGCAACAGGAGAAAGGACAGATGTGTCAGTGTCTGACAAACAGAGACACTGCCACAGAGCATCACCTTGCAAACAGCACTTTGGTGCGCAGGTGCAGCAATGGCAGCCGTCTTGTTTCAGGCACTAGGACTATTTATGTGTTTAAAATCTGCAGCAGGACTGGGAGGTGAGGGCTGTCCCTTTTCCTTCACTGGCAGCACATGGTACTTCCCAGGGTTTCTCCACGGCTCAGTATTCAAGCTGCCTTTTCCTTTGAAAAAGCACCGTTTGTCAAAACTGTTCTGTATAACCAGAAAATTGTCTGGGAGGAAGAAAAACATAAAGAAAGCAAGCTCAGTTTTATTCAGATTTAGAGGGAACTGATTTTTTACCTGATGGGGATTACTCAAATGGTCTTGGCATGTGGATTGGCTAGTGAGGAAACCAGGCCAACACAGCCGCTCGTGGAAATGTGTCTCTGTGTGCTCTTGCTTATCAGCTGTTTGGAGAATTGCGGCCAAATTTGGCAAGGAGGAAAAGAAAGGAAAAAAAAAAAAAAAGAAAGGAAAAAAAAAAAAAAAAGCTGGTATAGGTTTCATGAAAACAGGCTGCTGAAAAGAGAAGAAGGTACCTATGAGTGCCTTGGCTGATGGATGGGCTGGTGTCCTCGTGCAAACCCTGTTAGACACAGCAGAACCCATGTGGTGTAAATACCTTACCTATATATAGGTGTGTATATATATGTACACAGATGTAACCACAGCAAAAGCTGCAGAGGAGCTCATGCTCCACTGCCAGCCATAAAAAACACCCTTATTTCTTATGCTTAGGGTATTTTTCTTCTGGAAGCATTTGGCAACAGCTATTACGTTAATTAACGTGTTAATTATTTGTTAATTAACACTAACTATGACTTTCTCCAGAAATGTCTGCCAGAATACAAACAAGGCCTCGAAACCAAACTGTTGGTGAGCAATTGTGTGCAGGGTCCCAGGCAGCCACGCGCCATGATGGGGGCAGGAGGCCGAGGGACAGAGGGAGGCCAAGGGATGGAGGGAGGCCGAGCCGGCCAGCGGGCTCCTTGTCCTTCCCCGTGCCACCCCTGGGGGCTCTGGGGCAGGAGGTCAGACCCAACTGGACCCATGGCTGAAGATGTCCCCAGGCACCCGCAGATGGGTGCGGGTGCTGTGTGGGGTACAGGGGACAGAAATGGCCGGTGGGGTGTGAGTGGGGGGCAGTCAGTCAGTCGGAGCCGGGAAGTGCCCTCAGTGTCCTAAAATACTTGCTTTTCTGAGGAATGCGCAGTAAGCACAGGTTAATGGCAGCTATTCAGGCAATTGTGTGCATCTCTGAAATGTGTTCATACACTTTTTGTTTCAGTCTTGATGACAGAGATGCACTTGAACTCCTCAAGAAGAAATTTTATGTTAAAAAATAGCTTTCAGCAATACACGAAATGAGGCATCTGGAGGGAAAAAAAAGTACCTTTCTTGTTACCTAAAGAGCACATTTTGGTGTAATATGTTCGTGAACACACTCTCCTCTGAACCCTTGCCTACAGCACCCAGTCCTGCATGTGGTTGCTCCTGTCTTTCCAGTACGTAATGCAGTTTGCCTGGAGTACAAGATAGGGCTAATAGGAGTGTCCAAAAATTCAGGCAGGCAGAAGCTTGACAAGATATCCAGGAGAATAGTTTAATTGTGGCTGTGACTTTATACTTTCGAAGCACCCCCTTAAGGCGCTCAGCTCGGTAGCACGCACATACACCACTATGCTCTGCTGGCTGCAAAGAGAAGAGTTTGACAACCCCGTGTTATCCATGCCTAACGGAGATCCCAGCCCCAGATTGTCTCTGCCATGCTCTATAATTCCAGTTGTCTGTCTGGACACAACTGGATCCTCTTTGTTGCAAGGGGCAAGCATAACTCATCACTAAAACTTGACACACGCACAATGATTTTCTAATAACCAGGAACATTTGTTGTACTTCAGTAGTAATGTGATGTGGGAAAAATGCTTACGGTTTATGGGAAGTCTGTGCGCAGTTTTTGCTTGGTAGCTGTAGGCTCTGTAAGATACCCTAAATAAAAAGGAGGATCACGTAAGAGCAACATAGGAGGACAGAGTGTTACGCAGCATTCGTACAGAATTCACAGAGAACCAGAGTAAGCATGTGACATCCCCTAAGCTAGCCTCAAATGCAACATCATACATAGTTTTTTAGGATCACAGCATAAACACCTAAATGCTTGAAAAACTAACTGACAAAAGCAGCTCGCGTTTTCTTTTAAATTAAATGATCATGTGAAGAGAAGTCCTGCCTGAAATACTAATCAGGAATTAAGAATCAACTTTAAAATTAAATGTAGCAAGCAGCTGTGAGCTAATTCATAAAGAGATAAGTCTCCAAAAGGTTTAATAGTCCAGCTCAGAAGAGTTTTGTCAGGGTTATTTTTTCCTAAATTTATTTTTTAAAAATGTACTTTGAAACATCCTGTACAAAGGAAACAACAAACTTCTGGAACATTCTGCAAAGATTTCCTTTTCCCTTATTAAATTTTAGTTCTGCGCATACCTGCCACTTTCTATCCAAAACATTGTTTCTCCCACATCAAATTATAGTTCTTCCTCCTTTTATTGCAATTTCACCTAACATTCCCACAGCGTTATTCTTTAATCTGGCATTTCTCCTCATCTGCAGTTCTGTAAAGATGGTCACCTGTGTAGTCATTTAGTAAAGCTCCAGTAAAAGATAGTCTGTCTGCCTTAATTTTCTCCTAGATTTTCTTGCTCATACAAGCTGGAATCCATCGAGTTTTCCCCTTCAGTATAAGTAATACTTCATAAAAATGAGTAGAATCCAAAGTTTCTTTAAAAAATCTCATAGTGGGAAAATTTGAGGGTTGTTGACTCATTTAGCAAGATATCTGGCCTAGTAAGGTCCAGAAATTTGCTTGTCTGTTCTGCTGGGTCTTTGTCAAAGTTGAAAAATACTCCCCTGTAAATTACACGTAGGCTAAGGAATGCATGAGATCTAATGCTGAGTGTTCAGATTTGCAAAATAAACCTGAGGCTTAGAAGCTTTGCTGCAGAGGATCTCAGGAAAATTAGAGAGGCATCAACGTAGTAAATTTGTCAAAGTCAGTGCAAATGTTTGATTGTTGTCATAAGTGTATTGGCTGATTCACAGAAGACAAAACAAAGCAGTCATTTAGTAAACTAGTCATCTGTAAACTTTATCTGGGGCACAGTACCAAAATTCTGTGAGTAAACATCAGATTTCAGACTTACCATCATAGATGCTAATCAGGCTTCCTTTTCTGTCTCTGCACAGCATGGGAGGCTGAAGTCTGTCACTTCAACTTTTAGTCTTCAACTTTTAGTCCCCACTTAAATTTGACACATAAGAAACATAATTTTGCTTATAAGAAGGGGTCTTGCTTCACACTTGTGCCTGCAGTCCATGAGAAGTTTGTAGTAGTGAGCTGGTCAATGCAGTGCTTTGAAATAGTTTCCTCCTATCTCTCATTATTTCTATAAAATGGGCATAATAAAATCATAAACTAGATTATACACTTACTTGATTTATAGAGTTTCATGGGTAAAGTGATGAGTACTAGCATTAGTGGGACTATTCCTTTTGCACACTAACCACCAGCATATGTAAAAGGCTGTTGGTTTTCTTTTCAGAGAAGAAATTGATCTTAAGAGAAGGAGGAAGGAGGAGAAACCAGAGCAGAGCTGAAAATGAAAATGTTAGGGAAAAAGAGAAAATACAGAGAGAATGGGGAAAAGAATTGTCTTTTCCTGTGTCCTGTCTCATCATTTAAAAATCTAAGTTACAAAAGGTAGGTGACGAAAAGCAAAAACCCATCCATTTTACCTAAATAAGTTCACCCATCCCGTTAATGCTGCTACATGCATTATTGTAGCTATTAATTTATTAATGACACCATTCTTATTGTAAAGCCACACTTGTTACATAGCCCTCAGGGAAAAAGTCAAGTGCTGTTATTTAAAAGAATAATTAGGGAACTTACTGAGTTCAATCAGTGTGTATATGTGAGGGAGAAAAAGAATTAACAATGGGATTTATGAATTTGAAGACTCTATTGATATTCCTCCATTCTTCCTAAATACTAAAGCTTTTCTACCACACCCAAGAATAGTGGAAGACAGCCAACAAATGTAAGATAGATACCAAGTCACAGTTTAGGTGCTATATTAAACTTCAGAAGATAGCTATTGGGAAAAATTTTCCCGGGCGCTGCCATAAACCCAGACTGATCTGAATGCTTGTGCGACGATAAAACTGTGCCCTACTTCTAGCTAACAGGTCATTTGGCTTCTAGCCCTTCAAGTTGTGCTTCACGTATAAAATTCTCTGCTGTGGATGTGCATAGGACTCTCGTCTTTACAGTACCTCCTGAAACACAGAAGAACGCCACTAACCAAGGGAATAGATCCCGGTACCATCAGTTTGGTGTTCATGCAGCAGACCAACAGTAGTGCTTCTATGTGGTGGTCAGCTTTCCAGTGGAAGATTAGCTAGGAAATGATGGCATTGCGAAGAACGGCAGCGTTTGTATAGAGTGCTGCTATCTTGGTTAAGAGCAATAAGACCCTAGTGTTTCTGCAGCTTGAAAATAAGGACACATTCCCTTACAGAATGATCTAAAACGTGTTTCCTTCTGTGAAATGAATCAAGGAAATGATCTTGCTGACATACAGAAAAATCCCGCCTTTACCCAGACATTTTTCACCCAAATCAGTCCTTGGCTTAGGTTCATAAGGAATCACAAAGGGCAAAACCAAAGGCAGCCCCCTCACTTGGGGGCTGGAGAAGAAGGGAGAGGAACAATATTGTTAGCATAGTAGGAATGTCTAGTGCTAAACATTACCCATGAATTTGGGCCCTCACTGTAGATATTATCCTGGTAAAAGTAATACTTTTCATCTCTTATTTTACCTGTATCCTCAGAGGTTGAGACTATCGGCCTGTTCAGCTACACGAGCTCGGTCCCTGGTCTAACAGAGCCTGGCAGGGAGCAGACTGAGACTGTAAGTCACAGAGCCGGATCAGCCCCAAGCTGCCACAACGTGCCCCCCGCACCTTGGACCCTGGGGTGCAGCTGGAGCAGAGCGCTGCTGTGTGTGGCACGCCAGCCACAGCCACACGGCTGCTGCTCCAGAGCAAAGGCAGAGGGAACATATGTCAGTCTGCAAAAGGCCATGTAGACAGCCTCAGCAGGGTGTGAAACACGTAGTGAGCAGTAGTAACTCCTGATGCACATCAATAGTGAGAATTTCAGGCTAGATTATAAAGAGCAAATAAAAGATTTTATTTCTTTGACAACGTTTCTCTGTGTGTTTCTCTAAACATGTATACATCACCTTGACATTATCTATCAAAGGCAAACACTCACTGAAGATGAGCATTTTACTTATATTGCAAGCATCCTTTAGTTTGCATGAGTACACTTAATGAGCCATCAGAAAATCCCCAGCACAACAAGACTGCTTTTCACATAAGCTAAGAGGCCACATTATTTTATAACTAATCCCCACTCCATCTGTTGACACACTCAAACTGAGGAATGCATGAGAAATGAGGAAACATTCTTCCCCCTTGTTCTCTGTTAAAAACCTGATTCTGCCAATTTGACCCATCAGGAGCTTCTAATTCTGTGGGCAGCCCCCTGAGTCTGGGGCGAAGGATTTACTGGTGGAGCAAAGCAGCAGTCAACATGAGCAAGGGTGGCAGAATTAGGTCATAAACATATGCAAGTGTCTTTTTTGGAGGCATACGGTCATTTAGTAGCATACTGATGGTGGTGGTTTGGAGCTGGCAGTAAATTACACTTTTTCAGGACTGAATCTAGCAAGGCTAAGCACCCTATATGGTTACTTTTCCAAAGTCTTTTACTTTTGCTAAGTATTTTTCAAAATTTTTGCTTTTCAGAAATTGAAAGGGGAGGAATTCCTGGGGATGGTGGACATAAATAACTCTGAAAACCCTCATCTGCTCCAGGGCTGCCTTACCACCATGATGTCTTTATCTGTAGCTGCATAGTACTGAGACATCGTCTCCAGTTTTTGGCAGAGAGCCCTCGATCTTTTCTGGAATGCAATGGATACCAAAAGAGCACTTTATGAACATCATATGTCCCCAGGTGGTTCTTCACAGAAGAGCTCAGAACAACATTCTGAGGAACAGACCACATTAAATCACGCTGTTGGAAGAATTCTCTGTCTGCATGGGTTGCCGTGTTTACCAGTTTTCCTCTCAGCTGTGCCCACTAGGCACAACCCAGGTAGTACTCACACAATGCCCTATCCACCAGGAACACCCTCAGAGGAGCAGTTTATCCTATCAAGTTTTACTCACAGGGAGTCAGAGTCAGCACAAGGGCATACCATTGCTTTGTTTTATGCTTAGGGCAGTAGTTTTCATTCTGTCGTTAAAAAAATCCCAACAGTCTGGGATCTATGCTGAAGGCACTGTGCAATAGGCAACGAAGGCTACAGTTCAGCACATGCTTTAGATCACCATAAGCCAGCACTTCTGGGGAAAAAAAAAAACAAACCAAACAACCCAGCCACTCATTTCTGTCCCCAAATTACCTTTTGCAATGTTCTGGCACAAATGTTTATGTGGTTACTTTGTAAGCCAGAATGAGGAGCTGCCCTGACTGATTTGCTTTAGGCAGGTTGCTTCTCAGCCAGATTGGTACTCTGGTCCAGTTCACTAAGCAGTTATAGAAGTGGACATGCTGACTTAAATTATTCATCAAGCAGCGGATTAAAAAAAGCCAGCCTAGTGTCAGTAGTTTTAAATTCACCAAGCAGAAATTCAGATACACCAGCTTGCCATATCTAGGGTCTGCAAATGGATAAGCGTTGAAGACCATGTATATATAGAGCACGATGTGCACTCATCTGTATTTGCAGTCAGTGTTGTGATAGGGGACCTGCTCCCAGTAGGGAACATGGGAGCCGGTGGCAGTCACAGCTCAGGATTAGGTTATTGCCTGACACGCTAGTCATCTCCCACAGGCTGTTTGCTAAGAGAAGAAAAATTAGTCACTAACCAGGAGCCAAAGCTGTCTGTTGTTAGACAGCCCCATCCGTTGCCTCTGTAAGGCTCCCAAGCCGCTGTCATGTCATCTGGCGGCAAAGGGGCTCAAGAAAGCTGGTTGATATTCAAAGACCACTTCCTCCAAGCTCAGGATCGGTGCATCCCTAAGAGAAAGAAATCGGCCAAGGAACGCAGGAGACCTGCATGGTTAAGCAGGGAGCTTCAGAAAAAGCTCAAGTGGAAGAAGGAAGTTTATAATAAGTGGAAGAAGGGACTGACCCCTTGGGAGGATTACAAGAATGCCACCAGAGCGTGCAGGGATGAAACAAGGAAAGCCAAGGCCGCCTTGGAATTAGACCTGGCTAGGGATGTTAAGCACAACAAAAAGAGCTTCTACAAGTATATTGGAAGCAAAAGGAAGACCAGAGAAGTTGTGGCCCCCTGTTGAATGAGACAGGAGTCATGGTGACGGAGGATGCGGAGAAGGCAGAGTTACTGAATGCCTTCTTTGCTTCGGTCTTTTCTGCTCGGCCCACCCTCAGAAGTCCCGGGCATTGAATAAAGTAACAGGGAAAGAAGAAGACTTCCCTGGGTTGAGGAGGAGCGAGTGAGGGATCAATTAGATCATTTAGATATTCACAAGTCCATGGCCCCGATGGGATGCACCCGAGAGTGCTGAGGGAGCTGGCAGAAGTCATTGCTGGGCGCTCTCCATCATCTTTGAAAGGTCCTGGAGAACAGGTGAGGTACCTGAGGACTGGAGGAAAGCCAATGTCACCCCAGTCTTCAAAAAGGCAAGAAGGAGGAGCCAGGGAACTACAGGCCGGTCAGCCTCACCTCCATCCCTGGAAAGATGATGGAACAGCTTGTTCTGGGCGTCATCTCAAGGCACGTGGAGGAAAAGAAAGCTATCAGAAGTACTCAGCATGGATTCACCAAGGGGAAATCATGTCTGACTAATCTGATAGCCTTCTACGATGGCATGACTGGATGGATAGATGAGGGGGGGCGGTAGATGTGGTCTATCTTGACTTAAGCAAAGCGTTTGACACGGTCTCCCACAGCATCCTCATAGGGAAGCTTAGGAGTGTGGGTTAGATGAACGGACAGTAAGGTGGATAGAAAACTGGCTGAAAGATAGAGCTCAGAGGGTTGTGATTAGGGGCACAGAATCTAGTTGGAGACCAGTGACGAGTGGTGTTCCCCAGGGGTCAGTACTGGGTCCAGTCCTCTTCAATATATTCATCAATGACCTGGATGAGGGATAGAGTGCACCCTCAGCAAGTTTGCTGATGACACAAAGCTGGGGGGGGCGGCTGACACACCGGAGGGCTGTGCTGCCATACAGAGAGACCTGGACAGGTTGGAGATCTGGGCAGAGAGAAACCTTATGAATTCAACAAGGGCAAGTGTAGGGTGCTGCACCTGGGGAGGAACACCCCATGCACCAGTACAGGTTGGGGGCTGACCTGCTGGAGAGCAGCTCTGTGGAAAGAGATCTGGAGTCCTGGTGGACAACAGGGTGACTATGAGCCAGCAATGTGCCCTTGGGCCAAGAAGGCCAATGGCATCCTGGGGTGCATCAAAAAGAGTGTGGCCAGCAGGTCAGGAGGTCATCCTCCCCCTCTACTCTGCCTTGGTGAGGCCACACCTGGAGTACTGTGTCCAGTTCTGGGCTCCCCGGTTCCAGAAGGACGGGAACTGCTGGAAAGGGTGCAGCAGAGGGCTACCAAGATGATTAGGGGACTGGAACACCTCTCTTATGAGGAAAGGCTGAGGGATTTGGGTCTCTTCAGTCTGGGAAAAAGACGGCTGAGGGGGGATCTTATCAACACTTATAAATACTTAAAGGGTGGGTGTCAGGAGGATGGGACCAGGCTCTTTTCAGTAGTGCCCGGGGACAGGACAAGAGGCAATGGGCACAAACTGGAGCACAAGAAGTTCCACCTAAACATGAGGAGGAACTTCTTTACCCTGAGGGTGGCAGAGCACTGGAACAGGCTGCCAGAGAGGTGGTGGAGTCTCCATCTCTGGAGACATTCAAAACCCGCCTGGACGTGTTCCTGTGTAACCTGCTCTAGGTGACCCTGCTCTGGCAGGGGGGTTGGACTAGATGATCTCCAGAGGTCCCTTCCAACCCTATGGTTCTATGATTCTATGATTCTATGATTCTATGATTCTATGATTCTATGATTCTCTTCCAAAGGAAGCTAATTCGTTCCTCCAGCTGCAGCAGATCCCTTTAGCAGCACAAAGCAATGCTGCCCAGTGGTTTTACAAACCTTTCCAGCACAATTCTTCCCCTGCTGCCTCCCCAGCCCTGCATGTGGCAGCCCAGGGAAGAGGCCAGGCACGTCTCTTTTATGATATACCGTATATATGCCACCACAGGACCCAGATGGCTAAACAGATGAGAAAAGTGCTGCAGTGACTGCCCAGAGATATTTGGTTAAATACTGCTTGAAGAGCAGGGGCCAAACTAAGCATTAAACATGATAGTGCATATAAAAACCTGCAGCTTCTTAAGAATATAATTTGTAAAACTGCCATTTTGTAGAAAATTTCTCTTTTTATACTGCACCTCTCCTGCTGTGGTTTAAGTTTAGTGAAATTTCCTAAAGCTAATGTTGGTAAATAATTTACAGGGAGTAATTTGACTTAATTTCACTTCTGTGCTATGTGAAGCAGCTGGGGCAAGGTCCAAAGAGTACTTAGCAGCTTCCAGAGGCATGTCAGTGAAATTCAGGCACCTTAGTGATCATAAAGATTCCACTTACCTCACCGGGGTATCCCAGATACCCACCTGATATACCAAAACATTGCTTACATGGTAAAAGCATTGCATTCGTACTCTCCCCGGAAGACCTGTCTTCTTGCATGAGCTAGACAAGTACACAGTGGCACTCTCAGGTGGGTATCTGGTTCTGTGACTAAGTCTCTGGGTTTTTTTTAAGGAATACTCATCACTCAAAGCACATTCTGCTGTCTCAAGTCACCTCTTGAGAAGAGGATGCCTGCTTCTCACATCGTAGTTTACTGTGCAGAGCCCTGCCTCAGGATTTGGGGCACCTGGCTTCTTAGCTGTAACCACAATCCCAACCAGTAGGGATGCTTCTTACCCCAAGGTTTAGAGCACGAAAACATCTTCTAGCTCTCCCAATGGAGCCTGATCATGTTGCAAAAAGACCCCTAAGTCTAGAAGGAAAAGAGATGAGGTATGAGGAAGAGCCTCAACAGCAGCTAAGGCGCTCAGCTAGGAGCATAAACAGCCTACCTAAGTTTTATTTAAGTAAGTCCCATAAAAAATAACAGCCATCACCACAATTTTCATGAATCAACTAATTCCTTTTGCTCTCTGCAACCCAGTCCCTGCCTGGGAACACAAAAGAAAACTTACTGAAAAGTTGAAACCAGGAGAAGTTTTAATAACTGGAAGTGACACTGTATAATTGGCACACTTTAGAAATACTAATGATGGGTTGCAGTAGGCATAGCACCCGCAGAAGAGTGATCGCATCTTATGCTGATAAAATCTCTATGGATTTTCTCAGGAGGGCAATGCAGCTGGCATTCTACTCCAATCATTTTACGCAAGACGGTTTCAGAAGGGAAATGAAAAATAGCTTCTTTAATTGAAACAATAGGGGCGGCAATGAATTTTTACTAATTAGGGAAGTTGTTATTTGGGAAGGGTTTAGCATTTATATACCTCACAGAAATATGGGATACAGTAGGTGACCTCATCATCCCACTTGGTCTTCTCTTGTACACCATTTATGCATTTATATCTTTGAAATTTGTAGTATAATCAAAATAGAAGAAGATTTACGTGTTTTCATTGAACTGCTGCAGTGTTTCATACAGCATATGCAAAGGTTCACAGTGGAATGGGTGAGTGTCAGACAAACTGAAAACAGGGAAGGCTTCACATTGCATATGCAACACCAATACTGAAAAAGATTACAAGGTCCTACTCGCTTCTTCAGTTGTGGGTTGCACTGGAAACATGTAATAATCATCATAGCAGATCATCAGCAAAAGAGCTGTAGGTTTATATTTTGATCAGCTTTGCTTTGGACCCTGCTTAACTCTTTTTTGCAGAAACAGAAAAATAACTCGTTGTTGGAAGAACAAGGTTGATTTGAGACAAAAATGGGGAAGAACTCAGACATAGTGATAGGTCAGTGAAATATATATATATATATGTAATGTAAGGAAAATGTATAGTGGTAGGGGTCCACTTAACATAAGGATAGTTCCTCATAGGAACTATGCTGCAGAAACCAAGATAAATCATTGTTTAGATACTCTTTGTTTGCACCATGCTTTTAAAATGTGATTCAGCCAACAACCAGTCATTCACTAACTATTGCAGCCATTAATTCTCACCGATATTTTGTTTGTGGCTCCATATTTGATATTAGCTCAGCAAATTTGTATTTTCTTATTTCTTTGCCTCAAAATTCTGAGTTCAACAACTTCAATGGGTGATTTTTTGTTGGCTGAAACTTTGAAAGTCAGAGAGACTCCTGTACTACATAAACTAAAGGATCATATCCCACAGTCCCTGAAGTGGAATTTTTTGCTTGTTCCAAAGCAATTAATCACTTCTGGGTTTCCGAGCTGTGGTTCAGCTAGAGCATCTATTCTGTCGCAGGACACAGTGTGCCATTAGGAAGATTCAGAATAACCTTGAATTTGTCCATCTCACGGTAACACCTTTTGCTTATTTCTTTGTTTTGCTACTTTAAATAGTTTATGCCATTTCCTCCAGTTAAAAAAAAAAAAAAAAAAAAACAAAAAAAAACCAAACCAAACCAAACACAAAGCTATACATATGCATGTATGTATATGTACTCACACTTTCCTTTTTGTAGAGTAGCTGAAAATAGCTCAATGGACACATTTGCCGTTATAGACAGCTCATAATAAGAGCTGATGTTATACTGGGTGCAAATAGAAGCTAGCTAATAACCTTTCCACACAATAACACACACATATACACTCACATGATCCTTTGGGTAAGTTGTACGGTTACCTGCCTTAGCTTGAAACACACATTGGCATAACCCACACGCTGGTTAATCTCCCTGCTGTCAAATCCATTCACAATGTATTCCTCATTTGAATCTCTTCAGAAATGCAACTTGTCTGTTACCACTTGCCATCTGCAGCTGGGAGCCGGACCAGTGGTTGCAAGGAAATTGTTCTGTAGTATTTTGAAGGGTTAAAATGAAAACCGAAGAGAGCTGCATGGCCCAGTCCAGCTCCAATGAATTTTACAGAAAGAGACATGCATTATGGCAGGAAAACAGACTGAAATTAGCAGGGTTTAAAGGGAGCACAAGGAGTAAACAACTAAGTGCCCCTAAAGCAGTATACATTGCACAGTCTAAGGAACATAATGAAGTCAAGCGAAGACTTCCTTTGAAGAATCATTTTGGTTGAAAAGACCTCTAAGATCATCAAGTCCAACCGTTAACCTAGCGCGGCCAAGTTACCACTAAACCATGTCCCTCGGCACCACGTCTACACGTCTTTAAAATTCCTCCAGGGATGGTGACTCAACCACTTCCCTGGGCAGCCTGTTCCAATGCTTGACAACCCTTTCAGTGAAGAAAGTTTTCCTAATATCCAATCTAAACCTCCCCTACCACAACTTGAGGCCATTTCCTCTTGTCCTATCACTTGTTACTTGGGAGAAGAGACCAACCCCCACCTCGCTACAACTTCCTCTCAGGTATTTGTAGAGAGCGATAAGGTCTCCCCTCAGCCTCCTTTTCTCTAAGCTAAACAGCCCCAGTTCCCTCAACTGCTCCTCATATAATGTGGTCATAAGACTTGTGCTCCAGACCCTTCACCAGTTTTGTTGCCCTTCTCTGGACTCGCTCCAGCACCTCAATGTCTTTCTTGGAGTGAAGGGCCCAAAACTGAACACAGTACTCAAGGTGGGGCCTCACCAGTGTTGAGGACGGGGGGACGATCACTTCCCTAGTCCTGCTGGTCACACTATTCCCAACACACATCAGGATGCCGTTGGCCTTCTTGGCCACCTGGGCACACTGCTGGCTCGTATTCAGTTTGCTGTTGACCAACACCTCCAGGTCCTTTTCCAATGGGCAGTTTTGCAGCCATTCTTCCCCAAGTCTGTAGCGCTGCATGGGGTTGTTGTGACCCAAGTGCAGGACCTGGCACTTGGCCTTGTAGAACCTCATACCGCTGGCCTTGGTGCATCAATCCAGCCTGTCCACATCACTCTGTAGAGCCTTCCTACCCTCCAGCAGATCAATACTCCTGCCCTACTTAGTATTGCCTGCAAAATTACTGGGGGTGCCCTTCATCCCCTCATCCAGATCATTGATAAAGACATTCAAGAGAACTGGCCACAATACTGAGATTTAGGAGACTAAAGTCAGCAAAGGAGAGTGTCTTCTTTGCATGAGTATTTGCAAGTTGAAACTCCTAGGGATGAATCCTTTCTTACCTAGTTTCTTTCCACTTGCCATTGGCTCTGTCTCCAGTCACACAGGCATTAATTTATGGGCAAAAGGAAAAAGTTATGGCCCCTTCTCTCTACCACCCCCATTTTTACAGCTTGGTGTGTTACATATGCTCCAGCTTAGGTGATATAGCCATGGAGAGCTCATTCCCCTTTTCTGAGTCACCACTCCGGCTGGCCGTGGTCCCTTCAGATCTGAATGGAGTCACTATAAGCAGGGTTTTCTCATATCCAGTGTCCAGCAGACTTTATTATAAAGCAGCATTGACAGTTGTGCCAATGGCACCATTTTTCTCAAGAAACCTTTTGGAGTGCTCCACCATCTAAAATGCAGAAAGTAAAAACCCTCCTCAGGTTAACAAGGCACAGATTCATTTAATAGAGTGCAATATTGAAGAAGTGGTAATGAGACACTTTAGGTTAGGGAGTGATTATTTTCCAGTACTGGCAATTAGGAAGTCTTACTAAATGAATGACGTCAAACTGCCTGCTAAACACATTTCCTCAAAAATTATTTTTAAAATAAGAGAGATAAAAATGAGATTGTGTAGAATTAGTCTTTGTCCAAAAATGAAACTGCAAAAGATCAGCCTCTACCAGTTGGTTTTCTATTTATTTATATCATACTTTTATTGGAAATAAATCAATTGAGCATGTCCTATGATAAACCATTCTTGAACACATCATTGAAAAAGGTAGTTGAAATAGTACCTAGAAATATGCAAGTCTATAAATTATTTTGCACATATTTTGGACTGGGTGAAATGAGTCAATCAATATTTTAAAAACTAAAAAAAAAAATGAAAAAGTCAGCTAAGCAAAATTAATTTCCCTGAATTCAAATATATTGAATTCTTTGGATGTACAAGCATCCTAGGCATTGATGGTCAGACTCCTGCAGTCCTCCTTAGATACTGAATTACTAAAACCCCCAGGTGACCAACTTCTCTACCAGTTTTCCAAGATAAAACAGTGATACTGATTTAAATAGGGTAATCCTGAGGCCAGGATTAGCTCTGCTTCTCTGTTTTTGTGGAAAGGTGGTTTTATCCATCAAAAGTTGATGAGCTTAGTTGCTTCATTTTAAGAAACACAGCAGTGCAGTTCATTGAACCATCTTGAACCTAGGGGTGTTTAAGCCTTGTTTGCTTCAAATTTATAGATATAATTTCATCTTTCTGAAAAACAACCATCACAGTCTAAAACCAGTGTATATTGTCTATTCATCTGTATTAATTTTAACAGTGTAAAGCCAGTGCCTTCCATATATAATAAAGTAATTTTGGTTTTATATATTCTATTAATCCTTATCAATTTTTAAAAAGTCATTGAAATTGTTTGCAGTTGACTGTTTGCTATGTATATAAAATTCAATGCATTAAAACAGAGTATATTATAAGTAAATTGTGTATTCATATATTAACAGGCATCTCTGTCTTTTCTGAATAAAACTCAAAAGGTATATTCACTGCATAGTTGATATTAATCTTGTGATTACCCATTAGATTTTCGTACAAGTGTGTCTTAGCTCAGTTAATAATTCATGTTCCCTCGGGTTTCTAGGATGAGTTATTTCATAATTGAAAAAATGCAGATGAGCTTAACAACAAATAGCAAGGGCAGTTGTTGTCATTTTCATATTTCTTTAGGAAGGAGACTATCACACTAAACAGAGAACAGGGGCTTCAGTTATATTCCAGTAACTAATCTCCGTAATCCATCCATTCAGTTTATCTGCCCCTCTATAAATTAAAGCAGTCAATAGCACGACACAAGCTTTTGAGCACTGTAAAACATTTAGAGGTGCCATTCACAAAACTTTTTTTCTTAAGTTTGTAATTTAGTGTCAGGCAGACAATGACAGAAATTGCATAAATTTTCAAGGATGCAAGTGTTTGGAGATTAGTTGATTTAGTGGCCTGCTGGTTAAAAGGGAGGCTCTGTCACTCATAAAACTTGTAGATAAGGACAGAGCTACCCACACTGAAATAGCCAGTAATGCTAGTTTAATACAATAATGTTTATTGATGCTGTATTCGAGAAAGGATACAGAAAACAAACTTCAGAGAAGCCGTTGGATGAATGCATTTACAATTTCATCAGCATTCTACACCATAGTCATGGTAATAAAGTTAATAGTAATAGAGAAATGGAGAAAAAGCGAGAACTGTAAGCCACCGTTTCCTTCATTTATGATTTAACCCAAAGGTTTCCACTGACACTTCCTACTATTTTCTAGTGATTTTTTTGAAGAGCTGTTGGGCCCCAGTCCCTCACAGGCAGAATATTTCAGATCAGGTTGTGGAGTTGCTGTCGTAAGCAAATCTGTAATTACTGTATACTTTCTAATTCTATGGAGAAAGAGTGACAGGTCTTACAAAGTGATATAAATCCTGTGGGAGATAGTATTTATAGCCCCATATAATTTAAGGGGTTCTGTCTTATTTCCATAGTTGAGTCGCTTACCCATTCTACAGTCCTTCTCTCTCCAAATAATAAAGGAGAAATACATTGCTGAAGTAGGTCTCTCAGGAAAAAAATGTAGTACAGAAGTAGCAAGGTGAAGTTAGTACACAATTTAAGGCCATGTCTACACTAGAAAGTTTTAATAGGAGCATTACTGCTGCCATCTATTTTCTGGATGTAACTATTTCATATTTATTATTATCTGAAAGTATCCATCTTCAGAGCATTTGCTTCCACCTGTGTAGTGCAGGTCGCCTAGACTGGCAGAGGATACAGTTTGCTGTGCTGTAGAGAGGCACCCCTTATTCCCCATTTGGCTCCATATCTTAAAAAATGGTGCAATAGCAACATTACTTGCAGGGAACTCTGAGATTTTGATGCCCACTTCCTGTTACCCTACTTGTTCCGCATCATAATCTCCACTTCTCATTTTCTGTATTTTTTAAAAAGTGCTGCAGCTTTACACCCAATAATTTTCTCAGGGTCAGCCTCTGTCACATCGTTGCTGTGTTCATGGGTGAGTCAACGCTGAGGACGTTCGTGTCTTTTTCAGAGCTACAGTACCAGACACTGACAAGCTGTGAAACTTTAACTATTACCTTAAAGGTAGTCCATCATGTTACATCCTACCAATCAATCAAGATACAAAATTATCTGGTATGTACTGATACCGTTTTTTGCTATATTTAAGTGTTCACTGTGCAATATGGAGACAGACGTAATACCAAAGGTGGAACTTCAGACTTTCCCCTGTGAGGGTCTTAACCACTAATCCCGAATCACACATGCACTCTGTCTTTCTGGTATCAGAAATCCTGCAGTCCTACCTGCACTGGCTCAAAAAAGTAGTGCAGACCTTTTTTTTTTTTTTTTTTTTTTTGTGGATGCAGAAGCGAAACTCTACTTGCCAGGAGAATTCTGATACGAAATAGATTAAAGTAACCCCAGATGTGGATAGTCCCAGACCACTAGGCTTTTTATGTTGCTGGAATTAAGGCACTAAAATTTGACTAAACCCTGGATTTTTTGTCTATGTCCATTTTGATTCCGAACAACTAGCTATATAAAATGGCGACAGAACTGAGAACTCATCCCAGATCAACTTTTTCTCAATCAAGCTTTTAATTTCTGGAGCCAACTTCTTGTTCAGGACGCAGAATCTTTACAGTTTATGTAAGTGTCATATTACGTTGTGCACATAGTTAAGACTGTTCAAAGTCAAGTTTATGTTTTCATTCACATTTTATTATCCCTTTGATATCAATCTTGCTATTTGATTTTTCACAGTTTAGCCCCTTCCTAATGTACATTCCTTTCTTACACAGCTGAGAACCTGTGTAAGTGATGCTGCTGTATTTTAAGTTACAGGGGAAGGTCGCAATTGAGGGCTTTCTCTGCTGAGACCATGAAGAACCAGGATTGCAATGAATAAATACAATAGAAAAAGAGAAGCCTTAGGACTATTCTGAGAAGAATTTATTATCTGTCCTAAAGACAAACTACTGGAGTTTGACTACTGAGTTTGACCAGCAAGTGCAAGCTGTGGAAAAGAGTCTGAGTTGCTATCTTTAACCTTCTCAGTATCATATATGCAGATAAGCTTCTCCAACTAATTTTTTTTCTCTAGTTGCTACAGCTTTGCAATGAAAAAAGTAAATCAACACATATTGTGGGAGCTGTGGAAACATCAGAATGCGATTTTTACCAAATATAAAAGGGATTAAAAAACTCCTCTTTTTTTTTTTTTTTAATGGGACTACAATTGAATTATAAGTTGTTTGTTAGCTAATACGAGTAAATGGAATGAAACGGTAAAAAACACTTGAGCAGCTGCTCTAGCTTTCATGCCACACCCTCTCTAAAACATGCAATAAAAATCTTATATACATTTTAGAAGGCACAGTGAATCCAGACTTTTTATACTAGCTCACATTTTGGACAGGTATAAGGAAGAGGTCAGTGTTTCAGCCTGTGTGCAAAGGTTCCTTTGAAGAGAGGCTTGCTTGTGCGTACTATATTCCAGTGAAACTCCTACAGAAACGAGTGAGAACCACTATAGATTTGGTTAGACCACTGTCTAGCCAAGTAAATGGAAAACAAAGTAAAGATTCAGCAGTATTTTTCCTGTAACTCAGGTGGTGGAATACACGAAACACTTATCCGGGGGGGGTTTCGATGGAAGCTGCTGAGTAGACTCCCTCTTGTACTCAAGTGTAGCAAAACAAACCACTACAGGAGAAAACGTGGTACAATCATTTCACGGAGTAAGTGGAACAGGGCAAAGGAAACTGTAGGAAGGAGGGAAATTATCACTTCTTACTAATTTATGTAACCGCTGTGTCACCATGGCAGCATGAACAAAAGGCAGGTGCTCTCAATTAAAGTAATACTGCTGCCTGAGACAGAGTTGCATCTCAAATACTGAAGATAAATACTTGTAGGTTCTCCTAACCTTGAAACAGTTCTGAATAAACTTGCAGAGGAGTTGAGGTGATTTTATTCACCAGCACTGCTTTGAACTGGATCCTGAGAGTAACTCTCCATTGCCCAAGACACTTCCTTGAACGCTGCAGAGGCATACCTCAAATGTTGTGACATGGTGCAGGTTTCACCCTTGTACACTCACTGAACGATTCTGATAAAATTGATAGTAAACTGCACAGGAACTACTGCTCTCTTCCTCAGCACTAAGGGAAAACTGACAGATTAGCAGACTGGGAAGGGATATCTCTATATCTCTAACACAATGCAATATTGTGCAGAGAAACCCAAGCTGAACCAGCTACCTTGTTTGCCAGTTACTATGTTAATGTAGCCTTCCACTTACATTAATTATCCTTTCTGGTGAACTACAAAGAGTGGGAAAACTTTTGAAGATTAAAGGGCAGCAAAAGGGAAAAGTAAAAAGCTAGGGAAAGACAGAGTAGCACAGTGAGGCGGCTGCACAACTAGCTGGTTTCCATCAAGATCTCTTATGAAGTGTTTGACCAGTAAAGATAAATATGTAGTAATTTTAGAAAGAACTGTATCAGCTGGAGTGCAGCAGCATGTCATGAATTAAGAAATTAGGCTGTTTTCTTTCCCTTGAAAGCATGAAAATTGCCTTGTGACCTTGTTGTATATTACAGCTTATAATTCAGCACAGATTTACATGGGCCCATGTTACTTTAAGTGTCTGTTAAGTGAAGTTTCACATTTGCTGAACGACAGAGTACCTTTGGGAATGGAGGTTAATACCACATGCATACCAAAAGAGTTAGTTATGACCATTACTATTACGCTGGAAGCCAAGTGAATCCATAGCGGCTGGGCTGTTAAGTATGACTTAACTCTGTGATACCAGAGAATGATGCTTTCCTGAGTATGCCTGCTGCGTGCTGTTAAGTAACGATGTAGTCAAATTGCCAGACATCACTGTGAGCAGGATTTCTTCAATTAAATGTAAACATTAATAAATACTTAAAAGGTAATAATTGTCATCTGCAATAATTCCGAGTTTTCGTAATTAAGACTACATTCCCATTATAATCAATGGAGAGAAATAGGCTTTGACTAACCTTTGACTATAAGAGGGGTTGAGGTGACTAGGCTGGAAGAAGATACCTGTGTTACAGACCTAGACTGAAAAGCCCTTCAGGGTTCATCAGCTGAATCATCTCTGGTCTGCCTGTTCTTCCCTATTCTCCCATTCTACATCGCGTAACAACCTTTTCTACCATTACAATATTTACATCTATATGTATTTGTTACATTATGCAAGCTAGTCTTCATTTTTACACCTTCGCCACTGTAGAAAGCAAAAAGGCAATGGAATGGAAATAAAAAAAGGAATTTTGCTTTTATTGAGCAGCACTACCTCTCTTCTCTTTAAAGATAGCTTTCGTTTTGTCCGTGGTTATCCGCTCATGTGGATCAGCAAACACCAAACCAACCTAACACAAATCATCAGAACCCTATATTCACCTGAGTCATATGAGCAGACAACAAAAAGAAAGAGCTCTCTTTAAAGCTGACAGTTGCCACTGTGGAGAAACAAATGGGATCACATCCGTAGCCTTCTTTCAATCCCTTCTTTCCCTGCAGCAAATGACACACATATTCGTAAACACTCCAGAGGATTTATCAGCTCATACTGCGCATTTTTCTGGAATACAGAAATGAGCTATGAAGTTTTTACTTAAGAGAAAGACATTGTTTTCCTTGTGTCTATTCCTCAGAGTGCCACACTGCATCAGATATAAAGAAGATTTCAACAATCCATGCTTAAGAATAAAGCCGTGTGATGTGCTCCAAGCCTTAATTCGAAATTACTTCACAGAGAAGCTCCGCAGAACACTGCGGCTGTGTTTGTTATGGTAGATGTGCAATGTGAAATACCTGCCACTGATACAGCTATTGGTCCTAAACCAGTGCAATGCAGTGGTGATAAGCCAGGAGACCTAAAATATGGAAAGCCCCACAGGGAGACATTTAGTGTTCCTGGGATGAGCACAGGGATGGATGGCTGAACCACTTTGCAAGCTTTATTTACCAATAACTTAATCTACAAAGACTTCGTATTTTTCTGAAATTATATATGCTATCTGGTTTTATTTTTCAAATACGCTACTAAGTGATTGGGGTAATACCATCTTTTCACCAAACTCCTTAAATACATTGAGTGAAGTTACAGTTCTCAGAAAAGACTATGAACAAATTAATTTGATTTTATGTAATTCAAATTCAACCCACATAAGCCTGAACATTTACAACAGTTCAAATTAGAGTCATTGCAATTTTAATTCCTTCATCTTCACTTTCTGTCACAACAAATTAAGTTAGATTTGCTGTTTTGAGATTTTTATGGCTTTCTGTGTTCTTGCTACTTAAATTATAAGACCCTTCTAATCCATGGCATGATGTCTAACAACCTCAGAAATAAGTTATGACATCAATAGGATTATGCTTTTATGAAAATGATGGCAAGTCACAATCAATAAGGCATTCCACAATGTTATCAGCAAAAAGGAAGAAATATGAGCAAGATCTGAGAACATAAAGACAAATGAAAGAAGAGTAGTATGAATATATATGTATATTTTCACTTGGTATTTTGGAGGTTGTGATTATAATTAAAACCTAATAAATTATTAATGGATTGATATATTGAAGAAATTAAACCACTTTTGTAGAATAACCACAAAAAGACAGATATGGCATTAGAAATATTAATCATTCCATTTATAGTGCTTGCCTGGTTTGTTCTGAGGTTGATGTATGTATTACTTAGATCTGATGGGTCAGAGAAGATATATGTTATGATTCCTACTCATTATCTGGGTAAGTAGCTTTCCAAAACTTCTGAAGAACATGTTTGAATTTGCTAACAGAAAATGTGTTTTCTGTGATTACTTCCAAAATATGAAAAAAAAAATTTTTTGCAGTGCTTTTGCCGTAAAAAAAATGGTTGCTTGTATAATTAACTGTACCCTTTAAAAATGTATTTCCTTCTTCTTTTGTTCACATTTAGCTTGCTAACGTCCCTACCACAGAAAAAGCTGTCTGGGCTTTATGTAGCATTTTTGTGATGTGTGCAACACCACTAAGTTTCATCAGCAAGCACAATGACAGATCAGGTGTCCTCTGCTTGTAGTTACATGTCAGTGCTCAAATGACGGATAATTACCAGTGACAGACCCAAGACCAGAATGGGAGGAATCAAGGGTCAGCAGAGGAGGTGGAAGTGACAGTGCAGAGTGCTCAAGGCAGCGGGCTTAGAGACAGGCAGCAACAATAAAAATCTGTACAGAGGCCACTTTATTTATTTATTTATTTTTCCAGGAAATGCAATATCATAAGCTAGAAGCTGCTCATTCAGCTCCTATTTGTGGTTTGTGGTTCAGAAATTCTTGACAAGGGGAAATCATCGCTTTCCTCTTGCCTGTCTAACTGGCAGCAATTAGCTACAGCTGAGCGAGAGGCATTTCTGTAACCGCAGGCAACGGTAGTTGGAAAACTTGTCAGGGAGTTTTTTTTCCATTGATAGCAGAGGCGAGAGTAACACTTTCCAGTTCTAGGAATGTAATAACTTTAGAATTACAACTTACTCATAAGGACAGGCATTCTTTGTGGTTATAAATGTTGTCTTTAAAAAAGAGTCTCAGCAGAAAGGAAGTTGTGTAGACTGTTCCCCATGAGCCTGCTGTGAGGTAACCCGCCTGATGAAGAGGGAAGCAGAGCTACAAACACGCTTGTGGCCATCTACTGTAATGAAACTCTGGGAAAAAAACATATTCCAGGACTTCTTGACTTTGAGCTGAAGAAACAACCTGTTCAAAAAAGACAGAGCTGATTGAAAGCAGAGCACTGGTTTTACTGACATTTCCTAAACAGATATGAATACCTTTCTTACATGGGCTACTTGATCCCACACACGGGCACTGAAGATATTGTTTGGAAGAAAAGCCGTTGACAGAGTTGTCTTTTGTTCCCAACACCTGTATCATGGCTGTGTACTTGTTGGACACAGAAGTTGCTTCTGGCAAGCAGAGCTTGCCAGTAGTTTGCCAGCAGTATCAAGTAGAAGGCAATTGGTAGTAAAATCCTACTCCTAGCCTGCTTTAGTGATCTAATTAGCGAAGTCTAATTAGGCAGGTGTGAGTAGGAACTTCTGCCTCAGTCCGACAAAATGAGGGTGCTTCTGATGTTTGCTTGTTCTGTGCATTCCCAAGAGGATCCAGCTTCCTGGGAAATCCACATACACGTGCTGTGCAGATGATCGTGGCTTATGTCTAGCATGACAGAAAGACTTGGCTATCAGAGCTTCTCAGAAGTAGCAAATATTGTTAAATCCTAGAATGTAAAGCATAAATGGAGAGTGAATACCATAACCTCCCCACAATCCATCCCTTCTGGTAAGTGTGAAGACCTTTCACTGAAAAGCTCCACAAATGTCAAGCATGACCTCAGCAAGAAAGCTAGTAGGCCTCCCTGCAGAGAAGTGCCATCATTTACCAACTGAACAACATGAGGCAGAAGAAGATTTGTGAGGATGGTGACTTTCCCCATGATTTCTGCGGTTTCTTCCATGTGAATTCCTCTGCTTCTTACACCCTTGCTCTGTCACCATCTCTTTGTGATCTTAGAGAAACCAACTGCCCTTCAGCTCTGTGGAGGGAGGAACGGAAACCAAAAAGACCCTGGAGCACCAAAGCTGTGAAACCAGAGGAAGCTGCTTGCTCGACTAGATCTCCTCTCACCTTCCTCCTAAGAGTCTGCCATGGGACACAGCCAGAGCACCTGTGGCTCGTGGGCTGCCTGCAGGCTGGGGGACCCCCAGGCTGGGGTTGCCCACTGCATCTGCTCAGTGCACGCATCTGCCCAACAGCTGCCTGCAGCGCAGCCACATGAGCCTCTCCACGGGGTCGGGTGAGTGCAGGCTCCGATTGCTGCTGCTTAGCGCTGAGTTAGATACATCTTTAAAGTTAGAGAAGGAGAAAAGAAGCATTTTCCAGCAGTATGAAAAACAATACGTAAATCGAACAACAGTTTTACATATAGGAGTGCTAAAATCCCTTCATTTAATAGCCTAAACACATAACTCAGACTTTAGGAGATAAATACCACATGCCAAGGGGCAGAGGCAGCTACCATTAAAGAGAAAAAGGTAAACTGCTGGAGGAAAATATAAAATGATAGTCAAATTAAGAATATCAATTAATTCACACTATTTCAATGGTGCAGGGTTTCAGATAGCCCCTTCTGGCAACTCTCAAAAATAACTGGGAACTGTTTCAGGTGTTTGACTCTCCATAACATAGATTAAAAGGGATATTCTTTATGTTATTTCTCTCCTATGTGTGGCAACTAGTTTTATTTCCCTTAATTTTGCTGTCTCACATTGATATCTTCTTGCTTTTTATTGATTTCATTCTCAGAATTTAATTTGCCTGAAAGGATTTATAATGTGGTTCTCATATAACTGTATCTTACGTCGTCGTTAGTATTGGGTATACTACTGTGAACTGTCTTTATAACCTGATATATAAAGGTGTAAGGCAGAAGCATCTTTGCGTGTTTTGAGTTACTTTTTAAGCGTTGTTTCCTTATTTGCATAATTGCATAACTTCTTGGAGATAAGATTTCCTTTACATCATTAAATTTCCTTTTGCTCATTTCTCATCTATGCTAAATGAAATTCACTTCATTTCCAAAGAGAGCGATGTTTAGTTGTTGTTTTGCTTTTATTAATTGGTTCATGATCCCTAGGGATACTTGTTTCACTCTCATCTATGCAAAGTGAACTCTAACTATGTTGTGTTTTCCTGAAGGCCATAATAATTTAATTAAAGCTTAGAAGATAAAACCAAAACTTACAAACTCTATGCATAAGTTGGTTTCTCATTGCTGGAAAAATATGATGTTCAAAGAGCTCTTTTCTCAACAACAGAAACTTCAAGCGGAAAAAAGAGAACATGGCATGATAATTTTATGATATTAGGGTTGATTGGAACTTACAATAAAGCTCACACGTGGACATGTGTAAGGCTGTGAGAAGCTGAGCTTTTGGACCAACAATTGTGAAGACAAAAGCTCTCTACATTTTGGACTAAGATTCAAGTCCAAAATCTTCTAAAATAGGAGGATTTTCTCACAGGCTTTTTCTTTCAACGTAATATCCCAAAGTGATTTTCTTTCATTTGGAATTTTACTTCATCTTATTTTGATTACTTATCATCCCATTTTCCCTTGATTACAGTGTCCTCTGCTGCTGTCCTGTATCTCCTGTAGTTTTCAAAAAGGTGAAAGGAATCAAATTGAATTTTATATCCCACTGAAGAATTTTCTCTTGCAGTTAGAAGAAATGTATACTCATTTTAATGTGTACATAAATCAAAGAACTAGAAAAGTGTTGAGTTACAGAATGCACATAATCCTGTAGTGCTATTTGACAGAATACATTTTCAGAGTAGAAACACATTTAATCCCTAAAGATATCCTGACACATTTACGATTTACTTAAAGATTGGTCCTGGTAGCCTTACTAATCTTCATGTAAACCCTGTATGATTTTGACAGCCTTTTAACTCTTGAGACTGAGAAACAATTTCATCTGTGGATACTGTTTGAGAAAACATTTATTCTGAAGTGCTCCACGCACAAATTATGTCATTAAAATAAGAAGAAAATAGAGCTCATAGTTTGACCTGATGTCCTCAGGAATACCACAGCCCTAACCACTTCTGAACATCTCTCTTTCCTGGATATCATTTAGGAGAAAATTTCCAACTGTGGCGGCAAACTGGGGAGCTGCATCGAAGAAGGAGGCCTGGTGTGCCCCAGACGATGGGCAACAAGGTGTGTGGTGCTCTGTTTAAGCCCCCTACCCTGCCCCGTCATGTAGAAATATCCTTGAGGATCTCTTAGCATATGCTTCAGAGATTTTCAGTTATTTAAAGCTTAACTTTCTAATGTATTATGACCATTTATAGAAAAATTAACAAATCTGGGAGGTTTTATATACGTTCGTTGTTCTATATTTTCCTTTCAGACATTCAGATTGGTGTTTGCTGAATATGACGACTGGCTGGAATATCAGTATTTCCCAACTTCTCCATGCACACAATTACAGATTTAGTATTTTCTAAGTAGAAGGGCTTTGGTGTACAATTTCTGCTGTAAGGGAACAAAAAAAAAGTATTTTAAGAATGTCCTTCGCAGTTCGTTGAGGCAATTTGGCCTTAGAGTTTGGCCGTAGGGTGGGAAGCTTAGGTGATTTCTTTGGTTTTGTTTTGAGTGGGTTTTTTTGTTTATTTTTCTGATTTATCATCACTGAAAGCATTATGAACTTATGCATTTCTTTCACATTTTGGAAACTGCAGGAGAGCAGCAGAGGTCACTGTAATCAGGGGAATTTGGAACAAAATTTAATACATTAGGCATTCTCTGAAACAAAATAACTTCAATTTTCCCAACTTTTTTTTTAAACAAAAGCTTAAGTTATGTAATATGTGAATGGGTAGCAGCACTGTGTGCAACAGGAATTGCACTTGTGTAGGTTAAGGAATAATTTGGTTCACTCACTCCAATATACAGGTCAGTGCAGTGCATGCAAAAAAAATTCCCGTTATATCAACATATCACCTTTCAGGTCCGAGAAAAGTTGTTATCTGGAGAACCTCACAAATTGCTGGTTATGAATTATCCATGTACAAGCATTGATTTTGCTGGGCAGTAATTTTATGCCATTATTGAGGAAAGGCATTTCAGTCTTTCCATTCTTCACAAATCCTTTGTCTGGTCTATATAACAAAAGTTTTCACATGATCAGGATTTAAATACTGTCACATTTTCAGTATTACCTCTTCTACAAGCTGGTGTTTTGTTGGGTTTTTTTTTTTTTGATTCATTTGCCCATATAATTCAGACCCTAAATTGCAATTTATTTAGATCAGGGACTGACCTGACAGTTAGGGATCATGATTCAGGCTGTTAGATATTTTTCTGTCCAATAGTCATTTCAGCATTTGCCAAAACCCCTTTTTCTAAGTATATATTTTAAACCCTTTCATTTACTGATTTACTTTTGGCTTCTTATACGGATTCATACTGATCTAGCTGCCTTAATCAATAATTCATTATGCCCTGGAGTGAAATTCTCTTTTTTTGGCTCCAATATGTTGTGATTACAAAACCAAAATGAAATAAGCAAAAGGCAAATTTATGGGCCCAAATGTGTTAATTGAAATTAAATTGTATTTTATTGAAACCATTCCTATTTGAAGTTGAATATTCCCATGGCAGTTGACATGCCCGTACGTTTTAAATGTATAGTACCAGCATGCATCCCTTTTGAGGTAGACTTGGCACACGGGTGACAAAGCAGAGTTGCAGTTTGGGTCCTGTAGTTTGAATAGCCCATGTGCAGTTGATACGGGGGACTCCGTGTGCTGCCCATGTGACCGAAAATCTCATTTGGATGAAAATACAGGTCTGTTTGCTTCACCCATTTGATGGCCTTATTCCAGTAAAAGGCTGCAAACCACAGCAATTTGATGCAATCAAATCCCAGAAAAAGTGCGTGATCCACTGCCCATGTGGCATCATGCCCAGGTGAGGATCTCTCGAGCCTTCATTTCTAGGGGTCAGGCAGGCACACAGTAGATCGCTCAGTAAGTCTGACCACGTGTCTCATCTGACAAAGGACTTATTTGTCAGGGCATCTGAGGAGAGCAAGAAGAAACAGAGCAGAAGGAAACCAGCTGCACAGGAGACAGACAGAGACCGTGATTTGGAGGAGAAAAACAGTGAAAGATGGGGATAACAGACTCTTTGAAATTACAAGGTTCAGAGAGCAAATGAGACTTAAGAGTGGTGATAGTATTAGTTTTCATGTGTATATTCCTCAGTTCAACAGTGATAAGGTTTCGGCACCTATAGACATCTTTGGCATTTGTTTGCTTCGGTTATGATCTGTGTCATAAGAGGGAAGTTTTGAACTCGAACCTCCCAGAATACATTCAAGATCTCAGAAAAATGTATTCTTAGGCTTCAGGGCAGCTCACACAGCTCCTGAGCGCCCTAAGCTGGTGACGCGCAGGACCTGGTGGTTGCTGACTCACAGAGGGGCAGCCGATGGTGAGCCACCTTCACCCGCCTCTCACCACAGCTTGCAGCCAGGCAGAGGTGTGCAAACACACATGGCCAGGGAGCAGTGTGCCACGGAGGCGTAGGGAGCATTGTGGGTAGGGAGGAGGCAGAGGTGAAAGGCTGAAAAGCTTGCTACCGATATTAAACCACGTGTTAATGCACTTTCCATTGTACAACAGGGCAGAGATTGCATCTCTGCTCAGCCCACGCTACTGTCACTGCAGGATCATGCCCAGACCTGATTTTTTTTTTTTTTTTTACAGATTTTGTAAGAGAGAATCATGCTTTAAAGTTCCTCCTTGACAGGCACAGCATCAATCATCCAGCAGGTTTTTTGTCTTCTCACCGCTGAGACGTTGAGAGGGATTCATCAAGTATTAATAAGTCCTCTAGGCTGCTTGCCGTGAGCTATAAAACTGCAGCCTGTAATTCCATGCTTTGAAAAGAATCTCTCTCTCTCTCTCTCAGTATATGTTAAAGGTGCTCTTTGCAATAATTAAAGAGCAGAAAGACATGATATGGCCAAAATGTTAAAAACAGGAGCCCAGTGGCTACCCATGTTATTCTTCAATTACTTTTTTGAAACCTTTGCATCTCTACCCATGATAACACCTCTACACAGATGTGCCAGACAATATAGGCTTGCTGGTGAAATAACATCTAAGAAAACTGAATTGGTGAGAAGCAGCTCTAGAAACACCCTGCCCAGTGGAAGAAAAATACTTTGTCAATACATAATAGATACTGCTTATCACACCTGATACAAGGGTGCTCTGAAAATATAGCCTCTTTGGGCTTTTTAAGTTGTTTGATAAACCATCAAAAGGCCATTGAAATTTCTAATATGTCCTCTGATAAATAGAATTGCAAAAATAGCCATTAATTCAGATCTCTGTGTATGAGCATGAAGTGTGCGTGCTCCTATATGTGTTCACATATCACAGGTCAGATGAAGAGAGCATGTCTGAATAGAAAGCATAATATATCAAAAGCTGGAAAATCAAATCGGGGACAGTATGGATGGTAGAGATAATTCTCTCTGTATTTGAGTACGGAGGTTAGAAATGTAATTCTGGGATCAGAGCCACAGGATGCTCTGGGGAAAATATATGTATTAGTGTTCTCTTTCTGTAACATTATTCAAGATCTTCCTGTCTCATTTCGTTTGCACGAAATATAAATGTAGACATATTAAACAAAGCATTCTTGGGTTTATTCTATTTATTTCCTTACTCCCAGTAAACCTTCTTATCTCAGTGAAATTGCTGTTCAGAAAAACTGCCCTTGAGGAGCAAATCAGCCTTCAGAGGGATACACAGAAGGCAAGTGAAGTTCTAGTTTCTGATGGCTAAGTGATGCAAGCGCTGCTGCTGCTATAGTAGCATAGTCCCAAAAAAACCAGGGTAGGCAACAACCAAGATTTTGTCCCAGGACCAGAGAGAAGGATAGAGCTAGCAGCAATATTTAACATGCTTTGTATTTCTTAACAGCGATTAGATTACTGTTCGTATAATTTGATTAAATCTCAGACTGCTTATGTTTTCTTTAACTACTGCAGTAGCACTCTCATTTTGAAACAGTCATCTGAAGGAGAGTCTTCATAGAATAGGAGCAAAATAATCCTCTCCCTAGGATCCAATCACTGCTATAAGTATCCCATCACTGTAAAAGCAGCATGAGAGGGACCTTGATAAAATAAGATCATTTTGAGGACGCTCAGAAAAATAAAAACAGCTTGTCTGTTGCAAAGAATATAGTAATTCAGCCCAAAGTACAGGTCTGGACTGTATTTTCTGTTATTGACTTGTGCTTGGGGACAGAAGTTGTGGGGGTTTTTCTTCATATTTTTATTGTTCGTGGCTCACTAGCAGTAGTCAAGAAATCACAAAATAAGGTAATAAAACGTTTAATCCAGTATAATGGTCATTTAATGCAATTTGTAAGTAGTTTCAGAATTCTACACCACAAGCATGACTACAGATTAGATATTGGCTATTCATCATATTTTATGGGCCTTTATGTGAATAAATGACAACAGTATTCTAAAGGTCAAATGTGAAATGTAAGAGGCAAAGACCACCAAACATATTTTCTTGTTGAAGATGTGCTGTGCTGTGCGTAAGTTGCCCTAAGGATTTCTTGCTGTCCTCAGAAAGTCAACAAGCAAACAATTTGAAAATGATTAATATTGATTTTACAGAATACAGAATACACTGCAGTTCTGCTGGAATTCTTCTGTCTGCAGCAGAAAGTTATATTTATTTTTTTGAACAGAGGACAATTAATATAGTAGAATTGAACCCAGAAAAATTGGTCTAGACTATTTCCCTTTTTTAAATTGCTCTAGCTATTTCTGTTCAATTGGTTTTATGAGTGTAGCTGAGAATAACTATTGCACTTGGCAGTCTCATTAGGGATTCAATCAAAGTTTAGTCAGATGCAGACATCAAGAAACGATGTACAGAAAGTACCGGGTGATCCTGAGGTTGATGCCGATGCCTCTCACTGCACCTTGTGCAGGGTGTGTTCGGCTGCAGTGATACGGATATCGGACTCAGTATTGGGTGATTGTAGATTGGCTCTAAATACACTCCCCGAGGATGTCTTTTGCAAGGAAAGGGTCCTTAACTGAGAGTCGGTTGCTTCCATGTTCAGGGCAGAAAGTGTAAAACAGTTTGAGCAGATGGATGTCCTCTTTCCCTAACTTCCTAGCTGGGAAAACTCTAGCTCCACTTTGTACTGATTCAGCTGCTGTTACCAACAACTGCTGGTGCCCTAAATGCAAAGTCAGGGCCCACAGGGAGAACTGGCAAATGCTAACAAGAGAGAGCCAGGGCTGCAAAGAGTTTGCTGCTCTTGCATTAGCCCAAGGGACACCAGCAACAATTCACTGTGTGGATATGAAGTCTCTGCATGGCCACGGGCCCTGGCATGTTTTAGAACAGGCTTCACCCGCCCCAGTCCTGGTAGCTTTGAAAGATATCGCAAATTTCTGATGCAGCTTCCCACAAACTTGTTTTTTGTTTTGTTTTGGTTTTCTTTCCCCTCAGGAACACTAATGACCAGCTACCAGCCTAAAATTTGGTTTGGCTAATTCATTGTTCCATGAACATTCTTTCAGAAGATAAACAGTTTTTAGTAGCTCAATTTAAAGAATGTTTACTTCAAACTTATAGGTTTCATGGGAGATACTTCATAACCCTTAGGGAACAGGCTCTTGCTGGCATTACCAACATCCATCAATTACTTCTGTCAGCAGTCGAAGGAAAGGGTGCAGACCCAGTGCTAAGTCAAACTAAAGAGAATAATCCTCCAGCTCAACTAAAAGCTTTTTCTATGGAAATCTATTTTATCTGTGGGGTTTTCAAATGTAATTGTAAATTTACACAAACTTTGCACTGGGTCACAGCTCAAGAAGTAATACTTGCAGATAAGCTTATTGCAATTTTACACTGACTATTCAAAAATAATATTTTTTTATGAAGGAAGTATCCACCCTTCTTCACTGCTTTCTGTCCATTTTTGAACTGTTTCCTTCAGCAAAGATATATAAAGGACAATAGTAATTATATAATATTTGAATATAATAATTCAAATAATTCATGTTCTCACAGCTATAAGTTCACCAGCAAACTGATTTCAAACTCTTTGTTTCAAACATGGTAAGTGGAAGACAGTATTCACTGGTTGAAAAATTTGCTTCCACACACAGTGACAATTTCGTGTTTCATACAGCCATTGTTTTGGTAAAAGCAGAGCAAAACTCATGGATAGTGAGTTTATTGCTAATTTGAAAAGGAACCAGGTTTAGAATCATAGAATAATGGGAGCGTTTTGGTTGGAAAAGACCTCTAAGATCATCAGGTCCAACCGTTAACCTAGCGCTGCCAAGTTACCACTAAACCATGTCCCTCGGCACCACGTCTACACGTCTTTAAAATTCCTCCAGGGATGGCGACTCAACCACTTCCCTGGGCAGCCTGTTCCAATGCTTGACAACCCTTTCAGTGAAGAAAGTTTTCCTAATATCCAATTTAAACCTCCCCTACCGCAACTTGAGGCCATTTCCTCTTGTCCTATCACTTGTTACTTGGGAGAAGAGACCAACCCCCACCTCACTACAACTTCCTCTCAGGTATTTGTAGAGAGTGATAAGGTCTCCCCTCAGCCTCCTTTTCTCTAAGCTAAACAGCCCCAGTTCCCTCAGCTGCTCCTCATAAAGCTTGTGCTCCAGACCCTTCACCAGTTTTGTTGCCCTTCTCTGGACTCGCTCCAGCACCTCAATGTCTTTCTTGGAGTGAAGGGCCCAAAACTGAACACAGTACTCCAGGTGGGGCCTCACCAGTGTTGAGGACAGGGGGACAATCACTTCCCTAGTCCTGCTGGCCACACTATTCCCAACACACATCAGGATGCCGTTGGCCTTCTTGGCCACCTGGGCACACTGCTGGCTCATATTCAGTTTGCTGTTGACCAACATCCCCAGGTCTTTTTCCAATGGGGAGCTTTCCAGCCATTCTTCCCTAAGCCTGTAGCGCTGCATGGGGTTGTTGTGACCCAAGTGCAGGACCTGGCACTTGGCCTTGTAGAACCTCATACCGCTGGCCTTGGTGCATCAATCCAGCCTGTCCACATCACTCTGTAGAGCCTTTCTACCCTCAAACAGGTTGACACTCCTGCCCAACTTGGTGTCGTCTGCAAACTTGCTGAGGGTTCACTCAATCCCCTCGTCCAGATCATTGATAAAGACATTCAAGAGAACTGGCCCCAATACTGAGCCCTGGGGAACACCACTTGTGACCAGACACCAACTGGATTTAACTCCATTCACCACAACTCTTTGGGCCCAGCCACCCATCCAGTTTTTTACCCAGTGAAGAGTACTCTTGTCCAAGCCATGAGCAGACAGTTTCTCCAGGAGAATGCTGTGGGAAGAAGTGTCAAAAGCTTTACTAAAATCTAAGCAGACAACATCCATGGCCTTTCACTCATCCACTAAGCAATTAACAAGAAATTTAATTTCTGCCCAAAGAACTATTTTTTTTTTTGTCAAATCAGCAGTGACATCAGCTAGAAACTGTAGTAATATCTAAAATATCAGAGCATTTCAGAGGTATTTCGATGACTTATGTACTGTCTTTTAATTTATGAGAAATTAGTAATTAAACACCCTTGAATAGTTAAAGCTACAACCTTTAATATTATTGTCATTGTTGAGAACACCAGATGGCACTGTTACATATTGGTGTCCAAGTTCTTTTTGAGAACAAATCTTGAAGCTTGGGAAGACAGGCCGGAAGTTGCTGTCCATTTTTGCTTTTATGAGTTATGTTATGGAAAGCATGAGACAGCAGTTGTTAAAAAGAAGCGGTGCACAAAGAAGTTCATTCTCTGTTAACACTTAATTCTTCAGCCAGTGACTTGAGCATTGAAGTAGGACCACCAGAGCTACTGAAAAAGCCTTTATAAGTAGCATTTGTCCATCTCTGTTCCTGGAACTTGTATCTCTAACAGGAAAGTTATAAATAGAATATGTCCACACTCTGATTCATAATTTCTCCTCCACTACACATTGCTTTTTGCTTGGCTAGGTTGACTGTCAGCTTCAGACATTCACCATGCTGAGAGAACAAGGCAAATGCCATCACTGTATGTAAGGTCTTCTTTAAGCAGAATTGTGTACAATACAATACGAGAAACAGCTGCTTCTCCCAACATGTCCATCAGTGTTAACAGTAAACAGAATGGGCAGGACTCGGCTGTGCCACGCATCCATGAAAGCTGAGGAAACATGCCATTTAGCTGTCATTCATCTAAACAGAGCTTTCCATTCCTTTAGCGTGTTCTTTCATCAGTATTACTTCTTCCTTGTGATTTTGAGTCACTTCCTCAGGTCTTCTAGGCTTACTTGATGTGCTGAATCAAGTGCCTGACAGAGAGAGACAAAAAGAACTGGACATGGCTCACTAAACTCGGTTATTTCCTCAGAAAACATCTGTAACACGGAGACCTAGTCAAAGGCAAAACATCTGGTCTAAATCCACACCAAATATTCCAACTTTGTCTCAAGGTGCACTGCCGACTGAGGCATGAATACCGAAGCAAAGACACTCACTCTAATTGACCAAAGAATAAGGCTTGTGTGGATGCTGTGTAAACCCTGCACCTCACCTTTGAGCAGAACCTTTCTCAAGTCCCAGGAAGACAGAGTACCCACTGAACTTAAGAGCCTATGCAGGCAAACCAAGAAACTCACCTGTCACCAGCAGTGATCCCTTTCCAAATTTTGGGGAGAGGGCTGTGATCTCATTTTCTTTCTGGCTGAATGAGGCTCTGCTCACAGAGGAGACATGAATAAACTTCTTCAAAGTGATTTTTCCATTGATCCAGTGGATCTTGCAGCCTGCCACTCTGCCTATCACAGATGTCATTCAGTTTAACAGAAGCTGCAGAAATTCTGTCTGGCTTTTAGAAGGCTTTCCATATTGAACGTGAACTTTTCTGAGCAATGAGTTCACAGTATTCTAAACTTGAAACCAGATGACCTTTCTTTTTTTTAATAAGCATCTCTGAGGACACTTACTGTATGGCAGATTCTTATTTGCAATAGCTGCTGCAAAAATCACCTCACATGTGATGTTTGATAGGTCTACTAGGCAGCTGTCAGCACAGGTGGTCTGAAATAATATTGTTAAAAATTTAAAAGAAACTGTAAATCCAGGCTTTGGAATGTCAGAAAGCAGGTAGCTGCCTGACAGCTTGACTCTAATATGATTGCTCCATTAAAATCTGTTACTTTATCTACCAGAATATCAAGATCAGGCAAACATTTTTACCAGTAGAAAACTGTCACCAGTATCAATTTTTCTGTCTATTCATTAAGTAAAGTCTGTTAATCACCAATGACTTTTGATGATCAATAGCAATCCAAGTGCAACTGTTCAGATTGGTGCCAACTGTCTTGATGAGACTTGAGGTAATAGAAGAAGTCAATAATCATTGTATCACTGGGAAATATGAATCCCAACAACTGCTCTCTATATCTAACTCTTCTTCATGTCAGGTTTCTCCAGTGTAACTGGCTGGATGCCCTAATCACTCTCTACACGCTTATTAGTATAATCCAAAGTAATGATGACTGGTCTTTCCAGGTATCATTAATAGTAACTGACAGTTGTTGACAAAACAGATCACAGTGTGTATTGCTAGCCTGAATCCTAATGGAAAAACATACTACAGTGATGTGAACTGACCCCGGTTGGTCTGAAATCAAATGTTGATGAGTAGTGTAGGGTTACACTTTAAGTAAATAGGCCCACTAAATATACAACAAGCCCGAAATACCATTTTGGCACAGAGAGAAAGTAGAGCAGCCAAGCTCTGCTGAGGCAGTCTATTGAAGAAGCCTGCAAACAGAAGTGATTGAGTGTTTCAGTGAGTTTCTGTTTCTAACCAGTAGTTTTCATCTGTTGTCAGATGAATTTGTTTGAATTAGTATTGATAAAATTTGGGACTCTTAAATTGTCGATAGCAAATCTCTCTTGAAAGATCCTAGTTGGCAAACTCACATGAATTTGATGTACTTACAGCATGTTTAAAGTCCAGACATTAGGGGATTTAGGCACTGAACAAAGTGGCATCCAGTCCAGAATTGTGAACACCAAGTTTACATACATTTTCATGTCATGCATTCATTTTATGCTCACAGCATAAGCTCTTCAGCCTATATTGCCTTCCACACCTTTACAAAATCTTTTAAAGAGTCTTTTAAAACTAAAATTCATAAGCTTTATTATGTTCATACTTTGTAAAAAAATAGACATTTTCTCAACAAGCTCTTCATCATTTCTAGGCCAGGATACTTCAGTTCAAGCTTTGTACTTAATAAGGAAGACAGCAAGAGGTGGTGTGATGAAACGCAGCTCAAACACCAGTTTTATATTTTGTGACTTATGTGCTTTTACCAGAATGGCCTGTTTTCAAGGTCTTCTTGATCATTTTCACCTCAGGAGGTAAAAACTCATCATTTCAGCTACAAGACTAACAGTTTGGTGGTAGTGGTGTTTGACAGACACATCATCATGATATGACCATATCAGTCATATCCTAAGGGATGGAATCAAGGTGCAGAAGATAAATTATTTTGTCAGATCAAAACAGTTACTACCTTCAAAGTGGTTTATTTTAGTTTTATTTGATTCTTTAATACTGTTATTTTGTTCATATACCAACATTGCCAGTTAGGGATGTATGAGATGTTAGGTTCTTGCAATCGTATTTCCAGTACAGAATTAGGGGTGGTAGAACTGGAGATATTGTGAATGTAATTAATTTTATTTGCAAATAAATATTAGTCATGGAACACAGATTATTAACCACCATGCTGGGAATTCATCCTTTCAGTAATTTCAGCAGAGTATTATAGCAAAACTTCACAAAGAGCAATGTTAACCAGAGGCCAAGGCAAAGAGAAAATACTTCTGTTGCTCACAGCAAAGGCTCAACACTGTGCAAAACATGGGCATCTTGGCAATTTCTACTTAAGTACTTGGAATAGTATTTTATTTTTATGAGATTTTTACATGCAGTTGATATTTAGTTCCTTCAATGGGCTTAAAATAAAATCCAACTGAAAAAACCCAACTTTTTATTTTTGATTCATCTCAACAAAATAATATATCTGTTGTACCTATAAAGATGCTCCATAAAGTGCCAGCTACACAGTCCAAAAGCAAACTGTTAATCGGAACTGAGTATATGGAAAATGGCACTTTCTAGACTCTCACCTTTCTAGAATCTAGACTTTCAAGCAAGTGAAATGTTCACCATTGGTTTCCATTTCTTTCTCGTGAAAGATCTTTGGGAAAAGCATAGCGTGAAATGCTGTGGGAGTTAGTTTTCTTGTATTTGGGAAAAAAGTTATTGACTGATGTTTTAGTATTTACATAATATCTTTCTTATTTTGACAGTGAAAATTCTATTAGTCTGTTAAACACAATACGCGGTCAACTGGTTTTGGTTTAATCTCAAATGATCTTTTTCCCAAGAAGATATTAATGTACGTGATCTTGTATCTGTTTTCACTCTGTTCTGGGTCTTGTTTGTTTAATTTAAACACTTTGTAGATACATATGGTAATCTGCCTTCTGCTCCTTCCAACAAGGCAATAATTTACACTTTTTAAATTTCTAGGCTATCCTTTGACCAAAAGAGTGTGGCTAATAAAGTGAGCTCTTGGTTTCTCTTTTGGGAACAGAGTATATTTTTTGATTCTTTATCATGCTTACTGTTTCTTAAAAGAAAAGTTAGCCTTTAGATATTCTTGGATTCCAGATTGTATTTTCCTTCCCCAAACTTCTCCGCGTTCACATGCAGAACTAGCTAAGAAACTCCTCCAGACTCTATCATGCCAAGAAAAATAGGTAAGTTGAAATTTAACATCTTTACTAACTTACTAGCAGTTTAGGTCTGAATGAAGAATACCAAAAAGCCATTTTTCTCCACCAGATTTTTTAAGACCATCCCTCCACACTCTTCTTCCTTAGAGCCTAGGCTTTATCCCTAGACGCTGACCTCTTTCGACACTCAGGCTATTCCTGCGTTGAGTATTGCAAATATGTTTTGTGCGGCCACAGCTAATAGTAAACCCTTTGGATGAATAATTCTCCATGAGCCACGGTATTACCATGGTGACCCCAAAAGGCCATGAACGGTCTCCCTGCAATTGGAGGGAAGGTGGCCTGCTGAAAGATGTGCAAGCTTCTTGCAGCAAGACTAGTGGCTCTCTCAAGTTGTGCTCCAGGCTATCTTTCTATACCAGACCTGCCTCATGTTTTTGCTTCATGATCCAACCCTCTTCCCAGTCGTTGGTTTCTTCCCTACATTTAAGTCCATATCTTGCCATGCACTCCTAGTCTCTGCTTTGCCTCTTTTCTGAACATTGCCTCAAACCTCTGCCCTGCTTCTGCCTTGGCTTTCGGCTCTAAACATGGCACAGGACCATTGCTTTCCTGAGTGCTAAAACCATCAATTTAAAAGCTTTCCTGTGCAAAATAACGTCATTTGGTGGAATTATCACATAAACCTGTGAGTTTGTGTTGCCTGTCCATCTACATTTATTTCCAGAAATAGATTAAAAAAATACCTGGCCTGCCTCTGTTAGGTTTATTTCGCACATTGCAGCTTCAAGAAAATAAAAATATTTAAATGAAATGTATATATAGTAATATATGTATAATTTAAACGTACTTACACAGGATGGCTCCACTGAACCACTACAGCTCTCATTGGCAGTCCTATCATCATCCTTTTCAGATATGGATCTGTTATATCTTTTTATCACAATTTTGCCTGGAGAATTTTTTTTCAGAGCAGTGGTTCTTGCCAAATCTAATACAAAGTCAGCAAATAGAAATGCCTCGTATGTCTGCAAAAGCTAATCTGCAGCAAAATTCTTCAAAGCAGCATTCCAATGCAATGCCAATTTGTTATTTTAAACCTATGCCTAACACCCTGACAAGTACGTTCTTAAATAACACAAAGTATCTTTTTCCCTCAACATTTCTAATTAGAATTAGGGTAGTCCTGAGCCACCGCAGCATCTCTGATGGGAATCTAAATCAGTCCACCTATGAAGAAAGATGATACTTTTTGCATTACCAACATGCACCTTCAGTTAAACATTTTTGTTACCAAATCTAATGCTGTGAAGAAAATCAGTCACTGTATCAGTCTTCCCAAACGCTTCTCGCACCTAACATGTGACTCTCTCACAAAAATCAGAACATATTGTTTTCAAAGTGAAAGGAATTATGTACAAATGTGATTCACCACCAGTTCCTGAGGGAGCAAAGAATTGCTCCAGGCTATTTTATCTTTCCTCAGCAAAGTGAATTAAGAAATAACTCAAGTGCACAAGTGGTACTGTTATATTAATGACAAATTAACTTTACACAGATGTGTAAAAAAGATATACACTAACTTTTGGGGAAAAGAAGAGTAAATTTAGTGTTTTTAAAACATTCAGCCATGGAGAATAAATACTCCATAACCACAGATTAGGTTCCTGTGGTAGTTCATCCTTCCCTGATATTAGCCAACTTTCCCTGCAGCTAGGAAATCACACTAAGGGATGAAGGGACACCCTGACATTTCAGTTTCTTTTGTGAACCAACCCTAAAGATGCCTGGTTGGTGTAGTGTTTCAGCAATGCGGATATCATCTGCCTATTCACCAGGGTTTGGATAGGGCACACCAACAGTTTCTATACAAGCTACTAAATACCTAACAGCAAAATTATCAGTCCAGGCCTTACTGTGTCAAACAGATACTTGCATATGTGTGCATGCCATGAGAGAACAAGCAGTACAAATCCAGGGGAACCCGTACTTGATTGTTACACACTTGCAGTGTAGTCAGGTAGAGTTTGCTGGAGGCCTGCCACTTTTCCCCACGGTCTGACAGTTAGTTCTAAAAATTTGAAGTATTAACTGAACAAAAATCCACTTTGCTTGCCAGTACACACTAGAAAGCATCCATCCAGGAGGCACTCTTTTGATGTCTGCATTTTTGCTAATGCTTGCACTGTATCCAATATTCCTTTTTTTTTTTTTTTTTTTTTTTTTTTTTTGGAAAAGGTGGTTAAGACTTTTGTACAAGCTGGAAAACAAATGATTCTATGCATGTGGTTAATTTTAGCCCTGAGAACTGTCACAAACTACGTTCGTGCTAATCATTTACCTCTTATACTTAAAAAATAATATTTTTTTCCTCCTGTTCCCTATACTTCTCTCCATTTGCCTTTCCAACCTTTCTGATGCTGCACTGTTAGCATCACAGGAGCACCGGCATCAGCTGGCTGCTGCTACCTTTGGCTGTCTCCCCCTTCCTTTTCATGACTGGTCTGTGCAAGTCATTCCCGGTAAGTGTTCCTCTAGGATCTGAAATGCCAGACCTCACGTACCACACACATAAAAGGCTGCTGGAGCAGTCGGTACGGTGATATTATCTGCATTGCAGCTCACAGTGTTTTGCAGAGTGGAGCAGACGATCAAAGTTGGAAAGGGACTGAATTTTGGACAAAAGCTCTCTGTTTTCAGTCTGCGTCAGAGAATGCTGAAGAAAGAAGGTTGCGTTTTCATTTGGAAAGATCTTGGCCAGTCATTTCTGTCACATTTCTGTCACAATGTGACATTTCTGTCCCATTTTCACTTCTGTTTTTCACTAATTTTAAAATTCTTTAAATACACATAAAGCTGAATGCCTTCATAAACAAAAATGTAAGTAGATAAAAATATTTCATAGATTTAAACAGAGATAAAGACTACTCCTGCTCTTACTGATGTCTCTGAGGATAGCGTGAGGCAGATCTTTTACAGTCTAAAAAGGCAGAGTAAGACTCGACAATGATCTTGCAGCAATACAGAACTCAAATCTGAGACACAAGAGGCCGCGAAGTGTATCTGCAATAAATGCAAAATGAAAAAGTAAGGCAAGGACAAATATATCCATAAAGATTTAACAGAATTATTATTAGCATTAGTAGTTGTTAGCTTAATGAAATTGCTATTAGTTTTACCAACCAAATACAGTATCCCTGCAGGAGTTACTGTAAGCAATGCCATTGGAATCTCTGAGCAACAATGGATTAATTACCAAAGCCATTCTTTTTTCTTTTTTTTGTTCCCTTAATAACCAGATTTTTCCTTGTCAGTCTCACTAGAGAGGGTATTAGTCTTGTAGCTTTATCATCCTTAATAGACAGAAAAGGGCAGGCAGAGTAAGATGTTGCTTTGACATCAGCTATTCCCTCACAGTCCACAGGGGCATGTAGTACACCCTTGCTCGTAATTTGAAAGAAAACCAAAGCATTTGAATTTGTAACCTAGCCACTGGTCACTCAACTTTTCTTTTTGCCAGAGGGCGGAGGATGCCGGGGTTCCTGCCACCGGCACAGGCAGCAACAAGTTTATCAGCCTGTGGTGGGTTGACCCTGGCTGGATGCTGGGTGCCCACCAAAGCCCCTCTATCACTCCCCTCTTCAGCTGGACAGGGGAGAGAAAATATAACGAAAGGTTTGTGGTCTGAGATAAGCACAGGGAGATCACTCAGCAATTACTGTCACAGGCAAAACAGACTCTGCTCGGGGAAAAAATATTTAATTTTTTACCAATCAAATCAGAGTAGGATAATAAGAAATAAAACCAAATCTTAGAACACCTTCGCCCCAACCCTCCCTTCTTCCTGGCTCAACTTCACTACCAAATTCTCTACCTCCTTCCCCCTAGCGGTTGCAGGGGGACAGGGAAGGAGGGTTGTGGCCAGTTCATCTCATGTTGTCTCTGCTGCTCCTTCGTCCTAGGGGGAGGACTCCTCACACTCTTTCCCTGCTCCAGTGTAGGGTGCCTCCCATGGGATACAGCTCTCATGAACTTCTTCAATGTGGGTCCTTCACATGGGCTGCAGTCCTTCACAAACTGCTTCAGCATAGGTCTTTTCCATGGGATGCAGTCCTTCAGGAACAGACTGCTCCAACGTGGGTCCCCCACAGAGTCACAAGGCCTGCCAGCAAACCTGCTCCAGAGTGAACTCCTCTCTCCATGGGTCCTCCCAGGAGCCTGCTCCAGCTTGAGTTCTCCACGGGGTCACAGCCTCCTTTGGGAATATCCACCTGCTCCAGCATGGAGTCCTCCAAGGGCTGCAGGTAGATACTTGCTCCACTGTTAACTTCCATGGGCTGCAGGGGGACAGCCTATCTCACCATGGTCTTCCTCACAGGCTGCAGAGGAATCTGCTCCAGTGCCTGGAGCACCTCCTCCCCCTCCTTCTTCACTGACCTTGGTGTCTGCAGAGTTGCTGTCACTCCTCTCTTCTGACTGCTGATGGTGTTGCACAGGTTTTTTCCCCTTCCTAAATATGTCTTCCCAGAAGTGCTACCACCATCGCTGATGGGCTTGGCATTGGCTAGCAGCAGGTCCATCTTGGAGCCAGCTGACATCAGCTCTGTTGGACAAATGGGAAGCTTCTAGCAGGTTCTCACAGAAGCCACCCCTGTAGCCCCACTGCTACCAAAACCTTGCCATGCAAATCCAATACACGTCCTCAGTAAGTTACCTCAGTGGTTCAGATGAAATAATTTTGACACCACCCTGCTGGGCACCTATCATGCCTAAAGAGTATGACAGAGCTGCCCTTGCCAAGTGCCACTCACCTGGAGTGGCCCTCATCCCTCTTTACCCCAAGGAAAGCTGCAGGTGGTGAGGTGCCCCTGCCTGGGTCGCCAGCCCTTGGAGATGTCTTGTTCATCCGCACTGCCAGCAGTGCCAGTCCTGAGCCACAGCCTGAAATTCATCTTAGGTCGTCACGGCCCTTTCCCATTTCAGATGTTAATGCTGCACTTGAGTTGCCAAGGGCAAGCTTGTCCTCCATCTGCTTTGCCTTTCTGCCATCTACCAAAGAACTGCGTGTCATTTCTTTTCACCTGCTCATTTGGCAAATGGGCAGATGTCTCTCAGTCAACATCACAGAGTTCAAAGTGCTTTGGTCTGCCTAAATACGTGTTTGTTGGAGACGTGTCAAACATGAGTAGGACTCACTGACCATCACCATATCTGTTCTGCCAAAAATATACAGGGAACAACGGCCTTAAATGAAACAGCATGGAATATTCCTTTCTAAAATGTTGATTATAAAGAAAATTTAGCTACCTAAGTGTCAAATTAAAGTCACTTTCATACAGATTAGATTTAACTCAATTTGTCATTTATACTCAAGGAGATTTCTCTTCGGTATTTAGAGCAAGCCTTCACTTCTGACTAATAGGAATTTTTAAGAACATCTGACAGAAGTCTCATTCTGATCAAAGAAAATGCAGAAAAGTTAAATCAGACTGTTTATAATTCATAATGAATAATTTGGCTTTGATTATTCCTTCTTTATTAATTATGGGAGGGGGTTATTAGTTGATGCCCTAGATATCTGTTTTAATTATGTTTGCCATCCATACCTGTCATATCCACAATGTAGTAATGCACAGCATATCTAACGCATACACATGCTTAAAAGAATATTTTTTTACTATCGTGGTGCTGTATTTTGGATTTGTGATGACCAAAACAGTGTTGATAACACAGGGATGTTTTAGCTACTGCCGAGCAGTGCTTGCACACAGTCAAGGTCTTTTCTGCTCCTCACACCACCCCACCAGCAAGTAGGCTGGGGGTGCACAAGAAGTTGGAAGGGGACACAGCTGAGACGGCTGACCCAAACTGACCAAAGGAATATCCCCTACTACATGATCTTGTTCTCATCAATAAATTTTGGGGAAAGCAGGAGAAAGGGGGAATGTTGGGAGTTGTCTTCCCAAGTAGCTGTTATCTGTGATGGAGCCCTGCTTTCCTGGGGATGGCTGAACACCTGTCTGATGATAGGAAGCAGTAAATGAATTCCTTGTTTTGCTTTGCTTTGCTTGCACACACAGCTTTTGCTTTACCTATTAAACTGCCTTTATCTCAACCCATGAGTTTTCTCACTTTTGCCCCTCTGATTCTCTCTGCCATCCCACTGGGGGAAAGTGAGCAAGTGTCTGAGTGGGGCTGGGCTGCTGACCAGGGCTAAACTATGGCACATTATGGTATTAGAAACCTTTATTAAAGTGTATTTGATCTTTGTCTTGATTTGGGGTGGGATTCACTTTAAAAATTCCTGTTTCATGTATTCATGTGCCCTTAGACACATTACAGGGTTTGCAAGACACAAGACATTGTGTTTTTTTTCTGGTGAGGCAGTCCTGTAGAATACAAGGCCTGTAAAACAGAGGGATGAAATTTACCTTCCTTGGAAGCTTATTGCTTTAGAGGTCTATGTTTAAAAAGGAGACAGAGGATTCTAACCCCAGACTCTCAATATCCAACTCTTCTTAATGACTCCTGGTCAGAGTCCCTCAACAGTGATGAGCAGTCTCTAAGTGTTACAAACACTTAAGCACAAATATCTGTGTAAGTAAGTAATCATAAAACCTTTAAAGAATAGTGACAACTGTGGCAAGAAATGTACCAGAGAATATTCCTGAGTGGTGCCCCATCTCCTTGCAATGTTTCTACATGTAAATTGTCTGCAAGGACAGGTCTGCATTCAACTGACCAGCCATCACAGTGGTTACATTCAGTATTTACCTATCACACCACCCTGCTGATTGGACCTTGTTTGAAGTGTGCTTATTCCTAACAATTTAATACTACAAAGCAATAAAAACATTTAATTATAACATGTTTTCTTCAAGCATGACTTAGACTCAAGACTTTTTTTTTTTTTTTATTTTTAGCAGAAGAAGTTGAAATCACTTGGCTGTTAAAATTTTACTGTTAAAATAACTTCTCTCTAATTTCATTATGGAGAAGAACAGGTTGATACAGGTGGTCATTCCCTTAGAGGACTAGTTTTCACTTAAAAGTGAGCCAGCAATTTATGTGGCTAGTAAAATAATTCTGTACATATAAAACACTTGTTTTGAGGGAAGGACAAACAGTGTTTTATACATGATGAAAACTGAAAATACGAAGGATGTTGAATCAATGCTCTGAGTACAATGGAGCCGATGAGATGCTGATGATACCAAACTGAGAGGTGTTGTTTACTTTCTTGAAGGACAAGATGCCTTGAAGAGGGATCTGCATAGATTGGAGCATTGGGCAATGATCAATGGCAAGAAATTTAACAATTCCAAATGCCAGATTCTACACCTGGAGTGGAACAATGATAGGCACAAGTATAAGTTGGGAGGGGAGAGACTGGAAAGCAGCCCTGCAGAAAGGGATCTGGGGGTGCTGGTTGACAGCAGGCTCAACAGGAGTTGCCAGTGTGCCCTGGGTGCATCAAACACAGCGTGACCAGCTACTCAAAAGAGGTGATTATCCCACTGTATTCAGCGTTGGTGTGGCCTCACCTTGAGTACTGTGTGCAGTTCTGGGCCCCACAATTTAAGAAGGTCCTTGAATGCCTCCAGAGGAGGGCAACAAACCTGGTGAAAGGGCTGGAAAGCAAACACGGGGACAGGTTTCCTAGAGAGATGGTTGATGCCCCAAACCTTTCAGTGTTTAATAGGCATTTGGACAACGCCCTTAACAACATGCTTTAACTTTTGGTCAGCCCTGAGTTGGTCAGGCAGGTGGACTAGATGATCGTTGTAGATCCCTTCCAACTGAAATAATATTCTATTCTATTCTATTCTATTCTATTCTATTCTATTCTATTCTATTCTATTCTATTCTAATACATTGTACCTAAGGAATCAGAAACTGTACCACCATATGTGCTTCTGATATCAACAACCAACAAAATACACACACTATACTCAGAGTTATTTTGTTAATTTTCTGGTATTTCAGATTCGGTATTTGATAAATCTCCTTCTGGAGTTAAAATAAGTTTTGCATAATTATTATTTGCATTTTTTCATTCTGATGTGTGAGTTCCAGTACTCAAAAACTAGCACTTACTTTATCTATTATTGAATATTTTCGTGGGTGTTAATTTTGCTGGATATGCAAATAATCGTTTGCAATTTTTCTATTCAAATGACATACAACCAGTTCTAGTTGGAGGCAAGTTTCGTATGTTTAGTTTAATTAGCCATCAGATTTAGAATGGATTATTATGAGTTATAAAATGTTAATGCTTAGGTTCATTACATTGAATTTTGAAATACAGTATGTTCCTAGACCCAGAGGCCTAACCAGAGAGACTCAACTTCATCACTGACTTCCCAGAAACATTATGATTGATCTTTTGATGTGAAACCGGAGGGAACTTCCTATCTAGGTCACTTGAAAGATATAAATGGCCAATGTGCACAGGAGTTCCTCTCAATGTATATGATGATGATGGAACGCTCTTTTGATACATCCTTTCTCACCAGCATGACAGCATCATGCACATGTCTATGAGGTATTAAGAAGAAATTAAAAGGTCTGTAGCCCCCTGACAAGCTCTTCCACTGATAAGTGCCTTAGATGACACTGGTTGCAAGGGATCCTTGTCAGCTCGCTCCTCCTCCAGCAATGGCATCCCACATCATGCTCTTTTCTGTTCACTGACATGGGGGTGTAGTTCTACAATCTACAAAAATGTCATGTTGATACAACTTGCTTGCCTTGCTATGCAGCAGTAAACTACATTTTGGGGTGCTGCGAGGGAAATGTTGTGTTTTAAATGCTGCCACGAGTAGAGCAAAATAAGTATTGCAGTAAAGCATTAGTTTGCCTATGAGAAACTTGGTCGTTTCTCAATTGATCCTAGGGTATAATGCAATTTAAATATTTCACAAGTCTCCTCATATCATTTGGAAAATGCATACAATTAGTTTTTAAGTATCTGAAAGAAGTATGTGATTAATAGTTGGTAATTATTTTCTTCAGCTATAAGACACACTTTCAAGAACCCTTAATCCTAATTAATTGTGAGTTGGAATACAGATGCTTAATAGATGCCAAGTACTGGATCTATTCCACTTTTTTTACAGTGTAGAATAATATGCTGTGAGTGGCAAAGACAGAATGCAAACCTGTGTCAGATGAGTTTTTTAAAAATCCTGGGCCAGAAAATTACCAGGAAAATACGAAAACACAAGGTTTTAGAAGGCAGCTTGAGTCACTCTGGACACAACGGAAAGGCAAGCACTGTAGAAAGATTGTTGTTGTGGGAAAGCAAGAGTTAGGACATGGTGGCTAGTCATTGGTGAGGGGATTTGATGTGACTTCTTAATTATAAATAATGCTTATGCTGATAACTGGTTGAAGGGAGGAAGCTGAATCTCTTAAGAGCCACAGTGTTAAAATGGAGGGAAGAAAGGATAACTGAAGCACTAAGGAAGAAGCTATGTGAGATAGGAAGAGGTCATACTTATTTTACCATTTTTTAACATTTAGAAGTGGCATAGGAGCAAAAAATTGGTGCAGATAGCCCCTTTTCTGCTAGAAAGCAACCAGGAGTGCATCACACTGCACACTGTGACTGTCAGTGGGGAACTGCACACCCTTCATCCTCTCTACCTCTTCCCTGTCCCTGGCATATCAGTCCTTATCCATCCCAAGGGATATAAGGTTAACAGTAAAGGACCATAGTCATTGTCATTTAGTTGTTGAGGAAATTAAGACTTTTTCCAGAGTACATGGCAACTGAATGGCATTTTTGGTGGTGTCTGAATGTCAGATGCCCAGAGTGATGATTACATACCCAGATCTTCCTGTCAACCTAATGATTTATTTCTAGGTAAGCCCAGGTCTTAGTGGTTGTGTCTGTACTGTGGAAGCTGGGAGCGCTCCCAGCCCCTGGGCTCAGGTGCGAGCGCTGGCCAGACGCCAAGGCTATGTCAGGACAAGATCAAGCTAGCCCGATCCCTTCTCAGCCCACGCCTCGCTTATCTTGAGGAGGAAACCTGGGCCATGAATGCCTCCTATCAGATCCCTGCTCTGGACAATCAGGCACCACAACAACAGAGCAATGCAATTTGTGTAACGCTACCCACTGAAAGCTGCACAGCCTACTAACGCCTCTTCTGTATGCTAGGAAATGGATATGGTGCTTCCCAGCTGTGTGTCCATGCCATAGAAACCACTCCTGCTATGACGGGCTCTTCTGATGGGTAGCTATTTACCTAGAAACTGTGTCATGACAAGCAAAAGGATCAGGAAATGTCCTCTCTCTTTCCAACCAGGCACGTGGGATTGGGTTACATATGCTCTGTGGATTGAACGAGTATCTCACATTTCTGGAGGCTTCAAAAGACATTGAATACAGTTTACAAAATGAAGGCAACTATCATGAAGAAAGAGATGAAGTTAAAGTTTGCAATTGTTTTCTGCCTTTCATAGAATCAAAGAATCATAGGGTTGGAAGGGACCTCTGGAGATCATCTAGTCCAACCCCCCTGCCAGAGCAGGGTCACCTAGAGCAGGTTGCGCAGGAACGCATCCAGGCAGGTTTTGAATGTCTCCAGAGATGGAGACTCCACCACCTCTCTGGGCAGCCTGTTCCAGTGCTCTGCCACCCTCACGGTAAAGAAGTTCCTCCTCATGTTTAGGTGGAACTTCCTGTGTTCAAGTTTGTGCCCATTACCTCTTGTCCTGTCACTGGGCACCACTGAAAAGAGCCTGGCCCCATCCTCCTGGCACCCACCCTTTAAGTATTTATAAGTGTTGATAAGATCCCCCCTCAGTCATCTTTTTTCCAGACTGAAGAGACCCAAATCCCTCAGCCTTTCTTCATAAGAGCGGTGTTCCAGTCCCCTGATCATCTTTGTAGCCCTTTGCTGCACCCTCTCCCACAGTTCCCTGTCCCTCTTGAACCGGGGAGCCCAGAACTGGACACAGTACTCCAGGTGTGGCCTCACCAGGGCAGAGTAGAGGGGGAGGATGACCTCCCTCGACCTGCTGGCCACACTCCTCTTGATGCACCCCAGGATGCCATTGGCCTTCTTGGCCACAAGGGCACATTGCTGGCTCATGGTCATCCTGTTGTCCACCAGGACTCCCAGGTCTCTTTCCACCGAGCTGCTCTCCAGCAGGTCAGCCCCCAACCTGTACTGGTGGAAGGGGGTATTCCTCCCCAGGTGCAGCACCCTACACTTGCCCTTGTTGAATTTCATAAGGTTTCTCTCTGCCCAAATCTCCAACCTGTCCAGGTCTCTCTGTATGGCAGCACAACCTTCCAGTGTGTCAGCCACCCCCCCAGCTTTGTGTCGTCGGCAAACTTGCTGAGGGTGCACTCTATCCCCTCATCCAGGTCATTGATGAATATATTGAAGAGGACTGGACCCAGTACTGACCCCTGGGGAACACCACTTGTCACTGACCTCCAACTAGACTCTGCCCCTAATCATGACCCTCTGAGCTCTATCTTTCAACCAGTTATCTATCCACCCTACTGTCCATTCATCTAAGCCACTCTTCCTAAGCTTCCCTATGAGAATGCTGTGGGAGACTGTGTCGAACGCCTTGCTTAAGTCAAGGTAGACCACATCTACTACCCTCCCCCCCTCATCTATCCCTCCAGTCCTGCCTTCATAGAAGGCTATCAGATTAGTCAGACATGATTTCCCCTTGGTGAATCCATGTTGAGTACTTCTGATAGCTTTCTTTTCCTCCACATGCCTTGAGATTACACCCAGAACGAGCTGTTCCATCATCTTTCCAGGGATGGAGATGAGGCTGACGGGCCTGTAGTTTGGGGATAGCATGAAATAAGCATTTTAGGCAGTGCATACATGTTCAAAGGGTGCTGGGTCAGAAGCCAGGGATCATTGCTGGCAATATTATCAGTATCTGGCATATTTTCTAAGACCCATAGACCCAAGTCCCAAAAATGCAAGACCCGAAGTCCTGGATTCAAGAGAACATATCAAAAAGACATTTCTAGATGTTGTGGTAGTTGTGAAAAGCTTGATGTGAAATTAGAGTTTCCTAAAGGCTCTAAAGCAAGAAGTGAAATAAAAGAAGGTTGTTGATTTTTTGGCAGAGGATGAGGAAGGGAATTGCAAACAACTGTGATTGGCAAGCTGGTCACACTGTAAGCTGTTTCACTGTCACTTGCACTGGTTCTCACAAGCAGGAACATCCCTGTGGCTGGACATTAGGTCATTTGTTTTTTCCTGAGGGAGGATTGAACATTCAAAGTTTGAAACATGAAGCCTTAATTCTCATCCTGAATGTAATGAGGCACCAGGATTAATACTACAGCTCACCCAAATTTTCCTCTTCTCTGTTTTGTAGCCCTCTCTTCATTCTCTCTGCTCCTCTCAGAACTTTTTTCCTGTGGAAGCCATCCAAGTAACTCCTATCTTCTCCTATGTCATTGCCCAATGCTCAACATTGCTGCACCTCAGCAGAGGTCAGTGCTGAAAGGAGAAGGATTACTTCAAATGTCTTGTTAGCTATGACAGTTTATTAATCATTGTGGGTGATTAATCATATGGGGTTTGCCTTTACACAATCCTTTTGATTCCTATTGAAGCTATGATTCATAACAATTCTAAATATACTCCTGCAGAGCTGTAACTTAGCCCTTTGTTCCCTTTCCTATATTTGTGCCATGAATTGTTCTTACCCGAGTTCACGGTCTGGCATTTGCCCTTATTAAACAATACCTTTTTTTTTTTTTTTTTTTTTTATAGCATTTCCCTGTGTATCAGGATCCCATTGAACTCTAATCCTGTTTCCCAATGTACACTACCACCTTACTGCTGTCTTCAAATGTAATCAGCACATTTTCTATTCGATCATCTAGATGATTAAAGAAAATTTTTGATAGTACCTCTCCTTGAGGACTGTTCCCTGCAGAGCATTACTCAGTCCTTTTCAGGATGTACCTGAGCCACTGTTAATGAATTCCCAAGTAGGCTTTTCCCATTACTTTGGCAACTGCCTTTTTTCATCTAAATATTCCTTAGTTTCGTTACAGGAACTCTATGCAGTATAGTGTCAAAAGTCTTATATAAGCCAAGCTGTACGGCATGTATTGTTTCCCCTCTCTGTTGCCTGTTTTTATGAAATTAACTCTGGCTATTACTCCATGTTTTCTTTTAGGTCCTTAGAAGTCTTCTGTATGCTAATTTGTTATATTGGTTTTAGTCCACCGTTAGGAACTATTAGGAACTACGAGTTTCTATATAATTATTTCTGGTGCCTGGTAGCTGGCAGCAGGCACGCCAGCATGTCTAGCAGCGATGGCAACGGAACCCGGATTTCGCCAGCTTAGGCTGTGCGCAATTAAAACTGGTTACCAATATTGTTACTGGTTAGCAGTGTAGAAATAAGCATCTACTGTAGGGACATGATTGCATCAGCAAAGGTTTTACTGTGAGCAGAACTATAACAACATGAAAAAAGAACAAGCAACTCACACCTAAAACTTCATCCTGTTTTGTTCAAACAAGAAGAAATCCTCAGTCAGGATGAACCTGGGCCCGTCCTCCGTCCCCTTCTGTGCTCTGTGTTTTGTCCTAGCCTGTCTTCCCCTGCAGAGATTGATGGTTATTGCTATTCCACTAGCAAGTAGATATTCAAGCTATTAAAAAAATGAGTGGCAACACCTTCTAAGGCTAGTATGTCAATAAAAATTGTTTCTACTACTAGCCATTCTCTTAGTCCATATGGTGAATACGGATTGTACAGCCTTAAGACTGAGCCCTGGTGATCATTTTCCTTTCTAACTTTCTTCATGTAGCAAAGCATTTTGCAGTATTTTTAAAAATAGATATTAGGGTGCATATTCAGAAATACAAAACTTAGAAGAAACTGTTCACCCAGAAGTATTCCCCATTAACTGCAAAGTAAGGATAGCAAATGTGATAAAGGTACGGCAGGAGAGAGATATATTCTTGTTTCAGGTGTCTGGACTAGGATGTAAAATGAATTTGATTCTTTCTCTCTTGACATCGCTGAGTTTATCTCTGATGCCAAGCACAGTTATTACCATGCACACAGAAAATATTAGTCTTAAAGCTGGCATTTGCTATCTTCTGAATGCTTGATGAGCAAGACTACTGTTCTTATAAAAGGTGCATTAATTTTGCTATTTTTAATTTTTTTTCCCCTGTAACTTATTACTTGAAAGCAGGAAGACTTCTCAGTGATAGATTTCTTCCTGCCTTTGTGGAACTACTGAGTTTTTAAATATATCTTGCTCTGTAATTTTTTTTATATATTTTTCCCTGTAAATACAGAATAATTGTGTTTATAAAATGTACAGAAATATGTGTTAGAGAAATATTTTCCAGACTCAAATTAAAAATTACAAGCTTTCCTACTTTCCACATGACTGTCTCTGTCTCAACTACAAGAAAAGAATAAGATCATTTTCAATCTCTAATAATATTTGAAAAGTGTAGTCTATTGTGTCAAGATATGCTAAGGGAGCTGACAGTCTACATCCCAACTCAGCCGTAATGTCTTATGATATCCATGAGCAACTGTCTCAAGACCCACTGCATGTATTTATTTATTTGTTTTTCAAGTACTTACAGATGGACAAAAGTGTATTTCTGCTACTAATTATAGGCTTTATAATATTGGTTATTTCAAATGTCGCAAAATGCAAAGCTAGAATTTTGTTACTCAGAAATTAAATTTTGTTTTTTTTAATGTAAATATTATTTCTAAAACATAAGTAAATTTGAGAAAATTAGTTCCAAGGAATTTTATATTGTATACAGCAGAATGATATATATGGCTTGTGTAAATCATAGAATCATAGAATTGTCTAGGCTGGAAGGGACCTTTCAGATCATTGTGTCCAGCCATGAACGTAACTCTGACAAAACCACCACTAAACCATGTCCCTCAGCACCACGTCTACACGTCTTTTAAATTCCTCCAGGGATGGCGACTCAACCACATCCCTGGGCAGCCTGTTCCAATGCTTGACAACCCTTTCAGTGAAGAAAGTTTTCCTAATATCCAATCTAAACCTCCCCTACTGCAACTTGAGGCCATTTTCTCTTGTCCTATCACTTGTTACTTGGGAGAAGAGACCAACCCCCACCTCGCTACAACCTCCTCTCAGGTAGTTGTAGAGAGTGGTAAAGTCTCCCCTCAGCCTCCTTTTCTCCAGGCTAAACAACCCCATCTGCCTCAGCCGCTCCTCATACGACTTGTGCTCTAGACACTTCACGAGCTTTGTTGGCCCTCTCTGGACTCGGTCCAGAATCTCAATGTCCCTCCTGTAGTGAGGGGCCCAAAACTAAACACAGCATTTGAGGTGGGGCCTCACCAGTGCTGACTACAGGGGGACGATGACTTTCCTAGTCCTACAGCCCTGATAGAAGCCAAGAGGCTGTAGGCCTTCTTGGCCACCTGGGCACACTGCTGGCTCATATTCAGCCAGCTGTCAACCAACACCCCCATGTCTTTTTCCAATGGGGAGCTTTCCAGACACTCCTCCCCAAGTCTGTAGTGCTGCATGGGGTTGTTGTGACCCAAGTGCAGGACCTGGCACTTGGCCTTGTAGACCTCATACCACTGGCTTTGGCCCATCGATCCAGCCTGTCCAGATCCCTCTGTAGAGCCTTTCTACCCTCAAACAGGTTGACACTCCTGCCCAGCTTGGTGTCGTCTGCAAACTTGCTGAGGGTTCACTCAATCCCCTCGTCCAGATCATTGATAAAGACATTCAAGAGAATTGGCCCCAATACTGAGCCCTGGGGAACACCACTTGTGACCAGACACCAACTGGATTTAACTCCATTCACCACAACTCTTTGGGCCCAGTCATCCAGCCACTTTTTTACCCAGTGAAGCGCACGCTCATCCATGCCATGAGCAGCCAGTTCCTCCAGGAGAATACTGTGGGAAACTGTGTCGAAGACTTTACTAAAGTCCAGGTAAACAACACCCACAGCCTTTTCCTCACCCACTAAGCAGGTCAATATTCAATGTTGTGGATCAATGTATAGATTCAACTTAATGTTCATGCCAAATGTGAGAAAAGTGTTGCCTTATTTACATGGAAACACTGGAATGAATACTTTTAGCTATCTGTATTTTGGATTTGGTTTATTGTAGGTCAATATGACTCAAAATAGAAAATGATTTGCATTGTATTGGCTTGATAAGACTTGTCACAGTATTAGAATATATTAGTTGCTCTTTAGTAATTTCAGAAAGATGTTAGGAAGTTGCCTGGGAGACAGGACATAAGGTATACACATGTTACTAAAACTGCCTTCTCAGCATTCATCACTATGGTCATCCATCATTGTCCAGCCAAAGCAGTGTTTAGATCTACTGTTTGGGCTGTTCCTGAAGCTTTTCTTGTTATGAGACACCCTGACAAGCTGATTCTTCCTGACACCTTCAAGAATAAATTGTCTACAGGAGTGGAGAATATTCCAGTGGAAAAAGGAGAGAAAGACATTTCTGCTTAACTTGCCTTTCTCAGTCAGGTCAGTTCTGCAACATATAAGGACCCACTTGACAATAATGTAAGGACCTCTTTACAGCAAACTGATAACAATAATTGCAGCTATTCCCACTGGCTGTTATGTGGTTGTGGTCTTTAAAAGGCTGTGAGAGAATTTCATGCTGCTTGTGCACCCTCAGATGTTGTGAAGGACCAACACATGACCACAGAAACCTCACCATCCGCCTGAGCTGATATAGCAAAGATTAGTTCATACCTTAGGATAGTACCAAAACCACTGGCAAGAAGGAAAGGGGAGGCAGGGAGCCCCCTGTGGTCACCCCCCTGCCGTGTGCAGAGTGCACACATGGGCACAGCTATAACACTGCTCCCAGCATAAGAACCGTCGCCGTTCAAGGCTGACAAAATTCAGCCGGAGCTGTTGGTGTATCTACACGGATGGCTGGACCGACTTTCCCCATTGAGCGACCCAAGCTGATGAAACACGAGGCACACTGAGTCCAGCCGTAGGAGCGTGCTGTGGTGCTTAGCTTCTCGCTGGTGTTCGGCCAGGCAAAGCCGTGCCTGCTCTCTGCACACACAGCTCTCCTCTTTCAGCAGATGCTGCCTCTAAATGCCCCTCAGCACAGCACACAGCTCAGCCGAACTCTGAGCATTCAGTGTCCTAGTAAAGGCTTCAAACCAGATTCAGCATCAAGCTTGGAAGATGAACAGCAATTAGTAATGTTGGGGGCAGGGGGGGAGTCTTTCTAACAGCTAACGTACCGAAGTATTTATATATTTACAATTCTGTTTTGGCAGTTACCCTGGATTTGTGACATTCCTCTCTATTTTCCTTTGTACTAATGCTTTATTCCAGGTAGTTTTTCTTGTTGGAGGCAGCTAAACAAAAACACCTGTGTCCATTGAGGTGTGGAAAGAAATAATTTCTGAGGGACAGTTGTACAAAAAAAATTCCCCTTATTTAAAAATTAGCCTGGTCCCTAGTGCAGCCCAATAACAGAATACCACACTCTTGCACACTTGTACAAGGGCACGAGATGAATCTTTTTCTCCTGCTGTCTTCCCAGAGGTGTGCTGACTTCAATGTCCTTCAATACTTCTAAAGACTGTGACACGGCTGTATTCAACTGAAGAAAAGAGCGTCCAAAGAACAGTAAAACAGGACAAGAGAATTCACAGAAGGTGAAAGACATTGAGATTAAAGCTGTCTCTGCAACCTCGGTGCAGGAGTTCTCAGTGATGTCCATATACACACACTGCTTGCCCCCTGTGCAGCCCCTTGCCTCGACCAGGCAGCAGGCTGTGGTGCAAGGCACTCACAGGGACGTTGAACTGACACTGAGCTCTGGCATTTCCTCTAATTTGAGTGTCGGGTCCTGCCTGCACAAGATGTCAATTATGTAAAGAACACCATTGTTGCGGTTCCCTGGGTTAAAACAACTGGGGAGAAAAGGGGTCTTTCACGCGATGGCACACTGATTCCCCGTGTGCACTCCATTAAGACAGTCCCCAAAAGGGGAACAGCGCAGCCTTAAGACTTCCTCCTTCCCTGATGCAAATTGGCTGTCGGTGGCTTCAGCAGGGGCTTTGCGCGCATGTAAAAATCTCGTGCCGGACCCGGGACACAATCACAGCACACGTTCCCCTGCCTGCTCATCCTTCTTCTCTTGGCAGCGTGGTGCCAGCAGTGCTCCCACCACAAAACACCGGCCACAGCTGGCTCTTTGTCTGAGTGTCTGTCATCCCACGGTCCCTCTCCCAGCGCTGCTGTCCGGGTCTGCTGCCGGTTCTGCAGGCAGCTGTGAGCTGGCACCGGGGCGGACATTGGGATGCTCATGGGGTCCGGATGCCTTGTCAGCTTAGAGAGCAGTTATGTTTATACTTTGGAGTTTGTGGAAGTCTTTCCTCTCTGTGAGAAAAGATTGTTATTTTCCATTTCCATGCATGGAGGAGTTTTTCAAGGAAGGCTCGCTCCATGGACCTACATAGTTATTAAGTAGAAATCTATTTACTCTATTTGGGGGTTAAGTAATGTAATTCCGCACTTATTCTCTAAGCAGACACTTCCATCTCCTGTAAAAGAATAGGTGGAAAATCCTTTATATTGCTTTTGTATTGCTTAACAGGTTCCAACACTGACCGATTTCCAGAAATACTAAAATTTTATCTCACCCCCATTTATTGCTAACAGAGTATTTGCACCACTTCAGTGAGTGTTATTATTGTCAAGGCCTAATATTTGTGTTCCTTGTCTAATACTACTGGATTCTTCTGTGTGCGGGAAATTCAGCACTCACTCCTATATTTCATCTTGTGAGCTACACCAGCATGTGCGTTCCTGCAAGTAAATGAACATCAGGTGGTTAAATATTCAGCTACTGTTAGACATTTCAAGGTCTGAAAGGCAAAATCAGAAGATAATTATGGGTTTCAGGAACAGAGCAAAAAAAAAAATGGAATTCTCTGTAATGTAGTTATTAAACAGAAAAATGTATTAATTTGCAGCATATCATTAGGAGGATTAGTGTTCACTAGACTTTCCCCTTTACGACGTGTGCTGGACTATCCCATTTAGAACAAGAAAGGTACTGTAAGAGAGTGTTGTACTTGTCATTCATCAGGGAAAACAGAAGAAATGTGAATGCACTGGATTTTGAGCAAGTGTAAGGGAACAGGGGCTAAACCATTTATATTAACTGAGACAGAAGTTCAGTTTTGTTTGCTGTCATAATTCCAGAGGTTTCAACGAGTTTATGATAATTTTGACCTGAAAAGATTCTGCTTCATTATTCTAACAGCAGAGTGCTTGTCTGAGTTTCCTTTTAATACCATATACCTTCTATGCTTAAAATCTGAAGGAGCAAGCTTCATTCGCCTCCTTAGCCTACTTCTCACTTTCTGTTTCTGTTTGTTTTTTTTTTTTTTTCTTTCAAGTCCCTTTTAGAGAAGCAAAAGGAAGGAAAAGGTCTGGGGGAGATGGTTTCAGCTAGCCAGAGACGAGTGAGGCTGCAGAGAGTGCTATGGCTTTCCAAGGCATCCTGGGATTCATATGACTCTATGGGTTAAAGATCATCCTCAGAAAAATAACTGAAAGAAAGCATGTATCTGCAGGCAATATAACCATTTTTTTTCCCTTTCTCATATGCATCTGTGGGAGGGAGCAATCTGGTCTATTGAAACAAATATTATTTTGCTATCATCTAATCAATAAACGTTTCAATAAAATGCAATCCATGGAAGTTAAGGAATGATCTCATAACAAGGTTGGGTTCTTTACAGCCAAAGACCAGTGAATGTATACTTCTAATATAAACCTCCCAGAAGGTGTTGCTGCACGCTACTAATTCAACTCATAGAATGAGGGCTAGATAAACAAAGAAGCAAACAACCTGAAAAAGAGGTAACAGCAACAGTGGTTGCCATTGAATTTTTCTCTTTTTATTGTTTTCTGTCCATATAATTGGGGTTTATGTTATCAGGCTTCAGACTGCCACGGCCTTGGGTTGTCCTTTCTGCTTGACCTTCATGTTTCCCATTGGTCTCGTCCTTCAGTCAGCTGCTTTGTCCCTTTCAGAGGGCCAAGCTAGAGCAATGCTCAGCTGGTTCCTCTTGAATTTCCCCCTACTAACGCGGGGTGTTCCCTCAGCGGGCTGGGCAGGATCAGCATTGGTACAGCACAGGCTGCTCCATGGGCTCACCACGGCAGAGGGTCTCGCCCCACCGACAGCCCCAGGCTGGGGATGGCACGCACCCCCACACCTGCCGTGCACACACCGGGTCTGTGAGTGGTGTTTACACGTATGTGAGCGCCACAAGTAACTTGCAACTTTAAAACCACTGGGTTTTTAAGATTTTATAGTTTATGCTGAAAACCTGTCTTCTACCTCTGCATTAAACTGCTTCGATAAGCCTCCGTTCTCAGAAATACTTTGTGGCAGTATTTTTGATGAAACCTCAGTTTTAAAAAGAGGAGCAGAAGAGAACTTTTCAGACATTTGTACTGAAAATGGGTAATATTAATATCTTACACTAAAGCAACTTAATTATTTCTATGGGGACCCTCATTTAGAGGAGTAATTTGCAAGTCACGTGGGAGTGTTTGATCTCTTCATGTGAAGAAGGGGAGGACTCTGTTAATTTCAAGCTGAGACAATCACATAATTAATTTACCCAGCAGGAAAACAGAGTTCGTTGAGCAAGTGTGCCCAGAGCTGTTAGTGCCAGGGAATGACCTCTCACATCTGATTTTACACTGTAATAACTAATGGCACAGCTCTCTGCAACTGCATCTTTGTTAAGCAAACTTAAAGAGAAAGCACTTTTAATATTTTTAAGCATGGCTTCTGTTTTGCTCCCTCCAAAAATACCTGCACCTCCCACAGTGTGGGCTTGGAAATGGCCAGGGAGCAATGTTTCCTCTCCTGAAAAATTGCTTTTTGTTTTGATGTGGGTTTTTTTGGTAGACCCTGCTTCTTCAGGAAGTATTTTGAGGAAAGATGGCTACAGTTTTTTCTCTTCATTTCTTCAGGAATCATGTCACATTTTCTTCCCATGTGCTGTTCCCTGGGAAGCAAGTCCTTGCAAATAACTCTAATCCCATCTTATTTTGTCCCAAAAAGGCCCCATTTATTAGGTGCAGTGATCATCTTGACAGGAGCCCTGGGTAAGAATAGACCTGCTTCCTCCCACTGCAGTTCTCAGTAGCCTCTCAAAATCTTGACCTAACAGGAGGACACTGCTCGTCCTGATCTTTGTCATCCACTCTCTTTTTCCAGAACCATTTACAAAAATCAGACTGGGGCTATATGCAGCTAGTCTATAGCTGTGACAACTGATCACCTCAAATTTCCACCTTGGTTTGTGTTTTTACTTCATGTCCTTTAAAATCTGTTGGTACATAGTCTGTTGACTGGGTTCTGTGACTTGAATCTCATATAGGGTGGATTTTAGAAAAGAGTATTTTTGCAAGTTCAGAGCAATGCCAATCCCTGCACAGAGGTGGGAAAGAGTGTTTCTTCTCAGGGAAATAAGATTCTCACCCAAATGTTATGCATTATTATGCAATACAGTAAGCCGGTAAAAACAATGCAACAGAGAGGGTATGTGGGGAAACCATGAATTAGTAGATTAAGTAGTGCCAGGGGACATTCCCAGACAGTGAAACTCAAAAACTGTTCTCTCAGACAGTCCCCAGGTGTGGTTTGGAAGTTAGCGTAGGCCAGAGAGCATTTCCAGTGGGCAATAGGATGTTGCAACCCTCTTTTAGAGAGTGAGAGTTCAATAATACAGACATGGGCCACCCTTTCCCGGTTGTTTCCAGTGCATTTAATCCACTGCTATAGACGTAATCTGGAAGTCTCTACACCGGCTTGGACTATGTTTGCCCATTGATTTGCTGCATAGTTGTATGGTTTCATGAAGGATTTCCTCCAGGTCCTGCTTGGACAGACAGAGACACAGCCTTTCAGCTTTCTCACTAGGAGCACCTGTCCTCTCTCCTGCCGGCAGCCCACCACAGGCCTCACCCACTTGCAGAAACTTTCTGTCTCTCTTCTGGGGGGTGAAACGTGGGTTTGAGTCTAAAGGTTCATACCACGCATTCTGCTCAGACACAAGCCTGAGTTGAGGCCAGGTCTAGTTGGACCAAAACCTGGAAGGAGAAAATTCATGTAGAGCAAGCCGAAGCTGTCAGTCATGCAGTCTGGGTCGATCAGGCATCAATAGTACCGCGTGCTACAGCACAGTTAAGAGTCTAAGCACTACCTAAGCACAGCAGCTCCAAATATAACCAAATCTGCAACCTTCAGAGGAGGTCCAAATATCAGAAAGACCTACCTTTGATAAATCTGTCTGACATTTTAAGCCTTTACTTCTAACCCACAGTAGTAACCCTGGACACCTACCCCTACACATGTATACACACGTTCACATACAAGAGGAAAGCTATGAAAGATGCAGGAAAATTTAGTTCAAAGGTTCACGCCTCTATCTATGGGACAAGACTTGACTTTTTTTTTCTTCTCTCAGTCTAACAAAGTGGGGTTTGATAAAAGCTGTCAGGAACATAGGAAAGGGCCTCTACTCTCCTCAGCATCTTCACGGCTTTAAGGTTTTCTGCTACTGGAGAGTAACACATAGATAGCGACAACAGCAGAAATGTATAAAGAGCAAAAATATATCCTTTTAACTTCCTTATAGTTAAAAAAATCAGTGTAGGCCCATCAGTGGCCACTAGCCTTCCCATAGTGATCTCACATTTGGAATGTCTTGAAGATGCTCCTTCCACAGGTATTACAGACTATATCAGAGGGCTGGTAAGATGAGGCTTCAGTGAGATATAACATCCACATAAAAATGACTGATTGCAGTGACAAGCTGGTATCAGTAGCTTGGGAGATAGTGAAATGAAATCTCTTCAGGAAGCAGACTGCAGAGAGCAGCTCTGCTGAAAGCTGCCAGTGCCACAGGACGACCTCACACATCTCATTCCCCACCAGTGAAGAGAGATGGGGCTGTGTGATGTGCGGTAGGCACTAGGTTGCTTCCCTTGCATGATCAAATACAAGGGCTGAAGAAATGACTGAGGCAGATAACTGTACGACACTGCCACTCCTATCTGCAAACCGTCTACAGAGGATCTTATGAAAAAGAAGAGATCCGGAGGAAACAGAAATGTATAAATGAAGATAATGATGCAGAAGACTTCTTTTGCAAAGTACTTTCAGACCAGCAGATAAAAGCAACACGTGAAAGCTAAGAATAGCATTAGTAGTAATATTATTTGGCAAACTAATGGATTACAACATTTGGAATGAAGATATTTAGAGATTGCTACTTTTAAAAGGGAAAAACCTCCCAAGGGACAGGCACAGAGCTGCCCCTTGCTTGCAGAGGAAACATCAGACAATGCTTCAGAAGTTTGCTTAGAACAATGCTTTTCAGCATCGCATTAACTCGATTGCTTTTCACATTTTCTTTTCCCATTTTAAAGTCATGTTTCAAAGTAGGTGACATCATGGCTATACCAGCTGGAGAATGGCACAAACAAAGTGTACTGGAACAGGAGTGACAGACTGCAGGGCAGCTTTAATTAATAAATGGCTTGCCTTGTCAAGCGCGAAGCAGTTGGGTATTGACCTATCAAAGAAATGGAGCTTTACCGTGAGTAATACAGTACTAATTAAAGCAGTGTATACGTGTTTTGAGAAAGTACATAGCAGGGGTCTGTCTGGAAGAAGGAAGGTTGCTGAGGTTTTGTTGCTTTGTTTACTGCTTCTTCCTTTCTTCCTTTGCTGTGCGCTTTTCAGTCTGAAACTGGAAGGGTGGCTAATAGGGAGTTATTCTTCTGCAACAGTGAAGAGTTCCACCACAGCCCTCATTCCTGCGGTGCCCTCAGTCTCCGTGTGCCCTCGCTTAGAGAAAAGACCAGCACAGAGCACTGATGAAGTAAAAAAAGTCTTTCATGAGGTTACAGGCACTTTCTGGAGAAATATGTGTGTACTTCAGAGTACGGTTTGTCATTGGAAAGGTTTATTTACGGTGACCCTGTGCAGATGTCTGTTAAAGTGAACCACCAAATGTCAATATAGGCCTTATTCCATCCTATGTATGTTCACTATTTCCTGAATATGTGAAAATCTGCAGGTAGTCATTAGGTAACGTGATATTTGTCAAGTGTGTTTTCTCTCTCTTGTGCACCCACACTTCTTTCTTCATTGTTAAAATCTCTCTGGGATTCACTGGGACTTCTGCTCTGGGGGAAGTATGCAACTTTTTTAATGCATAAGCAGGACTGAGAGTTGGATGTTCAGCTTGATGGCAGCTGGGAGGCAGGGATGCTTTAACCATTGCAAAGTGCAAACGCACAGGTTTGGTTTCAAGCCTGCTGTGTATTGGCAGGTGGATTTGGGGGATCTTTCAGGCTACAAAGTCTGAGGTCTACAATGCACGAGCATTGGGATAGCAATTCTCAGAGACTCCTTATACTCAGCATTTTTTCTATTCAGTATTTCTTTCAAAAAGTTTCACAAAGCTGACTAATCTCTCCTTCTAACTCTATGGGTCTTTTACGCTCTGTATGGGTGTTGAAGCTCCCTACAGATGATACATATACCAAAACCTTTACCTTGTCTTGTTGTGCTCACATACCTTTCTGGCAAGACTGCGTTTGTCTTGGGCTTCCTCCAAAGTCCTATGTGCACACCTTTCAAATATGCTAGCGGCTTAACAGTACTCTTTCTGCTGCTTTGTCCTTAGGTTGGGCTGGTGCAGAGGTTACCTGTTCTGGAAGACACAACAGTGGAGAGAAATTGGTGTAAGCACTGATGAGACATTTTTGATACAAATGTGTTGTGAAAATAAGGAGCAGGCAAACTAGTAATAATAGGAATCTGTAAATTGATCCTGGTCTCCTTTTATGCATAACTAAAGTATTTTTTGATCAGTCTTATTCCATGATTCCCGACCCTCTTGCTCTGAGTTGTCTCAGATATTTACCTGCTGCTTGGGAGTTTTTTTCCCCCTTTGTCCCACTTACAGCCAGCTTGCTGTGTCTGACAAAGCGATTCATTCACCGGTTTCATTGCACACAGAAAACAGCTGCTTCTCTTTCAACCAAAACACACTGTATTTCTTGGGAGGGAGGAGTACCTTCTTCCTTGGTTTCTCATTTCATGCCTGTACAACATGACCTGGTAAAGCTGGATTCTGCGAAAACACACACCTGTCTTAGAACCAGACCAAAAGTCATTTAGTGCAAACAGTCTGCTTTGCCTATTCTGGAGCTTCTTCGGGAGATGACATGCAAGATGCTCTTTTCCAAGACCCAGCAGTGATTTATTTCAAATTGGAGGTTTGAGTTACATGTGAAAATTATAATCACAAATTGATAAAAAGCCCTTAAAAGAAAAACCAACAGAACCCAACAAAACACCTTCCCCTTCAAATAAAATCAACATAGAAAGGCCTCCAAAACACTATTCCCTAACTGTGTATTAAGGTCAAAAGTTAAACAGTCAATTCTACAGCCTCTTCTCACACAAGTAGGATTTCTTGGGCAGCACAACCCATCATCATGATTTTAGAGACTGGATTCATCCCACATATCCACATATAAGCTATTTCTAGAGAGCAATTTACCTGATCTGTTGCAGATACCTACTTGCATATCATCTTCTGTAAGTGCTTCCATCCCTACCTTGAGTACAGTGCCTCTGGCTGAGCGTCTCAGGAACCTTGCCTCAGATCTTTATGACTGTGCCTTGCAATTTCAAGGTTGTACAGTTAAAATGATCTGGGATGATATATCCTTGTAATTACACTGGAATCATTATCAAGGACACATTTGCTTCCACAATTGCAGCAATGGAATTACATTTCTGCCATAAAATTGGGCTCTGTTAAATGAGATACGTGGTTTTCCACCTTCAAGGTGCTACCAATTTCCATATCCTATTTTCTGTGTGCACAAATAAAAAAGGATTTTATCATCTAGACCCCCAAACTCATCTCGGATTTCAACAGCTCTGCTGTGTTTTTTCCAGTTCATGCACCAGCACCTCCAGAAGTTCTTAGATGTCAAATGGGGTTACAAAAGGAATCCTTACAAACAGCGACAAGGTAAAAGTTACACGGGTACAATAAGATCTGTTTTCATTTACAGAGGATGCATGAGATGACAAGCACATCACCTAAGATAAGGCTTACCAATTAAGAAGAGCAAGGCAAAATTCACAAAGAGAGGACATATCACGTACCACACTCACAGTTTTTCCTATGATTGTGTTCTTAAACACAAATAATTAGAAGTTATTTCCATATATATTTAAAATTAAATAGAAGGCTTTTTTCTCTAAAAAATATGGAAATAGAAAAGTTTTTTCCAAATTTATTACCAAAGAAATACAGACCTGACATTTGGCAAGCACTTACCTATTACTGAACCTCCCAGGCATGTATTGAATACTCTATTGGTACCAGGGGATGGCATAAATCTCACAATTAGAAGAGAGAGTCAACACCAAAGACATTGACTTAACACCTAATTTTAGCACACACACACACACAAAAAAAAAAAAATAATTGTAAAAGCTTTTATCAACTATGAAAAAATGCCAGACATTGAGAACAAAGAAACAGTTTATAGTTGTATAAATTTTTCATAATAATAAACTTGTAATTATCATTCCAAAGAGCCACATTGTTGTCATGGAGTCTGCTCTTGTGCCCTATGCCCCAAGTGTCCTGGTTTTGGAATTAATATGCAGAAAACACTGCTGAGGAGAACCAGTTTGTTAGGAAACTGGCATAGCAATTTCTACTACACAAATTGTTTGGTGCATATTGCCATCACAAATCTTGCGATAGATCTGTAATGGGAGTAGGTCTAATTCCCTGCCAGACTAGACCTGCTTGGAGAGCCTTGCATCCAGTAGCAAGTAGCGTGGCACAATGGGAACCAATTTCTAGGGCATCAGTTGCTGCTGAAGACCTAACATCCAAGATGTTAGGATGTCTTTTCTTTGGATTAACTCTAGTTTGGTCACAGTGTCTGAATACCCACTGAAGCATGCTTTAGGATCCTCTTTTGTTTTAGTTTCACCTAAGAATAAGAGTCTAAGTGCTGTGAATACTTTCTGGACAAGAACCAAGGTGCAATAGGTGGGGAAAGTACAAGATTCACTTCCAAACCTGAATTCCAGTTTAAACGGAAACACTAATGCAGGTGGACCCAGTAAGCGGTATGCACAAAGGCTAGGTTAGATGATCTCCCCAACCTCCTTCTACAATAATTTGAGTAAGACAAAAATTAAAAGTGGCCTTGACCTTTATTTCTGGCTGCACCAGTAGCAGTGTCTCCTCTACAAGAAGCAGTGAGCGCTTACTGCAGGGTAAGCACAGAACAGTACGACTGAGGCATACAGGAGTAACAGGGTAGTTAAAAATAAACCAACATTTAGCTGTTTTGCTTGGTTGCATTATCATAGCCTCTAAGAAAGGATTTTTCAAAGCCACAAGCTGCATGACGAGCACAGCATGTCCCAGTCTCTCTTGGGTTCACAGGAGGTAGCCCACTACGCATTGTCCCACTGAGGTCCAGGCTGGGCTGGTTCCCAGCACGGCGCGGCCCACCTTTGGCCAGTCTGTAAGGAATCAGGGAGCTCTTATGCTCAAATAAGCCACTGGCAAAGGAAATGAAAATGTCTTACTGTTTTTCCTTATGCACACCGAAGATCTCCAGTGACTGATAGAAGACCTAGGACTACTGAAATTCTACTGATGAGACAGCTGTCCATTGAAACACAACTCTGTCAGGATCATTTCATGATGTTTCCCTGATAAAACTGAAAATAAGAATTGTATTAATTAAGCTTAGTTAATTTTATTTAGATTGTTGCATTTTAATGTACATTAAAAGGCATTTACATACAATTTCACGTTCTATATTATGATTTTTATCTTATTGAGACACAAAAATCTTGGCTTTCTCTAGCCCGTAACTCTCTGTTCTTCACTTTCTTACCAATAATACTTCATTACGGCTGGCTCCAGTGAGATCCTACAGGGAGTGCTGAATCCTGCCTCTTCGTGTTTTATCTGCCTCTCACCTCTGTTCCTTTAGCAGTACTCCATATGACTTTGGGCTTATTCTTCAGCCTTTGAAGGTAACAATAAGAGATCAGCAGGAGCAAAGCTAAGGTCTAAGGCTCACAGTTCTGGAAATGACAGCTCATGAACTGATTGATTCATCCTCAAACTACCCTTTGTCTTCAAGGACACTCCACTTAGAGACAACATTCCTCCTGTGTGCTATCAGTGGCAGGATCATGGCCATGGGCTTTCTGTAAGTGCTTTGGGCAGGGAAATGTCTCCCTGCATTTGTCTGAAAAGTGACATTAAAACCCAAGGATGTTGTGGCAATGAAGTAATAATAATGTTGAATTTTAACTAGAGTGCACATTTTGCATCCTTTCCCCTCCAAATTCAGTGCACATTTTCAAATGCATTATGCGCAGCCAAGTTCAAGCCTTTAGAACCTGCCCTTGAGAAATGTCTTCTAATGGTGCACTTTATCTTGGCAAAATTTACTTACAGAAATATATATCGTAAAGCTGCTGTGTTCCATGTACAATGAATTTTAATGCACTGTTTTTACATCGTTGGCTTACTTCATTCTAATATTTTGCAATATTGATCAAATTGATTTGAGAAGATGGTGCACTATGACATTATTATCTATACCTCCAGCCTACATAAATTCATAGTTTATTTTAAAATTGGTAATAAAAATGAGTTATTTGCATCTAAACCAAAATTTTTTTTCTGGAGTAGCAGTTGGCTGTGTAGTTCATTTCTACCAGGATCATACGTATCTACCAACACTTCTTTTTTGCTCTCTGTACAGATTACTTATAAGCAGCCAATTTAGTGAGGATTGAATTGTTAGAACAATACAAAAATTGTTTTCATGCCTGGACTAAGCCTACACAGATTTTCAGATCATGAGTAAGAGAAGAAACAGGATTTGGAATGTTCAATCAAGCATGCAGATACGAATACGGTCCTTTAACTTGGCTTACCCTGGTAAACAACTGTTTCTTTATCTTCCTACAGTAAAATCTTTATCTAACAACCCTTCAGTAAATTGGAAAGCATGATCTTTGAAGGTGATTATTCCCTTAATAAAGGAGGATAAGAAGCCTGCCAGAAGGGACCCATAAATGTTGCTGTAATTATCTTATATAAAAAAATGTTATTGCTGCCTATAAAGATATTAATATATAAAAAGATGAAAATGTCTACTAGATTTTAACATATTTGAAGAATTAGTTGTGCGTGACATTCCTCTCAAGACACAGATATAAAGCATAGTAACTGCATCAGCAGTATAACATTCTAAAACCTAAGCCTAAAACAACATTAAAAATTGCATTGAAAAATGTAAATATCTACCTTCAATTAGTTTTGTGAATGCTGGAATCCAGACTATGTTAGCTGGTCTGCTGGAGACTGGAAAGCTCCGAAAGAAACATGAAGTTGGAGATGTGCGCTGCGTTACTTGGCAGAGTTGGAAATGATAAATGGTTAGAGCATAAGCGACCTGAATGTTAGTATTCAACTTTGTAACTTTTAAACACTGTGACACTGAGCAGTCCTGAGAGTTTACTCTTTGGAGTAAGTCCTGCTCAGTTTAGTATGGACTGCAGAACCCAGTGCTGAAACAATTTTTTTTCTCATGAGGACAGTTGTCCCACAGGATTTTTGTTACTAAAGAATACTGGCTGTCTTTTAGCCTGCAAAACCTCTGCTGAGTGAGGATCTAGATTTACATGTTCTGAATTGCCCTCTGGATCGTCCAGAGGATGATTGCCATCTGGATCACAGAAGCTGTTTCTCTCCATCAGCTAGGCTGTCCAGGGAGATGAGGTTTGCAAAGTTAAAGTAGCCTTTTAATTGAGCTCACAAGAAGCTTCACTTTCTAATTATTTTTCTCTGGTTTCGTATTACAGAGGCTGTCTTCTGGGACACATTCTTAGTTTCTACTGCAGCCCTATGACATAAATACTTGACTTCCAATAGAATCTGCACCATTAGAAGCATCTCATGGAGCTTGGTTTCCTCATAATATCTATACACTCAACTGTGTCTAGGCAGATTATCTAAGTGAAATGAGAGAATAATATTTTGAGAGAGATTCAGAAATATCTACTTTAATTTTCCAATTAACTCACTTTGGCAGTCTCACACTTTTTTTTGTGTTTTGTGCATGAATATTCCAAAACCCAGGATCATAGAAATGTTGTCCAAAAAAAGCAGATTGGAAATAAATAGCAAAATATGGAAGAAAATTATCACATTTTAATTAAGGATACTCACACTGGAAATCCAAGTCTATGAGGTGTACTTGGTTATGAACATAAATATGCCACATGATTAATGGAGCCGAACAGCATATGTCAAACCAAATAGTCAATAAACTCAGTAATTCTTCAGTTCACGAATCTCTTCCAGAAGTTTTGGGGGCAAGATTCATCTCACTTGACTGTAATCATCAAAAATGCAGATATGTAAGTGAGATCAAATGGACTCTCTTACTTGCCCTAGTCAGTGGGGAGAAATAACAGCTCGAGAGGACAACTTCCCCCATTCCCTGCTGTAGACATCTGTATGAGAAGAGGATGATGAGCTTTCTAGACAGAGGCTGCAGTGACTAGTTCACATTCAGAAGTTTTAGAAACCTAAGTGAAGGCACCACCAGTGAATAACTTCCAGCAGCACACACTTATGAGTCCTGAAAAATGTAATCTGCTAAAGATGAAAGCCAGCAAGCTACAGCTTGGAGGATCTGATCTCATCCACAGATAATGTAAAGCGTAGAACAAGAGGCAGAGAAGATGATGAGAAAATGATAAAATAAGACACTTGAAAGACAGAACAATGGTAGTCGCACTACAAATTATTTAAATAAGTATAACCCCCTCTGTTCACATGAACCTGCCTTTCAGGGAAGGGGAAGGTACCCTTTCTACAAAGAAGGTGCATTCATATCTTACAGCACAGAAACCCAGGTAGGATGTAGCTCATGGGGATGAGACTGCAAGATCGATCATTACCATTTAAAATCTTATTTTTCATTTCTTGTTTCAGATAATATTGCTTGTGGGAGCTATCCACTGATATTGGATGACAATTAGAAGGGACCAGGGCAATGTGAAGGCAAAATGCTTTTTAAGCTGTTTCTTTGGGAACATTTACTATTTAAATGAGCAGAAATTTACCATTTACCTGTATGAACACAGGATTAAGCCTTAATTCTTTTCCAGCAATGTTTGATCCGTAAAGAATACAGCATTCACACTGATATCTTTGTCCACCCATGCATTGCTTTAGCATGAGTCTTCAACAGAATTTCATCTACTGGATCCGCTTAAATTTTCATAATTTGTGGCATCGCTACCTATGTAATTTTCTAAGAGATCATTTATTCTGTCAGAAAAAAGCAGCCTATCAAAATTAAAAGATTTTGTGAAGAATTTTCTAATTTTATTTACCATCCTCCCAAAACAAAAAAAAAATCAGGAAAGGTTAAGGTTTTCCACGTGCAGAATAGAAATCTTTTCAGAGACACAGGTCTAATCGCAAAATAGCAAACAGCGCCTGAGCTACGGCATTCACACAAAACCAGGGGAGTGAGATAGGACAGATGCAAATCTGGACCTCTCATAAAGCAAGTGGATGTCCTAAGTTACCAGCCAGTGAGTCATTTCAGCAGCAGATTTCACTCTTTTTCACTATTCATGTTTTTGGAAATGCCGAGTGGGTTCTAAACTACTCTTTTGTGCTCTTCAAGCTCACCCTTTCCTCACTTTCAGCAGGCACTGGGGCCCTTACAAACAGGACACAGATTTGTCATTTTTATTTTTGGTAAGTGCTTAGCTTTTGAATATTCCATTTGCCCTCTCTAAGCAATACTTATTCTGATCCTTTCCAGCATTTCAAAGGATTATTCTAGACTGGATTCAGATCCTGAAAATAACATACATGCACAGCTGACAAGACATTGACAGTTGGGAAGTGTGTTGTCCCTGATATGGGCAGACAATGGGATCAGACAGCCTAAAAAAAAATCCTCACAACTTTGATCCCCGCTGTTACTTTACTGAATTAAAATCGTCGATCAGTTGTCAAAAATAAAGTCAAGGGATCAGTTTTCTCATATTGTGTCCTTCAATGTATTTGCTTTTCTTTCACCAGAAATATAAAAACAGGTGTAACCATTCAGGATCCAACCCCATAGCTTTTGTATCTAATACCATCAAGTCTGACAGTGACCAGTAACAGATGTTTTATATGAAGGTCCAATAATAATGTCCACAGAATGGATATTTTATGTGCTTACAGAGGAAGTCCTTCCCCACATCCTACTGACTGGTATTTGATTAATGCCTGAAGCATAAAGATTATATCCTTCTTTAGGATTTTCATTTGGTTGTTTGCAATATGCTTGGGCATTCAGCTGGTTTACCCTATCAAAGATAAGTCCAGCGTCTAAATCATTCTCTTTTCTTGTGTGAATTTTTTCATTAACTTGAACGAGAAACAAAAAACTTGTGAAAGAGTATGGCAATACCTTACCTACCAAAAACTTATCCTAAAGGCTAGGCATATGCAGCTGGCACAAGCTTGCGCATGGGGAAACTGGGAGCCATAGGACACAAAACCCTGCTGCAGGGATGTACCAAGTGCCTAACAGGTATTTCATACCAGTTGTGCATAGGCCACTTCCCTCTGCAGGTGCAGATCCTGCCTCTCTTCTCCTATTTTCCTCCCTTTCTGGATAACGTGCACCCAAGGAGATGCTTGAATAAATCCCCATGTTGCTTGTGCAGAAGCCCTGAAGGGGGTGGTAGTCCTTTCCCATACACAAACCATGGCCACTGTCACCCTCTTCTGACAATTATATATTCATTTAATTTCACCAAATGGTTAAGTCTTTCCATTTTGGTACCTCACCAAGTTAAACTACTACACACACCCCAGACAAAACCCCGTGTTAATTCCTGCTCACTCACATCACACCATAGCAGTCCTGGGGTCCCGACTCTGTCAGCCTTATGGACATGGAGGACAACCTCACTGCTCAGGTAGTCTTCTTGCCTGACAGCAAACCAATTTTGATACATAGGAAAAATAGCTATGAACAATCTAGTTAAATCTGTACATGCAGAAAACAAAAGGATATATTTAGTTTTTCTCTTTTCAGGAAAATGAGGAAGCCATAAAAGCTGAAGTTGTGCAATCATGAGTGATACAGTGTATACTGTGATAACACGCGCTGCTGTGTTTACTGATGTACTGTGAAATTTCAAACGACTTTTTTTCATTAAAGACTTGATAGCTACATTGCAAGCAATGAGAACTACATGCTAATTTTGCAAATATTTCCTGTCATCACTGCAAGACAGTTTTTGCATAGTTTTCATTGAAGCAACAGAGCAGAAATATCATTTTGAACTTCATAGCCATTCATCTCCATTACTTTGTTAATATGCTGTGCCATTGCCACATCTCCAATCAACCGAAAAATATCCTGAATAGTAATAAGAGGATCGGCACCTTCCAAAATAATTGTTTGATCAGGTATGAAGCGTTTCTTTCATACAGAGTCTTTACATTAATGACTGGGTTTAATTAGACTGGTTAGAAGTCAGAAAGAAGCAATTCGTTCTCAGCATAATAAACTGCTAATTACTAACTGCACAAAAAAAGGTTATGGATAAAGAGGACTTTTGCTATTAAGGCACAGAGCAGAACAACTTCCATTCCCCTCACATTTCCTGCATTTATTACAAACAATTGCAAGACTATTTTCAAGGCTTATTGGTCTCTCTTCCACTACGCTATTCTGAAATAAAGAAGCAGCTTTAATGCCAACAGTGTCATTTCCATTTTCAAAGAGGGAATAGAGGTATTTTAAGCAACATTCTCAAAACCAGTGATGATAGACCATGCAGAAACCAAATAATAGCTACTTGAAAAACTCCTGTAAGAATGATATTCACAAGCATTGTTTGGGAAATTCTATTCATTTCAAAATGCTAAGATTTGGGGCCAGAGAATATCAAAGTGATAATGAATTCAATAGTGCGTGACACTGTAATATGACATTAAAACAAAGGTAGCAGCTACTTAATAAATCTTTGAATATTTGATTTCCCCTTTTAAGTCAAAGTAGTTTCTACTCACACTTCAGTGCCCCACTATTTAGTTGCACCATTTCATACACAGTGATGCTTCCATGACACAGTGCAGCAAAATAAAAATTACTTAATAGAGTTTTAAGTGATATTACAAATTTCAAAAAAGTAATTTTTAGATTTTCCAAAACAAGACACAATTTAAAATATTATTTGGAGTTGGTAGCATTCTTTTTATGAAAATGTGGTTTTGGCAAAAAATTCACAGCTACTTTAGTCATGTGTCTAATTTGGTGAAGGAAAACAGACCACAAATAAAACTTCTTTCTACAGATGTTTCCTACTTTGCCATTAGTAGCTTCAAGTGTGAATGCTGATGATGCTGCTCTAAGCTAGTAAAACGTCTGTGGCCAAACTATGAATGTCCCTTATTCTTCGTTTTCATTGCAAGAGATCAAAGGTGCTATTCTGACTCCTGAAGTAAGGGGAAATGTTTCCACTGACTTCAGTGGAAGCAGGGTTTCATCTGATGCACATTAAAGAACATTTCTAGAAGTAGAGAAGAACTGAATGATGACAGGGAGGGTTTTTTTGGATATTCATGTTTTGAAACCCAAGGAACAAAAGGTCTGTGTTCAAGATATGAATTTTCCTTTGAAAAAGTAGAGGAAGTTAAGATATTAGGAAAGCACTTTTTCAATATAGGACCTTTTTCCTATTTCCTCTTTTTTTTTTTCCTCTGTGTGTTTGATTTTTTTTTCTACCCAGTTCATTCTGAGGAAGATTGTCAGCTAACATTATCTACCCGCTGGTACTCAGAGGCAATTGCATGCAAACACTGCAGCTCAGCGCAATGACCTCCAGTCTAGCTCAGACCTTGGAGCTCTCAAGCAGTACATACAGAGCTCTGCAGAAGCAGTCCCACCGAAACACGGGGATGGAAGTCCCCATGATGGCCATCCCTGTCCTTCCTGCACATGTGTATAACCCATGTTTGCATGCCAGTGAGGCAGTGACATGGCCTTCTCTCCCTGTGGGATAATTCAGGCTGGAAGGGACCTCAGAAAGTTCCTGTCCAAAGCTGGTTCAGCTCTACAGTCATACCAGGTCGCTGAGGGCTTTGTCCAGTCATGGCTTGAAATCCTCCCAAGAATGGAGATGACACATCCTCTCAGGACAACCTGCTCCACTGCTCATGGAGGAAAGGTTTCCTTTTACATCCAGTCTGAATCTCTCTTTTTTAAATCGCTGCCTATTGTCTCTTCCCGTCCCACCATGCTGCACCATGAGGAACCTGGCTCTGTCATCTCAAAAAACTCCTCTCAGATATTACAAAGCTGTCATCACATCCCACCCCAAGTCCAAGTAGCATGCTAAAGGAGGTCATGCAGGCTCTAGTGAAGCAGAGTCCATATGCTATCAATAAAATAAGTTCTTTTATCAAATCTCTTCAACAATGGTGATTTCCTGGGAGCAGAGGGGGGAGGAGAAGGAAAGCCCCATATTAAATTATGGAAAAGCAACCCACTCAAACACAAGGTGGAAAACAGGACTACATCGAGCAGAGCTCGCTCTCTTCACTTGATGTTGACTTTAGATACTAGAACATCCCTTGGCATAAATTAGAGGATCCTGTCTGATTGGTAGAGGTTCATTGCATTGGTTAGACCATCTGAATGCAGCAAGCTCCAAGAATACACTCTCCTCTGCTTTCATGATCCTCCAGCCAAGTAGGCTGTCATATGGGAGGAAAATTCTCCTAAAGGAAATAATTCCTGGTATCCCCCTTTGAGAGTAAAACTGCTTTAATTGTGCCACTCCATCAGCTGGAAGGGACTACAGTTTCTGACTGGATCATATTCGGTTTCTTTTAGGAAACCTGCATCCCTCACATTTATCGTGTCTTGATGCTAAGGGCTCCTTTGGGCAAAGGGTTTCCCAAGCTCGATAAATAGCAGTCCAATTGGATCCTAAGCAATATGTTTTACTACATTTAACTAGGACAGTGGCTTACAGTTCACCATCTTAAATCGCCACCTGATTCATATCTGAAATTTTCATAGGAACCAAGATGGAAAATGCTTCAGTTCCTGATATTACCATGATTTAAATGTCTTCTCCAGAAACTACTTTCATCTCTTTGTCTTTATTAAATGCATTCTTTTATTTAAAATGTAATTACTTTTCCAACAGTTGCATTTTTTCTGCTACTATAGTAACAAAAGCGGGGGAGGGGGAAGGGGGGGTGTGAGGAGGAGGAAGAGGAAAAGACTAGCAACTAGTTCTTTGTGTTCCTACTGAGCTAAAGCATAAAGTCACAAAGGAAATCTGGGATGTAAACTCCATTAGCAGATTGCAGGCTTTGTACGTCTATCTCCCACAAGCAGTGTTAAAAATATATGCTATTACAAAATGTCTGTGGCTTTGCTGCTGAAAGCAATTATTAGCAAGGCCTGTGATGAAGAATAATAAGTGTCTAAAATGAATGGGCACTGATTTTGTTGTAGTCCAGGTACTTTCATTGACTATAGCATCCTAATAGCAGTTCCCATAAGACACCGCATTCCTGCTCTCAGTGGAGCATATCAGGCAGACAGCCTTGCCACCCATTTGCTTTCACTTCTCTTGTTTTTCAGTCCTAATGTTGAAAACCATTCTCCATGGGAAGGACACAGGTTTTAGAAGCATGATAAGCAGGTTGACAGGGGAGGTAGATCAGAAGCCTTTAGAGTTTCATGCAGAAACCACTGGGCAAACAGGCAAACGTTTGATAGGCTAGTTAGAGGGTCATACCGGGTATCCTCATCGAAGAAAACAGCAAACATTCTGGTATGTCAAAATTGAGACAGCTGCCTACTTACTTTATATACTTAAATCAAAACAAATAGCATGTCTGGAAATTCTCACTGCAGTGGGTTGTAACTCAAATCATCCACCAAACCTCCATGTAATGGGGAAAAACCTTTCAATTGAGTGTACCTGCAGTGTTCCTCAGTAATCCAGGTGTTCTTAGCACCAAGATGATGAGTTTGAGCTCCTTTATGGCAGAGGAGGAATTCAGCCCTCTGTCTTCAGAGGGCCAAGCAATGATAAACAAAAATCCCTCGTTACATCCCTGTGATAACTGCTGCACAGCACTTGCTTAATAAGCACCAGAATCACTTTCAGCCATGGGAGGAAAGCTGGCAACACACAGAGCTGCTAACACTTTTGCCCATCACAGGCCACAAAGGTTCAACAGGCATCTCTCAACTCCCAGGCAAAGCAAAGGCCATTGTCAACTTACCTTAACTGATACTGTGGCAATGCACTTAGATTGAGATGGCTATTTTAAAAGAACTACAGAGAGATTGTTTTATATATCTATCTATATATGTGCATATGTGTGTGTATATATATATGTATGTATATACACACATCTGTATAAACATATGCATATAGAGATTGCACAGAATTTTTCTACATGTATATGAAAGCCACCTGTCTTTCTCTCTCTAGATAAATATACATTTAAGTGAGAACTTATTTTACTCTTTATTTCCTCAGACTTCTTTGTTTAATTTATTGTAATTTGCTTTAGATAATGATGACTATGAAGAGTTATGTTGTTGAACATGTTTTAATTCAAATTTTACACCGGAAAATTTGCCTCTGCATAATCCAACATTAAGGTTAAAATTCAGGTCATGCTTTCCTCACAGGGTTGTTGAGTCTTGAGGACCTCTTACAGGATTGCTCACCTTCCACCCAAAATGTTCTCCCTTGGGAGAGCTGACCCTGTGCCTTTGCAACCCATCTGAAGTCGGGGTGAATCACATGGAGGCAGCATGTCCTGAGAGGAACACCTCCTGTTAAAAGGGCAATTTTTTCTAGCCAAACTTCATCAAGTGGGCAACATGGATCTTTTCTCCCAAAATACAGACATTTTGTGGGTTTGTTAGTGAAATTTAAAATATATTTTGTGCATGTGCAGTCCTAAAATACCTTTTCCATGGGTCTGGAGTTCTTCCCACTGGATCATAGTTTTAATTTAAGACTTTTGTACCCAAACAGAGCCCAGGAAGTGCTTCTGGCTTGGGGTTTTAAGGCACAGGCTTGGTGTGCAAATCTTCTGCCAACCACCGCCGCAGTATGAAGATTATGAATCTACTGCAGAAGTGAGACACCTCCAAGTATCCTCTTTGAAGAAAGCTGCAGTAGGGTCTGGGGCAGACACCTCAGCTTTTCCAAGGGGTGCCATGGGGAAATCTTCATGTTTTGGTGACAGTTTAGAACAAGATCCTAGAACACCCTTACTCTTTTCTTAGCAATGGGAGATGGTGGATCATACGGACTTCCCATGTGATGACTGGTGGCCAATGACTTGCTGAGTGACATTCATTGTCCCCAGGTACCCCATCCAGCAGACCCCCACTCATCTTCTGAGCTCCAAAGGCTCCATTGTCTGCTCCAGGGCACCTTGATTTGCCTATGACAGTTGCACAATTATACCTACCAGCCGGTCTGCTCTCCACACACTCATCTTATTCCTTGTGGTTGTGTCCATCTCTTTCTATAAATGTTGTACTTCATTAAAATGTGAGACATTACAATTTGCTCACAGTTGTCAAGTACAGGCCACACCATGTATCAAAGAATCACAAGCAAGAAGAATGGGAACAGACATCAAGAGCAAGACAAACAAAAACAGACAAATAGGTGCATGTCAGAAAAATTACCGAGTATGCTGAGCACGCTTGTCTTCAAGAAGTCTGATATTAGATTTATGGAGGTTATGTTTGCAGTCCAGATCCCACTGAGATTAACAATGAATTCCAATTCACCGAAGCAAAAATTGATTTAATTTTTGAAGATGGCTATATTTTTTATGCTTCATCAGATGTTCAGGCAATTTTTTTCTAGATAGTTATCCCCAATGATATTTTTACAGAATAAAAATTATTCTCTTTAACTGCTTACATTAATTGCCAAAGTCAGCAACTTTCTGGATCTCCTCAAATACCTCTAATCTGAAAAATTGCTATAAAGGTGATATCATAATATCCCTTCATCATCTTCTCTACTTGGTTTCTGATATTGATATAGTTAATGATTAAAATAAGAAGTACTGAATCTCTCCCTTCCTCAAAAATGCCTAATATGGATGGTGAAAATGCATCTTTCTGAAGTATGAATTGTAAAAGAAAAATGCACTTTGCAACTAGAGGAGAAACTATAAGTTCTATTTTTTTTCACATTACTTTTTTCTTTAATCTGGGCACAAATGAGTTGTTTCTTGCTTCCAGGGAATTTGAATCATAACAGCAGTAAAAAAAAATAAAAAATAAAATCATCAAGGAAAATACAGAACTAGTTTCATTTATTCACTGTATAAAGATTATGTTGTGGCCAGGTATATATTAATTCAGTTCAGAAATGCTGTAACTTGAACTCTTTCAGATACTATTAACCTGCCCATTCCTATTCTAGAAAGTAAGAAAATTTATAAAAATCAACCCAAAGTTTATGTAGGTACAGGCAATGTAGCTACACACTTTGAAGTGCAATGTAAAGAAGTACATTCAGGTGTTTTGAAAGGCCCAGAGGCCTGAATCTAGGCCATAAATCAGAAGAATAAATTCTGCTACAAAAAATAGATTTCTGTTTAAGATTGGGTAACACTCAGACCTTGAAAATTTATATCTACATTCTGAAAATGACAAGAGAAAATAGTTGGATATTGCTTGTCATTACAGGTCTGGTGTGTGGGCTGCAAAGCCTATCGTCATTATATCACACTAATATAACCTGACAACAATGGCCACATTTGCATTTTCCACATGACACATACTATTTCTCTGTAACCAGAGAGACCAAATTCATCTGATGAAATAGTACTATTCATGATGACTTTATAGAACAAGTATTTCTTGGTACGTACCACAGTACCTTCCATGTATTACGGACAATTTTGCTGTTAATCAACAGATTTTCAGTTTGCCAGAGAAGTTAAAATTGACATATGATAGAAAACCATGGGAGCCTTTTTTTATCGGGCAAAGCTTAGTACATCAGAAATTATTTCTTTTCCCAAAGAGACCAGTGAATTGTCAAAGGCAATAGTGGATGTTCCAGAGAGCCAGTCATACAGGGAAAATTATTTACAGCACTTACTGACTGCAAAAGAGTTGTATATTTTTGCTGGCCCCAGGATGATTGAAACCGTGAAAGACCAGTTTCACAAAGAGCCACAGTGGGATATAATTTAAACAACATCAACAAAAAAATATCCTAGTGTATCTTCCCTGTATTTTAAATTATGGACGTCATTTTTACATCTTTCTAGTTCAATTTTTAATGTATTCAACATAAAATCATAAGAAGAGTTAGGCCAAGAAAAGGCTAGCCAGCCCTGTGTCTTTCAGCAGTGCTCAGGAGGGCTGGCAACATAAAAGTAGTATAAAATTTTAACAATAGCAATTATTTAGCAATATTAACATACTCAGAAATACTTCCTAAAAATACTCTTCCCGTCTTCTGCAGCTTGTGGCTCGGAGATTTCCTGAGCAGGGACATGGTCTTTGCCTTTGGTAGTCACTAATGCATTTTTTGCCCCCTTGACTTGTCCAACTGCTTCTTGACCTCATGCAAACTTTTAACTCCACCACATCCAGTTGTAAGATTCATGATTTATGTAGGCAACGTGTGAAATGTCCTTTTTCTCGTTTTAAATCTGCCACCTGCTAGTTTAATTAGACCCCCCCTTGCTTCTTGCACTGAAAGAGACAGGGAAAATCCATTCCCTGTTGATGTTCATATCCATCAGCATATTACCTGTGCTGTGTCTCCCTCAATTATTTCTTTTTCCCATCTGGTAAGCCCTTAGTATATTTAGTCATTCCTCGTTCAAAACCAGTCCCTTCCTTTGGCCATTCTCATTGCCTTCACTGGATCTTTCCTGCTTCTACTTTATCTCCGCTGAGACGGAGACCTAAGATCCCTATTAAATGTTCAAGATGCAAACACCCTGCAGATTTACACTGTGCCATGACGCTGCTGCTGCTGTTTTGTCTCTTCTCCTTTCTCTGAGGGCAGCACAGATGGAATTTTTGGCCAGTCCTTGGCCATGGCAGTAAACCTTTCCCATCTTTCCCATTCCACTTAGACACTGACAGCAGTCTAGCCCACACTGTAACGCCCTCCCAGATTTGCTGTTGCGGTTTTAATTTAAAATGTTTTGCATTGGAGCCATGTTTAATGTTTTATATCCTAGTTACACTCGTTGAAGTGCTGTTGAGCACAGTGTGATGCTTATTATTTTAATCATGTTAGGCCCCATTTGGGAGCTAAATTGTGAGCAGTTATTGTGGGCGCTTTACCTCTTAGATTCTGTTTCCCCACCCCCTTTAGGAGGATGAAAGGTTTTAATGAAACACCCTGTTCAGAGAGCACTGCAATGGGTACTAGCAGCACACCACTGTTCCCTTTCAGGGCAAGAGCCATAGGGAGATCTGTTTTTTTCTTTTACATCCAAAGAAACGCATCTATAGAGCTTACACTCTGCTTGCAGGACTCCTGGACATGCACAAGTATCTGTTTTGCAATGTGAGGATCTAATCAAGCTCCTTTTGGAAAGTATTCAGAGTGCTTGGCTCTGAAGAACAGACATGCAGGTCCAGTTGAGAGCTGAAAATAATAAATAAGGTGCACAAATGAAACATACTAGTGCCATGTAGTTTTATTTAAGCATGGAATTATGGCACAGTATGCATTTCAAGAGATGGCATCATCATCATCAGTATATTCTCTAATAAAAATTTTTTTAAAAGGAATGGCAGATTTTGTTCCATTTTGCTTTCTCTACTGGGCTTTGAATTGATCAAGCGTGATATAAAAGCATAGCTTTGGCTTACGGGGACTGAATTTTCCTTTATTACCTCAATATACCTGGAGACAGTGAAAGCACACCAATTTGAAAGAACTGACTTAAGGGATTCACTGAGGAAACCACAAAACTAATAATTATGTTTCTGACTGGCAGGGATAGTGTTAAACAAATACAGAGAAAAGGGCAAAGAGAGGAATGAGGTATGGTGTTGTATACAATTTCAAGGATACTTGAGTTTTTTAATGCCAGATATTACCTTCCTTACTTGGCTCAAACACTTTGCTTTATAGCTCTGATGAAGACATTTGAACAGAAGCATGTTACTTACCTAAAAAGGTATTTAAATCCAACCACTGTTAAGTAGGGCTTGCTGCTGTTTCCAAAACAGATAGGATTTTTTCAGCCTTTTGTATTCTTAACTCTTGTTTTCTTCTTGACATCCCCTTGTTTTTAATTTTTATGAGCTTGACTGTGGTCAGGAAGGTACTGAAGTCCACATGTGGAGTTGAGACTTTTAGCATTCAGGCCAGGAGCTAGCTACAAAAAAAGGGGGCTGACACCATCAATCACATGCCTTGGCACCATTCACTCACCACTTCAAGTTTACTCACCTTTTAGATGAAATTAGGGAAGAAAATGCAATACTTTGGCTTAGCATGTAAGTAACTACTAATTTGAAAAAAATATTAGCAAAGGATTTTGGTTGCAAAACAAAAGATGTACGGGATCGGTGAGCTGGCTTCAGTTTCTACAGTAGCATTAGGAAAAAAAAAATCAGGTGGAATAAAATTTGATAGCTGTCTTGACAGCTGTAACTACACATCTTGACAGTGAATAAAATTACAGTTCATTTAAATCTGAATTTTGGATGAAATATTTATGAATATGAGCAACCTGCCATGGCAGCAAAACATAAGAGTAAATGATCAGGGAGAGTCTGATGCACTTTCAACAGGAAACCAAAATTAGTATTTTACTTTGCTGTCACTTTAAAATGCTTCTCCTTCCCGTGACAGTCATCTTTTTCTCGTTCACAGAGGCTTATTAATTATGTACCCAAGGCAGCAGAAGTCCCTCCAACAGTTCTAAAAACTAGGGCACCTTACCATCTCTGTGACTGTCATTAAGAAAACGGGACACTGATGAAACTGGGGCACCTGGTGACCTTACCAGAGATCTATATCGAAAATACTAATGTTAAAAGCAGATAGACAATCTAAATGAAACACATTTTTAGAAAGCTAAAATATTTCCCATGTAAGGGATGGTAGGAATGGAATTTGGAAAGTTAATGCACATATATTTGCATTCAGCCCATGTCAGCGTACACACAAATTGGGTGTTTCCATAAGCCCACGGGCAGAAAGGCAACAGGCATTTGCAAATGGCAAAGTAGCCAATTCTGGGTTAGGAGAAGAGTCGAAGCCGTGGCGGCTGGGACAACTGAGAGCAAGGCAGCCTCTCCACCGTCGGGACGGTAGTTTCCTGACACTCCTCAGCAGGACGGCTAGTTCAGGGAGCCTTTCCTCCAGCCCATCCCACCCCTCACTGTTCTGTCCTTCTCCAGGCAGCTCCCTGAGCTGTATTCTAGTCACTTTTTGTGGGGACTTTGTGAGGACCGTTCAATGACGTCTAGGCTGACTAGAAACACATACACACAGACCAGTTCACCAACAAGGTGCTCCATGAGCAGTGGTGTTGGTGCAACAAAAGGAGCCATGGGGCAGCCCCATCAGACAGGGTCCCTGCTGCAGTCTCCAGGCTGGGAAGCTCTAGGTTGAGGGAACATGCCAGACCCATGCTAGAGTTGGTCTTGAGTGGAAGCATCCTGCCCAACCTGGGGCACGGGCAAGGTAATGGGGCCATAACCCACCTGGGCTATGGTGGGGAATCTGTGGGAAGAGGGGGCTGGGGATTCAGAGGAGAATCAAATATAGCTCCTTCAGAGGAGCTGTTTCAAAATAGCTTTTACCAGACTTTTCTCCAGTTGGTCAAGGAGACAGAGAGTAGGCGAAGTGATCTGGGGGAATCTGCACAAGTAAAGCTTATGCTTACCAAATTTATTAGAAAACTGCACTATTATGGGAGTCCTCAGTAAATATGCAATCTGCACTCTGCCTGCAGTGCTGTGCTGTTCACCAGCCAGGTAGGGGATAGCACTATTTATTCAACCGCCCAAGTAGAAACGTCTTGGTGGTGTGGAGAGATCCGCTTTGGGCACAGAAAAATTTTTCACCTTAGAGGTGTTAGAAGACGAGGCAAAAGTGTGGAAAAGTATTCAGCAGCAGAACAAAGTATCCAAAGCACCCCTACTGGGAAGGGGAGCGTTATATATGCCATTGTAGCATTTGATGCCATTGTAGCATTCCTGTTGTAGGCATAAAAAGCTTACTGTTTTCATAACCTTATACACAGATCACCTGTGTTGCGTTAATGCCCCTGAAAAAGCTAAGTTTTACATAGCACTGCCACCAATCACCTTCCCAGAAAATAATGTGCTCAATTATTAAAGCATCTTAGGGTTCCCAGCTCATCCTGGAGGCCTGAGGAGCCTGGCTAGGTTTTGATTTGAGGACTGTTGTGGTCTCACTTCAGGTTTCCCCCAACAGGTTTTTGTCCTGACTTCAGGGCAAGACAGCCCTGTGGGGATGTGTGTGGAAGAGGAGGAGAAGAGCAAGCCTGCCTGTCTGGATGTGTAGGACAGCTGTAGAGCTCGCCACCCATTTTATTACACTTTCAGAACAATGTGAGCATAGTAGTGTAAAAGCTGAGCATGGTCCTTTCTACTAGGCATTGTGGAGTTTTCACACAGGCAGTTGAAATATCAGTGTGTTTTCCATGTTCCCAAATGCTCCTATAATTTTTTTTTATGGTACTGTATCACTTAATCCTTTGTCTTTATTTATTAATGCAATGCATTTTCTATATGGATTTCATTATTCCTGAGATAGTTATTCCTAGATTATGCGGCATTTCAAATGAAATTCTGTGTTTAATTTTTACTCTCTACCATATTTGAAGGACTTAGTCTTTCGCCATTTGTATCTTCTCTGAAGTAAAAACAAAACTTAAATGGGAGAAGGAAAGCAGTTTCTGCTTTCTTGGGTATTTTACAGTTTGGGGATCTTACCAAGAAACTGTAGTGTCCTTGATGTATGAGCTCAACTCCCACCTTTGCTCTGTCAGAAGATTTGGCACTAACAATGAAGCTGGGATCTAGTGTTCACAATGTCAAGAAAAATTGCCTTTTCAAAGCTGAATGTAGAAATATGTCAGTCCCAGCCTGATAATGGAGGACGTTTATCGTTCATTTAATTTAAGGAATATGGAACAAACCAGAACAGCTTAAAACCTGCATGTTTTCCAGTGCCACTGTAGCATGAAATTTTTAATTAAAACACAGTGGCTGTGGTGGGACAATGCAATGGAGCATTAATCACTGCACCCTGTGAAAACAAAGCTGTGTTTCACAATTACTTATTAACTTTTGTTTGGTGTGTAGTGCTAAGAAAAGTATGCTGCAAGAGCTCTAGTTCTCTGCTAGTTATCAGAGACAAAATCTGGAGCGCTATAACTATTACTAACTTGGATTTTGAGGTTGTCCATAACTGTTAATAAGGTCCATTTTCTGTTAGTGTTTATCAGTGTCTGCTGGCAGAGCTTAGCATCTAGAGTTAGGAGCCATGAATACCAACTCGGGAGCTACTTACAGCTGGTCGCACCTTGACTTTGACAGTATTCATTTTAGAGGACAGAAACAGCCTCTTTCTCCCTCCTTCTTTTTGCAGTTAGTTACTGCATTTGCAATATCCGTTTTAATTTAGATCTCCAAAGGAGAATCAATTTTGTATGTTTTGACATGAGAAAATTTATTTCATTGCCTTTTATCTGACCCCTCACTTTTTTAGTTCTTATTTAAATTCACACAGAGTCTTTATCACAAAGGTTATCCTAATGTTCATCTTTTGTATTTGTCACTGGAACAACTTGTTCTTGTCTATTGTATGAATATAGCACTCAGATCTCCTTGAAGATCTCCTTCTACAACATACTCCTTAACAGGAGGAAAGAGTGATTTCAGCGGTGTCCCTTTTGAAAAAAACAATTAAATGAAAAAGAAAAACAGAACAAAACCTCATCATTCAACAAAGATGAGGTCACAGCCAGGAATAGCTTAAGGAAGTGACTGAAGCAGATTTGCTAAATCTGCAGAGGGTTCTGATGAAGCCTGGTGTATTCTCCATGTATGAGAGTTAGTGCAGTGACGAAGACAGCATACACCATACACCATAAAGGAAGTAAGTTACCCCAGAGAATCATAGAATGTGTTGGGTTGGAAGGGACCTTTAAAGGTCATGCTAATGACAATTGAAGATAAAAAATTCTCAAATGATGGATGTCCTGTTGAAGTTGTGGATGAGGAGGAACTACGCTTGATTTAATGGCTTTAAATGAAATAATTCAAAAATTATATATGAATCTTTATTAAACCTTAGAATTTATGTATAAGAAGAAATATTACTCTACTTAAAAATCTTATATTGCTGAAACTGGCCAAAGGTCTCCTTTTGTCATAGACAATAGAAGACATCTTCACAGATACCTAAAAATATTTAGGTGGGGTTTTTTTCCATTCAGTACACATGGATAATTATTAAATGATGAATGGAAAAAGCAAAAGCTGAGATGGTCATTTCCATGTCCCTACCTTTACTGTTAAGGTGCTCAAGTACACAGACCATTCACTTCATTGTTCACAAATCCGTACCCAGTCACCTTGAAGTCTGTAAAATACATGTCCAAGGAAAGCAGAGGAACCTGCCTTCCATAGGTAACTATTTTTCTCCATTGACTGTAGAGGGAGCCTAGAAACTAACTTTGACTTCGTGCCTAACTATGCTTAGTAATGTCGAGGTGCAATTCCTATTGCTCGTGTGTACAGCCATGCACGTTGCAAACAGTCAGAGCTAGACGCATCCCCAAATGGCAGAAAATAACTACAATTTTGTGCATCTTTTCTTCCTTCCTGTGTCTTGAGTATTTTTACGCAGCAAACATCCATCTTGAAATTTCTTTTCACTGCCATTGCATGACCAGTTTGTTCCAGCCAGCTCCTAGGCACTCCTGCTTAGTAAAGATTTTCTTAACAAGAAAAAATGAAAAGCTACATGAAGCTTGTAGAGGGCTGCACGCCTGCTGTCAGGAGTGGGTAAAGAAATTTGTAGTTCAAACATAAGATTTCTTCTCCCTTTTCACACTCATCTTCACGATGTCATTTTTATCTTTAAGGTGTACTAAATTTTCCTTGATTATCATGTATTTTAGATTATCATTTTCTATTTAAAAATATTTCTGTGACCTGGCTGCAAAATACCGTGCAAGTATAAAAATGTAATAGCAGATGTTAGTCTTCCAGATGTGCTGATCAAAACACACAGACAACGGGAAGATTTATCTTGCTTGCTGTGCATTTGACAGCTGCTTAAAAAAAAAAAGATAAAAAAAGGCATTTATCTGTATTGGAACAATTTATCAGACTACACAGTTTGATGTATTTTACTGCTTAAAATTGATTCTTACCCTTCTGACAACTCACAGTTTGGATCTAACATGGCAGAAGAATGGAACTAGGCAACAGTGATTAACAGATCGTATCTTTTCTGGTCCACAAGCCTCCTCAAGGCCATTACTACAAGCCACTCTTTCACAAAGTGAAAGATGGTCACCCAAGATGCCCATGCAGAATGACACTTTCAGTGATGAAGGAAGGGGTGAAATTGATTCATTCCCATTATTTCAAAGTTTCTTGTGCTTCAGAATGGAAATAAAGCTTCTAGAAACTCCCTGTAACTTTTACAATTATTTGGGGGCTGATAGAGACTTCATTTTGAGAAGTGAATGCAAAATATTTCAGTTTGGCACAACATTCAAGCATCAAAATCACCTCCGGCTTTTACCCAGGAGGTGCCTGTTTATTGCTCAGCTCTGACTCCTCTCCCAAACAAGGCTCCGACTGTGGGCTCCTTCAGGTTTCACAGCGACTCTTTCAGCGGCTGCGGCGCAGCCTGACATCTTATGCAGCCAGGGCACAAGTCAGGTCTGCAATAACCTTTAAAAACAAGGTATTAGTTATTAGAAGTCCCTTCAGCTTTAAATGAAGAAAACAAAATATGCACACACGTCCCTGCTGGCAGCATTACTCACTTCTCTGGCTCACCACCCCCAGGATCCATTCACTCCCTGCACCAGGCAATCACCTTCCTAGTAAAGCATCTAGAGACCTCGGTCCTTGGTTTGGAACTCTAGTCACAGAATTTGCACGTGCTCTGTCCCCCTTGGCTGCCAGTTTTTAAGAAGTTAATGTCCAGTTGTTGACTGTCATGGTTATCACCAAGGCAGCACCATATCTTGTTGGTCTCCACGTAGGCATGTCTAGACAGGTACGAACGTAACCCAGTCCGCACGCCAGCTTTCACTCTTCTGGCCCGGAGAAGCCATGAATCACATCTAATGCCAAGCAGATGCTAACATAAGGCAAACACGCTGCGTGCACCACTCCATTCTTTACAATTGGCACACATTTAGCAGTGGTGTTACTTTTAATACAAACAAAAAATGAAAAAAAGTCTTCAGAAGTTGTTTCTTTAAAATATCTTCTACCAGAGTTGACTTTTCAGCAAAAAATATCAATTTTTATAATTTGGCCTCTTAAAAAAGAAAAACACACACAAAAACAAACAAATAAAAAAAACCCCAAGCCCCACCACCACCACCAAACCATCAAAAAAACCAACAGTCTCTGAAAAATTCAGATTAGATCCCTCCCTTTTTCTCTCGTGCAGGCAGATGGAAAGGGCCACATTCTGCTCCTGACAGCTTCGCAGGGAGAACTGTGCGCATGCCCATGGCACATCTGGATGTATAGGTGGTGAGGGGGAGCAGGGAAGGACCATGTGGTTCCACAGCATTGGGAAGGGATCGCTGGGTCACAGCTCCCCTAAAAGCTGCTAGGCCCTTGCCCACTGACTATTCCAACAAATGCCAGGATACCGAACTAGAAACATAACTCTATTATTGATATTATGAGGGAAGCAAAAAAAAAAAAAGTACTTCTGACTCCAAACATCTAGGTTTGGCCTTTTCCAGAAAATTACCTGCAAAACACTTGACTGAAGAAACTTTAATATGAGCGGGCATCCAGTTGATGCATCCGCTACCCCAGCAATACCGTCAGGCAGTTCATAAGATCACGCCCATACGATCACATCCAGAACGTGCTTTGGTCTAGTCCTTCTCTACCTCCATCTCAATCTCAACCCCAGAAAAAGTCAGCTATCCATCTCAACCTTCATCATTCCAGGTAAGAGGAATCTACTTGGATTCAGCCATAGTCACAGCAATTCTTTGCAAGCTGTTTTCTCTGTCTCTGATGCTATTTTATACCCTGAGAGTTTGCACAGTATGGTTCTCGGTGCATTCAGGCAGGATAATACAGTACAAACTGAGGTAAGGAAGTCAGACAACACTCTGGAAAGAGGAAAACAGCGGTTCAGAGGTACACAAATCTATGTAGTGCCTAGAAATCAGCCATATTATGATTAAATCACAGCTCTAATACTATATATATTTATTTTCAAAGTGATTCAAATGGGTACCTCACTCTTTTTGCATGCACAGTTGGATACCCTGAAAGAATTTTGTTTCTCAGAGCTCATCACTCTAATTTGCTGCCTTCCCAGGGCAGTACACAAAGTCACCAGTCACCTTTCAAAGGTTTGACAGGTATGTCTTATCACATCAGTTAAATCCACGCAAGAAAACCCTTGCCTAGGAAACCTGCAACCAAGTTCAGTAGTGGCGCAGCCGTTAACTCCTTCCCCACCTCTCTGGCCTCATGTTCACCTCTAACAATAAGCCCAGTAACACACCGATTAAGCATAGAATATTTATAAGGACAGAAATAGGAAGAGAAGGAGCACTGAAAACCAACCGTCAGAAGATCGTGCTGGCATTTTGTGCTTCACAGCCGATTTTCATCTAGGAGATTGCTCGGTCACTCTTACGGCACAAGCACTGCAGCATTGCATAATGAAAAGCTGGCTGTAGGGTGACTTTTAGTGTTCCCTATCCGTGCTCTGCTCCACTCTTTCTGTGCGTCACAGAAGGAGATGCAACAGTCTCATCCCTAGTTGCTTCCCCTGTGGAAGTAAGGAACATCCTTGACTCTCTGCTGCAGTTGGTGCCGTGGCTCAGCTTGGGGGACCCTCTCTAGGGTCAGGGAGAGCACGTACAGGCGGATTTTGCGGACAGAGTTGAGCATCTCCTGCCCAAGCTGACGCAATGTTAGGAAGCCCTGCAGCCAAGGATAGGTGACCAGGGCAGCGTGGTCCTGCCAACGCTGCGCAGGGACCAGTCACAAGGAGGGTAACACCAGCCTGTGCCCACTGTAGTAACTTTTGTAATGTACATGTCTATAGTCTAGGACTACGACCATGAAATACTAAGTTTTCACAAAAAAAAAAAAAAATAAATAAAACAGGTACGTACAACATAGCAACTAATGTGAGATGGATAAGCCATTTGGGTTCCAGGGTACATAGAGCTTAACTAATCTACAAGAATGTTATCTACACTGTAGATGTAAAGTTATGTCAAACAATCCTGCCCTCTACCCTGGCACAATTCAAACCAGCCATTAAGATGCTCTGAATTTCCCCAGAACTTGGTTAGAACCCAACCTCAGGGCCAGGGCATGTGAAAGGAGGCTTAGATCCAGAAGCCAGCCGTTTGCAAAAAGAATTAATTATTTTTAAGCATCATGATCATTATAGCTCTTCCCTTTGAGACATCTGTGAGGGAGTTAATTTGTAATGGATAACTTTCTAGTCCTTTTTGGAAATGGAGACGCCATATGTCAGAGTTGGTTTTCTGATAAGTTTCTTCTTTGGCTGACTTTTTCAAAGTTTCTGCTTCCCATTTGTTTTTGTGTGATGAACTGAAACTCAGTTAAGCTACATTCAGAACTGAGCCCTATATCCCTGTTTAATGAGGATCAGCTTTTATTTTTCTTGGTCCCCCATTTTGTAATTCTTAGTCGTGAATATTTTTTTTCTCAGACATAAGATCAAGGCAGGAAAACTCTACAGATATATCTGCTTTTAGTGATGCAATCTGGCTTTAGATATGGAGAATACTGCATGGCCTTTTTCCCTCTAGATGATCCTGCAATTTGTGCTTTAGGTTGTGAACAGCTTCACTATGTTGTTTCTTCACCTGGTCCCTTTTTCTGCTTTTGCCACTATTGGTAGTGCATAGTGATAGGTTTTATCTAACAGAGACTTAAGAAAGAGTTTACCATTAAGTTTGTCAGGCATACCAGTGACAGCAGTCATTCTTGTGTATGTGCTTAAGTACTTTGCTGATTTTTTTTAAGTTGGTAAAATAGGTGCTACAGTTTTCTCCATTTCTTAGTTTTACCAGGCAATCTGGTCTCTTCTTCATTCTGTCAAACAAAATGTGGTGTATCACCAGAGATGGAATCTGCCTGCAAGCAAAAATAGCAATGAAAGCTACGGTGTTGCCCCAGAGCATCCAGGGAAATATTCAGTCCAAAGCATCTGGGTTTAGTAGTGCAAAAATTAAAAGAACAACAAGACAAAATCTGCTTAAATGTCAGGAATAATATGGTTCAGACTGTGCTTTGTCGCATTGCATCAGTTCCTGTGGCATTACGTAATGCTACAGCACCTTTCCTAACTTAATTCCATACAAAACCTTATATGATATCTCACATTTTAATCAAAAGTTGAGAACAACATTTTAGTTCCCATTTTCTTCTAAAAGACATTAATTCCAACACGAGCTGGAAGAAAATGAGTAGGCAAAATATTCTGGCTGATCCCAGAGAATGTAAATTTTTTTTCAACTTGATTAATGCTTTCAGGTACACATTTCTCATCTCTATCAGGGTGGAATAAGTGGAATTTCAGAATATGAGATAGAAGAGTCAGGGACTGAACACGTTACGTGGTACTGATGGGTGGCAGCTGGCCATGCCAGCTCTGATCTGGTATGATTTGAAGGATATAGCAGGGGGGTCTTTCCAATCTTTTTTCAATGTTGATGCGTGTTTCTTAATATTTTGGGGGGGGTCTTTCTCTGTGTGCTGAGAATGTAGGTTCCATATTTAACACTTAAGTATTAAAGACCACTCTTTTCATTACTCTCAATCCATAAAGAAAAATAATCTTTTCTGGGGTCTTTTTCATTTTTTCAGGGATGAATTTCTACTTAAAATTTGCAGGGCACAAGGACCATAATTCCCTGATCTAGCAGAACAGTTAGACCTTCCTGAAACCTGGGAAATTTCACTTTAGGCAGATGAGGTGCTGAATTTTCTTTCTACCCTGAGAATCTTTTGACAGTACCAGTTCCCAGCTGCAACAGTAAACATACTAAGCTTTAAAGATGACTAAATTAGGTACAAAGCCATGGGGGATTTCCTATTACCTCCGTAAATGTAAGTATCTCCTGCTGATTAAATGTCCTGTAAACATTCTTAGACAGTTACTCATGCAGGTTGATTGTACAGTAGGACTAAAGAAAAACACCTACTTAGCCGAATAAGATATTCTGGAAACATTTTTAAAGTAATAAGCTGGCTATAAGAACTACTGCAATTTTAAAACTGAGAGGAAAAGAACAGCCGGGTGCTGTTGGAAGGGTTATGCACCTCTTCTCTTCATGCTTCCGTCATCCAACAGTACTGTAGCTTGTTATCTGGATCTTTTCCCTGCTCCCACCAGATATTTGTGCCCAGATATAGGGTAAAATAGCACTATTGTTTCATTACTGAACAACTTAAATAAATGGGAGAAATGCAGTAAAATGTTCCATCTTGAGTATATAGAAATAGATACAGTTGAATGGATGTGTGTAAAAAGATGGGCATATATTTGTATGTGAAATTACCTTTACATTTTATTTTACCGTCAAAATTTCACCATAAAATTTAGGATAGAATTAATCGTCACATAAATGTGCTTATAGTTCTAATGGAATGATTTCTGTTTCTCATCAGTTTTAAGTGCCTGTTTTGGGGCATCTAGATGGGGAGTGGTAGTCATGCAAAGATAACATTATAACACTTTTAAAAATGAGGTCGGTAGTGAATATTTTCTATAAAACCTATATTGTTTCTGCTTGTAATGGTTTTGGAGTTTGGGCCTTTTTGGTTTTGTTTTGGATTTTGTTTGGGTTGGTTTTTTTTTTTTACAAATTGGGAACTTCATACACAAGGAAATGACACCTTTGAGGAGTATTAATGATGACGTAACAATATTAAAATGAATTTAAGAGTTTAACATTAAATCTTTGGTAGAAAATAAATATGGGGTGCAGGGGGGGAAGGGAGGTGATGAATCAAATAGTGATGAGCCATGTCCCACATAAGTGGAGCACGAAGTCCTACTCGACCACATTCCTGAGTTCCCTTCCACTGACGTGTCCCCACCATGGACAGACAGACAAATACTCCTTCAGCTCAAAGCTATTCTGCTGAGCCCACAAGAACCAGAAGTCAGCCCTGCTAAGCAGAAGAAGATAGTCCTTCCCTTTCTGCTCCTAGTAGGAATCTTGAGATTGATCTCAAACACAGATATCTTTTCTGGAGTTTCGTGTGATTTCTGAATCATCTTCAGGTTCCCACTCTGGGATAATAAACAGTGGGATGGTGCAGCTTGAACTGTATTTGGCTGTTCTTTCTCCTTCAGTCATCATTTCCTCTCCTTGTCCTCAAGCTACCCTCAGGGTGCCATCCTGATAGACTTCAGCTAAATGTTTGTATAGACAAGGGCACTTTGTTCTTTTATGATTCATGAAGATGTACTGGCCCATTAGCATCAGCAAGGATAAAATCCACTTTTCCTTTCATTTAAATAAATCTTTTGCATCTGTATGACTGCATCAGTCTGACAGTCTTAATGCTGATGTACCTTTCTTTAAGTACATACAAAATCAAAGCCAAAGGACAAAACGTACAGTAAACAGGGAACTCTATAATTCTTCTAACTGCAGAACAGAAAATGAAACAGAACGAGATTACACAAGGTGTTGACATATTTAGATTTCTGTAAGGCATCTGAAATGTTATAATACACTAAATCATTTAGGAGACTGAATGATATGAAAGAAGCATGCTTTTCATTAGAAGGTTGGATGGTATGTCTCTACCTATGATCATAAGGAGCAAATCACTTTAAAGGGGCATTTTTTAAAATGAGGTTGTTCTAGCCTTTGGAAGACAACATAAAAACAATTTTCTTACATTATTATACAGCTTTATGATATTCAAAGACTGAGGAAATTGGAACCATAATGAGAACATGGTTTGGGGGTATTCTAATTTGCTCAGTAAAGTGGAAATTTCAGCACCAACTGAAGTGTACAACCAAAACCAAGAAAAAGAATACAACTATCAGACAAGCAGGATAGCAACTGCTAGCCTAGGAAGAAATGACTCTGGAAAAAAACAAGAGATAAATATTTAGATGAACATCATGTCTCATGCAATGTTACGATCAGGAGATTAACATGATAGAGTGGACGTATGCATTAACTGATGAACTGTGTGTAGGGACACTGTGGATAAAACTCAGTTGCCTGAACAGGTGTCTAGTGCCGTATGAAGTGCTGTTCAGTACCCAAAACACCTGAGCACGTCACACAGACATGACAAAGGACCTACCAGAGATGAAGACCCATTTGGGTTGGCAGCTGGAAGCTAGGCAAGATACACTTGTGCATCTAAATTTTCACTAGACACCTACACTTAGGCAAATAAATGCTACCTCTGTTACTACTGAATTTTTGTACTACCAGGACACTGTATTGTGTTCTAATTTCAACAGCTCAAGAGACCATGTAAAGACAACTCATAGATACCTGAGAATGATGCAATGAGTTAGGAGATACATCTTATCATGAAAGCTACAGGGATCTCACCAAATTTTTAGGAGACTTAAAGAAAAATACAATTGACCGTAGACTACAGTTTCCATATGGGAAATTCAAGTCTGAGAATACAGTTTTTCAATCTAAAAGATTAAATTCAGCTGACTGCAAGTCAAAGTTAGGTACATTCTTAGCATAAAATGAAATTGGAGCTTTCACATGGATGTCAAGGGTTACAGCCTAGGAGGAACAAAAGAGGTTTTGTTTGTTTTCAATTTTACTAGAAAATGAAAATTACATTTGAATACTTCTCTAAAAGAGCAGCTCTAGTTCAAGCAAAAATTAAGTTTTTGTCTTCATAATGAATATAAACTGTTTTTTTAATCTAAGTTCATGAACTTGCTTTATTGTATATTAAAAGTACCCGAAAGCAAATTATAGACCTGGATTCATGTTGACAGTGACCTTGAAAGGCTAGAGAAATGGGTCAACCAGAACCTTATGATGCAAAAAGCAAAGCCCTTCATCTGGAGAGGAATAACCTCTTGTATCAGCACAGGCTGGGCACCCACCAGATGGAAAGAAGCTTTGCAGAAAAGGCCCTGAGGGTCCTTGGGGGCAACAAGTCAACCTGAGACAGGAATGCACCCTCATGGCAAAGAAGGCCAACAGTCTGCTGGACTGCCTTAGAAGAAGTGTTGCCAGCAGGTTGAAGGAGGTGATCTTTCCCCTCTGCTCAGCACTGGTGAGACACATCCGGAGTGCCGGGTCCAATTCTGGGCCCCCCAGTACAGAGGAGATGTGAACATACTGGAGTGAATAGAGCAAAGGGCCACAAAGGCAGTTAAGGGATTGGAGCATCTCTGATATGAGGAGAGGCTGAGAGAGCTGGGACTACCTGGAAATGAAAAGGCTCGGGGACATCTTATCCATGTGTAAAAATACCTGATGGGGGCAGTAAAGACAGAGCCAGGGTCCTTTCAGTGTTGCCCAGTGAGAGAATAGAAGGCAATGGTCACAAACTGAAGCACAGGGTGTTCCATTTAAAGATAAAATACCCCAAACTCTTATCTACTGTGAGGGTGGTCAAGGGTGGCCAAACACCGGAAGAGGTTTCCAGAGAGATTGTGTAGTCTGCATTCTTGGAGATATTCAAAACCAACTGGCTACAGCGCTGAACAACCTGCTCTATCTGACCCCCACTGTGGGCTAGGACTGGATGATCTCCTGAGGTGTCTTTCTGTCGCAACCATCTTGTGATTTTGTGATTCATATTTTAAACTTTACTTGAAAAACCCTACGCATGTTACATTCTTCGGGCCATCCCTTTGCTAACTAATCTGCCAATGAATGAGAAATCAGGTTTTGAATGTAAAGGCACATGCCATTCATTCTTTCACGGAAGAATGCACTGCTGCTTGAAATTGGTTTAACTCTAAAGGGAGACTTTGAAAACACAGAAATGAAATCAGAGAGTAACCAAATGCATGAACATGTTCCTATAACTCATTTCAGATAAATACATTGTTTTGGAGAATTGTTTGAAAAAGAGAACTATACAAATGAAGGCAGGGGGAAGATACAACAAAGCTTTTCTCATCATTTGGACTACTGCTAGCACTTTTGACCTTTCTCTCATCATTGAACTTTGAAAAAATGAAAGGAAGAACCAGTCCTTGGAGAACTCCAACCAAGTAGAAGCATTTTGGAGGGGAGAAGCTATTTGTGGACAATCCTTTTTATAGACAGATTGACCTATTCTTAGCACAGAGATGGATTTTCTGGTTTACATAAACGGTGATTCATTGTTCGTGTGATTTGCGGATCTGCATGGCTGAATTAAGTACTGTTTAGCGTCCAGTCATCGTGAAACTACTTTACACTACACACAGGTGAATTAAAGGTAAAATTACATGTGGCAAGAAGAAAGGTGGATGACATCCTTGATCCACTGGCTTCTTGAGCAATTAACGGAAAATAATTGCAGGAATGAATACAACAGGCTGGCAGGAAGGAAATGTGGGCTAGAAACCAGCCCGTCCACCTCAGGTATCTGACTTGCGCCAAGCATTTTGCAGACTGGTGACACAGTCTCTTCCAGTCCTTTTTTACGTGTGTGTGAAGAGGTGACTGAAGACCTCCAAAAGGGTAGCTGGGCTAACTTATTTAGGTGCCTCAATCAAGGAGGTGAGACCTTCAGAGGTGCTTCTTTCTCCCTTGCACCAAGGGAACTGAAATACTCCAGGAGGCTACTTACCTCTGAGCCCAAGATTTCTGACCCTGTTGTTTACCTGAGCAACGTACTGTGGATCCCACCATTTTTAGTGTTGTTTTGTCACAGTGGAATGGATCCCATATTCAAAGTCCTATCCTGCCTGACTTGTTAAATAGCTCTTTAACTTTAATTTTTAAAAAGTTTGCCAGCAATTACTGATCCAGGAAAGCAAGGACTCTTGTCTCACAAAAGGCTTTTTATCCAGCGTGAAAGTAAAGCACAGACTCAGCTACTCCACATCTCCCAAGATCTCTCTGCTGTAACCTCCCATAAGGTTCCAGCTCCTTTACACAGCGGTCAGTATTGTCACCCTTGCCTACTGAGAACTTGACTCAAACGGCCAAAGCTTTTTGCATTATCACTGGTGGTATCAGTCTCATACTACTCACTTAAGACAAATATTAATTAACTCTTTGGAGGTCAAAAACCCAAACATTGGTAATTCCAGTTACAAGTCATTTGCTATGCAACAGAGTTATATGTGCATTGTGCCTGGACACAGATGTTTAATTTAAAATTAACTATCTGATCATTCAGGGGGAAGATATTTTCACTGGTACTTTTAGAGTAAGGGAGGGAGAACATAAAATCACTGAGATGTTTCACATGTCGGGAGGGGAGGAAAACTGCATTATGAATGAAGCAAAATAATCAACCCAGCTGTCCTTTCCCCATCAGCTTCATCCTCTGTGGTATAAATTAGGGATGCTCAACTGCTTTGGATAAAATAAAAACAAATATGCACAAAATTTTAATTATATTTCAGAAATTTAAAAAGTATGAAGAGTCTCTTATTTAGATTGTTTTTTAAGTTCTGTGAATTTTCTTCAGGTTGTATAATTCTGTGGGAGGTATATTTTTAGACCTTCATGCTGTGGGGAGTCCTCACTCAGATGAGGCTCAATCCACAAATATGTAAACACTTATCAGATTATTCGGCGGTTTGCCCTTTTTATTGTGAAAGCTGTGGGAGGAGGAAAAGTTGGACCTAAGAGGGGGAAACCTGAAAAACAGTAAAGATTTTGGAGACAGGTTTGTATATTTGGTGGCTGTGTTTCACTCCCTTGATAATTTTGCCAATCCCTGGACTAATGGGAAGAAGTGTACTCTGAAATAGGGTTTGCTGCTGCCTTTGCTCTCTGCCTCTGGCAGAAAGTCTTGGGTTCATTGACACGTGATTGTCAACTTTGCGCAATTTAAGGGAAGGGATCTCTATAAAAAGATTTCCAACTCGAAAAATGCCAAGGGAGTAAAAGGTGTCAAAGGTGTTAAATTGAGTGCAGGGGGTTCACTATTTCGGTAATGTACTATATGGAATATAAACTGAAGCTGTGGGCAAAGCTGATGCATACACGTGGTCTTCACATACCACATCCTCTCATAAAATGCCCTTTTTAATATAAGGTAATACTGGTTGCCACTATAGTTATACAGTTGTACCATTTTCGTTTAGGAGAAGACTGAAAACCCTTTATTTTTAAATGTGTTTGACATTTAACACTCAGTAATCAGAGCAATATGATTCCACAATAAATATGGTACCTCTCACAGTTAAAAATATTAGATTTATAATTATGCTGCTGTTTTTTATTTTTTCCTTCCCTAAAACAAGGAGCTGACATGGTATAAAGGGTTGATGTTAACCCTGGCCAGCCAGTTAACCCAACAAAGCATCAACCAGCCACTCAGTCTCCCCCAGAGGGATCGGGGAGACAATCAGAAGAGCAAAAGCGAAAAACCTTCCAAGCTTGAGATAAAGACAGTTGAAGTGAAGCAAAGAGGGGAAAAAAACACAAACAAGCGATGCAAAAACTCACTGCCTCCCACTAGCAGACCAACGCCCAGCCAGTCTCTGAGCAGCAGCTATCTTGGAAAATTTACCACCCCCACCCTCACCCAGTTGTTACTGATGAGCATGATATCCCTTTGGTCAGTTGGGGTCATCTGTCCTGGTTGTGTTCCCTCCCAGCTTCTTGCCCACCCCCAGCCTACTCACTGCGGGGTGGGCAGAGTGAGAAACAGAGAAAGCCTTGACGCCGTGCAAGCACTGATCAGCAACAGCTAAAACAACCCTCTGTTATGTTAGCAACACTGTTTTTGTCCCAAATCCAAAACAGAACTATACAGGGTTCCAATAAGAAAGTGAACACCATCCCAGCACAATTCTATAAATTAATACCTGAGTCACATTCTGCTTTCTTTAGGTTTTCAGACACTGCTGCCCTTTCAAATGTTAAAGTATGCAAACCAAGTACAAAGTCAGACTGCAGCTTAGAGTGAAAATGGTTTTGGAGTGTTTGGTCTCCTCCACTTGCATTGACTAGTTAAGCTCCTATGCTACTTGCTGTTTACCAAGACTTGACTTTCTTGTCCACTCTATGATGTAGTGATGTTGTACTTATTTGTCTAATAATGGAAAATTACACCTCATTCCAGTTGCCAGGCACATCACATAAGTCACAACTGCAACAGTTAGAATCTAAGCCTTTTCTGTGAAGAGGTTAAGGACCAAGCAGGCAGAGACAGCCCTCTTATTTTTAGGGTTATGTCTATGCCAGAACTTAGAAGATAAATTGCAGTTCATAGAGACTTTTAAACTTGACAGCTTGGGTCTTGATGACAGTGAAGCCAAGATAGCAAGAGGCTAAGGAAAGACTACAGGACCCATCAAGATCCTGAAGCAGATATTTATGCAGGCTGTATCAAACTAGCTCAGGTATCTCTGCTACTCAAAAAGTTTCAGTGTGGTAGTTCCTTTGTATAGTATAGAAGAAAAAAGCTTGCATAGTTGATACCCTGTCATAGCTGTTCTACCTGGGAGGCTGTACTGTAGGGCAGATGTAAGAAATAAATTTTATGTAACTGGGAAAAAAAAAAAAAAAAAATCTGAGGTATGTAGATAACCAAGCTGTTGGGAGTTGTATCTGGGAAAAATGCTGGGAAAATCCATAAGCTCAGAGGATCGAAAAAGGCACTTTTGAGATGTTATACTCAATGGATGTCTCCAAAGCCTTGAAACCAAGCAGAACAGGAATGGTAGGATATATAAATGTGTGGTTTAACAAATAAAAGAACATGCTCACAATAAAGCCTGTTGTAAAATCCAATATCAAAAGTCCAGAGAACCCAATTATCTTTCCAGACCTTTAATTAATTGCTTCTGAGGATTCCCACAAACAGAATGGGCACTGCATTACCTTGTTACATTGAGAATCATTGCATTTTATTGGGTTCACTTAATGATGTTTAATCCAGAGCACATCCACTAGAGCCATCAGTGGCACAGGAAACCCACATGTCTGTTACATATTGCAATTTAAGGGTGCATGTCTAGCACCCATTAAATCCCACTGATAATACAAATTTGGCTAATAAGGACAGCTTTTCTGATAAAGGTTTGTTTTGGGGCAAGGCATGTCAAATATGCTATATTTCACTTGATTACATTCCTCACAGTTCTGTATCAAAACAGAACAACTGAGCATTGAAGAAAGGTTACCTCAGCATTTGCAGCCACCAAAATGCCAAACTGGACTGTTAGGCCTCCAATAACTGCTGAAACATTTTGTACCTGATGGAGAAATACAGCTGATAGGCACTGGGCAGATGCTGAGACAGGAGAACAGAACTAGGGCTTGGTTCTTGCCTTCAAAAATGGGCTTACACCAAAGATAAATGACTACCAGCAGATCCTCTCATTGAGGATCTTCCTCTTATTATGTTGAAGTTTCTCTCACAGGAGATGGAAGTATAACCGCCCTTGGTTTCAACGGTAGAAATAGATTCCAGGAACATCTGGTATCATGAGCGTATCATGTCTGGAGTTGCTTACTGCACACTGATGTTTGGATTTGTCCTGCCCCCCAAACCACTAGGGTGCCATAACACCTGTACAGATCCACAACTAGGTGACTTCTATATATCATTCTGCAGTTGAAGAAAAGTTATCCACACACATGAGTGCATATTTCTTTCTCCTGTGCACTAAGAGCCACGTCTTGAAAAAAGGAAATTGAGCAATAGTTTATTGGTCGGACATGAGCAACACCCCAAAACACGTGATCTTCTCTCTTGCTATTCACATCTCAATTCACTGACTTCATACTTCCATGCCAATTGTCTTAGGGACATTTTTATTTCCACTAGCTTATGTTGCTGAAAAAGTTGGACTTCTCCTCTAGAAGAGTCAATCAGGCTCCTTCTGCTAGCTTACATGGTAGGCATGGTACATGCCTCCAGATATATCTAATAGACTTAATGACGAGTCCATGTGTTAATTTAGACTACATGCAATAGGCTAGATGTCTTCACTGTGTGTCACATTCACATCAACGTTAGCCTGCAATATAACAAGTCATGTCAAAGACATTGCTCTTCCCAGGCCCAGGAGAGTACCTCAACGACACAAAAAAACCCGTTTCACTGACCTGAGTCTTGGCCAGCAGGGATCTAGAGCCAGAGAGTGCACAGGATCTTAGATGTTTCTGAGGGAGAATTGGGCTTTGGATACCTGAAACAAAGCACGGATTCTCCTCTGCTAAAAGCAATTTAAAAAAGAAAAAAAGTCTCTTGCTCTCTTTTGTTCTTTTTTTCTTCTTCTGCTTGAGGAGACTTTTTTTCTGGTTCTGGTTACAAGAACAGTTATAATGAAAATATCTTTAAAATCTATTTTGCTACTTGTCAGCTCCCTTTGGAACTAACTGCAATGTCTGTAATTATGGCATCCCTCACTTCCAAATTTGAAAACATATTTGATTTCTAGAGAATGAGGGAAATAATAGTTGCCTATTTTGCAACTTCCACAGCACTTTATTTTTCTTAAGGAGGCAGATTTTCTTGAAAGAAAGATCAGCTCTAACCTACTGAGTATTCAAAGGATAGTGTTTTCACAAATAATGAAAAAAAAAAAACCCATTGTGACCGGGCTCTTTAGTTTTGCTTCATGCTCAACAGAAAAGAATCTGAACATTCATCTAAATGTCGACACACAGTTTCTTTGGAGACGCAAGAGGCAATCTGTATATACACAACGCTAAATGTTTGCTGTACATGGATCACTTAATGAGGGCTGTTTAAGATTTCTAAAGCTTAAAGGCCAACAAAAACATACCTTAGTAAGATGTTTGTGCAGCTTTCCTAGTCACTGTTGCTGAAATTGTTGTGAAACTCAGGGCAGCAAATTAGAGCAGGTATGAACCTGCAGTCTACCCTCATCTCCAGGGCCATCCAAGCCAGCGCAGGGATACCAGCTGCCAGAGCCTGTTGTTTACTGACTCTGCAGGCAGAGACGGTGGAAAAAAAAAAAATAATCCTCTGCTTGCCGCTGCAGCAAGGAAACGTGTGTGTGTGTGTGTGTGCCTTTGGTTGGCAGGGTGACTTCTTTGAGCTGCCTGTTTTGTCATGCGGCAGAGAACCAACTGAGGGTAAGGACACAAAAAGCTCAGGGCTGCCAGGCTGCCTTGGCGAAACTCCCGTTTGGAGCAGCAGCAGGAGGAGGTCTCTGAGGACCAGGGTTTGCAGCTCACATGCTAGGAAAGTGGATGCGGGCCGCTGACTCCTCTCCCGAATTTCTCTGTACTCTTGGCAGGATGCAAACATCAACAGTATGAAAACGTACCCCTTAGATACTGTCCTTGAGCCTTTGCATGTAGAATCACTGAAATCTGGACTGATTCAATGAAGCATACACTGTCAACAACTTACACATTGTACTGGGAATATCCAGTGCTAGGACAGGTTTCTCTCTCTAGCCAGTGAGAAAAAGAGGCTTCTTCAAAACCTTCCCTTAACCATTGTAGTTTGATGGCTTGAATTTCCATACAACTGCTTTCTGTAGCTAAGAAGGGACGGTGTCTTAGATGCCTCAAATAGGGATCTAAGCACCCTTTCTAGCTACAAAAAATCAAGCAGAAGGATCTCTGTGGATTCCATAGCTATTCAGTGAAGAGCTATTCAGTTTTTTGCAGCCATTTCCCAGCTGTGACCCTGGATCCCAACAGTCAGGAAATTTTCTCTAAGCGCTTAGCATTAAAGCAAAACCGCAAAGAAAACTCAGATTTCACATTTGAGTAACATGCAGCACAAGGCATGTTTTCCTGACACTCACTCGCTTAACGCACAATTAAAAAAAACCCCAGTCTTTTTATCGGTAATATAAAATAGAACAGAGAAAATGAAGACATACTATAAAAGTTCTGGAATAACTGTCTCAGAGCTCATCTACTTCTTTAATATAATCATTAAAATCCACTATTCACCAGTCTTTGCTTAGATCATGTCACGTGAACAGCTTCAGACCTTTCTTTAATCCCAGCCATCTTCAGCATCTTGCTGCATTGCTCTTTGCATTGCTCTGGTGAAATCCATTTCACACACACACACAAAAGGGGGGTTGCCCTGTAGAATTCTTTTGATTTTTACTGAACCAATTTAAATTTCATTTTTTGTCATTTGAATTAAGGAAACACTCCCCACCCCCCAAACCAGACACATTCTGTCTTCAGGAAATCGCAGAAGGCTGCACACGAATGTTTTCAGTGGGGACTATCAGCAAGGCATCAGGATGTGATGAAACAAGGGATTAACCTTTTTGAGATTGGGACGCTGTTGCTAGGGCTCCCAGCACAATAGATCCTTTCTTATTGTTGTGCTCCCTTGCTGTTATCAGAGTATAAATATCAAAGAAATTTTGTAAATTCTGCAGTATGTTGTTGTGGGATTCAAAATATCCCAGAAGGATTTCAAACCAACGTGAATGAGATTACTCCAGAGGAAACAGGGACTTCGTACTGAAATACATTAATCTCATCAGCATAATGAAAGCTTTTGTATACAATTACCCTAGGTGATAAAAATAAAATAAAATAGAAAAGCATGTGAGATTCTAAGTCAAAGTGAAGTACTATAAAATTGTAATGTGTTTATTTTTTATTTTTATATTTTGCTATCACTCCCTCCTCCTTGTAGTCATAACCCTCGTTCCATTTTTTATGCCTGCGTATCAGCCCAGTCAGCTGTATCTCTTTGTTTAAGCATATAGTTACCTTTCCACACTCTTAAAATTATTCTTTGCCAGAACAAAATGAGCTCTATGCAGAACATTAGGCATCTGTGTAAATGGCTGGCGGCTGTCAGCCTAGGTGTGAAGTCCTCTGTGGAGCGTGGGCTTCTTTGTATGAAGGTGAAGCCTCTAAGTGCCAAGATAAAAGGATGGCCAAATGAGCTACAAAATGTTTCCAGTAATATCGTTAAGGAGCGAGCAGCTAAATGTTTCCACATGATTACCATAAAATGTTTCACCAATCAATATTTGCAAGTTTAAGTGCCAAGCTGTAATTAGAGGCTAAAGGCCAGGAGCCAGGTGCCACGCGGTAGCTGTGATTAGTTCCGTGCCAGGCTGTAGCTACCAGCCACACGCCTGAGACAGCCCTTGACTGGCTGGGGGAGCTTGGGGCAGAAAAGAAAAAGGTTGCTGAGTGCTTAAAATCTTACAAAGTATTTGGCTGGTGCAGTGTAGTTCTGAATTGCAAATAATGCTCAGGAACTTTATATTCACTCACAGGAGAAGTGTCATACCGGGAAAAAGGAAAACAAATGCCACCGAGGCATTCTGTTTGGCTGTTGCTGGGCTGCTTTTTGTTTGTCTTCTAGAACTTAGGAGGAATAGGACTGGAAATGTGAATTAATATCACAAAATGAACATCCCAGGGTTCTGTGGTATCAATACGAGCACACACCCAGCCACTGCTGCTTATGACCAAACCCTACTTTTTTCCAGCTCAGTATTCTAAAAATGGGGAAAGTCCACAAGTTATGTAAGTATTTATTTCCTGGAAGGAGCCTTAGGTGATTCTAGCAGGAAAGGACCTACGGGCAACTATGAAGCCATTCGTAGGATGAAAGGAGCAGTTTTCCTTGAGTGGTAAAGAGATTCTTCCTCTTTTTTACTGTCTCTGTCACTTAACCCATCCTCCTTGGTACATTGCACATGCCACTTGCCCCGCCTGGTTAGGGTAGTGGTCATAAGATAATGAGCACTAATGAGTTTCTGCAGTGAATGCTATGACTTGGCTGACCCATTTAAATATTACAAGCAGCCACTTGAATAATGAACGATAAAGAAAATGAAGGCAACCTGGTCTTTGCCCTTTGAATGTCTTAAGTTGCTTGCCATTAGTTTTGTCCTTTAGCAAAGGTATAATGCAGCCAGCAAAAACCAGCAGACGGTAAAAATGATGAAAGTTGTTTCAACGCACGCTGTATTACATACTTTGAAAACAGTCTGTTCTCCATCGGTTTTGCAGTAATTTTTTTTTTTTTTCCTGACACTGTTATGTAGCCAAATAGTCTGTTTTGACTTGTGGGAGGAGCATTTCATAATGAACTTGTCAGGGTTATTTTTGTTCTGTTCCCCTTCAGGAACAGCTGTGAAATTTTTGGATGAGGTATTGAAAATAACATAAGTAACAAAAGTGAGTTGTCATGAGCAGAACTGTGTGGTTTTAAAATTTGCCATAAAAAGTACTGTTGAAGTTGATTCAAAGCTATTTTAAAATTCTAGTCATATTTCCCAAATAGTTTTGAACAAATGAAATGACGTATCAGAAATTTTGGAAGAAACTACCCTGATGGGCTTTTTTAAACATATGTGCAAAAAAATTTCAATGCTAGTTAGATAAACTTGGAGGCAAAATGGAGGAAGATATAGTAAATATTTATTGGCCAAAGAAAGAACTGAAATGTCTCCTGAAATGGTAAAGTGCTTGCCTGGGAAGTGAGAGGTCTGTCTTTCAGTTCGCGTTCCCTTTGCTATTAAATGTTTAATGAAAAATTAAAAAGCTCCATCAGAAGAAAATGAGAAAGCTTTAACACCTAATTTCATGGAGTCCAACAATAAGAGTGTTCAATGATGTACCTATTAAGAAACTAGTTCTTTGTTATTATTAAAAGTTTTCCTTGTTAAATATTTTGCTTATCCACATTGTTTTGATTTGATAACTATATTGACAAAATTTTTTGAAGTCATTTGGAGGAAGAAAAATTAAAAATTCTTTTTATTGGAGTGCCAAGACAGCTGTAAGTATAAAATATTCTTTATTTTATACTTAGGAAAGAAGTCTTTACACTCCCACCAAGAAAGAAGCAGAGCTAACTGTTAGAAGAAACATCCAAGTGTCTGCCATATAAATATCTTGCTGCTTACCAGAACTCATGAAAAGTTGGTCTTTGGGTTGGTACAAGTTCATGAGAAGAGGAACTATAGCCAAGGGACAGTTGCTTCCATGGGCAGCACTAGAATGGTTTCACTCCTTTATTACACGGCTTTTTAGTTTAGGGTTGGTGAGTGGGTGGTTGTTTGGTTGTTTGTTTTTTTTTTTTTAATATTGGGCGTTGTCATGCTGTTTTGAGTTTTCTCCTCATAACATTTTGAACTGATTAGTGGACATTTATTCATCAGAATCATATGAATTTGAAGTCATTCTATTTAGATTATTTTAGACAAAAATATTTGCCATGTACTTTGCTTTTATTGAGTGATTTATTTTGGGGGAGGAGTGGTTATTTGATTGTCATTTCTTCAGGTGGAAATATTGGTTCTATTAGCTTGGGGGGATGGTAGGAGGCATTAAATTTACTTTTGTATCTATTCATGTTTCTCATCTAAGTTTGATTGATTTCCATACCTTCCTACTGTGTTTTCTGTCTGCCTTCTCAATGTCTGTGGTGTTTTGGACCATTTTCATTGTCTGCATCTCACTCTCATGCCGACTCTGAAGAAAGCATTTCTGTATGGCTTGGTCTCTTGTCTTCTGTTTAGATCAAAAGCTCCTGGTGTTTTTTATTGTCCATAAATGAAATGTTTCTTACCCATGTCCTGAATGTAGGGTGGCGTTTATACTATCTCTGCTTCTGACTTATCAATACATTAGAATTAACTCCACATATTACTTTTGTTATTTATCTGTCTTGCACACTAGTGTTAAAGAGTTAGCCTGAAGTGTTTCTATAATAAAGGTACTTAAGTTTCCTTAATTATTACCTGATATATGTCCATCATTATATAATTATAATAATATTTCTTTCTAGGCAGAGAATTATTGTTATTACTGCAACACCTTCTCGTATGATCTTTGTGCTGTGGCTTGTAGTGGAAAGAAGTAATAATAATGCTGGAAAGGGCCAAAATGCTTGGTTCTTGGAGGTATGCCAAGGAAAAGAAATGCATGGTTACCTTTCTCTGCCAGGTAATCTTGCTGGTGCTGACTGAGACATAGAAGAAACTATTCCAATCAAGTAACTTTCAGTTGAGATGTTCGTGCTGGCAGAGAAACAGTCTCAAATGCATATTTATCCCAGGAACCAGGATCCTGAAGTTTTGCTCTTTTGCTTATGTTTAGTGTGCTGTACATGGGAGAGGCACAGGAGGAATAGAAGTCAACCTGCCTTACACAGACCCCGACACTTGTTTGCAAACAGCCTGTGGCACATCTGCCCAAGTCTCTTCTGATGGAGAGATAACACTGCTCTTGGAAGTGGTTTAGCTTAACACTGAAAGTTGTATTGCTAAATGACTTTGTCATCAATTTATTCTTTTTCCAGCTAACAAAGGTCTTCTGGGAGAAACATGGAAGAAATCGGGTATCAGACATGCTCCCTGGATAAGGCAAGGAAATGCACTTAACAGTTTACTTGCTTTCTTTAAAATATTCCTATCCAGTCTTTTAGGTTAAAACAAATCACATTAATTTCCTTCATCTTCCTTACTTCTTATGGATGAAGAATTTATTCTACTTACATTAATATCTTTCATGATGTGTAATTCAGCTCAACATTTGGCAGTTCTCACATTTCTCAGTTTCATGTGATAAACATCTAGGAATTAAAATCTCATTAAGGGTATAACTTTCAGTATTTCTTCATCTCTACAGTCACATTACAGAGATCCTTGATCCATTTATACATCTAAACCTCAGGGTTTATCACTGGTTCATCAAATTGTCTCAGGAGAAATTTTAACATCCTTTTCTATGGACCGTCCAACATCTGTTCTTCTACTGAATCCTCATTCACCTGAGCCCTCTTCAGCTGGGTTTTAACAGTATGGTGATTCAGAAGCATCTCCAGATCACTTCCCCACTTTTCTGTTTCTCACTTTTAAGTCATCCACATCACACCTCAGTATCCCAGACACCTGCGTGGTGTCAATCCTTCAAGAAAAAACTGTTTTTATCTGATTGCATACCTGTGACTGGACGTCAAATCTTTCTTATCATAACCAATCTCTGTTGTTTGTTTTTAATTTTTCTTGCTATGCATTTACATTCCTCTCTTGGGAATGGGATGAATTCCAGAGAGATAATTTAAACCTTCTCTTCTTTATCATTCCAGCTTAGTGTGGACAACATTGGCCTACTCCGGTGTAAGTTCTTGTCCTAATGCCAAGACCACTCAGTAGGGTCCTCCCTGCTGTTTTCAAGATCCTATTAGTTCCAGTCCTGTTTCTCAGTTCTTATTTTCTCTGCATCATCTCCTGTGGTGGGATTTTCATTTTATTTTTCCTAATAAGGGCTTCTTCCTGGTACCAGTTCTAGTTTTCTCTATACCAGTGTATTGAATTTGCGTCACAAGGTTTTGATAGTGGGGAGGCTACAGGGGTGGCTTCTGTGAGAACCTACTAGAAGCTCCCTCCATGTCCAATAGAGCCAATGCCAGCCGGCTCCAAGACGGACCCGCCAATGGACAAAGCCAAGCACACCAGTGATGGTGGTAGCACCTCTGGGATAAAATATTTAGAAGGGGGAAAAAACCATCCCTGTGCAAAAGCAAGCAGGAGAGAGGAGAGTCTGCAGACACCGAGGTCAGTGAAGAAAAAGGGAGAGTAAGTGCTCCAGGCACCAGAGCAGAAATTCCCCTGCAGCCCATAATGAAGACCGTGGTGAGGCAAGCTGTCCCCCCGCAGCCCATGGAAGTCCACAGTGGAGCAGATATCCACCTGCAGCCCATGGAGGACACCACGCCAGAGCAGGCGGGTGCCTGAAGGAAGCTGTATCCCCATGGGAAGCCTGCGCTGGAGCAGGACCTGTGGACCCATGGAGAGAGGAGTCCACGCTAGAGCAGGTTTGCTGGCAGGACTTGTGACCCCATGGGGACCTGTGCTGGAGCAGTCTGTTCCTGAAGGACTGCACCCCATGGAAAGGATCCACACTGGAGCAGTTCATGAAGAACTGCAGCCCATGGGAAGTACTCACTTTGGAGAAGTTTGTGGGAGAGACCCCAGGCTGGAGCACGGGAAGAGTGTGAGGAGTTCCCCTAAGGAGGAAGGAGCAGCAGAGACAACGTGAGATGAATTGACCACAACCCCCATTCCCTGTCCCTCTGTGCCGCTCGGGGGGAGGAGGTAGAGAATTCAGGAACGAAGTTGAGACCGGGAAGAAGGGAGGGGTGGGAGGAAAGTGTTTTTAAGATTTGGTTTTATTTCTCATTATCCTACTCTGATTCGATTGGTAACAAATTAAATAAATTTTCCCCAAGCGGAGTCTGTTTTGCCTGTGACAGCAATTGGTGAGTGATCTCCCTGCCCTTATCTTGACCCATGAGCCTTTGTTACATTTTCTCTCCCCTGTCCAGCTGAGGAGGGGAGTGATAGAGCAGCTTTGGTGGGCACCTGGCGTCCAAGCAGGGTCAACCCACCACAACCAGCTACCAAGAGTTCCTTGGCTGTCCATTCCTTTCTCTTTGTTGGACTAAATGTGCTGTCTTCTCACTTGCCAGCTTATCTTGTGCTCCCACCAATTCTTTTTCTTCTTCTCTGAAGCAAACCTGCTCTCCAGCTCCGAGTTCTCTCTTTCCCCACACAGGCTGCATGGACCTGTGTTTCCAGGTTCACTTTCTTGTACTGGAGTTTGCTTTGTAGTTCCGCTATGCAGTCTATTTGCTGAACACCATTATACCCGAAAGTTGAGAGATCTGTAACTCAAGCGTATTGCCAAGTGTCACATCTTCCCTCTCTTGCACATCCTCAGATCCCGAAGTGAAGTCTACCGCCACCTTTGGTTATGCCACTTGTTTGTTTGCCTCCTTTTTCATGAGTTCCAGCTGATGATTCTTCATTCAGAAACAGCTTCCAGATTGTGTACTGCTGGCAGGGGAAGGGGAGGAAATTATAGCACTGGAGGTTTTAATAAAGTAAGAGTAATTCAGCAGACTTGGGCTTTTCTGGCAGGCTTCTCTTTTTTTTTTCTTGATGAAGGCTCTGTCAAGCTTATGAATTCACATGTTCTGGAGTACTGCAGCAGCTTGAATCTTTACAGCACAAATGCATAAAGTTTTATCTATAGCTTTAATTTTCATTATATGTACGTTAATTTATATTTCTTTGTGGGGAGGGGTTAAAAATAACCATGGGATTTCTTTTTTCCTGCTTGATTTTCTTTCTTTTTTTTTTTCCTGCTGCAGCAAAACTAGTATCAGGTTAAGATCTATAAAGCAATAAACCTTTGCCACTGGCAGGAATCTAGCAGTCACAAACAATTAGTTCTTTCTGTGAATGGTCCAAGGTTAATTTTAGCCTCCTAAACTGTCTCCTGCCAGATCTGATAAGTTTTCTCCTTTAGCTCCAGCTGTCTGGTCCCTGATGGGATTTGGCTACAAGGAGGATGGCATTATCAGCCCATTAACCATCACTAGCAGGAGAACTGTGATGCTGATGAATATTGATCACCTGTTCCACGGGGTTATCAGATGATGATGAGTGAACCTGACGTTTGGTTGTTTCTGTGGGCAGCTTTTATTTTGTACTGGCCGACGGCACTTCTCTCCCTGGCTCTGCCCACGGAGGAGAGTGCGATGCAGCAGGGCATCTCTGCTTTTGCCATCAACAGATTACGTTTGAGGGCAGGAAGGGACTGGAGCGAATGCTTTGCCCTGTCTGGGTCAATGTCCAGATACGACCCACGCAGCTGTCTGCCTCCCTTATCAAGATGCTTTTATCAGTGAAGCAGGGAGAGTCCCAGCAGGTTAGAAAGGATTGGGAACGGGCTTTCAGGCACCGCAGGGATCCGTGCAGTGCTCTAAACTGTGGGTGGCTTGCAGCAGAGTGGTGACTTAGCGGTGTCTGTGGAGGGTAGGTGTAAAAGGTGTGGAAGGTCTATTAGTGAGCCCCATCCCGATGGGACAGCAGCGTGCAACCCAGCTTCCCCCAGACACTGGAAATCAGAGGGTGCACTTAGTTGTTTTATTTTTCAGAGCAGACAATTATGAAAAAAATCTATATAATGCCAGTGTTTTCTTCCTAGTGAAAGCAATATTACCCAGGGCTCTAGAGGATAAGCAATTCTTGTTTGGGCCTTTTTTCTAAAACAAACAGTCTGGGAAAAATAAATATTATGTTTCCTGTCAAGGCATAGCAACAAAAATTCTGGGACTAAAACCAGGACAAACACATTCTTTATTAATCTATAAAATATCCAATCAATTACTCAAAAATTGATAAATACTTCATTTTAGATATTATTTACCCATTTATTTAATTACTTTGGCAGTTGTAATTCATTCAAGAGACATTTGGGAGAAAAAAGATACAAAACAGGATCATCATATTAAGCCAAACAGATATTGAAGAAATATTTCCTAGGAGTAAGTGGTACCTTGGAATACCGATGAAACAAAAAAGTGTGATTTAGTATTACTTTATGGAAAATAAATAAATAAAAAGGAAAAAAAGGAAATAAATAAATACATTTTTTTAAAAAGAGATGGTTTGAAATATGCCCACTCTTCTGTTTGGGTTTTTTTTGTTTGTTTTATCTTGCTACAGTGCATGGTAGAACAGGAGTAGATTTGCTGTTTAGGATAACCAATTCTCCTTTAATTCTAAAGTAAATGCCGGATGGATTTTTAAAATCTTAGTAAGATCTGTTGACATTTAATTTCGTAGTTTTAGGGAGCATTAGAATAAAGTTCTGTTTTTTCTTGTTTTCCTGATGCTTCTTCATGCAAATATTTAAAAGTTATTGTCTTAGTGTATGAGTATAATTTCTAATCACAGAAAAACATAGCATCAATCAGCATTTCCTCAACTCTTTTTTTTACCAGATTGATCTGTGAAATGGGTATCAGCTCTACCGTGTGAACACACAGACATGAATGGTGGAGGAAAAGAAGAGTTCAGTGTCTGAAATGGAGGTGACTTAAGTGTTGAATTCTTATTTTGGGGGAAAAAAAAAAAAATGAAAAAAAGATTTTTCTAATTGAGAAATAAAAGTTAAAGTTTTGGGCCTTTCAGCAGAAGGAAGATTTGGAAAGCATATGAGCTCCAGCTGCAGCCAACTTGCTGTGGCTTGTAGGTAAGTCTTCCTCAGTGTCATGGGGAAAGACTGGCCTCCTCAAAATGCAAAGCGTCAAGAAACAAAGCTTATACCTCTGCTCCACTCAAAGCTCATCAGAATCAACATGCTTCCACAAGTACATTTGTTTTGACACACCAGTCCCTTTCGTAAACACTTGTATTTATTTGAGAAAATGTCTTGTCAAGAGGCTCAGGTACTTCAGTGTTTAACCTCAGTAGCATTAGAAGAATGCAGAATGGTAGATGAGAAATGGAATAGGAAGAGAAACAAACAAAAGGAAAGAAAATAGAAAAAAGAAATATGGGTTTGTTGTTGTTTGTTTTTTTTTTTTAAGTTAGAGATCAATGTCACTGTGATGGTCTTGGTTACTCAGTGGAAATAGTTTAAGGAAAGCACAGAAGTGTAAATTGAAATGCTCAGCCACCAGTTACAAATGTGTTCCTCTTGACTGCAAATTATTTTCATACCTATAAATTTACAAACACTGTTTAGCTGGACTTTGCATCTTCCTGATTTTTGGCTTTAGTTAGCAAAATGAAAATAATACAGAATCAACTAGCACAAAAAATACTACAAAGATGAAGTCATTCAAAACTGATTTTTGTGTGACTTCCATCCAAAACCCTGTTCCCTGATGTCTACCGAGTGTTTTTCCCAGTTTGTATACTCTGCAATTTAATATAAGATCTAGTTACGAAGCCTAAAACTTGAAAATCAAGAAAGATGTGTTTTGATCAAGTATCACCTGTCATAACAGAAGAAATTAGGAAGAGATGAAGAAACCATATTTTTGACATAAATGTAATGGGTGAAAGCTAATCTTCCTTGCACTTCTTGATTTTTGACAGCTGATTTCTGGAGGTATATTGCAGTAACTCTAGTAGGATTCTGTCAACCTCCATGCTATTTTTGTAGAGCTTACATGCCTGTGTCCCTGCGTGAGTTTCAAAAAAGCCACACAGTCTTTACAGGATTGCCCAGTGATAGAAAAACTTAATTCAATTAATACTTCCCTTTTTATTCCACAAGTTTCTTGGATGTTGACTTTCATCACCAAACTGTGATGCCTACTCTGGTGGTGTGTCCATTAGTTTCATGTCCAAAGTTCTCTTGTAATCTACATTTAAATCAACAAGTACCTGGACTTCATATAAAATCCATGAAAAAAAACCTGAAATGCTCAATGCTGTTGGTAGTGCAAGTAATTTTGGTAGCAAGCAACAGTGCAGTCCACCTTGACTAATTGGATGTTCTAGGTTTTACTCAACTCAAAGAGCAGTAGAAGGCCACTTTTCCAATACACCCAGCCAGTGAGCCACAGGGCACTTTGTTCAGACTTCATCAAAAGCCAATCTACCATGCAGATGGGGATTCAAGAGTCCCAGAGGAAGAAAACCAAAACCTAATAAATTGGAGGTCCTCGCTGAGTGGTTAAGACTGGACATAGGCTGTGCTTCCAGACCCAACACTTTTGAGGGCGTGTGTATTTGACCATCATGGATTGAGGACAAGTAGTTCTTGGAGGAAGGACCAGAGCACTAGATATGCCTATGTCCTAGCAGTACAGTTCAGGATCATCACAGGGAACACGATGTGACACCATGGGCTATTAAAAAAAAAAGCCACTAAACAAACAAAAACAATAAAGAAGCAAAGAAACAAACAAAACCAAAAAAACCTACTCTCACTTTTGTTTTGCGTTAGTTTTTCCCCTCCATCTCAGAACAGGACTAGGCAGAACAAATGCTGGGTATATGGACATGCTCAGGATTGACGACTGGTTCTTGTAAACTCTCTGTGGATGTCACTGGAGTCCAATAGACTAGATCACCCTCTGAAGGTGACAGAGTTCTCTATCCAGTTGAGAACACTAAATGATGCAGGCTGGAGCTGTCTCTGGAGAACACAAAGGTGTCTTCCTCACCTTGTTAATTGTGAGACTGTGGCCAGTAAGGGACCTCAATTAGGGACCCGAGCTATGGGGGCAGAATTCCTTCCCCTCTATTGGTTTTCCATAGCATGGCTAAAAGGGAAAGACAAAGCTGTCACTCTTTTGTTGGTTTCTGAAACACACAGAATACAACTTCCCTTTGCCTGGCTGTACACATTCAAGCCTGTTCCCATACAAAAAATGGGAGCTGAGGCTATACTCATAAAAACATTCATATCTTCCAGAGCGCCTTATTCTGTCTGGGCTCAGTCCAGCTTCCAACTGAGCAGGAACAATCCAGTCACTCTGGAACAGCAGCATCCACCTATGGCATGATTCAGATTTAGTAACTGTGCTTTGAATTCATAGCTGTTTGAATGTGATTTTGCTTTCAAGTGCAAAGAAGCACTAACGTACATGAAGTCACAGGAAAAAAAAAAAAAAAGCAAATTCCAGAGAAATGTGATCGAGGGTTATTGTGCTGATTTTGCTCTCGTGTGGATATTGCCCTACTTCAGAAGATTCAGGGAAAGTGCTTGATCAGAAGTTTGTTTTCAGGCAAAAGCCTTTTGAATTTTGCGTTTGGAAGCTTTGAAGTTGTCTCACGCTCTCATGCTGAGCCTAGTAGGGGATGGATGTGCATACTGGCTTTCTTGCCTGTGAATCTTCTTAAACCTTACATACGTTTAACGTTTTTGAAAAGCCACCAAAAAGCCTATTAGACACAATAGCTCAAGGCATAGCTATAGAATATATACTTCAATGTGGCATTATACATCAAAGGGCTCTGATAAAGTAGGACTTTGAACACCCTGATACCAGGCCAAGTAAAATACAGTTATAAAGTAGGACTGTGTCTCTCTGTGACCTCAAAAGTCCTTGTTCAACAGGCAAAAGGAGTGTGCCGTGAAGTGATGTTTGTAAATGAAAGGTTGGGACACCGTTCAGCATCAATGCATTTTGTAACCTCTTGAAATATTTTCTAGAGTTTGCAGAATCAGCTCCCCTTTTTGATTCTGATAAGAACATCTGTTCCGGCTATGGTAGCGATGGACATCTCAGAAGAAAGGCAACATCTTTCAAACATACTTACTGATACTACAGTGCAGAAAAAGGCAGCTGCACACAACTTCTTGAGGCTGTTGTTCTGCTACCTGTTGTGCTCTGTTGCCCTTTGGTGATAGTTAAGCTCAGCACAATCAATTTTGCACATAAATCCAGTATCAAAGTCACAAGTGAAGTGGGCATGGGGCCAGCATCACACCACTCATTAATTCCTGTTCATTGATGTTAGCTTGGTAAAGTGACGCTGATTTCAGAGTTGGATATTTTGCCTGTTTAACGACAGCCAGTGTTTCTTAGCCCTCTCTGCCCACTGCCTGTCATTGCTTCCCTCCCCTTCGCTGTGAATGTTTGCAGCACAACGTTTTAATTTGGACACAGTGGCTGGCCCTCCAGTGGGGAAGAAGCTGTTTAGGAATTAGCTACTCAGTATATTTCCCTGCTTTTTGGTTTGGTGGGGATTATTGGGCATAAGTAATGAGAAAAGTATTAGGAACCATTGGAGTGATTATGCACTGGCCACTCAGTGAGGAACGTTTCTGAGCTGCCAAAATAAAAGCTACTCTGCACAATGCTTTAGATAGAGCCGTGGAAACTGTGATTAAAACAGTCTCTTCTGAGAAGTTAGGAAAGGCCAAAGACAAAATAACTCTTAATAGTATCAAAAACATTGACAAACTGCCACAGATAGATATAGCTCTAAAGAACAGTTTGTGCCTTAGAAAGACATTTGAGAGAAATCACTGACAAATTACGGTACTCTTTGAAGTGCTGGGAGATTTGGACAGAGAGCGATTCTCCTGTCCTGCATACAGTGCCATCAGATGATACAGATTCACTTTGAGACTTTTTCCAGGTTTGAAGACGGAGAGAACCTCACTTTCTTCCAGGTCATACAGCAGCAGAGTATGCAGCCATCGAATCAGACCAGGTACTTGCCTGACAGACGTTTTGGGTTCTGCCCCATGCATAAAGCAGTGTGGGGTCTCGGACCCCCAGTTTCCTTACCTCAAGTAAGTACCTTAACCATTTGTCACAGTGTTTTACCAGAATTCCATCCTGGCCCAAGGAATCCTTCTGAAAACATTTAATTGCAACCATATGTTCCCATTAGAGGCTTGAACGAGTCAGCATTTCCTTTGCTTGTCATCAAAACTTTATCACCCAGCTCTAATTGCCAAATCTATCAGAAGTGTTTGTAGAGACAACTAAAGGAGTGCATTGCTCATCCCCACTTAAACCTTTGCCTCAACAGGGGTTGCAGGTACTGATAATCTGGCCAAAGTAGCTGCGAGTCCTTCCTGCTCAGAGCAACCTCGGTGGCAGGCTGTGGTGGGTCAGGGCTTGGGAGGAGGCAGGGCAGGAGAGGGCAGTGTAAAGGCAGTGAAGCACAGGGTATGTGTCAAGGGGCTGGTCGGCCTCTTTTGCCCAGCAGTCCCTCACCCACTTTAGAAAAGTTGAAGTAAACCAGAGCGGTGACGAAGCGTTCTCTGCCAAATGACCGCCATGGCAGAGTTTTAGCTGATGGTGCAAGGAGAGCTGCCTGATAAGAGCTGCTGTGAGGACAGAGCTGGAAGACATCTCGGGGGGTGCCAGCTTCAGAGAAGGCTAAGGGGAATGACAGCTGAAGTTTAGGGAACTTAAGGCGCACAGGAACCTCTATTTGCTATTAAGTAATTTCTGCTTCTGGTCAGAATGCTGACTCCACATGGTGGGATTATTTCACTCATCAACTCCTACTAACTTTATTTCTTTACCCAAATTAGCTTAATTTCTATGGCAGGAAGATTCATTAGATTTGTCCTGTATGATCTAAGAGTTACAATAGCTGAAATAATAAATACTTATTGATTCTTTGGCCTCATTTCTGACCATTAATGGTAGCTGCTTTTCATATCCAGGCATATTTGTAATAGCTACCCATACAAAGGCCCCTGGCTATAGCTGTGCTTTCAGTGTGTAATTCCATCTGCTTCATTAATTTCTCAGACTTTAAAACTGTCACATCTGAATAATCTACTAAACCCCATAAAACCTGTCCATTACCTATGTCTGTCGCCATAGAATTGCAGCTCTTCCTTCTGCATTAATCATGATATGCTTGCTTTGGCTTAAGCACCAGTAAGGGACAACTTTGTCAAACGATCCTCCGCTAATGAAGTGTGTGATGCTTGCCTATGGAGCAAAAGAGACCAAAAAGAAACTACAGTATTGGAAATAATGAAAACATCGGAATATGCAGGTTTTAGTAGTATACAACACTTTCTTTCTTTCAGAAGATGCTTGATTTAACACCAGTACTTTAGAGAAAGAACAATGCCTTGGTAGGGAGCTGAACGTCACCTACTTCAACAGAGGGCTTCTAGGCACCACAGCAATCAGCTTATCAGATATTCATAAAAGGGGATCATGAGTACATCACTTCACACAGACTGTAATAATAAGCAATGTACCTGTTTCAAGGGCTGCATGCATTTCCCTTATCCTGTTGCAGATGGCTTTGAAGTCAGTTCAGATGTTTCTACCAGGATAAGATATTGCTAGGCAGTGAGGTAGGAACCAGAGCTCTACTGTGAATTTTATGTGTAAATAGACAGTGTCTGTCCCATGATCAATAACAAGAGGACCAAAGGTAGTTACAAGCAGCAGATGGAGAAAACACATAAGAGGCAGTCTGGTAGGTAATGAAAAGCAGCAGTTACAACACGCCAGCTGTCTGACTGTCAGACTTTTGGCATTGCAATTGAGACAAGTTGTGAGAGCAAACTTGCATATGGACAATGAAGTCGCTTTGCGGATAGAGTTTTCCACCATGCATGGGGAGCAACACGGAAGAAAAAACATTTGACACATTTCCCAACGCATAGTTTTAAGTAGTGTGATCTCAATTTCAGAAACATATTTGATACGATGGATAACAAAGATTTAAAAACACATACGATTTGGGCTCCTAAGTCTAATTATGATGTGATAAATGGGACAAGGGAATGATAAGATTTTCCAGGAGGTTTAACAGAGAAATGATGGCATGAAATGAAGATGATGAATGTGGGAAAGTAAACCCAGGTCATAGAAAGGATTTTTTGGCAAGGCTGCGAAGATTCAGACAGATGACGTCAGGGGAAATATGAACTGATAAATCACAAGTATCATGGAAGACCTACAGTTGCTCCTTTTAAACTCGATCTTTTCCACTGAGGAAATGAAAGAGCAATCAGATGAATTCATATAAGTTGATGATATAGACTGAAATAACTAAATCATACCAAGTGTTTTCCATATGTTTGCATCTCTCTTTCCCACCTGAATAACAAAAAAGGCTGACATTTTGATTTGATTACTAATAAGAAAAGAGAAATTCTAAGAAACTAGCCAAAAAGATGAATTAATCTTTGACTCCTTGCAGGGGAAACAGATTAGATAGAATTATCTCTTATTTGACTTACAAGTATAGAATAGTACATAGGTTTCATTTATATTTTATCTTACCATGAGCAGTAACTTGTCACAGAAGACAGTCCCTGGGGGAATCCAAAGGAAAGGGCAAAAGCTTAAAGGAGAACTACTTTGCGTCAGTGTCTCTGAAAAAAAATGGCCCTCACTAAACACTTCACAGGGTGTTTAACGCTATGCACAGGAGAGCATAGGCACCAAACCACCCAGCTATAAACCCTCTGAAACTTTCTCAGATGCTGCCTCTCTGTAGGTTTTTCATTCCCCAGGTACACAAGGGCATGTCTACACTTAGGTACAGACATCTTGGCTGGCTCCACTGCACGCTCATGAACGTAGGAATGTAGAGACAAGATGCACAGTGCCATCTTGAAAAACATAAGGCAACCCTGCAGGCACCTTGTGTGTTTCAGAGTTATGTCTTGTTACATGTCCAGAAATGCCCCAGTTTTGATGAGACTGGGCCTCTCAACACCATGGTCATGCCTAAACTTAATTGCAATACAGAAAGTAGGCATTCCTCCATCCTGCAATCCTGGAATGATTGGTCCCATAAGTGTCTCAAAACATGTCCCCGCAGTGGGTCTGCATCCAGTACAGCTACAGGTATGCCTTTTGACGCAAAGGGAAAGAGGATGACTCATGCCCCACCTGTTCTGTGTCGTAACACAGCAGTCTTACAAAATGCCTTGGAGCAGTTCCCACCCCATCCCAAGAGGTTTCCAGCCCATACTGACCTCCTCCCAGGAGAGTTTCCATATCAGAAGGCTGTGTGCTCTTCTGGGCTTCTTCATCCAGCAGAGAAGGATCCGAGGCTCCTCCAAGCACACAAGGAAGAGACTGCTCCCAGGCTAGTGGTCTGGGGACTTGCTTACTCTCTATTCCAAACCCTCCGACAGATTTGTGTGTGTGTGTGTGTGTGTGTGTATGTGACTGTTTATTGTAAAACAGAGAAGTGATGATGGAAGCAGGAGACAGGATATCCGTGTTTCCTTGTTCAATCCCTCCATGGCTGGACTGTGCAAAACATTTCCAAGATCTGCATCTCTCATCTCATCTGCTCATGAATACCTGGCTCCTGCACCTTTATCTCTGTTTGGTTCTGTAGAGTAAATATCTCTAAGCATTTAAAAAAAACACCCATCCTTATAGATAAACATTGCAAAGGCAGCTGTGGGTCAGGGTGATTTTTCCCCAAACTGATCCTGTTGCTGTCAAGTGTGTAATCAAGTACTTAATGATGATGTTTCCAATGAATTTATATCAATTCATCAATTCACTGATATCAATCCACCAATTGATAACAATGACTAGATATCAATCAAGACTATGTCCTGTGCTATTCGATTGCAAAATAAGAAAATGCAATCTTCAAGACATAATAAAATGGCTTTCAAATTTTTTCATGCTACTGCAGCAGTGCAGTTAAAACTAAGCAGGAGAAGCACACATAAGATTTTATTTCTCAGAAGTTTTCTTTTGAGATCTCCCATTATGCCCTCTAGGATTCTTGCTTTGCAGATCAACAGCAGTGAGAAGACAGGATACGACTTGTTAGCTGCATAATTTCCATTTAAAATTAAAATAGTGTCGGTATTGACTAAGTTGTTCCTGGAATTTATGTACATTTCTCAACCCAACTGACAACAAACTTCAGCTCTGTTATGCTCCTATGATCTTTCCTTCATTAAAATGTGTAAATAAATGATGTGGTAAATTATCTCATGTCTAACTCTTGTCTTGTTATTAATCTAGAGGGAGATGAAGTTCTTAGAACAAGGCAGGAAAGACAGAGAATACAAGATTATTAACTTATCTTCAATTCCACTCACAACAGGATTTTTTTAAATATGTTTATTCTTTAAAATATGTTTTTCTAATTGTAGAGTAGAGATCTCTTTATGACAATAATCTTTTTTCTTGAAGTGGTAAAGAAAAACACCCTCTATTAGAGGTTTCCACAAATTGAAATTAATCCTGAGAAAGCTCTCCAGAGGCATTACAGGAAGCAAAGGAGTTGTGTTCTTTTTACCTGATTGTTTGTATTCTGAAGAAAAAGAAAAAAAAACCACCCCACCTCCATTGCTCACTCTTTAGTAAAAAAAAATGAAATAATTATTTACTCATTCCTCATGCAGAAGATTGCTGTTGCCAACAGGCAAATAAAATCAAGCACTCTTTGTCTCAAAGAGTTCATAATTCATGTTTGCATATGATGGATGGGAGAGGGATAAGGAAAATTGAAGAATAATGGCAACAGAGAAAGGTTCCTATGGGCCCTTTGGTTTATTTTGCGTATGTCAAGGTAGTATGACAAATAAACACACATCTGTGTGCATGTTGTATTAAATATATGCAGTACAAAACCTTGGCTATGGTCTGTGTGTAGGCTTTAGAGGTTGTGTGACCTCTGTCAGCCTTGTTTTGGGCAAAGGACTCACAGTAAGGGGGAAGAAGCCATGAAATCGGGGCAATGAGAAGCTGATGGAACTGAAGCAAAGGTTGAGGTGGAGGAGAAGGAGGAGCAGGTGGGAACAGGACCATGTCCCAGGAGCTGGACTCACAGGGCAGGGAAGCCCCATCCCATGTGGCTGGACGAAGACCTACAGGCTGCTCTGGCAGACCTGTGACTTCCCGGATAATGGTCCCCGTTCCTGCTGTTGTGGGGAAAGGGTTTGTATTCTGCACCCTCCCCAAAAGCCCAGAGGCATCGAATCCTGCCAGCATGGTGGGGAAACAAACTGGGGATGCTGAGCTCAGACATGCCGAGGTGCTTTACAGAAAGGGATCTCGCGGAGCAATTGTTCAAAGTTCTTTCAGACAGAAAGAATAAATATGTGCTACAACTATCAACCAAATACCAATTAAATAACACAGTAATAGTCGAGTCACATACAGAGCACTCAGTACAAGCTTCTTTGGTGATAGGAGAATGGACAAAAATATTCCTGCTGGCAGACCAAATGAAAAAGCAAAAATGAAATCCCAGCATCTTTCTTCTATAGTAACACAGGCTTGGTGTCTTTCATGAGGAATCTCTTTACTCTCTTATGAAAGGGAGCTCATGAGAGCTGGGGAGCCAAACTTCATTTCAGAAAAATACTCCTGTATCGGTGAAAAAGGATAGTTATGCACACACCCCCGCACACCCACCCGTCCCCACAAAGAAAACCCAGCTTCCTGGCCATGTTGCCTAGAAGAAAAGACATCTGCCTTTGCGTTTGAAAATGACCAAATAGTGCCAGTTGGCATTTTGGTTGGCAAAATGTGCACAATTAGGGCACAGGCGCAGAATGGTTATTAGCCCATTGAAAATGTAATGAAAAATCTGTGCGCATGGGTGGCTTAAAGATATTTAAACATGATGATTAAATATAAAATGTCTGTAGTTTAAGAGACTGTCTCAGTGGACATATTTAACCTTGTAAAAATTCCAGAGCTACTGGCAGGCTTTGTAGTTGTAAAGGAGAGAACAGGCGGCTGGCTGTACAGGCAATCGAGGATTGTATCAGCAACTGAGGATCCTACGGGCAGCTGAGGATCAGCCTGATGTGACCAGAGGGATTGTGCAAATAGAAAAGGTGTTTTAGCTTTTCTGTGCCCATCGTGGAAATAAGCAACCGGTGCCACTTGTACTGGGTCAAGAAGGAGACCTTGAAGCCCATGCCTTCCTGCGATGAAGTCACAGCCTCCAACAGGGGTTTAAGAAGGAAATTTGTAACCAAAGACCCTCAGGGCAGAGGGTGGGATGGGCCTCTCTTCTGGACGTCGGTGCTTCCCTGCCAACCTGAGCTGGGTGTCTGCGCTAAAACACAAATTTGCGACCTCTGCTGCTAATCAGTCTCTGACTACTGGGGGTTTGGGAGAGGGGTTGGGAGAGCAGAAAGGGAAATTGTTGACTGTGAAATGCTGGATGTAAACAAAAACAACGGCTGCATTCCATTGCGTAGTCTAGAGGTGACAATGTTTGACTAGGACACGCTGTTCCCCATGTTCCCACTCCCATAGGGCAGAGGGTGCCCTGGAGGTCCAAGGCAGCTCCTTTCCTGTACCTTTGGGTGGCCGTGTCTCTGTACAGCCTAAAGAGACAGGAGACAGGTCCAGAAGGAAAAATTCCCCTTGCCTTCAGTTTCCATTACCCCTTGCGCTGCCCATTTCCCCCTTGATGTTCCTGTTGGATATTTCAGGTTCACAGGGGGGAGCCGGGTGACACCTTCTCCAGCAGAAAGCCACCACTGCACAGTCCCTTCCCTCCCGGCTTTGCTGGGAGCACCGGGGCCAGTCCCGGCAGGGATGTCCAGCAGCAACACCACAAACGCCGCTCCACCTTCCGCACCCGTCGCTCTCCTGCCTGCACGGTAGAACCATCAAGCCCTTCACAGAGTGTAGACACATGTGTGTCCCACAGACTAGGTGCCATGGGCTCTCTTGGCCGGCGCTGCGGGAGTTTGCAGCCACCCAGGAGCCTGCAGTCTCTCACCGGTCAGGCAGAGACTTCTGCATCACGTGAAATACCATAGCATCATCTTTATAAGGCATGGGAGCAAATGGCTTCCTTCTCTTGCTTGTTCTCTTGACACACATTTTAACGAGACGAAATGGCACGATGCTAAATTAATTTAGTTTAATGATTTTGATGGTAACAAATGGGGAAAATAGTACAAGCACAGGCCTTTATAATTAGACTGCAATCTTGTGCTTTTCTCCAAATGCTGCAGTCTGTTTCTGAGATGCAGAATAATTTCTGCTTCCAGAGGCCTGAAATAATTTTTCAAGACACAAATCAAAATAATTTTCTCTTTCAGCCTTTCTTGTGCCTAATGTTTTTCAATTCTATGAAACAGTACTCTAAAGTTATTTATAAAGCTTCTTAGCTTCAACCAGCCCTGCAAAAGCATTTTGGATATTGCTCAAAACATATTAAAACGTAAAACACTATTAAAAGTGCCCATCAAAGAACTGCAGTAGATGCTTAACTGTTGTGGATAGTATTGATTTCACTGAAAACTGTGAAGCTGCTGATTTATATAAAATCACTAAAAGCAACTAAAATGGAAAACTGAATCGACAAAGAAAAGCCATGAAATAAGAGACGTGGTTTCTGTAAGCACCTGAAGAAGAGCAAAAAAACATTCCCAGGTGGTTTCAAGTATAGCAAATGCTACTGTGGAGGACTCATGGAACGAAGGTTCACTCCTGTCAGTACCTTTGCAAAGGTGGGGTTATTTTAAATAGAGCTGCACTTTTTTTTTTTTTAATGTTATTTCTTTCTGTTTATCTTTTTAAAAACTCAAATTTTAAAACATATTTTTCTTTGTCTTTCTCTCTTTCTTCATTCAGTCTTTACTCCCTTCAAGAAAGCCAAATTCAAAGACAGAAACATGAAAAAGCATGAAAAATCATGAGAATGGTAGTTTTAAAAAACTATTAAAAAAGACCCTCCCACACCAAATCCCTACCTTCTTTTCGTATGTTTGAACTAAGAGCATGCAGACCAAAACAAGAATAAGTCAATTTTTGGATGAAAAAATTAAATGGTTTTAAAAAAAAATGAAGAATGTGAAAGATGTTCACATCATGGAATTTTTTACAATTTTTGGGAAGACCATTTTTTATTGATTTTTTTTTTTTCTTCTATTCAAATGCTGTAAGAAACAGACTTTTTTTAACTGTCTTCTTTTCTTTATGCTGTAGTGGTGAGCCCAAGATGCAGCCAGCTAATCAGAGCCCTATTCAGCCAAGCACTGCATGCATTGTAGTAAAGTTGTTTAATTTGTAAATTTGTCAGTAAAATAAGGGTTTTTTTTTTTTCAGATTGGACATAAAGGACATAAGAAAGGCAAAACACAAGTCTTTAGAGAGACTCCCAGCAGGCAATTCAAGGGCAACCCTTTCACTGGCGAATTTAATCATTTAACATCAATCCAATTTAGGTTCTGTTGACTATTAGGAGAGAGCAGTCACTTTTATTATGCGGAGACAAATAACTTCCTTCAAATTAAATGCTTACCCTTAAAAACAAGAAGTAAATTATTGTGTTCATCCTGTCTGTTTCCAAAAATTAATTCACATAATGTAGAACCAGTTTACTTGAAATGGGAGATTGTTTCTAAGTGATATTGTGACTCTTGGAAACGGGTGATGGTGCTTGTTGTAGTTTGGGTCAGACTGGACTGAAACGAATGACAGATGCTCTCCCCCACCTCTCCCGGCGCTACCATTACTAACCTTAGCTAAAAAAAAAGGAGATTTCTCTTCAGTGAGTTTGCAGCTTATTTTTCAAAAGTTTTAGGGATTCTAATGGCCATGAGGGATCCGTGGGTTTGTCTGTCTCTCTGATGAGGCCATCGGCATTGGCATCTTCTGGGCAATCTCTCTACTGGCTTCCATTGACTTTTAGTTCTAATCATCATACAGTTTACAAGTTAATGAGAGAGGGGGTTGTTGTTTGTGTCTTTTTGCCCTTCTAAGGCTTTTCTAGAAATGAAATCTGCTGCTGTGCGGAGAGCCAGCACAAGGTATATCCTTTAGTTTTGTATTCTTGACTTCCATCCTGCTCCTGCCCTGCTCTGAGGATTAGCATGAAATTCTGTTGATGCATTCGCTTTCTGCCGATCTTCTCCTTAGGGACAACCTTCCTGAATAAAACTTTTGAAAATACAAGCAGGCACAGTCTTGTTTCAAGGATCAATGACAATTCTAAAAGGACCAGTAACAATTTCTTCTCGTCTGCTTAACAGCACTAGAGAGTAGCTGAACCAGTGACTCACTTCAGGCTACTACTTTTTGCTGAATAATTTTCCATGCAAGTTATTTTAAATGTGACCTACAGCTTCCCAAAGCACCCCAGGCTCATCTGCTTTTATATTATAAACATCCTGTTTCTTGAAGACAACACAGTTATGCAATTTTTGAAACAGGATGAAAAAAAACACGGGCAAACAAACAGCTACTGTATCACCGGAGGAAACCTTACAAAAATAGGTAGACCTGGTCACGTCAAATGCGAGGTAGTTGTTTACACGTGGGGTCTAAGGACTAAAATTTAGCAGTGGTAGAAATTGGAAGTGCTGTCTTCTCTTTCCGAATGTGCCTTTAATATGCAGTCTGTGCTTCTCTATATAGAAGACATTAGCATGTTTCTAGCCTCAAGAAAATGATATAGGGGAGCTCGGATATTCACTGTGAATTATTTCCTAACACTACAAAGGTCTGGGATTTTTTTTGGCACCAAAGTACTGCTATGCTACCCTGTGATTTGCCTCTTCCCCTCGGTAATTCACAGTGACAGACTTTTAAACAGAATCACATCCCCCTAAGCAGTTTCCCGTGCTCTGGAGATGGGCAGGATGGCACAGACAATAAGGAAACATGACTGGAATACAGACACAGCTGTCCTTGTTGTTTGGCATCCACACAGAGATAGGTGTTCATCTTTTCTTCTAACAATGAAAGAGCATCCTGTGCTCTCCGTGCATTTTATTTCTGAGGCAAACCCAGTACGTTTGTGAACGTGCATAAAAGGGGAAGCAGGTTTAGAAAAGAAGCCGTGAATAGACCACTGTTTCTCAAAGGCTGAAGGTTGCTATTCTCATGAGATTGGACCTTTAACGCAGCTCAGCTCTTTCACAAGCCTATTGTTGCTACGTAAGAATGCTCCCATTGTATTTTATCCTGTCTTATCCCTCACGTCTGTGCTATGAATTTATAAATGAGAAGCAATATAGCAATATGCCTTTTTAAAAAGCTTCAGAATAGAAAGTCCTACTGTCACACATGACTGTAATAAAACAAAAAACTCCTTTTGAGCATCAAACCTGATGGAGAGTGAGAAGGATCTGTTGTCTTTTAGGCACAGAATGGTTAGCACATAGCCTGGAATATGCCACAGATATCTTCCTGCAAAATCCCTTGATAGGGAAGACAACTGTGGGCTTTTATGACATTTATTTATACACTTTCCATGGCTGTGAGAAGGAAGAAAAGGATAAGCTTGCAGACATCCAGAAATCTACGTATGGCATTCAAAGACATTAATTATTAAAGAACTATTAAGTGTTCTGTGTCATTTAGGATGTGTGTTTGTGGCTTGTATATATGATATAAACAGATAATAACATTGCAGTAACAGATTACGGACTGGCATAGCTCCATCCACTTCCATGGCAGGACTTACCACTTACAAATTGATAAGACAGGTCAAACTCTAGCCTTAAATCTTTTCCTTCCTTGCTTCCTGAGCTAGAATGTTACAGTCTTTTCATGATGGCGGCCAACTATCCAAGAGAGCAGCGAGAAATGCAACAGAGAATTCATAATTAGCCTCTGTGGCTCTATTGCCAACAACCCTTTAATCATCAAAGATTCTTTCTGAAGAAATTTGGATTTTGCCCTTGTTGCAGAAGAGGAAGGATCTGATTCTGCTCATAAAATTTATAAGACTGTGTTATTAATTTATTTTCCTTTTCCTTACAATTTTTCCATGCTGCAGAATAAGATTCAAATGGAACTTGCTTATGATCAGACACACTACAGACTGTATTGCAACAGCATGGAAAGATCACACACGGGAAAAAGGAGCAGGATTGGTGCAACTGGCACTGAAGCACCTTCCACAAGGAGAGGAATAACAGAAACCTCTGAGGTAAATCTCTGGTTTTGTATGGAGAACATGAAGTCAGGCTCCCAGGCCTAGGTCTGGTCAAAGACTCTGGTGCCTCATGGTCAATTTTGAGGCCTTTGGTCCCCCAGAGCTGAATCCAGGACTCTGAGTAAGCCTCTGTCATGGGGAAAATTGGTACCTTACAAAGGGATCCAAAAAAGCCAGTTTGTTTGAGCCAGGAGCTCTCTAAAAGTTTATATGAATGAAATGTTGGGCACCATCTGTCAGGTGCCTTATTCAGCTCTGCATTTGAGTTGTCTCTATTCCAGGTGTGCCCAGAAGACTGTCCTGAAGGTTAAATGCTGATACCCTTTACTTCAAAAGGCTGAGAAGGGCACACTGCTAGATTTCTGCCAGATTTCTTTTATGCTGTGGATGCAGTTCCAGACTAATCTTTTTTTTATAATGCTGGAGTCCTTAGAGCCCTGATCCTAGAGTGTCTCACATAGGCTAAAGATTAGGCAGGATAGATCTCCTGTTGTATTATTAACACAAAGTTCAAGAACCACGGGCTAGGTTTTGACTGTTCTTAGTGTAATTGTACCCTCCTTGCTCCAGACTTAATGACCAATTGAAGATAGGGTACAAAAAGAGTTGTGGCAAGCTAGAATCTAGGATTTCTCTTCTGGAAGGACTGGAACCCAAGACATGCTTCCCTTGACCCACAGAATTTTGATTTTGGTTCTGTGTCTTCAGCTGCAATCTGCCCTGCTCAAATCTCCTCTCCTCTCCTCTCCTCTCCTCTCCTCTCCTCTCCTCTCCTCTCCTCTCCTCTCCTCTCCTCTCCTCTCCAGGACAAAGTTTGTCATCAGGGTACTCTGCAGCAGCATGGGGACTTCATGGTCTCAGAGGGCACTTCAGACTGGAAGGAACCTCTTCAGGTCATCCGATCCGTTCCTCTGCTCAAAGCAGGCTGAACTTCTGATCAAGTTAAGGTTGCTTGGGCTTTGTCCAGCCCAGGTTTAAGTAGCTCCAAGCCTCTCTGGGCAGTCTGGTGCCTCTCAGATAGTCACATACTTGGTCCTGTCAAGATACAGTACGTCTGCTCTGAGATTGCCTGCCTCCTCGGCAGGAACACCTAGAGTGAGATTCATCCTGCCTAAGAGCTGGACGTCTGATCTTGACCTCAGAGGCCTTCAGTCTGTGACAAAGAAATAGGTGCTCTTAAAAGTGAATTGTGCCACTTCTCTCCCCTGATTACAGAGGTAGCAGCCAGCAGAGTTGCTATTTAACTCTTAGAGGAAATCTCCTTTCCCAGGTTCAGGGGTTTCAACCTAAGCCAAAGGAGAGGAAGACACCAAGACTTCAGCTTGCTTGAAAGCAGAATGTGGGCAGAGACAGAACTCAAGCTGGCTGAGGAACTTCTAAGCTATTGTGGTGGAGTAATGTGGCAGCAAATTGGAGGAGAGGACCTTAGGATTACAGTTTTGAACAAAACTGAAATTTGAAAAAAGACCCAGGTGACCCAGTGTTGAGCTGTATTTTGCTTCACCGTGTTTAATTAAATGACTGTTAGTCACAGAAGCTTCATTTTTTCTCTCAGCCTCAGAGGCACAGATCCAGAGAGAATACGTTTGCTTCAGTTCTCTTTTTCAAAGATTATGCTAAGAAGATCAGGATAGTCATTTACAAAGGCATCAAGCAAACAGAGCATGTGAGGAATTTGCTTCCAAGACAAACAAGAGGTCGGGAATAATCAGAACCTCTCACTCTCTTGCATTAAAATAGTGATAAGCAAAAGGTGTTGCTCTCCAGGCAGCAATGTCTAAAGTAGCCTTTCAAAACAAACAGAAGGTTTCCGCTTGTTTACTCCATTTTCTTCAGGCTGCTTAGCTGGGATTATATTCTGTTTTCTTCTGCAGCTGCTTTCTCCACAGTCTTTTCCCTGAAGATTTCCTTTCTCCTATATATCTTGCATCATTCATATTTCATTATCCCTCTGTTAGAAATTGCTCTGTCCTATCTCCTGTTATGTTCCTTAGCCAGCTTGTTTCTTTTCTGCTTTTGTTTTCTGCTCTGCCTTTCCCCACTTTCCTATTGCGATCTTGCCTTTGGTGAGCTCCTCTACCTGACTACTGTATCTAACAATATCTGCCTCTGGGAAACTGCAAAGACTCCTCCACTCTCCACTGACTCTAAGGCGAGCAGTGGAGTTATTGAAGTTCAGAGGATGGTTCCACTAGGACCCTAAAATTTAGCCGCAAACTGGGTGAGTGGGACTAATATTTCTTCTCTTACAGATTTTTTTGAAGTTTAATCTACTCTTTTTTTTCAGTTGTATCCTTTGGCTTTCTCCAGATCTTTTCCTCTAACTGTTCCTCTATGTCTTTTAAGGCTGTGCCTCCACAGCCAGCAAAGCCCCTCTCAAACTTGGATTGGCTTGAACATCTCGCATCCGAAGACAACACCTTCTTTCTTTAAAGCTTTTCTGTTTCAGAGCCTCTTCTCTGGCCCTGCAGCAGTACAGGGACACTGCAGGAGAGCGGAGTCTCTGTACCCTGTGCTACACTTCCCACCTTGGAAAGGTAACCTGGATGCAGTAAGAGCATCTCCTAGTCTTCCTGGATTCATGTAAAAGTCGGGTACAGAAGTGAAGCCTTTATGTAAAAAACGCTGTGCCATAATTTTTTTCCCTCTCCCAAATGCCATCTATTTTGCCCCACTCACAGCAAAAACTATAAAGGCAAAGGCTATCTCCAAACAAATATCCTCTTGTCTGAACTCACATGACCTATGTTGACAAGCAGCAGCTCATCACTCGCTACCCTCATCCTTGCACACAAACCTGCTGAAGGTGAGCAGGGACACCAGGAGCTCCCTGCCAGCCCGAGCTCCCCAGAGTCCCTGCTGGCAGCACAACTTGCTCACTGCTATCGGCACCTCATCGGTCATTTCTGAGAAGACAATATCAAGAAAATAATCTATCACATATGAGGAAGCGCGGGAGAGGCAGATGTATTTTTGTATAAAATTAGCCAAAAAAAAAAAAAATCCTCAGAACTGCTTGACTGCAGTCAGTAGGAAAGCTGAAGAAGTTTAACCACGGGAGGTTTCCCCAGTGCTTGGAAGAGGGAGCACCAGACTGTGCAGTGTCACGTATGGCTGCTGGGGAGCTGCTAGCCTCGAAAGGATCACCTGCGATGTGATCAGGGCAAATGTGCCAAAGCACATGTTATGTGGACATGGATTTAAAGCACTCAAAACCAGGATGTGAACTAAAGGGCTGCTAAAAACTTTTCACAGAATCACAGAATGGTAGGGCTTGGAAGGGACCTCTGGAGATCATCTAGTCCAACCCCCCTGCCAGAGCAGGGTCACCTAGAGCAGGTTGCACAGGAACACGTCCAGGCGGGTTTTGAATGTCTCCAGAGACGGAGATTCCACCACCTCTCTGGGCAGCCTGTTCCAGTGCTCTGCCACCCTCAAAGAAAAGAAGTTCCTCCTCATGTTTAGGTGGAACTTCCTATGTTCAAGTTTGTGCCCATTGCCTCTTGTCCTGTTGCCGGGCACCACTGAAAAGAGCCTGGTCCCATCCTCCTGACACCCACCCTTTAAGTATTTATAAGTGTTGATAAGATCCCCCCTTAGTCGTCTTTTTTACAGACCGAAAAGACCCAAGTCCCTCAGCCTTTCCTCATAAGAGTGGTGCTGCAGTCCCCTAATTATCTTGGTAGCCCTTTTCTTACCAGACTCCATTCACCTCCTTTTTTTTTTTTTCCTTTTTTTTCTTTTTTTCTTTAACTAAGAGGACCTGCCCATGCTGCTGGGAACATTGCAAGGAATGTTCATTCAGATGCTGACCATGTACAGCTCCATATGGGTATGAGGAATGAGAAATCACCACAAACAGAGGACTCAATGGTCTTCTTGAGAGCAGCCTTTTGGCATGACACAGATCGAGCTCCCCTGGAAAGAGAGATCTCCAAAGTGGCAGTAGGGGATTCCTCTCTTCCCTCATTGTACTCGGACACTGAGCTACAGCACAAGCCTCTACTGTGGTTTGAAGCTAGACTGTCTTAATTGCTTCCTGAGTTATACTTATTATAGGAGTCTTGATTAATTTTGCCTTCCTTTTGCAATTCTAGTCAGTGCAAGAAGTTTTTGCTAGTGGCAGGCTTGCCTAGGGTTGTCATTCCTAAAAGCCCTTCAACAGTCTTCATACGTAACTCGCATTCACCAGAAGGCAAACTGCACTCTCTAGAAATGCGTGATGTTAAATGTGTCAAGGAATTTAGGTTTGCAAGAAGCCACTCAGGTCACCAGGCTCAGGTCTGCTGCTGTGTCTATACCTCTCCCTGCTCTAATGGGACTCCAGTTTTAAAAATACTTTTATTTCTTTAATCCCCCTAATCCTGTCAAAACTGTCCTTGAGCCTTAACCTCAGGCAGTAAGAGAATTTCTACTGGTGTTCAACCTAATTCATTTGTCACTGAATTATTCCTCCTTGTGCCACCACCATTCTCTTTCGGCTTAAAAAGTTCTTTTTCCCACGGTGTTTATAGGTAAGAGCTAAAGTCTCTCCAGAGGAAAACAGACACTGGGCTGTTTAAAAGAGAGACTCCTGTACCCACGGCACCTGGGATATATTTAGACACTTAACACCTGGATCTCACCTAACACAAGTGCTGTTTGTAATTACAATTGTCTCATGCCCCGTTGGAGGAAAGAGGGGAGGAGAACAGGCACATAAAAGAGCACAACAGCCATCGTCTGCAACAGTTTGGCTTTTGTATTAGTTTCATCTTACTGCCAGGGATGTTTCTGACACTTTTGAGGAGCTCAGTTTGCTCCTGGAGATCCTTTAGGTGCTCTGAGTAAGGAGGATTTTTGATGCCCAGGGCAGGCAGGTGCCCTTCGGCCCTCTACTGCTTTCCCAGCAGGCGAGCAAAGTATCCCAGACCCGGCTACTGTGGCACTCTGCTCCAGCAGGGCGTTCCCCAGTCTTCTCCCTAATCATTATGAATTAGTGAGGTTCAGATTTGAAAACAAAACAAATAAACAAACAAAACCTCTAAAACAGGACAGGGATGAACACTGTAATACCCCAATATCCCACTAAAAAAACTCTTGCTCAGGACTTGCCTGACCTTACAAGCACTGGAAGCCTCCCTGTCTCATCTGCGGTACCCTCAGGTGCACAGAAATCTGCTGCTGTGCACGACTGGGACCTTCTGCATCTTGATGCTTTGCTACTATGTCACCTCTCTCACCCGGGAACAAGGCAGAGCCAAGCTTCAATCTTCTCACGATCTGAACCGTATTCTGAGTTCTTGTGAGACGTGCTTGTAGGGCTGGGACCCCCGCTACAGGCACTGGGACTGTTTTGTTCGTAAAATACCAAGCTCACTGCCTCTTCAGTGCAAGGGGAGGGAGTCAGGTTCCCTCCCTCTATCCTCCCTCCCCAATTAATCTCCCTGTTTCCAGCAGCGTAGCGCAAGCAGCGAGGGATGAGCTGCTCTGGGCGGGCGGTCTCCTCTTTCGCAGCCAGCGCTGAAGCTCTGCCAGGCTGCAGAGAGACATGGACGGATCCAGGAGAACAACAAAGCAGCGAGCCCCAGCCTCTGGAACAAGCTCTCACCTACAGCGGGGAGCTGCCAGCCCTGCTGCCTCCCCCCGCCCCGGTCCGCTGCATCATCTCGGCGCAGCTTTAGTTTAAGCATGTGCTTACTTTCGTCGTTACCAAGAGCACTCGCACGCTACATTACCCACATCTTGCCCCGTCAGCCTCACTGTGTTTTTAGAACATCTACAAAGCTGCTTTTTTTTTTTAATTTTTGTTTCCTCTCAAGCAACATCCAGGCCACCTAAATCCCAGGCTCCCTCAGGCCCAGAGCTGTCAGTCAACCTTTCTCTGGAGCTACCCAATTGATTAACATAATGAAGTTAAACTGAGATCAATTAGCCTCAAGATCAGCTCTTGTATTTTTTTTTAGACCCGTGGAAGGGCTTATGAGCGGCCAGCCTGCCTGTTTCTTCCCACGGCCATACCAGCTGGGATGGAGAATGACGTGGACCTTGTCTCATTCCTGATCCCGTGACAGCTACGGTGCAGCCCCATCGCAAATACATCAGTAATTGTCAACCGTGTTTTGTAACTTGGGGTGCGTTTTGGAGGAGGAGGATGGAAGGGATGGCGAGAGGAAGGTGGTGTTTTGCCTAGCAGAGGGGAGGTGAAAGGCAGGCCAGCTGTAGGTAATCAGGGTGGAAAGCTGCTGCTCTGCCATTTTAGAATTGGCAATTTGCAATCGGGAGAAACATTTTTTTTCTCTCCTGCCAGCTGGAGGCTCTTGGCAAAGTGGTTATGTTTTTAGAAGCTAAACAAATTCATCTTTCTTATTTTTCCCCGGAGTCTTGGATTTTACCACAAGAGGCTTGATCTGAAGCTTTTTATTGCATCTGACTAACAAAAGACTTATTAAAAATGAAAGAGGACACAAGAAAAATAGGAAGAAGTACAAGTGTTCATCTGTATTCAGCAAATCAACTGCTTTTTGAACATACGAAAACTAAGTGGTTCTGAATTTATTTATTTTCCATTAATGGAAATAAACAATTTTAAACTGACACACAGTTACCACTCCAGTTTATGTTCCTGTAAAGAAGTGCAGAGATTTGAGATGTCTTGTAGCACTGTACATAATCAAGTACTTGCAAATAATAGTTATCGGATTTATAATGCTCTGACAAGGGGATCGTTCTCCAGTGTCTTCTCCCAAAACTCTGTGCCTCTTATCCTTAGTGAGCTTTGATGTATGGTTTGAACTTGTGGTATACAACTATTTGTTCAGCGTATAGGGTTAGTTTTGGGCTTCTATTTTAGATATATATTCTAATGTCTCTATTTAATTTTCTTCTGGAGACTACGCAGATGCAATGATTTTCTGATTAAAATGTGTTGAACTAAAAGGCTTAAGGTTTAAACATATCTTTGGGTTAGTGTTGGTGTTCATGACAAACTTTCAAGCATGCAGAACATTTAGCTTGGTCCTTATCACAGATAAAATTTAGCCCTCCAAGTTATGCTGTTTATTATACCTACCTGAGTGTGATTTGTCACGTGTCCCACATGTGCAGCACAGCACACTGTAGCCCCAAGTCAGTAAAGCACATGCTGAAATTTGAGCACAATTTACTTATTAGAATATGCTCAAGCACACGCTTTTATACTAATGTGTTTTGCTGAACTGATGTGATGAATAGTCTAACTGCAATGTCCCAAAACATCTGCTCTCAGGAGAATTAGGTCATGTAGACTTACGGAACTTCAGAGAAAGGAAAAAATTACAAATTCAGTCTAACCTATTACCCAGACCTCTTTATTTGCTTTAGAAGAACGCAGGATAGGAAGGTATTTGCCGGATCAAAACATTCATAAAACTACTTTGCAGATATTCGAGTGTGAAGGTTTTTGTTCAGATGACTGTGGTGCTTCCTCCTGACCTCGGAGCCTTTGAAATAAAATCAAAATGATTTTGCATGAATTTGTCTGTGAATTGAGCGGGTGATATTTCCAGAAGAGCAACACCCAGTATTTGACCTTTTCAGCTGTACTGAAAACAGCAGCCACTTTGTGTTACCAGCTATTGTGAAACCAAGGTTGAACAAGCATGGAAACTAAGAAGCTTTCATTTCAAGAGGAGACAACCCACAAAGCTTTCATTTCAAGAGGAGACAACCCACACCCCCTCAGAGATGAGACCAAATTTGCCAAGTCCTGTGACCCTGAGAGCTCATCTTCAAGAACCTATTCAAAACCGAGCTATGAACACATCAGGGATCAGAAGTGCTTGGTCTGACTGAGATTTGGATGACTGCTCTTTCATTTTTCCACTTTTCCAATGGAAGCACATCGCTGCTAATTTCCTTCTCCTGTTTTCTTTCATGGAGCCTTCATACCTGAAACAAGTGGAGGGAAAGGAATCAAAAAATCAAGCATGTGTGCTCTGTCTTCCTTTCTGGGGCCCTTCGTTTCAAGGGCCCCAGCAGAGTGATGCGGAAGGAAGATTTTTGTGCAATGAATCCTCTCCTACAGTTCAAGTGGTCAAGCCGTTTTCATCAAAAGAAAAATCTCTTCACAGCACAATTGCTAAAGATGTAGAATTTTATTTTCAGAAAAGACATGTCTTTCAGTAAAGGCCTCTTCCCCGAGCTTGTTTCAAAAAAATACTTCACTGCAAAATGCCGCACTGTCAAAGCGACACAGTATGAGGAACACAGCCATATTGGCCTACCAGTACCTTAAGGGGGCCTACAAGAAAGCTGGTGAGGGACTTTTTAGGGTGTCGGATAACGATAGGACGAGAGGGAATGGATTAAAACTAGAGATGGGTCGATTCAGACTGGACCTTAGGAAGAAGTTCTTCACCATGAGGGTGCCCATGAGGGAACAGGTTGCCCAGAGAGGTGGTGGAAGCCCCATCCCTGGAAGTTTTTAAGGCCAGGCTGGATGGGGCTTTGAGCAACCTGGTCTAGTGGGAGGCGTCCCTGCCCACGGCAGGGGGGTTGGAACTAGATGATCTTTAAGGTCCCTTCCAACCCGAACCATTCTATGATTCTATGGTTCTATGATTCTATATCGATCCAGATCACTTCAAACTTGAGTACAATTTTTCAGTTTACAAGGTATTTCAAAAAATTAGTCTGCTGCTATTTTTCATGTTCTGGAAAATTGAGTATTTTAAATTTTAAGTAATTATTATTTCCATTGCCTTTTTAGCATTACCTAAATTAAACCTTTTGTTTAGACCCTTTTGATTTTCCAAAAGAAATACTTCAGAACCTGTGTTCTGCAGGAAATACCTGCATCTTGGGTTTTCGTTCAGACGCAGGATGACAGCTGTATTTGTCAATATTTCCTGGAGAATGAGCTGGTGGTAAAATGCTTTCTTCTCTACAAGGAGACTGGTGACAAATGCAGTAACAGCAATTGCGTATTAAGTAAATGTGGTATGAAATGTAGTTTAGAGTCACATAAAACAGATGGTAATGATTCGTCTCCTAACAAGCAGAGAAGCTGTGAATTTGCGGCTTGAATTCCGTGTCCAGGAACAAGACCCAGCAGGGCAAGAGGGATTTACACGATATTGCAATTACAGCTGCCATGCCAAGAGGATGCACAGAGTAAAACTCATTTCCACCAGCTTTGGGAGAAGTTTCCCACCTGCACACAGGGTCGCATAGAGAAGTTGCATATGAGAGGGAAAGACAGGTTAAAAATGAAGGTGAAGAATTAGATTTAAAAAAAAAAAAAAAAAAAGATTTCTGAGAGCTTAATCTGCTTTTCTAAATCACTGCTAGAGCCAAGGTTTGGAGCCAAGTTGCCGAAGCTTCAGCACTGTGCTGAAGTACTGTGTAATTGCCGGGAGTCTCTTCACCTCACAGCTTTTATACAGCTAATCCTGGCTGGGATGAGAGAGAAATGTCTTCTGGGAGATTCTGTCAGAATGATAAATAACAGAAATAATTTCTAAAATGAAGGAAATGACTGATTTGGTGAAATTAGCTATGTTCCAGATAAGGCAGGTCACTGCTGGCTATTTATCTGTGTTTTTAATTGCTGAACTATGGCATGTTTCCATGATGTCAGCGCTCCGACTCCCGGTGCCTGGTGCACCTCCTGACTCAACAGCTCCCGGACCCTCTCAAGCACTCTTTTGTGCAGATTTAGGGCTTTAAGAGTTGGAAATAAATCACAATAAAAGAAGTCTTCAGAGTTCTATTAGATCATACATCTTGAAACAAATAAAGTGGGCTGTATTTATGGGATAAAACTTCATGGGTCTGAAAAAGGCTTATAGATTCTCCAAATCTGAGCTCCTCCTCTATGATGCTTCAGGCAAGAAGGTCCATATGGCCTTGGGATGTAGGAACAGGTTACAAATAAGCTGACTAGTGAGGCTATATTACCTGTGTATATCAAAATCAGCTGTTGAGATCCTGAAAGCGTGAGGGAAGTTGAAAAGTCATATGAGATTCACAAAGAGACAAGAAAATGATTACAGGATGTAAAACATGACTTCTAACAAAACATTCAAAGAGCTTAATCAAGGTAGGTTATCAAAAATATGCCAAGAGATGACTTCTTCCCTGGCTGGCCCTCTCCACCGGCATCAGAACACGGGTTCTTCAGCCCAGCAGATGAAAGTCTAACTAGATCGAACAGCTGGAAGCTGGAAACCTACTCCAATTCAGATGTGACATAAAGCTCATTTTCTTGAGCTGAGGGCAATTTATGGCTGGAAAGAACATATCCGGTGTTTCACGGGAAAATTTTAAACAAGGACTGATGACTATCTAGAAGAGACGATCCAGTTCAAATCAGAATAAGCTGATCTTTGCTGTGCAGAAGATCAAACCGTAAGATTGCTATGGTGCCTTTTGAGCTAAGAAACTAAGAAAAAAAAAAAAATCCCAGAAAAGAAAAGCTTTATTCTTAGGCAGTGTGACTGCATGTAGAACTGTCTGAGGCAACTAGAGCTCGATAATGTACAGGCGCTGGACATTTACCTTAGACTACTTGTCTATTTTCCCTCTCTGGCCGGTCAGAGACATGGCAGCATGACTCATTTCACACTCAAATAGGTCAGGGGAATTGTCCCATAAAAATATTACACTCACTGACCACAGATGGAGCATAACTGACTGACTTAAACTATCTATATTGCTTTTAGATTACTTAAGTGAGATGAATGCTACTCTCTTTTCTCAAAAGATACCGTATCAGTAGAATTTTTAGATTGCACATTTTTTTAGATTAATCTCTTTGAGGCAAAGAGAGGGCTGTAATATATCAACAGAAGCATGAAGGTGCTTTCACTCCACAGATAATGTTCTGAGGCATTATCAAATTTAAATGATATGAGGTTTTTATAGCTTCTTCTGCTATTAAGTGACGTGTCTTTCTACAGTGATTCTGGGATGTCTCATTAACTTCAGCAGAGCTGTGCAATGTAGTTAAAGGAAAAGTTCTGTAAAAATATTTTACATTAACTTTCTTGAGTATAGTCTTACTTTTCTTGTAAAGAACGGAGGCTGTCTTCAATGGAAGTTTTCCCTGAGAAAAGAAAGCAGGATTTGGTCCTTAGCTATGCTGTGATTCTTAAAAGGAGTTTGTTTTTTTTTCCTTCAGCATTGTTAAAAAAGCCTTAGATATGTCACACATCTTGAACACATGCAGATCAGTATGGACTAAATAATGAATTCCATAAATGTGGGCAAGCTGCAACAAATTTTGTTACTAGTTTCAGAAAATGGAAGACAAATAATAGATGAAATGGATCTGCTTTACTGCAAACTTTAACCGTGATGTTAGTTGAGCTCATTTTGAGAGTTCAAGCAATGCAAAGGTAGAGGGGAAGCTTATGTTTGTTGGTCTCTGTTCTTTGGAAAGGACATAAGCCTGCTTACCATCTAAATGTGCCTTGCATTCTGTCTGTGAAGAGATGAACAGGTTTAGCATCACTCAAAAAGTGTCATAGCCTGGTTTTGGCCTTTCCTCTCTTTCCTCCCTCTCTCTCTCTTTCTTTCTTTCTTTCTTTCTTTCTTTCTTTCTTTCTTTCTTTCTTTCTTTCTTTCTTTCTTTCTTTCTTTCTTTCTTTCTCTCTTTCTCTCTTTCTTTCTTTCTCTCTTTCTCTCTTTCTCTCTTTCTTTCTTTCTTTCTCTCTCTCTCTCTTTCTCTCTTTCTCTTTCTTTCTTTTTCCTTCCTTCCTTCCTTCCTTCCTTCCTTCCTTCCTTCCTTCCTTCCTTCCTTCCTGTCTTTCTTTCTCTTTCTTTTCTGTCTTTTCTGTCTTTTCTTTCTTTTCTTTCTTTTCTTTTTTTCTTTCTTTTCTTTTTTTCTTCTTTCCTTCACTTTAAGGTGATTGGCTTCAATCTAGACAGTTTTTGTATAAATAAGTGCTGGTCACTACTATTTGACTCTTCTTGATTATCTGTGTGAAATGAATCCTTGGCTTGGGTCCATTTCCAAAGGGAGAGATGCTAAGAAGAGTTGATGGGTACAGTATGGAAGCCAATAGCTACAGGCAACTGGACACACCACTCTTCGCCACTGGTCTCTTTTCTTCCTGACACTGCTCACCGTATTGTCAATGTTACCACAGCGGACTGCTGAAACACAGTGGTTTTGTTTTAAAAAGGAATAAAATTACCTTCAAGAAACTGTTCATAATGGCTTATCTGTCTTGCCTGGCCTGATGCTGTGCAATACACTTCACATTTTGCACTGACTTCTTCAACTATTGCAGACTGGGCAGCGTCCTCAGCCTTCACTCTCTTAAAATCATGTGGTTTTATCTTATCTGTGACAGATTTCACGTTAACTTCACCAGAATCTGATTTCGTCTCTCCAAGGAGGCAGCTGGAGCATAAACCATGTCATATAATGAGCAAGGACAGTCTAAGGCAGAACAGTACAAAAGCCAAAGCTTGCATAGCTGATTTAGGATCAGGATTTAAGTATCTGACACGCATGCTTATATTTAGGGCTAACACAACCATGCAGTTGGAGGAGGCAGTAGCAAGCCTGCTGTCAAATAATGAAGTCCTTTGTTTCTATGCTATATCACTTCTCACTGTGTAGTAAAGTAATTGATAGTTGTTCAAAAAGTGAACTATAAATTTTAAATATTTATAAAAACATCATTGTGGAAGTGTGGCTGGAGCTTCCACATTTAGGGTTTCGATCAATTTTGAACTGGAAGCAACTGCTTTGTTATGTGCAAATAATAGTGTATTCACACACAAATTACAGCACTTATTCTTTCTGTAAATGATTACTTTCCCCAGAGTTTACAAATGAACTAGTTAATTAATGAAAAAGTTAACACTTCTTCTAAGAAACTTAGGGCCATTTGTCAGCACATTATTTATTTGCCTGTGCAAGTTCATTGTTTAAATAACATAATCTTATCAAATTCCAAGATAACTACAGTCATTGCAGTAAGATCTATAATATTTCTTTGAACTATCCTTCAAAACAGTATTCATCTTTTTTGTCCTTTTTTAAGATTAAACTTTTCTTTTTCATGGGAGCTGAAAAAGAAAAGTAGTCCTTTTTAGAAAATAAATGGTTTGAAATGACTTCACTCCCTCCCCGAGGGCAATGGGATCAGACCACGGTGGCCCTCAGCAGATGTTTCTGTCGATCTCAGACTTGAACTGGACCGTAGACTTTGTGTGCCTTTTTGAGACTAGGCAAAGGCATCTAGATTTTTGCATTGAACATTAGCCTGGATGGAGTACTGGCAAGGAAATATCCATTTTAGAACTTGTGAGCAATGGGTCACCCTCATACTAATCAAAATAAGTGCTGCCACTTTGGACATGAGGGAGAATCTAAGTATGACTTCTCTGTGACTGACCCACTTTGCTTAGGAGCCCACCTGGCCTCCTTGCCAGGTATCTTGTCAGAGGCATCTTTTCATTATCTTCAGATATCAGATCTACGTGTTCTGATACGGAATTACTCGCACGGACAGAGGATCTGTTTTCATGTTGGAAGGTTAATTTGTTTAACTTGGTTAATTTGTTTAACTTCCATTTACAATTACTGGAGCTTGGTTTGCCTTTCTTTGCAAGGTTAAAAAGCTCTCAGGTATTTGTTCTATACATACGCGCCTACTGCAAGGACTCAAGCCACGTCTCTGCCATGTCTCTGGTGAAGTGAAAAACGGGGCTTCTCAGATCTCCAGAAATTCCATGTCCTTGAAATGTGAAAAGTAAATCAGCTCTCACCATTTCAGTGTGCAGAAGTAAAATCACTGTCCTCTTTCTACGTGCTTCATGTATTTATTTTTTCCTAAATGGATATGGTAAGGATTATTTTGGATTTTTGCAACAGTAACACAAGTGATTGCTCCCAGTGACACACAGCACTTTATGACAACACTGGATTTCGCTCAAGAGAAGCTCACGTGCTTACGTGGTGTTGCAGAGCTGACAGTTTTCTCCTTTTAGTTCCTGAGATAACTCTTTTGCAACTAGCTCAACTATATCTTCATGGCATTGCACTGTTCTAGAAATCCCTGGCTTTAGGACACTTTTGCCCTCATTCAGGCACAGTCTGTGTTCTTGGTTCTCACAAACCATGTTTTCAGTGTTGTTAAAACAGATTTCATCCAACTGAGACCGCTAACAAAGTGGTTCAGATTACACTGAAAGTGTGACTAGCTCTCTTTAAGTGTTTCCTATTTTACCAATCCCTGTGCCCCTTGAAACTGGTTGTGCAAATATCGTGGAGCTTCGAGAGAGTTAAACCTGAAGGTAATTTGGTCCCATCTAATTTGAGTAATCCTGGACATACTTCTAGCAGCAATGATGTTCCGTGGGAATGCTATGGCAACATCAAAACGTTGGCTGTCTAGTAGGCTTACTGCATCCTGTGCATGATCCGTGAATAAACAGCGGAATTTAGTTCCCAGAGTGTCAGTCTGGCACATTTCACAAGCACTACATTCACTTACCAAAAAAAGAAAAAAAAAAACCAAGTCAGCCAGCCATACAGAGAAGGTGCTATAGTGACTGAGTGATAAATTTCCTGCTGCTAACCCTTGTATATACTAACTCTAAGAAGCTAGGAATAAATCATGCATGGCTTAATTCAAAGGGGAAATATGCTTTCCTTCAGATTTTTTATTATTTTTGTTCTTGTCTGCTTTTTTTTGTTCACACTATTTTTTTATATTTTGTGTGTGTGTGTGTGTGCATCTCCTTGCTAGTCTCTGGACATATTAGTATGCTGTCCTTCAGTTAGACGTGATCTGTCTTCAAACCAAAGGCCGGAGATATGGTCAGTGAAGTACAAGGTTTGTGCTAAAGAGCCCAAAAGGGATATTAATCCGGGGTTCAGTGCATAGAAACACGCTCGTGTTGTTTCTAGTCTGCTGCAAATGAGAGCACAACACCGTGTTTGCACTTAGTTCTGTCACGCAGTGATTTCCAGTGCCCCAAAGTGAATATGAGCTATGAATAAATATGCCTGCCCATTGGTCTCTTTTGCTGTGTATATCTTAAAAAAGGAAATGCAAGAACATTCATAGGATTATGCTGCTTTTTCAGACGACACCTAAAATGAATGAGGTGGGAGTAGGGTAGAGCTTGCTCCATTAACAGCAAGAGTTCAGGCTCCCTAGTCACAGGGTCCATGCTTGGAGAGTTTCTCTCACTGAGGAGAGATGTTTTGGGGAGACTTCTAATCTTGACTAAAACATCCAGGGGAAGTTTCTCTGTAAATTATTCTGACGGTTCATCACCATCCTTGTTAAAAGGTTGTGTCTATCTTCAGTCCAGTTTTTTCTTTTACTTACTTGAGCTTGTAGAATCTCAGACTATATTGCCACGTGTCTGTTTTGCTCTTTACTTCATGGACATGAATGTCATTCTTGAAGCTTCGCTTTGGCAGGCACAGGTAGAGTCCCCTGAATGGTACACACTGAAGCGCATTCAAAACTGATAGTATCCGAACTGACCACCACCCCACTCAGAAGAGAAATCTTAGGGTTCATCAAAGACAGTTTCATAAAAAATAACAGCTCCACCCTCAGTAATAGCCAAATAAAATTAAAAATAAAACAGCTGTTAGGAATTTTTAGGAAAGAAACACATAACAAAAGGGAAAATATCCTGTTGTTGCTGTGTAAGTCAGATGAGTAGGCAGGGGCTATTCTTCAACATGGCAAAGAGACAGTTTAAGGGGGACATGTTGGAAGTCTCCAAAACCCTTGGCAATGTGGAAAAAGTGAATAGGCATTAATTGTTTGCTGTCTCTTTCAAACCATGAACTCTAGTTTGAAAACTCGTATGAACTAGGTTCAAAACCAACTAAAGGAGGTGATTTTTCAGGCAGCAGGCATTAGATGAGTGAATCTCCTTGCCAAAGAAAATGCAAGAAGTTGCGGACACAAGTTTACACAGGTTCAGCAGAAAAGGGGAGAAGTACTCTTAGCCCAGTGCCGAGACAACAGGCCAACTGCACCCTCTGCCAGATCCAGTGTTCTCCATTATTATGTTTGATCATTTCCTCGTTCTTACGTCTGTCTCGCCTTTAAAGGAGAGCTGAACTCGAACAGAAAACAACTGAATTCAATATCCTGTCTGAAGACCTTATTTATTTACAATTTTTTGGTTCTGACCTTCAGTTAAAACCTCTGGATAAAAGTTGACATATAAAACTAATGTTATGATAGGAACAACATAATGATTGTGAATGCCAAACGCCTGCATTACAGCAAACTGACATTCATTATAAAGTGTCTTAAAGATTAATGAAGCTTAAGGAAAAAGGCTGCAACTTTTAAAACTGATTAAAAGAGAGTAAGTTATATGTACAAAGGTGGCTTAAGTTCAGCATGCCACAGACACAACATACTCGGCAGGGAAAGTCTTTTTTTTTTTCTGAACAAAAAATGAAAACTCAACTCTGCACAAGGTTAAAGATTGTATTTTAATCACAGACTGAAACATCATGATTTACAAAACTGATGGTTTAAAACCAATCACTACATCTTTCTGTGGGAATACTCCCCCCACACCCTAGCAGATTAGGGGTTCAAGCGAAGAACAGAGCTGTTCACGTTTGCCTTTGGGACTTAACAGTGATTTCCAGGATGATGACTGATGCTGCAAGAATTCACCTAAGATGCTTGTCAACACGTTTCATTTACCCAGCTGGAAGTGGCTTCTTCTAGGGAACTCTGCTGGATTCATCAGAAATCCCAACCATCTTGCAGCTTTCTGTCCAGAGCCTTCTCTGCAGCTCCTCATCATATGCTACGTCAGCCGATTTTGTCCTTGTCTCATTGTAAAGGTAGCAGCCCCCAGCTCCTTCCATCTCGGGTGATACCGCTGCATAGATGCTTGTAGAGGCTCCTTCTTCTGGAGTCTGCAGAAGCAAAAAAAAACCCAACCAAACAAATTCAGGTGGGGCAGGTACAACGGAAGAATTACGTTACACCATAGGACCTCGCCAGTGACAATCAGCTTCCCTAGTTTTGCATCACATTTGTGGTCCTTATGCAAACCTCAAGCTGGCAATGATAAAAATGCCACCTATCCAACTGGCAGAGTACAGTCCCTTTCTACAACAGTGCTGTTTTGAGATAGCTTAAAGCCACAGAATAGACATATGGAAAACTCTGGTCCATTTTTTCAGGAGTTAGTCAGATGGAGCATACAAAATAATTCATTTAGTTTTCACAGTTAGAGCTAATAAACCCAAAAGCAAATGCAAATATTAAAATCCTGGTTTAATTATTCATTTTTCAAGGATGAAAGGGTCTGTACTCTGCCTTACGAAGATGAAGGCTATGCTGTATGTGCAATGTGTTCCTGTAATAACACTATGACGCGAGGAAAGGATCATGGAAACCACGACAGCAAATTAAGATCCCACAGTTCAATCCAAGCAGGCAGGTAAACCAGGGAATTACATTTTACACAGAGCAGAGTTATCAGACTTCCGCAGCGTCATAAAGCAAAATTGTGAAAGATCTATAATGTCTGATATACCATGAGTATTAAATTAAAATTAATAAGTGAAGAGCTTAGAGTGATAACTCCTTTCATCCTCAGGATACGCAAAACATTTCCATTTTGCATTCAGAAGGATCACACAGCTATCACCGAAATTATTTCAATGGCAGGGTTTTTTCTTTCATCGAAGGGCATATTTAAAACACAACATTCGATATGTTTTGTCTTTATCAGTGATATAATTATGATCAATGCCTGCTAGACCATAATGTGTTATTTTACAATCCTCGCAGTCATTCTCGGAGTCGTTAAGAGTACCGATGCTGCTCACAGCTTTGCCTGCTGCACCTGACAGGATGTCTTGTCCTGAAGAACGCACTCGACGAATGAGACAGTATTAAATAGGTTACTCGGTGACTAATTAAAAAAAATATAAATCTAAGTCATTTGAAGCTTCTTGTGACAAGGTTCTGGTATTTTAAAAAGAGACAACTCCTCTGTTTTCTCACTGTGCAATAAACACAACACAACTTAATAGAAATAATTAATTTATCTGATGCATCTGGCATTTGGTCTCCTTTACAAATAGGTCAGAGCCATGTCACCCAATCACACAGTAAGGCGAGGTTACCCAAACCACGACCTCTCCGGCCGCTGCTGGGGAAGAGCACCCTCAGTATCTGCGAGGGAAACGCATTCCCTGCGTGAACACAGGCACATTCCCCAGAAAGCAAACCGCTGAAGAAGAAAGGTGCCCTGCTGAGCCACTTCCATGCACAGACTTCCACTGGTTCCATGCCAAGCCCTTGATCAAAGGTGTTTAAGCTGAAGGAAAAAACCCCTGATGCCCACAGGCTGCAAAGAGCGGTAATACCACCACACATTCCTTCAGTGACTGCAAAATAGCCACTTTTTACTATCAGTTACCACACAAAGACAGCATCTCCGGTTCCAAACACCACCTCATGAAGCAAGGTGATAACTCAGCTACCCAATGGGCTATTCTCTCACCAAAATAACAGTCAGTACGTTAAAAAAAAAATCTCCAGGTAGCTGCTGGAATCTTTTTTATTTTTTAAGAAGATGACTGTACTACAAGATACTATCTAGAAACACTTAAAAAGTCTTATTTACCTTAGTTTAGTAGTCTACTACTCCTTCTTCACCCTTCCTTATCTTACAGAAAATAGTGCTATTCACATCCAGTAGATTATTTAAACAACATAAAGCTATGTGCATGCATAATTCTTTGCAGGATCAGGATGAGTCCAAAAAGTTGGAGTCCACATGCTCACACAGTGGCTACTATCAACAATCAGCTGTGATGCAATATAAAATATCTTAATACCATAAATTAGCAGAACAATGATGAACACGAGCATTCATATTTTATAGAATTTATTCTGGATGACAGAGAGAAAATAAAAGTTTTTAAGGTATTGCTGTGCTTTACTTAAAAATCTAGTGACACAGATAAACCATTACTTCATGCGATGGTTCACTCGACTTTATGTTCCTGAGTTCGACAGCTCTCCAGCACAAACAAGTTTAAATGTCAATGATGTCAATGACTCCCAAATCTTAATGCCGACAGCTCAAAACTAAAATGCTTTTAAAAAATTGTCTGTGGGTGGAATGTGTGTGATTATCTTTTTATGAGCAGGGCTCTCTACAGCCTCAGGGACTGGTCTGTATGGATCTTCCCACAGCATCAGAAATACCATGTGCCTTTGCTAATTTGATGGGCAGGTTCTCCCAGGATATGCAGGATCTTTATTTTTTCATGGTATGTCAAGTAAGACCCCCAACAGAGGGCATCTATTCAAAATAAAATCAAATATGTTAAATAAAGGCTGTGTATGAGTTAAAGACAGTTGTTAATTATATTCATGCAGCCATAGTAGGCCTTTACCAAACCATTATATATAGCAAATTGTTACCTATTCTTCAATATAAAGAAAATATTGAAAAGGCTTAGACAATAACAGATGTGGTTACATGGCCACACTGTGACCAGTCTATAAGCACAGTGACACTGTCACCATCCATTAAGGTAATCCAGTTTGTGTAACTTCACAAGATTTAATTTGCTTTTCATCCTGCCCACCATATCTAATATGCTGCATAGAAGATTCTTTGCAAAATTCCTATTTAGTTTCTATCACCTGTTGCTAAAAGCAATTATCTGAGCACATAAAGAATAAAATACTGTAATACATTAAGCAGTTAGTGTATAATAATTTAAGTTAAAAGAAAACAATTTTTCCAGTGCAACGGGGAGCAGAATTGCATATATATGTTTAATTAATTGTCTTATCCTATCTTCTGACTGCTTAATTAATGCTGAAAGGTTTAATGTTCCCTTACTTGAGGCTCTCTTCATTGTTTTGGCATGTTTTCTGTTTTAATGAAAGTAAAAAGGAAGCCCTGCACTAGAAATCCCCTGGCCCTCCAGCTGGGTGGATGATCTACCTGTTTTGAGAGGCTGGAAGACAAGCACATGCTGTGATTCCACCTCTGGATCGTGTCCGTGCCTACCATGAAAGCACTGTACATCCACCTGCCCACACACAGTCAAGAGTTTTTCCCAAAGTGTTGGATCTACAACACACCCACAGACCAACTGCAGCACACAGAGACACATGCACACACGTCCTGCCTATGTACCGGCCCCTGAGGAGCTCTTGGGAAGGAAGAAGCTGGCAGGAGGTTGCAATCACTGGAGCAATTCTTGAGTACCTGGACAGGGAGCAGGATGACTTGTTCCAGCAGTGGCAGCCTCACTCCTGGTTGCCAGCATTCCTGTGAGACCCATAGCTCTTCTTTCAACACATGACAGCCCATCAAAAAATGAGGAGGAACCACAAAGCCCTTGTTTGTTTCTTGAAGAAACAAGCAGGACACTACTGTCAAAGCAAACACATCTGGCCCATCCTTTGATGCCAACAACCTTCTAGGAAGGAGAGCACCTGATAACAGGCCAGAGAAATCACCAGCCAGTGGTTCAATACATTGATCTATAAACCTGGGATGTTTGTCATGATGGTCTAAACGAACAGGAACAAGTTCCCATCTTTGGGACTCTGAAGTATTATACCAAAGTTGCAGGTAGACAGGCAGTGATAGTAAGTATCATTCAAATTGCAGGGGAGGATACTCTACATATTGCCAGAATTTACAAAAAACATCAAAGAGTAACAGAATAATATACATACATATAAGATCAATAACATCTTGTTCATGAATTGGCTGGACTTGTCCTAAGACAAGGGGTATTCCTAGAAATTGCACGATGCTTCTTCACTCTTCAGTTACCAAATTGTTTTTGCTGAACATTTTTTAAATTGGATTTTTGTTTACAAATTATTATATTGTTAGTATCCAAGCAACTGTAATGAATAGCTTTGTCATATCGAAGTAAAACTGATTTCTGCTTTACTTTTTCCTAATGAAATTCTGCATCTGCAATTCCTTTTCCTTGTTACAGTATTGATCACATCTTTTACTTTTACTTTCTTTTGCAATTAACTATTTGTTTTCAGTATCCTTTCGATAGTAAATAAACATCTGATTGAAATGACGTATCTTTGTATTGCTCATTACATGGGTAGGCTGTGGAAGAATGAGAGACAAGATTGCATGCCATGCAATCAGCTTATTTAAGCAAAATGCAGTCTATATACACAAAATTATATTATTTTGGCACTATCTATTCCCAAAGAAAAAGATGGTCTTTTACAGAAACTTTGATATTTCTTTTTTCAAATATTCATCAATAGGAAGTCATCAACATAGAACAATTTTCCCTCCACATCAAATAGAATATTCTGTTCTATGAAAACTGGGACATACTCTAAGAGGGTTTGTGTTTTAGTTTTGTTTTTTTTTTTAAGACTTGCCAGTTAACGCATTTTGATTAATGCATTTTTAAGTGCCATATAATCTTGTCAATACTAGGCGCTAACGCTCACAAAATGTGTTAGCTGACGACAGTCAGTCCCTAGAGCCACATTTTCATGAAATGTCACATCCTTTCCATTTGTCTACAACAGGCACAACAGCTTAACTCTTTGGACATCACGTGTCTGCATCAGTTATACGTCATGGCTTGATGGTGCTTCCCTTGTTAACCCATGTACTCATCCAATTCCACCTCCACCTGAATTTACAGCTCAGAGTCCTGAGCAGACAGTATGGTATGTCCATTGGAAACCACAGAAAATTGGACAGTAAAAAACCCTAACACGTTCCTATAATTCCTCTTCTGCAATCCATTCATTTTGCCAGTACCGTTTTCAGTAACTACTGGCAAACAGTAAGAACCTTGCTATGTGTCTTAAAGATGATGACAAACAGTTTGAATGGATGGCATGCATATACTTCAAACTGTATTAGTTGAAAGAGTTGGCCATATTGACTGAAAAAGCAGTAGTGATACAACCCTTGCTATCAGAGGAGAACTTACCCTGGAACAGCTTCACCCACTGGTCCCTTGGCCCAGTCAATCAGTTGATTGTGTTTTGTTTGTATTTTATGACTTAAGGATGCTGCCATCTTGAGAGATGGTAGGCGAGAAGGTTGGGCAAAGAGGACAGAGAGCAGGAAGCAGCTGGTAAACTCAATGACCAACATCACAGTTGCATTTTGAGGGACAGGAACGAGGGGCCAAATGGGCAGATGTGCCAGGACCGCCTGGAATGCTGGCAAATGGCTTAAAGGGTGCTTTCAGGGGATTTTTTTGGCACGAGGGTTCAGGGTGTTTGCTGTGTGTCCTCGCTTTTTTAAATGGGTGAGTTTCCATCAGGCCACTCCTGGCTCGGGTAACAAGAAGATGTGTCTCTGGCTAGTGACCCGTTTCCCAGGTAGGGAAGACAGAGCAAGCACTGCACAGGTCATCTTCTGGGCCTGGGTACTCAGGCACTTTTGCCAGCATTCCTTTATTTTTCTCAATATTCATTATTCTGGTAATGTTTTGTAAATGTTAGTATTCTATTGACTTGCTTCTGGGCTGAAAAACTCTGTATATACAGTTTTCTGCCTCTTCTGTCTTTTTTCAGGAAAGATGATGATCATCTGGGATCCCTGAGCGGTACTACGTGTATGCACAGTGGGGCTCAGCAACAAGAACGAGAACGTGACATTACTGTTACTCGGTATAGGAAAGTCTTTCACCTTCTTGCTGGCAGTTAATGGAGGGGTGACACCTAGTCACCCTTAATGCACTGCTTGACTCTCAAGAACAAAGGCAAACACGAAGCCACTGCAACATGGTCTAGTTTGAAAACTGTCAGAAATGGAGTAGCTGGGGTGGCGTTCACATGAACACTAAAGCAAACAAACTTGTGAGAACGGGAGGACTGATTACTGTGATCTGTGAACTACTGAATCATTTCAAAACCAGATTACTTACGGGTGCAAGACTCCGAGGTGAAATAACAACAGCTGCTCTAGTGTCACAGCCTCCTGGTGAAGACATAGGCTACGTGCGCTCGATGCTTGATGTGTAACTTCTGCAGCGCCTAGACCTCCTAACGCGACTGCTGCTTTGAAAATTTCAGCCAAAAAGTACTCAGTTGAAACACTGAGTACGAAAACAAAGGCTAGAAAGGAAACTATGACGCAGGTGTAAGGACGTGTTCAGCAGCCTTTGATCAATAAGGCTGTAACAGCTGACTGTAAGCCCTGCTGAGAGTGGTGGCCAGGACCAACTGTCAGATCCCTAGGAAGCCAAAGCTGCCAGAGAGGTCTGGCAGCACAGCTTTTCAGACATCTCTGCCTTCGCTCAAAAGCCCTGGTTCCCATTCTCTCTTCCCTCCTGTTCTTTCCTGTGTAGCTCACTATTATTCTCTTTCTATCCAATTTCTGCCTTGATTATAGACCAGAAAGAGATAGAGATGTTTTATTGAATATACAGTTCTCCCTAGAGACCCAGTCAGCACCATCAAATTAATTTCTCTTCAATCCCCAACTCACGGCAAAGAGAATTCTTTAATAAATTCACTCCATAATAAAATTCTTTAGATTTCATCTTTAAAAGAGACAGCAACTACAAACAGAAATGGCTGAGCTAAATGTGAAGCCTTTCTCCTGATATTGTTGCGGCTACAGAGAAATCATTTCTGAATCAAAGATACGAATATATAATAAAAAATGAAACACTGATGAATTAAGAACACAAGGCAATTTTCAAACTAAAAAAATACCGAAATGTTGAAGGAAAGGAGCTTTTATAATATGAATAATTCATGCCTATTTGGGGGAAAAAGAGAAGCTTTTCCCTGAGCATCCTAGCACAAGGCACTGTGAAGAAGAGAGGCAGAGATAGCTGGCAAACAGACACAAAGAGTGTCAAATCCTGAATCTCTCCTTCCCTTTCTGTTGAAACCACATTTTCTGGAAAGATCTGTCAAAAAAATCCAGGCACACAGAGAGCCTGGGAAGCCCCACCTCATCTTCAAATCAGCACCCACACGGGTCGCTGGGAAGCCCGTAGACAAAGTAGACCACAGAAGAAAGGAACTGTCCCCAGAAGACTGCCAGGGTCAGCCTGTTGCTCAGGGAGCCCAAGGAGCAGGCAGGCACCCAGGCTTCAAAGCCTCATTTCCCACAAATCTTTTGATAGAGTCAACGGCGGAAGGTTTCGCTTTGTTTTGTGCCGGAGCAATGCCTTCTGAGAATTATGTTTTGCTGGAAAATCGCCAAGCAGCTCTACTCTGAAGCCCTGGGATGGCTCTTCTGTCAGACTCAAAACATGAGGAAAGGCTTACTGAGGAAGACAGTGGCCGTGGCTCTGAACCCTCCTCTTCCAAAGCAGCTGCTTCAGACTAAGCAGGACACCATGAGTCATCTCAAATAGCATCAGATGTCTATGTTATCAGGCAGCTAAACAAAGCCCCTGTTGGCTGGTACCTTTCTGGGCCACACTGAAGAGATCTCCGTTGACTTCAAATAGCAGCTTCAACAGTGAACTCACTTGCAGATACCACAAAAATAAATTTACGTGTCTTAATTTCAAATTGAATCTCTCTCACTTAGAAATGTGATGTAACCTCAGTGATTTGAGCAGGAGAGTTTGTGGATCCATACTTTGCATTTTCTAAGCTGTTGAAATGGAGGACTAGAAGAATGATGTTTAGTTTTAAGCAATTTTCCAAATGGAAACAAGAACCCAACTTTACTTGACTGAATTTGAGCAGGGACTTGAAACTTTGGGTCAAAGTCATTAATCATAACCGAGTCCTTTGTTCATTTTGTCAAGTGCATTGAGGAAGATTACTTTGCCTGAAGGTTGATCCTTAAGCTTGCTTTGCAGCAGACAGCGATGTCTTCAAAGCCAGAACTGAGATATAGCTGCAGCCACTCTAATTCCATTATACTTGTTACCTCACTCAGCTCAGTAACAGTATGCAAAATTTGACAGATAGGAGCCTGCTGCCCCAGACACTGCATAAACATCCAGCCAGAGACAGTCACTTGCTGGAAGAACATCCAGTCTCTAGGAAATAAGGCAGGCAATAACAGGAAGAGAGAGCAGAGAGAGTACATGTACTTCACAAAATGCCGGAGCCTCTTCTGGGAGCGTGGCACGCTGTCTGGTTAACCAGGTGATGTCCTGCAGCTACCTATTGCTGAGGACGCCCGACTTAAATCCCTCAGAATTGTCCTGGGTATCTTCACATAACTTGGGATTTTCTGCAGCACCTCTATTCGCAGGCAGGCAAGTGATTTACTGAAGCAAATGCACAGGTCAGGAGAAGCGATGAGGAAAGAATGAGCCTCCTAAATCCTAATCCTGATGCCTTGCGCACTAGGCTGTTACTCCTTTTCTGTGTTTGTAAAGGAAAATACACAATTTATTTGTTTACTACCAGCTCTATGGCCATAATTACAGTATCATGTGAGCAATTCAATATAATCTTCTTCACCCCGAGATGCAGACTGATCTATCATTAAGTAAGAATACTTAATTGCAGCTTAGTATTCATGCTACATAGATGCTAAGGAACCATCCTGTTATTTTTATTAACTGCGCAAGGCTTTAATCCTACTGAGTTTTGAACTATTACTATCTGAGAAATATGAATAAGAGCATAATAAGACTACTCCTCCCCCCAACAAAGCTCTTTGAGAGCCAACCTCTTTGATAGGTAGTGGCTAGAAAATCTGCATCATTTAATAATATATGGCCAATTTTTTAGTTGAAAACACAATTTAAATATGAATCAAAATGTGAATGCATCAAAATTAAAGAGGACTTAAAACAACAAACAATCATGAAAGCTTTAGAGCTTTAATTTTCTATGCATTATCTTATACCAGTACATAGGTCATCTTTAGTTTGCTGAATTCTTTCAAATTGCCAGATTTTGGCAAGCAAAATGAAACAACACAGAAAAGCTCACAGAAGTGCTTTGCTTTACGTTTGAAATGGGAGCTGCATTTTTACCAACCCCAGAGAGCAGGAGACACAGCAAGGCTCTAAGTGCTGAAGAGGATGCTCCTGAGTGCATCTACTGCTGAACAATTTATTTTATTACCTGCCTGCTCAGGCAAAGTAAAATCTCTTTGCCGGCTTTTGCTGAAAACATAAGACTTCAGGCACAGGATATATGGCAATTTCTGACTCGCAGCCCCCTACCATCATCTCTAATCTTTTACTTACTGTTTAACATCTGACAAGTCACTTTGCCCATATATCTTGTTTTCCCTTCTCAGAAAATGGAAACTGACATATCTTCAACTTCACAACTTTCTTACAAGGACTGTTATTTTTTTAAATGCTTATAAGTGCTCAGGATGGGCATGGAACTCCTAAATATTTAAAGGATAACCACAATATAGCAAACCTTTACGAACTACAAAGAGATCAAAAAGCGCAAAGGCTGTACAGAGCACAGACGAAATGAAATAACCCAAAATTACACAGGCCGGCGGCAATTTCACAGCCTCTTCTCTTTAAATTGCTAGAACCCCTGTTTTGCTACCCAAACAGCAGCGGGGCTATTTCCAGCCGTGGGCTCAGGCGGGCGGTGGGGCTGGGAGAGGCTGGCTGCCAGCCCAGGGCTCTCACTCGCCCGCTGGAGGCACTTGCTGAAACCAGAGAGCTCGGGTGAGAAGGTGCAGATCCCTTCCTGGAGCACCAGGTAAGGTCAGCAGAGGACACCTGTCCTCCAAGACTCAGGCCATGTGCCTGCGCTAGCAAAGATGGGGACCCGAAATAGTAAAGCGCAGAAACTAACCCAAAATGACTACAGGGTGCTACATCTCTGCATTAATAGCATGCAAGATGAAAGTACACCTGGGAAGACGGGAGAGATGAAAGCAAAAATACACTTTCCCCCAAATTTCTCATGTCTACATGGCAGCGGCATGCTAGCTAGGCTGCAACACATCCCACTGATGGGTCGGGGAGACCCACGCACAGCCCTGCACCTGGAGCCACAGAGGTGGCCAGTCAACAGCAGAGCTGTCTGCTCACCACAAAACTCTCGTGTAGAAGAGACATCACCTCGCAGCGCTTACCCTCGCCCTGGGTCTCAGCCTTTGCCTCCTTTTCCCTCTCGCTGACTCCGAGCCTTTCTGCAGGACTGAAAGGTGATGGTCCTGCAGAGGCTGCGCTGGCTGGCTGGAAGAAGTTTCAAGCAGATCACCAAATACCATTTAGCACTGTCCATGCCCCAACTGGTCTGGGTTTCTGTTTTCTACACAGTTATTGTGTTTAAATTATAGTTTTGCAATATTCCCCAAGCTGACAGGAGAAGGCCCAAACTGGAAGACAAATAAAAGCGGTGGGGAGGGCAGGAATCTTACTCTGCAAATTTATGCTTCTTACAATTCCAGTTGCTGGCAATTTCAGCATTTAATCTGGAACAATAAACCAAAAGGATATAAACAAGTCGGTTAACTTAGGTCCGTCCAAAGATGGAAAACAAGAAGAGTAAACTAATTTTCCATAGTTATTTTAGTGAAAGAATAGGAACAGGTGAGAGTGGCTCAGATTTTCCAGTCCTCTCTTTCTGACAGATACAGTAAACAGAATTAGCTAGTTCAAGTCAGTAATTACAGATTATACATCCTTGGTTTTGATGAGAAAAATGCACCCAATAAGTTCAAGGTGTTTCTGTTTAAGCAATAAACCCCTTTAAAAATGACTGTTCACTTCATTTTAAGTAAACTCATATTTCATCTGGAAGCAGCTTGTAAAAAAGTACAGAAAAAATTAGTCGTCTTGTAAACAAAACTACCAGTTCCCGTTTTGTATCACAACAGAATGCTAAAGTCATGAAATCACCAATGGATTCTGACACCATTCAATTATGGAGCTGTCTACATAGCTTATACTCTTGGTTACCCAAGAGAAGTACTAAATTTAAAGGTAAAGGGTATATTCAGTTGCAAATTGACATATCTGAATGCTTACTAGCTCACCAGAATCAACCTGTTTTTAACAAAATAACTAAAAATGCAAATGCAAAGGAGGACTAAATCTTATTATTCAAATCAAGCTATTTTTGTTGTGCAGACTGAAAGTGAGTTTTAGCTCTGTAACTTAAATCCCTTTGGTTAAATCAATCAACCCCGGGGCTCTTTACTGTCCGCCAAGGAAACTATTGATGGCTTCAATTCAGAACAACCCCAAAGAACATGTATAACTTTAGAAAGACAAATAGTGCCGTTGATTTCAATGAGATTAGTCACGTTTCTAAAATTATGTCAGACAAGATCTGAGGCATCATATCTTTTACCACAGAGCTCATTATAGAGAGCAACCACGCAAACTCTCAGCCATACAAATGCTTCCCCAGGCTTGAAACAGAAGCAAAAACCTTCCATCTTGAAAACAGTAACCCGTGAGTTTAAACCCATTGCATTTAATCAGCTAAACAGCCTGAAAGAAGGGCAGGTTGGTGTTCGTAGTGCAGACGGGGATGTTAGCTTGGGGAGAGGTGACAATGTTACTCATTTGCAAGGGGGCAGAGAGAGAAAAACAGAGGTGGCAGTTCTTGCCAGTGGATCAGATACAGGAAAGCAGGAAAGTGGGATGTACAGTAAATTTTTAAGTACTAGTAAGCAGCAAGACCCAGATTTAGTATTGACTGAATTTGTTCATTTTAATATCCAGGCTTATTTCTAAGGTGTGTTGTAAACCTTCACTAAGGTAGCAGATGGAGCCATGAATTTGCAAAAAAAGGTCTTCCCTGCAAAGACCAGGATTGGATTTGGTGACAGATGTGGTCCCTCCCGTGTTCCTGCTTCCTTTGCTGGATGACAGAAGTCACAGCAGAAGCGTCATGTTGCTGTGTGGGTGACACGGTATACCCCAGTCCTGTGTGAACGACTAAACCGACTGTCCTGGCTCGTGTCGCAGGAAGAATGGGTTTAAGTTCCAAAAATGAGATTCATAGGTAATTCTCATTACCTGAAGGAGGACAATGAATAACACCCAAAGTCTTTGCCAAGCCTGCTATTGAAAACAAAACAAAACAAAACAAAACAAAAACAAACCAAACCAAACCAAACCAAAACAAAAAAAACAGAAAAAAGAAGAAGTTGTGGGGCAAGAATCTTAAAACATCTTCATGTTCCTTTTATTTCATTCTCAGATAGGTCCTGTCTCTGCAGAGTTTCTGAAACTGGACTTATTAAGGGCATAGGTAGTTATGACCCAGAGACTTACCCTTGCAGAATTATCAATAGCCAAAATGACGCAGTGAGAATTAATCTTTTCATGAAGTGCCCCAGGAAAGTTTCTGTTGCGCTCGTATTCATAGGGCTTTTTGACTAAAAGGTTAGAGCAGTTGTTTAGAATGGGAAACAAATACTGCGAGGTTTTGCCGTTCGATGACTATACGTTACAGACTCAGCTGGTGCTGAAATAATTCGCTTTGTTTAGGGAGCCCATATTGAACTACGCGCTTTGGTAATGCCATTTTGCTACACACGTCCGTTTGCCTTGAGAGTCCAATCAATGAGCCGTCCCCGCTCACTCGCTCGCTCGCGGAGATACACTGCAAACAGCGATGCTCCAGATGATTAAACTTCTGCTTCCCGGGAAAAATTCCAGTTGAATTAATGCAGAACTGTGCTGCGGTTTAGTAACTGCTTTTAACTTGTAAAAATACAGGCTGAGGTCTGAGCAGAGGCTTGAAAGCCAGCGCAGACCGCCTGTCCCAGCCCTCCCCGCTGCCTCTCCCGCCCGCCCAGCAGCTTGCTTAAAATTCTGCTCTTCACCTGCAAGTCTGCACAGCTCTGCAGCCGCCTATTGTTATTTAATACGTACTTCACAGCAGAATTGAATTGTTCCAATCAAGATTAGGACTCCGTTTCTCTAGGTGGTATGCAAAGCATGTCTGCAGTCTAAACTTTTACCCATTTCTCCGCCTGCCCTTTCATCCCGCCCCATGACAGTCTCACAGATAGTGCCAGCTCTTCTTCACTCCCTTTTCCTCCTCCTAAATTCCTAAATGCCTCTTGCCAGGCCCTCACCACGACCCTCTACACCAGTATGCCAGCCACTTGTCCCCGTTGGGTCACCTCCCTTTATGCAGCCCATATGCCATGTGGAGGAGGTTCTCCTTGGGGGCTCAGGGTAGGAGGGCTCCCAGTGCAGCACCAACACTTGCCTCCTCGGATCACCCATCTGTGTCACCGAGCCCCTTCAGAAACCAGAAAGGGGTAGAGAGCAACCTTCAAAGCATGAGCTCTTGGGGTAGATGGCTATTAGCATCTCTGGAGCAAACAAAGGAGCAAGCCCAGGCCTTTTGATAGCAGAGAAAGAAGAGGGAAATATTAGGTGAAACCTGGTCAATACATTGACCCAGCCAAATCTGAGAAAACAGGAGAAATGGTGGGTCCACAAGCAGTGCCAAGCCCTTAGAGCAGGGAAGAAAACAAGGCTGCTCTTGAAGCAAAGTCACAAGGGGCATCAAAGTGGTGGTACGACAGCGGGGCTGCGGGGAAAGACTGAGAGCGGGGCTAGTCTCAGGGCCCGGAGGCCACCAGCATCAGCCAGGATCCCTGCAGCTCCTCGGCCCTCCCCAAGGCACGAGCCACTCCTGCGGCTGGAGGGACGAGCTGCAAAGTCCACTTTGCTCTGCAAACTCCTGCTGAACTGATGTGGCTAGTTTGTAGTCACTGAACTCTGTAAGGGAGCCACAATAGAGAAGCGAGAGTTTCCCAAGCAGCACGCTTTTTATATAAAAATAATCTAAACATTTGGTTTTTACCAATTATATAAACTCCTCAGTGACCAAAACATAACTGACCTTTACTTTTAAATCTGTGCTCAATAAAAGAGGATTACAATTGTTTGTGAACTTTGCAAAGTCTGTAATATGGCTCAGGGAAAAAAAAAAAACCCTTAATTTATATTTGTCCAATCCCTAATAGCTCCTGACAGCCTGTGGAACAAATAGTTTTAATTATTTTCTCCTTGCTGAATCTCAGGTCTCATCATTTAATCAAAAAATAGCACATTACCGACAATTGGGATTAAAAGGAGAGTCATACAGTAGGAATAACAGGAAATTACATTAGCACCAAACAGTGACAAATGTCCTTCTTATTGCAGCCCTGTCCTGAGACAGCAGAACATTCACAACTCCCCCATAAAAAAACCCCAAACCAAACAACACAACAAACACACAAAAAAAAGCCCCTAAGACTTTTTCCATTTATGCTGAGACTTAGAGCTATTGAAAATGTTGATGTGGTCTTTGCAATAAAAAAAATATTCTAAAGACTCCTTTCAGTTATTAATGAACAATGTATGGATCTTACACACTGGTGTAAAATAAATGCTACTTATTTTTTTATCGGAACTACTGATGCATGAAAATTACTATCGAGCTAATCAATAGGTAATGACTATATTTCAGGAGTAATGCTGTGTTCAGATGAAAAAAATGGCTGCAATTCACAAACAGTTATTGACACCATGAAGCACATGAATCAATGCCCACAAGAGATCTGCACATTATTTAAAATTTCTGAAGCAATATTTGCCTTTGTTCTTTCGTCCCGGTGTAATTTTTCCTGCCTGTAATACTGTGAATATATTAAAGGTTAGTGCGTATATATTAGACACTAAAATAAAATGCAGAAGCTAGGCTTCTGATGGATAACTCCAACAGCCGGCAGTGGCATGGCTATTACCAGACCACTGTAGCCGTGGGACTCCGTGCAAAGCTCCTTCTTGCATAAGACATTGTCAGTCACAAAATGATCAAGACCTCATGTCTCATGGGCCCAGTATTAACTTGTAGGACTTCGAAATTTTAGAGTCTTCCCAAATAGTTGTAGATCACCACAGAAAAAAAAAAAACAAACCCAAACATAACCACAAAGAGCAATTTGAAGAGAAAATAGCACTGAGGTACACGTTCTTACAGAAAATGTTTCCCTAAGCAAAAATAGATGCCCGAGCCAAGTATGCTCTTTAGCTCCTTCTCTGGAAATGTAAACTCATTTCAAAAAAGCTCACTCAGGGATTTTTCCTTTTATTTAGGCAAGTAGGAGAAATTACTAAACGAGACAGAAGATTTTCTCAGCATACACTTCATTTGCAACTAGTAGAGAGTTGCTGACACTGGTAGAGTTTGCTTTTGTGTAGAAAAGGAAATAAAATCTAGACAGTCCTCTGGCCTGCGCTAACTGCTGCTACATTAAGTAAGTACAAAAATAACTATTTTGAACCTACAAACGGTGAAGGATGCTCAATGAAATGGAGATGAGAATATAGCCCAGAATATATTGACATAATTTAAAAATAAACATAAAAATATGTACTTATGGGGTGAGGAGCAGGAAAGGAAGCTGCCATCCCAAAGCTCGTGCACCTGAGCGCACGGCCCTGCCGGCTCCCAGTCTTCTGGTTTAATTTAGAGAAAAGGTTACTATCATCTATCACGTTCCACGGGTTGTCGGAAAAGCCAGCCCTACACATTTTATCATTATGAAGCCTCACTGAAGAGGTGTTTTAAATGCCTGCAATGGAGGTTAGCTGACTACTTGCCAACTGCACCTTAGCTCTGCCCTCTCTTCCAATTCAAAAGTCTATTAACTGGTGGATAATTGCAGGTCTTCTCACCCATAATCTACAGTGACAATAACAAACAGCAGATCAAATGAAGAGGATCTTGCAGTCTTCCAAAATATTTAGCGCTTTGCATTTTGTTAAGAGTTATTTATCTGTCTTTCCTAAAAACTCTTAGGTATTGCAGGTGACTGAAATTAAGAGTGAAAGGATATTATTGTAAACTACTTAATAATATATGTTTAACTCGCAAAGCTACAGGAGGCTATATTTTTGTTTAGTATGTGATTAAAAAGGAAATAATGTTTTTTATTAATATAATTTTGTATATGAAAAAGTTTTACACCTGAAGGTCAGTGGTATTTTAACATGAAAATTATCTAGTCTCCATGGATTTTAGCAAAGGGACTCCAACACATGAAAGGTAGACTAGGCTTCTGCATTTCAGGTACAACTCTTTTTCTATGATAAAGGCACTATATAACTGTAATAAGAAAGTACTTGCAAAAGGCTGTTAATAAATACCTACTGTCAACAAAAGTTTTACAGAAATGCATTTTGACAGTGAAAATATGGAAAAACAAGAAATTAAGTTATATGCGCTTACTTAACAGAAATACCCTCCATGCACCATACATGAAAATAAGGAATTTTTTATGCAAGAAAGGTGTTTACATGAAGAAATACCTATTGGTACTAATGACCCAGCAATGCGGTGTTCTTTACCAGAGAAACTATGCACTGTTTACTATTTCCTTGAAGTGGCAAAACCACATGTGTCTCAGTGACATGATTCATAGACAGACATTTCCATCATAAATACAAAAGAAACCCTACAGGCTGCTGACAGCAATGAAAGGTGAATGAGAGATTACTGAAATACAGCTAAATTGAGGGCATCTTAAGAGACCTATGTTTCAGTTCACCACACCATTTATTTCTTGACAGTTCAAATTTTTGGTATAATCCAAAGGATTTATTTTTAAATCTAGACATCCATTCCTATCAGAGGGCAAAGCTTTAACTCAGTAATTTGGGGCATCGACACATCTTCGCTATCATAATGGATCCACGCTCAGTAGTCTTCAGCAGGTCTATTGCTCTGACTTGAAAGACCCGCCCAAGAAAGACCAAGAACCCAGCTTTGCCCCCCTCTAAAATACCACATCATGGTTTAAATAAAAAAGTCCACAAACACAACTAAAAAGGAAAATATATTTTTTTTTTCAAATTTGAAAATGTGCAGTATAATTTCTCCATGACAAAAATATGGCAAACAGTGGTGAAAACACCGATTCAGGTGAGGCAGACCTACCATCACAAAACAGGAACATAAGAATACCTTTCTTCCCCTCAGGCAAAATCCTGAACCAAACTCTCTATTCTGAACATTTTAGGAATGGAAATGCTCGTTGTGCAAACCCCCATTAGTCTACTGTGGACACTGTCAGTTGGAGCTCCTCACCTGACTTCCAACAGGGTTACAAACCTCCCCAAAGTTAGTCATCTTGAAGGTACTTCAGATGCAAACCAGACAGTCAGGAAGGCCCAAGCCGATGGCCTTGAGCTGCTTGTGGAAGCACATGGGAAGCCATGGTCTCTCCTACAAGGGTCACGCTGCTGCCCCCGGCTGCCTGGCTTTTCTGCTGGAAGGGGGCTCGTACACTGACTGACTTCTAGAAGAACACCGCTGTAACCCAGATTAGACATTAACCTGATAGCTATGCCAACTATCTCTACAGCTCTGTTTTCAATTTACCTTACCTAATTTATCTTTTAAAAACATGCACAGATTTCTTGACCAGGGCAATCAAAGATCTCATTTTCATTGAAGGCTCTTCAGTCTGACCCATCATCACTTCTCTCCTGTAATGAAGAGCCAGCACTGTCGGAAGCACGGTTCAACACAGCTCATCAGCAAACAACTGGAAGGACTACTGTCTAGAAAGGCAAGGTTGGAGGCGAATGCAAGAAGTGGCACATCTTCATCAAAGTTTTTCCTGAAGAAGGATTTGCTGGGTACTCAACACGTTCAAAATCAAAATTAATGTTTGTTGGGAAATACTTGCTTTTGTACACTTATACTGGATTCCTTTTTTTCTTTTCATCATGGCAGCAAGACAGCTAAACATGAGGAAAAAAAAACTGGATTCTAAATACAAAAGGAATTCAGAAGGAACAGGGGACTGCAGGGACCTCTTGGGACATCTCTGATCTAATTTTGCAGATATCCTATCATCTGATCTTCTCCATAAGCCTATTTAAACTCCATCTTAAAAAACAACAGTTTTCTTATACCTCTGTGTCACTCTGTGTAAGCCTTTTTCGGAGTCTGATTCCAATGATTAGAAACAAGTTTCTTACTTCTTTCTTTTTTTTTTCTCACTTTCTCAAAGTAAATAAATTTCCAGTCAGCTTGCTTCAATTCATTCTTGTCTTGACCAAATTTTTTCCTTAAAAGCAACCTCAGTTCTGTTTATTTTGATTAAAGGTTATTGCTAGATATCATGATATAACTTGACAATAAAGAGAAGGAAAAAAAAAAAAAGTTGTTGCCTAGAGCTTCTACAGAGTGAAACTTAAATCAATGCACGAAAGATGTGTTGTCTTTATGGTAGCAGTGACAGCACTGGCACCATCCTTGAGTGGGATGGTACCTGCTCACATCTATGAAGCGTAATGACTCTTATGCTGCAAATGCTTTCTTTCCAACTGGGAGAGCATGGGACAGCTTGTGTATCACGTGTGCGAGTGCTGCATATGAGCACTGGAGGTGCTTTAGAATCCCCTTGGCTCCTCTGAGTAAACCTGGAGTGTAGTGACCTGGAGATGACAAATCCAGGTACCTCAGCACAAACACATTTTGTATTTTAACACTTTTTCAAAAAGCTGGAAATAGATGACTCACCAGCAATCTGCCTTTGACCCAGTGCTGTGATGAGCGGGTTGAAATTCTCATAGGAGAAGTTATACAGCCAAGGTATTGGGTGATGGATATATTTTGCAGTGAAAACAGTGGTTCATATAAAGCAGCCTTGACCCAATATAAGGGGAAAAAACCCAACACCACACCACCAAAACCAAACCTGAGCTCTGAGCATATATAAAATAGTATTAACAGGGCAATTATGTTTAGAAAAAAAAAAATACTATGTAAAACTCCCTGCTTCCTGCATTCCAGATCTGCCAGATCTGCTTCTTGAATGGATTTCAAGCATCAGCTGAATCTAGTATTGTAGATCTGCAGGCCTTCTAAAGCGATTAGGGTTTGGTGTATCTGTGCCAGCCTTAATCCACTTCCCCAGATGATAGGCATATAAAATAGGACACAGGTGCCACAAACCTAAACCAGGCGAGAAAAATAAAAGGCCAGCCCCAGATCAAGGAGAACCTCTAAGGAGCCGGATCAGACATGTAAAATGCTTTACATAAGGACAGTACTCCACACAGAGGCTGTGAAGTCAGATCAGATAATCCTTGCTACAAGAACACACAATAAGATTGGGACCTGGATGCTTTTGGGTTTGGGTCTTAGTTACTTGTTTACCAGGTTCTGAGCAGCTACACTTGTGCAAAGCCACTGATGAAGTACCAAAAACTTCATGATGATGGAGGTCATCATTTTATATGCGAAGGAAAATGGGGACCTAAGTTACCATTACTGGTCATGATGTATCGGAGTGGTGATAATTGAAGTCCTCTCTGAGAAATGACCGAGCTACATTCACAGCTTGGGCAGTCATAAAAATAGCCTTTGTAACTGGACAATGTACAACCCTGACAGAAAAAAACAAGCATGCTGCCCCATAGTGCCTTTTCTACATCATTTTTAGAACAGAGCCACCTGTCAAAATATACTCATAGCGTGTAATTTTATTTTCAACACTCTGAGCTCCAAAAACAATGGGACAGCTTTTATCTTTCTGCATTTTTAATCATCTGAGGAAACCACGCGACAAGTGGCAGACGCTGTGGAAGACGGCATTTTGCATCTCAAGAGCCTGGCAGGCAAAAATATTGAATGAGTCAATCAATACCGCTCTTCCTGAGAGCCACACTCAGCCTCAGCATCCTGCTGCCTGCTGCGGGGACGCAAGGCAGCTGGAGAGACACTGCACAACGTCGCTCGCAGTGAAGCCGTGGGAGCACAGGGCTGCCAGGTACAGGGCACCAACTCTGGCTCCTGACATTCATTCAATATACACACTAAATTGGCTAAAATATTAATAAGAGGGTAAGTTAAGCTTGTAAGTTGGTGGTGGCTAGCTTCAAGACTTTGATGAGCAATTAAGAGACGTTGGAAGCAACTCTTATTTTTTCAGGCCATGCCTGAGCCTGGGACCAGCAGCAGCACCTCCTTCCTATTCCAGTGACTGAAAAGTAGGTCAGCGCAACAGGGCCAAACAAATACCACTATAAATCCCGTCTCTGATAAGCTGTCCAAGTTCATTCTTGTTTTATTGCACATTACTCAGGTTTCATCCAAATCCTCTTCTGCATACGCTCTGTTTCCCCTGCAGAGTGCCTGGTCTGTGGTAACGTAACTCCCATGGTCACTTCCCCTTTCCAGCATCGAGATGGCAAGAACCAAATTTGCCCTGAAGAGACTCAGAGACACAATTTAAAGAGAATGCTTAACTATGTAATAATGTATAGAAACCACTAACTCTGGACAGATTGTATTACTGACTTCTGTTTGTGCCACATCTAGCATCACGTTCCTTCTAGACAAATGGGGGCTAGAGACACTGTGCCAAATTCCCTTCTCATGTTTACCCACCAAAATCCACCAAATCCCATGTATATAGCTGAGAACATGAGAACAAAATGAACCATGTGAACTATGTCTTGCAGTATCTCAGTACCCTTTCTAAAATGCAAACATGAATGTTTGGGGGTGGCACTTGTAATTGTTATATTCATTACTAAAGCCAGACAAGTGACTTCTGAATTGAAATTTTTCAAAACTCACAAATTGGGTGCTGGATGATCCTGTTATTTTAAAAAATGTATTTGCTATTTCCAGTTCTTCTTCAAATAGTGGGTGGAGCTTGCTTTCTGTGGTTCTCTCTTCTTATATATATTAAACTATCATAAGTACATACAGGGAGTACACGTGTAAATGCATGGCAATATCTATGTGATAAATAATGGAGGCACACAATGGATTGTAAACATTTATGAGAAATGCATTTCATAAGTAACCGGGATTTCCTCACCTGTGGCTGCCCACGAACACATTTCCCACTTATACGGGAAATGGTCTGATACTCCAAACACCTTCGAGCTGCGATTTGAAAAACCAGCTTGATTACGCATTACTTGTGCCCCAGATATGTGAACATGCCTTTCCAGTTCCTACTCTCTCCTGTGCACATCCAAAACCATCCTATCTGCAGTTCTTTACTAGCATAGCTGATTTTTAAAATAACACAGATTTAATGTCCTGTACCTTGTGATGGGATTCATCTTAACTAACGTTATACCTTTATACAGATGTCTACACCTGAGCTAGTCACCACAGAACCCCTTTGTTGTTCACAGAGGTAATCTGTCACTTGAAGGACTTGATTCATCTGGCCAAACCATAGATATAAATCTTAGGATAAGACAGATCCAGTACTAGCAGTGACCACGAGGAGATCACTGGATAAACAGCTCTGACATGGGCATTCATATTGCAGACATTTATGAACTAGGAGCCCTGTCAGAGGTGGCTTGCAGGCATAGATGCCTTAGACCACTGGAAAAGGGGATGTTTTCAGCTTCTTGGCAGAACTCGGCATTTCCTACCAACCTTTGAAAGCTCAGGATAACCATTAAAAACTGTGTCTATGTCGTTCATGGAAGAGTTTCCTTACTTCACGTTGAAAGGTTTTTCAGTATCCTTGGATTACTGGTAAATTAAGGACTGTCACATTCAGAGAGGGGGAAAGAAGTGCCTGTAAATTTCCAAAACCTCCTAAAATTATTTGTTCTGTAGTGAGTAGGGGCTTTAGGTGATGGGGCTCTGCAATATAAATTTTATCAGCATTGCTTTGTTATGGATGCATTACTCCCAAGAAGCAAATTAATAAGGAATTTAGGTAGGTCATCCCAAGAGAAATATTAATTGATCTATGATGCACACAACACCTGGTGGTAAACTGTCCGTGTACATGTATATATATATATGTACTCACACAATCTCCTTCCCTGCATCTCCTTATTTTAGGGATCTAATTTCAAACTGCTGCTCACCTGCAGGCTCAGTAGCAGGATTTTCCATGGGAAGCAGGTGGTCTTTTTCCTTAACTCAGTGTTATGGCTCTTTCACATGGAAGAGTGAAACTGCCTGTAACTCCTGTTCCTATCCTTGCTGAATGGCTTGCTTTGGCGGGGGGTTGGGCTGGTCCCCTCTCTCTCTCTTTCCCCCTCTCTCAAAGAGGTATCTAAGGGATACACTGATGAGAAAGATTAGTGGCTGCCTGTATTCTGCTGCCAGTGGGTTCAAGTTTCAAATAGCACGGTATTACATGACCATAAGAAAATGGCATTTTAATTATGTGGTGATGGAGTTAGAACTTCCTGGGCACGTAAGCGAGAAGTACAGTAGTGTGATGCTATAGTCCCTATCTCTGAAGATTATGGATTGAAAGTGAAAAGATAACACTCTAGTTGAAATTTCAAGATTTTCTCTCATTCCCCAACCTTTCAACCTCCTTTTTGAGACCTTTACATTAGAGGCATCGTGGTTACCTTCTTTTAAACTGTCAGGAATCAGTACTGAGTCCCTGGCATTTGTTTGGTCCACAGCAAATTATCTTTCTCTTTTGTGTTTGTTCCATTTTCAACACGTCTGACTGCGAATAGATTACCACACAAAGGCATTAACCAAGTACATGGGAAAGTACTGCCGAGAAATGTTAGCAAGGAATAAATTGATTGATGGAAAATGTCTTTCCTACTAACTCTGTGGGTTTTGAATATTAAAGTAGTTACAGATTACAAGACGAGGTGTGCTGACATGCTAACGCTGGTTAAGCTCATGTATTTTCACAATTTCTTAACTGTTTACTTACTCTCTCCCCATTACATCAATAGTATTGAGACTAATTTTTCCCCTCTTTTGGATACAAATTGAATTCTTCTCAGATAGAATGAAAAAATTTTTCTGACTTGTCAGGGTAAATCAACAATCCTCTACCACACAGGAGTTAGGGATAAACCCTTACACAGTACAAATGCCTGTTTTCAGTATGCTTCTGACAGCAAAATGGTATCACAACATTTCACTTGCTTACTAGTCCAAAAGTTTCACTCCAAAACAATTTCACACAGGGCAAGCATCGGTTTTTACATAGTGCATAGTGTAGGTTTAACCTGTGTTTCTTTAGACGATTTTCCAGGCAAAAAAGGGTCAGTCCTGCAAGCAGCATTAGACACGGAGACAGTTTTCCTGTCCTGTGAACTCTCTTGAAAGACAGAAGATAGTCTTCCCATTTCATACTGTCAGGGAAAAAAAAAGGATGCTTTTCCCTTTTTAATCAAACAACTAAAACTGTGGGACAAGGCACGAGATGGGTCTCTGACTGTGTACACTGCTTCATTTTTTGCTTGCTCCTTGGCTGTGTTTCGGCCTGTTCCAACTAGCACCCTCCAAGAGGAAGCCTGGGTGTGGTTTGGGGATAGATCGTGCCAGCAGCTGCTCCAAATAAGAGTTATAAACAAGAACTTCAACAGCCTTGACTCCCTCTGATGCACTCCAACACAATCGCACCCACTCAGTGCTGTTCCATACAGCATCCTTACCCCTTTGCGTGCCATACACCAAGGCATGCAACACAAATCCTTCACTTCCCTGCCATGAAAACACTCTCCAACTCTCAACGTGCCTCTTAAAATAAACATTTCGGCTACTTAGACCTGAGAAAATACAAAAATAATGATAACTTGGGACCACTGGTTTAGTGGAGACCAGAGCCCAATGCTGTACAGGCATGCACTTAGAGTCAGCCTACTTTAGGGGGGTCTAATCCTAATTATGACAGATACAAAACACTCCAAGCTCCTAAGCCTTCTTATTTAGCAGTTAGAATAAATAAAGCAGCCTAGCTGCATCTGCATACCCCATAACAGGCAATACCTGGGTGCCTACATGAGTCCAGGGATTCACATCGAAGAAAAATACCCAGATGACCAGGATGTGGTAGCTCAAAGGTGGATTGCTCATTATCCCTCTACCTCCATCTTTCCTCCTAGAATCGTTCTATGGCTGTACAAATAACCAAATATTTATTAGATGGAAGAAAAGAAGCCCTGTGCCTCTGAAGATTAAATTCCTGTACCAGCGTGTACAAAAATGGGACCTGTTTAAAGACTGGAGTTACTGGAATAAAGTGGACTGTTTCCTTCTCTCTGATTTTGACCAGAATCCTACATTTGATCTGAAAATAATTTCGTAAAAATTAATCGCGAATGACATATTTCTGTAAGGAGTTTTCATTTTGTGAGAAAATTCCAGACTAGCTTTATGTGAGGACCACACGCACATGGACCAAAGATGTTGATGCTGATGAATTGTTGCTTTCAGCTGTAGAATTTAATTATTCTCGTGCTGTACAGCTGGCGTTATTGTGTGGCGATGTATTTGTCTTCTGACACCTCACGGGGGGAGGATAAAATGAATTTTCTACATTCACAGTGCCAAAGGGACAGTTTGAATAAGAAATGCTGCAATAAGACCTACATGACTGTGTCCTCTGGCACGAATGATGAATCCAGGTTCTTTAGATCTTGTTTTCTAGCAGCACTTACAGACTGGAAGCATTTCTTTAAAAATATTATAGGAAAATTGCACTGAAGTTAAGCCTATTTTGACAGATGAAAGAAATGAACTAGTTTATATTGGCTGATTTCTAGCCTGTGTTTCTGAAGCCTTTTCCTTCACTTTTACAGGCCATCGGGGTCACTAATCCTACTCATTTTCAGTTTGTCAGTCAATAATCACTTACGTGGCACTATGTCTTTGGAAATGACAGCTGAGACAAGATCTGATCCAGTCTTCTTTCCACAATGGCTTCCTAAGTACCAATCTGAGGCGGCTGAAAGGACCCAATACTCTATATCTGATAATGACACGTTCACCAAGCTTGTCATAAAGAAGGTTTTGAGGAAGTTTACAACACTGCTATGTGGGAAATGTCTGTACTTCGATGGCATAATGAAGTTGTGCAAATCCGAACGGTCCCTGCCACTGGACATTAATGAAAGTCAACATTTTTTTTTGCTCTAAGGCATTTTAATTGTATCACGAGCAGAAGCCATCTGGCTTAAGAATGAATATTCAGTATCTGTAGCAGAAGCAGAATTACTTCAGAGGGAAATGGTACCTTCCCGGTTTCCAGCTTGGACGATACCCATCACTAAATCTGGTGTATTGCACAGTTGGCTAAATTGCAATTTGATGCCCGATGAATGTCTTTTTAGGCTATTATTATCTTATTAATTAGTTATTGTTTACTGGTTTGGACTTTCTCTTCGAAAAGAAGATCACTTTATGTTAAAAATTCCTGAGGGATAACATATTTCACCGCACTCTGCAGAGGACTATGACAGCTCGTCAGCTTTTATTTGCTGATAAGTCATAGGGGTAGAAATCAATTTATTTTTTGAGGAACAAACATAATTTCTCTCTTGCGTGTGACAGGTGCAATCCCTGGTTATTAAAAATGTAGAGAAAACATTTGCAAAACTGAAATTTAAAGAACAACTATTGCAGCAGGCAATAACTTTCCTGAGAAAAAACCGAGCTGAGAAAGAATGAAACCATCAGTTCTAAAGGGCAGGCATTCGTTTCACAATTTTTATGACTGTCACCGGATCCTCTAGCTTGGCCTATCCTGTTTCTACAGGGGTGCCTCTCACTCTGTCTTGTTGGGGAAAAACAACAAACAAACTGATTTGGCAGAGATTTTTCTGAGCTACGTATGATGACCAGAAGACAATGTTTCACAGTTCTGAGAAACTCAAGCCGTTAATACTTTGAGTACATTACACGTATGTATCATGGCCTATTTACGAGACTGTAGGTTTATTTGCTTAAGTACCTAAACATCTTGAGGCAGCTCTGAGGCAGATGTTGAGCCGACAGCCTTGTCTGCCACACTGAGACGCCTCAAATTCACAAGCAGCCCCCGCCGAGGGTGTGGGCCAAGCTGCGATCCCCAGGAGGCATTTGACTTGAATGCAACTGGGACCAGTGTCGGTGGAAATGCATTTAAAGGCAGTGGAGGCTTTGCCACAGTGTTTTGGAATTAAATCAAACAACATGTTGACTCTCTCCTGAGGGAATGTGATGTGATAAATCCATGATGCATTTCCTCACCGGAGCTATCTGGGCTGTGTTGGCTCTCATGAGCACCAGGTTGCAGTGGGTGAAGCAATTTCCCGCACGCATTTAGAAACCGCTTCAGAATACTTCAGGGTGATAAAAGTTATTTGAGCCGGTATGATTAGAGAGCTATCACCTCATTTTCACTGCATTACTGACATAATCCTAGAAGGAAGATTCATATACATGCACTCGGGAATGAAATTCCAGGGGAGAAGAAATCCATAATACCAACTATCAGCTAGTTTTACCAGACAACTGAATTTTCCTGCACTTGCTCTCTTACTTTTCTCAGGGGAAATTTACCCTAGTGCACAAGACCAACACAAGAGCCACCCAGGCTTGAACGCTGGATACTATGGCACGTGGTACAGTGTTACTGAAATCGCCAGGCAGGCTTTCAACGTGAGCTTGCCGTGGAGCTAAACATCACCTTGTGATGCAGTTTTGCCAGAGCTGAATTGGGCGTACCTGTGTGATGAAGTGCTCCTGAATGTGAGAAAGGAAGACAAAGTCAATCCGGAACATATAAACATATCTTAAGCAATAAGCAAAGAGTAGAAGTTGGAGACGTAACTCAGAAGTCTAAAGGAGGACAGGAGGAGTGACAGTAAGAGTTTCCCTTTCCTTTGCTTTATAGGAAAAACACACTGAGTGTTATATAAAAACGTGTAAATCTCAACCTCAATAACTAAAGCATTCAGTTATCCAAACCTGTAGTAACTCTAATTCAACAAGCAATTGATGCATTTGCTTTTTGGGCAGCACGCACATTGCACTTCCCTGCAAGTCAGTCTGTCTGTCCATCATCTGTTGCAAGGCAGAATCCTTTTAGAGCAGTGTCTCATCCAAAGAATAGGAACTGACCAGGAACTATCGGCGACATTACTATTAGAGCTGTAAGTGTGAGACTTCCTTTTGTGATAAATCCAAACTCATTTTATGTGTCTTCAGTGACATCCCATTTAGTGTCTAAACATGGTCAGTATAATACAAAAACGTCTCCCTGGGCACAGCAATAAAACTGAATGGGATTGAGTGCTGTAAACAACAAGAGACTCAATTCTCACCCTCAGACACAGACATTTTGTCAGAATTTTGTGGCTCTAGAGGAAATACTGAGCACAACCTAAACATCTACATGAAACTGTTATGTTAGCAAGGTGAAGTAAGTCCAATGAAAAAACACGACGACCCAAGACTGATATTTAAAATGGCAATCACAAGAGGCAAAACAAGTTTAATATATGCATTCTGGCAAAGCTGCATTCTGCTTCTTTAAGAATGCATTACATATTATGAGCATTCCTATTACAATTTTATTGCAATATTCAAGGTATACTCAGAAGATACTATTAATTTTTTTAAATATGGGTTTATTTGTTTGCATCTTATTTTACAGCCACTCTTCCAGCCTCCAGTTTAATTTCTAAAATTAAAGCTAGTGATATTTCCATATCAAAGTTTAAAATTAATTATTTGCTTTGTGGGACATTCCCCTTGATCTAAAATACTTCATTTTAATTAGGACATTTAATTTTCTCTAATGGAATCAGGTTCCATTCACTTAATCCAAAACTACTTTCTGAAAGAGTTATAAGCAGTACATTTTCTCAGCACAAGTCCTCCTAAGGCTTGTCTGCATAAGGAGATTGCACCTGCGCAGCTAAACTGATTTCAGATTGATCTACTTACACCACTACAAAACACTACTGAAGTTAACCCTAACTGGGTCTGTCCCACTTCTGGATCGGGTTTATCAAACAGCTTTAAGTTTCCTAATGCAGACCAGGAACAGATAATAGAAAATCAGGTACCATTACAAGTACACGTAAGGATGTGTCAAAAAAAAAAAAAAAAAAAACCCAAAAAAAAACTAAATGAAAATTGTCCCACCTCCCAGAGCACAAGTGTCTGGACGTGCAGAGCCTGGAGTATGGCCACTTCCCACCACCAGTTTTGTACAGCTTCCTTCTTCCCTTTGCCCTCTTCTCTACAAGGTGTTGCATACACATAGACCGTGCCAGATCATGTCTGCTTCTCATCAAGAGGACGTACAAGACATTTCTGAGGAACACTTTGCATGTTCTGGCTTCGTGTTAGGATGCTGTTCTGCCCCCATGCATGCACAAAGGCACATGGGTAGATCAGGGCAGAGATAATCAGTGAGTGCATGGGCACAGACGGTGAAAGGCATTCCCTTCCCTTACTGTAAGAGCTCACTCCCTCCATTTAAAATAAGTGTTTGTTCTGGAGAAGGCCTGTCTGTATCCATTTTGTACATCTCATCAGCACAGAGAAATGCAATAAATACCATACATTGTGACAAACTCCAAAACACCTTCAGCTTCACGCTGACTACAGCTCTCACAATGCAGGGGCACGGCAACAAAATTATTTAAAAAACTGCATACCTTGAAAAATAGCCAGGCTGTCATCCATTTGGCCACTTTTATAACCCAAAAGACATGTTTGTAGAGCTCAGTATTCACTACTCCCGGGTCTACTACATTAGCAGTCACATGGCTTCCATTTGCAGTCAGAAGATGCTGTAGTCGATAGGTAAATAACACAAGGGCAAGTTTGCTTTGGGCATAGGCTCCATGGGGTGAATACGAACATCTGTATGCAGGAGAGAAAGAGAGAGGGAGATGCACATAAAAATAATCAGAAGGAAAACAGAATTGCACAAACATCATATGTACTGCATTTTGCAATATCCAGCAAACAAGCAGCTATACATTGAGTTGGCACAAGAAACAGCTTATCACTGGCAGGCGTGTTTTTTCCTGAGGTTCTGGTGATTATTCTGCCAGACACCAAGTCTGATTTATGACAGGAAAAAAATTTAAAATAAAATTATGCAGTACCTGCCAGAATCTCTCTGTTAAACTACTTGAACTAGAAATGCTGAGGCACCAGTCTCCAGGGTACCATCACCTAGAGGCCCTCAAACTGCTCTCCCCTTCCTCACCGCCCTCTTCCCACACATACATACCCTGTTCCCACCCAGTAAATCCGTGCCTGAACATACTACTCCTGGTTATTATTATTTGTATTGCAGCAGGACCTACTGATTTCTGATGAAGGCTCCTGTGTTGGGCAGAGAACAGATGAGTAAGGCAATCATTGCACCTGTCCCAGTGACACACCAGATTACGCACAGCTATAGAGATGGATAAAGACATGGGGCAAGGAGAGCAGCTGCAAGTGTAACCACAGTTACGCCATATACAGCCTTTAGAGCAAAGACGGCTGGCTGGGTCTGTGCCAAACAGGAGGTGAGACGAAGGCACACAAATACTGGGAGTTACGGCAAAACATTACCTGTTGAGACTCCTTTGCACCTCTCTCACCTGGATGCTGAATCTGCCTTTCTTTCAAGTCAAACTTTCTAGGAATTGCTGAGTAGTTGGGTTTCACTGCATGCAGGCAACAGCATTTTTTCTTTTTAAATAAGCAGGCTAGTTCCAGGCAAATTAGCAGGTATGTCGCTTAGAATGCTCCTCCTGACTGGGGCCTCAGCACCACTTCCACAAATTCCTATGCCACGACAATTCACTCATGTAATTAGTACACCCTCTCATCTAACTTTTTGTGTTTAGCAGAACCAAAGGTTATTCCTGGCATTACAGACAGCTCATAGGCGAAGCAGGCAGGAGCCTAAAGCAACGGGCTCCTAGGTGCAGCAAAACAGCTTTGGTCCCCGTCCCCTTTGCCTCTGCCAGAGCCTGGGAAAGTGGCGCTGCTTGCTGCTGATGATGATGACGGGGAGCCAGGGGTGAGGGTCCATGGGGCAGCAGCTACTGCTGGTGGTGGGAGATAGACGGGCACCCACCCAGGAGCAGATCTCTCTTTCCGAGCTCTCTCCTTCCCTCTGGTTGTTGTCCTGCCTCTGTGACAGCTGCAGCTACAGCTCCATCCTCTACACCTTCACCCTTAGTGCAGCAAACGCCTGGGCTGGGGACGTTCCTGCTCTGCAGCAAACCTTCTGTTTTCTGTGGTTGCTAATACGTGCAAAGTTTTTATTTTGAATGAATACCAAATATGTCTCAGAGTCCTTTTTGGTATCTCATTCTTGTTGAATACATTATTTATAATATCCTGTACACTTCACCGCAGAAAGCCCTGGATGCTAGCAAACAGCCTGACTCTCTGCAGAGGTATAAGGCTATTGAAGCAATTTAACTGTTCGTGTTATCTGAATGGACTCAGAAAGTTGGAGACACAATGGTAAATTGTACAATTCAGCTACAGGAAGTAAAAGACAACTACACTGAATCTCCAGTGCATCTCTTATTTTTTTTTTTCTTTTATTTTTTTTTTCCCTGCTCTATTCTTGTTCAAGCAAAGCACAAACAGGCTACAAAAGCATCATATAAATTGAGAGAGAATAAAAAAGGACAGCTGATCATAAACAGTCCTTGCACCAAACAGCAGCCTGAGCTGTTACACGCTGGATAACGTAGCTCCATCATCATAAAGATATCACCTGCGCCTCAGGGTAAAATGGCCTATTTTAAGAATAAAGAACAATCACTGCATGAATATAAAAGTGACTTGGCATTAGTCAGGAAATTGCAGTTACATTTTAAATTCAGTAACGTCCGTGCTCTGATCTGAGACACTCAAAATGTCACCTTATGCTTCATGCATATTTCAATCCTTTTAACTTGAAGGACCAGATCCTCAGCCGCTATGAGCTTCCCTTGCGCAGCCGTGCGGGGCAGAGCTCACACCACCCATGGGAAGAAGCACTCATTCGAAGCTGCCTCCGGCAGCCAGCTGGCAGCCAACCCTGGCACTTCTCCACCAGTGCCACCATTCCCCCACTGGTGGAGAACAGAAGCTGGGGCACGGGACAGGCTTCCCGAGTTGAATTAGAGTGATCTTGTCTGGCAAGTGGCTCGCAGGGAAGTGGGGCCAGGGACTCCTCTGACTTGTTCTGCCTGGGTCTAGTCTGGCCTTCAGTAACCTTCAGGTGCCAGGCCGGAGGACGGTGAATGCTCCCCATGACTTCCCATTCCCACATTTTGTGCGAGTGCTGTTTTGACTTACCTTGTGGCAATGAAGCATGAACTACACAGGCCGGATCCTCAAAAGCCTTGTACTTTGCATAGATATCTATGTCAGAGAAACACGAGTGCTGAGAAGATATAAAAAGCTATCCAATCAGCGAGGAAGCCTTTTATATCACAGTGCAGAGATGCAAATGATTTGCAAGGCAGTGGGGAATCAGACTTCAGTAACATACTATAGATATGAAGGATATAAAATTGGATACACAGAGCAGACGCTTTTGGCAGAACCCCTGCAATGATTACCTGCCCACTTATCATTTTGCCTTCGTGTGGTTTTTGCTTTCCAGGAATCTGATATCAATGGACTACATAAGACAGAGGAATAACCTGTGACACAAAACTGACAAGGATTTTCATTGCACAACTGTTTTGTTTGTGAGACCCCATCATATTAGAATCATGTTGTTTAAATGCCACATTGGAAAAAAAATCAACACTGGTTAGTTGATTTCATTACATCCAGTCTTGACTTTATGCATCAGAAAAATTGTGGTACCTGTACCACAATTGCATCTCCCATGCACATACACGTAGAATCACAGGATGGCTTGGGTTGGAAGGGACCTTTAAAGACCATTTAGTCCAAACCCCTGCCATGGGAAGGGACATCTTTCACTATTCCAGGTTGCTCAAAGGCCCATCCAGCCTGGCATCTTTCACTGTTCCGGGCTGCTGAAAGCCCCATCCAGCACTTTCAATAATGGGGCATCCACAAGTTCTTTGGGCAACCAGTGTCTCACCACCCTCATCGTAAAAAGTTTCTTCCTTATGTTCAATCTAAGTCTACCCTCTTTCAGTTCAAAAACCATAAAATATATTCCTTTTACACATGGAATTATCTGGCTTTAAAACCTATGCATTTAGATCTAGCCTCTCTTGGCTCTCTATGCTCTGTATGTACATTTTCTACACTGAATGAAAGTATAATTGTAAAATAATATTGACATTATGCGTTTCCACATTGCTTTCATTTTCTGAAGACTCTAAAAGCTTTCTGAAATTAAAGTGCATAAAGAGGTCAACCAGCCCAAAGCAGAACACAGCTTACCAGCAAAGTGTGCTGGCACACCGGTGCATGCAAAGTGCCTGTGACGCTTGGACCTCTGAGGACACAGGGTATTGATGCTTCACAGCAAGGCGGGCAGATTCTCGGGCAGTGAAACTCTACCTCCTAACTAAGTGGCCAGCCAGGCAAAAGACTGGTAGCTCCCAGTGGTACATACGCACGCTGGCCAGTCGGCTAGAGAGCTAGGAGGTACTGGTGTTTGGCTGTCCAGGGATCCATCCTAATAAATACTGCCCACCAGGCTGCCAGACAGCATGTGCTGTGGTATGGTAAGCCTGTGCACGGTCAGCAGATAGGAAAAGCAGAGCAAGGAGTTGGTGGGAAGGAGTCCAGTGGGAAGGAGTGGCGTGCCTGGCACTGGTAGGTTGGAGAAGTTCGTGCTCACCCACTCATTTGAGTGGGGCTCTCTGTGGACCGCTCTTCCTACCACGGAAAGCAGTCTCCCCTGGGGGATGCCCCTCCATAGCATTTTGCCAACTTGGTGCTGATAAAATAGGGCAACGCACAACTCACTAAATGGCAACCACAGGAGGAGTTAAGGCAGACAGAATTTAATTAGCTGCTTGGAAATCCAGCCAAGAGAGCAGCAATATACAAGACCTTCTCCTTCCTTTTAAAAGACTGTTTTATTGATTCCGTACTGATGAATAAAGGATCAGGATAAGGCAGGTTATGCATTTTCTGTTCAAATAATTTTTAGCAGAAATTCTTATTTTTGGCCTAAGATTTTTTGCAACATAGACTGACAAGTTTGAATTGTCATTACAAAAATTAGAGAGGAAAAGAGAAAAGGATTGTTCTGTATTTTTGCCAACAAAACAAAGTAAGTATTCAATTCTGGAGTGAGTGAGTGCCTTGTAGTTTGCTGATTTTTTAAATTTTATTAATATTTTTTTCATTTCCACCAGGAGGTATTTTACTACTCATCTCCATGGTGCTGTCTCCAGCAGCAGTCTCCCTAGCAGGCTAGGGCAACATGTTTGTAAAAAGTAATGAGAAGCCAAATTTCAAACCGGAGCCTGCAGTGGCTAATTAGGTGTTTAAATATGGACTCAGCTGCTATCCAAGTTTGAATACTGGATCCACATTTAGCACCTCCCTTGGCAGCCAGTACTCTGGTTTCTTTTCTGTCTGGCTTTAGTCGGTCTGGGTTCAGGAGAGGTCTCCCATTTACGCCCAGTGAGACCATGTTCAGGGAAGAGCAGTAAACCCGCACAGGGCACCCGCTGAGTAACAGGGGAAACAAAATTGCTGCTGGGCGCAGACCACTTCCTCCGCACCTCCTGCGCGCAGCCTCTCGCGCCGCTCTCGGCTTTTTCTCTTTCGTTAACGGCTGCTTTTGCGTCATGCACACACGTGGAGGAAGCGGATACACCCCGACTGAAAGAAGGGAGGGGTGACAGCACCTTTTCTCTTCCCCACCACATCTTGCTTCAACAAAAGGCTCGGAGGACCTGTGACCGCCCTGACCGACACACCGCTACGTTTAACCTGGCCGGTGCCAGCAGTGAGGTTTTCCTGACGTGGACCTCTTTCGCACCGCGCTTGCCCCGCGTATGTCACCCTCCCCTCAGCCATCACCACCCTGCCCAATTTCCAGCCTGTTAATTTGCCTGGAGGGCAGAGCACACCAAGATCAAACTGCAGAACAACCCGATTGCTATGATGTGCCCCATTAAAAACCAAAGTGATGCAAAACGTGGGTGACATGCTGGGGTTTTTAATGAAAGGCCACACAAAATTTCAATACATGCCTTAGGACGAATCATTGAGCTAAGCAAAACACAGACTTGCTGTATTAAAATGACTGAAGTTTCCTAATGGTGTATGTATTAATCTTGCAATACATCATCACCATTGCTTAGTCAAGAATATAAAAGACTATTATTAAACACTCATGAAGCTTTCACAGTCTTAAATTTTCTTTCCCCAGGGAATTTGGTGCAAGATTTTTCAAGATTTTGATAGATTCTGCAGTTTATTTTGAAGCAGTTACAGAAATATATTGCAGAATACAGGTATGTCCTTTCTCGTTATCATAAGCAGTTTCTTCCTTTCTCTGATAAACAAATGCCTGAGTCCTGAATGTTGCTTATTAGATTTAAGCAAACTTCATGACAGTACTACATATATTTATCCCATGAACACATTTGCTGAGGCTCATCAGCTGTGATTTTTCCCTCAATACAAAAAAAAACAAAAACAAAAACAAAAACAAACAAACAAAAAAAAAAACCACCAAAAACCCCAAAACCAAACAAATGGAAAACACAGGGATGGAGAAAAGACATGAGTTGGAGAAATTAGAATACATGTATTACCACTGAAAATTGCCAATTGAAAGAAACAAGCATATACATTAGTAAAACAAAACTAAAATCTAAAGTGTTAATGCATCTACTTATTCAGATTTTGTTACTGTTTTGTACAGTAGCTGTCCCGTTACCAACTACTACTATAGGTTACCATATAGTCACACATTTCCTACACGTGCCTGGGTACTTTGGGTGTTCACTGAATAACTACACTTCTTCAGGTACATTTCATTCATATACTTGATATGTCACCTTAAAAAAAATATTATAAATATATACATATAACAGTCAAGGTGGCCTCAGAATACCCCCGTGTATTTGAACTTGAATATACTGGTAGCTGTAATTTGAGTGAATAAGGACTCAAGCATTAGGGACTCCTGAAGTGCTGTCATGACCCTGCGATGGACATCATAGAATCATAGAATTGCCCAGGTTGGAAGGGACCTTTCAGATGATCTAGTCCAACCATCAACCTAACCCTGACAAAAACCATCACTAAAGCATATCTCTAAGCACTATGTCTGCCCATCTTTTAAATACCTTCAGGGATGTTGCCTCAACCACTTCCCTGGACTACAAGACTGATAAATGACAACAGTGGTTCTATACAAGCTGAAAAGCAAACCCTTCACGTCCTAGCTGTCCGCACCAGGGCTACTTAAGCAGCCAGAGGCCAGCGGCACTTTCAGAGCAGCCCACCTGGTCCTTTCGTTCCAACCCACAGACAAAGAACGACCACGTCTCAGAGCTTCCCCCCTCCCTGCAGTGAGCCCCTCGGTGCCACGTGCTGCTCGCACACAGCTCTGGCCAAAACTGGTCTTTCTCTGAAATCTTTCAACAGTGGCAAAATAGCATTTTTCTTCTTAAAATTAGAGGATAAGCATAAGGGTAGAAGCTCAGAGCTGGGAGATGCTCGTTCTAAAAGGCAAAATGTTGATGGTCTCAGTAGCTGATTTCTTCGCAAGTCAGTAACTCCTGCCTTGTGCTTACTCCACAATTCAATAGGAGCCACAAGCTGGAAGCTGGGTTGTGGGGTTTTTTTAAAGCCACATTTCCCAACTTTCAGCACTTCACTGTATAAATACATAGCATTCAGTGACTAGCCCCTTGTTATAGCTTATAGGAAATGCAGAGGGAACAAAAATTAACTCACTGACTTTGGAGGACTACATTTAGTGAAGGAACCTGGAGTGTCTTTATTATAAAAATATTTATGAAAGGTAAAATAAGCAAGGGCTTGTCATCCTGGGCATTACTGTCATCCTGATGGAACCAATGCATCATTTTTCATTTGGCTGATCTCTCCTCCTAATGGCAAGAGGTGAGATGTCAAGAGCCCTCCTGCTCTACTGATTGCCTTGCTGTGTGCAGCTCCATTGCTGTGTGCCCAGCACAGTTCTCAAATGTATGACACATGGACTCAAAGGCTGGTCTTCTCAAAGTCTCACCAGAATCAGTACCTTAAAAAAAAGTTTATTTTTTCTGTTCAGGTACAATTGGTGTTAATTTCAAATGGTTTTGATGATTTTAAACATTGATGACAAGTTCAAGTTATAATTACTGTAATTCCATTTTCCCAGGAAATATATCTCTTTATAAAGAATGATATAAATTGCCTCTTCTGAAGAATAATTTTTCTACACTCAGTTCATATGATGCAGTGTTAAGTACTTGCTATTATTTGAAGTGGTATTTGAGCATAATGGTATCCTGTCATTCAATTAAAAATCTCCATCAAACAAAGGAATGAGTAAAAAAATAGAAGCAAGCAAGGTTTTGCATTGCTGAAGCCAAGAAACAGATCAAGGCTCCAAGACCTACATTCTGTGTCCTTGTGACCTGTGATGGCGAAATATCATGATCACGTATCTTTTCATTTCATCTCTTGGATAATCTGGATTTCAGGTTATTGATGATTGTCACATATCTTTTAAGATTATCTCTTGGATTATAATAAGAAGAACTCTGAGGCACTCTCCACCCACTTGTGGAAAGCTTCCTAACTCTCATGCAATAGAGCTCTGAAGTTGAAGGAAGCAATGGGTCTTCTTATAGTTTCTTCCCTTCCATCGGAACACACATGGGGCCATAAAATGTCCCAGTAATAACTTAAACAATCCCAAATCTTATTTCTGTTTTGATAAAATCATCTTAAAACTGGTGTAGACTTTTGCAGACCAGCTGCAGATTCTGAGCTTTTCTTTCCGGCACTGAAAGGGAACTGTAGGGTCTGGTTATTCATAATAAAGTGCTATCATTTCAAATCCAGCACAGCGCACCACATGTGGTTAGCAGATTTCCAGTAGACTACACGAAACGTGTTCGTGTGTATGTGAAGCTAATGTAAGGTTTCATTTGGTGGTGGGCTGAACCAGTGCCCTGCCTTGGAGTTGAGGAGGCGCCAAATGTGTTCTGCAAGTGCAATGTGCACCACACTGAAGCACTGGTCTGTCTTACCAGGGGAAACATGTCTTCAATGTGCGCACAGATTGCAAAATCATTTTTCCTCTGAGATGTCTGTGAATACCGTGCAGAAAATCCTATGCCATCACGCTCTGTCCACAGAGGCAATACAAGATTATCAGGTCTGCCACAACAAGATAATTTTGAAAATCAGTTTTTTTGTTTGTTGAAAAAATCTAATAACTGCTGCTTCTTCAAAGTTTTCTTATGTAGTGAGAATATCACAGCTTCAAACTGAGAGGTAAAAGCGACTAACTCCCACTACATGAATTAAGACAAGAAACAAGCTCATAGAAAGGACAACTATTAGTTAAAAACAGTCATAAGAAGTGTTCCCCTCTGTTGGAAGACCGTTCTAGGTTAAAGAACAAATACATCTATAATGCCAACAGGTACAGGAGAAATTAAATTGTGGACGTTTTCAGCACCCATGAAATGACTCATAGCCCAGACATGGCAGGAAAGGCTTTTGTTTGTGTGAGACAGCATGTCAACAGCAGTCCTTGGCCACTGTCAGAAAAGATGCGAGATCTAAATAAGTGTATGAAAGGGGGTTGTGAAGCTGGGGGGTCTTACTTAAGGAACATAAACTAGCAACTTCAGGAAAAAAACCCCAAACCTGCAAGAAACGAATAACATACAGTGGCTCACAGTGGTCCATAGCCAGCATTGCAAAAGTAGTTATTTCAAAGTACCATAAAGGACAGTGACAGCAATCACTTTCTCTACCATTTGGCCTTAGAGATGGGTTTTGTTTCTGTTTTATAAATTTCCCAATACTGTGTCACCCTGGAATACTGTAAACAGAGACCTGTAATGGAAACCCAGGCATTTCCTAAGAAGGGGCATGGCATGGCCTGGGGCCAGAGCACATGAGATCTCTTTGACTTGCAAACACACCAGAAGCAAGTGAAGTCAGACAGGTCTGGCTTTCCAGGAAATGACGAGAAGTTTGATTTCCAAACCCTGAAAAACCAACACACAGTCATAGAGCTTCCCCACCCCAGCCCTCACTGAAAAAAAGAATCAAAAGATACTGCTGCTTCGGCAGATTGATTGGGTTTTGGTGGCAATTCAGGTACTAACCACCACCACCCCCTTTGAGCTGAGAACCAAAAGATTTCATGCAAAACTCGTAATATTTTCATTTTGACATTTCTGCCGTGACGTATTATAGCTAGCATCAGTGTTAAAAGCTCTTGAGCTTCTCAGAAAGCTACTGGGAGCCACAGTGCTCCTCAGTCTCTGTCCTTCTTGGGAGGGTGAGATGGTGCTGTGTACAGCCAGCCTCCACCTCCCATGACAAGAAATGTCCCAGCACCTGACACATAACAAGAACAGAAGAAATGGATCAACGAAGCTGCACCTATATAAGTCATTCTAGCAGTATTAAAACTCCTGGGGGCTAAAATATTTCACTATTACAGTGACTTGTTTTATTTAGAAAGTATATTTTTCATAAACCCCACATCTTTTATAGAGAACTCGATTTAATCAAAAGACTGATTTTTCTTCACAGATTTAAGTATTCAAATGCCTGGTCTGCTTTTGAACAGATGAAGTTCTCCTTCACTGAAAGAAGAGGTTTTGGACAGGGAGCAGAGAAAAGGTTAGGAGTTACCATTTGTAACTGCAAGAAGCAGAAATCTTGCCTTTGCTTCCATCCACTACGGCTTGTAATCCTTTATGCATGGGGTGAGATGTATGGTTGTGAAGAACCAGGAGCAACAGCAGGGCTGAAACCAGAGGGGATTTGTGGAAGGTAAGCTGATAATTTTGAACGTTTCCTTTAACACCCTATTCCAGGGATTTACAGGCATGTGTGCCAGCTTTCCCCAGCTACGCTAGGCAGCTCAAAGGACAACTCTGCTGAAAAGGTGCTGTGAGGATGGTGGTAGTTAGAGCGATTGAGAGGAATGCTAAAATCATTTGAATAATCACCCAGGACCTGAACTCCAAAGCTTTTAAGGTTCACTCAGCCTTAATGAGTCTTTTTGCTCACAGGGAGATGTTAAAGTAACCTTCCCCTCCCAAGGGCGACAAGCTATCTCCACTCCCTATTCTCCGCAAGTCCCTTTTGCCTTCTCTGTCACACGAGTGCAGTACATTCACTTTCAAATTACCATTGAACCGTCTTGCCGTTTTGGAAAACAGCACGTCTGCGAGATCCACTGTCCCACGTGCCACAGAGAGGTGACTTCACCCACCCAACCATGGGGCAGGGAGGGGCTGAGCAGCAGAACACCCATACGCCACATCACATCGCAAGTTCAGAAACACTGTGTCCTATTAAATCATTAACCATTATTAATAATCGTTTGTTAAGACCATTAATCCCTTTTAGACAAGAAGCAATTTAACATTGTGACACACAGAGTTACATTTAATTTCCCCGAATACATTGAAGTCTGGCGTTACCTTTGTGATAGCACTGTTACATTGTGTTATTGTTCTTCAGAAACCAATGAACCCTAAAAATCTTTTGGTTAGACAGAACAAAAATACACTGATAAATGTAAAATTAAAACTTTCCAAAGCTGGCATCCTGACTTAAATATTTCTTCATTACTGGTTGCAGGAACAGCTAGGGATCACCTGTGGCCTCCAACAGGGATAAAACACTGTATATGAACTAAAACTCTGTCTTTCGGATTGATGAATCGGTCTCCTGATATAATAGCCTATTTGGGTTTTTTAATTAATTTACAGAATTGGAGATCTGTGCCTTCACCAATACACTCATCTTCCACGCCAGCAACTCAATTTTTGCAGTCAATGCCAATTGCTGCAAAAGCAAGGGATCATTTTGCAAAGCAGCAAATCCCTTTGCATTTATACAGAAAACGTTTTGCAAAGAAGGCCTGAAATACCCTTACGTAGGTGCATTAAGCATCTGAACACTTCTCATCTAACTATAGACAGGAAAACTTGGTAACCTGCTGCAGGAAGGAGATGTTTAACTGAATACAGCAGTGTGCTGCAGCTGGTATTTGGTCCTGTCAAGGAACGTGATTTATCTTGTAAATAGAGCCACAATATGCAATAAAAGTCACTGTGGGGAAGCTGTTTAAACAATACAACTCAAACAAAAACATATATTCCTTGAGTAAAATAAAGTCTATAATAACATGTATCTATCTTATTGTCTAGAACAATCTGTTACCATTATAATTTCTGTAGTTTTCACAGCATTTCATTAAGCAGCAGTCCAGTGACACAGGTCCTTATATGTAACTGCGAAAGTCTTCTGTACTGACTAAAACAGATTAACAATTAAACGGGTAATATTTAAAACCCCTCCTGCTCCCTCTAACAAATTTTCCTTTATTATTTAAAAATTTGGAAATAAAACAATAGTACTATGCTACTACTATGCTGCATCAGCTTCATGTTTGCTTTTGCTTGAATTTAAGATATTGTACAACCCATAAGTTCTTACAGTCAGAGAGAATTAAGAAACTACAAGTGATAGATCAGTTGTGAAAAGGCACTGAAGGAACCAACAGGGAATTTAAAAGAAAAAAAAAAAAAGGCTTTGAAAAAAATGTCGACTCATCAAATCATTCTTAAGGAAAAAAACCTGTTTTAAACAAATGTCTATCTTAAAAAAAAAGTAATTTGAAACTGATGGAGATATTTTACTTCAAGAGGATGACTTAGAAATTAAAGACTTAGAGTTCCAGTTTGATCAACATTATACTTCAGTTTACAAATCAATTAGAAGTAAAATATTCTGACATTACTGAAATCAATAGTTTTGGTCTGAAAAATGGATTCATATTTTCCAAAAGTAATTTGACATTTTAATTTTGCACTGCTATTCACAGCAAATCTTTTCAAAATCCCAGCAATGCTGATTGGACAAAATCCTCAACTTTCTGCTCAAACTTAACACAACTTCATTTACCAACAAACATCACACGCACACAAGAAGTGAAGATGAATGACACCACCCATCCAAGAACAGGAGGTCTCCAGGGGCTTTGCTAGACAGTACCTGACGCCTCCTGCTAGAGCCCTTGTGAACTGCCTAGCAGAGGAGCTGAACTGGAGCTGCCTCCTCTCCCCAGCATCCTCCCAGGTCCTGGGCAAGCTGTTTACCCTATTTTACACCAGCTAGGAAGCACATAGGGCAGCTGGGACTTTTGCAATTCCTTTCATTCAATCTCTATTGTCTCTGACGCCATTCACGTACTAGGGCTACGGGGAAAAAATACAGAAATTATCTGGGGACTGTACCAGCTTGGAGAGTTACAAAAAACATCAGCTGCTTCTGCAATGGGAGAGCAGAGGAAAGAGAGCAGAAAAAGTGTGACTAACTGTTCCTGAATACATAGGAGATGTGAACCAGAAAAGAAGCTGTGTTACTGTGGCTGGGGAGTTCATAGATCTGTGATTCACAGCATTACAGGGCCCATTTGGCATGCAAAAAGAGAGGATGATGAAAGGAATAGTTAGTCATGGAGACAAAGCTAGACAGAACACACAAAGATGCTACCCCTGGGAAAGGGAACATATTCAGGTGTGACCCACAGCCTGGGAAAGGGAATAAGGTTGCCTTTTCTTCATTTTCCTAAAATTCCTTCTTACTTTGATAGGTAGAGTACCTGAAGGAATGCCCTCCACCCCAGTCTCATAAGAGCACCGTGAACTCCAGTGCACTGCTCAAGCCTATCTCAACCCAACAGGATGGCACAACGTTCTTCAACCTTTTGCGAAAACCAGACAGACATATTCTCTCATGACCATACCTTTTTCTTCTCTCACTTTAGAAAGTATTATTTAAGGCAGGCAAAGGAGGAAAAAAGGAGATCCCAGCTATGCTGTTAGAGTGCACAGTGTACAACCTTCAGCACATAATTGCTGAAATCATCACTGTTGAAACACTTGAAGATAGCGTTTCTGTTAAACTTTCACCTCCTTGAAAACAGTCGTATTCGAAGTAGGGATGAAGGAGAATGATTTGCCTTAGGGATCCCCTTGTCGACTCATGTGATTGCTGTTGAAAATGGTCTGGATCTAAAAGACCACAAAGGTGTTTGATGTTCTTCATATATCCTTCAGCAAAAGAACCGGGAGAACACTCATTGCTCTTGTGCGTTTGCATTTTCAATAACACACATGAAACAAGCTATGCCCTGCCAGTTTGGAACAAGCTCTGTCCTGCCTTGATGTACCCATGTTGTGTCTCTTTTACTGGTGTGTGTGAAGAGAATGGGCAGGAAGGGGGAGAAATGACATCCGTAGGGGAGAAATAGGACTGGGACTAGGGGAAGAAGATAAGAGGAAGATTAATGGAGAGGAGATTAACTGGTGGATGAAAATAAGTCACTCACCCTCCCCCAGAAAAAGAGGAAAAAATGATGAGGTAGGGAGGGAAAAGGCAATGGAGACAAAAAAGTTCAAAAGACACAGGTGAAGATGCAATTATGAACATAGAAACCAAGTAGGCAGGCATGAAGAGAGACATAACAAAGGAAGAAAAATAATGTAAATTGCAAGGAAAATCAGGAAAAAAATAAATTAACCCTCCTGCCAAAAAGGAGCTGAAAAGAGAAACATGGCATAAATCATATTGGTAAGATGGAAGAAAACAAACCAAAGAGGAAACGCGGAAGACAGTAATACCATTTAATACCATTCATGGGACAGAATTGTTTGATATGCTGCTGCCCTGTGGTCACTGGGATATGGATGATATCCAGCTTCAGAGCAGAGATCTGAGCAGCCAAGGACAAGTAACGAGGAGTGATGACCACAACTGTGACTGCCCCCCAGAGTATCCTGAGTGGGAGAATGATCCCATAGAAAAATCTGTGGTAAAGCAGGGAACTGAACCTTGTTTTACTGCCTCCTTTATGTCAAGACAGTCTCCTGCCTTTCCTTCTCTGCCATGTTTGATGGATGAATCCCTTTTCCACCACTATCACTCACTTCCAGTTTGGACACTAGCCCAACCAAAATCTCGGAATAATGGGACAAGAGCATGATAAACAATTCAGTCTGCTGCTACCGGTAATTTTTCTAGCACAGAGTACAGCCCCTTTTCTTCACTATGAATAAATGACTCCAAATTATTTTGCTGCCTTCCTGCAAGGTTAGGACTACCAGTCAATCTGGGAACATAAACCCAAATCATGAAATGAATTACGGCCAACCAGTGCAACTCAAAATAAGGAAACAGACAGTATAAAAATTTTAGAAAGATTTCCCGTGAGGGATAGCACCACTGGGAAACTATGGCAATTCGTGGAACACTATCACATCACAGTGCTTACCATGGGTGTCTTTGCCACACCCATTAAAGCTCTTAAATGCTGCTCTGAATCACAAGGCATCTCTGAGGCCCCATGGTATAGGCAATGGCTGTGTATGGTACACCACAACAGTCCTCCAGGGTTGCTGAACCACCCACTCACGCTGTAGGCACACACTCGAACACACAAGCCATCTCAGTGGTCTAGCAGCACTGTTTATGCAATAACTAAGTATTTGCCCAAGTCGGGGGCTTATTGGCTGTTAGGGTAAAAAAGAAACCCAGAAGTATCTTCTTCTACCTGAACCAAGAAAAGGTTCGGAGCTGAATCCACAGCCCTCTCTGGGTCCCACCGGTGTGCCTATGTGCTCGGAAAGCAGGCACTGCTGCTGCCCCTGAGTGATTCAGAGCATCCATGTGGGAAAGAGCAGTCGAAATCAGCCAGAGACTGTCATCCTTTATGGCTCTTCTTACACCAATAAAGTTCAAATGCAAGGGGCAGGGTTTGGCGCAAAAGCTGCAGGTAAATCTCACTGGTATATTATTATTTTTTACATCAGATTGGTCATGTTCATGCTCAACCATAACTTTCCTAAGTGAAACATTTCTGTTTCCTTTAAAATATGAGTTAATAATGATGAATCACAGGTAAGGATGATCCTAAATTAAAGAGGCACAGTACAGGGCTTTGCTATAATCAAGGAAACTGCTGTTATCAAGAGACACAGAGCAGTCACATCTAATTTTGCATTCTGCACTTAGCCCAAAGAAATACTAATTACACTCCCCTTCACCCCTTGCGTGGTGCCATCCAGCACATGCCCATCAGAAACAATGAATACATACACCAAGCGAAGAGTAAAGGTTATTTCCTGTGGTTGTTTTACAAGCAAGAGATTAAACTGCGACCTACCCGCAGAGTTTAAACAATGTGCCTGTAATGAAACTGATGCTGTAGTATGTAATCAGAAGTCAAACATAAAGTTTGACATGCTTAATGCAGCATTCACATGTAAAATGTCTGCAGTGGAAACAGCCCAGCCCTCTAATTTCAGTCTTTGTTCCAAAATGAAACCTTGGGCCAGGTGCCTCTGAACACGTGCTGAAGTCCCTGTCAAAGGACGGAGACAGAATTTCTCCATGGAAATGATGCAAAACTCAGATTGGGTCCATGCAGGCAGAAATGCTCTGGAGCACATCAGAAGACAGGCTCTGTTTGAGCTTGTCAGTATGCGCGCAATTGTGCTGCATGGGGTGCACGTGACTGCATGGGGAAATTTTGAAATGTATCTCAGTTATCCTGCCCGTTCCTCAATTAACTAAACAACTCTACACCATTCCTGTATGACACTAGATTCATTTACAGCATCATTTGATGTCTTCCTAATGTTAGAAATATCCCATAGTCATTTACCCACAGTTTTCCTAAATGAATGCAGTCAGACGGAATATGGCCATGCATTTTAACCCATCTTACTAGGTTAAAAACCCAGGACAGTCGCACACTTGGATGTCAGTAAGCTCGCAGGGAAGTACAGGGGGTGACCCAGACGAGAGCAGTGAATCACTGGGATGATGGGTGAGAGGGCAAGCACCACGGGGACAGGAGGGATGAGACAGCCCAGGGACGGGAGGCAGGTCGGGGGAAAGCTGGAGAAAGGCTGTGAGGGAGGCAGAGGTGGGGGACCAGGATGTCAGGAGCGGTGCAGGACAAGGTGGAGGCCAGAGGCCAGAGGTGGCAGGAAGGGAGGACAGCATGCTAGGAGCTGCAGGCAGAGCTGCCAGGGAGAAAGGAGCAGCAGGTAGTGCGTGGGCTGGTCAAAGGTGTGAGGCAGCCGGGCAAGTGGGGCTAGCTGCTCCCCCAGAGCCATGCCAGCAGCCCCACACTCAGTGGGCAGGGAGCTAGCAGCCACAGACATCTGTCTGCACCCATCTGAGGGCAGGATCAAGGCCTCTACGTATGCATTCATTTGAAGATGAAGTCTACTACGATTCGCCCAAGCTATTTCAAAACATCCCAGTTATTAGGAGTCTCCCAGACGAGGCAGCAAGGAGCCCAGGCTCTGCACCACAACCGTCACGGCAGTGTAAGCATCAGAAAGGAAAGCAAGGCTTGCAAGGTTCAGAATAAAAGACTCAGTTTACAAGCTTATAAATTATTTGTATCTTTGACCGAAAGCTGCAAGCTTTGTTCAAGCCTGAAAGATATTAAGCAACTGCTTGAGAATCACCATTAACTAAAAAAGCCAAGAAAAATCCCCACATTCAGTATTCAGTAACAATTCTCTTGGAGTTTAATCTGCACACTATTACTACAGATCAGTGAATACCAAAAATGGATCGGTACCTGCTTTGTAAGTCATTCAGGTGCAATTCGCCTACATAATGGGTGGCTGATGAGACAGTGATGATCCTAGCGTTGTGACTGTGCGTTCCTGATTGCTTCAGCGTATCCAAGAGGAGGTTAGTCAACAGGAAGTGTCCCAAGTAGTTCAAGCCGAAGTGCTCCTCAAACCCATCCTCTGTCTTCCTTTCAGGGACCAGCATCACCCCAGCTGAAGGAGAAAGTAGAGGTAAAACCTGTTGATTTATTTCAGAGAAGGAGCACGCTAGAAGGAGCATGGATCTCCTGCTGCAGACTGCAAAAACGGCATTTAGGCAACGAGTGACTGGTGATGGCATGTAAACTGTAAAGCTGACACTGATTGATTCCTGCCGAGAAAAATGTCAAAACCCCCACTTCAGTTCCTTCATCCAGAAAACAGGTAGACTGACTGTCTCCCTCCCCTCCTTCCTTCCTTCCTGCAGGATTGTGAGGATAAATGAGTTCATTTGTGGAAAGTGTTTTGAAGACATTAAAAGTTGAGTTAACCCATTGCTGGCGTGCCAGAATGCAATGCTGTAGCTCCACAACACAATTAATCCATCTACAATAGGTAGGAGCTGAGTGATCCCAACAACATTCCCTCCATCAAAGAGCTCAGAGCAGTGGAGACAAGACCAGGCTAAGCAGCAGATCTGCTCTCCCAGACGGCTTTCTGATGAGTCCTGGCTGGAGTTTAAAGATCTGTTGAGTCTTTGTCTGAAATCTGCAACTTCTATCTCGCTGGTGTGGGTGAGAAAAGATGTAGTAAATTTGCCCAATACATCTTAATTACTGTGCTTACAAGCAGCTGCATATTGAAATGACTTTTTGAATGCTTATTTTGGCAATATTTTTGCATAGATTTCTACAAACCACAATTTTCAAACTCAGTGTCTAAAATAAGTACCCACACACAATGTTGATTTCAGCATCTTGCAGAGAATCCTGAGCTCATGCATAAACTATATCGTGGATTGAGGCTGTGTGGGGGATAGCTATCCTGCTCAATTATGTTGTGGACTTGAATGTTACAAATTATTCTTATTTCATTAAAATTTAATTATCGTACAAGTGGACCTGACCTTTGCAATTTAAATGTAGATGGACGTGGCTCGTGGAGAATAATATTGCAGACCATTTGTCGTCTCTCTAGAACACATGGATACGATAGCGCAGAAAGGCCACCTCTGCTCACAGATATGAGAGAGTAATAGCTTCATCCTCATGCTACTTCATGTTTCCATTGAAAAGCCTTTAACATCCAATTCCTTGACATCAGCCCAATGATGGCACATTAAATTACCATTTTAAATTGCACATGCTGTGCATCTGCACCATTCCTTCTTTGGGAGTGTCCCAGCACCTGACAGTCCTGCTCGGGCTGAGGGGGAGATATTTTCAGGATCTTTTTAGCATGGCCAACACCCACAGCGATTCACTTATGGCTGCCTATTGCCTAATGGAGCAACTGGAGAAGCAGCATGAGGGGAAGAAACGAGAGAAGACAACAGAGCAGACAAAAGGTCTGGATGTAACACAGCGTACCTGCATATGGAGACCTTACGACTGAACATGAGCAATGCTGGCTGATGGTATGATGAAAGAAACACAATACAAATTACATGACCAGGCTCTACAAAAGCTCTTATTGGCATCTGTCTCTGTCATCACAGGCACTCTCCCAGATCCCTCAGAATGGCGGGAAAACCCAGCTGCCGGCTGTGGTTTCTCTGCATGTCAAGTCTCAACTTTAGCAACGGAAAGACACAAATTAGAGGGTGTCTGGTGTCCCATTGTATTCTCCTTCCTTGGCAGCACTTACTCTGATGATGGTGCAACTGCTCACAGAGTTGTGAATAGATTTCCATTTCCTCCATAACCTGCATATGCGGCATACAATGACGTCCAGAACAGTGGCTGGGACTGAACACCGGTATGAAGGTTACGGATAGACAGAAAGGTGAAACAAGTCCTGCTGCAACTTTGTCTTGTTTTCTGGGAAGAAGGAAAGAGCGGGAAGAGCAACAAACCCCAGGCTCCCAGACCAAGTCTCAGCCTGCTACAGTGCGAGTTTTAGCAGAGACGGGACTTAACATGAGCTGTGGGAGGGCAGATGTGAACAGCACAACACCCCTGAGCACATGGGCTGGTACAAGGAAACGATTTGCATCTCTCTGAGGCCCATTCTGCCCTCCAAAGCTCTGACCCTTGGAGAAGGCAGGAGGAAGCAGTTTGTAGCAGAGGTCTATTTGCAGCAACACTAGTAAACTGCAACCCCAAGAAAAAGCGGCCAACGTAAAACAACCCTGGCAGAGCAAAGCTGATGTGAACCCCAAGTGCTGCTACTGCATCTGCCAGGGCTGCTGCAGGTTTATAGGCTCCTCCGTGCACACACACACTTCTGCTGGCCGAGTCAGATGGAGGGCAAGTTCCGTAGGTGGCTGCTACAGCCATTCAGCTTTGCATCACGCCCAGCAGGCAAAGCCGGGAAGGCTGTCACCACTCACATCAGCCCCGAGGACCCCTGTGCTCCAGCAACTGCCCCCTCGACCTCCAGAGAGGCGCAGGATTTCAAGAACACATAGAGGCTCTGGCCCTCCACCCCAATTAGTCTCCACCATCTGTGCTGCACATCCTGGGAGCACAAAACAGATCTGAGCTCAGGTCAGGAGATGGAAAAAATTTACACTCGTGCAACACGCAACTGCTAAGATACGCATTCCTGAAAGGTATTTTGCTCATTCTTCAAGAGCTTCCTCTAAGCAGGAATCGTGGGCAAGTCCTTGAGCAGGCACAATCACCTCTGCCTGCATTTGTTACTCCTACCATCCCCTTTTTGTCTTCAAGAGCTGGTCAAATAATATTAATCCAAAACACCTTTGAAAGATTTTCTTTTTTTTTTAAAGGCTCTCATCTTTGAGGTGGTTCATATCAAGGCTATTAAAACATCTTGCCCTGCAATCTGAGGGCAGCTTCTCTTACTTGAGTAGAAGCCATTTTAATTCACTGCAAAGGAATACCCAACAGGCAACTGAGCCTGGTTGCTTCCCTGACAAAAGGGAACACCTTGTAAGTGTAGCAGCAAGCTCTCCATTTTAAATTATTAACTACCTAACATTCAGTAGATACTAAAAGTGGCATGCTATTGATTTTCTTTTGTCCAGAAATGTCATCAGCTTTACTCAAGGGGCCCAAATGGTAACCCTAAGAATGAAAGCTGCTTCTATTTTTAATTCTTTCAATTAATCCATTACTATTTGAAACATTAAAAAAATGCCTTTTTTTTTTTTTTTTTTTACCTCTTCATTGTAAAGTAAGAATGATTTTGTTTATTATTCTGGTATGGAATCCATACAACCCAGTATCTTTCTGATTTTAATTATCAACACTCAGTCTCCTCAGTTTTTTGGAGTACACATTAAATTTGAAGTGGCAGATGACTAATGTAAGACATGTCGCTTCTGATACAACTTTCTTATATGCTTTTCCCTCTGATTTAGCTGGATTGTTTCCAGAAGATTTATTTTTTAAAAAGTCACTGCTATCAGCATGGCATTAGAGAATGAATTAATAAGTATGCTGAACATGAGCTTTTACTTTGTAATTGATTAGCTGTTATTGAAATATTCAGGCAAGGGACTGACAGTATGCATGCAGAACACTGCATAAATGACACACTGATGCGTGATTTTTACAAGAGTAGAAATAAATTAGTAATAAATAAGTAGAAATAAAATGGGCAGAGAGGAACCTTATGAAATTCAACAAGGGCAAGTGTAGGGTGCTGCACCTGGGGAGGAATAACCCCATGCACCAGCACAGGTTGGGGGCTGACCTGCGGGAGAGCAGCTTGGTGGAAAGAGACCTGGGAGTCCTGGTGGACAACAGGATGACCATGAGCCAGCAATGTGCCCTCATGGCCAAGAAGGCCAATGGCATCCTGGGGTGCATCAAGAGGAGTGTGGCCAGCAGGTCGAAGGAGGTCATCCTCCCCCTCTACTCTGCCCTGGTGAGGCCGCACCTGGAGTACTGTGTCCAGTTCTGCGCTCCCTGGTTCAAGAGGGACAGGGAACTGAGGGAGAGGGTACAGCAAAGGGCTACAAAGATGATTAGGGGACTGGAACATCTCTCTTATGAAGAAAGGCTGAGGGATTTGGGTCTCTTCAGTCTGGAAAAAAGATGACTGAGGGGGGACCTTATCAACACTTATAAATACTTAAAGGATGGGTGCCAGGAGGATGGGGCCAGGCTCTTTTCAGTGGTGCCCAGCGACAGGACAAGAGGTAAGATTACAAGACAGATTCTATGATTCTATGATTCTATGAAATTAGAATAAGGAAAATATTTTGCTGCATAACTGTGCCGAACAACTGTTCTTCTTAAAGATACAGTAATACATTCCAATGTGCTGCAGTTATGCATTTATTGTAATATGTTCAAATTATACACATTTTAATTTAAATTAATGTTTTTCTATAAAAAATTTCGAAAGAAACTCTTGGTTTGGGATCCATGAATGAATTAGTCTTATGTGACTTTAAGAGCATAGTGGATCTGATAGTGCACACAGCATAACCAAAAAGTTTATGGCAGTTGTAAATATTACAGGCCAGGCATACCACATTTTATTGGATTATACAGGAGAATTTGTACCATGTTTGCCTGTACTGCAGGTGATGGTAAACATTGCTGTAATTCCTGTACCTCCCACTGCAAAGACATCCTTCAGCTTCATTTGAAAATATATTTTAAGAGTTTTAAAAATGCAAGTATTTCACTCATCTAGATTTATTTACAATGAACTACTTGGAGGTTTTTAAAGGTAGTTCTCTCCAGCTCACTACAAAAGAAAGATTTAAAATATCTTTTTCATAAGAACAAAATGTTTTTCTTCCAAGGAAGATACGGGAGAGGGACTGGAGGCAGTGGCCCCACATGCAAGTCCTGTTATCCCCAGCAGCCCAAAGGCTGGGCAGACAATGCAAGAGGTCAGCCACATACACTCACTTACATGTAACACCTTCACAGCAGGAGGTGAAGCTAGATAATCACATTCACCCAATTCCTGTTATTTACAACAAAAAGAGATACATAGTGTAACAAAAACGTTCCCAAGGCCAAAAATTAATAGAGACAGTAACTCCAAGTAAAAGCACAAAGCCTTTTCTCCATACAGGCTTTGCACTGCTGTAGCTGATTCATTGAGCAGCACTCTCCATCCCATGAGTGCAGCCACACAAGGCGACCAACCCCACTTAACAGAGTTGTCAAAATCGCTCTGCTGTGCACACCCATACACCGAAAGACGTATGAGTGGATCTATCTAGCTATAGAATAGTATAGCTCACTTCTCTCCTGAACAGAGACAGCTATACTGGAGTGAACATCTCAATAACTGTATAGCAGCATCCCTGACTAGGCTGCCTATACGAGACTGCTCGTTCCATCTCATTCAGTTGGGCTATGCTATCCCAGAACATGCCTGTCCTGTGGATCTCTCCTGGCTAGCGCCCAACGAGAAGGTGCAATGCCTTATTAGAAGAATAGTCCCCAGAAGCACCTACTGGAGACACAACCATACCCGCATAACTGCATTTTACAGGTATGCCTCATCTGGGCTGCAGAGAGGTGAATTTACAGCACTGCTGCAAAACACTGTTTGCTAAACTAGATCTGTAACACAGAGCCCAGTGCTACTGGTATCCCAGAAAAGCATTGTGAGTCTAGACAGGACCACACACAGAAGCCAGATTAACAGCATGTGAAAGCTGAAGAGGCAAAAATCCAAACAGTTAAGAAGAAAAACACAAAAATACAAATGAACCTTGGTACAGGTCTCCAATGCTATGGTCTTATTTCCTGTCTCCCCAGAGGCACTGGTGGAGGTAGGTAGTTCAGACTCTTGCACTTCCTAATATCTTCTGGAGACCTGTATATATGTCTATACAGCTTTCTAAAGCAAACTGGGACGGCACTGAAGCAAAACAAGGAATTCTATCCCATGGTGTAACAATGACCCCTGGATGACACATAGAGTCCACACCAATGCGGTGTGGACTCTAGTCCCCTTGCATTTTCCCTTGGGGAGATGTAAGGACATTTGCTCTTAACCTGTCCGGCATCAGTGCTGAGACAGTTTCCCATGCATGGACCTTTGCTGGAATGGTCTGGACACCATGAAAACCAGTTTGATAAACAGCTGCAGAGAGCAGGGCAGCATCATGACTGAGCCCTGGGCTGCGGAGGAAAGCCATCTCCAGCAGGTTCAGTTTCTCCTGACTCTTCCTAGAACAAGGTCCTCCACAGGAGTCTGCCTGAGCCTCCCATGCTCCCACAAGCTCCCATGTCCTGCTCCTTTGCAAGGGGCTCTGCACCACCTGTTGCCATTTTGGCATGCTGGCTCCCTGACATCTCCCTATGCCGGCCCTGCCGAAGCCAAGAACAGTGTGCTGTTTCCCAGCCAAAGTTTTGGGCTGTGCTCCCCTCCCTCCTCTACCCACAAAATCTGGTGACCCAACACTGATGTTATCAAGGAACAGCATGTGTGCAGGAAGGAGGGGAGAGGCTCAGCCCCAGACACGCATATCAGCTCATCTGCTTCTCTGCTTCCCTGAAAACAGTAAGTTTGTTCTTCCTAATTTTCTTATCCAGCCACTCTAGCTGCTTTGTGTCTGAATCTCATGAGATCTCACTGCATCCTGCAGGCATCTGCCAGTCATACAGCTGGCTTTCCCTTCCCTCGCTCCTCAGGCTGGTTTCCTTATGGAATCACAATCCGTGGCTCTGAGGCTCCCACCAGCTTCCCCATTCCCTCTTCAATATCAACCAGATGTGACACAGGGCTAGATGAGAACTAATTTGTTCAAGTTATGTCGAAGTCGGTGGCCAGACAAAAGAGAGAGGTTCCAATCACGTCCCCACTGAGGGCCGGGGCGGGGGGGAATCTCATCTTTATTAGATGTCAGTAAATTCAGAAAAAATACATCAGTCAAGAATTCACTCACTGCAAGAAAAAGTTCAATCAGTTTGTGCACAACAGAGACTCTAGTTGTCAAGATAAGGACTCAGTCCTTATGAATTATGTGGTGTCTAAGCACTTGCAAACTCTGAGACCTCTCTTTATAGTTCAAATGTGCCTAATGCCTCTCTTTGTCCTCACTACCCACCCCAGCTCCCTCCCCCGATACTTGCTCTCCTCTGAATTTCCTGATATTGGACAAGAATATATGCTACATTCATAGTTTAATTCTGTTAAAAAGTCTTTCACTCAGCAAACTCAAATGTATTGCCATTGTTTTCCCCCATCCTATGGTTCCCACCTGACGGTCCTGTTTCCCCACATCAGCTCTTCACTCCATCTTCTGCTGCTTCTCCCTTATAAACTTCCAGCCTCAACCACATCTCTTTTATTTCAGCTCTCCACGCCAAGGCTTCTTGTATAAATCTGCCTCTCTTTGAAGTTATGGTCTTGTCCCATCTGCATTCAAACTGGGCTTCTTCCTCTTCCACACCACACGTTTTGTCACTCTACCTAAAAGTGCAAGAGTCAGCCCTTCCAGAGAAATGTGGTCACTAGCCAGTTGAGGTCACCAGCTACATCAGCTCACCGACCATGTCTTATGAGACTTTTAGGTCCTAAGAGTGCTGAAATCACGTCCCAGCTCCACAGTCACATTCCAACTGTATATCAAGGTAAAACCCAGACACACATCACCTCCACCTCTTCCCCACCCCGTAGCCTGCTCTTCATGGGACAGAAACTTGTTCACGGAGACCACAGAGGACCCAGGCCCCCACTCTGGACAGTGGAGAGACCAGGAGGAGCCTGAAGTGAGCCACAGTTCCCACCTCCACCCCAGCTCAGAGGCAGCCACAGGGAGCAGAGGGGACACTGGTGCCCAGCCTCGCTGCCAGTGCCCTTGCCTGTGTGCAGTACTTCCCAACACGTCTCGGGGTTGTGAATCCAGCAGAAAGACCTGCTCAGTCTCCATTCAGGACACGCTTGGTACGGGCAAAATCTTTAGCAAGTAAAACGTAAAAGATGGGTTTCAAACTGCACCGCTTAACAGGCTTCTGACTCAGCCCAGCATGGGAATATTCCATGGATGGTGAAAGGTGCGTCTGCCTCTGACACAACGGCAGCATTTTGGCTCCATTCAAGTCCCCATTCAAACTGTGATAACACCAGAGCATTTCTAAAGAAACTTGCCATCATTTTTTACATTAAAAAAAACCAAAACAACCAAACACCCCAAGATGTTTTCTTATTGTTCTTGGAAACAGATGAACTCTTTTATCTGGCATTACAAAATATTAAATAAAAATAAATTAGCCTTAGGCAAATGCTTGGCATGGAAGCCCTTAGCCCAACCTAATAGTTTGGCTAACTAGTAAAGAACTGAAAATTGAGTAATGTCTACTGCTAGTGCTCCCAGACCCACCTACAATGCTCCAAGGGAGAGGTGGACTGTATTAGCTGTGCCAAAGATAAAGCAATGCACCTTTCCACTAAAGACAAGCTCTTAGTGTATCAGTAGATTAAAGAAAAAAAAGAAAAAAATGCAGACAATCCACATTCAAGGACCATGAGAACAACAGCCAAATCTTGGTAGGTTCAGCACAAAACTGAACAGGCCTCAATACCTCCTTAAGAACAGATTCACCTTCCGATTCAATGTCACACTGCTACAAAAGGAACACACAAAGCACAGGCTAGTTCCCTGGAAAATGCATCAGTTAAAAAAAGAAAATATGATCCACAACTAAGGTTTTGTTTTCACACTAAAATAAATCGGAGCATTCATAATTGGATCTGGCTAGGAAAAAAAAAAAAAAAAAAAAACCAAACCAACTTTGTTTCCTAAAAATATGCTCAGTAAGTGCATTGTTGGCACAATGGTGAGTTATCCCACTCACAATCAGAAAATAGGAAAGTCAGTCACAGCTTTCTAATTCAATAGGAGGTTCTCTTAGAAGTAAAGTATCTTGTTTTGCAATTTGTATAAAAAATATTTTTACCTAAAAGCTATGAAAGGATTAGGTAAGAATAAAACATGCCTCACTCCTGCCTCTCGGAAAAGCCAGTGGCAAATGTTCCACACACTTAAGTAGAACCAGCTGGGTTTCCTAATCCATCAATAGCTGAATTTTGTATCTGTCTTCCACCGATAAAACATTCACATTCAGGACATAAAAGCAAATGGGTGAAGAACCTGAAGCATGTGGAGTCTGAGATATTTCTCTTTTCACAAAGTGTTTGATGTCACAGACACAGAGAAAGCTTTGGAAATAATTAGAAAGACAAAGATAGTATCAAGCAAAAGTCAGGATTTTCATGAATGAAATCCTTACAGTTTGAAAGTCAGAAGTAGCCTAAAGTTACTCTTCTAACTTATTAGTTCTTCTAATAAAAAATAAACCTTTTATAAGAAATCTGATATCTTTATGTAGGATACATATCGTTCTGGCAGACAACAATGTTATTCAAGTACAATAAAAGCTCTAGCTGATGACTGCTGCTAAAAACCCGTGCGCTAGGTAAACGTTGGCATTGCACAATCCTTGGTTTCTCTGAAAAAGCAGGGTGGGAGACTGTCAGCAGCAGTATCATGGTGCTCTGACACATGTGCCCAGACAAGTTACTTCCAGTCCCCAAGGCAACTAATACCTGTAAAGAGCAGCGTGTGATCTGCCAGCCTCCCTATACTTTCTAGTCACCTCTCTTTTAAAGGTGACCTCTTCTGAAAAATCCGAGTAAATGGCTCCTGTCATGCACTGAGCTTCCTCAAAAAATATGGCTCTGAGAGTATCTTCTCATTTTAGAACACATTAATGCCGCATTTTAGTGTCCTTATTAATCTTATAGTTTTGCCCATCTTCCACGCAATATCCATTTTAAGCCAATCCCCCCACAACCTCACATTACCTCTTCCAGTTCTAAACATCTCCCAAAGGACCAGCTCTCCCGTGATGTGTAGTATCTATCATCCATCACACACAGGTGAAGAGCCACTTGCCCTTCTGCTTGTTGTGTTCTCTCTTTCCCCCTGTCCCTCTACATCTTTTCCATCTCAGCTTTGCTTACGTACTGCTCTAATTTGTCTTCGAGGAAGGAGAAAGATGAAACATGATGCTGTAATCAAGACACTGGGACGAGATTCATGAGACATCAGATCCTGAGTTCACCACAGCCTTCCTGTGTGGCTGGAGGAGAAGCATTATTTTTGATGAAATCCAAGTTCTACTTAAGTCAACAGCAACCCTCCTCACTAACTTTCCCTCAAGGCCCTCTCCAGTGAATTTCCACTTCTCTGGAGTTTCTCTCCTTTTCATTTTATAGTCTGTGTAGCCTGCAGATGCTACAGAGAGGGGAGCTGGCTCTTACCTAATCCAGTGGGACAGCATCTTTTTTGTAGATCCTACTGTGATAATGTAAGTAACTATTGTTAAACCTAACTAATCAATAATACCTGTGAATAGGTAGGTATCTATAAAATTGTTTGCAATTGGTATATCCACTTGTTCCCACCCCTCCAATCTCACACTTCTTCTGAAGATCTGATCCTGCAAATATTCAAACACAAGAATAATTTAATATGTGATCAACCATGGTAGCATCCATGGGACTACTCAAATGGCTCCCTGCAAAGATTATGGCTGGACTGCACATGGCTGAACTGTGTGTAGGTAACACAAAAAATATGTATATTTCAAATACCTACCCACTGATACAGCTTTTTATTGTACCCTACGAACTAAAGAGGGAAGCTTATAGAGGCTTATTCATTCTATCAAGTCACTGAGGTTTCTCAGATGATCCACAAAGTACAAAATACGAACATCTGAATTAGCCAGCAGTTCAGAAATATTGATTTTAAATTGGCTTAGATAGGCTTCAAACTGAAATATATTAACTGTAATCTGTCTACAATAGGCTAATAATATCCTCAAATCTCTAAATTCTTTTTTTGTGTTTGTGTGCACGCCAAGGAATATACTAAATGTCCTCGTCATTTTTTCCTCCTCCTTTCCTAACCTGTAGCCAAAATCAGAAACCATTCAATGAATTGCAACAGCGAAGGTAGTTAGACATTGTTAAGGAGTTAGACATGAATTAGTGCATGTTTGGTATCCATAGGTATTCTGTTATCACTAAAGATATTGCGATTTTGGTGTTAGCTCTCTTGGTTTTAAGATCGTTAAGTACTGTAAACAATGTATAAGTAAAAACATTAACTACAAGGTGATGAGAAACTTTTCTAGCACACAGAGAAAACAACTGCCTTCAAGTTAGAAAAAAACTCTCTGTCATGAAACAGTGACTAGTGCTTGTGGAATTTTATGAAGTGTTTTATTATCTGTCCCTTTTGCAGCCACAGGAAGATAGCAGACTTTCTAATGCGTCTCAACAGCAATACCATTTTAATGAATGTATTAAATAATTACACTAGTGTACATGCTGTAATCTGCTAAATGCTTTTCAGCTGTACAAAGACACAGTTCTTTTCACAAACAAAAACAAAAAATTGGCACCCAGTTGCTAATTAGTGGACTAGAAGACATGTTCTTCTGACCTTCTGTCAGATTAAGTTTTCTAAACTGCTTGTACTGCATCCATCTTTCTGCGGCTCATAGTTCAGCTATTTACCTTGCTTTTTTTTTCCTCCCCAGAAAATGAATTTGTTTTCTGTGTCACAGCATTTTCTCTTTTCAGCACTAGCGCATTATATTTTTTAAAAAAAAATGTTTATGTAATAATCTATTTGCATCTTTAATATGTTTTGTTTATTTTAAAAAACAAGAGCTGAGCACGCACATTACCAATGCAGAAAGCATAGTAATGGAACAACAGGCCTTTATTTGTCAGCTGAAATAATGCGTGCATTCAACCAAATTTTTCCTTTTAAATTAGAAATTAGAAAGTTAAATGTATATGCTAAAATCAGCTATAACAAAAAGGGAGGAGGTGACTATAGTGCACTAATCTCCACTTTGAACGCCCTAAATGTCCACATAAGACTTCTTAAAGTGCCTGAATTAGTTGGATACCTAAACCTTACTGACATTTTTGTGGGACCTGCTTGTCTAGCTCTAGCAGAATACTTTGAAACTCAGGATTTTAGTATTGATTCAATTTCCAACTAGATCCTAGGCAAGTGATGGAGATACATTTTTTTAGAAAATCACCAGTGACCTGGAAAACTGCTCAATTTCATAATGACCTTAGTTCAGACATGCAGTATTGATTATTTATCTAGAACAGTAATTCATGCCAAATCACCTGTCTTTAATAATATTTCAATGTTAGTTTCATAGTTTGCATTATTGTATAAAGTTAGAACTTTCCTCAATTCATCTTGAAATGTTTGGGGTTTTGATAGATTCACACACGCCCACAACAAATACCATATGCCTTCACATACATACAGCACACATCTTCATGGAGATAAGATATGGAAAGATCACTAACATATAGACATGATTATATCAATCAACTGAAAAGATTTTGATTTAAAGCAATTAAATAATACTAATTTGGAGTGCCAAAAAAATGTGATGTAACAGTTCTTGGCTTTTTTACATTAAATGTAATAAAAGGATACAGTCTTTGATAGTAATAAAATGCTTGGTCCTATGAAGATAGAGAGGAAATTTTTTATTAGGTTGCTGATGCTCTGATTCAGAAATCATGGGACCCACACAAAATCTGATTTTCAAAACCTGATGGAGACTTTCCAGTAGCCCCAACAGACTGTGGGTCAGACTCTTAAAAGCATACGACTGCCTACAAATGCATTGTGCAGATGCCCTGGCCCACAGGCTCTTCCCCATATGCTACAAAATAAAACCACCTCTTCATATCAAGAACACTAGAGTCTCAAGATGTGTAAGAAATAAGAAAGTACTAGGTGATACTAAGAAACTTACCATTCTAGATGCATACACTGAGACATAAGAAAATCAACCAAGACATCTAACGGTCATGCAAAATGCCTTTATATTGATTACAGAGTTTTCTGACAGAAAGCGTGTGCGCTCACTGATAACATGTCCAGCATCTCATTCCCATCAGATATTTAAATATTGCAAGCATTGTCCTCTTCCAGGCACCCAAGCTTGTGTCCAGGGATCATGTGGTGAAGGCAGTGGAGTTGGCAACAGTGATGAGGCTTTTGAGCGAGTAGTGCCTCCAACCCTGCAGTCCACAACGGACTGAATCTTCCTCTTTAGTGCATTGCATTACAGTGAAAAAAATGACCAAAAAAATGAAAGAGGAAGGCAAAGGGCAAAGGAAAAGCCTACCAGTTAGCCCAAACGTCAGCGTTTGTCTTGGATGTGCTCAACAATGATGGAAAGCCAAGAGAAGCTGTTCAAAGGTTTTTGCATCAGGCTATTTCTCCTCCATTAGGTATGTTCATTTTCCTCTTGTGTACCAAGAAATCACTTGGGCTTTCACTACAACACTAGTAACAAAAATTTACAAGAGCAAACAAAAAGGACTGAAGGAAAAAAAAAAAAACACCAAGGGAAAGAGCTTTCAGAAGTGAAGGCTGGTGACTTGCCAGGTAATGGTCAGAGACTAACTTAATTATACAGGAGTCTCTACAGCAGCCTTGAACATGATCACTTCTGTGATTCTGTTAAAGATTCAGCAAAAAGTAGAGTTGGGCCGTTCATTTCATTGTAGTTTCTAACAGGATTTTCTCAACCAACAGATTTCTCTTGCCTGTATTTGGTAACCAAGTCTAAATGAAATCAAATGCCCTTCTTGCAGGTCACAAAAATATAGACGGATTCAGGCAAATATTAGTTTCAAGCTTCTTTCTTCAAAGAAGCTTTGGGCCTGCACTCTTTGGTCTCATATCATATTAGGCACATTAGGAGATCTATTTTCATATAACTCTGTTTCTTGACATATTTAACTGCAATTTTCATCCATCCTGCTTGAACAGCAGCTAGGGCAGAAAAAAATCCTTTATTCAAGAGGGCTTCCCAGCTGTGCTGTGCTTCAGACCCATCATTTCTCCCCCAAGCTGCCCCCAAGCCCCCGCTACACAGTCTTGGCTTTGCTTGTGTAGGAAACCGATGGAAGGCAGGGGATGCCTGATGGGTACATACATCTCAAAACACTTTTTTTCCACAAAATGCTATTTTTTCAAATAGTGTTGTTCCCATCTGTGTAACAGTTTGTACTCTGCATCTTTAAAAGTAGGCATGTAAAACTGGAAAGATTTTGTAACTAGGCTTAAATATCCACTACCTGTAATTATTGCACAATTAAAATAATAATAGCAGGCTTTTTTGACTAATCAAATAAAAATGAACATTTAATTGAACAGTTCATGAATGTTTCATATCAATCAGGAAATAAAATACTCTTGAATTTTTATTGCAATATTTGCTTGTGTTACTGACAGCTCTTTAAGGCATCAACAGATGTAACAAACCCATTTATTTACAGCACATTTGCCCTCACTAGGACTGAAGGGTGCACAGAAAAGCAGAAAATGTCCTTTGGGATGTCTTAATAAAAATATATGCAAATAATTGGGAAAACAAGAACAGCAGCATATAACAGCAGAAAATTTATAAAAGAAGCCTAAATTGTTGCTGGCGGGTTTTTCCCCTTGTTAAATAGACAGATGAAAATTCCCCTTTAGGAAAGCGCATGCAGAGCATGCGGGGTTTTTGGGGGAAAATTACTGCACGGGCTGGTTTCCAAAAATACTGTGGCTATAAAACATAATTAGACACCAAGTATGTGAGCAACAAAAGTTAAAATCCCTAAGAGTAATGAGATTTATTTGATAATTGTATGAATGCAAGATAAATGTTGTCCTTTTAATTTGTTCTCTGACCACTGAGGACGCAGCTTTATGGACAACTTTCCAGCAGCACCTTGATCTAAGCAGTGACTGCTCTGAGGTCGCTGGATAATTTGCTAGATGATATTTCAGATGGATTAATCCCCCCAACCCAGCTCACCAGGCAGCCACAGTAAATGCATGTGTTTATACAGGGAAAATATAAGGGGAGAGAAAGTAAATAAAGGTGAAAGGACAAGTTTTCTACAGGCATAAAGTATATATTTCCTTTTTTTTTTTTTTTTTTTAATTAGGGATGCTCAGATTCTTGAGTAGTGACATGATTTTTAGTGCTGGAGAGCTAAAAAACACAGCAATGGAACAAGACTTGTAATAACATCGCGAGCAGGTGTGGCACTGAAGTGTTCAGTCTGCTCAGCTGACAACCTCTCCAAAAAATGCAATTTAACTCCTATAAAGCCATCCCTGTTAATGCAGCCACATTGTTACTTGCCGTATGGTTCAGATGATAATCAATTTGAAATGTGAAGTGATAGACAAAAGCCCCATTTGCCACATCTTGCCCTGCAGATACGTGAAGAAAAAATGAAAACTCACCATTATTCACCAGGACATGGAGTGGACAATTCTTTGCTCTAAACTGCTGCACAAATTGCCGTATAGACTTCATGGAAGCCAAATCACAGTATAGAAACTCCACTGGGAGAGAAGAGGAGATGAACAAAAACAGAGTTAAAAGTCAGTTACAATGATATAAAAATACACTTATAGACATCAACAAGGACTCCTGTGATAATGTCACCAGGAAAGTAAAGATTCTAAAAATAAATCAGGCTTCTGAAAATTATGGGTGAAGCTGGTCTCAGAAGGTTCCTTCTTTCTCTTTCCTTCCTTCATTTCTATTTTTAAACTATTGATTCTTCTCAGAGCAAATATGAGGAATGCTGCTGCCAGGAGGTGAAGAAGGGTATCAAACGGAGCAAATATGTCCCAGTCCTACTGTTTTTTCTACTGCTACCATTTAGGAAGAGGGGCTACAGCTCCTCAGCGCTGTGATGATCACGACATGGCAGCTGGAAATCAAATAGGGAGAGGAGAAGCCACATTGGGCACCACGTTTCCCTGTGTTTCTGATGCCAAATATGCTGCCCTATGCTTTTTTTCCAGATTATCTGCTGAGTGTCTGCGGTCTGAACAGTGATGGAGTCAGACAATGCGTTATAAAACAAAGTTTTATTGAGGCAGCAGGAAAGATGAGCAACAGCATGCCCGTACGGCGACTCATCCGATCACCGATAGCAAACATGGCATTGTGATGCCATGGCTCTGGTGGACAGCCAGGGACACTTGGTGTCCGGGTCACCTGGCAGCAACAACCAGTCACGTAAATGCCTTTTGAATGTGGGTAAAAGTCGCGCCGCCCCTTGGCTACGTCAATGGCAGTGTGATTTGAGAGGATCAGACCTCACATGGATACTGCGGGCGGCCTACATCCTGCCTACGCTGCCGATGTCAGTCAAGGGGCAGGGTGGCAGGGGACAGGGGGTCAGCAGTCTGCCTGCACCAGCGATGTTGGTCAAGGGGCAGGGTGTCAGTGTCTCAAAATATATTTAACCCTGGTATGTTTTTATTTCCAAAAAAACATGTCTCTAACAAAAGCATCCTTTGTCCAAAGCATTAGTCAGCCATCGACCTTCACTAGAACACTACAAAATTAATTAATTAAAATAAAAAAGATTACTTAAAACCCCCATTAACTTCAAACCCATCAGGTCTGAAAATTCTCCTCCTGTTGCAGTTGTTCAGCTTTCACCCCCTGCCTCGCACAGCACTGCTTCATCGGTTGCCTTGCCTTGCACGACAGCCACGATCAAGGTTATGAAGTGAAAACAAGCAGTGCCCCCACACAACAGCAGTAGCACACAAACAATCCTAATTCTTTAGAAATGCTGCAAAGGGGGAGAAGACAGAAAATTGTGACCTCATCCATCTGTTTCAGCCTTTGGGAAAGTATACATATTGCACCCCAGTCTTTTGGTTTGTGTTAGTATTAGCTGTGTTTTAAGCAAGAAAATGTGAGTTATTCTCTCTTCAAGTTTGCTACATGTCGTGGTGGGACTCCAAAAGTCAGCTACACGTTGTCAACTCCACCCCAGCCAGACCCAGTACACTGGGGCTCTGAGATGGATTTGTCTGAACCTTTTCCATAAAGTGAATTTTCAAAGAAAGACCAAAATGTCTTTCAATTTTAGAAAGCCAGACAGTACTGAGCAACTTCCAGTGACTAAATCCAGCAGAAAGAAAGGTGAAGGCTGTACAAGGCTCCCCTTGCTCACAGTGTCCTTGCAGGGTGAGTCCTTACTGTCTGATTTGATTTCAACAAACTCCCCAGTTTCCCAAGCTGTGGCAACCTCTGCACAGATGCCTGGTTCCTGGTACAGTTTTGGCCACCATAGCTGAGAACTGGGGCTCCAGGTCCTCACTGCATTTTCCCCACTCCCCTGCGTCCTCCCACCTTGCAGCCCAAGGGGCTGCTCCCCTGTGCCCCCTGGGAAGGAACGGCCACCCCCTTCCTTGCAGATGGCTTCCCCCACCTCTTCCTATGAAAGAAACAGTTCACCAAACTGTTTCATCCTGTCACAACCGAGGCTTGTGAGCTATAATACCTCTTTATAGTGTGTCTGTAAAATAAGAGTTTAGGAAGACCTGCGGGCACAAGAGCAAGCTAAATAACAAAAGATAATCACGGTTCTTATTAAAATCCGTTACAGGAGAACAGTTCCTTCAGTTCCCCTCAGTTTTACACAATATGGAGCTTTAATAATCCTTATATATTTTGAACCTAGACAGTATTAGTCTGCTGAAATTGTCTTAGTGAATTTATATAAATTACTTAGTGACCTTTTCCATTAAAGGAAAAAAAAAAAGCAAGTAAGCTTAGTTTCCAGTTTTAAGATAGTATAAATACATTTTTTTCAAAAAGGCTGTAAAGTCATACCACTTAAACAACACTGACCCATGAATAACACTGAACAATTTCTTGAGCTCCCTATAGACCTTTAGGAGGTCTGCAAGTTTGTTTAATTTCACTGATGTCCCGCATTTGGAGGCGGTAAGGAAATACAAAAGTTATTAACTCCTGTAACAGAAAAGAGTTGTTCAGGTCATTTCTCTTGTGGACTAGCAGCCCTATATAGAATCATAGAATCGCCTAGGTTGGAAGGGACCTTTCAGATCATCTAGTCCAAGCATCAACCTAACTCTGACAAAAACCCTCACTAAAGCATATCTCTAAGCACTACGTCTACCCGTCTTTTAAAAACCTCCATGAACAGCACTATAATTGCTCAGATGCACAAAACCTGGTTGTACTAACTTATTAGTAACTAGTGCAACAACGAATAGAGTAAAGACCTAGGCAAAGCTTTATGCTGGCTCTGCTGTTACTCTACTTCTCCAGGCAGCTCATCAAGGAAAGAGATTAAGGAAAGCACGATCAGCTTCTTAGGAGGCAGCCACTCACACTTCCAATGGAGGAGCCTCTTTTAAGACAAAATATTCATCTTGGAACAGAAGGCGTTGGACTTTCATTAGCTGCAGTATTTTGTGTCAGAGTGCAAGGTCCAACCACACCTTCACCACCCATATGGACTGTGGCAACATATATTGTCTCTCCTGCGTTTTGCTAATGACACTGTATCTACAAGGAAAGCAAGTCCCTGAGAACATTCACTGAGCTAAAGTTTAATCTCTCCCCTCATCTGACCTCAAAATTGTCCTTTTCTGCATTGCCAACTACAATGGTGGTTAGATAACTGGTGTGCCAAGGCGAGTGCTTTTCAGGCTGACTGGTACAATCCCATTCTTCCTGGCAATTAACATTTGACTATGTTTGTCTGATCTCCTCTCCCTTAATTTTGTAGTGTTGCAGAGCAACTGCTGTCCTTCGTTATGACTGTACAGTTCCCAGAGTAATGGCATGCTAGGCCAAGGCTATCATTACTAAGCTTATTTACTTGCTTACTTGGGAAGTATGTCATCATATTCGGTATTTGTAAAGCACTTGCCCTCAAAAGATCAGAACATGCTTTGGAAAGGAAAACAAACAAACAAACCAAACCCCAAACTTCTTTTTGCTCATGGGGCAGAAACATTAATGGCCAAAGTCCTTGTTTGTGCTTATTTGTGCGTGGCAGCTCTTTGCCAGGGAGGCGGCCTCACTGGTGCGAGCGCCGCGCCGACGGAGGTGCCGCTCCACTGGAGAAAGAGTGACAAAACACATCTTCAAGTTGTGTGCTGACTCAGCGGCAGGGCCCTGAACAGAAACCCAGTTTCTTCTTTGACCCATGGCCCCAGTATTTTATTTTTTTTCACAGTGTACTGAAGAATGACACAGATAGAAGCAAAGGAAAATTGATAGTTTTTAGAATATTTCAAAAGCATGCACAAGTACAATAAGCAAATAATTTTTTAAAATAATGTGAGCAAATGACCAAACCTGAACTTGAACTAGCAATGTGACTTGAGTCACTTCTCAGAAACAACAATGGCAAAAGGTTTTTTGTATGGGACAGGTATGAGCAAAAAACCTAAATATGTGCAATAACAACAAACAAACTGAAACATATACCAAAACTAATATTTAGATATGATATTTCTTACATTTTTTTGGTTTGTCTGCCACTAGACTTCAAATAATTCAGGTACCTAATAATTGACAATAGTGGTCATTATGCTTTTGAGTTTAATAATATGCTTTCAAAACTAACTGGTTCCTTTGATTTGCTGTATGCCATTAAGAACAAAAATGGGGAGTAGAATCTACTTATAGAATATCTACAGCTAATGCTACTGAAATACTCTGTTTTCTAACTCAGCCATATTTTATCTCTCCTTCTCCTATACTTCCCCTTGCTTTCAGGTTCTTCTAGAATGACAGACATGCCCGTATTTCTTTCTTCAGTGGATATGTTTCTTGTTCTTACCTAAATAATCTTTCCAATGAAAGCAAGTGAGTACATAATTGTCAGACACTGGCTAAAATATTCACTGTTAAAAATATTTCACTATTATTTTATTGTAATTTGATGACTCAGTTGTCAGAAAGTTATTAGCTGATAAAATATAAAAGGAGCATAATTTCCCAAAAGACAGCTAGAGTTACTGATGCCATTACTCACGTATGAATAGATATGTATATGATGGTGCTACAATTGCTGCTTCGCCTAATTGCTTTCTTTCAAACATGTATCTGCCTGGTGCATCATCTTTTCACTAAGAGAGAAGTCAGCATGATGTTTTTCGGGCTGCTTCTCAACCAGGCCGTGCGAATCCCACAAAGCTACGCTGTCTGACTGCACACAACACCACTGAGCACCTGTACAGTTCACTGCCTGTTCCTGCACTGTGCACCCTCCGCTCGCTTGGTTGTGGTGACTGCAGTCAGAGGACCTGAAGGAGACAGGCACCCGATGGCTCTCGGAGAACTTTCTGACACCATGAGCCCCACAGGAGCCCAGAGGAGCCCCAGCACTAGGAGAGCCTGACACAGCCCCTGAGTGCTCACGCTCCCCTGAGTTTCCCCCTTTGGGTCAACTTCCCCATTTCTGTCCGTCTGCTTCTTCATAATATTAGCACACCTTTCTTTTTAACAGCTGGAGTTCCCTCTTTTGCTTTTCAGGCCAGCCCCATTGACTCTGGCTGCACAATTCTTCTGTGGCTGTATCACAAAGGCATAAAAAGCATGAAACGGGAAATTTAGTCTACTATGGAAGGAAAATCCAGAAGCAAAAAGAATGGACAGATATTGTAGTGAATGATCAGGGACTGTAACTTCTGAGGTATTCACTGATCAGCTGAACACAGGAAAATGCAATGTCTGGGCTCCTGCAAAGATTATGTTACATAGGTTTGATTTAGACCAGATTAAGATGAGATGGAGGCCACCTACCAACTACCACTTTTTCTGCATTCAACTCTAACTCGTCATCTTGAAATTATTATGGACAGCTATAGCTCCATCTCAGCAGAAATCGTAAGTCAGAGTCAACTTTCTTTTATTACTTATGCCAAAGTAGTTTTCCATCATGTTTTCCCTTTTCTTTCTCATGTTAGAAACACAAGCAGGGGATCCATTCTAGGGAAAGCTGCAACCCTGCCCAGCATGGCAGGGAGCTCAGAACTCATAGTTCATGGTGGAAAAGGGACTACAGAAAGAATTGCTTTGCCTGTTCCCATTTGCCACCCAGCTATTCAGTATCTGAAGACACCAGCAGGAAGAGTTACTTATCCAGCAAGGCACAAAGAACAGTTTCTAGACAAGATAATAAAAAATGGTGCTCAGTAGTCACATACTCATGCTCAAAAAAACATGTTGCGAAAGGTCCACACAGGTGCATTGTTCTCTGGCTGCCATATGTCCACAGGGGGCACCGAGGAATTTGGCCTGTCATCTGCTGTTCTGCCTCAGAGTTATACTTTGGCACCTGCACAGCAGCAAGGAGAAATGTTGTCCTGCTCATGAAAGAACTGAGTATGCTTCTGAGCACCTGGACAGTGCAACAGAGGTGGTGTTTACCAGAAAGTGCTCTGAATAAGGCAAATATCTACCATCTGATAGATGCTGCGCTGCAGAGCTAGAGAAGCTCTGTCAGCAAGGTGGCAGGTGGAAATGAAGTGGAGCAAATCCCAGGACAGAAAACGTCTGAACTGTCGGGAGAAGAAGCCATAAAGTACTGACTGGAGCCTCCTTCCCTTTTGTCACTGGACTGTCCTTGCTGACAGTAATAAACAGTGGCTTTGGCTGGTCCAGTCTTCAGAGACAAGCTTGGTATCTCCCTTTTCCTGTGGTCCTCTCCCCAAGGTAAGGTGTCCTGGAATCAACTCATCTTTCTCAGCAATCTCTGCTCATCTGCTTACACATCTTCCAGCCAAAACAAAAGTAATTCTCAATCAAAACAGGGCTGCCAAGGGAGGAGAATGAACTTCTGGAAATTCTGACCAGTTGAGCTCAAAACTGTGGCTGTTACGTGCCAACACCGTGAGTGGAAACTGCAAAAGTGCTTCTAGGCTCCTAATACAAACTTGGGGCTTATCCACCTACAAACTGAGTATGTGTGGAAGCACACAAGAACCCGTCAACAGAACATGACTCTTGTTAATAAAATTTTCCTACATTGTCTGGGACTAACAAATGGGCTGGGATGCAAGTTTTGCTCAGACGTGCATGATGACAGAAGATTGCGTGCTATTCAGGACTATAAGGTGCTTACTTTAAATGAACTTCTAGGAAAACAAAACCAAACAAAACCCCAGAAGTAAATAAGGCGTGTACCAGACAATTGTGTATTGAGCTGTACAATGAGACAGTCACTATAAATGCAGCAAGCACAGCGTCTCCTATTTATGCCGTGCTCCTTGCCCCTGTGCACTTGACAACCTCTCTGGCTTCTACACCACAAGCACTCCAGAATCTTCTCCATTCTGCACTAGCAGCCAAGATTCACAGAAATTAAATATTAAATTGATTAATGCACAGAAAATCCTAGGATGTGCAATCATATCTACGGTACTGTTTAATTCCTGCTGTGGTAATGGTGACAATTTGCAGAACTTTGGATCCTAATCCTTCAAATTATTTTACATGTGTGGCTGGGACCAGAATGTTGGCTGTTGCCTGTTGTGCATCTTATAAATTCCCCCCAGTCTTCTCTGTCCATTTTTAGTCTGAATATTTTCGTGGCACTTTTTCAGATCACTGAGTTTTCATAGAATTGACAGAAATAATAAACCATGGCTAACTCTAGCACAGATTTACTGTTCAAACTGATGCTTGTGATATGCCATTGAAGAAAAAGACAGATGGAAAACATCCATCTGGCAAAGCGTGTGAGTGCACTGCCATGGATCAAAATAGTGAGCATATTTAAAGACATACGGTTTGCGTATGGTCATTAAAAGATACATTCACAACTTTAGTTGAACTAGTTTGTCTGCGGCCTTCCAGCAGGCAAGTGAGAGCACCTAAATTCAGCTGCTCCTTCTCTGAGTCACCCATTCTAGTGCCACTAACTTTAAAGGCAGTCTAAGGAGATTAGCTTCCTGTGCCTAATGTTAGCCTTTGTGAACAGCCTCTGTGTGTCATCCTCCCGCCTATTCAGTGAAAAAAGAGCTGCGCATCGGTGTTCACGACATAAACAGAAATTCACATTAGGCAAATAGCAGTAATCCGTGCTTTTTTTTCTTCCTCAGGATGCTTTGAACATTGTCTGCTCAAAGTGCTATTGTAAAAAAAGACATTCCATGGTGCCATTTCTTAACCTATTGTGCTAAGAGAGAAATGGGGAAAAAAAGACTTCAGCTGTCTGAGAGATGCTTTCTCTCTCAGAGGTAGAAGAGGAAAATAAAAAAGAAATTTGCTCTTGGAAACTGAGCAGTCTGGCCTAGCTATTTCAACTTCCACAAGAGAAGTGTATGGCCAAGTCCAGTGATCCTTCAACTTCTTAAATTCAACAAACACCCCAGTAGGTCTTGTGTACTGGTTAATCAAAATAAGCAAAATTCCAGGGTAAGAACAGTGTTTCAGTTCCATCACTACTTGCCCCTCCCATTACTGCCAAAATACCAACTCATCCCAGGACAGCCCCCTGAACGGCTTCACAGATCAAGCTGCCAGAGCACTGGCATGTAACAGCAATACAAGGAGGAGGTAGTCCACGTAAAGCAACAGAAATTCCTATGCATGACTCTGCTAATTGCACCACCAGGTAGGATGTTATTTAAATATACTACCATTTTAGCACAATGCCAACAGACACAGCATGCTCTGGGTTTTCCAAACACGCAAGTAGTGCTTTGCTGTATAATATTTGGTATTTTCTGTTCAGCAGGCACAGGGCTTGAAAAGAAATAAGTTGCCATCGATTTGTCAGAAGAGTAAGCTTAGGAGGTGGTGGCAGCAGGACAAGAGCAGTGGGATCCATAGCCAGCTCCCAGGGCGAGAAGGGTTATCTCAGCTTCCCGTGGGTAAAATTTCCTCCAGATTATTGTCTGGGAAGACTTTATTTTTTAGAATAGCAAATACAATAATAAGTGCATACAACATTTCCTCACATGCTTCCTGCAAATTAGATGCCACCTCCCCCCTCCTCCTCCTCCTGAATCTAGGTGCTCATCACCCAGGTTTCTGACTGCAGAGACAAAGTCCTCTGATATCCTCCCTTATTGCTATAGGAAGACTTTGTTGTTACCCCACTGAACAACTGTTTTGGAAACCCCTTCTGTCATCATTTCTAGTATCTACTGGTGTGCCTTCACATAGGTTGAAAGGAAATATGATTTTGGCAGCTGCATAGGCCCATTTAGAGCCCCGTGGAGAAATGGTGGGAAAATGACATGGCCACACCAGTTTCACTCTGGGGCTGTTATCTGGCAAAAAAAAAAAACCAACATGTTGCAGTGGAAATGCTTCTCATATCTCTTTTTGAGGATTGAGGAAGGCAGCCTTGATCCCATTCACAGCTAAGTATGTTTTCTTCCTTCCACAGGGACTAGAAACAAGAGGACAGGCCCAGGTAAAATCCCTCTGCCTCATGGGAACAGAGGAGCTCACAGTGAGCAACTGAAGATTCATCCTTTATGGAGAGAAGATAGTTTAGAATACCCTCATTCCTATTATCTGTACTTTCAGATGTATTTTCCTCTTGTTCCCTGGTGAACAGATTTTTATATTAAATTTCATTGCTATATTTTGTGAATTGCAGATATGTTTCTTTTTCTTCTTGGGTGACATTTACTCCTTACAGTGGCTTTTCTCTACACTGTGACTTATATCGCATGTAAAACCTCAAAATATATGGCACATATGCAACACACACATTACAGTGTCCTCATATTAACACTTTCCATCATGAATGAAACTCAAGTAAACATTGGAAGTAATACAGAGTCAAGCTATTAAAGAAGATAAAAGTCAGCAAGGCTTTTACCACATGACAAAATGAAAATGTACTTCAGAGCAAGCTAGGAGCATGAGTCTTCCTAGAAAAGATGCTGAGTCCTCAAGTGATCTAAGCTGGTATAGTTCTGTAAAGTATATGGAGCTATCATTTGTTTGCAGTTTCTCAGCTCTGGACTTGCACGTTCCCAATGCATCTTGGGTTGCGTAGCTTGAAGTTAAGATATTGTATCATTTGTATAATTTGATGATCAAGGACAAATACACACATAAGAAAGAGTACCAGTGAGGGGTAAAAAAAGGCCCAGCTATCTTTTGCTGGCAGCCTTCTCCTTCAGAATTTTTTATTAGATATGTACCCTGACTAAAACACGCACCAGCACTCCTCTTGAGCTGTTCCCCACTTGACTTGCAGGATTTCCTTTCTATATGAATAGCTTACTGTTCACAGGCAAGTGCAATTTATTTATTCAAAACATTTTCTCCAAGCTATCCAAACCCTACCAAATTCAATTTACTTTCAAATTAGATACCTTGCTCATATCTTTACACCCCTAAATCTTGCTCCCCTCAGCCTGCCTAATTTATTGATTTTTTAATGTGAGAGTCTAATTTCTTCACCTTATAAAATAAAAAAAAAAAAAAGATGCCCTCACATTCCCAATGTATTCATTTTGGAGAGAGAATCAACATGAGCTTCAGTGAAAAAGAGGTTGTTCAGAAAGTCACGGGTTTGCTAAAACAGGGCTACCTTAATTACAGGTGCTCTTAGAGCCACAGTATCTGTAGAACAGACTTTTTGTTTTAGTTGCTGCAGTAATGAACCTCCAAATCCAATTAGCCTGCGTTTGGACTGAAATAGCTCAGCGCTGATGATACTCCAGTGGCCCAGAACTGAGCTGGGACACTTGGTTGCCCTTGGTGCGGGTATGGCTTCTGCTGGATGTAATTGTCACGAGATGTGAACTGGCTTGTAACCTTCAGTCTTTTAAATTATTCCTGCTATTACTGATTTTTAAATATAGATTAAGACCTTCTGTGCTATTTTATGGTACGTATCAAAGGTTTCAGTCAAAACTTAGAATGCAACCAGCAGGACCTAGTCTGCCATGCAGGAGCTTCTCTCCATAAGCCAATATCAAACATATACTTGGAGCCATAAGAAAAAATCCCTTCCAGTAGGACTGTTTGTCAGTACACTGTCTAGATATCTCATACAAGAAATCAACTTTCAATTCATGGCCAGACTTTAATACAAGAGAATCATTACGTGATGGCAAAACAACTCTCCCATTGGCTACATTTCCTGAAAAGAGCATGCATTTTCTGAGTATAGCTGCTTACCATTTCAAAACCACTAAAATAAAAACCTCCAGTGTGAAGAATTATGTTTGTAAGAAGCTTTGGTATTACCATGAAAACACCTCAGCAAATATTCTGCTCCACGCCCTCTGAGGTAACACAGAGAGGCTGATAGTGTCTCTGCTTTGTAGTACTTCAAGGACAAAAACTTTGCAGAGTCAAAGGAAATAAAACAAAGAAGGAGGGAATAATATTTCCAAGCTCCAGGCAAGAATAACTTTGAGTTGTCCAGAATACAACATCTTTTGCTCTAGACAGAACTATCCACAACACATACATCTGCAAATACTACCTTCCTTTTCCTCAGAAGTTTTATGCTTTTCCTCCCATGTCAGTGCTAGCACCCATGCAGCAAGCTTGAGCAGCTCTCACATCCAGCGTCAATCAACTTTTTCTCCTTTTTCTTTTTTTTTTTTTTTTTTTTTTGAGATAATCTTCACACGGATCAGCAAGTCACTCCTCCCCTGTGGCAGCAGAGGCAGCAGAGCTGGCAGAGGGAAGGCAGCAGGAGCAGGCAGCTGGGATGGAGGAGATGCAAGAGGCAGGGGCTGCTGCCCCTTCCACCAGTTGTGCAGCTTTAGGTTAACAGCTAATCTGGTTTCTGATCACTTGTTGGGGTGGCTGCTCTCCTCCTGCATCCCTGCCCCTCTTTGCTCCTTCCACAAAGGTCCACTGATGTAACTGCTCATGCCAACCTACACCTGGAGTGTTATCTGGGTTATGGTAGTCATCATCCATCGTCCTTTCTCACTCCTCCAATAATCAGGATGCATAAGCTTACTTTTTCCTTTTGTCCAGATCTGACACTAGGCTGTTTCTCTTTCATGCTTAAGCAAGCTTAGGTCTGTAGAGGGGTTCTAAGATATGATTCATCTGACCTGTTTGACAAATCTACTTTAAGATAAGATGAATCATGTGCTACAACTGTTTACTGCTCTCCGCAGACTGCAAAGGGAGCTTGGGGACACTGACTCAGATTTAAACTTCTGCATTATAAACCTCAAAAAGTAGGTGATTTGAATCCCAGCATTCAGTTTCAACTAATAATGAACAGAGAGCAAGAGAAAAATCAGAGAACGGGCATGCGTGCAGATGACTCAATGTTATTCACCATACTCGAGACTAGGAAAAAAAGAGAGTGAGAACTTCCAGGAGGATCTTGCCAAAGGCTCACAGATAGCTGGGTAACACAAAGAAAATTCATGCTTGAAAAAGATAAGGAGTCTTGCAGGGAGTGTTTAAATTCTTTTCATATTGTGAATACCTCTGAAATAACTGTGACTTCTCAACACCAAAATTGAGATATCGTTGCACACTCTAATTGATGAACACATGCTGAGAGTCAAAGAAGGTAAAGATAATTGTGGTGGTTGGTTTTGGTGTCGCTATGTACGTACATGCACATATCTGACACAGAGCTTAAGCAAACTGCAAGACATTAGCATTTCAGAAATAACGAGAGTATAACTATGCATCCCAGGTGAGAACTGGCAGTTTTGCTGCTGCTCTATAAATCACACAGCTCTTGCAGCTACTAATCTGCTGCAGAGATCTTACTAGCTAACAAAGCGATAGGAGAAAAGTGCAGAAGAATAAAATGCCAAGAATAGAACCACAGTCTCTTGATTGCTGCTTCAGAGGCTGCCCTGTATGCTGGACTCCACCTCCTTTCTCTTTTTAGTTCTATACAAATAGGTATTTCTTATTATTTTCAGGGTTGTATTCATATAAGAAAGGTGGTTTTTTTCTTTCTTTTGAGATCAATTCATCTTTAGGAACCTCTATATCTCTATATCTCCCCCTCCCATCCTCCCCCGCCCCCTTGCCGCAATCACGTTTTGTTACTTCTCATCTCACGTCCCTTGCTGTTCCTCCAGAACTTTGAACATGACCACTCTTATGTAGTGTCTGTGTTTAGCAAGGGGCTTTAAAGTAATTATCTTTCATAGCAGTTCCCTGCTAATGCTGACCTGGAATTTCAGGCAATGTAAGCCAGAGCCGCTGAGCAAGGAGACACAGGGTTCTTCTCCTCCATTTCAGTATTCAGTGCTTCTGGTATTTTCATTCTTCTTGAAGGCAGACCGACTTTGGGAGATCTGAGTAATTCTTACTCTTAGGAATGTGCATCCTGTGTATTGTCCAATCTCAACTCATGCTGATAACTGTTTTCATTAGACAGTTTGTGGAAATTCTTCCTTTCATAAGAAAAAATACCCCTGGGAAGGCTATATCTGGGTGGAAAGGGTACACTCTCATTCGGGGACTACTTAGGAAAGAAACAGTTACTTTTAACTGCATAAAACCCCTTTTTTCAGGAAAAACAAAACAAAATATTTTTTCTAAAGGTACAGCTCAGGAAGATATCAGGTGAACAAAAGATGGATACTTAAGCCTTTCTCCTGTTCAAAAATCCAGCTTGTGTATGACAGTCTTTGACACTGCCCTTTACGCCAGCTCTAGAGAAAGGACTACCTGTAGAGATAAGTCTTTGCATTCCTATTCAGTCTTTGACTTTCTGGAGACAGTTTCCTCAGATAAACTCATTTTAAAAAAAGTATTTGTGAGATAATCCTCCAGGTCTGAATTTCTCACCCACGGAAGGGGTGCAAGGTACAGAGCAAAGTATCAGTCGTATTAAAGTGATGGCAGCCGAGCTTGCTGGATTGGTCAACAGAGATGTATAGTATTGTCAAATGCATAACAAGTGTATGAATCTATTTCTGTGACTGTCTGTTCTCTAGTTAGCAGAGAGGAAACCAGCAGTAGGTAGAAGTGTCTGTCTTTTTTGAGGCAATGGTCACAGCACTGTTTTTTTCCTTTGGTGCACACCCTTCAGGGATAAGCCTTTAAAATCGGGGAGGGAGAAAATAGATTCTCGCTAGTCTGCTTATACACAAGTATAACTCATAGATAAACTGGATTTTTCCTTTTCCATTCTCTTACCTAAGAAACATAAACTCAGAAAGATAAGATCTCTTTTAAATTTTGCATCCGCTGCAGGGAATTAATAATGTATGAAATTACTCTTCTTATGCTTTCTAATGTATTATCAGTGTTTGGTTAATGAAGAGGCTAGAAAGTCTTCTTACCATAGATTACTTTTTCTAATATGGTGGTAGCTGTGATTCTGACACCATGAAGATGGGGAGCAGAGAACTACAACTGGCAGGATGCTGGATCTAAAGACTTATGAAGGCTTTTGATTTCTGCGTAATGCCAAACTAGCATTTTTGGGAAAGACAACCCCTCACATATTGGGAAAAAAATCAGATAATAACTTTTATGCAATGAAGCATGCTATTCTAGCAGACTAACTTTAACAGCAGGTCTGGATCTGAATGCTACCTTTTGAATACATTTTGAAGTGCTGCAGAGCCCCAGATTAGCAGCGCTGCAAGATCAAAAGGCTGTGATGCAAAATTTTGGTGCAGCATGCCGCAACACATAAAAACCACACTGCCTGTTTTTAGCAGATTCTCACCCACCATAGTGCCTCCTTTAGTCTATGTTTAGGGCTTAGCTCAATGCGCACCTGCAGAGGGCTGAATCCAGCCTCCAACGCCATAGTGAGCATTGTACAACCCACCCTGGCGCTGGGTAGGGTCGTGAGTCCTCTTCCCGCATCCCTTCCTTCATCTGGGAAAGGGCAGCACAGATGAGCCGGAGCCCGCCTGGGAAAATATGTCAGCTCTGCTTGGGGGAAAGCGGGGAGCAGGGCTATGGCAAGTCTTGGAGCAACCACCCAGCCCCGGTGTCCCGTGCTGGCACAGGGGCCATGAGCTTCCTCCGGTTACTTCACAAAAGTGACACAGATCTCCTCCACCACTATTTTTGAGACCGAAGAAAATTTGGTTAGCTGTGTGTAAAGCTCTGGAACAATACATTTTTAATGGGCAGGTAGAGCGCTAATTTAAGGGTAAATTATATATTTGGGTTAGCAGCTTGGCTGCTTTGTTGTTTGGTTCTTTCAGACTATTTGGATGGAAGCCACCAAAGCTCGGTGATTTATCTCTATTTAATTTTTCCACTTTTTCAGATCCTTAGCTGTTGATAATTCAATTTCTGGCAACTGCAGACCTTCACTCCCTATTATAAGTTATACCCCAAGGCAGACGTACTGCCATCTGCACTGTAATGGTGGTGGTAGCTAGTGGATGTAGAGAGGCAAATGTCCAGATGCCACTTGGGCTCTGAAACAGTTTTAATATACAGATGATGTTAGGATTAGAAACACCCTCTGAATACAAATATTAGCCTCTCAGAAACATTAGGGTACTCTCCCAAGGGATCCCTCCACCCTGTACTCGACTTCCGTATATTGCTTGTCCCGATAGCTTTAATGGATGCAGAAAACTAAGGATTTTTCTTTGCTCAGCCTCCAAAATCAGCAAAGGAGGAACTAATCCCCATCCAGTCATCCTTATACGACTCACTTCACTCCCCTCATCTTCCCTTATGCTCTCCTCCCAATCTCCAGAAGAAATCTTCTTTCAGGTGGTTTGTGCTTACAGCAAACCATCAGCTTCTGCTTTCCTGAGGAATATACCCCTTTCCCAGCTGCTGGCTGCAGGCTGCAGGCACAGCGCAACGGCACAAGGCGCTGCCGCGTGTAAGAGCTGGGAGGCATCATCCCCTCTCCAGCGAGCCTGGAAACGATACAAGTCTTGACCTGGATTAAAGAGAGATTACTATATTTTAGAGAGAAATTACCCAAAAAATCTTTCTAAAAAGCTCAACAAGGATGTAGCCTACAGACAGCGAGGTGGAAAAAAAATGTGGGAATGGCTGAAGTATGCCCACACTTGTGGCACAGGGCTCCTGGCAAAAAGGGAGAGCCTTGTCTCATGCTGGGTGTTGCACAGATCAGCACCAGTACAGCCCGTCTTTCCGACCTCCTGTGTGACACAGGGCCTGTCCCTACAGTTACTCATTCCCGAGTTGAACCTATAATTTCTCGATGAGCTACGACACAGCTTGATGAGCTACTAGCTGAGGGAAGCTAGCAAGAAACAAGGATGCTGCATCTTCTCCATGGGGCTAGTTATCTTGAGATGTGGAAAACCTGTGTGGCTGCAGTCGCATGTTCCTGTTCTGTGATGAGAAAGGAGGACAACGGTGGTTATCTTGCATGATAACCAAGGGGGTGGAGAGTTGTTCATGACACCACTGGAGAATTTCTTTGCTCCCTACTATGTCTCCTTGGATAAATATATTTATAAACTGCAAGTTTATTAGTATTTCCTAAGCAGAAATTCACCTGGCATTGTCCAGGCAGAGTTTCATCTGTCTCTACACAAATGGTTCAGTACCTGTCTAATAACATATCTTCAAACATATCTGGACTTCACAGTGAGGAAGTTGTAATTTGCTCCTTTTTGACAGGCACAGCTATCTATAATACACATCTCCATAGATGACCTCCCACAGTATTCAGCCATCATTTCTGTTTTAACATGACCTTCCCAAAGAGAAAGAGGTGGAGCAGAAAGACTTCAGACCCACTAACACCCATTCTCTATTAAACTGTTTTGAAAGTCATGAAGAGAAAGGTAAACTGATCATGAATATGTCCTGTCCCTATTCTGGAAACAACTGCATTCTTGTTCGCTGAAGACATCTCTTTACCATTGCCTCAGCTAAGTCAATGAGGAAGAAAGGGAAGCCCGAGCCAGAGAGAACAGAGAACAATTTAAGACATTTGGGCAACCTGGAATGTAATTTTGCTGGAGGGTGATATTCCCTTTCCACATAATTTTGTTTTTGTGGAATAAAGGACTTGTTACAGCTTGGCAATGCTTTTTAGGAGATTTAAATTTCTAACAGAAAACAAACCCTTCAAGATGCTTGACTTGCATTGTTCCAAATTACTACATTCTTTAGCTCTAATCAACCCGGTTTTGATCATTGCTCTTTTAAGATACATTTTCTTAACATAAGCAGAAGTTACATAGTCTCTGCATAAGCTGTGACTCACAGCTATGATTTTATACCACTTTAATGTAGGACTGTTTTCAAAACTCTCAAAAAAACTGTGTATGCAACTAGTACATCGGCAAAGATTTTTAAAAAATGAATTTTTTTTCGGAATTATCAATGCTGACACCTATTCTATCACTGGCAACCGTGGCTTATCCAGCCAATAATTTTTTTACCTCAGTTGTAGTGAGCGGCAACCATTAAAAGGTAAAAAGTGTGCAGTGAAGGTATGTGAGTGACCACTCGTGACATTTCAAAAGTTACATGTTATGTTTCACGCATGAAGTTGAGGCAAATATATTTGTACTCCGTGCTTGGAGCAGGGAGTCCTTCCACGCTCCTCTGGATTGACGTGGTTGGTTGTCCACAATGAGAGCAGTTTCTAATTCCCCTTGGCCCTTGGCTTCCTGACTACTGCATTTTGCAGATGAAGTGAATCTGCTCTTAGGAAGGGCCAGTTTATGCTGCTTCTTTTTTTCCTGGGAGTTGGGTCGTGGTGTATTTTGCATAACACCTGGCAGGACAGCTTAGCCTGAAGCAGAAATCCAAAGCAACATCTGTCCTCCTCTGTATCACTTCTTCTCTATTTCCCTCCACTGCAGTTGCATTCTTCTGTTCTTTCAGTCCCTCTTTAAAATCTGGCTTTGCTTATGGTAAGGGAGGGTATAAATTACACATCCCTCCTTCCAACTGAACTCTGTCTTCTGGAGCTTCTCAATGAAAGGAGGAGGACGAGGATGCATCTGGTACTTACAAAACAGTGGGAGCAATCCTTCTAGTGGCTGGAAATACAGACCTCAGGAAGAATGTTTGTAGTGCATCAATTCCTGGCAGAAACATCTAATCTGTCACTTTAAACTATAAGATTTTGTCTAAACTACTAAAAGGGGAAATAAGACCAAGTTATTAGTGGGGAAGTGATAAAACTGATGACTGACACAAGAGAGAAACTTACAGCTGGTACTTACACAATTTAAAGAACCTATCTGTGCTCTCTGAGAGTACTCCTCTTATACTGCTCAGCTTGTGATAAAGCCACCTATTAATATCAGTCAGACTTGGAATCCAAGACTGTTGAGAGATACTCTTTGTAAAAAAAAAACTAAAAAAGAGAAATTAAATACAAGTGGTATTAATTCTATAACATACCATGGGTAGTGTGCTGAAGTGCTCAGCAAAAACACGAGCAAGATGGAAGACAGAAACTTTCTGGAATGAAAATCCAATGGCTTAATACAAAGTTCTACCAACATAGCTCCAAAATCAAATGCAGGTCAAATAGCATGCCTGCTTCAGTGGAAAAGCTCTAATATTGTCCAAGCGACCAAAACTTACCAATCACTTTCACATTTTGACCAGATCTCACTCCTTTCAAACACTCAGAAAAAAAAAAAAAAAAAACACAGACTGCAGAGCCTTATAAAAGACAATTCTAGAAAAGCCACTACTCATGAAAAACCCTGACCTAAGTATGTAGGTGAGTCAGGAAAGATTATCATGCAACACGGCTTATATATTTAAAACATCACACGATTAGAACAGCAATAGAAAAAGGTGTGATTTTTCCTACAAATAGAGATTCCTGTAGGCCTTTACTGCAGTTACAGTTTAGTGGGATCCCTTTGAAGCGAGAGGATGAGCTATCATGTGCGAGAACATCAAAGTAAGCAAATAACAACACATTAGTCTGGCAAATGCTTCGTCCTTCAGTTATCTGTTCACAGCTCTGCATTTCTGCAAGGCAATGTGGATAGCATACCAGTGGGTACAGGATCGACCCGACAGACACAAATACTTCATCCATGATGATAACAAAATGGTAAGACTATCAGATTCACAAGAAAGCACGGAACTGAAAAATTTCGAATTTTTCAGAGTTCATATCCCATTACCCAATCTACCTGTAAAGAATACAGTGGGAAAAAACATCATGAATTTTGAAAAAGCATTAAAAAGTCATCAGACCATGCAAAAGACATTTCTGTAACCTATGCACTATTTCCTGGCCACTTATCACATTTATTCCAGCAGTCTCTGTCCTCGATCCATTAATGTAGCGTTATCTGGGGAAAGTACACAGTGCTCTCTGAGTGTTTTAGAGCTGCTTGAACCCAAGGTTTCAAACAGTTTTGTAAGTAAAATTGCCAGAGTTTAACAAGAAGGGTAAAACACAGCAAAATAATTGCATACATTTGTAATTAATTCTTTGTCTATTGAAATGCAAAAATTGATCTGTGACAAATAATTATTAAGAACTCTTAAGAGTGAAAATACAATGGCAATTTTCTAAATTAATTTAATGGTTGACTTCCTTTAATTAGTGGTAAATTATTTATTGCAAGTTCTTTAATCACTTTCTATTTACACAAGGGAGCCCAAATCTTGGTTGAGCTATAGAAATCACTGCCATAGTAAACAATAAAAGATGTTATCTAATCCTTATGGTTTTGTGGGGGTTTGCACAAGAGAAAGCAAAAGAGCTGGAAGACTCTGATTTTTATTTTACTGTATAAGGTTACATCCAAGCAACCTAAGTGCAGTTAAAGTTAGGAAGCATGGAGTGAACAGATCATCACAAATCATGGGTATATCCAAATGCACCACGTCACATCCCTTCATAAACTTGCTGTTTTCTACTTTATAAATAGTTTTTTTCTCCTATGGGAAGCCTCATCCGTAATCTCACCTGGGGGGAAAATTTTTCTAACTTCTAGCCTAATATTATTCATGGCTAGTTTATACTTCATTGTTTTTGCAAATTGTCCTTTACTGTAAATATGTTTATATTGGTTTTATTATTTGCCCCATTGACATATACACAGGCAGCAAGGCCTCTCTCACATTCAATTATTTTTGGACAAAACCAGCCAAGTTCATTTAGTCTTTTTTTGTTAAAGCAGACTCTCTGTTTACCTCAGAAACATTTCTCTCTTTCAGTTTGCATTCACCTTTGTTGAACGTGCAGAGCAGGACAGTACCCTGTATTTTAGAAGGAATTCAACATAAGTTGGTACTGATGTTTCCTAATTTCTTTTGGGTATACACCACCAAATACATCTTAGGATCATTTATCTTCTTCACAGATACATGAAAGCCTAAGCTGCTTCAGCAGTGGCTTATCTTTGTCACCTTTAGTCATCCTAATAACACTGAATCCACTGATGTCCTCCTTTTCTTCAGTTATTTTTAACAGATGAGCTTCGAGTTTATCGCTGAAAACTTATTTTACGGTATTGCTCAGGGAAGCCTTTCGATACCAGACAGACGAAAAGCATCTCAGTATTAACAGTCTGCAGCTTATTAGCACAGCATACTTCTGCTGAACTTCATTGCACCACACAGAGCTTCATTTGAGATGATTAAAATTTAATATCAAGACATTCAACTAAGCCATGCTGGAAAATCTGCCATTACAATTCTTTTAAGTCTCATCATAACAATCCAGGGAAAAAAACAACTATGACAGGCTTGGAAAAGTCCACATTTAAATAATGCTCTTTGTCCTCCATACAGGGCATATAGGAAAAGTCATCACCAAATATCACAGCGACTTTTTAACACACTATCCCTTCTTCTTTGCTAGGTCTTTGGGGGAATATAGGAAGAGAGATGGGAGGGCAGAAGAAAGGGCAGTATTTTGAGGCAAAGGTTGCTGATCTCACCAAAAGGCAAAAACCAGATAAAACATGTCAAGAATGCAGAAGAAGATTAAGACAATTTTCACAGTATAGGATAAGCTATAGTAACACAAAGAATACAACAGCAACAGGTAATTTGACTTGAATTAGTTGGAAGACAGTAAATTAGCAAAGTTTTAAAGAACTTTTTTCTCAAAAATGCTTCAGTGGCCGTGAGGAACTAGTAGAAAAGATAAGCACGAAGAGGGTTGGGTGTTTGACAGGGTTTGTTTGGAATTGTGTGCAATAGAGGTTTCTTTCTTTATTTACTTTTTTGAATGGTAATAAATGATTTTAAAACTTCTTTCAAGTTTTTTCACGCTACAACCTGTAAACAGTACCTAGCAGTCTGAGGGCTGCACCTCTATTTTTGACTTGCATTCTAATCAGAGGAATCAAAGTGCTCCACATGCACCGTCCCAGCCACAACCAGCACCTCGTGGATCTGTAGCTGCTCTGGCCTGGCCGATTTCCTGGCAGCAAACCCCAGTCCTGGAACTCCATAGCCATGAGAATAAGCCTTACTGTCCTGACTGCAAATCTCTTCAACAGTTGATATTACTCCTGCCTTCCTATTTGATAAACTATATTAATATAAGCCTATGCTATATTTCTACATATTTTTGTACTTCCTTGTTTGTCGTTATCCTACCATTGACCTACCTGTCATCGCCCTACCAACATGTATGTCCTATCACAATTTCCATTGATCCACCGTATCTCTTTTGACTTTTGATTTCTTTTTCTAGTGTCCTATCACATTCTCCTCTTCCACATCTCACTTTCAACGGGAGAGTGAATTGGCAATTCAAAGCTTCTCTTTGCTTTCTCAAAGCTTATTCCTTCATAGTTTGAACCTACCACTGAAAGCAAAATTTTTTTTCCAATGATCAATCAGATAGCTCCTGCACGGATCTTCTGTGCAACCTTGCTTGACTTTACCCACAGTGGGTAAATGAAATCCATCTGCCCATGACTGATGGCTCCATCTGCACCAACCACTTGCTAGCTTTTGGCCCTAATCTCTGGCCTATTATTTAAACATACATCTTGCTATACATTCCTTCTCTGGGATCTGTCAGACCCGGCGGATCTCACAGCAATCAGTGGAACATTAAAGAGGTCATTTTCCATCCCACCGGACCTGTGACCAGTGCTCTGGATAGACAAGTTTGCTCTGACCCTCCCCGCTCAAAGTTCAAGAGTCCAGTCTTAACAGGATTCATCAGACATTAGTGCTGTCACTTGTGAACGCGTTCTTACTCTGGCATAAATGCAGGGCATTGAAAATGCAGGGCATGTTTAAATACAAGAACAGCGAGCAGGTTGTGTGTGGTTTTTGTTTTCTGTTTTTCCCTTAATGAAATTCTACTATGTTGAAAAGCATTTTAATGAAATGCATACAGGAAACAAGCAGAAGTTGCTTGAAAATTAGAGTTAATTACACATTAACTGCAAGTCTTGTATGCAATGGTCTGAACACAGTACTTAACATGTTTATCATCAGAAGTTTAACGATAAAAACAAAACAAGAGGCTTTTGGTCCTTTTTATAGTTGTATAAAAGCATGAATTAATTGTCTTATTAATAGGTAGAAAGTAATATAATATTAGCGTTCGGGTATTCTTTCTGTCTCCCACTTTAATTCATTTGGAGTACTTTCCCAATACACGCAGTGTTGGTAGAACTCTTCCTACAGAAGCAAACAGATATTTTACAGGATAGAACAAATAGATATGGACAGGATAAGAAAAATAATGAGGAAATTTAGAAGAAAAACCCACTTGGTTCTCTAAAGGGGAATCTGTAGCCCAAACCTTACACATTAAAATTCAGTGCTTCAGAGAGGCGACTTGGTTTCCTGGTGGTCAGAAGATGGTGGGCTCTTTCAAAGGAAGCTCTGGAAGGTGACCTTCCTTCACTGACTGTATTAGAAATATGGGAATCGAATATTTGCCTAGGTAATTAGAATAAAAAAGTATAACAAGAACAATAAAACCATTTTTATTTCCCACTTTTTTAGATCATAATTTTTAGCAGTTATGTGGAATTTATAAGTACTAAGAAAGTAAATGAGTTACCCAGTTTTACATTTGTCAGAGGTATCTTGAAGAGTAGTAGCTAGTGATGTTACTCTTTCCTGTAAAAGCAGGTGTCCAGATACACTGAAAATTATCCACAAGAGACAGCATTCTTTGTGCATGTCATTCTACTTCTGCTATGATGCTGAAAAATGGAACTGATTACCTGCTTATCTATCCCAGCTTTTGTTCTTTTCCTAAGAACCCATTGACCCATCTAACTATCTTGGTCTATATCTTTTCTTATTTGCATCATAACAGTTTTCTCAGACACTCAGTGAGCTCATTAATTTATATTTCAGAACTAGAAAACCCTCATTCAGGAAGGCAGTCTGTTTTGATCTACACGTAGACAAGATGAAAAATCCATCTCTTCTAGAATTTTTTTTTTTTTTAATATATTTTATCACCCTTGTTATTAAAGCTGATTTCTCATTTGGCCTTGTGTACCTTTAACTGAGGGACATAAGTCAGATAAGACCCATCCACCCCAAGTTTTCAGATCTAGTTCCAGTCTTCACAGGAGACCATGCATCATACAATCACCTTCATAACCATTAGAAATGTTGCCTTACAACTAGTTAGTTTTCAGCTCTCCCTAACATGTTCTTAATAGCTTTTGTTATGCTTCCCACCCCCACCCCGCCGTGCTGCTAACAGTCCTTTAGTTTGAGTACCTTTTGCATTTTTTCTCTTAAAATTTATTACAATGGACTGTGCTATTCCAGGAAAAATCTACAGGGTCAGACAGAAACTGAACACAGATTTTTTGCCTGGGGTCTAAACTGGCAGGATGCAAGCTGGCTCTGGCCTGGAATTTGATGTAGAGCTGTGCACAAGCAAATACACTTGGCAAATACTTGGGTAACACCTAAGTTTCCCTCTAAGGCACTTTCTCCAGTTGTTCAGTCATTTCCTTGATCCACCCTTACACTTTCCCCAGTTTTTCCAATACCTTTTGTGTGTGTATAAATACGTGTATGTACACACACATATATATTTTGTTTTATCAGGTCTGATTTTCAGGGTGTCATCAAAAAAGGTATGTAAATTCATAGTTGAGGATTCTAATGCACTACTGGGTGTTTTTGTTTGTTTTATTTTGCATAGCACTGCACAAAGTATGCATTTTTGATTTCCTTAATCTTTGGGTGGGTTTTTTTTTTATACAATTTTGATTTAGAGCTGGCGGGTTTTTTAAGAAAAAAGGGATTGATGCATAAAATTAATGGGAGTATATAGAAAAAAAGTTAAGGCAAGTCAAGGACTCGCCTACTTACTTTTGTGCAGCTGATGGGCTATCCCAATTTATTAAGGTTAACAGTGAAATTATTCTAAAGCAAAGCAAGCAATTTAACAGGTATGTAATTTGGGGGGGGAGTTGAGATTTTTTTTTCTTTCTTTTCTAGGCCAAACTGTAACTCTACCAACTGGAGCCACCTCCCTCCACCCCCCAAGAAACCACTTCCAATGAAAACACCAGGAGAGACCATTTTCTAGCCAGCAATTTGCATCAACACCGTTCACACTGCTCAGAAGCAGTTGACTTTTATTGAGCTTTTCCAAGTAATGTACCTTGTCACGGGATCACGCACGAAGAAGATATGAAGCAAGTGAAAAGGCGAGGAGGTGACAGGGATTAAAACGGCAAGCAAATTTCAGTTTGGAGCGCCTGGATGATACCTCCTACCACACCTGGTCTAGCGAGATTACAGATCCTATTTATTGAATGTTTTTCCCCCAGGACGGTTTCTGCGCCCGTACTGAAGATGCCCATGTGTGCCCGCTGTGCTGCCCTGCGCGGCTGCTGCATGGGCCAAGCATCCTGCTTCTGCTGAGAAGGACTCTTGCTCCTTGTGTCAGCAGGTATCAAACGCCTCGACATCCTCCTTGGCCCTTAATACACCCAAACTGTGGAAGACCAAGGGAGGCTGCATTGCAATTCAAACCAGCGCTTTTCGGAAACACTGTGCTGTTACGAAACAGAGCAAGAAGCTTGTTTTCTACGAAAATGAATCCTCGTTAGATGAAAACTACACAGAAATAGCTATGAAAAATATGTCAGAGGTGTACTACAGGATTTTAGTGGCATTTTCCTCATACTCATTACTGAAACTAATTCACAAGACTTGCCACAATATGCTGATAGGATATAGCTGTAATACCTTAAGCTGTTGTTAAGAATTCAAAACATGACAATCAAAATAGTTCTCTTTATATACGATTAGAACATTTATTTGCTTGTTCAATGCAAAATTAAGTAGTAAAAGCAAGCAGGAGCTGGGAAGGCAGCCAAGCAATAAAAGTGATTGATTGCCCACATACATAAAAATCATATCCACAGCTTTCAAACATTCTCTCAAAAGCAGAAAATCATCTCTTCAAGGTTACCAAACAACCTGGTTAAACAGGACGGCGAACCTGCTGTTAAACAGAAGACAAAGTTCGTCTGTGAGGTGTAGCTAATACAATTACCGGTTGCTCAAAATAGCATGCATCTCCATAAATCTGTCTCTGTTTAAGCTAATTACCAGAAATTATTCAGCAATGTCATTTTTCTTGATTCTTCGATTACATCAGATACACAGTTGTGTGTTGAGAAAAAACATACAAGTCATATAACCCATGGTTTGGTTTTTTTTTCAGAAAAGATGCATTCTCAGATTTCATTTTGCTTTTCATCTGCTTCTTTCCTAAGATTACAGATCACTTCACCACAGCATGTCAATTTTCTTTTGCCACACATTACAATCAACCACAAAAGGATTCAGTTTTCAAATTCTACCCCTTTCTCCCACGCTGCCATCATTCTCTCAAAGTCATCATTGTCCAAACCAAGTATTAAACAAGTACGTATAGTAAGAGCAGAATATAAACTGCAGAAATGGAATAAAGTTCGGTACATTCACAGGCAGACTTTCCAGTGAAAGGCTGGTATTCTCAATTTCTAGTTGTCACCAGAGGAGTAAGAACTATTTAGAATGTGGGCAAATAATACCTTACAAATAAAAATATTTGAATTAATCAAATTAACTGCTTTTCCATGGAAAGAAATCCCAACTAAGAAATCTGAATTCAACCTCAGAGAAGGTGCTAAATGTGACACTGTGTTCCAGACAGAGCTGGGTCAAAAACTTTCTTATCTCCACTGGCTGAATCAAGGCCACAGCTGGGCATGCCAAATTCACATTGCTCTTTATTATTATTATGTGTGAAAGCTTTAGTCGATGTGAAGGATCAGAATTCAGGGCACACGGCATTCAGGGGCATTCAGTGCCTCACTGGCAGGAGCTATTGAATATCCAAGCCATAAATCTGCCTTTGCAGGCTCTGATCAAGAAAAAAATACTGCTGACAGGTCCAAAAAGTTGTTGAAATACTTTTCACGAGAGAAGTTGCCTATGAGACAAAAGTTGTCATTCCTCAACCCATATGAATAAAATGTAACAAATATATGGCAATAAATATCTTCAAAGGCTTTTATAAGTATTAACTAGCCAAAATTAATTTTACTAAAACTTCTACGTGACTCTTAAGTGGTTGGTTAAACAAAACAGCCAAATAAACCTCCTACCTCTATGCTTAAACTAGAGAATGGCTTCTGAAATAGAGTTGATCCACATTAATTATTTAAAATAATAAAGCATCATGAATTTTACCTACATATATTGAATGTACATTACTCAGCAGTCTCTGAACTGTAAGGGTTGCAATAGTCCTTTTGGTTTTCAAATTGTGGTTCAGTTTTCCATATCATTGTAATTACTGCAGCTACACTGCTGCCAACAAAATCCTAGACTCAAAGCTCTCGGCTATGACAGCACATCTAAGTAATCACCATGGGATACTGGGCTACACTCAAACAGGTTTCTTTTTTATGAGCTATATACATGAGCAAAAGCTAGAGCATGTTTAAACAAAGCAAATCAATTCAAGTCAAGCCTCTCAACTTAATAGATTCACACAGCTTATTAAGACGAGCAAACATGCCTTAATGAAGAACACCCATCTTCTAAACGAGAGAAATAAGGCCTTGGTTGTGCTGTTTAGGCAGGGCAGGGCAGGGCATAGCTCAGTTTCAGGCCGTCTCAGTGCTTGGAAAAGCAAATCCACTGCAAAATGAGTTCACTGTGGGCTCTCCACTCCTCTGTCCATTACTTGTAGTCCTACTTCGCTACCTAGTAGAGCTGTTGTGGTTATCTGACAACTCCCCCGTGGGCACGTCATCCTTTGCAGGACAGCAGGAGTCATAGCTACAGTGACTTCATGTTCAGCTGGGCTTTTCAAATGACAGGACGGCTTTTTTCACTTCCCCTACTGTGGTGTCTAGAAAATCACCAAATACTTCAGAAGCTCCTAAGATGTAAACAAACACTGGCTCTAAAGGAAGATTTAGAGTAATGTTGTTAGTCAGTGGAAACTATCACGATCATTTGCTATAACAAAACTCTTCCCTTCATATATTTTCTTCCCACCCCAGTAAAACCTGAAGAAGTTGTCGATGTAAGTTGGTCAACAATTCTGTCATCCTCAGACTGTGCCATCATCTCAGACACTACAAGCTTTTTCCACTGACTTGTCAGTTGTGGGAAACAATCATCAGTGTGGTCTGTGAGTAGAGAATGATGCTTAATACTGTAAAAGTTTCAAAAATAATGTACTCAGGTGCATAGAATTGGAGGCAACAGTTCCCAATTGAGAAATTAGATTATACCAGACTTGTGTATGACTGTAGTTGGGGTATTCTTCTGCATTACGTCTTTGACAAGACACAGTTGGTCTAGTTTTCCATGTGTTTTTGCTCCAGTAGGAGGGACCGTGGACAGCACGTGCCATAGAAGTGTAAAAATGCTACCATTTTGATTTGTAGCACTTAGCAACCTCTTAACCATGGTAAATTTGTTGAGACGATTGACTAGAGCTAACTGGAAGGCTCAAAGGCTCCAGAACAGGAATTGATTAGCTGAGAATTTCTTATGGGCACTGGGCATGGGTCCGTGGCTTAAATACACAGACACACATCACATTCATAAATTAACTACTTAATTCATTATGTAAATTTTAACAGCTAATTACAAAATACATGCTAAGGAGCGCTTCATATTCCAAGGGATTTTGAGCTCTATGAAAATGATTAAATATGGAATTGGTAACTAGACTCTTCATTTACTGAAAAATTAAAAAGGAAAATCTAGCAAAAGGAAAACAATTACTATACAAGACTGTGGCTTCATGCAGAATCAACTCAGAATTTCAAATAAAAAATCGAGCTTGCCTAGAGGTTTTCCTGTTTATCATCTTTAAAAAAATAGCTATCTGACATCATCGTTTACTGCACACAGCACATCTCACAGTCATTCATATTCCCTCTCTGGTTGTGTCACCCCTCTGACCAAACAACCTGAAAATATATAATTATGTATGAAGAGAATTCAAATCGAGAAAATGCTAATATAAAGTGCTATTGAATGACATTAAAAAGCTCACCAACATTACTGAACAGATTAAATTAGCATTTTTCCACAACATTAAGACTCTGTCCCGGAATGCAGCTCACAGTACATGCCTTTCTCTATCTTTATTTGAATAAAACTCCAGGCTTTTCCTTCCTTTGTGGCTTTATCCTAATGGAGAACTATGACGGAACAGTGAGTTGTTGCCCAGGTAATATCACTCACAAGAGTCCTGAATCCCACCAGGCAATCAAAATATACATTGAATAAATAATGTGGTATCTGCCACATGAATGACTGGTTCTGTCATGCACAGAAATATTTTAATACTTTCTTTATTTTCTTTTTCCACTCATAAGTCAAGAGATACGCTCTTGAGCTGCAGATAGTTGTGGTTTTGTGGTTACAGCAGTGTTTCATCATCATCTACTACATATAATACATCCATAGGCCATGAAAAGAGAACTTCTCAGGTACATATAGGTTGAATTCTGCAACAAGTTGCAGAGGTGCTATGGATTATCTAAGACACAAACCCAGGTTCAGTCTATTTTATCGAAACAGAGACGTGTCACACCATGACACCCCAGTATCTTCCAATTCAAGCACTTTAACATAGTGTTTAAATGCAGTTTTTATCACTTGAATAGAAGTACCGTATTTTTCCTTCATATATGTTTTCCTTTAGCCTGTATCAATAAGCTGAATGCCATCTTTTACTGACTTGTTTCTTCTTGGCTGGCTTTGTTTTTTTCCTGTTGTGACTTACATTTCATCTTCAGATAGGAAATCCTATGCAGTTTCCCTTATGATTTTGTGCAATATTAGCACCATTAAAGAAACATAGGTTCACTGGCAGAAGAACCCACTTATGTGTTTCCAGACATTTAATGCAAAATACCATCTTCCCTACCATGAAAACACGAAAGCTGGAATATCAGTTTGTCTTACATGTTCCCAAGGACGGATCCCCACATTTTTTCTCCATCTGTACCAGTAGGAGGTTCTTTCAGAAGGACTATTTTAATATGGTACAGTTAATGTGTCATATCTGAACCACAAATCTGGCATCTCTGACATACTGGAATTTCTTTCATAACATACAATTCCAGCTCTCATTAAAATTTCATGGCACTACGATGATGCTTCATTGTGGAAAAAAAATCTAAACAAAAAGCTCTATGTTATCCATTTTCTTTGCTATCAGGAGATCTACCCTTTTGGTACTGAATTTCTAGGAGTAAGCTCAGGCGAGAAGTAGCCTGCATGATCAGAAGCATTTACAAAAGCAAAGCACAAACTAGTTTAGTATCACATATATAACACTCCTGCAGTGACACATGTGGAGTTTGATATTCCTTGTGCTGATGTCAATAATTAAAAGTACGTTTACTTCAGTGGGAGACTTTAGAGAAATAAAATGAAAAAAGGAAGGATAATGATCAAGACCATTGAAATCACAGGGGAAGTTGTGCGGTAACACCATGTAAGAAACTACAGCTTAAGGAGAGAGAAAGAGTTGCATAGGGGGAGAAGATCAAGCAGGCAGATGGAAGACAAGCTCTTTGAAGTGAATTAACAGAAGAATTTATTTTATAAAAGCTTAAGGTAGAGGCAAATGTGATCAGAAGCTTGGGAAAAAAAGATGACGGTGATGTTCAGCAATTTAGACAAGCTGAAAGCAAGAAAAAGAATAAGATTTGGAGATGAAATGATTGATATCTGATGCAGGTGGAAAAAATGAGGGGGAGAAAAAACCACAAGAGAAGTTTCCTGTATCACCCAGTCTCTAAGTGGAATACTTCTGACTCTCTTAGGTTTCACAAAGTGTTGAATGAAGCTTCTGGATTATCTGTACAATTTTTAGATATAACTGCACTCCTGAATAGAGCCAAATCAGAAAGAAAGTGATAAAAAAAAAATCCAAAAATAAGATAGAAAAAAAGGTAACTTGGAAGAGCTTTTGGAACAAAGCCTCCTGCTGAAAGACATGAAACAGAGCGCGGAGAAACATTGAGCTAATGTTTCTGCAGATTTCCAATAGTCTGTTTCAGAGCAGTCAAGATGTTTTGCCACTCTATCGCGTCAGTCAGTTCTGTGAGACTGAGAATGAGGAATTCGACCAACTGGAGGCACAACAAAGGACCAGCAGGAACTTTACTGACAAAAACAAAAACTGAGATTAAAGGAGCTGAACAATTGCATCGAGTGCCTCCTTCAGAACTGTTAACAGGGGAAGAAGAGCTGCCAGGGAGACAAAGGAAAAAAAGAAGGTTTCTGTTCCGGACTAGCAAGGACAGAGAAATCAAGAATGTACTCAGAGTAGTCTCCTATTAGGAAGTACCACAAAAAGTCCACATTGACCAATACATAGCATTTCCTTTAGGATGGGAGAATAAAAGTATCTTTGCGCTAGGGAGAAAAGCATTAGTAAGTTGAGTGAGAATGACATATATTGATATCCGCCTTGCAATGTCCTTTGCAGAGTTAAAAGATGAAGCGTCTCCAGGAAGTTGAAATCTGGGATTAGGAAGTGGCAAGATGAACTAAGAGTTAGGCAGAAGCAGCCAGAGGAAGCCACACAAATGAAGGCTATACGACTGCCTCACTCAGAGATAAGGCACAAGACATAATTCAGTAACTATAAAGCACAAACATGTAATGCTTTAGATTTAAAATAAATGACAGTGGAATTGCCTTTTTTGGCATTGAAAATTCAGTGGGGTTATAGTTCCTTTTGCACGGCATTTTTACATTTCCCTGGAGCTCTGAGCTGGATTCTGCACTGCATCTGCAAGTTCAATCAATAATTCTTGAAAGGTGCAATAGGAACGGGACTAAAACACCTACAGCAATCACCTCCATTTTAGTTGTGGGTAATATTTTGAGAAAACAAAAGTCAAATAAAGTAGAGCACAGAAGTGATTAGATCATTTAGAGAAAGTGCATTTGCCTCACTTGGTGAAACCTATTTTCTTGATGTTGCCTAAAAGGGAAAGAAGGGGGCTGAGTCAATGAGCAATTCTGTTCCTAGCACAAACTGTTTCAATTCAGTTAATATCTTTGACAGTACTGGAGAGGTAAATTATTAGTAAATGATATTTTGAAATATTACCTTGAAGCTTTAAGCGTGTGCCCCAATAATCTCCGATGAAATCATTCAGCTATCAAGGTGCTATTGACCCTGGGTAAGGATACTAAAGTTCAATCAGAATACCTAAATTATACTTTACTTTCAAATTATACTGCTTTTACAAAACATACATTGTAGTTAAAAGCAAAACCATACCTTTGTTATAATTTCATTAATGTTAGTGGTAATTTTGGCACTGCTACAACACTTTGCTAAAAGGATTTGGCTAAATGTAATGTACAGCACAACTAGTAAAGAAAATTCACCAGCACAGGTGCTCCTAAAAATATATCCAGTGAGGCAAATAAGAGATTTTAATTTGCTTTTAACTGTCCTTTGTAGATAATCCAGTATATTGTGTATGTGCTCTTCTACTGAAAATTTACTCTTATTTGAGCTTGTCTCCTATTCTTTTGCTTTTGTTGAAATCTGAAGCTCTATTCTGTCACTCACATTCAATCATTCTACTTGCATTGACTTTATGAAGAGAAAAGCACCATTCAAGCAATTTGGACACTGAGTACATGATTTTAAAGAGAGAGATCGGACTTCCTGAATTAACGTTTCTCCTTTCATCTTCATTCAAGAGTGCTATTGTCATAGATACAGGGTATTCAGGGACAGAGTCATCTCTAATCTAATGCTGTATTGGGAATATTTGGTCTTATTTATTAATTGAATCATTTAGTTATGTAAAAGGAATAATGCACACATAGGCTATCCTTTTGATCCACAGACCTTGTACACATTACAGGAGAGATTTCTCCAAGGCTGAATTTTCAGGCTCCATGCTTTACCAGAATAAGAGAAGGGAAGAAAGAAGCTAGAGGCATTTGAAGAGCATGACAGCTCAGAGAAATAATCTGCAGACCGTCTACATGACACAGCTAGAATAAGTCCGGGAGTGCTTATCCAGCTGCAGCCTAAGGGATCTGCCATGCAGCCAGCTGCTGCTGCTATATGACATCTGGGATCTGTAGCTGGCATTGAAAAGCCAAAAAAAAAAAAAAAAAAAAAAAAAAAAGGTGGGGAAAAGAACTGAAGAGTTATGTGAAGTTAACAACAACAAAAATCATCTCTCTCCCCCAACACTAGAGGTATTTCTAAAGAAAGAAATTTTGTCGCAGGCAAAAATGAAGATGGAGCCTCTGTGCACTGCACAGACACAATGCACAAATGAAAGGTGAAATAAGCCCTGGCAAATGAGTCAATAAAACTATTAGAGAAATACACCAATATTGCTAAAAGCAGCACTGTAGGCTCATATCTGACCAGCAGTTTTATTACTCACTGCTCCACTTGCAAAGATTACCGTGGCTAATTCATGCCGTGGGGATGAGAGCGCCTGGTTTTTAAGGCTGTGTCAGTGGTCTCAAGCATTATGCCAAGGGAATCCGATTCTCCACTTGCAGAAAACCTCAGCCTGATTTCCCCTGCCCTCCCACCAGTGTTTACTGGGCACGGAGAGAAGTGCAAGCAGGGAAGTGACTTGCCTGAGAATACGTAGTGTGCTATCAGCAGAGCTAGGGAAAATGAAACCAGCCTGCCAAGGGAATGCCCCTTGCACAACAGCCCGGATCCCCCTACCACACCAGGGACCAGGTGGTCAGCTTTTATGTAGTAATGCAAACTCCTGTTTCCTGGGTTTCAGTGTTTTGCAAATCTCTATGAAACACAATAAAACAGGCAGTCAGTACTTCCAGATTACTGCACAGAGCTGCTGACAGGTTCCCTTTCTATGGCTTATACACTTCATCAAAGGTTACTAGATGATAGCTTCTCATCCTCGTATGACCCCCTCTCCCTCTCATGACTGAGAGCATTTGAGATATGAGTGATTCAGATACGCCTGACACAAACTCCCAAAAGCTTTACTAAGTGTAATTTTATAGAAGCAAATTGCCTGCTTCTCTGAGCTGGATCAGCAATGTTTCCCCTTGTCAACCTGCAATGCTAGTGAAGCTTTGAACTGCCGCAGTCACTCTCTGAGACAGAGACCTCGCTGGAAAAGATCATGGGTGGAAAAAAGACTGCTGTGCCCCTGCACGTGTTTCTGTGGCAGTTGCTATATTTACATTTTTGGGGAACTAACTCTGGGCCAGATTTTGTCACTACTATTCACAGTGAAGAGTATCTCACTGCACAAATACTCCCGGGGGTCTTGACTGAGGCAATCCTGGATCATCCTAAAGAGCTCTTTCCACTGTGAGCGATTCATTTTTCTGTCTGGCTTAAAGATGGCTTCAGCTGAACTGTTCACAGATGAAGGCAGTGTTCATGGTGGTGGCAGACTGTGACCTTTACACAGCAAGGAACATTTCTACAAAGGGTCCTCCGCTCGTGGAAGGGGCGGTTGGCACTGCTGTAAGCTTGGAGCATCTGCATGAAATAAGGAGTGAGAAAGCTGAGGCTTGTCCCTGTTACACTGCTGCTGCTCATAAGCACTTCAGCAGTAAGTGCAGGCACATACTGCACTGTGCAAATCTCTCTAGAACAGACAAAACTTACATTTTGGGGAATGAAGAATTTGCCTTTGTACTTGACATCAGACAGCCCGTGTTAGGCTAGCCTGGAAATTACATTTTGTGAAGTTCCAGAATGGACAACTGTGTCTAACTTACTTATACAGACATTGATACTGTGTGCACACACTAGAAGTGTGTTTCCAAATGCGGCTTTGATATTGGAGCCATGGCCATCACCCCAGCAGAGTTTCATAGAGGTCAGAGCTTTTTTCTGAGGCAGTAAGGAAAATGCCACTGTATGAAGTAAATAGATACTGTATTGATACATAAGGTATGACTAGGCACATTTATAAATAACAGGTTGTTGTGGTTTAGCCCCAGCCCACCCAGCCGCTTGCTCACATCCCCTCTTTTTCCCCCACTAAGAAGGGGGGGAAAGGAGGAGTGGAAAAAAAAAAAAAAAAAAAAAAAAGAGGGGAAAGGGAGAAGAAAAATCTTGTGGGTTGAGATAAAAACAGTTTAATAGAAACAATAACAGAAAAGGAAAAATAACAATAACAACACAGGTGACTCTCATCAACTGGTGAATTGGTACATCCTGAGCAGTGATCACAGAGTCCTGCCCCCCCCCCCGCCCACTAACCCCCATTTATATAGTGAGCGTGACATCTATGGTATGGAATATTTCATTGCCCATTCCATTGGTCTATCTATGCTTCTATGGGAAGCTGAAAAAAGTCCTTGAATAGTGTAAATATCACTTAGCAACAACTAAAAACAATAGGTATTATTGACATTCCTTTCACAGCAATCACTAAAAAGAAAATTAACTCTTTCCCAGCTGAAACCAAGACACCGGTAGACGAACAGATCAACCACAAAAGTAACTCTTGAAATTTTTGCCTTTTCTCTTCAGTTTACCTACAAGCACTTCTCCAAAGCCTTATATAGAAAAGTACCTCATTGACATAGCATAGAGGCCAGTTTGGGAGCCCAAAGATTTTACTGTGTCTATAGCTTAAACAAAAACACACATGGAGAATAACTGAAGAAGGGGAAAAAAATCAGTTGTTCATGCCTGGCCTTGAAAAAAATATCAAACCTAAATCTTCAGAGCTTCAATGCAGGTCTTAACTCCCCGACCATGTACCCTAGCACATCTATGCCAACCAACACCACAGAGAAAAGAAAAGGCTAATTTCAGAAGTCCTATGGAGACCTAAAAGCATTCACCAGAAACACAACACAGTGCATAATTCCAACACATTCAAGACAAAAAATCCCAGAACCCACTGATGTGTTCCTGTTACAGAGATTTAAAACTGGCAAAGCTATAGAAAAATTCTGATGGGTCCTTAAACCATTTACTCCAAAAATAGCACCACTGATTTCATGCCCTTTACTGTTTCTTTCAATAATCCAAGTTCCTCCCACCCCTGAAGTAAAACAGAAACTAAAAAAAGAAAATAAAATCTTAACATTACAAACGTTAAGCCTGCCCTTCTGTGCCTGTGATGAAAAATGCTCATGCTCTGGAGGACCCAGCAGTGTTATCACCAGAGAAACCTGCTACCTCTCTTCTTGTGAATGACAGTTGTGTTGAGTTTGGGTTGGAATCCCGGCTGACACATCTGAATCCCTACAAATTTCACCCACACCCAGAAGATAAAGGACTGGATGAGGGCTGGCATGTAATACACAGAAACTGTAGAACAGGAAACCTCTTTGGTTTTGGGGGTGGGAAAGGTTTGCCTGGGTTGGGGCAGGGGGATTGGTAAACGTAACCTTGAACCAGATTGTGGCCTTTCCCTGTGGGTCCTCAAATATTCCAGCCCGATGGGCTAAATGGATCAACACACAGGATCAATGCCTTAAAGAGCATAAGGAGGGGGAGCTAAGCAGATTTCTTTTTGTTAGAGTTATCCATGGCTAATGGCTTTGCTGGACTGAGGCCAGCTACCATAACATACACATCTCTTGAGTTTGTCTAGAAGTGGTACGTGTATTATTTGTTAAATTACTCTCTCCCTTATCTCATGTTAAAAAAAAAAAAGAAAAAAGAAAAAAGAAAATAAGTGTTCTTTTACTACAAACAGACACAAATTGCTCTGCAGCAGTTTGAAATGCTTCAATATATATATATATATCTTCCCGGGAGCCTTTAAACTGTTGTTTCACTAATTCCAACAAACACTTGTCTTCCCTATAAAGGACTGAATTATGCATGGCAGCAAAGGAACAGAAAGAAGAGAGGTGATCTCAGTTAACTACAGTTACCTAGATGTTAGCTGCCTTGCTCCAGCCAGACATTTATGCTGCCATTCTTAAAACAGATGTCTGAAGTGGAGAAAATTGCCTTTTAGATGTGCCAGTCTCTCTCCTGTCACTAGTGAAAGTGTTCAGGTGAGGAACTTGGAGGACCCAACCAACTCTCAAATGGCTGAGGTTGGCCAGGTGAGTCACGCAACACCAGGGGACACCAGAGAGGAGCAGAAGAGCCCAAGTTCAAGCTCCTAACCTCATCCTGACCGGCAACACCAATTACTAGTTTCCTCATTTCTTCACGGCCTGCCAAAGGGTGCTCCAATTCCCCAGGACCAGGTCTGGTGAGTCTCGTCTAACAGTCAGCTGCAGTAAATGCGTGCAAGACACAGTCACACAGAGGATCGGCTTTCAGCACGGTGGGTAGCTGCCCAAACCAAGCAGGAGGAGGGCTCGCCTGGCCCATCAGTTATTGCTGCTTCCCACAGCACTTCCCATCGGCTCCCAGCCACCAGTGGTTTAGAGATGCTAACTGTCCAAGCTTGCCTCAGAGATATTTCAGCAAGTGAGATGAACCACAAATTACTCAACACAGTCCACAAAGGCTTTCTCAGCCACTGGGTTTAAGCAATAGTGTAGAGGAGGTTAGATGGACTGAACCATAGTGTGCCCAGCCTTAGCTATCCTGAAGGGCTATTTCTCATAAAGGAGATATTGTGCTGAGTAATGAAAGGCCTCGCTCCTTTCAAGGAATAAAAATTGCATGAAGTATGCTTGAGTTCCTTCTTTGCAAAAGGATCTGTCGCTAAGTGGATGGGGTAGAGTCTGGGGAGGAGATCCATGCTATCTGTCTCCTGATGTCTTGGAAACAAAGAATACCTAAAAGCTGTATCTGGAAGATCTTGTTTATAGCCTTTACACCAGATGAGACTGAGGTTTTGATGCAGAAGGGTGGATGAAATGCCTTGTACAAACCTCTAGAATATGTATCTCCTTCTAGAACCACCTTGCTAGCTCTAGAAATCTCCAACTCACAACACTGAAATATGATTTTTTCCCCTCTTGAGCACCAACTTAAAATTTCAGAAGATCAAGAATCTCAATAATATTTCCTGCAACATATATTAACAGTATTTTATTCTACCCTGTTTCCTATGGAACAATTAAAAAGCCACCCATGTTCCTAATGGGTTAGACTTGATAACCCCTTCCAGTTCAACAAATTTGGTGAGAGCATGCTGTAGATTTCCCTAATTATTCAGAACTTAGCCTTCCAGAGTATCCAGACTTTCTCCCTGGCAAAACAAAGGCAATGGTCAGCCTTGATGTGTGCCTCTGTCTTACCTTGGTATGGGGTGAGGATGCCAGCAGGCAGAAGCACCTCCTAGGTCAATTAGTTTGTACACAGCTCTCCAAAATAACTGGGATAGATTGTACTTCTCAGCGTCAAAAGGACCATGTGAATATATCACCCAAAGTCATGACATGGGCAGGTACTACATAACAGGCACCTTACCTGAGCCTAATACAGTCTAAATATTTCTAAATGGGTCCAAGGCTGTTTGATCTGGGAGATAAAAGAACAACATGATTCAAAAATGGAAGTTAGGTGCTTCAAAAGCTGAAGTTAGGCCTGGCAACCGCACTCAAATTTTTAATAGCGGTAAAAAAATTAACCACTTAATAATGCATGTGATAGATTCTTCCTAAATTGCATCAGACATAGTTTTGAGGCTTCTTTTCTCTTCCCGTAAAGGTCTGCTGAAAGGTCCCTGACCGCTTCATCTTACATCTCATTGGGTTCAGCTTTTTCAATATACTGCATTAATTCATTTTTGCTTCAATATCCTTAAAATCCATCAGTTTGCTTATAGCATACATGAGATTGAAAGAAACAGCTCAAATCATGCATTTATTATGAAACTATTTCACTGACACAACTGCATTTTTTCCCCAGTCTTTGCTGGTGCCCATTTTTTCCCTCCTCCACAGCTGTACCCATTGGTCTCTTATGTCACTTGTCTCTACATTGCTCAATATCCTGTCATGGTTTATCCCTACTCATTAGATATTGATGAGTGGGAAAGCAGCAAAAATGTAGCTAAATCCCCACTTCTGTCATTATATATTTTAACATCTCACAGCTTATATCTGATCTATTACTACTGCACAGTTTGAAAGGCTCCATTTAGAAACTACATTTTAGTTAAAAATCAGACCATTACTTAGGTAAGCATCCGTACTGTTCCCTCTGTGTGTGGCATTGGAGGGAGTATACATAAGGACACAGAAGCTCTAAAGCATGCTGAAGCACCTTATTTCCCATTTCCTCCAGACCCCTGCCCTTCAAAGTCTTTCCACAAATCTGACGGAAACAAGGCAGAGAAGAATAAGTTTTCTGGGGCACGGGATCTGTGTAGAAACATTGCGCCTTTGTTCTGAAGCTACACCACGAAGAAACAGGCATTGTTCAAGCATGGCAAAGACAATTAATATGCTGCAACGTCTTAGGCAGGAGAGCTTATCCTACAGGTGGATCAAGGAGTCCAGGTGTTTGGAAAGCTGTCCGCTGCCTCCTCCAAGGATTCCAAAACCACATACTATTTTTGGAGCTTTTTCAAACCACTGTGTTAAAACACCTGGGCACTCTCAGCTCCTTCTGCTAGATATTGCCACGGGGGAGTATTACATATTCCTTATGCGTGCCTTGATATAATTCACAAAAATAAGTGATCAATGACAATGTGTGAGCCAGGCATTCTCAATTAAGATCATATCAGCTCAGAAACAAGTAATTTTTTTCTTTTATTCCTGCCAATTCTTAATTAAAACAGGTAAGTAAATGCATAAGACTGATGAAATTGAATTTGGAAAGGCTGAAATTCCCAAAGACAAGCTGTTATTGACATGTTACTGAAGAAACAAAATATTATTCACTTTATGAATCTTTACTTTTGGCTTACATAAGAAAAGATTAATTTCTAGACAAAATAAATCTTGCTTTATAGTTCTCCCCAAGTCACTTAGTGAAATGAAGCTTTTAGATCTTCACTGTAAAAATAAATAGTACACTTTAAAAAAAAAAAGTCCAAAGCACAAAGCATACTCATGAATTCAGAGGCTGAACTGACTCTAATTAAAAAGTCCAACCTTTTCTCATCTTTAGAAACTGTTCCTGTATCTCATCTACCCTTCTCCTCTGCTTTCTGAGCTTTCACAAAATGCACCAGGACACTGAAGTGACCTTTTAGTCAACATTTTAAATCACTCTTGAGACTACTGTTTATTTATCATACTAAAAAAGGTGAATGATCTGTGTTTATACAGTTAATGTGTCCAATATAGCTAGCAGCACTCCAGCTGCAGTTGGCATCCCAGTTATCCTTCAGCTATTGCTAGCTCTTCCACCATTACTGCTTCCCTGGAAGTGTTCAAGGCCAGGCTGGATGGGGCTTGGAGCAGCCTGGTCTAGTGGGAGGTGTCCCTGCTCATGGCAGGGAGGGTGCAACAAGATGATCTTTTAAGTTCCCTTCCAACCCAAACCATTCTGTGATTCTGTGTCATAGTATTCACAAATGCCTTTACAAAGCCTTTCAGGTGTTCTTGCTGGCAACTCGTGTTTTCTTGACTCCTTCTCTTACCCCAACAAAAACGAAAAAAAAATATCCTAATTTATCCATCTTTTTCCTACATATTTCCTTACTGCATTCACTTAAAATTAGCTTCACTTTCCAGATAAAGTTTCTGATCAGTCAACACAGCATTCCCATTGCTCTGTGTCTAACCACTTGCTCTTCCACCTTCTCAGTGGACTTGACACCCACACACTGAGGTAGGTAATACACAGGAGGGCTCCTGAATAAAATACCCTCTGTCCAAAGACGATACGCAGCAGCAGCTTGCATCCAAGCGTGCTGCCTTCTTGGTGCCTTCAGCACCTTGCTTTCGCATCCCACAAGCTTCATTCTTCAGTTCCACAAAGTTCAGTACAACTGCTATTGTAAGATGGGGTTGATTTGAGGCAAAGGCACTGGCCATTTCCAAATTATGCTTGTTTGCTTTATTTGAGCATTTGCTGTTCTGCATATGCACCACTGAAAAAAAAAAAAAAAACCAAACGAAAAAAACCCAAAAACCCAAAACAGCCCAGATTTTCAGTGTCAGGTTTGTTTGGGCCCCAAGGAGAACCCTCCCCTATGCACCTGAGTCTAAGGGCTGACTAATGGCCCTGCTCCTCCTGCCTGCTGTCTGTCCTGAGCACTCTCAAGAGAAAGAGAGTGGTTCATTTGCTTTGTACCCAAACAAGTGTAGGCACCAGGTGTTATGAATTTTCTGTGAAACAGGCTGAACAGACAGGTGGTGAAAGTTACTGACAATACAGAAACATTTAGCTTAACCAAGGCTTGGAAGGATCGTTAGGAATTTCCCGAAAGACCAAGCAAAAGTACGCAATTAGGCAACACTTAGCAGAGGAATGATTGCAGATAAGTGCAAGGCGTTGCACGAGAGTGGAGAAAAATAAACAACATTCTGGATGAGTATGACCTCTCCAAAATAAGAAGCTCATTAAAGGAAGGACTGCAAAATGCCTGCAACTGGGTATGTAGGGGGATAAAGTCTAAAGCAACTAAGATCTTTGACTTGTTTGTCTGTAATTACCGTGCATAAAAGACAACAGCAGTTATAGAGAATATTTTTGGCTTGAATTCATCCTCAATACAGAAAAGTCTGCTTCAGACTCATTGTACTGAGAATGCAAGACACAGAGATTCCAGCTCTTCGTCAGGCAACGTGTAGATGAAAGGCGACTGAATTCAGCTAACGGCCAACTTTTACAGGCTACTATGGCTGCAAATTGCAGCCCAATGCTATGCAGTGTTTGCTAAGCAGTCAGACTGATTAGCATGTATGAACTCTAGCATATACAGAAATCACACCACTATTCAGTGCTATACAGGCTAAATAAGGGTTTAGAAGCCTTCAAAAAACCCTTGCAATTAACTGTAAATTCATTGAAAACAAAAATATTACAAGACATGCATTTTAAAATCTGTATCTGAATTACAGTTCTTATTTACCAAAGAAACAGAGAAATTTAGTTTGTGGGGTTTTTAGTACTAAGTGCATGCATGGATGGGAACAGCACCTGCACGCACAGCTATTGTGATTCAGATTTGGAGGGCTATGAGATTCGATGCCTCCCAGCACAAATTTCTGGCCAACTGGGATCAAAATTCTGCCCTTCCTGGGCCACCTCCGAGTAATTGTCCAGGTGAATTGTTGGAATTGTCACTTCACTGATAAATTTGGGGCAAGCCTCAAATTAAGGCAGTACAACTGAAAGAAATATACTGTACTGTTTGAAATTATGAGGTAGAATCCATGACTGCGTTCAAGGCAATGGAAATTTTACCCTTCTTTTCAAGAGCAGATGGAATTACAGCCCCAAACCCCATTATTTAGAAGGCTATAATACTCCCCCAAAAAGGGTTAGAAATATTTAGATGCAATCATCAAGTAGCTTTGTGATTCATGTTTATTGAATGTAATAATACAAACTGTTTAGGTGCAGAATCCTTGACATTTCTTCTTAGTTCTGTGTAAATACCAAGTTCTGCTCTGGACATATTATTATATTTATCTTCCTTTAATGCTCACTTTTTAAGAAGGTGCTTTTGAGTTGCTTGACCCCTAGCAGGGAGGGATACAAGTCAACTAAAAAAAAAAAAAAAGGGCAAGAAAGAACTGTAACATTAAGGAATTTTTTTCATTCTGTCTTCCTAAAGCTCCAGTGTGGTTTCACAGGTTTCTACCTGCTTGCTGTTCATATTCATTGTGAACATAAAACCACCAAAAGAACTTCCCAGATTTTAATAATGTTTGAGAACTGGGTCAATATATGCTGATAGAAGCACTTCAAGTGCACACACCAGCACCTGGCAAGCAGAGGAGGGGGGAGAGGGAACAGGGCTTCAAAACTTCAGTAGTGGTGCTCTGTAATGCCCTTTCAATTTCTAATTTTACACAACAGATTGAGTGGTGTGAGCCTCCAGTCCTTGGGTAGCAGGGGGAACCTCTGTGTCTCCATGCCAGGGCACAGAGCCATGATGGCCTTCAGGGGTACTTCTCCCTTGAGCAAAGTTTGTGTCCTCTCTTGCCAGTCCTCTGCTCTTTTAAGATGCTTCAGCCTTTTCGACAGCCGGGAGACCCCTCTACCTAAGCTCATGGCCTTTACCATCAAGCCATTAATGCAGCCAGCTGGCTGCACGTGGAGTAGGCGCTGCTGTACCGTCAGCATTTCCTCAGCAGCTGGCAGAGTGCAGGTGCACGCTCTCAAACAGCAATCCGTGCAGAGTGCTGCTCCTCGAGCACAGCCAGCACACACAGGGCTCAGGGGCTTCAAAACACGAGGCCCTCCAGCCAAGCTGGCCCTCCCACTGCTGCTTTCTTGCAGCATTCCTCAAGGGCTCTCCTCGCTAACGTAGAGAAGGAGAAGATGCCTGACTGTATCAGTGCCAGTCCAGACAGACAGCAATGGATAAGCAAGGAGCTCTCGTATCAAAGGCAAAAAGAGATCCACATTGCCAAGGAACTGGTTGGAAGCAGTGATGAAATGGCATAGATGGATAACTTGAGGTTAAGTTCATACCTTTAAATTGCTGTGTCTACCGACTGACACCTATTTCTGCCTTGCGTTTGGCAGTCAAACTGAGAATTTGCAGTTCTGAGATATAAAAAAAGGAAGCCAGAAACAGTTAGAAACACATACAATTGTGATTTGAGAATAAAGGTTTGGGAAAGGATGGAGGGACAGTTCAGTGGGAATGGAGAAGCCAGGGAGACACTGAGACAAAGAGGGAAGGAAGAGGAGTACAAAGAGAGAGAAGCCCGTCAGGAGTTATTTCATCCCATTCAGAGAAAATTAGCTTGATGATTCAGTCATTCTTTTTCTGGTTTTCAGTTGAATAATAACAGAAGTTATCTTTTAGGCTTTTCCCAAGGCTAGCAGGATACCTCTTCCTAGGACGCAAACACCCATTGGACATAACATGTCACTCTTACTTTGTGTTTTTTAATGTGACAGCTTTGGAACTAATTTAACAGACTAGTTTCCAGAGAAAAGATACCATGCAATCCAGATCATCCATGTGTACTCTTCCATTCCTATCTAAAATCAATGAAGGAGCTTGTTTTCCTGGTTGGGCAGTAGGTTTACGTCTCCATCTCAGAAGCCAGCTAAAGAGAAACTAAATAAAACTTAGCATACTGGATGGAATTTGCAGAATAACAAATCACACTGTTCCTTTAAAAAATGGGGTATTTATGTTGTGGTTTTTTATGTTATGTTATGTTATTTATGTTTCCTCCCATTATTCTGTCCTCTCTTTGTTTTCCTTATTCCCCATTTTCTCCCATTTTACCTTCCAATTCAGCTGCTCTTTGAACACATACGTATATATTCCTTTTTATAGCATCCATTGCAGTAGGATGCTGATTTTTACTTAACTCAAAGAGTAAACAATACAAAAAATGATTATCTGAAATTAATCTGCAAAACAAGGAAATTGACGTATTGTTTTAAAAATAAAAAGCATTAATAAAAAAATCTATTTTAGTCAAAGAATCATTTACTGCTGGTAGTGTAAATTTATACAATCCCTCTGAGACTGAATTCTCCTTATATCGTCAGTTACATATAATCTCACCTGATGCTAAAAAGAAATTGAAGGAAAAACAGCACTAACTTTTACCCTCTGTGACTACCAGAAGATGCTGTGTTTTAAAAGGTCTCTCTGGGCGGTCGTGATGGCAGCATGTGGAAAGGGTCCATGAAGCCAGGGAGGAGGGCGAGCACTGCTCAGGTCCATCCCCCGCTGGGCTGCGCAGGACAGACAGCAGGCAGGGACAGACCCACAACTCCTCTCTTTCCTTTCAGCTCCAACCCACTCCTTACACAACTGTCCCCCGTGCATCACCACGCTGCGCTGGATCCAAACTCCCCACGGCACGTGATTCCCACCGTGAGCTGAAGGAAATTAATTAAATTCCCTGTCCTGGCCTCATTCTGCTGCCTTACAAATACCTAAACTTGGGGCTGGTGGGTAGCACTGTTCTAGCTGAAGGGAGAGATCAGACCTTTTGCATCCAGCTTCTGAAAATAACCCCCAGGCAAACACTTTGGAAGCATAAAAAGCATGGCTTTATTTCAAAATACTATCTTCAGAAAAGAAGGTAAAATTACATTTAAGAGACTAAGGATATAGGTGCTAGATTTTCACGCAGCCTAAGAATGGTATTTCAGGACTACCCTTGTGAATTTACCTTTGGCACCAGCAGTTTACATTACCTGATGAGTTGTTCTTCATCTAAACAGAAAAATGACTAGGTAGGATCACTACCACAGGCACCCACTAAAGGCTGTGTACCCACGGCACAAGACTGAGACCCCGGGCTCTGCCCCATGCTGCCGCCTGGACAGCCTGCCTGTGAGGAGGCAGGAGGCAGACCTGAGACCTCAGAGAGGATGAAGGATCTCTCAGCTCAGCTCCAGACAGCTCCCCAGAGCTGCTGCGGCCACATTGTCCTGCCTGTCTCCATAAACACATGCTGCCAGAACAGCCAGTGGGAGCCAGCAGTTACTGGGTGCCTGACATAACTTGGGGCCCAAATTCTCACCAATAAATGCAAATGTGGGCCTAAATTCTCTACTTTTGACTGCATTGAAATGCAGAAAAAGTCCACGCAGCTCTGCTCTGCCCCACACAGCAAATGCAAGTTGCTGTTCTCTGATGCCCTTCCTCCGGCACCATGCAGTGTACACCATATGCTCTGCTCACCCATGACACTTGAGCAGGCAGACTTATACCCTCAGCGACATCATTTTCATTACTTGAAACTCAAGATTTATTCAGACTTAATCGCTACGTATACCCAGCTTGGCTAACATGAACACACCGATTTGAATTTCAGACTTACACAGAAAGTCACTGTTTGGCTGTTAACTGGATAATATGTGAATGCTGCCACAAATTGTTTTCTTTTGCAAGCAAAGGCAAATATACTTTTTTATCCTGCTAGGAGGATACACAGAAAAGGATGCTGCTTTCTGAATAGCGTGTTTCCAGAGATATGGTTCAAGCATTAAAAAAAAGAAAAGAAAAATCTATATTCTGTCTGTAGGACCAGCTGAAAGGGCATCTGGAGAGGCAAACACAGTGTAGCTATATATCACCAGTAGTTGTCAAGGTAACCACAGGATTATGATTCCAGACAAAACTCATTTCATATATCTTCTAAGACAGTGGTCTTCAGCCAACCATTTGAGATCATCTTAACTGCAGGAAGAGCCTGAGTAAGATTCTCAGTAGAACCACTCACTATGTCAGCCTTGTAAGACATGCACCGGTTCTACACCAAATAAGCAGATTTTTGGACATCTTTCTCTATTATCTATGGCCTATGGTTTCAAAGCCTAAGGCCTTCATGGCACTGGGGATATGCTTTGCCTTCTGCATTCAGAAAAAAAGTCTTGAAGGATATCCCATTTGAAGACTTCACTTAGCCTGGGACCGAACAATTAATTTTGCATCATCTCAAAGCAAAAAAAATAAATACCAGATTGTTGAAAAGCAGGCTCAGACTCACATGAAAGAAGTGTTTTCCACAGGACATTTCCATTTTCTGGCAATTTTTAAACAAAATCTTGTTTTAAACAAAATCTTTGCAAAATTATTAAAAAAAAAAAGATAAATTCCTTTAATTCCTTTATAGCACGTGTTTGCAAATCAACACAAAGCATCGATAAGCAGCAGCTTATTAATTCAAGAAGATTCTAAGGTCTAGATTCTAATTCTTTGATAATACAGTAGTCTGGGACATAAGAAACCCAGAACAAGTTAGGATGAAAAGCCTTTGATCTGGATTGACCTGAACACAAACTACCACATTGCAAGTTAATCCCGTCTATAGGCAAAGGCACTTTCCCTGCTTTATTTTGCAGAGATGAGTTTTCTCTCTCTTTCGCCAATGAAAACAGATACATCTCCGGGAAATATTCTGTCTTCATGAAAAATTATTCCAGTTAGGGCCATGGGATTTTTGCATGGACTGACTTTCACAGAATCACAGAATGTGTTGGGTTGGAAGGAACCCATCTAGTTCAACCCCCCTGCAGTAAGCAGGGACATCTTCAACTGGATCAGGTTGCTCAGAGCCTCATCAAGCCTGTCCTTGAATGTCTCCAGGGATGGGGCCTCCATCACCTCTCTGGGCAACCTGTTCCAGTGTCTCACCACCCTCATTGTAAAGAACTTCTTCCTAATGTCTAATCTAAACCTACCCTGCTCTAGTAAAACCACTGCCCCTCGTCCTATTGCTACATGCTCTCTATCACATCATTCCCCAGCCTGTATTGATAATGAGGATTGTCCTGACTCAAGTGCAGGACCTTGCACTTGGCCTTGTTGAACTGCATGAGGTTTGCTCAGGCCCACCTCTCTAGCTCGTCTGGGTCCCTCTGGATGACATCCCATCCCTCTGGCATGTCGACCGCACCACTCAACTTGGTATCATCTTCAAACTTGCTAAGGGTGCACTTGATCCCACTGTCTAAATCATTGATGAAGATATTGAACAGCACTGGTCCCAGGATGGATCCCTGAGGGACACCACTTGTCACCCCTCTCCACCTGGACTTCAAGCCATTGACAACTACCCTCTGCATGCGACCATCTAGACGATGCAACTTTCAAGTGTAAATAAAAGCTAAGAGAAAGCCTGCAAGATTATAGGTTGGAAAATTAACTTTTCACAGATCTCCAGTTCAGAAGTCCCCAATTTCTGTGCAGAGGAGCACAGGTTCCTCTCTGTCTGTGCTCCCTCTGGAGCCTCACTGTACTGCTGCAAGGATGGAGCTCACAAGGAAAAACCAGCACAAGGAAAGACTACCACACTCAGGTAGACCACAGTTTGTTGGTTCGCGTGCAGCTCACACCTGGAAGGTTACAGGCACAGCCCATAAGTACTTCAAATATAGGCTCTGGTTTTCCCATGTTTAGTTCAGGCTGCAAGTTCTCTGTGCTCCTGGCAGCTGGATCCCTAGCGTAGAGACCAAAGGCATTTGCACAGAAAATACTCTACTTGTTATAAGCAAATTAACTTCTAAAGCCCTACATGTGACCCACGGAAGCTAGGATTATATAAAGTAGATATTGGAAGAGAGATATGACAGCATGCAAGAGAGAAAACAAATCACCATTTTTCTTGGCTTTGTCTTTCAGTATTTGCTGGCAATTTTCTTGAGAACAGACAAGGTCTGGAAATAGCTCACACAACCCGCATGCAACTACTGCTTCAGCTGGAAAAATTAATGGCATACTATGGGAGGTGTCAAACCCAGGAGCACCTCTATCCAGCCACTGCTTGACATCATGGCTCTACAGGTACATAAAAGAGGATCAAAATACTGTAAAAGGGTGAAATGGGAGCTTTTTCAGGCCTTGCAGAGACAATTTCATTTTGAAATTCCCTTTCTCCGGTTTGCCTTCAGTAGGGCAGCACAATCAGCAAAATCCTAACCTTGGAGCTCCGGTCCCATTAGTCACACAAAGCTTCAGTGATTTAGAGTCAGAAAATCATTTCAAGACATCTGAAAGGACTTCGTTATTCTGCCTACAGCTACACCTGTGCACTTTGTCTCTAAGTTTCAATTAGAAATAATTTAAATAAGAGAAAATCGTGTTTCCTAGTGGCAGAGCCTGTTAATGAAATATGTTTCACATCTCCAATGGAAATGGGAATTTAGGAAACTAACAGGCAGAGCTTGTGCCTGCATTATGAATACACTTTATATTTGAAAGACTTTATCTCCATCTCACTATCCAGATCTGCAGCTCATCTTTAGCTCTGTGAACCATATTCGTATTGCTCTTAATATCTGAATTGCCACCTTGTTAGCATGACAACTCAATTTCCAAAGTGTCTTAAGAACAACAAAAAATAGGGGATTCTCTATTGTTTTAAATGTCTGTAAGCACCGAGGGGAAAAATCTTGGAACATGTTACACCGACAGTCAAAAGGAAAACAAAAAAGACAAGAGCAACAGGCTTAATGAATTTAATCGTGTTTTTGCATCAAAGTATTATGTAAAACAAACAGAAAAGCAGGACAATTGATTTGCAAACTATTCACCTAAGTGATTTTATCAGAGGGCTCTGGAGATACCTTGCTGTGGATTAAAATCTTTCCTGCTTAATACAGAGCAAAAAGTCACCAACTTTACTGGGTAAGGGACATTGAGTGCTCTGAGCACAGAGAAACTGTATTAGCACCTGAATTACTTTCTTGGACCCTAGAAAGGAGTCTTCCATCCCTTGAGCATGTGGAAGATCCAGTCTTTACAGACTTTGATTAACACATCCAATATTTTTCAAGCTTCAAATATTTTCATATGGCTTGAATATACTTGATATAACCATAGATGAGGCTATGGAAAGAAAAGAAATCTTAATGTTTAGGCAAGGTTCTTACACCTGTCATCAAGTGACAAAGCAGAAGAGCTCTGCAGTTCCATGCAGGGTCCTGCAAAGTGGCGTACTGTCAGATCGAGACTTCTTTACTCCTCGTTCATATCACCACCCTTGTCTTTCAAGATGTCTTCATGAGCCTGGCATTCAGTTATACAACTCTTAACGGAGGGCAGTCCTTGACCTGCCAAAGCTAAGTACTGGAGATAATGCACCAGCATGAAAAAAAGAAACCACGTAGGTGGAAACTGCACTCTTATTGCTAGGAAACTCTTTAAACCGATCCTACAGGTCTTTCAGCATCAGCAGTGGTAGAGAAAGGATATGCCAATGGCAGGATGTGGTATAAGGGACAAAATAGCCATGTCAGGTCTCGCCACAAGCTCAGGATGTTACACTTTTACACCTCAAACCTACACCATGAAAAGCAAATCTGACGCAAGCAAGTATAAACTCATACATGCTTATGCGTACTTACAGAAAATACGTCTCAACCACAAATATTTTCTACTATTTTTGGATGATCACTTCTATAACGACATCTTTGATGTACCATATCAAAGAAAAAGTCCCGGGTGACATTTTCATGCGTTTTAACAAGGCATCGGTCTTTGCTGAACTGGTTTACGCAGCTCTGGCCCATGTGCTGGGAATACAACCATTGACTCTTGGGCAAAAACAAATCTAAGAGTTTGGGAATTTGGGAAATCTCAGCAGCTGGCTTTCTCTAGCCTGCAGGGAAAGCCAAAAACTAAGAGTCTGGTACAAAGTGGAAAAACGTGGACTGTATTGTTAAAACTGGTGCCTGACATACAGCAAGCGTCACCTTTAAGTTATTCTGCAATTATGCTTGGTACCTATCAGCTAGATTACCCCTTCTTCTTTTGGGTAAACTCTTCGATCTCAGATCCCTAATAACAAGGAAAATCTCCTTGCTCATTAGCAGGTTATACTGCAAAAGGGAGAAAAAGACCTTGTCATCTCCTTATTCCCTGGCTGAGCCACATGTAGCACAAACATCCCAAGAGAAAGCTCTGGGAAAAAGCCAGGCTTGTTGAATGCATGTGAACTGCAGTGTTTTAAAGGTGATATCGTTCCTCCTACAGCTTGGCACACACTGTCTTGATGTGGGTCAGACTGTAAATGACACGATTTGGTTGCTACTGTGCTAACCTCTGCATTTCTCTGTCTCCGAGGGAGAAAGTCTCTTCTTCCTTTCTCACCTGGCTTCAAATGGAAGTCTCATGAATGCTGTAGATTTAGCGTGTAGTTTTATAATTGTGGTTTTATTTGAATTGCCACAAAAATGTTGGGTGAGATTAAACACAGGCTTCTCCTTTTGAAGAGGTCTGTGCTTAATACGACTTTTACACCCTGTTTTCTCACTAACTTTTAATTTTTTTCTCCTTTGAGTCTACTTGCAACTCCAGCCTACACTGCAGTTGTGAGAGCCTTTCCTTGGTACTGTGCTAAGTGATATTTATGCATAAACTTTTGCTAATTGCTGATTCCATTGGCATTCATGAACTTATGATGGAATGAATGAAGCTTTCATTCATGTTTATATATTAGTTTCCAACATTTGTATGTTTGTCATCATCAGGCTAAAACCAGCTTTCATTTGCAGAGATGTAAACTGAGGGTAACTGAGTCAGGAGATATACTCTATTAGGTACATGGAAAGTTTTTTTCTAGTATCATTGAGAGTTGAGTTTATCACAGAAACTTCCCAATTCCATAACTCAATGTTCAGGACTGGTACCTATGGTTATGGCTACATTAACAAGCAGTTTGGATCAATAGAAGTCAATCTCTAGAGCTCATTTTATGCTGGTCACTTGACGTAGGCACTTCGACAGGTCCTTGGGACTCTTTAGTTCAGATAAGCTCTAAGTTTGCTCTCGTGCACGAATTCTCTGTTACTGCTACAGCTCACCTCCCAGGCTAGTTCTGCCCAAAGAAAATCCAGGTCAGGACCTGCGGTGCTCTTCCTGATGCGAACCCATGCTCAGTAAGCGGGCAACAGTTAAGCGTTGCCTGAAAAGCGCTCTCCTGATCTAACGAATGAACACACTAACACAGACACACCCTATGTGTAAATTACAGAGACTTACTTACACAATTAGAATATCTCTGTGGTAATCCCTAGCCATCAACAATTTTCCCAGCCATATAATTGCTACTATTAACAACACAAGTTCCCAATTTAACAAATGGAAGCAAGATAAATGCCCACATCATTCTGGCTTCTCCCAGCTTTATGATTCAGAGCGTAGCAATCTGTTGCCCTTGGTCTTTTGGAAATAGTGCCCATGTGATAATTTTAATGACAATGCAGCACTTCTGATCTGCTCTGGCTATACGAGGGCTTTGACTGCTTTATCATGGAGGCGGTTCTGATGGTCAAGTGAATTGGGTCTATCATGCCCCAAGGACCTTATTCTCCTCCCCTCAGCTGCCCATGTCCTTTCTCACTCTTTACACTTCGCAACAGGTAACTCAGCACAGATACGCAAAACCAAGGAAGACACCTAAACAGTCTGGAATCAGCAGGGAGAGAAATGAAGGAGGTTTCTGGTGTAGCACCACAAGAGAGGATGGGTGGTGGTAAGAGGTGATGTGATACATTGCTTAGATTTCCTGTGTCATTTAGCATTGCTGCCTTGTAGGGGAATAGCCGCAACTGCTTTCCTCCCCAGTATGCTACCATCTTTTGGCATTGGCTCTGGTTTGAATGCCTCCAGCATGGGAAACTAGGCTTCTTGCCTCCCTGTATTCAGAAATTTTGTCAGTCTTTTCTTCATGTCTCGCTATGCTGCTGCAAAAAAAGCATGATCTGTGTGCATAGCCTTTTTATTATTATCCTTTATCCTTCTTTGTTAATGCGTTATTGCTCATCAGCACTTACATACGTGCTTTGAATCTCACTTGTCCCTGAACTAACTGTAGATTATGTCAAATAAAACTACTTGCCCTTAGCAGACAGAGCTCCAGACAGACAGTGGGCCAAGACACGTAATGATGATATCGGCTTAAAAACGCTGTAATTACATGCATTCAACAAGCCTGGCCTTTTCCCGGAGCTGTCTCTGGGGTTGTTTGTGCTACGTATGGCTCAGCCAGGCAACGAGGACAAGGTCTCTTGCTTCCTTTTGCTGTCTAACCTGCTAAAAAGAAAAGAGATTTTCCTTCGTATTAGAGATCTGAGATCTGGATAGCAAACTGATGGAACCCACTCATATAGTTTTTCCACAGTAAAAGAAGGACACCTATATTGTCCCAATCCTTGATCATGCTGGCTGCTAAGCAATACTGTTGTGAGTAGTTCTCCTTCAAGAGTCCAACATTCCAAATGGGAACAGTTTCTGTAAGCAGTTTTTTCATATGGGCCACAAAAAATGCTCAAAAAAAAGGGGGGGAAGGTCAAGATAACTGATAATGTTTTTATGCAGTGAATAAACAGATATTGAATTGTAGCTTTTGAAAAAGTGATATATTCGCACAGCCTAGTCTTGGTCACAGTATCTGCACACACATCCCATTACAAAGCAAAGTGCAAATTCAACACGAAATACTGCTCAGATTCACAGATGTCCTTTGTACAGGATAATGCATTTGTAAATACAAATATCCCTCAGTCAGTGAGAAATTCTGAAAAGGCAATACTCTTCCAGTTTGTTTTTAGGCCAAATCTACCAGAACCTGAGAGTACTAAAGCCTCAGTCATTATAATTACAATGAGGAACAACTTCAGTCAACTTGAGATACACTTTCAGCTTCCTCAAACTGCCAGCTGTATCTTGACAAAGTTCATAACTGAAGGTTAGAGCTTACTTCATTCAGAAAAATCAAGAAAGACCAGGGTGCTAGAAAAGCCTGTGATCACACAGATCTGAGAAAATAAGGCAAACCCTGGTTTATTCAGATTCAGGCAGGTCATGTGATGTAATTAATTCCAAATAGTTTTGGTCTCTGTACAGAAACTTCCAGCAAAAGATTTAAACGATGTAATAATTACCTTTTTCCTTTCATGATCCTTCTGACTATGCCTTAATTTATGATGCTTTTAACTAGCATACATGTATCCTGAGGCTATGATGGGTGCACATTTATTTAAGTCAAAAGATAAATCTTAATGAAAGGTTTTTTTAACACAATAATTAACGTATTTTGATCATCATAACAGTAATTATTAGAGGCACAAAACCAGAATGAGATCTCAGAAGAAGCCATGAAGATCCTAAATAGAGGGTGGAGTAGCAGCACTGCCCTATTATTTTGCCAAGAAATGATACATCAAAGTGGCAGCAGTGAATCATCATACACTACTAGGAACTACACCCAGTGAATCCAAGAGATGGAAATATTAGATGCACTAACCTCCACCATAAATTGCAAATTATAATCGCACAGCAGATAGTGCGCAATATGCCTTTTCTCACAGTTATCAAGCTACCCTCTCCTTATGCCTCCCCCAAGATGATCACTCATCAGATTAAAAGAAAAAAACAGAAGAACCACAAAAACATAGGAATTTTATCTTGATGTGAAAGGTCCATCTATTTTTAAAAAAGAAGTTTTATCTTGTGAAGGATCATAAACTCTCGACACGTGTCAAATAACACAACTGGATAGCCCTGTTCTTTTAGAAACCTCTTACCCCCCCAAAAAATCACTTTTTTATGGGATTATACACACGATGAGAGGCAAGACCAGCAATGAAAAAGAGCACACCCACTCTTACCTGCTGTCATCCTCCCCTTAGCAGAAATGACTAGTATTCTGATTTTCTGCCCAGCTATTAAATCATTGTGCCCATACACATGTGCGAGCAGACTGTAACTTGCAGGCAGCCCTTTTGCAATGACTACAGTAAAGAAGTCAAACAAAACTGAAAACATTTTTTTAAAATATCCTACTCATTTTACCCTTGTGTCAGATTTACTTAAAGAATTAGTTTCCCCAAACTAAAATAAGTCTAACAATACAAAAGGCGACCTCATATAAAAGAAGAAATCAACAAAAAGAGAGGAACAAAAAGAGTTCCTTAAAGAAAATTATATAGTATGGTACCTTTTCCAGTCAAAGTTTCTTCTTGTATTTTCCTCACCACTTCTTGGCCCTCATTCTCACTGTTTCCAGCTGTTACAATACAGAAAATGGAAAATTAGTGATGCAATAAACTTAAGGACAGTGAATATAAGCATTACACTATGAAGGGCTAACCACAGCGTAAAACCGGTATGAAGTTTTAAGTGAAAAGGCGTGATACATTACTGTCAGTCAGCAGAGGTTTTTGAGGAGGGCTGTACAAATGCACTGTTGTTCACACAAGTTCTGCCTCTTTCTCTCATTTATTCATACAAGATGTGACCATCTGCTGGCTGGGCCAGCTGAACTGAGATGCAAATCTGTGAGCCAAATGAATTTTATCACATCCAGATTCTACAAAAGCTTCACTATAGTTTAGAGCGGACCTCCCCTCGCTCTTTTTCCAAAATGAAGAATTTCACAGCTGGAGGAAAGGCCCCCAGTACTCTGGCCTGAATGCTCAGGAAAAGTTTTACCAGCGCTAACAGAAAACACAATTAAACATCAAATAAATGCCTGCTGTGCCATTCAGCTTAGGTGGACAGTTAATAATTCCCTGACATTTGTTTGCAATTCTTTTATAGTAACTTATATCACAGGAAAAAACACAAGCACAAGAAAAATATTGTGCTTGGTAGTACAAGTTAAATTTTTTTAATGAAGTTTAACGTTCCATTTATCCACCCAGAAACATTTTCCATAGCATGACGCATCAAAATACCTATTTTTTATTATCTAAATCGGATATAAATACTGATATATCTTATGAATTTCATGAAGTTGCCTTCTCCATTTCCTGATTATATAAACCTCTGCCTTGCTTTCCGTACTGGCTTTATCTTGTGCCCCTCTACAAGTGTTCTGTCCTCTCATTCACTAGTTAGGTATGCAGCAGAAATTTCAGTTTTCCCCTTTTTTTCTCACTTTTTTCTTTTTCTTTTTAGTAACAGTGAATCAGCTCTATCAAAGATAAGGAAAGAATCACAGCATCACAGACTGAATTGAGCTTGGAAGGGACCTCAGGAGGTCATCTGGTTCAACCTCCTCCTCACATTAGTTGGTATGTGCTTGTATTTACTTTAAGATGTTAGAACACGCTTTATAGTGGTATTAAACTGGATTAATTTGATCTCACAGATAATGTGTTCAAAAAGTGGGAGTAAGCCCTTTGAGACAGATCATGTGTCATCAATCCGTTGCACTAGCTGAAGGCTCAGAGCACTAAACAGAGATTTTTGGGACAGCCTGATGACTTTGAGGAGGTAGGCTAATGCATTCTTTTGAGGATGGAGTTTTTGCTGTGCTTCTGCAGTAAAAAAAATGATTTGCAATACATGTTTGTTTTCAAGATATGCAAGAGGACTCAATATTTACATAAATGTAGCCAAAATAAAGACATTTAGCATTCCAGATATGAAAGAAAATAATTCTCACATAAAACGTAGAGTCATACTGGTCTATAACTGTTCTCCATAAATTTCACTAATTCTGGAATTATATTGCTCAGACTGACAAAGAAAGAAAGAAAAGAAAAAAAAAAACACAAAGCAGACATTTGCAGTATTTTCTTCTTGCTGTTGTTTTTTTTTTCTCCTTTAAAACCATCCAACCTTGTACAGAACAGAAACATTCAGCTTGATGCTAATTTACAGATATAGATGCAGTGTCAACAAACAAACCCTCCAGTGAAACTGCCATTTCTGGGGAAATCTGTGCACAGGAGTTATGGGCAAGGGATCAGTTTTCCTCACTGCTTCACCTCAAGTGATGTACTAGAGTAAGATTTCAAACTCAGTGTGTTATTACAACGGATAGAGTTAGGCTAGAAACAAAAATACTTTGGTGCCAATTGTGTGAAGGTCTTATTTGATTCCTCTTTCATTCAGCACTCCTCATGCAGAGAACAGGCTTATTAAAGCCTCCAGTGTCTTGATTTAACTCTCAGTATGTTCACTTAATTTGTTCTTTTAAAAGAGCTTGTGTTCACAACAAATTTTAATTTACTTTATTTTGCTGTTATATAAATGGTTATTCATTAAAGCTCAGTGCCTTCCAAATGAGCTCATTTTATTCATACTTGCATATTTTTCACTCTAGACCACTGCGAAAAAATAATTATTTTGCTAAACAGTCACTTCAAATGTCTGTTTCCAGCCTGATTCAACAAAGAGTTTGAAAACCAGATTTTGGAGCCTGGAGTATCGCAAAATTGAAATAACCTCAGTGAAAGCTGCTACTGTAATAGAGGCTTTTGAAACACTTCTTTCAAATAAAATCCTGTAAGAAAGAATAAAGATACAGAAATAATGACCAAAATCCTTAAAAAAAGTTCAAAGACACAAATATCAGAAAGATACCATAAGACTGGGGGAGTAATCTACGCTTCTGAGTTAGCTTAAGGATATCAGCATCCCCTCGCTGAGGATGGGTGGGAGAGGAAAGGGACTTTGCACTGTTGTACTGCTTCTCTCCTAGTACATCCTTCTGGAATGCTCTAAGCAAAGTAACTGGTAGGCATGAAAAAGGAAAACCTCCTTTTAAGTGCTACATTAATTATTTGAAATTCACAAAATACTTTTTAAGTTACCAAGCTAACACGATTGGCTTTAGGTTGGAAAAAATCAAAAATAATTTGTATCTTCTTGATGAAGATGTGTTACTGAAGGGCACAACCTCAAGCATACTGAAGAGGAGTACAGTGCCCTAAACTAAGGAGGGGGACAGTTTACTATACAAGGGTCAAATTCTTACCATCAGCTGGTTTAGATCCTCAGTAGTGGATTTGTAGTGATTCTTTTAAAAACTTTGTGATACACAGGAATATCCTCCGGCTGGACTTTTTGTCAATGATTCACCAAAATTTTTAATATGTTCAACATGCCAGAATTTATCCATGCCAGAAGTTACCCATTTTCAGCACTATAGCATCTGTAGCATAAGATCTGCCTACTCTGGATTCCAGGCTTGGAGGCGAAGATAAGAAAGAGAAGACAGACCGTGGGTTTTATGCAGTGAGGGAACCTGAACAAAAGCCTTGAGAAAAAGGGATTCAATGTCTTGAGAGCTTAGATCATCAAAGTACCCAAAACTGTAATAATCTTGCTTTCCATGCTAATTTGGAGTGTCTATTGGGAACTCAAAATAGCTATAGTTGTCTCAAGAACTGTTTATACAAGCTGTTCAGTGCCTTATCTGATGTTTTTCTTCTACTAAGTCCCCACAGAATAGTGAAAAATTCAGGTGAGACTGATTCAAGAACATTGCTGACTCCAATAAATTCTGAAAATAAAACTAATAACATAAAAATAAATTCAAGTCTGAATGGATGCACCTGTATAAAATAAGATGTCATTTTAATGGTATGAAAAATTCTAATTCTTAGTAAAGTACTGAAATTCACGTTGAAAAAAGATACAGAAAATAGATTTAAATACAACTTCTAGTAAAAAAAAAATTACTCTCCTCTTCAACATTAATCTACACAAACACCACAAGTCAAAGCATGTTGATCTAAAGCCACCACAGAAGTACATCATAGAAAAATTCCTACCAGCAGCAATAGGCTTTGGATCTTACCCTAAAGGTCAGGCTCTGTTATCTTAATCACTTCAGTAGATCCTAACTCTGAAAAGTTATTTCAGGGATTTCAATAGAATTATCAGAGGACTGCTCAGCCTGAATAAGGATGGCAAGAACACACCCCATAGAAACCCAGCATGGGAAACAATTACACTATCACTAGGTAAGAGGTCCTGATACCTCAATATGTAATCTTTATACAATATTTAAATTTCTTTGCATGTGAAAATCTCTCCAAAAAAATAAGTGCTACTCATGCTCATGTACAAAACTGATCCTGATTAAAAAAAACAACATCTTTTCCAATTTGTGTTTTGCGAAAATAGGAATATGTAATCTTGATGTTTCAAGGGTACATACTTCAGGGTATTATAAAGAAATTTAAAATAGTCTATGAACAATGATACAGCCTGTAAAGCTTAAGGTTGCCTGGAGAGAATAAACCCAGAAATCCAAAAATCCAAAGTTAGCAGGAGGAGAATGCCTCAACTTTCAGCCAGATAACAGAAAATGAAACACAAATAAAAAAATTTTGAGATGAACACTAAGAAGATGCAAACCACCCAGGACACAGTGAGAAACACCTGACTGCTCCAACCTGGAGCCTAAGAGCCACTCGGTGCATTAAGTGTATTACCAGGAGAAGCTTGGCGGTATGGTAATAAATTCTGTATAAATGTTTACCATCTGATTAAGGAGTTGCAGAGGGTGATTGTTAGCTGCCTTTGTGCAACAGAATATAAAAAAGATTCCAGAGGCACATTTGAATTAAGGTGCCTCCTCAGAGTAGCATAATCCTCGTTGTGGTTGAAGTGGAACTGATTTCATTGGAGTGCTGGCCTGGAGACAGGGCTTGCAAGGGCACCCAAAGACTCGAGAGAAAAACAAAGTCTGCCAGCCATGTCCCGGGCTGCATCAAAAGAAGTGTGGCCAGCAGGTCGAGGGAGGTGATTCTGCCCCCCTACTCCACTCTGGTGAGGCACTACCTGGAGTGCTGTGTCCAGCTCTGGGACCCCAAACATAAGGACATTGACCTGTTGCAGCGGGTCCAGAGGAAGTCCACAAAGATGATCAGAAGGCTGCAGTACCTCTCCTATGAGCACAGGCTGACAGAGTTGTTGGGGTGAAGAAGAGAAGGCTCCAGGGAGATGAGGGGTAACAGTTTTAAACTGAAAAAGGGGAGATTTAGATTAGATATTAGGAAGAAATTCTTTACTGTGAGGGTGGTGAGACACTGGAACAGGTTGCCCAAGGAAGTTGTGGATGCCCCATCCCTGGAAGTGTTCGAGGCCAGGTTGGATGGGGCTTGAAGCAGCCTGATCTAGTGGGAGGGGTCCCTGCCCATGGCAGGGGGCTTGGAACAAGATGATCTTTAAGGTCTCTTCCAACCCAAACCATTCTATGATGACTATCGTCTGGCATTATGAGGATAATGATTTTGTGAGTTTGCATGGCACTGCACAACAAATAGCATGTGCTAAGAGAGAGGAATGACAGCCCCTAAAAAGCTCTGAGGATGAGAAATTTGAATTCAGTACAATATGAGTGGTTTTTAAAGAAATTGATAACATTTTCAATAAAATAAAAAAAATCTTGTTTAGGAAAAAGGAATATAGATCTGGTGTCTTGCCCATAAAACTTCCAAGTCATGAATTTGTTATTCAATAAAGCCAGGTATAAGGATGTGACCTGTCATAAAAAAACTGGAAAAGTGGTACAAAGCTTCCTATGTCTAGAGGTACCACACATCCTTTGTCATCCAGTTCATCATACATCAGTCATAATTAAATACATGTCTTTTTGACATGTGTCCTGGTTCCAGCGAGGACAGGCTTAATTCTCCCCAGGACACAGGTATCCCATGCCATATGAGCCATGCCCACCCTGAGCTGCCAGGGTAGGGGGCAGGAAGTTGCTGCTGGGAATGGGCTGGGGCATCCCGGGTCCCATCGGGGAGTGGCGGTTCCGTAATCGTGTTTGTATATTCCCCTGTCCGTGTTGTTGTTGTTTTTCATGTTCCCTTTGCTGTTCTATTAAACTGCCTTTGTCTCAATCCAAGAGTTTTGCCTTTTTCTTCTGATTCTTCCCATATTGGGAAAGCCCGAGCGAGCAGCACGTGGTTCTTTGTTGCCATCTGAGGCCAAACCACGACAACATGAAAGGCAAAAATATCATTGGAAGTGTTCCTTTGAGAAAAGGAGCAAAACTGAGTAAGGAGGAGGATGTCGGTTTGCAGAGAGAAAAGAAAACACCATTCTCACCCTAGGTTTCAGCAACCCAGCTGTTCCAACAAGAAATTAAGAATGACCCTGTTTATCAAACCAAAGACACACCCAGACAAGTGCCTTGTTTCCAACAATAACTCGTAGCAGGTGCTTAAGGAAAAAGTATAAGTGACAGCATTAAGTCCAGGAGTGATGTTTCCGGTACACCCTCCCAGTACCAAGTAGTTTCAGAGATTTCCTTAATCACAGATCACACCCAGCCTCTCAATGAACCTACCTCCGATACTTCATCTAATTGCACTTTCAATTCATTCAAGCACCTGGCTGCCAAAGGGTTCTGGGACAACAAGCTCTGTGACTTTGTGACACACTTAATTACATTTTAAAAGTTGTGCTTCAGTGGTGGTTTGTTTTGGTTTTTTTTTAATATTTTGTTGTATGTTCTCTACTTTGTGTACAATAAGACAGAGAATAACCACTTCTCATTCACTTTCTCTATACCATTCATAACTGCATGACATCACACCTCAGTCATCTGTTTGCAAGCAGAAGAACCTTTGTTCGTTAGCAGAGCCATCCCATCCTCCTCACCATCCCTCTCTCATTTTTTCCAGTTTTACCAGACTCCTTTTGAGTATTCACAACACGATGAACCAATGATTTCTACAAAGGAAGAGGGACGCTTCCTGTCCTGTTTTCATCTTCTTTCCTGCTAAGTAATAAGATTTTATTTGCCTTTTTTAACTGGCATTGAATATTGAAGATGTTCTGCAGAGAGCTTTCAACAGTAAATTACAACATTTTTTTTTTGAGTGGTAGTAGTTAATTTAGATCCTATTGCTGTAAATATATAGGTGGGGAGGTTTTCCTTATATGCAGTGTTTGCATTTACTGAGACTTACTATTTATCCATCCCTTCATGACCCAGTCATTCATTATTGTGAGATTCTTCCCTGTTCTTCATGGTAGTTAAGATTTCACAGGATCACACGATGGCTGAGGCTGGAAGGCACCTTTGGAGACCATCCAGTCCCACCCCCTGCTACAACTGGTTGCCCAGGACCATGCCTGGTCAGGTTTTGAGTATCTCCGAGGATGAAGACACTACAACCTCTCTGGGCAGCCTGTTTGACCACCCTCAATGTAAAAAGTGTTTTCTTATGCTTAAATGGAATTTCCTGATTTTTGGTTTGTGCCAATTGCCTCTTGTCCTGTCACAGGCACCGAGCAGACCGTGGCTCCACCTTCTTTCCTGTCTCCATCAGGTATTTATAGACCCAAAAAGGTCCCCCCGACCCTTCTCCTCGCCAGGCTGAACAGTCCCAGCTCTCTCAGCCTCTCCTTGTATGTCAGATGCTCAAATCCCTTAATTATCGATAGTCAAATTAATTTGACTACTCTAAATACATTTGTGCAAAATGCATCATCTCACGGTTCACTCTTTTTGCTGTATCGATCTTTTATAAATGTACTGAACATATGCCTATGAGATCAGGGGTCCCTTTGCTCCATCTCAAAGCTGAAAAATAATTCCTAAATGTTGTGTTCTGTCTCCTAATCAGTTACTAATCTACAAGAGATCTTTCTCTTATCTCAAGACAAGCTAGTCACTTTAAAATCTTTTGGCATGAACCCTGCCAAAAGCTTTTGAAAATCAAGATTAAATTAATTCACACGGTTGTTTAATTCTTCAAAGCATTTAATAAATGCTTAATGAATAAATTAAATAAATGTAAAGAAAAACTGCCCTAACTCTTCCAAAATTTATCATCACATATTTAACTCTGGTTTTTTTACAATACATTTTCTTCAATGTAAAAGTTACACTCACTGGACTATGCACAATGTCCTTCCTTAAACTGCCCAACAGTCACAGTGTCCCAACTTACACTTCTTCTGTACTAAGGATGGTTTAAGGTCCTATGCAGAAGACAGTAGTCCAGAAATACTTTTATGCTATTGAGGGATTTTGTCTTTAATCACAGGGGCTTGTTTTAGACAGTTTTAATTTATTTTCTGATGCGTAGTACTGTATTTATACTGAGTTTGTAATAATCTCCACACTATTCATAAGCACTGTATCTTTCTAGCTGTTTATTTTACAGACTTCTTTAAGAAGAGAGAGTGAACAGTGGTTGCGTCTTACTGACCATATTGAAGACTCCAAGCCCACTTGGTTGCTTCTCATAAGGATACTTCTCCATACCTGTGATAAGCTTTTTTCCTCTAAACCATTTCAATTTCCGTGCTATACATTTTGAAATGTGCAGACCAGAACTCAACACAGCATTTAAGGTGCTGGCACATGAAGGATTCATACAGTGACAAACTCATGCTGTTTTGTTTGTTCCTTTCCTAACAATTTCTAATATTTGTTTTGGTTCTTGCGAGCTATTGAGCACTGAGTTTTCATAGGATGGTCTACGAAGCCCCAAGATCTTCCTCCTAAGTGATGATGGTCAACTCAGAACCCATCATTTCTTTTTATGGAGTTAAGATTTTTTTCCCCATGTCCCCATTTTTCCCCATGTCCACACTCCATATTGTTGTACATTGAATTGCACATGCTTTTTAACACCCAGCTTCTTATGGTCTTCCTGCAATTCTTCACACACGTCCCTGATCTTTATTACCCTGAATAATCTAATACAATTTGAAAGACTTGCGATGTCACTTTTTGCTCCTCCTCTAAAATTATACGTTGAAAGCATGGGTTCTAACATATATCCCTGTTGAACTCCAGTGGTAACACTCTGTCCACTAAAAGAATAAACATTTATGTCTGTTCTGTCATAACATGGAATGTTATTGTATGAATGTAATGGCATTTGTACTTATCCTTTGAGCTGCGTAGTGTCCTTAAGAGCCTTAAGGAATTTTGCTTTAAGATTTCTAGAAATCCAAACAAACCATATCAACCGAAATCTCTCATCCACATGATGGTTGAGCTCAGTTAATCAAAGTATTTTACTATGCAATACACCTGCACAGTTCATTGAGTACATTTCTAGTGGAGACTACTGTCCCAAAAGAGAATTCATGTGTTCTAAATGCCTTTTCAGATGTTTGTCACTATTTTAATAATAGTTTCAGATGTCCCAAGGAATGCTGTAATGAGTTTGTTCATAAATAAGTAGTCTTAAACCACTGCCAATTATCAAAGAACCCCATAAATTTTACAGGTGAGATGTTCAAAATTATATAAAAAAATACATTTTTTTAAAAAAAGGAAAAAGTCTTTTTAAAGCTAGGACAGTAATAGTCTTTGAACATAAATTAGGGACTAAAGGGTTCAACAAAATTCTTACTGATTTGGAAGGCCATGTGTGGCTGTGTGCACATGCACAGTGTAGAAATAACAGACAGCACTGTAAACAGAGTTTTTCATAACCCTGATTACACGGTACTGAAACGTTAAAAACTGAACTGAATGACAATTAAAAGGCAATCTTCATGCATTTTCTCAGTGGTCACACCAGAGAGAGGAAACCATCACCATTTTTAAAAGGCTGGTGAAATTTTGACACTTCCTGACTAACTCATTCAGGCCTAACAAAACCTGGCTAAAATTAGGAAGATAAATACTTTTCTAGAAGAAATTATAACTCAAGCATCCAATACATCTATGTATAGTGAGAAAAGACTATTAAAGTATCCCATATAAATTTTCAGTAATTGAAATTAAACCAAACCAGCTTTGAAAATGAACAATTGCACCATCTTGATAGGGTTTAATTATCCTTCTAAAGTCACTTTGTAGTATTATACAATATAAGAATTGTCTGATTTATAGTACAGAGAGTCCAGCTTGAAAAGTGGAAACTAATGTGAATGAAAGAGATGACAGAAATATCTCGTTTAGTCTCCTGCTGGGCTTACAGAGGTCACACAGAAGTGCTGAGTCTGGTGATGGAACTACATTTATTGCATAGCTTAAATAAGTCACTTGAATATATATACATCTCTATAAATACAATGAGACTGTTTCCTTCAGAATGTGAGCCTGTCTGAGAAAATTGAGACACTGATATACTCAGACACTAAAGATTGATTACACTGTCCTGAACCTGGTGTTTTATACCAAGCAGCATATATGTAACATTGTCAAGCTGGAAATCTTTTCAATTTCATGCACCATTATCAGATAGAATTATCAAAGCTTCTATATTAGATATTATCACACATTTTGTACAACCTTCTTTTATTAATATACTGAGGAAAAAAAAGAAAAAATCAAACTGAAGCCCTCTTTTTTAAAGTCAACAATTTTAACATGTACTCACAGAGTCCTCTTAAAATTAAACCCCAGTGATGAAGGATGGAAGGAATATGAAGAGTTTATGCTTTGAATCCATCTAAATTCAGACTCACAAAACTGTGTCCAGCACCGAACCTGAGCTGAACCTACTGGGTTTTATGACTGGGGGTCATAAAAATGACTTAGATGTCTTGATTTTCAAGGTCCTTATTGTTAAGAGCATATTTATTTGTAAATGCACACAAAACACCATCTTCAATATCAGTTACTGGTCAGTAGCCACCAAAACCGGTGTGTCATTTACCTTCTCTCACTGAAAATCAAATTGTAACTTATTTATCAATTAGTAAATTGCACAGGAGGGAGCAGGAGCTCCTGGTGTGGCTTTACTCTGAAGACTCACTGCTGGCAGTAGCTTTCCCTACCAGGGGTCCGCTGTCTGTCATGAGATTTTCCTGAAGTGAAGGCCTTGCTCACTGTGAGTAATGCTATCGCAGCCTGGCAAAAAGTCTCAATGAAATCTATCATCAAAGAAATCTGTAGAAAATTACTTTCATCATTTCAGCATTCACGCCAATCTTTTTCCCAGCAAGAGGCTGAGGGCAGGGCTAGTAGCATGCGCCGAGAGAGACCATCGCTGGGGGAAAGCAGTCTTGTGCACCAGTGCTGGGACCAGAAAGGAAGAAGCTGTAAAAGCACTGTGCAACCGCTTGCTGAAAACGCTCTGAGTGAGCACACTGCCTTTTTATACGGTGCCTATTCAGGTTCCACAAGGTAACATGCTTTCTGCCTATTTGTTTTCCTCATTCCATTGGTAGACTGGGTTTAAAAGTAAGTTACTTCAAACATTTACTCCTCTAAAATGTCAAATGGAGTCAAAATCACATCCGTCACAAATGGTGAATCATCTTCACATCGGACATTCAGGTTTGACTCATTTGCCCGCTGCAGGGATATCATTCTTTATTGCTAAATATTCCCATTACTTAATCCCTGTAATGGGAAAGAAGCATTCAGTGAACAGGCAAGCTTGACTGTGAGCTACACATGAGTCTGCCTTGCAAGCCCAAATTCACCTAACATCCACACTTTTTTTCACATAAGTTCATGCCTCTATACAAACATAGGGTGAAAAAACTGCGAGAGTAGAAAGCTTGAGCAGACTTGCTGTCTTATTTGAGGCTTAAATCTTTGCTTGCGTGGCCTGAAGCTGAATGTGCTAACTCATGCCAATGTGCCGGCAGGTATTTTAAGCACACTCTGGACACTTGGGGCGAACAGTTAGCAACAAGGATGGAAGGTCATTGCATTTAATGTGTTTTTGAGACTGTTTTAATCTTGCAGCTGGAAAAAAGCCTGAGACTATCAATTCTACTGACAGGGCTTCTTTGCTCTTAAGAATTTCACAGGCAAAGAAGATGGCCGTGACTCACCAGTGTTTAGGTCAGAGTTTGCCTGAAAGAACTGAATCAGTTGAAAATCTTACTCATCAAATGCTTCCTATAATTAATTTCATTAATTTACATTTTTAGAAATTCATAATGCAAATACTAAGGTTGGTACAAATGAAGAGCAAATGGAAATGCATGTGCCTGTAAGCACCAGAAGAAAGAGCATAGCAAAGAGTTAAAAGAATGCCCCTTACTGAAAATAAAGGACATGTTTCCAGGATACCATTCCTGTATTGTTTGTATCAAGGCCACAGCACAGATGACTTGCCAGCAGATGACCATGCACCCTGACACCAGGAGGATAATGTCATGGTTGCGGCATATCACCTATACCATTACTTTTCCTGTTAGTCCACCAGAAAATAGGCTATAGATATAGCCTATATACTCCTGACAAGGAAAAATTACTAAGGCCTGATGACTCCTAAAGGATATAAAAGATCTGTCCATGAACCACAGAGGCAGGATAAGGACTCAGTAGCTGGGGTACATTTTCCCACACTGCACATAAGCGATGCTCACCAGACCACTTGAGCACTCACATTTTGGTGCTTGTGAGATTATGGGTGTGAGTGTGAGTGAATGGGATCTATGAGAGGTGACTGTGAGTTGAAAAAATCAGCTTATTTAGAGATTTTGTAATTATATACCACCTTCCCTTTCCCAAAGATCTCACACCGAATTTTGTTATTATACATTAAGTAGTATACATTTAAAAAAAGTAGCAATATTCTATGCTTCCATAATCCTATGCAAAGAGAAGAAAACTGGCCTTTCCGTTTTCCCACTGAGTACATTTTTGCAGTCCACCTTAAACATGACAAGAGACTTCTTTAGTGAAATATTAATGCTGACATCATTAGCTACATCTAGCTACATTAGCTACCTCTAGCATCTAGCTGCATATAGCAGCATCTTTTTGCGTTTTTACAGATGCTTGGTTTTGACACATCTATTAAAACATGTATGAGTAAGTGGTATTCCACATTACACCTATACGATTCCAGGGCAACTCTGTTAGTGTTACTGACTGCACTAGACTAAAAATACATGGCTACTATGCTCTTGTTTATTGTTTGGTGTGGGTTTGTTTTGGTTTTTTTAAGATGTGTATACAAAACCTTAGAGAGAGCACATTCTGTTTAAAAGCTAAATAAAATGGCATCACCACCTTGCTAGGTGTACTATGAAATACCAACCTTCAGTGACCTTATGGTGTAAAAGTTACAGTGTTTTAGGTAAAAATCTAGTGAAAGAAAGATGAAGGGAGCAAAATGTTTTTAAACATAAGTATTCACGATGTTACATACTGATTTAGTAGATATATTTGTATATACATGTGGTACAGAAAGCTTCAGAAAATAAGAAAAATGTCTCACTAATATTGTGTGTAGTAGAGAGAAGAAATTCTGTACTCAAGACATTTTTTGAGTTCCTACAGAAATTCACCTATCCTAACTTCAGATGTCTAAAAGACATCTCAATCTAACATAGTCACCTTACCAGCCTGTGCCAGACTGACATGAACGAACCTCTCAGGGCATTAATTTTCTTGTTTTGCCTACAAAGGCCACCTACAGTGACAAACTAAGAAGTAAATCTGCAATTTTTACATGGCTGAAATTATAAGAGCTTCCTCTGCCCTTCTAACACAGATCATCCCCCACTACACACTGGAATATTCTTTCAAGGAATTATTTTCCTCCTTACAAACACTGTGCACCCTGAAGTTGAAGCATAACCCATCCTCAGTAACAAGATAATAAAATATTTTTGTGACACCTATATTTTTAAGTCTTTTTACTACCTTATTGTTTACTTCATATGTAAGGTAGTCCAAGTCTTCAAAGTTCTGCATAAAAAAAATCCCATCTGCTTTTCTTCAAAATCTTCCAGAGCAAAACACAAACCAAATCTTCATTTATGCTAAATGCTACCAGAACCCTGGATCCTGCCCCCTCCTTCCTTCCCCTGCCATATATTTACTTGGACTGGAAAGAAAATACTCCTTAAAAGAAAAAAAAAAAATATTTTCTGAAACAAAAAAATATATGAAGAAAATTACTTTACCTATTATCACGTGCATGCCAAGTCTTGCCAAATGCTTCACAGTTTGGTAACCAATTCCTTTAGCACCTCCAGTCACTATAGCAACCTTTCCATTTTGTGTAGGGAAAACTATATGAAGAAAAAGAAATAACACAAGGTTAGTTCCCAATAGTAACATGATTAAGAAGTTATGATGTCTTTTAAGCGTACGCTTGACAGACCACTCAAGCCAGGCTAGTAAACAATCTCAAAAGCACGCTCTGTATGGAAAGAAAAACTACAGAGCATCCGCCATTATTTACCACACTAGACTGGAGTTGATGCCACCAAAGATAAAAACACCCAGTTCAGAAAGTTTCTCATTTCTATTTGTATGCATTTTGTAATCCTGTAGTAATCCGCCCTCTAAAATTTTCACTTTTCAATTTGTTACAGAGCAAGGCGGCTGTTACACGTCAGCTCAGGGGTGGTTTCCTCCATCCATACAGGGGGAATAAACTCCATTGGCACCATGATGATACCCTGCAAGCTTCTCGAATGGCCAAGGCCAGGCCTCTACCCATAACATGGGGGCAATGGCAAACAGCTCAGTCAAAGACGACACAGCTACAAGGCAGGAGCCGGCCAACCGAACTCACCTGTGTAACTGAGCACTCTGCCTGTTGAAAATCACAGGGTCCTGGCCCCCAAAGGAAGGAAGGGGCAACTTTTTGCCTAAAAAAAACCCCACTCCCCCCATGGCCCACGAGGGCCCACAGGGGAGCCCGTGAGGCCTCACACCATCCCAAGGCACCCCCCCAAGATGGAGGGCGGCCTCCTGCCACAGGAGAGCCAAGGCCTTTTAAACAAACCGCTTGGGGGAGGCGTGAATCAGGTCAAATATCAAATATGATTTTTTTTTAATCTTTCATGTGAAGCGCCCTGTGGTCTTCAGGCGACCGAGGTGAATTTCTGTTTGCTTTTGAGAAGAAGCTGCTAGGTATTTGTACAGGGAAAACGGTGCTGAATATTTCATTTTGCCACCACACAGTGTCCGTAGGCAATGTTATAGATAACAAATGCTAAAAAGATGCCGACTTTCATCTATCAAAGGACTTTCTATTTTGATTTCTAGGTTTTTAGGGGATTGCTTTGTTGTACAACACAAGCTCGTATTTTATATGGTTATGAAACACAGAACCAGTGCTGATACAAGCTGCTTTCTTCACAGCAACTTCAGAAAGGGCCCAGATTTCACCTTTTCTGCAATACATAGTTCTTTCCAGCACAATTCAACATGGATTTCTGTTCTCTTCAGGTAATGACATGATTCTTCCCATCCGTGCAGAGTGAGAAATGTTTGCAAGTATTTGAAAGTTAATTCCTATTGCAGTGATATCCATGCATGTAGGTGTCCTAAAATACATAATTCGAACTAAAAACTTCGCTGAGAGCCTTCCTAAAGGCCTTCAGTTTAGTTACAAGCAGTCCTGCAATTTCCACCAAAAATATTTCTCAGAACAAACTCAAAGTAAAGTGCCCGCAATTTTTTCAATAGTTAAGAAATTAAAGCTAGACCTGACACTAAATACTTCGATAAATTGTTCACTCTGGGTAGTATTTTTTAATAGTTTATTACTTTACCAGACATGACCTTTTCAGATTATGTTTTCCTGGTCTGTTCTCTGTCAGTGAAGCAGAAAAAAAAAGGGGGAAAAAAAAAGTTTTTGCAGTTTTTGAAAACGCAGACAGGAAATAAAGATTTTAAAGAGGAAGAAAAATAAATGTTCTTAGTGTGAAACAAGTCGTTGTCACCTCTATGTGAGCAGCCCTTGTGCCCCAGCATGACCGGACACACTTGAAATTTGGCAAGGACATATAATCTCAAGTGCTTTCAGCCATGGAGTGAAAAATCACTGCCTGAATGATTTGCATCCATAAAAAGGGGGACCATTATGTGCTCACTGTTCAACATTTTAGACCACATGAAAACACAAACACATTGCCTTGTACCAAAGGCACGCTGAGAGGAGGCAGGTCTCAAGCAAGAACAGGGCAATACTCTTTGCAAGATGGCAGACAAATCAGAAACAAACGGCTTTTTGAGCTTTTGTTTGCTCAAAAAGTTCAAGATTCTGAAAAATAAACTCTTGCAAAGCAAACACCCCTTTGTTCAGTTGAGTCCATGCTGCAAGAGCTATTCTGAGGCCTCTCCTGAGGGGTCAAACAGCTTTAAATCCATACAGGGAGCACTGGCATGGCCTTGGTGTAAAAGCAGGAAAGGCCATTTCTGGCCACTACAGCTACATGTGTGAATTTTTCATGGGGCAACTGCATATGTACTTGTAAAGAAAACGCCATCTAGAAGGCAAAAATGTGAGCTGAAGTTCACCAAATACTTTTCTTTTAAAGTTCAGTTAATCCATAAACTACATCGAAAATCCTGCCAACACGTGATAGAGCGAGTTGCACAAATGCAAAGTTTGCTTCCTCCCCACAGCTCTGCCTCCCTGTTTACCTTTCATCCCATTTCACCTGTGCATTTGTGTACAGAATACAGAGAAAAAAGGAAAATTAAGTCATTTCCATTTCTGTTTATTTCACTATAGCTGAAAAAACATACTCCAACATCAACAAAAGGAATTGCTTTCCTTTGGGCCTGAGTACCTTCTCCTCCTCTTCTGCCTCCCCATGCCTCCTCTTGCTTCCTCCCCTCTCATCACATTGCCAACCTGACATTTGGATTTTGCTTGCTGCATAAAGGTGCTGTCACTCATTTCCATGACTGCACCACTACATCTACCTATTGAATAAGAAGTGACATTTTAGTGCAAAATTAATTCACTTAGAAGAAAATGAGTGAAAGAAAAGGAGAAAAAGATGTCAGGGCCGAGGAAGGGTCAATAACGTGAAGGAAAAATGGGAAGTCAGAGGAGGAAAGTGATAACAGGTATCACTGTGAAATGGTGCTGAACAGAGGACAAGGAAAGAAAATGCCCCATCCTATCCTGTCCATGAGGGCTGCAAAGAAAAGGACCATTTTGGGTCCTAATGGTCATTCAAGTCATGTGCATTACCAACCTGCAATGAAGAGCATGACAGACGGACAGACTCCGCTGCAGAGATGCATTCAGTGAGATCCTAAGTTACAGAGAACTTTAAAACAGGCCTGTTTGTAGCAGCTAGCTCCAAGGACCTAAGAAAGCAGCCAGGGAGGGAGAAATGAGGGCTGCAGACACATGGATAAATGGCCAGTATCTGGTTTATTTATAACCGGTGCGCTATACAGCTTTCCACAGAGCATGGTTTTGAATAGACACAACACGGCATGTCACATCTCAGTATAGCGGTTCACTTCAGCCAAAATGGGAAACACAAAGAGAGAAACTGAAACATCGGGGGGGGGTGGGGGCGACACACCAAAAACACCCAACAAAATAACCCAGTCAATTAATTCTTAGTGCAATAGGTGACTAACAGGTAATTTGCTGATGACCAGGAGAGCTGAACAAGGAGGGTAATTATTGCACCAAACAAGCAATGGAAGTGTCCTGCTCTGTGAAGCAGGACATCCTGTCTTGTGATAAGACTTAATTGCTATACTAGCAGTAAATGTCATGATATGATATACTGCCATGTGCTGTTGCTACGGATGACTGCCTTATCTGGGTGAAGGGATGAGACCTGGGGAATGTTGCCATGAAGGATTGATGTCCTTGAGCGGCTGCCCGTGACGCCGTTCTCATGCCCATTTGTTTGTTGAGCTTGTGTCTCGGTGCAGATCCTTGTATATGTTAGCTGACCCGGCAATCTATAGGGGGACACCTGGCGGAGACTAAGGATGCTGAAACCCACCCCCGAGAAGATAAAAGGAGTTGCTTGAGACATTCAAATTTGCGAGCCTTTGTGGAGCTGCGACTCCCCGGCCGCCCAGCGCTGCTTTTGCTTTCTTATCTAATAAACATTTATTAAACTCCTTACGGACTCGGAGTATTTATAACAATTTTTGGTGCCGTGACTCGGATCCAGACAGCTGATTTCGGAACTCAACTCTGGGAAGGCGCCCCATCTTCGGATGGTCCCGGAGGGAGTCCCGGGCTAGCTAACCTGGATTTTCCGAACGGAGGTGAGAAAGCAAAAAGAAAGAGATACTGCAGTTTTGTTTCCCCGTAATCTTTGTGCACGAAGACCCGGACGAAGACTCAGAAGTGAGTATGTAGCGGATCCCGTTCGGAAAAGCCGAACGAAGACTCCAGAGTGAGTCCGGAATTGTGGTTCCCGTTCGATGTATCGAATGAAGACTCTGGGATACGGCAGTCCGGACAGCGGAAAAGGGATGGACCCATGCTAGCCGTATTAAAGGACCGCTTCCCCCGGAGAAGTGGACCGCGGTGCCAGAACCAGGAACTCTCCGTGTAAGACTACAACGACAGCCACTAAGTGAATGACTAATTCAGAAGAAGGGGTCCGAAGCAGCCTCTACCGGTGGTTTCAGGTGCAGTCAGATCATACCCTCCGAAAAGTATACTCCGCACCCTGGTCCAGGGAGCGCTTACCCCCACAAACTGGTGGGGCTGGGGTATATAGAATCACAGAGACCTCCACGACACTCTCACTTTGTTGTGAGGTAGAAACTGGGATACCAGAAACCCCTACTTCGACCGTCGGGGCGATCCCTTGTTTAAAACACCCTCTCCACGGACATTTAAGTTGGGTGGTGTGTAAATGTTGTCACTGCGGCGATCATTGGTCTTGTGTAGCTTTTAACAGGCAGTCTAATTGCATGCGCTGTCGAAGACACCTTGGAGCAAATGGGGGCCAGGCCCAAATAGTTCGGCTCTTTTGCGGCTGGGAATTACTACTGCCCGAATTGTGGGACGTATACGAGTCTGATTGGTACCAGGTGCTAAGGCAGTGTGCAATCAGGGTCGCCCAGGGGCAATTCCAAGACCCCGATGGGTGGGAACCATAGTAACGGATTCCCCGATATATGGAAAGGCCAGATCTCTGACCAGCGGAAGTCCTTAGACGAAGGCAGAGTCGGTGGCACAGGGTTTTATCGCAGTTGGTGAAAAAAAAAAAAAAAAAAAAAAAAAAAAAAAGAGGTCACAGGGTCTGGTCTCCCCAGGAACAGTGACCAGCTACTGTTCATAACCGAAGGGATAATTAATAATCCCAGAGCTTATTGGGGCAGCTGGAAAGCTGAACAGAGACTGAGAGGAGTTTGCCAGTGCAAAACCCTCACGTGTGGGTTTTGGGTGTTTTATCAGTGTGGGAGGTGTAAACGAACAAATATAACTAATCGTATAGTGCTTTTTCACAGAGGCGTGTGTCCAACGTGCCAGGATCGGTATCAGTACAAGACTCTAGAACGACATCTATATCCTACGTTGGAACGGAACTGGACAACCACGGAGGGGTACCCAGATAACTTTAGCAGGAATATACGGTTTGTGATAGAAAACAATGAACATTGGGGTTTAAGCCTAATTTGGTGGGATCTATATAAGCTAATGAAGCATATAAGAGGGATTAGACAGACAAAAATATTAGGAACATTTTTGTGGAAAGTTAGTAGACTGTGACGAGCTTAAGGAATTTGACAAAGATTCGTGGAATAGAGAAGTTTCCCGTACGAGGGGAGTCAGGGCTGCATTAGAAAGACTAGCAATAAGCAGACCTCTGCCCAAGCCAGAGCAGGGAGCAACGCGCGGCGAAAGGAGAGGCAGTAGATTCCCCTGAAGATCACTCACTGCTGCCGAGAAGAAGCTAAAATCCCGTTGCTCTCTGCAAAAGAGTAGACAAGGAAGGCAGAGGAGTGCTGCAAAAGTGGGGAAAATGGCTACTAGCCTCCTCCTGGGAATCTTAATCCTCGCCACCACAACATGGGGAAACCCATACCATCAACCCTATGAATGGGTACTTGGAAGTAGAGAATATTCTATTTTAAAGACAAATATCACAGCGGGGGCCCCAAGGTTCCTGACATCCCCTTGTGAATTAGTACCAGCACAGCAAGTTCAAGGACATTGTGAGGATCGATTCCATTACTACATGTGCCCCAGCTCCAACCCAGGAAGAGGCTATTGCAACTCCCCAGGACATTATTATTGTGCTTATTGGGGATGTGAAACAATTGCCTCAGCCTGGATCCCCATTGTCAAAGATCAATTTTTAAGCACCGAATGGGCCCCTATAGGGTGCCGACTACCCACAGGAATGGGAGGGACTCGTCATTATGGCCAGTGGGGAACAAGAGCCTCCTTGGATAGGAAACCTCTCTGCAATGGTAGTATATATTTAGCAGTCCATAAGCCAGATGATCCCGGCTGGCTCATAGGGCGAACCTGGGGTTTTCGATACTCGCAACCGGGGACAGACCAAGGAGGGCTAATATTTATTCAGAAACGCGAGGTTAAACAAACCCCGACCATGGTAGTAGGGCCCAATGATCTCCTCAACGGGCAATTGGGGAAGCCTGAGGTCGTTAACTCCTCAGAAGCATATCCCACTGAAGCATATCCCACTCCTACCGATGAGGCATGGGACCCACCCCAAGTACCTTTATGGACTATGATGAAAGCAGCTTACCAGACCTTAAACATGACCAACCCGAATCTTACTAATTCTTGTTGGCTGTGCTACAACTCAGAACCACCTTTCTATGAGGGAATAGCAGTGTCATCCCCTTTTAATATCACCAATGGGACCATACCTCCCGGCTGTGACTGGAAAGCACGTACTGCGGGAATCACCCTGCAACAAGTCCGAGGAAAGGGTTCGTGTGTAGGGACAGTACCAAGAGGGAGACAAAGTCTATGTACTAACCAAACCAAAAGTTTTGCTACCGGGATCAAATGGGTCTTGCCTAGTCCGGGGGCATGGTGGGCTTGTTCCAAAACTGGACTGACTCCATGTTTGTCCACGATCGTTCTGAAAAATAACTCAGACTTTTGTGTGCAAGTTACTGTGGTACCTAAGATCTTTTTTCATAGCAAAGAAAGTATGTATTTACATTGGGGAAGTACCAAACATAGGATAGAAAAGAGGGAACCGATATCCGCAATAACTCTAGCTACTTTAGTCGGCTTAGGGATCGCAGGAACCGCCACCGGCGCGGCTTCTCTAGCCCTGCAACATTGAGGTCTATTGTCCTTGAGAGCGGCAGTGGACGAGGATCTGACCCGAATAGAAAAGTCTATTTCTTACTTAGAAAAATCTCTAACCTCATTGTCTGAAGTGGTTTTACAAAATCGAAGAGGATTGGACCTCCTGTTCTTGCAGAACGGAGGACTATGTGCAGCCTTAGGTGAAGAGTGTTGTTTTTATGCTGACCATACAGGGGTAGTGAGAGATTCGCTAGCCAAACTAAGGGAAGGATTAGAGAAGCGAAAACGAGAACGAGAAGCTCAGTCCTCATGGTATGAATCGTGGTTTAACCAATCACCGTGGCTGACTACTTTAATTTCTACCTTGGCAGGGCCCTTCATAATGCTAGTAGTGGCTCTGACTTTTGGACCCTGTGTCATTAATAAATTTGTAACCTTTATTAAAAACAGGTTAGAGAAAGTACAGTTGATGGTAATAAAGCAGTCACAACTAGAAATGGAGATCATACCGGATGAAAACTCTAGATTGGATAGAGCCTATGAGGTATTATCTAGATTTGATCAGCAAATTACTGGTAAATAACAAAAAGGGGGAATTGCAATAGGTGACTAACAGGTAATTTGCTGATGACCAGGAATGCTGAACAAGGAGGGTAATTATTGCACCAAACAAGCAATGGAAGTGTCCTGCTCTGTGAAGCAGGACATCCTGTCTTGCGATAAGACTTAATTGCTATACTAGCAGTAAATGTCATGATATGATATACTGCCATGTGCTGTTGCTACGGATGACTGCCTTATCTGGGTGAAGGGATGAGACCTGGGGAATGTTGCCATGAAGGATTGATGTCCTTGAGCGGCTGCCCGTGACGCCGTTCTCATGCCCATTTGTTTGTTGAGCTTGTGTCTCGGTGCAGATCCTTGTATATGTTAGCTGACCCGGCAATCTATAGGGGGACACCTGGCGGAGACTAAGGATGCTGAAACCCACCCCCGAGAAGATAAAAGGAGTTGCTTGAGACATTCGAATTTGCGAGCCTTTGTGGAGCTGCGACTCCCCGGCCGCCCAGCGCTGCTTTTGCTTTCTTATCTAATAAACATTTATTAAACTCCTTACGGACTCGGAGTATTTATAACATTAGTTTTGATTTTTATCAACCTTAAATTAATTTTAACCTGCAGAAAAGGTGTACTGTTTCCACCAAGGCAGATACTTTAATGTAAAATGACTCTCCATGAAAATGAGACACTGTTGGTTCTTTCATCAATAAAAGCAGTCAAGATCAAACCCCGGCTGCGTGTGTAAGCCAGTGGCGACTACAGTGAAAGGCAGTTTATTGGTGCCCTTTTCCCACTAGAACTCCACTGCTGGGTAGAGTTTCTGAAACACCCACCTTTTCAGTGTGAAAACACCTCTTCGTGATGAAACCCAACATCAAACTTTCAAAGCAGACCTGGGCTCAGCCTGGTTTTCCAGCAGATACTGGTTTATTTTGCGCGAGAGGCTGAACTGAGCATAGCCGGAGGCTGGGAGCCCCCCAGGCAGGAGGCAGTGGAGACCCACTGGCTTTGCCAGGGAGGGGAGGGTCCCTCTGGTGCTTCTTGCACCTCATTTAAAACTTCCCATTTCTCTCTCTGCCTCTGCTCCTGGTATGTAGATACTGATCTCAATTGCAGAGGCGTACTGCCAACGATCTCACCGTGGGACATGAGAACCATACAGCCGTAGTGCTAATGAAATCCCCTGACCAAGTACTAGCTGTGAATTTCCTTTTGTGTTCGAAGAAACCAGCCTGCAGTCGTTACATCCTGCTTTATCACACCAAAGTCGGAGAGAGGCTTCTCCCAGGCTGCAGGTTCTGCCTGCAGCCCAACATATGTGGAAGAAATAAGCCCGTCTATTTTGCAAGTGGATTAAGCTAAAGCAAGGCAGATTTATTCTGTAATAAATATGTCCAGATATGAAGTTATTTTAAAATAATAATTGTCCTTTTAAATATACTTCTCCTTAATCTGAAATAATTTCCTTCCATGTACAGAGACATCCTCACACACACTCGATGCTACAAAGAATTTAAGGCAATTCTGTAATTTTTAAAAATACTGATTTCCAAGAGACTCTTTAAGAGGGCTGTCAAGACATCTCTGCAACTGCCAAGACCACAGACAAATAAAACAGACTGCAGACCTGTATCAGTGACCACTTCCATATCAATGACTAGCTCCTGCCAGCAAAATCTCAGCTCTGGGGTAGGGATGGAGGTAATTGAAGTAGCCAAATCAAAACAGAGGCATTAAACTTTCTTCATTGCAGAAATGTACTCTGTGCACACAGACAATGCAAACCTTGGAAGACAAGCTCCCTTCAAGAATTACGTCCTTTGGTATTCTGTAATCTTTACCCCACAGCCTGTTTGAGGCCAAAAAAAAAGAAGAAAAAAGTATTAAAAGTTTATTAAAAGCAAATTGCATCAAATTTTTACAAAGTTTCATCTCGTACTCTATTAATCCAGCATCTGCATTGTAGAACATTATGAGTCATGTGGACATTAAAATATAATATCTTTATATTAATCTCTTCATTAAACCTTCTTTTTAAGACACGGACGGCCAAAGGCAGAGTTTAGATTGTCTGAATCAGTCTCCAGTCCTTATCAGGCAAGAAAGACAAGCACCGCTGAAGGCATCCAAAGAGCTGGTCAGAGGGGCCACCCGAGAGGCACCGCGCTGGGACCTGCCTGCACCTCCTGAACCGGGCACTTGGCACAGGGACTTCGGTGGCATTTGTGCTGAAAAGACCCCCCCAGACAAATCCTAACAGTTATTTTTTTCCTTCCTTCTATAACTGAATAATTTACATGCAAATACGATGCCTGAAGGTAACTGGCAGAACCACAGATGGAAAAATAAAAGGAAAAAAAAAAAAGAGAAGAAGCCACAATGGATATTTAGTTTGATGACAGAATAACAAGTGCCAAGTTTGGAGCTGTTCCTGTATAGCAACACTGAGTGAGAAAAAGAGGGCAAACTGTAATTGTCAGTCCTCATCTAACACCATAGGACAAGGCACAATCGAGTTTTTCTAGTTGTCTAAAGGAATTGTGTAGCACAGTCTACCACCGAATTATTGAGAAGTTTTTTCTATCCCAAAATACTCCAAGTCGTTTTCCCTGATTTACACTGTGGCAGGGCTGAGATTATAGCCATTAAGATCCCTTTCAAAGCAAATGTAGAAAAATAACTCATTTCCTACTCTGAGAGGCAATCAGTACACCTCTGGGGAATCCACACAGCTTTCAGCAAGAGCCTTTTGTGAGAGCCTTACAGTAACACCTCCGTAAACTTCTGTCTTGGCAGAAACTGAGTAAACGGGGTCCAGACACAAAAAAGTCATTCCAGGACTATCCCAACAGAGGACAATTTCATGTACTAAAGTCCTGAGGAATAAACCAGACAATTTTTTTTTTCTTTTTTTTTTCTTGTATGACACCAGCTTTCACCAACAGAAAAGTTGTGGGTCCTACGCCTGTGCTAAGCCTGTGCAGATGATCTTTCAAATGCAAATGGTCTTCCCAAATTTGCACACCAAGATCTTTCCTGCCTTTGCTGCTTCCTATCACTTTCCTAAGGAACATCAATATGCAATCTAGATTGAAGGCTTTTAAGGTTGGAAAACAGGTAGGTGGCAACCAGCCTGACTAGTCCTTCTGTGAAAAGGTATCCTGCTGGTTTCTGCAGTTGCAAGCCATCAGACCTTCTGTTCATGAACAACTGTCATGTGTACATGCAGATCCACTGGCACATAAACCAACAGGTCCAATATATCTTGAATTGATGGATGCGTTGTGTAAGGGCGATTTATTTGCCCAGGGAGAGCATCTGTTTCCAAGCACAACTGGAATTTTGCACCAGCTATATGACAAGCCTCCTAGCTTCTGTCTTACTTTACTTCTGCAGAAGAAGTGAAAGTCAGGAATCACGAGGAAATGGAGGTACCGGAGACAGGCTGGCCCTGGAGTTACTCATGGGAAGTGAAAGGTGTTGAAGAACCAGCACAGCAGGAGAAACCAAACCATGGAAATGTGTCCCTTACCCTACAAACACATAGTATCTCAAGGTGCTATTAATGGAACAGCAGCAGCCAGATGGCTGTAAGAATTTCAGCAGCCAGGGGAAGACCTAGTTGAAGAAGCCTCCCACACAGCCACTGATAGGGAAGATGGATTGTTAACAACTGCTCACAAAACCACAGCAAAACCCCTGGCATCCATAAGACCTAAGTTTCTTGTTTAACCATTGCACAAGGTGCACACGGGTCCTAAAACGCTGCGTGCCAATGAACCAACAAACAATAACTCACACTTACCATTGCTGGAAATCCATAAAAGCTCCATGCCCTGTATTTCAGGCTGGGATATCCTACATGGGAACACATGTGCAGCCCGTGCTCTGTGAAGTGGACATTTCTACAACTGGGTGGACATTTGCACAACTGGGCAGAGCTCCCGCACATGTGCAGCATGGGCAGTCGCAGGACCAGAGGCAGCAGTTCTCCTGGGCTGCCCGGACACCTGGGAACCCAACCAGTGCCGTAACTCAAGCCAAGGCACCAGACAGCCAGCAAGCCCAGACAAATGGCCAAAGTGTATCAAGGCAGTAAATGACACAAAAGCAGGAGAGTCGGCAGCTACACCAACTAGAAAAGCAGTGTGCTCACACAGCTAGAGGAGCTAATGTGTATCCTCATCCCTTCCCAACCCCGTCAACAGAACAAGTGATATCTCTTCAGAATCAGCAGCAAACATCTGCTGAGCCGGACTAATGATTTTTTTTTTTTTTTAGTTGACAATGAAAACAACCAAAAAGAACACCCCAAATTTAACCCTGCTGTAAGGTTATAGTGTTTGTTAAGCTTTTTGACAAGCATGCCAGCTTGTTTATAGGGACGAAATGATAACATTTGCAGGCAAGTTGACAAACCAGAGACAGAAGTTCCTAAAATCAGCTCCAGGACTCATCCCCTGATATCTCAATTAACACACGGGATAGCCGTACTACAAAGGATTAATAATCAGAATAGCTCCTCCTCCCTCTTATTTTTCATCTCATGAACACATTGGGGAGCCTTGGGCAGTATTAGATAGCAAGAAGTATTATTAGAGTTCAGTATCACAAGATCAGAGCACTAGCATCCACAGCAAGACCTAACTGTAGTAAAAGAAATCCACATATTAAAAAAAGATGCAAGATCAACTGGTGCAGTAGTAAAAAGATAGTTATGATGCCAGCATTACAGGATTGCAAGAAATACTTTTTTTTTTTTTGCTAAAGAAAAATAATTATATCCTAAATAAGGCAGCTTTTCAGAGCAATAGCTTTTGGCACTCAAAAATCGAAGTCCCGTGATAAGAGATCTCTCTAGCAACAATGGGAAGAGGGGTGGAAAGCTGCACTAAAAAATTCATTTGCATGACACACCTATCTGCATTTCTTCTAGTGATTCTTGGAAAGACAGGATAAATGTAGATAAAGGGAGAAGTGTGTGTAGAAGGCTGGGTGTGGAAGGGGAAGGAGAAGAGAGTATTAGACTCTCAAAGACACAGGAACAAGAAAGCTTTTTTGTCAAGAAGAGGTCATTTTCAAGTGCTTCAACACCCTTTCCCCTCTCTTCACCTTCCCCTCTACTTCCAAGTATTTAGCTGAAAGAGACGCATCTCTAAGTAATTTAATACACCTCAATCATAAATCTCTTTGTGGTGGTATTGTCCTCAAGGCAAAAAAAGGCCTAGGGAGGAGACCTGCACAGACCACTTGGTCTATGGCTACTTACCGTGGCAAATCAACCGTGGTTTCATGCGGGGAAGATGGCGTAAGTCAAGGCACTGTAAGAACAGACTGGTAGAAAGGTAAGCTACGGCTATTGCCAAAGTAATCCGAAAAATATTTCCTCTGCACTTGCATGTGTATTTTCAGTGCCCTGTTTTCTAGCACTTATGACTGGAGTGTTTGCAAGTGAAGAAGCCCTGCCTGGTTTTGAGAGCCAAGGGAAGCTGCATTTTCATACATCTCTCAACTACAGCCTGAGTGCTTTTGGTTTATTTGTCAAGTAGGATCCTCAGTAAGATTGATCCTGGACTTTGTGATGCTGCTAAACTTGTCAGAAGGGCGGCACAAAGAAAAAGGTAATTGCAGTTTTCAAAAACAATATAGATGGTAATTTTCTGAACTGATTTAAGCTGCCTTTGTTCAGACTGTGAAGAAGAACATTTTCCTCCAATAAACCCTACTCAGACCTTTTGCATCAGGCTCATTGACCACATGAAAAAAAAGCTTCCAGTGAAGGAAGAGCCTGGGAATGGAGAAAACTAAAGAGGATGGTTAATCTGGGAAGTTTTCTTGCCGTTTCTAAATTGGGTTTCTCTAAGACAATGGGAAACAAGGCTGCATTGAAAAACAGTTTGATGAAGCATATATCTGATCTTTTTACAATACAAGTTCAGGCTGATTTTGACAGAGAGATATTAGGAAATTTGATCCCAACAAATATGGAGCTGCCCTAAGGTAAAAGAAAGCCAAAGTAGAAGGGAGGGTGCATTTCCCGAGTCCTAAATCTCACTTCTGGCCATGTTTGCCATTCTTGGGTACTTTGTTCCTTTAGCCAAAACTCATCTAAAGATAAGATATTTGAATCTAATTTTTATGAATGCCAAATACATAGATTGAACACACCATTATACAAATCAGACAGTTGGGAAACAGCACAGTGCGCTATGAAAATCTGCTAAAAATTCATCAGGAATCCGGGTTTGCCCACAGTCTGCTCTGGGAGTAAAGTTCCCAACCGAATGTGTAGGAATAGGAGAGCACTCAGTCCCTGAGAGGGGATGGAGGGAGAAAGAGAGAGAGAGAGAAATAAGAGATGAAAAAGTTGCCTTAGATCTACAAGTATAAATTATATTAGTGAAATTATGAGTCTGCAAATTCCAGGTAGGCATCGAGCAACTTCTGCCATCACATGCTAGTCCTTATCTTAAACATCCTTGCTATTCCTGGCTTGAGCCAGTTTTTTTTGCTGGAGAAACACTAGTCTCAAGTAACAAGGGTATTTCAGATAAAGGCTGATACTACATATTGACAAACTTGTGCAAGAGCATTTGGCACAGGACTCCCTACTGGCGTTACACCACACATGGCGTATTTTGCTCCACTATGCAATCCTTTTGTCTTGGGGACAGACGCCAACTAGAGACTCGGATGAGGCCATGAAACACCACCTTCGCCTGGAAAAGAAGAGAGGGCTTTGCTGCCGTACAGCCAGACAGGAGAGGCACGTGGAACACCACCACGCTCTGGCAGGAGCAGCGGCTGAAGGGCACGGTGCGAATTCGGCTCAGCCAAGGTGATCAATACGTGAGCAGCCCCAGCTTCGCTCGTAAAAGGCACTTCACAAAAACCTACACGGGTTTTTGTGAAATAAGGGCAAGACGGTTGTTGCAATAATGTGAAGAAATCCCGATAATTCCTTGCAGCATACTGGACAGCCACAGCCTGCATGTGAAAGATTACTGGATTTGTTAAAAATACCAGGAGAAGAAACTCAACACTAGCTCCAAGAAGAAAGCAACCATTCCCTACATATGCATATATTTAAAGGATCCATTTACCCATATCATTTCTTACATGGGAAAATACTATCAGAAGAATAGAAAAGGACGTATTTCCATTTGCCACGTATTCTCTGCCCTGCTTATCTTTCATTCCTTTTATATATTTACCTATTAAATCTTACTCTTTGGCTTTCTTCTCTTTCACTCCAGTCACACTAAAGATAGGGAAGTTATATACAGGTGTATCTTTAAATCAAGAAAAAGCATCTGGTTATCTTTTGAACATATTTACTGATACTTACTCCCATACTCCCTCCCTCTGGGCAAATGTAACTGTGCAATACCTCAGGCAATGTCATTTTATGTAAAACTTCCCAATGCTCTTCAAGTCATGTCATCTTGTAATTATATTTTTTTCCTGTTGTGAAATAAGAGATGAAAAAGACGAGCTCATCCCAGGAGATTTAAATAGGGGTAATGGAAATAGCTCTGCATAGTCTAGTACCTGCAGAATGAATTTTCCCATCCTGCAAAAGTTAGAGACATTAGAAAATCTTTTTTTCATTCTGTATCAGGAACTGAAGATTGTCCAGGCTCCAAGCTTTTACAAATAGCTAACAGGTAGATGCAGCTCCACCTTAGAATGGTTTACATCCCTCGGGGTGTAAGAAACCATTTCAAGTCCTTGCTGTCAGTCAGACCTCGGGCATAAAAAGTCTTCCCAGCATAACTCACAACCTAACACCAGAAAGCTCCAGTTTCACCAAACATTTGCCATTTAAAGACAATTTTCCTTCCTGCAAAAGTTCCTAATAACTGTAATACTTCTCCACACCATGCTCAGAAATCCAGCAATCAATTTGTAAGAAGCCATAAATAGAAAACAAAGTGAAATCTAAGTAAAATCTAAGTAACGTCAGAAATTGCCTTCTCTCAGAAAAGACTATCCCAACTATCTCAAAAAACTCAGCAAACAGTTATCTGCATTAAATGTGGCACAGAATTCCTAAGGGTTTAAAATTTCATGTCTAACTGTGAAAAATTAGCATTTAGGTTATAGTTTTGACCTAAAAAACAGTGAGTTATAAATGATAAAGAAAAAAAAGAATCAGCAAAGAGTGACTTGTCTGTTACTCCATTATCAACTAAGTAAAGGTCACAACTGGCTGCAATGCAGAAACCTCATTTCAGAAGACTGGCAGTGCTGGGCTGGTTATTTCACAACAAATAGACCTCGGGGGGGGGGGGGGGGGGGGAAGCAAAAGAAAAAGCAAAAGAAAAAGCAAAAGAAAAAGCAAAAGAAAAAGCAAAAGCAAAAGAAAAAGAAAAAGAAAAAGAAAAAGAAAAAGCAAAAGCAAAAGCAAAAGAAAAAGCAAAAGAAAAAGAAAAAGAAAAAGAAAAAGAAAAAGAAAAAGAAAAAGAAAAAGAAAAAGAAAAAGAAAAAGAAAAAGAAAAAAAACTCAAACAGCTGCTACTTTTGATTCAGTCCCAAGCAGGGAAGCCCCCACACCTTGCATGGATGAAAGGTTCTGTCATAAACCTTCAAGTCTGGAGAATATTTACAGTACCCAAAGCTCAGAAAATGCTGAAACTCAGATATTCATCAGCACTCTCATACACAGAAACTGAAGCAAAAAGTAATCTCCTAATTTAGGTTTAAACTGGAAAGATTGATCAATTTACGGTCGAACTGGAAATTGAAACCAAAAGCAAAATGTTGCTACCTACTTTTTAGCATCTCACCACAGGAATTAAAAAGCTAACAGAAAAAAAATTTATACTTTGCACTACGATCTATACTTTTCAAAAGACCAAATATTTTCTTTTTAATTTTCAAGACAGTATTGACAGTATTATCATATTCCTAGACAGTACAGGAAATTGTTCACAACCCCCAATATTATCTTTATAGCTTCTACTTTTACTGCTTGTGAATTCCAACACCTCTTTTTCTGACCACAAGCTATTAAAAGATTGAATTAATCATTCCATCATTTCTTGCTCAGAGCACAGATGGAGAGATACAGCTGGGCAACCAATACATCAGAAAAGTCAATTCTTTAAATATTCCCTTACTATATTAGGTACTTTGGGGGGGAAGGGGGAGAAGTTGGCAAGATCATTAAGAGTAGTTTAAACTGCGTCTCCTCCATTCCCAGAGACAGAGAATGTAATTTCCATATCCTAATCAAGCTGAAGAGCATCCAGGTGAAGGTCACATTCAGATCTGCCTCTTCCAGATGACAGAATGCTCTGCTGCCACTTAAACAGTCCCCTTTGCTTCCCGTGGCTTCAGCGTGACAGTATTTCCATCAAACGTAAATAAGCAAGCAGGAGTCACGAGTTGGTATACAGAACTTCAAAGGTAATCGAAAGTTTCTGGAGTATTTCACTTCAGAAAACTGCGCAATCACTTGTGAACTGAAGTGCTTGTTCTCATATACAACGCTCCAGTAATTAGAATCAGGAAGAGAGCTACAAGGTGATTAGAGATTATTGGGAAAAATCTAGTTAACAGGAAGCGTAGCACATAAACCAATCCGTACTTAAAGCTACCCTGAGCTACCTGCTATTAATTACAACACAAAATGTTAAAAAGCACATTTCCATATTATTAAAATCTTCAGAAGCGACTAATGATCAGAAGCCATTACAGCTTTGACATTAATGTGAGATAACCCTCCGGTGCTACTGGCTTAATAAAAAAGACGGAAAATTGCCTCAACATCCCTTCCTCTCCCTCTCTGCCTTACTTCCCCATCCTTCCAACCAGCCCCTGGCTAATACAATCATTTCTTTGGCTGGCTGGCGCCTGGTGAAGAGTCCGGACAGTGGCAAATGCTGTCCGCAGATCATCACTCGTCTGAGTGCCCATTTGCCCCTCAGTGTACACAACCAAAGCAGTGGCTGCAAGGATAGCAAGGCTCACCTTGCTTGCGTGGGACAAGAATGTGTCTAGAGAGACAGACGCCCGTGGGGCCGCGCAGCCCCAGAGGGAGCTGCCCCATGTGGGGTGATGCCTGAGCTTGATGCCCCAGCTGCCGGGGCTCCGAGCTGCTCAACCCTCCACTGCAACACATGTCACCTCCCAGGGCCACCACCCGGCCTCCAGAAGCACAAGCTCATGACGGCAGATAGCTTTGTGGGGTTTTTTAATTTGTTCTTTTTCTTTAAGAGAGCTCTTATTTTAGATGGGAGTTTTATGCCCCCTGAGTCTCTGGACAGACCTGTTTTCTGTAGGCAAAACTGCTTAAAAACCAATTCTAACTTGGAATGAGAAAGTACAAAGGGCATACACATGTTTTGTCTTCAAGACAGCTACAACGTTTGTTTTCCAAAGATGGAATTTTATTCATTTTTCTCTTCTTTGATTAACAGGAACCGGTCACAGGTTTCAAATGGAGTATGAAAGTCCGAGTACAGAAAGGTCTCAACTGTATTACATATAATTTCGTAATTCTCTCATGACAGTCCTTTTTCTAGGAAAAGACTGATTTCTTTTCAAAATCCCCTTTCTTAACACATGTGATGAAGTGATCTCATACTCACGTTTTCTTTCAATTTTCATCTTTTTCACAAGGAAGGTAGCTGCTTTGCAATATAGCTAATTGTTTTGAGAGATTTTTTTTAAAAATTAGGTGTTTTTATTCCTCAGTGAAAAACCTCTTGAATTAAATTTTATAGGCCATTAACCTAATGCAGATTCACAGGACTCAAGGAATTAGTTAACTTAAAAGAGCAGCTACTGTGCATGCTCTATAATTGCTCTTCATCAGAATTGTCAAAGATTTTTAATATGCAGAGTTACCACACAGATTAAAAGCTCTCAAAGTATTTCTCCATATAAGAGGCCATCATTCCACAGTGTCATTATCTGCTATTAATATTTCAATTAGCGAGTATCACATGCTCCTCTGAAGAAACGCAACTGCTCACAAAACGAGTCCCATTATTGATAACGCTCCAGCAGTATGACACAAACCTTCTGTTTTTACTCCTACATTTAACTCCCTCCTATAAATAGCTTTCCAAACTTTTAAGGGAAAAGCTCATTTCATACAGAAACATGTGTCTTTGTTGACCGACACCTCCCAACCATCCTGCTTCCAAGAAGGGAGGTGAAGGCTGCAGCGACCACACCGGCCCTTCTGCATGGCCAAGGTATGACCTCACTCCCCAACTCTCTGATCTTACCACCAGTTCAAACAGGACGGTAGGTCACAGTGTGGTCTGTCAGTTCTTCTAAGGGAGTCAACAGACATACCAGCACTTTTCAGGCATCTGGATTGCTGTGTCCAGTTCTGGGGCTCCCCAGTTCAAGAAGGACAGGGAACTACTGGAGAAAGTCCAGTGGAGGGCTACGAAGATGATCAAGGGGCTGGAGCACCTCTCTTATGAGGAAAGGCTGAGAGACCTGGGTCTGTTTAGCCTGGAGAAGAGAAGACTGAGAGGGGAGCTCATCAATGCTTAGAAATATCTAAAGGGCGGCTGTCAAGAAGATGGGGACACTCTTTTCAGTGGTGGCCGGTGACAGGACAAGGGGCAATGGACACAAACTGGAACACAGGAAATTCCATCTGAACGTAAGGAAAAGCTTTACTTTGAGGGTGACAGAGCACTGGAACAGGCTGCCCAGAGAGGTGGTGGGGTCTCCTTCTCTGGAGATATTGAAAACCCACCTGGATGCGTTCCTGTGCAACCTGCTCTAGGTGAACCTGCTTTGGCAGGGGCATTGGACTAGATGATCTCCGAAGGTCCCTTCCAACCCTACCATTTTGTGATTCTGTTATCAGCACTAGCACAAACAGACTTCACCCCTGCTTTCTGTTGCACCTGACCAGCGGATCTGCCTCAAGTCGCATGTCCTGCAACAACCCATTTGGTGTGAATATTCTTTCAGGGCATGATTCCTTTTATTTTTTGAGGAAAAGACGCTTTATTTAGTCCCATTTTCGTCATGCCAAGCTGATAATCAACTTCCAGGGCAGCTGACATACCTGGAGCCACCTCTCAAAGGATGGACCTTGCCACGCTGATGGACAGCAGTTACCTATCTACAGCCCTCATACTACACCTCACATTAAACAGCAAAAAGTTACACCTATGTTTAACTTCTGTTTGATGCTAAATAATTAAAGTAATTTGAATGAAGCTTTTTTTTTTGAGAAGCATAAAGGAATTTAGCAATTTAAACATATCAAGGGCGGGAAAAAAAGAGCTTGAGGAATAAAAGCCTAAGAGCTTGCACTGGCTTGTTCGGCAGCTCTCTGCTGTTTCCAATATTTCTCTCTCCAGGGCTTTTTCCACGAACACACAAGGCCTGCATTTCAAATACACACCTTACACTGTGCGCTGACTTCTTGGTAATCTGAAAGATGTGACCCTAAAATGCAGTTGCTATTCCAGACTCCAGCCTTAAAGCTCCATCAGCCCCCCGTAACACGCGGTATGAACAGCCCACTCACACTCAGTCCTCCAGCAGGGCTTTGCCACCAGTTAGGACCTCTCTCAGAAAAAATCACAGTGATAGAGAAGGTAAAAGGAGAGCAAAGCGAGCTCCTCCCATCTCTGCAAGCTGCTAGAGTCCTTACGTCAGCACGTATTTTATTTTATTGCATTTGAAGCTTTGCAACTTTCCATACAGAAAATCCAGCAGCGCTGAAGGTTACACCACCTTCATTTTGGCCGCAGTACCACCTCCCTCCCAAGGACATCTGCTAACGCGTCCATGTCCTGATGCCGTCTGTGACCAGTGCTGCTGTACCAGCAAAAGCCCATGCTCTGCTCCAGACATGGTTACTGGCATTCCCCACTTCACCTGGGGAAACAGAAGAACATTGTTTTACTGAACAAGCTGTTCTTCTGCAAGTGTTGCCCTGCTAACGTGTGTCGTACCTTTATAAGAGAGCGCTTTGCCCAGCACGGCAGTACACTGGCAAAGCCAGCTCCGTGCAGGCTTAGCCTGGGGCAGACAAGTGTTCGGGTGAAAAAGCAGTAGTTACAGTCAAACCCAAGGCAGACAGGAGCGATGGCAATACGAAGAGGGACACCCAGAACAACTCACCAGGATCACATACCACCTACACTCCTGTCACGGCAGTGACGTTTCTCAGGAATTTTTGCCAGCCCTGCGCTTCCCCGGTCCTTTCACTGTTGTACACGCCAGGGACCAGTAGGAAGAAAAGTTCTCGGCATCTCCCCCTCCAAACCCACCACGGCCAAGCCAGAGGAGCACGCTGCACAGCCATTTTGACACAGACCCCCATGCATTTGCAAGCAACAGATCACGCCTGCAGAGACGCTGCCGGCAGAACGGCCACGTCGGCCACCTGCTGCCCACTGAGCCACCACGGTGGCTCCTATGGTTCCCAGCCTTGGTCCCCATCGCCGCAGCCCTCAGTGAAACCACACACTGGCTGTCAGAGGGACCGCGCTTGTAAAGACAACTTTGTCCTTAACAGCAGACAGTAGCAGCTTGGAAGAATTTGTACTGAATAAGCTGGACCTCATTGCTGAATTACAATAATTTTCTGTATCCATATGTGGGTATGCATATGCTTTGCTTTCAAGGAACAAAAAGAACTCTTTGAAAATTGGAATAGAACACTGGAAAAAATTTGTGGCTTTCACCTGTGGCTCACTAGAACATTTTATGACGGGTTTTATTGAGTAAATGTTGAGAAAATACGATTCTTTTTTTTAATCACTTTGAAAATGAAGGTGGAAGAGATGGGTAGAAGATATGCTACACTTAATAGCAAAAATCCCAGTAAATTAATAAATAAATTAGTGGTTAAACAAGTAAGACCACATGCCACTGCAGTATAACCCTAATGGTCATGCTCCAGCTGAAATCCAGGCTACAACGTTGCCCACCTACTCTGTTGTTTTACACCCCCTTCCCTGTGACTTCAGATATCCCTTTCCTTCCTGCAGTCCTGCACGATTACATATAACGACTTCAAAAGATCATCTGCAAAAATGAACCCAGGAGAAACTACAGGAGGAATAAAGTTACTTGCCTACAACCCAGTGCAAAGAACTCTGCTAGCGCCTACCAGGCACTACTGCTGGCAGTGTCTGCAGCTCCTGAAACTTGCTTCTGACTTGAGTTACTTGCTCTCTAAATATCTGTACTATATAATTAGGAAGTACAGCATCATTGAGAGAACACGGATTTTGCATTTCTTGACCTTTTTCCTACTAATTTTCAGCAGACTATTAAATGTTAAAATCGTATGCTGTGCAATGCAGTGACTCCAGTTATGAATGCACAAGTAAGGCTGGCATATAGGTGGTGACATTAATTAGCACGAAAGCACTCCAACAGGCAGATTAGATGATATCTGTATTCACATTGGATGCCCTTATTCATTAACAGGATGTTATTTTGGAAAAGTATGTCCAAGAAGCCCTTGTATACCTGCTGTAAGAGGCATTTCGTAGCACAAAAGCTTCATTTCCAGTTGTCCAGGTTATAACCAATTGCCAAAAAGCCAGCACTTATGGCTCTGCAGGCACTCAGTTCACCACAATACATTCAGTAAAAAAATTACAAACTCATCTCTTCACTGTGTCAGTCCTGGGTTGCAAAAAATGCTGTGCCAGTTATGTTTAATTTATATTTAGAAAGTCGCTTTCATTCTGTGTAATATGTGAATTGTTGTATCCGTTATAAGCTGTTTGCAATGGTACCACTGAACTTTTTTTAAAGAATGAGGTCTGTTGCCAACTCATCCATGATTTCGTTAGCCAGGACAGATTGACATGTTTGTTAAAATACTGTTATAAGAACTATCAATTTCAGTTTTAAAAATAACCTGCTTAGAGCAGAGAGCATCTTCTGGCTTGACTTTGTAAAACGTTTGACGTACGGGCCCCAATATCAGTTGTTTTGGTACAAATTGCCAACACGGAGCATGGCCCGCCTCCCGCTGCGGCACATTGCGCCCGGGCAGCCGGAGGAGGCAATCAAACCCTCGCCCGCAGCATTCGACTTAGAGACACCATAGCAGATTAAAAACTTAATCCCAAATTCACTGAATGCTCGTAAGGCTCATTAACTTCAATCCCTGGTTTGTGCGTGTGAGAAATGCTGGCTTGAGACGCGAGGTCAGGAGGTGATGGAGCTTTGCTTTCATCTGGCGTGACTTCGTTTTCTCACGCCCGTGGAGCTAACGTCACAGGTAACTCGGCTTACAGGAGACGAGCATTTCCTCAGAGTCGGAGGGTGTTCAGTTCTATCACCACGCTACCAATGTGTCAACAAGAAAAAAAAAAAAAAAAAAAAGGCTTTAACTGTTCCCTCAAGGTCCTCCTTCAGAAATAAGTTCAGTGCATTTTTTAGCTCCAACTTTCCTTTTTTTTTTTTTCTTCTTTTTTTTTTCTCCAGGCTAATTGAAAATATTGAGCAATGTTAACAATCATGGTTCGACATTCCCTCAGACGGTGAAACGTCCATGTCTCAGAAAGCGTACTCTGGCACAAAGCGGTCACGCTACAAAAAGCAGAAGGATAGCAGGGTGACGCGCTCCTACTCAGCCTTACACAACTCGGAGGGTGTTTTGGGGAGGATGCGGGATGTAGTTTTATTGCACAACAAATTTTTCATGAAGCACCAAACCTCTCCTAGCAGAACACAAATACGGTGAAAGGAAAGGAAACATCCTAATTTTATTACAAAACTATGGCACTTTCTTTTTTCTTAAAAGGAATCCTGACATTAAGCGAAGTATCACTGCTTTTTTTGGTTATTTGCTTTAGGAATAGTAACTGTCAAATACTTTTTTTTTTCCTTGCTGGTGCTAACCCCATTTAAAACTTGCTATATTCCACCACATCTGCAGCATTAATGCAATAATTCATACGCTATAATAAAGCCACAAACCCAAAATCACTGTGTCTGTAATGACATCTGTAATTTAGAAACTGCAAGGATGGCAAGCTTGAAGCTGACAGGCGACGGTTTCTGAAGACACCGAGGGGGGGGAAGAGTGGGGGTGTATATAATTTTGACATTTCTGCTGTATAACTGTCCAAATCTTGAATCTTGTCCTGCCTGCAAGGCAAGACAAAAACCACATAATCTTAGTGACAGAGACAGCAAAATATTTCATAAGATTCTATTTTTTCAATATACTAAAAGCTTTACCATAACCAAATTCAATCAGGAATTACACATCAGTGCCCATGTAACTTCAATACTACTCCAGCATGCAGCGCTGGTAAACCATTTACCTATTCGTGGTGGGACAGTATCTGCATGGTCTAAGCAAACTGACATATTACGACTCTACTACAGAAATATCTCTAAAAATAACATCATGGGGTCCGTGGCTACTTCCTCCAGCCTTGCAAAACTTTATGAGACTGCTTCGGTGCTCACATCTGAGCCAAGTAACGTTTCTGGTTGTGCAACTTGTCCCATGCAGGCAGCCTGATGGTGGTGTCACACACGAGGTCCTGCGTGACTGAAGACCTCCACCCACCCAACTGCCCCAGCAGTAAAGCTTTACATTCCTCGGCTGCATTTCTACAACCTCCGGTGCCTTCAACTGAAGCGTGACTGAGTGGAATTTGGTTAAACAACTCTTTTTAAGATGTAAAGGAACAATTACATTTTATAGCTCATTTTCTTGAGCCGCAGCATCTCTCGTGCTCACAGAGTTTGCTCTGTCACCTAAACGAGCAGATCCTACTCCGAACAGCCCCCAAAAAAGCAGAGACACTGAGTGACTGCAGAAGTTCCTAATTGCACAACCAGCTAATGCTCGGGGTGAAGTATCACCTTTATCAGCCTAGTGCTGACCTGAAAGCAAAGGCCATGAATCCTTTGCAAGACACCGTTTGCCCATCTTTAGACCCCAATGCCCAACTGGCACAAACACAATCCGCGCCCGGCTCTGAAATCCATCGGTGCTTCAGCTGCGCGAGCACTATGCCAACACTCAACCTTCCACCTATAATATTGGAACCCCCATTTGCCGCCTTTCCTTTGTTCTGCATTAACGAGGAGCGAAAGTTCCTGTTTATTAAGGAAGGAAGGACCCAGCAATGGAAATGCTCATTCACATCTGCTGAAACTGTTGATTTTACACTTGTTAAGCCTAAATCATCTAAATGAAACATCCTCGCAAGCAGGATAATGACTAAATAAAAGGCTGTTCTTTCGCTTGTATGCTCGCTGAAATACCACGGGCCCGGTTCCATATTGCTACGATGCAGGTAACAGGGCAGAAAATGGGGTGCTTACACTTAAGCCTTTTTCTCTCAGAATTTTACCTAAAATATTGTAATTATTTACATTTCACATTCTCCCGTGTTTCGGTAAAACACAGTTACAGTTGCCTCCCTCAACGCCAGAAAAATAAAGACTTCCAGCTTACAAGTTGTGGGGACAAATATTTCTCTTACTTCTGAGGCCCACCTACATTTGGGACCTCAGGTGTTGGAACAGCTCACGTTAGATCGAATGATCCTATGGATACGAACCTTTGAAGCACAACCGAACACAAAATGGATACATGGAAACCGAAAACTTGTGTTTTGCATTTAAAAAAGCATCGCACACACAGCCCACCTCAAAATACCATTCTTTAAAAGATATTTAAAGAGATATACTTGTGATGCCAGCAGTTCTAGTGGTTCTAAAGGCAGAAGATGCAAAATAGATCGCTTTTAGAGATTAGACCTCTCAATCTGCATTTGGACACCTAACTCAAGGAGTTAGTGCAGAGGGTCTGAAGGCTCCTTTTTAGGCCACATCTTGCATCGTTTTAATCATAGCCTAAAAATAAATATAAAATGAATTAACCATTGGGAAGCCTTGGTGTTTGCAAACTGATGGCCCCGTGGTTGTTATCGTCTGCACAATCCTCTTCCCAGGGAGGTCAACCAGCCCAGGGAAGGAGCAGGATCAGGGGAAAAGCCCTGGCCCATCCCCTTCCTCCAGGCATGTGCAGACCAGAAAGCAGCCTCAGCAACACGAAAACACAGGGAAAACATTCTGGAGGAATTCATTTTCCCTCTGCAGAGCCCAGCAACCTTCCTAAACAGCCTGGAGGCAGGCTAGAAGCGCAGCCAACAGAGCAAGGCTGCAGACTGAGACGAACCCCTCGCTGCAGGAAGACCTCACCAGTCCCTGCGTACGACAAACCACTCCAGACATCCGTGGATCCCACCTCTGGGTAAAAAAAGAATTTTATCTTCCATCAGCTCTGATATGCACTGTCAAAAAAGGCACACAAAAAAAAGCACATGCACTGCTCTTAACAACTGATAAAGAGCTTCTTATGTTATCCGTGAGTTTCTCTCTCCAAAAAGAACTGTGAAATGTTTGTGAACATCACCCGAAGTCATGAAGGGGAGGTGGGGTGGAGTGGGCAGGGCACAAACAAGGTGGTTACTCTGTTTGCGGGGCTACAAAAGAACTACTTCATGCGAGCGCTTGAAGTTCACCTGGGGATTGCATCATACTTTCAGATACGAGGTGCAGCAGGTTGCCCTCTTCTCAGCTCATTTGTCTGAGCAGGCACGCAGAAATCTCCTAGCAGCAATGCCGCTCTCGCATTCGCAACACCATGGGGTAAATCAAATATCCTCCTCAACTACTGCTCGTGCAAACCAGCCAGCAAAGCACAGACAGCACAGCTGAACTCCTGCCTGATCTCACCGCGTCCTGAAAGCACGCAGGTAACATCCTCCTCTTCTTACGCTTCGACCGTAAGAGCCGCATGGCAATTATCACGGCAACGACCAGCACTAACGTGCACGCTACCCGCGTAGGAAATGAAACAGGGCTTAAAATTCGGGGGAAAGAAAAAGATACATACCACACACAGAAGGCTCCACTCATCCACAAGACTGGCTCTTTCTCACCAAGGCACTTGCTCCCTTGGGACCTGCCAGTTGCAGGATCAGTGGCAAGTTCTTAGATTGCAGGGGAACGCGTGCCTGTGTGAGGTCACAGGGGCTGCGTCAAAACAGCATGGAGAAACAGCCATTTCAGCCTGGGCTTCCCATGCTAGAGGACAGGCTACAATGAGAGCTCGTTCTTCCCTTCTTCTCCGCTATCTTACTACCGAAAACAACTCCCTTGCCATTCGGGAGTGCGGGGTTTTGAAGCCGACAAGAGCTCACCGCTGGCAGCACGGAAACACCAAGAAGTGCGCAAAGCACTTGTTTTACACAGTTCTGAAATGTCAAGATTACAGGAGGGTTAGTCATTTAGTACTTTTAAATGCTGTGGGGATTTCGGACAGGAATTGCAGACGCTTGTTACAACTGCAGTATTTTTCCTAGATGGACCCACTTCCTATTGTTCTCATCAATGAAGCAACCGAGTTTTGCAGATTTAATTGTTATTAAATTCCTTCTAAGTTCTGCTATGTTCTCAAGAAACTTAAATTTGGGGCCAAACCCCTGAGTGCATCCCAGTGCACAAACTCACCGCAAACTAGACTATCACCCAGAAAACAGACCTGTGCATTGTTTGCAAAAGCCCTTTATTTCTCTCTCTCTCTCTCTCTCTCTCTCACACACACAATATCAGAAAACCACGTTTGAGAAGACGAAGGTTTCCCTTGGAGCACAGCATTCATGACCCGCGACGGGATGTTTCTGGCACGAGCTTTCCTGATGCTGACTTGACATCTTTGTTGTTATGACTCTAAATTCCTACCACTGCAAACCTCATTGACGACTCATGAGAAAAAAAAGCACATTAAAAGAGAAAAAAAAGAGAATGAAACCCTTTCAATTGCAGTGTCTATAAAGACAAGGTGGCTATAAAGACACAGAGCCACAAAATGTCTAAAATTTAAAAGCAAAGTGGCATCTGTCGAAGAAATAAAAGATTAATTTCTCGTTGCTGACTGCATGTATTTGGGGACAATGACACATTCAGAAAATTGTATGGAATCCAAGAAATTGCCCTTTTAAACACAACCCTATTCTGCGTTGCTTGGGGAATCACTGTTGGACGTAACATCAAGCACATGGAGCTGCGGACAAATACAGTCGTCTTTTCAGTGTACTAAGTAAACCAGAGGAATTAATTCTCTACAAATATATCTAGATAAATTATTATACTATCACAAATGTTTACAGATGCATTTTAATTAGTCTTATCCCTAAAAGCACTAAAATAAAGACATTTCTTGCTGAATTTATTTCAAATCAAAGTATCCCCTGCTATCTCTGGTATACTTAAAACCAGGACTGCCCTACTGCTTCTGACAGCTGAATGTACGCGTACCTCTGGCCACGGTATTTGTAACAGTAAAACCACTATAAATGTTAGCCCCAAAATATCTATCAACCTGTAGCTTTAACCTCTAAATAAGATCTTTATTTGAATGCCACAGAACACTCTTTTCTATGTCAGCATTAAAGACAGAAGAATGATCACAAAATTTCCCAGGCACCGCTTCAGCCTAGAGCCCAAACTGGAATCATTTTAAGGCATTTACCTTAAAAACCCAACCAAGCAGAGCAGCACGGATCCTGTTCCTACCCCAACACGCCATAAGGACTATTACTGCTTATTGTGCTATTTTCCTAGCTGTGTTGAGCCCGATTCCCCAGCATCTTCCCCGTTACGTAGGCGATTTTGGTTCAAGTCAGCAATGCCTTCAAGCACACATCGCTCTGGAAGGAGGAATGGCTGGCTCTGCCTTTTCACAGCACGGCACGGGCGCTGTAGCCCCAGCGGACGGGAATAAGGACCTAGTTTAAACTCATTTTAAAATCGAGTTGACCTGTTCTCTAAGATCAATCTCGCTGTAAGAGAAGAAAAACAGGCCGGGCTCTTCCTCCCGGCTGCTCCCAGACGGAGCTCTGCCCAGGCAGGGCCAGGGAGAGGCATCATGACCTTAAAGATCATCCAGTTCCAACCCCCCTGCCATGGGCTGGGACACCTCCCACTAGACCAGGTTGCTCAAGGTCCCATCCAGCCAGGAGAAAGGACAGAGGGGTGTTGAGACAGATGAAGTAGGACTTTGCAAATTCAAGCCACTGGAAAGAAGCACTAATTGTAATGGATGGAAACCAGCACACGCGTGTGCAGCAGGCAATGGTCTTTTCCACATCTCGGGAGAAAAACGATAACATCAGATCACCACTTCAAAGCATTGCAGACGGCAGCATCGCTTCTGTGAACACTAACCTTCTCTCCTGGCAGCGAGGGAAATCGATACCACCCTGTGCGGAAATGTCAATATAAATGCTCAAAAATCATAGTATTACCATCTCAGAGTCTGAGGGACTCTCATTTGAAAAGTTTCTCCAACAGCCTTTGCATTTTTAAAAAGATATAAATCAGATTTTAAGACTTAAAAAGTTTTTAAAACACGAGGTAAGCTGAAAGACAGTGGTTTAGGGTTGTTGGTTTGTTGTTTTGTTTTGTTTTTTTTTTCAGTAAACTCAGTTCCCTTGTGGCTTCTTAACCCAACCGCAGGGGCACTGAAAATGACTGCAGAAGCAGTAAAAATCTATTTAATTGATTTTTATTGTTCAACCTAAAGGAAATGCTTTTGTATGTAAAAATGACAGCATTACACAGCAACTGCAGGGATGTTTTGAAATTCCAGTTTAAGTACCATCAAGTCATTAGACATGCTTTACTGATGTGCTTTTAAGGCAGACGTAAAATTACACTGTATCTTTAAATTCCCTCTACAGCACCAAATAATAATGTTATTAAAAAGGAAAAAACAAGTTCTGTAATTTGCCTACATCCCCTAAAAATAAAGTATGTCTTGAATTTGGCAGAAGACTAGTCAGTCTGAGACAAAAAAGAAAAAAAAAGCCACAAAACATAAACAAAACTAGGAGCCAAAGCAAGACGGTCTTCTCAGCATAGCCAAAAGACAGCCTAGACTAGATAGCACTGTACCACCAGAACTGGGATCACCAAGACCTTCAGAAAGACATCATCCCCCGAGAAGGACACTTGGAAATGAAGACCACCAAAATGAGTACAGTGTGCAGAGACTAAAATGCAATTTTTCCAGCATAAAGTTTCCTTCACCCAGTTGTCAGGGAATATGTAAAATACACTACTGTGTTCAAATCCGCATGCTTCCCCTTCCTTCAGAAACGACATCCTCCGGTAGCCCCTTCTTTTTGAGCTATCACACAAAAAGGACAGAATCATGAACTACATGTCACTTTCAAGTTTTCAGAAGTCCTATGAAATATTACAGATAACCAATTAGCATTTCTTTTGCTTTTAATATTCCTGCCTGCATACAAATGCTGCGGTAAAGCTACTTGGATCACCATGACATTCATTAAAGAAAACCCTCCAAATTAATCTAATACACTGCTGTGATAGAAACTTAAAATAATGCGCCCTTTCCACAAATAATGCAGAACTTTATTCCCTTCATTTAAACCGAGGCATCTCAGACATGGTTTGCTGGAAAAATTCACCTTTTCAACTCGAGTTTGGTTCAGTGTTTTCCTTTTTTCTTCACAGTAATCCCTGCCGGCAGAGAGAGGTGAAATGCTTGCAGAGGTTGGTCAGTCACACAAAACTCCCTTCACTTATGATGTTAACCCTTAGAAACCTTGTCTAGTCCACCGTATTTTAACCTGAATTGGAAACACTTAGCTGGTGGCAAAAGGCAATTCTTCTTCTTTTGACATAAACTATGTACTTTGAGAGCCTCTTTAAAAATTCACTTTTGCAGCATGAAAGCACTCAAAAGCTGAAGTTCCTCTACTGCCCCTCCAAAAAGGTGTCTCAGCTGTACCGAAGAGAAAGGGAAACATTAGGCTGTAGATTCAAATTAGCTGTCAAGAAACATGAACATAAATCTGATTTAATAGCATAATTTGGAAATGTGTTCTGGGCCCACCCTTGGCAGTATCATCACAGTTTAATTCACGTTGTAGCAATATTTAAAACAGCTCTGCAACTTTGGTTCTCCACCCAACTAAACAACAGAAAATTATGTCATTAAATGAAAAACACCACACGTATTTAAGCGAGAGAAACCGTCTATAAACTTCTGACATTTTTCATCTTCATATTTTTTTTAATCCAAAAGATTTGTACAGCATTTTTTTTTAAATAACTTACAGGATCAAAAGGAAAATAAATGCATAGCTTCAAAACCTTAGAATATAACCTCCCCTTGTAGCAGAAGAGTTCAAAGTCATAAAGTGCTGCAGATATGAACACACATCAGACAAATAATCTAGTAACTAACTTATTTTTCTGGTTTATTTAACAATATTCCAGGCTTATAGAACATTAAATAAAAATCTCACAGACAATGGGTAGGACTAACAATGGCTTTGTGGGGTTTTTTTTCTTTTTCTTCTCCTCTTTTTTTTTTTTTTTTTTTAAAAAAAAAAAGAACACCGAGACACATCAATTGAACCGACTACAGTTTGATTTTGGATACCAAAAAATAAAAAGAAGCTGGAAGGAAGAGAGCAGTGCGCGGCACCGATTTCAGTAAAACCGCTTGTGAGCGTCACGGCGTACGTTTAGCCCTAGAAGGATGAAGATGGATAGGGGAGATGGATGCTGTCAAGAGGCTCAGGCTGAAGGGTGGACAGGGTGGAGCGGCACTCGGGCTCTGCCTCAGTTGCAAGGGCACAGCTTTGAATTGATGCTCATGTTAAGAGAGGACCCGCACGCCTGGCCCTGGCATCTCCGCAGCTCCTCGAGCGGTGGCAGCGGGTGGAGGTGGTGCAAGCGGATGCGACCAACACCAGCTGGCACTCAAGGGATGAAAAAACCAAGACAGGCGTGTCACGGGAGCTCAGGTAACATCCAACAGGGACCTGCTGTATCTCGCTCCCTGCCACTATTTGACTTTGCTACCCTCACAGGTAACCTACGTACCTGCGGGAGTTCAGGCCAAGCCCGTGTTTCGCACCTTGGACTAGCAACATTCAAGGGGATGCGCTGTGCGTGTACTTGTTTACAAGTGCAAATTAATTTTCAGGGAGCTGGAGAGTGAAAACCTGGGCTTGCTGACAGCCAAGCACGTGCCACACCACCTGTTAAACACATTTTTTCCCCGGGTTTAAGCTTGCCAGGTAGTTCACTACTATTTACTCCTTTACTCTAACCTCTGTCCTTCCTCCCCACCCACCCACCCCTTCCCGCCACCTACAAAAAACACAGAGGCCTCAAACTTGCAAAAACTATTAAACCAAAAACATAAACAAGCGGTTTGGCAATAGATTCAATTCCACCACAATTCTCATTTTTGTATGTTCCCCCTGGCTGGGCCCTTTCTACAACCAAACGTCCATGGGTACCACCGTGATGATAAAAAAAAAAACCAAACTTTCTTCCTCCAGACTCCAGAACAGTAACAGCCAGTCTCCAACAGACCTCTCTCCAGAAAGGTTGAACTCAGAGTCATAGACTAACGCCGAGGCTGGGGAGGGGCGAGACACCAGTAACAAAAATAAAACCACAAGCGAACCTTGACTGTAACTGGACAATGCCAAGAGTCCTCCTCCGCACCTCAGGGAAAAATGCTGGCTGCCATCCCACTCCGTGCCAAGCGTGAGCTCTAATCTTGTTTATGACCTGCAGTATTTCATAAGAGATGGGGGGCTTGGGGTTCATTTTCTTTCTTCTTGTTTGCCAAATTCTAAAAAAGGGCTTAAAACACTTAGGCGTAGAGACACAAAGGGAACAATTACAATACACAACAACTAATCGAAAACAGTACTCAAACATTAGACCGAAACAGACTAAAGTCCACTCTACAAACTGAATGAAAAAGAGACAGGAGGGAAAAAAAAAAAAAAAAAAGAGTTTTTAAGTGCTAACATAATAAGAAACAATCTTAAAGACTCACTAAATACATGTGGGGAAATGGAGGGGTCCCCTTCTTATAAATATATTTACATATTAAAGCTTTTTGTTTTGCTTTTCTTGCCAACAAAATTTTCTAGCTACCCTGGACAAAGTCCCTGTTTAAATTAAGAGGTTAAGGATTTTATAACATAGACAGACTTGTTAGACCCACGGCCCGTACACACGTCTCACCTCCCTCTCCCTCCTTCCCTCCCTCTCTCCAGCATTGAGGGGCCTGATGCCTTCCCTGCTTCTCACCAAACAAAGGTAACATAACACCCCGACCCAGCGCGCTTCGTTATCGTGTTGTAAAAGCACAAGAGACTACAATCAGGGCTTGCCTAGACACCAGAAAAAGGGGAAAAAAACAAAAAGGGGGGGGTTGCCATTTAGCTGCTGCAGTTAAATGGTAAAACTGGACTAACGTGGACACAGTAATACCAGTTCAGAAGTGTTTATACCATTTACACCACACTGGAAAGGAAAATAACTTAACCCAGTATAAGTGCATCCACACTACAGCCTATGCCAGCACAGTATCAGTTAAAATAATAACACATCAGTCCCCTAATCAACAGAATTATACCAGCTGAACTTTTCTAGCATAGACCAGGCCTAAGACATGAGGTAGTGAAAAAGAAAAATCAGGCTCAAGATCTTTTTTCATTCCGTAAAATCATTACACACTAAAAGTCTTTGCTGCTCAGATTTATGGATTTTAAAAATATTGTTTTAAAATCCAAAATTTAAAGCTAACATCCTGAGTCACACAGGATTTACAAATGGAGGCATAAATCTTAAAAACTCCCTTGCTTAGGGTCCTAATTCAGGAAAACATTTCTTATAATAGAAAGCACATAAGCATGTGTTTGTCTCCCACTGAAGCAAGTGGAAAGGAAGCACATGGGTAAGTGCTTTCTGAAATCTGGGCCACAGTCAGAAATCACGGTCTTTGTAGAATTTATTTCCTCATTCATTTCAGTGCTGTTTAATCACAAGTCATTCATGTTTTAAGACAGTGGGAAAAACATAGACAATGGAAGCTAAATCAAGTTTGTTACAACTGTTCCATATTTACAGCATTCATAGCATAAAACAGAAGTATTTTTGGTAACTTAAGACAAATACCTTTTTTTTTTTTGTTATTAAATGTACCGCAGCAGTTCTGTTAAACAAACCCACTGTCTCGGATATTAAAGAAATTGTTGTTTACATTTACCGAGTCATTTAAATTAAAAATCTGTTCCTGTTCCAAACCCCACTCTCCTTCATCTTCATCCTCCGGTTCTGCCTCGGACCCATTCCGACTGTTTTCGTACAAAAAGATCTGCTCATCCACGTGAGCCGGAGCTAACCGGTTTCTCTTTGCACTTACAACATTAGCAGAAGAACCAAAAAGGCGTTCAGGGAAGACCCTCGTGGCCAGAATACACCAGTATTTTTGAAGAACCTTTGGTAAAACTGGAAACAGCGCCAGTCTGTCAGACCACCACTTCAGCGGGTCTTCGTTTAAACCGAGGACCTTTTGTGACTTGAAGTTGCTCAACTCCTCAACGATCTGAGCGTGCCATTCCTCCTGGTCTTCCACGCCTCCCGTCTGGCAAAAGATCTCTGCGAGCATGTTGTTGATGACACTGGTGGGAGGAGGAGTGGAGGAGATGATGATTTTTTTCACAGGGGGCTCTTCTGAAACAGTGAAGAATTTTTCTTCAGTCCTAAAGGTATTTTCTTTTACTTTCTCCAGCAAGCTTTTCGCTTCTTCCACCACTCTGTTTTCAACCTGCTGCCGCTCAAAGGCTGAAAGAAAAGGCAGTTTTTTGTAGCGGGGATCCAGGAAAGTTGCAACGTTGAGAAACATGTCTATCTCAGGCGTGTGCTGGTAGGTGGTTGACAGCTCTTTAGCAATCACCTCCTTTGCCATGCTGATTTCTTTCAAATCGTTCTCTTTGATGTTCAGGGTAGTATTCAGAAGCATGTGGAGAAGTGGCTTCACCATACTTATTGTGGGGTACTTTGAAGCAGACATCATCTCTGCAACCTGCTTGAAAGGCTGCAGCAGCTCCACCAGCCCTTCGATTGTATTCCACTCGCTGGCTTCCAGCATGAGGTGGTGGTTGTTGCTGTCCTCCACGAGAACAGCCGCGATGACAAACTGCTGCTCCTTGAGGCGCTGCAGCATAGCTAACGTGCTTCCCCACCAGGAAACACGGTCGCTTACCAGCATGCAGTGGAGAATGTTCTGCTGCTTCTGCTTCTCGCTCAGCATGTACATCGCGACTGTAGACTGCTGAAAATACTCCACCAGTTTGCGGCACCTGGCAAGAAGGCTGCAGAGTTTGGGGAGCTGAAAAGCTTGTTGTATTCCTGCGTTAAAAGTGTGCCCCAAACAAGGCATCTGTACGGGAATATCTAGGAGAGAGCAAGCTTTCACAATGTCTTTACTGTAATCTGTTGTAGCACCAAAGACTTTTGTATTGATCCCCCATTCAATGAACGTTTCATAAAGGACTCGCGTAATAGTCTCAGCAGTATTATCCTCCGGTACTTCAAACGTTTTTAAACACCGCGAATTCACCGCCAGGCAGTTGGCAGGACTGCTGCTGAGAAAGTGAACCGCGACGGTTACGTACGACCTGTTCTGGTTTTCGCTCCTCCACATGTCCGTGGATATGCCGCACCACAGAACCTCAGTGAGCTCTTTCAGCACAATTTCTCTAATGGCATTGTACTTTTCCGGAATAGCTTTTGTGCAGAAGTACTTTCGACTAGGAAGTTCATACCTGGGGTCCACCGTTCTCAAGAGGGCCTTGAAGGTGGGTTCATCAACAATAGAGGCTGGATACATGCCCTCGCAAATTAGGCTGATGACTGCAGATGTCAGTTCCTGATGCTTTTTGTTTTCGTAGTTCTGGTAGGTCTTCATGATCAGGCTATCTTGAATGACCTGCTGCGACGACTCCGGCTTGATTTTTGAAAACGCGGTGGCAAAGGCTTCCCTCATTTGCTCGGTGTTACTTTTCACAAATTCGCAGAATTCATCAGGGTGATTCTTCTCAAGGTGGTAGGAAAGGTTGGATGTGTTTCCCGAATAGGCGATCTGTGCCATGCAAATACGACAGTAGATCTTCTTCCACTGTAATATGCATCCTTCTGCATTGGTATCAAACCCGAAGTACTTCCACACTTTACTCTTTGCTCTTGGGTGAGCCACTAACTTTAGGTCTGATGGGGAACCTTCTAAACTTTTATTCTCCATTGCTTCTTGGCCACCGTCCCACCTTTTGATCCTTCACTCATTAATGAGTACCTGATAAAGGCAGTAAGATAAAGATACAATGAGAAAGCACAAGTCTGACCACACTTAACTTATGTGAAATCAGCGTTTCTGCAAACGTATCAAGAAACCTACCTTACTAATTACATTTGCAAATTTAAAGATGAGATTTGCAGGAAGTGTGACCTACAAGAAGCCCATCGGAATGTCAAAAATTAAGCAGGGTTTTAATATATCACATTCTGCTGTGAAACTGAGCTAGAAGACCTGCAGCATAAATCTTGTTTCTGGAATTACGTAATCCTGGGTGCAGAAAGCATAACCACCACCACAGAGTTTATGTATTACCATCACACAAACTGGTCATCTGCTGTAGCATTTTCCTGCCTCTTAAGTTATAGTTAGGGCGGTCCCAACATCCTCTTGCCTAAGAGTTACTGAACTTCACTGTTAACATTTATTTCAATTGAAACCTGATACTGAAGGAGCAAAGGTTTTCTTGTTTGTTTATTTTGGAACTTTGTTAGTTCAATTTAACTGTTCCAGGGTTTGTTTTAAATATTAAAAAAAGAAAAAAAATCTGTGATGCAAATTATGGCCATTAATACGCTCCTCTGAAATGTAAAGATGTTTTCTGACTGAAATAAAAGGAAAAGGAGTTTGAACCTACATGCAGATCAACAATACGCGTCTGACACCTTTCCTGTCCTCGTCTTTCTGAAATCAAAGCCATCTCCTGAACTACTAGTTCACAGTTGTGGTTCCTGGAATAACAGTGCATTATAATTACAGGAAAAGCAGACAGGGAAGCACTAATAAATGTTATTATCCACAACAGCTGGAAAATAATTTTGCTGTACTTTCTTCAAAAGGCTACAGAAGTTGGGAGGGGGTAACACTCTAGAGATGAGCATGGTGATAAGGCAAGACTTGGCAACCTGTACCTCAGTATCTGCACAGGAAAACACTTCTTGTGCAAACAGTCACATGCAAGGACAACTCGAGGCCTACAGCGTCCCTGTACACAGTGCTGGCAGCTGGCACCCGCCAGAGCTGACGTCGGTACACCAAAAAGCCAAGCCACAGCACAGCATGACTGCACGCTGCTGCTTCTCCATCCCTTCCATACCACCAGCCGAGCCACCGTGACAGCAACAAGCCCTTTGCCAGGGGCCTGGCCGGGATGGGGAAGGAGAAGGCAGCCAGCAGTTAAACATGGATGCAACCTCCTCCACAAAAACCCAGGGGAAGAAAGGAGAGGAACATCAGGAGCGTCCCCGCAGGCAGCCTGAAAGCAATGGCACTGCTCCCGCCCTGCTCCTCAGGAGCTGCACCGGCCCCCAAGCCCAGAAACGCCCGGGTGCGTTGGGGGAAGAAGAAACAATCTGACTTTTTCATATTGCTGCAAGGGAACAACCCCCCCCCCCCCCCCCCCCCAAAAAAAAAAAAGTACGTGCGCAAGCTTCTCTGGTGTGCTTTCTGCTCTTGATGAGCATTTCCAAGAAAAGACGTTTTCTCTCTGGTATTTTGCAGCACTTTCTGAATGCCTTGAATGAAACCAAAGACAGGTACACCAAGACTAAGCGTATTTATTTAAACACAGCTGTTGGTTTAGAAGCAGAATGAGAGATGCAGGGCAAGCATTTTATTAGATTTGTTCTGAAGATTTACTTCTGGGTGTAGACCTTTTTTTTGGTTTTGGTTTTTTTTTTTTTTTTTTTTCCCCCCCTGAGGGGGGGTGATGTTCTGACTACTAGCATGCCCTCTATGCTGATTCATTCAGGGCCTAATTTTAAGTTGCCAGGATAAACTATTGATTCAACAGAGTAATGCTGCCTAATTCCAGAGATGTGCATATCAATGTCACCAAGATATGCAATCCCAGAAAAAGTGATGGTTTTGAAAGACAAAGTGGTGTAATGTATAATGACGTAACCCTGCCATAGCATCAGACTGTGAATTGGCAAAATATGTCATATCAGCATGTATTATTATTGCTTTTAGATCCCGCCATTTCAATACATGACATGGTGTCTCGAGGAAGTACAGAGGCTCCCAGTATTTCATTAAATCTTACAGTTTCCTTTGCAGTTACGTGCCAGTTCCTGGAAGCAAGGAGGAAAGCACTCTAATAAAAGCGTTGATGTGTCTTTAATATTTAAAATTAGTATGACACACCTTGGATCATAAAACGTTCATCACAGACTGATAAAATACAAGTTATTTTAGAGCAAGGGAGTGTTACAGACTCACCCCACCCTTTATCCTTTTGAGATGAATCTGGCACTTGGCAATAGTGGCACAGAGTAGCACTGCCACAGTTAAGGATATGCCAGCATAACAGAGCATTTATTAAAATGCTGTAAACCACACTTCAGCTGTCATAATAGCTCGAGTATAAACTGCTAATCATCCCTGCCTCTCGTCAAGTGCTATACAGCGTAACTCGCACTATGGGGAAAAAAAAAGAAACCACCAAAAAAACCCCTCACCCCTCATTTTTCTATAAAAGGAGGTAATTTTTTCCTTGTTCAGTGAAACAAAGTGTTCACAGCCTAGACTTGGCAAAAAACAGAGCAGCTTCAACTCTTAAGATCTTCAACTCCAAGCGAAACTGAAGACACCAGCACCTTGCAGAATGAAATCCATTGGGAATGGAGCACCCCATTGCCTTTGGGAAGTGCTGCAGCTTGTTACAAGGGCAGCTGATGAAAAGGTTCTCAATTTTAGCTCGCCAACCTTTCCATGATAAAAACAACTACTGACACTTTGGTCTGCTGAAAACCCTTCCGCACACAGAAGCCTTAAGGCTACAAACGCGCCTCTTCCTTTCTCCCTTGAATTCCCACCCACATTGAAACAGAACGCACCTTCAGCGAGAGCTGCTGCTTCCCTCGTCTCCTCCACGCATCTGGCCAACACCACCAGCCAGCACCGGGGCCCAGGCTTTAAGAGCCTGCAGACGGGATCCTCCTGCTGGCCTCGCAGCAGACTCGGCTGCTGCAGGAGGAGGAAGAGCCTGGGCACTTCATCTCCACTCTCCCTGGGGTGGGCTGTGCTGCCTCCTCACACCTCTCGGCCTTCCCTCACTCTCCTAACACAAACCCACGACTTCCCACCCCACGGCAGGGCCTGGACCAAAGTGTTGAAGCTCCAGGGACAACAATGCGTGTTGAGGAGGGCGGCGATGCCACCGTCACACCAGGCAGGGCTCTGGTTCCCCAGTGGTGAAAAAAATAGGTTCAAAACCCCGTCTGAGAGTCACTGGGATTGTGAAACCAAGCACGGGGATATGAGGAAACGTGGGGCATGCAACTTTAGCTCTGCCCCTTGTGCACACACGATGACGGCACCCTTGCTAATTACACAGGAGGTATCGTTGTCGCATAAGCCTTGCCTCATGCAGCGCAGGGGCAACCAGAAAATGAGCATTTCCTCACTTCTGAAACTACCTAAATAACTCTCTCAGGTGCGTGCGTGGGGGAGAGGGATTAATTATTAGGTACAACTTTATTTTTTGCCTGCCGACAATCCTTCCCACCCGATCTGCTTCTCTGGATGTTTTACAACCTAGAGTCATACGGCTTCGAGCAGGAAGTGCTGGGTCTATCATTATGCTTTACTCATATACACTAAAAGCCCTCAATACATGAGCTGAAATTAAGAGATGCATGTTCCTAATTTAATATTTCACGATTAATTGCAAAGAAACTCAGTAAAAATTATGATACCGGTTAACTAGAAATCGGGGCAAATGAAAAATATGACTGACATCTCAACCGCTTTTAGGAAGAATAGGAGTCAGCTTTAAGGTCTTCTGAACTTCAGCCACGCTAACACCTTCTTCAGAGACAATTTTCTACACGACACGTACCAAATTTTACTATGAAGACTTCAAAAACTACAAAGTGTTCAGCATTTAGTCTTCCCCTACCAAATTTCAATGAAACACGTACAGTAGAAGACAAAATGCAGGAGAAAGATGCCAAATAAATTCCTTGAGAAGCTTTTAAAATATCAGAAGAGATTATTATTATTATTATTATTATTATTGTTATATGAACCATTTTTCTTATCAATAATGTTAATATCCTGGTCTCGCAATTAATATTAGTTTGTCTTTTATCAAAGCATTGATTAGATTTTTGTTTTTAGAAAGAGGTTGATATCAAGATCTGTAGTCACACAGGGCTTTTTTTCTCTAATTAATTAAGATTAAGCACTGTAGAAAAAAAAAAAAAACATATCCAAGCAGTAATTTCTAATGAAACTATTAATTATTTAGACCACTGAACACCAACACAATTTACATATCGGCAGTTATACCATTTATGTATTTAGTACTTGGAAAATGTTTTAACCTAAGTTAAACTTAAGTTCCCCTTTACTTCTGCACACTGATTTTAGTGAGCGAAGCAATCGTTGACTGCACCCCGTTTATCCTCCCAGCTCTATATTTCCTTTCCCTGAGCCTGAGGATCAGAATTTCAGACCAACTTCCCGACTGTGTATTAGGGCGGGGGGGGGGGAGGCTCACTTCAATAGCGAATATTACTATCTTTTCAGTTTGCAAATCAAAACGATTACCAAGTTTTTGCATTGAATCTAGATTTCAGAGCTCAAACTGTCCTCTTTCCCCAAAAAGCTGTCTTGAATCCCATCTATAAAAATTAGATCAACCTCAGTAGGATGTGACAGAACAGATAGTGACTTTTAAAAGCCACGTGAAAGCACATGTCCCAAGAGCATGCAACTTTCACTAAGTTAGGGTAAAGAAAAAAGATTACTTGCGTTGAAATCCTGAACACTTCTTCCAGCAAGTGCAAGAAATCAAGCTTTTCTTGGAAAATTCGGAGGCAGAAGGGTTGCACTGCTGCCGGACTCCTCTCACCCATGGAGCTCGAGGACGAGCCACTGAGCATCCCTCAGTCTCAGACCTTCCACGGGAGAGCTGCACTGCTGCCGCACGAAGGGTGGGAACTCTGACGGGGAAAGTGCGGCCAAGGCGACGGGATAGGAGGCAGGGCCGACTCCGGCGCCCTGCCCTCCCCTCCCCAGCCCCGCTTTTCCCTGGGAAAGGCACCCTGACAGTCAAACACCTGGACTGGTGAGAGTTAAGGACACCCCCTTGAAAAGATACAGAAAATTTTAAACATACGCACCTTCCTAGCTTACTGTCTGGAAAAGTTACTTGGCGTTTTCTTACAGCAAGCGCAGTTTACTGATCCAAGCTTTAATTGAGCATGTTCTAAGCAACACTTTCACTTTTTGTTGCACTGCAGTCGCTATTTTGAAGTTAGTATGGAAACGAGGTTACTCTGGGTAAAAAAAGTTCCCGTTGACAAGGCGATTCACTTTTTTAAGCAGTGGCTGGACACAGTGAGTCAAAGGAAGGCAGCAGGTAACTGCCAAGAGGCAACTGCACACAAACGACTATCTGAGGAGGAAACTACTTGTCCTTGGAAGAAAGCACCCTAAGTTAGGGCTGAAGGAAAACTTTCCACATCTATCAAATCTGCCCTGGTCCTACTCAGGCAGCTGCCATTTCCCAGGTTGGATCTTCACTACTTTCCTCCGGCATTTCCAAATTCAACACTTTTTTTTTTTTCAATAGCAGCTAAGAACAGACTGCAACAAAACACTCAGGTCACATTCTCGTCATGCTGTTTCTCTGTGGTTCGAAAAAAGATTTGGAAAGTGTTACACACCCTAGGCACAATACCCAGCTTTGCTCTGCCAAGAAAAACTAATGCTAGAAAAATGCTCAGATGACTTCAAACTGTACGCACATCTGCCCTTTCTGTCACCAGGGTTCTCTCGTTTGTTTGGGGGTTTTATCTCTGTCTTTTGAGAACGAGAAAGGAGAATCCCAGCCTATCACAGAAGGATTTGGAACGGATAAAAAGTAGATAAAACGCTACCCAAGGATGCCATGTGTGATGAAATGCGCAAATATGCTCTTATTATGTGGTGTACTTGTCCCACCTCCTCCCCAGTACTTCAGATAATTCTCTAAATCAATTTCCTCATCTGCCTCATCCCCTTACCAAAACACTATGCCCTCTCAATATTATTGGTTTTTTACCATTCCTCTGGTTAGGACTATCAACAGAGCCACAAAGGCTCACTCGCTACTCAGCCGAGAAAGTTAAAGGCTCTGGCGTGCGTGCAGTCGTACACTTGGCTCTGACGATACCCTACGCGTCCATCTGGACTCGTGGTGGTTTTGCTGGAAGTTTATAAACTCAGAAGCATTTTAAAGTCTTCAAGCATAATGTGAGGGAAAGAAGAAATACAGATCTTCATTTTCTGGCAAACTCAAAAGTTTCCTCTAGTCGGTATTACGCATGCTGTTGACCCACATGGGAAAAGTGGAAAAAAAGGTAACTTCTCCGACAGATAACTAACCTGCAGTCCCTTGGGGAAAAGCACAAGTGTCACTCGCTTGTCAGCTCACGGGCTGTCAGCGACTGACAGCCGCTTATCCAAGAATTAAGTTTCCAGAGCGCGGGCACGTCCTCCCTCCCGGAGCGGCCGGGTCAGGGAGGCCGCGGCCGGCGGTCCCAGCGCCCCCCCGGGCGGAGAGCGGCGGCGGGGCCGGGGCACGGCGGGGTGGCGGCAGCGCCGGGCTCCGCGTCCGGGCCGGCCGGAGGGCTGCCGGCCGCCGCCCGCCTTCCAGACACCTACCTGGGCTGAGGGAGGCTGCGCCCACGGGGCTCTGAGCCGAGATCTGAGGCGAAACCGGCAGATAAAAAACACCGGAGGAAGAGGACAAGCGGGGACCCCCCGGGCCCGCCGAGTCCCCACGCCGCCTCCCGAGGCCGCAGTCAGCCCGGCGTGCAGCCAGGCGCCCCTCCCGGGCCCGGCCCCCCGCCCCGCCCCGAGTCCGGGGCGGCCGCGGCCCTGGGGGGGGGCCGGACGGGGACGGGGCCCCGCCGCCCGCCGGCGGCAGCGAGGGCGGGGCTCGGCGCGGCGGGGGCGGGGAGGGCGCCCCGCCAGCCGCAGCACCCCCCCTTCCCCCGGGGCTGCTGCCCCTCGGGGCGGCGCGGTGGGCCCGGCCCGCGGAAGGCAGCGGGGGAGGATCCCGGCGGCGGCCGGGGCCGCCGCGGGGCCTCAGCCCCGCTGCCGGAGAAGCGGCGCGGCCCGGGCGACCCGCCGCGGCCAAGGTCGCGGCTGTCCGGGCGAGGCCGGGCCGGGCCGGGCCGCCAGGTCCCGGCTGCGCGCTCCCCGGAGCACCGGCGCTCCCCACAAACTTTCCCCTTCGCTGCCGCCCCCTCCTTCCCCTTCCCCTGGCCCGGAGCCGCCCCCCGTCCCGCAGCCGCCCCGCCCCGCGGTGCTCACCTGCGGCTGGGGGGCAGCGCGGGCGGAGGAAGAGGAGGCGGCGGCGCAGCTGGTGCAGGATGACGAGGAGGCCGATGCGGTACACCCGGAGCAAGGGCACCAGCGCAGACAATAGCGACATGGCCGCCTCCCGCCCCGCGGCGGCGGGCTCCGGGCGAGGCAGGCAAGGGGCGAGGCGGGCGGGCGGCCTGTGGGCCCGCACGGTGGACTCTCCGCCAGGCCGGGCCGGGGCGAGGGGAAGCGCGGCGCGGCCCCCAGCCAGCGGAAGGGAAAGCGCCGCCGCTGTCACAGCAGCGCCCGGGCGCGCCGCCGCTCCCGCCCTTCTGGGCATGTGCGGCGGGGGAAGGGCCGCGGCGAGGCCGGCGTGGGGAGGGAAGGGGCGGCGGCGGCGGCGGCGGCGGGACGGCGGCTCGGCGCCCGCCGGGGAGCTGGGGAGGGGGTGAGGGGAGCGGCGCTCGGAAGCGGATGGGAGGGGGGGGGCGCAGGGGGCCGTACAGGCTGCCGTGTTTTGGGTGCAAGGGAGAGCTGGAGCCAGGTCTGCTGCAGCCACCGAGGTGTCCGGGCGGGGAGAAGGCAGCCGGCTGTGTGTGTCTCGGAATCCCCGGCTCGTTGAGGTGTCTCCCTGTTTCCCTTCTCCCTGGCAGGGATGAGGGGCGGCTGGTGCCGAATCCCCTGGACATCGCTCCGTCTGGGCATCCCCCCGTCACCTGCGGCATCCCTCAAGCTCGATCTTCTCCTGGTCGGGCTCTGGCAGGCACCGATTTCTCCACATTACGTACCAAGCCTTCCTACATCGTCAGCCTAAATTTTATACCAGCCTCCGGAGTGCATTCTTCATAGCGATACCTACTGTATCACGTGGTTTATCTCAAAAGTTGCGTGTTTTAAATCCTCAGCCTTATTTTTCAGACACAGTGCTTGGGACCGAAGAGTGCGTCCTGCTTACCAGTTCTTCTGGTAGACGCCTGGTTTCGGCTGCAGGAAACACGGCGTCTGGCACCGATGCCGTGGTTTTCATTCACACAACTGGCGGCGTTTCATACACAGTATCAATACAAAACAAAAAAAATATGAATAGTCCTCTCACAAGAGGAGACATATATTCAATTTCCAATCCTTAGGCAACATTTTGTCTTTGAGGATGACAGGGAGCCATACAAATTTCTGGAAGTGCATTGGAAATGTAATCTCCTCCTCCCCTTCAAAAAAAAATACATACTTTCTAGAAAAATTACAATTAGCAATATACTTTTTCAATATCAGATCACTCGGCAGAACTGACTCTCTGTTCTGCCAGAAATATGAATAAAGTAAAAGCATAATGTATAGTTGCTCCGGGACAAAACCAACCATTTAATTTTATGTATCTCTGGTGAATTATTTTTTCTTTTATTAACACATGCAATTATGCAAACATAAATGATAAACAGAACATCATGAAGTCACATCAATGAGGGAATCGTTCTTGATGTATATTGTTCTCAACCATGCACCGAGTGGTAGAAAGAGCATCACATAAAAAGACATGAAAGAAGAAACTGACGTTTAGTAAAGGTGAATTATTCTTTCAACTTATCTCAGTAGAAATCAAATCTCGACTCCTTTATGTTGCTTTACATCCTTTTCTCAGAACTACAGCATTAATGAAAGCCCTTTGCAACATGAAACTGTGAAATTTGCCTACAGTGTATTTACACGATCTGTGCATAAATATACCATGCTTTCTCGGGTTTTCTAGTATAATAAAATCAATCGATGAGTATTCAAGCTATGGAAATAAATACTCCTCTGTCTTTTTTCAGGCAACGCTATCCAGAGAATTAGACTAAGTAGGGAAGAACCAATGGGTTAACATTATGGTCTCATTAGTCCCACTACTTTTTCTCAAGGTGTTAAAATTATTCTCAGCCTTCGCCAGTTCATGAGTATCGCTTCACAGAAAGGATGAGGAAAATTTGCTTCTACGCTACATTACGTTATTTTTTCTAAAGGCTGACGGGACATGAAGTGGAGGAGAAATGAAAATGCTAAGAAAAGGCTGTAGGTCTTTGATTCTTTTCAAATAGTGTTTTATAATACACCCTAATTTTAATTGATACTTCCTTTTCTTTGGTTTTCAATAGTCACCATTTACTTCTTACTGGTATTTTGAGTTTTTTTCGTGCAACCATTAACTGTGAAGCTTCGAGTATTCAGGCTGGAATCTTGTCCATCTACTTTAGACACCTCACTTGAGACGTTATGACCTCAATGAAATTTTAGGTGTCTGAGCCCTGGAAGGGACAAAAGGGGCAATGTATTTGCCTCAGCTTTACTGTAGCAGGCACTTCTGAAGACCTGCAGAAGACAGCTGCTTCCTTTGAGGTACTTAGAGGGCTCCCTTCTTTCCACTGAGGGTAAGTGAACTCACAGTGCCAGCGGGCAAAGCCAGCCTGCAGTTAGAGCACAGATACCCTCTTGGAAAGTCATCAGAAACGGTAATAAAGCTCTATCCACACATGCTCCAGCCTATCTGTCCCTCCCGCAGGACCGGGACTAATGAAGCAGTTTGTGATCCCGGTGCTTCCACCCACATTTTGCATAAAGATGCATAAAGCCGTAAGAAAGGAAGTGAGTGATGTTTCTAGACTCTAATTAAGCCCTGAGCTCAAACTTCCCAGCAGAATGGCATAATCAGCAACCGACAGGTAGCGTGGAGGGTAGGTGTTGCAGCCGAGAGGCTCTGCAGCCAGGAACGCGCGAGGCACGGGGCCACATCAGAGCAGACAAAAGCGAACCCCAGGTTAGCCCAGCAGTTCAGACGCTCTCTGGCACGGGGTGGAGGGTTAGGAGGTTATGCCGTATATTTCTCATTTGTTCCATGACAGTCTGCCCTACGACACATCTTTTCCAGCTACGTGAATTGGCTCCCTTGGTTTTGCTCCCCTTGAGACAAGAACTGGAGCCAACAGCTCCTGGTATTCACCACCTGGTGGTTCAAGTAGGAGAGGTCGGTGCGTTTTTGCCTGAGCACAGCGTAATAGTTGGGGCAGTCTCGTAAGGTCTCGAGGGTGTCACATCAATCCCTCTCAAACGGTAACGTGCACACTTCCACTCCCGTGCTTAGCTTGAGACGTGCTCTCTCTCCGTTTCGCACGTATGTCAAAGCTGGTGGCCCACGCCGGAAGAAGCCAGACATAATTCTGACTGCTGCTAATTTTTCAGGCTTCTAAAAGGGATTTAAATGCCTGTCTTCCTAAGCTGGATTGCAGTGGGACTTGAGGCAAGAGATAAGTGCCTATCTTCCCAAAACAGGATCTCTTTAACATGTGTGGGTGAATAAAGTTAAATGCCTGAGGAGCTTTCAGGTTCAGGAGGGAGGTGCTACCAAGATTAGGCAGTGCTGGGAAACAGTCGGTTGGGATTCCGTCTGGAATTCATGGGGGGTTTTGAGCACCTGCAGACAATTTTGACAGGCTGCATATGCTTCCCCCCAGCCCATGCAAAAAAAGTCATCATCTCGGGTACCCCCAAACTAGGCATCATCTTGCCTAATGTTGGGCGCTTGAGGACAGCAGGACCATCCGGAGCAGTAAGGTCTTAGGCACCCTCCATAGTAGCTGGGGGAGGGTCGGTTACCTGGAAGGGGAAAGAAACTTTGCCAAGGGCAAAGGTGTCTGCAAGCTACACAGTAGGAAGTCCCGGGGACTGAGAGCAGGCTCCTCTGCTGTGAGCAATCAACTAATGGGACACGTTTATTTTTCTTTGGTGGCGCTGGGGGAAATAGTAGATGGGTGTAAGACCGACCTTCTGCGTGACAGAACCAGTGCTACAGCATTTGCCCACGAAGCGGGGTGGCTTTTGATCCCTCTTGGTCTTTTTCAGATATTTCACTTTTCAAGAAAATAGTCTCGTTGGGAAAAACTGCCCCTTGCCGGTGTGGTTATAGTCATAAGGATGTGAAGCCGAGGAATACAGTAAAGAAAAGAAACATGAGTTTTTCTAGCCTAGCATTTGATGTCACGGGAGCAAGTTGCAGTCCATGTTCCCTGAAGAGCCTACACTTTTTAGACTGAAGAAGAATACGTACTAAGAAGTGCAAATAGAGTCCTGGAGTAGGGAGAACTTCCCCCTCTTCAACCAAATGCTCACACCACTCAGCTGCTACTGCAAGAAGCACAGTGTGCTTACTGCTGCTGCTCAGGTTTTTTAAAGCGACCGCCCCTGCAGTGACTATAGTATTTGTGCATCTGAGTATTCAGTGCATGTTGCGTTTTCAGGAAATACCTGGTCTGGAAAGCCCGGAGCATGAGTAGCTGGGGCTGGGCATCCACCCCCCCAGTACCCCTACTCCACAACAGGTAAGGTCAGAGCGTCCCCCCTGTAGTTCAGTCAAGACTCAGGGACCAAAGAGTGAGAAGGCAGCATGCAGAAAAAAGCAATAACAAAAATAAATAATAAAAAAAACACCCCTTTTTAAAAAATATATCCCCAAACACATGTGTTTACATACAAAACTTCTGAAGGGACATGGTGCAGCTGCTGACAAAAATACACAACCTTTTGTTAAAAAGACCTGTTGTGATAAAACACTTAAAATAGTAAATCCGTTTAGAATTGAGTAAGGGTATTAACAGCCTACAAACTGTACTCGCCAACTCGACTGGGTGAATTGGCTGAAAGAATAACAAAACATCTGGAAATTCTAAACGTAGCAAGGACTGTGTTTCAACAGTGGCGAATCAGTTCCGGGACTTTATTTGAAAATGTCCTGAAGTAGATAAACTGATCGATTAACATACACGAGGTTTCAAAAGCCCTTTGAGAAGATCTGACGCACAGAGGATGCTAAGCAATTGGGGGTGGGGGGTGGGGAGTGGAAGGTGTGTCATATCCAGCACATTTACCAAACAGAAGAAAAGAAACAAAAACCTACACTAAAAGGAGAGCAAAACAAAGTGATTGACTTTCATGGGGAAATCAGAGCAAAATAACAGCAGGATATCGAGTTTCCATACCGCATCCAACCCTGGCTAATACACTCCTTAATGTCTTGGATGGGGTAAGGGAAAAGCTGTTGCAGCAAAATGGCACGGTGTTGTTTCTATTAGTCAAGGTGGGAGAGGAGCAGGGGAATTTTCAGACAGATTTAAACAAGCGAGGTGGACTGGCAACATTCTGACACCCACAGAATAATGCTATTGAGAAAAAAAAAAAAAGAGATTAATTATGCCCACTATAGAAATGGATTTGTTGACAGTTAGTTCATTTGTGTTAAAAAATATCTAGTGTCAATAATTGCCCTGTGGTTATTTCAATGTTTGTACAGTGATGTCTGCAAGCAGCAGCTGTGGCATACCCTGCGCAACACTGCCCAACCCATAGCTAAGAGGATTTTGTTAGGGTTCAGCAAACAGCCAAGAGGATGATTATGGTCCAAAGCAAGAGTTTTCCATGACACCAGGTCCTCCATGTGTCTATGATCTCTTCCTTAGCAGTACTATAAGATAAACACGTCTTTCATCAGAAACTTGGTTAGCACCGCTCTAATGTGAAGGAAATAAAAAAAGCAGAATCACCCCTCATGAACTGGATATCACGAGTTGATCCGCACCTGCATTTTTGTTGCAGCTGCTTGCACGAATACTTGAGTACCACGTACAACAACATTGCGCAAGGCAGTATTGTCCATTGGGAGGAACACAGCAGACGAGCTTTCAGGCGCAGGCAACCCTGTCCGTCCCCTTAGCCAAACGGGACTATGACAACACCGCTGCCATTAGTATTCAAGGTTCAGTGGCAAAGTTCACTGGTTTCATCCATCCTTGTCTGCGGGCACTTCCCTGAAGACCGCACTCGCTGCTGTCACGGCCGGCCTTGGGAAACGGTGGGACCAAACCCCGCGAATACATGGGAGCCTTGTTTTTGGGCATGCCGGCTGCGTTAGGTTCCACCTGGTACAGATAAGCAGGCGACTCTGCACAGCAAGCAGGGAGCCCTCACACTGATGATGGATGGGTGGCCAGGACATGGAAGCTGGGAGGTGGAGTTGGGATGTCAAGATCTTCAGAGCGGTTCAGAAATGGCCAAAGGGTTGAGGATTGTGCCACACAGAAACGCGTGTGTGGTCAGGGCTGTGGCTCATGTTTTGGACAGTCAGAGGAGACATCTTCTGCTGCCCACAGAGGGCAATTCTCACCTGTTGTGAACTTTTCGTACAGCTTGAAGTGAGCTGGCTTTGTGCCCTGCTCTGCCTATGCGCGCCTCACACTGGTGTGAAGATACTTCGCATCACGTATTCCTGTTTTGCCAATTGACTTCTTGGATTGGAGCTAATACGTGTTGTCTTTAGGAACCACGCTGCTTTTTGTACTTAACTGCACAGATTGCTGGGGCTCCTTGGGGGCAGGTCCTGCCCGCAGCGCTCTGTGACTTCAGGGTGGGAAGAGCATCTCTTATTTTTGTTGCTGTTGTTGTTGTTAAAGACTGGCTGGGGTGTTTCCGACTGCCTGTCTCTAGGGCTGCCGCATATGAGAGAGCAAACGCGGCGATGGGTAAAGAGATGCGCAGAACAAGCTGGAGGGAAGAAGATCAGGCCAAAACACGATGCAAATGCTGAGCAAAGGAAGACGTGCAGATGACAGAAAATAGGAGTTGTGGGAAAGGCTAGAGGTGGGCTGGCTTTGGTTTCGCTTTGCTGAAAAATGGTCCAGCTCACTGCTAACCCCGATCACGGCATGCAGCGGGGAGGATGAAGATGGGCAATTTTCAGGAGCAGTGATGTTATGTGAGCTGATCTGGCGTGTAGTGTCAGGACGTCTGAAAGCAAGTGGAGCTCAACAGCCCCGGTGCAGTAAAACCATCCTTCCTGTGAAAGGGCTGGGGCCAGCTGCCCCCCTGACGCCAGGCGGAGGTGTGCTCCTGGGGTGTGCGGGCAGGTGGACCACAAACAGGAGAGATGCGTACAGTGACCTGAGCTGGGAGATGCCTGAAGCCCGGTGTTGCCTTTTTCCCTTCTATACTGAATATACCGGGGGATTATTAAGAATCAGAGCGGGTCCGGCAGTTCTTTAAGCCCGCTCGCACTCCTTTTTGTCACTTTTCTGGCACAGCTGCTTTGCACTCCTCTTTGTCAAGGGGTCCTGGCTCCTGCATCTCCACAGGCACTTGCCCATCACTGCTGCAGCTGGTTCCTCTAAAAACCCCCGTCGGTCTCTGCCCTGTTACTTCTCCTTGTCCTGGGGCAGCCGACGCTCTCTCCCATTTTTGCCGATTCCATTTCACTTTACTTCCTAATCACCCGGACAAACCTGTCTCTCTATCGGCCTACAATCACTGGATTCCCCATTCTCTCGATCACACCTGCCTGTCAGTTGTCCAAAAAGATTACATACGCCTTGAATTTTCCACTTACTTTAATAAATGAATGATTGCAGGGTTATATAACTTGTTTATGTTTGGCTTGTGTAGCGATGGTTTGGATTTTGGCTATTCTATAGCATTACATTAATTTACTGAGCACAAAGCAACCGCATAAAAAGCTTGCAAGGCCAAAAATATTAATCACTCGAAATTTGAAATTTAAAGGGAAAAGCTAAATAAAAATTTGCTATTCTTGAGGACAAATTCACATTTCTCATTCCTTGTCCTTAGGGTGATCCACATCGCTCTAAACACTCAGCTTTTTTCATTCTTTGTATCATTTTTGTCAGTATAGAAGCAAATGGTAGTGTGATGACAGTGCCACAGCTGCCTTAAGAACAACTGAAGGGAAGATTCAGCCGGGCTCAGACCTTACGCTTTCTCCTCTAACACTGGTCTCTGAGGAAGCATAAAATGTTCCAGAATTGTAGTTTGATCCCCTAGAATATATGCACTAGAAATTATCAAAGACAATCAATTTTGCTGATAAAAATAATTTAAAGGCTGGAGAAAGCCAAGGGCTCATCCTGACAGTTGTTAAGAACAGACTTTCAAAATTATTGAAATATGTCTGATTCTGATTATACGTACGACATTAGCCTTCGTATTTTTCAAAGGTAATAAACTATTCCGATTATACATAATGTTACTTATGATAGTTTAATTTCCAAGTCTATTAAGACAGCAGTTTAATTCAACATCATCATCACATCCCACTCTGCTGAGACAGTGCAGAATGAAAGATCGGCCATTTTTAAAAATCGTTCACTAGAGACTCACAAATATGTGACAAAGTGGGTATTTCTCAGTCTGCCGGCTGCCCTCAGCGCTGAGATTGCTCGAGCCCGATAGATAACGTTGGGATTCCCACGAGGTGCAGTGGTTAGAAACGGTGCTTTTCAGATTTTGGATTAGTCTTGGGTTTGTATTGTTTTCTAGTCTGTTGCTGCTGTTTTAGTAATAACAGCCATTTACATTCAGTATTTAATGATGATAAGCCTAACATAAAGGACTCGGCTATCACTGCTTCTATATATGTTAGACCTGGTTTTAGTTTCTGGGTTTGGGGTTTTTTTGTGTGTAAGAGTATGCTTTTAAGTACCACCATGACACTATAAAATGACATACGTAGTTCACATGCATAAGAAGCTTTTAAAACTAAGATTTAAGTATTTTTCATCTAGTAAAAGGCCTTAATCCAAACCAACCAATAATTCAAGTGAGGAGTTCCAATCTTTAAAGCTACTTCTTAAAACTAGGATGATTTTTTTTTTTTCCCTAGAAACTTGCAAAAGACCATCACCCAGTGGTCCACTACATGTCACTTTGACTATTAATTGATAAGTTTAGGATACGCTGCTTTGGCATTGCGGAACAATTTATTCCACATTCCCAGCTAGAAGATGTTTTCCTACTCCTTGACTTCAAAGCCCATTTATCTAAGGTGTAGATTATTAAAGGGAGTTTATACAACTTCTCCTCATAAAAAAACAGAATATAGATATATATTGTGAATGCCTATGCACATTTATGTGTACAGACAGATAAAACAACATTTTGAAATTTCATTAGCACGCGGAAGGGGAATGGCATTTGCTGCACCCAGGACTTAAGAGGGAAGTGCTTAAAGGGGTTGGTTTACACTGTTACTTCTTTCCTCAAGAGAGTAGGGATCTCTTTCTATATAAATCACATTACAGCATGGATACTACTTTGAATAAAGGAGTTCTATTGGCTTTAACATGCACTTGTTACACAAAAATTATGGGTGGAGAGCAAATTCTCCTGGTAACCACATGTTCAAGTTGCAAGCCTTAGCAAACAGGTTTTTTATCGACCAGAAGTGTAAACCCAGGAGCCTTTACTACTGTTCCAGATTAAAGAAAAGCAAGCAACCAAAACCATGCATTACGTACAGGATGAGTGGCTTTATGCTCATGATTTCGCTGGCTGGGTTTCTAATTGCAAAACAAGGGGGTTTCCTGCAACTTGCATGTTGGGTCTTGCGCTCATCTTGCTCGTGGCCAGTCTGTCTTTTACTGGGGTTTTGCTTCCTAATGATGAAATTATTAACAGCCTATTCACTATGTTTAATTTTTTTTTTTTTTTTTCCCCCAAGGAGGAATCAAGGTAAAAGCTAAATTCTGCATCTGGCTTTTCTTGTTTTTTGGTTGTCACAATATCAATCATGCTCTTGTTTTGCATTGTCTTGCAACCAACTGTTTACAATAAGCCATCAATAGCAATCAAGGATCTGATTCTATCTCTCTTGCTGCTGTTGATTAAATAGGGAGAGTACGAATCGAAGGAGAACTCGACTGCTTAATCAAAACACCGTTTATTTACACAAAAGGACATAAATTTGACCATAGACAGACCCAAAGAAATGTGGGGGCTTTTAACCTGCAGGTTTAGTTTTCCCTCTATTTAATTATTAACTGTTCCTGCTCTAATCAAAAGGTTAATTTAAATCATGATGTTATGAAAGAAAATTTTAGTCAGCTTCAGAAATGCATATGGATGAACGTGTGATCTGTAGTTCAGAGACAGGATCAAACCCTGAACAGCCACGTTGGGTGAGACGGAAGATCAGCGCAGATTTCTGTCTATCTCTTAAAATGACCAGGACCAGATATCTCAGAGAGAAGTTTCAGATCTTCTCAGCAGACAATCTCCTACACAGTAATCTCCACTTTCCTTCTGATCTCCACCTATTATACTGGTATTTAGTGATGGTTGTTAGACTAAAATTCTGAAGATTTCATATTTTTGTTTTGTCTTGCTGTCATTAATTGTCTCTTTAGATATATTTGATATGTAGACGACTCTCCAAATTATTTTTGGATTTTATTAAGTCTCTTCTAGTTGTGCTGCATTTCATGTATATGATCATATACGTTGTGTTACAAAATATTTTAATGTTTTATAATTTACCACCTTCTAATATAATTGCAGAGTCCTTTATTTCTGTCCTATGAGGCAGGAAAGCAAAATTCCCAGTCTATCTTTAAACCACTTAGTATTTTATATACTTCTTTCTTGTCTTACTCATTTCCTGTTTACTGTAAAAGATCTTTTATGTCTCTTCAGAGGGAGTTCATGATACAACACAATCTGTTAACTTTTATTTAGACATCTCCTGTTCAAAGTGTACTATGGAGTGTCTATTAAAGTAACTGAGACTGATATACAGAAAGAAGTGTCAGTATAAAGAATATTTCATATATTTACAGCGCAAAACTGCCAGTGTAAACTAGGCAGAGATTAAAGTATGAGTACTAAGTGAACGACGGACAAGAGATGTTCTTGTTAAGGCCTGCACAGAATTGGCTAGTCATACCATGCCGCTCTCTTCCCTATTTTTAACTGCGAGATCATATGAAAATACAGATGACAAGCATGCTAGATGTTTTCCCAAAATTCTGCTCCCGGCCTCTCCTGGCTGTCTCCAGCACTGGCGCACCCCATGACGGCCATCCAGCCCTGGCTTTGGAGGGTGAAATCTCTTCACGTGCCGAGAGTAAGGAGATCAGCGCTGCCAATGGAGGCGAGCCAGAACCTTATCTAATGCCGCAAAATGCCTTCGATAACATCTGCTCCCTCGTCAGCACGCAACAGTTCTCCATCTGTGCCATCCTCCGTCTGTACTCCAGGACCGCATCATCACCCCTTCGCCAATTAGGCCACTATGCTGCTAAGGACAATTTGTAAGTCACGTATTATTTTCTGCACTTTCTTTTTCCGATTACTATTGTTTGCCACTTGAGACAGGGAGTGAGAGAGGGAAAAAAAAAAAAAGAAAATAAAGGTATTTGCAATGAGTTCTTGAAACATTTTAAATATAAGGCTCGGTCTCAACTTTTCCCCTTTAATTATCTGCTGCTGCTACTTGGAATTTTCAGAGCTGTTTGAGCCCTGTAATAACTTGTTTGATTTATAGTTATAACAATTTATTCCTGCTGGGGGAGGAAACCATGCTGATTACTTCTCGCTTGTTTTTGCTGTGTCATTCTCTACGCTCATAGTATGTATTGCAATGGGTCTTCTAAAAAGATTAAAAAAATCAATCAATACAATTTTCTACAAGCAAACATTTGATGTACACATTGATACATAAGCTGCAAACTATACCATATGTGAAAATGAACACACCTATTCAGTGTACAGATGCTTTGTTTTTTTTCCCAGAAAAATAAGTTTTTCCATATACCAAGACTCAGACATGCTGTTATTTTCTTGCTTACATAGAGCAATGTATTGCAATCTCTTATCATGCTTGCTTTTTTTGCTATGCACTAGGCTGATAGTTTCTGTGATTTTCCCTTAATAACCTCAAGCCATTTTTCTGATCGTTGCACTGGATGATGGTCCTACATAGGTCATATACTGTAGCTTGGGGGTTTTTTGCTCCCAGACAAACCATTTTTTTGCTGCATTCAGGCCTCCTGCACAAAGGGGAACTTTACTCTTCTTTCAGTATTAGCATTGTGCCTGCAAATAGAAATCACTTTACCTTCAATTAAGCTTGTTATGCATCAGTGGCACACTACCGACTTCAAGTTTATTCCACATTTACAAGAGAGAGAAGAATAGATTTCACTTCCCTGAAGATACATTTCTTGGTAACTTGTAGCCACTAATCAAAAACTAATCCAGATTATTAGTGACTAAAAAACACACGCATCTGAAGCGTGGAGTGATTTAATTACCTCTGTCCAGCGTCTCCAGAAATTATCATTAATGATGGTACGAAATATTTGTTTCAGGGGAAAACGAGCGAGCAGGTAGTGATGGCGCACACCGCCTCCTTCCATCAGCTCCCCTCTCTGCTGCACATTAACTCATTTCCTTGTCTAGGAATCGCTCCACGGATTGACTGGTTTCATTTACCAGCCTTCCTAGGCAGGGCTTGGAAAGGAGAGAAAAGCGTGGCACCTCGTCTACCTAGCCATTTATTTATTATATCATTTCCTTGCTTCGGTCTACTCTTCGTGAGGCTTTTGTTACATTTCTCCTTCCTCTTGTACCTGCACTTCAAGCATGAGGCTCCTGCCTCTGGCATCTCTGCAGGGAAGCCTGAGCCCGTGCTCCCACCTGTCCCTGCAGGGGCTCCTCCGAGGAGCTGGCTGGAGAGGCAGGAGTGGCACTACCGGAATGCCAAACATTCCCGATTGCCAGCCAGCACTGGCAGTACCACTGGCAGTCTGGAAAGCAGAAGGAATCCCACCGTAGTAATTTTTGTGATACCTATTGGGTTTGCCAAATTTTTGGCTTTGAAGATTTGTCAGCGTCCTTTTTGTTTGCTTATAGAAGAAACTAATCGAAAATATTCAAATCTAAGAAATAAGCCCTAGCATGCATCTAGAAAGAAACATGTCTATCAAGATCAGTGACAATTACAGGACAAAACCCCTATGCACTAATTAGTAGAGTCAGAAAACAAACATTGGTTTCCTAACAGAGATTTTTTTTCCCTGATATTTCCACACCCCCCCAATAATCTGCCAGTCCCTCAAGCATATTTCCTCACCTCCAGATATTCCGAAAGGCACCGTTACTGTCTCCTGCCTCTTTAGCACCCACCAATTCCAATCAAAAGAGCAGCAATGAAGATGGATACCCCCTGTCAGGCATTGCTTCGTCTGCTAGCAGAGCAAGGAGGGCAAAGCCAGTATCATCAATCACTTTCCTTAGCGGGTATAGTCAAGTGACACGAGAAGTTAAGGGCTTCAAATGAAGTTTCAGCTTCACCTGTCATTTTCTGTGTCACAGCGTGGCAACACCCCGGCAGCGAGTAGGGTCCAGCTCAAGGATGGAGAGAGGGGCTGCACGCTGCCAGCTATCTCCATGAAACTCCTGGTGCCACGGCCGGGCTGTAAACCCTCCGTCAAAAGCTGATCGGCAGCTGTTAATATCTTTACAAGAAGGTACATAAAGTGCTCAGGCTGAGAACAGTCTTTGGTAACTCGTTAAGTGCAAGTCCATGAAACACATCTCGGTGGGCTTTGGTTCTCTTTGGCTGCGACACCCAGCTGCAAAACGAAAAGAAAGGGGAGAGCTGGGCAGAATATTCAAGAATATTCCAGAAGGGAGGCTGGGGAGGGAGGGCTGGCTGGAAATACCCAGCACCCTTTTGGGTCCCTAGCAATAGGTGACAAACAGAAAACAAAACCGCAGCCAAAATCGCCTTCCAACACAAAAACATTGCTCTACATTGATCGTAACGAAAAGGCCTTGTTTCTCCCCAGCGGTCTCTTTGAGCAACCTGGGAGCCAATCTTCCATCTTCTGAACCCTTGGGGGCCTTTTCTTCCCTCAGCATGGTCAGCCTGCTTTTGGGGCAGGTTTCCCAAGAACGAAAAAAAGCCATCGATAACTAAAATGTAAATACTGTCGAGGGTCTCTCCTCCAAACTGGGATTGTTCTGCTTTATCCCTAATCTCTGCAACATCGCCTTTGAGTCTCTGATTTATTTACTGACCACAGGCCCCCTGTAGTTAAGCTGTGGTTTTGCTCCAGAAAGTCATCCTAGAAAAAAAAAAACTGAAATAAAAGCATCGTGTGATTCTACATAACTGCAGGCCAAATGATATCCTCAATTACCTTCATACCACGCCACTAACTGTCGGTGGGGTTGCAGAGGTGTAACTGGAAGCGGGATTTGGCCTGCAGAACCATAAAGCCCATGGGACAGCAGCTAGGAAAAAGCCAATTGACTTGCATAGCCCGAGCCAAGCTGCGGAGCTGGCGGGTACGGCTAAATCACACTGTAAGTGTATAAACTGAAAAAAAAAAAAAGTTCCAGATGGTGTGTTCTTCCCCTTAATTCCTCTCAGCTCTCACCTGGGGATGTGAGTATCTCTAGACATAGCCATACAAAGAGAGGCAATACTGAAGAAAAAAAAGCCTTACGTACGAAAAAAGATTTTAGCTCATACTTCAACGGTTCACTGGAAAAATCTTAAACTTTCCATACCTATATTTCTTTGAATATCAGTGGTCTATTTTTCTCTACTCATAACCCAACCAAGAAGGGAACAGGCCAAACAAATGTTAGCTTATAAAATTAGAGACATTTTATGCTTTGCTAAGATCCCAACGCTGAGATGTTTGATGTTAGAAACAATACAGCGAAAGATTTAAATGACTGAAAGCTATTTTAGAATAAATGTGTCTTGCATAAGTCACATACACAAGAAGAAAATAAAAATTAAGGAAAATTGCTCAAATGGAAAGCATAAGCTGTGAATATCAATAGATTACAATATGTAGGCTTGCATATTCTAGCTGCCATTGCTCTATTTGGCTTCAGAAACAAAATTATTTAGGATAATTATAATTACAGCTGGTAAGAATTTCCCTGCTCAGGGAAATGCTAACATTTCAACATTTGTTTTCATGCTGAATCAGAATTAAAAAAATCAAATTCCTCTCAGAGAAAAATTCTGAAAAATTCTGTTTCTTAGGTATTAAATACAGATACTGTCACAACAACGTCCTACATATATCAATATCTGCAGCATCTAGTAGGAACATATTGTAATATTTAATGTGTTATTCCAATACAATTCCAAAGTCAACATGAAACGAAAAGGAAAATTAAACACTTCCAATTCACAAAGCAGAATATTTTGATGTTGAACAAGGATGTTGGGGTGAGATTTTCAGCACTGTGGAAACATTTGCATTTAGAAAAAAAAAATTATTTGCCAACAGTAATTTTTTTATCCACTATTGTTTTACTAGCTAAGCTTTGACACCTCTCAGCACTCCTTCTCTTTGACAATATCCTAATCAAGTGGTTTGTCTTTCCTTCTCACTTCCTTCCTTTCCTCCTTTCCAATAGTTTGATGACAGTCTTATTACTGTATTTGGATAATTTTTTTTCAGTCCTAGTTATATATAGACAGCTTCACATCTCTGGATTAATGTGCAAAATTGAATCCTTATAAAATTCAAGCGAGGCGACTAAGCAGATAGAATGATGGACACAGAGAGGGGTGTGTTTCAGGGGAGAGCTGGGATTAGAAGCCGGGTGGCCCTGGGTCTTACACTGCTTCCAACCGCTGTGTCTCTTGAAAAATGGCTCAGCGCATCAGCTCACAGAAGAGACCAGCCAGCTGAAGCACTATCCATAAAACCCCATTTTCAGTCTATTTCTGACAGCACAAAATTGTGCACGTGGGAGCACAGGTAGCGGGTGCACCCTCACCAGTCTTTTCGTTCAGACCAAGGCGGGCTCTTCCTGAGGCAGAGCTCCTGCCTGGCCCACCAGCCTGCCTGGCTTCCACCCCGCAGCCGTCTGGGCCACGGCAGAAGAGACCTTCACGAGACACTCCTAGGGCGAGCAGATATTCAGGCCGTGCCATCAAACCGGACCTGCTCCAAAGGGAAACCCCCTGGAGTACCCACTCTGGAGTACACCAGCTCCTTTTTCCTCTGGTCTGCTTCTGCTGAGCTAGTGCAGACACAGCCATAAAAACCCACGTGCCATCCACGGTATTTGGAATATTCCTATAACTATTAGTTAAGATTGGACCTTTTTGAAAGTATTTGTGACAGATAATCCTCAAGAAATATGGTTGAGACACTATGGAAACCTACAAGCCCTATGGCACAGCACAGTGCAGGGTAACGTAGGTGCTCCCGTGTTATCTACCCACAAAGGCAATGCTTATACTGGGAGCTAGAGAAGTGCTCCCACGTTCCCTGACCCATCTCTGTCACCCCTTCATCTGCATCTCCATGGCTGGAAATTTGGGCAGGATGCCTCCTGTGACACCCTCACGGGAGATGCCTCAGCTGGGCGAGGAGGCCACCAGCTCCCCTGAACACACTCAGGAACACCTACTTCACTGAAAACTCAAGCTGCAGCGCAGAATATCCTGCTGTTCTCCTTCTGACAGGGAACTGCATCAAAAGCTTTGCCGGAAGGAGAGAGAAATGACATTTGGCAATGACATGTCTCTTACCCAAGAGCGAGAGCCATGGTTCCACAGCCCAATGCTCACCCTGTCCCTTGTGGGAGCCGGCTGGGCTCCCCAGCCCGGACCTACACCGTCCCTAGAGAGGAAGCTGCCATGTTCCCTTCTGCAACACTCCGGCACCTCTGCCACCACCTGCCCATGTGTTGGCCAAGCAGAGGACTTCAACGAAGCAGTCTCCACATCCAGGCACCTGCACTTTGTGCCGGAAGATGGGCACGGCAGGAATTTGCTCTTCACTTTTTTCTTTTCAGTAAATTGTCTCCAATAATTGCCTTGGCTTTAGAGTCGAAGGCCTCCGGAGTAATGAACTACTGTTATTTCTAGTACAATGGGATTCTTGTCTATAATGGTATCCCTTAATTGCTACTGCAGTGCAAATTATGAAAAGCAAGAATATCCAAATATAGAGACACTTGGCCCTTGTGACAGGAAATTAAGGTCTGTTCTCTAACACTGCTGCATGCCCTGAACTCCAGCTCAAGCCAAAATAAATTACATACATTCAATACTTCAAAAAAGCAAGCTCTTAACCTTTACAAACAGGAGCTTACAGAGCTCCCATCGTGTGTGTTCTGGCTATTCCTATAAATGCCCAATGCTTTTTCTGATCCTACGAATCCCCTGGGCATCCTGGTCCCATCAGAGTTAGAGGCAAAACTTGGCTAAAAAAGGTTGAAGTACATTTTCTTAAAAATAATGAATGAATCTGTGGCTGTATTATCTTTTGAAGTTTTCATGGGTTTGATTGCTTAATTGGTTGTTATTTTTTACTGTAAGAAAAAGCAAGCAGATGCTGCTATATCATCTGCAATCCAAAATCTTTCATCTTCCTTCCTATTTTTCAGGCCTTGAAGACTGTCTCATTTTCAGCCTCTTGGATGAAATCTTTTGGCATACCTGTTCATGCCTTGCTTTGGTGTTGTACTCATTGGAAGCAATAACGACCAGAACGAGCTCAGGCTTCTGAGAAAGAACATGTTATCTCTACAGTGCCATTTTAATATTCCAAGAATCAAGAGTCTACATAATTAATCTCCGCCGCGAACTGTCTCACAAGCGTGGTATTGTCAAACAATAGCAGTAAACTGCTGAGGAAAGGTCCAATCCTTCTCTAACTGATGTCAGTGGGAATTTTTCCAGGGAGCTCAGCATGAGCAGGGTATAGCCCAAAGTAATCAGTTCTACAGATGATTACATGAAAAGCCCTTAATTATAGCATGATGATTGAGTATTATTACAGTCATGAGACAGAGGCATCTTCTGGAACCAAAACCAAGAAAAAGAAGGTATTGAGGCTATTCCTCCTCCGAGTTGTGCCTCTTTGGCAGCAGCCTTTTATCAGATGACTTTTCACATGTTAGCACAGCTACTCTGGTTTTGGCCGCAGCCCGACACGCACAGTGAAACGAGCCCAGATTTCCTGTTCCACAGTTCCTCTCAGCTAAAGGTCTCTCAGCCCGCCAAGCGTGCGCCGTTTGGTAAGATGTTTTCGTCAAAGCCAGCCACACTCTGCACTTCGTTGTCCGCCTTCTCACTTCGGTTCAAAGGCACATCTCGCTCCGTAGGTGCCTTTTCCAGGCTGGGGAAGGGCAAGTAGCTAAGGACCTTGGGTGATGGCTGCTGTCTTGACGAAGGCAGGGAAGAGTGGGCACAGACCCCCAGAGCCACAGCTTCTGCAGCCTCCACCAGCCTGCCCGGCGCTCGAGCTGAGAGCGGGAAGAAGCAGGTTATGGCCATGAATTGGGTGCTGAGGGCAGAGATGAGGAGGTGTGCAAGCGGACGGGGTGCCCCTGCGAACACAGCCAGGATCTTCACGGTTCTTCAGGGAGCATTTGCCATTAGGCAGATACACCAGATTGCAGCTTTGCACAATTTGTCTGAGAATGTGAAGCTTGCACAGTACCCTGCAAAAGCAAAGTCTGGGCGAAGATGGGAATATGATTAGACTTTGTATGAACTTTGGGTTAAAATACTTTATTATTACTTGTATGTAAGGAAGTTCATTTTCTCCGTGTTACTTAGGGGTCAAACAGAAGCCTGCCCTCCCCCCTGAAATCAATGATTTTGGCAGCTTAGCAAAATCTGTCTTGAGAAAGACAAAAGGCAAATATTTATAAAACATACATGCATAGTCACTTTGCTCAGCGCTACTAAATCATTAATAGTGCTTGGTTCTGGTTTTTATAGTCAAAGTCACAGGAAGCTGCAGTGATGACAGTGGGAAAACACATGTCCACAGCAAGTTTTAGGTACATTTTGTGGGGTTTTTTCTTCGCTGCTTTACTTAGGAGAGAAGTTTTTATGTTGCATTTTAATTTATTTTCCATATTTGTATGTTGCTTACGTTTCTTATCTGAAAGGAACTGTGAAAGTCTCCCACTGCTTCCTGCCTGAAATTGCTCTCTCTGGATGCAGCTCTGATTTCCCTGTCATGATACATGTTGTCAGGCTTTGTCTCCTCTCGAAATTATCATTAAAATGGTACGCTGGCGAGCAGCCCCATTTGTAACGGTGGGGGATTCTGAAATATTTTCAGTTATTTTCATAATAGCAGTTGGTAATTTCCTGAAGCTATGCCTTCTGATTAAATATCTTTTCTTTCTGCAGTCCTCTGAAGCAGTTGTAAAAAATCACTGCTGTTTCATTTTAACCTCTCAAGAGGTGAGCAAAAATCAGTTGCCTAGCAAGCAGAAGGACTATTGCCTGTGTTAAAAGGTCAAGACAAAAACGTGCTGAAAACTTTTTGGATACTTACATAAAGAGATGATTTATGACTTGGGAGTTGTTTATTGCACAAAGGGGTCTGTATTTGACCCTGTGCGTCCTGCTCTCACATACTTAATGCCACTTAAAGGAGAGGAGTATCTGTATTCCTCAGACAAGCACTCTGACATTTCAAAAAGAGAACAGCTACCTCTCAGTTTAAATAAACTCAGAAATGTGCCTGGAAAATCATTTGTCATCGTCTACAGAAATGTCAGAGTTCCAGATTAAGCGGTAGAGGTATTAAATTCTTTTTCACTCATTTGACCATTGTGCTAAAATAAGCAGCAAATGAAAAGCTATTGTGCTTATTTTCTAAGGGCAGCTACTACATTTGGTAATACCTTCCATGGAAATCCATCACACGATATACATATTACAGTTCGGAATATTCCACCTACTCTAACCTATACTATGCTTCAGTTCTCAAGATCTTTCTATAGAGCAGCTCATATGTCACACGTAGCAAACATGCTGCATGTCTCAGTTGGGTGGATGTATTTCCGGGGTGCCACAAGCTCAACTTATTAGGGTGCAACATCAATTCCATACGGGAACCTTTGGAAGTGAGAGCGTGGTCTGGGTTTGGTCTTTGTGCAGACCTGAGTGAGAGGGAGTGCAGGCACACAAAAAAAGTCTTACACAAAAAGACTTGGCACACCTATAGCCCCTACACTCTGCAAGTGCACTGATAGCCTGGCTATCAGTGTTTTTAAGGCACGGGGAGGAGATGGAAGCACAGCTACCCTTCTTGTGATTTGTTAGAGATAGGAAAAATCTGCAGGAAAAGCAAGAGAGAGCACCTCTGTCACGTGCAGTGAAAGACGTCCTGTCAGCCACACAGCACACCAGAAGGCATCATTGCATCTCGCTTCTTCTACAGCATAACCAGAAAGTCTGATAGACAAAGCTTTCATTTTATTGCTCACATCCAGTAAGAGATCTGTCTGGACAAGGCAGCCAGGGTGAAGCTAAATGCCTCCCCCTTCCTTATCTGCTGCTATGGAGGCGTGAGAATTGGACCGTACATCAAAAAGGGAGGAGGGAGAAAGAAGCTTCTTATCTCCATCAAACTCTCAACCTCTGCCACCAAGTTTCCAAATTCAAAATACTCCCTTTCCATCGTGATGGAAGAACTCCCCAATGACCCGAGCCAGCGAGCGTGTGAGCTTTTTCCATCTCTCTGATCCGTCTCAACCCAGACGGCTTGTTAACTCAGGCCTGGGTCCTGCGGCGAGCTCAGGTGGGCTGGCACAGCCTCTGAAAGCAGCTGGACTCCAGGCAGGTTCAGCATCCCACCTGCCGGGGCTCTGTGGCAGGGTCAGGACTCTGGCAACTGATCCAGAAATCAAAGTGGCTGCGAAATCTTTTCATGGAAGCGTTAAAATAACATGGCCTTTGTGTTATTTGTGATTCTTTGCCTCCAAACTTATCGGCTATATCAACCGTTTGTTAAATTAGTGTTCTGGAAGGAAATGCACTTGCGTTCCCACAGACTTTTCTTTGAACTGATGACCTGTTTCAAAATGCTTTTCAACTTGTGAAAAAAAGAAAAAGGAAGAAGAGGGGGTTATGAGCTAATATCCTTCCTAATAACCACAGAGACCAGAATCTTCTGGAGAAAATCAGCGTTTATCTCATCCCTGGTGTGATTTACCCTAACCCACTTTAGATTTACTCTAACCTGCTTTCCCAATTTGCCTGATGGTGAGGGATTGCTAGGCAACACCACACTTGCAGGTCAGCTGCCACTTCATGACTATGCCAGTGTCCATTTTTTTGAGGCCCACACTGAATTTTCAAAGATTATGTTGCCGTTTAAGATTAAGAGCATTTAAAAATACTTAGCTAACCTTCCTAGTGTAATACTAGCTCTTCCTCAGTCTAAAGCTGCGTTGCTATGGCTGAATATTGCTTGGAGTGTCTAAATATTTGGAAGTAAACCCTGCCATTTTCTTCAGTAGTATAATGAAGTAAGGTATGAGATCAAGCCTGATTTTAATTATAAGGTGTCCTTTCTCTTACTCTGCCTGCCTTCCCTGTTTTTCATGCCAACAGCAACTGTTTGATTTGACTTGAAGGAAAACCGAACGGCTAGCCTGAAGTAGCAGATGAATCACTCTAATATCTGATAACTTTCCCAAATAAAGGCAGCTCTCTCCGGAAGCAAATGTCAGCCTGCATCGCTTAACAAGCTTATCTGAGCCAGTGTAGTTAGCAGGGACACGCTCACGCCGAAAAGCCGCTTGCTGATGGTGGGATTTTCAGCGTGTCGCCCAACTGCCGAGTAGGAGGTGATATTCCTGATTTCCAGCCGAACTTCAGCACACAGTCTGTGCCTGAGGAAGCACCGAAGAGTAGCAGATACATGACCTGTTGCAGTGTAGATGACCTATTCCCAACCACGCAGTCCTGAAAAATACCAGGTGTTCCTCAGCAGGCCACCGCTGCTGCTGGGGCATCTCCTGCTCTTGTTCTGCTCAGGTGCTGCAGAGCAGCCCGAGCGTTACTCTTAAAGTCGCATCTAGACACTCGGCTACTTCAAAGAAGTGCCACCTAAAGATGGGTTTTCATAAAAGTAAGCACTTGAATACAGCGCAGAAACCTTTTCAGTGCCAAGTACCTCATTAAATTGCCAACCTCATTGCCAACGGCACTGGGAGCAGCGAGAATGCAAGCGCAGGGGGTAGAATCCACCAGGACGTTATCCCGGTAAACCAGGAGTGCCAGAGCCAAGCGCTCAGGGCCGTGAGCTAAAGCCTGGCTTACACCTGAAGCCCAGGAGCTCGGTGAAGCCCAGGGGAAGCACCGGGGAGCCAGGCTTCCCTCCGCCCAGGCGGCAAGTCGGCTGGGCAGCATCTCCCTCTTGGAGGCTCCCCCGGCTCCTACCTCTCACCACCGGCCCTGGCTGGGCAGGAGAGGACACCCCGAGCCATCCGGATGTCAGCCTTGGGCGACCCCAATTTGTTTTAGTGCATTTTACCAGGCGCCTGCTCAAAGTTGCATGTTTTGCCTCCAACACAATAGCGTTCTTAAAAATTAGTATTTGGGGATTATGTTTTTTTTAAATCTGTTACCTAGTCTGTGAACCTTTCAGTACAGTACGATGCCATTTTTTTTCTACAATCCTGATCATTAGACAAATGCTTTTCCTAAAAGTATGGGGAGGCTAATGTAACCAGATGTAATTAGAAAGTCAAAGTTGAAGGTTTTAAGAACAACATAATCTAAGCAAACACAATCATGACAGTTGTCATCACTGTCACAGTACTTACAGCAATTTCCCTTTTCAATTATCCACGTTTTCACCAACTAAGAGGCTAGTCATTCAAGACATTTTAATTATAATGTTATATCACTGTCTCATTTTTATTTGTTTGGGTTTCTTCTTTTTACTAGTTCTTTGATGGGACCCATACACACCAAGGTTGCTTGCTCACACTGTGATGAAACTTCAGTTGGGTTATCACAGCTTTCAGAAACTTGCAGACAATGCAAAGAAAATTGAAAAGATGGCATTTTTCACAGAGATCCAGTGATTTAATAACACCTTACGGAGCCCCAGGGTCTCCTTCATCAGAGAGGCAGCAACAGGCCACCTCACTTTTTTTGGTGAAAACCATGGAGCATTCAACATGCATGCAGCACAGAAGATCCAAAGTGAAATATTTCTAGCTGGGTTCTAAAATGTCAGGTAAAATGTCAGCTAGCACTGTAATAAAAAAGGAAAACCTAACATAAAACAAGAGTACTCTGATTAGCATGTTGCTTTTTAATGAATGTGACACATTTACCGAAACCACTGGGCTTCAGAAATAACAAAGCACTGACTGGGTGAAAAGAATCATCGCAGTTCACTGGTAACTCTCATGAAAGCTCCTTTATGAACTGAATCTTTCTTTGGACACTTCATTGGACGCATCTTTGGAGCAAATTCTCTCATCAGAGAGTACTAAGCTCTCACTAAAGTCAATGGGACTTTTATGCATCTCAGAAGAAAACCTGGCATTCATTGGTGGTGTTCCTCTCTAGGGAGAGGGAGGAGTAAGGAAAAAAAATAATTTGTAATTGATGTTGTAAAAAAAAATTATATTCGAATTTGTGAAATAAAAAAAATAGATAAAACCCTATGATTATAAAAACTGATTGCTATTTATAAGATTCTTTGAAAACACACAGTTCTTTGCACTTAAGTCTTTTACCAGAGGGTACATTTATTTTGTTCTGGTTTATCGTTCATTATGTTCATATTGCAAGCTTTCACAGAAGTTTCTCTCCAATTTATTTAATAAAATACCTTTTTATTTTCTATCTTCCCTTCTCAGTAAAACATCAATTTGAAAACTTTTTTTCCTAAAGATTATTAAATAAAATAGTACTTCTAGCATTACTGAATCCGTAGTTGCTAGAATCAGGAATCACGAGTCCTACCAGTCACATAAGAACAATAACAAGCAAATCTTTATTTCAATGGAAAAATGGTCAAAAAGGTCATCTACTCTGTATGTCAAAGAACCATATGAACAGCAGAAACAACTCGGCTGTTGACTTGCTTAGTCTATCCCATATTAAAGCATAATTATCCTTCCTCTGTAGTTTTGTTTCAGAAATAAAGAGGCACGAAGAAAGAATCTGTCACAGACTCACAGCCAGCTCCCGACAGCCTTCTACTCGCTCTGCTACACGACTCAGTGCTTGTTCCACCACCCTTCATGGCCATGGTTCTTCAGTTGCTGAACGTAGTCCTTTGAAGAGGAAAGAGTCTGAAAAGCCTTTCAAACTCAAGAGCTCTTTGGGGATCTTTTCGGTTTGCCAAGCCACACAGTGAGGTCAGGCCATTACCATTGTCTGCCCCCGAGTCAGTTTTTTGCTCTTTGCACTTAAATCCGTGGGGAGATGCTGCTGTTCATACATCCCGGGTGGGAGGTACCAGCCACTTGGTTAGGCTGGCCTTTGGAGTTCATTCAGTCACCGAGGAACCGCTGGCAATGCACCACTGCCATGCAGTACAGTCACAGCTCAGGCGTTGCACCTTCATCCTTGGACTTTTCCTTGGTGCCAGAGGATGGAAACTGAACTAGATGTTGGGAACAGCCTGGCTTTCTGACTGCTGTAATGAGTGCTTTCAGAGGAGAGTTTTCACACCAGCTTGAGATATCGATTCCCTGGAAACATTTATTTCTGCTCTGCTTGAATTTCAGGAGTTGATAAACTTTACATTTTAAGGTAGCTTAAATTTTCCCATCAATGTTGCTAATGGAGGTAGCAGGTGTACTTACAGATTTCTGCAAATAATAACGGGCAAACTCCCTCCTCTGATGTTAAATTCAGATCATTTCTTACAACTCAGCCCCTGTTAGTTATCTCCGTGGTACTGTACGGTGACACACGTGCCCAAACTTCATCCAGGTATAATTTGAGAAGATTTGAACTGACTACATCAGGACTAGGACTTGTTTATATGCCTTTGATTAGCCTAAAGAGTAAGAACTCCAACCTGCCTCTTTAGCTGATGGAGAGTGACAGACCTTTCTAGGTGCTGACCCAAAGTACCTAAATTAGATGCTGAGCGGAGAGGTCTCCCGTCTCCACTCAAAGTAGAAGATCCAAGGAAGAATGGCCTTCCTAAATAATCAGCCTTTATGAATCCCATATAACAGATCCAGTGGAAGAGTCCTCTGAACATTATTAAGAGATGAACCTAAACTGAACACTTTGCAGCAGAATTTGTCTTGCAAATGGAGAAAGCGAAATTTGCAAAATACATCCTCAATGTTTTAATCAGTTATTATTACCCCTGTGTAGCCAACGGAAATCTACTACGGACCAGGGAAACACAAGTCCAAGGATGTTCCTGTCCAAAGGAATCGTAATCAGAGCAGACCACTCATGAGATGTTAAATAAAGTATACCTTGTAATTTCTTTTCAGATATCTCACTGAAGATGTTCCTCTCTAATTCCTAACACCTGCCACCTTTTATACAGTCTCCAGTAAGCTGTTTGTGAATGTTGGTACAATTGTTCACTGTACCGAAACCAATCTTCTCTCTTTCAGCACAGTGCTTTGTGAGACACAGTATCAAATGTTTTATTACACTCTAGACATAGTACATCTCGAGTGTAACCCTTAATTTTTTTTTTTTATCTATCTCCTCAGAAAAATGTGACATTATCTCTTATGATTTTATCTCTGGAAATTCATATGTGTGCTGGTCATTATTCTTTCAGACTTCAGATATCCAAATACATCCTTTTCTATTATTTGTATCGGTAATTAACCATAGGTAAACATGCAACTTACTGAAGGGTAAAGGTGGGATTCCTTGCTTCAATTTTTTAAAGAATTGCATCCTTTCTCCCGTACACCTCTCTTGCCAATTTACAGGTTTATCATCTCTTTAGCTAGCTATACAGATGTTTGGCTTCATCTATTTCCCAACTGGTTACAGCTTTTCAGAATTCACTGTAGAAGATCAGACCATGATTCTGAAATGTAGGCTATTATTTGAGCCTAAAGATCATATGCAGGTCTTTTTTACTTATTTTTTTATAATTAGATAATCTGATGTAATTGTTATGCAGTTCTGTTATTACAAGATTACACCACTTCTTTTTCTTTTTGCTAGACCCTATAAATATCTCATTTGAATTCTCAAAGATTTGGTATTTACTGCTATTCTTTTACTGTCCAATATACTGGAATGCTGAAAGTATCCTGACTTTTTGGCATCGGTTTCCTTTAAAGTTCAATGCACAACTACTGTCCTTTGCATCTTTTCACAGCTGCACCCACAAAATATTGCACATTTGTAATATAAAAATAATTATTTGGTGGAATAGCAGCAATCCAGAAGATACTTGTCTCTAATACTTGGCTACACTAGGTGAAAATTTTGATCACTGAAATAACAGAATATGATGGAAAAATTCAAAGTGAAAGCTTGGACTATCAACTAAAGTTGCAAGCGAGTATCCGACTGCATTGTAGATTACAGCTACAGCCTCAAAAAGAAAAGAATTGCAGAATTATCTACACATATAATGATATGAATTCCCAAATTATAAGAACACAAAATAGTAACATTTTAGTATCTTCCTGATAGTAACCTTGATTAAATTAGATTTTTACAGCTACTGCTATATGCTTTTAGAGTTAAAAATATTATCAAGTGTAGGATGTTGCTAGATAAAGAACAGTCATCAAATATCTCATAAAATACACACGATGGGGAGCTTCAGTTGCTGGTATACAAGCTGCCCAAATGTCAGAATGAGATAGATGATAGAATTTTACAGGTGAAGTTTCTGGAGACCACCAATAATTGCTTCATACAGGGGAAGGGAAGGGAAGGGAAGGGAAGGGAAGGGAAGGGAAGGGAAGGGAAGGGAAGGGAAGGGAAGGGAAGGGAAGGGAAGGGAAGGGAAGGGAAGGGAAGGGAAGGGAAGGGAAGGGAAGGGAAGGGAAGGGAAGGGAAGGGAAGGGAAGGGAAGGGAAGGGAAGGGAAGGGAAGGGAAGGGAAAACATATCATAGATTCTTTGCTGTGAATTCCATGATGTTTCCTACCTCAACACCTTTGGTATCATAAAGCTGCCAAGTGTGAGATAACTTTCACACATCTGTCAGGCAGTTGTGTTACAGCTGCTGCCTGTTCATATCCAGTGCCACAGCTTCCGCTGGGCTGCAGCCAGAGCTCCTTCTTCAGTCTCCTGAGAGTCTGCTGGAGGAAGGGAGGTACCTTAAGATATACGCTGAAAATTCACTGGAGCTGGGCCAAACGTAGATCAGAGCAGGGACAAAAAGGGGCCGAGCAGCATAATTTCCTTATGCCCAGTGCTCCTGTATGCTCTTACGGTACACCCTGAATCTCCCTGGCTCCAAACAGCTCGCTCAAGCTGCGCAATGCACTTTTGCCTCCCCAGCTGTCTTCTCAGTTTCTTCCATCCAGCTCCCTTCCTCACAGACTTTAATGTAATAATGGGGACACTACGATATCAGCTTCTCAATGGCTGGTAGTCGCCAGCTGATGAAAATATGCATTGAAAATACTTCAGTGGATATTTTCAATGGCAACAAATGAGTTGTCATTGACAAGAACAGTAATAAAAATTAAACATCCTCAGTTTATTACCTCTTCACGTTAAAAGCAAACCTCGGCTCGCTGTTATAAATCTAGATCTTGTAATTCGCAGTCTAATAATTTCCAACAAAATGGCATAATAGGATACATGTAACACGTAAGCATAAATATTTTCTATGTCATATGTTTCTGTATGTTTCCACCTATATTTTTGTACAAATAATTAATGAATAAAAGGCTCATTTCCCCATAAAATGCAAAAACAAAACCTGAAAACACTACCTGCAAAAATGCAGACAGCCAAATTTACCCAGGAGGTAACTCTGCTTTAGGAGAGATTCATTTGTTCATCATGCATTATCATCCTTTACTGACTTTGCAGGAACCCTAACAGATAAAAACTGTTCCAAGAGCTGTGTTTTCACTGTCAGTGATGCTTGTGCAAAAGCAAAAAAAAAAAATCTTGGCAAGACAATAAGACACCAACATAAGCCCAAGGCTATTCTTTTTCTACATAAATTTCAGTGTCAAAACAGTAGGAAAACCAAAATAATTTTCAAGCCACTAGAGGGTATTGCCAGATGTGAAAAATAGAAAGACAACTATAAACATAATTATTCAAGTGTGCCCTGTGAACAAACAGAAAGATTTTTGAAGGGCTAGCACAGAATTTTCTAACCACATTTTTTTCTGATAAGCAAGACAGACAGATAATAAACAATTACGGTGATTCTCTCCTTTGCAAAATAGCTTACAGAAACAATTATTAACAAGGCCGTACTGGTTCCCAGCAGAATGCATGGGGAGGGCAAGCCCTGATGTAGTTTTTAATTCCATTTCTTCAGGATCCCTATTAGATGTTTTGCGTAGCAATACCTTCTGCACAAATCCACCTGGGATCAAATTCTAATTATCATTTAAGAATTCAGTGGAAAATCCACAGGAGTGAATATCGGGTCCTTAGGCATGTAAGAGAAGAGGTCACATTCGCAGCATTTTTCCTTTTGTAGCAAGAAAGAGAAGATTCCCAAAGGACCGCTCGTGGGCTGTCACTGGTCTGCAAGCCATTTCAAAAGGTACATGCCTTGGATGAGAAAGGTGCCCATTGCTGTGATGGCATGTTACTGTGACTGCTGCTCTTCCAGGTACAAGGCAAAAGAGGGCAGTGGAGCACTGCACATTTCAATAGATTAAACTAATGATCCCTGCAGATCTTTTATCTACATTTCTTTGCTGCAAAAATTATTACCATACCCAAAGAAGCAATCATGTTGTATTAAAAATATCCAGACAGTTTGAACAGAACATCTCTGAAGCTTTCACTGAAAATGGCATTTCTCTCCTAGCGAGCCTTGCAATCGATTGATTGTGATTGAAACCTCCTTAAACTGTGTATGTTACCTTCCAAATCTCCTGTCACAGGAGGTATTGTATTTTCACTCACCAATAGGGTTCTTCATGTTGGTTTCATTTGCATCACCTCCTTCACATGCAGTCCAGGGAAGTTGGTGTTCTTGCCTATAACACCACTCTCCAAGTTTAAAAAGGCCAACAGGAGTTTAGGTGCCCTCACAACAGAACGAGCTTTGTTTCCTTTCCTGTGTCACTAATAACTGTGTTGGGTTTTGCCAATGTGCCATGGCCAGTCATTGCTTATGCTGGATGCTTATTAATTAATTGGGCAGTTCTGCCTTCTGAATCCTTCCCAAGTGTTTGTAGACTTCGTCTGTACCACGTCCATCTCTAAATGTGTTTGTTCATGCAACTTTAAACTTTCGGCAACACCATCTGTCGTTCCCGCATTTAAGAAAAGAGCTCGAAGGTCAAAGATATCTTCAAACATCCCGTTTTAAATCTTAATAAAATCAAATGTGACATTTGGATTTGCTTTGGTTTTCAACTTGAGTCTGGGATGCCGTTTCCTTTCGCTGAAAGCAGTGGTTCCCACTTCTGCATAAGCTGACATGGATAATATGCCATTAAAAATAATGACACGTTACTTAAGAGGAATGGTCACATTGAAGAACTCTGGCCTCTCTACCCAACAACCTTCTCTCATCTTGTCAACAAGTCTTTCTGTAAAATGACAAAGGTTTCCAGTGTCAATATACTCCTCTGACTGTCCTTGGAATGGCAGTGCTCTAATCAGATTTATTAGCAAAGCTCCTACTTTCCTATTATAAGCCAAAGTCTGGTACTCAAATGCCATTCACTTCAGAATGCTGCATTTTATTTAATGGCTATAACATGTCAGCGCTGTCTCCAGTGCTCCTTTGATGTAAAAAGACAAGGGGATGTGACAAGACACCTTTGATGTGCCACATCCAACCTGAAGTTTGAATTATTTATAGATGTTTGGAAAATTACATAAAATGATAGTGTGGTGATATGTAACCTGTTACCACTACATTCTCAGATCAAAACACAGTAATCGCCAACATCATCGTCTCATTCCAGAACAGTTCTGAGGGTAGCTCATTGGACTGGGACGCGTGGGATCATTTTATAAGCCTGGTTCTTCCACGGTCCTGCTGGTGGATTCAGGGAAGTCCCCGCAGCCTCCTTGGCTTCGGTTTCCTCCCCTTTAAAGCAGGTGAGCTAACACCCATCTTTTCTGTAAGGTGTCTCGACATCATGGTGCTACGTAGTTTTTACATTTACAGTATAGAGGCTAGATATTATTCCTGTTATTACACCTTTTGTTCTATTTTTAAAGTGATATTATTCCTACTACTACAGCATTCTGCCTCCAGGGTGCTGGCTCCTGAGCAAACGCTAACCTGGGCTGGTCACAGCCCACCGCTGTTTACATTTGAAAAATACTTTAGAAGTCTAAGACCATCCTTTCCACACCAGTGCACTTAAACTACAGGAAAAGCAATAATTTTCTCCACAAATTGACTAGGCCTTTTCCAGTAGGTCTTGCTCTGTGTAAAAAGGCACAAACCATCATCCTCAAATATAAATAGAAAAACCTTGCAATAGCGCTAAACCCAGGGACACTTCTATTCTTCGTGAGATGTTTATAGAAATACTTCAATGTTTTATCTCTCTGGGACAGAGAACAGCAGCTTTCTTAATGTAAGAAATATTGTTTATTCTTTATTTTTATGTACTCATTTTGTCCTTAACTAAATAATAAAGCAACGTAGAATTTCAGTGACATACCTAATACGCAATCTAAAATTAATTAGCTCTTCCTTTCTCCTTTACTTAAATAGTTCCACATTACCTGATTTATGTTTCTGTATAGACATGTATTTAGACTGATTTTTAATATAAAACTACATATAAGAATTTTATCATTTACATTTTATATTAAATTGAAAAATTTATATAAAGATATACATACAAATCACTACCCAAAACAAAAAAAGTAAGAGCTGAAGATGTCCAGGCCAGGTGGAAATCAGGAGACTTTCCAAATCTAAGCCTTGTCAATGATAAGACCTGGGGGTGCCCTGCACCCTTCAGCACCGATGGAAGGGCATTTCCCAGCTACACACGGAAGGTGAGGACGCTCTTGAAACAGCGAATCCCCTACCCAAAGGTGATGTATAGGAAAGGAGACAGGCATGGACGCGCCACCGTCTTGAGCAGAGATAAAGTCCATACAGAAAGTCAACATTAATTTAATTCACACTCCTGTCCTCTCTAAAAGTTGGCATAAATGTAATGGAAAGCCATAAAAACTTCAGATTGTCAGGAATTCCAGGAGCTGCTTTTGCAAACCAAGTGGTCTCACCCTTCACTTCTGGGGCACTGACCCAACCCACGTAATAAACTGTGACCCAAAACCAAGCAAAACAAGGAAATCAAGGTCTGTGCGGTGGAAACGGACATATGAGAAGCGACCATTTTTTACTCCAAGCATCATTACATGCTCATCGGTAATAAATGTGTGTGCACGGGTTTGTACGTATGTGCATATGCACAACATCTCTTTAAACTCAGGATAACAAATCCTTTTGGTTCAAGTGATAATGTAATAGATATCACAGAGAACATTTTAAAACATTGAATGATTGTGACTGGTAAAAAAAAAAAAGCAGGTAAAGAAGAAGATTTGCTTGTGCTTTTAAATTAGAAAAATCAACTTTTTACAGATGGAAAAACAAAATCAATTATTCAAAGGACAGCGTATTCTGGGCCACAAATGCCATCTGCTACTACTACAGCAAGAGATGGAAAAACGTAGTCACTTTCTGTACTGAGAGAGCTTATTCTCCTCTCATTACACTCAAAGGTGATAATACTTAGGCATTTTTCAGCCTGTCCCTTATCAGAGCACAAAAAGCATTGCCTAAGTGTTGAACAGGAAATCCAGCAGAGGTTTCTAGCAGAATAGCTCTGGTGGGAGGAGGAAGAGGCTGACAGGTGGCTGTTGGGCTGTACATGAGGATAAATAAGCGTGAAGATACTGTGTCAGAACTGAAATCAAGCGGTAGACAACATCCAGCTGATTATGAGAGCGGCATCTACACTCTTCCAGCACTTATATAACTGAAATATTAAGAGAAAAATAAATGGATTTCACAGTTCAAGCATCTGCTCTACTCATAAAACTGTAGCTCAAAGAGAAATGAAGTTACAGCACCAGTGCAGGCATCACAGGAATGTAAGAGAGAGATTATTCACAGGCTTAAGTCAGCCAACAGCTATCTTAAAAATGGCAAATTAGGAAATACATCTTACTACACAGCTGAAGATGTTATTAAATAAAATATGCATCAAACACATTGATACATGCCCACACTGGGTGACAACATCAGGTTCTTAAGGCACTATAAATTTAGTATTGTGCATTTGAGTTTGTTTTCAAGCCTGCACCAAAGGGTGACTGCCACAGCGCAGCTTGTCCTGAAGTCACGGTCTGGCTCTGCACCTCCTCTCCTCGCCAGACACTGGAGAGCCCCTGTCAGGGTTGACTCTTGGTCTTCAAAGTGTCTCCATGTGAGAAACGCATCACAAGGCCTGGCATTCCCAGATTTTCCTGGGGTTTGCAAGTTCCCAAAGGATTTGCCTGCCATCCATCCATCCATCCATCCATCCATCCATCCATCCATCCAAGCTATACTATACACTAATTTCTTGTTCCAGCTATTAGTGAGGTGTCCTGCAAAACTCTTCTCACCCCGCCAAGCGCAGCTGCCACCAGTAGACCCCACCCAGGATGCTGGCTGTCAATTAGCTCCTCTCCTTGCTGAATCTCAAGAGGCTTTTAGTTATTTTTACAGTTATAACAAGAATCACTTGATTTCTCTAATCATCTAGAGTACCTGTATAATAGGTTTAGTTTGCGTAGCTGACATTCATAAAAATAGCAGTAGCATACCCACAAGCTTATCCAGGAATGACTCCTTCCTGGTACGTACAGAGGTTCTTCGGAGTGTTGGTTCCTTCCCTCCCGCTTACTTTTCTTCCATGCAATCTACTGAACCAAAAGCATGCATTACATGGCTATAGCTTTCAACAGTATACCATGAACACGTTTTTCTCAGGAGGCAGCAGTTTGCCTTTTAATTTAGCAACATTTTACACAGAACACAGGTTGCACATTATTAATAAGCATTATTAGTTTGAAGGTCTGTATGCCACATCAATCACTGCCAAATCAGTTAAAAAAAAATAAGGGTACTTGGCTACATGGGCTGAAGAGCGACAGAGGTGGCTGGATGCCATCCTAGCTACAGCACTTACTGGGCTGCTACTGTCTGCAGCCTGAGGAAGGACTTCAGCCCTTTATTAATGCATATATGTATTCTCAGAACCAAAGCCTTTGCTAACAGACATTGGCACCGCTCCACGGGAGTCAGCTGAGTGTTTGTAACAAATGAACAGCTCCTCCACAGCGAGCAAAATTTTGCCTTCCTTTATGTATCATCCCACATGCCCATAGGATTTTGCCTACGTGATTAAAAGAGAATGACTCAGAATAGCGGCTGCAGTGTCTTCCAAGCCTCTTCCCACCTCCTCTGTTGTGCTCTACCTTCCAGCTGACCTTATTAGTAAAGCCAGAATTAAGAGAAGAAACCTTTGGCTGATGAAAACGGTAATACTAGTTCATAATAACTGTCACACGTTTATCCTTGGAAGCCACAACACCTCCAACACACTCAAGTTGTATGAATTTGGTCTCAGTGTCTTGTTCCTGGGACAGGAACAGTCAAACATTTAATTTCTAAGTTCACAGAAGTTCTTGAATAAATACATGAGACAACACTATCTATATCCAGTTCATTCACCTGAGTACTCTGTAAAATTTTAGAACAGGAATCATCACGTGAATTTAATAAACAATACAGGACCTTGCTGCTTCATACATTATTTAGTTTTAGAACTAAGAGAGCTTTCATAAACTCACCTAAAAAGCAAGTTTTCTCTTCTCTTCCACCTTTAATTTAAAACCTCTCCAGGCTTGTAAGCCCACATGAGAGAAAAAATAAAGGTCACTTCAGAAATCTCCAAAATAGCAGTTTATGTATTCAAATACGTAACAGTCTGCATTGTTGTTTTGTTTTTTCTTCTATGCTCAAAATGTTTTTCATCATGATTTGACACATCTTCAACTGAAAAAATAAACCGAGGTATACAAATGCGGCTTTCCATGAGTTTAATAGTGGGGGTGGCAGTGAGTCTGTGTACTAACACAAGAGAATCAAAGTTTGAACCCCTGACATGAGCTACACTGCAGCTCTCCTTAGTTTTGGATTTGCACTGAAAATCTTTACTCTTGATTGCCTAGTCTTGTACATTTGGAATAAACTTGAGTGTACACTGAAACATCAGAAGAAAGCAGGTCCACTAGCGCCTGGTGGGACTTCCCATGCTCACCAGCGCCTGCCCACCATCCAGTAGGGCAGGCAGTGGTCCGGCACAACTCCAGGTGCTGAGGAGAAGGCTTTTTCTACCTGGGAAAAAAAAAGGTACGCTGGCCTTTTTCCTTCAGTCAGTATTCTGTTCTCCACCTAAATATAAACTGTGAGTGGCCTAGGCATGAGATGACAGGTTTGATGCTGAAGCGTGCAGTTCCCATGGGATCGTTTTTCTCTTCAAAGCAGCTCACATTCAAGCCAGGCAGTACCTGAAAACCCTACTGTACCAACTACCTGTATGGGCATTATAGTTAACGTAACAGGCTTTGTACAGCTGAAGACAAACACAAAGTAAGATAAAAATTGGACAAGATTATGGAAAATATTTTACTGCACAAGAGTATGCCCAGCATGATTATATTATAGTCAGAGCCATGTAACTGAATTAATTTCCAGTTCCTAGAAATGTGCTAGAGTCCCCACAGAGGTGTAAGAATTAAACAGGCTATAAGTACATTGTGATTTTTGTCTTCAACCTTCAGGCTACTATTATCTGTGATGACAGCTTCATTCTCCACGCACATATCAGCACAGTGGTCATTCTGCTCTAGCGATGCGCTGCTGTGTACCCCTTCAGCTCCAGACCACGCCATACCCAGAAGTGTTGTGAGGGAGCTGTAGGTGTAAAATGTAAGGATGTTACACGTCAGGCTATTGGGAACAGATCCCCACTCTGACCCAGTCCCAGTTCTGAGCCTCCATCTTTTCAGTTTACCTAACTAGCATGCGTTAAGAGTTAAGGGAGAGAGTGCATTACAACAAACAAGCCACTGTTCACTCCAGCAGAAGACTCTCAGGAGTACACGGGTCACAGGAGCGTACAATCCTAGGATAATTCAATTTGGAAGGGACCTCAGCGGGTCTGTAGTCTACTCTACTGCTCAAAGCAGGACCAGCTTTGAGATCAGACCACATTGCTCAAGGGGTCTTGAAAACATCCAAGAATGGAGAGTACACAACGTCTCTGGGCAAATCTGCCTGAGTGCACTCATCAGGAAGAAGTTTTTCCTTACATCCCATCCAAACCTCCCTTGCTTCAATTTATGACCACTGTCTCTTATCCTCTCCCAATGTACCACGGTTAAGAGCCCAGCTCCATCTCTTTGGTGACCTCTTCTAGACACTGCAGGCAGTGGTACTCTTATTTATCAAAGCCATGCCTTCTCCAGGCTGACCCAGCCCAGCTTCCCCAGCCGCTCCTCACAGGGCAAATGCTCCAGCCCCCACTGCCCCCTCTGCTGAGCCCCCTCCAGTTTGTCCATGTCTACCCTGTGCTGGGAGGACCAAAACCAAGCACAGTATCTAAATGTGGTCTAACAAGTGCTGTGTTCAGGGGAATCATCCCTTCCCTCAATCTATGGGCTACGTTTCTGCTCATACAGCCCTGGAGGCTGTTGGTGGCCTTTGCCTCCAAGGCACACTGCTGGCTTACATCCACCTCACTGCCCACCACCACGCCAGGACTTCTTCCACAGCTCCCCAGCCCATCCATCTCCAGCTGCTGGTGTTGCAGAGATTCTTCCTGCCATGCTTCAGGACCCGACGTATCACTTTGCCGAGTTTCATGAGGTTCTTGTTGGCCCATTCTTCCAGCCTGCCTAGGTCTTCCTGACTGGCAGCTCTGCCCTTGGGTCTGTTGGCTGGTGCCCCCAATTTGACATCACCTGCAAACATGAGAAGAGTGCTATCTGTCACCTTCTACAGGTTGAGAGACAGAGGAAAAGCAAGTGTTGGAGAGTACCCTACCTGTTGCCGCTGAACTGCAAGGTGGATTTTAAAAGTCACTGGATCCCCCCATAACTTTCTTTCTCCATACGTGAAATGTGGATGGCAGATCTAGAACGCTCCAGGCAGAACCCCAAGAGCCTTGGAAGAAAATTTCTATTCAGATCTTGGTACCATTCATTGTTATCGTCATTATTGCTACTTGCTTTCTGAGGTCACAAGTTTGTTCCCGAGCAGGGGTTAACAGAACTCTCAGGAATTTGCAGGGAATACTCTGATACGTCCTTGTAAAGATGTGTTATGAAGGTTTTACTTCCTCTCACTTCATAGACTGGCAGTGCTCCAATTTCTGCAAATCCTGCACTCTTTTGTTGCCAGAATCCTCAAACTGAGGTGAATACTGGGGCTGCAGTGGCCTGAGGGCAGAGGTTGGTAGGTGCAGTAATGTTCCACCTCTCTGCTTCATTGTATCAATGAATAAATGTATACTCCTTAGCTCTTAACTCACCTTACAGTTCAATTATGCTGTGTCAGTCACTAGAGTGTCTTTCTGTGTGCTCACAGTGTCTTCCTTTTACCTTCACCGACACCGAGACTTCATTAAACTCCCCCTTAGTTAGAGTCCCTATTAAGCATGTCAGAATAGTATTACAGTAGAAAACAAAAACAAGTCACTAGAATGGAGATTGACTGTAAACGGTTTTAAGCCCATTTATACGTAGACATCGCACAAGGGTGGTAATGATAATATGTTCAAAAGTACATTAATTGGAAGAGCTATATAAGAAACATGGCCTGCAAGGTAGCTAACTATGTCGTATGTATTTTGCATGAAGACCACAACTTAATGAAGACTCTGTTCAGTTTTTGCTGTAGGTACCGTGATCACTTTGCTGGGTATTCATTTAATAGGGTTCACAGCGCACGCAGCCCACCACTGAAATGGCTACTGAATAGCAAATAAAATTTTCTTCATTTGCCCAGTTTTACCCCAGTATGTAATAAATATGGAAGAGGCTATTCATACAAAAGGCGCTTTTTTTCCCCCAAGCCCTTGGTACATACATTCCCCTGTTCCACGCAAACCCAAACATTCTCTCAGGCAGGCTTTATAGAAAACACCATAATACTCAAAAAGCATCATAATCACGTAACGGGTTTCACTGGGCATAAGTTACAGCATTCATAACTTCAGGGGGTTTCTTTCCTCTTTTGCGCTTAAAGACATAAGGACAAAAGATGTATTACATGAAAGATCTGTACTTTTGTAAGAAGATGTCAGCTATTACTGGTTTTAGCCAAAATATTACAATTCTGCTATCTTCTCTCCGAGATGCTCTTTTCTCAGATATATTTCTTGGTCATAATAGGTTAATTACCTAATAGGCTTTTTCCCTAGTACCTGAGGGCTTTGTCTCTTTGAGGTCAGTGGAAAAAACAAGACATACAATCTATTTCTTATTAATGTATTTCTTCTAGCCCATAAAACCTGAACTCATTTTCCCAAAGTGAACAGAGTGTTAGCATTGTCTTTGTAAGAATGATTCATTTCTAATTTCGGTGTACAGTATCACTCATGTTTGATCACAAAGTCCTCAAGAAAACTATTGGGTTTTAAAATGAATGCATATTGGGCAATAATAGAGCCAGGTTTCAAGGATACAGGAATAAAATCATCCATGTAAAGATTCTCCGCTCATTCTAGAGATGCAGATTTCTAATTCGATCACATAGATTGCACATATGTATGTGCACATATACACACACATACACGTATATATATGTATATACACTTTCTGTGTACGTGGCAATGAAAGTGGCAATTTTTGTCCTGTGAGCTTAGCATTTCACTCCATATTAGTTGCACTTTTTAAAATTTGAATACTCTGGAATCTCTCTTCTTCTTCTTGTGATGTAAAATTCTTGCTTCTTTCTTTTCCCGTTTCTTTCTCTTTCTTAATCAGTCACAATCAATTTTTTTTCTGCATCTTTTTTGCAACCATAATCCACATTCCTAAGATGTTCTACAAAGAAACTCCGAATGTCACCTTATTGGTACCCTTTACATGTGATTCAATCTGATGGTGACTCGTGAAAACGCCAGTAACAATTTTTAGCATTCCAAAGTAGTACATCAAAACATTCAAAATAAGGATGTGATTCTCAGCAGCAGCCAGTGTTATGAGCCTCGCCAAGCTGAAGCTCAAATTTGCTCATTTGGGTAAAATTCTGAAAGCTATCGGAATGCCTCTAACGTGAGCAGATGCCGCTGTGCAACTATATGAACGATATTAGCAGCACGCTAAAATAAATTTTTTAAAAAGGCTATTTTAAAGGATATGCACTTGAAAAACCTAGCTGAATGTAGAACAACAAATAAGCGAGTGTGTGCTGCTTTCCAACACACTCATCATTCTGTCAGCCCACTTCAGGAAAATCAATCCGTGCAGTTTGTCTACAAACGGCGCCATGCACTAAATAGTCACCGTTCAGCGGATTGCCGCTGAGGAGGGAAAGGGGAAAACACTCGTGCATCGAAGCAAAGCTGTTGAGAAACGACAGAGGAACTTCTCCCTACGTCTGGACATCCAGTTCCAGCCCCGAAGCGGTGCCGCGCAGGGTGGGGGGGCGTCAAATGGTAGGTCGGTACCCCGTGTGTGCGCAGAACCCGCTCTTTAGCAGAAGGGCAAATGCTCCTGTTCTGTGCAACCCCATTCCACCACCACCTGAGGCTGCATTAACATTACCGGTGCAAGATGGTTATTCCAGCAAAGCAAGAAGAAAAGATATGGCCTGCTCATGCTGCCGGTTTAACGTGCTTGTTACAGTGGTGCCGTATGCCCTAACGCAGCCCCAAAATTTGTCATTTAAAGGGCCCTGACAGTTTCAAATGTTGTAATCATGGCATAAATCATGTAATTAATCCCCACAATCCCAGCTCCAAGCTGTTTATAACCATATAAATCATACCGAGTGCTCGTCACGTTACCGATAATCGAAGGGTCACAGATGTTAAGGCCCTGAGGAGCCACTACCAAATCGTCATGTCTGACCCCTTGCATAAAACAGACAGCTCAAAATCGCTCCTGCATCCAGCATGGGGCAGATCTACGTGTCCAGCCTGACAGCAGCCTGAAGGTTCCTCTACTTCACGCTCACCTGGAGGGGACAAGGTACAGCCGAGCACTCCTGTGACACAAGGACATTGCGAGGATGCAGCTCTGGCCATCCCAGGACCTTGGCTAACCTCGCGTCTCTGCAGAGACCCTCCTACGCTGGAATGATCTTCTGTGCTCATTTTAAGCCTGTTTTAGGGAAATGGTGTAAGATGCACAGAGGGCAGACCATGAAGACGCTGACCCTTACTAATCCATTTCATGGGGAAGGAACTAGAATATAAGTAAACCTGCGATCTGCATTGTCCAGTTACTGCCACTTCCAGAAAATATTTAAAAAACCTTCAGGGAATTTGCCTGAATAGGGATTGAGTAAAGAAAGACTTATCCACAAACATACAGCATGTCAAAGTGAGACGTGACAGGGTTCCTGGGACCGTGCTGTAGCACGCTGCCTTGCAGCAGGAATTAATCCATAAAATTCATTACACTTCTGCTGATGAAGCAGTGGCATCTTCTTCACAGTCTTTTTCACACAGAAAGGCAAAGCATTGAAATATCCTTTTACACAATGCTTGAATAGCCTATTAAATTGCTTTTGGACTAGTAACACACTTTCAGTCTATGACATTACCAATTTTTGCAATATGGTAAAGATTTCTCTTGGCTCAAGTAGGTACATGACAACAAGTTGCCTTTACCTTGAAGAAAGGCACTACTCATGATGTTACAACCCATCTTATGGCAAAAAAACACTTACAGGTGATCTATATCTACCTGACACTATTGCACTCCTTGCCTCAGTCGCATATCACAGATATTCAGCTATCACCTCTGAAACACTAGAATACATTAGGAGAGAGCAAGCTGGTGATAATTGTTGAATCGGGGCAGAAGCACCTAATGAAACTAAATAGAAACAAAATTGTCACCAAACTTCTGAGTAAGCAAGTAAATAAATACAAAAATAAGGTTTGTAGGCACTCCACTGTAACCGACTTGGCCTCATTGACTGTTTTAGTAGTTCTCTCAACTTCAGTAACATCCTGCTCTTTCAAATCCACGTGCAAATCTGTCAATATTTTTCTGACTCCGTCAACACCAACTGCAAAATTCCACGTTGACCTCAGCAAGGCCAGGATTTCATCCTGTTATATGCAATAGAAATAGATGGGTTCCATATTTTCAGGATTTTGTGTTTGTTAATACACAATAATGAACACACAGTATCAATCCAGCACCAACGAATCCATGACTTCAAATGTAAATCAAATATGATACTGCTAATCATTACTTCGCTTATTTTTCAGTTGTGCTAGGCTGGAAAATACCCCTTAGTGTTTATACAAATGCATATATACATATTTATATATAAACACATATATATTAACCTTATTTAGAATAAAAGCTGTTAGAAAAAAAGTATTATTTTCTACATCTTGTCTCCTAGAAACTATATGCTTAAAATAATAATGAGCCAGCTGGGAACACTAATGGTCAGACAATAACTGAATAGACTATTTCACAGTTTCTGCAAATATTAAGCTGATTAACCTTAGTTGTGATGGGTACTATAAAATATGTTCGGTCGTATCAATGCTTCAGGCATTTAATCACACGCACACATATCTGTCAACATTTCAAATTTCATGAAAAGCATTTTTATTTACCACGTTCTGTCCAGTTCTATAACTAACGGTTTGAAATACCGTTTCCCGTGAAATAATTAACACTAAAGGCAAAGCCTCTATAACCGTATCGCCCGCCAGCTCCTGCCAGCTGGGAGAGGGGCAGAAGGTGCGTACCGCTGTTAATTCCGAAGGGAACATGTGACACAACCTGACATGTCAAAGTGTGAAGAGGTTTTTGCCACTTAGGTAAAAAAACAAGTTTACTGACTGGTGAAACTGCAATAAAAAAAAAAAAAAAAAGAAAAAGAAAGAAAGAAAGAAAGACAGAAGAGGAATTGCAGGTTATTTTATTTCTACATAATTAAACGCATAAGGAAAACAGAGCTATGGCCATTTTTAAATGCCTTTAAGAGCTTCCCCCTCCTCCTCCCTTCTTCCCTTGCTGTTCAGAGCTGTTGAGTAACAGACATTTCAGAGTGTGCACGGGGGAAGTAAACAAATGCATCGCTACTGTAGTTGCAGGGCAAGGAAACATTGATGTCACTGCTGCTATAATCACATTAGTAGGGTGCGTTAACGGTAATGTCATGTTTGATCAACTAGTCAGGTCAAAAGCCCTTCGAAACACAATCTGAACAGAAGCACAACCCAAGATGGCAAGACAATCAACTTCCGAACAGTTTCCTTCCAAACACAGACCCCCATTGCAAAGGTGAGCTTTCGGTCACCAACACTCAATGTCAAACCATCCTCAATCACACAATTACACTTTACACTTGGCTATGTCCCCCGTTCCCCCTCCCTTTAAAACCAAATTTGATTTTTCTCATATTCTCCGTGGCATACAAGCACCCGCACCCGCACCCTGCGGAGTCCGGATCCATCCCCGCCAGGGATAACGCAGGCAGCTGGAGTTTGCTGGGAGCTTGTCTGTCAAGGACAGAAACATCGACAGCCCGAGTGTTTAGGACCAGTTTTCTTTCAGTAGGTCTTTTTCACTTCAAACACAATGTGTTGCTGTCTCTCCCCTTTAGCATCCAGTATTCAATACAACCAAACAATAGGAGCAGAAATAGCCAACGACAAATTCTTTCAGGTGGGAAAACGGCTGGGCAGGATACGTCCCCTGGAGTGTCCCAGCGTGCTCAGCACATACATGTTCATCGATTGCGTACATTTTTATCAACATTTTCTGACATTGCCAGGCTTGGGCATGTGTTTAACCCCTGAGCGTTAACACTTTTTGCAGAAAGTAGCATGTAGGAAACCCAGCGTCGGTGAGAGCTGACAAGGACCACTGCCATCCACAACTTCCCATGCACATTTTTCTGTCATCACCCTCACCTCCCTTCCACCAACCTGCCCCGGCGAAGGGGAAACTCATCCCGCCTCGCACCCCCTCCCCGAAGTCTGCCAGCCGGTGCCCCGCCGGGTACCCGACATCTTCCCCGTCATTTTCCGTTACTTCCCCGCTTTGCCCCCGGGGCTGACGAAGCTCTGGCTTTCCCGCCCCCCCCCCCCATCCCCTGGGCTCACCTTTTCGGTCTGCCTGGCGGCGCAGCCACCGCCTGCATACCAATGTGGGGCCGCAAAGGCAGCGCGGCGGCGGCCGCCCGCCGCCCTCCCGCACCGCACCGCACCGCACCGCACCGCACCGCACCGCGCCGCGCCGCGCCCGGCCCCGCCGCTCCCGCCGCCGCGCTGCCCTTCGCGCCTTTGTCACCTCGATGCATTTAAAGCGGGAGGGGGGACACGGGGAAGGGGGACAGGCACAATTCACCCCGGCCAGCAGGTCGGGTCCTGCTTGTCCCTTGGGGACAGGCATGCCTGCGCGCAGCGGGCGCTCAGGCACGCACATCTGTCGGGCTCTGGCTGTGTCTCTGCGTGTGTGTGCGCGGCGTGGGGAGCGTGTGCCACATCCCTGTGCGTGTGTGTGAGGAGCGTGTGAGTGTGTGAGTGTGCCTGCGAGGGGAGCGGAGCGGGGCGGGAGGAAGGGAGGGAGGGAGGGAGGGAAGGAGGGAGGCAGCCCCGCCGCACCCGCGCATCCCCCGCGCCGCGGAGAGCGGAGACTCACCGGGTCACCCTGGTCTCTGAAGGTCAAGCTCAGGTTGGTTTCTTGATCGCAGTTGTCCTCCGGCCTCTTTCGGCTCGGCTCTTCCCTCTTTTTTTCTTTCTTTTTTTTTTTCCTTTTTTTTTTCCTCTTTTTTTTTCCCTTCCCTTTCCCCTGCTCCGGACGCGGTGGCGGCGGCTGCCGCCCGGCGGGGCTCCCGCTGCCGCTGCCGCTCCCGGCCCCGCGGGGTGAATCCCGGCTCCTAAGCCCTGGCCCCGCCGCGCCGCTCAGATCCCATGGTCGCAATCCACATCGCGGCAGATGTACCACAGAATCACGTAGAGGATCAGCAGGATGGCGAAGATGAACAAAGCCACCAGGATAGCCTTGGTCACCGGAGAGATGAGGGACTGCATGTCACCCGCGGGCCGCCGCCGTGGACAAGACGACGCGGGAACTACACGGGGACAGCGAGCGCGGACGGATCCCGCGGCCCCGCCGCCGCCCCCGCCGCCGCCGCCGCCGCCAGCGACCCGGCGGGGACGGGCGGCCGGCGCCGAGCCGGTGTCGGTGTTGCCGGGGGCTGCCTCCTTCCTTCCCTCCCTCCCTCCCTCCCTCCCTCCCTCCCTCTCTCCCTCCCTCCTTCCCTCCCTCCCTCAGCGCCCCCGCTGCGGCGCTCCCCGGCGGGCGGGACGGGGCGGCGCGCACGGACGCCTCGGCCCCGCGGGGCGCCCGGCCATGGGCACCGCGGCCCCCGCCGCGGCTTCAAGCCCGTCCTGCGGCGGGAGTGGGGGGGCGGTCGCCGGTAACTTATGCGCGGGGGTGGCCCATGGGGGACAGGTGTCAAGCGCCCGGCCGCCCTGCAGGTCTCCGACGAAAGCCATCCACGGCGGAGGAGAGGGGGGAAGAAGTTGCGGGTGGGACGCGGCGGGCGCCGCCGCCCCCGGCCCCGGGGGAGGGGATGCTGGGGGGGGGGGACGGGGGGAGCCGCCGGCAGCGCGGCCGCGGCGGACTGGGACCGCGCCGGCTGGTGCGATCCGCCCAGTCGAGGTTTTCCCTCCCCTCGCCGCCGCTCGCCCCCACGTTCCCCCTTCTCCTTCTCCTCCTTCTCCTCCTCCTTCTCCTCCTCCTCCTCCTCCTCCTCCTTCTCCTTCTCCTCCCGCCGCCGCCTCCCGCCCGCCGCCCCGGTGCGTGCCGTGGTTGTAATGGCAGGGTGGTGCGAAGGAGGGGGGTTTCCTTTCCCCGACCCCTTTGTCCCCACTCGGCATCTTCCCCATCCCCACGGCCCACTGGAGACCGGCCGGACCTGCGGGTGGGGAGGGCGGCCGAGGCTTGTCCCTGTTTCTTGAGTGGAAAGGTCACCCTTCCCATCCCCGATAAAATTAAAAGGCTTTTTTTTTATTCTGGCAGGTCGGCACGGGTCACAACCTGCCAAGAACTCCCCCGTGGCTCTGTGGCCTTTAGTACATGTACCAAAGACGCCACAGGACAGATAGCACAAAAATAGGACAGGAAGATGGAAATCGGATGAAAGACCATCGCTTGCATACTCACCCCTAACAGCAGCTCCGGCGCAGCCTTCAGGTCGCCCCAGAGTTCTGTAGCGCCAGAGGGACCCATGCAAGTGTCACATCACAGGCACGCCAGCTGTGGTGCTCACCACCTGAAGTGTCTCCAAACACCCACCTGCCGGCCCGGCACAGCGGGCCAGGACCCAGCTCCATGGCAAGGAATGAGGTGCCCCAGGACCAGCCCTGTCCTGGGGGGTAAGCAGAGATGGCAGCGCCCTTGCCTCAGGTCAGCCATGCAGATGGCCAGCAAAAGCACACGCGGTGGGACACAGGCCGCTCATACAGCGTAAGCCACTTCTGGTGCAATGCGAGGAGTTGTCACCTTGGATGTCTAGTGGGAGGAAGAGCCAGGTGCCTCTTCACAGAAGGTACTCGCTGGATTTCAGTTCTGGGTGCAAGAGTATCAAAAATACAGAAACACTGAAGAAAGTCATGGAATCTTGCAAGATAGGACTGAAAGAACCCTTGAGACATCATCCCCCGGAGAAGGACAAGAGCAACTTTATCAAGAGGGAGAAGGAAAGATTAAAACTTCAATACATATAAACTGGATAAACGAAGGATAATCAAGTTTGAGAGGAAGAAGGTAAGATAACACTATATAGGTATTCCAGGCATAAACACCCTAGAGGAAAAACCTTATTAATGCTGAGCATGGGGATTTAAGAAAGGGCAATGGAAAGAAAATATGAAAGAGAAATGCTAGGCTGTTAAATAAGATTTTTGACACAGTGAAATGTCTAAAGGGTATGAGATAATATCCCAAGTGAATGTGTTACAGGACACGTTACTCGACCTTTTTAAAAAGCTCAGCTTTTTCGTGCAGGACGAACGGTCAGCTCCTTAGGGATACCCCCATGCTGCCTTTGTCTCTAGTGTTTTAGTTCCTCATCTGCGATACGCAGGTGGCCATGTTTCCTTTCTTTTCCTTTTGGTGTGACGGCCTTACGCTGCGAGATTTTCACTGAACTCTTTGGAAATAATTACATCTTGGCTGGAGCTGTAATGCTACCGGGGTACAAGTACCAAGTTCCTAAAATGCAGCTGGGACTCCAAGCAACAACTTTGCCTAGTAGTTTATCCTCCCCATTGCCAAGGAGGGCTAGGTTCTGGAGGCAGGCGGTTAGGTGCTCACATCAGATTCTTTGAGACGTCAAAACCGTCATATTTTTTCTAATCGTCTTTCTGGGCATTAGTCTTGCCTTTGTAGGAAGGTGTAATTCCACGTAGACTAGTTGCTCAGCTGATTCTCACACTTGAGCACTCGTGCCTTGCCATCCGCCTGCCTTGACTTGCCAGCTCTCGAGAAAGTGGTACCAAACCCAGCAGTGTCAGACGGAGCAGCAGCGATGGCACGATGCTGTACCGAGCCATGTCTGATACCTCCGTACTTGTCAGCAGGAGAAGCAAAATAGTGCACCATCATTTCTGAGCCCAAAATGTGACTGATTGTGTAACGTGTGCAATCTGTTCCAAACAGGTTTTGAATTCTGCTTGTTTAATTTGCATGTACTTATGCACAAGGGCATCCCTGAGTAATTAAAAATATATAGCCTCTCCGTGTTTGATGTTCTGTCACTGGTGGAGTCTGAGCCAACACAGAAATCACAAGTTAAAAAGCAAATATATTGCCAAAGCTGTCCTTAGTTGAGAAAGCTGATTTAAACAAGGAAGTAAACATAAAAACCATCTTAGTTTTCAGATGTCTTATTAGTAAGCAGTGGGGAAGAAGGAAATTGATCTTGCCAAGTGAAGAGAGATAACAGTGACAGAAAAATCATTTTAATTTCCACCTTGTAAGCTGATATTAAATTAAACAGGAATACTAATACATGTAGCTTTTAGTTTTCTATTTCTCAATTCCCTTTGAAAATGTGCTGCAGCAAATACACGTCTGCAAGGAAGAACATGCACAAAAGCGGGTGAAAAGACCCACAGTCACAAGCTAACGCAGGCGGCTTTAAAAGCCCAAATTAAATCCCATGCTAATGTACCGAATGCTTATGCAACATAGATGGCACAGGGAGACCGGACTGTTTCTTGTTAAATCCACAGGCAACCTTAGCCAGTATGAAATTATCACAGCTCCCTTTGGGCTGTCCAGTCCTCCTGCCAGGGCATTTATTTAGACCAGCTATAACCTATTGGAAAAGCCGGGTCGGTTTTATACTCCCAGGTTTGCCCAGTTTATGTTGCTACAGATTCCACTGATGGGGACAAATCCTGTCAGCTCACAGCACGTTCCTGGTCTGGGAGGGGATCTGAAGCCACGGAATCCCCGGGAATGGGCTGCGGTGTTTGAGACGGGAACAAACGGTGGTCTGTGGCGGTGGGTAAGGCTTGCGCCGACAGAGTTGGCTGCTTGGAGGAGTCATAACTATTAATCCTCTCCTGCCGTAAACCCGCGACCGGTAGCAATGCAAACCCAGCGTATTTCCCTCTTGCAGTGAAGGCAGGGGCAGATCAGGCAGAAGTCTGATGAGTTCGGGTTGAAATAAATGACATTTTTAAATTCCTTTACCAATGAAAACGTCCAGCCACCCTAATCCCTTTCTTTTTTGGGGCAGTTGCTTTTCCTGTAACTTCGGGGGTGTCAGTGAGAGTCCTGTGATTTACACTGGTGTTAACTGTAGGAGATTCCAGTCCAGAAATACAAACACAGGCTGGTCATTTCTATATATGATCTTTCATTGCATGTCCCGTTTTCGGTGGTTTCATGGGAATTTTAGATGCAAAAAAAAATGTAAGGAGGTATATTCTGGTTTATTAGAATGATTTTGAGACTCACAGAACAATTCCTTGGAGAAGGAGTGTCAGAACCATGTCTAAGATGCCCAGTGAATGCACATGGCCAACTGTTCCTGGAATGTGTGTGCACTAAAGAGGGACACAAATGTTGGAAATACTAAAGGCAACTGTCAACAAGCGAGCTTGAGTATGGCAATTTGTCTGGCATTGCTGCACAGTGCTCAATGCATATTAATTTAGCCTAACTCTCAGTCTATTGTCTTAAAAATAGATACAGTCAGTATTTTTTTTTGCTGTAGAAGTTTAATCACTGACTTCAACAAAACCAGAATTTTACCCAATTACAAGAAAATGCAATGAAATTAGTGAAAACTGGAGTCTGATCTAATAAAAGAGTACTTGACTATGATCAGAGTTGTAGGAAAATACATTATTTAAGGGGCTGATGATGTGTTTCAGAGCCTTGTAACTCTAAAGCATCTTTCAAATCATATTCAAGCCAGAAGTGACCACGACTGCCTGGCAGCAGACTTTGTAGCTTTAGTGATTTTCTGAGTGGATGCGTGCCTGTATCATAAAAACACTGATTCAAGTGGCACTAATTAGGTTGGACAAATCCATAGATGACATGTCAGGCCTCAAATACTGCTTTTTAGGCCAAAATGTGCTGCTGCCGAGACAGTATCTCTTCTGTGAATTAGAAGAGAGTTATCAGTCACCTCACGTTTCATGAGGATGGGCACAGCATAAAAGCCTGGGCAGACGTGAACATGCGGCATGAAGAGCAATCAGACGAACAAAACAAATCTCCTTCTCATAAGAAGGAGCCAGAAAACAAGGTCTCAGTGATGCTAATTAACGGACCTCCCTCTGCTCATCTGTTTGGATGACCCAAAGTCACGAGAAAACTCAAAATATAAGAGTTCATAACCCACCTGCATTATTCAGAAGACGCAGCTTAATGTAAGGGGGTGTAAAACTTTACAGTTTGGAAAGATTCACAGCAAGGAGAGGTATTGAGTAACGGTCATTTATGGGGAAAAGAAAAAGCTTATTGGCCACAGTAAAGAACAGAAGAAATGAGTCCTGGGCACCACGCAGCTCTGAAAAAAAAGATGTTCTTTATAGAATACTCGAGAGTAGAAATGCAGGAAGGAGACAGGAGTTAGATATTGTCGTGCTGCATCATGTCAGTAATACCCTCCTGGGGTACTGGAGTTCCACTTTCCAGGTTAGCGTGTTTGGGGAAAAAAAAGGCAAGAAAAAGCGACTAAAACAACACAAGGCTGTAGGAATGGATCTTTATCAAGTCGAAGGCTCAAATCAGAACAGAAAATCAGGTCACTTTACTTTCCCAGACTCTCCTGAAGCTGTGGACACAAGCCCTCCTACCTTTCCATGGGAGAAGAAAAATGAGGATGGACAATTCTGTTTGCCTTTGGGTTTACTCGGAGGCCCCTCGGGCATCTTGCAGGGCATCTGGCTCATGGCACAGGCAATTACGTTTGGGGCAGTGTTTGGGCTATTCCCTCACACACTGCTGGAGCTGTCCTTGTGCTGCTCCTAATCCAAACCTGACACCCCCTCCCAGAAAAAGAGGGAAAATGGTCCGTGTGGTGGTGCAGGAACAAGCGTGGCCTGGCCATAGGGAACGTGTTCGCTCTTTTCCCCAGGCTGAATTTTTTCCTGTATCTAGTTAAAGCTGTGTTTGATCCCAGATGGATTTATTCCTGATGTCATTGTCCGCCAGAGCAGCTCGGGGCGTTACTGACAGACCACGAGAGCAAGTTATATGGCCCTGTGGTCACGCAGTGGGGTTGGGGCTTGGGGAACTTCAGTCCTGCTCCTGCCAGTAGCACTGATTCTCTATCCCCGTTTGGGTGATTTACTTAATTCTGCTGTCCAGGAGGAGGAGAAAGTGGATATGATTGCATTGCTGTATTGTTGTGAATGTAACTTCGCTAAATACGGCATGTTCTTGAATATCAGCCCTTTTCAGATTTCAGCCACCTGTTATGGGAGCTCAGGGAGGAGGAACATGTGGTTTGACAGATACGCTTCCCTGACGAGAAAAGTCAAGCTGTTTAGAGAATTAAGGTACTCTTCAAATTGCCACTTGCGCAAACCCCAGCTGCACTTTTGTTCTTCAGTTTTATCTACAGGAATTTGAAAACATGGAATAAACTCAGCAAGGGAGTTGAGGAAAAGGAGGGGCAAAGGAGGCATCTCTGACCTAGTTGTCCATCAGCGCTTTTGATATGTGTCTTTCAGATCAGAGGACAGAGGAGAGCTTATGTTAGGCACATGTCCATCCAAAGAGGTAGTTAATATAGCCCAGCTGTTTCCATCAGCTTCCAAAAGATAATTGTTTTCATGCCTTCTCCTTCCTACCCAGTACAATTGCGTTGAAGTCGATAAAGATTTTTCTGTTTGACTCTTTTCAGATATGCTAACCAGTCTTTCATCCTTTAGTGCAGAGAGAGCTAAGTCAATTAATTAGACACCACCCTTCCCTTCCCTTCCCTTCCCTTCCCTTCCCTTCCCTTCCCTTCCCTTCCCTTCCTTCCCTTCCCTTCCCTTCCCTTCCCTTCCCTTCCCTTCCCTTCCCTTCCTTCCCTTCCCTTCCCTTCCCTTCCCTTCCCTTCCCTTCCCTTCCTTCCCTTCCCTTCCCTTCCCTTCCCACTTAACTCATCCTACACTCTCCTACATGAGCATTCTACCAATACCTTGAGTTATGGATTTTTTATTTGCACTGAAGTATAAACTGTCCTTTTATACCACACGTTTGGAATGAAAAATTTCTGCTGTGAACCAAAACCAGAGGCAAGCTATTTGCAAAGCGTCTAGGAATTGCCCGACATTGTACCGAGGAGTTCCGTGGAAGTGCTGGCGGGGGGGGGAAGCTTTCTGTTCTGGCACGCACCTTTAGAGAACCGCTTCTGAGGTAAAGATTTGGGTATTGGACATCAAAACAGACTCCATTCAACTTAAAATCATTTTCTCTAGCCAGCGGCCACACAAGAGGACTTCAGGACTAATAGCCCCACTCACCAGTACCACTAGATGAACAGTTTTGCGGTGATGGAGATTGGTTCCAACAATCAAGCTGTCATTTAAAGAGCAGAAAAATGTCCTGAACAAAAATGATAGCTCATGTGCAATGTGAAAGAGATCGATGTGACCAACAGAAGGCTCTATTGTGGGTCTGTTTGAAGATGAAGAGAGATGTACTCTGCAGGGAGTGAGCTAGTTTTGACTTCCATCTACCTCTTGCTATTAGTAAGGAGAAGTTAGACATGTTACCCTTTAATTGCGTATTTTCTTCTACAGAATTCTTCATTTTGCAAGAGTCGGGCGTTTATGTTGGACTTGCTCCTCTGTTTCTGTGCAATCAAAAGCCAAAGCAGCCAGCTGAGGGAAACGAATCGCCAGCTGACTCAAGGAGCGGAGGGGTTACCTCTGGTTTTGCTGGGTGCTGGCGATAACCTCGTACTTTCTGCTCTGTGCAGCAGAGCGCTGTCGGTGTCTGCCTCCCCCCCCGCCCCCCCCCCCCAACCTTGTTTCGAGCATTTTGCTAACAGACAGCAAAAGGCAGCCTGCGTTTGAAGGCTGGTCGGAGGAAAGCTGCGACGTGTGTGGAACAAGTGAAGCATTGGGGAAAGTAGGTCAGGGCTGGTCATGCCAGAACCACTTCTTTAAACAGATGTGCAGGATTGCCAGGTTTCGAACAGATCAGTCCCGAGTGAAGCAGGTAACCCGGCTGAGCAGCTGTGTTTATCACAGCATCTCCGGGTCCTCGCGAAGCACCTGTGTTTAACCGTGGACATGCGGCCGTTGTCAGGATGATGTCATAATGAAGCTTAATAGGAGGGGACTATTACTTAATAGGAGGCTGCATTTATTTGGAGCAAGCAAAAGTTTGGTTTTAAGAAGTATAATGAATCCAGCTAATCGACTTTAGTCCCACATAATTACTAGCAGAAATTTCTAACATCCTATGACCTATGGTGAGACTGTGAGAAAATAATTTTTTGATGAAATATAGAAGCCCTTCAGATTCAAGTTTGACCCAAGTATCGCACTTAGAATGCCTGATCTGTCTTTAAGGACTGTGTTATTATTCCTCTTCATTGCTATAGGCTGCACTGTGCTGCAGTAGGGGTGTGTTTTCTGAAATAGATATTCAAAAAGAAAACTGTATTGGGATACCCTGTGCAAGCACTGAGTGCTTTTACGAAAGGATAGACGAAGAAGTCAAGAGAAGTGCATTTATGTTCTCTTCAAAGCACCATGTCCAGATCAGGTGAATGAAAGAAAGAGAGTGGTGCTGCGAGATCAGTGACACATCGGGATTTGGGCTGTGTGAATGCTATTAGTTTTCTTACGGAGATCAGCCTGTTTTCCTTCTGAGCCCTGAGCGCCTGCCCTGGCTGTCTTCTCCGGCTCTCCCTCTCCAAGAGGTGGCTCAGTTCTGGGCACATGGGTCAGATCAAGCTGAGGAGCTACAGCCAGAAGGTTTGTGTGCCTGCAGCCGCCTGAGAAGCTGCACCCTGACGTTCCTCCCCAGCGTTTGGTGAAACGAGCACGTTTTTGCTGCGCAACAGAGCTTGTCACCCACATCTTGACAAAGCTAGTCACAATAGCTTGACGCTTTTAATTGAACTTTATGGAAATCTCAGTAGTTAAGATAGATTGTCTGTCTTTTAACCAGACTGTACTTTAGCGAACTACTGAATCATGGCTAAGAGAACATTCTCTCCCATTCAGGGGCATGGGCACTGGGAAGCTGGAGGGGAATTAAGGGGGCGTAGAGTGGATAGTTGAGAATTTTCTGCTGTAAAAATTTCCAGTAAAAACCACTCATCTCCTAAAAACAAGTTCTCAGTGGAGAAATTTCAGATTTGAAGGGAGCTTTTTGCTTTACACTGGCAAAATTGGCATGATGCTTCTGGGATGCCTGGCTAGATGAACCCTACCAGCTGTGTTCTCTGCCTACAGGACTTTATCAGAGGCTCACCGCGTGGCACCGAGTCCTTCAGCTCTCTGCTGTCTTGACCCTTCTCCTGCTTGTTTCTCGCAGGTATCTAGGCAAATGGGGTAAGACTGCCCTAACCTTCATTCTCTCTCTTGAAGCTTAAATCAGACCTGTGCTCACCTATTTGTGTAATGTCACCTTGAAGTTCAATGGGCAGAGGTGGGATGTGCCAGAGTCAGGTTCAATTTCCTACTCTGCTGCAGGATGCCTGGATAGCGCTAAAGAGGTCACTACCCTGAAGGCGTAAAAAAGGGATAAGAATAACTCCCTGCATTAGAGTTCGGGGTCTCAGGATAAGTACAGTAGAGGCTATGAGTAGCCGCACATGACAGAGAATGGAGCATCTCCATACCATAGATACATAGTACCATCTGAAAGAGGAGCAGACTCACAGAGCAGAACTTGAAAACTACGCACACATGCTCTAGTCATTAAAGCCATCCTGAAGGTAGGTGAGGGGAAGTTAAAAATAAGATGTGCTCCTGAAGCTCTGGCTTTTTATGCCCTCTGCATCTGTAACAAGTTGCAGAAGCTACAGCTGCAGCCACTGGAACCAGCGCGTGTTGCCCAGTATGACCAGATCAATCTTGGTCCATGGCGTCAGTGTCAAGAAGGAAAGGTCAGATTCTGACCTGCGACACCTTTCTTATGTTGGACTAGATGACCTTTAAAGGTCCCTTCCAACCCAACACATTCTGTGATTCTATGATTCTATGTCAGCGGCTGGTTTGGGACGGTTCCTGTGGGAAAAAATGAAAAGCTTAAAAGATCATCCTGATCACAGAACATTCCTCTGGGGAAACGTGCAGAGCAGAATAACATGGAAGTGAGGGAGAAACCTTCAGTGTTAGGGGGTAGGCACTCTTCTTACATTGCAGCAGTCCATATTAGTAGGAGAAGTGTGTAAAATTAAAGCCCATCAAATAATGAGGCCGAGTGATTTCAACATAGAAACGAAGTTGCTAGTTCTCATGTCTCACAGGCACTGCATAGTATTTATTTTAGCACAAGATGCTAAATGGTGTTTACTTTGGGTGCAAAAGAGTTCAGGTTTTAAGAAGTCTGAAAATGGAACAGACTTTCAGACTGTTCAAGTGTTTGCAAAAGGTTTTGTTGCAAAACCTGGAACTAGGCGGGTGATACTCAAACACAAAGTAAAAATCACCTTCCAGCACTGTACCTCAATGCTCATGAAACCATCATATTTTTGTATCAAGGATAAATCTAAGAGAGAGGCTAAGCTTTATTGCAAGGGCCAATTACAAAAGTATCATGTTTGCCTTCATAAAAGATAAAACTAGGAGGGTTTAATCACAGTTGAAATGATTAAATTAGGTCTATCGTTTCTCTTAAATAAGGTGCAGTCTAACAGGAACCAGTTCAGACTCTTTCCTGCCATATATATCTGGACTATCTCTGCTAATTTCTGTTAATTCTGATAATTGTCTATACAACGTTGTTTTCCTCTTTCCCATTTTGCCAACCGCAGCCATTTATCAGCAAAAAACTTGACGTTGCTGAGTTACTGCACATAATGAACAATTCGTGTAAGAGCCAATAGCCTCGCAAATGTACCCATCATTCTGTCCTTTGCTTGTACAGTACTTTACACAGGGTTATCTTTGTCCTTCCCCTTGCGTAGGAATTGGGAGAGCTACCCCAAAACTTTGTAAGAATGTATACATTAAGTATGACATCAAAGCAAGAGTAGAAACTAGAACTGGAAAGTGTCAGAAAATCAGGTTACAAACATTCTGCCATTTCCGTTTGTATTGTGTCTTTGTGCCTGCATGGCCAATTTTTCAGCTGAATCCTGCGCCATTAATGTCAGGGGACTTTTATCATTAATGGAAGCGAGGTCAAGCGCTTGCTGGAATGTTCTGATTTTTATGTATTGCTCTTAAATTCTTTAGCTGCTCTGCTTCTCTATTTCCGTAACTATTTCTTTGCCCGTCTGGTTATTTATTATTTATGTTGACCCCACTGATGTAGCATCTACCTCCAAAGTTTGCAGCCTGATCTTGGCAATGTGTTAAGTTAATGAAAACATAGTTGTACAGGCAGGTTGCTGAGTAATAGTAGCTTTGAAAGCATGTAATAAGCTTTCTAGTTGGCTACAAATGAATTCTATCAAGAAGAGAGAGCTCTCAGCAGGGAAAAATACCTGCATAGTATAGTACTAATAATTCCTAAGGGTGCCTGCTGGGTTATTTTTTTCATTCATTTCTTCTTGTCTGAGAGCTCCACCTAATGGGACCGAAAGGAAGGTATCAACCTTTCATATTTTCCATTAAAATACCTCTTTTTATTTCTGTGCTGGTGTTTGTGTGTCTTCAGGAGGGAGGGTGTGGGAAGAGGTGCATCCTTTGACTTTTGGAGTAAACGACAATTAGGGAACAGGAGTTCTGTATTACGTTGTCTTCTGTTTTGATAACTCAGAGTTTGAACATACTGCGATTTCTATACAGGCGAATTTAATATAGATATATTAAATATCTCCTAATTTTTGCACTCAGTTTGCTTAGCTGCAGGATGTATTATTTTGCACAGACAGGGCTTCTTACCTGTGCATAGCACTACTGCATATCACTGCAGCGCTTTTCATGGGTACAAAATACAGCCTGCAAGATCAGGGTCCAAAGCTGCAGAGAGAATGAATTAGACTCTGGGACTGCTCTTATCCACACAAACTAATGGGAGAACGGTATTATTACTGCTCTGAGGACATCGGTGACAAAGCATTCACAAAGATGAAATTTCCACAGTCGTTACTGCCACTTGCAAACATTCAGAAATAATGAATCACTGTCCCTTCCCCCCCACCCCTGCCTAAGTGATGTATAATCACAAAAGTCATGAGCCTGCATTTTATATTAAACTGATTCCAGATTTTCTTTTTTTTTTTTTTTTTGCCAAAATAATGTTTTCAAGCTTTTCTTTGCAACAAGGAGGGGTAGAAATTCCCCCTTTTTGCAGTGAAAGCTGAGATCCTCACAGTAACCAAGATCCTTTAGTATCCAAGACCTGAGGAAGATGATATAGAACACCATTAGACTTGCAACCTGTAACAAACAAGGCAACTGCATGTAATATTTTTAATAGCATACTCACATTACTGATGAGGTATTATTTTGCCTCAGCACAGAGAGTTAAGTCAAATGGAAGACGTAACAGGGCCAGCAAGAAAAGCAAAACAACCCGAATCCTCGAAAATGCAATGAGGATGCTCTTTGTCAGGGAATATCCCCTTTCTGATACCTGGCAGACTACGAACAATTTACTCTTCAAAGTCTAAATATAAGCCAAAGGAGGATGCTAGGCGAGAAAGAAGGCTGTGGGTGCTGACAGGTATCTCAGGAAAGAGAGACAAAATGCTATCAGCAGGCAGGCAGTTTCTGCTGGTGTGGAGAGAGAGCAGCTGAGTCAGATGCTCTGTGTTCAGGGTTGTAAAGAATGGCTGGAGGTCAGGCCAAGGAAAACGTATCTAAACACTGCTGTTGTTTTAAATCCCGTATAGGTATTCCAGGACTCATACAGTAGTAGCATCATTGTATTTATATCGTTAAAAATATTGTATTAGTAATCCTGGTAAACTGCCTCAATTCAACAAGAAAACAAGCACTCCGATAAAGTCCACGCACACCTCGGTAGAAAAGCTGAGGAGGCCACAGTAGGGAAAACTTCAACTTCCAAATGAAATGACTCAGTTCTTGGGATGTATGAAAGGGAACAGACTGTGGAAAATGGTAGGCTTACATACCTGCTCTAAATAATATACCCTGCTGCCTTTGCTGGAGTCAGAATACTGGTTGGAGGGACCACTGCTGTGATCCAGTAGGGTGTTTCTTACATCCCTGTTAAATCTTGTGGCTTGTACCCGTGGATAAGTGGATAAATAAGACTTTGATCTGAAGGTGTTCCTTATGTGTCTCTGTAAATTTGTACTGTTCTGGGAAACTCAAAAATGACACATATGGCCACGCTTGCACTTTTAATGCGGTGAAGAGAAAATTTGAGGTTGGGAGTCTCCCAGAACACCACTGCTCACCATTGCTTCTTCCCTGGGGCTGGGGGCGGCTGCTTGGCTCAGCCTTCCCAGGCCGAAAAGCTGTGAGGGAGCAAAGGGCTACAAGGACTATGAGCTTTCTGCTTGGCAAGGAGGCGTAGCTGATCCCTAGAAATGGGCAAGGTGACACCTGCTTCTAGCAAGAGACGAATTTTGAACAACCCTGCACCTCCTGTGCAGCAGAACCAAACGAGCTGGAAGGGGTTTTGCCTTCAGTTTACCTGGTAGGAGTCTTGGTGACTGATCCCACAAATACTGCTCTTGTTTCAGGTCTGTAACTTCCATCACCCAGGTATCTCGCTATTCAGCCCATAAGCGTTACTGAGTAAGGTAGTGGCCCGAGTGATGTATAGCGCAAACATAATATAAAGCTGATTATAAATGTTAGAGGTCAAATGAGATCAGTATTTTAAAGGTTTAAACAAGTAAACATTTTGGAATAAAGTTAAATCTTTAATCCTGTAATTTAAGCATAGCACATTGCATTTGAAAGGGATAGTTATTGGCCTGAACAGATTGACAGCGTTTCCTGAGGAAATCGATGCTTAAACTGTGAAGTAGTTACATAAAGTCTATGTAGTATCTCCTGCTCCCATTGTGGTACATCCTGATTTGTCAAGTTAAGATTTGTTAAGAGAGATACTGCAAATGCTAGTATTTCGTTCAACTGTATTTACTATATTAAATGACAACTGAAACATGCTATGGGAACTACAATGCTGTTTTAAATAAAACTTTGATTATATTAATCCAGCTACAACATATCTTGGACTGTGATATTCTCATTTCTGGATTACTTTATTCCCTATATAAAGCAACAATGACTGGGCTTCACCTCATTAACTTTAGGTGTCTGTAGTATTGTGGCCATGTCTGAAGCACATCTGAACTCTCTTTGCAATTAATGGAGGGAAATAAGCACTTTCCGGCATACCATTCATTTCAGAGAGCAGCTTTAGTGTGGGATGAGTCACTTGGTAGAAGTATCTGTTTCAGTAAATGATAAACGGAGTCTGGACAGCTTGTTCAGATGTGTATGTCCACCCTTGGTCTGATGAATCACGCTCCTGATGCCTACACCAGATTGCCATATACACTTGGAAGAACAGCATGACCAGCCCAGGTGGCTGACTTCCAATTGGGTATAATTGAGAAGCCAAGGGCTAAAGCAGTCTCTGCTTGGGAGGGAAAAAGCCATGGGAAGTTTGGAGAGAAGGGACGGTGAGTAAAATTTACTGAGATTTACTTCTCAGTTTTTCCACTTCCCAACTCCATGAATCCTACTGTCAGTGGCAGCTGGTCCGTGAGGGACCATGGTCAGGCTGATCCCTTTCCCCTGGCCCATGCGTTCCCCAAGACCCAGCAGAGCTCTCATCCTCATCCTGACTCCCCTGCGGGGTGTCCCCTCAAGTGGAAGGTGGAGAGAATTTTTTGTGGGAAAGGCAGTGTGGTTGACAGTGCTAAGATCCTGATTCAGTGCTCCAGCTGAAGTCCCGTAGGGCGTACGTTAGAAGCGGCAGATGATGCAGAACTCGTTTCATGGTTTAGCCCCAGACGGCAACTAGGACCACGCAGCTGCTTGCTCACTTTCCCCGATTTGGATGGGGAAGAGAATCAGAAGAGAAAAAAGGAGAAAACTCGTGGGTTAAGATTAAGACAGTTTAACGGTAAAGCAAAAGCTGCACGTGCAAGCAAAGCAAAACAAGGAATTAATTCCCTGCTTCCCATCGGCAGACAGGTGTTCAGCCATGCCCAGGAAAGCAGGGCTCCATCACACATAATGGTTACTTAGAAAGACAAACACCATCACTCTGAACATCTCTCCTTCCTCCTTCTTCCCCCAGCTTTATGTACTGAGCATGATGTCACATGGTATGGAATATCCCTTTGGTCAATTGAGGTCAGCTGTCCTGGCTGTTTCTCCCACACACACACACTTTTTGTGTGCCCCCAGCCTGTTCTCTGGTGGGGCAGTGTGAGGAGCAGAAAAGGCCTTGATTGCCTGGCAACAAGTGAAAACCACCAGTGTGCTATCATCAACCCTGTTTCTCACCCCAAATCCAAAACACAGCACTGTACCAGCTGCTAGTAAGAAAGTCAACTCTATGCCAGCTGAAACCACGACACTTCACAGCTCATACTTCAGCGCAGCTGATTTGCGCTGTGTTGCACAACCTTGCTTTTCGTGCATTTTCCTGCTTCCCTCCTCCTTCCCTCAGCGTTTGGTTTTCCCCACTGTACGGTGTCGCTGCCGGGTCTGTGCATCATTTATGTGGCAGCAGAGTCTGTTGGGATTGTGCTGCGAGAGACGGCAACTGAAAAATGGGAATCGGCGGCAATTCAAAGGTAGTTTTTCATGGATCTCAAAGAAAAGATGGTTGAAGGTGCACGGATCTTTTTACCCGCTTGTGTTCTACCAAGGATCTAAAATCAGTAAATGCTGTAATGGTTACTTTAGAAAGACGAAATTAATACAGGTGTGAAGTCAACTGGGGTGTAAAAGTTAGACTTGTTCTTTCATCTTCGCATAAATTGTTCATTGGCTGTTGATTGACAGGAAAGTTATTTTAGCTGTACTGCTGCCCCTAAAGCTGCCTCTGTGCTAGGAAGTTAAATATGCAGGGGATTATTCCCTGGCAGAGGCCAGCTGGCACTGAAGGGCTGTGCCCATTGGGCTTGCAGTCACTGGCAGCAGGGTGGTTACACGCACCCCGCATTTCTGCACCGATCCATGGCCAGTGCTGACCCCTGAGCCATGCCTGCAAATTCCTTGGGCACCTGGTCAGGCTAAAAGCGTGCCCTGAAACAGTTAAAAATTTAACAACCTACGCGATGCCTTGAAATATTCCCGAGGTGCGTTTGATGTGAACAGTCCAGATGTGGCCCCCATGTCCAGCCCCGTGTGACTGTCACCTGCGTGCCCTGCTGCGGGGATGGGCAATAAAGGGGTGCCTGGCAGTAAGCAATCACGGGGAGAATAAAGCTGTGGAGGAACTATGCTGAATCCTGCTTAATCTCGGTATTCGGCTCATGAATTGTCATGAATTCCAAATTTATGAAGGTTGAAGCTCTATAAACTCGTGACACTTTTAACTGAAGAATAAATTGTGAGCATTTCTTTTGTATTGATCAATTTTGTAAAATCACCCAGTCTTATAACAAATTTTATAAGCATTTGGGAATGTCTGTAACAAACTATGAACAACTAGTAGATTGCTCTGCCAATTATTTATGGAAAAGGTAGATGTTTGGAATTGTGTATCTGCTCAGATGAATATTATACATTTTTTGGATAAACTTAGAATTGGAAGAATTTTATGATTAAACTGATTAACACTGCAACACGCTTCTGTTAATTTCTTATTTCTTCTAAGCCAATAGCTTTTTAGGCTGATCTTTTTAGTTATTTAGGGAGTATCAACTATGCCGAGGACCAAAATTGTGAGAAGTTAAATTATTTCCCTGGCTGAAGTCCAGAGACGATATTGTAATTTTGAAATACGCAGAAGAGTTGGTGAGATCGATGCACCGCCCCTCTCTAATTGCACATTGTGAACATCTCTAGGGAGAGCTCCAAGGGGTTTTGTACGTGATAGGAGGGGGAAAGACAGTCTTACATACTAACCCATAAGGACCAAAGAGGTGCTTCTGGAGTTATATGCTGTCTCTAACTGCCAAATCGGACTTACAATGTATTTCAGAAGGTCATCTATGAGCTTTGCTTAGCATGTATGGAAGAGTTCAAAGTAGGAAAATGCAAACAGATCACAGTCAAAACTGAAATACTTTTGGCTAAAACTGGGGATTCTCCTGCTTCCTGCCAAATTAAAAGTTGAAAAGAATATTGCTGCCTTGTCAAACGAAACATCTTTCATTTAGAAAAAAAAGATTTCAATAGTTTCTGGGACATATCTGTGGAAGACAAAGGGAGTTTTATTAAAAAAAATACAAGTAAAATAAAAAATCAGCAATTTAAGGTGTTGTATTTCATGCATATTGACATTAACTGCAACACTGAAATCACTGAATGAATCAGTTGATTTGTCCTCGTGGGGATTATTAAAACACATAAGGTCTGACATTCGTCCTATGTTGCAGTGCACATTACTTTGAAGTTTCTTAAATTTCATGCCCACTGCGATGTATTTCTTTACCAGAAGCAAATCTGTTTGTTGATGCAAACCTCCACGATTCCCAAAATCGATACTTCTTTTCCTGCTGGTGTAGCACATCATGAAACACCACTGAAGATCTTTTACTGCCATTGCCTTCAGAAGCATGTCTCCCACTGCATTTACTGATAGCAAGATGAGGTGTTGCTACAGAATACAAAATTCTCTTACGAAAGCAAAATCTGTGCTGACTTCAAAGGAAAATTCTCCTGCTAATGGAACCTAGGATTGAGCCCAATAAGATGATTGCAAGAGTGTATTTTTTCACCTTGATGAAAACAGAAATGATGGAATAGCTTTCCTTAGCTCTTCTTTTGTAAATAATTTCCTATACTGCAATGATATTTACTTTGGGAGTATAATTTAGTAAGCCAGAAATTGTGAAGTGTAAATATTAGACCCTAACAGTCTGATTTACTTTGAACGTGCGACAGCAATCGCCTAAGCTCCTTCCAACCTCCTAGATGCATAAGGAGTGCTCTTAATTAGATTTAGTTTTTAAAATAAAAAAAAAACAAAACCCAACAGTCTGTTTAGTTTTGTAAGGATATAATTTTAGTAGCTAGATTATTATTAGATATTATTCATACTGTCATTCATATCATTCTTAGCTTGGGGGTAAGATCATGGGTTCATATTCTGTAGTTGTGCTTGATAGTTACTTGCTAATGTTACTGTTATGATTATTAATAGATCAGTAACAGAGGCTGCCCTGTGCAGCAGTTGTGTGGTGTTCTTAGAAGAGGCTACTTGATAGAGACATGATGCAAATATTTCTCGTTCCTGCCTGAACGTTAAAGAGAACAGCAGAAGTTGGAGGAAAAAAAGACCGAGAATGGATAGACCCTGGATGGTGCACGTTCCTCTACTATAGAAGGCTGCAAGGTGAGAATTTCTTAGGGAAACTAATAGGATTTCACTAGTGGCTTTAATAGATTTAGAGAAAAGCCAACAGCAAACACTGTTGGAAGACCTGGACAGGGGAGCCCAGGCAGCGTTGGCCGAGCTGCCGTAACGTCTCTCCCTCAGCAGGGCACTCACACAGTTGACTCCCAAGTCACATTCCCCAAACCCATTAGATGCAGCTCTCAGCCGTGGTTGCTTTCCCGCTCCATGGCAGGAGAGGTCCTTTCCCTCGCAGGGGGACACGATGCGGTGGGAGCAGCTCCTGCAGCAGCGCCTCCCTTCGTGGAGAGGAGAGTCCCTCAGGTTGCAGCAGCTTCACTGTGCGGCGCAGCTGCTGTGCATGTTGGTGGTAATTCAGTTCTGCAGAAGACTTTGGTCCTAACCAAACTATTTTTGCAATGCCGGCACTGGGTCGAAACAGAAGATGTCTGTGGCTTTGATGCAGTAGATGACAACTGTCAACACGGAGGAGGGCTCGTGTTTCTGGCACTGTATTTCAGGGTCACAAGTTTTCAGCTTCAGCCCAGTTGGGCTTTCTAGTTTTAATGCAAAAGCATTTAGATTCAATTAGGCCAAACTATAGGAAATCATTAAGAGCTTAAAGATTTCTAAATTAGATCTAGCTGAAGGGTGAAACGTACGCTTTCACATAGCGGGCACAGCAGCTGCCAGGGGAAGTCTGGCGGGGCCGTTCCAGCTCCCTGCTAGTAACTCCCTTCTGACAGGAGGGAAAAAGGCTTAGCTGACTCGAGGCATTATATAAGATCAAAAATAGGGTTAGAATGAAATTACAATTACAAAGTGCTAATTGAAGCACAGGCACAGTGACTGCTAGAGCTAATTAGAATGCCTGTGTACAAGTCTCTCGCTCGGGATGGGAATTGCCCCAGTTCAGGTTCTTCGCGTCACTTGATTTCCACTCAAAGCAGCTACTGGCAGGTGGAGAGGTGTTTGGCTAATACAATTTCCCATCTTGGCGTTTTAACTTAAAATACTTCAGGGAGAGGAGGGCTTACCAACGTGCAGTATTCTTCCATGATAGATTATTCAGATTAAAACACTGCTTTATTGCAATTTAGTGCTAGGTGAATGAGAAACGTCCTGCCATTGCACATAGGCGCATCACAGCATGAATGCTTCCAAGACAAAAAAAAAAAAAAAAAAAAAAAAAAAAAAAAAACCAAAGCAAAAAGGTTGTTGGTCAGGCAACAATTAAAGAATATTAAAAACAATATTAAATAATTATTTCAGTTGTATCCCGTATGGAAAATTAAGCTTCCCTTCTTTTTTATATAGTTTTAGTAGATATTAGTTCTGTTCTATATCGTATAACATACTTTGAACATCAAAATAAAAAGCACTGCAAAACCCACAGTTACCTTTCCAAAGCTCTTTATGCTTTTATTTCTCTTATAACATAGATACTGTAAAAGATAATCATATGCTATTATAGATGATTTATTCATATTTATACAGTTCTTTAACTAGAACTGTACTGTAGCAAATGGCTGTGTTATCATTGCAATTTTTGGCTATTTTTACTATTTTTCTACATTTTTGAGCTTAGCACGGAGTAGAGCAGACAATGCCACTTGCTAAATAACAACACGTCTCTCTACTAAAAGCAGGAAAGGGGAGGAAGGAAAGCTCGCATTAGAGGGCTAGCTACTGAAGAAAAAATAAATCACAGCACAATTTCACCTACTATTACTTAGTTTGAAATAAAACTAAAATCCTTTACCATTTCAGGGCTTCGGTAATATGTATAAGTAAGTATTATGTATACTTAGGTATGCACAAAACTGAATCACGCGTTACGTGCCACTGCCTGAGAATGAGAGCTATACAAATCAATGCATATTGACACTGACTTGTAAGGTGGTGAAAGTGGGAGGAATTTCACCCACTGGCATCATTAATTCTTTGAGTTTTCCAGTTCAGTAATGTGAAAAGCGTTAGACAGAACAGGAACACACTAAATACTTGTTAACCATTTACACAATTTCTACCAACTCAGTTTCTTCCAGGTATCACGGGTCTATGTTTGCTTTCTTAGTGTGTTACCCGTAATTATAACTGATTTCCATCCCCCCTTTTAAAATCATGCTTACAAAACCAAGGAACTGACTGTTATCCTCTTGGTGAAATTATGTGATTTAGAGAGCGGAGATTGCTTGTAAAAGGGGTGCTGAGAATACGTGAGAGGGACAACCGAATGACAGAATGACATTGCTATATTTGCCAACGCAGTTTTTTTTTCCATCGGTACCTGTAAATATAAAATATTTAAAAATTATTAAATCAATATTGTAAAGGAAAAACACTGTGGAGCTCAAGGAAAAATGAGAACAGCTTCTTCTATCAGAAGCTGATTTAACATAGCACCGGTCTATTGCAATTCTCCCCAGGAAAAGAGCTGAATATCATGATGTAATGATGATATCAAAGACATGAGCAGAATGAAGTTTTCTAGATAATGTATCTTTAACAGCAGCTAGGACCCCAAGCCATACAGCAAACTGTGAGTAGATGAGGAGCTGTGTAGAGCTGAAGACTGTTCCTTAACCAAAAAATTAGGAAACGTATATGCTAGAGGGGATACAGCAAAGGTATTAGACTCAAATACAGCTTTTTATGCAATGCCTTGTAAGATAAGCATATACAGGTTTTGGGTTATGTTAGGCCAAAAAAAAGATGACAAAGGAACAGGCAAGAGAGGGATGGTGGAAGGAACAAATGCTGCATCTTGCAGAGGAAAGGGACCTCGCATGCGTGCGGCTTCATGCCTGAAGACTGGGGAGAGTTGGCCCAAAGGGCACAGGCCCTTCTGAGCGTTTCTTCAAACTTAAAAGAATTTTAGGAGTCTGTCTAAAAGAATGAAAAGAAAGGAACTTCTTCTGTAGCAAGTTTCTTTTAGGAAATTAAATAATGGCAGAAATTCAAGCATCATCAGATTATCTCAGCATAATTAGCTGCCTTGAGACCTTCAGAATTTATTTGGTTGCCTATCATAATTTCCAGGAAGACAGGAGAAAAAACAGGCTTCCTTAAGCCAACTCAAGCAATGCCAAGTAAAGGAAATGTTAGGCAGAAGTGTAATTATGAACTTGATCATATTACTCTAAATATACATTGATTAAAAATATGTAAAGTTAGAACAGGGGATCAAAGCAGGCCAACAAAATAAAATAAAAATACAGGTAAATATGGTTGCCATTCTCCTCATATGTTTGTAAGAATTACAGATTTCCTTCTTGTCCTAGCAGAGAAACCAAAAAAGAAAACTAATTTTCTTAATCAATTTAATCCCCACGTTTATGAGTTAGGATTTTAAACCTCACGGTTTTTCTCACAAGCTGGACAATAAATTGAATTATGAATGCCAGTCATGTGGATGGCACAGGAGGATTTGGCTTTAAGTACCAGGTAGTTTGTGGAGGTGAGGGAATGATGATTTTCTGAACCTAGTTCCTTTGTATCCGGTAGTAATCTCTCGCCAATCTCTTTTCCTATAGTTTTGATCATAGAATCATGGAATCGTTTTGGTTGGAAGAGACCTTTCAGATTGCTACTCTATGGACTCCAAACAGTGTGCTCGGTATCTGTAGCAAGATCTTGGAGCATCATAGAGGTGAAGCATTTTCCTGTTTGATTTTTAATGAGATGAAGCTTTCAACCTTTGGCGAGGTTTTAATGAGCTACCCCTAGATGGCACTCTGCAAGGATAAAACTGAAACCACCGCAGTAAATCTTCCTCCAGCTCGGCTTTATGCGTTTTGCCAACCAATTACTCCAAACCTGTCGTAAAGTTAGGATAAAATTGTGATTTCCTTCTTTGGCAGCAATAAGAAATAAAGACACGGGAAAAAAAGTAGTGTTCCCAGTGTTTTGCACACCAAATTGTGTTGGAAAGTTCTGCTTCCACGGTCAGTCTGGAATAACCTTTGCTCATCACCACCTGATCACTGATCACTCCTTTCTTTTTTTAATCTTTTCTTATTTACAGATGATCCCTTCTGAATAGCATCTTGCCTCTGGCATAACCGCAGCATTTATTGCTGAGCCGGTTTTGCTGCTGCAAACCCACAAGCTTGAGGGAAAGCAATTCACTAATAAAAGTTTCCTGCCACTGTTGTGTGTCTTCTTTTCTTTGGAAAGATAATATTAATAGAGAGGGTTGCTTGATTTCTTGTTTCTGACCCTGCACCAGCCCCAGGATGGTTTTTTCCCAGTGGTGAAGGTGTTACATTTCTATGAATCCCCTCTCCTTCATTTTTCTATCATCCTCTGAATGCCTAGCTCTCAAGCAGCATGCCAAACCAACGTAATTCCAGCCTAGAGAGGATTAAAAGAGAACGTGTATTTTTCTGTTCAGCCTGAATCTGGAGCATAACCTCGAGGACTACGTGTGGGACTGCAAGCGCATCCTCACGCACGCCTCGCTGCACCTCCTGGTGCCCAAGGACATACCCCAAGTACGCTGGCTGCTGGGGGACAGGCGGGCTGCAGGGCTGGGGTGGGGGGGGCTGGCACAGCGCAATCGCTACTGCCCCCAAAGCCCTCCCTCAGAAAAGTGTAGTCTGCGAGATCCCGTCATAGCTCTTAAAATGCAGCTCGCTGATGATGAGGAGTACGCAGCCAGACGTGGTGTGTAAACAGCAAGATCTCCAGAAATCCAGACTCTCAAGGCTTATTTTCATTAGCAGGTTCTGTAAACACAAAACTGAATGGTTATGCCCAATGGCTGCTCTGTCTTTTTTGCAATATAGCGCACAGCAATTCAGAAGAAAAGGAAGGAAACAAAGCCTACTATCTCTAGGAAAAATCTAAAATAAATCCTTACTTGCAAATAGCTTCACCCAATGGTATTGTGGGGGCTAGAAAGAAATAGAACAGAACAGAAAGCAACAACTGTGACAATTGTTTGCCCTAATCTTGCAAAAAAGGTGTTAGAAGGAGAATCCCATTATGAAAGGGTGAAAAGTGGACATAAGATTGATTTTTTTTTTTTTTTGCAGTTCCATTCACTGTCAACACAGCATGGGATTTTCACCAAAAACAGCTTAAAGGTGCTGTCTCAAGGCCTGGGCAGGATCTCTAGGACTCTAGAGAGCTGAACCACATGCATGGAACTGGGTTCATGATGGCAAAGGGCCTCACTCCTGGCCCTCTGACCAGAAGTCCACATTGCCTAGAGGACTTCAGGCTATTGTGGGCTATTGTGGGATGGATTTTTCATAGTTGTTTGCATCCTGCAAGGACAAGTCTTTCTAATTTCTCAAATAAATTTCAAAGTATCTTTTAAACACTTTTCCACTAGCAGCTCCTGATGCCAGAACCACTAGGAATCATCAAAGGCTTTTGTGAAAATGGGGAAGAAGGAGGAAAACAAAAGACAATAGAGTTAAAGGTACACACAGTTATACAAGGAAGGCCCTTGAAATCAAACGAACAGAAAAAAAAAAAAAACACGAACAATACCGTAACTCTGTAATCCCTCCCAGATGTAAAGGTTGGCCCTCAGCTGTTCAAGTCAGTAAACAGGATCTCAAGATCAAGCCACTGAGAGCAGAGACTAGTGCAGTGATACGTTTAAAAGAATTGAAATATGCTTAAATAATGGATGTTCCAGCTTGTGTATTGCACTTGATCAGCATATTTTTCCTCTTTAGCACTTGCAGAAAGCCTGACTGCTGTCTCTTGAAAGGCAAATAATGTAGAGTGTCTCTAGGAGAGCTGAGATCTAAGATACATAGCTATCATCGGTGTGATAGAGCCTGAGACAGCATGGCACATAAGAGTCAGGAAGCTTCACGATAGCAGTCTGATTATTAGTTTGGAGACTTGGTCTATCTGTGCTAGCATAAGAACAAGTTTCTATAAATACGTGGTAGAAAGGGTGTAATTTGTTCTTCGTATAATACCTGTTTTATGCTCTAGTGGAGCCAACTGAGTCACTGAAGTATCAATGCACCGTTACAGTGCTGTTTTTAAAAAGTATGTCCACACAATCTGAAATTGTGTATGCCTGTAATTATTTTATCATCAAAATTGGTAAGTGAATATTAATACCGTGCTTCTTGCAAACTGCAGCTGAAAACCAAAAGATATTCTTTGAATTGCTAATGTAAGGTGCTCTCAAAAAATCAGGCTGCAGAGGTTTCAGGCTGGACTTTCCAAAACAGTGGAAAGGTTTTCTCTTGGTTCCTCTGCATCTCAGTTGCATCTTCGTCAAATGGTAAGGACACCATCTCCCTCTCCCACAGGAACGATGCGACGGTGAATTCATTGAGTCTCCTGAAGCACCTGAGTCAAGGAACGCAGAAGGAGTCACGGAGAACACGTACATCATGTGAGCCGGGCTGGGATAATGACCAGTAAACAAGGCAAGAGGCCTCCCACACAACAGCACGATGACAAAGAAGGAAATAGCTGCTCAGGAAGTAACTCCATCCCCCTTTCCCCACCAGGACCAGTGGGGAAAGAAAGGGAAAAAACAATCTTTTTAAGACTTACGTCACGCTGCAGATTCACAAAGGGCACAAGCCAGTGTTTCACAGCTGCAAAAATGTGCACCCCTAGTGTATTTTTACTTTTGAGACAGTAATTTTGTAACTTTATGAAAGTACCATTAACAATGTGGTTAACATTACTGAAAACCTTTGTCTTATTCACACAGACAAGACAAATAAAAACCTGCATTCTTCTTAAACTACAAAGATCAGCCTGATTAAAACAAACTTTAACTTTTCAGCTGTGTTTATCCTGCAAGTCCAAAAATGAGCATTTTCCCCTGTTAGAAAGATGTTCACAGCTTTGCACTGAAAAAGTTGTGCACTGTCTTGTGCTACTCTGTAAGCGTTAACGTAAGTCTACGAAGACTTTGGATTCCTCTACAGGACAACGTGATAAAACACACTGAAAATCTATTTAGCCAGTTCCCAGCCCTTATCTATATACTTTCCCATGGTGAGTGATAAGGGTCCCTTTCTGTCTCTCATCAAGGACCAGCGGAAATTATGTTTTACAAAGAAGAGAACAGCAACTGTGAGCGGCACTACAACGGGAGACACCTATTATGTACAGCTGTGTCCCGTTTTTTGTGACATTAGAGATCCTGACCCAACCACCTCCATCTCGTTTTCATGGACAAGGGACTCAGTACTAAAGGCACACAAGACACACCATTTCTTCTATTGCTTTTACCAATTAATGGCATGCAAAGGAGTACCCTTATTAGATATTCTTACAAATTACTGTATTGAACAGTAAGGAGGGCAATATTCATGCAGAGAACTTTGCATAATGCTCAGTGCTGCCTGTGCTCTCCCTGTAAGCTTCAGAGAGAAAAAGGCACTTTGTGGTGCCACAGATGCCAGTGTTCAAAGTACGAACATAAAATAAGTTTTGTCTACAGGGAGATGCAGGCAAGTTCCTAATTCTACATGGAATCTGCAGATTTTTTTTTTTATTTTTTTTTTTTTTTGGCTAGAAAGGCTTTCGGTGCCTTTCAAAGGAGAAGAGTGAGTATAAAGTAACACCCTTTCTTCTTTGAGTTACTTACTTGATCTACACAGAGCTCCAGTTCAAATGTCCTCTTCACAACACTCCCGTAGCAGGGCTGCATCCCAGCCGGTGAGATATACTCATGTAAGATTCTCTCAACCTCTTTTGCTAAAGCTTATTTAAAATTTCACTGGATAAGATGGAGAATCAGAGCCAGAGCAATGCAGAAGGCTGCACACTGCATCTGCAGGAGGTGTGTGGGCTCTCTTTTCTAAAGACAAGGAATTTTAATAGCTCCTTATGAAGTAAAAAGAAAACAACTTCAAAAGATGGCAATGAGAGCGCTACCATGAAAGGACAGCCTCTGACGAGAGTTTTGCAATGCAGGTTAGAAATGGTGGTTCACCTTCCTTTGGCTGGTCTTATTCAGACTGCCTCATAAGAGAAGTGAGAGAAGGGAGCGATCACCAGCACTTTTCCTTCTCACGTTTCCAGCATATTAAAAAGCCAGTATGACAAAATGTCTCATTTCTGATAGAAAGCATTTTTTCTTTTCCTTTTGTTGGCCCACACTTCCTTTCCTTTCCTGGCATGTGCTAGAAGGCCAGGACTGCCCTCCTACTGCAGTTCCTGGATCTCTCCCTGATTTCATCTCGCATCTGCAGCATTTCTATGCCTCAGTTTCTTCATGTAAAACACTTTCTTGAGCTATCAGTAGATGCAAAATAAGAGAATAATGGCGATACAGGAAGTCGGGAGAGTTGGCAGGGCTGTATCTCTGGAAATTTTATTTCAAAGCATTATTAAAAAACTTGCCAGCCTGTTTGACTCATTGGTAGCCCAAAGGGATACTCTGAAAAAGGGAGGTATTTTACATATGGAATATAAACTGTGAGGCCAGTTCGGAGGAGTTACCATTGTGTATTCTTAGCTGAAGACAAAGAAGGGAGGGAGAAAGAAAACACTGCTGATAGACTTCGCAAACAATCAGCTGTGCCGACACTTAGAGTAGTAAGTTACATTGTTTGCAGTGGCCTAGATACACTTTCTTCCGCTGGAACTAGAACCATTTTTTTTTTTTTAAATTCGCCATTACTCCAGTTGGAAGCAGGTGGGGTTTGTAAGACTGGGAAAGCTAATTTTGGAAGAAAGAACTGTGTGTGTTTGGCATCAAGCCAGTTACAGTTTGGAAAGCAGAGGCTGAATTATGGAGGAAGTGGGTTTTTCTGCTGTTATTTTTTTCATTTAATCTTCAATGCATAGAGCTGGATAAGGGCAGCTGCCACTCAAAAATGTCCCTGAAAAGATGAACAGGACCGCATACACTCTTTTGCGTGCCGATGACAGCTTCCCCTGCTAAGTTTCTCCTTTGCAGATTCATCATGAAATTTCACACTGGGTTAAAGTTTGGCATGATTCAGAAGGAGATGAGCCAGGAATTAATGAAAAGGAAGATTCAGCAACACGATAATGGGAAGCTAACGCTGCTACTGTTTCAAAAATGGGCAGGGTAAGGAAGAGGAAGGGAAATGCTATCAGTAAAAGACATTTGCTGTTCTTCATTTCTTCATAGACCTATTCCTTGGAACTGCTCTTCCCCAAAGCGATCAGTCAATCACTCCTGATTGCTGTCAATAAGACCAGTTGCTTCAGGGATTTTCTTACATTCTAGATATGAAAAAACTTGTGAGGTTGTTGAATACCAACTCCTACCTGAAACCAAGTTTTGCTTCTAAAGTGGATTACATGATAATTCCAGATTCAAAGGCTGAATATAAAAGAATTTGTGTAAGTTGGGCCCATCCATAACAAACGTTAGTAAAGCAGATGTGTTCTTTCCCCAACCAAGAGAGGCATGCACCTCTGTTTGTTAAGCTCCGTCTAGCTGCATCTCTGCTACAGCTGGATAGTATAAAAAAAGCTCTTTTAAAAAAAACCACAACAATGCTTCCCTTGGCAATATACATTCATTACAGTGCTTGCACAGGACTCTGATGGCGTGTCCTTTCACTCTTTACTTGTTCTCCAAGGAGTAAGGATTAGTGTTAACATGACATCTCAGCTAGCTCTGCTGCTAGTCCCTTATTATAGGTTCTACACTGCAGCTGAAATGAGACTCACGTCTTATTAAGCTCTGGCCTTGTGATACATGCTAGGAAAGCCCTAACTTCTGTATTTATGAAACAAAGAACAATATCATTATCTTGTCCTGGAGTTCTCTCATAACAAGATTTTGCTGTACAAAATTCTAACTGCTGCTTCCTCCCTCCATCACTCTTCCAAAGCCTTACCTAACAGGCCACTAAAGACTTGTCAACAGCTGTTCCCTTGCTATGATTTTCCCTTCAGGGCTGTGGAGTGTAATAACTTTCTGTAAAAGAAAAGCAAATTAATCATGATAATTTTTCAATGCATCCTCACTCCTCATACAAGCCATCATTATTTATCACGTAGTCCCTAAAATTGCCAATGGTGACAAATGCAAAGACAATTAAGTCAACAGCTAATTTTGAGTCTTGTTTACCTCTTCAGCTCAAGGGAAAATTATCTGGCTGTAAATAGAGGTTTTTCATTTTATACATAGGACAGGTAGTTCCACCTGAATTACAACAAAGCCTCAGGAAGGATACTCGATGAGACGCAAGCATGGATCATTTGTTCCCCCTAATGATCTTATAACACTTGCGCATACAGTAATACAAGGTAACAAGTGAACGTTTCTGCATAGCCAGTACTGAAGCAAGACTGCACGCACAACTACTGGTTTTCACCACAGTCTTAAATACTCAGACTCTGCCTGTTCAGGTTGCCACAAACTATTCTGTACATGGTCAAGTTATGTGACCTCTGCACAATGGCTAGCTGCTTTTTTTCCTCCAGCAGAATGTCTCTGTTATCTTCAATATTCTGAAGAGTATTTCCTGATTAGAAATCTAACATCGCCAGTTGTGGTTTCCTGATAACCTCAGCATGCTCCAGGGTCACTGAACAGGTCACATATACATTTTACATAGTCACAGCTTCCTAGCAAAATTCATGTCTAAAATGCTTTTTGCAGCACCTTTTATTAATATCCATTAATAATAATAATCAGATCCCTGTGTTGTTTTATAACCAAGATCCGTTACTTTTTTTTGGATCTGTAAAGGGCAAGACAGGTTCAATGCAGCCACTACCTCCAACTGCAAGATATCTGATGAGAGAAGAGGACAAGCAGTTCACTAATCTTTCTCTCAGACTTCTGCTTCCAGTTTGATAGTTTCTTCCAGTGAACAAGATGAAACTTTGGAAGACTCAAGTGGTGTTGAATACAGAAGCAGGGCAGGAGCACTACCCAGAGGAGACACGATGGGAGGTGCCCTGGAATGGGAAGATGAAGAGGAGGACCTTTGCTCAGCTTCCTTTGTTTTCTGTGAGGCTTCAGGAACCTTCCTCAAGATTTACCTCTATTGGACTAGTATCCTTAACAGGAACAGTGAAGGACCCACTCCAGGAATTAGGTCACACACTTAAGCTTCCTGGCAATAAACAACGGAAAAGGATCTGAGTGAAGGTATCAGTCAACACATAGGAGTGTTTTCTTCCTTAAAGCCAGGAAGTACAAAGTCTATTTTTTTCTGCTACCCTGGTTTTGTGATTTCAAGTGCCTTGGCACCTTCAGAAACCCTAAAAGGTTATCTTTTAATTCCACTTGGCAGATTACAAATTTTATTGTAAAATTTTACTATTAAAATGGAAGGTTTCTTTTTGTTAGCTAGTGTTTATTGATTATAACTTCTGATTTTCCTCCGTTTATTCAGCTCTGACACAGCTGTGTCTTTTTGTTAATATCCACTTTCTAGTAGCTAATCAACTTGTACTTATTAAGTTCAGGTTTTATCAAGACTGGTTTTAATATGACTATTTTCAGAAAAAAAAAAAAAACCAAAACGGTGTAAACATTTCAATAAATATTTATACACCAAAACCAAACACTCCAAAATCAAATCCAAATTCATCTCAGCCATCCTGGGCACCATGAAATATTAATTACTTGGTGGCCATTAGTCTAATTTTCATCTCTGCCCCATGCGTCCTGGTGCTTTTACTCAGCCTAGAAGGCCTCTTAAGGTTATGTAGCTCTACAGTACAGTCATGGATGGGAGGGCTGCAAGTAGCAGTGCAACCGGAACACTCAGTGGTGCACTGGTTCCGTAACAGAGCTACAGAGAAAAGAAGAATATTTGCAGACCTTTCACTTATACCTCTCTCTTCTCACTGTTGTGGAGTTATGAATTAGAGCAGCATGAATCTGGAGGGGTTCTGTTTGAAAAAAAAGCTTCACTGAGGTCAGAAGGGAACACACAGAAATTCAGGTTTTAAAAGAGGAAATTTCTAGAAGAAGAGATATTCCTTTAAACAAAGCCCAAGATAAGATGTCCTGTATCTGCAAATAAATAGGAGTAGGAAATAACCTACCATAAGTAAACCCGTTCTTAGTGAAAAACCTCCTCTAGGTAATCTTGTAAAGTCAGGTCAGGTTTACTTTAATCAGGCATAAAAAGCCTTTTTCAAAGTCAACAGCATCTCATGAATAGGACCTACTAGGAGCCTTCACTGATGTCTACTGAAAGTTGGCAATATGATGTAAGATGAAGGAATTCATAGTAACCAGGGAACTTTTAAAACCACGTTGGTTTTCTCAGTAATGACAAGGTATGCTTGTAGGAAAGTTAGAGGAGAAAACTGCAGTCAAAACCAAGCCCATCAGAGGATCTTGGGGAAAAAAAAAAAAAAAAAACCAAACAACAAAACACAAACAACAGTCAGTCTCTGGGTTTTACCTGTTAATTTAATTCTAAGTGACTAACCCCTTTGGATCCTTTGGAAAACCTAGATGCATGATGCCTGTGACATTACTCAAATAAGGGGGAAAAAGTCTCCTGTCTCAAGGATCTTTATGGAGTACTTAAATAAGTAAGAACAGATGTTATTTTAAAAAGCAAGCAAGCAGCTCCAGGGTGTGGTACATGTAAACAAGGGGGAAAATGACAATTATGACAAAAAGGAGATGGGTATGAATGACTGAAAGTTATGTGATGGAAATACAGATGGCATAAGCAAGAATTTGAAGCTTCCAGAAGAGGGAAGCAAAGAATAATTATCAACATTTTAAGATTTCAAAGTAATTCATCAACATTTCTCTTTCCTGTACTGTTTTCCAAGCAGTCAAACCATATCAAGAACAAGTGGAGTGACCCTCTTCCTTAAAAATTCATGATGGTAGTTGAGATCAGCTGTGGCTTCTTCCTAAAACATTTGCTAGTTTTCATCCCTGAACTGAGCAAAGCCTGGGGAAAGTCTTGGTTATGAAACTGATTATCATCAGTCTGGATAGTTAATTTATAACCACTGCTCTGCTCAAGGGCTGGCTGTTAGTTCTACTGCATGCAACTTTGCGTGGAGTCTAGAGTAGATATGATACACTGTTTTCATAATTTAAAAATCTCTGTATATATTTTTTGTCTTAAACTTCACCTCCTGGAATCATTTGATTAAGGGAGAATCTCTAGGTTTGTTCTTAATTACAATTCTTCATTGTCATGGTTTCAGAGAAACAGCTGAAAACAAGAACCGTGAATGCTGAGTACAGAATCCAATAAGACAAAACACACTTAGAAAGACCTTATGATTCTAAGCCACTACCATACTTTTTTTGGTAATCCAATACTTATCTGATGCTCAGAATGAACCTTGTCTTGAGCAGCCTGCTCTGGCTGACCTGCCTCCAGCAGGGGGGTTGGACTAGATGATTTCACAAGATGCCTTCCAACCTCAACGATTCTGTGTTTGCAATGGCAGACATTTCATTATAATTTTAAAGGGGGTCCTCTTATAAACAGCAGAGAGACCTATTGTTTTCTGTCGCTATGTGCCGACCATTTCCCAAACACTTCCCCCTGTGTGTGAGTGTACACATACATACCCTCCCTCACATACACACACACAGATGGTCCTTGCTGTTCTCTAGTCTGTATGAATAATGACTTGGGTATAATAAAAAGCACAACTGGAATTTCTTTTAAATGCCTGTGTCAGAATAATGCGAGCCAATAAGAAGATGGCATTTCATTAATTGTGTTGTCAGTGACAAGTGAAAAGTATGAACGTGCCAGTCCCATAATTCTCTCAAAAGCAGTTCGTTATGCACTGCTGATATGTCACATTTCCACCAAGGAGGTACTGAGATCTGAGAAATAAGCCTTCATATGCAAGCCCACTATCTCCCACTTCCACAGTCTCAGTGGACTTGAGAGTCTCAGTGGACTTGAGTCTCAGTGGACTTGAGAGAGGCACGGTATTTCAGAAGACTCTGAGGACACTGGTATACACTTTAACTCACCACTTTCCCAAGCAGCCATGTGTCAACGTGTCTTCAACAGATCATCTTATAGAGCCTGAGCACTGTGAACCTGAAACACAATAAGAGATCAGCTGATTCAATCGCACTATGTGCTCTATCAAAAAGATAAATCATACGGTACAACTTGCATTTAAAGAAAGTAATCATACCTTGCCATTTTTCAAAGTATGATGTCCTTCATGGTGCCTCTTAAGTCACTGAAGCCACTGGCCTCAGAGCTCTAATGAAAATGTAAACAGTGGTCCACCATGTACCACTAGTCTTAGGATAACCTTTTCCAGCATTTTCTTTCTGCTCTGAGCACTGTAGGACTGAGTAGCCCACTTGCCTTTTATTGGTCAGATTGCTTGTGTTTTACCAGGAAGACACAGATTTATTTTTTTTTTAAGATAATAGCATGGAGAATTGTTTTGAATGCAAATACATCTATGAAGCACACTTGAGATTATAATGTACATATGGAGAACAGTAGAAAGGAAATCTTATTCATATACAATTAACAAAAATGCTTATACAATACGTGCAATCTACTGACTGCCCAGCAAAGAAATCACGCAGGAGAGAGAACATTAGGTCCAATTACAAAAAACTTGGAATTCAGAATCCAGTGGTATCATATTAAATGCCAAATGCCAAGACAATATTTTGAGAGAATGTACTACATTAACTGAAGTTGTTTCCACCCTCTTTTTATAGAAATCCTAGGCTATCACAAAACTTGTCCAGTAGGTACGTGCTTTCTGTTTGTAAAACAGCCGAGTGTAAAAGACAGGCTAATGAAGAATTGCTCTGTCAGGACCACAAGCCTCAGGAATGAATGGCTTGCAGGGAGGGGTGAGCAGTAGTCGAGAAGCTGTAAGGAACATTTTGCATTTGCTGATCATCTTTCATGAATGTATTTTACCCCTTCTCCTACTCGAAACCAAGGACACTATTTCAAATTCCCAAGTTCCACTAAATAACACACAGAAGGAAAGGTCACAACCTGAAACCAAACATCAGCGTCTTTCAGCATTTTCACTAGCAGTTATCTTTATCTGAAAAGCTACTCGAACTGTTTAACACAGCTGCTTGCTGTGGAAATAATACTTATCGTGGAAATATTACTTATTTCCTTGATATGTAAACTTAAATGCTCATTGAAGTTGTCCATAAAGAAAATATGTCTATGGCTAAAGGAAACAGTCCTTAGTTTATGGACTGGGTATTTGCAAATGAATGTGTACCTGAGACATCAAGACTAACATTTCCCTGATGTATTACACTGTGCCGTACAGTGCTTCAATATCCAAAGTATACAAAACCCACTTAGCGGGTATCTCGGCAGCAAGTCTGCGGTTGTAAATGCTACATTTGTCGAGCCTCCCAATAAACTTTTCATATTTAGCATCTGGAACTGCATCAACTTCATCTGGCTCTTCCAATAGCAATCCAGCATGTGAATGCAGTAATCTTTTTGAAAACCATCATCTGTCAAATAGTAGGTTGTTTTACTTGACACATTCAATATATTCGTATGGAAAGTCTTGCACAATGACATCTACCTAATTTGCCACTCATCTAGTTAGAGTGTTACTGTGTTATCATTTTACTGAAAAAACAGTTGTTCTAGCTGCAGAGATAGCTTCGTTGCTCTAAATTGCTTACACTGACTTTGTGTGTCCTTTTTCCTTGGGAAAACAAAGTAGCATAAATGAACAAGGACCAAAACATTAAACAGAACAGCCAATGTTTGTCTCTTGTCCATTCACATTAATCAAGTTTTAACAATGCATTCGTAGTAAATATTTATGGAATGCTTTCTCTTGCATCCTGGGAGCACACTGTAGTTCTTAATACAGGGCTAAAAGCCAAATGTTTCTCTCAGACATGATACCATACTATTAAATAGTTCTTCAATGTTTATATCTATGTATGAAGTGAAATTTTCTTTCTGTTAAACGAGAATATTGATTATTAATAATCACCGCCAGTTCATTTTACAAACATTTCTTTTTCCGTTCAAATGCAGCTGTGAAATCACTGTAAGTCAGCTGTTCGTATTTCTGGTCTATTGACCATCTGAATACACAGATTTCTGTTGTAGTACAGGCCAGCTTCATGAAGAGGCATAAGAACTATTCCCAAGAGTCATTCTGCATTTTACCTAGTGACTGCTTCAAGCAAACCACAGAAACATGCCAGAGGAACACCTCCCCTGACCTCCCCTCCAGGCTAAAAGCTCCAAACCTACTGATATATCCCTTCTCTGTCCCTTCTGTTTCTTATGTCTAGGGCTGTTTTGTGGGAAGTTTCATTATAAAGCCTTGAAATGGGCTTCTCATCCACCCTACATCCAGGTGGTGAAGACACAGACTGTGAGGAACAGCAGATATATCATGCTAGCTTAGTACTCCTGAATGATTTTGGAAGCAGCACTGAAGCTACGTACAAAAACAAGACAAAAGGTAAGGGGGTAACTCTACTTTATTACTCTGCTTTCTTCCTTAACTAGTTAGCAACTGGCATCCATGTTATTTTCTCTAAAATGAATATTTCCTGCACAGAAGTTAAAATTAAGTCTAAAACAAGTTGGCTACATTCAAATTGTGAAAAACCTCTTTTTCAGGGCAGGAAGGAAACAGGAACATCCCCAGACATCTGGGTGAGTCACAGCACACTAATGAAAGACAGATGGGTGTGCTGATTCGGCACGACTTTTTTAACTTCTCATTTGGTGTAACTATTCTCTTAGGTTTTTCCTTAATTAAATTGTCATGAGGTGAAAAAAGCAACATGTCCAAGGATGTTAGATTTAGATTTGCCCTGATTTGTACAACTGTAACAGATGAATATTTCAGGATTTCATACGTTAGGAACAGAGAAAGAAAGAAACTTATATAAATGCATTTAAACTCATAAAGTCCATTTCCTGGAATCACGGTTTAAGAACATTATCTTGAGGAGGGGACTAGAGATGCTTGGAGTCAGTGCTGATAGTACTGAAAATCTTCTAAAAGCTTATCTGCCATTCTAGCTTCAAAATATATTTTTTGTGCTGTGTTTCACTAGCTTCAACAATATCAGCCCACCAGAAAGCTACGCATGCATGGAAGAGCTGGAAGCCCAGCAATAAGGTTTAAATATTATGATTTTCCATGAACTGAAAGAGGATCTGATCTATTCCACTGCAGTGGAATTATTGCCCAATCCTGCCTCAAGCACCAAGTTTTCAGCTTGCTAATGCAACCAAGAAGCTAGGCTGTTACTTAATGTCCTATTATCTAAGAGTAGCATTTCTGTATTCTGCACTGTGTGCTGCACGCTTCTCCCAGAAACAGAAAACTAGCTCAGCTCCAGTTTGAGAGAAGAAAACCTGTATCATACAACCAAGAGTCCATTGGGCAACAGATCCCCTTCCTTCAGTGGCAAGTCCATACCTGGACACAGATGTTTATGATTTTCTTCTAAACCCGGTATCTAAGGGAAAAAAGGAAAGAAAAAGATAAAGAGAGAAAACTGTGATTTTTCCGTGTTATCAGGTAGTGATACATTGATTTTATTATCTGAGTGATGTCAGAGAAGGACAGAGATAGAAAGCCTCCGCGCTGCAGCTATGCTGGTCTTCAGCGCTCCTCACGGACAGGCTGCTTCCAGCAGGGCTAGGGACTTGGACGGTCAAGATGCTTTACAAACCATAGGTGCTGTAGGAGCTAAGGCTTTGCCATACATAAATGGCAGGGAAAGAAAGAGTACCTTCACCCTGGCAAGACTTTCTGGGCTAGGCTTATTTATTTGAACTTCACTGAGTGTAACTTAAACAGAGTCCGTGTCTGAGTCTTTGCTGAGTCTTAAACGGGCGATCCGCAAATTCCAGTTGTCTGGTCTTTTTTAACCTGAACAAATAAATAAATCATAATCCAGGAAAAGATTATCAGCTGTTCTCACTGCTGGTAAATCAGAATCCAGTCAGCCAGTGTAGTACTCCAGTTTCTGCTAGTTAAAAGCCTCTCAAAAACTTACACTGATATAAAACTAAAGTCTTGTAGTTGCATAAAGGAACAAATCTCCCTCCCAAGGGAGTAATAACATAAACTGTAGTGCTTGGCATTGCGCCATTCAGCAGACATTTAGTCAGCACCAGCTAGGACTCTGGGAATATTCACTCTTGACTGAGGTTTTGAAGTTCTGCTCTGAAGTCTTCTACCAAATCCAGAGCATGCAGAAATCCTGTGAGAAGTCAGGTCCTCCACGCCGCCGGGATGACACGTACTCCGAAGTTGCTCTACAGCTGAGCGACGCTCCCTGGAGGAAAGGAAGAAAGTTCAATCTTTGTTCGGCCAGAAAGTTCAGAGCCCTCCACAGACGCAGCTGGGGGCTGTGCACTGCCCAGCGCCCTGCCCCGCGCAGCTGCATCTGGGCTGAGCACCCAGCCGGGATCTGCCAGGGCGTTGTCACAGGAACACAGAAAATACCAATGACTAACACTTGCCACTCACACCCTTGCATTACTTCCAGTTTGACTTCAACAAGACTGCCTTTTTCTGGTGTTTTATCTCGCCGGACCCTCACTCACTTCCAGAGGGTGATTTTTCTGACATGTTGATTTTTCTTACTTAGCATCTGAACTTCTGACAAAAGTCACCATTTGGTCCCCAGCAGGCAGTTTTAGGACAGCAATCACAGATGAGCCGGTTATATCATACAAAAGCCACTTTGTGTCATGACTAATTTCAGATCCTCCCTATTTCTTATGCAGAGTCCAGCCTAGTTCCCTTATACACAGAGAATTAAATCCTGTGCCTGTATTTCCTTCTGGCTTTTCCACTGGGACACAAACTTATTAAGAACAAGCAGACAAGCTCAGGAGGCGACACAAAAGACATGGCCGGCAGCACTTGCTACCTACCCTGCAGGGCCCATTGCATTTCACTGCATGACCATCCCTGGCAGTGAAGGACCACAGGAGCCAATCTTCTCCCCATAACTGCACCCTCAGTCAAGAGCCCTCTTTTTTCCCCCCTTTCCCAAGGAAAATTTCCTGCTAGGACAAACTCTGGACTGCGCTCTCCTGTCAACACCGAATTTTTAGCTTTCTAATGTTTTTCTGCGTGTTCTGTCTTTGGTAGGAGAAGCAGCACCTCTGGCAGATGTGTGAGTATCTCTACAGATCTGTGTTATCTACAATGGTCCTGACTAACACCTGCTGAAGTATATACAGACTTTTATCTGGCCTTTGCACCGCTGTAGCCACAAACATGCAAATGCCTGATAATTGTAAGACAAACCTCAGAGGAGGTAAAGTATGATTACTTCCTTTATTTATATGCTCATCATGCTTTAAGTGTCCTGTTCCCAGGAAGCCATAATCGTTATGAAACACAATTCAAATACGAATAATTAACCTATTTTATTGTATCCAATTTGGGGCAAAACAAGGCTACAAAGAGGAAATAAACCGCAAACAAATACACAGATCCAACTGAAACAAAGACTTCACTTCTAGATTAGTTCTGACGGGACAGCCATCTTGCGGCTTCTGCTGCTATGAGTAAATCTGGCACGTGTCCTTCACGGACAGAGTGCTGCTTCTTGCTTTGGTTACAGCTCACTATTCACACGTTTCTTTGAATATTTTATGAAAGCGACATCAGGTGTGTCAAAAGGCAGTCTTTATGGCTGCCTCTGCAATGACAAAGCAACTCTCCTACATACTTTTTCTCCTAACTTGTGGACACCTTACATAATAAGCATGCCTTTGATTCTTGAGCATCTGTGACTATGTTTACCTCAAAGGACAGTCATACTCCACAGCAGGACCACAGCACATCTTGATTCCCAGTCACCCTTATTATGGGACCTCCTGAAAAATGCTGCAACTCCCTCCCATGCCTAACTTTCCAGGAGAGATGTGTATCTGGGTCTTCACCTGACTCAGTACCGGGATGGTGGTAAGTGGTACATCTGAAGCCAAGGGGTGGGAATCACTCCCAGGCTCTCCTGGTAGAAACACAGCTTGGGAGACTGTTGATGGAAATTTTTTCATCTATTGGAGAAGAAACTTCTACAAGTAAAGTGGGCTTAGCGATTTGCTCCCATCCTTATCAAGAAGTGCATGTTTTCATAACAATGCGGCTATGTTTCTGTTGTGCGTATCTCTGTATAACTCTGCTTTCCCAAACACAGCAAGACTAACAAGATGTACTTTTGAGTGGTGACAATGTAATTTGAATTTGAGAAATTAATACTGCTTTTCCCAGGAACACTGGAAAAAAAGCCCTTGTATTCCATCTACTATGTATAAAACAGTCAGTGAGGTAAGTGCTGAAGAACCTTAAGGGTGGTCCTCTCTGCCGCTGCCACCTTCTAAGCTGGTATCAGTTTCAGTCCTGTTGCCATTGCTCTACACTTCCTCAGGTTGCAGCTCCGTAACATAGCTCCACTGCCAGTGGTCACTTCTGGGTCCCCGTTTCTCAAGCCAACAAAAGCTTGCCTTGGCTTTGCAGGTGAGCCATCAGCGTGCCTTCTCAATCCAACAGGAGGGCTGGCTTCCTTCCCCCGTCCCTCAAGGATCAAGTGCCATGCCCAAGTCTCTTTTCAGAGCTTTCTTCCAGCATGCTCTTTAATTCAAATAAAAGCTGGCATTGAATTTTTCTTCATGATCTTCCTCAAGACAGGAGAGGCCAACTTCACTCAGCCAACAGCACGAACCCTCCCTCAGCCCTATCCTCTTCTGAAATATATTTAAGCGACCAGCCAGCTGCTTTGAACAACTGCACGTTGAAAGCAAAGCAGATACTTTAAATTCTATGTCAAGCCTATAGAAGTAATTAGAGAAGCATAATCAACATAAAGAGTCACAATGAAGATGACTGTTTGCATATGTACTACAGAAAGCAAAATCAAAATTACAGATATTCTAGCACAGAATTTATAAGCGAGATACAGAAACAAACCAACCAAGCACTACAGGACTGGCCTTAGAGCTAAAGATATGAACATTTCATTGTCTTTAAACCAAATATTTTGTAACCAACTGTTATTTGGGACTAGCTTTGTTAGCGAGATTCACAACAACTTAAGAAGAAAGGTGCAATGGCCTGAGGCTGGAATTGCCTCATTTTTTTCTATAGTTTCTTTTTCATACTGCATTTAGTCAAAAGATTACAAGTCCAGTGCAAAAAAAAAAAAAAAAAAAAAAAAATTATTTTCAGCTTCAGCTGTTCACAGCACAAACTACGCTGACCTTTTCCAGACAATTACATAAAACAGCAATGATAAGCAGTAGGAATCCCTATTAAAATACAACCCACAGCTTTTGTATGTGTGCATGCCTTTTTTTTTGGCCCACAGTTACTGGCTACGCCAAAAATGATTTTATGAAGAAAAACAACAGATACGATAAATTCCAACAGAAATCAGCTTCCAAATATGAACGGCAAGTATAACCACAGCTGAATTCAACTTTTGCTTAATTCACCAGGGGTGATCTGAGACATCTTTTATCCTTTATACACAACTCAAACTAGGCATGCTAGTAAAACCCCATTAATCTGTTTCATGAGTCATAGGCTTCTTTGTTCTGTGCGCTTTGCTGACGGTTTCCTTTATCTGAGGGTGGAGAATGTGCTTCGTATAAAGTTTCAACTTGTGTGTAAGTTCTCTCCGGCACAGCGCATGTGCCCTATGCAAAAGACTGTGTTTTTCTTTACCACATGTAGCTGCAGTGGAAATCAGCTGAAAATCTCGAGCAGGAAATCCCTTAGCGTGAGCTACAGAGTTGCAGTTGGGCAGTGTCTATAGACAGCCCAGGTTACAGCTTCCCAGTGATCATCCAGCTCGTGCACTGTGCCTGCTGCAGATCCTGTTCCTCTCCTTTCAGTCTTTGCAAAGAATAGAAAAATACTGAGCGGGACTTTGGTTGCTTGGTTTTTAACATACAGGCTAGACAGTTGTATTTTAACAAAGAAAGTAACTAAATCTAGCATCTAATGTTTGCTTTTTGCATCACCGGTACAGTGATCACAGTTGGGAAATAAGTTACGCTCTGATTTTGTTAGCAGAAAGCCCCTTTCTATGAAAAGGAATGGCAACCTCTCCTACACAGTTTGGAGGAGACAAGATTTCAGTTCATTGCTACTCCTCTTGGCTTCAACAAGCACAGGCATTTCTGAGACATTCCCCAAATAGTGTATGAGGATGGCAACACAAAGTAATGAATTTTTTTTTTCTTGAAAACAGACTCGAAGACATAATCAGTAATGCATGCATAGCCACACAAAAAATGCATCTGCCTTTCCTTGCAAAAAAAAAAAAGTCCTACTTCAGCTTCTGAAAGAACATACTTGTGAAGATGCAGAGTTAATTATTTTCTTCCACTCTTCCATTCTCTACTAAGGAATGTTTCTGAGCTCTTAAATAGCTCCACCCAAAATTAGTGCTGCTGAGTAAATCAAGGGTCCACAAGCCAGATGTCTGAGAATTTGACCAAGTGATCGTGTTGATTTTTACCTTCCCATGTGATAAACTAGAATACTTGAACAAGGATGTAAACATAAAACTTTTAGTCTTCTGGTCTTAAGTCATATTAGCTGAATAACTGACTTTACACATACATACCTCAAATTAGTTCTGTGTATAAGATTCACCTTTTATACTTGTAAAATCCTTTATATCATTATACAAAAGCCTCACTGAAGAAATGCTAATAGCTGGGGAGAAGACAATTTATGGTATACTGTGAATCACTCCAGTAACTAAACATACCTGGAAACTCACAGGAACTAGGAATATGCTAATGAAGAGGCAAAAGGTTACAATGCCATTAATTTTCTAAACAAATAAATGCTGCAAGTCATGTGACTATCTTCAAGAATTGTATAAAAAGTTAAAAGAAGTTACATTATTATTTGTAAATAAAGATGAACAGGCATGTGCAAGAACAGCACAAACATGACATTCAGCTGTTGCCAAGTCAGAACAATAAAACAGAAGAACTGGTGTGCTGAGCTGATGTTTTCTTTAAATCCCATTGTGTCGCATTTAAAAAGCTCACTGCAAAAGCATTGGGCCAGAACAGAACTTGTCAGGTCTGATGCATGTTTTGTCCAGTGCTTCACCCTCCTCATGCATCCTCTCCTGCCCAGCATTACTTCTGAAGCAGAAAATTCATTACCAATAGCAAAATAGATAAGCAAAGCTCGATTTTCCTTGTCATTAGCCAGCTTTAGGATGTGAACGCTAAGGCTGGTGAGTAGAGTTAATACAGCAGAGAAAAAACACTGTGGATCTGAAGGTGTTTCAAAACATTTTCAGCGGTGCTTAAGACAGCACAGAAGAGTTTCTTCTACCTGCTCCTTCTCGGTGCTGTCTTTAGCAGCAAAGAAGAGGAAGAGACAGCGGGCTACAAAGCTACTGTAGAGAGGCTGGTAGAGGGTGGAAGAGATCTGGTGTCTCTTTTGTACAAAGTTAAATCTCTGGAAATCAGTGGGTGGTTGTTGTTGCTATGTCAGAGAAACAACACCTTGTAAACATCTGGTTTTTCTGGTGGTGTGAATTTTGTGCCGCCCAATCCCCCCAGCACTGGAATGTAACAACTCTCAGCTGAGACTCAGTGTGCTGCATGCTCCTGCTGATTGCACAACCTCAGCAAAGATGTTGCAATGAAGTTTTGGTGAGTTTTTCAGCTGCGCTAACTTCAGCTGCAACGACTGAAATGTACCCTTCCTGTTTCTGTATCCAGAAAGACAGAAATTACTTTTATGCCACCTGTGGTCTGCTCAAGTTATCAACTGCATCTGCATCGGCTGCATCCAAGGATTGCATCCAGAACATTTTAGCTTGTTAAAAAATTTAGAGCTAAATTTCGAAAGTTTCAAGGGTGTCAGTCCACTTGTAGAGCTACGGAAAGAAACAAGAGGAAGAGAGCCTGATGTCTTCAAGATCACAAACCAGGAACAGAAACAGAAATCTCAACTACTAAGCTCCCTATGTGCATCACTAAACAATCACTGTCTTTGCTTAAAATGTGGAAAGTCCTCTTTTGAACCTTTACACAAACCAAAAATCATTTTCTGCATTCTGTACTCTAATATAAAAGCAGCGGTGCTCCGTAGGACTTGGCTACTTTAATTATAAAAGGACAGCTCATTCCCTGTAGGCACACTTCCTCACACTCTTCCCAGAGAGACGCTAAGTGCACCTTTCTTTCTTTCTTTTTCTGCTAAAATTCATTTAAGCCGTAGGCCACAGCTGTCTCTGGTGTCCCATTACATGGAAGTCTCCTATAGGAACCTGTTCTACCAAGATGCATATGGAGAGGGGGAACTGAGGTGGCAAATGAGTATTTGTCACTCAAAGCATAGAAGTGTACACACAATTAGTTCTTACTAGTGAGCAAGAAGAAATAAATTATAGATTTCTGTAGCATTTTGTACATTTAAAAAGATTCCCCCTGGCATATATATCAGCAGATGTCAACTAGAACTGGAGACCATCTATAGTAAAATATGTAATTGTGGTGGAAATGCCCCGGACAGATCGATAAACTTTACCTCTCTTCTGAGATATGATATGAACAATGTAATAAGTTCCATTTTCTTAGCTGGTTTTAAAATACTGAAGCCTGTCCCTGCACTCAACACAGTGCAGACTGAAGGATAACAAACCGTCTTAACCATTAGGGTTTGGCCAGGTTTTGCACAGGAAACCACATACAGCATGGTCAGTAGCAATGCAAGACCTCATCAATACACACATTCGTGCTTTTGATCCCTCCTCCACATCTGGTATCACTACGTAGATTTAGGTTCTTTTAAATCTTGGCAAGCATAAAGCTTCAGATTTTACATTGCAGGGGTGTGGGGGAACGGCCTCCACACGAGTCTTATCTCAAGGTGGGCTCCTCCCTGACACCACATAGCTGGGGGTGCTGGAAACTAAGGGCATGGTGAATTCCTTTGCTGGCTCCTGTCTAGAGCCCTCAGCAGACAGCAAGGGCAAGCTTAAACGGCTTTTCCAATTACCCAGATGCAGAAGAAGGAGACAAGGCAACAAAATGGAACAGTATATGGGGAAAAGAAGGTGAAGCACTGACAGGAAAGGCAAGCAGTAATAGCTTTGAGATTTTGAAGCTAGTAATGACAAGCCCCAATGGTGAAAATCTGGCCCTATCAGGACCAGTGAGACCTCACTCCAATTCCCCACTCCACCCCCACCAAAAAAAATGCAGGAGGATTTGCTCTCATTTGTGTAAGCTTTCTGATAGCACTCTGGGCACTTAGGAAAATAGCAGTGTAAAAATAAATGAGTCAGAAAAATGGATGTGGGAATGACAAATGCATGAGCTATTTTTCTCAAGTGATGCTTGCTTTCCACATTTCTTAAATTCTATGGAGAAGTTACTCACAGCTAGCATTCCCATGGCAGGTACAGTTATGCTAGCTTGTTTTATGAACTGAAATTTTATGTGCTCAAATGGAAAATGCTGCATTGTTTGACTTAATGACTTTTCCTAAACCAGACAGACAGGAAAAGGGGGTGTTCCAGCTGTGTGGTTTGTATTTCACATACATACCATTTTGCCTTGTATTTATTTTCCTTTTTTTTTTTTTGCTTAATTTTGCAATGCAGTAAAAAAAATTAGACAGTCAAGAACATTGTAAGTTTACTTTAGTCAGCTCCACTTGTCTTTTTTTTTTTCTTTACATAATAAGAGAAAAATATTAGAAGAATGCAATGTTGTGAAGGTTCTTGCTCAGAATTAGTGTAGATCTGCCCCCAGATCCCAGCATTAGCAAAAAAATCACATGTAAATAAGTACATTTTTATTCATAAGAGGTCCTTTAAGGAAATAATAAAAGAGAACTTGAATTATTTAAGCTTACTATGTGCTTTTTTTCTGTGAAGGCAGAAAGGCAGAAGCAGAAAGGAAGCAAATAATTAATAGAGAATTGGAGGAAAAATTATTTCCCTCTGTAGTATGGAAAAAACCCTACAATATTACTCCTGCCCTTCAACTGGCTTTAAATCACCGGTTTCAAAAAAAAGAAAACCAAGTATGAATCACCTGATTAATCTGTGAAATGTATTATCGCTCACTGTAAATTGAACCACTGAATAATTTAAACTGCTGTTTGGTTTCTTCTCAGCTGGACAACAACATCAATATCAGCAAATCCTCAGCTTTCTGCGTTTTTCCATGCAGATAAATATCAAGACTTCCCGACACATTACACCCTTCTCTCTGCCACTGCAAGGGAAAGGATACGAACAGTCATTGTTTGGGAACAAAACTTGGGAAACCAACTTTGTTCACCAACAAAGTGCACAAGGACAGCCACACACTTCTGTGTCATGATCCAAAAAAAGCTCTATGGGCTGAGGAGGGAGCCTCGTGAGCTGGCTAATTGGCATCATTGAGCACAAAGACACAGACTGTCATCTGCTTCGAAACAGATGAGAAGATAAACCACAAGAAAGATCCTAAAGCAGGAAATCGACTTTGGAATTTTGCTGGGAAATAATAATTTGCTGGAAATTATTCTTTAAAGAAGAATTTTAAAGTTTTCAAAGGGCAATAAGAACAATGGTTTCCTACCCGCCTTTTTAAGCACCTACTCATTAGGGAGGCATTTGCCTATTTGGCTTCATTTGTTCCTAAGACTACGCATGACTAGCAACGCATTTAATTCTCCTGCCTGTGAAAGGAGATTGATTCTGGGTATTCTCATATTTAAAACAATGCAAGTTTTCTGCTGCCATGGTTTTGCCTTCATTTATAATAGCTCTGCCTTTTTGAGAACAGACAGTGTCTACCTGTTGTGGTGCACAGGCACCACATCAAGCGTCTTTCTGTACACACACATGACTTAGCGACTTGAGCTTCTTTGGGTCACTGAGTCTGTAAAGCAAGGATGGAGGCCACTGTCTGTCAAACTACGACTGGGCCCGAAGTGTAAATTTAAAAGCTTTAATCATAAAATCACTGAATCACAGAATGGTTTGGGTTGGAAGGGGCCTTAAAGATCACCTAGTTCCAACCCGCCTGTTATGGGCAGGGACGCCTTCCACTAGACCAGGTTCCACTAGGCTACCCCTCGCCCTATCGCTGCGCTCCCTGATAAAGAGTCCCTCCCCATCTTTCCTGTAGACCCCCTTTAATGCCAAGTGTAACAACAGTACACTTCATAACACACTGGAGCAGCTGCTTCTTTTATTCTGCAACACACGACTAAAATAGCTCATGCCTGTCTTAGACTGTAGACGGCTGAAGTCGCCAACAGCATTTGCCATAGCATCTTCATGAAGGATTCTTATACAGAGATCGAAGCAAGAAATAACAGAGATGTTTTTGTTTTATCACTGCAGCTCAAAAGATTTTGCCCTGATGTGATGCATCTAGCATGCATACACAAAAATCATTATGAACAAAATGCCTTCACAAATGGCTGCTAAATTCTTGCCACGTTTGTCAGATCTCTGGCCTCTTTCAAGAATCCAGCTACACCCTCACTGTGTTTATGAAACTGAGCAGTCACATAACCCATGCTATGTAACAGAGGTGGAGATATAGAAGACAACAATCTATGGAAGAATAATCAGCTCTCACTAAACCTTAGCTTTCTTCCCTGCTCTAAATCAGTTGTTTCTAATCTGAGCCCTCAGTACAGCACATAACATTGGGTCATCTCCTTGGATAACTGATGAAATTCCTAAATCCTGGTCGTCTTAAAATTCATGCAGTTCGGTGTCAAACTGACTGTCCCTCAAGGCAACTGGTCCAACTCATGTCTGCAGTGCAGGTGGCCTTCTGGCACATGCTGCAGGAGGCTCTGGATGAACAGATCAGAGGGCATGCAGGAAAGCAAACTCTGGCAAGCCCTTGTCACCCAGGGCTGCATTCCCGAGCCAAGGAAAGGAAGGGGAACACATGCGCTGACGTGTACAACTACTTCCCCCAATTTTTACAGGAAAGGTGTTTTTGGGAAAGTTGATTCTGAGACAATGAGGCATGCAGACTTAACGCTTGAAAGGGAGATTTTAAAGAACAGAGGAACCTTCTGCCTTTTTTTACTGTCTCAACAATGTCGGTACTGGATGTATCACAAACATCACACGGTGGCTTAAAATGAAGGCATTCCAACTTTATTTTACTGCTTGTGAATATAATAGTTCATGAAATTGAGCTATTTTTTCTTTGAGGAGAAAATACAAACAGCAACAAAAATATTAAGTAGGGTATGTTCAGATAATATAGCAAATGGCAACAGTGCCTGAGCAAATAAAACATATATTCATATGGTCCTGTTTTATAGAACACAACACCTCTAATACATGTCATAAGTGCCAAAATTGCATTCATTTAGACTCAGAAGGATGTGGCTCAATCAAATAATATCAAATGAATGTGGCACTTAGCTGTTTAAGAACTGCTTTCGTCAGTTTTCACCTTCCTTCCTGAAGAGAGAAACAGACAGAATTTAACATCAGGAAAGGAGCATACAAAACCAGCACTAAGTTATAATCTTAAAATGGAATTATTTTGTTCTTAGAAGAAAAAAGAAAAAAAAAAGGACATTGTGGGTTTTTCAAAAGGAACAAACGTTTCATTACTGAAAATGTCACTTTGCCAGAAGCAGAGGAAAGGTATTTCAAGTTTTCTTTTCAGTAAGTCAAATATTTACATTAAAATAGAAGTGACTTAAAATATTCAAAACAAAGTTTCACAGTAAAATGTGGATATAGGAGAAATAGGTTTCAAAAGACATGCAGCAAACCACGCAATCTGAATCTCAGCAGTTAAATTACAAAGACGGATTTATACAGTTAGTATAAAATTGAAATATTACTAGAGGAATCAAGAGCTCCTATCAGCAGAAGACGTACTTTACTTTCATTGGATACATCTACACCATAGCATACCTTACAAAGCTTTATATTTAAGAAAAGCTTTTCACTGTAATTGATAAACCTATGTAGAGATCTATACCGTATACTGCTACAACCAGACTGCTCGTGGCATTTATAATAACTACGTATTTCTAGCCCATACTATTATGAAGACAAACTGTTAAAAGTGGCTCTCTAGACAGCAGAAAACTCAGCTTGCTAGAATTCAGTGAGGATCCTATAGTCTATTGAAACAGGAATTAAAGAAAATAAAAGTTTAATTGAAGAAGATGAATATAAATAATTAATAATAAATAATATAAATTTTAACACACTGCAGTAACTGTAAAACAAATCTGTTTCAACAGAAGAGAAACCCATAAAAATACAAAACACTAATTGAAAAAAAACCCTACATTTGATATGCTTAGCATAAAAATACTACAGAATTAATTCTAACAAAGACCACCTCTGTATACCCTGCTTACTCTGACATCAGTAGATCTTTCAGAGGAACTATTAAAACATTTTAAGAAAGCCGCTGCTTATGTATAAGTAATTCAATACCATAGATGATGAGTAGCTAGCTATTTAACACCTGATCCTAATAAAAGGCTACTTGTTCCAATTCTACTGGTGTGAGTTATTCCGGAAGAAAATGAAATTGGCTTTAAGGGAAAAGGGTTGCAGTATGTAACCCTTATGTATTAAATAAGAAAACTTCCAAGACAAGGGGAGAAAAATAGTAAAGAAGATGTTGCTCAGGAAACTGTAGGAAAGTTAGTTCCTTGAGATCTATGTATTGTTTATGAAAAGATACTCAGAAAAGAATTAGCAGTGAGCATCTACAGTTATAGATATTAAGATAAATGTACTTAAATAGCCTGTGTATCACTACCACAAACCTGGTTGACAGCCTTCCTGTTTTAACTGCTCCATGAAGACTTTGCTTTTAGGAAGTAAAAATCTATTTGTCTTTCCTTTGCTGCTTTGAACATCTGGAGATCTATGCTGTTTCTGGCAAGGTTGAGAGCTTATAGGTAAAAGGGGCAAAAATTTTATGCCGAGGCAGGAAAAGAGCTACAAGGATCTTACTTCATGAGAGGAACTGAAGGAAACTGAGAAGAAAGGAGCATTTATCTTCATAGCTCATGGACAGCTGCAAAGGCAGCTCTTTAGCTGTTCATATCATTGCGTTTCTTCAAGTTTGAACAGTTGCATCTGCCTTTACAACTTGCAGCCTTCACTGTGCTGCTGTATAAGTCATTCTTTTCTTCCAGCCAAAACACAGAACGTGCATGTCTTTTAAAGATACCGTTCTTTAATCTTATAGTAACGTTCTCTCCTTCTGAAGCATCTTCAGATCAGGCAAATGCCCAAGCTGTTTGCAGAAGCTTCCTGGTAGCAGCTATGGGCAGGACACAGAGTGAAAGACCTGCTAGGACAACCATTGCAGGTTGAGCGAGGCAAAGACAGGTGCTATCGGAAGAAGAGGGTCTCGGATTATGCATATTACTCACTCAACTAGATAACCAGCCCTAGTACTAAATTATTTTTATTTTTACAGATGAGTTGGCTTTCCGTGTGAAATGACAAAGCCTGGGTTTTTTTTCTAATCAAAGTTCACACATAGAAGAGCTGGTAACCACAAATAATGAAACTCATTTTCACAAGATGTCGGTGAAATCTTCATATCAAAAGATTAGTAAGACTGAAAAAAATTACCTGATATTCACAAAACTGGAAAATGTATTAGCCATAAAATGGCTAGTGCCAGCAAACTGTACCTCTGCCTTAAGGATTGAAGCAACTGGAAACCACTAGCTCCAGTGCAAAGTGCAGTTATCTCACATCTGTTCTAACAGGAGGTTGCTTTTACCTCATCTGAGCGCGATAACTTTGACAAAGACTAATTTTAGAAACAGGAAGCTACATGGTAATTCCAGTGAGATAACTAGGCTTTCTCCGTCAGTTCTGCAATCCTGGGGGAAAAAAAAGTTTTGGTATGATGTCATTAAATAGAGAGTATTTACTTTGAGGAGTACCGATTCTTGTTCTTTTTGTCGAGAGCAACTTCTCAGATGATGCTTAGCAACAGCTATAAACAAACACTCTGTTAAAGGACATCCTTTGAGCAACATTAATAGTTTCCTGTTGTGCACTTAACATTAACGAGCAGATCCGTACTACTGCATTACACAATGCATGTGCATATATTCAATCTTGCCTTCTGGGCTTGGAGTTCAGAAAAAAGGAAGATGCTAACAATGACGTAATGTTGACTCCTGTTGTGGTTTAACCTCAGCCAGTAACTAAGCAAACCAGAGCCACCACCACCCACCCCTCCCGCCCCCCCGCCGGTGGGATGGGGAAGAGAATTGGAAAGGTAAACATGAGAAAACTCACAGGTTCAGATAAAGACAGTTTAATAAGTAAAGCAAAAACCAAGCAAAGCAAAACAAGGAATTCATTCGCTGCTTCCCATCATCAAGCAGGTGTTCAGCCAGGAAAGCAGGGCTCCATCACACGTAACAGTTACTGGGGAACACAAACGCCATCACCCCAAATATCCCCCCCTTCCCTCTTCTTCCCCCAGCTTCATATGCTGAACATGATGTCATGTGGCAGGGAATATCCCTTCTATCTGTTGGGGTCAGCTGTCCCAGCTGTGTTCCCTCCCAACTTCTTGTGCACCCCCAGCTACTTGCTGGTGGGGTGGTGTGAGGAGCAGAAAAGGGCTTGACTCTGCATAAGCACTGCTCAGCAATACCTAAAACATCTCTGTGTTATCAACACTGTTTCCAGCACAAATCCAAAGCATAACCTCATACTAGCAACTATGAAGAAAATTAACTCTATCCTAGCCAAAACCAGTACAACTGCATAAATGTTAATGACTGGAAAAAACACCTCTTGCTGTTCGAGCTCTCCTGCCTACAGTCCTCAATGGACTCTCCAGTACTACTCCTGCAAAACTCAAGTATTTTAAAAGAAAAAGCTTATCCTTAATTTAAAGAGCAGAATAATTTTAAGATTAAGTGTGTTTAAGTTTATTACTGCAGTTAAACCCTTTATTGCCTCAGATTAAATCTAAAAATTACTTGACTAGGCACTGTCAAGGAGGAAAAAGCTATTACCATCAATTTATGAACTGGTGACAGCAATTCACAGACTCCGTGGCTTTCCACTTTTCCATGCTGGCAAGGTCCTCCCAATGCTAAAGAAGAGGCATAGACCTCTCTGAGGAAAGTTTAGGCCTACAACGTATGACCAGCCCTTCAGGCTGCTACGGCAGTGCCCGAGGGACTGACCGGACCTCAAACGGAGACGAAATGGCTGTTAGAAAACGACTTACAAGAACACAGGATTTTTAACACCCGTCTTCCCACACCAGCAAAATCAGTGAAGAAAACTCAGTGCCCTACAGAGTTTACGTTTGTACCCGTCAGCCATGGGCCTGGTGCGGGCACGGCTTGCAAATACAAGACTTGGTGCTGTTTTATGGATTTTCGGTGAAAATTTCTCCGAAAATCAGAGATAAAGTGACCTTGTTATGGGCAAGATTATTAGGTGTATTAGGTGTCCTGGCACGTTTTGCATTGGCAAATCCTTCCCAAGAAGAGAGTGCCCAGGTGAAAAGAGGTCAGCAGTGCAAGAGCCTGTGTCTCTGCTATTAAAAGCAGTGTTTAAGCCCTGGAGCTCATCTCGCACAGAAAATGGGGGCTCCTCTCGGGGTTCTTTCCTCCCCCTTGGCAGGCAGGCTGCACAGCAGCGGCCGGGGCTCCGCACCACCACCCCGCTCCTTGCCCGTCCCGCTGGAGCCGGGAGGACCCGGCCCGCCCCACAGGGCAAATCCCGGCTCCCCGGCCTCAGCCCGACGCCTCCGGCCCGCTGGCGAACGAGGGACGGCTCCGCCACCGCCTGCCCTGCCCGGGGGCTCGGCAATGGCGGGTAACGGCCTCCACCCAACCGCCGCGCCCTGAGGAGAGCGGCGATGGCCTTGCCACCCTATCAGGCCCTTCCCGCGGGCCGGGCGGGCTCCGTGTCCCCTGTCTTCTCTTCCCCGGCGCCGCCGCCCTGTCAGGCCGGGGGCCGTGCCGGAGCGGAGCGCCTCGGGAGGAGCACCCACCCCTTCGTCCCGGGGCGGGGCGGTCTGACAGCGCGGCGGCCTGGGCGTGTTGCGGGCGGTGCCAGCCTCCGGCCGGGCGGCAGCGGGTTGCCGAAGAGCGGCTGTCAGCGAGCGAGCGGGCAGCCATGCGGTGTTGGAGGCTCCTTCCATCGGTGGTGCTGCTCGCCGTCCTGGTTCCTGTCAGAGGTGAGGTGAGGAGAGGAGGGGCGGGCGGCGGGGAGCGGTCCTGCCGCGGAACCCTGCTACCCCGCCGGGCTTGGGGAGGGACGGATCCCCCAGCCGTCCGTGCCCGGGGCGGGGGGCCGAGGGCTGCGTCCCCGCAAGCTGGGGGGAGGTCAGCGGAGCCGCTGCGGGGGCGAGTGGAGCTCGTGAGGGAGCCGGGCGTGTCCCGGCGCCGGCAGCCCCCGGCTGTGCGAGGCAGTGGAACGGCGCTCTCTCCCCTCCGGCCCTTTTTTGAGTTGGTTTGTGGTTTGTTTTTTTTTTTTTTTTCTTTCTTTTTAACTAACTGGGAAAGTATTCCTGAGTTTTCCGCCCACGCTGGAAACCCTGTCTTGTTTTCAATGGCCCCGGTGGATCGGCGGCCCCGGCCCCGGCCCCGGTCGGGAGGGCCCGGGGGCGCAGGGGGTCCCTGAGGGAGGGGATTCGGGGCGGCGGGGAGCTCTGCCGCAGCTCGGCTTCCATTTTAGGAAAGAAAGCGGAGTTACGGCAATTCCAGGGCAAACAGATAGTCACTCACCAGAAAGTCTGCCGTCACACGGTAGCCTTTTTCTTTTTTTTTTTTTTTTTTTTTTTTTTATCGTGGTAAAACTGCAGCGTAAAACACGCCAGTGCATTTTCTGAGAAGCATCTCATGGCTTCAGTGTGTGTCAAGCATGATTTTCTTGAACCCTGGTTAAAACTGTGTGTATAGTAGCACCTTGGTATAAGGAAAACAGTTTGGGCAGGGTAGGAAAGTAGCAAAGTTGCCTCTACCAAGTTGTGTTTTCTGCCAGGAGGAAGAGCCCTAAACTGGAATATGCAGTGCAAACTGTCATTGCCCATTTGTATGACTTATTTCTAAGAAACGTCTTTTTTTTTTTTTCCCCCTCCACTTGTTAATAAGCATCATACTTGGTGCTATGCCTAGGTATTTTCTTTCAGGTACTTTGTAAAAGTTACACTTAAAAACTTAAATATATCTCTTCACTGTCAGAGAGGAGGGAAAAAAAACCTGTTCCTAGCTTTGACTGGATGCTGTAAATCCTGCATGCAGGATGCCAGATAAGCAGTTTGGTTTTGAGCCGGTTTGAATTCAGTTATTCTGCAGTGGGCTTACTGTCGTCTTAACTGCTAGGTTAGCAAAACTGAGCTCTTGGAAAAATAGAACAATTTTACAGGAACCGCCTTTAAAACTGATAGATGATTCAGGCTGCTAACACTGAGATACCATCTTACTACTTGTGTGGAAAACTTGCTCCTCTACCTCTGGAAGCAGTCCTCACAGTAATGGACAGCAAGGTCTTCAGTGTGTTGCTCTTAAGTATTTGGAGTTGCTCAGAAATAGTCTTTCTAAACTTGCTGCCAAGAAGTCTGGAGGTGAAGAGAGCCTGTCTGGTTTCTGCTTTACCATAGGGAAGGCACACAAAAAATGCCTTCAGGGGTTTTGTTTCGAATTCAGAGGAAAATGATGCCACATTTTTAACAGATTGCTCTTAAAAGCTGGTTATTTTATCTGAGTACTGGGTAATGCCGATAATAAGAACCGAGTAGATAGGTTATAATTAGTTTGGACACTTTTTCCTTAAACAAAACGCATAAGCATTCGAGAACTGTTGAGAATGTCAGTCTGGGGAGGGTGGGGCTGCCCAGGGGAATTTCAGATTTGTGGTGGTGCAATCTTAAATTAAAATAAAGGCAAAACCTGAATTCCATACTTTTGAGACTTTTAATTTCACTGTTGGTGAGCTGTCTCTAGTCTGAATTTGTGGAACTGCTACAGAAAGTTAAGGATCTTACCTTATAAGCAATTCAGCTGTTGTGTGATGGTTGGGAGGTGACTGGTTTCACTGGGACTGCTTGCTTTCACGATTCAAGCGCATGAGTCTGTGCCTTGTGACTGAGAACTTATTACGGGATCATCCATTTTAGGCACGTGAAAGCTGTTATTGTTAAAACAATATTCAGCATATCATGAGGTTTTGAATGTATTATTAAGCAAGGGTGAACTTTGTTATTTGAGCTTGCTTGCAGAAAGAGCTTGCAGTTTTAACCTTAAAACTGGCATTCAAATGCTGTCTCATTTGCCAAGTATGAGCTCTGCAAGTCCAGCAGAGCTGTAATTTAGGTATCATTGGGTCTGGATCCAGAGGAAGGTCTAATGTGAGTTTTTGTATCATCGGTTTCTATAGGCAGTCTGACAGCTTGCCCCTGCTGAGGAGTGGGATCTTTCCACTTCTCTCCTCTCGTGTTTGATCCCTTGCCCGTCGTGGCCAGTACTGAGATGATTCAGCTTGATAAGTCAGCAAATGACTAATCTGGTGCATTGAGTTTGCTCTGCGGAGTGTTTGATGGGTGTCAGAGCCAGCGTGAGGGAGTGGCTGCGCCAAGCATCGGGGAGTGGAACTGGGGTGGGTGCAGGGGAGGAGAGGGCAGGAGGCTTCCTGCCTCGGCCGGCTGCAAGGCGCGAGACCGGCTCAGCCATCTTACATCTGCAAAACCACCAGGTTAGCCCAGCATCTTAATTTTAGGCATCTGGTTTTCAAAATACAACAACAACAACAACAACAAAAGTATTAGGCAGCAGATCTTCTGTATAATTTCTATGAAGAGTGCAGCAGAACGAGGATTAAACAAAAAATCCATACATGACGAGCAGCAGAAAACTGCTGCATGCAGACACAAGACTCAAAAGTTTCCCTTATCTACTGTAGAAAGATCAAGGCATACAAAGCTGTCTTCTTACTGAGGATCTTGAGTTTGGACTCAGAAATACATGCTTTAAGTATCCGTTGGAAGAATTGCGTAGAGCTTGTTGATTTGAACAGTTGTGGTAGTGAAGACTGGAAGGTGAGCAAAATACATGCTGGAAGCTGAGGTTATCTGTGTTGTAAGATCAGTAGCCCAAGGTGAATTACAAGTGGAGATCCCTTATTTGTAAGACCGCTGTAATTACAGGGCTATGAGCAAAGGGAAGAAAACACTTGTGCCCCTGACTTCTTGTTGGGGCAAGTCAGTGTTGAGAAAAAAGACTAGTTGGATGAAAGACAGTGAAATGTGTCTGTCTGTACTGCAGTAGATGGAGCTTTCAGCTGAGGCAGGGAGGTGGGGCAGGGACCCCTGGAGACCGAGCTCTGCTTTGTGGGCTCTGGAGTTGTTTGCCTTTTAAATCCAATTTAAAAGAAAAAACAAAAACAAAAACAACCACCACACAACTTTCTTACCGTTGAACAATTTTAGTCGCAGTGCTAGCATGCATACATGGCAGCATGAACTTGAAAAGTGCAGCACATGTTTCTCCATCTTTCTGTTTCCTCTAGTTTGAAATGCATAAAGGGCTTTTTTTTTTGTGTTTTTAATTATATAAAATGGCCACTGCACTTCTACATCAAAATGACATCACTGCAATAATCCTTTAGCTTTCCGTAGTTACAGTGATTTAACTTGGCAAGAGTTAAGCGTGACTCAGCCTACTGCCATCCAGCCAAGACCAATTTCGGTATTTTCCTGATGTTGTTCTGGTGCTGGGGTCGCCTGCACTTGAGAAAGGACTGTGCTTTAACTCTTGCTGTCTTCAACCTCTCACTGCAGTCAACTTGTATTTCATCAGGTAACAACTGTGTTAGTGAAATACAGTAATGATAGTAATCTTCATCAGTTAAGATCATCTTGCCAGGGGCAAGCCTCTTTCTTATAAACAAACTGCTTTTCCGTGCTCTGGCACAGGAACCTACTGTTTGGAGTCTAGTAAAGTGTTTTGACAGAATGTTATGAGCAAAACAGTCTCAACTTGGGTAACTTTTACTTAAGTTAGCTTACTGTTAGTTAACACAAGCTTCTAATAATTGTCTTGGGAATTAAGAGAAAGAAAATGAAACCTCTAAGGTCCTCCTCCTTCCCTACTTTCAACTTCAGCCAAACATCCCCAACCCAATCCATCTCAATTTACCTGGTTTTCGCTACAGGTTACGCTCAGCCCATCCCCTGCTCCTTTGGTGAAGTGATGGGCAGAGCAGGAAGGTCATACGCCTAATTGTTTCTTTCTGCTGCTCCTCCTTGCTTCCTGCTTTTTTCCCTCTGCTCTTCTTTGCTTCTCACTGTGCCTATGCCGGTAAGGGTCACTTATGATCCCTCAGGGCTGTCCCTGCCCTGGTGTGAGTGGCCCACAGCTGTAGTCCCCAGGGGTGCCCTTGCCCTGATGTGGATGGGTCATAGCTGCAGTCCCTCAGGCATGTGCCCTCTTGGTGTGGAACTTCTCCTGCCCAGACCACATCTCCAGCCACATGCCCCTTCTGCAATCTCTCCCTCTGCAAGTCTCTCAGACTGTCTCCTCATGTGTCTCCTGTCCCTACTGGCTGATGCTTTTTTCTTACGTGTGTTCAAGCAGGAATACGCTGTGCTCCTCTGACCAGTTGAAGGTTTGGTGCACACCATTGGTGTCAATGCCAATGTGAAATGACTGTAAGCGGCACAGGGCAGTTCATGGCACCTTCCCAGACAAGGCACCCTGCAGCCCTCTGCTGCTGAAACCCTGCCCAGTTCATGCCCCATACATTCTTAAGCAACATGTACCTAGGAACTGTTTGGACATACTTCTTGTTTGCAAAGATGTATGTCTTGTGTCTCCAAAATACGCGTCATAGTTTATGAAGTAAAATAAGATTATTTATCATATGTAACAGCATGTATTTGATTTCATTATCACTTTTCTGGTGGCCACCTAGTAGGTAATTTCTGGTCCTCAAGTGGTAAGGGCTCCTTCCTTAGGGATTTCAGTTGCTGCAGGAGGATAGATATGAACTTGTGTCTCAATTCTGGTGTCCCCAGGGCTGGCTGGTACTTTGTCACCCAGCTGAACTTGGGGTATATGGTTTTCTGCAGGGCTGCTATGACAGGTTCCTACTTTTATGTTAACTAGCTCCCTCCCCCCACCCCAGCCTCACAGAGTTGAGATTCCCTTTCCCCAGAGTGCAGTTTCAAGTAAGCCATTGTACCATTCTACCATTCCAGATGCCTGGGGATTAGAGGGAATATGATACACCCACTCTGCTCCACAGTCTTCCCCTCATTCTTGGACAGCTGTGGTTTTGAAATGACTACTGCTATCTGTGTCTAGCCAAGGCTGCATTCCATCATGCCAACAAATACGTTTGTTTGTTCCATCTAAGGTGCTGCCTACGTTTTCTTTCTAAGTAGAAGAGCTTCTAGCAACCATTTCTAGCTTTGCCACTGTGAGGACACAGCACCTGCTGGTGTTGCTGAAGAGAAGGGTGCTGATGTACTTGCCAGGCTTCTTCAAACTTCCCTTTCTCCCATCACATGTACTGGTTCATCATTCATACTTTCCATGTGTGTCCAATTATTCCACAGATCTCACACTGCCTGGTTGCCTACACCTTGGCTTCCTAAGATAAGTCTATGTTGTGTTCTCAGTCCCAGTACGTGAGCAGCAGTTTCATGGACCTACCTGGCTAAAAATAGCTTTCCTTTGTGCTTACACCCTAAGTCTATGCTGGCAAGTTGAGCTCATTGGTCGGCCTCATTATTATGTTTCTCAAATTTCCTTTGAATTTCAGGTATGCGCATTACCACCATGTGTTCAAGTAGATACTGCTCTGAGTAGCTGTTGTCTTAACTTACCATTCTTCTGCTGCTGAAAGTGGTTTTCCTCACTGCTGCTGGTTATGACAGTTCCAGTCTGTGAGACATTTCTGGACCGCATTAGTGATCACTCAGCAAGAGTCTGTGAATATGTATATTCAGGGCCACTGATGCTCCTGAGCATGTTCCAAGGCAACTCCAAAGGCCATTACTTCTGCAAACTGATGGCAGCCTCTCATCCCTTTGCAGGTGGCAGCTGCTTGAAGCCCTGTTTCCTACTGTGATTTTACAGGATCCATCAGTAAACAAACTCCATTGGTTATTTTCAGCATATAACTCATTGTATGCTGGGGCATTTTATAGCCAGAGGAGTTCAGTCTTCCTCATGTAATTGATTTGCTGGCCACGGACTAATCCGTTCATGTTGGGAAAGGTAAAGGTTAACTGTTGGCCATTACTTAGTACTGTTTCAAGAGTTTTTCCTCTAATCAATACATCATCAATGCAGTGGAAAAATTCTCTAGAGATATGTTGCTTTAAAGTATTGTGCATGATGCTATGGCAGATGGTAGGGCTGTGTTTCCAGCCCTTGCAACAGCCAGTTCCAGACATGTTGTGCACCATTCCAGGTGAAGGCAATTGGTGTCTTGCTTCTTCTGCCAGAGGGATTAAAAAGAAAGCATTTGCAACACCCATTGTAATATACTAGGTATATTTCTTGGCTTCTTGCTCATGCAAGAGCTGTAGCACACCTGGAACTACGGCAGCTAATGCAGCAGCTATGTTATTCAAAGCTCTGACGTCTGTTGTTAACTGCCATTCTCCAGTATGCTTCTGGACGGGCCAAACAGGACTGTTGTAAGGTTAATGTGTTTGAGAGTCCCTCTCCCCTTGTTCTTCCAGGGAGTCAGATACTAATTACTTTTTAAATCTCACCAGCACCCGTTAATCAGTTCAATACCTCTTTCAGCAAATTATTTTTATTGCTAAGGGAAGAATGACTGGATCTACCTGAGCATGCAACATTTCTGGGGTCAGTAAGAGTCCTGTAGCTGGTTCCCTCCTGTACAAAGCCTATACCTGTACACTGCCTATACCAAAAGCCCAATGCCTTCCTGTCTCATCTGTGGTCAGATGACAGTGGTCAAGAAAGTCAAGCCCAAGGAGGGCAGGGGCAGTAGGGGCGATGGCAACAGGTAGGGGCTACCAATCTTGTCTATTCTAACTGAGGCTTCCTTCCACTAGAGGTAGGCATGTGTCTTTCCCACTTAATCTATGAATAACTGCTTGTTCATCACCGCTACACAAGGGCAATAAGGTGCATTGAGCACCAGTGTCCATTAGGGCACGATGTAGATGGGGCTAAGTTGTTGCCTGGCCACCTTACCCAGACAGCCCAATACATTTGGTTATCTGCATCTGCTGCCAGGCCAGCAGCAGGTTCCCCCCCAGTGCAGTGAGTTCAGATGGGTTGTCAGAACAGTATGTGGTCTGGAGGCTGGGGCAGGAGAAGGCAACGGTTGAACCGAACTCTGACTCTGCCCTGTGTTCACAACTTCTCAGCCGGCAGCGCTGCGTCTCTGAAGGGCCTTCTGTTCGATTTGGTCATACCTTCTCTATTTCTGTTCAGGAACATCCATAAGTCCCAACATCTATGACAGGGGCATGCAGAATTCCCATTCTTTCCAGGCATTTTCCCCCAAGATTTTCCGTACTGATAGAATCTTGGTATTATCCCTGGCCTTGCTGTTAATCATACGGCATGCTCCCTCCAGCATGGTATATAGTAGGTAATTCCTTGGTAAACAGGGCTCCCACCATGTTATCAGCCCCTGCTTCCTGGACCCTGCAAGTTATTCCCAATACAGAGAAGCAGTGTTCCAGCTTGTGCGTCTTCCCCTTTGCCTGTCTGTCTGTATCTTATCAGCTGCCACAGGAGATCTCTGTGCCATCTTGCAAAAGCACACAGTGACAGCAACAGCACAGAGTCAGCTTTTCTGCAGACTTCGGCACAATATGGCAAAAGCTAGTGTTTGGAAGGTTGCTTGGTATCATAAAAACTAGTTTTAGTTCGCTTTTTCACTTTAAAAAAAAAAAAAGTCTTGCTTTCGCTATATGCTTGCAAATAATCTGGGAAAGATTTCCCTGCTTGCTGCAGGAAAACACGTTTTTCACTTGTTGAAAATAAAAATTACTGCATCACAACTCCTTTTTAAACTGTTTTAGTCTCTGCATTTGATGTAACTGGGGAGCCCAGAAGAATAGGATCCAGAAGATTTTCTACAAAGAATTCCAAGAGGTCATGAAGCAAATTCCTGTGACAGTCCAAGAACGTAGTTCTTCATGGTATAAGGCCTGTTTACAACAGTTTTTCTAAATATAGAACAGTTCCTTTAAAATACATAATTAATACGTCAAATGCAGGAATCCTTCTAACAAGTTTTAGAGAAAAGACCATTTTAAAAGAAAACATTTACATGTTAAGTCAGGTCTCATCACACAACATCACTGGCTGTGTTACAAATGCAGTTGATTTCCTTTATACAGATTTCAGTCACCTGTGAAGAGTCCACATACTATAAACATCTAAGAAATGGCATCTTTAGCTGTACTTGTAAAAGGAGAACCTCTTGACTGAGGCAACTGTTAATGAACTGCAGATGTTAATTCCACTCTACTTTCCTCGTAGCTTGAGTCCTGTAAAACTCCTGTAGGATCTCTTGTTTCTTCAAAATTTTTCACAAAAAATAGTATTCATTTCTTGATGTGTGTAAAGTATCCACAAACTCATTGCACTTCGAGCCAAAGAGTTTTAATCTATGTAAAATCAAACTTTGTTTTTAGGATAGCAGTTGTTCTTTCATCAGGTAAATGTTATGACTCGGTGTACAAGTGAATCTTTTCTTGAAATAGAAGTTCTTTTTGATTAAACACCCATCTAATTCATTGGTAAAAGTCAGATTTTAATTCTCAAACTGTCTCTGTATGCCTTTTTGCTTAGCCACAGAAAATGCTGCTTGCATCTTTTCTGTTTGTGAAGAAGTCCAATATTCTGGAGTTAAAATAAAGTGAAAAATTTGTTAAACTGATATTTCCAGGACGGCCAATTCTGCAAGTCTGGTTATACTTTGCAATATTGGTAGTATTACTGCTTTTATTACTGCCACAAAAATACTACACTCAAAACCTTTTCTGTCTGGAAAAAATGGAGTTGCAGTGTTTAGATTTATATTTTACCACCACTTGTTTGCTCCCAGTGATTTGGAGGAAAATACTGAACCTGCGTGAAGAGGGAAGGAGCTAGTGATGATAGTAGTAGTACCGTGATGTGATGAATTAAAAATAAATGAGGCAAATGTTTTGGGTAGGGTACAGTTTTTATTAGAGCTGATGCTATTGTCGGACAAAACAGACAGCTCTGGAGTCACACAAGTCCTTGTTAGATTTAGAAACAAGAAGTTTCAGGATAAAGTTTGGGGAAGCCTATGTGGAAAGCTTTTGCATAAGGCTATCTTTTCCTATATTTCTCTCTTTATCTTTCAATCTATTGTTTCTTCCCCTACCTCCAGCTGTCCGTGCCTGTTTGTATTCTTCCTATTTGCCACCAGAAATTTCTGCCTGCCTCTGTGTTTCTCAGTTCATCCTGGATGCCAGGCATCTTGTGATTGAATCCCAAATTCAGTAGTTAGTTCAACTATTCCCTGCCCTCTCCCTCCCCAAATTTTGTAAATGGTTATACAGACATCACTGTACTGACTATCCCTGCTTGTCTTAGCCAGCAAGTTTGCAATATGATTTATGATGTCCCTCCCCTTCTCACAAAAATTTCCAGCTTTTCTTTTTGCTATTTTGGCCTTCAGTAAAAGCCAGCTCGTTACTGTACTAACATAGCAGAGACGTGCACCTTTTCCCCCCAAAACTTCAGGCATGAGCTGTGATTCTGAAGCTTGGGCCTGTAGCGAGCTGACAACTTCTCTGCATCCAGACCTCTCCGACCCCGTCTCCTTCTTCCTCTTCTCTGGTCACTGCTGCTTCTACTCCTTTCCCTTGGGTGTTGCCATTGCATCTTTGTCACTGTCTCCACTGCCAATCCTATACCCAGGCACGGCTCCCTTCAGCTTGCAGTTCTTACCCAAGGACAATTTTTCCATCCGCTCCTATTGCTTTCCTGTGGTGTTCTACAAAATGAGTAAATGTATACTGCAAACTAAAGTGTGGCACGTGTAATGGCTGCCTGCAAGTGATAACACTGGAATGTAACATCCAATTTTTGTTAGAAGGTGATACCGAACCAGAGTGGAGATGGTGAAACTATTTCTTAGGGTGGACGTGGAGAATTTTTGATAAAAGTTTTTGTCTAAATATAGCAGAATAGAAGTGGAAATGCTTACAGTTTCATTGTGAATGCATTCCAGATGTTGTGCTGAGTACATGAACATGTGGAAATTACTAAGAGCGCAGCCTTGGTATAAAAGGGAAGATTTGTCTTCTTCCCCAAGTATCAATAATGAAGGATGGGAAGTAAAAAAACCAACACAAACCACTTTTTTAAAATGAGAAACAAAAAATAAACCCTTATCTGACAAAACCTATGCCACATTTCTGACTTGTCATATAACTGTGGCTGCCACTTAGTTGGATTCTAACTGATCTATTTATTTTTTTTATCTGTCTGGTTTGGGCAACTAACACTAGTCACATTGACCCGGGTGCATGCAGTATCTCTGTGTGCGTGGCTGTCCTTCAGATAAATTTTTTTTTTTTTTTTTAAGTAGTAGTTTTGCATACGTGATACAGAGGTAATTGAAGCAGAAGAAATGAGCCTTCTCCTGCATGTTCCCCATCGCGCAGAGAAGCGGGCTGCTGTCACATCACATGTCCCGTAGCTGAACATTTCCAAGCCACTTGAACATGTGCGCATTTCCAAACTGATGCTGGTGTGGTGCAGTGGAGCACAAGCTGGGAAATCCTGGCTCGCTTGTGGTAAGAATGCACCTGGTTATGGAAATTTAGGCTATGTGAATAGTAGCTGTAAGGCTTGTCGGCTTTCTGAAAGCTTAAAGCCCTGTCTATCAAACATCTTAAACTTTGAATCTCTAGACTGTGAGCAACATGTACTTAAAAGATTTTGGTTTCTTAGGCTTATAAAAAATTAACTACTGACATTTCTTATGCCAAGACAGAATTTCAAAAGCGGCTGAATGCAAAGTAGGTGCACACTGCCTGCTTGATCTTGGTGAGATTTGAGAACAGGATTTCCTAAGACGGCTTCAGAGCTCCCGGTCCAGCCCTGGCACGGGTTTCTGAAGTGGCAACGGTGGAAGAGCAGAGGTGTCTCGGCCCGTTATGCCTGCTCCATGAACCTCCCTGGGGGAGCGGTGATTATCTGGCACCTGAGACTTGGGAAGAGGAGCAGGGGATGCTCCTTGTCTACCCCAGGAGCAGGAGGACAGGGCTGGGTTCCGTAGGTGCTGTGTTGAATCAAGAGAAGGCAATGGCAGTGGTGGTCCCAGGTGTGGGGTGACACTGCACAGCTGGGGACTGACATTTCTGACATCACTCCATGCTTAATGCACAGAGTGACGCCTCTGCGGTTTAGGGCTACTATAAGGAAGAGTACCAAGAACTCAAGAGCAGTTACCTAAAAAGTTGAAACTTTCAGTGTGCCTAGCACTTGCAGGTACAAGTACAAACACGCAGGCTTTAAATAATGTAAGGCTAGGCAGTATTTAATCAAACACCTGCAGCCTTCGTCAAGGATATCCTGCACTTGAATGCAAATGAGACTATGCTTCTGTCTGCTGATTGTATTTTGCTTTAGTCACTGAATTTACATGAGGAAGCTCAGCATTTGCTTTTTAGAAAATACTTTATTAAAACACTAATTTTAGTAATACATTTATGCTTGGTAATGTCAAGTACTTAGGTAAAATAGCCATAAGCATAGTATATGGCATTTGGAGTCTTGAAGCATGGTCAGGCTCTTCTGAAGTCACAGGTAAGAAATGAAGAAAAAATCAAATAAAGATCTCCAATATCTTTTTATTTGATGCCGTTTGGATTTAGCACCTTTATTAAAGCACCTCATTTTTCTAAATTTTCCTATCCTTTTTGAATCATGAAAATAACCCACCCTTTTTGCAAAACCCTTTTCCTCTCTTCCCACTTCCTATCCATGTGCCCTAAACTTGTCATTTCTTGATGCAAGTGCCATGCTTCTGTCACTCAAATGTTCTTCTAACAGCCTTTGTTAATGTAGCTTAGGTTTCTGCTTAGAGACTTGATGAGACAGAGCAATGTATTTCAGTTTACATCTGTAAAAAGAATTGCAGAGGGACAGAGTGATTTATTTTATCTGCAGTTACGAGTTCTGTAGCACAAGGAATTCAGTCCAGGGACTAGAAGTCACAGAACCACAGGGTGCTGAGGCTGGAGGACACCTCTGGAGACCTTGCAGTCCCACCCCCTGCTCCAGCAGAGTCAGCCACTGCCAGTTGTCCAGCACTGTGGTTAGCCAGGTTTTGAGTATTTTGAATATGTGGGCGAGGTACTCTCTGCAAGAAACAACTTTCCCCAAAGCATGGAAAATACTTCAGCTCTTTCCAAGCTGCTATTAGTGACGGTGCTTTGGAAGCTCTTCTAAGCTTGAGGAGGAGATCTGGGACCAGTGGCTCTGCCATTTGATGTTTAATGCTGGTTTGCCAGCAAGGATTGTAACCAGAAGAGAATCACCAAGTGTCCAAACCATTACTTGGAGGGAAAGTGGTCACGATGGTTATGGACGTGCAGAATTATGAACTGTAAGAAAACAACCAGACTCTGGTACACAAGTTGTCACTGGGCAGGTTGTGTTTAAGATGCCAAATATTTGCTTTTATCTTCACCACTTGATTGAAGGGACTCACAGAACTTCTTAGACCTTTTGTAACAATTGCTTAGTTCTCTTTTAGCCCTTCTCATTTCTGGATAAGCAGCTCAGCATTTGACAGGATTGTTGCCATCGTGTTAATTCCCTAGCTTTGTGGTTGACTTCGTTCTTCTGTATGCTTTCTGCTGATGTAGAGCTATTCTGTCCTCTTATTCCTACATCAAATCTTGCTTATAGCTGATGTTAAGATTCCCATTTTCTACTTTTTACTGCTCAAAGAGGCAGCAAAAGTTGTCCAGTGCGTGGGAAACAGACAATCAGAATTCCCCAAACAGCTCTTCAAAATATGGGTTTTTTTCCTCCAGTGAATGACTTGTTTTACCATGTTCTGTTAAAAAACCCTCACATGGCTACAGTTGTTTAAGTAAATAGTTTTGAGTCAAATTCTGACCTTGTGTGCTTTTTTCCTTGTTTACTTAAAATATTAAATTGCCACTTTTGGGTGCAAGGAATACTTACTAATTCAAATATTAAAATGAATCCCAGATTAGTCTAGAAACTATTTTCTAGCAATCAGATCAGAAAAAGATTAGGCCACATAATTGCGTAACTTTTTCTGTACTGTATTTTCATGATTGGTGCAAATGAAATAACTTCAGGGAAGTAGCTTTTGGATCACTGTAAAAAAAATAAGTATGATAGTTATTAGGGGAGTCTTGTGCATCTTTTTGAAGAGGAAATAAATCTTTTTATTGGTTGCAGTGGAGGCTTTGCTGACTATTCCCATCAGATACATCAGTGAACGCTCCAGATGTGCATAAAGCAGACTCTCCACAGATGTAAAAAATTATCTTTGTTTTTTTGGCTGATTTACAGTCATTATTTGTGTTTAGGCCGTATTTATTTTAGGCAGGAAAGGGTTTCATTCTTCTGAACAGAACTTTACGAAAAAAATTTTTGTTTTCTCTTGCTCTGCAGAGAAACCAAACTTGAAAAGCAGCATCAAAGGTGAGTGCTTATAGGAGGAACAGGGTTTGAAACCAACTGTGTGGGATTTAATTTCATGAGACTCCAGGCAGGGCTAATTATAAACTGCTGCTTGGCAGTGGGAGTAAACATCCCATCTGTATTGCCTGACGCAGAGGGATCTTTCCTGCAAACCTCTGCCCTGGCTGAGAGGAGTACAGTTTTGAATACGTTCCTCCACCCACAGCAAGTTGTTTTTCATGTTTCAGGTTCTCCATTTAAATTTTTAGAAAGGCAGTTCTTACAGCAAGGTATAGAGAACCAAGTCACCTTTCTGCCAGGCTTTTTGAGATTAAATTGCTTCTCTGGGACATGCTGGAAAATAACTGTCAGAATGTGAGCTGAGCAGCAGAAGTCTTTTATTGTAGGTAACTAATGCTGGTGGGGCAAAACCTGGATTGGAATCAAGTGCTGGTAAGCTTAAAAAGCAATTGTAAGGGATGTGATGGCTTTGTTCTGTTGTTTAAAGTGTTTCATGAACGAGTTTCAATGTGTTGGCCTTCCTGTATTTTCTCTAGCTTCTGTTATGGTTAGGTGTTGAATATTTCTCCTCCTCCTGGTATTAGTCCCCCAAGGGGAAGGAGTACAAGACATGGGAGTATAAAATCCAGTTTCCCTGCTGGAATTTGGAGAAACTGCTTTTTGCCTGATTGCCCAAGAATTTATGCCCTTGTGGCTACCGGCATCCTCATACTCCAAGAGGGCTGCCAAACCTCATGGAAACTCTACAGAGATGAGAGGCCTCCTTGAGCTTGAGATTTTTGCAGGTTTCATGAAAACAAGCAGCTAGGCAGCAGGGCAGACCCAACTTGGGCAATCACCAACCGTATGAAATTTAACAAGAGCAAGTGCAGGATTCTGCCCCTGGGATCGGATACTCATGGGTATACATACAAACTGGGGGACAAGAGGCTGGAGAGCAGCCCTGCGGAAAGAGACCTTGGGGTTTGAGTTGTTGGCAAGTTTAACATGAGTCAACAGTGTGCCCTGGCAGCCAAAAGGACCAACCATGTCCTGGGGTGCATCAAGCACAGCATACCTAGCTGGTCGAGGGAGGCAATTGTCCCACCCTACACTGCACTGGTGCGACCCCACTTCAAGTAGTGCATGCAGTTTTGGGCACCTCAATATAAGGACATCAAATAGTTGGACTCAATGATCTTAAGGGTCTTTTGTAACCTAAATGATTCTGTGAAACTATTAGAGTGTGTCCAGAGGAGGGTGACCAAGATGGTGAAAGACCTCGAGGATAAGACTTACGAGTAGCAGCTGGAGTCACTTGGTTTGTTCAGCTTGGAGAAGAGAAAGCTGAGTGGTGACCTCATCGTGGTCTACAGCTTCCTCAAAGGGGGTAGCAGAGGAGGAGGTGCTGATCTCCTCTCTCTGGTGACCAGTGGTAGGACACAAGGAAATGGAATGAAGCTGCATCAGGGGAAGTTCAGATATGACATTAGGAAAAGGTTCTTCACAGAGAGGGTCGTCAGCCACTGGAACAGGCTTCCCTGGGAAATGGTCACAGCACCAAACCTGTCAGAGTTCAAGGAGCATCTGGATGACACTCTTAGTCATATGGTTTAGTTTCAGACAGTCCTGTAAGGAGCAGGGAGTTGGACTTGATGATTCATATGGGTCCATTCAAACTCAGGATGTTCTATGATTCTATGATTGTAAGTTAGTCAGCCACTGATGGAGTGGCAGATAGTGTCCAGCGGTAGGACAGGGACAAGCTGACCACTGCCACCTGGTCCATAGGCCTACAACTGGAAGACCAGCTGCAGCACACAGGCTCTGTGGCACCCTGTGATGCCTTGGGAAGGGAGGGAGGGAAGGAAGGAGGAGAGCACCAGCATTTGTAGAAAAAGAAATTTCAAGCAGTCTGTTGCTCAAGTCAGAAAGTTATGTTTGTGGTGATTGATCACAAGCCTCCTTTCTTGGTGTGTCGCCATACACGTGACTAATGGAGGAACTTTCCAAAGCTCATGTAGGTTTCTGCAGTGGAATGTAAATATGACTAATCTAATACCGTAGCAGTAAGTGTCTGGGAGTGGTAATGGGTCTTCGCAAAGAACTCCTGTTTGCGTAGTTACTTGGCTCACTTGAATACCCTCTAGCTCATCAGCTTTTCAAAAGCTTATGTTTGCTCTTTTGTTTTACCTGCTGGTTTTCCCCCATCTGACACAAACTGTGCAGGTTACTGGGGACAGCCTGCTGAAGATCTGTCTTGAAATCCTGGTTTTTGAGCTATGGACATGGAAGGAAAACAGTGTAGACACTTCTGAAGTGTTCTTGAACCTGCTCGTGCCCTTAGGAGCTAATTAATACCTGCTGTATTATGCTTTATATACCATGTAATATCTGCTTTATTTGCAGTTATCTTTGCTTAGACTAAGAAAATGCTCATAAACTTGGTTACTCTGGGTGCTCCTTAAACCTGTAGGGAGTGCAGCATATTCTTAGTGACTCTTTCTTCTTGGGTCCTGATGCTACCTTTATTCTGATTCTGTAGCTTTATCTCTTGATTGTTTCTTCCCTGGAAGCAGCTGAATCCCTGGTACTGAGCTTCTCTCCTTCCAGGTTAAGTAATTGAACTTCTAGTTTAGTTGGACCCACCTATACTAAACCTGAGCGAGTACAATTGTAAAAGCAAGTTCTTTAATGACATATGAAGGTTTGTCGTGAACAGTGGAGAAACACCCAGTCTTTACTGGGAAAGCAGACTGCCAGCACTTCAGAGTATAGATTGTTGTAATGAGTTTCATAAGCTAGGTTCCAACATTTCTGCTACCATTATTGAGATAAAGTAATGTGTTTGAAGAGCCTGACATCTTGCTACATGCTTGGAAAACAGAGTTGTGGTTGCAGAATATTGAATCATTCCAGTCAATATAGCATTATTTTTTTTTTAATTAACTCTCAAATTTGCTTATTGCTCTCTCAAAGCATGTCTTGTGTGAGGTCGGTGGTCAACAGTCTCATCCGAAATTATTTGTCCATAAAGATCATGTGTGAAAGCAATCCCTTAAAATAGCAATGTCACTGAGTGCACACTCTTTTACACTGGTTTCCTCCTCTTGAGGGAAACCACTGCAGCTGGAACTGTTCAGAGTTCTCAGAATGTTTCATGGTGGCAGTGAGAGACTTTTCAAATAACCTCTTTTCTGCTCCAGGTAAAACTTCTGCTGAACCAAAGTATAACGTTGAGTAAATGTGCTTGTTTTTCCCTCTGCCGCTCCTTGTAAAAAGAAATACTGGCCTTGAAATATATCCACCAATGTAACATTCATTGACGTAGTGATATATCTTTAACCTTGAGACAGATGGTGTTAACAGGTGGTGGTGGTCCATCCTCTGGTTCCTACTGTGGTGTTTTGAGTGTTTTGAGGAGCACACATTTTCAACAGATCCTTCTGCCTGCCTTCTTAGAGTTAGACTAGCAAATATCTGATCGGGTCGTGCCGTAGGCATTCCTCCCTGGAGGACTGTAGTCTGAGAGATGTATGTGTTTGAGAAAACAAACAAACCAGAATTCAAGTTTGAGGAACAACTATGCAAACACCTGTTTAAATTTCTCTTGAGTGTTTTGACCTTTTTTGGCTGTTAATATGGAGGTTTCTAGGTGTAGTCTAAACAACGGAGTAACTTCAGAGGTAACTGAGATTTGGGTCTTAACAACTGCGCATTTTACCAGGGTTTTTAAGATTGTATTGCAAGATGATGTAGGCTTCAGATAAACAACCTGCAAATAATTTGCATTCTGTGAAACAGTTTTTTGTGAGCTAAGTATCTAGAAGAGCTTATGGTCTCCACCTGGAGTGCATAACAGCAAGTAAAATATCTTCTTGCTTTCTATTCAAGATCTGTACCTAGTAACTTTATCCAGGAGGTCCTAAATGCACTTTGCTCATGCACCAAAATAAAGCCATGAATTGCCTCTGTTTTCGTGAAGGGGTCTGTCACTGACCAGGCAGTGCTACCTCCCTGCTTGGCTGTGAGCAAGGTGGTACTCAGTTCAGATGTTACAGTACGGAAATCGCTGCTGAGGCTTCAGATTTCAGTTTCTGCTGTAGCAGTTCATTTGTCCAGGCTGAAGACTGGCTTGAAGGATGTTTTCAGGAAACTGCAAGCTTGCCTTCGATTTTTTTATTCCAGTTGTCATTCCTTGCTTCCATATTAAAAAAAAAAAAAAATGTATCTTAGTCTCATTTCTTCTCTGGAAAAAAAATGGCAGTTATCTGAGAAGGAAAAGAGATTTCAATTTTGACCTCAGTTGAGATGAAAGGTGTTACCAAGTATATGAGCATCTGTCATTCCTAGTACTAGACTCGTGAGTTGTCCTTGGCTTGGCCTGGCCTGTCATGTAAGCAGAAGGAACATTCTGCTTGTGGTTTTATTTTTGATGTTTGTTTCTTATTCATCTCTTCAGACTTTGCAGTGGCCAGTTCTCATTCCTCTTCTGTAGCTACATTCTTAGAGGAAAAAACAGACACATCAATGCTTTATGCCTGTAACGTCTGAATTAAGGTAGCTCTGACTAGAATTAAGTTCTATTCTGGCTGGCTTGGTACTCACTAGATAGAAAAAGTCTTCCAGCTTCTTTGGGGTTGGAGCAGTATATTTGAATGTCTTTTTCTTGAATAGCTGGTATCTACTTTCATGCCTTTTTCTTTTTCCATGCTCCAGTGAAATTAGGAATGATGAACTATCAGAAATATCCCAAGCAGTTGTTTTAGCTGTCCATTTATCTTACAAGCCTCTGCTGCTGAGATCACAGTACTGTATTCCTGCTGTGAAACCAGTTTGTATCATGAATATATTGAGTTAGTGTGTTTGCAGTTGGCTGGGTAAGCAGCAGTAGCTCTCGCAACTGACCTAATACAGCAAGAGAGACTGTTCTTTTCCTAAGGGCTGAAAATGAAGGTTAATCTGCCTGGAGTGGAGAGCCCATAGTGGTGATAGCTGTATTTAGCTGTCTTTTAAGAAGTTGAAGAGACTGCTCTGGATCATCTGTGCTAATAACTTAACCACCTTTATACTGTTACTGTTTGTTAGAGGAAAAGATAAGTCCTATAAAACCATGAAAATTAATTTTTAATGCCAAGGTATGAAATCCATTATTTAATCATATAACTTGATACTGGCCTTTGCGCTCCAAGGCTCTTCCTCACACTTGGATCTTGTAAATTCTTGTGAACTGGAGCTGTGCCCTTGCTCATTTTGTGGTTCAATGGAAGGAAGGCTAGGAAAGAATATGCTGTGGATGCCATTAAGAAAGCAGGCAATAGCAGTGTCAAGAATAAAGGATTAAGTGCATTACATAAATAAAGGATTAAGTGCATTACATTGACTGTAGGAATATATGTTCTGGCCCTCCAGATCCTTTCTATAGAGACAATATTTCGTGCTGTTCTTTTTTTTTTCCAAGAGACATGTGGATGGTGGTCTGGGGAAATAGAGAAGAATGCCTGTCTTCAGTTCTAACTCAAACTATTCTTTTAGTTTGATGCAAGAAGCAGACGACATACCTCAAGATAGATCAGAGATGTGTTTATGACTGTAATAAGTGTTGGTTTTGAGTAAGAAAAAACAATCTTCTTAGTGTTGCTTTCATCTTTTACAGGCGATGGTAACGACTTCAGCTTAGAAGATGCATTTGGTAATTATTACACTCTTGCAAATTTTGGGAGGCACTTGGGAAAATAGCAGCTGCTTTTTTGACTTGTTTATTTCTGAGTATTACCGTGTGACCGAGCATGACACCTTGCCCTCTGAAGTTTGTTTAAACCTCAGTGGAACAATTCAGCTATGGGGATGTCAAAAATGTTGACCATGTAGAACTAAAATTTGTCTTTGAGAACACTCAAGGATTCCTCTTAAGGGGAAATGTCTTGCTGTATAGACTTGATGTTGTGCTTTTCATTGTGTAGCCGTAGGCTTACATTTGTCCTTCATGTATGTTCTGAATAGTGTATTAAGTAGTATTTAAACTTTTTTTTTCTAACCATCCCTGACAGAAACTACAAAGAAGCCTCTTCCATCTCGGAAACCACCACCATCAGATTTCGGTAAGATCTGATTGGATCAAAGACATTACTGTGAAGTCAAGTGCACTTGTACATGCTAATTTGAGAGTCTGAATTTTTTAATGTAGTGTCACACAGAGACGTGATATTTCTGTAAAAGAGAGCAGTTCCCTAATAGCAAAATGGTTTCCGCTTTTTGGAGCGTTCTAGTGCTTTCACAAATTTACTTTGTGATTCCACAAGCTTGAAGACCCTATGAGAATCACTTCTGTTGGTTTTCAATCTGCATGTTTTGAGCTTGCTCACCTTGAGCTGGCCATTGACATGTCCTATGATCACCAAAGCAGCATGTAGGTTGGCAGATAATGCTTGGTAACTCTGTGGTGCTCTTCCAAGGGCCACTGTTGAATGAGCATGCCATTATATGCTTGGTGAAAACATTGTGAGGTGCGTTTTCTGTAAAAATAGTCTAAAGCTAGTTCAGTTTTTGCATTACATGTAAAATTTCTTTTCCTTCTTTGTAGATGATTTTAGCTTGGAACATGCTCTTCATCCTGGTAAGTATCATGTTTTCCAGGATACTGCTCAGAGGTACTTGGTGCAATGTCTATCCATCCTTTATTTACTAAATGTAGTAAGGGCACTGATTTGATTAAGGTAACAGACTTCAGATAAAAATAATTGCAGTCTAGTTACGTTATTTACCTTAATTCTCAAGGGTCTGGATCTCAAAAACTGTATGTATTTCACTAATTTCTTAGGCAAGTCCCACTTGTTTCATTGCTGTGTCTTCACTAGATGGCACTAATTCCATAAACTATTACTTACAGAAGTAGTTTTTAAATCTGAAGTAGTCTCTTCCTTTCCAGGAAGTGATTTTAGTAGCACAAGCAAACATTAATCTGTTTGAAGTAATATGAGGGAAGGTACTCTTTCTAATGTGCTTCAGCTCAGCAGTGTGGGCAGCAGCAGAAATGGCAGTAAAATGTGCTTCCAGTTAGGCAGATTTTCAAGTACCATCACTAGAGCTGTTACAGTAGAGACAGCTTTCGTAACACAGTGCGTACAGCTGTAGGACAGCAGCACTGATTGCTGCTCTGTCTGATTTAGCCCTTTGAAGTTTTGTCTCTCTTAAAGCAGTCTGTTTCCAACTGCTGACAATTTTGAAAACAGAGTTGGCTAATTGAGGAACAGTTGGCTGAATGAACCAGTGAAGACAGAGGATCCTTTATAGGATGGAAAGCCTAAGTTGGGGTCTTAGAACTGTGCTCTGGAGGTGCCTGCCTCTTTACTTTGAATGTGCAGAGAGGCTAAGGAGACTTGATCTGGCTTGTGCTAGAGCTGGGAGGAGGCAAGACCACGCAACATCAAGGTGAAGTAGCACAGAGCAGAAATGGGCTGCTGGATTGGTTCAGCTGTTGTTGAAAACACAGTTTTAGAAAACCAATGCTGATGTGTTAATTTGATGGGAGTGACAAAGACTGTGACCAAACAGTATAAAAATAATTACTAAGATCTCTCATTCTCCTATTTTGTGGCGAGCTAAATGAGGGGTCACTGTGGGGACCATATTAGTAGTTCTGTTGTGTGTATCTGTTTGGGTTTTTTTAATTTTTTTTTTTTTAAGTGAGGTACCAACCTTTATTATTGGTTAAAATCTGGTAGTTTTAAAAGAGGAAACAGCCAAGTAATCTGTACCTGGTAGAAAAATTTAAAGTAGTTCAGTGTTTGAAATCAGATATGCAAACTAAAATGCTGCATAATGCTTGAGTTCTTCTGTATACGCTCAGTTATAACAAGGGTCTGACATACAGGCTAATGTAGCAGAAACACTGTCAATTGCATTAAAGTACAATGTCTAACCTAAAATAACCAAACCAATACAGCACTAGTGAATGAAAGGAAAGGAATATGACACAGGGAAGATTTGATAACATTTTTTAGGTCGGATAGTCTTTCAAGGTCGCTATATGCTCTGCTTTTGGTCTCTTCACACTAGTAACTTTGCTCACTTTATTCTAACTTTGTTTGTCTACAGATGACCCCAAGCCAGGTCCGCCTGCAAATCCTAGAGACACTGGTAAGACTGACCTAACAGGAATTTCTGAACAGTACAAAAGTATTTGTTAATCTTTCCTAGTCCCTTTCAAAGTTACTGTATTGTAGTCTACTTTTGATATCCTAACCTTTTTCTGTTTTTTTTTTCTGAATTTCTCTTTTGTGTGTAGATAACCCCAAGCAAGGTCCACCTGCAAATCCTAGAGACAGTGGTAAGGCTTCTAGCATAAACTCCTGAATCGTGATGTGGTTTTACTATCTCAATTAAACTTCTAATAATTACTCCTTGTTAGTTGGCTGCTATGTATGTCCGATGTTGCACTGGATAAACACTGAGGACTGAGGAAAAATTGTCTTGCAAATAAGCTTTGCAGCAGTCTTGAAATTCCATAACAGACCTGTTAAGTCACTTTCACTTAAAAGCAGGAATGTGTGGGGAGGAGGAAGGATGGATCAGAGTATGTGTGCCTGGGGTAATGCTGTTCTTGACTGTCTGTGGTGGAGCACCTGTGTATTGGATTGATTCCTTTCATCTTTACAAACTGAAGCCCTGCTAGTCATGCTAAAAAGTCAGTAGGAGCTACCCGTGAACGGTATTCTTAAGGCATCTAAGTTGAAGGTAAAACTCAAAGGGTTATTTTTTTCAGTTTTTCTTTTAAAGGCCCTAGTTAAGAAATAAAATTCTTTTGTTTTTGAAAGGTAGGCTTAAAATACATGTCCTTCCCTGCCTGTTGTGCTTTAGAGGTCTTCTCTGTCTTTGCCTAACTCAGCAAAACAGATTCAGATGGATGCTGCTGTGATGATGCCATTACCCAGGAATATGGTAGTAAAGAGTCCCTAACTGAAATGGAGACTTGGTTCTTGTTCCTTCTCCTGCCTGATTTGCAGCAGATACTTGAATTCTGAGGTCTTGCATGCCTCAGTGCAGTGCTTTTGCCACCCAACTAAAACGTCCTCTTATGCAGTGCTTTCAGTTTTGGTGCTTGAAACAGACTTGCTCTGCATAAACTAAAGATTGATTTGGCAGCACAGGGAAAGAGGCCCCATGAGGTAGGGTCCAGTGGAAATGGAGAGGGACTGGTTCAATGTCCTGCAGTAAATCAGAGGAGGGAATTACGTTTGGATCTTTCCATTGTCAGGCAAATACTGCAGCCACTGGACTATGGCATGTTGAACTTTTTTTTTTTCCCCTTTAGCTACTGTGTCGTAGAGGTTCAAAAGACTGTTTGTGACTTAGAAACCCAACTCTGAAGAAATATTCACGGCTGTAGCCTTGAAAATAAATGGTCCTTTCCTTTCCTGTCCCCGTCCTTTCTCTGCATTAACAGGATAGTGAGACTTGGGCTGTTCCATTAACTAGCTTAGAGGGCTTCTTGCTTGCTTAGCCTATGACTTGTGCAGTACTGCCTGCTCTTGGACACTGCCTTCTCTCAGTTGTTCAGGAAGTCCAGAGGCAGCAGTGCTGCTATCAAACTGTACAGTGCCGACCTCAAGGGACTTGAGATTGGGAGGGCTTTTGAAACGTGAATGTGTTGCGACTATGATGCTGAGCCTAAAATCACCACCAACTCAGCCGAACGATCTAGAGAAAACTTCCATGTCATTATGTGCCTTGAGGTGTCTTTTCACTGAACTTAAAACATGTAAGATAACATTATTTTTATTTTTTTATAGGCAACTTTGATGATGCAGATCTGTTTGATGGCAGTTTACCAAAGGGAGGCGGCGGTGGTGGTGGCAGCAATGGTAAGATAGTAGGTTGTGCTTCATATTGATCCTATGGCTGCCTGAGCTTTTGATAAAAGCTTGCTCACAAGCTGGTTAACACAGTCTAACTTGTAACACCTTTGGTTCTGGTGTCTGAAACTTAAGAGCATAGTTCAAAAGCAATGAGTTCTGTCTCTGCCAAAAAAACCTCAGATAATTAAGAGGTAAAACTGGTGTAGGAACCATCAGTGATTTTTCACTGTTATTCTAAGGAAGATGGGTTTTAAAACTGAGATGTGAATGTGGTACTTATTTCAAAATTCACCACAAATATATTTTTTAAAGGCATCCAGGTGTTATTTTCAGATCTTCTGTGACATACTCTCGGTTTCTTTTAGTTCTTGTGGTTAGGAAGCCCAAGGGTGGGCCAGAAGAGGGTCCGTCTTGCGTTCTCAAAGATTTCATCTGTCCCACAGGATGAATTGATCCATAGACTTCCAAGTGATGTAGGTTATATGTAATCTGAACAGTGTAAAAACAAAATTTGTTTTGAGTAATCTGCCATGTCTAATTGTTACGGTGCAGCTCAGTACAGGGGTGGTCATGGGGACCAAGCTGCAGTAATGGTCATCATTAGGATGGGGTTAGTTGTCCCTGTGTGCATTACTGCAACTTTACTATTTCCAGGTCAGTTAGGTTATGGATCTTGACGTGATGTTGAGATGTGCTGCTGGTTACTGACTTCTTCAGAGAGTTGTCCCAGACAGAGATTATTGATGCTAATTTTTTGGGAAGCTTTCACCTTCCGAGGTTCCTTTGGGGCAGTAACTTGAAACTTGGCAGGGGCAAGAAGCATCTGTTGAGACTTGTGCTGTATTTCCATCTGCAGAGGTTCCTGCTTCAGTGGTGCAAGTTGCATAGTGCCGAATAAGGATAGTATTTACAGAACTCTGTCTCGTTTGCTAAAAGAATTGCAATAATATTTAGTAAATGAGGCTAGGATTTCAGGAAAAGATAGTTGGTTCCATGGAAATACAATTGAATGCTACCCTGAAATCATATGCTGTTCCTCTGCACTGAGCATTCTGTGGTGGTGGGTGAGTTCATTAAACCAGATTTAACAGGGGCGCTGTGCTCATTTTGTAGAAGTGCTGAGCACCCAAGGCTGAAGTTGGCGTCACCATGAGCTGTGCTTGGGAAATACAAAGTTTGAGTGCCAGAGAGCTTAGCGCTGCAGGGATATAATAGGTGGTTGTAATTTTGCATGATTAATTGACAAAAAGATTGTCAATTAGGATATGACTGTTCTTCAGAAATATAAAAACCTTTTGTTCATTTTTACAGAACGAAAGGGCCCAAGTCCAGATAATGGTGAAACAGCTAAGGGTAAAAAAACTATGATGGTTTCTGCGTGTCTGAAGCTTGTTTTCTGGCTTTTTCTATATTGCTAGTATTCTGCTAGGATGGTCACTGCTGGTAGTGGGTTTCAGCTTAAAAACTTTCATGGAATCTAGAATTCTTACTTTCAAGCACTGCTTTCATAATTCTTTAAAATCTCTATGTTGCAAATGATTCAAAAGTGTTAAGGTCTCAGAGATATTGGTGTAGTGATTGCATGCGTACAACTTGGATTGGGCTGTGAAAAGGTACCTTTTCTTAATTGGTGGAACTTACAACAGGCATGCTTAAGTTGTTTAACAACAGGCATTGCTAAGAAATCAATGGTTGTAAAATTAGAGAATTAAATTTTTATTATTCACAGAGTTGATTACCACAGTTTCATGTAATAATTTGTTTATTATTTTTTGGAAGTGCTCACAGAATTTACTTTGAGACAATACAAGTTTGAACATTGCTTTCAATTCTGAAAAATTTATACAAACCTCTTTTTTCAGTTTCTGAGGGAGCAGTAGCTGGAATCATAAGCGCTGTGTTTGCTACTGTAGTTGGAGCAGTATCTAGTTTCATTGCTTACCAGAAGAAGAAACTCTGTTTCAAACAAAGCGGTAAGAATTCTAAATTAGTTTTGTTTTCTACTGTCTAAAGAGATGTGGTTTTGTATTTACATGTGGGCTAGAAATTGATCTTACGCATAAGGTAGTTTTAATAGCACAGTGAATTTGTGTTCACAGGGGGTAACCTCTCTTATTAGTCACCTAAGACAGGGTGTCTGAAGAACTCCTTGCTCAAAATTTTTAGATTTTCACAAGCAGACAGACTTAAGGCTTTGCATTTCTGAAAATACAGGCACCTCCTGCTAAAGAGTAAGAAGGAGAGACTGCAAGAAAAACATATCATTAGGGAAAATTGACTGGAGGTTGGGGATTAGAGACTCTTCTCGTGCTGGAAAATACGTTGTCATTTCTAATTTTGTAAATCTTGCCTTTGTGTCTTCACAAGGTGCTTGCCTACATATTAGCTTTCTGACAACTACCCGGATGTTCATCCCCAAATGGTTCTTTCTTCTGCAGTTTTCTGTTGCTTGCTGGCGACTTCCATTCCACCTAAATTAAGATATAACTTGAATCAGAAAACTGGGGGAATACTGTGGGCAATAGGTGGGGCAGAAGCTTTGTTTTTGCCCTTTCTTGTCTTTCTGACTGGTTGGTGAAGGGAGACGGTAGAGCAGCAATCCAGCCAGGCACTGGCTGCATTGTATTTTGGGAAGTTTGGAAGCTGGGTAACACCTACCATGCATATTAAAGTTAACATGCAGGCAACACAAGGGAAACTCAACTACTGTCAGTGGCCCAGTTTTTTTCAGTGCTGTTTCTTCTCTTAAATTATCTCTATTAATTAACAGCTTTGAAGATAAGAGAATTTGAATGCTAAACATCTTTGTTTCCCAGCAGATGAAGAGAATGTGAATATGGATAGCCATCGGGGAGCACAATCTGAGCCACCTGGTAAGAGAAGAATCTAGATGGAAGATCAACTTTTTGGTGGGGATCCTATTAAACGCACTTTATTGACATCTAACATAGTGGAGAAAATTACTTGCACTGTTTTGTTTTGTTTTGCTTAAAAAATACTTTTTTTTAACTACCATGACAACTAACTTAGAACGGAATTAAGATTTCAGTTCTGATAATATGGCCACTCTTCTCTAGTTTTTTTATTCTTTGAACAGGTTGGTTTGTTGCCTTGAAATGCAGGAGCTTACAGAAACTAAAGAATTGACTTTTCTCTGCAGAAGTGTTGTTAAAGACAGTTATGAAAACACAAGCCTGCTCCTTTAGTGTGATACACAACTGCAATTAGCTGACAGGTGTTTTATTAGTTATGTTGTGTCTGATTGGAATCTGATAGCTTTTTGGATTGTAAACCTGTATAGAACTCTGCAAGAATGCATATTAAAAAATGTTCATAGTGTTTGGGCAGAGATGAAACTACGCTGGAAGCAAGGAGGACTGAACTTCCCAGCATGTTCTTGTAACTAAAACATTCTCTGTGGTGAACATAGACTGATTCTTGTATGAAAGAATCATCAAATAACAAATCTTTCCACAATGATGACAGCTGCAGAAGGATCTCTTTTAAAGCAACAAAAAACCCTAACAACCTGACCTTCCAGGTGTGGTTGTCTGGGGTACTTGGCTGATGGAACAGGTGATTATTTCCAGGAAAGCCATAGGTAGATGTGGAGGAAACAGTATAGGTGACAGTGTAGCCCTTGTGACTGGTCAACAAAGGAAGAATCAGTACACCCTCATGCTGATGTTTGTTGAGTGTCTTTGAAACACTGAATATTAAATCTGAAAGCAGTACAAATTTGCAATATATTCCTCTGTGAGCTTAATCTATAACCTGCAGAAATAGTTGTGGTTTTTTTGTAATTTAACAAACAAAATTTTATACCTTATTTATTTCAAGTATTTCATCAGTTTGCTAAAAGCTTCCACCTGGCTCATGATGCTCTTTATAAACATTTTTCCTTTAAGCTGTTAATTACGTAGAACTCTCAAGGAGAAAACATTTTCTTATGATCGGCTGTTGAAGTCAGGACTGAAGATAGGCAGGTACCCTCATTTCAGCTACGCATTAGTGAAGCAAGCAGTAGTATTCAAAGAGCTCCACCAAAAGGCAGTTAACATATGGGTTGGAGTCAGGATATGCTAAAATTTTGGCCAAGATTCAGCAGAACTCAGACGTGAAATGCATCAGGTGATGTACTTTATTTTAACCAATAAAGTCAAACCTGTGATGTTATCGTAGAATCATAGAATTTCTGTTTTGGGTTGGAAGGGACCTTTAAAAGTCATCTAGTCCAACCCCCCTGCACTAAGCAGGGACTTTTTCGACTAGATCAGGTTGCTCAGAGCCTCACCAAGCCTGGCCTTGAATGTCTCCAGGGGTGAGGCCTCCGCCACCTCTCTGGGCAACCTGTGCCAGTGTCTCACCACCCTCATTGTAAAGAACTTCTTCCTAATGTCTAATCTAAACCTGCCCTGCTCTAGTTTAAAGCCACTGCCCCTCGTCCTATGGCTACATGCCCTTGCAAACAGCCCCTCCCCAGCTTTCTTAAAGGCCCCCTTCAGGTACTGCAAGGCCGCTATAAGGTCTCCCCGGAGCCTTCTCTTCTCCAGGCTAAACAACCCCAACTCTCTCAGCCTGTCCTCATAGGAGAGGTGCTCCAGCCCTTTGATCATCTTTGTGACCCTCCTCTGGACCCGCTCCAACAGGTCCATGTCCTTCTTGTGCTGAGGGTTCCAGAGCTGGACACAGTACTCCAGGTGGGGTCTCACCAGAGCAGAGTAGAGGGGGAGAATCACCTCTCTGGATCTGCTGGACAAGGTTCTTTTGATGCAGCCCAGGATGCGGTTGGCCTTCTGGGCTGCAAGCGCACATTGTTGGCTCATGTCCAGCTTTCCATCCACCAGTAACCCAAAGTCCTTTTCCGCAGGGCTGCTCTCTATCACGTCATCCCCCAGCCTGTATTGATAACGATAACCATAAATGATTACTCCTGCCTACATATTGATGCCATGTTTATCCCAAATTTCATACCTCTGTTATATTTTTCAGGCAAGCGTGAGCATGTTTTGAGACAAGAAACTGGGCCACCATGGTCAGCATGGTGCTACTCCTGATCTAAGTTCTGGGAGTCAGCAGGCATTAGCTTTGCTTTTGGTAATACAGTGTGGATGTACCTTACGTGGCTTTTAGTTAGAAGCAGTCTTGCATTAAGCCAGGTCAGATGGCATGGCAGAACAGGTTTGAGTTTTTAAAAATTTATGTAGGCTTAGTTTTGACTTCCTGAAAATGTAGATAACCTAGGCTAGCACTTTTCTTTCAGTCATCTGCTTTTTTCATCAGCTACGCAGACTGTACTCCATTGCAGTTTTGCAGTTGCAAAAATGAAAGTCTGAAACCGCAGAAAGTGTAGATGGCTACATGGATCTAATAGGATGTGGTTATTTGAGTGAGAAATCTGGGATGTAATGTCCCTTGGTATGCAGGGTACTGGCTACACAGAATCAAGCCTCTGCTTACCTGAATTTATGCCATAGTTTCAAATGCCTACTGAAAATGTCTTTTGTCCACATACACTGCAACATAGTAATACATAACTTAAAATGTCTACTAACTTGTACTAATCTTGAGTTGTTTTTCACTTTTTAGTTCAGCGCACACTTCTGGAGAACTAAATTAAAGAAAACGTCATGAAGAACAGACCATTGAAACTGGATAGAGAGCCCACATTCAGCCTGAAAGAAAAAAAAGGAAACAGAAAAAGGATAATAAAAAAAGCAGAGTCTGAAGTTGCATGAGCAAACAGTTCTTGTTTGAAACACCTCTGGGGATGTGACTTAGACCTGAGTACTTCTGTATGGTTAGCCCTGTGAAGCATTGTTGCACACCAGTATACGGCCTTAATGACAGGAGAGTAGAAGTATGTTGTGCCTTCGCATTCTTTCCTGTACAAATGGGTGTGTCTCAAGCACATTCAGTATGTTAAACTTTTCCTTACCTCTCTAAAAACAATCAGCAATTAATGTTTGGTTACACCATTGCTTTCAGGCAGTGCAGACATTTGTTTTAATATCCTGTACGCAGTGAGTGTGCCAACCAAACAACTGGGTGTATGGTGTGGGCACCTGAAAGCAAATGACTCGCTGCGTGTGGATAATGGATCTGGGTGTGGGTGCTGCTGGTACAATCTGTGTAGCTGCCTGGGTCAGCCACCAGGGAAGAGATACTTGTTCTTGAGCATCCGAGACAAAAATTCAGAGTTCTGTTTTTGCATTTGTTTCGTTGCATCTGTCTGGTACAGATTCAGAAGGCCCAAACCTAGTGCAGAACACCCAAACCAGTGCACACAGACCGTTCATCTTTTCTGGCTCTTCCTGCTTAGCAAGTACTGAGCTGGTCAGATGTGGAAAAGCCCGATTTGCCAATCAGAACTGTAATTGGATTTTATACATCTGGTGAGATTGATGTTTGGCAGTTGTCTGAACAGTTGTGGATGAAGTATTGGGGAGCGTGAATTAACGTTTTCAGACTTCCATAACCAAAAATTTAAAAGAAAATAATGTGATACTTTTAAATTTGGAAGGCTTATCGTAAGCACTTAAAAGACAAACACAGTACTACGATTTGAAAGTACATTATAGCAAGACTGACCAAAACAACCCAGCCTCACTCCACAACCATCCACTGAACAGTATGAATGGCATACGTGTAAAGAATGCTTTTGGATTTGTGAAGGATTGCCATCGGGATGAGGACCATCCTCAACTGAAAGCACTTCTGAGCTTTGCTGTGGCTCTTGAAAGCCACAGGAAGGTTTCAAGGATCTGTGGAAACATGTAAGACTGCAGCTCATAACAGTTAAAGGACTAAGTCTGGAATAATAATTAGTTCTATCTGGAAGGAATAGTCTGACCAGTTCTTTTGGCTTTCATTCTAATTGTTTCCAACTTTCATGCAATTTTACAGTATGTGTCTTAACTAATGTGCTTCAAGCCACCTGGCAAAGTTCTGCAGAAAGATGGCATTTCATGGAACATCTTAGAAGTCATTATAAATTTGGATATTAAACATGTAAATATATCTGTGCATTCAAATATGAATGTATGCCAAGGATAATTCATTTAAGAATTTCTTGTACATGTTTCTTAGCTTGCAACAAAGCTTACATAGGTTTTAGTATTTTGTTATGGAATTAATTTGTAAACCTCTTTTTGCCCAACTTCTGCTTTAATATAAAAGTGTTAAAACCTTTAAGTGTGTTTGAGGGTGGAAAATTGATTTTTTATGTAAACATTTGTAAATACAAAGAAATTAAATGACTACTTACCTGCATGAATAAACAGGTATCTCATATCAATGCCAAGCGTAGAGAAAACAGAAATAAGGCAGCGTTTGTTAGGGATAGAATGGCAAGGGAAGCTCAAAGTAGCTTTTAGCTAACCAGACTCTTAAATCCTTTTTTCCGCTTTTGCAAGCCTTAAAAATTACTTATTAAAACCTCCTATCAACATTGTGATTTTTCTAAAAATAAATTATATTTAAAAAAATAAAATGTTTATGTATTTTTCCTTTTCAGTAGCTCTAGAAATACAGAAATTTTGGTGCTTTACCAGAGAAGCCGCCTTCAAAGGGAATTTGTCTTCCTGCTCCATCAGCAGTCGGGTTTATTTCTCACAGACATTTCGATCGTTTTAGAAGGAGGTTGGCCAGTAGCAACAAAACCGTGAGCTGCTTTCACAGGGTGCTCACCAGTGCAAAGTGTGGAGAAGACATCTGTCTCTGTGAAGGACAGGTGTGGCTTTTGAGGAAGAACACCTGGATTTGGCAACGCAGAATCTACTGAAAATATGCACAGCGATAGAAGGCTTAGTATGGGCAAACTTAACGGTCTTTGTGTTGAGGGGGAAGAAAGACTGGCTGCTGCCACCTAGGAAGAAAACATTAAGAGAAGGCTTGAAATTTCAGGCTGTTCTTCTGTAGTGAGCAAGAAACTGCCAATTTATGGGTTTCTGTTACTTAGCCGTGAATAAGACGCAGTAATTCGCTTATTTTTCAGTTATTGGGGTATTAATTGCTATGTTGCTATTTGCCTCACTGCCCGTTGAGACTTTGATCTTGTGCCTTCCTAGCTCAACTGCTCTTGTGTTAATTAAATATCCAGATTCATTATTGCTTACATTCATTGGGTCAAGAAACATTATCAGTTAACAGTTATTCATCGCCCTACTGAAGTATTTTTATGGTTATCTCCCATGGATCAGCTGCTCATCATGGCCTTAGGGGCTGTCGGTGACATTGAGATCCCAGTTTGGGAATTAACGTTCTAGTTTCCGTACAGGTTTTGATGAGACTGTGCAGCGGGAGGAAAAATTACTGTCCTTTCCAGGCTGAAACTGCCCATTCAGACCTGGTGAGGTACCTTCACCATTAAGCTGAGATTAAACGGATGGCGACAAAGAGCTCTGTCCCGGTCCTGTGGCACACCCTCTTCAGTCCTGGTTTTTCTCCAGTCTACCTTCTTGGAGGAGGAGGAGTTCCCTTCAGTAATACAAGGAAAAAAAGCAAAGCAGGATCTTCTTGTGGAGAGTATCACGTCACTTTAGCTTCTACAAGGGAGCTTAGGTGGCAGTTTAATTCGTCCTCACTGGCAGCGAAAGGGACTGCTTGAGAAATGTTTTGAAGGTTTTCAAATGTGATGTCCATTGCAAATACCTACCTAAACTTATCCAAACAAACGAAGCGGGCTGTGGAAATGAAAGCAGGCGATTCTTAAGTGTAAAATTTGGCAGCATTTTACTGGAGCTCCTATTCGTGCTCATTTCAATATCTGTGCCAGATTTTGAATGCTAAGGAAAGCTCTTTTTAGTGCACTCAGCTTTCAGTGTACTTTGGGCTGAATTACACTCCCAATTGCGCATTTCAGTATTTTTCTTGCTAATTATTTTAGGCCACTATCTAAACTGTACTATTCTGTGTGTTTTTCACTTGACGAGATCATGAAACACTGTAACCTTTTCATAAACCAAAAAGATTATTTTCTTTTTCCTCTTTTCTGTTATGTAGATATAAAAGACACATTTGAAAGAAAGTGAAGAGATGATTAGGAATAGGAAAAGTACTTGAATGGCACAAAAATACACTTTTTTTCAAACCCTTACATTTGGCGTACTTTAAGAACCACAACGATAAAATGCTGAAATGCATCTTCCTCCATCTGCTTGTGAGGAACCATGGAAATTATAACTAGTGTGTAGTGATTGTATTCTTCCATTGCTGAGAAATTGTATCACTGATTCACTTGTATATTTGGCTTATATTTAAATCAATGTTTAATGTTACCAGATATTTCAGTATTTTAATGAAAATTCTTCAATTTTTATGACAAAAGATGCATACTGTAGGTTATGAGTGGCTTTCCCCAGTAGTTCTGGGGTATAATTTGGTTCTTTCATCCCCGATAGCCTCATACAGCAGGTCACCCGTGCCAAAGAGAGCAATGTCTAACTTCTGCCCGCAGGAAGGATGGGACTACAACTGTGGTGAGTTGTGACTGTCCTCCTTTAGCGTGTCTCGTCTGAAAGAGGCCTGATGGGCTAAAAGTGTATGGTGTGGAGAACAGACAGACACACTGGCTCTGACTCTCCACCCATTTGCTATTTCTTAAATATAGAGGGTTTTTCTTGAAAGAACAAGTAAAAAAATCAGGCAAGTCACCTGCCTTGTCAAGTGAATATTAGAACTTTATTTTCCCTTTAAGTAGAAAAAGATGGGTCAGTTATTTCTCAAAGCAATAAAACTGCAGTTTATGGTCAGGTGTAAGGCCTTACATTTGTGTTTTGATATATAATATTGTTTACTTGGTATCTTGGGCAATCACTTGCATGTCTTCGACAGAGGGAGCTGAGATTAAGAAGTTCCTGCAGTGGCCCAAGAACAGAAGTGGGATAAGTATTTGAGACATCCTGACTCCAATTCTAGGTCCGCTCCTTCAGTTTGCCCTTCCTGTGCCGCCTTCATATTGTTTTTATGTAGCTAGACGGAGCAGTAGCTGGCTTCAGAGGAACTAGGCAAGGGGTGCATCGTCTTCAAACTTAATTTAAGAACCTTCAATATCCCAAAGAAGTACCAGCAGACAGGCGTGGTAACACATTTTGGGAAGACTTCACGTACAAGAAGAACTGTTTTGAAGTAAAGCTACCGAATGTTCGTGAGCTGCTTGGACTTGCCTGGGACTAGTACGTAACCGTGCTAACTTTCGTGTTCCCTTCAGGCAAATTCATCACTGATATGAGGATTAGCACATGTGTGCCTGCTTTTGTTATTCTGGAAAAAAAATAAACAGTGAATTTATGAGACTGCTCATGTCATCGTGTAATTCTTGTTTTCCCTGGCTGACAAAGTCACCTCTTAAACCTAAATGTCCTTAACTCTTCTGAGATTGAGCAATTGGCCCTGACAAGGAGAATGATTATACGTGAATTGAGCTTTAGAACTTCTATTACTATATTAAAAATAGTTAAGCCATGTGATACAATTAAGCCAGGCCCTTATAAACGGTTGTGCTGGTTCAAATTTGGGCGGGGGGGCAGGGGAGCTGACCTACCTGAACATCAATCTTCTTGAAGGTCCAATACCACCGGGTTTTATCAGTCCAGTTTATGTTGTTGCCTCAGTTTTCTTGTAGTTGGCATAAAAGCATGAATTCAGCATATACGCTGTGTCGCGTGTTCTAGGTGGCTCAGCAGAAATGCGCTTGGGGCCAGCCCATGCCCAGCGTCGCACTGGATCACCCCCGCATTGGACTGGATCATCCCCGTGCCAGACTGGATCACCCCTGCATCGCACTGGATCACCCCCGCGTCTGACTGGATCACCCAGCAGCATCACGAGGGCACAGGTCGGCCATTCGTGGCAGCAAGAGCGTTTGCTGCACTAGTCAACACGGCGCTGACAAAACCGCCTGCAGCTTAACCCCTGGCAAAAGGCAGGACGCACACCAGGCTCCTCGCTGGCGCCCGGCGCCAGTGTGACGGTGGCAGTCCAGGTCAACAGACAAGTGCGCCGGCAATACGTGTCTGCTGGAGAGAGGGAGAGGCTATGACAAAGCTGGATTTAAATCACATCAGTGATTTTTAATAATGTTCATGGATGGACGCATGCACGATTTTTCTTCGTTTTCCGACACTTTGTGTTCTCGCGCTCGGCACTATCTGAGGTCTCTCTCTATGTAGGATATGTATGGATATTTATATTTAAAAATATATCTAGATCAATGGAAAAAATCAGACAAGGTTTACCTTGTGAAAATAAACATCCGCCAGGGAGCTGGGCATGCTTTAGCTCAGTAGCCTGACATCGTATTTTAAATTAGGGGGGTTTGTCATCCTGCTGTAGATTTTTCTCAAAGCAGATTCTTGGTCTCCCCTATAGTTGAGGGGTCAGGACTGTGGCAGGATCGCCTCTACCAGCAACTATTGCCCAGCCAAAAACCGAGCGGGGAAGCAGGGCTTCGAGGACAGACTATACCTGAGAGATTGTTTTCAAGTACGCTGCAGAGAAGGCCGGTCTCCTCTCAGAAGCTGCCTGAGCTCCCTTGCCACCACACCCCGCTTTGAAGGCGAGGATGTCAAACAGGTTGGCTTTCCCTCTGGGAAGGAGGTGGATCCAGGGTGCTTTGGCTGCCTCCTCATTGGATGCTGCCGCTGGTTCCCCGGCTCTCTACGCTCCTGCCTGGGCGATAAATAGATTTCTTCGAGGGTGGGTGGCACCTACGGCACTGCTCACGGCTTGGCCGTAGCAGAGTCGTCTGCTTTCGTTACTTGTCTTGTACTAGAAGAGGTTTTTAGGGACTTCTCTCTCTTCCTCAGTGCTTAAATGTGATGGTGAGGGAATTCTTTGGACAGAGCTGTTGATTCCAAGCGTCTCCCTCAAACTTTGGCACTGAAGTTGCAACATCTACCGTCATCGCTTGGAAAAAAACAACCAACCAGTGCAATCAAGGCACTGCATAGAAGACCATGGGGAAATTCAGAATTATCCTTCTTCTGTGCCTTGGCTTTCTTCTAGTCCATGTAAGAGGTAAGTGACCTTTGCCTTGGCTTATTTCTCGGGCGAGACTATTAAAAATGAAAAAAAAAAAAAAACAACACCCCAACCCAAAAACCTAACCCCCAACCCCTAAAAAAGTATGCTGGTTCATTTAGAAATGCTTGCTGGCATGGTTTTTGTTGATGCTGTTTCATGAAAAGCATTTGAGAGTGTTTAGATAAGTGCTGCTGCAATTTCTGAAGAGATATATATCTTCTGGATGATCACTTGTAATAGTCGTGCTAGTTGGAGGTTGGTTGTTATAATTTCTTATTTTCTCTGTAATGTTGCTCCCCTAAAGTTACTCACAAGCTTGGAGTTGAGTATAAACTTTTTAAATGGAAGCTATAAAATGAGAGCTTCCAGGGGAACTTAACGTTTCTGAAGAGGCCCTTAGTCAAACAATGGCTTCATGTTTTTAGAGATTTTCTTGGTTATTGTTATTTTGAAACCTATTAGTTATATTGTAAAACCAAATTCTGATTCAGTTTAAAGATGCTCATGCTTTCATACTGGTGCTCATGCTTTAATAATTATAAATTAATAATTTATTAACCTTAGCCAACATATTCCTGAATATATAAAATCCACACACAAGCATACTTTTTTTTTTTTTCATACTGGATTAATGAAGAAATGACTACATTTTGTAAATATTTTTTTGACAAATGAATAGCAGTTGGGAAAATGTAGTCCTTTCATATTGAGTTGTTTTTCTACATTCTAATAGAAATTTCTTTTAGCAAAACATTGTGTAAAACTTTTCTTGATATAAAACCAAATAGGACCATCCTCCCATGCATCTGCCATGTAGCGTACTTGTAACCTTTTCTTTTATTAGCTTCAAGCTTCAAACACTTGCAGCGCTGTGTTTGACTGCAGGAAGAAATGAGTCGTTAACCACTAGTTCCAAAATTGCCGCTGCTGCTGCTCATCCTCCCACCACCCCTGATTTAAATGGAGCCCTTAGGAGATCTCGCAGTAATGGGCAGTGAAAGAACCTTGGTTAAATTAGTGCCATAGTCCCATTTTAACAAATGAGGGATTATTTGGAGGTCTTCAGCAAGCAACGTGGCATAGAAACAGCAGAGCGGTAGGACTGCCCTGTAGTGTGTTGTGAACAGCGGTGAGTCACACAGTGTCTCATCGCTGGCATGCAGACTTTCTGGTTCTGGAGGACTCTCTTATGTCAAACATTTCTGTTCAAACAGTCTGAGCATGGGCAAACCAATTTCCATATCTCTATCACTTTAATTACAAGGATAGCCAGCCTAACCGTTCTTGCTTTCCACGTGCTAATTTAGAGCAGGTTCAGGCCCTGCTTTGGGGAAGAAGTCATTGCTGAAAGCTGCCGTGGGATTTGGGCACAGCCTCATGACTGTGGAAACTATTCAATCCACTTTGAAAAGCAAAATGAATTATTTTTAAGTCTATGGCAACAGCCACTGAATTTTATCATCAAAGTATTTACCATGTTTCAGGGGACATTTACAGAAACCACTCCTCAGTCCTAATCAAGACATGGTATGAGAAAGGCTTGGCCATGCTGGTGAAAAGTTGGTCTAAGTCTTTATGATAGGAATGTCTATGGTATGATTCACCTTTTTATATTCAACCTTAATTCTTATCTAAGCTGTAACCACCTGTGATAGCTCCTAGAAACTTCTGTGCCACCATGGCCAGGCCAGATCACATCACTCCCCTTAACATCTAGCATTTCCTTTATGTCCGGTTGTCTTCAGTTAGTTGGCTAGACTACCTTGATGGACACATCTCAACAGAAGCGTGGCATAACCAAGGACCACATTGCACAAGGAAAGTGAGACCTGATATAGTTCAGAATCTTACACGCTCACTGCAGTCTTCCATACTTTTATCTGCATTCTTTGGCTTTTGTTATTTCCAAGCTTACACAGGTTCCACGAGGTCTCCCATATAAGTTGAGTTGCAACAACTAATTGTCTGAGTGGCTTTTAGCCCAAACCAAATGAAAGAAACTTCCTAGAAACTTCTTCCACTGAAGCTTATGCTGATGTCCCACATCAGCGACTGTAGCTCAGCTGACCCGTGGTAATTCAGCTTTGGTTGTGTCTGCACTGCCCACTTAGGGTGTGGTAGGACACAGCTTAGGTCCTAGTCCCTAAGTAACTGAGATCATGCACCAGTTTGAAACATACCGGAGGTCCCATTTGGGCCGTACACCTCAGTTTTGAAACGTACTGGAGGTCCCATGTAGGCCATACACCTGTGTGCGTATCTACAATGGGGAAGCAGTGCAACCTGAGGGCTCTCTCCTATATGGAGCTGGAAAGCAGCTGGGAGGCTCACTCAGACCTGACTGCTCAGAAATGCTCCTCGGGATCCCTATGGATACAATCTCCGTGGTCTTTAAGACCAACTGATAGATCACATGTTTAGCCAGCACAAAGGCTGATGATGTTTAGGACACGTTAACTTTACTGCATCAAGTATTGCACGCTACGCAGGTAAAAGGAACAGCATTTATTGCTAGTTAGTAAACTATGTACCACTGTTCAGCTAAGGCTTACAAAGATGTTTACTCAAAACTAATTGTATTCTCGGTTAATTAGCTAGGCACTTTATGGGGAGAAAATTACAGACCTGTTTGTATTTGGGACACTACGTGACTTAGTTCTGTGAATAATGTAGTTTTCACTGGAGTTAAAAGGTAGAATGGGAGAGTCGGAAAACACCGTCCTGATTTTCTTACACTGCTCCATCAAGCTCCGGTTCTCGCTGTCGCTCCGTGTGAGGTCCCTGTGTACGTGCTGAAGCACTCCCCGTATCGGCAGGGATATCTCAGACAATGAATTCTCTTGTTGCTGGGCGCCAAAAGTATTTCCCTCCCCATACCAGAGCTGCTATCATCTGCAGGCATGTCCGCGCTACCATCCAAGGGTGTGATGGCAGCTGGATAGACAGACATACCTGAAGGGGTTGAAAGGCTGACAGCAGCAGAGCTGTCGCAACACGGGGGCTTGGGAAGAGCTAACAACCAGTGGCAGTTCCTCAGCTTCTTGCGTTCGCTTTTCAGATGTGGCTGCCACGTTGCAAGCCTGGTAGCAGTGCCCAAACTGCCTGTTTTCAGTGCGTATCTCTCCCTCATTTGCATCAGTGATTGTCAATCCTTCTCCATCCTGTTGAGGGCAATAAATAAGCAAATAAAAGTCATAATTCTTTCAAGTTTAAAAAACAATAAAAATAGGCCTTTCTGGAGCATTTTGCCTCGTGGTTAGGAGGAGAGAGATTCAGATTGGTTTGATCAGAGCCTTCCTTCTATTCCACAGAGGGGCTGACATCTATGAATGTTATGGGAAAATACTGTCTAAAATCTGGTCTGTAGTGCAATATCTCATGCAGGCAGGTCATCCCAAGGCCATCCCAATTGAAAGAAAGGGCTTGAACGGGTTATGAAGATGTAACAGTCCCACTTCCACTGTATAAGCTTTCCCTGTCCTCAATGCATTTTTTCTTAATTCCTAAGGAATTTATTTAAAAAGCTAAATCACAGCAATATATTTTCAAAGGGCAACAACGCTCCAGATTAAATGAAAACAAAGGCCAGAGTAGGCACTAAGATTAGCAGACAAATTAAAGCGAAGTCCTTCCTTATGTCCGAGGTCTCGTAACATCAGCGGTGGAGGAACCAGGGGCATACGCTCCACACAGGGAACAGTCCTGAGTTAACAGCAACAAAGCCTCCCCGAACACAATCTATATCTCATCAAAACTGCAACTCTACCTTGGAGATTACCATCTGCACTGAGCAGAAATTGAGATAGGAGCCAGATATTTCTATTCACAAAGACTGTATGGACCGTTTTGTTTCCTGAGCAGAGCAGTAACAGAAAGAAGGCTGTCTCTCTGCTCAGAAATCCAACCCAGATTTGCAGAGCATTCTGCATGCCAAGACCCTTGACTTCTGCCGACAGATCCTCTTCTGGGTCTCCTGCTTTGGAAGTTCAGATACCAACCGATGCTCCGTCACCCTTTGTCCAGGGTCATCCAGAGAGGACTCTCTGTGCACTCTGGCAGCATGTGCAGAGGTTGCTTCAGCTCTGCAAAGGGAGCCTAATTGCTTTTCTCGTTCAGTCTCAATAAGATGAGAGGTGGCTCCTGAGACTCTGCAGAGACTTTGTTGCTGAACAGACCTGCTTGCTGACATCCAGCGACTCTTTCCAGCATTATTCTTCTGTAGAAAACACATTCTTAATGGCATGAACCAGAAAAGACACAGGCCCTGCTTCTTTGCTCTCTTCTGTCGTAAGCACACAAGCAAAGAACGTGTGTGAAACATCATCCACTTTGACTTGGTAGTATTACTACCCCCCTTGGAAGCAACATAAATAATTATGCTGATGGGCCACTGTGACTTCAGGGGGCACAGGATTAGTTATACAACAATTTCTGAAACAAATTCAACTCGATGTTAAGTTACAGAATAGCACTATTGAGATCAGTGCTACCCATATTGAAGAGCTAAAGGTTATTTTGCGTGTATTTTACCAGCGTACTTGGGATGAAGGTGGGATGAGGAACATTAAAAGACGCCCTGTGAGCAACTGAAATGGCAAAGCCTGGCATCTCCCTGACCTCCAGCATTATCTTCAGCTCCCTCTGTTGTCTCTAAACTACAAGCAGGGGAAAGTGTGGATTAGCCAGCTGGTACTGAGGCACTGAGGGGTCACTCAGAGCGCCCAACTCAGCTTTTGCTTGTGCCACACTACAGGGCTTCAGTAGGAACGCTCACACAGGTTTGTTGTTTGAGCCTGTCTATGTGTACAGTTCTCATGTAACGTGCCCGTCATTAGGGGTGACGCTCTCAGACCAAGTGGCTGAAAAGAGCTGACAGCTTCACAAACCACACAGCGACAGTGAGAAGCTTTGGCTGAACAGCCCATGCTGTGGCCTAAGCTCCGCTTCCTCGTGACACAAAGCTGAAAATCTGAGTTTCAGTAAGATGCGCAGATGTAGGCTGCTGCTTCAGCGGAGATCCCAACTCCTTTTCTCTGCCTGTAATTTTACAGCTCCTTCCACACTCACTCTGAAGCAAAATATAGAAAATTATATGTATGTTATTTTATGTATGCAGGACATATCACATCATAAAGAAGAGCAGCTACCTTTGAAGAGCTGTTGTTTGTCCACAGCAAAGCAAACACGATCGAACTAGAAGATTTTCTTTCATGTTTGATGAGACCATGCTGCACAGACCTAAAGCAGTACCGCCACTCTTGCTTTATTAGTGCATCTCATTTGCTGGTAATTATTTAAATGTGTTCTTGTATGAATAAGTGAGAGAGACCTTTTCATTTCCCTTGAATTCAAACTATAAACAGAAGTGGCCTAGGAAAAAAAAACATGAAGCCAATAATCAGGTCCACATGCTGTGGTCTACGGACTGGAACTTAGATCTTAATTACAGATTTTGAAGCATACTCATTTTCCACCCCAACATCAAGGGGTTGTAATGGCAATCATTGTTTACAGAACGAAAGGGCCATGGTGGAAAAAAAAAAAGCGCTACAGTAACCTCACCAGGAAATATGGATCATGAAAGTGTTACATCAAAGAAATAGTACTGGCTCATTGAGATTTTGTCCAAAGTGTCCACTTTGGGGCGTAAACGTTTATGTTCTGCCACAGCTTTTCTTACATGAGTAATTTCCTTTAAACAAACATAATTGCTTCCTGAATAAAGCTGGACCAGTAAACGGGTATGTTCTGAATCAGACACCTGGGAGAAAACATCCGATTTTCTCATTACAGGGGAAATAAGTCTCATGATTGTTTTAAGAATCAGAAATGATCTGTACAAAGAATAACACCATTTCAGCTAAAAAGAAGATAAAATGCGTCCCATGAGCAGTTTCGGTAACATATTGTTCCTTTTTAGAAAATTTTTGTTCTCATTTTTGAGTCACCCACTTCTTCCTCAGTCCCTGCCAGCTTCATAATGTTTTAAGCTCATTGTATTCACAAAACAATTCTTATTTAATTACGCTGAAGAAATCATTTTTGTTATTGTTTTTAAATAATGTAAAATCAACATATTTTCCCCTTCTATCTAGCTCATATTTATGAGTTAGTTGCTTCTAATTTATCTGTAACACAGGTAATCTCATCCCAATCGTATGACTGCTAGCAATGCACTCAAAGCCCATTAATTTAATCATATTAATGACAAAAGGATTTATCTAACACACATGTGCATGTATGCATTTAAGATGTATGTCCACACACATGTATATACACATAAAGACACCTTTTCTCATGGATCTTATCTTCATTTTTAATACTAGACTATGCATATTAAATAAATGCCTGAGAAGTTCGTTTGCCGCATGACCTGACTCTCATTTAGCAATATTCATACTGTCTTATTTAAATGTGCGTCATTTTGATGGCCAGACGCTGTGTTCATATGGATCCAGCGCAGGACTGAGCCTACTTATGGAGATTAAAAATTGCAGAGTGATGCCATAGTAGCCTTTTGTCAGGAAAACTTCTGACTGCGGTCGTAATGACAAATAGGTAACATCCACCTGCAGAACCCAGCCCTGTTCCTCGTAAATCCTCCTCAAAAACTGTGAGAACTCAGACCCCTGTGATCCACCAGCTCATAGTCAAAGGGTGACAGGTCCATTTAACGTTTAGGTCACAAATTCAATCATAGGCGAAAGACGCTGCTCTCTGCGTTTTAGTGACTGATTTTCAGAAAACTAATATGGGCAAAAGTTTGTGAACATTAAACGTGCACGTGCCTGAGGACAGGACTTTGTCGGGGACACCCTTTGCCGGGTGGGGTAAGATGACTTCACCTCTGTGATGCTTCCGAAGGATGTGTCTTATATTCAAGGGAACTTACTAAAAGCTGGCTCAGTATCTCTGTGGCAAACAGCAAGCATAACAGTCTCCATAGTAGAGCAAGGTGGCTAACAAGGATTTTATATCACCGGCCTTCCACACATTATATTTAAAAGGCTCATGGAAAGCGTGGGCATTAGTGAAAGCAAGTGTCCTATCCGAAAGAATCATGCCTGTAAAAATAAATGTAGTAACTTTGAAATTTAAGCTACTATATTTTGATGCTTGGCTTTGTGGAGTCTGTTCTCCATAAAGCACCCCTGTCTGGCTGCTACAGAGAAGTCTACTGTTCGCTATTTAGGCCCGGACTACCCTTCAGATTTTTATAGGCACAGCTACATGTGTTGGGTAGAGATGAGGGAATTACATCCCAAATAAGGCTGGCAGTGCCAGCAAAAGTTCTGCTGTTACTATAGTTCATTGTGTTTGAGCAGCTAGTATAAACATAATTAAAAGAGGTCCTTTTGCAATACAAACTGTATATCCATCTGTAAGACTTGCTTTCTTAACCTTAAGACTTTCTCATTTGCAGATCAGGCCGGTTCTGTGGTGTCAGGCAGGAGTTTACATGCATATTCTCAAGTTCGCTGTCACGAATCATTGTGGACCACCCAACAAAACCCACTATTACAATAATTTCATTTCTATGTAAAAACAGGGATACTCCCAGAAGAAAGGCTAGAAGTGATGCCAAGAAATAGCATACTAGCTCAAAGCAGTAATAACAGAGATAACTCTGAGGTAATAACTTCTGCATAGCTGAATCTCTTCATAACTTTATACAGGTTTAAAAAAAAAATAATCAACAAAAACCACACACAACCTCCGCCAGCCAAATAAAAAACCCCAAAGGAACAAAGCTGTTTTCTCCCCACTAAAATGTCTTTCATTCTCATTTTCATCAGTATATTTCCAGCTGTTTCGATTATCAAAGCTGGTCCAAAAAAAGAGCCATTTTTTTATATGTGGAAAATGAATTTCTTTCAGTCTGTTTGTTCTGTGAAGAAGTTTGACTAATTTATTTCCGATGTCATTTACTTTCTGAGTTCCCTGAAGTGACTGCAGTTCCTATTGAGCTAAATATTCTCTGAGTCTCTAATGTTTTTGGTTTTAGACCCACCATTTTGTGGATGAAATCTGGGCTGTTCAGCTATTTAACCATCTGTTATCCTCCCAAATTAGATTCTTAAAATGTCTAGGTGCAGTCTCAGAAATGGTAATGAGTATTTAAAATTCTGCTCCACAAAATCTTACTCCTTGCGGTCATTTGATGTTATTATCGGAGGAAGTCGGGATGGAAGTCCAAGCAAGCTTTTGGTTTGTCGGAATATCATTTGCCATGCTGCACAGATGTCCACATACAATCTGCCCATCTGTCAAGGTTTATCTTTACGCAGCCAAAGAGATTTCAGTGGAGATTCCTGTCTTACTCCCAATCAGTCATTCTGTGTTGGTGTCTGTTTCTTTTATTACTTGGTTCATCATGAGAAATAATTTGAAAAAAATCAGCAATCTGAACAATTTCTACAGAGGATTTTCAGGCTTCTTTTTTCTCTTCCGTAGTCGTCTTCTGTTTCTCCCTTGCTCTCTCAAAGGAACACATCTTGTCTTTTCCCACTTTTCCGATAACAGAGCAGACATACAACAGGAGATGGAAGTGTTGGTATTGTCCAGGAGAAGGGCAGATGTTAGTAACGGTTTCAGTATGCTGTTTTGCTTTGGTTCTCATGCAATTGGAAGCATCTGCATCATCTTGTTTGAATTCCATAAACTCTTTTGATTAGATTCCTCCTCCTATTTTTTTCTTTTCTCTAACTTCAAAGAAATAATGTACCTGGAAGTTTTCCAGAGTCTTCCTTCACAAGATGATTTTGTCACATTCTCTTTACAGCGTTAGGACCTTGGTAGCCGCTTTCCATATCGTTTGCTCCTGCTTGTCAGGACCTGTAAGGAAGGAGCTGGTTTGTCCAACAGCTCTTCGGTGTTATGAAATTATTTCTGATGACTCACTCCGATGATAAATGGTTTGAATCCTGCCGGCAGTATCCTGCAGCAGCAGGGGTCAGGTCAGCCAGCCTCCCTCAGCACTCAGGATGCCAACTGAGAATGAAGATTTACCCGGAGGACAAAATAAAAGGACAGTCAAACTTAAGATGCTCATATTGTTGGCATTGAAAAAATGCTTCAGAAAAATAGAATTTGACCATATAAGTTTGAGGCAATGCCAGGATGTCAGCCTGCGGGTAAGGGTCTGCATGGGGATCAAATGGTCCCATGGCTGGGCAGCAGCACGGCTGTGACAGCCCATGGGCAGGGGCTCAGGGCCAGTAAGGGCTGGGGATGTCCTCAGGGCTCTGGCAGGGAATATCTTCTGAGGAAGCCACTTGTCAATTTTATGTATTTATGTATTTTAATGGATTCATATAAAAAAAAACCCCAACCTGTCAGGGTCTTGGAATTTTATCCATCTAATGATAGATTCCAAAGCTTACTGGTTGGCTGAGCAGCCAGGGCAGGGGAAGGAGAAGTGGTTGGATGAGGTGACACTCAAAGATCAGTTCAAGTAAGAGACAAAATGCCACTCTAATGATGTTAACCAGGAAGCTTAATGCTGTTGTCTGCTTTTCCTTTCCAAACACAGGTTTTTCATAATATTTTATAGGAATGGTTTTACTTTAGAAGCCATTCACTATTTTGCATTCCAGCCTCGTTTTATCCTTTCTGTCAGACACCAGCTATAATTAAGTCCACAGACTTACATGAAAATCCTCATGGGAATCCAAACACTTCTACTTTATGCTCCTGTGCTGATTTTTACCTGAGGATCACACAGTGTTTTAGCACTGATCATTAATCTTTCCAGGAGCTCTTTGGCACAGGTGACAGCTATTATTCAGGAACAGTAATTAATGTGAAGAACGCCATGAAGGTGGACAGCACCTGTTCATAAGAGAGGGCTGAGCTGAACCCAGAGCGCTGTCATGCTGGAGAACCTCTGATGGCCTCTCTCTGTTCCTCAGTTTCCCCACTTGAACAATGATGCCTTTCTTGCTGTGAAGTGTAGCTGTCAGTGAAGACTTACAAAGAAAAACACTTAATTGAAGAGTTAGGTATTAAGCCTTTTAGACAGGATAATAAATAGTTGCAGATCAAGAGGCTTACTTGACACGGTAAAACATTTACTGTAAAAGAACATCTACAGTAAAAACTTTTACATTTACTTAGCACAGTAAAACATTTCTGCTTAGGGAAGCCGTGGCACGTCGTGACTTTTTGCAGGTTTGTGCAGGCTGGTCTTGTATTTGGAGTGCGCGAACACAAGGACGGTGAAGTTTCTGTGTGGATGAAAACTAGTGGATACATACTCTGCAAAGAGGTGTTTCATGAAGGCTGTGTGTTAAAAGGAAAGTGGCAGACTGTAGAGTGTGGAAGTAAAACAGATGAATAACTGTGTTTGTTCAGTTCAAAGTCATATGCCTCAAGTTTATACATTTTAAATATTTTCCAGTTTTATTTACCTGCAAACTTCAAAGGTCAGGACACTAATTGCCCTGCTGTGACTTTTAATGACATCATTGTCACCTAACACAGAACAGGAAGCGTTCCTTTCTCCCTGATTCTCCTTTCTTTCAGATTTTTTTAAGGTACAGCGGAAATTAAATTAGGTAAACTCATCTTTATATCTTTTACTGCTGGCACATGTTACGGGACGAATTAAAAAATAAAAAACTTGATTCATGTTCCAAGCGATCACAAGGCAGGCTTGCCAGTAAAGCTGCTCTCTGAAGCTGAGCTAGTAAAACAATAATGAACATATTAAAAGTTCTCACCTAATGATTCTGGTTTGCAAGTACCGTGCTGAAGGCTACTTTCAGCCGTCTCACGGCAATAGCCCTTGTGCCCTGTAACAGGCAACCTGTGCTCTTCAAAGGCATGTTTGCGCAGCGGCTGAATATGGATAACATGAGAGAGCAGCTTCTCTTTGCTCCTTTGAACAGCTTCTTTGAATTAAATGAGCCTGTCCTGCATGGTCATTCAGGACTGCAGGGCACGGGGACAACAGCCGACAGCTTGCTCTGTGCCTGCTCCTCTTTGGAGGGATTCTCCTTTTGCCTCTTACTGGTGTTCTGGCTTTGTCCAGAGCCCTCAGACCCAGAGGTCATGGGAACCTGCCCACTGACTTAGTCTTTTTTCCTTCTGTCACCTTCCTTCTAGGTCAACGTGATTTTGATTTAGCTGATGCTCTGGATCACCCAGGTAGGTAAACCTCCTATCCTTATTTTACCATGGCATTTAGACCCAATAATAAATCTTAAGTCCTTTTCCTTGAGGACTAGAATATGAAGTGCCTAGTACTTAAGTTAAAGATATACAGAATTGAGAAATGCTAGATTTCAATGTTTCTATCATAAAATTTAAATTTTCTTTAAAACAACAAAAAATAATGGCTTTGAAAACGTACCCCTTCATTTTTAGCTTCTGTCATGATACAGAAAGATTTATTGAACCCAGCTTTCTATATATGCAGATACCTTCTTTTGATAAGTTGAAAAAGTTTAAGCTGTTATTGTTTATTGGAATGTCTTTGTGTCCCACAGAGGACATAATTACCAGGAAGCCTACAGTGATCAGAAGACCGACAAGGCCTGTGCTGAGTGAGTAATGAGAACAATGGGTCATAGCTGATTTTAGATAAGTAGAAACTGTCTGCCATGAGATTCTTGATCATATTTGCTAATGTACTGTAGCTGAGACCATTTGTGTGAATATTAGCTGCCTTCCCTGTGTAAAGTAAGTGGTTTTTTGACAATTACCAATTACATTTCTTTATTGCTTCCAGTAAGGCTTTAGAGCATGACTGGCCACTGACAGCATTTTATTTCCTGAAGATCTTCTTCATGCTTTTCCAGACTATATTGAATTCCCTGGGGAGTATAACAATGAGTAATTGTTGCTAAAAATGAGTAACTGTTCTACAATTTTTTCCATTCTCTTTTCTTTTAGCATAAATATTCATGATGCTTGATAACAGACTTGGAAAAGAATCAGAAGGCATTTGGGTATTCTTTCTTCTCCCCATGCATTTACTTAACATTATCTAGTATTCATTGCTACAAAGACCTGTGTCAGAAAGGAAAAAAGGCTCTGGACAACGGAGAGGACGAAAAAGTTTCAGCTGTAGTCCTGAGGATGACAAATGACAATTTCCAATGAACACTCATTATTGTTGGAAAAAAACCCCAAACAGCAACAAAACTGCATATGCTTTTATGATGGAACACTTCATGATGACATAGAGATTTTTCAACTAAACTACACTGAAAGAGATTTCTGGCCATCAAACAAAATGCTTGAATCGGGAAATGCTGGGTAGCATGAGCCCACACAACTTGCAGTCTTTTTCTGGGTAAACATTGCAATAAGTCTTTAGGTACACGAAAGCAGTTACATTTTCCACATGATTCTCTGGCTTGCTCTTTGAACAAACAAGGCAGCGTGTTGCAAACATGGTAGCTACTAAATCCTGTAATGGTTGCATTCTCCCTTCCCACTTCATTTTGCAAAGAAAATCTGTGTTTGGTCTAGATCAGCAGTGTCTGTTGTAAAGTACTGCTAAGCCACTGCCCTCTGCTCAGCTCACTGTCCTGACTTTCTTCGAAGTCTGTGGAGAGAAATCAGGATGTCTAGGGATGGTTCATATCACTCTAAATGTGGATTTGTTCTCATCCTAATATAGACATTTAAAGTAGGTTACTTGAATTGTGCCCTAAAAGACCCCGTCCTCAGACATGTTTAACAGTAACCTAGGGATGTCAATACTGACAGTGAAGCTGCCTCAGTCAGGTGAAAGGCATTTGATTTTTAGGGACTCCTAAATTTGTTGGAGATATGACCATCAGATGGTTATCTGCCCTACCTGAATCAACTTCACTAATTCGTAGGAATGAAGAACTCCCATGTTTTCCAGGTTATTTTGCAATCTCTTTCAGCACTGAAGAGGATTGCAGGGATTTTAAAAGCAATTAAAAGCAATTTTAAAAAACGGTGTTGAAGTATGTCCTAGCATCTGCCTGATGCTTCATCTTAACCTCAGGTTTTCCTCTACGTCTCATTCAACCACTATCATTGACAAATGACCCTGGCTGAGATGATGACTTTGGTTGAGATGGGGCCAATTACCGTACAGGCCATGTCCTCTGGGCATCACTTCCCCCATAGAAACCTCTGCCTGAGTTGAAGCTCTCCTGTAGGTAGCTCCCATCTAGTGTAACAAAGTTCGACACAAAACTTAATGGAAGGAGATGGTGATGTTTATTTACAAAATCTCTAAGTAACTCGATATCACCTACACACTTTCATCCTGCCATTGATTTAATTCAGCCAGATACTCAAACCCACAGACTCATGAACACCAAGATGTGTGTGCTCAGGTGATCTGGTGAGCATCATGTGCAACACGGGACAAGGTACGCCAGCTCATCCTGTCTCTGTGGTTCTTCTTGATCAGAAATGACAAGCTAGTTTATGTTCAGATCTTTTATACCATTTAGGAGTCATCAGCTATTATGGAGGAGTCCTTTGCCTCATAATTTTGCTTAGTTCAGTGTCTCTGAACCCTAGGCTGAGTTGCTGGCCGCTGTCTGGTTTTGCTTGTTTGGGGTACACGGACTATGTCTACAGTCTATTTTCTGGGTGGGTGAACAGGAAAAGTAGTGGAATAGGTGATATGCTGCAACCTTTGGCTTTTGAGTGCCCTTCTGCTTTTCTTCTGCTGACAAGTCAGCTATGCTGTCGTCTTATCAGGGTGCAGGGCTGCTGGTTTTGACAGAAACAACACATTCCTCAATTTTACTGCTGGAAAAGGTGACCTTTATCATCTGTTCTTTTAACCCTTTGCTCTGTTATTTCTTCTGACCCCTAGTGACACGCACATTGCCATTTGTATTTCATTCATACCAACCTTAACATTTCTGTAACAAATCTCTGCATGACCCCTCCAGAGTGGAACCCTCCATTTTACCTAAACTCTTCATCTCCATAATAAATTGAATCCAGTTTGCAATTTATTGCTTCTTACAGTGTTAGCATTTGACATGTAAAGGTATTTTTGAAATGCAGCGCTCTGCTGGCCAGAGACAGACAGGATCAACAGCTGGCTTGATAAGAACAGACCGAGTCATGTAGTATGAATTTGATTATTTTCCTGCCAGACTTCCTAGTGACATCAAAGCATTTCTGAGTTGTTACACAAATGAGACCAGATACTGTGCAAAAGCAGCTTCCCACTCCCTTTGGGTATAAAGAACACATGAAGGCAGATTTCTGCCTGGTGATGCATTTGGATGGATTTTCCTGGGTTTCTGGAATTATAATGAAACACAATTATAATGAAAAAAAAACCAGTATCTATCTAATTTTCTATGGCAATAAGCATCAGAATCAAAATTTAGGTAGATTTTGCTGTCCCTTCTGATTCATCCCAGCACTCTACATTTATAAGGAGCAAGAAAGAGATCCTTGGAGTTATGACATCCATCTAATGTATTTCTGCCTATTACTCGGTGATCTTTCAGAGCTCACCGTCATTCCATGCAGACCGTAACATATCACCCACATACTCATATCCACACCTGCACTTTCGAAATGGAGTTCCTCCTGTTTATCCGTCTGCAGCTCATTGAAAAATTGTTTAGTGGAAGGAAAATTCCATCCCAGGTACAGCAAGATGCATGTACAATGTTGGGGGAATGGCAATAGCCTGTTGATTCACTGCATAACGTTCACATGCAGATATTTAAGTATATTTTAAAACCTTCATAGCTCAGCCAAAGAAAAACAGGCTGTTGCCCAACCTCAGACAGGCATGTGTGATTGCTTGAAGCAAGATTTTTTATGTCACCATGACCCTTACATAAATTAGTTCATTCAAATCTCTCTCCCTAAGTAGGTTTATTACTTTCCAGTATTTGTTCTTGAAATGGGTATTCAGTTTTTGCAGTTCAACAAATTACACTTGAGCCAAACATGCATATACCAGTTTTAATCACAAACATAAATGTTAATAAATAAGTATATTTAAAAATTAGATACATTTTTGTATCTTAACATAGCTAATTTTATTTATATAGCTGCAAATATATTACAGAGGTATTGATCTTGATTCCACTATGAGATTTATTCTGAGTTTATTTAAAGCAGGACTAAATCTTTTGTATTTTGAGTAGAAAATACTGTATCTCTTGTCAATTATTGTGTGGGCAAATATTAAATGCTATAAGAGTTTTCAAGAAAAGTGTAATACCTTATTTGAATTTGTGGGACTGACATGAAAAAGTTGCTTGTCAAACATTAAGTTGTACATTTCATTTCCCTCAAGAACTGTGTGTAACTCACTTCTGTACTTTTCATTTTTAGACAATGATCTGCATTTAGGAGATGCTCTTGGTGGGGGTGAGTACTCTCTTCTTTTTTCAAATATAATGGTTGGGGTTTCTTTTGTAGTCTTCTTCTGAAGTCTGCCTAATTTGTGAGAAGAGATTTCAAGGCTGTAGGAAGAACTGTAGTGATGGGAGTCATTACAACTCATGTACCTGCAGCCCTTCTGCCAGAGGCCATCACGCAGAGCGGGGACAGCAGGATGGGCTGTGTCTGGTTGCCAGCTGTGGGAGCTTGCAGGATGGCTCATCTGCGGGGACTCAGGTCAGTGACGGTTTACATTACCGTGCCAGGCTGCCACGGTCAAGGCTGGGGAGAGGATGTATGGCCCATTCAGCCGCGATAGTTCAGGGTGGTGGCCTTTGGCAGAAGGTTGAAGACGACAGGTGAGGGCAGTAGTTTCTTGCTACCAAAAATGAGTCTGCCTAAGATTAGGAATCAGAGGTAACAGAGGATAGAGAGAGGTGTGAGCTTGTTGCAGTTCTGCTGCTCCCAAATCAGAAATGCAGGAAGGAATGTTTTTCAGAGATGAGCACCGATGGGTGTGATATAGCTTAAGCTTGAAGCAGTCAAGCTCTTGTAACCTGCTGTAACTTCCAGGTATTTCTCTAACATCCAGAACTGACCCAGGAAGTATTCACAGTACTGTGCTGAGCTGTGTAGACATACGAAATCCTTGACTTTGGGAATTTTTGCACCACATTTTGTTTAGTGTGTTCAGAGGTATACCAAGGATGTCAAGTACTCTAGAAAGGTTCTTGTACACTGAAATAACCTAAAGTTCAAGTAGAATTGAATCAAAGCTTAAAATTCCACTTGAATCAAGGCTAGACAAAAGAAAAATTACTTCTCAGCCCATTGCACAGAACCGCTGATTTATGACTACAGTCACAGTGATCTGGTTTACTCATGTTTCAGTCTTGGAGAATCATAACTTTAATATTATTCTTTCCCATTTCCAGGGCTTTCCGCATGTCCAGGTTGCCCTCTGGCATTTCATGCTTGTGTTTGAATGACGTGTTAGCTGAGCCTTCATAAAGCTGAATCTGATTTTTTTTATAATTTCCATGTTGATATTGACACTTCTTCCTGACCATAACAACTGTTCTACTCCTGCAAGTTTTTAATGGGTACTTTTATGAGAGGATGGGCTTAGTATGTTGATTAAATTCTTAATTAATAGCTTAAGTATCTTCACTGAAACCCACCATTTCATTCAGAGGAAGGGAAATGATGTTTCCCTCAGGTTTTTATTTCTTTGCTCCATTTTAAGTTCAGGTTCTTAATTGACATTCATACATGGTATAATGGGATTAATGATATGTACCTCATCATCAGTAATTCTAAAGGCATTATTTTTTCATTAGCTGTGCCATAGAATATATCTTCTTATGCTTAGAGAAGACTGAATAAGTGCAGCATCATAGTAGAAATCAATAATGGGATCAGTAGTTTTCTGCTTTTGTGCCATGGTGAGTCTTAGTTTGTCACACAGAGATCTGGAACAGAACAAGTCTCTTCTTCTATTGAATAGAATTAATTGGGCAAAGTCTGATTCAGCAAAGCTTTAAGACTCTACCTAAAAATCCATTGACTGCAGTAGCCTAAACTTGCCTGAACTTAAGCATATATCCAAATAATTTGCTGAATCAGAACCTAAACATTACTCACAAACAGAAGCATTATATTTAGCAGCTAGGCAAGAAGAAAACATGATAAAAGGGCATCTGGCATGTACTGAAGGTGAAATAAAGATTATAAGGAGAGGGAGGGAAATTGGTATTTATTTCTGTGACTTAACTTAGATTTATTCAGAGCTAAATTCACTGTTTGGCTATGAGAACAGTTAAATATGTGACTGAACTCCTTGGGGAAACGATGGCAAGAAGGAACCTACTTTATATATGCAGAGCAACAGCCCTGGGCGTTAACTTTGGCAGGTTCTGAACTGAGTCAGCTCTTGCTACTCCAGCCCTGTATGTGCAGTTTGGAAACTGCTATTAGTCATCGTATCTCCCGCTCTACCCAGTGCATCTTTTCCTAATAATTTGGCAAAAAAATAAGGCCAAAAACTAGCACAAAGTCCTAAACAACAAAGCTGAAGTCTGAGTTCATTTTGCACTGTTCAAGAGTCGAAAATTCATCATGTGTTAGATAAATTCAGCATCTGTTAGATGAAACTAATATGCAGATCTTATTAACACCTGCTGATGGCACAGAGGTAACCTGTTGCCTCCCACCCAGCCCAGAACACCAGCTTCTCTGTCGGCTCTGCATAACTGCACCACTGTTACCTACAGTAACACGCTGTGCTTCCCAGCTGTCAGCATTAAACAATGTTAGTACTTTCCAGAAAAACATGAAATATTTTCCTTCAACATTTTTGTGAATTCTTCTCTCATTTTAATTTTGAAAATATTCCCTTTTCACTTTCTAATTAGTTTTAGTTGCTAGCTATTTGTTGATGTAGTGTTTGAGACTTTTTCACTAGTGACAAGGTTCTTTTCTTAATTCACTGGAGGACAAATTAGATATAGGTATAAAATTTCAGGTTATCATACTCTTTATTTACAGCTCTCAGTTTTGCCTATCCAATCATCTAACAATATTAATTATCAATAGGTGACATCCCAAGACAACCTTTATACCCACCTCTTCCACCACGACCGGGAAGCCATAGTAATTCTGGTAAGAATATTTTCTCCTAAGAAAATCTAACATTATGAGCTGTTCAGAGCAGATATTTTGAATAGTTTACTCTCTTATTTTTTATTAATAGTTTTTATCCCTTCCCTTCATCTCCCTTTTGTAATCACTGTTCCTGACCCGGTGTTTGGAAGGTTTTTCTAAGTTTTAGTGTTGGTACCATAAAGTTTTTCTGTCTGCCCAAAATGTGGAACGTTGACTCCTAATTGGCATGAGACTAACACTCACCTTGTTTGCCTTTTCATTTTGGGTATGTATACACTAAACCATGCTAAGGTTCAAATTTGACATCCAGCCACAAGGCCTATCATAGAATCATAGATTCATAGAATACCAGGTTGGAAGGGACCTCAAGGATCATCTGGTCCAACCTTTCTTGGCAAAAGCATAGTCTAGTCAAGATTGCCCAGCATCCTGTCCAGCTGAATCTTAAAAGTGTCTAGTGATGGGGAATCCACCACTTCCCTCGGGAGATAATTCCAATGGCTGATTGTTCTCATTGTGAAAAAATTCCTCTTGTGTCCAATCGGAATCTCCTCAGGGGTAACTTGTTCCCATTACCCTCCGTCTTTCCCATGTGACTCCTTGTAAAAAGGAAGTCTCCATCTTCTTTGTAGCCACCCTTTAAGTACTGGAACATAGTGATAAGGTCTCCCATAAGCCTTCTTTTCTCAAGGCTGAACAAACACAATTCTCTCAGCCTTTCCTCATATGGCAGGTTTCCCAGTCCTTTAATCATCTTTGTGGCCCTTCTCTGGACCCCTCTCCAGCCTGTCCACATCTTTTTTATATAGTGGGGACCAAAACTGAGCACAGTATTCTAGGTGTGGCCTGACAAGGGCTGAGTAGATTGGGGTAATGACTTTATCTCTGCTAGTGATGGCCTTGTTGATGCAACCCAATGTCCTGTTGGCTTGTTTTGCTGCAGCAGCACACTGTTCACTCATATTGAGCTTGTTGTCCACCAGGACCCCCAGGTCCCTTTCCACAGAGCTGCTCCCCAGCAGGGTAGATCCCAGTCTGTGTTGCATTCCTGGATTATGTTTTCCCAGGTGCTTATTTTCAAATCCATACTGAGATGCACATCTGAGATGGCCCTGGGGCATACCACAGGTGGGACTAGGGAGATGGATGTAAACCTGTATTGCTTGTGAGTGTTGTCCCAGACATCCACTGAAATAAAGTGGAAGCGGCACATCTATCCTAGCTACCACCATGCATCCCATATTTACTTCTGGTATGATTGTAGTGGTGAGCCATGGACAGGTCCTTCCGGAGTCCTTCTAGCATCTTTCCTGGAAAGGACTTCCTGCTCCAGGAACCGCTGGGATTTGAGACGTCTGTATTATGTAAGGATTTGTGCTACTGACAGCCCAAGCCCACACAGACCACAGGTGCCAATAGAGATGTAGAATGGGTAGACGCCAACAGTTTTAGTAGTCCGGCTTCCAGGTGAATTCGAATAGGTGACCATTCAGTGCAAGACACCTGACCCATCTGTCATGTCAAAACTGGGAATTCAAAGCCCCCCCCCCCCCCGCAACTCTGTAGTATAATACAAAAAGACTGGACAAGAGAGCTGAGGGCATTGCCATTGATCAGATAATTTTGCAACAGAAATCATAATCTTTATCTTGCAGGAGGTTTTGATGACTCAGATCTCATTGATGGGAAGCCTTTACCACCATACATAGCAGGTAGTATTTGCCAATTCTCCTTGCAGCTTCTTCCTAATATTTGTAACTCAGAGCTGGCTGGTTTTGCTTTAGTGGTAATCTGTTTGTCAATGAGGGTATAGGACAAGACTCTGCTATTTTTATTTAGATTAGTTATTCTTCTCCACAAACCATAGCTTTGAGCCTGAAGCCCAAACTTGAAACATATTCCTAAACATTTTGTAGTGGATTTTGCACAATTAATTCCTTTGAATTCAGCTAGGACAGTCACAAAGCAAGGGGCTTCTGCTGAGAACTGAAAGTAGATGCACCGGGCCTATGATCTTGACTTAAATTATTGATAAATCATCTGATTGTGTGGCAGTAGAGAACAGCCAGGGTGTACTGGCCTCCCACCCTCTGTGAAATCAGCTTGATGTAGACTGCTAAGCATTATAGCTTTTTTTAGAAGATAATATTCTTCTCTAAAAATGAAGTGTCAGGAGGATGGATGGTTATTGCTCCGGCCAGCGCAGCTGTCAGTCAGGACTGGAAGGGGAACTCCTCTCTCACAGCCCCGCCAAGCCACCCCCTTTCACCTCCTGTGCGAAATCACACTGTGCTAAGTAAATACTTTGCTCTCAAAACAAGATAAAAAACATTTCTTGATGAAACTTCACCCTCTATTCCAGGAGAAGAGGAGCATCATTTCAATCATGGAGGAAACACGGGTATAGTAAATACTTTATTCTATAATTTGTTTCCGATCATCATAAAATAGTAAGAAAATGTTACCCTTATAAAAGTACTACATATACTAAACTAGGCTTTAAGACACTGTTTTCACACTAGCTGTAATGTAACATAATTTCTAGTCCTCTGCTTAATGAGTCCTCTGCTTCTATTTAATGAATTTCCAGTGTTTCACCAAACAATTCTCACAGTTTGGCTAAAGCACACCTTAGTAGAGAATATACCTGTCAAACCATTTCAGTGCCTCTGAAAATAATCTCTCTCTTTTTCCACAGATTCAGGGTTAATAGCTGGAGTTACATCTCCTATAATTTCTGCTTTTGTAATATTAGTTGTTGGATCGATAGCAGCCTACTCTGCTTATAAGAACAAGAAACTTTGCTTCAAACCACATGGTAAGACAAATTGATTTCCAGCTTTCCAATTTGCTGTAGCACTGGAGCAGATGGAAATTTTACAAACAATTTCAGCGAGGGCAGAAATAGTTCAGGGATGAGGGAATTCGAAATCTTGCCCTAAACAATCTCGCTGGTCTGTAAGAGATAATAGTAATTAATGTTCTTCAACAAGGACAAGTAGAAGAAGACATAACGTGCCCAGAAGATGGATGCACGTCACTTTATGAAGGAAATTACATGACGTGAGGTCTCTGCCACCACAGAGGTGACTGACTGTCGTGGCCCTGTGTGTGGAAACCAGTCTGTGTGGCCCAGATCAGCCTTGTCTGTGGCATCCCTGTGTATCCTCTGTCCAGGCCCCCCATTTCAGCTCTGGCCTGGGTGGGCCTCCTACCACATCCCAGCACGCCTGCCCTAGCCACGAGCCCAGCTGGCTGGCTGGCTTTCCTTGCTTGGCCTGGGGTGGGCTGGTTGCCTTGTCTTGATCTGATGGTGGCTGGCCCATCCATGGGGCCTGTTTGCCACCACCGCCGCTCCGTGTGTGCCCACTGCCAGGGAGGTGTCGGCCTGGGCTCCCCTTCAGCTGCCTTCTGCTCCCAGCTCTTCAGGAACAGCCCAGCCCTGCACCTTTGATATCACAGAGGTCAATTTAAACTTCTAATTCGTGTTATTTGTTCCACAATGGGACTAATGACTAAGACACGAGCGAAACGCAGGAGGTGTGTGGAGAAGCTTCACAGGCATTTCTGAGAGATCTGGGGTCCCCTCAGCCTGGGACTGCCACAGTGGGCTCTGGGGCAGCTGCTGCCGGCGAGGCGCCGGGGGAAGGTTTGGGCAGGGTTACATGGGGGAGATCCAGCTGGAGCACGGCCCGGGATGCCCTGGGGGAGGCCAGTCAGGGCTGTGAGGGCTGTTTGTGCCTTCAGGGTCTGACAGACACTTGTTTTCCTCTGTTTCTATGGCCGGGGTGTAACTAAAGCATCAGGCCAGTGATCCTGTGGCCCTCTGGAAGTGGGGAGTGAGACAAAGGGGAAGGCCGTGATACATCCCTGGGGATACGAGGTTCCCACCTGCTGGCTCAAAAGGAGCAAAAAAAAAAAGCCCAGAAGAGCTGGCAAAGGGCATCTGTGGTGGAAATGCTGAATGCTCAATCTTCATTTTTCAGGTGGGGCTACAGTGTAAGCTGCTGAAAGAAGAGCTGCCCTCTGATCACAGGCTCCTTTGATTGGTGACATTCAGCCCATGAATCTGACATTTTTTTTTTCTACTTTATCATTCTGACAAAAGAAAATCTTCCTCTAATGAACGTTTTGTTGAGACGTTGCAATCCTACTCTCTGTTACCCGATGTCGCTCTCGCACCTTGAGCTTTATGTCATCAAAGACATGCTTAAAACATCCGGGGATGGTATTGAACTATCTGACCTGGATTCATAAAGGCTGGATACACGTTTTGAGTCAGAAGTTATTTTAAACAACGAAGAAATGAAATTTAATATAAGCTAAAAATGGAAAGATTTTGGTTTGTCAGCATTTGAGTCACCGAATTTTTTTTTTTCCTGTTTTAAAAATTAGCCAAAATACTTAATCCTTCTGATAGAATAGGAATAAGGAAATTGCCATTTCCATTCATACATATTCGGTTTCTTTAGTGTATTTCTGTATTGTCTATAATGTCTAAAGAAAACTTGTAGTTGTATAAAGGATTAAAAATTTTAATGGCTTCACTTTGTATTTATGTCTGAATTCTAGCAAAGTGAAATGAGTTACAGATGGAAAATTCATTCTTAATGTTAAAATATAGCATGAGAAGAATATGTATATTGACAAATCACTGTTAAAAAAATAAAAATGAGAGGAACACAGGCTGATTTTATTTATTTATTTATTTATTTATTACTGGAATGGTATTTAGCTCTTCTCTGGAAACTGGAATTTGACATAAATTTTGTTTCTCTTCTTGAAAGCTTAGGTCCTGCTGTAGGAGCCTTTGAAGGCACTAATCTGGCAGGCTGTTGTTTTTTTTTTTTAAGAACCATATTATTCCTAATTTTTGTAAAGGGAAAATAGGCACAAAGTTTTCAGGATAGTTTAGAACAAGTTTTTGACACTTTGTTCTGTAAAATCTATGTCAACTTTTCAACTTCATACATATGCGGAGGTATGGTTGATACAGTTTTGCTAGCAAGGCTGTTTCATCTTTTCCCCTTGATCCTGATGAACCTTGCTGTGCTAACAAATGTCCTTATGGAGACAAATCTATCAACAAACCCTAACATTTTTTCAGTCTCTCTGCCTTCATTTAGCTAACTGATTCGAAATACTCACAAATGAATGAAATGCAGATGAAAGCTGGCAAAACTAGTAGTTTACTGACATAATTTGCAACACAGCTGTTTTAGCTAACTCTTGAAAGCATAGAGGAAATCTGTGGGTTTTTTTAATGTTCATCTTATATGCGATGCATGCTTTTTCTTACTGGAATTCCGTGTAGATGGAGGTAAACATGATTTTGTGTTTATTAAATTGTTGAGAGAAAGACGTCATCTGAAAAAGTCCTCCTTTCATAAAATAGAGTATAACCCTATCTAAATTACATTTGAAGTGGATATATAACAGTTGCTGAGGAGATTACCATAATCTTTATTTTGATCCTGAAAGTAAGAAATGATAATCTACATCAGTTTAAATATGGAAACATCTTGACAACACACAAACAAATGAACACATTTGTGGCTATCACTTTCAACTTACGAACGATAACATATTTTTAAACTGGTTTTCAAGGACACTTGATATTTCTTTAAAAATTATAATTTTGCATGTTGATAGTTAAAACTGATATATATTTTGCCAGGTAGACATAAAATTTTGATTAATGTTAAAGTGTTTTGTAGTTACCACTTCAGTTGTCTGTTTAACAATGAAAATACATATTTTGCTTCTTTCTCTTGAAAATTTTCAATAAACACATACTGTGTTTTATCTAAGATGATCTGAGTTTTGTTTGGTTTGTTTGCTACTTTCTGGGACGTATGCCAGCTGATACCTTTTATATGCAAATTGATCTATGTCCCGCTAGGGAAGAGAAAGCAATGCTTCAAATTAAAGACTCCAGAAAAAAAAAAAAAACAGCTTTTTTCAGCAGCAGTGTCCAGAGAAGGATCTATGTACATTATTAATATTTTTGCTTTTGAAATATTATTGCAATTTACTTAAATTTGTCCATAGTACTTTTAAAAGATTTTCTTACTTGTGTTAATATTATTAGCCAAAAGGCAGATTTTGTTATGGAGAATTTGAGCAAAAACCATCAACCTATATTGTAAACACCGCTCACCAAAGTGGTTAACCCTCTGAAACTCTTTGGTCTAATTATGTCAACATACGACCATCGTACCAGTGTGCAGGCACACTTTTCAGTGTTAATTTCCCTTTTAACTAGGATGATGGTGATGATGATGATAAGGATGATGATGATAATAATTTTATACTTATTGTAATAAATAATAATAGTTAATAATAATAATAATTTATTATTTCAGATAATTGGGGGGTTATGTAGGGAAGCTCTAACATATTTAAATCTGAAGTAGAAGGAAGGAATATAAACTGGCTGTTAGACCACCAGAACTCTAGCGTGTATTATTGGCTCTGACATTTAAAATCTATTCTATACTGTAAAAAAAGTTGCCGGCACACAAGTAAAACAGAAAATCATTTAAATGTAGACATCACTTTTATAACAAGAAAATGTTTTTGTTGATTACAGATCTGCCAGTAAAATTATCTACAGTAGTGATCTTGCTACTCATAAGCATATTGTTTAGTTGACTCATCTGTATAAGCAGATGATGAACACATTTCCTGAGAATTTTGTTTCTGCGGGATAAGTAAAGCTTGATTTCCGAGGCATTTATGCCCGCCCTTCCTTAAAGGCATTGATGACCGCCCTTCCTTAAACACCTTGTCACTACCAGAGCAGGGACATCCTCTTCTCCAGTGGACCTTTAGGATGGTCCCAGTGGGTGAGAGCACAAACGCTGCAGCTTGGAGCAGCAGCACTCATCACTTGCAAATTGTTGGAAATAGGCGGTTTAAAACGCTGAGCAGTATGTGCATTTTCTTCCATGGCACACTGTCTTAATTTGTTGCCCTCTGATTAGTAGTAAGTGACATTCACAGAACAGCTTGATGCAAGAATGCTTTGGCTGAATCGCATCGGCCTAAAAATACTTTGCAGGGACATTGTGGGGTTGAATTACACATAACGGCGACCTCACTTCTACGTTACTGGCAAAAACATGCTCTGCAAATGTATGTGCATTTATATATTTGTGAAAAAATATATTCTGAATAGCACAGGCTCTCTGAAAACATTTATTTATGTGTCTGGGTGACAAGTTATCAGACTGCGTACCACAGGGGTTACGATGGCTCCAGAGAAGTTAATGGGCAGACCCCCTTAAGTCATAGTGAACCCCACGCACCCGGGTGACCGTAAGCCATGCTGGAGTCACCCTGCTCCTGCTCTAAGACCCTTTTTCCACCCTCTGCAATCTTCACCACCGAAGACCTTGGTGCTTCCCTCAAAGGGGCTGCACCCTAGAGCCTCCCCCAGCCTGTCTTACTCCCTGCTCCTGCCCAGGCCTGCGGCTGCTGGGACAGCTGCGCTGCGATGGAAGGAGCGTGAATGGCTGGACGCAGCCCCCCGTCGCCACCCGGTTTGGTCCACTGCCCGGCCGCCCCCTCTGCGGTGCGGGACCCCCCATCCCTCCGCCCTTGTCTTTGAGGCCGCCGTCGAGGGGCCGGCGCCCCTCGCCCGGGAGCCTGTATGCAACGGTGGGGGTCGGGGTGAGGGGATCCCGCTCCTTCCCCGGGGCCCACCGGGCAGCGCACAGGAAGGCTCTGAGGGAAGCTCTCTGGAGGTCTCACGGCCCCGAGAGAAAGGGAAAGGGAAGAAGGGCGAAGGGGAGGGGAAGGGATAGAAAAGGGGAAGGGGAAGGAAGAGAAAGGGAGGCGACGGTAAAAGGAAGGGAAAGGGGAAGAGAAGGGAAGGCAAAGGGAAGGGAAGGGGGAAGGCCCTCCGGGCCACCGCCACCCGCTCCGGGCGGGCCAGGTGGGCGCTGCCGCGGGGCGGCCAATGGGGCGGGAGGGCCGCGCCGCCCCGCCAGGAGGTGCCGCGGTGCTGCCGCCACGCGTGGGGTCCGCGGGGGGCACAAGGAGCCGTGGGGGGCGCGGGGCGGGCGGTCCCGGGGCAGCGTCAGGCGGCGGTCTGCCGGGGCCCGAGCTCGGGGCTCTGCCCTGCCCCCGGGGGCAGGGCGTTGAGGGGTGGGGGGGCCAGAGGAGGGTGGCCCCCTTGCAGTAAGGGCAGCGCCGGGAACGGGGCGTGGGGTGGGTCGGGTCGGGTCGTGCCAGCCCTCCCCGATGGTCTCTGCCGCTAATGCCGTTTCTCTGCCGCTGCGCAGGAGCCCCGGCGGGTATAATTCACCTACCACTGGCTTCAGCAGGAAAGAGGCTAATCCCATTGCGCCATTTACCGGGCCTGCCGCGGGCAGGTGAGGCGGCAGCGGCGGTGGGCGCCGTGGGCCTGGGCAGTGGGCCGTGCCCGTCTGGCCCCCCGCCGGCCGCAGGATGTCCGGTGAGTACCGCGGCGCCGGCCGCCGGCATCGGGCTGCCCTGAGGGGCTGCCCTCGGTGGTGGTGGCGGCGGCGGCACCCCGCTTCCCCTGCCCGCCGCTGTCTCTCTGGGCGGCCCGGCCGGCCACCCCCACGCCCCCCCCCCCTCCACGCCCGGGGGCCTTCTGCTTCCTCGCACCCCGGAGCGGGCGAGGGGTCTCCGCCTCTTCGTTATCGGCCGAGCAGACTGTAATTAGCAGTCTCAGATTAGGATTTGAACCGTCTGGCTGGTGGGATGAAAGAGCTAAACTCATTTATGCGTTCTGCTCGCACGTAGGGGTTGGCCTGCCCGGGCCTCTGCGCGCCTCCCTGCTGGGGGACAGGCCGAGGGGGGGGGTCCCGCGTCTGAAGCAGATTCAGAGAAACCTGTTTCGGGTCCCTTCTTGCCTAGCGGCGGTAGTTTGTTCAAAGTTATCCTTGAGCTACAAGAGACTGGTTTAGGAGTGGGTGCAGGCGCCGTTTTGTTTCTAAAACGCGTTCTCAAAACCGAGGAAAAAATTGGGTGGCATTCCCCCCCCCCCCCCCCCCCTTCCCCCCGATTTGGGTGTGTGGAAGCATTTGAAGGGTGTCGCAGACATACCTCCCTCAGGCACTCGGCCTGGTGGATCCGCGGTTTGAATGCATGTGTGTGGCATCTCAGTGCTGGGGGGGAGATACAGAAAGGGAGTCTGCAGATTAGAGGATTAGAGGATCATAGGGATTTTTTTTGTGGTTGTGGTTTTGGGTTTTTTTTGTTTGTTTATTTGTTTGTGGGTTTTTTTTTTGTGAAGGAGGGTGGAGACATCTAACAATGTATCCAGTCCTTTGTGTTGCCTTTGGATTGCTTAAGCGATTGTTACTCTTTTTTTTTTCCCAAACTGGTATGTTACTATTTTGGGACCAGCTTTGGGTGCTATGCTTTATGCTTATTTGCGTATTGTAATATCGTTGCATTTGATTTTTCATAAAGATCACTTACTATCTGTTGAATAACAAAATTGTAGGGTCTTGAAACAGAATGTAACTGTTCTTAACTGAAAGGTGTATATATATAGTAAAAGCTAAACAAAATGAGAAACAATTCCTCTTTCTGTAGTCTCCAAGAAAACAGTTGTAATGCTATCTACTAAAATTCAGTATTGTTTTAATAAAGGATAAAAGGATCTGGTTTTGGATCAGGCAGAACTTTGTTCAAGAGAAATATTGCATGCCATCAAATGTCAGTTTATATTCTGTTATAAAAAGGTCTGTGTAAAGGTGTTGGTTGTGCCATCTTCATTGGTAATCTAAATGTTTCTACCATTGGACCCAGACCAAAGAAGCACGGGAATTAAAATTGCCAGCTATCATTTTTTCACTAGGGCACAAACTGCCTCTTTGCTGAAAACATGCATAATAATTTCTGATGGTGGTCTGACATAAGTTATTTTCTGACATCATTATTCATTTTACTTGCTTATAATAAAATACTTCTTGACTGCTTTTAAGGTTGTGAGTGTCAGCTGGAGCAGAGCTTTCTGTTCCAAGTGCTTCTGATACAGTTGTGCTAGGTCAGAGACATGATAAGGCTGGTATCTTTCTTTATGTTTGCAGTAGTCTGACACATCTTCGCTGAGATGTGCTTCTGACGGAGGATGCATAGAGACCTATGTGTGGGAGGGGGTGCCACAAAACTGGTGTTAGAAAACGCGATGTGAGTTGAGGCTGTGTTATGTCATTGTTGCTCGGGATTTCAGAAAGGTGCTTTGGGCTCAGCGGGCACAAGTCGAAACTGCAGCCTGCCCGTCCTGCAGATTGTGTCTGGAGTAGAAGGCGGGGGGTGGGGGGGAAGTGACAAAAGAGCAACAGATGGTACCAGGGAGGAATTTAAGAAAGCAATTGAAGAAGGTTGGTTATTATGAATGGCATTACATACTGGGGACCTAACCAGCCTGTTGGAGGCTTTTAGCTGTTGATTTATCAACTCTTATTTTTATGCATAAGACGTCAATGCGTTACTTAGAACATGCTTGTAGGAAAGTTGTAGCGTATGAGTCTCTGGTCTCCTATTGCAATTTGGGAGCAGGCAACTTGGCAAACGTGAGTTGCTACTCTAGGAGCCACAACTACAGCACGTGTATCCTTCCTCTGTCTATCAGAAGAAAGACTGAAATATGTTTAAAAAGCTATATCTAGTGGATTACAGAGGAAAAAAGACCCTGCTTAAACTTGTCTTGAAGGTAGCAGGTGCATGTGGTTCATTCAGTACTTGTTCTTATGAGTCACTCCTGACTCCCAGTGGGTACCTCCGTGTTTGTTCTCTCTCTCTCTTTTTTTTTTTTTTTTTTTTTTTTTTTTTTCCCTTTGAACATCAAAGTGAGCACCACCCTGTCTGCTTGCTGGTGCAGATTCTAAGTAACGCTTTTAGCTGCCCTAGAATTGTTTTTCAGGCCTGTTGAAGAATTCTGCCTCTGGCAGTGTCAGAGGTACTACTGCTATGAGTAAGCCGTATAAGAAGTTGGTGATTTTGTCAAAAAAAAAAAAAAAAAAAAAAAAAAAAAAGGCAAAACCAAACCAAAACCTGTAACAAGTTTAACATAAAATCATGCTGACTGTGGTGATTCGCATTATTTTTGCTGTCCTTTTTGTGTTGCTATTTGTAGCTGCAGAACGGGCTCTAAATTAACTCACCAAAGTCAGTTGCTTGAAAATCCTTGGTTTGTTCTGACAAACTATTGTTAGGTATTGAGGCGCCACTGCTGATGATAATGATTTCTAAATTTGCATCTTTATATGCTGTGTGGTAATCCAGACAAGAGAAATGAGCAGATGTATAAATTCATACAACGTGGTTTTAATGTGATTCTAATCATACACTTAATTTTCTCATAATTCACTGAGAGTCAACAGTATTAGCCATCGGGTTCCACAGCTTGAAAACAATTTGCTTGAAAACTTAATAGTGTTCACGCTATTGTCATTCAGCACAAAGAATTGAAAGTGCTGTATAATGGTGCACTTGACACTTAAAAAAAGCAATACAGCTGCAATGAATTTTAAATACCTCCACCTTTGGCTTTCAAACATAAAAGATCAAACCTTTTGCAGCTTAAAGTTGGTGAGTGAAACCCTGTGTACATTAGATTTAATGCAGCATTGTCCTTGACTTCATTTAAATGGGAATTCTCAGGTAAACTATTTTCTGTCACAAGTTTATATGAAAATCTGATCCTTAGTTTTCAGTTATAAAAATACAACATTTATTTATAGGGACAGAGTTCCAAAGAACATTATAAACGAGGCAAGTCAACTAGCACTTTTTCGTTGAAAGCAGGGATAAGATGAAAGAACAGGTAATGATAAAATCTTTTGATTTTAAATCCCTTATGGATCCTTAAAGGATGAGTGGTGCCCCTATATGATTTTAAAATAGCTAGGATGTGTCTCTCTCTTTGCACTAGAAATATTTTGATGTTGCATGGTTTCAGTCAATATTTTATTATCAATTTCATTATCTCTGTAATGATTCACTCTATTAAGAAGGCCATTAGAATGTATCCCACATCTGGTTCTCAAAAGAGAAGATTGCTGTGTTTTTTGTTTTTTTTTTTTTTTTTTCTGGGGGAGATATTAGCAAGAGTTTCTTAGAAGCTATAGCAGTTCGTCAAACTGCTTGCTTGTGGTTCTGACCACAGCTTTATCCCAAGAAGTACAAGGCCTGAAAGCATATATAGGATGTGGTAATTTGCCATACCAACTTGCTGAACTATTTGATGAGTAGCTTCTGTATTTATAGATGTATTACTTACGTAAAAATTCAGCTTCTGTAGCTAAAAGAATTTGCAGAAGCAATAAGAAGATTAAGTATTCGGTTTTGTGGTTGTTATTTAAGATTTAAACTCCCACTCATTTCACAGTTTGCTTTTTTTATTAACCTACCCCCTGCATTCCTCTCAGTAGTTGTTTTATTACCTTTATTTGGCTGAAGATGCCTGTTGCCTAACACAACAGTGCTTTTCTTTGCTGACTCCTTGTGTGTGAGAATAATTCTATTGCTAAAGTAGCCTTCAGTGGTTTTTTGCTTTGGTTTTTTATGTATGCTTATATTTATTCATTTAACCTTTTGGAAAATTGCAGTAGGAGCGGTTCACTTGCACAACTGTCCTTTTAAAGCACTCCATGTAAGCAACTCCTTATTCATTGTTTTCTGGAACACCCGTAACTTGCTCAAGCTGTTATGATAACAGGAGAATAGAAGGCTCCTTTTTTTCATTTGCTGCTGCTGGAAATTGTGATTAAAAATGTTACTGGAGCTTGCTTAGCTGAGGCATCTGCAAACTTTTAAGTTTGGATGGAAGATACAGGTTTTTTTGGCCAAGTGTATCACTACTGGATAACGGGATTCTCCTGAGGTGTAGGGATCTGTTGCAATGTCAGCAAACGTAAGGTGTGTGTGCTTGATTCAAATTCAGGTCTGGCTGGAGACGAGTGGGAGGTAGGCTTTCAAAAAGGAGGGAAGAATCGTAGAATGGCTTAGGTTGCAAGGGACCTTAAAGATCGTCTAGTTCCAACCCTCCTGCCATGGGCAGGGACACCTCCCACTAGACCAGGTAGAAGACAGCACACCAGCGGGTCTGTGCTTTGCTCTGGATTTGGAGGATGTGAAAAATAAAAATACTTAGTACCTGAGAGCTTGTCACTGGCACCAACCATATTTCATTGCATACCTTGGTGTTAGGTTAGAGGTTTGAACTCATTCATTTTGGCAGGGTCTGGCTGAGGCAGCCATGAGGTCATTTGTTGAGTTCTCTGCAACTAGTTCTGTGAGATTCTTTTCTAGAGTCTCTCACAGAGCCTGGAAACTGTATGACAGGGTGGTTTATTTGTTGTTATTGTTCGGTTGTTTTAATTTATTTAACATAATTGCTTGTCCCTTAAGATGATGGTGGTTTTAAATAAGTAGTTCAACACAAGTATTTATATTGAAGCTCTGTAGAGCTCAGTGGAATTCCCCTCAGCTGTGTGACCCGTTTATCTTGTTCTGGTTAATTTTGCAGCCTAGAAAGCGGAGGTCTTCCTTCTGCTCGGAGGATGCTCTTCACCTTGCTGAAGCATAGGTTCTAGCTCTCCCCAGGAGAACCCCCATAGCGGTGGTTCTGTCACAGGGCAGAGATGAAGCAGCAGCCCCTGGTGATACCGCTACAGGCCTGGTATCTCTACAAAATACATTGTGTCTGCTGTTGTGCAGGAGCGTAGCTTGCTTGCTTTTTTTATTGCTGTTTTTTCCCCATGTGTTTCTTGTCAATGAGGAACACTCCTAATTTTCTTGGAGTTACTTGAGGTAGGGATCCTTAGCTTCTGGGATGTGTACCGTTGTCGGTAGCAATTCCTCTGCATTTGTTTAGGCAGCACCAGTTACTCCTGTGCAAAGAGGACAGAGCAGAGTGTTGCCTGCTGGGCTGATTCAGTGAGGTTATGGAAAGAAGGACATTTCTGCCTAGTACTTAGACTTCCTGTTTTTTCCCTTAGCTTTTGGCACTGTGTAAACAGGAACATTTTCCTTATCACTTGTATATATGTAAGTTAAATGCAAAATCTAAATATTTACAGATGGGCTTTTTTGATTATGTTTAGGCAATAAAATTGGGTAATTATTTGTTTGCAGGTCTGAAAACTTCATACCTGTTATTATGTAAATCAGGCAAACAAAAGCCAACAAAGCTCAGAAATATACATTCTGCAGTCTCCGTCACTGGATTTTCTATTCATCTGTGTCTTGTGGGGGAGTTTGGGAAAGAAAAGAGCTTATCACAGGAACTGCAGGTTGTTATAAGCCTCAGCCTGTTGGTCAGCTGGAGGAGGGAGATTGTAGGAATCTGCCAAAAGAGCTTATGTTAAAGCTGTAAAGTGACTCTTCTGAATATTTGCTCACAGTAACGGATCAAGCCTTTGTGACCCTTGCGACCAATGATGTGTACTGTCAAGGCGCTCTGGTTCTCGGACAGTCGTTGAGGAACCATACGACATCTAGAAAATTGGCAGTACTAATTACACCAGTGGTTTCCAGTGGAATGAGGTAAGGATTCATGTATTTTTGGAGGTTGATAATGTGGAAGAATAAACAACAGCATGAAACATTTTAATAGGCTTCCTGTGGATTTCACAGCATTATGTCTAGAAGTTCCCCCTTGGCCAGCAATTTCTGAGAGGAGTCCCAGATAACATCCATGATAAGTTCGTAAGCCTAATAAGAATTCACTTGCAGAAATAGACCTTGTGGCTGGAATTTGTCTTAAGCTCATAATTGGGAACATAAACTGAAAGTTTGGGGATCAAGGTCTTACTGTCTTGCCGTTGAGCTGAAATAAAGGCACTACTGGTTTTGTTTGTGTTTTTTTTTTCCCCCCACAAGTGTTTCTGTTTTAAAAAGAGCAAGATATGTAACTGCTGTTGACATCAGAATTCCCCAAAAACCTTAGGGGCTCAGTTTCAGATGACTAATCTTCTTAAAATATTGGTGCACGGCTACTTTCCATTTGGGTTGTGATTCTACAGGTGCTACAGAACTGCATGTACAGAAATCTCATTAGATCTGTTGAACTCAACCCTGTTATTTGGAGGACTGTGGCACTTGTTAAAAGAAACATGGCATGCTATAGCTACTTAAGCTCTTAGTTCTGCTATGGTTTAGGAAGCGTGCAAGCTCATGATTTCTGTATGCCATGTGAAAGTATTTGTGATGCATCTGGCTCAAAAAACATATTTCCCCATTTTTGCTATAATTAGATGTACAGAAATCTGTTTTTACAGGTTTTTTAAAGTATGGATTTTGTCAGAACACTGTAGCCGTCTTGAGGGAATACTGTATATGTTTGACATGTGAGTGGATACTAAGTCCATCAGTTTTTTCATCCCTGTTCAGTGGAGGGAAAAATTTTTCTAATACATTTTTTAAGTCAAGGATAACATTTTTTTAAAAAAAGTACATCACTGAACTATGCTTCTAAAAATCTGTACCTACTCTTAATTCTTTCCCAGTTAACTCTTAATTTTTTTTCCCATTTCTTCCTGTCCCTTGAAGATCAGTCAAGCAAAAGCTAATGAGTCTGAAATCTAGATAATCAGCACAGACTCTTCTTTTTCTGTGTTTGTATGACATCCAGGACTATGTAGTCAATAGTGTAATGTCAATGAATAAGCTGTGTTTAAAAGACTTTTTTTTCTTGTATCTTGAAGGAAGTTAGTTACTTTGGTATCACCTATGAAATTCCTGTGAAAGATACGCATAGAGAAAAGATTTCTTCCTAAGTCTCATTTGAGACGATTTGTAGTAGTGAGCAAGTACGTATTGCCTGTTTTAAAAGGTGCAGTTTTGAAGCTGCATTTACTTGGGCGTAATAGATGCAAATGACTGCACTGACAGTGCATGCCACATCCTGTGCACTGCAGAGGGAACGCAGTACGGTGCTGTTCTTCAGAGTCAATTGTGCAGGGTAAAAGCTGCTGTAATTTCTGTTGGTGTTTCTATAGACATTAAGTAACTAAAATAGGGATTGGTTTCTCTTCCATACAGCACCTGTCACTTTTGAGATGTGCTGGCCCCGTAGTAGAAGAAGCAGTGGTTTATGGCCCGATAGCTGCCTTTTCAGCAGACTGTTTACAAGGACTTTCCACTTCTGACTTCTCATTCTAACTAATCAATCTAGCCTTTGTTATTGTCATAAAAAATGTGCTTTGTGTCACTGTTTTCACGCCAGAAATGAACTCTGATGAACCTCTCTAAATTCCCTTCTTTCTCTCCACTGCTTGCTTTGGTAGGTCTGTCCTCCGCAGCGTGTTTGACGAAGTAATCGAAGTGGATACGCTTGACAGTGCTGACTCAGTCCGCTTGGCTCTGATGCAAAGGCCAGAACTGGGTGTAACCTTCACTAAGCTTCACTGCTGGACTCTTACTCATTATAGCAAATGTGTCTTCATGGATGCAGACACTTTGGTGAGTAGGCTGGGAGCTGTGGAAATGTTTGTGTATGTCTTAGAGCTACTCTGAGTGTGGGATACTTCCTCGTGAGGCAGCCTACTGGCCTATGAAGTGACCAGATTTGCTGCTAGTCACAAGGTCACAGAAGCTGCAGCTGGCATGTTTTGGCAATGCTCACGGTTTTGCTGGCTTCATAGAAATAAATGCTGTTTTGAGAGTAGCCTCAGGACTGTCCTCAAAAGTTATCACAAACACACTCTACACAAATGAGTTTTTGACAGATGTTTAAAATAGATCTCTGTCATATACTTTCATTTGGACTTATTCTGGTCAGGAAGGCAGGCCAGTTTTAAAATGGAGGTATAGTATGTTATAAAATTTAAAAGCACCTTCTAGAGGGTCTATGAGGCTTGTGAAGTAATTTGACAGGGTTTGTGCTTTTAACAGAGCAATCACGGAGAACCACAATTAACAGACCTGTCTCCATGAGCCCAGAGGAGGGCCACGAAGATGATCCAGGGGACTGGAGCACATTTCCTATTAAGACAGGCATTGGGGTAGTTCAACCTGGAGAAGAGAAAGCTCCAGGGAGACCTTACAGGGGGCCTACAGGAAACGTGGGGAGGGATTCTTTTTCAGGGAGGTAGCAATAGGATGAGGGGTAACAGTTTTAAACTGAAGGAGGGTAGATTTAGACTAGGTGTTACAAAGAAGTTCTTTACTGTCATGGTAGTGAGACACTGGAACAGGTTGCCCAGGGAAGTTGTGGATGCCCCATCCCTGGAAGTGTCCAAGGCCAGGCTGGATGAGGCTTTGAGCAACCTGGTCTAGTGGGAGGTGTCCCTGCCCATGGCAGGGGGGTTGGAACTAGATGATCTTTCAGGTTGCTTCCAACACAAATCATTCTATGTTACTTTATTATATTAAAAATAGAGATTCTGACCCCTAGCATAATTTGCATTACCACTACTTTTATGCTCTGCAAGCTATATACTTGGCCAAAGTAGCAATTTACTTCCTTGGTACCAATTTAGCTACTCATGTTCTAGAAAAACACTCGCTCTAAAAATTTTTCTTTTTTCCTATTGTCTCTAAGGTGCTTTGCAATGTTGATGAATTGTTTGATCGAGAAGAGTTTTCAGCAGCTCCTGATTCTGGCTGGCCTGACTGCTTTAATAGTGGTGTATTTGTGTTCCGACCTTCTTTGAAAACTTACAACCTACTGCTCCGCTTTGCTGCTGAGCATGGCAGCTTTGATGGTAAGTGGCAAGGCATAAGGGATGAAGTGCAAGAGAGTAGATTCCTTCTCAGTAAGCTGCTTTTCCATAGCTTCCATGCTATCTGGCAGAATGGAGGAAGGCAGGAGTTCTCCGGGCTTTATGTAATTGTGCCCCCACAAATATTTAAGGTGCAGACCTTTGCCTCTTACACTGTACTTCGGAACTGTTGACTTATTGTGGACTGTGCTTCCCAGAAAAGTGCAAAGAAGGGACATTGTGTCTGAGTCTTGCTCAGCAAGTTTTAATTTTGCTGTCTGGTTTAGGAGAGAGAAATACAGCTGATCTTCAGTCTTCTGCTCTGAGGGAGATCAAAACCCTTTCCTACTCCTTCCTTCATATATTACAATAGGACTTCATTTACACTGAACTTGCATCGGAGTGGATCAGGTATTACTCACTTGTACCTGCTCACATAGCCATGTTGTCAAGTCCAAGTTGCAGTCCCATGAACACGCTCGCTCCCATCCTTGGATGTGAAATATTGACATAAATTTGAGTGTATGCCTAATTGTGGTAATACTGGTTTATATATTCTTTAGGAGGTGACCAAGGCTTGTTGAATAGCTTCTTCAGCAACTGGGCAACAGCAGATATTGGCAAACACTTACCTTTCCTCTATAACTTAAGCAGCAGTGCTGTATACACCTACGTTCCTGCTTTCAATCAGTAAGTAGTAACACTTCTCACTGACTGTAAACCTCTATACTTTGTTAACAAACATTCTATTATAAGAGCGAATAATAATGGCATATTCTGCTGACTATAAATTACAGTAGTCACAAATGACGTTATTTAAAAATCATGCAGTAGAAGCTTAAATGTGATATGAAAGTCTTGCATCTGGACACAGAGTCCTAGACCTGGCTACACTGTCTCATGTTGTTTCAGAGGAGCTTTTCTCGTGTTCGGAAAGATAAAGGTTACATTAGATTCTGACAGCTTTACTTTGAAAGTTGTTCCCTTCTTTTCCAGTTAGTTCTGTGGGAAACAGTTGGGGTATTAGCATTTATTTATTTTCAAACCATTTCTTAGGTTCTTCCATGAAACAAAATCTGTGCTAGTATTATAGGACTTCAGACAATGCAGTTAGAGAAACTTTTCTGCCAGCAGGCAAGTTGGTTTTGGGGTGTCATGAATTACTGCTCCAGTTGCACAGAACACTCTTACTGGAAGGTGAAGTTAGGACGATGTATTTATTAGTAATTTTTAATATGGGATCAGTAATAATCAATTTTGTTGATTCAATGTTTGAAGTGGTATTTATTTGTTTGTGAACAGAATATGCAGAAGGACTGGAAATGCTGCTGTATGAGCCTGTCCTGTTCCTTCATGAACTTTTGTCCTAGAATCAGCAGCTGAAAGCAAATGGCAATGCAGCCTTTTGTTTTCTGTATACCAAATGGGATACCTTAAACTAATAAGTTAGAAAAAATATTAATATATACTCATATTGAATGTGTTGCTGTTGCAAAATGTCAAAATTACCTCACCAGTGTGAGTAAGCCTGTTTCTTTAGCAGTTTATATCGGAAAAAAAATTAATTAATATATGGACCTGTATGTTTAATCACTACAGTTTTGGTAGAGATGCCAAAGTTGTTCACTTCTTGGGAGCGACAAAGCCCTGGAACTACAAATATAACCTTCAAACAAAGAGAGTTATGCAGGATGGCACCACCTCTGGATCTTTTCATCAACTGTCATTTCTTGCCCTCTGGTGGAATATATACAGCGCCAGTATATTGCCTTTGTTAGAAAAGCTTCAAAAGATGGAAGAATCAGAATCTGAGGAATGCAAGGTAACTGATAAGGAGGTACTGGGAATATGCTGAAATCACAAAAATTCTGAAACGTATATGTTTGCTAGAGTAAGGAATTAAATGAAAAAACATAATAACTGCTGGTTGGTAGCAGCAATGATTGCTTCTAGAAGAATCTAAACTAGCAGTTTAGGAGGGATTTTTAGTATTAGTGGCTTTCCAGAGATTTCCCCCAGCCCCCTCTTTAATTGATGAAGAGTTTGTATGGGAATGTGTGTGTATAGATTCTGCAAATTAAACACAAAGTATGATACAAATTTGCCACAGATGATAAACTGGCTATGAAACAAACAGACTTTTGACACTAAGTTGATGTAGACCATCAAACTAGCCCTTGAACTATAGTAAAATTTACCTTTTCAGAGCGTTATAACTTGTTTTATGAGGGTCATAACAAATAAATCAGATTTGCAGACAGTGTTAATTACATTTAGGATGTTATATCCAGTACTTGTATGTCATCAAGCAGTTACTGAGCTCTCTACACCTTTTTTTTTTTTTTTTTTTCCTTCAAAGGAGGTGTAGCAATGTATGGTTTCTATGAATAGAATAAAAATCTGTTGATAAATAGATGACTTCTTGGAGACCAGTAGCATAAAGTAATGAGTGGGAGAAGTACGATTTTTAATTTTGTATTCAGACATGAAAATTTACATCACCTTTATGCATATGTAAATACTTTCGTAGTGTTTTTTTAATATTAGACTATTCTTATCGTTGAACTAATTGATCAGTTGGACAACTACCATCAAAGCCCCAGAGAGGAATTTGGTTTGTTAATCTCATAACAAATTGGAAAGCAGAAGAAGGAATGGGTAGTTTTTGATCTCATACTTTAATTTCTAAGAAATTGTGCAATAAAGAAATATTTCAGCCATGGTAAAATGAAGGTGGAAATACCTGTTAGATTTACCTCCTGATGATGCTGGGATACTCATGAGTGCAAAAATCTAAATTGCAACATGCTTTGAATCTGGGACCACAAACTTTTTGAATTTATTAACTTACTCCTTTAATGCTGAGATCCCTGTAAGGAAGTGAAACTGTTGTAAATAACATATTAATCTCCTGCAAAATTCCATTTCAGTGGTGAGATGTTCTTGTTTTTATTAGCACACTTTCAATGGAGTTGAAATTACACTGAAAAAGGTCAGTCCTCCTGTGGCCAATTCGCTGCAAATGCCTGTGCTTCCAGAGCAGAAATATGAAATATATCCCACAGCATGTTCACCTGAGGAACTCACTTTCGAAGCTGTAAGTATGTTGTATGTTACTATATGCAGAAACAAAGTAAAATGATATACTAAAATGAGACATTTTTTAAATTATGCTTCTGATCTGGGAGATTATATGTATCTTCTTCAATTTCACTGTAGCTATTGAATTTTCTTGCTAGCATCAGAAATAGTCTAAAGAGCATTTACTTTCTTTAATCTTTAGTCATGCATGCATGATGTGTCTAGAGGTTGAAATGGTTTGCATTGAATTTTATGTAGAGATTACTTATTGAAAGTTGTCAGGTACTTAATAAAGTGAAATATAAAAAAAAATCAGTTACCAAAGTAATCTTTTGAATATTAATACTCTTCTGAATGAATATATTTAGAAACAGAATCCTTTCTGTCAATCCTATGTAGAAATTATTGGTGTTTTTTCTAGAAGTGTTGACTTGAAAAAACTGTTCCCCAAATTTCTGTCATTTGGGCAACAAGGAGCATCTTAAAAGAATCCACTTATGATCATTGTAGAGGTCCTGCTTCTTTTGTTAGTTGTTTTGTATTTGGGTGTTTCTGTTTCTGACTCTCCTTACATTATGCAGGAATTAAGTTGGACATAATAGCACAATGTTTCTGCAGGTGTAAGTCGTCATGTGTTATATGACAAACCATGCTACAGCAAGGTACAATGGGAGAAAATAAAATTAGTGTTCTAGTGTCATCTGCTACTGTAACTTGTGGACTACTCTAGTAAGATGAAGACAGTTTTTATTACGTTCAGTGCTTCATCCCTTTAGGCTATAGTTACTCCATAAAGTTAAACTGTAGTCTTCCTTTGTTTCTTTTCCACCCTGAGTGTGGAGGGGCTGAAAGAAAATTGCAAACCTTCCAGCTCTATAATTTACAAATAATTTATTTGCAAAGGATGTGTTATCTTGTGTGCCTCATGCATCTGACTCCATTGGAAATGCTTAAACCAAATAGAGGCACGTTTTCAAGACGTTTGTTTGGGGTAAAAAAAGTCATAATGTTCACTTAAATTAGTGTCATTCAAATTCAATTTTCTTTTATTTTTTTAATTACCTGGCTTATCGGAAGATCCTATTAATTAGAAATTAATAGCGTGATTCCCTTCTAACTTAGGAACACCGTCATTCCACTTCCTGTTTGTTGCTTAGTTTCAGTAGTCTTGTGAGATTGTTTTGGTTTTGATGGAAGAGACTTCAGAATGGGGTCTGTCTACTCATTTATGTTTTGATATCTGGCAAAGGCAAATATTTGGGACAGTATTTTTTGTGCAACCTCTTTTGGAGGTTTTAGAATTCATTGTTCTGTTTTCATTCTATAAAAAGCTCATGAGTTATACAGCAAGCCGTTATCCTAAAATGAGATTTTTCTCATGGAAGTTTGGTCTCTTGAATGGTAGGCCTCTACTGCAAGCTAGTTTTCCAGGCTGTTTCTGTAGTCACTGAAGGATGACAGCCACTCTTGAACCTATTTTAGGATGAGATGAGATGCCCTCTGGAGGTACTTATCCTAGATTGATTATAGTAGGAGCTTAGATTCAATACCATTTTGAGTGCTAAAGCTGGGTGAGATAAATTTTGTCCTTGGTGATAATGTGTTTTGTACCTTTTCCTCCCATTCTCTGCTTTCCCCTACCCCAAGACTGAAATGGATTTTTATTGTATGAATTCTCATGATAAGGAAACTATGAAAAAATATTCTCCTAATAAAACCTCAGTGGCTGTATTTTAGCAACCTGTATGTGAAGTTGAACAAAGCGGTTCTAGTGTCCATCTCTCTGAACCTGACGGACCTTCAGAACAACTTGTATTTCATCCTGCGTTTCAGGAAACCTCAGAACTGGTACATGTGGCTTTCTGCATGGTACACCTCTTGATAATTGCATGCGTGTCTTTGCTGCCAATATAATTTTGGGAAATACCAACTAATTGCGATGCAATGTGCAAATAAATTCTTGAATCTTCTAGCTATTTAATTCCTTAATTGCTTCCAATAATGGGGTATGATTCCTTTCTATCGGTTATACTTCTAGTTTTTAAATTTATGTTTTCCTGTGCTAGCACCCTAGTAATAAATGCATGGTGGTAATTTTAGGTCTCCAATACTAATACAAGCAAAGCTGTTTGGGTTTTTTTTCTGTGGGATGTGTTGTGTGTGTCTTGTGGTTTGGTTTTTCTTTTTTTGCCTACTTAAGTGATGTTTCCAAGCAAATGGAAAATGAATGTACAGTGAGTCAGACATGAAGCCTAAGCTACTGGGCTTTCCTTTGTGATCTTACACTGCATTTATCTGTGTGCAGTGTGAGACCAGCGCCAGACTTGACATTGATGGGGTAGCAGGGTGTCAAGGACGTGTATCTTGTAAGGTACACAACAGCCTTTTTCCTAATGAGGCCTGTTGTACGATTGTGAAGCACTACAGTGAAATACACCTACAGTTTTCTTTCTCAGTCTTAAAGTAACTGTAGCTTCCCTGCAGCCAAGGGTGTCTGAGCCCTAGCTAAAATTCTTCATTTCTAAAAACATGATGATTGCTGTCGTCTTGTTAATGGCATCCAAAGCGGTAGATAAGGCTTGCCATTGTAAAGAAAGGAATCTTCATGGATTACTGCAGTTATGTGTATACAAGCCTGAAAATTAAATACAAAGAATTGTTGCATATTTGCATATATAGGGAGCAAGCATTCATGTTTAAAGTCATGTAGCATGGGACTCAGGTGGGGATACGTATGGAAGGTTGCAGTTGCCTAAGCATCTAGCGTCATGTTTGCTGTTTGACATACACAAGACCTGCACCTGCCAACAAGATAAGGTAAGACCTGTGCCTTATCTGCCCCAAATTGTCAGATGTAATGGATATTCCAGGACACTTAGGCAGTTCAAGCCCCTGATTGCTGTCCATGAAGTTCTGTTCTGAAATGTTTTTCTGTTGAATTTGTGAGGGCTTCACTGAAAGGCTGTTCTGGTTGATCAGTTTTTGACATGAGATGAGTTATTTGTGTTGGAGCCTCTTGGAGTAGTATTGAAAGCAGGCTTTCAGTAGCTGCCTTGGTTAGTCGTTGTTATATTTCTTTATTACTGGTTATAATTATTGGGATGTTCTGGTTTTAATGGCATTGGTCATGGACACAATTTTTCTTTTATGTGGTTGAAATTATCACTAATACTGTGTGTTGCATTTGCGCACCTGCGAAAACTTGATCTTTAACCAGGATTCACAATTTTGGCCATCATTCAAAATGAACTAGTTATTGGTATAATGAATAGTGCCAATCTTTTGAATTAATTTATATGGTAATCTGTTTCACATCTGCTAAATAATAATGATCTCACTGGAGATCAGATAAATGACCAAAAATGCTAGGAAACTTTCACATGAGAGCGTGTCGAAGACAAAATTTGCACAGATACATAGTTACATTTCATTGTGGGGGATATTCTACTCTAAACAGGCCATATTTGTAATATTCTCATTGTGTTGTTGCTGAGAATGCCAAGGTCTGAGTTAAGACAAATAAAATAAATGTTTGGTATGTCCAAAGATGCTATGACAAGTAGTAAAAACATGGGAAAATGAGATCACGTTATCAAAATGAGAATGAATGTTTGAATACTGTTTGTTTTATTGTTTTAACTGGGACTGTACACAACAGAAGTTTGACATTTAAGGTTTAATTTCACAGCACTGAAGTGAGACCAACTAAATGACTGTTTTCCCACTGTTCTGCTTCTTCCCACAGAACGAGGTCGCACATTCTATTTCAGAGCTGTCTATTCACTTCAAACCTGAAGAACCAAGTCCAGAAGATGAACGGAGAAAATGGGAGGAAGGGCGTATGGACTATATGGGGAAAGATGCTTTTGAACATATCAAAAAGAAATTGGATGCATTTTTATATTAAGATGGAGTGTACTGTAATGGCTGTCACGATCTATGTTTCTTCTATAAATACAGTCCTTGAATACTTGGCTATTTTCATAGTTTGTTTGACACCAAAGTTAGAGGTAGATATGGGCCCTCATATATTTTGGGGTAAAATTAACAGGTACAGACTCTTGTTTTTTAACTGTTAAGCGTGCCTCATCTTTATTGTTATTTGTGTCTCATCTTCATTGCTCTCCCATAGTGCCTTCGGAAGTATAATGAATGGTACCCTCTCAGTCTGAACTCTCACACTTACCACTCTTCCCTGCTCCTCCCCATAAGCATTTTGCAAAAACAGTCATGAGTGTGAAACATGTTGGAAATTGAGATTATTTCACAAATTGAGAAAATGCTATAAATCTATTTAAATGAAAACATTGTTCTTGAAACCAAGTTAACATTTTCAAGGGTAAACATAGTGTAGACTTCAATATGAGAAAAAAGTGGGGAGATGAAATCCTGGCCTCATAGGAGTCTGCAACACAACTTTTTAATTTCAGTTTATTTAGGATCATAGGAAATTCAGACTTTGTCTGAGATCGCTAGTGGATGTTCTCCCTGTTTATAGGAAGCTGCTCAGCTTCATCACCAGCAAAATGAAGAGTGGTGTAACACTCTTAAAATAGACTGATAATATATGTTAACTTTTTATATTGTTGCTGTAGGATACTGTTGTTATTTTAAATATTATTAGCTGTACTTGCATATTCAGAGTTGCATAGTCAGAGGAAGAAATCCTGACGCTATGGTGTAAACTTTCGGGTGCTTTATATCAATTTGTTTACGGTATTTCAAACTGCAGTTGACAAAGGCGTTGTTCTTGTTTAGCTGGTTGCCCCATATTGCAGGCAGTTTGAATGCAACTGAAAACACAATTGGCACTTGTTTTAGTAAACAGGCCCTTTGAAGATCTTCTAAACAATAGCTGCGTGTGGGAACTAATAAATCTGTGAGTGTAGTTCCAGAAAAATCTACTGATGAGATTCCATTATATTAAGTATACTTATGGGGGATTGCTTTGTGAATTTGGGTATTTAAATTTGACTAGTCTCAGCAAGTTTCTCTTAACAGTGATGGAAAAAAAAACCAAAACCCAAACATTTTGAAGGAAAGAAGCTTGACAGGCATGCTAATATGTTAATAGATTTGACAGAGTTATTCATAACGCCTCTCAATATTAGAATAAGAATTCTGCAGTGCTGATGCATGATTTGAAACATGTTTCAGTCTTAATATGTCACAAATTTTGGTACAGATACACCTCAAACCAGGACATACCTAATGAAATAACTTGGGAATTCTGTTTAAAATGCAATGATGTAACGTTATGCATCAGAGGGATTGCTATAGATGCTGGTGGAGAAAAAGGCAGGGTAAGAGGGAAGCAATTTTTTGTTTCTTTTTCCTCCATCGAAAAAGATGGAGGGGTGCAGGCAATAACTTGCACAAATTGGGAAAGAAACAAAAGAATTCTAAGGACTTTTCTTCCCATAAAGGAAGAAAAATTATCTTTGAGTATTTTAGAATTAATTTCTAATATTCATAGTAGTGGATTTGCTTTTACTTTTGTGGGGTATTTCTGCTTTTATCTAGTTCTTTATTTTGCATTTATTCTAAGCACTCTTAGAGTGGGAATCTCTTTGGTGGGTCTGCTGAATTCAGGCTTCTAGTTCAAGTTAGATGTTTAGGGTCTCTGAAGTACAAGAGAGAGATGTCCAGAAGATGATTCTTCTCAATTTCTCCATTGATCGTAAAGGGACCCTCAGTAATCTGCCTCTCCTGGGTAGGTAACCTTCATGTGTTAACACAGGTAGGTGCATTCTACTTCTTGTTGTGTGTGGCCCGGTGCAGCACTATGCGGAGATTACAGCAGCTGTGGTGTACTCTTACTTAGTGGCGTTTGATCTGCTGATTATCCCTGTTTCTTAGTGAATTTGTGGATTTCTGAGAAAGTTCTCTGTTTTATAAGCATTATTGCTAATATAATTCAGTTTTTGAAGACTATATAAAACTGTAGTCAACACTGTGAACTCGTGCTTTGTGCAGCTGTATTTTTACAATAACTACTAGATCTTACTGAGCACACGAATTAGATCATGGGAGAAGAATTATTGTACCAGAAGGTTTCAAAACTGGCATATGAATATAGTAAAAGGAGCTGTCATGGAATACATTTGAAAGTGCTAACATGTAAAATGGTACTGAGTGTGGATTATACAATGTTTTGCAAAGAAATGTAGTACATTAATGTCATGGAAATAAAACAGAAATGGAAAGGATACATGAAGTCTGTGCTTATCAGATGCAGAGTTACAGGTTGTTTATGTTGTGCAGGGAGTATTGTTTGTGATTGACCGGTTACTTTAATATGTTTTTTTAATTGTAGTAAATTGCTTTTGAGACATTAGCACTACCTGCTGAGCAGAATTAAAAAGTGTGAGCTATTATTTCTACAGACATACATAATTATAAGCTTTAGGATCTCTTGAACTAGCACAACAGGAGTTGGTTTATTGTATTTCATGGAAAAGTATAGCTGTGGTTAAAAACCCTGCTTGAGTGTATTGTCTGCACACAAAAAACGTTGATCTAGTTACAAGTAATGTAGTGTTGTAGAGGATTCTAGCAGAGTGCTGTTGTCACCAGAGTGTGAGAAGGGAGAACCTTGTGAGTGAATTCAGAATTTGCAAGTGCTGTGCTTGCGGCAGCATTCTTTGCTCTCAAGGACGTCATTCTGGAATCTTGGGCTACAAGCAGGTCTGGGGGGCGTTAGGGGCTGTGTGTTGCCATGAACCACAAGGTTGAGGTTGGCTAAGTTGAAACATGACTTGGAAATAAAATTTAGCAAGCTTCATCTACAACTTCTTCCTCGTTATAGTGTGGTATAGACCCACATATTTTTAGGATAAATAAAGTTAAGAAATGTAGGCTTTTTAGCAGCACCATTCCTCCCTAAACAAGACATATTTTTCAGTTTGGCAATTTGGAAGGTGCTGTTAATAAACTCAATGAAATGTAAAGGGAGGGGGAAAAATGGCGTGGTAAAATGAGAACCACTGAAGACCTTTTACCAGCTGGACTCTGCGTGTGTGTGTGTGTGTGTGACTGAGAGTTTTGTCAGTAGCGACCTGAGAAGCAGCTGTAAGGATTTTGAAAGGCCAGACTTTGACCTATTGCTGTGTGGCAGACTCTGTATTTAAAAAGGACGGCTTGTGTTTAAAATACAACATGCTGATACGTCTTCTGTCATGTGCTTAGAGTTATTCACAGCTAGACTTAGGGGGTAATTTTATTTGCCATCCAACAATTTTATTGGGTGCTCCTCATGTATAAACAGGAGATAGTGTGGGTGTGCCACAAGGAAAATTCTTGACAATTTTAGACGTGTGGGTTAATGCACTTTCCTAGCCTACAGGAAAAGGGGATTGTTGTTCTTGAAATATCACTTTACTTACTGACTGGTGTCTTGTTGAGGACCTTTCCAGCTGGGTTGCTCCTAGGAAAGAAGAAATTTCCTTGTCTGTCTAGTTCAGACAGCTCACATCGGTTGTTTTGGCTAGTATTTGAAAAAAAAAAAATGCTTAGTTACTTTTTAAATCTTGATTCCCCCTGTCCCCCGTCCCCCTCCCCGTCCCCAACGGATGGGAGGCTGGGTTAGTAGCAGGTGGCTTTATATGTTTGCACACTCCTGAGAATGTCTATTTGTTCAACAGAAACAAGTCTGCAGACCCCTTAATGGGTCTGATTCTGTTGTTTTGCTAATCATCTAAACTGTTCTGGTTCCTATGACTTTGAAAGTAATATGAGGTGGGCCTGTTTACTTGTTTCACATCTCTAATATTTTTACCTTTGTGTAACGGTATTTAGGTCAGTCTGTGGAGAAAAAAAAGTTTTATATATTTGATTCCCCACCCCCTCAGTTTTCTCCTCATCATTTTGGGTTTTTTTTGTTTCTGTGGCTTTATTTTTTTTTTAAAAAATCAGTCCTATAAATGAGATTAAATGCATAGCAGCCAGTTCTTAAATAGCCTGCAAAAATACATGTCAATTAATACTAGTCATTGAAGCAGTCTGTATTTTCAATATATTGTCTGCAAAATGCTTCAGCTGAAATTCGGTTCATCCTAAGTTGGCTGGCTCATAAATAATAGTTTCTTTGGGGCTGACAGTTTAAAGGGGTGACACTCAAGCAATACTTTGCATCCTGGGATAAACTCTCAACTTGTTGTAATAACAGCATACCATAATTGTAGCAAAGGTAGTTTAAAAATTTACGTTGATATATAATTTACTCTAAAAAAACCTATAAAAACTAATTGTTAAAAGACTGACCATACAGGAAAAAAGGACAGTTGCAAGCATTTTTACTGAATTTACTTTGATTGTTGTTAGAACACTTTCAACTTCAAGAAACTGGAAGGAAAAAAAATATTAAAATTCCAAGAGAGCCAGGCTTTAACTTGTGATTATTTAAATACTTTTCCCACTCCGGGATGGCATGATGTTAACTACCCTGGAATAGTGTTTGTTGCCTTTTATGGTACTGTACAGGGTTCTGAACCATGATAAATATAGGTGATTTTCCTTTAAATGTGTAATATCAGAAACAGGTGATTTGTTTCATTTTAGAGAACTATGATTTTCAAAGCCTTCTTATAGTATAAAATACTTGGAATAAAACGGATTGCATGTGATGGGTGGGTACCTGTTTTATGTTTTGTTTAGTTTAAAGACTTAGGTTTCTAAACCTCCTTAAATTCTTTGTGTTTCCAAGCCTTTTACTTACAGCTTTGAGACAAATGGCAGAACAGAAATGAGGGTTGTTTGGAACTTGTAATATCCCCATTTTATCTCAGAAATGGGGAGTTGTTGTGTTTGGGTTTTTTTATATTTTTTTTCTTGTTCTCAAAAAATCGTAGTAGTGCAGTTGTATGGTAATTCAAAGAGAAACTAAGGTTTCAGTAAATTTGATTTTTACAGTGTTGTTTTGATTGTCATGTTACATCTAAACATTCTACAGAAATCCTCCAATATTTTATTCACACTATATATATGTGTGTGTTTGCGTGTGTATTTTAACCTACAATCTGGCGGTGAGCAAAAGTTTGTGGGGTTTTTTTGTTTTGTTTTGTTTTCATATTTACTCCTCCTTTTTTGGTCATTTATGCAAATGCTTCTCAAATATAGTCCCCAGGAGTTTCAAGCTGGATAAACTTTGAGCTCTAATTGCTTTTCTCAGTTTATCTGTTATACAATTATTTTGCATCCTCAAACGATGGGATCTTGTGTTCCATGTGCTGTCTTCCCCTTGGGTCCCAGCAGGGAGCAAAGAGCCATGTCTGATATTTGAACACGGTGAAGTGAAGTTTCTTAGAAGCTTATTGTCTTGCTACTGTGAGACTCGACGCTTACTTTGAGTCAGTCTAATGCAGCAATTCCAAATGTCATTTAATAATGATCAAACTATTTACATGGAAGTCAGCTTCATACAACATGAATGTCAAACATTTATACAGTTCAGCCACAGCCCTTTCAGTAAAAACAAACTTCATTTGTTACAGAGTAATGAATCCCTCTGTGTGGTGTCTATATTTAACCATTCCTAGGCAAATTCTCCCATGGTTAACGCTGGCTTGGAGATTTGCCATTCGTATCAGGTTTTCCCATTAGTCCATTTTATGTGTTGCTTGCTCCCTCCTACAAAGGGAGAGACCATGGGGAAAAAAAGGGAGAAAGCATATGATTTGGCTTTTATTCTTATATTCCTATATTTTGCAAAAGATCATTAGAGATGATTTTTCAAGCAAACCTACGTAACTGACTTAAGAGTTTGTTTCTTTCAGTATTATTCAAATGCAAACAGCTCTTTCTAACAGCTTTTTACCTATTAATGCATTTTATGTGGAAGTGTGCACCAGGAAAGCTCTTAAGCATGACATTGGGTTCTCCTGCTTTATGGGGAATATACATTTCCCAGGAGAGCAGAATAACAGCTTCTGCAGAGCGTGCATGTTCTGGTTAGGGTGTACACAAACGAAGAGATCAGCAACCACTCCATGGCTAGGCTCTGCAGGAAACAGGTGAAATGTTTTACCTCCTTTCCCTGCTTACCACTCTTTCCTCAAAATTTGCAACTTTTGAGATACATTTGGCTTTAGACAGTGGAAGAAATTTAGAGCTGAAAATAGTCTTCCCTCCTGTCTGCCATGTTTTTTGAGATGACATTGTGCATCCAATTCAGTCATTTCCCATTACTTTTTTCTCCTTCTCCCCTGCAGATACCTCTGTGCACACTGTCTGCCCTCTTCCTCCCTCTCTGTGGGGAGAGCCCATTTATTTCATAGAATCATAGAATGGTTTGGGTTGGAAGGGACCTGAAAGATCATCTAGTTCCCACCCCCCTGCCATGGGCAGGGACACCTCCCACTAGACCAGGCTGCTCAAAGCCCCATCCAGCCTGGCCTTGGACACTTCCAGGGATGGGGCATCCACAACTTCTCTGGGCAACCTGTTCTGGTGTCTCACCACCCTCACAGTAAAGAATTTCTTCCTAATATCTGGTCTAAATCTATCTTCTTTCAGGTTAAAACCGTTACGCCTCATCCTATCACTACACTCCCTAATCAAGAGTCCCTCCCCATCCTTCCTGTAGGCCCCCTTAGGTACTGGAAGGCTGCAGCAAGGTCTTTCTGGAGCCTTGTCTTCTCCAGGCTGAACAACCCCAACTCTCAGCCTGTCCTCATAGGAGAGGTGCTCCTGCCCTCTGATCATCTTCGTGGCCCTCCTCTGGACCCCTTCCAACAGGTCCATGTCCTTCTTGTGCTGAGGACTCCAAAGCTGGACACAGTACTCTGTGCCAGTCACAGTTTCCCCGTGCCTGGCTGAGGTCCCTAACAGTTACTTGACAAAAGCCAGTTGTTGGATGTTGCCAGGCCTGTTTCTCCCCCCTCCTACCCCAAAGCCCCTCTGGCTTTCCACAGATGCCAGCCAAGATGAAATCATCTGCATTTGGACATCAGGAAGGCAATGCATATACTGACATGAGTCCTTAGCGTCTGACTCTCTTTGGCAGTTTAGCAAATTTACCTTTCAGAGGAGTGAGGTGTTGCACAAAAGTCTAATGTTTACTGTTAAGCGGGGTGATATTTTTCCTGTGAGGCGATGGGCAGGCTTGCATGGTGGACGTGGCATAAGCCAATCCAAATGCCCTCTGCTCACGTTGCTAGCTCTTAGCCTGGCTTTTAAACTTGAGCTGAAAGTGTTCACACTGTGCTTGGAGATGGAGTTCAGGGGTTTTGCTGATGTACTGGGCTTCCCGATCTGTCAAGGGGAGCCTGCACCTACGCTCACATGCTGTGTGGGTGCTTGAACACCTTCCCATCCCCTGGTAAATGCTCTGATTGTGGCTGCATCTGCGACTGGGCATGTTCTTGTGTATAAATGGGGTGGGGAAGGCAGTGAGGTGAACTGAGAAAAAGCTTATCCTCACGCTTAACTGACAATGTAGATGTTGCTGGACTGACCGGCTTCACTCTAGAGAACAGCTTTTGGCTTTGTTCCCCACTGAGCAGTAAGATTTCTCCTCCATCTCTGAATTGGACAAAATGTCTTTAAAACGCATAGTCTTTTGTGATCTTTTCTTTCTGAATGAAGCCAGCGAAACGCAGCTGCTCTGGTTTCAATCCCTGTCAGCCACAGAAAAATGTCAACTCTTCCGACAAGTTCTTAGCAATGCTGATGTGGATTTAAATGCTATCAAGCAGTAAGAACAAATGTATTTTTAGATACTTCTGTCGAGTCTGACATATTGATGGGTCCTATCAGTTCATTGTCAGATTAGCCCCTTGATTTATGTGGAATAATTTCCACATAACTTGCCTGGTGACCTTTCAGAGGAAAGGTAAAACGGGAAATAAGCTGAAGAAATGCCCAGTCAGCTTTTGGGAGACTTGCATTTGATGCTGCGTCATGGTCACAACCTGTGCTGTCTAGAGCAAAATAACAGCGACTTACCACACCGGTGACATGCCACATTGGAGGAGAAGTCAGGAGCTTTCCTGAAAACACTGCAAAAGGTGCATAGTCCAGGCACACGCACTCTTTTGCCCAGAGGCTGGTGAAAGGGCTGGGACCTGCCGTTGCAGCTCAAGAGCTGTAAGCGCAGTGCACTGCTCCGGGATTATCACCTGACAGGGGCTGCCTTATCGCCTCCCATTTCTAAAAGGCAAAAAATGAGGCACGGACAACCTTGGCACTGAACCGAGCTGCACTGGTGTGGTTCTGCAAGGTGGCTCGCTTTAAGGAAACAAGTCACCTGAAGCACCTGCTGTGCTGCTCTTACCGTCCCTCATTACTTCTAAAATCTCAGTGGCATTTAGCTGTGTGGTGGGAGTGAGTATACAGTGTTCAAGAAGGCTTATAAGTTTGAATCTGAGTCTCTGGCACGCAATCTACTTTTTCTTTTTTTTTGGCAGTAGAAAATGCAGGAACCTCCACTTCTTAAAATAGGATTTGACACAAAAACCCTGCAAGAGCATGGCTAGGATTATATATTGAGAGATGAATTTATTTAACCTGAGGGCAGTAAGAGAGGATTAGATATTTTAATTCCCTCCCTTTCCCTAATGACTGTACAGACTGCTGACACTTGTTTGGCTTGGAGAAGATGACCCGTACACTGAAGTGATTAGTGTGCGCAGTGAATTTTTTAACACCTCCTACTGAAAACAAAATGCTGTCTCACAAAACAGAGCGCGTTTTTCATGGGGCATAATAGCACTCCTATGAAATCAGGAGCATTATCACTCAAGTAGGACGTGCAGCTTATGAGTTGGTCTCACAGATTGTGAAATTTGCGACCTATCTTGCCCAGGCAGCTGGGTGATGATTTTCAATGCTCTCGCAAGTGAGATGACTTAACAACGTGGAAAATACATTTTAGTAGGAATTGCTGTGGTTCAGCATTTCAGACTAGCTAGACACTTTGCTGCTGAACCTGAGATGATAACTTGAGCTACCTAATTTCTAAAACACACTTGTCAGTTCAGTTTTTTTCTAGGAATTCTTACATGATAGGTAAACGAATGTACGGATGAGGTAAAAAATTACTGTAAATTAGTAGGTGTTTATTTCTTAAAGGCCAATTTGTTTTGGTATGTTTCCAAATTAAATGTGCAATTGTGCTTTTAAACACAGGATGGTTTTCTCATTAAAAGATAAGGCCTGAATAGAGATCCCTTCCTGGGCTCAGTCCCGTTGCCTTAACAAGAATATTACCTGTACAAACAGCTGCAATTAAAGCTTGCTCTCTTACCATTCATAATTTACTTGAATTGAAAATCGGTTGTTTCATTTGTTTGGGTATATTTGATCCAGAATTATGCACTTGAGGGACAGATTATACAGTTGACCCATAAGTGGAATACATTTGGAGCATTTTTAATTTTTCTTAAACTACAGACGTAGTTTAAGAATTTCTGTGAGTAAGAGAAAGCGTTGAATAAAAAGCATCAATAATGTCCCTTTCAGTTATTCCAGTGTAATTTGACCCATATCTGTATGACTGTAGTCATGTGAATGTGAAAGCAATCAGGTTTTTTTTAAAGCTAACTGTACTTTGATTTTGGTATTAAATTATGCCATCTACTTTCTTTTCTTCATCGCACCAGCAGAATGGGAATGTGCCACAGCATGGCTGCAGCCACGGCTTCCATATATTATTGTAAGGAGACAGCTGTTGTGGGACTGGAGTCAGTGTCTTGCGATGCTCTTCTACAGCTTCTCCCATTCTCCTCGTTACAGTGTCGAACAAGGGCTCAGTGTCGGCCGATAGAGGATTTGCCTCAGAAGGATCTTTCGAGAGATCAAACAGCAGCGGAGGGTCATGATGGGTTACCCCATCTCCGAAACATGGGCAAATTCCTCTTCCAAAACAGGCCCCAGAAGCTTCTGGTTGGAATACTGGAGTAGCATAATGAGCTTTCCATACGGTGCCACCTGTGGCAGAAGAAGCACATTTGAATAGCTTTAATGGCATTAGGAGTCAGGGGAGGTCCCTAAAAGGTTGGTTCATGTTTTAAGTGATATGATTTGTCGTTCCTAGGGCAAGCTTATGTTGGAGTTGTCACATATGGGGAAAGACTCTTTTGGGAGCTGGCAGAGATTCAGAATGGTTTTCGTGGCTCTTGGGCACACCTTGGCTCTGGTACGTGCAGGGCCATATACACTATACGGATGATTAGATCTAATTATTTTGTCTGCAGAGGGAGCCTCTGCCACTGTCTTATGCCCCTTTAAAACTCTACATGCCTCTTGAGGCGGGGGGGTGAGGGAATGGAGAACATAGCCCCCGATTTCTGGGTGCAGGTACTCTCTGTGTCTGAGCCAAGAGCACCTGGACAGAAACTGATCGCAGCTCATTTCCATGCTCACATTCCAGCACACTTTCAAGTAAGGTGGTAATTGCAGGCCATGGAAACAGTGAAACCTGGAGTCTAGTTTTTACGTTAACATGATGAAGGCAACTGAATTGCAGCTTTAGAGCTTGTACTTCATCCATCTCTAGTACTGACCACTGGGTAAGTGCAGGTCTGCAACTTGTAATGAAATGACAAATGACTAGGACTAAATCTGAATGCAGCTCAACAGGAGATTTGCCTTCCTTCTCCTTCCTCCTTTTTCCCCTATTTCTCACCCTGCATTTGGAAAGCACTACGCTGAACTCAGAGGCAAGGATGTGCTCGGCAAGAAGACAGCAATTAGATACTATGTCTGAAAAAGGGAGAGCAGAAGAAAGGGGACATTCAATGCTTGGAGCCACTTCTGTAATGCCTTGAGTACAAATAGGTGACAACTGCATTGTTCCTACATGGCATTTTTCTTTTTGGTTCAATGGAATCTGCTTAACTGTCCTTCCTTCTATTGTCCCTGGAGCTGTTCTTCATGACTGGGAGTCTACAGCTTTATTCTGTCTCTGTTGTGTCACTACTGCTAGAACACATTCTATTAATAAATAGCATTTAAAAACTTTTTAAACACTGAGGGGGAACAACATATTAAGGTTCAGACAATCTTTTAGCTTAAAATCTCCAGTTGCTGGCTGGTTGGCTGGCTAGCTATGAATCTATTTCCACCGCACAGTTTCCATGTTCTGCTAAGCTATGCTTCCGCACTTCTGTGGAGCGATGATGTCTCAGTGGTTCTGAAATGTTTTGGCATAGTACAGTTAGAAATGTTACAGATTTTAGATATCCCCATTTCCAAAATTGTGAGAGAAAGGATGCAGAAGGTCAGTTTCTTTAAGGAAATGGGCTCGCTTCCCGATGGCTTACTAGGGACAGGTATTCCTTAGGTGTGCGCTTTGCTTCCCATAGCTTATACACTGGAGGGCAGTTCAGAGAAGTGAGTGTAGAGTGTCTAAGGAGAATTGTTCTGATTCTGCAAAATTTTAAGGCTCACTTTTCACAGCTGCGAATAATTACTGGAGTTGCAGAGTGGGAGAGAGCCAGCTCCTTCTTAGTTAATTTGTAAGGATACAGTGAGGCTGATTGTAATTAACCTGTGTTGGTGAGCTGAGCAGACAGCTGGGTAACAGGGGGATGAAAGGAAAAAGGGTGGTAGAAATCAGTGCTGATGGAAGCAGCAGGGTTTTCACTCAGCTCCAAGAGGCAAAGAGGGATGTGCAATTTGCTGCTGAAGTAGGTCTGACAGAATTTGAAGGATGCGTGTAAATTTTAGGGCAACGTGTTAATATAATACGTCCAAGGGAAAGGAAACCTGCTTCTTCAATCCAAACATCTCTCAAACCCATCTGGTAAGAATCAATCAATTTAACGAGCAGAAAGAAACGAACTGTCACTAATAAGCCTTATTGTACTGCGGTAGAGGAAAGGACTCTTTAACATACAGACAAAGGATTCTTCTGGCTTCAGTGAAGGGCTTAATTGATGAGTCCTGCCTGGGTGCCATCAAGACACAATGGCTTCATATCTAGGCTGTCCAATAGATAGAAGTAAACAGACAATAAATATGTAATATGAACGTGATATACTTGTAAATGAGCTAAAACAGACTCTAAAAAAGTGTCAGCCCAGTCAGAAGTAATGGCAGTTAGAACTAAGAATCAAAATTTCTGGCTTGGCTGAAAGTCAAGCCCCCCAGTAATGTTTGATTAGCCAGTCTTTCATAGGCAGGACATCCCATTGTTTTCAACTCCCTTGCCATGAGCAGTTGTGGTTCAATGGGGAAAAATTGTAGAAAGGCATGCATCGGAGATCTAGGGGGGTGTGTGGCTTCACAGGAACACAAAACACACCTTGTATCCGTGTATCATATCTGCGTTACAGGTAGCGTGGCCTATTAGAAACTGATCTGTAGACCAGAATAGTTATAGATGGCTTAACATCCATGCCGTGGTTCTCTGGGGGTGTTCTACTGGGAGGTAACTCTAGTCTGGTCCTATCTACACAACATCTTTTAGGGATTAGAACATAGTAGATGTTAGCCAGCGGAGGGCTACAAAGATGATGAAGGGACTGGAGCACCTCTCTCATGAGGAAAGGCTGAGAGACCTGGGTCTGTTTAGCCTGGAGAAGAGAAGACTGAGAGGGGAGCTCATCAATGCTTAGAAATATCTAAAGGGCAGGTGTCAAGAGGATGGGGCCAGACTCTTCTCAGTGGTGCCCAGAGACAGGACAAGGGGCAACGGACACAAACCGGAACACAGGAAATTCCATTACTTCAAGGATGACAGAGCACTGGAACAGGCTGCCCAGAGAGGTTGTGGAGTCTCCTTCTCTGGAGATATTCAAAACCCTCCTGGATGTATTCCTGTCCAGCCTGCTCTAGGTGAATCTGCTTTGGCAGGGGGGTTGAGCTAGCTGATCTCCGAAGGTCCCTTCCAGCCCCTACTCATTCTGTGATTCTGAAGCTTATTTCACAGTTTCACTTAAACTAAAACCATGATCTCCGAGCCCATACCACAATGCAACCCAAAGCACAGGGAGGGGGTATGCTCAAGTGGGGTTTGCTTCAAAAGCACACTTCTGATCTGAACTAAAATTGTAAGGTAGACATACCTTACATAGCCTAGGGGAGCAAGAGGTCAAAGATGAGTGAGGAGAACAGCAGTTCGTTAACCTGAAAAGCAATTCTTCAAATGTTTGATGGAGAATTATTTAGCCATTCATGAGGGAAGTGTGAACTGACCTCTCGCACCTGAGGATTATCAGAGGGCTGGAGCACCTCTCCTGTGAGGACAGGCCGAGAGAGTCGGGGTTGTTCAGCCTGCAGAAGAGGAGGCTCCGGGGACACTTTATAGTGGCCTTCCAGTACCTGAAGGGGGCCTACAGGAAGGATGGGGAGAGACTCTTTATACGGGAGTGTAGCGATAGGACGAGGGGTAACAGTTTTAAACTGAAAGATGGGAGATTTAGATCAGATATTAGGAAGAAATCCTTTACTGTGAGGGTGGTGAGACACCAGAACAGGTTGCCCAGAGAAGCTGTGGATGCTCCATCCCTGGAGGTGTCCAAGGCCAGGCTGGATGGGGCTTTGAGCAGCCTGGTCTAGTGGGAGGTGTCCCAGCCCATGGCAGGGGGGTGGGAACTAGATGATCTTTAAGGTCCCTTCCAACTCAAACCATTCTGTGGTCTCTCATGGCAGCTCTAAGAGCTGGGCTGTCATTGTCAGTGTCGAACTCCCCGGTCTGCTGAGTACTGGGTAGGTGGAGAGAGAGAGAATCAAGCCGGTGACTCTCGCGTTTCTGCCACCCGTGGGCCGCGGTGGGCCCCAGGCGCGGCCGCGCCACGGGCCGGTGGCGGCGGTTGGCGGCGCCGCGCTGCCCCCTGGCGGCGCCTTCGCTTCCTGGCTGAGGGGAGAGCGGCCCCGCAGCGCTCACTCACCGGGCCCGCATGCCTGCCCCCCCCCCACCCCGCCCCGGTGCCCGGCCATGGCTAGGCCGGGGTGGGGGGGCGGTACGTTTCGGGAGGCGGGCGCTGCGCAGCACCACGCCCGCTGCGTTCCCTGCCCAGGCCTTTCTCGCCATGGCTGGCCTACTCGCTACAGCACTCGGCCGGGAAGGGGCGCACCAGCCCCTCCTCCAGTGTTTTGTTTTGGGTTTTTTTTTTTTTTTCCCCCCTAGATTTTAAATATTTTAATGACGTTAATATGCTAAATAATAAAGCCACCACGACAGCAGCAGAGGGAGATAACCCCTAAGCAAAACCGGGTGCCCAAAGCGTTAGGTTACGGGGTTGGTTCAACTAATCTTGACTGATAATTACTGCAGAAGCCCAATTTCCACAGGATGAGCAAGATGCAGAGAGGCAATTTACACACGTCACTCAGAGGTGACAGATTTTGAGCGTGCCCAAACAGAGGAAAGAATTGAATCCCAGTCTCCTTAGATAAGTAATTAGTTGAGGCAGCCAAAATGTTGGCCTTGAGTAACATTGTTTCTCCACTGTGTGGTTCCCTCCCTGGGATCACCCTCTGTCATAGCCTGGGTGGTCTCAGGTCATCCAAACCCCCACTCGCTTGTGCTGGGCCGAGCACCAGCTCTGACGCAGTTCTGCCCAGCTGCAGTGGCCCTGGCAGGCCTGCGAAGGCCCTGCCACCCACCTACAAGGCAGAAGTTTAAAGAAACAATCCCTTTCCTAGTTCTTAGACAAAAACGTTATCCAGAGAAATTCAAGAATAAGGAGTCCCAAGAGAAAACAAACAAACAAACAAACAAAAAAACCCACAAAAAAACCCCAACCTTCCCTGGAGGGCCTGAAGATGCTGCACTGGGTGGAAGAACCATGCTTGTGAAACACCCTTGTAGTTAGCATCTCCTGCCATACAGCTCCTTCAGCAGCGCGGGGGTTGCTCTGCATCTCACCTTAAAGGGATTAGCTCCTCACGTACTGTACACTGGCTTGTATAGCTTACACATTTTTCCTTGAACGAAGTACCCAGATTTATCTTTGGGGATGAAGAAGCTAAAAATAAAATTCCACCGCAGCACCTGGCATCACATCCTCACATTTAGTCCTTACTCCCTTTCCTCCATGTTTACTGTCACGGAGCGCAGTGAGTTCCTGCCCGGAAGCCATGCTTGTGTCAAACACGGTATGACGACAAGAGCACTGACCTCAAGGTTAAACTGCAGCATGACTAAAATTTTGGTGTTGCAACTCTGGTGTGTATTTTTTCATACCATTTGCTGTCAGACAGCAAAGTTCTTGGCCATTACCCTGACGTGTGTGTGTGTGTGTGTGTGTGTGTGTAATCAATTTTGAAATAATTGCAAGTACAAGTTTTATAGTCTTCAAGTGTTCACTGAGCAAGTAGATTCTTGGCTTGATATTATCTATGCTTGATACTGTCAGAAAGTATCATAAAGGAAATGTAAATGGGCACGAAAAAGATCACCGTGACCTAAGAAGGATTTCCTGCTGGGCTGCCTAAGGTTCTCTCACCCCACAGTCAGCCCTCAAAAGTGCTTTTCAAACGTACCTTGTCAACATACCAGCTGAATGTGAAGAGCTGCTGGTGGTGGCACGCCCTAGCATTTGTAGCTGTTATCTGATTGCAATCTCTAAAGAACTTCGTAATTCTTCTCTTACTTCACAGATAAAACAAAAATTAAGAGGTCTCGTTTAAGTTTCTAAAGGATGGGATGATGAGTAGGCACAAACTACTCCATTGGCTTCTGCATTTCTCCAGCTGCATGGAATGAAAAAAACCCAAGTACAGCATCCCCATGAATTTGTCATCTTACTGTCATGTCATCACTTACTGTCACATCATCCAGTCACAGAAGGTGCAATTCATCTCAAGTAACTCTAAGTTAATATAAAGGTGATTTTTATATTGGATATAGTCAGTCTCAGCTCCCTTTTTAGTTAGTGGAGAGAAACAGGCGTGACTGATCTAGCCCAGATGTGCCAATCAGAAGGAGGTGAATCACACCCTGTAAACATCTGCATCTCTTCAATGACTATAAAACAGCAAGCTCAGATCCAGGCACCTGTGTTTGGTTGCACAAATGCCACCCCCTGTTTTGAGCAGGAATAAGGACACAGCTACCAGTCACTGGCCTGTTCTCTTTAACACTGTAATGGAGGGTGACAACAGCAAAGATTGGGTGCTTGTTGAAAGATCAGGAAAGCATTTCAGCTGCAGCCAGCCTGTCTAATGCCACAGCTGAAAAAAAAAGGAAACAAATAAGAGAGGGCTATTGGAAACAAACAAACTAGTGCTTAAGATAAAGACCTCATGGAGTGTGGTTCCTTTTTCTTCAATCTTACACTAAAGCTGATCCCGAATGCTTTTGCAGCAAAAGTGCAACGACAGGGTGATCCTTGAACATATGCTACCCAGAAAGCAAACACCTTCATCTTGGGCAAGGCAGGACAGGTAACAACAAAGCCTTTCTGCACCTTGCAGAAGAACTGAGAATTTGAGGCAATAAGCTTACTCCAGATACACATAGGTAGGTTTTTACACGATACTCTGTTGGAAGCTCAAGGTCATTACCTCATCTCTGATCTGCAGGAGGGGGGATGTTTATACTCACTGTCCTTTTGGTGCCACCGCACTGCATGCAGAAATGCACCGCAGTAGTGAAACATGAACTCGTGCCCGGAGTGCTGAACTGTCCCCTGCAGCAAAGGCAGCAAAGTGTGCCCGTCGATGACCCTGGTGGAGAGGACAGGAGTCACCAGACTGCTTAAGAATTTTAGTCTGCAGCTGGAGCATGAACTGTACTCACTCTCCGTGTATGCAGCATTAGGATTTCAAGTGCCATTTCTAAAGCAAGCTGCTGTTTACCTAATGTGCCCTGAGATTTTTAATTTTGTGGATGGGTGGATACCAGTGATTAGCAGTTACTAGCAGTTTTCGCAATTACAGCTAGTTCACACATCCTGCCTGGGGAGGTAAGTTACCATTACTGTAATTTTCCTGGGAGTAAGTGATAACCATAGTGAAGGCATGGTTCACAGCTTGTAATTTTGCTCCCTGAAACGGAAGTCACTGATAGCTCTGTGAGCCTGAGGCTTCATAAAAAAACACCAAACCACCAAAAGCCAAAATGCAACAAACCCCCCAAACCAAAAAAGCCTCCCAAACCCCCATTTACTTAATTGACTAACAGTTGGTTTAGTTACACGCCACCAGTACTTTATGCTTTTAGGTCAAATGGCTTGGCCACCCACGCTTTCTTGTGCTCTTTTAGAAGTGTCTAACGTAGATGCTACAAATTGATTACTATTGAGGAAGCTATTTTTCCAGTGCTGGCAGCCAAATGCAGGCCATGTGCTGTTTGCTCCACCTTCCCTAACTCATGAAAAACTAGGCTTCCTAGTCTTGGAAAGTGTCCCAAATCAACCAGGTTGCCTTTTAGCAATTAGAAAACTGAGTTAGCTAAATGACCCTTGACAAAAGATACTGTTTTCCTTTGCCTTTTCCATATAAGCAGCAAAGATGAGGAAAGCTACGCAGAAAGCTAGAGAATTACCTGGTTACGAAACAAACAGAATTTAACCTGGGGCTGTTAGGATGCATGACATACATAGTCAGCTTCTATCTAAATCGAGAAAGGGAAGCAAGTATGGTTTATGAAGCCATTTTTGTACCTGTCCTGAGGCACTGCCCCTCCAGCCAGGTGAACCACGGTTGGGAAAATGTCCATAAGGCTTGTCAGTTCATGGATAACTGTCCCTGCAGGCAACACTCCTGGCCATCTAACTATTCCTGGGACACGGATCCCTCCTTCCCAGCCTCCCATTCCTTTTCCATCTGTTAGAGAGGAGGGGGCGGGGAAATACCAAAAAGATAAAAGAATGAAAGATATTAGATGTTTATTATGCATGTATAATAAAAGGTTTTAAAACTTTTAGAATATTCAAATAACTTTGATGAAAACACACTAAGTTCTGGAGAACAGTAGAATGACTACAGTGCAAATTCCACTCTTCAAAAATAACCTCTTTATTTTACACTGCATTCTTGGGTGGCACATATAGCAGCCCACTACTAAGCAATGTTTTTGGCAGAAGGGAAACAATTCCACTCTCTGACATTCTGACCCATAATTTTAAGTGAATGTCATGTCTGAGGATAATCTTCACACTCCCTAATAACATGCCGAAGAAAAAACCTGTTACTAATAAAAAGCAGAATCTGACTTGGTGTCAACGGAATAGAGGTTGCAGCCCCACTTGGTGCCTGAGGAAGGGGGATTAACACTGGGCAAGCTTGGTTGCTTTGCTAAGTAATGCTGGACTTTGCTACGGAGGAGGTGTGCTCATAGTTATAGCTGAGAGGCAAGGTTCCCAGAGCTTGGTTTTAAAGGCTGACAGGGTGGCATGATGGATTATAAACAGGGCAAGTCCGTTTTCTTGTGACATAATCTTTGTGCTATGTAAGATAATGGTATCTCATGCTTTGTTACTCACTAGCGGCTGTTTTCGTTATTCAAATGTGTGGCTTATCTATCTTCTTGGTTTTAATATCCTGTTAGTAATAGCAGCAGTGAGTTCTACAGATATTTGTGAATGAAGCAAACTTTTTAAATCTTTTTTGAGTTGTTGCTTATTAGTTTCACTGGGATGTCCCCTGTTCTGCTGTATGTGGACATAAATGGGAATGCTTTTCTGTTATTAAAATCTAAACTGATATTATATCTTGTCTCCTTCTCTTACAATTTCATCATTGTCCTCTCATACTGAAATCTCTAATTCACCTTTCCTCTTCAGATTCTCCTGTTACTAATATATTTACGTTAGTCTAGAATAAATGAATTCCCCAGGTTAAGTTCTGAGCTATTCAAGTGAGCCCATTGGCCTTTTTGCACCTGTTACTGGTACGGAAACTTCATATCCAAAACTGAAGGCTAATTTAGCACTTAGGACTCATCCTGGATGAGATCCCAGCTCAATGTATCAAACATTGCTTGTGTGGCTCATCAAGTAACTTACTACTAGACAATGCGCATTTTGATGCTGAGCAAGATCAAGGCACTTGAATCTTCTCCTTTAGGGAAATAAGTGATGGAAGCAGTTTTTAAGTTTCATTACACAATAACTGCCAAGCTGCCCAAGCTGTCACAGTGGCTTTTTGAGGCTTGGCAGTCTAGCAGGAGCACGTGCAAGAGATACCATAGATCTTCATTTCCATAGAGCTTTTGACACTGTGTTGCAAGCCAGTCATAGAAAGAGAGTTTAGATGAAACATCTATATGATAGATGAGAAACTGGAAAACTGTATCAAGAAAATAGTCATCATGATATATGCCAGTGTTGACATAGATAGTTGTCTACTGTGAAAAACAGAAGGATGTTTCAAGTGAGAGTCCAAACAGTGTGTTCAGGATCTGCATCAGTGGAAGTTCAGATGGGACATTAGGAAACGGTTCTTCACAGAGGGGGTGGTTGGTCACTAGAACAGGCTCCCCAGGGAAGTTGTCACAGCACCAAACCTGTCAGAGTTCAAGGAGTGTCTGAATGACCCTCTTAGTGCTATGGTTTAGTTTTCGGCAGTCCTACAAGGAGCAGGGAGTTGGACTTGATGATCCTTATGTGTCCCTTCCCACTTAAGATATTCTATGATTCTACGATACTACAACATTTTCAAGTAATGCTTTGGGTTATGGATTAGATATTATGCTTACCATATTAAAAGACAACATGGAACCAGAAGGGGGTACAAGTATACTGGAGTCTAAAGAAAGGATGAACAAGGGGGAACATCGCAACATTGAAATACAGAGTGACATTGCAACAACAGGCTGTTGCAAGGAGGAAAGAAGAATCTCTTCTTTGTAGATTGGTGAATAGGGCAAGATCTGTTGCTTAAACTCCAGCAAGGAATTCCAGGGTAGGTACCAGGAAAAAACCTCCAGTAGCACAATGAAAACTGGATTATCTAGGAAATCACTGAAGGTCTTTAGAAATATGTTAGACAATATAGCTGTCAGAAGTAACTTTGATGACAGTGATCCTGCCTGGGAGCTGAAAGAGGAAAAGCTGATGCCCTGAATTTGCTTCACTGCTACAATGCAAGATTATCATCCCAGCATATAGTTTAGTAAACACAGTCTATCTGGATGTATTTTATTCTATCATTTTCTTTTTAAGAGGAAGTCTTATGCATGTACACACTGCTGAAATTTTACCTTTATAGATCCCATTCCACCCACCAAACTGAGCATTTCCTCTGTGAGCCTCTAAGGATCCTCCATGATCAGATGCAAAATAAATGAACGTGGCATTCTTCAAGCCTTCTTTGTCAATGGCATCCAGAAGCCTGCCTATAAACAAAGCAAAACATCGTGATTACGTCTGAAGATGCAGTCAAATTTTTTAGGTCTTGACTCAAAATCAGTGAAGATGGACTCTTTCCATTTACCTGAATAAGTTCTGTTATGAGCTACCACAAGCAATACAAAGAGTAATCCTGCATTACAGAAATAATAAGAGCTCAATAGAAAATTGCTGAATGTTTTCAAAATTTGTGGCGTCTGTAAAAACAGGAAAATAAAAAGTAAAAACAATTGGAAAAGAATTTAAATGAATGATCCTTTTATTCAAGCTACTCAGAATACTCTGTCAGCTTTATACTTTAATTATCTCAGTCAAGGATTGCCTCCATTGTGTAGCTTCAAGCATCTTGAAAGGCTTAAATAATAGTGCTGCCTAGATTCCTGAACAGGGACTCTGAGATCAGCTTGCATACTATCAACCAAAACCTTCCGATGTCAGTGGTAAAAACTTCATAGACTGTAATTCAAACCTAACTTCATAAGGAATGTTTTCGGTACTGATAGCATCAAATGTTTACACAGAATATGATGTATCTTTGATTGCTTGTCCTCATCACCTTCTGCATCAAATATACTCTCCAAGAACAACTTCCATAGCTACAGAGGCAGCAGCAAAAGCTGAAGTATATCAGGAAAAAGCATAAGCCAGTGACCATCTCTTTTGCTCAGTTTCTTCTCCTTTACAGACTTTTTGTGTCTCCTTGGTCAAACTACTTATTGACCTTTCCCCAAAAAGAGTTTAGATTGAGTCTAGGCATATTGGTTCTGAATTAGACCTCAAATCTCTTACTTAGCTGTCCAGCCCTGGAGACTTCTGTCCTCACTAACTGCCATTCCTGTTTGGCCTATACAAGGCATATTCCTTACACCATCGGACTTCTGCTATGCAGCTCTGCTTGCACAGCCTGTATCTGAAGGTAACTGGTGCCAAAAATACAAAATACAGTTTTGTAAACATGGTTATTGGAGGAAGAAAAGGTTCAGGGACTGAACCTTGGCCTGGACAGGAGGTGAACACTTTGTCAAATATTCACTTTTGACTAAATACAAACAGTAGTTATTTCCCTCCCTCTCACTGAAGCAGAAAGGAATGACTAAGTAAGTCTTAAAAACCTAATTAAAATAATAATTTAAGGTTTAAAAACCTAATTGGCACTCAGAGCCTGGATGTAGACCTAAGTGAGTATTCACGATGTATGGACTTCACACAATTTATTAAGTGAAACTCCATAGCTTTTTAATTTGGCCTTTTGTCTAGGTGGGAGTTCTGGTTTCTGCTCCAAGGATTATTCTTTGGTAAAAATAAACAAGTACACAAAACAACCACCGTATGATGTAATATTCAGCAGCAGCATTACTTATATCTTCTGGGAGATGGAGACATGTCATACATTTTGATTAACAACATGATCAAGCACGTATTTGATTATTTTACTGCATTTAACACTGCAGCACAGAAATTTGTCAATTAAAAAAAAAAGAGAAAGAATAAATCCTCACAAAGACAAGTTTTCATCTTAAGAAATAAAAACAAAAGGTGTGGTAATGGAATGGAAATCTCTGGAGACAACTGCGTATCCAAGGCAAGTTCACTGATTTTTGATATATGCAAAAAGGGAGTTCCGTGACCACCCCTTTAGTTTCTTTTCCACGTTCAAATAAATGAAGGACTTTCTTCAAGAAGATCGCTTACCCACCATCCAGTCCATCTCCTCTACGTTATCTCCATATAGGCCATGCCTGCTTCTTCCCTGAAACTTCTCTGTGGTAATGAGGGGGGTGTGAACATGTAAAAGGGAAACAACTAGAAGAAATGGTCTATGCTTGTTTCTGAAATAAAAGAAAACAATAGTAATTTCTCTGCAAACTGTCACTCAACCCAAAATATAACAGAGATATTGTAATGACTATCTCAATAAAAATTGTGGTCTAATCCAAAAATTTTTTATTTTGACATCTTTGCATTTTTGAGGTTTTGGGAGACAGAGGGGGTTAAAACACCCCTCAAAGATGTTGCTTCTGTATTAAGACCAAAATAGTAATGGGCCCTTTCTTTTTCTGGTTCCAAATTAGGCGTGTATAACATTAAATAAATAAGTTCATAGTCAAAAGACTGATGCATTCTCAGAGGCAAGAAGAATTGGACTCGCTTGCTTAAACATGGATGTCACTGAGCATCTGAGGCATCCTCATGGAAGAGGCAGATATGACACTGCACCCACAGGGGAACCATATCCCTTTAACATCAGGCCAGGCAGCATATAGTAGGAACTTGAGATTATCTGTGCTCAAAGTTTTACAGAAGGGATTTATTTTACCTCCAATTTCCCTCAAAAACCAAAGAAATGACCTGTAAATCCTGACAGAAATAGTATAATCTTATTCAAGCATATGCCCAGACTTGAACACATGAATACTTTTAAAGACTTAGTCATTTGCTCAGTTCCAGCTGAGGTTACTGATAGTACTGTAAATGAAGGACACCTTTGGAAAACAAAACAAAGCAAAACTCACTATCACCCTCCTGTTTGTAAGACACTAACTTCATATGACACTTTCTATGACAATCCATTCATCAGGCTAAGATCATTTTTCCTACAGGCAGAAGGCCCAGTCCTTGGCCAGAACCCCTTTGTATTAGGTGAATAAAACATAAACACACAAAAAAATCATCTTCCTTTTCTTGAGGAGCTGACAAGCTATGTATAAGACGAAGGGCAGCAGTTGGATGCTGACAGGTAGGGGGATGCCCGAAAACAACAAATTAGTGACCAGCATCAGGATAGGTAGTTCAGCATGCCAGCTGCCTAACCTAGTGGTGTAGGACACAGTAATCACATTATTTTTAAAAGTCTTTAAAACACAATACAATTTTTTTTTTTGTTTACCTTTCAATGAATGAAACTGCCTCCTTCAGCATATTAGAAGTAGTTTTTTCTAGATTCATCGGTTGTTCAGTGATATCATGGTTTCTCATCAGGATACAGTTCCAGTACTTGGTTAAACCATAGCTGGAGAACCAGGAGATGAAATACAGGAGTCCACAGATGGCCAGACATACGATTATTTTCCATTTTACTGAGAATAAATTGGCAAGTTTTCCAATCAAAAGAGTAAGCACTGCAAGGATGATCATCTGTGTGTAAAACCAATACGTATCTTGCAAAGACTTGGCCAGTTCGGGGTCATCTGTGCCTTGACACTCATTCAAAAGGGTAAAAGGCATGCCATAAAAATAATCAAAGCCATGATTTAAAGGATGGTGGCAGTGATCACGGCGGGATTTGCAGTTCACACCCATATGCCACTTCCCTGAAAATATAAAACAAAGATCTTAAGTCCAACGTTGTTACTCTCGGGTGCGTCTGCCCTATTGCTATTAGGTTGGCTGAACTCTGCAGTTAAGGTGCAGCCAAGGGAGGAGCTGGTATGGAATGGGGACAGACTCGAGGACTTTATCTGCCTAGAACAGCTGGGTTTCCTCACCTATCTGTCAAAATTCCATGCAGGGCAATGGTCCAGCTCAGATGCCTCCCTGAATAAGAACAAATAGGATTGCGATAGTTGGTGCTTATTGTTTTTCACATGATGAAGTAGCTATTTGTTAATGGGTAAACCGATGGGGAGAAACTGGAGAAACTCTTGTGCCAAAAGAAACCAATAAGTGCAAAAATATGAACTAATTTGCACACAAATTTTATCTGACCTTCACTGTCCAGGAACAAATTTCAGGAAGAAGGTGTACATATTAGCTCTGTCTGTCTATATTCATCCTAAAATATGTAGCAAAAATAGGCCATTCCAATTATCCAGTACAATTGGACATATCAGAATATGTCACACACTGATAATGAACCTTAATGAAGTCATATTACAGGGCAGTGTAATTATCCTGATACCGAAGAACTATAACTTAGGATTTCGGGACTATTACCTAGACAAGTGACTTCTGAGAACTGCTAACCAGCTCTGCGCGTGTGTATATGAATGCAGTTTACAGTATAAGCTATACTAGACTGCAGTGAACCAGGGAAAGTTCACCCCTTCGCACAGGCTTGTGTGAAGTCAGTACATCGCTGAGACTCACTTCAATTCAGGAACTAAATGACACCTCAGCGTGCGGGAGCCCAGCAGAGGTGTGAAAAATCACAGAAATTACTATTAAGCACATGGCACCTTTGACTATATCAAAAAGAGTTTAAAAACACGAGGTGCTTGAAAGACACAACCTTTAATAGATGTTCAGGCAAGATTAGCGAAAAAGTTAATAGGATTTTCTTTCTGTGGATATGTATTCTGATCCAAAACCCACTAAAGTCAATGGGACTCTTTCAGCTCTTTTTGGTAGAGTTTCTTTTTGTAGAAAATAAGGCACTTTTAGAGTCTTAACTGTGACGATAAGCAGGATGGATAAATAACAGAAAAATCTAGCCACCAGATATAATTAAGACCACTGTGGTGCCTGGGTACCAGCTGGCAGACAACATTTTTCTGCTCTAATAGATCAGTGAATATCTCTGTTGGTTCTTCCTAAAGCAATCTGTACTGTGCAAACGAGATTCTTTCCTTTGCATTTATTTCTCTTTGCAGTGTACATCTATGTATTCCATACACCCTCATTTTGGATTTATTGGATATGCTGTGCTGACACTGCGAGTGTTCTAAAAACCCTGCTGATTTTGAAAGTTATGCTGATTTTGAAAGTTTAACTGATCCTAGACATTTTGGCAAAGAAAAATATTTACAGGAGCAGCCTCATTTGAATAACAAGCAATGTAAATGCAGCAAGTTGCCGTGTCTCATACCTACAAGTGCTGTAGAATAACCTTGCTGGTGCAGGATTCTGGCGAAAGTAGTTTCATTTGGCGGGAGCCCTCCAGAACACCCATTCCAAAAGAGAACCTGCCGTTGAGTGCTTGATGCCATGCCTAGAGAGGAACTGAAAGTCCGAAATCTGGCTTGTTTTATTTTGTTCTCAGATTGTTTTTTTCTAATGAATGGGACTCAGTTGCCTAAGCCTAGTGCCTTTTGTAAGCCGTGTAGCATGCCCTGGGATATTCTGACTGACCCCCAGAACGATGTCTCCTCCAAGTCCCACATCTTATCTGCTAGTCCAATGCAGATGCCTCAGCTATGCTGGGGTGTCTACAAATGGCACTAAGATGCCTATGTTCAGACATTAGGCAGCCTCTTACAACCAAAGTTCTATCAAAATATAATTTAAAAAAAAAGAAAAGAGGAAAAAAAAAAAGTTTTATTTAGAACGAAAGGCTTACAGAGTCAGGGGTACACACTTCTGAAATGTACAATTCATGATCACATTTCTCCTTTAGCAAGTCAGAATCACATCAGAGGAGCTACACTGATTATTACTGCTCTACGCAGTGGCTGAAGTTTTCTGTCATGAATGTACATGGCTGAAGTGAATTTGGTTCAAAACACAATTGTTGAGAACTTTCCAATCTGACACATTTCACTATGAAAAAGTTTGCCGAGGTATTCAAAATATTACACGTTACTTAATATAATCTTAATACCACTGAACGTAGAGTGTTTACAAAATTTTATTCTTCGTGTTTCTACCTCTGGGTGCGTTGTGTTTGGATTTTCACCCATTTCTGTGTTGTCATGTAGCCGCATTAAATGCGCATTATGTGGGGATTTTCCCATAGAAATCAATCGCTACATCTAGTCATCTTCATTTTCACCCATCTCACTGAGACCCCAAATCCTTAGATTAACTAGTCTTTAAAATGGTTTATTTAAGGGGATTTTTAATAGCAACAATGGCTAGACAAACTGCAGTGAACCATTAGAGAGAGGCCCAACCTGATCTGATGGGGTATCTGCCAGTCAGGAAAGCTGCTCTGCTCGGAGTACAGACAGCAGCTGCAGCAATGTGCTGAGTAAGTCTCGCTCCTTCCTTTGCCAGGCCATCAATGTTAGGGGTCCTAAAGAGAAAAAATCCCATCTCTGATAAAAAAAAAATCTATGACACACAAGTTTGTGATATCTCTCTCCTCCTAGTTTTGTTGAGGACATCACCATCAAATTTACAAAACTCTCTTTAAGTCAACTAGGAAAGCTGTGTGTTATGTATTTTTTGAGATACCTTGACTCCTTTGAAATGAATTTTCCATGGATAAGTAAGTTTTTATTAATAAAAGAAAAAAAAATAGGAAAAAAAAAGGCATTTCAGGTCTATCCCATATCAAAAGTTAATGCAGCATAGTGAAAAAGATTCCATTAATAGATACAGGACAACACAATTTCCCAGACTATAATAGGTTAGAGTAAACACAGGATATACACACAATCATTGTATCAATCAATCTATATATAGACTGATAACTGCACTAGGGATAAATATATCACATAGACTGATCTGTCATTTCATAACAAGCCTTCTAGAGTTGTTAGCTGATAGTAAATTCTAATCTTAGTCCTTGATTTTTCGACCCTGGAGTTGTGGAAACTTATAAATTATACACATGCCTGGCAGATACAGCGCACAAACACATTTGCAAAGTTCTGATTGTACATGCTGAAGATTAGTCCAAGAAATTTGCTTAAGCGTGCTTGTATAATTATTACTCCTGTAGGAACTACTGTAGATCATTTATTTTGTACATGGTTTGAGAAGAAGTGTATCTAGATAAATTAATCCATAATAATGAATACTAAGTGTCATTAGTGTTTTTTACCACTGAAACTCACCAGGAAGGGTTAATTTTTGTCATAGAATACATTCTTACCTTATTGTGTCATTACCATAGCAACCCACATCTCCAATGCCAAGATCATCAGCCAGTATCAGTAAAAAATTGGGTTTTGAAGGATTTGATACACAGGTTCTTGGAAACAAGCATAAAGTTAACCAAATGTTCAGGCAGCTCCTGAAATTAAAAGTAAAGAGGTAGTATTACAAAAACATTTGTAAGCTTTACAATAGACTTTAAACTACTATTCTTAAAGTTTTATAAGGACTCAGTATAAATGCAAACAGCTACCAAATGCTGCCAGCAGATGGAGCTCCTGAATATTTACAAAAGTTCACGAGTTTCTAAAACCAGAAATACTTTTTTTTTTTTTTTTTTTTTTTTCCAGTCGCACAGGAATCTTTTATATGCACTTCTTTATAGAGATTTGCACTGATCTCAGCAGATGCTCCCAGAAGAATGAGCGCTTGGATGCTTGCAACTCTTCTGAAGCACCCTTTGTACAGGGGCGTAGGACACTCCTGTTAAGGCTCGTGGAATGAGCGAGACAGGAGCATGGAGGTGGTTGGTGTGGAGCCACACTGGTTATAATGGCAATGCCTTGACTATTGCACCCACTGCAGCCAGTGCTACACACAGCATCTGGAAAGTGCTCTTTCAGCCACGGGATCATCTGCAAAATCAAGGTTGCAGCAATAGTCTTAACCTTAGTTATCTTCCTACAAGACCCTAAGAATATCCTGGCGTATTTTAGTTGCTGAAGGTGTTTGTTTGTAAGAGGCGGCTTACAGAGGTTCGCCTGAAGTAAAATACATATGCTAGAAAATATCAGCTGGCTGCTAGTTTATTAATAGTTACCACAATGTGACAAATGCGTATTAAATGTACTGTAACATGTATTACATATACTCCTAAACTTCCATGTCCTATAAAAGTAGGGTAAAAAGCCTTGAAAGAACAATAGTTCTAAATCTGTATTGACTGCTCTCAGATTCTCAATGAGTTTCTACAAAAATACAATAAATAAATCTGTTTAAATATTCTTAAGCAATTTTCTTAAGCACAGTATGTAAAAAAACCAGGAAGACCCTCAGTGTATGTCACCTCTTACCATTGCTTTCTCTGGTAAGCTTCATGCCTTCCCCTTGTATGAAACAGGTACATGGTTGGTTACACAAATCCTGTTTGGGGGAAAATAAAATCATACAAAAAAAAAAAAAAAATCAGAGCCCAGTAGCTCTGGTGATCTTATCTGTGAGGTTAGTCATTAACTGCCCTGCATTACTGCAGTCATATCGCCCACTGTCTGCGGCCAGCTACAGCAGAGGTGGGCTGAACTCCTAGGGCTTGATTACGCAGGCCCTGCATTCCTGAGTGTGTGCTAGCAGAGCCCCAATGAACTGACACGGCAAGGCAGAAAGAGCACTTCTGAGGACCAGTAAGGTCAGATAGGTAGCACAGCACGCAGCTTTGCAAGATCTGGCCTGTTTTCAGCTGCCAATAACTTCACGGGACTTGTGAGTGTTTGACGTGAACGCTAAGTGCCCATGGCTTTAAACAAATGATAGAGGTGCCAATGACTCAATACACACACAGAACTGGTGGCATTCACTGAAAGGAAGGTTTTCACCATTTTACAAACAGGAGGTAATGCTAAATAAAACTAATATCTCATTTTAATTAACCTCAAATGATCTTTAAGGTACAGGAAAATAATCTAATCCTTACTGTTACCTTAGGAATTACAAAAAAATGCCTCCAAGAAAAGTAATTCTGGAAAGTAATATTTGGTGTGTAATTCTTAGGGAAGGAACTGTAACATTCTTAGGTTTGGATGCCATCTAGTACATTCAAGGAGGTGTTTCTATCTGAATATTATTAAAAACTGTCCAGAAACATAAATAGCATTATGATTATTTCCTTAAAGGACTCCAAGGTTTAATACCGTTTATAAATTTAACAAAACAATTCTTCTAGTTGACAACTCTGTGAACTCAACCTGGACTTTAAAAACTTAGAAATAACCTTGCAGTTTCTAAATATTTGGTTTTATCTGGCAAAGCAAATTTTATGAGTGGAAGCAGTTTCCTATGCTTGCTGAAACAGAGAGCACAACTAGTCACTTCAGACAAAGAATGGCTTGGGAAATGTCTTTTCCTTGTGAATAGTCACAGACTAAAGGATATGCAGAAAACATTGCAGTGGAATCATGCAAACAGTCATGCAGAAGTATACGATAAACCAGCTCTGGCATATGTTCACCTTCATGCTGTACACTGAAGTAAATTAGAGATGACATTAATTCCTTCACTGTGAAAAGAGCTAAAAATCTGACATATCCCATCCATGTGAAATCCCTACTTTTCCACACTTCTTTCCATTTCAAACCAGCACAAGAACAAAATGTTGTCATGTCTATTAAGGAACAGAGTGAAGCTAATATGAATATTTACTTTCTATAACAACTAAAAGCACGTTTGTAAACATAAAATCACTTCTACACAGAGAACTGAAAAGTTCCATCTTGACTAATGAAAGACTTGTAGGGTTTTTTTGCCCCCCCACCCCAAATCAGCATGTTCTCCAGTGGGAAAAAATAGCATTTTCTAAGAGAACTTTCTTCTGCCTTTTTGGTTCATAGGAGCGTTACAGTTACCTTGAATATCTGAGAAATACTAAACTGTCAAGAGCAGAGTATAATCCTGCCCTATACATTTCAAAGAATGAGCCATAGGATGACAAAATAGTAGATGCTGTTATTCTGACTAGGAAAATAGTATTAAAAAGAGTCAGAATGTGGGGTCCATTGACAATTTTTCCCAAGTAACACCTAGGTGCTTGTTTGGCTATGGCTGAGACAATATAGGAAATAAAAATAAAACAATAAAATTTTAGAAAAAAATCTCAATCTCTATTAGTTACAGAATTTTCCATAGGGTTGATGACGCTTCTCCTCCTTTCTATTGGCAAGATCCTGAAAGACAGTACTGAGAGCTCATCCTCCTCGCCCACTGGGAATGATTAATGGGGATGCACCAAGATCTCTCTGACTCAAGGCATTGGCTGTTTGAAGCAAGACCTTACTGTGAATGCAGATGCCAGAAGCCTAATATCATTCTTTGAAAAGCAGGCTGTATTAAATGTGAAGCAAAGGATTTGCTACTAAGAGCTCAAATCTTTTATTTGTATGGTAGTGGTGTCTCAGAATCACAGCCTGGCAGCAATCCCCCTGAAGCCCCGAGGAACTATAGCCCCATAGGGCAGTGCTGAGGTGACAATCAGGCAACTGCGCGAAGGCATTAACCTGCAAGAAGGAAGAACTAGCAACGGCTCTGGTCCATATCTATAATGGAAACATCTTCGCGGTGCTTTAACAGTGGAGACAGAGCTCTACCTCTCCAGCAACTGGTAGGCAATGTTGCATGCAAAGGGTTCAGAGTACATCATTAAGCCAAAACTGTTTAAGTGAAAATGTTCTCAGCCTACGCTGAGTAGCTGAGGATCATCACAGTCCTTGTGAGCTGTAGTGGTGCAAAGGAACCAGATGGATCTGGACATCTAAGAAATCCCTTGATTTTCTATGGGCATTGATAAGCTTTCTAAGTTGGTACAGCAGCCCTGCTGCCTTCCGCTTTCTCTGCACAGGTTCACGCAGCACAGCCAGCTGGTCACAGCAGGCATACTGGTATTTAGACAGAGACTTTGCACAGCCCCTCTCAGCCAAGCAGTGAATTTAGAACCAGGGAGGTGCAGTGGTGGTTTTAAGTGATATTTGGGTCTTAACACCATTGTCTATGACAATTAAAATTAGTGCTTCCTACTTTACTGCAAGCCATTTCAGGAGCACTATCTTTACTGAAGGACTAGAAGAAGTACCAGACTTGTTTAAAAAAAAAAAAAAATCAATTTAAATATGCATATTCACATTTCTCTGTTAGAGGCTGATTCCTTCTGAAAACAGAGCTCTCACTGACATCGCTAGAATGTGATGAATCCAATACTGGGCCCTAGGGCTTGTCGAGTGTCCTTAGCTGTTAAATGAAACAAACAATTCATAAATCTAACATCGGCCTCTAGAAATCAGCAGAGTTACTTACAGAATTCTGAGAAAACATCAGATAGCAATTCCCTCTGTAAGCCAGTACGCCACAATAAATGATCATCAAGACTAATAAAAAAAAGGCCAACCCCTTTTAACAATGTGGAAAACAAACCCTTATCTCAATTATTCTTCTTGCTCTGAAATCCCTCTTGCTCCTTGGAGTGCTGAGGAGTCCTGATCCTCTAAGACGTGTGTGGGAGGAAACAGGCTGGGACTTGCTCCTTTTCCTCTTATTCTCCCTTCCCCCAGTCTGCAGCACAGAAACCGCCTGGGATCCCCGCCAGCAACAGCCAGCAAACTGGAACCGCCATGCAGGTTTTACATGAATTCCAGGTGGAGTACAAAGTCCTTATTCTTGAAATACTGGCACAACATGGCTACTGCCTTTACTAAACTCCCTATCCAGTTAATTCTGTGCAGATTTGTATAAAGCCTGTCACTGCTCTCTTTCAGTGCCTCAAAAGAGATGCTGTAAGTAATAACACCACAGCACTCGGAGCCCCGGGATTCTGTTTCTCTGACCTTACTTTTCCAGCCTTCCAGGCAGGATATGAGGACTAGCTTGGCCTCCCCCTTTTCTTCTGTCACATGGTGCTTTCTTCTTCATTGCACTTTCAGGAAAGTTAGACCTACCTGTGCTGAAGATATTAATTGCACTTTCTTCCCTCACCCCCAAGAACCAAAAGTTTAGTATTCCCCCTGCCACTCACACTTCTTCCATAACTTAACTCTGTTATAATATACTTTACCCTTCAAAAGGGCTTAAGCAATTACTTAGATGAGCTCTCATCTATTCGTTTGTTGACATTTCAGTTCTCCGAGTTACTTGAATACAGCAAATGCTGAATTTAACACTGTGTTCTACAGAAGCCAGTAGGAGTCAGTGAGGTGGAAAGATGAAGCAGCTTAAACTGTCAGATTCGTATAATACACAGGATGATCATGGTTGGAAGCAGTTTTTCAGTTGTTGACCTCCTTGCACTTATGACTATACTCAATTATTTTTATAAGATACAACTTTTCAAACTGGACTACTTTTACTCATACCTATTTGACTATACTACTTATTTTGTATGATTACTTAACAGCTTGTGATGCTTCTGGTGCAGAGATTTTTCTTGAAAAAATTTATTTCTCAAAAATTATGTCATGCTTTGGGAAAGATGGATCTTTAAAAGTTGCCAGTAACATAAGTATTAACTTCCATCTGTCTTTGGTCCAAATGATGACTAAACTTTTCTGTCAGCCTTTCTAGACTGTTTACATCTTTCTCGCCATGTGATCACTACTGATGATGTGCCCATGCTGCTGCTGGCATGTCTTAAAAAACAACCAATCAAAAAAAAAAAAAAAAACCCCACAAAAAACCTGAACCAAAACCCAAAACAACCCCAAACCCCCACACCTTTAAACTTTTCCCTGATAACAAAACTATCTGGAAGCAGAAGAGACGTTCTGCTAGCACAGACCTTGCATCCTGTTCCTCACCACTACGTTAGTCACCCAATACGGCGGTAACAGCTGTGATTACTTACTGTCTTCAACAGAACTAAGCTGTAAACCAAGACCTTACTTTTTTCTTTTTTTTTTTTTTTTTTTTTTTAAAAAAAAAAAAGAACTTTGTAACAATGAAGCAGAAAGGAGATGATTTTTATCTCTGTTTTGAGCCCTGCAGTATTTCCTCCTCTTCAGCTAACCAGTTTTTCACTGCACCTGAGCCCCGGAAGCTGCTGTATTCTCACTGCTGCAGACAGGCAACATCTCTGCCAGCAAAAACTTAATTTTGGAGTCACTGTGTGCTTTATACTGCCACTTTGTCTGGCATTTTGCACACGTCTGAGTACTAAAAGCAAACACTGGCATTCATATAGTCCCAACTACCTTCGACAAGTTTCCTAAGTGAACTTACAGTAGTGAAGAACATAAGAATTGAAATGACACAAACAGAAATTTGTAAAATTGTTTCTATGTCACACTTAGGAAAAAACACTAAGGGATAAGAAGAAAACTGTTAATCAGCTGAACTGGCTGAACAAGTAAAATGCTTCCAGAGGTATTCAAGGGGGCAAACAACAACAAAACAAAAACTAAAATAATCTTTTTCCATTTACTAAATTCAAACTCCAATTTTTCTAGAGTTCTAGCAGCATGCTTATAAGAAACTCTGACTTCATCTATTCCTGCAAAAATAGCAAAAATAATACAGTTCAAAGACCTAAAAGTCTTTGCAATTTCACTGCAAAATCCAGTGCAAAGTCATGTCTCCTTAGAAAGTCTGGCTAGGGTCACAATGCTGCAGGTTTTTTGTTTTGATTATTCAGGGGTTTTTTTTTTTTTAGGTTTTTAACTAGTATTGGCAAGATCCCTTTTTACAAGTTGTAGTTCGTAAACCTATACATAGTGCTACCAAATAATTTTAAACATTAATTCCAATGTGACTCTCAAATGAACCTTATTTTTCTTGAATTGTCATTGAAACAGTGCAAACTATTAATCCAAAACATTTCTCTTGGCATCTTATAGGCAACAGAATTGCCGTTTGCCAAATTAGCATGCACCAGGACCTTTTCCTGAAAAGCTAAATGCTTCTCTCTCTTTTGTAACTACTGCAGAGGTGTACTGCACATCAATGTTTCGCACTTCATACTGTCTGTCATACAGGCTATTGTTAGTCTGTTCAAAAAGCTATTTGGAATTTGAGGATGATCCCTCACTAAATCAGATTCGCTGGGTCTCAGGTATCGCTCAACTTCTCAACAATGTTTCTGCAGAGATAACAGAGCAGTACAGGAAGCAATAATGACTCAAATTATTATGTTTGAATAGAGTACGACCATGATTTGTGGACTATAGAGACACAACTGCAAACATCTAGAAGTTCTGCATAAGTCTAGTATTTCTTACCACTGCCTGCTCAGCACCATACACTAGTCCCTCTGCAGAGTTCTCCAATTGTCTTCCTTCAGCAGGTTGAGGCATATAATTCTACAGTCATCTCTTACATGCCAATCTGCAAAACCAGTTACCATTCAAACCCTTTACCACACCAGACAGGATTTCCTTAGAACTTTGGCTAGTGGTGAAGAATGAAGGCGAAAATCTCTGATCGACATTCCTTTTCTTTATTTTCATCCACTTTGCTTCCCAGAGAAAGGACACAATTATTTTCCGAAAACTTTGTCAGCAGGAGACTCAGTGCCACAGGACATGTTAGCAGCCATCCATCTCACAAACTTTGTGTGCTGTCACCTTCCTTATCACACCAACAGAATGGGAAGGTCCCACAGCACGGCTGCAGCCAGGGCTTCCACACCACGTTGTAGACGGAGAGCTGCTCTGGGACTGGAGTCAGTGTCCTGCGATGCTCTTCTATGGCTCTTCCAATCTTCCTTACTACAGTGCCAAAGAGGGGCTCGGTGTCAGCCGACAGAGGTTTGGCTTCAGAAGGGTCTCGTGAGAGATCAAACAGCAATGGAGGGTCATGATGGGTCACACCTTCCCCAAAACACGGGCAAATTCCTTTTCCATAACAGGCCCCAGCCCCAGGTGGATGAAAGACAGGGGTCACATAATGAGCCTTCCAGATGGCTCCACCTGGCAGGAAAGAAATCTTATGGCACAACTACAAGACAACAGAGAAAAACAGAAAGTGCCTTCAAGCAATAGGAGTACAGCTATTTACTAAGGAGACCTCTTCTCACACACCCTGGCAACCCCATCACCACAAATAAGATTCACTGTGTGGAGTACTGACTTTGAAGGAAAACACTAAAAATATGAAGAAAACCACATTAAATTTCCAGTGTAGTAGCAGACAGCCTGTATTCCCACCCCACTTCCTATAGGTTTGTTACTTAAATATTTCTTTTCTGCAAGACATGTCCAGCTGGCCAGAGTCACTGGTATGTCAGGCACAATGGTTTCAAGAATCTCGGAGACCAGTTCTAATAAACACCCATCATGCAATAAATTCGTCAATTAGCAAGATGGTTATCAAGAGGAGAAAACTCATGTTTTGCGGTTACCATGGAAGAAGCATTTATACTTACTGTCCTTTTGGTGCCACCGCGCTGCATGCAAGTAGGACCCACAATAGTGAAACAGGAACTCATGCTCTGACTTTTGAGCTCTTCCTTGTAGTAAAGGCACCAAATTTCGTCCATCAATCACCCTAATATAATGGGGAGAAGCACATTCAGGCAGGGACAAACCTGAGAGTGAACTGCATACTTATCACTGCCTTTGTATTGGCTGCACCAGTGCTTGAAACAGCGTACAGAATAATTTGGTCATAGATTTAGAGCAGCCAGCAGACTACCAAGCCAATATTTAGATCCCTAGATAATAGTATTTTTTTTAATGGCTGGGTCAACTTTAGCAATCATTCATTTAGCAATACAAAAACAATATTTAGAGCTTGGTCTAGCAGAAAGAAAGTAATTTTTTAGGGAAATCAATACTAAACTCATAATTGTTTACATTTAGCAATTTTCAAAAGGCCTTAAAGAAATATGTTGAGCAAGGTCAGGTTTAATGACTTTAGGAGGTATTTGTAAGTGTCCGTAATTCAAGTCAGTCAGTACCAGAACAACCTCATCCACCAATTCTTTCCTGAACTCATTCAGGAACCTGGGTTTGAAACTAGCACCTGGTCTTTGGCAGGAACAGCTCCTCTGGCCATGAGCACGCCTGTGGGCATATCTGGGAGAGTTTACTCACTAATTTAAAATCTCAGACCAGGCTTGAGGCTGAGGCAGTATTTCCAGGATGATACACAGCCAATTTTTAGCAGTTAGCTCTCCTACTTGTTTCTCCTGTTGAAAACATCTCCGTACCTGTCCTGTGGCAATACTCCTCCAGCCAGATGAACAAGCGTGGGATAAACATCCATAAGACTTGTAGGTTCATCAATAACTGTTCCTGCAGGTAACAATCCTGGCCACCTAAGTACTCCTGGCACACGGATCCCTCCTTCCCAGCCTCCCATGCCTTTTCCACCTGCAGTGAAATTAATGAACACGTGGCAGTTCAGACACAAACACAAACTTCTTCATTAACTTGTTGCATTTGAATGTACAGAAGAATATGCAGTAATAAACTGCTTATCCAAAAGATTTGATTCTTAAGTTGCATTGGACTTCACATACTTTAGAAGGCCTCAAAATGTGACATATAACTCATCCAACCCTAGAAAGACAGGAGGTGGCAATCTGTATTTTAACTTTGAGCACAGGTGAGGGTAGAAATAATAAATCCACCTTTGAAAACCCATGCTCAGCAACAATAAAACAGCTTCAGTCTTCTGTTATCCTCCATTTCATGGGTTGCCTGCATTCACCTGTATTACTGAAGAGCTTCCCAGTAAAAGAAAAGAGGGGGAACTGGATACTGGAAGAACTCACAAGACTGAAGAAATACTTGATATTCTCTTTAAACATACATGAGACTTACTAATTAGTATCCTATTTTAATAAACAGCCAAAAAAAATTCGTCTCTTTATACCCATGGATTCCCTTCAAATATGCATCCTTAGCACTTAGTATTTCCATATGCCTTATGCATCTCTTCTTTTTTTGAAATTGAGATTTGGACCTGACTCTCCCAATGCTTAACGCAACACCTCTTAACTCAGAAACAAAAAAAATCCGAACCTATGAAATCGTACCATATACGCTTTACTTCAAATAGCAGAAAAACATCTTTTTTCAACTTGCTACTAACAGAAACTAACCTAATGAAGCATCCTGATGCTAGCTGGCTGAAGACAATATTTACCTATTTAATATGGAATAAACATTGTTTTTGTTACATCCTATCAGGCTTACAAATCAGTCTTATCATCCACAAAGGGAAGCACTTTCTCAAGCAAAAGCAGGGAGTGAGATGGAGGATGGAACAGATTAATTGAAAGCCCTTCCCTTTCATAAGGGCCAGAAACCTCCATTGCTCAGCAGCAGAGCATCCACCTCGTGGGAGCCAAAATTCCATGTCTTTGACCTCTGCTGTGCCCTGTGGAGCAGCTCAAGAAGGTTTTAAAATGGAAGAAACCTGTTTTCAGAAAATAAAAACATCAAAAGTTTGGGCAAGAGGTGGATGGTTCCCCAGTGACAACAGAGCCTAAGCCCTGGCACATATTGTCACATGTTCCTCACAGGTCACAGGATGACACAGGGCCGTTGGGGCAGGTGGGGGAAAATGCAATGAACGCATATCCTTTGGGCTTCAAAAAAGCCACTGCACTGCTCAGCAGGTTGCAGAATGATTCACAGCAGAAAGGGATGAGCAGGAGATAAAGAGTGAGATCCTTTTAGACCACTAAGGCCACTTGGATTTTACGCCAATCACTGATTTTGGTTGGAATATAAAAGCATACAGGGAATCAATAGTTGTGGCAATTCACGACACAATGTGCCCTTACTCTATTCTGTATTGATTAGCTGGAGAGCTGTGATCTCTGGAACATAATGAGAAAAAGAAATGAGCAAATCAGGAAACAGTTCTACTGCGGAGAGAGGTAAAAATCCTCAGAGAGAAAGAATTCAATATACGGAACTATCACTTTTTTTCTAGTGCCTTTTACTTGAGAACACCAAATAATTTACAGGTATCACGCTAGACAATACCTTTGTCAAAAAGAGATGTAATAATGTTTGCACTTTATTGAAAGAAAAGGTGACTTTAATCTTGAAGCACCTCTGTATGTCACCTGTGTTTCAAGCTAAAAATGTAACTCATTCAAGCCTTGACAGCTTCAGCCAGGAAAATTCATTACGTTTCTGATTCTAACATTCATGTAAAGTCATAGTGGTTTTCCTACCTTTATAAATACCATTCCAGCCACCTAGCTGAGCAGATCCATCCTGAGCCTCCAAGTGTCCTCCATGATCAGAAGCAAAATATGTAAATGTATGATTTTTCAAGCCTTCTTTGTCAAGTGTATCCAGAATTTTTCCTTAAATTTAAGAAGAGAGACAGCAAGGTTCGTATTAATCAATTAGAGAGATCAAGCCACATTTATAATGTTTCAATAATAATCGTTTGCAATGCCCTATAAGATGTTTTTAATAGGTTAGATTTCGGTAGGTATTTTGACCTTATTAGTTTTTCTGCTTTAAAATACACAGGTGTATATGACTGAAACAAATCTTTCGTGAAGAACACTTACCCACCATCCAGTCCATTTCTTCCACATTGTCTCCATATAAACCATGACGGCTCTTCCCAAGAAATTTTTTTGTGGTAAAGAGCGGGGTATGAACATGCAAAAAGGAAACAAAGAGGAGGAATGGTCCTTGCCTGTTTCTTAAAAACAAACCAAAAATAAAGATATTTTTAATGTTGCGCGTTTGGAATATTTTGAAAGGTTTCACATTCATTCATGCGCAGACACACACTGGGTGTGGGCTGTACCCGCATCTAGTGCATCCCCACTGATCACAGTTGCCAGCTTCCTTTTTGCACGAAAAGTGGGCAAGAAAGAACCTTTTCAGCCAGATTATTTTCAAATTCCAATGTGTAAACAGGCATAGCATTTGCACCATGCTTAAATGAATCGGATGCCTAACTCTGATGCCTTTTTAATTAAATGCAACTGGATACAGTCTCACATTTACTTTGATACTCACGTGGCTTTTCTAAAATGGCCACTTACAATTTTCAATATATTTGTTTTCACAAACTTTGAGAAAAGAATAGTTACTTCCCCTGTTTTACAGAAAGACACTTGATGCACAGAAATATTATAGAAGGCTGCGCAGGCAGAACTTGAATCTAGAAAATGAATGATCTTACTTGGCTTCCTTCTCAATCCACAAAAATAGATTTAAAGTGTTTTGAGATTTTCACATAAAATAGTTTTGTGCATCATGCACGTTTTATCTAGGCGTTTTGTAGGGTTTATGAAAAAGAGCACAAGCGAGGCTTGTAGAGTGAAGTGTAAAATTAGCTGGTTAATCTCAGAGCAATACAGTAATTACAGATTACAGGGCATAGTGAGATGGTCGTGTATCACTTGCTTAGAATCCATTCTAAAATCTCATTTACTGTAGCTTCCAACATGAGACAGCTGCAATTAGAATTTAAGTGCATTGGGTTTCTAAATAGAGGATTTGGATATGAGTTTCAAAGCAGTTATCACGATACAGCTATAGTTACTGGAGAAAAATTCTCTGTTCCAAGTGCCCAGAACATCCTGTTCCCTTTAAAGAAAACTACAGACAATTGTTTACCTTTTGATAAATGACGCTGCCTCCTTCAGCATGAGGGACGCAGTCCTCTCTAATCTCATCGGTTGCTCAGTGATATCGTGGTTCCTCATCAGGATACAGTTCCAATACTGCACAAAACCGTAACTGGAGTACCAAGAAATGAAGAAAAGGCCGCCCGCCAAAGTACCACAGGCAATTATCTTCCAGCGGATGGAAATCAAACCAGTCAGTTTTCCAACAGTGAGAGTGAGCACAGCGAGAGCAATTATCTGACTGCAAAGCCAAAGCTTAGCTTGAAGGGCTACAGCCAGCTCGGGAGGTTTGTTTTCTTGACAGTTGTTTAGAAGTGTGAAAGGCATGCCATAAAAGTAGTCAAACCCATGATTTAGAGGATGATGACAATGATCATTGAAGGATTCACAGTTTACACCTTGATGCCACTTTCCTGAAGGTTTTAAAGCATGAAAGAAATTAGAACGTTAAGATTGACAACTCAAAAGGAGCACAAGGTAGCACCATCAGCATCCGTTTGGGAATTAGGTAAGTCACTCTGTTTTTCAACAGAGTAACAACGCATTCTCCTTGTGCTGGGTGAAACTAGTGCCTGATCAGGTCAATGTCATACCGTAATGGGTCATCACCAAACGGACATGGGATAAACAGAGAAATTTGCAAGATGCTCAGCTAGCTACTCAGCTAAGGGTCACAAGGATGGGATTTCATTACCTTTCAGTGAGGATCAGGGAATTGAGGTACTCTTAACTCGCTGGCTGCTTTAATACGTTCCCTTCCTAACTTTGAATTGCTTACTTGCAACTTCATTTTAACATAATGTTACAAATTTACTGGAAGATCCAGTAAACTTTTGGACAATATTAGCAGGTATCTTGATCACCAGACTCAGGAAGATGATTTCTCAGGCATGTCCCGAGTCCATATGAAAAGGAGAAAAGGCTGGAAACCAACCTTTCACTCTATCCCTGCCCAAGATAGAGCAAGTAGACCAAAGCCGTTGTCTGCTTAGAAAATGTGCTGGATCAAAGGACCCTGAGGTTTCCTGGGTTATGTGATTGCCAAGTAATTAGCGACTCAGACAGGAAGACTACAGTTCATTAGCTTGTGATTCAATGCAGCCACATCTATTTCCAGCACCTGGAGATGACAATGAATTTGGCACAGCTGGCCTCAACCTCCCCCCCGGCTTTAAGGGACACACTGCTTACCCTACCACACATTTATGTGAAGGGATCCATTGCTGGAGTGTCTGTCACTTGACAGCAGTAAAAGCAAATGGAAGGGGGAAAAAATGAGATTTTTGCCAGTTGATTTTTAGAGATATTTGGCAAAAGAAAAGTGAATCTTGAAACTGTTGATGTCTGACCAAAGTCACAGACAGGAAGGTGCTCTGGGGCAGTGTTTCTCTGACACCTTTGCATTTTGGCTTCATCTGAGAAACAGCCACTGTATCATGCCTCTTTGGGACCTCACAACCTCATCTGAGAGACATTTGTGCTTCATCTTCTCCTCTGTGGGTACAAACTTTGTTCTTTCTTTCTCTGTCCTCTTTTGTTTCTCTGCCTCTTATTTCTCTGCCTCCTAAAGGCAGATGAAATACTTAGAAAGAGTTTTGTTTGGAACAATCTTTACATTAACAAAACTCTCACAGCGGACCAGCCTTTGAAAAAAATCTTAGGCCAAGTAAAATAAATGCTCACCCATTATAATAATGAGACAGTTTTTAATTCTTCCTGTTTTGGGTGCCTTGTACAGGCATTAGCATAATCTTAAAACTCTTTAGACTGCAGCATCTTAGTCTTCTTGCAAATAAGAGTTTTTCCCCCCCTCAGCCTTTTGGAGAGGATTTGTATCTGATTAACTGACCATTTTTGGCAAGTACCATCCCTAAATTCCCTTCATATAACTAGTTCATTCTTCAAGGTCACAGTAAAACATTTCCCCTTACCTATCAGTCCAGTGGTATAGCCTTGTTGCTGTAGCAGCTTGGCAAAAGTAGTTTCATTAGGTGGGAGCCCTCCTGACCCAGCATTCCACTGCAGCGCTCGGTACCCGTTGCTGGATGCCATCCCTGATAGAAACAGCTCCAGTCATCCCTGCTGGCCTTTTGTACTCTGCCAGCGGAGGCTGGGCTGCTCCTGCCAACCTCTGTGTCATGACCTCAACCTGAAGGCAGCAGAGTTCCTCACAAGACATAACAACAAGCATATCTTGCAGACAGTCACATCACTGTGTCTAAGTAGTTCAGGTAGTCAAGAATTATATTTCAAAACAAATACTGCTCAGCGCCACATTTACCATCAAACTGAAATAAATCACTGGTGACAGTATAGAGTAGGCTTTATTTTCTGCCTTTCTGAGCAACTATGATAATTTAGTTTCTCTGCTCTTCACCTAAAATGAGAGATAACAGTTGCATTCCCCTACCTCAGAGGGATGTCGTATCATGTTAGGTGAGATACAGTTCACGCAACACACGCTGATTTTGCACTTAGCTCTGAAAGTAGGCATCTAATTTTCCTATGTAACACCTAGTGAGAATTGGATATCTATGAAGTTCTCCGTAAGGCACGTTAGGTAGGTAGGGAATGGATACAACACTCCATTTTTCACTGGGATTTTGTGACTTTCTGCACTTTGTCGGCCATGAACTCACCCATTTCTCTTGGGAGCTCTGTTTCAAGCCCTCACCTCTAACCATCACCACCAAGAGGAATTTCATCAGTTTGCCCCAGGCTGTGTCGCAGTAAGGAAGTGACAGATGTTGCTGCTGTTGCTATTTCTCCATACCTGTCTATTTGCATCATACAGAGCTCCCCCATCCTATAAAGTCAGGCTAAAGATCTGTCAGCTGGTGAGGCAGTGGTTCCCATTCAGAAGTCGCTTATAGAAAGTTTGAGCCTCTAGCAGTGTATCTTCTATCTCAGCTTGAGGAAATAGCTGAATTGGCTATTGTAGTACCTCAGCACCATACACACAAATTTGTAATTCAAAATGGGCCCAACCTGATCTAACGGGATATCTGCCAGTGAGAAAAGCTGCTCTGCTCGGAGTGCAAAGTGGAGCTGCTGCAATGTGCTGAGTAAGTTTCACTCCTTCTCTTGCCAGGCGGTCAATGTTGGGGGTCCTAAAAAACAGTTTCAAGTTTAACAGAAGCAAGGTAATCTGAAATTATTTTAATAAAATGCCAAGAAGAACTAGAGCTTTTGAATAGTTCCTTAAAACAAACAAACAAACAAACAAACAAAACCCCCTCATCTTTACATACTCCAGGACTGCCATAGTAGTAAGTTTCATATAGCGGGTGAAGTGGATTGTAGCCACTGGAAAATCCATCCTCGGGACACAGCCACAGAGTGCATTTGGCCATACTGAAAAGAAACCTAGGCATTGTTGGAACTGTTAAGTTTGAAAATAAAACTAAGAAAGGCTGCTATTTTTCTATTCCAATACTTCCAACAGATCCCTTTCACCAGCACATTTGGACCCTAAATTTCAGAGCTCATTGAACCATAGAATCTCCCAGGGTGTCTGGAGCTCTTGGAACCAGGACTTTCTGTTCCATGTTTTTAACATGTGCTAGTTATTTCATAATAAGGTGATATCTTTACATAGTTACAGTTGTATGGGAGCCTAACTCTCCCAGAAGAATGGACTTCAACACCACAAAGAGTGAAAGACACCTCCCCCCCGTCTTCACCACCAGCAGAGGAAGACAATGGAGTTCCACGAGCGCATTCCCATTTCTCTGTACAACCCCACCAACATCATGTGAGGGAGATGCACCCAGAGAATGCCAACAAAATGTCTGTGCTGTGCTTGGAAGACATGAGTTGAGGCTTGTAAGACGTGCTCCCAAGTGCCCAGTCATTTCTGCTTTGCCTTTTTGGTTTTGAAGGAATTTAATCACTAGTTTTGAAGGCACATAATCATGTAATAAATTATGTGGGTACATCCACATGAACTGGAGTATTTTGGAGGAGACAGCAAGCAAGTGGATGAGGTATTCTGGAAAAGATCTGGGTGGACAGAGTAACTACACATGAAAAGGAATGAAGAAATTCATGCATGAGGAGAGAAGACAGTAACTGTAATACTGAAACAAGTGTCTGAGAGTTAGCACATGGAGGAAGGGGTGGGAGGAATTCCCAGAAAGAACTTCAAAATGAAATAAAAATACAGCATTTTATTTTTCTTTCACTGCACACTGTTCACTTAGGCCCCAATCCTATGTGCATATATATACAAGTACTTCAATACAGAATTACTAGAGCCTTGGGTTAAGAGATTAAGAACACTTCTTATTTTATAATTAGGCTTAAATTCACAGGATAGGTGTTCTATAGTGTTAAATATATTGTACTGAGAGACCTTTTACCTTATGGTATCGTTCCCATAACAACCTATATCTCCGATGCCAAGATCATCAGCCAGAAAGAGAAGTATATTGGGTTTAGAGTCCATAGCTGCACCCAAGCCAAATGTGTTCCAGAACAAACATGAAGTCAGAGCCACTAGGAGGTACCTCCTGAAACACAACAAAATAACTTTTTACACACATGACTTGTACAGGTTGGAGAGTGATGGGAGCTGTCTGGCAGCAGATCTGAAGCAGGAAGCACAAAATAGTGGGGAAACTTCGCTTCCCAGCACCACTTTCAGTCAGGAGGAGGAGGACAGAGTTTTACTCGTTCCATTTCTTCCATCTCTGCCACCTAGATCACTCCAGTCAGAGAGGCTGCAGTAGCCTTTCTGCAGCCCAAGAAGCAAGGACATCAGTGAAGGCTGTCATCTTATTTGGCCCAGGAATTTTCATCTCAAATCAGCTGCATAGATTTCAAAATGTATCAAAAACTTCAAAGAGCTGAGAAAAATTAGTGTTTCTAAGTTTCATAAATTCTATGAAAATTCAGTTGATGTTCCAAAGTCACTCTGGCATTTTTTTAATATCCTGTCTCCAGTGACTAAAGCAGTTTTAATTATATTTGGAAGAGAAGTGGAAAAACCTAAACAAACTCTCCCTTCCAACTCAAGAACACTTGAACTTGAAGCCATCTCCTCTACCACCGTTCTATGATGCCAACCAGGGCTCATACCAGCATCAACTACATTTAATATGTCTGCAGAAACCAGAATTTAACTTTTTACACATACATACCATACTTTTTATATAAATATGCCTAGAATATTTGAAGCTACGTGTTCCCCCAAGTAAGTACTGCTTATCAATAGTCTTAAAACCTAATCCTGGATTGGTTTTTCACTTGGACAGAGTTATCACTGCAATACGTACTCATTTTGCAGGACATGGGGCAGCAGCAACCCTCTAGCACAGACTGAGACAGCTCCTGCAAATCATTCCAGGATTTGCAGTTTTGGTGTGAAGATTTTGTATACAAAACCACGTTTTTGAATGAATAAGTAACCATCACCCCTAACAGGCAAACACGACACGCAGCACTTTCCTTAAAAATGACTGTGAACTCCCAGGGGTAAATAAGTAACCAGTAGCTACCGTGATTTAATCACCCAAGACCAAAGTTCCAGCTGGGTTTTTTTTGGTACATTCTACTACTAAGTTACAACAGTGATTTACAGAGATGTGGAGAAACTTCACTTTAGAAGGGCAGCGTGGGCAATTCCCATCGCCATACTTGGATTACTCATTTTAAGGAAAGGAGAATTTTCAATTTGCCAATTTGTATCTCCTAAGAGTTACAGGGCATTATACTGGTATAACGAGTCCTTTCAAACCACTAATACGTTCAGTTAGAGCTGCAGGAGAAAAGTCTCTAAAGGACCCTGGTAATTAGCAGCCCCCAAGAGCACATTTCAGGCACTTGGGCATTCTTCTTTCCAAGCTGGGGAAAAAAGTACTGCTCCCCAGCTCTGTTACATTAAAAAAAGGGAAAGGAATAAAATATAAAACCAGCAAATGATGAAATCTGTTTTTACCGATGTCTGCAGCCCCATCCTAGCACTTTGTTTTCTCGTGGTGTTAAGTGCTGGATATTTGCTGATCCCTGTGATAATCTCACTTGTGGATTAAGATAGGGTCAAGGGCAAATTCCATCTCAGGTAACCCACTGCTTATAGTTCCAAGTCTGTATACCAAGCTGCTATGTAGCATTACTGTACATTATAAAATAACCATGCTTAGAGCTCAAAGTGATCATCTTTCAGCAATACACGGAGGAAAAATGCAAGAATGTTTACTTAGTAAACACCAATAAATCCTGAAAGCAACAAGGTTGAAAGAAAGTCGAACACAAAACACGCATATAGATACATGTATACGTGTGTGTGTGTGTGTGTGTGTGTGTGTGTGTATAAAAACCTTTTCAGAATTACCTAGAAAGCTATTTCTGGAAATGATAACATAAAAGGCATAGCCAGAGACTTCCACCCAGCAGACAGATCTCATTCTTTAAAAACATGAAGACACTAAATAAGTATGTAGTTAAGATGGTCCTAGAAATCATTTGGCAGCTAACATTACTACGTGATTTTACAATATCTGCTTAATGAATCAGGTAAGTGCAAAACATTAGGAAAATACAGGCCACTATTTATGCAGCTTTTATTTACAAGATGCGATATGGATTTACACCATAGTCGAGCTCCCATAGCTTTATTGACAATGATCTTCTGAGAACAGGTTAGAAACCATTGGTACAGGCAATCAGATAGTGAAAAAAACCCTACGAAACTATAAAATTTCGTGCCTGTACTTGCTTTAGGATTATTTTCTAAGGTGATGCTGCTGTGCTAAGTGCATACCTAGAGAATTACAGCATTATGAGATTATAGCATCCTTCTGTTCAAGAAATCTGCCCCTCCTACAAGATTTCGCAGGGAAGTTAGATCTGTGTAAGAGCCTGGCACCTTAGACTGCTTCTCTAAGGGCTTCTACAAAGGGAGGGACAACTTTAGAACAGCGTGGGGCTCACAGTCAGGGAGGAATTTTAAAAAAAAAAAAAAAAAAAAGCGTGGGGGAGAGAACAACGTGATTCTTAATGGAGTTGAATTTCTTACATGGGGGTAAGGAAGGGAACAACCAAGACTTAAAGCAAACGAAGCATCAGGAAAAGTAATTCATTTGAGCCCAGGGTTGCTTGGAGGAAAAAAACAGGTGGGTCAATTCAAACAATGCAATTTTAATTCTGCAAAGTAGCAAAAAATACATGTAGGGAGAAGCCAGAAATCTGTTCACCTGAACAGAATGGCAGCAATGGCTGTGCAAGGTAGTGGTGCAATCATCTCCTGGCAGGCAGAGACCCTGAAAGTAAGTTAAGCTTATAGTAAGCAACAAATTGAGCACAGTTGCCAGTGTGATGTTGGAGGGAAAAAAACTCAAGCAATCCTTGTATCTCTTTAGAAAAGAAGGACTAGTGAGATTATTTTACCTCAAAGACAAGAGCATGGATAGGATCAAACCGTGTACTGAAAATAATCCTCTTTTGGTCATAGTGAAGTTTGAGAACTGGAGAGGGGGCAGAAAACCACATATAAATGATTCAAGAGTGGGAAAAGATGTTTTATTTTGAGAAAGCAAGACAGCAAAAGATTAATTAGTACATAAATTCATGGGGAGAAAACACAGGTCTTGGAAAGCTCACCAATTTTGCTGAGCCAGACAGGATTTGAAAGGTGAAGTCAGACAAATAGAGCGTGCATTTTCTGCAAGCAAGGTGATCTATCATTCAAATCACGCTGCCAAGAAGAGTGCAATATAATAATGATTGCATACCTTAAGTGGAAGAAAGAAAAGTATTATAAAGAAGTGCAAGTTATGGGACTCCCCATAATGGGCAGTCAGCTAAAATTTAACAGTTCACAGTAAACATCATCAGAGCAACAATCTGATATAAACTCCAGAGTATCTTCCACAGCAGCCACTTCATGAGACATCTTTTTCTAAGCTACCTAAAGGAGCTCAATTAAAGCTAATTTTAAGACTTACCTAAAGAGTCCAAATAATCTGAATAAAATGGCCCTTGACTTTAAGAAGCTGCTTCTCATCAAACCATTCCTTTTTTATTTCAAGATTGCTTTTAGTTTTCACACTAATAAGCCTCCCCACTATATAAATTCTGGTTCATATAACCCCAAAGTAGCCTTAAAATACTAATTCTATAGATTAGTCTTTGCATAGACAAAGGGGACTGTGAATATATGCGGTGATACCAAGTTACTCTCAACAGAAGACTCCCCAAACAATCACTGGAGGCAACTGTGGATTTCCCAAAGTCTAATAGAGCTGGTTTTTTTTCAAGCTGATAGCAAGTCTTGCAATTTATCACTGCTCTTACTACTTAATTTCAACTGAAGAGTTCTCAAATGTCATTATCAACTAAAAACATTATTACTTCATTTACAGCCAGAAGTACAGTTATTCAGCCTGGCAACCTCCACATATAAAGTCACAGGACTCCGTCAACATTCAGCCTAAACATTTCTGCCAAATGAAGCCAAATCCTGCAGAGCCGTGAACAGCAGGAAATGGCCAGCACAACTTTGTGTGGACACATTCCCCTTCGTTAAACAATTCTGATTGTAAACCCACTCCAAAACTTACTCTCTTCTGCAGCTGATACTACACGTGACTGCCCTACCACTTCTTTCTCCAAATTTATCAGCCATTAAGGAAGGCTTAATCAACTTACAGTACAATTCATTCAACCTGCCAGGAATGCCACAAAGCCTGCAGCTGCCTCAAGAGCCACTTGAAGAGATTTAGCAAAAGAAGCTTTTGCTTGGTTTAAGTGGCTGAATTAGGTGGACCTAACTCAAAAGGATTTGTAACAACTCCAAGTAGTGTTACATAGCTTTTTTTAACCAGCTGCCTTGTACAGACACCCCCCGCCCCCCTTTTTTTTTTTCCAGCTTTGCTTTACAGAAAGCAAGCTGCAAGCCTGAAACTGCTAAAAATTTAGCCTCGGCTTCCTCCACTGCAGCTTGGCTCCAGGCAGTTCTCCCATCCTCCAAATTTCACACATTGGATATTTTCCCAGATTAGAATCTATCCTTCTTGATGTATTACAGAGAAGAAAAAAAGACAAACCTCCACTTCAAAAAGATACACCTATGGCCAAAATATTTGTTGAAGCCAGGCATATCTCATGCTTCACCCTCATCCCCAGAAGACTGGCACTACCACCACTCACTCTGGGAATCCAGCAGAATTGAAAGGAACTTCTCATTCTTAAAAATGTTGAGAGATACAGCTCTAACAGAAAAATTTGGAATAAGCTCTCGTCAGTTAAAGTCAGAAATCAGACACAACAAAAGAATTTGCTTTCTTGTTTTTTTCTTTTTCTAACTTCAGATACTGAAAAAAAATTATTATTTGTGCACTGATGCAAAAGCAGAACAAAAACCTAAATACCGCCCATTTAAATATAAAAAAAAAGTGAATTATAAGTATTAGGACAAATATTTTCAAGTGATGTATGGAGGGATGTCACTGCTTAGCTGCTAGCCAAAAAGAAACACTCACTTTCCACCTTCTATAAAAATATATTACACATTCAACAGTATATTACAATGTAATTAAAAATGCTAACTTCCTCTTGTACAGTGCCTCTGGAAGAGACACATGCAACATACCATATGCAATGTGCTGTTCCACCATGTTGTCCCTATCCTCCCTCTCTCCATAGCTTCTAGGCATCCAGATGTTCAGGGAGGGAGAGGCAACAAGCAGGGAATGAGTGAAACAAGGAAGAAAAAGCTCACAGCTGGTGTGAGCACAGTCACTTGCTCAGTGCTTGCAGCTGGTGAGCCAGAAACAGGTGCCATTCATCAGCCATAAAACAAGGGATATCCTTGCAAGAAAGGCAGAAACCAAAAATCAGGAGATGCTCAGTGGTCTGGTTTTTTTCCTGTCCATTCTACGCTCTCAAGGAATCAACTGCAACAGTGCGCACTAGCGGGAATGTAGTTCTTACTAACCCAGATAATATCAATATTTGTTATCTGTTACCATGATTATAGCATTGTACTACCACTTAGTGTTGTGCATTGTCAGTAATCAAAACTCTCGTGGCAAACCACCCAAATTTTTTAGTTTATTAAGGCTATCCTGTTCTGGCCTTGCTCCTGCACAGCAGCACCCTGCCTTCAGAGCAACAGCAGAAAGGGATGGGCTGGTCCTTGGCTTTAAATTAGCCCGTGCATTTTCACATCATGATTAGCACTCCCCGGTCTATATGATTTAATTGTGCCTGATGGCTTTAAACTACTCAGCTGGGAACATGCAGCTTTCCTTACAGCCGGGACAAGAGCAACGCACAAGGGTGGAAAATTGGAGACAGAAACAAGACAGATAAATGAGGTTGAAAGAGCAGCTGCTGGGAGCGTGGCCGCCAGAGAAACAGTGGATCACACGGAAGCAGCCTGGCGGCAAGCTGGGCGCTGTGCCTGCCATGGCAAAGCCGTACTAACTCTAGCAAGAATAATAACAATAGAAGCAGAATACCTGCCCTTCACCACCTAACCCTCCAAAACCCGGAGTTTGGTTTGAAACGCTAAAGGTGGAAGTAAACCAGGGACTGTGAATTATTGTAAACCCCCGCCTCGCTCTCCCCCCCCCCCCCCCCCCCGCAAAGTGCGCGCACGCCAGCCCCGCTCAGGCGTTGTTCCTGCTATTTCCGATCCGCTGGAAGGCGGAGGCCGGGCTGCCCCCGCAGCCGGAGGTTGGCGGGGCGAGAGCAGAGGCTCAGGACGCCGTCCAAGGAAAGCAGAGCTCTGCGGGACAGAGCGCGCGGTTTGAGTCCGGCTTCCTAAGAAACGCCTGGCGAGGAACTGGCTGGATTCCGCCGGGGAAAGCGGCGGTCGCCCCCCCCCCCCCGCCCCCCCCGCCCCGAGCCCCGGCGGGTACCGGGGCCCCGGGGGAGCCAGGGCACATTCACCCCTCGCTCGAAAGAAGCGTCAGCTTTGTGTAAGGGAGGCAGGAAAAAGTCCTCCCCGAGGGAAAAACGGAAGCGACTTCTTCTAAAATTATTAATTTATTTAAAAAAAAAAAAAGTAAAAAAGCTGATCGTTTACTTACTCCATGCTCGCTCGCTCGCCCACTGGAGGAGCGTCGCTCTCGCTTTCCTCTTCGTCCCAGGCTTTCTGATCTTTGCTCCTAAAGAGGGGTTTTCAAAAGCACGGCGTGCATATTCCTGTCAGAGCAATTGGTGGGTGTCGGTCTCCTTTAAAAAATCTGGTCACAGGCGTTTCACCCCGCCTGCCCCAAGGGAGAGCTGCCCTGCCTGCCGCTAGCCAGTACCGAGTAAGGAACAACTGCTTTAAAGTTAGAAGCCAGGGCTACAGCTCCCTAACAGCCAAGGCTAATAGAAAGAACTTTAGCAGTAGCTGAGTGAAAGATCATAAATCACAAGCCGGGAGACCACAGGCTACATCACGCTGTGTGGAGAACCACCCTACGGATGGAAGCAGGATAGCCATGGCGAACGCAGAGGGTGAGCCAGCTAGCCCCCTTGAGATGAAAGAAAATCAAATTATTGTAGTGTCACGTTGCATGCAAACTGGCAGGCTGGCTAATTCCTCATTATGTTGTTATAGTTCCTCGGGCTGGGAATTGTCTCCTGTGCCAGCACTGATAGTTACGTGGTTGCGCAGTCTGGCGTGTCATACAACTTCAAAAGCCCACGGGGGCACTGGACACCTGTTTTTACTGGCTACGTGTGCTTATGGTGGGTTTAAAAAGAGGGTACAAATGTGTCCTCCAGTAATCCACTGCATAAGGGCTTTATTCAGAGAAAGACAGAAAAAAGAATAGAGGTTCTTGGTGTAGACATATTATTGCTCAGGGGCCAAAATAAATATTAATACAAAATACCATGTCAAGGTGGAGAAAACAAGCAGACCTTATTAACTAGACCTTGATGAATACAATGTGTGGATACAATGAGATTCATAGCATCATCAGTGGGTGCGGCGCAGGTGTCTCAAGGAGAACGTTAGGGACTTAAATGTTTATCTGGATATAGCAGTACCAGTTGCACTATTTTCCTCAAGAACTTCTGCCCAAAGAAGAAATTGATAGAAGTAATTGAAGCTGGAGGAAGCTCATGGAGTAGGGCAAAGAAATAAGAGTGCAAGAAAGGAGCCTTCAGATCAAATTAGGACAAGGACGCTCCTGAGGAGAGAAGGCTGCTTGCGTGCATCAAGAAGCAGATATTAAAGTAAAGCTTCAGAAACACTAAAGAGAAAGAGATTTTTTTGAGGGACTTAGAAATAACTACATGGAAGGGGTACAACACAGGAAGCAGCAGAAGTCCTTTCCATCACCACTGGTTGTGCTGTAATTTCATGGGGTCTCATGATGACCCTCTTCATGTGTTTTACAAATCAATAATGAGAAGTAGGTGGCAAAGAACAGGAGATCAAATCCAGCAAGGCAGATGACAGTTTTCCAGCTGACTGAAATCAAGGCAGTAAGTCATCTGAAGGCAAAAGTGAGTGTAATAAGGCCAATTATCTGAGCCAGAGCTTCACACGGAAGGCTCTCATCAGTCCTGGAGGTTAAGTTATCTGACAGCTATTTACTAAGCTAAAAGACAGTCCATAAAAATAACCAAATCCATCAATGAAAGGGCGATGACAGCGGTCACTGTGGATTCACAGTGAGCACCTTGAAGATAGAAAATATGAGGAACGAAGGCTAGCAGAAATCATATGTTTATTTCACATGTATGAAGATTCTTTTAAGCTTTCTTTACTGAGAAGTGAATAGGGCATTTCTCTTTTTACCTTTTTTTTTTCTTTTTTTTTACTATCTGGATTATTTATTTATTTATTTCCCGGATTACTTTCTACTGCCTGATTAGCTCACAGCCAAGAGCTCAAAAGCCCCATCTGTGATTAGGCATTGTTGGTCTTTCTAAGGCAACAAGAAATTCTTATTCTTTTTTTAATAAGATAGTAATAAAGCAGTTCATACTACTTGGCCAAGAAAATAGGTTGATAGCTGGTGAGACCCTGGAACAGATTGCCCAGAGAAGCTGTGGATGCCCCATCCCTGGAGGTGTCCAAGGCCAGGCTGGATGGGGCTTTGAGCAGCCTGGTCTAGTGGGAGGTGTCCCTGCCCATGGCAGGGCGGTTGGAACTGGGTGGTCTTTAAGATCCCTTCCTGAAATGTCACCAAGCCAAGGAACCCTGGGAGAGGCTTCTAGGTTGTCCTTCCTGGCTTCTCTGCTGAAGGCAGGATATCTGTCTGCATGGAGAAGTGAAATCTTAGTATTCCTCTGCACTAAATTTTACCTGGCTTGGGGTTGAGAACCTGACGTGGCACTCTGGTAAAACTCAGCTGTTCCCTTGGTGTTCTCCTTTTATAGAGAGAGCGCACAAAACTTGTATTATTAACTCCAAACTGCTGTCACAAAGAGAAAAGTACAATGCCTCCTCTTCCAGCTTTTTTCTAATTCCCTTCAAGGTTTTCAGAAGTACTTTTACTCAAGCTTGAGGCTTGACATGTGACACCTAATGTGAAAGTACTTTAGTTTTATGCTTTGGCTTTGACCCTTTTTATTTTTTTTTAACTAGGCTGAAGAGTTAAAACTGATGCTTGGAAAGTCCTCTTTCAGTTCTCCTCACACCAGTTTGTGCTGCTGGTGGTATAAAAAGACTAAGAAAGGGAAGCAGAAAACCACCCATGAGCCACATTGCTTTCATGTTTTATAGATCTTACATTCACCTGATGTTTTAAAGTATTTACAAACTATGTGACATATTTGTATTAGTTACTTAATATAACAATTTCTGAGATTAAAAAATGACTACTTCTTTCATACCAGTATATAACTAATAGCGGTCTACTTCCAAATATGGTATGATGTTCCAAATATGATAGAATATTATTTTTTTCCTAGGAGACTCTTTTCTTATCCATAACATTTTACTTGCTATGTACTTTCTGAGTTTTATATCTCAGGATCCTATAAAGCAAAGAGGAATAGCCTTGTTCTGTGGAGATAGAGAGTAGCGTAGGGAATCTGTTTGGCCTTGATGAGACAAAGCTGTACCCTTGAGAGGCGCCTTGAGAGAAAAGATAAGCAAGCCTCAGGAGATATCAGCAAGAAAAGGAATGTAAAAAGTAAAGCCGCTGCTCCGCGTGAACGGACAGAGACGACCAGTCGGAAGACACTGAGAAGCGCGTGGCAGTCGACCTTCAAGCTGTCAGCAGGATGCTGCCTGCGCGTGGAGAGCACCTGTACCTATAAAACTCCGAAAATTGTTGTAATAAAGCTCTTTGGTCCGTACCCTGCCAGAGTCCGTGAATCAATGCTCCACAAATGGCAGCCCGAATCGGGACTTGAATGGTAGGAAGATACAACCGGTGGAGCAGCCCGGCTGAACGAAAAAAGCGGCGGTGTCTGAGAGCTGCAGTCTGGCCGACTAATCACCAAGGAAAGGTGAGCAGCCGGGAACGTGTGAGAATGGGGTCAAAAATGTCCTCAGAGGAAAAGGCGATTGTATGCATATTAGAAAAGTTTTTAAGTAAAAGGGGTATACAATATGATGAAGGAACTCTTCGGCTTTTGCTAGCATGGCTAAAAAGCAAGGGCCTTCCCACTGATTCTGCAACAGCTTTCCAATTATCAAATTGGGAGCAAGCCGGTGAAGCTTTACTTGAGGCAGCAACGAAAGGGGATGCGGTAGTTACGAAGGTCTTAACAACCTGGAGGTTAATTAAGGACACATTGCAGCAGATGAAATCAGAACGGGCTGCCGTGGCAGCCGCCGTTGCCGCGGGGGCGCCGGACAGCCCGGCTGCCGCTCATAGAGAGGAGAAGCGGGGGGAGAAGCTCGACCCCCTGGGCCACTCTGCTACGCCGTCAGCGCTCCCCTTAGATTCGGCAGCAGCACCGCTGCAGCCCCCCGGGTCCGAGCCTCTAGTTCAAATACGACAGTGCTTGCAGGAAAGGGATTTACCGGGCTGGGAGGATCCCCCGCCAAGTCAGGCGGTTGCCACGACTTACGATGCCGCCTAGTACTGGCAGAAGTTACATAAACTGGCAATACAAGATGGCGATTTAGAAGCCGCTACTGCCCTCGCGTGTCCTGTGGAAATCACTCGACAAGGACCAAATACTTGGGAACCGCTGAGCTGGGAGCTAGTTACAGAAATGCGAAAAGTGATTATGCAGCATGGACTAACTTCCCCGTATGCGCAAGGATTATTAAATACCATCATGAGGGGACACATACTAACTCCGTTTGATATCAGAAAATTGGCAGATGTTATCTTTACCCCCACGCAGCGTGTTCTATGGCACACTGGAGAGACGCATGCAGTTTTGCCACAATAGATAATTTGTCTAGAGAAGATGGAGATCCTCTCCAGGGGGCAAGTCTCCCTCAATTGTTGGGGGAGTCACCCGTCGATACTCCACAGCTCCAAGTGCGGCTAGCACCAGAAATTTTAAAGCAGTCGGCACACCTTGCCCTGAAAGCTATAATTAAGGTCCCTGACACAGGCAAGGCAACCCAGTCTTTCACAACTATCAAGCAGGGTCTCAATGAACCATACATGACATTTATTGATCGTTTACAAGACGCTATTCATAAGCAAGTGGATAATCTAGAGGCCAGAGAAGCTCTGATGCTAAAACTAGCAGTGGAAAATGCTGATATTGATTGTAAACGTATTTTGCAACCCCTAAAGAATCCAGGCCTAATAGATATGATAGAGACTTGTAATAGAGTGGGATCCATTTCCTATCAAACTGATATGCTTGCGGCTGCATTCGCTGCTGCTGTTACAACAAAAGAGCGAATATGCTTCCGTTGTGGCAAACCAGGTCGTTTTAAGCGTCGTTGTCCGCAAGGGACAGGAGCCAATGATCTGACCGCAGATGTCTGTCCACGCTGCGGTAAAGGCAAACATTTTGCAAATCAGTGCCGTTCAAGATATAATAAGGTCGGGCAACCGCTATCCCTGCATTGGGGAAACGGGAGGACTAGCGCGAAGCAGGGGCGCGCCTCAACACAAATGCTCCGCAACCCAAGCCTATTAGGCATGCGGCCGCGGACATCACGGGTCTGGACAGCCTCCGAGCACAGACCACTGGAAGCGCCGGTATGGATATTGCCACAACCATCGATGTCACAATAATAGACCAAAAGGTACATCGTGTGCCGCTCGCACTATATGGACCACTGGGAAGAGGTCTTAGTGCACTGTTAATAGGATGATCTGGCACCACCTCCCAAGGACTATTTGTTTTACCCGGAGTAATAGACGTGGATTATACAGGACAGACTCAGGCTATGGTATGGACGCCATCCCAGCCAGTCTCCATACCGGCAGAAAGCCGCATTGCCCAGCTAGTCCCTTTCTTGAGCTCAGTGCCATGTGCCAAGCTCAAAAGGAGAGGGGCAGGAGGCTTTGGCTCCACAGGAACTCCAGTGATCTATTGGGCACACCAAATTCAAGCCACACGACCAACATTAACCTGTCAGCTACGTAACGGGGGTCACAAGCCAGAGTCGATCACAGTCAAAGGAATGATTGACACAGGGGCTGATGTGACTGTGATCTCTTTCCAGCGTTGGCCTCCTCAGTGGCCCACTGCCTCTGCCAGTGGCGGGCTTGCTGGAATTGGGGGAGTTTCCACCTCTCGACAAAGCTTACATGTTATTCAGATAATAGGGCCAGAAGGTCAAGTTGCAACTGTTTGCCCATACGTTATTAATGTTCCCCTTAATCTATGCGGGAGAGACGTACTTGGAGCCTGGGGCATGACCATACAAACTTTGGACCCACAGAGGCCTCTTTAGAGGGGGCCACTGTCTTACAGCCTGTTATCTGCCTAACTTGGCTAACAGACATGCCAGTTTGGGTAGAGCAGTGGCCCCTGACGATGGAAAAGGCCGAAGCATTATGGGAATTAGTTGACGAGCAAGTCTGCCAAGGACACCTGAAGCCGACTACTAGCCCCTGGCATACGCCTGTCTTTGTGATAAAAAAGAAAAGTGGAAAGTGGAGACTAACACATGACTTATGGCAAGTGAATGCTGTAATAGAGACCATGGGTGCACTGCAACCCAGAATGCCATCGCCGACTATGCTACCAAAGAACTGCAGCGTCGTAGTAATGGACTTAAAAGACTGTTTCTTTACAATACCATTAGCGCCGGAAGATGCTCAGCGGTTTGTGTTTTCCGTGCCAACAGTGAACCATCAAGCACCCACGCAAAGATACCACTGGACTGTATTACCACAAGGAATGAAGAATAGTCCTACTATATGCCAACTATACGTGGCGAAAGCCTTATCTGAAGTTCGACGAAACAATCCCGACATCATTTGTTACCACTACATGGACGATATCCTGTTCTTGGGAGCAACGCGTACCTTGCTGGCCCAAGTGGTCCAAGATGCCAGAGAGAGCCTAGAAAAATATGGCTTACGGATAGCTCCAGAGGAGGTACAGACGACGTCACCCTGGAAGTATCTCGTCTGGAAAATCCTAGACCACACGATTGAGCCTCAGATGCTCCAATTAGCCACAACTATATGAACATTAAATGATTTACAGCAGTTGCTGGGTACCATTAATTGGGTACGCCCGCTGTTAGGAATTGACAATGAAACCTTCTCGCCATTGTTTGCCCTGTTGAAGGGCAATTTGAACTTACTATTGGACCACACCCTGACCCCTGACGCAGAAGCAGCCTTAGCCAAAGTGACAGAAATGCTGCAAAAGCGTCAAGCACATCGAATCAGCGAAGGCCATGATCTCCAATTGTTCATCCTAAATCAAGAAAGACAGCTGATAGGCCTTTTAGCTCAATGGATTCTGGAATCGCATAAAGATCCACTAGTTATAATTGAATGGGTGTTTTTGCCCCTCCAGCTGACCAAAACCATAGTTACGAGAGTTGAAATGATTTCCACTGTGGTCCAAAAAGGCCGAAAGCGAGCAATAGAATTAAGTGGTGCCGAAGTCCAAACGATATTCGTGCCTCTAACATTACAATATTTGGAATGGTGTCAGGCGAACAGCTTACCCTTCCAAATAACTTTAGAAGGGTTCCCAGGACAAATCTCTATCCACCTACCCTCACACAAGCTATTTACGTTCTGTGAAGAAGTATCTCTGGTGCACCTCCCTTTGTGTGCAGCAACCCCCGTAGAAGGACAAACGGTGTTTACAGATGGATCAGGAAAAACAGGCAAAGCCGTAGTCGTCTGGTTCGAGAGCGACGACTGGCACCGAGAAGTGAATGAAACAGATGGCTCACCCCAGATTGTGGAACTGTTCGCTGTGGTCAAGATTTTTCAAAAATGGACAGATCCAGTTAACTTAGTTACGAACTCTCAGTATGTTGCAGGAATCGTGAGGAGAATCGAGAAAGGCTGGCTGAAACATGTTGACAACGAGAAGCTGTTTTTGCTATTTAAACAACTATGGACACTAATAAGTCAGAGAAAATGCCCTTATTATGTTTTACATATCCGCAGTCATACCGAACTCCCGGGTTTTCTAGCAGAGGGCAACTGCAGAGCTGATCACCTTGCTGCTCCAGCTTGGTCCGCCCCAGTTCCCGGGACGGTAGAACAAGCCTGATGATTGTCTCATTCATTTTTCCATCAGTTGGCAAGAGCGTTGTGTAAACAATTCCAATTGTCTTGGTCATTAGCAAGAGAAATTGTGCAAACATGTTCCGAATGCCAACAGTTTGCGCCTCTGCAGCCGGTGGGAGTCAACCCACGAGGCTTGCAAGCCTTGCAAGTATGGCAAACTGATGTCACTCGTGTTCCCGAATTTGGCAGACAAAAATACATACGTCTCCATCGATACTTATTCGGGAGCTCTCTGGGCTACTGCTGAAGTGGGAGAAAAGAGCCGTGACGTTATTCGTCATTGGTGGGGTGCTTTCGCCGCGTTAGGTATTCCACACCAAATAAAAACTGATAACAGCCCTGGTTACACCGATGTCAAAACTCAAACCTTCTTACAAACTGGGGGGGGTGCAGCATGTCACAGGTATTTCCCACTCTCCACAAGGCCAAGGCATTGTGGAACGCGCACATCGCACACTTAAAGAGATGCTAGAAAAACAAAAATGGGGAATGTTAGGGGAACCCCCACAGATGCGGTTACAGAAAGCCTTATACATACTAAATCACTTAACGATAGATGAAAGCATGCAAGAACCAGTTTTATTAAGACACTTTATATCCTTAAAAAAGCTTATAAATCTTGACCCCGAAAGTTGTGCAAACGTATGGGTAAAGTCGTTACTTACAGGAAAATGGGAAGGACCATTTAAGTTAATCACCCGGGGTCGAGGATATGCTTGTATTTCCACAGGAAACGGGACCCGGTGGGTTCCGGCCCGGTGTGTGCGCCCCTACAAGCAGCAACAAAGCCAGAAGGATTGAATGACTCTGCTATCCTGGTTTGGTCTACGGAACCCTAGCAAGCAGGCATGGACACAGTTATGGAAGTCTGAACACAGCATCTTTGAAGAACCAACTAACCATCGGTCTGAAAGGGGAGGCGCATACTACAGTATAGGGGCTCACGGACACGGTCGTCAAGATTTTAAAGGACTGTGTTGTATGAATCTAAGTGACCACTCCAAATCCATCCATGCCCAGTTGCAAGAACTGCACCGACCAAGCCAGCAACTTGTGGAGACCACTGGGTGAAGTCTCTTTGCTGGATGGACTTGGGGGTGGGGTTGGTTGAAGGAAATTATACTCATTGCCTGTGTGGAAGGGATTTGTCTGTTATGTTTAGTATGCTGTTTGCCATGTTTAATAAGCATTATACGATCAGTTGTAGATGCCGCTTTGCATCATACCCTTATACGAGTTGTAGAATATTGTCGTGTCCCAACTACGGACCACGGGGTGGCATGTGTAAGGGATAATAGAGGATGGTTCGAGTGAGACACGACGGAAAATTACTAGTTGAACCAAACCCAGTATGCATGTTGGGAAAAAGGGACTCAGTACTGTTGCTGCAAAAACTATGTGTGTATCCATGAGAACCTGACCATCAAAGAAGGAGATAACAAGAAGGGAGTACAACAATGTAGTCACGTATCAGACATCCGTGGTTAGCAAAGCTGGATCATGAGTCTGGTGAGGCTCGCTGCATGTGCTGGCCACGCATGCAGCGACCCTAGCCTGTACTTTTCCACTCAATCCGGGGCAGGATATAAGGGGGCTGTCTCGGGTCGGAGAGAGGGGGAGAGACGTGAGCGCACTTTGAAGATACAGGGGACACCCTGAAGCGCTGTGTCTGCCCCCCCCTCCCCTGTAGGTTCCACGTTCATTAACCCCAACAGCTCAGAGGGCATTACAGCACATTGTAGATTTGTTTATGATATATCAAGAATTTCAACCTTACGCCCTGATAGGACAGTGGGATGATGCGCTCGCAAAGAGCCTGACTGCATTAGAGTGGGTATTTTTGCCACATACCTTTTCAAAAACAGTAACTACGATGATTGAAATGTTAGCACGATTGATTTTGCAGGGTCATTTGCACTGTCAGCAGCTGGCTCCTCTGCCATCATTTGCGGGGGTTAACCCACGAGGGCTTACACCTGATGAACTTTGGCAATCCGATGTTACGCACATTATGGAATTTGGACGTTTGCACCATGTACATGTTTCAGTTGATTTGTTTTCTCACCTTGTTGTAGCTGCTGCTCATACAGGAGAGAAGGCTCGTGATGTTATTCGACATTGGTTGCAATGCATTGCAGTCATGGGAGTACCGAAAACTGTAAAAACTGATAACAGACCAGCTTATGTGTCCGCTAAAATACAGGCCTCTTTACAGACATGGGGTATTAAACATGTCACCAGTATTCCTCATTCCCCAACTGGGCAAGCAATTGTGGAACGTATGAATCATACTTTAAAAACCATGCTTGATAAATGAAAAAAGAGGAATCCTGTAGGTATGACACCTCAAGAGTGATTGTATAAAGCAACTTATATTTTAAATTTTCTAAACATGTCGTCTTTGTCATCCAGTGCTCGTCGTGTTCTGTATTTTAGGCTGCTTACAGAAAATAGTGCAAAAAATGATTAATCAAGCTCTTGTTGTAGAAAAATAAAAAAGGGGGGAATTGTGGAGATAGAGAGTAGCATAGGGAATCTGTTTGGCCTTGATGAGACAAAGCTGTACCTGTGAGAGGTGCCTTGAGAGAAAAGATAAGCAAGTGTTGGGAGATATCAGCAAGGAAAGGAATGTGAAAGCAAAGCTGCTGCTCCGCATGAACGGACGGAGACGACCAGTCGGAAGACACCGAGAAGCGCGTGGCAATCGACCTTCAACCTGTCAGCAGGATGCTGCCTGCACGTGGAGAGCACCTGTACCTATAAAACTCCGAAAATTGCTGTAATAAAGGTCTTTGGTCCATACCCTGCCAGAGTCCGTGAATCAAAGCTCCACATTGTTCTTTTTCTGCAACTTCCTGTTAGCTGTAGCAACAATAAATAAGTCAACAATGTGTAAAAATCCTAGTCTCAAATCTCCTGCAATTGGCAGTTTTTACTGATTTTAGTGAGCTTCCAAAAAGCTAGAAAACGATAAGCAATGTCAAAAGAAAAACAAACCCACAAAAACTGCCAACAAAACAACAAGCTGGAAGCACGGGTTGTGGTATGTTAGTGAATATTAACTGTTAAATCTTTCAGTTTGCAAAATAAATCTGCATGCTCTCTTGCTGTGGGGAAAAGCAGGTAGCCCAGCTGTGAGAAGCCGCAACTCTCACTGCCACAATATATGCAATATGTGGAACAAGGGGAAACAAGGGGAATAGCCTGAAGGTGAAAAATTACTCTGAAAAACAATACTTTTGAACAAATTGATGACAAGAGGTTAAGAATAGCAAAAAGAGAAACCAGTTCCTGTGGTATTTATAAAATGTACAGGAGATGGTGCATGGTGCATTCTCTGTAAGTGAATAGGACTACCCTAAAGAAATACCATCATACACTTCTTGTTGAACTGGAAAACAGTCTGGATGACTTCTAATAGTGGCAAATATTTGTGTGAAAATAGATGTTCATTATACTTTCTGTCAAGGAGACTATTGTGATGCACTGCTTTGTTTTTACCTAAAAAATGCCATTTTGAGTCTATCAATCAAAACTGCTCATAAGCCTATGCCATGTTCCTCAGACTACACAATACATGTGAACACAATACAGAGAGACAGTGACTGGCCATGCCAGTGTCCTCCGTGTGCGTGTGTGTGTGTCTGTGTCTCTGGGACATGTGCTCAGCTTCACCATGGGTTGAACCTGCAAAGAGGAAACCAGCAGCAGCAGCAGCGTCCCCCAGCCTGGGCACAGACCCCGGGTCCCCAGGCACCGCGCTGGGCTTCCAGCAGCCGAGCAGAAAGGTCCTAGGCTGGGGCGGCTGGAGGAGGCAGCCGTGCTCCTGACATCATTTAACATAGACGAATGTAAGGTTAGAATTACCAAAGAGAAAAGAAATTAAACAAATTTTAAAAGGTTGTTTTACTGCTGCAGCTGCACAAGAAAGCAGGGTACCATCATCTGCTGACTACCCAAAAGGAGGAGGAGGACAGTGTCGTTTGTCAAGGCAGCCTTTTTTATTGTCCATGATTGTTCCACGCGTAATGTCCGTGTTACTAAGTCCTGAACTTTAGCTGATCGCATGGCACTTTGCGGATCAGCAGGGCCTGGTATTTGTGCTTTCATGGGCAAACACCAGTGTCCAGGACAAATTCTAGCTCCGATGTCTTCTTGTACCCTCTAGCTCCAAATGAATACCCTACAGTGCTATGGGGTATTTCTGTGCAAGAAAAACTGGTTCGATCATATGAACAGGTATTATACCCACATATTTTTAGAAGTGTTGAAAAATTGAGAGGATGTAAAAACCCAGATGCTAAACTGGCTTGAGAATGGAAGTGATACCTTGGAAAAAGACGGAGAAATTTGAAAAATGCCAGTCCTGTTACAGTAATTTCATGTAAAGAAAACACTGCATATTGAATATGAAAAGACCTTTAAATTTAGTCAAGAAAGAACCAGTGAAACAGAATACGTTCAAATGAGAAATACAGCAAACACTCTTAACAATGAGGGAATTAAGCAACAGTCCAGTAGATGTGAAGTGATGGATTCACTTCATCACTTGAAGTTTTCACAGTAAGACTGAGTGCCTTTCTCATCAATAGCACTGATGGAGCACGTGGGTGAGTTATAACAGTCTCTGAAATGCACCAGGTCACAGCATTCAATAAAACTTTGCTTTTAAGCTGTAGGGCTTTGTTTACCTGCTGATTTCCTGGTGGCTGGATTGTGGGAAACAGGGGGGAAAATAAAACCAAAATAAACCAAACATTTATCAAAAGGAGGTGAAAAATTGAAATGTGTCCTAGCACGATAGTTAGAAAAATAGTAAAAAACATATGAAATAATTTGAAAAGGCAAATTATGTTCTCAGATGCCTACATATTCAGATATACCAGTGTAAACTAGTCTATATGAACGGATATACATTGTACTCTACAATGAAAAGCATTACCTGCAAGGCCACTTTAGTAGGAACAACTGCTTTAACACAAAGAAAGAAAGATCTGAATTTACAGCAGCAAAGGACATAGATCTAACTAAATCTACCTGTTCAGTGGGATGAGAATTTAACTTGTGATGCAAAAAATACCTTAAATCTGCATTTCTTTTTTTAATAGCAAATTAGAGTTTCTCTTTTTTTCATAATTAATATTGGACATCTTTCAAAGAATCTTTTCCGAACATACTCCTTGTTATCAGGAAGTAGTTACGACTGAGATATGGGCAGCAAGGTAACTTGTGCAATCCTGTGCCCAAATGACTGAACTGTTTATCACTGTGGCACTTCTGTGGCCATCAATGCCACTCTGCCCTTGCCAGTGCTGCTTAGGGAGCTGGGTGCGACGGGAGCTGTGGAAAGGGAAAATCCTTTCCCTTATGTGTTCTCCTTCAAAAGAGGCTGACGCTGGTCGGAAGAATCCCATCCTTCTCAGAAAGCGCAGACAGCCGTTACCCAGCTTGTCACGTTTCCAAGCTTTATGCCTCACCTGGGCAATTTCTTCTGATGCAGAAGCCCCAGGCTAACCAGCTGCCATCATCCCTGCTGCTGGAGGGATCAGCTACCAGGGAGTAAGGAAGACACTTTTAAAGGAGATTCTGTGAGGAGCTGTGGGCAAAATTGTTTTGGAATTATTTTGGAGGCAGTAGTCTGCAAGAATTTTTTATAGCAGCACCTTATGCATCACCAGTAAGGATAACAAAATTGTGCAATCCTGTGCCCAAATGACTGAACTGTTTATCACTGTGGCACTTCTGTGACCATCAATGCCACTCTGCCCTTGCCAGTGCTGCTTAGGGAGCTGGGTGTGATGAGAGCTGTGGAAAGGGAAAATCCTTTCCCTTTTGTGTTCTCCTTCAAAAGACCTCAGTCCACGAATTACGTAGAAATTCAGAACAAAAGGCAAAGCTTCTATGTATATATTCATAAACAACAAAATGTAAGTTATATCATTACTTGTACAGCTCTAACCTAACCGTGGCCTGCCTCAGTGCATTTGAACTACTCATGCAGTTGTCAACAGATTGAAGTTTAAGCATGCTCTTCAGGTCATTCTGTCTTGCTCGCTCCCTGAGAGTGTCCAGCCTGAAACCACCTTTACAGAATACTGTGCCTTTCATTGCAACAATTCTCATATAAAGGCTCCATTAAAACAAACAAACAAACAAACAAGCAAACAATGCCCCCATTGAAAACACTCGATCTAAAAACCACTTTTGAGGAAGTAACTTTGGTTCCTTCCTTTATAGGTCGGCAAGTTTATTATCACCTTCCTTATCACACCAACAGAATGGGAAGGTCCCACAGCATGGCTGCAGCCAGGGCTTCCACACCATGTTGTAGACGGAGAGCTGCTCTGGGACTGGAGTCAGTGTCCTGCGATGCTCTTCTATGGCTCTTCCAATCTTCCTTACTACAGTGCCAAAGAGGGGCTCGGTGTCAGCCGACAGAGGTTTGGCTTCAGAAGGGTCTTGTGAGAGATCAAACAGCAACGGAGGGTCATGATGGGTCACACCTTCCCCAAAACACGGGCAAAATCCTCTATCATAACAACCCCCAGCTCCAAGAGGACGGAAGATGGGAGTCACATAATGAGCCTTCCAGATAGATCCACCTGGCAGGAAGGAAAGAAGGCTTGCAATTATACTGGTGGTTATCACAAGGCATTAGAAGAGTGAATGTTTTTCTAGAGCTCATTTTTGGTTGCACCTCAGCTCTATACTCATTAATTAATACAGTATTTTAATTTCATTTTAAATTAAGTGCCATAGAATTAAACCAATGTAAAGTGTTTTCTGGCATTTTGAAAATTCTCCAGATTCTTCAGCAAGTATCAGTTATTGCTCACTTTGTTTTTTATGAAGACTTGAAAAAGAAATTTGGAGTTTCCATGGCTTACTTCCTTGTTAAGGTAGCAGAAGGACAGACAAAGGGCTGGGGCAAAGGCTTCTCTATGAGACAAGGAGGGGATGGACTCCCCAGGCCTTGCATTCAGGTGGGTGAGACCCATCATGAGCTCCAGTAGCCTGCCTGGCACGTCACCTGCCTTGAAGCCACAAACAGACTTTTTGTGCCATACAGTACAGGCAATGCTAGTAAGTTCTTTACCACCTCACGCCTGTAACTACTTGGAAAGCTGCAATCCTAGAAAAAATGTGTTAGACAAATGTGCCCTCCTGTAGATTGAACCTAATTCTTGGGAAAGAAGTTCTGTACTCACTGTCCTTCTGGTGCCACCGTACAGCATGTAAGTCAATGCCACAGTAGTGAAACAGGAACTCGTGCTCTGAGTGCTCAGCTGTGCCTCGCAGTAAAGGCATCAGATCCCGGCCATCAATTACCCTAGCAGAAAAAACAGAGACCATCAGACTGATGTAAGCTGTACAGGACTGCGTCCCTTTAGCACACCTGTTGCTGCAGCTGGCAGCTCTGAATGAGGAAGATGCTTGTAGAATGTAGAAGATTGGAGGCAGATGCTCAATCTCAAAGGTAGAGAAGAGGCGAGTGATCTGTGATTACATTTATGTGTCTAGAAAAGGAGCAGGAGTGAAAATGTCAGACTCTTAGAATGTGATCCAAACTAGATTTTCCATAGTTTTTGGGAGAGAAGGTTGAAGACAGACACTTGTGTTTGTACCTGTCCTGGGGTAGTACCCCTCCAGCCAGATGAACTACTGTAGGATAAATGTCCATAAGGCTTGTAGGTTCACTGATAATTGTGCCTGCCGGTAACTCTCCTGGCCACCTAAATATCCCAGGGACACGGATTCCTCCTTCCCAGCCTGCCATAGCTTTTCCACCTTTCATGAAAAATATAATACATTTCATTAAAAAAAAAAAAATAAAATAAAGAGAAATTTTAAACAAATATTATTGTATTATCATAAGCTAATGTTACATTTATGAGCCTTCCTTACCCTTTTGGTTTTGCCACTAAGCTCCCTCTCCTCAGCATCACTGAAAGTGTGTTCGCCACATCAGAGCCCTCGAGTGACCTTACACGCTTACTGCCTTCTGTTGTTTTACAAACACATTGCCCCATCAGAACTCAGCATCAATAAAATTTTCAGGCATGAAGTGATTCTCCAGCCTAGTTCTCCTCTTTCTTTTACAATCCTATAACATACCTGTTGTAGTTAAAGCAAGGGTTCAGGTGCAAGATGCAAATAATATTTAGTGAGAAGTTACACAATCTTAGTAAAAATTAACTTCTGATCAGTTGCCTCATGAGGAAATGACAGTTTGAGAATTCATGCTTATAAAGAACACCTGCACAGGCTAGAATTGTCTACATTTTTAAATGCCTAATTAGAATGAGACAAATTTGCTTCTCAATGATAAAACACTGGTACTCCTTGTACAGTCTTATCTGAGCTTTAGGGGTGTCCTGATTGTCACCATCCCTGACAGCTCTTACCTCTGTATATTCCATTCCAGCCACCCAGCTGCCTTTTGCCTTCATGTCTTTCCAGCCATCCACCATGATCAGAGGCAAAGTAAACTAGTGTAGTATTTTTCAAGCCTTCCTTGTCAATAGCATCTAGAACCTGGCCTGTAAACACAGGAATATGTGTGTATTAAAAAGCAAAAATATCACTCACACTACATAAATTTTAGCCTCTGACTTGTAAACATTCGTCAATGTAATTTCTTATCCATGTAGGGTCGCTCATTGTTTAAAAGAAGAGGTTTTTAGGATTGAGATTTGTAGTTGTGATTTCACTGTCTGTAAAAGCACAGGAAATTTGTGATGTGCTGTAACTCCTATATTATTAGCATTATCACAAAGGAGTGCAAGAACCACAGTCACAGACCAGAAGCCTGTATTGTAATGGGCAGCAGTGCCGTGTGCTGTAAAAATATGGAAAGAAAGCATGATCCAAGGCCCCGAAAAGTTAGATTCTGCATCAGTGGTGGTCATCGTGGGAAACGAGGGAAAAATGTTGTGCACCCTTATCTTGTATTGTCTAGACCACAGTTAGTTACTGGCTGGATACAATATGCATTAATAATATAGTTCTTTTTTATTTAAAAGTCATTCTTGAGCTGTTTCTGATGCTCCTAATTATATTTGTGGTGTGTAAGCGTTTGAGAGGTAGGTTTGAAAACCAGTTCTTTCTGTATGTGTACCTGATTCTTATCCCTTTCGCAAATGTGGCTACTTTTCCTCCACCATGACAGAATGATAAATAACTCTCCTTCCCCTCCAAAACACAGGCTGAAAAATAACATAAATCTAATTTCTAATCTAATAACATTTATGAACATTTCTGGATTTATGAATGGGGCTGAAAAATATTCAGTACTCTGCTGAATGCAGCAGTCACAGATAAATAGCCTGCTGGTTTACACAGGGAATTAAACTTTTTCTCAGTTTTATCACCTTCTGATGTGTCCTACTTAGAAATGACATGACCATAAGAAGCTGAAATTATCCAATGTTTAATATTCACAGAAAACTAAATAATTTTCTGCTTATTTAGTAAGAAAGCAGGAGCGTTCCGTGACAGGAGCCAAAGGGACATGGTTACAACTGTTAAACTCTAGACAAAAAACCCCGAGTGAGGAGACTCACTTGGTCCAAGACTGGAGGAAATAAAATGCCAACACTACAAGCCAACAGTGCTCATACAAGACGGACAGATGTTGATGAAAAGCTTAGGACTTTTTTCCTTCTTGTTTTTAATTCTCTTCCTTGTTCTTTTAATAACAAACAACTGCGTTTTTGTTATATATTCAGACCTAGGTATTAGGTAGTTTGAGATATTGTTATTTGCTATGGTGACTTACCCAACATCCAGTCCATCTCTTCTACGTTGTCTCCGTATAAACCATGGCTGCTCTTCCCAAGAAACTTCTCTGTGGTGAGGAGAGGGGTGTGGGAGTGTAAAAAGGAAAGAAAGAGGAGGAATGGCTTGTGCTTATTTCTAAAAAAACAAATCAACACTTTGTTACTAGGGAGGAAGGTTCTCAATACATACAGAAGTCAGTCATAATGGAAAATGGTATTATGATTTGCATATATACGTATTTCAACAATCACTTCAGAAGCATCTTACTTTGTAAGGTATTCAAACCCCCTGATTAGGATCTGTCTGATAAAATAAAGTTTGACTTGTATACAAATACCTTCTTTTCTCCCTGAATCATAGATAGAAAAGTTCCATATCGAAGCTTCATTTTCTACTATTGCAAACCACACTGTGCTACTGAAACGAGGGCAGCAGGTTCACCTCCTGCCAGCTGTTGCCCACGTATCAGTCCATACGATAAGCCTACCTCACAGCTGTACTCCTTCCCCGGCCCACACATGCGTTTCTGCCGTCAGCTGCTATCCCTTAAGGCTGCAATGTTGGTCTCGTTGATAGAAATCCATATTTCCTCAAAATAGCCTAGAAACGTTCAATCCAACCCATGGAAATTTGGAAATGTTACCAGTTTTAGTGAAGCTAGGAATAACAGACATCTCTAAGCAGCAGCAGCTATTTTTGTTTAATAATATATCATGATTAATATTATTAATAATTCATAGGCATAATAGTACTTATAATACTGTATAATATTATGACAATTATAAAAACTTTGCATGGGAAAATGCAGTTTAAAAGTTGCAAGACACTCAAGGAGTAGAAAAAATGCAATCGAAGGAAACACACTTTACCTTTCAATAAATGAAATGGACTCTCTCAAGATAAGGGACGTAGTCCTGTCTGTCACCATTGGCTGCTCAGTAACTTCGTGGTTTCTCATCATAATGCAGTTCCAGTATCGTACAAACCCATAACTTGAGAACCAGGATATGAAAAACAGGAGACTAAATCCAGCAAGGCAGGTCAGCATTTTCCAGCTGACTGAAATCAAGCCCATCAGTCTTCCCAGGGCAGCGGTGAGCGTGATGAGGCCAATCATCTGAGTGGAAAGCCAGAGGTTCCTTCTAAAGGCTCTGTCCATCTCTGGTGTTTCCGTTGGCTGGCAGTCACTTATTAACGTAAAAGGCATCCCGTAAAAATAGTCAAACCCGTGGTTTAAAGGATGATGACAATGGTCGTTGCGGGATTCACAGTTAACACCTTGATGCCACTTTCCTGAAAATACAGATTATTAAAATGTAAAGAGATAATATTTAAAAATGGATTTTTCCTCATTTTCTCAAAAAATTATTGGTTTTTTTCCTTCTTGTGATAACTTCTTCATCCTACAAATATATACCAAGTATGTACTGATATAATGGGATATATTTTACGACTGACGAAAGTAAACCTCTACAAATGACAAATTTGCGACAGAGTTGTTGATGCTCTGTATACATATTCATGCCCTGTAGCTTTGATCGAATGTAAAAAACTGGACTATAAAAGGAACTAGAAGTTGAGAAAAATTCAAATTTCCAGAACCGAGCAAAAATGTATGGCCTTCCTGCAGACCTGTCAAGTATGAAATAGGAGGAAGAAGGCCTTTTGCAAGCACAGGGCAAAATAACATTGTTGTGTTGTTCTGTTGTCTCTTTACCTTCAAGATGTTATGCAGACTTGTTTCTGGAAAGTTTTGAACAGCCTGATGTCAGGACTATGGCAACACTCAGCGACGTGGTGGTGCCAGTCTGATAAGGGAAGCTATGGATAGTGTAGACAAGCCACTTGCAACTCAACAGTGGGTTTGGCAGACAAACCACCAGATCCAGAAGACCTTAAGCTCAGGAGATCAGGATTTCTCATGAAGCTGTACATATCAGCCACTTTGCTGATAATAATATCTCCATATACTGGATGAGAATAAAAGGCCTTGTTTTATAAGTAGTTTTGCCATTTATTTGTGTTTCATCAAATTTAAAAAGTCAAAGCCTTCTACTTTTAAATTCTGAAGTCTTCATGCATCAAAAGGAACATCTCCTGACCTTTTGCAGTACAATTTGTTCTTTATTATGAACATACGTCCATTATTATGGTGAATGGCACATCAAAACCATGTTTTCGCTTCCCTTCCGGTCTGTTCAGACAGACTGGTTAGGCACTTACATGGAATCATAAAAAGCTGGCTCATTCGGCTTAAACACTGAGGCTCGTGAATATCTGAATCATGCGACCAAAATCTACCTCTCACCAGAGAGATGCAGTTTAATTGCATTTTATAATCTCTGATGTAACGCAGGCCTTGGATAGCAGACCTAGAGATCAAAATGAACTTTTATAATTTTACTTGAAAACTCATTTGCAACTAATTCTTCTTGTGGGGTAAGGAACTGCATACTTACAGAAGGGTATTATCCTAAACAAATGGTTCACTATGTTACGTATACAAGGAGTAGTTTTCAACAGAAAGGAGTAGAAAACTACAAGGAGTAGGTTTCAAGCCTGAGTAGGTTTCAACAGAATTGCTGTGCATTAGAATAGGAGCAGGAAAAACTGTTTCATAGGAAAAAAAATGCTGCTTTTTGGCTATAAAGAAAGACTGAAAGTTCTGCTGTAGGTGGATGAGTTGCTTTCAGCTAAAATCACTACTCAGTTTACCTCTTGACATATTTAGAGCCAGCTATAGAATGAAACAGGTTTGTAATCAATACATAAATGCATTGGTCATAAATACAGGTGCAGCTAAAGTATCCTTGGACTTCAGATGCATTCCAACATCTAAATCTCCAGCTGAGGTCGATAAAGGCTTCTGACATGCTACAAAAGACTCAAATCTCCAGAAGATAAAGTAACTGTATAATTAAGGTAAATTAATCTTTGAGGACACATGTTATACAACATTAGCTTTCTGACTACAAAGAAACTGCAAAGCGTTTCCCAACAAAAAGTCTCATTATCACATCAAGCTGCAGGTTATTAAAAGGATTTAACTTTGCAATTAAACTGGTTGTGCTCAGAGCAAAACAATCACAAACAGTCGGATGAGACTATTTAGTGCTCATTCAGCTGTGGTGATGTGGTGGGTAGGTGTTCTGTAAGATTTCATGACTTGAATGTAAAGTTGTTGGGGTTTTTTTTGTGTCACTTATCACCAGTGCTTTCCCTATGGTGCAATTAATCAGAATCTGTCAATCTGGTTAAACTAAGTGATGCTCTCGGTGTCTATAGTGTGATTTTAGCTGAGAGGCCCACAGGGAAAATGCCTGGCTAGCCTCTAGGAGGTATGCAGCACAACCGCTCTGCAGGGCCATTCCTTTGGCAAAGTGGAGACAAATCCGATTGTTTTGTTAGTGATTATGTGCTGAAACCAAGCTGAAGCACGTGGTTAACAGACATGGGCTTTTTTATGAACTTATTAAAACAACTAAAATAATATCGCTACAAAACTAACAGGCGAAGAAGATTCAGTAATGCAGAACTCAGAATGCCTCTAGGTCTTCGTTTAGTGTTGTCCTGGATGGTTTAGATTTATTCTGCTAAGTGAATACAAATCCGTTCCTGCAGACACTTTTTTAGTGAATTCAGTTTATTTGTGCAGGCAACATTTTTACGTGTCAGACATAGATTTTGGATCTTGACATTTAGATGCTCAGATGAGGTAGGGCAAATAGCTGAAAGTTCAGCTCAGGAACGTTTGTGTTTCAACAGTCTGTGGAATTATGTGACATAGCTAAGATAAATGATTATTTGAAACTTAATCATGACCAAAAGTTACAACTGTATTAAAAGAAAAGAAGTCCCATAAAATATAAAGTAAAATGGAATTCATATTAATGCTGAAGGAGGCAAAGTTTTGTGGGCTGCAGTGAAGTCTTGGTGAACTATAGTGGCACGCTGTAATTAAAGAAAAGAATAATTGCTTGCTTTCTGTTTTTGAAAGGCCAAATCCTGTGATATTATGAATTGGCTCTATTGTTTTATGTAGCAGCTGTTCCCTTTTGCTGTGAAGCTGCTCTGAGCTGTGTAAAGCTTCGCCATGCGTATTTAAATGGCACTCATATTTTTGTTTCTTATGAAATAGCATTGGAATAAGTATCTATACCTGGTAGAATAGTATTCAAGAAATATTAACGTACTTTCCATTATATATTTTAACCACCACAGCTGTGCTTGAAAGCAGGTAAACAGTAAAGACTGTTCGCTTTATCAGATGCCTGCTCTTTTAAGAGAGATACTTTTTGGTCAGGATTTCTTCTTACAAGATATTCTTAAATCAGCATATAAAAATATTACAACTGAGGTATGAGCAGTTGCTAACTGAAACAAATGGTTTGAGCGAGACGTGCAGGTGAAACACATACTAGACCATCTTCATGAGTGTCCCCATACCTATCAGTCCTGTGGTGTAGCCTTGCCGCTGCAGTATTTTGGCAAAAGTGGTTTCATTTGGAGGAAGCCCTCCTGAGCCGCCATTCCAAAAAATAACACGGTAATTGTTTATAGCATCCATTCCTAAAAAATATAGTAATAAAAAATCTTAGTAAGTATAAGTGGTAGAGTACTTTCATCAAACATACTTTCTTGTTTCCTGGTTTCATGGATATTATAGTGTTAACCGTTTATCCAAATGCTGTTTGTTTGGAGAAGTGAATCTAGGACTCCAGACAAGATTTAAGAAAAAGTTACATCTCTCCATTAGATAATGCCTACTCTTCTTTGTATCTCATACTGAGAAATTTTATTTTATTCGGAATGGCACAGTTGTATAGAAGCTTTTATATATCACTGTGGTGGAAGTGCACCTACTTAGTGGGACCGTGAGGGCAGGGAGGAGGGTAGGGAGACTTCAGCCCTCTGTCAGCCTCCAACTCTGGCTTGCATAAGGCTGCCTGGGAAGTCAAGGTTTCCCTGCACAGTGGCATGGCTGGTATCCAGCTTCTGAAACCCACAGAGCAGCTATCTAGCACCGCAATCTTCTCCTCACCTGCAGGTTTACACCCTGTTATTTAGCATTATACCTTGGCATAACCCCATCATACAACGTTACATGAGGTACAGTCTGTCAGGGAAGTGTGGAATGTCTCTGGCCCTGTTTTTATAGTGGGAGAGTCTGTACAAGCTCATGTGCCTTTTCAGGCTATCTGTCTCAGTGGGGGCTGTCATGATAAAAGTAGGACGGTATGTCAGCTTCAAAATGCCTCGGGAAGGAAGGCACTGAAGATCATTTGCAGTAGAACAAGCGTTAGAGAGTTGCTGTTAGAAACATGTAGAGCTATTTGTTTTTCATACCTCTTCATCTCCAGAACGCAGTTTGACAGGATAGTATTTTTTCTTCAAAAACAGAACTGGGAAAAATAATATAGCTGTCAAACTGTTATTTCATAGGAGGGATGAATTCTGACACATAGGTAACAAAGCTTTCCTGTAAACGACGAGTTCTCACGTCGTCTGGAGGGAGCGGTCGCGCATCTGCATCTGCTCCCTGCAGGGCTGAGCTGTTTCTGATATCTGATGAGGAGCCACCCATGACAGAAATTAATGTAACTAGTGCTTTAGAAAGGTGTTATTATTATTCATGTTCTGTGTAATGACTTTTTTGAGTGTAACAATTTGTACTAACTCTATTCTGGCTGCGATCTGTGCAATAGAGCACCAAAATGCAAAGTCTTGAGCTGGGGGAGAGCAGGCTCCTCTGCAGAGCTGGTTCTTCTCTGCTCTGCTTCCCCCAAGGTTGGTTCGTTGTACCCCATAAATACAGATATCACCCCAAAGGTGCTAGACCTAGCTGGTGTGTCTTTGTGTGCCTCAGTGAGGGATGACATGTTTGTGGCAACCTTTCTATTTGCACACCCTCATTTCTTTTGTGCCCATTTTACAACGTTGTTCCCTTCAGCAATAAAGCAGTGTTTAAAGGCTGCTTAGTTTTGCAAGACAAACCTGATCGGAGGGGATATCTGCCAGTGAGGAAAGCTGCTCTGCTGGGGGTGCAAAGTGGAGCCGCAGCGATGTGTTGGGTCAGTTTCACTCCTTCCTTTGCCAGGCGGTCAATGTTTGGAGTCCTGAAAATGCAGCCAGCACTGTCAGATATCATTCGGAGAGTCAAGGGAATGGGGACGAGGAATAATATACTTACCTTTATTTTGGGAAGTTTCTTCTATTTGAAGATGGTTGGGAAATACATATCTTTTTTAATTTTTATTTTAATCCCTCAAGTGATGGGGAAATATTTTCTTTTTTCTTTCTTCATTAACAATCATTACCTGGACAAATTTCAAGCCAATCATTCCTTCTTGTTTCCCCAAGTGCTATGAAGGGCCTTGCAGAAATGTACCCCACTGCTCTTGAAGAAGAAAACTAATGCCTTAGGTATGATGCCGTGCTGAAGTGGAGGCCCTGCCATGCAGAGCCCCATCAGCTACCTACGATCATCAGCTACCTGTCAGAAACTTGCTGGCCAGTGCTGATCAGGGTGAGATTCTGAGAACTTCGCTGGGGGAGGGGAGTAATTGTACCAAATTTGGTTTTGTTCAAAGACATGACAAGCTGGTAGGAAACCAGCAGGCAATAACATGGCATGATTTTCAGAGAGAAGGGAAACTCTTATGCCCTTGGGTCTGAAAAGAGAAGTATGTCCTAGTAACACAGCTCATTGCAGTGATTTATACTGTATTTTGATGTGAGAGCAGGAAAGAATGGCACAACAGAGTTAAATGAGGTAATGAGGCCTGATAAAGAGGGGACAACCTTTCTGTCTTCAGGTATGTGCAAGAGCTGAGCATTTCTCAACGTCAGGCAATTAAGGAATGTACAAGAATGGTTGACATATTCCCACAGCAAAGCAGCTCGGGGTAGCAGAGCTGGCCCTGGTAACGCCCTCTAGGCTGTGAGATAATCCTGGTAGTGCTTTACATTTACCAGTGGCACTCATGGGAAATCCTACCGTTTCTCCAGGAAATGAAGGTGAAGACAGCTCAAATAGCTGATGATGGACCGAGGATTGCAGTCTTACATTAAATAACACACCAGCTCTGTTCGCTGTTATGCTCGGTTTCCTTACCTGATAGTATCATTCCCATAGCATCCTACATCCCCTATGCCGAGGTCATCAGCCATCAACAGAACAATGTTGGGCTGTGTGATGCTGGAAAGCTGTGTCAGTGGTGGCTGCAGAAGCAGGCCAAAAATCAGGGGTGCCACCAGGGTTGTCCTGAAACACAGAAGAAGGGAAGAAGCCAATGACCTGGCCATTCATCACTCCCACTGCATGTGGCTGAAGACTCTCCGGCATGAGCTTGGGTGGAGACCAGACCACTCTCTGCCAAGACACAGAGGGTGTGTTAAAATTTCATCATTGACACAAACAGATGTCATGGAAGAGAAAGTGTCGGGATCATAACTTTAAAATCTCCTTTTCTGATCGTTTCCAAACTTCCTATGAGCAGTCTCACTTGGGAATGTACATGTGACAGATGATGTACAAGTTATTTTGCGTTAGTGGCTTGGGATGTTTTTTAGAAGTTGTTTTGGGAAACAGAGAACATGATTAACATCCTCTGACGTCCTTCTCACCCTGACTGGGACCTTTGTGTTGTGAAAAAGTTAAGAACAAGAAAAACAAACAAACAAACAAAGTCACATTGTGAGTATACTATAAACAACCCTACTCTTTCATAATACAGTATTATGTCATTATTAAACTTCACTCACTTTAAATCTAAGTATGATATGACAATAATTCACGAACTTTTTTCTTACCAATAAGATGTTAGTTGCAAAGTCATTTCTGAATTTGGAATGTTCAGATCCTGCAAAACCAAGAGAGAGAGCCTTGTCATGTTTGCATCTTCCTAGTAGTCACTGCAATAAAAATAGGTAAAAGAACTTAATCAAAAGCTATCAACACTGTCTCTGTTTTATTTACTTCAGTGCACCTCAGATCAGACCCTAAATGAAGAAAAGGAATTAATGCTATTTTTATTGCTAGTACTTCTTCACTTCTTAGAGGAATTTTTCTTTTTATGTAGAGAAGTTTATCTTAAAATAGCACAGTAATTCTCTTTTGTTACACGACTCAACTCTATGAAAAGTACTTACTGTTCAGAAAGGAAGAGAAGAGCTTTTTAAAATCCAGTCCTCAATATCACTTATTTTTTCTGTAATCAGAGAGATAGTAGCAGCCTGCTGCTTCTCCACATAATATGCCAAGTTTCCTTTCAGGCTTTTAAGAGATATCTTTAGTTGTAGAAATTCTAATCATCCTCTTCCAATGATGACATTTCCTTAGAAGACACTGAATTTGTGGTCTCCTGTTGTTTGACTCTGAGCTGAGCTTTTTTCTTCTTTGTATGTGTCAGATTTCAGGGTAAGGTGCTATTTCCCCCCCCTCCCCTCTGCACAGCTTTCTGCAAAGGTTCCTCTGGGGCTTTCTCTGTCGCTGCCAGGACAAGACTTAGAAGTAAGGGCCAAATGACCTTGGTTCAAAGAGTTTAAAATAGACTCCTTTCAAATTTATTCCATGTCTGGTTGAACTATCTCAAGAATCTCAATTTTATAAATTATGTTGGTTTCACATTTTATTTTCCAGAAATGATAGTATTTAGCAGCTCAGTTAATATCCATAGTATCATAGACTGTGTTGGGTTGGAAGGGACCTTTAAAGGTCATCTAGTCCAACCCCCCTGCAGTAAGCAGGGACATCTTCAACTAGATCAGGTTGCTCAGAGCCTCACCAAGCCTGGCCTTGAATGTCTCCAGGGATGGGGCCTCCACCACCTCTCTGGGCATAGTTCTTACATTTTATTTATCAACACTACAAGCCTCAATGGTAAAATTTAAATATCTATGCTTAGAAAATTGTCATCCACACATCTTTAAATGCTTATTTACAAGCACCAATGCCGATGCAGCATCACTATCTACAGACACTCAGACTTAGTTTCCTGCATTTGGATTTGTGCCTTTGCTGCATCCTAAGTAGGTCTAGAAAAGACACTGGAGGACACCTCAGCCATAAATATACATGGTAGGTGCCTCCCAAACAGTTGAAATAAAGAGAGCATCTGTAGTTTGTTTCAGTGTCCAATCCAGCCCAAACCACAACAATGGGAGTCAGAAATATTCAAATTGAATTGTGTAATTGGTTGTCACTAACTGCCGGTACTTCGTGGTAGAGAGACACTGGTTCGAATCACAGGCTGGTGTTCAAGGCTGAGTTTCCTCAGAAGCTGCCTGTGAAATAGCGGGTAGTACACAGAAAACAGTTACCGCACTGACTGATACTATCCCTGTCAAGCCATTTCCTTAGTGAAAGGCGATGGGGGTCCGGTCAGAGAAACTTCAGCAGCTCCGGTGGGAACAAGAGGGACAGCGAAAGCAGCTTGCCCTGTCCCTCTCCTTTCTGAGAGGTCAGAGGGGACCCCAGGTTCCCCTGCTGCCCTCCCCCCCCCCCCGCCCCCAGCAGCTCCTTGCCTGGCCCCCGGCAGCTGGGGCAGCAGCAAGCGCCCGCCTCGTTCAACCCCAAGCACTTTGGAGGATGCCTTTTTGGGGACACTTTGGGACAACTTTTGCCAAAGTGGCACTTATGCCATGCTGCAAGTAAACAGTCCACTTCGCTGTCTGAATTGAACTCGGCTTAAAGCAAAACTTTCCTCCCTCTGCCATTATTTAATCCCCCCCTCAAAGTAATGTAGATTTTATCCCTTTCTTCACCTATTTTAATAATCCAGGGGGGTATAGCTTGCATACCTTTCATATTTTACTGCTTTACTTTACTGATTGAACTGTTTTAATCCATCTTTACTTTTCTATCAAAACACTCACAAGATACTGAAATCCCAATTCAAGCCAGTTTGCTTAAGAGAAAATACTCATATTTTTAGATGCACTCAGACACACTTTTCACAAAAACAGTACCCCTTTGTGGCATCAGTTTGGCAACACTTGGTGAAAGGTCTTACAGATAATTCCATTCAGTTTGGTAACGTTCAGTCTGTGAAAATGTCTTCTGAAAATTCCTATTTCGTAGACTTGATATAGATAATAAAAGCCAGACTTAATGGTAACAAGTTGCCTGCAGCTGTCTGCTCTCACTTTGTATGCAGACGTGTATGAGAATAATGTTGTTGTAAAGGGAAATGCCTTTTGAAAACTTCCTTCAGATATTTTTATCTACAGAAGCAAAGAAAAAAAAACCAAAAAAACCAAACTTCCAAATGCCCATTAAAATTTTCCTGTGTGTTTCCCAACAGAGCAAGGGAGGAATACGGTACCTGGTCAAGTTACGCTGAAAGCAGGCAGCTGACAGACTGGAGTGTGAGCTTATTTACAGTCGACTTAAAACCATTCCAAATTTTTCAGCACAACGACTGCGGCTACAGCGCGGCGGCTAACATCTGAGGGCAGTCCTTAAATCTGCCCTCGCTGCTCATGCGCGTTTCGCCACAGAAAAGCCGTGTTATACCGGAACTTGCAAGCGGCTGGATGGTCTAACTTATCCCGGAGTCTCTTAAGCTGCACGTCTCACTGCTGTTTGCACAAGGATGACATTCATACACGCGCGAGGGGCTGGGGAACACCATGGACGCAGCTAAAATGCATTCTGCCCAAGCAGCGGTTTCTCAAGGGAAAGACAGGACCTCCTTCTAGTCCGAGACACTCCAGTGAAAGGCACTGTAAAGAACTGTTTCCCATAAACCTCTCCTTGTTTCCACCAAGGAAAACAGAAAGTGACTGTACTTACAAAGCAGCAATTCTTTGTCTGTAGAAATAGAAGTGAAGCGAATATCCTCACTTGATGGCAGCCCTGAGTGCCTGCAGCGATGGCAAGGTCATCTCTGCGCATGCAGTGAGGAACAGTTCTAGGGTGTGGGGAGGAAATGCCGGCAAGAGACCTCAATTCGCTTTTGCAGAAAATGAGTCATTTGGCTTCACTTCAGAGTGCTGTGTGTTTCCTGGTCAATGCTCTAATGACAAATTAAGGTTACACGCTGGCTAATGTTTTATTTCTTGATTTTTCTTGAGTTCTGTTGTACCAAGTGTTTTGGGAGAGCTTGAGATACTATCAAACAGCAGTCTTGCTTTACTAGCAGAGAATTTTATGTGTTTTCATATCTTAAAAGAGAAGGGAGACATTTTTATGAGTTGGTGGTATATCACCAATTGCAGTGCTCATGTTGGCTTGCTAGCGGAGCACCTCTCAGGTAAGTTTACAGCACCACAGGTGTTCCCTCCCCTGCTCTCTCCCACCCCAGCATTTCCATGGTGGAGCGGTTACAGCCGGCACACGCAGGAGAGGTGATGTGTCTGTTTTTCCTTCTCTCAGTGCCTGCTTCCCTATCCCCACCCATGTTACAGCATCTCAGTCTGCACCTTTCCATTTCCTGTTCCCCTTCACCATACCTTTAGCGCTTCAGGATTCGTTAACGTATGTAGGATTTCTTGTTGTCTGATGCCCTCTGCTGCTGTACGTTTTCTAAGAGGAGGGCACCTTCTGAGGTGGTGGGTTTTTCTGTCCGGGATGCAATCAATCCTAGCCAGGCCCTGCTGACTGGGAGAGCACTTCTTGCAGCTGGGGTCTCCTCCACAGCTTTTCTATTCTCCCTGTGTTTTTTTCCGGGACTTCTTGCAAATTCTATAGTACTTGTACCGGTGAACCACAAACTATAACTGCTATGTTATTTACTAAATTTAGAACGTAGCAGAAAATTGAATGCACGTCTACAGTTACACTGCAGACATGTTTTGTATGTAGCCACCTTCCAACACAGGGAGAACTCATTGAAACCTGCCTGCTGGGAATTTACCGCCTGGGCACAGCTATGGCGTAATGAAGATAAAGGAGGGAGGGTAGCGTTTGTGATCTACAGACGTTCCTCTCACAGTGACAACTGGTGTTCATTTTGGTGTTTTGTCTTTGAAGAAGTGAAAGGTGAATGCCTTCTCACTGATGCCATGTAAAGATGCCGTTTTCAAAAGGTTTATGCAAAGCTAATTCTGTTCCCAGCCACTGCACTAACTACCTCTACCTGTTTTCTCTGGGGAAATCTTTAGATTTCTTTTTAGAAAGTCTGTATTTGTTCAGAATGTGGAATGAATGTGGAATATTGCAGAAGCCTTGCATACTCTTGTCTTTTACCCTCCTTTTCTTTAAACTAAGTACTAGAGGAAGTAGCACTTCCTGACCTTCCTGAAGTACTTCAACATCCAAGAGTCGAAGGCCCAAGTTAGAAGCCGTTTGATACCAGGATATGATGATAAAGAGGCTCCCTCTAGCGACTAATTTATTTTTGAAATCCTATGCTTCAGAGAACATTTGATTCACGCTCTACCTTTCTAAAAGTCATTGTGCAATGATGTAAAATGGCGTTATTTCTTTCAGTTCTGATTTACACTAGGTCTTCAAGGCCCGAATACCCACGAACAGTTGCAAATCCTCACCTGTTGTCCTGGAGAATGTAATCCGGGTTTGTGACACTGGGAAGGAACCTGCTTCATGCGCTCCAGGACTGCTCTGCAACGTTAGCCAAAGTGCAGTAATTGGGGGCACATGCGGGAATCACTTCAAAAGCGCACTTCTGGTCTGGGGTAAAGCAGTAATTCTCATGCCCCAATTCCTCCCTAAGGCTTGACTTAGAAGGCTGCTGCTCACAAGTCTCAGAGAATGATTCAGATTATTTACGCAGCATCTAACCTCTCAAGGGAATCTAAAACTCTCTGCATACTTCCATTTTGGCAAACAATTTGCCGTGCTGTCTAAGCATAACAGCCTACTTTGGCCAGTAGAAATGGTAGGGGCCAGGTACTTGCATGTAAGCATGATCTACCTCTTCAGCAGAGTGGGATGGGAGCTTGGCTAAAAAACTGAAACCTGTTTTTTCTGGATCTTTCTCCCATGATTTTTGATGGATTTTTCAATTAAAAGCCAGGAATAAGGTATATGAAGACCACTTACAACAGGAACCATGGCTCTGGATTTTGCTTTCAGGAATCCAACCTTTTACAAGAGAGATGGACATTAGCTCTCTTCAGAGTAATTTATAGCTTTTTATAAGGTAGTTCCAAGTAAAAGGGCAATGACCACTCTGTCAAGCTCAGGAAAAACTGCTGTAGATGATCTTCAATGGAAAAGAGATAGTTGTTCTCCTTCTTGTGCTTGCCTGCACAAGAGGGTGCTTAATTCAGACTCCTGAGGCCCTTCTGCTGCCCTCGGTTGTGCACTTCTTTTGTCGAAGGTTTACAGCTTCTTTTTTTTTGTTGGCTTCTTCCAACAAAGGACAGCTTCTTCCAAGGACAGTACAGCCCTTGTGTTGTCCCACAGAGGTGGACACTTCTCTGTATCCCGCTCTAGAGGGGCACCCGCCTCCTCTAAGCACCTTGTCATCACTCCTGCTGTTGACATCTCCAGAGAACACAGAGTGTGTACGCATCCATGGCGGTCTGTAGGGATACTACTTTTTAGGAACAGCCAAATGTAAGTTAAATGCTTAATAACAGGCAAGTGGTCTCTTGTCCTCTCTTCCTTCTACTGCAGTGAATGTAGTGATCTCCTAATATGTGTGAATATTTTTGTACATACCAGAATTTACAGAACTTACTTTAAATATTTCTGTAGGGTTTTTTTCCAATAGAAAAGAAGAGCAAAACAGATTTAGAACAGTTTTTAGGCAATTGAGGCTGCTAGACTAAAATTTACACTGAAAATACTAAAAACCAAACCCAAACAATAATGTTTTGCAAACAATACGATCAATACAGACTGGGGAGATCTGAAAAAAAAAATCATGGATTTTCTGTAGCAACCTATAAAATACACAAAACCGATTTTGGTAGTTTGTGGAAACAAGGCACGTATCTAACACGTTCTTAAAACCTCTGCCCTTTAAAACTGCAAGAGTCTGAGATAAAGCACAATAGTGCATGAGGATCTGAAGGTATTACCTGGTCCCATGTTCTGCTGCTTTATGAATTTTCCAGCACTGCAGCTGTTCTTGCAGATACCAAGAGCTGTGGTCTCAATGGGCTGCTATTCCAACTACAGGGGGCTGATTGAAAATCTACAGTATTTAGTTTCAGACTGTTTTCTGATGCTGAGACAAAATACATTCACACAGGTAGAGACTATCTAGAAAAATTACTGTGAGAATTTTGCAAAATGTTTTTACTAGCATGATAATTTATAAGCTAACATAGTGAAAAACCACAAGCCACCGGTGTCACTAAATAAAGACTAGATAAGGCACTCATAGGGTGTCACAGATTTTCAATGTTTTTATAAACTTGAGTAGTGTGAAGTCAGGAATATCTTTGTGCTAATATACATTATCAAAGATTTTCAAGATGAAGTATAGGAGGCTTTAGTTTCTATTGCTTATTAATTAGCAAATATTAATAATAGATATTAATAATTGGACATTATATAAAATTCTAGTAAAATAGACAAACAACATTGAGTATTCCATATTCAGGTCAATTTTTCTGTCTACTGGAAAGCAATCATTTAAACCCATGATAGAGGAAATCTATAATTCAGCATCCACAGATGTATGCAATCTTAAAAGGTAAAAGGTTTTGAGACTCCTTAAAAAGATGTGAGCCATACAATAGAGCAAGTATTGCATACAGATTGCATAAGACTTGCAGGGGACAGAACCACACTCATGTTGGTCTGCAAAAAGCCCCAAAAACAAAGTCAAAAAGAGCCCCTGGAGTACATTTTGGTAATGATTACCATTCTAGATTCAGAATCATTTTTCTCCTTGTTACTACAGTTCACAAATCAACTTAAATCTACCTTCAGTATTTTTCTGGCAACAGCCACAAGCTGCAGTTTCTGAGTTTAGTATTTCAGAAGCCATGATATATAATAATTTCAAGCCTACTACTTGTAATTGTCACCACTGAAGAAACAATGGAGAGAAAAAAGGATAACACTGACCTGTAAATGCAGAGTATTAAAAATAGTTCTTGCTAAATCAAAGCCCTTTTAAACAGTATTTTTGTATTACAAGTTTGAGGAAGAGTTCTTGTCATTCAGAACTGAGGATCGACTTCAGACACTAGGTCCTCTTGCCTATTTAAAATCACTAGTCACATAAATTGCCTACTGCAGTTACAACAGTTGAGCACCCGAATGGCTCCAGCACTGCATAAAGGAGAATTCTTCATGGGAGTTCATCACAGGAATACTGTTTGCACTCTCAGGGAATGCAGCTTTGCTCCAGAAATCCATGGTGGGAACATTCCTAATGAAGCCACAAAGAAACAGCTTTGATGTGATGGTCTACACAGAACAAAAACATGGATTAGGAGGTCTGAAATGTTTTCATATCAATGGCATTCTTAAGCCAAGGTTGTACTACAGACTTCTGCTGGCATAGCTATGTTGGTCATGGGTGTGAAATGCAGTTTTGCTAGTGTATTGTGGGAAAGAAATGGCTAAAACAAACAAAATGCTGGAAGTGATTTTATTTTTTTTTTGGTACAAAATGCATCTTCAGCAGGACTGGTTGGCTAATACTGCATTCCCGCTTGCCATTTAAGTGCTCTGAAAATGGATGTGGTCGCATGCTTTTCACTCATGAATGCACTGTATCTTCTAACATCTCACTTTAACATTGTAGTGATGCAGTTGACTCGTAGAGAGAAGCAGTGAATCATTTATTGATATAAAACAGGGATTTAACAAAGTTTGATAGTAAATGCAGCAGTGTTTGAACAAGATTTGATGGCAAAGCACACGGTTATTTACTGCATAGAGGACAGGGTCAGACAGAACTGTCAGGAAACCCTTCCTGTTGAGTCAAAGTTTCAGAAAGGACCCCCTTGCTTTCTAAACTCCTTCTCAGAGAGAAGACAATCCTTTATATCACTTAGCTAAGATTTCAAAGTTTAGCATGCTATTAGTCATTCACCGAGGATCTGTTGTGGCAAGGAATCTCTGAGTCTTGAGAAGTAACCTTGAGTGGCGTCTCTACTCAAGGGGAGATCCTGGTGTGCAGCCCACTGCCGTGCAGGAGAGCTCAGAGGGCTCTTGGGCTGCTCACTATTTATGGGTGTAAGACGATTCACTTATAGTCATATTGGCATATTGACCACAGTGCCAGTGTTGTGGTGAGGTGGGCGCATTGCTCAAGTTAGCCCTTGGCTATTGTGTTGTTTGTTATCTGTCTCCCTGAAACCACTTTAGAGCCGGATGCAGCCATCACGACTAGATGCACCCATCAGGACCACCATGGGTGGTTATTGCTTGGGCCCAGTTACAGGAGATAAAGGTCAGGTTGGGGGAGAGGGGAAGCACACCGTCACAAACATCTGTAGGCTTGGAGGGAGGCAAGTAGACAAATATATCAAAATATCCTTGGGATTTTTGCTTGTACCTTACATGCTGTGATCTGGAATCCAAACACTATCGCATACGTAGCCTTATAAAAATGTGGAGAACTATATTTCGCTCTCTCTACGCCAATTACCTATCAGTTTATAAAGTTACAGATTTAATTCCTTTTCTCCCATGTGTACATTTTATTTTAATATGTCTGAATTTCCTACCCATTCCCTCCCTCTTGGATTTTTGTGGTTTGCAATTAAGTACCGTAGACCTCCCTTTTTAAGGGCCAGTGAATTAAATTCTACTGCTCATGTAGCTTTGGGAAGGTTGTCACTACAGGATACACCCAGAAATGTAATTAGAAAGTCTTACCTTTTGCTCCTTCTGTATATATCCATTGAGTCATTAAGAAATGTCTCTGAAATTGTGAATTCTCTTTCATTTTTTTGTTACAGAAGTTTAAGTAGTGACTTTACAGCTGGCATTGTATTAAGCAGATTTTCAGAAGCAGAACTAGAATTTCCGTCTTTCATTTGTAAAATGAACAAGTCTCTAATACTTGGCAAAATACTTCTACAGAAAACAAGTAAAATTTCCTTGTATTTTACATGCCACATATTTACTAACTCTAGCACTCATTTAAAAGTCTCTTTATTTTTAGTTTTATCCTGTAATTTACAGGCTTGGGTTTACCAATGAAGCAGATCAGATTTCCCCCAAACTGCAGACTTCCTTCCTTCCTTCCCATATTGTGTTACAGACACTGGTTGGTTTCAAAATACTAAACAAACCAAGAGTTTCCCCTGCAGCTTTATAACATAACTGGTCTCCACCCATAAGTGCTCAGCAATACCAGGTACTTGATTTCTGCTATGCTGCCAAAGTCAACGTTTGTCTCTAGGGGCTCTCCTAGCTTTTGTTCATCAGCAACATGGGCTACATCTATCTCCGGTTTTACCAAGGACCTAAAGAGGCTCCAGGCTCTTCATTCATTCCCAGATTTCCTTTCCCTGCAAACCCTTCCCCCTCCTGTCCCACTGTAGCCCCACAGCACACCCTGACCCAACCCCCCCTTGTTTCAGTGTCTTTGCTAATCCTAAATGCTCACTTTGCTGCAGAAGGCCTGGAGATTCTCATGCTCCCTGAGCAGAGCCTTTTCTCCAGCTCTCTCTTCCTACACATAGCCCTGTGTGGGGAGGCCCTTTGGTGTTTCAGAGAGCCTGGGCTGCCTGCTCAGCTGCTGTCCCAGTGCTCGCTAAAACGTCTGGGACCTGACCCCGCTATGTCTCCTGACAGGGACGGGCTTCTGTATCTGCCAGCTCTGGGGCCACGTTAATCTCCCTCTGCCTTCATCTGTCCTCTTCTAGTACGGTTAAGAAAGAAGACAATAGTCCTGGAGTTTGAATCTCAACTTCTTTTAGACAGACATGAAAATACTGTGAATGTCACTCTGACTTCAGAAGACTCAGCTTTGACGTCTGCAGTTCCCCATGTCGTGTCTGGAGACGGCCCAGAAGGCTGCAGAGATGACACAGCCTTGAATGAGGCAACTGTTTAGTTCTGTCCTTTACAGACTCTGCATAAGGGAAACTACATCTTAGCAACTCTAAATTGGTTTTCATTTCTTATGAGTGAATTATTTTTCCTATATATTTCATTATGGTATATATGTGTATGTGTGTGTATCTATCTATCTATGTGCACAAGAAAATTAAAAGCAGACTATCAGCAGTGAAAACAGGTCCAGATGCAGTAATTAGGAGAATATTTGTTATGCTACAGACCTAACTAGTTTGTTAATGAGTATGGAAAATGTATCTGAAGAAACGCTAATTACCTTAGCCAAACAATTTCCTGTATTGAAGAGAAGATTATGTGAACAGTGTTTGGTATTACTTTTACATGCAAGTTTCAGGCATTCATTAATGTAGCAATTGTGATCCACAGTGTATTGACAACTTCCAGATGCTCAGACTAATAAGGAAATCTTATTACTCATTATTTAGTCTCTGATATTAACAATCAGCTAAAATCTATTGCATTTAATGGAACATACTGTAAACTCTAAGACAGAAATTATCTAAAAGGGCAACATCTGAAGAAGGTGAAATAAGGGAGAAGTTGTTAAAATAAAATTATTTGTGTGCTTCTATACACTTTAAGTATTTTAACACATTTTGGATACACAGCATGTGTGTGGCAGTTATTTCAGTTATGTCAGCTTCTTTGCTTAATTTTGCCAGAAAGTAAGGTAGGGATTTAAATTACGCAAAATATATAATAAATCCAACTAGAATATACCCAACACATCAGAACTAATACTCTTTAGTCTAATGAACGCACAAAAGCCTTGTACATAATTTTCAGGAAAACAAGCTTTTTAATATAGAAATCAAGTTTGCATTTTTCCGTTTATTGGGTTGAACTATAACATATGCTTGAACAATCTGGCTGGAAACCACATTCTTTGCATAAACCTTAACTTTTTCTGCCTCTGCTAACAGCATGTTGCGTATGCGTTACACTTTCAACCAGAGATTCTTGTTAAAATACTCTACAAAATAAGTAACGAGCAGTAGTTGGAGCCATGCTCCATTTTCTGTTACTAATGCACGCTCTCACTGCAGCCCTCATTCTAGGCTGGGTTTGTTAACACGGACATTTCGGTACTTGTGGAATCCTGTTACCTTTTGGTGCCTTAAGTGCTTTCGTATCTCATTTAAACATAAAAAGTCATTTTATCTTTTGTTAAGAACTTCCAAATGCTTAACTATCTTTTGGCTAAAATCTTGGCGACGTTTTTAAAACTTAGTGAAGTTGTTTTCTCAGAGTGTTTTTTCACCACTAGAGGGTAGAGGAGTACAGCATTGGCCAGCAAGTAAAAATGCCGTGATCTACAAAGAAAATAACTCGCTTTGTTGCTTTTAGGATCCAGAGGCTCTTCCATCTTTTCTTTTCCACATGATGGCTCAGACAGAGTAAAGTTAACAGAATGCAGTTCCCAGGCGAGAGGGGAATCGAACCTATGTAATTGACTTGATTGCTTGCAAACAGTCTTCTGCCAATGGGTTTGAATATCAGGGCCCACTTCAACCCGAGTGTTAAGTTTGCAACACTGATCCCAAGTATTCTCTAGAGCTGGAAAGCTGAAGCCTAGCTATGTGTTAGGTAGCCCAAACTACTTATTAAAATACAGCAGTACTTCAATAAGCCTGCTTTCACAAGGCTGGTGGGATTTTTGATGAGTCCATGTCCTCCATATCTCTGCTTTGCAATTTGCAATCTAAAACTCTGGGACTGCGATAGCCATTTTTGTGATGTGTTTTAAAGTTCTTTGAGAGAATTTATCTGTAGGCAAGAATGCAGCATCTGGGAATAGGCAGGTGTTTAAAATACAGTTAGGCTGGTTTCTAACCATCTGGTGATATAATTAAAATATGGTTTGTGGAGTAGCATATCATTGCAGCGTCTCAAGGTTAAAGTCAGTTTCTTGGTTAAACTTATCTGAAGCTTTATGCACTGTAATTAAAGCCTCTGTAAGTTACAAACTAGACAATTAAATTCTAAGACAACTTCTTTTGAATGTGAACAGCAGAAACAAAATGCACAAAATAGAGGATGGTTACGTATATCCCTTGTATATCCTCTGTCCACTCAGAAGATCTTTCTAATGTAACCCAGTACAACTTGTCCTCTACTGAAAACAACCACAAGTCAAAAAATTCTGTTGCTGATAGCTCAGATACTTTCTGATGGATTCCTTAAATCTTTAGAGACATAAATGGTGTACAGGGCTTTAGGTGGCATCCCTGGACTCAGGGTTCTTTCTATATGAATATCTTCTAATTTCACCGTATCATTCATCAGTCTGAAGGGTACTAGTTCTGATGTACTGGGTATATTATAATTTGAGTTATATATTTTGCGGAATTAAAATCCCCACCTGACTTTCTGGCGAAATTAATTGACTTTGTGAAGCAGTTTGAAATGCCATACCATTTGCGAAAGAAAGACTTAAGGTGTTCCATGGGCTTTGTTTTACATTTCTCAGTGACACCACTTGCAGGCGCTTGGTGCTAGGACACTTCTCATCATCACTGGGGTTTTGCAGCACCATGCTCCTCCAGTACAGGACTTGTAGTGGGATTCCCTGGTAGTGCTCTGCAAGGGATTTAGGCATTCCAGGGAGCTCAACCTATCTCAGATATGAGTCCCTACTCTAAAAATGAAGAGTAGATATCAATGATTAGTCTGTCAAGAGAAATTTATTAGCTCTCAATAAGATGCAGTAACTGGAGAGGTTTTTCTCTGTTTTCTCTGATTAATTTGTTTTCTTCTATGAAGTAAAAAATCTGCTCAGAAAATAACATTTTCCTCTTCCAACAAATCATTAATTGCTATCTGAGTTCTTAGGTAAGAAATGTCAGAAGCCACTGAATCCTGGTTTAGAAGCACCCCTGTAGTTAAAAGACAGAAAAAACCCCAAACCCCAAATTATATCTAAAGTAAAGGAGAATTGGAACATAAATGCATCTTTTCATGAAGCTAAATTTTTGTATATTCAGAACAGATTTTGACTTCCTTAGAGTTTGCTAAAAGCATTAGATGAAAAAAACCCCACTTTATTTAAAAAACATCTGCTATAAAGAATTCCTCCTCGAAACAGTCACCTTTCATTGCCTCCTGCCATACGCATCAACAGCTTCGCTTCAGCTTAGGCTGAAGCAAAGAAAAACAAAATGGGAACAGACGCAGGCCCAGTATGAACAAATGGCCTGACCCCTGTTTACCCCTCACTTCTTGGCACAGGCTGGCTGATAAGAGTGGGAGGGGGAAGTCTAACAGCCCAGACCTCTGTGTGTGGAGCACTGTCTGTAGTTGGGGCACCACCAATAGACCTGGCACCGCCTATAGCTGGAGTACCACTTACGTCCCTGGCTCTAGGTGCCCTGGAGAAGAAAGGGTGACTTTAACCTACCGCAGCGGTGGGGAAAGGTTTATTCCCACCTACTGGGTCCAGTCAGCTGCAATGACACCGGCGCCATTCCTGATGCAGAGCCAAAGGAAAGCAGTTGCTCTGGGCCGGGTGTGTTAACGCTGCTGGAAATGAAGCAAAGGAGGGAGGCAAGAGTCTTTTTGGCTTCCTTGCAGTCTGAGCCTGTGGATAAGGAGATGGACCCAGAGAAAGCTGAGGATTTGCTCGATGCTGTGCTTGTTAAGTGTGTGTGTTCACTGCAGGCACCCTTTGAGTGATTAGCATCCAGCTCAGAGAGTGCACATTAGTCTTTGGTTCAGTTACTGTTTCCTCATTAGTGGTATGTGCTTGATTTCATGCTTCTTGTGGGCTTAGGCCTCTAGAAGACACAACCGCTAATTCTCTGCACTGCAGCTGATGAACTGATCCACGTGAGTTGTGGGGTGGCGGTAGCAGGGGAAGGGCCCTGTTCAGAGCACACACTGAAACTGTGGGAGATGCTGGAGGACCAACAAGTCTCAAGCATTGCTCATCTATGACCTCTTTACAAAGGGTCAGCCTAGTTGTTACCCAAACTGGATGAGATAATTATGCAGGGACATTGTACCTTCTGTCTGTCCTGGACTGAATGCTTCATTGACTGAGTGCTTGAATAGGTGGCAAAAGAAATCCTTGGCCTAATGCCATGCTTTTAAAATAAATACTGATAACATCAGGGAAGTTACAAAAAAAGTAGGAGAGTGATGATGTGTTAAATGCACAGGAAGACTGACCTGAGCAAGCCTAGGCTAGCTACACTAATGTTAGCTGTCAAACAAACCTGATGTTTTCCTTTGCAATTGCTAGTTTGGGAGGCGATGGTAATTGCGGGATTGCAATCTACCTACAGCTTTGAAAGCCTCTATACGATATAATGTGGAATGAGTTCTGATTTTAAAAGTAAATACTCCACAATACCAGCAAAGCATGTATTAAATGGATAAAGAATAGACTAACTGGCATATCATAAATAAAGCAGTCGTTGGTGAGGAAATGTTATTCTAAGTGTTTATAAATATCTGCCTTAGATCTAAAAAATTACTGCTGAACACATTTGCTCCGAGGAGTGGAGAAGACTAAGTAATTGTCAAGACAGGACAGTCCCACGCTGGAATTTGTATTGCTTGGTGAACTGGGTCCTTTTGACAAAGACAGGGCATTCACATGCTGGACCCTGAAAGGCAAACTGTGTCAGACAGGGAGTGTATCCTGGAAAGAGTGACTGTGAAAAGGGGCTAGTGACAGTGTCCTTTTAACCTGGCATAAATTGCCAGAATGCTAGTACAGGGGGAGGATTATGTGATCACTGAATTTAAACACACAAAGGAGGAGTAACAGAGTGCTAGAACGCTGTTCTTCTGGTATCTACTTTCTCAAAAGGACTTTTGAAACAACGGAAGAGGTACAGAACAGTAATTTTAGGATCTCAGAACATCATTGACAAAGGCAGGCTTAAAAAGACTTGATTAAAGAATGTACCAAGAGGTGATTCCTCACGAATGTGCAGATTTCTCTGGGAGTGGGGGGACAATGAATACTAAAGCCACTAATATATTAATAGTGAAAAACTTAACAAATACCAGTGGCTGGCAGCAGAATCTGGATAGACACCTGCAAACAGGAAATAGCCACCATTTTTTATCTCAGATGGCAACAAACTATTGAAGACATAGACTTCTGTCTTAACATGTTCAGCTCAAGCTTGGATGCCTTTCTGGAAGAAAAGTTTTAGCCAAATATATTATTTGGCTTAATGCAGAGATAAGTGGATGAAATGTAAGTTTTTTTGATACCTTGCAGGTCAGAGTAGATGATGCAATGGTCCCTATTGACATACAACTCTATTAGTCTCTGAAAAGGCCGTTGCTCAACATGTTCTAGCAGTTCTGCGTAGACAAGATGGTCTAGACTGAAGCACACACCAGGAACCTGTGCTTTTAAGCAGTTTTGCAGGATTCTTTTTCATTATAAAATAAAACCCACCGGTTCAGTACAGGAGAAAAGCCAAACCGACCTTAAAGAAAGAATGACCTTGGACCGTTTGTTCCTGTCAGGCTTATAATAATGCCTAAATAACAAGTAAGGTGTTGTCTAGCCAGGGAGCAATTGAAAGCTACTGCTGCTCTTCTGAAATAGTTTTCATTTTGTTCTTCCAACTTACTGTACTTTTTTCAGTCAAGTCAACTGTGGCTTGTTCCTGAGCATATGAGAAAACAATTATGCCATATTTCTCATGCCAATACAAAATGTTCACTATTAAAACAGAGTATATTTTGTTCTTCATTCATAAAATCTACCCCTTCCCCATGATTGATTCTGCAGATTAGTACAAATATCTGCAGTTTTGGCTTCAAACAAATTTCTCATTTCTTTCTTGCTCTCTCTTTTATATTAATATATGACTTTTAATAATCGAGTGCAGAAAAATCATTGTGAATCTTTTCTTTCAAGTGGCTCCTATAACTGTGCATGTGTGACTTTATGTGAACTATAAATCTGTTACATTAGTTATCTTTTTAAAATTATTTTGGCCATAGCTTTAAGGGGCTGCTCAAGAACAGGATACACTGACTTTACAGAGAGCACTTCTGCCTTAGGTTTTACAAGATGCAGTCAGCACAGCTGAATACTTAAATTCTGAGGGCCTAGGGCTTTCTTAATAAGATCTTTTTGTGGAATGCAATTTTTTTCAGGGGTTAGAAGTCTAAATCCTCCATTTATTTTCAATGTAAGTACTAGACTTATATGTGTAAATAGAGAAATTGACATAACCTTTCTGCCTTTCAACCGTCTGCAGATATAAAATGCAAGCACAGTTACAGCTTTATGTATTGTGCTGGTGTAAAGACGTCATACAAAGGGACTCCATAGTTCTTATGCTAATCCAGTTCTTATGCTAATCCAGTTCTTACAGTAATCCATATTTGCCCAGATTTTGCGACTTTACTTAGGAATCTAACTTTCTGTGGATAAAAATGGTCCTTGGCTTTCCTCCAGACTCTGAGTTGTCTAACCAGAGTTTCTGCAAGTTTCATATAGTATATTCTTTAGGCAAATCTGAGTGCACAAACAGAAATGCAGACTGATGCCAGTGAGCCATTATGGTCCGTCTGACATGGCTGAGCCATTCCACATGACTGCAGGTATCTGGTGGGTTATTACTAGAGACTCCAAACAATCCTCAAATTTAAATGCTTGCAGATTTTAATGTCTGATTCTTTTTAAGCACCTGACTGAATAAGTTCAGTAGCCAGAGGTCAGGAGATTTTGCACCTCCAGTTGGTGTTAATGTGGCAAAACAATCTTTATGTAGTTTCAAAACAAGCCTTCCATTCTTCTACCCCCCTGTTTATAGCAGCAATGCTTGCATATGCTGGTTCTTCCCCTTTTAGAAGCAGCAATTTCTATCACAGCAATGATGCTATGAAGCAAAACTTACACAGAAATCTCAGCCAATGATCTAGTTAGCAGGGAAATCATATAAACAGTGCGATTGATTTAAACACTGGTTTCAAATAAGGCTTGGTGAGAAAATAGCAACGATGCTCACACACACACACCCCAGATTCCGCTGTTCCAGCCAATGTTTTGCCAGGTGGTTTGCTATTTATTAACACTATTGAACTGTAGCTCTGGGATCTCTATATTGTTTTGTTGGGGTTTTTCCCCCCCCAAGGAAAATTTTGACCTCCAGAGGAGTTCTTAGTAGCAAATAAGGAGAATGTGTTAAATTGCAAGGTTGTTCTTGCCATTTAAGTGCTTACATGGTATTAGCAAGACTGGAACCAAGCACACAGAGAGCTACCCTACAGTTTGGAAACAGCTGCTCTCTGAATTTGATGTTCTCAAAATGTCTTTGCAGCCTGACAAGCAAAGAGGTGCATTCTGCAAGGATTCTTGAAGACTGGCAATGGGCACAAGGTGGAGGGAGATGGTCACTGGTGTCTCAGTCAAGCTAGTGGAGGCAGATAACATGATGAGCCCTCTGTGACCTACGAGGGTAACCTTACTCGGGTGTACTGTCTTTTCCCTGTTTTCAAGAAAGTTAGACCTGGAATGGCTCCCATTCCATGTTCTATGACACCAGTTCTCTTTTACTGAGCTCTTGTTTTTAAGCATCATGAAAATGATGTCCCTTATTTTGTTCCTCCTGTATGCTGGTACAATATGCATTATTTAGAAAAGCTGTACTTCATTTGTCTGTCACATGTAATTATATGAAAAAAAGAACAAAGATGAATGAGAGGCAGGGGAGAGAGGGCAGTAATTGAACAACATTTCTTTTTCCTGCCTCAATCCCATCTAGGGATGTGTTTTCCTCCCTATTATGCATATTTTACTTCTCTCCATACAGCAGAATTATGTTCACGCATTAAGAAAAATACATATAAGGGTGTATGTTGCAGCACATTGGAAATAATTTAGTCATGAAATCATACCTGAAGAGAAGTACATTGCCACTGGAAAATGTTCTGGTGGTGTTATGAAAACACTGATGCATTTGTATTAAAAGATGCATTATTTTGATAATATAGATTAGTTAATATGTTAGTGAGCTGGATGACAATTAACCAAAATTAGGAAGTGACATGTTACCAACAGCTGATGATGAAGTTATACTTGGACTAAGACTAAAAATTACTTTGACAGCACATTTCATTTACATGAGTGCTGCATTAATCACTACCCTTAGCTAATGCATTTACCAGACCTTGTGACAACATGGATGAAACCTAGATTCCTTTGTGTGTTTTATTCCTTGCATTTACATGGAAAAATGTATTATGTCACCCTAAACTCTCAGCTCAGCCAGTGTGCGGTGCCAAAGGGCTTACAGAACATTCATCCCACCTTCTTCAGGAAGTTATCTACCAAATTTTATATGCTTCCTTACTGATGAAAGTAATATGCTACTCACTTGGTGGTTTCTTGTTTGTAATTCGAGAAATACTATGAGGAATACTGAAAGAGATAAAAGATAAATGCAGAAAGGAACCTAAAATGGGAAATAAGAGAATGTGAATTGTGTCGTATGAGATGGCAAGGCAGTAGAATATAGCATGGTGTAAGGCCATTTTACAAGAGGGAAATTACATACAGCCTGCATCATCCTGTGTGGAAATATGAATTCTAAATATATCATGCTACATAATTCTGCATCCTTAAAGTGAAGGGTGAAATTTGATCAAAACCCCAACTATAAGGTTGCATAGGTTCCGTCTGCATTAGCAAGGATCAGGGACCGAGGCACACACCGCTTGCTGGATCTGCAGTGTGAGGCAGTTGGTTCCACAGCCTCTCAATACACTTGAGAGATTTTTGGGTTTTTTTAACTTCAGACTGCTCCCAGAGACTGAATGCTGGAGCTGCTGGAGTATATTAGGTGTGGTCCTGCAGTTTATCTTTCAGTTTAATTTCACCTGAAAGAAATCCAGTTTGTGCATGCCAGCTCCACTAACTCCACCGTGCAAACCGATGCACCATGTACATGAAAGCACAGGGGGAATTGCTTCAAAAGAGTAGACGTATCCATTAACAGCAAATGCGTGACTTGATCCATTTATGACTACAATACAGGGGAATGTAGTGCTTGCAAGTAGCAAAACCCTATATCCTCTAATGTGCAGGAGGCATTTCTAAATCAATGCCAAACATTATGATTTCAGAGCTACAACATACTTACGGCTTCTGATGTGTTCACTTAGTGGCCTGCGGCTATATGGAAAAAATACTTGTTAAGGATTGCAGTGTTACGCTGTCAATTCTTCTGTCAATTACAGAATTGCTTTTTGTAATGCTAATTAAAACAAGGAGCCTCAGTAAAATGCGCTTGTCTCTTAAATATCTAAAAACCAGCTAAATGCTGAGCTATCCAACTTCAGGCCATAACTTATGGCAGGTGTGCTTAGGTGGGGCTTGATGAACTCCAGCTTGTGTCTCGCTTATGCTCCAGGCTGCTGCGTGCCCACCTCGGAGGCAGACGGCTTCCCCAGCACGGCGCTGGGCTCTGGCGGGGCCATGCTCCTTCAAGACGAGCAGTTTGTCCGGTTACAAACCTCTGCTGAACTGCACGGCCTTCGGGTCAAAACTGGCTCAAGTTGAGCGGCCTCGGAGCATGGGATGGGCAGGGTTCCTTAGGGCTTGTCTGCAGCTGGGTGGGAAGGTACGCTCCTAGGCATGGGCATGCCCAGCCAGCGGATCAGGATTCCCAAAACTACCAATGAAAACTTTGCAAGGATGGTACTGTTAGTAGATTAGAGGTTTTTTTCCTCTGAACGAAGGCTGTGTTGTGGTTGCGATGTCCCTGAGCACCCCCACGGCCCTGACTGGCGCTCCTGGGGCTCTGCTCACCCTGACAAGGGCCCAGGGCCCCATTTGAGCCCCCCGGGGCCGTCAGCTCCTGCCCCAGTGATGCCCCAGCAGGGCCGGTCCCCAGCTCCCCACAGCCCTCCCCTGCCCAGTCATGGGCCCCCTGAGCCGGGCCCACCCGTGGGCTGTGCCTCAGCCTGTCCCTGTCCCCAGGGAGGTGCCCGATGCCCGGGGCTGGGGCTGCCCCGGTGCCCCCGGCTGCCCTGCGCCTGGTTGCGGGTGGGACGGGCCCTGGCTGCCAGGCCCTGCCATCACCCACTGTGGGGAGCCCCCACTGCCCCCAGGGAGCTCCTGACAGTGGTGGTAAGATGAGCTGTAGTTCTGGATAGCCTTTTCAAATCACAGACGTTAAACAAACACTGAATACTGTCCTTCAAGTAATTGAAAGGTAAAGAAATAATAGGAAAGGGCCATAGACTTGTGTGTGTCCCCATCTCCGCAACCATGCAGTGTGGAGCCAGATGGTGACTGTGAACGGCAGAAATAAACAGGAAATAGATTGCTTGAGACCTCAGGTGTATAAAGTCTTTTCTTTCAGCAATTCAAAAGCAGGTTGAATTGTGGGCAGCTCAAGGTGCTAAGGAACTCCGAGAACAAGGCTGGAGGCCAGGAACCAACCTACTTAATGCAAACCAACCTACTTAATGCAAACATGCCCAGGATGTGTGCTTTCCAAATTTTGATTGCTACGGCCGGTAATATAACAATGGACTAAGATAATTGTCACCCCTTCACCCAAGCAAGATGATCTTTGCTGAGAGGTGATGAAGTTTGGACAGGGTTGAGATGCTGTCATTTTCCTAAAGCTCAGGAGAGCCCAGGCAATGTGGTACTTTCTGGTGCAACCATGGACCCGACAACTCCAAACAAGGGTCAGGGGAGGATGTGTGTGTGTGTGTGTGCAACACCTAAATATAACACCGTAAATATGTTGTTGTACTCTTGCAGACAAATATGCAACAGCAACAAAATACAGAAATATCTAATGGACGATAGTAGGCCAATAGGTTCTGGTAGCAAGTATTCTTAAAGTGTCTTTCATGTGAATTTAATGCTTTGTTCACAAGCTGCACGTTATTCACTTTCTGAATCTTGAGTGATTACTGTAAATGATGGTGCACTGAGATATATATGTACAGTGGCTGTAGGAATCGAATCAGTTTAAGTTTTCCTGCAGTCCCTAAACCTGAATTTGGGCTGGTGTCTCACAGCAATGAAACCGAAGTGCAGGAAGGCAAGGGCAGTATGCTTCAGCATTTCACTTGCACACAAGTGCACGCTACAATCCCTTTTTGGAAGGGGGTTTGTGTTAGGCCTGCTAATCTTGCCGGCACTCCTTTCATTCTCCCGCAGTTCCTCCTTTAACCTCAGCTGTCTTGTTTTGCTGCAATTCTTAACCTGTTTTATGACGCTGCTACCCTCCCTTATTCCCAGAAGGATATGCATATATGATGAAGTATTTCCTGCATAGACAATATTTGTACATACCTTTGGGATCCGTTGGAGAGAAAAAGGATATTTGAATGACAGCTGTTATAAATCATCTGTAATTTGCTTCTTAAAAGGAAGTCCATTGTCCTAATTCGTGCAATGTTGTTGTACAAAAAAGATTTTATGATAATCACAGTAGATTATTTAATCAAGATTGATTACCTAAGGAGAATTAAAACAGTCTGTGTTATTAAGTAACTAGATAAACAGTTCACATTAATTATTTGAAATTATGGATAGTGTCTCTATGGTGTTTTTTTTTTTAATTTAAATTTCTGAAATCCATTATTTCTACACCAGAGTTTTCATTAAGCTCTTAGAAAAATATATAAAATTATGAGTAACTCTAGAGTCAAAGCATCAAACATCTCAAGTTTACAGGTAGTTATTTCATATAGCAGTTAGACTTAGGCAGAATCTCTGCGCAAATACAGAAAAACACAAACAAGTTGCACAAGCCACTATTTTCCATTTCTCTGCAAGATATCTGTACATAATGGAAGTGGGAGATAGGTAATTTTAATATTTACTTAGAACCAAAAATGCTTATATTTGAGTAACATTTGCCCTTAGGTAAAGTGTCGTCGAAGTTTTAAATGAAAATATTTTTGTTCAGGACCAGGCTGATGAGGCTGACGAAATCTTATTTTGGCTGCTCAAGGAAGTCTTGGGCTGACAGAACCTGGCCCTCATGGGTGACTTCAGTTACCCAGACGCTTGTTGGGAAAACAACACAGAGGTGCATAAGTCGTCCATCAGGTTTCTGGAACGCGTTGAGGACTGCTTCCTGCTACACATGCTGGATGTGCTGACAAGGAACAACTCATTGCTCGATTTACTGCTCACAAACCAAGAAGACTTGACAGAATAACCACCAGTGTTAGCTTTAAGTACAGCGATCACAACATTGGGGAGTTTAAGATCCCGCTGAGCACACTGAAGACCAGTAGTAGGGCAAAGACCCCGGATTTTAGAAGAGCCAGCTTCAATTTGCTCAGAGCCCAGCTACGCAGGGTTCCACAAGAATATCCGTGGAGGGCAAGAAGCGCCCCCTCCAAACCCAGGCTGTTCTATGGTTCTTTGTTAAACTTCATCAGTGTAATACTACATATTCTGCAATACTACAATATTCTGCAATGCTACATATGATAGACCAGCACTTAGTGTTTCCTCTGTCCAGAGGAGAGCATTTCTCTTCCCATCTACAAATCAGCAGAAAATTATATGTGATAGGAGGTGGATTCTTCACTAGGTCAGCTGAATTTCTAGAACTTACAGTGAAGGTAATAAAACAAAGAGTGACATCTTTCCTAAATCCTGTCTATATATATTTTGAGTAGGTAAATAGTGAAAAAGAATTTCTGATTTAAGAACAAGGATGTGCCAGCCCAAACAGCTACAAGCTGACTTTAGGAGGGCAGCTCCTAAACAACCTTCCCACATTAATGAGACCTATGAGTACTTTGAAGATATATTTAGATAATTTTATTTATTTTTAAAAAGTATTATATGACATATCTGCTGATAAAGGCAGAGAATCAGACTTTAGGACCCAGCAAGTTCTTTCCATTCTCATGTGCAAAGTTAGCTAGTATTTTATTAATATATATTAATATACCATATATTTAAAAGTCATATTCAAAGCTATTAAAAAATCAGAGCCAAAAAATTAAGTGAATTGTGAATACTGTCTAGCAGCAAAAACTTACAATATATTCTCTAGCGTATGTCTGAGTACGTGCCACTGAAGGAAGAAGAAGCTATGAAAAACTTAAGGGAGAAGATTTATCTATCTGCAGAGTGTTCTGTTTCTGCAGCATGAAATAACGGAAGGAAGCTCTTTTGCCATGAGACCAACTGACAGCTGCTACCAGAGGTACCTACAGCAGCTATTTGTGGATCTTCCTTTGCTGAAAGGCACATGAAAAAATGTATGTGCAATTTGTGATTTTAGTTTTTATCAATGTGTGTAACTGGCCAGAAAAAAATTGATTTTTGATACCTCTAAAAATTCCCAGTCAGTTGCAGATTCACGTGCATTCCCGTGGATTTAAAATCATATTAACAACTCTTAATGTGCTTTTAGGCACAGAGCACTACCAACATTTGTCCGCTTTTCTTTGTCTCTCCAAAGTAAAGTGAAAAGAGGGGTCTCTATTCTGGAAGCCTACAGAGAATGACTAAAGGATTTCCCTTGTAGAAAATGCTTTCTCTCCCTACTGTCGACTTTCCTCTGTTTGGAAGATAGTGTTGCTCTTGGAGAGGAGTTGCTGCAGGGAAAGAGTGAGCTCTGAAAGCCTCTGTCTTGGCCTGGAGAGTGAGAGTTGGCCTCAACCCAAACAAGAGGAAGCTCCCCTGTGTGCAGAGGGACTATTGCTGAAGGACATTACGTGCTACCTAAAGAAGGCTACAATTGCTCATTGCAGTATTGGAGCAAATTAGTAACCTCTTCTGAATGAGGAAAAATCATACTCAAAAGAAAAATGCTGTAATTTTGAGAACTGATACATTTACGGTTTGTCTTTCCCTGCTGCTTTATGTGTTTTAGTGCTGTCTGATGCCAGTGAAATTAGAGCATGGGACGTGGGTGAGGAATCATCGTTCTGCTTCACTTTAAGAGTGCCCAGTGAGTGCTGTACCTGTGATGATCAGTGAAGGATCTACAAGTCAGATAAGAAGCAATAAAATAAAGGAGCATGAACTTGACAGGCTTGAGGAGTGGGCCTGTGAGAACCTCGTGAGGTTCAACAAGGCCAAGTTCAAGGTCCTGAACCTGGGTCAGGGCAATCCCCAACATCAATAAAGGCTGGGGGATGAATGGATTGAGAGCAACCCTGTGGAGAAGGACTTGGCAATGCTGGTGGATGAAAAATTGGACATGAGCCAGCAATGTGTGCTTGCAACCCAGAGATCCAATTGCAGCCATCAAAACAAGCATGACCAGCAGGTTGAGAGAGGTAATTCTGCCTCTCTACTGTGCTCTGGTGAGACCCCACCTGGAGTGCTGCACCCAGCTCTGGGGTCTCCAGAACAAGAAAGACATTGGCCTGTGAGAGTGGGTCCAGAGGAGGGCCATGAAAATAATCAGAGGGCTGGAACGTCTCTCCTCTGAAGAAAGGCTGAGATAGTTAGAATTGTTCAGCTTGGAGAAGAGAAGGCTCTGGGGAGACCTTGTAACGACCTTTCAATATATAAAGGGGGCTTACAAAAAAGATGGAGAGAGACTGTTTACCAAGGCCTGTAGTGTCAGGGCAAGGGGCAATGGTTTTAAACTGAAAGAGGGTAGATTTACATTGGATGTAAGGAAGACATTTCTTATGAGGAGGATGGTGAGGCAGTGGAACAGGTTGCCCAGAGAAGCTGTGGATGCCCTATCCCTGGAAGTATTGAAGGTGAGGTTGGAGGGGGCTTAGAGCATCCGGATCTATTGAAAGATGTCCCTGCCCAAGGTGGGGTGTGTGTGTGTGTGTCAGACTAGATGATCTTTAAAGGTCCCTTCCAAATCAAACCATTCTGTGATTCTATAATACATGACTTAATTCTTCATGTATTTCATTACTATTAAAAAATTTACTTTTCAGCATTAAGAACTTACTTTTCAGAAGTAAGAAGAATAACCCATGAAAAAGAAGAGGCTCTTTTACACAATAGACAAACCAGTACAGTAAAAAGTTGACTTCAAACTACAAAGAAACATAAGAAATTTATTTCACTTTATTAAATACTATGGGTACAGGTGGTGAAGCTTGTTATATTTGCATTGTAATAATATTAATTGTTAATATTATAATGATGACTATTAATGTCTTAAATCAGAAAAACTATTGTGCAAGTTGCAGTGTGAAGGAGTGGCACTAAGTTGCTTCCTTCCAAACATAACTTTTGATCTAGAAATTGAAAAGGTTCAAGTCTGTTCAGCAGAAAGGGAATGTTCCCCTATGAGCTGTTTCTGCAGGTCTAACAGCTGAGGCTTTTCTTAAATACCCTAAATGAAAGGTAAACAGACAAAAATGGGATTTTTTTAAAGAATTCTAGTTGTTTTTAGAAGAATTTATGTTCTTTTTCTAAGCCATTTCCATCTTTATAATGAGAATTTAGCCTTGTATTTTCTTGAGTATGCTGTATTGTTCTTTATCCATGCACTTGTATGACAGAACTGCGGCAAAGATGAGGAATTAGGTTATATTACCTATTCGGAGGGAAAAGATCCAAAATACAAGAGTGTGTGCCGGCAGACCTTGTGGATCTCACACACTGACACGTGTATAAATGCCTAGGGGCTACGGCACGTTTCCTGCCAAGCCCAGGGAGCCTGGGTGCTGGTTTTGCTGGGTCCTGGAAAGGCATCTCCTCTGCCAGGTCCAAATCAGTCCTGCTCCTGTAAGACACAGGTGGCAGTGAGACGGCTAACTCTGGGCAGGCTCCTCGCCTATCACACCTGTGTAGCAGCTGTTATTGCTGGAATCTATACTGGCTGTAGGTCCACCAAATTAAAAATGAGATGTGTAACCCCTGCTCCAAGGCAGCTGAAGACTTTGACTACCAAAGCTGTATGCCAATAAATACTATACAGTCAAAGGGAGTGCGTTTTGTTTTTTTTTTCCCCCCTAAGAATTAATAGACTATTTTACCATTGCTAATTTAAAGAAAAATTAATTCAAACTGCATCCCTTGGAGATAGACTTTAGAGGCCACACATTTACAAAATGGCACTAAAGAGAAATAGATGTATTTATTTTTCTTATGCGGTCTGCTCAGAAAACTTTATAGATTTGGATAATTAGGAATCACTCATTTAGAAGCTTGTATTTCATATGTGGCTGCACAACATCATGGCCTTTTCACACAGAGATGATACTAACTGTTTTGTTGGTTGTAGACTTTGACTTTCAACTTTGAACAGAGCAGCTCTGGATAAGAAATAATAATTTTTAATTCCATTTGATTTCTCTGTGGTGCTGTGGGGGGAAAAAAAGACAGCATCTTCAGCTATTTTTAAAGAAAAGATACACAACTTCTGTGTCTGGAAAATGCTATATGGTTCTTATTATCTCATGACTGAAAGAAGAGTAATAAGCTCTTCACTGTAATATATTGTGGACAGTCTGGTTGTCACCTAAATTCCCCAAGTTGCTTTAGACTCTATTTGACTTTGGTTAGGCTTTGGGTCTGTTGCATTAGCAATGAAACAGTTACTTTAGCATTTCCTTTTGCAGCTTTGCATTACAATCTATGTGAAATCCAGATGTATTTGTTTTCTTCCAAAGAGTTACCTTGGGATACAAAATCGCGGCTAATGAATCTGAATGTGTTGGATCAGATCCCAGTCCATCTCTCTGGGAAACCCAAATTCCATTACCTCAAAAAATTGAGACCAGAATACATTAAAAACACTTTATATGCCAAATAACCATGCTTATTGATCATACCAGAATCTATTGCTTCTGCTTGACAGGAGGAGTTAACAGGCTTGAGACAATGGAATAATAAATTGACTGTATATCTAGTCTTTAAGCTCTTTTTTTTTTTTTTTTTCTGTCTCTACATTTAGGAAAAAGTAGGCCGAAAAATCCTCCTGGATTTAAGGTTTTGCAAGTTGATTTTTATCCGTTTTTGCACAAGAAACTTTTTTCTCCCTACCAAGTTCTAGTTGAGACTTCTGAAAATAGATCCTTACAATGGAAAACTTGACAAAATCCTAGCTGTGTTAAGGTGCTGCCAATGTAGTATTATACTGAAATGAGTTTTAAAAAATGTAATAATTTAAAACAGAGGTGCAGGAGGTAAAGCTAGAGATAATCCACTTAATACTTTCTGACCGAGTTATACAGATGTGACAGCAAACTTACTTCCCCTCCTTTTCCTCCACCAGCACAAAGGATCTGCACTTGTCTCCTTTGTGACCATTAGTGAAATTTTTGCTATTGCTGTTTTGATCATGACGAAAAACTCTGTGTCTGGTGCTAAAGACTTTTCAAAGAAGAGCTGCCGAAGAGTCAGCTGCTTGCAGTTAGCAGAGGCCAAACCTCAGAGCATGATTAAACTCCAGCACGTACTCAGCACATAGGGCTGACCTGCTCCTCTGCCTCCCTTCCAATATTCTTGTGTTTCCAAACTGTCGAGAGATCAGGTTTTCCAAGTAATATTTTGTAGAGCAGAAGCCATAAACTAGGTTAAAGGGTATAATGGACATCTTCTTCAGCAGTTCTGGGGTATACAGTACCTTTTATTACTTGATAGGAAGTGGTTCACGCTGAGCATCTCATAATCTTTCAAAATAAAAGCCTCAATTTATCTAATACCATATGTACAGTCACTGCTTGTGCAACTGTCCAGTCAACCAGTCACTTCTTTACCTTCCAGTTCCGTTAACCTGTTTCTCACCTTCCTATAGGGAACCATAGGATTTTACTGTCCTACTATAAAACATATTGAAGTCACTGAAGATTTATTATTATCACTTCCAGTAAGCCAGGAAGAGTACAAGTTGTATCTTTCTTTTCCTCAGTGATGCTATACTATTTATTGCACCCCTTTGGAAAACAAAAGCCAAAGGCCAGATCTCCAGTGAGTGTAAATGATCTTACGCCAAAGAAATTTAGACATCCAAAGGCCTATTCTACCTACAAGTACAAAAACGTGCATACAAACTAACAGCCTTCTTCTTTATAAATCTTATTTTCAGAACGAAATTACAATATTTTTCACTTCTGGCATTGTAAAAATGACAGTGGAAGCATGTGAATGTCCCAGGAAAAGAAAAGTTTACAGTGTTTCACACAGGACTAGAAGCTAAAGGCAAAAATGCAGTGAAACAGGTTTGATTTGACCAGATAACTTTCACAGAATTGCCTGGCATTACAGTGTTAATTTTTTGATTCACAAAAGTGAAGTTGAACAGGTAGACATCAATTTCCAAGAAATCCATTTGGGAAGACCAAGGTTTTTCATTTACCTATGCTACATCCTGAATAAAGCCTTGATTTTTTTGGCAGGTGACTAGTATGAGAGGGAGAGGAGAAAAAAATGGTGAGAAGAAGGAGAAAGAGAGTCTTTCCTGGTCTGAAAATCTTTGAAAGATTTGTTTAATTCCCTGTGCAGAATAGGAAGGATTTTTTTGAACGTCGTTGATTATACCCAGTCTGAGTTCAGCATGTTATTTTAAAATTCGGTTATACTATATGCAAGCATCTGTCCTTCAGACTGGAATTCTTCACAAACAAGATTAATATCCGATACAAAGGTGATTATCTGATAAAGAAGAAAATAATTTATTTCTGACTCTTTCCTCCTACCTCCTTTAGATTACTTCAAATTACTTTGTCAAGGTGCTGTGTTTCTTTTCTGGAGAGCAGAGCAAATGAATGCAATATGATGAATGAATATTATATAAACTTTTGTTGACTGTAAGGCTTTTGGATCAGGGGCTGTGTTTTGTGCTTTTGTCATGCCCAGCATATTGTTTGGAAATTTCTTTATTAAATAGGAAGAAAGAAAAAACGATATATAAATTAAAAGCAGAAAATCAATAGCAAGGTGGAAACAGAGCACTGGAAGGATTTAATAAACTAATTTTAGGTTTATGACCAGTTATCTTTTTTTGTGACTAGTCAGTTGACCTAAATTAGACTCATTAATCTGTATTTGTTACTCACCTATTAGCAGAAAAGGGATTTTTTATAATATGATGTTAACTATGTATCCTAAAGCCTACTTTAATTTGCAATGGCTGTTTGCAAATAGATTTTTCCTAAAAGTAATATATTGATTGTTCCCACAGCTAATTGGTATTAAAGGACTTTGCAATATTGTGGCTTTTGACTGTCCAATTAGTTTCATTTTCTTATCAGTAAGTGCCATAGTATGTTAATTTTCATTTCTCTTCACTAATTCTTTTTCAGATGTGAATGTGTACTTCATCTGGGATGAGAAGGATATGTGGCACAAATGAAACACATATAACCTGGAAATGCTCTACAGTACATTTTTTTAATAGATGTGTGAAACTTTTGCAAGACAAGTAGCTCCTGCTGTTGAAATAACTCTAGAAAAGAATGTGCAACTTGTTGAGGTTTTTGAGGTGAAGATTAGGAGACAAAAGTTCACATCTTTTAGTTGAAATACACCTCTAAGTGCTTCTTGATGCAAGCAAATTTTAGTGCTTTTATCACTATAATTTCCTTCAAGAGAAATTTCTTAAAGGCAGAGGAACATGAGAGGTAGCATGGCTATGTTGTGAGGTCTCAGGACTGAAAAGACTTAGTATGGGTTGCTGCACCTCCAGCTTTCAACCATCTGCTCCAGTGCCTGTGAGCTCCCAGTCACTTTGCCTATGAACAGCAGAGTGCACTAGGGAATGGAACATATTTAGCAGAAATTTATGGGGCGTTCCTGATAAGAGAAATAAAGGAAAGTCTAATGTAGACAAATGAAGGCTGAAGGATCTTTCTCTGGAAAGGTATCAGAAAGTGAGCTGTCTTTGGCAGACACGAAAAGGAATAAGCTGACTTCACCTGCAGTGCATTGCTGCTTTTCTGTTCAGTCTCGCAGTGCTGTTGTTTAGAATAAAGTGGCTCTACTGAATTCCAGCATAAGACAGCCCTGTGGCAACTGGATGGAAATTTGTCAAGACTTTCTTTTTAATTCTTAGAAGTCTAGGGTCAGGGTAATTCTCTGCCGGTAAATTCTCTGAGAAGATTAATTATTCTGGTCCTGAGTCCTGTGTCTGGCCTTTGCAAGAAGCCCTGGAGCTCAGAGTTCCCTAATAGCTGCAAGAGAAACATGGCATTTGTTGTCTGGCAGAAGACCCATGCTGTTTTTTCATTAGAAGGCTCAAGGATTTCAAAGCAATCACTTCCATTCCTCTGTGTGGGTCATATATAACGAATGGGTTTGTTGCCTGACACTTGGAAGTAGCGTTGCAGTAGCAGCAGTGGGGAAACTCTTTTGGCTAAAGTTACAGATAAGAAAAATATGAATTTAATGAACTACAAAGAATAAACTGTGAAATTTAGTTTTAATTAAGAGTATTGATACCAGAGAAACTGATAACAACAGACCCTGTGTTTTTCACAAACAGGAATAGTACTCCTTAAGGTAGACTTTTCCAGTTGTTGATGGCTTTCAAATGCTACTGCTCATCAGCGTGCTTTCTTGGAGGAGATACAGGCAGTTTAATGGCAATTTTGCTTTGGGTCAGGGTGCTCCAAGGCGGGGAAATAGGAAGGGAAAAGTACTAGAGATCTGTCACTACCTATTCTATCACATTTCAACAATAATATTTTGGAGGAATTAATCTTGGTTTTTTGTCGTGACTATTTTGGTGAGAGAAAGACCCATTATTCCTAGTATTGGGCAGGTTTTCATCTGAGGCACATGTTACATTTTCTTTTCCAAAGCTCATTTTCCAATGCTTTACTCTTAGACTAATATAGGCATAATATCTCTAAATTAGACAGAAAGGATTTTCTTTATCTGGCTGTCGTAGTGATGAAAACACATCCTTTTCTTAATTTTGGGTACACTCTCACCTCTCTTTCCTTACATCAGGAGGGCGCTTCCCAGGGAGGATCCACTGACACCTTTTTCATAAAGAAACACTGATGACTGAGTTGTACCAAAACTAACACTGTAATGAATAACTTTACGCTCAATATGATGCCACAATTAAAAGTTCTCTTGGCTTTGTTGGATGCCAAAAGCTGTACATTAGGTCCCTTATGACCCCTACCATTCTGTGATTCTGTGATTTGGACTTGCTTGAATGAGCTAAAAAATGTTAAGTTTTATTTACTACTTAATCTGCTAAGAACTGAATGGAGATATTAATAAAACATACATTTGGGGGAAGAAGAACAGGGTCCTGTCTTTTCTATAGGGAAACATTGGTTTTCTTAACAGGCACAGGAGGTCCAAGATCGTGGACTTCTAATCTCTTTTCCATTAGAGTACATGGTGGTCTGATTTGCAAATATAGGACTAAGGAGAAATTGCTACTTTCTTCTTTATTATCTGTATACTAGAATAATTGATCATGGGAAATGCAGGAACTCAGCTGACAGATTCTGTTTCCAAAAGCATGTATTTCTGATATGAAACAATTAAACACAAAATACTTTATATGATGAAGAGATGAGTGGCTTTGATGGTGGAGCTCTGATGAAAGTGGAGCACTTTCATCCTTACCTCTGAAATCTCAACTGCAGACATCTCAATCTCCAAAACTCACCGGCTACATTTGCCAGCCATTTGCCTTTGAATGTCCCTTGATTTTTATATCTCAACAGTATTTACTGGGACGATCCCTTTTCCACTTCATGACTCAATGTTGCCTACACTTCAGCAGTTTCTGCCATGTTTCTTCTTCAAGGACACATGGGAGAGGCGAGCCCCTGCATCAGTAAGGTGATCTGATCAAGGGCCTTTTCAATTAAGACGGGGATAACAAGTAAAGGGGGAAGCGATGAGATCAAACAGAGACATCAACCTGTATGACAAAGATAATGGAGACAAGTGGGAAGAAACAAACTTCTTTGGTCACACTGACTGATAGACCATCAAGAAATTGCAGGCTTTGCCACTGATAAGGATGCAAAGCTGGGTGTCCCAGATATTTGGGGGGGGTGGGGTGTCAGTGGGACTATGCAAAACTGACGAAGGAGCATGTAAGGGATGGGGAGGAGCAAAGGGAGAACAGGCAGACAGGGTTGTGTGCAGACCATGGCAGGTCAGCACGCCTGTCTGGCCCAGCCCTGTGCCTCACCACTCCAGCCCGGCTTGTCTTCTCCTTAAATTCTGTAGCTCTGCCTGTGCCTCCTCGCTCGCTGTCACATGCAGGTGTGAGTGCTGTAGGGATGAGGTGCCGGCTGCTGGGGGGATATGAGTGGATTTGGGGCTAGGCACCACAGTCACACAGGGATGCAGGTGCCCCGGGCTTGTAGTGTCAGCAGCTGGAGCCAGTGGGGTCTCAGGGACACCAACTGGAGCGGGTGGGGGACTTGACTGCAGCCTGTGGGCAGGAACAGTGTGAATCCTGAAAACCAGCTATGGGGGGACAAGGTGAATGAGATGAGTGATGGGCTCCATGCAGGTGGCCGGAGTGGGGCCACGGTCACAGCTGGTGTGCCTGGGGCCAGCTGCTGGGGCATGAGTGTCCGTATGTCCCCAAAACTGAATGTGCGTGCGGTATGCCTGTGTCAGTCATGGCAAACTCCACGCTGGACCCACTGGAGAGCAAGAGACCCCAGGTCCAGGCAGGGGCAGCAGCGGGGTGGAGGGGCCATGCTGGTATTCAGGGGATCTGTGAAATGTGCTCGTGACTCTGGGAGGTGTCTGTGTGTGTGTCTGTCCATGTGTGTCTCTGGGACAGTGCTCAGCTTCACTGCTGGTTGAACCTGCAAAGGGGAAGGCGGCAGCCACGTCCCCCAGCCTGGGCAGAGACCCCAGGTCCCCAGGCAGGACAGGGGCTCCCAGGCTCTGCTGACGCCAAAGGCAACAGATACTTATAACATCGCTTAATAGTTTCTTGTATACAGAAAAAGAATGCAATCCCTGGGGATTTTAAAAGTAATTTTCCTTCTGCTTTCTAAGTATCCTTGAACTGACGCTTGTGTAAAGAATTAGGTCAAAACAGAACTTGTTTGGGGAAGTTATAAGCCAGAAAGCAGAGAGACATTTGGATTCAGCCTCAGTACAGGTAACGACCATCCAGCTTGCAGAACTGTACACAAATAAACACATGAAACAAGAAATATGAATTTAAATTAATAATTTTAGTTTTGCTATTACTTGGCTTTGTCAGCCAAGTGCGGTCCCTTCATGTTTGACCTAAGCAGACCCGCCGTGTCAGCAGGAGTCCAGTGGCCCATAATAGGGGTTTGGAGTTACCAAAAAAAAAGCCTTCTGAGTCTTTGAAGATGAAACAACACTGCCTGCTCTTGAAACCTTTTTCTTATTGACTTTGTGGTGTGAGAGCAAGACGAAATGCAGAAGATTTTGTGATAAACCAAGAAAGCACTCAAGCACTTTGCAAAGAATGAGAGATTCAGGATTTCTGGTGACTGTAACTGTTGTTATCCTGGTCACCCTGGAAGAGACAAACAAAAGGCACAACTCTTGGAAAAACAAGTTATTTTTCATGTATGGCAGTCTCAGTAATATCTCAGCTTTACAGCTAATGAAGAGTATCTTAATTTAGAATTAAAAGATAATTGCACATATAACCCAGCAATGCAATATTTCTACTTAGGAACAAAACAAAAGGAGCTAGGTGTGGCAGCTTGCATTTTATATTGTATTGTGAAAAAAGGTTTGATATTCTGGAGCCTAAAATATGTATATGTGTGTCAGAGAGCAAGATTCAAAATTTTGCTTATTATCTGGCCTGTTTTCCAGTCCAGTGTGGCTATATAATTACAGTAAAATAGTCTTCAAGGCAGAGTCAGTCCTGAGGTGCTCACTGTGCAAACTCACTTTGCGTGCCTGGGGCCTGAGTTAAAGATGTTATGGAAACCAGATTTTCCAACTCTTTTCATGGTCAAGGCTGTGAGAACTGCCACTCAAAAGCTTGGTGTGGAGGACAGAAAAGACATTTATTTCCATTTTGGAACAAAAATCTTACAGGAACTCTTTCAGATTTCTATATCCTTGGCACTAAGTTGGTTTATAGGTGAGTTGGGTTTTCTTTAAGAAAGGACATGATACTACTGGATAGCTTAGGAGCTACATCAAAATACTCAGGGCCTAAAGCCATGAGGTTTTAAAATTAGTGAGAGTGGAGAATGCTTGGCATCCCTGGAATTATGCAGTGCCTCAAAAATTATTTAAGGTACAGTGTTTTCTTTGTTACTTTCTGTGTGTAAAGCATTAATTTTCACTTAGAGTCCCTTTCTAAGGAAATGAATTATGACATGGGCTGATGTTTAAAACAGTACAAAACAGTATCCAGGTTTCAAGTTGGCTTTGTCTTTAACTGATTGTTTATTTCTGAATACTATGAATAGAGCAATGCATTTTTACCCCAAATTTTTATTAAGAGAAAAAAAGTCAAGTTTTATGCTTTTAGAAAAAGTTTGTCTGAAACTTCAAAATTCTTGAAAGTCAGCCCTCCTCCCTGCCAATCTTCATGAGCTTCTCCTCCTTCATTTTAAAGAAATGCTATCACTTTTTACATTCATTCGTATTTAAACAAAGCACTTCCAGAAGGAAAAAAACTACACTGTGGAGAAAGTTTTATTTACATGGGAAACAGATCTAGCTGACAGCCGTAGCTTAATGACTGGCAAAGAGCCCTTCAAAGATTTGTCTCCTATAAAATCGAACTGCACTGCTTTCCAGAAAAAAAATATTTTCCTCCTCAAGTGACCTGCCGTTTGTACAAATTAATGTCAAGGATGGATTTCAGCACTGCGATGACAGATTTGGAACACACAGTGCAGTTTACATGTCAAATAAAATTACGTGGACATTCTTCACTTCCACAGCAATCATTCACAAAACTCAGGAACATCAGTGCATTTATAGCCTGTAGAGTGTGAACGTGTTTTGATGAGCAGTATCATGCCGGGTCACTCATCCTTAGTAATACTGTTTCACATTTGTGCCACAAACAACACCAGCTCAGGGCAAAACGAAATGTTACACTGACTGCTGCTGGCCTTCCATGTAGGAGAGCAAGGAGAAGCCATGAGGCCCCGTAGTTGGCTTCATTTGCAAAGCAGTCAATGTGGATTGGAGATTATTAAAAATTCCCCATGGAATGGGACATGTGCTTAAAACCCCTGGTGTTCCTGTAGTAAAAAATAATTTGTCATCCTTAGTGTGGTGATTTGCTGTTTTACATTTGGAGAGTAGCTGTGATTTTCTGTCTCAGGGTATTCCTAATAAAGGAATCAAGAGGTCAGTAAAAATGCAACATGGTACATTATTCTTTTATAAGATGTAGTCACCTGCTGTTACCTATTTTGTTCCGTAGCCTCTAAATCCATATGTACTTTAGGATAAAACACAGTGCTTCCCAGATTCGGTGGGTCTCACTGCTGTACCTTTCTGCCCCCTCCCAGTCTCACATGCAGCCCCTTGTCCTCTCCGGTCACTCCCACCCATCACTCCTCAGGCTCCGGAGCATCACTCGGCTGTGTTGCTGGCTCAGGTCCCACTTTCGTTGTCAGCAGCCTCAGGCTGGTGAGGGTAGTAGCACCTTAGGTAGGAACCAGTGGGGCAGGGCTTACCTTCAGTGAGTCTTTTTCTTTCGTTTAAAGACCATCTCCCCCTTCTCTAAGTAGGAAAATATAAACCCTAAGATTTCATATTCTAATTTAATGACAAGAATGCACAGTGAAGTTACAAAATAATCACTACTCTTTTATGCATTTAGCAATGTGAGATGCTACCCTCAGCTGGATGATTTTGGGGAACTGGACTGGGGGAACCCGGGTCTTCCTTTCTTCCTGTACTGGAATTGGTCTTTTGTTACCAGTCATTCCACTGTCACAGAAGGGCAATATGAATACCCTTGGTGTGTCTTTACATTTCTTTGTTGGAACATTATTAAGCAACTCCTCAACCAGCAGGTTATTATTTTTAAAAGATGAAATTATTAAGTTTTTTGTTAAAGTACATCAAGCTTAAAAGAGGACTTTTTTCCCCTCATCACTCTTTTTTGTTCTAGTAATGCTCAGAGACAGGCTTCCTGGACTGCAAGGGACCACATTCTCCCAAAATCTTGCATTTGCTAACCAGGCAGTTCATTTTCCTAAGAGAAAATGCACAAAGCCATGGTTGGTTCTTGCTACTTGTTGCAAAGACTCATGGGTAAATTAACAAGTTGAACAAAACATCATGAATACTGTACATAAATGTACATGAGATTACATTGTGCATGAAAGATAGCTAAATGTTAACACATTGAAGTTGACACTCCAGTGTGCAATCACAAGCACTTCTTACTTGTCTAATGTGTCAGCAGCTTCTGCAAACAATTAGGAGGCCTTCTTCAGCCTAGAGCTGAGGGTTCACAGCCATCACTACTGAAGAGCCATGTGGCATTACTTTGGTGAAATCGGAGCCACCTTGCCACGTGCCCAGATTCAGCAATGTCAGAGACGTGTTTTCCCATGTACTCCTGGAATTGCAGGTAGCAGGTCTGATGACACCATTTTCAGACTCACGTGTTTGAGGCTAAAATAATATTTAAAATGTGCATTTTATTTCCAAATCATAACCATTTTTTGAAAACTTGTAATCACAGAATGGTAGGGGTTGGAAGAGACCTTAGGAGATCACCTAGTCCAACTCCCCTGCCAAAGCAGGGTCACCTAGAGCAGGTTGCACAGGAACGCGTCCAGGCGGATTTTGAATATCTCCAGGGAAAGAGACTTCACAGCTTCACTGGGCAGCCTGTTCCAGTGCTCTGTCACCCTCACAGTAAAGAAGTTTTTCCTCATGTTGAGATGGAATTTCTTGTGTTCTAACTTGTGTCTGTTGCCCTTTGTCCTGTCACTGGGCACCACTGAGAAGAGTCTGGCCCCATCCTCTTCACACCCACCCTCTAGATATTTATAAGCATTGATGAGATCCCCTCTCAGTCTTCTCCTCTCCAGGCTAAACAGACCCAGGTCTCTCAGCCTTTCCTCATAAGAGAGGAACTCCAGCCCCTTTATCATCTTCGTAGCCCTCCACTGGACTATCTCTAGTACTACCCTGTCCTTCTTGAACCGGGGAGCCCAGAACTGAACACTGTACTCCAGATGTGGCCTCACCAGGGTAGAGTAGAGGGGGATGATGACCTCCCTTGACCTGCTGGCCATGCTCTTTTTAATACAGCCCAGGAGACCATTGGCCTTCTTGGCCACAAGGTCATAATGCTGGCTCATGGTCAACTTGTTGTCCACCAGGACACCCATGAAATATTACTGAAGATCAATATTTATTATGATTAATAAGTGGTGCCAGGAGGTATGACAATAAGTTTATAATTCTTCTCAAGACAGTTCGCTATCTGTTACTTATCATCCTGCCCAATCTTAAAATGTCATTTAATCCTATATCCTAATTTGTGGGTAGATGGTAGTAAAGCAATCATGCTGTATTGCTACCTCATAAAACAATTTTATCTGCATGAGATTGCTCTTGGATCACCACTCGATTTTACAAGCGTGAAGAAGGCCAGATGAAAAAACATACCCCATAAAAAAATGACTTACACAAGGGTCTTTTTCACCAGTGACAAAATCTATTTCTTTTTTGTGTAAAAAGATAGCAGTTGTGGAAGGGGCAAAAATTATGTGTGAGAGGTTTTATGTATGAATGAAAGATTTCTTGCTACCTCTAGAATGGATTTATTTTAAAGGAGACATACTTCATGTCATGTGTTATCTGGTAACTCATCATATATGTAGAACAAAATAGTTATACAGAAAATTTGTATGAGCAGGCAGGCACTCACAAACAGGCTGACCTTCTGCTATACTAGGTTTTTCAGATGCAATAGTTCTTGGAGAGCCTAAGCCCTAACATACACATAGAAAATACACACCATTTGGTTGAAATATCACATACAGCTTACCTGACTCTACTGTCCTTCTTAGACCAGATGTTCCTCTAAGGCAATGACTCCAAAAAAAGATCCAGCAGTTATAGTAGTTACAGATTAACCTGCCCTGGCAGGAAGAACGCATCTGATGGTCTCAATTTCTTGTTCCATTTTGAGACCTCTAAGAGTGTACACGTGTCACGTGGGCTGGAGATTCCTCTGGCAGCCAAGTGGATTTGCCTTTTCTTAGGTTTGTTTACTTTGAAGGGGGAGGAGAATGAGTAGGACTATAAATCAGTCCCTTCCCACCCAGCTCATTTTGTTTCTTCTTGGCCCCATGTGGGCCCCATTAGTTGCAGAGCACCAGGGCTGCAATCAGCAAAACACGGGGCACTGCAGAGCTCCTTACTGCTCAGCCTCAGAACAAACGCTGTCAGGGGAAATTAGGTCATAAAATAATTTCCTGAACCTGTATTGTATAGAAAACTGGAAGCAAGCATGTGTTTCAAAATAGAGCTCTGTTATGATGAGTTTCCCTTTTTTTTCTGTCTCTTTGGTAAAACAGTGTTGAATTCATTATGTTTTAAACCCTGTAATTGATTTCAGGGCTGTATTATGGCAGTGCTTTGTAATTGGGTCTGAAATGCTTTGTTATTTTCTACAGTCATATTAATGATCTAATCAGATGTTGTTGGTGTCTTAGCCATATGTGGATTGTATACTTGGTTTTATAATCAGATGCACTGGCCAAGAGTACAAAAATTTCATTCAGCTTAAGGATTTGACTAGAATACAAAAAGGAGTGCAAAATAGATGATATTAATATTCATGTATAGTATTTCATCTAACTGAATGGCAAGCTATAATATTTTTCTTGTTTGAATCTAATCTACTGAACTAGGTATTAAAAGCCTGGGATCAGTTGGGATTTTGAGGAAGGACATTGTTCCACAAAATGCACGTAGTCACTGTATGTTGCATCTGCATGAAAATCAGTGTACGCTGTTGCACTTGGGCAAGAGTAGCTGATCTTGCTGACATCAATTAATTATAGAGTCAATTGGAAGGAAAACTTGGAGGTCATCTAGTCCAACCTACCACAAATCTTGCACCAGCACTACACGATGTTATCCATAGCTTTGTCTAATCAAATCTTGAAAATCACCGGTACTGGAGATTTCTCAGTTTCTTTGGATATCCCCTTCCAGTGCTGCACATTTCATTCATGTGAATGAAAATTTTTATCCTAATATTTGACTTGAATCTCCCAAATGTTCTAAGTCCCTCTTGCAGACATGACTCAGATGCAAAAATCTGAAGCAGAAATCAAGTCTTCTGATTTTCAGGGAACCAGATATTGTATGGTATATATATGGTATATGTGTAAGGTATATACATTTTGTATTGTTACATTTATTTGTGATGTATCATAGTTTGTTTTGCTTGTTTTTCTAAAACATTATAAATAAGAATATCAGCATTCTCATCATAATGTAAAAGTCTTGCATTTTTTCCTAGAGGAGCTGAAAATATTTTCTTTATGAATCAGACACAAACCTTCGTGCCTCCAACTCATGTGAGCTGCTCATGTGAGCAACAGGATTTTAACTCAATTTATTGGATAAATACTCAATAAGGCAACAATTGTGTCAGTATAATATATCAGAAATATGAGTGATCACTGTCAAGTTGTACTGAAATAAAACATTTCAGTATGAACACAGAAAAAAATGCAAAACTACAAATTTAGAAATGTTGTCACAGGAATATAAAATATTCTAGTGATTTAGACATTTTTTTTTTCTCCAGTTTTTAAATAAATGTGGGTTTTTCCAAGGAAAATGGAAGCACTTCATTTAGCCTATTAATCAAACCCCTAACAATTACTGGGTAAAAACCAGTATTAACCAAAAAAAATCAGACACCTCACACAATTCAGTATGATTTGCTACAGTAAAATTATACAGCTAGAAATAAGATATTCTTTAATGATGACAATTTATTTCTTCATGCGTTTGTGCGTTTGTGTAATGATCACTGCAGACTTTGAAAATCTGTGCAATGAATGACACAACATTCTGACTATTGTATTGTAATAAATCAATAGCCTACTTTAAAATGTAAATTAGAGAGCTATTATTATTTTTTTTTCTATCAGGACAATCTTTAACAACCTTTAAAAAATGGCATAAGCATATTTTAAGCAAATCATTGGGAGTAAATTTTATGAACTGTAAATTTTCATGCTAGACTTACATTGCTAGCTAAAGCTCTAAGAGGAATGAAATAGCTTAAAACCCCCTCCCATTGCTACCCTTTCAGCAGAAAAACTATTAATTCCCTCTCCCATGCTTTCCGATGTGAAACTGGTAATTTGAAAAAAAATATTTATGCCGTCTGAAGTGCTTTTTGTTCATTTCCTTGTTATTCCAGATGGCCATCATCATTTTATGGGAAAACAATGGCAGTTGTTATGTCAGTAGTGGAATACCCGTAACTATGATGGATATTCTAGCCATAAAAATCTCTCAGCTCTGAAGATTACATCAAAGAGCTGCAGGACAGAACCAGACTGAACCAGTGGGTTGTTGTTAATATACCTCATTCCAATGGTCAGAAAGGTCCGACCTGCGTGTTGTTAAAATGGAATGGAAAACTGAAGTGTATGAACAGCTATTTATGGTAGTGGAAAAGACTGAAAGTAGGGCAAGGTCATTTTGTCCATAAAAAGAGGAGTGTGAGGAAATGCATCTCAAGCACAAGACAGGAGACTTGAACAGCCTGTAGAACTGGCATGTGCTACCTGCCAAGCTGGGCTGCATTTAGCATTTAGACTCGGCTCCTCTTGCCCAGTTTTCTATGCTGCGTGTATGTCTGTCACATGCAGTGTTGTTTTTGGAGGTACCTCTCTGTATGGGTGTAATGAAACTTTTTTTTTTTTTAAAGTTTGAATTAACTGGCACTTTTTAGACTTCATATCTTTTTTTAATTCTGCACGTATTTTTACAAGTATGTTTTTCAGCTTTCTCTGAGAACCTGAGCATTACTGGAAAATGGTTATGGACGTGAGCCGGAAGGGCATGCTAGGTAATGACATGCACACATACACGTTCTGCTAGCGTTCCCAAATTCAGTACTGCTACTCAAGTTAACTCTCAATTTAAAGTTACTCAGGTCAGGCAAACTAGGAAGAATCTCTTACTAGAAGTTTATGACCTAGCAATGACATGATAAAAGCTTTGGAAGCATATGAAGAGAGCAGGGTATCTGCTTTGCAAGTACCAAAAACTATCCATGATGCACTGCCTGCTCTCAAGGTCTGTAAGGAAAAAATACAAAACATTCTCCATAATGCTGGCTTAAAAGCATAGGCCAAATACTCGTGTTAGGTTGAGGTTTTCATCTCATAGGAATTCAGTGTTTGGGTGTTTGAGGATAAGTCTTTAATATAAAATGAGATATAGGAAGAAGGGACGGTGATATTTAGTATCTCCATAGGAAAGTGAATTGATTAAAGCCTGGAAAATATTTTCTTTTGATTACTTTGAAGAGTTATATTTCACAATTTGTTTCTGTGATCTTCCTTTTCTTAGATCCAAACCTTGCTCATTTAAACCCTCCTTTTAAGAAAAATAGTGTAACGAATGCTTTGTCTTGGCTCACTCTTGTCTGCAAAGAGCATTCAGTTCTTGTATTAAATTTGTAGGCTTGTCTTGTTTAACAGTACTTAGCTATGGGAACACTGCTTTACAAAAGCTCACAAAAAGCAGTAATAAGAATAGTCATGAAGAGAAACTGGCAGTTGTGTGCTTTTTTGAAAAATGGTAGCAAGCAGATGACCTGCTCTTGAAGGGACAAGTTGATAAAGGGCCCCAGCCCACTGACAGCAGAGCATCTGAGGAAGAAAGCAAGCACTGGGTGCTACAGAAAGGAAGCGAGGAATGGCTCTGCAGAGGCACCGAGTGAGAATGGGGAGCCTGACATGGGACAGCAGGGAGGAAGGAAAGCATGAGAAGCAGTGCTGAAGTTATATAGCAGTGGTCTAATTAAACCCAGATGGGCATATTGATCAAAATAGACTTAAATTTCACTCTCCTCTTTTTTTTTTTTTCTGTTTTTTTTTTTTTCTTTTTTCTTTTTTTTTTTCCCCAGAACTTGAGCTAAAAGGAATGGAGCATCTCCTGAGTTTGAAATCCATATTGCATGTACCATGCAATAAGAGGACAATGGGACTCATATCTAAAAAGTCACTTCCATTTCATTCTAATTTTCCATAGTTTTGTTGCAGCAGCACAGGCTCTTTTGCCCTAAAGTGTTATTTGACCACTTATCTTTTCAGCGTTTTAACTTGCACAGTTTCTTTGTTTGAAATGGGTCCATGTTTAGAACATGTTTCTGCTTTTAGGAAACTCTCCCATTCATTAATCTTTGTATTATGAGCACAGGCCTCCTAGTCCATAAACGGAGCCACGTGCTGTTGCAAAGGTAGCATCGAGGGCTCTTGTTTCACTGGGGCTTGCAGCAGCTGCAGGCTGCCAGGGTGTAAAGCTGGCCCTCCTGCCCCAACCCCACTCTCTGCCAGCAGCAAAAAAAAACCAACCCTCCTTTGGATAGATTCTGCTCTGGTTTTGGATCTCCAAGGAAAGTGCTTTTCGGATGTACTGTTAAAAGTTTTCCAGCTTCTCTCTGATCCTAAGACTTGGTGATTAGGTAAATATGTGCTAACTGAACTGTGTCCAGTTCTGGGCTCCCCGGCTCAAGAAGGACAGGGAACTGAGGGAGAGGGTACAGCAAAGAGCTATGAAGATGATCAGGGGACTGGAACACCGCTCTTATGAAGAAAGGCTGAGGGACTTGGGTCTTTTTAGTCTGGAAAGGGTGGGTGTCAGGAGGATGGGGCCAGGCTCTTCTCAGTGGTGCCCAGTGACAGGACAAGAGGTAATGGGCACAAACTTGAACACAGGAAGTTCCATCTAATCATGAGAAGGAACTTCTTTACTTTGAGGGTGGCAGAGCACTGGAACAGGCTGCCCAGAGAGGTGGTGGAGTCTCCATCTCTGGGGACATTCAAAACCCGCCTGGGTGCATTCCTGTGCGACCTGTTCTAGGTGACCCTGCTCTGGCAGGAGGGTTGGGCTAGATGATCTCCAGAGGTCCCTTCCCTATCATTCTGTGATCCTGTGATGTCTGATCTTAAGCACGCTTTGGCAGTACCTAGGCATTCCTGAGCTTTTTGTTTTCCTGAGTGTATCAATCAAATCCATCTGATTTCCTTAAGATTTTACAAAGCCCCATTTTTCAAGTCCTGGGAGCACTTTTTGTTTTAACCCATCTTTTCTAGGTCTTTAACTGAGAGTAGAGTTTAAAATACCTATTACGGAAAATACGATCAGTGTTAAATGCTACAGAGGAAAAAAACCACAAAACCTTAGTGAACAGTATTAATAAAAGATGCACTTGCATAGCTGTCTTCCAGATGGGCAGAATTAGACAATTTTATTTGCTACTAATGCTTAACAGTTTAAAAGTTCAACTTGTTTGGATAATTTCCTTCAGGGATACTTGTGATAGCTCCAGTGCTGCTTTCTTATTGTTATAACTGACCACAAATTGCTAAAGAATGCAAAGTTTATTTCAGGAAGTTAATTCTACTGTAAGAATTTCCTTATAGTCTTCTCAATGGTAGCTTAGAAATAACTGGATTTTTGGCTCCTTTTGGCAATTTTCTTGCATAATTGTTAACCTAGCTTTAGTCCTGGTTATGACAACTACCTTGAGCACAGCCACAGTGTTGCAAAGATCCGCTGTTAATTGCAATATCTGTCCACCCTGTAAAAGTAGCCCATGCACGTTTGAATGGCTCTAAAACCAGCAGAAACATATCCGCCTGATAAGAGGTCAGGCTCTACTGGATGGCTCACACCACTGAAAATTTCAGGGAGAGATAACCGACTTTTCAAGTTATGCATACAAGAAGCAAAAAAACCACTTCCCAGGCTTTTAATCTGTGCAAAGGACTGAGACATCAGCCATCTCTCCTGTGTGTAGCCTTGCTGTTTCACATGGAGCACGCACTAAGACCAGGGATCCTGTTACTCCCATGAGTCACACAGGCTGTAAGTATCAGCCTGTATGTCAGGAGTTATTTAAATTAAAAAATACAGCTTAGGGTATTAGAAATGAGGATTTGTTTCAGATGCATACTTGGAGAATTGTAGGCATGTTACAACTGTAATCTTAATGCAAGCTAATGGAAAATTTTCCATACACGTTGTTTTCTACAATAATATGATTTGTAATGGAAAGGTTACTATAGCGACTTTAGTCTTCAGCCAGCTGGTAATTTTATGATTCAACTTTATGGGTTAGTACATAGCATAATGGATGAAATACCAACATCAGTAAATATTTACGTAAAAAGAAAATAGGAAATGATAGGCTACTGTACACATATCACTGATGTTATACGGCAATGTCCTCAGTATGCATAGATGTTAACGTACTGGGGGGGGGGGGGGGTTTATGGAACTTGAGTAAACAATTTCAGCATTTAATTCCCATTTTTTATGTAGTGTATGCAGATGGGGCTTGATGCCCAGGTGGATTTAGGCACCAGAACATAACCAAAATTTTTATTCACTGTAGAATCAAGGACTTGCAGTAAAATCCTTCAGCACCTTTTATGACACGGGTAGGAAAATGGATAGCAAAAGAAAAGAACTCACAAAATTTGACATAAAGTAAAGCACTTAGGGTGAGCGGGTCTTCAATTTTATTGTTTTTGGTGTTGTGGTGGGATGACTCTGGCTGGCAACTAAGGTCCCACCCAGCTGTCTGCTCGCTTCCCTGCAGTGGGATGGGGGAGAGAATTGGAAGGGAAAAAGCAAGAAAAAATCATGGATTAAGATAAAGACAGTTTAATAAGTGAGGAAAGAAAAGAAAAAACACAAAAAACCCAAGTGACGCAAAGGCAGTCACTCATGACTTCCCACCAGCTGACCCATGCCCAGCCTATCTCTGAGCAATGGCTACCCCAGAATAACTACACCCCCCCACCCCCCACCCCCCCCAAATTTTATTGCTAAGCATGATGTTATATGGTGCGTAATATCCCTTTGGCCAGTTTGTGTCAGCTGTTTCTGCTCTCCCTGTCTCCTTCCAGCCTCTTATCAACTCCTAGCCTACGTGCTGGGGGGGTAGAATGGGAAATGGAGAAGGTTTTGACACTGATCAACGATAAGTAAAACACTGGTGCGTTATCAACACTGTTGTGGCCACAAATCCAAAACACAGAACCATATGGGCTGCTATGAAGAAAGCTAACTGCATCCCAGCCAGAGCCAGTACGGCTGTTTAGGTACTTTCCCTGTGCTCTCTGCTTTCTGTGATATGTGGACCTGAGCCTATTCCTGGAGGTCCCACGTCCTCTTTCCAAGTCAGACCAGAAGTAATTCCTTAATAATCGGCCTATGCCAACAGGTAACAGCGGATGCGTTCTTAATCTCTATTACAGCTGAACGGAATGGTACAGTGTCATTGTGGAGAAACCAACGTGAAAACCAACCCACCACACAGCTGCAAGGAAGAGGCAGGATGTGTGGGAGAAAGAAGATCCTTATTGGATTTGCACCTAAACCCAAAACCTGCTCAAGCAAGTGAGAAGATGGTGTAAGGAAGTCATTGCAGGTGTTTAATATTATACTTACTTGGTTTCTTGCATTACCTAAAGTGAAAGTGAATAGATTTGGAAACCTTGTGAAGCCTGAAGGTCTGTTTTCTGCAATTACTGTAAGTGAGTGAATAGGTGAATCATAAAACCCAAGGTGTCCCTAACAGCAGACCTCTGGAAAGGGCTTATTTAAGGTATTGATAGTTATGCCAGAAAGTTGTACTTATGTGTGAGGAAGTGGTAGACAGAGTCTGTTTTCCATGAAAAATGTGGGACTGGAAGAGTAGGAGCAGTGAAGTTGTAGAATTGACTTTCTGAGGATATAAACAAGGCAACTTTGGAGGGTGAAATCATGGCTTTTATTTAGCTAACATGTATTTTGAAAAAAAACAGTTCAGTTTTTAGCCCACAAGACTTCTTTGGGTCTTCAACAGAAGCAGTAGCATGCAGCCTTGGTAGAGTTGGCGAGCAATTCTTCCAAGCCTAACCTCAGCTAAGCAGAGAGCTTGCAAGGCTGCACATGGGCCAGCGCCGCAGCTTGTCCTGCTGGAAGGAGCAGTTTCAGATAACCGTGCGATGGATCTCAAACAGCTGGCTGGGCAGGCGTCGACAGCAGGTGTTGGACTGGGGCTCTGCGACCCTTCAGATTACAGGGAAGTATTTTTTAATGTAACCTGTTATTGTGCATTGCTTTTAGCTTCATAGAAAAATCTGATCTGTACTGAAATTTTAATTTCTGTAACTTTGTTTATGAGAAACATCTGTGTTTATTACTGAGAAACAAGCTCTGCTTTGAGCTATAAAGCACAAAAAAACCTTTAACTGTGGAACTTCCAAGTGAATTAAAGTGTATGGGAAAGAACAATAAGTTATCCCCAGATTTGTGATATCTGCTATGGACTGGTATATCTACTATATATGGTAGAGTAAGGATATCTTTGTTTTGTTTTGTTTTGTTTTGTTTTGTTTTGTTTTTGTGGGTTTTTTTGTATGTTTAGTTGGGTTTTTTTGGTTTTGTTTTGAATTATTTGTATATTTGCATGTGGTATATGAAGAGAAGGAATGTTTAATCTCATTTAACTGTAGCTGTAAGAAAGTAAGGCACCCAGCCTCCTCTGTAGTCAGTGGTGAGAGAAACGCTCCTTTGGTTGAATCACTGTGATTCATGCCCTCTGTGTTGGATGCAAATCCTCAGAGAGATCTCCGACTCCTAGCGCTTGGGTTAGAGGGTAGGTAAAAAGTTAGTTGAAGCCCACCATAAATGCACAGATGTAACTTGCATCTTCTTAATGTCTCTGCCACAGAACTAATCTCTTTTCCTGACTTACATGTATCCATTTGTGTTTATCTCAGGAAAAAGAACCTCTGAAGAATGGAACTTACTGCATATTGAGGACTATGAATAGAGTGTTGCTGAGACATTAAAAGAAACAAAAGAACCAAGTTCTGTTTTGATATTCTGATTCATAAATATATGCTATTGAAAACTCTCTGGGCTTCTGCAAGGCAAAATGTGGTTGTATTGTACTGGTTTGTATTTTCCTTAGCACTGTTGAATGATTTTGTAAATATCATCTTTACATTGTTTTTCTTTGGAATTAAAATTCAAAGCTGGTTTACAGTAAAAACAGGATGAGATTTCACTCTCATATATATGTTATTTTTAAGTTTTAGAAAGATTCCCCCCTCAATCACCTCAAGATGCTTGCGTGCATACATGCAGAATCCTTTGCTCCCTCATCTAGACTGGACAAAAAGTAGGATTTAGTTAATATACATGACATAGTATTCTTCTCTACAACAAAACAGAGATATGATGACAACGCATATTCTGCTCCCTAGTTTGAGCTAAAACATTTACACCTTCATAGCTATTGCCTGTCTGAATAAGGTATATAATGCTGCTGTACACAAAAATCGCACCTTCATTTTACAGATATATTATTAATACACAAAACCCAGAAAGACCTGTGATTTTATTCATCCCAACTATTAATGAATATGAGTCACACTCCCAAAACCGTGGGATTCCTTTAAATATCATCAGTTCTAAAGGTAAGATATTTTGCGCTCTTTTTCCTGCCCTTATGGTTTTTGAGCAATAGAATTTGTATTTCCAGACTCTTCTTCAGTCAGGAGAAGGAGAAATGAACTGTTATTTTTTATGAACACTGAGATATGTAATTGCATCACTTTAAGGAACTGTGACTGTTTAGCAGGAGGTTCAGGAGACGTTTAAGATCTGATTTCAAAGAATGTTGAATTTATAAATCTGAGAGTTTGGTTAACATAAACAAATTGCAGCTGGATTATTAAACTTCTGGACACTAATTACCTTTGAAAACTATATGCAGAACAGCAATCTAATGATGGTTGATTTTGAACATTACATGATATATATTCCTAACTTGTTATCTTTTAAATTAACCTTAACTGTGCTTTGATTTAAGTACATTTGTTAAGGTGTATTTTGAAACAAAACATGACCACATCAGCATTTACTGGATTGTACAGGGGTTATAAATGGTTGATTGTACTGCTTTATTCAAAACTTTTTTTTCTGTAAGGAGACTGTGGCATAAAGCTAGAGTGGACATTAGGGAGATAAGAAAGGAATTTAATATAAAGTGTAGTCACAGGATGTGGTAAAGAATATGGCTGCCCGAAAATAAAGTCCACATCTGTTCAGGTAATAGTGGCAGGGGGAGAGGGAGGGAGAAGAATTCAGGAGTGCTTCCCTAGTTACTTTAATGGGAAACTCTGGATCTGTTTTTGTTGTTAATTCAGGAAGTGCCGATATGCGAGGAGTTGTGACAGAACTTTAAACAAGAGCGAGTGAGCTCTGATTTTTGTAGTGACATTTGTATTTTCACTGCAGTGAGCAAGCAACCTTCCAGACACCTTGGGAGCAGGACAGAGTGGAATTTCAACAGATTGAACATTGTGTATGGCAGCTATGAATGCTGTCAGTGGAGTATTCTCATATACCAAAAAAGATGATGAAGAACTAAAGGGCTTACCCAATGCAAGAAATATTATTTCTTTGGAATTTGCACATTGTATGCTGCTATGGACTTGCATTATCTTTCTCGTATTGACATTTTGGAATATCTTTTTTTTTCATTAGTACTATTGATCAGCACTGACTTGAATGTTCGCTGAAATCCAAAGGACTTTTACTATTGGTTTTAGTATTAGTCCTGCTGTATGGAAAGCATGTGCTATGGAGTATTAAGCTCTCCTAAGATTCCTTGTGTGGTTTTCGTTAGATCGGAAAGGTCCATTCACTTACTGACATGATTAAAATATTTTCTATAAATTGCTATTTCTTTCTTCAAAATACAGATAAGAACACACAAACAGCCATAATGAATCAGACTAAAGATGATCTAATTTCTCCTGTTTATATAAGTGATAATAACAGCTGTATAGGAAAAAGTGTATGAACACAGAATGAATGGCAGCATAGTTTTTCACCTCCATCAGGGATTTCCTGAGCTTTATAGTTAATAGCCCTGAATAGGTTCTTCTTCCATGAATTTGTTTGATCTATTTTTGAATTCATGTAAACTATTAGCATCCACAACAAACTATCTAATTATATTAATTTCACTTGTTGGTTTTGGGGCCGAGTCTGACTTTAACTGCTAGCAGAACTGTATTAACTTGTCCTTATCTGCAGAAAGCATCCCAGATGACACAGGGAATTTGGTCTCAGGAGCACATATTAAACAGAAACATACTCAACGATAATACTGCAATAATATACCCAGTCTTCCAAAGAACTTAGTGATATCATAGACATCTGTGCTCAATCAAGTCAGACGTCTGAGCTGTGAACTGTTCACATATGAAGATTCAAAGGCCTTAGAGTTATGACACCAATGCATGGAATTTCACGGATGACTTGTTTATATACATCTTCATTCTCTGAGTGACAGTAAAACAAATAAAGAAGAAAGGTGCAGATTTCCAGAACAGATTTGCCTGGAAACAACACTGTAACCTCTTTATTAAAAAGACGAGGTAGTCTTTGGGCTGATTTAAGACCCATAGTGAAGCAAGTTGCAAAAGCAATTAAGTAAAGATACACAATGCTGCACTTGACTTTATGAGCGTATAAATCTCAAAGATGGAAATGTCATTTCAACATAGCTATTTACCAGAGATAAAATACGCCTATCCTGTGCACAGACTTTGATCTCACTTTGTGGTTCCTCAGGATCTGAATTCAAGAGATGTTGTCTTTCTGGCAACAAGAGTGAAAGGTATGGAAGACTCAAGGGTTTATTACTGCTGGAAAAACAGACCAAACTTTTTTAACTGGAGTATGTCCAAGAAAACGTAATGGTCAAAGACCAAAATAAGAATATAAGAAATAGATGAGACTGTTTTGGCTATAAGAAGAAAAGACTACAAAATGCATCTTTTTTTATTAGTAGTTTTGTTGCAGATTGGGTAATTACCTGAGTAACTTTCAATATTAAATATTGAAATATTCCACTCAAAGTATTCCATTTACAGATGATTACAGCCTCAAATTCTGTGTTGCTGAAAGTTTGAAGTATAAACCAAAAAATCAAAGTTGTGCAATTTTGTAAGGAAATTAAATAAAAAACGAAAGTTTTGGAAAATTGTTCTGATTCCTTTCTTTTTACACCAGAAAACTAGCCGGCGGTTTCATTACTGTTTCATTACTGTGTGGGGCAGCGCTATGGGATCAGAGGCAGCCGGAGGGGTTTCACAGAGCCGGGAACCTGGCTGCCTAACAAAGCTGGGACCCATGGTTTAAGCTAGGAGACTTTGGGGGAAAGAGAATGCCAGGCTGCAAAGTTTTGCTGGATAATTCCTTATCATTTCTAGCATTTTTTTACTTGTTACTTATGTGGCATGTAGATATTGGTTGCGCAGTGGAGGATGGTTTGAAGTTGGTGTCACTTAACAAATGACATAACACGCAGCTGCAAATACATGCGTAGAAGCAGATTTTCAGGAGTATTCCATGGCTAAACAGAGGCAAATATAGTCACAGATTTTCAGCAGCTCATTGAAACATTCTGATTTGAAATCAAGGTACCAAGCTCACTCAGATGCTTTTGAAAGCCTCATTAGGGACAGAACCACAACTTTATAGACCTGAATGACTCTCGTCTCTACTCGTAGGGAAGGACCAAATAGGAAAGTAACAAGCTCAGGTGTGAGACTGGTATGAAGGAAAGTGCCTTGGAGTGGTCAAGTCAGGGGTAGGTGAAGGCAGGCCGTGAAATTCATGCCAGCTGTGGAGGGTCCTGAGGATGTTCCCAATTGACATAATTTCCCTAATAGTGAGTCTGAAGCCCTGAGAGGTGCAGAGGCTGCTGTGCCCTTCAAGGTCTCTTATGGATGTACAAAAATGTTTCCTCCATTAAGTGATGGATCCACAGGCTTTTGTACATCTTCCCTCCTCAGTGAAATACTAAACCATGAACTACTTACTAAACTGCTGAAGGAGGTGGAGTACACTGAATCTTTGTAGATTAATTAATTTCTTTTCCATGAAAAACACCATGAAAATCAAAATCTACTGACTCCTCCCTTCCAAAAAAATCTGTCCCTTCCATCAAACTAGTTAAATTGCTGGGGTATATGCAGACTGTAATGTATATTAATATGAGAGGTAACAGCCAAATCCAAGCATACAGCCTGTGTAAGTTAAGTCATGGGTCAGTAAGCCCCATGGCAGCCTGAACAAGTATGTGAATACATCCAGTACTGTGGAGTATGAGGACCTTAAATACAGATAAAACTGGACCCTGTGGACAAATTTTATGGTGTTTCTTCTTTTTTTTTTCTCTTTTTTTTTTCTTTTTTAAACAAATAATTCACTTATCTTATTTCCTTCAACATGTATATATTTCCATTTTGTGTAGTTATTTGAAGATAAAAGTAGTCTGTAACAGAACATGTTATTCTCGACTCTAGATGTAGAAGCCAAGACTCCCATGCATCTCTACCGAGGGTTTCTGTTATAAATCATTACAAAAATTTGTTTGAATAATGACTTCCAAGTCAAGGAACCACTGAAATTTACATTTATTAACTATGGACTTTTGATCAACTTTGCAGATTTGGGAATTTAACTGTGTTTAAGAAACTCACCTGATGTTTAGTACCAAGACTTAGTCAACACTTGCCCTATTAAAATCTTGCATCTTCTCTTTTTTTAAAACAAAAAAATAAACCCCATATATTTTATATTAAACATTTTAAAGTACATACCTTTTGCCTGCAATCACAGCTCTGCAATCAAAATCAAATGGGAAAACCCGCTGCACTGTTTAGATATGACAGTAACAACATAATGAGATTCTTTCTCAAGCAAAGAATGAAAGGTCAGAGATTACAACATTAGTAAATTCTTGTTTTATATAATTCACGGTCTTTCCAATCAGACATGTTCCCAGTGATACCATTTTTTGGACATATTTATAATGTAAGTCGCAAGACAAAGAAAACTCAGGTCCAGCGATAAACTTTGGGAAAGTTAAAGTTTAAAACGAAAAGGCAAATGATGACCACATGAACAACCCTCATCCACGCCTGAATAAAACTGCAATAAAATGAGAGGTGTCAGTACTGCAGTCGGTGGTATTAATGTGGCTACTACGACTGCGTTTATGGCCCCAGGAAGACTGTGCAATCTTCAAGCCCTGTGGGTTTCTGGCAAGGTCTCACAGTGCAGTTAAGCCACACACTACTGTCTTAAGTGACTCACTCAGCTGGCTTGAAGCTTGTCTTTATACAGCTGTAATGCTGCTGGCACTCAGTGCAGGGATGGTTCCCTTTGGTCCTGTGAGATTTGTCTGTGAGGTGCCCTATGTTATGCCAGATTGCAGTGAAGACAAGGGAACAAACCCAGACTGGCTCAACACAGATGCATCAGATGCGTACTCTAAAGTCTATCAGAATAAAGGACCTGGGCCACTCATTTCTGTTATTAAATGAGCACATTTTTTAATATTATAGTCCTTCCTTCTGAAATTAAATGAATTAAAGTTCAAATATATTTCCCAGTGTATGAATTAATTAAATCTGTTTTAATTCCAACTTTGAGAGACAGAAAAAAGGATTCCTTTCTTAAAATGGTGGAGGACTGCAGAACATCATTAAGAGTTTTGCCATGCGTCTCTGGAGCTGCCTAATTTTTGCTTTGAAAGCTCCAACGGTCTGCAATTGACAGGAGTAATAAGTCTCAAAAAGCTTGCCAAAAATTACCATGTTTCTTTATACATTTTTTTAAAAGTAGTATTTGGACCAAAGTCTGCAGTGCTGCCAGGTGAGGCAGTTGTTTCTTTAAGGTTATGGACCAGAAAGCTGTTGGGGAGTGTGTTACTCATGTCTGAGTTGGTTCCAGTTACGGGAATCCAGTGCACTGAAATTTTGGGCATAACAGCAGCTGGAGCTCGCAGAAGTGCCGCTGAGGTTTGGCCAACACACAAGAAAAAAGAGCAGATCTTTCCTTAATAATATATAAAAGTTTTTAAGATATCCCTGCCTGAAAACCTGTGCAGTCTGATGAAGAGCTGCAACTTGTACTTGATACTGCCTTAAAAGACAGCAAGACCTGCCTACCTGTATGGAAGGTACGTCTTTGTTTTAGAGGTCCAGATCCAATCACCTTCACATTATGAAGAGTCCCACTGAAATTACTGAAATTTAACTGAAGGGTAAGACAGGATCCAACTTGAGTAAAGGTATCAGAATGCAAGTCAAGCTTTAAGTAGAGAGTCACAATCTGTGTTTGAATTATGGAAACTGGAGAAACACCCTTAAAAAAAATCTCTGAGATTTAAGAAAAGAATAAGTCTAGAGTGGTTCCTTATGTAACCTGTATTCCCTCCCAAATGCATTTGGTCAAACGTTTTTCAAGTATCATAGTTATCTAAAAACATTTACTTTGTTGTTGGTGATATTTTTTATTTGTAGCATGTATTTTTAAAAAATTTTCTTCCATGCTCCTGCTTTTTTTAAATATCAGATTTATAGTCTTATTTGCTACAGATTGGGCATATCCAGACCCAGTTCTTCAGTGCTGCTTACACCTGTACAGGAGGAGGAGAGACAATGTGCCACGTGCTGCTAAACACAGGAGCAGAATTTGTTTTATCTACTGCCTATGTGTAGCTTTAGTATTAACTAGAATATCAATTACTGCTTTTCTGTGTATGACCTATGCTGGGAAAAGTACTCCTCAGTTCCTTAGACCTTCTTCTCAGACCCTGATACTCTGGCCAAAATGTTGTGTTAATCATAACAGAAGCCTGTGTTTCCGTTGCCTCATACCGTGGGTGGTCATTACCAGCGGACCATTTTTTCCAATTAGGCTAATGCTTTGTAAACACATCTGAATTTTATATTCTGCTGTAGGTAAATCTACAAGACACAGAAGAACGTGCAGTCTATCATTTATTCACTACAAATGTGACGGATTAACTTCTCTATCACACATACCAGTGAGGCATCAGAGGGCGGCAGTCTCCACCCTTTGGCCAGAGAAGAGCCAAACTAAATTATCATATCTGTAGCTAAAAGTCAGATGGAAATATTTTTGCTTTTGTTCCTTACAGTGGAGGCTCTGCGTGTAGGAAAGATTCTCATCCTGGTCCAAAATCGAGTCCCTCAAATTGGGAGATCAGTATTCCAGTTCAGCGAAGCTGGAAACACCAAACATTGCTCATCATGTGCTTTACACACATGGGCAATCCAGTGGTGCCACAACCTCACACAAAATCAAAGATATGCCTATAAATCAGCAGATGTGTGGACTCATCACGGTCTTTTATTGCTCAGCAGAGTGGTTTGGAAGTTGTGATATAGGTAAAGGGCTAGTAAGATCTCAGAATAAGACCCACTGATTATTGTTAATTCCAAGCAGTTTTGCAATGCTTCACTTCAAGCACACTGAAAATATTAAATGATGAATTAATTTTTGGTGTACCTATATTAAAAGGACTAATATCTTTTTCAGGAATATTTTAAAAGGACATTTGTAGATACAATAGTCTAATTATTAGGTCCCATTACTGATGCAGCAAATAATACGACTTCCAGTGGCTTATCACGGCACAGCTCTCTTCCAGTTATTTTAGCGCAAAAGCAAGTTTAAATAAATTTTATGCCAAATGTTTTGGTTAGTCATATGGACAAAATGTTACCATAGAAGGTTTGTCATGTTCTAGGGGGAAAAAAAGACAAGCAGTAATTTCCATATGAAATGTCAGAGTGAATTGCTATCAAATTTTGAGATTTTTAAAAGATGAGACTACTGTTCCATGGGGACTACAAACACTGTGAAACAGCAAATTGACTGAAAGTGAAAGGAGTGCTCTAGAAGACACTCATTAACTTCCCTTCTATGGTGAAAAAAAATTCAGCAAATCAGTTTTGCATCTGCAGGCTCCATTTAAAACTGAAAACATCTGCTCAAAGGCTGTTGAAATGGCACTCAGAAATAATTAATTTTATCTGGAGAGAGAAATACCTATGTAGTGGTTAGTAATGGTTTTCAAAGGATGAGCTAATATAAATTTGAAGCAACTGCGCTGCAAAAGGAGAGATATATCGGAAAAAAACTATTGTGCTTACTTTTTTTTTTTTTTAATTCTTATGCTCACTTATTTGGCTGTGTTAATGCAACACAATGCCAGTATCTAGTTTTCATCATTCACAATTCATGCTGAAGTTCCTACTTACCTGTAAGACTAATATTTTCCTCTTTCACTTGATGTGAGTTTTTAAATAATGAATCCCTTCAGATCTCTGTTTGGCATGCTATATCACATAGTAAGTGATTTGGCAGACTCAGCAACATGAGGTTAACTGTATGTTGTCACTTATGTATGCTAAGACACAGATGTTTAAGAAAAACCCCTTTGGATACATGCTGGAAAAAAAGTAGAAGAACTGGAAATATTTAAGGTTTGTGATAGTGCTTTTGGCCCGACCATTGACTAGTGACTGAAACGTGCCCATCTTTTGCAGAGCCAGATCTGAGGTGTTTCTACAGGACCTTTTTTTTGGTGCAAAAGTTCTGTATAGAGACGGTCCTGGTAGCAAAGCTCGCGCTTGAGACTTGAACCTATCACTACCAGCAATGCGTTCTTGCAACTGTTGCACACTTATAGAGAAAAACTCATAGATTAAGGGAGCAACAAAAATCTAACTTTCAACTCTTTGTTTGCTACAACTAGTAGCTAAGAAAATCACCTGTGTTTCTGATACAAAGCCCAGAATATGTTTAAAAGTCATTAACAGTCATTAACAATGTATTACTGTTGCAAATTTTGAGCCTATACTCCGCCATTCTTGCGGATATCGGGCTTAATCAACACCACTTGTTCAGAAAGGTTGCCTTTTCCATAGAAACTGTCTTAATTTCCTGAGTAGATGTAATTTTGCACCTCATTGTACATTGCAAGATATCTGAGGCTGCTTTTCTTTCATGGGCGTATTGTGGTGATTTAGCTGAAGCTAAACTTAACTTAAGCAATCTGTTTTAGTGGTACATTTGTGTCTAAGATATGGTTGATTTAGATTTTGTGCTGGCCTTCACAGCCTTGCCTTAGAGTTTGATTTGTTTCAGTGATGTCAACACAAAATCACATCTGTGGGCCATAAAAGAGTCTTTACAAAGCTCGGCTACATGGGAGTCACATCAATCAGTCAAGTGGCGAAACATGTTGCGGTTGGCAGATCCCAGAGTAATGTTTACATTTACCTGGTGTCTGCTGTGTTCAGTGCAACATCCTCATTCTTGCTTCCTTGTCTTGCAATGAAAAGTAGCACTCATCCAGAAATTAGGAGAACTAGATGAGATGGGACAATTCTCTCCTTTTTGTGTGTCTTCTGACTCAGGAGGCAACAAAAGCATATGTAGGAATGTCAATTTTTCCTGAAAAATCTCATTAATCTCCTACAAAAAGTGCAAGACCCAAAATGTTTCTAAAGAGTAATTTTTTTTTTTTTTTTCCTATTTAAAAATAACCTGTTAGGGCAACTGATCTGTATTTCTAGTTTCTCAAGACCTTTAGTCATTCTGTGTGCCTGACAGCTTTTCAGCTTGATGCATGTTGCTCTTGTAGTTCATTGGCATCTGCGTCTGAAAGTGATTACTGAGTCCAAGAAAACACTCACTGAGTCCATTGCAATGAAAATGCTGTAAGCTTGTGTTCACAAAGACAAAGATATCAAGCACCTCTTAAAAGTCCTTCAGTTTGTGCGTGCCTTCAGTTCTCCAAATGGAAAGTTATTCAACAACTCCTCTTCCCCTCTCATTTCAAACCTAATTTGTTTATGGACCTTTTGGTGAGCCACTGTTGCACACCATGGGATGATACAGTCAAGTTGGATCACAGAAGATAATGAAGCAGCCAAGACACAGATACAGCACTGGTAAATAAAGATAATAAAGGCGCTCTGGCATTCTTTAGTCCTCAGTCTAAAAGCAGGAAACTTCTTGATTTTCAAAGGATTTGATTTTTCAATAAAAGGCAACAAACTTCAGCAAGGAGGGAGACTGAATTTCACTTTTTTATTATCTCATTCACTTTTTGACTCTGTTTCTTCCCAAGCTCCACTGTGCCCCTTTCTTGCTCCATTCCAACATGTTTTTCCAACCTCTAATTCAGACATTTTCTGCCCCATTCCCTCCCATTTTCTCACGTCAAGTACTTCGGTCATGCAGACTGCAGCTCTTTAATAAGGAAAGCTGTCCTTTGACTTGTCAGCACTTCCTTTGCCGACACTACACCTACTTTCCCAATTCAACACCTTCCTCTTTCCTACTACTTGCAAGGTTCAGAAACCCCTCTCTCCCATAGATTATGAATCTGTTTTAACTTGGGTCCAACTGCTCACCCCTAAATTCTTGGCACCACCCGCCCCCAAGTTGTAATCCTTGCCTTACAAGAACTACTACCTTTTCAGTCTGCAGTTTTTGTGGTTTTCAGGGCTCTGTTCAACCAGTCCTGTTTGTTTAGCTACAGCTAAGCCTACATTTTCTCTGCAGCACTGCCTTTGCCTGCGGTCTGTGCTCTGTAAAGAGCAGATATACAAAGTATATTAAGCATCTACAAAACATGAACTCTGAGTAACAGAGAGGTGTGGAGGACAGAAGTGCTGAGGTGACACAAGGAGTGTTGTGGGGGAGTGGAGGTTGGCCATGTATGCGCTGGTATGAGTGCAAGTGCATAAACACGTAAAAGTAAAATGAAGAGACAAGCAAAATCTGATCAGAGGGTTAATCGTTTACCTCATTTGTAAGATTTAGCAAATCAAATGGAGCACCCAATTTTCCTAAGAATTCCTTCTCTCCATTTCACTAGGGCCCGTACTCCTCTGGCTGTGAGTATGGACTGTTGGCAAAAGACCCTCCCTGGGTTGAGCAGCCGGCGTGGTGGCACCCAGACACAGCCTTGTCCCCCTGAGCACCTGTAGATTAACTATGTGTGTGGAGCAAATCAGATGCAGGACACTTTGGATATGCTTCTCAACACCTTGCAGGTGATCTGTACATTTCCTGCAATTCTTGTCACGTCCAAATAGACTGAACTGACTGCACACTCACAGTTTGATTTGCATAGACCAGTCAGAGCTGCTGCATAATACAGTTTAAGTGCATGTTCCCAGCAAACATATCTGAAAAGTGGCTGGATTTTCTTCTCCAGGCAGGTAGCAAACATACTGTCTCTTTTCCACAGCATTCTCCTGGAGAAACTGGCTGCTTATGGCTTGGATGGATGTACTCTTCGCTGGGTAAAAAACTGGCTAGGTGGCCAGGCCCAAAAAGTTGTGGTGAATGGAGTTGAATCCAGTTGGTGGCCAGTCACAAGTGTTCCTCAGGGCTCAGTACTGGGACCTGTCCTATTTAATATCTTTATCAGTGCTCCAGATGAAGGGATCAAGTGCATCCTCCGTAATTTTTCAGATGACACAGAGATGGGCAGGAGTATTGATCTGCTGGAGGGTAGAATGGCTTTGCAGAGGGATCTGGACAGGCTGGATCGATGGGTTGAGGCCAATGGTACAAGATTCAACAAGACCAAGTGCCAGGTCCTGCACTTGGGTCACAACAACCTCATGCAGTGCTACAGGCTTGGGGAAGAGTGGCTGGAGAGCTGCCTGGCAGAAAAAGTGGTGTTGGTCGACAGGCGGCTGCATATGAGCCAGCAGTGTGCCCAGGTGGCCAAGAAGGCCAATAGCATCCTGGCCTGTATCAGAAATAAAGTGGTCAGCAGGACTAGGGAAGTGATCGTCCCCATGTACTCAGCACTGGTGAGACCCCACCTTGAATTCTGTGTTCAGTTTTGGGCCCCTCGCTACAAGAAAGATATTCAGGTGCTGGAGCGAGTCCAGAGAAGGGCAACAAAGCTGGTGAAGGGTCTGGAGTACAAGTCGTATGAGGAGCAGCTGAGGGAGCTGGGGTTGTTTAGCCTGGAGAAAAAGAGGCTCAGAAAGGAGATTGTAGCAAGGTGGGGGTTGGTCTCTTCTCCCAAGTAACAGGCAACAGGACAGGAGGAAAAGGCCTCAAGTTGCGCCAGGGGAGGTTTAGATTGGATATTGGGAAAAATTTCTTCACCAAAAGGGTTGTCAAGCATTGCAAAAGGTTGCCCAGGGAAGTGGTTGAGTCACCATCCCTGAAGTTATTTGAAAGACATGTAGATGTGGCACTTCAGGACATGGTTTAGTGTTGGACTTGGCAGTGCTAGGCTAACAGTTGTACTTGATGATCTTAAAGGTCTTTTCAAACCTAAATGATTCTATGATTCTATATGTAACAGCTCTTGTAGCTGATGGGGTTGGAGCTAAACCTCTCAGTTATTTCCCCGGAGGTGCAGGGAGCACCAGTACCGTACAAGGGATCAGGCTATGGTCAGGAGAGGAAACAGGAAAGCTGTAAGCATGGTCCATTTAGCAGTTTATTCAATACGTGTATTTCCATCCAACTCCAAATCTGACCTAACCTCTTGTTCCACCACGTTCTAAAGAAAGTCACTATGAATCATCCGGTTAGATGAAGTCATTAGTGAGCATCCAAAAAGGGAGACAGGAGTTCTTTGTGCATTACCTCAGCTATGGCTCCCAGCCCCGGGTGGGGGAAACCACTTCTGCAAGGGAGCTGGGACTCATGTAAGGGGCTACTGGAGGGTCCTCACCACACCTGCTCATATCTCATCCATCAAGTAGCCCCTGGGATCCCCACTGTATGATGCAGATACGTTCCTGATACCCCCTGTCCCTTTGAGGTAGGTCAAACAGCACATGCTTCATTTTGGCACTTTGCAGTGGATTTCACATCCCGGATCCTTCACTGCGCCAGATAAAGCTCAGAGTTTCTGGATGCCTCAAACTGAAAAGCTCTCAGACTCTACAATGTGCTATACGTGCTGTTGACCGATTTAGAAATAGGAACATACACACAGGAGGTGCAACAGCTTCTGTTATAAAAAGAACTCATTATGTGCAAAATATTTAATTTATGCAGTTCACTAAAACACCCTACCGTTTTGAGTTCACTCATTACTGGCGTATCGGCGCAGCAGGCTGGAGTCACGGGAGGAAGTGATAATAAACACCTACAAATCTGTAAAACAGAGCAAAACAAAAAACCAAGGCAAAACCTATCATATACAGAGATTTCTGGCAGCTGTTGGGAGTTGAGTGAAACAGCCTGATCCAATGAAAGACTCAAATACTGGCTGCTGACCTTATATAGATTTTGGACATATACACCCAAGATTGTACTTCTAAAAAATTACACTCAATTGCTTATCGAGGCTGGAGATACCTCAGCTTCATTTTTCTCCTTTTGATTTTTTTTTTTTTTTTTTCATTTTGCTTTAACTTTGGGGAATTATTCGGCATGATGCCTTTTTGTGTTCCCAGAATTACCTAGCTCTTACAACTCGCAGAGATTTCCCTCTGCGTGCCATTGTGCCTATATGATTTATCTTCAGATATTTATTCTTCATGTATGTGTGCCACTCATGAATATGTATTTATTTAATAGTTAGATTGACAGGACAGTAATAACTAGATGGAATATTTTCCCCTGCAAATTTTTAATTTTTCTGTGCAGTTTGTTACATATCCCTTTTTGCTGAGTATTTCAATAGCTTATATTTTTTATCATTTATTAAAATGAGCAATGTATAGTACAAGTAGATAGCTGTTTGTTTGGTCTGCGGATTTCAGTAGCCATTCCACCATACTCTTTGCACACAGCTTGTTGTTGGCTTCTTTTAGTTCATCTTCTCTAGTCCTGACAGTTGCTTTTTTTTTTTTTTTTTTTTATTATGGCTGTTCATCCCCTTCTTGTTTCTTTACCTTATTTGATGAACACTAAACTTCTGTTTTTCCTTTGTGAGTTCCTTTTTCCTTCTGTGAGTTTCAATTGCTTCTTTTGACCTGCTGCATGTCTGTTACATTTCTGTCTCCATAATCCTGCTTTATTTTGGTGTGTTTTTTTTTTTCTGAACAAGGCAATTTCTCTGTAAATGCAGTGCAAATTTTAGCCTATTGTTTTTATATTATTTAAATCAAAACAACAGAAAGAAAAATAATAATGTATCAGGAGAGGATTGGAGAATTTAAGGGTTTGTATTATTTCAGTATCACTATGGAAATATTTAAGATATGGATTTTGAATTAGGCCTACATTTTGATTAAATAGGTTTCACACTTTCAGCTGTGGTCCTTCTCTGTTCAGTTGTTGATGTTATGTTAACATCAAATTATTTTACACAATCTTGCACATTGTTTCTCTCTTGTTGTTGATGTCCTTTATTAAAAGTATGTTTAATAAGACTAGGGACGAAGTTAGGAAAACAGTAAACTTCCTAACTCCGAAGTTATAGCTACACAGCAGTTTTTGCTTTTCAGATAATGTTTTGGTTGCAAAATGTCATTGCTTCCACATCAGGATGTCACGCAGAAGCCCATTGCTGTAGAGGAAATTGTTACATTACCATTGGCGTGCTATGATTTTCCATCACCCGCTACATTGCAGAGAGCCAGCCAAAAAATTAGTTAAAAACACAGCAGAATTCCAATGTTTTTATTCCCTTTAACAAGTAGTAATGTTTATTATTAAGCTGAATAACATATATTCTGATCTCACTAAAAATAGCAACACATATATTAGAAATGCAGCGTGCTGCAGGCCTGATCTCAGTTTAAATGCTGAAGACATTCAGTTTTGCACATACACGGAAAGACTGCAGGCACATTAAGCCACTTAAATGCTTGAGACAAATGCGAGACAAACATTTTGGGGACTGTGCCAAACGCACAGGAACACAGCCCTTGTGTGCATGGGCTGCCATGGCCATGGCCTCAGTGGCTATTGGCAGGCAGATGGGAAGGTCATGAGGAAGAGGAGAGAGGTGGAGTCATCACCACACCACAAACGGGGAGATGCAGGCACCAGGGTAAGGATTTGGGGTGGGAGGCAATGGACCGAGTCTCACATTCAGGATGTGGGACTTGGTGGTCTCAAACAACAAAAAAGTGTGTTTATCTGGGCATGCTCCCAATACAACGACTTTTGATGGACGTGACTTGGAATGAGAGTTCAGCTCTGCTAAAATGCATAACCAGCACCTTGTGGTGCTGTGTGGACCTCGATTTTGTGTTCCACTGGATCCATTACCACTAAAAGTTAGACCGTTGCTGAATGCACAGTATTTTCTTGACAGCTGTGGAATTCAGTTTTGGAAGGCAAAAATAACAGTGAATGTTAAAGCTGGACAAAATCTTTGCTATAATCCAACCTGCTGCATAAAAGGAGAGGTAAGCCATAAAAAAGAACTTTACTACGTTATCCATGAATTCTGCAGGAAACGTGTTGTTCAGTTTTCTGGTAGGGTTTTCTTTTCATAGAGCTAACTAACCTTGGTTAAAAATTGTGGACAACAATAAGTTCACAGTACTCTTTACTATATCTCAGCATGAGAACTTTTGAGATAAAGTGTAACTCCTTTCACTTTTGCTCAGAAGAACCACAAAATTTGAAACATTTCGGTATTTCTTAGAAAATAAAGAGCAGATATTATATCAACTCTGGGATGATGGGAACCGTGACTAGGTCAGGAAAGTCAGATAGAAAATTACAGTTATTACATATTTGGTTTCTGAAAGGCAGGATTTTCTTCAAAAGAAAAATTATGATCCGAGATATGACCCTTCTACTATAAAGCCAAACACATTAATTTATGCTATATTAATCTCTACTATTAAGATTGTAAAAACTTTGATTGTAAAGGCAGTACTGCTAAAATAATCTCCATTTCTGTTATTTTAATTTTGCTGTGGCAGCGTTTGTCAGAAAGCAATGCGATTTGTGGTGAAATCAAGTTGGCCAGTGCATAATTGAATGCTTGTTTAAGATTTAGGTTGATGTGCAGTTTGACTGCAGTCTCCAATGTAGCCACTTTCAGAGTTCAAGCATGGAAAATGAAGTCAGCTTCTATTTTGCAACAAAACAAGAAATATATCTACAAAAATAACTATTCTCTCATGATATCATAATAAAATTTAATTTCAACAAAATAAAATATGTGTTACATTATAGAGCTCACCAAAAGTTTGTTTTTCCATCCAGCTTTTAAATATAGATTATACTAAAATGAAAGCCTATAAGACATCAAAACCAAATTTCCTCTGAATGCGAGTGAAGGAAATTTGGTTCCTGAATCTACTACTGAATGTTGGTTGTAATTTTAACAGTTGTTGAATACTGTTTTCCAGATTTCAAGTATCAATGCTACATAATGTCCAAAGGAGCTCTACCTTACATTTTGGATTCGAGTAGGATGTGTTTATTTTTTCTGGACACATACATACACATGCTTAAGAACATATGCTCAAGAGTAATAAATAAAGTGAAATATACGCATCCTTAATGGGTAGCTGGAAGCTATTATGTGTAATAAATATCTAATTGCATAGCTGTTAAACATCACAGTGTCAGTTCTCCTCTTCAGGTACTGGTGTTTTCTTCCAAGCCTGGGTTAGGATTAGAAAAGGTTGCAGCTGGTCATACAGTGGTATTATCCAGCAACTGTGGCTGATATTGTTACAGTCTATGTCCTTAATGTTGGTTTGCCTTTCATCTTGGTAAATCTAAACAGGTGAACTTTCCTGCAACAACTTTTGATGTATATATCATCCTCACTAAATAATTTTTGCATGTAGTTTTTGACAGCAATGACATTGTTGCATTTATTAGGACACACATTACAGACTGGAAAACTGATTATGAAAAAAAGGCAGCTATTTTCTTTGGAAGTGTGTACGGCTGGGTAGTTTCCACACTGCATGGAGGGGAGCCGCTGGCAGGGGATGTCATGAAGGACATCCTGCACTCAGAGTACACTTTAGCTTCTCAGTGCAATTACTCAGAAAATTGAAGATTCCTACTCCATGTGATTTATGTGTTGCTGTGTCTGTCACTGAGTTACTACAGGCACAGAAAGGAAGCATTGTTTGAAAATGAGGAGTTAAAGTTGGAGGTAGGCTGCTGGTGAGAGCCCACCATCCCTCTGTGAAAGGTAGCCTCAAGGAAAGGCAAGGCACAAGTAGCACAGGGAGGCTTTGACACTAATCTGACATTAGCTATGGTTTTCCTCTGGCAGAATTATTTTATTGAACTAGCAGATTTTTTTTCCCCTCTTTTGTTTATCCTTTAAATCACATGCAGAAGTCATACCCTTCATTTTGCCAAAGAGTATGTCTTTGGAAAAAAATACAAAATTTGAAGAAATGTGATATAATTTAAACATTATTTTCCTGAGGAGAAAAGTGCTACACAATAATGAGCAGCAGAGTGCCTTAACAATCCTTCAACTGATTTTACATTTTGTTTGTTTGCTTTTCAGAGCTGGCAGAGCTTGTGGAATAATGAAGTGGTGACGCACATCATTCAAAATCAACCAAAACTCGGGATGGCTGAAAACCCTCTCAAGGTAGCGAGAAAGTTTAGTCTGGGAAATGAACTGATCACAATAACATTCACCTAATGCCAGACAAACCTTGTAAGAAATAAAATGAGTTTGTGAAATGGAAGAGATTACAGTGCCACTGGATAAATAAACAAGATTTTCCTAGCTGGGATATTATCCTCAGTTCTAGTCATGCCATTTTGTGTAATACAGAGGTAAAATGATACAAAGGCATGTGACACTGCTGTAAAAGTCTAAAGTGGTTTCTTTAGACTTTTTTAGGGGAAGGAAATATCAAAGAGATTGGACCTGTTTCCTGTTAGAATAGATACATAAGGTGAGACTGAAGAAAAGCACATGAAACCTTCTGTAAGAGGTAACGAAGATATTTATTTCCTCTTGTATTACAGCAGTAAGGAACTTCCAGTGAATCTGAGAACAAATGGATTAAAAATCATTTAAAAATACAGAATCAACCCACAGAACTGTGGGCCACAACGTTAAGAGCATAAAACCCTCAAGCTTTAAAATGTAAGTCAACTCCTTGGTGACCAGAGCCAGGGTAAAGTTCCCAACGGGTTCATGCATCTCTGATTGCCCATTGTGTTTTTATCAGATTCACCCGTAGCTGGCTCCTCTAAAAGACAAGATATGGCATCACTTGTCTGATGTGGGGTGAGACAATCTACGCTCCACTGTTTTCTTATGGGGAAGAAACAATCCATTAACACGCAGGAATGTGCTTTTAAATCACTCTGCCAGAATGAACTTTTAAGCCCTCCAGTAGCTGTTCCAAAGGCGGGAGTTCACCTAATGTGAAACAGGTCTTGCAAAATTCAGCCAGATTAAGCAAAAGAAGAGCAGAATCACTGAGATGAGCTGAACGGATAGCGGGATCCAGTTATCTTGTTGCTTTCAATAAGGAATGTTGGGATAAATTAAGTACACAATGGAAATTTGGATCTCAAAATACATGTGAGATCTAAAGTGCTTTTGGGGGGCCAAAATTGCTAATTTCATGGGAATTAGCAAAAAGGGAGAAATTCTAAATTCTAAACCCACAATATCCTCTTTAAGACTTCACAGTGTTTATTGCCTCAGAAAGTACATGATTTCTTCATGTTTTTAGTATTACTTCTTGTGAATGGTTTGGTGGTTTTTTTAGATTTTTCAGATTGGCAATGAAGTTATTTATAAATCAAAACTGTGAACAGAACTGTTCCCCTACAGTGCGCAACATGGAGACAAGAATAATCTTTGCCTTGCTCTTCTCTCGCTCTCTTTTGAATAAATTGTTTGGCTTGCAGTTCATCTTTTCCTATTTAAAATAAACTTTTGAGATTTCTCAAGCACTACTTTGGAGTCTGATCCCTAAACCAACAGAAGCCAAAGCAAAGAATTGCATCAACCTCAGTAAATTTTGTATTAGCCTTACAATACACTATCAATCACTTTTTCTTTTACACAGGCCTGCAACCACTTTGCTACCATGTGGAGGATATCGATGTGGAAATACTTTGCAAGGAAAATTAGCAGAGAATGTAGAAGGTCTTGCAGTAGTACCCAGTTAAAAATAAAAAGAAAAAAGAAAAAAATACTGGACAGATAATTGTATCAGCTGCTTTCTGTATTGTTACATTTAGTGACTGGACACCTAATAGCTTAACATAAAGGAGAAGAAATTTTCGTCCACATTTCTCCTCCTACATAATTACATTTAGAGCATGGGAAATTTTGAACTTGTGAGAAGATGTATTTATTATGTAAATATGCCATGTGATCATCATGTTATAATTGTTTAACTTCATTGTCATTTCCTTGACCTTTTTCAGGAGAGAAGATCGAGCTAAAAATGAAATCTGAGGAAAAGACAGAAAGATCCAAATGTAGTACAAGCCCCCCCTATTTTTGGCAATTTTTCCAGTGCAGCACCCAGGGGGTTGATCCCAGCCAGAAGAACACTTTGGCAAACAGAAGTCTTAAATAGCAGACACATCTGCTGTGAAATTTTGGCTGTTGATAAGCCAGGGAGACCTGGTTAAGGACCAAGTAATGTTAATGTCTGCTGAAAGACACATATTTCTGAGCTGGTTTGGGATTTCGGGTATTTTACTGTCAAAGTGATGATCTAACAGTGAGGGGGTACAAGAGACAGAGATTTCCAGCATTACTGTAACTTACTGAACATTGTAGTATAATTATTAATAAAACAAAGCGCCGTGATGACTTGTGAAGGAATGTGGTCTCAGTTACCATAACACCCTGGGGTCATTTAAAGAACACATTATTATTCAATATTCGTGTGGAAAAAATTCCAAAATATTACGATTGCTTATTTTGCAACAGCTACATGTGCTACATAATTTCTTTACAATGCTTATTTTGCTCTGGAGAGAAAGTGTGTGTATTACTTTATACTTCTCTAGTATCCTGCACCTTAAAAATCAAGCATTTGCCAAAAATTTATGAACTACACTTCCTAGCCTCAAAATACATACTAGGAGGCAGCGTTATTGTCTCTATTATTTATGGAAGATAAAGTGAAATATTCACAAGTAACCATGAGAATGCAGTTGTCACGATGAACTTAGCCTCTTTGGTGCATGAGTCATCTTTCTGTTGAATGTGCCGTACCTATAATAATGTAGTTTTAACTCCTGCCTAGGGGTGTTGCTGGCGTCTAAATAACAATAGTTGGGGAAGAAACCCATGGCAGAAACAGAAGCACAGGACTTGGGATTTTCATCATCCAGCGATTCCTTGAACAAGACAACCCATCTTCACTTTACTGGATAGGTAGTCAGACCGGTTTAATTTTTAAATACAAAAGTACAGTTCTTTGGAAGGTATCTTGAGGTTAGATGGGAGAAGCTGTTGTAGGAGATGCAGACACTCCCTTTTAAAATTACTGTTCATTACTTTGCTGGAAATAGCTGAGTATGGTGTAGAGTTGTGAGTCAAAGGATGGTCTGTTCTGACCACACTTCTGCTGTTTTCTTTAGTGTATGTAAAAAAACCTGGGATGCCTGGGGCCTTTTTGCTTAGGTGACCACTGTCAGATAGACTTGTAAAAAGATACAGTTCACCTGGGTTTCATTAGCAGAATGAAAAGGGAGCTTTTCCAGCTCCCCTGCTGGGAAGGGCAGAGCTAGTGCAGAAGGCCACCCTGCAGTTCCTGCCCATGATTTCTTGGCCAGTTTTTTTCAGTAAACACTCATTTTTGGAGTGGTTTCATTGCTCAGTAGGTTTCTCTCGCTAATGAGGGAGTCTTAATAAGCAGGAAATCTAGAAAAAGAAATAAACAGTGTCCTCCAGCATTCAGTCAGGGTGAAGGGACCTCTAGCCATGAGAAAGAAGGACCTGCTTTTGCCTGGCTTTGTTTGCTGTGTCCTGGACCTTAGTTATTTCTAGGGGATTTAATTCCATGGGTGTTTGAAAAGAAATTACTTTTTGCATGCTTAGGAAGGTCCTGCTATTGATGAAGTATAGCTTTGTCAAGGTGTATTAAGAAGTAAATAACATAACAGGGTGTAATTACGGGTTTTTGAAAACTAAGGCAGAGTTCAAGCAGTTATCCAGTTGGTGGAGGATGGGAGGGCTGAAGAGAGGTGATCAAAGGGCTCAGCTGCTTGGGCAAATCCAGTTTATTCCTGTAGGATTACACACTCCAGTATTTTGGAGAAAACTTTGTTTCCTGAAGAAATAGGTAAGTTACGAGTATTTAACCAACTTGACATCAATGACACCTTTTTGGCTCTTGCTACATCTATGACCACTATTAAATGTTTTTCCACATTACCAGGTCCTGAAGCTTTGTATATTAGTCTCAGTTAGATACACTGTAGCCCACCCACAATAAATTTGCAGAAAATGCTGTGAGACCAGAAAATTGAATTTGTATCACCTCCCCAACTAAAATGACTGTAATAGTCCCTTTGAGATTCTGTACCTGCTGTATACCTCTAAGTTTCTAACACAGTGTTAAAAATGAGGCTTTGAAACATGATCCTTGTTTTGCACTATAGCCATGCTCTGGAAAAATAAAAACCTGCACCTGGCCATTACCTTTGATCATTTCCCCAAAGGGGTGCATAAGATACAACTACAAGACTTCCTTCTCTCATGCTCACACGAGCAACTACCTGAAAAAAGAAGATGCGTGAGCACTCCTCCCCTTGTTATTGTGTAAGCTGTCCTGGCACACCACGCAGCTTCCCACCAAGCCAGAGAGGACATTTCTGTTGTGGTATTTCTGCAGCCATCAAGGATTTCACAGACAGTGCTACATACCATGTGTTGGCTGCAAGGGCTCCTCTGAAAGAACAGTCCCAGACATATGATGTAGAAGTTTGTTCATGCGTTTGGTAGTCAGAGTTTTTCTAGTCTTGCAGGCTATTCATTAAAAAACAAGTATCTTTTATAGAGACACCATTAATGGAGCAATAAAAGTAGAGTACATGCTCAAATGCCTCATAGCTGTTTATGGACCCAGTTGTCAGTGCTGTTTTCCAAAAGAAGATGGCCGAAATGCTGCTGGCGCTGCTGCAGTCCATCTGGTGAGTGGGGAGCTTCAGAGAAACACCACCCTTCACTGCCAAGACCAGTAGATGCGGTATTTCAGTGCAAGTAATAAAGTCGTGCCTGAGCAATTTCTCTGGGCTATTTCATCAACATGACAGTGTTCACCTGACTGAAACAGGGCAGACGTACTTAATGAGGATCTTCATGAGGCACTGGACCTGTGCCTGTCAGGAGGATTAAGTCAAAGAAAAGAACTTGGGCAAACTGCTGACCTCTGCTTTGGCACCGGCTCATGACAAATTTGAAGCAGGAGAGAAAGAGCCCAGAAGTCCTTCCAAGCTCTGGGAAAAAGAAGTGCAAGCAGAAAACACTTGCATTTTATTTGGCCCTCAGCTGCTTGGAGGAGGCCGTATGATGGAACGAGCAGGAGGAGAATGAGTTCATTCCCTCTGAAGGGGCAGAAATGATGACTCTTCATACAGGGCAAGGAGGAGCTTTTATTTTAATTTGCTGAGAATAGCCAAGGAATCTAGTAATTATTCTGGCCAGGTTTATGCTAGAAGGACATTGTCAAGTACTTTATAAAACAGATTATAAAACTCTTCAGCACTTCAGCACTTTCTCTTAAATGCATGAAAATAATTCTTCCATTGCTAGTTGCAGCCTTCACCATTTGGCAACAATCTGTTCCCCCTCTCCACTTTAATTTATATTTTAAAAATGCCATTACACATACATTACACATTCAATCTGTTCTTCAGTGGCTTGTAAATTCGCCTCTGCCTACCTGCTCCACAGAGAACCAAGTTTCAGCATGAAGTTATTACATCTAGATGAAGGGAGGAAAAAAAGCGGCAAAGGGAAAGGAAATTAAAATGTTCGTAACAGAATTGTGTCTATTTGAATACTGCTTTGGCCATGATCATCATTACAAAAGCTGACATGACACAGGAAAGATTATTGCTTACATTACGTGCTTTACCCCTCTGAAGGACAGGTTGTCAGAATCACATTTAGCACACAATAACCTCAGCTGCAGGAGCTAATGAGAGTGAGAGGGTTGATGACAGGGCTGCAGGATGATTAGGAAGCAACTGTAAATGGGAGAAGAGTTTGTCTTCCGTGACTGGGAATGTGTCCTGTGCCAACCCCCATGTGTCTGCATGTGTGTGTAGGTGGGAGCAGGGTTGGGAGGAGGGATGCAGCTCCTTTATCCTCTTCTAGTAAATCTGTCACCACTAAGTGAATTGAAAATGAACTTCTGGTGAAAGGGCAGCTCCAGAGAAGGGGGAGGCACCTCTCTGTTTCCAAAGCCCCTCATCCTCTTTTTATTCTGATATGCTACTGTATTATATAGTTTCCCAATATAGCGATCAATTCCATGCTCCTTTTCAACTGTTGTGAATTCAGCAATTCTTTCCAACCCTGACATGGTTCCAGGGAGCCTGCACTGGATCCCCTCTCTGGTCTGCGGGAATGGCATCCCTTGAGACACCGGGTCTCAAGCCTTTATGTCTCCCAGTGTAGAAAAGCCTGATTCTCCCAATATTTCAGTCAGTCTTGATTTTCTGGGTCTGCACAGCATTTCTCTTGGGAGCTGGTGGCAGCTTTCTTCAGGCAAGGTATTTATTAGGAACTGCCATCTGCACAAACACAGGGGGGAAGGGCTGGCTAAGAAGCAGCTTTCTAACAACAACAAAAAGGGATCTGTGCTTATTGTGGAGCACAAGCTGAGTGTGAGCCAATAGTGTTGCAAAAAAGGCACTCTAGGAGGCATATTGTCTGCAAAACACATTAAGTGGTCCTTCAAGTCTTCTTGAAGCTCTTGAAGCTCAGCTGGAGCACTAAGTATTATTTGGGGCGCTGTAATTCAGAAAGGATGTGAACCAGTTGGACAGAGACCAGAGAAGAACACTGAGAATGATCAGATCTTGGAAATAAAAGGGCTTCAGGAAGGTGCCTGAACAGGGGTGGCTTAGCCTAGAAAGCAAGAAAACTAAGGGGAACATGATAACTGTCTTCCATGTATCAATTAAATATGGAAGTGAATAAAAAAAAATTTTTACGTGCTACCTATAAGAAACAACAAGTCTGTATTGCAGAAAGTGAGATTGAGACAGGAGCAAAAATATTATCATTGCTAACAGTCATAAGTCTGTGGAATAATTTCTCCAGTAAGTGTGTAAATTCTTCCCCAATAAAAGTATGTATAAAAAACCATGTTAAACAGATGCTAATGAGAATTACATTATCTACAGATGATAGAATAAATGACATCTCGGATTTCCTCCTATTCCTATTTCCTGCGTGTCTTTGTTTTTTTCATCTTAGCTATAAGAACAAAGCACAGTAAAATGCAGGGCTTTTCAAAAAGTCCATATATATGCATTTCACATTACTGTCTACCCATGCTGTGTTGGAAAGGAAGGTACACCCAAATTCTTCAGACCGCTCCAGCTTGGATCATTGTATACCAGTCTGAAAGCTTTCCTCTTGGAAAGAGAGAGAGACTTTTTATCTGACCTGGGTCATTAGTTCTCTGAATCCTTATTTTTTTTGAATGAGGTTGGTAGGCTGAGTGAAAAGTCAACTTAAGCCATGACTCTCCCGGTATTTTCTTGTAACATGTAATTTTCCCTGCTAACTGTCGTTTCCTCATTTTGTGATGAATTGTAAGGTCTGCTAGAAAACACACAGGAAAGGAAGACAATGACCCTTCTTTCCTGTATTTTTTCCTTGATTATTTATATATAAGCTCTATAGAGAATCTCCTATTCACCAAAACAACATGCTCTACACATAAATTACAGGACATCTATCCCTATCCCTATCACATCTATCCCTAAATATTTTTTACATGTAAAGATTTTTGAATGTTATTACACAGTCCACACTATCTTACATCTGACAGACTGCAGACTAACCTGTTAATGTCTGCCTTCTTTCCTCTCTCTAAATGTGTCCTGTTTAATTGAACCAAGATTACCCTGAAGGAAAGCAAGCTATGAGGGTAATTTTTTCCCTCTCTCAAAACAATTTCTCAATCTAGACTTTAAAATGTAGCAATGATGTGAGTGAATAAATATGACATTTCTTCAAATGAACTTAATCTATAGAAAATAAGTCAAGTGGATTAGAGGGTTACTGTCAGGTCAGTTCAGGCTTACTGTTCAGCTTTTGTGGAAAAACTAAATGTGACAGATGTAATCAACCTGTGGCAAGTTGGATGATTGCGATATCTCTATTTAGTTCTGATGGTAGCATGTCTCCTCTGAGCCTTAAAACCATATTATGCAATTGGATTATGTGGTGAAAAATCACTTAGCTTCATAGCAATAGTGCTTGTAATTTACCTTCTTTTTAGTGTATAATTTTTAGAGCAAAGGAGGTTGATGCAGTTACAGAAAATTTTATTTCAAAATATGTTGTTATGTTCTACTTACCTATAAGACCAATACAGTTGAAAGTTTGTTTAAAATATGCATTGATTTCTGAATCCATTTTCTGCAAATCATTCTGTCCAGAGGTCAAATACCAGCCAGGTCCCAGACAGGAGCTCCCATGTAGTCAGTGGAAAGAACAAGGAATGTCCAAGCTTGCCTGCTACGCTCTAGTGTGACAGATTTCCTTCCAAAGGTTCCCAGGCCATTTTCTCCAGAAGCTAAGCTTCCAAGTTTGAGTTATCTCTCAGATATCTTAACTCAGAGGAGAATAAATATTTTGAATTGGTACCAAGCAGCCTGATTTTTAGGAACTAATTATGAAACAGACAATATTTAGTATCAGAAATACTTGTTTTTACTAGGAAAAGTAGAGAAGTCAGAGCCAGGCTTTTCTCAGTGGTGACCAGTGACAGCAAAAGAGGCAACGAGCACAAACTAAAACACAGGATATTCCATCTGAACACAAGGCAAAAATATTTTACTATGGGCCACGTTTAATCAATCAAGGAACTGGATTTTTTTTTTTTTTTTTTTTTTTTTTTTTTTTTTTTACTTCAGCTAGAGTGCGTGGTATAATTTAAAATCCCTGGAGGCTCCAGACTATTAGGAGTGAAGCTATCATATTTGCCTACTCTGTAAAAAAGTTGAACGGTCCAAAGAGGTAAATTTAATTGTTTACAGAAAATCTGTTCTAAAAGCAACCAACTAAAGAACCCACTAGGACTGAATCATACTGTAGTAAATGTGTTTCTAGCAATTTCCTATATAGAAAGGATTATTTGTACTTCCTAGACTAGAGTTATCTTTGCTTAATATTATGTATGTACATTTAGATAGAAAGGGGAAATCTAAATGAGAAACCAAGTATTTCCTTCTTCATTTTTGCTTCCCAGTATCTATTTTGAAAGAAATCTTGATATTTTTTTAAGACTTGGAAAACTGTTTTCCACAGAAGATAAATACATTTAATGTAGTCCCTTAAAATTACAGTTGCTTAAAGTAAATTAAATGTGGTCAGAATTTCAGACTGGAGTTTCCATTTGATATACGTACAGGCCAGAAACATTCTGCAATACTTTATTTCTGCTCTGTCCAGTACAGTGCATGTACTTTTTTCTATGTTGGGAAATCTAAGATAAATGTTCATATTAAAAAAAGAACCTTTTAACCTCCAGCCACTTTAATTCAAAAGAACCAACCAGCACTTCATCAAAATCAGGTATTAAAAGGCTGTTGGAAGTTCATGTTGATGCATTTGTCTGTAACAGAAGATAATTATTAAACTTCCTATGTATCACAGAGAAGTGAAATGACGCGGAAGACCTCCAATGTTTGAATTAAATTTTTAGACATATGCTGCAGCCTTTTCAGATTTCCTGGTTACAGTATTTCAATGAGTACTTATAGAGGTAGATAGGACAATTGTTCTGACAGGAGAAACTCGAGAGAAAATATGGCCTCTTAGAAAGCTAGTAATTCACACTGTGCAAACACAGATTAAATTTACACACGGATTCTGATATAAATCACTGTACACAGTGTCAAAGGTTGTCTCAAGATGATGCAAAATAGCTATCTGGAAGGAATAGTTACTATGAAGATGTAAAAGGTACACGTGTGTGTTCAAAAGTGCATATATTTGACAATCTGACAAGACGAGCCTTACACATACAAATTCTGATCCTGCAGTGTTCATTTATAGCATTTATCACAACTTTATTTAGTAGGACAACTCACATATGTAAAATTTGCAGGGTGGTAACTGGAGGGTGCGTGCTTCCTAAGACAACCTGACAAGACACTGGTTTCACCGTTGATTTCCTGACCTCTTCTTTAAGCTTAGAGTTCTTGCTGCTTTTGATTTATCACGTTCCAAATCTGCAACGTTTCAGTCACAGAAATAATTTTGAAATGCAGACATTTATTTAAAAAGGCAGTATAAGGGAAACAGACATAATACATTATTAATGCTACTTATCTGTAACGTTTTGCCATGAAAGAGCAGTCTGTTTATTTAAAGTGCCCTGTCTTGGAGTAGTAAATTCCAAAAAATCATACAGTATTCCTACATGGTTCATTCTTTGATCATATCTGACAAAACCATAATTGTATGGCATTTAATTCTTTAAGATTTACATGAGTTCTTTAAATAAATATAAAATTAAAAATGGCAAAAGAGGTTGCTTCTAGTAATTTTTAGTACATAGCTGCATCAGTACTGTTTATTTCCATTTTCTTACAAGAGTGTTCACTAGTACTAGCACTAGAAGTACATGGCTGGACAAGGGACAAGGGAAGAGCTACAGAAGTCATCTATCTAGAATTCTGTAAGGCCTTTTATATGGTTCCCCACAACATTCTGGCCACTAAATTGGAGAGACGTGGATCTTATAGATTGACTTTTAGATGGATAAGGAACTGTCTGGATGGCTGTGTCCAAAGAGTTATAGTCAATGGCTCGATGTCCAAGTGGGAACCAGTACCGAGTGCTGTCCTTCAAGGGTCTGTCCTGGGACCAATACTATCTAATTTCTTCACTAATGACCTAGGCAGTGGGATTGAGTGCACCCGCAACACCACCACCAAGCTGAGTGGTGCTGCTGATACGTTAGAGGGACAGGATGCCATCCAGAGTAAGCTTGACAGTCTTGGTGAGTGGGCCAGTAAGAACCTCATGAGCTTCAACAAGACCAAGTGCAAGGTCCTGCACCTGTGTTGGGGCAACCCCTGGTATCAATACAGGCTGGGGGATGAATGGATTGAGAGCAGTCCTGCGGAGGATTTGGGAATATTAGTAGATGAGAAATGGGACGTGAGCAACGTGCACTTGCAACCCAGAAAGCCAATTGTATCCTGGGCTGCATACATCCTGTGGCCAGCAGGTCGAGGGAGGTGATTCTGCCCCTCTACTCTGCTCTGGTGAGACCCCACCTGGAGTACTGCGCCCACCTCTGGGGTCTCCAGCACAAGAAAGACATCGACATGTTAGAACAGGTCCAGAGGAGGGTCACAAAAATGATCAAAGGGCTGGAACACCTCTTTTATGAAGAAAGGTTGAGAGAGTTGGGGTTGGTCAGCCTGAAGAAAAGAAGGCTCCAGCGAGACCTTACTCTGACCTTTTAATACATGAAGGAAGCTTATAAGAAAGATGGAGAGAGATTTTTTTACTAGGACCTGTAGTGACAGGACAAGGGGCAATGGCCTAAAACTGAAAGAGGGTAGATTTAGATTAGATTCATTGTAAAGAATTTTTTTTTTAATGTGAGGGTGGTGAGACACTGGAGCAGGTTGCCCAGAGAAGTTGTGGGTGCCCCATCCCTGGAATTGTTCAAGGTCAAGATGGATGGGGCTTTGAACAACTTGATTTAATGAAAGATGGTCCTGCCATGGCAGAGATGTTGGGCTAGATGATCTTTAAAGAATCTTCCAACTCAACTATTCTGTGATTCTATGGTTCCATGATGCTGTGATTCTAAGTACTCGTAGCCTTAATTTTCAAACATGCTCATTAGCTTAAGCTCTCTGATACCTGTGTCATCTTAAAAAATGCTTCTCAGAGACTGAGGAAGAACCTCAGATGGCCCTCTTGTTTATATGCAGATGGCACATGCCCTAAATCATAATTGGGAAGACTGGAACATTTTCAGAAAAGTAGAAAATACTCAAATGGAGGAAAAAGGTCTGGGTAGAAGACAGGAAACGGAACAGAAATAAAATATGTTCATTCTTGGCATAGTAAGAGTTAAATATCCTGCGTCAGTTACGCCTTTTTGCATTATCTGAGTAAGTTTTTTAATGATAGGACTCCATATTTATGCTTATAGACTTGCTGCTTTGGGTCATCTTAGAGACTATCAATGGGAAAATAAGAATAAACTATTGCTGTATATTTTTCACATTATTGGTCATAAATCAATTAATATTATCAGTTAAACAAACAACACAATTCAGTCAGCACTACTCATGCTGAAAAGTACGAAATGATCTACCAGTTACCTACTCTGACTTTTGCAACATGTGTTTTGAATTTATACGTGTAACTGAAAGGAAATGAACATGTACTCCAGAGCACAAAGTAAAATATTTCTCCAGCTATAGCAATACCCTTTATATTTTATTCACAGGTAAAATAGAATTGAGTCATCTAAGAAAAGAACAAACATAGAGTCTCTGTTCCGATGTTTGCAGAGTAAGAGTAGAGGAGGAAGTAACTCCTGAAGTTTGTAAGTGAGATTGTCAGCAGAGCAGCGTTGGCTGGTCAAGTCTCATTGTTCAGATGCTATCACGCTATTTACTTGCTTGATCATTTTTGAAGCACATACAGAAAGTGAGCTCTGATGTACAGGGGAGATCCTTGCCAAGAAATAGATTGTCCCCCATACTGCTTCTCCTTTTGTAAATTATTGTGGCTTTGTTCTGTCTGAATCCAGTGTCAGAGACCGTCTGAGAAGAAAAAATAATTGTTTTGTGCTATTTCCAAAGTACGCTCTGGTAAAACTGGCAGGGAAGGGAATGAGTGTGGAAGTAGTAAGAGGAACCTGACTGCTCACCCTGAGCATGGCATATACCCAGTTCACTTTTCATCAGGTTAAAATTCAGGAAATTTACTGGAATTTTTATTGCTATGCCATTCCTGCACGATGCCCAAGATATCTTTTATTCTATGAGAGACAGCGCAGCATTCTTACTGCAGGTTTGATGTTATAATCTAATCTGTGAAGGGTTTGTCTGAAAAAGAACATCATGGCTTCTTTTGCTACTGAAAACAGGAAAAATCCTGAACAACCCCCTGGTATTCAATTGTCAGCAGAATTGATCTGCTTAATCCCTTGGCTGCATCGCTGCGTCTCCTCCTGTTATTGGTAACAGGGGCTGTGCCAAAAATAATATCCCCTTCATTGCGCCAAACTGATACTGTCCAATGGTTTCGAAAAGCAAGTATATTGCCAAATAAAATAGATTTCTGAAAATGAGCTGGTGTCAAGTCATGAACCGCATTTAAACTCATTTTGCACATTGAGCTTATTTAAGTACTAAAAGCTGGTTGAAATATTGCACTAACTTCGAGATGACAGGAGAAGCTCCTCCCAGTAAACTGTAGCGCAGTCAGACTGCAGTCTCTGGCTGATGTGTAAATATTCACCATTTTGGTAGGTGGTCTGTTTCTAATGCTCATAGCATTTTGTTCCATAACGTGGAAACAGTAAAGTTGTTAACTGATTCTTTCTTTCACCTTTTTCTGAGGGTCAGGTTACATTACCTTTTTCATGTGTCAATGTTTCTTCTTTTCTCTTTCACTGAAAACAAAATTCATGGGTCCCAAAGATCATGACACCCTTCCATACTGGAAAACATTGTAAGACGTGCCTAAGCTATTTTAGGTACCCAGAACACCTCTGTGTTAATGTGGTGCTGTGTCCCAGCAAATTGGTTTGAGAACCTGCCATCTAGCATAGTTCTGCTCTGTCTGAACCTGGCAGCAACATCTCTCCTCTGCTGGTCAGGTCAACAGGTTTGGTACTGTATCAACCATCACAGTGTAGAAAAGCTTTAATTTGATTGGTTTTGCAGCCTTTCTGCCTTAAATTGTTAAAACTCACTTAGGCCTGTATAGTAGAATTAACAAAAATTAAGTTAAAGATGGGTGGCATATTAGGGATTTTCCAGATCAGCCTCACCTTTTTTTTTCTTCAGATTCTCATGTCAATTGCTTGGCAGGAAAATCTTTAGCTTTTCAAAGAGGACAAGCAGATCTCTTTACAATTGGATTTTTTGCACAATAAGATTTTAAGACTATTCGTCTACTTTCTTCCTCTGCATCATGAAACAAAGGCTTGAAACTGGTGAAAGAGAAAAAGAGGAAAGTGGGAAAAGATAAATTGGGGGAGAAAGCCAATTACCTAAGAAATACCAGATTGTTCTGTGGTCACTTAAACAGTGTCTTGTAGCTCAGCTAAACTGAAGTTGCTGGCATAGACCAAGCAGAAGGGGAAACTAAATCTCAGCAGCTCCCATTGCAGGTGGGTGCTGTCTGTCACTGCTGGACCACTTGCTGGTCCGGGAAATACATCTTCTCCTCTCTGCTGATGATCAGTCATTCTTCTCTGGGTGAATTTGCCTCAAACAATGCTGCGCAAATTGATTCTGACACATCTCTGGTTTTGAAGAAAATTGTCTTTTATTTGTTTTTTTTTGTGGTCAACTGTACATGTTTTTCTTTCCAGCAGCTCTCATGAAAACTATTAATACTGCTACACCAGCCAGTCAGAGTAAAAGTGTCTGTCTGTGATGGAAGAAAGTTATTGAGATGTCAGCAGGGATTCAAAAAAATGGAGAAAATGATGGAATTGTGGCTGAAATCCAATCTATGGAAAACAAATTACACGTGAAACCATTACATAAGGCATATGTTTCTGTTCATTTCCTTTGTGTACCAAGTCAGTTTCACTTGATTGTAATATTATGAGAAGGCTTTTATCATCTACAGTACAGTTCACCGTAGGGTTAAGATTAGAAAGTGGTTTTATAACAGTTCAGTGAAAGTAATCTGTGTTATTGCTTGCTGGAGGATGCTGTCATTTTACAAAAAATGCAAAGTCCAGAGGTCACAGTTCCAGGACGGTGTTAGAAAATCAGTTTTAGCCTGATCCCCATTGCCTTTAGCTTAGGAAGAGTTATGGAGAAGCCTGAAGTAGTCTACCTACCAAGAGCAGGGCAAGTACACATCTAAAATATACTTGTAGACCACCCCACTTTTGCATTTTGTACGAGCATTCACATCTGTGATCTCTGTTTGGGAGGAACAGATGTGCAGAATAATTAAGACAAGCCCAAAACAGTAGGAAATACCCCTTGATCTTGATTGGAAACACCAAGTGCAGCAGCAAGAGAATATGCAAAAGTGGCTTGTAGAACAAAAAATTAAAAAAAAAAAAAAAAAAAAAAAAGAACCGTCTTTCAGCTGCCTTCTCCAGCAAACATTTCTTGACCCTGAATTTCTTTCAAGAAGGAACTTTTCTCTAGTAAAAGTCTCTTGACCAGATGGCTGGTCTTGTAAAGAGGAGAAAGAAAAAAAAAAAAAACCAACACCTGAGTTAAGAAAAATGAATTCATGGAATGAATATTAATTCTCATCAAGACATTCCATCTATTACAAGTGCACTATATAAACATAATTAAGCACGAATATTGTGACTATATGATGAAAAAGTAATGAAATACCCATTAAGTCAGAAAATTCATTCCACAGATCACAGACAGTTTCAGCTCTAATTAATTTATTCTAAAAAGCCTAATATAAGTTGATTTTTCTCAGTCAAAATATCTAGGGGGCCCACAAAGAGAGTAAAGGTGTGAACTTACGTGTACATATTGGTATTTTTGTATCTGCTTATAAGTTGTATACATGTCAGGTGCACAGGCAGAATACTTGCCTAATTGTGGAGTATTGGTTTCAAGATACAAAATCTTAAAAGCCTAAGGACATAGTAAATTCTTTTATTATTTTTATAAAATGGATTATTATATGCAGAAAGTTTTAAGATTAATGGTTTATATGGGATATATTTGTAATACTTGATGATTTTTTTAAAAGTAGTTTGCAGTCTTTTGTATTTTCCTTGATTAATTTGCTCATTAACAGATCTTTTTGCTTTTACAAGGCCTCCTCACATTGCAGCTGCAGCTTAACCTACAGATGTACTTCCCCAAATCTTAAAGAAAAAAAAATAAAAGCATTGAGTCTGCCACTAATTAATTCACATATGGAATTCTCCAGATGCCAACACCATCTCTTTCATCCCAACAGCATTTGGGTCGACATGCTTTTGGGCAAAAAAGAGACCTTACTTCAGTGTCTCTAAAGTGACTGATTTTTAATTATTGGGACAATAGAACTGGCCAGTTCCCCAGTCGAGCAGTTTCCTGCAGGTATGTATTCCCATGATGGCTGTTACGCTTACCACGTCACAATGTTCCTTTCATAGTAGTTCTTGTAAACAGAGATCTTGATCCGGAGCAACATTGGACATTAAAGGTCTCATCTGGTGACTCGCTGACTGGCTAGTCCAGAGGGGCAGAAAATTAATACCTTGGTCCCAGAGCAATACTGATTACCCACTGTAGAGGCAAACGGTGGAGAGACTCAGTACCCTTCGGAGGTGCATGTGATATTTTAGATGGTATAAGTGATGGTACAGTTTTGGTACAGCCTCTGCAACTCACTGAAGTCATGCAAAAATATGTCCTTTCTGTGCAGTGAGATTAAAACTTTTATGGCAATGTTTCTATGCTAAAGTAATTTAGTATTCTATGAAAATGCACGGAAGTGAGGCATCCGCTGCTAATTGTAAATTTACTAGTGTGCTACTTTTTTAATGCACTGATTCTTCTAGTGAAACATAATTAAAAGCTCATCAGCAAACAAAATATACATCTCATGTGAAGAATCTGGAACAAATATTTAGGAACAACTACTGCTGTTTTTTTGGGTGGGTTTTTTAGTTGTTTTTTTTGTTTGTTTGTTTGTTTGTTTGTTTGTTTTTTACATCATTTGTGCCATTCATGCCAGTTACTCATTTGTTTTCTGTCTCACTGATGCTTGACTAATCTGTGTTTAACCAGGTTGCTTGGAATACTCCGCTCATTTGAACCAAATGTGACAATTAAAGTTGGTCTGGTATGTTGTTTCCTAACTGGAAATATTCCTGTTCATGTAGGACAGAGTACTGTAGTTTTTAAAGTTTCTAAGTGATAAGGAGTAGACTGCAACAGCAATTTTTGTGGCTGATGCAGCTCTTCTTAACAGATAGGTACAGGTAAGGAGCTAGCATGAAGTCTCTCAGTGCTACAATAGAATTCATGAGGTATGTACAGATGCATAAACATTAACATTTGAGTCCCACATACATTCTTTTCAAATAAAATCTTATTTCACTGAAGGACACTGTGAAATTAATATACTAGCATTTACTATTTAATTCAATCTGGAATAGAATTTTAGGTAGAAAAGGGGAACAAATGCAAATAAAACAAATAACTGTTGCAAAACATTCCATTCAGATGAGAAAAGATTACCGCACAATTTTAGCTGGAAATGAATAATTCGTTCCAACACTGAGGAGAGCCTAGTGTTTCATTAACCACTGATTTGTGGTGATCTAATTTGGGAATTTTATTTTCTAACCCAGATGTTTCCTTTATTACACATCTCTACTTTCTTACGGACACGGAAGAGCAGATGGGAAGGTGTTGTCCTATCTCCAACACGTCCAGCGTTTAGTCTCTTTTGTTTGCCCATTGCTTATGATTTGAAAGTCTTCAGATCTATTGTATGTTCCACTAGGTCTCCCCTTCTCCTCTTGTCTTCCTCATCCTCCCACCAAAAGCTAAATCAACCAACCAAACCCCTTCAAACTCCAACAAGCCTATGTACACACTGACATTAACAACAAAACCACATACACAAATATTGAATAAGAATTTGTTCCACTGAAAAATGATTAAAAAAAGAAAGGAGAAAAAAGGCTAAATTAGCATCTTTAAAAAACTGCTGATTAAAATGAGCTACTATAACTCAAAGTTAATTCTAGGTGTTTTAAGCATTTAATGACTACAGGCTTGTGCTAGAGTAGCACAATTGAACCTAATTGAACCACAGACGTCAGGAACAGAATCACCCTTTGCTTTCACCCTCCCAAAGAAGGAATGAATGAGGGTACTTTGGCCCAGCCAAGATCTGGTGGGAAGAAACTCCTGTATTGACTGAAAAGGAAGAGTGGTGCTTTGAGGTCTAGCTGGTTGAAGTGAATCTGGTCAGACAACCCTTTTCAGAAAAGGAAGGAAAGCAAAGGGCTGCTAATGGTACCTCTCAGCTCTCCTTTCTATTCTCAGTACGGTTGTAAATTAGTAACTCAACAGAGCCGTGCTTATGTACAGCATGGCTGATAACAGCATGGAGACTTTTACGTACAAGCATTTGCACTGGTCAGTATTTACAAATGCAAAGCCATACTTGATGAAGAATGAGAGAGGCTAGGATTTCTCACTTTCATTTTAAAGGAAAAATGTCTGGCCTCCTGAATTCTGAAGGAAAATCCATCAGTTCTGTTCCTGCAGGGTACAGCAGAATGAATTAAAAACAATAGCCAAATAATCCATAACAGCTTTAAAAAAACATTAGAGAACTGATTTTAAAAATTGTTTATTGATAAAAGTTTCACAATACTGATAAGGTTTCATTTCAGTATTAGAACAGAAATTTAAAAAATTTCCACTCATACCTGATATCCAGTGGTTTAAAATATCTGGCAGAAAGAGACTGAGAATGAGTTCTTTCTATTCCCATAAAACCGAAGTTGTGAAGAGGAGATTTAAATTTCACCTTTCAAAAGTTTCATCAAAATTAAAACATTTCACCTTTCATATGTGTCCATATAATCTTTCAGCTGTTTTCCATAATGAAAAAAGCTGATGGAATGTTACGTGTCCCTGTTTTTTGGAAGCCAGACACACCACAGCAATAGGCTTGGTCTGGGAGCAGTGTGCAGAGTGGAGAGGCCTTGTAATGCTGCGCATTAACCTAAATCCCCATTGACATTCCACTCTGCTGCTGCCTGTATTACCTACTAAGTCCCTATGTGTTTCTAAAGACCCTATAATGAGGTTCTTCAGGTTGCTCTGTGATTCAAAAACTACAAAACAAGGTTTTAAAGGGTGGGAGATAAGCGAAAGGTTAGAGCACATTTTTTAATACCTTGCTCCTTTTACCCACACTCTTTTCTTCACCCGTGCCAGAGTTCCAGTGATAGCATTTCCACAATACATTTGGGTCTTCTTCGACCGAGTGCAAACACCATTAATCAGGAAATTCAACTTAAATGTACTTTTGTCCAATGACTTAATTTAAAAAAAAAATTAATTAATATTATCCATATAATATATAAACTGTATCCATTTTAGCCCTATTTTTGATCCTGTTATTAAAGAAGTGGATTTAATGGGCTACCAAATGGGTCCATTAGTCTATCCCTGCCTATTAAAGCATCTACACTGTCATGAGACGATGGGAATGCCTGCACAGCTTTGTGGGCTCATTATGTAAGTTAAGGACACCTATCGTTCCCTGAAAGATTTTTGTTTGTTAAAGTGTTTTGTTGCTGATGGATAGGGACTAAATGTGGTACTTCTGGTTAAAAACTGTCTGAAGTTGAAAGCAAGGTACAATAGTATAGATTTTCAACCTGAAGACATTAAGGCCATTCAGATCTGGATATTTTATTTTCATAGAATCATAGAATGTGTTGGGTTGGAAGGGACCTTTAAAGGTCATCTAGTCCAACCCCCCTGCAGTAAGCAGGGACTTTTTCAACTAGATCAGGTTGCTCAGAGCCTCACCAAGCCTGGCCTTGAATGTCTCCAGGGATGGGGCCTCCACCACCTCTCTGGGCAACCTGTGCCAGTGTCTCACCACCCTCATTGTAAAGAACTTCATCCTAATGTCTAATCTAAACCTACCCTGCTCTAGTTTAAAACCATTGCTCCTCGTCCTATCGCTACATGCCCTTGCAAACAGCCCCTCCCCAGCTTTCTTAAAGGCCCCCTTCAGGTACTGCAAGGCCGCCATAAGGTCTCCCCGGAGCCTTCTCTTCTCCAGGCTGAACAACCCCAACTCTCTCAGCCTGTCCTCATAGGAGAGGTGCTCCAGCCCTTTGATCATCTTTGTGGCCCTCCTCTGGACCCACTCCAACAGGTCCATGTCCTTCTTGTGCTGAGGGTTCCAGAGCTGGACACAGTACTTCAGGTGGGGTCTCACCAGAGCAGAGCAGAGGGGGAGAATCACCTCTCTGGATCTGCTGGACAAGGTTCTTTTGATGCAGCCCAGGATGCGATTGGCCTTCTGGGCTGCAAGCGCACATTGTTGGCTTATGTCCAGCTTTTCATCCACCAGTAACCCAAAGTCCTTTTCCGCAGGGCTGCTCTCTATCACATCGTTCCCCAGCCTGTATTTGATAACGAGGGTTGTCCCGACCCAAGTGTAGGACCCTGCACTTGGCCTTGTTGAACTTCATGAGATTTGCTTGGGCCCACCTCTCTAGCTTATCCAAGTCCCTCTGGATGACATCCTGTCCCTCTGGTGCATTGACCGCACCACTCAGTTTAGTGTCGTCGGCAAACTTGCTGAGGGTGCACTTGATCCCACTGTCTATGTCATTGATGAATCATAGAATCATAGAATCATAGAATTGTTAGGGTTGGAAGGGACCTGAAAGATCATCTAGTTCCAATCCCTCTGCCATGGGTAGGGACATCTCCCACTAGACCAGGTTGCTCAGAGCCCCATCCAGCCTGGCCTTAAAAACTTCCAGGGATGGGGCTTCCACCACCTCTCTGGGCAACCTGTTCCAGTGTCTCACCACCCTCATGGTGAAGAACTTCTTCCTAACGTCCAATCTGAATTGTCCCATCTCTAGTTTTAATCCATTCCCTCCAGTCCTACCATTACCCGACATCCTAAAAAGTCCCTCACCAGCTTTCTTGTAGGTCCCCTTAAGGTACTGGTAGGCCACTATAAGGTCTCCCCAGAGCCTTCTCTTCTCCAGGCTGAACAACCCCAACTCTCTCAGTCTGTCCTCATAGGAGAGGTGCTCCAGCCCTCTGATCATCCTCATGGCCCTTCTCTGGACACATTCCAGCACGTCCATATCTCTCGTGTAGTAGGGGCTCCAGAATTGGACACAGTACTCCAGGTAGGGCCTCACGAGAGTGGAGTAGAGGGGGAGAATCACCTCCCTCGACCTGTTGGCTATGCTTCTCCTGATGCAGCCCAGGTTACGATTGGCTTTCTGTGCTGCTAGTGCACTCTGATGGCTCATGTTGAGCCTCTTGTCCACCAGCACCCCCAAGTCCTTTTCTTCAGGGCTGCTCTCAAGCCAGTCACTGCCCAACTTATATCGGTGCTTGGGATTGCCCTGACCCAGATGGAAGACATTGCATTTGGTCTTGGACATTTTCTTTTTCCACAATCCCAGAAGACTGGCTTACATTAAGAAATAATATGAAGGTAGAAAAAATGGCTAGTTCTCAGGTGAATAGTCTACTTACTTGACCAGCTCTGTGAACTTTAGCAAGTCAGTTATTTGATGTCACTAAAAATGCTCCCCATGCTACTTTCAGACTGTATGTAGCTGCCTTCAAGTCTTTTCTTCAACAGAGAAAGAGGAAGAGACTGAGGGAGAACTTGGACAGCTTATGTTGTTCTGCTTTGGGCACTGACTGTTGTGTTCTGGCCAGCAAGTGGAGTTCATGGCTATGGGGTAGGTGCGAAGGATCAGGTTCTTAGGGGCATCTTGGGCCCTAAAATATTTCCAGAAAGCCATAGGGCCTGTGGACAGCATTGTGGTGCTAAGGTAGTGGTAGCATTGAAGGAAGTCGTATCTCTGATCCTGGGGCTGATTGCCAATAGCCAGTGATGCAGAGAAGAGAAGAAAATATTTTGGGTTGTAAAAAATGTCATCTTCTGGTTGGGATTCACATCTTCAGATTTTTTCCAGATGTCTGTGTGCCTGTCTAGTCCTTCCTCACAGACTCACAAGAATGCAACTAGTGACCACAGAGCTGCTTTTTTATTGCACATGTGGAGGTGAGAATGTGGGAGATCCAGATGTGTACCTCCTTCCCTGTATGGAGGCACCCTGGCACCAAAAAGTAATGTATGAGTAAAAATGATTGCTCTCCCCATTTTCTCCTGAATCATTTCTTGTTAGCATGGATTACATAGATATTCACTGGGCTCAGAGGAAGAGGAGTGAATGGATGAGCCTATTATGAGGGCTGTCACCCAACAACGACAGAGCAACATTTCCCTCTCTTCTCTGCACAGAGCCATGACTACCTCAGGCATATTTTTCACTCACCACACTCTGTCTAATCATCCTTACTGAATCTGGTCTTCCAGCTAAGGAAGGTGGAGAAATGCGTCATCTGTGAATTCTGGTAGAGTTTAAGCCTATTTAGTGAGCATTTATGGACATGCTCAACATCAGATACTCAACCATCCCCAAACAACAGATGACAACATGGCAGCCTGTAGGCCTTAACCATCTCCTAGGCCAGGCAATCATTGCAGGGTAATTTTAAGCATCTGCATTTTCAACAAGGTACCCAAGATGGTGATTGGACCCCTTGTTTTCCCCCAGTTCCCTTTATAATCCTGGCCCTACGCCATACGTGTCTCCAAAATCATGCTATGCAAACACTTTTGCTGCTGCGGTACTGCTTGTTTTCACTAGCTTATTTTAAAAGCATTCCATTTGACTAAATCAGTTGCTTTAACTCCCAAGCAATGAATAATTATTAAGTTCATTTTTTCACCGGAGGCCAATCTTTGCTTATATCAGGGAGAGTTTTTCCATTATGTCTATGGGCAGCTCTGTTAGTCTTGCTGTTAGGGGGAACACAGTCCCTTTTCCCATCTAGTGCTGGGTCACTGCTCCCATTTATCTCACATGAGAGTTCCTTATTCTGGTACAAAGAAGAAGTTAGTTACAGCTGTTACTTCACATATTTCACATCTGTCACCCACTATTTTAGGCATAGGCAGTAACGATTGTCATGTATTGTGTAGTTCTATAGAATACTTTAAAGGAATTTTGCTTCCTTTAGAGCAGCAACTTGGTTACATTTTTAGTGTTTTATCATTCTGTTCTTGTAATTACAGCCTTTCTTTGGCTTCGAGTTAAAAGAAATGTTTTGCAGCTGTCTTCAGGGGGATGAATTTAACCACCATAGCTGGAGATCCAGATTCACTTCACTTTATTTTTTGTATACGTTGAATTTGACAGGTCTACTCAATATTGCATTTGCCTCACGTCATGGTTAGTGCTAACTGCTATTGTCCTCACCTTGTGCACAATTAAAGTAGGTCCACTAAGGGCTCAGTGGACCACTGATGTCAGCACAGCTGAGGACCAGGCCCAGGAAATTTGTGAAGAAGCTACAACCATAACACCATCTCTTTAAAGTAATGCAGATAAATAGGCATGTGAATGGGATCCATATGCGTACTTTCACTTTATATATGTGGGTTTTGTGTGCTGTGATTATCTCCTCCCTCTTGGAATAAATACATGTTACTTCTTTTTAAATTAATCTGAAAAGTGATTAAAGTTTCTGGCCTGCCATGTGACATATTACCATACAGTGACATATGTAATTCATCACTACATTAAAAAACCTACTTTTTTCATTTTTTTTCACAGTGATCTGGTTAGCATTTGTGAACTGATAGCACAGAACATTTGCTTTGAAGACTTTTCCATGAAAAAAAGTAATGATCATGCCTCTAGTCTATCAGTTAGCATACGAGGTCAAAGCTATACTGACTAATGGTTCTGATGAGGAGTCCACTGTGGGAATTTTCCTACCATTGGCTTTACTAGTCTTTGGAATAAATCCGTGCGATTACATATACACAAGGATTAAATTTGGCTCAAGTCACATAAACTGTTTAGAAACAAACTGTTGCTTTAAAAAAAAATGCATTATTAGTACTAGTATTGCTTACAGGATCTCTACTTACTTCAGAAAGCATAGTTTACACTTCTTGGACTCTTGTATACTCATTTATCTTTCACATCTGATCTCTCACATTGCTTACATAAGACAATAACTTTCCTGTTTACCTTCTATTAAATGATAATAACTAAATCCTGAAGATGTAGTTTAGACCAAAAGAAGAAGGAAGATGATTAATAATAATTTATTCTTCCCTCCAAAGATAACATTTACATGAATGTTAAATAAAATGATCAAGGCTGCATTTGCATGGCATGTGCTTGCTCTCCCCACTGAGCTGTCTTTCTTTCTTCTGGTGCAACTCCTGGATCAGTTTTAACATAGGAACAGAAATATAAGATGACCATGATGTTTCTGGCAGTACTTCCAGACCAACTGGAGCAAAAAATGCCCAGACACCAGCCTCCTGAAGCTCATTGGTTGTGAAATCTTCAGGGTAGTTTTGCAGGCACAAACATTTGGATAAAGTAAATAGGGATGCATCCACATTTCTCCAGTGTCAATGCTTTCATTTTGTGGAGTGGTGCCCTACTCAGACTTAAAGTCTTTTCCTTCCCCTTAAACAGGTACTGCTCTCTTATTGTCGAAAATTATTAACAAAATCTGTCGAATGATCTATAATGATGTTGGGGATATGGAGAAAAATTCTTTAACAAGTTAAAAAAAGCTGAAGCATATTTTAGATATCTTACATGAAATTTTTGTGCATATCTCCTATCCCTTTTTAGTCCTGGTCACACATAATTTGGCTTTAACATGTTGGCAGGTATATTCATTAAATATAAGCATCCTTCAAATATGGATTCCCTTACTTCACAATCTGTCATCTGAGACATAGCAATTCTGTGGTTCTCTCACTTTCCATTTCAGGAGAGGCAAATTACAGGGCAGGCAAGTTTCACAAGTAAATTCCAGGTCTTGGAGGTTATCAGTTGGAAGCTAAATACCCATGTGACGGTTGATTAATCTACTTCCATTTCTTCCTTTTTGGCAGAGTAATGTAAGTTCTTGAGATGAATAGCCATGACACCTGGTTTGAAACAAAACTTTCTAACACACCTATTGCCCTAACAGAGAAGCTGGCAATAACCTTAGATTATCATTTGTGAATGAACACCGTCATGTACAACACCGCGGACATCACATCTGAGCTGCCATGCAGCTCTGTGAGTGCATGGAAGTGATACTTGTTGAATAGTTTTATTTTTGTGGCACATAAAAACCACCCAGACAGGGACTGTGTTATGGCAGATTCTGTATACAATATATGATTGCACTTTGAATATGCCCCTAAGGATCTTCTATTTAGTATCTGGCCCTTTTCCACCCTTAGATGCTTAGCCAGCCAGAATCAAATACAGAATTCCTCTCCTTGTTACTAGCCTTCTCTCAAGTATTGGAATTTGGATATATGCTTATTCATTGAGCAAAAATACATGAGAAATGGAGTGTAAAATGAATTAATTGAAACATGCTGTTGAACACAGGAAAAACCCGAAACCATAACTTCTCCTTGGGGACGGAAATTGAAAAAAATTAGTAAAGAAAAAGATTTTTTTCAGACATGATTCTCAATCTGTTAGAAATAACACGCATCTATGCCTATAGTTGTGATTTATACATTATGCCAATGGGAAAATTCAGGGTGCCCTTAGGTCTGAGCGTGTCTTGTTTAAAGTAGGTATGCTGGAAGTAAAATGGAACCCATAAAATTAATGAATTGAAAGACATCTTAAATAGACAGGGGTACTTCATTTTAATACATATTTGCACTACTCTTTAAAGATTTGAGAATTATTTGTCTTAAATACTGTTTGCACTTATCAAGGAGATGTAGCATTGAAAAATAAATTGAAATATTGAATGTAACTTGTATTTTATAGAGAACTTTAAAATCTACAACCTGAATGACAATTCAAGAAAATTTAAGCTATTTTTTTTCGATTTACTGCTGATATTAAACATTTTTTTAAAAGGAAAAAAAAATTCTCTTATCTTGGTGCCATCCAGATGTTGATTAAATAAGCTCTTGAATCTTGTGATTACTTTAATTTTATTAAAATTTATTTTAATCTACATGTTCCTCAGCAATATTGGAGGTATGATCTATGAAATGCAGAAGTGAGCTGCTACCTGTATGAAGTGCAGGAAATGTTTGCATCATTTGTTATATGACTTCCAGAATGTAAACTAGCAAATGGAATATAAAATCGATATAGCCAGGAAACTGTCTAGGAAAGACACATGTGATTCCCTTCCAGTCTGAATTATCCTATGAACCTACGAGTCTAAGAATCACACCTCTTCCCCTCCTTACATTTGCTGTAGCCAAACTCAGTGATTTACTTCTATACATAAACTTGGCAGAAATAAAAAATAAAACCCAAAATGGCTCAAAGGGAGAAACCATTAGATGAATCATTTTAATAGAACACATGGATTAAGGAAGTACATCAAAAAGAGAGAAAAAACAGAATGTGTTGGATTAGAAGTGGTGAAACAATGTAAAAAAATGTTAAAAACCATTTTAAACTAACTAGATGCTGGGTGTGGCTTCAGCCTGTGCAGAGAGTTTTATTGTTCAGAAACATTTGTGAATAATCTGAGAAAACTTTTGTTCCTATTAATGTTTTCAGACAGCAGATTCCAGATCTGTAAGTCATGGGTTTTGTCTCAAAATGTTTTCCAATAAACAGGGAACCAAAATTCGCTGTGGGTGGAGCAGCTGTAGAGCTTGGCTCTTCCAGTCAGGGAGCAGAACCAAAATCCTGTGGCATGGCACTTGGGGAGCAAATATCAAGGGCCTTACTGAAAGGATGTCTATGTGTACATAATGAAGTCGTAAGTTCAAACAGACCAGCAAAGACAATTGCTCATTAATTTTGATTACCTAACTTGTTTGTAATAATAATTTTTGGTTATTAAATTAACATTAAATGTGGACAACTTATTTTTCTTTTCTCTGAATGCCCAGTCAGTTCAACCCTGCCAAAACCATTGTAAAACAATGCAATCATTGACTAGACTGGCTATCCTGTATACTAAAATCCATTTGCCTGCACTTAAAAACATATCTATTCTACTTCCCATTAGAGGCTTTTGGCAATATATTCACAATACAGTTAACAAAAATTAGAAAATTAAAACAAATTTGTTATTTAAACAAAATAGAATTTAGAAAAATGCCAATGTATGTATGCAGGCATAAACAGATAAAACCATCTCAATTTTATGGAGTTAAATCTAAATAGAAATATTTAAATATATGACTTATAATGCTGATCACTCAGTGCCTTTTTTAGCCCTGAAAACTAATGACTATCAAACAGCGTTCTTAAATAGAAATATTACTTGGGAGAAATATCACGATGTTAGAAGGGTAATGTTCATATTAAAAGCAAACAAAGGAAACAAAGAACGTGACAAAAAAAAAAAAAAAATCCACTACATCTGGCACTTCAACTTGCAGGTAATTTAACGAATACAGATTTTTAATCTCTCCTTCACCCTCAAGGGTGAAATTCTCTTGCAGTATATAGCTGAACTTGTGGGGGATGAAATGTCTGCCACAGTGCTGGTCCCTATAGATTGGGATTTGGGGCCAAAAGTGGGATTGTCTGAGGAATTTAAATTGAGGATCTCTGTTTTGTAAATGTTCTATTGAAACCAGGATTTTTCAATTCAAACCATTCAGCTGGCATGGGGAGGCGGGTTTCCTGCTCACTCTCCCTTTTGAAGTGTTTTCTGTTCCAATGTTTGTTCTTTTTTTGTTGCTTTTGATGTCTAGATTTGTGACTCTCCATTCCTGAGAAAACAGACTTTTTTTCCTCCTGCTGGAGAACTCAGTGAAGCCTAGAATTCAACTCGTCTGGCCAGGAAATTAGGTCTACCTCTATTCTGTGTTTCAGTGTGCTTGACCATGTTCCTTACATGTCTGAAAAATCTATATTTTTAGAGAAAATGCAACAATTTTGAAGGTAAATCTTATGTAATCTACAATACCATTGGTATCCATTATAGAAATATTTGAAAACAAGAAAAAAAAAAAAGTATTTTTTTGTGTATTAGCATTTCTGGACATCAGTGCTCTTTTTCATAAAAGTCAATTTCCTGGACAAGGCCCAATAAGCAAAACAGCAAAACATCTGTTTCCAGGAAGAGGGGAACTTTCCTTCTTTCAGTGTGATTTAAGACTATCTTGCATTCTAAGTGGTCGGTGATGTGGTTCTTGAACTACTCCAAAAAAAAAAAAAAAAAAAAAAAAAAAAAAGGAAGTGGGAGTAAAACTGGAGAGAAGAAACAGACACATGATAATTGTCAAGAGACATAAACCTACTAGGCGGCCTAAGAACATCAGCTAAGACTCTGAGTTCAAAGTTTGCATCAGGCATTCATTCTCTATAAATTATGAGATGTCACAAATATTTCCCTGTAATTTATTTCTTCTTTGGGCTGGATTTTTTTTTGACCGGTACACGCGTATCTTCCTGGGTTATGTGTGAAGATAAGATCTGTATTTGAAGATATGTGTAACAGATGATTCAAAAAAGGATAGCTATCATGTCTGAAACTTGAGTTTTATGAAACATTTACTAGTATGATTTATGAAATGTGCTTTTTTTTTTTTTTTTTTCCCAGATAGCAATTCAAGGGGTAAAGGACTATGAAGACATGGCCATGATATCCATGGTAACACTGTAATATAGACAGATTGATGGTAATTAGGGCAACAGAAGGCATTTTAGAAATGAGGGTGAAATGTCTATATAAGCCCAAATCTACATGCAGTAATATGTGTTTTGGTGTCATATCACTGCCGTTGCAAGTCACTGGCACTACCAGAATTGAACTTTGGAATAGGAGAAAACTTTGTTCAGACGATGAGGTACATAATAAGTCCCATAATAAATAGGAGGTTGCAACGCTAAATGAGAAGAGTGCATTCTGATCTGTTTACATTTTTACATCTTTACCACTGGTCATTCTGTAAAAGTAATGCTCACATTTTAAAACTCTGACTTACTGTGTAAATTGCTTCTTTAGGAAAGTAGAAGCAAGAAATACTTCATACAAATAATGGAAGATAAACATGATGATAATTTAAAGTTCATGTTGCAGTGTTTACTTCTGTTGAGACTTTATTTGCTAAAACCAAGCCTGTGGCAAGTTTTTTTGAGACAGAATTATTAAACCCTGAAAACAGGGGTGGAAATGCAGAACAGCTGGGAACAGGGGGATCATAGCTTTAACAGTGGAGAAAGATGCACCAATGGAACATATTCTAAGTATGTAAAACCCATCGGGAACCGCACAGTGTTTCACCGCTACACATATAAAGCAATAATTGCTCTTTGGCAAGTGTTCAGGAGGTAGCTGCTATAGGCAGTGGGGTGCATACTCTACAGCTTGTCTAAGGTGGAAGGGCAGTTGTTAATTTGAAAATAGGAATATGACGGTGTCCTTGGAGTTCTGAGGATTGTAAAGTTTGCTTTGGATGTTTATTTGCAGTATCCAGATGTCTTTTTTTTTCCGCTGAACCTCGCCACCAGTAAAGTTCCTTTGAAAGACATCCGCGCTTCCTGCCAGACCTGATTACTGCCAGAGCAGTCTCTCCTACAAGGTTTAATTCCTTGCCTCTTCTTTTCATGCTTTGGTCCATCTGTCAAAAAAACACCCTGCCTCAGACATCGTTGTGTTGGCTCTGGTTGGCACTGCTGTGGTTGGTGTTGCCTCCTACAGGTGGCAATTCTTGGGTATGGCCCCAGCTAGTTTTGGAATGAGAGAAAGGCTTTCTTAACCATTAGGCACAGAATTGCAAAAATTCTCTTTTCTGCTTACACAAAAAGGTGTGGCAAGCCAAAGAAAAGATTAACAGGTAATTTATCTTAAACATATTACAGAAGTGTTCCTTTACATAGTACAGCTTCAAGGAGAGCCTATGTTCATATGTTTACTGTACAGCTCTGCAGAAGACAAAGACACTTGATAGACAACAGGAAAATTGTTCATATGAGATTAACCAGTCTTTTTTGATTAATAAAGTAGGTCTTTTTGCAAAGAGAATTTTTAAACATATAGCTATGAAAGTTTCGTGGTTAGGCTAGATTAAGTGAGATTTCTGAGTTTCCTGTCTGATGGGAGCAGGGAGGCACAGCTGGAGCCTTTTCTTGGGTCAGATCCAACCTAAATCCCACAGGGAGCTTGGATAAGGGTTTTTGATCCATTGCCTCGGACTATAGCTTCATTTCAGAATTCATTGTAGCACACAAAAGGGCAAGGTCAGCTGAGCTACCTTGATTGGCATGCCACACACTTGAGCTTTGCACCATGTCAGTTCAATTAACTGTTCATTCCTATATATAACAAAAAGCCAAACAAAAAAGTCTCTCTACTGTATTTCAGAGCCATATTGTCTAATTGCTGTTTTCCATCCAGCTTTCAGAATTACTCAATAGGTTGTAAAACATAAGTACCTGACTTACAGAAAGAAAATGAGGTAATATTTCTGAGTATCAGGATGGGATGTGCACAACTAAGACCAGAATTTGACTTACACCATATAAAGCTTTTCAAATCTTTAGCAGATCATGGATGTAAACAAATGAAATAATCAAGTATGAATCTACAATGGTTTTGGAGAAAGGAATGGGTAAAGTTGGTGAAAATTTATACAGACATTAAAACAAAATGTGCTTCCACATGAAAGGAAAGAAATGAAACCCTTCAAGCCCCTGGAGGTGTGCATCTAAATTTTGGCGGGATTGCCTCTGAGAGGCCTTTCCATTTGTCTCTCTTGTCTAACATCAAACTGACCAAGTGTTTTTCTACTACTCTTGGCTTGAGGGGGACAAGAGGGAAGAGGCCTATTTGAACCTTATCAGTTCAACAAGGCCAAGTGCAAGGTCCTACACTTGGGTCAGGACAATCCTCGTTATCAATACAGGCTGGAGGATGATGTGATAGGGAGCAGCCCGGACATGAGCCAACACTGTGCACTTGCAGCCCAGAAGGCCAATCGCATCCTGGGCTGCATCAAAAGAGCCTTGTCCAGCAGATCCAGAGAGGTGATTCTCCCCCTCTGCTCTGCTCTGGTGAGACCCCACCTGGAGTACTGCATCCAGCTCTGGAACCCTCAGCACAAGAAGGACATGGACCTGTTGGAGTGGGTCCAGAGGAGGGCCACAAAGATGATCAAAGGGCTGGAGCACCTCTCCTATGAGGACAGGCTGAGAGAGTAGGGGTTGTTCAGCCTGGAGAAGAGAAGGCTCCAGGGAGACCTTATGGCGGCCTTGCAGTACCTGAAGGGGGCCTTTAAGAAAGCTGGGGAGGGGCTGTTTGCAAGGGCATGTAGCGATAGGACGAGGGGCAATGGTTTTAAACTAGAGCAGGGCAGGTTTAGATTAGACATTAGGATGAAGTTCTTTACAATGAGGGTGGTGAGACACTGGCACAGGTTGCCCAGAGAGGTGGTGGAGGCCCCATCCCTGGAGACATTCAAGGCCAGGCTTGGTGAGGCTCTGAGCAACCTGATCTAGTTGAAAAAGTCCCTGCTTACTGCAGGGGGGTTGGACTAGATGACCTTTAAACGTCCCTTCCAACCCAACACATTCTATGATTCTATGATTCTGTTTTACATTTGGGTAAAATCTTCTGCTGCTCTGGGTGGCTGATCTAGCCCTAAAACATTGCCAGATGAAATCCATCAACCAATGGCTCTATAAAAGTGGTGGCAAGCAGGCTGGCTTGTTATATGACAGCCATTGCATTGGTGAAGGCCAGATTATGGGGTGACTTCATTAGCTCTTGTGAGGAAGGCAGGGAATTGCCTGATTTACTGTACATACCAAGCCTGTTACTCATGTCAAATAAAATTGTGTAATCACTGTTATGATTTTTAAGGTAACCTATCAAATTCAAATATGTGAGGTGCTAATTAAATACACCTAGTAGAAAAGATATACATGCAGTAAGAAATTGGTCCAATATATGCTGGAAACTGAGATCTGTAAAACATTTTATCCAAAAGGTTTAAACTGTAAAAAAGGGAGAGATTTATTTTTCTGTGTCCCAATGCAAAACAAGGCTTCTATGACAGGAAAACCTGCAAAGCAAAGCTGAGGGAAAAGTGTTTTATTTTATCGTAATCCATCAATGATTTCTGATGATTACTGAGTAGTGGGGCAAGTCAAATACTTTTGAGATGCATAAACAAATCCAGACAAGTTCACTTTTCTTTTTGTTGCTATTTTAGACACACAGGCCTCTGTGTGCAAATGGACTTATCCTGAACAGCAGAACTAAATCTCTGTATGAGGTGAGTAGGAATTCTATATAATACGGAATTTAAAGAAGTGCCAAAGTCAGTAAGATAATTTTCCTAATGTAACCAACAGATGCTGATGAACACAGCTGGGCTTTCTGAGTTTCACTCTAAATATGAAAATTGGTTCTTTCCCTCTGTCTTGCCTCCCCCTGGGATTCATATTGACCTGTCATTTGCGGTTAGAGGTTTAAGAGCTGGAGATGTATAACCTTCTGTCCCTCCTTAGAAAACACATGGAGGAAGGTATGAAATACTAGGTCCAGTTCTCCCTCATTGCATCTCCACCCATATATACCTTATTCTGAGAAAGCGCACTAAGTCTGAAATAGAGCAGGGTCAACAATGAAGGTCCTGGGGCCAAAAACAGGGCAGCTTTTGAATGACATTCAGCAGAGCCAGCAGCTGGTAGATCATTGAGAGACGTTTGTGAGAGCCAGCTGTTTCCAGCTGCTGACTGCTGCTGTCTTGCTTCTTGGGAGACAGCATCTTCTGGTTCTCACACGCACCGAGAAACAAAAATGTGATGTGCCAAACCACTCTAGGAAGATTGTTGAATTGAGGCAATATGTTTGAGGCACAGGGAGAATATTCTCCTTCCCTCCCATTGAAGCTGTTTCTCCTTGCATGAATAGGTTCAGGCTTCCCAGTCTGTGTCCCCTGCATCACCCACGGGTACAAACAGCATCCAGATCATGCTGTAAGCACATGCCAACATTTCTGTCCTGTCAAATGAGCTGGAGTGCATGATAGGGAGCTCAGGCTGGCTGTGTGCTTTTGTCCCATCTTGGCTCTGGATGTGCATGACCAGATGGTCCCTGATACAGCTTAAAGCCTCTGAGTGCAAAGTTAGCCTGAACAAATCCAGACCTCCTAGACATCCTTACTGTGATGTTATCATAGAAGTTAGGACGTTTACTTCAGGGGATAGGGAAGGCAAGGCAAGATGGAAGTACTATTGTCCAGTTAAAGTATCAATCGGTAAAATATTTGCATAAGCAGTACTCGTAGGTATTTCTCTCCTGCACACAGAGAAGGAAAAATAGCAAAAGCTTATGTAATATCTGCTTTTGAAGGGGAAAGATGATGATGGTGTTGTTATTTTGGTGGTAAATGAATTATCCATCCAAAGACGTTTTGTATGATGCACTTTAAAAGGCATGCCCTTTGCAAGCACTGGACGATACAGAAAGAAAATTGAAGATGCAGAGGTAAAGCAGAAAAAGAGGGCATGTACCGCCATAAGAAAGCAGGAAGAGCTGTGGCATTGTTGTGGTTTAACCCCAGCTGGCAACTAGGACCACCCAGCCACTTGCTTGCTCCCCCTAGTTGGGATGGGGGAGAGAACCAGAAGAGCAAAAGTGAGAAAAAAATTGTGAGTTGAGATAAAGACAGTTTAATAGGTAAAGCAAAAGCCACATGTGCAAGCAAAGCAAAACAAGGAATTAATTCACTGCTTCCCATCGGCAGGCAGGTGTTCAGCCACCTCCAGCAAAGCAGGGCTCCATCATGCATAACAGTTACTTGGGAAGACAAATGCCATCAACTCTGAATGTTTCCCCTTCCTTCTTCTTCCCCTGAGCTTTACTGAGCATGGTGTCACATGGCATGAAATATCCCTTTGGTCAGTTGGGGTCAGCTGTCCCAGCTGTGCCCTCTCCCTGCTTCTTGTGCCCCTCTAGCTTACTCACTGGTGGGGTGGTGTGAGGATTAGAAAAGGCCGTGACTGCTTAGCAACAACTAAAAACATCAGTGCACTATCAACACTATTTTCATCCCGGATCCAAAACATAGCCCCACATCAGCTGCTAGCAAGAAAGTTAACTCCATCCCAGATGAAACCATAACAGGCATGAAGATACTAGAGACTGAACCCCAAGAGGGTAGAGGCTGGTATTTAGGATATCTTGAGCAATAATAAGAGAAAGCAAAATCTACATCTAGAAGGAAGTGGAAGAGAGAAACAATGTGAAATTTATGCCAAAACCAGGAAAAAATTACTCACTGTACGGGAGCTACCTCCTTTTAAAGAAAAATTTTCAGGGCTTTTGATGAAGGGATATTTTATATGCATATATATATACCTAAGAGTAGGTATTGTCTTAGATACTTCAGGATATAAAAGTAAAACCAACAACAGTAACAGTCAGTGTAGATTCAGTCTGTATTGAACATAAGTTCCAAGAGCTTCTCAAAAAAGATAAAAAATGTAAAAAGTTACGTTTATGTCATAACAGTCTCAAATGGGGATATTAAGAGATAACATGGAAAATTGAACTAATTGGCTCAAAGCTGTGTGAAAACACAGCTTGATATGGGAATTTGCTTTGCCTCCCCTGGGCTGGAAGTCAATGTGATTGTCAACTATTATTAGAGAAGTACTGTTGAGAATTATGCAATTATGGAAAACACTCATTTCCGAGAAGCAAATGATACTAGTAATGGAAGCGCATCTGTGAAGGAAATAATAAAAATCTTCATCAGTTATACAGCTGTGAAGAAACTAAGCTATATAAGATTTGTTGGAAAGTAGTGAAGATAATATATGGAAACTGTATGTATAAAGTAATTTTGGATTGGGCCCTAGCAAGCCAATTGAGTTTAAACAGAAAGAAAAAACAGAAGTAATCAAACAAAACAACCCACCCACCCCCAAAACAAAAGTATCTAAGATTCAATAGTTAATATTTAAATATTTAACATTCAATATTTGAAGTAATTTTAGTATAAATGACAGGTTATAGGATATCCTATAGGTTATAGGATATAACACTTTGACCTGCTCTATCTGTGATTCCATAAATATCTGCTTTTCTTAATTTGAAGAAAAGTAGCTGTAAGAGGGACACAGAAAGTCACCTTTATGAGAAGACCTGAATTAGAGCACTTCTGAAATATATAGTTTTAATGCTTTTTTTGAAGAGAGGGCAACTGAACCAAGCATTGTATTTGAAAGACAAAGTCCCTCCATGAAAATGTTAATTACAGATGTTTTGGTTGGGGACTAGAAGGGAGAGGAAGGAAGACAGATGCTCTTATACCATGTTTATCCACCTTTCTCTTTTTCTTAACCTTTGTGTAGATACCAATGACTATCTGTCCTCAGAGCAAGCACATTGGGCTTTATTTTGGGACTAGGATTGAGAGAGACTGTAACTGCACAGCATTGCTCAGGTTGAGTTTTCTCTGAGCAGAATTCCAGTCAGGTAGGGAAAACTAGTTTCTCAAACATAAATCAGATGTGGATTTTGGTATCAAATTTTTCATTCTTCCAGTTGCAGCCTAGCCCTGAACTAATGTAAAAATTGAGTCAGGACTCTGTGCTAAATCCTTCAATAGATCTAGTTTGCAGTTTTAAGAATGGTTGCTTTTATAGGTAAAGCTATATCAGTTCATTAAGAATCAATCTGCCTCTGATTTTCCATGGGTTAACTTCAGATATTAATTTTTTAAAAAATAAATAATATCTGATTTCCTTCACCAAATCTGCTTTTCAGGATAGGAAAGAAAACTCAAAGAAATATTGCAGGCTTGTTAAAACTATTGGACTGATTGATTGGTAAAATGGTAACAAAACCTGACACAAACCAAGCAAAAATGTTCTGGGGAGTACATTAGTTTTCCTGTGAGAGAGTCACAGAGCTAAGAACCAAAAAGTTTGACTCTCTGCCAAGAAAAGCTGGAAAGGGAGAGATTTTTTCCAAGTCAGGGAAGGATAGCACAGACTAGGGAGGCTATCACATCTCAGTGTACTAAACGCGGTCCTGGCAGATGACTTGAAAAATGCCTAAGGCCCCAGTCCAGCAAAGCACTTAAGCGTGTGGGTGCCCTCTTTGACAATGGTAGACTAGTCATCTACTTAAAATTATGAGTCAATAACTGGAAAGTATTTCCCAAGGACAATAACCCAAAAATTTTACCCAGAACTAGACTGAAGGCAAAAGCACAGACAGCTGCAGAAAGTGGCTGTACAACATGTGTTCCAGTTATCATACTTTGTGGTAGCACTTTAAACCCTAAAATGTTTTAATATAATCCATTCTTGTTCTTAGCAGAGGAAAACATATCAATGGCTATACTCGTTATTTAAAATCTTTCTTATATTGTGAAAGGAGAAAAAAGTTTTGTAAAAAAAGTGCATCAATCCCCTTGACATATAGTGCCAGGGATATTTTTATAGCAGTAAACAAAAACACTGGCTACTGAATGTGATGGCAGTTTCAGCAGATACAGTAGGAGAAATCAAAACAAGTTTAAATGAAAGCTCCAAGGATTCTTTCAACCGAAAATAAAAGGAGGACAAGCACAGAGGAGTTCACAGTGTATACAATAACAAATACTTCAAAACTGCTGACAGCAGGGCTGGACTGCTACGGTGAAGAATGCTCACGAAGCTATACAACATAAACACATGTTTTAAGTATCTAAGTGAGACACACTTTGAGAGCAATGTCCTGTCATTTCAAAGTCTGGCTGCCTGTGTCTAGTATCATCTCAATGGTGGCAAACTGGTCAATTACGTTCAAGTCACAAAGACACTAAGAAGTCAAAAGAAAATACAAGTGACCTGCATTGAGACCGTGGCCACCAGTACTTCTTTTACTGAATATTCTTTTTCAGTCAATTGGTGAGAATTCAATCCCAAATTCAGTTATTACTGTCCCTGTTCAGAAGAAGATTATTACTGTGTGGTTCAGATATCAAACTGAAGATCTACATTAGAAATACGTCATAAGGAATCCCAGCAAATGTGTAATTTGACTGACTGGGGAGACAGGAAACCCTAAATCCTAGAAACGCAAAGGCTGAAGAAAGTAATATTAGAAAGAGTCTTCTGTTGTTAACATATTTTAAAATTCATAGTACTTTAAGAACCACTATTTAAGTTAACACAATAAAGCAGTGTAAAAATATCCCAAAGTGAAAAGAGAGCATAAACAACAAGGAGACACATGTGGACACCCAGATTTCAACTGCATCAGAACACAGGTGGAGAAAGAATCCCTGCAAGGTGAATACTAAGCAGGGCCATAGTGCTTGAGGTTATTTTTGTTTAAAGGAGGTAACAAAATACTTTTCTAGCCATAAACTGGACAATAGTAATGCAGAACTGAAAGCAATTCTGCTGTTTAATTGTTTAAAACAGTTTCAAAAAGCCATACAGATTGAATCCAGTACATAGCAACTGGAATACAAGCTATCCCTAATATTTCTAACTCCTTCCATTGAAAATCCGCAAAAATTATATTTCTTACGATCCTCCTAAAGAAAGCATAAGGGAATCTTATCAAGTTGTTTTTTTTTTTCTTCCCTCCACCCCTACCCCCCTTATATAGAGCATACTTTAAATTCAGAGGACTTCTTAGACAAGTACAAATCAAGAGCTGAGGCTCTCAATACAATGGTGGAACCAATGTGAATGATCGTCCTTAAACTGATGCTCTCTAGAGGTGTCAAATTGAGAAAAGAAAAAAAGGACAGTACTCAATATCATTAATACAATTTGAAACCCTCTGTCATGATAAATTTAAAAAAAATGTGACAAATTTACTAAGGAGTGTTTAATTTTTTCAATTAACATGAGTTCTCCTCATATTAACCCAAACCATATATATTTTGTCCATTTTTAGAAAGTGCTTGAGGGAATGGTGTTGTAGCCATAAAGATCTATTGACAAAAAGCAAGGCAAGGTTAGGAGAATGAGAGATTATGTTTTATAAGGCTACCTGATATAGCCAGAACAACTGGAAGATACATAAATTGCAAAAGCCTTTCCTGAGGTCACGATATATGTCTTATATTCTATATTCACTTTTGGGTGCCCTCATTCCTGATGCAGAGTTTTGGAAATAGACAGTGAGCTGATCTAATGCCAGTGTTATATCAGCATAAATCAGTGTAACATATTGCTCATAATTACCGCCTTGCAGAAGCATATTTTGAAACATAAGGAAATGGAATGTGGTGAGGAATACTAAATAGGAAACACTAACAATACCACAACTAAATAAAACGTCTGAATTAGAAAAACAAAAATGTGATCAAAGACAGTGATTACTTATGCACTCTACTAAAACACTTCTGAGTTATTTTCCAACTTTGTTCTCATTGCTAGCAAATACTGGTTTATGACTGCTTTATTTTGGTAAATACATGTAGTGCATCTCTTATTCCAAAGAATCTTTAAAGTCAAATAAATAGTCTTTTTTTGACATGCAGAAGCATTTGCACTGACGTCTCATTTCACTTTGATTAAATGCCACTATGTAAAACGCCCAAAGGATAAGAACACAGTCACTCAATGACATTATTTGCAATTTTCTCTCTCTGGTATGTCCATCTGCTTATTTAGATATTGATCTGGGCATACAACATGCACTCATCTTTTGCACTTTAGATAAATGGCAGCTAAATTCCAGCTAGGTTTCACTGCAGACAATCCTGAAAGAAAGGAAGTCAAATGTATGGCTACTATTGTAGTCATTACCCAGTAAACTTAATCTTTTGAAGCAGATATCCTTCCTGCCCTATTCTGTTTGCCTGTCAGCCAAGCAGGCCCTGTCTTAGATCAAGAAAGAAAAAAGAAAGAACCAGGAAAGTTTCTAAAGCAACAATATTTTCTTCTTTGTTTGAAAATGAACACATTTATTTACATTACTGAGCCCAGGAAGGGCTTCAAATTCCCTGTATTCATATCAAGGCAAGATATTGGCATGTCAGTCACATTCCTGCTCCGTGTTCAAGTTTTTTTTATAGAAAGGAGGCCTGGGCATGTGAGCTTTCAGGGATCCCTGACATGCTCCAACAGATGTCTGAATTGAAAGACCAGGAGACTAGGACCTCAGTTTTCACTGCAGTGAATCCCAGCAGGTAAGTCTCTACAATGCTTTTCTTTTTCAATTGCACATTGTATTATAAAGCAGGAGGAATTTGATCCCTCTAGCAGTTCTACTTCCTTTCCAAGCCCTCTGTCTCACTAGAAATCAAACTGGGGCAGAGGGGGAAGATCTCGATTGCTATTTATTTGTATTTTCCTGAAAGGAAACATAATAGCACCTAAAAAAGCTATTCTGCCAAGATAATTATTTCTCAAATGTCTGAAAAATTAGTATGCTCTCTAAGCATGTCATGTTATCCAGAATTTTTCAACATGCCAATATAGGTTTATGATTAATTAGCACACTATTCAGGGACCTAAGGCCTCCATTTCATCTTCTTGCTATCCCAGGTTGAGGTTCCCAGAACAGTTGTAAGCAAAATTATTGAATCACATTTATCTTCATTCCCATGTAGATCTGGGACACTTTTTGGAAGATTACGGTCTTCTGGTACTTGCCTATCTTTATGTTTTAGTTAGATATTTGTTTGACTTTTTTTACATGGTGATCTCTTAACCATCAACATACTAGATGTTGACTTCAATATAATTACATTCATCAAAGTCAAGTAATTAAAAAACTGCATTCCTGTGGTATCATGCATTCATCTTGATTTCCCATGTGGATTATTTTTGTTGGGTTTTTTTTGGTTGGTTTTTATTTTCCTTTCCTTATAATCTAGTTCAGCATTTTCAAAGTTTGCCATACTTCATAAGCAAATCAAATCATTATTCAATTTAACTTGAGGTTTATTTGGACGTGGTGAAGAGGCCCAGCCTATTCTGGAAGATGATGAACATCTGTACATGTGGCAACTTAATTTTAGGTTCTTGTTCCCCAAGTTGGAATCTGAAATCCCTACAGGATATGGAGGCACCACTGAGAATTTAGTTCACAGGGAGCCATATTAGACAAAGTGTTGTTCTACCCTTATACACATCACTTGGGGTAAGGAGGAGTCAACTGAGATTGGGATGTAAAACAGAACACACACACGTACCTCTTTGATCCTAGCATTGTGTTCTTCCAAACATCACAGTCTTCACCAAATGCTTCAATTAAATAGTTGGAAACTGTTTGCAATATTGGCAGAAATTTTTTCCTTAACTTCATTTTTGGAAACAACTAAGCCATTTTCAGCAATACCCTTTAAGAATTAAAAGGAACAAAATAAAAACATAAATCCTGAATCAGAAGCAAAGGGCAAGCATGGAAAATTTCAATCCAAACAATTAGTTTAGCAAAGTTATAAATATCTGCAAACTGAGGCTTTCAATGTTTCCATTGAGTTAGGGAATCTTAATTTAGACATTATGGCTTGCTATGCCTATAACACAATCCCCCACTCCTGTCCCCCCAAAAATGCAAAGGCCGCAGTTACTGGATTATTTAGTTGATGGTTTCATACATAAACTCTTTCAGAGTCTTTATGTAGCTAATGCAGAAATGACTCAGCGTCTGAGTGTTGTTCTAATCTAATGAACACATGGAATAAAATAATCAGACACTAGCAAGTTCAGGCAGTTTAGGCTGTTCACTTTTGAACTACTGTGCAAATAAATCTTTCAAAGTTTAACTTGACTTAAACAATCCAGTGGTTTCTGATGCTATTCTTGTTCACCTTGTATGCTCAGTTCTCTTTTTCTTATAATTCTTTCCAGCATTTTCAGTGCTTGTTTTTAATGTACTATTCTTACACTAAGATCTGCCAGCTACTGTCCTGTGATTTGAAAACGGGTGCCAAACATGATGACTGTTTTATGTTTCCTGAACTAAAAACTAGGAGGATAGTCTTGTTGCTATAATATCATAATAAAAAGTAACCTCCAAAAAAAGTATCTTGTTACCTTATACCTGAGAGTCCTTGGGTTTCTGCATCCTCTTAATTTTTCTTCACTGAAGAGTCATTGTCAAGTTTTGAATGTGCAATGTTTATGTATTAGCTGAGATCACAGGCTAAAATCTTTCCTAATTTTCAACCACCTAATCTCACCAAAGTCAACAGGATTATACCAACACAAAACAAAGCAGTATTTATTCACTTGCCTCTATTCTCTATCAGCCTGTTATAACAGCAATAATTCTTTTGATGACTTCTGCGTGTCTTGCCTGTTGTATCTTGTAATCTTGCTTATTATCTTTCGCAGCATGTCTTGCAGATTAGTACAAAAGTAGAGGGAAAGGTTAAATAGGAAGTGCTGTATAAATATCCACCATCAGTCAAGCATGATTGAGTTCAACAGATGCGGTTTCTCCCTTGCTGTGCTAGATATAGATTTTGGCAGTCTTGAAAATGGGGAGTTTTGCATTTTTAAGAGAAATGTAGCAAGACACAGAAAACAATCAATTAAAGAATTCATCAATACCATTTTAAAATATGTATTTTTAAATATGCAATGTGATCCTTCCCAGCTCATTTGTATTATTATTAAGCCAAGGAAAGTCAAGCTGGATTTTTTAAAAATCACTTTTCTTTATGTAGGTTGTAAATCTCATCCAAGTAACATTAGCAAATGCTAGTTACTGCTAGCTACTGCTAGTGTCTTCTCTGGATCATGCTGACAGAATATAAGATAAAAGAGTCCAGAGCTGAGTTTTACTGAGATGATCAAAGCATTGCAAAATTTGCTGTTTCACTGTAGCATTTGTAGCTGTGTCATCAATTTCCAAAGCATCTCATGCTGGCTGAGAGGAATAAGGAGAGGCTATTCAAAGACACGCTGGAAGATACTCTGTTTCAGGACAAGCAATAACTGAGCCCCTGAATGAGGTGGAATATCTAAATACTTCCAAAATCATCAGAAATGGTTCCTCAACTAGCCTGAGTCAAGAGTGGTATTCCAGCATGTTGGAGCACTAGCTAGTCTTCCTCAAATCTGAGATTTCATTCTGCAGAATGTTTTCATGTTTGCAGTCCAGGAAAAGAATGTGTTTTTTTTCTTATCAGACCAAATAAGTTTGGAAAAACTTAATTTTAGTTTCTTCGATGTATCTCTACAATTTTTCTTCCTCATTTATCCACACAGAATGGGCAGAGTATGCATAAAAAAAATGTATGTATGCACATCTGTATATACATGTATATGCAAAGAGAATGTATGTGTAAAACCACATAAAATATACGCATGCACAAAGACGCAAGCACACATATCTATCTGAAGAAAGAGAGAGGGTCATACAAATACATGTACATGTACCAGGATATGCACCTTTGGAGAAAACAGATGTAAGTGCAGAATGTTACCCTTAATTTATAATTAATTTGATGTAACGGCTTAATCCTGAGGTTTCTACCTGGTCATTTGGTCTGGGTAAAGACTGAAAACCTCTCTGAAGGCATACAGAGAGTCATGCTGAGTAGCATGATATAGGATTACTCTGGGAGCAAGTCACTGTGACCCAAGCTATTAGAAACTGGCCATAAGCAACCGCTTCTCGCTTCCTCCTTTTTTTCCCAAGGGCGCTTAGACTGACAGAATATTTGTAACGATGGGGTTGGCGCAATCCATTAAGGTCTTGAAGAGGAAACAGAACTTAGCCATTTTGTTTTCCCGTACTCAGGACCAGATTTTCACATTTCAGTCTATGTTTAGTAATACCTCGCTTCATATGTACGTTTATCAACTTCAACTGAATTTTAATGAAAGGTCATAGCAAGGGTGGCAAAAGCTAGGACATTGTCAGTATAAGAAATTACGCTGAGCTACATTGTGCTCTCAGGGATGGTCTGACGTCTCTAATTACTGCTAATATTTGTTTTCCTCAGTTTGATGGAAACCCATGAAGTGTCAGGAAGCACAGTTCTAGTCTTCAGTAATTGAATTTGGCTGATGGGCTACATTATCCAGTATGAAGAAATCTCTAATGAGGAAGGGCTCAAGCCAGCCTTTGCTGAGTAAGTCTCCTATGATCAAGTAGTTTTGCTTCCTATATTTTGGGATGTTATGTATGCATGTGTTACCTTGTTTTACGCGAGGTTAATCACAAAGAGAGAAAAAAAAGTCTTCTGATCCCCTTAACTAACAATTATTAAGCCTTTCAGCGTTTGCTGTGTGTGATTATGCAAAAACAGCCTATTTCTTTTTTTCTTTGTGTTGTTTTTTTTTATGAGCTGGGAATTTTCCTCAGATTCACTGACATGTTGCATGAATCACCAGGACTATTTTTATTCTAATAATAGTTCTTTTCTAAAAGTTGAACTGGATAAAGTGAAAAATCTTAAACATTGTCCAGCAGTTTAAGAATGGAACTGAAGGCTGTAGTAGGAAACCATAACAGGATACATTTTGTTTTAAAGGCTTGGCACCACATAGCCCAAATACGTTCAAAATGAAGTCTGAAATACAAAATAAAGGTCACAATGAAGAAAACTCAAAAACTCAGTCCCCCAAACCTTTTATTGCAGATAATTTTGATGCTGTGGGGTCACGTATCCAGAGTCTCACCTCATGTCTTCTCTCCATTTAACCCCTTGCATGGCTTTCTCGACACAGCAAGAAACCATTTATATGAGTTAAACCACGATGATTGATGGAACAGCATGACATACGACATAAGTTCATGGGGCCAAGCGGAACTTTGTTGTAAGCGTGTGTCTTACAGTGCTTCCCAGGGTATGCAAAATGTTCATTAATGAGGGGGGAAAGGAATTTTCTTGAGACACTTGCTTTTCTCATTATTGTTAGCTTTGTGACCGCTATTAAGCATAATTGTGTGTTTAATGTGCTGAAGTGACTAGGGTATAGATTAATGTTTCTTTTGTTGTGCAAGGTTATGAGAAATGCTGGGACATGGTCTGTTTGAGGGCAAGTCTTCAAGTCATCCAAAATACAGGGAAAAATCTGCGTAAATTCCTCTGGCCTTAGAAAGCTGCTACAAATTCAGTTCAAAGAGTTCCTCCTTTATGGTCTAGAGAATGTGCAATTAAGTCATAGTTTGTGAAAAACAATTAAAACTGTTGTACAAGATAATTTGCCCAAGTATTCTCTTTCTTACCAACTCTGCCTTTTATAAAGATAACACTTCTTTCATGAGAATGATTATTAGACTGTACGACTTTCATGCTATCAACAGGAATGAATACACTGTGCCTTGCACCAGGAGGTACTGGTTCATTACGATCCAAATAATAAAGGCACTTTGTAAAGTATAGCTTAAAATGGCATTTATTAGAGCTAGCACTATAAAGAAAGAGGGTGGTATAGATAACCTTGCCCCCCTTCAGTGTCTGGAAACCCTGAGTCGCACAGGACTGAATGGGTCTCTAATCAGGGCGCAGCACTCTCTGCAGAGTCCATCCGTGGTAGGGTTGCCGCAGTTCGGTCATTTGAGCTATTTTTTAAAAGAAAACAACTCTATTCATCATTTCTACTGTCAAACAAAGAAGATATTCACGTGTGAACTTGTTGCTGCACTGTTAGATAAAGGCAAGGGCCACGCAGGTGGTGTAATCACTGGCACCGAGTGGGAGCTGCCCGCAGCCGCCTCTGTTGGAATTACTGGCCAAGTTTACCCCACGGCCAAGGGGTGTGAGCAGCACAAGGTGGGTCTGGAGGCCACACTGTATGTCCAGCACAGCTGCATGGGCCTGCACCTGCTCAGGTGCATCTACAGTGCATCTACAGTGGAGATCTTCAGTCTCGTCTACAGTGGAGACTTCTGGCCAGGGTCACCTACATACAGTTGTAAATGTACACTTACATACACTTCAGAAAAGCCTTCACAAGACTATACAAAAGCATGTATATTGCACAGTTTAGGTATCATGCAAAGATCTAATTATATTTTAAGAGTTTGTGTTTTGGTTTTTTTTTCCCATTTACTCGCAGGACAAAATCAGATGAAATGTCAGGACAAGCGTAACAGTTTGCTGCTGTTGGAAGAGGTGCTTCTGCTTCCCTTCACTTCATTCCAGTTCACTGCCTATTTCCTTTCTCGCTTGTGGGCCTTTCACTTGTTACCTGCATGAGCCAGTTCAGCTCACTAACCAGGCGGGAAATTATACACTCCCCACACTCCCCACCCCACCCTGGTTAGTATTTTTAGCAAATTAATTAGTTGAACTGTCTGAGAGGGAGCCCACATTAACAAAAGCGCTGGTGTAAGGGATCTAGGGGGAATTTACTGCTGGAACAGGGGAAGCAGAGGGTGGGTTGGTTTTTTTTGTAGCAGTAATATACTAGTTCAGCTCACCTCACCTCACCTTGCCTAAGTTGTCAGCAGTCTTCTTGTCCACACACACACCATATTGCATTACACGTGAGATCTAGAGATGATCAGAAATACATTTTAATTATATCAATGTTGCAGGTTACAATACTTTACTAAGAATGTATTATGATAACATGCCTGTTATTTTTTTTTAATAACCATGTACACTTATTTATGTACACACACCTTCCACGGATACTGTAATAACAGTCACAGTAATACTGTCACTATAAATGCCTAGTAAGACTTTTATTCAGATTTTAAGCAAGATACTAGCAGGATTTTTAAAAACAACTGAACAGGATAGTACCTGTCCTGCACAGTTTGAAGAAACTTTGACAAGGCTTTTGACAAGAAACTTTGACAACTCTTTGACAAGCTTTTTAAAAGAGCACAATTACCTGTTAACCTTCATTTTATATAAGAAAGGCCCCTTGTATCAAATATCCAAGTCCCAATTGCCATATTTTTTCGTCTGCTTTTAAAATACTCAGATTTTCAATTTCCTTAAGAGTTCCCAGGCCCACTTTACCAAAAAAGAAAAAAAAAAAAATTCAGTTTAGAAACTTTTAAGATTTTCTTTTTATATACAGTGTGGAGTACAAGTACTTTCCTATTGATTTTAGTGGGATATTTTGCTTGCTAGCTGTACAGGAACTGCATACATTTGTCATCCTTGACTACTAGGTCCCTTTCCCTAGGTTACTAAATAAGGGTTTATGAAAATGTTGCTCATTTGGTCTGTTATTGTAATATTCCAGAGAAGCTCATAAAAGCCCAGACCAGTTCTTAGTGGGCAAGTATCGTGGCTTAGTCCATTGACCATAAGTGGTAGAAACCAGGAAAAAGATCTAGTTTTGAGTCATAGTTTTAATGATTTTTTAACTAACGCCGGCAGTAAAGGTAACTGTGAACTCCATGCATGTGTTGCTAATTTAGGGGTTATGGAATACGCATATGATGTCAGGTGTGCTTTGAGTGATACAGAGCACCACAGGAGGTAATTAGGTGTGATAGCACCAGTTATTCTTTTAATTTTATAATCTGACTATCCATCTCGTCCTTCCACCCCCACACCTGTCAATACTCACACTGCTGGCTGCCATTTCCAGTCCCTGGCAGCTGGGAGACATCACGTATTCAGTCCTCTTTCCCACTCGGTGATCTGGCACATCAGACACATCCAGTCTGTGAATTCTTTGATATTATGGCCAGCTGTGCTTGATGAATGGGGTCATGGAGTAGGGAAGAAGACATACGGTGGTGCTGCTGCCAACACGCATTTCCCTTTATGGAGGCCCCACGCTCAAACAAGTGCTTAGTAGGTGGTACACAGCTGCAGTCCATTGTCACAGCATCTGCAGTCTAATGTCATAGCACCTGCAGTCCAATGTCATAGCATCTTCCCTGTCACATCCCCCCAGGTGTCAGACGCATCACTCTCACTATATGAAGAGTAACAGTGGGTCTTGCCTATGGGGAGGAAAGAAATATGAGAGGTCTACGTCCCAGACAAAGAACAGTTTGCTTATCCAAAAGAGAGAGTAAGCAGAGGGTCAGAACTTCCTATGTGCAAAAGAGTGCTGCAAAATAGGAATGTCCTCAATTACTGCCACACTCTGTCTCTATTGATCGCTCTCTCTCTCCTTCTCTTGCATCACCGATGAAACTCAACTTCCAAAAAAAGAGGTGGAGATGCTCAAAGAATGGGTGAATATTTTGGGTGGCTCTTTGGCCATACTCAGTCAGTTTATGGCAGGTGAGATTCTAACCCAGATATTTACCAAAGTTAGTAACGTTTATAATAGCTAATTGTTCAGTGCTGGTGTTACTGGATTGAACCAGCTAGAAAACATTTGGAAGGAAAAAGAATATCTTTTGTTAGGCCAACAGGAATAGCTGCAAAAATTACATGAGTCTTTAGGACACACAAACCAATCTTCAATTTTATACATCACGAAATGGCAACAGCTCTAACAAGCCACTATTTCTACCACAAGATAATAATCCTTTATGATCTACTTCATGTGTTTCCCCACTGTGTGCAGTGACTTGTTTATCTTTTTCAGGAAAAATGTTTGAGGGATGATTAATGGAGTGTTAATTGTTCTCTGTGAGGACTTACACTGTATTTCATCATTCAAAATACACTATTGTCAAATTGCAAACAATAAAAGAGAGGAAATGAGAGTACAAGCTATACATATGCTTGTACAGCTTTCAGAGTATTTTCATGTTAGCTGGCTTCACAGAAAGACGGTGCTTATTCAAAATACCTGAAAGATGAATGCGTATTTGAAAATATATGGATAAATAAAACCCAGGCTGAGTAAAATAAATACCTAAAGTGCTTGCAGTTCTTTATTTCTGCTCTGTGCAACTCTGTGAATGGTCTGGTGCGAGACGCCTTTGTATACTAAACTCTTTAAATGATGAAGAAGTCCTGCAACATAACCGCTTCAAGAAATTCCTCCACAAGATTTCCACAATAAAGATGTGGACGTCTTTGTCATGTGCCCAGATTTGCCAGGTGTCCATATCTGTCACATACTGAACAGTTAGGAACCTCTCATAGATTATTATGAAGATTACACTGACAAAAATCACAAGCATAGGCTAAAATTAGCAAACAAATCTTTCTTTTTCCATGTATAGAATTAGTATCTACCATAGTCCTAGAAAGATCTTGGAAAGATAGGAATGTAGATGTTGAAAGAACCCCAGGATTTCTTAGATTCTTGGGCAAGGATCTTGAATACCTTTGACAGATACCAGACTAAACTGGTTTTATCTATCTCCAAAGATGGGAATTTCAAAATGTTCTCAAGAAAAATAATACATTGTTCAACTGTTCTTACAGTTCCAAAGTTTTCTTAGAATCTAGCCTACAGCTTGCTTGGAGTAAGTTAACACGATTATTTCTCATACTAACTTCAATGAACCTGAAAAAAACCTGACCACTGTCTATAAAAACTTCCTACACATTTTATTAACTTTAATACTTGGACTTTTTTTCTTAAGCAGAATAAACTCATCCTATTTCAACTTATCCTTATGGGTTATCTTTCCAAAGACACTTCCTTGGATTCTTTCCCATTTCTTTGTATTTGGGCTTGGCTGCAAAGAGAGTAATTATATCCATTATCTCCATTATGTTGCTGCACACAACCCTCATGTGACTAGAATTCAAAGTGACAATGTTTTGTTTGAAATGGCATCATGTTGTTAACTCGTACAACTTCTACTCCTTCTTTACTAGCTGTTTGCCGTGCATGTATTCAGTTTCTTCATTTTTAATATAATTCTTGCATTTGTATTTACTGATTTTTTTTTTTTTTTTTTATTTCCAGTCATCTCACCAATCTAGAAAGATGACTCTGAATTGCAATTTGGTCCTATGTGCTTTAATCTCTTTCATGTTATTCACATATACATCTGTTCTCTCACTTTATAATAGATAAATCACATTTCTTTAGTTTGGACATGAGAACATCCTATGTGACTGTGTAAAAAACTCTGATAAAGTAAGATATACCATACCAATTCTCTCCTCCTATACTCTGGACTAATTACTTTTGTGAGAAGGTAACTAGTTTGCTATTATATGATTTGTTGCGGAAACTTCCAGAGCTGCTGCTTCTTATCACTGTGTTATTGTACAGATGCTCTTAGATTGATTGTTTAGTAATGAATTAAACACAGTACCTCTCTTGATACTAGGGTTTGGCTGGTTTATGTTTCCTCAACTACAGCTTTAGCATTTCTTCAGTTTTCTTGTACCCCAATTGGCCTTTATAAGCTTTTGAAGATAATCACTAAAATGTGTACGTAAACTGGCTAGTGTTTTAGGAATTTATCAGATCTTGATGACATTAATACCTTGTTAAATTCCCTGTTTTTTGCTCTTCTGGACTGTATTCCTACCTCCATTTTTTTTATTAGCTGTTAGTTGTGTGAAGGACATGGTCACAGTGAATCTCTTTTTGTGACGGCCAAAGCAAAAAATGTATATACAACTCCAACCATTTGCAATCTATGCAGTTGTAATGAGACATCTTGTTACTCTGCTTCTCCAAAAAAGATGTCAAACAAATCCTTTTTCTCCATTTTCAAAGCGAAAAGCAAGGAATGGCAAGTTTTCCTTTCTACAGAAACTGTCCAGGACCTGCTTTGATTGATCAAGCAAAAATTGTGAAACCTTCTCAAACCAAGAACAAGCACTTCATTTCCCAGCACCTCTCAAAATCAGAAAAGGAACAAGCTCCATTGTCTTTGAATGCATGGCTCATGCTTGGTCTGGAAGATGAATGAAGCCTTTGGGGGGAAAAACATAAATTAATGAAGTGTTGAATCTTCGAAGTAATGCAAACTTGTCATTGATTTATTTAACGTAACTTGCAGATAATTACATGGAAATAAAGGAAGAAGTTACGGTTGAAATTCACAGTCCTGTGACTGCCTTCATTTGATGGATGATTTAGCACATGGCGTGACATGTAGATTCAGGTCTAAGAATAGAAGTGCTAGGACAGACTTAGTTCCCTGTGAACTTCTTTGTTTATACAAAAGGAACTCAAGACGGATGCCCTGGACAACTGGTATCTCAGCAGAGAAAGAATATAAGACAGCCAGCCAAACACTGCTTGAGTGTAAGGTGTTCATATGATATTTGTTAAGCTGTAGTTACATTTATTTTGGAAGAGAATTATATTTTATAGGCCTCTCATTGGGAGTATGTTTTTATAAAAGGGGTAAAGGCAAATGTCATGGAAATTATAATACATAAAAAAATGTTAAGTCCAATTTTGAGGGAATTTCGCAAGCATGCAGGCATTGACTTGAATTAAGAAAAGGTCTAGAGCCAGATCTTTCATTTCTTGTGCCTCCAAAACTTGCATTGGCAGCAGTGGAAATTTTGGATTGATGAATGAAACATTATCAGATGCCTTGTTTGATCCTAACAGATCAAACATTAGATTTTGGATTGTATTTTCTTCCCTTAACATTACAAAATTTTTGCTTAATGGAAATATATAGAAGTCATTCACCATCCAAGAATACCTCTAAATTCACGTAAGTGTTAACTGAAGACTGGACAAACAAATGAATAAAGTGCTTGACTCCTACTCCAATGCTAAAATGCTAACTTCAGACTCTTTTAAAAGATGTACTTTTATTATTAAAAATCGTATTACCAAGAATTTTCCAAGAATTACTATAATATAAAAAACACTAAAAATAAGTAAAGGATGTATCTAATCTGTGACTTGTTCAAGGAAAAGAGCCAGATATTGGAAAATATATCAGTAACCTAGTTAAAAATCTTGAATACTTGTCGCTTTCTTTATTAACTACTCTCACAAGCAGCTACATCCCCGCCAGATATTTAGGCACATGCTTGAGCACTGATTTGCTGATTTAGGGCCCAAGGGCTTCAACCATAAAAGAGAAACTAAGAAATAATTAAGACCTATTTAATTAGGCCAGTAACATAACTGCAACTTTAATAAATGCTTGTGTACAAACCACACCTTTTTAGCTTGCACAGAATTTTTAAAAAATAAGTTTTATAAAACATTCCATCACATAAATTATGCCCCTTGTACCTTCAGCATAGTGTTGTCCCTGTCATTTAATTCAACATCCTTGTTCTAATCAAATACTTTTTACTTCAAGTCGTTCAGTTCTGTTTACCATGATGATAAATACGCATTTTGTAACAGCTTACAATTTTCCTGAACTGGATAAATTTTTGGGGTTGACGACATCTTTGTTTACAGTTTTCGAAAAATGTAAATATTAGAATAACACTTTACATTATTTTCTCTCATGTTTTAATCAACAGAGAAAATAAAAATAAAGTTCTTATTCTCATCATATTCTAAAACATGAGCATAAGTTTTATGAACGATCAGAACTTTAAGAAATCAGAAATATCTCAGAGAATCCACGTTTTAAAGGTGAGTTAACATTTGCAAAATTCCGATTGGAGTAGTTTGTGGAAACATGGGTATATTCAGCATTTTGTAGCAATTATTTCAATAGCATAATTGATAAATCTTACTAAAATTATGTACATTATGCAATAAACCATCCTTGATCACAGAAAAAGCACTGAACTTGTAAATGTATCCTGAAATATACATAACAGAAGTGTTAAGTTTTTATTAGGAAATCATGTTTAGAAAGATAAAGAGTATGAATGACACTACATGACTTCTGGTTTTTGACTTAACTTTATACTCTGTGTTTGGAGTTACCCATTTTCTCAAAACAAAATGAAAACCACGGTGAATAAATTTTTTGGAAAATATTTTTTATTATAAAATGTACAGTATATTGACCTTAATATTATAAAACACTGTAATGAGTCTTGTAAAGACCAATAATTTATAAAATGAGACCAAGTTCATTGTTACTCTTTCTAGTCTCATAGTCTGATTTAAAAATATATATAAAATATATAATGAATGATTTGACTGTAGCATCCTTAGTAGCTGGAAAAGGTTTGTTCATATGTTAAGGTAACTAATGTCTGCATGTATTTTTATTAAAATAGATCACTCTTATTTGCTAAGTTAGTCTTTGATTTTGAAGAGCTGATAGAAGAATGAACAGAAAGGTTAGTAATCATATTCTATAAGGCTAGATTATGTAAAAGCGCTGCAGGGTACAAAGAAAATTATGTTTTACTAAAGCACTTCTATCACTGCAGCTCATTTATTAACAGTTAATACTTCTTTGGTACTTTTAAGGTGCTTGTTAAAACAAGAAATAGCTTTGGACTATTGACAACAATAGAGTACTTTAGGTCTCAGATGCTATTGGATAGCATGAAAAAACACACTACACTGTCTTAACAATTTAAAGACCTTTTCCAACATGTTAGTCTCCTCAATTTCACTATGTCTACTGCCTCCTTTTATTGCAGGGACATACTGAGGACAAAAGCAATGCACTTCGCATGAAAACAGGGGTTTTTTTTCTGCCCTCAGCCTCCCTGGCTTTGTTGGACTTGCTTGGCAGTGACTTGAACACTAGTATCCAGCCAAAGGCATTTGTTTTAGTGTTAGAATATGTGTATGTAGGTTGTTTTCGAATCACTGCCTAGTATATTTTTAGCAGTGCATTTATAGAAGCCCGCATCCCTTTGAGTAGGCTGCTGGATGACTAACGAGCCCTGAGGGTGGAGGAATTTGTTTCCATACAGACGGGATTGAGCTCCTGTTGTCAGATGCGATTTGTCTGGAAGCTCCCATGTTATTTCTGCTTTAGGAATCCCAATAGCCATGCAGTTCAGTTTTACTGAATTTCCAGGTCTGGCATAGATGACGGGTGCTGGCTCACTGGTGATGCGGGGAGGATAGGCTATCACGATGACAGGCACACTCATAACAGAAGTGCCGTACTCTGCGGACACCTTGCACAGGTAAGTGCCCCTGTCAAACACAGAAGCCTCGCGCACTGTCAGTGAGCCGTTCTCCAGCAGAGAGAAGCGACCCACGGCCTGGGGAGCATCCAGGACCATCCCGTTGGGCAGCGTCCAGGAGATCTGCGTCCGCTGGCTTGGCTGGGTGATGCAATGGAGCTGCAGAGTTTCTCCATTGATGATGCTCACCAGGTTGTTGTACTGGTTGCTGATTTCTGGCCTGAGTCCCACCTTCAGGAAGACTACCCGTTCCACATAACCTCCTGGGTTTCTGGCTGTACAGCGGTAAGTCCCAGCATCCCCAGCATTGAGGCTGCTGATGTGTAAGATCCCATCCCTCTTGTGGTAAAATCTGTGCAGACGGCTGCCACTCAGCACTTCAGTGCCGTTGGGAAGGATCCAGCTTGTGCTGGGCTTGGGGTTCCCCTGGACTGAGCAGTTCAGATTGATGCTGTGCCCAGCAATGGCAGTGATCCTTTCATTGACAGGGTCTCTGAAGGAGGGTTTCTCCAAATGGTCTGTGATGAGGAGCTGCACAATCAGTCTCGCTTCCCCTCCTTCGTTCCGTCCAATGCATATGAGCTGCACCGCATCTGTCTGCCTCACCTCTCTGATGTCCAAAGTACCGTTGCGATGCACAGTGATCCTGTTCCCATAGTAGGGAGCTGGCAGGATTACTCCTTCTGGAAAAGCCCACAGGATCCGTGGAGCAGGGATGCCTTCAGCTTTGCAGTCAATAAGTTTCCGGCTATCCCTGATGGCTGTCTCCCTCACAGATGTTATTGCACTGAGATGACCATTGATTCTGGGAGGCTGAACATTGACGTGGATCCAGACAATTTTCCGATCTTCTCCAGCGCTGTTCCGTGCTACGCAAGTATAGTTACCGCTGTCAGATCTTTGGGCCTTTTGGATGAGGAGGGTGCCATCTCTATAGACCTGGTATTTGTCAGATAGGGCAGGAATGGGCCTGTTGGTTGGGGAGAGCCAAGTCACTTTGGGAGTGGGTTCTCCTTTGGCTTCACATGCTACTGTCACAACATCACCATAGGGTACATTAATAATGACGTATGTTTTGTTCCTGATGGTTGCAGGCTCGGCCACTACTTTGACCCGCACTTTCATCTCATCCTTCCCAATCTGGTTCTCCGCATAGCAGGTGTAGTCCCCTTCCTCTCTCAGTCCAACATCATTGAAATACAGGGTTCCATTATTGAAGACCACATATCGCTTTGTCCGGCTGCCACTGTCGTCTGACTGCATGAAGGTATTGATCATGCTGCCGTCTGGGAGACCCCAGGAGATCTCGGGATTTGGCAGACCTGTGGCTACACAGTCAACTTTCAGGTCCCCTCCATACTTGACCTTGTGGTTATTCTCATTCTTATGTTCTATTTTCGCTGGTTTCATCATCACATTCACTTTGAGGACCACGTAGTCATCCCCAATCTTATTGCGGGCCACACACAAATAGTCTCCTGCATCTTTATCTGTAACTGAATGGACAACCAAAGTCCCATTGCTGAATACTTTGATTCTAGTCTCCAAGCTACTGTAAAGAAAGAAAAAAGAACAGAACATGAGTTGCAAAATCACATTTTAGGTATTAATTATTGAGTGAAACCTGTGGGAAAAAAACCAACAACTCAACAATACTGAAATAAAGGAGAGGAGCATTGCTATTGTTAAATAATTAGATGGTCTGAAATGTTCAAGATTTTCTCCACCAAAAAGCAAATGGAAAAAAATAATTCTACTCACTTGTAACCAAGCAATTCTACTCTGTATCCATTCATATAATGGTATATTTGACCATTAAACAGCCATTAAGTACCAAATGGTGGTATTTTTTACTCTTCTGACTACATGTACAGTACTCTGTAACATTGAAATACAGGTTCTCTGAATGATATACTCCACACATGTATAGGTTACGGAACATAACTATGGAGTCTGGCACTTGGGTCCTCAGCTTAAAACAAGTCAAGATGAGCAACTTCCGCTCGCCTCAGGTAATCTTTAGAATGATGACAAAGAAGCAAAATATTGCTAAGCTTTGAAATATGGAAAAAATATTTGCAAGGTGCTAAAAAGCTGGTTTTCCTTTCCACTTCACTATTGAATTGGTACTTTGTGGTCAAAACTAATTTCTTTAGTGGCCCCAGCTTTCTCCCCAAAGATCTGCTGTATTTGGAAAACAGCCCACATAAAGATTATGTGGGAAAATGAAAAATACTAGTATTTTGTTGCCATCACTATGAAGCATAAAATGAATTCTGGATTTTGTGCTATCTACATGCTACCTAAATATATTTTTTTGTCAGCATGAAAATAATGATGACTACATTCAGCTATCAAGAAAGTGTGCATTTTAATTTCAGGGCATTTCTCATCTGTCTGTAGTGCTCAAAGAGTGAGTAATGAATAATTCACAGTGCAGAAATTATGTTTTCAGCAATGTCTTAGGAGAGTTACTGTAGCTTTGAAGAAGTGATATTTTACTCAATATCATGAACACTGGAGAAGGTATCATTTTAAGCATTTATACGCAACTGGGTTTGCACAGACCTTATTGCAAGGTGACAATTATTTATACAACGATGTTAAAATGACCAGGACTACTTAAATCATTATAAGATGATTTCCTTGCCCCATATTTACAGTGTATAATGATTTGTACAACAGATAAACAAAATTCAGTGATCCCATTTCTCCTGGGGAAAAGCCGGCACCTATGCAACTCTACACAAACTATGCACATTGGAACAAGCAGTACATGACTCGTATATCTCAACTTTTGCCACTGGACTTTTTACTACATTTACAAGTGGCTGCAAAAGACAAATAGTGGCAGCTTATCCTAAATACCTGAAGCTGCCTTTTCCAGAGTACCATTGTTTGCATTGGTACCATGTACCAATTTATGACTTGGCTATCTTGTGATACAATTTCAAATTCTTTCATAAGGATTGGGGGCCTCATTCAAAATTCACAGAAGCCAAGAATGAAACTTGTACAGATATGAATGGTCTTTTCTCTAAATTAATCTAAACTGTAATTCAGCTGTGACATTTAAATAGTAATTTACCTGTGTAGGGAATCAATCATCCTTTTGGAAGGCAACCTCCATAATATCCGAGGCCAGGGGTCACCAGAAGCACTACAGTCCAGGTGCAGGATGCTGCCGTATGTTACATCTGTCCTCAGAGGAGAGCTCCCAGTGATCTTAGCATTAGACGCATGCTTCTTCACATGGAGTTGTATTGTTCTCCTGGCAGCTCCCACCATGTTAGCAGCAATGCACTCGTAGGTCCCACTGTCCTTGGGGGAGACGTTGCGAATATAAAGAGTTCCATTGGGAAAAACAAATAAATTCCCATTGACAAACTGAGAAGGTCGGATTTGTGTGCCATCAAAGACCACCCAGCGGATGCTGGGAGAAGGTGCTGCTTTGGCAGTGCAGTGGATGTTAATACTGCTACCAAGGGGCAAGGAAACGTTCTCTTGCTTCTCCTGCTGGATGATGGGGGGTAAGGCTGCAATGTGCAGCCTCACTGCGATGCTGTCAGCTCCTGCGGCATTGCTTGCTACACATTTGTAAACTCCTCGGTCAGAAAAAGTCGCTTGCTTGATAGACAAGGTTCGATTTTCATGAAGCATTATCCTGCTTTCTGTGGTGGTGACTGTCTGCAAAATCTTCCTATCTGGGAAAATCCATGAAATATGTGGGCTTGGAGTCCCACTAGCCTGACACTCAATTGCTATGGTCTCTCCAAAGTACACCGTGACATCTCGATAGCGAGAAAGTAAAATTTTGGGCTGGTGGGCTACAACTGTGAGCACAACGATCATTTTATCTATGCCATGCAGGTTCTGAGCTGTGCACAAATACTGTCCACGATCCTGAAGTTGAACATTTCGGATAAGGAGGGTACCATTTTTCCAGACTTCAAACCTTTGCAACCTGGTGTTGGCTGTCATTAGAGCTCCTGTGAAGGTGAGAGGAAAGAAAGAAAGGGGAAGTCAAAGGGCTTAAGACATACATTGTTACATTTAAAAATTCTTATGTGAGACTTTAGATTTACTTAACGCCAAATACAACTTCAGATGGATCACATGACATCTTCTGACACTCTCCATAGTTCAAATTAGTCTTTGTTTCTACTGCAGAACTAGCCATATTAGCTGGCAAGCCGGTACAGTGTGGGAACTTTTAAGGGCTTTAAGCTTTATGATTCCTCTTAAATCTTTATGTAATTTCTCTTTTCCTTTTGCTTATGGAGATGACACACACATCAATACTTAAGGCAGCAATGTTAACAAACCCATACTCACAAGTGTTGTCATCATAAATTCTAACTGCTGTGAATAATCAGAGTTGGCTGCTATTCCCCCTTAAAAAAAAAAAACCCTCATTAAATAGTACAGGTTTTCTTTTACTACAAGCAATACTGCAAAGTTATTTTTACCTGTAATGATTAGTTGCAATTAGTGACATTTTATCTATAATGACTAAAAGATGCAGAAATTATTCTTCAGTGTTTTGGACCATCCCTGCAACCATGTTGCATTTCTGTGCAACAACCCAAGTATTTGTACCCTTAAATAAACATGTAGAAGAACACATTTTTCTCTGTCTCACCTGTAGAGACTTTTGTCCAAGTAATAAAAGGCTTGGGTTCCCCTACTGCATCACAAGGGATAAAAGCATCTGCTTCAGCAAGGATGGATATGCTCTGAGATCCTTTTGCGATAATTTTAGGTCTTTCTCCATGTATCCTGAAATTACTGGAAGACTGAATTACAGTCGAATTGTGTGGCATAATGCCTCCCACATAAGGCACAGATGGAACTTTTTGATGACGATGATGGACATTTCTAAAAGGATGAACTGTAGTGGATATCTGTGGTTTTGTGCGCTGAGAGAGAAAGGCTGGAGGCGTAATCTTCAAAATCGCTGGTGGCTGTGATGTGGTGGTTGCAGTGTGTGGCATTGGAGGCACTGGAATAGCTGTAGCTTTCTGCACTGTAATGCTGGTAGGGGAGACCTGGGCAACCTTCTTCTCATTTGTGTCTTTTGGGACTAGTTGACTAGGGACCACTGGTTTAGGATGTATACTTAAGTGAGGGAATATCCTTGTTCTGTTGAAAAAGAAGGGCATTCTAGAACTGGGATAATAGGGGATCCCTTGACTTGGTAGTTTCCCTGTTGTCCCTCTGTTATCTGGAACATGATTATTTCCAAATAATCTTGAATTAATATTGTACCTGTTCTGACCCTGATTACCAAACTTGCTTACAGTGGCTGGATTTTTGTGAAATGGAGAAGCTTGTGTTGGGGCAGTTGTTTCTCTCTGAGAGGGAAAAGATCTTTTGTCCTGGATGGTATGTGCTGCATATGCTGTTATCTCTGGTTTGTTTGTGTAGTGAAGAGGCTGATGCGTTACAAAATAGCGAAATGAACCTTGTGTTACAATATATGGAGGCTTCACTGTGCCTCTTACTGGAACATGCTTTGGAGGCACAACAGGCAGTCTTTGGTTTAGGCTTGGTATCACTCCAGCGGGGGGATGGGGAAGGTTCGGATTTAGCAGTAAACTGTTGTTTGACTTGCTACTATACATCTCTTTGAATTGCTCCTCTTTTGGCTGTATGCTAATCTTGTTCTGGCTAGAGGAAGGAGTAGGGTGTACATTCTGTCTTGAGCTCACCACCATTTTGTCACCATCTGCTTCAACTTGTTTTGCTTCTGGGAACATTTCTTGATTGAAGGCATTACTTTCCTTGGTGGTATAACGAAGGGAAGGACGTGAAGTGCTTGAAATGGAAGGGGTAAGAGTGACAGGTTTTATAAATGAAATAAACGCAGTGGATGCAGTTGGAGGCTTTTCAGTTGTCTGCAAAGTGGGATCGTGATGAAATACATGTGACATAGCTTCCTTTTTATCCAAGGAAGATGGCTTTGTCTCAGTCTGAGAAGCAACAGATTTCTTTGTTTCTCTAAGTGGAAAAGTCTGAGTTTCTGTCGCGCTCAAGGAGGAGGACAAAGTACTCATCTCATATTGCTGAGGTTGTTCAGTTATTGCTGATGTTTCTAAAGATACTGTGGGCTTCCATGGCTCCTTGGACACTGAGACGTCCTTAAAAACTTCCACTGTGCCAACAGGAATAATTAAGTCAGTCATAGTGGGATATATTAGCTGGAACGTTCCAGAAGTTGTTTCATTAACCACAACTTCTGACTCAAATAGGACAGACTCTTCTTGAGATTCTGGTTTTGTAGATAGTATCAAGCTGTTTGTATGCTCAGGAGAAGTTGTTGTGCTTGACTGTTCTGCCTTACTGTCCAGAGTTTTAGAATCTGCTTTAATGGTCTTCTCCTCAGATATATTGTCTAATGAGTGGTATGTTGGCCCTTCACTTTGCTTTGGTTCCAGAGGTGCACTTGACTTTTTTGTGGGAACTGGGTCATGTACAACATATGATGATAAAATTGTGATAGGTGCAGTCACTGGAAGTGCCGAGGTTTCAGGAGCAGTAGAGAGTGTCACGTGTTTTGCTTCAGGTGGAGAAGCAGTAGGTCTAAAGGATGAAGTTGTGATCACCTCTCTGTTTTTGGTAATTTTGTCTAAGACCATCGGATCAGTAACTAACAAAGGACTGTATTTCGTATGCTCCTCTTCCTTAGCCTGTATTTTGACATTGTTTTTAAGATCAGGACTTTCAAGAGTTGCAGAAGAAGTTTTGGTCACAACTTCACCTTCAGGTGTCCTTGGAATGATAGGCATTGCCTCTGTGGTTAAAACAACAGGGGGGAAAGGCTTTGGTCTTTGTCGGATTCTGTTTGGCCTCGGTCTCCTTCTCCCATACGGCCTTTTTCTAGCATGCTGAGTAACAAGTGAAGGCATGGTCTTCCTATAGGGAGTTGTTGTTGTGGACATCGTGTTCAATCTACTGATGGAAGAAGCAGTTTGCATCCCCCCTGCTGTTTTATGAAGAGCATTAGTACTTGGCAAAGTGAATCTGAGATCTGGTTTTGGAGTAGCCACATTTCTGTGTTCTCCTCCCTGAAAACTCTCTGCATAACTGCCAGACATGCTTTCTTGAGTACCTGCATTCCCGTGGGTCTCGGGTTCTTCCTTGGTCTGAACCCTGACGGGTGTGACAGCTGGAAAACTTATACTTAAGTCTGCCATTTTTGTCTGACCTGTGGATACTTCGTTGTGCTGGTGTATGAAGTCATTGCTCTTTTCCGTAACAAATGGAGAAACAGATGAAGAAATTGTAGTAGTGCTTATAGAATCTGTTGGGATGATCTCATCCAACTGAGAAGGTGTTAAAATTATGGTGTCAACACTCATCGGGTCCACTTCATTTAACTTCGCACTTTTCTCCGAGACACTATGAAGATCCACAGAGTGAGATTCAGCTAGGACAGTGGCATCAAGTGGTAGCTCAGCAAAAGCAGAATTTTCCTCTGATGTAGACGATAGAGTTCTATCTGCATTTTCTACTGTGAATGAACTGCTCTGAATATTAGGAAAGTTTGTTACGACTTGTCTGGTTAGAGGTTCTTCAGTGAGAGCACTGATGACTACAGCTGAATCCCCGTTCCTAACACCAGTGCGCTGCTGGCCTTGGGGTTGCACAGTTGCAGAGACAGGACTCAAATATGGACCCGATACGGGGATTTCTACAGGGTATATACTTGCAGGTGTTTCTAAAGCCCTGTGGTCGGAGAAGGGTTCAGTTTCTGACCTTGTTAATATGGACTGGACTGAAAATGCTTTCGTGTTGTGGGAAACAGTGACTGAGAATGGCTCATCTTCACCCATAGGTGATGCATCAGCAGAGGAATCTACCCCATCAGGTGCTGCCTCTGAAGGCGGAGGGCTGGCAACCGGATGAGGGACTGGAGTAGTTTTTTGCAGGACTGACGGCAGTGCAGTTGTTAAAGAAATGGCTGTAGCTGTTGTTGTTCTAGGAAAATTCTTCCCACGAACTTTTGCCAAAATGTCAGCCCAATGCTGTGGATTAATCTGCTTGCTTGCCATATTAATTCTCCTTCGAGACTCAAATACTCTCCGGCCTTCTGCAACATTGCTGTCTTGGGTTCTATCAGTACTCTTCCAGATTTTCATTCTCCTCCTGCCTTTCTTCCCCTTTTTAATTTGAGCCTCTGGCACCTGGTCACTTTTTTGTTTAAAGGATATTTCCCGGTCTTTCAGGTGGTTCTTTCTTCGTTGGAACTCATCCACCCCTCCTGCCCCTGATCCTTCTCCATCATCTATGACCCGCCCTCTTGCTTTTGATGAACTTTTGGAGCCTGGGCGCTTTTTTAGTTTTATCCTTTTAAATGACCTATCGGACACCATTTTATTTACTGTGACCCTTACAACAAACTGATCTGATCCCTGCTGGTTGACAGCCACACATCTGTAATGGCCACTATCAGTGACGTGGCTTTTTGGAATAAGCAAAGTACCATTTTCCAACACATATCCTTTTGAAGAGTTTGATAACTCATTAAGGACCTGGCCGTTTGGAAGAATCCAGCTCAACTGTGGCTCTGGGACGGCAACTGCTTTGCACGGCAAAACTATTGGATCTCCAACATTTTTTTCAATCCTCACTACATCTGAATCAGCTACCTGAATAGCTGGAGGTTGCACGAGAAGTCTGTAAGCCATTATGTCCATATCATCTCTCACTTGGGCAACACAGCGGTACAAGCCACCATCAGTGTAACCCACTGCTTTGATTATTAGCTGGCCGCTACTAAGAATGGAAAACCTGCTGTCTTTCTGATTAAATGGTGCCTGCAGTTTAGTCCCATCTGGTAAGAGCCACTGAACTGAGGGGCTCTCGGAGGCTTTCACATTGCAGCTGAGCTGACACTCTGACCCTTCCACCACACTCTGTGCTGCCCTTGTGCTCTGGTTTTGCTCTATCATCACCCAGTTTCTCTGACGCCTGGAGTCTTTGGTATGAATTGTCTGAGAAAACACAGTAAAAAAAGATAGCACCACTTTTTTCCCTGTACTCTGGCGCCTGTTTAATTGGATATTTATAAGAGGTTGCATCACCCAGGAAGGCTCAGCCAATATTTGAGCTTTTACACCTGTGTAGTAAAGAGCATCATAATCTGAGCCTTGCCTGTACCTATAGATTATTTTAGGCTCTTTGCTGAGCATAAGTTCCCTCTCTAATTTGACAGGTACTTCACTGTAATAAGCTATAAGCTTCCATAATTTTTCATAGTTTTCTCGGTTCATTGGACATTCAAAATCTAATGAAATTGTAGCATTTATATCGATCTCCTGGGTCTGGATTTGATTCCACTGAATTTTGGTAGACCCTGTTGGTTTTTTGATTTCACAGTTCAGGTGGACTACATTGCCATGCTCATCAGTCATATTTAGAGTAATGTTCCATGAAGAGGACTGAAGCTCTTCCAGGGGCATTTCATAACTGTCACCATCTTCTTCATCTTGAGTGCTGCTGTTGTGCCTCAGTGAGGACTGAATCACAGGTTTCCTACAGGAAATATCTTTCAAGTTTTGAATGTCTTCTTTCTGCAGCTGTTTTGGGCTGTTGCACTTAGGACACAGCTGTCCCCCTTCATAGGCTTTGTCCTTTTTGCATTTCAAAACACCTGCAAGAAAAAAAAAAAAAAAGAGAAAGGGAAAAAAATGTGGGAAAACAGAAGATAGGTGAGCTGAAGAACTCTGTTCTAGAGTTAGAGAACTTGCAAAAGTGTGAAATGGACTGCATGAGAAACGCATTATGCACAAGATACATAAGGCAAGGCTTTTAAACTAGCACCTCTTTGTTTTCACAGTCGAACGGGCACCTGATTCTCAAACTGTCCACAGTTTCTTTCGACTTTGATGAGAGGATTGAACACTCCATCCTTCTGAAAATCAGATTCACTGCCTCTGAATAAAATGCCTAGAAACTGAGGTGTTCTGAGCAACATTTGTAAATGAGTAAAAAGCTATGCTGTGGCAAAAAGTCTGCATCCTTTCAGCGACAGCCTGACATCTAACTTACGGATCTAAAGTGAAGAGGACTGGGTCCTCTCAGCTTTCAAAAATGTGGCATTGACCTGAGAAATGCCGGACTTCCTCATTAAATAACCCAAGAAGTTTTTTATTTTTCTCTGTTCATTAACAACAGCACTGGCAATACACAAAACATTCTACTGTAGGTACCAAAATCTGCTGACTAGTTCCTGCAGTTACAAACTTCGTCAGCAGCAAAAAAAAAAATGAAAGTGACACTTTTTCCCTGACCTCTGAAATAACTGTAAACTCTGTAACGTTAAAATATAAACTAAAACAGAGAAGGATCACTAAACCAGGAAATTATATCCTTGACTCCTTTTCTCTATCAATGCCAGAAAGACTCTGGTCTGCAAAATAACAGTTGTATATTTATTACATTTTTCTGCTCACTAGAATGTTAAATGTCACTTTACATATTTAGTTTGGAAACGTATTGTAAATAGAATGAGGGATCTTTGAATGAATGAGCAATATACGGGTGGGTTATAAGGCAAAATGCTAGGAGAAGGGGAAAAGAGTGGCAAAATTTCATACCATTTTTTGGTTGAAAAATATATGCTTTGCCAGATAAGGATAAGGAGAGATAAGGAGAGCGTGCTTCATGACAGAATTGGCCCACAATCAACTTGGCAGTGGCCACACTGGTGATCTATGAAACAGCACTTTTATAACTCTATCTGGACAGAATTCATAAATAAGTTAATGTTATAAAGATAGTTATAAAGATACAAAATCTGTCACATATGAAAATGACATGGATAAATTCTTTTCTCTTCCAAAAAATCACTACTATTGTAGTGTAAAAAGGAATTCTAATTTAATAAAAATTGTAACAAGGCAACACTGTCCAAGGAAAGAAAGTTCATCTATATTGTTATAACTTACAGTTATGACTGTATAACAGCAACTTAAGTACACTTAATAGACATACTCATTTGGATCAAGGAGAGTACATAAAAATATTAAAGTTTAAGTTAGCTACATACATTATCAAGGTCAGATGCCTCAAGTACCAGTTCAGTCAGGAACACTTCCATTACACATTCAAGCATCACACACTCTTAAACGTATTGTCCTATAGCTAAGTGCAAAACTGTAATGAATTACATATTCTAAGATAAGATCCACCATCATCCACCACACATGCTCCAAATCGCTATATAAACCTTGTGACTCCTGACTCACTTGACGCATCTTTATTTGCAATTAAATGACGATTCCCTCCTAATATTTTAGCAGCAGCTCCGGTGTAACATCAGTCCCTCTGGCCTACTATGGCAAGCACTTAGCTACCTGAGATGGGGCATTGATGACCTGAGATGCCCAAATTGAAAACTGACATTCAAAAAACCCTCATTTAGTGTATTTCTGATATAGAGGCATTATAAAACTGGTTTTGGAGCTTTTTTTTGCTTCCACTATTTTGCTTCTGCACATGACCAGAAGTGTTCCAGCATAAGCAGTGTGATACTTATATCTAAGCCTGAATGAAGATAGACCAGTTATTCCAGGAAAAAAATTGCAGGATTGTAGGTGTTCTCTGAAAATACTTAAATACATTTTCTCCTTCATAAAAGGAAATTGTGGCCAATGAAGAAACACAGCTAGACATGAAGGATGCATAAGTATTACAAAACAGCCTTAAAGTTAATAGCACCAAAGTTAAAGGACTCATCTAGGAATTTTCATTCCATTCCTTCCTTAGCCAAAGAAGTTCAAATCCAATGTTCCCATCTTCCGTGACAGCCTATAGTTACTAGCTCTGTTGTTTGAGGATAATGCCAGCCCTTAGTCAAAGGTGTACCACTGTGTAAAGGAACACGCTAACAGGTTATAACCTATCTTCTCCTTCCAGTTATCAACTTTACTACTACTTTTTCCATCTTGAATGTAACGCTAATTCCTTTGTTGTCAAATACATATTTTTAGCTAGTGACACACAACTGCTTCCTCTTTACGCTGCTTTTTAAATATTTATTGAACATTGTATTTATTGAATCGTAATGGAACATAATAGCATACATAGATGTCACATAAGTAATAACACTCATCGTGTTAGATTTTTTTTTTCCTGTTCTGCACTATTATGGTATTTTTGCTCTTACCTCCAGAAGCTTCATTCCACTCAAGCAGCCAGTTTAAGCTGCAGTCACAGGCCCATGGATTCCCATGAAGGTAAAGATTCTCCAGCAGCGGCATGCCTTGAAACATCCCTGCAGGCAAGGTCCTAAGAGCATTTTCAGATAGGTATAGATGTCTTACTGTCGACAGTTTGAAATAGTCAAGGAACAAAAATGTTGAAAAGGTGTTGGGGTGAAGCTGCTGGAGCAAATTTCCTTCTAAGTGGACCAGTCTCAGAGAAGTTAATCCATTAAAAGCATTTGGATGAATAAACTCAATTCTGTTGTGGTCCATGTGCAGTCTCATTAAGCTTGAAAGCCCTTGGAGAGTTTGGCCAGTTATGACTTTCAATTTATTGTAACTAATTTTGAAAACCTAAAAAAAAAGGAACACAAGAGATTAATTTTGGTATTTGATCTAAATCCGAACAGAACAGCAAACATGCAGAAGTTCTGCTCCCACATTCAAATATCCTGTGCACCACTGAAAAATAATATGCTGGTCAAAGAGGGAGAATACAGCTGAACATTAGCTGGCATTATCAAGTATGACATAGGCATAGTTAACAAATCTCAAGTGTATTTGGGGAGAAAATGGTATCTTAATCCTAAGAAAGACACTACAAAAAACATTTATTTTTGTCTTCTGCTATTCATTGAAGTTAGAATTTATGAAATTTAGGAAGCATTACCTGTAGAGACACAAGATCTTTCAAAGCACCATTAGGTATATTCTGAATGTCATTTCCATGTATCATGAGCAATTCCAGTTTTGTAAGTCCTGCAAAGGAGTTTTCATATATAGACTGTATACTGTTAAACCTGGAAAAAAAATCACATGTGCGGTTACATTTTATGCACTGACTGTCATGGACTGCAAATGTAAAATTAGTATAACCTAACTTTCAGGAAAAATTGGAGGGATCTTAATGCATTGTCAAAGGGCCAGAAGTTACTAAAACATTTTTACAAGGCCAAGTATTACTTAGTCCATGTTTACATTAAGATTTCTTTTAATGCAATTTGTGGCACATTAGCCATAATTTCTGAGTAAAAGTAATAAATAGGCATTTAAATTCTAATAGTTGTCAGTATGTTTTTCCGTGCAGCTCAGTTTATGGAATGGTAATAAATTAATGGCCTGTAGCCAACCAATGATGCTATGGAGCCTGGCAAACTAGACGGCCTGCAGTGTTGCCAAAACAGCATATAACAATAAATGAATAAAGATTTAGAGAGAGGACATTAAAAATGGATATCTCCCAAACAGCACGAGAAGCAGGAAGTCACATCCTGCTTCACTTACTGTTACAACATGTAATTGGCTAAATCAACTAATTACGTAAGATCTAGGAATTGACCTTCTAATTATACAATTTGAACCTAGAAACTCCCTTTAGAGAAGGAATACAGAAAATCTGCTTTTTGAAAACAATTCAGTTTCACTTCGGACAAATAAATCAGGTTTTATTTGCCAACATGGAAGCCTTAAGTTTGGTGGCGTAGCTCTACATTTGGGTTTTCCAGATGTAGACTTAAATGTATGAGCTAATCTCGGCATGAAGTCTCTAAATTAAGCACTGAATTTTAAAGACTTGTCCTATTTTTAAACACTTTCTAGAAAGGAAGGGAAGACATTAAAATACTTTGAATATGGAGGAAATACTTTTAAATCCTCACCATCCCATCTATCTGAAGATTCTGAATTTTCTAAAAATTTAGGCTATTGTTTTGATATTTTTAGTCCTACTACAGATTTATTAGGCTTATAGCAGTCATCCTATTACCATTCCTTATTTTAACATTAGCCCTTCTAAAAAATGTGAACAACTCTGAATAAGAAATTTTCCTAAATTAATTTAAGTTACAAAAATAATCTTTACCTCCTAAATAGATAGCATCTTAAAATAGAAAGCTTTTGCTCTTTTCCAAAATGAAAGAAGTGCAAGAAGAGATAGTTAAGACTCTTTCTTCCTGGGAAAGGACACAACTCAGACAATGTTCTTTGTAGTGATAAAGTACAAAGATAGGAAAGGGCTTCCATGCTAGCAGTATCAAATAATGGACTTCTATTAAAAAAACAGCCAAAATACCTACATAACTTGGAAGCCTACACCCCATTTTCAAAAGCAATTTGGGGATAGAATTTGCCATAGAATGTTGATGTATGGGGGAGAGGTGACTGAATACGTGTGGGTTTGAACGTGGGAGGAGAGGGAGGCATTTTTGATTCAAAAAAATGGCATGAAATTATAAATTGCTGTAATACATATTCCCTGACTACAAGGGTATTTTGAGACTAAAATTAGGCTTTAGGTGGATAAAGTGCTGGTGGATAGGCATTTTAACTGCAGAGAAGTAAAAAAACCCCAAAGTCCCTACTGTCAGTCGTTGCATCATCAGTCACAGCCACAGGCCTTGGGGCGGTCGGGGTGAGTTATACCAGGTAGTGATGCAGTTCTGACATCAAGCAGAAGAGGACTGCAATTCTTGCACCATGCCACATCACATAATGACCCTATGCAACACTTCTGTGATACGCAGCCTACCAACTGTCCCTGCCCTCTCATCTCACCGTCTGACACATAGATGTGAGTTGGCAATACCCTGGCAGAGAAAAGTGAATTGGAGCCTGAGAAATCTCTCCCCAAAACATTGGTGTCTGCTTATATTTGGCTTATGTTCCTTGAAAAAAAAAAAAAAAAAGTACTCCAAAGGCAACAGAATAACTTGGTTTCTACTGTATTGCTTTAAGATATGCTGTATCTCATTGTTCTCCAAAATGTTACCTGGCTACATTATAGAATTTTACTCCTACTATATTTTTTTACATCAGGCATAACATTCAGTGTTTAGTAGAAATCCTATAGTAGGTTTAATTCAATATAGTTTTTTATACAGTACAAAAGACTACATGTAGTATTTGCCAAGAACTGACACCGTGATATAAATATTTATTTGAATCTAATAGTAACTTTTCTTTGAAACATGAGGGATACACTAAAACTTTCTCCATGCCAGTAATTGTCATGTTTGAAACACAGAGTCTGCAAGTAACCACCCATCTCTGTAATTCCACTTAAAAAGCAGACGCCGAGGTCCCGGTGCGCCCCACGTGCGTGCCGCCTGCCAGTATTCCGCACCAAGACCGTAAAATGGTTTGCCGCAAAACCGCCATACGAACCCAAAATTGATCCTTTCCACATGTTTGGAAATCCTTGCCGGCACGGCTGCCAAGGAGCGAAAGGTGCAGTGGACTTCGGTGGGGAGGTAGCAGGCGCAGGGCTGGGGACAGGCCAGGGCGGCCGGCGACAGCCCCAGCCCCAGCATCAGCACCACGGACAGCGCCCCCGCCGCCGCCCGCGCCCCCATCGTGTCGCCTCCCCTCGAGTGGCTCCTCCTGGGTCGTCCGGGGGAAACCGGGGGGGGGGATGAGGGTAGGGGAAGAAAGAGAGAAGAAACGATGATTTTGTCATCCTTTGAAAAAAGCTTTACAGACCTAGCCGTGCTCTGTAGCGTCCCTGCAGGTCTGCGGACAATTGAGCCAAAGTTCAGTGGGAAAGAGGCTTCTTCCAAGCCGTTTGCTACTTCAAAGTTAACTTTCCCTCCCATAATTCACTTCAGTACCTATTCTACGAAACTTATGTTGTCTCCTTATGGCAGTAAATTTTTAGGTTTGCTCTATATGCCAAGGGTAGCACTTGTCTCACCTAAAAATTAGAAAACTTCAAGGGAAGCATCTACTTTAAGCAAATTACCATGGCTCCCTCTACAGTCAATGAAGGAAAAAAAGCTACCCATATGCTCTTGAATAATGTCAGGTATCTATCTACCTGATCGGATACCTAGAAATAGTACAAATCAGCCTCATTAGGTCCCCAATTAGTTAATTCACCTAACCTAGCTGCCAATTTGTTAGACAGGCTACTAACTTCCAGAAGGGTAAAATGCAGCTGAATGAATCCCATTCATTATGTATATGGGAAATGGTATCATTGAGAGAGAAAGTGAGTGAAAGAAAGAACTGGTTGGCCAGAGATCTGGACTCTGTCACCCTTTGCCATGCATTACCGTGCGATGTTGGACCTGCTCTTACATTGCAATCTTAACCAAACAGGAGCTATGAATGATCAGAATTGATAAAACTCGACAACGTATCTAGGAGCATAAGTGTAGACCTCTGAGAAAATGTAAGCAAAGTTTGTATTTATAATCTTGCCACATCTATCAACGCTCAAGTTCAGATTTTCAAAACTGTGTGTCTAGACCTGTGGAGAGTCATTTAAAGATGCACACTGTACTAGAACAGACAAGAAAACACAACTATTATTGACCTTGACCACTAATCATTTCTGAAAAGAAAATAATCTATGTAGATGTCTAATTACAGATTAAGCAGTCTTATTCTGGAGAAATGAGTTTGAAATATCCCTATTCTTATCCCTACCACCAGAAGAATTTGACTTTATCAGATTACAGCCATACAAGAATGCAAGCTACTATTAGTAGCAGAAATTTAGTATTCCTGCTCTTGTATAACTGCGTGACAACAATGGAGAGGCTTTCAGTTCTACTAAGTATTGTTAGTTCCATTAGTTATTGCTTTTAGTATAAAAGTCAGATTTTCTCAGATCTGCTAGCAACGAGACACACATTATTTTTTTTTTTCTAAGACCATCATGTGCAACCCATTACAGTTCAAAGGAGAGGCTCATCGGGATGAAGAGGTTTCTCAAATATCTGTGGTCAAGTTAATGAGACGTTTACCATTCTTTACAAGACAAACAGCTTTTCATTTGCTTAAGAATATTCAGGTGCTGTTTTCCTTCATGTTTTCTGTAATGAAAACTCCCTCTAAAGAGCCATCCCGCCCATTTTGGGAGGGGGCACCGCATTTCCTTACGGGAGGTGCTCGCCGAGGTTAAGAGGAGGTGGCAGTGATTTGTGCGGGTCTGGGGAGGAGGAGGAGGCTGAGGGGGCGTGGTTATCCGTGCTTCGCCCGGGGAAGACACAACGGTGGCCGAGCGCACGGCCCTCCGCACCCCGGCCGCGCCCGCTCTCCCGCAGCTTTGGCAGGAGAAACCCCGGGACCCTTCGGGACCCGGGCGAGGCCGGACGCGGCGCCGCCCCGCCGCCCGGGGGCGCCCTTCAGCTCCCGCTCCGCCCCTCCTCATTGGCCGCCTCGCACCGCCGCCGCGCAAGGCTTCAGCCAATGGGCTGCGGCTCCGACACCGCCGCCGGGGCGCGGCCGCGGAGGGTTGGGCAGGAGCCAGGCGGGAGGCGGGGCTTGGGGCAGGGCGGGGGCGGGGCCTCGGGCCGCCGCAGCGCTGCCCCCACGGCGGGGACCGCGCCCGCCCCGCGGGGAGGTTTTGCGTGGGGGGGGGGGGCGGGCCGGGCCGGGACAGGACACCGGGGGGCCCCGCCGCCCCGCGGCCATGGTTGGGGGGGCTTGCAGGGGGAGAGACGCGGTTCCCAACCCCAACCGCGTTTCTTTTTACCGTCCCGGAGGGGCAGATGCTTCCCATTAGGGAAGAATGTCCCCGCCGGGCTGCGCGACGGGAGCGGACGGGGACCGCACCGCCGACATCCAGGCAGCCGCCCCGCTCCCCTCCTCCTCCTCCCGCACCGACCCGCCAGGGACTCCCCAGCCCGCACACCCCGTCTCAACCGGGCCCCGGCCGCCCTCACCGGCCGCCCGCGGGTTCCTTACCTGCAGCCGGGCGCGGCGGTCTCAGCAGGCGCTGCCCGCCGCTCCCATGCCCCCGGGGGGCTGCGGGCGGGCGGCGGCGCGGGGCGGGCGGCGGCTACCTGGCTCCCGGCCTCCCCTCCGGTACCGGCTGGCCGAGGCTCATCGCCGCCCGCGGCGGCCCGCCTCGACGCCGCCTTAGGGCTCCTCATCGCCCGTCATCCTGCGGGATCCGCCGCCCGGCGTGGGTCCCCCCGAAGAAGCATAAGCGATGCGCGGCGGCCGGGCAGTACACCGACTGCGGTGCTGTTTGTTTGTTTGTTTTTTTTTTTTTAATTACTGTTAGTTTCTCTGAGCCTGCTCTTGGAGCCCCGCGAACCGGGGAAAGCCGGTGCGCCGCGATCCCTCAGCGCCGGCGGGAGCCGAGCGCGTCTCTCCGGGCGCTGCGGGATCTCCGTGGGCGAGCGGGCGGGCGGGCGATGCCGGCGGTTCCCCGCCGCTTGCCGGGCTGCCTGGGGGCGCAGCTCCCGCGGCGGCAGCCTCCCGCCGCCCTCCGAGGCATGGGGAACGAGGGGCGCGGGGTCCGCCGCTCCGCCTGCCCGCGCCGGGCGCTGTGCCGGGGGAGGGCGCGGCGGAGCGGCTCCTCTTGCGGGGTGGGCGGCCCCTCCGCGGGTGGGGGGGGTGGGGGGGGGGCTGCGGGCGGGCCCGCGCCGGGGGGCGGGCGGGTGGGGAGGTGTGTGGGAGGTGGGCGCCGGAGCCGGCGTGGGGACCGCGGCGGGAGCTGCGGCCGCAGCAAGGGAAGTGGAGCCCACGCCTGGGTCCGGGACCTGGAGCCCACGGAAGGTCCGTTTGTGGGAGCTGGGGGGGTCCAGCACCGTTGGAACACCGAGATGTGCAGCTCTCCGCGTTGTGCTCTCGCACACGCACAGTCCAGCATATAGAGGGAGTGGAGCGATAGGACGAGGGGTAACGGTTTTAAACTGAAAGAGGGGAGATTTAGATTAGGTGTCAGGAAGAAATTCTTTACCGTGAGGGTGGTGAGGCACTGGAACAGGCTGCCCAGAGAAGCTGTGGCTGCCCCATCCCTGGAGGTGTCCAAGGCCAGGCTAGATGGGGCTTTGAGTAACCTGGTCTAGTGGGAGGTGTCCCTGCCCATGGCAGGGGGTTGGAACAAGATGATCTTTCAGGTCCCTTCGGACTCTAACCATCCTATGATTCTATGATATAACCCCAAAACTGGACCAGCCAGTCTGGATTTCTTATTCTCATAGTGATATAAGTATCCCGATGTAGGTGTCCCATCACAACACAAAGAACCAACCTTACCATGATCCTCAGTGCATACTGGCGCAATACTGCTGCAGAGACATGCATACAGTCTGTATATGAGAATTTGATCTCCTGCATCATACTCCAGGAGAGCCACTCAAATAAATGTGTGTGAACATAAAAATCTCAAAGCTGGAATGGAGAGGCAATGACAACAATACAGGAAAAAGCAGCAAGTACTAACAACATGAACCAGACGGAATGTAGACTCGGTCATGAATTGCCTTTTACCTTTAAAATCTGTCAGAAAAGCAAACTTCCTTTTAGAATCATTAAATCATTAATGATTTCTCTCCTGTATTAGCAATTTTTTCAGTACACAAAAGTAAACCTACTTCTGGTCGAGTGAAAAATGCAGCATTCAGATGTACCAAGAAGACCCTGCTCTATCATCTACTTATTTCCACTGTGTGGTTTTTGGATACACACAGTTTTCGGTTCTCTAGATAGCCAATGTGGCAGTTACCTTCACCTGTTCTAGAAAAACAAAAAAACATAGTCTTTCAAGGCACAAGAGTTGCAGAAATCAATACAGATGCATCTTAAGCCATAAGAATCCTTCTGAGTTTTGGCATGGAGCTTTCAAATTCCATCTCCGAGGCAAGTGAATGGCATTACGTTCTAGACTATAAAGCTCTGGCAAGTGTATCATCACCAAATTAATAGAATCAGAATCTGAGCTAATGAACCATTTTTGGCTTTGAAACCTGTAAGAGGTGTGATTGTCAAAAAAGTGTGTGTAGGGGAAACCTCTTCAACTGTTAGTGATAAGCTGTTGTCAGCATCAGAATCTGGACAAGTCATATCTTCCAAATGCACTAATAAAGATTCACTTTATGAAAAAAAACCCTCATATATCCATGCTTTTAGCTGTGGAACTTCTTTTGTGTCATGATGTAACCCTGGTGGGCAGCTCAGCCCACCCCAGCCTCTCGCTCGCTTTCCCACAGTGGGATGGGGGAGAGAATCAGAAGGGTAAAACTGAGAAAACTCATGGGTTGAGATAAAGACAGTTTAATAGATAAGGCAAAAGCTGCATGCACAAGCAAAGCAAAGCAAAACAAGGAATTAATTTCCCATCGGCAGGCAGATGTCCAGCCATCCTCAGGAAAGCAGGGCTCCATCATACATAGTGGTTACTTGGGAAGACAAACACCATAACCCCAAAATGTCCCCCTTTCCTCCCTCTTCCTCCCAGCTTTTATTGCTGAACATGATGTCACATGGCACAGGATATCCCTTTGGTCAGTTGGGGTCAGCTGTCCTGGCTGTGTCCCCTCCCAGCTCCTTGTTGGGACCCAACCCAAGCCTACTCGCAGGTGGGGCAGCATGAGAAGCAGAAAAGGCCTTGACACTGTGCAAGCACTGCTCAGGAGTAGCTAAAACATCCCTGTGTTATCAACACTGTTTTGGTCACAAATCCAAAACACAGCACTATATAGGTTGCTATGAAAAAAGTTAACTCCATCCCTGCCAAAACCAGTACGCTTTGAAAAAAATTGTCGTTTAGTTTGGTGACAACTGGATTATTTCTTTTAATTACCTCAAAGAGTAGAACTCTTTGAGTTCTTCTGCACCGCAGAGAACATTTCCACTATGCATCTTTGCTCAATGTGCAATCATTTGGTCTTTACTAGTGTATCATCTGGTCCCGCTGACCTATCTCAGTAAAATTACAGTGTGTAGAGCTGGTTTAAATGCAACCAAGAACCTGACTTCACTAAGGTCTGATTGAAGACAGCAGTAGTCAGTGGTTTCATATCTATTTGAAGGCAACATTTCATCCCCACACATAATCTGGTAGCCTATAATGACAGTAGGAAATTATTTTGCCCGAATGCAAGTCATTTTTTGAAGAAGTGTCACATAGTAAATAGAGAAAAGCTTTTGCAGATGGCCTGTTATAGGACTCAAAACTTTGGAAAATGAAGAAAACATCCTTTTTAATTAATTCATAGCTAATAATACTTTACTCAGATACTTTACCAAGCTTAAACTAGTGTGTGAAGAGTGTATTACTATTGCCATCACTTTTAGTATTATTCAGGGAATTCACTTAAGCAGTCCCTAAAATGTTACTTTCCACTCCTTGTAGTGGAGATAATACCATTATTATTTTTACTTTCTCAGGACCCTACTCTCTTTGGGTAGACACCAGTTTGCTTTCATATCTCCTCCTCACAGCTCATAGCTGCAGAAGTATTATTACTGAGTACATAGTTTCTCTGTTACTGGGAAGGGAGCTATTTAAATACTCCAGTGATACACAGAGGAAGTTACACCTGACTTAGTTGTGGTAGCCCTTTACACTTAATGTACATAATGTTATGTTCATTCTGGAAATTAGTGAAATTAAAATAACCTAGTAGGGCCGAGCAGAAGTAGAAATCTGCACAACTAGAACTGGGAAAAAAAGGTGCAGAAGCTCAGATTGCTAGGTCTATGCAGTAAATACTTCATTACATGGAGTTTGAGAAGAGATTTAATTCAAAAAGTTGTGCTAAAGTTTGAGAGCAAGTTTTTAAACTGTATATTGTAAGTAAATACGAGAACAAAACATTACAGTGACATTTTAAAATAACATCACCAACATGATATTCACTATCTTCAATGTAAATAATTTTTCAGATAAGCAAATGTCGATACCAACCCATATTGTTGTATCAACTGTGTGTTAACAGTAAATACACCAACGGTTCACAAGGTAAAACCACACTACTTTGACAATAAATTACATCCAACTCTATTATATTTTAATAAAGTTTACCTTATTGCAAAGTTTTACAGGTTTTGTTACGGAATCCATACAAAATTGTGGGAATGATAAGTGTTAAGGACAGGGTATTTTTTAATTGATATGTAGCAGATACAATTAGGGAGTTAGCAGTAAAAGATTGTCCATGATAGGGAACTTGTAGATGCTACAAAAGCCTGGGCAACCCTGTGGTCCAGTATTTTTCGTAGTTTGATGTTTCAGTTGTATTTCAACAAGAGACGTTTACTGGTATCTAGATTGACAGCTGTTGTACCTGGGTATAATTTCTCTGATGTCAATCAAGTAATGCTAGGTTGACTGGTAGCTGTTGCAGTTAATGGTTGGAAAACCTCTTTATAAACACCAGTTATATTGGTTAAAGTTTTTATGCAGTGGGTAGGGACAAGCAGGGCAAATAAATGGTGAAGGTAATCATCCATGTCACCGATATGTGCCATTTCAGCTGTGGTACCTGCTGCTTACACAGTGTATACAAAGTGGTAGAAGGGTGCCTCAAAGGATGCAAAGTAGAAATACCAGAGGACTGTAGGGAGCACAATTTCTGATACAGCCATTTCTGAAAGACAGCCTGAAGGTAAAAGGCTACTCACATGAACAAGAATCTGTGTATTGTAAGACGGTGATGGCAGCAACTAATGACATGCTTTTGGACAGGATTGAGATGCAGTGAAGTGTAAATCAAGGATGACAGTTTGAGAAAGGGTATTATTAGAGAGAGCTATCTTTCTTATTTTCACTGTCCTTCACTTACTGTGAAATGTCTTGACTTTGTTCAGATCAGCAGTGTTTGAGGGAAACGTCCATCAGTATCACTTACAGACTCAGAAGTTACCTTCTCTTCTTGGTAAGATGTTGGCAACCTATTGTAGCACTGCTGCTCTCTCAGAAATGAAGTTTTGGGTTTTGTAGGCACCAGCTATCTTGCCTAAGTTCTCTTGCCTAAGTATTTTTGACAGTTTAGATCAAGGAGCCAAAATCAAGGACCAAAACTAAGCTTCGCAAGCTCTGCAATAGCCGTTTGTAGGAAGCACATATATGCTGTGAGGCAGTGGTGGCCTGCAGATGTCAGGTCTGAACATTTGGAGTGAGGGTGGAGTAGGCTGAGATTCTGGGCATTTTGAAGAATAATTTCTCTGTTAAAAAAAGGAATTCTGTATTTACATTTTAATAAAGTCACCAACTACACTTGTAATAGCTGAGGATAGGGAAATGCAGTATTACTCAGATTTCACAGATTTCAATATAACCTAATTTTTAGAACAATGGGGATTTACTTAAGTCATAGTCTTACAAATCTTATCAATCAAATATTGTGTTTTACAAGGTACTGTAGTATTAAAAACCCACAACTGATACAGAAATCATAGAATCATAGAGTAGTTTGGGTTGGAAGGGACCTTAAAGATCATCTTGTTCCAACGCCTCTGCCACGGGCAGGGACACCTCCCACTAGACCTGGTTACTCAAACAGGAGCACATGAATTGATAATTCTAAATAAGTAAAAATCAGTAGGGTTTCATAGAGTGAAATCTGAGCATCGTAGTAAATTAAGACTGCAGATAACAAGCAATTGTAAGGAAAGTTTGTTCTTTTTTAGACTCGTATAGATCAGTACGGCTAAACGAAAAAAGCTAATCAAGGGAATTTTCAAGACTTTTTGCTTGAGTTGAGAGATAAATGCTACTGGCTCCTGAGACCCCCCGTCATTACTGATTTATATTATTTAAAACGTGGGTGAGAGTGTCAAAGGAGGGAGGTGGTGTCCATACATCATGTGGTTATGCTTGTGTAGGACGATTTGCGTCTCTTTCCTCCTGTGACCTCATGGTTCACTGACTGATCTTTATTCTCTGAACCTCCCAGGAGAGGATCATTTCTGCTCTCTCGTTGCAGCTGCAGTGCCAGCATATCGCTGCCCTCAGCAATGTTTTTCTCTGTACCCTCCTTCAGACAACTTATCTCCTCCTTGCCTTTAGGCCTTCCTGTTTGGGGTTGTTTTTCCATCGCTTAGCTACTCTTCTTCTTGCCCAGGCCTCTGCTTCCTGACATATCAAGGGGTACTGCTCTAGCCCGTGGCCCTTGCTTAAAGAATAGCTGTGTGCGGCATTAAACTTTCAGCCTTCCCTCCTTCCCTGCTAGCTCCCTCCAGTGCTGTCCTTCTCACAGCAATGAGCTGGGCTCCTCTCTCGGCTTCCCTTGTCCATCAGCCTCATGGAGGAAGGAGGGAGAGCGCAGAGTTTCTGTTTACTAAACAGGACAGAATTTTTAAACTGAACCTGAATTCTTTTATTTGCTGTGTGTCAACCAAGAGAGGAAAAGACCATCACCGTCCCACTGATGAATATACCTGATGGACAGGTTGAGTTTCCCAGCTGTCTCCTAAAGAGCAGAAGGATGGAGCCCAGAAGACTGAAATCCAGTGAGTGGTACACATGTGAAAAAGCAGCGGTTTTTAAATGCCTTCTGTTGGAGCTGGTAATAAATTAACTCTTGCTTTTACCACTTGGCAGAGAATTGGGAATACATTTCTGCAGATGAATTAGGGCCTTGTTTAACTTCCAGCAGAAAAATGAGGAGTTCTAGAAAAGTTGATGGACTGAATTCAATTTTATGATGCAGAAAAACAAACTGTTAACTTACAGAAATAATACCCGTGCGCTGTTGTGACTTGTTCTCTACTTGTCTTCAGGCGCTGGGTATTTATATTGGGAGAGCACGCTGACTCTAGTGCCAGTGTCAGTGTTTCCTTTATTTGCTCTTGACATTTCACGTGTTTGTACTGCAGTGCCTGACAAGTTATATCACTAACTAATTGGAGCAGATGCTGATTAACAAGAAATGAAGAAAAATGAGGGTCAGTCGTGTGGGAGGGAAAGCAATGATAGGCCAAGAATCACCGAGGTATGCAGAAAACCCAGGCAACAGGGGAAGGCAGGGAATTAGTAATAGATCGTATCACGTGAGTCCGCCGCAGCCTTGGTGGGCTCTCAGCTGGCATCGGCAAAACAGAACTGTTTTCTTGTGCCAGTGCAAACAAAGACGTCACACGACAGTCCTCACTTCCAGTGCCTTTGGGTATGTCTGGTGGGTGGCTGGAGCCCACTGGCTGTGGGCGCAGGCCAGCTCCAGAGGGGGATTGTGTAGCTGTGTTAGCTTGATCCCATGTCTGCCTTTCTGTGGAGTTTGTTTGCTTGATCACAGCGCTGCACAAACACTTCTGCCCATCAGGCACCTCCAGACTGACTCACATCTGGAGACCTTCCAGCACAGGACAAAGTGTTATCTACACTGCTGCAGCTACACAGGGCTTTTTGGCATCCCCCAAACCAGTGCGGCCCATTTGTAGATGGCTTATCTGGGGAGTGATCTTGATGAAAACCTGGGGGACAAGTTCATTCCTCTTGTTACCTTGAGAGATGCAGCGCTGCTTTACCTTTGTCCTCTAAATGACAAAGTGAAAGGGCAGCAAATGATGTGGTGCCTGGAAGTACTGACAAATTAAGGTATTTAAAGATGCACTGTGATGAGAAGGATGACTGAAGGAATCTGCTGCAATCTGTGCCGAGACATACCACCAGAGGAAGTAGGTTTAGTTTCCCTTACCTCTTTTTTCCCTTCATTCTGTTTCTATTTTCCCAGTGAAATGGTGTGAAGAGGAAGTTTTTCTTTCAGCTGCATAGGATACTTCTATCAGACTGTTAATAAGCCGGGAGTAATAACATGGAAGCAGTTGTCGGGCATTTTCTGTGCTGCTTCCACATATATGAAATGAAGCGTAACAGTCACATTTTCTTCTTTATGTCGTGAGTTGAAGTATTAACCAAGGAAAGAAAAATATTTCCATCTTTTCAAAAGAGAAGCTGAAATAAAAGAGGTGATGAGAACTTTACTTCATGTGCTTTCCTTCCTTAGCCAAGAATTTGAGTTTATTAAGTTATTAAAAAAAAAGAAAAAGCATGCAAGAAGGATCTGTAGCAGTGTGCAGTAAACATTCTCCACATGAATCTCCTTCACTTTACTGGGGTGACTGTGGTTTCCACTGTTTTATTTGGCATTGCAAATTATGAAACGCTCCTCCACTTCCTCAGTTTTAACCTTCTCAGCCACTGTTGTGCGTTTTATACTGAACAACAACAGTTCAAATTGAAGAACAAGTTCTGTCCTTCCAAGTCTGCTGCCAATCCACTGCTCAGCTGTGCAAGTTCCTTATGGCAATGAAACCTGGAACCAAATACTCAGCTCTTAGCAGTGGGCTTCCCTTTAAGATCCAAGTGGTGCTGACACTCTTCCTGTTGTATGCTTGAAAAATGTTGCGAGCTGCAGTCACTTGTCATTGTCACACTTAGAAGCACATATGACTCAGGCCAATGAACTTAGCCTCCTATTGACACAGGCTGTCCTGATGTACAGCCGTTTTCAGAAGCTTAACAAGGTTCTCTGAAAAACTAATTAGAGATCTTTCTCCTCTTATTTTCACTGGAGAGATATTCCAGCATATGAAGATAGAAACCATTTTCCAGCTCCCAATTTTTATCCATCCCTGCTTTTGCAAACACTCCCTTGATTTAAACAAGTGCCTCTCCTACCCCTTTTGGTATTCTCACACATGCATTTCTGCACCAAAAGCTAACAGAGAAACACTTCTGAGTCATTGGATTTTACATGCCTGAAGGCAAACCTGAAATCCTGAAGTGGATGCCCAGCAGTATTGTAACTGAACGTATTTATTGCAGCACTGAAATTGTAGCCATACTGAAATAAGCTTTGAATAGTTTGAAACAGGCAATTAATGACATTTTAGCAAGCACAAACCCTGGAGAAATGATTCTCTGAGATATATGTTCTGCTCCATCAGAATTCCTATGGAACGAAGATTCTTATAGGCCACAAATGTCTTAGTACCTTCTATAAGAACTGAACTGAAAGCAGTAAACCCAATGTTTAGTTTTAAAGGTTTGAGAATTTTAGGAATTAACAGCTTTTTTGATTTATTTGCATACAGTCTAACAGAAAGAACAGTGGTAATTATTTTATATGGGAGCTGTGTAAATAGCATAACAGAATGTGACCAAAGAGAAAAGATGTTTTCCTAATGCTCAGCAAGTCAGGGCAGATAAATGCAGATTTAGATGACTCTTTTCTGTATCTTATTCAGTTTTAAGATGTTTGTAATACTGCAGGATTAGACAAATTTGCGTGATATGAATGGCTAAATTACCATGGACCAGACTATTAGAAATCAGAGTTTCTATATGATGGATGATTTGTGTATTTTTGTAGCACGCATGACAAGCATATATTTAGTATTACCAGACAGCAAGCAAATTATTTCCATGAGTATCGGACGAAGAGCAAAGTGAGTGGCCACTTTGCTCCACTTTGCTGTCTGACTCCACTTTACTTATCCACATCTTTAGCTGTAAGATGCTGTTATTATATACATTTTTTTCTACATAAAAATTAGATAAATTTAAAAATATTTATTGCTTATTAGTACCTCTTTCTTATTTTCATCAACAAAAACCTCTATACCTCCATAGACTTTTACATTACTGTATCTAAATTACTGAGGTTTTTAACATTTATTTGTACAGACTTACATATAGAACATACAAGCTTTATGGTGCTCCCATTGGATCCAGATGCAGGGATTTGGCCTTGCTTTTGTAATTGTTTCTGTTATAAACCTCTATTTCAGAGTTCAGAATTTGGTTATAAAAAAGGCTTCCAGAATACAATTTGGCATCTAAGATATCAGGCAAGAAGCATTTATTACTAATTTGATTTCAATGTGACTTTTTGAACTTACAGATGTGTCCTGAAAATTTTATCCATGCTTTCAGATATTTTAAAGATTTAAAATACTTTTGACTAGCAAATGGAAATCATCACACTATGATGTGGAATGATAGCATCATCTTTAGCTAAAAATGCCATAAAAACCCTAAGTGGTCGCTTGAGTTTTTTCTAAATAGGAAGAGCATAGTTACGTCATAACAGGCTTGCACTAAGGTTAAATTGCAGCCTTATAATGCTCAAGTGAACATGGTTTCCCCTAATCGAAGGGAAGAGAATCCAGCTTTCTCAAGCACACCAGCTGCACTGTAAATCGTTAATCAGGTAAACTGTTAATTCCAGTTATAGGGTGGAATATTGGCTTCTGTCTTTTTGGGCTCCCTGCAGATAGACTGAGCCAACCCTAGTAGGCTTCTCTTGTGCCAGCTTGTTCCAAGACTGCATGAAAGAACAACTTCCCTGCACTTGGGGAATGTGAAAATTTTGTCAAAAACTCTGCCCAAGATCTTTTATGTATTGTAGAGCCTAAGCAACCCAGGGGCATTGCACTGACTCTTTGACAAGGGCACAGAATTAGCCCTACGGGCAATGAAGATAGGTCTGTTTAACCAAAATCACTCCTCTTTACAGTGGTAGTTAAGTAAGGTCGATCAGGCAGACGGTGAAGCTCACCTGGCATGCTGAACTGCTTCCTCCTAGCACACATTAAGTTGCAGCTGGAGCAAAGAAGGAGTTTTCTGGTATTGCTGCATTTCATCACCTATAGAAGCTGACACAATAACAGAAAAAAAGCTTTTTAACCGTCTTCCTGAGTGTGACTGACCAATAAACCCCTAAAATGAAAGAAGGCTCAGAGGACACGGGCAAGGACCATGCACCTGTGAAGCTCAGGGATTAATGCGGGGTGTGGCTGACCACAGCAGTTCCAAAGAAGCTGACTTTATCTCAGCACAAAATAGGGCTGGAGGGTGGCCTTTGGTTTTGATAAACAGCCATCAACAGTTGAGTGGATCAAGCTCTCTGAGTTCATTAAAAGACTGTGGGCGCCTCCCGGAGTTAGACAGACCAGCATGGTGGGAGTGCATACCTGGCCCAGCCCAACATGGAGTTTAAGAACTAGACAACTAGCAAAAGAATTTTGAAGAGAGGAATGGGCTTGAGCTGGCTTCAACCCACGTGTTCCTTCCCAGCAACTGGGGACACCCTGTGTCATGACAGTGAGCATATTACAGAGACAGGTAATAGGAATCACGTTGATGTTGTGCTTGAACTATACTGGGTTTTCACTACATTTCGTATCACACTGCTAAATCAGAAATCCCATGTAACATCAACTTCAAATAAGCAAATCTGCTATCAAACATTACACCCTCCATATGTGGAATATCTAAAAGAACCTGGTCAGCCAGTGTTGAACTCTGACACTAACGTCTGAGCTGACAAGGTTTTTCTGGCCTTGAATTTGCATCTAGAATAAAGTATTTCCTGATCTCAGCTAGTAGGTGAATCAGTTGAGAGTGCTATGCATTTACAGAGCATCATTCTTCACTTTGGAATAGGCAAACACCAGTAATTACCAAAAAAGCCAGTACTGCTAAAGGCAAAGACCAGGGAGATGCATAAGCTAATGTCAAAAATGAAAAAAAACCAAACCAAACAAATGAAGAACAAGCTCAAACTTCCATCCTTATTTCTGAAAATCCAAACTTCCTAACAGCAGCAAAAGATAAAGGATTTTAACTCTTATTTTGCAGAAAAACACTGCTCTAGTACTGAAAGGATATTGAACATCAGAGGAATACATAACTGCACTAATGACTATGTAATATCTTCATTCACAAAAAGCTGGTGCACATGGATATATCTTGAATTTCTTAGATTCCAGTTACCCCTTAAAGTCAGTAGGAATCAAGAGTAAAATTGCAAAATCTGGATAAGCCTTTTGTAGCACTGGTGTCTATATACAAACAAGCTAATTGTCCAGACTCCTCTTATAGCCGATGTAGAGAGGTTGAAGTATCTAGAGGCTAAGCGAACCTTAAAATGAGATTAATCACATCATTAAGATGCCTATTTCTCACCATTTCTTGCAAAGGAAGCTAGATGATTCTTAGCTGTAAATGTCAAATAATAGCATCCCTAGATAAATCAGACAAATTCCACCTTAGACATTAAATGCCTTCTGTCAATCTGGGCAATACAATTGGGTTCTGCGTATCTCAGTCAACTGCATCTTGAAGACCCAGTCCCATTCTGTGCTGTATTACTCTGGTTTTCTCACTGTAGGGAATGGTGAACCATTATCCTAGACCTACGTGCTTAAGAACCTCTGTCTGAATCTGCCTAGGCTGGCTGAGACACCACACAGCAGACTACTAGACTTCTGGAGTGACAGCTGGAAACTACTGGCTTATGCCCTGGTATCTCAGATATTTAAGTTTAGGAAACTGAATCCAGTGCGTAACAGCTCAACCAGTATGGGTGGCTGTATCTGTTCAGCATTTGTTGCCCTACTTGCTTTTGCCTTGTTTTTTTTCTAGTTAACACAGTCATCTATGACAGGGAGGAATTGACTCCCTGGTTTGCTTGTGGGCCTGGTGAGTTTTAACTATGAAGAAAGATGACTTCATGTGTTGTGGCTATTAAGTATAGAAGTCAATTATAAAGAGTGACTGTTGCAAAATGGGCTCATGGTATTTTAAGATTTTCATAAGAACTACTTCTTTCTAATTAATGCCAACTTTAAGGGAGAACTGATAAAGAATCAATGTTTTCTGACCTGATACCAAACATTCTTTCTTGGGGTAGGGGTGGCTAGTAGTAGTGCTATCCAATTTGTGTAACTGAAAGAAGTATGATGCTGTCCCCAGGGATCAAATAGTCTCTGGCAAATTAAAATATATTATGAGAAGTTAGATGTGTTGTGGTATCTCCATATGAGAAAATAATTTGGCCAAAGCTTTTAAGTGACATTTAGGTGTTCAGATAAATGTTAAACACAGTGTTCTAAGGTTCATTTCCACTTCAAACTATGGAAATCTACAGTCCTCAGCCCTTCTGAAAGCTGGACAACATTCTGGATTAGGAGTTTTACCCCACCAACGTTTGAAAGTGTGGATTGTCTTTCTTAAGTGATTTTATTGAGTTTTAGGTGCATGGCTGTCTTTGATTGTAACGGGTATGTAATTTCTAAGATGTAGGTATTAAAACTATCTTCTCTAAGTTGTTAAGTTACCTCCAACTGTTTGAATGAAGCTGAATGAATTAATTAACACGTTATTGTTCCTTCCCTGGTTCAGAGGTTTTAAACATTTTCCTGTTCTGAAATCTTGACAAGTTTCTCATGGAGGTTCGGAGAGCTGGAAAGCAATTTTCGCCAACCAGCAATAGATTTGCTGTTCATAAATAGCTTTCACAGGAGTAATTTAGATGCTTCCATAGTTTCGTGAAGCACAGGATGAAAACCAATAATGTAGTTATTATGAAAAAATGAAATAATAACATTTTAAAACTATTACTTTTCATCCACAAATATGGATCATATACTACTTTTCATCCATAAATCTCAAAGACTTTTATGAAGTCTCTGGTATTTCCATTTTACAGATGTCCCATGTCCAAGGTGCATGCCAGGCCAGTGGCAGTACAAAGAAATGAACATGGTCCCTTGAATGCTAGCTTAGTTGAACAGCCATTAGACTATCTTGCAAGTCTAATTAATACAGCAGGTATTTTTGTACAGTACAGTGAGTGTAAAGGCAATACTGTAAGGAGGTGATGTACTACAGGGGTACTGAAACTTGGAACCTTACTAGAACATGACCAAAATTCCAAGTTTGTAGAATTTGTTCAGGCAAAACAGGTCAATAAAAGAGACAGTGAAGAGCCAAACATGGAATAAACAGATAATAAAACTTGAGTACACTTTGTTATGATTTTAAACTCAGCAATCTGGGAAAAGAGCATAGGAAGGCAGCAGAAAGAGACATAGAGAAGCAGGACACTGACTGTCCATATGCTTCTGTATTGTAGCATGAGGGCAGCGTTCAAATTGAATGCAAATTTTTTAATGGAAAATTGCTTCACTGGAAAATGTTGATTTGCTGAAACTGTTTGCAGGAATGTAGACATGTCTGATGGATGAAAATCTCTGTCCCTGGCTCCTTTGCAGAGCCTCCTCTCCAAGCTTCAGGATCATCATCAGACCACCTGGAGGGATATTTCTGAGCCAAGAACATGGAAGCCTTGAGAGGCCTGATCTCCCCAACCTTCTTGGCTTCTTGTAGCTTATTTGATAATATGCCAGGTTTTTTGATTCTGGGGCTTCTCAGAGCAATTAAGTCTCCAAGCCTCCGTAGGCCTATGGCAGTCCACCTGCAATATAAAGCTTTTGGCTACTATAAGTTGGGACAGAAAAAGTTACAAAAACGCTCAATATTTTTCTTGGACTTAGAAGTCCATTTCCCTGCCATGTGAAATATCATTTTCTCATTCTACAGATATGGTTCAACTGTTATAAAACCAGTGTTTTCAGGTTGTGGCAGTGCTTGGTTAAGCTTCTCTATTGCTTTACTCTTTATTCTGAAATAAGAATAAACTTTCAGTTTAGGAGATCAAGTTTAATGCTGATAAGTGAATTATAAAACAGAACTGAAAAGTCATGCTCTGTCATATTTAGAACACGCAAAATATTTTTGTGATATGGAAAAGATCACTCATTCCTGATTTCCAAGTCCTCATCCTGTGAGGGAGCTGTCTGTACCCGTTACTACTGCAGCTGAGTCTGCACTAAGAGTCTTGAGAAAAAAGCCAAAACCAAAACCAAAACCCAAGTAATTAAGAGCATCATAAAAGTCTTTTAGATTAAACAGTCTCCGTTGTGGATTCCAACAAACACTGCATTTTAGAAAGACAAACCTGATTAGCATCATTGCTTGCTCTTATTTATTACTCAGAATGTAAGAAGCTTGAATGTCTTGATTTTTTTTTTAAACTCTCATAGATTTCTGATCATTTGGTGGTGAAATCTTTTCCCCATTAAAGTCAACAAAAATTTCGTTATTACTTCAGTACATACAGAATTGCCTCATCTTCAGTAGGGGTTTGTAGCTGTTATGACAGAATAGTTCCCATCTTCTGTTTTTGTCATGTTTTCTTCTTTCAAAAAAGGAACATGGTTCAGATCTAATTGGCAAGATTAAGCTTGTCAACAGACCCATGCTTGTGATATATCTGTTCAATGATCTTCTCCCTGTGGATCTTTTCTATTGCTTAATGCTGCAGTGTTCTCATATGTGTAATGTTCTCATAGATTAAATTATATTCTCAGCATTTAATACAGATCTGTACAATATGAGTGATCAGATGGATCCAGTCCAGCCCACTCCTTTTACCTTTTTCTCTCTAGTTAGGTACAGATTCATGTTTTTAGGAACTGTATGTTATCTGAGAGGAAACTGGGGAATGGGGAAGCGTAGGGGAGGAAGCTGCTTTCAAACACATACACAGGAAAAAGACAAATGACAGGAGGTGCAGCTGTGATTTTTTAACATTTAATGCATTTTGTCAAGGGAATGGCAGCATAGGAAAGATGAATAGTCCATAAATTTAATGGAAACCAAATATAAGCCTAGTGTGATGAATCGTGAAGTTTAAGGATGTCATTGTGTATTTATTGAACATTGCTGAAATCTGTGGAAGAACTGAATCAGCTTTTGATATATTTCAAGTAGTTACTTCTCATGACTTCCTGTTGGATGATACGACACTGGAATTTTGCATTCTTTCTTCCATGGTTTCCACTGCTGCCAATGATGTAAAATCTGTAGATTTCTTTTCCAATCTAGACTCGCCTTCCCTGCAATATTTACATGCAAGCACATGTTCATTCCCCAGCTTAGATTGTGCTCCAATGCACTGCTGACCAGAGGTGGGGACGGCCGCTAGTGCGGCCTGTGCATGCTTGGCACCTTAGGTGCCGGATCAAAGTCTTGCTCTTGTCTTGCCAGTACATTGGATGTGGGAACGGTGGGCCATGCAACAGTGCATTATGCTACGAGATTTCCAAGGGTCACCTTTTCCTGTGCACGATCTGGGTGCTCTGAGCCCCTACTATAGTGGAGCATCACCTAGACAAGTGTTTGGAAATGGATGGGTCCCAGGTCTTGGCATAGTTATCCTTAATCCTAACACTGTTTTGGGTTTTTTTTTTTATTTCGGTCTAACCGTGTAGATAAAGCTTTGGGGTCCCCACTCCAAGGGGATACTAGCTGTGGCAAGAATCTGCAGTATGTGCAACGTAAGAGATTCCATTTTGATTTTAACAAGGGAATGACCTCTCTGTCTGCCATCTTTTAGATCAAGGATGGCCTTAAAAATTACACAGAGCTGCATGGAAGATAAATAAAAAAACCACTTATCCCACAGAAAGGAACAGATGAATGCAATGGAATAGTTGGGGGAATGGCTTAAAATCCAATTTCAGTAAAATATTTTTTTCACCCAAATATCTGGAGGTAATACACCAGAAATTAATTCCTTACAAAGCAAGAAACATCTTAATGATTTATGATGTCACTTCTTGATCATCAGACAAGGAGTTAAAATAGCTACATGGGATACACAAAGTTGTGGAATTACACATTGCTTTCTTCCAAGATATATGAACTCCATGTGTTATAACTTCCTTGAGGACTGCATTGTGGTTAGGCCACTTTGTGTTTTTTCAGTTTTCTTGTGAGGAAAGACTAATCTCACAAAGAAAAAGCATTTCCCTAGAACACAGTCTGGATTTTATTAGGCGCACATTACTACTGTTTCCTGACGTTGTTACTCTTGCAGTATAGCTTTTGCACCAATTTATAAGCAATAGTGTGACACAACATCCTGAAATTCCCTCAGAACAACGTTATAGGTGGCGTTTACAGACACTTGCCATTTAAATGCAGTGAGTACATCAGAAAGCACATGTAAACAAGGACCTGGCCCTGTATCCACTCAAGTTAGTGGCACAATTATCAGCCCCTTAAGTAAGTCAAATTCACAGCCATAAACGTGCCAATTCTTTTTTTTTTTTTCTTTTTCCAATACAAATGCATTTCATATGAAGGAAATTAACCAAGCAATTTAGGTTTTACAGCAAATGAAAGGTATGTCGTGATAATGTTTGAAATAAACATCTAATATAGCTAATATTAAAGAACAGAGTCTGCCTCGCCTGCCTTGCCCTGCCTTGCCCTGCCTTGCCCTGCCTTGCCCTGCCTTGCCTTTCCCTGCCTTGCCTACTCTGTCCCCTCCTGCCCCACCCTGTCCTACGCCACCCTTCCCTTCTTCATGTGTAGACTTTGAAGTGTACTTTATTTTTCAGTTTGGCCAGTGCTGTCAGTGGTATGTCTTTCCTAGATGATATTTAGGAACACGGAGAACCACAAAATGGCGATTATCCACAGAGCTAGATGCTGTCAAAAGCAAAATGTGAAAATAAAATGAAAACCAGAAAGAAACAAATTCTGCCAATCTCACTTAGTTCTATCAAGCACACAGTGATGACTTTTTTTGCCAAATGTCTTCCTAGAAGGAGGAGTGAGACTGAGATGAAAGTCCAGAACGGGTGCACCCAGATCAAACATTAAACCTTATCTCTTCCAGTGTACAGTTTTTTGGAAGTCAGGAAAGACGGGGATGTTTTAAATATATTAATCTATTTGCTTAAGAATGGTAGAAACAGGCAATTCAGGCAGCATGCAATATTGCGTGGTTTTAATGAGAAGCAGGTTTTGGTGGCATCACCTCTCTAGGGCTTGGGTCTGTGGCAACTCTGGCTCCCTTGAGGCTGCTGGTCTTAGCCTGGTGTCCAAATTTTTGTTGGCCAGACTGATGACCTGGCAAGAGGTGTTTTGAAATGGGGGTCTGCCAATCAAAGCAAATTGGTCACAGCCACATTTTGCTGCAAAGACTGCGTTCTCCTTATTTTTCCCCTCCTTCACTGAAATGTGTTTATTCACATACAGGATACGTACGTGAGCAGCTGGAGGCAGTTGTGCATCTGTTTTCACCCATGCTCTAGGACAGCCAGATGCGAACAACCTGTATTTAAAAGCCTGTGTACATGTTAGCTCATGCCCAGCGCTATGCTAACACAATTACAGTTTCCAAATTTATACAACCACGTTAAAGACTGGGCGGTCTGGGCACATGTCCCCCAGGCAGGCAGACTTGTGGCCTTCACGACATAAATTACCTTTATGCTGCAGGGATCTCCTCAAACAGGATTACTTTGCCAGAGAGGGGCACTCATGTTAACTTTGATCTATTTTCTGGGCATAAGAGGCAGGTCGATAAGTGCTGTTTTCCCCATTGCTTTTTCCATTTTTACTTACCCTTCTTTCTAAGTTGTGACCTTAATTCCCTTTGGGACAGTTTTCATCAAGCAAGAGGACATGTTGCAGAGGTGGTCTGTAGCTTTTTGACCCAGCTAGAAGGAAATGGACCATGGTCCCCACACAATAGAGCAATCTGAGATACTTTGGCATGCCGATTATACAAATATTATTATTTAATTAAATTAAGTTAATCTTCCTTTCCTGTAGAAGATTTTGTGCCACTTAAAATGATCCAATTGCATACTAACTTGGAAATTTTTGATGCTTTATTTACAGTATCTTACAGTAATCCTATCACTTGCCCTGAAGATTGCTATATTTAGGAAAACAAATAACTGCAGTTTAATTTGTAATCAGAATTTTAACTTTATTATAAATTTGCTGTAAACTCATGAAAATAGGTCCTATAATGGAAACTATGACACAACCTTTTCCATCTTCTCATAACTCAATAAAGGTCTTTTTGGACTAGCCAGAATTGGCATAGAATAAATAAGCCTAATAAAAATGCTATTAGGTTTATTTGCATTATATGCTGTTCACTTACAAATGTATTACAACTACCAGGTTGAAAGGTTCTTTGTTTCTAATACAGCTGCTGGAATGGGCTGGATGACTCATTCTAAAATTTATAAAGAAAAATATCATTTTCAGTTAGAGATTGGAAAAGGACACGATAAAGCCTAAATATCAGTGTGAATACTCTGTCTCTCAGATCACAACAGTACTGTGGGATACTAACAGCTCAGTTACATTTTTTAGATATATGGACAGTTTCTGCAGTTTCTGGAATTTAACTGTTAAAAGTAGCCGTGACTCAGCATTTTAAATGTTTTTGGTTTTGCCTTTTTCCTAAATAATGGTTTCTAAGGTGGTACAGGTTCTAGAACTAGCAGCCTCTGGATTTCCCCCTTGATGGTCTACTAACAGGGAGCTTAGACCTGGACATCACCAAGATCACAGAATCACAGAATGGTAGGGTTGGAAGGGATCTCTGGAGATCACCTAGTCCAACCCCCCTGCCAGGGCAGGGTCACCTAGAGTGAATGTGTCTATGGCAAAGTATGTGTGATGGCAAAGAAACCTCCTTTGTTGCATGCAAGGCTGTAATAGTTACATGTTAAAATCTTAACTACCTTATATCTGCTTGCATTAATTCAGAGCAGCACCTGAAACCAAACGAAAATGGCTTTCATGGGAGACATGGTAAAGAGATGAACAGTAAATAAAATAGAAGCATTTGAAAAGAAACAAAATCATTGCAAAATGGATGTTATAAGATGGGCATGAACCATGACATAGCAGTCAAGTTGAATCTTCCACCCATGTGTAATCTGAACTATTTTTACACATGATGGTTTATAGTAGCTGTTTGAATTTCCTATGGTTCTGCATGGTTCAGACACTCATTCACAGAAAACAGCCAGATGGGACATTAATAACTCAAAGAAGATATAAAGGATATACCTTTTACAGTATAAAGTATGTTTCTATTGTTTCCATTGCATAAACCAGAAGAGCTGATTATCTTTGCTTTGGTAACACGCATTCTCTCTTCTTCTTCCTTTCTTTCTCTGTGTAAATGTATACCTACATATATATGTATACATGTGTATATGTTTATATATGCTTATATATGTTTGTATCAAAAAGTGTATGTATTTCACATACAGTGTAAAATATGTGATTTTCAACGAAATGTGGTAAAAATACACCATGTGAATCAAGACTGCAAAACAGGCAATGTAAATATTTTCACAAAGGGCAGAGTGAGTAGAAGTATGAAGACAATATTACTCATATATATTTACCCTAAGGCGACTGTAACTAACAACTATGTATTTTCTTTAAAATTACTTGCGCAACAGCAATATTTACTTAAATTAGATAACTTGTCAAATGAATCATCCCTACATGATCTATATCTCAAGTTGTTTCCCAGCATTCATAGTTGCAACTTGATTTTCATTTTGCACTCTTGATCTAATTAAGATTATAATTTTCTTATGTTTTTGTGAAATACACAGGCAGTTGTAGATACACAATTCAGGCACAAAAAATGCCCACAATGACAGCATTGCTTAGAATTTGAAGCACTTGACAGTAATATTCCTGGAAGTAATTTCCATCAGATGGTAGTTTAACTTATGTTCTTGTTCTCTTTGCTTTTATGTTATTTTGTGCTCTTATCTGAATTTAAATGTTTTTCATCTGTCTGTCTGTCTTGGTTCTGTTTTTATTTTGTTGTAGTAGAAGCATTGAAGGTATTAAATATCCCACATGAGAGTTAAGCAAAGACTCAAAATCCAGAAGTTTTTATTTCTAAACCATATGAAGGCAAAGAAGAATATTCAGTTCTTCTCCCCTGAATGTAGAGTAGGATAACATGTACAGTAGGATAGATTGCTTCAGAACATGGAATGGAATCTCTATCACCAAAAGCTTTTGAGACCAATTCAACAAACCTATTTTTTTAACAATGATTTAAGTGTATTTGGCTTAGATTGTGACTGTGGATTAAATGAAATTCTCTCAGAAGGTCTTTTCTAGCTTTATCTTCTCTGTTCTTTACTTCTGCAAGAGTGTCCCTTCTATTCCATCTAAGAAAAGTTGGAAGATGTGGGTGTTATTACCTCTGCAGCCTTATACCTAGGCACCGGATGCTTATCCACAGTGTCCACTTCACTTCACAGAGCTGAATGCAAAATTGTATGAATAAATCAACATTTATGACCATTGAAAAAGATAAACTACTCATACATTTCAGTATCTGTTCATCTTTATACAGAAAGAAGTGGGAAAAGGGTGTTTCTCCATCTCACGTGAAATGGTTGTCCCTTATAACATACCCTACCCACTGATCTAAGAGCTAATCCAATCAGGCAAAACTGGAAACTAAACCAAAAAAGCATTATTCCTAATCTTGAGTTCATTCTTGAAAATAAATTTTGATCAAGTCAGGTTAATTAAGAAAGAAAGCAAAACAACAACAAACAACTAAAGGTATCCTGTAGTGATGGCCTGAGTACCAGAACTAAGGAAACTTGTTCCCTGTGGGACCTTTCTCCCCTCTTCGCAGCTCTTCTCCCTGTTTCTCCTAGATCCTGCAACACAATGCTCAGCTTCCTCATGTGATCCTGGCAACCACCCCCACAATACTTTCAGCTTCATACCATAACCCCTAACCCTATTTTTCTGTTCTCTATCTGACAAGAGGCAGCATGCCAAGCTGGTAGTTTAGAGACGCACCTTCCTGACTGGCCTACCAGCCACTATCTCTTCACTCTTTTCTTTAAGAAGGAACATGGATGGAGATCTCTAATTTTCTTACCATCTTATTTTCATGGAAAATATAAGAACTTATATATCTTGGATTTTCCACTCCTCTCTAAGATATTTTTTAAGCAGCTTAAAAATGTAATAGGTTACTGGATAAGGTGAGAGGGTAAGAAAAGGGAAAGACAGGGCAGTCAGATGGATGTGCAGATAGGGATAACTTACATCTTACTTTCTTAGAGAACAAGGTTGAGGAAATCAGTTATGATCATTTCCATTTATGAAATAAATATGTATATTCATATTGTGTATATTCATATTGTATATATTCATTTGTATATGAAGAGGTGTTAGAAACTATTTAGCATTTTTCAAGAGAAAAAAAAGTGTTATTTGATTCTTCTGGGAAGATCATTCTTCTCATTTTACAATTGAAAAAGAAAGCATTCAGAATAAGTTGTCTGGTCTTTTAATTTATTGTTGCTGTTCAAAGGTTTCCCTGCTGTATAAAATTTGTGATCTTTTGTAACAAGGCCAAGTATAAAAACAAAGGGAGAGAAAGTCCATGGGTAACCAATCTTAGGCATAATAGAGAAAATCTCTTTAAGGGCTTTGGTATTATATAGAAAATTAGCTCAATAAAAATAATCCAAATCAGAAAAGTTTCTGGATTAATTGCCTTTATGCAAAGTAACAGTCTATAAACACCAAACAAATAAACAAACAAACAACAAAGCCCAAGCAAAACAATATCCCAGCCTGGCTATCCCTCCACCGACAGCAGTTTTTTAGTGTTCACGCTTTTCTAGGCTCAGCTGAAGCTGGAGGCATCAGTGTCTGGTGACACAGCTCTAGTTATAAACTGTAAGAATCCTCTGGCATTGGCACTAAAAATCCATGTCAACATCTTGCTTCAAAAGTTCATGTCTGTGTGCCATTGCAAAAGCAGAAAATATTCTTTTTAGACAGTCTCAACCATGGGAAATTATAGGATCTGTGCCCAGTAGCACACTATATTAAATATTATTGAAGTGCAGCATCCTATTCACTGGTTGAAACAGAAATATCGGCATGGACATTTCAAAGTCTCAGGATAGTAATAATCTCTTCTTTTCCCATTCTTTGGAAACTGTGGTTTGAAATAGCTTTATTTATCAGTTAAGAAATCATTAAAACTAAGTTCTAACCCACTTTAACTAGAAACCTTTTGGTAATACCTACATGTAGGAGTACTGAAGACCAACATTATCATTTCATGTATTGACAGAGGTAGGGTTTTCTGGTGGCATCCAGTGGTTACATGATTTGCTATAACTTTGCCAAACTGTTCCAAGTGGTATATTAGATTCTTTATATGGCCAATTGCTCTGTCTGCCTTTTGAGAAATTCAGTGGTTTCTTGTCCACGGTGTTTCCTTTAGCCACATTTTCTTTTTGGACTGTTTTTGTTACCATTACTTTATTCTTCAACTGGAATTAAACTCAAATTGAGTTTACTATTACCAGGGCACCATTAATGCTGCTATGGAATTTTAAGAACCATAGACATTAAATATAGTTTCGCTTCCCTCAGTGAAAGATGTTGGCAATCAATTCACATCCGATGTTCTTCAAAACAGCACAACAGATGACAGCAAGAATGTAGAGAACAAAGAGCTGTTATATATGCCATACTTTCCCTGTGATTAGCTGTGCAGTATTTTATGTCTTTTCCAGCAGTGCTGGTTATTGTTGATTCCACTATTCATGTACGTAAAAACGTAGAGTTTTAATGAACTGTAGGACAGATAGAAACCACCTCACATTACCAAGTAATGTCATGCATATAAGCGGAACAGAGATCACGACCTCTTGATCAAAATAGAAGAAAGGAAATAAGAAAAGAAGTATCCATCATTCAGACATCTGTTAGCAGTTTGCCTCCGCCTCCTGAGGCTATTTGAGCGCCAGAGTAAATTTATGACCAGTAGAGGGTACTAGTGCACGTACACAGAAGTCAATAAGTAGCACCAAAGATGGCTGCACAAGAAGTTTGGGTTAAAATCATAGAGAGAGCACTGGTGTTAATGTAATAAAACTTAATAAGGTATTTTTTGCCCATCTGTATTGTTTTCTCACATATTGAAAAGCCCTTTCAGCATCAGCAGAATACATTCTAATTTAAAGTTATGTTGTTGTGACATGCACTTTAGAAGACCAATATTGGTGGCAGATGAAAGGGCTTCTTTCTGTTGCACCGATATTTTTGAGATGGATTTTCAGAAAAAAAAAGAATCCTTGGAAACACATATACCACTAATATCTGAAAAATAGTGTGGTGGGTCTTCTTCCTTTCTACAATGAAGGGCGTATCTATAACATCAGTGTCATGTAATGAAAATTATTTTCATCAGGAATCAATAGCCCAGGTGAGCAGTCAGGTTAACACAGCTGTATTACTTTTTCCACAGCTACATAGGTTATCTCTGGACTGTGTACAGTCCCTCAAATTTGACCCCTAATTCATATCCAGACACCTAAATACAGCTTTGCTGATTCTTAGAATTGCTGAGCCATCATCCCTTACTGACAACAATGGGAGCTGTGTTATCTAAATATTTATTTATACCTCCCCTTTGACCTTGTCCCTGGATCCTTGCCCAATAATCCCATGCGCTGGAGCTTATTCAGCATTCTACCTTCCGAGCACATTTGAACAGCTGCTATTCATTAAAAGAAAAAGAAAACAAAAAAACTCAGAACCTAGAACTTCAATCTGAGAGGGATATCATTCCTTCTTTTCTCTCTAAATGAATGATTTCCCTAAAATATATGTATGTCTGGCCCAGACCCAGGGCTTGTAATAAGTTTTCTGTGCACAGAGATCTTACGGCCTTAAGATCCAATATCCTTTGCCCTACAGGGTGAGAAAAGGGAGCTTTATCCTGTTTGTACAAGGGTATATGCAGAATTCAGTCCATTTGCTGGAAGGGCTGGAATGAACTTTTAAGTGTTTCCATGTAATAATGTACTTATTAAAAAGTTCCTGTACATAATTTTGTGAAGTCTTTTGCATATAGTAGTTTTGCTTTTCAGCTTTGGAGCTTTGTATTGTTAGATTCTAGGTGATCAGTCAAGATACTATTTATGTAAGGTTAACACAGATTTAACCAATTTGGCTCTCATTAAAACAGGAGAATTGTACTCTGGAAGAGCTCAGAAAATTTATTTTTCAAAGAGGAATAAAGGGGAGAAAAAGGGTATGTATTAGAAATATAAAAATATCTCAACCAGCCAACCACTTACTTCCTGTAATATTATATTATGAATTAAAAATGTGGGGGTGGAAGGCAAGATTTTATTGTGATGGGTTACAGTTATAGTAGCTTTGCAATTGGAGGATAAAACACTGACGTCTGGTCAACTGAATAGCTTTCAAAACTCAGTGGAAAGCTGTGGTCAGGGCACAATTCATTTACCTAAACATGAACATCTTGTACCAGCTGAGATTCCTTAGGGTACCTGAGACACAGAGAAGGGCCTGGCAGATGTGACACAGGAGCCATAAGAAACCTGTGCCCTTTTGGGAATGCATCTGGAGGCCAGGACGAATACTTTGTAGTATAGTGGATGCCTCTAGACTTCCCTGTTTAGGCACCTGAATAGATTAATTAATTTCTATAAAAAAAAAAAAAAAAAAAAAAATTAAATAAATTACAATGTTTAGCAAGAGTCTTCTAAGTTTTCTTTGTCAAAACTTTGGTTGACAAGAATTAATATAATTTTGAAGACTAATGCCAGAGAGCTGGCAGCCAATAATCTGACAGTCACAGTGCCTTTAACACTCGCAGTTCAGAATATTTAGGCCCTTTGAATGAAAGGGCCAAAATCTGTGCTGTTTTTGTCAGCATGTGCTGCATAGCTATGACAGCCCTGAACTAAGTCCAAGCTTATAATATTCCAGTGGCATACCAAATGCTGGAAGATCTTTCTGTAATTACAGTTCTTTAGAAGAAATAGAGATTTTTACTGAAGATAAGAAGATAACAAGGAATAAAGAAAGTGGATGAAAAAAAGGTAACGAGGAGGCATATTTGAAACTGGTTATGACAAATGGCAAGCAGCCATCCATTGGCTTCTTTTTACATCTTGGAAGAAGTATAGCAAAGGCAAGCCAGTTCCTATAATTTTTTTAGCTCCGCCAGAGAGCATTTTTTCCATGCCTTGCAAGTTTTCCCTTTTCTATTCCCAACTGCTTACCATCTGGGAATTTGTGGTTGTGAACAGTTAAAACTTAATATTTAAAAATATCCATATATTTCACTTGAAATTAAGATTTTCGGTAAAGTGACTGGATTCCACTTTTGGGTGGAATGTTGTGAGATGAATATGTGCAATGGTTGGCGCTGGAACACTGGCTCTGCACTTGGAAAGAGACTTGGGAGTTTTGTCCAGCTCCGGAGTTGTGATTTTATGGGCAATGATTAAGTTATAATTAATATAATGAAAAACAAAAGATCTTTTAACAGTTCTGTGACTTCTTCCTTCTTTCATTAATTTTAAATTAATGCTTTTACAGTATGCATCATGGAATTAGTGACAGGATACCAAACATCTTCCCTCTAAGGCTATTGATTATCACATCACTATGATATTCGAAACAGCTGAAGTTGTTTTAATGAGTTGGCATGCATAGAGGCAGCATATGCAAATTACCGTGATACGAAGCCTTATACTGGGGTTTTATGGTAATGCTGAGTTCTGGGGTTGGGACTAGACTTGCTATTCCAGAGTTGGATAATTAATAAATATCTTGGGAATATTTACACCACACTGTAGTTGCAGCCGTGTCTGATCTTTAGACATGTCTTAAATCACCATTTCAAATCCAGACCTCTTTCAACGATTTAGTTCAGAGTAGTTTTGGAGGACTATCTTCTGTCTGTGTATCGCTTCATTTTCATCCGAGTACCTCAGTTAGAGTAAAGTGGATCTCTGTCCTGGCAGATTTAGCAAAACAGTTAAAGACTGACTGAGCAGGGGAATGAACCCACCTTCAGGTCATTGGTCTGGAATAATGTTCAGGCAGTATCTGAGCTCTCTCCAGGATTTAAATGCCTCAGTTTGTCTTCTGCTCCTTGTTCTTTCCTCTACTGACTTTGTTGTCAAGATGTTTTTGAGCTTTTTTTCACTCCACTTTGGCATGACTTCAGGTCTGCCTGCCCATCTCTTCTCTTACACTGTCTGTTTCACTAATCGCCATCGCTGGCTCATCTTCAGACATTTTCTTTCTTTGCTTCTGTTTTTGTGTTGCTGTACACCTTTGGAAAGAGATCTCATGATCATGTAGAATTACAGAACTCTAACTTCATTCTTGCCTGTTTTTACTCTGCCATTCTTCAGTCAAGCATTGCCTCTTGGCAGGATGATATTTGAGGTCTTTCACGCCTCACTGCCTTTAGCCTCCGTTATAGAAAGCGTCTTGTGCTCTCCTCTCTTTCTGCAAAGAACACTGATTTATCTTTAAAGAACCTGCCCAGATCCAGGGGATCTCTCCACTTTTCTACTTTTCTTATTGTCAGTTTGGTCTACTTTCCCTGCCAATGACACTGAATTTTTAGTCTTTTTTTTTTTTTTTCTCACTTTTTCTTCAGTTTTAGCAATCTGTTATTGTCTCTTTCCCTCCAGCTTTCTCTGTTCATTATTCTTTCTCTCTCATCTGTCACAACCCCTCCCACTTCTTAATCTCCATCATCCTTACAAATACAAATGTTAAAATTACATCTTCCTCTCTCACTACAGTGTTCAGTTATTTCCACTGGTGATATATCTATCATCAACCTTTAATGTTTTTCACCCACCAATCCCTCACTGACTAGCAACTTGAGGATATTCTCATGCTCCTTAAATTATGCTTATATTGGAAATTAGTCATGAAAGTGTCAGGCAGTGATTAATACTGCTCACTTCGAAGAACAGTCCAAGCTGCAATGGGACAGTGTATCAGCTGGTTTAGATTCCTCTTCCAGGTTCTCCATTTGCATTTCATCCTGTGATTCTAGGAAGTGAAAACACAGAATGGGGTTTGGCTTTGATGCCTTCTTGCTCTGTCACTCTCTCTCTTTTCCTTCCCCCTCCTGTCTCCATGCTCCTGGAATGGGATTACTTGTTGACCAAGATCCAATGGGATGTTTGGAGAGTAACTAACAGCATTTCCTTGAAAAAACACTCAGGACCTACATCCCCAAACACCCTGAGGCCATCAAAGACCTAAGGTCCTCTCCACCTGCATCATGGACAAATAAAGTCACAGTATCATAGCATTAGAGATATGTTGATTGGAAGGGACCCGTGGAAGCCATCAAGTGCAACCTCTCATGTGGATCAGGGCAAATGGCAACATAGGTCAAGTCAGACATGGTTTTGTCTGGCAGAGTCTCCAAGATCTATGCATATTAAATTTTCTTCATATCTGTGGTAGCCCACACGTGATCATCTTGGTAGCTCTTTGCTGGACCCTATTCAGTTTCTTCACACCTCTCTCGAACTGGGAAGAATGAAAAATTGGACAGATTATGCCAAGCATGGCCTCACTGGCACTGAGTAAAAGGCAGTCATAAGTTCCCATGATCTTCTGGCCATGACTTCCTAACGTTTCAGTTTTCCTTATTTGTGGTGAGAGTTCACTGGAGTCCCATTTTCAACCTTGCATTCATTAAAACCACCAGGTATTTTCCAGCAGGGGCTGGACTAACACATGGGCTCATTCTGCCCCAGGTGCAGAACTTGCTGCTTCTCCTTGTGGAACTTCATAGGTTTTCAATTGGCCCAGGCCTCAAGTTTGTCAAGGTCCTTGGACTGAAGCTCTGCTGTTTGGCAGGTCAGATACTCCTTATTTAGCACCACCCACAGGTTTGTTGAAGGTGCACTGAGCCATCTACCAACAAGAAGCTGTTTCTTTCCCCCCTTCCCTCTCATGCTGTAAGGCACCTCACCTCACCTCAAGAGAGGAATTCACTGTTTGAACTCCCAGCAGCTGGGGATGATTCTGACCCTTACTGGAGCCTCAGTTGCATTTGGAAATAGAACTTAAATTTAATCTAGCTCCAGACATTTGAAATTATATGCATGAACTACTATCTGTAGCTATTCCTTACAGCCAAGAGAGACAGGCTTCTCGTAGACAAAATAATCCTAGATGGTATCACTTATCAGCTCTTTTATTTGTGCCTTTTTTCTATGGGTTTTTTCCTCGTAATTATGGGATCTATTTATCTTAAGTAGTAATAATGTAGACTGAGGTAGGATTACAATAAAAATAAAGATGCTCAGTATAAGCCCTAAAATATAATTGATAACTATATACATATCTTCTACTTTTTTTCCTTTTATTTCCTTATCTTATTTTTATGATTTCCCTAATTGTTCTGCTGGCAGGTCAGGTTTTAGATTAGGAAGGCATAAAGGTAATAAAACTGAGCTAAATATAGCTGTTACTGCATCATAATACTTTGAAATAATGGTCAAAATGAGAAGCAGGAAATCATATAAAAACTCATTAGCTGGAAGAAAATATTCAATTGTTAGCTATACCTTTGCTGGCAATAAGGTAATTGAATATGTGAACTTAAAATCAAATCAAAATCTTGGAAAATTACGTGGATGTTCTTTATAAACATAGGAATCAACATGATGAGAAAAGGGCATAAAACCTTGATACAGAAGGGGAAGAAAGATAAGGGGATCATATAATGCTCCATGCAGTGATTTCCACAGGAACCACTAGTTTGTAATTCCCATCTTTTATTGGTGTTTTCAGTGCAGTTATGTCCATAAAAACCTGGAACAGTGCCTAAAACTGAACCATGACCTAAAAGTGGTTGAGTCAATAGCTAATTTTGTAGCAGTCCTGAGACTCAGATCAATAACGGAGCAATATCTGGCTCCCTTACACTTCTGGGAGACGTATGCCTGTCAGCAGCAATTGCGCACAGAAGGAAGAAAACTTGTCTGACCTAGTTTTCCACCCACACACACCTATTGCAATAGAAATCCTATTTTGCATGTCAAGATTTCTGAAGGAGTTGTCTGCCAGCATCCTGCTTTCTCTATCCTACAACAAATTATTCACTGGTTGAATTTTCACTTTATTCTCTTTGCCAAAATATACCAAGAGCTAGTCTTGTAATGTTTCAATAAAATCCCTTTTGGATAATGGGAAATTGTTGTGGGTTTTTGAATCCAAGTTTATGATTTAGCCAATTAAAGGATGGAAGCTATTTATGAAATTTGGATCCAGGTCTGGGTTTAAATTCTGAACACCCTTAAACCTGAAATAGCCCTGGCAGGGCAGTGACTTCCTTTCAGTCGGCTCTGAATTAACTTCAGAGTAGGGAGCAGGGCTGCGAAGAAAGGAAGCTGGCACTTTGGATCTTTAGCCAGCACCTGAAAGCACCCAAGCTCAACCCACAGGCAGATGTAAATTAGCATAAGTACTTATGGAAATATGAATTAAGAAAGAAACCTAACATTCAATCTAGAATTGTTGGGTGAGGAACCAGAAAATCCTAGAGTTCAGTCAACTTTGCCAGGGAGAAACCAAAATGTCCATGAGCGTTGAGTTCTTCCCAATTCACCAAAGATCTCTGTGTGCCATTTTGCAACAGGGCCTGTCAGTATCTTTGTGTGAGTACAGGAGTCTCCTCTGAAAGCAGGGGATGCTCCGGCAGCAGAGCTGCCCTTACATTCCTTCCTGCACAGGGAACATGTTGATAAAGGGACTTGGGGAGGAGATGCATGAATGAGAGACAGAAGAATGGGAATGGGGTGCCTTGGACATGTCTTCTTGCCCCTAAGCCAGAACACCTTCCACAGGCTGCCTCTGCCTTGCCTGGGGGTTGGTTTGGCTGCTAAACAGCTTCAGGTTAGGAGAAGAAAGAAGGTTGATTGCCTCCTGTGCTGTGCAAGCTGCCAGCTCAGCCCGGGTCAGGAGCCAGCTCCGTATGTTCTGGCACCCTCAGGGGAAGAAGATGTTGCAGCTTTCCACTCTTTTCTCACTTCTTTTGCCCATTTCAGTTTTGAAATAGTGAACTTTCAAGCTTACTTACCCTCTTCAAGAAATTTCTTACCCAGAAGATTATTGTTAGCTCTAATGACTGTTTTCTTTGTATTTGCACTCACCAGATGTGAAACATGTTTTGATCTGTTTTCTCATTATGAAAATGCTTTCATTTATGATGCCCAGCAGGGAGACAGCTGATTAACTTCAAGTTTGTAGGTGGAATTCATTTTTTCTTTTTGAAAGTGATTACCAGGACCAGCAAAACAAGATATTCATTCAGGCAAATATCACAAGTCACATCTTCAAAAATGCCTTGAACCTATTCCTGGTTTTAAATATATAAATACAGTTCTGTGACAGCTTTTAGTGACAGTCATTTTCATATATTTGACACTTGAAGAACTATTTTTCTGGAATGATTACCAGTTACAACGTGGAAGTGTTTTTTGCCCTTTGATTTTTGACATTAGATTGCTTCTTAAAAAATGTGTTACCCTTTTTGAAGTTCATATTTAAGGACCATTCAGGACTGTAATGATAGGACACAGGGTAACGGCCTCAAACTGAAAGAGGGGAGATTTAGATTGGTTATCAGGAAGAAATTTTTCACTATGAGGGTGGTGAGGCACTGGAACAGGGTGCCCAGGGAAGTTGTCAATGCCCTGGAAGTGTCCAAGGCCAGGCTGGATGGGGCTTTGAGCAGCCTGGTCTAGTGGGAGGTGTCCCTGCCCATGGCAGGGGGGTTGGAACTAGGTGATCTTTAAGGTCCCTTCCAACCCAAACCGTTCTGTGATTCTGTGATTCTGTGACCAGAATACACAGCTGTGCTTGTCATTAATTTCTCAGAAAGAAATTTATTGAAACTGTACTTTATCAAAATAAATTAGCAAAAGATAATTTCATTGAGTTAGGCACCATAAACCAAATACTTTTGTTCTCTAAACCATCAAGTATTTTGAGTTTAACCTGGGCAGAGTTTGGCTCAAATGTCAGACCCATTATTTCTGAAATTTCTATGTCAGTTATTATCCATGACAATAACCATAAAATGTCTTCTAATTAAAAGACTGGAGTACTCCAAAAGACTCTTGGAGTCCCTTGGTATGGAATGCTAAAAATAAATCATAGTTTAACTTTTGTATTCAAACAAGTATGCAACCTCTAGCAAGACAAATTTATTTTATAATTCTGCTGCAATAATTACCACTCTTCTCTTTCATTGCTTCCTTTGGACTGAGAATCTAAACCCAAAACCAAAACAAGAGGTGGTTTTGTACTTGCAAAACCAAAACATAATGCCTGAGGTTTTGCAAAAGCAAAATCCTTCCTGGCTCATTCCATCTCAGCTAAGTTTGATGAAACACAGTCATTTAAATGGATCAAAAGAAAAACTTCCAGTGTAAACTTGCAACAATTAATTACAGTATTAAAAGATCCTCCTGAGGTCCTTATAACCTGCATGATTCTATGAATCTATAGAGGAGCTAAATTTTACTCAATAGCATTAAATCACAATATCAATAACACTGCGAGAAAAGGGAGGCATAGAAACATAGCCTTGTCCTGTATTGAAGCTTTCCATCAAATTTGAACTGGTTAAATACAAGAAAGAAACAAGAATAATAGAAAAACAAAATAAAAAAGAAGAGTAAATTCCAAAATCACCACATAGGTTTATCAGACAACTCATACATCAGTAATATGTTGCATTTCTATCGATTTAGTCTTTTTAATATATTTTATAGATATGAAGACTTTTAATAACATGTTTACATGAATAGTTCACTATCTAACAGCTACCTGTTGTGATTCTTTTTTACCCTGACAGCACTTCCACAGTTTTCCACACAGCACACTGTTGGGCTGAATTTTATATCATTATGACGGCTATGAACTGAGCCCTTTACCGATAAAAATTATAACATAAACCTTCAATAATCACCAGTCAATGCCCTCTATTCACTTCTAATGTGACAAAGAGAGTAAGGGAGGGGAGCAGATGCAACATTAGGAACTCGGGGAGTCATTTAGGAGCTTCATTCTGCTTTCAAAAATTCATCTTAGTCTTATTAGACACTCATTCTTAAATTCTTTATGCTCTGCTCAATATTCTGAATTTTTTATTCACATGTTATTGTGAACGGTTCCTTTCTATAGTATTGAGAAATCTGGAATATGCTGGTTAATATTCTGGGTGGCAAAAGTGTAGCATCCCCATACTAGTATAAAAACATAAATAAAAATTCCCTATTGATTCAAAGAATTGCAGGCGCTGAAAGCAAATAGAAGTAAACCAAGCAGAATTGAAGTTATTATACCTTAGATCACTTCAACATACCCTGATAATAACTAGAATAATCAGAAATAATTGTTTAATTTGTTACTTGGATTGCTTGATAGTTTTCATCTTTCTAGATACTCAGTCATGGTTTTAAAGAGTCCCATATAAAAATCTATTTAGCGTTCAACTCCCAAAGCAAAATTCTCCTGACAGCAACATTATTCTGTTACTGCTCTCTTGTTCCAGAGTACTTTGCTCCTGTTTAATGAAAACATAAATGCAATAGTGGTTAATGTAAATTACCTGACAGTTAAATACATTTTCCATAGGGACTGAGAGACATAAATAGAAAAGCTTTGAACTCTTAATGGCCAAACACTACATGGGAATAGTCTTTATAAGGTGTGCAGTCTCTAGTCAGAGGGAGAATACCACCAGGATGATGAAAGATTAATGGTTTTGAATTGAAGAACTGATCTGATTAAAGAATCACATTTGACTTTTAAAATCCTAGTCCTGAAATAATGTTAAACATGTACTTAGTGTTGAGCAGTGTTAGTCGTTTCCGTTAGTTCAGTGTATGTTCTTACATATAAATTGTCTGAATTTTTAATGCTGTCTTTGGAATTAACTGATGGTGTTCATTATATTGTTAAGAAGAGAAGAAAATAAAGTCTTTCCATTAGATTTGGTCTTGTCTACTGCTAAGAATTTAAACAGTCCAGTTTTGGATGAGATTTGTTGGTACAGTTACTGGGATAAGAAGATCCTCTGCAAATGGAAAAGAAGTGGCATTTACAGTACTTTTGTGGGCACAGTTCTATTAAGATGTGTTGGTTACAGCTGTGTTTAGGGATGATTATTAAACACATACAGTCACTACTAAAAGCTTCATATTTATTTGACGTTCCCTCAGCACTGTCCCATCTCCTTCAATCTGGTATATAATAGGGTGTCATGTAACTATAAAAATAATAATTAAAAAAAATCTACATTAAAATCAGTTTGAAATTAGCTGGATAGGAGAGACATTGTCAGCCACTTCGAACTGAACTCTATGGAATTTTCTACAGAAGTGAGCCAGAAATTACAGACTATTTGCCAGCATCTTTGGGATTAAAAATAACTTTTCTGAATACAATTTACGTACAGTGGGATTTACTTAGTTGTAAAAATTGTTCTTCAGTTTCCAATACAATTCCTGCTTTGGTGCATGCCCAGTGAATACAAGTGCCTTGCTTTTTTTTTCAGACAAAATCTCCTTGGTCTAGTTATTACACTAGGCCAGGTTTTCTTCTTGGTTTTGTTGGTGAAATTGATTAAATACTCCATCTTGTTAATGTCGTCAATTAATTACCTATAAAGAAAATAGATTTCAATAACTAGTTCCTGGAAGCGGGGAAGGGGGGAACTCTAATTAATTAAATTAAAACCTGTACTTTTGGAACCCATCCATCTGTCTGATGGGCTTCCAAACTACCTAAGTGCATCAGTGGTTTTACAGCATCTCTGGAATTCACACTCTCATGCTGTTGCCACATGTTCATTTATATGAAGCACGTCAGAAAATCCCCAAAGGGGCTGAGCTAGCTGTTGGTAGCTCTACTGGTCAGCCAGAGATATTATATCAGCAGAATTCCAAGAGAGCAACATCTCATGTTACCTGTACTGTAAAGAGGAGAAGGACAAAAAGATCACTTTTGTTTTAAATTAATGCCTTTGTTCTTCCTGCTCTCCGATGTAGATAGATGTTACTGTATATTTTCTTCTACTTCAAAGAGCTGTACTTTGGATACATTTTTTGTTCCCCATTGTTTTCAGGGTTGAAAAGTTAGGATGAATTTCCTGTGAATGACAGAACTCTTGGGCTAAGTAAGAGCTGGGTGCAGTATTGAAGCCACATCTGTGGACAGCATTTCAGGTGATAGGAACAATGCCTCACTTGCTGAGATACAAAGAGCAGAAAACATGAACATGATTATGAATACTTCAATAACAATCTGAAAAACATTTGTTACAGTAATTGCCTGATCAGAAGTGTTGAATAAAACATCAACCCCAAATAATTTGTTCGATGTAGTTTCAGGTTTTCTTACCAAAAAAACCCCTGCTTTTGTAGACCAACTAGGAGAGCGTCAGGTTGAGGAGAATTAAAACCCAAATTGGACAGTAGAAAGACAAAGTTGCCAGTCTTAAAAATAAATCAAAATCTTCCCTGTAAGGGAATCTTCATTCTGTCTGCAAGTAATAAAAACTTTCCAAGTAAATACTTCAAATGAGATATGGTCACAAAAACAAGTGGTTTTTTTTTTCTTTTCTTCGCTGTGAATTTCACTACATGGCAATGCACTGAATTTCCTTCCCATATTAGTACAAGAAAAAGATGGCATACACAGATGACTGTTCTGGCTTCCCTTGAAATTTCTAAGAGCAGCTTGGTTTTAGAGCTTTATTTAAAAAACAAAAAACCAGACTACATTTTCATTTTTACCTCCACTGAACTTGGAGGTTCAGTCAGAAGGTTAGAAAAAGCTTCATTTTGAATGAAATCCACTACTATTATCTGTAATATTTTGTACTGTAACAGAGAATAATAGAAAATTTTTTATATGAAAACTTTTCTTCAGTTAGCAAATTAAGAATTCCCTTTATCCTTTTCTTTACTCTGTGCAAACCCTTTGTCATTTTTTATGAGCAAATATCACAGTATCATTTAGAAATGGTCTAGTCCAGTCTCTCTGCATAGAGCTACCGGCCTGTTGAAATTCAACTTGCATGAGGGGTGTGAGGAAAACTAGAAAGATCCCTGCTTCCATAACATTCTATTTTCATATACTTCACTGTTTCCTGTCTTCCGCGTGACAAAAAGAATTAGTAGTTTTAATTATTAGTAGTGTAGTTGCATCCACTTGTGTTGTTCCAAATCAGGTACCCATTAACTCAGCCAGTGTGAAAACACAGAAGCCAATGTGGAGGGAAGTACTGGTCCTTTTTAAATGAATATGATTTTTGCCAGTGGCTTCACTGTGGGTATCATTTCACAGAAAAAAAAACCCTCTTATCCAGAAGTTGTTACTGTGTTAGAACCAGCTCCCTCCTTCTGTCATTTATATTGACTTCTAATGCATATAGGATTGACTTGCCTTTGAAATTGGCCCTGAATGTAGGCAAATTCTGGTCTAGATTTACCTGTGTGTATGTATGTATGTAAATATATGCTGAGATACAAAGAGCAGAAAACATGAACATGATTATGAATACTTCAATAACAATCTGAAAAACATTTGTTACAGTAATTGCCTGATCAGAAGTGTTGAATAAAACATCAACCCCAAATAATTTGTTCGATGTATCCATATATGTAAAACAGTCACAGTAACCAGGTAGTTAAATGAGTAGCTTTATGGCAGGTTTGCTTTACTGAGGTAACTCAAACAATGGGTGTAAAATAGTGAATCTGGTCCACTGCATCTTAAATAAATCCAGAACATACAGTTATATACAGCTAATACAAACAAAATGCAGGGTACACTGCACTAAACCTTGTGAAGTAAACTGAAGAATAATTCATGCAATACTGTGCAATTCAGTCCTCATTTCTTGGCAACAGCAATTTTGATGGTCTCTTTACTGGAAATAGATGTTGCGTCAAGACAAATTGGACCCCTGGTGAGTAAAAATTAAGTCAGTGTTAGCCAGTTAAGTAAAATGAAATTTTTCCAGTCTGATACTTTTCACTGATTCAGAAAATGGTTTTCAGGCATAACCTGTATATGACATGCTCTAGGAAGTATTCAGAAACAACTGAAACTATGAGCAAAGGGCATATCTTTTCTTAGAGGAACAATAATAGTCTTTTATTATATATTACCATTCATCCAGATAGGTGGCAGAGTACTTCAACAGCAAATGACGTTATTCACAAGCAGAGGAAGGAATTTGGTGAAATGTATCTGTAGGAGTATAATAATTAATACAGTAGAATGGGATTTTCTTCTTCACACATCCAGCTTATCCTCTCTCTGCCCTGATCCCTCCATTATGCTGTCTCAGGGAATGTGCTGGGTCTGCGTGTCACAAGCCTTTGCTCTTACAGAAGCTGTTCTGATGAGACTTTTCAACTGCGGGTACCCATCATCAGTTGGTCCTGCATGAAAGAAACAGCACAAATTATAGAAAACTTTTTACTTGTATAAAATTCTGCCGCAGAGTTACAAAAAAGGCAAAGAAAGCAGGAGAATCTGGTATCCAAATTTCTCTGTTAGTCCTCAGCCTCCTTTATGATGTTTCTCAAGTACTATTATTATTAATGATTTACACAATAAGCCTAGCTTTCAATACTGAGCTGAAGTACCAAGCTGTCTGTCATCTGAACAAGTCTAAGAAGAAGGGTCTTTTGGGTAGTTGCCATTAGTACGTTGTAGCAAGTTTCTTGCTCAGATTTAGTATTCAATAAATATTTCTTTGACAGCAGTTTTACATGGAGTTTATTTACCTCCCATTAATGAGGAAGAGCTATGTTGCAAGAAAATGTGCTAAGTTATGGAAGAGCACTGCTTGCTAAACTTTATTTAAGCATGCCGTTCTCAGTCTCACCAAACACATACCTTTTATGCTCTAAATATATCAGGGCAATGTGCAACTATACAGCCCAGTGATTTCTTTGTAATTGCTTAATCTTTCTGTATTAAAAATAACAATAAGCACAATTAGGTTAACACTGTGACAATTTTAAAATCTGAAACTTCAGTGCGGTAGTTACCAGTAAACTGGTGGTAACTGGTTATCAGGTTTTAGATTAGGTATCTGGAAATGTACTGCGTGCAAGCGTTCTCAGAGAAAGCAAGCTGGACGCAGTAGAACTAAAACAAAAGCAGCAACAGGACACGAAAGCTTTTATTGGATGGAGGGTACTGGCCATTTGAAACGTATTTTGGAAATGACTCAAATAACTTTCCTAATGACACATACCAGTGCATGCTTTTCAAGGACTTCTTTTTCTTTATGGCAGGAGTGATGTGAAGTAAGAAAAACACGAAGTATGTGGAAAAAGAAACAGATTACTTTTTTATCCTAGACTTATTTTCCACCTAAAACTGTATTCCACACTTAGTACATTGATGTTGCCCCTGGAAGTTGCTTTGAGTTTTATGGTTTAAAGAAATGTTGTTCCCATAGAAATAATTTTAGTGTCTAAATTTTAGGTGACAAATTATCATATGCCGGTGTCACAGAGAATCTACCGCTAGAGAGAAGCTGAATCTATAGGGAAAGGGGTTAAGATGTTAAGTTACTCAAGCAGGACATACACTGTCACTGTGACAGGAGTGCCATCAGCCATGTGTTGATATAAGAGCACTCCTGAGCTTGATCCAGCCACAGTTTAAGGCTATAGGATCCTAAAGTTTCCAGCTCTGAACTGAGCCAGAAGGAGCAGAGAAAGATGTGTTGAAGGATCATTTAAAGATCATGCCAAGCATGGAGTGCTGCAACAGAAACAAACAAACAAACAAACAATGCCACAAATTGCAGGATATTATCAGGTAGATGTCAGGTCTTCTTGTGTGAGTGCAACCATTGTTTTTCTATAAATTCATATATCTGAGTAAGTTTAAACTGACAACAGAAGAGTGGAAGATGTTTTAAAGGGATGTACTTCCAACTTGCGCAAATAAAATTACAATGTTTTGGCCAATAAATGATGAGAGACCAAAGTATAATTTGCTTATTACTCTGAAAAGGCTATATATATTGCCTGCATACCTACACATACACACATACAGATACTGCTGATCGTGTTTATCTGAGTTGTATCTTGAACCCTTATCTGATGAACAGTAAATGGCCCTTTTTCTCATCTTACTTCTCCCTCCCTCTGAATGAGTGAGGAGCTCGAAATGTCTTCTCCATGCAGTGTGGGCAAAGGTATGCAGAAATTGCAATGCCTATACCTGGGGCTCGGCTGCTAGTGCCCCTCAGCTAAAACTGTGGTGGGAGCTTGTCTTTTTTCTGTTCCAGCACAGCAGAAAACAAACCCATTTGAGTCACAGGTGGCTGACTACTACTGCCTATATCCTGAAAGACAGTGGAAGAAAAGCACTAGCAGTGGTTTCGGAGGTGAGGTTATTGCACATACCCACATATTAGTGAATTTTCCTTGTTTTCCTTGGCACTAGAAAAAAGGAGGTGGTCTCACAAGCAATTGCGGCTGAGAGCCAGCCACCTTCTAGCAGCACTTTGTTCCCGACTGCATCTTACTTTGGACACGTCATTGGGGGGTGAGTGCAGCAGAGCCTAGACTCGGACCACGATTGAAACTGTGCAAAGTGTGCTTAAGGTGTGTATGTTTGAATAAGAGAGTCTGCAATAAACAGAAGAAACAATAAAAACAAACAAAAAGCATAGAGGCAAACATAAATATTTCTGAGCAAAAGACCAGTCCTCTTCCATTGGGTTCCTTTGCTCCTAAAAAGGGAATGGACTCATTTGGGAGTATGAAAAACAAGGTGAGGCTGTGACAACTCAAATCTCAGTGGATATAAGCCAGTCCATACCAGCAGGTAATGTGGTCCTTGAAAAATAAGGTGCCAAGTTTAGAGGTGACAGAGATTATGTTACTTTCATAGCCTTTGGCTTTTTTAGTTTTTTTTTCCTAATAGCAATTTAGAAAATCCTACCACTCATTTATCTTGTCATTATGGACTTCAATTATTCAATCACAGTTTTCTGCCAGCTGCTATGGGTACTTTTTGCTACTACTTTTGGCATCTCTGGATTTTTCCCAAAACATACCATTTTGTTTTCAAATGCAAGCATTTTTGAAAAAGAAGGAATTGAATTCTTTAAAGGTTTGTCACATTTAATTTTTTTTCCATCTTAAACAAGTTTTAGAAAGGACCTATAGGAAAATTACTTTTATGGTTACCAACATATGGAAACTTAGAGCTCTGAAAGATTGCAGAAGAAAAACCCCCTTGATTTATAAAATACAGATTTGTACAGGCAACAAAGAGCATAAAACGGCGAAACAGTCATTTGGACTTGATATTAAAATCCTGTATGTGGTTGCTATTTATGAAAAAAATACATTGAGCCAATAAAAACAACTATATGTCAGTAACATAGGTAAATTGCCAGCAAAATTCAGTGCTCATCAGAAAAAGTTGTGTAACAAAATATTTTATGTGAAATGTGAAGCCTATACTGTGCTGGTTCTTTTTTTTTTACTGCAGAAAAGTAGCACTAAATAAAAGTGGACTTCAGGAGAGATTTTTTGATGTTGCAGTATTTGACATTAAGAGACAAATCTGACTTTGCAAAGCTTTTAAAGGCTTCACCTTCCAAAAAACTCTGACAGTAACATATCACTTATGGCTTTATTGTCCTTCATGCTTAAGGAACAAGCTGTAAAAAATCATAATTCCTTTTGTACTTCAGAAGACTTAAGAAGGTAAATGTCTTCATTTACCAGCACCCATCAAGTAGGAAAGGACAGACTTTCAAAATTATCTCTTGCCATAAAAGTTCTTCCCACTCTCTCCTGAACTTTATGTGCCTTTTCAATACTTCACTAGCCTTCCTCTCCTCAAAACTGCAACATAACAAACATTGGTCTAGCTGAGACTGACAAAAAGGGCTCTTTCATCTTTATTGCCCATCTCTTTGTGCAATTAGTTAAAAAAATACACTGTGTCTTTCAATAATCCATCCTGGAGTTCACTTTGATTTTTCCTAGCTTTTCCTTCCCCTACATTTCTTCCTCCCATTGAGGATATATATTATTTGTATTATAGTTTCCTTCCTCTTATCCCAGAATTGCATCTTTCCAAATTGGATCCCATGCAATTATCTTCTGCCTGTGTTTCTGTTCTGTTTGTACACCTTTGCATCATTCCTCTGTACATGCCAGTTAGGGTAAATTACTATCATCTGCGTGCTATTTGCTTCCTTTTGGGGATCATAAATGAAGAATATAAACAGGAGCAGATGTATCATTATTAGACACGTCTATCTGATTCAGTGTGCTGCTGTTTATCATTACTCTATGTTTACAATCATTTAGCCAGATTTCAAACCACATTACAGTGTTTGCAGCCAAGCCAATTTAAATCGTATGAATATTTCTAGTAGGTTTGCATCAAAAAAATTATCAAATATGAAGGAAAACCTAGCAACCTCACAAACAGCCCTTCTCTTGAGTACTGTAAGTCTCTGTTTGGAAAGCACGTAAGTGACAATTCAAGAACCTTTTTGTTCTTCAGGCAGTCCTTGCACAAAAGGAAGTCTCTGCATTGCACTTATCAATTTGTTGAAGCTTTTCACTATCAGACATGGTAGGATGTCTGCCTTTGCACAGACGAAAACTTAGAGCAGTACAACAAGCCATGTTCTGGCTGGTCCTGGCCAGTTCCTGAAAGCGCTACCATCACATATGCTAACAACTGCTTTCACAGATATGATGGTGTAAAAGGAATAGATGCTGTTTCCTTGCTACTGCTAACATAAATACCACTTCCATGCGGTCTGTTCTGTGGTGATCTGCAGGATGGCTCAGGTCCAGTCAGTCAGAAATGATTTCTTGCTGATGGAAGTAATTTAATCTTAATTTGGAAGGGAATCATCAAAAACATAGGCTTCCTTTACAGTTGTGTAAGAGATAGGAACATTTTGGAAGGTGATTCTTGCCTTCCATAGTTGTTAAAAAGAGTTAAAATTAAATGGGCATGGAGAAGTGCAGAATAAAGGGATTATAGATGAATGGCCTGTTTTAGATATCCAGCTTTGAGATAAAGTCTGTTCGTTGCTAAAAATAAGCAAGAAATTCCAACAGTGTTGATACTGGTCATAAAAGATCAAACAGGCAACACAGAGAGAAAAATTACATGATAATCTGCAGTAACTGGAGATACGCCAAAGCACAATGGCTGAGTGGTGCTGGTGAGCTGCTAGCTTTTCTCTGGATGAAAGTGGGAGGAGAAAAGAGAAGCATATTCTTTAAGTGGAAGTGAGAGAAAAGCCAAGCAGTTAGGTCATTTTAATGATAGGAAAAATAAAGAAAAAAAAAAAGGAAAAAAGAAAAAAGAAAAACAGACAAAATAGAGAAGAAATGAGGTTATCAGCTGGGTGTGGGTGTTTTGCATTGAATCAGAAAACTGTGAGATGTCTATTTCTTTTGAGAAGGGAAATAACAGAAAAGATATCTCTCCTTTCACCAGATGGAAGAGAGAATGAAGAATGACTTGGGAAATGGGAAGCTGAAAATCTCTGAATAATTCAGGATGCAGAGGAGAAAAACAGAAAAATGTCTTTTCAGAAAGGATTACAGCAAACTCCTAAAGCAGGATTCCCCCAAGTGTCACAGGTCTCTGTGTTTCCATTGCTTTCCATTGAACTATGCTGCTTGTCTTAACTCAAGATTTAGGTTTTTCACATTCAATTTTGATTTTATGTAAAAAGTTTAAGTCCAGGTTTGTCAATTTAGTTTACATTATTCTTAGAATCTGATTAGACAATTGTTTGGCCGATATTTAAAGAAAAATAAATTTGCTTGGTGGAATAAACTAATAACAACTAAAAAGAAGACTCACTAGACAGAGGCTTTTAATATACTGACTAGAAAGAAATAATTTAAACTCTAGTATTGTGGTTTTCCAAGTGGAAAAATAAAGGTCTTCATTCATCCCAGTGTAATACTTGGAACAGATGGAGTTTCATTAAAAGGACCTGACCTAGGACATTTGTTCTCATTTCAACATTATAGTCCACATAAAAAACAGTTAGAAAAAAATAGCAGGAAACTTTTGTAAAGCAACATCAACAAACTGAGACCCTTTGTGTTCCCCAGAGAGCAGTCTGATAGTGGAAAGATGGCTGTGGGATTTACAAACAAAATGAAAACTGGCAAGGATATCAAACTGAATCCCTTTTAGGCAATTTACCTCTTCCTCTAGGCTCATAAAAGTTAAATAACAACTAGAAACTTGCTATTTGTGATAAGCACAAGAGAGCTGGCTAAGCTGATGCTGTAGGAGTGACTGTCTTTTTCAGTGTCTACCCTTCACATTAGGATCACTTCGGGCACAGGTTGCATAACTCCAGCTCCTGGATTTTACTCCACCCAACAGTGCTGGTTAACAAATGATATATAGACATTGATTTAAATGTAGCCTTTGAAGTTATACCACAGATTGATATGCGAAACAGAAGCAGGTAAAGAGCCAGTTTTATCTGGCAATTGTTCTGCCCACACCCTTGTAGTTTTAACATTTTGGAAAAGTTATTTGGTCTTTGATGAGGGGAAAATGATGCATTTGTTTTGGGATGACAGCTCAAGGCTCAGTTATTACATATAAATCTCATCTCAGCAATATTTTGGCTTCTGATATTTTAAGCAAAATTGTCTTGGCTTGAAGTTGATGTTGACCTTATGAGGGATCAAGTCAGTCTTCCTGTTGTTACTTGCAGTGAGCACATATTTTCTCTGTCTCTTGATACGCAGTTAGGATTTATCTTACTACCCGTGTAATGAGAAGGGTTTGTTGGGGGTCAGTCTTGTGATTTTAACCCTACAAACAGTAAAATTTACATGAAAACAAATGACCATGTTATTCATCTTTCTTTCTGACATCTAGGGAAGAGTAACCTTATGGGGATTGCTTATATGGAATGTGATAAATGCTTTGTGAATATTGAAGTTACATAGTTGCATTGGTTAATGAGAGTTATAGATACTTAGAGAGAAGTTTTGTGGAAATAAGAGAGGGGAAAAGGTATGTAGGAGCTATGTCACCTCTAACGCAAGGCCTATGGGTCATTTGGGCTCTTGAGGGAGAGATGGCAGAAAGACTGCAGCCCTGGTGGAAATTCCTCATTGCAAAATGTTGTAACACACCACAATACACATAAAACTACTGGGGCTAAGTGAATCATAAGTTTCTAAACCTGAATGTTCCAGAGAGCAGAGCTAACACTATGGTGTGTGCCAGTAATAAGGGATTGGAAAAAAACATATTTCTTCTTCAGGGGGATAGAATATTTTCCACAGCCTCCTAGATGGCCCTAGGTTAGCTTAGAAATCAGTGTGGTCAAAAGAAGTAACAATGTCTTTCAGACTTTTAATGAAAAGCAGCTCTTTTTTTCTTGTGCCATTAAATAGTGATAATTTGTGGTAGCCACCCATTTGCAGAGACAGCAGAATATAGACTAATAGACATAATTTGGACTTTTCATGAATGACAAATATTCTTTGTATCTCCTTTATGGCCATAAATATACTTTGCAGAACATAGGCCACCTCCATTTTTCCTGGAGCAGGAATCCAGAACATGGACCTATTAAACCATGCTGGAGCTCCAGGCAGTACTAAATTCCTGTTTCCTTTCAGGAAAGAAGAGGAACAGCTGAACACCAAACTTGTATAAAATTTCCCTTGATTCTTTGATCTTAATATAGCTATACTGAATTAGTGGATGACAGGACTCAAGGGGCACTGTTCTCATTACAAGCATTTCTCTTTGGGGAAGCAGCAAAAGAAATACATTTGCAAGACACAAAACACCAAAAGTTTCCACAGCACTGAGTTTTTTCCCAGGGACTGGGAATTGGCTCAGGGTGCACTAATCCTCCTGAAATCCATAAATCCCAGGTCATTTGTTAAAGAATTGTGTCTTCTGGCCTTGCTAGGTAAGGGGGAAAAACACCGTGTGGTTAAACTATCTGAGTGAAAATACAGAAATACAGCTAACGCTTAAGCCTAATATAGATAATTAGTCATCAATGCAAAAGAATCCTTTCATTTTCTGTGTAAAGACTTTTCATGACCTTTTAACCATTTTTTGAAACAAAATTGTTACGCAAGATGCCATTACTATAAGTGATAAACAATGTAAAACATTTGTTTAAAACAAAGCTTCGCAGGAAAACATCAGAAACAGCAATAAATGTATCAGGCAAAAATTATTTGAAAAACATAACATTTCAAAAGCAGCCATTTCTTAATTCCAGCGGCTTTCTGTGTTTGCTTTTTGAACTAGTGCTTTCCAGTAGAGTGATCTAGTTCAGGGAAGAGAAAGCCCTCTCGTGAAGTTTGCAGGCGGAGGCAGCTGTTTGCCTCTTTGTCACAGCTGGGAGACGAAGCGTGTGGTGGAGCCCTGCTGTCTCTCTCAAGCTGCGTGAGGGAGCAAATCGCTGGTGTGGCTTTGGCACCTGTACAGGGTGTATCCCCCTTCTGGAGCTTTATTTGTTCTCCTTTTCAAACTAAAGGCATCTGAAAAAAAAACCAAAACCAAAACCAACCAACCAAACAAAAAACCAACAAAAACCCGCATAGCCTGTTTGTTCTTGAGAGGTAAAGGGCATTTAGAGAAAAGTACAAAGAATAATGCCATTAGAATAGAGAATGAAGAACAGAAGAACAGGACTACTTGAAGCTGAAAGGTTCCCCAGCCACTGTTCCCCAGTTATCTCCATGGCTGGAAGAAAGAAATGGTTTTTCCTGTTCAGTATCTTTCTCCATGGATGTTTGCCAGCGTGTCGTCTTTCTGCTGACATCTGCTTCAGTCAAACTTCTTTCCAGGCTCTTCAAGCTTTAAAATCTCTTTTCATCCTTTATGCAGAGTAATCCACCCAATCATCTACCAAGACAGACAGGGTGGTTTACTTTCTATTATTAGCTCAGGTTTTTTTCAATTTTAATTATTTTGAAGTTATTTACAGCAAGTGTCTTACCTTTGCTTTTTCCTTATTTTTTCTGCTTAGTTTCTTTAATGGGCTCTTTACACGTCATCCTATCGCAAGAAGCCGTTCATAACCAGAACACACAGTGAATTGCAGTCCACTTCATTGTGCAGTTTCTGAAAACCATGTTGTTATCTCTTCTTCTTCAGCCCCAGGTAGCTATGCCTTTGAACGCCTCATAAAGGTTGTACAGGATAATTCTGTGTGCTACAGTGCCAGTCAGGTCTATATCACATAACAAACATTAGTCACGGTTAGCTCTTGTGCCTAATTTTTAGCATGCGTAATGTAACAAAATTTGGTGTGAAAATTTCACAACTGTGCCTACACTACTCTGCTATTGAGTGCATTACAAAAAAAGATCATACCATCATGAGACTTCCACAGGAAAGTTTGTTTGACTCCAGTTTCTCCTGAGACCCATTTTCTTCTGCTTTTACTGATACCCATCAGAAGAGTAACCTGGCTTTGCTTTTCTTCTGCCATCCTTTCCCTTAAGCCTTCAGCTTTCCTACTTCTTAGATTTCCTGCTGACAGCCATCACTCCTGCTACTTGTCAGGGTTATACTTATTACCTGCCTGTCAACATGTCAAAGTGCTCGAGTCTTAGCGAGTTATGAGACCTTCTTCCCATCACATATCAATCAAGAAAGTTATATTTACTGGAAAATGTCAATGGAAAGAGTGCTGAGCTAAAGACGGTGCCCTGTGAATGACTGAAATTTAAGAACTGTTTTTGTAAAAAATATCCTTTTTCAACCAGCTTTTCCCCACAGAGTCAAAGAAAACCAGAGTTTGCTGTTTGCTTGACTATACATAGCAGAAGTACTGTATATATATATATATACTCAGTATTTTACAATATGCAATTCAGAATTGGTTTGAAGAGACTATAGCGAGAATAGACCATGCAGCAGGCAGGGCTGTTTTTTGTTAAACATGTGGGAGTAACAATGACTGGAGGGGGAATTGAAAATAGGCAAGGTCTTGTTTCTGCTGCAGCTCTGTTTGAAGCTTTAGAAGGCCCTGTGGGTAAAGGGCCAGGAGCACAAGCTGTGTTGATCTCAGTCCTCTGAGGACACTGTCTGGCAAGGGATGGACTGAGCACCTTGCTTATTTGAGCTCAGCAAGAGTATTATGCTGACAGCATTTTGTACGGCTGGCATTGGCAAAGGGAAAGGTTTGTGTTACATTATCCAAATGCACTGCAAGTGTCTGTTTATTGCTAGTCTGCCACTCACTGGGCAGAGAATTAGGGAAACAAATGCACATTGAAAAGAAGGAAGAATAGAGGTGATGCCAACTGAATAGGGGACAAACACTTGTAACTAGGACAGTGTTGTGAATACAAATTATTTCACTGATACTTGGATTCACGCCCTCTTTTTCCTAGAGCTATTGAAAGGGTGCATTCAATATATCTGTCTCCACACAAGCAGTTCAGCAGGCTTGGTTCTGTGCTTGGTTTTGCTGGTGGAAACTGCAGTTTCTGTTGCTGAAAATTTTTTTCTAAATTTTTTTGTAAAATTAAGAACAGTTACGGCAGCACTGTTAGACTCTGACAAATGTTAGTGAGGAAGAGTGGTTTCACTTGTTCAATTTCAGTTCAGCTTCCAGCAGGGTCTCGTTGCTGCAATTTGATGTCTTTTTGGCAGACCTAGCAAACTTAGCTGTTGTCTCTAGTCTAGTGTCTAGTGGACCTGTATCTGCATCATTCATTGCCATTAGTCCTAGGACTGTCTATAAAGTGAATTTAAATGACTACCTAATTTGTGAGTCATACTTTTACATACTTTGATACATGCTGAAGAATGGGAAAATATTCCAAATGCTGCTACAAAAACTATTTACTTTGACCTCTCTGTTTAAATTACTGTTCAGTTTGTCTCCTGTACTACATAGGCAGTCCCTCAGAAAGGAGGTTTAGGACTGGATGAGACATGGAATTTAACCATGCTTCTTACAAAAATGAGTTCTCTTTGTTTCCTGAATGAAGAAAAAAATGATCCTTTTGCTATACATGAGTCTTTCTGAAAATAAATGGAGGGTTTTCATCTTGGGGCTGCCAAGTAAGAGTCTGACATGAACGCTCATATACTACAACATACTGTATTTTAGGAAAGGACGTAAATGTGTCAAAGGATAGAAAGATCATATACATCCTCCCACAGCTACCTACCCTTATATATTTCGTACATGTGCACAAGTACACATGCATACAAAAGCAAAGAATAAAAGAGCACGGTTGCTCCAGTTCATGATTTAGGGGTCAAATCCAAACAAGATGGATATTTTTGTTTGTAAATAGTTTATACATTCTTTTAAAAGATGAAGTGTAGAAATGCTTCACAAAGCAATAGAATGGGAGGATGAAAGATAAAAATCAACTGATCTAAGAGCTGCGTGAATTTCTATTCAGTTGTAGATATTGCTATTGCTGTTGTTTCTAAACTGTATGTACTATTTAATGTCATGGCATTTCTATGAATTAGATTTCACATTTTGAAACAACGCTATTTCAGAATAATAAAATGAGCAACTAATAGAATCCAGACTTGGGGATTCTTAGATTATGTTTTGGGCACATTTTGTTTTATAACTATTCTTATTTAATTTTTTTATTTTCATCTATTTAAAACTGTAACCTTTGACCAATCTCAAATATTTTAGAGGAGAAAACAAGCTAGCAAGAAGAAATAATCCCAAAAAATAAATTTTAAAATAGACATTATTGAAAATCTTCATCATGCTTGGAAGAAATCATCTGATGCTCCAAAGCCTGAGATTTAATTTACCAATATTGCTCAAAAGCAGAGAAGGGAGTGATCTAAAAATGTCCAGAACAATGGTGCAGGCACTTTCTATAGTGTATGTTTGTTGCTCTGCTCCCTAACATGGACTTAAATGACCTTGTTAAATTTGTCTTTCTGAACTCCATCACCAATTTGACATTTTTTAGCAGATGCTCACTTAATCACTTTGCCTTTTTAAAGAAAACTGACCTTGTTTTTTAAATCATCTAGAAAAAAAAAGCTAATATTCTTCATTCCCTTTCTCCTCTGTTTAATGTTGAGCTGGTTTGGTTTTCTTTTTGGCTCCTTTCTTTATCCCCTGTCATTCTACAAGGAAAGAAAAGATTGTACAAAGTTTGATTAAAAGAAACTAACGGAATTTCCCTTTTCCCTAGACCCTTTCTGTGGAATTTATGATAGAGAAGAGTGATGCAGTCCTTTCACCAGCTGCCTTTGTAGGGTGTGGAAAAGGGAAGGTCATATCTGGAGGAGCACAGTAATTTTAAATCTGTAAAGCTCAAACACCATGGAAAGATTTTCACTCTATCAGATTAAACATGCTTGAAGAACAAAACTCTCAGCTGCTGGCAGAAACCCCTGCTCCGCAGAGATGTGCGATGAAACAACTAACTTTATCTGCTCTCTATTCTTCCCACCATTCACCTTTTGCGCATGTGGTTAACCAATGCGTCATCATTCCTATCGTGTGTTTCTTGAGTTATAGGTCAAGAAAGGCTGACCAGGTTCTGATTTTTGACTTTGGGGCTATTCCAGTAGCCTTCATGTTCCCGTTATTTTTTTAAAATAAATTTACAAGTAGCTTTCACAAGGAAGATATATCACAGACATTTTTCCTGGCTGCACTGAGATGATATCAGAATGCGAAACAATAAGCATGGTTTTCATGCTGGCTAGTTACATTACATTTATAATTATTATTACTTAGTCACAGTCAATTAGGGTTTTAATGCGAACACATAGCATCTCCCTGGACTGGATTTGGAATTGAATGCTAAGTACTAGTCTAGACTTAGAAGATTTACTGGCTCACGTCAGTCTGTTAGCTGAGTGATGTATTTTGCTGATGGAGCTATGCTGGAAGAAGGCCTAGGAGTTGCACCAGTAAAAATTCCTTTTGCTGGTATAGCTTTTACCCTTTCTTTAAGCAAAAGCAAAACCTATGGCAGGAAAAAAAATCCTTTTCTTTACTTTTTATGTTTCGGCTGCTGTGTCCACACTAGCACGGTTTGTTTCCACTCCCTGGAGCACCTGAAGCCTGTGTGCTGGCGGAGGCAGACAGTAGACTTGTCTGTTATCTTGTTTTACCTTATTCCCGCAAATTACAGCATAAATTGTCACACCTGCTTTAAAAGTCACCTGGGCATGATGACTCTCCAGTAACTTGGGAATCATCTATGGAATGGTTTTACTACAAGGGAAAAATAGTTAACAATTTTCATCTGAGCCCACAAGAAGTGTCTTTTTTAGTAACAGCTGAATAGACTGACTCTTGGCTTTTTGCTGAGACATTACACAGGAGCGCCCCAGCAACTCAGTCTCTCTAAATTTGACTTCTGTTTTGCCAAAAAGCTCTGCCACCCCCTCCCAACCCCCCTCCAGTTTTACTTTGATGCAATTGGAGCTGATTTTACCATTACTTTAAAGTGTCTAGACAATCCCATGCTCATATAAACACTCCAACTCTTCACACCATTGCTTGTATTGTCTTACCTTTGTTCGAGTTTTGGCAATCAAATATTACCCCAAAGCATTTGCTGGATCAGATTTCATCATTATGTCTGGTTAGGGTCTAAGCCAAGCAATCTTTACTCGTGATAGCAGCTGTTAGCCTGCTTGGGTCAAGTAAGCTATGATTTCCTATTTTCCTTGAGCTAAAAATGCGTCTTGAATCAAGACTGTAAGACAGGTGAGCACAGGGGCTGCATAAGGATCTGTAAGACGCTGAGAGCTGTAATGTTAGATCAATTTGGTTTTAATTGTCTGATTAAAGACCAGCCCCTTTATTACTTTTTGCAGGCACCTAACTAACATTTTATGCATAAGGTAGCTACTGAATAACTGCTCCTTTAAAAAAATATATATTGGTATTTCCTACTTGAACTCAATTTTAATTTTCTATGGAATTCATCCCTTATTTCTTATTCTTGTCAATGTTTGTTTTCTTTGGGGAGAGGGAAGGGGAGATTTAGGTAGCTGAACACAGCGATGCCATTTCTGAAAATAAGGGTACATGACTTTGCTTTCTGAAAGACTGCCAACAATAACGACATCAGAGACGGTTCACCCTCTTCTTGCAAGTGATTTATGAGACAGAAAACAATATTTAATGAGGTCAGATGGCCCTGAAGAAGAGCAACAACACAGTTAAACAAAATAAGCAGAAACAATAGGGAAATCTCAAGGAATCTGACACACATTCATACTAGAGAGAAACTAAAAGCCCTGATGGGAGAAATGCACCTCAAGAATGATATTATTGACTAATTCAGCTCTATTCTTTATCATATACCACTTTATAATTTCAGTTTCATTTGACCAGTGTTTCATATATGACTATGCTGTCACAGTGAGTGTTTCTTATATTTTTGAGCTCCAAACTCTAAACAAATATGTTACACTATTTAAGATTCTAGTAAAAAAGAAATTGTATTATTTTTATGCTATAAAAATAGAAGTCTTGCTTATGTTTTAATTTCACATATGAGATTTCCAAGTTTTACATTCAGTTTTACAAGTTTGCATTTGTGAATTTCATGATCAAATGATATTTTTTTTTCTCCTTTAAATAATCGTTTGCTGCTTCTCGCACTAGAAAAAATGTAAAAACATACAAGACAAGGACCGATATTACAATATTCTTCCTTTGAATATTTCTAAAGCAGAAAGCTTACTCTGCCCTCCACCTTTGAATTTGTATCTCTCTTTGAAGAGTCTCTCTCAAGCAACTACTGAAATAAAAAACAAATACTCTCCACAAATCTATTGATAGCTAAAAAAAAAATGCTCAATAGTATATCCACCTGTAAGTTCTGAGCCAGCTCAAATTGCATTTCCCCAGTTTGTAAAGGCAGACAATGTGCAGAATCCTTTTTTCCAGTTGCCACTGACTCAGCTGCCAGACTCCTGAAGCATAAAGTCCACTTGAAGTAAGCTATAGACAGAAAAGTGCTTTCTGAAGGTAATTTCAGAGAAAAAGAAAGAACTTTTAAAGAAAGCAAAGTCTTCATTTCTGTTGTCTCAGATCAAATGTTTTCCTTTCTTTCATGATTTTTTTTTTAAGTAGATCTAATTGCTTCTGTTTTTAGTGTAGCAGCAAGGACTAACCGAGAAAAACAACCAACCTCCCCCAAGAAACCTCCAATTCCTTTCCTATTGTTCAGTACCTTTTATTATGAAAGCTTTCCAGGTCTATAACTGTCTCTTTCCTTTCATTAGCACTTTCCAAGACACTGAAGGGTTGCAAAGTTGCCATCCTAACTGTATTTACAAACTGACTCATGTTCTGCTACGTTGTTTCCTCTGTTACTTGACTACCTCTAGAACTGTTTTGCTGACATAGTGGTTATAGGATTTAATTTTTCACAACTTAGAGTTCACTAATTTACACAGATGCCCATTTTCCAGGGGGACCTTCTTTGAAACCCATATATATCTATATTATAATTATTTTTAAATTAAGATTAGTAAATCAAAGTAAAGGAGGATTCTGACGTAGATTCCCTGGGACTACTTATGTAGTTTTTTGGTCAGTTGTTTTCTATTTAAACTACGGACGCATAAGCGTCACTTTTAGTCACACTGATGTCCTACAGATCAGCACACTGGGATAATCATCCCAGTTTGTTCTCAACATCTGGCTACCAGCAGAGACAGATAGATAACATATTGAAGGGATGTCTGTGCTGCTCAGCAAAAATAGCGTATTGCTGTAATGGAACTTACTCCTTGATCAGAGGCCATATGGTCGTGTCATCCTGGCAGCCTGCCTGCCTCACCAAGTCATGCTGAGAGACAAAGACCACAGCTGACACAGGCGGTAGTTGGTGCAGTTCCAGTCTCCAAACTGTGGAGGGGGGAGGCTGCCCAGCCTCATGACCACACTGTCCCATACAAAAGCATGCAGCTGGTGATCCTGTTTCTGTCTGTAGAGCAGAAAAATGGGTACATACCTGACCTGAGGTGACATGAATGCAATGAATCTGGTGTGATGGGGTTGAGCCAGATTTACTGTTCATGGGGTACTGTTCATGGCATAGGATACCCAAAGCAGAAGATGCCTGGACAGACTCTGTAGCATGTGTATAGCAAGGTCAATGGTGAGGGCACTAGACTCTGATGTGTGATCAGGACCTGGTGCTACTGCTGTGACCAGGCTAGTAGATATTCAGCTATCCTGGGTGTGTATATGGTGTACCAGGCTCTGCTGACGGGAGGGCTGCATGGCTTTTAGTGTCCTCAAGCTGGATGCTGTGGTCATAACACTAAAGCTGCATCATTACTGGGCTGTATAGATGTGCTGTTGGCATGCTCTTGGCCTTTCTGCTAACCTCTGTTCCTTTTCTTGGAGAAGGGATTATTTCTTCCCACCCTGACAAAGATTTATAAACAGTGAATGAGCACCAATATAAAATCAGAGGAGAAACTATAGAGCCTATTAAGAGAAATGGGGAAATACATCACTGAGGGTTCTAACCCTGAAAACACAGTTACCCCCCTCCCTAATGCTGACTGCAGCAACACTGCTAAGGCTCAAGGCTGAGGTGTCTGGCTCAAAATAGTCTTGATAAGAAATTCATTACGTATTTTGTTTACACACACTGGTTGTTCTATACTGAGGTCAGTCTTTGACCACAGTGGTGTTGTGTTGTCCCACAACAATACTGTGGACGTCAGATGCGCATTGTCATCTTAGTGAGGTCCTGCAGATCAGCCCATCAAAATAATTGCCCAAATTTACTCACTACAGCTGGCCAGCAGACGCATATGTAATGGTGCTTTTAATTTTTGCAGTATTTTTTTCTTTCTGTGTCCAGTTAATGTACTTCATATATTCTAAACCTCTTCGTTGGCCAACGTTTTTCTCATGCTGTTGATATTTTTCTGCTCACAATTATTAGCATTGTCTTGGCTATGCTAAATTACCTTGGCTCATAGACCTTTGGCCTCCAATATACCAATTTCTTAGGACTTGTTTCTTCTTTTTTATATAAGGTTTGGAAAAGACTGTCTGAAACTAATTGAATTTTTTTTTTTTTAAGGCTGACCTACCAAAGCAACTGCTACTGATGTCATTGTTCTTGATATTTACACATAAATCACTTCTAAGTCTTTCATATGTTTATGGACATGGTATATTGAGCTAATTTTAACTCTACTAGATTACTCTCTCCCTCCATTTGCCAGTAAGTGGATGAAACTTGATTTCAGATGGAAATTAATTTTAACTGTAGTGACTTACAGATTTACATCTGCTGACTCTCTGTTAAAATGCATGTGAAAGCCAGTATTTTTCTCATGGAAAAATGAAATTTCTCTCAGATTCTGCTTTTTAAGACTCTTCTTCTGATAGATAGATGGTAACTGGCAGGTTAATACATCCCCATAGTAGAAATCCATCTGAGAAAGTAAAAAGAAGTGCCAAAGACCCAAGCTTTCCCTGAAGTCCAGAGATTAAACATCTCCTTGTTAAAGTTGACTTGATACCTTGCAGAGCCCTAGGGCTGTTTAGAGTAGCTTGCTTCAGTTATACTCTGCCCACCTCCATGCTGCATTACAGAGGAAGCAATTGTGAATAGTTTTTTGTATCATTTTAAAAGAGATTCAAGAGGGAATAACGTCAGTAGTATGTAACCATAAATGATGAATTCTAAACGACGTAGTAGATGGAGTTGATATTAAGGGCAGGAATTATAAAGATTATGCTGTTACTCTGTCCTTCTTTTGCTCAGCGAAAATTTGAGATTTTTCTGGCCATTTCAGTCAGGAGGAAAAACTGATGAGAGCAACAGTTTCTGTTCTTTGGCTGCAGCTCTGTTTATTTACAAAGAACAGCAACACTTTCAAAAGATGGAGATCATTAGAATCATCATTTCAGTCAGCACTAGCACAAAGGTCTGCAGCCTTTTCCTTAGGGTGAAGGCCTTTATATTCTTTTCCCTCTCTCTTTCTTCCATGACTTTCTGGTTTGTTTTCTTTTAATATTTTTTCTTTTTTCTGTTTGGTGTGTGGTTTTTGTGTTTGTTTTTTTTTTTCACAGCTTCTCAATGAAAAGGACACTTTACTTCTCCAGTCTGGGCAGTGATCTTCCAAGTGCTGCACGAGTGAAACTTTCTTGGGACGGCATGAATCAGACTTCACACAGGGCTTGCTATGGGCACCATGATACCATGGGACTTTCCAAGTTTTGCCCAGTGAGATTCATTATTTAGGTAGGGTGTGGGCCTGTCCAAGCACAGAGCAGGTTCTCAGGTGTTAGGGAACAGAGGCACAGCATTTGGTTACCAGTTGAAAAGAACTGCAGTGACATCCATGGAGCTATATGCGTCTCAAGTGCAGACTATGCACAAGTGAGGCCCGTTGTGAGTGTTTTTTAATTTGGTACTGTAGCGGGGCTTAAATCTATTTCTGTGCTTTTGGCAGGAGTCATAAACAAACACACAGTTATATAAAACTATTTGTGGCCCTGATGGTGCCAGAAATAAATGGGGACAGTTGTTTTATTTTGCTAGAATCAAAGAACAAAAGTAATATTTATTTTTTTTCCCTGTCATAATAACACAACGTTAACTGAAAAGAAAATATCTGCTACCCTTTCCTTTTAAAAATGCTTAGCAAACAATTAAAATAGGTTGGACACAAATAATTTTATTTTAATATATATTTGCATTTCTGGGCTTTAACATTAGTGCACTGTACATAAAATTCTTTATATTTTTAAAGCTCAAAAAGTAACTTTGACAGCTGTAATAAATTTAGCCTTTTTTCCATTAAGAAAGCTAAGCTTTTATAATTAAGTTTTGTGTGAGTAGGCAGGCATGTCTGTGTCCATGCAGGTCGGTCTGTCTGTTCTGCCATGTGCAGTAGTTCTCAACTTGATGGGCAAATGTTACCCTAATTTGAATGAGGAAAAGGTTTCAATATACCAGGGATATACAATGTCTTAAGGTATGATGGTTTTTTATTTGCTCAAAAATTTTAGGCGCAAGACCTAACAGACCTCCTAAAGAAATGGCTATGTTTTTCAGATAGTTGGTGAACAGAGGAGACAAGTACCTTTTAAAGGCTTCCAGAGGGACACTGTGCATAGAAAAGGTAAATATCTAGGCCTAAAGAACTCCAACCTTTTTCTGGGTATGTACTTCCTCTTGCCTTAGAAGGCACCTAGATGTTCATTTGCTTTAGGAAGTCTGTTTAACTAAGAGCCTAAGCTTGTTTCACTGAGCTGCCTAAATGAGGCATCTAGTGCCATCTTTCTGCAGGGTGTCTGAAACTTCAAAGCTGGCAGATGTAACACAGGACCTACAGGAGACTTATGTCCTTCTGGAGCAGCATTTGAAATGAGCATCTCAATGTGTCTAAAATGTCGCTTAGAGCCTCGATGATAGGAACACGAATTGCTCTGTCAGTAAGTAAAATTTAGAAGAAGCAATAAATATAAATTTGGCAGGCTGTGTCCTACCTCAATTTGTTCAACGCAAACAGACGTTCAGATCAAGGAGGAGACTGCATGAATGAATGCTTCTACTGATGGAAAAGCTGCAGCATGACCAAACTTTTTTGTAAGCCCTAGAGAATATACAAAAGGAAGAGTGTTATGAATGCCACACATATGGAAAATATTTCAACTGGAGCTTGCACCTAATTAGATAGCAAGCAATTTCTTGCCTGACATGATGTGGGGGTTTTTGTTGGTTTTTTTTTTTTTTCTTTTCTTTTGGAGTGCATATAAAACAAGCGGAGACAGGATTGGCTCTCCAACCCATATTTCTTTTAGGCAAATCCTGAGAGACAAAAGGAGAAATCAACAGGAAATCATTAATTCTGCTCTTCATGGAATTGCCTAGTTTTTAATCACATTTGTTTGGGGAGAAGAAATGGAATTAATATGGTGAGGTCCTCAACCTTCATCTATTTCCAACAAAATCATATTAGGATGGAAACTTAGTATCAAAGCTTCAGATTGCCATTGTGAGTATTTCAGGGAGTTGTGAGTATGTGAAAACAGGATGTTATGAACATTCCTGTTTTGCATACTCCATTGGAACATCTATAATAATAATAAAAATAATAATTCTGCTTAGCTTAAGGGCTTTGAAGCTGAGCAAAACACTCATGTTTTTTCACAATGAACATTTCAAAATGTTCATTGTGAAATGGAGAGCTAATTGTATTAAAATAACATTATTACGTTGTCAGTATGAATTATTTATAATAGGACTGAAATTATGAAACCGTCTCTGTTTCAAGGATTTGTCAAGGTATTTGACTCTAAATAAGTAGCATTAATAATGAATAGTATTTCACTACACAGAAGGTCCTTTTAGTCCTGGATCTTCTGGACTTATGGAGAGAATAATCATGTCTGGATGGCAATTGCACTCAAGAAGAAAAACACATGCATGTGTGTGGCTTTGTAGGTGTGTGTATGAGTCAGACTAAGAACGAACGTTAGCAAGCTGAGATTTTCTTCCCATTATCTTGCATCAATGTTACAGACATATTGCTTGCCACAGGAATCCTGGGGTCAACTCTCTGGTTTGCTTGATTCAAATGAAAGACTTGGACCTTGGTTTCCCAGGGCTGCTCATACATTCCCAAGGAGAAATGCAACAGGGTTTATTTTAACAACAACAGCAACAAAAAGAATATTGGATTGAAACTGAAGCTTAAATTAATAAAACTCACAATATGAAATTGAAAGTCATGACCAGAGAAGAGCTGAAAAACGAAAACATTAGCTGCTCTAAACCAACTGAGATGACACTGAGAAAACTCTCTTTCGGCCATTATCCCTGTGAAATAAGCAAATAGGATTTGAGAATCCATGCATGAATCTAGTGTTTCTGAAAGTACAGACAGCTATTAGTACTGGCTCAAATCCAGAAAAATGCAACTAGACACTGTGTAAAAACTTCACACAGGTCTGCCTGTGTTTTGGCCCCTACCACCTTGGCAGCCCCAGCTTTCTCATAACCTCAAACTGCCAATCAAGCCCAGGTGGATGTTCAGTGAGATGTGAACAGTCCAGAATAAAATAACCATATTAATTTTCAGTTGTGATCCAAGCAAAGATCTGGTGAATAGAAACCTTTCAGTGCTGCTTTAATTAACAATAGATCACAAACAAGATATGATTAAAATTGAACGTTATATAAGAGGAACTATCCCACATTATTTCCCTATAACTACAATTAAAAAAAAAAAGGAAAAAAATATCTGTGATGTAGGTCTCAAGCCTTTAAACATTAAAACCAATTAGTACATTTAGTCAATAGTCATTTGCTTTTGCCTGAGCTACCCACAGTCTTTGAAAAGGCTAAGCAGCGTGCTGAGTTTTGGGACTTTCATGGACAAAAAGGACATTGTGTGATATTTCACAAAAAGATATTAAGGCTGCACATAGCAGAACATATCTTCAAAGAAATCCCTATTACTGCAGTTGTATAATTTTTACTCTGTGTAATTAGATTTCAGATCACAGATGGCTTTAGAAGAATTGCTGAATATGCTATGTTCAGAATGTTATGGTCATATCCTGGACTCCTACACGTCTGCTCCTTGTTATTAGTTGTAATTTGAGTTTAAAGAATAAAGTCAGACAAATAATTCCATGCTTCTTGCCATTCTGTGATTCTGTGTAATTTTTCACTGTATTTCACTGGAATAATAGATTTTCTGTTTGGCTAACTTTAAAAAAAAAAAAAAAATCATTAACGTCCTTGATTTTTATCCAGGTCCAGAGGATGGAAAAGGGATCCTCAAGGTGAGTTTCATCATACCTAATTCTCATTGTTTGCATCTATACCGAAGAGGGCTACATTCTGGACAGCACCTAGAAGTGAACATTTATATTATACATAAATACATTATATATATATATTATTTATTTTTACCATCTTCTTTAAGATGAGCCAAATTAAGCTTCTGCTCACCAATCAGATGAATCCCCATTCCTAAGCCCAGACATTGGCTGCCTACATACAGAGATTGGATCAGCTGGCATCTAGGAACAGGATACATGGCTTTGACTGTAAAACACATTAGGGAAACAACTAGTTGATCCTGAAGATGTGCTGGAGTAGGTGTGCCTGAATTTCCAGAGTCCTCCTGGGCTTATGAAGTGGGGTGTCTATGTGAACTGTAAGCTTCAACGCCTAATCCCCTTCTCCTCATCCCTACTCAAAAAAATTTAAACACTGATATTCTTTTGGGTCACATCTGTTTGCTGAAAACATGGCTAGTGAGAGAGATCACATAATCACACAAACCATCACAGTACTTGCCAAAGAAGACAGAGACCCAAACAAAATTTTCTCCTAAGCCAAATCTGGCCCCAAACTCACATCTTCCATGAGACTGGAGGTTGTGTTAGGACCCCCTTGGCAAAGCTGAGCTACTGGTTCAGACAAAAATGTAAGATTAATAAAGCCGGGGACACTCAGTAAATGAGAGTTATCAGAGCCCACTGAAGAGGGCATTACAGCTGCAGCTGTGGTCTTGTAGGCTGAACAGCAGCTGTGAGGCCAGCATTGGGCAGAGCCCCAGCCACTTTACAGTCTTCCTGTATAGCGTCTGCGTGGTAATTCATCTTTATTTTGCTGTGTTTACATTTTCTTTTTCTCTGCTAGAATTACCCGTAACAGGTGAAAACCACTTTTTTTTCAATATGGGAAACACAATCGGTACTGCTGGGTTTTGAAAAGTAAGTGTCAAACCCAAAATATGTAGTGAGCTAGAATACTGGCTTTTCTCGTACCAAGTACTTTTCATGCAAAGATATGGAAACCAGTTGGCGGGACAAATTACCGTTTCACAAAAATTTGGAACAGTCTATTTCATACTTAACGAAAAATGACACCCACGTACTGAAATGAAAATGAATACTGAAAGCTTTCCAGTGGACATACAATGAAACAGCAGGTAGCAGAGAACAAGAAGTACTGTCTTTGCAAAGTAAATTCAATTCAGATTAAATTAATGTTTCCTCAGGAATTCAAAATATTTAAAGGTGTAAAAATCTCATTGCAGGCTTGAAACCTGGTACTTGTCCTTAATGCCATTCACAGCATTGTATTAAATGTATATATATTTTTTTTAGGCTGGTTAGTTGGCCTTTTATCAAAGAGCAGAATATATATATTGTTCGTAATTAGAGTCCGGAGGAACTTAAGCTTCAAACAAGGGATCTACTGCAACTGGAACGGGAAATCCCACTCTGTTATCTTCAGTCTCCTGCACATTTTTGAAATATTAGAAACTCAACCCCAACATGGGATAGACCTTCCTACGCTCTGCATGGGGAACAGAGCTGGAAGGAAGTTCCCAGAGGAGTGTTAAACTTCCTTCAGTGGCCAGCTGAACAAAGAGCAGAAGAGACTACACTTACGAATATTTCTGAACTGCTGTTGATGTTGTTAGCTGTGCACATAATGACAGAAGAATAGAAGGCACAATACCCATGTTAAAACATATAAGCTTTGCTTTACGTTCTAGTGACAGTACATTGGAGAATGTGCTACCATCTTTTAAATCTCAACATAGACTACGCATACTTTCAATAATATATATTCATCCAAGCAGGTTGAAGCCTAAAAGGAGGCTTTAAAATTAGTTTGACTGCAGTGAACAAGGTGTTATAAAATATAAGCTTAGGTGTGCAACACTGTTGTGCTTCCCATATCGCACTTTGAAAATGAAACTTGGATGTCACTCACAAGGCAGATCTGTCAAATAGAGAAGCTCCAACAGGATGAGCTTTTCTTCCCCTTCCTGCTCTGAAGGAGGTGGTGATGTGAGCAGCCAGAAAGGTGACTGGGTTAGAAGGGGAAAATTACTGAGCAGAAGATGCCTGATGAAGTACTGACAGAGAAAATGCCTGCCAGCCTGGGAGCTGTGAGCCTGGGAACTAGACCCATGAACCAGAAGCATCCTTGAGAAGTGCAGCTAGCATCTTTGAAGTGCAGCTGGGTACCTAGAAACCAAAGACATCCTGAGATACCATTGATAAGTGAGAAAACAATGAACTGTAATGGCAAATTATTGTCCAAAAATGTGGAAAATAGTCTGGAAAATGGGGAAAACATCCTGAGAAAGTAAGAATCTCTATCTGCTGTGGGCCCCCTCCGGGCCCCTTCTGGGATCATTTCGGTCTGTCGTCCCAATTCTCAGCTGGTTAGGCCCTCCCCTCTGGGATCGGTTTTACTTCCCCGCTAGGATGGTTTGTTCCCCTTCTGAGATCTAATGCACTTGATACCGATATTATAATGAATTTACCTATATATGCACATATGCAATCTATCATAAGTATATCTGCAGTTATATTATCAATAATTTTGTTTCACTAGTGATAAGATGCCTCTTAGGATATGGCATAAACTGTATTTCATAGAATCACAGAATGGTTTGAGTTGGAAGGGACCTTAAAAATCCTCTAGATCTAACCCCCCTGCCATGGGCAGGGACACCTCCCACTAGACCAGGCTGCTCAAAGCCCCATCCAGCCTGGCCTTAAATACTTCCACAGAACTTCCACAACTTCCCTAGGCAACTTGTTCCAGTGCCTCACCACTGTCACAGTAAAGAATTTCTTCCTGATATCCAATCTAAATCTCCCCTCTTACAGTTTAAAACCGTTACCCCTTGTCCTATTGCTACACTCCCTGACAAAGAGTCCCTCCCCATCTCTCCTATAGGCCCCCCTTAGGTACGGGAAGGCTGCTACAAGGTCTCCCCAGAGCCTTTTCTTCTCCAGACTGAACAACCCCAACTCTCTCAGCCTGTCCTCACAGGAGAGGTATTCCGCCCCTCTGATCATCTTTGTGGCCTTTCTCTGGACTCGGTCTAACAAGTCCATGTCTTTCTTGTTCTGGGGACCCCAGAGCTGGACACAGCACTCCAGGTAGTGCCTCACCAGAGTGGAGTAGAGGGGCAGAATCACCTCCCTTGACCTGCTGGCCACGCTTCTTTTGATGCATTTCACACTCATTGAATTAATTTGCTTATGGTACTTCAAGGTAACACTGTTAAAACAAAGAATAGAAAAATAATTCCAACATACTCAGCTTTAAACTGCAATTAATATATTTAATGCAAGTTTAATAGGAGAACTGAAGATAAAATGGTGGTGTTTTTCTACTGCTAACTCAAGTCCCTTTTCTCATATACAATCAAGACTAGTTACTAAGTCCATCCAATGAATCTTCAAGTCAGCAGAAGTGCTACTTACCTGTATCATGCAAATATTGGCTAACCCCTCTGAAAAAAAGCCATTGTGTACTGCATACTGTTTAGTTGCTTGTATCTGTGAGACTACATACTCTAATTTCGTCCTAACCACTAGCAGACCGGACGTAGAGAAGCATGAGATCAGTAGAGATTTCCAGTAGGGAATATTTTATTTTATTCTATTCAGAATATTGGCACCATTTCTTTCCTGAAAGGTGAGAATTTTAAGGTTATTTACATACCTAAAATACAAAATTAAGCAGGGTCTAGACAGCTAAGTATTTTCTGAAATCTGATTATTCCCTTTAATTCTAATGTTAATTTCTTTTCCCCCTTTCTCTTTCACACAAACACTAGTTAATTACTGTTTTGGAGAGAGAGGAAGTCAAGATCAAGCAAATTATGGCTGAACATGAAGAAAGTTCTTCTGGTCATTTAATAGCATTTCTAATTTAATGGAATGTTTTCTTTCTCATTCAGAGCAGATTACACAAGATTATGTGTAATGAATAGCTATAAATTCCCTTTGAATCTAAGATAAGTTGGAGAGTCTCATCACCTTCCAGTTTGTAATAAAATATTAATTTTGGTTCATTTACAGATGTTTTGGGGAAGACAAATTACTGTAGTCTAAAGGCCACATTCTTCACTTCCCCCCCACTTGGCACAAATGCTGCTGACATTTTAGCAATAATGAGTGTTTGGCAACATATCTTTAGAAGGATCAAACAATAACTTATATCCAGAGAAGTTCTCATGACAGATGTCTAACTGAAAGCTTTGCCCTGGCTGACTACATGTGCATTTATTCTCTGGTTAAATCTAGGCTAATCCAGTTAAATCTCATTTATTTAAAATGAGTATTTTTGGAGGTTGGGTCAGGGTTTGAAATAATGAGTGTTTCTCTGCAATGCTGTGTTTTGCAAGAAGTGTCTCTCCACTTCTTCATAGCATTTCTGCTGCTAGAAATAAATGTTTCTTTTGAGAAGGGAGTGGAATTCTCTAGGTCTTCATGTCACCTTTGGCTCCCCAGCATGACTGAACGGGTAGATATTGCTGTACAATTTACTATGTCATCAATGATCCAAATCCCACTGTTGTAAATATTCATAGAACATCTACTGTGTAGGTTAACAGTACAACATAACTCTTCTGCAAATAATGTCCTAGTAGCATTTATGCTGGGAAAAAAAATGCCATAATGAGGGTTTTCCTGTATTTCTGAATTATAAAAATAATTTAAAACCCCCAAACCTCTACTTTCTGAATTGGAATGGATATGGCTAATTTTAAAACTTCTGTAGAAAGGAATATAGGAAAACCTCATAGGAATCTTTCTGAGGCCATCTGGTGTCCCAGGAGCCATGTTGCAGGAATTAAATTCTATGTTAGAGACACCGAAAACCCTGAGATATCCTGTTCTGGCCTTTTAGTACCATGAAGGAGATTCAGTGGTCCCAGCAGGTCCCAGCAGCTAACCAGAGGAGCTGGAAGGAAGTCAGGCAGAGATCAGATGCAGATGAGGTATTTCGATATTTACATAGAGACTAATCAGCATTGTCCTTGTCTCAGTGAATATTTAAACATTTTCTATGAAGTTGAATAGTGTCAGCAAGCAAATCGGAACTTATCCCAGGATACTTCCACTACATTGAATGATACAGTCTTTGTGTATTTGCCACTGCATACAGTATTTTAGATCAGAATATTAATAGCCTAATTCTAAATAGCATTTATCAGATTAATCCCTATCAATACATTTGTGGAGAGAAGGAAAAGAAAAGGCAGAGGGCTCAATCTCCAACTCTATGAGTTTAGCCCCTTTTCTCCAAGCACTGTTCAGCTGAATGTATTCAGAAAACTTGACTCAAACTTATGGATATTTTTGAGGTGCCTAAACCCACATTTTTTAGAGAATAATGTATAATGTCAATAAGTTCCTGCTCAGTATTTAGCCTGTCACCACAAATCTCTGGCTCTTCAACATTTCTCTAGATAGGGAGAAGAGAAACAGGGGAATCGGTGGGAAATCAGAAAGATGATTGAAGCTGGGTTTATATCTTGTTTTTCATACAAAGACTATCCCATGAATAGGAAATTTAAACCCAGCGATTCAATAGCCTCATTTCAAAGCTTGTTGTGCACACTTATCTTATCTGAAAGTTTCAGCATTGTGGAGTCATTCCGGGCAACACCACTTCCACTGTTTTCCAGGATTTCATTATAACTGCAGGCCTTGTATCACATTTGTGTGCTGGATTCGAGGATAATACACTAGGAGATCTAGGAGAAAGATAAACTTGAAGAAATACACTTTTGAGGCACTTGTAATACACAAAGGGATTAAGTGTCTTAGTTAAGGTCGGGATAGCGTTTTCTCATAACCTGTAGGAAGCTCTGTTTTGTTGTTTTGCTGGAGTCACAGACTTACCACATTACTGAGTATTTCTGTTCATATAAAAGAGTCTTTTTGCATCACAAACTCAGACGAGGTGGCACCCAGTGGTTAAAAGGACTAGGAGTAAAAATCTTGCATTATAACCAAAAAATTGGATAGAAAACAGGTGCTGGTGTTAAAGTGCATGATGTGGTCTGACTAGAGCTCCTTGCTATGAGGAATGCTATGTCTGAACTAGAGTCGGCATACTTCTTTCATCAAGTTTAGCACCAGGGAAGAAACAAAGGAAATTTTGAGTTCAGTTTCTCTTGATCAGGGCTAGCTAGCTTTTTAATGAGCAACAATGAAAACAAGTGTCAAACACCAAGGAAAATAGTTCTCATATATACACTTCGCTCCTGCTGCTCTATACCAGATTTTTTTCCCCACATTTTTCTGTTAAAAATTAAAGGAGATAGTAACAACAAAAGAAAATTACCGATTGTAAGATTTATATTGGGCAAATTTCTGGAAAGAAAGGAAGATTGCAACCCAGGTAGAACATTGTTTTTTTTTTTTTTTCAATTCAGAAGCTAAAATGAATAAAAGGCAACAAACAGTATAATGTAAGTAGCAGAAATGAGTGCTGTGGGAGCTATTGGAAGGTGGCTGAGCATCATATGTTGATGAGTCAGGGTGAAGATCTGAATCAGTTTCAGACAGTAAAAGGTGCCGCAAATGTTAATTCACCATAGAGACTTTACAAGCACATCTGTGCTACCAGTGAGTCAGGAGCATGGAGAGAATGACAATGGCAACCAAAAGAACATAACATAACAGTTCTCCAGCACACAGAGGAGATGGGAGAAAACAAGAAAAGAAGAGGAAGAGCAGCAGGAGGTACAAATTCTTACCAGCTCAACAGCTATGGTACCTCTCAACTTTAACTCCCTTATGCAAAGAATGGCACAGCTGCTTGCGTCTTGAAGAAGAATACACTGTACTACATCATTTCACTTTCATTCATGCCATTTAATCTGCCAGCAGCCATTTTTGTGTTTTGAATCACTTCATTCTTCCTGCTACAAATATTGCTTGTTTGGGAGTTTATTTATTCTACAGCATTAATTTGGAAAAAGGGTTTTAAGACATACTGTCTTAGGAAAAACTCCCTTTTAAAAGGGAGGATTACAGAACATTCCTGGTTGTAATGAATTGCATGTTTGTGCAAAGGGGAGCTGTTTCTAGAAGTATCCAAAAAACTTTGTAAGTAAGTGCTTTGTCCCTCATGTGTTACAAGGAATGGAAAACCCTTTGACATGCTGCTCTACCCAAAATTCAAAATTGTGATACCTAGTTGTCTTTTTCTGGATAAGATCATCCCTGTTTCTTAGTAAGTAGCAGAGAGCAAGATCAGCAGTTAAAGGACAGGTGGTCATGGTAAGAGGCAAAAGTAATTTTGACAGCAGGCAGAACATGGAGAGCAAGTTTTAGAGACGCAAGACTGTGATGTCTAATTGTTAGGGTCTGCGTATGATCTAGGTATCTAATCTTCACTATAGTCAATGGAGATCTAGAGCTTAGTTCAATTGCCCTTTCACAGGTTTCTGGTGCCATTTGAGATGTCCTTGGTTGTCTCACCCAGTCTCAACTTGTTTCTCGAGAAGGGCAGGGACTGCCTGTTGTCAGAACTCTTAGTTCTGAGCAGATGTCTCAGAAGTCTGAGGTTTCTGAAAAGGCATCATCCACCTGTATTTAGATAACTGAATCCTGCCCTTAATAACCAGACTGTATTAACAGCTACTTAGCTGACCAAATGTGTGTTCACCTTCTGGAGTGTTGAATAGACCGTGAGGCTCTGTTCTATTTATGAGGTCACTATTGACTGCAAAGGATCAGACATCCACTTTATGAGTAGGTACCTGGTTGCCCGCACCTATGTGGATATTGCAGATGCTGTAAAGAATGTTAAATAGCACTAGATGTCTATGTGCAGGCAACTGAACAAAGCTCTGAAATATACAGAGCTACAGTGTGTCTATAGTATGTCTACGGCCTGATGCTGCATCCCCCTAGAGACCATGTAAACTGACTGTATGGTTCTAGACAGTAGCTGGCTGACACAAAAAACACTTATTTCAGAATCCAAAAGATTATATTCTTACAAGTTCTGAAGTGCGGAAATTTTTCATATTACACACTGTGCTCAGAGACTGACTTCTGTAACAGAAAGCAGAAGTAAAAAGAATGAAAATATAACTACTCCATTCAGAAAATATTATTCTTTATGTAATAAATCATGTATTTGGATACCGTACGCAACTGAAAGGCCCAGTTAGGCACAGGGTAGTGAAGTGTTACCCTCAGAGATAGAACTCTGGGTTCACCTTCTGCTCCATCATTGAATTCACCTCGGGAAAACCACTTAGTTTATTTAATTTCTGTTTTCTCTTTTCCTTATCCTTCTGTCCGGTCTACACTTTTGCGAATTTAGACTGTAGATACACCTAGTAGTGAAATTACTCCTGTCTGTGACCCTCAAAAACAAGAGGTTCCTGATCTTATCTAAAGCATTTAGGTGATAATTCTATTTATCAGGTGGTTCTGTTATGTTCTGGATATTTGCATTACATAAGAACAAAACAAAAATTATTTGTGGAAAATAAGTAACTATTACCATTCTTTGCAAGTTAGATTACATTCTAATGAACAACAAAGAACGTCTGAGGGAACTGGGGTTGTTCAGTCTGGAGAAAAGGAGACTGAGGAGAGACCTTATTGCTCTCTACAAATACCTGAAAGGAGGTTGTAACAAGATGGGGATCGGTCTCTTCTCCCAAGTAACAAGCAACAGGATAAGAGGAAATTGCCTCAAGTTGGACGGCAGGAGCTTTAGATTGGATATTAGGAAAAATTTCTTCACTGAAGAGGTTGTCAAGCATTGGAACAGGCTGCCCAGGGAAGTGGTGGAGTCACCATCTGTGGATATATTTAAATGACGTGTAGCTGTGGTGCCTAGGAACATGGTTTAGTGGTAGAGTCGGCAGTACTAGGTTAACAGTTGGGCTTGATGATCTGAAACGTCTTTTCCAACCTAAATGATTCTATGAGTCCATGGTTCTAAAGGAAACACACAACATTTCATACTTGCTCTGAAAAATTACAGAAGTTTCAGCTAGAAAAGAATGAAAGGTTTATTCCAGTTCGTTCATGCCAATGGTGTTGACATAAAGTACGCTACTTTTAAAAATTAAAACTGTAATTTAACAAGTACTCTCTCAGAGATATGCGTAAAAATAGTGATTAAACAACACTGTTTAGGGCAATATCCCATCATGCATCTTTTTTACACTTTTTCCTGTCATTTCCTAATCTGAAGTCACATGTGCCTAAAAAACAACCAATGGCTCAAGGAAAAGTGAGGAAATATAAACTATTGCAGTAAGGCCAATGCACACAGCTACCAATTTTCTACATTCCCTTGTCCATTTGCAGAGTCAGCTTGATTTACCCTCTAATCATCTCTCAGCAGTGGGCCAGTAATTATAGCCATGGGGACCAGCTTCTCCTTCCCTTTTATGTAGAGCCATGAAAGCAGAAGGAAATGACATGACAACAACTGGGGGAAAAAACCAACACCTCCTTGCAAAGACTTACTCTGTTCTGGCTTGAAGCCTGCTGCTGGATAAACAGTTATTCTCTGCTTTGCTTCCCAACCTCTCTTCCAATCAAAGGGCTTCTCTGGGTTAGGAGGCACTCAGCATCTGAAGGATCCAACCCAAAAAGCACTTTATGATGATAGTTTTTAACTGCTCTTACACAAAAATCCGGAAGACTTACTTCCCAACTTAGCAGTCCCTATTTTTACCGAGGGACTATCATGCTGTTAAAAACTTTTCATGTAATTGCCACTATTTGCTGCAGACAATGTCCGATACTTAAAACTTCTAGTTCCTCACTAGTGAGAATAAAAGCTATCTCCTCTGCACTGCTTAAAAGTGCTATACACTTGCCAGCACTGCAGCACACTGAAGCACTCTACTTCTGAATAATGTAAAAAGCCACCAGATGAGCTTGCCTTCTGTAATTATTTTGTTTGATAACACAAATACTTCTAAAATGAAACTTCTTTTATTTTGAGCCAGCTACAAAAAGATGTAAATGAGTATCAGGGCTGTGACTTTTTGTATTTCTAACTGCAATTGAAGGATCATTTGACATTAGAAAACAATTTAGGACATAGTAGTTCAAGTTGTTAACAGGAAAGTTAACCATGACCAACAACATCTCTTCTGTTTTTTCACCCCTCATTAAACAAACCGAGATAAAAGTTATAAATACCATCTATAAGAACTGTCATACTGGGTCACACCAAAAGTCCAGCTTACGATCCTGCCAGTAGCAGAGACTTAGAGCAGAATACAAGAACCAGGCTAAGCACAGAGTGATACTCTCTGCTTTGGTTTATACTTTGAATTCCACAGCAACATACAATTGAAAGTTTCACAGTTTATGCCACCTTAAAAAGAAAGAAGAACACACACACCTCCCCCGCCCAAACCAAGCAGAAAGAGACGATGGATGAAGAAGACGTAATGTTGTGATGATTAAATACAAAGAAGTGTGACAGGTGGTGAAAAAAACTAAGTGAACAGGTTAAATGCTGTTCCTATAGTGCTCTATGCCAGAAAGAGAACTTCAATTTACAATTTTCTTATAGTATCTGCTTAAGGCAACCAGGATGGGCCTACCTCTCAGGACACAGAACAATTTAGGATTAGAATTTACAAAAACAAATTGTGTTTTAACTTCATAAAAAAATACCTGGCAGGTGTCAGAAACCAGGAACATTTAAGATTACCATCTTGCTCCATGACAATATGAACTTGCTCAGGAATCAGGCTGCCTGGGTGTTCCCAGTGAGTTAACTTAGTCCTTGCACTCCACAATGGGCTTCTCAGAGTGGAAGAGAAAACTCACGAAGGACAGCAAAAATCTCAGAATTCCCTGGATATCTTGAGAGCCTGGTGAATGGATGTGTGTAGGAGTAATATGTAACTGAATTACAGACTTATGCTCCGATTTCTCTTACACATACAATAATGACTTAAGTGAATAAATCGTTCATTTGTGTTAAAACAGGGGAATAAAAACTTGTGGACATTGGCCAACACGGAAATAGTATTTCTTTATTAAGCTATTACTTTCCATGGAAGCCATTTCCACATGAACTCTAAGATGCTAAGAAACAGCTAGAAGGGCAGACCACAGGACAATCACTTCCCACAGCACATATCTCACACAAACCAGAATAAAGTTTGTTGCTTATTAACTCACTGTGAGCTATATTTATTTTAAGAAAAACATTAAAAATGTAGAGAAGTGGGTTATGCCAGCCCTGAGATATTAGCAGGACATAATAACACCTTAAATTGCTAGTAAAAACAAGTGTGGTTACGGAGTTCACCTGTGTTAATAAATGTAACCCCTTTTTATGTAAGAAATAAGAAACATGGAGCCTCAAATACAGTGTGTGGGTTCAGTTAGGAACGGTTATGTCTCACAGACACAATTCTCATACAACAGGTTTGTATTTTGCTTATATATTTTGACAGATGTTTGTCATTTCCAAGCTATATGCCTTGGATAGCTCTCCAAATCATTTTACTTTTCATGATTCATTGCTGAGAGCCTAAACCAACAATCTGCATCTTTCAGTTCAATACGGTGGAACTGGGCGGTATACTTGTCTGTCATCTGCTGATGGAGAAAATTGGCGAAAATACACTAGAGTAAGTTCTGTGCCATTGTTAAGACAACGTCTGCGGTTCTGCTAGACAGAGGTGCTTAAAAACAGCACTGAAATAAAAATTTTCAGTCCTGAAAACCCCTGTTCAGCTTCTAACAAACCCTTAAAGCCCATACAGCCCACAAGGCCTCCTGATCTTTAGATTGTTCAAGCACCCAGAGTTTTGTTTCCTTGGCTGCTCAGCAGTTCTTCAGGATTTGCAGTGCTGAGCTGGGATGATGTCTCTCTCCCACTCCCAAGCATGGATACTTGAAAACAGGACTGCAGTCCAAATGACACTCTTGCATCCACAGGCAGACCATTCCTATGTGCACAGTACATAATGTATGGTGATGGATGAATATCTTTAAAGAACACATGGGAAGAAGGGTCCCCTGCTTCTACACTGCCAGGGCCTGAGTGCAGCCCCCAGCTCTGCCACCCATCCTCGCTCCTTGGGGCATGGCTGCCCGTGCCCAAGCCAGCCCTGCTGCAGCCCGGCTGGGTATCCTGGGATCACGCCGCTGGGAAAGAGCCGGGGCAGAAAGCTGGAGTTTCACTGGGGCAGCTTTACATCCCCTATTTTCTTCAGAACTATATTTATGATCAGATCCACAGCCTTGGTCTTGCCTGAGCTACACCACAGTCTGTGCCCAGCCTTGTACCTGCTGACGGCCACCTACTGCACCCCCATGGACTTTGCACCAGCCCCATCACTGTGGCCTTGCTGGGCGGTTACAGGGCTCTGGGTTGGACCTGGTCACCATCGCTGTCCCATCCCTGCTGCCTCACTGAGTGCTGCTGGATGGACCCTGATTGGGGAGGGCATGGCCCTGCTGGCCTCATGGCCACCCTTGGCTCCTGACTCCCTCCCACGGGGCAGCCATCCAACACAGCACCCGGATATGTACAGAGGTGTATAGTCAGAGCACTTGGTGGTACCATGACTCGTTTAGCTCTTCTGCTATTGGGGCACATCACTGCAGTCTTGCAAAAGCAGAAGGGATCTGTGAGCCCTGGAGAAGACCAGAGTTGAAGGAATCCTCTTTGCCCAAGGATTTCCTACTGGCCATAGGCTGGTGAGGGTGTTGATTTTGAGGATATGTCCCTACAGCCTCCAGATTGTTTTGAAACACAGAGACCCCGCTCTTCCTATATGTACTTTTCCTGCTCACAGAGACTGTGTATCTAGTAACATAATTTTGGCTTCCTGTTTGGGATCTAGGTATTGCAACGCTTGGTGCTGCAGCACTAAGCCCTATTTTGGGTTTCAGAACCCTACTTCTGTGTTAATAAAGTAGTGTGTGAATGAGGACATCACCTAAAATCATACATATGGGATCCTTGTCTGCTCATACTCAAATGGGTGTGAATTCTATGAAGAGCATTTGGAGTTATTCTTACTTCAGTAATGAGTAAGGTGAGGCTATTGCTATTTCAGGCTACTTCAAACAGAGGTAATTTTTCATATAAGTGTCTCTTCCAGACTTTGACTAAAAAAGTAACTAAGTCTTTTATAGGTAAAAGAGCATGAGTAATTTCCTAGGCAGTTGTATGAACTTTTAACGAAAATGTATTTGTTGATTAACTTCTGCGATGGAGAGCATAATTCTTAAAGAAGAATATTAGACATGAACAGTTGCAATTCTTATGATCTGGTCACAAAAATAATTTTCAAAACAACATTTCAGATTTAGCTTGCTTTTAGACAGTGGCTAATGGCCCAAAATGGAAAAAGACCTCTATTTCTTTAAAGTCTCCAGGCATGACCAACATCTTTTTAAAAATCTTTAACATTAAATTAATTCATTGTTGTAACCTGTGGGGCACGTTGCAATGTCCCCACGGGCACCACCAGCCCTGCCTCTCCCTGTCCAAGCCCCCAGGACTCCCCCACCCTGTCCAGGGCCCAGGACCCCATGTCAGCCCCCCAGAGCCACCAGCCCCTGCCCCAGTGGTGCCCCAGCAGGGCCTGTCTACAGCTCCCCACAGCCCTCCCCTGCCCGGCCATGGGCCCCCTGAGCAGGGCCCACACAGAGGCCCACACAGAGGCCCACATCCCGGCCTCGGCCCATGTCCATCCCCAGGGAGGTGCCCGATGCCCGGGGCTGGGGCTGCCCCGGTGCCCCCGGCTGCCCTGCGCCTGGTTGGGGGTGGGACGGGCCCTGGCTGCCAGGCCCTGCCATCACCCACCGTGGGGAGCCCCCACTGCCCCCAGGGAGCCCCTGGCCCCAACAGGGCCCTGGCATGTATTTACCTAATATAATGTCAAAAATGTACACCAGTATCTTTCCCTCCCCCCCCCCCCCCAAAAAAAAAAAAAAAAATAGAAATTATACTATAACACATGCTAGGTTGTAATAGCACTGTTCATGTCTGAGACTGGCAGACCCCTCTGCCACCTGTACAGAGATTATACCCTGTATGTAAAGACAGATCAGCAATTTCTTCGTTGGCTGAAACTTACCCACACTAGATTGCTGCTCTCTTTTAAGAACTACAGATGATTAAATGGAGTGGATTGCACTTTATAGCACAAAATTAAGGAGAACCAAAATGAATGCATGCGTTAAGGCATGACACTCTGCTCTTTGCAGTTCCCAGGTTGTGATGACCGCTGTATGAAGAAATTAGTCACATTTCCAATACTGCAGAGAATGCAGTATTGGAATTGCATTTATGCAAAGCGTAAGTGGGGAAGTGACCTGTGAGATTACCTGGTCTGCCTCCCTACCACTCCAACGTCATTCCCATGAACATGTTTTATTCAAACTGTCTCCAAACTCAGACAACATACTATATCCCAATTTACTAATATTTTAAACAATTGGAGTTTTGCATCTCTGGGGAATGATTGAGCTTAAGTGGCCTTCATTACAAGTTTTTAACTATTAGAAGTTTTATTTTGCCCACACTACTATTAAAAGTGAAAAAGGCCATTTTGCATGAGAAATAACATCTTAAATGAACAGTAAAAGTGCTTGGCTTCTATTTCTACAGCTTTGGGCAAACTCTGAAGAGAACAAAACTGAAGAATTCATCATGAACAAGAGCTTAAGCTGGATTTTATAACCAATACCTGGTTCATCAGAATTTCAATATCCAACCACTGTGTACAATTTTTCAGATGTGTTTTTTGAAAACTTTTAATTCCACATTCAGAAGCTGAAAAATGTTTCAGTGTCTTAAAAAGCAAAATCTGTAAGTTTACAAAAGTATCAGTGACTGGATTATCTTTACTCTTGTAGTGCATTAGAAGAAAAGAAAATTGAGTTTGAATGTTTACATGGAGTTTGCTAACATGTCTATTAGAAAAAATGCTTTTTACGTTTAAGCTGAGCAAATTTAATATGGTATCACTGAAATACAATAAAAACCCACAATGCATTTTATAGTCACTTTTTAGAGCAGAACCACATGTTAAGTATTTACAGGAGAGTCTGCAACAGTTCCTGGGCTGAAAGTGTTTATTAGGTACAACTGGCTTGATTCTGCTTTCTTTGCATCTTGTGTAGTCATTTACACCTGTGCAATGATGCATTCCACTTCACATTATGTGCTTTTTTATGAGGTTTTGGCAGCACAAAGGGGTCATAAAGTCAGTCAATATAATCATTGAGGAATACTTTCAATCTCTGCGTGGTGTGCAATCAGCTTAAAGGTCTTTTATCACTCGTCTTCATAAGCCTGTAAATACAAACCATAAAATCTATAATTACAGAAAAGAGTGGTTGACTACAATATTGAAATATGTGAGGCAAGTGAAAACTAGACCCACTGAATGAAATCACAGGTCTAGCACAGATCTGCTTGCATTTTCTTGTTGCTTCCATGTTCTGCAAGATGCCAAGATTCTGTTTGGTTTGGGGAAGATAATGTTGTAGGTGAGGCGGCAGCTTGTTTTTACTCCGACAAAGTAGGTGAGGCAAATCGTTCTCGAATGGGAGCACTTTATGTATTACCTCTGTATTAAGCCAGTGAAGTTTTACCGCTTTAAAGCCTCTGACTCAGTTTTCCTTCAAACTCACAGCAATATTTTTCTCTTTCTGCCTCTCCTGCCATCTTTAAAACTTCCCATGTACTATTTTTAATGGTGTCTTAGGGTAATTTGCAAGCCCAGAGGTATAAAACAGAATCACTTTTAATACTTTACATTCAAAAGTTTTTATGTCCTTAAAATTACATGAGACACAAATTTATTTTAATTCTGATATTTATAGAGAAGAGACCATTAAAGGCACCTGGTACCTTGTAACACACGGTAAAAAGGAGTCTTACAGCTGACAGAGCAGTCACATGTGTTGACAATGAATGCTAATGACAATGATTTATTTTTTATTCAAACCAGAATAATTCAGCTCAGCAAAACCTCACCAGGCAGGCGGACTGTTGGAACTGCTGACTGTGCAAGCTACTTTGGCACCCTTAATTTAAACTGGACCTAAATCAACTTTTCACTAGGAAGAAAAGCAAAAAAAGGAAAAAAAAAAAGATAAAAGGGGAAAAAAAAGCAAGCATTGGCTGCTTTCACAGAGGAGAGATGTGGAAATGAAAATTTTAAAACTTTGGGTTTTTTTTTTCCTATTAGTAGGCATATAACAGACATATGAACGCTGAAGCTGAAGGGTGAGTCATTGTTGGAGATACTTGGTCAAAGGGTGTTTTGGCATAGTGTAGATTGTTATTCCCTCTTCCATGTATGCCTATATGTCTCTTCTATATAAAAGTTATGTCTCTTCCATATATGATAAATCTCTCCTTGTAGAATACAAATCTGTATTATTTCTGATACAATGTGAATAATGGTCTTAACCTTCCCACATCCTTTCATTTGGGTTCAATCTTCTTTGTTTACAGAAAAGACCTGATACTAAGGGTCAGGAACTGTTGGGTTGGGATTTTCATTGTTTTAGGAGGAAGCATTTCCCTAAGCAATATTGTGCCAAGCAGGGAGCACTGGAAACAGACAATGAACCTGAAGGTTGTAAAAAGCTGTACCAGTTTTGGCTGGCATAGAGTTAATTTTCTTTGTAGTAGCTCATATGATGCTGTTTTAGATTTGTGATCAAAATGGTATTGATAACACAGAGATGTTTTAGCTATTGCCGAGCAATGCTTACACAGCATTAGGACCTTTTCTTCTTCTCACCCCACCCCACCAGGGAGTAGCTGGGGGTGCACAAGGACTTGGGATGGGACACAGCTGGGACACCCGACTGACCAAAGGGCTATTCCATACCATATGGTGTTGTGCTCAGCAATAAAAATTGGGGGAAGAAGGAAGAATGGGCAGATGTTTGGAGTTATGACATTTTTTTTCCCAAGTAACTGTTACTCATGACGGAGCCCTGCTGAATGTAAATGGCTGAACGCCTGCCTGCCAATGGGGAGCAGTGAATGAATTCATTATTTCGCTTTGCTTGCATGCACAGCTTTTGCTTTGCCTATTAAACTGTCTTTATCTCAGCCCAAAAGTTTTCTAACTTTTACCCTTCGTATTCCCTCCTCCATCCCACTGGAGGGAGTGAGCAAGTGGATGGGTGATGCCTAGTGGCCCACTGGGGTTAAACCATGACACAAGCAACGAAGAAAAAGTTTTTAATCTTAAAAATCACTGGGAGAAGTCCTTGGCAGTGCTAGATTTTCACTACATCAGCAGAGATTAAAACTTTTTTTTTTTTTTTCTGATTTTTACTAAAATAAAAAGACATGGAAAAAATAATGGTGCCTTTTAAGATGAAGCGATATAACGCCCACTAGCAGTATAAACAATAAGTCCTCCGCAGGAAAATTGGTTTCATTCATGCTCATTTTATATTGACAGATTTACTTCCCCCACCATGTCAGAAAGTGATGTTAAAAACATTCATTTGGAATTACATAGGATATAAATGTGGGCTGGAAGATATACATAAGAATTTAATGGCATAAAAATATCATTAGCTATATGGTTTCTGTCTCTTTTGGGTCTCTTACAGAATCTGCCATAACCTGTCCCATCTCCTGAAAGTCACACCGTCTTTCCCCAAAAAGCAAAAAATATATGACCTTGTCAGAAACCAGTTCTCCAGTAAGCTGATAAAAAGCAGCCGAATTAAATGACTTCACCTTTCCACATGGTGAAGATACAAGATAATAATAAAAAAAGGCAAAAAGAGGTTCTTTTTCTATTTCCAGTGCTCTTTTTATAGAACATTCAAGAATAATGTTTGGTACTTAGAACAGGCTCTAAGTATCTAGAATGGAGACTTCAGTTTTGACTCTTAACTGTCTCAGTGCCATTTACATCCACAAAAATATGTGCAAAATTCTATTTTCTTGACTGACTTTTTTGTGTTATGATTGAAATGAACCTGGAATTGTTCTGTAACACTATTTCTCTTTTAAATTATGCATGCGTCTCTTCTGGAATAAGAACCTTGCAACTGAGCCAAAGAATTTTTGGAGATGGGGAAAAAAGTTGCTGCAGTAATTATAGAGAGGCAGCAGCAATTTCTCAAAACAGATATTATGACAGAGTGGGCCAGCGCTGGAGGGAAACCTGTGTTATGAAATAATTCATGAGGTGTACATGATGAAATGATTGCAAGAAGTGATGGTGGCAAGGAAAAGAAATCTCAGGATTCTCTTCAGCCAGACTACATTGTAATTAATTTGACAATGTACTATAACAATATACAGAAACTTTGACGAACTAACTTAAAAAAGAAGGTTCTGAACCCACATGGCAGTGGGTTGTAAACTCAACATTTTTTCCTTATGTGGTAGGTTAGACTGCTGATTTTGTCTGTCAGAAATGGAACAGTTCAGGTATAGTGCTTTGTGCTACTCTCTTGGCATAAATGCAAAGGAGTTTCGTATGGTAATGAGGACACCTTAAACCTATTTCTCCCACTTCAGAAGCAGAGACAAAAGATCACAGTCAGTCTATGACACTCAAAGTGGAGTTAGGAGTTAGAAACACTATGATTAAATGGTAACTCCACAAAGACTCTGACTGAGCTTTCAGCTTCTTTTGCCAGTGGCACCGCACTGTCAAATTTATCTTGAAATGTATGTATTGAAACCTGCTACAGGTCACTGGAAGCTACTTGGAGTGCCCCATGGCTCCTAGGTTGAACCACTCTCATAGGTTTCATTCCTATGAAATCTAAGGCATTAAGTATGAGCTCTTAATTGCACTTAGGTCTTGTGGAGAGCTGGAGTCAAGGAGTCAAGACAGGATTGGACTGTGTGCCTAGACCAAGACCTGGAAAAATCAAATGTAGCTCAGAAATGTGGAGCTTTTTTCAAGGGTGAAGGTCGCAGTAAATAACTATTTGATGATAAGCTTCTCAATCACATTTTTGTTTATAAATGCTATCTGATGGGATGCAGTTATTTCTGGAAAAGTAAATGCTGGTGGCCATCCTTTGGTTCAAGGAATGGTTATTTCACAACCTTACCATGGACTAATGCTTTGTACTCCAATATTAGTTTTTCACACACTCCTTTTCTTATAACATAGGCTGTGTTTTATTGGTCTGTCTTCTGAGGAAAGTGGAATCTGTTTCACTTTAGAAGTTAATGGAGAAAAATACAAATTTTCCCCAAGTTTCTAACTCCTGATATAATAAAGGCAATAAAACTATAGTTAAGGGTGTTATAACTGTGCTCAATTTACAACTCATAAAGCGGTTTTGGTAATGCTTAGGTACAATACTAATTTTGCTTTCAACTTCTGCACTCCAAGTATATTAAATCAATGCCATTAAATCAATGCAATCCTTGTTTTTTCAAGTAAAAAATGCAATATGTCTGGAAGAAATTCTTCCTGAAAAAGAAATATTAATCCTGCTCATCTGAAAACGTTTTTACAGAAATTTGTTTCCAGTTTTGGCAATAAGACCAATATTTTAAGTTAATAAAATATTTCTGAACACAGACCAGGAAACTTCCATGTTGTTGGGTTCTTTTTCCCAGTTGCTGTTTGAATAGCCATCAGAGAATCAATTCACGCTGTCTTGGTCAGTTGGTATTGAAAGGTCATCAGGAAACCGTCAGCTTTACATCTGATGGGATAGGTGTTGCGCGAAGACCATTGTAGATAATTCATACGCACCTTAGAAAAGACTAAAAAATGGGACAACCTATACACCACAGAACTTAATCCTCATCCCTACACAAACATTTAAAAAAGGAATTTTCAGTGTCCTTGCCATGAGATATTAACACTACATCCCAAAATAGTTACGTTAAACTGTATTTACACCACAGATAGTGCAAATTTTCCCTCCTACTTTCTTCCCAGATGTTATTATTAGTAACTTCTACTCTCTTGGCCTTCCCAGAAAACCCAGGAAGATCTTTGCACCTCACAAAATCAGAAAAATTAAATCATTCTCACAAATCATTTTCTTCTAATACTACAAAGCAAAACTCGATTTGCTTATCCCATTGATAGTGACGATGGGGACAAAAAGGATGAATGTGTTGTCTGCCAGAAACAGATGATAGTTCTGGCTTTCATGACTGTACCTTGCTTCTGAGCTGCCTAATGCTTCACTACTGACTGTTTTAAATTCAAGAATTTCTATTACAGCTGGACCACGCATCTTATTTGACTTTTCTAAATGAAACTTTAACATTAAAACATACCAAGGGAGTACACTTGGAGTCAAGTGAGTGAGACAGCCATTTTTAGGCGTCTATTCTTTTCTTAATCCAGCTGCTGCTGGAATGGACTTCACCCAGCTGCTCCTGAATTTTTTTCTTTTGCATCTAGACCAGAAAACTCATACTTACTGGTGGAAAGAAAAGGGAAAAAACCCAAAATTATTGTGGCAACAATAACCCCAGCAAACAGGATTTATTAATATGAACTAGATGGTAAATGATTTTCTTTTGTAGTGAAAGCTTTGAGGAGTTGAAAACATCCTCATGGTCTACATTTCAATGAGCCCAAGGATCTCTGAGGTTTTTTGCTTGAAAACACTTTGAAGTCCTTCTTAGAACAGCAAATAACTCAGAGACAGACACAAGCACCTGAAGTGCAGGAGGTTGATCTTTGACATCCTTGAACTCAAACTAGAGACAAGAGCATCAGTTTTATGTATGCCACAGGGTATTTTCACCATCAAATTTTAGTTATTTGGGATAGTTACCTCCTCTTCTTTCTGTTGAGGCCAGAATAGTATCTTAAGAGGAGGAAGACAGAGTATTATGAGAAATATTGAGAAGCATTGTGAGAATAAAACACAGAAAGAAGAATGTGGCAAATATGTAAAAGAAAAAACATACGGGAGGTCCATACTGATTTAATTTTAGCTTTATAACCAAAGCAAATGGAAAAGGAATATTGATATGACAAATGAGTGAAGTGTGTTGGTATAATGTCAAATTTCTGAGAAATGCAAGTAAAAGTTTGCCCGCAGTCACAGAAGAATGTCGAACACCAATAAATCATAAAACAGCAGCATGATAGCTCTCTCAGCTCTCTCTGTGCAGCTTTCCCATCAACGCTGTAAAAAGCTGAAGCAAGTCAGTTTCCTATTTAAGAGTTTTTAATCAAGAAAATGGAACATCAGCTTTTTCAGGAAAGCAAAGGAATAGATCTTTCCTCACCAGTATTGATATCCAATATGCGATCTGCCCTACAGAGTCCCGTGATATCAAACGCTGGTTCTTTCAAGATTTTGGCAAATCTGCCCTCATTATAGTAACTCAAGGGTGGATCAGGCATTACCCCCAAATCAATGACCCTCACATTTACTGGATCACATCACAAAAGGGAGGGGAACATCTATTGTTTTAATTTAAGTTATATATGACCACAGACAAAGATTTCTTAAACAAATTAAGCTGGATGCAAGTACTTTCTTTTGTAGTTATGTCAGAAAACTCGGCATGCTAATTTCCCTAGGGCAGCCTGTTTCATACTTTTTAAAAATTATTTACCTCAAGCTCCCTATTAATCAACGTCAGTTAAACAGTTAAGCCATTTGTAGGAATGTAGCAGTGATAATTTTATACTACTTTAATTTATAGTGCTTTTTTGTAGGAAGGGAGAAAGGGAGAAAGGGAAGGAAGAATAAGTCATAAGACAGGAAGAAGAAACATATCCCTGAGCAGACCTAATAATGAGTGAGGAAATATTCTTTATCTCTGCCAGTTTAGAATACTTCTTCTCAATGTTCGTCAAGTATAGAAAAAGCATTGTGAATTTAAGTCTAATTTTGAGTATATCTTCCAGGAGGAAAGATCAGTTTTTCAAAAAAATTAGAATGAAGCTTTGATACATTAAAAAATATAAAAAAATTTCATGATTCAGCAAAAACTAATCAGTAATTCAGTCTCAGCTCATTGCCAACAACTGCATTTTATGTCAAGAAATGGTAACCCGGTTGCTCCTTGCTGCAATCAAATCTCTGCCACTTGTATTGTAAAAGCACAGTTATCTTTCTCATGCAGATGAGAACTTTGGCTAAAATGCCAGCTTAACCACATTGTAAAGAGGCTACAAACAATAGCAAAAAGAATGTAGGAGAATGAGAGTTTTAGTATGAATTTGTCTCCTGGTCATCAACAGTTCTCTGGCAGACTTCTGGCTCCTGCCAGAAGTAACTTCATTACGTTTTTGTTCCTTTTACTAGTTGTTCCTTACAATCTTTTTTTCAGCCTGCTTTATTGCATTTTCATATTTCATCTACCTAAATTTATGAGCCTTTCTATTTTCTACAGTTTGACAGGACTTCAACTTCTGAAAGAATGGCATTTAACTTCTAAGAACTTTCTTCCCTTACTCTGCTGTTTAGTCCTGCCAGTTTCCTTTTGCTCTTTCTCAGGACTGTATCAGTTGGTATATTTTGACCTCCTGGTTCTAGTATGATATCCGTAATTGTGTCAGTATATCTTGTAAAGATTTAATTCTCTCAGCTGCTTTTTTTAGCCTTTTTTTAACAAGTTTTCTTATTTTTATATCAATTACCTTCTTACTGCTAAGCGCAAGTTCATTAAATTTTTTGGCCTTTTGGAGCCTGTGGGATTGTTGAAACAATTTAATGGTTGCTGTTGAATCAATGTAACGGCAGCCTCTTCATCTGTAGGATTTTGAACAAGATCCTGGGTGCCACTGAAAACAAGTTAAACATTTGCATCTTCTCAAATGGGATGCAGGCCAAGTAGTGTATAAAACAGTCATTGGTAATGTCTAGGAGTTTGTTCTTTATATTTCAGCCACATAATGGTATTGTCCCAGTCCACATAGATTACCATAGTGTTTTCTTGTTTCAGTGCTTTTAATCTCTCCATATTGCAGCCATTGTTGCCATTGTGTATGTGTAGCTGATAAATATGAACTTAGTCTGTAGTTTTGCTAGTTAGTTCTGGAATTTCAATCAGTACGGATTCATGTTGACTGCTGACTCTAACATGATCATGGCCTGCTCTTACTGTTCTCTTTATTTTGTACTGGTGCAACAGCATTGTCTACCAATCATGAAATTTCCAAACCATGTGCTTTTCTGCATCTGCCATTTTAATTCTCCTCACTTTAAAGCATACTGATGACCCTCTTGCTTTTAAGAGCCAGTAGCGTGGTTCAGATACAGTCTGTTCTTTCTGTGCAAGCAGAAATTTAATCCAGAAATGTTCTTAATGCCTAAAGAGTTGATTTAATGTGACTGAAATGGACCAATAAATTCAAAGAATAAACATTAATAAAGAAAAAGGAACTATGCACAGATACAGCCATACACTGATCATACAAGAAAAAAGGTTAATAAAAAAAATTAAATTCAGACTCTGATAGATAGTTTGTTCAGATAGTCAAGTCTGCCTATTTTTTCTGTCTTCTCCGAGGAAGAAAGCCTAGCTATTTTTAAACTTTGTTTCCAAGCTGGCGTGCCAAATGCTTTGCTCTCTTTCGCAAAAGAAGATGGAACAAGGTATAAAATACTATAAAATAGTCTAGTGCTGTTTGATTTCCAGTTTTCTTACAGTTTCCCACAGTCATTTTGGGATGTTTAGTACCATGCTGTGGCATAATATTCTGTATGAGATATACCTGTTCCAAACAGAAAACAAAACTATTACCTGACTAATCATAGACATGGGTGTAAGCACCCACCCACCTGCATACACATAGGACTCATACACGCTGAGTTCTACAGTTACTGAATGACTTAGTGTGTCTTTCTTACAGTATTTGATGCAGAATTTTTGAATCTTGCATTGAAGGTTGAAGTCATATTATCAGCCACACTCTTAATACACTCAGAAGTGATGAAATCCCCTATTTTTAGAGAAATGAGATAGGATCTTTTAAGTATCTGGGCTACCATGAAAAATCAAGATGCTGAAAGGGAAGCAAAGTCTCACTAAATCTGCATGGACTGCAGGTTCTCTAAGTGGATTACTTCCACCATTCAAATAAAGAACCCTCTAAATGCTTTCTGGAACTAAATGAACTTTACTTGAGAAAGGGAAAAATTGTTTAATTTTGCCATCAATAATTCAGGCGCAAAGAAAAATGTTTGCCACACTTTTATAACTTAAGTTCATACAAACGGGTCATGAATTTAGACACAAAAGACTTCTGTGTGTGCAGTCTCGTAGTTTCAGATTTGCTTACAAAATGTATTCATAACTTAGTACAATAGAGATTTTAATAGAAAAAATGTGAACGGTTTAAAATATGCATCTAGTTTATTGAGAGACATGATGGGTGGCAGCATTTTCAAATTTTATCTCTGCAGACATAATAGGTGCCAGTTTGCAAAGGCACGGCAGCAGAAAAACAGAAATATATAGAACTTCTCTTCCCCTTCTGCACGTAGGCATGCATGCATCATACTCTGACTGCCCCTACTCCTCCCATCTTGAGCTATGAAGGAAAAGTTCAAGATGTCTATGGAGGAAAAGAGAAACGTCTTATTATTCTTTCTAGCTGCTGAGATAATCTTCCTGGCATATAATCCCTTGGATCTGATATGACTCACAAACAAAAAAGACTTCTAAAGGAAACGGTGTGGGGGGCGGGGGGAAGAAGTGAGGAAATATTCTTTTGTATATGGTAAAAACCTTATGGAACATCTGTGTTGTTAGTAGGTTTCTCTTTGCTTCTGTGCTATGTTAGCAAACTTGTGATGAGCTTGCTATTGTGCTGGAAATAACTCCAGTTTTTTATTGCTGTGTTATCTAAGCAGAGCATAGTAATATGAGCAGCTATAGATTCTTAATGATGTTGGTTGTTTTATACATCGTTAACCAGAGGTTAGGAACAGTAGTGAACTCTGGAATTAATCTGTCAGGGCTTTGACTTCAATGTGTCCAAAGCGGAGATCATCAACACTGCTGAAGATTTAGCTAATCATGCAAGCCAAGCATCTGAGTAGCTTGATGGAACCTTTCCCAGAAATGTGGTCAATAAATGGTGATTGGGAGTTACGGGTTGTTGACCAGTCATATTTTACTGTAAGGAATAAGCTTTTTTTCACCCTTATTCATATTTATGTCTGTTATTCACTGAAGTTGCAGCCTTTGGGCATGAGTCAGAAGTTCAAGAATGGATTTCATGTGTATGTGTAAATCAGCACCAAATAAAAAGAAAAAAGAAAAATTAAAGCATTTCTGAAAGATTAACTAAAAGCCAAATACTAAAAGTGAAAATGGAGACATTTCAAACTTTTTAATATAAGTCAGCTAGCGGGATAAAATCACATTTTGGTGAAATCTAACCGTGAAGATGGAAGATGTGGTTGGAGGCAATTTGCCACAAAAAGACATATTAGGAAAGTCACATACTTTTTGACAAAAAGATAATAAGCACAATTTGTTTATTTATTTGACATCTGTGCTGGCCAAAGTACATGCACCAGTTTAATAAGAAGGTGGCAACTTGCTGCAATCCCATTCTGGAATGCCATAAAAAAGTTCAAAGAAGTTGAAGTTTACTTATTTGCTCTGGAATTTCAACAAAAAATAAACAAAAATCCCCTTCTGTTATAAAACTGTCCTTATTAGACTTCATCATTACTGGTTTGGAAAATAACGGTAAATAATAAAGAAGTAGTACAAAGTGTGATTTTAATGAAATTGTTCTGTCCGGATGCCCTGCAGTGAGCACAGCCTGGCTGCCAGATGACTTCTCCAAAGGTGAACTGCAACTGGTACAGACAAAATGAAGCCAGCTCATGATGCTTTTAGTACTGTGGTTGTGCTAGTGCATAATTTAGTGCTAATTACACCAAAACCACAAGGTGACTGCTGGAGCAGAAGCTCATGAAATCTCCTGGAGTGCCAACAGTGCTCACACCAGCTAGCTGAAAGACACCTTATTTGACTAGCCGGTGTGCCATAGAAACTACAAGATAGACCTTCTATCATTTCTGTAGAGTATGAATTTGAAGATAAACCACAGAGCTTTACACAGTATTGCCATGCTTCCTATCTCTCTTCTGTATGTACTCTAGTATTCATCACACACTGCCTAAATATTAGGCAGCTAATCTAAGCTCACACCACACATGCTTCAACAGAGAAAGGCTGATAACTCCAGAAAGCAATTTATGTATCCCAAAATAACTAGGATGAGTTGCAATGTCAATGAATCTCAGTACTTACTATAGAATTCACTTCTGCAGCAAGTGAGACTATACCAAAGAGTAAGCTCAAGCCCTAGGAAGTCCATCAGCTCTTTCCATCTGTGTTACCACATGCAATGTCCCTCAGCTTAGACAAGAGGGTTACACGGGTTTGCAGGAACCCAAGTTCAGGCTGCCTGAGATGATGGTCCGGTATTAACAGTCTTTGCAAGGAGTTGATGGGACACACAGGGATGGTTGCGATGCAATTAAATACACTTTGAGTTCACGCTTAGGGACAGCACAGACCTGTTATTCCTCCTTGTAAGACCTATGAACAAAGCCTTGAATTCACATAAGGAAAAGTGGACTCAAATGCCAGGTCAGAGGCAAGCAGAAAGAATGTAAGTAAGTCAAGCATATCCAGGGTGGGATTCATCTCACCCAGCACTAGATGTCTACGCAGTAGGTGTTGGATTAGGTGTCTGCCTGGAATGACAGGATGAGGTTAGTTTCTCTCTAGGCTCCAGGGCAATATTGACTGCATCTCTAATGACCATAATGTCAGCTTATACCTGTAGAATCTAACTTTTTTTGGAGTTCTAGCTATTTTATATTGTGGGAACTACTTATAACCTAGTTTTGCAACTTTTGCACAATAACAACAACAAAAAAGCTCCTAGATTCCCAATAGACAAGTAAAACTCTCTCTATTTGCATACTTAAGTCATTTAACAGGCAAAAGGCTCAAATATCCTATATATTATCTTATCTTGGTTTCTCTCAGGTCTGGTTAATGCCCAGCAGAAGATTAATCATAAAATTCTGCTAGTAATCTTTGAAAATCCTCAGAAAAATACAAGTGTGCAACATATCAGTGACTGCCAACATCTGTGTACTTATAAGGATCCATATAACCCTAATAAGGTTGATCTTAGATACATGTCTACAATTGCAGAAATCAGAGCAATGTTTCAGCTTTATGATGGTTTTGTGGTATGTGTGCTGCCCCAGATTTGTTCTCTTTTAAAATCAGATTTTATTATTATGGAAATATATCCATATTTACAGAAATTTAGATCTAATATTTTGGAATTACATGAATTATGCATGAACAATTATATGAACAACGCAACAAGTGTAAAAAATCAGATGGATGAAGTTTAACCCAAACTCTTCTAACTTTCATCTCCCTAAACCAGATGTGCACGTTTTGAACATTTAGGAAACAATTAATGTCTCTATGTTCCAATTTTTTGTGGGTTTTTTTTTTTGTTTGTTTTGTTTTGTTTTGTTTTGTTTTTCCCCAAAGTGCATGTTTCTATGTGTTCAGGAAAGCAGCCTCCTTTTATATGATGATTAACCTACGGCAATGATTTGCTAACTGACAGAAAATTCAGCCTTTATTAGAAAATTAGTTCCTTGCCTATTAAAACTTCCCAAATGTTTTTTCTCTGTAGCCAAAATGAAAAAAGAAAAGAAAAAAAAAAAACCACAACGAAAAAAAAAAAGAAAAAAGTGCATTTAAAAATAAACATATTCTGAAACAAAATATTTAGAAGAATACTTTATGGAACAACCATTTTCATTTCATAGATTCAGTATGTTGGTTTTAAGTATTCAGTCAAAGCAGAGTTCTGAACACCACAGCTTTAAAACAAACATTAGAGGTGTTTCTGAAAGCATCTACAGAAGGCATACTGGCAACTGAAAAAAATTTCACTGAGCTTTAAAACACAGTGTCACCAGAATGATTTTGGTTTTGTTGTTGCTGTTGAAAAAGGTTAGTTTTGTTGGAATAACACTGTCAAGTGAAAAGTTATTTAGACAAAAAATTTCCAGAAAGTTCCACTGTTGCAGAACATCTATATACGGTTTAGGGCAAGCAATATTTAAAAATATATTTGGTTTTAGGAAGAAATGTGTAAATTTCAAAGACTCGAAAAGTGCTGGGCATTATAAAAGTTAATGTAAAAAAGACATTAAAACTTAGAGCAAAAATTCTTCCTCAGTGTCATAAACTGCATCTCAGCTACATTACTTTGGTCTCCTTGCAGGCCTCATATTTCTGGTGTGAAATATATATAGACATAGGGGAAGGCTGCAGCTTCTCATGAAGCTCTGAGAAGATGTTGCCTAGAATCTCCTGCTTTATTCTCCTATTAAATGTCTAGTAAACGCTAATTCTGTTCTTTTGAAATAGACACCGTTTCACCATAAAAATGAAATTACCTTATATAATTGTTGGCTTAGCCTCCCCTCTGCTGAAAACAAAATACTCCATCTTTTCTTGGCAGAATTAGTGATTATCTAGGTGCAACCCCAAAACTGCACTTTGCTAGGGTTGTTTTTTCCTGTTTTCATTTTTAAACAGTGTTAATTCAGTGGCTATAATTATTGTAATTACTTATAGAGGAGCACATAAATAATTTTTATTTGTTTGTTTGTTTAATGATATAACAACAACAACAACAACAATAATCTTATGTTAGAAAAATTAGAGTAGCATTTGGATTTCTATTATGGAAAGACAAAATTAATGGAGAATCTGTAGCCCTGGACACAAACGAGCAACATATTTCAGTGCTTAGCTAACCAGCTCCAGAGAAGCGCACAGAAACAGAAAGATACCAATTCAAATGATAATTGGTGCTCAGCCAAAAATAGAATTAGACCACTATTAGTTTTGGGCCACTTTTATAGATTTGCATAAAGTCAGAACAGATCATCAGATTGCTTGGTGTGACTTTGAGGGCTTGACGTATTGCCTGCCTTCTCTTCTTTTGAGGACAGCAGCATGTGTTTGACTACAGCTGATCTTGCAGAAAGGCAGCAAACTGTGACCTCAGGTCTTGGAGAATCTGCCAAGCCGCTTTGGAATCACTTAGATGATATCCTACCACAGGATATGCTAAGATAAACTAGGTTTCTGAAGCGGTCCTTACTCCATCTGGGACTTGTTCTGCTCACACCAGGGACCTCCCAGGGTGTTACAGTCCTATTTTCATTCCAATTAGAGATTCTCACCTGTTGTGTTCTTATTTTGGATGGGAGCTCTTCTAAGGGGCTTTCATTGAGAAAGGGAGATTTCAATGGGAAAACAAGAAGTTAATAAAGCGTTCAAGAAAGGAACTTGAAAGGATGAAGAGGCATCTAATACTATTACATTTTAACAGTGTCTACTCTGCACGGGAATATTTAGGAGGACAAAACAGGATAAAGCTTTAAGGTCCTGCAGGTTACTGTTCTGAAAGGGATCAGAAACCTTAGCATCCTTGGCAAGATGTAAAGAATGCAGCCCGTCTCTTCCAGCTGAACTTTTGCCAGCTGTACAGAGTGCAATTACTTAACAGATCAGCCCTCCCCCATGGCTGATGCTTTCTGCAGAAATCCTTTTGCTTATATAAAAAAAAACCACTCTAACACAAGAAGTCTAGAAAACTAACTAACTGGTAAATCAACTGAAGTACATCAATTCATGCAAAAGCTGAATGTTAAATATGTATTGTATATTGCATGTATTGCACTTTTTTAAAATCAAAATTTGCAAAATTTCCGATTTCAGAGCAAAATGTCATGAAATATGCTTTTTAGCTGAATAGAAATATTACTGTTTATGCATCCTGTGAAGCTAGCTTGCTTTGGACTAATGAATACTCTCAACAACATTACAGGAGATAGACAGAATTATCAGAAGATATTTGGTGAATAATTACAAAGAATGAATAATGAATCTGAAAATGCATCAAACTGCACACATTTTGTCAACAGAAATAACTAAATACATCTAACAATTTTTTTAATGCATTCTTTACCCTCTAATTGACCATCAGATATGTATGGAGAACCGCGTAGAAATATCTCCATATGGCATGCAAATGAGAATGTATAAACTGTTAACTTCAACATCATCCTTCATAAAATCAAACTATTGGCAGCAGTCATAAATGTATTGCTTAGTATCTAGAACCAGGCAGAAACAGGATTCATAAGATAACATAAAAGGGACAAATTATGCAAATATTCATTAAGAGAAAAAGAAAATCCTCAAAAAGAACAACAAAGTAATAGATCAGATCAAACAGTGCAAGTCTGAGGCATGGTGCTGCACTGAAAATGTACAGCACACTGAAAATGTACCTGATGACAACATAGAAATCAGAAAATTCTGTAAGCTTTTAAATTGTGTATGAATCTGAAAATGAGAAACAAATCTCTGCTGTATTATGTGCCACCCTTCTGACAAACCAGTGCTGTTAGTCTCTTCACACACACCTGAAGGATTCTGTTGACGAATGTGTTCTGCACATGAAGGTAAATTAATTTTCAAATTATGTATTTTTTTTGAAATTCTGTTGAAACTGTGTATTTTTCTGCAAATAGGACTACAACTTTCCTGTGTCACAGTGACAGCAGTGGGAGACATTAACATCTCAACAGTGCATGCCACATTTCAGAAAGGCATGGTATTCATGCCTCATGTCTTTTTTTGAGGAGACCACCGTGGTTCTATTCCACAAGCTCAGTTTTTGGTTTTGCTGAAAATAGCTGCCAAATTACAAAGATGCAGTCAGCACTCAATAAACTTAGCACTGCAAGCCTGATGTAAATCCAGAGAAGCTGATGAGATTTTTTTTTCCTACTGACTTTAAGGGACTGGGATTGCACTGAGTTACAGATTTGGTTGACTCTCATTAAACACTTTGGTGCTGTTTTGATAGAGGGATCCTACAACAGCTCTAGTTAGATAACCTGGCTGTTGTTGCTGACGATTTGAGAGTGCCACAATGCCCATCACCACTCTGCCCTCCTAGGTTGGATGACTGTAAGTTTGGCCACTCTCTAACCTGCTTCTGAAATGTACTGGAGCTGTGTATCAGGTTGGAGGTTCAGCTGGCCTATATCCTGACAGCACCAACCAGCAGCATCTGAGGAAAAGGATGAAAGAACACTGTCTTTCCCCTCCCAATTCTACCACCTTAATTTTTTCCCCTCTCAATTAGAAGGCACAAAGGGCAGAAGGATGGAGGCTGTCAGCATATCACCATTTAATACGAACCCCTTGGTCATACCAGATTCAAGATCTGCAAAATGTTCCCATGGTCACAGAAAACTGAACTAACCTGGACAGATTCACAGAAAGCTGCATTTTCCATTGAATAAAAGCTTTGTTGGCTTTTACTGATATTTTCCATTGCAGACCGAAACCATTAAGAAAGCATATGCACACCTGAAAAACAAAAAAGGATTCTGAGACTTCCAGCTGTGAGTTGCATCAGGGTTTTTTACAGTCACTCGTTTTCTTGTTGCCAATTTAAAATGATCTGGTTATTAAATTTTTCTCAAAATAGGGATCAAGTTCTTTGAGGATTTAGAAAATGTTGTGGTGATGGAGAGACCACCCTGTTGGGCCTGTCCCTATTGCATTGTGCTTTCTACACTGAGGCTTTCATCCACTTTCATCCACACAGAACATTTCTGGTCGGAGTCTTCACTCAATAACTATTGAGGCTCTGTGGGAAGTCCATGAGCCTCCATGGAGGTACATGCAAAGAGCTAAGCTAAGATGGGGAGACTGGGACAGCTGGAGGGGAAAAGTTAGATCAGAGAGAGCTGGTACAGGAGGGTAGAGGAGTGCCAGGATGTCTCTGCTTGAGGAGAATAAACATGGAATCAGGAGTCAGAAATTGCAAGGTGTAAAGACAAATGTGCTAAACAGAGAAGGAACTGAAGTTTTGAGACAACAGATGTTTTTCTATTTGATCACCAATTATGATGACAAGCTCAAATTAACAAACCTAAACTGAGCATGTACTTTTAAATGTCACACTAATGGGTCACCTTGTTTCACTCTGTCCTTTAACGTTGGAATATGAATACTTACAGGAGTTAGAGATTTTCTTTTAGTCTTGTAAAAGAAAGGAAGGTTAAAAACCGGGACTAAAATAACACTCCTCACATTTTCCTACTTGACATAAAGGTAAAATATATCTTAAAAACGTAGGAAATACTGTCCAGTGTCCACAAGTTTTCTGCAGCATGGTTTTATTCTGTTATTGACTCACTATTTGACTGTAACCACTGCCAGAATGCTGAAAACTAGTGTAAGACTTCTGTTTAATAACACTGAAGACAAGCTTTCACATTGGTCTTATGAAGATATATTTGCTGCTTATGTCAAGAGTAAGTTCTCTACATGAAGTCTTTGTAAAAAATTAAATTATATAATATATTGCATCTGTATACTATATCCGTAATAACATCCCTCCCTCCCTCCCTCCCTTCCTTCCTTCCTTCCTCCCTCCCTCCCTCCCTTCCTTCCTCCCTCCCTCCCTCCCTTCCTTCCTCCCTTCCTTCCTTCCTCCCTTCCTTCCTCCCTTCCTCTACATATCTGTCTACCTCTCTCTCTCTGTCTACCTATTTGCCTTCTCATATGCAAGATGTCAAGCTGGATGATTCAGTTTTACCTTTTGCTTTATGGATTATGAAAAGGTTTGGTCACATCCCTGTAATACAGGGGGAGCTCAAGTAAATGAAAGAAGGTAAAGCAAACAGGTTTGAAAAATAAACTGGAAAGTAAACTGAAAATAGAATGGAATTTCTTGGGGTTTATTAAAATGTGAATTACTGATGAAGACAAACCCAAGAAAAGAAGATACATTGGATCTGAGTGTGTTCTCTGGAGAAGGATAGGAATATATACTTCAAAAGTGTGATCTGGAAAATTTGCTTAGCCTCACTTCAGCTCAGTTTTCCTAAACTGATGAAGCCGGTGGAAAAAAGCTTTGAGAACCCTCACTTGCTCAGGTGCAGGGGACTTACAGCTGACTCACAGTTGTTATCATGTGCTCGTGACAAGGAGGTAATGAAGTTATGCAGTTTCACGATCTGCCATGTGGGATCTTTCTTCGTGTTTGCAAGGTCATCCTTCATGTACAAGTTTCCCTCCATCTTGGTCCAACACGTTTGATTTAGTAACCTCTTTGCCACTGCTTCTCTACGATGGTTTGGATAGGATTTCATATATTAAAGAAGAGCATATGGAAGAGTCTGTGTTAGAGATGAAGTCATTTCAATGGGTAAATTAACTCTGTTGCTGCTTGCTGCTCTCTCAGCACGTTTTGAGATGCTTGTGTCAATAAAAGCTGCAAAGATCATGGGAGAAAACGTGTCTAACATCTTGTGAAAAAAAAAAAAAAGAAAATAGAAAGATCTGAGGTGGCTTTCCTCTACCACCCAAACACACATCCATACAAAGACAGAAGGAAACACTAAGGCATCCGTAAAAGTATCTCTTCTGTCCTACAATCCGAACATCTGAAACATCTGCCTTTGGCAACTCTTGATGCTGACATAGTTTCTTTGTTCAAAACTACTCAAGATTCTTGTGCTTGTCTTGCAATGCTATAAATCATGAGGCACTGTAGATTTTAGAACTTCATAAACTGTGACTATGAAAAAAAAAAGACAAAAAGTGAAAAGCTGGTGTTACTATTGCTTTTAAATAGCTCTTACCTATAGCACAGAGCTATTGATAAAAGGATAACAGGAACTATGGAGCAGCCACATAAAATCTGCATTAAAAATGAATCAAGATCACATAGGCATAGGTGCTTGTGCCAGCAGCAGTTTTTGTCCTGTTTGAATAATGCTTTATTTTTATACACCTATGCCACCTATTACAAATTTGGTCTTGATAAAAATGCTGCTCTTGTAAGTTATTTTAACAAAAAGACCATGCACAAATGAACTTCAAATTAAAGGCAAAGAAACAGTAGTAGTTAGCAAACAGCAGCTAAAGTTAAAAAAAAAAAACCCACACACATCAAAAAACCAAACAAAACAACAAAAAAGCCCTAACCAGTGTTGTAGCTGATTAATTAAGAAGTTTTAGCATATGACCAAACTGGAAAGCTCTGATGAAATAACTATATCATAATGCTGTCTTTTGCTGGATATAAACCCAGAGTAGATCATACATTGCAATTGCAGATCTTGATGAGGACTTGACTCCTTTACTGTAAATACATGACTTCATTTTCACTGTAAATCAGTGTCGTTTTGTTCTCCTTTCTATTTATTCCTTTAGAGTTCAGAAGCATCAAATCATCTCTCTGAGCAGTTTCCAACATGAATCCCAGGGCTGAGGAATGATTTATACCAGAACCTCATCTATCAGCAGTGCTGTACTTTTTCTCCAGAATTTTGTCATATCCTGTTTTGCATATCTTGAGTATAAATGTATTTTCCACAGGGGCAGGATATGGTTTGTTTTGATCCCCATCTGAAAAACATTCACAAGCCAAATGAAGAAAAACAGACTCAAACTTCTTTCTCTGCAGAGTTTGATAAATTATTCTAATATGCAGAAGAGGTAGGGATTATTCCGAACTAGAGCACTAACACCTCTCTCTATTTGGAAAAACCTGGATCTGAGCTCTATAGCGTGCTCCTTTTTCTGCTTAAAAGCATGATTTGAAAATGCCTTGTTGCACATGATAGCTAGATGGAGAGTTTCCCCTTACTCCTTTGGAAGGAACTGTTCGCAACATGTCTGTCCCTCACGAAAAAAAAGCTTTTCACTGATTATTATTTTCCAGTACCTCCCCTCACTCATAGGACAGACCATCTCCCTGATGCAATTTAAAATTTAAGTTCCTTATCCCAGTAATTCAGACACGTGGTAAACTGCAGACCATGCAGAGCCAGGTTGCCCATTCCCAGATCCACAAAAGGTTTGCCTGCACAGCCCGTGTTCTGCATCCCTGGGCACCTGGAACAAGGCTCCCAGAGAGCAGATTTTTTTTTTTGTCTGCAGAATTACATGCCTGTACCAAGGAACCAGGGGAACACGGAGGGCACAGCACAATCATCTCCTGATACATAGTTGTCAGCACATGGTCAGACTCTGGACTCGGGAGTCGGGACCACCGGGGTTCAGTGGAGCTCAGCACACCAATATGCAAGCATAGGTTAGGTCTCTGCTTATTGTTGCCTGCTCTTCCTAAAACACGATGAAGTGGGACAGTCTGAGTAATACCACTGCTCTGGATCTGGGCTAGGTCCATTGGAACTCGGCTCAGCTCATTTCTGTGCTGTATCCACACTCCAGTGAAGTCTGATTTTAGGTGGGCTGGCAGAGGCTCAGCAAAGCTCGTCAGATTTGTTTGAGTGCTACACTGCCTTGGCTGTACTGCTTTTGGGATTCAGTGGCAATGTAGCCACATGAATGCCATTATGCCTGATATGATCAGTCTTGATAGACCTCGGCTAGCCATCATGGACATAAGGCATAGATTATCTGGAACTAAAATACATTGCTCACAGACACCTGTGGACACCTGATGTAGTCAGGCTCCATGAACTTTCATTCACTTCAGATGGGTGTCTAAGGCCCAGTTAGATTTCAAAACACCCCTATGAATCAGGGCACAAGTACTTTTACCTCCCTCTCCTTCTATTCTGGCCACCTGCTTTTCCAGGAGTGCTGGTATCCCAGGATGCAGAACAGGAAAGACTGTAGTGCACTTGAGGTACAGGCTTAGAAGATCAGGATTTAGTTCTGAGCTCTCCCACAGTGTAAGGGTATATAAAGATCTCAAAACCCCTCTTTGTTCATAATCTGTATAAAAATTAAGGCCAAACAATTAAACAATATTTTTTTTTAAAATTCGAACTGCATATCGATATGCAACCTTTAGAGATGTTTGGAAAGGGAGAAAAATGGAAGTTGGCATGTTTGTGAAATGGTGATTTTTTTTTTTTTTTTTTCTCATCTGTGTCAGCTGTCCACAACCAAACTGCTACTGGCACAATAACCTGTTGTGAATATTTCTGCATGCTTTCATAACTCACTCCGCAAGTTGCATGTCAGTTCTCAGTGTCCTACTTTAGGTTTGAAATCCTCCTGTTAGACAGTTCAGCTGCCAGGATTAAATAAACTCTGTCAGTCCTGGCCTGGAAGTGAAGTTTTCTCTCGCCTAAGTATCGCTGGTTTATAGCATCTTCTCCTGGGTTACCTGGTGTAGATCCACCAAAGATAACTTTTTCTTTCTTCCAACAAAAAGCTGCACCTTTGTAGTATTGTTTTTCAGCACCTAGTGGGAGATGAAGGAATAATGAGAGAAGATGAAGGAAGAATGAATTTTTTTTCATTGCTCCATGTCTTCAGCAAACTATGGCAACACTTATTTTTTAATGGTTCACAGGCACTATTATTTGACCATATAAGGTTTTGAGGAATTGAGACATGAGTCAACACACAGTAACCAAGTCAACATTGGAACACAGGGCTTGCAAATCGCCAAACAGTGTGGTTGCTTTGACACAGATCTATGTCATAACACAGCATGTACCAGGCTGCAGCTCAGCTGGCTATGCAGATTTCTGGGTGAAGAGTTTCGGGAAAGAGTTTTTAAAAAATATCTAACTAAACACATAGATTATCTAATAACTTGATGTAAAGCCTGAAGAAGTGAATGGCAAAATTATTACACCGGATCTCAATTGCCTATGAATAACTGAGGCTGTCACCTATGAATAATCTGTGAATAAAATTAGGCAAAATATGAATGTACATGAACAATAACCATGGGTTTTGCTTCTCTTGTTTTACCCTCCAGAAAAGAAATTAATCAAAAGTAAATGTTTTAATCCCTGATTTTTCTGTGAAATACTAAATGTTTTCTTCATTAAACCATAATTCTATCTGTGATATTCCTTACTCCCAAAAGATGTTATTAGTCTTAGTTTCAATAACGCAGGCATCAAGCCTAGTGGCCACAAACAGTATTTTTTGACCCTGAACCCTGTCGTTCTGTGAATCCTCAGAAGTTACCATGTGTTTTTGCTCTTTAACTACTGAACATTTCACAATATAAAAAAATTTGCCATAGGATCTAATCCAACATATTTTGCCATTAATGGAAAAGTATTCCTTGAAAGTATTTTCCCCTTTTTTGACATTTCTTGTAACATTGTGAAGGTGAAAGGAAAAAAATAGAACAAAAGTACAAATTACTGTTATAATTCAATATTATCTTTGACTATATTGCAATATATAACTTTATCTTAGAATAGTTTAGGTACATTTTCAATATTCTCAGATGGAGTAACAGTGCATTTATACGTAGGAATGTATCTGCAAGTAATTTATAATTCTAAAATATTTTCTAAAGAATTTAATCTTGCAGAACAGTAAGCATATCATTACTTGATTTATGTAAAAAATAAATCAAGTTTCAATATTTCTCCTGAAGTAAAGGAGTTAATTTCTTCACCACTTAACAAGCTGGAATTTTATTTAAAAAGTAAATAGATAGTAACAGAAAAAAAAAAAACCAACCCAAAACACAGCACAGGCCTTTGGCTATACTTCTCAGCAATGCTAATTAAGGTAAATTCCTGAGCAATACGGTGTGATATCTGTGATGCCCTTATCACAGTGGAAAGTAGAATACCTGTGTGGCTAATTGGGGAGTGGGGCAGTGATTAAGAGGCCAACTTGCTGTTTGGCAGAGAGCTGCTAGAAAAGCACTAACTGCGCATGAATAGTAAATAAAAACCAAACCCACAGTATCTATCTCATGAAAAAAATTACCAGATACAGATAAGTTCAGTGCCTTTCGACAGCAGTTGAAACCTTATGTTTGGTCACTGTGATTAACAATTTGCCTTTTTCCTAAATTTTTATTTGAAAAATATGTATCAAGGCATCTTATATTTTTTTTCCTTTGTCCCTAACTACACATTCTTATCTTTTTTCTTACATAGTTTTTCTATTTTGCTACATAATAGCACTCTATGTCTAGGACTGTCTTTTACTTGAAGTTTATCACCACCTTCACAGGATAAACAAAACCCAAGCACTCTGTGCATTGATCAAGCATTGGTTGCAGGCAGGCTGATCTATAATAAGATTTCCTACCAAGTTCAGCTCAGGAAACATTAAAAGGAAAATCAGCACTAACGATTTTCAGGCTGAAGCTGATGAACGCCATATGAATGTACCAGTATTGTTTCTATCTGGCACATGGGCCGGTCTGGGTCTGGTCAAATCCAAAGACAAACATATACCAGTCACCAATCTCAAAAGCGCAAGGTAGTGCTAGACCTAAAATTTTTAATATCTCTTCAGGACAAACACGATTGTTGACCTGTAGCCTTCTTGAGGAGACTGATTATTTCTGACCCTGCAAAAGACTGGTGAAAACCAAATAGGTCTGAGCATCAATGAGCTTATGTACCTGTGAAATATGCCTGGCCTGGGAGAGATTACGTTTACTTTCCTGCAGGACTCTGGATACCAAGATTGTCTCAAAAACTGAATGCTGCAGCTGTTATCAAAAGTTGTGTGGACAAAAGATAGAAGTCTGACTGCCCATCACTTGTCAACATCCTTTGTGCACGTGGCAAATCTACTTTATCAAGAGCAAAGCTTTGGTTTCTGTGTTGCTTTCACTGACCTGTGTACAAGCTTAGCCTGTGGAGCTGTGCAACGCCCTTCCCATATGGTTTCTGATGCTTCCAAGATAGCTGTGGGCTGTGATGCCAGAATAAAGTTTAGGAGAACCCTATTCCACTTCTTTGTGAGGCCAACGTGCATAGCCCATAGCCCATTTCCAATGTATCATGCAGAAATTCATCTCATAGCCCTGTAACTGATATTAGCAGTCACTTTCAAGCTGCAGATGAGCTGATTAAACTCTTCAGACTCCTATTTCTTTGGGTTAAGACTGCCAAAAAGAAAAAAATAAATTCCTATACACAAACACTTACAGGCTGATGATGAGCCACGCTGAAAAGAACTGATTTTCTCATTTTATGATGGGCTTTGGACTACATTTCCTTTTGAGGAAAAGCAATAATATGCATAAAACAGCATCTGTAAGGGAGAGATGAGTGGAAAAGACCTCCAAGTCAGCTTTGAAGAAACTGCAGATGGAGAAGTCATCTCTCATTTCTGAAAAGGCAAGAAAGCAAAAAAGCGTGCGGTCCTTACATGATCTCATTCTCCCCCACATTAAACTTTTACCCTGGTATTGTAGACTGGAACATTATCAGATTGAACAGTATTTCACAGACATTTATCCATGAGGCAGCAACTACTCCTGGGCAGGTTGCAAGACACTGCTATGGTCAGACGGTGGCTGAACGCCCAAGAGACTTCAATAACAAAGGTTATTAATGGTCCAGAAGGATGAATCCTGAATCCCCAAACAGCTCCCGTGTGGCATAAGGAGAATATATACCCATGCCAGGCTTGATTCAACTATCCTGATGCACCACCACCTTATTTGATAATAAGGATGACAAACACGAAATAGTAAGGATAAATACTACTGAAGAAAATCAGTCTTAATTCATACATATAATTAGTATTATTGCCACCAACTTAAACAATGATAATTTGATGAAGTACTTGAATTTGATTCAAGTACCACTAATCACATTAAACAAGAAAGACCAGATGTTTTCAGAGATAAATTACAGCAAACAGATTTCTATCTATTATGCAATCTTTTCCATGGAAGTTCTATAACGCTTTTGTTTTATTCCAGTTTCCAAGGAAACGAGGTCACTTTCCTTCAGTTGGTTTTGTAGAATTCTTTCTCCTATCAGCTTTTCACCTATTCAACCAATGTAAAGGTGGTCATTTTAAAGTTAGTTATATTTTCTGACAAAAGAGCTATTGTGATGAAGTGTAATTACCCTTTGTAATTCTACAGCTCTTCAATAGGCCCAACGTAGTATTTAATTTATTTTTTTTTAATTCTAGAACACATTTAGTGACCAGGTTACAAACTCTTTCCTCTGGCATCCTCCGAAGAAGACTGTCTTTGCAGTCTGTGTATTACCCTGGAAAAGAAACTCAGCAGTTACAGAATAGCTTAATTACTTAAGCATTTCATGGCCTTTTTTATCACAGTGCTATAATCATAAAGCTACTTAAGCAAGTAGTCGCTCAAATGGATACACATAAAACTAAACTGCCTTTCACACCCAAACATCCAAATAAATAACAGAAACCTTTTTGACAGAGCAGCATTAATAATTGCACCGATCACCCTGTTGTGGCTCAACACCTTATCACTAGAAGTCAAGTTCCAGACCATGTATATACATAAATCCTATATATATGAACTACAACTGCTTCAAAGTGTTATATGATTTTATGTATTATTGAAAAATGATTATTACCTTCATTTCTGTGAAGACATTGTGTGAACTGTACTGGCTTCATCCACTGATCAATGGAAAGATCTCTGAGGAGTCTTCTCTGTTTCAGCCTGCCTACACCTCCTCCAGTAGGACATGGCAAGTAACAGCCTGCCAACTGTTTCCAAGTGAATTGCTTTTTATTAGCCTAGTAGAATATCCCACTGATTTTCTTGTATTTGTTTTGACTCATTTGGTATTTTAGAAAGGAAATCACCAGAATAGTACATTGGAACTGAACAAATATCTCCTGCTTTTAAAAATAAGCAGCCTAACTTCACCTACATAGAGGCAAAACCCTTTACGTATGATAAAAACTGAGGTATGTTGGTATTAAGTGGAAAGGTAGCTCCCAGAATGAAATGTGATAATTTCCATAGCATCATTAACAGTCTTGGTGGACCCAGGGCTTTACAGGCCTGTTAGCTTAGATGACACTTTAGACTGATTTTATGCTGTGTAATACTGAAATTATCCTTAACTCAGACCAACATAAGGTACTGACTCAGTAGTTCTACTCTTTAGCTTAAATTCCAGTTAGACTGAGGCGTCTGTCAGCTGAGCATTGAAGGATGTGCCAAAATAAAGAATATGGTTTATTTATGTAAATGGCCAATATGTCATGTAAGAATCCAAAAGAATACAAGTTTAAGCAAGGATTCAAGTAGGAAGAGCGTTTTACAATGGCACATATCTTCCAATACCCAACCACCTCAGTTTATCTACCTCCTGCCTGTGGAAGCGTTAAGGGTTATGTATCATCTTCATAACTGAAGTTGATACAGATCCTTCGTAACTGAAAGTTGTGTAAATACAAATAGCAATTGGCATAAACTCACGGGAGGCTGCCCACTCCTATTGCCTCCACAGCCACCTGTAAGTTTATTTCACTTACTGTTGTTCTCTTGAGTCTCCTGACACCAGCAGAACCACAATGGATTTGATCAAAGTTCCATCTTGTACTGTATGACATTTCCAACTGGGATAAATGCTAAATGCTTCAAGAAGGGTGAATGAGCATGTTGTGATACTTACTGTGCGATTCTCGTCCTCCCAGCTTGCAGTTACCTTTTTCTCTGGGCTGCGGGCACAGCTAGACATCTCTGACCATCATTTGCAGCTTCCTCTGGATACCATGGCAGCACATTCATGAATAGTTTTCCAATTCTGCTGTTCCTGAATTTGCATGTTGAGAAACAGTTGTATTTCTTATCCTTTTCTGCACTTCTTTTCAAATTCTGTGATTATTTGACAAGTGCTAGCAAGAATAATTGTTCCTTATTCACCTTCTCCATTTTATGTATGATTTTACTGGGCTCCACGGTGCCCTACCCACCACTTACCTATGTCCCAGGCTGCAGGGTTATTTAACATCCCTTTTTTATGGAGATGTCTGTTTCTTACCAGTGATTGCAGAGGGAGCCTAGGCATCTAGCTTAGAAGATATAATTCACTTTTTCTACTAGTGAAGAAAGAGGAGATGAATGCCACTCGGGGTTTCTATGCAGTTTTGCTTCATTGTTTTTCGGCACTGTCACACTCCACTCACCTCTTTACTCTGTGTTTTCCTGCTTCTGCTTCTCTTGCTCTGGCTTGTGAATTTTTCTAAAGTCGTTACATTTCTCCCTGCTCTTACAGCATTTTCCAAATCCCAGACATCACTTGAGCCTGCATGTTCCCATTTCTTGTTCACTTTGGTTTTGTGACTTCTTGCTATTTGAGTATTTCTACTTCATAGAATTTGTTTCCAGCTGCCTGTCCCACTACTCAGTCTGCCTGGTGTACCCACATCTTGTTTTCCTTTTTGTACTTTCAGCCTCTCTTAAGTGATTTCTGCAGATTAATGCAGACTGACATAAGCTTTGCATGCATATCTAGCACATGCAAATCTGTATGTAAAGACCTATCTGTAGTTTTGGATCTTTAATTCCAATTAGTATCTTATCTGTGATAATTAAATCTGGCAAAGTGCCATAGTTAACATGGTTCTCATTAATTTAGGGTTAGACAGGAATTCCTCAGAGAACTCTCCCTGCTCCTGCAATTTCAGATGAAGTCTGACCTTCCAGAGATTTCATTTTTCCTGGGCATGCAATATACCTCAAGTTTCCTCACTTTTAGATTTCAAGCTATCACTCTAGTTTGCTGTTTTATAATTAATAAATATCAATAACTTTAAGTCCAGCAAAATAGAGGGATATGTAACAGAGAATGGTTTGTTTCTGGTTCTAGTCCTCTTTAATATTTCTTTGGGAACCTAGATGGCAGAAAAGAGGCTTGTAAAATTTACAGGCTATTCAAAGAGAGGGCAGGATGACAAAATAACCAGAAGACAGGATTAGGAATTGATTTTGACGGACTGGAGAAAGTCTGAGAAAATGGGTCACAATAAGAACAAATACAAGATTTTACACTCATGAAGGAATAATCAACATCAGAAACACAGCTGTAAAACAAGCTGTTAGCAGTTCTTTGTGACAGAATTTTGACATACATGTGGAGCTAACGTGAATCAACTGTATCATGCTGTTGTAGGAGGCACACAGCATACTGCGATATATAAACAAAAATAAATGTTAAGTATCATGCTCAATCAATTCAGCATTGCTATAGCCTTAGCTGGAATAATGTGTCCAGTTTTAGACACAACACTTGAGGAAGACAAAAGAGGCTGATCTGAGAGTTAGAAAATCTGGTTTAGAGCAAAAAGATTGACAATGGGCTTGTTTTGACTAGAGAACAGAAAACTGAGGGAGGACATCATAATAGTCCCTAAGAAAGTAAAAACTGTTTCACATTACTCTCTAAAGAAGCAAGGCAAAAAAATCTGTTTTCTGGGTTAATGGGCCAAAGCAAGATGATACGAATTTCAGCTACAAAGAGATTCAGGTTAGCCACTAGGAAGAAATTCCTAGAAATAAGGAGAGATAAAAAGAATAAAATGTGTGAGGAGGTTATATTGTTTCAATTACTCCATGTCTTTACAAGCAGATTAGACTAGCATATGTACAGGTTCTTCTGAGGGATAAGAGCGAAAAATTAGAATTACCACACAACCTCTGCAAATCTTGTCCAACCCTACTTTTCTGCAATGCTGGGATAATAGTCAAGATCAAACAGTCACTTTTTGTGGCTCTCTCTCATGTCATTAAATCTAACTGTTCATGTGCATATTTTAGTTCTTGCCAGGATTTTCTTCCAAGGCTCTGCAGCAGTTCTGGTGAGTTTCAATTCTCTATGCCCCTTCTTGCCTGAGAGTCACTCTCTCTCTGCCTAGCCAAATCAGGCTGCCCGCCTTTTTCCTACATACGTTAGTCTTAAGGGCTTATCCGTTCCTACCAGCCTGCCACTGGCTTTTAGGTGGCTTGTCACTGCTCTGCACTGACAACCCAGAATTAAACCTTGAGGATTTGTAAGGGATAAGATTCAAAGCAGCAGTTCCACACAGCAAAAGTGGACAGGGGACTACCTACCCCTCTTGAGAAACGCTGTGCGGAAGATAGAACTAAAATCACATCCTTCTCCAGTGTTTGAACGTGTGACTCAGGGACAGGGAGAGGCTACCCTAATCAGGATTTAGAAACTTCAAGTGTAGACACCTGTAAAATCTTATTTGAATGAGCCGGTGATCCCTTTTCTAATATACTGATGCTAAGGTAATAGAAAGTGATGACTTCCGCCCGTAACAGCCCCTTGGTGAGTACACTTATTTAGAAAGTGGTGAGCCAGGATTCAATCCCCTAAAGAAGTGACAAATTCACATTTTGCTTCTTCTAGGAAAGAAGACCTAACCCTTAGGATATAAGTCTGAGGGTCAGAAAATGGAATAATTTTTTATTTTATTCCAATGTCTATTCAATGTAAAAATGTGTGACTGGTTATGGGAACAGAGAGAGAATGCAGACATGAGTTGGAAACAGATCAGAAGCAAATAGAAATAGCACTGGAGTCAGGGACTGGGTCCCAAGGCTTCCCTTTCTTCACCATGTGCTTGAACTGCCAGACACTGCACAGCAGGTCAGGGGCGGCTCTGCCAGCCTCCCTGACCCCAGTAAGGAGCAGAGGGAAAGTGAGCATCTGGGTGCTCAGGCTGGGACAGTCCTGACTAACTACAGCAGCAGAAATACAGTTACAAGGGAATTTTTAGGCCAAAGAGGAAGATGCTTAATGATTTCAGGTGACTTCTGTGTGAGGTGGCTGCGGATAACGTTTTTCTTGCATTACCATCTCAGCCTTTAGTGCCTAAAACTTAATTAGCTGGGACCTAAAACAAAGTCCTCTTAAGAATTTGAATCCCCAGATAAGGGCACAATCACATTACATCTTGATTTACAATTTTCATTTGTTCTCATCACATCAGTGGGGTTGCACAACTGCAATGAAAACAATATTTTGCTTCCTTATGCAACTGACCTGGCGTTTGGACTTCCTCCCGTTTGTCCCTCCCTATATAAAACTGGAATAAGGAACCTTTTGCTAAAGAAAAATTGAAGGTACGAGGACTTTGCATTATTGTTGCTATGAGAACAATTACAGAAACCAAATAGTAAATTAGTAGAAAGGAATTTGCATTGATTTGGAAGAGTTCACCCATAGAGACATTTCCACATCAAATGGAGTAAGAGCAGTAGTTCATGCCTCCAAAGTGTAGCCCCAAAACAGGAGGTTATGCAGTGTTCCTTTGCTTTCTACGTCACCTTATTTTCTCAATGCACTTTTTGCATGGTGACTTGCAATATTCCAGAACTTTTGAAAGATGCAGTCAGTAAGGTTATATCAGTAACTGAAAATGGCAACAACCTTTGAAATATTAAATGTGAAACAAGGCTTATGACATCTATTGAAGTGTTCCTCCTGTTTTGATAAGTAGGTTTATATCTGTTATGCATAGAAAAGGATGTTGTCCTCTATGTGCCACAAGTCTGCTACATGTAAAAAAAGAACAGCTAATTCTGGACATGCAATGTTCTATGAAATGCTTTTTGCCACCCCAGTCACATTTACTCACAGCTTTCAATCCTATTAGTGGAAGTTCTAACAGTTACAGACTATTTTTTCTCTCCCTGTTTATCCCACACCCACAGTTAGATGTTTTCCAATTGTGGAAAGTCCTCAAATGTACTGGAAATAGCTCAGGTTCTGGCAAACACAAAGTAATCCTTAGAGACTGGATTTTCACGCACAGGGTGCATAGTTCAATAAATTTGTCCATTGTCTGTGCAAAGAAAGTTAACAATGGCAGAATTGTTTTATGAAGCACATACCACATGTTAAGTTCATAACCATGGAGGTGTCAGAACCAGGGCACCAAGTCTAGTGTTACTGCAGACCTTGCCAACCATATCCATGTACCATATTTTATACACATGAGTCAAATGGAGAATCTCAGGGTCTAATTCTTTCCCCCGTGCACTACCTGCATTTTCCTACTTCCATATTGTTTAAGGTAGAATGTGGTCCCATTTGAGTAGTTTGCATTGATGTGTGTGTGTTCTTTAAGTCATATGCACATGCCCCATGTAATGCTAGTAGCTGGTGCTGTTAAATACATTAATAGAAAATGTTACCATAACCCAGGGAAAATAACCACTGATTAGGTACAACACACAAGGTGTTAAATTTATTAGTGTAAAATCATCTCCAGACCAAAAATAATGTTGGAAACACCTTTTTATTTAATCTCTAACCTCACACCAAACTTACTTAACTGAGGAGGAAAGTTTCACGTCACTCTGTTGTATTAAAATTAACCTGGTATAAACAGTCTGGTATGAATGTATGCAACTCTTCATAGCACTGATGAACATACGTAGCTTGAGATAAGTCACCCTGTTTGCCAGCTAAAATGCATAGGAATCACAGCTCTATCTGCAAGTAATGACAAGATCATGCCATCTCAACAGCTTGCTATGGGAACACGGAGTTCAACAGCAGAATTTCATTAGTTCAGCACTCTTCAAAGCAACAACCTTCATTTTCAATTTGGTGTTTCAAGAACTAAGACATGGGTGCACGGTTTTGCTATTTGCCTATGTGCCATTTCTTTTCTTCTGTCCTTTGTATTTTTATTCATTCAATGTTATCTAAATATACAACGTCTTTACATATCAGTGTAAAGTAGATGCTGTAACCAATAATCATAGCCACGATGACTATAACCTCTGCTGGTCAGACATACTTGCAGGTGGCTTTTTCTAGAAAAGAGTATAGAATACTTTGTCTTACCTTCATGCTTTTTGCATTAGGATATTTAATCTTTTCTTTGTCTATCTGATAACTCCCTTCTCAGGAGTTATGGGAATGCAGGCATTTGAAATGCAGGCATTTGAAAGAGCCCCACGATTTATTTCTTCTTTAATGCAGAAGCAGCTGAAGCACTCTTGGCCTCCTGAATCAAGTAACACTACAGTACCTGTTTCTCCTGGGAGACGTTGTGTTACTGGCTGCTTGGACGTGACAGCGGTACCTGATGGGTCCCAGCTGCCCATCCTCCATCAGAAGGCTCTCTGCCAGGGGGTGCGCCATTCGCAGTGCACAGGTGTAAGTAACAGCATGTCTCTCTGACAGCGATCGAATAAACCTGGCTCCAAGGCTGTCTGTAATGATAGGTAACTGATAAATCAATTTTGATCCAGGCAGGGCTGAATGGAAAAAAGGAGAAAAATGCTGAACTCGTCACTTTGCAGAATGGGAGGACACAGCTGATCTACATCTCAGATTGGTCTGCTCTACAAAATATAAAGCAAAACAGTTACCTTTCAGGGCCTCATCCTTACCTAAAACTGGGAAGTGATGTTCATGTATATTAATAAACCACGGATAAAACTTTGTGTCTAATCATTACAGTAAGACTTCTCATTAGCACTTACCTGTAGCACACACAGCTGCTACCCAGCTTTCTTTTAGAATTATAGAATCATAGAATTGCCCATGTTGGAAGGGACCATTCAGATCATCTAGTCCAACCATCAACCTAACTCTTGACAAAAACTGTCACTAAACCATATCGCTAAGCACTATGTCTACCCGTCTTTTAAATACCTCCAGGGTTGGCAACTCAACCGCTTCCCTGGGCAGCCTGTTCCAATGCTTGATAACCCTTTCAGTGAAGAATTTTTTTCCTAACATCCAATCTAAACCTCCCCTGGTGCAACTTGAGGCCATTTCCTCTTGTCCTATCACTTGTTACTTGGGAGAAGAGACCAGCACCCACCTCGCTACAACCTCCTTTCAGGTAGTTGTAGACAGAAATAAGGTCTCTCCTCAGCCTCCTTTTCTCCAGGTTAAACACCCCCAGCTCCCTCAGCTGCTCCTCATAAGACTTGTTCTCCAGACCCCTCACCAGCTTTGTTGCCCTTTTCTGGGTCTTTTCACTCTGCTTTGAGTGCTACAAATGCACACCCACATCAGCATAGAAACTGCATTACCAGCTCATTAACAGTCCTTCAAGTTCATTAATGGCAAAATGCAGAGGCTTCGGGAGGTGTTGAGGAACACAGAACTCTGCAGAAGAATCTCATGCCCCATAGTGCCTCCATGGCAGCCGGGGGCCGGTGGCAGCCTCAGGGAAGGTGGCCCCAGCCCGACTGTGGGGGTCCGGGCTAGGGGCAGGGGAGTGCCAGCAGGGTGAGGGTCTCAGCGTTGCGTTGTTCCCTGCCTCTGCCAGGGAAAAGACATCTCAGCGGACTGCAGGCAGCCTGTGAGTGGGGAGAAGTGACAGCAAGAAGCTCCCTGTGCTGCAGAGAGCCTCCATACATGTTCGAGATGCGGTTGCAGGCAAAGCAGGTCACTGAACCGCAGAAAGGTCAGTGTGTGTTTTATTCCAGTCCAAAGTACAACCTGAAACCCCCAAATGAAGGCAGATTTTGTTAACCAGTTCCAGAGAATCAATGAGACAGATAGTCTCCCACATCTGTAAACACGGAAATAAAAAAATTAAATAGCTTACCCTCCTCCTATTTTGAGGTCTCAGAATAGCACAGCATCCTTTTCTTAATAATACAATAAACCCCCTCCTTGCAACCAAAATATCCAGAGGTGGAAACAACTGGCAGATTTTTCCTCCCTTCCCTCCATTATTATAACTCATTCACTTCCTCTGGGAATTGCAAAAGAGGAATGTTTTGCTAGGATTGTGAAAAAGGGAGTTCCAGCTTGCTGCACGTGGGTCGGGGGGGGGGTCACCTCGCCCATCAGGAGCAGCCCTGACAGTGGGGGAGGAAGGGAGGGGGCAGAGAGGGAAGGGAGGGAGTCGGTGCCGAAGAATTGCTGAGGCCACAGATGCAAATTGATGCGTTGACCCTCACAACAAATCTGTGCAAGCTGTTGGCATGAGAGAGAGCGAAACTAATAGAAACACGTAATGGTGGTCCAGAAGAACTGAAGGAGGTAAAAACAGATGGGTGAGTTAAAGGGTCAGTCTAGGAAAAGGGAGTGTAACAGGGAAGTAAATGAGTTGAGCAGTTTCTGGAAAGTAGAGGGGAGAGAAAGAAAAAAGTCCTGCTGACTTTAACAGAAGTTTTACATTGATGTCAAGGACAAATAAAGATTCACCAAAAAATGATATCCTGACGAGATGCCTTCTCAAAAACCAGTCTGCAGGTAGCTGAGTCAAAAAAACAAGAGATGGAAGGTGCCATCGGAAAAGTTATAAATAAAACTATGGCACTGAGTAAACTTTCAGTTATTTGCCTGACTGGAGGGAGTGGGAGGGAGCCCTACTTTAACATCATACAAAACCCCTGTGGGTTTTTTTTCCCTTTGAACAATGAAAAACTAACAAATAAAATTGTCAGCTTAGCTAAACTGCAGATTCAGGTTTGATTTTTTTTTTTTTAAACTCTTCAAAAACTGTCTGAAATTATAGATCCATTATTTTTAAACAGAAATATTATGAATAAATTATGCAAACACCACAAAAGGTCAAAAAACTCCAGATACTCTGTGAGGCCAGAAATGAAATGTGTTGACTTTCTGACTCAACCCCAGAACAAAACTTATTGCTGAAATTTCACCAAATTCTGTAACAATTTTAGGCCTCAGAAAATAACGTCTTTGTGTAAGAGAGCAATTGTCTGAAGAAAAAATTAAAAATAGATTTTCCAAAGATAAACCATGAGAAAACAAAACATTTTTCATCCCCACTGTTTAAAAGGTGAACTCTGACACACATCATATAATCCATTAAAGCAAAGACGTTGTCTATGGATTTATGACTAAAGCTATTTTCACTGAAAACAAAAACACCAGCAAAAAGCAAACAAAACCAGTTTTAAAAGTGGCCACTGCACCTTGGAGTCACTGACATTCCCTTCTCAATGGGCCCATAATTCAACAGCAATTTTCTTCTGAGGAAGATATAAAACACGAGCCATAATTGTTGCCCAAGGCAGTAACCCCTTGACAGCAAGATACTGCTCAGCTTGAAATTTGGCACTGGCATGGCAGTTATGTGTTGCTGATTATCATTTACAGTTTAGTAATAAGAGAGAACACTCAGCAGCACAATTTCTAGTCTGCGGCGTGTTTGAGAGCGAAGGAATGAGAACGCTGCTCCACATGTGTGAATGGAATAACTGATACTGAAATCTTTCCCCACATCTTTTCCCTCATGTATACTCACTTTCCAATATGCAAGGAACACTTAGCTCTTAAGGGAGTACAGTCATCAAATCCTGCTGAATGCTCTCAAAAAGTTGATGCCTAATATCCGGGGGATCCTTTGAAAATCCAGTACACCATTTGTGATAGATGGTACTATCCCACTGAAGAGCAGGGTTTACTCTGTAATAAATCATAAAGGTTTCTGCTACCCCCACTTATGATTTATGTCTTGATCAGTATCTTATGCCAGAATTCACCAGTCTGTAATTGTCCTGGGATACAACACTTGGCAACAGTTTCATACTTCCTATTCTGACGCTATCGTCTTACACTGATGTTCTGGCTTTTCAGAAAATAAAGAACATGCAGGAACAACATTTGATCTCTATCCTTCTCATGAATCACCCACTCTTCTAAGAGACAGTCTGTTTTCATTGTATTTGACCACTGAATTTTACTTAGGAGAGCAGAGATCGTGAACATGAGGGTGCTGCATTACAGAGATCATCAGTGACTTGACAAAGCCTCAGTGGCTAAGAGCTTCAATATGAGTTTAAATTTCTCAATAACTTCATACTTTATATTGTTCTCAAATGAGGACAAAGGCAATAAATATTAAACAAAATTTAACACGTTCTTTGACTGTCTCGCACTGTCAAAGGAGCAGCCCACAGTCTGAAACTGATACATGCTGCAAGTATGAATCATAGCATAACAGCACGTATTACCCTCCTCGATAAACTTGTCTTTGTGTTCAGGCTGCTCCAGGAAAGCAAAGGCAGCTGAAGGCCATCGGGTTCTGCAAAGCAGCAGAGTCACTTCAGCTGCTTGAACACAGAGATCAAGGAATAACCAGAAGAAAGAAAGGCTGCTTTCAGCTAAAGAACTAGTTTTGCATGTAAGAGGGAAGAAAGGTAAAAGTGCAGGATTCAAGCTCATTTTAAAAGGAGTCTCATTATGACTCCAGTGAATGCCACATGATCTTAACTGAGAAATATTAATTGGTATAAACTGGTATTTTTAATCCTTCCGCTGTGGCTGAGAACCTGCCCTAAATGTGAGCATTTTGAGAATGGAAAACCCAGTATTCTGTACAGAATATCCCAAATGGAAACAGAAAAAGAAAAAAAGATTTAGTTGGAATCTGAATTCTAGTAGCTTATAATAGAAATATGCTACTACAGCTTTACATTTCTCACATAAACAAATGTGGAGATAAACATGACTCTTACTGGCTAGGTAGTGGGAATCTATACAGACAGTTTTGCTGGGTCCGATGGAATCATATCATGAATACATATATGGACTGAACATCTGCCCAACTATCCAACTAGCTGTGTGTGTATACATCCATCTATCTATCTTATAAATCTAAATGGTCTACTGGTTAAAGAAAATTCATTCCACTCAGGATTTCAGGGTTCTGCTGTTTCTGACACTAACAAAGGACTCAGTCTTACAGGATCCTCTGTGTTGTCAATTACTATTCCAGTGGGATTCATGTGTGCATAAAGAGAAGGGGTGTAGGTGGAAAATTATGTATACGCAGCCTCTGCCAAAGAAACCAGATAACTTTTGTAAGTGTTATTTTTAATGTGATTCCTGCAGAATTTTATGTATTATAGGTAGTTAGCTGAGTGACTGAACAGAACATTTTCCTTGAGAAGCCTACAGACCTCAAGTGAAGAGCTAGCTCCAGTGAAAGTAATTGCAATGCATCATAACTTCAATTAGAGTTTTGGTATAAATGATTTCTTGTTAAAATTACATGGTCTCCCCTCAAAAGGCACCTATTTGAAAACAAAAAGCAGACCAATTTGCTATTTTCATAGTTTTTAAAACTAATATTGAACACGGTTCATTTTATCCAGGAGCAATTCACAGAGAAAACACCTTTCCCTGAAGTGTTGTCATCATTTAGTGTTTCCCAACTTTCAGCCTCTTGCCATGAACACGCGCACAACTGCGTCACTGGAAATGAATGAGTTAGAAAGGAAAACCAAATTACAAGAAAACTCTTTCTTTGCAAATTTTGGAAATAGATTTGATAAGAAAGGTGAAGTCAGTCACGTACAAGTGGAATGTGTTTTAACATTTTCCCCTGGGAAAGAAACCTCATTTTTCTGAGGTGTATGGTGGCCTCTAGTGGCTCTCATCTTCAGATAAAAATATAACAGCTGCCATATTTTAAAAGATACTTCTTGGGATGATTTGTTTCAAACATATTATGCTAGGCTAAAAGACATATTTATTAGCTCTGTATATTTGTAACTGCACGTAAGTGCCAGACGTTGTTAATCTTCTGGAAAGCTGCCAAGAACAGAAGCATATACTGTTTTTTATATATATATATATATGTATGTCTGTGTGTGTGTGTATATATCTCTATGTAAGATACATATAAATCAGAGATAGGCTTGAATCCAACCCCTTAATTTAAACATCCTTATAAAAAGATAAGAAGGTTGGGTTCAGCTCCAAAGTTTTTTGCTCCTAAACATCTGCACTGCAAAAAGCCATATGGTGTTCCTTCATCTTAACTTACTGCAATCAATATAGAGAATAGTTGAATAGAAAAAAAATGCTGGTGATGTGCCTCCAGGTCCAAAGTATAAATCCTCAAAATTCTTAATTCGGTCTCATCTAATGCTAAAGGTGCATTAAGCTTGTGAGAGCCTTATGTCCTTTAATATTACATAACTTAAGGATCTTTACAGTTCTGGTTTGAGGCAGCCCCACAGTCACATGAGTCCTGTAATGCTCAGCAGTAGAAGATTATCACATATTGAGTCAGGATACGTAAACTAGGTATGGTTTTACCTTGTTTACCTGAAGGGAAAGGAATTTGCTTCACAGAGCATGCTTGTCCAAATGGTCTTTATACAACATGTAGTGGGAACTACCTCTTTACTTATAATTTCCTTCTTTTTCTTCTTATTGCGAATTGGACAGTCTTACCAAAGGTAAACTCTCTGGTAATTGTGGGAAGTCAAAGAAACAGGTAGGACACCATTGGTCACCTTCCCCTCTTCCTGAAAGGGTTCAGAGTGATTTCTCACAGCTCCCACAAGTGACCGAAGCCCAGATGAACTTCTGTGGTATCATGGAAGTGTTTCCCATCCTTTCTGATGAATGTAATAGTTACTGAAATTCACCCTTGATGCCAGAATTGGTGTCAGAAAAGCATCCAGAGCAATGCTGACTCTCATAACCCGTACAGTCCACTGTGCAGTTAGGACACAATGACAGTCAGGCGTTACAAAAGCCCTATCAGCACCGTGACACAGCTAGGTCAAAGTGCCTGAATCACAGCACCACTAACATTTTTAGTGTTGTTGGAATATAAATGTTGCCCTAAAATTGGGATAAAACCTTACTGCGCTAAAGTGATGTTTACCTTGGACCATTTAAGACATCTACAGGTGTCTTTTATAGCAGAGGCAGTCACTTGGGAAACCTACGGCTATCAACAGAGGGAAATGGGTGCTCCTAGGGAAGGGTTCGTCTGACTGGTTAGAGAACTTCTTAGGGTTAAGTTGAATAGTACCTCAGTGCAAGTATTCAATTAATTTTACTATTATTCAGCATTTTTCATCATTCACGAGCAAACAGGATTTGAGCCCTCTAGGAGAGACTACTAAGGCAGTTCATCTATGGACATATTAATAAATGCCCACAAACCAGTTACCCGCATGAAGCTGACACTTTGGTACGCTAAAAAGCAATTGATATTTTATTGATGCATCACTGTGAAAACTTAGTTTAGCTAATGAAAAACAAGTAATTAATCTGAAATAAAGATGTTTAGTTTTATCCTTCTGGGTGCAGATCATTCTTTCTTTTTAAATTTGAGAATGCTGAATCATACAATGCTCTCCTCTCCCTCTTCTGCCAGCCTAAGTGGGATTTTACACTGCTCTGTGTGGATGAGCACTGCTGAACATGTTACAGCACATTTCCTCAGATGAAGATTTTTGTGTCAAAAGCAGAGGCAACAAAAACTATTGTTCTCATCCTGTAGCTGTTTTAGTGCTCAGCACTATAAACTGATGAACACTTGAGCGTGCATCTTCTCTTTCAATCATGCTATCATATTGGCTATATCGCTCTCTCTACAACACGGGTCTTTCACATTTTATGCACTATGAACTAAAAATAAATCACAGAATACCTCACAGACTTACGAGGCAACTCGTGGGGCTGAGAAGAGGCTGAGTCCAAGTCGTACGCTGGCTGGATGTGGATTCTACTGCAGATGCAGAGTGCCTAGCAGTGCCCTCTGCACCACTGTGCTGGGCAGTGGGCTCTTGCTGGAGCGTCACCATGAGGATTTAAGGTGTGCTTCGGTCTGGACGGAACTCTGCTCAGGGCTGATTATCAGCAACTGCAGAAAGCCACCTTCTTTTCCTCTCATCCCCTAATGCTGAATACGTCATGTGTCAGGGATCCCCCACAGGAAGGACATACACATGCAGATTACATTGCAAGGTCTTTTTTTTTTTTTTTTTATGAGGATGACTGACAATTATTTTTGTTTTAAAAGTTCTCAAGAGATTCCCAAGAAGATAATAAACAGCACAACTGAACTGTACGATCATTGTCATGCTGGGCAGTGAAACAGTGAAACAAATAGAGCTGGCTGAACTATGAAAACACTTTTGTCCAAAATGGATCCTTTTGTTGAACACTATTATTGCAAATAACAATTTGAAAATGCTTCCTAGGCTTTAAAAGAGATTCTTTATTACTTCCTGCAGCTTGATGAAAACCAATTAATGCTCAGAAAATAATGTGATATGTCCTGAACCGACAGAGTTACAGCGCTTTACAAATAAGTAGGCATTTAATATGTTCAGAAAATTCCATCGTTTTTCTAAAATACCGGTGTTTTTTCTAATTGATTATATCTAAAATGCTCTGATATATTACTGAATATTTAGCAGGTAAAATCATCTTTGGTTATTTTGTTAGTTCCAATAACCGTTACCACAACTTCAGAGTGGCAGCATGGAAATAACTAAAACTTCAGTTTCATGGTAGAGTGATTTCAATGGCATTTAATGTATTACAAATAATTGTGAAACACAAACAAGGGAATGAGGTGGGTCCACTGGGAAACTGTCATCTGCAGAGAGGCTGATGGAATCCCACACTTGGTGCATTCTAAGTGGCAAATCATTTTACCGTCTTTTTACTGAACCCCGATCTTCTGGGAATGGGCAATTCCACATATTTATGAAATCTGGTGTTATCAGGAGACAGTTACTAATGTCAATGGCATATAAATCCTAGAACACAATCAGAATAATCCCAGAAAGTTGCATGCTGGCCCTCAGTAATTTCTCCTTCCGTGTTTCATATCATTGTGGTCTCCAGACATCCCAGATCTGGGTTCATACCCTAAACCTTGTGGGTCCTTCATACCCGGACAGGCAGAGCTTCCTCTCTTCCTTCTTTTCTTTACTTTCAGTCTTAATAATTTGGTCTTCCATGCATGGAGCCCTCTCTTATTCATATTGTGCCAAACACTCCTCCAAGTTCTTCCTTGAATAAAGAGCCCTTCTGTTATCTATTGCTAACTTCCTCTTACACATATCTCTCCTACAGTATGTTTGACCTTGCTATATTCATATACACAGAAAGACAGGAAATTTAAACATTTTACGTAGAAGGTCAACAACTCACATATTTTTCCCACTATAAGTAAACCAGATTATCTGATTTTTTAATATAAAAAGCCACTGTCTGTATAACATCTAAAGCAAGACTTTAATTCTTCAAGGTCTTTACTTCTAGATTTGGATCTTCTTAAGGGGTTGGAGAGCTTGATTAACTGGGATTAGTGAACAGAAATCACAAACCAGGTTCTACTTTTGTCTTATTTGACTAAATTGTATTCTGCTTATCTAAAAGCTGAGTAAAATTTATTATTACTACTTACTCCCTCCAAATTTGGAGACATGAATTCTACTATAGACCAGGAAGGCTCCACTGGTCACAGTCCTCCTAACAGGTCCACTAATTAAAGCTTAATGCTCTCCAAAGCTGTAAGATTGGACTATACAAATTTCTAGTAACTACACTTGGAAATTTTGTGTAGATTAACATTCTGAGAAATCCTTTAATCATTTTAGCCTTAACCTACCAGAAGCTTTCTCTTGTCCAAAAGAAAGGACCTGCCTGGTTCTTGGTTCCTGGTAAAACACACTGCACTTCTGAGGCACGATTTAGAACTTTTTTGTGCTACATTCTTACACTTAATTATGTTTGTGTCACTAAAGTTGTTCCATTCATTTCAAGCCCTGAAATATGTCATTTTTTTTTTTCCCAGGGGTTTTCTGGTTTGATGCGTTTTTTTTTTTCTTGGTAAACTCTGAGAAAAGGAGGTGAAGAAGGAGTGGATTTGTTTAATCTAAAAAGAAAACAGAAGAAGAGAATGACCTGGAATCTTCAGTGGTAAATATTTGGACCTTTATCTTTAAAAAACAAAAGATAAAACAAATGGTAACTTGTGCACCTTGGAATTTCAACAGACCTTGCCAAGGCAACAAAAATTAGCCCCTAGTGAGTGAGTGAGGGCTGTGTCTTTCACAGTGGCTGCATGTCTGTTGGAGCTCTTTACTTCAAGACACGAACGCCCTGACTTTGCCTCTGGAAGCCCACCGGTGGTCACAGTAGTGCCCAGCCACTTTGTTTGCTGCCAATCTGAGAGCAGAAGAGAGAGAAGAGCACTGTGATGTGGGTTTGGCTGCCCACAGAGTCCCATGTGGAGGTCAGCTGCCACATCTCTCCTGCCATCCCCCGCTCTCCTCCCCACCTCCCATTCACACAAGTGGGTAAATGGGTCTTGAATTTTTGGAGAAAATAAACTTGAGTAGTCTGTTTATATCTGCTCGATTATATCACTTACAAGAATAAATATCTTCCCTTCTGAGATTTGCTTGGTATATATACAATCAACTATCTTTGCAAATGAATACTCTCCTAGAATCAGTCCTAACGTCTGTCCTTATTCTGTATCAATTTCTGCATAAAAACATCTTCCCAAAGAAAGTCACAGTCAAACTCCTAAGCCCTGAATACTCTGCGGTGATCATTAGTTGGCTGTTACAACAGAGAAATTCTCCAGTTATTCTGAAATAGATGCATGTGTGGATATAAACATCTTTCAATTCTATACATACACAATGTCACCCTGTACCACATCATGAGGAAAGTCAGTATATTATGTCAAAATTTCGAAAAATTAGTGGTATCACCACAATTCCTGGTGTAGCTACCTAGAATTATTGCAGAAACAGGTCCAGGGATGGTATCCAAACTTTTTTAAGGCATGCAAGAAGGCAGGTTTTGGACATACCTTGCATGAAATTGACACTGCTTATTGCATTACAGCTTCATATCTTCCAAATAAAAGATTTGAATTGATATGGGAAAAGCTCAGATTCAGAAACTTATTGGCAAAATGTATTTCTACTGCATACTGAGGCATATAACTCAAACCTGATCTCCTACAGTATTTAGGAAAAATGGAAAGTGTTTCTGGCATCCCTGAATGGAAATTCAATCATTTCTAGTGAGCTTGGTCAGAAAAATATCTTGCTCCAAAGTGTCTGGATGTGCCCGCTCGTACATGAATTCTGTACTTGCAAGTGTCCACATGTAAGTGTCAAATAACACAGACCTATAAACCCTGAAACACTGAGGACTTCTATGCAAATCAAGTTTCCGCTGTTATTACATGTTTAAGAAGATAAACTTTATAAAGTGCTTATCAAAAAAACTTTTGTTTTTTGACCAATTTACCCAGTTTCTGTGGGCAAATCCACAACCAAGCTTTGTAACTTCCACAACCTGCCCTCTGTAACTATTGTTTGTCCTACACCTAAAAATAAAAAAACAATGCTTTAAAAACCGGAGTGGTTGGGAGGAAGGGGGTGCAGGGGTGCGGGGGTGGGGGGGTGGGAAATATCATTTAAACAAACTCATACATTGAGGTTGTGATGTTTTATACCTATTCTAGTGGAGATGTTTGGTTTTGGGTTGTTTGCTTTTTTCTTGAAAATACTGTTGAGGCTTCCATAACACTATTACTAAATGAAAACACAAAGTCTGTGTCTTCCCTGCTTTCCACTTTATGGAACTGTGACATAAAAAGTAAAAGCGAAGGTGTCAGACATCACTTAATCATGATGGGAGCACAGTGAACTTCCTACTGAGTGGTGTAATGACTATTCCAGGTGTGCATTAACGGAGAATCAAATTCACATCAGTCCAACATGCTTATTTGAAATATCTCTGGAGGGATTTTCTATTAGCTATTTCTTTGTCATTTTCTCCAAGTATCATTAACACCTGTGCTATATTAGAGTACAGTTTATACATATAAACCTTTATCGGGCATTTTAAGAGAATTGTGACAGGTGCCGTTTCTAAGATAATGCCATTTCCACTACTTTTAACAAATGAGCATTGCCTCAGGTAGCCACGGGCCACGGTCCAGGTGGCTAGCACCAAATCACAGTCCGTCTTAGACAATTTGCAATACAAATGATGCTGGGAAGAAAATTCTAATCACTATTGTCCACCACAAGTTGGAGTGCAAGGAAAATCCCATGAATCCCATTCTTATCTGTGCTGGATATATCACCTTCACAGTTACAGAAGTAGTGAAATGGTCTACTGTTGCACATGGTCAGCTTCACCGGTTCTGAAAACCATGTACTGGTCAGGACCATAGTAGCTGCTGCCAGGGGCAAGAAACATCTATGGCAAACGACTCTTGTGCATTACCATACTTTTCAGCCAAAGATGTCACTTCATAGACAAAATAGACAATAGGCATAGACAATCCCCAAAATATCATATTTTAGGAAAAATGCTTTGCAGAGCTGCTAGTGTGGGCTTGGGGGAATTGTGCTGATGAAAATTCAAATTCCGCATCTTTAGAATGAAATTGGCATTTCATAATTTAACTTAAGGAGAAACTCTGATTTGGTGTTATTTAATTTAAGTTCACTAGAATCCAATTTGGGAAGAAAGAACTTAGGTTATGTTTTTAGACAGGTAAATACATATGTGTGTGTATGTAGATATATATTGTTTATATATATATATATAATTACATTAATCCAACATTTACCTCTGCTATAACAAATGTGCAAAGTCGTGGTTTCAAATATGCTGATAGATAAAACACACCTGTTTTACTACATGGCTTGACTGCACAAAATATATGTATGTTTTTACCCTGTGTTCATCATTATGCAACATAAGCAACTGTATGTTTCATTTGCATGTGACATTTTTGAGTGTTAGTATTGAGAAGAACAGAAAAACACGTTTATTTCTCCTCAAAAAAACTTTTTATGACCTTTATGGGGCATAGGTCCCTCTCTCATTCTCTCCCCTAGCTCCTAGCAGTGTATGGTTTCTTAAAAACCAAAACTGAAAACAAAACCCCTCCTGAGATATTACAGTCTGAAGGCTGCAAATGATTTTATGAGCCTTTTGCATTGATGTGCCACAACTGGTGCAACATAGCACCTCCATAGAGTAGGAACAGTCTCTTTCTGTCACTCTCCGTGAGGATGAAGAAGGATAATGAAAATCACTTTCTTCTCACAAAACACTGCCAAATATTTCTGATATATTTTCTCTTAAAAATATTTAGATTCAACACCTACTCTTTTTGAAGGTAATCTCATTATTCCTGCTTAGTTAATTTTTTATTGCACAGTCTGCAAGTTGTAAAGTGCCAAATATGTCAGATGGTCCTATGACAACACAGAAGATGTTTGAAAACAGAAGTCAGTTCTGAAGAAGTGACGCCATATCTTGCTAAGCTTTCTTCTAGGGTAAATCTCACCCAAGCGCTGCCTAGGCCTACTCTAGCCTAAATCATGAGGTTGTACAATGTACAACTCCCGCTTTTCCTGACAGATAACCCTTATCTGTAAGGAACTGGAATTCCTAGGCTCTGCTTACAGGTTTTTTTATTAAATTTAAACCAGGTTCCTCAAGTTCACCATGTTGTGAACGGACAGACTACCCTAAAAATGTGTTTTGTTCTCCTTGCAGAAGCCAGGCTCCGATACATTTAGCATGCTGTCGTATAGCTATAGATTGTTATCATGAAAGAATAGGCAGTGCTGGAGAGTTTTAGGTGATACTGAGATCCATCTGCCTCCTCAAGCTGCTCTTGCTTCACTCTTATCATATCTAACATGTTCTTAGAAACGGCAAACTCTTTAACCTCCCTCAGTGACCTACTCCAAAAGCTCACTATATTATTCGTGCGGCCTGCAGAAGCATGGGAGTGATCTGAAATAATCATTGGCAGGTACAAAAAGTAGCGGAGAAACAGAGATGCAGGTACGGCCGAGTGCTTGCCAGTAGGACGCGCGAGGCTTGGAAATCGCGCGCCTGTTCTCAGACCCTCTCCTTTGCCTTTCCAAACAGACACAGTCAAAAAAGCCAGCTGGAACAGCTTGTGATTTTTTGCAAAAGATTGTTTTACAAAATACTGATCTGTCGGACCTCTGCCAGCAAGGCAGACTGCTGCTGGGTCCCCTTGTTCCAAGCCATCATCACATAACAAACTTCAGAGAAAACTGCAGTTTGTAAGAAGTAAATGCATTTTCCTCTGTTCCAGAAAGATGCTGAATAAAAATAGTGAAATAATTGATTATGATTAACTGCCAGAGTCTGAGGCAAAACTAACTTGAGGCTTATGAAGTAGAAAGTAAAACCAATAACCAGAAAGTTCATAAATAAAGCAAAACTTAGGAAAAAGAAAAGGTTAATCGAGTCAAGTAGTCTCTTTGTCCCTTTGAAAGAATTAACTCTGCACTTACAGCTGCCGTAGTAAGACAAAGGGATGAGGAATGAACACAAATAAAAAGGAGGAACAAGAAAGAAAACATAAACGAATAACTTCTGCTGCTGCAATTTTCCTCAGTCCAGGCACTGAATCCAAACGTGAATCCAGCTTGGAAAAGAAATCAGTAAGCCAACAGGTCATTAAAAGAGAAGGGAGACACTTTGAATTCATGCTGCTCATTAGAGGTTTGACTGCTTCACACTCACACTAGATTCAGTCGGAGCTGCAAAAGTAACCTTGCTGTTTACGGATGGAGATCTGCGCCAATCAACGCCGCAAAGGGTGTTTACCGAACAATTTCTTTAACAGATTTGGACTTGATCCTGGGACTGAAGGAGAGGAGCATTGGAAAAGACAGTGTGACTGCTGGCTTCTGGTGTTTTCTTTTTCTTTGCTTCTATTTCTTTCTTTTGCACGGTATTGAAGAGTTTCCGAGTTTCTGTATTTCTCCTGTTTATGTCTATGGAGTTTCTATTCAGAAATTTAGTAAAGGGACAGAATTTTCCTGAAAAAAATCCATTCTCTGGTTTGAGGGTTTCTTTTTTTTTTTTTTTTTTTTTTAATGAGATAAAAATGTTGTCTCTATAGTTTATCCCAGGGAAAAAAAATCACTCATAATTCCGTAATCTTACTATTTTTTCCCCCCTGCCAAAGTAAAAATGGAAACGTTTACTCTCCTAAAAACAAATTGCCCTTTTTTTCATAAGTCAAGTTCATGACACCACCTTGTCACAGCAATGGGCCTGAGTTGCAAACATAAGTACAGACTCAAAATTTCTGGAAGTGTATTTTTTGCTTTTTATTTTTTTATCCTTTTTTTCATATGTATGCCAAATCCATATGGAAATCTTTCCAGAGGTTCCCCCTCTAAAAGCAAAGCTGTCTAAGTCTTTAAGTTCCTTGCTATGCTTTGGGTGTTAGCGATGTCTTCATTGACTACAGGAAAACCCAAGAATCCTAAGATGAAATCTTAGACAAGTAAAAAGACAACAATATCACTTTAATATATGGCATTCCACTCATAGACCATCTTCTTAATCTGTAGATACGGTCATGTGAGTTTAGGTTTTAAAAACCTGTCCCGTTTCTATCTTCTGCTTTTCAGTAAAAATAATAATAATAAAAAAAACCCACTAGGGTAACTCATTAGAAAGAGAAGAAGAATTCATTAAAAAAAAAGAAGAAGAAAAAGAGTGAAAAAATGGATTACAAAACTATAAAAGAAATGTGAAAGCAAGTGATAGAGAATTATTATCTTGGTTATTTAGAATTTGTGGAGGAAAATTGCTAGAAAGATGTGGTGCATCTGGTCAGACTTTGGCCTCAGCACTGGTGGTGCAATACGGCAATCGGTTTATATCTTAGTAGTTTTCTCTTACTTCCCAGACAAATTCCAGATCCCTGGAAGTGTAGAGTCACACAAAGAACTGTTGAAATAGGTCAACCTCACTAAGAAAAATGATCGGTGAGAGTTCTCTATGTTTTTGTAAGAGGGTTTGGTGTGGGCACGTGATTTTCCTATATGAGCTGTGTATATGGATAGGAGTTCCCACATCTTTAAGGCTCAACCCACTTGGCAAAACTTGTAGTCACTGTCTAAGTAAGTGTTGCCATTTCTCTGAATTTAACAGACCATTTAATGTGAAAATATTCAAAACTGTAAAAAGAAAGACTGCTTAATTTTTGTAAGAATCAATGGTGATATCTTTTCCAGACAGATAAGTCATCAGCAGGCCTAAGCCTTCCAGGAAAATTTATACTGTCCAGTCTAAGTTCAAACCAGCTGCCTTCAGTTTTTCCAGAAGCTTCAGGGTGTTTTAAAACACCTTTTAAGAGATAACACATCATCTACTTTCACTGCACTCACTGTATTTGTCAAGAAACAATTTACAGTAGTCATGCATTTACAGGATATAGGAAAAGAGACAAAAGACAGTCCACATGTCAGTCAGGAGAAGACGATGCCATATTAAATGAGGTTAAATCTATCATTTGGCAATGAAATATTTATTTGTTCAAATACTAAAACAGACAGAACAACCAAGTTGTATGGAAACCAAGCGGATTAGACATGTATGTCTGAGGATGTTTACTTCTGCATCCTTAATGAAATTATTATGTCCAAAGATCTTTTTAATAAAATGCCTCACATAAGTTTTAATTATGTCTTAAATATTTTAGCTGATGTGTGTGTATTATTTCACACAGTTCTACCCAGAAGAGATGAAAACAGATAACTTTTAGATTGCCAAAATGGTCAAAAAAGGTTCTAGGATGGGAAAAGGCTTTTTGTTTTCATATCCTCAGTTTTCAGGAAAGGAAGACTACTGAAGTCCAATTATATATAGCTGCGTCCCTGGGATGAATGCCAACTAGTGGCTCTGTCTCCTGTCTTCTCCTTTGACTTTTAGGGCTTTGGAATGATGTCTGTGAAGAATTAGTAAGAAACCTAGTGATATCAATTGTATGCTTTAATCTAGTCTTCTGTTTATTTTCCCTCCAAAGTGCTACCTCTGAATCATACCTGTTTTCTCACACTGCGATAGTGGTCCTGGGCTGGTACCAAAAAAAAAATGGTAATCTCTGTTCTCATTTTATTTTGGCCTACTTCCCTACTCTTAGCAATAAATTAAGCAAAAATTGCAACATCCATATCCTTTGTCCTTTCTCCCATATACTTTATGAGGTATTGATCCTTTTAAAAATAAAGGGAGAGAAAATAAAAAACCTCAGTTTAAAATTTTCAGAATCAAAAAAATTTCCATCTCCTGTAAAAAATCATTTGAATAAAAAAAAAATTTCTTCAGGGTATCAAAGCATGTAATGCTGAAGAAAAACAGTATATAAACATCCTAAGAATTGGTCTATAAAACAAGCTCTCAAGTTGATTCAGCTCTTGACTTTATTTCCATCCTTAAAAATGTGGTTAGGAAAGGTTAATTTTGAGTCAGTTTAAGTGTCTTTTGTTAAGTTCAGCACATTTACAAGAGCAGAGAAGTGGTCATCGAACACAAATCAATAACTCTTGTGCAAAGGGAAAATACTTTTCACTAACATTTATTTTTTTTTTTAATATAACAGCCTTCCTTACCCCTTACCTATGTAGCTGTAATTGAATTAACAAGGAATAATTCTTCTTTAAAACTAAGAAAGCTAAGAAAATGAGAAAATTAAAACTCCATTCACAGAAAAATGATCATAAATAACAGAGGAGAATTTCTGCAGCACTACAGTTCAGAGATCCTGGGTGGAAGTTCTTCGAGCAACTCCCCAGGGAACCCTCTCAGAAAATCAACAAAATCCCTAATCCTCAGAGGTAACTGTATGAAAATCTCTGGATTTTGAAGACTGTAAATGTTCTCACTCCATTTGTTATTCTTTTGAAGGCCTGATTTCTTCTCTTTCCACTTCCCAAGTTTCAAGGAAGGGACATGAGAAGGTAAAGGAGTACACTGCATTCTACTAAAATACTGTTTTCTGGAAGGCTTCATATAAAAGAGGCAAAAACATATCGTTAGCAACAATATCTTGACAATGGACACTGTTATGCGTTCATTCCCCTAGCCTTCCCCTTTATGTAGCCACGTTCATCTGCCAATCGGCTGTTCAAAAGGGAAAATTCATTAGAATAGGCTTTATAATGCATCCACTGAGATCATATTCATTACTATTCCTGGTAGCTATTACAACAATATAAAGCAGACATCATGCTGTCCTACCCTTCTCTGTTATGCTTGGGGCCCTACTGTATTATTAAAGCAGTGGAAAGTAGTAAAACCACACCTATTTTAATGGTCATATAAAATATTGATCTCTGTTGGATAAAGGTTTCCATTTTTAATGCATTACATAACATTCCTGACTTTACTGGTGGAGTTTACAATTTAGGTTATTTGAATTTATTTATATTTTTCATACGAAAAGAGAGTTTCTCTTTGGTTTCTGTAAAAACAGCAAAACTGTTGAGACATCTACATCTTCTGGACTCGATGAAGAGCCAAAACTTTAATTTAATAAAGAAAGCTGCTTTCATTTCTTAACTGGTGTATTGGTAAGCACAGTTTTCCTCAGTTCCCAGGTACAGGGAAGTACCTCAGCTCCATTCTGGAAAAAAATACAGGCATGCACCATTTCCCAGGAGTCTGATTTCTGTAGAAAAGTACATCAACATCTCAAAGAGATCCCCAAAGCATGAGGGGACCAAGCCGATGAAGCATGCCAATGAGGCCACAGCCTCACTCAAGTACAGTTCTCATAAAAAGTCTGTCCTGGGGTTGGGAGACTTCAGCCCTTCTTTCTGGTTCTTTTTCCTCCTGTGATTTTTGTGACTTTTTTTGCCTTGCACATTTGATCTGTTGATTTAGAGCTGGTACTCGACACATGTTAAGGACACGTTAAAAAAAAAGGAAAAGAAAGGAAGGGAAGGGAAGGATTTTTTAAAAGGGATTTTATTGCATTTAAATGCACTTTTTAAAAAGAATTGCACAGCAATCCAAAAGGGAATTGAAAAAAAAAATAATGTTACCAGTGATTTTTGTCAATATTTTCAGCAGTCCTTGAGTCAAGGCAGAACAAATCAGGTCATTTCTTATCAATAATTTTACTAAAATATTCTTTACCCCTCTTTGGTTCTGTTTTTGTCTTTTCCTCAATCTTTTCTTTCTCACAATCTTAAACAACTGGGTTTTTTCTAGGCATTTTCCTTCTTTTCTCATTCATATTTCCCAAAACTTCATTTTTTTTCTCTGAAGTTGCCTAAAGCAAGCAGTAGCAGGAGAACTATTCAATAAATTAAGTGAAATGTCTGTAGATGTGGACTACTTGAAACAGTGTAAATCAAATTATCAGACCCAGCAACGTACAGAAGAAATACAAACTAGATCAATAGGGAACTCGGCACAACTTTTGTAGAAAAACAGTATACAATGCTGCAATTAATAGCTACTTTGGATAGGGTGGGATTATGACATGCAGATGTCTTTGTGTACTCTAAAATTCAGATTGACAGAAAGCCTATGCAAAGTTTTCTGCAATTCAGAAGTGTTTTTAAAAGAGATGAACATCTGTATTGCACCTTTGCACAAATTCTTGGTGGCCGCATATAGAGAAACCTGGTGCTATGTACTATGAGTGACAGGCAATCTGTGGTAATGTCGTATATTTGACTAAACTCAAAATTCAGCCTTCAGTCAGGCCCAGAGCCCAGCTTTTCTGAGCACTGTACCAAGGTAGGAAGTCCTTGCCTCTCTGTGCTTGCAGCCGAGGGCACCTGAATTGCTTGATTCTCTTGCACAGATTAAGCATGGAATGAGTTAAATAATATGACTTGGCAACCGGACCATCGATGCAGAGAATCTAGCGAAGGCAACGATAAAAATCCTCATACTGCAAAGTATGTGCGCCTTGTAACTTATTCCCGACCTGCTGACCGAGGTTTTGGAGCCTTTATGCAGTACAGGCTCCCATTCAGCCAACATCAGACAAACGTCAGGAATCAAATTATAAAAATGTTAAAAGAAATTACTGCTTTGTAACCCGTGACTGAGTCTATCGGTAATAGACAATGACAAGAAAGGACTTAAAGCTAATGCTTGTGGAGAATTGGCCTCCTCTGTGTACCTTGTTTGTTTTCTCTGTCCGTTTTTCCAGATTTACGTGCTCCCTTTACGTGGCTTGCTCATCTGTGCATTATGAGTGTAGGCTGTGAGCTCTGTAGGGTGAGGCCACCTTTATATGAAATACAGCAGAGTAGGGTCTAACCAGGATTTTTAGCTGTACCGCAAGGAAAGTAAACATGATTAATAAAAGCATTTAATTTTATTGAACTTTTCCAACTTAAGAACCAAGAAAATTATTTAATAGGCTATTCTGTTTACCAAATACACTATAACCACAGGTATATTTTTGTTCCTCTGACAAGTATATTCCTGCATATACCAGGATTCTAGAAATATTACCATCAAGGACAGGTATTTTGGATTTCTTCATGTTATTTTATGTGTTCAACCCAATGGGATAAAAGGAATTTTTAAATCCTGCAACATATGTCTGGTTCTTTACGTAAAACTAAACATCATATAACGGCATCTAAGGAATTTACAAGGCAAGTGGGAGTTTCAGAAACTTGTTCTGAGATAAAGCTGTCATGTTAGGAGAGAAAGATAGTTCAGTGCACACATATGTGGTGGAAATGGGATGGTACATCTGGAATATGTCCTCATCTTCATTACAATCTGAAACACCACTTCTGTACTGACTGTGTGAAAAACCCTATAACATCAAAGAATACTTTGGGAGAAGATCACTGCTCGGAAAGAATAGCTTATTGAATATGGAGTTCAAGTCCCAGAAAAAAATAGCAAGATGAGAAAGGAAATTCACGATACCTTGCCATGTGCTCAGCTCACCTAAACATCCCTTCTATTCAGAAATAACCCCTTTCGAATAGGCTTGATTTGCCTATACTGACTATCTTTATTCCCTTTCACTGTATATTCATCATAGTACTCATTTTTATTTTTAAAATATCTGACATGGAAGAGTCTGGTAACAATACGTTTAATTTGTATTTCATATTTTTTACAGTGCCCATCTTGCAGAACATGATTTTGGAAAAGAGGCTGGTGGAGAGCAGGTCAAAAGCTCTCTGGGACAGGCTTGAGCAACGCTAGTGCAATGGGGTCTCCTGGGGGTCGACAGTAGTATAAATAATATTAAAATGCTAACAATTCTGCCTGCCAGGCTTCCTTCTTCAGGATATTACTGCAGTGCATCTGAATGTGCTTTGACCGGGCCAATGCTTTTTGCTCCCCTGTTCTGGGAACTATTTGTTCCTTCCTAAACATTTGTGTGACTTTGCATTAAGACAGACATTAAATGATTGAACAGATTTAACCTTATTTTTGGTCAGCAAAAGTCAATGAATTGCTGAAGATTTCTTTTTAATTCTTGGTTTCACAGAACTTCAAATCTGCCAAGAGAAAATACTATATGAAACTTTCCTTCTGAAATCTTGGGAAAGCCATGCCTTTAGTCATTCACCTAAGTGTTAAGAAACCATCCAGATGCGGTTGCCGTAAAATTTATAACCAGAACCTACCTTTAATTAAAACCTTACTGCAACAACAGAGAAACAGTGGGCTTTTCTATCCAGCCAAGTGGAATCTGCTCATTCTGGTGTATAATTCAATTTTTATAGTGCCCTTTTCAGAGGAGACTCTCTTCTCTTTCCTGTCTGTCTTCGATTATAGCTGGGCTGGTGCCACTATCACGGTCGGCGTGCGGCAAGACCAAATCTGAGTTTACGCAACACAAAAGAGCCGGTCCAGCTCCTCAGTCACTCCAGACTTGCATCTGACAGCACTCTGGAAGCACAGACCTTGCACAAACTGCCAATAAAAGCCAACCTTCCCAACTGCATTCCTTTAAAAGCCACTATTGTTCTCATTCATGACTGAACAGCTCAGCCTTCCTTTCAAATGAAAAAAAGAAGTTCAGGCTGCATCGAACAACTTCCAGACGTTTCCTCCAGCCTCAGAGCATTTCAGTCCTATCATACGGCTTTCGTGCGTGGTACCCCTGAAATGGGTATGGTTGTTATTATTCTCTCTGATAGGGCAAAATGTCTCCATTTAATGCCAGCTCAATATTTCTTTACTCTTTCAAAAGAAACTTTCTGTATGTATTAACACACAGAATTGGAAGGGCAGAGTAGTAAATACATGCAAGGCATAATTTTACTCGCAGACAAGTAGGTGATGGATTAAATCTGGTGATACTCCACCTTCTTCAGTAATAAGCCATTTCCATTGTGATCCCACATTGTTTTTCTAAGTCACATTCTGGGCTTCAACACAATGCAAATGGTTATAATTTATTTTCATTTTACTCAGTGTTATGCTAGAAAAACAATCAGCTTCAGGAAGATATCATGAATGGACGTGTTTTTAACACGAAGACATCTGGATAGCCCTTTTCACCTGTCTCTTGATTATGTTTCCTAACTTATCCCTTTACTATAATTGCTACCTAAAAACATGCTACCGATTTCTAGTGTGCTAGAAACCAAAAAGAGGACATGGTCCTTACCCAGGAGACATAATGATCTAAAATACAGGGCAACTGGACAGTTAAATTGTGAGCTAAAAGGCAAACATCAGCCAAAACGTATATTAAAAAAAAATAAAGTTGTATTTTACCTCAGCTGCTTGCATTTTTTGACACATTTATGTTAGGAAAAGAAATATGGGGATATAGATTATTTATATTCCCTGATATAAATTTAGATTTGATACATATAAAATAAACCTGGGTTCTTTATGGTGAACAAGCAGAGACGGAGATCTCCAGTATCCACTGGAAGGTCAGGCAGACATTGGTGATTTGCTTCCCATTGGAACAGGGAACAAAGCACTGAGACCTCCCTCCATAGTACAAGAACAAAATTAGGTAGATTCAAATACAATTATTTAAATAATCCAACCCCATGAGTAGGAAAGCATTTACAGGAAAACACTAAATTGAAGGGCGTCTTCAATCCTGCCTTCTGATGCTTAAGTTCCTTTTACTATGAGGAAAACCTCCTTAAAAACCAGAAGTCTCACCTAAAAGTGAGTCCAGGCACAGTTTTTCATTAAGCGCAGCCCATGGAGGATATGAAAAAAAGAAAGTTTCTGTTGAGCACACTCTTGGACAGAATTAATCTCTCGGTGTGGGAGCATTGCAAGTCTCCTTCCACCTGGAGGGATTCACACCCATGAAGTCGGGGTGGGAGTACGCCTCAGGCCCTCCAGTGAAGCCATACATAAAAATCACTTAAAGCTTACTCTAAGAGGAGGCGTAGAGAGATACAGTGAAAGTATGAATCTGTAGCACATTGATTAGGACATTCATCTGGGAGGCAGGAGAGCAGTTATTGATTTATTTTTTGGACCAGGTTGCAAAGTCAAGTGCATATCCCCAGCAAACAGCATCCCTATGAAATGCAGGGACACCTAAGCAGGAGATCCATACAGTCCTGGATGGTGAGCTACTCGAGCTACCTAGTAGTAAACACCAGCACTAAGGCGTTGGCCCATTGGGACATCATGTTCTCCCAAATCATCCGTGTTTGTTCCAATGAATAGGGCACCTCTCCAGGCTATCTCTGGGATATCTTTTTTTTTGGAATTAGCTGCTGAAAGAAATCCTTTTTATACAACATTAAGGAACTAGCATCCCTGATATCTAATGGTCTAGTGGTTCAGCATTTACATGGGAAGCCATAAAGAAGGATAACCTTGTGGACCAGTTGTCTTCCATAAAAGTAGATAAGCTGGGTTCCATTCCCCATTTGCTTGAGTATTAAAGCATTTTATAATAGTGTAAGTAGCATTAATTACTGAGCAGGAGAGGACTTTCCTCAGTGGCACATCCACTGGGGAGAAGGTGATGTTGGTTCAAATCTTGACGAGCAAGTAAGGAACTGAACTGGATCCTGCACAAATTGGAGGACTTTTCTCTCCACTGACATATTGGGAAATTGAGGAACCACTACTTTGGGCACAGCCTAATTTAGTCTAGATACTCAGAACACAGCAGTAAAACCAGTCCATTGGACAACGTTACCTGGGGGTGTTGGTTGACAGACAGCTGAATATGAGCCAGCAGTGTGCCCAGGTGCCCAAGAAGACCAACAGCATCCTGGCATGTATCAGAAACAGGGTGGGCAGCAGGACTAGGAAAGGGATCGTCCCCCTGTACTCAGCACTGGTGAGGCCCCACCTTGAGTACTGTGTCCAGTTTTGGACCCCTCACTCCAAGAAAGACATTGAGGTGCTGGAGTGTGTCCAGAGAAGGGAACGAAGCTGGTGAAGGGTTTAGAGCACAAGTCTTATGAGGAGCGGCTGAGGGAGCTGGGGGTGTTTAGCCTGGAGAAAAGGATGCTGAGGGGAGACCTTCTCGCTCTCTACAGCTACCTGAAAGGAGGCTGTAGAGATGTGGGGGTCGGTCTCTTCTCCCAAGTAACAGGCAATAGGACAAGAGGAAATGGCCTCAAGTTGCACCGGGGGTGTTTAGATTGGATATTAGGTTTAGGATATTAGGATTAGAATATTAGGATTGGATAAAGATTCTTCACTTGAAAGGGTTATCAAGCATTGGAACAGGATGCCCAGGGAAGTGGTTGAGTCAGTTCAAATACTGGAAGTATTTAAAAGACATGCAGATGTGGCATTTAAGGACATGGGTTAGTGGCAGACTTGGCAGTATTAGGTTAAGAGTTGGACTTGATGATCTTAAAGGTCTTTTCCAACCTAAACCATTCTATGATTCAATGATTCTAAAAACATACTGATTACTGTGTCCTGCTGGGACAGTCACAGACTAAATGTGACTACACTGGTTTGGCAGTGGAAGTTACATGCCTATGAGATAAGGTGGCAGCTGAAGGACAGTTTTGTGCATGTCGTGAGCACGTGATGCTGGTGTAAATTTTTTCATGGTAAGGAGATGCAAGTTGGCTGGGAAAATCTGTACCTAACGGGATGATTAAGATCTGCTATCCTAATCTCTCCAAAAGAATAACATAGTAAAGCATTGTCTATCTCCATTTAAATTTAGCATGAGAAATCCTTATTGTTTTTATTTGGTGAATTAATAGTTACCTTAACCAAACATCCTTTTCCCTCTCACTGTTTCCTTCCCTATTGCCTGTTTCTCCTCTACAGCTGGGAGGAAGCATCCCTTAGTCCCACAGGACTGTCCACCGGGTCACAGTGCACTCAGCCAGTGTCCCTCGCCTCAATTCGAGCCGAACACACATATCTTTGAGGTGCCAGAAGCCTAAAATATATGGGCAATGGTAAATAAAGATTAGGCAACAGGAAGAGGGGGAGAGAGGGAGGAAGTCTGTCATGAAATACTGAGCTGAGAAGTTATTCCCTCTGTTTCTCTCCCTGCTGTCAGGAAGAAGGAGAGATGCTCAGAGCAGTTTTTCATTCGAAACAAGACTCTCATCCCTTATATTGCTAGAAACGGGTATCTGATAAATGCAGACCTCCATTTCTCTTCCATGACACTCGTGCCTAGGCTCTCCTCTAGGTGCTAGAATGGAATAAAGTCCCTCTTTCTCTTTCTCCTTCTCCTTGCTCCCCTTCCTCCATGGGCAGATGTCCCCTGGTCACTGTCCCATTGGAGCACCCTTCAGCAGCTCTGACTGGGGCTCCCAGGTCACCGGTATGTGTGCGGGACTGGCCTCTTTCAGAAAAACCTGGTGACACAGGGCCAGCTGTTCTGCACACACACCCCTGGAAGGTCCTAATGTGTTGAGCATGTGCAAGCTGATTAAGCTCTGACTACAGGGAAACATATAATCGTCTGCATAGAGTTGGAGGTAGTAAGAAGAGAAGTTATTAAACATGGTATGAGGGAGTTTACTAGGAGTAATAGGAGGGAACTGAGAAAGCACCCACTTGAACATATGGAAAAACTGCCTGACAATGAGACCAACTCTAAGTACAAAAGGGTAGCGTAAGGAAGTGGTAGGAACCGTATTTAAAATTAGACTTAATATAAGAAAATGTGCTGTGGGGAACATGCCTGCCCTGGCAGAGAGATGTGCCAGCTGATGGAGTAAATCTTTTCTCTCTGTACCTAGCATTCCCGGATCTGAAAACAGGTCCAACTACAACAGACCCCGACACCACCTTCTGAGGCTTCATGCTGTCTCTGCTACCATCAGCAGAAAAATGCTATCTTTTTAATATATGTTACGAGCTACTGGAAATTTTAACTGAGCTGAAAGTCAGGGAGAAGATGAGGAAAACAAAGCAAGCCATTTTAGCAGTGATAAAGGCCAAAGAGCACCTGAACAGGACTGTAATAGTTATATATTTCCAGAGTTGCCATCACCTATGGCTTTGTCTAAAGGTTTCATTATGCATCTAGCATTTTCTGGATGGAGAGGGGGCGAAAGGAAAGTAAGATGTGTGATATTAAAAAAAGAGTCCTTAAAATTATGTCCAGGGTGTAAGAAGTGCAGGCAATGTGGTTTGCCTTTCTTGCTTTCAGCGTAAGGGGAAGAGAGCTGTCGGGAAAGTCTGGCTTGGTTATTTTTACAGACACACGACTATTGCTAAACACGGCACGTAGACACCGCCGACTGGAAATACCCACCCACCACCTACGTATTTATTGTGAAACCAAGGCAATAGCAGAAGGCACCAGTGCTGCTGTTATCAAGTCAGCTGGGAACAGCAGAAATCCTCCCGTCTTTTCAGCAGCTGAGCGACTCTGCAGCTCCAGCTAGGCAGCAAAATCTCGCTTCTCAGCTGATAGGACAGTGCATGTACGGGTCTAAGAAGTCTTGAATTAACTGTCAGACATTGCCTCAGGACACAAAGATGCATAGATTTTTCCATTCTCTCTCTCTCTTTTTTTTTTTTTTTTTTTTTTTTTTTTTTGCAATCTCTCCGCTTAATCCCACACAGCAGTTTCAGTGAAACCCAATAGGTCACTGGTGGGTTGCTTCCTACAACTCCTGTTTTCTTCCTCTGCAGACAGTCTCAAACGGAGCAGCTAAATCAGGTTTAAGTGTCTGGCATGCAAATACCAGAAAAGAGCAGAGGTTTGTGTGGATATATTAATCGGCATATTGATTTTAATGACTGAATAGTGCTTTTTAGGAGGTAGACATGGAAATGGCTAAAGCTGTTGCTGCTATTTGGTATTTTTGGAGGGTATTCTAGTTTTAGGACTAGAGATTTATATTCTTGAAAAAAAAAATCTCTCTTGCTCTATTTTATGCTCTGTTGCAGTTTTACACCCTCACATATGGGCTCTGGGGGTGTCTTTGGCCTCTTGTACAATTTTTATGTACAAATCAAGAGTATTTCGCTGTGCAAACACACACCCAAATGAGGCAAATGGAACCATTTCTGTTCCCAGCCACCTGCTCTGTCTCAGAGTCCCTACAAAGCAATTACACAGGCGAATATAATGTCTGTGGAATTTGATGCTTTTTCATTACAAAATCTTGGCTGAGAAATTCTGAGTTTATATTTGTCATTGTTACTTTTACAGACTTTGGCAGCACTACATGAGGAAATCAAGTAAGGTCAGTTTAATTATTTAATCCAAATGATATACATTTTCATCATGTGGTTTGTAGAAAATATTGTAAGTAAAATGCCGTGGGGAGTTGATGGACTACTTACTAACCAATATATCCAAAAAAGTATGGCAGGTGGATGCTAAAGAAACATTCAGAAAATGGTCTTAAGAATTCTGAAGCTGTGTAGCTGCGCTGTTAAAAAAATAAAAAAACAAAAAACCAACAGTAATATTTGCATTAAACTCAAACGTTGTTGTTCTTGATAATACATCTACTCACATACATACATAGTCAAAAGAAAATCAGGAAATACTAGAAGGTTTTTTTTCCTCTTCTGTAAGTGAGAGAAGAGAGCGGTGTGTGTTTATCTCATTCTTTCGAGTTATGTTTTTTGTTGGCATGTAAGTGCAATGAATTTTTCTTCACTGCCACGCAATCTGAAACACTTTTCTTCACCTGCGTTCTGGACCTGGCCTTTGACGTAGGTGACGGGATGTGAAATGGGTTCCTCTTAACCACTGCAGAACACGTTCTTAGAAGGTTGTCAAGAGTTATCTCAGCTGTCCTGAAGTCTTTGATGACTCAACTCCATCATATTTCTTGCTTTTCATTTTAACACAGATGTATGTGAACAAAAGGTACACGGTGCCTTTGTTCTGCTGTGCTCCTGTGTCACGCGGTATTACCAAGGCAGTGGTTAGAGAAGAAAAAGGCTTTGGAGGTCAGGGTCTTGGATGGCCGGCTTAAATTAAACATTTAAGTGAGTGACCCTCAGCAAGTAATTTCATTCTGCACATCACTTTTCCCTCATGGCTGTCATTTTCAATATCCAGGACACTGAGATTTCTGGGTGGGTGGCACTGTTATTAATTATTTGCATGACTCACATCCAAGAGCCCTGGTCACAGACTCAACCCATCTGTGTTGAACACAGTACAAAACTGACAAACACACATATACAGATTGTAAAATCGTGTGTTAGGGACAAAGTAACAATAATCCATAATGCAAACAATGTTAACATTAGCTGTCGTTCGTGACTCTTGCACTAGAAAATCCTGAAGGAAGCAGAGCTTTGAAAATGAGACAAATGGATGAAACATCCACTAAAAATGACTTAGTCACAACAAGTTCCCTGCTCACCAGCACATTGTTTTGAGAAGCTGCTATCTGGAATATTTGAGGCAAAGCAGCTGTTTCCAGCTACTCCCTTCCACAGTGAGCTCTGCAAGGAAGGCGTACGGAGAGCATACATGGAGGCAGCTAGCGCCTATATGATGTCACCCTGAACCGATCTATCATCTGAGTTTTGTTTTATTTCATAAGGCTTTTTTCATTAACAAAGCCAAATGCCATATTCTGTTATCCTAGTCTTTCCCACAAAAGGATTATACCTGTCCAGTTTACCAGGGTACATTTTTTTGCTAACAATGCCCACATTTCCTTCTCTTTACAGTATGATATGACATTAATCTTGATTTTCTGTTAATCAATCCAAGGGCTTTAACACTTCACACTTTATGCGTGGAAAGCAAAAGAACTGTCAGCATGATATAATTAAATTCTCTCTCATTAACAGCACCTCTTGCAGTCACATAATTACAGTAAATTGCAAGGAAAGCGTCCAAATTCAGTCAGATCTGCTGAATAATAACTGCCTTTTGCATTCCTGAACCCACAGCTGTTAGCATTGCTGTCGAGATGTATTTAAAGAACCTTGAAAGAGTGACAACTATATAACCACAGCAATACTAGGTAGAAAATCCTACTTACATCATTGGTAATTTGTTAGATATTGGAGACCTCACTGCAAAATGTTTCCGTTTTCCATTCAGAACAGTGTCTAGGATTTAGTCAAAATAATTTACTAGATATTGTCTCTCTGATCTACTTTCTCAGTAACCAAATCTACACACACAGATATCGATTACAAATGTTTCCAATTAGAGATATTCCGGTATCACTGTTGTCCTGGACAACAAGTTTCAGAAAAAATGAACACCATCTCTGGCCATTTAGAGGTAAGACTCAGGAACACAGATATGAAAAAATAAAAATCAAAGCCAGCTTTAAGACAGTCTGTCCTTCTCACATGCACAGAAAGGACGTCAGGGTACTGATTGTCTGAGTCCTGAGACAGTCCACCCATTATGTCTGAGATAGTGCCACCAGATATTACGGTCACAGACATCCTAAATTAAGATTTTTCTTTTTTGTTATTTGTTTAAGAAAACTAACTCTCAGTTATCTTCCCCTCCAAAAAAAAAAAAAAAAAAAAAAAAATTAAAATAATTCTGAGAAGATATTGGTTTGCCACCTGCATCCTCTGCTGGTCCATTTCCTGGCTATTGATTTACCAGAAATTCCTTCCCTCTCCGAGTCCTCAATGCAGGACTGACCATGCACAACTAATTCACTGAGTAAGTGAAAGGGAGGAGCTGAATTTCAAGGGACTTCACTGCTGAGCGAGAGCAGCCACCCTTGCGATTCACACCAGCAAGGCTCTGTTCTCCATAAATCTGATTTCCCTAGACTTTTCCTGCTGATCAAAGTATCACCCAGTGACAATGCGGAGCAGAAATGGAGGTTTCTTGGCTGCTGGATGCAGACATGACAGCACTCAAAGTTAACAGATGTTTTTGCTTTATCAGAAAATGATCTCAGCTTCCACCCTCTAAATTTCTCATGCTAGAGGAAAATCAGACCGAATCAATGGAGTAGATATTTGAGCAATGGGAGAAGAGCTGTGTTTCCTTTAATCTGGGCACCACCAGGAGCCCCAGCCAGCTCTGGCACCTCCATCTCCCCTTCCTGCTGTGAGCGCTTAGGATGGGCAAAAGCCATTTTCCTCCGTGTCTTACTCCACAGCGTGTTCAGGGCAGTTTTCAAGGCTGTTATATGCTTCCCCAGCCAGACATAGCAGCTGGGCCTGGGGCCAGAAGTCCGGCTCATTGTCCAGAAATGTGATTCTGATTTGGACTTTGCGATGGGTGAGGGAGCTGCGCGGAGCTTCCTCAAGGAAGAAAGGAGTTTGGCCAAAGCCTTTGTAACACAATGCAAGTGTAAACCCCAGAGCTGGAGAACGTATAGCGATAGAAGGAGCTTTGGCCGGCCTCATTTATATCACTTGCAGCACCGCTACGGCTTGCAGCTGTATTGCATGTAAATGCTAATAAATCATCACTGTGTTCACAACCGTGAAAGGGCACAGGAACCCTTTGACGTATGACCGAGAGTAAATGGCTCGCACTGACCTCACAGCTGTTTGCCTCTACTTTGGAACAGGATTAGAAGTACACGAAGAGCAAGGAAAGGGGCTCCGTGCTGGTATCCTGCTTGCGTGGAGCCCTTCCCCTTGGAAGCTAATCGTGGAAGAGCAGAAGGCAGGCAAGCTCCCTTTCTATGAGCACTGGCTCTTTGCAGGCTCAGTGGGATCCTAGGCGGATGGGGACAGTGGAAGTCAGTAAGCCAGGTTGCCAAGGCTTGGCAACGCAGCTTTAATTATTCGAGCTGTTTGCTTTTTGTTTATTTTCTTGATTGTTACATATTTATATAAGCAATCTGGTTTTAATTATTTATTCCTTATCCTTTCAGTTTCCTCAGGAAAGAAAAGAACAAAAGACATTTAATAAGCAAAGAGAGGAACCTGAAGTATTTCCAAGGTCTTCTGTCCTACAGGCTCAGGACTAGAAAGAGAGTAAATTACCAAGTGTACAATTACAAACTACAACTACAATGAAAGTAGTTAGGATGCTGAGAAAGCAGGGATATGTGTTTCCTAGTTAGATGGGTTTACATTGCATAGAAATAATCTCTGGTGCAGGGATGGATCCCAAGATGGCCTACCAGGCTCCAAAATCCTGAGTTTTTGCTCTCTGTCATCCATTCATACGAGAACCTTGCCCCTATAATATCACATTTCTTCAGGAAAAAGCGTGGCCAGGTGCTCTGTGAAACCAGAGCTCAGAAAGTAAACGGTGGTCTCTGAAGGTCTGTTTCCATTTTTTTCAGTAAGTAATCACAGTAGCCCCATTTCCTTGGGAGACTGTGCTTGCACGGTTACCTGTGCCAACCTGTAAAACAGGATTTGAGGCTTTCACTCTCAATCAGACTGAGACATCTAATAAGTGTGTCCATGTGCATCTGCCTAAGCTCAAGGAAGGAGAGGAAATTCAGCCCCATGACAGCAGTGTGTCTATTATTTCTAGCAGGAACACTTATTTGATTTTTCAGATACACACCTAATTTTTGCCAGTTTGCCAGTCTTCCAGTTATTCTTACTATGTGAGTAATCATGTGGCCCATTCTGGCACTTCTCCTAAGGCCAAGAAGCAATTGTTTAACTGTGCTGGCCTGCAAGCAGGCGGAACAGCATTTTGGGGAAGCGGGACTCTTTCCTCAGTCACAGAAATCTCTAGGAAATTCACAGCTCCCTGTCTGCAGGTTGAGTCTTTTATCAGAGGTATCCTCTCAGGAATCCCACTTATCTCTTCTCAAGCCACTGGGATCTTCTTTGACTTTGTAGGGTCCATTCTGTGAAAAAAAAAAATCTTTCTTTTTTATTTGCCAGGATCAGACAGGATCTGGATATAGCTCTAGGTCGTATTTTATGCTTGAAAAAATAAGATATTTATGTAGAGCAAGTACAAGGTCTGGATTCATTTACACAGTAAGAATCTAGATAACTCGTTTTCTAAGCTTATTCCACTGGATTTTTGAATCTCATTTTAACATCTTTCAAGTAATTGCCCTATAATTTACGCTAATCCTTGCTTAACTCCTCCTGACCCATACTGCTGCCACCAGACTATCATTCTGCAGAGAAGGGAGCACAGCAGTTCTTCTGAAGGAGGGCCAGAAAAGGGACAGAGAGATGGAGCAGGTAAGAAACAAACAGAAACTATTTTAGGACTCCCAGAGGGGTTTTGTTCAGCTAACAGCAAAAGCTTGTTTTAGTAATTAGCCTGAAAAGCCAGTTGCTTTCTTACCCCCTACTGTAATTTTTCTGGTGTTCTCTTCATCTCCAGCTACAGAAAAAGATTGGTATCCCTGGCTCTAAATGATTTTCCCTCCCGCTACAGGATTTCTACATAATTTTATCCCAAGAGTACTGAAAAACATAAATTCTTACACAGCAATCAAAGTTCTTAAGCACATGAATGTACTTCTACGCAGAGGTACCAGGCAGAAACATTTACCCATAGGTGTCATACCACAGGTAGCAACAATATAGGGTCTCACCATAAAAAATTGCTACCGCTAATGAGATTAAGCTGACTATTTATACTAGAAAACAAACTCAAACTTACAGCTCTGGATAACTGACACAATGGATAACTGATACCTAGTGAAGGACAGAAGGCTGTTATAACATATGTAACTACAGTAATACATATGCTTATTTAAGTTATCCACAATATAATAAAACGATATTCATTAAAAGTAACCAAAAGAGAGAGAACTGCAAGGAGAGGACAAACAACTGTGCATTTACAGCCTCCAGAGCCAAAGAAACCTGGGACTGCCAGCAGGGCAATTTGCCTTGCTAACCTGACAGCCGCAGCCACCAGAAAGGGGAGCCCTGCCTGCTGAAGGGAAGGGGATCACACCCCTGCAAAGTGTTGGGGGGTGAGACAGGCCTGTCCTCGCTCCCCTGCTCTCCTTGGGAGAAGGGGATTTCTCGGCAGACTTTCCTACACCATTAAGAACAGGCCTGCTCCTAGGGAGCAACACACTTATCTCTCTCTACAGCTACCTGAAAGGAGGCTGTAGCGAGGTGGGGGTCAGTCTCTTCTCCCAAGTAACAGCCGATGGGACAAGAGGAAACAGCCTCAACTTGCACTGGGGGAGGTTTAGACTGGATATTAGGAAAAAATTTTACACTGAAAGGGTTATTAAGCATTGGAACAGGCTGCCCAGGGAAGTGGTAGGGGCACCATCCCTGGAGGTATTTAAAAGACGGGTAGACATAGTGCTTAGTGATATGGTTTAGTGATGGTTTTTGTCAGAGTTAGGTTGATGGTTGGACTCAATGATCTGAAAGGTCCCCTTTCCAACCTGGGCAATTCTATGATTCTGTGCTAAAAACACATTAAAAATATTTTTTCCTTTATAAGGAGGTTGCTTCTTCATCCAAGAAGAGGCAAATGAAATCTCTCCATTCGACTCCTTTCAGCCTTGTTCCCTTTTAGTTCATCTTGGCTTTGTGACAGCCTCCCTTTCCTACCCTGTTGCTCCTTCACCTCTTCCCCCAGCTAGCTGTCAGAGCTCTGCTTTCTCTCTCTGGCTGCTATTTAACATCTCTCTGCAAACCCCAGACCACAGGCTTCTACCCCACAAGTCTTTACTTTTTCTTTTTTTTTTTTCTTTTCTATTTTTCCCTTGGACCGCGCTTACAGACTCTCATCTTACTCAAATACAATGGAAAAAGACCACTCCTTCTTTTGGCTCCCATATTTACGCTACCGTTACAGAAGTGGCCTGCTGAAAGACAGGAGAGACGCGCGGGTGTCGGGGTCTGCGCGTTGCACAGGGGAACGCTTCGATGCCTCCACCGCAAGTGCACCTACTCAAAAACGCCCTTTCGGGCCACCTGCCTGCGGTGGGCCAGAGGTGGAGGCCAGCCCTCCTCGGCGGCCGGCAGGTCCCTGTCCCTCTGCTCCTCCGCGCTGTCACGTCTCCCTGCGCCCCACCGCCACCGGCAGGGTTTTACCCTGCCCAGCAGCCCCTCATCCTCCCTCTTCCACTTCATTAACGCCAGCAGACATTTGCAGAGGTAAAATTATCAACGAATTTGAAGCAGTAACTCGACTCCAGAAGGACGTTTACAGCGACCGCTCATGGCAGGTGCTGCATAACCGCCTGGAAGGTACCAAGCCTTGACTCAAGTGGAAATCTGTGACTCAGGGTGCCAGCCTCCCTTCAGCACAGTGTCCGACGGCGTGCAAAAATCCAGCGTACCGCAGGCCTTCCAGAGAATTTTTATCCACTACTTGGATATTGTGGAAAGCTCAGGCTGAAAAAAGGTCTGCAGAAGGTCTCCGTGGGAACGTGGCGCGCTCTCTCACTGTACACGAGGATGACGCATTTCCAGCCTGTTGGATCACACTTTTTTAACGATCACGTATGGGACCTGGGTATGAAAACATCTCGGTGTATTAATAAAGGTTTTTCTTGCCTGTGAAATCCTGTGTTGAAGCGTTCTTAGGAATCACTTTGTCCTTAATTTATCTCCCAGCTACTTCTCTGGGAGACTGTTTAAACTGAAAACCAGAAATTTTGATTCAGGTTTGGATTTTTTTTTTCTTTCTTCATATTACTTTGGTGCTAGCCCAAGTACCATACTTTTTTCCCTTCAAAATGCCCAATTTATACATTCAAAGTTAATAATCATTGTTTCATGCAGTTAAAATGGAAACATTATGATACTAACTCACTATGACTGGCTTAAGGGAGATGGACACGCAGACATGGGAAGAAATTTATTATCCTGTTTTTGTGAAGTGCTTTGAAACTCCTGAACTATTACAGAAGAAATAATCTTTCCAATCTCATTAGCTTGTTCAAGTATAAGCCAAGTTTACAGGTGCCATTAATGTGATGACAAATCTATTTTTCAGTAAGTAAAGGCAACCTGAAAGTATAACAGAGCGTATCAACATCACAGACACCTTGAATCACATCCGAGCTACTTGTATGACCTTGACTTACCTGAATAGGGAGCCTTTAGTGATTACCCACTTTAACAGCTGCGTAGTCTTCATCTGAACAAACCTATCATTGCCACTCTAAGAAGTTAGAACTTCTTAGAAAATACCAGAAAAAAAAAAAAAAAAAGAAAATGACCTTTGTTTTGGAAAATGCTCCCATTAGACGCCTCCCAGTTAAACAGACAATGTTTTGTGAGTGATGTCTGCCACACGTACTGACTCTAATGATGCTGTCACTTTCAGAATCACTGCGGTTTGCAGACATAAATATCACAAAATATGTATTTCAACTATAAAATATGAAGTTTGGCAGACTCATAAAGATAAAAATAACAAATCTTATGACCAAAGCCTCAAAAACCTTCAGCCTCTTTATACTCCAAGTCCACACTTAATATCTCAAAGAAATCCTTGATGCCGCACATGAGAAAAGACACAGCCCCTACAGAGGTCCATGCAATCTCCTTTCATCTAAGGATGTTTTGAAGCCCCTTGAACATGTACTTCAGTTCTCGGTCTCCATCTCCTGATTTATTTATATCACCCCTTTTTGAATTAGAACTATTGGGAGGAATCAGAGCACTTGGGGCATGACAGTCCATGTTCTTGTTATCTCACTGTGCCTTGCTGTGCTCTTACTGCTACCTATTATACTTCTACGATTGTGAACAGCAGTATCAGAAGGCAATACATAATGTATTCAAAACACAGCAAGCTAAAAGTGGAATCACTTCTGTACACAGTAGTATAAAGCCATTAAAATGCTTTTAATAGTGCTGTCGCTCATTTTTAAAGGAAAAAAAACCCACTTTTTTTAAAACACTCACTGGATTATAAATTCATGCTTTTCATATGAGAAGAGGACATTCTGTGATCCCTGACTAAAAAGACAGTTCATGGGGGAGTAACGCTTGCCAAGTTAACTAAAGAGGAGCCCGAATTCTCATCAATTCAAACAGGAAACACGAGAGGAAGAGTGTTTTGTTTTTCTGTACATCTTCTCAAGATCAGTTCTTTAACTCCAAATTTAGAAGTTTGGAACTAAGCCTGGTTGAAACAATTGAATGATTTACTATTGTTTAAAAATACATACTTTGACTCTGGAGTATACTATAAAAGTACTTCTGTGGTTATTTTATTCCTCAACATATATATTTTTTTTTTTTTTTTAGAGAGAGAGCAATTCTTCCTCTAACCTCCTGTCACCACAAGGACAATAACAATTCACATTCACTTAACATTAAGTGGCGAAATGCTTCTTGACTTTTTCTGGAATGTTTTTCCTTTTTCATTATATGGTATTTCAAAAGAGGGGAATTAAAAAAATAGATGGTGTTATTACTGTATGTACATAAAGTGATTGCCAAGTAAACAAGGAGTGTATCACAAGAAAGGCATTACTTGGAAATGCCATCAGTCTTCCTCTGTTTTCAATTACACATATTCCAGTCCAATTCCCATGGCACAGTTTTCAGTGGAGGAGGAAGGAGATGTACTCTCTGTAGAAAGCCAAAATACGATCCTTATGGGTCCCTTCCAACTTGAGATATTCTACAATTCTATGATTAGAGGGAATTTTGTTGACATGAGGAGCCCTGCATGAGCAATATGGTAGTCATACTTTTGGGGTGCCTGAACAGAGTTGGGTGTGGACAGGCCCATGTCTTTAGACCTATCGCACAACTGTCTGTCACCCAACCCAAGGAACAAGACGTGAAGCTGCTCCAGCCTTTGCCTTGAATGCCTTTCCCACCTGAGGTAACATCTTCTTTTCTGAGAGGTCTCACTGTGCTCCATTCCTGTCTGCCTGTGATGAAAGAATTGGCTGGCAAGTCAAACGCGATCATACTTGGGCTCATGGCTCCTGGAAGGGCTTTTTTGTGGTGACGCATTCTCTTTCCACATTCCAGCTCGCTGTACGGGAGCTCCTCAGTGTTCATGAATCACCCAGACAACCATGTCTGGTGGAAATGCAAGCACAATGTTACAAGACTTCATTTTTTGCCAGCTTGTCACATCACCATGGAAAGAACTGGGTGGAAATACGTTTCTGGTGAAACTTCTTTATCTGACAGAGGCATATTTTGAGCAGCACCCAGCACTCTGGATCCAGTGCACATCCAGCAACACGTGAGCACAAGCGTCTTCCGTCCCTCAGTTTGCAAAGAGCTGGGTTCTGCGCTGATTTCAGCCGCCCTCCACAAGCCAGAGAAAGGCCACACCAGCTTTCTAGACTTGAGAGAAAAGAGCTTGAATGGCATGGCATTCACCTCTCGGGTAAAAAACTTTATGAACCGCTGGAAACTTTTTTTACGTGTGGAAGTGAAGGAGGTAACATTCTTTCTGCCATGAGCTCGTTGACATACAGAATCAGTTTTCTTCCAAATGAAGATCCAAAGCTGACCACAGAGACAGCACCACCTTCAAACACAACTTGCTTGTTGACACAACCAGTGTCCAGCAGTTGACACCAATGCATAGTCCATTTCATGACTTCAGACCTCGATTAAGTCCAGAGAGGTTAAATAGTCCTTTCACAGCATTTGAGAAGACAAGGAACTGAACAGATTCCTTAGCTCGTTATTTCCATGCTGCTGAATTTCAAGTTGTGAGAACAATGAATTTAATAGTTTGGTGGCTGTTTGGAAAAGTTTAAAGTGGAAAAAAAATTCATCTGAGAAAATCTATTTTTTTTTTAGTGAAATAGAAAAAAATCGAGCATTGTATATTGTCTTTTCTTAACTTTTGAGAACAGTTCCAAAAATGTAATTTGGGATTAATGCAAAATACTGTCTCGTTGTTTTGGCTCTAAGTGGCCCTCTGTTAGCAGTGGGGTTGGAGCAGATGACCTCCAGAGGTCCCTTCACACCTCAACCGTCCTGTCATTCTGTGAAATGATCAAGTGAAAATCAAAACTTTTCCTAAGGACTTCCTTCCCTCCCTCCAAATTAATTTACCCAATTTGATCTTTGAAGTCATGAGTCCCTCTGGTGTAACATAAGGCATCAAGTATGAGATTCAGATAGAAAACTTTCAAAACCAAGGAAATAACACTTCCTCTCCCATTCCTGAGATGTTGCTAGTCTTCAGTTTCAAGTACTCTCTCTCCCCCTAGAAGCTGCATCTGCCTTAAATCAACTACTTCATGGGTGGTGGATTTTTTTTAGTTGGTTTTGGTTTTATTCTTTTCAAAGTAAGAGGATACAGTATCAAAGGAAATAGGCGTTGAAGATTTTTATTTCACATAGTCCCTTTTCCAATTTGAAAAAATTAAAACTCCGACCAAAGAAAGGAACACTGCCTAAATGCGCTATGGTGGTATCAGGGAACAAATGCAATGAAGATATATTTTTTCCCCTTTTTTGCCACAGATGAATATTTGTTACGCAGTTTCTATTAGAGAAATTTGTACAAAATAATTTTTTTCACTTATTCCCTTACCCAGAGACCCTCTTTTTCCAGCCAATCACTTATGCCCACTAATTAACTTCCCCCTATTCAAAATTTGCAAAATTAGACAGATTGGGTAGATGGAATATGTGACATTAATAGGAGAAATTGCTTGTTTTAAAGAGTTTTAACTTAATCGTGTTACTGGAAATCCTTTTAAAGACTCCAGCATGACAGGTCTTTTTCTCTCTCTTTTGTTTGTCTTCTACTCATTCACAGTCTTTCATGTGCCTCACAATAATGCATTGTTTCAGTCTGTAATTTATTGCTGCTATCTCCCATACCACCTTGAGAAGAAACAGGATCAGAGATTTTTTTCAATAGAATAAACAGAAGTGAACTCCACTGAACGTCACCCTCAGGGCAACAGGGCAACAAGCTTGAACGTGAAGCAAGCACTTCCAAAACAATTCAGGAAAATACAGCTAAGGTTTTTTTTAAAGGGACCTAGCTGGAAGAAGCCATTAAATGCAACAACTTTTTGGCAATATATGAAACCATACTGTAACTCAAACCTGATTTTCAAGGTGGCTTGTATTTTTCCTTCCTATACATCATATGCTATGGCCCTATGCAGAGAAACCCTCCTCACACACCCTTTTGGACAACATATGTTCTAAAAGTCATTGACTGTTTCTATAATCTTCTTGCAGCTTTTCTCTTTTTGGCTGCTTGAAGCTAAGCCAATCTAAGATCAACCAAAGAAATTCAGAGAGAAAAAAGTTATGGACTGAATTATTTTAAGTAGGATGAAATCTCCTCCACTCAGTGTACAGAATACACTAGAAGCTTAAAGATATTACAAGGTAAATTTCTCATTTGCATTTTTACTGTATTAATTACAATTATTGTTGATGGTTTGAAATCTGAAAATAAAAAAAAATAAAAAAAAACAAAAAAAAAAACACAAAAAAAATCCCAAAACCCCAACAAACCCAGAACCCAGAGTCTCATAACAAAGTTAAATAAGGGTGATATGTTTCTGTACTGTTCATGATTTTGGCACTGGCACGATAAGAAAGTCTGTTTTTATTTTTGAGTGACAGTGACAAAAATCATCACTCCACTGTTCGATCACTGAAGCTTCTTACTTTGTACTTGGAAATTTGAAAAATCTTTTGTAACTCTTGTCTATCAGCACAAGCCTACTGAAAGTTTGTTTCCTAGGCTGACAGTTATCACTACTGTGAGGCTATTTTACTCCATGAAACCCATCTGCTGGTAAACATTTTATCTATCCATTCTGCAGAAAACTCAGAAGCTGAAAACTTGCTTGTATTGGCAACATCACTCTTCCTTTGACATTTTCCTTGCTTAACACACATACAGGAAAAAAAGGAGTGAAAAAGCCCCATGTTTTAAAGCTGTAATGCATCCTTTGCTTTAAAAATGCAACGTCACATGCCGAACTTCAAGCCATTTAATGTTTCATGCAGATACCTACTCATTTTGAATATTAATAATAATAAAAAAAAAGGTACAGTTAACACTATTAACTCAACTGCTCCTTTTCCTTATAGGTAAACACTGCTTTTCAGGGTAATAAGCCAGGTTTTGCACCTCTATCAGAGACTTACACTAAAGTCATTTAGAGTATCAATGAAGGGCAATAACCAACAATTTGTTTTCAGGAGATAAGTGACCCCCAATATACCTCAGAATTTTTTTAATGAAAGCACCCTAGCAAAATCTAATACAAAACAGAGGACAAGCTGTGGAGCATTCACCATGACCTGGATTGCGATTTTGAGAAATGCCCTGTAGACATCTCAGCTTCACTCTTAGACATTAGCTGGCGCCGTAACTACATTTTTTTTCTACTACATAAGTTTTGACACGTGGGTGGAAGAGAGGAATGGGTGCTAACCTCCTCTTTTGAGTCCTCAGTCAATAGCTTCCAGTTTTAATCCCCAGCTGAAGAATCAAAATCAGCCCACCTTCCTGATACCTGTTTATTCAGACAATATTACTCTACTTCCAATCTTAAAATATTTTACATCAAAAGCTTTGGTATTTTAAGTATCTTGTTCTTAAATTGAATTCACAGATTTTCTTTATTGGACTGCCATGTCAGTGTACTGAAGTATTAAAATTTTAAACAAATTAATGTATTGATTTCAAACCTCTCCTATTTTGCACATAAATAATCATCAGCTGTATAAATAGAGTTTAAAATAGTTCATTACTGGCAGAATCTACAGACTCTTGAAACAGACTTTACAGACATTTTCACAATCCAAAAATTCATTATCTCAAAACCAAGGGCCAACAAGGAAACCTGACTGAAGAGTAAGGGCTGCTCATGTACTGATGGCCAGCCTAGGGGAAAAAAAAAAAATACAAAAAAAAGACAACCCCCCCAAAAACCGCCCCCCTTTCCTCAATGGCCAGACAAAATGAAAGACCAGCCTCAGTCCCTAACAACACTTACTTAAACAATCCACCACCACGCTTCTCTTCTTGCATCACCAAGCTTTTGCTGGGGATTACATCAGTCACAGGAGCTTTACGTAAAGATTTTAAAATGGGTTCAAAATGAGCTGTTTCAATTTTGCGTTACTTCACAGCATATTGCAATAGTCTTGCTCCCTGGTGGCAAATACCTGCAGAGGGAATAGGAGGACTTCAGCTACTCTCAGTTATTGGAAATTCCTGTTCAGATCAACTAAGCAGAAGTAGTGCTTTTGATCCAAAGTTCAGTTCACAGCAAGGAAATATTTCTCATAGGTCAGTTGTTTTAATGGGCTGACTTTATTGCTGCTACATGGATGATGGCAGACTGGCAGAAGGAAGCAAACGCCATGGCACAGGACTGCAGCGCTGCTTTAAGCCACAGGCCAGTAAGAAAAATCCTAAATCTGAATATGATCAAACCATGAACGCATTAATCTGGAACAAACTTTGCTCTTCCTCAATAATGCATTCACGTATGTACTCCCAGCTCAATTTTATTAACACAAAGATGAAATAATTTACCTACTTCTATTTACTTACTTGTGCTTATTTTATGCACAATGTGTTACTAGAATGGGTAAAAGCTTAACCAAAACCTGAGAACAGACTGTTGAGTAGTTTAGTCAGCATGCCTCGAAGGAAACTGTTCATCAGTAGGAATCACAGACATCCCACTTGCGAAGGTTCTACAATACTAACACAGTCTAGCAGCCCTGCTTCAGTTAAATATTTTTACAAGCACCTTGATTAGAAGAGGGTCCTAAATTTAATTAAAATTTCCTTTTAATCAAGAAATTAAAATCAGGTCAGAGAAAGTACTAGATATTACACACACAATTTGAAACACTCCGTATTTAAGATATTTGTTCAGCAAACTTCAGAAGCACCAAACAGCTGAGAATCTTTTATTTTTGTATCCTAAGTCAATAATTGAGCTGCCTAATGCTTAACTTCTTAAGAAATGAGGATTTAAAGAAAACTGCCATTGAAAAGCTCAGAGTTTTTTTTTTGCTAAGCCGCTCGGTTACACTCTCACAAAGCTGCTGAAAGAAAAAAAGACTTGGTCATTCAGGGTGAGAAGACGTAAGTTTAGCCTCTGAAGGGAGCCTGAGACACTGCATGCTGGAACGAGCTGCTGCTTTCTTCATGCCATTTACAACAGTGGCAGGATTCAAAGCACAACCACCTCCTCCGCAGAACAGAAAAGTAAGAGGATGATGACTGTAAAGCACTTTTCTCCTTCTCCAACCACGGGGTTTTAGTCTCCAGGATTTTCTAGACTAGACTAATTAGTGATTACAGATGAAATAAACTCTGGCTCCTACAGCTATCTCTTTTTATACAACATTGAGGAGAGCAGCAAGTTTATAGCTTAGCAGCCAGCATAAAGCTAGAACAGGCACAATTTTCTCTACAACCTTTAGTGATAGGGCAAGTACATGTACAAGTATGTACTGTTCAGGCATCCTAAGTTATTTCTTGGATTAATGTCCAATTCAAGCTTATTTGGTTTCCCAAAATGATTTTCTCTCTTCCATTTCCCTTCTTTATTGTCATAGTTTAGCATATGGAAAATAAGCTGGAAACAAAAAGAAATGAATAAAAAATATAAACCAGAACAGACTATGCTTTTCAAAGTATCTGTGATATACTCTGATAAATTAAGTAAATTAGTGCAGCAGACAGCACCTGCACAGCACCTTAGAGATAGGCCTGCCTTTTTGTGCTTCATGTTACATATCAGTTTCAGGATTTCCTTCAGAGTCTTCAGTGGCCTGTGTCCTAAATTACAGATGCAGTAAGAGATACCTGGCTCTCAACTGCCCCAACAACTCATTCTTATTGGCACTGAAACAAATACAGCAAAGCAGATAAAACTGTACCGTAAGTCAAAGCGGATATGATATAGCCCTACTTACTGCTGACATTTTCTGTTGTCACACTGTGGAATATCCCTGCACAAGACTAGAAAAATATTTGGATACACTGAAAGAAATTCTTACAATTCAGCTTGGTAAAATTTTACAATATTCCTGGTTTCATGCATAAATAGGAAGCTTGACATACATTCATGTGTGGCGTTTTTTTGAAGGGTAGATAGAAAGGAGGAGCAGAAGAGAGAAAGGAAAGCTAGACTCTTCCTCTGGGACAGCAGAAGAGCCTTTACTATCCCTGTGAAGAGCTCCCTAAATTCTGAAGCTGAGACTGTAGTGGCTAGCAAGAGTTCACACAAGGGAGAGCTCGATATGTGAATTATACAACAATTCACAAAGTACTGGGCAAGATTCAGAGTTGCAGCAGTGCCAGTTGCTTTCAACTATTTCTCATAGTGCCATACTGTTACCAGTTAACAGCAGGGTCACAGAAGGGTGGGTTCTTGTCAAATGCTGTTTTAACGGTGTTTTGCAGTAGAAAGGGCTAACGAACCATGGAAGTGAGACCAATTTGGGAGTAGTGAGGAATGTCATGTGAGTATGGTCCAAAGTTATACACCAGCAAAAATTACCTGTCCTGCATGAGGGAAAAACCATATTTAAAATGGCCTTTGTTGGGGAAGATCCAGAGTTACAAGTGCAGTCGAAAAAGATATAGTACTGAGGTTAGAACAAAGGAACAAAAACTCTACCACATGGCAAAAGGCTGGAGTGAGAACAAGATGCCAAACCAAATTCCTTATAAACATCCTGGACACTTGCTAACATTCAAAAGTTTGGTATGTTTTAGCGGAGCAGTTTTTTTGATTCATGTCAAAGACATGACTAAAAGCTTGCCAGGGCTCATTGCAGTGTTCCTTCACTTTCCATTAGCAGTTTCTTGAAGTGTATGACATAGTGGTTTACAAGAGAAAAATGTCAATGCACAAAATTTAAAATTAAGCCAGGCAGAAAGCAACTACAAAGTTCTGTTTTAAAAAAACAACCCTTAACTAGTACAAACTCTGTCCAGTTAGTTCTATGTCTACATAATTATCTCTGCAAGATTAAGCTATCTAGTGGATAAGAAATAAAATACAATTGACCTAGGAGAAGTAATTTAACACTAACAGCGAAACGGATTTTCTTAAAAATGGACTTTTGAAGTTCCTGACAGAAGATCAAATAACGGTCTAGTTAGGTGTGCCTGACATGACACGAATATTTTTTGATGCTTAAAGAAACATTGAAATGAGTGTTCCGGACAGCGTTCGGGTCATTAAGTTGCGAAAATGTTGAAGCGATTACGGTCATATAATCACAGTTTAATGAGAACTCTGAGTTAACACTTTTCATTATCGGCGCAGTACCTGAAATGAATTTGAAAATATACTTTTCGGTGCTTCTTCCATGCCAACTGAAGTACGTTCCACCACTTGTGTCTTGCTCTGGAAAGACCTAACTCCTGAAGGAACAGTTGTTTTTCTGCTCCTCTCCCCTTCATCATTTTTTTGGATGAGGAACCTCTACCTCCTCCCAACATAAACGGAAGCAAACTAGGTTTAAACATTTAAAAAGATATAAAGGTTTATTAAATGAATCCAGATTTGACAGATATTACATAAATTAAACAGCAATAAAATTTTACTAGGGTTTATGTACAGATCACAGTGATTTTCATTGTGCAATGAAGGCTGACTTTGTAACTTTGAACAGTACTTATGCATGTGAGCTACAACAAGCAACCAGCAACATACGACGTTGGACCAAGTTAACCTCGCAAGTCTAGCAGTTCAAACTGATTAGGCAGTACACAAACGCCTGCTACCACTACCACTACTTACTACACATCAGAGTATTTATAAAGCAGTCAAGGTTTGCCATAGAAAAGTGCAAAACATGGAAGTCTGTACACAGTACAGTACAAAAAGGAATCATGCTACAGTCATTGAAAGCTGAAAAATAATTCTATAGCATAGGAAGCACTGCATCACAACTCTTCTGAATGGCAAGCAGATGGGCTGAGAAACAGCCATATCTTAATTGCTTTCAAAACTGCAAAATCCCTGTTCATCCATTTAAACATAGTTTAGTACCTATATTTGATCCATTAACAATGACTTTCTACAGTGGAAGATCACATTAGTTAAAGCTCAGTAGCACACATATTCATTGATCAAGCTAATTTACAGGAAAATCTACAGCATGTTCTCCATTGAAATCATGAAGCATTTATATCATTTGGTTACAAGGCAATTGAGTTTACAATGCACGTTTCTCACTTAAAACCTCAAATTGGGCAATTAAAAATATATATATATAAAACTCAAAAATAAAGGCTGTTTTTTAATGTTTAACATTCTTGTTCACCAAAGCAGAATACCAAAGGCCTATGGGCTCTTGCAAGAAAACAGTCCTTATGCAACAGTCTATGCGCAAAAAACCACGTTAACTGAAGCAACCATAATAAAATGAACTTCAGAGAATACCATACTTGAATAGAAAGTAAGAAAGTGTTCTAGTCTGTTTAAAAAAACCCATAAATCCAGAGTTCTTAGTGCAGTGTGTACCCGGGGACTTCTGCGTAAGCACTGAGAGAGAGAACTGTGTTAGTGGGCCATGAAGTCCCAGCGAAGACTTAAAACAAAACAGATTCACTTGTGCAAATACATAAAATGGGCAGGTAATAACAGCTCATTAAGTTCAAGACTGTAGAGAAAACAACTGATCACTTAAAATAACTCCTCAAAAATGTTTTGGTTTTTTTTTGTTTTTAGTTAAGGATTTTAAATTAAAAAAAAATGAAAGCAGTTTTGTACTAGAAAGCATGTTGACGAGGTCAGTAGTTAGGCATATGTACACATGGCTCTGGAAACAACGTAAAATCAATGGATTAGCATTATTAATAAGATTGTATTAATTTCTTCAGTCTCTTATCATAACGAGTGTCAGTGCATCCACTGCCAGCAATGGATAAGATTCATAGAAAGATAATCCACGATCTCCTGTTGTTCAAGCGTTCAAAACTTCTAACCACCAATGTGGCACATTAGTCAAATTCAACTTCATTTCCTCAGCTTTGAAGACTTAAACACAGTGCAGTTTTTAAATTTAAAAAAAAAAAAAAAAAAAAAAAAAAAAATCTATTTAGCACACTTGCTTGTTGCAGTATGTACATTTTTAAATAAAAACCTGGTTTTGTAGTACTCAGATTCCATAAAATACTGTAAGCTCACACATTAAAAAAAAAAACCAAACCTGAACTGTGCTTGCTCCCCTTAAAGTAATTTGTGTTTTATGTGCTTCAGCTTTTCTGATTGATTTGGAATAACTAATTCCACAGATACAAATACAGTGGACCAGATTCATCTTTTCAAGAGAATAAGGTATTTTTACCAGGTTAAAAGGATAATTTTCTATGGATTTTCCTGTATCTCATTATACATTATTCCTACACAGTATTTACTGAGTGGCAGCTGGGGCCATCAGCTTGTGACACTTGCATAACATCAAGAAAACTGACTGATAATCCAGATTTACTACTTTGAGGTATCCTGATTTTGTTTCACATTGTGCATTTTTGCAAAGAGTTATGCAATCTCTTAAAGTTAGACTTTATGAAGAAATAGATCCAATACACTAGAAATTGCAAATTCACAAAAGCACTTCTATACTGTTTAGAGCTGAAAAAAAGAAAATGGAGGTCACTTTTCCACAAGGAGACTCCAGATGCAGATCCATCGTAAAATTCTAAACATGTTAATTTCATTAGCGATTAGTAGAATGTCTAATTTATGTGCATTCAGGATTTAGTTCAGAAACATGAATCTTTGGCCTACATTTCTTATGGCATTTCCAATCAAAAATGTGGAGAGGAGTTTGTGGGAGAAACTGTCTATGCTCTACTTCAACAGCTTTACGTACACCCATCAGTCATAGTAGTGGAACTCCAGTGACTTGATGTGCTTTCAAAAAAAACTATTTTTGATCTAAATATCATTATTTCACTAAATGTTATCTAAACCCACATCATCTGAAAGAATGTAATTATGTTTTGAAATCAAAGCAACTTCAAAATCAATTCCCCTATGTTAACACAAGTATCACAATATGTAACATGAAAAAACCCTAACAAAAGATCCTGACTTGTATACAATCTATCTTCATGTTTATGTGTATTCACATACATAGATACATACATATGCACATACTGATATGTGGTGCTACTTAAAATGAAGCAGTACTGCAAATATTTCCTAAACACAGTGTACTCAAGCTGCTAGAAAGATGTTAGCACAGGATGAAAAGAGAGACTCCTTACATCCAAGATCTGAACTCTGTACATATGGAATTCCTGGCAACAGAGACTTTAGGACATTTCCAAAAGCAGGAGCAGAAAAATCAGGCTCATATATAGTCAGTCTTCCCTCTGATATTCTGAAGTGCCAAGCATTCAACAACAACTATTTCAATAATGAAAAAAGTCTGTTATGGCTCGTGCTTTACATTTGGAGAAGACAACAAGTTTGAGAGAACAACTCCTGTAAGAGCCAGTTAGAGCCCTTTTATTGGTATGCACTGAATTGCATGTTAACAGAGAGTTTTTGTGTGAGGAAACTCTTTTCAGACAGTGTATAATCACTCAATGTCCTGGTTTGTAAAGAGACATCACTGTAACAGAACTTCATAAATTAGCCATTAAGATGCATCTTAATCAACAATAAAACATGCCCTTGTCTTTCTGCTTTCAAGTACTATGGTTGCAAGTGTGAGGCATTGGAAATTTTAGGTACAAATCTTTTTTAAAACTTAATTATTTTTATTTTTTACAAAGAATTATAAAATGTATATAAGATGATGAAAAACTCATTTATCCTTTTAAGATTTTTATTCCTAGAGAACTTCTTGAAAAACATTATTTGAAAAATAAAAATCATAGACTCTGCAAAGTACAAAAATTTACATCTTTGCACAGCTCCTGTGCTTTACTTGTATTGTATTCATTATATACATATATACTAATTTGTGCTTTTAATTACACAAGTTTAGTATAAACTTATAAAATTAAGTCTATGAGTTAACTATGCAAAAAGGATCTGGGAATAGCAGGAAACTTAACTAAACCATAAGTTAAAAAAAAATAATCCTAAAATATACCATTTTAGTGAGTCTACTTCAGAGTAGACTATCAATATTACAATTTACTAATGTCAAATGTTTACAGCAAAAAATTATTTTTGCCTGCCTCCAACTCTTGGGATATTTACTATATACTAATACACATATCTGAATGCAGGATCATTCTTATCCACAAAGAAAGTCTTCATTTACGTATGAACTCCATTTTTCTTCAGACTTGCTCTTAGCACTTCAATTTCTTTCCAGTTTCTAAGACAAAAAATAATGAAAAAGGAACACAAAATACAGTGTGGAGCATGTAAACTGAATGACAAGTATCAAGCTATCACAGTTTCAAGACAGAATCCAGAGTACAGAATTAATCTGACAATTTCATTCCTCTAACTAAAGTCTTCATTCTTAATATAAAAATCTTGCAATCACATTTCCTTATCTGTCAAATCGATCTAGGTATCTGCTTTTAACACACTATTTTAAAAGTTTTAAGGACAGAAGGACTTAAATATCTGTACGCAAGTAACTCTTCGTCACTGTAGAACACCAAAACTTGTGAGCCAAATTACCTTTGTCATTCCATAAGCCTGCTTTACAGTATTTTATTTCAACAGTTTGCTTTATACTCTTACTGTGTTTCTTGTTGGTTTTACAAGCTGTAAGGAAGTATTAATCACTGTTATGAATCAGAAGATGTAATTTCTGCATACGTCTCTCACTAACAGACCTGTAGTGTTTTGAAGAGGACTCCTGACCTTTGGACATACCTCCTCCAGCGCAGATGTTGCATTCAGAAGTTCTTGAAAATTTCGAGATCTTTAGGGGGTACCGGAGGTGTCTTGTTCCAGTCATCTTCAGGATAAGCTTCAAAATTGGAAGTATCCCCATCATTGGATACTTTCGGCACTATGGGAGGCTAGTCAGAACAAGCACAATGAAAACGTTAGTACAGTTTCCTCAATGAGCTCCTCTCCATCACATTAAAGCAGAAATTTTGTAAAAGACTGATTAAACAAAAGGGGTACATATTTATAAAAGTTCACCTTTTTCACTAATAACGAATGGCATGAGAGAGAGAAGCTTGCAGCAACAGACACGTGTTCCAACACTTTTTCTATATTGCAGTTAAATATTGCTGTTAAAAGACACTTATAATCCAGGTACCTATTTTATTTAGCACTCATGTTCTAGCTGCTTTGCAGAGCGAAGGTAACTACTGCAAAAGATTACTAGAACTAAGCTCCCAGGCAGCCATTACAGCACAATCTGCCACTCTCCTTCCTCCCTCCTCCTCTCTTCTGTGGCCTAAAAGCAAAAAGGAGTGTAATCACATTAGGTTCCTTTCAACAAAGAGTCTTCATAGCAGTGTGGGTAACTGCTTTTTAAGTGAAGGAAAAAAAGCCTCCTCTTCTCTTCGTTGCTTTCAAATAGATTGATTGATTGCTTTTAAGGAGGCTGAAATGACGAACTTGTGTACGCCTCACGCTACCTACTATGTTTTTTCCTAGCCTAGCAATAAATTCAAGCAGGTAAAGAAATTGCTGCACTGTTAAAACGCATTTCACAAGGATGTCTGTAAAAACATCTTAATTCATATTGATCTTTTTAAGGAAACTTGGAGGTGCGAAGAGAAATACTGTTTCTTATTTCTTTCCTCAGAGAATCCTTTGGAGTTCTAGTATTGCCCCACCAGCTTCACAGTACCTGTTGTTTTTTCCTTGTCTTCTATCTACCACCAAGATTACTCTGCCCTTCCAGCCCCAGGGCTTTCTGGAATATTTCATTAATCACAGGGGTTAATGTAGGGCAAACCCCTTTTCTTCTCTCAAGGGACATTCATCCCTCTATCCCCTTCTCAGTAACAGAGAGATTAACTATCCTCGTGAGTTCAACAAAACACTTTAGGACCGGAAAAACCTTATGGATGATCACCAAACTGGCTAACAGAAGTCATACCACAGACAGAACTATAAAGCACAGATAAATGTTATTCTGCATCTCCTCAAAAAGATAAATGTCTAGCTTCCACTACCTCTGAGATCTTATCTGATCTTTTGGGCTTCTCAGTTTGAAACAATGCCATCACCAGGTTTTCAATGGGAAAGAAAGGGTCCCTGAGGGATGGTACTTCTAAGCTTCAGCCAAAAGCAAAGTCCCAGTTTTGCATGTGGCAGTCAGAGTCTCCTGACCACATGCTTAAGAAAACCTGCAGAATCTGCTCTGGCTGCAGAGGGCTATCTGCTCCACTGTGGGTAACGCTTCCTTCCCCCACCTTCCTGTAAGCATTTCGGCAGGAAAACCAGTTTTGTGAAGCAACACACAAAAAGAGAAAAAACATTAAAAAAATAAAGAGGAAGGAAAATCCTCTACTTTAGATTAACAAAAATTATTTTCTCTCTTTCAGCCATTACTATTATTTATATAATACTGATATTTAAGATCTTATCAGGACTGTGATTCAATTCTTCATTTGTACAATAGGCCAATTCACAATTTTACAGGGAAAATGGAGCACTGTATCCATTATTCCGCATTTTCAATCTCTTCATCAGTATGAAATAGAGTGACATTGTGAAAACTAATACTGAAAAATATAGCCTCTAGAAATGACAAAGTAATTTCTGACCCAGTTCACATCCTTGCTCTGAAGTATTAAGCAGCATCTCATCTTCTAAGAGCTTAATGTAACCATCACAAAGACTAAGAAACAAGTTTTGGATTCATAATAATCTTAATGCCACGGTGACTCTTTTTTTTTTTTTTTTAAATAGAAATGCAACACAAAGGATGTTTGGACCTGAGACTTTCGATTTGTACCTCTAACATTCAGTTTTAAATACTATTTGTTTGTTATTCATTTGGTAATATAGTAGACTGTCATAAACTTGAGAGTTGAAATACTTATAAAATGTGTTATCATCCAGTTTGTGTTCTTTGTGGATTTGTGTAACCAGAATTTACAGTAAAGAATTTGAAAAATGTGACTTCATTACAATAGATCCGCATAAAACACCAACTAGGTGTAGTAATCATTAAAAAGAAAAACAACCTACACATTTAAAACTATGTAAACTTTTTTTTTTTTTCAAGACAAAAAGTCACCTACAGGCTTGTATTAGGATGACGTCTACAAGAATACATCAGGAACATTTTCATCTCTTACCTATTTTGCAAGAACTCAATTTAAGATATCTAGCCAGAAATTCATTGTAAGAAACTAACGCAAAGAAGAAGAAAACCAAACATTTAATCAGTACTTGATTCCCTGCATATGGCAACCTATGTTACTGAAAATCACTGCTGTAAGAAATCGTAATAGTTAGAACTTTCAGGAAGAAATGAAAGAAGGTCATTTTACTTCCAGAGGACTTGACAAAGCATTTCGCAGGGTTGATAGCTTTTGCAAATATCTGCCCTCATAGAATAGTAGAATTCAGTGCTGTTAAAAGGTACGTTAGAATTACATTCATAAACCCTTCTCTCTCACCTTCCCTATTCCTCCTACTCCCATACGCTTTACATTTTATTAAAGCATTTACCTGAATTGAACTTGGCACCAAAATAAAATTTAAACCCCAGAATAAAATACTTCCACAGATATACGGGCAATGAAAATAAATAAATAAATAAACCCAACAAACTACCAATCCCCTCCTTCCCCCCAAACAAAAAACCACCTACAACAACTAATTCCTTACAAACCCCTGAAACTTATTATTAAACTTTTTATTAACTAATCAACTTCAGCAAAATGAAGCACAGACTTTTTTTAGACATTTCGTATATAGACAAAAATACAAGCAGACATTCAGATAATTAATTCTGCATTGTGAAAGGGCAAAAATGCATGTAATTATTGATGCGTGCATATACACACATGCTCATACACACATATGAACACACAGACGCAACATGCACCAAAACCTCCACAGACCAACTTAAATGAACAATATCTCTTGTTGCGATGTCCTACATAGTATTTTGCAGGAAATACCTTTAGTCTCCTTTGAGGTACAGCGTCCCAATCTATAGACCTGAACCATCGATGTCTCTTCACATCATCTGCTCCATTCTTTAAAGAAAAAAATCAAAATAAATATTTAGCAAGTTATATGTATGCCAAAGCATCTATTTCATCATAAGAACTGCGGTATCAAGGCAGACTAATGGTCCCTCTAACCCTTTTTCTTTTCTCAGGTGATAATCATTGAAAGATTCTACAGGATAAATTCATAGTATTATTTCCCTAGCAGATCCCGAGCTCCAGCAAGAAGATACACTTTTTTTTTTTTTTAGCAGCATTCTTCTGACACAAGGGAGATCAAGAACAGGCTTTAAAACACCCACAAAACCATTCACTGCAGTTCTATTCACTTCTGTTTTCTCCAACGTTTTAGAGAATACCTCTTATTCAGATATACTTTCTAATTCTTAAACTAATAAAAAAACATAACTGAGGGTTGATGGTGTCTTAAATAAAAATCATGCCTGGGAAGCAAGTAGTTCTATCAAATATTACAGACATTTAGTGCTGACAACAAGAGGTTCTCAGTACTGTTACAAAAGTATATATATAAAACCATTTGTTTTCATTTTAGATATACAGTTAAAGACGTATTTGTCTTGTAATGATTATTTTTTCTGGGCTGACTGCTTTGATTATGTACATAAAGAATGAAAATGTCTTCCCCCTTGACCCAGGATGAAGCTTGGTTCAAGCACAGACTTATTCTCAAGGCATTAAGCACTGGGGAAAAACCAGCTAGTTCTCAGTCTGAGACCTGATCACAGCACAGTTTTACTGCATGGCACTCGAGCTCACACCTCATGCAGCTCCATGGAAAGAAGCATACCATATGTTTGTTTTTTTTCAGATTTATATGGAGTGGGACTATCCATGCTCATATCCAAAGTGGCAACAAGAAAAGTAATTTATCACCTAGTTCCCTCAAAAGCAGATCTGACTGAATGCTTCACTGGAAAATGCCCGATGGGATTTAAATCTTTTTAAGCAACTACGATTATGGAAAAGGATTAGACTTAAGACTGACCTACCACCCCCACCCCAAATCCCACTTCTAATTAGAACTATTTTTGATTTTGACATTTTAGCTAATTGTAGGGAAAAACCCCAAAACAAACCAAAGCAACCACAAACTAAAAAAACCCCAAAGCTAGCCAAAAAATATTTTCCCAAAACCTATGTTTGAACAAACCAAGGTTTTGCTTTTGGTTTTGTTTTCCTTCAAAACTGTCAAAAGATACAAAAGGTTTAACTGGTTAATAACTTTCTAAATGTTCATCTTATGAAAGTTTGGTTTTAATCCTCCTGCTGCCCTCAAGAAACACTGCAAGGAATTCTGAAGGATAAGAAGAACATTTGTTTCCTGTATTTTTTACCAGTATAAGTTTGTGCCATAAAAGGCTCTGAAAAGGAACTTTGGACAGCGGGTTCCAGAATCTATACTTATATTGGTCTGCTGAAGGAACCTGGATGACTGTGCACCTTTTACTTTCTGCACCTATGTGCACCACAAATTGCGCTTTGTGCAAAAAAGCGAACCTGTAACTTCCCCTGCCCAGGGAAATGGATATTTTAGCTCTCACCAAAGAACGAAAAGATTACACAAGCTAACTTAGGTATCTGCAACACTGTCACAACAATAACAAGCCAATGAATGTAGGATTAACTTACTCTGCCAGCAGGGTAAATTAACCTACACTGAGTTTTGTGTGGTGCTTTGGCTAGGCTGTTGAAGTACCTGAGCTAGTTCCCATGCAGCTAACTTCTCACTGCACCACCAACCACAGCTACTGCACAGCTGCGGAAGCAAATAAGCTTGTAACACTGCTGTCATCATCCTCTTGGCATTACAAGTAGTACCACATCAGGACATCTCACAGAAGTCACAGGATTTTTTTTGTGCTCCTCCTTGACATATCACAGACACAGGTGTATTTCTGAGGTAGGCTGGAATGCTACCTGAGACACGTGAGCGTAGTTTTGGCTAGGAAGCTACTGTCTTCAGAAGTCTGTTCAGAATAGGACGAGTAACTCTACCTGGTGGAAGATTATTTGTCAGTGCTTAACAAGCCCCACCACCAAACAATGGCCAAGTATCATGGTACTACAACAACCCTTATATTCTTTAAATTAATTTTTAAGCTTCACATTTGATTAGTGCTCCTTCTGTGATTAATCAACTCCAAAGCAAGAGCCAAATCAACTGACGCCCTGTCCTGCAGGTCTTAGCACCTTGTTTCTGGTCTAATCTGAGTCTTCAAATTAATCAGTAAATAGGTAGGGATTTTTTTGGTTTTTTTTTTTGTTTGTTTGTGTGCTTGTTTTTTTTTTTTTTCTTTTTGGGGGCAGGAAAGGAGGGAGGGAAACTATCATGAGGGACAGCATTAATCCAGGCAAACAGGAGTATGATTTCCAGAAATACACAGTTAAACTTTGCATTTAGGATTGCACAACCAAAGTAATGTACGGGAAAATATATCTCAATTTCACGCTTATAAAAACAAAAGCCATAGAAAAGATGTTTCTACATGGCCTACATCTTTCCTACAGAATTCTTTCAACCTTGTGCTATGTTCTGCATTACACCTAACATTTTACACTGACCTTCATATTTCCTAATCGTCTTGTCCTGTCAACCACAAGCAGCTTCTTAATTAGGTCTCTGCAGAAAAGAAAACATGTACTCTTTTAAACAACAGTAATTTATATTTGACCGTCATACAAATGTTACAGAATACAAACGTACCTCGCTTTAACTAGCTAATACTGTGTATAGTTTACTCATTCATGTCCTTCATATTTTAGGACACTTAAGAGCGAATGATAAAAAGAAAAAGTTCCTTTTAGACTCTTTCAAGAAACACAGAGGAAAAAACTTTCTCTCTCCCCCTGCCTCCCCAGGTAGTACTATACCTTTCTTTGTATTTTTGTATTTTGATGGGCATTCCAAATCTCAAAATGGATCTCAAACCTATTTGGCAGAATGCAACTCTAATATATTTTTAAAATACAGATAAAGCCGCACCCTCAACTTTATACACTGACAGCTAAATTCTGTGGCAGCAAGATACTAGGAGAAACCATGGAAGAGCTAGTCATCTGGTTAAAACTAGTAACATCTGTAAGCTTTAATTTCATTGAAAATTAAAAGCTTCCACTGAGATTGCAGTTCATTGAGCAGTTCTACATAAAGCTAAATCAACATTTTAAAAGATGAACAGAAGTTTAGAGACATAAAGGACTTCCATTTTAATAGCAAAGTACTTTAAACATTAAGCAACAAAGAGCTCCAACATAAATCGAGTATCACAATTTATTGAGTTAGCTTGATTACTTATGACTTGAGAGAAAAATATGGCTTCATATTTCTACAAGCAGTTACTTTTTATCTCAAGCATTATTTTGCTATTTATTTTTAGAATAAGAGCATTTTGGTCTCATTGCATAAAGTGGCAATGACAGGAAAGAACAAAAGTTAAGCCATCGTTGTTCTTTCTACAAATAAACCAGAGAGATGCAACACTGCATGAAATGCTAGGGATCTACAGAGTATGGCTAATTCCAATTTTTAACTTTGCAGAAGGTTTAAAAAAACCCAACAGCTTTATTTACGGAAAAGTATGCAAACATATTAAAGATACACCTGCCTCTCTCCATCTCTAACACCTACTATCCCAAACCAAAACCAGTATTCTGTCACCTACCCTTGAAATCACAAAAGCATATGCACCAAGAATATATGAACTGAGAGTGCTAGACTGTTTGAAAAGATGTAGTATTTGGCAGAAATATAGTTCTAAAATTCAACTGGAAAAAATATCCAATTGCCAGATAAAAGGAGAATAAAAATTCAAGGTAGAAAGCAATTTTTAAAATTCTCATGATCATTCCAGCCAATGAATGTTTGTATTAGATTAAATCATGTGACTGACTCCTTTTACAGTCACCTTTGCAGAAATACCTCCTTCTAGTTCTTCATGGAGAAGACTATTCCTTAAGGAGAAGGCTACAAGAATGGCTATAATCAGACTAATCAGTCTTTAAAACAAAACTAGAACTGAAAAGAAATCCAGAAACCCAGAACTAGATTCACAGGCTATATGGCCAAAGATAAATCATGGAGTTTCTTATTCCTACGCAACCAGAAAACATTTAATGGATCATTCTTTCCTTGCTTCAAAAATTCATCTTGGAAAAGAACAGTTAAGGCATGAGCTTGCTTAGTGATACTGTGTTGTCACTAAAGATGAAGACATTTGCTGCATTCAATAGAACAAATATGCATTAAATTGAAAGAAGTAATAGATAGTTTAGTGCTTCTTTATTATCTAGTTTCGAAAGAGTAATTTAGAAATGATCATGTTAAAGTCAATCCAATAGAAGTGTTGTTGTATGTATTTGGGGAATGAAATTCTACATCAAGGTCTTTCCAGATCAATAATCATTAAACTGCTGTAGTATTGATGTTTCATCTGGTATTTTCCAAAGCTGTCTTTACGAAGAACAGTTAAAAAAAAAAAAAAAGAAATAAATTACTTATGAACTCATTAGTGGCCAAAGAAATAGGCGGAGCATAATAAATACTTAGGTTTTATCAGAAATTAAGTAACACAAAACTCTGCTGACAGTCTTATTTTGGAATTTCTAGTTGGTTAATTTATTATCATCATGGCAGAAGCTGCTCTTTGGAAGAGATGTGAATGAATGGTCAAATGTGGCAAGGAGTTAATGTATACAGGACAAAGGACCTGGACAAAACATCGGATCAAATTGCAAGGCACCTAACAAAAGGGACACAGTAGAGAGTAATGAGAAGAGATGCTAACTCAGGCCAGGGGAACAGCACTTACACAAGACACACAGCAGTTGCAAAGCATAGTAAGAGACAGTGAACACAAAAGCAGGAGGGAATGCAAAAGTACAAATTCAAAAGACAAAAAGCACAGGAGGGTGACAGGAGGCAGGCATGTAGAAAAACATCAACCAGTAAGTTTATGTAGTGCATCTAGGTACAAGAGTTTCCTCAGTGTTCAAAAAGGAAAATAGTTTTGCTGCCTAGGAAAGAGCAGAGAGTTAAAGTTCAATTGTTATAAACATCATATAGCACTAATACTTCAGACATAGCCTGGATGTCTGAAGATAGTCTTCATCCTTGCTGAGATACCAACTGATAGGAAGAAGAGAGAGAAAGCAAGTGGGATACAAGTAAGGTCTGTCAAGCAGACTGTCTTTATAGGACAAAATAATCTTGGGACTTGCTTTAAGCTAATGGTGCAGAGATGTCAAAGGCTATCCAATTCTGCATACTGTGGTTTAAAAAAGAGAAAGAGGGGTTGATGAAACCAGAGAGATACATTATGCTAACAACTCACTGCAAAAAGTAGGTGATGCCACACAGCTGAAGGAGATCACCCAAAACCAAGTTGTGAAAGGAGGAAAGCCCAAGCTAGAATCCCATGAGACCCCTTAAAGGCAGGATTGTAATGGAAATGAGCTGCCAAGCACACACTGAAAGAACATCTGGATAAAAAAAGCTGTGAAAAAGGTGTACCAACAACTATGTTGATTAAGGTATCATCCAATTCACTGGCAGACATGTCTAGACTGAAGTGCAAAATCTGCATATGCATGCTTACTACCATAACTAGGAAATTTTAAGTGTCTTCTGGATAGTAGAAATCAGCGTTGATCTGTGAACATCGAGCACAAACAGAAGCTAACAGTATCTCTACTTTTAAATGCTTTCACCATATTAGACAAGTTGCTAGTGATAATAACTTAATTTGAGCTGTTCATCTTCTGGTCATGCTCTTATACTTTAGTGCACATGATACCATGTGATATACTCAGTTTTCTTCCTAAGACAGACTGGGTTAGGAAGATCAGACAATAAGACTACACTAAATTGGAAACAGCATCAAGATAGTAAGGTAAAACTGTTAGGAACAGACACAAATATGAGCCAGTAATCAGCCTAAGGTGATGTAGACATGCATGACTCAGTGCACCTGATGGTTCAGTGGAGGCTTAAAAAGTCCTCCCCAAATGATTATTTTCTGCAAGAGAATTCATAAAAGCTCATAGAAAGTTGGACAGATTTCATAAGATTTGTTGTATAACATTTTATCTATTTACCTAGTGGTGACAGTAAGCAATTGCCATCTCTAAGGTCACTTCTTCAAAACAACCTGAATAATTATCCTGGAAATGTAAGAAAAACTTCCTGTCCTCACTCACTCATCTCTGCTTCTGAGGAGAAACTTTATGTTTAAAATTGCACTTCCTCTGTTTTAATGTTTACTAACAATTATTTCAATCATGGAATTTTTAAATAGGGAAAAAAGCATTTCATCTGCAATGTACCTGTAACAATTGCAAAATACTATGAATAAAACCCACACATACATATATAAGACTGCATATTGAACTGTGGCCCTGCTATCAGAAGTGGAAGCTGATTTCACACTGGAACTTCTGAAGTATCAGAGAGTTCATTCAAGTAGTTACGTTGAGAGTCACTTAACTGGTACATATGCATACAAAGGAACAGTTTAGTGTTTGCTTCCTGCACTCCTAATTTGTACTCATATTAAATTATGTCTTCATATTTCTCCTATTTGCTTTCTTCCAGGCACCAACCAATGAGCTTTGTACAAGATGGAAAAGCACTTAATGTTCCAAAATATGCAGAAAAGTAAAAGAAGCAGATACTATCTTACAACTGTATCTCCAGTTTGAAGTCTACCAAACACATAATTTTACTTGGACTGTAAGAGTAAACATAACCTAAAATATTCTCCAACATCATGTTTTAAAAAAGCAGAATCTGTTATCTGGTCTTCTATGAAGATCCTTTAGAAACAGTGCTCAGGAGGTTTTTAGAATATAAAAGACAGCGTTGGGAGTCACGGACTTACTTCACATATAAATCCAAATGCCTCGGGAAATCTATTTTGCCAGCAAGAATCTTCTGATATATACCAAATGGATTGTCATCAAAAAATGGAGGAAACCTATTTTAATACAGCAAATTTTTAGATGTTAGAAAAAGAATTTCTAAAAATCTTATCAACAGTATTATGCTATAGTAATTCCCCCCAGAAAGCATTGATTATATAGTTCTTTTTGGTAGGGCATCATCAATCAAATACTAACTTGAAGAATAACTTAAGTTAAGGCTGCTACTGCAAAACTGAAAACATTTTTGTACACAACACATTCAATACAGAATTAAAACTGAAGTATTACAAGAGAGAGTTTTGTTACATTAATACAGTAAAGATATCAATTATGTAACAAATTTTCAGTGTTAAAGTAAAAAATGCTTTGCCTTTATCTATAAAACCCGAGGCTATACTTTCCAAAACAGCATTACCACTTTTGATCTTCTCCTGTAACTGCAGGCATATCCTTATTCACCAGGTTCTATCTAAAGTGTAAAGAACCCTCATATGAACAGACTGTCCATTTCATTATTTCTTGTACGTCTTGAATTCAAATATATGTTTGGTTAGAGAAGGTTGGAAAGAGATAGTCTGTTCAGAACTTGCAATTCACTCCAAGTGCTGCTGCCTTTCTGTGTTGGACAGTTAAAGTACTTATTTCACAATCTTCCCAAGATGATCAGTAAATCAAGATGCAATTAGAATTCCACACTTACTATTTTCTAGAAAGCTCTTTATGAAGCTATGAGCTAACAGAAAGACTACTTCTTGTCTTACAGCTACAGTAAGAATTGAGAGAGTTTTCTGCTGTGCTTTCTTTACTAGTATAATACTGACTACTGCAAGAGTCTCAGAGAATGGGTGCATCAGTACAATCGATATAAGCGGCTTAGCCCAAGTGCTAACAAGTTTTCACAGTGGCAGTCACTTTTTTAGAAATTACCACAGAAAACCTTTTGGTTGAATGGAATAACTAACTACTCATGCACTAATCTCAGTCCCACTTTGACTTCTGTAAAACAACCAAAGCATCCCACTTACTATGCCTCTGTCTCAAAACCCCTACAGAAAAGAAAAAACAAAAAGGGATTTTGAATATCAACCATATTAATAATGTCCAACCACTACTGCAGTCCAACGTTTAAAGTATTTTTGATCTCCCTAACGTGCTATAACTACTTTCTAAGAGAACTTAACTGCTTGCGTACACACACAAATACAGTGCTGGTGGCTTTGGATATCATTGTTAGCACAAACAAGGGTGAAAACAATGTTTCTTCATTTCATATTCTTTCCTTAATTTTATGATACCCAAACTAGCTTATTCCTTAACAAGTACTATACATTATTTCCATTACGTGTTTTCAGGTGTACTAATTTCTTCATTACTCAGCTGATGGTCAAGCACATTAGTATTTCCTTCGAAATACGGTAAAATCTGTCCACAGACAAAACCAAATTCCACCAGAATAGGTAAGTAAAGCTGTCTATATGCATAAGGTAAAAAAAGTAATACTTCAAACACAGAAAAGCATGACAAAACTATCTGGCTAAGGGAAGTCCGACAAAAATTTGTTGCAAGGGAAGTACGAAGAAAATCTGTTGCTCTTGTTCAGAAAGTCAGAGTAGTTTCATTATGAAAAACTGAGTAGTCTCAGCTAGAAAGAAACTGGAAAATATAAGAATCTCAGGAAAAAATATTTGTATGTTTATAAATTCCTGTTTTGACACTAAAGAACAAGGAAAATGTCACTGACATTTAACATGCATAAATTTTTCCCACACCAGAGAGACTATCATATAAAGTTTCTTTTTCAGGCAGGCAACATTACGTCCTTCACATTCTCCAAGCAACTTGACAAACAGTACACTCAATTTCCAATTTTGTATTTGTAATTACATATTAGCATCTATGAATGCATAAAGCAATTAGAATGAGACTTTGTAACTATGTATTACAAAGGTTCCAGCTGCAGTAAGCAGACTGATATGAAATGCAAGGGTTTTTTCCCTCCATCTCCAAACATTCTGTACACTATTAAGGTGTGAAATCAAGAGGAATAAGAGGTATGTATATGTTTTCACATTTTTACATATGTTTAAATTGCTCTTTGCTTTCCGACTTTGAAAATCTGAAATCATTATGTCTAGAATTCTTGAGAGAAATTTAAATCACACTGGGCTATATAATAATTTAACGGCAATACTGCTTGAAGTACACTTGAACTGTATGCAAAATGAGAGCAGCTTTGGAAGATTATATAGTTTTCTTACGAACAAACCAAATAACTTGACTTTGATACTGCTTGCAAATGTCAATCTGCAAAACAGCACAGATTTTAGACAAAACAATGCACGTATTGTGCTGGAAGCTACCTAATAAATCAACAAAAAACCCCTTGAGTTTCCGACTGTCTTCACACCATAACACAAATACAAACAGCTGCCCTTTTTCCACCAACTGAAGCTTAAAAAAAATAATAAAATCTCTGTACACGGGACAACAGCTGCAAACCATTCCTTTTGCTAACTGATGCATAACAATGGCACCAACATCGGTCTCAAAGGTAACGGATAGTTTTAGCACTGAAGAGGAGAAGTTGTAAAACCTCAAGGGAAAACAGACAGGTCTGAGAACACGAAACTGCCGACAGCAACCATTAGCTACCTAAGACCGCCACATCACATATGACCACCAAAGCAAAAACAAAAACCACAAACCCCTCATTAAATGAGAAAATTTAGTTAGCTACATGTCTGATGACCTAACATATCTAACATTAAACAACAAGTATATTTTCCCTATGGTAGATTGTAACAGAACACATTTACTCAAAATAAATAGATCGTCCAACTCTTTCTATTGACAGTTTGTTTAGCTTGCTTAGATTAACTCTATGAAGTCGGTATCACTAATCTATTCTGTAAAGACTTTTTCTCACCTCTGGTTCTCCCTGCTCTTTCCCCTTCCTATATTTTACTATCTTAAACCTAAATGGGAGCTTTCCTTAAACCTAGTATGTGGAGAACTAGAATTCCATGGGCCTCTAGAGATTAAGTTAGAGAAATAAGACACTGCAGAACAGGAAAGTGTGGTTTTGTTTGTTTGTTTTTACAGAGATCATTTCCTTATGCACACATCTACCAATTCTTTTGAATTGCTTTTGGGGTTCAGAGAGAGAAACTTCAGGAAATAACTACCAAATGTCTGAAGTAATTTACTTGCAGACCATAACTTAGTCTTGAAGTCATGTTTAGTTCACCTTCAAATAATTTTCATATTTCTTATGAAATTGCATCTTCTTTGAATTTCAAGGAATAAAGTTACCTAGGACTGTTTTTGCATTAATAGCCTTGATAGCAAATACAATACACAGTTTGAGATGGTGAGGAAAAGTGTCGTAAAACACTACTGCCAACAACAGTGAAAAGCTGATAACATGCCAAAAGCATATGCCCTATGTGACAACCTGCCCTTCCTAAAGAAAACACACACTAGCCACAATGCCTGCCCCCCTTCAGCCCCCCAAACCTCAGAATCTTAAAAATCCTAAGCAAGTTACATTTAACCCCCCCCAAAAAACCAAACCAAACAAACAAAAAACCCCAAAACCCAGAACACCCCAAAACCTCCCAACAACAACAAAAAAAAAAAAAAAAAAAAAAAAAGGGCAATCAACCAAATAAACTTGGGTGGAGTCTTTATGCCAGCTTTGGATAGGGATATAAAAAACAGACACACCCAGACACTAAGAAATAAAAAGAAGCATCCAAGCATTATGAAGAGCCTAGCTACACAAATACTGTAACAAAAAAACCTTACAAAATCACTTGCAGGAGACAGCTGCTCTGTCAATCAGTCTGTGTAAGATCTCAGTTGCCTTTCAGAAATGTGTAATTTATCTCTATTGGCTAAGATTCTCTATAGCCACAGCATTTACATTAAGCTTGGGGGAATCCAGGTCTCATCACTTGAGCCAGTGTCAGGACACAGAAGATCCTACACAGAAATGATTGCAGCTGTTCCCTTTTTTTATGAAGAATATATACCAGTCATACTTCAGTTGAATATAGAGCAGTCATACTTCAGTGTCCTGCAGTCTTGAGTCTCACCGACTACAGAGAGATGAGATCTTGCTTGACTGTCACCTGTAGTCATTATGTTAACTTTGGAAACCACATTTCTGTTACTGCTTTAGTAGAGAGAATCCTATCAACATCTCTGTAAAGCACAGAAAGGAAAACTGCCCAGTATCCACTTAACACTGAGACCACACAGACCAAAGAGAGTGGTCCTACCGAAACCCGTGGCAGGACGGTAAATCACTTAGACTACAGCTGGGAGACCGCAGCACCTGCGCTCATGTTACAGCACCAAACACTTTTAGCTACCATCTTCACGCTGTCTAGGACTAAGATTAGTGGCAACAGGCTGCTGGGAATCTCTTGCTCCTTTCATCCTTTTGAGAAGGACTCCCGTGACCAACCTGGGCTGCTCAGCCTTAGACGGTGTGCTGGAATAAAGCTGAAGCCTGGCCTCTGCACAGATCAACCTACATAAAAAATGACTTTTTATTAGACCAGTCAGCCAAGCCTGCCCGGGTCAGCAGGGAACTACTAGTACATTTTTATGCTTTTTCTGTCCAGAAATTGCCTTGAGATTCAAAGTAAACGCACATGCGAGCCTTCAGGAAATTATGAAAGCTAGCAGTGGGCAGCAATTCTGTCCTGGGATAAAAGTTTGATGTTACTGGGTGAACTTCTTCACAGCAAACACATGGGATAGACTGGAACTCTGAAGTGAACATCCATCACGGGAACTATCTGCTCAGGCAATCTGACAAGCTTGTCCAAACACCAGAAGGGTCACCAAAGTCACCCTGAGCTGACAGTACCGTATACAGAAAAGGAGGAATAAATCCATGCAAGGATGTTTTTGTTCCAACTTGACTCTAGGGGGCTCTCTATGGCCAGAATGAAAGGCCATAGAGGCAACCGATACTCACTCAGGGAGCTACAAGGCACAGAGAGCACTGGGCCTGGTACCAAAAAGTTCTAACAACTATGACACTGAAACTAATGAAACATACTCCATTTCTTCCGAAGCTATGAAAGCCTTGCTTTCACCAGCGTTTGTTCTACTGCACCAACCATGGCAAAACCGATTTCTCTCAAAATTCCCACTTTTTTTTTTTTTTCCCCCCTCAAATACCTTCAAAAGTTACAACCAAGAAAAAAAAAAAGGGAAAAACATGGGGATGACTTGCTCAGTACACAAGCAGATTTTCACATTCTCCTGAAAGCAGTTATTTTACGGAAAATAGTATTTCTTTTTTGAAGTCAGACCAAGTTAAGACGTTTACTTTTACCTACTTAATACTTCAAGTCAGAAATACTAAATTATATGAATGCCAGAAAGCTTCTCTTCAGTTTAAATTTGTATCTTTTAGAAACATTGCTTATCAAGCAAATTCCAAAACATCAAAAGTAGCGTTTCAGCAAACTGATTTCTAAATAGACCTTTTAAGCTTTTCCCTGTTCTTTTTTCTTTGGTTTAAGGAAAACCAGTGCTCGGTAGTAATACAAGCTGTACTAATAAAAGTCTTCATACTTGTCACCGTGCATTTCTACAGACTAAAGCTCCCACTGCAAGTATTATTTCACTATGCTACAAATTAATTACAGAAGTTTCAAAGAAAACCAGTCGTCCTCTTCTTCACCCTTTAAATATAAAGGATTTTATGTATAAAAATCTAAACTTCAACAAAAACTGTGTTTCCAAAACAGATAAGGAAAAGAGCAACTGTTGGAAGTCTTACATAAAAAAAACCAAAAAAAATCTCCACAAAACAAAACCAACAAATTCAACAGAATAAAAAAACCCAGTACCAACAGTGATACATGTTCTTTTGTACAGCTCCCAATTCCTTTCTTCAGAGGCAGAAATGAAACTGGTGTATCAATAATAAATTTCGCCCAAATTTGCTATTCCAAATATCATAAACAAAACTGTAAAGAATCCTGTATTACTGTATTACATAATATTGCCGTGACATAGTAATCATTATCACTTACCCTGACAGCATCTCGAATATCAGAATTCCTAGGGCCCACCAATCCACAGCTCTTCCGTGGCCTTTGCTTTGTATAACTTCTGGTGCAAGGTACTCGGGAGTGCCACAGAGCGTCCACGTCCTGGGAGGAAAGGAAGAAAAAAAACATCCACAAAACAACAAAACCAGACTGAAGTGAAACCGAAATAACAGTAATGCAAAAAAACCAAACACACACACAGGAAGTATACCTATATATTTATGTATTCATAAGTATTTATATGAACAAGAGGAAAAAAATAAAGACATCTACAAAATCTAAGAAGACTGCTTTGATGATGCTCTCCAAAGTTACATGGAAATTAAGAAACTTCTTAGCTGCAGGAAATATCTGTGCACTGAGTTTTCCGACTGCTGGTGTGGTACTCCATCCATTAGGCTATATGTTGTTTTAAAATTATTAAGAGCGGTTTTCAGCCTGTAAGCTGCAGACCCTGGGAGTTCTGGGAGTTCATGCACTACTCCTGACAGGCCCAGCAAAAGGCAAGCTTATTGGCCTTTTCCAGCAAAAGGAAAAATTTTTGTTTAGAAAAAACAAAGGGAAGAGGGGCAGATAAAAAAGCAGTAGTTTAAATCAGTGAATTGCTGCAGACATAAGTAAGACTCCTTTTGCAATCTAAGTAATATTTTTCAAATAGCATTGAAACGTAACCTGTCATCACTTTGACAATATCCATTAGAAGGAAAACATTTTCTATTTTTAATTATTTAAAATATTTGCAAGGTGTAGTTAAGCAAGTGTGAAATATTTACGTAATACTATTTCTGATATATTTTAATGTCATTTTTAGTCATAGTTTTCTTCATATTAGCTCAGGATACAAAAGTGTCATATTGCTACCAAATTTTAATGTATATTTCCAGTTCTATAAATTCATGAGATAAATTGAAGATAAGCAGTTAAAGTTTACAAAGACCAAATTACAATTTGAAACAAAGAATATTCTGGAACGATTTCTTTCAGAAACGTGAATTCTTCTTTGCAAAAATACCCATATAGAATTTGCCTGGCTTCACTACCTTGACTTATGTTGAAATATGTGCTGAAGAAGAAAAAAAGTGCTATCGTTCTGAATAAATTACATTTCCCTGACAGCAAGTCAGAAGATGAAACTTTGAAAAAGTCCTCACTTCTGAGCACTTTGAGATTGCAGAATCATTTTAAACGGAGCCTTTGGGTGTTTTTTTCGTGTTTTCCTTTTGTTTGGTTGGGTTTTTTTAAGCCTTAGCCTTGATTCATAAAAAAAAAAAAAAAAGAACAAGGAAGAGGGGCTGTACAATCAGTCAAGACTTTAAATGAAAATTTTCAATGCACAGAGTTGAATTTCTTCAATCTTGATTTTAATGTCAAAACCTAAATTACTCCAGCTAAACTGTCAAGATGTGTTAGACACACTATGCACCCATGTGCTCCATGGTTCTTGAAACTGCATTCATTAGTGTAAAGAATACATCTTTAATTTTTATCATAAAATGGTGGCATAATTTTTATTGCTAGAAAATATAAACTCCAATTTTCCAAATTAAGCATACTCAAGAAAATTCTTATGTACAGCACTGCTTTACACACTACTGCCATCTAGCAGTTGCCTCGATTAGGACTAGGTAAATAAGAAGAGCTTTGCTGTCTCTTGAAACAAAATAGTCCCCCCTAAGGGGGGGGCCTATTACTAAGCTTTGTAATACAAAGCTGTATTACAATCCATTGTATGGGTTTTTATTCATACTGATTTAGCCAGCTCTGCAAACGAAGCAGCTGCCAGTTTTACTGCATTTGGGAAGAAGGGCTGTAGAAATAAAGAGGACAGGACAGGCACGTTCATTTTAATAGACATGCTAGACCATTTGCAGGGCAATGTCCAACAAAATTCATCCTTTCCTCCCCCAAAATTGCCAACACTATGAATGCACAAATTCAGCAAAAATGCACTCTTTGGTGGTTATCATCACTTAGCAAGGTAATTTACATAGAAAAAAAATAAACGGTCTAACATTTGGCCATGACTTCCAGGACCCACATAATTTTCTGGTAACAATGTAACTAAAAAGACGTTCAATTAATAACAAGATCTTTTTTATTCAAGCAAAGGGAAACCACAAATTAAGGGAAGGCCAACATAACCCAACAAAGTCCCCTAGGTGCACCAGGAAATTAAATTTATTACCACCAGCAGGTCATCTCTTAATTTCAATCAAGAAATTTATGTTTACTAACTACACAAAAACTTGCAGGAAGCTCAAATTCTTTGTCAAGCTGTGTATTCGTGCCATAAGACCACGACTTGTAGTTTCTCTTGGTCATGAAACAAACTATTAAATATTTTGGAACACACATCAAGTAAATTCTATAAAAAGATGAAATTGTCTGAAGTATTTTTATTGTTACTATTTCATGACTGTTGCATATTCATCTGAAAATCCAGATCATCCTTTTGAAGATAAATTATAAACCAGAAAATAAGAACAGGCAGTTTCCTTCAAACTGCTACAAAACATCCACTGCTCTGCGTTTTCAAGATAAAAACTGAAATACAGGTAAGCAATAGCTGATAAGGCTGAACATGTAGTTTTAAAACATGAAAACAAAACAAAGAATCTACTCTGGTCACAAAGATAAGCTATAAAACAATATTTGCAGGACATGTTAATGGTATTACTTGGAGAAGTTAAGTCTTGACAGTTAATGCATTTTAGTGTTCTACACCATTCAGCATCCACCTCTGGAGGCCCTGACAGGCTTCTCACATACGAGCCAGAGATTAACAACAATGTCCTTTTTGGTATTCTCTTCTGGAATTTTCTGCATAACTATATTCAATGGAGATTGCTTAGTTTCCAGCCCACAAAAGTTTGTTCTGCAACACATTATTGCAGAATGTGACAAACAACAGACTTCACGAACAAGACTTTCTGTGTCTTGTTTTGTTTTTTTTCCTCTTTAATTCACTCTGCAGAACAGTCATGAGGCACATCCTGCTTAATCAACAGTGCAGAAGTATCACCAATATCTTTAAGGTTAATCACTTCTCAAGTTTCTAGGAAGACTTTTTTAGTTTAAAACTATTTATTTTTTTAGCAATGTAAACTGAACACATTAAAATTAACGGTGAATAACATTTCTAAAAAAAAAAGAAAAGAAAATCAGGAAAGTCCTAATTCTACCTAAAACTTTCATAACATCCTGAGTGAAATCTGTGCATTAAAAAAATATAAAATTCTATGAGCTATAGTTTTGTGCCTCTGTGAAAGAACAAGGGATTAACATCATCCCCTACCCCTACCCACCCCCCCCCCCCCCCCCCCCCCCCCCAAAAAAGTGAGAAAGATCAGAAACATGTTTAACAGATATACTATGGCCAAAAAGTGGTATAGGCTTACAAGCTTTCTAGAAAAAGAAAGGTCTAAAAATGTAATGACTATAAAGTTCAAAGCAAATCCTTTCTACATCCTTCAGGTAACAATCCCATCTTTTTTCTTGACTTTGCCCTTTTTTTAAAGTAGTGGGACATCTATTTTATGTGAATGTACTTACAAGAAACTGAAAAGGTTATTGAATCTTCAGTTAAGTAACACCAAGGTGGGAAAGAGAAGAAATAAACAGCAGGTAAGGCAAAGACGCAACGTTTTAGAGAAAAAATTAGGATTTTAACAGTACGCTACGACCTAAAAGGGAGGAACAAGGATAAACAGAAGGATGTATCAACAGGGAACCGAAAGAGACAAGAAAGCCTCTCTTACCTCTTTCTCTAGGAAAAAGAGTCTAGCCCTTCAGAAAACGTTCTAATAAGAAGGTAAATGAGGAGGCTGCTTCCCACAGTGGGAACATGAGCTACAAGCCAGCCACTCTCTCTAAAAAGCAGCTTAATTGTAGATGGACGTGGTGAACACTTCACCCTTTCACACATAGTAATGGAAAAAAGTGTACAGAAAAATCTCAATTAAGCAATTACAGAAACATTCATGCATGGTTGAGCAGGGAACTTCTGAAAAAGCTCAAGTGGAAGAAGGGAGTTTACAGTAAGTGGAAGAAGGGACTGACCCCTTGGGAGGATTACAGAATGCCGCCAGAGCATGCAGGGATCAAACGAGGAAAGCCAAGGCCTCCTTGGAATTAAACCTGGCAAGGGATGTCAAGCTCAACAAGAAGAGCTTCTACAAGTATATTGCAGGCAAAAGGAAGACCAGGGAAGTTGTGGGCCCACTGTTGAACGAGACAGGAGCCATGGTGATGGAGGATGCGGAGAAGGCAGAGTTACTGAATGCCTTCTTTGCTTCCGCCTTTACTGCTTGGCCCAGCCCTCAGGAGTTCCAGACTTCGGAGAAAGTAACATGGAAAGAGGAAGACTTCCCTTGGGTTGAGGAGGATCGAGTGAGGCATCAGTTAGGTCAATTAGATATCCACAAGTCCATGGGCCCCAATGGGATGCACCTGAGAGTGCTGAGGGAGCTGGCAGAAGTCATTGCTGGGCCACTCTCCATCATCTTTGAAAGGTCCTGGAGAACAGGCGAGGTGCCTGAGGACTGGAGGAAAGCTAATGTCACTCCAGTCTTCAAAAAGGGCAAGAAGGAGGAGCCGGGGAACTACAGGCTGGTCAGCATCACCTCCATCCCTGGAAAGATGATGGAACAGCTCGTTCTGGGCATCATCTGAAGGCATGCGGAGGAAAAGAAAGCTATCAGAAGTACTCAACATGGATTCACCAAGGGGAAATCATGTCTGACTAATCTGATAGCCTTCTATGATGGCATGACTGGATGGATAGATGAGGGGAGGGCAGTAGACGTGGTCTGCCTTGACTTAAGCAAGGTGTTTGACACGGTCTCCCACAGCATCCTCATAGGGAAACTTAGGAAGAGCGGGTTAGATGAATGGACAGTAAGGTGGATAGATAACTGGTTGAAAGACAGAGCTCAGAGGGTCATGATTAGGGGCACAGAGTCTAGTTGGAGGTCAGTGACGAGTGGTATTCCCCAGGGGTCAGTACTGGGTCCAACCAATGACCTGGATGAGGGGACAGAGTGCACCCTCAGCAAGTTTGCCAATGACACAAAGCTGGGGGGGGTGGCTGACACACCGGAAGGCTGTGCCGCCATACAGAGAGACGCGGACAGGCTGGAGAGTTGGGCAGAGAGGAACCTTATGAAATTCAACAAGGGCAAGTGTAGGGTGCTGCACCTGGGGAGGAATAACCCCATGCACCAGTACAGGTTGGCGGCTGACCTGCTGGAGAGCAGCTCGGTGGAAAGAGATCTGGGAGTCCTGGTGGACAACAGGATGACCATGAGCCAGCAATGTGTCCCCGTGGCCATGAAGGCCAATGGCATCTTGGGGTGCATCAAGAAGAGTGTGGCCAGCAGGTCGAGGGAGGTCATCCTCCCCCTCTACTCTGCCCTGGTGAAGCCACACCTGGAGTAGTGTGTCCAGTTCTGGGCTCCCTGATTCAAGGAGGACAGGGAACTGCTGCAGAGGGTGCACCAAAGGGCTACAAAGATGACTAGGGGACTGGAACATCTCTCTTATGAGGAAAGGCTGAGGGATTTGGGTCTCTTCAGTCTGGAAAAAAGATGGCTGAGGGGGGACCTTATCAACACATATATACTTAAAAGGTGGGTATCAGGAGGATGGGGCCAGGCTCTTTTCAGTGGTGCCCGGGGACAGGACAAGAGGTAATGGGCACAAACTTGAGCATAGGAAGTTCCACCTAAACATGAGGAGGAACTTCTATACCCTGAGGGTGGCAGAGCACTGGAACAGGCTGCCCAGAGAGGTGGTGGAGTCTCCATCTCTGGAGATAGTCAAAACCCACCTGGACGCATTCCTGCACAACCTGCTCTAAGATGACCCTGCTCTGGCAGGGGGGTTGGACTAGGTGATCTCCAGAGGTCCCTTCCAACCCCATGATTCTATGATTCATGGGAAGTATTATGTATTAAGAATTTGTAATTGTATTGAAGGTGTCCTGCAGACAATGTTTTATTTTATATATCATGTCTTCTCTAGGAATACATTTGTTGGTCCTAAGTGGCAGGCTTCCTCATAGCTGTTTGAAAAGCATACATACTTTAAGTTTTATTTTCACAATTCATATACACTATGCATATATATATGTATACACACTCATATTCACATACATACACATATGGTTCATGTGTACAGATATTTGCCATGCATAAAAATGACAAAACATATCCTGTACTTTTATCATAATCTACGAAACAGAATAACCTACTGGAGTGCGTTAGTGGATACATTCTTGACAACTGTGTATTTTTACAGTGACAAAAACAGCGCTGCGAAAATGACTACAGCTAGTGGGGAGAACACTATCTAGTTCCAAAAAAGTCCAACCAAACCGACAGAAGAAACTAAACCAAACTTGCATAGGTAATTACCTGTGCTCTAACTGATGAAGTCCTTCCTCCTTTCAACTTTGTTCTGTACTTTTATTACACGTTGTACACTTATAGGTCAATCACCTACAAATATAAAACTACTATAGCGTTCTATGATTCAAGTTTACACAAACTGATCAACTTCACTGCTCCCTCCAACAATACAGGATGCAAAAAAACAATTAAAAACAGTAGTGATAACTTGTTTTGATGTCCTAAAATGTATTTGAACAAATTCACTCTTATAGATTCATCCTCCAGATTGAAAAATACACTCTGATGTGAACTGTCACCTTATTTAATGAAGGGTTACTTCTGTTGTGCCTTAAACCCACAGAAATCCAAATTAAGAATAACCACTAAGTGGCAGTATCTACATGTAAAAAGGAAGTCGTAAGAATTGGTAGGAAAATGTCTCATAAAAAGACAGTCCTACTTTCTTACAGGGAAGTAGCCTTACCTCTTCCTGCAAAAAGTTATTTTGATTGAAAAACAAAACATTAAAAAAAAAAAAGTGCCAACATTTGTAGACCTATCTGCTCGCCTAGCGGAAATCTGAATTCAGTCAAATGTTGATATTGAAACACTATGGTTTTAAAACAGACTTTCAGATCTTGAATAGAATAGAATCAGTGTACTTATTAGTTGGCTGTCGTTCTTCTATGCTAAGCCAACCCAGCACTGTGAGCATGTAACCCATAGGGAAGCAACCTTTATGACTTCCATAACACGTCTCATCCGACTTTTACTTCATGAGGGATCCATTAGAGTAGTTACCTCAGATCCACCTTCATTTCAAATTGATCTTGTAGAATTTCCCCACACACACTGAAGTTGCAAAAGCAGTATCAACCAGGTAAACAGATGAGTGAAGAGGATGAGAACCTACCTAACACCTTACCTAGCACCTAACGTGCTTACTAGGCTGCCTCGACTAGAACAATCAGGTAATGTCTCCCTCAAGAGATGGCCCAAGGGCATAATACCAAACCTTGTCACACCGCTTTGCTAATATGACAAGCTAGGTTTTTTCCTCCCTTTTTTGAATCCCAGTGACAGCTCTTGCTTCCTTTTACGAACATATATTATACTCTTGGAAGAGTAGTTCAAACGGAGAGAACAGAGAAATCGCTGGGGAAAAAACCCAGGAAAAGTTTACATACGCTAGTAAAACAGACGTAAGGCTGACGGTATTGTAGAACTTATAGTTAAATAAATCACTTCTGCTGAAGCTGACCGTATTGTTTCTGTCTAGATTTTGCACTTTCAGTTTAGCAACAGGCCAGTGAAAACACAATAGCCAGTTTTAAAATGTTATTCCCATATTTCAAAAATCTCTCTAAAAGGAAAGCAGAAGGAAACGGCAGTTACAAAGCATTTAGCACTTCAATGTGTATGGAGAATTAATGTCCCATTTAACATGCTGATGTACATATCTCAATATTTGCTCATATCACTTCACTTTTCACAAGATGACTGCTGAAAACTTTAATATACAACTCTACTCATACAAAAATACTTTTTTACGGTAGCTTGTTTGTGATATTGCTCCTAGTTACACCTAAGGTGTAATATTGGTTTCCATGCAGTCATTTTACAATGATCATTTCCTTCCTATTAAGAGATTTGATATGTGTGAACCACACAGAGTATTAGGTGAAATGCTGAGCTCCAAAATCAAACTTTTTTTTCTTCCAAGCGTTTAACATGCAAAATGTAATTACCGTAAGAAAAACCTACTTACCTATCCACCAGTTTTTTAGCAAATCCAAAATCAGTAAGCTTGATATGTCCTTCTTTGTCTAGTAATATATTTTCAGGTTTTAAGTCTCTGTAAACTATTTCTTTGGAGTGCAGGTATTCTATTGCACAAATAATTTCAGTAGAGTAAAACAGTCCTGTGCTGTTGTTGAAACGCCCCATGTTGCGCAGGTAACTAAAAAGTTCTCCTCCTGGCACATATTCCATTAACATATATAAAAAGCGTTCATCGTGGTTGGTCCAAAATCTGTAACAAAAATATTATTTTATTGAATAAAAGAAAATATCTCTCTGATTTGCTTTAGAAGTAAAGTTTTGTAAAATGATCTTCGTTGCCCCAACTATATACATAATTAATTTATGGTTCCTATTCCGCAAATATTAAAACCCCAAGGATCTAGCAGGATTATGTAACAGATATTCTGACAACCTGACAACCAAGTAAAACAGATACTTCAGGACACGCGCTACACAGGCCATGCAAGAAAATCTAACTGATAGACTCCATTACATTGTACAAAACAGGTCTCTGCTAAGCACACAGTAACTGATTTAGTATACTGTCAGTCCGTTAAGACCATTCTCGCACACCTTACATTTTAACAAAAGCAATAGAAAAGCAAAAAATGACAGCAAAGCAAGATTCATTTCCGTACCTCTGAACCATTCCTCAAACTGTTGCTTTTAATTTAGGAACTGTAACTGTGGTACATTCATTACTAGTGTGCAGTAAAGAGCAGCTAAGGAAAAAAGAAAATAATTCCATGTGGCTTTCTAATGCTTCATTACAGAATACAGGAATCTTCTCCTACACATTCCCCCAAACTAAGCTGTTTTTCTTTCTACCCCCATTAAATAACTCATATACCACACACTCAAATGTAACTCAACAGTTCAGAAGAAAATAAGTATCTGGTAACATCTTGAAGAATATTCTACCTTTTTAAAAAAAACAGCTATCCCCATTACTATGATAATAGATAAAGAACACCATATCCCTACCTACTTTATTGATACAAGAACAGAAGTTACTTTAGCTTCTAGTTAGTAACTGCTTCTGCAGTATCACAAGCGTAGAAAGACCAAACATTTTATTTTTTTTTTTCTTCCTTCCCTCTTTCTCTTTTCCTTCATTAGCTGGTTCCTAATCAAGGCACAGACTCCCAAGAAAGATAAGCAAAGCAAACTGAGCTCCTAAACCCAGGAGTGACTTTTGCTCAGTAAGATTTTCTTTCTTGATACCAGCACTGAGGGCAACCAAGAAAATAAGACAGAGTATGAGACATCAGCAACTGTTCCTCCATTCCTTCAAAGTCCTGAAGAAAGCAAAGCCCAGACTTGCCTTTTGCTTTTATGGCACTATCTCCCTATCAGAGTCACCAACATCATTAATTGGCTATTGATGATGTTCAGAATATCTTTATTGGCTATGTAAAAAACACTCTTGAGATGTATTTTAAAGGAGTTAGGCAAAGTTGCACCTACAATAAACAAAGAAGGAGGAACAGGAATAGGCAAAACAGAGGAAGCCACATATTCAAAAAAAACATCCACAGGGGAAAGGAAGGGCAAAACCTGACTAACAATACAGAGGAAAAAATGGAAGACTTAGACCATTAAAACACAGCTGGAATTCATTTCTTCAAGAACAGATCTTAAAGGATTGTCTATAATCAGAAAAGTAGATACGTTATTTGGAATACATGAAAAAGAGCAAAATAAAGAACTTTAATATTTCCAATAGAGATAGTATTGTAATACACAAAAGGAAAATATCACATTAGCTGTGATTAGAATAATATGCATGATGTCACGTAATTTTACAATTCAGCTTCACAACATGAACTTTGGATGCCACTGTGAACGTGTATAGACAAATAACCCTTTTTTAGCTTATGGGACTGTAAGACGTGGTTGATTTTTATCAGTTTTGTTCTCTTGAAAACAAAGATTCAGGACCTCCCTACACGTGGGAAAGGTATTTCTCAAAAGTAACAGGAAAAGGAAAAAAAAAGAAAAAAAAAGTCTTTATATACAGGAAGATATAGGAAGGAAGAACACCATCAATATGCACGATTACTTTAAAATTCTTCATCACAAAATGCTAAAAAAAAATACAGTGTTATGCTGCAGTGACACATATTTCTTGTTTTGCAACTAGAGGAAGATACTATCCCTGTTCAAGGAGGTGACACTAATTGAAGATATAAAAAGCAGATTATGTAGATAACACAGTTCAAAGGCATTAAAGCAGAACCACATAGAATTTTTTTCCCCTTTTTGCTTATCAATTATTAACAAAGAATTAATGGAAAAGCCCCATGTACTCGGGAGGGGAAGAGGCAGCTGAACAAGAGCTGTTAGCCACAAAAAAAGCTGCAGAAAGTTGTATTTGTCATACAGTTAGTGATAATCGTCCATGAATGCTTGTTTAACCTAAAGCACACAAATGTTAACATGACTTAAAATTTAACTACCTCCTTTCAGCTAGGTTACTTTGCCTCCTTTGCCAAGGGACAAAGGCAGCACACGGACATGATGCAGCACCTCACTGAACACGTCAACGGAAAAGGCAGAGCGCTAGATGACATGAAGAATGTTTGCCGTGTGCAGAAGTGAACTTCCATTTGAATTGTGTCCTATCTTTCGTAATTTTAAAAATATGATGTTTTGGAAATAAGGCATGAATGAAATCCGAGAAAACTTATCAATTTGGATTTTTGATCACTTCTGTATGGACACAAACACTCACATCCCTATCTGACTTCTCACTCAAGTTTCTGTATTCCCCACTTGTTGCCCTGTTTCAGATGCACAGACGTACTAGGTTGGTTTGGGGTTTTTTTTGGTTGGTTGGTTTTGGTAGGGTGGTTGGGTTTTTTTAAAGAATGTATATATGCACCTAGATATACGTATAAAACCCTGTTTCCCCTGTTCCATCGATATTTTAACCAGTCTAACCAGCTGTACTCAGCCTCTCCATCTTGCTTTCCTGCATGCATCTCAAACTCCACATACCCTAGAACTCATCTTACTGATCCTATGCCACCCACAGGATTTTTGAACGCTGGCTGGAAACTAATAGCATCATGACGCTGGAAAAAGCAACAGCACGCCAGGGAAAAAGCCTTCTCCCGCAGGGCTCTTCCCATCTTTTAGATGACTACCATGGTTTTGCCTCTTCTTTTCTCTCTGATACTTTCTTAGACCCGGGAGGAGGCTGCACTCCCTGCAGCTAGAGATTAACTAAGGCTAATTTTGTCTAATTTTATGTAAAACTGACTAGGGCAGGTAAATGCAAAACAAGTCTTGGTCCATGGCCCTGTATCCATGCATTAGAAAACATAAATGGAAATGAACTATGCAATTACCTGCAGATTTAGTTATCCCATTAGTAAATATGGACTAAGACAGAAAAGGCGCTGTGCTGCTGTGCACAGAAAAGTATGATGTCTTCTCTTCTTAATAAAGGGATCATTAGAATCATCATAATCCCACTAAAAAAAGTATTCTTCATGAACTGTGTTTAAATCGTGTTTCTCAACAGATTCCATTACTGAGCCTCAAATATGGGAACAGCAAAGTCCAGTGCTGCAGTCACTTAAAGTCTTTAAAATTAAAGTTTGCAAGAAGTAAAGTTCACAAAAGTTGTCAAAAAGAAAATACTTATATCTACTTCTACCTTTATCTAGATATCTACAGGAAATACATATATATATAAAAATACTGCTTTTCTCGCCATTCTAACACCAAGAATCATTACAGAAGTAATTTTAATGAGCCAATCCTACCATTTTGTTAGTATTTTCCCCTAACTTAAGAAAATTTCTCTTCTGCAGTATGACAATAAGACATAGAGTAAAGCTATACAAGTGTAAAAGCAAAGCTTATAATAAATTATTGCTTAAATGTTTAAATTATGCCTTGATTTTAAATTCTTGATTCTTCTACAAGAAATATTTTAGTCTGAAGTCCATTTCAGTCTGGATTACGTAATAGAAATTAAAAGCTCGGTGTGGTTAAGTACATAAGAACTTGCAATGAGACTCTGGAACACTTTAACTGCACTCTATATATGAGTTAAATGAATTTAAAAAATACAACTTACAATCTGATCAAAAATGGGTGGTTGACCTCTTTCAAGACTGACTTTTCATTGTGCACGTGTTGCTCTTGCTTCAGTCGAATGACATCAGGAATGCTCATTACTTTCAGTGCAAAGTAACGTTTGGCCATTTTTTCCTTCACCAGATGAACGCGCCCAAAGGTACCCGTGCCTGAAAAGCCGAAGAAGAAATATCAACTTATTGTAGAAAAGAAAAAAAGCAAAGATAATTTACTAAATTAAAGCCTACAGGAACTCAATTCCTGGTTTGCTTAGGCTTTTTTCCTCATCAATATATCAGTATTACATTTTTTACCTGTTTTCACACAGGTTTTTTTATTGGGATTTCTCAATTTTTATTGATAATGATTTAATAAAAATAATGGTATTGTGATACTGCCACTCTTTGGATAGATACTGGAAGCATTTCTTGCAAAGAAGAGAAGTGGTCCTGAGAAAGGGTAAGGGAGATGTACAAAGAAAATAAGCATGTAATGTGTAAGATTCAAATACAACCAATATAAATGAAATAAGCAAAACTGTTTCCAAGTGCTGAAGAAAGGCTCGGAAACACTCTCTTAAATTTCAGAGATTAGTTTTAATTTAGATTGGGCATTGAGGGGTGGGATAAACTCAAAAGTAGCATTCAGCTTATTATATCCACAGTGTGTGGCATAAAAGAAAAAAAAATAAATCATCACTGACCAAGAATGTAGTGTTCAATTGTAATGGATTTAATAATTCCTCAACACAAAAACTACTTAACTTTCCATATATTATTTATTAAAACAAGGTAGCTTAAAAAAAAAAAAAGTCAATCAGCATTTAGGATGTAAGAACTCATAACACGAACAGTACAGAATATACAATGACGACAACAACAACAAAATTTAAAATATTCATCTACCAACATTCAGTGGCTGTGAAACACTGTCTGCAATTATTCAGGTGAGGAGATTATTGCCTTAAATGTGCAGAGAGAGGTGACGTGATTCAGTAGGATAAGAGAGTGATGGGAACAAACACTTAAAAGTTGCTGACCCTTCTGAAAACAAATTAAAAAAACCCACCTGCTTACAGTGCCACATCATTATATTAGACGGAGACAGTAGATTTCAGGCACCCTTTTTTATAATTAATGTATCCCCTTTTCAATTCACTCTTAAAAATATAAAAGGAAAATAAAAACATATTTTCTTTTAAATAATGTATTATGCATTTCTCTATTCAATACAGTAGTCATTATAGTTCCTTTTTAAGTGCATTGCACTCAGGACAATTATACGTTTCTTTTAGTTTGAAATGAAAGTTAAAACTAGCACATTTAACCACGCTGCTATTTGTACTGCAGCATAGTGTTATACATTTGAAGATGAACGCATGCAGTTTCAGCTCGTTGGGTGGTTGTGCATTGTTTTTTCACTCATTAAACAATGCCATGTAGGTTCCATTCAAACAGTACACCAGATATTTTTAATCCTATTCTCTGACAGAAATATGTGCCGCTAAAAGGATGCTTGGCATTCAAACCAATTGCCTAATTTGTAAAAGGTCACTCTCTTGTTGAGAAAAGCCTTCCAAAAAAGTCAAAATCTTACATTTAAGCTCATAATTTCCCCTTTCTTTGCACATACTCTAGGAAGGCAGCCCGTAGACCTATTTCAGTATTATTAACTGGTATGTCAATGGATTTCAGATTGTGCTGACCAGTTATGATCAATCTATAATACAAGACAATTTTCTAAGATGTATAGCGGAGGCAGGGAGCTGACTATGTATGTGAGAGGTAACAGATTTTTGAAAGAGGTGCAGCAGGTAGAGAGACCAAAGAAATGAACATCCAAAACTGCATTACTTGGGGAGGGGAGAAAAAACAAGGGAGTTTTTGCCTCTAGTAGTTTCAAGAAGCTTGAGAATTTATAAAAATAAAAAAAAAAAAAGAGAAAGTTTGTTCTCTGTATGTGTATTCTCACTTAAAACATTTACATTTTATGTAAGTTATTCTTTCCAGTCAGTTGTAATAGTGTTTAAGAGCATGGCATTTACTAAAAAACAAAACAAAATACTTATATTATAAACCAGAAGCTAACAACTTCAGTAACCCAGTTTTACGGAACTCGCAGCTCCATCACCAATACACCTTTCTAAACCAGCTTACGAGATAAAACTTCTCACTACACAAAACCACCAAGGATTACAGTTGTCCAAGCACCAAAGATTCTATCAAAGCAATTTTACATTCCCACCTGTCCTGAGTTACAATTCTTTAACCAGTAAAACTGTAAACAGGTCTCATATAAAGCCTGCTGTTATAGTAAAGTAAGCCACGGTTACTCTGGAAAATTTATCATGTAATTAAATCCTTTAACAATGCAATCACATTAGATACCTGTAAACAACCCTATTTGCACAGGCATGAGCTTCTGCATTGAAAAAAAACCAAAACAAACATACCAAAAAAAGGCCCAACAGCTTCCGAGCTGAGACATCTGTTCAAGCTACTTAAAACATTTAATATTTACATCTATGCTGAATGCATAGACAAAAAAACTAACTTAGGTTATTTCAGAATTAAGAGATGAAATTTAAGTCCTTAGTAAAACCACTGTCAAGAATAACTGTAATCTTACTGCATACTGAAACTAAAAATCATCTATAGCTTTTAAGACTTCCAAATGTGGACTCAGGGAAATTAACAGTATCAGTCCCATAAGTAAATGCTGGTTTTATATGCATTTTGATACTTGTATGGACTAAGTGCTTCCATAGACATATTCAACAAGCAAGTAAGAAGAGAACACATACCTAATTTTTCCTAGGTCTCTAGTGATCTCATGTTTCATGACTTGTTCTACTTGTCCTAGACATTTTTATTTTAGAATGCTTTAATTTTTCCTTATGCCTTTATTGGTCTAACTTTACAAATGGTGCTGTTCAGAAATAATAACAGTAATAATAACAGCAATCACAAGTTCCATCCATTTTCAAAGAAGGGCCTGTTGGGGACTTATTTAGCAATAGTTCTAACTTTGGAAACACGGCCTCTTTAAAAACGTCTTTGCCAGGAACAGCAAAGCCTGGCAGGCTATTCCAGAATAGTGGCAAGCACCTAATCTAGAGAGCCTCCGGGAAAACCAGAAGACCACACAGACAGGCGAGAACATACAACCTCCCTAACCAGTTTTATTGTTGAACTGATTGCAGGCAGTCTTCTTTCAAACATCTTTAGCTCAATTTCAAGCAACTATGGAAATCAAGACGACAATGCAGACAAAGAAGGCATGTAACATTTGTTTTCAGACGTCTCTTCTCACAATACGAATCTTCTCCCATTCAAGTTTTCTCAGAAAATCCATTAGGCCTACATCAGTTGGTAGTGACAGTACCCAGACACACAACTACCACCCTTCCAGTACTTCTGACAAACAATATGTTCTCTTAAAGCCCTAAAGAAAAATAATAGTGATATTCCGGAATTTGCTTACATTGTTTAAGCTGTTCAGTCAAACTCCTCTCACTGCAAAGAGAAGCAAACACGACGAGTACTACGTATTTTTTCAACCAAGGAAAAAAAAAACTACTTTAATCATATGGGGCCATTAACAAGGGGAGCAGGGGAACTTGCTGAAACTTAAAAACAGTTGTATAAAGTATGCAAATGAGGTTTAATATACGCCTTTGCACAGCTACATACAGGACTAATTGTTGAGCTTTTTTTTTTTTTTTTTTCTTTTTTTATTTATGCTTAGCCAGACAACCGGATAAAGTTTGCATACAAAGATGACTACAATTCAAATATCTCACTTCAAACTTTTGGTCTGGATCTCCTACTCATGCTTTTAGCTATCTTTGCAAGTCTTTTTAAAATTTTCTTCCTTGCAAATGGGGGGCAGGAGGGAAGAAGGGGATGGGACATTATGGTCAAGGTGGGAGGTTGCAACAAGGTGTTTTTATGGTTGTTTTGCACAGTCAGGAAAATCTGTCTGTTTTATAAAAACAGGTCTTCTTGTGACTAGGCAGAAATTCTGCCCCTCACATTCATGGAAAGAAAACTAAAGAACTGAAGCAGCAAAGTGGCAGTGTGTAAAATGGAGGCTCAGCTGCATAAATTAGAGGGAAGGTTTTTGGAAGCAGAAAAAGGCAACGATACTAGTCTTCTATCAAAGTACCTCTGCCTCCGCCTGCCCTCCAGGAAGGAGGTATTAAGCTCATGGAACAGTTTCTGTTAATCCTCATGAAAGAATTGTTCAGTTTTTTGCCCTGATCACCCCAAAGCTCAGCTGTATGAACCGGCTAAATCTGACCTTCTGTGACAGATAAGTAAACATTCCTTAGGATTACCTTAAAAAAGAAACATTCTGTACTTGCCCATCTTGAACATAATAATGAAAGGAAAAACAGATTTGTTTACAGATTTGCACAATATTCTACTGGCATTTATTTAACGTCTAGTTCAAACCAAGAGAACTTCAGGGACTGTGTACTGTTCTAGATGAGTCCTGGGATCTACCAAGTACTATCCTGCTGAAGGAAGAGCAATGGCTACACACACGTATATTCCTACCTGTCTCTCCTTATTATAGCACATAATGCCAGAGTTTTAGAGCAAAATGTGCTTACATCAAAAAATTATACCTCGTGAAAACAGTTGTTATTAGAAAGTCTGAAGGAGGATTTGTCTTTTATTTGTGCAGCACCCTTCTCCCTGCTAAGGCACATAGCAAATGAAGGTTTCTGGCCACCAGCAATAAAAGCAAGCGAAGAGCCCCAGATATTTGCAACATGCAACAATTCAAGATTTTCAGGACTAAACAGGCAAACAAAGTAAAACATGCAAAATGCTAACCACTAATCCAGTCTAATCTGTTTACAACAGAAACAATAAAATTTTTGGATCCCTTTGCAATTTAATGCAGTTGCAGAACTTGAAGGAATGCCAGCAATCTTCTCTATTAGGTAACCTTCTCATGTTAAACACACACAAAGGGAGGAGGCCAAAAACTGCAGAGGACTAGCTTGGCCTAGGTATCAAACGCAAGAAGGGCATTCTCAGCCTTACAAAACAAGCTGGATTCCCTAATGCCATGCCGAAATACCACAGCCAGTTTCCAGGGTTTTACTCTCTTTGAAGCCTGGTAGAAAAGAATAAAGAATGTGGGAATATTTCTGATGCAATTTTAGATACTTTTGATGCTAGGAAAACTAATCCTGCAACTTTTGATCAGCTAAAACAATTGAGTGAGTAGTCATGTAGTGACTATTTTGCTATTATGTAGGTGACTAATTTAATGCTCAGTTTGCCTCTTCATTTGTTCCTATTAATTAGGCCCAGCTGTTCCAGCTTCCCATTCTTCTAATCCCCAGCTCTTTCTTAAAACCAAGTTTGCCTTGCTCAGATAGATACCATCTGTTTTAATGAAGAATAAACTAGGTCATGTGAGATCCATGACCCTGAGGACTGCTTTCTGAGTCCCAAAGGGGTTGGTCTTGACTTCCACAGATGCCTACAAAAAGCATCAGATGTATTTACTTTTATTTACAGTTAGAAGAAATATTTCCTACTATGCCACATATTAGTCTTTATTGGTAGCTACAAGCACAGCAGACTTAATTCTGTTGAATATCAGAGATAAACTAAGTGAATTGTATCAGATTACAAACTCACTATTGAATGTCAAATTTGGCTGCCATTTAATCTGTCTCATTTTGGGATAGAACTTGAACAGCCTAGCAATAAATATCTTAACAGAGGGGTAGGGGTTGTCAATAATTCTTGACAAAGAAGGGAAAGAAGTGGCACAGCAAAGGAAACCAGCCTGCCCAAATAGACTGGTAATCTGAAGATTAACACTTGAGAGAAAGATATTGGGAAATCACGTGACACGAATACCTGTAGGCTTCTACAACAGAAGATGTGGCTGGCACACGAACAGGGCAACACAGAACGAGGATGATGATTTTGGACAACATAGTAGCCAAGTTTACGGGTTTTTTATTTTTCAACCCATAGATCAGTGTCAACTGAAAATGATTTGCGGACTACCACTCAACCTTCTCAAATTGTGCCTTCACACTGTTCCATAAACCAGCTCTGGAGTGCTCACTGTAACTCTGAGACCACTGCTTCTATATTTCTGTACCACTCTAGAGGGTTCTGATCTAAGCCTAAAAAACATGCCAGAGAAATAAAAAAAATTAGAGGAGGTTTTACAGGTTTCCTATGGATCTGCCTAGAACTGCATATCTCATGCTATTGAATATAAGAAGTGAATGTCAGACAATACTTTTGCAAAGCTTTTGTATATCCTTCAATCATCATATATCTGATGAGACAGTCTTATTAAAAGAGCTTAAAAGCATAGAGAATAGAGATGCCTCGTGTAGTGTTCACCATGTGCAGCTCTGCCAGACCAGCTTGCTTCTATGACATTGTTCATTCATCCATTGTGCTATGATTTAGTTTACACTGGGATAGAGAAAAAGTCTTTCTACTTAGCAATAATGTGAAATACTACACAGCAAGAAATATGCCTGCTACATTCCAGGCATGATCATCACTTTTCAGACTACCTGTCCCAGAAATTTTATTGCCAGTGGCATACCAGTAGTTCCCTCTTACTTCTATTTTAGATTCCAGACTCATCCCTTGTCAACCCATTTTTCAACTGAAAGTTCAGTATCATTAATTCTTTATCACAGCCCAGTTGAAGTTGAAAAGAAACTAGTAATGCATGGTTGAAGCACAGCCTAGCTTTTGACTCAAAAAAGCTGCTGTAAAAAATTTCCCCCTTTTTGCTGCTTCCAGATTCCACAGACGTGACATATTTTCAGGTTCTGTCTTACTGGGTATACGAGGAGCCTATAACAACACACCACTAAAACTACATTTAATAATCTAGAATTTGGTATATTCTCTTTTCAACTTGCACAAGATTTGATATGCCAGAGAATACCAAGAAATTGTGTCAACAACTCATGTTGTTGACCCACCCATTTAAATCTTTCTGAATTACAATCCTTAAGAATTAAGAACATAGAAATCACCAGGCTAATTAATACTCATCAGTCAAGCTTCCTGTTTTTCATAGTTCAGAGACAGGTTCCTGATTTCCAAAAAGCGTCATTCAACAGAACATCCATGACAGGAGTTCCTTTCTAATTCCAGATAATTTTTTTTTTTTTTGGCTCACAATGTATTGGGTCTTTATAAAAATATTGTAAATATCAAAGTGTCTTTAAACAAATTAAGCAGAACCCTCAAAAGTTTCTCCTCTCTATTTTTTATTTATTTATTTTGAAATACCAGGAACCAATAAATAAATGAGATCAGAAAGTCACCAGCGTGCTGGTGATACATGACCCTTAATCCTTTCAATTTCTAAAAAGCCCTTAGAACACTGAATTTAAATACATGTCTTTGTCGCTTCACAAAACTTTAATATCCACAACCTTCAGAACAATTCTCATAAAAGTGGTATTTCCCCACTTGATTCTTCGATGGTATTTTTGTAACTCTTCCCATGCCTTCCACCTGTGATTTGTTACATGTTGATATAAAGAATATGAACAGGTGAGTAGATGAAGTTTTTCCTCCGTATTGAAAATAGGACACTGCAAAGTCATTATTAGTCCTACTTTTACATATTTAAATATTGCACATGAAGTGTGATGTCTCAACTGCAGAACTGTAAAGATGTAAACATTTTACAAAAACAGTTCAAAACCTCTAAAGATGTACTCCTTTTTCAGCTAGAAAACTAAGCTCTGTACTGCTTTTGCTGAACTAAATTTAGTAGGCCTTTTGAAAAACAGCATTTTAAGTGATACCAACCCCCTGATAAGAGTGTATCAATCTGTATTGACCCTATTTTAAAAAACACTTGGTCTATCACATTTTAAAAGACAAGCACAGTTAAGCTAAGAATCGGGTACCTGTCTGGCTAGCAGCACATTCCAAGTTAAAACACTAGAAAGCATTAAATTATATATTTAAACTAATAAGAATTTCAGATAAAGTATTAACAAGAAGTGTCACTTTTTAATAGTTGGAAAAGAACCTGTAAGTTAGGAAGTATAGCAGCAAGATAGGCCATCTTTATAACTTTTAAAAGTTGCAAAACGTCATTCAAATCCTATTCACAGAATTGCTTGTTTCAGGTAGGGAGAGATTAAAATAACTGTGTTAACTGAGACCTTCTTGGAATGCAAATATTAAAAGAGAAGGATTTCTTTGTGTTGTTTTGGTTTGGTTCCCCCCCCCCCCCCCCCAAAAAAATCTCACAAACAACAAAAACCAGACATACAAAACCCAACTTCTAGCCATCTCCTGTCCATTAACTGGTGCTCAAAATTCCCATCAAGTTTAGAGTAATTCAGCATTCTTTCTAAATGAATTTGTGCTCAAAGTTAATTTTTTATAATTGCTTTAATTATTTCTTCTTTAAGTGTTTAAAAACACTGTGAAACAGCTTCCTTAAAATGAAACCTAAAACAAATTGATGGACGTTTAGGCTAAAAGTTACTATTTTTAATTAAAGTGTATTACACTTTTGCTTACCACAAACAAAATAGTGCATGAATGCATCGCAAAGTAACTAGAGTCAGACAAAGAGAAGGAAAACCAAAAAGATGAGTCTGGTATTATTCTAGGTATCATCACATTGTAGATTTTAGGCTACAAGATTCCTTTTGATCGTTTTAAGAAGAAAAAAAAAAAAACAAACCAAACAAAAAAAAACCAACCAAAATCACCACCCTTCTATCACAGAAACATTTTATATTACAACCCAAAATGGTGAATCCTGATCTCTCGTCACATACTGTTTAATTTAGGTCTGCTGTCGTGAATAGATGTCTCCTACTTCTTGAGTCAGGATTAGTACTACATTCAAAATTTTGAACTGCATGTCCCAGAAGCAGTCAAAGTCAAAAGGAATTGACGTCTGATTTTCTATGAAGATGCATAACTTGCAGTTTATCTCTGGCAGTGCATAAAGAATCAATTCCAGTAAATCATCAATTCACCATTTCTCTCTTATTCTACTCCGATGATGAACTAGAAGTGCTTCCCAGGGTACAAGAAAAATGGTTAGATAAAAAATGGTGAGAAAAACCTATGCAAGGATATACTAAATTGAAAAAACAGCTCTGTGGCTAAGTTTAAGTCCCACAATCAAATCTTTACTGAAGAAGATAGTAAGGCTTCCTCTCTCATCATTTGTCAGCACATCTATCTTCATCTTCAGTTTCCCTGTTTACAGGAAGCATTTACAAAACTGATTTGGCTAGTTGCTTTACTCAAATTCAGCATGGACATATTTAGTTTGGTTTTCCAAAAAAAAAAAAAAAAAACCACCCAAAACAATTTTCTGTGTCACAAAGTCAAGGGCAGACTTAAAACCTTTTCAAGTAACTTCAACTAAAGGAAACAGTCATTAAGTTCTTAAAAGTTTAAAACAGCACCTCAACAGAAGATACACCACAGTTCAGGTACTTAATAGATGGTTCCAGGAGCTTTTGCTCTGTCAGTTGCTACAGTTGAACATATTAGGCCCTATTATGTTGCTGCAAAGCTTATACCCAAAGAAAACAGAAAACCTTAAAATAAAGTTGACCAGCCAAACAACTACAAAATATGGCTGTGCCCAAAACTCATGTTCTTATCTAAGAAAAATAAATAAATATAACATTTGATGACTAAGAAACAATTACTTACAAATGCAACAATCTGTGAATGATTTAAAGAGTCACTTTGTTCCATAGAAGTTAAAGCTATGTGGTATCTGATAAAGATCAGAGATACATGCAGCAGCATGGGTTGAAAATTTAACAGCAGCCCCCTCTGAACTGTGTGAGGCTAAATAGAGGTACTTAGTAGGTATCTAAAACCCGATTACCCACCTTCCTTTTCAGCCCAGAAATATGTGCCTCTACACACGTGTAGGATTTTTACATAATCAGCATATTTTTGTCTGTCCTGAAACTCAGCTGTTGCAGATTTCTTCCTTTGTTTTCTCCGAAAGAACTACTTGATGCAAGTAAGTCCCATATTAATGCAAAGAAAGTATCAGGCTTAATATCTTGACTGTGTCCTTTTAAAATGCAAACAAAAAATCTTGTTAAAGTACAAAGGTTTATTATTGCTGAATGAATGTAATAAAAGCCACATTGTTTGTACTTGACCGATTTCCTCCTTCACCAGGGCTGGACAGAAGCCTTTGAGGGACTGGTACCTCTTATAACACATTCCTTTCAATTACATTTCACTTCCATCTTCATCTAAAGTAGTGCTAAAGGAGAAGCAAATCAAGGGGGACATTTCACACAGTGCACAAAAACTTTATTTTTAAATACTTTTGAAACAGATTATCTATTCACTACTTAATATGGCATTTCTGCAATGATTCTAAAGTACAAGAGTGAAGAGTAAGTTACGTTGAAGAGCTCCTGGATGAAGACAGACCAAAGACTTTGACTTTATTTAAATGCACTCAGCATGTTTTAGTTCTCTTGTATGGTTCAGGAAAATGCTAAATAGGCACTAGCAGAAAACTGTTCAAGATCACCTATTCCCTGCTATTTTGTGTGTTACCACGGAAGGCCTGAGTCCAGAAATGCACTTGCATATGTATTTATGCACAACTATACCAGCAAAATTGAGATTTAGCTAGAAAGGCCAGGTTGAAATCAAGATACACTAATATTCAGACAGCAAATTCTATCAAGTTAGCAGTGATATTAAAGTTCAGTGGCAGCCCATACCTACTTTTGCAGGTTTTTTAAAGTTTAACCTTTTTTCACTCAGATTTTTGACTTTTCATTTTTAAAGTTTCACTAATGTAGACCTAACTCAGCATAACAAAAGGAAAAAAAAAAACCACACACTTCTGGACATTCACATTGAAGACAAAGCCTGTCCACTGAGTAGTAGTTAAAGACCTTGAAGTATCAGAAAGTTTGTTGTTCACATTCTACCTTCAAATCTTAAGACTGATATTTTTGAAAAATCACTAACTGGAGCTCTTTCGTCTTTCAAAGATAGAAGATTACCACAGAGGACCGTGTAGCCCCATATAATTTCTTTACAGTTGAACATTAAAAGATACAACAGATATATATCCTGAAAGGCTGACATTGTTCTTGGCCTGTTGCAATTTATGGTGGGAATCTATAAAAAGTCTTTTTACAATAAAAAGAAGAAAAAAATGGAAGTAGTAAAGTTGCAGGCTAACAGTGTAGAAGCAGTAACTGACCAGCTTGTTTGTTATCCAAACACAAGCTGAGGGACAGAATTTCTCCATCTTTTAGGCAAACAACCAACAACCTCCCCAGACACTCTGAGTTGGAACTTCCTCACTTATTACAGAGCTTACATTTGGACCAGCCAGGTGGAGTCCTTTCCAAGTCAACAGAGGGGAAAAAAAGGCACTTCTATATTCAGTTGAGCAGTTTTACACATCCAATTTATGAACCCAGAACTACCTATTTCCCTCTGCTGATTATAACGTAATTCTACACATGTAGGCTTGATAGTCATTTACACTGCATAGATCTACCTTCAGACAAAGAAACCAACCTCAAAGTTATATGGTCTGTTAAGTGCACGTGGGATTTCATGACATGGAAATTATTGACACAGAATATGCTAATTTGTATAAGGAAATATACATTGGTGAGATTTAAAAAAGAATTGTTAGCAACTCACTAAATTCTTGATACATGTCACCAAAACTATGCCAAAATATACCTATACAACTTTATAACCTTCAGCACTGGGACTCAAATAAAACCTACTAGCACAATATCACGAATGTGCTATTAAAAAAGTCAGTTCATCCATCTAGCAATTTATGGTTTTTTAAGCACTGATATAGTTAATAAACACACATTACACACAGGAAAGGAGAGATATAATTTTTACAAATAATCACAGAATGGTAGGGGTTGGAAGGGACCTTCAGAGATCAGCTAGTCCAACACCCCTGCCAAAGCAGGTTCACCTAGAGCAGGTTGCACAAGAATGCATCCAGGCGGGTTTTGAGTAACTCCAGAGGAGACTCCACAACCTCTCTGGGCAGCCTATTCCAGTGCTCTGGCACCCTTAAAGTAAAGAAGTTTTTCCTCATGTTGAGATGGAATTTCCCATGTTCCAGTTTGTGCTCACTGCCCCTTGTCCTGTCGCTAGACTCCACTGAAAAGAGTCCAGCCTCATCCTCTTGTCACCTGCCCTTCAGATATTTACATGTATTGATGAGATCACATCTCAAACACATCACAGCTCAAACCATATCCAATTTTCAAGCTTGCGTTTACCCGTATCATCTGTAGTTTTACACGTTATTGAAATTCATACAGCAACAAGAGAGTCTTAGAAGGTACTTAAAACTATTGTTATGTTTACCTTACACTTGAGCTGTTATGCAGACAAAAACAGAAAAAAATTTCTGATACAACTAAGTCCTTTTCTGAAAATTTCATTTAGTTTGATCTTTGAATGGGTTGTTCTGAGTACTAGAGATTTTATTATGATATGCATAAAGGACTTATTGTTGTAACTATAACAAAATGAATACCTTCCCAAAAGGCTCAAATAATTTCTTTGCATCTATAAGCTATGCTGGGCCACTGAGACCCTGTATTCTATCTTCCGTAACTTAAGTTTTAGAAAACAAAATCAAGTTACAAGCCAGTAAGAATCTTTTCCTAAAACACTATTTTAATCTGGAACAAGAACTGCAAATGGATTTATTTTTGGCTAAGGGTTAATACACTGAGAATTCACGAATGGAACAAAGTATTCCTCAAACGTAAGGCTTTGCTTATATTCATAAGGCAATATCAAGTGATATTCCTGAGAGACTCCAGAGTAAGATACATTACATATCTAGAAATTATTTCACGTGTTCATTACCTTTCCAAATTCTCTCATACTATACCATACAAAAAACAGTATAACACTGTCCAAGGTAAGGTGATGTTTTTTGGCACTAGAAGGGGCATAATAATATCCTCCATACAAAGAGCTATTATGCGAGAAAGAGGAAGTAAGTCTAGAATATCCAAATAAAGTTTTATCTGATACGGAACTGGAACAAATACTAACACAAATATTAAGTTTCAAAATCCCAGTCTCCACATTTCACTCTCCAGTATCAATTAAAGATTTCAGAAGAAAATCTCTATAGTGCCCAGCAGTTACATTACTGATAGAAGTAAAGACTGAAAACACTCTTTGTACTAATACTTAATGTTACTGAAGATATGCCAATGTTAATTTAACAGTTATGTTTAGTGAAAACATTTAAATACTCAAACAGAAAAGGACTGTAGCCTTTAATTTTTTCACACTATTCAGGATTGTATGAAAAAGTACACATTTTTCTCAGAAAAAAAAGTCTAAACGTAATTAAAATTCTGCTGTTTTCTAACTTCAGCCTACTATGCAACTGAAACACAGAATGGATAACTAAATTTTTCTGTTTTTACTATGCAGCTTCTTAATAGGAAAGAAAAGCCACTCTATCAAGTTTCCACAGTTAGAAGTCAACAGCCCTTGTTAGTTTTATACACGCACTTTCCTTTCCCTCCCATCTCCAAACTAGGATCCAGTCTCTCTTCAATGTTATACCTCTGAACATTTTACCCAAGAAATCCATCCAAGCCAACAAATAAGACTTTAAATAGAAGGTGTACATAAGTACAATTATTTAAATGGACAAAGATGAACCCAGATGAGAACGTTTGAGAATTTATGAAAGAATACACCCAAACCACCTACAAAAATTCCTTTCATGAAACAACCTTGATTTTCAAAGTGACTCTTGAGAAGCAAACTGCATAAGAAAATGGAAATCAAGAGACGAATGGGTCACTACAGTCAATACTAAAGAAAGTTTCAGAGGCTATGGCATATATAACAATAGGATTAATTTTGCAACAGTAAGGACTGACATTTTGACTGATACCAGATGGCATTTTTGTGCAGGACATTGTTCCTGTACAATTTTTCTTTTTTTTAAAGCATAAAATCATCTAAGGTACATTATTTATTTTAACACCATTTGCATTAGACACAGTTTGCTGATTTCATACATCTGAAAACACAGGTGGGAAGATGCAGTATGTCATAAACAAGCAAGGATATAGGAGAATTCCCTAAACAACAAATTTTTCCCCATGCAAAAGCAAGACTGACATACAAGGCTATGAAAATAAATCTCATTTGCAACGACTATTAGCTGCTCCTGAGCAAAAATATTTAAAGAGTAAATACATATGTATAATAAAGAATTTATCAGATTTTAAATTATTCATGAGTCACAATATGAAACTTAGAATCCTTCATAAAGTCACAGGAAGAGCAAAGAGAAAGATAACGTTCAAAGTTAAACACCAATGACATAGAGAAAGAACATATCCTACAGTACTTATGCTTCAATCACACATAGGCCAAGGCTTTTAAGATTCCCAAAAGGATGCTTGCTTTGGACAGGTGAGCACAATTTAGCTTACCTCGATTTGCGCTTCCCAAGCTGCAATAATCACTCCTAAATTTCCAAGCTAATATACACACTGCAGAAGAGCTAAGCTCGTTACTTCTTGGAATATTTATATCAAAATGGAGGTAAGTGATTTCAGACAGCTGTTTGATAGATAGCTTTATAGAATGACCAAATTACCCAACATAAAACAGTGAGTGTGAGATGGCTTAAGTCTAAGAAAATCAAAACCTGTATTGCAGAATATTAAGTTCCATTAATGTCACCATATATCCTTCTTTAAATCTTACATATTTTTTTTTCAAAATACATATCTCAAGTGTCATTTCTGACAGCAATTGTGTTCAAATTTATGATTTCTAAATTGTCTATGAGTAGGCCTCTCTTAAATATTATCTGTCAATCCAAGGACTGGCTCCATTAAAATAAGAAAAAAAGTCACCTCATCCTCATGTTGTAGAATTTGAGCAATATCACAGACAAAAATACATACAAATCCAGAAGGAAAACAGTAGACACATAGCTGAGCATGTACCCTACACCAATCTTTCCGTAAGACCTGAAAACTTGCCATAAAAATCAGAAAGCATTTTGAATACTGTCAAACAAATTTAGTTCAGTTTTCAAATGCATTGAGAAGAGAAGACCACATAACTCTTCACATGTATTGAGACTGGGTTGATAAAAATCTCACCCCTACTAATGGCCCAGTGTTCAAGACACCTTAAATTGCAGAATCTCAGCCTAACAATTCATTGGATTCACCACTAAGTTCAAAGTAGTACAGTGGCAAATCACGATGTGTACACAAGAAAAGTCAACTGAGATGTTAAAAAACCGTGTTTCATGCCAACTGTTTGGACAATACACTGAGACAATACACATGGACAGCTCTCCATCCTAACTGGACTGGCTAATCTAAAGAATGCCTTAAATGGAAACCAAAGCTTTAAAAAGAAAGCAAAACAAAACACCCCCAAAAACCTCTCCATTACCTGTGATAGTCAAAAGCATCAGTAGATCAAAACCTTGAGATCTAAAACTGATCAGTCCATGATTAGTGTTAGCTGGTTACACTCCTTCTCACAAAACTCTACTCTAGACACAAGAGTTTAACTTTTACACAGAGTGTATTTAGAATACTGCTTGGAAACCTATTCTCAGCATTAAAGATTTACCAATTGCTCTGTTCTGCAGGCCATGAGGAGTTATTTCCTGGATCTTAACTCATAATGCTCTGTATGGTCATAAAGAGTATCAAGTATATTATACGGTAGTAATAATAGTGAAGACTACCAGATAGACCTTACTAATAGAAACAGAATTTCCAACCCATCGGATCACAGTTACAGGTACGAGCTAGTCACACATACAGAGCCCTTTTTATGACCTCAGTGTTCTCATTTCCCAGTCACTGATAGCAGTTAGTCATTAATACTCAAATCTTGAAAATAAAACCAAGTTCTCTTTTTTTCATGAGAATCTACATTTTCTTTTAGATTTTCAGTTATTTCACTCTGTTATCCTATGTATGTCTTCATCATTCATCATTTTTTTTAGCAACATATACCCTTATATGTAGATATACGGGTATATGATATACACACACACTCATTTACTCAACCACAGGTTAATACAGTTCATTGTTTACTGCCATAGTTGCTTCTCACTTCTACTCTCTCCCATTCCCTCATTCCATAAAGTCTCAGAATTAGTTATCTGAAGCTAATCTGATATACTTAAAAACAGGATCACGGTCTGCAGTAAAGAGAGGAATGAATAGCAAATCCAACCCCACCTTGATAGGATAGATTAAATTACAGCTAATTGAATTCATGAGCTGTAGTTCACATGCCAAGAGTACGTCACATGCCCTTGTAGACTCTGTTTCACCAATTTGGTAGCATCATTGCTTACAAAGAGGTTCATTCACTATTATATTTGACATAGCACACCTTTCAACAAAAATGTATTTTAAATTATTCATTTTAAAGAATAAGCATTTCAATATAATTTATAGTTCAGGACTTGCTCTTAAAGAAATAGTGACAAGCACAAACGTGCCAAAATTAGAAGGCAGGGACAGATATAAAGGTCAGAAATGAACACAAACCCAATCTATCTGGGCTGGGTCATCGGTTCATACACAACCCAAATCAGTTGTAACTGAAAGTTACTGGTATCTGATGGTTATTAGTTTATCATCAATTAATACTTTTAACAGAAGCTGAAGCGTGTTACGTTTTCAGCAGCAAAGATAAATGGCACGCTTCTGCCCTGAAGAGAGATGAAATATGTCAAACAAGAAAAAAATATTAGGCATATTAGATATTTACTGTTCTGTGAAGTGAACTGCAGTTTGTTTCAGATGCTTGCAACGTTTCCTAGGAACAAGTAACAGTCTCAGAAGACAGGACAGAGAATGATGAAATTATTCTTTCATATATAAGAGGCGCTCCTACATCACTGATGGAAGAGGAAACTAGCATTGCACTATCCAAAATATACCTCCTCAGGAGGTACCAGAAGAAAGCTGTGCCAGTGACTAATACAAATACCTTACTTCTTGACATAAAAATTAAATGTTATCCTTAATAGGATCTGTCAGCATACAAGTAAAGTACCATCAATGTTTAAAGAGTCCCTAAGCACCTGTTTTCACTGTACTGCCCTTTTTAGTCAAGTCAAGTTTACTGAGTTCCTCAGTCTTCAGTCTTTAAAATGAGGTCTGCGTATGACATGCAAAACTCTATTTAGAGATGACTGTACTTTATGGTAAATTATTCAATAGTTTGCACTAAAAAAAGGATCTGTCTTGCTAATAAAACTAAACCAACTATGCTATGGAAGGACCTCCTAAGCAAAGTGATCAAACAGTACGGCTTTTTTCTTTCTCTCTGCTCTCCCCCTCCCCCAAGTGTCCTAGCATTTCTAGGTTGGGTTGTTGGGTGCTTTTTTTTCTCACCACTACAGTCCCTGTTTAATTTTATTTCAAGAATCATATTTCAGAGAACCAAAGGAGGCCAAGCAACAAAGTTGTGTTTGTTCTCAAACAATGCAGCTCCTAACATCTCTATCAAAAATGAAAGCCAATTAGGCTAGAAATCACAACTAGTCTGGGAGTATCTGGAGTCCTGAATCTTTCCCTAGCTGTTAGATTCAACTGCCAGCAGGAGAATTTTTTCTTCCTACAGATATTTTAAATGCCAAAACATGTGAAGATTAGAGAGAGGTTTATCAACGCATTTTATTACAGGAGATAAACTAGTAATATTTCATGCAAGAGTGCCCAACTTTAGGGTATCAGTGAATCCATAGCTGGCTTATTTACATATAAAGTTGCTGACATTGCACACTCAGTATTAACTAGCAACAACCACAAGTTCAGATATACCTACCAAATCAAGCACTAGTAACATTTGTTTCTTCACATACAATCATTTAGAATACCCAGTTGTGCTCCCTGCCAGACTTTCACTCTGTTCTACTTGTTTTGCTCTGAAAAGAAACAATATGAAAAAAACACAGACCTACCTAAACAAAATGGAAGAGTGTCTCAAAGCAGCGTTAAGTCGCCTTATCCTACTTTCTTTTTCCAACATAATTTTTAAGGAGGAATTCCAACATTCTGAACCAAAGGTACAGCCTCACCGTACCTTTGCATTCATCTGCGTTACTGCCTGCCAGCTTTCTCAGACTACTCATCCACTTTGGTAGTCTCCATTTCACTAGGAACCCTCTTTATCAAAATACAAATAGCAGCCATGAAAAAAAGTCAGTAAAATCCAAAAAGAATATTTGAAATTAACACAGAGGTGTGAGCCCTTGTCTCCAAATACACAATGTCAAAGCATTTCATTTGCAATTAAACATAAACATCAAGATTCAAAGAAAATCTTGTTTATATTGAAGGTTTTTATCACAAGGTACACTCCTAGGAAACTCTTAAAAGCAATGTGAAACAAGCATACTCTAAGCTATGAAATCAGTAACTATGCAACCAACTCCTGCTTTAATTTTGAGTTAGATGAGTTCACCTGCAAATCTCTCAGAAAAAAATAAAGATTGCTGAGGGACTGACTAATTAGCCACAAAGCCAGTTGTCTTCCGCGTTTCCCATTTCACAATGTTGCTTCTCTATCTCATATTAGCATATATTGCAAGCTCTTCTCAACAGATGAAGAATTCACTGATAAATAGCATCACCTGCACTATAGTACAATTCATACATATTTCATGTAAAAAACCAAAATATTAAAAATCCTTGCTAAACAGCATTTTGAGATTCTACTTCTCAATCTGCCTCTCATGTCAGTCAAGTTGAATATTTACAGAATTACACCCTAGCCATACCTTATCCTCAACCTCTGCTCACAAAATTAAATCATGTTACTTTTTTTTTTCTTTTGGGGGGGTGGGGTGGGGGGGGGGAAGGTGGAGGGGAGAAGGAAGGCATAATTCCAAAATATCCTTTAGATTTCAGAAGTCAAATACTGTTATTTCATAAAATGCATGACCCACTCAAGTTGTCCTATTACAGATTTCCAGAGCATTGTTTTCCCAGAATTATCCCAAATCAAGCCAACAAGGCTGTTACTCTGCCTAAACCACGACTGCCAGTGCAGTAGAATTGAAAAAAATTTGGCCTACCTAACAACAAAGGCAGCAAAAAGTCATCTCCACCACCACCAAAATAAATCTTTTGGCTTACAATAAGTCAAGTGATAAAGAGTTGAGATAATTCTAGAAACTCTCTTCACTTAAGACATTTATAACAAAGGATATAGTTTATTTTACTACACACTTAAAAGGAATAGCTTTCATAAGCTTTACAGCATCAGGAATGGATGTGCCCCAATTTGTTTCTAATTTTCAGCTGATGAAGGATGAAACGTATACAACTGAAATACAAAAAATTAACTTAAAAAAACACCTTTTTTTTTCCCCAAGAAAGAAATATATTTTCATGTCTTTTAAAATATTTTACATTAACTTTGGTGTTAGTTCTTTTTTTCAGACTGTTTCCAAATGTCTTCTCAGTTACTTTGTTTTCCTTCTAATGATTCTGTCTTGTAGAACACACTGTCTTTCTCACAGCTTCTTCCCAGCTGTCTTTTCTAGCAGGAAAAAAAAAAAAAAGTAACAAAACCAACTTTCATCAAGGAAAATTTTCCATTAACAGATCCAAGGAATCACTGCTACTCACTGCGAAATTACCAGAAGAGATGCAGAAAGCTTTTAAACGGAATAATTTGAATTAAGTTGCAATACTGGTAAACTTTTAGAAATATTTTTAAATCTATTATGCCGCAAATGACATTATTTCCAAAGTTATTAATGAATGAGCAATTTCTACATATATGGTTGCTAACATGGATTTACTTTAAGTGGACTGAACTATGTCAGTCACTAAAAAAGGAGGAAGAACAACGTTATCGATTCAATAGAACTTCTATATCCATGACTTCTGAGTGTGGCAACTGGGTGTGTTAAACTCATCTTCGTAGGCTTTTGAAAAACACAAAAGTCAGGGAGAGTTTAGTGGCCTCAGAACACAAATTCAGCATACTGACATGCAACCTGAAACGTCTTGATGAAAGAGGGGACAAGAATCCCAGTTTAGAAACCACTGACCATCATCTGTCCTTATTCCTTGTTCTCCAGGGACAGACAAGGAATTACCCACTAATCTTCCTGAAAACAAACTAAAACTTTACAATGCATACTCTGAAGTTATTTTTGGCAGGCCATGCAAATTAAAACTGTACAGGCTATCATCTCCTGCACCCAAGGAGCTGTAAGAAGCCCATACCAAGCTGGGGGGAAAAGGTCTGAGGCTAGAAGTCTGTCATCAGTTTTGGGGCAGGTGGCTAGAGGAGTCTGCTATTAAAGCACCCAGAAGTTTTACATAAACACAGTCAGCTCCCAGCCTCTTATTTTTCATATTCACCATCCATATAGCTATTACAGTGCATCCTAATTAGTAGATCAGCAAACTAAAAATCTTACACCCAGTTTAGCCTGTTTTTGAAGAGTCTATGGAGGGAGAGCTCTCTTAACATCTACATAAACAATTCTGGAGCATTTAATTTACTGACTGGAGCACTACCAGAGAGCCATAAAAAGCAATATGAACTAGACATTTTGCTTTAATCCAGAGCTCCCTGCATCTTCAACAATAATGGCAGTGTCACTACCATAAAATTTCAGATTCCTCTGAGTCCCCATATTCCCCAATACAAAGAGAACACTACTTAAGCAGATGTCATGAATGCTGTGTAAAAAGTTACATTTAAATGAAGAACCATACCAAAACTCAAATACTGCATAGTGGGCACCCTAAACCGTCATTTTATATGATTTTGGTAACAAACCATTACCTCCTATGTAAGAATCATGTAAAAAACCCACAAACTAACAAATACAAATGCTAGCAGCTCCACATTCTTCTTGTATTAGACAACGTAAGAGATTATATAGTCACTTTTTCCATGCAAAATAATGTATTGCACTAATAGCTTTAGAGCTTTTTAAAAGTATGCATAACACAATGCCAAGTGTAGACAAGAAAAACAAATGCACATAAAAGTCACAGGTTACAACTGCTAGTAATTGTATTATATAGCTCTTCTGCCTTGAGTTACCTTTCCCAAGTACTCCAGTAAATACTAAATAGAAATCATTACATCCAAATTCTTGCAAATTGCATGGTGAAATCAAATTAACAAATACCAGATATGTGACCTTTCATGAAAAATTAGCCCAGAATCAATTCTTTAAGTAAAAAATATCCTAGTTTTAAAAAAAAAAAACACAACAAAACTACATGCTATAGATACTCTATGAATAATGAAACAAAGAACTGCTAAGTGTAATAGGTAGCAAATTAAGAAGCCCTGACAGAAAACGAGCATGACTCTTCGTATTTTCACTCTTCCTACATCAAGCTTAGAACTGTAGAACTTATGTTTTATGAATTTATATATATTTAAATATATATGCATATATATATAATTATAATCCAACAGAGAAAGCTGTGGGTGATATTCAAACTGAATATCCAGAACAGAAACAAGAGCAAAGAAGATTTTACATAAAAATTTGTCTGTTTTAGACACTATAACCTGTTGGCATTAGGGCTATGAAATACACTGCAAACCAAATAAAACCATATAACCAACCTACTTTTACTTTGGTATTAAATATAAACACCCCTCAACAAATAAAGAGTCACAAGACTAGAAATTCAGATACTTCACAAAGTATTCAAATCACCTGAGGGGTGCAGTTCAGATTTACTTAACTATAATGTAGGTCAAATTGAGCTGGACTTCCCTGCTCCCTCAACAGACTAAGAAAGTTGAAGGTCAAAGCAAGGCTTCGGGAATGGTTCCACAGACAGATCAATCCAACAGACAAGTCGAACATTCCATCGCCATCAGTATTATACAAAAATATGTTATATGATGCAGTTTAGTCACATGGAAACAATGCTTCATTATTTTTAATGTGTTTCAGTTATAAATAAATAAATAGAACACACACACTAGCAATTTGTCTGAGGTGAAGCGTATTGAAGCAGACCAATTGATTCCCTGGAGAAAAATAACAACACATTTACACGAAAGTTACTGTCAATCAATGAATAGACCAGCTATCAACTGCTCCAGGCTGGGATGGGAGGAAGAAAGAGGGCAGAAGAAAGAGGGCAGCCGGGTGGAAAAATTTTCATGAAAGTTTCATTTCACCAGAATTTAAGACTGGATAGGGCAGCTGTCAGAATTCACCAAAAGAAAACTTGAGCATCCACACATTTGAAATGCAACTCTGCAATGCAAACATCCTCAAACTACCGTAAAATAGGTATAGATATTAATACAAATCCTTCAGCATGAGCTTTAAACTCAGATAATCTTACTTTAGTAACCCAAAAGCGTAAGAACTTTGACAATAAAACTAGCAGTTGCAGTGAAATGAAATGAAAACAGTTTAAATCTAGTTTAGGTATATCTAAAAAGGAGAACTGTAACTATTTTCTACAACATAGACATGCCCAGAAGAGCACGTTCTGAAAACTTATAGTATGCCAGGACTTACAGTTTCAATACTATTTTCCCTGTTCCAGTCATCTTTGGCCTTTCAGTGAAAGAGCTTGGGTATTTACATCAAATAGTTAAATTGCTTAAATTGAATTGTAAAACCACAAAATTTAGAATTCAGTAAGACTGTGGCCCTTAAACCGTGTAAAAACAAAAGCTTAAGTTAATCCTCATAATGAGATTGCTATTTTCATATTTTCAGAAAGCTCTCCAGAGCAGAACAAGAGGTTTTCTTCAAGTTCAAAGAAGCTTTCCAAAATGATAAATCTGTATTATTCTCAGATTATTTTTTTTTTTTAGATTATCAATGGATTCAGGGCAAAACTGCTCACAGAAACACTGTATCTATTTTACACCCTGTCCCTCTAAACCTTTGGAAGAAAACACACCACTCACTGCTTCAGAGTTAACATCTTTTCAGACACTATCCCCTGGAACCCCTCGAGAAAGAAGTCTTTAATTTGCCAACTTACAGTCTTACCATCACAACTGAAATCATTTCAATACCCTTGAAATATATTATTTACACAAAATAAAATGGTAAAAATAATACAAAGGGCAAAAATTTGAACATTTCTTTTACCAAAATTAGCAAGACTACCATTATCCACAGAAATACAATAATGAGACTTTCCAAATATAATGTGTTCTGTTTACTACTTTCACAATTTACTCACCTGTTTCCCAGGTGAATTTCCTTAGCACTCTAAATTTACAGTCTGTATAGTAAAGAAGAGGCTATACTAAGGGAAAATCTCTGTCCCACTTTCACTATTATAAAAGAGTAATAGTAATAAAACAATACGTATTTCAAACAAAAACTAAACCACTGCTTAATGTGAAGTGCAAACAGTGGTTAAAACAAAAATATGTTGTAATGTATACCTTCCCTCTGTTTCTTTTTTTTTTTTTTTTAAAAAAAGACACATTTGTTCATTCATTTGAAAGACAGTCTTCCTGTGGGAAAACAGAAATACAATCTAATTTTGAGAATTGCTCTTCCCCATCACCTGAATATCCCAGGTGCACACTAACAGACAGTACTCAGCAAAATTTTACTTACCAACATCTTTGAAGCTGCTGAAAACCCTCTGAAACTGCGTAGAAATTGAAGGATGTTTTCCCAAGTAAAGACATGGTGTTAAACTACTCCTGAGTAGTACAAGCTAATGCTGAAAATGTTTTACACTGATAAGTATCAACAGTAAGGGAACTGTATTGTTTAACCTAAACTAATTTGCTTAAGAACGGCTTATGCCCAGACAAGTCCTTGCAAAGTAAACAGAAAGCTCCCACCTTTTACTTCACAAAAATTCACTCTTCTGTGTTGTATACACGTCTATGCTTCTCATAACAAATAAAAGTGGTGCATAAACTCCACCACACTTCTCTTTTTTCCAATATTTGTATATGGCATATCACCCTTAAAGTGGACCAAACCAGGATTTAGCTGGGGATTTGTTTCCCTAAATTTACATGACATAAAAGACATCCATCTCCAAAAGGCTGCTCTCCCTGTCCACTACAAACAGTCCAGACATGCAAACTCGGGAACCTAAACATAGAAAAGGTGAGTCAAGCCGTAAGAGCCTACATGCTGTCAACCACCAATACTTTTAAGTTCTTATTCACTCCCTTTGAAGAAGGGGAAAGAAAGAAAGTAATTCAAATCTCTATTTCTCTTAAAGTTTTCTATCTTTTTCAGTTCAGGCTGACACAACACTTGATGGAAGAATTTTTCAACAGCGTCTTCAGCTGGAACATTAGTTTTATTTAAGCATAAACTTGGCAGGGGGAAGCTGTGGTGTTAGGTGCTTTTGATTTTGTGGGAGAAGAGTTTTGCATGCTTCTTATTTATGAAAAATTAGCACTGGTTGGGTTCCAGATTATGTGATTATTTGCATTGCAACAGGCACTTTTAGGCATCTCTGGGCTATTTATAGGACTTAAATTTTATCTTCAAGAAGTATACTTGAGTGTCAAAGCCCATTCTATACCATATCCTCAAGTACACAACATCAGAGAAAGAATACTGAATTTCTTTCCACCATCAGTTAAATATCTAAATCAGATTAAGGCAAAAGAAACAGGTGACAGGCAAACACTAGCCTTTTACCTCAACACTGATTTTAAACACTGAAGATAGAAAAGCAGAAATGTGAACTTTCACTTTTCACATGTTCAGACTTCTTCCATATACTCTCACTTTTCTGACCCTTCTGAAAGTCAAAAGAAAATACGTGTTTCAATCTATTTTTTCCAACCTCATGAGAACAAGAGCCTTTTGGGAAAGGACCTGTTGCTGCCTACTCCCACAATAAACACTATGCTGCTGAAATTCACCTCAGCAGTGGATAACAGGAAAAGCAAGTGAAGAAAGCTGAGGCACACCTGGTCATTTTCTCTCTAGAACATCAGCTATAACAATACTAAGGATTTATTTTGGGACAAGTATGATCTTGTGGGAGGGAAAAATGAAGCAAGAAAGACATTCCACAGACAGAGAGTGAAAACAAAATCCAAGTCATTTTGCTTTATGATTAATGTCTCAAAGACGTACAAATGTAATGGTGAATTCAGGTCACCATTACAGTCACAACATTCAGACCATGTTTTCTTTCAAAACTCGTGGTATTTAAGGACATTGCCAAGTAAAATCATGGATTATTATTTATCATTTCAGTATCAAGAAAAGGTGACAAAACAGGAAAAAAACACTCACACATCCCTCAGAATATAGTATTTTAAATAGATGAGGACCTCAGTAGTGAAACCAAAAATAACACTTGGTAAGAAACAGAACTAATTTGAGCCCCTTAAAAAGGCCACCAGTGTTCTTTACTAGTAAAGAAGAACCTAGCTATTCTGGTACAGAATTTTTTACTTAGACTATATGTAGGGAAAATAGTACTGTAATGTCCTATACAAGAGCAGATTCCTTCTTACAGCATTAGACTACAGTTCTGTACCTACTGTCCTTCATATATTTAGCTAAATATATTTGGCTAGCATATTTTGTGTATGTACACAGTGAAATTAACTATTTGAAAATGCGTTGTGCCTCACTTTTCCCATGTACTTTTTAAAATTTTCCCATGCTCATAAAAATTAAAATACTGGTTTGCCCGATTTTTTATTCTGCATTTGTTTAGTGTAAAGCACTTCATGGGAACAGTTGTTTAAAAGAATCTTTTCACATGAAAATACTACTATTAAAATATTCCAATCAATTGAAAATATTTACAAAACACAATTTACATTTATAAAGCAGGCTATGGAATGCACTGCACTTTGAGAAATGGGCAAGGAACAGATCTCACAGGCAAGACGGCAAGAATAAGTTTGTCATCTTTCTCCTCCTAGCGTTCTCTTCCTTCCCCCTTCCCTATTATCATATATCTCATTTAGGAACATAACATTTGTTCTCCTAACTTCACCTACTGAAAAGTGAAGAAATATCTCCTGGTTTTCTTGTACTTACTATTCTAGTTTACCTGAATTACTTCTTCATTATGGCATAATTAAAAATTTAATATCTCCATTTCAGGATATATGTCAGGTGTCCGACTGCAGCCACTCTGGCTACTGGAATAGGAAGGCTGCTCTTGTTAAATGCTCATTAAAACCAAGGATGGCTCAGAAACTATGCCACCAGTGTTCATAGTCTCTCTTCCAATGACCAGACCTACAAAAAAATTGAAACAGGTTCAGACAATCATGAGTGAGCCATAAAGTTTCCGCATCTAAATTGCAATGAACATAGTGGTCATAGCATATGAATTTTTGCTTCTGTACAGCACAGAACCATCCCAGCCTTGGCACAGCTGAGTACGTAAATTCAACTGAGACTGACAGAATATTTCAGCCTGGTCTGAGCAGCTGTTTCTGAGCATGCTGAGCAAACACTCATATTTTGACCTCCTTTGAAAGGAAAATTAATTCAAAAACATAAGTGGACAACCAGGCACCATCAATAGCTCCAGAGCTGGAGTGCTCAACTCTCACATAAGAGGCCTAGTTAAAAAACAAAACAAAACAAAACACCATACACCTAAAAGGTTCAATGCCACATCTTCAACCTCTCAGGAAGTACCCTTAAAGAAATATTCTTCCTGTTCAATCTCTCTTAGTGCCAGAAACCAGTATGCACCCCACTCCTGTACCCTCCCCAAACCCATAACTTCACTTTATTGACTAAATATTAGGGCACTTCCCCCAAAAACATGCCTGTACTCTAGTTTCTGCTCACAATGCCTTTTACCAAAGGGCCCACAAACACAAAACAAAGGTTGAGTCCTGGTATTTTTAGGGGAGACAAATGTCCTCCCAATCATTATGCTAAACCGTTCTCCCCTTCTCTTCTTTCTTCTCTCACAGTGAGTTCTTTGCTAAACCAGGCACAGTGTCCGACAGAAATCACAGAGAGCACTTGCAATCCAGTCTGCATTACGGTGGTCGGGTTAACAGAGAGATTTTAATCCTCTTAGGATATTTAAAACAGTAGCCATTATATTCAAAGCAGGTACTGCTTACAATTTATTTTTTTTTTTTATTTTCACATGAGCTGTATTCCATCCTACAAAAGAAGGCGTCTGAAGTCAGGGATGACCACAATCTCACAGACACCAATGTCATTTTGTTATCTTAAGTATTACTTATAAACAGTTGTAAGAGCATGAAGCTCACCTCCCTCAGTCAACTTGATAGTTTCTAAGGCCATACTGCTTGTAAGCCTGGGTATATCTATAAACAACAATGATTCTAGTAGAGAAGATATCAGAACTTCCTGTCCTGTAATTTCTGGGTATCCACCTCCCCACCACAAATATCTCAGACAGAGCACACAGCTTCCGAGAACATCAGCAGAAAGAAAATGGCTATTCTTATCACAGCAATCAAACTGCAGATGACTCTAAATTGCTGTAGTGAAACTGATGACAATACATTAATCTCATCTATTTGTGCAGGGAGATCAAAACGGAGGATAGGGCAATATTGACTTAAGCCACTGCTAAAAAAAAATAAATATTTGTAGATATACTTTTTCAGTACATGCGATATAAACCTGAATGGTACTTAACTAACTTAATCAAAAAAGGGTTAAGCCAAGCCAAAATGAGTTTTCCAAGCTAAACTACACATCTACAAATTATTCTTCAGTATTCTACACCGATTTAACTTGTAGCCCATTTAACTCAGGAATGTAATGTAGCATGTTAGTAGGTGTGTAGAGAGCAGCCCAACCTCAGGCAGGGTTACTGGCTCAGACCTCAGATGCACTACAGAGACATTAGCAGGGCACTGCATCTTTTATAAACTCGGCCACTCAGAGGCAGGTATAAATACGTTCAGTTTCAGTATCACTTTAAGGCTGCTGTTTTGCTTCCTGGTCCGGAGCTAGATCCCTTCCCTCCTCACAGCCTTCTATTGCAGCGCGTAGGCAAGTCATAAATTCATTTAAAAAACAACTTACAATAAGCCAGCTCAGCTTATTCGATCGGGTAAGGCCTTATGTATTTATCTGTGCACAACTTCATACCCTTCAAGTTTTGCGTTTTGTCTTCCTTCTCCCTACAAAACCACCAATGCCACAGTTCATAAGAAATGGTAAGAACAGTCATCTTCTCAGACAGGGCTATTTGAGAAAAGAAGAAAAAAAAAAAAAAAAGAAGCTGGAGAAGACAGAGAAGGAAGGGAGACTGTTCTTGTAACTATTCTGTCAGTGCCCTGATAGACAGCTCTCTGTTCCTTTTATATTTTATTCCCTTCTCTATGTCTTCATAGCAAGCAAGCTAACTTGTTTTTAAGTCTCCCTTTATACCTTGTGGAATCACAACTTTCCTCTTCCTTAACCTCTAATGAGCACCTTAAAGAACACTCTAAAAATAGATGCTGTTTAAAATTGACAACAGGATTATTTCCACATTTCTTCATAGGCCTGAGGAACATCTCCAAGACTATTACGCCTTCTTTAAAAATTACTGTTTTTCTGTAGCCTATGCTTCACTTGAAGTCGTAATCCTCTGTGATGACAACTGTATTCACAGCAACTAGTCATGATGCAACAAACAAGATCGACCACTTCTGGTAGAAAAAAAAGGGCATCACAAACCTTTCAAGCAGTCTTTTAATAATCTCAATTAGTTTCTCAATAAAATGCCCATTCACATTTCAAATTGGAAAAATTATCTCAAAAAACAACGCACTTCAAGAGAAGATAACGTGGTCTTCACTGATCACAACATTCTTAGGCTTTTCCAACTCCATTTTTAAAGACCTATTACAACCATCAACCTCACTAAGAAAGGGTTTAAATTGCATCTTTTTGCCTGAAGAGAGCCTAGAGAAAATTAAGATTTACAGTTCTTACTAGAATAAATCTATCCAAAATCATTTCACAGTCCCATAAAGAAGAAAATAAAACTTCCTTATAGGCGAACACACAAGCCTGCCAACCAGGCGCAAAAACATATGTACCTACACGTACGTACATTCAAACACAGTGCGCTGACAGATACAGTGGATACGAACACAATGAGTATCATCACTGATGTCTGAAATGCCCATTTATTAAATACACACATTTACTCTGCAATGCTGCCGATTACAGGCGGTTTTTAGTTAAGTGTAGTAGATGTGAGATGCAATCTCGCCTTCCACCAAAATTCAGCACACGCAAAGCATCTTTGCATCTATATTCAGGGCACCAACGTGTTGGGGTTTTGAAATACACTTAGCCGCATCTACTCAAGCTGTTTGATCTCTCCACTGGCCCGACAACTACATTTAAATGATGATTTTTTTTTTTATTTTTTTATTTTTTATCACGGTGCAGGCAAATGAAGTTAAACCACATAAATCATGTTCGATAGCAAAAGGTCTTGAAGCTTCAGCAGTGACTGTCCCCGTCTCACAGACAGGCCAAACCCGGTCACCGGCTCGTTCAGCTGCAGATAAAACTCACGATCTCGCCAGCCAGAGACGATGACACGAGTGCGTGGAGACGGGTGTCGCGGGGGGGGGGGGGGGGCGGCAAGGGGTGGGGATCACCCCCAACGGCACCTGCCGGCCGTTCAACGGCCGACGGTCCAACCCCGCTGCCTCAGAACGGGCCCACAACGCCCAGCGGCCACGGCTCCGGGGGAAATGAAGGAGCGCAGGAGGCTGGGGGTCCCAAAAAATGGAGGGCGCCCGGGAAGGGGGCAGCCGGCCGCTGGGGTACCTCCGTGGGCCGCGCCCGGCGGGAGGAGCTGCCCGCCCCCTCCTCCCGCCGGGCACGGCCGCAGGCAGGCACCTGGGCAGCTCCTTTGTTCCTCCCCGCTCCCGCCGCCTCACCCCTTCCCGCACTCACCCACGGTGGCCAGGGTCTCCAGGTCCTCCAGCTTGTAGGCGGCGGGCTCGGGCGCGGGCGGGCGAGCCGGGGCCGGCAGGGCTGGGGGCCGGGGCGGCGAGCTGAGGCGCGGCCAGCCCCGCTGCCGCCGCCGCCACCGCTTCGCCGCCGCTTTTCGCCCCCATTTTGGCCTTGGCGGCGCTGAAGGCGTCCATGGGGCCGCCCGCTCAGCGCATGGAGAAGGGCGAGCCGGGCCGGCGAGGGGGAACGAGGAGGAGAAAGAGGGAGAGAGGGAGCGGCGGGGACGGAAAGTTTCAGTCTTCAGCAGGCGGGGTGGCTGCTCCCCGGCGCCGGAGCCCGTTCCCGCTGCCGCCTCTGAGAGGGCGCGGAGCCCTTCAGCATCGCGGCCGGCCGCCGCGCCACCCGCCACTCGCAGCAGGGACCGCCGCGCAGACAGACAATGGCGAGGGTGAGCCCGGGCGGGCCGAGCCGAGGCGAGCCCCGCCGCGCCGTGCCGAGCCGCGCCGCGCCACAGGCGGGGCGGAGGGGCGGGGTTTGCCTCCCTGCCGCTGCAGCACGGTCCCGCAGATGGCTGGCGGGGCGGGGACGGGGGGTGAGACAGTCTCCGCCGCCGCGGCGAGAGCGCGGAGCTCGTTCCCGTCCCCCCCCCACCGCCGCGGGCAGAGCCCCGGGGGTGTCTGGTAACGCCGGTGCCCTTTGCTCGTCCTTCCCCGCGTCCCGCCTGAGGGGTAGCGCGGCCCTGCTGCTGCTGGCGGGGTGGGAACGGTGGAGGGGGAGCACTCGCCTACCGCGCCTGCCCCCGCCCTCCCTCAGGGCTGCGGCGGACGGGGGGAAGGTCCCGTCCGCTCCCCGCGGAAAGTTAAAAATGATGGATGGGGGCCCTGGCAAAGCGGCTGCCCGCCCCACCTGGTTTCACGCTGACAGCTGCGGGATGGGTCGGTCGTTCCGCACGCGTGGGAGCGGGTGCTGGGGTAACGCGGGATCGTCCCTCCCCCGCGCATTTGGAGGGTTTCCCCACGCGTTGTTTTACTCCCCGTGTACAAGCAGGCGTGGGTATGGCAGCGGCCCCTCCGTGCGCCCTGCGAGACAGCGAGGTGGCCGGGGGTGGCTGGCGGCTTGGGGAAAGGCACCTCATGGAGTACCGAACATAGCTCCTTCCGCGGCGGCCAAGAAACTGTTGACGGTTATGCTGAAAGATGGGGAAAATCGGTGTGGGAGCCAAGTCGCTGAGAAGCGCTCGTGTCAAAATTGGGAAGGAGATCCTAATTTTTTCCATGCCTTGTTCTGGGCCCAGTTTTACACTGCTCACTCGGCTCCAGTAAGCAGGATATCTGTAAAGCTGATGTGCAGATCAAATCACACAGGTGGCATTTTGCATCTCCTTTTTATTAAATGTGAAAACGTGGGAATACTAGTTTCTGTGTGAAGTAGGTAGTTTCTGCCTTCTGTGTGGAGTCGGTTCAATAATAATGAGAAATAATTATGTGTATATACAAAAAAATGGGTATAAATATATAAATTATACATAAGAATTACAAATTTATCTATATCGTTCCTGAATTTTAAGAGATCCTTACAGTCTCATCTATAGTCACGATACTCAGAGGATATAACGTGTATTTTTATCTTTTAACTTGTTGACACGAAGGGTTATGACTAATTCAGAAAAATGCTAGGTCATCTCTGCTTCCTGTCAGCCTGTGGAAAGAATCACCAGTCAAGGAGGATGACCTCACTTTTGCTACAAAATTTCAAATTTCATTTGTGTACTTTTCAGAATGCAAGTTTTGCACTTTCCTTTTGCTTTACTACTTTACTATTTGCTTTTGTGTTATGTTTTGTACATTGTATACAAAAATCATCGTGATTCATGCCTTGAATGGAATATTTTAAAGATTCCTTGAACAGTGAATTGTAAATGTTCTGGCAGGCTATAAATTTAAGTTCCTGTTTGGTGAAAAGATGAGCAAGCCAAAAAAGCTCTCCACAATAACAGAAAATTTTGTTAAAGGTAACAGTTTGAAAAATAAACATTCATACATTGAAGAAATCTCAGTGTATATAAAAATGTATCTTTGTTTTTTAGACACATAATTGCAAATTGAGATGATTTTTAGGAAGAGGTGCAAGCTAATTGTGATCATCATTTTCAAGAGATAGTACCTTTAACTTCAGTCTATCCAAGAAGATCAATGTGTGATCTTCCTGAAACCTTTTTTTTTTTTCATAAAAACTGAGAAATCGTTCACTGCTCAGATGTTAAAAAGGACATAAAATACTTTACAGAAGGTATTGATTACTTTCAACTGATATTTCTATTATTTATGCTATAAACATTACTTAGTGATTAAATTACTTGCATTCAGGAACTTAAAACTTTCTTTAAAGAGCCTCCTACTGCCATGCGTCAACAGTCGGTGGCCTGTACGACACCACAGGTTCAAAAAGGCTGTGATTCAGCAAGGTTCATAAGCACAGGAGTAGCTCCATTCCCTGCAGTCTCTTCTGATTAAAGTTAGCTTCCTACCTTGCTAGACTGGCATCCAAAGCATTCTCTAGTTGCAGTTGTAGCAGTATAATTGCAATGTTTATATTTAGAATGTCAACATATTATTAGTGTGCTTTACCACCTCTGTAAAACCTACTTAGGATATATCTTGCAGTTACTGGTACAATATTTCAGGGAAAGAAAATGCCATTCTTTCTAAATACAACGAGACTGAGAATCAAAACTCATAACTTCATAAACCAAGTGTGGAAGTGGAGCTGGCCACTGGGTTGCAATAGTAGATATAAAACTTAGTTTCTTACCCAGTTTGGCCACACTCTGTGGGAAAGCCTGCATCCGTATTCTGCTTTTGTCTTCAATTTTTGTCACTATTTTAACTTAATATGTGAACATCTGGTCAAAGGTACTTTTTCAATAATCTTAGCCTTTCCCTGTCCCTCAATAGTTCATAGTTCTCATCTTTTTCACTTTCCCCACACATGCAGTAGATGCCTACAGCCAGGTTCCTTTAGCTTAAAGCAGAGTTTAAGGCTTTACGTTTCCATTCCTTGACCTTGCAGGTGCTTATGCCAACAGTTAGCTCTATTTTCATTTTCCCTTAAAAGTACTGGATGTTACAAATGATTCTTTCCAAAGACAGTGAATGCCTCACTAAAAGAGGTTTTATTAAAAAAAAAAAAAAGTAGAGAACAGTAGTTTAAATAGTTTTCTCAATACTCATGATTTTAGGTGAGGGTTTTTTCTCACATTTCATCTGCAAAAAAAAAAAAAAGTGTTCAGTGTACTTATATTCCTTTATAAGCTCAGAATTCTGAGGGGTCAAAAGGGTCCCAGGTGTCAATTTGGTTACTCTGTGCTGCCTTTCATGTATGCCCATTTGCCGAACTTCAGTTTGCTGCACCTACAGCCACATGGGTAGCTCAAGGGTTCTTTGGATGCTAAATTACTAACCTACCTCCCATTTCTTCCTTTTTGTTTGTTTGTAGGTTTTTTATTTCCGCCCAGGAAACCTTTGGTTGACAATTTTAAACTAGTGGAAAGGATTACAAACTTTCTACCTGAGTATCTATGAATTAAGAGATCATTTCTCTGTCATTTTGAGGGGACATTGTGATACACGTATCATGCAAATGGAATATGATTTAAGCACCTGACTCTTGGTCTTTTGGTTCACTGAGAAAGGAATCAGTCATTTAAATGTCTCCATGACTGCAGACAAAAGAGTCTCTCCTGTGGTCTGAGCAGGTTTGCGTTTGTCAACCTGAAAGTGTGCTTTTTTCTTCCCTGCAAATATGTAATTTTCCTTACAAATCTTGTTAAAGCATATCTTTACCATCACCATCATAGTAAAACCACTACAACAAGTTTGCTAGAGAACCTGTTCAAACCTGGAGGGAGGAAATGGAGAAGTCCTTCAACTGTGGTTATTACTAATAAATAGCTCCATATCATCTCCTTTTGTCACATTATGTACAGTGCCTAAAAACGTGGGACGGCTCTGAGGAGGAAGAACAACTAGTAGAGGTAATTAGTACTTGTATGTGTTTTTCATTTGCTTTGCTTTGCTAAAGAAGCTCATGATCAGGCAAGTTCTATGAAGTAAACAAGCACCTTTTCGTGCAAGAAATCCCAGCCTGTGACAAAGGGGGAAATTGTTCCACCCATCTGAAGTAGTTCCTTCATATTATGGAAATAAGACCGTTCGTATAATGAACGAGCACACATCATGCAAACGCATCGACACATTCATAAAGCAACTATCACACTTGTATTTTAATATCATTATGTTTAATGTTTTTTTTTTTAAAGCATTTAAATGACTGTGAGTATAATGGCTGAATCCAAATGAGAACTTAAGCACCAAGAATATAACGTAGATGCCTACATCCAAAACCGTGATTCTGTCAAGTCTTGCCGAGTTGATGCCTCGCTTCGGAAGTGCATCAACTTTGCCAGTTCAAACATGGAAATGCTGTTACCAGGGTGTCTAGACTTCTGCCCAGTCTGAGCAAGTTTGCGCTTGGCTTCTGCCAAAACCAGATTGAGATCTGGAAACAAGACGTTACTTTGCCCACGTTTGCTGAGGAACTTGTTCTGTTAAGCATTCTAAAAGCATATCATCTCACGTATATGCAAAACTGCTCCCCTCACAAACTTAAGTCGTGGCCACCTTTTTAGAAAAAAATGTTGGAGGAACGTGGTGTTATCTCATAGGAGACACTGAAATACCAGTGTGCTGGACAAGCTCTTCAAAGACAGATGGTGACACTTTCCTCAGATGGAAGAGAGAATAGAGTAGCAATGCAGCAGGACATCTTTTTGTTCATTTCTTTCCTCAAAGAACTAGTTAAGTATATTCATGCTAGCACATCTCATTTTGAGTACTCAGGATAGCATGCTGCTTATAGCAGTCACTCAGCAAATGGAATATCCAGCATTTTTGATCTTAATTGTATGAAAGGAGTTCTCACTCCAGCCTCCTCCCTTTCAATTACTGAAGGCAACTGCAGGACATACTCTCCCATATTGTGCATTCCTACTTCATGAACACTCCTTTTTCTACTGTGTGCATGAGATGAGGTGTTTGGTTCACTGCTCTGTGGAATGCTGCAAAGGTTGTAGAAATGAAATATAGTACAGGCCATATTTATTTATACAATTTATGGTATGTAGCTGTAGTGTGTTTTTACAAATTTTATTAGGATTCTGCAAAGATTACTGTAAAAGAATAAATTCCAAAAATTATTAAGTCAGTATGAGCTTTATCTTTTTTTTTTTTTTCTTTTTTTTTGGAGCAAGACATGCATTACGTGAACTTTATAACATTCAGAGTAGTCAAACAGAATAATAAAACCCATCTGTTGCTACCAACCTCAGGGAACTAAGCTACCTCATCAAGGAGTCCTCAGTTACACAAATATAAAATTTCTGTGTCAAACTACTTTTCTCCTATATTTAGAACAGTTAAAGGACTTTTAAAGTGAAATTGCATACAATCTTTTCTAAGGCACGTGCATCTAATGTGTGAACAGAATAAATCTTTTAATTCGACATTTTTTGAAGTTCTATTTGGTTTCATGTTGGTGTCTTCATATCCAAGGCTAAGGACTTGTGTGAGGAAAAAGAAACAGCTAAAAGCTTCCTTTAGTCACAGCCATCAAAGTCAGAAAGATGCCAGGCTTAAGAATCCATCGTATCTTCATTGATTTAGTGTCAGTTTTTCCCTGTGTCACAATTTATGCAGGCTTCAGGCTTAGAAAGGCGTGGTTCATTTTAAGCTGATCCAATTCCAGACTGCCACAATCCTGTCCTCATCCTCCTCCTTCTCTCGCATCAGCAGTCCCACCCACACTCTTGCTTTTGCGTTTGACATCTAGATGGCTCCCTGGTGAGCCAGTTCAGGAATCAGTTCAGGGATTTATTTATAAAATGAAGTTATTAGGGTTTATAGCCAGATCAGTTACCCAAACCATTTCTAGGCACAAGATTGTAGGGCATTCAGTGCCCTAATCACTCAGCTGTGGGGAATTCTGAGTCTGGTTCAGCTTTATCCTCCACTTCGTTCTGCTCACGCCTTTGCTGTCCCTCCGGTTGCCCCTCGTAAGAAAAAAAATCAGCACTTTGAATACTCCATGGATGTACATGGCTGCAGCTGCCATGGTAGTGTTTCCCATGAATGTTTTTAGAGAGGTCTTCATTCAGTCTTCTGGATGAATAAATCACTTCACAGTGGCATTGAGGTTGGCCATAAAACCAGAGGAAAGAGATGGGCACCTCATTTAGATTAACAGGATTTCTTGTATTCTGGAGGTATCTGCCTAGCTCTACCAGGAAATATGTAGTTAGATTTAACCCAAGTTAGCTCCAGGCAAGAGGCTGGCATTCTGTCTCTTACTTCTGTAGTACTTCAAATCAGCTAAGCAAAGTCTGACCCTTACTTCAAGTTTAGGCAAATCTCTACAAATCTTTGCAGTTTATCTCTAAAATGAAGATGTCACCACAGTCCTCAAAGTAAGTGAGTCCTGTTACTTTATTTTTGAAAGCAAAATGCTTGCATGCATGATATAGCTACATCTTTAAAAATGGAATGTAATTGTGAAAAGAAAGGACATTATCAGATGAATCCAGCAACATTAATTATGCCTTTATTATCCATAACTGATATCTTCTGCTGTGGAGTAATATATTTCTTTTTCTTAATCTGTTCTCTTGTGTTCTGTAATTTATGAATTTAATTTAATTAAAATACTATAAATTCTGTAAATTCATTCTGTAATGGTACTCTTACCACTTTAACACTCCAAACTGTCCTGATTTATACTTTTATCTTTCACTATCAGTTAATATCCTTATAGAAACATGAGCTAAAGCAGACAGAAAAGCCTTCAAAATATTTCTGTTGATACTCTTACAGTAGTCTGATCACTACTGAAAGAGAAGGAATAGATTTTAGATTTCGTAGAATTCATTTTTGTACTCTTATGTATGAAATAATATTTATGTATGATTTCTGAACTCTTTTTCTGCTAATCAAATATGTATTTTGCCAAACAAATATAAAGTGATATAGCTATGATTCATTCTTCTGTTTACAGTTCAGTTCATGAACTGTTCAGTACATGAGAGTCATTGCAAATTGATTAAGCAAAGTATTTAAGCACCTACTTAATTTCTATTAGTTTTAAGCAAGAACCTAGATTCTGTTAAAGCTGATGGAATTAGTCACAAGGTGCAATGTTTCAATGGCTGCGGTTGAGTTTACATGCATACTTAAAGTCATGCATGCACTTACGCGCTTTTATGAACTGCAGCATAAACCAAAAAGCATAAAACTGTTCAAGCAATGAAACTGAGAATGTATCTATTTTCAAATATATAATGGAAATACATTTTACTCAGGCATCTTGCCCATTTAACTATGAACTTCAGCAAAAAGAAAAGCATTGTGGCTTTTTGGAAAAGTCAAGTTAATATATGGTCGTTATAGATCTGTGCAAACCCTATGTTATGTCTGAGTTTATATGCTACATTCACTCCTGAAGGACAATTTACCGCCAAGGACTTTACATGTGAATTCATTTAGCACTCTCACTTTTTTTTTGCTAATTTCTGGTGCATTTTATTTTTCCTTGTATATTGCTTTTATGTAATATGAAATCTGCAAATCAGTCAACTTAACAAATAGATAGTGCAGTGAATGTTGGGCAATACAGAATATGAATATAGATGAGTTCAGCAACATACAAGCAGACAAATAGTTCATTCATCTTGCAAAATTCCTAATTACATAACTTCCCTAATATACTTAGTGGCTGATCTCTAGCTTTTGAGCTGATCTTGTTTCCATTCTTTGTGTTTGTTGGAAGGCAATGGATCATTTCTCTGGACAGCTGGAGTGGATCACTCCTTCATAGTTCTGTTAAGGATGAGAACTTTTAGAAAGCCAAGGTTTGGTGCACAGCTGTTCAGTTATCCAGGTTTCAGACTGATGTAATTTTACAAACTTTATACGGATGAAATTAGGATTATTTAATTAAATGTAAAATCTGACAGCTGGAACTCACGCTAATAGCATTTCAGGAGATAGGTAACTGCATTCAACTGATGCACTGTCAGTGCAATTTCCTGCAAGTCTGAGGAGAATGAGGACAACAGTGGCTTGAATCAGAGGAAAAACTCATTTAGGAAGAAGAAATGCTTTAAGTCAGCTAAAAATAAATGGAAGCATTCTTTGCCAGTTTTGAGCTTAGTATATCTAGCAATCAGATCATGTCCATCATGAGGCAGAGAAGTTATTCTCATCATTAACAAATTCGCTTTATCAAGGCTTGTATGCAGTGTTTTGGAAAGTTTCTCAACGTGTTTATCTCTTTTTGTGATGATTATTTTTCTTCATCCACCCATCTGCTCCTCATAGGCACAGGGGTATTTCTGTGATGACCGAGGCTTTGTATTAGGTATGATCTACATATACTCAGCGTTATTTGGGTTGTTTGTTTGTTTGCTGTGATTAGTTAATAATGGCATGCTTCAGGTATTAAAAGATAGTTGTTTAGATACTGATTCAAACCTAGTGGAAATTAATGTGGATCTTGCACTTACTGATATCCAGGATGTGTAGATAATATGACTTTGTAAAAGAAGAAATTATTTTTGAGAGTCTTAGCTTATGGGAAAAGGATCTTTAGTTCTGATGTATCCCTCTCTCCATTTTAGTAAATTTCTTCAAATGTATTATGTGCTTATTCACATTTCCTATGATGTATATGTCGATATATATATAAATATAACACCTTTAAGTTGTATTAAAAATTACATTGATTATTGTAACTTGGAATCCAGTTTTAAATTTTACCATTTAAACACACCAAGTGTTTTCCTCGCCATTAACATAGTCAATTCTTTTAATACTTTAAGTTTGTCTTAAATGCTGTGGATGCTTTTTGCATGCATGTAGACATTCATTTTGTGCAGAAGGCTCTCACTGACTGTAGCTTTTTTCCCTGTTTTGGTATATTTGCAGGTAAGGGAAACTGCAGGTACAAGAGATGTTTAGGATATTGTACTGGAACTGCAGATAAGCCTCTGTAGCTGCTGCTATTCTTCATAAATGTGATGGGCAATCCTGCTCATGTTGAAAAAAAGAGTTTTGCCATCGATTTCACCAGGCTCATCAGTTGGGGTATGGAGCTAACCGCTAATTAGCACACCACAGAGATAAAGAGACCCCTCATTAATTTTCTATTGGAATGAATTGTGAGGTTTTCTTTTCAGCCATGGCTTCTCTCTTCACAGTCCCCAGATGCTCCAGATGGGCTTCACAAGGCAAACACTTGGGTCCACAGCCTCTGTTGAGCATCCTGCTTCTCCCTTTCTAGCCATGCTTGAGAAGGGAAAACAGCTGTCCCCTAGAACCCCCGTTCCTTTTGGCCTGATACTGCGATGCGTAAATGAATACAGAAGAATAAGGTGATGACCTTATAGGTCATCATATAAGGTATGACGTTTCTTTTATTTGTGCACCCTTAGTATTATGTATTTTTTTTAATATATTTTACATAACGTATTTGTAATCTATTTTATCTTATATATCTGCGCTCACTTTTTTTCCACGTATAAGTTGAGTTCTTATTGCTGTTCTGGTCTCAGATATGCCTGTGCTTGTCTGCAACCTATTAACTAGAAATAGAAGGGAAAGAAACAGGATTTGGGGAAGGAGAGAGGACAAACATTGTAACAATGCTCTTTCTGCAATTTCTTCAGAAATATATTTTTTTTTATTTAATCAAATCATTTTCATTTTGAACAGTTCTATTTTCCTTCTTTGTCTCTCCAGTATGTTACATGTGTCAGGAAAGCCACACAGATTTATATAATCTATTTTACTCTAAGAACTCTGACTATATATATTTTAATAAAATATATTTTGTTTTTTGTTAACTCTGTTTTTAACTTTGCCTGCATTTAACTACTTGGTAGGTCCTGTAGCATGGGGATAAGGTTTTGATCTTTCTTTGGTTACTCCTTTTTTGTGACTGTTATTCTTCAGATACTTCACTGCCTTAACCGCTTTATCAGTGGTGCTGCTTTCATGTTATAAGAAGCTGTTCTCCTCATGTTTATATACTGTGGTTTTCTTATCTGCTTCTGTTTTTACACACCCTTTCATCAGACAGCCAAGCAGTCCCCTTGCTTAGAACAAGGTTCATATCTCCCAACGACACTTATACAGCCCAGCGGGTTACCACTCAAAAATGAATAGAAAACTGTGCCAGATGGCTTCATATTTTTCACATTCTCTATTAAAAAGAGTACCCGAATTCACTGTAGGAAAGCACAGTATGTGAAAAATGACAAACGTAAATAATAAATAACAGCAGACATATAGGCTAAGGAGAAAGAGTGTTCCTGTTTGAAAACTGAGTGAAATGCAGGGTGGGTTGGGTAATGGGAATCAGGGCAGAACTTCCAGGTGGCACCACCGAGGAGGAGGGCTGCCGGGGATTCCTGAGCCCTGGAGACAGCCCCTCGAAGGACAGCATTGGCAGGGTTTCCTTTTTCAGCTTCCTGCTGGACTTCTAGTGGGAAGCGACAGATTTACATTTCACTGGGGACTGAGAAGCCCAGTCTACAGAAACTGCTGAAGGGATAAATTGGGTTCGAACACACCATGGCTCACGACACAACTTTCCTGGCCAACTCTGTCCATTTCAAATCCCATAGGTGGAATGGGCAATAAATGCGCATATGGTAGCACATGACTTTTTTGTGTGTGTCAAGGCATCTGTGCTGCCTGTAGTTTATGTAAGCTTTGGTTGATTTAGACCCCAGATATGAATCTGATTCTAAAATTAACGGGAGAAGGATTAAGTTCTTTACCAATGGCTTAGCTGAGTTCATCAGTTCTTCTTAGTATCTGAATTTGAACAGCTGGAACTTGGGGAATACTGAAAAGAAGAAAATTACTGTAATTCAGATAGAAATGTAGGTAAGGGTATACAGGGATTTCACAAAGGAACAGTGGTGAAGAGACAGAATTGCTTCCCTAAAAATGCAGAGGTATAAGTTTTAGGGTACAGATGACTAGGGCAACACCTGGTGAGGTGTTTCTGAATGAGCATATGCTCTTTAGGTTGGGCAGCTGACCACCTCATTTTTCTGTCAGTGGCAATACCTGACTGTGCCACCTTATGCCCCCAGTAGATGTCATGTAGGATGAGCAAGGATCTTAACAAAGGGACATGCAGGCAGGTTTTCAGAAGTTTGGAAATTAAGAGCTGAATACGTGAAAATCATATTATGATGGTATTACAGATAGTAGAGTAGCAGGGCTAAATTGGAAGATGGAGACATCAAAGGTTTCTTCAGATTTATTCAGTACTCTTCTTCTCTGTGATGTGGGATGGAGTAACTATTACCTGACCATTGATAGATACTCTGTTCACTATAAAGATTCAAAATCTTCAAAAGTGTAGTCTGCTGTTCTACCAAAATTACTTCATTTATAATATTTGATGGGGGGGGAAAAGACAGCACAAAGATGACTCGTGCGTTTGAGAAGACATGCGAGAATAATTGGTGGTTTTATTTCTGAGATTCAGTGAGAAGTGGTTATCATTAGCTAATTTGAAAAGCACTACTAACATTTATTTGGCAATGTTACAAATATTGCATATCTTAGTCTTATTACATCTTGGATTATTTTTATTTCTTAAAAATCAGTAGTTTTTTGCTGAACATAATACGACAACTTTGATACTTATTTGAAGTTTTTTGACAGAAAGGTTTTAACTTTAGATAAGATTTCAAAGGTTGACAATTTAATCTCCCCAGCTATAGTCAGGGATTTTGAGCAGGATAAAATCTTTAATGAATTTTAATGGAATCGGACGGCAGCTTGAAGCTTTTCTTGGATAAGTCCATTTAGAATGTATTTCTCAGTTTGGCCTTGTTTCATGAAAGCAAGTGTGTACATGTTTTGGTTTAAGCTTATATATGATCTAAAGTCAGTAGAAATGAAAGAAATTTTCAAGTGCTTTGTTGACCAACAAAAACCTAAGCACATACTTAACAGTAAGTGCTTTACTAGATTGAAACTCTTATAATTTAATCATTTTCTCTAGTTGCAGTGAGAGTAGAGTGAAAGAAGAAGAGAAAAATTACCGTTGATCTCACTGAACCATTTCAATTATAGGCATGACTCTCTAGGAACCATTTGTACCAAATCAGGCCAGTTCAGCAGAATGAAGCTTCCAACTACATATTCTTATTACATGTAATGCTATTTCACAGGGTGTGAAATTGTTTTCTCCTAATCCAAAAGCATGAATTAAGCACAGAGCAAGGAATACTTCATAAAAATTAAGTACCACACCGATGGTTTCTGACAGTGGATAATGATTTGACAAAGAGAAGAAGTTCACTCATGACACAGGTTTGCTGGAAACTCAAAAATTCACTTTCAAGTATTTCTTTAGCACCCCAATTTATTCTTTTCCAAAGATGTACTAAATTTTAGTTTCATAAAACAGTAAAAGTGTCAAAAGTGGAACTATTAATGCAAAGGTAATATGATATTAGAAATGTACATTTTTGTGCTTTTATAAATTTGCTGAAAATATGAAATCTTTTCTTGCCAAATGAATCCTACAGTGCAGTGCAGAAATAAAACACTAGCAAATGATACACCACTGACACAGGTAAATCTCTGTGCTAAGGCCCTCCAAAGATTTAAACTATTTTCTGTAGTCCATACATGTTAATATATTCTAAAGAATCATGTTCCCCCGTGTTACAGAAATACCATAAGTTGTCATTAGAAGTGATTATGCATTAGACATCTCAAAATAAAACTCCAATGATATAAATATCCTGCAAAGATTTTTCTTTGGAAGTTTTCCTTTTCAGAGGAAGTTCTGCCTGTGTTTTGAGAAGAGTTCCTGCTGAAGCTCTGACAATGATTCAAGGCCATCAGAATACCTTCTCTGCAGTGAAGCCTGGTAAGGTCTAAGTGGGAAACTATTTTAAGACAGGGAAAACTATATCACCTCTGGAGCCCTTCTAGACCTCTTTCTATATCACAGATTTCTGGTGTGATCTATTTGTCCTTATGTAGCAAAGTTTCATATCATTACAATAAGGAAGCGTTCATATAAAAACTTTTATGAGAATTATATGTTGCCTCCAAAGAACAACTCAAATTATTAACTCACTATTTTATTCTTTAGTTTTTGCTTTTGTAACATGTAAACTTGAACATAAAGTAGTCTACCACTTATTTCAGTATTCCTGTTTTTATCTAGGTTTATACTAATGAAAATCAGACATTTTCTGAGTAGTTCATTTACCTGATGCAGGGAACTTACTAGGTTAGAAGCAGAATTTATATTGCCATATTTTACTTTGAAATAAAATGTTTCAAATTTAAACCAAACATTGCTTAAGGGTTTAACATTTTTCTTCTAGAGACACATTTGATAATTACTTGAGTGCGTCTATGACAGTTGCACTTTCACAAAAGCATATAATTACATTGTAAAATGCCACGGTGTATCTTTGGTTCTCTTTTAGAAATCTCATCTAAGATTGCTTTTTTTCACTGTTTAAATTTTGAAAACAGGCGCATTTATTCAAGGTAGCACACAGCTTTCTGAACAAAACTCCATTTCTGTGAGTGCAGGGGAATTTCCTGTTTTTTATTTTCACTCTGAAAAATTCTATTTATTTCTCCCTGAAGGACTAGATTATTTCTGTGGCATAAAAAGAAGAAAGAATGAACACTGCTAACTACACTAACAAAATACTGAAACCAGAGTTGCAGAGCCCAGTGCACTAAGTGAGGAACTAGTAGTCATCCATGAGTGTGTATGAGGCACAGGCAAGTGCAGTGAGGGCAAAGCTAAGACTTTACCTTTGATATGTGTATTAGTAGTATACAAAATCAAGATGGAAATGCAGGTGCATTTCATCAGCCATTGGGGCAAAATGGGATTCAGGCCAAGTTAAACAGCCCTCAGCTGATTGTTTCCTTTTCCCCCAGCCCCTTCCACTTGACCCCTCAGTTGCACGGCCACCCAGTGAACCATCCTGGCAAAGTCATCAGGCTGAAAACTGATGTAAGAGAAAGAGAGGGCTTTTTTCAGCCTCACCAGTTCCTTGGTTTGTGTGACCACACAGCTGCAAAAGTAGGTCTCCCAGAAAAATGGAAGAGGGGGTCAGGAATAGAGGATGTATGTGAGCTATGTGCAATGGTGCTGCAGCTGAAGAAACCCACATAAGATGATGACCTTACAGATGTGCTTTTGTCAAACTATTTCTTGCCATTGACTCACTACAGAATATAGTGGAGTCACAACACCCATGTTTCCTCCTGCATCTAGAAGTGATCTAAAGCTGTTTTATAAGGCCACTGTTCTTAAAAAAAGCCCCGCCAGTTTACGTTTCATAGAGTCATAGTATCATAGAATCATTATGGTTGGGAGAGACCTTTAAGATCATTAAGTCCAACCGTTAACCTAGCACTGCCAAGTCTGCCACTAAACCATGTCCCTCAGCACTACGTCTACATGTCTTTTAAATACCTCCAGGGATGGCGACTCAACCACATCCCTGGGCAGCCTGTTCCAATGCTTGACAACCCTCTCGGTGAAGAAATTTTTCCTAATATCCAATCTAAACCTCCCCTGGTGCAACTTGAGGCCATTTCCTCTTGTTCTATTGCTTGTTACTTGGGAGAAGAGACCGACCCCCACATCTCTACACCCTCCTTTCAGGTAGTTGTAGAGAGCGATAAGGTCTCCCCTCAGCTGCCTTTTCTCCAGCCTAAGCAACCTGAACTCCCTCAGCCGCTCCTCATAAGGCTTGTGCGCTGGACCCCTCTCCAGCTTTGTTGCCCTTCTCTGGACATGCTCCAGCACCTCAATGTCTTTCCTGGAGTGAGGGGCCCAAAACTGAACACAGTATTTGAGGTGGGGCCTCACCAGTGCTGAGTACAGGGGGACGATCCCTTTCCTAGTCCTGCTGCCCACCCTATTTCTGATACATGCCAGGATGCTGTTGGCCGCCTTGGCTTATTTACATTTAATTATGAAATTGGTTGTTTTACCTAAGAAATAGTCTTGTTCATCAAAATTAATGAGAATAGTCAGAAAAGACACAAAGGTAGTGAAATCTGTCTTTAGTGATTTCTAGCATTCTTTGGACTGCATTCACAGTTGAATCTTAAACTGTAGTCCTTGACAATATACTCCATGAGTTGATTCCAAGTGAACTGATTTCTTTTGTATTCCTATTTCTGTTGCATTTCTGCAGTGCATTATCTACCTTTTATAACATAGACATGTCTTTTGTTGTCTTTTTTCTTATTTTGGACTTATCCTCACAAGTATTTGGGAAGTACCCATCTTCATTCAGTTGAAAAAGGAATCTGACATTCTGATGTCTGTTTTGTTGTAATCTTATTACTGCAATCTCTCATCGGAGCCAAATTCAACCGAAGATCTTGCCAATCTCAACTTCTTTTTATCATTCATAGTTCTTCACTATCTTCCTTTGAAACACATTGTCACAAATGTTGGACAGGTCCCCATATGAATTTCTCAACAGTTATTATCAAGGTGCTATTGTCTTTTCTGATTTTTGACATTTTTTAATTCCTTTTTCCAGTATTTCGCATCTCTGTTTTTCCTGTGTTTAACAATCTCGCCTTTCTTCTGTAATTACATCTCAGCATTTATAATATAAAATATGTGAAATCTGTCATGGCTGCTAGTTTGAAGACTAGACCCTGTGCTACTGTAAAATACATCTTAACTTACCTGTGTTAGGTTTTGTTCTTCCTCATGACGTATTTAACATTTCTATTTCTCTGCATTTCTCCCTATCTTTTATCTATTTCATCATTCTGGAATACAAACAGTCTGTTTTGGAGCTCTCACTACTTTTTGTTGTTTAGTAGCATACAAATTTACTTACCCTCCATTCTATCTAATTTTCATTTCTGTAAAACATAACAATTTCTGGCATATTTCACTCATTCTCACTCACAGCTGTCTTCACTGCTGCTGTTTCGGATTTATTTCACCTTCTGTAGTGGCATTTCTATTTGTTTATGTCTTGCATATGTCTTTCAAAGTGTATTGTTCCCTAATAATTCAACTTTTTACTTATTTTGCAGGAATATAATGATTTAGCAGATTTCCCATACCATTGTCTTTCTCTGTCCTTCTCATCCATTTCACATATATTTATTTTATCGGCTGAACCCTTAATTTTTTTCAAAATCTGTTTAGCAAAATTTCCCTTGGAGTGATTAATAGGTTGATTAATTGTTGCTATGACTGGTGATAAACAAGCAAAAGGTAAATGCGGCAGCTGGATTTCCCTGAAGAGGATAGCAACTCAGGAAGAAGTTAGAATTTGTTTTCACTGTGGAGTGAAGGATGGAACAGAGTCCATAGTTATCCTCGCTCAGGATTTTGGAAGCAGTGTAGTCATGCAAGTACCCAGCTGACAGGGCTTTTTAGCTCAGGTGGAATGTTGGCTGATGAAGCAGTGCTGCTTCTGTGTTGTTGTACCCTGTGAATATATTAATGCTATTGGGCCCTGTTGTTGTCACCTTAGTGTGGGAATGTTTTTATGAAAACATCAGCGAGGACCATATGGAAATAAAAATTCAGCTGAAGAGGAGAAACATGCTGACAGAGTATGATATAAGCTGTATAAGTCATTATAAAGTCTGCTGCTTTAACTGCAACTCACAGCCTGAAGTATCCATTTCCACCTCTGGCCTCACTGTGCTCGTCACAGCAATACCAGAGTCACTTCACTGCTAAGCTTTGTCTGGCAAAAGGCCCTGCAGAAAAACCCAGCAGAGAAGGTGTAAAATATTAGTGCAAAATGAAAAGAAATAGCTTCAGGCCTCCTAATCTTTTTGAGGTTGAAAACAGCCCTGGTTTTGATCCTTGCATCACTAGCTCCAGAAAATGGGCTACTTAATAACCATTTATTCTTCTCTGTGTGATTCCTCAGCCCATGACATTTCTGTACCAGCTTAAGGAGGCTGGATGATGCCACAGAGGCAGCCAAGCCAGTCTTCTGCGCTGCAGGGGCAAGAACTGTATGGGCCAAGTGTCCTCCCAAGCTGACTCTCAAAAGAAATCAGGCAGTTATAGTTTCAGAAATAATTCCTGCCTCGAGTAATGCAAGTTTCACAGATAAAATGATGTAAGTCCCGATTCTATAAGTGCTCTTCACAGTTTATGAGAACCGCTAACTGATAAGCAGAATTCAGCCTTTCTGTAAGAAAGACTTTCTGAAGCATCTTCCATAGGGCTAAGCGGCACTGGACAGTTTAATGTTCTCTAGCACATTCCCAGGTCCTTATTAATATGAGAATGAAGCATGCTATGTCAAATTGTTCACTCGAGACAAGTCTTTTGATCTTGTTTAGCATTTATAACTAGAGCTTAAAAGTCAAGCTGGTTTAGGCAGCTACAAGATTATAGTCCTCACTCTCCATATTATTTCTCATTAGATGTTCTTTCTCCCACACTTTGTTCTTTTTACTAGCATTTAACTTTTCCACTCTTCTAATTACATTCTGCTGAGTGTGTGCTCTGTCCCATTACCTGTCTTGCTCTCTTTTCATGCCTGTTACTGAGTCTCTATTGATTTTAAAGATCATTCTTATTGTTTTGGATTGCGGTAGAAAGCAGACATTGATAAACGAAGGAGCAGATATGGCAGTGGCCGTATAAATGTTCTCCTCTATTGCCCAGAAATTACCCACTCTTCTGGTTTTCTCAGGAAATAAGTTATCATTGTTTTAAAATAATCTTATTAAAATAATGCTTTATTGAGGATTGTTTTTAAGGTTGTGTAACTTAAGACTGAAAGTTCACTTTTGGCTACTAAGTTGAGGTCTGAGTTTCATTAATGCTCAGTCTCTGGTAGTTTCACCCAAGATGGTTGCTGCATACCCTACTGCATCGGAAAGTCATGCTATTGGTGTCCCTGTGTGGACATAGGAAAGCAGCTTTCTATTTGGTTGAATTAGAAAATCTCATAAATTTTATTTTTACATTTTCAGGAAGAATTCATATTGGTTTTAAGTTCTTAAGAATGTGCTCTCATTTCAAAGGACAGAGATTGTCCTGTACATTGGTCACTGGAATTAATTAGGAGTGACAGTCGAAAAAATACCGTGTGTCCATCATACTGCTTAGGCTTTCAAATTTTTTCTGAATTGTCCTTTTTCCAAACTACTGAACCTGATACAGGTATTTTTGTGGTCATGGACATTCAATAATTCATTAATAATATTTTCTTCTAAATCTTGTGCTGATAATCTACCTTGTGGTTTTTCAAAAATATGACTTTGATGCCTTATTTTTCATTATGTTGGAGAAATGGATAAATAATGAGAAAGATTTTGTTATATTTTTATCCATCTTTGATCATGTATACAATTCTAGGATATGCTACCCCTTTAATTTATGTACTTTTTGCCAGATGATACCATGGTCATTAGCGTGCCTTCAGATTGCTACTATAATTAGTCACCATGTAATCTAGAGCCTAATAATCATATATAAATTCCCTACTAATTACCCTGTAATCTACTATTTGTTGATTAGAAGAGCATGGGATGAATATTTCTACTATTATTAATCTCAATTTACATGATAATTATAGGGCTGTTACAGATTTTTCTTGTTTACTCACTTGGCTATGTTGTGGGGCATTTCGTTGTGTTAATAAAATACTGCCTTTTTATGTTCATCCATTTTAATCCCTACTCAGACAGCTTTTCCTTACATGCACTTCAGTCTGCATTGTTCTTGGGCTGGTACACATGCAGGTCACTACAATAGGTCATCCTTTGTTTTCTCTGAAAAGTACCCTGGCAAGTTTTGAGGCTCCAGGATATAAGTCAACGTTTATGTGAAATAGTTACAATGCTCATGTCTAGTTTAAATATAGGATGAAACCCTGCCCATGCTGAAGGAAAAACATGGGGAACTGTTCCTGTGTGGATCAAGAATGTACACATACCTGCTCTGAAGTTCAGGAGGAGGCAGTGTGGTTGGATACTTGGATGAAGATGAAAGGGGAATAAAATAAGGTTAATATAATGGTAAGGATTTACTATAAACTGCCAAACAGAAGGAGTAGGTGGATGAGGCTATTTTTGTGTAGCTATGTAATGCATCGAAATAGTAGGGTTGTAGTAGATGGTTTTAATTAACTTTGTATCTTTGGAAGAGTAATTTTGCTTTTCACACAAGGAATAACAACTTGTCAGATGGACACAATATTTTCATTTGAATAAATATTTAGTACTAGCAATTTTAGATATGATTCTAACTAGCCAGACAACAACACCTGAAAATCCACAGACAGAAGACGTATTGATGTAGGTACCAAGATTATGATGTATCCAGGATTCTGGGAAGAGGATGCATGGATGGAAGAGGAGAATAAAGACTGACAAAAGTGTGTTTCAACAAAGGAGACTTAGGGAATTCAAAGTGCTGTTAGGTAGGGTCTCTTGGGAAGATAGAATGAAAGGATAGCTATCAGGGTAGAAAGCTATAACTCACTTAATTCTAGCAGGTATTAGCAGCTGTTTTATACATAAGACAGGTAGTAATTATTCTGCTTTTTCCAGATATAGTGAGGCCTCAGCTAAAATGATGTGTCTAATTTTAGGAATTGCTCTCTATGAAAGATGTAGGCAAATTAGAATGAGCCCAGAGTAGAGCTAAAAACACTAAAAGATTTAGACAATATGATCTCTGAGGGCAATTCGAAAGCACTGAGTTAACTTGGTCTAGAAAAATAGGACTGTTAGAGGATACATCCTCCAGTATATGCAGGCTGTTACATAGTGGTGTTCAATTATCTTCCATATCCACTGGAGGACAAGGTCAACATTGGCTGAATTTGCAAGAAGAGAGGTTTAAGTTGAATGGAAAAAGATAATATTCAAAATACATTGATAATTAATAATAGGAACAAGCTGCCTAGTGTAAAAATAGGATTTCTGTTATTACAGGCTTTGAAAGAGAGAGTTGGTGAACATCTATTAAGAATGGTCTAGCCTGCCTTGGTAGAGGGAGATGGACTCGGTAACTTTTCTGTTCTTATACCGTTCTGACATTTCCAGAGTTCTTTTAAATTCATGGCAGTAACACCTTGGGCTTTGGAGAGGATTTTACCTCCAGAATGAGTTGGATGTGGCTAAAAATAGAGCTACGAACTGGTATAAAACTGGTATTCTACAGCTGAACCCTGTGGGGACTAGGAAGCTAGGGATTTCATTCAATATATGGAAAAAGTAATGGCAGAATACATGAGTGAGCTTTATGCCTCCTTACCTCTTACCAGTTTTTATACTGGATCACGGGATCACAGGATTTAGTGTATGATCCCCAGAAGCTAGAAATTAGATGGAAAATATACCAAGCATGTAGTATGAAATCATATAGCTCAGCTACATTACAGTATTTGAAAATTTTTGTAATTGTAGGAGTTCAGATTGATGCTAGCAATTTAAAATAAAATAATTTCCACTTGAGTACCTTCTTTCAGATCCAAATTATAAATTCTCATTATAATTGACTCATTCTAATAAGCTTTTATTCTTGTGGGTGATAAGTTATCAATCTTATTGAATCATTGGCGACAAATGCAGAAATGAACATAAATAAATGAATAAGTCCAAATGAAACTATACCTTTGGTAATCAGATAATGTTATAAATAAATAAAAAAAAAAACAAACCTCACCCACCTTAAGTATTGAAGAGAGATTGACTTTTGAGAAAATGCTTGGAAAATTTGAATGCTAGATCCTTCCTCTGATTAAATTTTTTCAGTGTAAAAATGAATAATAATAGAATAATATTACTTACATCTCCCTATCAAATCAATGTCAGTCATGAATTACAGAGAAGTCATCAGTCAAGAGCTAGCCTTGCACAATGGAAGCCACCAGCACATAACCAGTGTCATAACCAATACAGTGATTTAATAGTCCATTCAGATCATCATCTGCTTTTAGAGAGGATCAGAGCTGCTACCCAGCTATTTGCTGTTAGCAATTTTTATGGTCCTGAGATTGAGTGTCCAGTGATGCTGTCTGACCACAAGGTATTTTAGAACTTTGCACCTGAAAAATAGGTGTCAAATTACAACCCTTCTTATGAAAAAAAAAAAAAAAAAAGGCCAACATAAATCAACAGTAAACATTGAATTACTAATGGGAAAAAAAAAAACCCACAAAATGTAAGGCCACAAAAATTGTTGATTTGCTCTCAATAAACAGAAAAATGATAGTTCCACACAGTGGCAGTTTTTATGCAAGTAGTGATATATTAATGTACTCTTATTGTGTGAGATGTTGCGAATGACCACACTAAGATACCTATCTACAATAGGTTTCCCATTACCTTCTGTTATGTAGAAGAAAACAGTAGGGATGTTTATTTTTATGATAACATAACTGAGTCTCTTTAAAAGGAACAGTCTTGTTAGTATCAGAGTGTGAAAGGGGCAAGAAGAGATGTAACCTTAAATTGTTGTAAAAGCTATTTGTTACAGGCAGCTCAAGCCATCTGTACGGTTGATTGTCCAGATATGATGGTAATATTGAGAATGTTTCTTCTTTTTGAATATTTGGTCATGAAAATAGAGGTAGTCCACTGTGCTAAGTTTCAGACATCTTTTGCTGTCCCTTTCGAAATTCAGCCATTCTAGGTTTTGAAGAGCCATCATATACAACCACAGAGTAAATTTCTTAGATTTCAGCAGTAAAAAACTTAGAATTATATCCCAGGATAAATAAGGGAACTCCCATCACTGTTGTCGCTAGCCAGGCACTACAGATGATGTATGTAGCACCTAAAATTAGGTCTGCAAGTTATGAAGCCATTTTACTTTAAAATCCTGTAGAGTTTGTGAAGAAAGTGAGACTTCTAAATTGTGCTTCTTCTCTGAACCAGTGGATCATTTTATGAAAATCTCTCTGAGTGCCTGCCTCAAATATAGAGGTGGAAAATCCTGGATTGTCAGCTGGAAGCGAAGGAGGAGACTGTGATACACAGATCAGCAGAACTGGGATAGAGCAGCTTGGTAGCTGGGATCATCGGGGACAAATCTGGTTATTAGTGAAGTATTGAGACAAGATGGACAAACTGTGGGAGTGAGATGCTGAAAGGGGGAAATCATCCTTGTGCAGTCAAGAAGAATGGAAAAGGGAAAAAACAGTTTCATTTCCACTGCAGCTGGAGGCTTTGAAAAAATCAGTGTCTCACTTTCTATTAAATAAACACCATCTACTCTGTGTAATGCAGTTATCCACTGAATGTAGCAAAAGAACAATGAACATCTAATAACATCCATGCTAATGTACATGATATAGTTGGAGCCTGAATCAAGGTGGCATAAGTGCGTTAATTTAATTGCTTGATTTTTTCTGAGAGTTTCATTTTGTCCATTGAGTTCTTCTAGTCTGTGCAGTTCTTTGCCTTGACCTTAAATGCAGCACTCTAAAAATTGGCTGTGAAAAGTATGAATTATCATGGATAAATATCTCTCTGCAATCTAACTGTTTTTTGTTTATCCCAAAGAGGAAAATTTGCTTTTAAAAGCTGTTTTCTCATCCAAGTTTCACTGGAGCTTGTTATACTCATCCTCATTTCTAGGCAGTTTTATACCAACATTTTTCATCTATTTGTGTTTATTTCTTTCTCTGTTTGTGTTCATCCCTGCTTGATAGCAGATAGTTCTAGACAGTTCCATTTTTATGATAAACGTATTTTTTCAGTCAGCATTTCAGATTTCTTTTGCAGTGCATTGTCTCCTTGGTATTGTGACATGAGAATATTTTCTCCAAATGCAAAAAGTTTTATTATTTCTCTTTTGATACTTTTAGCTATTTCCTTTCTCTCTATTCAAAACCAACCTACAGTAAAGCTTTTCAAGAAAGCTGTAAACACTTTGTCTGGCAGAGACATTTTGCCTTGCTGTCTGATTTGTATTGTTCTTGCAACTCTATTGCTGTGGTCATAGAGTTTTTACTAGTTGCACTGGGGATGTGCATCTTGATTGTCACTAGACAATCAGTGGCAAGATTTTATTTTATAAACACGTCATGAATGCAAAGTGGAATTTTTGATTCAATTTTGTTCTTTATCCTTTATATTCTCCTTCTAACATCATAAGAGTGAGAAGCAATTTGTTTGTACATTTAGGGAAAGAAGTCACTCATGGTTCCCTCCCTAAATTTGAAAAAATATGGTTGATTGAAGGAAGAAGTAGCTGCAATGATATGAAAATTTCCTTAAAATGAAAGAACAAGTAGAAAGTAAGAGTATAGATAAGAAAAGAAGATGGAAGAAACCTGCTGAAAAGATGAAGGTGTTTCATGAAGATGGGAGAAAAAGGGGAAGAGTATGAAGGACTCTGTCTCAGTGTCTATAAGCCTCAACATTTGCAGCATGCAACTCTACCTTTTCCTGAACATTTCTTCAGTATGCAAGTCGGGGAAAATCTGTCATGACGTGTGTCCTTGGAGCTGTTATGACAGTAAAAGGTAAATCAGAAGCACAGACTAGCAAAAAAGGCCCAGAAGGCCAATTGCTGCATCAAAAGAACTGTGGCCCGCAGATCCAGAGAGGTGATTCTCCCCCTCTGCTCTGCTCTGGTGAGACCCCACCTGGAGTACTGTGTCCAGCTCTGGAGCCCTCAGCACAAGAAGGACATGGACCTGTTGGAGCGGGTCCAGAGGAGGGCCACAAAGATGATCAAAGGACTGGAGCACCTCTCCTATGAGGACAGGCTGAGAGAGTTGGGGTTGTTCAGCCTGGAGAAGAGAAGGCTCCAGGGAGACCTTATGGCGGCCTTGCAGTACCTGAAGGGGGCCTTTAAGAAAGCTGGGGAGGGGCTGTTTGCAAGGGCATGTAGCGACAGGACGAGGGGCAATGGTTTTAAACTAGAGCAGGGCAGGTTTAGATTAGACATTAGGATGAAGTTCTTTACAATGAGGATGGTGAGACACTGGCACAGGTTGCCCAGAGAGGTGGTGGAGGCCCCATCCCTGGAGACATTCAAGGCCAGGCTTGATGAGGCTCTGAGCAACCTGATCTAGCTAAAGATGTCCCTGCTTACTGCAGGGGGGTTGGACGAGATGGCCTTTAAACGTCCCTTCCAACCCAACACATTCTATGATTCTATGAAAAAAGAACTGGTCTCTGGAAGATGTATGAAGCCATCCTCTCCAAGGCTCATGGCCCTCGTCTTTCATCCGAACACCTCTCTGCCCTCTGGGAATGCTGCTGCCCTGGGATTGTAACTTAATCCCAGAAGTTTGCTCCCATCGTGAGCTAGTCCTTCATTTAGTGGTGCCTACATCTAGCTTGCAAACTACTTTGTTCAACTCATCCTCCATAAGTACGAGTTGCAGTGGATGTGACAGGGCAAATGTTCAAAAATGCTCTGCGTAATTCAATTTCACTCATGCTACAAAAATAGCTACATGTAAACCCTGTGGACAATAAAAAAATGAATTATTAAATAGTGCCAGAATAATTCATCTACTGGTAGATTTTCTGTGTGGGAAGAAAGATGATGACTGGAACTATTGTGATAGCAAAACACAACTGAACAGGAGACAGACAAACAGACAAGCTGACTTGCTAATTATCACTACTAAGAAACTGTTAGTGAGTTGTCTGTGTGCCAAATGCTGCTTTCAGAGGGTAGGGTACAGTTTATTCTACATTGCTTGCTCTCTCCTTTTCCCCCTCTTTCCCTTATGCTAACCAAATGAAACAAAATGATCTTCAAGAAAAAGGCAATGTGTTTTTAGTACATAAAACTGTTTCTGGCTTTTTTTTCTCCCACAGGCAGGGTAGCACATTATGGAGTAACCTCTTCAACTGTTCGTGAGGAACGCTTGGTCATAAATTTGTCAGAAAACAGAAAGGTGACTATGGCATATTCATTGCATTCTGCAGTATTCGCTGCATATTAGAAAACTGGAAAGTTTTCTGACAAGGTGAGGAAACTTTAGATGGTGTCTCTGTGGACGCAGCAATAACCTCTCCTTGGAGCAGTATCTATCCATGGATATCACTGACAATTTAGATACAACAGATAAACAGTGACTTTTGTCGCATGTTGGATTTGAAATGTAGGGTAGGCACCATGAAATTAAGTAGCTGGGTCACACAGTGTGCTTTCTTTCTTGTTTTCCGCTTTCTTGCACAGCCCTGTTGAATAGGTATCTGTTTCTCTAGTATTACATTTATATTAAATATCATTTAATTAAATCCAGCAACACAAGACATTTGAGAAGCTAAAAGAAAATGGAAGGTTGTCAGTTAGAGAAAGGATAATTGGGTCCTCAGGCACCTGAACCAGCATAAGACAATGTTTGGTTTTCAGTATCGAGGGACCAGTTTGATTCGGAAGACAGATATTTCTTCATTCCCTAACTTTGCTGACCAGGTAGGGAATTACTTTAAACATGCAGTGGAAAGATGTGAATGTCTTTAACCTCACCCAGCAAACATTTGCCAAAAGCTGTAGGTATGTCTAATGTGGGTGATTACTTAGTAGTGATCTAGTAGAATCAATTGTGAAATAATTGATGTTAAGAGATTTGTCACTAGACTTCAGCAATAACATCCTGCCAGGAAATAGGAGGCAATTTATGCCATTTGAAGCCATTGTTCCAGACTGTAAACTCAGAGAGATATCGCTGCATTGATTACACACTCATTTTATGTTTTAAAGCACTGGGACTAAAGACGTTTTAAATATAAATAATGAATCTGGAAGATGTCAGTTTAAAAAATCATCTGACATAGAACAGCAATGTGCCCAGGTCTGTAATCATATTATACACATTCTCCGGCAGTAAAACCTAGGCAAAGTAGATGGGATATATCTGGCAGTCATTACCCTTAGTTTTATGTGAGCAATAGAAAATTGAATGTCATTATGACCGGTCTCTCTGGTTCTAATGACATTGTGGATCTTGTGCCTAATTATTGTCAGGCTACTGATGACTTTTTTAATAAACTATATAATGTTTTGAAAAACTTCTTTACATTTGGACAGTGCCCTGGCAACCAGAAGCCAAATCTGCAAAATCAGATGCTTGGCTCAGTGGAGGTCCTGTGACCTCAGTAACTGGTGATCAGGTTTGTTACCTGTCTGAGCATGGATTTAAATTACTAGTGTTAGATGTAAAAGCTTGAGGTTGTAGAGCTGCTTTTTTTTCTCCTGACTTTGCATTTCACTATGATATAATTTTGCTCTGGTAGATGAGAACTATAGTAGTGGCCAAATACTGAGCGACTTTTTCATTACATTCATTTTCTGCAACCAGGAGAGAGCAGGCCGGTATACCAAAGCTGATTATCACCTCCGACTACTCCTAAAAATATCTGGTTTGAAGAAAGATTTAATGGGTAGACTTACACTATTAAACAACATTTAATAGTTAGATATAAATCATGCTAAATCTTGCATTGAGATCTGTTGCTTGCAAGTAGAGTAAGGGACAGCATGTACCAAGCTGGAAGGCATTTTGGACTAGGAGCACCTGAAGTGTTTTGTGCACCTGCAGGCTGTGAGCAAGGTAAAATCAAGTCTGATAGCTCATACCAAAGAACAGGAGGCACTGTGTTTTGATGCATACCACATGTCAGTGTCACCCTTGCTCGCCCTTTGAAGGAGCACAAAGTGAGCTGCTTCCACATCTTTGCTGGGCTGGTTCTTCTGGCGAAGGCAAAGGCAGGCAGAGCCAGGATCCTGACCTTTACTTTTACATCCGTTTCTTTGTGAGAAGGCTCTGGCTGTTTTCGGTATTAACTTTAAACAAGCTTCATGAGGGGGAAAAGCACCTTGTATTCTGAGCTCTGTGTGTTTTACAGGATTGTGGTAACGGAAGGTATGGTGTTAGGTTTATGACTTAAAAAATGAAGTACCGGCAATCTCAGAAGCACATGTCAGAGTTCAGAATGAAGATACATTATTGGACATTTTTGTATTCTCTTAACTACAACTGTGTTGTCTTTCAAGGCTGATGTTTGCGTTAAAACTCAACGGTGCCAAAAAAAGCAAGGCTTGCCTCTCTAACAATAGGAACCCTGTTATTACATCTTGATGAGTGGTAGGAGAAAAATGTCTCCCTGCTGCCATTGCTCAATTGGGCAGGAACAAGCAGTGTGAAAGGAAAACATGTGACCCATCACAGCTTATCTCTGAATGTGACCGTATCAGGAAAGTGGGGATGTTTTTTGCAGCCTGTCCCACAGAAATACTCCAGCATCTCTGCCTATTGTTAAGGAGCCGTCAGCGCGGGGGTGGCCTGGCTCCGCTAGACTGCTGCCCAGAGAATTTTAGCAGTAAGGGGTTAATGCAAAATAAAAGAGATGGAAAACGGAAAAGAAGATGAAAGAAATGAAAGTAATTAGTCAGCACAAATGATGCTGAGCCCCTTTCCAAAAATAGCAGATTTAACATTTCTTATGAGCAAGAGCAGAAGTATCTCACTGACATCGGCTTTGCGGCAGGAGAAATATAAATAGAAGCAGGCAGTTATGAAAGCTGTGGAAAGGAGAACTAGAAAACACATGAAAGACCTTGGAATCACTTAATCTGATTACAAAGAAGTAGGAACCTCAACATTAAAGCTAATGTTAATATTCTCAAAATTAATTAACAGAATAAAAATAATTAAGATGAAATAGGAAACAGGCAGCCTCACTAGTCTGTTAACCTAGTTTGGTTAGAAGAGGTTTGGTGGTGTGGTTTTTTTTTGGTTTTTTTTTTTTTTGTTTGTTTGTTTGTTTGTTTTTTTTTTTGTTTTTTTTTTTTAAATGAATGCATTATAAGGTCCAGAAGGATAGATGGACTTGACTTATTTTCTTTCTTCCTTTGTCTGATGTGGACTGTAAACCAGGTGTCTGCTTACCCTTTCTCATTTGGATCACCTCTTTGTTCAGTGGGAAATGGTTTAAAAAACTTCATTTTCGTTCTGTTTCCTGATGGATTGTATCATTGCCACTTTCTTTTATTTACTAAAAATAATAGAACAAGGAGGAAGATGGTAGACACAATGCAGAGTCTTATTTTTAGGTCACTGGTTTGTTTTGGCACAGTTCAAAAGTGACAGTCAAGTCTTTGGATGTGGACCAGCCCTTTGAAACTTTTGCTGAGGTTTAAATCTGATGAATTCCTCCCTTAAACACTACCCATCCTGCTCAGTTTGTGCCCACATCTCTGAGGCAAGATGCAGCGATTTTCTGGGAAGAAGAGAGGCTTACACAGAGCAGCCAACTTCCCCACCATATGAAGAGGTAATGTGTTTTTATCAGGCTTTTTTTTGAACGTAGTCTGAGGTTTGAGAAGTCTTTTAACTCCAGATGCAAAGCAACAAAAACACTTAGAGTTGACATGCTTTTGGCTGAATCTTTGGCCATGGATTACTTTGGCACAAAAGCAAATGGCTCAGATATACTAATTAAGTTGTAGGGAGAGTGTTGGACTGATCAGCATTTGTGGATGTGGGTGTGGTGTGTTCACAGGAGGTATGGTTTCGGGTTTTTTTTAAGGTACTCCTGGGGTTTGGACTAATGAATTATTCAAAATAAAGGATGATGAGCATGTCAGTTTTTGATGCAAGAAATCCAGCCTCATTTGCCAACAATAAACTCACCTGTAATATTTAAAATGCATATATTAAAAAAGGAGAACCTAATAAGTAGCATGAAAAAACGTACATAAAAATGGTGAAAAAAAAGTCATCCCAAAACCCATGGTAGAAAGAAGTATTAATACAAGTAGCAGAGCAAAGAATGCAGAGATATCCGATGGATGGAAAGCCACCACAGAAAAAGAGCTCTAGTTTTCGCCTGTGATGAAGGACCGGCCGGCAAATGCAACCTTAGGCAGGAATGGAACCTGATATGAGGGGTGTGCTCTATGTATCATGTTGCAGAGAAGCCGCAATGTTTTACCATAGCCTAGATTTACTGGGGCTCCAGCAAGGGTCAGCCTGAGGTCATGTAAGGACTCCTGCATTCACTAAAGCTCCTTAGACTACAGGCAGCCAGCTGACTCCTGAAGATAGCTTCTCCTGGCTAGAAACGTGGGGAAAATGTAAGTGCTTACAACTGCAGAGAGATTTAAAAATAAATAAAAAAAATGTTAATTAAAATTATCAAGTAATTGCTAACTGCTGAATTATAGTAAGATGACCCAGGAAAAGTTCCAAGATTTTCCATTAAAAATGCTGTTTGTGACAGATAAAAGGAAGCAGGCAAATGTAGGCTCTATATGCTTCTGCTCAGGTAATATTCATACTGCATCTTATTTCGGATTTGCAGTGCCTTCTGATTGCTCTGACTAGAGCTGAGTTTACTCGTTTGCTGCGTGACTGAGGCAGTTAAAACTTGCTGCTGGGGTAGGCCCGTGTGTTCAGAAGGCAAAACTTTTAGATTTTGTGCTTTGCTTCCTGTCTTTCCGTAGTAAATTCAGGAAAAAACATACGTGACAAGAAAATCAGTGCAACAAGTTGATGTTTAGTAAGTTGCTGTTCACTTGAATGAAATGGAACAATTAACCTCACTAGGGTGATTTGCATTTTGTCTCATTCATCCTGTAGTCTGAAGCGATGCATTTTGGCTATTTAGATAAAATTAGTTCTGCTAAACTGAAATAGAATTTAGTTCTGCTATAATTACATAGAACAGTGCTGCTAGGATATAATATTTCAAATTTTCATATATAGTTAATAAGCAATTTTCAGCTGCAAATAGTAAAATCTCCACTATACCATAATTGCACTTTCAAAAGGAAGTAAATGATGCTGATGGACATCTTTGACTTTTGGTGCCTTCTAATAGACCTGCAATGCCCTGCAATCTAGATTGCAAAGAACGCAGCCCATTTACAGTAGGTATTTTGCTGATCAGAATATGTCCCCTGTATCCCATAGATTTTTCTTTCTTCTCAGAGAAATGTTTGAGGTATGACTTCCAAACTAAGTGACAAACATTTTAACACACTGAAGCATAAAAAAAAAGAAAGAAAACCAAAACCAAAATTTGTTTTGGACTTTTGTCTCCTGTTTCTGTTGCTATAAATAATCATTCAGCATCAGTACATGAAAAGCCACCTTTGCATTCAAGGGATTATCAATTCAAATCCAATTGCAAGTTTCTAAGCCATTTTCCTGTTAAAAACTATCGTGGCCATGTAATCGCATTAGTTGTTGACTGGCTTCTATCTAGGCAATGCAGAATGTCATGATTGATGCAGAAACCTGGCACATGCTAGCTCAGGCCAAAGAGCATTTTTAAATGGATTATCCACAGAACAGCTCTTGATACAGGATCACAGAGGAATCCACAGCTGTGCTTGCCTGTCTCTATGCCTAATGCTTTTTCATGGCTATTCAGTGGAGAATTACTGAAAAGCATTTTGTAGAGCTATTCTCCATCTCTTATGTATGTGCTTTGGCTCTAGGCTTTCCTTGGAGATTTACAGTGGATCTGCTGCACCACCAGATACTCTTTTTTTAGGTCTAACTATCATAGTATGGCTTAAGGCAGGAAGAACTAAGAAACTGTATATTTAAAATATGTAAACATTTATGCAAAATATACTTATGCATTCACAAAATAGAGGAAAAGTGGAATTAATAATGCTGTACACATCTAGATTACAGTCTAGAAAATAACTGCATGGTATAGACTAACCCACTTCAAACATACAGAAGAGATAAATTCATGGTCATCCTGTTAAGATACAAGGGTGACTGTTAATTACATACATGTTTCCATTCATTATTCCTTCCAGGTTAGCACCAGAACAAACTCTATTAGCATATATTAGCATATTATAATACACCTCACACCACACCAGCCTAACTCTAGCTTTCCTTTGTAACATCAACACTTCCAGGGGGACTGAATCCTGATGGCATCAGTCACATTCTCTTATTTTTATGGTGGTGGCTTATATTTGAGAACATCTCCAAGCTTCCTTCTCCTTTTGGGGTTCTGCATTAGCATACTTTTACCTGTGGTCTTCATGTGAGTTAACCTAAATTACATATCTTGATCCTGGCAGTGCCAGATACATTCATTTCCCAGGCCACACCTGTAGACCTGGAACTATAATGAGAGCGCTCCACCAGCTCAAAATTGTCTGCGTATGACTTGTACTTCAGAAGTGCGGTATGAGTCCTTTTTATTCAAAGGAGCTCTAACAGGAATCAGGATGCAGCCTGCCAGAATGGATGACCCTGTTTTCTCCAAGGCACAGCAGGGCGAAGAGCAAAATTACATGGGAGACACACACAAAAAAGAAAAAAAGCAGGCCAGGAGAACATATGGAGCAGAGTAGTAGACATACAGAATGTATCAGGCACGCAGGAGGCCATTATGCTCTCCGGGTCTTGGCATTACATCTATGCTTCAAGAGAAGTGTGTGAGGATGGCATTTTTAGTTCCTTTAGGAGTTTACTTATTGAAAGAGCCTTTATTATGCTAACTCTGTGATCACTGCCCTCTGAAAAATTGCTCAAAGAACGTATTTGGAATTACCCGGTGAACTTGGTTTGTGTTGCCAGCATATTTTGTTTGAACTTCATGCATGAACATGCCCATTTCTCAATATAACACTCTCAGTTTTCTCTCTCTTCTCGTATAATTCTGCAGCTGCTTAAAAGAAAAAGCAAAAAGAGCCATTTGGTCTTGACATTTATGAATGCCTTGTTCAGTCACAAGGAGAAAAAAAAATCAGTGATAGGACACTCAGACTCTGTTTAAGGCATTCAAGTCTTTAGATCTTGCACTAAAAATAGCATCAAAACTAGTGTGTGTTTATGTGAATAATTTACATTACTCTGTGTGTGTTTAAAACAAAACACTTAAATCACTGTTCTTACAAGAACAGAAAGCTTATTTTCTGTCCAACATTGCACTGACTCTAAATATTTCTAAATTTCTATCTTTGGCATAAAAATCAGAGAACAAAATTAGGTGAAAGGATGAGAGAAACTTTACTCATGCATTAATGTGATTTTTCAAGGTTCAGCATGTGAGTGCTCTGGCAGACAGAATTGGATTAAGTTTGTCTTTTGAAATGTTTTCCAAAATATTTTGAAAACATTTATGTTGCAATATAATACAACTCCAAATAATTGAGAATTACATGATAAACATGATTAACTTTGTAGTGGAAGCTATTCAGTGTTTTAGGCAAAAAATCCTGCTGAATTAAGAAAGGAATAATATCACTGTAATGGATATTGTTGTATTAGTGTGTGTCATAAGGGTTCGTAATTAAACAGTCTACGATGAAATTGCATATGCCTGTTTTGACAACATGTTGTTTTAAAAATAAATTCCCTTTCATCATTATCTTCAGACACCTACACACCGATCACCGGTGGATAACTTTCCCCTCTGAAGGGGAAGACTATGAAAAATCCATGTTTTCCTCTATCTCCTGGATCAAGACCATATTTTATCCCACAAATTTTCTTTTACATATCTGTTCTTTTTTCTTCTGAATTATTTCTGTTTTCTTTTAATATGCACACAAATAGACAGATGGGCAATTTGATCAAATATAGCCTCCATTTAAACTGTGAATGTGAATCAGAGTCAGATTATCCCAGACTGTATCTGAACTATTCTTCCAGATTACAGCTAGTAAAATTGTAGTGACTTTTTTGCCCCAGAGGCACATGGATTTTGAGGTGCCCTTCTGAGACTGGAGACCAATCTTGCAATGCATGTGATATTATCTAGTGCTAATAAAAAAGAGCTGATTATGAGCTTTCACTCATGTGTCAGTACCACTAGGAAAATACCAGTACAGCCTCATACGGCCATATCCTTCCACTCTTAAGTGCAGAAAGGAATATTTTCCTTTATAGTATCTATTCATTTCTTCATTTTGTATCCCAGGGTTAGGTACTCTCTATATAAATACACAAAGCAGAATAAAGTGAATACCAATGACAAGTGTGACTGAATCTCTTTGCCACGAGGGTGTTATATTTCCATAACAGATGAATAATAAATAAATGACCCTGGATTCAGAGTGGCTAAGAACGTGAGGCTGGACCAGCTGCCCAGAGAGGCATTTCTTAAATGTTCATCTTGGCAAAATCAGAAATCTAATGATCAGACTTTTCACCTTTCCTTTTTTCAATTATGTTTACATCTGGATATTTGTAATGAATACAATATTTGATAGTAGTTTTGATGAGCCATTTGTGATCACTTTTTTTCTTTTTCTCTCTTTTTTTTTTCTACTACTGTATTTGCTCCTCACTGCTGTCCAACTAGCAGTCGCTACTGACAAATAATCCTGTGCTATTTTTGCTGCCCGTTCTTTCCAACTATTCTTACAGCTTTAAGGATGGTGCTGCCTATGCTCAGTCATGCAAGAACACAGGCAGGGACATTTTGGCCATGCAGTTCAAAAGACTATTTCAAAGAAGTTATAGTTGGGGACTTAATGGTGTAGCAGAAGTGTTCCTCTTACAAAATTCAGCAATTAGGCAATATTACTATCACTCCTGAGCTCTGTAACAGGAGTGCCATAGGGCCATCCTTAAATGGGTTTTGACCCGAGACTTGTGTGTGTAACAGGAATCATCTTAAGCTATTTAACAGCTTTTGTATACGGCCTCGCGCCAAGCTGGTAACTTATCCCTTTGTTCTAGTTCTGTTTGTGAAAGGTGCAGGAGTTACGGCAGAGGCACGACTGGCTTTTGGGATGACAAAATATTAGCCATCAAGAGAAAGATATTCAAAGGGAAGAACTGATGTTCATGTGGCAATATGAAGTCCTTGGGTGGAAGAGGACGGCTTCATTATGATGTCATCTCTTATGAGATGATACTTGACTTATACCACTTATCTAAATTACTTTCGGCACAGAATAAACTGGATGCAGCACTTCATATTGGTGCAAAACTACTTTGGAACAAAAATTTGTTGACAGAGAATAAGAGATGAAAATAAAGCACAGAAGTAGAAAAGGCAGTGGTGAAGGTAGGCTGTTACTTCAATTTTCTGCCTGCATATGCAATATAATACTTTCTAATGAAATAAACACACAGAATAATATTTCTTAACAAGACAAATCCTAATTCTGTTTTATTACAAATACAAAGTTTAATGCAGAAGTCTTCTCTCTGACTCCTTTCCTCTCTCCTTTCTCCCTTCCTCCCTCCTGCTCCCCTACAACCCTCATGGCCCACGCCTCCATCTTCCCCATGCAGGACCCACCTTTGATGCCTCCCTGTCCAGACTGGTGTCTCCATCGCTGTTCCTGAGATCCCCAGGCCTCCGATGGCCTCCCTGAAGGGCTGCCCTGTCTCCCCGGCAGGGTCTGGCCTCCATCACCAGCTGCCACGGCTGCCCCCATGGCCCAGCCCCCCTCACGGTGTGGCCTGTGACCGCAGCCACCTCTCACGCTGGTGTCCCTCATCCCAGCAGCCTCCCTGGGTCTCCTCCACCTTGCCCTCCAGCCAGGGCTTCCCTCGCCTGCCAGCCCCATTGTTCGCCAGGAGCCATTTTGGCAATGGGATTTCATTAGGATGTGCCAGGTTACGGATGGACGTTTAGTTCCCCGTGCTTGCTGTGACAAGTTAAACAGTCAAGGAAGGAAATGGATTCTCCTAATTAATTTTGTCATTTTTCTTAAATAAGTAGTGCTACACAAATGATATGTTTATGCAGCTTACCACTTGCAGTGACCTAGGTGTGCCTAAACTGCGTGGGAAAAAAGTAATCCTATTAAAAAATTTCTACCTGCTGAATAAAACCTCTGCTTAATTTTTTATATTATAGACATAGAAAAACAGCATTGCAACTTAAAACCCATCCTTCTTAATAAAAGAAAAGATGAAATTTAAGACTGGGATAATTGATTGTGTCTGACATGTAAAATAAAGTAGCTGTTGGGCTTACTGTCCTTCATCACCAGTTTGAACCTCCACGGACAGGTGTTGGCCCATGTTGCATTATTTTGGATGTTGCATTATCTTGGATGTTGCGTAAAATAAAGATGACCTCAGTCTGATACTTAGGGATGAATGTCCATGTTGCTTGAAACTTAAACTGGAATTATACATATTGTTACATTCGTTAGAGGACAGTTCCCAATTGGATATTTCAATTACAGTGGTAGAGTGATACTGATTATTTGGTGCCATCATTCCCATGTTCTTGCTTTATCTTTCTCTGACAGCATTTAAGGTAAATATTTTGTACTGTTACTCTATTAGGAAATACAGCAACATCTGATACCAGACAATTTTCAGTTCTGCAATCCTTATGACTGAATTGAGATATTGTGACCTCTAAAGATGAAAAAAAAGCAAAAAAAAGAAAAAAATTAGATTATATTTGGAGTTGTTCAGAAGGGAATCACTTACTCACAAGTAACGGAAATTAATTTGACAGTCTAACTACCTGTCCCTAACCTTGTGGTGGCCTTCTAGTAACAGCTAGGAATATCAGTTTAATGAGTTTGAATTGCACAAATACAGAGAGAATTTACAAACTTCACCCTTGCCAAGGGACTAAGAGGGGAATAACCTGTGATCACTGTGTTAAATGAGGTTGTTATCAGCAAAGCAGAACTATGTCTTTTCATCTTAGTCTGAAGAAATTTTTCAGAGGAAAAGACATAGTAAAAGTGTGGCACCTTTCCTGCTGCTGTGAACCGGCATGTGCATGTTTTAATAGTTTTGTAGGAAATGAATGTTATATTGAATATTCTTACTTGTTAACTGCCTCTACTTGACTACTATTTCTTCTTATCACTACACGGGAAATCTTCATTCAGTGAAATTACTGTGAAGTAACACCAAAAATCCATTTGGCCAATCCAAGTGTACAATATGATGCATCGTGCATGCCAGAGCCTGCTTTATTTTCCAGTTTTGTGTGGTTTGAAATATGCTTTGCTCTTAATTTCATTGACACAACAGACAGCACAACTCCTCACATCTGTTATAATATTTTCCTGGCAATGCATATTAGTATGGACCTATAATCTGTGCTTTATATGCATGACAGATTTTTTTTAAAATCCTCCTTCAATAGGATTTTATCTGCTTTACACAAAAGATCACCTCTAATCCATGTACGGTGCGTATAAACATGCCTAACATTTTAATAAAAAATGGTTTAATAAAAAATGCACATTGATCCTATTTTTTCTTTTAAACACTGAAAAATTTCGCTCTTGGATTTTTATTTGTGTTCTGAAAATTTTGCATTGTGTTCTGCTGACTTGCTGTTCCTTATGTTCATTTTCCACAGAATTTAATACAGAATTGCATTCTTTTATGTAGAATTCTTAAACCATCCCACAAAATTTCCTATCTTTCTGAGGCAATTATCTACTAAATCTTAATTGATTAAATAATCACTGAAAAATATGTTTAGTATTAATATAAACATATATACTTAATTTCTAATACATTTTATTGGATTTTGCTGTAAGGCACAGTACACAAGGGAATAAAGAAACAAACTGATTTGTTTTATTTATAAAGTCCAAACCAAACACCTAAATTAAACATTGATTAATTATTCCCTTCCACGTATTCTAAGAAGTTCCCATAGGAATATACGCAGCTGTGAGGCATTTCTGAACAGAGACATGCAAATGTTTTTGTTTGCTGTTTGTTTATTTGTCTGCTTTGGAGTCAAAAAGCTCATTTCAGCCTCTGCGCTGCTCCAGTGGAACCCTCCGTGTTTCTTTGTTTTTAGTGAAAGCAAAATAGTTGCTTTCATATGTCAAAATACTTTTCAACTAAACTACTCCCAAAAACTTCCCCTTCTGAATCTGTTTAGCTGTTCTTGTGATAATATGTAAATTCATTCTGTTAAGAAATGCTTTAAAATAGTTGATACGGCCTGTTTATGACTGGAGCTGTATTTCAGGAACCATAAAAGCCCACAAACAAACCTTTGAGAGGAAACAACTGTCGCAATTATAGTACCTTTATTTTGGCTTACTGGATATTAATTCAAGTACTTTGCCTTATACGTGCTCTAATAATTGGGCACATAAAAAAAATGAAGATTTCAGCAACAGAAATACATATCCGTACTGCTGTCTGACACAAATATCTGCAGCAGTGACTGTTTTTGTTTGCTCATCCATGAAGCTCCACAGATTTGAAATATGCAAATACTTGGAAGTTCTTTAGACACAATAGAGCTTACACATCCCCACCAGGATGGTTTGTAGGGAAAATGAATCCAATGTTACAGTAATAGTGAAGGTATATTTCATTTTCCTTAAATAAAAAAGCCCCAAATTTTAGGTAGCTGCGTACATTACGCAATTATATATTTAGCTGTTCAAACAACTATTAGTACCATGGATTTAAACAGGGAGAGATAAAATGTGTTCTACTTGAATAAGCAGCTAGCTACAACAATTCCATAGATGAGGAAATACTTTAAGGAAGATATAATCAATTCTTTGTTTTGTTTTCCCCTTTCCTCTTACGCAAATAATTTAAGCATTTGTTACTGGAAAAGCTTGAAAAATTAATGGGACAACCTAATAAACTGTAAAATACCAAAAACTCTTATATTTGGATAACGTATTTTTCCATCAGCATTCTTTGAAGAGATTAAGAGATGAGTTACTTACACATTGGAGTGCCACATATAGACTTTCGTGTATTATTTTGCACTGTGTGACTCTGGCTTCATGAAAGTAAAATTCGTTTTTGCTTTGGCCAAGTTAATTGGTTTAAAACTGCATTCATACAGAGGGGATGCAAGTACACCATTTTGAATTGCTGAAACATGGGAGAACCATACACATTTTTTTGCTAATAGCAGCGGTCACCTCTGCTGCAGTCCAGCAGAGAGTTTGTAGGAATATATCTATAATCCATGGATTTTTACATGCTCGTTTTCCCTTCTCTGTTCATGACTCTGCAGAACTGAAGTATGAAGCACATCCATACACCGCTTCATGGGGAAACTGTAAAACATTGGCTTAAAAGTTGGTACAGCCAAAAACCATATGTCTTTGTAAAGGAAGTCTTAGTACCTGTCATAGTACATTTTGAGACCAACTGGAACCATATTGACACTGAAGCAACAAGGAAAAGTGTCTGCAAAATGTTTGTAATTAATTTGTAGCTTCTGTAGAACATACTCTGTTATATCAAAAAACTAATGCAAAAATCAGAATTATCAATGTTTTGATACAAAACACAGGTGCTGGACATATTTTCTTCTACAAATTTTTCAGAAATATCAGAGAAAACTTGACAGAAATTTTAAGTTATGAGTTTGTTTAATAGATGTGAGTGTTACCATACTGCAGAACTGTTCACTGGGTATTTGGCAGAAAACTTCTATTATTTGTGTGTGTGAATATCTGTGTAGTCAGTTGTGGTTGCCATAAACGGTAAAATTGTTTGCACTGATGTTCCAGGAGCCTTTTTTATACCTGAGGGTATAAGAATTCAAGCAAAAAGGGACTACGAACTCCTCCATTCACAATGCATAAACCATACTGCATGGCCAAAAGAAGTAACACCGAATCACAGAATCATAGAATGATTGGGGTTGGAAGGGACCTCTGGAGAAGATCATCTCAGATCATCTGCAGATCATCATGCCAGAGCAGGTTCACCTAGAGCAGGCTGGACAGGAAAACATCCGGGCGGGTTTTGAATGTCTCCAGAGACGGAGACTCCACCACATCTCTGGGCAGCCTGTTCCAGTGCTCTGCCACCCTCAAGGTAAAGAAGTTCCTTCTCATGATTGAACAGTGACTGCTTCCACTGAAGCTTTCATAGTCAGCTCCAAGAATTAGCAAGATCTAAAACCCACTCGCCCCCCACCTCCCACCAACTGGAGTGGCAGAGGGTAATAAGACAGTCAAGAAAAAAATTGTATTTTTAGAATGTGGTGTTTATTTCCTAAGCAGCAGAGTTCATTGCAGAAATAGTTTATTAAGAGTTAGTGTCCCAGTTGTGTTGCTACAATATTTTATATCAATGCCATGTGTGAATTTTCAGAGTACAAGTCTTGGCGTATCACTGGGGCATTATGTTTAATCAGTCAAAGTCTAGTTAAAATGCTAAATTCTCTAGATATAGAAACATAGAAGTCTTATAAACATAAATGGCCATTATTTCCACTGTGTCTTATTTTGGTAGTGGTCAGAAAAGAACAGATCATTTTTCTTTAAACAGATTAGTATTTATTGTATTCTTTCCTCTGATTAATGATAACTGATGCTGTGATTCCCAAGGCTGTATACAAAAATGACAGGACTTAATTGCATTGATAGTGCAAAACAAGCACATTCATTTCAGTATTTATGTGTGTGAGGTGTTTTTGATAAACTATATCTTCTATAGGACTCATTTATTTGACATATGATAAGCAATTTTTCCCTGACTGCATAGAGGCATTTCTGAATGCATTTGGTGAAGAAAGAACAAAGAATAGATGTAGATTGACTAGTAGATTCAGTCAATTATACATGATTAGTGTACTTAAAATGTAATATAATTTTAATTATGAATAATAATAGAGTGATCTAGAAGAAAGATTTGTGGAGAAAAGTAACTAGCCTTATCTTTTGGCTATATAGTGGTACTGCTACAACACAGAGGTGAAGTGCATTCCCTCTTAGTCAATCTTATATTCAGGTAGCTGGACATTTTCCTAGAAGAAAACATCACTGAGAAAATGCAAGAATCTCACCTCATCTGAATGTGTTGACCACTAGGGTATTAGAAAGGCTGGATGGTTAAATGATGTCTCCCTTCTGTTTACGAAGTATGCCCCCTGCTAATTTGGGGGCAAAGGCCAAGGGATGACTCTGATTTGAATTCGCCATGGGAGATGGGCTTAACGTGTCCTACTGGGCAGCTTCAGGCAGTTTCCTTCTTAGCACGCATAAATGCTGAAGTGCCCCGGCAGAGGTATTTAGCTTTTTCTATGTATTTTGTCGTAACTATGTTTGAAGTCCTAACTATATGGGTGGGTACAGACATATTCAGGCTACTTTGTCCCTTCTCTGGAGTCTATGGACACACACAGGGACAGGCCCATGTTTAAATCCGTAGTCAGCTTTTCTGCTGACTAACTCAGAAAGCAAGTAGAGAGGCTCTCAGCGTGATTTGTAATGTTTAAAAGAAAATTAAAAATTAAAAAGTCTTACATGTTTAATGGTATCAGGACTCACCTTGCTAAGGACAGATGTCCACGTTTTAGGTGTTACAATAGTTGTCTGCTCCCTAGTGTAGCCATTTAAACGTTGGCCCAATGCTGAAACAGGTTTGAGCTGATCTTTGTGATACACAAGGTTGAACTGGGACTTTTGGGGGACTTCATCAATGGGTATAAATATCTGAAGGGAGATTATAAAGAAGTTAGAACCAGGTGCTGTTCAGTAGTGCCCAGTGACAGGACCAGAGGCAGTGAAACACAAGAGGTTCCCCCTGAGCACCATGGAACACATTTTTACTGTGATGTGGGTGACTGAGCACTGGCACAGGCTGCCCAGAGAGGTTGTGGAGTCTCCATCTTCATGGATATTTAAAAGTTTTGTGGACGTGGTCCTGGGCAACTGACTGTAGGTGGCCCGGCCTGAGCAGAGGGGTTGAACCAGATGACCTCAACCGTCCCTCCCAACCTCAACCATTCTGTGATTCTGTGACAGTATAATGTGTGTTTTCTTAACAAGATTTTTTTCACTGAATCATTGTTACAGAGATTGATATCTAGGTCTTAATACCAGGGAGTAGGGAGAAGTACTACCCAAAAATATGCATGTGGCACTATTTTTATCCTATAATGTAAATAAAGATATAATCTCAACACTTGGCTGGGTTTCTTGAGCAGGAATTTATTTGCTAAGTAATGCAATCGTTGGAACTAAATAAGCTGTGCAAGTTGGAACAGGGATTAGGACAGGAAATGGGATGGGGTTTTCCCTTTCTGAAGGTGTGGCAAAGAAATGGTTCTCCAAACAGTAAATTCCAAATTCATGAGATTTTTCCAGTCTACATTTATTTTCATTCAATAATTAAAAAAAATACTTTACATTAAATTCTTTGACATATTTTTGTTGTATGGCCAGCTTGAGCTTTACATTAACTGCTCTTCATTGGCAGAATACTTTAATGCTAATCCATTGGAGCGTCATTAAAAGAGGCACACTGTGAAGTTAGTATTTGGTTATCATTGAGTTGCAAACATACAACATCATCTCTACATTGTAAATGTCTGTGGATTTTGCATAGAAGTATATGGCAGTTAAATTGTATTGCATATTTCCATCCCTTAACATGCTTTTAAATTTTTTTAAGTATTTTTCATTGCTGAAAGTTCTGATCTCAAATACTTTCTGCAATTTCCTTGAAATGTCTTTGCTCTTAAATTGCTTGCATATATTAGTAGTCCTAATTCTGTTTTGCCATTAAAGTCAATGGATTATGACTGTTTTCTTCAACGAGGATCAGCTGCATAGTTTTTTCTTAAAAATACCAGTAAACACCACAGAGCTTTCAGATTAGTCCTTGGCTGACAGACCAGTGATCTACCACATTGAAGGCACAGACAGACCCTGCTAAGCACAGGCTCAGGTAGAAAATACTCTGATTTCAAGAGAGCATATGACCGTCTAAGCGGTGCTTACTGGCTTTGGTGAAGTTATTTACCACTCTGCAACATGACCACAAAATGGGAGTGATTCATGATAGTTCTGCTTGGGTAGCGTTCAGCATCCTATCCCGCCTGCTTCAAAGAGGCATAAGTGATCACATAGGAACAGACTTACAGGCATTAGGGGACTAAGAAAATCACAGAATGTTCAAATTTTTTTTTGACTTAAATAAGATTTATACCAAATAGGTGGAGAGGAAAAATAAAGCCAATGTAACATTAAAAAACCCCTTCCATTATACATGCAATTTATCAGTAATAATCACAATTGTACAATGGTAGAAGGGCAGATTATCACTCTATGCACTCCTTGCATACGTAGACTCACAAACATACATGTGCCCACCTGTCTGGGAATTGGAGGAAAACACAGGCTATGACAGGGTGTACTGACCATATGAGAGAGGTTCAGAGGAGAACAGTTCTTCTACTGCATGAGCATGCGTAAGAAAACAATGTTCCTTACTACAGTTCAAAATCTGACCAAGCATCAGACTCCCCCGAAGTGATGCTTTTTGTCCGCATGGTATTCAGGGTTTGCTGAATTACTTCACAATTAAGTTATTCACGAGCAGCTGGGCTTGTGGGTGAGTGTGGTGTGTGTACGTGCATGGGATTGACACAAAATGTGATGCAACACAGGAAAATAAAATAACCTCTCACGAAGAGCAACCAGCCCAACAGAACAGGGTTGGTGTGACTTTACAAGAAATGCACCTAATGCAAAAGTGTATGTTTCAACGGTGAGAGCATTTCAGAGCATTTGGCTGTGTTTTGGCATGCTTGTTAATGAGATCCAAAGAGAAAACTCTGGGTTTCTGGGGTTTTTTTTTGTTTGTTTGGTTGGTTGGTTGGTTGGTTTTTTTGTGTTTTGTTTGGGTTTTTTTTGGTTTTTTTTTTTGGTTTTTGACCCCTTACCCTGGTCTTAAAAAAGCCAATTGCAATGTGAATGCAATTTATGTGTGAATGCCCTTTATGTGAAAATGTGTAAAGATGGAAAAGAAAAATAATAGCTATTTTTCCCTGAGAATAACATCATTTTAAGCCGTTGATTTTTGCCTGTATTCGCTGGCAGGGGAGGAGGTATAATGATGTAGTGACAAAATTATTTCTGCGTAGGGTGTGCTGTGGAGACTTAATGGGTAATGTGCAGCGGGGTGAGGACAGAGCTGCTGCAGGTGTGCAGCTTTGCAAGGTGCTAATTAGAAAGCAGGTGAACATAAATAAGGAGCGCAGATGGTACTTATTGAGGTGACTGAGAATGGAGGTACAGTGCAAACCTCAATGCCTTGTAACTTACAAGATAAAAGGGTCCTGATTCTTCTCTGTTTTACCTGAGTTAGCCACAGCTGAACAAATTGAGCGCAGAGTACGTGTTCAATTATAGATCTTAGAAACCAGCAATCCCTACTCTATTATAAAATTCTGACAAGAAAGAGAGAAAAACCTTTCTTGTGAACTCACACGTGGGAAAGAGTGACAGATTTTAAAATCTGTTGTGGGAAAGGGAATGTTGACAAAGACAAAGAGATTATTTTTCCAAAATTTGTGCAATAGGCTGTTTAAGCTTAAACTGTCATTTGAATGCCAGCTGCCAAACAAATCCAACCTGATATTTCCTGGGGAAAAGAAAGCATTAACTTCATCTATGATTAGGATAGCTAAATAGGAAGAAATTCTCCCCCAAACCTGAGTATTCAAGTCTAAAATAAATGTTTCCACTGAGACAGTAAATCAAAGTTCCAAACATTTTCATGATAGAGTAATGAAGCAGAAAATTGTGATTGACCAATCAAATACTTCATTATTATTGTCTTAAAATCCTGAATACCAATTTTGATAGCTATTTATTTATTTTTCATAGAAATAAAATTGACATTTAAAAATCATATTCAGAATCAGAAAATGAACTTTTTATTGAAGATACAAATTCTGAACTATAAAGTTCAAAAAATGTGGAAACATGGCATTGTGTCTTCTTTTGAAACTTCATGTTCGGCAGTATCTGTCTTACTTTTACAGAGATCAGTCTTGAAAATAATACTATCACTGTGCTTTGATGTGTAGGCAGAGTATATTTCCTTTGGGATATATTCTTTGCATATAGTATTTTCACATTCAACTTCTGTAACAGGAGTTGGTGAATATAACACAACGAAATAAAGCAATTATTTAGTCCTTTTTTTTTCCCCTTAGAATATCTATGGAGGAATGTAATCAATTATGTTTTGCAAAAATGTATTTGTTGCTGTTAACAGAATTCGGTTTACTCAAAAACCTGTGTAGCTTGGCTATGTTTAAATATTTCAGATGATAGTTATTTTGTGTTTGTAAATTTGCCAAATCGCAGTGCTTAGTTTTGATTAGTTATTCAAGTTAGCTGTTCAAATGTGGAGTACATTGATTCCAGCACCTAAACTTGATTAATATAACTTTCTCAGATGAAAGTATTTTTATTCTTACAGCAGTTCAGTTAAATAATAAAAGTCACCCCGTTTTCTAAGTGAAGAAATGAGGCATGGGATGATTTCAGTTCTGATACACAGAAATCCATTTAAGGATACTGGCATAGCTTTTCAGGAGAAATAAAGGAATTTCCTTAATAAACTATGCATAAAAGCAGGTCAAATAGGTGGCAATAGGAAGCAAATGTCTGTAAGTAATGCAATACATATTGATGGTCTCTTTAAGCGGAGAAGGGAATATTCTGAGATATCATAAATCCCTGGTTATTTTCATAGGGTTATTTTTAGTTCTGTGATTTAGGCAGCTGATTGAGATTGAATGAGATTTTAATGGCAGATAATGAAATACCTTTCAGAATCTGGGTATATGCCATTCATACAAAGTCACAGAGGAGGTACCTGGAAAAGCAAGGAGCCTCTCTTGAGGCCCAGATTAACGCTCACTCCATTGCACAGCCTTTCCTCCTTCAGGTAAATTAACAGAACTGGTCATGTTTCTAATTAGAGGGACATTAAATCTTTGCCTTGTGACTGAGTAAGTGTACGTTTCACCTTCAAGCTCTTGTATATAAGAATTTGAAATAAAACCCTGTGAAACTTTTGTCTATGAAATCTGTATATAGTTAGAGTCCAATTCAGATATATGCTGCAAGTGATCTCAAAAGATCATGGCTGAGGTAAACTCATATTTAAGGGACAATTATTTTCCAATTCCTCATACAAAGTGATAGCACTAACAGTACATTATGCAAATATGGAGTCTTCCACCACAGGACCTCACAGAGTTAATGCTAATTAATTAGCTTAGTGATAGTGCTGAGAAAACCAAAGCAGGGTTTGGTGCCCAATGTTAAAATCAGCAGAGCTACATAATAAGCAGGAACACAGATGTGTCCCAGACAGTAGAAAGTTCTACTCAAACTATTGCAATTTATTGCAATCAATGGGAAGACCACCATGAAATCCCAATGCCAATCTTTCTACTGACTCCCATGGAAATTAGGGTCACGCAAAACTGATTTTTCCTTCCAGTATTGGCCGACTGATGAGTGATAATGTCTCTTTTTTTATTTATGTTATTTAAAAGACTTTTCCTCATAGCAATTAGCACAACCACATATATAAGCAAGGCAGAACTACCTTGAACTCGGAGAATTTCCCAGAAGTCATTGTCAGTTATATGCGCTCCATAAGATAGGATCATTAATCAGTGGCTTGATTCAAAACTCTTCTAAGCCAACAAAAAGGACTCTAAAATACAAGATTTTGACTTAAGACCTATTTTCCAAAATCAGCAAGATTCTTTACCTCTTTTGAGCACAGATATTTTCTTCTTACTTTAGGAATTTAAACCAGAACAATTTTGGTATAAATGCATGTGTATCCACAAAAGCTATGAAAATTTGTCATTAAAACATGACATTTCATCCTGCAGTGATTTAAAGGGAATTAAAATGAAATAATTAAAACAAAACAAAACAAAACAAAGATGCAAAGGTAGGACACACAAACCACCAGAACCCACTCTTCATGTGCTTTTGAACCCTCATTATTTTTAAGATACAATAATTTTGCAAAGAAAAATCAAACCAGTCCCGCTGACATGTAAATGATTTCTACAAACGAGGTGATAAATGAATCAACCATACCTATGTAGTGGTTTGCTTGTTAAGGTAGATATCTCAAACTGAAACTCACTGGAGATTTTCACTCTGCTGTGGAGCCACAGTTCTGCTTCCTCCCATGACCCAGTGGGGATTAACAAGTTGTATTCCACTAGCATTAGTTAAACATGTGAGAGCTACTTGTAGAGCTTGTGAACCTTCCAAAAAGTGACAAGTTTTTCATTCCCATTCATGCAACCAGTACTGTGTGTCATTTAATAATCTGTGAAAACTGAGGATCCTCTTGTATTTTACTCTATTCTCAGCTTTTTAGGAGTGTGTGTGTGTTTGCATGTGTCTTTAAGAAGGTCAGAATGCAAGACTGTAGGGTGTTTCATTTTTAATGGGCTAGAAACTGAAGAGAAATAAAGGACCATGGTGCAGAGATCCAGCCAGGTGGTCAGTAGGTGATTGTGAATTGTATATATTGTGAGGTATCTATTGCTTTATGAAGTTTCATGCTGTTCCTAGAGGAGGGTCAATATTGCATAGCATTCCTCCTAGTTGGGATGGGAGTACCTACCTCTGATCTAAATTAATGTTCAATTCTTAAAAGTAATGTACCATGCAGTAGTGGAGCCTTTGGTTAGTGTGGTAATAAAAAGAAGCTTAATTGGAAATTCTTTTGAGAACTTGCATGTACTGTACCTTATTAGCCTGGGGTAGGTCATTCTCACCTCCATTAGTTTTCTGATGGATAGAACACATTTACATTTTGCAATTTCTGTAAGTAGAGGACGTGGTTCCACCCCCACCCCCCCCCCCCCCCCCCACTATTTTCCTCAATACCCTTGCACTTATTTTCGTGCTCCAGTAAAACAGGCTGATGTAACAATCTGGTATGTATTGCTTAAAACTACTTCCATTGTCTTTAGACAGGTTGGCTGCCAGTTCAAATGGATTTGTTGAAATAACGTGCTTTTACCAGGCTACGCTCACTTCTTCTCTTAGCAACAAGAGGTTCTGACGTTAGCAAGCTTATTTTGGAAAGCTCTGCTCTGTTCAGTGTGGGATCAGAGCACCCCAAGGGCTTGAAGTCAAACTTTGTAACTTGTAAAGTAATAGACAAGCTGCAGAATCTTCCTAGAGACAAAGATTTTTTTCCCCATTTTAAAAAAAAATAAGTCTGTAAATATGGTATGGTAACAATTAAGATGCATTAATGGGTCAAATATCCAGTTTGCTATTGATTTACACTGACACATTAAACCAAAATAGTATTAAATACCATAATGGCATTGAGAAGCCTGGAGCTGAAATTAAGCGGTATATATTTAAAAAAAAAAAAAAAATCAGAAGGAAATTCTGGTAAAAATAGAATAGAATAGTTGTACAAAAAGAATTGATTTGAAAAAAACAAGGAAAAAATAAAAGAATAAAGCGGGCAAATATCTTGCCATTCTACTGACCCCCCTTTACCCCAAGAATCAGGTGAGTAAGCTTTTCTTTGTAAAAATGTTTACAGGAGGGACAAAGCTAGAAATGCAGATAAATATTCCTGAGAATTCTCAGTCTGGGAAAGCTCCCAAGGCCTTTCAAAGCTTGTTTTGTGAGTCTCAGAGGAGGGGAGGGAGAATTTAGCTAAGAAAGGATAGAGGAGAGAATAAATCCTAATAATAAGGGATAGTAATAGTACACATTTCAGTGTGCTTTGAGTGTGAATATTCACACACCTAAATTTAAGCACTTGCCTCAATTGTTTTGCTGAGCTAGAGCCTAAGGACAGCCTCAAATAACTGAGAACTGGCAGAGTGTGCATGAAAGAAAATACTCATATTGTGTGTCTGACACTGTGTTTTGTCTGCACCTCCAACTTGCATAGATATTATTCATGTTTGAGTCTTAATAATGACTCTGACCATCAGTTTGGGCCTCCCTTTGGCCAGGCTTTGATCACTCTCAGAAGTAAAGTACACTTCAGTTCCCATTGACTTCAGCAGGACTTGAGAACACCGAGTGTTTGAAAGGTATGCACAGCACCGTGAAAAGACCAAACCCACACAGTGCTTATGCAAGAGGTGGTTTCTCAGATTTGTAAAGAGGTGGTCATTCTTTGGGAAGAGGAATTTAAAACAACCAGATGCTGCCTCTGGTGTGCCATCAGAGGTGTTTCCCTTTGATCTCCAGAGCGTGTATACGTCAGCATCAGCACTAGAGAGGGAGTAGACTTGATGAACCCTTGAGGATTCTATGCTCATATGACAAATATTGCTATGGAAGAGACTTACAGGCACTGTCTGCAAACAAAGCAAATTCAAGGGGAAAAGCTTTCTGAGCTAACCTTTTTAAAGTAATCCCTTTAAGATTTAGTGTTAACTTCTGTTTTACTCAATTTCCCTTTTAAACATGTGACACTGTAGTTCTGAGAAAGTTATTTTGGAATAAAATGAATGACAGCAGGTTATTTCCAGGGCTTTTAATACATAAGCTACTGCACAAACCTACAGCTCCAGCTGCTGGCAGATTTTCCTGGACTTTCTCAGCCATACAAGTAGGAGAAAACTTGAAAGTGAAAGAAACCTAAGAAAACAACCTATTCCGCATAGAAAAAAAACCCACATAAATAATAGTAATAAATGTTCCTAATTTTTCCTATACCCCCATATGTTTAGAGAGCATCCAGTTCCCTTTTCAAAGCCAGCCCTGCATAATGTAGACAATGGATCAACAGGATGTATTACTAGTGTGGCACAAATCACAGACGATACACTGAGTCACAGTGCTGATGTGCACGAGCTATGCATATGACTTACCTACATATCATTAAAGTCATTGTGCCTGGCCACCAAGGAGAATAAGTGGATTACAGGATTCAAACTAAAAGATAAAACAAAGCTTCTAATTTAGGTAGAACTCATTGCTTTTATTGTCTCTTGGCAAAATAAAATGCAAATAAATTCTTGCATATTGGAGGACAGGACTCATGCCACCTCTCCAAATGATAAACCAAAACCACAATTAAATCATAGAAACTGTTAAAGATAACAAGAGCAGTGACAAGGAATAAAATACCTTCCTTGGGGCATGAATTAGCAAATAATCAGAAACACTTTTTTTCTTATGTATTTATTTTGTAGTTATTTATTTTGTAATTGATGTTGGGTTTTTTTTGTGAAAGACTGTGATGAATCTATAAACAAATGAAATATATTTCAGTACGCAGAATAAACATATAGTTTTTACATGCAGGTAGATATTTGTTGAAACTAATTTTAGACTAGCCCTATATCATTGCTTTGTTGGCCTGGTGTTTTCTGGTAATAAAGAAGAAAAAAAAGATACAGCAATTGTCTTAAGCACTACTAGTAGAATATGTGCTACAATAATACTGCAGATTGTGCGACACTAACTGTTTGAACTTGTCTTTCATCAACAGATTGCTGACAAGCACTTCGTTTTGCTTACTCAAGAGCAGATATTTCTTTGTCAGTAGAAGTTCATTCAAAAGTATTCCCAGTAGACTTCTCTTCAGGGAATATAATGCTGAGTCCTAGGAAGAGAGAGCAGTGGGTAATGTGTGTGCTTTGCCAAATGTAAAACAGGTACTGGGTTCTTGAGAAATGTGCAATTTGTCCCAATGTGGAACAAAGCCTTCCATAATTCAACACACATTTTCTCAAACTTTGTTTCCTAAATGAACTAGTTTTCCCTGTAATAGGTTAATCCTATAAATTACTCACTTAAGCAAACAATCTGTTTCTACACGAAGATTAATTAAGATTAATAAAATGTTTTATTAAAGACAAGCCTGGGAATTGTTGGACTTGCCTCACTCTTCCATTTTTTCGTGTTTTCATTTTCTTCTAAATTTGCCAAATATATTTGTGCATATATCTGTGCATTTGGGTGCATATATCTGAAGCAGGGCTGATCCTGGAATGGGATTATATTTTAAATTGAAGCCACAAAAGTTTGGCCATTATTGAGACAAAAGGCAAGGAATAATATATGTCCCCCAGTCCATCTATAAATAATAATCGTGTTGGAAAAGACTTATGTATAGTGGATTGTTATTATAGCTGTACATATCTTCACAGCAATAACTGCTACTGACCTTTCTTCCTTGCACTTGAAGAATGACCTCAGTATGAGCACTGGGTATACAATGTTGCCATGGACATGTCTTCTGAAACCCAGGTTAGAATTTGCAGATATTTGGCCATGTTCAAAACCTAAGAAAGAAAAGTGGTTTGTGGAGTGGAGGCCACTTCTCTTTTCCCGTGGACTTCCTTCAGTGTTCCATATGTGGTGAATGGCTATAGGTTTTCTTCAGTAGCTATCCTGACCTGGATACTTGAAATGAGAGAAGGGGGTTTATCTGTTTCCCCCAAGTTGTGAAGTAGATGTGGGTCTGTGTAGGAAGAAACAGTGTAATCTGAAGAAGATGGGATGGGAACCAGACCCTCTTTAGTCTGAGGTTGAGGGTGTTGAAGTGGAACGAGGAAAGGTGTGGGTGAGGAAAGGTGTGGATGTGGAGGCTGGGGACAACAGGACTGATGATAAGAATCTGAGGAAAGGGTATGAAAGAAGTCCCTGGGAATAGATCGGTTAGGAAAGGAGTAGACATTGGGTTGAAGACTGGGGCCGATTGCTCAAGAAAATGATCAAGTCCGGGTAAAAAGTTTGAAAGCTGGATGGAAGTGGCAGTAGGAAAGGAAGAGCTATATCAACAAGAAGAGGAAATATGGGAACTTGGCAGGTGAAACTGAAACTGAATAAGATGTTCAGGCAGTAAGATTGTGACTGGAATCCAGTGAGCTGAAGAAATGTAGGCAGGTGACTGTCCAGCTGACAGAAGTGAGCGCTTAGAAATGGGTGGATAAAAATATACAGGGAAGTACCTGGGAAGCAGAAAATGTCAAGGAAAATGGTCATTGGTGTGGGAGCAAACTGAGATTAGGGGAATTGTGAGTCTGATGGGACACTTTGTAGCACATAACTACATTTATATTTCATTTCTAGTGTATTTTTTTGCTGTATTTCTTCAGTCTCCTGTCGCTGATGCCTTTATCTCTTATACAGTGAGACCTTGCAATTCTCGTATTTTTAGACCAGGTTCTGGAGTACACTACTCCGTACACAGTGATGGCCTAGTAAATCTGACAATGTGAAAGATATGGGTTCTTCTTTTAGGAGTCTGCAGGCAATGTAGTACTGTTTTCAGAAAACTTAACTATAAACATAAGCAAAGTAGGAAGAGAAATGTTTTAAAATAACACAGTTTCTGTGTGTTGATCCCATCCATATTGGAGCCCCAAATCTTCATTTTGGGTTTCAGTATTTCCCACTTTATACATTTCCACAAGAGACTATTGCTCCAAGACATCCTGAAACTTTTGAAATAGGACACTTAATCCTTTGAAAACCTGGCGAATCACTCCAGCAGAAGAACCCGGCCAAGTCTTCAAATTAAAAGACTTTATGAATTGTTTCTCAGTGAAATTGCCAAAAGATTAAATCCAAATCTAAGCACCTCAACTCTCCTTCCCATATGCATTACCTGAGAATTCTACTTTTCAATTTAAAGAATTGCAAATAGAGAAAGCACTATGCAATATTTTATTAAGAAGTCATTAGAAGCGGCTCAAAATGTACACGATACAGATATGTATAGAACCCAAGGTGCAAGTGCAATGCCAAGGGTCATATTTGGGAGACTGAGAAAATCAATACCTTTCTCTTCAAAGCTGAGAATAAAAGTGACCATATCTGAGTCTCTGATGCTATAAAAAATCCCATGAAACCTGCTGATAAAACAGTATCTCTGGAACTAACGCTCATCCGCAAAAAAAATGTAATACTGCTACTGCTTTAGGCTGTGGTTTCATAGCACCTATCTACTGTCCATTGTTCCTTCACTGCTAAACCAGAAAAGAAACTGCCCTTTTTTCCCTCTCGGATTGTCTTTTAGGTTGCAGCAGGCGGGTCTAGACCTTCACAGAAGCATAGCCTGTGGCAACCTAGGTGTTGTAGGACTATACTGTGAGGCTGCAGGCTCAAACCCTTCTGATGACTGGCATGAAAAATCAGGATAATGAGATCTAATGAAATTTCCTTTTTTCTGAGTTTGTGGTGGGTTAATCTTCCAATTTGCAAATATTAGCTGTAGTAAAAGAACATAATTAAGGACCAGAAATTAAGCTTGAAAGATTAGGAAATGTCAGAATTACAGCTGATTGAGTAACGTTCTTTTGACCCTATCAGGCACTTGTGGTATGACTTAGTCTTTAATTATATGATCGCATACTATTTTTCCAGTAACCCTACCTCATTTAGTTAATAGGTCAGCCCTGTTCCAAGAATGGTCCAAGCTTGTGTAGTTAAAGATGCTAATAGCTTACGTGTGGAACCACAGTTTCTCATACCTTAGTTCTCCACATCTAAATTGTGTATAATAATACCTTGCTGTCTCACTGGTGTGTTGTGAAAATAACTTAATTGGTGTTTGTGCGTCACTTGGCGACTACAGCAGGCTACAGGAAAGCCCAGGAGGAAAATAATAATTTTGTATCTAGGGAAGGCTTTGAGTCACGTGCATTATACAGGGTGTGGGCCACATTTTGGACAATGAATAATAAACAAGATGTGGAAAGAGAACAGATCAGCAGTGGCATCAGATATCACATGTTGGCTGCACCTGATTTTGGCAGGTAAGCGGATCCTGGCTCATCTACTTGGAAGGTAGAGGAGAGGAAGGAGCAGAAACACAAGAAGTAAAACAGCTTAGTCTGTGCACTGAAAAAGAGATTTTTACTGGAGAGCAAAAAAAGCCAGGGCCAGGGAATATGGCCAGGGAAGTAGAAACTGCAGTGTAGTCCAAGATTTGCACGGGATACATTACCTTGCCATTCACTAGCTTCTGAGTGCTAGAGCTTATAAGCTAACCACACTTCTCTGAACGTATCTTTCTCTCTTTTGTATATACTTAGGTTTCATCTACTCAAAGAAACATCTTAACTCAGCTCTAGATTCTTTGGCAATCCTTAAATAAACAGCCGTGAAATACAAACCTCATTCCACAGAAACCACCAATAACTACAAGCATTCAAGATCTATATCATAATCCATCCCCGCTAAGGGAAACCTAGCTGGTCTTGCAGCGGTCCTCGGAGTCTCTCAGCTGAGGCTTTAGTCAATTATGCAGATGAGATGGCTGATGAAAGAAACCTCTGCAAAAGCTGAAAAGCCCTACAAAAGATGAGGGTGTCTAACTGAAACATCTTTGTGATCATAACTGGCAGGATGGTTTCAGGTAAATCTCACTCTCAGGAAGTTCAGGATTGTAGAAGAGGAAGAAAATCCCTAAAAATCCACCATTTTTTCAGAAAGCCAGAGGAAAAGCCAAAGGCCATGTCAGAAATAATAGCATTAAATGCTCATAATAAAACATGACAATTCAACCTGTTAAATTTTGCACCACTTTTAGGTATCGGTTGGGTATAAAATGTAGTCCAACAGTCCAAATGTAGATTCATAGAACAAATTACAGTTCTGAATCTAGAAATGTAAAGTATAGGAATTACAGCTGTAAATTCTCTATTGTAAAGAAACTGGGCAAACCTCCTTGACATTTTGGTGAAGAAAACATACTTCTGTGGCTGCCACGTGATTTGATAGTAGCTGGAAATTAGACCAAGGAAAAATCGCTGCAAAGAGCAACAACTGTGTAAAAATAGATAAGGTCATTGACTCATAACAAGCTGAGAGAGTGAGAAAAAATGCTCAATATGTTTAAAAGCATTATCAATTTAATCTCAGTTCTGTCTGTGTTTTTATGTAACCCTTATTTAATCCTATTTATTTCTCAACAATTGTGAGGAACACCTAAGATGACTATCTAAAAGATAAGAGCTTTATTTCAGCTTTTCATTATATTTTTGTCCAAGTCTATAGGGAATTCTCTACTTTCCATCACATTTTTCCTCTTTGTCTTACGTAGAGTCACAGCTAAAAAGGCTAATTAGAACTGAAAGTTTAAGACAACTAATGCTGCCACATGTTAAAGGCGCTTTTGTAATTATTTGTAGCAACTATGTCATGCCATGAACATCAGTTATGGTACTGTGAGTGGCTGGAGTAGATTCAGGTGACAGTATTTTCTTCATACTCTGTACCAGAGCCTATATCAATCCCATTACACTGTTGCCAAAGGGGCAAATCCCGTATTTCAAAACTGTATTTGTTGTGTACAACATGTACAGATCCTAGGATGATTTTTCTAGGGAAAAAACATCAAAACAATATAACAAAGGAAACAGTAATTTTCCTCCCTCTATTTTGTAGAGAAAAGGAAAAAGTCATTGTGGAGCTGCTACAATTTTGTCACTGTGTCTAGCAAGTATTTCTGCGTAGCAAACAAACAGGTCAGGGTTTCTTTTGTGCTCCATGTGTCTCTGGCCCCTTATGCCGCTCTCAGGCAAAGGGAAATACCAAAGCTGAGGAGGAATTCTCTGCTGTGAGAACTGTGTCACCCTAGATGCGAGCTGGGTGAGGACGACTGTGGGTGAGAGCCAAACTGGATGGCAACTACATGGAAAGTTCTGGGGAGCCAGACTGGTGGAGTCTGGCCACGGCAAAGGGAGAAGCAGTGCCAGCAAAGAGCGCTTCTCCAGGGGCAGTGCTCCTGGCAGGAGCCACAATCTCGGGTCCTCGTAGCAACACAGCAGCCAGCATCACTTTCCAGTATCCCAGCACAAGCAAAGCCAGCCAAGGAGACATAGCTGTTTTGTGTCCCTGCCGGTTGTCTGTCTGCCTCTGCCTGAAGACGGTGCGGCTTCTAGCCTGAGCCTGCCTCAAGTAGCAGATGGGAGGAGTAGGGGATTTTTTTTGTTTCTGTGGTCTCTGCTTAAGGCAAAAGAGTTTAAGCAAAGTTATTTTAGTTTTGTTTCCTAACTTCTCACATCTAAGTTCTGCTTTTAATTTTTAAACTTCTATTATTAACAAGGCAGATGGCAGGGGAAAACCAACAACAGTAACCCAAGGTCTAATAAAATCATCTGCATCCTAAAAAATGATCTCTTTCGAATGATCTGTATTAACAATTTTCTTCTGCTATATTTTTATTTTAAAATAAAAAAAACAAATCCAACTTCCTTTAATTTTCTATTAAGTGTTTGTTCCCTTTATGCTTATGTATAATCCCCTGTGGTCTTCAATTCTCCTACTACTTTCCTTTTATGAAGCAAGTTTGGATGTGTGGGCTAAAAGCTAATGACGCCTGGGACATTTTGTGTGAGAGCACTGGGCTCTGTTCATTTTGAGCACATAAAAGTCAAGGTTGACAAGAGGAAGAGTGGCCTTGTGTGCACCTCCAAAGCTCAAATGGGTGTTCCACTTAAAGGTATACGTGCATCTGTGAGAGTATTCATATGGGCTGCTTCTGTTCCACATCAAGCCCTCCAACCCCAGAACTTCTCATCCTCTTTATCTTTCCACCCAAAGATGCCTTACTTATGCCAAAATCCCCCTGTCCACATGTAGCCTCCTCCAGTGACCCTTCCTTCCAATCCCTATCTGAGCAAAGTCCCTGGTTCTGGAGAAAGTCCCCCCTTCCTCTAGAACTAGTGTCCTCTCTCCAGTCTTTGCAAGCCCCAAGCTTCTTCAGCTCTTTTTCACTTACCCTGTAACAGCCACCACCACCGTCTTTTACCCTTTCTGTGCTCTCATTGGTTTCAAGCAACCCTGTTTGCCTCTCTGCCTTGGAAACAAACCATTGGATCTTAAAAATGTAGACATAGACTTTGCCGAACACCAATCTGTCCATATGGGATTCATTCTATAAAGGATGGAGAAACAGATATTCTATCTTCTGGTTTTTTTTTTCTATTACAAAATGGCTTCTCTTTCCCTCATTCCCTTTTCTTTTTCCCTTTTCCCTTTTCCATTTTCCCGTTTCCCCTATTTTCTTCTCTCCCCTTTTCCCTTCTCCCCCTCCCCCCTCCTTTTTTTTTTTCTGATTTTGAAGTTATTATATGTTATCTTATAGCCAACTCAGCTCTGAGTTTTCATTAGACATTACAGCTTTCTCTTTTGACTCCTTGGAGAATCGCGAGAAACTTGATTGGGCCAACATGGATGAAAGTAAAGACTTACCAGTAATTTGAATGAAATGCTCTCACAAGCTCACCCAAAGCAGGTAGATTGGATTGACTTTCCACATGCTTTAATGGCTGGTTATGAAGCAGCCTTAGTTTATTAGTTCTAAGTATATCAAATGTGTTTCTGTGTCTTTCCTGACAATTTGTGAGTATTTCTACTTCTCAACAGTAAAAAGCTTAATAGGAGTGAACATTTGTAACATGATACAGTGCTCCTCTACCAATGATAGCATTTTCCTCTCCGTTGCCAAAAGGATTGTTTTGGAAGTGAGTTTTTACAGTGAAGAGAAGTGACATTCTCCAAAGGCATCAGATGAAAAAAAATGCTTTATAGAAATATTATGGCAAGAAGGATTAATAAAACAAAATCAAAACCCATTTAACAGGGCTTTGGCAGATTCAGGAAAAACTCAATCACTTTTTTTCTTCTTTTTTTTTTTTTTTTTTTTATTAACAAAAATGGGTTTATAGTCTCAGAAAACATTTCAAAAATACCCTAGTGCAGTTTGTCCAAAAGCAAAACAAAACGTTTAATTGGAAGCTATAGAAATATTTTGCAGATATACTCATAAGGTTTCCCCATTTCTATTTCTGGCTGAGTGAAACTGAAAGAAAAAACCTCGTAGTTTGTTTTTTTAAAATAAATTTCCTTATGCATCATTTGATTAAAATTATTCAGCCAGTTATATCAAAAAGTTAATGAGAATACTGGTGATAGACAGGTGGTAGACATGGTGCTAATAAACATGGATTTGAAAAGACTATCACCTTTTACAACTACAAATCAAGTGAACAAGACAAAGCCACGGGAACAGTCTTGGTTCAAAGACCAAACTGAAATAAAACGAAATGTTTTCAGTCAGCCCAAATTTTATTTTGCCCTGAGCTCTTTTAAAATAGGTTTTTAAAAAGAACTGAAAAACAAAAATAAAATCCAATAACCACAAGTGAAATGTCTCTAGCTTCTCTAAATGCTGTTAATCTCAGAGAGTTCAGTTAGTTAGAAGAGACTTGGCTGCAAATTAAAATTACTGAATAGAGAATTTGTTCTGTTTTACCTCAAACCAGGACATTCTCACAATTCCACCCCACTTCTGCTGAAGTAGTCCCAAATCTGTGATAATAATTTCAGTCAGTCCAAGTCCATCCTTTCTTCTATTTTCTTTTCTTTTTTTTTTTTAATAAACTAAATGCAATATTTGTAACAAAACTATAGAGTTGCAAGCAACACTTACATGCACAGATGACTGCAGTCCTTTCCCTGGGAATACCTACTCATCTAAGCATTGTGGGACTCATGTGCTGCACAGAAAGCCCGTATGACATAGCCTGAGATCTGTCCCGCTCCCCACGTTCGCTAGGAGAGCCCGACTCTCAGCTGCGCCTTCCGCCCCTATTTTCCTCTCTCAGCTTGCTGGAGTTCAGCTATTCATGCAAGAAATTTGACAGGTTTGCAGTACAGTTGAGCTCAGCACTGCACAGTGAGAAAGAAGAATGGCAGATGGGCAGAAAAAAGGGGAAGAGGGAAAGAGGAATGGCAGGTGGGAAGAGGATGGTGGTGAAGCAGCAGGATGGCCTGACTCTGCAGGAGATATCCACTGGGCAGAGGGCAAGAACTTTTGTTCCCATCTTGATTCTACAGATCAAAACCTGATATACTGCAATTTAAGAACTTCTTGTCACCTTAGCGCATTGATGGTAGGGATAAACCAAACCCAATTGTGGGATCAGTGAGGATTCAGGCCATGCACACTGCCCCCTGTACCTATGAGTGAGCAATAAGTGAAGCAGTGAGCCGCTAGCTCCAAAACTGTGCCAACAGCATGTTCTGAAAGAGTATCAGTTTTGATGTCTGATCTTTGAGTGGTTTAAAAGGCCAAGCATCTATCAGATGGCCAGAAAGAGGAAGAAGAAGATCCAGTAAAAGGTCTGAGGTCTGATGAAAATCATCATAATGTAATCTTCTGGGGCATGTTCATCTGCTAGCTGTGGAGTGGTTTTTGCTATGGCGGTTTCTTATTTTGAGGAACTCATCACACAGGAATGGGGAAATGGCAATGAACTGGCTGCTGAGTACAGTAGCAGGGGCCCTGCTCCCTTGTAGCTGGGGTAGAACCTGCTGGGCTGGAGAGCACTGAGCAGCAGTTTGTAAAGATAACGGAAAGCAAAGATGAACCCTATGAGCCCATTAGGTCTTTTCCATTGCTGCGCTAGGGTACTTACCAGCATACCCCATTTGTAGGGAGCCAAGACTGAATTCTTTTTTTCCTCTTTCAGTTGACGTGGACTGACTTCCTTGGAATAATTTAAGACGCTGACTACCAAGAGTATCATCTGCCTGAATATTTAATTTGTAGCCCCACCCAAGTTTCACAACTCTGAAAATAACCTCTTGTTTTGTAAGGAGAACTCCCACCAACTGAATTGCCCGGAGTTTCATAACAAGGACTTTACATTTGCATAGTTTTCTCCATAATCCATCCTGCATAATCAGGATCTAAAGCCTTGTCGTATTAAATCCTGCAATGTTTCTGTCCCATCAAAACCTGCTACAGGCTAAACAAATCAATGTACTACTTTTTTTTTTTTTTTTTTTTTTTTTTTTTAAATAATGTCAAAGAGCCTAGGAATTTTGACTTGCCTTTTTGGTCTTGAAATCCATGCACACAAAAAGATGTAACCTGTTCCTTAAAATTGTGATTGTTTCTTGTGTGGACTAATCGCAAGTTTGTCCTGCATCATCAGGGAATGTGTAAAGGAAAAATTGACTTTTTTCTTCCTTTTGGAGAACCATTGTTACTGTCCCCAGGTGAAAATGAGTTTCTCAAGGGAGTTAATTATCAAAGTCATCTGTAATATATTAGCCCTTGATTCACTCGTGCTGCACAATTGTTACAGAGACATATTAGCTGATGTTAATGTGTAGTTTTATTGTTTGATCCGCCAAGAGTTTGATGCAATTCTAAAGTATAGATGACTTCTTTATTTTGGTAACGGACTACAGTAGTGCTTTGTCTGCAATTACAGAAGCAGCAAAAGTGAGAGAGGAGTTTTGGGTGATTGGTGGTGTGGCGGTGGTGGTGGTGTACACCATAAAGGGCTGGGACTGGGAAAGCTCTCTGAACTACTGAACTACATGCCACAATACAAAAGTTGTGTAATGGTAGGGAAATATAAAAAAAAAAAAAAAAAAAAAAAACAGTGTCTGAAAGCCACTGATCTTTTCAAGTTGCTGCTTTTTTAGACATAGGTACAGCTTTTGTTTTGATACCAGCACATAAGTGAGAGAGGCTGCAGGAGATGGTTAATTAAAGCTATAGCATCCTTCATGCTGGCAATTATGTTTTGTGCATGACAAGTCGTAATTTTAATGTATTGAGTTTCAAATAAAGAAACCAACAACACAGGAATATAGGAATAGGCTCAAAGAAACAGAACGAAAACCCATCTACTCTGCTATGCTCTTTCTCTCAGTAGTTAATGCTGGATTTTTCACAGGAAGGAAAGAAAAGAAAAGCAACTACTCCTAACTCATAAATAGGCCAATCACCTCTGTATTTTTATGCTATAAGGGGTAACTCAGAATCCAATTATTCAGGCCAACATGATATATAATGCGTTATGAGTAAAACAAAAAGGGGTTTGAATCTGCTGTTTGATATCCAGTGTCAACAAACGTGGCAAAACTATTTGTGAGTCAGAGGTCATGTAAGCAAACAAAATAGTTGTGACATCTCTCTCCTGATCGATTACAGCAGAGACACTTTCTGTTCTGGTACCTAGAGAAAGAATTAGCAGTATAATGCAACATTAACATATCAGGCAACAGATTTAGCACAACCAAAGGAAGTAATTTTTCTTTTGATGGGTAATTAACTGATGGAACTCACTGCCACAGGATGTTGTAGAGTCCAAAAGCTTAAGCGGCTTAAAAGGAGTTGGAAAATTTTGCTGAGAATAAATCCGTCAGTGGCTGTTTAATAAGAGAGTACAGCCCCTGGCTTAGAAATTCCCTGAACAGCTGGCTGCTCAGAAATGGTAGACAGAGTGATAGAAAGAGTCCCTTGTGCTTTCTGTGTTTTAAAAATTTTAATGTTTTGGCATCTGCCACTGTTCATTGGTGGAAAAGTGGTACTAGGCTAGATGGACTTTTGGTCTGATGCAGTGTGATAGATAATTTTTGTGCTCTTGTTATGGAGCGAGGGAGCACACAGCTGCACAATCCCAAGGCTGACTAGCAATACTGTTTGCCCAAGTTTATCAAACTTAAAAGTTTCTGAGTTGTGTGCACAAGTTGACCTTCTCCAGCATGCCAAGTGGATTGGAGACTTGGGGTTGGATTCAGGAGGATGCGGTGTCTTCCCGCCTCTAACAATGGCTTTCCGGGTGTTTGGTAGAAGACCAATCCATCTTTGTATCTCAATTTCTCTATGTCTTCACACGAGGGAAGAAAACACTGACCTGCAATTGGAGATCTTGTTAAAAATACCTGCAAAACGGCCCTCATTTGCGTTATTACATTAGTGTGAACCATTTGCAGCAAGCTACTTAACCTGTCTCATTTTGGTAAAATTCACGCTTGTCTAGAAAACTCCATTTAGTTTTGAGCTTGAAGCTCACCATATATTCACAAATAATTTATTTTAGTGCCCACTCTAATTGCTGGGATCACATCTGTAGAAACGTGGACCGTAAAGGTGCTCGGGCACCTCTCTTGTCTGTCATCTAGTTGTTTTCTGTCTTCCATCTTTTTGGTCACTGTTATAAAAGACGTTACCTCCATCACGAGATGATGTATCTCCGCCTAGAGCAATGGGCTCTGGCCCGCTCAAAACCCGGTTGCCGCTGGGAGGGTCTGCAGGGCTGCCAGCGCCCCAGGCCTGCCGGGGAGGCGCCGGCTTGTCCCCTGCCAGGGCGGCTCTTGCAGGAGCAGCAGCACCCTCTGCTGGGACCGGATGCTGGGTCCTGCGACAGCGCAAGGAAAAGCTGGAGAAGGGACTTCTTCCTAAAAGGCGGACGCTTGCCCTGCCATGCATTCCTCTTCCCTGCTGCCCTCTCTGTGTATTCGAGAAGTGGGGAAGTCTGGGTCCTTTTCCGTCGCTTAAACTAGAGCTGGAGGAGGACCCCGAGCCGTACTGTCTCCGTAGTCGGTCTTTACGGACTGCTGGGTTAGATCCCAGCTGCGGAGTCAAAGGCTTTTCAGTGCTTCTGTAGGAAGACTCAGAGAGAGAAGTAACAAACATCAAAGAAATAAGCGTTGTAAGACTGGCTTTGAGAGTCTTCCTATCTTTTCCTAAGCATCTTTTGGAGATTATATGAAAATATTTTCCCACATAAAAAGAAAACCAAGCAGGATAGAAATGAGTCTGAAAGGTTATTTGTCTGTATAATATCAAACATTTCAGATTTGCATGGAGGATTAAAAAAAGGCAGATGGATCCAGCTGAAGCAGATAAAGCTTTTAAAAATCCTAAAGAAATTATTTAATTAAAAAAGTGTAGTGAATTAAAAAGACACATTAAGGCCTTGTAAGTGCCACATTTTTCAGCAATTAGTGATTGCTAAGGAGCGGTTTATGAAGATGCAGAGGTTAATACAGTAGAGTGTGATGTAATCTAGGATATCAAAAACCCAGTTATATTGCAAGCATGTATTTTTTTCCCTAGCTCAAGAGAAAGACACTCCCCATGGTCTCCATGGTAAGAGCTCCAAGAGGGGCTCAAAGACTAGTGTCACCTCAGAATATTTTTCTACTACTGCGGTAGAGCAGTTTGTCTTGCAGGAACACTAAGTGTCAAGGATGACAGCCAGGAAAGGGGACAGGAAGAGGGAATCAGGATTAAAGATTTAATAATGTGTTCTCTCAGTATTGGCAGAGGTGCCTCTCCTGTGGTGTCCAGAGGCCAGACCTGCGGCTGGAATGAAGGATGAAGATAAACTGGTTGGCTGAAGAAGAGGAAAGTAGTAAATGAAAAAGAAGTGGGAAATTGCTATGTGAAAAGTGATGAATCAATGGCCTAAAATGGCTTTTAAGCAGTCATAATCTGTGACAAAATACCAGACCTTATAAGTGATGCACTGAGATGTTGCCAAAAACTTTTTCGGGGACTGACAGAGATGCTGAATCCCCACAGCTTCTATTGGCTTTGGCAGGACTTTTGAGTCTTCAGTATCTGAAAATCCGTCAAAAAAGCACGTTTCTTAATTAACACCAAAATACCTTGAGAAGAGAAAATTTGTTTTTGTAAAGCTGAAGATTCACAAGGAAGTGATACGTGTGGCTTTTTAAAAACTGACTCTGAGAAAGTATGTTCAAGGTCAGGCTAGGCATGAATATCATTTATAAGCACTATGGAAATACAGAATAAAAACACCATGTGTGCAGAATAGTGAGTCTGCCATAAACAGGAGGAGGAGTTAGACAAGTGTGGGAACAGGAGAGTCTGTTGCAAAAAGTCTTCAGAGGGTAAACTTGATTTAATACTAGAAAGATGCATATTATTGTGTGAAGACAAGGAAAAAGTGGTACTAAGAAAAGCAAGTGAAGTATAGTAACAGGTATTGAACAAGGTTCATAAAATATCACAACAAATTACAAAAGAATTCCCATTTGGGATTATTAAAGCCTATCCAGAAAAAAAATAAAAATCTAGGAAATGATGGAAAATTGTAAATGTTTACAGAACTGAAGTTAGAGGGGAAGAAAGAAAATGAGCAGAATTATCTAACTAAGAAGAAAAACATCAGGTAGCAATAAATGTAAAGTTGAGTAAAAGGACAAATGAAAAGGAGAAGAGCAGACCACTTGAAGGTGTTTAATTGGTTTAATGAAGTGGTTTGGTAAAAATGCTATAATATTTGGATAAAATATTCAAATGGTAATTTGAATGGTGCCAAATGGTGCATGCAAGTCTTTTAATTAACTTCAAGGCTTGAGTAGTAATGGCACTTACTTGCAAGCAGAATAGTACTTATTTGCCAGGAATATATATGTACAGCCTACCATCTATTTATTGAAGAGTGGTTTTGATCAGTGTTCTGTAAAGACTGTTCAAATGAATAACCTTCAGAAACTGCAGAACCACGTTTTTGGCAAATTACAGATATAATACCAGACAACTGGTGTACTTCAGTCTATGCTAATAATGTGAAAGTTCCTGAAATGTTTTATTTCAGAAAGCTTTTACTTCATGGAAGACACGTGGCTCATTCAGATGAGATCAAGTTGTAAATTACTTATTCACACTGATGAAAAACCAATGAGTCAGAGACAGTGTTTCAGTGAGCAAATGTTCATCAATAAAAAGAAAAGTTCCACTTTCTAACCCCGACCTTCAAAAGCTGCCTCTTCCTGTGCACGTCACTGCATTAAAGCATGTATAAAGGAAACATCTCAAGGCTTGCAAATCTACTTCAAATGTTTTTAGCATTTGCATTTTCTGAAATCTCTGTTGGAGTACATTTGTGCTTTCAGTTTCTTCTGAGAAGCAATTTCTGATAATTGCTCTAGTCTGATTTCTAAAAAGACATTTTGGACTGCTGGCACCGTGGCTATCAGAGTTGTTTAGGAATATTTTATCTAAATGCAGTTTCTGAAAAAAAACTCCATTGAAAGAAAAGGAAAATGTATTTTCAGTTCCACATAGCTATTTTATTCTAAACCCATTAAAAAACTTTCCACATGTACCTCACAAATTATGATACAACACCTGAGGGAGCTGTAGTTGGAATGCTTCATTTACTTTTGGAAGGACGTGCCAAAGCTGGGAAGGAGAGAACTTCAAACCAGGGATGGATTTTTCATCTTCATTATGCGTTTAATAAAAAAGCACACAAATGTCACAGTGTTTCATAGAATAGGTGGCTGGTTATTTATCTCCATTAAGCAGCAGATGATTTATCATGAGGCATAAATTGTGTTTGTTGCTTTCTTTTTAATAAATATGAGCTTCACAGATTCAGAAGTATGCATCATTTTCAGACTCTCTCAGGTCACTCCGTCTGATAACTTGGCAATAAGAATTTTCCCACTTCTTTCAACAGAACATTTTATTTTTCAGCAGACAAGCAGAAGAGAGCATCCTGACACAGTATAGAGCTGCATAACTCAGCAAACTGACCCTGCTGCTGAGACAGCTGTGATTCACCAGAATTTCGGTGTGCCTGGGTCACCCAAGAGAGAAGCACTCCAGGTGTTTCAGGCATGAACTCCCAAACCTCCTGCCATTCTTAAAGCACTTCTCCAGCTTCGATACCACGACACTGTTGTCAGTGGGACTGATGTAAGTGGAAGGTAGACATATTCTGGGAAGAAGAGCTTTATTGGGCTAGTTGCCTAATCCATAGGGCAGGTCATCTCAGAAGCTGGAAGAAAACAGATCTCACTTTAAACAGATTTGTGCTGTTCTTCTGAGTGCTCTGAGGGCCCTTGACCATAATATAAAGTCTAAGTAACATCCACAGCCTTCTACAGTTGCAATGATAAGGCCAAATAGTTCATCTTAAGTGGTTCCCCGCCTTACATTATTGCCATTTGAAAGGTTTTGCCACTTGAGGTTACTGTATCTATTTTTGCCACCATGGATTAGTATCAGGTATGAAAGCCTAGTATTACTGAGACACAAGGCCTCCTGCTGAGAGAAGTATTAGGGCCAGGCAATTTTTCTGCCTGGATAGTCATCTAAAACTGCTGTTAAATGACAAAATAATTCAGTCACTCATACGCTCAAGGGTCATAACTTTTTCTGGCTGAAAGCAACGGGACTGTTCGCCTACAGAGAGAGGTCTGAGGGAAATCTTTGTATGTTCTGTACTCAAGATACAAAGGACTAAACAGTTTGAATTTCTTAAATTTCCCTGTGTCGGGGAATTTTCCCTGCTAGTCAAGAAACTTGTAATTCCTGTAACATCTGGGGCTCCATCTCCCGGCCCATACCAGCTTATCAAGGTAAGCATCTCATGGAAGGACAAGAAACAGCTGCTTATAATGTCATTGCTCAGACAACAGTTAACTGGAGAGCCCTTGTGTTTCCTTTACGCAGATTTAAAGGAGCAGGAAAAAAACCGAACTGGTTAAGGTGAGTACAAGTGTGTGGAGTTCATGTAGTATGCAAGAGATGCACAGCCAGAATCTATAAAGACTAAAATAAAAGCTCGTAGGCATCAGTGAGCTCTATGGCCCCGTTGTCAATAGATTTAGAGCTTGAACATCTGTCTCTGCTATCTGTCCATTTTGTGCTATCATCAGTTGTGGAGTCAGTTGTGGAGGAAGGAGGGTGAATGTGGCGTTTGCAAGCCATCACTGTTTATTTGATCTGGTGAGTGGGAGCAGTAAACGCTACTATTTGTAAAGAAAAGCTCTTACCTGAAGTTGTTGCCATTCTGAGCCTATGCCAAGCCTGTTAGTGTGGCATGGACACCTCTCCCCTTTCTTCCTCTATATCACTTTTGCTGTTTCTTGGCTAGATTCCAAAAGGAAAAGACAGTTAGAGAAAAATGTTTTTCCAAGAGCTGTAACTTGAAGGGAGAAGATAATGTTAATAATCTTGAGCAGTGACTTCCCTAAGGGAGGTTGCAGAAACATTAGAGTTGCAAACTCCTAGAATAGACTTGTAGCAGTGTAGCTTGTTCAGTGCGAGACAACAAAACCAGGTTGTAATTACTGGCTACAGGTTTAAACACTCAATCTGCCCTGGAGGAAATGCACTGCTGTCAGAAATAAAGTATAATTAGTAATTCTCTGATTGTCTTCAACACTTCTGGCCGGTAGTTGTGGCCTGTTCTCATTCCTCAGTCCTGGATGATGTGAACTGATGATGATTTCAAGGCCTCTTTAAAACAAAAGCTCAGTTTAATAGATCATCCAGGAGACCCAAGTTAAAATTCCCCCTTTTTGCAGGCTGTTGTTTACACGTTGAAAACATTCATGGCTGTCTGATCTGCGGGATTCACTGTGCCTCACAAACTGCATTGTGGGTAAAAGTAAGAGGCAAATCTATGCTGGAAAAAAACCAAACCATTTCTTCTTTAGGAAAATTACTGTGCTACGGAACAGTACTGCTGCCACGGACCATATTCTGAAATACCCAGAACTGGCTACTTGGTTTCTCTGTGAAATGCTTTCTTTCTGCTATTTGGAATTCACTCTTTGAACATCAAGATGACTTCTCCATTTCATATTGAGAGCTACTGTTTTTAGTAAGGTTTGTTTGCAAATGAATAGTTACTTTTGGGAGGGCAGAAGTTGCTAGGATGTTAGTCTGCTGCACAGTCCTTTATCTGTGGCTGTTTTTAGTAAGCAGTGTGTCCTCTCCTGCTTGCACTGTTGCTGTTAGACATAGACTCAGTCCTCCCAGTTACTGCTTACACCCACATTGAGTGGGATCGTGCTGAATCAATCCTTGCTGTGGTTCATGAATATCAGTTCTGATCTCCTACTGTCCCACATGCAGCCTGACAGTTCTAGCTTTAGCTCTGCAGGTCTGTGAACACCAGGCATCTGCTTTTATCTATGAAGTCTTTGGTTTCATTTCCACTGTTTCTTGGGACTCTGTAGCTGCCTCGTACAAGCTATCTGAAAAAAGCTTTGTGTTTGTGCTCTTTCATATTTATAGACCTGCTTGCTGGTTAGGCCCATGCTTGCTCTTTTGTGTATAGCCTCTGATACTTCCTTTTCTTCTTTGGGTTCTTAGAGGAAGCTGTTTGCTCTGGGATTATCTTAACCGCTTCTCGGTCTTGCCTGTTACCGCTCTGCTGGTCTGATTTTCACAGGTAGCAGACACTAATCCATCATTCAGCCTAGCGGCGTGCTCCTGGTGCCTCCAGGAAGGTACAGTGTAGTGGCCAAATGTTACCAGATATGCAATGTCTGTTTTATCAGTCATCTTTGGCTCTTCATACAGTTAGCACTCTTTTCCCCGAAGAGAAGCAAATGCAGATTCTCACTAAAAGAATGACGCCTTATCTATAACGCAGTAAAATTAACACAGTACTTTATTATTTTTGCTATTTTTGCAGTACTTGCAGTTGACCTGTTGTCTGAGCAGAATGTATTACTATACTATATTTTTCAAAATTTGTATTCTGTTTCCGTCCGTCACCTAACTATCCTTCAGAAAACCTGCCTAATACACACTGAAGGCTGCGAGTTTGCTGTCATCATACAGTTCCTCTCCTTAAGTTTTTTCCAATGTTTAGCTGTTACATCAGAGTTTCATGAGGTTGAACAGTGAATCTGTTGTATCTCACTACATCACTACACAATTCTTTTGAATTATGTTTTTGCACTTGCCTGGACTCTCTTGGCTTGGGTTAGAAAAGCCTTTTTACTCAAAATTCAATCTTATGGGATGCGTTTTACCTAATCAGATACAGATGTCTTCCACACAGATCTGTGTTCCTGAGCAACTTACCCAAGACTCCTTTAATAGCTGTTAAAGAAAAATGCCCTTTCAGGGTGCTCTTCATTTCATATCATCTAATTTTAGGCATGCATTTAAAATATCTCAGATGAATTGCATCCTTAAAGTGCATATTTCTCTCATGTTGATATCTGAAGTTAGGTAAAATAAAATTTGCTTATGATATCACACCTTGCCTCTGTTGGAATAACTGCTGTCTTTCCTTTAAGCAAAATCTCGTCTTTCACAGACAGCAGTAGGAGCGGATAGTCTCCTGTGCCACTTGTGATTGGATTAACCAGGGAACATTTATTTTTTTAAAGTCTTCAGAAGCCTGCCCGGTCCAACACTTTATTAGATTTTGTGAGGTATTCCACTGGAATTGCAAAAGTATTTTTGCATCTTGTCAGACTGTATCAGTTGTTCCAAAGATCTATATGTTACACTGAAACATCTGCATTCAGCAATGACTCTTTCTAGATGTGTGTGATCAGACATCATGGCCGAGAGTGACCTGGTGACGCTGTTCTGCTCCAAAAGAAGCCGCTGGTAATGCGTTTTGAATGCATAAACACAATCGATTTCTCAAGGTTGTCCTCAGAAATGCTGTCACACTTTGGGTTTGCATTATGAAGCTACTTTTACTTATTTCCAGTTCAGCAGCGTCGTAAAGTTGGAGTTAGGGATTTTTGTCCCTTTCAAAAACTTGTCCTTGGGTATCTCAACACTGATCACTGTTACACTACAGGTGTTATGTAGTAAATAGCAACAGAAATAGACTGTTTGTAAGTTTGTTTTTTTCTTTCTTTTCTTTGGGTGGGGTGTGCGTGTATTGTTTTGTTCTGTTCTGTTCTTTAAGATCACTCAGCACTCTCACACCACTTCCAAGCTCTAACCTCTCATAATCTCTTCTCACTTCTTTAACCTACAGACAAGCTGCTTGATGCAGGTAGAAATTCTGGACCTTCTACCTGATCTGAGTAGGTTTGTGTAACAGAATACCTTTATCCTTTCAGCAAACAGCAGGAAGCGACTTTTGCTGATATGCTAGTGCGGTCTTCCATTGAAGTTACTGCATGCACAGCTCTCAGAAAGATTGCCTGCTCTGTTGTAGTTGGAAGGTGCAATTTACTACAGTCATACAGTAATCTCTATCAGGTTATACTTTAATGACAAGTAACATTTAGCTTTTCCTGACACTCTTGTGTAGAAGAGATACAGGTACATTTCAGAGAAGGTAAATATTTTGTCTCTTTTACAAACAGAGAAAGCGAGAGTCGGAAAAGTGAGGGAAATTATTGAAGACCAGTCAAGGAGGGAGGGGATGAAGTGGTAGCGCTGCAAAGTGATTTCAGAGTCTTGGTCCAGTGGTCTATCTATTAGACCCCAACCCTCCACGTTATTTCATTACAATTTGAAGGTCTTCATGTTCGGTCATAGCAAATGTCAGAGTAATTAAAATCCATCATATCCTATACAATCACCAAAGTAATTCTGAACAATCCATAGCAGGGTAAAGTAGGTTGTTGCAAGTCTGTTAAGAGTGTCTGATCATAAGATGTATGCATACGTCTACCAGGCATAATTACTGTGCTGAAAATAATGATCTCACTTTCATTTGTGTTTCCTAACATTTTTAGTGGATATGTTTGTTTCAGTAGCTGTTTAACATCAATCTTGATAGGCAGATTATTGCCCGTCAGATTTTCTTTACATTAAGCAGACTGACAGTGTGTTTTGCCCAGTTATCCTAGCCATACAGCTGCTGGCAGGCCATACATTAAATGCATTATTACGAATACTCAGCTTGCCTTTCTAAGTCTTTTCAAGAGGAGATATTGTCTCCATCTTTGTTAACAAACCAGCCCAGCAAGATGAGCTACACAGCTATTTTTCTCTCCTGCCAGGGAGGGAATGAAGTTATCTGGTAGCCATCCCAGTGATTTGCTCTGTGGCTGCCCAGGGCACGTCTTTTCTCAAGAAGGCTTTTACCATATTGAGTGGTGCGAATGTCGGCAGCGATTCATGTGATCGTACAGTTTCCACAATACAGCCAGCCTGACTCAGCAGGAGCAAAGCCAGTGTTCGTTGTGGTAAAGGGGAGGAATGAAATACAGAAATGGAATTAAATACAGAATAAAGTGAAATAAACAAACAATAACTAATATGGGTCAAAAATTTACCACTGAATGAGCTTCCTTCATCAAAAGATAGGATGAGCTACCTGCACAGAAGGGTAGGTATGTCCTAGGCAGTGATGAATATAATTTATATAATTAAAAATATGGGAAACTTTGGAATGACTACTAAAACTCCTGCTTCAGGTTTGGGGCACTCTCAGATGCAAAAGATGAGGAAGAGACCTGCAACCAGTTCTTTGTAATAAGTGTATTCCTATACATGCCTACTGAGGTAATTAAATGGAGAGGTGGAATATTAGTTAGACTGCAACATTTTCACACTACTGCTAATGAAGTAAATTTGATACTGTGCTACCGTGCGTTGTCTCCACCTGAGACTATCACAAGAGTAAATTAGTCTTCCTGTGTGATGCTGTTTTTAGGGACTCTCGAACATGAAATAATCTCTAAAGAAAAGCTTGGATAAATTGGGTGTGTATGAAGATATCATCCTCAGTGGTAGGACAGAGAGAGTTTATTGTCAGAAAAAAAAAAAAAAAAAAGGTAGATATTGTCGCAGGATTCAGTGTCATGGGAGAATGCTGTGTTGGCAGGTGAAATGCTTGAGTTAGTGTTACATCCAAAGTGAAAAACGTCTCAACTTTGAAACAGTTTAGCAGAAGCTAAGGCAGGGACAGTTAAAAGCACCGACCCAATGGGAGAGACACAAGCAACTGGTCTGTGTAAAACACATGTTTAGATGCCTAGAGGGCAGATGGAGACTGTTACAACAACCCTTCTTTCCTTTCACCATAGAAAAATTCCAGAAGTAGCAGTTCTGGGACTCACTGTGTTACAAGGTTCTCCTTTTAAATTTGCACTGCTTTTCTGCATTGTGCTATTATCTTAATGAAGGAATTAAAGACAATGAGACATCCCTGCATGGCTCAGTGTAAGTCTGAATCAAAACGTCTCTCCTATCCTTGTTGAAGTGGCCTGGATTATTGCCTATCAGGGCAGTTTGTTGTCTGAGTGCTCCTCCATGGCATGCCAGGAAATGCTGCAGTCAAGCGGTGGATCAGAGATTGATTTTTTAAAATTATTGGTTTTAGCAAAAAAAGCCAAATGACTAGAGACATCTGAGAAGGAACGAACCACAGCTGAATGAGATGGAAGTGCTGAGGAGTGTGCTGATCTAATGAATTGTGTGACGAGGAATCCAGTATGAGTCAGACTTCACTGGCTATGAAGCACTTACAATTTATTGCTTGCTGTATGCTGTTCATCACCTCTTCAACTATGTTATCACCTGTGTGAGGAATGCATGGCCATTTTTGACCTGCTCTTCTGCTCTGTCACATTTTTCTTTCTTCAGGGAATACAGTGATAATTTGAGAGAATTAGATTTACTGATTATTTTACTGCCGCTGATGATTTTACTGCCAAGATGAATGGTATTCTTTTTTCTCAGAGTAACAGCTCCTAGTTAAACTTAAATCCAACAATTATCAACCCTCTCAGCCAACTACCACAGGGTGTTATAATTAAGAAATAAATGAAGCTCCCAGTCAAAAATAAAGTGACCTTCTGATATCAGCCATGGGAACTGAATAATTGTTTTTACTCTGAATAATCAAACAATAAAATAATGGTTATGTTATAATAATGAAGTAAGAGAAGATAATTTCCTGCTCTTTCACCCTAAGCTCTGCAGGGTGTATCTGTAGTGGAGTGCAGGTGAAGAAAAGGTACTTTCTACTCCTGGGAAGAGGTAGAGAGAGACCCATCAAGGAACAGGAGAGAGTACGGCGGCGAAGAAGGAGTCTCCATACATAGAGTGCATAAGGAAAGATCTGTAATTCCTAATCAAAGAATTTGAAGGAGACTGTGTAATTCAGTACGGTGCTATGCTGACATGATTGTTTACACTACAGCTAGTGCTAAAACAGGAGAAAAATGCACATGATACTATGACAGTGTACTTGGTGGCTATGATTTTTAAGGTGAAATTCCTTAGAAAATGCTGTAGGTTACCTTGGTAAAGAAAAATTATTTTAGAAAATTTGAACATGATTTTTGCAGCCTTACGGTTCAATTTTGAAACACTGGGAACCAGAAGCCTGAGGTTTTACATTCCTTAATATGTTTGAGCTGGTTTTGTTATTACATTTGTTAGTGATTCCGTGTTAGGATATTTTTTTTTTTCCTTACAGACTTTTTATAAAGAATAATTTTTTTTTGCTCACTTTTCAGTTTAAGCAGGTTGACAAGTACCAGGGGAGATGCAAATCTGGGAGGTGGGGATTATTTTGTGAAATAATCAGGCACATGGTCAGAATTCGATGCTTTGCAGTCTTCCCTGAAAATAGGTGCAGAATATAGACTTTCATTCGGAAGAGATGCAAATGTAACTCTGTCCACTAGAGGTCAGCAAATACTGTGAAATTTCTTAAAAAAAAAATCCTGCTTCAAATAAAAGCAACCCTCAGAATCTTCCAGTGTCTTTTTTCTCAATTTCTGCAAGTTTATTGTTACAAATACCAAACAGTGGCTGATAATATCTCACAACTGGAATTAAGCTTGTCAAAGCTGCTCCTTTCTCAACTACATCCTGTGATCAAACGATTCAACTCCACATGCTGAAAGCTGCAGCTTTGTCTCTTCCGTCTTTCTTGAATGTGTGATAATATCAGGAGATTTGCTTCATACAGGATTTACTTGCTCTGCCTGTTCAGATTATTTTCAGGAAATATTGTTCCCTCTGGGAGGAACGTAATGCACGGGACTTAAAAATGGGCACATCAGCTACACACAGGTGTGTGCTGCTGCAGATCCAGCTTTAACTGCAGAGCACAAGTGGCACCAGGGAGGGAACCCAGGGAGCCCCTTCTTGCCCACAGAAAGGCTGATGGTACCGATAACAGCTGGAAGCCGCAAGGGGCCTTTTTGAAGTCGAGCTACAACAGCTACCTTCTGTTTCCAAACTAACAGAACCGGGGCTGTGAAGAGACCTGTCAAATAGTATCAGTTTCCCCTCTTTTATGGTTGCCTTTCTTCTCTAAGACAGAAAAAATGCAATAAACAGTAATGAGACATAAGAATTTAGGTGACTAGTATTTGTGGTTTTGCTGGTGTCCAAACACAAATGTATATGACTATCATTTTTGTACCTTCTTCATGAATAGAGGCTATAATAGCAATGTCAGGGCAGTTTTAGTACATTTTCCTTATATGGATTACTTCGTAAAGTGTTCCAAGAAACTTTTCTCCTGAAAAACACATTTGTATTTGTGACAGATCTAATATAGGACAATATATTGAGTATTCAGGCTTGAGTCTAAAAAAAAGACTTGTTATATTTCTTTTCTTTCTCCCTCATGTACATTTTAAAATTTGAGTAATTCGACTCTGAAGTATCTACCTAGGCCATATCCAAGCATATAATAGGGAGAAGCAATGAATAATGCAGTGAGAAATTCAGGGCGTCAGAAAGTCACAAATTCAAACCATTTCTTATTACGCTTTTCTTTTTGGTTGCTGTTAAAATTGGTGAGAAGAATGAAAAAAAATTATTAAACAATTGCTATAGCACTTGGAAATAAATGGAAAGTGGGTGATAAAAGTACCCTCCTCTGGCCAAGTAAGGTGACAAGAGAATCAAAATGTATAAATGCTTTCACTGATTCAGGAAAGAAAAGGAAGCAAACACCTCCCAAGCAGTAAGAAAATAAGATCCTTAATGAACTGAATTCTGCCTTTGAACACTTTAACAGAAACATATGGCAAAATTTTGGGTGTGGAAATGATCCAGTTCAAGAATTTACCTTATTAGATTATTCCAAAATAGACTGTAATTCTATGCTTTATATAAATGAGAATATATACACGGACAAAAATTATAATTAAATGGAAGCATTGTAATTAGTGTATCACATGAAGTATATAACAGACACTTTCTATTTTCTGCACCATCAAAATGGCAACTGTAAAGAGTTTTGTCAAATATTATCTCTTTTTACAGTGACAGATGGTGACAGTTAGAATTATAAGGAATGCCTAAATTGCATAGCATAAGCCTGTATGAGTAACGGAGTCAAATTTCAAAGCTTCATGGGTCCCCTCAGATCTGATAAAGCTTGCCACACAGAGAGGAAAGCTAACCTTTATGTGCCTGATCAGCTGTCTCCCAGGGATGCCAGTTGTCTGCTAGATGTTTACCTAAGTCTCAAAAATCTGGTGTGAAGCTTAATTGCTGAAGATTTTTGGAGATAGGAAAGAAACTGCAGAAGTTCCTCTGTTTGAGGTAGGGGGTGGTGAGGAGAAAGGAAAAAAAAAAAAAAAAAGAAAAGAAAAAAAAAAAAAGAAGGGAAACTTTAAATTCCAGTTTGCCATTCTCCCTTTTGAAGAAATAGAACCAAAGTCCTGAAGGAGATTCAAATTAAATCGAATGCTTGAGAACTGACCTGTAGGTACCATCTGAGGGAGATGCAAACAAGTTGTACCTCAGGACCATTCTGTTGACTTGCTTGATTAATGAAGCTGCAAAAACATAATTGAGAGACAAGTCTACTGCCCAGCACCAAAACCAAAAGCCATTTGGTAGCTGGAAAGAATATGTAAGTTCAAGTACTTTAAATTTAAAGTCAAGAGTTTCAATTTCTGCTGAAGCAAAGGGCTCCTCACTCTCATCAGTAGTGCTGAACCACCCAAAAACCCCCAAACAATTTAATTAATCCACCTTATTTCTTATTACATTGAATCACACATTTTTTTCCAATGGAAACTTGACAGAAAGCCAAATCTACTCTTCTTACTTCTTGTCCTACCACTACAAACCTCTGAGAATAAGTGTATATCCAGGCCACTAGAATATTCAAGCCACAAGGCTGTTATTCAAAATAAGAATCAAAGCCTGCAGCAGACTTAGGTGCAACGACACTTTGTTTTAAATATCTTCAGGTCAATTTAATTTTACATTGAAGGTTTAAAATATTATCCTCTCTGTTTTATGTTTTTTTTTTTTTTTTTTTGTCCTACAAGTGTCTGAAAATGATTTGTAGCTGATCCTACAAAAGTGTGTAAGCACAACAGTTTATACTTTTTCGTTTATTAATATTCAATTATTTTATCTACTATTTTCCTGCTGCTATCTGTATATTTGTTACTTTTTTTTAAATTTCATTTAAAATATGTCTGTATTTTAACAGAGATAACAGTAATGGGATTTTTTCTACTATTTAAAAGGAATTTCTCTTATTTCAGTTTGTGCCCACTGTCTCTAGTAAAGGCATGCCTTTATTAGTTACTGTTACATAAACATAACCTGAAAAGTTACAGGTTCTTTGAATATATACCTTTAGATTATTGTTTTTTCCTCTGATATTCATGTGAAGGAGCTGATACCTCATAACACCCGGTCCAATTTCTGTAGATCAGGCCCTATGTTACTTTTATCCTACCCAACATTAATAATGCATTTTACTGGTCTGAAGGAAATTTTAATTCCCCACAGAGGTTCTTAAATTTACCAAGCAGTATCCTGTGTCCCTTTGTGGTACGATAGATTGCCTACAGTGATGAAATGAAAAGAAGTTGCAGTAGACTCATGCACAATTCTCAAAGGTTGCAATTTGGGTCAGAGTCCTGAGCCATAGGGAAGAGCTCAGATTTAGTGTTTGCTATTTTAGAGGGCTGCAGATAGATGACAAAAATTAAAAAGAATAACTTTGCGTGACTACTCATGAAATGTTTTTAGGAAGTTCAGTAGCACGGAAGGATGTATGTCCATTAGGTTTATTTTTCCCTAAGGAGAAGTCAAAATTTCATTAAAATCTCCTTGAATTTAAACAACAAGGAATGTATTTATCTGAATAACAAAGCTCAAGTCCCTTTATGTACAATCTCCTAACTGCATATGCAAATAAAAACTCACCTAGAATGTGGAAGAACTCAGATATAGCCTATATAACAAGATTTTTCTCACTTTTTGTAGGTATTTTCTTTCACTGAGAAGAAAAGCTTCCAAGAAAAGTATGCAGAAAGAATAAACCTAGTTATGCAAATTCAGCAGAGGATTTTTGCATCTGTACAAAAGGAACTGATTTTTTGATGCTCAGTATTCAGCTAAATTTGAACAAAAAGCTATAAAACAGGGCAGATTATAAAAAATCCTTAACTACTCCAAATTTAAAAAACGTAAGTTCAAGATATATTTCAAGTGTATGGTTTCTTATTTTAGACAAGATCCACTGATTACTGAGCTTCATCTATTGCAAACTGCCAAATTACAAAAACCTCATTGACGTCACTGATCTTAATTTTCTCAGCAAAAACTAACTAACTTCTGCATTTTTTTTGGAAAGGTTGAGTTGATAAAAGTGATTTTGGTAGTACTAGCCAGTAATGCTCTAAGTTATCCTAGTTTTAGTTGTTTCTTTTATATTAGTGTGTGGCTTTGTTCCACATCACAATCCAAAATACCTCTTTGCCAGATCCGTACAAAACCTTACAAATGATTCATTCCGAAGACATAGTACAAGTTTCTTTTAAAACTTCTTACCACTTGTAAATTGTAAAATTTTACTTTGAAAAATAATTTTGTGTTGAGACTTAACGTGTCTTCTTTTATCCAGGACATATATTTATTCTGGGTGTATTCCTAATTTGTATGTTTAGAGGATGAAGTGGCAATTAGAGGGGCAGAGGTAAAGTGCCATGATTCCCTATTATTGTGGGGAGAAACACTGACCACTAACCTTGGGGGAAACAATAAAAATTGAAGCCAACTTTGTTTATACACTGCATTATATTTAGAAAATAATTCTCTGATGTGGTGCCAGAACACCTGGTAAAAAGTCTTTAATGCACAGCAAGGGTTAGCTGTCTAATGAGGTATGAGACAATTGTATTAATCAACTATGTCTTTTCTCACTCTCTTGGGGCAAATAGCTGCACATTGGTTATGCCTGATTCTTCTCGGGTCTGCCAAACTTAACCGCAAGTTAGGGTTTAGGAAGCTCCTAGAGACATCTGATATTTGTCTTGCTACAGTTGCTGTTTAATTTCTCTAGGTGGAGCAAAACATTTATAAGTGGTACTAAGTGGCTTCCCTTGCTTTTTCTTAATTCCTAGGTTATGACAGTTGCAGTTATCTTTATTCTTCAAACACATATGAAATTAGTTTGAAACCATCCTGACATCGTGTTTTTCCTGTATATTTCCCAATTCTGACACTGCTAACAGGCATCCAAAACCAATCCGAAACACATCCCAAAACTACTGGTTGTAGAAAGCTTAATGTTAATGCTGTATATCCTGATGCTGCTTTTGCTGGCATATTGCTTATTAGCTACTTGTTCATATACTGATGTCTTCCTTTTACAGAGCGTTTTTGTAGATATCATTTTTGCTCGTTTGTACTGAGTCCAGTAGTCCCACAGCATGCTTGCCGGCTGTGAGATGGAGAAACGTACATCTGTGTGAAGCATGCAGGGGTGCCTTAGTATGGCTTACACCGCTTTTCAGCGTGTACTGCTTTATCTTACTCATTTCCTTGCAGTAGTCCACTTCTTGTGGGTAGTACACAGAGTCCCACCTTCAGAAAATACCCAAGGCAGCTTGTCAGCAGAAAGCTTCTTATTTAAAAGTAGCAGCAATTATTATTTTTATTATGATGCGGACAATGCAGTGAGAGTACGTGGAACTGCACAAACTGCAGTTTGCAGACGCTGCAATATAGATGCTCCTGTGCCTGAAGAAACAATGTGTTTGAGAACCAGAAGCAAGAGCTTTTTGGTCCTTTGACCTCCATGGGAAGACATACAATTTAACTCAAGCAGCTAGAAAGAAACCACTCTGCTGAAGGCTCCATGTGATGATAACATCACCTCTATTTCAGCAGCAGCATTAGCAACAATAGGAGCCAACTGTCTAAAGCCTCCCTCTGTTCAGCTCATCCTGGCTGTTTTCTGAAGTGGCATTTGGAGAATACTGCATTCAGAGAAAAGCAAGTTTACAGGGATTTTGTTGATATCAGATTTGAACCAGACCTGATGTGGTGTGCTTTTCTGCCTTCAGAAACGCTTCCAGCTGTCAGCTAATGCAGGTATCCGTGCTCAGATAAAACAGAGTGCTAATGTAGCTACGGTGTAAAGAGACATAATGCCTTGCTTATGTTTTAGGCATATTTCTGTGTGAAAAGTGTTATCTAGAAGTTGCAGAATATGATGCCAACAAGGAAGTCAACAGAGTACAAAGAAAAAGGGAAGAGAAAAAAAAAAAAAAAGGAAGTATTTTCATCCTGATTGAACAGTAGAACCCTCAGAGAGCTCAGGAAGGGTACTTACAGCATCACTTTTTGGCATCTGGTTTAAGCTGCTAAATTAAGAGTCATTCTATAGTTTCCTCCAATGGGATAAGGAGCCAAAGTAATGTCTTTTTCTCTCCCTTCCCTATTCAGGTCCCTAATCTGGTCATTTAATCTGGTGTCTCCATTAGCACTGTAGTTTGGGTCAGCAAGTGCTTTTGAAATAAATTTCCTCCACTCCTCCTTGCCACGCTTTTGCAGAAAGGAGAGGGCTCGGGGTTTCAGTTGAGACTATCCCAAAGACGGGGTCCAGGAGCACTCCGGGTGCCAGGAGGTGTTCAGTCTGCAGAAGTGCACTGGAAATGATCTGAAGTAAAGCCTCCAAACTGCGGGTGGTATGGGCGCTGGGAGTCAACACAGTTCCTGCTGTGCTGCCCTGCCTGTTGGGGCAGACACAGCCTGAGATAGCTGCCTAATGTTAGTCACTGTAAATAACCCCACCAGCATTTGCTCATGGTGACACAGAAACCCGCAGTGTTGCCAGAACAGAACCCATGTGGCAGAGACTCAGTTTAGAGAGGTCCAAAATCATGTTGAAAACAGATTTTCGTGAGAGCTACTTCCTGGTTACTGGTTTCATGAGAGGCTGTTTGTGGGAAGAGTATTAATCAATTTATGCTTAAAATATTTCTCTAGAACACTAGAAAAACTCTTTACAATTGCCAGTCTCTCTTGAATCTTGGTATTGTCCACAAAATTTCCGACAAATCCTTCTTGCAGTACTTTGCACAACATTGCCTATAGCCAGACTATTCTTCCAAATGTGGAGCTGTAAGCAAGCGTGTTGTGTTTGTTTGCTCAGGTGGTCTGAGACTCCCTTACAACAGGTGTCAGCATCAGCATTTATGCTGGCTGCAGCTAGTTGTAAATTCAACAGTCAAACATTTTTCCCATTACAGAAAATGCTGATTCATAAAAAGATTGTGCAAAAGTTCACAGCAAGTCAACAAAAACATGTAATTAATTAAAAAAAAAAATAAATTAGGAAAATCTGGTTCTTGCTGAACTTCAACATATATAACTTCACTGCAGGATAGTTGCTGTCTAATAGATTAAACACTGAATGAAAAAATGAACAGTCTTATCTGTTAACTTGCTGAGACATCTTGGATCTTATTCCCCCAATGTGTTATTTTCACATATTTTCTTCAATTCCAATATGAGGGGAAGGAAAAGAATGTATCTCTCTACAAAGTAAGTGCAAAGGTAGCCATTTTTATTTCACTCATCCAGCTAAGCTTAGTATTGCAGCGCATATTGAAAAGGCTGAGGCAGCTTCTCTGAAAAAAGAATACAAACAAGATCTGCTCAGGAAAGGAGAGCTGGTGGATCTTCAAAGGCTCACTCCATAAAATAACAAGCCCTCCCTCAATAGGAACGTGGTTCCTCTGTTAATGCTTTGAGGATGCAAAATATGAAATACAGACGCGGGGCCGCTGAAGCCGCTGCTCTGGCAGAGGGGGGGCAGCTGCAGCCCTGTGCCCCCAGGTCCAACCAGCACAGAGGCTGAGCATGTATTCCCAGCAGGCACATGAACACGCACACACACAATTCATATACATACACATATATATTAAAATGTATACAGCTTGCCACATAGAGTCATCCTGTGGCACTAAGGGCTCCCCCCGCCCCTGGGGCTCCCCCCGTCGCCCTGCGCGGGGACCAGCTTTTCATCGCACAACCTGAGAGGTGCGATGTGAGGCGCTGAGAGAACTGGCTTCCTGTGTAATTAAAATGTGTGACCCAACGTTATATTTGCAGTGTGCAGCTAAGCAGGTGAGAAACCCAAAGACGTAAACAGGAACTGAGAAGTGTGCTTGTCCCCGGTGAGAGCTGGTGCCTGGCTGACACAGAAATATCGCCTGGGAAGCCCTGCAGAGCACAGAATATATAGAGGATATATATATATATATGGTTTTTTTTTTCTGTTCACTGCTAAAATACAACTAACGATATTTATCTTTTTTATTTTTTTTTTTCCCCCCACAGGTTTATATTCACCACTCTAATATGGCTATAAATATCTGTATTTTTTCTATGGTTTTGAACTGAGCTGTAAATTTAAGCTCTTAGTCAATATAAACTCTCACTCTGGGACATATTCCGTACTAGTTTTTGGAGACTCTGCATCTTTGAGAGGCAGTTATGTTTACAGACGCACGATGGTCAGAAATTTCATTTCAAAGACTCTTATGTAGCTGTCTCTGAACACTCACATGGATTTTTTGTTCTGGTTAACATTAAAATGTCATACTGACATCAAAAGATCTGACAATATTGACATGAATGAAAATGTCAGCATTTATGATGGTGGGAGTTTGTAAAAATAACCAGTTACTTTGACTCGCAATTGAGGAACTTCTGGACCTCTTGATTTAATAACAAAATTTTATTTTCCACAATTAAAACAAGTTATTTTATTAAAATATACTAGTGATCAGGCTTATTTTTACCTATTATTTAAAATATCCCTGCCATTTCAAATTGGGGTGCCTAAAAGCAGCCAAAAAAAATAACGAGTAAGAAATTTTGACCATAATTCATAAACATTGACTTCCAGTGAAGAAAATGTGCTTTTTACATTTTTTAAGATTATTTTAAATTTCAGAAACTCTTCCTAAGACTATTTTTTTCTGCTAACACACTTGCAAAATAAATGCAAAAAAAAAGATTAAATCTTAATTGAAAAAAATTAATGTGAAACTCGACCCTTTAGATCCATCAAACTTTAGAGATCTGTACCAAGTTTTTTAGCAAGAACACTAACTGCTAAGTGCTGTGGTGGTTCTGAATTTTGACCATTAGGCTGCTATAACTATTTGCTCATGTTGAGTGGTCCTTGAAACAGCCTTCACACTGAATGGCCAAATGTTAACTGGATTTTGTGACACTCCTGGGCATGAAAAACCTTCACACCCTGAAATAAGAGATTGGATGCTATTACATTGGGTGGGCACAGACACAGGTTGTCGAACAGCAGTATTTGTTTGACAACAACCATGACCACAGTATTTGGAAACTCTGTACCTGGGGAGAAGAAAAACGCTTCCTTCAGATCTAGGGCGTACTCGGTGCAAGAGACTGACCTGGGTAACGGCAGTGATCTCCTTGCTTTTCAAGTTTATTGATCCAATTGATCATTCATTCCCCAACACTCTGCTTCTCATACCAGCTGTCTTGTCTGCCTTCCTCTCTTTTACAGTTTTTCCCAAATTAATTCTCCCATACTTCTATGGCCTGTCTTGTTTCTGTTACTCTGGAGTTTGATTGCCATTACTCAATGGCCCCAGTAGCTGGTATGTTTGTGCTTGGGTTTTCTGTGTGGGTTTTTTTTTTTTTTACACGGACTTGTTTCCCTGTTTGTTTTTTTATTCCAACACTTCACTATTCACAGGTTTTTCAAAGAGAGGACAGAACACACATGTGCATATCCATGAACCAATCCGGTCAAGGAACATTTAGTCAGGTATTCACATACATCGTTCAGGTATTTACATGCATACTCAGAGATGGCTGGTTTTGGAACAAGACAAATAAATAAATTATCAGCAATGCAGTCACTACCATAAAATCACATATAAATCTTTGAAAAATTGAGAAGCCCCAAAGGAGTCTGTTCAAAGGAAGCCAGTTTCAGTAATATTTACAGTCTTTTTAATCACATGGTAATTGTTTGGTACTGTTGATAAAGCTTATTCATTGGATGAATATAAAGTCTCTAGACATAATTCTTGTCAGGTTGAGCTTTGGTATTCGTGTATGCACAACACAGAAGAATGGCCAAAAAAGCTCCTTTCATCAAATCGTAAGTATAACTTGAAAAAAATATTTTTCTCCATCAGGAAATAGTAGGAAAAAAAGAGAGAGAACATTAGAGGGAGCTGTTGCACAAAAGAAAAGAAGCAGTATTTCGGAAACCTTTCTTTTCTTGGAGGCAAAATAATAATAATAAATATAATGCAGAAGAAAAAGAGCGGGGAGTGAGCATGCAGGAAAGAAGCCATGACAGTTATAAAAGGAAATGCGATTATGCTCTGTGATTTGATGAACACGTCCCATAATGCTGATCTTTGGGATGGCACAGCAGGGCTGCTGTGCTACAGACAGTCTGCTTAAAAATGTCAGTGTAACAGTCACCCTGTAGCCACCTGAGTCCTCGACCTAATTAATTTTGCATGGCTCGGCAGATCATTCTTCAGGTTCGTTTATTACTTCTAAGAATAAAACTTGTGCTGTTCTCTGTGCTGGGGAGAAAGAGTGAGAGGGAAAGGCTGAGGGAGACGGTGTCCTTTGGGGAACTCTCCCTGGGCAATCGACATTCAGAAGCAGAATGGTGTTACCTGGCAGACATCTATTGAACCTATATTTCCTCTGGCCTGTTCTTTCTACGTGTCCACTCTGGGCAGTGGATGTGATTTCAAAGGATGCACCCACTGGTGAGGAAAGACTGGTTCCCACTTTTTGGAGGAACTGGGCTTTATTATCATTTACTAAAACACCATGAAACCGTTTGTTCCTTTCCCTTTCATGCATGCAAAATGCAAAGCTTTGGGACTTGGTCTCTTGCAAGAACATCCCTTTTTTTTGCTCCCTTCATCCGCATGAAGAAGTCACACCATAAAAATGGGACTATTTTGGTCTGGACTTGATAATTCATAACTGTTTTCCAGATCTGGTACATTATTAATACAAAAGGGACTGAATGAACAATTAAGAACCAAGATCCTTAGCAGACTCCATAGTTAGGTTTCAGAGTAGTAAATGAGACATTTTAAACACAGGATTCTGTGAAATCGGGTCTCAGCAGAGAACAGTTTATGATCCACATGTTTGTGGTTTTGGTTTTTCTTTCCTTTAAACACAGTAATTTGTGAAGCACAGTAGGGACCTGCACTCATTTTTTTCTGGTTCAGGAGATTATCTCCTGAAAAACCAAGAGAATCATATTTGCTACGTTGAGATTAATTCAATTTCACCTTGTTGGTGAATGGTCCAGTATCCAATATTTTTCTAAATTTTTCTTAAATAGTTCAGATTATCAGGCAGTTGTGAACTTCTGAGATCTTTTAATTTTTGTGTATTGTCAGTATTTTCATATACACAAAAGAGAGCTCTGTATTTTGGAATTTACTTAGCTTGTGAAATGTACCTTTCTATCAAACCCCTTCTTTAGATGTAAATTTGCTTTTCAGTTATCTTGGAGACACTCCCTCAGTCCACACACTCATTTTGAAACAGGAGAATCTATAGAATTAGAATTCCTTAGTAGCAGCATTCCAATCCTGGAAAACTTCAAGTTACATTGAACTCTTAGAAGCAATAATAGATAAGGAACTACAGAAAATTCTGTTCAGTCAGGGCTGCAGCTTGAAGGCCTACACACAGACCTTTTCAGGACAGAAAATAAGATGGAGAACAGTGTTTCCATCCTTATATCACAGTGAATAACTATTCCCTTCGGTTTGTTCTGGGAATGCTTCTTTGTTACGTAGACTTTCAACATGAATTTTAGATAATGACTGCTCTCAATTTTTTTTTTTTTTTTTTTTTTTTTTTTAATTAGGAAAGTAAAAGCAGAAGTAAAACACTAAAATAAAACCGTTTGGAGGAAGAACACAAACTCTCCCTTGATCTGTAAATCCCTCTACTTTGAATTCTCTCACAGTTTTAATCTTCCTAACTTTTAATGGTAAGGAGATTACTTAATTATACATTCTCTTTGTAAAAATGTATCTGTAGCTGCATTTACATACTGATGAATGCATGAAAGAAACTTATTCAAACCAAATTAAAAATTATCTTAAAACTAAAATGTCTAAACATGCCTTTTTGGTATTCAAAGGAGTGGCCCATAGCAGTAGCTGTGATGAAGATACGACATTGTCCAAAATTTTTGATTCAATGGGGATTTTGTACCTTGCTGGAATAACAATTTCTATGCAGTGGACTTAAGATTTTTTGGATTTAAATATTTGTATTTAAATTATATGTAATTTAATTAAAACTTGGATTGTTATATTTGGGTTACTAGCTTTCTTGAAACATGATGGCATTCTATACTATTCACTTGCAGAATCTGAATTCTTCTACAACTCAGGAAACAAATGGAATAATGCAAAACTATAATGATAGATAAGTTTATTTTTGTGTATTCAATATCATTAAAATAGTGTGGGTTTTGTACCCAAATGGTGAACCCTCTGATAAGATACATAAGCCTATGGGGAATTTAATTTTAAAATACTGGTGATGAACTGGAATCTCTGCATGTTATTTGAACTAAGGGCCTCTGCTTGTCCTTACCAAGTTTGTGTTCTAATATTTAATACAATGCCTGAGATACATGTGAGAATATCATTATGCGTGTAGAAGAAATGTCTTTTATTTAATTGCCTTTATTCCTTGCACCTTGGCTGGAGATTCAATTGCCAGGCATGGATTGTTCAAACAGCAATTAGGAAACATGAGATTAATGCAGTCTTGTTGACTTAATTGGTTCTATCCTGCTGCTTCTGTCAGAAGTATTAGACTAGGATAGAGGAAATATAGAATGGAAAATCCTTAGCCTCATTGATGGTGGTCTGGGGAAGCAGCTCTGTCCTCACTCCGTCCTCACCCCTAGGCAAAGGCTCACTGAAATTGCACTCACTGAGTTCGGCACTTCTAGAAACAAATTGTGTTAATGTCTGGAGCTGCAGTCGACAGTGATTCTCTGAAGTAGGAATCCTGCCTTGATCTTTTTTGCTTTTAACCTTTTGGATTACCTTTTGAGAACTGATAATGGACAAAGAACAAAACCCTCCCAACCAAACATGAGCTTTAAATATATCTTTGGAAGAATGGGGTGAATTGGTTTGGGAATAAGACAACTTGAAGAGACTGAAGCAACCTTTTCCTCTTGTCTTCCTTCATACCATTCTATCAGATGATGAAGACAGAGATGCTGAATGTCAAAATGTAAGAAAGAGCATTACAGGATGTGCATAGAGTCTTCCTCTTTTGCCTGATCTAGTCACACTTTTCTTATAGAGTTGTGGACATGACCACTTTCAGACAGTTTTGCCTGGGCCATGCAAATTATTATTGCCTAACAGCTTTGGGCATATGTCAGAAAACTACTTATTACACAAGGCTGAATGCAGGTCAAACATACATTCATTTTATAATCACCATATTGCTGAAGTGCATTTGGGAGAATTTTGTTGGACAAGTATAATCAGGTAAGATAAGCTATTTGCAGGGCTTCATCTTTAGTAGGGTTGGAGTTATTAGATATATATATTGCTGAATACAAACCACCTGAAATACCTTATAATTATGAAACAGCGATCACAAATATGGATATCTTTAAATTCCAAAGCTGTTGGTCTGGGTTGCTGCTGAGGCTTGCCTTTCTTTCTCCAACAGAAGGAGAGGTAGGTAGTGTCTAGAGCTTACTTTGTCTTCTTGTTTGTTCTATCTACAGGGGATCTTCTTTTACAGTGATATAGCAACACTCTTCCTGAAAGTGGTTATCTCATCTTTTCCTAAGCAATCATACCTGTTTTTTCCCAAATAATGCTACATTACCCCATTATGTATCTCTGTCCACCTCTCTTGTTTGTAGAATATGATTTGGTTGGTGTCCCTTATAAGTCCTGCTCTTGTATATCTCTGTCTTTTGTCCTTTATCATAGCTTGTTTTACATGACTTCGATGTACTGCTTCTATGGACTGCAGAGTCCAGTTGAGATCCGTACATGAGGATGTAGGGAGAATGTGTTTGGAACACTGAGAAAAAATGGTAATTTTAAACATTTCTGGCAGTAAGAATTACCCTAGTACTCTATGGGCTACATTTGTAGTATTCTTTTACTCAGTAATCACTGTCACTACTACCGTAATAAATAATATAATCAGGATTACTCAATAATCAAAGTCAGTTAAGTATTGATTACTCTTGGTGCTGACTACCATGGAATGTTGGATGGTAGTTATTTACCATTTGTTTGAAATAAATAGTAAAAATCAATATCACATAATAAAGTAGTAGGACAACAGAAAGAAATGAGGATATACTACTGGAACTTATAGAAGCAGATGAAATCTGGCACACTGTCCAGCAAGTGGAAACATCTGACATAATATTATTACCCAGGCATGGCTGCAAGTATGTGAACTAATGTTACATCTCAAAACAGATTTGTCAGTAAGTCACATGATCCCAAACTTTTGTTCCTGTGATTCACCAGAAAAGTTATATTTGAGACAGTGAAGCCAGCCCTCTTTAAGGTAGGCATGCACCTTTGCAATATGAGCTACCTATGCGAAATTCTGTGTTCCAGTCAGTACCCAGTTTAGCTCTTTTGCACCTAGGATTACTTTGTTGCACGTTGGTAAAGAGGAACCATGTATTATTTGGCCTCGAAAGAGCATCTACCATCTTCTGAAAGCTAGTTCAGTGAGATTTATCTGCCTAAATCAAGATATCTAAATTTTAAACACCGAATCTGAATTGATCACCTTGGTTTCCTCTACAGTCATGAGGAGAAATCTTTCAGAGAAGTCTTTGCACGCAAAAAGATGGCATACCTCCGACGGTGGGTAATCACATCTGGAGCAGCCAGTCTACGTACCCTTTGTAAGTGCTGCTAAAGTCTAATTAATCTGATCTACCATAAACATCTGTGTTAGGATAACAGATTGCACTTCAGAAATTCTTACTGCTGCTTTTTATTGACAACAAGGTAACTGTAACTGATTATTTTTCAAGGAGATGGATTGTACCCTAAATACCACCTGTGCTGAATCCAGCTAAAGGCTGAATTTTTGAAAGACTTTATTCTCCAAGCACATAATGCTGTAAAAATTCACCAAATATTTGCCCATGGATATCATAGAGATTGGGAAAGGCAATAATGGGATGGGGAAGAGTGATTGATCCAGGGTTAATGAGCTGCCATGCACTCAGCCCATGAAATGTACTTGTGAAGCATGTTAGACTTTGAGGGAAAATTAGTAAAGGGAGATCACAGATCAGCTGAGGTCATGCTAAAGAAAAAGAGCGGATCTTTGGTTTGCTCTCCAGCAAAGTGTTGCCTGAAAGCAGGAACTTATCATATTGTTTCTGCCAACCGGTTCATTCCCTTGACTGAGGGTTTGATTCTGAAGTGGCATTTTGATATTCCTGGACCTGAATACAGGACCTATCTCTGTAAAAAGATAACTCTATCCTAGCTGTCAGTTGGCATCTGTCTGTTTGGCTTCTAAACCTCCAAAGGCTTCACTGGCTATGCGAAGGTAACTGTGTGCCTCTGTAGAGGGAGACATGAGTCTCATTGGTAGGCTGCCCTGGTAGGAGAAGAAATGACTCTTTATTATTCAACCTCACAAAAAATTTAATCATGCTAATGTATTTCTTTTCAAGGTCAGGAAAGATTGTTCCTTTCATTCAGAATATCATTGCTTTGGATTTTAGGATGTGCTACATATAACCACTTTATTGATACATTTTCAGTATCAATGCCAGTTTCAACTGGCCAGAGCTCCAGGGTGTCACACAAAGTGTAATCTCAAGCAGCATCTTCTGTAGCCAAACACTATGTCAGGTCCAGTGCTACAATATTTTTATTAAAAACAAACAAACAAGCAAACAAACAAAAAAAGAGGAAAAAAAAAAGGCCGCTATAAATACCTTTATTTTCTTTGATAATGCCTCTTATAACAAACCAAGTTTCTGGCAAGGGTCTTTTAAAGGTTTCAGTTCAATTTCACAGAAAAGTTTGAAGCCTATTTTTGTGTAATTTTACTTTCTCAGTCGTTATCCATTGCAAATATTTCTCCTGTTTCCTTAAATTCAAACTGTAATGCATAACCTTTTCCCTGAAACCTTCTCTAGCTATCCAAAGCTAGAGAACAGTGATATTGTTTCCCAGCCACATATTTACTACTAAATTAGATTATTACAAAATGCTATAATTAAATATATGAAAAATGGAAGAACAGTGTAACAACTAACTTAGTAGAAAGTAACTTGAAAAAAGGAAATAAACAGAGATAAATATGTGGTATGGAAAGAAACATTTACTAGACCGAAAAACTGATTATTATTCAAAATAATGGCTAAAAAATTGCTTGCATCTAAAATACTACTCCTGAGTAAGACACTGTAGTTTAGTAACGACAATGATGATGCAGCATACAGTGAAAATGCCACATCTTTACTATTATTTCATTTTCTGCTTATACACATAACTATTCATTATTTTAAGTGCCAAGAGACATTGGAAAAATATTGAACTGGCTATTTACTAAGGCCTTATGTCTTCTCTACCGTCCAAAATACCTTCCTCCTGGAATCAATTGGTGGTAAAAAAAAACTAGCTAAGGAAATAAATATTAAGAGATCATTTAAGTTGATATGCTCAGTCACAGTGATCCAGTCCTGACTAGATTTCACCCAGGAGGCCCTAGTAAAAGCCAGAGTCTGACGAAAGGTCAGCAGCAGAGCAAGGCAAAATGATGCTGGACTCAGGTGTCAGGAAACTGAATTGCCTGAGTATAGTTCTGCTGTGTCGACCATTTAGAGCTTGTCTATCCAATGCACAGTTTAATGCCATGGATTGCCCTATAAAATACTGAGTCTATGAACCTGTTTCAATTTCAACAGGAAGATTCATCCAGAGCAAAGCCCCACCATCTGCCAATAGTTTTTTAAAAAACAACAAGACGGTGCTGCAAAGACATTTCATGCAGTTTGTGTGGGCTAAAGAAACACACTTCAGATGTGAAACAGAGAATTCAGTATTTGTCTAATTGAAATATTTTAGAATATAATAAATGTACAACAAACAGTTATTATTAGTTTAGTGACAATGACACTAAAAATCATAGTAAAATTATCTATTGAATACAGAAAAGTCTAATAAGACAATACAATGTCTGTCAACTTTTCTCTGATATTCTCACCCTTTTTCTGAGTATTAAGGTTGACAGCTTTGTTCTCGATGAGGGGGATACAGAAAGCCATCAGTGTCCCAAAGTCCCTCACTCGGAGAAGTATGATTTTAGAAGTGAGGGACTTCTTCCTCTTTGCTAAGAGGAGTATGATGTTGATAGTTACTTCCTTTTCACATTGGTATCCACTCATGACTATTTTAAACACATGCTCTAGCACAGTTATACCTTGCTTTTTTCTTAATTGGTCTGCAATTCCAGATTATATCCAAATTTACTGTACATGGCGTCTATTACATATAATCGAGACTTGTTCTTTGTTTTCTTTATTACCCCTAAATTTTGTTTTACTCAGCTCCCAAGGTTTCTTTAGCTTAATGATCAGTAATTGACCACTCGTGATTTGTTTACATCCCTTGTAACCTCAGATGTTATACTGTGTTCACACTTTCAAGGCCTTTGCTAGCATTACTCACTTGTACTCCTCTATACCACATCCTTATTCAAGGGTCATCAGCAGTTCATTCTATATAGAGTAACTACATCTTATCACCATCTGTTACTTTCAGAAATGTATCAAAAATATTGTAACAACAGGCATTGCATGTTACAACTGTACAAAACCAAGCAAGATTAAAAATAATTGGGTGACAGTCACTTTGTCATTTGAGAATTGATGTTACAGATAAACCAAGCAAGCTCCATGCAAGTTTAAGACAAGCCCAGTCTAAGACAAGACCCAGTCCTGAGGCCTCAGAGGTGCAGTAAAATGAGCAATGGCAATAGCATATTTACTGGGATACATGAATTGACCTTTTTCTGGTTTAGTCTTCAGTTCATAGTAATGACCCCAAATCAAACACACAGAATCTTAGCACTGCTGCATGGTTTGCAAGTACCTTTTCTTGCATACTTCATGGGGAAACAAGTCCCAGGAGAATCAAGGTCTTTCTTTCCTGAATTTATGTTTTTCATATTGTATGCTCATGTCAATTTTTAAGCACGCTACTCTGCTCAGAAGTATACCTTTAGCACGCTGCTGAATTATCCATTTTTCCACTATGGCAGCATTTCAGAATACATAATAGAAGAGAAATATGTTGCAGCAGTAGTTATGAAAGTGCAAAAATATCAGCTTCTCAGCTGTGTTCCACTTTTGTGTAAAAAACTGCTTCAAGGGAATTCCATCTTCTGTTTCAAAGTTTTTTGCAGTGGTTGAGAGCAAATTTCCTATATGTTGATACATATAGGATGAAATGTTAGTTGTAGGGCTAGTAGAGGCTCTAGATCACCCCCTCTGGACCTGATTTTATGATTCAATTAAAATTCAAACAAACAACAAATTCCCTGTTTAGATATAAACCCAAGGCAAAACTCAATTGCCCTGACTTTGGTGTTACAACCAGGCTGGGGAAATTAGAGTAATTAACTCAGATGTGAAGGTCTAAAATTAAGGCTGGGCTTCACCTCACCTGCTTTCCCTTGTAAGTAATGATGGAATGAATGGATATGGACGTGCTGGAACGTGTCCAGAGAAGAGCCACAAGGATGATCAGAGGGCTGGAGCACCTCTCCTATGAGGACAGACGGAGAGAGTTGGGGTTGTTCAATCTGCAGAAAAGAAGGCTCCGAGGAGACCTTATAGTGGCCTACCAGTATCTTAAGGGGGCCTACAAGAAAGCTGGTGAGGGACTTTTTAGGATGTTGGGTAATGGTAGGACTAGAGGGAATGGATTAAAACTAGAGATGGATCGATTCAGACTGGACGTTAGGAAGAAGTTCTTCATCATGAGGGTGGTGAGACACTGGAACAGGTTGCCCAGAGAGGTGGTGGAAGCCCCATCCCTGGAAGTTTTTAAGGCCAGGCTGGACGGGGCTGTGAGCAACCTGGTCTAGTGGGAGATGTCCCTGCCCATGGCAGGGGGCTTGGAACTAGATGATCTTTAAGGTCCCTTCCAACCCGAACCATTCTATGATTCTATTCTATGAATGAATCTCTGAAGTGTCTGTTTGTGTCCTCTGACTGTAGAAGGGTGCTAAATAATTTTGTTGATGTACACAGCCATATTTGGTCTAATGAAACCAGTTGTAAAGGAAGCTTTAGGTGATGAAATATCTATAACCTAAACATATAAGTCGAAAAAAGGTTAGATGAGGTGAATGCTACACCCTAGGAATTACCATTTGGCATGACAATTTGACTCAGAACATGTTTATGTAGACAAAAGGATATGTCACTAATAAAGGGTGACCTAGATGTGGTGGTTGTCACCTGCACTCTTAAGAGACCTTCCTGTTTTTAACTCTTCTGTACTGAGTACTTCAATGTCCATAAAAACTATTACATCTTAATTTGAGATTGTATCATGAGTAATCCAGTTGTGCTGCAGATATTTACACAGTGATATATGATCATGAGGAAAATGACACAAGTTGAAGTCTAACTATGAAAGGCCAGTAATGATCAAAAAGATTTGGCTGAAACAAAGAAAATCCCACCATGATGAAACACGTCCAGTAAATAAAGTAGGCAAATAAGATTCTTAGAAACAGAAGTTCTGTTTACTTGTAGTGTGGTGGAAATATGCTTGTCTTATCAAAGTGAAATTATATGTCATAGAAGATGACACTGCAGTTTGGGCTGTTAAGGCAGGTAGGCAATTGAAATGTCACAAGACAGGACAGTATAATGTATCTTAGATTAGAAGAAAAATGGATCTGAAAGAGTCCAGGCAAAGCAGGAATTCTGTCACTTGCAGGGCACAACGCCTGACAATTCCTCCTATTCAGTCAGTGCAGCAACATTATACTGTCAGATTTTGGAGAAATATTCACTCTGCTTCTTAGTTTATGGAGCAGCTGGGTGGGTTTTTGGCTGTTTGTCAAGGTTAATACACCACATTCATTAATTTATGTAAGAGTTGTCGGTTGCTTCATTGTTATGTTATGTTGAATACAAGAAAAGTGTATTTGGGACTTATTACAGTAGGCCATGAAGACCATCAGAGTAGAAGGTTTTCTATATATTATTATTCAGTGATGGATACTGTTGGTTACTCCCAGAGAAGATAGTCCTGCTAAACAAGTGAGGTTATTTCTCTCTTACTTTTTGTATCCACTCACGCTTTTTTTTTTTTTTTCATTTGCTTAGGAAAAAACAAGGATTATATAACAACAACCAAAAAAATTCAAGTATTTCAAAGTCTACTCAAAAAACATCAGGTTACAGAAAGTTACTATCTGACCTGTTCTTGACCTCCACTGTTGAATGTTTTGCAAATAATTATGGAGAGTATAGGCAGTATAGCTAATCCTATCTTTGATGGAAAAGAATGATCTGGGACTCTCATTTCTATTCCTTTGTATATATTCTCAAAAAAAAAAAAAAAATCATTCAATATTTAAAAAAAAGCAAAAAGAAAGAAAAAGCAAAAGTAATATTATCAGAGTACTTCTGCAGCTTATTTACACTGCCTCTTCATGCTATTTAGATGTAGACTGAATCACCACATGATTACAGTCTGTGATATGGTCTGCAAGGGCATATTTTGCACCTGTCAGTAGTAAGGGAGTGAAGGGAAGTGTTTGAGCTCTCTGTTGCATTAAAGTACTGCCTAATAAAATGAACATATCCATTCATGCCTCAGATAACTGTTTTTTTCCAGTACTGCTGTCATAAGACTATGCCTAAATTTTGGAGCATTATTGGATATAGTGGTGGTGTGTTAAGCACTAAGCACATTTGACAAGCTAATATTATGCAGCTTTTTTGTGTGAGAGTGATTCAGCTGAATTTACATGTCTGCACTAGAAGTGTCTGAGTGCAACAAAAACCACTACAAACGTTCACATCAGTGAATGTTATCCTTTTTTTAAATTGTATTTTTTTTTTTTTTTTTTACCTTTCTATAAACAGTCTAATAGACACATTTGACTACATTTATTTTGGGTGATGAGTACGACATAATTATATTTGAAATGGTCGTTTCATTATCTTAAAATCTAGTTGTGCTTTTAGGAGGCTTATTAATCCAGAACCATTACTTGCTTAAATTGATCTACCCTACAACAAAATGTCCAAGCAGCACATACGTACTTTGGTGAACATAAAAACTTAAGAAATGCTCTATTGGGTCAGATCAATGGTCCAGTATTTTGTTTCTGATAATGGCTCTACAAGACACAAAGAGAGTTGCTTTATTCCGCATTTATTTTCCAAACCTGTTGTATTAAGGATATGTGCTCCTGCAGCCTTTTACTGTCCATTTAAGGACCTGTTGGCCATGAATTTGCCTAATCCTTTTTTGAACATGCTGAAACGTCTGCCTCCACAGCTGCCTGTAACAACACGTTCCAGAAGTTTAGTGCATACTCAGTAAACTTTATTTGCTTCTTTCGCTGAAACAATTTTGGGCAATACAAAAATGATAATATTTAGCTTCTGTCCACATATTTCATGAATATAATGGAAATCCATATTTACCATACAAATTATTTACAGGATATAATTTTCCCACTCTTCATTGTTATGCTAGGATATGACTCAGTAGGTTACCAGAACATGACACGTGTTTTTCCTGGTATGTGCTGATAACCCCCATTTCAGAGACAAGCCTTTCAGTGATGGCAAAAAGACTTGAGAATTCCCAGCTTGATATTATGATATTATGCTTGTAGGAAGATAGCTCTTTTCAAGTGGCAAATTTTACTTTATTTATTTTATTTTATTTTATTTTATTTTATTTTATTTTATTTTATTTTATTTTATTTCATTTTATTTCATTTTACTGTATTTATTTTCATTACTGATAATTTCCTTTAAAAGTTTGGGTTTGTAGTACCATGCTTTACAAAGTAGAAAGGTAAATCAAACATGTACTATATATGCCCAATATATGTCTTGTGACTAAAATGCATACTGTCTTTAAGTGAGAGAATTTAAGATGAGAGATGTTTTCGTTTCAAAATGCAGATATGAAGAAATTCATTATAACAGGTTGTTAGGAGTAGGGCAAGGATTCCCAGCTGAAAATACAAGTACATTTAGAAAACCTACTTTTAAATTCACTTTAGGCATGTCAACTTTAACTTTTCAATTCTCTAGTATTTTCTTCAGCATTGAATTTATTAAGAAGAGGAGGAAAAATGAAGGTGTATGGCAAAATCTATGTGTTCAGAAATCATGTTACTTTTCTGCAGTGACATGGGAATTAAATAACTGATTTTAAAACAATGAGGATGGCTTTAACACCTTTCTAGAATCCTCTGAATTCCAAATTATAAACAGCACTCAGAAGGCAGCAGAGCAATAGTGCTGAAAAGAGCACTTAGGTCTGGCCCTTTTTGAGCTCACATTTTTGTGGTGTTATTTCTATCTTTGTGAATTGTTTTGTAAGGTGAAAACATTCATCTTCATAACAACTCTGATGACAGATTCAAAATGTATTGACCTTGGAGAAAGACATTTTTAATGTTGCACTCTGGTGAAATGAAAATACTGCATTTCATAACATTTAGTTTGCAAACGCTGAGGAACAAATTTGTAGTTGTATGCACCACCTCATTCTTCCTTGTAACAAGTCATGAGGCTAGAAAATATTCCTGAATTTTTCCTTTATGTTTTATTCTCATGAAACACATTGGATGTGGAATATCATATTGCTTTCTTTTTTTTTTTTTTTTTTTTTTTTTTCTGATCAGAAGAAACTATTCTTCTTCAGTTACAACATAAAAAGTGGAAACAGAAAACGTGTTACTTTACAGTAGATACAAAAAAATCTGAAAACTTAATGCTGAAAATCTTGGTATGTCTTTGCCATTGCTTTTCTTCTGTTCACTGTCAAGAGGTTGCTACAGTAGCCTCTGCTGATTCCTTTTACAGTCTTTTTCTGCAGAAATTCTGTGAAACTTTCAGTTGGGGAAATCTGGTGAATATATCCTCCAGCTACAACAGAAAGATGAAAGCTAAAACTTTATTTTTTGTATTCCAAATAAGGAATGCATTACTCTAAACCAACTGACAATTGCTGCAGTGCTTTTGCTTTTTCCTAACCAATCCCACAGTATTATTCAGCTCCTGTGGGAACTACTTTTGCTTTGCCAGCAGAAGATAGGCTATCATGAAATTACAGCTTATATTACTTCTTGGTCTGTTGGCCTGTTATGAAGGCATTTCATTTCCAGCTCATAAAATTTGATGTTTGTAAATGGCAAGCCCATAACTTCTTATCAGAGTATGTCCGGCATAACTGCTGTTAATTATAAAACTCTCCATCATCCCATGTTACTATATTGAAATATCACGAGAAGAAATTGCTGCTGGTACTTCTGTCATCAATTGGACATATATTTTCAACTTGTTCCTCAAAAAATAATGTAGATTATGCCTCTGGTTATGGCTTGGTGAATGTTACTTTAATAATAGATAATAACTATTACTGATTCCTTGAACAATTTTATAAGATAGTAATGGAACATTTTATCCAGAGGTGAGGCAGGCACATAGGAGCAACTCTTCACAGCTCTCCAGCACCTTTGTTGTGACCTGTATCTGTAAATTAACTTGCTGCTTCCTTTGGATTTAAATAATCAAGTTGTTCTGTTCCCTAAATAAATGACACTCATATAAACATAAGTTAGGAAAATTCCTTCTTGTTCAAGGGTAACCCCCCACCTTGTCTCACACACACACATAGACACACTATAATGGGACTGCAAGTGAAAAAAACATAGATACATGGTCCTGTCAACTTGTTTAAATAAAGGAAATTTATTTGGTTATCACTTATTATTGCTCTTTGAAATCATTGAAGCTGTATCATTTTTTACCTGCTGAAGCTTGTCACATCTGAGAGAAAATAATTTTGGATGTCAAGAACAAACTTGCTGTAAAACATAACCGAATAATGACATCTCCAAAATGGACAAGCTTAGTACAGCCTTTGTATTATTACCCAGTCTTGCTCTTCCCACCAAAGATGTTGCTACAAGTAGTCCAAGTCAATCAAAAGAGATTTCAGAGCCTTGGGAAGAATGCTAAAAGATTCAGGAGCGCAGATAGGTAGTATATTCCTCAGTCCTCCCAGTAATAGGAGAGCCATTGAAAGAAACAGGAGAGCCCAGGACATCAACACTTGGCTCCAAGACCAGTTCCTCCACCAGAACTCTGGTTTTTATAATGATGGAAGAGTCTTCAAGACACAACATGAGATCCTGTCAGGATGGGGAAAATGCTTTGCTCGTAAGCTGGCGGGATTGAGAAGGCTTTAAACTGGAATTGATTGGGGAAGAGGATACCAACAGGAGAGATAAAGGTAAGCCAAGGGATGGAACAGCACTGCCTGAGAGTGGCAATGCTAATGGGAGCATTTACGATGCTCCAGGGAACATTGAGAGTTTAGAAGCACCCCTGAAATGCCTGTACACCAATGTTTGCACTATTAGAAACAAGCAGGACGAACTGGAACTGTTGCTCTGTTTCCAGAGCTTTGGTGTCATTTGTATTAGTGAGACTTGGTGGAATGAGTCACACAACTGGAGCTCTGGGATGGAGGGCTACAGGCTGGTCAGTAGGGATAGGCAGGGCAGGCGAGGTGGAGGTGTGTGTCACACTATGTGTAAGGGAGAGGTTTGACTGTACAGCCCTTGCAGTTGGTGATGATACGGTTGAGGGCCTCTGTGTGAGAACTGGGGGAATGGAAAACAAAGTAGATGACATTGTGGGTGTCTGCTACCAATCACCCAGCCAGGATTTAAGCACTCATGAGTTATTGGATAGGCCATTAGAAGAAATCTCTGGATTGGTAGACCTTGTCCTTATGAGAGATTTCAACTTCCCAGACATCAACTGGGAATATCATCTTGCTGTGATAAGCAAGTCTGGGAAATTCCTGAAGTATATTGAAGATAATGTCTTGTCGCAAATACTCAGTGAACCAAATAGGAAACACACCCTCCTAGACTTGTTATTTGTGAATAGAGAAGGACTCATGGGAGATGTGATGGTAGGTGGCTGTCTTGGCCACAGTGGTCATGAAATGGTTGAGTATGAAATTTTTGCTGTAATGAGAAAAAAGGTCATCAGAGCTGACCCCAGACAACATTGAAGCACCCAGCCAGGCACTTGCTCACACACTTCCCAGTGTGTGAGAACCAGAAGAGCAAAATCAAGAAAACTTGTGGATTGAGATAAACTCTAGTAAATGAAGGAAAGAGAAAAGAAAAAAAAAAAAACAAAACAACACACCAACCACAAAACCCCACTGCCAAACAAAGAAAACCCAAAACAAGTGATGCGAAGGCAATCACTTACCTCCCACACAACCAGTCTTGGAACAATGGTTACTTTAGAGAGACTAAACTGCTATTTTTTTATGTACATGATGTTATATGGTGTGGAATATCATAGAATCATAGAACAGTTTGGGTTGGAAGGGTTTAAAGGTCACCTAGTCCAAACCCCTGCAAAGAGCAGGGACATCTTCAACTAGATCAGGTTGCTCAGAGCCTCGTCCAACCTGACCTTGAATGTTTCCAGGGATGGGGCATCTACCACCTCTCTGGGCACCCTTTGGTCAATTCGGGTCAGCTGGCCTGGCTGTGTCCCTCTCTTTCTCTTGAACAACCCCAGCCTACTTGCTGGTGTGGCACAATGAGCCTTGAGAAAGCCTTGATGCTGTGCAAGGACTACTCAGTAAAACCTAAAACACTGGTGGGTTATCAACACTGTTTTAGCCACAAAGCTAAAACAAGGCACTAAATGGTCTGTTATGAAGAAAGCTAACTGCATCCAAGCCAGATCCAGTTCACCTCCGATTTCTTGCATAGCGTTTTCTAGTATGCTACTAAAATGCCCTGTCTGCATCAGCCATAAAGAGGACTCCTATTTCTAGGACGCCTGTAGATTTTATGCCTGCTGCTTCTGAGTGAGCACAGAGAAAGAACGCTAGAGAGTTTTATTTTTAAGAAGGAAAAAAAAAAGAGAGAGATAATCCACCTTTTCATTCAAGAAAGAGGTCCCCATGCTATTAGATTATAGCAGAGCAGGTGTTTTGAGGATCAAACTATTTATGAAGACTGAAGACACAGTAGGAACATGTTACTGCAGGCTGGTAGCAATAAACGTACAATCTTATGTCAATCAGAAAATAAGCTGAAGTATCTTACCCCTTGTCACGTCCAACTCAGAAAAGAGGGGGAGGGTAAGTGACTCAGATTCGCAAATCCCCAGCAGTGCACACTAAGGTGAGACAAATCTAAAGGTCCATATAAAAACATTTATTAAATTAGTAATTAGGTCCATGATAATTGGTTAGCTATATAGCAAATTATGACTAGCGGTAAGGTATGCATCGCGTTACTTAGCAACAAGTATACAACAAATTATGGCAAGTGGTACTTCAACTTTAAAAGAAAAAGGGAAAAGAGAAAAGAAATAAAGGGATAGAGGAGAGAGAAAGATCAAGAGAGGGAGATAAAGAAATCACCACTCCTAGTTCCAGCACTGGGACTAAGAGCGTTCTTCTGTGTATTCCTGGGGAAAAATTGTCTTCGGGGAAAAACTTCTTTTCAGGGAAAAATCTTCCCAGGCACAATCTCCTCCTTAGGGGCACTTATTTTCCCCTTTTATATTTTCCAAATTAGCATGGCCCACCCCACTTTCCACAGGGCAGTGTCATCTCAGGTTTCTCCCCCCTCCAGGTGACATGTAGCATGATTTGGGTGGGGAGATGAGAGCTATAGTCATACACGTTTAGCGTGATCTCTATAATCTTCATTAGCATATGCAGGGTGTGTGCTTTCATATGCATTTTGCAGATAATGAGGCAAAGGTCACTTATCGAACATGATGGCCCCGAGAACAGAGAACCAACAAGCTTACTACAGAAGTGGTAGAGCTGTCTTGTCTCCACAAGGCAATCCTCCCACAGCTTTAAGTGTTATCCTTATCAGTTCTTTGAACACCAAAGTGAATAACGCTTGCGTTATTCATTTACTTGCAAGTGTTTGAGACATTCCATTCCTGGAAAAGGCTTGGAGAGGGGGGCAGAGCCATCCCACTTCTTTGTTTCAGGGCTCTTACACCCATTAATGAGGAAATAACAAGCTACCATATATTTTCAATGCAAGCAAAAGTTTACACACAGGCAGTTTCCAGAGAATAGCTAATGTACAGGAACATATTGCCCCTTAGCAATTGCCTGTGTGTGAATATGTTCAAGTCTATATTTTCAGTATTAAAAATTAATCTCCATGGTGTCACAGAGAGTGGACTGGATTGAAGTAAACCATGGTTAAATGCAAGCTTATGCAACATGCTTCACACAGTAACCCCATTTATACCCTACTTTGTTAAACGCTGAACAATTATGGTTGAAAAGCACTGAGATAGTGACAATATTTGTTAGACATCAAACATTTAACCTTTTGCTTTGGCACGCGTCTCAAAGGGGACTGTGAGGGTTCAGTGTGCTTGCTTTCGCATGCTTGAGGCAGGTGAATGATTCCCAGGGTACATGCCAGGCACAAGATGTGACCATGTCACAGGGGCCTGGGGCAGCTCCTGCAATCTCTGAAGAGCAGCTGTTAACCCAAGCTCCTGCCTCCTACTGACCTAGGAGTGGGACATAGAGGTCACTGCCTCGCACAGACATAAGAACCTACTGGCAACAGGTTTGCTCAGCTTCTTCTGGCTGTGTCTAAATTATGAAAGCACTTCACAGAGTCTAGGGCTTGTCTTTATCCCGTTCACACTGGATCAGGGCCAGGATCAGCAATGCACATGGTTGGGCAAAGGCATGCCTACAGCATAGCACAAAGGCATGCCTACAGCTCATAGCCAAGGATGAAAGGTACTGGCCCGGGCTTAAATGCAGCTCTGGAGTCAAAGCCTCTGATGTTCAGGGCCCTGACAGATAACGTGATGGCAGGGAACAAGAGAGGGAGTCATACATTTTCTCCCTTGGTCTTAGTTGGGATGACTGAAGACCAGAGTTGCACAAGACGTAAAATATGACTGCAGAGGGCACTCTCCCTGCACAGGAGTCTCCACTAAGAAGAGGGGCTGGCGATTAAAACATAATTTAGAACCCAAACATTTGAGCTGCTAAGAGCCCTGAAAGGCTAAGCTAATACAAAATGTTATGTAAAGTAAGGGTAGTGAAAAAGGATGCTTAGCAGTTGGAACCTGGAGATACAGGTCTTATGAGATATCAGTTGGAGAGTGATGTTTTGTGCTTGTAGTTGTTGCCATGTGAGCATATGAGTGACGACCGCAGAGGATAGGAAGGGAGGACAGGATTATGGCACACAACAGACACCTGCAGCTGATGAGAGACTACTTTATACTGCATTGGATTTCCAAAATACCTGAATGAAGAATGCAGTTTGTCAAATGTAAACACTCCCTTCTTTAAGCGAACAGCAGACCCAGCAGGCAAATGAAAGATTAAAGCACATTTCTGCTTGCAAACAAGGTAACATAGGGGCCACACAGGTGCTTTCATTAATTCAGGCTCAAGTCCCGTGCTAGGCTTGTCTTGGTCATTATTTGCCACCTTGTATTTGTATTCATAACAGTTCTCTTTGGTACAGAACAGAATCCAACTCTCAGTGCGTTTGACATAAACAGTGAAAGATTTCCTTCCAATGATCTCTAATTCAGTTGCCTTCATAAAAGCAGTTACCAGAAATTAATAGGAAATTTGTTTAGTTATTTCTTCAGATATTTCCTGAAAACACTTCTCTCTGTCTGTCAGAGTATTTGACTTTCAAACATTTATTAAAAAAAACCCCACAAAATCTGAATCCCAAACCCTTCATTTTGGTGCAAGGTAAAAGAAATAATTTGGAGTCAATGTTGCCTCTCTTTTCTAGGGCATTAAGGTATCACAGAAATCTTTAGATTATTGGGAAACATAAACAGAATGTTTGGAAAAATTCTGGACCAATTTTTTTTCAAAAAGATGTTTTGGATATAGCTGATGAGTTACAGTTCAGCTTTTCTGATCAAATAGCAAGATCCTATGAATGGGTGATTCTTTTCTAATCTGATGGTAACCAAAGAAACAGGTTCCTTGTTTAAACCTCATAATTATGAATACAGATAAGCTATCTGCATTATTTTATATTGTCTGCTTTTTTAATGGTGCTTCATTTAAGGAAAGTTTAATTGAAAGTAGGACCAATTCAGAAGTCTGGTTTTATTTCAAAAATAACATTCTTAACTCAGAAACTTCATCTCTTCAGTCCATTTGATGGTATAGGTAAAAAAGTAATATCTACACACTGAATCTTGCAGAGGGAAAAAATGTCTCTTCTAGATAAATGCAGCTATATCAAAAGTATCTATCACAAATCAAGTGTGGAACTGAACTGAGCAAATATGTTTTGAGAAGCTGCTCTTGAAAAAAGTTATTTATGAAGCATTGCCAACAGTAAATATGCTTTGAGGTTTGGTGTTAATACATATTTCAGTTATCACTATGGAAACTCAGAGTAACTACTTAGCTAAAGATCTATAAATACGTGAGTAAAAACAGAAATAGATTTCCAAGCAGCATCTGAAGGCAGAAACAAATGCATCTGTCTTTGCTTATGGCAGTAACTGCCAGAGTAGAAGTAGCAAAAGGTTTCCACTGGCATTTCTGGGTTTCAGTTCCTTTCCAAAATGGTAAATTTGCGATAACAATTCAGAACACTTCAGCATATCTTTCAAGTAAATGTTTCAACGTACACACAAATGTCTAGCTCAACTGGGGAGAGATACAGCCTAAAAACTAGAGAAGCCTTAAAATGTTCATTCTTTTTACAATATAATTCAACTGATAACTGAGAAAAACAGTTACTTAGATATTTACTAAAGTAATGCTTGAAGGAAACTAGATGGTTCTCTGCTTTAAAACTGTTGGTCAGGTGCATACATATAAATATAAACTGGAAAACTCGGTTATTAAGCTGAGTTGTTTATGATCAATGTTTAAACTCCCTTCCCTCAGCCCAGCACTGCTTCAGAACTTGTTATAGTTTGGGATATCTAACGATAACATACACAACCAGTGATAAAACATTGAGCTTAAGAGCTGTACTTTGATGTGCACTCTCTGAAAATTTCCAAAATTCCTTGATTTTTAAAACATATTCCAAGTACATCAGGAATGAAGTTATAGACTGCAAATCACACTAGGCCTCGAACAACAACAACAAAAAAAAAAAGTTGTTTTTTTTTTTTAATACCTGTCACTCAGTTATGTCTACTTTAAAAAAAAATCTTTTGGTATATTCTTTACAACACATGCATTGATGTATTGTTGTTTAAGATGTGTTGTGAAGAACTGATGGTTTTACAAGGAAATTCTCAAACATACATATTCAAGGATGTTCAGACAAGAATACTACAAAGATAAAGTCTGTAGGGAAAGGTAGCATCTTTTATTAAAACAGCTGATATAGCAGGGAAAAGCAGATAGTTTTTGGACTTGCAGACCTTTTACGAAAGCCCCTGTGAGTCAAATCCTTTATCTACGCTTTTTCCAGTTGGTGCAGTAGGAGAGATTACATCTCCCGTTACACTTTGCCTCTTATGCTTTGTTGCTATACTGGTTTAATACCACTACTTCTAAAATAATACACAGATGTCTTCTAGTAACATATCAAAAAAAATAAAAAGATTGATTTTTTTTCCCTAATTTGCTCCTATAATATACGGAGAGCACCAGTGTCATTTTATTTGCTTCTAGGAGCAGCAGTTACCCCACTTGTTTCACATCTGATTAATGCTTCAGACTAGTGTTTTTAGTTCCTAACCCCTTTGGTTTCTCTGACTTCATTTCTCTTCAGCTCCCAGATTTTTCTCCCACATTATCAGGGTGACAGCAGATGTCCTGACCTCTGTTCTCATTTTTAAGCTTGCATCATATATTGTACTCTGATGCGAACTTCTCTTCTGGTTATATTATTATGTGTGGATAGAGATTTGTTTGTAAACATTTCAAATTATTATAGGCTTAGTGCGCATTCAATAAAGCTCTAATTTTAAGTTCTAGAAACCTGAACTACAGTGCTGTAGAATCATAGAGGGTTTAGAGGATTTTTACAGTTTTTGTTTCCTTCTTGCCATTCTTAAAATATCCGACTTGCTCAGGTCAGCCTAGAAATAAGAAAGTTGAACAATTCACTTTCCAGATCTGGCAGAGCTTGAGGAGATTTCTATTTTAAGAGCATGCTGGCCTTAAATTAGAAATCACGTGTCTGGCTTGAATGCTCCTAAGAAATATATATATTGACATTCTGATTTTCTCATAATGTATCTAACAGCTATTCTAAGATAAGAAACTAAGAGCAGCTGAGGGTTACACTATTCATAGAGCCAAAATGAAAGACAAAATGTATGAATTTAAAAGGGAAATCTTGCTCCTGACAGTGTCTTCTGGGCAGGACAAATTTAAGAAACAGAAACATGTATATACATATATACACACAGGACTCTTCTGAGCACTATTTAGTGAGTCGTTTAGCTCTAATATGGCTTCTCAACAGCTTCTTCACTAAGCTTGCAAAGAATTGAATTGCTTTGAAAATAAAATACTGTCTCAGACTATAGAAAAGAAGTAGGACTGGATCTAAAGGATGTCTGAATGTCTAAAAAGACATTTTTTCGAATGTATTAAAGTTTAAACCTGAAATCCAGCCACCCTGGCAATGTTCAGCAATGATTCTTGGCTCATTAGATGGTCTTCCTGGTCCTGAGTTGTATCATCAGTTCTCTGTTTTCTGTGCATCATAAGTGGTTTTCCTGCTGCAGACAGCAGTGGTCCGGAAGGGATCTCTGTTAAAGCCAGAGCTTCTGAAAAAAGAAAGTCCTCACTATTCTTTGCTGTGAGCAGAAGATCACACTGGCCTTTTACATTTTCCTTGCAGTCTCTTGTAGGTGGCTATTATTCCAGAAAGTTATATTCCAGAAAGCTAGCAGCTTGCCAGTGTCCCCTTTGTCATTTGGTCCTTTGATTTCTTCCATTCACCTTTCTCTAAGCAATGACTCGGCCTGTGACAGAAAGCAATTATCACTGGTCACTGTTACAAAGAAGTACTTCCATGCTTTTTTCCTTAATTTCCATTTAATAAAAAATATTTTACAAGTTTTTTTCCTTCTACTGTTTTGCATTTTACTAATGGTAACTGATATCAGAAGGAAATGATATCTACAAGTAAATGCCATATATATTCTTGCTGTTTTTCTGCTTCACTTGTTCTTTAAGGCACTTCTTACCCAGATTAATGTATGCAAAACCTCATTTCAATTATTTTTATTATGCCTGGCTTCAGCTTTCTGCCATTAAAAATGCGAGTGTACAGTTCATTTAAGGATTCAATATCCCTGTTAGACAGTAATTCATGTCAGCTTCCCCATTTACATTCCAGCAATTCATGTGATTTAGTTGATTTATAGAAATATTTGGAACTGGAACGCTGCCTTTGCCACTGGATATGGCTTTGTGTAGGGACTATTTTAAACACTAAAACATAACAATTAGTAATACGCCATTTCTGTTTTGGCCAGCTGCTCCTGATATTGTGTTTTCTGATTATCCAAAGACAACTTTCTCTGTCTTTCCCATCCACTTTTTAAATATTGATTTAGGTACTAAACTGCTTCTCAGTGCTAGGAGGTAGCTGCTTGGCCGGTCTTGGCATGAGTCCCAAAAATTAGAAGTGAAAGAACTGAGACAGATACAGAGGTGGAAGTAACGTTTTTAGTGTTTATGTAAAAATTCCTTTTGCAGCTCTGGTGAAACATTTTCTGCAACAGGCCAAGACAAAATCCTTAAATGCCTGAATTAGAAGCTTTTACTCTAGATTGTACTAATACATGTGTCCTAGTTTTGAAGAGATGGATTGAGATTTAGAGTTAAAAAATAAGACCAAGACACAAATGGGTTTAGAAGTCAGTGCCGGGAGTGGTTTCACCTCATGACCGCTTGTGACTGAATGAAGTGGAGCAGTCAGTGCAAATGCAGGGCCAGAAGGCATTGGCTGAATAGTCATTCAATTCCATTGGATTCCTGCTGAATAATTTACAAGGTATTATCTTGGGGAAGGAAGACACTCCTCATGACTAGGCATGAACATGTACATTGGTGAGCCACACTTAAAGCTCAGAAGATCTCTTTGCCTCAGGATGTCTGTCATCATTCTTCTTTCACTGTTCCAAATAATCATTCTTCTTTTCCTGAAGAGTGACCCTTTCAAGGATATACTGTATTACCTCTAACAGACTTCCCTGAACCAAAGTATGGCGATGCTCGCTAGCAAGCAAATCAGTTGGACAGACACCATTTATAAGAACTGCAGCATAATAAATCAGAACCAACCTGTGCTTGTTCTTGCCACTCTTTAAAAGTCTTACTTATCTCTGTGAACCTGAATGTCCTGAAGTGACAGAGATAAAACAACAGTAAAATGCAAACACAGTAAACTGAAACTTTTTGAACAGGTCAGGATGTGGCTGGCAGCACAATCTCTTCTGGAGCACCATGTTTTGAGGAGATCAGCTCCCCATGATTCATAGCGATGCTCTCAAAAAGATCTTGAAGCCTGGGTTTCTCTGAAAATACAAACAGTAATCAGACATATGAAGATGGATGAAAGTTGTAATTTTATATACTTTGATGACATTAAAGGAAAGCTGATGGCATGAGGTGTTCATGGCATGAGATTTCTCTGGCACAGGGTGATTGTATCACACTAACAAAGCTGAGATAAGACAATATGCCTGGCCACCAGAACACTTGTCTAATTATGGGCCTGACATTTGGTGATGCACTGATATTAAACAATCTTTTGATTCTTTCAACCTATATACACTCAGAATCAGAAGACACATCTGCAACTGCAGGAAAATTTGTTGGTGGCGTTCCCAGTGCACGGGGTACACCTTGTTGAGGAAGACAAGTCTCCAGCCTGGCAGACTGAGAGATGCTGGATCATTTTGTTGTGGTAATCACATTTCAGCCTGAATATAGTGATGAAGCTACTACTGCTTGCATGTACATATTTCTTTCTTTAGTCATCTTTCCATCTCATTTTAGGCAGAGGGTATCTTGCCAGTGCATCTGCTGTGAGGTGGATCCTATAAAGGACATGAAAAACTCTATCAAATACCTCCTAACACAAATTTAAACTTGTGACAATAACTGTCAAGACATATTGAAGATAAGCAGGTACCAGTTGTTATAGATTGCTTTGCTTAGTACTGCAAAGCTTGGGCTGAAATTTTGAGCTTGATGGTTTTGGACTCTTTTAGTTTTCTTAGTCTGTGCAGCAACTTTGGGAACAATTTATTTTCACACTTGAGATCTCAATGTGTCTCAGCCTCAGAATACAACTTAATCCTTTGCTTGCCTTACAGCTTCACAGTGAGTTCATAAGTGTTTTTCTATACAAGGCTTTCCCCTATAAATACCATCTTGAGCAGAAAACAGCCAGATAGTGTTACAGGGGTTTATTATTTATAGGGATTTTTTTCTAAAACATGTGAAGTTTTTTATTAGATGGTAGATCATGACATGGGGCAAGGCAGACCTTTGCAGTTTCTCATCATAATGGTGATATCAGATACCATATCAGTGCTGGTGTACCTTGAAGAGTTTTAGAGCATAATATCTGCACTCCAAAGGTTCTGCTTACCTATGACAGCTAAAACCTTACTGCTGGGAAATTTTCTCATCATTATTGACCTCACCTAGGGTTTTTTTTTTGTGGGACGTTTGCACCCTGGAAGGATTTTCTGCATAACTGTCATACTTATGCTATCTGATACACATCTTTCTTAGTGCAAAATTAATCACGCCTATGGTTCAAATACAGTTCATACACTGACCCTGCTTTGAACTCATCATTAGCATTATTCTCCCTCTCAGATGGCTTGTGAAGTTCTTGTGGAAAAATGTCTTTTCTTTTCTTAAAGGCAGTATAGTACCATGATTGTTGAGTATAGAAGCTTCAGCACAACTTATATTACTTTCCTTGATATTCTTGGCTTACCTAACCACTGCTTTCTTGAATGCCAGATCACTGTTGAGTTTCAGTCTGAGTGTCATTCAGCAGGCTCCCTTACCCTGATTAATAACCTTGTATTGTTAAACCTTTTTACGAAGCTATAGAATTGTGTAAGATTGTGGAGGGCTGTGCCAATATTTTCTACAGACTCCTTTCTAATGAAATGATGAAAAACTCTTCTCTCATAAATGACATTTCAGAGGGAATTAAAGAGCTATCAGATTTAGTGATGATAGCACTATATAATATATTGGGTTTTAAGTTTTATTTGTTGCATACCTGAAAGACATCATGATTCCTTCGGCCTACAGGTTTTTCAGTTGCAGATCAATTATTTTTTTCCTCTTCTGTCATGCATTTTAGGTTAGGCAATGTGAAATAGGCCTGATAAGCTAAAATTTATCTTCTCATCCACTCATCACCTGCACTGGAAGAAAGTTTGCATCTAAGGAAAGACAGTGGAGTAGCAAGGAAGTCAAACATTGCTTGCAGCAGCAGCAGCGGGGGAGACCACAGAGCTGGGCAGCAATAAGAATCAGGTGACCCCTGTACATGAAATAGTTGGGGAACATAAAAAGTAAATCATCTGTTAAAATGAGAAAGAGTCATGTTAAATCATTTATTCAAACTTCTGCTCTTCCACTATCTGAAAAATGTTAATAAGTAATAATAAAAATAAATATTCCCATTCACCTTTTTCAGGAGAATTCTTTGAAAAGATCCCAATAACGTGAATTAACATAATATTAAAAAAAAAAAAATGTCCACAAATGGTATAAGTAAATGCTTAACATCCGTACACATGGTTTCAGTTTGGAGTTTGATTTTCCTTTCTATTGCTATGGTGTTTAAGTAGGAGGATTTTGCATGAAGATAGTTAAATCACAAGGATGAAAACTGAAGTAAATGAGAGGAGAATTAGGTCCTATATTCACGTATTTTGACTTCTTAAGATTAACTGTTCATGGAAAGTGATCCCAAAAGAATCTCAAACAAGTTCTAGTTGAAATTAGTTTTCAGACTCAAATGAATTCTGACAATTCACTATCGCTTCAGCTCTGCTTCTAGCAACTAAGTGATAGTGACATTTATATTAAGGTCATCTAATGCTTTTCATTAAACTCGCTCATATCTTAGCTATCAATGGCTTATATTTTTGGCAAAGCTTGCCACTCATGATAAAATATTCTGCCTTTTATCCCTGACTCAAGCTGTTCTTTCTTCTCTCTGTGACTCCAAAAGACTTCTGGTAATAACAAAGTAGTCTCTTTTGAGTGTGAAGTAGAGAATACATAGGCAGACTCAACATCTTTGAATACTTTTTAAATTTTATTAGGTTAGGACTTTTGAAACAGATGGTAGATTATGGCAGAAGCAATCAGTGCCCTGTGAGAACATGAAATAGCTTCTCATTACTTTTGTGGTTTAGTTTGCTCCAAATTCAAAACCATAGGTTAATGGAGCAGCCTCCTGGGCAAAAGAAATACTTAAAGCTAACATAGTGATAAAGACTCTTCCGGCATGAGAAGAAGTTGTTGATTTATAATATTACTAAAGGTGAACTATAGTCTACATCTTATTGAAGACCTGCCAATCTCTTATTCTCTTTCTTATGTGCATTAGATGACTGGGATTTCTAGTTCTAAAGAACTAAGTTTTGCATAACCACTTTTATACACAAATTATCTAGAAATTCAAACATTTCCTTCATGTCAACTGACATGCAAGAACAGTGTAATTAATAATCCATTATCACAACATTGTTTAAAGCAGCTGGAACCGTAGCATAGAAATAAAAATACGTATTTTCCAAATTAGTATGAAGTCATTCTGCTCAGCAATTCTAATTAGATATGTTATAAGTTCTATCTTCCTATTCTTTCTAAGAAGCTTTTCTGAAATACCACTGAAACTGGTATCATTTTCTTTCTATTTTGTGTAGAAAATGTTTTTTTCTTAATTGTATTGTGCAAGATCTGAAAATAATTTGGAAGTAGGCTGAGAGAAAAAGATGTTATTATATCTTTCAGTGATTTTATTGATTTATACATCCCTATATAATGAAAGTAAGCTTATTGCTCTTAGTCTTCAACTTCTTCATCGACTTTGTATGGTGGTCCATCATATTCCATTGATCTTTACATGCCATGCAGCCACAGACTGAAAATTACAGCTTCATCACATATGAGCAAATGCTCCCTACTCATTCTGCTGGGATGGGACACATTTAAATACTTTTGACTGATCTCTGCTACACAAAGGCTGGCTCTGTTGGGGAGGTATAATACTTACGGGAGGGTTGGGCACTAGAAAATACACTGCTTAATAGCTTACTGTAATTTCTCCATTAAAGATGTACATGGAACAGATAAAGGGCACAGATCACAGCTTTTGCTCTGTGAGGGAAGTAAAAGCTTATAGTGACAAGGTTGCTTCATAATTATAGTTGAGCCACTACGTATTGATTTCTGAGGTTGAGAGAGGGATAGTGATACAGTAACAGTTTGTAATGCCCATCCATGCTCCATCACAGGCATTTTTCAAGAATCATGATCTCTGCCTCTGTGTGTCCATTCTCTATTTCACAGAATTACTCAAGGATTGTGTGTGCAAGGCGGTGGTGCTGAGACCCTGAGGTGTTGCAGATGCATAAAGCAGGCTCCTTTGATGCACTCTCCTGTAACAGACAAAATAAAGTGATGGGAGTGCTGTTTCATACAGGCTGAAAGCAGACTAGCTCTGTGAATTGCTAAAAAGCGGGAAGAATACAGAGATTCCTGAGACATTCAAATGTTGTGGCTCTGACCCTGGCTCTGCGAAGCATGCACAGCAAATGGGTACACATGTTGACATTTCTGAGCCAGTTTACTTGATAAACCAGAACATCCTTGGCAGAATCCCTTTCTGTCAGGCTAAAAAGTAACATAAAATAATTCCTGTGGTACACCGTGCTACCACATTTATCTTGGGTGTGTCTGCATATTACATTCTGCAGAAGCAGCCTTCATTCATAAAATGGTACAGTAAGATACTACTATTCATCTCCTTGAAATGATAAACCCCACTTTGTAAGGTGCAGAATAAGAAGAGTTTACTTATATCAAACCAGATGAGCAACTATTTATGCTTTAGGTCTGACTCTCCAAGATGATAAAACTCTTGGTAATAAAAGTTGAATTAAAACTGTCCGCTACGTACAGATCCAATGCCTTCTTAAAAACATGTATACTTATTTGTTTTCAAGAATTTCTGATCAACCTCAACTTTCCTAAGGCTGTGTAGCACTGCAGAAGCATACAAGCTTCAGAGAAAATACAAACTTCACACACGCTTCACAGAAAATTCTTCTGATTTCAAAAGACATGATTTTGCCAGACTTCCAAAGTCCAAATGCAGAACTCTGTAAGTTAAAAGAGTGTTACAAAGAAAACATATTGGGAGGAAAACAGAATGAGGCTTATGAATCAGTTCTCAAATCCTATGTTCCTATTTCGACTACAATAGCTTCCTTTCAGTACTTATTATTTCAGTAAATAAAAATTATATTTCCTTACTGTATCCATACTTAACATTTTAATGAACCAAATGGTAAGCATTGTAGGAACATTTGAGAGTTATATGTGTATATTTTCCCTTTATTAGTGTCTGTTTGTAAAATGCAAGTATATAGTGGGAAACATAGCCTCACAGTCTTGAACAAATTTGAATGCAGTAGGCTGCTATAGATATGAAATATTAATATGATATATGATTTCTTCAGTGAGAACAGGGGTTTGTGAATCTGGTAAGCAAGGAAATAACAGTTCATTTAAGCCTTTCTGTCTAGTCTGAGTCTTCTTCAATCATAAAACTGGGACATACATCTTAGGGTGGCAAACGTAGCACTGAAGCTCTCTACTGTTGTGATTCCCAATTACGTCTGCAGGCTTATTTTAAATGTGGAGGAAACTTTCTGAAACACAACAATATAAGTCATTTGGAAAGTATAAATGGAAGCCAAGGCATTATATTTTGATTGAAATATTGTTCCTTCATTTTAAGACATGAAAAGGACAATGCAATAATAAAAATGATCAAATGCAGTCTCCAGTCTTACTTTTGATCCCAAACCAACCTACTATTTTCTAAATTGGATGATCTGAAAAAAATCTACTGGACAGAAATGTTAGTTCCCATCTAAATTTCTTTAATATTAATTCATCGCTTCTACTGCCTCTCTGAAACAGGCCAAATTCACGGAATCACAGGAAGGATGAGGTTGGAAGTGACCTCTAGAGGTCATGTTGTCCAATCCCCCTGCTAAAGCAGGGCCACCTGGAGTCAGTTTCCCAGGACTTGTGCCCAGATGGCTTTTGAATATCTCCAAGGAGGGAGACTCCACCACATCTATGGGCAACCTGTACTGGTGCTTGGTCACCCTCACAGCGAAAATGTATTTCCTGATGTTCAGAGGGTTGTGCCTATTGCCTCTGGTCCTGTCACTGGGCACCACAGAAAAAAGGCTGGCTCCATCTTCTTTGTACCCTCCCTTCAGGTGTTTATATACATTGATGAGGTCCCGTCTCAGTCTTCTCTTATGCAGGCTGAATAGTTCCAGCTCTCTCAGCCTTTCCTCAGAGGAAAGATGCTCCAGTCCCTTAATCGTCTTCATGGTCTTTTGCTAGACTCTCTCTTTTGTACTGGGGAGCCAAGCACTAGACACAGTACCCTAGGTGTGGCCTCACCAGTGCTGAGGAGAGGGGAAGGATTACCTCCATCGACCTGCTGGCAGTACTTTGTCTGATACAGCCCAGTATACTATTAGTCTTCTTTGCAGAAAGGACACTTTACTGTCTCTTGTTCAGCTTAGTGTCCACGAGGACCCCCGGGGCCTATTTTACCAAGCTGCTTCACAATATACATTGGTGCATGGGGTTGTTCCTCACCAGCTGCAGGACTCTGCACTTCTCCTTGTTGAACTTCATGAGGTTCCTGCAAACCCCTTTCTCCATCCTGTCAAGGTCCCTCTGGATGGCAACACAACCCTCTGGCATGTCAGCCACTCCTCCCAGTTTTGTATCAACAGCAAACTTGCTGCAGGTGCACTCTGCCCCATCATTGACCCACGGGGTACACTGCTAGTTACTGGCCTCCAACTAGACTTCTTGCCACCGATCACCACCCTCTTGGCCTGACCATTCAGTCAGTTTTCAATCCACTTCAGAATATCGACCTGATATGGATAAAATGTGATAATCAAGGCAGTTTGTTGCAATTAAAACACTAGGACTGCACTTATAACACTAAAAATACCAATGGATTTAATTCCTTATTGTTTTCCAAGGTTATCACTGAGTTACTGGACATATCCATGTGCTTACTTAAGTATTTGCGTAATAATTTTTCTGAACATTGATCTTAAACTGGATATTAAAGTTTCAATTTGTTTGTATTGATTTTACCTATCTACAACTCCTCATTAGTAACACCTAATGAAGCACATACTTTAAAGGAGGATTAGTTCCTCAATATGGATATTTTTTTTATTTTGTAGAAAGAAACTATAAGACCGTTGTCTAGTTCTAATTCCCTAATCTACATATAATTGTATTTCAAAAAGGCATCTTGTATATGTCGATCATTTCTCTGACACTAATCTGTATTCCTAGCTGTATAGTTTTAAATTAAAGTGGAAGTAGTAGAATACCCTAATAAAATGTTTTACTTAAAATGTTGAATCCCATAATTTTGTAACTTTAATTTCCAACATCTAGATTGTGAGTGACATGACATTCAAGAGGTCTTCTGACACTTCTGGAGGAATTTAAAAACTTTAAACAGAGATCACGAGGGAAAGCAAAGCATTACGTTGGGCACAACATATTAGTCAATGTTCTTACCTATGGGTCAGTGAACAATATCTTTTTCTTTACTAAACAGATGTCTTGCACAATAGCACCCAGTCTTGATTTAAGCCAACAAATGATAGATTGTCTACAGTTTCCTACAGTATTATTCCTCAAACCTGTTCATTGTAATTTCTTATTTAAATCTTTTCTCCTCACAAATTTCCTCCCACCTCTGGCTAGTTTATGACTCTTGGATGTGAGGCAATAGGGGAAGACAGCCTCCTCTTTTGGTACTCTTTTTTTTTCTTGAAAAAAGCAGAATTTAACCTGGTTGGTTAGCAGGGCATGTAGAAAAATATCACAATAAGAAAAGTGCTCATTGGAGTTTTTGTTTTTCACGTTATTCAAAATCTATGTAGTCAATGAGTCGGTGAAAGAGTTAAAGTCTGGCTTGACAGAAGCATCTGTCAAAGATAAATAACGGGTGTGAACAGAACAGCTACTTTTATGATAAACACTGTTTTTTCCCCAAGAATAATAAAAACATTGGGAGATATGATCTGGTACTGTATCACGATGCACTCAAATCTGGACAGTGTTCTCATGTGGCTGTCCCTCACCCAAAATGCTTTTGTCACAGCAGTGAAATAGAAGGAAAGTTGAAGTCTGGAGAATGACCTGTCTAAGCTATCTTTGTAACCTTGGACATCTTCAAATACAAACAACAAATGCAACGGAGACTGCAAGATATCTGTTCACTGCAAAAATTTTGTTTAATTAATAGCTAAAGACAGATATCCATTTCCTTTCATGTATTATCAGTTATCACATATCAAATAAATATTATAGCTTCAAATTGTTAAGCCTCTGTAAAACATGTGCAAAACCCACATTTTTTAAATGATTAAAGGATCGAATTTAGGCAAAAAAGATATCTGACATAAATTGCCTCTCTGTGATACCCCAAAGCAAGTGACAGAAAATGACCTGGGAAAGGTCATCTACAGTTTCTTGTTTTACTGAATATGGGCAAGAGTTTGTCCTGCTCTCTAATCCCTTTCCCGAACACCTAAAATATTTCAATTACAGTATTATTCTGAATTTAACAGGAATGTGGAAACCCAGCATAAATAATCCTAGTCTGAATGATATAAACTTGGTAAGAGCAATATTCAATTTAAAAGAAGGTCTATATGGTATTATCTATTAAACACACCGTCAGTCACTTTAACAACATTGCCAGGGCAAACTATTGCTGGTACAAAATATAGAATTCCCATTAAGAGCAACTGGAATTTTAAACATGGATCAATAATGTGGCACAATGAAATCACAAATATCTTCAGTAGGAATAAGACCGCTGAACTTGCTCCTTGTTGTCCAAAGGATTCTTACAAGAATCTTTACAACCTGAACTGAGAACAATTCTACAAACTAGTCTTGAAATTACGAGTATAGTAAATAATCAGTACAGTAAATTGCACAGTATGAGTCACTTCTTCGTGATAAAAATCTGAGAAAATATAGGATTTAGTCATTTTTATTTCCTTCATGTTTCAAAATCGCATTATGCTAACATTTTTGTCAAAAATTTACTGAGAAATCTGTGGAGTTCTAATCCTTTAATCTCACATAGCCTTTCAGATTAGAAAGACTATTATTTTTGCATTTTCTATTACATGATATATATGTGTTTCTTAGCCCATAAATGCCTTCTTTTGTTCAGCATGTAATTTTCCTTCCCATTTCATGTTTATATTACTTATTTTTCTCCCCATTTGAAATACCTACCCACAGCTCCACAGCATTTCAGGTAATTTCTCTGTTATGTTCTTAATAATAGTCCAAAATGCCAATATCAGAAATAAAGGACTACAATTTTTAGTATCAATCTTGATCATCTTAATAACAAACATTGCTGCCAAGAAGTGGTTTCAGGATGAGAAAGTTCAAGTGCCAAGAGATAATGGCTTATGATATAAATGACCCCTCAGTTTAACAAGAATTTTATCAGATTGTAGCAGTCTTTTTCATGCTTGATTTCTCCTGTAATCAGAGTACCCTGAAGGAAACACCACATTTTGTTCTGCACTAACAAAAGGGTGATAAGGAAAAAAAAAAAAAAAAAAAACAAACCACACCAAAAAACAGAGAAAAGAAAAAGGGAGCACAAAGCAAACTTTGACTGATGCGTTATTTTTGGAGACCTCTGATTCAGTTTCCCAGATAATGTCTATTCATCTTCCTCAACTGCTTTGAAAAAGGGAAATTTGTGATTTGCACACTTTTGCTCCCATCTAGAACAGTCACAGAGTGCTGCTCTTTGAGGTGCTACCAGAAGCGCACTCACCGGAGGAGGCTGGTGCTACAGGGCTGAAAGGTAAATGGATTCGTGTTTGCAAGGATACAATGTACTGCTGTAACTGTAAAAGGTGATAAAAACATAACTTTGAGGGAGGCAAATAGCATCGCACGTTATTATGTTTCTAATGGGAAGACTGCACAAAGATATCAACATTTTAAAAGCATTTATCCTTAATGCACCATTGACACGCTGGATAAATTTCTGCTGTGAATAACCCTTGTGCAGTCCCATTATGACTAATGGGGTTGCAATACTTTAACCTAAACCTAAATTTGAGGCAGCATGAAGAGGAAGATTTCGCTCTTTTTTCATTTAACAAGATATCATAGCAATCTAATCTAACTTCACTGGTTCTAATGAAGTAGATCTTCATTTTCACCAGTTTGATAGATGAAATGAAGGAAATCTGCATAACTGTCATTCTGTGCAATTTTGTAATTTGAACAGAACACTTTTATACATTAATTATCAAGGAAGTATGTTTCTCCACTGAGTATCCTGACTCCAAAATAGGTGTTGGAACAATTTATTTAATTAAACAACTTATTACCTTGAAAAGCTGTTTTAAGTTCAGACATTTATGAATGCCGGTTGAACTTAATGACTTGTTTCAAACAAGTAAAAGAAAGTAAACAGAAGTAAAAAAAAGACAAACTTCAGAGTAGCTGATATGTTTTATTAAAAATTTTCCTAAAAGTGAGGCATTTTAAATCTAGCTCTTGAATATCCTGAGGATGTTGACAACTTTCACAAAACAGAGTAGGAACTGATATATACCCACTTCACCTGCTATTGGGACAGTATCTAAAACACAGATCTTTGCATTTACTAAATGTTCCAGAAGAAAAACAGTTAATTTTGAGTGTAATGCCACTTTGATAGGCTGAAAGAGTTCTTTGGGATTTCCCTAATACTGACACTGACTTTTTTTAAACATATATGTTTGAGAATCTTACTGAGAAGCTCTGGAAGAAAGACGAAATTGCATAAATAACAATGAATAGATTGTCCATTTCTGTCACTGTGTTTTGAGAGCACCATTTAGACATGAACTATAATATAGCTAGTTACAGCAACAAAATGACTGCTTTTGATCTTATGGTCAGAAGCCTGACCTGGAAGTAACTGAATCTAAATCACATAACTAAAATTAAAATGATTAAACCAGCAGAAGTCTTGAGTTAGGCTTGGAGAGACGGTTTTCCATAACTCAAGACAACATTTCATACTTGCTTATGGTAAAAGAGAATCTTCTTCTCAGAGGTGTGCAATAATCACATGATATGCATGACATTCACAACATATAACATTGAAATATATTTATGTGGAGTGTTAATAATCTTGTTTCCCTGGACACTTTGAGAGACCATAAAGGTCCAGGTTACTAACAGGGTATCTAGATACATTAGAGGATTTTATTTACAGCAGTAAATGAGGAGGCTTTCAGTGAATAATAAGCAAGCTTTTCTATCACAGATTTTGATCACTAGATGTAGCTCCCTTGTCATAAGGGAAACAAAGAGAATGCAGCACTGTGCTAGATACTAGCTATGAGAGTTTGGGAAAACTGCACAAGAGCCTGCACAGTTCAATATGTTGATAAATGACCTGGAAGAAGGAGTGATTAGAATGATCACACATCTTACAGAGGATACAATATTATTCAGGATAGTCATATCTAAAGCGAACTGAAGATTTTCAGAAGAATATCATGATATTGAGTGTCAAAATGAGCAGACAAAATTCACTCTTAAGAAGTGTACCTGAATAAATGTATTCTAAGTAGATCTATACAGTGATATGTTCTCAGCTATTATGTTGTTGTCAGATCTCTGAGAATATCTGCTCAGTGTTACATGGCAGTCAAAATGGCAAATAGATTATGAGAAGTGATTTAAAAGGAAAAGAGAAATAGAAAATATCATGCTGCTGCTGTGCAGGTGAATGGTATACCATTTCCTTTAACATTGTATGCGGTCTTTAAGAAGATACACCAAAATGTGAAAAGACATAAAAGAGGGAAATATGCTGCTCAGAATCACAGCTACTGTGAGAATTGTCGGGCCCTTTTTGGCATGGAAACCAGGAGGAAGGCTAAAGCATCATGAATAGTATAATAGATCATGTAAGATTGACTTGGTGGTGCACTGCACGATTCTTGGGTAACAGACTCAATAGAAACATGAAACAGTACTTTTTCATACCAATAATTTAATTGTGTACTTTCTTGCAATAGGTTTCTGTGGCAACCAAAACAGCTTCAAAAGGGGATTAGGCAAATTAGCAGACATGTAGCTAATAAGCAAGTGGTTTGAACAATCTCTGGCTCAGGAAGGATCTAAACTACCTGTGGGACACTTTAGGAGGGGAGAGAACAGTCTGTTCGTGTAATCCTCAATGACTCCCTAACGGTCGGTAAAAAGATATTTCAAGTCATCTGGAAGAGGACTCCATGTTGTATAGACTAGTATTCCGCACATCGTAAATCAGCTCACACTACTATGCCTGTGTGAAAGCCATCTATTTACTTAACATAATAAAATGAATGTTAAGAGGGTTGGGGTTTTGGTTTTTTGTCTTTGTTTTTTTAATGTTGCCACTTGAATAGAAAGTCAGCATTTCTGACAGGGATCTAGACCATAATGTTGTAAAAATAGCATTTTTTCTATTTAGGGAAACCCTATAGAATGAGTTTTCTCATATTCATCTCCATTAAGTGTGTTTGGAATAATGGAAATTACCATATACAGAAAGAAGAAATTTATGGCAGGAAAGAATCATATGGAAGCCAACATGGCACAGTTTTGGAATGGAAAAGGGCAATATAGTTTTTGTGGAAGGGGGGGAGATGACAATATCTGTTAGTTCTTTGACAAATAAAGTCAAAGTTCTCTGACAAAGTCAAAGATGTGAGCTGAGCCAGAAAGTCTTCAGAATCGAGAAAGTAAGTCATGGGACTGATAAACAAGCCCAATTAGGCTAGAAAACATAACTCCAGCTCTTAGCAGAGTAGTCCAGAAACGAAATTAAAAATTAGGCAGAGAAACTTGTGCAGTGTTTGCTTATTTTTTGGTTTACTGTGTGTATCTCGGGTGAAATAGACCATCTCTTTAGAATTCAGTGCAATGATAATGCAAGCACAGGCCCAGGGGACTCAACTCCAGCAGTGACTTCAAGAGTCGTGGAATGTTGCAAACTCAATGACACCATCCAAGCTCTGGGAGACAGATGATGCACACCTAAAGACTGACATGAAACCTACTGACATGAAAGCCTACTGACGTGAAACCTCATTCTGTTCCTAGAGACATGTGATCAAAACACATACTGATCCCACTGGACTGATTAACGTGGCAATTTGATGAGGGTGTAAAATGACAACTTGGATCTGAGCATGTGTCTTGATTAAGCAAAAGTTAAACTTAACAAACATGACAAAAAAAAAAAAAAAAAGAGGTTTACATGCAGTCTATTATGTCAACGTAAAGAAGTTTAGTTATTCCAATTATACTACTCAATTATCAAGTTATTAATTGTATCTATGCTAAACAAAGGTATTATTTTTTATATATATATATTATTCAACTCCACTTCTATTGCATCACTTCCAAAAAAAACCAAACACCAAAACCCAACCAGCAAAAATATCCACTATATTGATATTAGAGGAAAAAGAGCAAATATGTCATCTGTTTTCCTCAGACACACACTTTGTAGAATCTTTTAACCCAATTTGCCCAGTTTCTAAATGGCAAGCATTGATCCGTATACTATTACAAACCATGACCTCACCCATGTTTCAGCCCACTGGCTTACAATGAGCAAGCCAAGTAATTGAATGCAATCTCAGTGGCAAAACAGCATGAAGAACATTAGAAAAGCTGACCTCTTCTCTCCATTCTCACCTCAGCAGTCCATAAAATTTATAGAAAAGTTCATCAGTTTCTGCAGTGTATTCCTCAAGGAGCATGAGGGTTACCGAACTCTGCCTTTAGCCAGTTGGTGAATTCTACAGTACTCTCCATGAAAGCTCCTCTCCTCTGTTCTGCTTGTTGGAGCACGCAACCTACCTTACTCTGCAGGGGTTTATGATGTTATTGAACCACTGTTGTGTAGTGGAGCATTTTGAAGATCTAAAGTGCAGCATTAAAAAAAAAAAAAAAAGGGCAAATAAAAAATTCCCTTAGTTCAGAAACCTTTAGACTGAATTGACTTACTTTTCCATGGCATATGTGGAAAGCAGGCACATGTACAATAGAAGCTCCATATAGTCAATGTGGGAAGAAAAAGGTGAAGGAACTAAATTTTTCTAAAGGACAACAAAGGTTAGCCAACCTAATTATTATTATTTCTTCATACCTGCTGTGGACAATGTCCCCACGCACATCTCTGTAATATTAACTAAGCTTCAGTGTGGTATTCCAAAAAACTATCTACACTGGTGAGCTACATGCATTTTATTTTAAAAGTAAATCATATTAAATAAAATATTTGTACATAGTTAACTTTTTCTGCCAAATTATTGCTTGGAGTGAAGAATTAAAAGGGGAAAAGTCAGAAATCTTTAGGTAGGACTTGCTCTTCTGGCAGAATTTATTTTATTGTTCTCTACAGCTTATAAGGATTCACAAACAGTGTCTTTTGTGGGTGTGTGCATGGAGACAAGGAGAAAGAAGGATCTTGATTTTTTTTTTTTTTTCCCCTCAGCAATAATAGCAGCTTCTCTCAGCTCCACAGGGAATGATGCATATGTATCCATGACAGAATAATAATCTCCTCTGCTCCCCGCCCCCCCCATCCCCCATTTTATTCTCTATTGCCAAACTCATATTCTAATACTCTAACGTCAGTTGACTACCCACACTGTCCCCAAACACACACTCACATGCATTGCCACCAGGCCTCTCTACATATGAGTTGCTCCTGCCCAGACTTGGAGCAGCATGAGGAGCTACTAATATTTGCATGTGGCAGAAAGTTACATCTAACCAGGTAATGGTTGTTAACTACCTAGTAGACCCTTCTGGTCAAGTGCTGTGGCCTGTCCCTTCACTACAAATGGGTTGTGAGAGGGTAGCCCTGTAAACAGTATGTATATACTTGATGCTCATGGAAGTCTATATTTTCCTATTTTCTCTGCCTGTGTTTGTCTGGGTTTCTTTGAGAAACAGCCAGGTAGGCTGAGCCGGTAATTAGTCCAAGAGACAAAGGCTAATTGCCCAATTATCCTGAGGAGGACAGCTGGGAAAGTTAGTGTCCAGAGCCAATTGGAACAGGCTTGTGTTTAAGAACAGATTCCAGACAATTATGCTGGATAAATGCTCTTCCCTTGACAAAAGTTCTTTCAAGTTACAATAAAATCCCTCTCTTAAAAATAAAACAAACAAAAACCACCCCAACCCAAAACTAAAAACCCCACAAAGCAAAACCCATTGTATTTTGTATAGTTTAGTTATTCATTTGACCCTGGCTGGATGCCAGGTGCCCACCAAAGCCGCTCTGTCACTCCCCTCCTCAGCTGGACAGGGGAGAGAAAATTTAACAAAAGGCTCATGGGTCAAGATAAGGGCAGGGAGATCACTCACCAATTGCTATCACAGGCAAAACAGACTTGACTTGGGGAAATTTAATTTAATTTATTACCAATCAAATCAGAGTAGGATAATAAGAAATAAAAACTACATCTTAAAACACCTTCCCACCACCTGTCCCTTCTTCCATGGCTTGACTTCACTCACCATTTTCTTTACCTTCTCCCCCCGAGTAGCACACGGTGATGTGTGGTCAGTTCATCACACATTGTCTCTGCTGCTCCTTCCTCCTCAGAAGGGAGACTCCTCACACTCCTCCCCTGCTCCAGCATGGGGTCCCTCCTATGGGACACAGTCCTCCATGAACTTCTCCAATGCGGGTCCTTCCCATGGGCTGCAGTCCTTCATGGACTGCTCCAGTGTGGGTCCTTTCCACAGGGTGCAGTCCTTCAGGAACAGACTGCTCCAGCAGGGGTTCCCCACAGAGTCACAAGTCCTGCCCACAAACCTGCTCCAGCATGGGCTCCTCTCTCCATGTGTCCACAGGTCCTGCCAGGACCCAGCTTCAACAAGTGTTTCCCATGGGGTCAAAACCTCCTATTGGGCATCCACCTGCTCCAGCATGGAATCCTCCATGGGCTGCAGGTGGATATCTGCTCCACTGTTAACCTCCATGGGCTGCAGGGGAACAGCCTGCCTCACCATGGTCTTCATCAAGGGCTGCAGGGGAACCTCTGTTCCAGCAGCTGGAGCACCTCCTCCCCCTCCTTCTTCACTGACCTTGGTGTCTGCAGAGTTGTTGCTCTCACATATTCTCACTCCTGTCTCTGGCTGAAGTTGCTGTTGCACAGGTTCCCCCCCCCCTTCTTAAACATGTTAGCCCCTCCACTACCAAAACCTTACCATGCAAACCCAATGTATTATCCTACATTTGATGCTATTAAAATATTCCCTTAGCTATCTAGCCAAAAGTGCACTTTTAAGAAATTCAAAGTGCATGTACGTCAATGTTTTAGTGAGAATTAAGAGTTTGCTTTTGAAATGAATGTCCTGATTGTTTCCCCTTGTAAGACTTTGTGGAGCACTCTCAGAGCATGCAGACTGGATGTGTTTCAGATTAAACTAAATTGAAAGAAAAACTATAGAATTAGGCTTAATGTCCTCCAACTACTAACAGTCATTCAACTTACAAGACCATACTAGAGATATTGTGAAATAAACACCTTGTAAATGAACATACCATCAAAAGAGGTTCTCAGTACCTGTTTTGTTTTGCTGCACAAATCTACTTGTATATGTAAGAGCAAATACTGCTATTTTCTAATATATGCATAACATCAGAGTCTCTGAATTGCTTTCCTGTTCTTAATTGTCCTCTACAGTAACCTTTTATTTCTATTGAGAGTAAATACTATATAGGGAGATAAACCTTAGTAGGCTAAAATAAACTGTTGTGGATATTCCCATTGTGTTTTATTCTTAAAATTAACTTCCGTGTTTTAGAAAGTTTTATCTCTTCTCATCGTAATTTTATCACCAAATTTTCTATGCTGTTAAGTATGCATTGACACATTGTTGCATAAATATGGCATTTATAAATATGTATGTATTGTATATATACAGTATAGCAGACATACCATGCTTATTTTAGATCATAGAAGACTTTCAAGCTCTTCTGCACTTTTTCAGCAAGACCATCCTCACATTTTTGTCTAGTGAGAAAGCAAGAGATGCACAAGGTAAAAACAGGATTGTAGAAGCTGTTTTCAGTAGTTGAGCCCTAAGATATAATTTTTTAGTGGCAAGTTTAAAAACACAAACTATATTCACTGGCCTACTATGCATTTTTAAACCATGTTTGCAAGAACACGCTGCTAAATTTTATTAGATAGTTAATTTATACATTGCCAGTAGGAGATCTTTATGAAATATTACAATAAAAACATGTTTCTTCAAGAAGCAGTAATGTAATAAAATGCATCACTAGTTTTGATTGCATTGATAGCTTGTAGTCCCTTTAGGGAGATGTGCTTTGTGTTCATAAGGAATAGGAAAGACTCTATTTTGCAGTGCATTAAAACCCTGGGACCCATTAGGTTTGTATAATAAAAGTCTTGTAAACACTGATAGTTTTATGGTTAGTCTTTTCAACAGCTGTTTTGCGTAAGAATCTGTGGATGCTTGAAGTCATAACACTTTTCAAAAGGATACTATTAGCTATTTATTAACGCAACCTATATTTTCACTCCCCTAACTTAGATAACCATGAATAGTCTTCCAATTTCAATCAATTGTAACAAAAAGTTATTTTCAATTTTGTGTAATAAGAAAAAATTTTAAAAGGTCCATTGACTTTAGAGCACGGATATTATTTTCTAGTGAGGATACAGAAACAAAGAGGTCTCCTGAGAGAAGCAGAATGTGAAAAAATCTTTAAACCAGCAGAAAAAATTCAGCATCACCTGAAAGCAGCAAATACACATGATTGCTCAAGGCAGTGGGATGGATTAAATGCAGGTGGATACACTTAAAATAAATTGTGCCATAGTTGTTTTTAAAGTGTTTTACTGTCCATCTGCAGTAATTCCTATAAATTTATGGGCTCAAGTTGAAGGACAATATTCAGTTTATGCGTAAATAGTTACCTGATTTGGTTAGAAGGTCAAAGGCAGCTCACAGACCTCTTTCGGGTGATATTAATAGACTTTGAATGTTTCAATGGCATCAGAGGGATGGAACATTTGTACTGGAGTGACGACAGAAAATTAGGAAAAACTTGAATGGAAAACTAACTCAATGGGTTTAGTTAATCCAGTCAAGGGTAAAACTCCACAGCGGGACTGCAAGGACATAGCTGTAGGAATTCTTATATTTTCATATTATTTAACAATGATTGACAATTTTAAGCAAAAACGGATCAGCAGCAATTAAATGGAACACATGGGACTGAAGTTTCTCTGTACAGAAGAACTGAAATTTGAGGCTATGTTTGCTCCCTTTAGCCAATGAATATGTTTGAGTTCTGTAGTCATAAAGATATTTCCTTTCTTAACTTTCCCCAGGGTAAACATTCATTTAGTTTGATTTGTTTAATCATTCCACCTAGACCTTCCTTGGTCCTTGTGCCTTGACTAAGTACAAATGAACAATCTCATCTCTCTACTATGCACAACATTATGCTTAGTTTTCCTCATAAACACAAACAAACAAAAAACCAACCAAACACCAAAAACCAAAGAGAAAAAAGACGCTTTTATATGGTGACCAGGAAGTTCTCCAAGAGGAAACCAGACCCAAGTACTTAGGATGCTTAATGAAAAGCATTTGTAAAACTTCTAAGTTGTAACAGTTAATCCAGCTGGTGTCTGCTCAAGTTCTAAAGCTGGTGGTAGCCAAGTCCTGATGCACCATATTTCCTCTTATTTTTCCATTTTCATCAACCATCACAAAAAACAAAGAAGTTTTCTCTCCCTGCTCTTTAAAAAATCCATAGGAACAAATAAACAAAAAGTGAATGAAACTCCTATACCAATGTTTAAAAGAAAGGATGGAAAGAGAAGACAGCTGTATAAAAATATTTCAAAGTCTGTTTACTGATAAGGTTTTTTTCTTCAGAATACTAGTAAAGAAACAAAAAGGTTTCAGTGAGGAGGTCAGTACATTGTCTTTTGAGGAAAAGGTCTGTGTTTACAGACTTGGTGTTGAATGACAGCATAGGAAAATGCATGTTGGGGAAGAAGCTGTCTGGGGATTGAACCTTTTCTCCTAGGTGCTGAGAAAACCTGATCCTTAGTATCTCGGCTACCAATATGTCCAATTAATGTCCTTAGCTCCATGAATGCTTTTGAATGCCCCTAGAGGAAGGTATTCATCTAAGTTTTGAACTCTTCTTCTGGAGGTGTTTGAAAGCACCAGCTTGTTCTCATCAGCTTTACAGGTAATACAATGCTCTAGAAGAAAACCCAAATTCTTGACTGGACACCAAGACTGCAGGTGTCAGTTGACTGTTCAACAACATGAACTCGAATATACTTGAGTAATGAATTTTATGTGAAAAATGATCAGCAATACACATTCTTGTAGCTTAGATTTTACTGTTGTAGGTAAAAATAATTTGAAATGTGTGAGATCGTTCATTTTAAAATCATGGTTTTATTATATCTACTTTCCTTTTCCCCCCCTTTCACTCACCTCTCTATTTTTTCAAGTCTCTACTAATTTACTCTTGTTGAAGATTAAATCCTGTTTTTCACCATGTTCTCATTTTAAACCTTAAATTCTAATACCACTAAAAAGAGACTTCATGAAGTAAGCCCCAAATAAAACATTCAGTCTATTTGCTGATGTTTCAAGCATTAAATTAATATTCTTGAAGTTTATTCATTAAGTCCCTAACCTGTAATTAGGATTCAGGCCATGCTGCTGATTAGACAGGAAAAAGAAATCAGCCCACTGAGAAAGGCAGCTTTTCATTTGAATCCAATCAGGGAGAGCAAACACACTCCAGAAAGGGTTTCTGTGGTATATGGATATAATTATTATGAAGGAAAAGGGAAAAAGAACTTGGAACCTTATGAATGTGAAATAGGGTGTTTTAGTCTTGAGAACTCCCTGCAGCAATGTTACTTTTCATAGTATCGATCCTATTGACCAACGCTTGTCAATAGACAACAAAAAAGTTTCTCCATAATTTAGTGTGCTTCATTATATTCTAAAATATCTGAGCTGATTTATTACAGCTGGTAGATCCATGCAAACGAAGGCAAGATGGTATTTGCTACCAAATTGCAAGCAATAAGATCACAGCAGCTTTACTAGAAACAATAAAAAAAAACCAAACAACCCTTTAAAGTATTACAGGGATGAAGAACATTATTAGAATGGCAGCCACTAACACCCTTGTAAGTAAGATCATCCAAATATTTCCAATATACAGCATGGAAAGATGAAAAAATGTATTTGTTGCAGGGAACGCAATTAAACTAAGTAACATCTGAATAGGCTGAATCTTGGTCTTAGTTAACATTCCTGAAGTTCAATTTTCAGAAAAAGTTAAGGTTAAGAAGCAGATCTGTAAAATTTATAGCAAACACCAATGTTCTGGGCCAGTGTCTGTATTAGGAACCTGTGGACCAGTAAATAAGCTTTTACTATTAATTGCAAAGGCCACAGACTTTCTGTTGACCTCACTGTCAGGGGTCTTATGACTTCTGTAAGTTTGCCATAGCCTGAACTGGTCTTAGCTTATTCTAAGAGTCATCTAATAGTAGTCACATAACTATTACCTAACCTGTTTTAGCTCGCGTAGATTAACAAAAATGAAAACCTGTCCCTATTGAAGTTGCTGGAAAATTTACAATCAGTATCAGTATGACAGAAAAACACTAAGAATAGAAGAAAAGTGATGCAACTACCTAGTCCAGTATGTAGTATAATCTATGACATAGGTAACATAAAAAATATAATACTAGCATAACATAACATTCTGTACTGCCCTAGCCAGTTACAGTTTCACGCTACGGTTATATGGCATGACCCTGAGTCCTTCCAACACATGAGATTCCCGTAAACATCCAAAGGAATGCTGAAAGTCAGAGGATATATATCTAAGCTGCCAAAGCAGGCAATTTTGTTTCAGATCTGTATGCAAAGCCAATGTAGCACAGGAAAACAAAAGAAAACAAACCAGTAGTAGTAAAACTGACTGGAAGACTTGAATTCACAATGTGAGAATGGGAAGAAGTAAAGAAAGCAGATGAGAAGACAGTACAGGACAAAAAATAAAAAATTTGTTGATGAGAAAGGAGTATGATGGGAAAGGAATAAGAGGGAAAAAAAATCTATAAGAGAACAGATGTTATGCCAAATTAACTGTCTAAGAGTGGGAGACTAACTATTCCTTTGAAGAGGTTGAACCTTGAATAACAGCAGGTGTGTATAATGGCAGATAAATGGAAGTTTTGTTATGATGCAGAAACTGATGGCCCTTGCCTACCTGTGGGAGAAAATATACCTAGAAAAGTGAACTGCCTCTGAAACTGAAATTTTGAGTTTGAGATATCAAATGCCAAAAAATATTGAGGATGAAAACAATGAAACTCAAGCAATTAATTAGAATCTGCATTTTCAAGTGCATCTGAAGTCTGTGTAACAGCAACTTTTGTTCAGGCTACACACGCTGTTATGAAAATCTAAGAAGAAACATACACAAGTTAAAGATTATCTAGGCATGCACTAAATCAAAAGAAGTATGAAATTTATGGAACATAGTAAGGTGGGAACTTGGTATAAATTATACAGTACTGTTCTTTTATTTCTTCCTTGGGATCATAGACACACCAGAGACATGGTCTATTTATGAATTTCAACATTGAGTCATTATCTGACCATAAAAGAAAAGAGGTCCTTTGTTCTATCCTAGGTTTTTTTAAATTATTTTTTTATATGTTTATAAGTGAAATTTTTCGTAAATCTTAACATTTTTCTGAGAAAACTTAGGTGGTTTTGATTTCTATCACTGTTAACATTCAAGCAATTTCATAAACAAATGAAAAAAAAAAGCTGTGATTCTAACTTGCTTCTCTTGAAGAAAGAAACACAGATAGATAATTAATTGGTTTATCAATTAGTAAAGGTATCTGAGTATTTTCTTTGTAAAAATACTGGTTTGTTTAATAATTTCTTCAAGGTTTCTCATTTGTGACTGATGCCTTACAGAACTAGAGTATTTTCCTTCTAAGTGCATATTCATTTCTGGAAGTTACCATGGTAAAATTGTCAAGACAACTCCTAAAGGAGTTTCACTGATCCTTTGAGAGCACATACAATCCTTTGAGAGGCAAGGACACTGACAAACTAGAAAATAAAATAAAAAAGAAAGAAGATTAATAATTTGAGGTGATCAAGAGGTGAGTCCTAAACTTTGTCAAATTTGTCTAAATGATGACAGGTAGAAGAACATGTAGTAGCAATTTAAAATCATAGAAGGGTATAAATAGCAAAGAGAAATTATTTAAAGGGAAAAGGAAGAGTAAGTATGAGAGATGGCAAGCAATTACAAAAGGAGATGGTGATTCATAATTTCAGAAATCACTTCTGGCCTGGGAGCTGTTAAAGATGTTGCTGGATGATGAAGCAAAGGAGCTTGTGATATTTATGAGACCAGAAAAACTCCTAGGGAGTACTGCTTTGGATGAGTGTGGCAAATCAGAAAGAAAATAGTAGAATTGTAGGGATTGGAAATAGGAAAGTTGTGTGATTAATTGCTGAATGATGCACTGTTAATATATATAAAAAAGATTTCTATGGTTTTTTAATTTTCCTTTTTTTTAATATAGTGAGACAAACTAGAACACAGAGACATTTTAGAACAGCACACCACATTCTGTAGGAGAGAAGGGGTACTTAGATAGGTAGGACAAATTTTATATCTCCAGGAATTATTGAGTCCATGACTTCTCTTTAGATTGGCAGTGGTCCCTGAATTCTTGAGTGATTACAAGTTACGATCCTATCATCATAGGTTTTACCTAAACCACTGAACTGGGTGGTGCTGAGGAGCTCTGTGTTTTAGTGTAAGTATCCATGTGCACTAAAATGATCATTTTAAGTTGTCTGTGTTCATGATAGAGAGATTTCTACAGAAGCAATCAAGATATGATTTCTTGAAAATCTTAATGAAAAAAGATTCATTTCCTGAGGGTGAAAAACAGCGCATGAAGAATATCTTAGAGAAGGAAACTTGAAGTGTTAGACCTTCTATGGGTGTCTGTGCAGGGACACAGCTGATCAGGACGCTACTGAAATAAAGGCCTGGTGATACGTAGAATCCATTGCCCAGAATAATCAATAAGAAAAACAGAAAAAAAACAAACAAACAAACAAACAAACAAATGAAAAAACCCCCAACAGTGGACAGACTTGAGAGGGAAAGAATGAAACTTGGAGTCATTTAATGCATGAAAACTTGGTATGTTGTTTCTTTTACTGAAGTTTACAGCAGCCTCCTACAGCATATAGACATGCTTTGATATAGTAATACCTTTTAGTAGTTCTTTAACCTTTCTAGCAATCTTTGTTTCCAATGTCTTATCCCTTTATTTCTGTTGAGCATTCAGTTCTCTACCTGAAATCTTTGATAGAAGTTTTTCTTTTTTTTTTATTTATTTATTTATTTATTTAATTTATTTTGAAAATAAGGCTATTCTGGCCCTAAGCATGCAGCATCAGGCTGAGACTGTCAGTGAAAATTTACCATTCCAGACAGGCAACATTGCAATTATTTACAGAATATATTTAGCAGTTATATTTGGAGTTCATAACTTTAGTGGTAAGAGAAATGAATAATAATGATGATGATGATAATAATTCAAATTTTTTTTTCAGATATGATTATGGTTGTAAGTGTGTTTAAGAGAGCTACGTACGCAATCTTCATATAGGCTGTACCAGCAGGCTCTTGCACCTTAGTCTTTGTAGCAAGCTAGAAACTTGTGTTTTATGTAGGAGAGATTGAAAGGCTGACTTTGACAGCAGAGTTAAAGGAAGAATTCACAGTCTCAGGGTCCCCATGAGCATTATAAAGTACCTCCTTGCCTTTTTGGTTTCAGCTTCCAACAGTACGACTGCACAGGTTTTCTGCAATCATGGATATGCACTTGAAGCTGTAATTCTGGCAGCTACTGGCTAAGGAGTTTAAATAATTCATATTGGGAACCCTTAGAAGTGCAACGTATATAGGACTGTGGTTTGTCTAAGGGCTTATTGCATAAAGTGACAGTAGTATGAGGGGGACTAGGGAGAAGAGTAACTCTTTCAGGTGGTTTCAGAATTTGAAAGTAGTCTATTGAGCATCCTGATATGACTGAAACTCATATGTAGTAGAATTAAATCTTACCCAGTTAATATCAATATTATGATAATTTCTTCTATGTAGTTAAAGCCTAATATAAAAATTAATCTATAACTACTTACAATATGTCACACTACAGTATAATATGATTACCTCCCATATTATGTTCTTCATAAACAGCTGTTTAGAGCATTGAAACACCCTTCATATCTCATCTCAATGAGATGTTCTTTTCATCTCCTTATTTCCCCTTTAAATCACATCACACATGACTTTTCATTTAGTGAAACTGATCAGCTTGTAATAAAAGTACGAGGCTCAGAAAACCAAGATATTTTTAAATTACATTTTAAGTGCATAAATATGAATGTTGCAGCCTCTTCTTCCTCTCATGCTCCTTCATGCTCCTCCTGCAAGGCATACAGGATTGGTAACAAGTTATCATGTTCAACTTTATAACAGTTGAACACCTATAGTGGGTTGCTGGAGAAAAGCTTGTTTTTCTACCTCCACCTTCCAGCTTAAATAGTTTTTCTTCAAAAGACTGTTGTAGGCTCTCACCAAAAAAAAAAAAAAAAAAAAAAAAAATTGGTTTTCTTCCTTTGATCGTCTTTTCCCTTCTAATTCTTGGGTAAATTTAGCCGCTCTTTTCACTTGTGGAAGCCTTTGTTTCAAACAACAGATTTGCTTTTAGACTTGGTATTTAATTTATTCCATTATCTTTTTTTCGTGCTCACTCTGGGTCACACATTTGTAGATTAGAGATTAAAATAAAAGAGAAACAAATGAAACCTTTGTGGGTGCAGAAGAGATGTATAATGTATTTTATTACACTCTCAAAGCATCAAACAGACATCATATGAAGGCGCTTTGAAGAGAGCATGTTAGGTTTCAAAGAATATGGAGATTTTTCAGAAAAAAAAGAAGCTGGAAAGACTGAAAGTGGAAAAAGAAACAACTGATCACCTGTGTTACAAGGAAAGTTATTAGGCAGGTGGGATTAGTGATCAAGTATGGACTATTTATTATTATTTTAAAGTTTTCACTCTTGATTTTCATCCTTTTCAGATGCAACACAGTTAACAATATATTAATGACCTTATTTTCCCTCAATCAGTCATAGGGATAATTTGATTCATCATTCCTTTGAACAAGATGTAGTGCATCCATAATAGATAAAGAACAGGTCTGCAGCATGCATATTTATTCCATAAAAAAAAAAAAAAAAAAAAAAAAAAAAAAGAGTGCTTGTTACAGAACACTCAGAAATGGTCTGTTATACCATAATTTGACCCTTTTCTTACTGTAATATGAACTTCATTTATAAGATCTCATACTAGTTCTTTCACGGTTCTGTACCTCATAGATGAAGAGAAAGAGGGAGACATCTTTTTCCTGCATCTTATGCTATGTATACTTCCAGCAATCGACGTTTTACTCAAGTATATTTTTGGGTTCACAAGTCAACTGATTTAGGACTTATCACAAGGTATTTTTATGACCTCAGCCTCTATCAAATTTCAGTTTCTAGTACCCTGAGACTTTAAAACCATTTGAACAAGGAAGTGGTAGAGTCCAACAAATTCTGTCTTTCACTTGTTTATGTTCTCATTATTCCTTCTGAATTTAATCTCCAAATACCAGGGAGGCATATTTGCCTTTTTAAACATCATCTCTTGCTATTATAGATATCACAAAAACAAAGTTATCTGGCTTAGAATTGGCATAGGAACATGGGACCAACGACTCTCTATCAAGTTGATTTTACTTTCAGTTCAAAATAACCAATTAGATGGTTAGTTCAGAAAAGCACAGTGAACTCAATCCTTTTACCTTTAAAATGCAATATATGACAAATCAAAGTCTGTAATCACAGAATTGCCAAATGGCTGAGGCTGGAAGGCACCTCTGGAGACCATCTAGACCAACTCCTGCTCAAACTAAGGTCAACTAGAGCAGGTTGCTCATAGTTGTGTCAAGCTTGGTTTTGAATGTCTGCAAGGATGGAGACTCTACAATTTCTCTGAGAGATCTGATTCAGTGTTTGACCACCCTTACTGTAAAAAATGAAATAAAAAAAAATAAAAACCTTACATTCGGGTGGCTTTTCTTCTCTTTTTCAGTTTGCATCCATTGCTTCTCGTTCTCTCAGTGGGTGCCACCAAGCAGTCTGTCTCAACATTCCTCACTCCTCCCCATCCATTTTTTGTACACACTGATAAGTTCCCCCCCGAGGTTTCTCTTCTGCAGGCTGAATAGTCCCAGTTCTCAGAGCCTCTCCTCCTATGTCAAACACTCCAGTCCCTTGATTAGCTCTGTGGCCCTTTGCTGCACTCACTCCACTATGTCCATTTTTTTTCACATACTGGAGAGCCCAGCACAGGACCCAGCACTCCAGGTGAGTCTCATCAGGGTTGAACAGAGAGGAAAGATCACTTCCCTTTACCTGCTGTCAATGTTCTGCATAATGGAACCCAGCAGGCTGTTGGCTCTCTCTGCTATCCAGGGTTCATTGCTGACTTACGGTCAGCTTGTTGTCCCATAGGGACTTCCAAGTCCCTGTCTGCAGGGCTGCTTTCTAGCTAGTCTGCCCCCAAGCCTGTGCTGGTGCAGGACTTGGCATTTACCTTTTCTGAACTTCATGAGATTCCTGCTTAACCGTTTCTCTAGCCTGTCAAGGTACCTCTGAATAGCAGCATGGCCAACTGGTGTATGAATACTCCTAGTTTTTTGTCATCTGCCTACTTGCTGAGGGTGCACTTCTAGGTCATCAACAAAGATATTAACCAGTATTGGCCCTAGTATCACCCATCGAGTACAGCAATAGTTACTGTCCTCCAGCTGCACTTTGTGCTGCTGATTGCAATACTGTGAGCAGCTCTCCTACTTATCCAACCCAGACTTCATCTATGAAGACATTATGAGAGACAGTGTCAAAAGCCTTGCTAAAATCAAGACAAAAAATATCCACTGCTCTTCCCTCATCCAACCTCCTTTTCATCACCTCAGATGCTGCGCAGCTCACTGACATTCTCCTGGATCTCCTTTACTTGACAACACAGAGTTTCCCCCAACACACACCTCCTATGGGTGAGAAGCCTACCTGTCCCATCCCAGCCTCAGCAAGAGACATCAGGCACCCTCACAGCCCCGGACATCCATCCTCCCTTGCGATCTCACTCTGGGTGGAGGCCCCTGATGGGCTGAGGACAGTTACTTCATGGTTGGTGCTGGGGATTGTGCACTGTGACATATCACCACTGTTGCCCAGCCCATGGACACCGCCCTCAGCAGAGCTTCTGGCCCCCTTCTGTGCTGTGTGTGTTGGCTGCCTCTATTAGCTGCACCCCCAGTGTGACAGAGCCATATCACTGCCAGTACCCTGGGACACTGCAATAGCAGGATACTTGTTACATACCCTTCCCAGAGATCCTAGGCATTAGATCCCACCCCTGCTGCAGAGGAGATGCTGTTTTGTTGCTTGGGGCACATGGGAAGAAAATTTCTTCCGACTTTTAATTCTGAAGACAAAATAAACTCTGACTAGAAAAAGCTTTGATATCCACAAGAGCTCTATTCCCTAAATAGAAGCTGCAGCATGTGGTAACGCTTCAGAAGTTAAATAAAATGCTCAGAAGCCAAGTTTTATGTAAAGCTGAAAAAAAAATTGTTTCCCTGGTTCCCAAAAGGAGCCTGAGATTAAAACAATACAGACAGAGCACAAGTAGAATCAATCATTTTCCTTTACAGTGTCTGGGTAGATATTACAGTACTCACCCAACGATTCTTGTCCCAAACTTCTCCTTTTTATTAGTATTATTTCTAGGATTTCTCTTGACTATTCCTTAGGCTGATGAAATGCTCCTATACAGCAGCTTAGATCTTCATGGAATAGTATTAATAAAAATACTATATAAAATCAAACCTATGCAAATAGATATAAGTACAGGGTACTTATCTCAGCATTTACCCCAAAGTTTGAAGTTCAGGATTGGTTTAGAAGATATGTCTGTATCTTTACCTGAAGGATTACATTGTTATTCTCATTTATACATAGAAGTCACATAGGTACATGACTGATGCTGTATGAATATGGGCAAAGCTAGAAATACAACACTATAAACTGCAGAGCTTTTTTGTGATTTTGGGTTTGTTTGGTTTTTTTCCCTCTTAAAACTTCAGCCAAAACACTTCATCTGTTTTACAAGAAGAGAATATGAAACAGAGGCAAGGAAAGCAGCTTGCCAAAGGTCACCTAGTCAGCAGTGATATTGGTCTAGAGACCAGCTTGTTACTGCCTCTTCCTAAGAAACAGCTGTTGCTTAACCCAAACAGGTGGTTGCTAATTGCATACCCTTGATTTTCCCGATATCTAATTTAAGAACTTAGGGTCAGTTTTGCAGAAACGCTAAACACTTACAGCTGCTTCTGAGGTCAGTAGCATCTGAGCTTTGATCATATAAGATGCCATAGAGTGTTTCAGTGTTTCAATTTAGGTATTTGTAAAGACTTTTGATTTGATCCTAGCTATGGTGTTTTTTTGTGGTTGGGTGGTTTGTTTTTTCTTTCCTTTTATAAAATGAAATAACCTTATTTCCCCTGTAATTTGTTAGGTACAGTGTGGAGCTGATGCCTGAGAAACCTTTCAGTGTTAGGGTGGGGAGTACTATTAAAAAACTTGAGAGGAAATTAATTACTTCCTTTTCAAAGATGAACGTGACTCGTATAAAATCTTTAGTAGCCATATTGTACTGTGCTACAAAAACCAAACAGTAACTTGGTACATGATAATTTTTTATTGAGGACAATGGATGATACAAATAGATGTGTAAGGAAAGAGATTATCTGTGATGCTGTAATTAAAAACATACTTACAAAACAGGTGTACTTAAAATAGGTGTACTTAAAACATGTTAATTTTAATAATTTCCAGGTTTTTAATATTTGACTTGCAGTGTTCTGTAATTTTTATTATTTTTCAATTTTCACATATTTAATAGCTATTTTTATAAACATTCCATGACATGACATATTGCCCATACAAAGACTTAAAAAATGACGCCTCAGGTTCCGTAACACTATGTAACTCATTCAAATATGAGAGATAAACAAAAATAGCATTTTCTTTTCCTTTTTTTTTTTTCTGTTAATCTTTCTGTTTTGTATGGAGTCATGATTTACAGTTCTGCCTTTAATTGAAAGTTATACTCAGATACTTACTTAGGTAATAAAATTTCTTGGAGTATGCAACAAATCTGGAAGGAGGAGGGCGGGGGTGAGTGCCTGCATTCAGGAAACAAGTGCCAGTGCCTTGGAGCGTACTTCTACTGCCATGCAGAGTTTTAGTCATTTCGTGATATTTGCTCTTGACATATGCTGAGGGTTATTTCAGATTTAGTGTCATTTTTTCTTTTGTACATAATAATGGAATACGTGATTGTAACATGTCTTAACAGAATTTCTTTTTTGTTTGTTTGTTTGTTTGTTTTTTTTTAACCTGTTTTTCTTCACAGTGGAGGTAAGTGGCGGGGGTGGCTGGTTTTGCTCTCTTGGACCAACAGTGCTGGCAGGTTCATATGTCGCTTTGTCAGACTTTTCACTCTTTACAGAGTATGATGCAGGGCAACATATACACACGAATACCAGAAGTATGTGGTCTCAACAGTTCTACTGTTGGTATATGAGGATTTAAAAAAAAATTGGTGAGAATAAATTGTATATGCCTAATTAAATACAGATTTATAACCTGTTGAACTCTGACTTCTTATCTCTATAATACGAATTGTACTCAGTTGTAAACCCAAAAGATTTATTTCCTTCTTCAGAAACTTTAGGCTAACTCCTTTCATTCTTTTCTTAGTCTGGCAGCCAGTTCCCATTGAGTTTAGTTGTGTGAGATCAGGATGCTATAAAAGTTTCAGCTTTTTCCAGGTTTTGCTGGCTTATTTTCATTTTATTTCTTTCCATCTTCAGCCTGTTCATTTTTTTCCTCTTTTAGATTAATTAGATACAAATTTTGGGGCAAATTAGGAATTGTAAAAGGAAATCCATTGAGTTAAAGTGAGTTACTTTGAGACACTCTACACAAAAGGGTTCTTTTTTATTCAAAGACTCCTGAATGTACCTTAAAATAAAATATTTTTTTTTTCTCTTGGGGTAGCACATGAAGGATGACATTTCTTAAAATAAAATTTAAAAATGAGAAAATATTTGGAATTCTCTCATCTTGGTGACACCTGCAAGATAAATTACAAATTGTTATTATTTCGTCTGAAATTTTCTTTTAATTAGCCTTGAAGACATTTTTAAAGACTATATTTTTCTGTCTTTTTCTGTCTCCCTCTGACAACATGTGAGCAACCTGTAAAACAATGAGGAATTCTGTTATTCCCTCAAACTCTGCTATAGTATGTCCTTGCCACTCTGGAGCACTTCACCGTGAGTCACAGCATGTTACATACTGACATTAAACAGTCTGCTTCAAAACCAAAGGCAGAAGAAGAATTTAAAATAGGCAGATTATCTTTTTTCTTTTCTTGAGCTGTTATGTTTCTTCTATTTTCTCTTCTTTCTCATGACACCAGTATCTGTCTAGATAGAACTGTCATTTCGACATGAGAAAGAAAAAACAAATACACCCTCTTTGTCTTTTGGGGAGAATAAAATGAAATGGCTTTATTTTTCATAAAGTGAAAAGATGCATATGAGAGTTCTCTCCTCTAACTCTTCAATAAGGCTATTTGTAGTAGCATTTGCAGAACTCAAAAGTGCCATTCATCTCAGGAGTACAGGAGCTACTTGCTGTAGCTTTCTAAACTGTATCTTGTACATTCAGCTACTCTACTGCAAGCACTGGGCATCTGGTTCCACTTGAAAAGACAAATTTTGCCTGGTACCATACCACATCCATGCATTGTGAATCTAAGTTTAACTTCAAACCAAAATAAGGACGCTGTTACAATTTATTTATTAAAACAAAACAAAACAAAAACAAGACTATGAATTTTGTATGTATTAGGCAATGCCATGTTTTACAAAACCAAGGATAATGTGAAATAAAAACCTTCAAGGGAGAAAGATGGCCATCTCTACTTAAGAAGTATACCAACTCCAAAAATATTTGGTATGGTAAGCTATTAGAAACTTTGCCTTTAAATGCAGACAAATTTCTGTGACAGAAATTTGTGCACATGCTAATGTAAGAAGAATATTGTAGCTCTTAAATCTCTTTACACCATGTATTATGAATTTTCTCTTGCTTTAATTTATACATGTGTCTGAGGTCAGGATACACTTCAGTTAATGTCAGTTGGGCATTGGTGTGTGCCATCATTGAAGATTAGAATGAACAAGTGCCCTTCCTTAAAACCAAAGTGAAGGATGTTTCCTATTTTTTGTGAATGCACACAAATTTACACAAAATTGAAGGAGAATAATGTTGCACAATGAAAAATCCCCTCTAGGGGCTTGAACAAGTCCTTGGTAAAGATTCAGTTTTGTTCCTATCAGCATTTTCTAGATCAATACTCTTGTTATTTGTTAATTTGGTGATTTCACCCCCACCTTGCCAAGTTACTTACATATAGCCCCAACTAAGTGCCAAGCCCCTGACTTGTGCTGAATAGGGTAGGTAGAATTAATTAATCCGGAAGATGATATTTTCAATAGGGTGACTGTATTGGTTACATTGAAATGGAAATGGTGACAACCACACAAATAAAATCAAAACATATTAGTAATTATGAAAAGATAGCCTGTTTCAGGAGCTGGTTGTCGGTAGCTTCAGTTGGTAGCTTCAGATTTCTGGAAAGAGCAACACTGTAGGTCAGCAGCCTCTGGAGTACTTTGTTGTCAGAAATATGACGGATGTTGTGGTTGCTGTTTTCTTCTTTATTCCTCTAGCTGGGATGACTTTTATGTTTCCTAACATGGTTTTACATCTGTCTATTTCTTCATTGGTCTATAGCTCCAGGCTATATCAGTACTTACTATACATAGTGCCTTTCATGTATGTTAGATACTATTTATTTGTAAACTAAGAACTGTTTTGGTCCACTTCTGGGTCTTCTTTTTTTCTTTAAAAAAAACAACCTCAAAAACAAACAAACAAAAAAAAACAACAAAAAGACCTCCCATAAAACCCCTCGATATCATTAGTAAATGGTTTACAGCTGTAGGCAAAAGCCAGTGCCCCATCTCTTAAGATCCCATGTCCATACTCCTCCCCCCTGTACACTGTCTTTACTTTTCAGGGCCTCCACTATTGCACCTGGCCTGTATTTCTCTCCTACAACATTGTGTTGGTCATAAAACTATAGTGGTACCACACAAAGATCTTTTTGAAAAATGAAAATGCATGAGCCACAGAACCTTGTCAACTAGAGAAATGGCTGTCACAGACAAACCAGGTAAAAGGAAGCTGCAGGCAGGTCAGGAGCAGGTGAGGCAGCTGAGCTCACAAACCAGTGACAGTTGACACATTATTGAGAGCTGATTAACTTCTTGGGCCCCAGGATGTTGCTCTTAGAAGACTGTATTTGCAGGGAGTGCCTAAAGTAATATTGGAATTGTGACTATTCTCCACTTTCCGTATCACTGCAGGAGAATGGCAACCATCTTTCAGTACCCATTTCCAGACCTTCTTGATCAGACAGATGAATCTGAGGCAAAAAAAAAAAAAGGGATAAACCACTTGTCTGGTACTAACGAGAAGCTGGAAACATTTCTTAAAAGAAATTATTTTCTATGGTTTGCAGCAATATGCATTTGAAGTCAAAACCAATTGTAATAACAATCCCTTATGTCTCTACTGTTAAACACTTTGCATTTGATCAGAAAACCAGCATCTTCCTACAAGTGCCCATAGGCATCCTTTCCATTATGGAGATTTCTACACTCACTTTAAATAATTTGTTCATAAATTATAAATTTGTTCATGTAACGATTACTTGAGAATGTAGTTTTGAACAATGAATGGTACAGTAAGAAAGTTAAAATATACTAGCTACAAAAGATGTAAGTGGGAACATTTAAGAGCAAGCACTAGATGGGTGTGGGGAAGCAGAAAAGATGTCCGACTTCTTGCTGAATCTGAACATTATTTCACTTAAAAATCTGTAATTGAATTATAGAGAAAAAAACTCGCAGTGATGGAGAGATTAAAGATTTAGTGTAATGGGCAACATTTTTCTCATTGTCACAGTGGGAGCATAATTGTATTCTATATTACCTGCTATAAATCTAGATTCAAACTTTGATTTACAGATTTTGAACACATGACTGTGGCAGGGTCATTGGAGTCTTTGCAAAAATGTCCTGATAGCCTTGCAAAGTATTGCCCTTTGCTCAAGGGAAAATACAAATTCTAGTTTGCCTAGAAAAGAAGGAAGACTGAGGATGTTTCACATATTTTCTTTTTAGCTCCATTACCACACAGACTTATTAAGACATAGACAATAATAGACAGCTGAAAGCATGCTATCTTACAAGATTCCTGACAAATGTGCTTTGTTGAATCCCCTGACCTAAAATATCCAAGCTGAGAATAGCTCAGTGTGGTTCTGCTGCTGCAAGACTCCTCAGCTACTGGCGTGACACGGTTTCTGGTTTTACTTCTGGCTGCCTTCTCTACCTTCCATTAATTTCCTCTTCTTTTCCAAAATTTCTCCATTGTTTCCTTATTTCTTTACTTATTATTCCCTATACATCTTCTCTTTGCATTTCTTAGGCATTCGTTCCTCTTCTGGATCCAAGAAGAATGTAACACTGCACTGATATAGAGTAGACTGTTTGCCAAGATAGTGAAAAATAGCTCCATGGCAGGTGGAACAGGCTTTTACTCTTTCTTTTTGTCTTCTTTCCGTGATTGTTCAGGTATGCAGAAAACTGGTTACACTAGCTAATCTTATTCCCTTTCAGGGAAAGTATGTACATAAACTCTTGCAATCCTACTATTGATTTTACTGTTTTAGTTGTTTGGCAGTAAAGAAGGGGTCACGCATGAATACTCAGCTTTATAGTTCTGTAGTGGGAAAACTAAAAGAATTTCTTTCAATATTCAATAGTAACAGCAAAGTGAAGAGTAAAGAAGCTGTGATGCTTCTCTGGAGAAGGGACAGCCGACTGAATTTTTGTTAAGGCTATTTTTTATTCTCAAATTACTAATGCAATGCTGCAGTTTCTTTGTACTTAAACATTAAATTGTTCATGTTATTGGAATCCTTTTGTTCAGCCAGGTGATGAGAAACCGTGTGAATAAATAAAGCACAAGGGCTGTATCATGTTTTAATTCAGAAATAGCAGGAGGATGCTGAGCAGCTGTTGTTATTTGTCAGGTTGTGCACAGAATTTTCTGGGCCTTAATCTTACAGCGACTAGTCTCCTCCATAAAGGGTTTTGTGCTCTAAAATACAGGGATGTGAAAGAAAATAGAATAATATACCAGCAAAGTGAGAAAGGTAGGGATGAACTTACAGCAAATTCTAAGACGTTCCCTTAGGAGCTGTTTGCAATGTCTGTCTTGAATCTCAGTTTGAGAGAGCTAACATGCGCTGTTGCTCTCGTTTAACTGTTCACCAAATGCCTGGTTCCAAGAGAAGATACTGCATTCTCCGCTCAGCAGGGGGGGTTAAGTTTTGTGAATATGTTAACTACTTTTCCTATTCCACCTGAATTTGAAACTGAAGCTTGACATCCTCTCTGTTAAATAAATAAATCCATACATTAGATTAAGTTAAACATTTACCCAAAATCTAGTTATATCAGGTCTTGCACAGGACTGATACAGTCTTGCCTTTTCTTCATTCTGTGCAGAAATCCTCATAAGCCATCACTTCTAATTACTCAGTTGTTATTCAGTATGAGTAGCATGTATCTTAAAACCAGAACACTGAATGCTACTTTCATAATTATTTCAGTAAATTCTTCATTTCAATGTCTCCAAATATTATGTTTATTAATTAAAGCTACTTAGTCGACCTAAAATAAAACTATTCTTTTAATGAGAAAATGTCATTTTGTGTTTCAGCCGAGGTTTATATTTCTGAAACCAGCATTTCTAATAAAATATTTCTGAGTGAGTTTATGTCTCTCTGTTACAGTACTGGAACAGTTGTATCTAATATCAGAGAGCAATTTAGTTTTCTTCATATGATGCTTGTTTATTGTCAGATATTGAGGTCAAGAAAAGCCAATAATTTCAAATGGGAATAACTAGAATGGCTGGTGTTTTCAGAAACAGTACTGTGATGAGTTCCCCTAAAACAGATGCAGAAGATCAGTCCAAGAACCTCATTCCCAATTTCACAATCTGTTGCTTCATTTTTTTTTATCTTTGCATGATCTAATAGTAACAACAATGAAACGAGTCTAGCCAGGTGATTATAATAAACTATAAGAATGCCAAAGAATATAAAGTTCTATTACTGTGAGTTTCAATAAGTTCGTTCACCTATCAAAAATGTTTATCTCAGAGGACTGGGGAAAGGAAGCATATTACTTAAAATCACAATGTTATTATGTGAAACATTGCCATCAATTGTGAAAGATGGTAAGTTTTACAAACAATGAGTAAGGCAAAAAAATGGAAATTCCTATGCAGGGAAGGAGCAAACAGGTAATGTTCTTATTGCTGACCTCTGCTCCAGAAAAAGTATCAGTCTTCTAATAATGTGTGAAAAATAGTTTTCAGTATTCTCTGAGTCAGTCAGTCCTGGGCAGAGGTGTGGAAGCTTCATGCCAGTCTCACAGGCTAGATAAGGTGCAGAACTTAATACAGAAAAAAAAATGTCCTAAACTAAAATTACCTTTTATTGTCTTATGTTTTCCTTCTATAGCTGCTCCCATTTCTCAGTGTGATTTTTTTTTTTTAAACTCTTACCTAAATTAAAGAAAACAGTTGTGGTTTTGGTTTTTTTTTTCTTTTCTAATAAAGATGATTCTAAACAAATAGAATCTGAGTCTTCCATTCTCAGGAAAGGCGATATACTTACCTTGCTCTCAGCTATTTTTGGGATGACGTACTACAATGAGTGTCCTGGTTCCAGTGGGGATAGGGTTAATTTTCACAAGGAGCTGTCACAGACCACAGATATTCCATACCTTATGTTGCCATGCCCAGTCTATAGCTGGGAGATGGCCAGGGGAGGGGGCAGGAAATCACCCCTTGGAGCCGGCTGGGGCTTCCCAGATCTTGTCAGTGAGTGATGGTACAGTAATCGTGGTTGTACATTCCCCTATCAGTATTATTGTTGTTGTTTCCCTCTTTCCTTTGCCGTTCTGTTAAACTACCTTTATTTCAGCCCATGAATTTTGCCTTTTTTTTCTGATTCTCCCTCCCATCCCACAGTTGTTGGTGGGTGAGCGAGCGGCCTCCTGGTTCTTTGCTAGATTTAAACCATGACAGTGAGCAAGTTTAAGACATCCCAGCAGTGTTAGCATGTTTGTTTGGTAAGCTGCAAAAGTTTATTATTAGACCTGTAGTCTCATGCTCAGCATACATGCATCTACAACACAGAAATCAGAGCAGTTCGCATTCCTCTGGTTGAACAATCAAAGATTATGTTTTACTTTATGAATATTATTTGATTAATGCTGGTACTGAGGTATTGTACTTAAGCAATAAATAGAAAATGAAATCTGAGGTTATTTTTTTGTTCCCCATATGTCTCAAATGTAACTAATTTCCTCTCCTTCCATTCATCAGCTTTCAGAGACATCCAAAGATGGTAGTTGGAATGAGATGCACCTTGGTTAAAAAGACATTTTGACAGTGTGTTTTGGCTACACGCAAAAGAAAGAGCTGTCTGCAAATCCCTGCTATCAAAAACAAGATAATCCATAAATATTCCTAGAATTAGTGGACAACTGGTATACTCCTATATACTTTAAAGATTTAAGATACATAGTTCTCAAATTGTAATGTAGAAAATCTATGTAATTGTTGTAATTATAGAAGCCTGAGCAGAAACAAATCCCGTTTTGGTAAGCATTGGGAAAAACGAACTCATTATAATCTTGACATTTTACAGAAAGGGTTTCCAAGTATTTTTGGGGAAAAGGCAACAGTCTAATAAGTCTTTTAAAGAAAGAAAAGGGAAATGACACAACTTCTGAACACATGTGTAGGACTAATATTCTAACTTGAAGACAAGCAATGATCACATCAACAATGGGGATATTGTTATGACCAGATGGCATGACCAGATATTAGGTGTGATTCCAGGATTTCCAATATACAGACAATACAGATCACCATAAGCAACTGCAAAAAACCAGATGTGCTATTCTGTTACAGAGCTAGACTTTGTACAGAAATCATCCTTGAGTGCATCTTAAGTTATTAGGGCTTGTAAGAATTTGGCTGTTGACTCTACAATGTGTTTGCAAAATGAATGCGTGGTCAATCCGTTTGAGCTTTTCTTGTTTTCACCTCTGTAATCAATTCTACTTCTCTCACCTATGCAGCCTAACTCAGTGCAATTCTTCTTTGTCTCATCACATCAGGCTTTTGGCTATCCTGCTTCCTCTTCCTTTATTTTAATCCTCATTTCATTTCTAAAGAGATTGCATGTTGAATTATACTTACCCAACAGTAAACCTGATATCCAGTTGGAGACTTAAAGCTCTACATCCCTCCTTTTCCCATGTTCCACCATCTGCAATTCTCAGCTTCTATCTCCTCTCAAGGTCTAGTTCTGGGATTTGTCTTATGTTCTTGTGTTAACGTATCGTCAGGAAAACTGTATTCTAGTTGCTGTGTGCTCCTGTACATAGGCTGTGATATACCAAGAACTCTCTTACGTATCCTCACCGTACAGAAATTGCAAACTGAATGATGTTTCAAGGCTGCTGTTATATGACAGACTAAGACTGCATACTTTTTCGATTAAGTCACAGCCATGTGCTGCAATGATAAAGCATCTCAGTGTAAGCACAGTGCATAATACAATTTTGCTTGCCTAGTTTATGTCAGGGCATATGTAGTTTTTCTGAAACAACTGTACCTATGATAAAGATTTTTGCTTACGCTGATTGTGCTTCAAACATCCTCATCCCATGGCTGACAGGGTTTTACCTGTGAAACTTGCTAGTGGGAAATTGATTTCATTCGGCAAATGACAACATGTTACTGGTGAAGAAGACTGAGGAGGAACTTTCCTTTTCTGTAAAGTATTGTAAAGTATTGATGTGGAAAATGCTGATAGGAAAAAATCTGAATCTTTATCAAGGGCTTGTTTTGCTCTTTAAAAATAACTTTGCTTGCATTTTAAGCAGCTTGAGCAGTATTGGCTGGAGGTTATAATGTACAACATAAGTGATTGTCACCTACTCTCTTGCATCTGTTCCTCTGCTCTGACGATTTTTTTGTAGCTTCTTAAAAGGTTTCTAAATGATGCTTTCTCAAGTCAAGATAGATTGTAGGTTGCTTTCTGTTTTACAGACGAGGAACAGCATTAGTTGTAAGGTCATTTTAAAGGTCATATTCAAGGCCTTTGCACAAGATCTAGAATTATGATACTTAGTATGGAGATAGCAAGGAAATGAAATTTGCAACTCATTTTTCATTAGATTTTGATAAGCCTATTGCAAAAATATTAATTTGAGCTGATATAACATTGAGTTTGGTCTTATGAAGACTCCAAGTCTAATTTGTTTTTAAGGTTTCTAGGCTTCTGCTGCATCATCTGTCTTTCTATCTAGTATTTCTCTCTGTGAAGAGCATTGCTGCTAAATCATTTTGGAGCAGTAATGTGCTGTAATGTTAAAAAGCCACAGTATGGAGAGGAGATGATCTCTGTGCTGCTTGTGCTTGTGAAAAGTAATATGTCAAAACATCCACAGGTCTTGGGCAAAAGCAGAGCTGCAAGTCTTTTGCCAGGTGGGCAGGAGGTGACTGAATTTTCCACTGCAAGAAGAACAGCTTGCATAAATCAGGTCATTTTTGAAAGAGGTTGAACTCTGATTGCAGTAGTTGCTTGTGTTGTGCAAGTGTGGTTGGATGATCAGTCTGTCCTGTAGCATGTTCAGAACCCACAGTCTACTCTTTCTGTTCTGATATGCAGGTGGTATTTTATGCTCTCAACAGATTTCTACAAAGGGTCACCTTCAACTATTTGTGAAACAAATCCTCTGTGCATGTAAGCAATTAGTAAATATTAAGTTTGGAAAACTTATGGTGATTGAGTGACTTCATAAAATCTGGTTTTGCAGTTCTATTAGTTACCCAAAGTAAGTTACTGAAGTTTCCTGATTCTTTTAAAATGTGTAGCACTTGGTTATTCTTCTGTTCTCATCCCAGTGGTGTTTTGGGGACTGATTGAAGATTCTACAATAACTTGAGCATGTCCTTCTGGAGGAGAAAAGGAATAACTTCCTTGAATGTTCTACTTTGAAGCCTTGTGTTTCTGTGGTGGTATTTGCTGACAATAAAACTGAGATAGTCTCTGATGTTTTCTTAGGTATGGGGAAGAGGAGGCATGCTTAGGAATGCTGTCTTTGATGATGGTTTTGCAGCAAAGAAGGTATTTCTGAATATGATTCAATGGAGAATTGTTTCACCAAAGCAAAAGAAATATTTTAATTAAACATTACCAGCTGTGTTATCTACACTGCATTTTAGGAAGTTTAAACCATGGCCAAAGGCTTGATGAGTGAATTAACAAACAGAATATGTATTGCGCTGGCTCTCTATTTTTGTCCAGTGCTTAGGCTTTAACGTACTAGCTATCTTAACGTATATTTTTAAGATAAGTTTTTGTTGTCTTTCATCCACTACTGTCTATTTTAGAGTAACCAGATATGGTATAATGAATCTAAGCACAGTCATAAACACGCTTTTGTTTCTCACTTCATGGCTGTTCATGAGAATTCTACACTAGCTGGATATCTGCTGAAGATTTTGCAACATGATGAGACTTCCAGTTTTTATGAAGAATGGGTGTGGAATCCCTCTGATTGTGGGTAAAGAAATATTAACTCAACCTGGTAATCTCCTAGTGAGGCACTCATATTTTATATTCTGTAGTAACAGACAGTAGAGAAGATTACCTGTCTTTGGGATGAATGAGGCTCTTCTGCTCTCTGTGGCCCATATGGCCTAGAAGTAGTTTACATGTACTCAGGTTAATAGCGATATCATTATACAGCTCTTCAGTTCTAATCCAATCTCTATTCACTCACTTCTGACTGTATATAAAACTGGATCGCTGTTCTGTCTTGTCCCCTGCCCCTCCTTATTTTCTCTAGCAATTAAGCTACACTATAAGTTCTCTACTGCCTACTGTTTAAAACCAGACACTTGTGTTGTCCTTAATCATTGCATGAAGCAATTTGAACTTAGGTAGAAAACTGAAATAAGGGCGAAAAATGCCTTTTTGTTTAGAATTAATAGAATTGGAAGACATGTCCAGTCAGTTTACTCCACTAGAAAGACCACTCCTCACCAAACGCTTGTGTGACGATGCTAAAGAAGCAACTGCATTTTATTTCTAACCTTAAAAACGTGAGGGGAAATCCGTGAAACTGATTTTTATTCTGCTATTTTTTTTCCATGGTAATCCTAAATATACATTCTTCACTAAAATTAGGTGGAATACTCAAAAATCAAAGCATGAACTTGGTAAAATGCCAATTTGGGAATTGCTTCTGCTCTGTTGTCACAGTTCAGTGATGCAGAGAGAGTTATAATGCCATAAAATAATATATTCCAAAGCTTAAATAGACTTGATATTAAATAGTGACTTGTGTATGATATACCTGAAAATATATTAAATTCCAGGGCAAGTACTTAAAAAGCCACATTTAACAAAGTTGAATTGAAACGTAACAAATCAAGAACTCTTTAAAGGATGGATCAGCTTCTTTTAAGCCTACAAATTAACCATATCAGTCACAGTTTCCAATAGTAACAAGCAAAATCTGCAAATCATGTAACCGCCCACAACAGTATTAATAATCATAACATAAAAGGAGAATTGCTTATTATGGAAAAGCTCTGTGGCAGCAGTGTTATGAGGTGATCTGCAGTGAGCCAGTTGCCCATAATGATGTATGCTTTTATGCTTCTTGCTGTGCAATCATCTCTGATGTAAATTTCCATCCAAATACAAGGTGGGTTGCTTGTTTTTAACCCACTCCAATCAAGGCCTGGAGCTGCTGGTTTTAATGCTGAAAAGTCTATCAGCAAAATATAAGGGTTTTTTTGACTTCTTAATTTAATCTTCAACGTGTATGTGTACATGAACATTGTTAAAATAGCCTTGCAGTTTAAAGTTGAACGTATTAATTTGGGTCACAGTTTGTTTGTATGTTTATTTGTTGTAGTTTAACCCCAGCCTGCAGCTAGGACCATGCAGCTGCTCGCTCACTCTCCCCAGTTGGGATGGGGGAGAGAATCAGAAGAGTAAAAGTGAGGAAAAACTCACGGGTTGAGACAGACAATTTAATAGGTAGTAGAGTCAAAACCACACATTAGCAAAACAAGGAATTCATTCACTACTTCCCATCATCAGGCAGGTGTTCAGCTGTCTCCAGGAAAGCCAAGGGTATATTGTGCATAACAGTTACTTGGGAAGACAAATGCCATAACTCTGAATGTCCCCTCTTCTTTCTTCTTCCCCCAGCTTTATATATTAAGCATAATGTCACATGGCATGGAATATCCCTTTGGTCAGTTGGTTGTGTCATCTCCCAACATTTTGTGCACTCCCAGCCTACTTGCTGGCACTACCAAAACTATTATCATCCTAAATCCAAAATATAGCACGACACCAGCTGCTAGAAAGAAAGTAAACCCCCTACCAGCTGAAACCATGACAGTTGTTTTTTTTCCCATTTAAATGATCCTACACATAGAATACAAAGCACATGAATAGATATGATGTTAAGAAGTGAGCAGAAGAGCAAGAGCCAATTCTGAGACAGTCTATTTGTTAAGCAGTTATATCAAACAGTGACTGTAAAGACAGAAGGCTGAAATGTCATTCATGTAACTTTGGAAAATTCTGGATCAGATCAGTTTTTGCTTGTTAAGAGTCCTAAGTACTCAAGAGATGCTGATCCTTCCTCCCTCTAGTGCAAGTTCTATCCTCACTCAACTAAGTTAGCTTCCCTGTTCTCTTAAATATTTATTAGCTCTGATTCTTAAGTCTTTGTTCCTCAGAGGTAGAAGTCATGGAGCAAGTTTTGAAATTCCATGTAGAACAGGACTTCTGATAGTTCTGCCAAAATGTATGGGACTTCACAAACATAGAAAGCTGTGGTCAAAGTTTATATTTTTCTTCTTTAAGGACGCCCCCCCCTCCCCCAAAAAAAAAAAAAAAGCCCCTTTAAATAACCCCAATAACAACACGTTGGAAAATAGGACAACTCAAGGGAAACTGGGAAAACAAATTTGTAGTATTTCAGTTTGTGTCTTGCTCCTGATTAATAATTATAAATTATACTTGGTATTATTAAACCAAGTTTTTGCAATTGGCTTATTTTTTAATTTCCTGGTCTAAACATTCTTGTTAGGTAAAATTTGTCATAACTTTGTTTTTCTGAATGTTAGAAATCTATGCTACTTACAGAAACAAGCTAATGATGAATTTTAAATCAGGCTGGCCATTTTCGGCACTAGCTCGTTACAGATATATTTTACTAGGCAGACATACTTCTTAGCAAACTTTATGTGTTCAGGAATGTGTGATAAATATGTCTGATGAGAGAAAGAAGATAGAATTGGAAATATTAATATACAAATAGGAAAATATTACTCAAATTTTGAGACTTACTAATTTCCTTGATAATTCTCTTTATATTGATATAGTTTTTAAGAGAATGCTAGCAGTGTAACATTAATCACCAAACTTACTACAGGAAGCCACACCATGCACAAAAATAAGAGGTCAAACTGCTTCAGCTATGTTAATGTTTTGGTTTAGATTAAAATTGTATTTTTGCTGCCAATCTGCTGACTGAGTTTGCCTCAATCATATTAAAAGCTTAAAGTGTGCAAAATGGATTGCTTACAGATGAAACTGAACCAGAAGATGTACTCAGAGAATTAACGTGGTGTTAATGGGTTTTTAGTCCACAGGACAATTGCAGACAGTCTGAAGCAACATGCCTGAAATGCAGGTAGTGTGGACATCACATCATTGACATCAACTGTTTTGCTCTACAGAACTGCTTTAATGTCCTATAGTATTTACTAATGTAGGTGTAGCTGGTTATCTATGGCATGATTTTACTTTCAGGCTGACCTTGTATATATACATGCATTCACAAAGTAGTGCAAAATAGTGAATGGTAGGAATGGATAGTTTAAGAAGCTGCATAGCAGAGAAGGGGGTGATTTGGGAATACGGACTATTCCACTTTAAGTTTAGCAGAACCTTTCAACTTGCTGGCACTTTAGTGAATTTTATGAAGAGAATTTTTATGGCCCACATGAACATGTTGTATTCACCTCTGCAATAACAATATTACAAAAAACCTTGGTACTAACTAGTGTGTTGAGAGGCAGAACAAGTCAAAGGCAGAATAAGAATGGAAAGTGAAATTACTTGGCTTTATCATCACAAACAACAATCCAGGAATATACTGAAAAACAAAGCACTTGCTTTTGTTGTGCTTGTCTTTTTTCCTGTCTTTGAGTGAGAACGGACAGTGCTGATACTTCAGGAAGCTTCAGCCCAGCTAACACATGCATTTTATTTTGTTTCTTTGTCTCAGACAGAAGAATTCATAGAGACTTAATATGAACAGCTAAAGTAAGAGAGTGAGGGAAAGGAAATGTGGCATGAAGGGTCACATGTTGACAAGAGGAATGAAGAATACCTATAGAAAGAAAAAAGTAAAAGAAAAAAAAAGGAAAAAAGAAAAAAAAGGTGTGGTCTTTTATTTAGTTCTACTTCTTACTGTTAGATTAATCCTGTTAAGCATTAACAGCCTTTTGTTCCCATATAAGTGCCAGGTTGTTGTCAATTCAAAGAAAAAAATAACAGCAATACTATTTGAACCCATATAAGTATTAAAATAAATAAAGTGCTTTTGGAGATAGGTAGTTTTGGTATTTACATATACTTAATATATATGCAATTACATGCAACTTTGCATTGTTCATCTCCACAGTTTCCTCAGATCGAGTTTAAAAGTGCTTGACCATTAGTAAGGAGCTTACCTTGCGCTGCCCATGTTCTATAGGGGTTTTATGGCTACAGAGAAAATTAGCATCAAGATAAATTAATGTTACCTTTTATTCATGGACACCCACTTTTCATTTAAGATGTATTACTCTTAATATTACATGGAAGTATGTGCAGCATTTTAAAGCACAGATATTTACTCACTGTAGCTTTAAATGTTAGGCATTCCATATTTAATGCTTGGTTTCCTTCGGAGAGTTTGAAAGGCATGGTCTTGCGATGGAGAAAGCTGCTGGACCATAACCTCCGCATTACCAAAGCTGAACTCATATTTCAGCTTCAGTGGCATTACTACTGTAAACAAGGCTAGTAAAATCCAGTTATAAGCTGAAAAAGATAAGAAATTTTTATTTTCCTTCAATCATCCTTTTCTGTGAAGTTGTAAACAGATGTGAGAATCATCGTCTTACTTCCCATGACACTAAATGAGCCAGTGTTTCTGGCTAGATCCTATGTAGAGAAGAAATCCTGTCTATCAGTGTACAGGAAAGAATCAGAAGCCTGTTTACTGTTACTACAATCAATAAAGATATTAGGACTTTTTTTCTTTTTGAATTTTCTAGATAGTAGGATGAGAGATTATTACCAAATACATTGTGAGAAGGAAATTTGATTGATGAGTTATGCAGTGCCTCTATGATCCTTCTGGACCTTATCTGGACAGGTCTTTTAGAAAGTTTTACTTATTCAGGTCTTTTTTATTAAGTACAACCTCTCTCAAGAGAGGTATCTCTTTCCAGGTCTAGCTGTAGCTGAGAAGCACTAGAGAAAGATTAAAAAAGAACGAAAAGTATTAAATCAAATAAATAGTTGAAGTTCAGAAAGTTTCCAACACTTATTAATCTTTTGTGAAAGATAAAGCAGGTTTTCCTGTCATTTTCAATAATAAAAGTTTATGTATATTTGGATGAGTAGTAGAAATCAAGAAATAATATTACATTATTTTCTTTTTAAACCACCATGTGAATGATGCACCATCTAACCTTATGTGGTCAAACAGAATTCAGTAATAGTGTTTCTGTTAATGAATCCAATTTCACTGTACTTGTAACTTTATAACTTCATAGTAATGAAATATTGTTGAATTTCCTCACTGTTAAGTCAGGAAAATGCATTGCTCTATATTCTGTCTGTTGTTCTCCCTTTTCGTAAAAACACATATTCCTATGTGTGGTACAGAGCACTTAATCTGGAGATTTCATCAAAACCACAGTTGAGAAAAATGTTGGCTTCTTCTGAGGGGTTAAATCCCAACTCAATGGAATTCAGATGTAAACCTCTCATTGACCTTAGTAGTATTAGGGTTTCAGAGTTTTGAAATTTCCTAGGCCAGTCTTTCCAGGCTAAATACAGGCTGAACAAAATAAATATATGTGCTTTTGTTCACTGATGTAGTCAGTCAACAAATATGTTAGAGTTTAAGCACAACCTTTTAGAACATTTTCTAAATGCAGGTACTATGGAGAGATGTGAGACTCGACAGTGTGGGGCTCTTTCCCCAGCGGATCACAGTGAGAGCATGAATGAGGGTAATGGAGGCCAAGGTTCAAATCCAGCATCTGCTTGATGCACTCTTTCACCTTCCCATGGCGTGTTTTAACTTTCAGACCATCCTGCTGTCTGCGCTGTTAGAGAGAACTACAAAGATTTCAAAACAGGACCCTCCAGTCACTGGCGTTGCACCAAAGCTAATTACACTGAACAGCATATTTAAGTATATTTTATTTTTTTCAGAGCTACTTGGAAGTCCCTAATGTGGCTTCACACAAGGAGGCACGAACATACTCTAAATCTTTCTTTAAGGTGCCTTAATTTTATGTGGGATACTCTGCCATTAATTGTAGCAGAAGTATGTCCCCCTTCTGTTCTTCCTTGTGGCTGACAAATTACAGTGTTGTGCTTCTACCTGTTTGCTATTCTGCCCACTGAATATTTTACTTCTTCCAGATGGACTTTCACAGTTAGATGCCGCAGTCCAAAATGACTTGCAGTAAAACATCCTTCTGGATGTCATAGGCTTAGACTGCTTCAGGCAGGTAGGATTCAAATCTGATTTGCCACACTTCAATTCAAAAATTTTACTCAAAACCCTACAGATCTGCAAGCATCGCTTTTTCCTGTTACATGACCCAACTGACCTTATTCATCAGCTATTTCATGCCTAAACCCCCTGACACCCCAGGGCCTTTTAACATGTGTCTAGATGGTTCAGTACAACACTGAGCACAGAGAAATATACTACCATTTGTAGAGGAAGCAATATAGCTCTATTGATGTGTCTACTTCTGTCTGAGCTATTTTTAAAACGCCACTGTCAAAGAAACAAACTTTAAACTTAATGTCATTCCTGGTTATATTGAAGCATCTAAGAGGAAGTTTTTAACCAAATCAACATAACCAAATTGAAAATATTTACGTTCCTGTCTTTGAGGAGCTCACTTTCCAGGTAGTATGAATTCTGAAAATAGTCTCATAGTCCATCCCATTGTCCATCCCATTGTCCTTAAAAACACTTGAATGCCCACAATGACCAATAATGTTCTCTGTTCAGGACTGGATAAGACCAGTTGGTTAACCGAGTCCAGATTTCTTCAATAAGAAGTAGGATTGAAGCATGAAATTTAACCTAGAATTGCTCATAAATCTATTTTCAAATAGTGCAAGAGAGTAGACCAAATACTGTATTGCAGATAATGGCAAAAAACTCACCAACAAGCATCAGACAAACATCCTTCAGTCTGTCCTAAAAGAAAATGTCTTATCAGCTTCGAATCTAGTATTGGATTAGTTCAGAGTAGCAGGGGGTTAGCAAGTCATAGCAAAAGACTTTTTGTCAGGAATCATTTTTGAGATTTTTTTTTTTAATGTATCTTTAAAACACAGTGTATTTGCATAGTAAAAGTATTGATGGAGGTGTACAGGACATCTTGCAGCAGTGCTAAGCAGTGCAGAGCCTCAGTGATGGCCACCTCTGATAAAAAAGCACCAGGATGAAAGTGATTTCTTTTCAGAAGTTTTTTGTCCTCTTTTTGATGGGTACCTTATAAGGGGACAAGGTACGTAAGGAGGAAAGCACACATTTAATCTAAAAATGCAATTCTTCAAGCTGTTAAATGTTTTGGTGGGTTGTTTGTGTTTTTTGGGTTTTTTGGGTTTTTTTTTTTGTAATGAAAATTTGAAATATCACCTTCATACAGAAGGCATGTAGTATTTTGAAAGTCAGAACCTTTTGCTTATCATTTCTTCTCTTTTCCTGCATTTCATGGAACCTACATATGTGCAGTAATCGCGAAGTGTAATGAATGCTCCACTTTTTACATATTGACTTGTGAACAGCATTACTAGTTTTTACAAGTATTTAGTGTTTCACAACAGAAATTGCAGTCTGCTGCCATCCCTACAAAGACTTAAGAAACTGCTTTACTCATTAACACAGTGAGATAGAGACCACCCCACAAGTGTCTTTGTCACAAATATCTACACTCTGTTGTGCGCTATTCTCTCCTTGCTTAATTACTAAAATATCTTGAAATGATAGGTTCAGTTTCCACTATAGACGTTTCCAGTAAGCTTGTTATTGTGGGTTGACTGGTTGCAGCGCTGACGGATATGGAGATAGTTGGCTCTGGTTCAGAACAAGAGGAATGTCTTTAGCCAAAACCATTCTTCTGACTGTGATGTGTTGTTTCCAGGGCAGAAACACTGGTTGGGAGATAGTTTTGAATTGTTTTATTATAATGGTGTCTTTCACAAGGAATTAATTATATGCAAGTAGAGCAATGATAATATGTGACAGTTGTGGCTGCTGCTATGCTGCTCCATTACATCTTGTTTACAGCAATGAACATGAATTGTGTTTTTGCCAGTTCTGTGAGGCATGAAACATTGGCTTTGGCAATGGGAATAGTCTGCATTTTTTTAAATAAAACAACTCTTTTAAATGTCCTGAAGTTTCAAATTTTGGGGGGCAGAAGAGACCAGAAACAAAAGATTTTCTTATTGATAACTATAGGAAATCTCTGCTGAGCCAGGCTGCACAGAGGCAGCAGATAGGACACAGATGTTTACAGAATGTGAATTAACCTAAGGAAGACAAATGGCCTTGTGAACTGGACATTTGGCTCAGATTTAAGAGATCTGGGTTCAGTTCTGCCATGGATTTCCTTGAGCAAATTGTTTAATCTCTGTACTTTGGTACCTCATCTGTTAAACAAGGTAGAACAATCCTTTTGCCTGTCGCAGCTAATAGCTATTTAGGGCTGAGATTGATCCTTGCTCTCTGTTCCTACAGCACTAAGCACAATAAGGCCCTGGTCCCATTGGGGTCCATCAGGTTCTTCTACAATGCAAATGAGTGCTAATTTTAAAGCTATGTGGAATATACTGGTAATTAAGTGGTCTTTTTCTTTTTTTTTTTTTTTTTTTTACAATTAATTAGCAGAGTATACTACACTTTAGAAAAGGGAAGTCTGTGGCTGTAATTTATTAGAGGGGATAAAAGGGAAAAGACTAGCAGAAAAGATGGAGATAGAGTATGCAGTCTTTTATGCTGAAGCTATTTGAGAACTGAAATTCAGAGTGTTTTTTAATGATGCAGTAAGGATATCTGAAATTTGGAGCTTATTAAGGCCCTGGACTTGGGATCTCTGCCCAATGGCATAAAGAGCCAGCTATGACAGAAAAACAGAAGCAGGGAAGCTGGATAGAGAAGAATTGAGTATTGCAAACTGTTATCCCTGCTGGATAGATCATGGGCCTGCTGGCAGACTCAACTGAGAAACTGTTAAAAACAAACAAAACCCACAACACTCAAGAGCAGGGGAACTGTTTGTCTTACAGGGAGAAGCTTTGACGCAGTATGTATCGAGAGGTAGAAGGACTGGAAGAACCTCAGGGCATAATTTGCTCCTTTTTTCGCCTTTTTTTTTTTTAGGATGATTTCTAAGAGTTGTTGCTTATAAAGTGTCAGAACAAACATTGGGAATCAATTTCAGAGAGTTTACTGACATTAGGAAGTCAACACAGAATAAGGAAATTTGCTTAAAACTTTTGTGGGTTTAACTTCACGAAGTCTTGTTTTCATTTACCAAGTAATGAAAACATTGAGGGGGGGAAAAAAAAGGCAAAAACCTGCAGGGCCAACTCTGTATGTAATAGAAATCAGTGCTGAACCATTAGACCTGGGGGAGTGCTGCTGGTTTTATGAGAGCTGATGATGCAATCTGAAGTGAAAAGAGCCTCTGCACTTCCACTTTTTCTGCACTTTCAGGGCAAATCGAGGCAATGCAGGCTAATGGGATGTGGTAACCGCCAGTAAAACTAAAGGAGCAAACTTATTTGTTACAGTCTTGGAGCTGCAGAATAACTGTAGTAATGTTTTGTCTCTGTAACCATACATCTTTGAGGTAAAACACTGAAACTATAGGTACTTTTTAAAGAAAATGTTGTTACAGTACCAATGAAGATGGGTGGATCCACTTTGCTACCTTTTACTGTGCCTTGTGTAATATTAACTTCTAGCTTTTGTTTGGTGAGAGAGAAGAATCACAATTTTTTAAATATAATGATGAACTTTTCCCTGCCTTTTATGCTTCAATTTAATTACCTGTGCATTGAGCAGAAGCAATACGGGAAGAGTATTTGTTTAACAGGAAAGGAGGAGAGACATGTTTTTTTTCAGATATTTCCATGTGAAAAGATTTCTTCAGTTATTAATAAAGGAAAAGGAGTGTAGGGCAGAAGGTTTGGGGTTGGTTTGTTTTGAAATTTTAATAAGTTTTTACTATTTTTAATTTTAAACCTCTCAGCAACATAAGAACTCCATCTGTCAATCTGGAATCACAAAGAAAAAGAGAGAAAAGTTAAAAAAGAGTCTTTAAAACCTAAGCAGTGCGAGGCATTGATGACTTTCTAGTTTTCTCTCTTCCAGAAGATACAAAAGTTAAGATTTCAAGTTTGTTCAGGAAGTTTATACCATCAGAAATCATTTCCACATATGGTAGTTGAGAGAAAAGGGGGGCTTGGATGACTTCAGCGTAGTAAATCACTTAGGCCAGTATGTCTGAAAAGCTGTTTGTCTACACCAAATATTTTGAGCATGTAAAGAGATAGGAAGAGAAAACATACATATCCAATATATATGGAATATATTATGCCTCAGGCAAACTTTTATTCTTAGTACTTTACCTAACACAAGTGTATAGTTGGAGACATTTAACACTAGTTGGGTTGAGATGCCAGGGCCCTGCCCACAGATAACCTGTTACTCTGTTAGCTAAACAGTGTGCAGTATTTCATTATAAAGTTTTTGAAGTACAGGCTAAGCCTGAAGAACCAAATTCTTACTAATGCATAATAAATCCTGCTTTTTATCTCTTGTGCAATTCTAGTGAGAAATATCGTGATTTAAAACAAGATTTAAAAACCTCTCTGAAACCCTCTGTGGTGTAAGTCCCAGTTTCTCTGCCTGACCATGTTCAGGGTGAGAAAGCCTCAGGTTTTGAGGTTGCAGACCTAGCAAATGCAGGTAGGCAATGCTACTTGCCCGTGGGGCTAAATACAACCCCAGGAAACCTATCTCAATTGGGAATTTGGGCTCTCAGTGCAAGGTTCAGACAGTAATCAAGAGCATCTACTTCTGACGCTGTCTAGGTCTCTAGTTCCTTGAGGCAGAAATTGCCTGAGTGCTCAAACATGGATTCAGCTGCCCTGCTGAGGAGATAATGTTCGTCTTCCAGCTGAGTTCTCTTGCTATATGACTTTAGACAGATAACTGCCCAGTTCTGCTTAAATCCCTAAAGAAGTCTACAATGCAGGTCATTGTGCTAATCCACACAGACAGCTGCATCAGACAGTGGGTGGTAGAAATCAGCAGAACAAAGTGACTTTTACAAATATCCCAGTGTCATTTTTCCCCAGCAGACCATTCTTCTGAAATAATTTGACTCCCGTACACCAGGAGAAAGGCTTCAGCATGAGGATTGTGGGATATCAAATACATGTAAATCCTCGTGTTGAAGTTGCGCTACCATACATTGAAGAAAGTAGGTCCCAAGTAAGGAGGGCTAGCCAAAGAAGTGCAGATGTAAAATACAACCAGGCATGAGGTCTGAAGCTGAGTTCTTCTCTCTTCCAGAAGAAAATCAAGTTGTCCTGCCTGCTTGCCTTCTTCCCTGTGACTCTTAAATTCCCAGCTGGAATTTTGCTCAGATTCAACCAGAGAGATGAAGAGTCTTCTCCATTTTTTCCTGCGTGTGTTACAGCCTTGTACTGAGGGCATGCAGGACACGTAAGGTCAAATCACCTCCTGGCTGAGGAAAGCCCACGATCTAATTGTCCCTTAATATTTTTCCAGTATAGCAGTGGATTAAATATAGGAAGAGATCTCATTTGGAGGCAATGACCTTGTTTAATGGCTGAGCTAGCCCTATTTACTTCAAATAAATCTGTAGAGGCTTTTTAAACTTTCAGGTAAGTCAAACAGAAGGAAAAAAAAAAAAGAAGCAGAGAAATAATTTCAAATGTTGCAATGACAAGCAAAAGGAGCTGCCCTTAATAAAATGCTGCATTATACCTTCTGGAAAAAATACACCTGTGATCTGTCATCAGAGCACAGCAACACGGCATTTATTTCCTCTCTCAAAAGAGTCAGGGACACAGCATTGGCTGTGAACATCAAAATCTGTAGAAGTGTATCAGTTTAAAATTCATCTGAGAGTCTGGTGCTTTATTAGAAGTATTATTAGAGCTCTCTTTTCTGCAGTTATCTTTCAGAAAAGCTGGCAACTTGGGGTTAACTTTCTGTCAAAAACCTATCATTTTCCCGCTCCCACCATCCTCCTTCGCAGAAGCAGCCTGACTTGCTGTACAAATGTCATTAAGTCCACAGGGAGCTCCAGACCTTTGAATGTCGCAGAACACTCTATTATTTAGTACTGCTGTAAGATAATCTTTTCAACTGCTGTTTTCTAGTGAGAATTCTCAAAGACGAACCTATAAAGAACAGATGCCAGTTTTCAGTCACTCAGGAATTTTGTCAGTGAAGTGACTTTTACCTTTATCCACTGGGACTTTGATTTTCGGACACAGATATCAAGCTAACAAAATGTGCTATCACTGGCAGGCTTCGTAAAGGTTTGTTTCTTCTTCCCTTTCTTTCCGTATTTTACAATTCAAAAAACACCCAGTACCTTCATCTGTCCATCATTTCTGGGAAGAGTGTTACCAAGAACTGTGTTAAATACATGCTTAACATGGAGCTGTAAGTAATTAAATACGTATGCTGAAACAGAAGGATTTCAAAGCATAGTCACATTTCGTTTTCTTCTTAAATAATGCCATCTATGTGTGAGAATTCTAAGGTTCATTCCGTCTGCAGCAAATGTTCTCTCTCTCTGCAGGATGTGAGTTATAATAACTTGCTTATCTTTTTCAGACAATAAACCCTGGACATATGCATGCACGTGCAGTTTTCCTCAGAGAAGTCCCTGAAAAGGCGTATCAAAGCAAAGAATAATGAATAATGTTAGTAAGGCATGGTTCATAAGGCTCTTTCAGGCATAATTTGTTTGGGTGCAAGAGGAGTGAGAAGCAGAGTTGTACATGATAATTCAGGCATATATGGGTCTTTTTCCTCATGCTGGGCTTTAACAGAGTGTGTCGTATCCCCTAGCACAATCCAGAATAAACTGAATTTTTGTTTTAAAGTTACTGGCTAGATGAGATCTTGGAGTGGGTCAACATGCACATTGTATCACATTGTCATCTCTCTGACTGCCATGATTTAGAGTTGCTGCAGCTCATAACACAGTCTGTCAGTGTCCAATACTCTCAGTGGAGTCAAAGGGGCAGCGAGGAAACCAAGAGCAGAAGTGGACTGTGCACTGTATGCCCATCACTTCTCATATCAGCAACCAGCATGACTTCTCATAACAACATGGATATTTACAGGAGTTAGGCATCAAAGGATACTGTACATGTAATCTTCTCTGTTGAGAGCCAGGAAACCATGTCTTCTCCAATGAAGAGCTTTGGTTTTGTTTCAAATGGGAGTTTTAATAAATGGTTGAAGAAAGAAAGCACAAGAGAACACTATGCATCCTATTAGGCTCAGTGGTTTCAACAGGGTGCAGTCACTTTCTGTATGACTTAGAATCATAGAATTGCCCAGGTTGGAAGGGACCTTTCAGATCATCTAGTCCAACCATCAACCTAACTCTGGCAAAAAACATCACTAATTAAACTGTATCTCTAAGCACTATGTCTACCTGTCTTTTAAATACCTCCAGGGATGGTGACTCAGCCACCTGGGCAGCCTGTTCCAATGCTTAATAACCCTTTCAGTGTAAAAATTTTTCCTAATATCCGGTCGAAACCTCCCCTGGCGCAACTTGAGGCCATTTCCCCTTGTTCTATCACCTGTTACTTGGGAGAAGACACTGACTCCCACCTCATTACAACCTCCTTTCAGGCAGCTGTAGAGAGTGATAAGGTCTCTCCTCAGCCTCCTGTTCTCCAGGCTAAACAATCCCAGCTGCCTCAGCTGCTCCTCATAAGACTTATTCTCCAGACCCTTCACCAGCTTTGTTGCCCTTCTGTATAATATTTCTCTGAAGAATCTTAAATTTTGCCAACAGGAAGTTACAATGCTCATTTAAGAGACTGTGATCCTACACAGAAAGATCATCTACAGGAAATTCTAATTTCAAATAACCAGGCCAGGTTATCATCCGTGCTATTGTTCTCATTATTCTTTATCTCTGTGTGATCTTGTTATTATAAGTGGAAAAGCATATCTGTTCTAAATTTTTATTGCATTTGGGAAAAATAGAAGTCAATGTTTAATGCAGTTCATAAATCAAAAATGTTATTAGTAATGTATTCTCTTTTAAATCTAAGTATTGAAAAGTCCAGTTACTATTTTAAAAAGTAGAAGAAAAATATTACTCTAATATTTCACTGATCTCATAATGCAAGTTAAAAAAACAATGTACACTGATTTATTGTTATTATTTTCCTGAAGGAATTTAAGAGAATTATGGAGATGATTCCAGTCAAATACGGGAACTATTGATTTTGTTTGTTTGTTTAAGTATGACAAAACACTTTTGCCAGATTAATTTCTGTAGTATGTTTCCAAGAAAAAGAAATAGTTGTATGTTTTACTTTAAGCTCTTGAACGGTGGTCTGTTGGATTGGATACACCAAATTAACCAATAATAAACCACTGGCCTTATATTTTCACAGAACTAGAAAGCTCACTTTAAGTAAATTTAAAATACAAAGATGGGTTTCTTCACTTGAGATATCAGGAGATACATTACTTGATATATCAAGAGAATCTCTGCTTCTTCACTTTGAAAATCACTTGGTTTCTACTGCTTTACATAGTAGCAATCAAAAAGTAATGCCATCTCAAAAGCAAAAATGCCATGAAAATGCATCACAAAGTTAATGTAATTTATTGATACATTTGTCCTGCTTATAGCCAAAATATCCTTGCTGGAGTCAGAAGTTTCCACAAGTGGGCACACTTAGAAGAATATGTGAAGTTTGAATAAGCCTCTTAATATCTAGGCTGTGGTAGTTTTGATGCGTTCACTGAGCAGTGTGGATGAAGTATGCCAGCAGACTAGACCCTCTAGTAGGCCTACAATGTTCTTGAAAGGTATATATTGTTTTATGGGGAAAAAAAAAGGGAAGAGGAAACCCTCTTCCTTACAGCTGCTAAGACAAAATTACCTTAATTAACTTTTCAGGCATTTTTTATCACACAGCTTACACCCATATACATTTCATATATACACTTGAAGATAAAGTTTCTTTAGAGATAATAGATCATGTTTAACGCTATGATAATCAGAAAAACTAGGAGTTAATGTGTGACAGTTCACAGCCTTGTGGTCTTAAAATGAATTATTGTGGTGCATTCAGAAGGCGTGAAATGCAAGTTATGGTTTATTCAGCATAATACAACAATCAGTTTGAATGGCAATGAAAACTTGTTGCCACTCATAAAGCATCAGCTTGACTTTAAATTAATACTATACGATTTTAAAGAGCTAAATGAGTATCAGTTTCATATGATCCTGATTGTGGTTTTTCTTTTTTTCTTTTTTTTTTTTCCCCCCCTCTAGGAGTGAGCCATTCTCAGCTCTATTCACTTTTGAGACTCTCACTAAGCAGACAGTTATTACTGAATGATAGAATAACAGGGAATAAAACTTCAAAAATGCAACTCAGCTTCTGTCTTTTTGGATTTACTAATGAGTATATTTTACCATCCTATCCCCTTTTAATTGTGGAGTTGCTGAAGACTGCATTCGCTTCTGCATTGATTACTTTATATGTCACATTTCCCATTATCCTTCATTATTCCATTGTAACCTCATGTTTCTACTCCCCTGCTTGTAATTTAGCATTTCTGGAGGCTGCACTTTGAATTTCTCAGAGTCACCAGGACATAATCTGTTCAGTAGCTATTCTCGTATTTTACAAAATGTGTTCCTAAATTATTCTGCCTCAGACTACTTTTCACAGATGTCTGTAGAAGTAATTATCTCATATAGAAAGATGCTTAGTTAATCAGACAAACTGGTGCTGTTTGACTTTTACCATTAAGTTCATCCAACTATCTAAATGTTTTGAAATTCTAAGGTACACAAAAAATGCTACAAGTTATAAAAACTAAATATGTATTATAAATGAGATTAAATTAAAAAAAAAAAAGAAAAAAATTAAATATTTCCAAAATCCCTATAAATAGAAAGCAAATTTCTGCATCACAGAAGTCCTTAATTTTGCTAAATTTTCTCTTTGCAGTGAGCTAGGGACATTTATCTCATGAACTGTTCTGTTTGATTTGCAATGATCTTGCTGTAATTTACCACTGTACCTGGAGCCAAAAGGAGATAGCTGATGTGTTCTGAATACAGAAACGGAAAAGTATTCTCCAAAGAAGGAATAACAAAGTTATTCAAATAAATCAAAATTCTCGTGTCTAATAGTCTCAAGAGAGGGACTCCATATTCTTGTTCTCAGTTCTTGGATGTAGAGGTTGTCCAAAAATCATTACTTTCCACTTTAAAAGTTTTCTTTCACTAGAGAAATATTTTGTAAATGAATTTTGTTACAAGTATTTGGTAATAATTTTTAAGATAATTGTACATTATTATTTTTTTTTCCTATAAAAATGTCCCACAAATCCAGCCAGTCTTAAATAAAAACATAGAATAAAAGATTTTTATTAAAAGCCTTCCCAGATATTTTGAGTTTAGATGGCATGATAACCTGGTACATATCCTGAGAAAAATGATACTCAAAGTTCAGGAAGCTGATGTTTTGCAGTGTCAGTCGAGGTGAGAATCGTTTCTGAACCTCTATAGGCTCAGTTGCGTATTAATTTTGTCTACTTTTCCTATTTGTTTCTTGCTGAGGAGAAATTCTTCTGTTTTTTTTTTTTTTTTTTTTATAATGTTTTGTTACCTGAATACAATTTACAGTTATTCTTGTGACAAAATAAGAATGTAAAATAAGAATTTAAAACAAGCCTGTTTAACCTGTTATTGATGCTTTTGGAAGATACAAAACAGCGAGGGAAAATGCTGGTGTTATAACTAGTTACAAACTCTGCTTGCTTGTAACATGACATTAACAGATGGAATATTGATACAACTGGTGTTGTATCAATCTGTATGCAACACATTTACTGTACAATATGTCAAATGCTACCTTTATTCCACACCTATCATTTGGTAGGCTGATCCAAAAAGAAGTCTGGGACACAGTCTTATCAGACAAAATCAGAATATTCTGGTCTACTGTTCCAAGAGAAGCTGGGAAAGGTCCGGTTTTCCAGGTTTTCCACCAAAAACAAAAGGTCCACTACCTATCAAACTGGACCCATAAAGGACTGACAGCAACACTGTCTCAGGCTTTGCATCTCCTTTCTCACCATCCACGTTGCCACTTTCTATGCAAGTGCACACGAGGGTTCCATTCAGTTATCTCATGACCTCAGCAATATGCCTTAACCCAACTTTCATGTTAAAAGTAAAAAAAAAAACAAATTAACAAACCCCCCACCTCCCCATGTTTTCAATAGTGAAGATGTTACATTCTTTTTTTTTTTTCTTACAATAATAATTCAAATAAATTCTATAATATTTCTATTAATTTTCTTCCAGGGTGTATTTGTTTCTTCTTTCCCACTTTTGTCCCACTAAGTAAGTCTTCTTGTCCATTGTAATTTAAAGTTGGCTTAAGTATACCTATTCTAAACTGCATTCTGCAGTGAAAACATTTACCTTCTACCCCACCCAGAAGCATCTTTCTCCTCATCTCTGTTAGTATCTATTTCCAGAATTAAGGATATGAGGGTTCATTTATAGCTTTCACACCCTTGAGATATAAACAGGGGAAAGTGTAATTGGCAGTGAGAATTTTGAAGTACCTTTATAATTTAGGAACATGAATCCAATTGAGCTTCAGGGACACTTTGGTTTCTTTAGTCACGAAGATGTTTATAAATCAAAGTAATTTATGTGTTTGTAAGCTTATAAACAAAATCAGATTAAATGGTTCCTGCAGTAGCAAGGGACTTGGTTTGATGAACCAGGAGAACTTTTTCAGTCCTATGTCCCTAAGATACAGAGATACAAATGAAGTAGTGAACATGATTACATTAAGACTATCCACATCTTATCTTGAAATAAAGCCGCTTGTGTTCTCAAGAATCTCTTCCAGACCCATTCTCCATAAGAAAGCAAGACAATTCCCTGGGATCTCTTGGTAATGTGAAAAAAAAATCACATATAAGTCAGTAAACAGTTTGCAGGAAGACCTCTTGGTGCATGTCCTCTTTTTACTTCTGTTCTTGAATGATGGCCAAGCACAAATCCTTGAAGAAAGATCCTTGAAGAAAATACAAGACCAAAGTTTAAAAAGAAATAGAATAAAAATTAAGATAATAAAGCAATAAAGAAACCTACAATAGCTACCGAAATGGAGTTGAAAAAAACTGCAAACAGCAAAAATAAAATGTAGGTGTGCATGAGTAATGATCCAGACTGGAAGACCATTGTAATTGGAGCAGTTAGTGATTCACCTAACAGGTAATCTGAGTCGACACAGGCATCCTGTGCTGTCCTGTGCCACACCGAGCTGCACATACACCACGGCCTTCAGACCTATGTTTTGTCACAGACATCACTTGGGCCACAGGGTGAACTTGGCTGGATAATGACAACAGAGGAGCCCGCAGGCAGTTCCCACTTACTGGCAATTATACCACCTGTGGTCTTGCCTTTGTCAAACAGTGCAGCAACAAGTTCTTATGTGAATATCCTTTCTGATTGACAGCAGAAATGATGAGCAGAGCTTACTTACTGTAAGAAAATCCTGTAGTAGCTCAAATGATCAAAATTGGTGAACCTCTTCCTTCCAGCTGCACTGCTGGGTGCTACTCTGCAGACTGGCACACCGGCCTGAAATGAATGGCAGGAATGGACCAGATCCAGGCAATTCTGTTGTTTTGTTTGTTTGCATTTTATGTTAAAATGCTGGTTTGAATTTAACTGTGGTAATCTATAGCCTCATGGCAAAATGAAGGAAAATATCTTACTTATACAGAGAAGAGTATTGTATGAGTTAAATTAGCCCATATTTTTAAATTTTTGTAGCTGGACTACACATGTTTTTAGTTTAAAAAATTACTTTAAAAAAATTAAGAAAAAATAACAGCTTCCTGAGGAGGGGAATCGGAGAGGGAGCTGCTGAACTCTTCTCCCCAGTATTCAATGATAGATGTGTGGGAATGGTTCAAAGCTGTATCAGGGGAGGGTTAGACTGAGCATTAGGAGGCATTTATTTACCAAAAGGGTGGTCAAACACTGGAACAGGCTTCCTAGACAGGGGGTCGATGCCCCAGGACTGTCAGAGTTTAGGAGGCATTTGGGCAATAACCTTAATAGCATGCTTTAACTTGATCAACTCTGAATTGGTCAGGTAGCTGGAAAAGATGATTGTTGCAGGTCCCCTCCAACTGAAATAGTCTCGTCTCGTCTCGTCTCGTCTCGTCTCGTCTCGTCTCGTCTCTTCTCTTCTCTTCTCTTCTCTTCTCTTCTCTTCTCTTCTCTTCTCTTCTCTTCTCTTCTCTTCTCTTCTCTTCTCTTCTATTTTTACATGGATGGACTCTGCACAGCATGCTGTGTGGATTGAAGGTCTGCTCAATGTTGCACAACTTGGTGTTCCCAGTATCTAAAGGGTTGTAAGATTATCTATACTATTCTTTCTTTTGGTATTAGCTCTAATGAATAGCATTTTAAATGGTACTTTTTACAGAGTCTGGAAACTTCTCACTGGAATCACAATGAACCAGCACCTCCCAGTGCAAAACAGCATTCCATGCAATATTTCAGAGGTGGTCATGCTTATGAACGATAAGTACAAAGGATTACATCCCCAAGCAGGTGAAATACCAGTTCTTTACCATGCCAATATCAAGTGTGTGGGTTTTCCATTCTGTTTCTGAACATGAAAAAAGACAAGCAAGAAATTAATCTAATAAGAGTAACTATGTCCATACAAGGAGGTATCTTAGATGTTGTGTAGGGATTATGCATTTCATAATGGACAGGATAAATACTTTAACATTTTTGATAAAAAGCTATCATTGAATATGATAAGGTGAATATCTCAAGGAAGTTCCTGAGTAACAGTTTTCTACTGCTTAGGACTAGAAAATTTAGTAAGTTGATATGATTTTAGTTAGGTAATATGTAAAAGTTTCTTCCTGTAATGGAAAGAAAGAATAAATTTGGATTCTCTAAGATTATTCACGATGTGAAAAGGTGTCTTAGGTAGTTACAGGAGACAGAACTAGGGGTCCTGAAGAACTAGAGTACCTTCAGAGTTAGTTACTAGAGGTTAAGGAAAAAAGGCCTCTTACAGATTGACTAACATGGAGACACAGGATTTTTTTTCAGAAAGCACTGCTGTGTACCCAAGACATAACACCTACAGAATGGAAACTGTTAGATCACCTTTGCTGAAATGATAATGACAGATATTTGGGGGGATTTTTTTTTTGTTCTCCAAATATAAAATTAGGAAGCATTGTACTCATAGGTATTTCTGTTCCAAATTGAGGACTAGAGAGAGAGATCACAGTGCCCCAAATTTTTTGAATTCTTTTAGAGGACCAGATGAAGTGAAAGTAAGAAAAGACAAAGACATACATTTGTCATTCAATGAAAAGATGAATGAATTTGACTAAATCTTAGAGTACTGTCTGCCCAACATGCAGATATAGAGAAAAATTTCCTCTTGTAGCAGCCATGTGTATATAACAGTTCTAAATTTCTAGTGTAATCAAAAGGAGTCATCCTCTGACCTCCTACTTACAGATGTTTTTTTTCCTTATTTGCCAGTATGATCCATTTTTTGTGGTGATAACTCATGCAAAGCCATTTAGACATCAGTGGTCATGCTGGCACAGTCACAAAGTGGTATAAATGGAAGCCTTGCAAGCTTTAAGCAGAAAAATAAATCAAGTTATCAATAAAGAGATGACAGAATAAAAATTATGATGTACCAGCACATGGAATATTGATTAAAGATGGGGCTGTTTTAAGGCAGCTATGGCAGAAATGGAAAGGTCAAAGGGAAGGCAATTAAAACAGTTAGAAATATCTCACTTTCAAAGGGATGCCAGCCTACAAGACTGTAACGCCTTAATACTCTCAGACTTGCTTGGGGCTAGAGATCACACAAACTAATCTGTAAAAGAACAGATGAATGACTGGCAACTAGCTAGAATTAATTTTCATAACATCACAAGCAATCTTCAGTCAGGAGCTGATCCGGTTTCATTCCTCTTATATAAGACTCTTGAGCCCAGAGTTTCACAGCCCCAAAGCAGCCATAGGCATCTGTACATATGTGGAAAGAATGTGTGTTTCAGGCAACTGCAGCTGGAAATTTTCAGTTCTAATCAAATAGGGTTATTATTTTTATGAACAAAGAACGCTAAGGAATCACAGATTAAATGATGCACGTAACAATTTATTCTGTCCAAACAAGTAGTGTTACATGTGGGAAATAATCATAAATCAGTATTGATTACACTTCTACTTCTGACTAATTAGCTCTACACATTTTCGGTTAAAATGTCATGAGTGTAACAGATACAAATGCCCTGCAGGAATTAATGAATAACCCTTACTTTGTTGTGTTTCCTGTCCAATGATAATTTATTTCTTTGGAAAAGTGAACTCTACTGCCTCAGGTGACAAAGCAACATTACCATACTCCATGTAGAGGCACACAGACCATTATTCAAGTGGAATTATGTGAATGGAGAAAAAACATCAATATTATTAAACATGAAAATATTACTGAGATGCCCAGATGTGAAAAGCAGAGTAATGGGAAAAAATTAAAAGCTGGAAACCTTTACTCATAGTGAGTTGTGCCTGACCCAGCATAGCTTTGATGGGCTGCTTTGATTAGGGAGCAAGGTTGATTTAAGATACCTAGATGAATTAAACGTTTCTCTTTCTCTTGGTTATAAGTTTTTAGTGTCTTCACGGTCCCATCTGTGATTTGCTAGTTCACTTAATTACCTCTGGCTGCTCTAGACTAGTCTTTCTAGTTACCATTTGAACTTGAGTGTGTGTTTTTCATGGAAACGTGTGTATGTATTGATGTATTTGAGGCGTAAATTTTAGAATCCCTTAAGGGATTTATACTTTTTTTTTTTTTTTTTTTTTTTTAATAGGGGTAAAGAACTTGTCGCTATGATGAAAAGGAATCTATCAGTTACTAAAAAGGAAAAAAATGCAGACTAAAAGAAAGGAAGAGGGTAAATTACCATGTCTTAGGACAAGGAAAGAAAGAAAGAAAAGAGAAAGGGCAGAGAATACAAAGAAGATTTTTTAAATGATAGGGAATAAAAAGGGACTGTTCAGATGGCAGCTAGTGGACGTAAGTCTAACAGATAAAGCTAGTGAGGCTACAAAAAGGTTTGCAGTTTGAAACTCAGCTGCAGCAAAGTGTTTACTTTGCATTTAATGAGGTGAATATTCTAAATGTAAAATACTTATAGGCATTGTAAAATAAGTCAGAATGAAAAGTGTAAACAGAAAAATATGAATGAAAACTGATAACTTTTGAAGATGAGAGGACAGTTCCCTCTGTTCAATGCTATTCGATGGATTCTAACAGTAACTTGGCTGAGAGTTTGTAGAGGGGTAAATACAGGTGACTGATTCAAATGAGATAATTGGTCTAGATTACCTACTTTTAATATCAAAGCAAGAGAGAAAGAAAAACATTGGTTTTAAGCATGAAGAAACAGTCACTGTAGCACATAAAGGAAAATACTTGGACCATCTTCATAGTTAACCTGTTAGTTTGATCTGCTCAGGTGATGTCATGGCAAAAATGTTTGAAATTATATATGGTTTTAGTGACACAAAATCATGAGGTTAGGGCTGCCTGTTACTTTAGAGTGTCAGATGACAAGATGATGGGGGGCTGGAGGCTGAAGTTAGCAAGCACAAATGGAAAAATATCATACAATTTTAAGAAAAATTGACTTCAATATGTGAAGCACCTTATCAAAGGGTGTGGTAAAGCCCTTTCCTCCCCTCCTGACCCCCCCCCCCCCTGCTTCTTGAAGTTGTTTAATTGAGAAATTGTGTCTCTCTGAATACATAATTTATTTCAGCTGTGATTCTTAAGCCAAATGCAGGAATCATGGGATGAATTTTATGCGTTGTGACAGAATCAGTCACACATATGTGTATTCAATAGCTGTTCATACAGCCAACACACTGAAAATACCTTTTTTGCAATTGGGAAATAATGGCTCAATTTGATGAGAGGTGCTTAAAGTGATTGTTTAAAAATATTTTATCAAAATGGTGCAGTATTCACGAAGACTGAAGTCTAAACAAAGCCAACAACTGTCACTAAGACTGCATTTTCCTAGTGTCTTGTGAAAAGCATCCTTCAGACAACAAGTCATTCAGAAGAATTATACTGTTCTGTAATTGTAAACTATGGAAACTACCACAAGCCAGTCTCCGTAGTAGTTACAGTGGTTAACATTAGTTAAAAGGATTCAGTATGTCAGAAGTCATATTGTCACTGCTCATAGGATCTTCCTGGTCAATGATTGATTACCTGGATCACTGAAAAAAGCAGGTTACTCAATTAAACAAAGGTATTTAGTACTAAATTGTTATTTATTCCCCTAACTAAATTTCTTTTCAGTGGAGTACCCAAACAGAAGTTCTGTGCTTAATAACTTTATGGATATACACTGAAACAACCAGTTGAAGGTTATTTTTACGTTACTTTCAGTGGTTGTCACTGCAAGTTTTTAATTCCTTTGGAAAAAAAATGAGCTATTACTTTCCTCCTCTCGTGTATTTCATTATATCTTTATATTTATATTTAATATCTTTATTAATGATTTGGATGAGGGGATTGAGTGCACCCGCAGTAAGTTTGTAGACAACACCAAGTTGGGTGGAAGTGTTGATCTGCCTGAGGGTAGGATGGCTCTAGAGAGGGATCTGGACAGGCTGGATCGATGGGCCAAGGCCAATGGTATGAGGTTCAATGAGGCCAAGTGCTGGCTCCTGCACTTGGGTCCCAATAACCCCATGCAATGCTACAGCCTTGGGGAAGAGTGGCTGGGAAGTTGCCTGTTAGAAAAGGTTATGGGAGTGTTGGTCAATACGCAGCTGAATATGAGCCAGCAGTGTGCCCAGGTGGCCAAGAATGCCAACAGTATCCTGGACTGTACCACAAATAATGTGGCCAGCAGGACTAGGGAATTGATTGTCCCTCTGAACTCAGCACTGGTGGGGCCCCACCTCAAATACAGTGTTCAGTTTTGGGCCCCTCACTACAAGAAAGACATTGAGGTGCTGGAGCAGGTCCAGAGAAGGGCAACAAAGCTGGCAAGGGGCCTAGAGCACAAGTCTTATGAGGAGCAGCTGAAGGAACTTAGGTTGTTTCACCTGGAGAAAAGGAAGCTGAGGGGAGACTTTATTGCTCTCTCCAACTGCCTGAAAGGAGGTTGTAGGGAGGTGGGAGTTGGTGTCTCATCCCAAGTAATAAGTGATAGGACAAGAGGAAATGTTCTCAAGTTGCACCAGGGGAGGTTTAGATTGGATATGAGGAAAAATTTCTTCACCAAAAGGGTTGTCAAGCATTGGAACAGGCTGCCCAGGGATGTGGTTGAGTCACCATCCCTGGAGGTATTTCAAAGATGTGTAAATGTGGTGTTTAAGGACATGGTTTAGCGGTGGAGTTGTCAGTGCTAGGTTAATGGTTGGACTCAATGATCTTAAATGTCTTTTCCAACCTAAACAATTCTATGATTCTATCATTATGCTATTCTGACTTTATAGGAGAAACTTTCAATATTTCATACTACATACTCTTGAGAAGAGTTGGGTTGAATTTTTGCAGGAAGTGAACAGTACCAACAATATAAAGTTGTTTTTATTTTACTTTGACAGGTTAGTCCAATTTAGCAATTTTCAATAATATTGTATGATTTCATGAGAAGGAAATCCCTAATCTCTTTGGAAGGTGAAAAGTTTCTCTGTTTCATTCATGATCATTGGACCATCTCTCACCATTTAGAAAATTAGAATTTCTCACCAACCAATAGTTTCAGAACAATTGCATTTCACATCTTAGTAGTGTTGGTCCATCTGGAATCATGCCGTAATGAAAACGATATGCACCATCAAGAAAACAATATATTATTTTTATCCAATAAAACCATCTATTTCAAAATCTGGTTTGATTTTCTCTGTGTACAAATTTTAATAGATGAGGATAACAGTTAACAGTATTGACTGGTTTTTTTTTAGATTTTGCTTTCTTGAGAATCCATATACCATTACAGTACAGTATTGATCTCTGCCTAAAGCAAAATCAAGCAAATTGTTTTTACAAACCACAAAATCTATCATGTTGTTAATATATTACTAATTGAAGAAGTGGTTAAATAAATGAACCTCACAGTAAACATGAGAGCTCAATACACTTAAAACATAAAGCTTTGGCAAAAGAAATTGCACCAGCAAATTTAGCTTTAACACAGGGACTACATTATCCATATGAGAGCTCAGGCAGTGTAAAGAACATAGTGTTGCATCAGTGTCAAAAATGCTTTCCCCCTAAGTGAGTGGAAATATGCAGAGAATATTGTGCTGACTTTCCTAAAGTTTTATCAGAAAGGGCTGGAAACTCAGGTGACAGAGCCTATAAAATCCTACCAACTTCTAAGATTGTAGGGGAGAAACCTTTCTTTCCCTCCTGTTGTGTAACTCATCTTTGCCACCAGGTCTTGAGACGTCTCTTGCATAAGCACTGACTCTGCTTACTCATACCAATATCTAAGTAGAAATTGCCTTCCTTCCACCCTAGTTGATCTCATGAAATGAAAATCATGGGAATCAATATTAAACAACATTTGATACGGATATATGGTTTTCCAGATTTTTTCCCCCTTGTTCTAATCCAATGTATTGCATTGAAAACAACTTCTGAAGATCCCCACGCTGTCTGTTCTGCCACATACAAATATTTTAACTTATCTAATACTTGATAGATATTCACAAGGTATGAGAATCTGAGCAGGTTCTCATAGCTGCTTTAACATAAAAGTGAGTAAACAAACATGTAAAGCCTGTGATGGAGGAAGAGTAACTTGTGTGTCTTTCCTGGTTTTGTTGTCTGCATGCTAACTCTATCACTTGGGCAAAAAATCAGAAAGTTTGTTTTTAAAGATCCTGTAACCTTCACTGTTGCCTTGAGGAGCAAAGAAGTTGACAGATTGCAGGTTCCTATTAGTAGTCAGCAAAACTCCTTTTATGTCTCATTCTCTGCCAGAAAAGAAAAGGAAGCTACTCAGTCAAAAAGATATAGTAGTCCATTCAGGAAAGCAGAAAAAGAAGTTGGAGACAAAGGGAGCTGATTGCAGGAGTTCGTTACTCCCAAGGAAGTGAGTATAGGCAGAAGTAAGTTAGAGCCTGGAATAGTCAGGGCATGTGAAGGAGGATCACAAAAAGCACTACTTATATTGATAAAAAAACCTCTGCAATTCATGTCAATTTCTCTTGCTACAAAAGTGGATCTATTTTTGTCTTCTAAATACTGTGTGATTTTTTAAATCAAACTCTCATTTAAATTTTTAGATTTCTTTCTCTTTTTTTTTTTTTTTTTTCCTTTTTACTGCCAAATGAAAAAAAAAATAATAATCTGGTAGCATCACTTTCATGCCTTCCTGAATTTTCCCATTTGTATTTCCTTTTTGTGCCAAATACTTTTCAAATATCTTCCCTAATTTCAGAAGCATTAGGTACTCTCAACATTATAGCTCTTCACTAGATTTTTTTGTCACAGAAGTACAATAGGGAACTTTAGTCCTTCCTTAATAAAACCTCAGTTTCTATTCAGGACAGAAATTGAAAAGGAGCAGTCTTCACATCCTAAGGAACCTTGGACAGATGTAGGAAGGTCCCCTCTAAACCTAGGAGGTGACATTAAGGTTGTAAAATTAAAGAGAAGAGAAGAAACACAAGCAAAATGAGGTTAAAGGAGTTTATGCATTTGTGTGTGTGGTCTACCACTTGTATTAGGAAAAATTTATTCACTGAAAGTGTTGTCAAGCATTGGAACAGGATGCCCAGAGAAGTGGTTGAGTCACCATCGCTTGGAGGTATTTAAAAGACATGTAGATGCAGTGCTTAAGGACATGGTTTAGTGGTGGACTTGGCAGTGTTAGGTTTACAGTTGGACCCAATGTTCTTAAGGGTCTTTTCCAACCTAAATGATTCCGCAATTCTATTACTCTATTCTCTGTCTCCTTATGTGCATTGCTTGCTTCACTGAGACCTCTACTGAACTGACTTTGCCAATTAAAAGGCATAAAATTTCTCTAAGTTGCCAAGTCACTATGTGACAGTGGTTTTGCCTCTTCAGCTTTTGCTCTAGCTAATTACCTCAGTCTCCTTGAGAGGTTGTCATAGCCAGGTAACCCAAATTTATTTTTTTTACCATTTTCTTTTTCCTTTTTCTCCTCCCCCTCCCACAGGCTTTAAACTTTTTTTGATATATCTTGAACATTGGATACATTCCCGAATACATCACCTGTTATTATTATGATGGAATTTTATGAAATGTGTGTAATTTCTGGAGAAAATAAGCCAAATCTGAAACATATGCAGTTTAATAATGTTATCAATGTAACCTGTGCTATAATCTGTCTTCTGCTCAGATATAGATAGATTTCTTATCTTTCTTTCATATGCATTCTAATATTGAGAGTTTATAATATAAAATAATGTGAAATAAAGAATTAAAAAATTGAACTTTTTAGGCTAAAATAGAGAAGATTCAGAAGGGATATACAACAAAATCTCCAAATGTATTAAGGCTTTTTAAAGTAGGAAATGTCAGAATGAATCTGTGGAAGACAGAACAAACAGTAAGCTGTTTAAATTGCATTAAGATTTAGTTTAGGTATCAGGCAACCTTTTTGTAACTGTAAGATTAGGGAAGCAATGGAATAAGTTACCTGGGGAAGTTGTGAAATCTCACTCACCGGAGTCTTAAAAAACTGCATCTTAAACATCTCTTAGAAATGACATAGATATAGTTGTTCAGTCCTTGAGGCAAACAGTGCACTAATGACCTCCTGAAATCCCATCCAGTTCTGTGTTTCTCATGTCCTGCTTCAGGGGGGCTTCTGTGAGAAGCTGCTAGAAGCTTCCCCCATGTCTGATAAAGCCAAAGCCAGCAGGCTCCAAGACAGACCTGCCGCTGGCCAAGGCCAAGCCCATCAGCGATGGTGGTAGCACCTCTGGGATAACATATTTAAGAAAGGATAAAAATGCTGTACAACAGCAACTGGGCAAGAGGAGTAGAATATGTGAGAGCAACAACTCTGCAGATACCAAGGTCAGTGAAGAAGGAGGGGGAGGAGGTGCTCCAGGAGCCAGAGCAGAGATTCTCCTGCAGCCTGTGGTGAAGATCTTGGTGACACAGGTTGTCCCCTTGCAGCCCACAGAGGACTCCGGTGGATCAGATAGCTACCCCACAGCCCATGGAGGACTCTATGCCACATCAGGTGAATGTACCCTGAAGGAAGTTACAGCCCAGGGAGAGCCTGCACTGGAGCAATCTCCTGGCAGGAGCTGTGACCTCGTGGAGAGAAGCCAATGCAGGAGCAGGTTTTTTGGTAGGACCTCTGATCCCATGGGGGACCCACACTGGAGCAGTCCATTCCTGAATGACTGCATCCTATGGAAAGGACCCATGCTAGAACAGTTTAGGGAGATCTCACAGTTTGGGAAGACCTCTAGCCTGTGGGAATGACCCACGATGGAGAAATTTACAGATGAACACCTGTGAAAATTAGTTTTTCTCATCTTTTTAACATCTGTGCTGTTTAACATCAGTGTTGTTTAACATCTTTGTCGGTGACATGGACAGTGGGATTGAGCACACCCTCAGCAAGTTTGCCGACAACACCAAGCTGTGTGTCACAGTCGACACACTGGAGGGAAGGGATGCCATCCAGAGGGACCTTGACAGGCTTCAGAGGTGCGCCTGTGCTAACCTCATGAAGTTCAACCAGGCCAAGTGTAAGGTCCTTTATGTGGGTCAGGGCAATCCCAGGCATGAATACAGGCTGGGCAGAGAATGGCTTGAGAGCAGCCCTGAGGAGAAGGACTTGGGGGTGCTGGTAGAAGAGAAGTTCAACATGAGCAGGCAATGCATTCTTGCAGCCCAGAAAGCCAGCTGCATCCTGGGCTGCATCAAAAGAAGCATGGTCAGCAGGTTGAGGGAGGCGATTCTGCCCTTCTACTCTGCTCTGGTGAGACCCCATCTGGAGTACTGCGTCCAACTCTGGAGTCCTCAGCACAAGAAGGACATGGATCTGTTGGAACAGATCCAACGGAGGGCCACGAAGAAGATCAGAGGGCTGGAGCACCTATGTTATGAGGACAGGCTGAGACAGTTGGGGCTGTTCAGCCTGGAGAAGAGAAGGCTCCAAGGAGACCATACAGCAGCCTTCCAGTACCTAAAGGGGGCCTACAGGAGGGATGGGGAGGGACACTTTATCAGGGAGTGTAATGACAGGACACGGGGTAACGATTTCAAACTGAAGGAGGGGAGATTTAGATTAGATATCAGGAAGAAATTCTTTACTGTGAGGGTGGTGAGACACTGGAACAGGTTGCCCAGGGATGTTGTTGATGCCCCATCCCTGGAAATGTTCAAGGCAAAGTTGGATGGGGCTTTGAGTAGCCTGGTCTAGTGGGAGGTGTCCCTGCCCAGGGCAGGGGGTTGGAACTAGGTGATCTTTCATGTCCCTTCCAACCCGAACCATTCTGTGATTCTGTGATTCTTTTCTCTTCAATCCTGACTAAGGCTGTCCTTTTCAATTTCTTTACTTTTTGGTTATTATTTAATAATGTATTTGGATATTATTTAATAATGTACCCTTTTGCAAGTCTTTAAAGAGATTCTCTTCAGCAGTTCTTAGCTGTTTTTTGATTCAGTTGCTTCTTTTTTAATGTTGTTCTGCATGGCTAGTCCAGAATTTAAATGAAAATTAAACACTAAGGATGAGTTGTAACCAGCTGTTAGCTAAACTGCTACCTTTCAACACTTAATCTGTTTTGTTTTGTTTAATGATTGACCTCTATTTAGATATCTTTATTGTCTTTTAATCATTATAATTTTACTATGAAGTACAGTTCAGATCAGAACTGTTGGCACCATATTGGCACTGAAGACAGCTCTTCAGAATCGCCTCTTGTGATTTGTGAGAATTATATCTTAAGTATGAGTTTCAGAACTGTAGCCTAGCTTTAAAATGTTAGGCAGTATTTCCACTTACTCTGGTCTTATATAAAACAAAGATAGGAAGTAAAGAGTATAGCAGGACATTATTTAAGGATTTAGAAGGAGCTGGAATAAGTGGCTCTGTGTAAAAGAATAAACTGAAGAAAGCTTTGCCTCAAATATCTGTCAGTCTGAATAACATTAAGTCATGACATTATGCAAGGAAATTTTCTCTGAAAAAATACAGAAGCATGTTCTCCTATGAAAACTGTACATAATTTACTGGGTCTCCAGCGCCTTCCAATTACTACAGGATAGATAAAGTCTACTTGACATACTGTGGGGCAGAGCAATTTGGGGGCATGGAAACTGCAGTCTTGGAGGACACATTTTTTTTTCCAGATTGATATAACCCCCAAAACCGGCTGAATAATGCTGCTCATCTTTAGCTACATTAAAATATGCTCAGAGTGATGAATTAGTCGTCAGGTAAGACAATCAAAACTGCAACTTTTCACTTCAGTGGCACCAACACAAGTGTTGTGATGCTTAGCTAGCTATGAGGAGTTTATGAATGAAATGTATTCACTAGAAGCAAGGCAGTATAGACATTCCCTGTGAAACAACTGAATTGCATTCAAGGAATATCTGGCTCTTTTGGCATGAGTTTCTGTTTCCAGCAGAAACAACCCAGCAAAGCTCCTAATAACATTGTTAACTAATTGCTTAGTTTTCTAATTATCAATATTAGCTAATTGCTTTGGCATACAGCCAATAGCAGTTGTTTTTTTCATTCTTTACAGTATTGTGAATTGAGTTGTACTCTTTCAAAACTGCCTAGCGTATCAAAATCTCATGAGAAGAGCAATGGAATGGTTTCCTTTATCCTACTTAACTTCACTTTAGAAACAAATATATATTGTCTGTATGCTTATAACAGTGTAAGAGGGCATATGAATGAAATGGTGCACATGATAATATTTTGTTATTTTCAGTTGAAGAACATAACACATATTAATTGTCTCTGCTTTTTGTATTGACTACATGCCTCTTCTAGGCCACCTAACTTATCAAACAGCAAATACCTTTGAATAATCTTATCAATTATTTTCATACCTCCAGTGTGCTGCATAGCTCGACAAATTCCAAACACCTTTCAATTTCAAAATAAGATCTTCTTCCAACTTTGAAAGGAAGAGTATTTTCATATCTTAGTGTAATTATTTGCATGATTGGAAAGTTAAATACATCTCTTGTTTTATTGTCGGCTAAAATATCCAAGTATCCTAAAGTATCCAAAACATTCTATTAATCTTCTGTAGTAGATTGTGTAATGTAATATCAAATTTAATGCAAGCAGTTTTAAATAAATTACTCATAATGTTTAATTTAAAAAATATTTTCTATTGGTTTTAGATTTTTGGGAACAGCTCAAGTGTAATCTTTTCTTTATGTGCATTGGTTACATTTTTGGTGATCTTTTCCTATATGGATAAACTTAGCTATGTAAACCCTATCATGGACAAATTCGAACAAAATTTAACATTAAAAGTTTAATGACATATCTGCTTAAGCCATTTTGTCTTTTTTTCACATAAGGGTCTCTCACATACATTTATTTTACATATTTTGACTGAGTAAATTTTTACTTAGATTTTTTTGAAGATAAATTCTTTCTTGTTCAAAGGTTCTTTCACACTCCATATAGTCACTATTTTTTAATTCTGTTGGACAAATATCAGTGGAGTGTCAGTAGAGGTAAGTCTGAGAGCTGCTTATTCATGAAGCACTCGTGATCCTGATGACATATTACTAGTTCGAAAATTCCTCAATAACAGAAATTTATATCATAGAATCATAGAATCATAGAATGTGTTGGGTTTGAAGGGACGTTTAAAGGTCATCTAGTCCAACTCCCCTGCAGTGAGCAGGGACATCTTTAACTAGATCAGGTTGCTCAGAGCCTCATCAAGCCTGGCCTTGTATGTCTCCAGGGATGGGGCCTCCACCACCTCTCTGGGCAACCTGTTCCAGTGTCAATGTATATAGCTGTCTTCATCAATATAGTTCTTCATCTGATTTGAACATGCCAGTCCTTGTCGGTTTCCTTGGTTAGATTTGATATAGTGCTGCCTACTTAGCAATTTTGTTGTTTTATATATATGAAACATCTTTTTTCTTGTTTTTATATATATATATATATATATATATAAATGAAAACAACAAAACCAAAAAATATAGACAGATCTTCCCAGTTCAATGGTTTCCTTCCAATACCTGAACTGGAGCTGCTGTGAACTTACTTATGACATCTTCAGTGAAGGTCTGGAATTGACAGATGTGGATTTTTTTTTTTTCCTTTACAGGGCTTTCTTTGAGTATGTAAGGTAGGATTTATTTCATATAGTAGTAGATGCATAACATACAGATGTCCACTTCCAAGTGAATCAGTCTGAATTCACTGTATAGTCAAAGACACAATTACATTGTCTTCAGAAATGTTTCCTCTGGTCTGTTTTTAGCATCTTCAATAAGATGAGACAATATGTGCTCTACCAATAGTCATCTCTCTTTGACTATAGGGGGACCTCTGGGTCATTCATTTGACAAATCCATCCTCTAACATTTGTTGTTGGTCTTTCTAAGCCTTAAAAAATGTGACAAAGTGCCTAAAACAGTTTCACAAGATTTCTTTATCATTTTTAAAATCTGTAAAGGTGATCAAAATTCTATCAATAATCCAAGCTCTTGCACTTGACTATTATTAGTTCTTTAAATACTTTCTTAAAATGTAATATGATAGCAATTTTGCTGTCAGGTCACAGAAACAAGGGCTGTATTTGGATTTAAATGGATTGTTAATAGAGCACTGCTCCATGTAGGAGCCTGGAAATCTAGGAAAAAATAAACTAAATAGTGAATAATGCATAGTGAGATAATTTTTCCACACACAAGTACCAACCAGTTGAGGTAAAAATATGTTATTAAACGTGAAAAAAGAAAACTTAACAAATAGATGTACCAGGTAAAACAGAATACTTCCCACAGCACTGTCTGCACTAGTGAGGTAACTGCTGGCAAACTGCCTGCTTCCCCTCCCTGCAGTGATACCTTAACCAGGGCCTATAAGATCTGTCAAGGAAACAAAGACTGATCCAGACTGACAATGCTGCTGAGACAGGAGCTTCTTCCCTTGTTTGCCTCTCCTCTGCTTGCTCCACCAGACCCTCCCATGACCTGATCCTGGTCCCGGTCTGTGTCCGCCTTGACTATCCGCTTGGCATTTGCTTCATTCCCACCAGCAGCTCTAGCTAACTGCTGCATGGTTTCTAAGCATCTTTCTTGTGCTTTTTTTTTTTTTTTTTTAAGGTTACAATAAATGTATTATTTATGACTAACATAGTTTCTTGTAAACAAAAGAGTCTTAGCAGGTTTGACTGTCTTGTAGCTCAAAGGAAACTAAATGCCATTCTCACTTCAGAGCCCTCTAAAAAAAGACCTCTAAAAAAAGTCTCTGATCTGTTTTCTTTCTGCTCCAGACTCTCACTTCTCTATTCCACAGAAGCTATTGCTTTATATTAGGAAGGTGTCAGACATAAATGCCTGCCCAGACTTGCACACATTAAGACAATTAGAATTTTTTTGTACTTTATCATATTCTTCTCTTTGTAATAGAAATGTCTCCAAAGATAACAAAAAAAACCCATATGTAAACCAATATTTCAGCCCTACCCATTGGTGTCTCAGTTTATTTGCCCTTCTCTCCAATGGTTAATTTCTTGGGTGAAAGGAAGAGTAGAGAAAAGGTGTGTGGGCAATGTCTTTTGTCTTCTGGAATTTCACCACAGGACTTACATTTGCTTGCTACTTTACTTAAGATTGAAACAAAAATTCCTACAAGAATCTCTAGATAAATGTCCTACTGCTGTTGCAAGATGACAGGAAATATAACCTTCCCATTCAGCACAGATTAATATTTTCAGTGATCCTTGAAAAACAGCTGTTACATTGTCTGAGACTGGATGCGTTTCTAAAGCTATCAATGTACAAACAGCAAACCCTCTAAAACTGTATTCCACATGTAATGGCATTTCTGTTTGAATCAGATTATATCTTTAGATACTAAAACTAGAAGCTTAAAAAGAGACGTGAAAAATTGAACCATTATTGACCAAATATTACAAGAATCCCAAACAAACAAACAAGCAAACACAAGATTCAGTAGTCTAGAGGCTATAGCAGGCACCTTTATATGCATAAATATGTATATATATGTGTGTGTGTGTATATATATACACACATATAAAGCAGGTACTTTTTGGTTTATGGTTTAACCGCTGGAGAAGGGGTCAAAATAATAGTAATCCTGGGTTATACTAAATCTATATTTAGAATGTATTTGGCTATATTTTACAGAGCAGAAAAGGCAGATGATGTATGTCCCCTGTGATCAGCCTTGTCTTTAATGGCATTTACATGCCAGAATCAGGAACTTTATAGAATCCGCCAATGTTATGTTTTCAGATTGGTTGACATCTTTTGCCCAGAAGGTGAGCTCTGCCTGAAGATAAAACTTTGTATGCATATATAGTGAAAAAAAAAAATTGAGTCATATTTTCTTTCCAAATGTAGCATTCTGAAAATGCACTGTAATGAACACGGAAATATAAACATGAAGTAATAATTAGGAATGTTTTTGTTGCATGTTTTTCCATGTGCTACAAAGCTGTGGAAGGTAGCCTTTAAGACCTCTAAGTGCAGTGAGTAAGACCTTACATTCCAGAGCATCTTACCTTCATTTGAAATCAACAAATCTATTTTGACTGCCCTGTATTTTTCTTCAGGCTAATGCTATTTTTCTTCAACAGCATGGCAGTCACTACTGCATTGAATTGGTACAACTGTAGGAAAACCAGTCACATTTGGGTTGTAAAATAGGCAGACCATACCTGACTGGGATATCAAATTGTCTGAAGATTGCCCTGGATGATAAGAGAATAGTTTATCTTGTCATAGAAAGAGAAAGTATCATTTCTTTGAATCTCTTGAATCCTGTGCTGAGGGGAGAGTGAGTGGCCACTTTGTGGGAAAACAAAATATTCAGTGTTCAAGGACAGGTTGCTTTTACCAGACAGGAGATGGCAGAATGACTCACAGATTACAGTCATGATGATGCTCGCTGTCAACATATTTGACACCGCAGAGGACTTGACAGTGATTATTTGAGAAAGATGTGTCAACCAAGTGAATTTTCTCAAAGTAAAGGCACTTATATACAGTTATATTTATGCATCTATGCCTGTATATGTCTTTTTTATATATTATTCCTTCTTGGAAAGCAGAGATGAAGAAGACTAAAAGAGGAAAGGAATAATTGTCCCCCCCCCCCCTCAGATATTTTGCTTAGCCCTTGAAAGCATCCTCAGTTAGGTTCCAGAGGCCATGCTGAACCTTGTGAAATATCAAATATTTGTTTAACTATTGTATCTTTATTACAGCTGAGCGGTGCAGTGGTCTTTGAGAACAGTTTTATTATGCTGGTTTTCTAAAAAGTTTTCTATTAGCTTGGTAAAGTGACTGCAAATCACAGCTACTTTACCCCAGAATACAGTGAGAAAAATCTAGCCTCTGAAGGGTTAGAATAATTTATTTTTGACTTTCAATCTTCCAAGCTAGATCTAGAAATACAAGGAGGACACATTCCACTTTAACACTTCCCCAAGTAGCTTAACATATTTTCTTGTTCGGAAGACACTAGCTGAACTATGTTAAACTAACCTGTTCTGCTGTACAAAATGTTGGGAATCTACATTCTACCTAAACAGAATTAAAATTAGTATTAATTTTTTACTTTACATTAACCTCTAAATCCTAGCAGTGTTTAAGAATACTTACTGTGCCCTCCTCTTTCCCTCTCCCCGCCGCAAAAAAGCTATGCATGCTACCAGAAGCTGTTCAAGCAGTCCACTAAAGGGTTTCTTTTGGCTTCCAGTTTCTGAAGTGAAAGAACTAGTACAAATCTTGCTGGAAAAATAGGTAACGTGAAAAAGACAGTACAAACATATATGCTATTACTGCAGAAAACATGATGATCCTACAAAGTGCATATTCACAATTAGCATAAATTAATAAGTGTAATTGCATAAGAAAAGGAAAAATAGTGATCAGTTCTGACATTGGCAGAGTTTGGTTGAAATCAGCTTTTTGTACTAATTTACACAGAAGGTGATTTTTGATCGGAGTATCTTACAAGGCTTAGTAAACAGAGCATGATCCTTGCTTCCTCTTTCTTTATTTTGTTGTTGAATAGTCTACATTTACCAGTTATTGCAAAGGCATACAGTGCTTGTTTGAAATAGAAATGTGTTTGTGCTAACTTGTTGGCTACCAATTTCAATATTGGTTTAATCTTATAATTAGCACAGTTTTTTCTAAGGGCTTGTTTAATACGCTCCCCTGGAAACAGGTAAACATGGTTAAAAGATGCAGCAGGTGGACAGAATTGATTACTTCTAATGTTTTAATGGACTGGCATGGTGAAAAGTTTCATTATATAATGTCACATGTTTTTTCTCTCCCTCACACCTTAAAAATATTTCATTTACAGTGTTTAAAATTCTGCCCATGCCTCTTTCTGACAATCAAAGAGTCGATCAAAAAGCCATTCTAGAAGGCACACATGGGCAAAAGCAAAACAAAGACCCCAGAACGGTTTGTGACATACAATGGTCTTTTGTGACCCAGTCGTTTTTGCCTTTAGTTAACATTTGTAGTGTGATCAAAATGATACAAAGAAAATGCTGCTAATGAAAAATGTTTCAGAACAACTGCCCAAAGAGTGCTCATTTTTTTTGTCCCAAGTTGTTTTTTTGTAGAGGATATGGGGTATGTGGGGTAATTTACGTTATGTGTTAACTTTTCAAATTTTATCTTGCCTGTCTGAGGTATCAAATATTTGGTCTATTTAAATGTGTGGGTTTTGACTATATTGCAGTAATTGTGTCTATGAAAATGGTGGAATGGATGGACCATTCACAGCTGAGTCATAGTTGACTCATCTCAGACCAGTGGTGTGTCTGCATTACCCTAGTGTTTATGCCATTGCTCTTATCTTTATGCAAAAAATTGCCCATTTGGATTGGGATGATATGTATGTCCCAGTTTTCCTGAAATCTGTTGCTTCGAAACACTTCAGTATTTTGATAGAATAAGTACTGTCTACTGCATTTCCACTTATTCTTTTCCATATCTTTCCTACTGGGGAGGAGTGTCTCTAAAATCTGTTGCCTATTTGATGCTTGGCATTTTGAGAGACTGGGAACATGGGAAGGACAGACATTCATAACCATGAAATTGAACTCCTCTTGTCAGAAGAGGACTACCCTTGGCATCAAAGTACTGCCTCCAGAAGAAACACCACAGAAGACAGATCAGGTTGAGAGGGCTGTTGATCATTTTGGTGGCCTGTACAGATTTATCTTAACTTTCAAAAGCACTGCCAATTTGATATAGTATCAACTACTCTAGCATTGCTGAAAGGGTAAAATCTAACAAGGTTTTTCTAAGAAAATAATCCTGTAGTAGTGAGTCAACCCAACGGAATTGCCATTAAAAAAGCAAGTAAGCCATTTGTATTTGTGGAGGGTGAATATGTAATCATCAGAAAGGCAAGCTGTGTGTGTCACTGTCCTTGTCATAGTCCAGAAAAGAAGAGAGGTGGATATAGTGACATACAAGAACAACTTTCAAGTAAATTCAGTCTAATCATATTTTTTGTTATGCTAGCCACTTCAGTTAAAAAACCAAGCATGATATTTGCAAACAGTGTCCTTTGGAGCAGAAAATGTCAGCAAAACCTTTCAGAATAGTATTCCAGGAAGTACTACCTACAAGAAAAGAAGAATATTTATTTTTTCAAGGGAAGTCTAAAGAATCCGTGCTATTTTTCACTATCACAACAGTACCCTGAAGAGTTCAGCATTAAAAAGCAAAGCTCTGACATTTTAAGGAAGCATGCTCCACTCTTTCTTAGGCTTTTCTTCCTGACCCTAATTCATAGCTTGCTTACTCCCTGAGTGACTGTCAACAAATCCCACTGTGATCATTATGGCCTTACAAAGGATTCGGTTTCTCTACCTAGACTGCTTTGCAAACAGTGCTCGAACAGCAACCTCAAGACTTGTCCACCTACGTGTTCATGGAGCGATCCTAAAAGCATGGCCCTGTGCATAGGTGGAGGCTAAAGTGCCTGCCTTGACAGGCTAGCAGGCACACTATGCATTTTTTAATCCATTAGTATGGCGCTGGACAGTTTGAAAAATAAGTAAAATAAAATAACAAGGTCATGTTCTGACACAGCTATTATTTTTCTTATGCTGCATTTAGTTAATGCTTTTAAGCAAAAGAAATATGTAGTGAATTAATATTTTTTATTTGGGAAAAAACCCCACAATTTTCAGGTTTTCTAAATTTAGGGGTTTTTGGGGGGCGTTGGTTTGTTGGTTGGTTGGGTTTGTGTTGGTTTTTTGTTGGTTGGTTGGTTTTTTTTTTTGTTTTGTTTTGTTTTGGGTTTTCTTGTTGTTGTGGGTTTTTTTTTTATTATTATTATTTAATTTTTCTTTCTCTATATTTAACCAGAATATTCCTTAACCTGAATGACCCATTGTCAAGTTTATCAAAACTGCAAAATCACTACAGCCTTTTCTAATGAAACAACGTGTTTGGTCAGATATGTTCTAGCAAAATGATTTTAACAACGTGACACTTAAAAACTGTTCACCCAAGCAATCCCTATCAAATGGAAAAACATCATTATCTTCTCTCTCACTCCCCCCTTTTCTGCCTTTGGTCATGTCATGGTTGCTATCACTGCATTGCTATCCTGTTCTGGTCTGTGCGCCCCACACTCTGCAACTTGACATCAGTCAATACTGTTTTGAGACTGGGAACTTCTGCTAGCTCTGTTTACAATAAAGAACTAAATCAGATGTCTGTCAGCAGTCTGAAAATCCATGGTCTAGCCATAATGATTCACCTACATGTGCATATAGCACTCTGGAAGGAGTCTTATGCCGAGGCTACAACAAAGTACTTCAGTGGACCATAGTTTCCCAATGAAACTGAAAAAGAATTTAGGCTCGGAAATATAATCAGTTCCAGAATAATGAATGTGTGGGAGTGTAATTGGTGTTCAGGTTAAATATGGAAGAGTTGTTTCTTTCAGTGAATATTCAGTTCAATCTTCATAGCTTATTCCAACCTTGGTCTCCTGAGATGAGAATCCCTTCAGAGCTGCCAAATGAGATGGAAATGACTTGCAGCTTATTTAGAAGGTAACAAGTGCCATTGACTTAGGTTGGATTTGAATTGGAGCAGAGACACTGAAAATATATATAAAGCTGCTCTAGTAACAGCAATTTCCTGAAACAATAAGTACACGTACTTATTATATGTATATTATGTATATGCATATGTATATTAAATGTATTTATTTATCTGTTTGCTCTTGAGACTACACAATAAGGCTATGTATATTTCTGGGATTTGTGAAGTAAATTTTAATGCAATATATCCAAATCTCAGCAAAATATTAAGCTGAGCTTTTTGCAGTTGAACTATATATTGTGTGCTGCCTAGTATCATCTCTAATAACATAAATCCCACTGAATGTAATCTGGTAGGTTCTAAAACATGTCTATTTTTCTAAACAGTTTGTAAAGTGGTGTCATCAAGTCTAATAACTGCAAATCCCATGTTTTACCATGTCATTATCCCTCACGAAAAAAGCAAAACCAACCAACCTTCTCTTTTTCTGGGACTCCACCACTATCCATGCCTTTCGGATCAATAGCTTCCCTTACTGGAAAAATGTAATAGAAAAGAAAATTGGCAAGCAGCTACCTCTTTTGACTGAGCAACTCAGTGAGCAGACTGTTAGGCATGCTTCCTTGAAAACGTATATAGCCTTTATCCTGCAATTGGTTCTGCATGGACAGGTTCCACTTCTGTACAATGCTTTGCTGGAACTTCTGTTGCTTTCCAGTATTTTAGAGATAGTGGGCCCAGCCAAGGCCCATGAATCTGCTATCATCAGAGTTGTAATTGCAAGACTGGGGCTTTTATTGCTCCTTCTTTCACCCTCTATGTCTACATGTACATAAAGCTGCTTCAAACGGTTGTAGGCCAGGAATATTATGTGCTGTACTTTAGCAGTATGGCACAGATATTACTGCAAGAAGTAAGCTGCAAAACTCATTGGAATAACTTGGAAAACATGACACAGTAAAACCTGTGCTTCCATGTCATATCATTAGTCGTGTCTGACATAGTTAGCTACAAACTTGCATTTTCCCAGTATTTTTTTTTTTTGAAAGAAATATTTGATGTTTAAAAAAATGCAAAGATGAAAATTCCAGAAGTCTTTCAAGAAGTAATAATATATACCAGGTAGTAAGAGCATAGTAAAGGCTCATTTAGACTTTTAATGCTCAGTAAGTAGCTCTTGAACAGATTTCCATTAAAAAACATCTTAAAAAAGCTGATTGTGTTAAATATATGATGGATAATCGTTCTCTGTCTAAATAATTATTTTACAGATTACTTCCTCCCAATTAATTTTCATAAGGAAGATTCCACACCTATCCCTTCACAGGAGAAAGAAATAGATATGGATTTCCAAAAGACAGAAGAAATTTGTTTGTCATGTCTATAATGATTTAATTTCAGTTTCATCAAAAGCGTAACAGAAATACTTTCAGTAGTAGAATTACAGAAGAGGGAATCATTACTTTAGGTCTTAGTACTAGCCAGAGTTCAGTAACTCAAAACCTTTCACTTGCTTTTCTGCTTCTTTTTGTCCTTGCTTTGAAGACTCAGGCTGTACTAAGGACGTATTTTTCATTCCAATTCCATCTTGCTTTCTGCATTACACTTTGTTACGGAATACCTCCAAAGAATCATAGAATCATAGAATCATAGAACCATAGGGTTGGAAGGGACCTCTGGAGATCATCTAGTCCAACCCCCCTGCCAGAGCAGGGTCACCTAGAGCAGGTTACACAGGAACACGTCCAGGCGGGTTTTGAATGTCTCCAGCGATGGAGACTCCACCACCTCTCTGGGCAGCCTGTTCCAGTGCTCTGCCACCCTCAGGGTAAAGAAGTTCCTCCTCATGTTTAGGTGGAACTTCTTGTGCTCAAGTTTGTGCCCATTGCCTCTTGTCCTGTCCCCGGGCACTACTGAAAAGAGCCTGGTCCCATCCTCCTGACACCCACCCTTTAAGTATTTATAAGTGTTGATAAGATCCCCCCTCAGCCGTCTTTTTTCCAGACTGAAGAGACCCAAATCCCTCAGCCTTTCCTCATAAGAGAGGTGTTCCAGTCCCCTAATCATCTTGGTAGCCCTCTGCTGCACCCTCTCCAGCAGTTCCCTGTCCTTCTTGAGCCGGGGAGCCCAGAAATGGACACAGTACTCCAGGTGTGGCCTCACCAATGCAGAGTAGAGGGGGAGGATGACCTCCCTTGACCTGCTGGCCACACTCTTTTTGATGCACCCCAGGATGCCAGTGGCCTTCTTGGCCACAAGGGCACATTGCTGGCTCATGGTCATCCTGTTGTCCACCAGGACTCCCAGATCTCTTTCCACCGAGCTGCTCTCCAGCAGGTCAGCCCCCAACCTGTACTGGTGCATGGGGTTGTTCCTCCCCAGGTGCAGCACCCTACACTTGCCCTTGTTGAATTTCATAAGAAGAGTTGCAATCATTTGAAGGGGGGTGGAGGGGAAGAAAGTGGTACCATGTTTTTCAATAACTTTTAGGGTTACACAAATGCTAGTGCTTTTAGCAAGTCAGAACAGCTTTTGTGCGTTTACAGTTTTTGGCCTCAGCCAATGATTCTAGCAATGCATTTCAGTGGACACAAACTAGTGAAAAACAGGGAAGTCAGAATTACAATCTTTTCCACATATACATCTTCTATGCCAAAGGGATATGGGGAGGCAAATACATTATTATGACAGCTCTCCATCATCAGAGAATTTCCCTTGACTGAAATAATCCTACAGTGTCTGTTAAAATGGCTTTATGCCTTTAATATACTGGAGAATTAAGACAAATGTGAGTCTGGAGATTTGAAACAGTAAAACCACTCCAGATGGAAAAGCTTCTACAATTTATCAGCTTCTCTCAGGCAACAAACACTACTTTTTCAAGAAAAAAAAAAAAAAAAAAGGAAAAGAACAGCAAAAGGGGAAAAAAAAATTGTGGTTTTATTTTTCATTTAAAGCTTCATTTCACATTTTCATTTTGGGTTTGTGATTTAAAGATTCAGTTCAGTACAAGAGGTGATTAGGGAGAAGGGCTTTTCTCAGAGATGCTCAGAATGGTTTGATCACCATTCAAGTACTGATGAACTAGGAGTGTTTGCTTACCCACAAAGAGAATATTTTGGCATTCACCCTGCTCTTAAAAAAAGTAAAAATAGAACCCTTTGAACATACAAATGAGTGCAGTAAGGACAGCAAATAAGATGCTAGTTTGCGTTGCAATAAATAGATAATTTAGATGAGAATCTTTGAATTATTTGGAATAGGTTGAAATTTGAATTTGAAACTTGAATTTTTTTAATTTCTTTCACAAGATGAGCCTACACTCCTCTGATGAGTGCAATACTGAAATGTACCCACTTACGTCCAAAGTATACATACAAATTAAATTTAGCAGGAGTCCATCCTGTGGGAATTATACAAGGTACAGCATATATGCATGTATGTGTGTGTGTCTGTAAAATCTTGTATTTCTATCACTGGGGTTCTGTTGTGAATCAATGCATATTAAAACTTATATGTTTTGATGGATGCTTTGGACAAATACTGAACTAAATTCATCTTATAGACCAAAGTTCAAGATATTGTTCCGTAGACAAAGAAAGAAATTCCACCATGTGTTCCTCTCTGTTATTTAGTAGGGAGTTTCAAACTTCTTGGACTTAAAACATATTTAGAATCATTTTAACAGATTTAAACAGTGCTGTATTTTGTGTCAATAAGAAATAATATTTATTAGAGCATTCACTGCAATCTAAAGTACATTTCAGGAAAAGTACATTTGTCAACAAAAACGTAGAAAGGAACCAAGCCCCTCTCATATTAGTAGTGAGTCGAAACATGGGCAAGTTGTTGCTCACCTTCCCTACTACTCCAAGAAACCTTTGTTTTATAATGTGTTGTCAGATTCCACCACTGCTTGGACCATGCCACACTGAATGCAGTCTGTGTATCTCTTACTGAGTTTAGATGACAGTCACACTAGAGAAGCAACCATCACAGTAAAGACAGAGCAGCTGAACCTTCAAACACATCACAAGCCTCCAAACAAGTCGCCGCACAACCTCAGGACCTTAGGTATGTATCCAGTGGTTGCTATTCACACCCTAACTTCAAGATTTGAGTTAACACGGGCAGCAGGTCAGTAAATGTAGGTGTCTGTGTGTTGTGAATCACTCCTATCTGATGATATTTTTGAAAAAGAGACATACTGAGCCTCTTGGAATCAAAAAGAGCCTGGCCGAGAACATACATGTTCTTTCTCTTTCCATAATGTACTTACAGTTTAAATGGAGGCAAATGCTGGGAGAGACCAATCTTCAAATGAAAAAAACCCGTCTTTGTAGGGAATGTTACCTTACCTTGCTATAGTAATACATGCATTTATGGCTAATCAGCTAGCAATGCGTATATAACTTCATCACTTTCCTTTCATGTTTAGACTGCTGCTCCAGTTACTTCTGTGGGTTGATTATGATGGAGGGGTAACTTAGACATATCTGTGATAGCTTGCACTAAAAGCTGGCTAAGGACTCAAATAGCAAGTCTGTATTCACTTTAAAATCACTGAAACTAGAGTAAGTAGTTTAACATTAGTTTGGATACACTGACATGGTGCTTCAGGCACAGTGGTGTAGGCACATCCTTTATACATAGTTCATGATCACAACCACTCTTATTGATGCGATGAAAATTTGCTGAAAGCCTTGGGAAGAAGGAGCTGAATGTTTCCAAATGAAATATGACCCCCTTACAAAGTTATGGATCAAAAATGTTAAGTTTAAAGGGCTTTTAAATATTTCTTTCCAGCGAAAGTACATAGAGAAACATAGAAAAATCAGACAAATTAAATATGTGATTTAGTTTATTAAAAAGGGGCTAGCAAGAGTCATAGAATATAAAAATATACTAGAAATCTTGCCAATACACTGAAATAAGCTATAAAAAAATGACTATAGCTATTCATATTTCTCTCCTATAGTGTTAACAAATACAGATTGATGCATTCTATCTCCTGTGATAAAAACAACTATAGCGGCGGCAATGGCCAGTCATTAAAGGCGCCATTCATCAAGTTTGTATTCTAAGGGCCAGCTGCCTTTACATCTGACAGAAAGATTCTGCAGCTTTGGGAGAGAAATGAGGATGCAGTCAGCAGGAGGAGTGGTAGCATCAGAGAGGAGATTGGTACACAATGGAAGTAAAACATCTTGCAGGCTGCGGTAGCCCTGCTGCAGGTAGGTAAGAGGGAGAAGTGAGCCCCTGTGGCCACAAAAAGCCTGAGCTGTGGAGACTCTGACAAACATTTTGTTTTCAGATTCATTCTTTTTCAAGAGAGAGAAAGAGGGAGAAAAGTGAAATGACATTTCAAATGTCTTTCTTCAAGGAAATTTGGGTACAGTAATGTTTGTTTTCCTCAAAATTGAGTCTTGCCAGAGGGAAAAAAAGGGGCAGAAGGAAAAGGACAGACAACTGGGAATATTACTGGCACCATCCATTCCTGTATGGTGGAGGTGGATCCATGGAGAAATGCAATTCTTTCAGTGGAGCTGTGGAACTTCAATGTGATTACAGAGCAGGCAAAATGTAGTTAATAACTATGCCAGATGGAGCTTCATCTGCTGGGGATTCGCTTTAGAAATTATTGGTAAATATGGGCTCTGTCTTTTTAAATTTAAAATCTTGGGAAATACTGACATCCAGTTTTAATGTTTAGCCAGGAGAAACAGTTATCTTGAAGGATAAAGGTGACAGGAATGTTAATTTGAGCAGGGATATCAAGAGCTATTTGCATGTTAATCAAGTCAGCATCAGCAAAGGCTCCAAATGCAGTGTACATCAGCTGAAGTTCTCACATAAACAAGAACAGGCTTCTGCCTCATGCATGCTTGAGTACAGAGCTATACAAAACTGAATCTTTTTGAAATATAATCTTGGTCTAAGGCATTGATGAATGAGAGAGATATGAGTTGATGAGTGAAAGAAGGATCCTATGCTTAGATATGAATGTGTTTCTAGGAGCAGAAACATTTTCCAAAATGATGGTAAATAGTAAAACAAAACCTACTGAAATTAGCCTTTCTTGATAATACACTATAGCAATAGATATTAGCATGTTGACAGACACAGGCACAAGAAAAAGGGAAAAAAAACCCAAAAGTCATTACATGGTTAATAGGATGGATTGTTTGCTAATTTCATACAGTCCCAAAAGTCATAATTCTGCCACTGACTTCCACTCAAAGGGTCTGGAGGAGCTGTGGAGCAGGCGAGGTTTAGATGGGATATTAGGAAAAATTTCTTCACTGAAAGGGTTATCAAGCACTGGAACAGGCTGCCCAGGAAAGTGCTTGAGTCACAATCCCTGGAGGTATTTAAAAGATGTGTAGATGTGGTGTTTAGTTATGTGGTTTAGTCATGAAGTTGGCAGTGTTAGCTTTATGGTTGGACTTCATATTCTTAAGGGTCTTTTCCAACCTAAATGATTCTGTGATTCTAATTTGCTTGGTGTAATACGCATGGCAATGGAACTGGAGCATACACATCCTTTCCTGCAGATATTGTCATAAAAGTAGACCTGCACTGTTATATTGGTTGTCACTCTTGGATTCTTGCTGTTGTCAATGATGTACAAATGTCCCCTTTTTCCCAGGTTCTCCTGGAAATACAACTCACTGTGGCCCTGCGGATGGTTCACTCCTGTGGTGCCATAGGTAATTACTACAGCCGTGCAGTGACACATGATCTGAAATTTACTTACTTGGCATGACAGGTATATCGGGTGGGTCATGATTGCTCTTAAAACCACAAATGTATGCCCAAATCAGAGCCCAGCCCAACCAGTTCAAACTGGAACAAGGTGGATCCAGGTGAACAGGACATTCACTGCAACCTATTGACATGTCAGGTCTGTACTTGTCAGCTTGGCCATTATGTGCAGCAGCTTCTCCTTGGGCTGGAGCTTCTACAAAGCACTCAACGTTACGTTTGGTGTGCTTACAGGAGGGGATGTTGTTTTAACTCTTCCTTGTTTTCTTTATTAATTTGTCAGAAATAGCCACATGTATTCATTAGCCACAGAGCCTCAAGTCAATCAGCACTACTGTGTTTTTTGTCATCTTCTGGCCCCTGTCAAAAATATTACAAAAAAAGAAAATGTTACTTTTGTTATCCAGCTCATTCCAGATTTATCTGGACAGTCTGAGATGCACAGAGGCAGGCAGGTACCACCTGCCTGTGTGATACCCCCAGGCAGGCTATAGCCAGCGACAAATGACCACAAAGAGACTGCAGCAAGTACTGCTTCCTCATTTAGTCATCTATCAAGCTCTCAGCAGGCCTGTGCCTTCAAATAGCCACAAGCACCTTCATACTACATCCCAGAGCATGCAAAGTATTACCTCATTTCCATGCCATATGCAATACGACACTAGTGGTCTTTAGCTAAGCTTCACATTACTTCAGAAACTTCAGAAAACTGCATGCAAAGCAGTAATTTTGTCATAAAGTCACAGGGATTACCGTGCAGGGCAATGATGTGCAGTGTGGATGCAGCCAGTCTGACTGAAGCAGCTGTGAACCACAAGCCACTTTCTACCTCTCAGCCTCTAGAGCAAGGCTCTCTCCTTGTGGCAGATGAGATTAGGGATGCAGACATGGTTTACCACTTGTAAGCATCTGTATCACAAAATAGTTATTTATCCATGCATAATAGTCCCACCAATTTTCCGTTGTTTGCTTTGACAGATCATGTTTTTCTTTTTCCTGAACTCTGCAAAAAAGAGACACTTGGTGGTGTGTAAACATTGATATGCTTAGTAATTTATCAACTTAGCTAAAGATAATTCAGATTCCTCTGAGTGTGGTTCTAGATGAAAACATGAGGAGGCGGGCTTTCTCCATGGTCATTTCTGAATATTTCTAGCCTATTTCTCTTGCAAATGAAAACTAAAAGGGCAGATCAATGTAGAGAAAAAAAAGTGGAAAGGAAAACAACCACTGAACAGACAAGAATTTATATTAGAAAAAAAAAAAAAAGAAAATGTTGAAGCAGTTTATACATAGAAAATGTGTAAGGACAGTGTATCTCAAAGAAAGCCAGACATGCTGGAGGTCTACACAAGTCTATCGTACAGGAGAAAACAGTTCATCCATGACTGGTTTTATTTCTGAGGTATGTATGGGAACCTGGAGACATAATGAAGTGCAAATGTTCCCATACATTAAGAAGAGATAAATTAGTATTCAGAAACATTAAATATATATTTTAAGACAAATAGAATTAGTAGTTAAAAAAAAAAAGGTTCTTATTGACTGTGATAAATAATTCATACTCCCATATCTTTCTTCATTTCTTTTTAATTTCCTATTTCTCCCTGTTTGTAATCCAAAAATAGATTCTGTATCTTTTTGAAATATCTCAAACGTGTTAAAAAGGGAGCCAAGAGAATTGATGATGCACATGTCTGTAGGGAAGCATAATAAGGGTCTATTCTGGGGTACTGAGAAAAGTGGATATAGATGCCTTAGGGAAAAATGTATGAAGAAGGAGTTACAAATCTGAATGCTGCTAGTTTGTAGATTTAGGATGCTTTCAGTGAAAAAAACCCCTATAAACTAATTTTTCCCTTACAAAAAAAAAAAAAAAAAAGTTCAGATACCACCGGTATTTTGAGCCAGAGTGGGCCATAAACAGAGGTGCCAAGTATATTTCCGAGTCTGGGCCATATGACAAATTTTACTTCTTTACATATTCACTGAAAAGTAGAAAGTGTCTCTACTTAAGCATTTCTTAATACTCTATTCTTCATCTAAAATGGTTTGTCAATATTTGCTATAGTGTACCTTTGGTCTTGGGTATGAGCCAATGAGATTGGAGGTTTTTATATGTTCCCAGCCTGCATCCAGACAATGTTGTCAAAAGGCACACCTGTGTATAAAAAGGAAATGCCTCCTCCCATTGTCTGCCCATTATATAGATATAGTTGCTTTTTTTTTTTTTTTTTTAATGTCTTGAAATGGCACAGAATATAAACAGGAAACTGGAAAGACTAAGGATGAATCTGGGAAGGATGAAATGCATGTGAAGCATTTTTGTGGGGACAGATTAGTGAGTATTGACATAGATGCCAGCTGAGGTAAGGCTGCATTGTGATGTTTTATATCCTCAGCCCAGAAGTTTCCCAACTGACTGTAGAAATACACCACCTACATTTACTCCCTGTCTTAACAGCACTAGATGAATGGTGCTAAACCCAATTTTCTGGACCTTTTGAAGGTTTGCAAGTGGGCAGCTCCCCTCTAGCAATCAGTTGCTTTAAGCGATTCTGGTTTTTCCAAGTGGTGAACTCACTCAGAAGAGCTCTTAAGTGCATGAAGATAACACGCTTCAAGAAGCGTGTGTGTCACATCTACCCACTCCCTCACAGCAGAGGAAGGAAATGAAAAGGGCTTATATTCAAAGATACAGAAAAAAAAAAAAAAAAAGTGCTTGCTCGTACCTTTAAATTTTCTACCTGTAATAAGATACACAGACAAGGTCTGTAACAGTGGTATGCATATTGTATGTCAATCAGGTCAGAACGGATATGTTGGAAGAAAAAAATATTATTTACAGCTGTGAGACGATTTTCCCCTTTCCTCATTCCATTTTCTAATTTCTGATCCTATTTTTCTAACTCCTATTTTTCATAGTTCCACGGACCAGCTTTTATCTCTGCATTTAATGAAAAATTCTAAGAGTTAATCCATATTTTCAGCATTTGGAAAGCCTTGAAAAAGGTAAAATATTTAAGCTAGTATTTCTGAGCATATGGTACTGCTGACTCCCTCTTCAGATCAGGTATTCACAGAAACAAGCCATAACTTTTCCCCAAAGTAATATATACTGAGTTTTTAAAACATAATGCCCAGGGCATATATATTTGCTGATCTCACAGCAGTAGCATCCAATTCATAGGTTAAAAGGAATGGAAGTCTTTGACAGAGAAAACAGTAGTAAAGAATAAATGAGAAGAAAAATTTATGAAAGATCACTTTAATAAAACACACAATTTTCTTCTTGTTTCTGCATTCCTAGGCTTTGAAATTTGGTATTTATGAATAGCCTTGGAATCATTGTTTGAGACTGCAGAGTTAATCCAAAACTATTCATGCATTAAATAGGTCTTCAACCCTGTTAATATTTCTACATGTGCAATATTAACAAGGCTGGAGTCTAAATATATTGGAGAAGCTCTGTAAATGTTCCCAAATATATAGGTATACCAAAGAAGGTACAAAAGTGAAAATCTGGATAGTAACATGTCAAATTGCTGTAACACGCATAGTAGCATGCAATTTACATCAAGACTCTAAGATTTCAGAACATGCAAAGAAATTCTGAGTGAAACCCCATTTGCTTGGATTTTCTGACAGAAAAGAAGTTGTGAAATCTTTACAAACTGAAGTGGAAAATTGGTGTTTATTTTTTTACAGTACTATACTACTATGTATTGGTTTGTTGAGAATAAAAAAAAAAAAAAAAAAAAATTGTTCAAGCAAAGTCAAAATAGCCCACTCTGCTCTGCAGACCTTAATTGATTCTTGGTGAACCTCCTTAGGTGGGCTAACAGTGACCACAGCCAGCCTTCAGGAGTCAGGAAAGGAGACCTTAGGTTTCTTTTCTTTTTAGTATGTTGATATTTGCGTGAGAACGAAGACACTGACAGTTGCTGACTTCCTTCATTTATGAGTTTTACGTGTTGGTGCTAACCATGCGAGCTGCCATAGGAGAGGAAGTGGGTTTTGAGCCCGCACCTGCGAAAGGCAGCGTTTCACTGCTAGCCCAGCACAGACTCCACTGTTGAAGAGCCAGCCGCTTGCCAGTAAGACGCAGCCCATCTAGCTCAGCCTTTCACCACTTCATAAGTCCTTTTGAGCCTTATGAGCATTAAAGCAGGTCTCATACTGATAACAAAGGTTAAGGCAATCATCTCTTTCCCTTTGCAGATAAGGACTTGGAAACTGTCTCTGCAGTCTCTCTCTTCTGTGCCACACAGAAAGATTTCTGCAGCCTGCGATTTTTCTTGGTTTAAAGTGCATTTATCAAATCGAAACACATGTATGCAGTAGGTAAGTAAAAATTTGCTGCACTTTGAAGAGCTTGCTTCCATTTTGTTTGAGGCTGGTATTCCTTAACAGAAGTACTTTTAAAATATACATAGGAATAGAAACAAGATAAAGGAGCTTAATCATTTCAGCTCTCATTGAACCGTAAAGCAAATGAATTCTTAATCATACTGCTTTATGCTTACTCATAGTCCCTACTGAGAGAAGGATGGAAAAGCCTGCATTTGGACAGCACTGTATTATTCCTAATTACTTTTTACGTGTACTGGGATTGTAAAATCCTTTTGGGAATAGCTTTAAAAAAATTAGGAAAACCTAAGTAAATCTCCACAGAAGAGTGAACTTAATCCCAACTGACTTTGGTACATTTAACTTAAACTTTGCAAACTACCCATGTTTGACAAAAGATGTGAGTTTGCAGATTTGGGGTTTTTTTTTGCTTTTGTTTTTGGTTGTTTTGGGGTTTTTTTTATGTGATGTGTATGGCCGTTTAAAAGCTTTTCCCACAATTTGTGACAACACTTTTGATACTATGCTTTTGTTCTTCTCTTTCTTTTCCTCCAGCACATTGTTCTTTTCCTTCTTCCCCTCCTGAACCATGGGTTATTTTTAGAACTTCATCACGAGCACCAAGCACCAAGCTCCAGCTAACATATAAGTAAACCAAGTAAATAACAAGGATAAATAATTTCACCTGTATTAACCCTAGATATGAGGGACTGGATTCTCAGATCCCAGTTGTTCAACTATGCTCCCCTGAAATGAACGACGGTGTTTTAAATTATTACCAAACGTATGACTTAATAATGAGTGTTAATCACTGTTCCGTTACTCACCTCAAACAGTGGTTGAATGCTACTTTGTAAACGTTGCAAAGTTAGCAGTGTCTACTGCTTTTTGAACACTTCATCTCTAATCCATCTTGCTCCAAACCTTAGTCTTCCTTGCAAGCTTTGGAAAATCGTATCCTGTACAGATAGACAGAAAATCAAGAGTGATTTGAAGGAGGATGGATTGGATATCAGATTATGCCAATTTTGTCCCCACAGGTAAAGACTCAGCCTAATTTATTTAAGATAGTAGAATTTTTTCAGTATGACAATTTTAGTACATTTTTCTTTAGTATTCTTAAGATCCACATGAAGGTAGAAAAGGAATGAAAGGAGTCCTAACTAACACTTTGCTTAAGAAGAACTGCAGGAAATTAGTATTCCTTTTGCAGAATTTATTTATGCGTTGTGTTAAGGCAAAAAATGGAAAGGACTATCTCATTTTCTCGGGTACACTTTAGAAGTCAGCCAATAGTCACATCTACTTAGTACCACTTTTTGAGCTCCTTAGTCAGTTTTAATTTAGTCAAAGGTATAATTGTGTTAGCATTTACTTGAGTTAAGACTGCAGGTGGGAGTATCTGGCTGAAAGCAGCCGAGTTGCACAGGACTTTATAGCTTTCTCCACTTATATTAAACTACATAGCTGATGATAAGTCCACTCTCACATTACACTGATTATGAAGTATGATAAAAGCAGAGACTGAGCCTGAATAAAACCCAATGCAGTGAACAAAATCCTCTTCTGTAAATGTAGCCACATTCACGAAAAACCCCCAGAAGACAATTTAATATTTTTTTTAAATTAGCATTCAGAAAATTGATTTAAACAACATTAACGAAATAACTCTTTTCCCATTATAATCTCAGACTCCATGGGAAAGAAGTAGCTCTATGCTACTGCTATACTGGTAAAGCTTCTTAAATGTAGATAAAGCTTATGTGAAAACCAGTAAAGTACCTTGCTTTTTTTCGTTACCTTGTACATACATGCATACAAAATTTATAAACTGTTCTCTTAATTTATTTGCCAAGATGTTTTTGGTAGCAGGAAATAAACTTTAGGACTCCATTTTTAATAGGAAAATCTAATATAATGGTGCATATTGCTCTACGTATATGTTGTCAGCTTTGTGAAACAGACATCGGAATAAAGACACAAAGTATTTCAGAATCTCACCATGTACATTTGAGATATATTTTTCTATTTTGGATCATTTCTATTCTGATGTCTTCTTTGACTGTTTCTGTTCCTTGATTTTCTACTGTCTGTAGTTCCCAGTGATTTGAGTCTTAAGTCAAATGAGTCTTCGAGCCAGCATTCTGTATTGCCTGGAAAATTAAAACGAATAATATTTAGATTGTGAAATAACCATTTATTTCTTCCTGACCTGATAGCTCCAACCTTGTCAATGGCAACGCTCTTCCATATTTGCCACACTGCTCCTTCTGCTTGAGTCACAGAAACCTGTGAAAGCTTTTTTTTTTTTTTTCTTTCACTTTCAGGGTGGTCAAACACTGGAACAGGTCACCCAGAGACGTTATGGAGTCTTCATTCTTGGAAATATTAAAAACTTAAGTGGACATGGCCTTGAGCAACCTGCTGTAGCTGACCCTGCTCTCAGCAGGTGGTGGAACAAGATCTGCAGAGGTGCCTTCCAGCCTTCAGCCATCCCCCGATTCTGTGACTCTGTATGTGAACCAGGCAACTGTAGGCCACCCATCCTGCACACTGGCTCTAGCCAAAATAATGGGAATGCTGACAGAGCATCCAAAAAAGTGTTAAAAGATGAGTGTTAAAAGCTGGTAACAGTGTAGCTTTCTGCCAGCACTCACGGAATCATGGAATCACGGAATTTCAGAGTTGAAAGGGACCTCTAGAGATCATCTAGTCCAACTGCCCTGCTAAAGCAGGGTTGCCTAGAGCACGCTACTCAGGACTGCATCCAGACGATTCTTGAAAGTCTCCAGAGAAGGGGACTCCACAACCTCCCTGGGTAGTCTGTTCCAGTGCTCTGTCATCCTCACTGTAAAGAAGTTTTTTCTCATATTGGATTGGAACTTCCTGTGTTCCAGCTTGTGCCCATTACCCCTCGTCCTGTTACTGGGAACCACTGAAAAGAGTCTGGCTCCATCGTCCTTAAACCCACCCTTTAGATACTTGTAAACATTAATAAGGTCTCCCCTCAGCCTTCTCCAGGCTAAAGAGTCCCAGCTCTCTCAGCCTTTCCTGATAAGGGAGATGCTCCAATCCCTCAATCACCTTTGCCGCCTACGCTGGACTCTCTCCAGTAGTTCCCTGTCTCTCTTGAACTGTGGCAGAGTCATAGAATAGATTTTAACTGAAAGACATCACCATAAAAAAATTAGTTGGAGACCCCTACCTGTGAACCGGAGAAAATGAAAACAAATTTTCTTGTACTAAATGAACTAAACTTTTATGCCTCACAAGTATTAATGGAAAGGTTACCAAAGAATATTTTCAATAGAGCAGAAGAAGAAAACTCTAGGAAGTATAAGACAGGGTGATATCTGATTCTTACATCTATAATGATGTAGAGTCTCTGTACAGTGCACTGTTGAGGCTGACTAGCTGTTTCCCCCTTCCACAGAGACCTCCATTCACTATTGACAAATTTTATGTTTTATTGAGAAAGGAGGCACAGCATTTACTAAGCTGGACTATTGTTCTGACTTGTCGACAGCTTCTCATTTCCCTCAGGGCACCAGCAATTATGTCTCACCCTGCTCCATATATTGCTAATCAATCCTACTGCCATCCCTTGCACTGTGCCATCTCACAGTACTTTTTTTACTTCAGCTTATGAAAAGTAACATAGAGAACTAAACTGACCCCTTCAGTCACAGGAAAATTACCTGAATTCCTTTCTCACTCAAATCATACAAAACTTTTAAATAGCTTCTCATTCTGTCATACCCCTCAAATTCTTTCACACAACATCTCCTTTCCTATTCTTGTTCTTTCATGGTTTTACCTTTGCTAGTTGGAGGAAGGAAGAACAACACAGTTGGGGTGTTACCTGTTGTCAGTCTTTAAGAGCAATGAGGAAGATGAAGGTGTTTGTCCTGATGTACATACAGTCTTCCACTTGGGTAAGCAGAAGATGGATGTTAATTTGGCTTCTCCTGCAAGATTTTAATGCCAACCTTCTTTTCTTCCTGCTCATTATGCCACCAGCGCTGTCTGGTTTTTAGATAAACATTGAGATGGGATACAGAAGAGACAGGAGAACATGTTCCTTGTAGAATACCTTATACTTAGGCTGAAGAAAATAATAAGAACATGTCCAATTTCAGTCCAGACAGTCTTTTCTGGAGACATGAGACCAGACTCTATAGCTTAAAGTTCATTGTATCTAGAGTGTCTTGTTGAATTTTACCATAATTTAATACAATAATCAATCTATAGCTGATATTATGAGATAAATTTTATTTACATTACAGTTTCTTAATTTTAAAGTACAGCAACATCAAAATAAAATATACGAGTACAATAATGCTGCTACTTGAAATAATTTGAAATGGTTTTAATTGGCAAACATATTGGGAAAAAAAATCTGAGATCTATGTTATAGAAGTCCTATGAACACCAGCTGATATTAGGAGTAGATTGTACTAAAAACCATACCCATACTGTCATAAATCAAGATTAGAAAATAAAGAGAAATGGGATCCCAAAATAATGTATATTGATGCACGCATAGCAGTAAGTAGAAAATAAAACTACTAATATTCTTTGTAAGATTTAAAATATGCCCTATCAATTCAGAATAGGATGGAATATTATTATTAATAGCTCAGCAAAGATTTCCCTTTGTTATGCAGCTGCGGCCCAAAAATAAACCTAGAATTATATTACATAAAGAATAAGCTGAAAACTAATGTATGAATATTTAGCATAAAACAACAGGGATGCCTCATTCAGAATATTTTATATCCATAACACAATACCCTTGTCTCAGAAGCAAGTTGCTTAGAGACAATGGAAAGGTCCAGAAAAAGAAACAACTTACATATAAAAAGAGTCTTAAAAGCCTATGATAATTTATCTTAGAAAGGAGATAATTAATAGGAGTAATATTAAAGTAAAGTAAATAGTGAAAAATCTACCCAGGAGGTTTTGTTTTACAAAACTAGAAAGGAGTGATTCAATTTAAAATTAAGAAAAAGACAAAATTTTATTCATAATATTGTGTTTTATTTGCAGAACACCTCCCCATCAATATTTGAGGAGATTCGGAGAGACAGGATGCTTCTACTGAAACCAAAACTATGCATTTCTATTTTAACTAATCATAACATTGGAAAGGTTATTAAAGCTCCTGCTTCATAGCTGAAGACTGTCCTTGGAAAACGAAGACTTGGACGTGATCTGTGATTCTGTGATCTAAGTGTTGAATTTCTTTTCTTTTGCATAGCTAAGGGCTTTAAGAGTTTGTCTGAATCTCCTAGAGATGGTCACTGTTAGGATATAGGATTTCTGCATATCTTGTCTTGTTCAGCATGCCATTTCCTAGGTTTCTCCATCACTCTTTGAGTCTGTTTTGCTTGGTGACCAAAAACAGAAAGAAGAGGGGAGGTGCATTGTGGTAATCATTATCCGTTGACAGATAGAGCACTGGTGCCTCACAATAAACTCATCACAGAAAATCTTTCAAAACCCTTTTGGTGAAAAAAAAGAAAAATATTTCAGCTACCACTTTATACATGAAAAAAGTACTGTGAGTACTGTAAGAAGGATGAAAAAGTTTAATTTTTGAAAACTGTTAACTCACTGGAACAGGGACTCTCTCCAAATACATACACAAAGCTTTTGTTAATGTCAGTCATAACTGCCATTATAGGCATAAGTATTCATAAAGCAAAGCACATACATTGAACAAAGGAATATTTTTCTCATTGAAATACTGGTGACAATTATATAAAATGTATCTATAATGAATACTGCCATACAATCTCATGAGACATTTGGTTGACTCTTCCTAAAACTGTTTTTAAGACTGTTTGGTAACTTTTTAAAGAATTTTACTTTTAGTCACCTCTACCCTAGTGTATTTCACTATTTACAGGAATAGTTCTGAAATAAACAAGTAGAGATCCTAGTCCACATCTCCTGTGCATTTTCTTGGGAGTGGTGGGAGAAAAAAAAAACATCTAAAATTTTATTTAAAATTAACAGTGCTGCTGTTTTAATATCTCTCATGGAAATGTAATTAACTTCTGGGATAATGGAAATAAATAAATATTATACTAATTTTCCCTTAAGGAAGCAAGCTACTTCATCTCTCAACTTTTTTCCCCCTGCTCCGGTTCCTAGCAAATCTCAAAAATACAACATCTTGTGATCTTCCATTTACTCCCTAATGTCAATTTTTGAAGTTGCCATCAGAGCTGTCTTTGTGCATGTTTACAGAGTGGCTTTAAATAGTAAAGCAAATGAAATGCGATGCTGGGAGTTCCTTATCCTCAACATTACTGTGCAAAAGAGATCAAGTCTGCGCATAGTCAGATCCACCTTGGCCGGGCAAGAAAGCTTTCTTCCTGGTAAGGACAAACAATATGGGGGAAAACAAGCAATTCTCCCCATTTCCAAACACCCTAGATAGACCACCTGTATTTCTTTGTCTGCTGTGAGCATAACAAACCTGGTAATCGATCTTTTCAGACTGAATGGTTGTCATCATCCACCCAGTTTAAAAATTCTTTAAGTTCTTTGAAATTAAAAGGGAATTATTTGAATGAACAATGTGTGTTACAAAGTACCACATAGTACAAAGATTATCTCTTTAATCTTTTCATTCTGGTTAGTTAAAGACTTGCACAATGGAGTTATAAGCTAATGTAAACTCCTTGTCAAAGATCTATGCTTAGTGCTTAAGAGAAATATTAATGTTTAAGCATTCTTTTGTATAAAATGAAAGGTTTAATTCAAAATAAGTAAACAATAAAAGGAAGGCTATATTGCTGTCTTCTTTACCAAAATAAGCAAAGTTTTTAGCATTCATTTCTGTGGGACTAGGCTTTCATCCAACTATTTTGAATCCGCATATCCTGAAACCCAAAAGAAATATTTGCGTAAATCCCTATATATATATAATTTTACCTAAGCAATATTTCTTTTATAAACTCAATTTATTCCTTTTTTTGGGGGGGAGGGCATTCATATCTGACTGGCAGCGTACAGGGGATCTGCAATTCACTAACAAAACAGGTTTCTCATCCATTGAATTGATTAAAAAGCCCATGCCTACATGACTAGTACCCATTTATGGAAATGTCCCTCTGTGATACATTTTAATATGGAGACTGTGTCACTGCCTGTCTTGCTGAAGTCAAATTAGATGTTGTTTGTCCTCATGCCGCGTCTTCTATCTCTGCAACATGTAAAGAAATTCCTATGGGAAATAAGTAGTTTATTAAACTAATATTTTTAGTGTGAAATAGAGGATTGTAGCAGGAAGGATAAGTAGCAGCATCTGCTCAGACAGACTACAGAACACAATTGTTAACTAAGAATTTATCTTGTGATGAAGCAGAAAGAAAAAATACCTAATTGTCAAGTCCCATAAACAACTAATGCCAGCCAAACTCTTTGATTCAGTGCATAGCTGGATTAATTACTTCAGCACTGTAATATTCCGGTTAGTTATCTAATGTCTAAAAATCTTATTTAATAATAAAAGCTATTATTTAGATATAATTTAAATTTGTGTAATACTATCTTAATAGGTCTTGTTCATGTCAGTCTTAACATATTCTTTGCCTGGCAAGAACAAACAAATAAAAATTTCATAGTAAATCCAAATATTACATCATATACAAAATAGTCTGAACAAGAACATTTACATATTAAAGTATTAAAATATAATATGCTTTAGGACTGTCCCACAAGGAGTAACCGATACGATAAAATATATTTTTCCCCAAATAATTTTTCATTCCAAAGCATATAGAGTCTTAAAGGCATGTAGTACATTACAAAATCTCTGTGAAAATGCAGATTCTGAACAGAAGCAAATATAACTCAAAAATCCAAATACTGTAGGAACAACTTTTTTTACTGTGATTAGCATGTGTAGGTTTTAAATTGTCAATATTTGTCAGTCAGCTACCTCTCCATAAAGTCTGTAGATTAAAAAAAAGAACTTGATGTATAACATATCTTGCTACTGACCTTGCTGCCACTGAAATCAACTTTGGTTTAGTCTAAACACATTCTAAAAAGTTGTCAGTGCTGTCATGCTCTTTGGAATCCAAACTCAAGTTCAGTTCGCAACATTTTGGAGAAAATGACCTGCGCATGACAAAGCAAAACATAACAAAGAAAACCCCAGAAGTGTAAAATATTTTTTAGTTGTTTTCTTTATAAACACAAAGAATGACTAAATAACCCAGTCATTTGGTTATCGGGCTTGCCAATTATTTTTATTGTTTTTTTTGGTTTTATCTTGTGAGAGAGATACAATCATTATTATAGCCAGCTATGAACAGTTGTACTATTATGTTGTCATATAGAAAAGCCTGACTATGTTGAACACTTAAGTTTGATTTTATTGTGTATTCACACAGCACAAAGATCCCTTTTCTTTTATTTCTAAAGATCTAGATTTCTAGCGGTCTAACTTAATTCAGTAAATATATGTTAGTGCTTACATAGCTAAAACCTTTATCACTGTGTCCTCTTTAGACTGTGTAATGAACAGAGTAGCATTTAACCATTCTGGAACAGTGAAATGCAAAGTTGTTGTAGCAAATACTGCAGAGAAATTCTGTGTTAAAAACAATTAATCACCTCCTAACCCACTGAGTAAAAAAAGGATGTTTTTTTTACTAAAAGCAATTTCTTATTTGGTAGCTGTGTTAAAATCTCCAAAATGTAGACTGTAGAAGAGGAAACTTCATTAATTCCCTCACTGATTTCCTTCCCAGTCATTCTGTTTCAGGAACGACCTGCCAAGGTCACGTTCCACCACTGCCAGTCAAAGGATAGGCATGTACTCTACACAGCCACTTGAAGGCTGGAAGCCTCAAAGGAAGAGCAATATCCACAGCTCTATACAAAACAGAGATTAATAGGTCTATTGGATATATCAATAGTACCATCTAATAACAAACTACCTTCTCATATATATAGTGGGTAAGTCTTACATATTTAAAAGTGACAGGTAAATTAATGCCACAAAGGAATTCAGTGTTGGAGGCTTCCCCACTCCTATCTCACAGTGCTTTCATGCAGATGCTGCCATTACTTAGCAATATAAGCCTTCAAGACTTAAAATACTCTCAGGGACTGAGATTGCTTCAGTTGAGGTCCTCTTAAAATGCTACGCATCTCCCCAGCGTCTCCCTCATTGTGTCTTGGGCATTCACTTCCATCTTAGCTCTGGTGGTTGTCTGGGTAGCAGTCATCCTGCATAGTCTTGATCTTCTGCATGAAGGGAATTAACACATTTGCTAAAGCTATAAAGTGTTTCCTGGGTCTTGCGGTGAGCTCTTTTCAAACCAGATTCTTTCCTCATACAGATACCATACAGTCTTGGAGACACTACATTTTAATTGCAGTTTCCTTTTTAGTATATTTTGATATTGGTGAGTGAGAGATTAAAATGATGGTGGTTTGGGTTTTTTTTTTTTTTGTTTTTTGTTTTTTTTTTGATAGAAAAAAGTCTCATTACTAAAGTATTTAAAAGACTCGTATTTTAATATTACTGACTTCTGTCAGGGATAGTTATTTGCTATATTATGTATAATGAAGTAATGGAAAGGAATGAGAGGGTTCCACCAGCTCACTGCCACCATGGGTTTTATGAGATTATCTCTGTTGTTGATTTAACCAGATAGATTGTCCTTTTTGGTCAATGGATGCACACATACTGGTTATATGCAAAGAGCCACCAAACAGGACCAGTGAGTGAGCACAAGTTTGGCCTGGTTTAACCACAGTTCTGTGCAGTTAGTTTTGTTGCTATTCTGTTCTTCAATTCTTCAGTTCTTTTAAAATTAAATAGTAAAAACATACGGGTACTTAGAATATTTTTATGCCCATTAAAAATCTGTATTTAATGCAGAAAAAATTATCTTGAAAAAAAATGAAAAGTAAAATCCATGTCTGTTTTAAATTTCCACAGGAAAAAATTAAAAAGTATATCTGGTACATTTGCTTGTATAGTAATGGTTGATTAGCCAAAGATAAGAAAAAGTAGAATATGGCCTGAACTTAATTTCCTTGCCCATGTCACTAAATTTTCATTTATCTTCGGTCCTGGGATTATTTTGGTGACAGATTTTTCCCTGTAAATACCCCATTAATGCCTGGTATTTTAGGTGGAATGGATGTTTCTCTCCTTACTACAGAATAATCTCTTCTTGCTCTCTCTGGAAGTGGTAGGTAAAGCAGATATGCTTATATTGGTCATATAGATGACATACACAGAAGAGTACCACTAGCTTTGTAATGAACTTCTAGCAAAAAGCATGTAAAAATTGCAAAAAATAAGAAGATGTAGCAGAGTATGCAGTTTATTTCAATTGATGATGTGCAAACTGCAAGTCAGAATTATTTAATGAAATATTTTAGGGTTTGGTTCCTTTGCTAAACATAACATTTTCTTATACTCATTCAAAAAGTCTTAATATTTTAAAAGTCTTATGGTATATTCTTCCCTGGTTTCTATTTTTGTTTTTGGTTTGTTTTTTTTTGTTGTGTTTTTTTTTTTTTTTCTCATGAGAACAGCACTAAGGTATACTCTGTTATTATGATATGAATATAATCTTAAAAAGGAAAACTATCATATAATCTCTTAATAAAAGAATCAGTTTAACATCTTCCCTGATACATATCAGTCTATTCAAAGTTTACATGAAATTTGTTAATCCTGCAGACAATTTATTTCCCTAGGATGCTGATTTTTTATTTTTGTGCTGTATTAAAAAGAAAAATAAAACTGTTAGCAAGCCGAGCTTGTTTATTTTTTTCAACTCATGTTTGTCCTGAACCACGTCTACTTTCTTAGATCCCTCAGTTGCCACAAATTACATTTCATTCATGCAGTCCCAGAGCTTCAATATGGGAAATCAAAGGTAAATAGATACACTTTAGACAATGGACTTACCATCAGTGATGAGATTTACTAGGCCTTTTACTGCTTTTGAAATAAAATCTTGAATTCTGTGGATAACCTTTTTCTACAGGATACAATGTTTAATAAATTAAACACAATGATACTCTTAAAGCAACCCCACAGAGAATTAGCAGATGACACACATTAGTTTAAACAAACCTCAGGTAAAAACATTAAAAAATATTTTTAAAAGATTTTTGTCTTGATGCCTTTTAAATGAGGCACTAAAGGCCTGAGAGACTTGGTAGAAGTTGATATTATTTGTGTTTAGTAACACCTTGTCCACTGTCTGCTGTGGAGGAAGCCAACACTCTTGAAGGACAAAGACTTACGACAGTTGAAAACACAGAATACCTTTCCTCATTTGGTTATCTAGCGAGATGATGAAACTATCACAGCAGGCATATAGGTGTGAACACCAAGAATTCCTGCCCTAGTTAAACTATATGCTTTACAAAGGCCAGGAAAACCTCCTTGCAAACAGACAAGCTCCTGTTTTCCAGTAGCAGAACTGTTCTGAGACTGCCATGAAAAAGAAAGGGAGAGTGAAGTCAGGATTAAGTGAATGAGTTCATGTGAAATGTCAGCATGAACATGGCATTGTGCATACCCACCTAATACTCCTCCATTCTGGGAACCCACTTTGGTGAGACCCCACCTGAAGTACTGCATCCAGCTGTGGAGTCCTCAGTACAAGAAAGAAATGGACCTCTTGGAGCGGGTCCAGAGGAGGGACACACAAATTATCAGAGGACTGGAATACCTCTCCTGTGATGACAGGCTAAAACAGCTGGGGTTATTCAGCCTGGAGAAGAGAAGGCTCCAGCAGGGCCTTATTGTGGCCTTTCAATACTTCAAGGGGGCTTATAAGAAAGATCATAGAATCAATCATGGAATCTTCATGGTTGGAAGGGACCTTTGAGATCATCGAGTCCAACCATACACACACACACAAAAAAAAAAACAAACAACCCTACAATCTCTGTCACTAGAGCATGCCCTGAAGTGCCAAATCTAGACATTTCTTAAATACCTCTAGGGACAGTAACTCAACCACCTCCCTGGGCAGCCTGTTCCAGTGCCTGACCACTCCTTCAGTAAAGTAATTCTTCCTAATATCTCATCTAAACCTCCCCTGCCGCAGCTTCAGACCATTTCCTCTGGTCCTGTCATTATTCACCTGGGAGAAGAGGCCAACACCCACCTCCCTACAGCTTCCTTTCAGGTAGCTGTAGAGGGCAATGAGGTCTCCCCTCAGCCTCCTCTTCTCCAAACTGAACATGCCCTGTTTCCTCAGCCTCTCCTCATATGGCTTGGTCTCCAGACCCCTCACCAGCTTGGTAGCTCTCCTCTGGACATGCTCCAGCACTTCAATGTCCCTCTTGTACAGCAGGGCCCAGAACTGAACACAGTACTCGAGGTAGTAGGGCCTTTTGCGACAGGACAAGGGGTAATGGATTTGAACTAAAAGAGGGTAGATATAAGGAAGAAAATTTTTACAATGAGTGTGGTGAAACACTGGAACACATTGCCCAGAGAAGTGGTAGATGCACCATCCCTGGAAACATTCAAGGACAGGTTGGTCAGGGCTCTGAGCAACCTGATCTAGTTGAAGATGTCCCTGCTCATTGCAGGGGGGTTGGACTAGATGACCTTTAAAGATCCCTTTTTATTTTAACTCTAGGATAAAGAAAAAGAAAATCTCTATAGGGAAAGGCCATAAACCTTGTGGATGAATAAACATCACCACAAAGACTTTAGAAATAATCACAGAGGTTACTATACTAAGAGAGGGACCAATAAACAAACAAAAAAAAATAAAAATCATATATTCTAACGTAAGCTTAAAATAAGAATTCCTAAGTGGCAGGTTGAGTTAGATCTTGGAAGGAAAGTTAACAAAAAAAGTAAGAATACTTTACTTGAATAAAAAGCAGTGGCTACAATATGTGGGTTAGAGTCAATAAAGATAGAAATATGTCCAAAAGCCAACATTAATAGTTTATCTCAGTTTTTATTACGGAGATTCATGAAGTTATAGAACACAGACTGGAAGGGACTAGAAGAGGACCCCTACCTAATCAAAAGTAAGATACTAGCAATAACTACACATGGGTCATTGTTGATGGGCAATTGTACATGCTTTCATTAAAAATAAAACAAAACAACCAACCAGAAAAGTCTATGATGACAGAGATTCCACAACCTTTTCATGAAAACTCTTTAAATGATTAACAGCTCCTACAAAAAGACTGCATTTCTTTATGTATTTTTAGCCAATTACTTCATCTTTTATCTACGGTGGACTGGGAGTTTATTTTCATTTTGGATCTGCTTGATATATGAAGTATTCATAATAGTTATATATTTTAGATCTATGAAGGCTTTTATCATGTATCCTTCCGGTTTTTCTTCTGCTGACTTATCCTCCCAATTCTTTTTTCTTTTACTGAAGTTGATTTTACCATCTCCTTGCAATTCTCAGTGAAGTGCTCTTTGAAATGATGCACATCTTTCCTGCTGAGAATGCTTAAAATTGAACCCAGCAGTACTGCTGTACATGTTTCAATATAACTCTTCCAGCGTTACCTAATATTTGCAAGAGCTATACTGCAATTTGCATTCTGGGCTTCAAAGGTAGTGCATATACCCTTTACGTGCCTATCAACACATTGTCCCAGATGGAAATATTTGACACAGTGCAAAATTTATTAATGATTTGAGGTAGATCAAGAGATTGGATTTTTGCAGCACTTAATCGTTAACCAATTTAAAGATGTACAAAGTGATTTAACAAAATAATTGAACAGTGACTTAATTACAGATTGAAAGATGACAAGATTCACACTAAGGTATCCCAAGTCAATATATACACATATGAGCCGAAGCATATATCTCAGACTAATAAATATACATACAAGAAGAAGCATATAAGCGTGCATGCAACACACGCATGCATGCATGGAGGTCTCTAACTGTTGGGATCAAAGATCCCTTAGTAGCGGGCAACTCTAATGAGCCAGCGGGTACCCCATTGACTCCTACACGTTCATGGACAAATGGAAGAACATCGACGTCTGTGTATATCAGTAACATATAGGTGAATATGTGGATGAAAGAGAAACTAGTCTAGAGTTAAAAATTTCCCTTTTCTCGAATTTAGAGTAAATACTCACAATGGATCAGCATGCCTCAACAGGCAAATACTCAAGAGGGGCTGACTCGCCCTGGACTTCTAATCCTCGAGGTGTCAGCCTGAGCAGCGTCCCAACTCAGGGGAGGTACTGGCCACAACCCACTGTCGTCCAGAAGAGCTCAAAGAGTCTTACTAGAATCGCTACAAATAGAATCCAAGATAATTGACTTTTGTCAGGTAGATTTCCAGTCCAGCCCAGCTTAGACAATGGGATATTCTAGCACTTTCCACCGGTTACATAAGCCCTGAACTTGCTAGATCTTAGGGTCCTGGTATCACTCCCCCTCCATTCCCCCCACCCTTTCTCTTTGGCCACAATCCATATATCGTGAGGAGTGACTGATTATAGTTATTATTTTCAAATGGCAGGAGTCATGGGAGCCAGGCACACTAAGGAGTTTTGATAGTGGTCTGGTCCGTTGCTCTCCACCTTTTCTTTCTTTCATGTTAGACCATTAAGTTGCGTCCTGGTCCATGGGTATGGAGAATAAGAATGTGGCCATTGCCACATTTGAAGGAAAAGCTGCAGTGAAAAGAGCTAGAATTTGTTCAAACTCTTGTTTCTGGCTTATCTTTACAGAATTTTGAGAAAGGAATGCATGAAGCAGAGGTCCTGTAGCAAGAACTGACAGCGTAAAACGTGGTAACTTAACGGTGGAGATTAGACTGTACACATGCTCCAGAAAGAAAAAAATAGCTTCAGCAACAAGCATATGTAGTTACACAAACAAATTTTGATGGATGATTTTAGACCTAGAGGTGAAATGGTAAAAAAGGAAAAATGCTGAATTATAGTTGCTTATAGTATTAATGCCATTGGGGCTGAAAGTGTCCTGCTAGCTTCAACTTTATTAATAGGGGAGAACAGTGTGACCACATGTAAATTTTTAGAAACACATAGTTTTTAGGAAAAAAAAAAAAAAAAAAAGTGTGGTTAACTTTGTAAATATAACTTAAGAGAAAAATTATCTCAGGTTAATATTGAACTGAAGACAATGTGCATGGATACTGTAAAAGTAAGGTTAAATTAGCTGTTGTTACTCTTAAGATTTAATGTAATAGGAATACATTATTAATATTCAAGCTCTTCAGAAATGTATTCAGTGTTTTTGCTTTTAAATTTTTCAAAATCACCCTTACATATGGAGAAAATGCAATAATCTCATGAAAGTAAATCCAAATGAGAAAAAACATTTACTACTACCTCATTTAATTGTTTCTCTGTGACTGAGATATTTGTTCGATATATATGTAAGTGTCCTTTCTGCATTGCATAAAGGTTGGGTTGTTTGATTTAAATGAGTGACTACTGCCTTCTGCATGTCCCCATGCTCTTAAGAACAAAACTTCTTTACACTTTTTCTGGTGATTGAATTCAACTTTCTACTTGTAAACGTTCAACCAGTACAGTGAAGACTCAGTCTGTGACACCTGACAAGTTCACAGTCTTAGAAGAGACCTTTTGGTATATTAAAAGCCCTTTCATATCTTTTAATTTTTAAACCTGGAGAATGTTTAACTCACTCACTTTGTTTTGCAAGATCTGATCATGTACTTATCAGAGTGAAAAAATAAGAAAATGAATTCCTAAAATAATAGAACTGATAAACTGAGAGTATTCTACCAAAGATCATAGGAAAAATACACTGTGATTTTTTTAAAATACTTGTCAGAAAGTCAGTCAAGAGTGCCAGTGACTAGAAAATGAATCATAATGGAGAAGATCGTAAACTATGGTGAAGAGACTAGTCCAGCACATTTCTTGCTATCTAGCTAAGTCTCTGTGGTTATACTTTCTCTTTGACATGTAATTTATGATGTTGGTATATAGGACTATCTGAATACGCTTGTGAACCCTTTTTAGCCTACTATACTATTTTCTTGTGAAATCCACTTCTATTCTTTGAACATTTCTTATTTCTACTTCAGTAAATTCTTGAAAGCCATATGCTATGACTTTTATATAGAACACTCCGAATAAACACAGAATAGAAACAGGCTGGCCATTCTAAGTAGCTTCTCAGCATCATAAATGATGAGTGACTTAAGAGTAATCTGATGATTCTGTCTTCACAGGGCATAGCTTCCTTCAACTTCTAAATGTAGTTGATGCAATGGACTCACTTAACCAGCAAGCAATTCAGATCCTCTTGAAATGAAAAACAATCTATTTAAAATTGGTTTTGGTTCAAAGAAATGACTCCACAAATTTATCTGGAGGAGGCATTGATGTGCATGTTTGCTTAATTTGCAGACGACACCAGTCATCTGCGAACACTCAATATGCTGGTTGGCATGGCTGCCATCCAGACGATGGAGGAGTGGGTCTGCATGACCTCATGAAATTCAGCACAGAAAAATCCTGAGTCCTGTCTCAGGGAGGGAAGAGCTCTTGTAATAGCATGGGCTGAGGATGGATGGGCCAAAGAGTAGCTCTGCAGGAAAAGCCTGAGGTGGTGGTGGGCAGTGAGTTGAACGCATGCCCATGGTGTGCCCTGGCAGCAAAGGTGCCCAACAGGTCCTGGGCCATATGGACAGGGGCCCAGCTCATAGGTCAAGGGAAGGATTATCTCCCTCTACATAGCACTCATCAGACCACGTGTAGATACTGCATCCAATTTTGGGCCCCTAACAGAGGAAAGACGAACTGGAGCTACCTCAGCAGGGAGCCCAGGGCAGCTGGGGATGGAGCACTTGTCCTTCCAGCCTGATTAACTTCTAGTCCTATGAAGAGAAGTAAGAGTAAAAAGTAGAAGTTCAAGGAAAGTTTGAAGTAAAATTAAAGGAAGGGAGTAACATCAAATACTTGTTCTGGTCTTGTAGCCTTCCCTAAACATCTGGTGTAAGACAGTATCTGACATAGCTCTTATGTTAGGTTATTACTGTTTAAAGCAGTAGCAAACATATGTAAGCTGAGAAACTTTGTAAAGCCTTATCATAACGCAAATAAAAAAATAAAGTAAATATCAAATAAAATTCTATTTAGGAAATTAATATTTCATTAAAAATAATAACATGCTCCCTCTGTTTATCTGTTTATGCTTTCTTTTCTGGTTATTTGACAGTCAGAAGATAATTTATTGTGTGTTTAAAGCTATTTCTGTAAGATTTCACCTCATTGTTCCACCTTTTCTGTGAATTAAGGTAAATACTAATTGAGTTTGCAGCCACTGTCAGGTTTTTGTCTGTAGGACAACCTAACTGCATAACAATACACTTTTCCTGTTCTCTTTTGTTTATCATCTGGGAAAACAAATAAGCAAACACAAATACCAGGCAAGATCTGCCTACCAAACTTTAATTTGATGACATGTCTCTTAACCCTTCTTTTGTTCTTTCTTCTACTGACCAATCTGAAATGGTCCTTCATTGTTCCAGCTCTGAAGCCTTATTTGGCAGATTTTAAACTTCAGTGTAAGATTCATATTTGTCACTTCTGGATAAGGAAGTAATAAATATTATACATGTAGTACTTGAGAGCTTCAATCTAGTTTCCATTGTTTCTTAAAGGTGACCTTTTCGGAATTGCAAATGTTTGTTACAGACCTATTTTTATCATCTACTTTAATCTGAAAAGTATCATCTTGAGATTTCTCCAGCCAAGAGTATTTGTCACAGACAAATCTTCCTTAATGTCTTCAAAACCTACCAGAAAAACCACTAAAATACAATTTCCTTTGCTTATTCCAAAGTATCATGAAAAGAAAAAAAAAAAAAAAAAAGAAAGAAAGAAAGAAAAAGAAGCAACTATCTTATCTCAAAATATCTGGACAATGGAACTAGGAATGATGATGCCTGATTTTTTTATTTTTTTTCGAGGATTACTTCTGAGTAATTTAAAGGAATTAATTGATGTTACTAAAATACCCTGTGTATTAGTTTAAGAAAAAATCGACGGAGAACTTAATAAATTCAGTGGCTTAGTTTTTGAGGATATTCAACTTCAGATTCATTGTTGATTCGGTCATCCTAAAATAGACTCCAATATTTAGACAGCTACATTGCCCTCTACATCCCAGTGACTACTGAAACAAAGATGAAATGCAGCTACTTTATCAAAATCACATGATGTTGTTTGAGATGCTCTGGAGTACCCTGAATGGTTTTTGTCTTCTATTTCAGAAGTCTTTAGGACTTGGGAATTATTTGTCAGCCTCTTTTAGATGTTTCAGATATGTTAAGGCATCTCAAGATATGTTAGGGCATCTCAAATAGCACTAAATGCATGTATTTAGGAAAATACTTTCCACCTCTGATCTCTACTGAAGATAATGGGAGAACCTGACCCACACATTGATACTTTATTCAAAGATATAAAGATAAACAGAATATAGGCTGAAATAACTATGATTTTACCAAAAGTAAAAGACAAATGTGTCTTCAGTAAGACAGATTTTCGCTTGGAATATAGAAGACCTGATCTACCTGGCCTTCAGGTACAGTAAGTGATGTGTAGCAGCTGGCAATTTTGTAGTTAAACTGGGAAAGATGGAAAACTAATAAAAGATGAAAGCATTTTGTTCTGAGAGGAAAGTTGTTGGATTTTGAGGAGATTCAAAAAAGAGTTTCCGATGTTTTGTTTTTAGGGTCAATCTTATTTACTACTTTCTTCACTGACCTTGGAAAAAACCCAAAGTTTGTCCTCATGGTACCACTTGTGATACATAACTGGAAAACATATTGCTATTAAATTTCTCCCTCATTCTATCATACATGATATGAAGACAATTAAGTCTTTTTATGCATAAGAGCATGAGTGTACGGGTTTACAGTGGGGATTTTGCGGGAGCTCTTCAGATGGAAACAAATGCCAAATGAGTGCAAACTATCTCAGAGTGACTGAGCCATAATTGTGCACTGATCACAGCCTATGGTGTGTCTGGAAAAGTAATTAATTAGAAAATGAATACTACTGGTGTTGTTGTAAAAAGGGGTAGAAAATCTTTATTTTATAGCTTTCCACCTGCCTTTATTTGAGAAAGATACATGCAAATTTGAAGTGGCACTGAAGGATACTTAAAACAATATAGAAAACAAAAAGGACAGAGCAGCACCTTGTAGAAGTGACACTTTTTATCCCAGAAGCTGGACATTTGTTTAGCGTGCTTGGCTGGGTTAATTAGTAGCTGGTCTGGCTATAAAGATATAGCTAATTCTGCCCTGTAAAGAAAAGATGTATCTTGAAAGATCTCAGTTTGTTTAGCCTAGCAAGTATGAACTGAAAAGGGAGATGATTGCGATATCTAACTATATATTTAAAAACAATAAAAAACCCCAGTCATTTAAGCAAACAGGTATTATTGATATAGGAATAAATACGCTTGTCAGGAATACATTTAGTTTGTAAATTGGAAGGACACCTGACCAACAGGATCATAACATTCTAAACATCCTCCCTATGGTTTCATGTAGGTGGTGGGGAGGGAGAAAGGCAAAACCACAAAACCAGCTATGGAGTTTTAGGATAAAACTCATGAGTTTTGAAAACAGGAATACTGAATTCAATCAGCTGGGCTGGTGGCTGCAGATGGTAATCTAGAATGTCTCTTTTCTGTGGTTTTTTTTTTTTTTTAATTCTTCAATGGCTTAGTAATTACATCTGATCAATTTAGATAATGGGTATGTGTGTGGTTTTTTCTTCCCTAAATTTCTGCTTAATTAAATATCCTAAATTTAAATTATTGTTTACATAAATGTAATTTGTCTTTGAATACTGCAGAGAAAAAAAAAGCTACAGAATCTCTGGAGTCAGGTAAATACATAACTTTATAAAACAAATGCAATTGTCCAAAGTAATCTTGTTACAAAAAAAAAATTATATTTTTTTCCTGTAAGGCAATTTCACATAATACTGTACCACAGTAATGAATCCTTTTTCCACAGATTGTTACAATGATGTACAGCTTTTCAAATAGAAAATAGAGGCACATATTAAAAAATGTTTAACAATTAAAACAATGGACTGAATCCTTTATAAGACAGTGGAAAGGTGGGGGAATTGTATGTGTCCTTAATTAAAATACTCTTTCTTTTACTCTGGAACTGCAGATCCTAAACTACCCAATTAAGCTCAATTGTCAGGATGCTGTCTGGAAGTAAAAACACTTGTGCAAATAAAGGAATGTCTTTAAAATTCAGCTTCACAATAATAACGTGTTGCCAATATAATTTACCTTAGATTATCGTCTTTCACTCTATGTGAAGACCTAACTATTTCCAGAGAAAACTATTGATTTTTTGGGAAATAACCCCTGTCCTGAAGAAATAACTAAATACGTTGTGTGAATGACGAAATCTTTAAAGCTAAAACACCAAGATGCTTGAAGGCTCAGCAGCAAGTTTAGCTTTCCAGGTCAGCATTCTTTCCAGTTTCCACCTCTTTATTCAGAAAGTCCAAAATTGGCAAAGTGCAGGTTTCTGCTAGAAATCAGACATACCATTGATTAAATGCCCTAATACATGATCTTTCTAGAGCAAAAGATATTTGTTATTATTCTTTCAAACAACTATGTTAAGTTATTTATTTGTCTCTTTCTTTAATATATATATGTTAGGAAAATCTCATTCACTCTCTGTTGTACCAACTGGTCTTTGCAGTATGAAATTTTATTTACTTTCTTAAGATATATATAGTTTACAGTGTACACTGCATAGTCATGGTTAAGTAAGTATGACTAAAGGACCCCAGCTCATGCAAAGTAGGAGAAGGACAGCCCCTATCCTGAAGATAAGGACCCCCCTATCCTGAAGATAAGGACCTTTGTTTCTCAGAATCTTAAAGCAGTCCATGAAGATTAAAGGATGCCTCTGGACTACCAAGATAATGCCAGCATCCTAGCCCCTCCAACAGCTCTGTTAAACCCTCCCGTTATCTGACATCATAGATAAGTAACCATAGCAAGACCAAATCCAGGGACATCTACTTCAAGAAAGAAGCAGATGGATGATGATGCCATAGAATTGTAGTTGCTTTTCAGACCAGTAGTATATGTGTGCTAAGTAGTGATTGATCAAATTATGTTGTACGTGAACACTTAAAAGGTAAAAGAACCCTGTGTAAAAACACATTCAGTGTGCCCTAATTTAAATGGGGCACCTCATGTGCATGAATAAAGAATTAGTTTCGTAATTCTATATTTTGTGTCCCAGCCTCTCTCCTCAGTCGGCAGGGGCCAGTTATGAACATTTTGGGACACATAGCTCTTTTGACTTTGAAATGGTCTTCTCCAGGAAGTTTATGAAATTTATGCTTACTGGTGAATAAAAGAAAAGAAGGAATAATCTAGATAAGAGGGACCAAACCACAAGACTTCTTATGCTTGCATTAGCGATCATACCATTAGGCTCCCTTCCCATCTTCTTAGGTCCTATTTTGCACGTAGTTTTCTGTGGTTTCACTGGAGGGGGTGAGGAAGAAGAGAAAAATAGAAGGAATTAGTTGTAAATCCAAACTGAGGGTTGCAACATGCTTCTGGGATATAGAAGATAAATTTTCATATAGAAAATCAAATTCCTTTAGGTTGCAAAGGTTTATAAATATATGTTCATCACTTCCCAGCAAAGCATTTTGATTTGTTTTATTACCGGTTTCAATTGGGTTTGTAATTATGCAAGACCATCCCCTTAAAACATAGTCACAAAAGAAGAAAGACTCTCATTTTCAGATACATAACTAAACACTTAATTCCACGAAGGGTCCAAATAAAAGCTCAACTTTCCTTGCAAGAGATTGCAAAAACACTGCAATCTTTAGTGTCTCCTGTTGCATGACTTGGCTGTCCTAGCCTTCAAACTGACTCATGTGAATTTGGTGTAGATGCCTATTTGGCTCCCCTCTGGGGAAACAGGGAATATGCATTTTTAAATCCATCTTTTGAATTATTTTTTTCAAGTCAGGTGCCTGACATCACAGTAAAAATGTTGCGTTATGGGTATGGTCCAAATCGCTGGCCTGAACACAGATTCACTATCTGCGGTCCCAACATAAAGTAGCTTATGTTGAACATAAGCTATGACATTATTTCCAATGTAATGATGAAAATACTCATTTTAAAGACTACAGATTGCTATTAGGTACGACCATCTGGAAAAGCTGAAAGCTCAAAGAAACAGTGGACTGTACAAACTCGGAAGGCATAGGGACAAAATCATCTGCAGCTAAAACATGATGGCTTTTAATGTGAGAATATCAAGGATGAGGCCATGTAGGGAGTAGGAACAAGAAAAACCATGAATAAAACTGAAAGAGCCATGAGGAGTGAAAAAGCATAATTTTCAGTCTTTCTTATGCAAGCTGTGTGGCAGAAATTACCACTTATTTATCCTGTCCTTGGAGAAACCGGGTGCAACCAGACGATGCCTGACACACTTGTGAGAACCTGACATTAGTCAGTGGATAGTCTTAAATCAATTTTTAATATTTAGTACATTATATAATATTTAGAAACCCAAATCATTTTCAAACAACATTCTGTCTGACTTAATCACTTTGAGCGACCCAGATGAAAAATTGCTGGATGGCTTTATATGAATTGTGCTAAGATTCGTAGCAGTTTATCTGAAAAAAACACTTTTGCATGATTACTTTAAAAAACAAATTGAATCAAAACAAAAACATACAAACAAATAACAAAAGAAAAAGACAACACCTTACAGACCCTCATGCAACTATTTCAGAGCATCAAGAACACTTTTCGAAAAGAAATTTATGTGCATAGCAGCATGCTTGTTTTTCATACCTCAACACTTAATTATTCTGTGATAATGGTGCAAAAGACGGGAGAGAATAACAGTACTTTCCACAAGACAAAGACAACATTTTTCATTACAAAGAAAGTGTCCATTCTGCACAGGAAAATAGTTTTTGTTTAACATACAGATTTAATGAAAACACCGCTAGCAATTTTTAGCATTGTTCAAAAATGGATTTAACAGTTGGTTTATAGATCATGGAATGACTCATTAAAGTGAGCAAGATGCACCTGTAAATCTAATTTTTTTGACTTATCACGCTTTTTCTGTTGCTTATTTAATTTTTAGCAGCACTGAGCATAATACGTCATCTGCTTACCACTGGCACTCAGAGCATGAATGGAATCCAAACAGCCTCATCTTTCTATCACTGGCACTAACAACATGTGTTTGCCTAACATCAGATCTTCAACAATAAAAGTAATATTACATTTATTTTATATTCAGAGCTTTTCTGCTTTCCTTGTTCTTCAGTTGAAAGTTGTTGTTGTTTTTGTTTTTTTTTTTTGTTCTGCATCTTTAATTTTATAACCAATCATTTTTGTGTCTGCAACTATTCTTTTTCTTCGGGATTTTTGGTTGATTAATATTAAGATGTTGGGCAATTTACTTTTTTTTTATTGCTCGCATTGCATCCCTTAGAACATCTCACCTTATCTCTATGGTTATGGCATCCTACTGTGTTTGCAGGACTTTGATATTTAAAATACACTGGCTGTTGCCTACTACTCTGTCTGCAAACTTTGCCTACTTTAGAACAAGTAGTAGGACCAGCTTTATAGTCACAATAAAATTTCTTTATTTTTCTTTTAATTACAATATATGCCTTTCTCTCTGAACAGATTTGTTGAATATAATTAAAATAAAGAGCAATCTAACTCCAAGCAAACTGAAAGCTAATTTATATTTTAGTGTTATTTGCTGTTTCTTTGAAAGGAGTAGGGGAAGGAAAAAAGATGCAGGGCAATTAGCAGGAGAGCGAGAGGATTGACTGAGACATAAAACACAGTGAAGTCGTTAACAACAAATCACCCACCTATCAACTACTTGGTCTATTTCTCCAGTACTTACAACTTAAAAAACAAAAAAAAACAAAACAAAAAACAAAACACCCAAACCCAAACAAATGAAAAGCCCAAGAGACTGGTTTTGTCAAATCTGACTTAAAAAATAACAAAACCTACTGGATTGAGAATGAGGTATTAAAATATATTCCATAAAATATTTAAACCAGAGGTTTAATGTCTTTGACAGGGTGAGAAGGCATTGGCAATGGGAGCAGGAAGAAGGGATCGAGAGACAAAGGATGTGCTGGGAGGAGGGTCTGAAAGGGGTTACGTCTCCTCCTGTGAGAGTGGTGGAGGGTCCATGCGCTGGCCTCAGCAAATGAGAAGAGGAGTCTGCCTGCCAAGCTGTGGACAGGTAGCTCCTCTGGGAGGTGAGATGGAAAAGGCTGTGGGAACCAGATTTCTCTCAAGGCACACAGGAAATGGATGTGATTTCTCCAACCATTTTGACTGAACTACCCCAGTTCAAAACTGCTCTGCCCAGGTAACCTGTGTTTATACAGCATACACTTCATGGCAACGACAGAGAAGCTCTGCTGCTTTCGTAAAGTTTCTTCGCTCAGCATAAGGAGACATGGAGTGCTTGGTGCCCCGTAGCAGCAAATAATTGAAATCCAAAATATATAGATAACACTAAACCATTACATTAACTTAATAGGAATTTGCCCCTTGACTGCAAACAATGCAGCTGTCTTCTCAAACCTCTGAATGAGTTTGAAGAAGGGTACATGGTAAGGCAAGTTTTCACTGACTATGTCAAGTGTCTGTAAAAGTGCAGTTTATTTTCTGTTTCAAAGACAATGGGCCACAGATGTACAGATGCTGCTGTCTCCCCAGGGACATGGTTAAGGACATACAGACTTGCTATGATGAGTTACTATAATTAAAGAACAAAATTTAGTTTCAGACACATAGCTTCCCAGACTGTAAGGCCTCCAGCACAGTACAAAATGTTAGACTTCCCTAATTAAATACTACTTAAACTAGGATCTACCTTATATAGTAAAAAAAAAAAAAAAAAAAAATCATCCTTCATTTGAAGGAAAAAAAAAAATTCCAATAAAACTGCCACAATATTTTGTGTTTAGTTCCAGGGGCTAATTACTTTGATAGTTAAAAATTGCCCATAAATGTTAAATCTAGTCAAACTTTGTCTGACTGTAAATGCCATTATATCATATTATGTCTTTAACTACTAAAATAAATATCCTTCATCGTCCAAATTTTGTTTTCTGTACAGGTACTTTTAGATAAGGATCAAGTTACCCCTTGCCTTCCCCCTGGCTCACGTTTTCTGTATATAGTGGTGTTTCTAACTGACATCAATGGGAAAGTAAAAGTTAAAACTCTAGATAAACTGTAAAGCCTAAAGAAAAGATGACTCAGTTTTATGGGGAAAGAGTCTAATTGCAGGACTGGATAAGAAACCTTAGAAAGTTGCAGGCCTTGAATGTGACTGAGACCAGAGCCTGTTCTGAATAGGCAAAATAACCTAATTATTTCTCATATATACAGTTTTATAAAGACTTTATTTAGATGAAATCAGAGTAGATATTGGAGAGGGAATAGGTATTGGTGAAAAGCTAGTTAATGAAGAAGAGCTCATGAAGACTTATTAATGAAATTAGGGTAAGCAGTAGATTATAATACCTTCAATTAATTGGGCAGCTCAGTCCCACCCAGCCACTTGCTCACTCCCCACAGTGGGATGGAGGAGAGAATACGAAGACTAAAAAAACTCATGGGTTGAGATAAAGACAGTTTAATATCAGAAGCTGCACATGCAAGCAAAGCAAAATAAGCAATTCATTCACTGCTTCCCATCGGCAGGCAGGTATACAGCCATCTCCAGGAAAGCAGGACTCCATCACACGTAACAGTTACTTGGGAAGACAAGCACCATCACTCCTAATGTCCCCTCCTTCTTTCCCTGGCTCTTATTGCTGAACATGACATCATATGGTGTGAGATATCCTTCTGGTCAGTTGGAGTCAGCTGTCCTGGCTATGTCCCCTCCCAACTTCTTGTGCACCCCCAGCCTACTTGTTGGTGGGGCAGTGTGAGAAGCAGAAAAGGCAAGCACTGCTCAGCAATAGCTAAAACAGTGTTTTCAACACTGTTTTGGTCATAAATCCAAAACACAACCCCATACTAGTTACTATGAAGAAAATTAACACTATCCCAACCCAAATCAGTACATGTTTATAGAGAATCACAGAACCACAGGATAAATGAGGCTGGGAGGGTCCTCAGAAGGTCTCTTGTCCAGCGCTTTGCCCAAAGCAGTGCTAGCTCTTGGGATTAGACCAGGCTGCTCAGGACTTGGTCCAGCTGGGGCTTGAAACCCTCCAAAGACAGAGGTCACACAGCCTCTTGGGACAACCTGCTCTACTGTCTCACAGATAAAATTTTCTCCTTATACACAGCCTGAACCTCTCTTGCTGCAACACATTTTGCTTGTTGACTCTAATCCCCCAAGAAGCCCAGCTTTATCTCCTTGATGTCTTCTCGTAGGTGCTGGAGATCTGCTAGATGTCCCAAATTTCCCCCTTCTCCAGGCCGACCCAGTCCAGCTCACCCATGTGCTCCTCACAGGGCAAGTGCTCCAGCCCCTTCTGCCTGGGGGGCCCCTTACTGAGCTCTAGTTTGTCCATGTGTCTTTGATGTGTAGGGGGGTCCAAAACTGTAGGCAGTATCTAGACTTGCTGAGTAAGGAGTGCTACGTTACTTTTAATGCAGGCTGGGGTATTGTTGGCCCCTTTTTCTGCCAAAGCACACTGCTGGCTCTTGTTCAGCCTCCATATGCTAGGACACCCCCATGCCCTTTTCAGCAGATCTGTGCCCCAACTCGTCAGTCATGTATATGTATCATGTATAGTTATAACTTATGAGTATATAAATCGGTTATAGTGAGATAAAAGGGTTCTAAATAATAACTTTTTTTGGATTGTTTCCCAAGGTGACATTGCATCTTGCCAGCTTTCATCTTGTTTCTGACGTTGTTATTTTGAGCTTGGAACTGTCCTTGTGAGAAGTAATCTATAGTGCTTTTAATAGAGAACTATAACTCATCATTTGTTCAGTTCTATTTGAAAGAAGTCTGTGTAATAGTTTTCATAATAAAATCAAAATTAAAGAGAAATCAAATTTCACTAAACATACAGATTACAAGGTTTAGACAGTTTCCTCTTGGACTGTACTTCAGCTATTCATGGTGTTACATTGCTCACTGAGATTTGAGTTTGTTTTCTTATGCTAGGTAATGAAATAAGTTTTTACCTTCACATAATTTCTGAGGTAGATTTTCATGTTTGTAGTGGAAGAGTTGTGTTTTTGGTGGGGTTTTCTTTGTGCTATTGAACATAGGTTTCTCTGTGCTTTCTGATAACCTCCTCTATTGTGTCTTCCCAGACTATACCATTCAGTTGTTATTGCTTTCTGATTTGTGGAAACCTTGCAGTGGAAGCATTTGTCACTTTGCTGATTGTCATACCAATGCCAAAAACTATGACAACCAAGGCTTTAAACCATTGAGATACAAGGAAATGTATTTGCTTTGTACTTCAAGTACATCAGTAGAGAACAAAGCCTTTTGAATGCACAGGCCTCCCAAAGCAATGCATCTTAATCATCTGTGTTAGTTTGAATCACAAACTGCATTAACAATACTTGCAAGCTCATAGTATCCAGAAACCGGTCCCTACAGTTGGATGAACTATAGGAAAAGGACTATACATTTTAAGCTTGCTCCCAAAACTATTGCATTTTCACCAAATGAATCAGTTGTTAGTAAAATCTGTTTGCTTTACCATGATCTGTCTAACATATGTGAAAGTTAAAAAATACCATGCCACTCTGCAGAGTGCAGCATGTTGCCTGAGGCTACCTCACTGCAACATGCCCTCTTCTTACTCCAAAATTTGACAGATGCCAAAAATTCACCCACAGGGGACTCATCTGACTTACGGTCTGCAATACAGCATGGTGAAACTGAGATAGTGGTCATGCTTAGTCTATGGTCAGGATGCTTCTCCCCTGCAGTTGCTCACCAAATATTTGTACTACAGCAAACTCAACAGTGAGAGACAGTGTATTCTACTGCAAACCCTACTATTTTTGAGACACTCAGCACATCTCAAGTTACTTTAACATTCACTACATTCACTAGCAATCTCTGCTATAACATGATATTTGCATGATGCTCATACCACTCATACAGCTTGTTAAGTTGCTATTAGCAGTCTAGGCACTCTTGTCAGATGAAACTAGCATTTCCTAGCTGACAGACAAAGACCCATCACATCTGTAGTCTTAGCATCCTTCCTTTTCCTCATTCCTTTAATCTTAAAGACATTTCCTCATCATAGAATAATTTCTCTGATTACAGTACTCAGAGGATGAGTCCTACTCATCAGCTTCACTCCTCTTTAACAGAATTGTTAAGCCTCTAGTTGCATTTATGACTGGTATCCGGATTTTAGATGTTCAAACTAAAGTGCAGTGTCTATGAAGAAAAATTATCTGATAGCTGTACAAGTGGTACTTGTTAAAACCCTGTCCCAGTTTTCATGCAATTGTTGATACTGATGATTTGATTAACTTGCTTCATTTGACAGTTCACCAGCATTTGCTTATGTTTTACACCAGGGGATTTAAAGGCACTCTAAAGATATTTAAAAAAATGTAGCACCCAGCTATCATTGGTCATAGAAATAGATGTGGAATTTCAAGTAATGGTATGCCTGGGGGTCCTGGAAATTCTGGGTATATTAACTTATTGTTAACAACTCTCCTTACAAAAAGGAAAAGGAAGAACTACTCCTAAGTGTCTTGATTAAGTACTTGATTTCCTTTTTCACATTGAAGAGGCAGTGGCATAATAAAATTTATGTTTCTCTTCCCCTTAAGAATCAGAAATTGAGAGCCCTTGCTGCAGAAGTACTATCAACATGTGAAAGGAAGTTTACTGCTCTCATAGCTCTTTAAGCCTTAGAGTTGCTCAAATAAGCTGAACCAGACACAAGCATTACTGCAGATAATAAGAGAGCTCTAGTGAAGAATTTTGCACAGTGATGCCATCAACAAAATAGGTTTTGCAATTTTCCACAGAGGTTTACCTTCCCTAAGCACCAGTGGTCTCCTAGAGCACAATACCAATCCATCACACCAACATCTCTGCAAGTGCATCTTTGGATTTTCTCCCTCAGGGTCGTTTTGAATTTATGTCTGCTGCTCCTGAGAGGCTATAACAGCTCCAAAACCACACAGTATAAAACTCTGACTTGGTTTAACCAGCATACATTGTGGGTTGACCTTGGCTGGATGCCAGGTGCCCACGAACCTGCTGTGTCACTGCCTTGCTCAGGAAGATGGGGTGGGGGGATAAAATAAGATGGAAAAAACTTGTGAGTCAAGATAAAGACAGTTTAATAAAGCAGAAGCAAAGGCCACATGCAGAAGCAAAGGAAAACAATTTATTCTCTACTTCCCATCAGCAGGCAATGTCCAGGCACTTCCTGGGAAGCAGCACTTCATTATGTGTAGCGGTTGCTCCAGAAGACAAATGTCATAATAATGAATGCCCCTCCACCTCATCCTGCTTTCTTTTAGTTTTAATTGCTGATCAGACATCTTATGGGATGGAATATCCCTTTGGACAGTTTGGGGCAGCTGTTCTGGCTATGTCCCCTCCCAAGATCTTGCCCGCTCCCAGCCTACTGGTGAGGTGGAAACGTTGGAGATACAGCCTTGATGTTGTGAGAGCACTGCTCAGCAGTAGCCAAAACACTGGTGTGTTATCAACACCTTTTTAAGCTACCAATACAAAGCATAGAACTCTGAGGGCTGCTGTGGGGAAAACTAACTCCATCTCAGCCGGACCCAATATAATCTCCACCCCTTATTCCATACCGTTTGTGTCAGGCTCAGGTCACACATAATTTAATATATACATATATATCTTCTAACCATCCCACTGTATTTCAGTCTCATTACTGAAATCCCTTCTTACCAACACTTACAACTTAAGCTACATACTTAAACCATTTTTATACCCAACATACAGATTTATCAGTTCTCATTAACTACTATTTCCTGTCCTTTAACAGGTAGATATTACTCTCCTGTTCCATGGGCTTCCTCCAGTCCTCCAGATGTTCATAAGAACAGGCTATGACTGTCAAGGTAGGTGCTCAGGACAGGAGAAGCAGTATGCTTATTTGTTGGGCACCGACACTGGCATGGTTTGGGTCATCGTTGCACTCATCTGGTTCCTTGTGAAACTCACTCTTCACCGGTTCAGGTCGCTCCTGATAAATTACTTCCTACAACATGCAACTCACATCACAGATCATTTTTGCCCCCGGGTTTAATATCACAGAGGCACACACTGGGTCTCCCCATCTTTCTGCATTACCTACCAAGAACACCAAGGTCCTTGAGCAAAGACCGTGAATTGGTTTGCCTTTTCACAAGGGAGAAGCAATCCACACTGCCTTCTCCAACTACTTCCTGCGTGAACTACAGAGATCTTATCTCCTCCCACATTATGTAGGGGTCTTGCTTGGGCAGGACCAGGACAGTAAGCAGATCCTCTGGTGTTAACCAGCCAAGCGACTTCTGCTAAGTTTGTATCCCAGTGCTTCCATGCCTCATTGCCCAATGCTCTCAACTTAGTCTTTAACAGTCCATTATACCTCTCAGTGGCTTATGCGTGATGGGATTTGATACACCCACTCAATGCCGTGTTTCTTTGCCCAGGAGTTTATGAGGTTCTTTTGGAAATAAGTCCCATTGTCTGATTCAATTCTTTCTGGGGTAATATGTTGCCACAAAATTTGCCTTTCAAGGCCTAAGATGGTGTTTTGGGCAATGGCATGGTTTACAGAGTATGTTTCTAGCCAATCAGTAGTTGCTTCCACCATGGTGAATATGTAGCACTTGCCTTGGCAGTGATCCACCCTTCTGGTGTCCTTTAGGTGGCAGATCAGTTTGCCAGGGTTGCTTGACTGTTCAGGTGTAAAGTCCCAGGTTATAGGAGGTAATAACCACCCTAGGAACCTGCAAAAATCCTTCTACGCACCCTACCACCCACAGACCGGACGCCTCAGGGTACATTTCAGTATTGCCCAACCAAAAAGTTGTCTTCTCTTCCACAAGGATGACACCAGATTCCACAAACCCCATAATATGCTAACAGTGTTAATTATTAGTATTAAATAGCTCATGTAAGGGTGAACAAGGACTTCAGGAGCCTGTATAATAAAACCATACACATCAGCCCTGGGTAGAAGAGGGAGATGTATTCCCTCATCCTCTCCACACGATGGCTCCTCCAGCACAGTAAGGCTGTCAATGCCAGGGCAAAGCACATAGCCATTATTGGTATCAACATGTTCCCCAAATCAGCAAAATAAAGAGATAAGCAGTGCAGCCAACAAACTCTGTGACTCACACAGGAACTTGACACTTAATAACTACTATAGCTATAGCACACAATACAAAACTGTCATTGTCTCGAGCCCCAGGTTGGGTGCCAAAAAGGACTGTGGTGAATGGACCCTGTCTGGATACAAAGTGCCCACCAAAGCCACCCTATCACTCCCCTCCTCAACTGGACAGGGGAGAAAAAAGATAATGCAAGGCTTATAGGTTGAGATAAGGGCAGGGAGATCACTCAGCAGTTGCCATCACAGGCAAAACAGACTTGACTTGGGGGAAATTTATTTAATTTATTGCCAATTAAATCAGAGTAGGATAATGACAAATAAAAGATTAATCTTAAAACACCTTCCCCCCCAACTATCTCATCTTCCTGGGCTCAACTTCACTCCTGATTTTCTCTGCCTCCTCCCCCCAAGTGGTTCAGGGGGACAGGGAATGGGGATTGTGGTCAGTTCATCACACATTGTCTCTGCTGCTCCTTCATCCTCAGGGGAGGGATTCCTCACACTCTTCCCCTGCTCCAGTGAGGGGTACCTCCCGTGGGACACAGTCCTCCATGAACCTCTCCAACATGAGTCTTTCCCATGGGCTGCAGTTCTTCATGAACTGCTCCAGCATGGGTCCCTTCCATGGGATGCAGTCCTTCAGGAACAGACTGCTCCAGTGTGGGTCCCCTGCAGAGTCACAAGTCCTGCCAGCAAACCTGCTCCAGCGTGGGCTCTTCTCTCCATGGATCACAGGTCCTTCCAGGAGCCTGCTCTAACACAAGCTTTCCACGGGGTCACAACCTTCTTCGGGGCATTCACCCGCTCCAGCATGGAGTCCTACATGGGCTGCAGGTGAATGTCGGCTATGACGCCTGGAGCACTTCCTCCCCCTCCTTCTTAACTGACGGTGGTGTCTGCAGAGTTGTTGCTCTCACATATTCTCACTCCTCTCTCTGGCTGCAGTTGCTGTTGCACAGGTACTTTCCCCCCTTCTTAAATATGTTATTGCAAAGGCACTACCACAGTTGCTGATGGGCTTTGTTTTGGACAGTTGTGGGTCCATCTTGGAGACTTCTGGCATTGGCTCTATTGGATGTAGGGGAAACTTCTAGCAGCTTCTCACAGAAGCTACCCCTGTAGCCCCCCCTGCTACCAAAACATTGCCATGCAAACCCAATACAAGTCTGCATGCAGGATTTTTGCAGATAAACACTAAAGAGAGGAGAAGGAGTATGAAGAGAAGAGAGACAAATGTGAAACATATTGGGGCAAGTGGTGGGATGTCGCAGGAAGCACTCAGTGTCACAATGCTGCTGTGTATGACCAGTGGTGTTTGTAAAGTAGGGGGGCACCCTGTTTCATTATGGGGTGTTTAAGGAAGGACTGAAGGTGGGAAAAGGAGAGATCAGAGTGGTTTGGGCAGGAACAAGTTGGGAAAAGATAAGGTAAAGGGACCATCTGGGTGTGAGCAGGGGCTGGTCAGTCCACGTGCCTAGCAGTGTTTGTGCGGGCCAGCACAGCCTCCTTTGTCTCCTCATTAAACTCCTTTTCTGATGTTTTTCTTGGGAGACGGATCCCCATCCCCCTTGCCCATGCACAGGAGGGCTGTGGGACAGGGGCCATCACCGGAGACACCTGGGCCATGCAGGGTAGGGGTTCATGTGCAGGGATTCACTTCTGTGTTATGTGTGTGCATGTGTGTGTAAGGGGAGGCTGTGACAGCAGCGAGAGGGGGACTGCAGCTGGGGAAGCTTGTATGTCCCGGCGCCAGCTAACTGAAATACTGGGTCCAGCTACTGGATTGACTGAGCATCTTAAGTCTATCTACTGGAGAGACCCACATTGTATATTTGTATATACATGCATTTATTTTCCACTGACCATCCACCCTGATCAGCCAGCGAGGCGAACAGGAAAAGGTCTTTCGTACTGCTCCTGTCTGTTGTCAGTGTGGTTGCTCTGGGTGGTTTTTGCCGTGCATCCATGTGCATAGCATGTGCACGCCTGTGCCTGCCAGCAACGCACACTCAGCAGCGGGACCTGGGGGCGTGGACCTGTGGCAGCCTCACCTCTGTCACGCTACCTGATTTGGAAACCTGTAAAAAATAGTTTGAGAATGTTTTTCTGTCACCAATTTCACAGTTTAACCAATAGGAAAAGCAGGCAGTTCATGGTGTTTTACAGGCGATTACTGAAAATTGAACCAAGTCACTCCTGCATGTGTTACAGTCATGGTTAAGATGCCTGATCTAAATATGGTGTTAGATCTCATAGTTGAGTAGTTTTCACCCCTACACACAAGCAATGATTTTTTTCCCTCCATTTATTTGTCTGAAGGTGCCAGCAAAATTGTATCTCTGCTCCTTTGGGTATTGAGTACATTCTTTACTTGTTTATCCAGGGGATTTCTGAATATTTATTCTATTTCCATTGTCAAATGAAACAAGCACAAATGAAGTTGCCAAAATTCATAAGGTTTAGCCCTAGAAGTAAAGGAGGACAAGCTAGAGAAACTGAAAAATCTACCAGGGTCCCTAGAAGAAACAAGCCTTAAGTGTAATTCAGCGAAATGCAGCTGATAGGGAAGAGTTTTTTTGGTATGCCACCTTGTAAAGGTGGCCAGAACATCAACCCTGTAAAAGAAAGCATGGTGAAACAACTCTGATTTAACTAACAGTACGTTATTTTTTTATACTAATAGGTACTATGGAGAATTAATTCCCAATGGCCTCAATTGAACTTTTGCACTGGTTACAGGAAAAGCAGGTTAAATGGCTGGGGAATGAGAGGCACACAAATGCTCTAAATGACTTCAGCTGCAGGTACAGCCCAGGACAGGAGTAGAATTTTAGACCTGAAGTTAAGATCTTATGCTTGTGGCCACTGTAGAAAGTAAGCTTTCTTGGTGTGGGAGGAACACTTACTAATCATCAAACTTCTTTGCATTTCTGACTGGTCCAAACCAGACTGTGTAGTGTAACACCCACACAGCCATCCAGTTTTTGCTATGAAGTAAAAGATAGAGAAGAGTGAACTGGTACTTTGAATCACTGCTCTCACACACAGATGTGCCTGCAAACTAATGTTTTATAATGGCTCCAGTTATTGCATTCAAGAAAAGACATACTGGATTTGACAGCCCAACAATTTCACCCACACATCTGGAAGCACTTGAAACATGCGTTACTCAGCTGTCCCCCACACAGCTCACTGTAGAATTGCTTTCCATCACCTGCACTTGAATATTTTCATAGTATTTGAATGCTTACTTTGTTTTCAGACTGTGCTTGGAAATGCAGTTCACTCACACAATTCTCGTCAACACAGGATACTCATAAGTACACTTCTGATGAGCCACTTTTATAAATTTATTCCTTTGTTGCAATATATTTATGACCTTACTAAACTGAAGAAACATTTCACGGTGAAAGGGTCAAAAGCTCATGGTACTGTATTCTACTTAAAATAGATGACAGATAAGGTGGGAAAACAAGGGCTTGGGAAAACTTAAAATAAAAATTTAAAATCCACAGAGGAGGCTGTACTGTTAGAAACTCTCATGAAGGAGCCACATGAAAATGAAACATCCAATTTAAAGGCTGGGAAAAAGACAAAATAATTAAATGATTGAAGATGATAGCCAAGAAAAGTAAAAAGACCTGGTAAAGCTGCTTCTTAGATAAAATACAAACAATGCTTCAGTTACTGCTGCTTGAAGGAAGATTCCTATATAGATAGTATCAACTCAGTTTAGAAAGTAAATGATGTATTATGCTGATGACACCTTCACCGGAGGGCATCTAGGAAAAGACTTTTCAAAAGCTTTCTGTCTTGGACTTCTGGCTTGAAAAGTATATGTGCAAAGGTATGCCTGAATGGTTCTCCAACCAAACCATCAACTTTAAAGAAAAAGTCTCCTCGGGTTCTCAGAGATATGAAGAATGACAGAATGCTTTCAAATTTATTTTGTGGGTCCATTGGTAGAAAATCTAAAGAAAATTAATTTTGACTGGTAATTGTAGATTCCCTCCCTCGGTACTCTGAAGTAAGGTAGAAACACTTCTTTTGCAGAGGACTGCTGAGCAAGCCGCAGCTGCAGTTCTGGTGGAAAAGGCTTTTTTCTCTCTAGATAGTCACAGATAAGATTGAATCTGACAGCTGTTCTGAGAATACTCAAAGATGTTAAGAGTTCAACAGCAAAAAAATACACTTCTTATGAACTAAGCCATCAGGCATAGTAGAACAAATGAAACAGATGATTAAAACAATACTGAGGAAGTTACCAGATGACAAAGGAATAATTGGGATTCGGTAATTCCCTTAGTTCCAACAGTTCTTGAAACCTCCCTAGCTACTAACAGAAACTTCCTTTGAGGTAGTGATAGGCTGAAGTATACACATGCCAGAACATCTGATGTGGAATACTACTGCTCTCAGATACGGGGGTTAAATCATTATGCAAACATTATGTAAATTTCTGAATCAGGTATTTTAGTAAGTAGCTACTAAATTACAGAAATCCGAAAACAGAGCAAAAGCTTGTTTGACAAATTTCAGAGAAAGAATACCTGTGAGGGTGGAGATCTGTGAATGCAATTAGCCTATGCAAATCCTGAACATAGGCTGTGTCACAAATGCAATGGGCTGTAACCAAACTACAGGCAAGGTCAACTCTTTTGCAAATTAAAGTTACTGGAGAGAAGAAAGCAATAGATAAATTTTACCATTCAAGTCAGCTGAAATTGTGCAAGCAAGGAAATTTTTCAGAACTGTGCAGACCCATCTCTTGTGTATTCATGCAAAGATGGAACTGGGAAGAAAGGTTAATTTTTTGCCTCTTCCTTCTCAGTGATTTTGCGAGAGCTGATTTTTGTCTCCGTAGCAGTTCTTGCAAAAATGGAGACTAAAATTTCGAATTATTGCAATTGATCACCATAAGAAGGAAAATAAAAGAATTTTCAATTCATAATACTATTTTGGCAGTGCACTCTTTAATTAAATTTGTAACATTAAAGGCTAAAGTCCCATTATAAATGTTATTTAAAGTAAGAAACCCATGTTGACCCCAAGATATGATCTGAGAACAAAAGAAGACCAAATCTTCAATCCAGAGAAACCAAAGTACTCCATAAAATTTACTTTAAAATTACTGAAAATATGAGTTGTAGAATGCTGGGAATTATTCAGAGTGATGTAACTGTCTGAAAAAAAAATAGAGAACTTATATAACCTTGTAAACATAACAGATAAAAGAGTTTGAAGACTGAAACTTTCTTAATTATCAAGATGTTAAGAAATATTAATAAGTGGCTGGCCTTTTAGGGCTAACTGTCCTCAAGGTTCAGCTGTTGAGTTGGATGGGTGTGAAGATCACGTTGCTGCTGCAGCTGGGAACCTCAGTCCAAGTTCAGTGCCAGAATACTTTTCCAGGGGAGAACTCATCTCTTACTGTGTAATTGCTAACAAAAACCCAAATTAATAGCTATACTACAAGTGGATGTACTTAATTTATCGCAATGTTTCTGGGCAGCCCAGGGTTAACCCTTACACTAATTTACAGGTTTTGTTGTTACTTAAACCACTTTGATCTTGTTCTGTGGTCAGCTCTCACTGTCATTTCTTCTGGGGTTTCTTGCCAACAACCTGATCCTCGATTGCTCTTCTATGCAATCTTTCCAATTTGGATTGTACACAGAAAGAAAACTTACCCTGAAGAATACAAATTAGAAGTTCCAAGAACTGAATACATATGCAGGACTGGGAAACATTAACCATGTACTTCTGGAAGAAGACTATCTGCAATACTGTCTGTGACTGAAGGAATTACAAGGCCAACTACAAAAACAGTTTGAAATGTTATGGTAACCTTTTCAAACAGGCACTTGAACCTGTAAATATAATTTTCTGGATGACTAAAGCAGTGTCTCCTGGAACAACCCAATTTGCATTTGAAGTGACAGTGCCTACCTGTGGTCTGCAGGAAGAGAAGGGCAGGAAAAAACCAAAGAATCTGCCATCATCGCTTGTAATGTACCCCACGAAAATAAGTGCATTACTTCAATGGGAAGAGTAACATGTAATAGAAACAAACACTGCTTGCTGTTACTAAACTTCTCTTAATCTTTAAAAGGCTGAATTCTGTCTCATGACCCTTCCAGTTTTCAATTTTTTTTCTGAAAACCTAACGAAGAGAAAAGAACCAGCTTAAAATGGAAAAATGCTAGTGTAAATGGAAATAGCTTAACTCCACTGGAAACAAAGAAAGAAAAAAAGTAAATTAGCGTTAAAGCAGTCCATTAACTGGAATAAGACAAGAAATCCTGGAAAGTTGCAAGCCTGAAATGTAATACAAAACAGTGTTTATTTTGATTAGGCAAAATTAAATCATAAAATATTGGCATTAGACTTTAGCTTAACTATGAAGGTATTAATAAAATTATAATGAATAATAATATAGTATTGTGTGAGTAATTGGCATCCTAACCATTCAGTGAGTTTGTAAACTACAAGTGTGTTAAAGAATAGCTTTTTATAACAGTTTCCCAAGGTGACATTGACTCCTGCTTGCTGCACACCTTGTTTCCAACAGGTGTTGGAAACTGATGCCTGTTATAGTGATCTTGACACTTGTCTGTATTATATAATTTCGATTCTTTTTAACAGAAAAATGAAGTTTGGTAGTGCATAATTTGACCTTTTCAAAACACATTTTAACTTTGATAACTTTGCCTGTGAATGTTTAGACAGATGAATCTAACAACAAACAAGCCAAGAAAAGAAATACTTTGAACTTTATTAAATGGGAAACCTACAGGGATTTGTCTCCATGAAATATACTCTCCGACATTTGAAGTAGTCTTTTTTCCCTTTTTAGATTCTCCCTGGGTGACGGCAATTCTCTTAAAAGGGGTGAAACAAGACATGGGCTTAGACTTTCCATTCACTGGGACACCAGCACAAAGTCAGCAGTAAGTAACCTCAAATTTTCCCCAGTAATCTGTCTTGTGCTTACGTGCACAGAGTTATCCATTATGCAGCCCAAAGTCCTGTTCAGAGTCACTGCTCCCCAGATGATCTCCTCCAAGCTCTAAGCTCTAGTCTTTGACTATAGATATGTGACCTTTTTGCCTGTATTAGAGAAAATACTATTTGCTTGTAACCCACTTACCAAGTGAGCTGTGTCCTTCCTCAAGAGGAATATTTGATCTGCTACACTCATTTGAAATCTAGCTTCTGCAAAATGAATTGTATTTAATCATGATACCAACAAGCAGTAGGAAACTGATGACACACTTTGTTTCCTAGGCTCTTGTGCAGCTGGATATAAGTTCAAACAAAGTCAACAAGCCTTGAATAAAAGGATGAGAAATTCTTCATTTAAATAAACTCTGCTTCATATTTACTTGGCTTTTTGGTCTTTTTGAACTCCTGAGCCTCAAGAATAATACTGTACACCCGGGTGCACTTAGTATTATTACTGCTCGAGAACTGTAGTCATGTTGCTCACATAGTCCCTTTAGCTTTCCCACAGTTACAAAAAATGGTTGTCAGTCAGCTCCAGATCAAAGCCGATTGAAGAAAAAAGAAAAATAAAAAAATTTTAAAATGTTTAATTTCAGACATAAGTGCACATTTTTTTCAGATGAGACAGAAGCCTTTGACTGCAGAGTAGTTTGTTTATTTAGTTAAGCTGGCACTGTTACATGGGTACATTTGCTGGGATATAACTACAGCAGTTCTCTGTCTTGAGTCTGTGTGTTTTAGCAGTCCACGCACATCTCTCTCTGCCTGACAGTGTTGCAGTGTCTGCTTAGATGAAGTAGGTGCTCACTGTTCTTTGTTCCTTCCTTCCTGTTGGCAGAGAGCTCCTTCTTGAAACCTCTATGTTCTTGTGGGTTTTTTTGTTGTTGTTGTTGTTGTTTTGGTTTATTTTGTTGTTTTGTTTTGTTCTTCTCTTTAGTTCTTAAGGCCTGGAAACATGTTTTATCAATTGACAATAAAACTAAATAAAGGGGTTTCTTCCTTCGATGTGGTAAGAAAGGACTAACCCAAGCTCAATATATTGGAGTGACATCTTTGTTCTTATGTAGCACAGGAGCGCAGTGTATTTCTTTGTAATAAGAATGTAACAAGTAATCATCTAGATAAGGTGAATCTCACAACACTGTTCCCGATTCCATCTTGGCCTGAGACAAATTCCTGTTACTTTTCTTATTTGTAGTGGTCAAAGGAAGCATTATGTATATACAGTGATATAAAATAATCACAGAAGGAGTCAAAACCCATTATTTTTCGCAAAACCAAAAAGCAGAGGAAACTCAGAAATAACAGATACCAGAGAGTAACTTTTCTGTGTAGTCTGCATTCCGCTTTCATTGTTGCATCCGTATCCTATTTGCACAGTCACATTTACACAGGATCTGCCTCATGCAGGGCCCAGAAAATGTAGTGGTCAGTAGTAAGCAGCTGTTTGCATTCCTGTTTCTTCCACATTATGCCATGTGTTTTCTCAAGTCTTGGTTACCGATTCCCATTAAAACCTGTATAAAATTAGCCTTTGGTCCTTTGCTTAAGGCCATTTTCTTATAGTGCCCAGAACTAGTATATTTAATTGTTTCACAGAATGAGTTTTTATTATACGAAATTGATAGAAAAATATAGAGCATATTCTGTATTCAAACCATTAATTAATTATGATTACCTTTGCACACTAACTTTTTTCCTCGTAAAACTGGGTGTCCAAGCTGAGATAGCGTACCTGTCAAATATTGATGACAGGTTCCATTTAACATGATTTAGGGTATCTTGACTGGTCTTCAGATGCTGTTTCAGAGTGGGAGCAAGTCTCACATGGGTTCTATGTCCTATCTACTAGCCCACTGAGGATTTCTTGGGTAACTTATGGCACTTCAGATGCCAATGTTTAAGCAAATAGTGTCAATCACCTAGTCAATATTTTCACTTCGGTCTTAAAACTATTCAATGTACCCCGATGTACACTGAATATTTTCCTTCCAGAAATATTTTTTTACCAAGCCTATATAATACACTAGAGAAGCTCTATCAATGAATTAAATTCAGTGCTGGACTCACGGAGACATGTCATGTCATCATGTGATACAATTTTTGGAAATTTCTGTATGTATTTTTGCTCTGTAGATGATTCCTTCTGTTTCTTCCAGTCTATGTGTGTGCAATTTCAGTATCTTCTCCATTACAATTTCTAACCTCATTATCACCGTACGACCAGTTTTGCTTTCCATTCCTCACATTTCTTTTATCACAGTTCCTGGCTCTTTAACCTTCCTGTACTAGTTTCCTATAACTGACACATCATTCCTAATCCTAATCCTTTCTGTTTCTAACGTGATTCCTATATTCTCAGTTCTCTTCCCACTTAAATCCATTTTCTCTCTCCTGGTATTCCACGTGACCTTACCTTCAGATATCCTTTTTTCTCATTACGTTTTAGTCTTAGACTAATTTCTAGATTCCTCTTTAATCTCTCTGTCTTTCTTTAGATTGCCACATATCTTTTATTAAATCCTGTCCTTGGTTACTGACAGTTCTGCTGTCATCTTTTCTCTGTGTTCTTCCTCGTCTCTCTTTCCTGTTTCCAATTACCTTTGCTTTTATCTACCTTAATTCCCAGTGTTTTCATTCAGTCTCTCCTAATCTCTTCACGGTACATATGCTCTTTCCTCAATAAATTTATGATCCACCTGCCTCCATACATGTATATGTTCATTGTCCAACTGATCTCAGCATTTCAGCAACATCTCTCATATTTTCATGCTGAGTACTGTCTCTACTTTTCTATTGGTTTATTTGGTTTCTGACCCACATCTTGTTATTTGTTATTCAAATCAATAGCCTCTTCTTCCTCATATGCTGATGACAGAATGATGGCTGCTGTGAAAACATAGTAGGAACATTACTTTTAGTTGTTTTGTCTCCTGCTGTATTCCAGATCTTTAAGACCAGAGCAGAAAAAGCCATACTTAGACAAAAGGTGAAACCTACATAGTGTGAATGAACTCTTTCAAATGTATGAAAGAGATTAAGCAAACCTTTATTAAGCACAAGAAATGTGATTTATCAAGACTTTGTAAATCAGTCAGATTTGTGTATTTCTCTATATATTTACAGTAACACAAATTAACTTCCCTGCCAAGAGTTAAGCTCTTTTTCTGAAGACAAGGAACTTGAGTACAGGAGTTTCCTGCATAATATAATTTCTGTGCAGCATAATTTGCAAACTAATAGGACTCCAGATTCATATAAAAGCAATTTTACCAGACTAACTCAGACTATTCTGTATAAAGCTAAAAAAGTAATATTTTCTACACCTGAGACTTTATGCAATACAGTAAGCCTGATGCAGCATGCAGGTATCCAACACCATTCAGAATACAGAAGAGTCTTTCAGACTCTCATTAAACACTATGGCCTGACACTGTTTCAGTTATGACTTATTTCACATGCTACAGACACAATGGAAAATTTAAACTTGGTCACAGTTCAGATGGCAGAATATCAAGGAGAATTCTTAATCAATGGGAAGAGTTGTAGTGACTAGGTTGATCAAAATTTTATGTGTGCCCTGATCTAAAGTTCATTGACTTTGTTAAGAGTCTATTGACTTCTGTGCCCTTTAGAAAGGGTTTAAGTGCCTCTTTCTGAGAGATTACTGCAGGATATTGAGCTCCCTCATGGTAAACTCTTCGATCTTTCTGTGAACAGAACATGGTTCTGTTTGATTTATAACATTTCAACTGAAAATGAAAATCTCAAACACCTAAAATATAGCAGCATTATTTTAAAGTAAAAGCATTTATGTGTTTTAATTTGTTAAGGGAAAAACCAAATTTCAATTTGCGCATGGGCATTTTAGAAGAACTTGGTCAATGTTGATCTGTCAATTTCAGCTAGATAAATTGTTCCTGAATTCCGTATTTTCACCTGGGAACTTTTTAATGATTGTCATATTACACTTGAGACCTCATTTCAAGATGAACCGATTACTTTTCTATTTAACTATTATATTCAAGGCTGTATAAACATGACTTAGCTAGATGAAATAAATTCATATGCATAGGGCTATATATAAACTCTATATAATATTTCTGCATAAATGGATTTGTATGTTGGCAAGCAGAAGATAAATATAGTTGAGCTAATAGGATCACTTACCACAGATGCCACGGCCTTCTGACCTCAAGATACAGCTGAGTTAGGAGGCCCTGCTTATTGCCACTTCTCTTCATCTATATCCCTTACATCAACAAAATATATACATATAATCAAAGAGCTCCTACACCACTGACTGAATATGAGGTATTCTTTCTGTGATTCTGTGTGACAGACTAAAAGACAAATCCACCGTGAAAAAAACAGTTGAAACACTAAAAAAAGGGCCACAATCTATAAATATAGGCATTTGATATCCATATAAAACATTTTTGTAACTGCAACTTAAGCATTATTTCCTCTGACTTCTCCTTTTTATTTTTATCTTTGCACTTCCAGCAGGCAAGTCAATGAAGAGCTAATCTTAACAACAGGGTAAGTAGCATGCACTACAATAAACTTTTTTTTAGGTTGTTTAGATACCTGAGAGATAATGCTGAGACATTCAGTAAGAACAAGTCTCATTCTTCTTATTATATTATTATAATTGTCTTATTTTATGATACATGATAGAATGATAATATTTTAAAGTACTGTAGTTCCCAAGAACCATTTACATACAAAAACAACTAAATTCTTCAGCTTTAATTGAAAATTATTCATCAGCTCAGAACTAGAAGATTATTCAAAGTAAATACACACATCTAAATGCTTTCTTTACATTGTGTAACATAAAGGCAAAAGTGGCATTTACATAATTCTGATCTTATTTTGGCATGAGTGGATGGACTAGTGTGTATTATGCTACATGGATTTTTTTCTGAACTGGTGTTGTCATCGTTCTGATGTTGAAAGACAGAAGTTGCTATAGCCTTTCAAAAAGAACATGCAGGGGGATGCGTGTGAGAGTCACGTGAACTGAGGGTAATAATATACGAATTAGAGAGGCTTGAGCTGGTGAGGCACAAAGGTGCAAATGTGTAACAGCCAGCGCACTTGAGAGCAATTCCTCCAAAATTCGGGGCTGACCTAAGGTCCTGCAGGGTGAGATTTCAACAAGGAGTGAACACATTCTGTTCAGAAGCTCCAGTGTGCATTCCAGCAGCACTACTGCTGACATACACACGCGGTGTCCTGGCTGAGAAACTATTTTCTGCTGTTTGGCATACTAAGCTGGGTTCACCAGTTTAGGTGGTGAGTTGGGCTGCATCTGGTTCTCGAGAAAGAAACTCCTTGCAGAAATGACCATTTTTATATGGCAGTAGTAAAAGATTACTTTAAATGGGCAAAAATAATGCTAAAAAAATATTTTCATTCAGCTAGACACAGTGAATCATTCTGAACTAGCACAATATAATGCTTGGTGTGCTTAGATGCTGGAGAAATAGGAAACTTCAGCAGCATCTAGGTAAATTAGCTTACAATTCCAAGATAATCGGTCTTAAACCTGAACTTCTGAATGTGTAGGCTTAAATGAAATTGTCAGTGTTAACCTTACATGGATTTTCTTTTTTAATGTAGATAAAAGACCACAACTTCTGAGGTTGCTATGTAGCTGTGACAGTCTTTTTTACATTTTTCCCCAGAGTCTTAATATAGTCTAGCTGTATCAACCTTTAGTATTTAAATTAAAATGTGAAAAGCAGCTAGGTTGCAAGTGTGAGTAAATAAACTGTGCAAAAATTAATAAATGCTACTCACACAGTGTTCACCTATCTAAGTAAAAATGCCAAAACACTGAGCCTGAAAATTTATGTATGTATTCAGAAATGTTTCCCCTCTAAAGCATAAATGATAATATTTTTCTAGCTCATTTTAAAACTCATTTTTCACAACTAGCACCAGCTTCTATCTATGCACATAGAGAGGAACATGTGCTTGGAGTCTCACTATGTTAGACTGTAGGAGCACTTCTGATAACTCTGCTGCCACTGATGTGCTTGTGAAGGTTTGTAAGTCCACACACACGTTATAACCATAACATTACAGTCCTGGGTTTTGGCCCATCTGGTAGTAACTTGGCAATTTGTAAGCATTTCCATGTAGCTCAAAGGAGTTCACTGAGCAATAATTAATTTTCTCAATTACAGCTTGTGCAAAGCCTAGGTTTGGCAGTTTCAGTTCCTAGCTCTCTGACGGTTATATGACCGTGTTCCCACGCTTAAGAAGAGTAACAATGGTTTTACACAGGTCAAGGGTTACAAGATGAAGAGGAAAAGCTGAAGATAAAAAAAAACATGAAATACAGAAAGATACAAATAAAAGGAGCTTCTGTGAAGAATTAAGTTCAACTGGGAGTCCGTTTGTCATGCAGGGATTTTATCCTCTTACTAGAGGTCAAAAGATCTTCCGTCAGGATCAATGTTTTTGTGATTCTGTTATGGGCTTGTTCTGTTACCATCGCCAATTTTTTGGCCTAACTGACATAATCTCCTCATCAGTACAGTGAGGATAATGGTAGCTATCTAGCAGAAATGTCCTAAGTATTCATTAATTTATTGCACAATGCATAGAGATAAAAAATGATACCTGGACACTAAACATTACCTGCATCATGGTTAATTTCCATTTGACTGCAACAGTGGGCATCTAAGTGCAATAACTGGAAGTACACTACTCTTTCCTTCCTCATTTAAGTCAAATGGTATAGTGAAGGTGAAGGTTCACTCTCAAAGTGGTGTATAAGTTTTGCACATAGGGAAAGCAAGAAGTCTGACCTCCTCAGCTGTGATCCGATTGTGATGGAAAGTTAATGTCAGATATGCTCTGGAAAAGGGCTGAGATGCAGATGTAATTAACTACTTGCAACTGGAATAACAGAAACAGAGTTTAACCTAGGTTCATCACACCAGGATACATGTGGTCTCACACCACCCATGTGAAACAATGTACAGGGAGAATATTCAAACCATATAGTTCAATATAGTGTCTGAAATATATAATCGGTACATGTAATGACTGCAAGGCATTAATAAAGACATTTCAGTGCGTGACTAGTGCCTGGGCAAGGTCACTAAGCATTTGAGAAAGGCGTTCTAGATACAAGGCAAAAGTTGGTAACCTGTATAAGAAAAGTCTCTGTGCAGAGTTTTAAAACAAGTGATGTCTTGCAGGATCAAGATGATCATGGAAAATACAGGCAGGGACACAAAAAACTTTACTAATGAACATATATCATGTAGAAACACAGCAAAACATCAAGAAGAAATTCAGATAACTCCCTTTTTATTAAACAGTGTGAATAAAATGCTATTTTACTAAGTAAGAGAATTTAATTAGATATTGAAAGCATCAGAAAATTTGCTTCTACTATGCCTTCTGCTTATAGGTGATGCCTGGTATTTCACCAGCATGATGCAATCAGTGCTGTCCTTCAAGCTTGTACTGCCTTACTGAATTAGCAGTTTGGTATATACTAACAGGATGGTTAGTATACTTGCTCACTGACTCACCTAAACGGAGCAGGTCACCATTCAGGTGCCCTGCTCTTCAGTAGCAGAGGAGACATTTGGTTCTTGGTCTTCTTGGTCCTCTCACTCTCTTCTTAAAGTGTGTGTCCGGGTAAAAATTATCCTGTTTACTTATCTACTCTCCCTACCTTCCATATGGCCCGTGCACAACAAGCAAGACAATGAAATCATCTTAATTTTGGGTTACCCTGTCCTGGTTTTGAATGAAAGCTTGTCATATCAACAGCTGTTTCAATTTAATAGGAATAATATAGGAAATTAATGTAGCAAAATTCAGTCTGAGATCTTAGAATAGGGGGAGACAATATTTATTTTAAAAATCTTTAAGTGAGTTGATTTCACCTAATCACACTTTCTCACACAGATTTTGTTCATTCACATTTTCACACCCACATACTCATGAGCATCAAGCTGTACATGTCCAAGCGGTCTGGCCAGGATCACTTATGCACAATAAAGAGAGTTGTCTTGGGTTCTTCTTGATTAACAGCAATGAACTAGTTTTTTGACGGAAGCTTATATACTCTTTAAAAGTCAATAGCTGTTATGAGGTGGTCCTTTGCTTCAGTGCCCTACTTACACCAGCCTCCATAAGTCTTAGGCAAAATTGTTGTTCAGAGGGTTTGTTTGTGTTTGTGTTTTGTTTTTTTTTTTCCTATTTCTTTTTGACTGTAAGTTTGGACTATACATATATATATATGGCTTTAGCTTGTTTTCCTGGTAGGCCAATAGGAAAGCATAAAACACATGATGTGCTGTAACCTTGCTTTCATCTTTCTACTGTTTAGGGTTCATGATTTTCTGCTCATGAGTCATTTGTGGTGTGGCCTATTCAAAAAACAGACCTTCTGATCTTGAAGAAAAAAAATGTTTTGTTTTGTTTTGTTTTATTGCTTGTGATAGCACTGCTTAGAACAGCACTTCATTACAGTGGCTGCAGCCTGTGGAAGTCCGAGTAGATCTATGGCAAGGCTTTGGCAGTGTTACAGCTGGTTCTGACAGATATAGATTGGATATCAAAGGGAATTATGTTCATATCTTTCTTTTTTTTTTAAGCTGAATTAATTAGACTCTCATATTAGTGATTATGATTTATAAACTAAAAGCGGGAAGCTTTAGCCTAGCTATAAGAAAGAGCTGTTTTACAATGAGGGTGGTGAAACACTGGCACAGGTTGCACAGAGAGGTAGTAGATGCCCCATCCCTGGAAACATTCAAGGTCAGGTTGTACGGGGCTCTGAGCAACCTGATCTAGTTGGAGATGTTCCTGCTCATTGCAGGGGGGTTTGGTCTAGATGACCGTTAAAGATCCCTTCCAATCTAAACCATTCTGTGATTCTATTCTATGATTTATCTATAACAGCTGGATTCTAGTGGTAATAACAGCTTAATAAATGAAAGATGCTCTAAAAAATATTGGTTGTGATCTGTGTCTTCCCCAGCTTGATCTCCAAGAAAAATGAAATTTACAACAACAGCTATTTGTGGACAGTTGAAAGTGACTGTGTCTTGAAATGCCCCAAATGACCAAAATCTCTAATTGGCTTTTGAATTACAGTAGGCCTGAAATCTGATTGCAGTCTGTGCTACAGAGCAACTAGTGGCTAATGGGGAGGAAAGCTCTGGAAAGAGCAGCCAGCAGCTCATTCCGCTGCTAAATTTCTTTTGCAAAAAATTGACTTTTTGTTCTTTATCTATCAAACTTTGAGTGCAAAGCCACAACTTATATACAAATTCAAACCAGCAAGTCTGGACCAGTTCCATACAAGAGCATTGGGAATTGTCTGTAAAGGTTTTGGACTAAGTCCTGGACAATATTGAAGATAAGCTGATACAAAATTACAAAATTTAAACCATAATGAATTAACTGGTGAGAATATAATTATTGGTAGTCACAATGATTTACTGGAATATAAATCTTGTCAAGTAAATCTGATTTCACTGTCAGCCTTGATAAGATTACAGATTTGGTAAATAGAGCTGAAATTACATAAACTATTTGACTTAATACCATATGACATTCTAATGAAAGGATTGAATCACACACAAGTAGATCATGAGTTGCCTAATGGACAGGTGAGTTATTACTGAATTTTCTTTTATATGGTGTTCCACAGAGATCCTTATTGGGCATGGTTCTGTTCAACATTCTCATCGATGACTTGGTAATAAAAATAAATCATTGTTGATAAAATGCACTGGGAGGAAGGTGCACAATGATACCTGTGGAATGATTGAAAAAGCATAGTTGACTGAACTTAAAACAATGTCTCAGAGCAAAGTAGCAGCAAAAAGCACTAATTGTATTAGTAAATGTGTAAACAGTAGCAGTGGAATAGTAAATACATCTGTGGGATATTAGTTCAGATTTGTGTGATTAGTATTGTCATTTCATAAGATTAAGTTATAAAGGGTTTTTTTTTGGGGGGGAAGATAACCTCTTAGTTGAATATGTGATACATTTGAAAGGAAAAAAAAATCCCTAACAATAATGATTCTGAAATACAGTGTTCAGTTTTGCTGTCCAAAATGGTGTTGAACAACCACGTCAAGAAAAGCCACAGACACTGCATCTGCGTTAATGTTTAGTTTGCATTAGCAGAGCAGTTTTAAAATACATGTCTCGATTCTGCCTTGTCACTGTGCTTTGCTTCACACCACAGGGCTGTCACAGAGTGCATGGCCAGGGCTGTGTGTGGATGTAGGGGAAGATGTGTGCTGGGAGTGCAGCAAGTATGCCAGATGTCGATGGACTTTCAGTCCACACATCCAGCATAGAGCTTGCTCAGAGTAAAACTTCCCCAAATACTTGTAGAGCAGATGTTGGACCCTTAATCAACAGTCTATGTACAAATCTAATCCTATAGTCTTGTCATAATGCTAATGCACCCATAGTTAGAAATTACTCAAGCACTTCTTTCCCCATTTTCCTTACCCAAAATCAAAACACACTGAAAAATTTCCCTGCAAAATGATCTATTCCCCCAAATTTCAAAGCTTTTATTTTCATAACAAAGAAAAAAAAAAAAAAACAAAAAAACAACCAATAATAAAAAATCCATTGTCATAGGGCAGGAGTATCATTGATTTTGATTAGTTGCTGGACTGAAATGTGGAGTGGAACGTGGAATCCTGTAGAAATTAAAGACTTTTTGGAAGATACACTTTAGAATTATGCTTTAGCTATTTACAAATTCTTTGACCTGGTATTGGTAAAACTGGTAAATTGGTATAGATATGATTCCAAACTTTCTGCATAAATGGCTGCCTTTCTTATAAAAAAAAAAAAAAAAAAAAAAAAAAAAAAGAATCTTACTGTTGGAGTTGGTTTTGTGGACATAAACCACTCTTTATGGCTAAGGAACTTCAAGGTTATACTTTTTGCTGGATATTGCTACCCTGAAATATAACTTTTTAACCACCAAAATAATTTTAGACTTCCACATATGTTCAGTGAAACCTGTTGGAAAATATATATTTAACTGAAATCCAAGCCTGCTTTTTCTTCTTTTTGTATTATTTAAAAGGAATTCAATAGGTTTGTTTCAGTTTTTCTTTGACTAGGATGTTTCATCACACTTGAATATAAGCTTACAGGATGCTAAAGCAGGGGAAAAAATCCCACCTTTTTGAAAGCTGTTTAATGTTCTGGACAGCAAGTGGTGCTGCTGCACATAGAATAAAGAATTGTTAAAAAACAAAAAGAAGAAAATCCATGTTGAGAAATTAATATCCTCTCTCTCAGGTAGAATGCATGTCTGAAGTAGAGTTATAGTGATATATATCTAGAATACTACTAGAATAGCAGTATGTAAACTCCTTGTATATCAAGCACTTTAAGATATCAAGGAAACTCTGACTAGAAAACCAAGGAGACATTAACATTTTTTTTTGAGTTATTTAAAAATTTTAAGTTATCTACAACTGACCTGTTAATTTTTAGTGTTTCTCATGTTAATCCATGATATATGCAAAATCTTAAGCAGCAGCAGTGACCTTAATTAAAATCACCAGTTGACAGTTTCATTTGGCAGACAAACTGCTTCAATGGTAAAAAAATATATTATTAATAATAATAATAACAACATATAAAAAACTTAGCTAGATTTTAGTAGTAATAGTTCAGACTATTACTTGTACTTGACTACTTTTAATACTGGTGGGTTTTTTTTCAGATACTTGCATGAATGATTGATTAAGATCTGGAACAGCTTTGTCTTTTCTTTTATTGTATGCTAACTTCTTACAGTCATAGAAAGTTATATCAAGAATTAAATATATTTATATGTATATACTGAGTTACCCAGGCGAACTGCTTCAGTGGCAATAAAAACATTTTCATATAAAAAAATGTCCTATTAATCATCCATGATATTTTGGTGTCTTGCTATTCCATACATTTACATAGTAAGATATCAAGTTCCTACCTGCAAGAGTTGTTATTTGTCTGTTATTTGATATAGATACAGCTAAAAGGAAACAACACTTTTTTTTTTGCTTATACTGCCTGGCCAAATAATTAACTGCATGATGTCATTCCCAAGTGTCTAAAAATGGTATTTCTGCCCATTCTCATGTATTTTGCTCTATGCTATTTCCACGCAGTAAGCTTTGTGGGTTTTTTTTGGTTTTTTTTTTTTTTTTTTTTTTTTTTTTTTTTTTTTTGATCTACCTCTTTTTAAAATCTAACAAAAATGACAAATTATCTGGGGGATGGAATATGGAGCATAGGCAAAAGTTGGGCCCCTTACATTTTCGTACACTCTTCAGATCCATGTTGTCTGTTGTGTGAGGCCATCATAATGAATTTTTTACCTCTGAAACTTTGTACAGATGGAGTCCTTTAAAAAACAACATTGCAAGAAATCTGAACAGAATTTCATTTTTTTATGGAGACTTGATTCAGAGCCATCAGGCACTGAAAGTTCAAATGGAAAACACAACAACAATGAAATTTCAGGGAAGGTTACATCCTAAAGGTATGGCACCATTCCTGTTTTCTTTTACATTGGGCTGGGCACTGGTTACCAGAGCAGCAGCTAGGAGAAGTTTTAAGGTATCAGTTTCCAAGCCAGAGATTATAACCCTTATGTAACTCTGAAACGTATGAGTAGAAACGGAAAAAAGGTTATTGTCTTTGAACTGTGCCCAGAGATGTGTAGAAAAGTGTAACACTGAACCTTTAAGAGCAGAAAAGATTAGGACTCACTTCTGTAAAGCCTAATAATTAGCCTTTAGATTTGCCCCCCTGCATTATTTCTTTACATAGCAAAACAGTTTGTTAACTAGAAGCTGCACTTTTTCCTTGTGTGGTATACAGCAGGTAGAGAAGAAGCTGTCCCTATTGAATACTCCCTAAACTTCAGCTTTTGGGACATCTTCCTGAGGATGTACTCACATATTCTGCCTGACTGGCCACATTATAGGACTCTCCTGCCTTATCGTTCTACCAGAGTCTGAAAAAGGGATGTAGCCCCAACTGCTCTGCACTTATTGCTTTTGTTCCACCCTTCCTCAGTTTCCCCTTTAGAATTGCTTTCATGACTGTGTGCTAGTCTTGCAGGGCAAGAGGCCAAAGTGAATCCTTCAGATGAAGTCCTTTATTGGTTGTTATTCACCCCATAATAACACAGATCCCTGAATTTTCTTGGATGAAGTCCTCTTGGGTTACTGTAAGAGGGACTGTCTAAAACAGATGAATTCATAAAAGCATGAAAACGTCAACAGATCAGACCTGTGAGAAAATATACAAAACTCTATAGAATTGCTGCATTATAGATAGATTGGGCTTATTGTTAATACTCTTTCATTTTTAGATGATTTTCTATATTATATTTTCAGAGAAGAAGGATGAAATATCACACTTTGTCAAGATTCAAGGGTTTTAACAGAAAATATCTCCAAGGCATGTTTAGGTATGAGCAGATAATCAAATGGAACAAAAATCTCACAGCTGAAATATAAACAGAAATGACCAAAGTTGACTGCTGAGTCTTTTCATAAATAAATTACAGTCAAAGTGAATCTTTTACTGAGAAGGCAATCCCTAATCAGTTTTCACTATACTAGCTTGTGCCACAATTTATTTGCTGAATTCTGCTTGTCTTCCTTTTGAATTTGGACTATGAACCCTCACACTAAAAAATAAATAATGAAATCGGTAATGAATACCGGAAGTGCCTCCTGTTTAGCTTTTGTTCTTAGTGAATTGTTGTCACCATATGACTATGGCTTTTTCAAGCACATTTTTGGTAGTAAGAAAACAATTTTTTCTAGGTAAATAATGTTAGTGGTCACCTCCCTACCTTTCTGATATATTGCTAACATGTTGCAAGATACAATACCTCACAAAACTGTCCAGAGGTAGAAAGTGCCTCTTTCCAAGTTATTTTGACCATCAATGGCTAAGGTTGACCCTATCTATAATTAACCACAGAAAACTCCAAGGAGCAACAGTAGCTCAAGATAGTTTTGGACAACATTTATGTGTTGGAAGCTTCTGTTTTTCCTCCAACTCACTGCCAAAATGCCAGAAGGAACAAATACCCATGGAATGAAATAGCAGGAAACATGCAGGACTTCTTGAGGTGCTTCCTTCAGGTGGGTTAATCATTCTTCTGTTGTTAGGGGAAAAATAGCACACAACAGTCCGCATAAAAAGAGAAAACAGTTTCAGTCTCAGGGAGAACTCCTTTTAACTTAAGTGTACTAAGGAGTAGGAACCACTAATGCAGTAGATGGGAGGAAGCAGCACAAAAGCCCCTGAGCATCACCGTGAAAGGCTTCAGATGAACACTATGATTCATATGTCTGCCCAACGGACGATCCCCTAATTCAGACTGTGGCACCCCTGAGAATCATAAACAGGGGTTTATGATTTCCTTTCCAAAGGGTTTCCCCCTTTGGAAGGAATATATATTGGACTCATGGGCCATACTTAGGTCAAAGAACATAATTTGCTTCCTCCCTGTTCATTTACTTTCCTCCACTGCCCCCCTTACCCAAATTCATATGGATACCTCTACGTTTTGTCTATTCCTGCCACTAGCCTACAGACCAGGCTGGGTAGATTTATCTAACCTTTCTTAAATCGTGTTTAGAAGAGACGGAGTATTGAATAAAGGCATAATTTTCATTGCAAGATCAACAAACAGTCATAGTGATAGATTGCAGTAGTTTCCAGCATTAGGAGAAAGCTAAAATGCAATTTAAATTGAATTCTGTAAGCTCACCCCTCACAGGGGAAAAAAAAAAAAAAAGTGAGAGAAAGCACTAATATTACCGTAACAGGAGTAAAACTTGTTAATTAAAGGGGAAAGAAAATGGGGTGAAAATGGGAGAGACTAAAAGAAACCGAGCCAGACTTCCACATGAAGAAGGGTAAAATAATATATTTAATCATTGGTTTAGCTTATTGAAAGACTGCTAAATATAACTATACTGTGTAACTGTTTTGAAGATATCTGTCCTACTGACCTATAGGATTGATGCTTCTCAAATTTCCCTACTCTTGCCTTTTTGAGTGGTGTAGATTTTAACAGCACAGAAATAAAAAGCAGAATGATGCTATCTTCTCAGAAAGTATTGCATTGGGAGTGACTAACGTGTTCTGATCTAAGTTAGCCACAAGTTACATCCCTTGGTGTAGTGTGTTTTAGTAATCGCATGTATCTCAACCACAGATGCACCATTCACTATAGCTAAATTCCAGAAAATCTGAAGATGAAAGAGGGCAATTGATCACCTGAGCATCTGCAGTATACAGACTGTAGAATGTCACTCAGAAGCTTAGGAATCAGATTAATTATTTCTGGTGTAGCTAGTGTGGACCATATCATGTGCTCTGAAGATTTGAAGAAACTGGAGAACTCGGTGAACTTTTTCACAAAGTATTCTGTGTTGAATGTACCTCCACTATTTACCATTTACAGCTTCATTTCAAAATACAAATAGAATCACTCTTAAATGACAAATGTAAATAATAGTATTTATTGTAATGACTTGTTTGTTTGATTGTTTTTAGCCCCTGTCTCCCAAACACATCTTTGAGAAGACTCTGAAGACTGTGAGGGCCAGTCTGCCAGCTGAAGGAAAGGCCTTCTCAATAAATGGTGAAGAAGTGTTATAGATCAATTCTAACCACTATTATTTCTGTCTGACCTTATTTTGAGTTGTGCCTCATCTTTCTTCTGAGTCCTTACATGTCACAGGAGTTTAGATAAATACAGCTATTTCTCATATTACATTTTTATATTGCAGTAGGACCTTTATGGTTCAGCTAGCACATAACCCAGTATGGTAGGTGCTATGCAAACATATAGTGCTATAAATATTAGTGTCTACATCAAAGATCCCTGAGAGGTCTGCTTTAAGAGACAAAAAAATTATTATTTCAGAAATCTGGCTTTCATGAATTATTTCAAATTGTTCTTAACAATTGAGCCACTTCAGTAGTGCACCGATTTCTAAACTAACAATGGATTGCAATGAAAGGCATTCTTATAAGGTCATCTGTTATATGAAGTCAGCCCTAAATATCAAAGACTTTGAAAAATGTTGTAGATGCACAATCCTGTGTAACAAATTCCAGCTCTATCTTGTTTTATATACCTGTCTAAAGCAATTACGTGGTGTAAAAGGTCATCAGCAAAAGAAGACTTTACTTTTCATTTTTGTCATGTTTGCTTTAGTTTTTATGTATAAACATAAGAGTTGAGAGGGAAAACCATATTTCACCTCTCTAACTTTCAAATTCAATCTGATTTATAAAACTTAAGGTAGACTTGTTTTACCTTTGCAACTGGAATTAAACTTGAACAACAATCTCATAAATTCATAAAATGCTTGAGGTCGTAATTCCAGGTATCATGTGTCCTGAGATGCAGAGATGCGTCTATTAAGGCTCTTTGGGTTTATTGTGTACTGTAATTGTACACAACCTCACAGACTTTTATAAAAGGTAAACTTTCTTTCAGTTCACACTATGTGAGCACTTCAGTGTTCAGTCTATTTCCCTGAACTAGAAATACTTTAAAAGTAATCAAATGTGGGTTCCATGTTCAACTTTTGTATTAGACAGGGCTTGCTGCCTTTGGGTAGTGGGTAGCAGCAGGGTGCCCAGGCAGGATGGTGTGACTCATCCTTTGTGAGTCGCAGCCGAGTCCAGCCAGCTCCGACACCGATGCAAACGCCCCAGTGCACACCAAATCTCAAGCTTGCCAGGGCAGCAGCCACGGCGCAGCCCCAGGACCCCGTGACACATGGCTGGAACCACACTGACAACGTAGTCTCCTCAGTGAGACAGGGAAATTGTGCAGCTCATAATATTACAATATGTACATGATTACAGTGTTTTGGAATCTGAGTCCACTTGGTCTCTGCTCTACCATTTTCATCTTTAATTGCAGTGGCTTCAGATGCTGAACCTTGATTCAGTGGTCTCAATATAGGTAGCCAATGCCATTTAATGCCGTTGTAGTATCCTGCTGGCCATCAACTCTTACTTCAGTAGCTGCCACAGTTATCCTGAGAGCCTGCACAGGATAGTTCTGCTTCTGTGAATACACCAAGTGCTGGCATCTTTGGTGTCTAAGCGTGAACAAGTTGTCGAACCTTCTGTTACAGTCATTGAAAATTCAATCAAAGCAGACTGGAGAGCTCTTCAATTTACACTACCTATCTAGTAGATGCAGAGTGCTTGATCCAGTTTCCCAGTACAAGCTCTGTTCTATACCAGCACTATTTTGTGATACAACAGGACGCAGATGCTCACAGATATGCTGGCAAATATGATGGAGAGCACAAGAAACCTGTAGCCATCTAGACCAGCAACGAGAAGCCAGGCAGCATATGGTTCTTTTTAGGAAAGTGCATCAAATTTCTACAAATTATTTGTCTGAGTCCCTCTCTAGGTATCTTGATTATGTTGACTAGGTCTCCATTGATCATAATGGGAGAATATATATCTTTCTCATTGTCCTGGGTTAGAGGTAAAACAGAACGAATTTTCTTTTCAGTAACTTTACTTTTCAGCTAAGGCTTTTCTAACTAACTGGACTCTCTGAAATTAACAACGTTTTTTTTTGGACACTGTTGGCTGCTAGCAGTGATAAGACCTGACTGTTTATATTTTATACCCAGGAGTGGTATGCAGAGAGGTTCTTGCTTATAATTATTGCTATAACAACCAAGGTCAGCTCACTTTGTTATATGCCCCATTGGAGTGTGGGGAGCGGAAAAGCAGAAAGGGGTTGCACCTGCAGGCAGGAGCAGACAGGACAGGTGATCCAAAACTGACCAGCAGGGTATTCCATCCCATCTGTATCATGCTCAGTATAAAAGCTGAGGGATCAAAGGGTCAGCCCTCTTTCTTCAATGGCTGGCAGCTAAGTAGGACTCTGTCTGTTCATCCCTCTTTTATCCTGATATTTCATATGAATTAGCAAACACATCAAGAGTAGGTTCGTTGCTGATTATATCTTTATAACTTTTCATAAAATGTATTAAGATTTCTATAAAAATTAAGTTTATGCAGGTAAAGTTGTGTTTAACCCTGGACTTAGCAAATCATTAAAAATAAATGTTATTCAGGTTGTTATCTTAGAATACTTCCAAAATCATAACTGCACTGCAAAGACAAATGTAACATGTAAACAAATATTTTTTTCTTTACAGTCACTTCTGTATTTTGACTATATCTGCTCTGGTTTCTATACTGTTATTAATTTTTGTATTTCTTAAATAGATTTTTTAAAAAATCCCTAAAATACTCTGTTGTTTACAAGCCTGTCTGATTGACAGAGGTTGCTTTGTACTTTGGGGCTAAGGCTGGAGTGCAACTGGAAGGGGTCAAGCTTTTAGTATCTTGGAACCTCACAATTATACATTGCTTGGTGCCAGTATCCTAACTGTTTAACCTCATGAATCTGAATCAGCTGTGATTCATTCTGATTATGTCTCTCAAATTAAAATTTGACACTGAGATGCCTCTTCAGGAAAGGTAAATGACTGTGACTGAAAGGTTATCCCACATGTAGATTAGCAAAGATCACAATGCTGCTGGCTTCCCTACTAGCACAACCTGGAAGCCAGTTTCTTCTAGAAGACCTAAATTTCTGGAGATACTGATCATCTCATCTTGCTTCAGGATATCCTTTGAATCATTACCTTGAACACAGTAGCATTTTGGATATCCAAATATTTTGATTAAATTTTATCTAAGTATTTTTTACTCTATAACTTACTTGGTTAATACTTGCCTGGAACTTGATACTGTTTTCTGCTTACTAGTACATTGTAAAATTAATTAAAAAAACACACACAAATGATCAAAGAAGAATGTTTTGCTTACATACACACACACAATGCAGAAATAACATTAACACCACCAGGTCTGAGCTCCACAACCACCAGGTCTTGAGCTCCACAACCACCAGGTCTGAGCTCCACAACCACCAGGTCTGATGCCACCTCTCAGACAATACTCTTGTGGGAACATGCTACCACACAGACATCAGGCTGTAGGGTATGCCCTGCTCTTACGCCAGTGTCGGATGGCAATGATGGGCATGCCTGTAGGAGATGTGCTCAGGTAGAGGATCTTCTCCAATTAGTCATGGAGCTCAGGGAGGAGGTAAGTAGATTGAGGAGCATCAGGGAATGCGAGAGGGAGATAGATTCCTGGAGTAAAATCCTGCATCCCATGACAGAAACCCAGCAGGCAGATAGAACCCCTGCAACAGAGCGCTCCCTATCCTCTGTCACCTCAACTGAAGGCAGTAACCTGGAGGACAGGGGGCAATGGCAGGTAGTTCCTGCACGGCGCAACAGGCGCCGCACTCGAGACTGCCCGGCAACTACCCCATCTTCCCAGGTGCCATTATTTAACAGGTACAGTGCTCTACAGAGGAACCTGGATGATGATGAGCACAATATTTCTCCTACTTCTCCTACCTTGGAGCCGTCAGCAAGGTCTAGTCAGACCTCCCCCTGCATCAAAACCTCTGCGGTAAGGAAGAAAAGACGGGTCCTTGTCATAGGTGACTCATTACTGAAGGGAGCGGAAGGCCCAGTATGCAGGCCGGACTCGGTACATAGGGAGGTCTGCTGCCTCCCTGGGGCCCGGGTCAAGGACGTGAAGAGGATGCTTCCTTCCCTGGTACGGCCCTCAGACTACTATCCACTTTTGCTCTTTCAGGTAGGCAGTGACGAGGTAACAAGAAGAAGTCCAAGGGCAATGAAGAAAGATTTCAAGACCCTGGGATGCCTGGTCAAGGGATCAGGAGCGCAAGTGGTGTTCTCGTCTATCCCCCCTGTTGCAGGGAATGATGAGTGGGTAAATAGGAGGAGCCAGCAGATCAATGCCTGGCTTCGAGCTTGGTGCTGCCGGCAGGACTGTGGGTTCTTTGATCATGGCCTGATCTACAAAACGCCTGGCCTGCTGGTAACAGGCAGGAATACCTTGACCTCCAGGGGAAAAAGGGTTCTAGGACAAGAGTTATCAGGACTCATTGAGAGGGCTTTAAACTAGATTTGAGGGGGGATGGGGATGGTACTGGGCTTGCTGGTGAGGTGCCAGGGCGTAGTTGCTCAGCGCTTGTGGGCCAGTGTGCCAGTATTTCTGAAAGCCAGAAGGCACACCACATCTCAAGGGTCAAAACTACACACACAACTCCCTCTCTGAAATGCTTATACACCAATGCATGCAGCATGGGGAATAAGCAGGAAGAGCTGGAGGTCTGTGTGCGGTTGCGGGGCCACGATCTCATTGCAATTACTGAGACGTGGTGGGACAACTCGCATGACTGGAATGCTGTCATCGGTGGCTATGTCCTTTTCAGGAAAGATAGACCAGCAAGGCGGGGAGGTGGAATTGCACTCTATGTGAGAGAGCATTCGGAATGCATTGAGCTCTCACTAGGGGCGGATGAAGAGCGGGTCGAGAGCTTATGGGTGAGGATTAAGGGACAGGAAAATATGAGGGACACTGTTGTGGGTGTTTATTACAGACCACCTGATCAGGATGGGGAAACTGATGAGGCTTTTTACAGACAACTGAAGGTAGCCTCGCAATCGCAGGCCCTGGTTCTCATGGGGGACTTCAATCACCCTGATATCTGCTGGGAAGACCACACAGCCAGGCATGGGCAGTCCAGGAGGCTCCTCCAGTGCATTGATGACAACTTTTTGACACAGGTGGTACAGGAGCCAACAAGGAGAGGAGCACTTCTAGACCTGGTACTGACAAACACAGAGGGATTGGTGGAGGACATTAAGGTTGGGGGCACCCTAGGTTGTAGTGATCATGAAATGATTGAGTTCAGGATCGTGGGCACTATCCACAAAACAACAAGAAGTAAAATTACAACCTTGGATTTCAGGAGGGCTAACTTTGGCCTCTTCAAGAAACTGCTTGGAGAGATCCTGTGGGCTAGGGCTATGGAAGGCAAAGGGGCTCAAGAAAGCTGGTTGATATTCAAAGACCACTTCCTCCAAGCTCAGGATCGGTGCATCCCTAAGAGAAAGAAATCGGCCAAGGGACGCAGGAGACCTGCACGGTTAAGCAGGGAGCTTCAGAAAAAGCTCAAGTGGAAGAAGGAAGTTTATAATAAGTGGAAGAAGGGACTGACCCCTTGGGAGGATTACAAGAATGCCACCAGAGCGTGCAGGGATGAAACAAGGAAAGCCAAGGCCGCCTTGGAATTAGACCTGGCTAGGGACGTCAAGCACAACAAAAAGAGCTTCTACAAGTATATTGGAAGCAAAAGGAAGACCAGAGAAGTTGTGGGCCCACTGTTGAATGAGACAGGAGTCATGGTGATGGAGGATGCGGAGAAGGCAGAGTTACTGAATGCCTTCTTTGCTTCGGTCTTTTCTGCTCGGCCCAGCCCTCAGAAGTCCCAGGCATTGAATAAAGTAACAGGGAAAGAAGAAGACTTCCCTTGGGTTGAGGAGGAGCGAGTGAGGGATCAATTAGATCATTTAGATACTCACAAGTCCATGGGCCCCGATGGGATGCACCCGAGAGTGCTGAGGGAGCTGGCAGAAGTCATTGCTGGACCGCTCTCCATCATCTTTGAAAGGTCCTGGAGAACAGGCGAGGTGCCTGAGGACTGGAGGAAAGCTAATGTCACTCCAGTCTTCAAAAAAGGCAAGCAGGAGGAGCCAGGGAACTACAGGCCGGTCAGCCTCACCTCCATCCCTGGAAAGATGATGGAACAGCTTGTTCTGGGCGTCATCTCAAGGCACGTGGAGGAAAAGAAAGCTATCAGAAGTACTCAACATGGATTCACCAAGGGGAAATCATGTCTGACTAATCTGATAGCCTTCTATGATGGCATGACTGGATGGATAGATGAGGGGAGGGCGGTAGATGTGGTCTATCTTGACTTAAGCAAAGCGTTTGACACGGTCTCCCACAGCATCCTCATAGGGAAGCTTAGGAAGTGTGGGTTAGATGAACGGACAGTAAGGTGGATAGAAAACTGGTTGAAAGATAGAGCTCAGAGGGTTGTGATTAGGGGCACAGAATCTAGTTGGAGACCAGTGACGAGTGGTGTTCCCCAGGGGTCAGTACTGGGTCCAGTCCTCTTCAATATATTCATCAATGATCTGGATGAGGGGATAGAGTGCACCCTCAGCAAGTTTGCTGATGACACAAAGCTGGGGGGGGCGTCTGACACACCGGAGGGCTGTGCTGCCATACAGAGAGACCTGGACAGGTTGGAGATCTGGGCAGAGAGAAACCTTATGAAATTCAACAAGGGCAAGTGTAGGGTGCTGCACCTGGGGAGGAATAACCCCATGCACCAGTACAGGTTGGGGGCTGACCTGCTGGAGAGCAGCTCTGTGGAAAGAGACCTGGGAGTCCTGGTGGACAACAGGGTGGCCATGAGCCAGCAATGTGCCCTTGTGGCCAAGAAGGCCAATGGCATCCTGGGGTGCATCAAAAAGAGTGTGGCCAGCAGGTCAAGGGAGGTCATCCTCCCCCTCTACTCTGCCTTGGTGAGGCCACACCTGGAGTACTGTGTCCAGTTCTGGGCTCCCCGGCTCAAGAAGGACAGGGAACTGCTGGAGAGGGTGCAGCAGAGGGCTACCAAGATGATTAGGGGACTGGAACACCTCTCTTATGAGGAAAGGCTGAGGGATTTGGGTCTCTTCAGTCTGGAAAAAAGACGGCTGAGGGGGGATCTTATCAACACTTATAAATACTTAAAGGGTGGGTGTCAGGAGGATGGGACCAGGCTCTTTTCAGTAGTGCCCAGGGACAGGACAAGAGGCAATGGGCACAAACTTGAGCACAAGAAGTTCCACCTAAACATGAGGAGGAACTTCTTTACCCTGAGGGTGGCAGAGCACTGGAACAGGCTGCCCAGAGAGGTGGTGGAGTCTCCAACTCTGGAGACATTCAAAACCCGCCTGGACGTGTTCCTGTGTAACCTGCTCTAGGTGACCCTGCTCTGGCAGGGGGGTTGGACTAGATGATCTCCAGAGGTCCCTTCCAACCCTATGGTTCTATGATTCTATGATTCTATGATTAACACTACTGATAAAGAGAAGACATAGGAATTTTGAAACATGCATACATGTGCTTACTCCATAGCTGTACATAAAGTCAGGTTCTCTAAAAGATTTTTTTCCTCATTTCCAAGGGTACAGAGTGAAAGGAGGTGACAGACCACTCTGTAAACCTCATATCCTGGTTTCCTACCCTGCCACAGTCGACTGCATGATTTATCCTTGTGGTGCGCTATCATAACTTCTTTACAAGTCTCTAAAATAATAGTAATTAAAAAAAAAAGACACAGTGTTGTGCAGCTGCTGACAAGTATGCCTGCCTTTCCAGCTCCAGTCCTTTTTTTGTATTCCTGCCCTTACTACAGAAGCTCATATCAGGCAATTGGCCTGACACAGAACTATTGGGGAGGGGACAAAGTGAGGAGGAGAAGCAGCTGGAAAGCACCTCAGACACATCAAGGCTGTCCTTGAATAGGATGCAGACAAGCTTGGTCTATGCCCACAATATTCATAAATAGTAGCTCAAGAGTGTTGAACATCATGGTGTACAGAAAAGCTAATTTATATTTTTTTTCTTCCTTGGAGGCCTGTAGCAGTGGCAGATCAGTTTTACAGATGACTGTATTCAGAGAACAGCACCAATAAAACTTTTAAAAACTCTCTGAAGCATTTCTATAATAGCTTTACTTTGTAATATGTGGAATCTTTTCTACAGAATATGCAGTTCTGCAGTATAAAGATTTTATTGCTGCAGGTTTGGTATGAACTGTATAACTCGCAGCTTCACTATTCATGCTGAATTTACTGACCTCTCTATGTGTAGAGCCTAGGAAATGCTTGGGGTTGAAAGACACCTTAAAAAACAAATGTTATGGAATTTACTTTATTATAGAAATCACAAAGTTAGCAAGTAAAGCAAAAGAATTACTGAATATTTCTCTTTTAGGAGGAGTCTGACCAGCGCAGGACTGCTTCATGGCAAATAACTTGGAATAAAGGGTTCAGTTCCGTTATTTCAAAGAAACAAAACCCCAAAAAATAATCAAAGGGAGGTTTTTCAGCAGAGGTGACAGAGGAGACAGCCATCTTTATGGTATATCCCATGTATCTGGCAACCGTATATACATCTCTCTATATATATACTTTTTAGACAATTAGGGTAAATATTTATCTTGTGCTTCCAGTCATATTGATTTATACATACCTTTTTTATATGTACAGGTGTAGGAGACATGGAGTTTTCACGTATAGTATACTACTTACTTATATCTACGCCCTTCTGTGTAGCAGCTGGAGGCTGCCAAGATAGTGTTGGGCATTGAAAATGGCATGAAATACAGTTGAGGCAACATGTATTGAAACATGTATCTCCATTAACAAGAACTTGAAGTTAGGCAGCTAGTTTACATGTACATGCATTTGCATTTTCACCTTAAAATACACGTTAGGATTCTTAATCTAGATCTGAGATTCTATTCGAAGGGCATTCAGCAACATCACTGCTTGGACCCAGGGGTTCCATTACATCCTGAAATTAACGGAATCTTTCTAGTGGGAATTCTCAGTGCTCATACTCTAGAGATTATGATTAATCACTGCATTACCACAACGCCCTTAAGAGCTATCTGTGACATTGGACAGAATATCCCCTTTTCATGTAATCTTGAAGGACATGCAGAAACAAACACCAAAGACACATAGAACTGCTTCTTGTACTTGCATATGCCAGTACCAAGATGCATGAATCATTAAAAATGTTGACTCATTGATGTCTGGCATAAAACTGTAAGTAACAGCTGGGGTTGTATTTTACACAGAAATGTTAGCCAAATCTTATGGTGTACTGCATTGTAAAACCAGTGCTTTAAAATATAATTGTGAACTTAGTAAGGTTGGAACAGTGATGACAAAAATATTGGAGATGTTACCAGTATGGATGGATTCAAACTACAGCCTGTGCTTTCCTCTTCATTGTTTGGATACCATCAAATATCATGACATAGAAAATTACAACCTGTATTGTTACATTTTGGCCAAATTACAATAAGATGCAATGTGTCATGCTAAATTAAAAGCAAAAGGACCATAACCACCTCCTGGAATATGAGAGATGCTCCAAGAACACAAAATAAAACATTTTTTTCCCCACAGTTTGTCTCCCTTAAATAAAATCTGACCCTGTAAATCTACTACTTTTTGGTTTACATTTGCAAAGATGTTATGTCTCACTACCCTGAGAAACCACTATTCACTTTTCATTCTGTTGTTGTCCTCTGTGCTACCTGATTTTCCCTGACAGTCTTTATTCCTATATCAATTCTATGATTTTTTTTGCATATAGTGTGTTGGTAGGAAATCTGAGGTGCCAGCTTCCTGTGGTGGTGTGTACCCTAAGGAACTCATCTGGGATTAGTGAATTAATGCTATTTTAGGACTCAGAAATTTGGCTTCTATTTATAGAACTGTCTATTTATTTTATTTATTTTTTTTTTTTTAACCTAGAAAAGAAGGAGTTGGACTTATCTTCTAAAGTACTTGAATATATCCTAATAAAAAAATATTATGGCAGACCAAGGTATGTTTTTCAAATATAGCTTGTGTATAGATATTGCTAAAACATTTGCACATGGCATCACTCAAATGTACACGCCTAAGAAAAGAATCAGCTCCTTTTCTAAGGTGCTCTATCTCAAATTAAAAAAGCTGAAAGATTAAATAGATGTAATTTTTGTCCTGGAGATATATGTGTATGCACATATGTATTTAATTGAAATACGAATTCATTGAGATATATAAGTATGTAAGCACAATAAAGAATATACTTAACTTCAAATCCATCCAGAAAGGTCAGTATAGTTATCATTCATTTTACCACTAAATGTTTATAATGATACTGTGGGGGCATCTCCATTTGATTAGTCCATGATTAATGACTTTATTTTTGTACCTCTTGACTAGGCAGATCCATCTTGTTCTTTCTGTTTGCTTACTTGTTTGTTTTCTTTTATTCTATAGTTTAGACTTTTGAAGTTCCCTATAAGCAATCCACAAATGATTTTTTTTACTTTTTATGAAGGGACGCATGTGCATGTATACATGTACTTCTATCATTTTAAAAGAGTGAGAGAAAGAAATGCTCACTCTTCATGGAGTTCAGCATGCATGTGCCTTTATAAGATCAAATGCTTTGAATTGCCTGTTGTGTACTTTTTTCTTCTTCTTTCTGTAATTGAGAATCTATAAGTAAATTCTGCCTACTTAATCAAGACACACTATTTCTACAATTGTATATAAATTACAGTAAATTAACTCTAAGAAAGCTTCTAATATCAGCAAGAGCAAAATGAAATTACCATCATTGTAGACTGTAGATAGCATAGACTAAAGAATAATTGGCCATTAATCCCATACAATTTCATTGGGAGGCAGTAATAGAATATGTCTCAGTTTTAGTGTCTGAGAGTTTGCTTAATAGCCAGAATTCCTGAGGTTGAAACATATATTTTTAAGAACAAAGTATTATTTGGGGTATTCAGATGCTTGTTCACCACTGATCATTGTCTCTTTGGTACTCTTGTCTTCCTTGTTCAAGCTGGTTCCTTCCTTCCTCACAGAAATGCATTCTGTTAGGCCTGTCTCACAATTCCTTGCTGTTGTCAGCTGTAGGAAAATAGCACTTTACTTTTGGGTTTTGCTGGGCCTTACATGATACACAGCACTGGTCTTCTCATCAAAAGAATAGACCTCGCTCTTTGCTGCAATCTAAGTGTAGGGAGTTTTTTTGTTTCACAAGTTTTCTGCATTTCTATTGAGCTGTTCTCACTCGTAGGTCCATGGATATCTTTTTTGATCTCAACTATCTGAATTAGAGGGCACAGAGATAGTAAATTTGGGGTCAGATCTTCTTTAGCCAAATGAATGATGAGTTGCTTTTGCAGAGAGTGCACTATGCTTGAGGGGAAGCTCCCATTTTTATACATTATTTTCCAGGAAAATAAGTTATAGTCATGAGAAAAAAAAACCCAACATATTAATATCTTGCATTGCAGTTTTGCCCTGCAGGTATCTGCTGGAGACCAACAAAATCTTGTATATTGCTCTATTAACTCATTTTATAGGAAGATCCACTGTGGCACTAAGGAAAGATTTATTCCTCAAAAAGAAAGAAGAATCTTAAAAAAGCTAAAGTTTAGTGAGGCACAGGGTACATTGCATTGCTCTGCTCTCTAGTATAAACAACAAATGTACAAACATATTGGCAATTTGTGGTTACACTGATCATGGGAAGCAACGTTATTACTTAGGTCAATAAATTAGTCTGTAAACAAGGAACAGGCAGAGAAACGGATGAGCCAACATTTATTCAGTGCATGGGGTATCATTATGCATTATTAAGTGTTTAATATACTTTTATGGAACTACAAGGGAGTCTTGTGGAAAGGTGGGTTATTTTCTGTTATTAGTTTAGAGTTTCAGGTTTGAATCTGTTGATCTTTTCCACTTTTGTATTTTTTTGGTGAATTTATTACAGGCCTATGTATTTCAAATCACTCCTGGGATGGTCAGAAATAAAAAATAATTTTGTACAGGTTTTAGATTTTTAAATTTTTTTTGATGGGGCTTTTTTTCACTGCATGCCAATAGGCAGTATATTCTATAATAGTCACTATATGCTGTTGAACAGGTAAGTTTTGAAGTGGAGTGGTGGTATTTTTCTGAGATATAACAGTAGTATACTGTGAATAGAAGTGATTTGAAGATAATGGGACAAGTCTTTAACTCATCTGAGTCATTGCTAAGCATTACCTCACTGTTATGCTGTTAAGAGGAGTTATGTCTGTCTTGGCAAAAATAGCAGAGAAATACTAGATCTGTCTCTTTGTGTTAGTAGTGTGCTCTCTGTGTTTCTGCCTTTGTCTGTCTCACTGTCTCTCCTTCTCTCTTACAATGCCCCCCCCCCCCTCCACCACCCCCAGTATATATCTCTGTCTTTAATGTATCTTTCTCAGATGCTGCACCTGCTGTAGAAGGCAGCCCAGAACATCTACAGAAAGTAACTTGGGAGGAAAATCAATTTCATGTAAGAGGGGCCTTTTGTTTATTTGAGTGCATATAATGACAACAGAAAAATAATTAACACACACACACACACACACCCCAGATTATTGTATTGCATACAGAACAGTATGTTTCCCAACAGCTTGCTAAACCAATGACTGCTAGCTAGTTATTGACATTTCTACATTGCCCAATGGAGCATGATGAATGCCGTCTGTGAACAAGTTTACTGAAGAACCCTAAGTAATAGCTCTCCATCAGCACAGAAAACTTAATCAGGTTTCTCTAGAACAAAGGTTATTGGCCCAAACAGAGCTCTTGACATATTTTTGGAAGTGCTGTTATAGATGCCAGACTTGATCAATAACTTGCACACATTTTTGAGCGACCTGGTCTAGTGGGAGGTGTCCCTGCCCATGGCAGATGCTTGGAACTAGATATCTTTCAGGTCCCTTCCAACTTAAACTATTCTATGATTCTATAATTTTCAGTTCCACCAGCAAGAGCCTCAGGTTTAGATGATCAGTACTTACAAAATTTGCCTATAAGTTAATTATATTGCTTCTACTAGAATTGCTATGCATTGCAAAACCTTTACATGAATAAAAACATTGCATAGAACTGCACAGAGCTTTGCCCTTGAATTAGGATAACGTGAGTCTCTGAAATGTTTTCTGTTTCGTGCAGAGAACAGAGAAGCCTGCACTCAGAAATGCAACATGGAATATGTACTTCCTTTTATCTAATGGCTTCTTGGGTGCCTAAGACCATTTAGAATGCAATGAGTATTCTAAAAATTGAGAAGCAAGTTTGCAGTTTTAAGAAATACAGTGGATTAGGGGATTCTTTTTTTGGGTCAGTGGACTAAATTTAACATCAATGCATTCAAGTCTTATTGGCAAGGAGTCATATCCACTTCAGTGAATGGATGAACAATTAAATTAAACTGTTTAGCCTCTGAGATTAATTCATTTTAAAGATGTGCTTAGAATTGCTGTGGACAAAGAAGAGAAAAGAAGACACTAGAAAGCGTAGAAAGAAACTAGAGACTTGGTAGGTTTTTGAGCACCACGAAATTCGAGTTAAACAGAAGGTTACTGCTCTGCTCAAGAGATGATACAAATGGGACAAAGCACACAGAGCAGAGTGAGAAGGCTGATTAAAAAAAGACTGAGCCATGAGAACATGATCAGCAGTGTGGTAATTACCCTTTAAGACTGAGACTAGCAAAAAATGGTCTGGACTTCAACAGTGTGGCTGATGATATCCTAATATATCAAATAAGAGTAGTGTTTTATTATAGCATTTTATAGTTTCATTCTTAAGGCTATAACCCAATATGCACCAAAAATGTCTGTCTTGTAGAGTAAGAAAATAGAGATATACTGAAAGCAAAGAGAGTACATGCCTCACTTACATAACAGGATGGGATTCTGAGGATGAGTTTAATAATCCTCACCACTGCCAACATTATTTTCCCTGTCTAAAAGCATACACTGAAAAATTAAAGACTTTCATATTACCTGAAAGAAAAGGCATCAGTGACTGTTTCATCCATGAAGGGTGATGGCACAGCTTTCACTTGATGCAAAAATAGGATTTTCATACCTCATCAATCTTTCACACTTCAGAAGGAAAGAAACTGTATCAGCCAACCTTCACAGGTGAAGTACACCATCCAGCATGTCTGACACCAGAGTTTTAAAGTCTCGGTAGCAGACAGTCTTCATAAAAACACTGGTTCTCCAAGACAGAGCAGCTTTATTCACCTCTTAGTTGCTCTCTATTACTTCCTAGGCATCTTTCTTTTGCAGTGTGGGACAGCCAGATGCAATAATCTGAGAAATCCTCAGTCTGCAAGCAACCTATACTCTTGGATGGAAACTAAAAATTATACAAGATTTGAGAAGCAGCCTTTAAATAGTGATACTTTGACTGTGTGCAGCACTCTGCTTGTAGACAAAAATCCTGTGCAAAAGGTCAGTAGTGCAGATTTGGATGAAATGATCAATACTGAGGATCAAAATATGACATAAATAGCCAGAAGATTCTTATTTCCACATAAGGTGGCATGGAACCAGAAATCTGTGCTACTTCTTCTTCTTTCCTTAATAGGACGTCAGTTGAGGAAGTCTGTGGAAGAACAAAGCGCACAAACCTATTAAAGAGTAATAAAATTCTGGACTCCTCTTTCTGATGTGTATATACATTTAAACTATTATTATTTATATAGCTAAAACAAAAATGTATCTTTCATTGGAGAGTATCACAGTCTCCACATACATACACACACAAACCTAAACAAAGCTACAAACATGCAGTGTTTGAAATTGTGCTAAGCATAAACAATATAGGATTTTTCCTTTCCTCCTGTTTTAGCATTTTGAAAATTTTCCTACTCCTTACTTATTTTGTAATTTACTGATTTGCTATAAAAAGTTACTAAAGTTTAGCCATTAGAAGTCATGTTCCATTCTCTGCAAATGAATGTACAGTATTTCTGAAAATCAGCCTTTAGCTGTGTTCTACACTTGTTAATGGCTCCATTACTTGACTGTTGGTAGTTGTCGTAGTACTATTGGCTGCTTATTTGATAACAATATTAACTTTTTTCTCTGATCATTGTGTATTTCAATCTGGCTGAATTACACATGATACTTCATTGTACTTTCTGATTAGGTGATTCATGTTTTTTCCACATATGAGGGTCTGAGCATTCCTCAGGTATATCAAATAATAATAATAGCATTTTGAAAGGTATTCCCTATTTTGAACAGGTGTCATGCTTTAACCCAAGCCAGCAACTAGGACCATGCAGCCTCTCGCTCACCGTCCTTGTCCTTCCAGAAGGTTAGGGAGAAGAGACAAAAAAGGAGGATAAAAGGAGAATAAAACCTTGTAGGTTGAGATAAAGACAATTTAATAAAACAATGATGGAAAAGGAAAATAATAATAATCATAATAGTGGTGAAAGATTATACAAGACACAAGTCACTCCCACCACCCAGGGAACTGATTACCCAGCCTGACCCAAGAAGTGATTGCGGATTACCGCCACCTGGTCAATCCCCATTTACATACCGAGCATGATGTCTATGGTACAGAATATGCCACTGGCCATTCTATTGTTCACTCTATGGTCCTTCTCAGCTTCTATAGGAAACTTTAAAAAGTCCTTGCATAGTATAAACGTTGCTTAACAACAATTAAAACAATATGCATTGACATTCCTTTAATACAAAATCTGAAAACGCAACTACCACTAGAAAGAAAATTATCTCAGATGAAAGCAGTACAACAGGCTACCAAGTTTTGTTCCTCTGCAGAGAAACTGCTGTGAATCTAGAATGGTAACTACTTTGGTTCTTATCCTGCTTCATTTTTTATCCCTTTTGTATTACTTTTCTTAAAAAAAAAAAAAACACAAAACAAAAAACCAAAAACAAACCCAAAACTTAAAGCGCACGCTACTGGTTTATTATTTTTAGCAGTTACCAGACCTTGGATTTTTACTTGTTTACTTTGTTTAGAGCCTTTGAAAATTTTTTGATCTTTTTGCTTAAGGCTTGACTGGAAGAATCCTGCATTTTTACCCTTTTTTTAATGTAAGATTTAGAAAAGCTACCCTTCTGCTCACTTAGCCTGTGACAAGATACAAGGAGAGAAGACACATGAGAGAATATATATTTATAAAAAAGAGCATATATTTATATAGAGAGCTTTGTAAGCAGAATCAAGTCAGAAACAACTGTAATGCAGATTTCAAAGCACTGACTTAGGAGATATATATATGTAGGTTCACATCACCAGCTCAGGTGTGGCATTATTCAAGTCAGACTCCTGAGGTTTATGGTGGACTTACATTAAAAGCAGACTGTATCTGCATTTGTGTTTGCTTAGCACTGAATTTGCTTAGCCAGAGTAGCCTTATGTCAGCCTACAAAATGTGCTAGATGTACTATGTGATGTTCCACACACTGTAAGAAGACTTGTTTTCAATATTCTAAAGAGTACTGAAAATTTGCTAAGGCAAATTTTTCTGTCATATATGGTGCATCACCTGTGGGGTGTTGTAAACAATTGATATGAAGACTTTTATGGAATAAATATAAAGAATTCTATGGAATAAATTAGTAATGTAAAATAGGGCCTTGGGTCTGGACAAATTTGCTTCTATATTTGTAATGATTTCAGCAGCTCCAATATCAAGAGTGAGCTAAGGATCCAGCAACAGAAAATGAACAAGTGTTTGCCTCTATTCTTTGCATCTGGGTGACTCAGATGGAGGTGAAAATAGAGATCATTTCAGCTGAATTAGCTACAAATGGAAAATTGATCACTGAATGCTGAAATTCAATAAATCATAGTCACTGTAGTTATTTAGCCTCTATGGCTATACAAGGTGTTAATGGCCCCTGAATGTATGTATGTGAGAAGCTTTCTGGCTCTAGACACTAGTTAAAATGTTGCTTTACTCTTTGGAAATAAGTTGTTGATATTTTTCCTTGCCCTTTTTCCTGAATTTGAGAGATTTGGCAAGTTTGGAACATATGATTTCTGGACAGCACACCTTCTGAAGAGGGAGGGAATGTCACGCTACCTAGGCAGTGGTAAAAGTATCTTGAGGTGGCTCTAGATGATTAGAGAAAAAGACCTGAGAAAGTAAATATTTAAATATGACCTTTAAAAAAGAGACTGAGAAACAGAAGAGCATTTGTACCTTAAATGTTCTTCAAATCCATGGCAAAAGGGTAAAGGTGTAGTATATAACTTCTGACATTAGAAGAACCTGCATGTTGTCTGCCTTAACTGGAGTAAAATTATTCTGTTGACTTCTCATATTTTCCTTATGAAAAGATCTGTAAAACTCTACCCTTTCACAGCTGAACAACTGGAAATATGTCTTAACGTACACTAAAATACTTTAATAATCTTTGATCTTTCCCTCCTGTTTTCAGAGCTTTTACTTAGTTTACAGGGTCTGTTTGCAAAAATGTGTTTCACTGAAATTAATTAGGTATTGTTCTCTCTAAAGTTAAAAAAAGACTATCCAGTAGAGTGTTAGGTGAAAAAATGATAATTGTGTTAAAAGTCTGGTGAATTAAATACAAGGCATGGAACTCTTTTAAACCATAAGAGTCAACTCATTAAAAAAACCAACCAACCAACCAACCAACCAAACAAAAAAACATCAGTGGAAATGTCTTCTAGTCCTTTTTAAAAGAACATTCTTAATCCTCTCAAATGTATCTGTTGGAACTCTTTATTTTATTCAGGTGAAATCCAAGTGTTCAAGTGAAATCAATATAAGCAGCACGTTATTTGTAGAATCATAGAATCACAGAATCATAGAATCATAGAACGATTGAGGTTGGAAAAGAGTTTTAAGATAATTTTTATATATATTATATATTAATACATCTAATTATTAATAGATTCATCTGAAGGTCACAATTGTGGGATCACAAGTTGGATAGATATTAGTTTCTAATATTATTCTTCTCCAGCAAAGAATTTGGACAAGAACATGAATTAACTAAATGGGCTTGATGTGGATTTCAGTGTAACTTCTATCACCATTGTATCATGGAATCCTTAGATCAAAAATTTAATCCCAGAATGTGAGATGTTAGGAATTACCACAACCCGTTGACCTAATGTGGGGGAGGAAGTACTTCTGGGGAGTGGGGATTCCCTTCAAGTGGACTATGTGTGTGTGAATACTTCTACTACCTTAAAATGTCTTTAAGCATTCTATGCTCACAGTATAAATATACCAGATAAATCTATTCCATTATTAGATTGGTGTGTACACATTCTTTTTGGCCCTCACTTATGATGAGCCTGGGCACATTTATTGCATTTCAAATTTTATGCTGGTCCTATTTTTTTTTTAATTTATTAGGGCCTTTGAAGCTGAACGTAGGTAACAAACTCCTGCACCAACTATTTTCAGGGAGAATTTGCCAGAGGATTGCCTGTTCCCAACTTGGAAGCTATAAAATTGTGATGAATTAAGAGAAATCCACTAGTTTCATCAGAATCTGCTAGCTTTGAAGAAGAAGCATTTGTTTTAAAGAAATACTTGGATATTAAAATACCACAAAAATTTGTATTAGGATCATGGAAGAAATTCAGATGACTAGACTAGTCAAAAAGTATAAAAATTATTTTTTTCATTTAAGTTTGCTACATAAGTATTGCCTCTGGATCAAAAGTTAATATCACTGAATGGTAAAAGTGTTTACAGGTATAATTCTGTCTCAGTTGTCCTGCAGGCTGTTCAACAAATATTATTATTTCACTCTGTATAAAAGATGGCTGCAATAAGGGTAAACACTATTTACCAGTTGTTCTTTAAAATTTGGTGTGTTTGTTTATGTAACTGTATTGAACACTCTTGGTGATCAACAAATGAGTAAAAAGTTGCAATTTCATTTTCTGAAAAACAAACTAATTTCAAAGGTTTTGTACAGTATTGCACTGAAAATGTTTTGGTCTTTCTCATGTGATTCGTAAGTCTTGCTTCTTATAGAAAGCAAGGTATACATGATCTTTGTAATCTAAAATCTTTTGGAATCCAGTTTAACAGAACATTTGTCAGAGAAATATTCAAAAGCGGTAGTTTCAGGCAAAATTTCATGTTTTCCACTTACTGTCTGGCCAAAGTCAGCTCTGAAGGATGTGGAGTTTGTGTTTCTAAAACAAAGATTTTTGATTTCTTAGTGTAATTTTTCTCTTCTTGCTGAGTTTGTTGAATTTGAGAATCTGTTGTAGCCAACATATACTAAATGGAAACAAACATTAAGACAGATTTTCATGTCTTTACATGGAGTATGGCACATAGGTTAATTAGAAAGGTTAACTGCTGTGCAGTTTATACTGCATTTATTTTCTTTTTCCACTCCATTCCTTTCTTGTTAGGAGGAAAACCAAAATATAAGCCAGCAATATTTTAAAGTCACAGAAAGATCAGAGTACTGCCATTAAAAAGTTGTATTTCCTTGTATTTCCAAACAGCGGATTCATCGGTGTTGTCTTTTAATATTGACTACATTTTCTTTAATATCTTAATTCATAGTTGATCCAAAGACTTGCCTGTTTCAGTTCTGTTTCATTCCTGGTTGTGACTCTTTTTTTGGTGAGCGAGGTTTCAATTGTTGCCATTCCCTAGCTTTAGTTCTCACCTTCTATTTTAGGATGAAAGAAAAACTGATTAAAGAAAACTTTTCCTGTGTGGAATGCACATAGAAAACGCACAACCTTATTGAGAGCTCTTTTGCATAACCATAGGTTTTGGAGAAGTCTACAAGCAACAGACATGCAAGGAGTTACTTTGTGACAAATGAAAATATAAAGAAGATTTATAAAAACTTTAGTCCACTTCTGTCTTTCATGGTTACCCAAAATTTTAATTCTTCTTACCTGTGAAACAATTTTTACCTTAGTTTTTAAAACAGACTTTAAAATAGTTTTTGCAAATAACTGCTATAGATCTTGCCTTCTTCAGTGCCACTCTTTAGAACTATGCCAACTACATACATTTTCCTTAAGTGAAGCAAAACAAAGTTCTGTTGTATTCACTTTCTGGGCCCCAATTTTGGCTGCAGCTTTGGGGAGCTGTTGCACCACCTAGTTCTCAGGCTGACAGCTAGAGCATCCCTGTCATCATCATCAAGAGAGTTTAACTCACAGTTCTTTTCACTGTGGAGAGTTCCCTACCTAAAAGTGCCCAGCATATTTTAAGTAAGACTGAATAAAATATTTCCTGGTGGCAGTTCACAAATAGCATAGGTTAGACACTATTCCTATAGGACATTTGCAGCCAGCCGCCTGGCTTTAGAGTGTACGAGGGTTTAAGAGTGTGGAAACAGGCTGTTTGGTGCCGGCTGATCTCAATGCCAGAGAGCAGCCCTGAGCATGTTTAATTTACTAATGTAAGCATACTGAGGTAGCATAATTTACTAATGTATGGGTCCCACATTCCAGTTTGGCTTTCTCATTATGCTACTGTCAGATTCTCTCCTGTATTCAGAAATATTACATTCTTGGCTATGAAGCAGACAAGATTAATACAAGGAGTGCATTGGGAGTAAAAGGTATTTGGACAATGCCCTTAGCAACATGCTTTAACTTTTGGTCAGCCCTGAACTGATCAGGCAGTTGGACTAGATGATCATTGTAGGTCCCTTCCAACTATTCTATTCTATTCTATTCTATTCTATTCTATTCTATTCTATTCTATTCTATTCTATTCTATTCCATTCCATTCCATTCCATTCTAATATTCAGACTTATCCTTTTTTGTTTTTTTCTAGTCAGTTACTGTCACTATTTAACTATTTAGCAATCTGTCTCCTATGAGTCCCAGGAGGGCCATAAATACTGTATTTTATATCAAAAGACACTTGCGGTGTTGGACATGTCAATTACAGTGCTGGATTTAGGGACTTAATTTCTTAAGACTGCATAGCCAAACACTCGGGATCTTTTCAATGGCCTGTCAGAGTCCTTTGGAATAAATGACTCAAAGCTTTTATATAAGATTTTCGCCATAACAACAGCTCATGCTAAATTAATGGAAGCAGGATTTATGGCCCATTGCAATAGATAGGTTTCTATTTTATTTTTCCACTCTGAATGATCCCCATTCTTCTTAACTAATATTCAATATGAGGTACATAATCAATAAGCTATGACATGATTATAATCTTGAGAGGATCTACATGTTAGGTGTAAGATATCATGGTAATGTGTCAGTAACTAGATACATTCACTGAGTGTATCAGTGAATTTGAACAGTTTAAGTCCTTGCAGAAATCCAGTACTATTTTCCATTATCCTCTCTGGGTTCTTCCCAGTTTCCCTTTTTTTTTTTTTTTTTTTTTTTTTTTAAATTTTCTCCCTCTCTGAGTGTATATATAGAATAGCACTCAATTTAGTTGTCTTGACACGTGTAGACTTTTATAGCTCTCTTTTAAATGCCAGCGTGTTCATGCTCTTGTAAAGGATGCAACACAGGAAAATTGACTGTGAAGGTCACAGCAACATTTCAATAATACTTTGAAGAGTATTTAGTCATATGATCAGATACAAACTAATACACATTCAGAGAAGAAAACAGCCCCAGAGGCTTTAAAATAATAATAATAAAAAGGTATACTTGTACAGTAACTCAGATTTCTCAGTTTTCATCCTTTATATTTAGACAATCTAAGTATGATACTCTCTGTGGAAGTAAAGTCAAAGATGCTGTCCTGCAGATAGGGTTGTTGGTTTTGACCTGTTTTACAGACAACAGAGATGAAATAACTTTACTACTAGTCAGAAAAGACACAATCCTCATGTTCCTAGCTAACTTCAGAGGCACAACATATAAAAAAAAGAATTAGAAGATCAGACCAAAAGGCATCTTCCTAGGATTGACCTACTTTCAAGGAATGGGTGGTAATACAGTTGGAGCTTTAGATATTCTAAGATAGATATTCCCTTTATATCATAATTTTAATAGTTGGGCAGTTGCTCCTTGCTTTGATGAATTTATAAAACTAATTTTTAGCAGGATTTTAATGAACAAATGCATGTCAGACAATATTTGGCTGGCAAATTGTGCCTGAAAGTTTTTATTTTTCTTTCAGGAACACTAATTGTTGAATACTTAGAAGAAAAAAATCCAGAAGGTGCTGACAGGTAGTTGACATCACTATTTTCAGAAAAACTTCTTATGTAGATTGTGGTACTGTTCAGGATCCATTGAATTGGATTAAGTTGCTACATCAGACTTTGTCATCTGACTTCGTTATCACTATCTCTTTTTTCTTTGTTAACTGTATGTTTGTACAGGATGGCTATGTGCGTTACAGGCATAGTCTTTAAATTGCGATGGGCCTTCGGGTTTAAGGTCTGGTCCACAAGTCCATGAGAACTAAGCCTAACCTAAACATTTACCTTTTCACACCATCTTATATGGAAGTTCTTTTCCAAGTAGTTCCCCAAAGCTAGGCGTGAATCTTTAAGGTTATAATATAGGTCCAAATAGGAGGGGATGGACTGACTTGTCTAGGCATATTTTTTTTTCCATCTTTAAAACTTCTGTCACTCTCAAGAACTTATCTTATCTTGCTTTTCTGTTACTCGTGTTTCGGTGGTGGACAACTGTGCACCGAGGAATTTTCCATAGTTTTCTAAAATTTTCCTGAAGAAATAAGAAACGGGTAAAAGTGAATGTTAGCAAAAGTGGAAAGGAAATTCATAGATGAAAATGTACTTCTCCAGTGTAATGCTTATCTCTGTGAAGTATTAAAAAATGGCTGCAGGCAACGGTGTTTCTTAGGCCAGTGTTTTTTATAGTGGAATAACTGTAAAATCTAAATACAGAAGTCAATTAACTCTAAGTGTAACATGAGTTATTACCTGACCTTGTCTCAGTCAGTTAAATGATATATGTTGGTCACAGAGGACAGTTCTCAGAAATCACTTAGCACCAGTGTAGGGCCAGGGTGAAATGACTTCTGCAGAGATTGACTGAAAATCTATGCCACTTGAACTAAAGCATATAGCTGATGGGTTGATTTCACCAGTATCGTGGAAAACCTTAAAAATATCAGTTCTAAATTCTAACTTCCACAGCAGCATACAGCTCTAGGTATGCTGTACATCAGACTTTCATTTTGGTTAAGGGATGAGGTATGTAGGCTCTGGTGTAGCTATGAATATATCCATTTATGATTATATACAAGTAAAGTCTTTTATCGATAGTAAGGTCTTTATTTTGCAATGGTTGTCTGTAAAGGAGATGAGAAGGTCTGAGCTCAACCTTTTTTCATACTTAAATAGCCATTTAGTATGTCTTTGGATTCCCCACTGCTAGGGGTTAGTAACAATGATGTGTATTGACTGTTCCAACTTTTCATCTTATCTTTAAAATAGGACAGAACAGAGTCATTGATTTTTCTCGACATATTGTACCTTTAGAGTTTGCTTTCTAATTGATCAGCAGTTTATTGTATGATCAAAAGTTAAAGCTTAATGTCAGATTTCTGAACAGTAAACTGACATGAATTACTAAGCCTATTCCATAAGCACTGTATTTTTTCTATGCCATTTCTCTAATGTTGATGTGCTTTTTCAAATCCATTAACATTATAACACACAGTGTTAACCACAACAGGCACCCCTTCAAAATTCTTGAAAGAATAAAAAACAGAGCGTATTTACCTCTCTTGCTAATATAATTCCTTCAATACTGAGTATTTAAACATGTGTACAGCAGAGAGATATAATCTTCTAATTACAATAATTTTGATCAAATGAAACAAAATATAGAAAAGTATTCTGTATTCATTCCTCTCACCTAATATGTCAATATTTTTAAATAAGGTTCTCATTTTCACGTTTGAGAAGTCAAAGCTTAAAAAAAATCATTAAGTTTCTTGATTATTTATTGCACATATTCACCACTGACTTCTGTTTTCTAGAGGTAAATCATTGTCTAGATAAAACCAATCTTGCAGGCCCCAAAGCTGCCAAAAGAGCAAACTTAGGCCAACAGACATGACATATCTAAAGGGAAATACAATTCTAAACAAACTTGGTTCAAAGGACTTGATTTACCAAAGCTTATTAAACAGATTACCTAGCTGTCCACCCATGGCTCATCTATGCCTCCATTCAAAATTTTATACACTTAGATCTGTTGACATGAAATCTATGCAATATTATATAGACCAGTTCAACCAAAAAAAAAAAGAAATGAGCACAATAAATACGAATAGGTCTTTGCTAACCTTGGTGATGCTAACTGTATCTTCTCAGCTAACTTTTATCCTTGTGAACTTAAACGGGCATTCACTTTTGTCTAGGACTTAATCATATTAGAAAGAAAATTGCCAGGTAGTTTTTCAGGTATATTGTATCTATCCACAATTGTGAAGAAAGAGTGTTTGTACATGCACATTTTAATCAATGGTTTAACATTAAAAACTTTTGTGGATTAATTCTGAAATTTATAGTTTCAGTCACCAATTTCAGCCAATGAAACATTGCCCATCAAAGCAATATGTTTATAACACTTAGTATACTATGTTTTTTCACACAGTGAATTCCTTTTTTTTTCAGGAATAACATTTGCAGGGAATTGTAGAGAAAAAATGAAGAAGAAATACAGAAACATTGGAAGAAATGAAGAATAGTATAATGATTATTTCTATAAATAAATCTGAGCAGCAAATTATGTAGTCATCAAAACAAGACGGGGTAAAAAAACTCAGTCAAATGAAAGTAAATGTTAAAGAGTCTTTATTGATTAGTTTCTGTTAGCACTGTTGCACTAGTGAGTCTTGAAAAAGAATTCAGTTAAACAATGCTTTTATGAATTCATGTAATGGTGAAGGGGGTCCTCCGTGTGTTTCAGCATATTGGAAAGATTAAATAGCACTGAGTTATGGAATATCATTGTAGGACTGATTTAAGAGAAAATAAAAATAAAGGCAAGACTGAATTAAATGTAAGTGGATAAGCTGAAAGCTGTGTTTCCAGCTTTAAACTTCAAAAATAGCTTGAGGTCACCCAAATCTGAGTACAAAGTGTTTTTGTGTTTGTGTATACACCTGTATTCCCTTCCGTTTGGTTTTATATATCTGGCATCAAGCACCTGCACAGACTTAAAGAAAGTAATCCCTATAACCAAAGGGAAACGGTGAGGTTTTACACTGAGGACTGGTTTTAGATCGATGTGTCTGTGTTGGTTTTTTACACTCACAAAAGAATAAAAAGTAATCTGTTTTATATTAGGTAGGAACCATTAAAAAAAACAAAACAAAACAAAACAAAAACAAACAAACAAACAAACAAAAAAAAAACAAACAAAAAAAACCCCAATACCCAGACACCATAAAAAACTGAGCACTATAAATTTCAGACTTAGCAATTGCCTGATGATTGCTTCAACAGCATTTTGCTCAGTACTGCCAATGGTTTACTGGAGTAATTGAGACTAATCTGATTAATAAAGTGATTTCTTGCACCAGGGTTTTGGTTTGTTTTGTTTTGTTTTTTTTTTTTTGTCTTTTTTTTCAGATTGAATTTGGAAGAAACTAATGTAGATTTCACTGGACTACCAATTGCATTTTCTTTCCAAATGAAATTGTGAAGGAAAGGATTTAATTTACTAGCTTGAAAGATGAGACGTCATGTACAATTTATATGTTCCAAGATAACAGTTTTATAGCTACAAATAATTGAAATTATAAGTGTTCTAATATCGATGTGTAGAGACTATACAATGGAAGATCAATAAGATACCAGTCTTTCAGTAAGTTCTACAAAAACCAGCTGATGAAATATACAAATATAAACACTCAAATTAGGAAAATTAAGCAAAGTAGTCACCACTAGGAAGTGGTTGAAGCACAAAAGAAAGTAGTTGTCTTAAGTTCTTCCTTTGAGTCCTGAAGGAGTAAAGCACCAGTGAAACAAGGCATGGTTCTCACTGTAATGAGAATCTTAAGTATAAACAGCTGTGGATGTTTTTTGGGGACAAAGAGTTCATCAAACACACACACTCGTCATCCCATAGCACTGGCTTCACTTCACACATTCCTTTTATTTCTGTTTGCCTCACTTCCAGGTTCCTTTTTTTTCCTGAGAAGTCCTTCCAAACATCATTGACCACCTCTGCAGAAGTTCATCCACTGATTTTGGCTTGTGATTTTTCTGCAGTTTCTCTGTACTGGGGGTTTGTGCTTTACGTTGTTGAAATGATAGAATTTAAACATTGCCTGCTGTAGAAATTTTCTTATAAAAGGCAGGAAATACTGGAAAAAAACATTGCAAATAGGGTTCAAGTAGAATAAAAGGATTGAACCGGCAGCCGTTCGTAGTTTCTGGAAAATTTGTGGTTGATATCATAATGCACTGACATATCAGCAGTGGGAGGAAACTTTCGTAGCAGTAATGTTCAAATGTGCTTTCATCAACAAATATGAATCAGATAAATCAGTTCTTGAACATAGTTTTTATCTGACAACTAGGGAATTTACACTTCCATAGGCTGAACTAGTCCCTTTTTACAAGCCTATGAAATGAGTCTGACTTTCATTTGACAGTTCATGAAGGCCTGCAAAGCTGGAGAGTGAAAAGAAGTCATAAATGTCAGCTGCAGAAATTCCACTAGAGGCATTTTTGCACCATGCTTTGACTGAAGTGGTATGTCACATTACCCAGGGATGAGGGCATGAAATTGCTGATCACACATTTTCTTACGTAATGATAATTAAAACCAGCCATAGTCAGCCAGATATATGGTAGAGATAGATGACATGAATAGTTAGTCAGCTATTACATGGTGAGCTAGTGCATAGAAAAAGAAAATTGAATTATCTGGCTTGGGAGAGAAGCTGGTTTTACATTACCCAGGTTTATTTAGCTAACTATACATAAAAGTGTAAAAGGCTTAATTGATACATGCCAGCACTGTCACCCTTTACTATGGAGGAGTCAACAGGATGGTGATAACATATTAGCATATTAGTTGGACTCACTCCATCAGGTCTATGTCTTTCCTGTGCTGAGGATTCCAGAGCTGGATTACTGATGGATGCAGTAATCAAGGTGGAATCTCACCAGCATAAAATAGAGGGGTAGAATCACCTCCCTTGACCTTCTGGCCATGCTTCTTTTGATTCAGCCCAGGATACAGTTAGCATTCTGGACTGTGAGAGCACATTGTTGGCTCATGTCCATCTTTTCATCCACCAGTACTCCCACGTCCTTCTCTGCAGGGCTGTTCTCAATCCTTTCATCACCCAGCCTGTATTGATACTGGGGGTTGCTCTGACCCATGTGTAGGATCCTGCACTTGGCCTTTTTGAACCTCACGAGGTTCACAGGGGCCCACTTCTCGAGCTTGTCCAGGTCTCTCTGCATGGCGTCTCATCCCTCAGGCATGTCGGCTGCACCACTCAGCTTGGTGTCATCTGAAAACCTGCTGAGGGTGCACTTGATCCTACTGTCTATGTCATTGATGGAGATATTAAACAATACTGGTCCCAATACGGGCTCCTGAGAGATACCACTTGTCATGAATTTCCATCTGGACATTGAGCAGCTGACCACCACCCTCTGGATGAGACCATCCAACCAATTCCTCATCCACCAAGCAGTCCACCCATCAAATACATACCTCTCCAATTGAGAGAGAAGGATGTTGTGTGAGACCACGTCAGAGGCCTTACAGAAGTCCGGATGGACAACATACATAGTTGTTTCCTTGTCCATTGGTGCAGTCAGTCCGTCATAGAAGCCCACTAGGTTGGTCAGGCAAGACTTGTCCTTGGTGAAGCCACATTGGCTGTCTCAAATCACCTCCCGGTCCTCCATGTGCTGGAGCACAGCTTCTAGGAGGATCCGTTCCATGACCTTCCCGGGCACAGAGGTGAGATTGACAGGCCAGTAGTTCCCAGGGTCCTCTTTTCTATACTTTTTAAAAATGCGTGCAAGGTTTCCCTTTTTCCAGTCACCAGGGACTTCACCTGACTGCCATGACTTTTCGAATATCATGGAGAGTGATAGCTTGGCAAATACATCAGCCGACTCCCTCAGGATTCTGGATGCATCTTGTCAGGTTCCATAGATTAATGTATGCTTAAGTTCCTCAGGTGGTCATGAACCTGATCTTCTCTTCCTTTGCTCCCCCAGTCCCTGCATTGAGGTCTATCCACTTGAGAGGTGTGTAGAGAGAGGTTGCCAGAGAAGACTGAGTCAAAAAAGTTGTTGAGTACCTCAGCCTTCTCCTCATCCATTGTTAGCAGTTTGACAGTCTTGCTCATCAGGGGTGTCCACTTTCTTTGACCTTCCTTTTCCAGATGACATAGCTTTAGAAGCCCTTCGTATTACTCTTTGCATCCATTGCCAAGTTCAACTCCAGCTGCACCTTGGCCTTCCTGACCCCATCCCTACAAAACTGGGAAATGCCCCTATATCCTTCTCAGGATACCTGTACCTGCTTGCACTGCCTGTGCATTTCCTTCTTGCCCTTTAGTTTGACCTGGAGTTCTTGACTCATCCATCTTGCCCTCCTTTCCTGATTTCTTACACCTGGAGATCGAGAGCTCTTGAACCATGTGGAAAGCATCCTTAAAGGTCTGCCAGATCTGTTCTGCTCTGTTGCCCCTGAGGGCAGTTTCCCAGGGGGTCATACTGACTAACTCCTTGAAGAGCTGGAATTTTGCTTTCCTAAAATTCAGGGTCCTGTCTTTACTCTTCGCCTGACTCATATCCCTCAGGACGGTGAACTCCTTAAGTGCATGATCACTGCAGCCCAAGTTGCCTCCAATCTTGTCACCAATTAGCTTACTTGCGTTGGTGACCAACAGTTCCCTCTGGTGGGGTTATCTATTACCTGGCTTAAGAAGTTGTCCTGGATTGGCTAGAGCTTGTCATGCTACTTTCCAGCAGGTGCCAGGGTGGTTGAAGTCCCCCAGCAGCAATGCATCTGCCCCTCCTTCCTCACCTGTCCCTCCTGGCTAAGCTGCACTCCAGCCATGGGATTCATCCCACCAAGTTTCAGTAATGGCAACTAGGTCATAGCTTTCTAGTAGCACAGTGGCTTCCAGCTCCTCCTGTTTGTTGTCCATGCTGTGTGCATTGGTGTGGAGGCACTTCAGCTGGGCTGTCGGCCATATCACCTTCTTAGAGGAACACCCCTTAATTCCTTTGGGGTATTTCACTAGTGTATTCCTCTTGGTTTTTATTAGCTCAGGAGCCCCTATCTCATCTCTATAAGAGTTCAAGTGTGTTGCAGTGTGGACAGCACTTCTCAGAGCAACAGGCTGAAGGCCCTCACTAGCACCTTGTCCCTCTAACCTTGGTGTGTCATCCCACAGCTTGTCAAGGGCAAGCCTTATATTTTCTCCATCCCCCTTCAAGCCTAGTTTAAAGCTTGTAAGTAAGCTAGTTTATGAGTAAAGATCCTCTTCCCCCTTTGAAAAAGGTGAATTCCACCTGATGTCAGCAAACCTGGTGCTGTGTAGGCCGTCCCATTATCAAAAAAAACGAAACTGTGTTGGTGACATCAGACACAGAGCCACGTGTTAATAGACTGAGCCCGTCTGTTTCTTCCAAGGTTGCTGCCTGCAACTGGGAGGAGAGAAGAAAAAATAACCTGTGCTCCAGATTCCCTTACCAACCATCCCAAGGCCCTGAAGTCTCTTTTGATTGCCCTTGGACTAGCAGTTGTGGTTTCATCGCCACCCACGTGGAAAAGGAGTAACAGGTAATAGGTAATTTATAGTACAAATGTTAAAATTTTATTTCACATATCACACCAACACTAGCTACAAACATAATAAATATTAAAGACTTCCATACAGACTAGTGAGTGCATCTGCAAAAAACAAAATACGGAACTATAGAAATATAAGCCACAGCATTCCATCAAAAACCATCCATAATTCTAGGCATCAATCAAAGCCTTATTGAAGTGCTTTAAAACACATGGAACAGTGACTTCTGATTCCCCATTATAAAGCATCCTTTTTTGAAAATCTCAAAGCATTTTAGGAAGGCTTTTAGTCCAGTAGTCAGTTAGCAAAAAGACACTATGCTAGAACACTGAGTCCTTAAAATCATCTTTGTAGAAGGTGAATGTTGTATAATGGATTTTCAAAGGTGAAATCAGCACATGTAGTTATAATCCTGTAGAAAAGCAAAAGACATGCATATTTCATGAGTTTTAGATTTTACTTTATTTTCAGCACCAAACTGGAGAAAGCTGAAGCATATGGATGTGAAATTCATATTCACATAAGGAAGCACCATGAGGGATGATTGATTCTCATGAGAACTTGCGTGATGGACCTACTTTTATGCAAGGAAAAAAAAAAAAACAGCTAAAAAAAAAAAGTCATTCCAGTTCACAGAATCATCCATGGTTTTCCCCCGAGTCCCTTATCACACAGTGCTATATCCATTTGAGACTGAATCAGTCCTGTGTTCCAGGTTTAAAGAAAGTTATTTTTTCAAATCTGTCCACACACACTGAAGTGATTATTCTCACATTCATTGTGCCCTTCTTGTGTTTCTCAGCACTGGGGCAATTCAGCTATATTGCCGAGACTGTTCTGAGGTTCAGCACCATGTGTCTTTGGAAGAGAAGCTGCTATGGACTGTTCCCTTAATTAAGCATTTTTACAACCAGAAGAAGAGGGTGTCTTTTCTCCACCTTGCCCATTCTTTTCTTAATCATTACCTCCATGGGAATGAAATGAGGTTACGATGGCTGAGAAAAAGGGCATGCTTTGGAGCAATGGAACAATTCCATTTGGTTGGAAAATTGCCTCTTTCATTTTGGAAAAACAATTATGAAGCACTATAGCTTGGAAAATCCTCAATGAGATGGTTCAAGTCTATTCTGCTGTCACCAGCTAAACCACAAGGACTGCAGTCAGAATCACAACCCGAACAGAGAGGTTCCAGAGAGAATGGTAGTGGGACACTACTTTCTAGTGAGCAGCCAGAAGGATAACCCAGTAAGAAGGGAGAAATTAATGAGCAGAAGAAAACATCTACCTAAATATTGACAGTGAAAATGCCTGCCAACCTGGGAACTGTTAGTCTGGGAACTAGGTCTGTGAACCACAAGCATCCTTGAGAAACACAGCTGGCATTTTTGAAGGGCAGCTGGATACTTAGAAACTGGTGGCATCGATACGTGCAAAACACAAATCACAACAAACTGTGATGGCAACTTAACATCTGAAAAGGTGAAAAATAACCTGGGAAAAGGGGAAAACATCCTGAGAAAGTAAGAATTTATAACTGCTATGGGCTGTCATCCTGACTGCAAGAACAGCAAAAGAGTCTGGAAAAGTAACAATTGTTCTGAAAGAACAGAAAACGTCATAATCTATTTGCTGCCCTGCATGAAAAATGTGTAAGAAATCAGGAAAGGAGGGCAAGAGACTGGCATGGATGAGAAAACAGCTCATCTCACTTAAATTTGTACACAAAGAAGTATCAGATCAGTTTAAAATACACACTGTCATTGGTACTTAAAGCAAAACCTGGCATTGACCACTGAAATTAAGTTTCTTTCTCATACTGTTGAACGTCAAGAGAGATGCAGTGAAAAACTAAACAGCAGATCTTAGTAATGAATCTGGTAAACCAAGCAAAGAAAACAGTTTCAGAACTGTAGCCTTTTGTTGATTTGATGTTTTAACTTCTCAAACAACTGAACTGCAAATATCGATGTTTTCTCATTACACACTTGAAGGAAAAATCCCAATCAATTTTTTAAAGTGAACAGTTGCCTGCACAAACATTGCATTTCAAAGTATTCTTCTTCAGAATTAACAACAAATTAGCCCTTGTTAATTGCCTTGCAATTCATTTTTCAAAGCCTTTGAGCAAGATGCTTGGTTTCTACAATTATTTTGGTACTAATATTCACTGTCATGCAACAGCTGTCATGTTTATATTATTTATTTCAGCACATTAGATTAATATACTGATTTAATCCACAGCTAATTTAAAAAGAAAACTAAAGACAGTACTAAAAAAGCTATCCCTAAGTAATATTTAATATTCTGGACACATACAGATGATACCCATTCCATAGATATCATGATTGTGAAGTTAAATTATAATTAATTCCCTGACTGAAATGAACAGTTGTTGTTCCTCTGTACTTGCATATTATTATTATGTAGAACTTACAAAATAATGGCTTTAACAGAGAAAGCTAAGTGTGAGTTTTCATCTTAAAAAAAAGAAATTCTAACAAGACAGAGTAAATGCAGAAAGAATAAATCTCTTTGCTCTAAAATACAGCCATGAACATGATTATAGAATAGCAGATATTGTTGCACAGTGCTTGAGGTACCTTAGCCTTAGTAACGCTAAAAGCATGGTATTTGCAGCTTTGTAACTGTTTACCTATGCTGCTGTAGAAGTGCTTTACCAGAGCCTCTGTGGTTTTATTGTTCCTTTTGTTCCCACACCGTTGTTCTCGTGCTGTTGGTCTCACGGTCTTGGACCTGCCAACCCCAATAATGCTAGCACAGTGGGTTCTCGTGGGAAATGGCTACCACTGGCATGACAAACACTCCTCTTTACACCCCTGTTCTTCCTTCTTGTTTTGCAGATTTTAGGTCTTTAGTTTTTGGCTGTTGCTTCCCCCCCCCCCAGTTTTCTGTAATATAGAGAAAACCAAACATAGCACACAATAAAATAGACAATAGTCCTTTAAATGCTTGAACAACTTTATCGAAGAATACATTTGCACAGAAACTTAACAGACACTTGATATGCAGTGCTTGCATCTGATTGGTATGCACTAAGCTGTGCTAACAGCATTACAAAAAGGAACAAACCATAGGGAGTTAGAGGGTCATGATGAAAAGTATGTAGCACTAAGGGCTAAAGGCAAGGCAATGAAACCATCATCACCATTGCTGTCACATTCCTCCTCACCACCTCTTGCATTGGCGAGAACTGCCTCAGAAGAGTATGCTTGCATGGGACCGTGTCACTGCTCTTCCAGTCCAGCCACTGGTGAGAATCTGCATTTTCCCTTGCCCTTACCCTTGCTCTTGCCCATTTTTTCCCTTTTCCTCACTTCCTTCCCCTTTTTTATTCTTCCATAAAAGTATCTTTCACTATTAGAGTTGTTGTATCCTATCAGCTATTGCCCCCACTAATAAATTTGTACTTGTGAACCTACCTCAACTATTTTTGCACAAGTGTTGTGCTCAAGAATGTTTGGCTGAGTTTGGTAAAATCATATGGCAAAATCCCATTTACATCCTGAATCAACTACAGAAAGCTCTTCTGTGGAGAGTGTTAATAAGACCTGCTGGGTCCTTGCTTCTTAGCATCTCTTTGACTTTGCATTCCTGTTCTCTAGCCTTCTCCTTGGAAATATTTTATGTCCCTTTGGCAGTACACCTCTGAAAAATCAGTATGCAAATAAAGAAGAAACTTCATAAACAGGGAAAAGAGAGGAAATAAAAGATACAAGAAGCATCAGAACCAGTTAGCAACTAGACAGAGCTGTGAAAAAAAATCTTAGATTAATTTAAAACATGTGACCTGTGGCTAGTAAAATCTTAGATGACATATTGATTTTGAAATTAGTGGGCTGCTCAAGGAGAGAAAATAAATCTACCAGATCTGCTTCCAAATGAGTTTTATTTTAATCTTTCATTATCACACTGACTTTGACAAAACCTCTTGGTGACCATTTCTTTGAATAATAATAAATTTAGTGTTGAATTAAAGACTACAGTAATAGAATATTTTTCCCATGAGGAACACCAGAATCAAAAGTTTCCCTCTGGTAGTACTTAAAAGCATCTAAACTAAGGAAATTTTAGTTTCCTCTAAACCAGTTTGTTGATAAATTAAATATTACTATTTTTATGTCAGGAGTAATTTTTTTTTTTTTTTTTCTATTTCTCTTGGTTTTTAATTTTATTATTAGGCCTGGTGAAAACTCATTATTATTTTCCAATGTTAGAAAGGTTTAAAAAAATTGATGCTACTTGGTTTGCAAACACAATCACTTAAAGGTAATGTGAAGATAATTTTCATGTTTTCAGATAGCGGGTTGTTTGGAGAAGCCCTTAATTCTTGTTTGAAGCAACGCTATTTTGTCAGGTGCCATTTTCCTCTTTTCACTTTATTCCCTTCTCTGTACTGCCAAGGTATGGTGTAACATAGGAGGTCCTGGCCCACTATTTCTAACAGCACAATGATATAGCCTCAGTGACCAAAAAACTAAGAATAAAACCAGTGACAAGGCACTGTAAGTTGGTTCTCTATCCAGTTAAATTTTAAAATTGTTGTACTTTGGCCCTAATACATAATTAATAGACACATATAAATTAAGACTAGGCACAATAAATAAATAATAAGGACATGAAGGATGAGAAGGTGATCAGGAGTAGACAACATGAATTAACGATGGGGAACTCATGCTTGGTAACCTGTTTATCTTCTATGAAGAAATTACTAGTTTGGTAGATGAGGGGAGAGCAGTGGATATTGTCTGCCTGGACTTCAGTAAGGCCTTCTACACTGCTTTAAACAAAGTGCTGACAGCGGGAAGGTGATCCTTCCCCTCTTCTGAGCTCTGGTGAGGCTGCACCTGAAGTACTGTGTCCAATTCTGCGATCCTCCGTACAAGAGAGATATGGACATACTGAAGAGAGTACATAAGACACGGACATACAAAGATGATTAAGAGATCAGAGCATCTCTCCTATGAGGAAAGGCTGAGAAAGCTGGGACTGTTCAGCCTGGAGAAGAGAGGGCATGGAGGAATCTTATTAATGTATATAAATACCTGAAGGGAGGGTAGAAAAAGGATGGAGCCAGGCGCTTTTCAGTGGTGCCCAGTGACAGGACCAGAGGCAATGAGCACAAACTAAAACACAGGAAGTTCTCTCTGAACATCAGGAAACATTTTTTCACTGTGAGGGTAACCGAACACTGGCACAGATTTTCCAGAGAGGTTGTGGAGTCTCCATCCTTGGAAATACTTCAAAGCCACCTGGACACGGTCCTGTGCAACTGACTCTACATGGCCCCACTTGAGCAAATGGCATCCAGAGCTCCCTTCCAACCTCAACATTTCTGTGATCCTGTGATAAAGTAGCAGAGATCAAAACAATTTCTGGATATAATACAGGAATTACTGTGGAACAGAGGCTCTTCCAAATAAAGTTTGCATGTAGCCATCTTTTTTTAGAGGATAAAAGAATTTAATAATATTGGTGCATATTCCATGCCACTTGGCCTCATTGCCTCACTGACATTTTCGCTGACTAGCATAGGTTTAATCTTAAAATTTGTCTCATTTTAGCTAAGAAACACTGTACTATAATGCAAAATATCCAGGGGGGTAGGGTGAGGAGAGGAAGAGAAGCTTTAAGCAGTGAATCACTAATCACCTCTTCACCCTCCAATTATGATTCTTCCACCTAATCAAAAAACAACTAATAATCCCACTAAAAAAAGGAGGCCACAAATGAGTCTTAATCCTGACATCACTAATAGTACTCCTACTCACAATCAACCTACTGGGCATACTACCATATACATTCACCCCAATCACCCAACTAGCAATAAACATAGTGCTAGCCTTCCACTCTGACATGCTACTCTCCTTACGGGTCTAAAAAACTAATCCTCAGCCTCAGATTTTTTTTTTTTTTCCACTAATTAATTTCTACATAGAAATACAAAATTAGTATTTGCAGCAAATAGGCAGTCCTTGTCTACTTCTACAAACATGCTATATGAAGATGACTCATATGGATGTCGATTTCTGCAGTGAACATACACCAGAGAGATTACTATCCATTTCTAGCTGCCTTTTACCCCCATACTGCTGAGTCTCGGTAGTAGCTTCTGTCACTGGTACTAAATTTGCACATTCAGCAAATGCTTAGTGTAATATACACTGATGCAAGTGCTTGTTATGGATTCCAGTAAGAAAAGCACTCAGGTTCTGTCAGATATTGATTAAAATACCATTTATTGGACATAACAGGAGAAGGAAAAAGGGGATAGCATAGACAATCTTACACCCCTTCAAATGGTGGGAATCCTGAGTTCTACAGAATTGGACTATACCCTTGTAGTCAGGGCATGGCATGCTGCACAGATCCTTTCTGTGCTGAGGTTTGCCAGTACTGTCGTCTTTAGAACATTTATAGGATTTTCTTGTTGGTAAACAGCTCTATTCATCATTTCTACTGTCAAGGAGAGGAACGTTTTATGTAAACATGCTGCTTAGCTTCAAGACTCCCTGCTCATTGCAGGGGTGGTTGGACTAGATGACCTTTAAAGGTCCCTTCCAATCCAAACTATTATATGATTCTGTGATTCTAAGATAGAAAGATAAATGGAGGTGGCATAAAGGCCAGGGACCAAGAGGGAGAGGGAACTGCATACAGGCGTCCCTGTTACAATTAATCATGTATGTTCATAGAGCAGTCAACTAATGTGTACAACACAGCACAGGCCTGCACCTATTCAGGTCAGCTGCTATGGGAATCGTTCACTCCTTGATGTACAGCAGTGTTCTGGTTAGGACTACTATGCCTTAGCTTAGCTATTACTTTCTCCTGTAATATCGTGATCATCGGTAGTCAAACACTGTCAAACAAAGTCAAATAACTTCATGCCAAGAGTCACTGTCACAGAGTAACCAGTATGAATATCTGCAGTGGTGCGGGATGCACCAAAGAGGTGGATAAAGGGAATATTGGGGTCAAAGTCTGCAGTGACTCTGAGCAATGGCTGGGGTTGCTGCATTCCTAAGATTTCTGGTCCTCCAAGTCAAAGTTCACTTCCAGCTGGCTTGTCTTGACTTTTTCCCTGTGGAAAACAAGGTGCAAGGGTTTGAGTGTTATTGTCTTTCTGTACTGCACATTTCAAAAGTGTTCACTTGTTCCTTATTTGGCATCCCGAGGTGTTATCTAATCAAAGATTGTTCATGAGCTGGAAGAAGGGCATCACTGCATGACCAAATCCTATCAACCTTTGGAGGCAGACTTCCTACATTTTAATGTAAGAAGGGAGTATATATGATTAAGAACTTAAATACAGAAGTGTTTAACAGTGCCACAGGATTGATCTGCACATGATATGAACTACCGCAGAGAGCACCTGTTGTGTAAGTGGCACAATTAAACAAAGGAATGAGTGTAAATTATCCTCCCACATCAAGAAAGGAGTGCTGGGGTTAATAAGATGTAAAAATGTATGAAATCTATCCAAATTAAAGGCATTCTATAAATAGAATCTTTCCTGCTGCATTATTCATTATAAAAGAACTATGGGGGAAGAAATGCTGATTTCTCTAGGTGAAAAAAATATTTTCATTCATTTCTGTATCCATATAAATTATATGACTTATGAATGAGTTCATAATGTGTTACTTATCATAGCAGTCATTAGATTACTCCAGTGCCAGGGCCCTGAGGGCACCACCAGCCCTAAATGTCCCTGCCTAGCTGCCCCCTGGGGCTCGCCCTACCCTGCCTACAGCCCAGGACACATTTTCAGCCCCCTGAGGGCTCCCCTCACCCTGCCCACAACCCAATGTCTGAGAATGAAACACCTACCGACGGGGTAGTACCCCAAATTCAGCTCCTCTGACTTGCATCCCTTCTTTCTGCAGCACATGAAGGATTTCAGTGCTCCTACTGTTGCACTGAAAAGATAATTCTTTAGTGCATCTATTTAACTTAATGAAGTCTCCGACTGATTTTGTATCTAGATTTTTCTGAATTGTGCTGTCATCAGCTATATTATAACTTTACCATGCAGCTGACAGACCACTGTAAAGACGTTTTGCGGTGACTTTAACATTTGCTCTTCTTTCTCAACATGGTCAATTCTGCATTTCCTTCTCCCCATTTTTGTCATGGACAGTCATACACAGATGGTCTGCATCAGACGAGGGAAGGGGAAAGGCACCTGGAATGCTGGTGGCAGAGCTCTCAGTCTAAATCCTGTTAATAGTGTCATGAGGATTTCTGAAGCTATGGTCAGTAAGTGGAAAGGCAGGTTCTGTATTTCTCCCCTAGAGTTTGTGAAGTTCAGAGGAATTGCATGAACTGATTGACTGCTTAGTCTTTATTGCCTGCATAACAGCTCTGTGTCCAGTTCTGCTTGCTTTCAGAAAATTTCACGTCAATTTGTGGGTAGGGATTCTCTAATTTGGACCTTGCAGTTTGCTACCACTGCAGAAGAAAAATACACAGAAGCAGCTTTGACTTTGATTAACATCTGCTAAGACTATCTGATCTGACAAGCTTTGGAAATGTAAGAGATTCCTCCTCCCACATTTGCTGGGCCACCTGTGTCAGTCTCTAGTTCCTCCTAGTTCAATTCAATAGCCAGTCTCTCTGGTAGCAAGGCTGAGCATGTATTACTGAAAGGCAACCTAGTCTGTGTGCGATATATACACATATATGCATGGCTGGCCACACAGATAACACCGACACACTTACAGAGCACTCATACGAACACAGGCAGCACCAGTAGCCTGATCCTGCTGCCTTCTCTGGATGAGCAGGATGGAGGTCCAGCAGTGAGTTCCACTAGGGCACCTCCACCTTGCTCAGATGGAACATATGTGTATATATATATGGCAAAAAAATAGCATACATATATGTGTGTGTGTGTTCGTATATATGTACAATATAGATCCCTCCAGCAGCTAAGCTTAGGCATCCAGTATGCCCAGTAGCTGCACCTGGATTCCAGTCTCCCCAGTGGCTGGCACCTGAGGGACATACAAACTCCACTCTGTTTGCTGATACAGACTGTCTCACCCTGCCACACCTGTACATGCCCCCACAGCCGTAGCTGGTTGGGACTCCCCTGATCCCCAACATCAACCTCCTCCCCCATGGTCTGACCCTTAGAGACACACCTGATGGCCAGGACACCTCACCTACTCAGCAGCGTGTCTGGCTTGGTCTTCAGTAGGGCTCTCACACTCACTTGCACGCCCACACTCACTCCAGGTGCTGCACCATGGGCACATGTGGCTCTGACCCACGGTCTCACCCCAGTGTCTGGTAGTTTGTTTCACTCAAGGTTCTCCAGTCACTGCCGCCATGGACACACAGGCCCTCTGTACCCATGGTCTGACTCCAGTTGCTGGCACTCAGACCCCCATAAACACATATGCATACAGAGTCTTTTACTGGAAAAATAACTAAAAGCAGAGTTTAATGAGACAGGAGAGACTACACGGATCAGATGCAGAGCACAGCCAGATTGGACTGACCAGTCCCTGCTTACAGGCAACCAGATCCTTTGATTCCCTTATCCCTTAATTTTCCCACCATTGTTCCTCCCCTAAATCACCTAGATCCCTCCCTTTTCCCACCTTTGGTTCCTCCCCAATACATGCCATAACAAATCTTGTGCAATCTCAAAACTCTGTTCCCCTGTATCCCATATTGTGTCCCACACCCGTAAACAATAACAATCACTCAGTCTGAAAAGGTGATCCAGAGGGTTGTTCCCATCTTCTTGATGGGTTTCACACTCAACGATGGATCTGATGACTACGGGAAAGCCCCGTGAGGAGCCTAGACAAGATGTCCCTTTTCAGGAGTCTATAACTTGAGTTTCTTTGCCTTTCATCATGCCTCCGTGCTCCCCCGTGCTTGAGGTGATGGACTTCTGATGGTCTAGTGGCTCTCCTGCCATAAGCTTGAGAGCAGTTGGGACAGGTTGTTAATTGAGTTACCCCAGCTGCCAGTGTTTCTCTTCTGCTCTCTTTGTGTGTGCCGAGGAGCTTATCACTTTACCTAATGTTATCCTTCAGTAGAGCTCTAATATTTGAATATGAAATCTTGTTTATTACACCTGATTTCATGATATATACTGTTTATGCTATAGGCCTATTTTAAATGTATAAGCTTCTGTGTTGTGCTTGTGGAGTGCATCTTTAAAGGATGTCTCATCTACCATGTTTTCAAATCACTTTGTGTCAGAGAGGCATTTGGCATGAGTACCATATGGAACAGTTTTAATTGAGGGACTAATCAGTAATGGATCATTAATTAAATCTTAATTTTTTTAAGACTATTTGAGAGTATTAGCCAGGAAGCACACTTGGGAAAAATATGTTCTGGAGGGTAAGTCCTATCTTCATCTCATTTTATCATTTGAATTTTATATATTGCAGAACAAAACTCAAAGATTACAAACACTTATGAATACCCATACTTTTTTCCAACAAAATGGAAGAGACTACAGGCTCTATCTTTGCTTTTGTGGAGGTTTCATTTTGAGTGCAGAATCATTGAATCACTGTAGAGTAATGCCTTTTTCTATACTGTCGGTAGAGAAAGACTGATAACTTGCCTAGACTTTCTGAATTGCTCCCTGGAGGTACCTGATTTTCCCTAGTGAGTGTATAGGCAGCATTACTGCCTACTAAGAGAACTTTGACACGGTCAACTAGGATAGACTCTGCTGCCTAGGAATTGTATTACATCAGTCAGGCACCCAAAATAGAGCATCTGACTCTGGTTCAAAATAAATAACAGCACTCAGCCTGAGTTTACTGAGCCAGGAAAAAAAAAATATAAAAAAATCCATTACATTGCTTAGTATTTTACAGTTGAAGTTGTACCATCATCAAACTGCAGAATTTTTCCAAAGCTGTCTGATGAAGAAACAATGTTTCTTTGGAAGCTGCATAAATTACAAATGTAGTCTTTAATATACGGAAGAAAAAAAAAAAAAAGTCCAGTTCCTTCATCAAAGATTTTTATTGATTTGAATAGGAGCTGGTATAAAAAAGTTAATAAGATCAGAATTTATGGGAAGTTCTTCCAAAAAAGAGGGAGAAAAAGAAGTCCTACAGTCTTGTGCCTGTACTGAGTGAAATATTTCTCAGATTAATGGCATTTTTTTTAAGCATTATGTAAGTGGACGTGACTGTTACTTTATGTCACAAATGTGCAAACCTCCAAAACTGTTTCTCCATTTTTTCCTAGTGCGATCATAAATACTAAATAAATAATAGTGACTTTTGAAAAGAAAAAGAAAAATTCCCACAAGTGTCTTAGTATCACTTGGGAAAAAATATCAAGGCAAAACTGAATATATATAATATGATATAAAAATATATATATGATATCCCTCTATTGTCTTCTCCACTGCTTCAGAGCCTTAATAGATTTTTGGATTCCACTCCAGAGAAACCTTCATTTAATCATCCACATTAGCTAGAGTAATTACAATTTTCAGTACCTGACACTCCCAGACCTCCAAATAGAATTACCTTGAAGTGTTATTTGTACTAGGATCTTAGTATTCAGAAGATGCTGTGTAATTTCTGCCAAACTCCTGAGATTCAATAGCTGTAATGTCTTTTATCTGACTTCCATTTTCTTTCAATAAAGAAACCGAAGGAGTATTTTCTTTGAGATGTATAAAACTATCAAAATGGATGACATCTGAGTGACAGGGCACTATCATTAATAAAAATCAGAGGCCGTGTCATCAAAAGTCTTACAGACATTAATCTGTCATGTACACTACTTCTTGCAGAAATGGATCTCAGGGTTAATAATTATTTCTGTTTGTAAGCCTGGGACATTACATTGCAATTATTGACTCTAACTCTGAGGTAACACAAATGCCTTCAATATTAACACTTATAGGAGATGGATAGGTACCTATGTTTGAAATGCTGGTACAGAAACAATAATTTAACCATGATCTTTTTGACTAATGAACTCTTTACTCTTCAGTTATAGCTAAACTGGAATATTATGGTATTTAAACTGATGAGTCTTTTGTGCTGTGGATACTTCCAGATGGAGTGCTGTAACAAGAACTTTAAAAGTTACCATGCCTTAGAGGAATACCTGGAGAGTTGGGTGATTCACTGCTCTTAGATGGTTAATGTGAGACTGCAAGTAGGGCAGCAAAAGCAATTTTATGTCCTCAAAATCTCCGCTGCATTAGCTGGCATAAATTGCATCGCTCACTTTGCAGACTTCCTGTATATTGACTGAGATTCTGACTTTTAACATTCGCTTTCCCCTATGCTTTCTCTCTGTTTTACAGCTCAGTCCACATTTTATGAGGTAATTAAACATCCCTGCACAACTTTCTTGGAGGCATCTAAAGGTTAGCCATAGTACATTATTTAATGGCTGATCAAAGGATGGCAAATTGCTTATGTGATATTGTAGGTGTTATAAGACCTTCTTTTTGGATAGTCTGAAGAGACTTAGGGGACACAATTTCTTTTCTTTTGAGGTTAACTTCCAAACTATTCTGCAATTCCGTGATATCTTACATGGGGATTGCAATAGAAGGTGACAGGCTGGGAAGCAAATCTGATCCTCTGTCAAGAAGGAATGCAGATTTTCAAGCCAGAAATTAGGCTTGGATTTAGGCCATCTTTCTTGAGTAATGGAGTGAGTCAGGGGCATTGATGAGAATGACATTGGTAATTTGCCAGTACCAGTTTGATATATGTTTACATAAATTTATATGTACTTTAAACTAGAGATACATGAGCCATTGCTTTCAATTTTTGCAATGTTTTCAGAATTAACTTTTCATTGTCCAGTTTACCTGGAGATGTTTCATGGGTGAGTAGAAAACAAACACCAAATAAATTACGGAAATGGCATGTGAGTTTGTAAAACACTGATGTGTTATTTATTTACTCATCTAGCTAGCTTTATAGATGCCTGGCATCACTTATTCTGAATGTCGCATGGCCACAGCTTCAATATGTTATATTTTAATCCTCAATATTTCTGAAAATCAACATGAAAGCACCATGAAGAAATAGAAGTTCTTAATGTAACACTGGACAGCTATAATTAAAATAAACATTAATATGTATTCAAAAAGTTTTAAAAATTATTTTTTTTTGAGAGTTACAAAATGTTATGAAACATTTCAGTGAAAGGTGTATCCTAGAAGAAGACATTTGAAGATCAGTGTTATTTTCTCTCTGTTTCTATTCCTTTGAACATTTACCTTGGACTGCACAAAAACTGAAGTAGATTTCAGATACATCCGAAATTATGAAGTTTAAGATTCCAGTTTGAACTTCATGCACATTTGAATTAATGTTATTTTGGATTTGAAAGTCTACTTTATATTGGTTTCCACTGTAACACAACATCCTTGAGCATATTTTAAGTATAAATTTAAGCAGATCACCATATCAGCCTTTCTCTTTAAGGTTCATATGATTTCTTCAAGTGGACTCACTGGCTAAAATTTAAGACTCTGTAGGGGCATTATACTGTATATCTAAAACTATTATAGTTGCCCACTCAGATGACCATCACTTTTCATTGGGAAAGTTCTAAAATGGAATAATAAAAATAAAAAAAAAAAAAATAAAAAAAAAAAAAGATGTGTAGAATGTGTTTATCTGAAACAGGAAAGGAAAATTTCCATAGCTTTGTTCTTATGCTGTGATAGAATATAACCAAACATATTTTCTTTTTCATAAGCATTCCACTCCATCTTCAGTTTGTATGCTTCCATTTGCCTCCCATATAAGTACAATTCCTGACAATTAGATGTTCTCATTGGTGAAGTTTTTTGTCATTTCTGAAGCAATTTCAATAACTGTCATAAGTTCCACCTTAATGAACAGTGACCTTCTGGAACTTTTTGAGTACACAGTATGAACAATAGAAGGAATTTCCTATTTTCCAGCCCCATAGTTACTGAATTATTGTGGTTCTTTTTCATAGGGACTATCATCTCATTAACTCTTTGTGTATAATTGTCACAATTACTGCCTTTTGTAACAAGAACAAAGCTTCTCATACAACAGGAATTTAATAGCCTCCAGTTTATAACAAACTCCGAGTACTTTTCTTTAAGTTTATTTTGTTTATTGGCCAAAAAAGAAATAAAGAAAAAAAGAAGGAGGAAAAAAAAAAAGAAAAAAAAAAACCACTCCATCTTTAAAAAACCCTAAAGCACACTGAGCTTGCTTTTTTGTAGGGAAAGGCAAAAATAATTTCCATTTGAGATAATTTATTACTCACTGCAATTAAATGAAATAAGCATATTTAGAAATCATAGGATCATACTTAAAATAAATTATACACTATTAGAAATTCTTTAATTCAGTTCAATTTAATTATGTTCAGTGGCTTTGATAGAAAACATAGGAAGTGTATCATGCCTTTAGCTATATCTGTTTTTAACATAAAATCTACACATGAAAAGAGGCTAAATATGCATTGGAAATTAAGATCTTATTCTAAAGAAAAAATAAGTCTAGCTTAGTTAAAGTAAATGACACCATTTTGCACAAAAAAAAAATATACTCAAAATTAGTGATCAGTCATCTAGGAGAAGGAGACTGAAAATGAATAGAACTCAGTTTTGCCAAGATTACATATATTCGATTTTAGTACAAATAAGACTGTAAAATGCTTAATTTGAAATTTTCTTTAATAGCTGCCATATTTGTTTTGAGAAAGAAACATAATTTATTTTAATCTGGTTTTGCCACAATTATATTTTACAAGCTAACTAATAATATCAAGTATTCATTCTGCTAGATTTCTCCAACCTTTTACAGAGAAAGAATGTCAGGCTAGGAAATTCCCAAAGCAGATCTTTAATTAGTACTCTATTCTTAAATAAAGGCGATTTTTTTACTTTAATCTGTTTTCTCTTAATTTAACTGGATGAGGGAGTATTCTCTTGCTAGATTTTCCAAAAAATATTCCTTTAAATATCTGTGATATCAAGCTGTCATTCTATGATTCTATTTAAACTGCTAAGTAGCTTAAGTCATTTGGAAGTCATTTGGCAAAGACTTAGATTCACCTGGAAAAATCCAAGGAATGTTCTCCAGTTTTCACCCTGATGTTTATGTTATCAGACTGAGTCCATTGATTTCAATGGATTATTCAGAATTCATTTTGATATAATTCAAATTCCTATTTGAATTTTTATCATTATTTCCTCAACATAGGGTTATTAATTCAATTCGTATGGTTTATCCATTTGCAAGTACTGGATTTTGATATATTTCCTGGCATTGAGCAAGACTTTAGTCTACAAATAATCTTTCTGATGTTAATGTCACCATGTAAACAGTAAATAATACTTAAGCTTAGTAAAATGATTAACCACTCCAAAATTAAACTGTAACTGATAAGAGAAAAAAAAAAAAAAACAGCTTCCTGCAAATTACATGATTTCCCAGGGGAAGGAGACTGTGGAGAGGCCACTCATTTTCATGGACAGGTTGAGCCAAACTAATGCCTCCTATTAATCATGAGACCTCATGACACCTGAAGTCTTTAATTGATTTAGTACTATCCCATCCTCAGAATTTAAGTAAAGGGTGCTTAAAATCTGAGCTCAGTAATTTTAGGCTTTTATTGTGACAAAATGTGAGTACATCCAAAGGCCAGCCTGGTCTTCCTGAGGTCTAAAGTGCCCTCTGGAATTTCCTGCCTTCCTCCATGAAGGGTCCATGGGTACCCACCCTTCCTTCATGAAATCCAGGGTAGCTGCTCCTTAAAGTTTCCCAGCTAAATTGCTCAGATTAGGCAGCAGTAATCTGAGTCCTACTCATTTCTTCATAAAATTAGATTTACTGATCTCATTTATTGGGAAGAGATTAGCATATTATTAGAAACGATCCTGTTGTCTTCTATAACTAGTAGGGAAGTTATTTCCTAGCATGTTACATGAACAATACAAGTCTGGACACAGATCACCGTACAATTTTAAAATGTTACAACTAAGATAATTTCAGTAATGTAGATCTATGAATGTCCATCTATTTTACTTAATTATATTCAGATTCACATCTCATGACTAGCTGGTTTTCATATGTGTCTGTCATGTTCACAAATCTGTTTAGACACATGCTAATTTTATGCCAGAAAGAAAAGCATGAAGGACAAAACAAAGGAAGGGCTGGGGTTTTCTGAGTGGAAAACTGTGTAAAATTGTAAAATGTGTAAAACTGAAAGCCAAAACTCCATTTGAAAATTTGTTTGGGATTTTGAAAGAATTACAGTGCTTTCTGATCTTTTCAGTTTAAAGGAAGGCATGATATGTCCTTGTGTATCTCTTGTTCAGACATTCCTGGTGTATATTGTTATTGGTCTCTATGTATGAGAAAACAGAGAATAAGTAAACAATGGGCAAAAATAAATCAAAATTAAGATAAATATTTTCTACTTCAGTATAAGAAATATCTTCTTAGAAGCTAATCAGCCTTGCAAACAGACTGTGTTAATGTGTTCAGAGTTGGCAAAAAACAAATGTACAGGTCACGTCAAACTCCATTAAATTGTTTGTTATGAGCTAAATGAATGACAATAAAAGCTTTCAAATTTTTAATGCTTGAGCAACTTTTCATCTGATTTCTTTCTTACTTTTCTATTTCGTAGAATGACAGCCTAGCTCACTACCTTCTTCCTCATCACCTTTGCTTTGTGATGTGAGAGTGAGCTATTTAATAAAGGTCAAACAAACTAGGAACATTAGGTCACAGTGTAGATTAATTTGACAAATTCACAAAATAATTCTACGGTGCGCATTGAAGTAGCTGGTTTTAGAAGACTCCATACTACTAGCAGTTCATTTAAACAAGTGGAAAGTGGGCTGGGCAGACTGCACGTCTGAATTTGAGAAATGTACTTTCATTGTGTCTGTCACACAACCTCTTAAACAGACGTTGATACTTCATATAAAATGTTGAAACCGTTATTTTTAATTAATCTTTTTACGTTATTCTTTTTTGCAGATTTCCGCCCCGTGGGATTGCACGCCTTTTGTGTGGGAATCTCTGCATGTGTCACAGCTAGATACTCCACAGAAGTTCTCCATTATGACCACTTAAGTTGATGGTGAATGTAGGCACAAGTAAAGTTACTTCAGGGCAATGCTCTGCACCATGGCACTGCTGATTTCTTCATCTCTGCCATGCCTTGTTACTGCTATAGGAGCTACTGGGGGACACGGCCTTCCCAGAAACATCGTCCTCCATTGTTGTTTCTGCCATTCCTTTGAAGATAGCCTCAGATGTTCAAATGAACCTTTGCGAGTCTGTCATCATTTTTCCAACCAAGGTGCTTTGTCAGACCCTGCTCTTGTACTGCATGAAATGCACAGCCTCCACCACGGAAAGGCAAATTTCAGTTTTGCTCGTGCTGCTGAGAAGCCTTGAGCTGGATCTGCAGGGTTCCTGTTTCTTGTAAAATGTTTGACTCTGGAGTTTAACAACTGCCTTAAACCATGTTGGAAATTCACTTCTATTCTCTGTAAAAGCAAATATAACAGGTAGTTTGCAGATACCACACCAGAAAATCTTCCACCTGCCAGATATTCGCAACCTTCTTGCTATTAGTTGTGTTGTTCAATTCAAATAATGATTAAGGAATGCACTTAGTGAAACATTGTGAGTAAAGGACTTTGTTAAGTTAAATGTTCATTACACTCCCTGATTCCATGCAAACATTGTAAATTTTCTTAATAAAATATTTGCCATTCTTATTTACTATCATGTACAAGCAATGTTTATTTCACAATAGTCATCAGCTATGCTGTGCACTCTGAATGAGTTTAAGACCTTATTAAAACAGCCAGCATATGCTTTACTTTATAGTTTTACATTCCTCAGTAATTTCAAAAGAAATTTCTCTAAGTACTAATACTTCTCCCCGTGACTGATATTTGATGATTGTTGATATGTAGTGTTTTCCATTGTTTAGGAACAGTCATGCAGAAATAGATTCTTGAATATTTTCAGACCTTATATTTAAACAATGTCTTGCACTAATTTAAGTTCTTTGATATATTTTTTGAGGTGTCTATTCCTGTACACACCTCAACCAACAATTTTGAATGTTATCATAACCAAGACCTTTCCAGTCATGTGAACCCTTTAAGGGCTGTCTACTTAACAAGTTTTAACCTCCGTTACTTCTATGTCTATCTGTGTAAATGAATATTAAAACTACCCTGTTATGTTAATTAGCTCATCACAGTCCATTCTGAAATAGTAGAGTTCCATTCAGGAGAGGTCCCTGTACAACTGCTATGCAGAGGATATGATAACTCAGTTGATAAAGCACAGTACTTCAGCTTTGCCTATGCAGAACTACTGGCCATTTCTAACTGTTATAGCATGACCAGGATACTAAGCACTGCTCTGTTATATTAATGGAGTGCATGTAATTCATAAAGGAACTTAAGACCTGCATGACAAGATTTCCTTGCTTTTTATTTAGACGGTTGAATAAAAAGGTTTTAGGCATCTAAATTTGAATTGGCAGTCTTGTCTTAATTTTTAACATTGTTCTTTCACAAATTCTATAAAACAAAAGCATCTATTCCCTTAAGAGAAAATTTCACAGACTTAACATAACAGAAGCAGTCTGACAGTATGTACACAGCAAGAATGGTGAAAGAAGATTTCATAAACTGCATCTATTGTCTCATTTATCCAGTAATTTTCTACCTGATATCTTCCAGCATGTTCTGTTCTGGGAGGACAGAGGTGCAGGGTTCTTTTCAGATCCCAACAAAAGAAGCATGATGGAAAATATTGTAATAAAATGGCTTTAATGATAAGATAGGAAGAGAAATAGAGACAGTCAGTAAATCTTGATCTCTTCAGATGCTGGGAACTCTACTTTTGTGCAACTTCAACTGGACCTCAGGTGGACAGCTGTGAGAAATGCTCCTTATCCAATAACAATGGTTTAGGCAGTGATAGATATGAAGCACATTTTATTTAGACATTCTTGCAAGCATGGGTGTCCTAGCAGGTAGGCACACCTGAGTTCCCAAAATAACTTCTTTTTATTTTCTATCCCCGGCCGAAATTTCCCTCCCCTGTTTCCCCATTAGCTAGGTACTCCAGGGTTTACAGCCTATCCAATTCACCTAAAACTACTTCTGTTCGCTCCACCTCTGTTTACTTCTCCCCATCACCCTGTCTAAACCCCTTACTTCACCTGTTTATTTCTCCTCTTTCCTGGTATTATTGCCCATGGTAGCTGGTCTCAGTTAAACATTCATCCTCCCATTAAACTACCAATCCAGCATAGACTGGTTTCTCTTTTGTCTAAGGGATGAGCATTCTTGCATGTGTCTTGATCAGCCTTTGTGTTGTTAATCATTCTCTAGCTACATCATTGCAGACTGGCCAAGTTGTTCCTCTGCAAAAACAATACTTAGATTTTTCTTACACAGCCACCATGTGCTGTGCAGAACCTGTGCATGGGGAGTTTCATCTTCCCTATGCAGTGGCTCCTCATATCTAGTATAACAAACAAAACTATACAACTTGTTTTGACAAGTAGGCGTGTCATCTTTTGCTTAATGCCAGCCAGAGCAAACCTAGTTGCACATATCTAGGAACTATATATAGGACGAGTGTGTATCCAGGGTGTTTCAGCATAATCTCTTGCATTGCTATATATATATATATAGGGCTATACTGTAGTCACTTGCACTAACATATGTGTTTCTCAAGCCCTAAATACAAGAGCCAGTATGGATGCCATGGATTGCTCTGCATCTCTAACTCCTCAGCCCCAATATCTTCCACAAGGATTCCAATACATAGCATCAGTAAATATAGACTCTTTTCCCAGCATAAATTATATGTCCTTATTTAAAAGTAAGGTTGAAATGGTGTCTCACATAGTCTTTAGAACTTTTTCAAAAGCCCTGAATTGCACACCTCAGGGATGTACTGACTTCTTTGGGAATGTTCCCAGTATTATTCATGTTTATACCACTGGCTTCACTCCAGGAACTACAAAAACTCTCAAGTTATCTAGGAAGATACTTCCATGATAAGAAAGAAAGTGTGGTTACTAATGATGAACCATATTTTTCAATTCCACTTCTTCCTGATGGTCTGATAAAAGCACCACACGACAGGGAAGGAAGAGGAATTTTTGCACCAGTGTTCAGAATAAAAGGTGTCTGCTCTTGACCAGGGGAGCAGTTCTTTGTGGCAGCTTATTTCTTTTATAACTTTTTTTTTTCTTTTTTTTTTTTTTCCTGGAAGGTTGTAATGTCAGTGTGGAGGATCTTTCTTAGCTTATCCTGATTGTTGAATGATGTTATATGGCAGCTGAGGCTTGCAGTTCTCGAAATAAGGTGTCATCACTAGTAATTGATGATTGCCATGTCAAACAAAATACAAAATAAGCTGCTTATATTTTTTGTCATCTTCATAAAAATCCACAAAGTCATAGAAGAGGTTTTCTTGGTTCTGACAGATTGTGACCTTTCCCAGTAATTGTGAGCATACAGGCACAGTTGGATTTTTATTGGCAGGCTAAAGTCTGAAAAACTTTCTGGCTTGGCAGAAGAGAAATAAGATAAATAGTGTCTACATCATCTGCTCCTGCTCTGTCTACACATGAAATCCTTGACAATGGTAGATCCTTTTCCAGAAGGATTTTCTTTAAATATCTGTGTAGCATTGTATACCCCTGTCCTAAAGGAAAGCATTGTAAAAAACTTTAAAAAGGTCCATAAGTAACACAGTACAGCAGAAAACTGCAGAGACTGGTGATAAAAGAAATTGAACCACCTAGAGGACAGGGACTGCACAGATAATTTGTAATACATGAATATCTGGCTTCCAGGGTTGTACCAGCTGTTTTGTTAGGAATATACCCTTGAAATTCAAGGAACTGCTCATGATGTGTATTAATACATCACCAAAAATATTATGGTTCAAAATAACGAGATCAACAATTCTCAAATTCTAGAGTATCCTCTTTTGAGAAATGAGGAGTTGGCATCCCAGCCAAGCAGTTCAAAGAATTGTTTAAGAAGGCGGTATAGAGCGGACATTCAAAACTGTCAGTAGATTATGGGGATTAATAAGAGAGAGATCTGGAATACATATTTTAAACAATACTGTTATCATGTATACTGTTTATGAGTGATGAATGGTCTCTAGGAAGTGATAACAGTGACCTAAGGAGTGTAAGCTCAATGACCACACTGAGAACATGAGAATTCTACAATGATTTTTTCTTATGAAATATGGTGCATCAAATGTCGTATCAACGTGGCAAACCACATAATGAAACTAAGTCCTAAACACCTTACTTGTACCTTAGTGATCCTCAGTCTAGGTACTGAAATTTTCATCTGCGTTAAAAGAATGGTTGGGAAAGACATGCCTGGAAAATAAAGAAATCCAAAGAACAAGAAGGAAGACATAACAGACACTGGATTTTTTTAGAAGAGTAAGGAAAAAGCAATTGAAATAGGAAGGTCAGAGAAGGATTAGAGAGCCCTTCACAGCAATAGTAAACCTCAGGTACAGCAGAACTAAATTTCTGGAAAACACCAGGAAAATTCCAAGGTATAAGTTGTTATGTTTCTATTTCCAGTTCCTTTTCCAAACATGCAGTGAAGTGCTTCATGTTTTGCAAGAAGGAAACCTTTTTTTTTTTTTTTTTTTTTTTTTTTTTTTTGGAGGTAGAGAAAGAGAAGAAGTAATTTCAGATTTACCTGATGTTTATTATGAGGCATTGAGGTGAAATGTGACCTAGGGAACCCTTACATATACAAAAATAACAAATCCAGATAGATGAATGCTTGATTACAGATCAGTTTCTGTGGCTCAACAAGTTTGAATCTCAGGAGTTTAACTACTTCAGAAGCTACTATTTTCAAGTGCCAGGGAAAAGGTGAAGCTTTTTTGTAGCAAAAAGGAGACTTAGTCCACAGTGTCTGGTGATTTTAGTTTATTAAAATACCAGTACATCCATCAGTAATGTTTAGGAAACACTGATGCAGAGAATCATGCAGAGAATCATGTGAAGGAGAAAAAGGTGAATGGGAATGACTAACATAGATTTATTATGGGTAAAACCTCTTTGACAACCTGATTGTCTTCTAGCATGAAATGACTGGATCTGTGGGAAAAAAGAATGCAATGAATATTGTCAACTTTGACTTTATCGAGTTTTCAACATGAGCTCCAACAACACCTTTGTATGGGATGTTATAATCTAGATGGCTGGACTACTAGATTGGCGTAAAACTGGCTGGATTATCTATCCAACCACTGCTGGCTGGGTAGTGGTTAAATGTGTATACTTTAGCTGGAGGCCAGTTTCAAGTACCTCAGGAGCTTATCCTGGGATTTCCCTTGCTTCATATTTTTACCAGTGGCCTGGAAGAAGACAGGGTGTGGACCCTACTCAAGTTTGGGAGGGGGTACTAGGCAATACACTTGAGGCCGGGGCTACTATTCAGAGTGATCCTGACAGGCTGGAAGGATGTGACAAAAGGAATTTTGTGAAAAACAAGGAGAATTGCAAAGTCCTGAAGGTGAGAAAGACTAGCCTGGGATCGGAGGGGCACAGTAGCAGCTCTATGGGACAGGCCCATGGAGGTGGCAGGTAGCAAGTTGAATGTGGTGTGCCCTGGCAGTGATGAAGGTGAACAGTATCATGGATATCCTGGGCTTATGACCAGGGGCACAGCCAGCAGATGAAGAGAAGTGAGTATTCCCTTTTTCTTAGCACTCAGACCACATTTGAAGTACCCCATCCAGCTTTGGTGTCTCCAGACTACGGTTATTTAGTCACTTACAAATGGCATTTAATACAACCCTCAATGCCTTCGGATGAATCTACCAGTGTTGTGTGCTAAGTAGGATCTCAATGGCACTGTGTGCCTATGTTTAGGTAACTGAGGTGAGACTTTGACCTCCATTGGTTATAATAGGACCTTAGACACTTAGCTATCAGATAAACACTATGTTTAAATGTCTTAATCTGGAGCTGAGTCCTATCCTAGATGCCTCTGAAAACAGGCTGGGAGTTTTAAAGGCTGAAGAACCTGAAGGAGAAGACAAACAATCCATGTTCACACACTTTTTTGTGGAAGCAGTCACACATGGTGGGGTTGTACGTCTGCATGAAAACTCTTCATGGGAAGCCTACATGAAGAGCTAAGAACACTTAAATATCGGCCCACTTGGCATTGTCATATTAAGGAGTAAAAATTAAATGACTTGCCAGTCTAGACTTTGCCACAGACACAAGGATCAAAATTTAATCTCAAATTTGTTTAATACGTTTGTTAATAACAGAAGGTGGGTAGCAGTATGTAACTGATACTAAACTACAGTAAAGTGGAAAGATCAACTTTGTTTGAGAAAGATAGCCTGGAGAAGTAAAACAAATGAATAAATTAATATTAAGGTTCATCTGATAAAATAGGTGTGATTTTTCTTATGAGAAAATGTTAAAAAATGCATTCATGCAATTACATCTCTGTGGGAGTAATTATAAATGGCTCCCAAGGGGCACACTGACAGTGTTAAAATGGACACATAACAGTTAAAGCATCCTTTCTGATGATGGTAAGTATATGCAAAAGCACATAGTCATAGGGAGGTAATAGATAGGAAGATAATTACGATTCATATGAACATGGAATATCACTGTAATTGCATATTACATGTTTCTGAAAGATAATTAGTCCAGTGAGAAATTTTATATTGATTAGATGTGCTGGAAGAATTGCCTCAAAAGTAAAGAATGAAGGCCGGATGGTCTCTGCCCAAATCTCATTAATATTTTGAGGATCAGTGGATATGGATATCTATCTTTCAAAAGCTTCTCTGAGAAACTGAGCCTAAATATGTCTTGGGTGTTTAAGTAAAGGCAAAAGAGGAACATAGTTATAATCTGACACCCAGGACAGAGAAAAAAATATTAACATCCACAAGTATAAAGAACTATTACAGGATAACATTTAAGAAAGAAATGTTTAATCTGAAAAACGGATGCTATAAAGTGCTTGCTGGTATACGGAACAGAAGGAAGACTTTCAATCCTGCACCCTATTAAACATTTAAAATACAATTCCAGTAGGAAAAAAAAAATAATCCTGGTGTAACAATAAAATGTCTTAAATACTCTCATAGCTCTTTCCTACCTCTAACCTTTACATTCCTGTGACTCAATACTATTTTAAGAATAACATTTTAGTAATATTCATATTGTAGTTACTCAGATGGAAAAATTGGTAAAAAGATTTCTAACTGTATAAACATGATAATACTGATTGCACCTACAGTTACAATATTAATAACTGAAAGGGGTCCCTATTCCAATATTTTTAATCCAAAAGTTTTTAAAAAAATTATTCTATTACTGATACTTTTGTGGCCTGTGTTTCTGCTGTTTTTAAGGGTAGAAGCTATAGTATTTCCATATATTCCAGCTGTTGCTATGATTAAGGCCATGGAATAAGTTTTCTGTCACAGCTTCTATGCGTTGCTGCATTTTTAAGCACTAGTCTCATGAACAGCCATGAGCTGCAGCTGGTTAGGAATATGTAAAGGACTGCTGGTTTAAGCACCACACTAGTCAAGTTTGCAGTCTAGGAGCAGGGAAATTCACACTCTTTAGGTCAATTCATAGTCATTTGCTTCATTCTTCCCTTCTCCTTTTGAAGAACTGTGAGCCTTAAGGAATACAAGAGGTAGGTGTCTTTGTACTCTTCTAAGTACATAGTGTACATCAGTATGGGTATTCTTCCTCTTTTTGTAGGAATAACTTCTAGAGGTTTTATGCGCAATAAACTTCCTTTATGTGAGAACTATTTTGCTGGCTCAGTGGACTGAGAATACTGTGATTGCTGTAAGAAGGTGTACTGGTGGTAAACTTAGTAACTTGTACAGTTGCACTAGTAATTTGTTAACACAAAAATGCTTATATCCAGAATAAATAAGCCTACAGTTTTAGTTTTTTAGGGGAACCATCATGAAGAATCTATTTGGATAAAGATTTTCCACATCCTTCTTGATCGTGCTAAAAACAAACAAACAAAAAAAACCCCCAAAAAAGTAAAAAAAAAGTAAAAAAAGTTAGGCAATTTATATTGACATTGTATTGCACTGTATTGTATCTACAATAAATTGCTATTATTCACTTTGTGGAAATATTAAAACGAAGGCCATTTTCTGTTTTTATTTTCCTTTGAAATAAATCTCATTCACCAACTGCATTAAATGCAAGCATCTGTGGTGAGACAAAGTTGTTACACATAAACTAGCCAGGCAACTACGTAGTATTTTCAGTTACTTTTTATCATTAACAGAGGGTATGAGGGTATAAGGCATTACAGGTAGGTTATTTGTTGTCAGCTGTGCCACTGCTAAGAGCAACATAGAAACTCAACAAGAAATTTTCAGCCGAGCTGAATGACATGGGGAGTTTGGGAAGGGTCCACACTGTATGTCCCATGGCTCAAACATCCAGTTTTACAAAGGATGTCATGCAGAAGACTCTGTGTCTCAGTAATGTAAGCAGTTCCCCCTAGCGTTCAGTCATTCGCAGAGTCAAAGGGCAAAAGGGAACCACAGTTTCCATCCAATCTGATAATCTGTGTACTACAAGCTGTTAGGCATGCCTTAGTTCTTCCTAGAAATAGAGCAGTACTTAAAAATGTCTGAAGTCCAAACATTGTAAAAAGATAAAATAACAAAATGATCAAAATTTGCTCTAGCTTTGAATAAATAAGAATCCATCAATCAGAAGTATCTTATCTTGTAAATTTTCCACGTGAAGTAAACATTGTGAACATTTATGTCCATGTCAAATCAACAGAAAAGACAAAGGACTGAATACCTTGTCAACTTGAAAAACACTGTGTGTTAGCCGCATTCCTAGACAAAAAGTCAGTCTTGTTTTGTTTTATGTGTTTTACCTGAGGAAATAATCTTTCCATGCTCTGGAAAGGAGAGTTTTGTAACACAGGAGAGAAAGCTTTGGTGCTGCTGTCAACTCTGATGAAGGAGAATAAGGGATTTCACCTTCAAAACCAAGAGAGAGATGAATAGGTAGTGATAGCAAGGATAAATGAGAAGCCAATGCAGTCATACAAACACTCGTCCTAAGAGGCCTGACAGAAGCTATTAGGATTCACCCCACAGTTCTCTTTTTCACACTAGTAGGGTGAGTGAGCACCGAAGGCTCATGTAAAAAGCTAGCGATGCAGCCTCCGGGCATGGGCTTCACCAGCCCATTGTGTGTTACAGATTATATTGTGATAGCTCTGATGTGAATTCCAATAAAATGCATCATGGAAAATAACTCCGGGGGAGTGGGGATAAGGAGGTGGGGGGTTGCATCTGCTCCCTGTATTAATCCCATATATTCCCAGCCTGCTGTCAAGGATATCCCACAGCAATAATTAATTGACAAATTAGGTCATTTGATATTACTTCTCCCCAATTTAACATCACAATCCTCTATCAATATTGCAAGAAAATGCACGCAGATGTGCATTTTGGAGGCCAACACTCAGCAGTCAGTCATGCTAAATCAGCAGAAAACTTGACCCTTTGTTCTTTATAAATATTCTGGCTAGTTAGCTTGGCCTTGCTGTGGTAATGTGGGTCTTAAGTAACAATTGTCTTATTTGGCAAGAATCTAGAAAGATGAAGCAAAACTCCATGGAATAAAGTTATAGTATAGACAAGATCTCAAGCCCAGTGCCATCCTACCTGGCCATTCTTTTTTGTTTGTTTGTTTTTTGTTTGTGTTTGTTTCTGGTTTTGTTATGTTTGGTTTGTGGTTTTTTGGGTTTTTTTGTTCTAGTTTTAGTTTTTGTTTGTTCTTGCTGTCAGGCTTATTTAATGAATAAAGCTGCAAAGAAAGTTCAGGCTTTGATTTTATTTCCTCTATCACAATAACTGCACTTCTCATACTATAATTAGTGAGGTCTCTTTCATCAAAAGTTTGGCACGCCATAGTTCTTATACACGTGTAGGATACTTTTCAAACCTGATTAACAGTAAGACACTGACCCTGAAGCCCTGTTTGACGCAATGCAGTGAGAGCTATTGAACGAGCAGTGTGGGGTCAGTCACAATGGAGAGGTGAAATGCAAGAGGGTATAGACTAGTAAGAGTTTCCTTCCAAGTGCCTCAACCCACTTGTCTCTGTGTCTTACTGACTTTTGAGAGGAGGTTGTTGCTGTATGATTAGACTCTTAACACTTTATTTGTATTTGTGTTTCTCCAAAGTCTGAGACTAAGCTGTCTTTCTCTTCCAGAAGGACATTTGAACAAGAGGTTACTGGGCAGTTACACCACAGGAAAACAAGCACACTGGGATTACTGGAACCACAGGCACTGCTGAACAACTTAAAGAACCTTTTCTAGAATAAGGTCCTTATTGTTATTCTGTATATGTTTTTTTTTCCCAGATTTTTGGGTCTGCTCATACAGGCTCATGCAAAGAAACTTCAAAATTAGTCAGCTTCAAGGGCATCCTCATTGAGTTTTTCACTGAAAATTTGTGAGGTATTTATTTATTTATTTATAAGAAAGCTGAGGTATTGAGCTACAGTGGTTAACATTTCAACAGAACTTCCCATTTTCTTTGACAAAAATTGGTATGTTGGTAAAAAAAATAAAATTCAAGCATCAATAAATTCCAAGACTCCTTATTTTCAGGAAAATTTCAAGTGTAGATTTTTTGACTAGCAAATAAAATGAAGGTATCTCAGTCACTTAATTGCCAGACATATGGACTCAAGTCCATCTTGCCAGTGAGGCAGAGCCTCACTAAAGCTAACTAGCTTTAGGTGACAGCAATTAATTTTGATAATTCTCAGTGTTGCTCCAACAAATTAAAAAAAATAATAGTAATACTATTAATAATAGTAATATTAGTAACATTAATAATAGTAGTACTAGTAATTATATTAATAATAGTGATAGTAATAATAATAACAACAACAACAACAACAACAACTAGTAAGTTATTTTGCAAGTAGTTTTAGCCAGCTTGTTTGGTAGCCACAGCCTATTCACTTATGCTGATGATGACTCTTTCTGCTAAGCACTCTCCACTCAACCTGCCAACGCAGTGTTTTGTCTACATTACTGAAGTGCATACCAATAGTCCCATTAATGAAAATAGACAAATGTTGTCTCATGACTGAATTCAAGGTAACACACATAAATATCCACTGTCAAACTAATAGAAAAATTATGTGTTGAAATTGTGAATAAGGTGACTAGCAGACTGTTTTGATTTTGGTTTTGTTTGGGTTTTTTTGTTTGTTTGTTTGTTTGTCCTGCTTCTTTTTCCATTAATTGGGTTTCAGAGGTTTTTTTAAGCATTAGTAAATTATGCAGCTTGATTTCATTTTGATTCTTTCAATTTTCAGAGTTTAAAAGTGGTTTTCTACACTATTCTACTGCCTGGAGGCTTTAACCTGACAAGATTCTTTTCATCGTGAAACACTGACATTAACTTAAAGGATCAGTTTTCATCCCTTTTTGCAATTGGAAGAAATTCATACACAGAATAAATTTAAGAGGCATAAATATCCTCTGTCTTACACAAGTTTTCATAAGTGTAAAAAAATTGCCCAATGAAGTCAGTGAAGCTGTATTACTCTAAAAGCAAATTCAACGCAACAAGATTTTCACACTCAGATACCAGAACCTTGATGAGAATTAGTAGTTTCATCTTAGTGATTTTTTTTTTTTTTTCATCTATTTAAGATATTGGTGTTTATTTCTGTATGACCTGGATTATCCAACAAGCCATGAACAATGCAATGTACACGACTTCTGCTTTTTTACCAAGTGATATATTTCGTTAGTCAAATGATTATTTGCAGAATCAACTAGATATAATTGGATGAGTTTTTAAAGCAAGCTATTGTCTGTTCCATGATTTTTACACTTCAGTCTCTTGAAAATCACACCTGTAGGACAAAAAGGCTATGAGAGTCAGATGCCTATAACTGATCGAGTTTCTTTCATATTTACATGTAGGAACAATTATATGATGCAATTACGTTTTAATAATTTAACCATTATGAATAACAAAGACTGCGACCTTACTATCTAATATATTTCCAATATTCTTGGAAATAGACTTTGACTTGAAGCTCAAAGATAATATTTTATTGCTGGAAACTGAAAGACAGAAAATATTTTTATCTTTTGTCAAAAAGAGGTACGGTTTTAGATATTGCCTTGTCCAGTATGGACTGTGTTAGACACAGCATGAAATGAAGCTCATCTTGGACTTCAGTCAGTAATTTTCAAGAATATTATTACAGTATAACACAAGAATGGATCATTTTTCTAAATTTCAGCTTTTGCTCCCACTCTTCCCAAGCCAACGTGTTCTATTACTATTCCAGACCTATAAGATCTTGCTACATCCAGACTTGATACACACCTCTCCATAATACATTCACAACAATAGCTACAGCTTGGCTGACGTTTGGATCACTTGGCAGTTCTTATACTTTTACAAAAAGCAGGTTGACCACTGCACCTGAAATGTCCCACCTGCTATCCCAGAGGGAAATGTTCAACCATATCCTAGAGTTGCCCTCTCAGTGGACATGGAGACAACTAAGAACTTCTTGTTTATTTATGGTTTTCCACATACATAGGTCTCTTAAAGAAACATGCCTAACAGCCATTTCAGTCTAGGGTATCAGAAAAGCAGCCAACATTAATTTCTGCCCTCAGGAATATAGGAATAGTTTGCTTTCACTGAGTTTTTAGCTTCATCGCTGCCTACAATTCCTTACTGTTGTCAGCAGCCCTTTTTAATTAGATGTTCAAGTGCACTTCCACCTCATTTTTCACACAATGTCAGATATTTTCCCTTTAGTTACAACTATTTATCACTCACATTTCCTCCAACACTTCAAGATCTAGTGAGAAAGAATCTATTAAATAAAACATGGTTTCCAGGTTTTTTCTTTCCGTGGTGGATGCTTTAGTGAAGTGGGAAATTCAGATTTCCTCACAACACAGAGCAGGATGGATGCAGCCTTCTAACTGTTTAAAACTAGTATTTGAAGTAAAATTTAGGTGAAAACTATTTTCTTCTTTTTTGTGAGAACATCCCATTTTTATTCACTTACTCATTCATCTACTTTCATGTACATAATACACACAAAGTACAGTAAAAGGAAAACAACCCAGTTTTTGCTTACCTACAGAGGGAGTGTAGAACTTTTTGCATAAAGGGGCTGTCACAGAAGTGTGCGTGCATGAGGAGAATGGATAAGATTCTCATACTCCCTCTTAGAAGGCTGGATGCCTGGGGATCTAGGTAAATGATTGATACAAAAGTACACAGATCCTAGGAAATAAATGAGAGGAATGGGAGCAGCTTGTTCAAGAAACTCAGGCTCCTGGGCATCAGAGCCCTATGTGCACCATGCTCAGGACAGCTCTGTGACAGCCCAGCTGAGTGTCATGGAATCACACAAATTGGAAAGAGCTGGGGCAGAAAGATCTGGGAGACAGCCCATGAGGTGATGCCTCCCACTTTGCTTTGGAGCTGTACTTAAGCTTAGGTCCTATCCCTTTTTCCTTCCCTAAGCTACATTGCAGGTATACATTTTCCCACCAGGTACCTCACTGATCCTTACCTTGACCTTCTTACTTGTCTCCTTAGTTGAATCTCAGACCTCCCCTGTCAGTGCAACCTTGCCAGGTGATCACTGGGCTCTGCAACTAACTTCTCACTTTGCCCAGCTTGATAATTACTGGGCAATGGCAGGGCCTTGTCCCTGTCCTGGCCCCACTGAGGTACTGCGGGAGGGTGCCCTGCCAGTGGCAGAACTGCCTTTCCAGCACAGTGGGTGCTGTGGCTCCCAGCTCATCCTCTTCTGTGGGGGTGCCCCACTCTGGCTGCTCCTTGACAGCTGAAGGAACTGGCTCTGTGGGTGAGAAGAGCGCGGTGGATTTTTGTTTACTTTGACTGTAGCCAGGCTTTTGATGTGATCTACCCATAACATCCTTGTTGTGAAGTTATAGAGATGTGGACTGGTCGAGCGAAAAACTGACTGAAAAGGTAGGGATCAACAGTGAAAACTCCAGACGGCCACTTGTTATATGAAGATTTCCTCAAGTGACAGTAAAGGACCGATGTCATTTAAAGGCATCATCAGTGATCACAGTGACAAATCAGAATGCACCCTCTGCAAGCTGGAGAATAAACATATGGGGATATGCTGGGGACAAGGTTGCCATTCAGAGATACTTTGACAGGCTGCACAAATGGGCCTACAAAATCCTCATGAAACTCAGCAAAGGCAAATTCAAAGTTCTGCACCTGAGACATCAGAAACCATGCTTCAGTATAAGCTAGGGACTGCCTGGATAAGAAAGCAGCTCTGTAGAAAAGGACCTTGGCTTCCCAGGGGACAGCATGTTGGGAATGAGTCAACAATGATGAGGGATAACTGCATACCAGTTTGTATATTGGGCTGCAAGGGTGAAGCCAGAATATTGAGGAAAATTATTATCCCCCTTTCTCTGCACTGGTAAGGCTGTACCAGCTGCACTGGGAACACTGGGCTCCTGCAGTTTTGAGTTCACAGTAGAAGAGAGATTTTGACATCATAGAGATTGTCTGGCAAAAGACTGTGAAGCTGGTTGGGGGACTGAGGCATACAACATGCATAGGCTGAGGAAGGGATTTCTTTAGGCTGAAGAAGAGAAAGTCCCAGGGGAGTCTAACTGCATTTCCCCACCACACTCCAAAGGTTTTATATAGAAGAGTCTTCTGAGAAATGTCCTTTCTTGCAGAAAGAGCAAAAGATGAAATCCAACTTGCAAAAAAGTAAATTCATTGGATATACAGAAGATAACCACTCTTCCCAGTGAGGGTGGTTAAATACTGGAACAGGTTTCCCAGAGAAGATGTTAAACACTTGGAGCTTTTTAGAACTGAACTGAACTGGACGAGGTCCTGATTGAACTTTGAAGTCCTGTTTTGAACAGGACTTTGGACTAGATTGCCTTCAGACATCCCCTCAAACCCATGGTTTTCTTTGATCAAGGTCAAATTGTCTTAACTGTAAGTACTCTTCCTTCACTGAATAGGGAAGATAATATTCCTGAGAGCTGATGAGCTTGTTGCCACATAGATATCTTCAGAGGTCTGGGTGTTTGGATGAGTGCTATAAATGTGTGACAGCTTCAGTCTTACACTGTAGAAGGGAGACAAGCTTTTACATTTAATTTTGTAGGTATACAGCTCAGTAGCAAAAGACATTGGGCTGGATTGACCAGGAAGACACTGATGTCTGTCTGAGCATTAGTGAGTAATAAAACAGAATCCTGTAAGCACTTTCTGTACTGGAAAAACATGCATGATTGCATACATGCAGACAAACAGCTATTTTGAGAAATTTATCAGTAACAGACAAGGTGTAGATGCAATTCAGAACTGTAAAAACCATTTTTTTACATTTATAACTTCAACAAGTAACCCCTTTAATTTAGAGGCAGATCCTGAATTTTCCTTGTACGTAAAGGACAATGAGTATTTTTGTAAAGATGCAAGTGACTATTAATGAATATGAATAATTTACAGTAAAACTCAAGCAATTCAGCAGGACTGGTGTCAACTGGGCATTTGTGAAGAATCAGCAGTGATACAATTTTATTTTTTTTTATTTCTGTCTTTTTTGTTGTGGGCTACTTTTTCTTTCTTCCTTTCTACAGCAAATACATAAATAGCAGCAAAAAACTGCCAACAGATACAGTCTGAAGTCAAATGACATTTCTTTCAATCTATTTATTCACCACCATCCACTTAACACAGCCAAATTGTGATAGGCTGTCCCAGAACTTGTTCACACCCTAGTAAGCAGCAAATGAATGATGAATGAGATTTAAAGCCACGAAATAAACAGCTGCCAAAATCAAAATAAGCAGAAGAAAAAACCTAAATCCAAAAATGGAATAGCAAAACTATGTATCTCAGTTCCATCATACTGCAGCAATAATCAATTTGATAGATGAGAAGTGTTTCAAAGATAATGCAGTGACAGTTTCTCAGTGGCAGCTTTAAAGGAAAATTTAGAATTAGGAATGACTTTATGATTATAAACTGCAGCAATAATCTTAATGAGGTGATCACTCGGGAAGGAACATGGCAAGAAATCAAACAATAAGTTTCATGGTTTTATGAGCCTTTAACTATGGAAAATTAACTTACATTTCTTAACATTGTAATGCCAACAGTATGAAGTGTCAAGCACCCTGAATCAAAAAGCTACAGCATCGCAGAGTTAATACACGTAATGGCATTATCTGCACATTTATTCAAAACATTTAATTAATTATTCAAATAAATTCAGCTGTGTCATCTCTTGTCATCTCTTGTCATCATTCAGAAATGCATATGGCATTTACTGATTCCCAAGGAAATCAGTAGGAAATGCATTTGTTTTGTTCTGCAGTTTTCCAATGAGGCTCTGGATTACATATGTACAAGATGACAAGAATAGCTTTTAATAATGTAACTGCACATTTGGAGATGGAGAATATTTTAAGTACAAGATAAATATCTGGTAGACATGGGAGACAGACTGATAATGCTCAATTTAATGTTTACATAGGGCTGATTAATTTATTCTATTGAAGAAGAAAGGAACAAAGGAAGAATCCAAGAAGAAACAAAGAAAAGTGGACATTATACATACTTAGCAATAGTTACAATATTGAATTCAATTTATCTTAAAAAAATTATCAGCAGACTAGTAAGTACAGCCATATCTAGACTACCTTGTTATGAAGTCTTTGAGACACTGTTCATTTACTCTTCTTGATATCTTGGTTCCAGAGAATACACATGGTATCATGAATCTGCCTCAGTTAAAAAGGCAAAGCAAAAAAGTAGCTTCAAGCACTCTGATGACCCAATAGTTGAGAGTTTCCTACTCAGAATCGATCAAGTCTGCAGCACATAGATGTGTTTGAGAAGACAGAATGGTAGAAGACCCAACTTTTCTGTCTTTCACCCATGATAGGAATTCTCACAAGCAGTATGGTTTAGGCTGAATACTTATCCTGATACGCTCAAAAACTTCATAAGGACAAGAGGGACACACCTTTAAATGTAAAGCCAAGAATTTATTATTAGCACAATTGAACTCTCAGGAGTTTCATCAAAGAATGGTTATTAGTCCAGATTTGGTTATTAGAATAAATAAATAAATAACCTAAGGAAGAGAATACTATTAAAAAAAAAAAAAAAAGATAAATGATAATAATAATAAGGCAGTTAAGATTGTTACACACACATTCTTAGTATTTATCCCTTTTTCTGGTGTTATGCTCACAATTCTGATGCCCTTTTCAAATCTAAGGCTGACAGCGCCAGTATTCCCTGGCAAGCACAGGGATGGTTGAAGCAGGTGGTGTGTTTTCTACATTCTTCACCAGTTTTTTCTTCTTTCTCTTTTTTCTCCTTTTTTTGAGGGATTCACTGGGGTCTGTTTGTATGTGTTTTCTAAAACGCTTCTAAAGTTTGTTCCTTCTTCTTTGATTTGCAATTCCATGCTACATCTAAATTTGCTACACATGATAAAGTTTACACGTTAGATGTGTTCTTTGTTCTTTGTGTTTTGTTTTGTTTGTTTGTTTGTTTGTTTGTTTGTTATTTTGACTCCTAAAACTATTTTTGTGCAGCTTCTCTCTGCATTTCTGTAACTGACCATTGGTAAGCCATTGATAAACTTGTGTCTTTAGTTTCATCCTGTGCTTTGTTCCTTATCCCTTCTCATTGTTGCACTTCTGTATACCACAACCTTGTGTCCTGACTTATCAAGGTCTCTGATATCAAATATGAAGTGTACAGAAATACAATTCTGTACACTGAATCATTATGTTGCAGTCATAAATACTTAATTTACACAGAATAGCTACATGACTGCTGTCTGTGTAAAAACAATGGTTGTAACATAAAAAGATGGGGGGGAAAGGTAAAAAGAAAAAAAAAAAAAACATCCCTTACAGCAACCTTTTCTGCTGCAACCATATTTCTTGGAGCACGTCTATTCTGCTTTCAAGTGTAGTCGTCGGGATAAGTAGAAGGTATTGCTACTTGAATATTAAGCGTCTCACACTAGAAATTACTCTCTAACACCACTGACTGCCTCTCTTTCCTCAGTACCACCTTATTATTTTTGTCTGTAGAAGGTTTTGGGGTCTGTTTATTTAGCTTTGTTTCTCTTTTAATAATTTGACACCTGCCTCCTGATACCCTGTCCCTTGACCAATGTAAGCAGCATAAACAGACTGTTATGCTGCTCTTTACCAATATTGGCAGCATAGAGAGAATGCCAACACCCTGCTCCCTTACCAGCATTGGCAGCGTAGGCAGGATGCTGCCCATGTTATTCATGCAAGGTCTGATCCTTTCAAATCACACTGCCGTTCTGGAGCCAAGGGATGCCATGAGTCTCACCTGCATTGAAAAGGCATTTGCACTGTTTTGAGTATAAAATATTAAGGGACAGGTTGATAGAGGCTGGACTTTGCAAGGACCAAGTTTCTTTAACTTAAATTCTTGTGTTTATGGGTATATGGAGCATGATAGCCTAAGGGAATGCTTACTTGCCAGTCAAATTATTCCTAGTTTTGCAGATTTATTTCCCCATCTAGTAGAAAAATGTAGTGAAAATTTATATTGAGTGGCAGTGTTGAGTGCAAACAGAACATGAAGTAATGGCGTTCCTGGGCTAATGTGATATGAAAATCTTATCATAACAGTAACTTTCTATCATGTCTGATTAGCCTTGCACTTTTTTGATGTAGCTGGGATTCTTTAATATGATTTGAAAGTCAGAAATGGGATGAGACTTTTCTTTTACCATAACAAACACCGATGTTACACAATGGTGATATGACATGATGTAAAATTGCTAATAATAAACTTTACAACACTTTTTGCTAACTGAAGACAATCTTGGTACAACTACACCTTTACTTTTCCAAGATCATACTTGTATGTTTCTCAGTGGCAAGAAGATAAATTATTCCCAGGGAGACAATTGTTTTTCCCCTTCTGACTACTTTTGAAACTTATTTCATGTCTTCACTGTTTTTTTTTTTTTTTTTTTTTTTTTTTTTTTTTTTTTAAGATTGTTTTGAAAGGAAGGGTGTGAGAAAAAATGTTAATCAAACTGACTATCTTGTAAAGGATATACAACTGTTCATTCTTGGTAAAATAAATACAATTTAGTCATATGAAAAAAAAGTCTTAAAGATAATTTCTCTTACATATTCTGCGTTTATTAATGGCATTTTTCAACCTCAAATGTAGCCTGAATTTTAACTGAACAATTCTTTATCATTTGGCTTTGTTAAGCTATTAAATTCCAGAACAAAATTTTATTGTAGTAGAGAACAAAAATTTAAAAAAAAGTAAAACCCAAGCAGCTGACCACAAAGACATAATTCTTTACAGCTGAATTTTTAATAGAATTGTATAATTTCTTACATTATTACTATTATTATTATTATTATTATTATTGTTATTGTTATTGTTATTACCCGACTGCAAAAATTTAAGAGTTATCATGGAATGGAATTGTGTAATGAGTTCCAATATACCTACATTATTTAAAAAAATTGTTGCACAGCAAGCTTGATTAAAACTTTTCCTTAAATTTGAGCATTTGATTTTGCACCCTTAGAGTTTTTTGTGTGTATAATCCATAATTAGGAACAAATTTTCTCTCAGTGTGAAAACCTTTTATGGCACACATATATATCCCAGTAATCTTGCATAAAGAAGTGAACACTCTTAATTTTATTTCCGTTACTTTTGATTCCAGAACTAATTATTAACTTTTATAGTATAGTACTTGCAATACTAGATTTGTATAGGTTTTTCTTGGATAAATGTCAGCCAGACATACTGGTTAATCAGCACCTTACCCATGGGATTTAAGACTGCATTTGAACTTTCAGAACCTGTCTTTAATTTTCTTAAATTAAAACTAATTTAATGACTGTGATCACTTATTTGATTCACAAGCACCATGAGCTGATCAGAGAATTCACAATGGCATTACCGATCTGGTTATCACCTAAAGTAAGCCATGATCAAACACCATCCGCTTCCAAGCAGCCAGACAAGGACAAAAAAGATATTTTAGTTTAAACTAAGGAGGGAAAGAAGAAAGATGGATAGAATAGGGAAAACGAGGTGGTAGAAACATTACAATGAAACAGGTTAAATAATCCACAAGATACATTGTTATGCCTTGATGTTGTTTAAATGTTTGCATTATTTTTACTTTTTATTTTTACCTATGAGATTATGCACAGCAGCATTTTCCTGAAGCAAATATGCAACCATAAGTGGAAAAGATAATGAAAAAGTTAATGAACTAACCACAGTTCAGACAATTTGAGGAATCCTACTGATTCCTGACACCGGATACTTAGTACGTGAAACCTCAGGAGATTTATGAATGAGATCATTCTGAGACACCTAGCTCAGGTTTATGCAGTGTAAGCAACATGCATAAGGTATAGTGTCAGCACCACAGCTATGGACCTTATGCTTATTTGACCCATGGAAGAGCACTGGAAAGTCAATTTATTGAACAGCTGCTGCTGAGGAGCATGTGGTGGGCAGTTCTGTATGAAGCAATGGCTGGAGTAGGAATCAGGGAGAGGAGCAATGAGACTACTTATGGAAGGGAAGGCAAGGCAAGGCAAGGCAAGGCAAGGAAAGGCAAATCAAGGCAAAAGAGAAGGAAAGCAGAGCAGAGAAAGAGAAGTAGTCATATCAGCTTTAAAAAACTTGAGAAAGCACAGTTCTTTCAAGTTGCTTTTGGCTAGCATTACCTAAAATAACAGCTAGACATCTAGTCTCTCAGACACAAAGTCCTTCTGTAATTTTAACCCATAAGTGGTTTTCAAAATCCCACTAGGTGCTAACCTTCATCTTTAGCTGCCTACATACCTTTAACACAGCACTCTAAGCCTCCTTTAATTGCTCCTCTGAGTTTCCTACCTCACAGCCATGCTGACTGAATAAATGTATGGAAGATTTGAACCAGTCTGATACCTTGGTAATGAGGGAAGAAGGAGCATAGAAATATCACAAATGAACAGACTAAAGAAAGCATTCTTAACTGCTTAAATGAAGCTTCCTGCTTTAGACCACCAGCAGCTTTAATCTCTCAGTGCTGTCAGAAAGACCAATAGCCCTTTTGATCTTCTAGTGTATTCTTGAGTGCAGCTACTACCTAATTAATACTGATGAAAGATAGCTTAATTTGGAACAGAAGGTTTTGTGTGAATGACATAGCCCAAAGGAATTAGTTGTCCAGGATTTATCTCATAAAAGATTTGTCTTATTTAGCTTCTAAATGTGTCCTGAAGGGTTTAATTATACTCTATTACTATATAAAATACAGTAAAATATATTTTCCCACTAAAAATACAGTTTTGATATGAATTATAACGGAGGGGGAAAAAGAAAATGGGCTTTCAAGAGGCTCTGACCAACTTTATTAATACTGACAAATGCTGTAGAACCAGAACACAAAGCCAGCAGGTCACAAAAGGCTTTAAAAGTACAGTCTAGTTCAAGTAAAATTTGACATACCTTAAAAGCCAGCCACAGCAACAGGAACATTTTAAGGCCTACAGGATCCATCCGTTCTAATGTTAGGTGTTTAAATCTTAACTAGTCACTCTAAGGTCCCTTTGCTATCTATAGTAAGAAATGGGCATTCTTAAATAATATTTTATCAAAACTATTTTGCTTGTTTACATGAGAATAAGATAAACTGCACTCTGGAAGTTCTCCTTCTCACCATGAAGTCTAGTCACCATTAGGCAGTCTAGGTGAAATGTGAAAACTGGGAGAAACGAAACTATCTACTCTTCCCAGACTTGAGTTCCCACACTTCTTCCCCCCCAGCGAGACATCCTAGGTTGTGTGTACAGTGTGCCTCTTCAGCTAAGTCTGAAAACCAAAACTGATGCAAAGATGCCTCTCTGAGTCTTTCCCAAAGAAAAGCAGAGTAGATGGAGTGAAGGTTTCCAGGAAGAGTTTTCATCCACTCTGAAATCTCCTCCTGAAGAAAGGCATGGGTGGACAGACTGCTGTCTTTCCCAGAATAAAAAAAAAAAACCTTTTTGGAGTAGCTGAAGATACAGAAGATATGAGAACTCAAGCCTCATTGACCCTGAGAAGATTCCAATACCTCTTTCCTACCTTCTAAGAGTCTTTCCAAGACACCTGTCAATGGAATAGTCTGGGTGGGAATCCAGGAGGAGGGTAGGTACCTTATGTCCTTCAGACTGACCTGGTGTCACTCTGCAGCCAAGAATCTGAGACTAATAGATGCAGATATAGAATAAGCAGAGAGGAATGAGGCTACTCATTCACCCATCTTGAATTTATTTGCTTTCTCAATCACCTCAATGCATGAATAGTCCAAGGAGCAGAGATTGGCTCCCAGAACTCCTGCTGTTCACTTTGTGTTCTAACCTGTGAGCTACAAAAGTACAACTTCTCCTGTGAGCTACAAAAATACAACAAATACTTCTTTCAATGCTAAAAAAAAAAAAAAAAAAAAATCATTCAGTATTTCATTCCAGTCTCAATAACAAATAATTTTCTTTCCATTTTATCTTTCATCATGTCCCCCTTTTTCCCTTTTGTTTTTTCCTTTCTTCTTTTTTTTTTTTTTGTTGATTTTTCCTCAATAGTTACACTAAACAGTAAAATACAGAGGTTGAAACACAATTATAGAAGTAATGTACCTTTATAGCAAGACATATATCTGTTTCAAATAAAAACTTCTCTTTTCCTTTTCTTGGAAAAAAAGGGCATGTTTAAAGAAAAGGTACTTCTCTTTTTCTGCCTGCAACACAGATTTTTTTGCTACAAAAACTCCTGCAGTAAGGAAGTCAGCTTTCATCTTCAGAAAAGGCTTATGTAATGTTCTAAGGCTATAAAATAAATGAAGAAATATTTCACACAGTATTCCAAGGTTAGTACTAAGATATAAACTCTTGGTTTTATCTTTGATGTTGGCTAGAAGACTCTGTTACTTCTCACCTACTGCCTTTCCACTAACACTTCATCAAGCCATTCAAGTAAAACCTCAAAGAAAAAGAAAACACAGTATTATTTTATTTCTAGTTTACTATATTGATGCCATGAATATGCCGTTTGCAGCTTCCTTTGTAATTGGTAGGATTCTTACAAGTGATAGAGTATGTTTTTGGGCAGAAAATGGAGAGATGCCTTTGCAATTCTCCCCACCTCTGCAGCAGATCTAGTTTGCCTTCAGTAAAAACAAAGTTAATATGATTCACAAATACAATATTCTAAAAGTTTTTCTCAATAAACTTTGCATAGACATGAATCTCAGCAGGGTACAGGACAAAGCACTTTAACCCTTTTTGGTGGACACTCAACTTTAAGGAAAATAATTCTCAAAGGGTGAAATAATTCTCAAAGGGTGAGTACTTTTCTGAGAACAAAATATTTAGAACATATTTAACTTTTCCATTCTCTATATTATTTAAATTTCTCATATTAACTTGCAGAAAGTGCTTATATTATTATCTTTTGTTGATGCCACTCCCGCTATTTTCATTTTTTCTTTCTCTCTCTCCTATATCCTCTTTCTTCCCTCTGTATTGTAAAAGCCTACCCCTGCCAAAAGTCTGAGCATAAAGATTTGCTCTTAAAACCAAGAAGTGTATCTGGAAAGCCTGTGGACTTGTCCTGGGACATAATCTGAAAGACTACTTAATACAATAAAACAACAAATATTTGGAAAATGGAGATAATTCTTCATGAGCAAAGTTTTTGGAAGTATCATTACAGATGAAGCACTTCTTTAATTATTTTAATAAAAAATGTTACCAAGTTAAATTGAAGCAACTAAAACTAAGCTAAATTAAATCAACTACTTCAAACTAGTAAGCAAAACACTGGCTCTGTGTGTGTGCATACATGGATGTATAAATAAATAAATAAATAAATGTATATTTATATATATAGCCCACAATAATACCTTGTTGATATATGAAGTACATTATGATTCATTTTCCAGACTACAGGAAACAATGTAAATATCTGTGTTATAAAAGTAATAACTGTATCTTGCACAGTGATCAACTGTGTCTAGCAAAGCTGAGAGTTAGTAACTTGTAGATTAGTTTTCCAAAGAAAGTGAGGAAATTAGTCATTGAAATGTACAAAAAGCCAAAGGAAACAGCATTTGAAAACAGCATATACAATCTTTCATGGCGATCAAGCAGGTGATCCACCTGCAGCTGGTTAGGAACTTTTCTATAATTTTCAGTCAAAAGGTGAGAAGTCCTTAATCATGACAATTTCTGTGAGAGTGCAATTACTATTAAAGTAATCTGTATCTGTTCAAGTTGTGTACCTCCAATAGGAAATTATGTGATGCCTTGAGAAGGTACTTCTACTCTGTGTTGTGTAGCCTAATGTTATGTAGCCCCTGCACTGTGACACATTTATTTTTCTGTGGCTTATTTTTCTTTAAAAATCTTCAGAAGTTCTTTCTTCTTGGTGTGATATGAGATTTTTTTTTTAAAACCTCATAAAGTTTCACTTCCTGGAACAGTGAACAATAACCCCCAAGTAAACTTATTCTTTTCTATTCCCAACATTTGTTCGATACCTTTATTCATCTATTTAATGACTAGCATGGCTGCAGTAGATATCATGAAATATAGTTCACAGACTGCTAGAGCCTTCCCTTATGTGTGGAGCACATTCAGCGCCTACAGAAATCAAATACAATATCCAGCTCTCGTTGGATAGAGCACATTCAGCACCTACAGAAATCAAATACAAAATCCAGCTCTCGTTTCTTAGTTTTTATCATTCCCAGGTGTCAGACTAGAAAAGTATTTTCTGGCATACAAAATATTTGACAAGATTAAATCTCGGAAAAGGCTTGTGAGGAGGTAAAAGGAATCTTTCCTTTAATTTAACATTACAATTCTGACTGCAAAAGAACAGTGCTAAAGCATCTTCAGAAGAATGGTGCCATGATCTGAAATAGAAAAACGTGTGACTGTAATTACACTGTCATGGAGAAAACAATTTGCAAACACTGGAAGATAAGATCACATTTGAGGCTGCTGATAAATATTTTGTTCCAGCCTGAAGAAATAATAATGTTCTACTGTCCTTTAATAAGGTTAGACGTGCTGCACTTTTTTCCCCATGTGTGCTCCACTGAGGTCTTGCTGTGATTTTACACACAGTCATTTTGATGAGTTATGCTTTGTTATGTGACAGTGATGGAAAACTTGCATAAAGGTAATTGGAAAACAAGGCGTTAACTCTGGGTAAATGAAATTTGAACACTGTTTAATTAATGACTAAATTTGTTTATCTTCATGTTCCCCTATTTTGGGGATCCTTGGAGCAAAAAATTAAGAAAAAGTGAGTTTTTTAATAAAACTGTACTATAAATTCAGCACTGTTACATTTAGAAAGCAGGAAAACAGAAAAATATTTTGAAAGCTTTTTTTTCTTTCTCTTTTTAATTGGATGGGATTTTGTTCATTGAGACCTCAGGTTTTTAGAAAACATGTGACAATACCCATAACCCTTATTCTGTTATCTATTGTAGTCACTACAGCTAGTATTTAACAGAAAGTAGAAACGTTCTCTGAATAAGAATTCTTAGCACTCATAAAGCAGTGTGTCCTTAACTTTTGTTAAAAGGGTTTAAATTTCAAGGATTATTGAGTTTTATAGGAATGGAAAATGAAGTTACAAAAGCTTTCTCTGAACAGATGCTTACCTGCTTATACAAACAGTACAGGACTATGAGAAGGCGGCTTATGTCCTAAACATGCAGGTTGAATGCAAAGGGTTCAAACATTCATTGCTCATGAAGAGGTAGGCTTGTTCCCATATATCTACTGTTTACTTATCTTTCAATAGTGACCTTTTCCTGTGCAGCTTTCTGAATCTTCTGAAAAAAGAAAAAAAAAAAAAAAACAAAACAACCCACATATTACTGTCATGTTAAAAATACATGAAAATACATAACATTTCAAGGAAACTGTGAAAAAGACTTGTGTGTGTGTGTCTGTATGTGTGGGTGTCTGTCCTCAAAGAGCCCTCCGGTCGAGAGCCAGAAAACTCAACTTTTTCAAATAATGACTTTGCACAATAGGCACTGAGGGAGATACTTTCAAGTGGAATTCCTTCCCTAGAGGGTTAGGTGTGCCAGTGCATGTTTCATTTTGAGTTCTCTTTGGAACTAGTTCATACGTATACGGTATAAGTACTTAGCATCTTAGTTTGGGGGAAGTTACCCCTCTCCTGACAGGAAGGAATGATAGACATACACTATAACCGGTACAAGATCATTGCTAAAGATTCTGCAAAAGCAGAACTGAGCCACAGGAGAGGGCCAGCAACATGTACCTTAAGTAAAGTTATTCATAGTAAAAAGTAAGCATTTTTTTTTTTTTTTTTCAGTGGATGAGATGAGGACAGTTTTCAGAAACGCATAATGTATATTTTTAGATTCCAGATGTCCAACAGCAGTGTGAATTATTGAAAGAATGCTGATGAAATATATAAACAACTTCCTCATATACTCCTGTGCAGATGTCAATCTGTATTACAGACAATATGAGAGAGAATGAGTCTTTCTGGCAGCCATAAGACATTGTAAATATATTTTAAATTCTCTGTTTCAGGGATTATTTTTTAGAGCAATTCAAAGTTTTTTCTAAAATTATCTGACTACTGAGGACAAATAAACAAAATCATTTGCATTCACATAGTGATGTCTTTGTTACGCAGGCACCATTTGTGTCTTGCAATAAAGCACTACAGGCTGACTACTGTGATTTTTTTTTCCCAGAAACTTAAATCCAAAATTGTAGATAGAGCACTGTTGGGGATTATCAGTGGGATGGATGTGTCTGGCATGAGTGTTATTCTTGATTTGGCTTCATTAAATGAGCCATTACCAGGGAAGACAAGTTGTTGTATACTCTTATTGCCTTCCACTGTTTCTTCTATCAAATCAATAAGACTGTTTTGTAACTTTGGTTATAGCACTTGTTCTAACTCCATTTCATGACTATTGGAAGTAGTTCATTAGCTTTTAAAATGACAAGGAGGAAAAGTGCTCTTGAGCTGCTGAGGTGGACTGCTATTGTTTTAGAACTGTGAATATCCTCTATTCTATGTCATGATACATAAGCAAAGGTTAGTAAATATTAATAAAAAAATATTATTTTATATAGCGTTATTCAAAGCCCTCAGATTGAAAAACAAAACAAACAAACAAACAAAAAAACCCCAAACCAGCAAAGCATGGGTAGATTCTAGACAGTGACAAGATTACTGTCTACAGAGCAGTCTATACATTAAATTTTCAAGAATCTCTCAATTTCCCAGTGATTCCTTATCATATTCATAAATATTATACCACAGGTCATATGGATCCATGGTAAGAGATGTCTCACATCTACTAAATACCTCAGAAAAAATGGTTAAATGAATATGATTTCCCATTTTCCTTATCTATTAATCTGGTTGTTTTCAGAAATGTCCTTAATGAGTAGTTAAGCAGGAATCATGTCTCTCCTCTCCTGATGCAGTAACACCATCTTGAAGAACTTATTCTCCCACCGCATGGCAGAAGAGAGAACATGCTGTCCCTCTGTCTCCTGCCACAGCAGAGATCTCTAATTCACTGACTGATAATATCGGTAGTACATTAGCAGGATTTAGCTCATGAATGAATAATCTGAAATGCTGCTCAGTATTTTTTCTTCAAATCATTCCCTGAAATTTGGTTATGATAAAAGAATTATTTTTCTATAATTCAACTGGAATTAACTAAAAGTGGTTCTTAGAGCTTGGTAAAAAGTCTTCTTTCATTAGATCTGATTTAAAATAAGTATTTTTTTTTTTTTTTGAGACTTTCTTATTTTCTAACATCTTGAAACAACTGGAAAGTATTTCACTAAAACACTAGAAAATACCCACAATTAAAAAAAAAAAAAAAAAAAAACCAACCAAAAAAACCCACCTTTTTTTTTCCTGATTACTTGACAAAATAGTTTTACCATTTTTCAAGTCTAAAATATCTCAATTAGACCTCATGGGCAGAACAATACAATAAAATATCATTTTAACACCACAGGAATGGCATAGAAAAATTCATACCAGGCTTATTACCTCAGTGTGACAGTGAGTTCTGCTTTAATACTGCATAAACAACAAAACAACTCAATACAATGTGAATGGATGTTTCCTAACTTCTTTGTGCTGAAGATTAAGTTTTGTTGCTACACTGTTTGAGCTGGCAGACAATAGATGGTTGCTTTGTCAGTTTCTTTGGCTTTGATATGCTTTGTCATTGTTTTAAAGACGCATTTGTCATATCTGATAGTGGGGTGACTGTGAAACTGGTATTCTTAGTGTTTCACAGGATTCCTTACTCATAAGTTTATCAGAATTCAGTCATTTGCAACAAAAAAATATTGTGCCCTATTTTTTTTATTGTGTAGGTGCCACCTTAATAATAAGTAAAAATTATATTAAAACTAAAAGATTCCTTATCTTTTTAAAAGTGAGGAACTTTTGCTGTAAGTAATAATAAGAAGCAGAATCTCAGTTATTCTGATTTATTCATTTTGCCCACTGCAGGTGGAGATGTCACTGCAGAAATATCAGGAATGTTAATCCTGACCCAAGAAAGGCAGCTATTTTTCTCTAGGCTTGCATTTTCTGCCTTCAGACATTTTACAACATTGTTGCAATTTACTATTTTCACATTTTGTCTTAAATTTAGGTACTTCAGATTTCCGTCTGATATTTGTTATACTTTATTTGTCCAGTCACTTAGCAATTACAGCAAACATGAAAAAAACAGCTTTTTTTTTAAGCAACTCACTTGATCATGCCACTTCTCCAATAGTCTTGTCAGTAGTAAAGTCAGCTAAAACAAAAAAGGAATGTCTCTCCCCACTGTCTAAGAACTGGTTTTTAGCTGAAGAACCATTAGAGTGTGCTAGGCAACTAAAGATTTGTATATGAACTTGTGGCACCTATAAATACTTTATAGCCATGCAGTGTATGTTGATTAGCACTGTAGAAGCTAATATTTTCTGATTTTTTTCGTATCTCTATCTTCATCTTTCCAGGATACATTTAAAATATATATGAAAGCTTGGCAATTGTTGCAAAAAGAGAAATGCATCCCTCTGTCATGGGAAAGTTGACAGCACATTAAGAAAAAAGCTTACATTCTGTATTAAAGCAGTATTTGAATAGACCCAGTGGGAAATCCCAGTTTTTACATGCTGAAAAACATACATATATACACATTTAATTATGTCTTACTTTAGACCATGCAGATTATACCCTTCTCCCCCATTCACCACGTTCAAAATAACACCAAAATAACTTCTAAAAACGGCTAGTAGATATCTTACAGTATTTATTGACTTTGTTTGGATTGTTCTCAAGTGATCCGTAGGATTCATCATTTTCTGATTAGTTGAACTAATTATTACATTCAAATAAAATTATCTCCTTTATATTACAGTATAATTGAGATCCGTATTTTGAATAATTAGGATCATCAGAAAGAGCACAGAAACGGTTTTGAGTGTAAAAAAGCCAACACAGAAACATTTTAGTTGAACGCAATGCTGATGAATGTCTGCTGAAGCATGAAAGGGTATTTCCTCCTGTATTTTGAGTTTATTCCAAGGTTTAACTACTTGAGAAGAGCTTTGAAATTACAGTCACTGTTTGTGTATCTTTTTCAAGCGAAGTGAATTCTGTTAAGTACCTTGTTTACATTTGCCAACTTTATATCATGCCATCTGATAAAGATGCTAAATTTAATGCAATTCAGAGGCAGTTTTCTTGTTCTTTGACAACTAGTGTCCAGAGAAATGCAGTTGAGAAAGACAGACAAGAAGAACTGTAGAGAGTGGAGAGCTTGACCTAGGCAGCAATTCAGTGAAACGAATTGTAATGCCTGCACTGGACATCACGGAGCATAAACATTTTGGTTTGATGTTCAGCTTTTATAGCTATCAGCACATATGCTTCACTGTTACTTTTTTCTATCCATCATTCTACCAAGGATCGCACATTCTGGTATGACAAAGTCATTCAAGCACAATAACTCCCACTTTGATGGCAGTCAGTGGAATACGTTATTTCAGAAGATATTCAGCTAAATAGTAGCATGCTAGGCAAAGTTTTATGACATATCCATTAGAGTACAGCATCCCAGAAGCAGTAACAGAAGACGCAGGTATGTCTCACTTGAACGAGAAGGAAGAGAATGTACAGATTTCCCCAGACTGATAAGAACACGTCTGCTGTTGTAACAAAAAAGTGTGCAGATGGCTCAACCCAATGTGCGTGCTCAGAAGCTAGGCTTTGTAGCCTAGTTGCAGCCCTGTGTTGACTTAACACTGTTTCCAGAACACATGTCTAGCTGCACCTCTGTTTGACATCACAGGGCTTTGACCCCGATCAGTATTAGCTCACCAGAAACAGAGGAAAAGCAATGCAGAATATAAAACTATAGAATCATTTAGGTTGGAAAAGACCCTTAAGAACATCAAGTCCAACCATAAACCTAACACTGCCAACTCCACCACCAAACCATGTCCCTAACCACCATGTCTACGTCTTTTAAATACCTCCAGGGACAGTGACTCAAGTACTTCCCTGGGCAGCCTGTTCCAGTGCTTGATAACCCTTTCAGTGAAGAAATTTTTGCTAATACCCAATCTAAACTTCCCTTGGCACAATTTGAGGCTGTACAGCCTGCACACACTGTTGTCCTGTTCTGTAGTCTCATACTCCAACACAGGTATATTTATATAAGTAGCAGCATGATGGATAATATTTTCTGCAGAGTGTCATTTTAATTGTTTTCAAATACAAATATGATGGATCGCATGAGTGAAAGAATGAAGATTTTGGATGAGAAATCTGCTGAGGAGATGAAAGGAGATGGGAGTCCGGGCTAACTGAGAGGAAAGTTAATCTCTCAGTGATGAATGAAAGATGATAGACTAGGAGTAGGCTATGAAATTGAAAACACATAAGTAATGGTTGATCTGAGAGACAGAGGGAGGTGAAACACCAAATGATAAGCCAAGAGGAAGGTCTGTAAAGCAATATTGTGAATGGAAATAAAAGCGACAAGGCTGCATTTTTCAGAATGAAAATAATAAAGTTGCATTGAGTAAGATATGGAAAGACGGTTCAAATTCTAGTGAACTTTCTGGGGATCTGATACCTTAACCAAGCCATCAATGATCAGATTTGAATGGCATTTTAACCTTCAGGGAGTACTCACACCATCTAACTTTAGTCATTTTTAGGATTTTTTTTTAAGAACTTTTAAGATTCTTCTTTGAGGAGAATTTAGATCTGTAAGCAGGTGTTCATGTGTTTCTTACACATTCCAGATCTGCTGCCACAGGTTATTCAGAAGATTTATAGTAAATAAATAATAGTTGTCTGCAGTGCTGTAACAGTGCCCTGGAAACAGGCTCCTCTCTGTTCCTTGTTTGGGGAACTGAAGTTTCTGGTTTGTGGAAGGTAGGTGACAAGAGCTGGTTCTATTGGATTCCATCCATGTGGTCACTGATGTGTGTTAAAAACATAAGATCCAAGAAAATAATTTCAGAAGTTAAAAAAACAAGGAAGAATTTTTTAGGATAATACAAATACCTTCTAACTGCCTGAAGACAGGCCAATGAACTCATTAACTGAAAACTGCTCCTTCTGACTTTTCAGAACTGGGTAGTAGTACTTTAAAGAGTCACAGGCCTGTAGAAGAGCTTATGGTATGCTTTATTTTAGCATAAATAAATCAGAAACTCGATATGGGTAAAATCGGTCTTGGATCATTTGAGTTTTTCTGGGAAATTTAATTATTTGTCCCCCATCCGTGTCCATATGCTTCTTCATGTTATTGTGGAAAAGCAACTTGCAAAGGAACAAAAAGCCCTAAATTGTATTTTTTGTAGTTTGGCAAGAAAATGGTGCTCTGGTGTAAAAGCAGTGGTCTTCCTGCCAGAGTGCACAGAGTTTTGGCATTGGTACATCAATCACAAAAATTGCTGAGCTGCCGATGGCTTCACAAAGCAATGTTCTATTAATGCTGTAAAATTGTCATCTGTTCATTAACATTAAATTTCTACTAGAGGGCAGAACCCAATATGTTGCCAGGAGGCTATAGAAAGTTCTGTGATTACACTGATGCTCTCTAACATATTATTATTGGAATAAAATGGTAAAAGCATTGATAGTTTGCATTGTGCTTACAGTTGCATTTTCATAGGACTGCATAATATGAACCCAGTGCGCACTGAATAGGACAATTTAATCTTCAACATTGAAGAAAAGTATAATAATAATATAAACTAAATAAACTAAATAAAATACATAAGGTAAACATTTTGAAAAGACATCTTGAAGTGGAGATACAAGCCTGCTTGACTGAAAAGTCATCCATTTAACGTCCAGTAAAGCAACTTTCTGTAGGAAATCAGTTCTTAGTTTAGAGATTAAAATACAACACTATAAAGTGGAAGGGTTTTGCTCAATGTCATACCTGTGGTGTTTGCTCATGATTTGAGTTTTAATGATATTTCACATTTATTATCGTACTTAGATTCACATACGGCAGGCTTCAAGTTCCAGAATTTTGCGTTATTTCAAAGTATAAGGCTGCATGCAATCAGAAATCTTGCTAAATTTGAAAGAAAATACCAATGATTTTGATCGCTAACTTAAACAGAGAAAGAAAAAAAATCTATGTAATCGGATCATTGAGTTAAATATGAAATTCCAAACAAAATCTTAAAAAAAAAAAAAAAAAGAAAAGAAAAAATCCCAAACGCTCTGAGAATTTCCCAAAGCAGACAGCTACATTAACCCTGGAGGCTGTCACATTTTGCTAATAGCAAGGAATACTGTTTCATGGGATTATTGCCATATAGGAAGCTATGATTTATTTAGCGCTCAAAAACATGTTGAGTGCTTCACAAACACATTTATTTTTTTAAAAAATATACTAGTCTTGGCTAGACTTGAAGAACTGATGACCTACTACCAAGGAGAATAGATCAACAAAACAATGACCTGGGGTATCTAGACGTATAAGAAGACGAAAATGAAGAACCAATACTGCAAAATTACATTTAAGCATAATGAGATGATGTTTTCTCGTGATTGAAATCTTAATGATCCTGCTGAATACAGGAATGAATGGAAGGAAACAGACACATAAGCATAGATGGTGGAGGTTTGCGGTTATCCTCAGAAAGCATTAAACAAGAATCTTAGTTATATATTTTTCAGTTTGTATGTTCCTTAAGCATGTGTAGAGATGGAATTAAATGCATATTTAAAAGTATTCAAGATGAACAACTGCACAATGCTAATATTTCCCATCAGGAAACATGGATACACATATGAAAACATACACAAAAATCCCACCCATGTGCCCGGGGAACTGCCCTTGAAATATTTGGTATTTCTTAAATTCCTCCCTTTTCATCATCTACCATCACTGTGGTTATGTTTTAAGTCATTATTTCTCCTTCTATATTGTCTTGCCAATGAATATAAACATTTTGGATTAGCAAATTGGAAGTATTTTAAAAGTATGAAGAAAGCAGCTCACAGTTCCTTTCAGAGGAGAAGAAATCCCCCACAAAACTAAATTCTATCCTTTTTGTCAAATTCCCAGTTTTCTGATGTGAAAAATGTTTGGAAATAGCCATAAGCTCTGTAAGACTTGACCACATAATTACTGTGGGCAAAACTGTCACCCAGTATTATGTGGACACCTAGATTTTCCACCATGGCTGTAGAAAACCTCCAGCTTTCATCACTAACTCTTTTGTGAAACAAAAACTAGTTATTTTGTTTATTCTTGGAAAATGGTTAAACTGTTAGGGAGAGTGGAAAAGAGGGGAGCAAGAATGGATATGTAGACTCAGAGACCTTTCAGGAAGACTTGATTTCAGCTGTCTTTGTCTAAACAGTTTTTCCTCTCACTGGTGGAAAAGCTTCATTTTCCATAAAGCTACTCTCTCCTGGCATGCCAAAGCAGCTTTGCTTCAGCTGGATGTCTGCATGCATTGTTATGATTAACTGGCAGTGTTTAGCTTTTGACAGGCTGAATGAAGCATAGGAGAATCTGTAATAAGATGTTCCAGAAACATTTTCACATAAATGTTCTGGAGAACATAAAAAAAAAAAAAAAAAAAAGAAAAGTATATTTCCAAGGCCACATCTATACTGATGTCATCTTGTCATCTTTTGGGAAGAATGGTACCACAAGAATATTATTTCACAAGCAAATGCAAGCCAATGAAAGCCAACCAACACCTACATAAAGGACACTTCTTTTACAAGCATTGTTCTACAATACTTTCATATTTTCAACTATTCTGAAGTTAAATTTCTTACATCTGTTGCATTGCAGTCATAGTATTGGAGAAAAACAACCATTTTTTAAATTTTTATCAGTTCCTTATTACTGTTGTTCTCTATGGAAATGCAGGAATGGCATGTATCAGATAATTCTTGTTCTCCCTTCAGTTCAGAACACAAGTGGTTGTGTGTACATTGCAGACTCATTGAAATATTTGATTTGTTACAAGAACCAAGTAAGATTCATTTGAAAAACTCCAGTACCAATGACCTAATGTTAAGCATTTACTTCTGTCGCCCTTTTACTCACTGATCCAGATCTTCAGCTGATGTAATATGGCAATAGCTCCACTGAAGTCAGTGGAGCTCTGCCAATTCATACTGCTGAGGATACGTCCTACTAAATGCTGATCTGTGCCTTCAGTTGTCCCCATTGATTTCAGCAACTCTGCATGCTGAATATGGGTCAGACTGTGAGTATTTTATTCCCATGTCAAGGAATTATTTTTTTTACACGGATAATCTCATACTGACGTGAGATAAATCTCTTCTACAGATGGCTCACCAGTGTGAAATGTAAGACCACAAGTGGCCAAACTAATCCTTAAATAGATAGTAATTAAAGCAGAACACAGATGTAATCAAATTTTTCACTTACAGCGAGCAAGATCAGAATCTGGCTATGACTGTTAAATATTGAAGACCTGATATGTAAATTAAGAATCAACAACAATGAAAAATTATTTCATAATCTTTCTTTATAACAGTATAGCAAGGTAGTTAAATAAGTAAGAAACCCCACAATGTGAATCAATAAAAAAACTGTAGGTAGGTAAAAAAGATTGAAGGTAAAATAGAAAGTAAAATGAAAGATTAATCTGCTAAATAAAAAAATGCACTACCTTAAAAAAATCCTTGCAAAGTAGGAATACAGTACCTGATAAAGTTTGCTGAAAGTATATTTAAACCATTTCATGTTTGCTTAAGTTAATAGATGAGCTACCAAATATGTTAATGGTATACAAATCATTGACAGAAAATTGTCCTAAATTACAGACTTTTCCAGAATGTTTTATGTGTGTGAGTTTGTGGAAGTATGAGGGATTGTCTTGTTTATGGCTATATTTCTGCATTAGAGCGCTGATTTAGTAGAATTTTAATTAAATTTGTTTCTAATAAGATATATTTGTCACTATTTATCAGTGTTTGTAAGAAAGACCTTAGAGCCAATATCAAACCTCATACACTGGAAAACGTTGGACAAAAGGCGATTTGTGTGTCTTACGCTACATACCTTTCAAATAAGCATGTATAGACTCTTTGCAGGAAAGGGAGATAAGATTTTGCGTGTACAATGTAGAGTTGTGTAAATTTTTAATGCAATACAAAAGACTGAGTGCATTGTCTAGTATTAATAATTTATAAAGAATCCTTTTAGCCATCCACAAATTGGCTGCAGACAGCAACACAGAAACGGTCTCTCATATGTCTATGTGGATAAACATTTCTAATTCTAGCTTCTCAGGAGATCTCTTCTCTGTAATTAGTAGACTTTTTGTTGGATGTTACATCTGACTTTCCTTTGATTTATAGGCAATTATTCCATTCCGAGTTAAACCATCATGAACCTACTGGTCTGGGTTCAGTCAAAGCAGAAGGCAGTTTACTACCACATGAAGAGGCATGAGATGTGTCCCCAGAGACAGGGGATATTTCAGCCTACTTGAACTAGACAGTAAACTGTTCAATCTTGTGGAAGGAGAATGGTTCAAAAAATTCCTACCAGCAGCTTCACTCTTCCGCAGCTCATGTTAAGGTGTGTGACTGAGCAAAGGACAGCTTCTCTTCCCCACACCACTCTCAGGCTTGAACTTGGAAGTCTTTGCTCTCCTCTGTGCATGTGAACCCTGTACCCAGATAACCCCACTGAGTTTGCTGTTTGAAACATCCTTCTCATCCACCCCATACCGGCAAATGGTTTAATACTGTTCTGGTGGCACACTCATGTCCACAAATCTTGGGATATCTTACGGGAGTTTCAGTGCTCGTCTAGGAACAAGAAGTAAGAAAAGTCTTTTTTGTGCTACACCCACTTATCTCAGGGGTTTGGCTAACACTGGAAACCAGACAAATTAATTCTCCTGAGAGAGGCTACTCTTAAAAATAGACTGACTCCTCCATACTTTTCTCAGGTTTTACAGTTTTCTTGCCTTATACTTGGCATGGATCTTTTCCAGTTTCTGTTTTCGTCTGTTAGACTTGTTGAGCTTTTTCTCTGCTGCTAGCAATAGTCTTCAAAGAGCAGGTGAGTCAGGAATAGCCTCCACTATGTCTAATTTTGTCTTTTGCATGTTGAACTTTCAGTACCATGTACTAATAATCTATTTTCCCTCTCCCAGTGGTACGTTTACCAAATGTGAGGACAGTGTCATGTTATGAAGTGAAAAGATCGCGGAGAGAGTTGAAGTGGCCTGGCATGAAGCTGAAAATATGACAGAAGGTGGGAGAAAATAGTAAAAGTAGGTTAGAACAGGAACACTATTTCTTTCCTCATACTAAGAGTCATACTAGCTCTGCTATGCTACTAGTCCAGGCATCTTAGCTTCAGCTACCTGGACCGGCTCAGCTCAAACCTGTACGATGTGTTTTTACTGTAACCACTGAAAACCACAAAAGACGTGAACAGATGTATAAGGATGTCCAAAGCTTTTTCTTGCAGGGCAATTGGAAAGACTGGAGGGCAAGCAGGAGATAGAAGTCATCTGAAATATCCTTCTAGTCTCTCATATGACATTCTAGATATCTATGAATAATATGGGTAAATTCATTAGTTCTTTAGTTATTTCTTCTTCTCCTCAGGGAACAACTGAAATATAGAAAATACTGGTGAGAGCTCCTCTGGCTCTGTCTGGCTGACAGCTTTGTAGGCTGTGAGACTGCTCATGGACCTTGTAAAAGAGAGCTGCTCCTCTCCTCTCCTGTGAGTCCAGACCTACTCACACAGTCCCAGAACATCTGGAGAATTGCAGATGTCACTATCTCAGCTATCATCTCGTTCACTCAAATGGAGCTTTGCTTAGAAAGTTTTCTTATGTGATCTTATATATAAAGTCTACGGGATCTGGAAGTAAGGGCACTTTCCTATGTCACTCTTGGAGTTCATCTGGCTTAGGTCTGAAAACCAGAAATAGTTACTGTTTTAGATTCAGATCTTTTATTTTTTAGTGGAAGCAGAAAATGTCCAGAGAACTCTTTGGCCGTTTTCAGGATGACAGAGGAGTGACAGAATCATACTGTCCTCTTTAGCCTTTTAATTCTGTTTAGCAGGTATGCATCTCCATTATTTATCCAGATAAAGAGGAATTAGAGAGAAAGACAAACGTTTATGGTAAACTGCTTGGTCTTTCAGAGATGTTAATGAGGCACATGTTAGCTCATGTCAGCTTCGAGGCAGAAGACTCATTTATTTGCTGATCCTCAGATGACTGACTACCTGCACAAGCACAAACCTTTTCAGGTCACTGACTGAGCACTTCCAGTTATTCTGGACTGGTGGTAAATCAAGACCTAGTGATGATACTGGCTCAGCAGCTTTAGCTTTCTTTAGAGAATTTTTGCTCAGCACTTTAATTAGCAGTCTTGATGTTAAAGAGTAGACCTATCAGCAAGATATTGGATCAGCGTATCCAGTGTATTAAAATTATGTAAGAGATCAGGCCACTATGGGGTTTTTGGTTTAGCACATCCTCTCACTTGAGAGAGACCATAGTATAAAATGTGACCAGCATTTGCTACGTGATATTTGTGCCCAGCATTGGCCTTGCTCAGAAGTTTATTTTCTGCTGCACATCATATAAAGACTTTCAGAATCAAAGCCTAATTTGTGTTTTAACGACTGAGAGTGAGAGCAAGTCTGCTCAGTCTCATACAAGCCCTGAGGCAAGAATGCTCTCTAGTCTATTCTGCGCATTGCATAGGGAAACGGGATGTTGATCCAGGGCAGTGGTTTTCAGTCTATGGGACTCAGATCCTGCAATGAAGAGGTCCATACATGGTGACCAGAATAGGAAGCAGTCTACACCGGCTGATGAACACCAAATTCATAAAGGGATCCCCGCTGGATATTTATTTTATATGTCCAAAACTGAAGTAAGCTTTAAAACCACTGATTCAGGCTTGGCATCTGTGAATGTGGTTTCAACACTGAAAAATAGTAACAACTCGGAGACAATTAATTTTGTGTTTTGCAAGGTATATTCCTCTAGAAAGTCAGCAGTCAGATAAATTCACTATCTGATCATCAATTAAAGTGGACAGACTTTAGAGTCTTTTAGTAGTTCACTAGACTGTGTGAAAAACAGAGGAAAATTACCAGCATACTAAAGAGGAATCTGTAGTGTTCATTGTGACAATGGCACTGCAAATGAATGGGCTGAAATGCCTGGTATATCAACTTTCCTCAAATAACTTTGTAAGGATGACTTTACAGATTAATTCTAGCACTGGCATTTTAGGTAATTTTCACTGCTTACAGTAGCCCTTCAGGGCTATTTAGTGAGTCATTGCTACAGAGATACTACTTTTTTTTCTTTTTCTTCTTAGAATAAACACTCAAACATTTTATTGAACTACCACAAAACAGACACTATAACACTTTTTAATGAACAGATATTGTGAGCCCTGTAATTGGTGAAAATACTTCTGCAGTTATATATAAAAGCTTATTGTCTTTGAAGTGATCTAAAATATATGGACACTGAAGCATTAGATTTACAGTATATTTGTACCTACAGCACTCAGCATAAATGAAGACATGCAATAAAGGCTTTCCTATTGTCAAAATGAATCCTTAAACAAGATTGAAATAATTCCTTGAAATAAAAATTAATTGTTTTTCTTCTTTGTGCATAGCAATTTAATTCTTATATATTCATCATGATATAGAAACTAATGAAAGACCATCATAGTTTAATATATTTATTCACCTGATAGGTACTATACATCCATCTGCACTCATATTCTAGGCTTTTGATTTCGGAGTTACTGCTATAAGTGTGCTAAATATAACCCTTAATTTTTGGTATACTCTTTTGCCTTTAGGACTTTGCTCGCTTTTTAATTGTCTTATCTTCCTTATGAGGAGCAGCTAAAAGATTTCAAGGGAGATTTTTGTTTGGAAACACTTCAGTTTTCCACTTACAGAACAGTGTTCTGCAAGTTCTCTTTCGCAATGCCTGTGATATCACATGGAGTCTTTATGTTTGGAGGTTATCTGAAGTGCAAAATGTCCAAGATGGTGAGGTTAACACAAACAGTGAGATCATTCAAAGACAGCAAATAGGAATTACATGTGAAAACTCAGCCAGCTCCCCTAATCTACCCCAGCTGATTAACAGGAGAATCTGTTTCCCATCCTGCTCCTCCTCCAAAGAAAACCATATACTCCGAGGATTTCTCAGCCTAAAGACAAAACTGAAAAAAAAATATTTTCAGGATTTTTTTTTTTTTTTAAGAAGAAAAAGCAAGAATATTTTAAAAATATGACTTAGAATGTCTCTTTCTTTTTTCTACTGTCCTTTAAACTGCATATTGGCTATTTGCTGTCCGAAAGAGAATAAACAGCACCTCACTTAATTCTGGGTTATGATGTCTGGGTATCTCATATTATCCTGTGTAGTTTAGTCAAATTTTGTCCTAGTTGCTACGGTAGAAAAGGTCAGTCGGTTCCTGATATGACCTCATTTTGTGAAATGAAGCCTGAAATTACAATGAACAACAGAAATGTACTTGCATGTAGTAAAGATGGTGCTTTAAAGTGGCTTATAATCTTACAATGTCTGGTCATTTTTTGTATATATTACACACAAAATAAATAGTGCAGACCTCAAGAGCTGCCTTATTATAATTTTGGTATTCATCATTTTCCTGTATTAATGCTGTTGTGTTGTCTTCACCTTAAAAAGCAGAACAGCGTATAAACTCACCTGAGAATACAGTTCACAGTTTTTATCCTGTGCTGCACATTCCCTGCCCATGATTAGTAACTCCGTTTTTCCCTTACTAGCATATTCTCATTATGGGAATAAATGACTTCTGGTAACAGTATTTCAAAATCCTCTTAAAAATTGTTAGCCCAAACACACTTAAGTGTTTTATAATATTTTTTTAATAACTGAGAAACATCAGTACTTGCAAGGCAGTTTGGTCAAGAACCATTTGGGAAGAAGGAATATGACTCAAGGGCATTCAGTACATTTCAAGTACATCTAGGAACAGATGAGAAGAAAGGGAGGAGTATGGACACTAATTAAAGATTAATTTAAATGAGAAATACCTTGACAACCCCTTTTGTGGAAGAAAAGAGGTGTTGGCATTAAGGAAAGGGAGGCTGCCTGAGGTAGAAGGCTGTATTATGGAACTTCAACAGATAGCAGCTTCTAACACTTAACATCATTCACAGCATCACCACCACCTGCTTCAAAATGAGCAGATGCTTCTCTGCAGAAAAGTAATTATCCTCAAGCTCATGCTATGTTTGTGGTGAGCTGACTGTTCAATTCACATGAGCCCAAGGTTTTGTATTTTGCACAGCTTTATTTAATCACATCCTGTGTTCCCATTCAGTGCTAAATTAAGGCTGCAGAAAAGGCCTTTCTTCCCTCTCTGAGAGTCTGATCATTTTTACTAGCACCAGGGAGAAGAAATGAGCATAAGCATAGTTCTGACACCAAGAAATCTGTCTGTCTCTCCAATCCACCTAATCTCTTTTATAGCTCTATACTTTTATTATCATGGTATCCAAAGAATATCACAAAAAATAACAAAAGATTCTTCAACCATATAAATAACAAAGATTAAAAGGATGAAGAATGGAATACAGATAAAAGATAAAGGTGGCTCCCAAACGGAATTAATACTTTGCTTCATTTTCTGATAAATGTGATGATACTGAATGTGGGAGAAAGGCAGGCAGGCTCATGAGAACAGGGACAAGGAAAAAATAACAACAGAGGTGGAAACAAAGCTTACATTACTTATTTTGATCAGGGTGGGGAGGCCCAATAAGCTCTGTACAAGAGTTGACAAATGAAAGCTCAGGCCTGATAGCTGTTATTTTTACTAAATGAATCAACTATAGGGTGATACTTCGCGCCTGGAAGTAGTGAGTGCAGCATTTCTTTTGAATAAAGAGGGAAGGAGAGGGAAGGGAAAGAATGAGACAAAACATGGTCTTGAGGCTATACAAATATGAAATAGGAGGCTGGAATGAGAGTAAAGAACAGCGAAAACACTTCTGTAAATGGAAAAGGAACTTAAATACAACACGGATTTACACAGATTACACTGAAATAAACTCATTTCTCCCTTTGATAAAGTGAATGATTTTCCAGAAAAGGGACACACTATAAATATAATCTGGCTGGAGTTCACTAAAATGTTTCATTAAAGTATTTGATATGATGCTATTAGAGAAACTTACTTAGGATCTAAAAAATGGAATCATCCACAAAAGTAGAAAACTACTTTAGGCATTGGTTGAAGGGGAAGGAGTAGCAAGTAACACTGAAAGGGGAAATATCTATGAAAGGATAGGTTACACAAGGATCATTCTATTTTCTTATTTCATATTATATTTTAAAAAATGACCATGACTTGAAAAGTGCATGCTAATAAAATGTACTGATGAGAAAGTCAAGGAGGATTATTAACTCAGGAAGATCAGAAAGAATTGGGTGACCTTGAGAACTGAGCAATTCTAAAATTGGGAATAAATACAGCCATTGAAAGTACAAGTTGGTATATCTGTAATACAATTTTTTATTATAACCTGAGAGTTCATTTGCTGAAAATGACGCAGGAAGAGAAAGGCCAAACTGGACAAGTCAGTCACAAAAATCCCCACATGAGACATCAATGTAATGTAGCTACAAAAAACTCACTTTTGATCCCAGAGCAAAGGGTTTCTGCAAGAGATTGAAAAGTACTAGCCTGTGTTCAAGGCACTGATTTTGTCACATCTGGACCATCCATCACCAAGAAAAAAAGAACTCTAAGTAAAACAAGTGAAGAAGAGATTGACTAAGATGATCAAGGAATTATACGTTTACAGAGCTACATACTAGGTCTGCGTACAGTCAGATCTGAAAGGATACTGAGCAATACGTGTACATATACCTGTATTTATTTTTGTTTCTGTGCCTGAGAGATAGCGTGGAACTGGGTTATACTCACTGTCTCAGTGATAGCGGAGCTAGCGTGCAATTGCAGAGATCTGTTTTGTAGATGTACTTTAAAAGTTCTTGGCATCAAAAGAGGAAACCTTTCTGTCTACTAGCCTGCTCCCAACTCAGAAATCAAAAATGAGAGCCAAGGGGAACAAAATTGGCAGGAGCAAACAGGAAGAAGTGACAGAAGAGTAGTGGTCACTTGACAGTAGCAGGAAAGAGAGGAGGAAGAAGTTTTGATGCTATTTTCAATAAATATTATTGCCTTTACTGAAGAAACACCTTTTGTTCCATCCTTCCATCTACCCCTGTAGCACGGTAGAATAAAAGCAAACACTCCATGTGCCCCATAGAAACACTCGGAGTAATAAGATGAAGCTAATTTAGGTATGTACTATCATTCCAGGAGTCTAATAAGTCTCTTGCTGTCATGAGCAGAGAGTTCAGAAAAAGGTTAGGAATGGAAATAAACTGCATGCATGCAATTAAAAAAAAAAAAAAAAAGGCTTTGCTGACAGTCCATTTTTGGGAAACACCAAACTATTTGCATGCTTTTTCTCGTATTGCAACTGGCTATACTTCTTCCATATCACAATATTTCTTGGTGTTATCTGAATGCGTTTTAATTCAAACCTGACGCTTCTTCCTTGCAAAGAGTTATGAAATATTTATGGCATTATACCTGTATGTTTCAGCTGTGATACAGGGATTTAAAAATAGTTTGGCAGATGGATGCCCTACATTGTCCAGTGAAAGGTCAGTGTCAAGTGAAATGCTTCTCATTTATGTCATCTGTTTCCCTCCAACAACCAGAAAAAATAAGAATTACATTTTCACCTGTTAAAGAAATTGAAGTGCTGCAAAACACTGTTTGCCAGTGTAATTTCCTGAGAAGATTATATCGCTCAAGGAATATATTTTTTTGTTATTTAAATATGGTTTCTAACCATCACTGTCTTGCTTTCCAGAGAGTGAGAATTTACATCACAGCCTGAAGAAAACAAAAAATCATTTACTTTTATCTGTTGTCATGCAACCTCATTTGGACTTTAAAAATCTCCCCAAGACTTAACCTTCAATTTTCCTGTTCAGTTCAATCCATCACGTCAACTGCTGCATTATAGTCTTTACATTTGCAAAGATGGGGACATGACTGCATTGGTGAGTTCTCTTGGTCTGTAGAAAGGAAATTTGAAACAGCAGTTGTGTGAAATGTGCACAGTCATGTTGTTCTTGTTAACTATTTTATAACTGGTCGTTTCAGTAAAATAATAATAATAATAAATTAAAAACCTCAAACCAAACCAAAAAACAACAACCAGATCTCTGGTCAGTGTGCTTATATACAGCTCTAGAGTGAAGTGGGGATTTATTTCTAGCCACTAAGTGGACCTCATCAGTTTTGTCTCTTTTTTCTGTGGCTTTTGGGACCCTATTCACTTTTTGGGAAAAGAAGAATGAACTCCTACTGTTTTATTCACCCATGCCAGAAACAGTTGAAAAGGGAAAGAAAAAATTGATGCCATAAGCCTCATTTAGATAAATTTACATAGCAGAAGGGGAAACCATTCCTTACTTTAAAGGTGTGCCATGACCAGTTACTTTCTTCTACTTGTGGCTAATAAGTAAAAATCATCCTTTTTTTCTCCGTGCTGCTCATCAGCCAGTAGAGGGGAAACAAAAAGATATTCGTATTGGAAAATTTCCTAATTTAGATCCTGGGACAGTAAGAGACATATCCAAGAGGAAAGAATACTCTTTAGCTTCTGTGAGGGTCGAACAGTAATTTAGATATTACTATCTGCACATGCGGAATATGATGCAGAGTTGAACTGCAAGGATAATACCAAGATGGATTACAAAGAAAGAGAGCAATTTTCCATTGTATTTGGGAAGTCGTGGCAGTCCTGTGAAGTTCCCACAGAATAGAAAAGGGGAAACATCAGCCACATTTTAAAAAGAATAAAAAAGAAAGACTTGTGGAACTACATGTCAGTCAGTCTCAACTCTGTGCCTGGCAAGATCATGGAGCAGATCCTTCTGGAAACTACACTAAGGCACATGAAAAATAAAGACGTGATTGGTGATAGACAACATGGCTTCCCTAAGGACAAATCATGTCTGACAAATTTTGTGGCCTTCTATGATGGGGTTACAGCATTGATGGATAAGGGAAGAACAACTGACATCATCTACCTGGACTTGTGCAAAGCATTTGACACTGTTGCACGCAACATCCTTATCTCTAAATTTGAGAGACACGGATTTGATGGATAGACCACTCAGTGGATAATGAATTGGCTGGATGGTAGCACTCAAAGAGTTGTGGTCAATGGCTCAATGTCCAAGTGGAGACCAGTGATGAGTGGCGTTCCTCAGGGGTTGGTACTGAGACCGGTGCTGTTTAACATTTTTGTCAGTGACACGGACAGTGGGGTTGAGTGCACCCTCAGCAAGTTTGACAATGACATCAAGCTGTGTGGTGCGGTCAACATGCTGGAGGGAAGGGATGCCATCCAGAGGGACCCTGACAGGCAGGTGGGTGCGTGTGAACCTCATGAAGTTCAAAAGGACCAAGTGCAAGGTCCTGCATGTGGGTCAGGACAATCCCAAGCAGAAATGCAGGCTGGGCAGAGAATGGCTTGAGAGCAGCCCTGAGGAGAAGGACTTGGGGATGTTGGTTGATGAGAAGCTCAACATGAGCTGGCAATGTGCGCTTGCAGCCCAGATAGCCAACCACATCCTGGTCTGCATGAAAAGAAGCATGGCCAACGGGTTAAGGGAGGTGATTCTTGCCCTCTACTCCACTCTGGTGAGACTCCACCTAGAGTACTGTGTCCAGCTCTGGAGCCCCCAATAAAAGAAGGACATGAACCTTTTGGAATGAGTCCAGAGGAGGGTCATGAAGACAATCAGAGGGCTGGAGCACCTCTCCTATGATGACAGTCTGAGAGAGTTGGGGTTGTTCAGCCTGGAGAAGAAAAGGCCTTTGGAGGCCTTCCAAAGGAGGGGGAAGGACTCTTTATCAGGTAGTGTAGTGATAGGACAAGGGCTAATGGTTTTAACCTGAAAGAGGGTAGATTTAGATTAGCTATTAGGAGGAAATTCTTTACTCTGAGGATGGTGAGACACTGGAGCATGTTGCCCAGGGAAGTTGTGGATGCCCCATCCCTGGAAGTGGTCAAAGTTAGGTTGGGTGGGGCCTTGAGTAAGCTGTGCTTGTGGAAGGTGTCCCTGCCTGTGGCAGGGGAGTTGGAACTATGTGATCTTTAAGTTCTGTTCCAAACCAAACCATTCTATGATTCTATTTTTTTATGAATTCTGTCCATGATAGTAGTACGAACCCTTTTTGATAATCTTGATAAGATATGAAGTGGGAAGCTACAACCTAGCAAGAAGGAAAGAGTTAATGAAAGGCAGAAAATACCTGAGTACTAACACAGAAGGTGCTAGCTTTGATTATAATGCAAGAGAGATCTGTTTAGCCTTTAAAGTGAGCTTTTTTATACCTGGTCCTTTCACATTCCTAGCCAAAAATGGAAGATGAGGTCTTCCCAACCCATCCGCTGATGAGTTTATTCCCTATCCAAGCAGATTGGGGTGGAAATAACCTGATAGTTATGCCCTTAGACAAGAAAGAGTTTACATAAACCAAGAGTTTATGGAGGGATATAATTTTAAACTTCCAGTCATCACACATACATTTGCAATCAATTTTGTCAGTTGCGTCATTTGATAATTTAAACAAACAAACAAAGAAAAAAACAAACCAAAACAAACATAAAACCTAGTATAATGAATAGCTCTTCCATCTGCAAGTCATTGGATAGATACTTCCAGGTTTTAAAGAAAGTTTGTTATATGCTATAAAACCTGTTTGTCTGAAGAAAGATATTGTATATTTGCACACCACTGGAATTTCTTAAGTGCTCTTACTAGCTTCCATCCTCATTAAACTGCTCAGTGTGTGCTCCCAGTTGGACAGCAACTTTACAACTTTGAAGTCAGTCAAGTGGAGCTCACACAAGGCACCAAGTGCTGTGATTCCTAAGCAAAAAGGAAAAAACAGAGTCCAAGGAAATACAGTCACAGTTTCTCAAAATCAGGAGATTGAGTATCATTTGTTTCAATTCTCATTTCAGCTTTGTTGGAATGTCTTTTCATTCTTTCAGAATATGCTGTTCTGGGGCACAATCTTGTTGCCTTCCTGGCAGGGCAACAACTTTTTAGGAAGCAGTTATGCAATGTGCAATACTACTTATAAATCGTGTAAATAAAGGAAAAACAGTTGAGAGAGAAGAGATTTAATTCCAGCACTGGAGACATTGTTACTTATTTTCAATGCTTAAAGCCCATCAGTATCACTGGAATTATAAGAAAAATTATCTAGGGATGATGACCTGAGATATGCAAATGAAGCTAGACATATAGCTGTTAATATATCTTTAGTCTGAAACTGTATCCTGAAAACATTTTGTGTGCTGTGCACCAGGCAGATATTTTTTGTGGTGGGGTACAGGAGTTCTGAGGGACTCCATGCTTTTCACCAGGAAAACAAAATTCTGGCACTCATTATAGTACTGCAGTTGTTTCCTTCTCTACTGCAAGAAGCATTTACTCTGGCTGGAAAAGAAAGTCAGCAACGTGCATTTTATATCTTTGTAAATAGAGACATTTGGGACAATTACGAAATAGAAGTGCTCCAACACTTTTAAAGCACTATTTGATGTTACCTGACTATCATTCATTAACACAGAGCTCATAAGATCAAACTGTGTTTTAACAATGTTGGAGGTATAGCTCTGCTGCTTTCTACCTCCAACATGGTAATTTCGTATAATGTAGATGGAATTTAAAGGAATGTCAAAATGTCACTAATCACAGAGGATAAAGAAAGGAGGTCAGAAGCAGAAAGAGAATACCAAGAAAACAAAATGAGTAATAGAAAAAAGGGAAATTATCTGCTACAAAATTGCAAGGCACTCACTTGTGGGTTCGGTTTTTTTGTTTGTTTGTTTGTTTGTTTTCTGAACAAAATGCCTAATTTTGCTTTAAGCACAAACTTTATATTCCAGGGAACTAGATGTCAGAAAGAAAACATAAAGTAAGTGGAAAACCAACATATATTTCCAAAAACTCCCTTGCAAATCTTTCCTCACATCTATAAGCCAAAATTTTAATTATATTAACATGCACCAAATGACGGCCATGAGTGGTGGCAAGGTTCTACGAAGATGAGATTCACTGATCATTTCTGTCATAACCCTGAAGCTGAAATTTATAATCTACTTGCTCAAGATTCACATTATGACAGATCTCCAACAAACTTCCTGGGAACATGGGTAACTGGAAATCTCCTAACTGCCATCATCCCCCTAACACAGTTTTTTGCCCTTTGATACCTTTGTTTTCCTCTATGTCTCCTAGCTAGCATCTAGATTGTGACACTTCAGTTTGACCCTTTACTTTTCTTGTGTTTCGTGAGACCTGTAGCATCACCTGGTAAATAGAAAATATGAAAGAAGCAATGTTGGACCGTGACTCCTATTATTTTTATATTCTTTGTGCATGACTGTTCAGTGTAAAATGAATAGGTGGTCCTTTGAACACAGATCCCTCCTCCAAAACATTCCCTCCTACTAAATATAATTGTCTGGTTTCCTTACTTTTTTTTTTTGTATAGTTACCATGATGACAAGGAGTATGGAGAAAAACGTTCCCCTAATGTCTTGCAGTTAGGACATTTTCTTAGGAAGTGGGAGTTTTAGGTTCTAACTCCTTGCATTAGTGGAAGATGAGAAACATATTTTAGCATACACAGAGACTGGGCCTCTTTAGGTACTTCCTTCCTGCCTCTAAATCACAGCTTGTTAAATGCTTCTCACCTCAGGCTGGGGAAAATCTGTATCTTGTGAGGTAGCATTCAGACATCTAAGAAACTTTTCAGATTGCCTTGGTTTAGACTATTGATGATCAGATAATTGAATGGTAAGTAGGGTGAAGTAGGGCCTTAAATTTCACCTCAAATTGATCTAGGCTGTCTCATTATATTTCTTAGATATTGTAGGCACATGCTGTGACAAGCTGGCAAATAGAATATAAAATACTATTTCTATATAATAAAAGAAATTACTTTAAAAAAAATAATTGGACACTGGAAAATAATTTTAGGCACTTAATAAATATTTCAGAAAAAAGCCTGAAGAATTAGCAGAGAGTAAAGATGACTCTTTTTTTCACATTTAAACTTTAATTATTCAATATGTCATATTCTGATCTTTCAGATATCATATTATTTCAAAGACATTTGCTTCCAGTGAGGACGTTCAGCATGTCCCAGGAATTGCCTTATACCAAGCAGGACTGAGAATCAAAGTGTTTTTAACTGACACTCTTTTAATTCCTTCAACCTCTGAAACAAAGCCTACATTTAGAAATAAAAGATCAATCAGTTCTTTTGCTATTTCAATGGCTGAATTAGGAGCTTGATACTGGGAAATAAGAAATTAGAGAAAGGCAAATGTGTATTGCTTATTTGCTTAACTACACAGAAAAAACCACGATTATTTAATTTGCACAATATGGAATCTGTAAAACAAGAATTGCTGGATATCTTACACAGTCGTACTCACAGCACATGCTCTTTCTTCTCCTGTTTTCCCTTCTGCATGAATTTCCTGAGCTATGACAGTGAACTCACCTATGACTTAAATTTGAAATCATATTACAGGAAATAGAAGTCTTGGTTTATCAGTATTAGTTTAGAACAAAATAGCTTTCTCCTACTCTTCAAATATCAACTATAATAGTGTTTGAAATATAGTTTAGCCCTTCTCTCACCTAATCTTTTATGCTTTCCTTCTAGAAGCTCATTTCTATTGAAGAAGAACAACTATTTTCTCTGGAGAATATTATCTATACTCAACAAAAATTCCACACCAGCACCAGTGACCAATATGTCCCTGAAATTAGAGTTCCAGGACTTTAAGGTCTTGCTGCAATTTTTAACTGTTACAATTAATGAATCAAATTAGGAACTGAGATATTAATTATATGCACCTTGCTAGTATACTCCAAATGTTATTTTGTATTTTGAGTTTTCTAAGAGAATTTCAGTATTTATTCATGTATGATAGACTTCTAACTATACTGCCTCTAAAATTAAAACTGAAAATCACATACATTTTAAGGTAATACTGCCTAAAAGTAAGGAAATATTATCTAAAACTTAAACAGTTCAAAGAAAGAATGAGCAGATAAAGTTATTTCCTTTCACACAAGCACTAAGTGCCAAATCTACTTTGCTATAAATTGATTATTTTTCCACAACAAAAACACTTCCTGTAGGCAATGGAACATACAGAAGTTATGGAACATTATCACATTTGGGTACCATATATGGCTATACATTTATAAATTAATAGGTACACAGATGTCACAGGAAATAGTCCTTTTCATAAGTTTAGACTTCAGGCTCCAACTCGACCAAGGTGTGTCATCCTCCCCTCTCTACCCATTACACAAACCTTAAACCATTATTAAACCATTAATCCATGTGTCTATTATATCGTGATGATTTCACTGATTTCAGTGGTTTCTTTTTGTGTTTCTTTGGGTTTTTTTGTTTGTTTGTTTGGGTTTTTGTTTGTTTGTTTGTTTGCTTGGTTTGTTTGTTATTGGGGATTTTTTGTGGTTTATTGGTTTATTTGTTTGTTTTGCTTTATGCATGCATGTTTAATGGGTTAATGTAAACACAGGTGAGCTTTCAGTGCCTGTTCATTGCATGGGGCCACCAATCACTAAAGACAGAAGTAGACAAGACCATGCATGACTCTGGTCAAAAGAGTCTTGAATCAGCAAAGACTTCATTTTATCACTTCATTAATGTGTACAAACCTATGAAATGAGAAAAATGATACAAGTTACAGCTCTGTCATGCACAAAATTGTCTGCAGGCTTAAAAAGACCCATTTCATAATGGGTAATAAGTAACATCAGAAATTGTCAAAATGCCACTGAAAAGCAGGCACCTTAAATGCATGTATGAGTGACGCATTCTGATCTGTAATTCCAGAATCCGCCAGCTGTTTTCCTTACACAATGTGTGAAGACATGTAAAATTTTTTTTGACATAAATTGAAACATGGCACTCCTTTGCAAGCTAATATCTCAGTGCTGTTGATTCCAACATCACTGAGAATTGTCAGCAGAATGATTAAGTTACTTATTTTTGCAAAGAATTAAAAATGTGTGAGGCACATGATAGTGGATTGAAGAAATGTGTTGTTCTCGTTTACCTCATAAAAACTTATTCATGTAGTCTTATCCTCAGAGTCTTGGGAATTCAAAACCACAGTGTGCTGGAATCACATTGACCCAATACAGCAGAGGAGTTTATTTGAAACCTCACTTCAGGTTTGATTTTGGAGTCAGTTATTTTCATTCATAAACCACAGCTTAGATTCTTCTCTACCTTTACTGAATTTTTGAAATCCTACAAAATATAAGAAGTGGGTTAAAGGACAAGAAAATCAAATGCTACTCCTTCGGAATTAAGGAATCAAAGTGAGAAGAATGCGAGAAAACTTCAAGAACAGCAGCACTCCTTTGTTTTAGCTGTACAGAGAAGGTTTAACAGGGGCAAACATGGGGCAAATGATTTTTAAGTAGATGACAGGGGGAAAGCAGACATAAAGGAACCATGAACTAAGTCCCACAAAACATCTTATTCCACAGCCAACTCATTTCACAATCAGGTCTTTTGATCTAAAGTATCGTTAGGGGACTGGAAAGTCTAAATGATTATGAGAATTAAAAGATTATGTCTTTCTAACCAACTAGAAAAAGTCAAAAAAAACCCAGTCCTTTTCTGATAGAGCTTATTTTTCTACTTTAAGGACATAAATAATACTTTTTACATATTTTATTACTGAAGTCTGTTTTTATGGGGAATTTAAGTGAAAAAGAGAAGGTCATGATCACATGGGCTTGAGGAAGCTATTCCAAACTTAAAGAAAGTACTGAGTAAAGGAAAAAAATCAAGAAGGAAATGAAATGAATGCTGAACTTTGTTTCACTTATGGAACAGAAGTGTCTGTAATGATTCCTCAGAGAAGATTTTAGCCAGGTGTGTTTTGACAAAAAGTCTAGATGACAATGACAGAATTTTACTCTGGCATTTTCCAAAGAATAAGTAGTAAAAACAAATCAAGTGGCATGGAAAGTGTTCTCAGGATTTGTTTAATCATCATGAATCTGACTGAAAACATTTTTTTTTTTTTTTTTAATTAATATGGACTGAGGATATATATTTCTCTTCAGTTTTAAATAATTTGAACCATATAGCTCACACAGAGGGACATCCAAATAAGTACACTAGGAAGCATAGGACTTTCTTTGGAGCTGTTGACTCTGCAGAAGAGAATTTAAGATTCATGGAACCAGAGAACTTTCTGGTCTGAAGGTTAGAATAAAGGTAGTTCTTCAAGAACTTATACTAAAATGCACTGAACACTTAAATTCAGCAATTTTATCTGACTTTCATAAGGAAATGAGATTTTACTGTGTTATCTGATAGTGTCTGTAAATAACTTTTGAACTTTTTGAAAAATTTAAATTATATATGTCAAAGGTACAGCGGTATAAGGGGTAGAAAATTCCTATTACTGGCTGTGTAGAGGAAAAGACTGTAATATGAGCTCAAGAGCAACCTGTTTTCTTGGACTATAGGTTAATCAATAAGTATATATTTGTTGACAAAGGAGTGCAGTAGCTACAAGTCAGTCCCTGCAAGGGTTTATTGTATGTCCAGAAGACATGGAACAAAGGCGGGGATAATGTGAGGGCTGAGAATCATGGGATTTGAGAGAGAATGAGAAGTGCAATAACAAGAAATGAGCTGGAAGAAGAAAGCTAGCATTATTGTACTAGAAAGTATAGAGATAAAGGATGCCATTCCACAGGAAACTAGGCTTAATTAATGCCACTGTCTCTAATGCTACTGCACTAATGCTTCTACTGTCTGTAGAAGCCCTTTTCTAGGACGTAGTGTTAAGGATTCATAAGGATTAATATGTTTAAGGAAAATGAAAATCCTTTACTTTTCCGAAATGGGATAGGATAGTATATTATGAAGTCTTGTAATTTTCATTGTGCAGCTTCGGCAGAAATGTCACTTTCGAAATAAACAGAGATTGCAGAAAGGATTCTTGTTTTCTGAAAATGAAATTAGTTTGAAATCACAATTCTATTTGCTGCTGAAGCCTATTTCTCACCAAGCACTTACAACACATAAATTCAGAACATGAAAAGTACATTACTGGCTATTAATTCAATGAAAAACATAAAAGCTGTAGGTGTATATTACTCTGTCTCTGTTTTGCAGGACTTGGTTTCTAATTCTTGAAAGTAGATTTTACTGATCTGTAATAGTCCTAGTACATTTCATGGGAGTAACATATCTGCATAGTTAGACATCTGTCTATCTGCATAGACAGTTAAACAGTCTAATAAAGTTTCCAACTATCTCCTGCATGGTAAATTAGTTGTTATTTTCAGGAGGTAAGGGACCAATGATTTCATCAGGTGCTGGAATTAAGAGTATGTAATTAGCTTGGCAACTGTGGCACAGAGATTAAGTTGTTGTGCTTCATTAATTAATAGTAAAAAGAAGCAGCAGCTGCATACTAGACTGATACAGTACTGATGCTCAGAGCATCGGGACTTCCCTTTTTGGTCATTGCAGAATTTCTCTGGAGGTGGTTTCAGGATAGCTGTGTACAAGTGGAGTGAAATTGATTTTTTGTGAAATTCAATGATGTAGGGTGCTTAAAATAAACCCTGAAGAGTTTAGAAACTTGGAAGACATTCCCTGAAAGAAGAATTAATTCATCCCTTTGTTCAAAACCTCACCCAAATAATTGATTGCAGGGATATTCAACCTCACATCATCTGTCAGGCAGGTAGAATAAGTTTTGGGGTTTACTATTCATGCATTAGGAGTTGTGGTCTTAATACGCACAGCCACAAATGTTATTGAACAGTGTTTTTTTCTCACATCTCCTTTCACTGGGTGGAGGAGTTATCAGCAGTGACTTCCAAGTAGTGCTTGGCTATTCAAAACAGAGTTCATTGCACAGTGTTTTTCCTTTTCTTCTGTAAGTGGAAAAGAGACAGGAGTTCCTGCCACCATTGCACATAAGGGTAATTTCACAGCACTAAGAGTAAGCAAAACACAACTCAGAAACCTAATCAATATAGCCACACAATGAATTGTTTCTAGGTATTCATCATATTTAGACTCACAATGTGCAAACATCTCATTCTGAATCCTGGAAACTAAATCCCACATCTGATCAGAAATGGTATACCAAATCTTGCTAAATCAAAGTTAGCCATCAAATTAGTGTGTATTTTACCTTCTCCACAGGGTTGCAGAAAATTTATACAAGTACCTGTTTGATTAACTCTAGCTTTATGTAAAATAGGCTATCTCTCTTTATTGCATGGCATGTCATATTCTCTATCATATAAAAATCACTAACAGTTCTTCTGAGTGAGAAAACTCAGAGAAAGTTAAAAACATTAACTTTAGGAATCTCGTACATTCAGCCCAGCTCTCTGTGTAGAGGTGTTTTGAGTATGCTGTAGCCATTGTATTCATTACTCCTTAACACTGAAAGTTGGGATGTCAGTTTCATTTGGCGGTGAAAAACTTTCTAAGTCAATCAGTATTATCTGTCAGTATGTCACCAATAGTTATGGTTAGTAATTCCTCTGTCATGAGGTAGATGGTTTACATTTTGATTTTCCAAAACAGTATTATCCTTAATGTAAAGAAAACATATAATTTCTCTCCAAATTGAAATTGTCTTCTTCATATGACAAATTTGCTTCTCACTACTAAAACGGTAGCTATAGAGATTAATGAATAGCAAATTCTGATGGTTTCTTTTCTCTAAATAGGTCAGTAATCTTCTTCTGAATAAGACCTCTTCTCACATTCACATTTTTAATTTCAGCAGAAAAGTCAAACATAACTTTACTTAATGTGAATAAAAGGTGAAACATTAGTTTACTATTGTTTATCAGTGGCGTATGTATCAAACCTTGAGATATTTTCAAAAGGAAGTATGGCTAACACATGATTAGGAAATTAATCCTTAATTAATTCTTCACTTGCATGTGTTTCAGTTGTGTTTCGGTTACAGACAAAAGGTATAGGTATATATCTTTTTTTTTTCAAGAGAACATGCAGGGTTCTAAGTTAACAATCTGTGGGATTGGGAAAATGTATAAGACAGTGATGGAAATGTATTTGTATTCTCATAGAGTAATAAATGATGTGTCATCATTAATAGCCACAGGAAAGGGCTGGCAACTCAACCAGAATAAGTAAGAAAAGAGCATGACAGCCTGTCGTTGCCTAATGAAGCTGAGACATTAAAGGTATTCAATCATAGTATTTTACCAGTACACCTGGATTCTCTTTATTAAAAAGGCATTTATCTAATGGTGCATAGCAAGGTATTTACAGTAATTGAAGATGGTTTTCCTGATAGCAAGTGGATTGCAAAGGACCAGAGGCAAAAATAATGCTGTATTACAGTGTTGCAAGGTCCAGAATGTGAGTGCTGATCCTGCACATTTGTGTGCATGCACTCAACTTTGTGCATATGAGTAGTACAGTTGTATGTAACACATCACTATTTGCATACAAAAAAATTACTAGTTAAATTAAAATAACAGAGATTGAATTTTGGCTGTGTGTCTGTATAGATTTGAAAACTTGGGGGACATATTTCTCAGGTACAGTTCCACTGACAGAAACTTTGTTGCCTTCAGTGAAAACACTTTTATGTGCTTCAGAAGGATTCTATTCTAGACAGAAATAAATTCAAATAAATTAGGATTGGTTCATGGATTTTCCATAAGTAAAGAAGGAGGGAAATTAATCCCATGAATGATTCACTGCAGATTACTCACTCAGTTCAACCACACTCAAGGAAATTGGTAGTCAAAATAATTGATTATTATTCCGTGACTTTTTTTCTTGCTTATTCTATGTGAGAAAAATATATACCCTAGAGTAGTGTTGTTAAGAATCTCTTCATTTGGATGCAGCAAGAAATTCTAGTGTTGCATTCTCCCGAGGGAATAATAGACAAGCCTTACAAGTAGCAATAATGGGATTTTTCTGATGCTTGCACATGGACTGTGCTGAAAGGGGTGAAGAAATTCATCTTCATATAAAAAAGGAAGTTGTATTCAGAGAAAATAATAGCTTTGGAATTCCAGTTAGAAATGTTTTCTTTCTTTTTTTTTTTTTTTATGAAAAATGATAATTTTGCAATTATTATAAATTTGCTTTACTCACACTTCTGTTTCTTGAGTTATTTACCAGCAAAAAGAATACAACTGTGTTTAAGATAGTGACTGTACAAGAAAGAAAGCTGCAAGAGGCATCTTGAAATTGCGTGTGTTTTGCATGCATATGAAGGGTGAATGAAATATTCAAAATTCTTCTAAATGCTACATAAAATGACTTGTTTGCACATTCAATGTCAAAAGATGGTGATAGAGAATCATGCTCTTGTCATACTAAGGACATCTTAGTGCTCAGACCTAAAATGAGAGGTAAAAAATGACTTGTGTTTTAGTTTTTGGACTTCCATGGCTTGTAATGTCTCTGGGCTTTTCTTGTCATTTTATCAGCAAGAGACAGAAAATTCCTGGTCACACCCCCCGTTTTCTAACAGAAAAGGTTAACGGAAAAAAAAGAAGAAATAAAGAACACTTTCAGCTTGATTAATATAAGTTCACCTCCCTTTCCCAAAACAAATGTATCTGACAATAACCGATAACATAACGAGTATGCTAATATCACCTTAATTTGAAAGTGAGTTTTGCTCATAAAGAGTTGTAGAACAAGTAGCAAGCAGTCTGAGCAGTTCAGACAAAAATAAAATAAACACAACTGGTTTTAATCTTTATCAGACATTGCTGATGCACAAGATAAGATGAAATATATTTTTGTACTCTAGCCTACGTATTATGATATATTGCATCACTGAAAAAGCTGTCATTTTTCTCAAGTCTCTCTATTTTTTCTTTAGGACAGCATTCTTGCATGAGCTGTTTGCAGTTGTCTGCCAAATTTTATTAATTTGCACCAATTAGTGAAGGAAGGTCAAGGTGTTGCTTTTAACCCTCCTAAGACCTTGATAATAATGTAATATGTTTTAAAAATTACCTTGGTAAAGTAAATATTAGATGTAAGAAAACGTAGAGGACCTATATATTAACCAGGTGGATTGCTAACAGGAACTCATGCTCCTGGCAACTGACCTTACCCAGAATGCTTGTGAGAAGAGAGAAATACCTCATTTCATCCTGAATACCTTGCAGAGTTAGCTCACCTTGTAAGTGGTAGCTTATTACGCCTGCTACACCAACATGAAATACCACTTTTCTATGTCAAACCTTCTGAAACTGTAATTATTAGCATAATCTAGTAGGTAATGGTCACTTTAAAAATCTTCATACATGTTAAATTTCCATGAGTTCCTGAATGCAATAGAGTCTCAGTTGCTTAATAGCAATGTGTATTACTCAGTTCAAAGTACAGTATAATTTACAGCTATGGAGTACATATATATTTATTTCTTCAAACTGACTAGTAAAGTTTAAGAGAAAAGATACTTTCAAACAAGAAAAATTTACAATATATTTGAAGAAGAAAATGTATATAATTGCTTCTTTCACCTTTGTTCTTCTTGAATGTTTTCCTTTTAAGATTTAGTAGATATTGAAATTCGAGTAATGATATCACAAGTGCATCTTTATGTCCTGCTACTATACTACAAATAGTCTTAATAATTTCATCATATTTAGTATGGTGTAGATTCTTAATAATTAATACATTGCATTTGTGATACCAGCATATCCATATCAATGGAGTTAATGTCTAAACCAAAATTCATTATTGTATACAGAAGTAGGCTAATTAAGAATCTAGCTGTAAGGAAAAGAGATCTCTTACTAAATTAGAAAATTCAATGCAATTCAATCAATTAAAAAGGAATACAGAATACCTTTGATTTTCTTCTAAAGTTGCTACTTCTACTTTTATGCATGGGTGAAACAGTTGGTTTTGTAAATGAGTTCTCAATTATATTCTTTGTAGATTGGTTTAATTCTGTGCATACTGCATTGATTTTGGAAATCTTTCTTGGGGAATATAATTTCAGGTCATATTACCTATTGTGTATACAAACAAGTACTCATTAATCTACTAACTGGATTTCTCAAGTCAAGAAATGCATTTGACATGCTGAAAGGCCAAGTGCCTGACGTACAAGAAGAAGATGAGAGACCTGGGACTGTTCAGCCTTAAAAAAAGATGGTGAAGGTGAGACCTTGTTGCTGTCTACAATGACCTGACAAGAAAGTGTAGTGAAGATGGAGGCAGACTGTTTTCGGAGGGACACATGAAAGGACAATAGGCAGTGGACGCATGTTGAAACAAGGGAAATTCTAAATGGATAGTAAGGACAAATTGAACAAAGAGGATAATCAAATATTGGAGCCAGTTGCCCAGAGAGGCTGTGGAATCTGCATCTTTTACCATATTCAAAACCCGACAACATAAGACCCTGAGTAACCTGATGCAAAATGACTGGGTTTTGAGAGGAGAATTGGACCACATGACATTTAAAATTCCCTCCAGTCTAGATTTTTCCATGACTCTATTTTATAATTCCATGAAATGAAAAAAAAAAAAAAAAAAAAAAAAAAAAAAACCAAAACCAAAAAAACCAAAAAAAGTTTATACTATTTTTCTTATCTTTACACTTCAGAAAAGAAGCTAGCAAAGGATACGGAAATTGTTCATTCATTCAGGAGTATACACAAATGTCTGACAGTGTTTTTTTCTGTTGTTCATCTGTTCTATTTCTTCTGCTCAAAGAATGAGACAATGGGTGGAGCAACTTTCCCTGAATTTTCCTCTAATGTTTATTATCCTCTATGTGCCGTGGAATTTAATACATCATGACTGTACTCAAACAATTAAAGATCTCAGAAGTGTCAAGGGTAGTCTATTCATTTACCTACTCTGCTCTGGCTCCAAGATGTCCTTTAGCATGATATTTAAAGTCTATCATTATTTCCTGTTTCAGCACAGTTCATCTTCTCTTTCTATCCAGCCTGTTTTATCTTCCTCCCATTTTCTTCAATATTTCAACCTGTTCCCCTTTCCGTCCTAGCTAAGGGCTCTTCTTCTTCTCAATTTTATCATTCCTTGATTTTAAAGCAGTTCTGTAATGACACCATTTAATGTTCTGGCAATGGCTTTGTTTTAGGTTCTTACATTTTAGATAGATTTTATTATCTTCTTTTACAGTTAGCGTAATCTGATCCATTTATAACTACTAAAGAGATTTGCTGTGTATAATCTCAGCCAGGTGGCAGAACCTTCACATTTGATGCTTTCCCCCACCTTTTTATAGAGATGTTTTAACACCCCAACAGAGGGGGAATATATAAGTTTTTTAATTTACTGATGCCCATTTCAAGTAGACTGAAAAGTTCTGTACACTTATCCTTTACCTTAGTGCAGATTTTTGTCTGATGTTCTCTGCAAGTAATTATTGTTTTTATCATACAACAAACTGATGTTGATGTCATATTGTGTTCAACACTAAATAAAAACTTAGTGCATTTTTTGCAGTTGAATGTCTGCCTGATAGGTTTATTGGAGCATTCTTGATGTTCCTCATGGTCCTTGTAAAGCAGAAAGAAATAGGGTGAGAATAAAGATCTTTATCTGCAGACTCATTCCCAGAGGTTTTTTTATTACAAAAAGAGAAAAAGGTAGTCTTATATAATGCAATAAAGAACAAAAATTAAAGCATCAAGAGAAAAGGCAACTTGATGAAAACTGTAATCAACAATGTATAATAATGAATCAGTGTATCTGAGTAATAAGATATCCCTGTTGCGACAATAAGGACATCCCACTGTTGTGACTTCCCAAGACAACTTCAGTTAGATGAATTATCAGCTGTATTTAAGAGAGTTTTCTCAAGTTTATAGTAATGAAAATATACCTCTTTTTAGGTTTGTTTGTGTACAGTTTTAGGCAGTCCATCAAAGGACAGGAGTAGAGCTGCTGAAAAATAGTTATGTGATATTTACATATATTTATTTTCCCTTTTTTATTTCTTGGAATTTTAAAATATAAATTAGACAGTCATACAGAATAATAAATCTAATTCTTCCATCTTAACATTTTTGTCAGAATCCCAAGGGGACCTCATGCAGGCAAGAAATGCGGAAGGTGCAGTTCAGACCAGGAAAATTATGGGGAGGAGTCATGGAGCATGTATGTTCCATTTGTCATAAGACTGAACTGTGATTTATGTTTGAGGAATGAAAGGAAACGTTACAGGATAAAATGAGGAGTAGTACAGTACAGATTTAGGAACATTCGTATCATGTCTTCATTCAAATACACTTGACAAGTCTGTATAGCCGAATTTCTTGCTGCTGGGTAATCTGATACACAGGTATGATTAGAAGTGTATTGGAAACATGCTAATCATAACTGAGAATGAAGCAGATTTCAAAGGGTTTCTGTTTTCACAGGAGCAAACTGGTAAGCTATGTTGAAGATCGTGACAATGATGAAATCACTTCCAGCAACAACACATGGGAATATTTTTTAATATACCACTAAAAACTCCCCCACCTCATTTAAACCAAATGGTTGTTCACCTGAGCTATTAGCTCTGTAAAGATGTTCCACTACACAGACTTACCTTCTCTGGGTATTTAATGAGGGAGGCTGATGGGTCTCAGCACAGGTTACTGTGGTCAGTGATTTGCATGTCGTAAACTCTTATCTCAACATGGAAATCAAGCCCATTTTTCACTGTCATTCTTTCCACTCTGTGCTCTAACTCCCTGAAAACCTCTCCCCCCCCCCCCGGTGCAACTCATACCAGCCACTCACATTGTAATTATCTGAGCAGCCAAAAGCCCAGTGATTTATTGGCTTTATTCTAGCTGGGATAAAATGTAAATCTGGATAAGAGCTGTCATTTTAAGGTTCAGAGCTGGGAAAGTGAGACAGAGATTGATTTTTAACTGTCCATTTCCTTAGCTCAGAACATTATGCAGTGTTTCATTTTGGCTTGTGCTGAATGTCTGTCACTGCAGACACAACAACATCTGACCACATCAGGGTGTCTAACCCCTTTTAAAATTGTTTTGTTCTGGCACCTCCCAGAAATTCTTCATCAAAACCAATTTTCATTTGGGACTGAATGTTCTCAAGACTAGACAGTATTTATTAGGTTGTGGGGCTTTTTTACTATTTTTTTTTTCTCCTCCTCTCCTCCCCCACCTCCCAAGACACTGAAAATCTGAAAGGGCAATCAGTAGATCATAGCATTTGTCCCTGAAGTTATTATCTACAAAAACTAGAAAGCTGATGACATCTTGTCTTCATATCAGTATTTATTTTATGTTTGTGGTAGATTACACATGGTAATCTCAGTTTATGATGGAAACCCTTTTTCTGTTTTACTACGTATTAAACAGGCTTCATAATGCCATACCGATTTATGCTGTATTTGAACTGCCAATATTGAACATAGAGGATTATAGGTTGACATGATTTCTTTGCAATAGTGTATTATCCAAATTGGATTTTGCATAAATGTTAGGCAACATGGAAGAACAAAGCTGTTAATGTCCTGTGTTATATTGATATCACTGATCCTTTCTTTATGGGATGTGTTAGCTGATGAACTCCTCAGTTTTTTTCTCTGGGACAAAATTCATCAGAAGGCAGTATTAAGGCCTCTTCATAAACATACATCTATGAACAGTAAAGCAAATATTTCTAAAATGACATAGATAATATACAGTGCTCAAAGGATTACTGTCATCTTCATAGTTTCTGACAAGAAACTTCAAGACTGAGATTCCCTGATGATAAGACAGGTGTATCTCAGACTATTTCATTTTGTTAAAACATTTATGTTTATGGAACTAGTGAGAAACTGCCTCTGCAACAATGCTTATACACTAGAAATAAACTATGATAATATCTACCTGCAAATATTCAAAATCTGTGATTTGCTGCAAAAAAAAATACAGAAATGAAGCTATGCTTGTTTTCATTTGGTTCAAAGAAGCAGAATAAAAAGAAAACAATAGAGGTTAGAGGAAGAGTGAAAGAAGTTACAGAAATAGACCACATGTGAAAACAAACATACATTTTGTATATTATTATTAACAGATAAATTAGATTTTGAAAATGAGCTTCAGTGAATGCAAACATAAAAAATCTTTTTGGAAATAATAGAAAATTTCTATTCTTTCCTAAGTATTTTAAATTAAATGTAATCTTTACATAATAATGTGATACCTGACCATGTTTACATAAGGAGCAAAGCATAGAATCTGTTCAAAGCAAAAAGAAGAAAAAAGCTCCACAAAATATTAGCAAATCAGAGTATATTACCTATTTATTAAAATTTGTCTGTAACTGGCAACAAGAATTAATTTTTCATAATTAAAGCTTCCCAGTCTCCACTGAGATATGCTACACACACATGAACAGTCAAAATCTATTAAGACTTTCTTCCTTTGGACCTGCCCATCCTGTTTCTACCTATCTCCATTTTGCATTATGCAGTGAAAATAACTGCTCCTGACAAGAAGTCTGTGCAGTCTATGGTATTCTACTTGTTACCAGGTCCTTGATGAAAACGTACATGTTCAAAATACAAATAATACTTCTTTAAGATTGCAAAACATTAATATATTTTACAAAGAAAAACATCAACTCTCTTTTTATTTTATCTTCATAATACTTTTTTTTTTTTTTTTAATTAAAGCTGATTTGTATTCTGGTTTTGAATGTGGTCTGGCAAATAACACAGTTACATGGTAACGGTATTAATTATTTTATTCCTCACTTACTACTAGAGGAAATTAAATTGCTAGTTACTAGGGGAATTGCTATTGTTTTAATTTGATATCATGGTTATACAGAATGATGAAGTAAACATAAGCAGAAGTCAGATTACCAGAATTTCTTTCCCATTTCATAGTGTGTACCTTGATACGTCACTGCGACTCTTTACCATTGTTCATAGGCACATTGAGTTTCTCCTAGATAGAATCATAGAATCATAGAATCTTCATGGATGAAAGGACCTTTGAGATCATCGAGTCCAACCATACACACACGAAAAAACCCCTACAATCTCTGTCACTAGAGCATGCCCTGTACTGCCAAATCTAGACGTTTCTTAAATACCTCTAGGGATGGTGACTCAACCACCTCCCTGGGCAGGCTGTTCCAGTGCCTGACCACTCTTTCAGTAAAGAAATTCTTCCTAATATCTCATCTAAACCTCCCCTGCTGCAACTTCAGACCATTTCCTCTGGTCCTGTCATTACTCACCTGGGAGAAGAGGCCAACACCCACCTCTCTACAGCCTCCTTTCAGGTAGTTTAGAGGACAATGAGGTCTCCCCTCAGCCTCCTCTTCTCCAAACTAAACATGCCCAGTTCCCTCAGCCTCTCCTCATATGGCTTGGTCTCCAGACCCCTCACCAGCTTGGTAGCTTTCCTCTGGACACGCTCCAGCCCTTCAATGTCCCTCTTGTACAGAGGGGCCCAGAACTGCACACAGCACTCGAGGTGAGGCCGCACCAGGGCTGAGTACAGAGGCACGATCGCTTCCCGACTCCTGCTGGCCACGCTATTCCTGATACAAGCCAGAATGCTGTTGGCCTTCTTGGCCACCTGGGCACACTGCTGGCTCATGTTAAGCTGGTTGTCCACCAGCACCCCCAGGTCTTTTTCTGCTGGGCATCTTTTTAGCCACTCTTCCCCAAGCCTGTAGCGTTGCTTGGGGTTGTTGTGACCGAAATGCAGGACCTGGCACTTGGCCTTGTTAAACCTCATACAATTGGCCTTGACCCATCGGTCCAGCCTGTCCAGGTCCCTTTGTAGAGCCTTCCTACACCCTCAAGAAGATCAACACTCCCACCTAGTTTGATGTCATCTGCAGACTTACTAAGGGTGCACTCAATCCCCTCATCCAGATCATCGATAACGATATTAAACAAAACTGAGCCCTGAGGGACACTGCTGGTGACTGGCCACCAAGAAGATTTCAACCCATTAACCTCTGGGCATGGCCATCCAGCCAGTTTTTTACCCAGCGAAGAGTACACTTGTCTGTGCCATGATTCGCCATCTTCTCCAGGAGAATGCTGTGGGGGATGGTGTCAAAGGCCTTACCAAAGTCCAGAGAGACAACGTCCACAGCCTTCCCCGCATCCAGAAGGCGGGTCACATGGTCATAGACAGAGATCAGGTTGCATCTGAATTTGGTAACTTTTTGATTTTGGTAAATAAAAGAGCTCACTGTAGTTATGTGTATCTTTATCAATAGTCCATCATTTCCTTAGGACTAAGGATGTTCTGCTGGCTGACAATTCATGTTGCTCTCTGTTCACCACCTGCAGCAAATTTGAGAAAAAAATAGTTTTCCATGCTGAGTACTTTTTGTTTTGTTTGTTTGTTTATTTGTAGAAGTTCATTATGTGCAATATAATGAAAAATAATATCCAGTTAGGGTAGGGGGAGCTGATTGTTTATCTCTTTGCAACATAATAATATTTTATGATCAGAGGTTTCAGTTCTGAGTACTGGCTACACTCCTCTAAATCCAAGTTTTACCTTTGCAGATTGGTAAAAAGTCTACATAACATTTCTGAAGTGTAATCTTTGATCTTATGGAAAGAAAAGTGAAGCTATAATATTTTTAATGTCCCCATAGAAGCTGAGAATGCCGTGTATGATTTCTCTGGTGATACTAAGGAACTCTACACATAGCTGTATGGACCATAAGACATAAAATGAAATAGATTTTGGAAGTTGGCATCATCAGCATTTCTCCACAGCTCCAACTGATTGCATCTGTGGGCAGATATGGTTTTGTCATTGAGCAGATTCATTCCTTTCATACATATTTTTAGCTCTCTAGGTCTCTTCAAAAAATTCTGTTTTTCAAATGTAGCTTGAGCATTTCAATTGCAAATATGGGTAAACAGATGGAATAGAAAGACTGTGGATAAGGTTTTCTGAACATATTTTTTGTGAGAATTTGCAGGTTTTCAGCCCTTTCCATTCATTTGTTAGGCACATTACTTGATTTCAATCATACTTAACAAACCTCAGGTATAATCTGACAGGTTTTTGAAGTGCTTCCTAGTCACAGACAAAGTGTTATATCAATTTCTTTTTCCTTAGAACATCTTTGTGCATAAATTGGAACAATCTGCTTGCAATCTCCTTTCTATTTTTTTGTTAATAAAACAAGATAGGAATTGGTGCTGCCTAAAGTTTCACTCATTATGTTTAAATACTTCTTTTGCTAATCTTGTCTTTTTATTTCTCCACAAATGGTGAATTAAAGTTAATGAGGTAATTTCAATATACAATATTGTTTAAGCCAATAGGGATATGGGTATCTAAATTAGGTCTTTGGAGTTCTGCATTATGGAAGACAACAATTGCATCTGAAAGGTCATAAAAGGAATGTGATAAACTGGTTTTAGCACTTTCAGGTATACGCACCAGTTTACTAAGACCCTGAGTGACATAAAAATGCAAGAATGTAACTCTCTCTCTTCCCTCTTCCCCCTTTCCCTCACTCTTCCTCCCCCTTTTCCTCACTCTTCCTCCCCCTTTCTTCCTTTCTTTCTTTCATTTATTCCTTTTTAATAACAAACAGTAACTAACCTTTACTGTTGCAGCTTTATCTTAGGCTTCTCTAAAGTGTCTGAGGAAAGAGAGAAACAACATAGGAAAATGGTTTCTTCCAATATTGATCTGTGGTCTGTGCTCTTCTCTTCCCTCCACTCCTTTTTACCAAGTTATGTACTTTAGATTGTTAGAAATTTGAGGACACTATATATTTTAATCAATGCTGTGTCTCTCCCAGATGTCACACTTTACATTGTGGGAGAATACAAGATAAGATACCCAGCCAGTGCTGCAAGATCCAAAATTTTCTGCACGCTGCTTTGAAGACATGGTCTTCTTTCGTGAAATTACAAATCAGCTTCCCTCCTCATCCTTTTACTCTCTTCAGAAAATTTCCACCACGTTGTCTGTAAGTCCAGGGACTTCAAATCCTTTCATGTCATGATGCTAAAATCTGCTGTCTTTAAAACTGTGTTCTTCAACAGCATTTGGCAGGGTATCAAGCACTTGTCTTAAGCAGGTACTGAAATAAAATTAGCCTTTAAACATGCACATCTGAGATTAAAATACATATGAGAAGGAAGTCTAAGCACTTTGAGAAAATATTTGTAGATTAGAAAAGAATAACGGCGTTTTCTTGTCAAGTCATGTTTGTATAAACTAATAGTTTATTATCACTCACATCAGAAATGCCTTATATACTAGTGTTTGTACATTCTTGTTCACCTAAATATCTTTTAAATTATTGATTTGGGGGTTTTGGAGGGTGGGGGTTGGAATTTATTTGTGAGGAACATTTTTTTTTTTTACTTTCTACATTTTCATTTTATTCTTTTTTACTGACTTACTTAGAAGGGATCTATGGAGGTCATCTGGTCTAACCTCCTGTCCAAAGCAAAGCCAACTTATATTAGTTCTTTCAATTCTTTCTGAAATGTATCACCATTATGACATTTTCCCCTTTTTGTTTCTGTTATGCATTTCTAATATTTGTATTTTTAACAGATGTCCTTATGAGTGTTCTTCAACATATATATTGGTCTTCTTCCAGCTTCCAGTTTAAATGTTTCTTCGTTTCAGCAAAATCATATTAATTTCTTGAACCTGAAGATTGAACCTGCTTTGATTTTGTGGGAGCTAGAATTCTTTTCTTGTAGGCTTATGGTGCAGAATGAAAACTTTATGTCCTGTCAAAAACTTAGGAAGAATTTGTGTAAAAGATAGTTGTATAATCTTTTTGCAAAGTTCATAGCTATAAAACCAGTTCTAAATTGATAAACAAACAAATTCACATATTTCTTTGAAAATAATCCTTCTTAGTTTAGCAAATGATTTAAAAAACAACTGTCCTAGGACATTACTATCTCACAGTAGGATTCCACCCTATGACAATAGGAGTTTTTCTTCAGGTAATTTTCTTCAAAGTTCAGTAAGAATAATTACAGAAACAATAAACAATGAGATAACACTTTTTTTTTTTTTTTTTTTTTTTTTTTTTGGTGATACAGGGCTTTTTATACTTGACATAATTGTAGAGGAAACCTTGAGACATAACAATGTCTATAAAATATTTTCTTCACACACAATTTCATGAATTTTTTCCTTAGTCGGTCCTAACAAAGCTTTTCAGGTTTAAGGATAATGTTAATTTACATAATTTCCTATGTGATCTAAGACAGCATTTCTTCTGTTTTTTATTTCCTTTTTTTTTTTTTTTTTTTTATTGTAAAATCTCTAGATACCATCATAAGACTATTTTGAGGACTGGGAAAATTGATCAAGTACGTAATTTGACCTTTCTTTCATTGCTTATGATAGAATTATTATGAAAGAAGAAACTCTAAAATATTTTTTTTCTGCAAGCTGACATGTCATTAGGTAGCGAATTGTGAATATTTTTAAGCATTAACCCAAATTTGAATACAGAATGGCAGAAGCTGTAGGACTTTAACAGTTTTCATTTATTGCCATGTAACATCTGCATTAACATAGACTGAACGCTAATAGACTTTGGGTCCTGATGATTTTTTTGAGTCTGATTTAATAGAATAGTTATAGCTCACTAAGACAGTTTATCAAAAGTTTCAGCAGCCCAATGCTAGTAGTTTTTGGGTTTTTTTTCCCTGATCAAATTACAAATAATTAGATGACAGAAGTTAGGGAAATGAGGATTGTATTGATCAATCAATTTCTTTGCCACTTCAGGATTGTATGTTCCCTGAAGTACCTAATAGAGCAGCAATGAGCAAATCTAGATCAGAGGAGATGATACAGGTCTGTGAGGCAACAGTGATCAGGTATGGACACAAATCACACCTCAAAACTGAACAGCTTTTCAAAACTGAAAAGAAATGAAAATCAACTCATAAAAATCAAAGAATGTTTTCAGCAGGCTTCTTTATGTCAGACTAAGTATAAAGGGTCAAATATCATCTTAAAGGTGAAATGACATGAAAGATTTTGTTGAAGCTAATAACAAAACTCAGAGTGAATTCTGTAAGATTAGACTGCATGTGAAGAAAAACCCTGAGCAGCAGAAAGAAAAATAGGAATCTGAATTATCCCCTTGGTGACCTGTGTGAACGATATATTTTAGCTTGAGACATCAACTTAAATAGAAGAGTTAGCAAAAACTAATACACCAGATTTATTTTTCTGACCCCTGTTTTCCCTTAACAGAAGCTTGACTTGCAAAATTACTTCCACTTTATGAAATGTTTAATGTACTAATATTTCTTTTTATAATGATTTAGAACAAACGAAAATCTTACAAACCAATATTTACACAATAAATTACCTTGTGCTGAAAAGTTTCCATTGAATGGAAGCCAATTTCATACATAGTGAGAGAGAAAAACAGTAAGTTACATCTGCTTATACAGGAAGCTTTTCTAATTCATTTATAGGTAACAGCACTCTGATCTGGGAACATGAAGAAGGATTTCTCTAAATTTCACCATTACTTATACAATTGGTTATCTGAAAAATCTCTTAATTTCATAAAATAAACACAGAACAAGGTCTACTACCATATAATGCATTTCAAGTACATGATAATCCATTCATGATTACATATTTCTGGAATATCTTAATGTCATGTCAATGTTCATAACAAGTGAAGCATAGAAAAACAAACTGTTTTATTCATGAACTCATATAAATTTCTTCCCCTCCCTTGACATTTTTACTAACTTCATATAATAAAAGTTTAACATAAGAAAAACTCAATTACAATTGCCATACCTGGAACCCTAATTTCCAGTGCTAAATATTCACCCTAGATATCTGCCAAAACTGGACTGCATCTTGAAACGTACATATCAAGTGGAGTTTTAAGTGAGAAGAGTGACCATTAGGGCCCCACATGACTGTCTGAAATACAAACTTTCAATAAAACAGAAACATACACATTTTAAGATTCTATTAAGCTTTCACCTTGGAAGCTGAAATTAAATTCAGTTATAAAATATACCATTTTGTTCTTTACATCCATTATAACCACATTGTGGGCTTCATTATAGCAAGGCAGCATGTCATCTCTTTGTTTGTTTGGTGTTTTTTGTGGTTTTGGTTTGGTTTGGTTTGGTTTTTTTGTACAAACGAAATAGCCATTAATACACAGAAGACAAAATAAATGTTCTCTACTTTTATGAACCTTTTCTTATTTCAGCTTTCTTTTGTGCAGTCTTATAACACTGTAGAACATTCTATATTGTATGTGGGATGCTGTTGCTGGTGTACAAAGGTAACTGATGGAATTTGTCATGATTTTGTAGAAAAGAAATGTGGGATTTTGGCAAAATTTACCTGTTTTCTCACCCTATTCATAAGACACCAATTTACATACTTTAAACATTTTCTAAATAAAGCTGTATTTACTTATGAGATAAAATTAATGGAAGAAGAAAAATAATATATATAAAATACTAAAAAATCTGAAAGTCATGTGGTTCTATTCACAGTAGCATTAGCAGGTGATAAAAATAGTGCCTATGAATCTCCAACACATTGCGTGATGCAGGACAAGCATGGTACTGTTTTAGAGCTTCCATATCTCTGTCTGTGAAATCTTGTGGATAGGTGTATATATGCTGTAAAGAGCATGCAGTATTGATGTGCAGGTACTAGTCCATTGCATAGAAAACCAGCACAGGAACACTTGATGTTTTCTGGATAAGCTAAACCCACAATTTACACAGAACTAATTCAATGAAAGCTCAGTAGATTGCAAATGTTCCTGCTGGATTCAGAGAGCAAATGCTGTAGTAAGTCTCTTAAATATGACTCTCAGATCTCATAATTTTTTCCCCCACATTAATGTATATTTTATACAGATTTCTTAGCAATGGCTTTATTTCCAGTCTTCTGGGCTGAAAACTACAAGTTTATACCATGTGCCAAGAGGATTTTCACCTGTCTGCTGATGTACTCTGCTTTCATTTTCATTACTAGAAGTTATTAAATTTGAAAGTTGGGGCATTTGTAGAAAAGTTGTATATCTTGCAGAGCAAAGGCACTAATGTGTAAAAACTCTCCTGATTATTTCTTTGGGCTGTATGGGTAATTACAGAATAGATGATGGACTAGTATAAATATTGGCAGAAAATCCTTAGAAGTAATCTAAGTTTGTCTTTCTTAATGTATATGCTCATTAGTAGTCTGTCAATTTTTTATGCAGAAGTTTCTAGGCTGACTCCAGGCTGTTCTTAGATTCATAGGGGTCTTCAGTAAACTCCAAAGTACAAACCCTTTTTTCTTCCCTGTTGCATTTTCATGACTTAGACTGTGATGTTACTGTCAAATGAAAAGTCTCTTCTCTTCACCATTCAGGAGGTCTAGTACCTCAAAAAATGCTCTTTTTAACTTCTCTTTAATCTTAGTATTTGTGACTTATGGCTATTTCTTATAGAGAAAGTATTTGTGCTTGTACCTGTATACCTTAGGTAGGTAATTTATATTGTCCATTCATTTACTGTTTGTTTTATATGTAAAAATAATTTTAAAAATCACCATTTTCCCATTTCTGCTCTCGGTCCAATGATGTCTTTTATGCTTGATAGTACACTATTTGCAGTGAGGGATAGCAACTCATCTCCATGCTGTCCCCTGTAGTATAGGACTTAATGCTGGTGTTTAACAAATAGTAAGATCTGAGGCTCTGGTGAATATTGGGCTTTTTTTAGTTTCCTTGGAAAAGAAATGTTGGAGTTTATTGAATACAATATAGGAAATGCCGCAGAAATAAATTCCTGTTGCTGCTGTATGTGTGGCTATGAATGAGAACATAACAATATCTACATCTCTATTCACAGTGTCATAGAGTCAGTGATAGTACTGACCTACTTAGTCATCTTGTCAGCCTCCAAGGCCCACATGGATGCTTATTTCTGTCTTTTCATCACAGAGGAAAATGAAAAACTGCACTGTGAATTGACTATTCAGCTGCCAATGGTTCTGAGTTGCAAGGCATTTGGAAGCTTCACATACAGTACTTGTGCCATTCAAAGACCCTAATATCCTGTGGGGAATAAGAGCTCAATGGGAACTGCATAGTAAGAAAACAAAAGTGAAAGAAACTATATGTGACCAACAGCATGCTGTAATATTTATTGCCAGCAGCTGGTTTATGCACTACCTGAATGAATTAAGAAGACCCTGATCTTAGATCTCCACATACAAGATTTTTGTCAGAAACCCAAGGAGAAATTTCAAGTTCCCAAGTATCTTATCTCTTAGTAAAAATTCCTTTTAAAAATTGTCTTTTTTTAAAAAGTAGAGAACATTTTATTTCCACCTACACTCACAGTTTTAGCATGAGGCTTTTGAGCACCAAATTGCTACAAGAAGTGGATCAGTAAAATAATTTTTTTTGCCAGCTTTTTGTATTATAACGTTAACTCTTGTATCACCATAGCACCTTGGGGTCAAGATCTCAGTCATTGTACAAGGTCATCATACAAAAACAAAACCAAGGAAAAGAGGTCCCTGTTCTAAGTGATTTGCAATATAAACAGAAAAACAGATGAGTATATCAGGCAATTGCTTCAGCATGGCAGCTCTTAAACAGTGTTAGAAGTTATGTGAGTTTTATGGAAAAGGGAAGGAGAAAAAAAAAAAAAAATTATACAGAGGAAAAATAACTAGCCTGGAAAAAAACCTATGGGATGGTATTCTGGCATTACCAGTGAGAGGGGCAGCATGAGATGCCAATGGTAAGTGAGTAAAACAAGATGGTTGAAAGAATCGTAATGAAGGATAATTCCAAATGCTGAAGGTGAAACAGATGTTGGGTAGGTTGGGGATAATCCATGATGTGCTTGAATTTGAAGAGAAGTGTTTTGCTTGATTCAATGGAGAAGCGGAAGCCAGCAGACTATCAAGAAGGGTGACAGTGTCAAAGTGACAAGGTAGAGAAAATCTCTGCAGCTCCATTTGAAATGGACAAAAGCTGTGTGAAACTGCAGTTGTCACAACCAGAAAGAAAAAGATGGTTCAGTAATTGACATGTTGACAAGAGCCAGATAAGAGTTTTAGGTATGCGGCTGGACAGAAAAGACTGGTCCTTGAAGAATCAGCAAACACAGAAGTGAGGACGTAAAGAGCTTTGACCTAAGTCAAAGATGTTTCCAAGAAATAGTCCAGAGTAAAAAGAAAAATGATGTGATTAGAAAACATGGAGTCTGAGAAAAGAGAAGCTAGATAAAATAATAAAAAAGACAGTTTTCTGTAAATCATGCTGAACATCAGTAAATGGCCACAAGAAGATTTCTGAAGTACAATACAATTTTCTGTCCTATCTTTGTAGAACACCATTACTAAGGTCAAAGTATACAACAAAATATTTGAATATTAATGAAACAATATTTAAGAAAAATGAGCCCAGCATAATGTTTAACAGAACAAAACAAAACTGCAAGTGCTTTCATTAAAATATCAGTATACAAAAAATAATCCAGGAGCCAAGTTTTCTTTTCCACTGAAATCCTTTCAGTTCCAAGACTGAAGAAATTGTCAGAACCGATCTCGTAGTTGGCAAAAAATAAAGTGGCATCCTTGAGGCAGTATAATTTAGCTGGTGGTAATCACAGAGGGATAAGTGTAATTCCTACTTTCCTTTTTCTTTATTTGAAGTCTGAGGATGAAGGCAACATCTGACAGTGCTATAATTTTTCTCCCAGAGTGGTAGTGTGCAGGGAAGGTTCACTGTCGAAACTTATTAATAATTATAAAATCATTTTCTTGATGTACAAAGAAGCAAGCAAGCAAGCCACTTTTATTCATTTACATAACCTTACCCAGTATCTTTATGGAACCACTGGCTATATTGAAATATATTAGATTTTAGAGTTTTTCAGATGACTTGCAGAAGCACAGAATAACAGAATGGCTGAGGTTGGAAGGTACTCTGTGATGTATCAGCCACTCCTCTCAGTTTTGTGTTGTCAGCAATCTTGCTGAGGAGACACTCTGCCCCATCATTGAGATCATTAATGAAGGTGTTCAACAGTATTTGACCCAGTATTGACCCCTGGGGTTCACCACTGGTTACTCGCCTCCAACTAAACTTCATTACATTGATCACCACCCTCTGAGCTTGGCCATTCAGTTAGTTTTCAAGTCACCTCACCGTCTGCTCATCCAGGCTGCACATTAACAGCTTGTTTAAGAGTATCTTATAGGAGATGGTGTCAAAGGACTTACTGAAGTCCAGGTAGACAATATCCACTGCTGCCTGAAACTGAAACCAGGAGCCATCTGAATCTACTTTTCCTGGTCCATAAATCAGTGGAATCTTAAAACTGTTTTCCTTTTTGTGCTAGTGACTGGGAATACTTTCTGTAGTATAAAGCCTATTTACTCACAAATTGAAGCCCTATTCTCCTCTTTCACTGTTAACTCATTTTGTAGTAGGTCCTTCCTTAGCAGAATTAATTTCTCTTAACTCCTTACATTTCTTTTAAATGTGGCTTCTGTGAAAAACTTCTAATACAAATCCCATGACTATGATACCTAATGAAACATAAAAGATATATAAATTATAGCTTAAGCATAAAGACACCTATTTATAGCTTTTTATAAAATGTAAGGTATAAATAAATGTATGAATACATATAACTAAATATAAAAATAAATATGTGCAAATAAATATGTAAATGTATAAATAAATGTATAAAATTTCAATAAGCAGTGGGTTTTTAAGCTCACCCTGCAGCAGGCTTTTGGTGATTTGTTCTTTACCACCTAGTTTCAATGCTCAGTTGGTAAAGGAGCCAGTTAAAGTTTTTGGGTTCTCCCCATATTACATTATCTTCCCCAAAAGCTTCCACGTTTTCTGTTAGACACTATCCTCCTCCCCTCCTTTCTCACTCCATGTCTGAGTCCGTGAGCAATTACAGATTAGGAACTTGGTTCTACCTCCTGTTACACTAACCATGACTTATGTCAAGTTCAATTTAGCCTGTTTGAAATTCTGTCCTTGTGGAGATAAGGAAAGGGTAGAACAATGATCAAATCACATTTGATGGAAAATAGTATTTGAAACACAAGTATGTCTAAGAAAACATATCTGAAAATAGGTGCAATTCTTCACTAACAGCTTTTGGGAAACTTCTCTAAAATATTCTTTTTATCTACCAGTCTGTCACCTTGTCAGAGCTTTCCCATACCATGGATTTATGAGGGTCTGTAGCTCTCTGTATTCCATCTTTCTAACTTGGTGAAGCATCTACATCACATCAGCCCAGAATCTGGCACAATGCGACAAAAGAGCCCAGGTTAACATGACAAATAACTCTGCACCTTGTTGGTATTCCACTAATAGACCTGGCATTTATGAAGTAAAACCTATTGGTTAACCATCCAAGGAAAAGGTCATTATTAAGCTGCTGATAACTACTAAGCAGGTACAAATATTCTAGATGTGCAGTTAATGTGTTAAAAATTATTGTGTCACAAATCTGTATAGGTGTCAGTGAATTTGAGCAATACAAACGCACAGTTAAACCTTCTTTTCACAGGTTATGATCAATGGCTAGTTTATTTGTTGTACTCAGAATTATTTTAAACTCATTCTTAGAACATAACTCTCTCACAGTGTCTAAGATTTCTTTTTTTTTTTTTAAATGAAAGTGTATATGTATTAAAATTATCCATATCCTCTCCATATTTCTTGGTTTATTATCACTTAAAAATTGTAGGAAATATAACTTTGTATTTGAAAAAATAAAAACGTTAATAAAAACCTGTTCTTGCTTTAAAGGATATATATTTTGCATTGACTCAATATTCAATGTATTCCTAAGCTGGTTTGTATTCATGAAATGATAATAGCTTTACTTGCTAATATTGAAAAATAGACCTTAAACCAATGGATTCTCTCAATTGTCCACGCTGGCCTGCGTTGTCACTTCACAAGTAGAGCCTCTGGCAATACAAGTGCTAAAATCAATTGTGCTCAAAGGCAATGTATACTTAGGCTATTTTTTCAGTTTCTTAGATCACCCAGTGATTAAATATCATCTTATTAGTAAACAAACCCGTTTGTGTCTGCAGGACATTATCAAAATAAACCTTAATTTAGCACTATTTAAATTCAAGAGCTTTAATGTATTCTAGAGAACATATTTAGTGGTTAGTGAACTTGATGATGGACATTCTTCTGCAAGTGACTATGATTCATGAAACTGGTTTACGATCTAAGACAGAAGATCATGAGATGAAATAAATTAAACAGGTTATTGAAAAACTCAGTAGCGAGGAAAATTAGAAATAGCTCTAGAAGGGAGACTGTTTCCAAAAATTTTCCTGAATGAATTCTCAAGATTCCAACACTCTTGAGCTAGTTCACAGCCTTAAATCAACTCTTTATGAAGACTTTATCTCAATAAGGGAAGTTGGGCAATTAACTGTGAAGTGTAGCCAGACAAGGTATTACTTCCGATAGAAAACAGACTGTATTCGTCACTGGTTAAGGATAATTTTAGATATATCTCTTCCTGTAATACATTTAAGCATATTTTATTGGTAAAATCCATATTCTCAAGGCAATTGTCTTATAATCATAGGAAACAAGGCTGATAGGCTACCCTTAGGAGTGGTGAATTGCACTTAAACATCTGAAACAACTGGTTTTTATTAATGGAAAGTCCATAAAATCCCCAGTAAATCAATTTCACTACCTAACTAACTCTGAATTAGAAAGTTTTTGATTCCTTCTCCTTTTCTTTTGCTTCTCTTTTTAAAAAAGTCAGTCTTCATAGGATTCTCTGAGAAATGAGAGTGGGTTCATTTTTAAAACAAAACCTCTGGTGTCTGAATTTTCCATTGTACTACAAAGTCACTTTTCCTTCTTTGTAGGTATGTCATGTATAATGACTGATTCAGGTTTTAATAACCATTCAGAAATGTACAAAAAAACTACCTTTGTCCATCCTTCGGCTGAGGACTTCCTTTCCCTCATAAGTATTATACAGAAGCTGAGATATTCTTAGTGATAAACTATTGCAAAATGTTGCACATTGTCCACAATCTTCTATTGTTGATACTTTTCTCCTGATTGCTTCAATTAGCTCACATTCATAAAATAATGGAGGTGTAAAAATACAAACTCAAATTTCATAATTCAGTCATCTCTGATTGTAATGAATGTGGACTGCAGTCATCTTGTCCATAGGGACAAGAAAGAATTGGTGGACATTATGTGGTGTGTCCTCACGTAAATTTAGAAATGTATCTCCCTCCCTCACTGCTTAGTCACAGCAGAGTTATATGCATGTATCTTTGAGATAGACTAGCAAACTGAATACAGACTATCCTTCATTTTTGTTAACTTCTAGCAAAGTTAATCCATAAAAAAAGTAACTGTTTATTCACTGAACTTATTCAGAACTTGTGGGGCACATCCATGTTAACTTCTGGAAAAAAAGTCAGGGTTTTTTCTTTTTTTTTAAGAACCATAAACTAGCATGAAAAACGGATAATTTATTTATTTAATTATTTTTTAAAATCCACCTATTGAAATTCTAATTCCTGCATTGTGTAAGCTTGTTGCAGAAGTTCCACTGTCACCTCCAGGAGAAGACCAGGTGCATTGTATTGGTCATGTATGTTTCCCTTATTTTCAATAGCATCATCATAAACCTCATGGAAAATAGACACAGATTTACAGTAGAAAATTCCTCTGAAAAATGTAGGTCCAAGCCAAGAAAAAACACAGCTGTATATATACCGAAGATGCTGTAACCAGTTTTACGAAAGTCGAAAATGACAGCTTATTTCTTTCTTCACAAAAAAATATTTCTCCTCTGCAGTACCATAATCTGCCTCTTTCATATAAAACAGCTCTGCCCCTGGTCCTACATTTCCTGGAGACAGCTGATTCCCTTGACATGTCTTTTTAACAGATGATTACAATCAGAGTCCCATGTAATTCAGTAGCTGTTTTCAATGAAAGCTTAATCTAATAACTTCTTATTAAATTCTTAGTTCCTGTAGGAGTTCTTCTGAAGGATATTCAAGATAAATCATTTCATTTTGGAACTCAGCTGCTGGTTACCCTCATCTTTCCTAATGAAAATTTATTTAAACATAGCAGTAGATTCACTATTTGTTGCATTTTTATGTTATTCTGAATGGGAGAATTTGTGCGTGTGTATTAAATTCTCAGCAGAGATTACATGACCTGAAACAAATTACTTTATTTCTTTCATTAATCAAAAGATTAATTTTTTTTTTTTGCCTGAATATTACCTTTTAGAAGAGGACTATATTTAAATCTGCTACAGTTGTTTAGTACCTCAGTGAAATGTGAAAAGAAAATTTGCATAGCAAGGAAAATATACTTACCAAGACTTCTTAAAAACCTTCATTTTAAGAAAAAAACATAATCTAAAGTTTACCAAAGTTTCTTATTAGATACACCAAATCTCCTTACATAAAAGGATACAATTTTAAAGTTCCCAAGAGGAAATAGCTCTCTAGGAGGTAGGAACTGTACTTGCAGGAAGTATTCACACTTGTATCAAGACGTTTATAATCAGAATAGGTAGACAGGCCAAGAAGGAGAGAATGAAATCATTATCATAAGAAAGCATTTTTCATAAATGAAATAGTCACTTGGTGAAGTCCCAGGGAAAATGAGACAGCTGGTTTAAGATCTTTCAGGAAATCCTAAAATTGTGAGAACTGCTTTTAATTTTTTACTGGAAATGTGTTTTTCCTTCCTTCCTTCCTTCCTTCCTTCCTTCCTTCCTTCCTTCCTTCCTTCCTTCCTTCCTTCCTTCCTTCCTTCCTTCCTTCCTTCCTCCTTTCCTTCCTTCCTCCTTTCCTTCCTTTGTTTTCATACCCAAATTTTCACTCTGAAATAAGAGTGGATTGGCAGCAGGAAGCCAGGACCAAGCACCTCTGAGAGTCAGTGATGGGCTGGGACCCTTGGGTCTAGGCAGGTAACTCCCCAGGAAAGCAACCAAGCAGCTCCAAACTTTCAGAATTGACCACTGTGGGGTTCTGTAGATTTCTGCTGCAAAATGACACTTCCTGTCTGTGGCTCCTAGTGAGCCTGTGGAGAGCTTTGCGTGCCTGCGGCATCTCAGCCCCAGCCGTGTGCCTGAGGCTTCTTCCAGCCTGCTCTGGAAGACTGCTACCACCTCACCTTGCCTCCTCCATATGCTGTCCGTGGGAGTTCCCTGTAGCTGTGGACTTTCAAACGTTGGTGTACCCCTAGCACTGTCCTGTGACCGCTTACTTTGAAAATAACAAGTTCTCCAAGTAACCTTGAGAATCACACCAATCACTTCCAGAATCCTGAAATTTTGTCTTTGAAAGTTTGTTCAAAGAAGTATGCTTCCATGAAAATTGCATTTTTATTTTTAGTAAAAAAACAACCCCCCTAGACAAGCAAGCAAACTAACAAACGAAACCACAACAAACAAACAAATAAAAAACCTGCGGCAAACGTCCTAGTCAGCTGCATCCAAACAGCCTGTGTCAGAGACACAGCTTGGATCTGAAGTCCTGAGTTCCAAGTCACTGCTTTTTGTATAAAGACGTTGCTTCATTTTGATGGTCATTAAACAAAAATTCCCAAGAGGAAGAGCTGTTGAGATACTGAATGCTAGTTGATGCTGACTGTCTCCACTCCTCCCTCCTTCAAGCCTTTGGCTTTGTGCAAACGTCTTTTTCCCGACTTCGACTTGGAAAAAAAACCGCATAATCAGCACAAAATTCTGATTTTATGGCAAATGGTCTTCCAGTTAGGGCTCATGGTTTAATTTATAGGTCAGACATTATGTATTTATGTGTTTATCAGTTCACTGTCTGTCCAGGTGAGCTTGTACTGGCTGCGTGGGGGAAGGATGCAATCTGTGTCTGCAGAGAGGTCCTCCTCAGGGCTGTGGGCATCCTCTCTGCAGTCCTGTGGCTGTTATTTTGCAGCTCTGAACTGCCAAGTGTCAAGCAAACCATGGAGTACCAGAACAGGTGTCCCTGGATAAACTTGCCTTCCAAGGAAAATAAAAAATAAATTGTATCAGACGGACAGTTTTAAATGTGACAAACAGCTGTGACAAAACCAAACTTTACTGCACTTGTAGTTATTTTTCTATGTTAGCATATTTATCATCTGTCTATTTAAATATATTTATAACCTTTAATCATGAAGGTTATATATAGAATGATTGGCTATTTAGTGTATACTTGTAAACAAGCCTTCACTTCCACTCTAAAATGCAATCAAAAAGAAAAGCAGATTGCTTAAATTTACTTTTAAATCATGATATTTTTTTATCTGAGTTTCATAATTTGAAAAATGTGAAGAGTAATTTCTCACATACTTTACAAGAAACGTGGGGAGGTAGGCTAACATTTTAAAACACAGACTGCATAACTGACCCAGCTACGTCTTTTCAGGAAAAACAATTATGTTTTTCGACCTGAATTCTCTTTAACTATGAGAAGACCGATAGGTTACATTTGCTCTGCCATCACTGTAGCAGACATTAATACAAATAATGCTTGCTGTGTAACCGCAGCTGCAGAGACCATAGAGTGAGTTACAAAAATTTCCAAGAATTTGTGTGCCTTCTCGGCCAGTTAAATCAGTGTGCCGAGGTCTGCACTGACATGAAGCCACTCAAGCTTCTGGCTTTATGTACACCGTTATGAGAGGCTGAACTCCAGCATGGTCTACAATGTTTTTCAGGATCTCCACATTACAGGTATTGGACTGACAGGAACATGTAATATCTTCATTGCTTAGAAAAAAATACAAAATGAAATGTTTCCTTTTAAGCAATAATAATGTTTTGCTGCGTTCACGTGTCTGAGACAGTGGGGAAAAAAAATCACAAAAATACCATACATAACAGCACTCTGGAAGGCTTGATATTGGTGCTTGCATGCTGTTTTTCTTGTTACATGATCTATCTTTAAGAGTCATGCTCTGCTATGCTGTCTTGCTTTGGGACTGATTGTCTGATGTCAGGTCCCATTGTGTTGGATCCAGAAATGGAGTTACATCAGGCAAACAGAAAATGGAGGAAATCTTTAAAGATCTTCATCCTCTTTCAGGTTTCATATTCTTGCCATCTTTATACTTTTTTTCCTTATGTATCTTTTTGAAGGACTGGTCCTTTGTTAATTTGTGATATGATCCCTATTATAAATAAATAAGATAGATAGACATGTTTTATTAGTGCTTTTTTTTTTTTCCCAACAATAAAATCATATCTACTTTAATGTTTTGTAGTTATGTTTGGTTGTTTTTTGTTTTGTTTTTTTTTTTTTTTTCCCCTGGAAAAAATCTGCCATTGTCTGAGATTAAATGTTAAATGTTTACTCCCCTCTAAAGCCAAAAGCCTGTGATCAAGGATAGTCCTGACTTGCTGAATAACAGTTTGCATTAGTTCTTAACAGTATGCTCTATGTGGTAATAAAATATGTTTTCTGACACATTTGTCAAATTGAATCTGAATTACAGCTCCAACCTCCAGACACAGAGAGTGCATCCTGTTTCAGAACTGACGCTCAGCGTCTGAATGTTTGATTTGTTTTCCGAGAAGACAATAAAAAGTCTTCTGATGTCAGTTACAGAAGGGTAGAAATCTCCAGAAATTCATTAGTTAGGCATTAACTGCTGAAAGCCTTAAAGTAACAAAGCTGCGAAGAAATGAAGAGAGAAAAACATATTGTTCTGCCATGACTATGTGGGGAAAATAAATAGAGAGACTTAACAGAGGAGTGTAGTATGATTAAATAAATAGTATAAGTGTTTAAAATAATATTCAGGGAAGCCAATATTTATTAAAAATTAATTTTATGTATTTTCATGAATTTGAATAACTAGATGATTCTCACATTTTACTTAGCATTTTGAAAAAAACTCTAAAGAACATCCTGCCCAGTTTTAATTATATAGCGTAGGGTTCCAGGCATGACCACCTGTAAATAGCTTAGTCTATTTACACAAAATCCACAGCTGCCCAACCGTTTTTTTCATAGCTGTCACTGTTGCATCCACTTTTGATCTCATTATCTTAGTAAACTAATGGAGGCAGAGAGTCAGACCATTACGGAGCTGGTCATGAGCAGCAATGACATTGAATTCTACTGTAGGCTGGGGTTAATCCGCTGCTGATAGAGCAAGAAGACAGCAAAGTAACAGGGCCTTAAATCTGAGATATAATTGCCTCCTGCGGCTGAGCATGATGTGGTTGTGTTCATCTTCCTCCATCAAATCATCAGAAGGAACAGGAAAACAGCAAAAAATATCTCCTTTAAGAGGATTTGTCCTAATCCTTGTATAACTAGGGAGCGGTTGTAAATAAAACCACTTGACAGTTTAATACTTTTGCTGGCAATACTTTTCAGATTTTAAAAATAGTGAAACTGTAGTAGCGGAGATTTACTACTTATCTGCTATTAAAACATTTGCTCACAAAGACCGTTTGGATTTCCATTTCTTGATAAGTAAATAAAAAACTTCCACAGAGCAGAATATAATTTTACTAGCTTATTTTTTTTGTACCCTTAGCTTTCTTAGCCTTTGCTTTATTTACTTATTAAATTATTATTATTGATGTATTTATTCATTTCATTTGCTGCCTTTTATTTTCCTGCCAAATGCATGACTAATTTGGAATTGGGTTGCATTTTAATTTTACCTTTTTACATTTATGTATCTTATATATTTCTAAGTTCATTTTCTTTTTTTGTTTGTTGTTCCTTTTTTTTATGTTTGTTTACTCTTTGGTTGGTTGGGGTTTTGATGGGGTTTGGGTTTTTTTTAGGACTCTGACATTTCTAGCAGACTGAACATCAGTGTGGCTTTATGTCATGAAAAGAGAGAAGCAGAATACCCTAAGATTAATGTATACTATGGTATATTATTATTTAAAAGGCTGAGCCATTTCATGCAACCATGGATCTTGCATTTATACACTTTACACTTTAACTCAGTTCTTTTCACAAGTGCCCCCATCCCTTTCTGTTTTAAAGATTCCCTGAAAACTCCAGCCCATTTCCACAAAGAAGGAGATCTGGATACTTATTTCCTTTCTGCTTTAGCAGAAAACCCCTTTAGCCCTGCAGAGGTTTTTCCAGTCTCCTTCCCAATATAATAATTTTTCAATGTTTATTTCCCTTCTGGGAATTACATGATTTGAGACATTGGTATACAATAAATAATATTAGATCTACGCATTATAGCAATATTTAATATTCAAGATTCAAGACAGCACATACATGGGTGCATGAGCATATTTTTAAGGAACACAGCTTACTACTGAATTAGTAAAGCTCAGAATAAATGACTTTTCTGACAACATAAGGTTTTCAAGTGTCGTATATCATAATGCACGATATAGAGCTTCCTCTTATTTGCCATGTGACTTCTGGAGTAGCGAGTAACCTTGATGCACTCTGGAGACGATACGGCTAGTTGTCCTCAGGGAGATGGTTGTGTGGGTGGTGGTGGCTGTGAATGAGAAGAGAAAGGAAAAGAGAAAGGAGTCTTCTCTTACTGAGGTCAGGCTCTGACCACCCGGTTTGTCTCCAAAAAGCTGTCATGCTGCACTGCTGTCAGATCAGACCAGGCTTCCATGGATACATCGCTCTGTCAATTACTCTACTTCCTCTTCAAAGTTGTTTCAGCAGCAGAAAGGCATATTTCCTACCTATCACATACCATCACAAATGCTTGACTGTTGTAGTTTCTAGCCGGTATCATAAAGGAGATGGCACTCGTGTTTTTTTCTCAGCTTCTTCCTGACTTCTGCCATGAAAGAAGCCTAATACCAATTTACTGTTTAGACTGCCCTACTCAATGTAGTCACTGTGCCACTCTGGCAACCAGGCAAGAATGAATCCATTCATTGGCCACTTCTCTCATAGTAGGGGAGTCTACAGCTACTACCTAAGCACCTGCCATGCAGGAGAGGAACATGCACCTGGATATCCGAAGGGAAAACCTCTCGGATACTTTATTCAGAAGTTATTGTGCTTCAATCAAAAAAGACAAACATTGAAAAAAGCAGAGAAGTCCAAGCTCACCTATTCAATAATACTTTCTGTGTGCTGAGGGACTGTTTTGTTTAAGTTTTCACTTTTGCTCAGGTTGTGAGATGACAGACAAAATTTCTCCTGACAGTGACAAAACCCTAGAAAACCTTTGCCATCCTTGCCATACATATTACACAGAAATAGCGCAGTCCTGATTATAGTCCACCTTCAATATTTCTCAGTAGTGGCCACTAATGAAAATTTTATACCAACTTGAATAGTTATTTCTGTTGTATTAACTCAGGCAGTAAAGCTAGAATTGATTTACTCTAACTCTAGCAATCAAAAGGTCACATATTTAATCAAAGACAGTTTCCACTCTGGTCCCATTCCCATAGTTTCCTACTGATGCCAATGGAAAGACAAAGGCATCTCCAGAAGAAACTTTATTCCATCCTGAGACACCTATGGTAAGCTGGGTTCCAGAGGTATATTTCCTTTAACTACAGAGGAGTTTAAGCCTAGACTAAACATTTAAGATCTAATTAAGATAGCTAAAGTTAGGTAAAATAGATCCCACATGTAATGAAAAATGGCAGAGAGGGAATAATATTTTATTCATTATTATTCATTATTTTCTCTATTTTACTTATATATTAAAAAGGAATTTAATTTCATATGCTGATATAATGCAGTAATGAACTGTAATTTTACTAACTGTTAGTGGAGGTAACCTCTGTCTCTGTATATAAGTATTACAAGTTAACAAGTTCTGTATAATTCAGCAGTTTACTATGCAATACTTTAAATTAAGGAAAGTGTGTATTTTGATTGGATGTGTTCATAGATTTTAGGATAATACTAAATAGCAATTCTAGGATTATTTTATACTACTTTACATTAAGTGATTATGGAATAAAACTTGAAGCTCTTTTACGGGGAAAAAAACCCATATTTGCCTGTTTTACTGACATCAGTTCATCATAACACAAAAATTTCAGCTCAGTTTCCACAAGTGTGTGTTAACTGAAAGAAGATGTTGACCTAAAGGAGGTTTTGTCTGAGTAACACTGAAGGGCTTAATCTTAAATCTTTAATTCTTATATCCATAATAAACATAGTAAAAGGACCTGTATCTATATATATCTGAACAAGAAAAACAAAAGGCATAGGCGGATACCTTTCCTTGCATGTAGCGTAGCACTTCAGAAAGCACTTCTTGTAAATAATTGTAATTGTTCTTTGTAAAATAGACCTATTAATACCTTTCTGATATCATTAACCTATTGTATTAGTACTTACACATGCACACAGATCCAGAGGCACAGAATAAAATCTTCTCTGAAGAATTTACCATGAAGTGGTCAAATTCTGAAAACTTTATTTCAACTGCAATACCCATTTTGTTAAGAAACTTGCAAATTAAAGGCTTTGACAGACTCTTGAGTGTCAACACAAGACAAGGTTATTTTTCAAAGAAAGAGGAGGTGATAAAAAGCTGTTTAATAACTTCTTCAAGATCACGCAGGAAATATATGACTGAGTTAGAGGTGTCTCTGTCCCATGCCTTGGCTGTGCTTCCTCTTGTGAGCCTAAATTTTATCTGTTCAAAATACTTCCTTACTTCCTTGGCAAGATGAACATAAGAGTAGCCATGCTAATGCACTGATTAATGATATGCGACAGTTAATTTCCTATCAGCTGAGCTTTTTTTCTCCTATGTCAGGGGTTAAACACCTGACTCACACGGACAGTTCATGATTGAAGCTGTGTGGATGATGGCACTGACCAGATTGTCTGTTTTGATACCAAACCTTCTATCTTTCTTCCACATTTCTGTCCTTATAGCTTTTAATTTATTTATTTATGGACTCTGGTCCTTTTTCTGAATACTTAATTCTTCCCAAGTATTTTAGGCCTTTTTATAGAATGCCAAGGTGCTTGGCATTACAGGACTGAAATATCTCTGGGGCTAGTTTTTGGCTTCTATTAATCTGTTTCCAATTCTAAAAAGGCAATATGGAAGTATCACTTTTCTTGATGCTTCACAAAAATAATTAAGTATTAAAAGAAGATCCAATACTACACTCATCAAAAAATATTGTATCAGAAGTAGATAAGCTAGAAAGGCAGTAGGAAAACTCATGCAACTGCTCATAAATATAAGCAATGACTCATACACTAATTCACAGGTACCAATAATATAGCTTCTTATGAGTCTTCCTAAAAATACAATTTTAAAATATGTAAATGTTTCATAAAATTATTCTTTGTTACCTTTGCATTAACCTTAAATTCAAAGGGAAAGTTACTACAAATATTTTTCAGAATTGTTTTCATGAATTTATACTGGATATCTCTTGATGTATGTGACATAAGCCCCTGATTGTAGAAGGAATTAATCTGAGTTCAAATACAGTTTTGTGCCGCGTAGAAGTTTGGGTGACTTCTCGATATATTTGCCCCTACTTGTATTTCAACCTGGCTACCTATTCATGGAGAAAGGTGATTTAAAGAAGGAGCAGCAGATCTGAGAACTGCACAGCCCCTCTTCTCCATAGGTTGCTTCCACACAGGGCTATCAATCTTTTTTTAATGACAAACTCATTTCGCTGAGCTGATTTGCCTTTTACTACAGACAGACCTCTTCTCTGAACAGCTGACTTGTGGAGCCAGCATCTATAGCTCTGTATCTTTTCCAAGATATCTGAGAAGTATAAGCACTAGGAACCAGATCAATCTCTTAATAAACTGCATCTTAGCTAAGTTGTGAGTGTTTGAGTCATCTTGTAGGACTATTGTACATAGATATATAATGTATATACCTATATATGTGTAGATATATAATGTAGAACATTATACATGACATATTTTCCTTCTGTACATGGATTATAGGAAAATCAAGGACTTGGGGATCCAGAAAGAAGAGCTGATGCTGAAAAAAAAGGGTTCCTGAAAAGAAGCGATGTCAGTAAAATGGGGACCCAGGAAGAAGAAGGTGAAGAATATGGCTGGATGAGAGATCATAGAAGCGGAGAAAGGTCTTGGAGATCGGGGAGGAGCATGGAAAAAAAACCCCAGGAGGTGCCCAGAGACCTCGGCCAGTAATGCCCAAGACTGGTAGCTATGAGCAGCTGCACACCATTAATAACTTTCTTCCCACCCTCCCTCAACTGGCAGCAATGTCCCTGCTGAAAGGGGAATTCAAGACCTAGAGAACACAATGCTGTAGGTGTGTGGGTGGGTGGGCAGGTGGGAGGAGAACAAGTGAGTGTGTAAGAACCAAGTACGTTAAAAACTCAAACTTTGATTCTTAAATAAGTAACAATATCCAGATCTGATACCATTGCCGTTTATTCTGCCTCACCCATGACACTAGGCAAGAGCCACTCTCCTTACAACTGGCCCCATTAATTCTATCCACGGTAAGAGATTTGTGTAGATCAAGAGGCAAATATGCAGTTTCCCCACAGAATATCAATTAACTTATTAATTGAAGAAGGCTCATGGATATTTAATACTTTAGCATATATAAAACATGATTACTGTCAAATGTCCAAAGTGCAATTTATGAAAAAACATTCAGTGTGAAAAGTAATAATTAGAAGTCATTCACACAAAACCTGTGAGGAACACCAGCTTCCCTGCTTTGTCGGTTGTAACATCCATGTCATGCACAGAAGACACGTTTAAACAAAAGTTCCCTGGGTGGTAGTTTGCAGACGGTATTATAGCCTCAACATGGGATTTTTTTTTAAATGAGAGAAAAACCTAATATTCAAGATTTAAAAATAAATAGAAAATACCAAGGTACTCAATAGCTTGTTTGCCTTGGACTTTCCTGTTGAGAATGGCCTTCAAGAGTCACAGGCCCTTGACACTATCATAAAGTCTGAAGAAAAAAAAGCTTACCTTAAGCGGAGAAGGATTATGCTAGGGAACACATAAACAGACCAAACAACTCCTTGATATGTGATGATATGCATCAAAGGGCACTGAGGAAGTTGACCTATGTCATTGTGAGGCTACTCTTGATTATCTTGGAAAGGTCACGGTGACCAAAGGAGGTTCCTGATAACAGGAAGAAAGCAAATTTCACTCCTAACTTCCACAAATGCAAGAGGGAGGATCCGGGAAATTACAGGCATATTAGTGTCACTTTACCTGTGAAGGTGATCAAGCAAATCATCTTGTTTCTTTACAAACACATAAAGTACAATAAGATTACAGTGACTTTTAAAGGGGAAAACACACCCTACCAACCTGACAGGCCTCAACAAGGAGATAATTAACTCAAAGCACGAGGGGAGAGCAGTGGATGTTGTTTATTTGACTTCAGCAAGGCTTTTTTTGCTTTCTGACATAACATGCTCGAAGGTAGCAGGGTAGGTAAACTGGACAGTGAGGTGGACTGGAAATGTGTGAACTGCTGAGCATGCAGGATTTTATCAGAACAAAGTCTAGCTGGAGGCCATTAGAGGTTGGTACTGGGACCAATACTGTTTAACATCTTCATTAGTCACCTCGACGATGGGCCCAAGCACACCCATTGCAAATTTGCTGATCGTACAAAACTGGGAGGAGTAATAGCTGCTACACCAGGGAGTTGTACTGCCATTCAGAGGGACCTCAAAAGTTTGGAGAAATGGGCAAACAGGAATCTTATGAAGTTCAACAATGAGGAGTGACAAGTCCTGCCTCTGGAGAGGAACAACCCCATGAACCCATAAACTCCGTTGGCTGACTGGCAGGAAAGAGCACTGCAGAGAAGTTCCTAGGGGTCCTGGTGGATGCCAAGGTGAACATGTACTTGAGGCAAAGGCAACCAACGCTATCATGGGCTGTGTTATGCACAGCATTGCCAGAAGGTTGATGGAGCTAATACTTCACTACTCAGTCCTGGTGTCATGGTTTCAGCTTGTATGGAATTAATTTTTTTTTTTTTTTTTTTTTTTTTTTTTTGGCTAGCAGATCATGTAATGCTATGTTTTGGATTTGGGATGAGAAATACTTTTAATAGCACACTGGTGGTTTTAGTTGCGGCTAGGCAGTCAAGGCCTTTTCTGCTCCTCATGTTGCCCTGCCAGTGAGCAGACTGGGAGGGCACAAGAAGCTGGGAGGGGATACAGCTGGGACATCTGACCCCAACTGACCAAAGGTCTATTCCATACCATGTGACTTCATGTTCAGTATGTAAAGCTGGGGGAAGAAGGAGGAAAGGGAAGACATTCAGGGTGATGGTGTTTGTCTTCCCAAGTAACTGTCACGCGTGATGGAATCCTGCTTTCCTGGAGATGGCTGGACACCTGCCTGCCACTGGGAAGTAGTGAATTAATTCCTTGTTTTGCTTTGCTTGTGAGCGTGGCTTTTGCTTTATCATTATCTCAAACCATGAGTTTTCTCACTTTTACTTTTCTTATTCTCACTCCAATCCCAAATGGGCTGAGTGAGCGAATATGTGGTTCTAGCTGCTGGCTGATGTTAAATCATGACACCTGGTACTCATCTGGACAGCTGGTCCAGATCTGGGCTTCCCAGTATCAGAGACATGTACATACTGGAAAGAGTCCTGCCAAGGGCCACAAAGGTGACTAAAGGTACATCTGTCATATGAGAAGAGACTGAGAAAACCAAGTTGTTCAGCTTCAAGAAGAGAAAGCTCAGGGGGTATTTTATCAATGCGTATAAATACTTAATGGAGGGAGTAAAGAACACTGAGACTCCTCTCAGCAATGCCCAGTGACAGGACAAGAGGCAATAGGCACAAAAGTACAGGAAATTCTATTTAAATATAAGAAGAAAACTCTATCATTATAAGAGTGGTCAAATCGGATCAAATTTTCTCTGGAGCCTACATCCTTGGAGATAACCAAACCCCAAATGGGCATGTCCCTGAGCAACCTGCTGTAGCTGATGCTGCTCTTAGCAGGCTGGTTGGACTGGATATCTTTTAGCCCCAGCCACCCTGTAAGTCTGTGATTCTGAGTGAGAGTAACATATGAGGAAAAACAGGATTAGATTTTTATTCATTCGATGCCTTTCATTGTAAAACACTGTAATATGGAATAGAAAGCAATAATTTTTTCCTGCATGAATTTTTGGCTGCAGTAGAATGAGTAGTGAATATCATTCTTTTAACTTAACAACATATAATGGTTTGAAAACTTAAAGAAAAGAAATAATTATCTTCTTTGCAGTTTTTGAATAGGGCTTTTAACTCAGGCAGAACTCTGAAAGTTCACCCTCTGTTTCATCTGACAGAACCTTTCCACTGAGGTATAGTGTAAATGGTCTGATTCATCAAGTGTAGTTCCCTCTCGTGGCCTTTCCTATGCAGCCTTTTAACAGCCACTTTCCATTTCCTAGTGTTTCAATCTTGTACGCATTTAATTTTTGTAAAAAATCTCACTTCTACCACTAGGGAATCTGTGTTAACTCCTATTGGCTTTGATGATAATTTGACACATTTCAACTGCTCGGTCTCAGCAATACATATTTCTGTTCTCTCTACCATGTCCATGGCAAGAGCTAGTTAATTAAAAAAACAAAACAAAACAAAACAAAACAAAACAAAAAGTAGAAAAAAATCCTTTATTTTATCTTTCAGTTTATTTCAAAGATAACTTTGACACTAGTACCATTCCAGAATTAGCCTTCTGCCTTCAAACATTTATGTCTTTATTTTTACAAATGTAACCCTGAATAATTTGAGTAAGCCTAGAGAAAAAAAATTATGTGTTCTTATCATAAATGTAAAACTCTTACTCACTATGTTGAAGATCTATTAATTTTAAATAAAAAGTTTACATTTTTATAATTTTGCAGAGTTATCAAAATGGTTTCATGCTTTCCTTGTGTTTTGTAAGCAGCAAGAATATTGCTTAAAATCACTAAACATTTTCTGGTATATGACTTATTCACTGTACATATGTGAGTATACCAAAATGTAGTAGCTACAGAGAGAAAGTTTTCTGACAAATAATGAAGTTTCTATAGTTTCAAAGACCTGATGAACAATACGGTAATTGTACTGGGCATAAGCTTTCCATCAGCTTTTGCTTCAAGCTCTGCTTTTAATGATTTGTCAGATGCTCAGGCAATTAATCACTGACATTCATGTGAGAAAATATTCAGAAGGTTGCAGAAGATAACTGCAGAGAGGTAAGTTTAATATGAAAGTGAAAAATCTTTTTGAATGTGAGGGTATAATTAAAAATTTCCAGTTTTTTATACTTAGCATTTTGTCCAAGCAAAAATAGCTCTTATTCTGTCTGCAAAGGAGATTAGATTAAATAGTCTTCATTATAGCCCTGCTCAACCTTGTCCTAAATATGCAGTGTAAATCAATCAGGAGGCTTTCAACCAGAAAACTTTATTTAAACTGTAATGTAATTTGCATGAGAACAATTTTATATATCATTTAATCTACCCCGTATGCAACTGGTGCAGTTTCTCTCCAAATTTACTTATTTAGGGTGCATATTTAGTCATTTAACTCCTTCAGCCTTTTGCTGAACAATTTCTCTATTAAAAATAATAAGGGGATAAAAAAGAGATAATAAATGCAGAAGACAATTTTAATGAAGTAGTCCATTACAAAGAAATGCCATGAATACTGGATACACCTTCAGACTTAAAATTCAATGAATATTCATGAATGTTAGCAACAAAGACTGAAGATGAAATACCAAGTAATGCAAATATCAGACTCAATGTTCAGCGCAACATCAACAGCAAGTGGGATTAAGATGGTCCCATCCACTCAGACGTCCCTGAGCAGTCACTCAACTCTGTTGATTTAGCAGTCATGCTCTTAGCCAGATTAGGGATATGAGCTGGGTTAAAAGAAGGTTCTCCTTTCTTCCCTCTTTTTCCCTTTTTGTTGGTGCATCTGCAGGCAGGTGCTCAGGAGTGGCCACCTTCCTTTCCCTCTCATATACATAACTAGTGTTATAGTTCACTGCTTCTATCTGTGTAGAAGGAAAGAACTTACAGGAATTTTGAAGCAAAGAACCTGAAAAGAAACATAATGGTCTTGATTAATCCCACCTGAATTAGGCACAAGACTAAGTTAGAAGTCTGTTTGCCAAAGCTCAGTCTGTAGCAGTGGCAAGAGATAAATGGCTTTAGGGTAAAACTCAGATCCTGGTGGGCTGAATAGCTCTTTAGAAATGCCTATCTCTCATCAATGACTGTTTGCCTAGAGTCACTATAAAATGTTAAAACGCTCTTTATTTTGTTCATTTTTCCCTACATTGCATGGAAAAGAAAAGGAAAAAAAAAGTCTGAACTTTGATATTAAACACTGTGAACTGTAAAGGCTAAATCCAACCAGCTAGAGACAGCCAAGGATAAATCTAAATCTGCAATAGGTATCTCTTTCCTCTCCCGTCCTTTCTGCAAATGAATAACCTTTCCCTTTTTTCTTTTTTCTTTCTTCTTTTTTTTTTTTTTTTTTTTCTAATGCGAAAAAACAGCTTAAATTTAGCCACAAAAGATGGTTTAAACTGCTGGTTCTTTCTCAAGACAGAAGAATTAAAGTTTTCTTTTGTTCTTACTAGATAAACTTTCTGGCATCAAATCACCAGAATCTCACTTTTGGTGACAGTAGATTCATTATCCAAAATCAGTGGTAGATGTCCTCAGGTTTCTGTCTCTTTCTACAGATCTTGAGCTTATTACTCCATGTGTGAAAATTCAGAAGACTGAGTTTTCATCTCACTTTGAAAGACCGAAGATGCTTAATACGCAGTATTTTAATGGGCCATGCATGACCAGACCTAGCTGATTAAAATGTTTCTTCAGGGTTTTCTTGAACATTCATATAAATGCATTTTGCTACTATTTTAATCCTATATTTCAAAATGCTTAACTAATTTATCTAATGTTAATTTGAGATGACCAATAGTACGCAAACTGATTGGAAAGTACATTTGTAATGCTGGGGAAAATATTTCTTTTGCCTATCTTATATATGGCAGCACATTAATAAAAAGAAGGGGAAGAAATGAAATAGGAAAGGAACAGATTCTTTTAAACAAGAAAAAAAATAGTTGAAACTGTGGAAGAAAATAAAAAGGATACTGGAAATGTACTGTTCATTTGAGGGGAAAGAAAGCAAGAGGTAAAATGAGACGTAATATACAACCAGAGACATTCCTCAGACAGCTTTTACTATTCACTGACTCCCTATAAATCTTGTTCTGATTTTTAGCAATGAGTAGTCAACGTGTTCTGAGCTAATGTCCTTCCCTTGACTTGTCAGTGAGTCAATAATTTCTTGATTTTAAATGCTTTCCAAACTGGTACATGTACTAATGTAAATGAAAGTAAATTGAGATGAGATGTCATTCACATCCATTTTCCAGCTTTGCCTTGATAATAGGGGAAAGAAAAATTTAAAGGGGAAAAAGACAAGGACAAATGAGTTTAAAATGTGCTGTTTTGAGGCTAAAGTATGAACATTTTAAATTATGATAAAACTATGTGTAGTACTGAAGAAATGGGTTAAATCTTTAACCTTATACAGTGCAGGGATAGATTTAACATATAGTACATTTTTTCAAGTCATTTTCTCAAAAATATTTTTTCCACAGTATTAACATAGTGGTAGTTACTCACAAATATCATGATCTCAAGTTCACATTGAGAAACACAAAATATAATTTAAAAGCTTCCTCTTGTTTTTTTTCGGAGTGAGGGATAGTGTATCTTCTCACTTTGGGACACTTAAGACCAAAAAGGAAGTATATTTTCATTATGGTAATTCTGAAAATTGGAAGACAGAGCACACTGAAAAAAACAATGTAGCTAATAATAGGAACCGAAGAACATGAAGAAAAAAATACAAATTCATAACCCTTTCTCCTAGGAATAGAGATGTGTAAGTTATAATGGTGGAGGCTAATTGATGACAGACTTATCAGAGCAAGCCTTGATGATTGCTTTTTTTTTTCTTTTTTAAGATGTGTAACTCAAAGTATCTAATAGAGGTGACGGTTTTAAAAAACACTTACGCTCAGCTAGTGTACCTGAGGCAATGACAGCTGTTAGTCATATTATTCAATCAGCTGAGAGTGAAGAGGGGTCCAGGAGAGCTCATTGATTTTCAAGGATCACTTCTTCCAAGCTCAAGAATGGTCCACGCCCAGGTGCAGGAAGTCAAATAAAGGTGGCAGGAGGCCCGAACGGGTGAGAAAGGAGCTCCTGATTAAACTGAAACATAAAAAGGAAACATACAAGAGATGCAAGCAGGGACAGATGACCCAAGATGAATATAGGGACAGTGTCTAAGCATGTACAGATGGGGTTAGGGAAGCCAAAGCCCATCTGGACTTGAATCTGCTGAGGTCAACAGTGTCTTCTACAGGTACAACAGCAGCAAAAAGGAAAACTAAGGAAAATAAGGGTCATCTGCTGAAGGGGGAAAGGGACCTGGAACCTGGTGGCACATGACATGGAGAAGGTTGAAGTACTCAATGCCTTCTTTACCTCAGTCTTTCCATGGTAAGACTGGCCTTCAGAAATCAAGTAGATTTAAGATGAGATGTTTGCCATATACAGTCACAAGCTGTGTCGACAGGAACAGGAAGTTCTGTATAAAGGTAGTATATGTGTTTGTCAAATGCTATATTAATATGGGATATTTAATACATGCTTATGTCATCTTCTGTGTCTGCCTGTCTCTGAGCACTTCCCCCAGCCCCTCCAAAGGCACTCTTTGATTCACACATAAATGCTCCAGAACTAGGCAGAGGAAAATCATGAAAAGTCAGATGATGTGAAGCAAACTGGAGGAATAGTAGAATACTTTCCAGAGGTAAATGTTCTGGCTATCCAAACACAGAGATGAAAATATGTACGTTACAAATATGTCTTCCCTTTCCCTTCTGCCTTTCAAATTTTTGCAGAAACAGAGGAAGATACAGAAAGCAAGGGAGACTTCCACACAACGTGACACAGATTCATCACATGTTTAGGCATAATTGCTGTGCTTAAGTTAGGACTGTCATTGCCCATCTTCCTTCACCATTCAGTAGAGTGTAGTGAACTCTACAGATCTAATTCACTTGCTGACACTGGTCATTTATCTCCTTTGTCTCTACAAGCCGGTTTTAAAATTATATCTCTCATAAAGTTGCCTGAAGTTAGAAAGTGTGCAACCAGGCTTAGCTGCCTATAACTCAATTAAGAGCAGTCCTAAAGCTTGACAGTTTAATGCTTTTCATGTGTTTTTATTTTAGTGATATTCTTACCCTTATAAGCACATTAATGCTGCACCTGCCCCCAACTAGCAAGGTTCCCTTTAGAGACCTGACTGGAAGAAAACCTCAGTGCGTGAGAAATTAACATGTTAAGAAAGTGAAAAAATCTTTCAGACCAATGCTGGCGTCCAGCTGGCTGACAGAAAATTTCCTGGAGCAGTGCAGAGAGGCTCTAGTAGATGAACCTGTGCACTGGATTAATGACCTGTGAGTGTTAGTAGCTCCTCAAATGCTGTGCCTGAATGACAGCAACTTTTGTAAAAATCACCTCAGTTAAGTGACTCGTATCTGCAGCATTCCAGTCTGCAACAGCTTCCATCCTCCTTTCAGATTGATTTGTGGCCTAAAATGATCAAGCTCCTTTAAAACTTCTTTATAGGAATGTAAAGTGAATCTGAGTGCTCAGACTAGGTCATTGCCCTCAATTGCCAAAGTTCGCTGGAAAGTTAAGAGCAGATGTTGGGTCATAGTCAGCATAAGTAGCAAGAAAATTGTATCTTTGGCACTGAGAAGGAAAAATAAACCATTGGTGATGTCATTTAACCTACTAATATAGACATAAATACATATTCTACTTAACTATAAGAGAGAAATTGGAAGACAGAATTGTAGATCAATTCTAGTGTTAATATTGTCTTGTACTGCCCACGATATTGTTGCTTCAATTTTATATTATTGTTCAGTTAACTAGACTCCAGCTCACAGGTGCAATCACTACCTGAGGTATCTCTAAATGCTTCCCTCACAACCACCACTTTAAACTCTTATGGAATAAATTGCTGCATCATCTTCTGGTCTTGAACCCTCTGCATAAACCATGTGCTTCTACATCACCTGAAAATCTTTCTGGTAAGCAGAAACAGGAAATTAACCTGTGTGTATTAAGTACCTTTTCTGTAACGTATCAATATTACACATAAACTTCAGTGAAACAGGGTGATGCAAGAGTTAATGAATTTAATTTCCTTTACTCTCCAAAATGGCATTCAATCTTGTCTTTATCATTCATCTTAAATCATTCTCACATTCTGACAACATCAGATACTGCAGTAGTTTACAAGAACCAACATGCCTACACTGAAACTACTGCATTTTTCTCTCATCTTTTTGCACAGTTCTCTGCATGTAGCTTAACTTTCTTTGCATAATATTTGTTTCTGTTTAACCTACCTAGATATGCAAATGACATGATAAAAATATTAGTTAAATCTGTTGAGTAGTTTCCTGAAAGTGTCTCAGTACTATCACCTTAACTGACACATTTATGAAAATCATACAATGTGGATGGATTTTCAGAATCTTAGTACTTTCTATTTCTGACACCTCTCTCTGTACATATATCAGAGCTTCTGCATAGTAGGAGCACATCTCTACCATAAATCGATGCGTTTAATCTTTCCTTTGGCCTCTTTATGCTCTCACCAACATATCAAATACTTTAAATTTTGTGTGATTTTACTGGTCTGATTAGGAGATCTTAAAATGGGAATGATTTAATCGTCCTCCAAACTGACTTTTGTAATACAAATGAAATGTGTCAAAATGCTCAGATGAGAGGTCTAAACACATATTAGGACATGCTTAATATGGTAAAGTCGATTTGTTTATCAATGTCAGCCAAAATCCCTAAATATGATAGCAAATTTTGGTTTGCAGGGTCCCCTCCTTTGTGAAATGTATATCATTATTTATCAGTCTTGACCTGGGTGAAATTTGTCTTTGTGATCAACTGATTCTTTAGTCCTTTCTCAGTTATACAAATATGTAGTTCATGGATTTTGTTTGTATTACACGTGTCTACAACAGTCCTACATAAAGAAATATATGCTACCACAGCAACATTAAACTTGAGTGTCTGTCTGGATTCCTCCATAAATACTAATTTGAAGTAAAATCTGAAAAAGTAATTTTAAGGTAAAATAATGTTTTGGGGGTTTTTTTTGGTAAAATGGTATTTGGTATTTGGGAGGAGGAATAAAAAGCCATACTTTTTTCATATCTGGTAGTCATTTCTATTACCAAATTTGTGCCCCAAAAAACCAAGAAAGTATAAGATTTTGAAAGTGCAGTCATGTGAAATAGGCAGTAAGCGTAGGCATAGGGAATAAAGGCATTTATTGTTCACAAAATTAATGACAACTTATGTTTGCATGGAATTATCTGAAATTATGTGTTTTTTTCAATTTTCACTTTATATTTCATATAACTATAAGACAATAAACTGTGGAAAAATCTACTGTTTTTTGCAGAAAACTGTGCTTTTTTTTGCAAAAATTTTTTTGCAAAAATGGTGAACTTGCATGTTAAGCAAATGATACATAGTGGATGACTTTATTTCCCTTCTCTTGTACAAAACATCTTTTGCTTGCAGAAAAGTCAACTTGAGTAAGCAATAATAAAAACCAATAAGTAAGATGTTAACGCTTATAAGTCAAAATTTGGTTTTGCTCTACATTTTTTTTAATATAAAAAAAATTTCTTATATTAAAAGGAATGTCAGCAATTTAAGTGCACAGGGCTATGATTCTTACAAATACTATAACGCTTCATGACAGTACATTATTTTTGTTAATGATACCATAGTATATAAAGCCTCAAGTAGCTTCCATCTGGTGCATCTTTACTAAAATAGAAAGAGAAAAAGACAGACTTATCTCCTCAAGAGCTAACGATCTAATACAGAGGATAAATTTTGAATAAGAGAGGAGTGAATGCTTTTTTAATTTTTTTTTTTTTTTTTTTTTTTTTCCCCACAGGATTAGGCACCACATTGCTGCTAGAATCAAGACTACTGTCCAAGTGTTCGGAGTCCCATCCTATGCCTTCCCTTGGTGGATTAAGGATCATGGAAAGAGGCAGTAGAGTACTTCTGTGTCTAAAATACCAGTATGAACAGAGCTGTTCTTTATTTCTGAAAAAGTCTGTTTTTAAAGAGAAATATGTTCCAGCTAGAGTGCCATTTCTCATAACTGCCAACTGTCTAAATGTATGACTGAGACTTTTTGTGATAGTTTTATCTTGCGATTCCCTGTTGCAGGGATTTATTGACTAACATAAATTCCGTTATGTAATTACCTTGCTACTAAAACACACTACATCAGTCTTTGTCTCTCTTGTTGGAGCTGTTCCATTTTAAATAAATAAATATTCACCGGGCCAGAACAAATGAGTGATTGCCTCTATACACCAGTGATTAAGACACTTGCTTGGAAATATGAGTCAGATTGAAGCTGTGACTCCCATTGTCATTTATACAAAGTGGAACAGCTCCAGCCTGTCCTCTAACTTTCAGCAGTTTAGGTAGGTTACATGTGGCTTAGACGTACTTGAATCCCAATTCTAAATCAGGCTAATAAGGAATACTTTGACACTATGTGTCTCGTAACCCAGGGAAAATTGGACATATTAGGAGAGAAGGAGGCGTCAGTACTTTTCAACTACATTAACCAAAGCAATATGTGTTCCAGCAATTTCCAAAACATAAAGAAATAAAATTAAATTAAATCTTTCATTAAACTGCATTTGAACTCTCTCCACAAGAACTATACATTGCTTAAAAAATTTGTAGTTAATACTAGCTTGGAGAAATATTTTTTTCATTACAAGAATGTTCAAGTTCCTTATTCATTATTATGCAAATATTTAATTAAAACATATACCTATAAAAGTGGATATATGCTAATTACTAAAAATTCTCTACTCATAACCAGTCAAGGAAAATGGTTTAGCATCACTACAAAAACACTCAGAAAAGTGGAACTTTATTGGACAGCTATTGCAGGTACAGCCTTCTCCAGATTGTGTGGAGTTATATCTTGTACGATGTTGTGCAGATGCTTATGGTGGCTCATGTGGGTGAGGAAACAGACATTTGGCTTTTTAAATGATACTGCAATTTCATTGGTAATATAATACAAAATACATAATGATATATGTATTTACAGAAAATTACATATATTTTTGTATATATGGTTCTATTCTGAAGTCTTTGAAAGGTGCTTTTTTTCACCAGTTCCTTTTTGTGGGGAAGAATTAACAGAGAAACCTGTGATGGAAATAGTCTGCCTTAAAGATGACTTAAGACATCTATAAAATAAACATACACCTAAGCACGTTATCTGGCTCAGAAAGTGGTCAATAGAAGGAAGTAAGAATATCTAGTGTTCAGTTTATAGAACCTTATTCAGGCCTTGAATACTAGGGTAAGATAAATCACAGCCTGAAAGTAGCTATTTCTTTTCTTTTGTTATAAACCACTCTAGATGGCTAGTTAAGGGCACGCCTGTGCTATAAACTGCAGTTAAGATGAACCAAACTCCCTCTTCCCCTGTCAAAAATAACTGTACACAAAAGTCAGTTTTTCATTACTCCTATTTTGTTTTCATAGTTTCATAGGGGTGGTTTAACATGTCTAAGTGATTCCACCTGCTGACTAGGTATGCAAAGTTTTATATACAATGCACTAAACTATATCACAATTATTGCTATTTAATTGCAGATACCTCTCCTATTTTGGAAAGTAAGATCCATGATAATGTAGTCTACTGTTATATTTAGTTGGCAGAAGTTATTAAGAGAGAGTTAGCATCTCAAAGCCTATGTACTTTCCAGATATGGTTTTCTCTATCAACATGACTTTATATTTTATTTTCAAAAAGCGATTTCTTGAAATCTTTAAAGATTTCTGTTACCTTATCTTAAGGCCAATATTTCAAATTCTATCAGGAACATTTTTAATTAATATTTAAGCTGAAGACTTGAGCCAGTGCACAGAAACATGTTTGCATGCAGAGAAATCTGTTTGTTGGATTCAGAGGCAGACAGCTTATTTGCAAACTCCTATTGTACTTTTTTTGACCCTTAGAAATTAAAGTCTTCGGCCTGCCATTCTCCTACTTTAGAAAATCAGTTTCTCAAGGCAACAGGTGGCTCGTATGCTTACTGTGCCTGACTTGAACAGCTACTTAATCCACAGATTCTGAATTTGATTGTAGTTAATGAGATATAGAATAATATGTGTTGTTTTTGAAAGCAAAATATTTTTATACACCTCTTTGATTTCAATTCAGTGGGGACTGTTTGAAAAGTAAACAGGAAAGTCACATAGCAGGTCCCCAAATAAAACCATCCTGACACACACTTGGAAGAAAGTGGGACAGTTTTCAGTCCTTGAAGATTCTCATTAGATAGCACAATCACAGTTTGTCAAGATTGTGTTTCAACACGTCAAAAGAAAGTTAAATATTTGAAAAGAAACAGTTAAAGTAGACACAGGAGGTTGATAAGAGTATCCCTATAAGGGCAATGTTTTCTAAACATCTCCTCTTATACTTTCCAAATTATTTAAGGTGTTTATAACAGATTAATCAAGCAAAGACTGTTTAGCTAATAATACTCTTATGATATGATAATTATGGAACAGAAATATTTCAATGAACAAAAATCATCAATTTACCCAGTGGTTCATGAAGGGGTGGAAATTATTCTTCCTTGTGTAAAAGACTTGTTACTCTGCCACTTGTTATGACACATATATACATTAGAGGTGCATAAGGTACGACTAACTGTAGCTAATTTACAGTACTCAAGCTCACATGAAATAGTCCTAGTGACTTAAAACTGGCTACTTAATTAAACAGCATACAAATCAATGACAATTATAATATGGACATTAGTCTGGAAACATCAGGAACTAGACATAAGAAAATAATGTTATAATTCATTGACCATCTCTCAATATACACTAGATGATTCTGTCCTTGTGTTTCTAATGTAGGTTAATAAAATCTATTTTATTTTTAAATATTTTCCCATTTTGAGATACTTTACAGTCATTTACTTTACAATACCAGTATTGCCTCCAGTTAATTAATTTCTGCAATTGTCTTTAGTGCCTGTACTAGGCTTTATTACCAATATATGATGTAAAAAAACTAACTCACTGTTCCAATACTGGCAAGAACTTAAAAATTAAAACCAATACAGATGTAAATTTTATTTAATACTAATATATTTCAAGTTATGCTGTGATCACATTTCAACATCATATTTTAAATGTGACGCTTTGTAAAACTCATTTTTAAACTTACTAAAGAAGTTAAAATTACAAAAAAAGTGTGCTGCTGATTCTTTAATTTTAGTGCCTCTCTATACCAGGAGGCATATTTTATCACCAGTCTTTTAATAAGAATGGTAGCTTTCACTTCAGTGTGCTCACAGCCTGCTTTATGGCTGTAAACTATAAAGTCTAGGTGAGATGTATTAAGATCTTGTTTATTGATCCCTGTGAAAGATAGGCATGATGTTAATGCTGGTCTACCATACAGAGTGGTTAGGAAACATGAATAAACCAGACCAGGAAGCGGATGTAAAATAACTACCATCTGTATTACTTGTGTACAAACTGGACAAGATAACATATAAGGCTGATCATCTGTGGTACACTTGCGTGTTAATACTAGAGCCTTTTTTTCCTAAGGATTTCAGTGAGTATTTCTTTTCTGCGTTTCAGTCTGCTGTATAAATGTGCCAGCTTGCTTGGAGCTAGCCTCGGTCTCTGTAGCACAGTAGCAGCATTAAGGCATATCTGACCGGAGCAAAAGGAAGTTTAAACACCTGATTTGCCTCATTGCTGAAACCTGAAGCATTTGTGGTAACAACAAAAGGAGTGCAAGAGTAGGAGTGAAGCTGCAATACAGCACCGACAGTTCAAAAGATATCAAACCTCTGACAGTCCAGTAAGGTAGGTCTCTATGCACAAGACTTGAAAGGTCATATGCATAAAGCACACAGTGAGAACTGATTATAGGATGTTGAGGAACTGGAAGAAATACACTGCAGAGTCTTATTTCACATACATATGTGAAATACATGTATTTCACATACATATGTATATTTATTTATTTCTATTTTTTTGTGTGTGTTAGTTTATAGATTATATATATATCACAGCAGAAGCGTTATTTGGACCGGACATCCTATCTGAATTTTCTGCTTTTCCCAAGGTACTGTTGTCCTGGAATTTGGAAGGTGACTTCTAATGAGCAACATTCAAAATTAGTATTTTTTTAATGCACTCAGAAGCCTAGTCAGTAACTAGTATGAGTTTAATGAGAGAGAAAAAAAAGAGGGAATTGATCATTTATGCTAAAATATGCTAGCTTTTCTATTTCTAAAATGACAGAAATAAATCATTTATACTGCCTTGCAATTAAATGCAAAGCTAGTTCAGTCTGATACTGTATATTCTTCTTATCACAGGAGATAATGACCTCCCCAGTAGCTCAATATTTAAGAGAAAGCCACTGGAGCCAAGTGACTTTCTAGTTTATGTGGCTGCCATCATGAATTTTAGAGGCATCAGCATTTTAGCCTGTGAACTACTTACTTATTACATTCAACCAATAACTTTAACAGCTGATAGATGTTGAGGAAACAGTTGTTACTGCTCTGGGCTAATCACCAAACCCAGAATTTAAGAGTGTGCTAACCTGAATAATACCGACGCAAAGACTTCTAAAAGTCATGTCACTATTTCTGAAGGCTCAAGACAAAAATATACCTTCTTCACTTAAAAACAGTGAAATAAGATATCATACTTTTGAAACAGCTAGGAAAATATGGACTCAGTCACTGTTAAAAACACTAAATCAAGAAGATCTCCATTTCTGTAATAGATGGGGGGGGTGTTTGTTCTTTTTTTGTTTGTTTTTTTGTTTCTTTGGTTGGTTGGTTGTGGGGTTTTTTGTTATTTTGTATTTTTTTGGGGGGGGGGGGATTGTGGTTTTTTTGTTTGTTTGTTTCGTTTTGGGTTTGGTTTTTTTTCAGTTTGTGTGTGTGTGTGTGTTTTGTTTGTTTTTATCCACTTTGCAAAGTTAAGAAGGGAGCTAACAAGAAAAGATTATGTTCTTTACTAGTGATGCTTAGGTCTGTGTGGTGGTGCTATCATCTATGGGAAACAAAGGAAAAAAACAATAGGAAATTGACACTGTATTTCAGCATCAGTCCTCCAGCCTGCACTAATCCTTCCTCCCTGAAACCACTGTGAAGATTCTAAGCTTCTGAATATTTTTAAGATAGAGAAAACAAAGCAAAACAAAACTCTTCCAGAAAAAAAGATGTTTGATATTTTTCCAGCATGGAACAGCTTCTTCCCTTCTTCAGCAGAACAAAGATTCTTGTTTGAGGCCTGGAACTGTCTGGATCAGTGACAGGTATCTGATCTTGTCAATTCACTACTAGAAACAGGTGCATTACACCTCTGGATTTCTAATGTGCTACAGGGCTCTATAATCCCTAAGAGCTTCAGAAATAGCAACTTGTATCTGTCATATGGCTGGGACTACCTGTCTCTCAAACCAGAATCTACCTTTCTAAACCACAGTAGTACAGCTTTTTCTTTGAGGCTGTCCACAGTGGTACCACCACCTGGCCTTCTTGCTAAACACTGCTTAGAAAAAGACTATAAACTGTCATATTTCCACAGTGACTTTCCCAATTTCAGACATATATAGATATCATTTCCCTGTTGAACTTGTCTGCCACAGAAGACCACTGCAGCGGTCACTACTAAGATTTGTGAAGAGATCTTTTTGAGGATGTTAGTTGTTTCCAGGTAAACAATCACATCCATAGAAGCAAAAATGTATCAGTGCCCACAGAATAAAAAGATCTCACTTTTTGCTCAAAATGTCCTTGGTTTGCGAATCACTGAAGTGCACTGAGGGTAGACTATGGAAGAAACTATTATCTTTTCGTTCTTATCTTTACTAGTCATCCACTGTCAGTCACTGCCAGAGCCTAGATAATAGATAGTGTGGGTATTTTGTCCAATTTTGTAGGGACATTTTTATGCTTTCCAGTTTATAGGCTTGAGGAGTAAGAGGCAGAGCTACTAATGTCTCTTGCAGAAAACATATTGCTTTTGGGGATCCAAATCCAACCTGACACATTAAGATTAGGGTGACACCTTTAAGATTCGAACCCTTTCCTTAAGACCCTTCTAAAAACTAAAGAGAGGGTTTAAATAAAATAAGCAATAATTACTTCTGTAAATAAGCAATATTTAATAGGTAATTTATATAAGTAACTTTTAATGGAATTTATCCCTGGACTATAGAAAGCTAAATTTAAGAGTCAAAATAAACAAGTGAGCTAGGTGTCTAAGTTTCCCTTAGGGCTTGTGCAGAATTACGGAATGATTCATTCACCTACATATGAGGTGTACTGGGTTATCCCACATGGCTTTCAGATGCTGACACAGAAGCATGGGGCTCCTATCTGCTTTGTGTCATATATGCTAGATGTACATGGATAACTTAGCCAAGAAACATTTGAAGTGACACTGCACACCCGATTCTAAGTAAATGCTTTAGTATCTCAGTCAAAAAATCAATAGAGTCTGGAGAATTATGCAGGTAGCTATATATAGATGACTGCTTTTTGTTGACCTGAATAGATCTCCAGAGTCTATTGGCTTCATATAGATCTTTGTTGATCTACTGACTCTCTAATGTATGTATTGGGAAGTTGAAACACCTGGTTTAAGTGAAGACTCCTGAATCTACAATATAAAGTTGAAAACCTTTAGCGGTTAGGGCAGTATTGGTTACCTAAACATGGAAAACTAGTGGCATTTGCAGCTTGATAAGTTATTTGAGACATGCACACCAGATAGGTGTATAGGACAAGGAACTTATTGGAAACCTGCTTCTTTCTGCAATAGCAGCTGGATCCTGAATGGGATACCCTACAGAGCCTAAAACAACACTAGATCATCAAGAAATCTAATCATTGACAAAGAAAATTTGAAGTGAGATGCAGTTACCTAAATATCAACATTGTTTCTGCTATGGACATTCTAAAGTAAGCCAACTGACCTCCAGCTGACAGGCCAGAAAGATTCTTCCATAGACCACGTCTTTCAGATACCCGAGGGTATTCAAATGCCACTAGTCACCTACATTTAGGCATCTGAAGTCCTCTGCTACTAATGCAGCACAATGCACAATTATATTCCACAATTCGTGTCAATATAAAACTGAAAAAAAGGAGAAGATGTAAATATTGAATAGAATATGACAGTCTAAAAAATACATTGCAAGCTAGCACCTTCCATATTAACTTTTGAAGGGAAAAAACCTCTGAGACAGTTAAATAGATTGATATTTAAATAGATTCGGCAGGTAAGTGTACTACTGCTAAATTATTTAAAATCCTTATAGCACATAGATCAAATAATGTTACTTGGCAATTTTGTCAATGGAAGAGGCTAGTAAATGGAAACAAATTATATGTGACCATGCAAAATGCCTGACAATATTGGGACATAACGAAGGAAACATATATAGTAATGGAGGAATGAAAAATCTGAAGGAGATAGTTCAAGTGTGCTTTTGAGTGCAGTTCTCACTATCCATGTCCAAAAAAAATTAAATATACCTGGGAAAGATATAATGAAGAGATGCTATAATGATCAAAGATCAAAACCAGTCTTAAAAATAAGCCTGTAAATAGCTTTGTTTTGTTCTCTCTTAGATATAGCAGGAGAATAAACACAAGAGAGAAAAATGAACACCATACTCCAAAGAACAGCATAAACACATCAAGAAATGGCTGCAGATTGTCAGAGAAGAAACTTCATCTGGAAATTAATGCATTTTGCCCATGAGCCTGAAGTTCCAAAATAGTCTGTAATAGGATGAATGGTGGAAATAGGTCCCAGTGTGACAATACCACAAAATTCTGAATGCAAAAGGACAATATTCTTTGGTCCAATAATGAGATAGACTACTGCCTGGAAATGACAAGTGATGAACTAAGAAGTTCATGTTAACCTCAAACTACTGTTTATAGCCTGATTTTGTGTAAAATCTCATCAGATTAGTGAGAAAACTCAAAGACAAATGTTGAATAAAATTTTATCTGTAAATTATTGGCCAATATCTACAAAAAGATATGGCATCTAAGGCAGAACTAATGTGGGAATTCGGAACTGTTCTCAACTTTTCCGTTTCCTTAAGACCTACTCATCATTCGCTATATCTCACAGCAGAAGAAATGTATTACGGACTGGTTCAAAAGGGTGTGAAAACTAATACTTTCTTTTAAACCCAAATAACAGAAACTCTCTTCTTCAGTAGAGTAGTACACACTTGTCTGTTTATTACGGGAAGCTGGGGGTTCAAACAGCTCTTCTTGTATTATGGTTTCAAATCTCTGTGCGGGGAATGCTAATGAGCCAAAAAGGGACAAGGGAGAGACTTGCCCCTGACTACTACCAGCTGTCTGAGGGACCAAACACTGCTTTGCTTCTTTAATAAATTATACAAATGGGTGTCTTCTAGATTTTCAAATGAGGACTGATAAAAGGCCAGATTAACAGAATAAAGAACAAGAGCTGCAGGACATACTGAGGTCCTTTATCTACTTCCTATTTTACAAAAAGAAATGTAGATTTCATTGGATTCCGTTTCAAGTCCCAAATCATTGTGAGGCATTTCTATATTACGGAATATTAAATACCAAAATTCTTCTGTATATAGGGCCTTAGATTTCTAGTGTGTTCAGGGAAAGGAGACAAAAAATACCCAATTCCATAATCAGTTCCTCCTTATTAAACCGACATGAAGTAATTTTCAACAATTTGATTCATGTTGTTTGCATGAGCACATATTCCAAAGGAACTGCAGTTTCAGTTAAATTGGGAGGATGGATCTTTCTGCAGAAATAAGGTGAAATAGTACAAATTTCTTTCTTGCACCTTATGCTGAAGCTGGATTTACAGATTTACATTTTAGTTCTTATAGGTACAATACATACAGCTGATACAAACACCACCAGAGAACAAAAAGATATAAGTTATCTGATTTTTATTGTTGAATTTTATAATATTTTTATGATAGAAATGGATTACTAAAAGTACTATATCTGTTCTCGTTAAAATTTGCCTTCAGAATATTATAAAAAACTTAGCACTTGTTTCAGGACTTGAAAATTGCTCTCCACATTTACTGCATTTTCATGGAATCACCTACTGAAGCAACACATGGGTTAGACTTTTTGGACATATCTGTAATACATTGACATTGATGATACCTTTCCACTTTTCCCTTTTATTTAAATAAAGCTGGGGAGATTGTCAGAAACCACGTACTAGGGGAAGAAAAAAAAAAAAAAAAAGATTGGTATAAAATAGCAAGTATTAACTACTGTTGTAGGCAGTGAATCACAGTTCCCATTGAATTCAAGGACACATGAGACTACTAGATCACTTCAGAACATACATATGCATAGGTGTACATTTCTATGTTGTTATCATGTACAAACCTAAAGGTGTTTTTTCAGAGAGTTCTATGGTTAGCTTTCTTAGCAATATTTGCTGGCTTTAACCAATACAATTTATAAACCCAAAGAAAAATGCATCTATAAGTAGTGCTGCAAAAAAAAGATCCCGATATACATTTCAGCATGTGTTTTTAAATCCTCTGACTGAAACTCACAATCCTTTTACCAGCTTAGAACACTGATAGTAATTCTATTACCACTGCAATAGCCATCCTTCTCTAATGCTCTAGACACAATTACTGTGCACCATGCAAGATGAATACAAATTAACAGAAGAAAAAACACTGTAAAAAAGAGAAAAATCAGTGTGGGCTAAAATGTTCCTACAGGGGATGCTCTTGCACTCTCGAGTTTATCTGAATGAGCTTCCAGAAACTGTTAAAAAAAGAATGGGGGGGGGGGGGTTAGGGGGGGGGAGGGGTTGGAGAAGAAAATTAAAAAATGGAAAAAAAAAGAGAAAAAAACAGCAAGCAGTGTTCTGTATATGATTTTTCTTCTGCCCTTGGTAATTCATATAGATACAATTAAAATTTTAATTAACACTGTTATCTGGGATTGTTTTTTTTTTTTTAATGTTACATAACTATTCAGTACTTTAAAGAAAGCAGTTAGTGCTTATATTTAAAGAAAAAACACATTGTGTTTCACTTTTTAGTCAGCAAATGTTTCCATTTAAATTTATGCTAAATTTTAGGGGAAGAAGTTTAAGTATAACGTGCTTTTTTTCTTCAATAAAATTCCTGATCTATGCTACATTTGCGAAAAAAAAAACCCACCATAAGCAACATTTAACAATGAGCATACAAAAAAAAAAAAAAAGTGAAAACAAAAATAACAGCCTGATTTAACTTTGATATTTTTTGCATAAAACTAAGAAAGGCTGAAGACTAGAGCCACATAAAATTTACCACTACCTATGCCGGAAGCATATGCCATGGTGACAGTCTATTTTATTTTCCACAGAAGAGAATTTAAAGGTGAATAATACTACCTAATATTTCAGTTTTGTTAAAAAAAAATACAACACGCTGCTTTGTAGGAGTTGAGTAGAACGTTTGCTTATTTTTAAGTCTTCCTATTTTGCCTAACTGCTCTTATAGTCATCTTAATGGGAGGCTGCCTTATATTTCTCTTATCTTTTTTAATGTATAAATCCTTACATCCCACCATGCTTTACAACTCTAAGAACATCTGTCCCTCTCAATACAATGCAGATCTGTCTTTTGATACAGAGGAACTTTCTTTACTGTTACAAATACAGAAGTAAAAGACTTAGGGTTTTCAGTAAGAGCTTTATTATTAAAAATCCTTATTTATTAAAAATAACAGACTCAGGACAGGAACTGGATTGCTCAACTCTAGGTACTAAATTGGACTTTTATTTTCATCTGCATTGAGATGAACCCAGGCTAGGAGGGCCAAATATTCTTTTGGAGGCCCTCAAAGACCCCCTCCCACCTCAATCAATGATTTAGGCATTTACTTTAGGGGGTCAGGTTTTTTAAGTGCTTTATTCTACATGCATGTTATATGCCCACATTAAATAAACTCTGTCCTGCCCCTCTGGCTGTAAGTAACAAGCAAGCAATACATTTTTCTCTCATTATAAGAGCACAAGACTTATCTGGAGGTCTGCTAGGGTTATGGCACAGTTCTACATTCCTTCAACATCCTCTCATCTTACATTCTAGTTTGATTCTCTATCAATCATTTCTCTTAAGAAGTAGATCAACAGTGATCCTCTGACTGCCCACACGAAACTCATCTGCTTCTCAAGGCTTTTTGGGATAACTGATAGATAACAGTTTTCCCACTTTTCTTCAAGTATGTATTCCTCAGATATGTGGAAGGAAGGGAGGAAGGGAGGAAGGGAGGAAGGAAGGGAGGGAGGAAGGAAGGGAGGGAGGAAGGAGGGAGGAAGGAAGGGAGGGAGGAAGGAAGGGAGGGAGGAAGGAAGGGAGGGAGGGAGGAAGGAAGGAACAAGGAAGGAAGGAAGGAAGGAAGGAAGGAAGGAAGGAAGGGGTAAGCGCTTGCTCTATTATTGATTTTAAAAGTTTCCCAGGTGCTACAGAGTCCACTCTTATTTTAGCTCAACAATGTTAAACTATGTTAAGTTAATCAAGACTATATTAACAACACATGGGAAATTTAAGACTACCTGCTTTAAGCTTTTTTTGAGAGCTTTTCATTGGTTTAATTCCTATCCAAGCTAAACAAGACCTAAAATCCTCAGTTGTGAATCTTGGTCTGCTCCTCAAACGGGTAAAATTTGTCTGCTCTCAGAATGAACTGGGCAATCCCCAATATCAATATAGGCTTGGGGATGAACAGATTGAGAGTAGCCTTGCCAAGAAGGACTTGGGGGTCCTGGTGGATAAAAAATTGGATATGAGCGGACAATGGTGTGCTTGCAGCCCAGAAGGCCAACCATATCCTGGGCTGCATTAAAAGAAGCATGGCCAGCAGGTTGAGGGAGGTGATTCTGCCCCTCTACTTTGTTCTCATGAGACCCCACTTGGAATGCTGCATCCAGCTCTGAAGTCCCCAGCAAAAGAATGACATGGACCTGTTGGAGCAGGTCCAGAGGAGGGTCACAGAGAAGATCAGATGGATGGAACACCTCTCCTGTGAGGAAAGGCTGAGAGCGCTGTGGTTGTTCAGCCTGGAGAAGACTCCAGGGAGACCTTATTGTGGCCTTTCAGTACTTCAAGGGGGCTTGTAAGAAAGATGGGGAAAAACTTCTTAGCAGGGTCTTGCAGTAGGACAAATGGTAATGGTTTTAAAATAAAAGAGAGTAGATTTAGACTAGCTATAATGAAGAAACTTTTTATGATGAGTGTGGTGATACATTGGAACAGGTTGCCCAGAGAGGTGGTAGATGCCCCATCCCTGGAAACATTCAAGGTCAGGCTGGACGGGGCTTTGAGCAACCTGATCTAGTTGGTGTCCCTGCTCATTGCAGAGGAGGTTGGACTAGATGACCTTTAAATGTCCCTTCCAACACAAACCATTATATAATTTCATGATTCTACAATTCTTTGATTTGCCTTCATATCCACTGATCTCTCAAGGATATAATGGAGACTAGAAGTGGTCAGTCAGCATGATTATTTTTCATTATATGCTTTGGGGGAAACTCTAATAATACTAAAACTAGTAGAAAAAAATTTAGCCAAAGTGTAACTTTTTTCTGAGTCTGACTTGATGACTTGATGATATTTGATGATATTACTTTTTTGCTCCGCTCTGCCCTCTGTATTTAAACTGAGTCGCCTAAGACTAGTTCTGTTCTTTAATGCAATAGTTTGAAAAAATGTGTATTTAGAAAGATTATTATCAACAGTTGGATATTTCCGAGGAGAAGAATTACTTTCCATTTCTTAATACTGTCTTTTTTCCTGTTGGATATGTAGCATAAAATTCTGAAGAAAAAGTGAAAGAAAAGGTAAGAGAGACTGAGGAGACTGAATCAGAGGAGACTGCTGTGTATTGTAGGAGATAAACTTTGAGAAGAAATTCAGAAGAATTTCCTTCTTTGAAGGTAGGCAGACAAATTTCTGCTTTCTCTTAAGATAGTCTTACCAGTGATTTTGAAAAAAATAAACAGTTCACAGTTATCTTTATCTTTCCATATTTTGTACTGCAGACTGTCTCAATAGATATGACCTTTTTTGTGAGAGGTAAATTATTTTCTTGCTGCTACAATATAATTAAATGGTAAATATCATTACCTAATATGCCACTACAGTAAATTTAGTGGCATTCTATTCTGGTAAGAGAACCAGAAATTCTATCTGGTAACAGAATAGAAATCTGTTTTATCAAATCCAGAAAACAGTATTTAGGCAACAAGTTTATGTGAGTTTTTTTCAAAGCATAAAACTGAGCTTAAAAATATTATGTATAAAAATTTGTTCAAATTCCCTACTATAATGCCAAAACTTGATCTCTGATCTTATTTTTTTTCCCTTTGCTGTTTCCTATTTTATCTGTATGATAACAAAAATTTTGAAACACATAATGCAATATTATAATGGAGATACAGTTTAAAAGAAAAATGATCAAACTTCCTTCTATCAAACACTGAGATTTGGGTCTTCCTTTTTCTTCTTTCATACAGTTTTAAAATACCCTTTAGCATAATTTAAAGTAACACACGGGATTACAAGATTCTTTCCAGGTACTTCAAATATGGCCTTTCCAAACGTTAATACTTTCAGAAGTGTTGAGCAGACAGTTTTTCTAATGGCCATAACCTATGGTCATATTTGTGTTAGCTGGATTCTACTCCTACACATGGAGTGTAGGCCACAGAGAGGCCAATAAGATGTGCAATAACTTGATCTAGGGAATTTTGTCTTTACATGATTTTATTGAAATTGTGACAAGCAGAGAAAAATGTTATGAGGTTTTTATTTTTATTATTATTATTATTAGTAGTAGTAGTATTAATGTGTAGATTATGTAGTGGGCATAAATAACTGTTGAACACTTGTCCTTTGAGTATGAATGAAGACAGTTTATTTTCAAGAATTAGCACAGCCAGTGAATGATAGGATAACACTTCAGATCATAATTAAAGATTTCAATACATTAGAGAATTATTTTCACGCAGTATACCATAAAGTAAATATCCCTAATAAAAGCAAAAGAGAGTTGGCCCCCATTTATTTTTAAACCATTTTCATTCTTTTTTTTTTTCTTTCTAACTCTTATATATCCTTCTATTCTTTTTATCAAATGTTCTCATAAAGAAATTGAAAAGACAGGGCAAAAGAAACCAATACAGCAAAGTTTGATGACCTTTCGGCTGGGTTCAGTAGAGAATGTTGGTGCCTAAATGTTTTCTGAAATGGAATCAAGCATCATGACTTGGAGTTGTAAGCTAAAGGGTGAGTTAGTACCTGGGGAGTAATAAATCAAAGTAACTCAAATGCTGCAATGGCAGCACTTACAGTTATTTAACCACAGAATCTCAAACTCCACTTCTGTTCATGGCATAGCTGCACTATCAAGGCAGGCTGTTCTGTTCAGTTTAGCTGGAAGCTAGAGACTGAAATCTCTTCTGGAGTAGCTATGTCAAAGGTTTGTTGGGTTTTTGTTCTTGTTGATTTTTAGTTGGGGGATAGTAGTATTTGTTTGGTTGTTTTTGTTGTTTTCTCCCCGCTACCCCCCCACCCCGCTACATTTCTTTTTTTTTTTTTTTTTTTTTTCTCTAAACGGCTCAGGGCTGAATCTCCGTTTTGTAGTTTGAAATCTGGTCACTAGGGGACTCCTCCAGCAGATAGTAGAAATGTGTTAGTATTCACCAATATAAGGAGAAGAATGAACTTTTCTTTCCTCTTTCTCCAAAAGTTTTCTGCTAGTAGACTGCCATTCAAGAGGAAGTGCCAGCATCTCCATCCTCAATCAGCTTAGATTTCAAAGAAGGAACAAAAAAACATAAAAATCCAAAAGATCTGGATAAACTCATTCCAGGTCCTGTCCTACTTTAGCCCACTTTTAGTACCTTGTGATAGCTCTGAAGAGGTAACTCTAGAGAGATAAGTGAATATAGAAAGATTCTCAGGCACAATCCTCTTTGGAATTTTCTCTTGGCTGATTTTCTGACCTAGTGTTCAACACTGTGATTGTTGTCAGTCTCTGTGTTGGCCACTAAATACTTCCAAGTAGGAGACTGAAGCATCCAAGGCCCCCCATGTACACTGAACAGCAGCAGAGTCACCTACACAACTATACCCTTCTCACCACATCACTCCCCAACCTTCTGTCTTCTCATTCTCAGCTCTTCTCTTCTTGCTCAGGCTATTCCTGCAAAAGTGTTTATGCAACCTTAACCTGGCTTAGAGAAAAGGGTAAGAAAAAAAGATTAAGAAATTCTTAGGACTAAAATATACTGCATCAACTTATATGCATTTTTACCCAAATGACTTTCCAGATCATCTAGTCCAACCCCCCTGAAAAAGTAGGTTCACCTAGAGCAGGTTGGACAGGAGCCCATCCAGGTGGGGTTTGCAGATCTCCAGAGAAGGAGACTCCACAACCTCTCTGGGCAGCCTGTTCCAGTGCTCTGTTACCTTCAAAGTAAAAAAAAAAAAATTCCTTATGTTCAGATGGAATTTCCTGTGTTCCAGATGGTGTCCATTGCCCCTCGTCCTGTCACCAGGACCTTGTCCTGTCACTGAGAAGAGCCTGACCCCATCTTCTTGACACCCACCCTTTAGATATTTCTAAGCATTGATGAGCTCCCCTCTCAGTCTTCTCTTCTCCAGGCTAAACAGACCCAGGTCTCTCAGCCCTTCCTCCTAAGAGAGGTGCTCCAGTTCCTTCATCATCTTTGTAGCTCTCTGTTGCACTTGCTCCAGTAGTTCCTTGTCTTTCTTGACCTGGGGAGCCCAGAACTGGACACAGTACTCCAGATGCAGCCTCATCAGGACAGAGTAGAGGGGGAGGATTACATCCCTCAACCTGATGGCCACACTCTTTTTAATGCACCCCAGGAGACCATTGGCCTTCTCGGCCACCAGGGCACATTGCTGGCTCATGGTCAACTTGTTGTCTACCAGGACTCTCAGGTCTCTCTCTGCAGAGCTGCTTTCCAGCATGTCAGCCGCTAATCTGTACTGGTGCATGGGGTTCTAGTTGCAGGATCCTACACTTGACCTTAATGAATTTCATTAGGTTCCTCACTGCCCAACTGTCCAGCCTGTCCAGGTCTTGCTGAATGGCAGCACAGCCTTCTGGTGTGTCAGCCACCCCTCCCAGTTTTGTGTCATCATCAAAGTTGCTGAGGGTACACACATCCAGGTCATGGATGAATATGCTCAATAACACTGGATCCAGTACTCATCCCTGAGGAACACCTCTAGTTACAGGCCTCCAACTAGACTCTGTGCCTTCTAAGCTCTGCCATTCAACCAGTTCTCAATCCACTTCACTGTTCACTCACCTAACCAACACTTTCTAAGCTTACCTATGGGGATATGGGAGATAGTGTCAAAACCCTTGCTGAAATCAAGGTAGAAAACATCCACTGCTCTCCTGTCATCTACCCAGACAGTCATGCCATCATAGAAGGCTATCACGTCCCTTGAAACAGTTTAAAAGAGAGCTTTGGAGGCTTGCAGAGGTTTGAGCTATACTTTTAGAAATTGACATGGTTTAACTCCAGCCAGCAACAAAAAACTATGTGGCCACTCACTCATCCCCACACGGTTGTGGGACTGGGGGGAGAATCAGGACAAAAAAGGCAAAACTCACGGGTTGAGATAAATGCAGTTTAACAACAAGGATACTGATAGAGGAATATACAAAGCACAACAGTGTACCACCACTCACTGGCTGACAACCTGGGAAACCCCCATCTCACTCCCAAGCGGCAACTTCCTGCCCCCTCCCTGGCCATCTCCCCCAGCTATAGACTGGGCATGGCCGTCACATGATATGGAATACTTGTGACCCCTGCCAGGTCCTAGGGAATATTAACACTATCCCTCCTGCAACAAAGACAGAGATATTCTAGGGTAAACTACACATATGTGAAATGGGACCAAGATTTGGAGATTGTCCAAACTATCTGCAGTCACTGCTCTGGATAGATTCATTGATAGGCATTCTTTGTATACTTAAATGTCCTGGGAGAATAATCTGGGGATTATTCCCAGAGACAGTGAGTGAGCAACCGGCATATCTTCACAGACAGCAAATGATTTTATGATGGCCATGGCAGAATCTGCTTCACAAAACTGTTCTTTTTCTGCCATTCAACCCCCTCCCGTATCTTTGCTTACAGCACTGCATCCTTTACTAATGTCAACAACTTCCTTCCTACCCTTGTCCTCATCACACTATCATGCCTTTACAACAAACACAGCATGTACTGTATGCTCTGACTGTAATGATGCCAGATTAGAGTGCTTCAAAGCTTTTCAGAAAAGATTTTGCTTCCTTCAATCACCTTTCCCGAATTTACCTTTAAATTTATACTGCACTCTGATTACATTGCGCAGTTTGATCCTAGATTATGAAGACAAAGGCAAAATGTATTTTAGCCCATATAATACACATTGGACACTTTCCTAAAATTCCCATTACAGAATATAAATAGAGACATGCTGTTTAGTCAGCTTTTACTGTTGAGAACCACTGAATCTGAATGAAAATTCATTGGCAGGAACAGCATTTGGTGTTGTTTGTCTATGGCAACCCTTCACACCCTTATTATGGAGCAGGCACCTAATCTGCTTAGCCTGATCCAGACTGTAAATTTGCTGCTTGATTGAATTCTGGTTTTAGTGTTGACGATATCCCTGGGATCATGAACATCATAAGATAGCTGCCAAGAACTGATCAGCTAAAGGGAGATATGAGAACAGTGTATGTCAGGACAAGCAAAGGAATGTAAATTAGTGATATGATACCCCAAGACACAGAAAGGTGAAATAAGCTTTCATGAAAGAATAATTCAGATGAAGAGCACTTAATGTTTGGAAGTGGCTGCTATATTGACCCATTCGTCTACTGTTTTATTTAAATTCAGGCAATCTATGGCATGTGTCTGGTTACAGGAAAGGATTTCTGAGCCCACAGAGGCAAATAACTGTTTCACATAATCAGATTTTCAACAGCAGCTGGTCTCTGAGGTGAATCAAATATAAATTAGAAAAGCTGGTGCTTCCTCCCCTCCCCACCCTGATATGCGTTAAGATCCTGTGTTAAAAAGTATTAACTTACAAAATACTTCAACCCCAATAACACAGAATTAATTCAAAAGAGAGGAAAATCTTCTGTTTATTGTTATTTTCCCTTTTCTCCTTTTTCTGTTGAATTTCTCCTAACTTTAGTTTTATGAGATGAGCTAACACTTTGTGAGAGATTATTAAACTAGGCAATTTTAACTTAGGCTGGTTATAACCATGGTGGAAACAGCAAGTGACATCCTTTATATCGTTAGTCTAACTAGGCAACAAGTTATGTTTGGTCACGAGCTTTGCAACATACCTAGTTTATTGCTACACTCTTTTCTAGATCTAGCCACTACGGTGATGGCAATGAAACACAAAGGAAATGATGGGCTTGAGGTTCTGAAAGCAATAGTAAAAGAACAATCCTTTCTTGCTTTTTAATTAAGGCTTAAGCAATCCTTGTGAACTCTAATCATGAAGCTGAGATGCAATGCTAAGCCTTGCAGCAGTGTAGTAATTTTGAAGAATACAAAACAAGTCAGTCAATCTTTCAATTCCCGGATAGGCCAAATGGTAGAGAAGACTAAGATAAAGTTGTTTTCCTGAAATTCAGTTTTCAAACTGCCTTGTTCACTGTTTCCAAAATTCCTGATGGGAAGGTTAGAATTGTTTCTTTACCAGAAAAAGAACTTAGACCTCGGTCCAGCAACATGAAACTCTTGAAGGCGATAGCATCTAGGCAATAATTACTCTATTGGTAATGTATAGGATATTAATGAGTAATGCCTTAAACGTTTGATACATATTCATAGAATCATAGAAACATAAAATCACAGAATGTTTTGAGTAGGAAGGCAACTTCAAAGATAAGCTAGTCCAACCTCCCCACCACAGGCAGGGACAACTTTCACTAGATCAGGTTTCTCAAAGCCCTGTCCAACCTGGCCTCGAATACTTCTGTCGTGGTTTTACCAAGTCAACCATGACAACTTCCAGTGATGGGGTATCCACCTGTGGATACCTGTTCCAGCATCTCACCATCCTCATCACAAAAAAATTATTCCTTATGTCCAATCTAAACCCACACTCTTTCAGTTTAAAACTATTGCCCTTTGTCCTGTCACTACAGGCCCTGATAAAAAGGCGCTCTCTGTCTTTCTGATAAGCCCCCTTTAAGTATTGATAAGCTGCAACAAGGTCTTCCTGGAGCCTTCTCTTCTCCAGGATGAACAATCCCAACTCTGTCAGCCTGTCTTCTTAGGACAGTTGTTGCAGCCTTGTGACCATTTTTGTGCCAATCCTTTGGACTTGCTGCAACAGGTCCATGTCATTCTTGTGCTGGGGACTCCACAGCTGGATTCAGTACTCCAGGTGGAGTCTCATGAGAGCGGAGTAGAGGGGGAGAAGCACTTCCTTTGACCCACTGGACACAATTCTTTTGGTGCAGCCCAGAATTTGCTTGGCTTTCTGGGCTGGAAGCTCATATTACAATTAAGGACGCAACATGATCTTTCTCCTTTAGAAAGCCAAATACATGCATACATACATACATACATACATACATACATACATACTGAATTTTCAATATTGACAGTTATAAACGTATACCTTCAAATTACATCTCACTTAAAGCTTTGGTAGACAACTCAGTGACTAAAGAGTAGAACATGTTTCTTTAGCAAACTATAAACAAGTCAGGAAATAGTTAATAACTGATTTTAGTTTATTTGACTAAACCTATTTTCTCTGGTTGTTTTGTCTTCCTTGAATAAAGCTTTTTCATGAAAAAGCACTATTCTATAGCAAGTTGCCTGTGCTAAATCAACTAAGGTCCAATATGTAAGGTGTGGATTTTTAGCCAGAGGATTAATATCTGGTGGACATGTCCATTAGTGCATTAACAAAGAATTTAAAAGACTTTATTCATTTTGGCACAGCTATCTTGAAGTGTTTTGCTAAGTTTATCTCACTTTTGCACCTGTTTGAGTAGCATCAAGGACTTCATTTTTTGAGTTTATGTGTCTGTAAGTTTGCACCCCATTGAATAAATACTGGACTTGGTGAGAACACTGTGGAAAGCATTTTCTTTCTCATGAGGAAAGGCTGAGAAACCTGGGTCTGTTTAGCCTGGAGAAGAGGAGGCTCAGGGGTGATCTCATCAATGCTTATAAATATCTAAAGGATGGGTGTCAAGAGGATGGTGTCAGGCTCTTCTCAGTGGTTCCTGGTGACAGGACAAGGGGCAACAGACACAAACTGGTACACAGCAAAATCCACCTGAACAGAAGGAAAAACTTCTTTACTTTGAAGGTAACAGAGCACTGGAACAGGCTGCCCAGAGAGGTTGTGGAGTCTCCTTCTCTGGAGATCTGCAAACCCCACCTGGATGGGTTCCTGTCCAACCTGCTCTAGGTGAACCTACTTTTTCAGGGGGATTGGACTAGATAATCTCCAAAGGTCCCTTCCAACCCCTAACATTCTCTGATTCTGTCTCATAAATTACATTATGTTAGAAAAATGCGCAAGTATTTAAAAGATGGGTAGACATGGTGCTTAGGGACATGGTTTAGTGATGGTTTTGGCAGTGTTACATTTATGATTGACCTCGTTGATCTTAAATGTCCCTTCCAGCCTAGACATTTATATCATTCCATGATTCCATAAGTGCATTATTGATAACTGTATTTTTATTTTTACTTTATCATGAGCTAGAATACTTATGCCTAAGATCTACTGTTTGCTGATTTAGCAAGGCTGACACTAGATCAGTGACAAGCACTTTAATATTTTAATTTCCTACTATTTTATTTTTCTTTCCTTCTTCTTCTGAGAATTATTTAATATGAGGAAAACATACCAGCACCCCTCTTTTCATTCATGCATCAATTTAATTGATGCTCTGGAACTGTCTCTTATTATGCATGCAGAGGGAGTTGATTACTTAAAGCATATTAGCTCCTAGAGAAATAATCTATTTTTGCTTTGAATTTTTCATAGATGAAATAGTCATTCTTGTATATATATAAATCAAGATCTTAAGTTAATTCTGTAACTGTTCTTGTCAAGACTTTTTTCCTTTTTTTTCTTTTGTTTTGCTTAATTTGACTAACTTCCGGCTAAACAGATAATAATATAATAATATAGTCCTTTTCCTGTAATCTATTCTCATAGGCAGAATAAAAAGAGGACAACTTCCTTTTCCCTGTGGGGGTTTGTCTACAGCCCGTGAAATTGATGCTGCATATAATTTAATTAATATTTGTCTGTAATCAAATTGTTTTCATCGTTTGATGGCGCTGTACTCTGTGTTCATATGTGTTCTTCCAAAAGCTCTTCTTTAAATATCTTTGTACATACTTTGAAACCATTTTTATGATCAGGGGCTAGGACCATGTTCTTTTCCCAAGGCCTGGTGTCAGAGACTGTCTGTATCCATTTTATATAATAATTGATACTAGATCATATCTATGCTCCTTGTGATACCCTGTGGTACTAAATATTTTTATTAATTTTGCTAACTTTTACTTTTCTGAATGTGTTTCTTTCAATTAGAAATGTCTGAAATAATGTTAGGACTGTATTGTAGCCCATTGGAGTGGTTGCAGGTATTGCATGTGCAGAGGCAGACCATGAGAGGCCTGGAGGAGTTTGGGAACACAACACTGTCCAGAATATGGTACTGAAGAGGCACATAGGGCAGAGGGTGCCTTGCACTTTGCAAGTTTGTCCCTGATGACTTATCATGGCCTGAACAGAAAAATAATAAACAGTAATTATGATAACCTTAAAACCATAGAGATGGTGACTGGTCTAGTGATGATTCAGCTTCCTGATTGGAACTGTTTTTGCCCCAGTGTACAGATTTACCTTGAAGCCTATCGAAAGAAGTACAACGAACACATACAATTTATATTTTTCTTTTTTTTTTTTTTTCAATTGTTTCAATTGATTTGCAATTCTTTTCTACAGAATTGTTTCCTATTTTCCAACAGTCTTTTTCCCAGTTAAGACTCATCTGAATTCTTATCCTTCCAACACCCCGGTAATCTCTTCCAATTTAGTACTAAATTTAATAAATACACTGTTTCCTGCATTATCAAGTCAACCTTGACAATATTTTATGGCTGCAAATACAGTTTCTTGGTTTAGTCATCCTTTCTTTGTGCTAGCAAAACAATGGTATTATTATCTTTTTGGAACCATTTTTACAACTGTTTCAACAACTTCCTCCAGACCATGTTTTCTGAACTTGATTATGAGAATGTCATGTGAGACAGCATCAAAAACCCCACCGGAGTCAAGATACGACACCTTTTTTGTCTCTTGCCACAAGGCCTGTTCCTGTGTCATGGGAAGAAATTACATTGGTTTGACACAGTTTGTTGTTGACAAATTCATGATGGCTGTAGGTGTTATATACCCTTGTACAGGACATTACCATAAAATAAGAAGAAATGGTAAGTACAGAGGGGAAAAAGAGCTACCTGGGTATGTACGTTTCGGGGTTTTTTCTTCTTCCAAGCTTACAAGGGACGTCATTGATTTTCAGTCTTTTTTAGTCTCTCTGAAGCCTGTGATTTTCTTTTTCTATTTGGCATTCATATTATCAGTTTCAAAACAGCTACTGGGAATAGCTTCTTGATTTCAGGTTCAGTCCAAATATATGACCTTTAAAATGAACACCCACTATTTCTCATTGGCCAGTTGCATCTGGTGCTACAGGGAGAATTTGCAAGTATTGATTTCACAGGGAAACCAGTGCTTAAACAACTGAAAAACTGGCACCATAGGGAGTAGATTTCACTCCATGGAAAATGAAATTTAAGATTTTGGTGTTTTTGCTGCATGGTGTGCAAATTGCTGTGCAGAGATGTAATTCAAGTCATTATTTACATTTTTATCTGGAAAACTTGGATATCCATGAATATATTGCAGATATTTCCAACAGACAAGTCACATTGAAGCTGATATAGAGCTTCTTCAGCTCTTACCCTTTCCCTTTACATGGCACAAATCCTTTTCATGAGCATGATATATAAGGCAAACAAAGAGTGTAAGGAAACAGGGTAGGGGAAGCTAAACTTGGACATATTTAAAATATTTCAAACTGTATAAGCCCTTCTGTATTATAAGGATATAAATAAATATGGAAATTATACATGAAGAATACAAAGAATATATGCATACATGAATATAAGAATATTTAATGAAGATAAACTATATGTATTGGAATACAAAATACAGTTTTAAAATATTTTAATGGAGTGTGAAATTATTAATAAAAAATATGCACACTATAAATCTTCAAATAAAAGATCTATCTCATAAGGACTTCTATTCTATAGGAATGATGTGATTGTTATACGGTGTTGAAATATGGGGAACCACAACTGATTGGTATATGAAAGAAAAACAGTATACTTTCAAGTTTTTGAGGTCACGCTATTCCTCGGGCAATAACACTACATTTATCACACACAATCCAGATTAAAGCTATCATTTTATGACCTTTAAAAAAAATTGTGGAAAACTACAGTGCAGAGGATAAATTAAACTGCTTTTTATGCAGAGGAGGTATTAGGACCAAGGGTAAGAAAAGTTTCTTCTCTGAAAAATGCTTGGCTTGCAGTATTACCTGAATTATGTCAGTGTTCTTTCTCTGCAAATCCTATCACCTGGATACTTAGGCTATTGTTTTGTTTGTCCTCAGACAAGTTTGATGGTAAATGTGGCAGTGTTTTAACAAGATTTGAGATGGTAAGGCACACTTGGTTATTTACAGCACAGAGGACAGGATCAGACAGAACTGTCAGGGAGACCCTCTCATTGAGTCATGAGGTTCAGACAGGACCCCCTTGCTTTCTAAACTCCTTCTCAGAGAGGAGTCTAGGTGTGGCTGGATCCAATCCTACTCTGAGATGTTGTCAACGGTTTATGTCTAAAGGATTATATATGTGCAATCAATCCTTAATATCACTTAGCTAAGATTTCAAAGTTTGACATGCTATTAGTCACTTACCGAGGATCTGTTGTGGCAAAGAATTTCTGAATCTTGAGAAGTAGACTTGAGAGGCGTTCCTACGCAAGGGGAGATTATGGCGTGCAGCCTGCTGCTGTGCAGGATAGCTCAGAGGACTCTTGGGCTGTTTGTTATTTATGGGGATAAAATGATTGATCTGTAGTCATATTTGCATTTTGACCACAGTACCAGTATTGCTCAAGTTAGCCCTGGCTATTGTGGTGTTATCTGTCTCCCCGAACCCACGCCGAGCCAGGTGCAGACATCATGAGTGCATGCACCCATTATGACCACCGTGGGTGGTTATCGCTTGGGCAGGGTTACAGGAGGTAAAGATCAGGTTGGCACCTCGGGGGGAGCACACTGTCACAAACTAGAACATGGTCCAGCTGTGCAGCAACAGTGAGAGCAGCAGCGCCCTTCACTCTCTTCTGCTTCACACTTCTGCTCGTCTGTGCTTGGTGCATTCATTTTTGTGGGATTTTAGAGTGTACAGCAAATTTCCTATGAAAGGAAGGGTTAATGCCTACACTGCTGAGTTACTTTGGTCACCTTGGAACTTATGCTTCTCATCTCCTAAACAGTGAGATAAGACCTATCAAAAAATTTAAGTGAAAACTCAAATAGCCTTAAACAATTTTACTGCATGTGAGCAAATGTAAACATGATAAGTCAATGATACCCATTTTTTCACAACTCAAATGCAGCAAATAGCAACTGCTAATGCATTGCGAGCAAGATCATGGTTTCCCATCCTTACTGAAAAGTGTTTCTTTGTTGTCCTTGTTTCTGTGGATGTTAGTAAATTTTGCAGATTTTGTGGGTCACTGTATGGGATTGCAATGTTAAGCTTTCTCTGTAACAGACTGCGGTACTCATTGGCTGTGTCTCTGACTTTTATGACTGTTAATTTGTTGGGTTTTTTGTATGTGAACCACTTAATATTAAAGCTAACTTTTGCTCTTCATTCCCTCATTTGAACTTTTTTTGAGCAACTATCTTAGCTCTTACTGTGCTTGGGTCTTCTCATATCATCAGTCACTGGGAATGTTAAAAGGTGCTTTTCTTCTTAATAAATGCTGAATTATAAATGTGGAAAAAGATGCACCTGAGTAATTTTAAAGCAAAGACAGTAACATAATAAAGTTCCTGGAGAACTTTAGAAAGTCAGAGTAGTCACTGAGATGTGAATATTTGTGTGAATCTGGGAAAAAGTTTGTAAAAGAGAAGACTAATATAGGTACACAGAAATGTAATTACTCAGCATGACATTAGTCCTGATGAGAGAGATTTTAAATAGTTGTCTTCTCTTCTTTATAAGAGAATTTTGTGAAGATGTTTATTTTAAAGATTAAATCAAAATTGATGACAACATAGAAGTCTCATCAAGGTGGTTTTACACTGAAATTATTCTCATTTCCTAATAGCACAAGGCTTTTTTTCATAATGTGGTTTCAGACTGGAAGGCAAACAGAAAACCACTGTGGGAGAAAAGCAGAAATACTACACATTGACTCATCAAATTAGCGGCCATGGACATTCTGCGTCAGAAGTTTAATTTGTTGTTGGAAACAACACCACTCTAGATATCACTAATCAGTTACAAATGGCTAATAAATTGTATTGTCAGAAAGGATAGTGCTTTTGCCATCTGTGTTATGTAAAACATTACTGTATTAACAGATTTCTACCCAAAGTCAAGGATTCAGTCATTACTAAGACTAGCAGTTACCTTAGTACCTATTGTTCTTGGTGGCAACTAACATCTATTTAGCCTTACTAATTTATACACAGATCTGAGAAAGCACATTATCTCTATTTCTTTACTACTTTGTGTCATGTAATTTCAAACTCTGTAGAGACCTTGGTAGGGGTGGTTGGGCTTGCATATTCATTTGACAAGATTAAACGTTTGAGGAATAGGTATTGCGTGCAGATAAATGGAAGTAGTGACAACAGGAATCATTGTTCAAGGAGGAGAAGTATTTTCACTGAATTAAGACAGCAATAACCCTAGAAGGAAGGTACTTGAAGGGGTAGAATAGAAGGGTTTAATAGAAACCAAGAAGGAGTGTGTGTCTGTTTGTTTGTTTGTTTGTTTGTTTGTTTGAAAAACACAGGATAACAATTTCATACAGAGAAATAATTCTGACTTTAGTAAGAGCAGATGCAACATCATGTATAAGGAAATGTCCTAGGCACAGAAAAGGGAAGGCATACTCCTTTTTTGGGAGTAGGAAATACTCCATGGTGCATATTTGAAAGAAACTTGATGATTTTATATTCTGTAATGGTATGAAAGGACTTTGTGTTTTCTCTTTCTGAGAATCCTTATCGGTATTTTTCCAAAGAGAGAGTAATATTCAACCTGCATATTCCTAATATAAATACTTAAATTTCCTACAATTTGCCATGGTATAATTTTAACATGAGTAAGTCAGCACTTTGATAAATGAAAATTTGTCTTTATTACAAATAGTATAATAAATTTTCCTCTGTAATATTTTTAAAATTCCTAAGTCTTTTTTTTGGGATCATATGTAATGTCAATAACCTTTCTGTTATTAGTTTAATTAGACAATAAAGGAAAATCATAGGATCAGGGAACAGTTGAAGCTGAAAGATACCTCTGAAGAACACCTGGTCCAACCTCCTCCTCAGAGCAGGGGCAGCTAAGGCAGGTTGCTTAGGACTGTGTCGTCTTCTTTACTTCCCTCGTCAGGTGTTTATGCACATGGATAAGATCTCATGAGCCTTCACTTCTCCAGGCTGAAATATCCCAACTCTCTCAGCCTCTCTCATAAACCAGATGCTCCAGTACTTTATTCGTCTTAGTGGCTCTTCATTGGATTCACTTCAATATGCCCATGTCTTTCTTGTATTGAATGATGGGACATTTTTTCCATTTGCATCAAGCAGATAGTTGAGGAAAAGAAACAAGACAGAAGAAAGAACACAGCTGACAAAAGTGACAGGGTCAACAAAACAAAGACTGTTAGCGGCTTGTTGCAGTATTATGGCAGGACTGCAGGTATGCTAATGTATTGGCAGTAGGTGACAGATCTAGGGAAAACTGGTGATCTACAGTAAAAAGGTGAGAAATGTTTCTTGTATATTTAAAATGCCTGTGTGTTTCTGTATGAATTTATTATTATAAACAAATCCATCTATTACTAAGTAAATATGAAGACAAGCAGAAAGATAAAATAGTTGTTCTTGGTGAGAAAATGATGTTTGATTCATAAAGTGAAAAGCAGCTCGTCACTGGTTTCCTCTTTATGTATTTCTTAACTGAAACTTATCTCCTTTGCTCAAAAACTGTCTGCACCTCAAAAACATTTTGTCTGTAATTAAATTCTCTAACCTGTACACAGAGCTGTCAAAGTGTTTCAACTTGCACCCCCTTTTATCTCTTGTTGCCGTATCTGCAGATGAGAGAACCATAATAATGGCACAAAACTTTAAATGGAGCTGATCTACATGAATCTCTGTTCTTAATATTCTCTCTTGCAGCTCTATGGACTCCAAGGTGAAACAAAAATAATGGCTGGACCAAACAACTTCTGGCCTCTGCATTCCGGTATCTTGTAGAGATTAATAATAATAAACCCCAGACCAAATCATCGAGGCAACTGGAACTTTAGACACAATCTACTTCATCTTTCCACAAAAAGATATATCTATATATGCACTTACATGAGGACTGTCACATATTTGAAAGAGACTTTTTTTTTTTTTTTTCTTCTATTTTCTTTCACTCTTTTCATTCCTGTTTGTGACTGAGAATTGTTGGTACTCTTCAGAAAACATAATGCTGTCATTCAAAGTCTTGGTATCGTTCCATGTTCAAAAGATCTTTAAAGCAGACACCGAAGAGGGACATGATGGTTTTGAGGCATTTTTAAACATGGATTATGTTCAAGCCATGAATCATTCTTTGTTAAGGACATCCAGAAAACACACAACAAGACTACGATCTTAACACTTATTCTATAGGGAAACAGATACAAGTCAATAGGATTCCATTAGGCGTACTGGTACGAATTTGCTAGGAAAGCAGGAGAAACTCTTTGCCCTATGCTACACAAAGACATCATATCCCTCCTGTTTTAGATTACCTATTTGGTTTATGATAAAAGGTTTCATCAGGTTTTCTGAGATCCTGTCTGTAACTCCTCTATGTGTGTAGAAACGTAAAAAATGAAATTCTTAGTGACATAAACACATCAGGTTAGCATAGCATACCTGAAAAAACACAGAAATGTTATTAGAATATTTGGACAAGTCTTAGACTTATGTAGTTATGTAAAAGTTCACTGTTTCAAATTACATCAGTATTTCAAGCACTATTTTAAAATCAGAGAAATGGAATAAAATGAAAAGTTATATATCATGCATCTAAGATTGTTTCTCAGTTCATTGCAGTATGACAGCATGTTTAACAGTCATATATCACCATAATTGTATGATGACAGATGAAGGAAGAGATAACTAAAATGGCTCATCACCATGTTGAATAAAAACTTTAAAAAAATACTTTTTTTTTTTTTATCCATTTGTGCCAGAGGTTACTTCCAAGTTCCCTATTCCTGATTCTGATCTATATTATTTTTTCAGAGCTCAGAGAAATCACACCAAACTTCCAATACAATATGTGAGATCAGAATCGGGAACAGACTCTTTTATATATTAATTGGGGAAATGTAAGAAACTTACTTTGTATCTCTTCCCAGAAGAATAAAAAATCAAATGTGACCTCAGCCTCTCTTGCAACTCTTATTTCTGTGTAGAAATGCGGCATATTTATAGTACTCTAGTTGCATATTTTAACAAAAAGTTTCATTCAAGATACAGGCTGTTCAAGACAAATTTATGTTAAATTTTCATGAAGCATCAGCAACTTTTTTTTTTTTTATAATTTCATGGGAATCTAAATAGCACTTTTAAACTCAATAAATATATAAATTAATTAGGGGTTGAATTTCATTGAAAGCAACTCACACTTTGCCAAGCTGTTCTAAGAAGTGATTTTAAACTAATTTAAACAGCGGAGTTGTATTAAAGGCCAACACCTATGATCTTTTTCCCTATTCAAATAAGTGAGGGATACGATATTGGTTTCCAAAGAAAAGGAAGAAAATGCTGAACCCTTTCTTGACTTGCCAGAGCTCTCTACTTAGCAAGAGAAATGAAAAGAATATTTTTGCTATCTAAATAGATTAGGTTGGTACCAGAAGCTATTTATGTTCAATTATACTGCCTGATTTATTTAGTGAGTGGGCAGATTTTATGTAATTTGTTTAATAACACAGTAGAACAATGTTTATTTCATGACATAATTAAAAAGGTTGGATTGTAATATAGTAAACTACTCAGTGCATGGCAGTAATGACATTACACAATTAAGGATTTCTGCATATTTCTGTGTATTCAGTTACATCAGTGTTGGAAAGAAGTCCAGATTAAAAATATGAGCACTTGAAGAAGACTAGAATATGAACTTCCACTATGTCAAGTAATCCTATCCATGTGTAGGGTTTTGCATTAAGATAAGTTCTGAGTAGTTCAAGAAGATCACACCTCAAGACAATTTTCACAAATAAAGATAAACTCTCAGGTTTTTAACATGGTAGAGAAATTAACTTATTAATTTTTAATTAATTTCTTTAATGTTTTACATTTAAAAGTAAACTTTTGCAACCACATTTATTCATTCATATTCTGTGGGGCTCAGATTTCTCACATAGAACACGTGTCCTTTAATAGTCTATGGCCTGGTTTCTTATGTTTTCCCTAAAGCCTTGGTAGCGTGACTTGCTCCGAGATCTGATCAGTGCTAGTCTTACCAGGGATGTTTGACATCAGATCCAGTATTCTCCATTATATACCACGTATATACAAACTACATCCTCTGATTCAGTATATGAGTCCTCATGCAGAATTAAAAGTTTACTACAGTAACTGTATCCTAAGAATGACTAGGATATCCGCAAATATTTGTCTATACAAATACACATATATAATAGAATACTTTATTAATGAGCCTATATTCCAGTTTTTCTTTTTGTGCAAACATTTCAGTCTCTATTCAGTGAAAGTTGCTTCTGAAGGCTGGAGGAGCTAACTTAGAAAACTGGAAGGATAACTATTATCTCTTTGTTGTCAGTTTAGTGGTGTGTTTTATTTTCATCTGTTTCTTTTTTTTTTTTTTTTTTTTTTTTTTTTTTTAGTGCACAGAAGAAAAGACAGAATCATAGAATCATAGAATCATAGAACCATAGGGTTGGAAGGGACCTCTGGAGATCATCTAGTCCAACCCCCCTGCCAGAGCAGAAGGGGGGGATTAGTGTTTCCTTGGTTTTTATATTCTTAGAAAGTTCTTCACTTTACATTAACAATATCTCTAGTTATCTTCAGCAAAGTTATGGTTTCTGTTTCTGCTCAATTCATGTATCATTGCAGACCAGCCTGGACACACCAGTTATGAAGCCTAATGATAGGATGCTTCTCATTTTTTATTTTTTATTTTTTGGAAGATTTTCATGAATATGCACTACTTGTATTTTAGCATTTTGCTCAACTGTGTATGGTTATCTTTCCTTCCTTTGCTAAAGGACAATACTACATTTTTGTGATATTAAAGCCATATTCATTATCTGGGCGCATACCTAGAAATGTATAATTAGAAAATGATTCTTGAGCCTCACTTTTTTTTTGAGGCCAAGTATAAAAAGAAAGCCAGCAGTTAAATATCAGACTCATTTCTATGTTTTTCTTACCATAAAAGTTGATCAAAGTTGATCTTAAAAAAAAATAAAGAAGGAAAATTCTCTGCACAGCATTTCCCTGATTACTTTTGCACTATGTAGGAGAAAAGAGGACCCCAGAGTCACAGAAGGGAAGTATAAAAATATGTTAAGAGAAATCCATCAATTACACATCCAGATAGAGTGGAACAGACATCCTGGCTATCTTTTAGATATACATTAAGTATACTCACACTTCAGGCATAGTTTGTTAAAAATATGATTTAAATTCAGATTTTTTTCAGACAAATATATAGGTATTCATATACTTATTTTTCAAGATAATCTCTTCAGAATTTTAAAAAACATAGAGAAAAAAGAAAATCCATATTTTAATTTGTTCTAAAGATGTTCAGTTCTGGGCTATGAGATCTGTTTCCTGCGCTAAAAAGGTAACTCGACCAGTAATAGTTAGAACCTGAATGAGGCTAAAAATAAACTTTTGAAGACTTGTGCACCATATATTTTTCAGATTGCTTTTGTACAGGTTTATCTTTCCCTCCTTCTTTTCTCCCTCAATAACAAATTCCTAGGAGAGATTTTATCTTACTTTTCTGTATAGAAACACTCAGGCTCCAAATATGTGTGTAATCCGTCTGTGAAAGACTGGCTTCATACCTATAACAGATGTCCTTGGTATTTTTAATTTTTTTGAAATCTCATGGAGTCTGAAATGGACTCATTCATTCACACAGGTGAAAGATTCAGCTGCTTCACTTTAGCAGCCTTGCTCTGAGAAAGTTTTACAGATGACTGAGGCAGAAAATTCTACATGCTCCAGTGCATGAGTAGCTCCGAAGCACACATGGTTTTGATGGAATTTCATTTTTACTGAGTACCTTGAAAGCTTACAACACACAGGTAAGGCTGGCTTCTAGCACGTACAAATTTAAAAAGTTAAGTAATCATTAAATGTACTGTCATGGGTTTATTTCTGAATAGAATCATAGAATCACAGAATGATTTGGGATGGAAGGGACCTCCAAAGGTCATCTAGTCCAACCCCCAAATAGCTACAAATTAGATCTGAACTGAGTATTGATCTCGAAAATTTTGTTTAAATTTCCGTAGGTCTGACTTCAAATAAATGTAGTTTTTCATTACTACAGTTCATATTTAAGGTATATTCCCAGAAACCTATAGGCGAATGCATCTCCCACTCCTACATGACCATTCACATTAGTCAAGTTCAGTGTTTGTGAAAAGACACAACACTACAGGTCACAGAGGTTGTTTTGAGGAATCATAGACATTCGTCTCACATTATTCTGCTTTAAATATTCACCATTTTAATGTGCTAATACACTGATCGAAAACTTAAATGGAAGAAGTTGAAGTACTCAGTGCCTTCAAGCTTTATTTGTCATAGTTGGTTAAACATCCAAATTCACTAAGGATTATGAGACAAACAATTCCATGTATTCAATGCATTCAATAGTAATTTAAAATTAAACAGGAAAACTTTTTGAGTAATTATAATAGAAACTATAAAGTAATATTGAATCTCCAGAACAAATGAAAATGTAAACCTATCTAATTGGGTAAGCTACAGACTCCTTACAAATATTACTTCATAATTCTATCAGGGGTGGCACCAAAGAGTGAAAAAAAGAATAATCTTTTCCTAAAGAGGTAAGTGATGGTTTGGAGTTTCAGCACCTGACCTACCCAAACACTGATGAATCAAAGATGTATTTTTTTACTTCCAAAAGAGGAAAGAACAAGTGAACTGAAGTGACCTGAAAGATGCAGGGTGGAGTTTCATAAAAGCAAGAATAACAACTGAGGAGAAAGAGACAAATGATCAGTTTAACTTCAGTCTTTCAGTGTCTGATATTTGTGGAACGTCTAGTAGGATATAAAGATCATAGAATGGTTTGAGTTGGAAGGGACCTTCAAAGACCAGCCAACCCAAACCCCCACCATGGAGAGAGACATCTTTCACTAGGTCATTCTACAGAATGTTCTTCAGAAATAAAGTCCAATTGAACTCAGTGAATTTTTCATGTAAAAAAGACTGAAAGTTTAGGTCTTTTGCTTAATCATGTTTCCAATTTCATTATTACATTATACATTATTAAACAATAACGGTAATGATTTGTACTTATATTTAATAAATGAAACATATTAATAAAGTGTCTGTTATGGTGTACTAGAATAGTACACTCACATATTATATTACTTTCTTAAACGACATGCTTGCTTGCAAAGTTTTGGAGTTGAAAATATACATAGTACTCAATAGCTTTAATTCTCAATATTAACTGGTAAATATAACTCCACATAAAACTTGTGCATACATAAAAGTTTCCACATGAACGAGGGTAACTCAATGGAACCTGTAGGATGAACAGAAATTAGGAAAATAAACAATATTTGGAAAGATTTGAAAACAATGATATTTAAAAATACATATCCTCATGGTACAATATACTCTTCGGTTTTGCAAACCATGCCAACATAAATCAAAGATGCCATCCAGTCATCACACTATGTAAGAAAAAATAAGATATCCGTTAAAACCCCCTTATTTTTTCAAAATGGATAACAGTTTTCTATTTTTGGAACACAAATACATGATAAAAGATTATTCATTTATTTTTCAGATCAGACAACTAGAAAAGAAAACAGCCTAATTTGATTTCCCATCTCTCCCCTGTCCCCAAGTGAGTAGTTAAATAAATTTCTTTTCAAACCACCACTCCCCATTCCTCCCTCATTTTTCTTTCTTTATTTTTAATCATTTAATTTAGTGGTTAAAACCAAGATATTATTCACACAGCTTTACTCTTTCTTTCCTAAGAATGTCTTGATTTTCTAGACTGCATTGCTTCTTTTATTAAGCAGTTGGATAAGACCACTGTCCCAGGCTTCAGCTATTATTTTGGAGCAAACAGTGAAAGTTCCTGAAAGCTATTTTTCCGTCATAGAAACCTTTGTATAATTCTTTTCAGATACAACTCATTAAGAAATAAAAGAAAAAAAAGTTGAGAAAATTACACATTTTGCTTCAGCTTCAGTCCTCTCTTCAAAATTTCTTTATGGAATTTGATATGCTTAGATTTTACTCCTAATCCAAAAAAAAAAAAAAAAAAAAAAAAAAAAAAATCTCTTGTGAAAAATATTCCATTTTTTACTTAGTTCTAATTAGTGTTTTTGGAAACCAAAAACTAGTTAATTGTCATCTGCAAATGTCTGGATTTAAATGCCCTATATTAAAAAGGAACTTTTTAGCAAAGCTCAGAACAAATATGGGGTAAAATAGGAATATTTACCTGATTAGGCTATGCATTCTTTTTCTTCTGTCCATTTCTCTATTTTGGCTTCACACTTCATGGCTTCCAGTGCTATTGTGCACATCTTCAGTAACTGGAAGTTTCATTTATTAAAAAAATATCGATTTACTCTTTTAATACAGTTCATTCTATGCAATAGACAAGGCAGGGAGCATTTGAGTAAAGCAAATAATCATGCCATTTTACCTGCCTAGTAGGACACATGATCAAAACACTAGCAATATTCTTTCTATTATGCCTTGATAACAAATGGGGTAACTTTAGCCTCATATACCTATTTGCTTCAATACATGTCTGAGTTTTCATTAAAAGTAAGTAGATTATATAATTACTGTTTATGCTAAAAACTTCACTTCACCAGCTCTACCCCTGAACTTCTAAAGCAGTCTTTTATTATTTGTCCCATGTGAATCTGTCCTTAGAAAAGTCTGCACTGCATACTAAAACAATGCTTATATTAAAACTGACGAGGATCTCTGTGTAACGAAAACTGAGAAAGACAAAGGTATAGGAGATCATTCTGAGAAATCTCTGGTGGAGCTGATGGTTTTCCTCACTGAGATTCACAGAACCACAGAATCACACAGAATGGTAGGGTTGGAAGGGACCTCTGGAGATCATCTAGTCCAACCCCCCTGCCAGAGCAGGGTCACCTACAGAAGGTTGCACAGGAACGCGTCCAGGTGAGTTTTGAATGTCTCCAGAGACGGAGACTCCACCACGTCTCTGGGCAGCCCGTTCCAGTGCTCTGCCACCCTCACAGTAAGGAAGTTCCTTCTCATGTTTAGGTGGAACTTCCTATGCTCAAGTTTGTGCCCATTACCTCTTTTTCTGTTGCTGGGCACCACTGAAAAGAGCCTGGCCCCATCCTCCTGACACCCACCCTGACACCAAACCCTTTTCGTTTTTTGGATCTCTGTGTTACAGAATTTTTCAGCTGGAATTTGAGTCTTTGAAATGCCTGTCTGTAGAAAAAGTCAGTGTTGCTTGATTCTTCATGTGGGCCACTTTCTGTGTATCCAGCAGGTCTTTCAATAATAGCCTTTGACATTAACTGATGGAAAGATGACCATAAAATGCAGAATAGGACAATGATATCAGTGACTTTCCATTAAAGATGAGGACCGTAGGTTCTGAAACTTGAAATTATTAGTTTAATGTGTATGCAGTGAGAAAGCCACGGTTGCCTGGAAATGTTCAAGGACCTTGGGCCAGAGCTCTACCCATAGGCCACATCTCTCCTCCTGTTCTTTGATGAGAAGACCTGGTTTGTCCAGAGTTTGACCTGTCTAAAATGCTGATGTGAGGTGCTATGGGAGTCTGGGAGTAGCTGTAGGGGTTCTGGCTTACTGACAAAACTAAAACCCAGTAACTTCTATTACTAAACCACAGGCACAAAATGACAGTTTCTGACAGTTTGTAACTCCACAAAACTTAAATGAATTTTCATGAAATAGAAGAAGTTACTTTTCTCTTAAAAATTTCCAGTTTGAAGTCCTGGTGTCATATTTGATGTCCATACCCGTTGAGAGGATGAAGAACAATAAAGCTGCTTCATATTTCTCTATATTGGCAAGTGTTCGGGAACTTTAATATAGAGGCTGTCATACTTAGAAAACTATGACATTTCATGTAATAAACTGCCATGAAGAACTGAGGAGGTTATAATAGCTAGATAAAACTATCCCCGTAAATTTTCAGATGAGTGCCCATCCTTTTTGCAACACAATTTGCAAGTGTAATTAATCTGTGATTGTTTATCTGTATAGTGGCATTGCTGTCTGATTGAAGGCACAAGTTCATTTTAACCAGACCAAAGTTGGAGGATTTATTGGAAAAAAAGACAGGTCTTTTTTTCTGAGATACTTGTGACTCCCTTCAGGACAGGAGATAATGCAAACTTGACAGCATACTCCAGCTGGGAAATCCAGGGGCACTGTACCTACCCTTTGCATTCATAAGTTGCATTTATGAGCTCCTATAATCATCTGCAAAGAGCTAGACTGTAAATATGAAAATCTTTAATATGAGTTTGATTCTCTTAATTTCTTCATCAGTTTTAAATTGATCACTTTTCCAATCTTATATTTAATTTGAAGAAATGTATACTAAATCAGTACTGATAATATGAGATAACATTATCCCAGCCTCTCTAACTAACTTCTCATTACAATGACCAAAATAACAGTGCTATGCTTTTCAGTTTCTACCTGAAGAAACTACCAGGTGTGAAATACTCTATATAAACACTCTCCTGTAAGGTATACTGAAATCACTTGCCTAACTGCATAGAAAGTCAAACACTAGCTCTTTTTACTTTAACAAATAAATGGGAATTAACTGAAAACTTTAATGACCTCTTTGTAAACTGAGATCCTAAGTAACTATCTGATGAACAGAGCTGAGGACAAGATACCCTTTCATATCAAAATTTAATGGTTTTTATTTTAAGGTTCTTAGAAGAAAATATCAGAGTTTTAATAACTACCATTCCAGCTTTTTTGCCCTATATCCAAAATTACTTTGACCAGGATCAAGTAGGTAGGGTTTTATTTAATTTATGCTTTTATACTCTCACCAACTTGCCTATAAACACGTGAAATGGTCTGTAGTACAGTTCCGTTGCTTTACATTCAGTCTGGCTGCTGTTTTCAGAGGTACTGGTAAAGGGACTGCTTTTCTGCTAGAACGAAGGCTCAACTGATCAGTGCTGATAGTTCTCCCAGTCCCTCCCCACAGACCTCATCGTATGCCCATGGTATGCTGCGTTCTCCCTCAGTTCACTGGTTAAGAAGTGAGAAAACCAGTGGATGTGACCTTATATGCCTCACAGTCTGGTTTACTCAGCTGTTTAATGACTACCTCAAGATTTTTGAGGCTCTGAGGAACTGGTTGATTTAGGCACATAGATGCATATAAGACCACAGCTCTGTTTATACAGTTTGGGAAGGGAGAAAGGCATAGTACTCCTAGGTAAACTACAGGTAGATGACTTGCTATTTGAATACTGTTTCTCTAGTTTTACAAACAACAACTACTTAAGGAGCCACTCTAATCTAATGAATGAAAGATTCTTCAGAGGGAGAAAATTGACTGAAACCAGGTGGGACCTTCACATTGCAAAATGATACAAAGGCTCCACAGCCCAGTCTTACATGAGGTACACACACCTCTCATGTCACAAATCAAAATATATTGAAGCATCAGGTGCACTGGGTAGTTTTAAGAAGCTCTATTCCTCCTTCTAGTCTCCTCTCCTGCTTTGATCTTACAATATGGACATCTCAGTTCTTCCAAGTATGGTGATACACCTTTCTTCAGACATGATTAGCGTCACATCCCTGCAGCTGTTTAATGGTGCAAAATCTGCTTTCTTCCACCTCAAAACCTGTTTTGTGTTCCTGCTTTGGCATAGGAACTGATAGATGAAAAGAATCTTTAGACAATCCAGGTCAGGGTTGCTACTTCTTAGGAAGTATGTCTCTCTCTGGAATGCCTAACTTCTACCTTTACCAGGAAACAGAAAGGTGACAATTAAGATAATGGCAATGAAAGCAAGCTATTAAAAGCAAGCTATTAAATAAAATACAATATTGGAATAGTAATACCAATACTACTCGTAATACTAGTAATACAACCTCTTTCACTAAAATTAAAATTTGTCAGGTGGATCAGAATTAATTCTGATCAGTTCAAGTCTAAGACCTGTAATGCTGATTCTTTTACTCAGAAAATCTATAGTTTAGTCACCTGAATCATTCACAGGCGAGCACTGAATTGTTCCAGCCACATGTAAATCACAGGACAAGTAAGAAACTTAATATATTGAAGTGAATCACATTCTGAAATCCATTTGGATGGAGTAAAACACAAGTCTGATGATACATTTTATTTAAAATACCGTGATTTCTTTCTTTAATCTGGTAGAGGAGCAGAAGAAACAGAAATGATGAGCACTGCAGAGAGAAGGTGTCAAATGAAATGTATGGTTTAATTAAAATCTTCTTTAGATTTGACCTTAGCTTTTTTTCTGAGTTGAACAGTGAACCAAAAAAAAAATTTTCTTTTTTTTTTGCATAGTTCTGGACAGACCATGAAAGACAATGACATAATATTAAGTTCAGACATTACTATTCAAAGCAATAAAAAAACCCAAGATTATAAATGCCATAAATTGCAACAAAATATTTACTGTATTGATGACTCTCTCCATTACATAGAACTGAAGGGTATTAAAAGGAGGTGGTATCTGTGATTACATATACAGGCTAAGGAGTTTGTGGGTTTTCATACTTTTAGGCAATACAAATACTGATATATCACAGCTCATATTTTACTGCACTAAGCACAATCATGTCTTCACATTATTTGTTAAAATAAGCATAGAGACTCTAACGTTGTTTGAGATGAGTGAAATGTATTCCTTTCTCTGTGTTTTAAGCCCTCTCAAGACCTGTCTGTCCAGACAGCCTCCAAGAGACAAAATCCGATGCTCCCAGTCTCACCATTTCTCCCCACTCTGACTCCACCACCCTCCAGCCCTGCCTCATGCCTGCTCTGGTTGTTCAGGCAAGGAAATAAGGCTGGAGTATGAACTGAAGTGTAAATTCAACTCTGAGCTTTCTCATGGCTGAATTACTCCTTCCATCTGAACAGGTAGAACCTCCAAGTTGATAAAAATTTACTAAAATACTAAAATTGGAAGCGTCTCTTCAAATGGAAGTCCAATCTACACAGATTTCATTCCCGGCAATCCAACATACAAGTTATAAAAGGAAGATGCAACTCTAACACTCAGGTGTCATTTTTTTCAGTCCTGTGGCATTTTGGGTATGTTCTGAACATCAGAATCTTGCCAGGCACTTATGTAATACATAATATAGTAACAAAATAACTGTTTTATCAAATTTTGCAACGGAATATGAGATATCCCCTTTTTATCCCCTGTCTAGACCTCAAGGTTTTATATGATGGCATTTATTGGATGAAATTGATTCACAACCTATCTCTGTCAAAGAGTTAACTAAATAAATATTTCTAAAGCAGGGGCTTTCTTGAAAGAAAAAAGATTCAGTTTTCTGTTTTTTACATTATGCAAACTGATCCCTTATTCCTTTCTGTTTTCCTGACCATTTTTACTCTATGAAAATGCTTTACTTGTCACCCCTTTGTCTATGTTAGCTACATCCTGCATGAAACGTTCAAAATCTAAGTAAGATATGTCAAGCGAGTCTGCTTTTGTTACTCTTCATTGATATATTTAAAAATTCCTTTAAAATAAGTACATTTTTTGAGAAAACTATATTCCTCTGGTCTTCTTCCTATTCAGTATGTTTCTTTTTACCTTATTCCAGACACGTCAATATTCCCATATATTTTATATTTACTGAAATTTTCTGCAATCACTGCACTTACTTACAAATAGGAAAGCTATGGTGGATTTACATTTGTAATTAAAATAAAAATCAGAAGTCACTGCCATATTAAATCATAATCTCATACACATCTTTTTAAAATAAGACTTAACCACCTTTAAAGTTATCAGTCTTAAATGCAGCTCCTAGAGTTTGAAACAGAAATGTTATTTTATATGTCTGATTTTTTCCTTAGCTAAAGGAAACTTTAATTTCCAAATTATTTTGAGACTTTAGCATTTGGATTATGTTATAAATGTCAGCACAACCAAAGATACTGAAATAAAAAAAAGTGTTTAACTAATAATTTTAAATAATTAAAAATATTATGATTTTTTTCCTATTATGTCATATGCAGGTTTTATTCCATTGCATATTATAAAATCGAAAAAATCACAAGAACTAGTCACTATAAATTTAAACAGTTAATCTGTCAAAATACTGACAGCTAGGCAGTGCCAAAGCCTTTTTCTTCATTTTCTATCAAATTAAAATAATGTAAAATTAACCTAATTCAAGCTTTCAGTAATTGAACCTCATCAGTGTCAGGTAATGTCAGGCAAATGGTTCAGCTAAAGTTTCTCCTATTTATGTCTTTTAAAATCAATGACAAAATAGGAAAAGAGAGATGAACACGCATTAAAAAAAGTAACATTTTTTATCACCTTCACTAACGTGTATCTTTTATAGAGCTAAAAATCTATAAACTCTAAACCGCTGTCTTTTGGCATCTGCTTGCTTTGCTGTGTAAAGCAAATTTTGTTTGTATTTTGTTTGTTACCATTCTACTCCTTCCCAAAGTGATTTCTCCATTTACTGCACTAAATCTTGCTACCCAAATGCCAAACTGATCTTACAGTAATTCCATCACATCCAATCTCTTCCATTTTTATTTGCTGTTCTCATGCTTCTTCCTTGTATTTCTTTTTTCTTTGAATGAGTTACATCCTTTTTCGTGCTTACTTGTATCTTGCCAAGATATCACCAGAGTGGTTAATAGCACAACAGGTCAATGTGACCCTGGTACACATAAATAGGAAAAAAAAATACATCAAGAAAAGACTTGGACACAACATAATGAAAATACAGCATTTCTATTATTCTTCAGTTCCATTAAATTTTTAGGATTTGTTCTGAAGATATTGATCTTATTTTGTTGACAGAAGATAAACACCTCAGCAGATAAAGAGCTGAACTTACAATTTGTTTTATGTTCCCCATCCATTTTTCAAAACTATTAGTTTGTTGTAAAGTGGTTCCTCCTGGAATTAAACATTTATCTTCTACAAATTTTTGCAACCCTGTTAATATATATTATCATTTTGAATTTCTTAGAGGAAAAAAAATGTTTAGTTTAAAAATACAAAATCAAAACAAATGCGATAAATGACCTCTTTAACATAAACCATACATGATTAGATCATATGATCTTAAGTACGTCCCAAAAACCTAACAGATTGATGTCAGGACCACAAAATATCTGGATTCATTCCACCTTACTTTAAGAGATAAATGAGACTTTTACCTCCCCAGACTTCAAAAGAGGCAATATTCCACTGTTGCATGTCTTGTGATGATGATCTTACATCTTATTCAGTACAACTGATTTTGAAAAACCTCAATTTGTCTATATAGCACCTTAATACTACTCTATCAGGGTTAAAATGCTAAAAGGCAAAACAGGAAAAGAAAAAAAAAAAACTTAAAAAAAAGAAAAATAGGGGAAAAAAAACAGAAAAGAAAAAAGAAAAAAGCAAAAGAAAAAGAAAAAAAGCAAAAGCAAAAGACAAAAAAGCTAAGGCTTTTCTATTAAATAGAGTAGAATAGACTATTTCAGTTGCAAGGGACCTACAACGATCATCTGTTCAACTGACTGGCCAATTCAGGGCTGACCAAAAGTTAAAGGAGGTTATTATGGGCATTGTCCAAATGCCTCTTAAACAGACACTCTTGGGGCATCATCCACCTCTCTAAGAAGCCTGTTCCAATGTTTGACCACTTTACCATTTTTTTTTGGTAAAAAAAAAAATGCTTCCTAATGTCCAGTCTAAACCTAAGTTCGGGATAGCATCTCTGCTGACCTTTTTTCCATTAAACTGAAAATTTTAAACTCAACCATTTCATGACCACTGTGGCCAAGACAGACACCTACCATCACGTCTCACACAAGTCCTTCTCTATTTGCAAATAACAAGTCTAGGAGGGTATCTTTCTTAGTTGGCTCGCTGAGTACCTGTGACAAAAAGTTATCTCCTACAGATTTCAAGAATTACCAAGACCAGCTGATCACAGCAGCATGTTATTCCCAAATGAAGTTTGGGAAGTTGAAATCTCCCATAAGGACAAGGGCTACCGATCCAGAGATTTCTCCTTATTGCCTATAGAATAACTCATCAGTACTTACATCCTTACTGGACTATTGGTAATAGATACTGAGTACAACATGTCCTTTGTTTATTATCTCCCTAATCCTCACCCAGAGGCTCCCAACCACATCATCACTAACTGTAAGGGCTGTACAATCGAACTTCTCCCCTAGCGCGACACTTCTACCTTGCCTGCACTGTCTATCACTCATGAACAGCCCGTAGCCCTCCATCCCAGTGCCCCAATCATGGGACTCATTGCACCAAGTCTCATTAATACCAACGATGTTGTAGCTCTGGGACCTGAGCAGCACTTCCAGGTAATCCTGTTTGTTTCTCATACTGTGTGCATCGGTGTACAGGCATTTCAGATACGCTCCATGCTCCCAGGAGCAGTGTAAATGTTTCCACTACCATTGCCACACCCGGGTGATGCCTTGACAACCCTTGGCTTACCTACTGCGATCCTGTTGCTATCCCCTTCCCTCATCGATTCTGGTTTAAAGTTCTCTCGATCAGTCCTGCCAGCTTACACTCAAAGATGTGTTTTCCTCATTGAGACATTGTGTCTCAAAGGCTCTTCCATGGTTTAAAAACCCAAAGTTTTGGCAGAGGCACCAATCCTGGAGCTGAATATTGATATCCTGGGCTCTACCTTTTCTTCCAAAGTGTCCCCCCGTTCCTGGGAAGATTGAGGAAAACGCTACCTGTGCTCCCAAATATTTTAGTATTCTTCCTAGGGCTCTGAAATCTCTTTTGATTGACCTCAGACTTTTTGTTACGACACCATTAGTACCCATGTGAAAGAGGAGGAATGGACAGTAGTCTGAAGGTTGTACTAGGATCTTCAGTCATGTAGTGACATCCCTAATTTTGACCTCAGGGAGGTGGTAAACTTCCCTGAAAAGAAGGTCCACCTGCAAATGAGTGCTTCCATTCCACATAGGAGGGAATCACCAATGGCCATAACTCACCAGATTCAATCTTGTTTGTTGCGGTTGGAAAAAGAAGGTCACAGACAAATTTTTTATAAGAAATTTCTGGGTTTCATTGCAGAGTTGAAAGTTTTGTTTTATTGAAACATATTATACTGATTTCTGGTTCTGGCTCAGATAATTTTCTTCATAGTAGGTTGTATGGTGACAAGTTTTGGATTTGTGGCACAAACAGTGTTGGTAACACAAGGACGATTCAGTTATAGCTGACCAGGGCTTGCACAGTGTTAGGACCTTTTCTGCTTTTCACGCTGCCCCATCAGCAAGTAGGATGGGTGTGCACAAAAGTTGGGAGATGCCACAGCTGAGCCCAACTGACCAAAGGAATATTCTCTGCCATATGATGTCACGCTCAGCAATAAAACTGGGGGAAAGAGAGAGGAAGGAGGGATGTTTAGAGTTACAATGTTTGTCTTCCCAAGTAACCCTTGTGTGTGATGGAGCCCTGCTTTCCTGGGGATGGCTGAACACCTGCCTGACAATGGGAAGTAGCAAATGAATTCCTTATTTTGCTTTGCTTGCATTTGCAGCTTTTGCTTTACCTATTAAACTGTCTTTATCTCAACTCATGACTTTTCTCACTTTTCTCCTTCCAATTCCCCCATCCCACTGGGGGAAAGTGAGTGAGCAGCTGTGTCGTGCTTTGTCGCCTATGGGGGTTATACCATGACACACATCAACAGCAATTATTTTTTTTTTCCATAGCTAAATTTGTATTTCAATATTTATATCCAAGAAAAGAACTTCTAATTTTATGCATATTCTTGTAAAATATTTTCCATAGAGATACAGAAAGGAAGAAGGAGAAATGTTTTACAAGTAGCCTTACACAGGAAAAGTGTTCTGCATAAAGTCTCCCCTGATTCATTTCAGTTACTAATTTTTTGTGTTTCAACAGTCACTAGCATCTTTGGCAGTACAAAAGCCAATGAGCACAAAAGGAAACATGGGAGGTACTGTTTGAACATAAGGAAATACTTTTTTACTGTGATGCTGACAGTTTTCCCAGAGAGGCTGTGGAGTCTCCATCCTTCAAAGTATTCACAAGCAGCCTGGAAACGAATCCAGGCAATCTGTTGTAGGTGACCCTGCTTGAGCAGTAGGGTTTGACACGATGACCTCCAGAGGTCCCTTCCGACTTCTACTGTGGTTCTGTGAAATCAGTGAAAAGAGAAACCTAGGATCTGTAGACCAAACTTGTATCTTTGAGAGCAGCAGCACAGTGAAATGATTCTCCTTTGTTTCATTGATGCTGTAAAAAGAAAAGACTGCAAAGGATGTTCTGGATCATTGGTTTTGAGTCTCTGTCTGCTATAACCAAATACGCCATACAGCAGTGTCCATAAATACATCGATTTTCAATATAAACCCTCTACAACTTTAAAAGTTGCTCCATTATCTTTCTATCTAAAAGGTCAAAAATATTAATCTGCTTTTCAGCCAAGGTAATTCATTAAAACCCATTACTTATTTGTAAATTGGGCCTGTTCAACCTCTTCCCATAGGAAATTTTCTCCATTCTGCACACACAAGGCAGCTATAGCAGTCTGCTTAGCTGCATATCTGGATTTGCATAGAAACAGTGGGCAATAGAAACTTGGGCAGTTGTAAGCATAATAAAAAGCTTTCAGGCTCACTGTTGGATTGCCCGGTGGCAAGCTGACAGGAGATTTCCAGTAGAAAAACTGTGGCTTCAGTAGTTTTCCTTCCTCCTTAATGGTTACCGCTCAATGAATTTATGGAAACAGTGCTACACTGACATGGTGTGTCAAAGTTAGAACACTTCTTCTCTGTTTTTACCCTTCTAATCAATATGTATCACAAACTAGTGAGTTCAACAAAGATATTCAGTGTCTAGGAATATCTGTCTCATGTGCCTCATGACTGTCTACACTGAAATTTTTGCTACCAACCTTTTACTGTTGGACTGACATCAGCAGACGATGTAGAACTCCATGTCCAAACCCCCTTTCTCCAGGGAACATTTTTCTTTAAGTTACAGTAAAAACAGGCAAACAAGTGGAACGCACACAGAGAAATTTGGAGGTACTTGTGCTAGTGTGTATGCACACTCAGGAGTAAATCAGTTTACTTGGGGCAGTACAATTTTTAATAAGCCTCACAAATAGGAATTCCTAATGGTTGGCATCTTAGAAATTCGGGAAGTGTGGCATATGCTGTTCAATGATAAATGGACAGAGAGACATCCTCTGAAGTGAGCAGTCTCAGTGGCCCATATACACTTTGCTTTCTTAGGGCCAGATGGAGTGAAATGGTAATGTAATGACCTTCTCCCGATAGATTCAAACACCTGCAATCCAGCAGGCAGTGTGGCTAATGTACTGCTGGCCATGTAATTACCGAACAGGTGTCTTCCAGGCAAAGAATGCAGCAGGAACAAGCTTCCAGGACAGCTGCATTACGAACATTTCAGTCTGCTCACTATTAGGTAACAGAAAATTGCGTGGGGTTTTTTTGGTTTTGGTTTGGTTTTTTTGTTTTTTGTTTTTTTTTTTTTTAATAAATATATATAATTCTTACAGTTTTCAGTTTTGTAATGTGAAGTGGTGCAGAGAGAGAAGAAGGAAGAAGTCAAAATACAAGTCATTATCTACTCAATCCAAAATACAATGGAATAAAGCCTGGCTATTAAAATAGTATAAAGCAGATGGTGAGCTCCCACTGTGTTTTTAACAAAACCAGGGATTATGCTTACTTTGAATGTGGTCCTTTGTTGTTCTGCTTTTTTCTGAAAACTTCACTGCCTGCCTAATTTTCTTCCCCTGAGTTATTTTCTATAGACATTTCATTCTGATTTTTTGCTGTTTTTGTTGTGTTTGTCATCAGGTTTTATGTAGAAACCACTTTGGAAACCTGAAATGATACTACTTTTAAGACAAGTTTCTTACAGTACTGCACATTTATGAGGATTTTGTTTTAACTGTATGAAGATATTTTAGTTCAGCATAGTATAACCTCCTTGTATGTAGGAAAGTGCTTTACTGTGAAAAGAGCAAGAACCAATGAAATAATAGTAGTACCACTTCGGAATACATACAAATACTGGGGGACATACTGGTCTTTTCATCAAAAAACATTTCTGTATTTCACTACATTCCTTTTACCACAAGTCACTCATCTCTCGAAACATAGATTTAGGACAATGAATTTTAATCTCTTTAGATTTGTTGACTTCTTGAAAGTTACTTGAAAGTTACCCCTTATGGTTGTGAAACTCCTATGTAACTAATGGAAACTTCCCTAAAAGTGATATGCTTTTCTTATTTGCATTCCACAGATTGCGTAGAAGTTCCTGGACCACATATTTTCTTACAGTGAGGAAAATGTACCACATGTCATCTGTGACTCAGAATGAAGGCTTGTTAGAAATACACAATCTCAAAAGTAATAAACACACAGAAGTCCTATGCAATGACAAAAATTTCCATGTTAGCAGACCCTCAGAGCATGCTCAGTCACCTGGTCTTTTCCATATCTTTTAGGGCACGGGGTATGTATGAGTGTGGGTGTGTATGTTGAACTCATACCTACTACCACTGGCTTTTTTCTCCCAGGGGAGCAATTTTGAATCCTCATCCAGTAAAACTCCAGGGTTCATTAAGAGATTGTAGCAAATCTTCACAATTCTGTGCAGAGTTCAGGGAACTGGAGTGCTGTTACTTAATATTTTAATACTCGTCTGCTGTTGTATTGCTGTTCCCCTTGTGCTTCTGTTGTTATTATTTTAATTCATTAATTATTACTATTATTGCTCTTATGTACCTATATAGACCTTCACTTGGCTCTTAAAAAAAAATAAGATGTATTGAATGTTCTCTAAAAATCTAACGGGATTCTCTTTGTGAATGTAACAATGAAGTTATTTTAGCAAAGTTATTATCCTCATTGGTATTTCATGCTACCCAACACAAAAAAAAAATAATAAAAATGCTCTTAGAAACTTATGAACAGCCAGTGAAAGACATTATCCTGTTACATGTCTTAAGTAATGCAGAATGGACCTATCAAAGAGTATACTCTTAGAACAGGAATAGAAACAGTATTATAACTCATGTGCTATTTATGTATATGGTACATGTATTTTCCCCACGTGGACTTTGTATCTGCCTTTTGAAACCAAATACAGTCTTAAGCCCTTACAAGGGGCTAAGGGGCCAATAGGCCCTTACAAGCTGTTGTTCTTATTTTGCTGTCCTGGTTCTGGTGGGACTAGGGTTAATTTTCACAAGGAGCTGGGGCGGGACAGAGGTATTCCATCCATGTGAGCATACCCAGTCTATAGCAGGGGAGCTGGCCAGGGGAGGGGGCAGGAAGTCTCCGGACTGGCTGTGAGCTGGGGGTTTGACAGGTGAGCGGTGCTAGGTTAGTCATGTTTTGTATCTTCCTCTATCAGGATGTTTATTGTTGTTTTCATCTTTCCTTTGCTGTTCTCTTAAAATGCATTTATCCCAACCCACGAGTTTTGCCTTTTTCTTCCAATTGTACCCCTATCCAGTGGCAGAGGGGAAGTGAGCAAGCCACCGTGTGTTTCTTTGTTGCTGCCTGAGGTTAAACTATGACATTTACCATGTAAATTTTCCATTTTCTAGATGGAAAACCTAAGATCAAGGTTTTAAATCCATATATGCAGCACACTGTAATTTGAAGATTAGATTTTGAGCGGAGTTTTCTTTCTTCAAAACTTCTCTCATTTTGTTTAAGTAAAGTCTGTTCAGTTTTCCAAACGCTTTATCCTATATTTCATAAGCCCTCCTAAAAACACCAAAAAATATTAATTCCCAGTTATTGTGTTTTCGAGAACCCACAGAAAGAGAACCCTAATAAAGGCAAGAAACGTGACCTGGTAGGATAAACAGTAGTAGCTCTGAAGGTGCACTTATAAAATTGATTCTGTATGATTTAAACAGAGGGTATAATTACAGAATTTTTACTGTCTTCATGGGATTTTATTGGAAATTACTCTGTTACATACACAATGATGAAAATAGTAACTTCCCTAGAATATTCTTTTTGTGGGAACATATTAGTTTGAGCATAATTTTAATTGGAGAAAGGATCTCAGATCCATCAATCTTTCAGCAAAAGCAGTAGTCCAGTGCTTGATAAATTCAGGTCAAATCCAGAACCGAATACCTACCTCAGTCAGAAGTGATACCTGAACTTAGTCTTCCTGCCCATAGTGAGACCTATTTCTTTTTTGAGGAGGAAGTGATGAACTTTCAGTCCTTCCCATTGGAACTGCTCTACTTCATATAAATAGTCTTTGGGAGAAGGGGAACAAAAGTGTCTCTACAGGTCAAAGCTTCTGACACAAATCTGACAGAAATAGACTCACTTTGAAGTACCTCATTGCAATCAGAAGAACTTGACTCTGTCATCCTATCTGAGTAACATCACCAGTGTGCTACTAGTTATGGCCAGCAAGGTATTTTCTTGTTCTTTTTTAAAACAGAATAGCACAGCTATTTCAAAGGTTCCAGAAGAGCTTGAAATTATTTATACGATAACCCTATTTGATGGTAAGGAAAAATAATTTCTTGTCTCTTGCCCTCTTGCCTGTATCAACTTCTTTTTCCTGTTTAAATATTTACAGTTAACTGAACAAACAAATATACAACTAACTGATGTTTTGACCAGCTGTTTGATACGGGCACCTCTGTGCATATAATGATATATTTCATAATAAATTTTCATCATTGCTATAACTATTTCAGTGTAACTTTCACTTTTATTTCAATTATATTTATCTACACAAATACATGAAAGTGGTCCCTCACCTTCAATAATTTGTTTTCCTCTATGTCCTCCTCAATACTAGTTTTTCATTGAGCTATGCTCATTTCATTGAGCTCAGCATGCCATTTCTACTTTGAACAGCTAGAGTGTGCAGAAGGAATTTCTCAGGTGAATTTTACTGCAAATTTAAGTGTTACTCTTTTGTACTCCTTTTTTATGCTTTTGTTTTTCTTCATGTTTCCTTTAACTTTACTTTCATGGAAATATGCTAAAAAAATTCTTGGCCAAAGAATACTGCATTTTTTTTTTTTTTTTTAAGTAATCTATAATTCATAAACTAGTATAGAGAATGATTGATTTTAACCACTCTGCTTCCATCAGTTTTCAACTCTCACTACCGCTGTAGACCGTTCTTGAGATTTGTGCTTGAGAGGTCTAAGCAAGCCAGCAACAGGAACAAAGTGCAACTTCTACCTTAACTTTCTTCAAACCTCCCTAACACAGCACCTTTTAATTATACAAATACGATTGAAAATTTTCATATTTTCATATCAATGCTTTTTTGTTTCATTGCACAAGCTCAATTTTCATTCTTTACCTCTTGACACCAATCCCCAGTGAAACAAGGATATCCATCTGTCAGAAAAAGGAGTAAGCTGACATGATTCATCTAAGTAAATGCTACTAATGTTACTTTCTATGTCTGCTGTTCAGTTTTTCTGCTTATTGTGCAGTGCCTCAGATGTTCATAAACCATTTCTGTTGCTCCTCAGAGTAAGTGTATAAAATCCACTACCAAAGGTCAAAATACTGATAATCTGCTCTATGGCATTTGAGAGTTTTACTGGTAGGAATTTCTAACCATAGAGGATTGAAATACAGTGTAACTGAGTGCTCCTATTTATTTTTGTCAGGACTTTTGTCGAAGAACTCTGTCAGTTCATTGCAAGGGATGGGGGAATGCTGCCTCTCTCTGCCTTTAACAGTGTTCTCAAAGTAGCTAAACAGGAAGCTTGAAGAAGGGAGAAGAAACGGTAGAAAGTAAAGAAGGCATGAGGATAAAATTCAATGATTGAGTACATACAGGAATTAGGAGGTAAGATATCAAGCAGTATATTTTTGGGACTTGAAAGCTAGCAACCTTGGAAACGGGAGATCATGAAAACTGGTTTTGCAATGGGACATGTGGTGGAGAAAAAATGTTGTTTCATTTAAATATAAATAAAAATATTTTATCAAAATATTTTAAAATTTAACAAATGTAAACATTATAATGAAAATTGTTATTTAAGATAAAATCCCTTACAATATGATTTATTTTTTTTTTCCCCCATTTACAACTCATAGAATAGTCATAGGAACCCCAAGGAATCATAGATAGCATTGGTTTAGGAAGAAATAAGATATTATCTGTTATTATTATCGTATTTTCCTATGGCTAATTCCATAGTAAGAGATGAAGCTCCCACTAGGAAAAAAGCAAACAAATATCTGTACCTTATGAAAAAAATCCTAGAAACTAGATTTCGAATAGAAGGCAGGAATACTTTTGTATAAATTCTGCTAACTTCTAAGGAGGAGGATATTTATTCAGGTTCTAGTGAAGCATGAAAAAGGACAATCCACCTGAAAGCTACTTTTTACTTCTCAGAACACAAAAGGGAATGAAACCCCACCTCCCATGCTCAAATAACAACAAAGAACATAACTGGGGGGAAAAAGGTACTGTCTTCAAGTCTTCCCTGAACCAAATTTCGAAAGAATAAGTCTTTAAAACTTGGCTCGTGGAGTTAATTTGAGCAAAGGCATAGCTGTGAATGATGTGCATCAATTAGAAATTACAGAGGTGTGAATAAGAGGAAGCTCAACAAGTACTGAAATGGAAGTCTCAATAATGCAAATAAAGACAACTAAAACTTAAAGAATCCAAAACAAATCCTCACAATTTAATAAATACTGACAGGGTTCATCTGCATGGGGTTATCACAAGGTTTTTGAGACTGGAAACATTTCAGTTGGATTTGTGTTTGTTTTATTTTTTGATACAGGACAATTCCAGGGAAATATGTACAATAGGAAATGAAATCAATGTAATTTTGCTGAATCTAATACATTATCAATTGCTTCTGAAATCATTAACAGTACCTTCCAACTGATAGAGTTATATTCTTATATATATAAATAGTTTTTCTTTCAGAACATGTATTTATAGAAGCCAGTAACTTTTTGACAAAGTCAATATGTTTTCATTTACGTCAATATATTTATTTCTCAGCTCCAGCTTTTTCCAGTGAGAAGTACTTCCCCATCCAATGCATATTTCCACATAACATATATTCATCCAAGCTAACACAATACAGCAGCATCTGCTATTTTGCTATGAATAAATATAACTTACTTCTGTGAAATTGAATGCATATTATTGAAAACAACATATCTGAACCCATCACACTTTGCATTAAATCAGCATGTGGAACTGCAACCAAGATTTTGTCATTTATTTTCCAGCTTCTGCTGAATGAATACTCCTTTACAGACTGAGTAGACAGCACTTTGATGGAGAAAACTTAGATCTAGTTGAATATATATTCAGGTATTTTCAAATTGAAACTAAAACTCTTATCAATAGTGTTGGCAAAACTGATTCCCATAATGCAAGCAATCTTGCTTTCCTGTGATCTCCAATTCTTAGGACTGACAGGTGAAGGGCAAAAGATTTCAGTGAACAGGTCCTCGAAATCTCATTAGAATCTCTTTCTCTTCCTTAGCCTCTAAGTATGTTAGTTAGTAATGGAAAAGGTGGTTGTTTTGGGTACAGATACAGAAAGTATGAATAGAGATACCAATTATTTCCATTTACACTATGGATCTCCAGAGGGAGTCTTTAACCAGTGGAAACTCAGATTTTTTTTATGTTTTTATGTCTAGTTTTAAAAAGGTCTCCTTCAAAGTAAACATGAGAATGTGAAGAATTAAGGTATGTCACTGTACGTGCCTTCATGCATCAGCACTTCTGTTAATACTCTCTCTTGATTCCTTCACTGGTGATCACTTCACTGATAAGCATTTTCTACTATTCAGATTTGAAGATGAGAGAAATACCAATACTTTGTCAGGCCAAGGTGCTGTGTCACTCATCAGTCATTTTTGTAGGTACAACACCCATGTTTGAAGAAGCATTTGACAATGTTACATATTTTCCCTTTCCCTCTCCCTTGCAGAATTTAAAAAAGTTGATGAGCAAAGTAATATAATAACAAAATTGCTTGTCTGTGAACTTTGTTTCCAATTAACAAATAATTAGGAGGGCTATTTTAAGCATATGCAATTTAATTAGAAAGAGGACATTTTCTAAGTATATGTTATGCTGCTGCTTTAAAGAGTTTTATCTGACAGTAGTAAACAAAGTAAAACAAGAACAGGGACAGCTACCAAAGGACAAATGGATTTCATGTTAGTTTTCATTCACAATAAATATTTTTTTTTTTTCTTCATTAAGCCTTGCTTCCACCAAAACTGTCTGATTGAGGGGGCTTTTAATAATTCTATATAATAAGCCACAAAAAAGATTTCAATCATATAGTTCTTCAAAATGATTATGTAATAACAGTTTAAAATGTAAATCATACATACGTGGAACTTGCTCCATCTCTGCAGCTTTTCTACATTGGACAGTAATATCCAGAAAAAAACAAATTATATTTTCAGATAAGGATTTATATTTTCTTTATACTGTTTGACCTTAAGCTACAGATATTTATTCAATACAATTTCTTATAACTACCATACCAAATGTAACCTTAATGATGCTCCACAGTTTTGCAATGCAAATTATAATCTGTTTATGATCCCTGATTGTGCAAATTAAGCCTAATTAAGTCTTTTCTATTCAGGGAAACATTACACATTGTAAGAGGATTTTTTATTGGAAAAGCAAGGTCAATATAAACAATTAAAAATAATTTGTTGCTGAGCAGTCTGAAAATGTAATTTCAAATGCTGTTTATCAGATTCAATTTAGGGGTTCCCCACTGGTTAATTTTTGAAGCACATTTATGAGAAGTGCAAGCTTCCGAGCGTCCTGGAATCCAGTTCTTCATTGAATTAAGATAAAAAAGAAGTAGACATACCTTAATAAACTATTTCATGTAGACTTTCATCGCATAAGTTGAAAGTTTTTTTCTAGAACAATCTGTTCTACATTTGCCCCAAACGTAGATATTTCTTCCTAACAAATGTGCACTGCGTGGTCAAGTTTGGCAAGAAGGAAGCTTAAAGTACTTCCCATAGAAAAGTGAGATTTATCACTTCGACTTTGGGCAGACTTTCTGAAGAACTTCAACTGAATTTGAAAATATTTTTCAGAGATTACATTTTATTATTAATTTGATTATTTTTTTGAATAATATTTATTTTCTCTGTATCCTATATACATTGTTTGGATTTAAGAAAAAGTTTGTCTGTACCCAGATATACTAACAGTATGAATAGAGTAAAACACACGGTGAAGAAACTGAAGTGAAGGACTGACATTTAATATTCAGCTTCCCTGAATGGACTGCAACATAATTTAGCTGGTGGAAGACTGCTACAATACAGACACCAAAATACTAATAGCAATGCTGACATTAAACTTCACTGCTCTTTGCAAAATACATAATATTATAGCCATATATATTTATGCTAATATATGAAGGTTTCAGGAACAGATTTTTTTGATGATGATTTCAATGACCTTGTGTCTTCACCAGTTCTGAATAGTACAATTTATCTGAACTCAGAAATCTAAGCATTACAAAGACTTTCAATGGTCTGTAATTTCTATTCATGTCTATCTACCCTTTCCCCCATCCCTGTGACCCAATGCAAATATTTCAGTTGAGTCAGATAACTTGCCACCACTAAGTAAAATACTCTGGTAAATATTTTTTTTTTCTTAACTGTCCTCCATACAATCCCATTCAGAGAAGAACTTCAAAAAGACTTTCCTTTTCCTCCCTCCCTCCCTTCCTACTGTCCTCCTGTCCTCCCATCCTTCCTTTCTCTCTTTCTTCTTCTCTCCCTCTCCCTTTCTTTTTCCCTGTTTCATTCTCTTTCTCATTTTCTATGATCAGAAAGAAGATTATGTGGATAAGATAGTAATTTACATCTTCTATATGCAAAATCTTTGATACAAATTAATCTTTTCTATATATATATATACACACACACACAGAGATACATATATGTCCACATTGTATTTATATCAATGAAAATCAGTGCAGAGTTTGTTAGCATGCATGGAAAACAGTTCCTAATTCTGTTGGTAATGCGTAATAAAACAATTGAAATCCAATTACTTATTCCAACATGTCATTTGCTTTTCAGTGCTAAATATAAAATTACTCATGTAGATAGCAGTGACACATACTTACTACAGTGCTAAAAAGAGAAATTTTTTGCAAATGAGCAGTTCTAAGAGTATACACCAGCCCTACCATAGTATTCTGTGCCTTGACAAGTCCTAAACTTCTACTTTTTTCTGATTCATCTGTGAATTCCTACCAGAAATGCTTGTTCCTGCTGGGCTGCCTGTGCTACAAGGTTTCTATCACACTAGATGACATTTTAACAACTTTTTAAACAAGTTTCCCAAGATTAGCTGATGTATACAAAGTGAAGAAAAAAAATGTACAATTTAAAAAAGTAAACAGTTTTAAAACTTTCCAGGTGGAACATCAACTTCTAAGTCAGCAGTGATTTAGCTTTTTTATTCTCTTTTCATGAGATATATTGCTTTGTATACACATTTCTCTACTATCTATCTAAGCTTTTTACAAGAACTGGTTTGTTTCTTCAGTCTTGCAACCATGGTGACTAAGTAGAGTGCACAAAATGGCAGGGAAAGTACGCCCATAAAAGGTTCTATAGGTCAGACAGATAAGGCTTAGATGTCAGTTTCAACTACCATCGCATCACAGAATCATAGAATAGTTTACATTGGAAGGGATCTTCAAATGTCATCTAGTCATGGGCAGGGACACCTTTCACTGCACCAGGTTGCTCAAAGCCCCATCCAACCTGACCTTGAACACTTCCAATGATGAGGCATCAACAATTTACCTGGGAAAATGTTCCAGTTTCTCAAGATCCTCATCATAAATTGTAGTAAGGCGGAAGTGAAACTGAAGCATCTCCATAATAATCGGGAGGTGTTTGACAAGATACTACAGAAACCAATCTGAGAGCTGCTTACACATATTTTGTATGCATCTCTTCTCCACAAGAAATCTTCAGTTTCTCTATAGAGGTACACAGCTGGTATAAAACTCTGTGCCTGTGCTAATTTTTTTTTTTTTTTTTTTTTTTTTTTTTTTATATATACTGAGAATTATCTCACTATTAATTCAGCGCAGTTAGGTAATTGTCTTCAAACAGATGTCAAGAACTTCCATTTTTATTGAAGCATTATCTTTCAGGTGATTTTTTTTTTTTTTTAATTAATTTTGAGAGACAGTATCATTTGTCTCAAATATAAAGTTTAAAACAGAAAAGCATTTAGTGCATATAAACCATGAGTTTCACAATGTATATCAGAGAAATATTTGTACCATCTGATAATAGGCTAAGGCTTGGAAATTTTGCTACCAGATGTGCATACATTTTTTCATATATGCATTTGCCATATAGGTAGTGATAACCTGGAGTTAAACTCTAATCTGTGCCTGTTAACTGAACTTCACAAGGCTGGAAATTGAAAAATGAAAACTCCTCTTCTGGGACAACAGCAAAAAAAGCAATTATAATTTCTACCCACGCAATATTTTACATAAATCTCATTATGGCATCTGGACAGCTATTACTCCGGTTATTCAACAGCCTTGATGAGCTCTCTCTTTAAAGATGATCTAGCAGCTATTTTTAGTATAGCACAAAGCACATTTTCAGTATGTCATTTTAATGTGTTGCTGTCATTTCTTTCGAATTTTTAGTACAAATCACTAAAAACATGTGTGCCATGGGCCTCATCCAAAACCTATTTTAGTTAATGGAAAGAATCTCTTTAACTCTAATGGGATTTGGATCCATCTTTTTGTCATATGGGTAAGTTGCTAAACTCATCCCTTTTCCAAGAGTTTTGGAAAAGGAAAGTGTTTTCAAGACTGGGTCTGCATTTCATGTTTTGTTTTGTTTTGTTTTGTTTTTCTGCAAGGATGAATGAGAAAATATCTTAGTGGGGAAGTCTAGTGGATTTATTTTCAGTTTCATTACTATTTGTAAAGGCAATAGTTAAAGAAATCCAATGAATTGGTGCATGTATATTTTTATACACACGTACACAGACTAGTACTTACAAAAACTCAAGTGCACACACATGTATGTTTTGTCTAAATATTTATTATATGAACAAAAGCATTCTGTGTTCTTCTGTTCACATGTAATGAATGAAAAGTATTTAAATTTATGGAATGCCCAATCATAATCTCTTTAGGTATCCAGGCAATCAATCTATAGTTATGATAAAATTATTATATAATTATGATATTATATATATTACCATGAAAGAAATCAAGTCAATCTCATGCACAGAGGAATAGGAAACTAAAAATTAGAAAGAAAAAAAGCATAATTCTCTATGGTTCCTTGATAAGACCATCTATTTGAAACTTTGCAGAAACCCATTTGTTTTGCAAAATTTATCTCAAAATGAGAAAGAAAATAATGTAATCCCTCTGAGGTAGTTAAAAAGGTGTTTTGACAGTGCAGCATGTGCAACCAAGCCCTGCCAGTGTCTGTCAAGTCAACATATGCCCAGTGTTTCCTTGGTACAAACTTTTCCTGGCAACTGCAGGGGAAGCTATTACTACTGGAACCATTTTATATTTATGTCCTTTCTTGTTTTAAAGTGCAAGTAGAAATGGTGAGTGATATAGAAAAAGAAATACCAAGATTGTGTTTGCAAGAATGCATAAGTGGCCTCTTTATTTCAATTAGTCCTATGAGGAGCTTGCACAGTAACAGTCTTATTTGGCCTCTGTCAGGAGCTCTTCCACCTTTGGCTACTGCCAGTGCTACCACTTCAGAGGATGTACTAGAAAATGAGAAGGGAATAATGTCTGTCTCTCAGAGAACAACATATTTAAAGAATGAAAAAATCTAACTGGGAGGTAAAAATATCTGGTCAATGTAAGCGTAGAGTAGCGTCCTCCACATATTGGGAAGGTCTAGGTGATACTGAGAAGACAGATTGAAATGGTGTTAGATGTCAAGATCCCTTCTGCAGTCACTGACAGTTCTTCTGTCAAAAAAGTAAGCATTACAGCTGACTTTCAGCACCTACATGAGTTCAGCACTACAGTCTAAATGTATATGTGTGAAATATACGCATGCTAAGCACATTCGGAACCTAAACGGAAGATTTGACTTTGCAGTAATAACTACCAGCTAAGAGACTTCACACTGCCTTTTGTGTTCATTCTAATACTCGTGTAGCCAGCAAGAAAAAATCCATAGACTCCTCTTGCAGATTTCTACACCCAAGAAGAACATAATGATGCCTCATGAAGTGACAAGCACCACAATATAGAGTCAGGTTAACCTTTATGCTCAAGGGATGAGTTTCACTCATTTGGTGAATTTGTTATGCATGTAGAACTTGCCACTTCTGCTGAAACATCGTATCACTTTCTGTGAAAATGCACCAATAGTAAGCAGGCAAACAGCAAAGTAAAAAAAAAAAAAAGAATAAAATCAAATGATATGTCATTTCTCTCCAGAAAGAAAGTGTCACTGATTTTTGTCTGTTGTACTGCATACATCTGTGACTTTTGGGCAATTAATGTATTTACAGCCTTGGAGTCTTCATTGATCTAGTTAATAATTAGTACTTAAACCAGCTCTTTGATTTGGTGCCAGTTGCCCAAAATAAAAGACAACTTAACATGGAAGTAGAGAATCTTTATTATGCTACCTGGTGACAGGTTATGTACCCCTAAGCAAGCAGGAGGCACAAAGAAAAATTACCTCAGTGGGTGATTTGTGTTTTTCTTGCAATGTGTTTGCATATGCTGCAGATGGTAGGGGAAAAAAACCAGCCAGCACATGCTGATAAGTCTGCTGGAATGGTTTCACTGTCATTCAGATTGGTAGATAAAATGTTGCCCCTCCATACTAAATAGGGATATTTTGTATCTCTAACATTGTGACCCTATGTGACTATGTGGCAGAAAATTGGGTGATCCTATGTGTCTATGTGGCATACAATTCCTACATTCCGGTTTGAAAAACATATTTTCTTCTGTGTAGTTAAATCTGTTAGACTGTGCATGTCTGCAAGAGAGTTTACTTTTTTATTATCAGCTGCTTTTCCTTTGTAGTATCTTCTGGCCTCTCGAAGTCCACCTTAAAAGTTTCTATGGGGAAAGAAAAAAAAAAAAAAAAGAAAAGAAAAAAAAAGAGACACATTTATAGTTTTAATACTGATAAAGATTTGGATAGAAAAAGCAATGGTTTTAGGTTTATTGATGTAAGTGAAAATTCTCCAGTGTGAATGCACCTAGTCTCCAAATGTTCTTCTCAAGACCTAAGGGGATCTCAGTTTTTTTCATATCACAGCTTCAGAGACCAGTCCAGGTTGCAGGGACTTCAGGAGGTCTCCAGCCCAACCTCCTGCTCAAAGAAGGTGCTGCAATGTGGTCCTGCATTCCAAGCATCTGACTTTTAACTATACCACAAAAATGGCTGCGTGGACTATCTCCTTGAGAAAACAAATCTTTTGTGTAACATAAAGGCAAGATCTGAGAAGGTATAGTGCCACAGAAATAACGGGGAATGGCTCAGCACAGTCCTTGTGAAAAGCTACCTAATGGCCCCCTCCTTGATCCATAACCTTTCATCCATCCCGAACTTTTAGAAGACTCCTTTTCTCTTATATCACATCCTCCTCCTCACTGTATTGCCCAGAAATCAGGTGCAATAAAATTTTCTAGCAGAAAATGATCCCATTTTTCCCCCCACATTCTTTATAATTATTTTCTACTAGGCATTAATTTGTATTACTTAAGCTTTGAATTTTTAAACAGTAATTGTAGCTTTTGTGTTACTTTTTTTCATTAGTTTGGGTTGACATACTTCTACCAATGTATTTTTAAGAGGTTTATGAAAGACCCATGCTGTGCTGAACAGCTATTTATGCAATAAAGCCATTAGAAATTTGACAAATATCTACTTTATTTTGTGTCCAAGTCCTTGGCTTTAAGTAGTTTCTGAATATTTCATTTTGGTGAAAGCCACACAAGACTATATTCATCTCCATATTTCAAGAGATGTATGTGTGATATTGTTTAATATGTGTGGTAGAACAACAGTGGTATTTCACAACGCATGAAGAAGTAACTAAGCTACCTCATATATCAGAGCAGGTCAAGCATGTTTTGACTCCTGTTCTTATGCTAATTTGTTATAAGGGAAAAAAGACTGTGTTAGCCCAGATGGAACAACAATTAATAAGGATATACTGGCTCTAATGTCTGTGAACATTACAAATTACTTAGCTTCAGTATCTCTAATGTTTCTGTATTGTATACCCTACACTGCAAAGACTACAGATTAAAAGGCAATAAAATAAATTTTCTAAGCAAGCTTTCGGTGAGGAAACATAATGTTGAAGCTGGATCACCAAAAAAAAAAAAAAAAAAAAAAAAAAAAAAAAAAAAGAGAGTGCTTTATGTTATATGATTAAAAAAGTTAGGTATATATAACCACAGTTTGTATAGCAATTCAATACAATACCAGAAATAGAATACATATGTATAGATGGAAACACATTCCTTGTCTTTTAGAACTGCTCAAATATTGCTCCAACTACAGTTGGTTTTTAGAAAAAATAATTATCTACCATAAATAAATACTTAAATAGTAAATTTATTATTCTAAAATTATGTAAATTCATACATTATTGTTATAAACAATAAGAGTTGCTCTCTATTTTTTATAAAAAGCATATATGATACTGGGTATTAAAAAGCACCAAAGGAAACATTTAGTTATCCTTCTGTAAGGACTTAGAGGTTTAGGCAGTAATTTTTGAACCATATAGATTACTCAATTTTTTAAAAGATACAGATTTGATAAACCTTATTAGAGCTCTGCTGGAAGCTTAAAGGGGATTTAACAATTGCTGCACAGAGAAGTGAGGTTTTGCTCATGGTAGTTAAAAAATAATATTTGCCGTTGGCTTTCTAGCAACAGGATCTGTTCAAATAACCATTGGAGACAATTTAAGAAAAAGCCAGTCTGTCACTCATCACTGTTTAAATCAATTATAAACTCTATTATCATGGGAACTATTCAATGCATGCATTTTCTTAAAATTGGCATCAGTGACAGGAAACCAAGAATATATTTAAAATATTACTGATGAGGATATACCTTTGCTATTTTGAACATTTTATATGCAAATACAGTAAAATGTTTTACATCCAAAAAAGACTGCAAATGATGCATGTGTTTTATGACTGTCTATTTTGGGAAATATTGACTGCAAATCTTCAATGCGTCGTGCACTGTTTAACAATGAACTCTTTTTAGAACGCCAAAGATCCTCTGCAAAACTCCATAAATAAAACAGGTGCCTACAATTCGGAATGAATGATGACATTGCAGTCTCACAGTGCTGGATAGAGTTATTAACTCCCAAACTCTTAACAGCAGTAGCATTCACGGAAACAAAAATCAAACAAACCCAAAAGACGAAGTCCCTGAAGACATTCTAGAATTTATGCCCTAGTTAAAAGAAACTCAGAGGGCCCACTAATAAGATGTACTCCATGGAGTTTACTTTGCAGCTCTCTTTTGCTGATGCATGCTACTCCTTACTGTGTGGATGAAAACCTGAAGTTGTGGTATTCCATGATGTTGAAAAGTTGGGATAAACAATCTAAAAAATTCCTTCATTTCATTTAATCCTTTTTTATTGTAGCAACACTACTAGGATCTTTAAACTGTGCTCCGGAATTTAAGCATCCATTTCCTCCTAAATCTCATTTTTGTGGATATGACACTCAGCATTTTGTCCCATTATTTTGTCTGTCTGTTTATAAAAAATCTCTCCTTAGCAGTTTCTGAGAAGTAAATAATCTATCTTAATTACTGACATAGTATTCTAATCCATCAAGTTCTTACCCTACCTTCATCTGCATATTCTCAAGGTGCCTTTCAGCACGCTGTTAAACAAAGACAAGGCTGGATTCCTACACTTAAAAAAGCTTTTACATCTAAAATAATACTACTACTACTGCTACTACTACTACTACTACTACTAATAATAATAATAATAATAAAATTTGCCAAATACTCACCCTGTTCTGCAGAAGCTTAGAATGGAAAGACATTTTTCCAAATTCGTTGTGTGTCAGAAGGGTGAACAACACCAGAGAAAGCCAACTTTTAGGCTCTACTCCATTACACTTAATTTAGATAAACTAAAACATTGAGAGTAGACTTCTTCAGGTAAGACCCTCAGACACTTCATTTTTTAGCGAATAAACAAATATCAACTGAAGGTGAAGTAAGATAAATTTACATTTATATTAAAATGCCAAAATATTGAGCAGATTAATTGGTTATTTCTAAGCTTCATCTGTATAGCAGTAGCCCCTTTTAAATTCATGGGAGTAAAGGGATTACCTTGGACACTGGAAATTCTCAAAGTCAGGTGAGAGAGCCGAGATGCAGGTAGGAAATGACAGGGGTTGTGATCGGCAGTGCAGTGTCCTGTTGGAGACCTGTAACTAAACATGTTCTCCAAGGGTCAGTACTGCGTCCAGTCTTGTTCAGCATATTCATGAACAATCTGGATGAGGGGACAGAGCGTACCCTCAGCAAGTTTCCTGATGATACAAAACTAGGAGGAGAGGCTGACACACCAGAAGGCTGTGCTGCCATTCAGCGAGACCTGACAGGCTGGAGAGTTGGGCGATGAAGAACCTGATGAAATTCAACAAGGGCAAGTGTAGGGTCCTGCACCTAGGGAGCAATAACCCCATACACCAGTACAGGTTAGCGGCTGATCTGCTGGAGAGCAGCTCTGTAGAGAGAGACCTGGGAGTCCTGGTGGACAACAAGTTGACCAAGAAGGCTAATGGTCACCTGGGGTGCGTTAAAAAGAGTGTGGCCAGCAGGTTGAGGGATGTTATCGTCCCCCTCTACTCTGTCCTGATGAGACCACATCTGGAGTACTGTGTCCAATTCTGGGCCCCCCAGTTCAAGAAGGACAGGGAACTACTGGAAAGTGTCCAGTGGAAGGCTACAAAGATGATGAAGGGACTGGAGGACCTCTCTTATGAGGAAAGGCTGAGAGACCTGGATCTGTTTAGCCTGGAGAAGAGAAGGAGCAGGGATGATCTCATCAATGCTTATAAATATCTAAAAGGTGAGTGCCAAGAGGATGGGGTCAGGCTCTTCTCTGGTGCCCGGTGACAGGACGAGGGGCAATGGTCACGAGCTGGAACACAGGAAGTTCCAACTCAACATAAGGAAAAACTTCTTTACTTTGAGGTGCCAGAGCACTGGAACAGGTTGCCCAGAGAAACTGTGGAGTCTCCTTCTCCAGAGATCTTCAAAACCCACCTGGATGCATTCAAGTCCAGCCTGCTCTGTGTGAACCTGCTCTGGCAGGGGGGTTGGACTAGGTGACCTCTGAAGGTTCCTTCCAACCCCTGCAATTCTGTGGTTCTGTGATTCTGTAATAGTGAAGAGTGATTTAATGTTGAGTAGTCTAAAACTGGATACACTCCTAGAAGGAAAAAAAAAAAAAAAAAAAGTAACATAGTGTCAAGCTGAATTCAATTAGAACAGTTTAAAGGGCTTCATTGAGTAAAGAACTGATTTATGTTAATCAAGACTAATATATCATTGATGAATTCCTTAATTGTGGAAGTTTTTGTAAGAGTACGGCTATTAGTTCTGCAGCGAGGAATGCAGTGAGTTTTTCTGAATATTTGTTTAGGAAGATAAGTACTTTTTTTCTCCTAAGGTTTCCATTGTGTGATCTTTTAAGGATACTGCACCCCATTACAAATTAACATTAATTTCAATAATATAATTCTTATATGGATTCTTATAATTCAAGATTAATATTGACAGACCCAAGAGAGATTTACTATTCATTTCAGAATGGACAGCATTTTATTCTTGGGGTTTAGGTGTAAATTTAAAATATATCATGAGAATTAGAGTTCATTAAGAATCCAGATTTGACACATTTCATTTTTTCTTTGAGTTCTTTCAGTGCAAAAAAAGAATTAAATCAATTAAGTTGTTGTTTGATGTCCAGAGCTCTAGAATAAAGCAGAATACTGGAAAAATTGTTTAAGCTGCATTCCACAATGATAATTCCAAGGTAATGTTAAGAAAAATAATAAGAAACGATGAAAGGTGTTGTATCAAGATTTAAAAAGAGGTAAAAGAGATAGCATAAGAGACTGAGAAAAAGCGCAAGAGGCTGTCTAACACTGTTTCAAACAATTACACCACTTGTACCAGAACATGATTCACAATTCAGTAAGGAACTAAAAATTATTTTAAGGCATAGTAACACTTAGCATTGTCATTATAAATGTTTAAGCACCTGGCCAGGTGCCAAAACCAGTCTGATGGAAAAACCAGAGTAAGGAGACCCACTGTCATCCCTGTGATATGTTTGCCACTGAGCAGTGGTGGCAACAAGTAACTTTTCTGGTGAAGTATTGGGAGATGGAGTTGTTGCCCCATGACCAGTTAGGTACGGAAATGGAAGCCACAGAGGTAGTTGACCTAATAATATTCACATTAGGTGATCTAAGTTATTGCAACATTTTTTGGTTTTGATTTAGTAATCAAAACTATTGTCTTGCTGGTCATCTTACATAAATTTGCACCAGATTCTCAGTATTTTTTTCTTGTAAGTGATTATTTGAAGATAGCTGCTCAAATGCTCTTCTGGCTATTATTTCCAGCCAGAGGGTATGATCAGTTTTAACAAATCTTTTCAAATTAATAATAAAACCTGGCTTTATTGCTTATTTTAATTTCTGTTTTATTTATTTTATGTCAGTAATCCCTCAGCTTCGCTTGAAAACTGTGACAGCCAGAGAAATTCTGAACTGAAAACATAACAGAAATGTGAAGAATTAAATGTTTGTGTCCCCACAGATGATGCACTCATTTTAGAAAATGTTAGGGTAGGCTCATTTTGGCAGATTTTGGCTGCTTGAAGAAGCTTAACAGGGACTGCAACGGAAAGAGCCAGACAGAAGCTGAAGACCAGTTTAGAAGTGCTCCCAGAAATGTCTCTACTGGGTACAACTCTCCACCACGGTCTCACAGGAACAACTGAACACTTCATGAATAAATTATTGTAATGAGCAGGGAGAAATCTGTAGTGTTGGATTAGTTTCATTAATACTGATAATGTCTTTATTAGCCCAGGAGTGGATCACATTTAATGTCAAATGAGCGCCATTAGAGTCTCACTTTTGTAGCAGACTCAAGAATAGTAATCTTATTTTCTGACGGTTGGTGCTATAATATAAATTTTCTCTTTATACGGGTGTTACTTAAACTATATCTGTTGAGCACAAAACTTGGTAATGTGTGTACATTTTAAGAGATCGCTTACTGTAGTGTATGTCTTATTGTGAGAATATATTGTTACCTGGTTTAGTTGAGAGAATTAAGTATTCTTGATATTCTGGCTGAATGGGGCTGGAGCGGGAGAAACCCCCCTGGCTTGAGCCATGAGCAACTCTGGCTTCAGTGGACCTGGAAGGAGCAATCCCTTGTCCTTGAAGACCACTGTATTCAGCTTCCCTTGATGGAGATGACACTGTAGCTTGATCCATATCACATTGTTGTTCTCCTGACTTCACATATGTGTTTTAATTCCCTTTTTGTTGTGTGTTGGTGCAACAGGCTAGAAATTCAATGTTTCATTGACAAAAGTGCTCAGTGTTGGAAGTGGGTGTGCTGCATGTCCTAATCTTTTACCATGACCTGATGAAGGTGCACGTTCCACCTGTGCTTCCTGTTGGCTCACTTGTAGCCATTTACACGCTTCCCTGCAGCCCTGAATCTTTACACACTCTTCCAAGACATCATGACATGTTTTAATATTGAAATTTACCTTCTGTAGCATCCTAATGTAAAAGGTAATATTTGGGAAACCAAGAAAAATGTCTTCATTTCAGAGAACTCATCTTCCAGCCTTTCAAAATGCAGATTTATTTGATATCTTGTGAGTATTTGTATGTCTTAGACCTGGCTTCACATTTCTGTTGATGAAAATATTTTTTTTCTTTAGCAGTGTGCTGCTATCAGGCAGGAGATATTCCAGGCTATCTTTAGTTTCCCTGGGGCCAATACTGTTGAATTTTAAAAAGCTGAATGTGGTGGTTTTTTTTCTTACTGCATCAAGTGCATAAGACAGATTTTAAAATCTTTCCCCACTACAAAAGGCTACATTGGATCTGTGTAGGAAACCACCACTGCCTCTGGCTGGTAGCAGTCTTGAAATATCACCTGCCGGAGCGCTAAGGCTGAGACCCTCATCAAGAAGTCCAGGTCTAGCCCTCCATCATCCTCAAACTCACGGGAGAAAAATGGAGGCTGACTGTGGCAGGAAAGTCATTCCAACTCCTCATATAAATGGCTTTTGCAGAATGTTATTTAAGTTTCTTTATGCAATGTGTCCCAGACACAGGCCAGCACAGAGAAGAATGGTGAACAACTTTCTCAACATTATGGAGTGAAAGAGTTTCACTTAGATATCCAAATACATACTTGGAAATTTTGACCTTAGTTGCCAGTTATCTCAGTAGCATCCAACTAACTTCCCTATACTCCCCACGCACAGTATCACTTCTTGATAGCCTTCCAATTGCTTTACTTTTTCCTCAAACTTATCTGAGAGTGAGTGAGATATGAGGTTGTTTGCATCAATGTCAAGGGCTTACTTTCCTTGGAGAAATGTATATGGTTCTAAGATATACATCTTTCTGATCACAAGCTTTCTCAAATGTATCTCTGGATAAATTCAGACCAAATACCAGTCAGAGTAAGGGTTCCATGGCCACTACCCATTGCTGGGTGTGCAGAAAGCAAGTGGGGGTATTCTACTGGAAAGCGCTAACAGGCATGGGATAGCTGGAGCACAGTGTCAACACAGTTGTCTGACTCCAAACAGACTTTGAAGCCTTCACAGGATGAAAATGTGGTGGGCTCAACTTCAGCAGGCTTTTGTGCTCTGCTATGGCAAATGGTATAGGCACTAACAAGCATGGTCACACTCACTTATATCAGGCATTGAATAAAGTGATTTTCAGCATGAACGCAGCCAGCAACTGGCAGTAACTGTAATTTACAAGTGCTTCACTGAAATTAACTTTTGCAAAGCTTATGTTTAAACAGAAATACATTTGCCTGTTACAAATCTTACAAAACACAAATGACAAAGACATAAAAGACTTTTCACTGGTTTCCAGATGACTCTTGACTTCATTCTGTCTGAAAGGAAATTTAAATACAGTTTTCAGGAATACTTAGTTGCTAAATGTACTGGTACAAAAAGAGCTTTTCTGAGATGCCTTTCCTTCAAAAGACAGGTAGGGAATATTCTACATTATCAGGTCCTCTTTTTTTTTTTTTTTTTTTTTTAATGTGTTTTTCATTCCAGCTTAAATTTTACAATGTTCTGGTTCAGTCTTTTTCTGATTTGGAAGATGTTCTAAATAATAAAAACTGGAATTACAGTAAAAAAAATGTTGAGCAGGATTATTTATGCAATATAGTTATGATATTATGCTCTTTTTCCTTTTCCCTTTCCTTTTTCTTTATTTCAGTGCTGCTGATTACTTTGCGTGTGCAGTGTGGTTCATTTGCAACTAGATGAGGCACTGCCAAATCCCCCTGCTACAGTCATATAAAACTTACACAATTTTGACCATATTTATCCTATTTTTTTTTCACATTGGCTTATTGCTCAGTTTTTTAAATACCCAGAAAAACATTTATCTGATGACATTGCACAGTTAGTGTCACAAAAGAAAATACAGAAATACATTAGAATTGATGCCTGCAAAGGTTACGTTAGGAATGTGCTGGAACGAGCCAACAGCTACGATAGGAAAAACAACATATTGGCAAATAATCAGTGTTCTTTTTATATTTTAAATTTCCTTTGATTCCATGAATTTCACTGTTTCCTAATTTCTAATAAAAATGCATAAAGTTTTTGATTAGTTTATCACAATGTGGAACCAAACAACTGGGTATGACAGAATTTAATTTTGCTGCAGAAGAACCATTCCCTTGATTCAGTGGCTGGGATCACCCAGTCAAAGCCAGAGTAAAGGTTAGGAAATACATCAAAGTCAATATGACAGGAGGCATTTGATAACACCACAAATAACCTTATACTTCCAATGATTTGAAAATGGGAGGGAGGGAAGGAAAGAAATTGAAACAGAGAGCTTGTTCAGAGCATGAAAGCTATTTTCAAGAAGCTTTTTTTTTTTTTTTCACTTTTCTGCACCAATGCCTTTCAGTTATTAATTTTTTCTGCTTAATGAATACTGACATTCTGGAGGAAAAGAGAAACAAATAAAAAGACTTTCCAAGATGAAATTTCCTTGATACTTTGAGTTAAAAATAATTAGACTCTAAAACACAGCCTTCCTACACATATACAGATAGTGACATATATGAACTGATTTTGATTGCATTAACAGTGAGGTAAACCAAATAATTATAATGATAACAAATACTTTCCTTGGTTAAAAATACTATCACTAATAATACAAGTCTTAAATGCTTCATTTGCAGTCCCAGTGAGAAAGCTAAAGAGTTTTCACACGTATTAGAAATATGGTCTTGTATAAAACAAAACTCAAGTTACGGGACATAGCAACAGACACAATGTGGTTCTGCTGGCCAGGGGAATTTAAGGATAACACTGTAGATTTAGGTAAAAATTACTGGTGGTCAGCTGAGTAATACAAGACCATTTGGACTGAAGACTCAAAGACTAGGTTTTATGCTAGCCCTGTTGCTCCCTTCTGTGTTGTTGACTGCAGACTTTTAATCACACTAGCCAAGTGAGTAACTCTAAGTCAGATGACATTTATATTGTTTACAATCTGTGTTTTTGAAAATATATTCTGCAAAATACATTTAGTTCATGGCATAAGTTGGTTAACCTTGCTTTGAGGATCAGGGACCTTAGAGGGGAGATCTTAAGAGATTTTGTTGTACTTTTTTGGTCATTTTAATTAGTTTTTCAACATGAAATTTAGCCTCAACACTGCAGTAACATAGATCTTTGCCTTTAATTATATCAAAGCTTAGAAATTTTATCAGATGGCCCTAAAAGACAAATACTGTCACATATGACTTATTTCCCAAAGTAGGAATACTGCTTGTTTCTCTCTGAGATGCAAAAATAATATTACAGAGGACATCATGAATAATGCAAGGAGTCTGATTTAACACTAGGATTATTTCTGGCATTCAGTATCTGTGAATAGCATATTAATAGCATATACCAGTTTTTATGATTGAATGATAGGTATAATGAACTGGCAGTGAGCCTTTGTGATTCCTGGCCAAAAATGGGATCTGTTTACTAAATCTAATAAATTTTATGTCTAAGATTAAGCAACTCAGTGAGTTGGATTGCAGGCTAGAACACTGGCTTTTGCTTTATTTTCAGTTGCTATGTGAATTTATATGAGAGTCATGACTATCATGATAACCATAAGGAAGTAAAACATTCTTAATTTAAAAACAACTATGCACCATGTAAATGTAAAATAAATGTATTTCATAAAAATTACATGTGACATTCAGAAACATGTGATGAATCCTGTAGCAGAAACAAAGAATTGTTCTGGCCATTGCCTTCCCCAGAACACCATTTTTAGGCTCTGGTTTGGCAGACAGTTCTCCAGACTTTCAGAACTGTTTCAAGTTTGTCAGCGGTGTAAGTAACAAAAGAGATTACCAGGAGAGGAGCCCTGAAAAACAAGATTTGCTGTTGCTATTTTTCCATCACTCTGCACATGTAACACTTTTCCTTGGCAGCAGTCTGCCTGGCTTTTACTCCTGTGCAGCAGGAGGAGAAAGAGTCTCTTTTCTGCTGGTCAGTGCAGCCTGGTGCCCAGAGTAACTCTTTCATTTGTCCAGATCTGAAGGTAGTTTGAGGAGAAGGCCAGCATTCCTTAAATCCATTAACTGTACCGTGTGCGTTTCTTTTTAAAATCCTCTCTCAGCCATATGTACTCAACAAAGCTTAGATGTGAGTCTGATTGGTAAAGACAGATGTATATGGAAATGAAGAGTCTATTATATTGAGGTGTTTTATGACACTGGAGTATTTTCTCATAGAGAACAGATGAATTACCAGTGAATTTTTGGAAATGAAATTGAAAAATGTAGCATAGGTAGTTACCTAATGGCTTGGATTTCCAAATGACCACAGATGTCACTTCGCCTGAGACCACCTCTGCTTTGATTACTCTTTTACAAGCACACTTCAGTCCTGAAATAGTGTCACAAATGAAGAGCTAGATCTATTTAAAATGTTGTAAAGGTCCCTACTAAACTCTACAACAAATATAAACATGCACACAGCAGTACAGATCAGAAGATGCAAATAGCTGCAGCTAATTAGTAAGCTGTTCTTGCATTTAATTTTGTACCCAAGTAAGCAGCAACCAACTCACAAGAAATTCTGGTATTTAGGACCTCAATTATTTTTAGCATTTTTTAGTGTCAGAGATTATATCTGGATCCGTATTAGGGTGAATTTCTGCCTGTAGTCATTTTTGCCTGTTAAACAAAGACTGCAGCACTGTCAAGCAGACCTGCCTTTGAAGAATTAGCAAAGCCAGAAAGAAAATTTTAACATGTTCAGACTATGTATACAGGTTATTTTTTACCTCCTGTAACTAATGAAAGCCATTTCTGTGCTCATCTGTCCATCAAGTGCAGTCTGTTTAGAACAGGACAGAAGTCAGTTCAATTAGTTATCCTCACCATTACTGTAATTAACATTAGAAATGATATGATTGAATACCAATGCTAAGACTAAACTTAAATGTGCACAGAGTGCCCTCAAGAAAGAAACAGTAAGTTAACAGGAACTAATTATTTAATATTATAATTCTTATAGGGACACAGTGGTTAGCAGTTAACTGTGTGAAGATGATGAGCCTCCACCACGTGTCATGTCAAATCTATAAATTAATTATGACTTGTTATGCTACTCTACTCCTCCATCAAGCCTAGTATAACTTGGGGGATATGCATGACTATTTCCCATTAAAGCAGTAATTCATGAGGTAGGTCTGAGGCATTCAGTAGTGTAGCTAATTCATTTACTCCAGCCCTTAAATATAAGCCATATCTTACACCTCTCAGGTCTCTCATTGATCTCATTCCCAGCCAGTATGCTCTCAGGAAGCAATTCTGTGCTCTGAATTGAGTTTACTGAAATGCATGAAGTGAAATGCTCAGCATTACTGCTGTTTGCCATAGTTCCCTGAAAAGGAACAAACAGCAACAGGTAATTTCTCTAGAGGTGTTATGTGGTTCCAATGATAAGTGATATTGTTTATAAGAAGTATGTGCAACTGGGCCAAGTGTGAAATATGCTTTATAATCAGTGTAAAGGGGAAATTTCCTTTACGTGAAAGCAAACTGGCTTCTTTCTCATCTTTCCTATCCACAGCTGTTTTGACAGGTTGCCTCTTAGAAAATGCTGTGAATCCAGACTAAATGAAAATAAAAATTGCCTACATGTCCATTGGCCAATATCTAAAACAGTTTTATAACTGTATATTGTTGTGGTAGTTCTCTAAATAAGAAATTAACCACATGTGGCAGAGATGAAGCATAAAGATGCCTAAAAGAGTCTCCTACCTTTCATCCCCAAACTCCCAAACATTTGAACAGTGGAAAAATGAAATACACAGCAGAAACTTAGAATAAAGCTGAGCTTCTCATTGTTTCTCATCTCTGTGAAATACTTTGTTAGGCAATTTTCCTCTAAACCATGCCTTCCTGACTCCGGACTTGGAATTCAATTCCCATCCATTGCTGAGTCCAGTCTGGGACTTCACCAGTGCCTGCTGGTGATGTCATCCTGGGAGCTAGATACAGTTTTGTATGTATTATATCTATTTCATTATTTCCTTTTTTTTTTATTATTAATATTTCATTAAAGTAGTTTAGTTCCTTCTAAACTTGTAGATCCCTTTCTCTTTCTTCTTCCTCACCTTGGAGCGAGAGTTGGGGGAGAGCATCTGTCATCCGTCATTGGCCAATTTGGCCTAAACCATGACAAATGGTTACTGTAAACATTTTTTTTTTTTTTTTTTTTCCCTAAACGGTATTTGGAAATCAGAAGGCATTATGTACCTCAGGTTTTGGGGTTTTTTTTGCTTATGGGGAAAAGGCAATGATGAACCATAGGAAAAAAACTCCAGCATATATCAGCTTGAAGCATACACTGCTGTGGATGGTTTCTTATAGCTGAAAGCATCAAGCAGTAGAAACCTTTATTCTTTGGCTTGAAGTTGAAATACCTTCTCCTGTCTGTTCTTTTGGGAAATAGGATGGAAACTGCAAATTCCATTGGCTTTCCAGTGGACATTCAAATTGCAAGCTAAATTTCATTTGCCTGTGAGAGACTACATCCCCATTCTTCAAAACATAAATGGGAATCTCGTACACAAAGGACAGCTGTAAGTGCAGTACCTTGAAACTTATACCTGTAAAGTCCATTGTAAAGGTCACCGTGTAGCCAGCACATATATGTTTAAAAACTTCAGAACTCAACTTCCATTTCCTTGGTTTTCTCAAAGATTGCAAAGGCCACTCTTCTCTAACATTAGATCCTTTTTTATGCACCTTCTAAGTTGGAGCTCTGTTCACTTTCTTCAATTGCTAATTGAAGCTGCAATTTTCCAGCTGCAATTACTTTTTACAGATTTACACAGGTCCATCTTACTTTTTTTTTTTTTTTTTTTCCCCCGGGGGGAGGGGAGGGTAAATCCATCCAACCTGTCCTCCCACTTGAAATTAAGAATCCAAAAGGGATGAGGATAGCAAGCCTTTGCTGCAAGATGTGTTCAGTTTGCAGTGAAAATACTTCCCAAAAAGAGACATAGACTTCAGTGTCCTACTTCTACTACCATATATCCTAATTTTAAACTTCATACATTTCTGCACACTCAAAAAGCTGAAGACTGATTTTCAGCACTTAGTACTGAACTGCAAAAAGTGCAGGAGTATAATTATGTATTATACAAATAAAATATGAGTCAATGGTTTTCATTTTTTATTATTACTATTTTAATTCTATGAATAAAATATCTATAGATATCTATAAACATTCTATGCCACGATATCATTAGTGAGAATATTAAGACTGTAAAAGGTCAGTTTTCACAGCAAGTTCAGCTCTTCATATTTTAACAAGTATGTTTTAAGTTTGTGATGCCATTTTACAAAACATCCACACAGGAGATGTAAAACACTCTAGTATATTTGGCTGTTACTACCAGCTGCTCTGTGTGGGAAATGTAGAATTTTATTTAATACTTCCTGAGAGGTGGCAAACAGATGGTTTCATGCACTCTTGAAATGTTTGTGCTTGAGATTCAATTATTTTTGTTCAATTAGCAGCCTATTACTACCTCCAGTATAAAATGATGTAGCATTCCTGATCTTAAGGCCATACACCATTTCAGGCTAACACGTAAACATTGTTATACAGCTTGTTTAAGATTCCACTTTTGTTTAAGATTTCCACTTTCCTACACAGTGCCTCTTTCTTGACAGAGATGAAGACTTTCCTTGAGCATTTTTGTGGCATCTTCTATGGTATTTCCCCTTCAGTGTGAGTTTGGTCTTACACCTGAAGCGCGGGTCAGACGCTTGCTCTCCATTTACCACTTTACCAAGAGTTCTGACAAGTAAGTTCTGGTGAGTGGTCCGTCGCCTGTGATGTTCACAGGGCTGAGCCGGTCACATCCAGGCAGCTGAGTGAACTAGCAGCTCGTGTGACACATGCTGGTATAGCAAGTGTTCCTGACATTGACAATGGTATGTAAGAGTTTGTATCAGGGAAGCATCCAGGGTTTTGAGTCCGACAGCTTCTTCGAAAAATGGTTTTAATAGCATTTAATAATAAATGGGCTTACAAATCAGTAACAACATATTTCTGAGTATGTTTGAGTTTTCTTTGCAAAAACCTAGGAAATTTCCTCATCCTATCATTTTGTCCTTTAAAAAGCCACCTTACTGATTCTATGAAGTTGCATTTAGATGACAATTTTTTTGTGTATCTTTTCATGTAATACAACATTATATGCATAGGAATTTAAAATTCATAATTTTGTTCCTAACATTATTAGTAAGTTATTTATACGCCAAGTCTACACAAATAAAAAACCTCATAGGCTATAATTGATTAGTTTTAAGACTTCTGCACCCAGTTGTCAATGGAGCAAATACCACCTTCTTTCAGTAATGCCTCTTCTGTAAGGTCACATTTAATATGACCTGTGGCAACAAGGTTTTTGTTAAGGGTTGTGTACTTTTGGGACTCAAGTGACTCCAGGCAATTACTCCAACTGTCCTTGTCACCACCTTCACATTTCAGCAGAATTTAGATTAGCCAAAGAGAATAGATCAAGAATGGTCCTGATAAAGAAATGACACAGTTTGTACATTAGGATGTGAAAGGTTTGAGTTGCATTAGACCCACCATTTTGTATCATAGCATAGTGATGATAGTGTAGTAGCAGCATAGTAAGGGAATGATAGTGAAGGATACAGATCATGAACCAAGCTGTTAGGGAGGCATGTGTTCTGCCTTCTTCACTGTTGGAGGTTTTGATGAAGTAAAACTCGGTTTTAGAGGAGCACTGCAATAAACAGTGAATGAACCCAAGTTATATGAAGATGGAACTTTTAATTTTTTTTGGCTCAGCTAGAAAAAAAGATACCCTGTTGAAAGTCCCTCAAAAGAGGGACCTGGACATATCATCTTCTCCACCACTTCCCTGCCCCAAGAGAAGATCAGGTGTTCCAAATTATTCTTGATTTTTGCCTGTCTCTTCTTAAAACCCTCTAGTGATGGAGATAGAATTTTCCTAGGAAGTCTATACTAGTGCCCGACTGTCTCTCTAGTAGAAAGGTTTTTTTCTCTAACACAAATATATTTTGTGTGTTCAAGTCTTTTCTTCCCACATTTACCCCACTGGTTATATAGATGTGTATATATAGCAATCATATTCCTTTTTTTTGCTGTCTGAGAAAGCAGGTCTTTTAGTTTTGTCGTCTGCATTCAATTTCTTGATTTTTACTAAATATGAGTGTCAGAACTATAGAAAATATTACTCGTGATGTATTACTAATGCCTTGCACTCACTACTGAAAGTACCATGCCTGATATGTCCTCTATTCATTATTTTCTTGGCTGCAGAGGAATCACATTAATTATACATGATATATATAATATTAACTAATATACTTGCAAATTTATCTTCTGTTGTTTCTAAATTAAGAATTCCTGGGTTTAACACCATTTTCTTCTGTAGTTTGCTTTTTCTACTGTTAAAAGTATTCTTATTTATATGATCAATCCACAGTACAATCATACTATTTTCCCTTTTTTATATTTTGGTATCATTCTGCAATGACAATGCTTCCTTCAACTATGTTACAGCCACAAATCTAGGAATATAATGTTGGACTTTAGTGTTGTGGACATTAAGAATTATTTCCAAATTTTTCCAAGGCTTATATTTGTTTTAGGAACTTTACTAGAAACCTCTCTCCAGTCTTATCTTTCCCTTTTTTAATTCTTCATTCATTTTATACATTCTAATTCTTATGTGAATCCTGAAGATTTCTAGACTAACATTCGGTACTCAATCAAATGGTTTAGTAAAGTCTAGATAGGACTACTGGTATTCCTTTGTTTAGGAAATCTGCTGTTTTATCGAAGTGACTTATCAGTTTGATGTGACACAGTCTTCCTTTGTTAGCATGTTGCCTATTCTGTTTGTTTCATATTACTTCGTAAGTGAGAATGAAATCAAGTGATTGCTCCAAAACAATGATAAACATCACAATACTTTACATAAGTTTTTAACACTCAGAACAAAACCCTAATAAAACATGAATTAAAGTAAGCATGAAAATTCATATTTGTTAGGAGAGAAAACACGACACTCAACCTCCTTTAAGCTACTTATTATAAACCATTTATTAGAAGCTATATAACTCTGTACATGAGATGTATGTATAACTAGCTCAGCGTGAGCATTTTCATATTTCTAAAATAGCTAGAAAACACAGGGCACATTCAAAGGCTGATAAAGCAATATTAACGTTAATATTCCTTTACTATGTTTTATTGTTTCCTTCAGTGTTTTAATCCTTTGCTAGAAACATGATTGTTTGACTTTAATGATGGGGGAGGGGGTGTGTTGTTCTCTCCTAAGTGAGGCACACAGTATGTCCTTTTTTCATCCATGCTCAGAATATCAGCACTGACTCACCAAAATTCTGTACCCAATGCCCTGTTGGCTAGTGATTGGAATGGCTAAAGACAACATGCCCTCCTTTTTCTAGAAAGACAAACAGAACAAAATTCCTCACAGTAATGGGACAATATTTTCACTGCAAATCTAAAATTTTACTGTTTTTTCATTATCAAATGAGAGAACTAGGGAGATTAAAAAGTCATTTGGTTTTGACATGAAATGAAAAATTTCATTACAATTTTTATATGTTTAACTCTGGTATAATACATTTTTTCCTCCTTCTGTAATATCTTTTTTACAGGCTTAATGAAAATAAAGTAAATAAATCAATAAAAATAATTAAAACAAATTTAAAAAAAAAAACAAACCACACTTTCTCTTTTTCATGAAAATTCAGTGAAATTCCATCAACTGGATCTGAAAGTGGTACATGGTTTCCTCTCTATGTAGGTGGATTTTGACTAGTTTCTTCCAAAATGAATTTAGTTTTGCTCTTGGTGATTTGAAATTTTTATGGAAAGTTCACAGAAGAAATTAGAGTAAGAATCAAAATAAGAACAAGAATGAAAAGAATGAAAGGAAATGAAGAAATAAAGATCTCATTTTCTGTTGGAAACCTTTAGTTGCAGTCTACTGCAAGACTATCATGATTAACAAGAATTATTCTCTATACAAGTAAACAAAGGAGAATCTTTGTTATTATTCACAATAGCATGTTCATTAGCTAACATAAACTAAATGCTTTATATGCCTCCTCAAATCAAACATTTTTACCAGGTATTTTAATTGCTGATATCTAGGCAACCATGAAATAAATTACAAGTTGCCCTTGCATGATTTAAACTTGGTATGAGATTTGCCACAGACAAAAGAAATATTTCTCTGCTGGATTTCTTTCTGCATCATTTACTCCCTGCAGTTTAGAGCAGATTAATGTGTTCAGAGACTGATTGCCGTAATTACTCTGCCCTGCTGCTCTTCTGTATTATGCAAACAAATGCACATGATGAAAGAGAGAAAATGGACAAGAATAGAGATTCTTAGGCTCTCCTAATTTCCAACTTAAAATATCAGGTCATGAAGAAAAGCTAAAACTCTGAACCAAACTTGAGTGCAGTTCACAAAGATAATTATGCATCTAATTAGTTATTTTTTCATGCTTGTTTCAATTACTTTTTATGTAATAATTTTCCATTCAATTTTTTTGTTATTTCATGCTTTTAATTTAGAAACTTTGGAACTCTAACAGACTTTCAGTGTTGTTAGATGTTTAAGTTCTTTTGAAAAACTACCTCCAAATGTTTGTCAGTAGCAATCATTGGTGGAAATCATTCACTTACATTTCAGTTACAGCAAATGACCATCATAAAGAGTTTAGTTTTGCTTTATTATTCCAAAAGATAATAAAACAAGAAATTTTTAAAAATCTGAAACAAGGTTGTAAAATGGATCAGGAGGTTTTGGATGATAATCCCATAATTACTACCAGTAGTATGCTGATATCCAAATGATATTTTTTAAAAGTCTTAGGAATCCTTGGATGAAATCTTGAATGGAACAAACAAACAAAATCTGTATAATTTGTATATAGTACATGTGTTTATGATCTATATGTTGTCCATACACACTAATAAAATCACTCATACCTTTTTCTGACTACACTTTGTCCCTCTAGCACACTGTAAGAAAACTGGTCTAATGGTCCCACTTCAGACAAAAGGCTGGACTCAGTGACTTCCAGAAGTCTCTTTCTACCAATGCTTCTGTGGCCCTATGAATCCTGGCTTTGTGGAAATCGGTGGAAACTCTCCCATCGGCTTCTGTAAACCCACAATTCAATACTGTCATGTAAGTATTCCTGCATTTGCCATATGGTTTACAACCTGTTGTTGTTTATGGTTTACATAAATCTAATGTTACGGAAGACAAGAAGTTGACAAGATGTATGCTTATTACTGCTTTTTTTTTTTTTTCTCCTCTCTTTTTGACCTTTCTGAGTATGAATAAAGATAGGAGCATAAAATGAGGATTGTTGTGCTTTCCTTTTCTTGTTGTTTGTACTTCCTTCCTTGGGTAAATTATCAAGATTTAGTGATTTTTTTGTAATAGGAATTAAGTAATGAACATCTAAGGAACCTGAAGGTGCACAAGTCCATGGGACCTAGTGGGTTGTATCCATGGGTCCTGAGGGAACTGGCAGATGAAGCTCCTAAGCCACTATCCATCATATTTGAGAATGGCAGTCTGGTGAAGTTCACACTGACTGAAAAATGGTAAACATAACCCCCATTTTTAAAAAAGGAAAAAAAGGAAGACCCTGGAAACTACATGCCTGTAAGTCCCACCTATATGCCTGCCAAGATCATGGAGCAGATCCACATGGAAACTCTGCTAAGGCACATGGAAGATAAGGAGGTGATTGGTGACAGCCCACATGGCTTCATTAAGGACAAATCATGTCTGAAAAATTTGGTGGCTAAACAATTTTTTGTTTTGTCTCTAAATTGGAGAGACATGGATTTCATGGATGGACCACTTGCTGGATAAGGAATTGGCTGGATGGTAGCACTCAAAGAGTTGCGGTCAACAGCTCAATGTCCAAGTGGAGACCTGTGATGAGTGGCGTTCCTCAGGGGTCAGTACTGTGACCAGTGCTGTTTAACATCTTTGCCAGCGACATGAACAGTGGAGTTGAGTGTACCTTCAGCAAGTTTGCCAGTGACATTAAGCTGTGTGATGTGGTTGACACACTAGAGGGAAGGGATGCCATACAGACAGACCTGGACAGGCTTGAGAGGTGGGCTTGTGTGAACACCATGAAATTCAACCAGGCCAAGTGCAAGGTCCTGCGCATGGGTTGGGGCAATCCCAAGCAGAAATGCAGGCTGGGCGGAGAATGGGTTGAGAGCATCTTTGAGAAGAAGGACTTAGGGATGTTGGTTAATGAGAAGCTCAACATGACCTGGCAATGTGTGCTTGCAGCCCAGATAGGCAACCGCATCCTGGGCTGCATCAAAAGTGTGGCCAGCAGGTTGAGGGAGGTGATTCTGCCCCTCTACTCTGCTTTGGTGAGACCCCACCTGGAGTACTGTGTCCAGCTTTGGAATCCTCAGCACAAGGAGGATGTGGACCTGTTGGAAAGGGTCCAGAAGAGAGCCATGAAAATGATCAGAGGGCTGGAATATGTCTCCTACGAAGACAGGCTGAGAGAGTTGGGGTTATTCAGCCTGGAGAAGAGAAGGCTCCAAGGAGACCTTATAGCAGCCTTCCAGTAACTAAAGGGGGCCTACAGGAGAGATGGGGAGGGACTCTTTATGAGAAAGTGTAGCGATAGGATGAAGAGTAACAGTTTTAAACTGGAAGAGGGGAGATGTAGATTAGATATTAGGAAGAAATTCTTTACTGTGAGGGTGGTGAGACACTGGAACAGGTTTCCCAGGGAAGTTGTGGATGCCACATCCCTGGCAGTGTTCAAGGCCAGGCTGGATGGGGCTTTGAGCAGCCTGGTCTAGTGGGAGGTGTCCCTGCCCACGGCAGGGGGGTTGGAACTAGATGATCTTTAAGGTCACTTCCAACTCAAAACATTCTATGGTCTATGATAGACCTTTGATTAAGCAGCCTTTTTCCATTATACAGGAGATTTCCTTTTTAGGAGGATCTGAAAAGATCTCATTGTGTTAAGAGTATATTTGGGATTAATTCAAAAATTAACAATAGTAGAAAAATGTCTTTTCTTAATTTCTTTTGTAAATGTTTTTCAATATGTTTGTGTGCTATATCACTGAAATTTCTGTTCAATACTTTTTTGTATTGAGTATTGCTTTGTTCAATTTCAGTTACAGTATTGATTTTTGAAAAATTAATACAGAACAAAGTAAAAGTTTATATACCATTCAAGAAAGAAAGAAAGTAACAACAACTCAGTAAAATGTATTCTTGGAGGCAGATACCAAGAAATGGCAAACCTGTTTTCCTGCCTCAGGGAGCTGTGTGTTAAACTCATTGGCAGTCGGCGTGGACTCAGATAAGGACACATATTGTCCCTTATAGGATTAGAAGAACACTATGTCTGCCTTATCTAATTGCTTCCTTTGAGACTTATGTCTTTCTTAGATTTGTCTCCCCTTTCTCATGCATTAAACTGCAAGACCAGGTTACCTTTTTGTGTGTCTCAAGTAATTTATGGAAAATTGGACAAATCCAGTTAGAACTTTCAACTGTATTTTTTATAGACCTATGTCTGTTTCATTATTGTACTAAGAAAATAAAACAATAAAAAAATCGAACACCAAAACACCACAAACCAAAAAACCAACCCCAAAACAAAACAGCAGCAAAAAAACCCCAAACCAAAGACAGGTACAAAATTTCTATGAGGCTGTCAGTCTGATGAATGTGACTCACTGTATATGTAAAATGAAGATTTGGGGCTCATATGTCAAGAAAGCCACCTGTGTTCAGAAATCCCTAGATATTAGAGGACTTGAATGCTTCTAGCAGATATTTTCAAACAAAGCTGAAAACCATAGAGTCCAGTGGCCAGAGGGCATTGAATAAATCAACTGGATTTATTTTGCCTGTTCTGTCTTGTCTGTTTTGTAGCCCAAAGTCTATCTGCACATAAAAATAACCCTTTTTATCCTTTTTCAATGACTCCCACTAGGAAGCTTACCATTCAAAGTTCAGCTATCATGAAACTTGCATCTCAACCAGAGTACCATTATGTTCAGAGTCAGTCTCCAAGCAGGTTCAGATGAGTTCGGTTAACTTGCAAACAAATGTTAGAATCAAATTTTTCCGAGTCTTTATCTGCCTTTGGATATGGTTACTATGGTTAATAAACCCATAGCATGGTTTTATGATTATTAAAATGCAAATTTGACTGCATTAAGTTTCCACCGAAGACAAGCTCTTTGCTGTGGATCAGCTGCAGCAGTACCTTGTTTGCATCACTGGGATCTTCCCCTTTTACCCTGACCCAGTCTCAGGCCTGGCACCGGCTGTCCTGCCATTCTTGCAGTCGTGCCTGTGACTCATCTATGTTAATCATTTGTTTCTGTTGGCCTGGGAAACATTTATCTGTGTTATGTCTTGTACAGGAACTTTTCATCCTTGATGCATTATCACTTAGTAGAGGTGAATCAGTTCAGCAGGGAGATGTTAAGAAGTCATTTCGTACTTGCCTTCATCTATTAATTACAACCTGCCATACCAGATTTTGTGATAGTGTGAAAGATCCTACTCTGTTTTTAAAGAAATTTTACTTCAGCAGTAGTTGAAAAGCTCACATAGGGTGCCAGACCATCAGAAAATAATTTCTGTTGAGTCCTACTTATGAGGGCTTAACCATCACAGATCAACTGCATACTGTAACCAATTGAAACTGGTATTCACACCTTCATTTATGACAATTTGGAAGACAAGTAACAAGGAAAAGGATCTCAAACTATCTTTCATCTTTAATGGATTATATGTGCACACCTGCTCCAGTACACTGTAATGAAGCCCTAGTCTTTGGTGAGGCTTAGCATCAAACAAGAAAATCTAGAATACCTAAGTTCATGCTATCAGTGGCATCATAAATGACGTTTTGAACCATGAAAACTATATGCAGTTATCACATCAGAGACAAAGAGCATATATTAAGTGCAAGGATATACAGAACAGAAAATAATAGAAATAATCCTGTAAACCTCTCTGAAATAAACCAAAAGAAAAAAAAAATAAGGAAACATCAACTAAAGATTGTAACCAATGGTATAGTTTTCAAAGGGAACATCTAGTTTTGTGAGGTTTGGTCTTTTTGTGGGTTTTTTTGGGTTTTTTTGGTTTTTTTTTCCCCCAAGGCACGGATGGACAATTTCTTATCAAAGCAAATCTCTGCTCTAAGGAAAAGAGTTAATAGTGTGATCCTTAAAAGTGAATTGGAAACTGCCCTACTGACCACTTTAATTTGCATTCACATGTTGTGCTGGAAGTTAGTGATTGATTACTCTGTTAGGAACACATCAGTGAAATCAGATAAAAATATTGAAAAACTGAAAAAAAAAAAAAAAAAATAACCAGTTTCCCTGCTACTATGTTTGCCATAAATTACTAATCAGCCTTAGACAGAACTCAAATCTTGTCACTATCACCTGATTTTCCATTACTTTAATAATAAACCATTACATCTAGTTCACTGTTTGATTAATTTTCTTTTTGTGTAATTATGTCACTCGTTTGAGTGGTTTGAATTTTACCTACTCTCATTAAAAAAAAAATAAAAAAATAAAAAAAGAGACTACTTAAAGCTAATAATGTTTTCATTCAGTTATGAATTTGTTATCCAGTCCAAGAAGAACTGAGTGCAGGATTCAACATTGTATTTTACAAGAAGCTGTTGCAATTTTAGTCAATTTCTTTAATATTACCAATTTCCACTTACTTTTTTTTTCCTGTCCCTGATAACAGGTATTTCCTCATAGCTGGTAATCAGATTTATTTCCTTATCTTTATTTACTATTCCTGTTAACATTTTTATTTTATGATGTATGAAACAGAACATTAGAATCACGTGTAGTGACACAATATTAATAATTATGTACTTGTTCAGGGAAAAGGCAACAAAGATCAGGATTTAACATGATTCCTGGGAGGTTAAACAAAACGTCATGACAAATTGTGAAGAAATAATAAAATGTCAGCCACAGTTTTGTTGTAGATACCACAACCACTTGATTATTTCATCACCTTTGTTTTCCCTTGACACCTATGACTAGATCCAGCATGACTATCTTCTGCATCTTGGTAGAAAAAGATGATGTTGCACAGTCTTCTTGTTCCTGATTTTTTGAATTTACTATTGGAGTTATTTTGATGTAATTCCTAGAGCCTACAAGAATTATAGTATGAGGCTTGAACTGCCATTTTACTATGAAAAACGTTTGTTGCTAATCCTGGAAATGGCAGTGGCGAGTGCATGTAGACCTGGAAGGATGCAAAGAGACAACAAACATAATATCATGAGGGGTGAACTGTTCTGTCCTTGAAATATCTTATATAAAAGAATCAATATCTTGTTAAATGAATACATTTTTTTCTCAATTTTCTTTTCTCACTTTTCTGTATGCCCAAAGAGAGGATTAATTCATATAAACACCGTCTAATGTAAATTATTTTCTGTTTTCCATTCTTTGGTCTTTTATCCAAATTAAAATCAGTTCTACAGACTCTGGAAAAAGACATAGCTTTTGCTTGATGATACAATAACTAATCCATATACTTTTGTTGTTGTTGTTGTTGTTGTTTTCACATCATTTTTTTTCACCTGAGGTAGAAATCTTCTTTAGCATATTGTAAAGGGCTTGTGATTTTAAAAGTATTCCTTATTTACTCAAGGGATACTTTATTTTTTTTTACTTTTTGTTGTTGTTAAAAGAGTTTCCCTAAGATAAAATAGATGCAATTTTCATCTCCCATTAAATGATTCTCATTTATTCTGACAGTTTTAACTTTATAATAATAGATTTATGAATTAATAGATATGACTCAGCAGTGCCTCAGCATCCCGTAAATGTTAAAGACAGTTAATATGTTCCTGAAAAAGACATATCAGCTTGAAGTAAATCAGACTTTTCTTTCACTGGCTTCTTAAAGAGGGAACAAACACTGAGGAATTATTTTCCAGTCCTTTTCAGTAAATCCCCTCCAGGCAATATAGGATAAAAATAATAATTAAAAAAATTACAAAACTTCTGAAAATGCTATTTCGTATGAATATGTACAATATTCCGGGCTCCCTGGTTAAAGAAGGACAGGGAATTGCTAGAGATGGTACAACAAAGGGCTACCAAGATGATTAGGGGACTGGAACATCTCTCTTATAAAGAAAGGCTGAAGTATTTGGGTCTCTTCAGTCTGAAAAAAAAAAAAAAAAACAACAACTGAGGGGACATCTTATCAACACTTATAAATACTTAAAGGGTGGGTGTCAGGAGGATGGGGCCAGACTCTTTTCAGCGGTGCCCGGCAATAAGACAAGAGGTAATGGGCACAAACTTGAGCATAGGAAGTTCCATCTAAATGTGAGGAGGAACTTCTTTTCTTTAAGGGTGGCAGAGCCCTGGCACAGGCTGCCTAGAGAGGTGGTGGAGTCTCCATCTCTGGAGACATTCAAAACTCACCTGGACGCATTCCTGTGTAACCTGCTGTAGGTGAACCTGCTCTGGCAAGGGGGTCGGACTAAATGATCTCCAGAAGTCCCTTCCAACCCCTACCATTCTGTGATTCTGTGAGTCTGTGATATGGAACATTGCAGGGCAAGAAGAAAAACATTCTGTTTTGTCATACGATCATATTATATAATTCTGCATATATCCTTCAAACTAATAAAAGTTTGTAACTACCCAACACTTAGTGGAAGATGCTTCAAACTTAGAACTTCAGCTTTCTGATGATAAGTTTCTGTGTCTATTCCCATATTAATCTACAAATATTCCATGTGTAGTTTAGTATTCCTTGTTAGTTAAAATTTATTGCTGTACCAACATTTTATTTTAATTTAAATACTTCTTTGGTCTCTTTTAGATGCTTAAAATAGTTACTCAGGTCTTTAAAAATTATGTTTCCTCTGTCTTTCAATTACTATGTTAAACTCTCTGGTCTCTTCTCACAAAACAAGGTCTTTTTTTGGACCAGTTCAGTTTGAGCAAATCTCTCCCAAACATCAGAATCTTTCACAATGAGTATTCCATAGAGAAGTTCATTACTAAAGTCCTGTATGATTTTATTAATATTTTAGTCTCTCTCTTTGAAATACTTCAGATGAAAATTTCTTTTGCTATCCTGTAACCGATGCTAGGAATAAACTGAATCTTATTTGTGGCCCACAGTTGTCCTGTGATTAACTAATGCATGTAGGTCTATCTTATCTCTTGCTTCAACTTAGGGATCACATAGCTTTGCTAGAAAATCTAGCAGCTAACTGACAGGTGTTCAATCTTTTAAAATTTCATGTTCTTTTTTTATTTTTTTTCTCCTTAAATTCAATATGATATACTATTTAATTATCATTTTACATCTGCTTTTCATGTATAGCTTCCTGTTGTCTGAAACTGCATCGTCTAGAAAATGATTCAATGATTATTCAACTATTCAGAGAGATCTGGACAGGCTAGAGAGTTGGGAGGAGAGGAACTTAATGAAATTCAGAAAGGGTAAGTGTAGGGTCCTGCACCTAGGGAGCAATAACCCCATACACTGGTACAGGTTAGGGGTTGACCCGCTAGAGAGCAGCTCTGTAGAGAGAGACCTGGGAGTCTTGGTGGACAACAAGTTGACCATGAGCCAGCAATGTGCCCTGGTGGCCAAGAAGGCCAATGGTCTCCTGGGGTACATTAAAGAAGAGCATGGCCAGCAGGTCAAGGGAGGTCATCCTCCCCCTCTACTCTGCCCTGGTGAGGCCACATCTGGAGTACTGTGTCCAATTCTGGGCTCCCCAGTTCAAGAAGGACAAGGAACTACTGGAGAGTGTCCAGTGGAGAGTTACAAAGATGATGAAGGGACTGGAGCACCTCTCTTATGAGGAAAGGCTGAGAGACCTGGGTCTTTCTAGCCTGGAGAAGAGAAGGCTCAGGGGTGATCTCATCAACGCTTATAAATATCTAAAGGGCGGATGGCAAGAGCATGGGGCTAGGCTCTTTTCAGCGGTGCCCAGCGACAGGACAAAGGTTAATGGTCACGAGCTGGAACACAGGAAGTTCCAACTCAACATAAGGAAAAACTTCTTTACTTTGAGGTGCCAGAGCATTGGAACAAGCTGCCCAGAGAGGCTGTGGAGTCTCCTTCTCCAGAGATATTCAAAGCCTGCCTGGATGCGTTCATGTCCAGCCTGCTCTGTGTGAACCTGCTCTGGCAGGGGGGTTGGACTAGATGATCTCAGAAGGTCCCTTCCAACCCCTACCATTCTGTGATTCTGTGATTCAATAAAGAAACTAAATATTCTGGGTTCACTTATGAAGGTAGCCACACAAAAGATGATACTGTGCTATGATTGTAACCTATGTTACAGGGGAGCAAGGTGAGCATCAGCACATGTTATACTGAAAGTGTGAACTTTAAATGATTTCAGTAACACACAGGAACATTTTTAGACTCATATACCCACATGTAAACATATAGATATATCATCCCTAGCAGCCAGGATCCACTCATTAAAAAATGTTTCTGAAGAGTATTTGAAGGGTGGAGTCACTAGCAGCCCTCAGTTATTCTACATAAAAGACTGACACTACTGTCTTCCTCCAACACTGCCATAGTCCAGGTTCAGTTGTCTGTGACCCAACACTTAGTTTGGTGTAGGTGTGATATGAGGAAATTAAGATTATTCCTCTCACCAAAAAAAAAAAAAAAAAAAAAAAAAAAAAAATATATTAAAAGGTGCCTTTATATTCAATAATTATTCTGATTTTGTAAAGTGCTGTGAGCATCAAGCAGCTTTATACTATGAATATTAACATTTACTCATGGCTAAAATAGTTACCTGTTTTCATCTTCTTGTTTTCAAATGCTTTATTCTGATTCCTTCTTGGGATATTTGGGGTATTATTATTTTAACAGGTGAGCTTCACAGCATATTGAACAACACTAAACAGGCTGGTCCATATGGAATTATGTGACGCAAGAAGACAGGATGAGTTTAAAAACTTTCCAGCAAATGCCATAAAATGTATTTCTCCCAGTGTATCACGAATGAGACAACTCAAATATTTTTTACTGTTTAAGAGGTGGCAATATGGCAAAAGGTATCAACAGCGTTTCAGAAAAGCTATGAAATGTTCTATAGCTGAAAAACACTGTCTTAAATAATACCTAAACTTCACATGCTGCTTGCACAGTTTATATGCTGCTAGTATACTCTGCAATTGAGAACTTACAGGGTTTTGTATTAAATTTGATTTATAAATCTACTTGCTTTTACCCACCTGCCAGAAAACCATTTTTTTATATATACTCTGAATGTATCTATATTCAATAAAAGAACCTTTTATATATAGATCCTCCTCCAAATAAAAGATTTTTGTAACACTGCCCTTTCCTGAGTACAGAATGATCTCTTTAGGGGTTTAAAATCCAGCAAAAGTCATAAACTGTTTAGAAGGAAGCTAGTGCTTGCGACAGTGAAGACATGCAGGCTCACATAGGACATCCCAGATTGCTGCACCATGATGATTGATTCTTTGTAGACTCTTTCCCCATAAAACTTGAAAAAAGAATGCAATAGGTTACCCATTTCACATGTTCTTCCTTCCTGAAAGAGTGGTGGGAACCTATTTAATGCTCCTGAGAGACTCTGAGTAGCACAAATTATAACCAGAAATTTATGTGTGCATGATTAAACCAACATGTTTAGCCATTATTATCTCCTTTCCCAAGAAAGATCTTGGTTTTTCTCACTCCATTAATTTCTTTAAAAAAAAAATGTTTCTCCTAATAAATGACATTGGTTTAACTTCAGAAAAATAGTGTTTTACCTTAAAAAAAAAAAAAAAAAAAAAAAGTTCTTTCATACTATATTTTTGGACAAAAATACCCCTTAAAGCCATTTAACAAGAAGAAAATTTTTCCCAAAATGTGAGATAAAAAGATCTGCTGGAATAAAAATACACATAAATATTCAAAAAAAAAAGGAAAAGAACAAAGGACTTTTTTTTTTTTTCTTGTACGTAGCACTTTTAAAAGTATTAGGTCTTGGAGTAGTCCTGTTGTTGAGTAAATACTCTTTGTTAATCTCTGAACTTTATGTGCAAGCTCCCCTGACTGCTTTTCAGTTGTATTTTATTTTCAGCTTTATTTTCATTCAGATTGTTGTCTTAGGCTTGCACTCCATATTCTCTACTCTGATTTTTGATATTTTCATCTCTTGATTTATTCCTTTTATGTATGAAGATCAGGTCAATCAAATGTTTTAATTATTTTTTTCCGGAAGCTCCAATTTTGGAAGTTTCTCAAAGGTAAAATACAAATTTTATATTAGCATGAACTTTTCTTGGTTTTTTTTTTTTACTGTGTTGCTTACTTCTTTTTAAAAATACTGTTATCTAATGCACAATATCTTTTCTAATTGTATTTCCAGATCAAAATACATGTTAACCAAATTTTAGTGAAAGACCAAGCTGGAAAATGTATAAAGTGACACCTTAAAATGTCCATATAAATTTGATGTTTTGGCATAGGCAAAAAGTGTTACAGCAACAAAATCTACACTTGTAACTGTGCAAAAAATTATCAAGTACAGACTCACACATTTTATACAAACAACAAAGATAAATATCTTGGTTTCATAGTTGATGTAATTTTTTGTTTGAGAACTTAGACATAAAATGTAAGAAAAATAAAACTGTGGGAAAAAGAAGTACTTCTAAGGCCCTAAACAGGAGAAATAACTAAATAAAAGCTTGAGGATAAGATGTATTAGGCGTATTTTTAGGAAATGCACAGAAAAAAGCATACACATGTATTATGCCCATCAGTAATTGTCAAGGTGGAGAAGTATCATTGCTTCCGTTTTAAACATGTAGAAACAGGAATACAGAAGATGTCAAGGCTGGGAAAAAGGCCAGATACAAAGCACCACGGAAGACCTTGCAACTTTGAAATGTATCTGCATTAAGTGATCTTTTGCAGCAAGAAAGTTAAAAAGAGAATGAAAGATGACAGGTTAATCAGCAGACAACAAATTTTAAAGTGCAAGTGGAGAAAAAAAATATAATAAGGATTCTTGAAGGTACAGAGGCTTTGCACATTAAATTCAGTTACTTGTCAGAAGGCCCTCAAAAGATTAACAAACTCTCTGCCTACATGATCAAAATTAGGAAAGCTGTTATGACATTACCTCTCCAAACCAATATCAACACTATATTCTCTAATTTCTTCCCTAAGAACTATATGTTGTCAAGTACCATTTGAAATGGGCTTATAGGACATTGGAATCTTTCTTTTTAATATTTGGTTCATACGTTCAGATAGAACAGGTAGCAGTAAGAAAGTACAATGCACCAAAAGCCACACAATGGCAGATGATTGATTTTTTTTATGCAGTCTGCCTGGTTTTCTACTGCTCTTGCACATTATAATGAGACACTGCATATGTGAGGTGAAAGCAAGCCTGCTACTTTCAGAAACAATTACTTTTATTGTTTCCACAAAGTTTCTGGTTTATAGATGTTTTACAATTAAATGTCAAAATACTTCTAAAATGATGCAGAATAAAACAGAAAGGAACAAGTCCTCACTCCCACTCCCACTTCTTCATATTAAAAAAGAAAAAAAAAAAAAAAAAGTGGTTGAAACCTGTAGAAAATTAGAATTATCATCTTATTAAGAGAAGAGAGAAACAGATGACTGAATTTTATGTGCTTGTTCATTACAATTTCGACAAGGCCCTTAGAAAATAATCAAAGTTGGTCCAGCTGGAAAACTAGAATGAGGTTTCTGAAATTTTTCTGCATCTTCTAAATCTAGACATAGATACATGCGACGAGCGAGGGAAGACAAGCAGCCGACTCAATGTGAGTGATAAAGCAAGTTTCAGTTTATTGCCCGAATACGCTTCATTATATAGCTACTGGTTACATCATTGCTTGAATATTGGCTAATTATAAAAGTCATCTGCTCACTGCGATTGGCTCTCTGTCAACACGACAGGGTTCAGCCTTAGTTCCCTATTCTTATCAGCTCCTTATTCTTGCTTCTGCATTCTCATGGCTTGTTTACTTAGTACTTTCCCATCGCCGAGCTGTAACTTTCCACTTGCTTCTACGCTATTCTCATCTCACATAACTCCTCTATTGTCCCATGACCTTGCTCCTCAAGCCATTCTGCAACAGATACATACTTAAAATTTAGGGTTCAAGGTGTCTTACAGAAATAATCAGTAATAAATGTAAAGAAGTAATATTGTTTCTTTACATTTTCCATTTATATCTGCATTCAGACAAGGATATGTCCATTTGAACTCCAAATAAGGCATATGGCATGTGCACATATGTGTATATATACACATATATGTATGTTTTAGTGTGTTGATATTCTTCAGAATATATATGCTTTCAGTAGAACTTCATAATTCCCTTCTCTGTTAGCTGCTGTTCTGTCTCTTCAGGAAAAGCTGTGGAAATATGAAATGAATCATGACTCTAAATTGTGATTCCATTTATGAGCAAGACTTCTTTTTCTTTGGTGTGGGGATGAGAGGGTGAGTTTTGTTTTGTTTCTTTTCTTTTGGTGTGTCTGTGTACTGGGTTTGACTGGGATGAAGTTACATTTCTTCACAGCAGTCTGTATGATGCTGTCTTTTAAATTGCTCACCAAAACAGTGTTGATAACACAGGGCTGTTTTAGCTGTTGCTGAGCAGTGCTTGCACAGCATCAGGGCCTTCTCTGATTCTCATGCTGCTCCCATGGCAAGTAGGCTGAGGGCGAGAAAAATGTTGGGAGGGACTGTTGGCAGTTGACTGAAACTGACCAAACAGATATTCCTGAAAAGTCATGCTAAGCCATAAAACTTGGCAGGGGAGAGAGGAAGATGTTCTTCCAAAGTAGCCATTGCTTGGGGAATGACTGGGCATCTGCAGGTCTGGGCATCTGTCTGCAGGTAGTGAGTGATTGCTTTTGGATTCAGTTTTTTGTTTTCCTTTTTCTTTTCCTTTCCCCCCTTTCATTTATTAATCTGCCATTATCTCAACTCATGAGTCCCTTTGAGGGTCTTTTTTTGTTTGTTTATTTGTTTGACTGGTTTTTTTCCCCTCACATTGCCTTTCTGATTCTCTCTGTTATCCTACAGGGGGTGAGTGACTTGAGTGGCTGGGTGGAAGTTTAGTAGCCACTTAGAGTCAACCCACTACAATATGATAGAATGAAGAGACTTTCCACCTTTGGAATATAGCTATTTTAAAAGAAAAAAAAAACACAAATAAGCTTATGGACTGCATGTTCAGGGAATGCCACAGCAAGTCAAAGAGCTGTTATTCACATGTATGGACTGTGATTTGTATGGAAGAATTATTCATTCGTATAGAGCGAAACGATATAAAAAATCCAAAGGTATATTGCGTTACTAGCTTTAAGGCAGTGAAACTGACTTTGCAATATTTTCCCTTAGATCTAATACATATAAAGTTTACATCTTTATATTATATGATCTGACCTAATGGAAAATAATAAGATAGTACTGTAAAACATTACTTTGAAGGAAAGCTTTACAAAGATACAGGGAAAGCCGAAAGATGGTAGCTATACTCTTAAAAGCCCATGTTTCCTCATTTCTTTCTGTTTTATAGGGTAGGGAGCTTGATTAAATCTCCATTAGAACAATGGGAATTTGCCATAAAAGTCTTAGTTTATTCATTATTTTTTTAATAATATAGCACTGACAGCAAACATAAAGTGACCTAGTTGTTCTGAACTCTTCATAGTCACTTTTCCAAAGAGACTGGAACTCTACCTAAATAAAAACTTATGTAGTGGGTGATACGGAAAGAGGGTCCTGATGGAAAAAAAATCTGAAAACAAGCCCTGGTGATGCACGAAAGAGATTTGTAGGAGTGGGTTAATGCACTAGTTTTGTTTTCAGAAATAGGAGGGGAGTCTTTTTGGCCACAGCTGAAAATATGTCTGATGTTGTCAGGCTTATTCTTGGTGCGGCTACGCATATAGCATAAGGCTATCTATAGTTACCTCTCTGGACCTGATGTGGTGCCATGGGAAGTGCATAGAAGAGATTCCAGTGACTGTGAAAGACACAAGCCTGCAGTACATTACTTGGGAATGGGTTTGCCATTTAGAAAAGTTTGCAAAGTATCTGCTTTTCTAGCAGTTCTGACTGTCTCAAGAGCTGAATACACATCATTCGTTTTTCAACGTTTTTGTTAGACTGTCAGATTACATTACCAAATGAAAAAATGACTCCGCCTGTGTAAAACCAGTAAGTGGCAGCATAATTTCAGCTTTGTGTTTTAGGGTGAGAACTCTACGAAGCAAATCAGAAACATGGTTACACAAAGAATTTCATGGTGCAATACTGGGGGCTTTCAAATTAAGGTTTTCAAATGTCATAATCTGGTGCAGATTTATAAGAATATATTTAATACGGATGAAAGTATTTTTACTTTAGCTCAGCTCTTTTGGCTGAAGAATAGATGTTGCTATATGGTTTGGTTTTAACTTGGCATAGTTCTGAAATTGTAGTTGTGCGATGTTGTGCTGAGTTTCACTAATACATGTGCTTATGCTCAGTGTCACATTCAGAGACACCTGAGTGCATTGCAGGCGATGCTTTCACACATTGAACAACGACGAGAACATGTACTTAGGCACATCAGGAACTTCAGAGCTGAAAAGGGTCTGCTTCCATCACCGTGGTTCAGGTGCATATCTTCATCATAGTTGTTGCTAACTGTGCCTCAGGTATAGCATCCCTCTGAGAGGTTGTTTGTCTCTTGAGCATTGAACACAGCATGCTTACCTATTGGCTAGATTATTCCAGCTTGATCTCTTCTCTCACTTAAGTGAAATGTTTGTGTTGTTCTACCACTTCAGGCCTCAATGTCCTTTCAGTAAGGTTGATTGCCCTTTCAGACAGCTCTGGACGTCAGGTGTCTTTTAATAATGGGTAAAAATGTGTGAACTACTTTCCTCAATAGGACAAGACAGATGTGGTAACTTCTGTCAAAATATGACAATGTCAACATATCGTCTGTCCCTTGTGCTCAAGGTACAGTAAAAATCTGCATACATACAGACAAGTCAGCTATTTCATAATAGCTGCCTATGTGCAGACAGTTGGTAAATATAGTGTGATTTAAAATACGTTAGTGGTGGAAGAAGGGTGACCTATCATATATTTATTGTAGGTTAAAACATGTAGAAAGATATTTGATATTTTAATATTTTGGTAGTTCGATAGCCATGATAGTTTGCACCATTATGCAAACCTATTTGTGTATCATTGAAGACTGTATTAACTCTTCCACAATAATTACTTATGTATGAGCTCTACTGTGTTAAAGTGATCACCAAATTACTGTTCCACAAAAAAATAGAAAAAACTCTTCATCTTGAATGGTGTATAAAAATACCGTAAACTGGATTACATGTCAGAATTATATGTGAATAAATGAATCCTAGAAGCCACAGTGATGATTTATTTTATCTTTTCCAGTGCTGATTTCTTACAAATATCTATCTCGGACTTTTCCAACGCTAGTTAGTATTTGTAAAGTAGTACTATATATGAACTTGCAAAACAGGTTGTCTACTGTACAAAACCAGTGTATACATATGTGTATAAGTAAAAATGAGTAGAATATTTTTAGAATTAATATATATATATATGAATGCTCTCCATGAATATTAACCAATTTTTGCGTTCTGCATTAATTTTGGAACTATTCAGAAGAAAGAGATGAAAAACTTTTCATATGAATACTCTTTGTGAAAACTTCTGATTAAATTGCACCTGAACAGATATGCAATTAGACACTTTTGATGTTATATTTAGGGAAAAAAAGAAATATTAAAATCCCTTCTTTAAGTCTTCAGAACAGACTTTTCATACCTTTTCCCTAAGAGTTGGTTTACTCATCTGATTTATTTCATCCTAGGTAGCAAATTAGGCTGATTTCAATGTCTTTGGCGCAGCTGACTTGCTACAGTAAGTAAATAAATAAAGCTCCATACTTTGTTAGTAGAGCTATTTAACATACAATAATCCAGGCAATGATTCTCAGGATTTACCTGACTAGGAAATAATTTGGAAGCATTTGTTTTTTCTGTGATGATCTATTTACTATTATGTAGTGCTGAGAATGGATCCTTCATTTTGATAATTCCATGTCTAGTGTTCTTTGTATTACTGATCATCAGAGGCATTTTTAGTTTGAACTCTTTATTCTCCTTATATTTAAATGTTTTCTTTACTGTAAAGGACCAAACTACTCAAGACTCAGGAGATAACTAAAAATATTTGGTGTATTTTGGTACACAGTATTTGCATTGGCTGATGAGTCTCAAAAAAACGGAAAGTTTGTATGGAAGTAGCTCATTTTAACTGAACGGTGATTTATTTTGCCTTCCCTCCCTTTTCTAAACAAACATATAAATCAGAACTTGATGATCAGATAGAAGAACAAAAAATAATTATATATCCCTAAAGAATATTTGTGGTTTACTTTTTTTTTTTTTTTTTTTTTTTTTTTTTTTTTTTAAATGCGAAGTTTGTTTCTTGAAAAGCAGGCATGGATAGTAAAAGTTTCTCTGGAGATACTTCAGAAGGATGTGAAAAGGAGCCTTTACAAGGTATTCAGTTGTGAGAAGGTACTCTGTCCTTCTTTCATCTATAATGCTATCTAACCGCATTCAGTTCTTTCATTCTTCAGAGCTGTTAGAATAGTAATCTCTCAGAAGGAATCCAAGTCATCCAGTCTGTTTTTCATCTGTTCTTAATGGAATGAAAAAGATCAATGAAAACCACAAGGTAAAGTGCTTTGAAATCATGTTTTGGAATGCAAGTTTTCCTAGAACATGTTATGATGTAGGCTACCCCCCATGTCTAACTGTTTTGTAAGCAGCATATCCATGCTCTCGCTTTTATGCTTTTCAAATCTCCTGAAATATCTACAACAAAATATTTGCAGATGATCTTATGAGGTGTGCTCTAGCTCTACTTTGAGTGTGGAGCTTGTGAAATCCTTAGATCAGATACTAGCAGTTGCACTTGAACAAAAGCATTTCCCATTTATTTCCAGTTCTGTGAATAATATCCATTCTTCACTTGCTATACTAAGTCTGTTCAGCTTTGAACTCAAAGCTTGTCATTCTGTTCTAGTTGGTTTTTGGAAAGGTTTATTGGTGTAGGCTATAAAAAGTTTGTCTCCTTTTTAGAAGTGTAATTGCATAAATGTGCTAAGCTGGCTGCTCTTCAAGACATTAAGAGTAGTCCCTGGTTCAAGGAGGAACGGTGTGTTGTAAGCAGGAAAATACAGTTTTCATTAGTTTATCTATAACTTCAACCAGCGGACCAATAATTAAATCAGTATGGTACAATTACTATTTCAATCAGGTTCAGATTTTATAGTCATCTGTCTAATACTGTAGCGGTCTTCTTTTAAGCACCTAAATTGCATCTTATAAGCAAAATCTTATGTTCGCCATTCATGAGAGCAGTGGGCATGTCATTAAATGCTTGATGCTGTAGAGCAGGATGCAAAGGGCTGTCTGGCACAATTTCTGAGTCTGTAATGCAGCACTATTTGCCAAGGTGGGGTTTAAGTGGAGCAGCAACACCGTCTAGCAGCACACCGTCCAGCAATACATAACCTGGAATTAGTCAGTGGGATGGATTTTTCAGCTACATCGTGATTTCTGTCCAAAGGATTCTATTTTAATTCCACACATTTGCATGCATGTGCAGACACATGTGCACACACTAGTGCTGACTCCTGCCCCTCCAGGACCACCAGGGACTGGGCATTTGCTCTCTCAACTCAACTTCCCAGGGTCCAGCTGGGGGCCTAGCCCCTACATGTGTGACAACTCCACTGCGAGCTCAGCCTGCTGCACCATGTCTGACATTCAGGGATACGTTCCTGCCCCACACCAAGGGGCTACTGTTTTAGCTGAAGTTTGGAAAAGATGATTTTCTTAAATCTTGTCCAAAATCATAACAACTGAGTTTTTCTGCAAATGAAATTGTTTGTTTTACCTTTGAACAGTCTCTTTATACTTGTGTGGAATTCAAGAATTACTTTGCTATGTTGGGACTATAGTCACAGAAATGACTTATGATAAAATTTTATTCCTAAGGTTCTGCTGCTGTTTCTGATATGTATACTTTACTTATTCCACATAAAAATCATCATCTCAACATTACTATGTGACCCTTTGAGAGCTATTTGACTTTCAATTTGTTGAAATCCAACACATTTCTGAGGGGAAAAAAAAAAAAAAAAAAAAGAAATGGTAAATGGAAATATGGAAATCTGGGGAAAAAAATTTCTATGGCATTAGCATATTTTTCCTTCCTAAAAATAAAGCATGGGCAACAAAACCAAAACCAAACAAAACATAAAATATAAAAATTAAAATAAATCTTTATTTCCCTCTTGGTGTAACTTCTTCTTCTACAACCACCTGTGAAAATATTAAACCTATTAAAACTATTAAAATAAACGCTGATGGCTGAAAAACAGATGATTCAAGGCAGCAAGTAACATACAGTTTTAATTTTTGCACAACAGTCCCTTGAGGACTTTTCCTGTGCTGAACTCATTTTTTCCTTTGAATAAGATGAATGACTTTCCTATTGGTCAAAACTGTAATAGTTTGAAGAAAGTCCTTAGTATGAGATCAGCATGTTTTCTCAATAATGACACCTTTTGCTTGCTGATGTTGCTGATATTTCCCATTAACATGTTATTTTTTAAATAAATAAATAGTATATAAGTGTCAATATGAGGCCAAATGTATCAACAGTAAAGGAGACAAAAAATCTGAGTTTTTCAGACATTTGATTTTATCATATGGGAGCTTTATTCCCCAAGCTACCAGTAAACTTCAATTTCAGGGACATCTTGTTGGACTAATATCTTAAAATGTTTTGGAAAATAAAAATAAGTACAGAGATCTTAATATCAAAAGACCACATTCTGTATGAGAATTAAGATATATTTTTGTTTACATTTTCTGTAGGTAAAGGAAAGCATTTTCAAAAGGTGACATCCATAAAAGAAAATAGACTTGGTCCAGGACAATTTTTATCCTAATGATAAAAGAAAAGACTTTCTAGGAAAGAAACCTTAATTAAAAAAAAAAAAAAAAAAAAAAAAAAAAAAAAGCACCAAATAAAAACCAAGCCATTAAGCCATTTAGTGTTACAGAGAATGGAGTTCCCATCTTTAAACCTGGGCTAGAAGTGTATTTGTGAAAGAACTGACAGATACCTCTTTAATTACTGCTATGACAGAAGAAAACTGTGGTTGCTACTGTCAAATTATAAAAAGTAATTGTTAGGTTTGGCCTCACTAACAATAAGTCAGTGTTTAAGTCTTTGGGGTGCACAAAAGCAGCTTCGCTACTGAAATACAAACAAATTACCATGTACCCATAATATTTTCAAAATAATGTAAGTGACAGTAAAGGCAGCCTATGAAAAAGAAAGCCTTGAAAATGTGGAAGGCATAGATAGAGCTTATCAAGATGAAACTGATCATATTATATGTTTCACTTCTTCATTTGGCCAATAGAAATTGTATAAATTATGCATTTTTCTCTTTGATACATCTGCCAAGGTGGCAGCCAGAGCCATAACTGTGCAACTATTCTGCAGGCAGGACAGATCATTGTCATGTACAAGCACATAAAGGATTTCAGATTCTGAGGCATAGATAATGCTGTCTGGTTTCGGTTTTAATATCAGTGCAGAATTAAATTGTCTTCAGTTGCCCAAACTTCTTATTTTCATATAAGCACACAGTATTTATTGTACATAGAGTTGTCCAGCTCTCTAGGGTCACCTTCGGACACAGATAAACAAGTAGCTGTTGTTGGAGTCAGGAGCTGATAAGTTAAAGCCATAACTTTCCTACTTCTTCCTGTGCCAAAGACCTGAAGGATTGGACTGCTGAGAGCAACATCAGGAGAAGTGTGCCAGGGACTGACACAGACCTGAGCAAAACCAGGTACCCAGGGCAGCCCAGGTGACATTGCTGCCACCGCTCTCCTGGTCCCTGTTTTCCAAAGTGGGGTGGTAGAACTGTTCTCTACGTTTCTCCAAGCTGTATGGTAGCACTTGCCAGAGGGTGGCTGTCCTTACATCTGTGGTGTACAACATGGAAACAGTTTTACTGCTCTCTTGGATTTTCAGACTACAGGTTGAAACTAGGTTGCATTTTCAGGCTGCTCCTTGAAGTTATGAAAGCTAAAGATTAATTTCTGTGACTATGTATGTACTTACATGTTTTTATATATCATACCTCTGCTTGACTTTCTCAGTTAATTACTGGTCACCAGGAACTATTATTTTAAATAAATATGTAGCACTACAAAATTCACAAGGAAATCAGGAGCATTGGCAATGCTTTAACATTTTCAGGCATCATAGGGAAATATTCCACAAATCTGCCACATACTGTAGACATTGGATTACAGTGATTTTCACCAGATATTTGCCAGAAGTCTTTTAAGATTCATCCTAATATGAGATGTAACTTTGATTTAATAGAGATACCTTGAAGGTTAACAGATTCTTTATAGGTAGGCTGTACCTATTAATTTATAATGAAAGTATTTTCTATCCTCACATTGAATAGAAAATACGTGGGGCAAAGGAGAAAAGCTTTTGATAGCCACTGGCCACCTTTCTGCCAAAATTATATCCTACTCTGTAAATCCTTTCTCTAAAACAGATCATTGAGCAAATTCCTGTTTCTGCTTACACTTTCAACACCTTCTAAAGGCACTAAAAATCTCTCAGAATAAGTGCCCATGCACAAAGGTGAGCAGTGGTCATGTGCTCTCAAGGCTGATTAGAGAGTAAAGAAAAAGTCATGCTCCCGTGCATCAATTAATACCACTTCAAGTTAAAGGTGATTTTCTTACAATATTACCACTTTATAAGAGGCACATTGGTCCGAATCCAGCCAAACACTTATGTTAGACCAAGTTATTTGAACAGAAAAAAAAAGATTTGAAATCAGAAGCTCCTGCAGATTAAGAAATGGCTGTATTCATTCGATGGTCATCAGACTTTTTTTACCTTCAGCAATACCATGTTGGTCTTTTCCCCCTCTCTTTCTGTTGCAGATTTATCCCACTCAATAACTATATCAGGGAGAGAAATTAGTCTGGACTCTTGATTATAAATCATGAAAAATAAGTACAGCCTTCCTTGAAAAGGGATCCCAAGACATCTTTTAAGTTAGATTACTCCTTCAGTGACACTTCATACCAAATTTCTCCTCGCCACACACACACAACTTCTGCCCTTAAAAACACTTATCTCCAGAATCATTAATAATTGCTGCTTGCAGATTGGAAGGAGTTATTACAACAAAAGGAAATTTACTCGTATTCAGACAAACTACTACACAAGGAACATAAGATCCAAGTGCCATTATTGTTATTGTGTCTGTGAGGCTATTGTACCTGTTACGGTCTAAATTTAATCACCTTGCTCTTTGCCTTCTGCTCAGTATATTTCCTAATACTGCTAATTTCTTCTTTCTTCGTTCCCTTGCTAAATCATATGCACTTTATAGGGTTGGGGGGAAGATTAATTGTGTACTCCTAATATTTGCCAGCCATTTTTTGCATGATTTCAGAGGGAAAAACTGGGACTTACTATCTCAAGGAAGCCAGTTTCTAATCTTTCATCCTGCCAAAGCTTATGCATGTGTTTAATGCTTTGTTCACAACAGACGTATTTAAGAGAATAGAACTACTGCTACAAAGTTAGAAACATACGTAAGTCTTAGCAGATTAATTAAATATGTATATTTTCTCTATTTTCATTTAGTCTCAGTAAAGAAAGTTGGATAACTTTTAAACATCATTATACATGGCTTGTCTTATTGCATTTATCATGGTGCAATTTTAATCAACTTAGTGATGTATATTAATAATGTAAATGTCGCATTTTATTATATTGCTGTGTCTTACAATAATGTAGTTTTTAGGATTCTCTTATTGCATAAGTACAATAAAATATAATTTTAAGCATCTCAACTAATAAAATAGAAATAAATAACATTTAAATATTACAAGTACAGAAATATGCAAAGATTGTTGCCATAAAAGTAGTAAAATACATTATTATTTCACTCTTTCCACTTTTAAAAGAAATGTTAGAAAATGTTCAGGGAATGCTCATGATTTCTATGAGTGAGCCGTGTTGGTAGGACAATACTTTTTCCACAGGTATTTCCCTAGAAATGGTGGGATGTAATACAAAGTAAGTTACTAGTAACTAATTGAGGTAAGAGTGGTCCCTTCTTTTCAATAATACCTCTCATGTCAAAGTTAATTTATAGGCTACAGAATGATTTCTCTTTAACTTAAGGGAAATTCTGTGTGAGGGCTTTCCTGAGGTTATTTACATTCATCTTTTCCCCATAGTAAAAGCGATTAGATCTGATAGGGTAGGCATTATGGAAAAAAAAAAAAAAAAAGTCAGAGGAGTAATAGCTGTTGGAATGTTGTAAAGGAGAAAGCATCTTATCTTATGTTATTCACTTTTGAAAATGAAACAAACGAGGCTCCCATTCCTAGAATTTAGCACTCATCATTACTGTGTGAGTGCAAATTCTCATTAGTTACCTTTACAATACTTTAGAAATATTAATGCCTTTTATACTTGATAGATTAGTTTCTTATCAGTTTTAACTGCTAAAATGGCGTAATATCGGTGAATGTTATTATTCACCCCTTGATGATGACAGGATTCTTACAAATCAAAACAAAGTTAACAGGATACAGGCAGGCTCATTAAAAGGATTTTTTTTTTTTCCCCCCAGAGAAATAGTTTATCTAATATAATATCTAGCTGGTTATAATTGGAAAGATTGGTCTTGGAGCAACTCAGTAAACCCAAAATTATATACAAGGGTGGAAAACATTATTCAGATTAATGTCTCTCTTTACATTTTTGCTTGCTGTGGAATCATATTGGGCATTTATACAATATTCAGAGAAAAATAAAGAAAAATGTTGAGGGTAACAATGAATTAATCAGTAAGAAGACTGAGAATATAAAATTTCTCAAAATAGAAATTACTGGGCTTTAATAGGCTGCCTTCAGAAGTGTGTATCAGAGACAAGCAACCTGAAGTCAGAAATGTGTTAATTGAAGTATACAGTGTACAGTATTTCTTGAGGAAATAAATGGCAATTCATTTATTTCATGTAGTATACAAGAAATTAACCACAAAAAAATGTTTTTATAATGTCTGGAGTCTCAAGATGATTTCTAAACTAAATGCTGCAGAAGAGCAGTCTACTCAGGTTGACTCGTGCTGTCAATACTGTCACATAAGGGCAAGCCCAACAGGGAAATGCACAATGGCTTGCACAGGAAGCCTTTCATTGATAGATGGATTTTCGGACTTAAACTCAGAAATTAAGAAATATAAGGTGGGCTGGACCTTAGGTCAGCAGTTGAATCAACTCAACATAAGGTTTCCAGCATGATCAAAAGACGTGTTTATCTCTGCAAAAACTGTGTTTCAGATATGAGCAGAGTGTCTCAACTAATTATGTACAAATATACAGAGCAAATATCTGCCTCTGAAACAGTCATCCTGGTCTTATTTTATAAACAGTAGATAAAATAGTACATTTTCTAAGACTGAGCTTTTTGGTCATTAGGATGGGAAAAAATATTTATGCACCTCATAATTTATATGGTTATACTACAGTGTGATATGCCAATTAATGGTGGATGATTCACATTTACAATGTCTTCTGAAGGCAAATAGAAACCTGAAAAAATATCTGCCTTGTGTAAGGTAGATGGAAGCCCCTTTGAGTCCTATGGTGCTCTGGGAGTTTATGGTTAAGTGTTTTGAAAGAAAACTAGAGGAGAAGCACACAAATGCAGATGGGCCACCAAGTTTGAAGGAATCATTTAGTGAAAACAAAGACAGACATTGCAAGTTCTCAAGACACAAGAAAAGGCTTCTGAAAAGACAAAATTCTAGTCAGAAACAGATGAGTGCACATTCAGCGGCTCAAATGCTGCTTTAAGCATATTAAAACTACTTGAACAAAAAAACCCTATATGCTTTATACAAATGATAATCATCTGAAATACCAGGGGAGTGAATAACTTGTTTCTAACAAAGATGTAGACACAACGGAGATTTCAGAAGTCTAGTGGAAGGAAGGCAGTGCATAGGAAGGCACTAGTGAAGAAGTGGAATTGTATGATAAATGAAATGCTGAGCTCAATAAAATATCAAGACATGATAGACTATCTGTATACTGAAGCTACAATATGGATTGTCTCAAACATTAAAAATAAAAACTTAGAAAATGTGTGGTATGAACATTATGTTGTTGTCCATTCAAGGTGCAAGAGGCACTGTGATCAACTAAGAGCTATGGCAGATTCAGCATAATAATGGCAGAAATCACTGCCTTTCAGAAACCTATTGGTTGCTAGAACAACATCACAATGAAAAAGCAGGTTATTTAGTCACAGTGCCTTCTGGAGCAACTAACACACAAAATAAGAAAAACCACACAAACAAAAGGAAAACAAAATATTTATTTATGAGGAATGCATGGAACATGGTTTAAAAGGGACTGTTGCACTCTGTAATAATGAAGATAATCTAGTCACATTTACAGGAAAAGCTGTTCTAAAAAAAATCTCACTTCACCTCAAAACTGGTATAATACAGTTTTCTGTATTATGCTTCAAAATTGGTATAATACAAAAAAACTCTAAACTTTGTGGAGAACTGCAGGAGACAATTAGGAAAGGCACTGATGAAAACCTCCAAGGACTATTAAAAAACAACTCTGGGGAGGTCCCTAAACTACATTGCTTGTGGAAGCCAGAAGGGTTTAATGGGGGATGTTTCACTGTACATTTCTTCACTCTACTATTCTTTTAAATATTCGTCGGAGGCCACTGTCAGAGAAGCACTGGAATAAATAGACATTTTGTCAGACTTAGTAACAGACGTGTTAATCTATATCATGGTGTACATGTATAAATATAATGCATAATTTATATATATTTGAGAGCTGGATTATACTTTATTATGAAAGAACAAACCTTATAAGAAGAAACATTTATAAGAAATCTTTATAATGGCATTTCCTATATCATTTTGATGTTACACTTCTGCTGTTTTTTAAGAAAATGGGTTTTGTAAGAGTACCTTTGTGTCTTTTGTAAAGAAAACCACAAGTAATATTTGTTTTAGAGTAGCTTTTAACTACATTAAAGCATTAGGTAAAACCAGTCTGGGAAAAAAATAATCCATATTCACACTTTTCTGTAATTGTGCTTCAGTGTCAGTTAAACAAGACTTCATCAAAATTAAAACCAAAATAAAGCAAAATTCTGAATTCAAGCATAATTATTTAGATCAATTAAATAATATGCATGTAATGAAATTTAATAGTCTGAAGACAGAGCCTGATAATTAAAGTACATTTTTACTATAACTACAATGGCACAAACATTGCATGACAATGAAAAAATCACTCTTATAATATATTTGTTTCTAACTGATAATGTAAGGGGAATTATACTAATCAAGATTAATATCTCTTAACTCAGTGTTTATATATAAATACAAAAGTTGGTATCAAATCTGCATATGAATAAGCATTAGATTGTTTGAGAAATTAATCCATATTTACGTAAGTTAAATAGATGCTTAGATTCATTATAAACATATACATATTTGTAAATAAAGACAATTTAAAGACTGGAGCTAATGTTAGTTGGCCAATCATCTCCAAATAACATTCTGAAAATTGTGAACACTTCATTGGTTTTCAAAATTAAAGTCAATGTTTAATTTCAAACTCATGGTAGCAGCATTTTCTTATTTATTTCACTCTAGTAATCTTCCTGGGAAAGGTTTTAAGGCACCAGACAGGACTGGGGCACCTACCAAATAACAACTTCCAGCAGAATTTGGGAATATTAAAATGTCCTTTGTGACTTTGTTTCAAACCAGAAGGGCAAAATTATAGTCAGCTGTTGTAGCAACAGATGATATCTGTAGAAGACACATTCCTTTTTGTTTCTTTCATTTCAGATTTTTTTTTTTTCTCTTTTGTAACTGGAACTCAAATACCTTAGACCATAATATCAGTTCTGTTCTTGTCCCAGGTTTATCACCAGTTTACCTGAAGCAGTCAATGACCATATAATTACTGAAAAGTCATTCAGTTTTAAAGTTTTCTCAAATTATTACCCTTATTTTATAGGATATTAAGGGAAAAAAGAAAACCTCTTTGTTTGCTGTTTTGTTGAGGACAATCAGCAGTGGAGCATGTTGCCCTGAGAGGTTATGCTGTGTCCATGTTTTGGAGGGTTTCAGTCAACCAGACCAAGATTTGGGCAACCTAGTCTGACCCCAGAGGTGGCCCTAATTCTGGCAGGTGGGGTGGCCTAGAGACCTCCCAAGGTCCCTTCTATGATCTGCAAAATACCTGCAGTACACAACTTCTCTATGTCATATCAGCAAAGAGAATAAAGAATAACTTGTACCAAATTTGAGTCATTTATCCTCAGTAACAAAGATCTGTTGGATTTAGTGATGTGTCCCTTCAGGTTATACTAGGTGAATAAATAAGTAAGAATGGGGATGTTTTGGAGAGTTGGTCTGTTGTCACCTGCTGTGGTATGTGGAATTGATGGCTCAAGCTTTTAGTGGAATAAAATAACAAATTTAAAAGTACTATTAATCTTGTACTTCTGTTTGTGTTTTCTGATGAGAGTATTAGTGCACCTGAATGTACTCCTACAAGATGCTACAGAAAGATTAATATGGGAAAGAATTCCATAGGAAACTAAGATTAGAGTTTCCTTGTTCAGTAAACATCTGTTGTAAAAATATATCCAGAAAGAAAGTCTTCCTGGAATCAGGGGATGATCTTAGGGCATCTCTCACTTCATTACTTCCAGGTTTTCAACTAATGAACTACAGTGCATTATGATTTAATATATTGGTTCATTGAGGCTGTAACTCTAGGACTGAGCTAGTCAAGGAAAGGAGCAACTAGGACCTTGAACCCAGTGCATAAAGAACAAGGTAAAGAATATTTGGAGTTAGAAATCTGGGCAAAAAACCTTAGATGCTTGAGGGTGGTGTGGTCTCTTATTTTTCTGTGCCCACAAACACTCTTTGTACTGAATTTTGTTAGATCCTGATAGCTGAAGAAGAGGCACTTGGAATTATGTCATTATATCCATAACATCCAAGAAAAAAAAAAAAAAAGGCAGGAATTCACTCTGTACAGACAGTCCTTGGTGTCCTGCTTCTACTCTCTTTACTGCCACGTGCCTCAGCACATGCATGTCGTAATGTTCCTGCACTACACGCTGCATAGCTGGATTTCCTCAAGCGGAGTTCCTCAGCTACCTGAGAGAAAAAAAACTTCAGCAGCTTGGGTCCCCTATGGCAGTGAGGACTCAGCTACCTTTTGCTGTAGAAAATGGAGGTGTCCAACAGAGGTCTCCCAAGCCATAGAAATGGTTACTGCCTTTTCATAAACACTACCTATTCTTCAGCGTCTAGCAGAGTATACAGATGTAATGTATGTTTTACTCTCAAAATTGCTCTCAGTATATACCACATGTTTTAACTGGAACTTGAGAAATAGTTTATGGCTGTTTTCTGTGCAGCATCCTGTAATCATCAAAACAACATCAGGAAATGTGATTGTAGCTGACTTAATTTGCAGTGTTTGTGTCACATGCATTAGATGTAAAAGTGGGATCATTTGACCTGTTGCAGCTGCTTCCTGTGCTTTGGTGTTTTCAATGGCCATCAATTTAGGCACAATTTGTTTCTGCTGAGGTAAAGTATACCTCATATGCTAAAATAAGCTCATACCACATAAGCTAGGACACAGGGCTTTAAAAATTATGATCCGCTCATAACATATGAGAGATTATATACTAGCTGTAGTCAGAACAATACATTTGCAGACATTGTAGGCTTCTGTGCTTCATTAAAACCTTAACATACTGTTGGGACAAACACTATTTCTCTTCTTTCTATACTGTTTTGATCAAAGGACATAATAATGTTTCTTTCTCTACTATGAGAATATTGACCACCTCCATAAGCACCTCCACATTGTGAAATATTTCACAGCTACCTTAAGGCTGAAAGTATTTCTTAGAAAGTATACTCACCAGTTGTTTCCGTAATAGGTAAAGTTCATAATTTGTCTCTAAGGCAGCCTCAGACAGGATCTTTAAAATCTTTACAAGGAGTCTTTTATTATTACACCACACAAGTAATTTAATGTCTAAGAAACATGTAACACCACGAAGGCACCTAGTTCTTGTCTTTCTTTCACATATGTGCAGAAACTCTTTCTAATTTCTAGTATGCTTTATTGAAAAAAGTCCTTGTACAAACTAATTGTGAAGTCATTCTTGTTATTCCGCTGGGAAGTGGAAGGATCTCGTTTAATGTCTGAGATCATAGAGTCACAGGGTATCTCAAGTTGGAAGGGACCCATAAGGGTCATCAAATCCAACTCCCTTCTCTTCGCAGGGAGTTTTAATTTACCTCAAATTAAACCATACGACAAAGAGCATTGTCCAGACACTCCTTGAACTCCAACAGGCTGATAAACCGAAACAAATAAATGCCTTTTATTTTAGGCAAAATATACTAAACTGTGGGCTCTGATGGATTAGTGGGAAGCCTAAAATAAACCTTGATACAAGCAGTCCAACATAATTTTTTTTGACAGTACTCACGCTCTTTTTACCTATGGATATAGTTTGACAGCACATTGCACAAAACCCAAGTTATATTTGCTTTCATTTTAAAGGTGAGAGAAAACTTGCATAATATCTAAAAGTTATTTGCTCCTCACTGATGAGCATGTATTCTCAGTTTCCCAACCTGGTCTTATTTTCTGTTCTTTTTCTTGTCCCCTGTTTGCATCTTGTAATTAAAATTCTGTACTTAGCCTGTTTAATAAATCTTCTATCTAGCAGATTTTTTTTTTTTTTTTTTTTTTTTTTTTTTTGTCAGTCATGAGCTGAAGAGACAGAAGGAGAGGATATGAAACTCTCCTTCTGTGTTACTTCTTTTTTGAGGAGGTGTAGAGTGCCAAGCAGAGTTGGATTTGCACCAGAGAGACGTTTAAGGGTCTTGGAGTCTGAAAATGACTTCCTGACAAGCAGCTAAATTCCTGTGTGGGTATTAGTGTGGTGTGAAGCTGGGGTTTTTTTGCATTTCTGCATGATTAAAGGGCTATTTTTATTTCTGCATATGCAATTGAGAGAGGAACACTGGCCTGTTGACACAGGAGAGATGGAGGAGATCATCACTCTGGGTGAAATTCATCTCACCTAACTCCAGCTGCCTGAAAAATGGGCATCTAGTCAAAGCTACTTGCCTGGGCCTCTTCTCCCTCCTCTTTTAGTCAACAGAGAGAAACAGATACTGCCAAAAGCAATTCATCTCCCCTATCTCAGACATGCAACCAAGATAGAATCAATTACCTTCTTGGAGTTGCCTCTTTCTCTTGAGAAACTATATATGGAGGCTACATTTCTAGCTCTGAGCAGCCATTTAACTTTTAGATGGCTAGCTAAGCTGAAACATACTCTCTTTGTACATTTGTAGCTCAGATTTCTGTTTGCAAACAAGGAAAGTAAAGACTTGGTAAAGCCGTTCCATATGCTGGAAACAAATACTTTTAGTGTATGTTACAAAGGAAACAGTATTTGCATAGACTACACTTCCAGTCTTTCATCTGCTGCTGTGCCAGTGAACTGCTGGGTTCAAAGAGTCAGTGATTATCAAGACAGCAAGATGAAGGGACTGAGGAGCAGCAGGACAGAATGGGCACCTAAAAAAGCTTTTGGATAGTTTTTCTGAGAAATCAGTAATTACCGGTGCTTAGCATAGCCATAGATAAGCGAATTATCACTTTCAGTGTTCTAATAACACATCTTTTAAAACTCTTCAGGGGATTACTTTTAGTACTTGAACAGTGAATTCAGAGCTTATGAACTGGTCAACCAGTACTATAGGAGCTGAGAACTGTGTTGTCCCAGATCACCTACAGCAGAATTAGTGAAAGAAGTAACCTAACAACAAGGGACTGTGAAATAGAGTGGTATTATGCTAGTCTACATAAATTGTGTAAAGAGTTGAATACAAGTTGGATCTTCCACGCTTATTTGCAAGCCTCAGTGTTTTGAAACATCAAGGCAGGAAAGAGAGGGTTCAGATATCAGGCATTAGAAATTTAAAAAGCAAATGAAGTAAAAATTAAACTCTAAGTTCTGACCGGAGCACAGTGCATGCATCTTGTCAATATATTAATAAAAACCTAATATCAGTGCCTTCTTAAATTCATAATTTTTTTATTTATATTTTCTTTCTGGACAATATGAAATTTCTGTGAGTATATTTTGAGAAACATCTGGATTGTACACAATTTTATCTACAATTTTTAAACAACTTCAGTTACTCCTCCAGTGAAATTACAGAAATGTCAGGCTTTGTAGTGAGATCTACTTTGAAGTCATCTTTCCAATTGTATGTGAATACAAATAATACTTTATTTATTGACTTCTAAGAAATGAAGCAGTGGGCATGTCATGTTATTTTTGGTAGCTTTCATGTTGTCATCTGTAAAGTGATGAATCTGACATCTAACATTACACCAACACAGTTATGTTTTTCTATCAAGCAGCAGATCTTTTCTGTGTGCCCAGTGTTGCACAGATTTAGTTTGTCCTTGAATCACCCACTGTGAGTCAGTTTCCCAGAAGAGTGGGAGCTGGATAAAACAGCTGTATTAAATGGAAGAAGAAGATATACAAAAGCTATACTAGATTTTGCTGCAATTTCCCTTGCAGTCCAGGTGGAGACTGAGAGAAGACTGAACTCAAGGCTAGAGGGAAGCGGCACTTAAAAATGACAGTATTATTTTGTGGTTTTGTAAAAAGTATATTATCCTGCTAGTTTCTTTACAAATTTTGTAAGATTGATGTAACTTCCTGTATTGGGTTTGTGAGGCCAGTTTTTGGTGTCAGGAGGCTGTATGGTGGCCTCTGTGAGAAGAGGCCAGGGATTGCCCCATGTCGGACACAACCAGTTCCAGCTGGCGTTGCAATAGACTCACCACAGGACACAGCATTCAAAATGTATTACAGAAAAGGACAAAACACTGCATGGCAGAAAGAACAGTGAGAAAAAAAAGTATGGGAGAAAACCCTACAAACACCAAGGTCAAAGAAGGAGGGAAGGAGGTGCTCCAGCCACTGGAGCAGAGATTCCCCTCAGCCTGTGGAGAGCAGCACAGTGGAGGAGATGTCCACACTGCAGCCTGTGGGGGTCTGCACTCCAGAGCAGTTGGCTATTTCCTGAAGGAACTGCAGCCTGTAGAGAGGAATGATGATGGAGCAGAGGAAAAGTATGAGGAGAAAGGAGCAGCTGTAATGGAGTGACCTCAGTCTCCATTCCCCATCCCCTTGCTCTGCTTGTAGAAGGAGGCAGAGAATTTGGGAATAAAGGAATGAAGTTAAGCCTGGGGAAGAGTGGGGGGAATTTTTTTTTTTTTTTTTAATATTTTTGTCTTTATTTTGTGGTACTCAACTCTCTTTTAATTGACAATAAATTAGACTAATCTTCCCTAAGTTAAATCTGTTTTACCTGTGACAGTAACTGGTATGGAGTTCACCTGTCTTTATCTCAACCCATGAGGTTTTTCATCTTATTTATCTACCTGCCCTGTTGAGGAGGAGGAGTGAGAGAGCAGCTGGGTGGGCATGTGGCTGCTGGTCAAGATTAACCCACCACTCTTGCATACTTTCATCATACTTTTCCATTGAAGGAAAAATTCTTAGGATCAAGTAAATTTCAATAAATAACTGGGTTTGGATTGTTACATTTTGTGTAAATTGTACCTTGGCAAATTCTTTAAGAAAATGCTTTTTATTTTCTTGAATGCAACCAAACTTTTAGGACTACGTTTGCTTCTGTGGAAGTAGAAGAATTCATAGCTGTCAACTTTGTCACACTTGATATATGTACCTGTAGTCCTGGTCAACAAGTTTAATGTCAGTCAGTGGTGTGCCCTCGTGGAGAAGAAGGTGGACTGCATACTGCATGAACAAGAGCAAATGCAATAGATCAAGGAAAGCAGTTATTCCCCTTTACTACAAGTAGACTACTGTGTCTAGTTCTTGCCCCCTCCCTTGCCCCACCCCCCCACCCCCTTCCCTAAAGTAATTTTGCAAAATTGGAGATATTTCTGCGAAGGGCCACAAAGCTATCTGACAGCTGGAACACACAAATTACAAGGGGATACTAAGATACTGTTGAAGTTTGTTTAGCCTGGAGAGGAGACAATTAAGTTTGGATCTAATTGCAATGTTGCACTAAATAAAAGTGGTTCATTGAGATGTAAACTTTTCTCAGATGTGTATGATGACAGTACAAGAGCCAAGGTTGTAAGAAGAAAGATGCTGATTGTCCATAAGGAAAAAATCCTTCACAATAAGAACTGTTGAACAGTGAACCGATTGCTCAGAAACGCTGTGAAATCTCCATCTTTAAATATTTTAAATCTGATATGCATAAGGTTTTGAGCAACCAGGTCTAACTTTGAGGTTTGCTTTGCTTTGAGCAAGAGACTAGAATCAATAATTTTCAGGTATCCAAACCAACCTAATTGTTTATGTAATTCCATGACCCAACAACTATATTTACCTTAAAAAAAAAAAAAAAAAAAAAACAAACAAAAGAAACCCACAACAAAAAACCCAACAGATTAAAACTTTAATAGTTAATGAGGCATTTGGCTTTTGAACACATTTGCTTTGCATTTCCACATATATAAATACACCCATGCACACACAAATGCACATTCACATGTCTTCCAGTGAAGCTTGTGTCAGATATGATTTGTCTCTCTCTCTCTGTATATATCATAAATAAGTAGAAACATAAAATAATTTAAATTGGAAAGAATCTCTGGAGAGCAAGTGCTTCATCTCCCTTATTACAAGCAGGGACAAAGTAGATCTCTGTGAACCATATATAAAAAAAATTTCTTTAGAGCAAGAGGAATATTCATTTCTATATAAATTATGACTGCACTGCTGATACTGTATGTATATTGTAATGAAATAAATACAAGGCATTTATCCATCCTAAAGGAGTAGGTTTTATTGTTTAGGAAAACTAAAAATCTTTAGGACAAAGATTCAGTATCTGCAAATACAACAATTTTACTGAGAAATCACTAAAATCATGCAGCATCATGACTACAGAAAAACATAGCACAAGTCAATTGACACTAAATATGCATTTTAGCTGAAGCACATGAAAAGTCAGTATGTTGGCTGGCATTGCTTTTGCTTTCTTTAAGGATTATAAATGGAACTCTTTTGGGGAAATATTGCTGAGCTGCTCCTTGGAGGGAAAGGCGGTTCAAGCACTACTAGGTCCATTTTGAGGAAAGATTTCTTTCCATCTAAATCAGATAGAAATTTGCATTTCCCCCATGGTACTGATGTGAAAATAACCATGTCATTATTACTTTGTATTCTATGGTATATGATCTTTCACTGATTATTTCTTTACACTGCTCTGCTATTTTACAAGAGACAGTTTCAGCGAACAAATCTGCAATTTTCTAATATAAATTTTGAATGCCTCTTCATAATGCTGAAATATTCTAATTCTAGCATATTTATAGCACTAGTGATTATAATTAGACTGCCACTCTTCTACCATATATGTATATTTTTCCTTAGGATGTGTATCTAGAACATCAGTTTTGTGCTTAACAGTAAAGATATCTGATATTTGAATAAAACTTACTGCTTAGTTTTCCTGGAACTGAATATATCATAGATGTTGCTAATAACTCTCAACATATTTATCACAGTAGAAATTTGTTTCTGAAGAGCTCGAACACTAGCAGGATCTTACATTTACTGAGTGGTTGTCATGTTTTAACCCCAGCCAGCAACTAGAACCATGCAGCCGCTCGCTCATTCCCCCAACTTGCAATGGGAGAGAGAATCAGGAGAGTAAAAGTGAGGAAAAACTCATGAGTTGAGATAAAGAGAGTTTAGTAGGTATAACAAAAGCCGTGCATGCAAGCAAAGTAAAACACGAAATTAATTCACTACTTCCCATTGTCAGGCAGGTGTTCAGCCACCTCCAGGAAAGCAGGGCTCCATCACATGTAATGGTTACTTGGAAAGACAAACACCATCACTCTGAACGTTCCCTGCCTCCTTCTTATTCCCCCAGCTTTATGTACTGAGCATGACATCACATGGTATGGAATAGCCCTTTGGTCAGTTGGGGTCGACTGTCCCGGCTGTATCCCCTCACAAATTCTTGTGTCCTCTCAGCCTGCTTGTTGGCAGGATGGGATGAGGAACAGAAAAGGCCTTGACTGCCTAGCAACAACCAAAACCATTAGTGTGCTGTCATCACTGTTTCTCATCCCAAATCCAAAACATAGCACTACACCAGCTGCTAGCAAAAAAGTTAACTCTATCCCAGCTGAAACCATGGCAGTGGTATAGTCTATGTCAGTGTGTATTTGAACTTGACAATTTATGACAGATACGATATAACAAAGACTTTTTGTGTCTCTGATAATCAGGTAAGTAAAAAACAATATATTCCTGCAGTTGAACCCATGGGAAACTGTGGAAAATTGATTTTTCTCTCTCTTAAAATAGGTAGCTAAAGCTGTCCTAATAAATTATCACTAGGAGGACAAGCATTCCTCTTAATAAGTGACCCACTTTCCTGAGATCTTTAATAATTTTCTAAAATTAATTAGCAGTTTGGTTATTCTGGTATCTTGGTATTCAAGGCAGCAAGATGAAATATGTAGATGATTTTTTTCTGGATAACAGACATTTATTTCTGCTGAAATAGTGAAAAATGTGTATTTTTCATGCCTATATCTCAGAACATTTCATCTGTGGAATAGTTTGGCACTCTTCCAGTAGGTATACCTAACTTTGATATGAACTATCATATTCTAAGATGGTAGCCTAATTTACCTTTCTAGTTTCATTCTTTTTGAAATGTATATATAAAAATGATTTAACATATGTGAAAACAAAGCCAACAGCATGATTGTTTGTCTGTACTGTATAATCAGTTCTTCACAGATGCTGAATAGAAAATTTTCAATCAATAGTTTGTATTAGTTATATATAAGTAGTTATAGGCTAATGGAATGTGCTTCAACAAGGCCAAGTGCCGGGTCCTGCACTGGGGCCACAACAACCCCATGCATCGCTACAGGCTTGGGGAAGTGGGGCTAGAGAGATGCCTGGCAGAAAAGGACCTGGGGTTTCTAATTGACAAGCGGCTGAATATGAGCCTGCAGTGTGCCCAGGTGGCCAAGAAAGCCAATGGCATCCTGGCTTGTATTAGAAATTGTGTGACCAGCAGAAGTAGGGAGGTGACTGTCCCCCTGTACTCAGCACTGGTGAGGCCACACCTTGAGTATTGTGTCCAGTTTTGGGCACCTCAATATGAGAGAGATATCGAGGTGCTGGAGCAAGTGCAGAGAAGGGCAACGAAGCTGGTGAAGGGTCTGGAGAATAAATCTTATGAGGAGCAATTGAAGGAGCTGGGACTGTTTAGTTTGAGGAAGAGGAGGCTGAGGGGAACCTCATCACTCTCTACAACTACTTGAAAGGACATTGTAGAGAGATTGGTGCTGGTCTCTTCTCACAGGTAGTTAGCGATAGAACAAGAGGGAATGGGTTCAAGCTGCAGCAGGGTAGGTTTAGACTGGACATTAGGAAAAAAATCTTCACAGAAAGAGTGGTCAGACACTGGAATAGGCTGCCCAGGGAGGTGGTGGAATCACCATCCCTGAATGTGTTTAAGACTTGTTTAGATGTGGTGTTAGGGGATATAGTGTAAGGGAGAATTTTGTAGAGTGGGGTTGATGGTTGGACTCGATGATCCCAAGGGTCTTTTCCAACCTAAATGATTCTATGATTCTATATATATGTATTTATGTATCAAGAAGTAGCTCATAAACTAGAGACAGTATGGACAGAAATGAAGATAAAACATAATTTTGTGATTACATGATTGTGTTGAAAGGCAGATATCTGATCTTATCTGATAGCTGTCAGGCTTACTAGAAGCAATAATTAGCTTTAGAATTATAAGTGTTGTTTTAGAGTTGATTGAAAAAGTTCACCTAAAACCCTCAAAAGTTCAAAAGTTTCAGTGAGAATGCATATCTACCTTTACATAAACATTATTAGAGAGAAAGATATGAAAAATATTGGGTTTATAAGATCAATTTTTTTTTTTTTTTTTTTGTTCATTGTAACTTCCGGAGTTAGTTCCTACATAAATCCTACTATCTCAAGCTCAGTTTAGCAGTCTGTTGGTTTTTTATGTCTCAGAAAGCAATACAGTCTACTTTCTCCCATATACAACCCAGTGTCAGGAAGGCTCTGGACACCACCAGTGTCTAAATATTGTACCACCAGGGGCCCTGGAGTCAAAAGGTTCCTACAGGAGTTCACAGGTGGCCTGATTTGGACATCTATTGGTGGAATTAAACCAACTCCATGTTGACATCTATTTCTGATCCCATCACTCTTGATACCCTTCACAATCAGTGAAAAGAAGCAAGCACTCTTCAAATGGGATTCATCTGACCTTAAAATGAATGCTTAATATAGACTAGATGAAGCTAATCCTTGAAGCGTCTATTGCTCTCCACAGAGAATAAAGGACGACTAGATTTGCTAATAAATCTACATTCAGATAACTAAACTTGAGCTGGATGACCCTCCCTGATGCTTTGTTGCAATTCTGACATGACTGCAGCGACATCTATATTGTACTTTATTATCCAGAGGGTTTGATCTGGTAGGCATGCTAATCAAATTCTTCCGGACTGAGTTCAGTTCAATATGAAAAGTGACAGAGCAGGTGCTGTATTTTGTGGGGAACTGCCCTAACCATTTTCATTACTTTCATATCTCTTATTAAAGCAAGAACTGAAGGAGACAGGAAAAGAAAATATCAGTTTGGGATGAGTGGGAAACCCTTAATTCATTTTCGCTGTGAATGGAAATACATAGCTATATTGACTTTAGCACTTTTTCTTTTATATATATATATATATATCACTTAAGTCTTTATGGTAAAAGACAGATAGCAGTAGCAAAATGTCTTCAAAAGATTTGTCTAAAATTTCTGTCCTTACAACACAAAAGAACAAGGCTGGTTGCATCTGAAAATATAAATGGAATACAAACTAGGTACTATGTTTCCACACTTCAAGCAAGTAATGTTTCTTTATAGGATAATATGATCGAAGTTGAGGGGAAAAATTCCCCAAATTTCATGATGTCTTCCTTCTGCTCTTTCACCAGATTTGTGTTATCAGTATTGATCTCTTTGCAAGCAGCAATTGTCTTAAGTAATTTCATTACAGAGGTGCAGATACAGGGAGGGTTGGGAATAAGACAACATTTAACACTGAATGATCTGCTTGGTTGACAAAATTAACAGCTCACTGTCAAGTCAGTAGTACCAATTAAGTACATTACCTAGTAAAAGCCTTTCAACTCTTGTTTTCCAGAAGCCACACATTTTACTAAAGGCAATATAGACAAGTACATTGCATTTTACTAAATGCAATGTACATAGATACAAGGAAATCTATCCTTTTTATTTGACTGTAATTAAGTTATTATTGTTCTTGTGAAGTATCCCACTGCTCTTGGGACCAAAGTATAAGGTTCCAAATTTAATGTAAATCATCTGTCTAGTCAAAGAGTATTTCACCTACTGATCCTGCAGTGGTACTAGCACTCATGCAACACCATGTTCACTTTAGGCAAGGAATATAGAAAGCTGAAAACTAACACAGCAAAAGAAATAAAAAATAAACATTATTAATTTTCAGCCCAGTGATCTTCATTTCCCTAACTCTTGTTCAACCTGGTGACTGTCACTGTGAGCACGGTGTCTGTGTGAGCAGAAGGAAAGAGTGTGACATAAAGCTAGAGGCAGGAAGATGCACAGGTTAGCAGCAACGTAGAGTTATGTGTTCCTCATAAAGCTGTGACCTGAGCCAGACATCTGTTCTACTGTTTTTCCAGGTATTCTATAAACACGGAGAAGTAAATTTTGAAGCATGTGTAATTTGCTACAGGAAAGTAGCAATGTTGCTATGTTGAAGACTCACTTTTGCATCAAGTGTTACCAATCTAGCTGCTCGCCACCTGAGGTACTAGCACTGTGCTGGCTTTCTAGTAAACCTAGCTGGTGCCTTACAGCAGCTCAGACTTTAAGTGCCAAACCCAGGTCTCCAGATGCAAAAATGGAAACATGGGTTTAAGGAAATGGCAAGAAGAGGAAGGTTTGAAAAGTCTGTTAAACTTTGATTATAGAGCATGGGAGGATGTGGAAGTACATCAGAAGGCTACATTTCTTGTCACTTAAAGCCCAGGGTACAAGTTATCAACAATTAGTCATCTGTTTTGTTGGACTCACTGAATTCACATAAGCCTGTAATATGGTATTGGTTTTGCTAGTAACAGGCTATAAACTTTGTAATGAATTTGCAAGGTCTCAGGAGTGAGGGTTAACTGTAATAGAAATTTTTCTAACATCTAACTTGATTTACTTTTGTTTAACTTTGTATGATACCACCTCGATTTTAAAATTCTAACGTAACAATGTAGTACAGACAAATACAGGACTGGTACAATAACACAGGGCTTGAGAAATAACAACTTGCTGTAACACTCCCCCACTCCTGCTACCTACGTGAAGCCACTGACCTTAGGGCTCAGGGAAACAGGAAAAGAGGGCATATCATCGGGAAAAGAGAGCATATCATCAGGAAAAGAGGTAGAAGTTAAAAGTGCATGTTCAACAAGTTTAATTGTGTTGTTATTATTACTATAACTTCATAATAAATTCTTTCACTGTCTTCAATAATTAAAACTTTCATAGTGATTCTTGGATTAGACTGTTAAGATGCCAATTATACTAACAATAAATTATTGACTTTATAGACAAGGTATGTTTTCTTTTTTCTCATAAGCAAAGCTTTGAGCATAAAACTATTTATTCTCTGCTAATTGCGTATGAATCCAAAATTTCTGTGGAGGAAATGAATAATTCTTCAAACCTGGAATTAAATGGTCATCTGTGAATAAGGTAGTTTGAAGAATGAAAAAAAAAAAAAAAAAAAAAAAGCATGATTTTTAATGGAATCTAAGTAAAATGCTCACACAGTGAATATTATTCACACTGTGAGGAGGATGGTAGGGGACTTTTAATTAAAAAAAAAATGGTTTTGTGATTATATACTTAGAAACCTCACTGTAACACTTTGCTCTAGGATGGTAAATTAAATGTTCATAGACAACCTCAGTTATTGGCACATCCTAATATCTCATGCCTTGTCTTTACATTCATGGCAGTATTTTTTTAAACATAGATATTTTCCATATAATACATATCTATGGTATAAAAAGCGAAGATATTTTATTACCTGAGTACAGGTTATTTAATGGACCATTTAATATAAACCTATTGATATGAGGATCAATAAATTGTATAATAATTTTTCCATCTATTAATCATTCATCTGTTCCAAGGTTATATTGCTATTCCTTCAAGAGTTTCCATGTAATGTTTGGGTTTTTTGGGTTTTTTTTGTTTTTTTTTTTTTCCTCTGTAGAATACAAAATGGAGAATGAGGTGTCTGTGCCACGTGCCAGGTGCATAACCATACATCAATGCACACAGACTAAGAGTTATCACTTCCTTCTTACAGGACTTCAGAAGTGACTCCCACCAGAATATTCTGAGGTTGTGTGGGAAGACCTGCAGTCCTGGTGGTGCTGGCTTTAAGTGATTACCAGTGGGGTAGTCTGCATCTAAATTAAAAGCTCTTCAACTGCGCTAGGCAATGGAGTTTAACCTTGGAATTAGATGGGAAACAATCACTTTAGAGACTAGGCATGTACTCTTCCAATCCCATGGATCAGCATATGACAGAAGAGCCACTACAAGGAAGAAAAACTGACAGAATGGTAGGGACGGATACAGAAAGTCATTGTTTCATTTGCTATTTAGAGTTGTGATGGAACTGAAGATAACAGAATTGCCAGGACACCTTGTGATGTTGACTGGCTAAAAAAAAAAAAGTGGTCACAAGAAATCATAGTACTTTTTATTAAGTTTCCCTAGATTTCCAGAAGGAACTCAAATATGCTTGCTAACTTTTCAGTAGTAGTCATTAAGCATTGAACCATTCTATGTTTTTGAAGAATAAATATTATAAGATCAGTTGTAGCTATATTATTCCCTCATGGATAGATCAATTTCTTTATGCTCAGCCCTTATTGCAAGACCTGTTATTCTCTAGTATTGTAAAGGCATATTGAACCAAAAGGGGAAAAAAGAAGAAAAAAAAAGAAGAAAAAAAAAAAAAAAATCCGTTCAGGGCCCTGACCCTTTATTCTGGCTAAGAAATTATCTCAGCAGTTCAAATGAATGCATATGAGGAGGCCGTAAGCCTTTTGGTTTTGTTTTTTTTTTCCCTTTTTTCACTACCACTGCTCAATTGTTCTATATGATTTGAATGTATGTTAAAGGCTTGACCTCAGAGAAGGCTAGATTGTATTTTTAAAATTCACCTAGGAAAGGGACAATTCCTGGATAGTTACAGGAACAGACAAAAAAGTCAGTGAAAATTCATGAAATCTCACACATTTCCTTGTTTAGTCAAAAGAAATGCATTCTAATAAAGCATCTACATGCTCTTGAAAACAAGGTGATGGGTTCCAGGTTTTTGCCGCCTCCACAATTATATTTCCTTTCTCCTGTCTAGTTCTTTCTAGAGGGTCCCTACTTGTCCATGTCAGAGTAATCACAACCTCAGTCTTAAACTGTCTATTTAACCCCAGGACACTCTGAATGCAAAAATACTTGGCTGCTAAGTCTGTGAATGGGCTTTCTCAAGTTAAGACCATATGTCATGTACACAAAAGCTAATTTAAAGACTAAAAGATGATGAAATAAATAAAAGACTGAGTGGCAAAATGAACAGACTCTTTCATCTATTCTATTGTATTTTCAAAATTTTGTAGTTTTATGCTTTTCTAGAGACTTTTTACTTACAACTACCGATGCTGTTAGTTCCAAGCTTTATTTAAAAATATGTATTTAAAAATATTGTTTCAAAAATCCTAATTTTACAGAAAGCTTTGAAGCATCAGCTGAAACTCTAAACATTCAGAAGATAGCTCCCTCAAAATAATTTTCATTCTTGATATGCATTCTTTTGGTTAACTCATGATTTTCTAGTTAATGTCATTATTTTTGATGACTAACTTCTGTTTTTGTATGCCTTTAACTGTCAGTACTGCATTCCTCTCTGTCTATTTGTTCAAACACAGATTTTTACATGCAGAGATACAACTAGTTTGTGTTTCTTGAATATAGTCTGTATTAAACTGCCAGATTCATTTATTTTCGATCTTGATTTAGATGCTAAATGGTACATGATGGGAATAAAATTTAATACAATAAAATCTATTGTGAATCACAGACCACTTTTCTAAGTTAAATTGCAGGAATGTCCATGTTTTCTTTAAAGATATTGTGGATCTGGACATATTTGTAGTTGTTTTGCACTCATGACTAGAGTTTGCCTTTCAGATGATAAAAGATTATGATTCTAGTAATAACAAGTTAAACTGCTGCTGTATATGAACTTTCAATTTTTTCCCACCAAAAAATATTCATTCTGTTCAAGACTTTGTGGACTTAATTAGTCATAGGGCATGAGAAAATACCTGGTTAATGCAAAGATTACTATTTATAAGAGATTACAATGAAGTTAGGATATACTGTGTTCCTGTTATATGCTAATTAGCATGAAATTATGATAATGGCAACCACATTTTAAGTGACTGTTAGGAAGCGTCATAGAATAGGTTATTTGCGAGACATTCATTAAGGGAAAAATATGGAAAGAGAGGGCAAATAGTGAAAATCCTGTTGATATTGGTTATAATCTTTAATAATACTGATTGTAACCCTTAAAAATATTGTATTGGGTTTGTGCAGCAAGGTGATGCTGCAAGTGTGCCTTCTGTAAGAAGTGATCCGGGGCTGCCTCCATGTTGGACAAAGCCAGTCCCAACTGTTTCCGAAACAGACCCACTGTTTGCCAAAGCTGAGACCATCAGTAATGCTGGTGACACCTCTGGGTAAAATATTTATGAACTTGTAAAAAAACCTGTGCAGCACCTGTGAGAAAATGTGACAGAAACATGCGGGCAAGACATCAAGGTCAGAGAAGAAGGAGGAGGAGATGGTCCCCTCATAGAGATTCCCCTACAGGCCATGGAGAAGACCGCAGTGAAGCAGTCTCCCTGCAGCCCATGGTGGACCATGTTGGAGTAGATTTCCACCCTGCAGCCCATGCAGGACACTACAACAGAGCAGGTGGGTGTGCCCTGAAGAAAGCTGCAGCCCATAGAGACCCTATGCTGGAGCAGCCTCCTGGCAGAAGCTGCAACCCGTGGACAAGCACACGCAGGAGTAGGTTTTCTGACAGGAAATATGGCCCATGGGGGACCCACGTTAGAGGATTCTCTTCCTGAAGGACTGCATGCTTTGGGAGGGACCACGTGCTGGAGCAGGGGAAGAGTGTGAGGAGGAAGGAGCAGCAGAAGTGAAATGTTACAAACTGACTGTAATCCCAATAATAATTTGGAATACTATTTGCTCAAATAAAGGCACTTCTCACTAAATACTGCTTTTGAAGAACATAATTATCCTTACCTTTGTGTTCAAACTTTCATCTCATCATTGAATTTTTATAGAATTTCTTTTCAACAGTAATTTGAAATTAATATTTAATGTCGGCCTTAAGCAGATAATTGCAGTACTGGAAACGTAGACGTGAAAATACAAAGAATTTCAATTTTAATCTTAATAAGGAACAAGCTCTCCAGCAAGATTACATTCCATCTGATATAAATGAGAATGATACTTGATGATCACAGGGCTGGAGCACCTATGCTATGAGGACAGGCTGAGACAGTTGGGGTTTTTCAACCTGGAGAAGAGAAGGCTCCAGGGGAGAATTTATTGTGGCCTTTCAGTACCTAAAGGGGGCCTACAGGAGAGATGGGGAGGGACTCTTTATGAGGAAGTGTAATGATAGGACACAGGGTAACAGCCTCAAACTGAAAGAGGGTAGATTTAGATTGGATATTAGGAAGAAATTCTTTACTTTGAGGGTGGTGAGACACTGGAACGGTTGCTCAGGGAAGCTGTTGATGCCCCATCCCTGGAATTGTTCAAGGCCAGGCTGGATGGGGCTTTGAGCAGCCTGGTCTAGTGGGAGGTGTCCCTGCCCATGGCAGGGGGGTTGAAACTAGGTGATCTTTAAGGTCCCTTCCAACCCAAAACATTCTGTGATTCTGTGTGATTCTGTGATTCTGTGAAAGTTATACAGGAGAGTGTATAGCTAATTAGAACAATACTGAAATGGAGTGCAATTCCCAGGACAGATTTTTTTGCGTTCTGGTTGAATCCACACCTGATTTTTTGAAACAGAGAGTGAATACTGGTGAATTTAGACCATATGTCACGACAAAGAGCTTAGATTTTCACAATTGGGCCCTATCTGAGTGATTGTAACGTGACACTTTAATGGAGAGACCTGTGAACAAACCTGAAATTTGTAAGTACATCTGAAAGGTTCGTATAGCTACATATCTTGTACATCTTACTTACTAATAAAATGTTGCAAATAATGTACATTTTTCAGATGCAGAAAATGTTTGAACCTTCTAGAAATGTCCACCATCCATGAATTGTTGGATATTCTGACTCTAGATCCTGAGAGTCAGTCATCTGGTTACAGGGAGTCTGCATTTATTTCTAGGTGGCAATCAGAGTGGAAGGCATGCACTGAATCTAGAAAATCTAAGATTACCTGTTTTATCACACTTTGCCACAAAAATGACTATCAACAAGCACCGAACTGTGGCATTTCCGCACTTTTCAAACAGACTTGAGCTAACACGTTCATTTCAATCTTTGATTGCATCTCTGTGTTGGTGTTTATAGTTTGGTGGTTGAGTTGTTTTTGTTTTTTTTTTTTGTAACTATTTTTTTTTTTTTTGCAACAAATAGCTATAATTTGCATTTTATACTTCTGAAATACTTTCTTAGTACTTGGGGTTCTGGATGTGTAGAGTTTCTCCTTGAAGGAGTACTCCATTTGAATTATGAATCACTAGCAATTTACATCATGATGAGATAGAATCTGAGATCAGAGAATTTTTCTGCTTCTAGCTATTGATTCAAAATGGCTTAATGACAGAGATATAACAAAATCTGCAGGAACAGAATGAAATCTTCAGATTGTTAATGCAGTTGCCATTGTAATTATTCTTTTCAACATGATCAGCTACTTAGATTAATTTTTTAAATAAACCCGAGAAAGAATAATTTCTTGATCTGCTGGAGGCCCTCAGATACTTTCCACACCATTTTTGAAATAAATAATGTTTAAAGGTGTAATTGAAACTGCAAGTATTTTTGAATCATTAAACCATTTGATTTCTGCAATTTTAAATCCTGCATATGAATAACACATTTGGGAGCTCATTGGTAGCCACATTCTTTCTCTTTGACTTATAAAAATTGTTTGCTATTTACATTAGTATTCAGGCTTTTTCAGAAAGCATGAAAACATTGTCAAGAAACAATAACAATGAAAAGGACTTTGAGGAAAAAATACAGATAAGGCAGTGACTGCTATAGATATTTGAAAAGTAAGATGCTACATACATGACAAATAGCAACAAATTATGAACTTTACAAAAGTGCTGGTGAGAAGTTCAGATTTCATTCAAATAATGCAAAAACGTCTGAAAAGTTATTTGTATAGATACTAGGTTTAAATAAGTTTGCATTACCATATGAATACAATAAATGCAATCAGTCTGTGTATTGCCTGAGGAAGAGGAGAACAGACAAAAAGCGATTTCAAAAGGATTTTTTATAAAAAATTTTATTTCTTAGTTTGAAGTTGGACATCTGAATAAAAACAATACAGACAACATGCTACAGAAACATCTTCCTAAATGATTATACTGGACTAGTAGCAATATTTGTAGGTAGCATTTCTTTCCCTACATTAATTTAGTTAGTTAGAGTCTCTTACATTAGTATTTTTTTCACAGTGCATGTTCCTTCTACTGGTGTATTCGTATTCCTACAATTTTTCAGTTTCTGCAGACGGCATTCATCTCACTGTATTGCAGATGCTGACAGTTTGCTATAAACTAAAAATCATTATTAAATGGAAAATAAAGTAAAAAAAAAAACACCAAACCCCAAAACATCAACAATTCTGCCATTATTGTATAAATACTAATAACAAGTACTTAGGTATTATCTTTCAGTAACGTTTTGTAGCTTGAATTTCCAAAGGCCTCAAGAATGCACACATGACCAAGAAAGTTTTAAGGCTATCTTAAAATACACTTTCAAAACATCAGACACTTAGAACTTTAGACAACATCTTAAAAGGATGCTCATATGGATCTGAATAAAAGTATGCTTTGATGAAAGATCAATGGATATGTATGTCATCCTAGAAAATACGTGGTTAACAGCTGAACAGAGTGACACTGATGAGAAAACGTACATTGTCAGGCCCAGGATGGATGAGTTACCAAATTGAACAGGAACCTTCTAGGGGGAAAAACAGTTTACCCAATATAGGCATCCTAAAATTTAAACATGTGTAAAAGTATCAAAGCCGTGCTTGTGCCATACTTCAGAATCAGGGACACAGAACTTGTAACTCAGACGTCATTATTTCACTGCTATGTATTACTGCATTGTTATTAAAAGGAAATTTATCTCTACTGCTCGTGTTTTATCTGATAACCTGCCATTGAGGCTTTGCTGTAATTTGACCTAGTATCCTGTGCTTTTGTTGGAAAGAAATAAGTACTTTTAGACTGTGACTCCTCTCATAATAATGACACCTAAGGCATTTGGATGAACTGTGCTTCTAAAAGAGCTTACATCTTTCTACTGACTCTAATAGTGGAAATCTGCAACTGGTAAGACAAACTTCTCCCACTGTCTTTGTGTGTCTTTTGCCATTTTATATTGTATTTCTGTTTTCTCAATCTGACATAGACGGTTACAAATTATCTGGATTTCATCAGCAAAAAAACCTAACATAGCAGTCATCATCATATGTGAGTAAGAGTACAGATAGTCATAATTTCATAACAACATGCTAGGAAAATTATTATTTATCCTAGCTATTTCTTGATATTTTGTTACAATTTATTTCTTGGTGCAGATTCTTGAATCTGTTTCTAAGAACAATGTAAGAACACAATCACTGAAGTATTTGTTCTAGTCATTATACGTGTCTGTAAGTATATATTAACAACCATATCAAATCAGGTCAAAGTCCATCTAACCTGCATCTTTTTTTTTGTTATTTCTCAGTAGGTATACCTAGTAAAGACCTTATATATAGTGGCAATGTCTCAGCATACTTGTCCAGTGTGTAGCAGTGCCCAGCTTCTGATTCCTGTGCTTAAGATAGCCTCTTTACCAGGAGACTTCAGAAACTTCACAGGTTTTTTTCTTGACATCTCGTGAAAGCAAATAAATAAAAAACAAACTCCAGTGGTTTATTACTTCAATTAATCAATCAGTTTTTAATTTACCCAAACTACAGTACTTGCTTATGAATGTGGACAACACAACTGATTCTTTTTCATGCTGTTCCTAGCTCTCTGCATCCCTCACCTAGGTTCAGTTTATGTTATGCATGTCCAAATACTGATATTGGCAATTATTTCTTTCTTGCAGACGTTGTATTATTTAGAGTGCCAGTGAAGTGACAAGGCATACATACCACCCTCTTTGACTGACATACTTGTTTGCAATGTTACCTGTCAAAAAAAAAAAAAAAAAAAAAAAAGACAGAAGGAAAAAGAAGCAGATTTGTCTTACCTTGAATGACAAACAGCAATAAGTTGACATCGAGTGACAGAGCATTATATCCTCAGAAACATAAACACATTTCTTAATTTATATATGCTTGCATTAATTTTATTTTTATTTATGATTTTCTTTCTTGTGCCTGTGGCATATGTACCTTTGGCATTTCCCAAAAGAATTTATTTTGCTGATGCTTTGACAGTCTATCTGAAATAAAAGTCATCAGATTTACAAGTGGTGTTTCAGGTGCTTTTATTTCTTAGGTTATTTACTTGCTAACGCAAGCTTTACTTCCACACATCATGAAGTAAGTTGCAAACTCTCAAAAGGCTTATGTTTTCTATTGTTACTTGTTTTTCCCCTTGTATTGAAACACCAGATCTCCTTAGTCCCTTGTACAAAATAGCTGTTTCTCTTTAAGCAGTAGCAAAAAGATTTTCTAAACCTAGGAACAGGTGGGGCTATGCAGCAGTTAAGAAACTAATAATTTTTTATTCTCTCTGCAGAGCGGCCATGTGGCTGTGGTCCACAGCCCTTAACAATTTTTTTTTCACTGTACTGCAGTAGTAAGACTGTGGAATAACTGACTCTGAGACAAGTATTTCTCATGTTCACTTCTGTACATGCACATATATAGAAGCCCTGTATCCCAAAAGAGCCCAGGGTATTGGGCTAGTGGTAATCCATGCAAAAACAGCTGTGTTTTCTATGGGCAAAGAAAAAAAAAAAAAAAAAAAAAAAATCTCTGTCTGAAATATGTGTTAAAGACATCTAAGCAATCTACACTGTGCAACATAAACTGAGGAATGGATCACCTTCATCTGCATGGGATGAGTCCTACTAACTTCAATCAGTCTTAGATAAAAAAAGGAAATTCAGGATATAAAGGCACATATTTTATTTGCTGCTCATTTTATGATTTCAGGAATTTAACATAAATTACTTAGCAAAAAATATTGCTTATTTTACTTGACTTTAGACATTTTAGAAATCATGTGAATAATTTTATTTCATTCAAACCAATTTCAGAACATCATGCTGTAGGTTCTGCTACCCACATCAGAGCATATGAGTATCTTAAACTGTTATGCTGAAACATACAAATCAGCTTAAAGGAGACAGTATTATCAGTAAATATAAAGGCGGCAATAGTCTCATAACCTTTATCTATAGGCATTAATTCCTACCCAGGTTTTTTCACCAGTAACACCGAATTGAATATTCTGTGATTCCTCCCAAGGGAAATAGTATGTAAGCACCTTCCTGGAGTTATAGAAGGGACTTGAAAGACAAATTCATGTTACGCACATGAACAATATAACTAAGAGAAAGACACCTTGATACTCATAAAATTACTATGAGTGAAAAGGTGCTTTCTCTACACTTATGGGAAAATAGTTTTCCGTAATATCATGAGTAAATACTTAAGATCAGATCATTATGGGATAAAACAAAATAGCAGAATGTATGGATAAAAGGTAGAAAGTCGAACTGGATATAAGAATAAAGCAGACATCAGCAAGTATATAGCATAAAATACAAAAATAAAAACAGGGAAGTAACTGAAAGAGAAAAATATTCTGAAAATAGAAACAAAAGTGAACGCTTAAGATTATGGAGGAAGTTTAAAGTGTAAACCAATGCAAAATAATAAACACATTAGATGGATTCTAATAAATAAAAGGCGAGAAGAGTTATTAATGGTGAAAGTTTTTCTGATTTTTGCATCCTTGCCTGTTCATCTGTTTTTATCTTCTTTTTATGTTTAAAATGCAATGGGGCAATTCTATTTTCATACATGTTTTGAAACCGCCTAGTATCTTTGAGTAGGAATAGCAGGAGCAGATCTACTTCCACACATATAACCCCTCTGAGATGTAATTATGTAGCAGCTGTGTAGTGTAATGATTTAGGAGAAAGCTTATGTACATTGAAATCCTTAAAAATTAAGCAAGAATAAACAGCGCAAATAACTACCCAGAATTTGATAAAGACACAAAGGTTAATAATCCATCAAAACCCAAGTCCAGAGTCATCCATATTCTTTGAAAGAGAACCCTTTCAGTATCTCCATAGAATAATTACTGTTTGGTCCAGCACTTTTCTGAGTGGGAAGATCACAGCTCACAGAATCATTAATAGCATCCTCTATATTTCATGAGTTTTCCCTAGAGGGCTTGCATCCAAGTACTGAGCAAACTTAATGATGCATAGTTTGAGATTTGATGAAATCACAGTTTTAGCTGTTCTGGCTTCAGGTTGTATCACAAAGAACACAGGGAATAGATATTGCACAGATATAATATGTCACATATGGGGGGAAAAAAAGTGCTTAATTTATGATTATTCATATAGCTTTGTTAATTACAATAAGAGAAGACAAATGTCATATTTATAACACTTGCTTATCAGCTCCCTGTTATGTTCATTTTGGCTTTGTACAACTTTCTATACTATGTAGAATTTTCCAGGATTTAGATCAGGTCCTTAACCCATTAAACCCAGTACCACTATATTAATGTAGCTGTTTTTTTAAAATGTTAACAAAATCATTTAGCTACAAGTTTTAATAGGCATTTCTATGGTTTTCAAGTTTAATGACAAAATATTGAGAAATACGAATATGAAACTTGGCAAGAAAAAAACCCTAATAAGAAATGTTGGTGATTTTTTTGTTGGTGGGAGGTTTGGGGTTGTTTTCTTGTTGAGGGTTGTTTTGTTTGTTTGTTTGTTTTGGCAGAGGTAATTGGATTAGTTTTTCAATGAATTTATACTTCTTTCCCCAAAATTTTGCTTGTTACAGTCACAATCTGTTGTACCACTTTGGTTTAAATTGCAAAACACAAAAATACTAATTTTAAGGAGATTGTGTGGTAAATATAAGTGTCTAATTACATATATTTAGAAGATCGCTTAGCCAGTTTTCTGAGACATAAATTATACAACCAAATTATTATGAAGTCTGTCCTAAAATAAGATACATTGGTACCGTAAGGTTTTGGGTTGGCTCAGAGCAAGGGGAGAATAAGGATACACCTAGACCTTACCTTGTACACTTAACTTCACCTATATATATGATGAATGAGACACAATTCATATTTTGAGGACACTTAGCTTGGAGTATAGCAGTTAATCACTTTGGGTAGGATTCATGTTGCCTAACTTTTGACATCTGAAATGTAGGTATCATGTCAAAGCTCATTATTTAGGCTTTCAGTATAATCAATGTGATGGACAAATACAGGTACATCATCCAAATTTTGAGACAATGTTTAGTCCACATCTGAGACTCCATGTCATAATGGTGAAGAAAATAAGCTGAGCTAAAAATGTTACCTCATAAAACTCCCTGGAGGCTGCAGGTATCATCCTATGGCATATTCTGGCGACTGCTGCCTCTATTAAAGCTGCTAAGGAATCATTCAGAGATGATGCACGACACCTATGGCTGATCCAAATAGCGAACTGTAAGATTAGGAAGCTTTCCACCCAGAAAAAAGTCTCCTGTGGAATGTCAAAAAAAAGAGGGCTAGAGGGCTGTAGCTCCCTGCAAATACCATGACATCCCCCATTTACGTCATGATTGCACACACTCCTTTTTCCTCTTTTTCCGCTCTTGAACACTGTACTTGAGAACTGTTGTGTTTATTGTTTTTTTTGTTCATGAAAAATTTAAAGAATCATGCATTATTTTATATAGCTGGCAAGAAATTTATTTGCCTTTTAAATAAAGATCAGTAGAGAGATTTAAAAATTCTGCAACTTGAAGTATTTTCTACTTTATATTTCAGAAGTGGGAAATTAGCAGTCTGGATTTTGAGGAAGGTCAACAATGCATACAGCTGAAACAATGACTGAATTTTATTTTCAAGCACAGAGCTATGTGCTTGCATGAGACTTATTTTCTGGAAGCTCTCAGCTAAACATTCAAGTTGAGTAACTTGAATTGCATTGATATAAAGATACATTTATTTTTAGGAACAGCACTCTCTTTGGGGCATTAAAATCTTGTCTGTGAAGGCAAACGCCCTTATTTGATGTTGATAAAGACATACAAGTGCTTTTATTTTCCTAATGCATGGTGAAGGTTTTCTGGTTCATCCACAGTTCTACTATCCGGGGGGACACAGCCAGAAGCATGCTGAACTACTAGAGCAGCATCGGGCTAAAAGTTCTACTACTTACAATGCGTGGTGAAGGCTAGTCCCTGTTCTTCCTTTAAAGAGTATTAGAAAAGGAAACAACTTAGTCTTTTTGGATTTGTATGGATAAAGAAAAATTTGGAGCAGAAAACACAGTATCTAACCCTTCACCAAAGAAAAATTGTTTGAAAGATATTATGAAGCTAATTTCTAATATAATATGTAATTGTTTCTTTAGACAAGTCATAAACAGACTTGGTTTACTTCCAAAACAGAAAAATGAAATTATAATGAAATTCTAAATAACTGATATTTAGAAGATATTTCACTTGATATTTGATTTTTTTTTTTTCAGGCTTTATTTATAAGTAAGAGCTTCCTTTCATAAAATTTAAAGATGTATTAGAATGTAATGATAATTTTATTTTACATTTTATAGTCACCCAAGGATGAATATATCAGGTATTAGTGAATGGAGTATACAGTAGAACTCCATTGAAAATCATATACACAATAGAACTGAAATGAAAATTACATGCATAATTTTGCAAAGTTAGCATTTTGAATCATTGAAATGATGGATTATAATCCAACCAACTCAATTTATACTCCAGGAAATATATGAGGGAAGTCAGGTAAATTGTAGATGTAGATAGAAGAATGGCTGTTAATTAGGAACATTTATTTTAATTAATAATATAATTTTGTTCTTGACTGTGGTATTTTTCAGGCCAAGATAGTAACAAAAATCTAAAGCAGTTTCTTAACCCCACAGTCAGAGTAAGCAGCTGGCTTTGGTGATTGATGGCAACAGTTGCTGAGTCCTAGGTTGGTTTGGTGGGTTTTGATCGAGCTGTTTAGGGATGCAAGAAAGGCCATTGCTCCTCTACAGCTCTGAAATATTCAGATGGCAAATACATGGATTCTCAGATCACAAAAGAGACAGAAGTTGAGGAAAATCTCTATTGACCATCTATGAATGCAAACCCACAGTACAGAGGGTTTTACAGAAGAACATGAAGGTAAAAAAGAAATCCTACTGAAACACAAGTGACAGAGGTAGAATGATGAAATCTTTTTGAATAACATCAGTATGCTGTATTGAACTTTTTTCTAAGAACTTTAAGTCTTTTTCTGATCCATTCCAAGGGCTGTTTGTGCTCTGTGTATATAAAAGAGGATTCATCTGACTTTAAATTTGTTATTAAGAAATCTGTACATTAATATAGACAATGATGTCAGGATTCTCTTGTGAAAAAAAAAAAAAATAGTAATCATCACCTTGTGCCATTTGAAAAATCTTAGGTATCCTAGTCATCTCCACAGTTCTGGAAGATCCAAGACACAAGACAAACTAAGGTAACCAAAGCCTTCCTAGGTCATCAGCTATAGGTCTGGTACCCCACAGTGCCCGAAATGTCATTGCAAGCCTGTGTTTAGGCAACTAAATCTAGATTCAGATTTCCCAACTGGCAAATAGGGAGAACTCATCACTTCCAGAAAGTGATTTATACCATCTAATTTGGTGACATATTTTAGGATGACATGCATTTCTGGAGATGTTTATTTCTTTGTTAAATGAAACTGGTTGACAAATTTAGACTAAGAATTGGATTCAGCCCAGAACTGGACAACTTAGCATAGTTTTCTACCTACTTGCTGAAGCATAAAATCTTATTCTACCCAATCTAGATAAGATAGTACCTCGCCTTGAGGTCAAGGCCATTAAAACTTATTACTGCACTCAATGCTCTGACACCTGATGAAAAACAGGAGCTTTTCTGAGTTGTTTATAGGTTCCAAGAATAAGGAATTCTCTAGTCCTGCTGACTGCAATGTAATATAGAGGATAATTTAGCTGAATGAACATAGGAGTCTATTTAGGAATAGTACCTCAAACTTTACTAACTATATTGATTGATTTCCATTAGCTATAATGGGTGTTTAGATATGTCCTTCACTTGTAGATATGTCTACTGTAGATAAATAGAGATACCTAAAAATAGATCTGAACCTCACAGTAAATGCTCAGTAGATTATATGTTTGCTTACCCCACCAAAAAAAACCCCAAAGGTTATTCCCTTTGAAGTGGATTAGGAACTACATCTACATTCTGGTTCTCATAACTCGTGTTACAGGAGCTCCACGTGAGCTTTGTCTTTTTGACAGATTCTGCAAAGAATATGGAACTCCAACTTTTGATTCAGATAACTGCAAGGAAAGGAAAGCATAATTTTTTTTTGTAATACCAACACTATTACACTACATCTAGATGCTGAGTGAAACAGTTTTCCATTCAACAGATTCTAAAATTCATCTGCAGGTTACAAAACCGAGGACTTGCCAATGCATTTACAGTAAATTGAACTGCCAGCTGCTGCAGAAGTACTGATATGCTAGTGGCTTTTCCTGCTATTTGCCACGACAAATTCAAGTCGATCTAACATATTGAGAGTAGAGGCTCACACCTAAAGTCCAAATAATATCACGCTACTTGTCATAAAGTCAGAAACATTACAATGACCATTGGAAGAAACAGCTACTTCTCTTGACTTAATGATACCAGCTCTTTTCCGGTGTCCTGTTCATGAGACAGTGAATCCTTCCAAGACTCTGTTGATACAGTGGAAAACATGCTGGGAAACGAAGTATTTGTTAAGGTTTCTCAGGGTTTACAGATTTGTCAGCAAGCTAAGCAATGTTATGGTTTTGTCTATTAAATCCCACTTGGCTGATGCTAGAATAAGATGCATACAAAAACATATTCATAACAGAAAAATCAACAACAGAAATTTAAACAAAAAAAAATACCAAAAAAACCACCCCAACCCCAAAAAAAAGCCAAACAAAAAAAAAAGTGACGCATGTAAAAAAATAAAGATGCACAGATAGCTTAAATTAAGTTTACTTCAGGCAGATTTTCTTTGTCTTACCTCCCTGATTTACCATTGTTCTCCTGTTAAGGTAATACTACAGGTATCAGAATTTTCTGTATATTTTATGAACAGGCTGGACTTGATCAGCAGATTGCACATTTGACCTTGCCTGTAAGAGCAACAGAACTGCAACAGGAAACACTTTATGGAACACTTTCTGCATGAAGATATGCATGAGATATGCATCAAAATAGATAATTTTATCAGTTTTCTAGATATCAAATGTTTCAAGTGTCCGGAAATCTTTAATGACTCATCAAAACTCATCTTATTTCTTCCTTATCCAGGAGATAAGTTATCTTGACAGGCTTGACATGTGGGCCTGTGTGAACATCATGAAATTCAACAAGGTCAAGCGCATGGTCCTCTGCCTGGTTCAGGGCAATCCCCAGTATTGATACAGACTGGGGTATGAACAGATTGAGAGCAGCCCTACGGAAAAAGACTTGGGGATACTGGTGGATGAAAAATTGGACACGAGTCAGCAATGTGAGTTTGTAACCCAGAAAGCCAATCATATCCTGGGCTGCATAAAAAGAAGTGTGGCCAGTAGGTTGAGGCAAGTGATTGTCCCCCTATACTCTGCTCTGGTGAGACGCAACCTAGATATCAGGGTGGGTCCAGAGGAGAGCCACGAAAATGGTCAGAGTGCTGGAACACCTCTCGTCTGAAGAAAGTTTGAGAGAGTTAGGGCTAATCAACCTGGAGAAGAGAAGGCTCCAGGGAAGATGTTACTGTGGCCTTTCAATATATAAGAAAGACAGAGAGAAACCTTTTCCCAGAGTCTGTAGTGACAGGACAAGGGGCAACGGTTTTACACTGAAAGAAGGTAGGTTTATATTGGACATAAGGAGGAGATTTTCTATGATGAGGGCGACAAGACACGGGAACAGGTTTCCCAGAGAGGTTGTGGATGTCCCACCACTGGAAGTGTTCAAGGTCAGGTAGGATAGCTCTTTGAGCAATCTGATCTAATGAAAGATGTCCCTCTCCATGGTGGGTGGTTGGACTAGATGATCTTTGAAGGTTCTTTCCGACAGAAATCATTCCATAATTCCATGATTCCATGATAATCTTGTAAATTGACTGAAATTAAAGGATTTTCCTCTTTCTTAGATATGAAAATATCTTTTTGTTAGATTTAGGAAACAATTTAAACATTGCCTAAGTATTCAATGGCACTTTAAATGTATCCATGATGTTCACAAATAGTTAACAGTTATGATGAAGGATCTCTAGGAGGCAGTTCGGATGAAGCAGAAGCTGGATGCTAGGTACGTGGATAGTCAGGGATTTTTACAGTTGCTCTAAAAGCAAAGTATAAGCACTAAAGTCATCTGCTGCACTTAACATTACAACCATTTTCCTCAAAGAAAGATATAAACTCCCCTTCTCTTGCTGTTTCTTTATATATTCTAGTTTAGGACAGATTGGGGTTTGTTCTTTTTTATTTTTTTTTTTTTTTTTGCTTTTTCTTATATCCTATATCCACATGGTTATTAAAAACAAGTTAAAAACACTGAAGTAAGAAAACTACATCATTCATTTCTGACTTTCATGTAAGATGTTACAACAATTTATCATACTAATGTGGAAATCAATTTAGGCTGTGAACCATTATTTCTTTCTCTTAGACACATAGTTAAGCCATTTTCAGTGAGTGAAACTTAGAATGTCTTTCAATGGCATTTCATGGAGACTCTCTATGCCTACCGAAAACTACCTCTCTTTCCTTACTTACTTTTTGCACCTCTTAAAACTAGTCCACAGATCTACTACTGGCATGTGGAGAACAGGTGGAATTTCTGATTGCATAAGAAAATACAAGCATTTTGGTTCAGAATGTTTTAGGATATTTTAAAATACTGCACAGTAGGCATCTAAAATCTACATACAAACCTAGTTCACACAGAATAAATTGCATTCCAAATTGCCATTATGTATTGGCAGGTATTTATGTATACTTAACAACACAATGTTACCACTGTTTATGAGTGTCACTTTGGACATTAATAACTGTCACACCAGATGACAGTTTGGACCTTGGTGTTTTCAAAAGAGGAAAATGTTTCTTGGATTCAACTTGGGAATGAATGTTAAGTTGATTTTGAGGCCTTCTTCATGGAACTACATGTAAAATCACCATGATACAACTGGCAGATTTTCAGCCAAAACATCAGACAGAAAATCTAATGCCTGCTCCATTGCCTGAAAAAAAGGCCACTTCATGGTACAGGCCATTCCTCTGGTGTTGTCAACAGTCCTGTCTCTGTCACCTTGCTCCAAACAAACCACACACCTCACTCCAAATAAACTATAGTGCAAACTATAAGAGATCTTAGTAAAAATGAAGCTTTATGCCCATTCAACACCTTGCTCAATATTTCTAGTGAATGGACGATGAAGCAGGGCAATGCTGTGAGCAGACGCTATCTCCTTCCTGACCATCTCAGCTCTTCTCTTCTATCATACTAACGATACCTGTGTCCACACAAGATATTCTTCATTCATAACATTATCTAAAGATTGCTCAGTCTCATGGATGTGTTTATATTGATTTTGTTGGACTCTGGATCACAGCATCGCCTTTCTGGTGTTCAGTGAATAGATAATTAGAGGTATTGGTTTATACTTAGGATTAAGTCTCTTTATAACTTTTTTCAGTCACAAACTCTAATGGGAGCTGGGGAAGTCACTTAGGTTATTACTCAAATCTTATTAAGAAATATTGTGTGACGTATTTAGTTGTCAGAATTAGTAGACGGCTAATTCATATGTTGCAAATAATTTATCTGAAGTGTAAGGGATGCTGACTGCTGCCGATTCTGATGTGTTTATGGAATTGCTTAGTCATCCACCAATTCCTCCATCTGACCGTGTAAAGTGTATGGCCACCTTTATCAAATTTACTGGGTGAAATTATAGAAATGTTCGCTAATGAATTGGAAATGGCAAATAGAAATCAACTTTTCATGTGTGTAATGATGTAATTTGTCAGATAATTCTGGAATTTCACTTTTAGTAAACAGCAATAACAAACTGTGCATGCTAATGAGAAGATTTGATAGTTAACTCTGTACAAAACCGTGACTAGATGCTGAAAAAAAAAAGAATTTTGCAAGAAAGAAAAAAAATTTCTGCCCCAAGATTTTTTTTTACTGTTTCAGGGTTCTGTTTGCAAACTTTGTTCCTACAGAGTCACAGCTGAAACCTCAGAATTTTGAATACAACAGTTTTGAATCAGAACTATACTTTTACTTGGGAAAAATATAAAGAGGCAGGATTACGTACATTATAGCTAGCTTTGTGGAATAAGTGTTCTTACCTCGATCCATTCCTATGTAAGAAGATCATTGACAGTGTTTGTGAGTTGACTACTTTGGCCTTGGAGTGACAAAATGAATGTTAGAAAATCCAGTTTATGAGGAAGACACACATAAATCACAAACAATCAATCAATCAAACAAACAAGCAAACAAATTGTGTATGTACACACACATATATATGTTATATATAATATATTTATGTAAAATAGGTAAAGATTATATACATACAGATATGGATACAGATACAGATATAGGCACCCTTTTTTTGTGCAGATGTGTTTTATGAAAGAAATATACCACATATAGAGACTCACAATGACTTTGATATGAAATATGCATATAAGCAAACAAATCCAGATTAAAAGTTTTTTTTTAAAAAAAAAAGAAAAAAAAAAAAGAACCAAAAGAAAATAAAGGGAAAAAAAAAGGATGAGCTTATAGGCTACCCAGAAAACAAGCGAAGTAATGGAGCCTTCCCTTGTTGAATTTTTTAGTATTTCACAGCCAATTTTACATGCAAATCTATAGCTAGCATTTTGTCTCAGCATCTATTATTTCACATGCATTACAGGACTGAAGCAGCAAAACTGACACCTAGACAGCATAGCATTAAAATGTGAAACCACTTCTAGAAAGCTGTGTATGGTGTGTCAAAGCACAGTCAACTTGCATTAGCTTACTAAATCTGCACTGCATCACTGAACATTAGCTCTATTTCATCCATTACGGTGCAGATTGCTTATTGTGTTCCCAGGGCTCTTTTATATGAAAGAGCAATAGGACTGTCTGCCAAAACGGCCTTGCCCTGTCAGAGTAGTTTTAATTGAGCTGAGCCATAGGACCCTGCCTAGTGCTATTACAGAAGCAGAGAACCATTTGTTGAATAGCACTCTCTGAGATTATAGCTGTTAAGAGTATAATGGACAGTTACTTTAATTTCCTACCCATCTAGGACACTATAAACATGTCCGTAGATAGTCATTTTAACTAGTTATCCTGCTTCCTAAAACAGTGTGGGTCTGATGCTTTGTTTCTATCTTTAATGTGAAAATTACTGCTTGTATTAGCAACAAGTGTTATCCATTCTCTGGTCATGGGAGGGAGATAGAAGGGGTCATCTTTTGAAAGCAAACATTTACTGCTTAAATTCCTTCTGCTTCTTTAAAACTACTATATTACCCAAGTAGAATGAAAACTAATGGGATTTAAAAATTTTATGCATTTTCCAATGAAAATATGTTCATGATTAAATGGAAAAACTAGTTGACAAGGAAAATATTTTCAGGATTATGAGAGCTGATTGTAAATAATGAAAATTATAAACAGGCATTAATAGGCACCTGAAAATTTACTCTTTCAATTGTTTTATTTGAGTAGTTCTGATATTTGAATAGATATCTCTTAATTTAAATCATTCCTTTTTAGTTTCAAGTTGATTTATAAAGTAGCATATCAGCAGAGCAGCATGTCTGGAAAGAAACCAAACAATTACTAAGTACTTCCCAGCAAGCTTATATAAGTTTCTATATGGAAAAAAATAAAATAAAATCATGAGTCATCAAAACGAAATTAGAAATGCAAGTACTTTCTTCAGCTGTTGAACATAGGACATAAAGAGAAGCCCCCTTCGTTTTGTATCTCTGACAAACCATCAGAGGTCAGATAAATAGACATGATGATTTCTTCTCCTGATGATGATGATTTGTGCAATCCCATTAATTCAGCGTAAGAAGTTTATCTACATTGGGCAGCAAAATGCTGTGAATGTAGGGCTCGTACTTCCATTCTGTATAGATAAACGAATGTGTTTGCCCAGCAGTGAAGACAGTACTGGAAAGCCATAGAATTGTTTGGGTTGAAAATCATCAGTTTGCAAGCAAATGGCATTGTGGGGACCAGAACGTGGAGTTATTTTTTCAGAGACAGAACCAAAAAACCAAAAAAAAACTAACAAAAAGAAACACAAACCACCCAGGCTGAGACAGGATGGGACAGTCTTTAGAAATTATTGAGGCTAAGGTGAATGCTTCCCGACATATTCTTTACAACCAGCAGAGAGAAAAACAGACCTAAAAGACACAATTTGTCTAATGTTGTTTTTTACTTCTTGTAAGGATAAGATGAATCACTGTCCAGAAATGCCTACTTCTTTTGAAAAGATTTTTGACCTATGTTCACAAAGTATTCTCAAATGTTGAAGAAACTTAAGCAACAAAACAAAGATAGATACACTTTTTATCTTTAGGTATATTTGTAGGTGTCCTTTCATGAGATTTATACCACTTCATGTATCTAAAGTGCAAATCCCAGTTTTTACAATGTATAAGCATGGTGAGAAACGCATTTATGCTTAGGGCATTTTTACTTCTCTTTCCAGGAAGGTTTAATAGGCACAGACTGTTTTCTGGAAAGTGCTGTTGTGGCAACCTTGTTAGACTTGGAAGAAAACCTAAAATTCAGATTATCTGTAATAAAGGAGAACACAGTTACTAAATGAGCATTCGTCAAAAGAGATTATACTGTAACAGTGACATTTTACCTCATGAACCAGAAAGACAGACACCTCTTCATCAGCAACAGGATGAGTACCAGAAATTTGCCAGGTACGTAATGTTACAGATTAAATAAAAGTTAACAACTCATTTGGAACTCATAACTCCCTGAAAGGCAAATCTACAATGAAATCTAAACCTATAATTAATCAATGATTTTCAGTCCTACAGTGCTTTTCTTTTCCAAGGCACAAATCTTTCCACCTTCAAAAAACAACAGAAACTGGCGTAGGTCAGTTGTTGGTTTTAACACAACATAATGCTAGGGGAAATGATTGTAGTATTTCATTTTTCAAATAACACACAAATGTGTGTATTTAAAATCTACTTTTGCAAAGTCACAAAATGAAAATAGAAAAAATATTAAAAAAAATATTGGAGATTTCTGCACACTTGTGAGAGACTCTGGAAGACCATATCCTTAGCAGTCTACATCTTCATCTGTTGAAGTCTCATAAAGCAAGCAGTTCAAATGCTTCCAGGCCCCTGGAGGAGGTAATCCTATGCTACTGCCCTCCCCGACTCCACTCTCACTCTTCCTATCTCATTTTGTCTGTGTGCTGTCTATCATGTTCTAATCCTCAGTGAATCAATCCAGCCAACTGTACTACTAGAAAAGTAAGCATTTTTTGCCCCTTGTTGGCCTGTTTTCCTCCCTTCCTTTCATTTTTCCTCTTTGTCTCTTCCTCCTTCCTTTCCTCCCTTCCTTTTTTCCTCACTTTTTCTCTCTTTCTAGTTATTTTTCTCAGGGCTTACAAAGGGTCAGCTGCATGCCAGAGTTAGTGCAAGGGATTATATAGGAATCTCTCCCATAGAATAGCACTATTGCCACTGCATCAAAAGACCAAAAACTCAGCGGCAGCAGGATATTCGACTGACCTCTTGGTCTGGGAGACTTTTGCCCTGACAGGTCTAGCCCTGACCCTTGCAGCTGTAGGGGCTGAGATTGTAGGCTGTACACAACTGCAATGCGTTGGACCTACAGTGACCTACAAGGGCACTTGCCATCCCTGTAGAAAACCTGTAAGATGAAAGCAAGCAATGCTAAGTCACTGTTGGACAGAGTATGTGAAGTGTATTTTTAATCACTTTTTCATCATCAGGGAACCTGTAGATTCTGGTTGAACATCTCTGTAGGGAGAGAAGGCATATCACTCTAGGTCAAAAGTGAAATGCCAGCTGGATGGCAGAAATTGTCTAAGACATTGTGTACCAGTTATTTTTCTGTCTCTTTTTATCCAAGCTCTATTAATCTCTTCCATCTGTCCTTACACTAAAAATGGGTCCCCAGAAACTTAATTGCTGCAGGAATCTACTTACTCAAAAGCAAATTTGGCCGATATAGGGCAGGTGTTGAAATTTGTTCCAAATAGCAATACAAACACTCAAGATACAGAAATTCCACTTTTTTCAGCTGTCTTAGATAAATTATCATGTATCAGCAACATTTGAATTGTAATGACTGCACATTTTTTTGTTTTGTCTCCTATCAGTAAAAGCAACACATGCTACATTCTGTAATAATACTTTGTTGCGTTATTCTCCATATCTTTGACATTACCAAATGAAAATAATTTTCTCATTCCATTGTTTTAATAACTTCTGCTTCTATTTTGAAACCACAATGGAAATTAGAGGAAAACAAAGGAAACAAAGTTGGTTATATATTGTACCAGGGACTTCACTGAAAGAAATTTAATATAAAAGCAGCTGTTAAGTTGTCAGACCTGACACAGACAAATAGATATTTTGGGCCTAAGATTTTTTGAAAATTATAAATAACTCCTTTTCTTCTTAAATGAAGAAACTGTTGTAGTCTTGGATATCACTGAATGACAGCAGTTGAAAAATGTAATAACTAGGAGTACATAGAAGACCATTTCTTTGCAATAGAAAAAAGGACTGAAATTTAAAAAGAAGCTTGGAAAAGTTTGCCACCATTTGCTTCCATACATTGTCATTGAGTGGGTTGATGACAGAGAGACAGAAATCTTCATTTCTTATTGATTGCCAAGGGTATGTAACAGTTCAACAGTACCTGCACAACACAAATATGGACAAAACATGTTTCTGACTTGTTTCAAGGCTTTTGCTTTTCAAAAGTGACAAACAATGAGATTCAAAGCTTCTCAAAACAAGAAAACAATCTTTGTGCTTTTGTAGATGGTACAATCATTAAAGTTCGGTGCAATGGTTTTAAAAGAATTCCACAAAAAAATTGAAAACAAGGTTTTAAAATTATTCACATAACACTGCTGATCAAGTTAAGTGTGAGATGTAAGTGCAGGATATAGATAGAGCTAGAGGAACTGTGGGACTAGTAAGGCTATTACGTTGTGTATTAAGTGATAGCTTTAAATTGAATCTTTCAGGGAACAAATAATTTTGATCAGTAATAATATCTGGTATGTTATTTGGGTATTTGCTGTATAAAACCAGAGGTTTTTTTAAATAATAAACTTAAAAAAAAAATTATAACAATATAGTAATTCACTGCTAAGACTGAATTAGCTCTTCAGTGAGTTTACAGATAACAGATGATATTTTATTTTGTATACTTGATAGAGGTTACTGTGGCTCCATACAGATAATGCTTTACCTTGTGAATTAAAAGGAATAAGGTTTTGTTTCCCCCAGAACCTTGTATTCAAGAAGTGATCATTTGTTCTTGCTAAAAATGTATCCATGAGTGGTGACTAGTTCCCTATCAAATGTCCCTAGATTCCCTTGGTATACAAGCAGTTTTTAATCAGATCTTCCCACTGATTTAAGTGATAAGTTTATTTAAGAATTGATGGTACAAAAAAAGCTCTTAGTTGTAACGTATCTCCAACGATAACTACCAGCCATAAACCATACCATTCTTTTATGGCAAGCACACAGCAAGCAAGTAATGATGCACAAACATCTGCCAAACACATTGCTTTTCATGGCAGTATAGGGTCTTTTGGTTTTTCACATTGCTGTAGTGAGAAATTCAGCTAATCAGCTAATTTTGCTGATCTCTGGCTCCAGGCTGAGCAAAGGAAAATTCAAGATGAAATCAAATTGATTTGTGCATGGTAAGAAATAACCTTGATAACAGGATATTTTAAAATTGTCGTGTGTCCTCCCTGTGTTTCAGTTCCAGGTTTCATTTATCCTCACTGATTTTAATGGAAGTTATTTTTATTCAAAACCAAAACAATTAATAAAATGATCAATTTTATCAGATGTAAATCTTTTGTAATTACTTTGGAATAACTCAAATTATCTGTAAGAAGAGCAGGGCAGAAGGAAGAGTAGGGGAAAAGAAAATGGAGCAATGTGCCGAACAAAATGAGCAAAGATGGTGGATGATGGATAATTTTATTTGTTGGGTCCTTAATCTCCAGTTGAAAAACCTTATGCTGTCATTATTAGTTTTCTAATTACGTTAGGATAAGACAGTTGAAAATGACTTCACATCTTTGTAATTTCTTTTGACATTTTCAGATTTAATTATGTGTTAATTAACTTGGAGTAAATCTACAAGACATTTGTTCCCAACATCTTCCAGATTCATGTAGACCTCAAATTATGGGGAAAAAAGCAATTAAAATAATGTTGGAACAACCCTTATTGTTGCAAATCAATTAAAAACAATGTTTTATAATACAATTGTAAAATGAAAAGCCATGTGTTTCTGAACTCTGTGTGAGTCTGTGACTATTCTCTTACAAGAAATTACTGGAACTTCTTACAGAAATATTTAATAAAAGTTTAGGAAAAAAAGGTTTCTTATTTGAATACACACATGATGTGAGAAACTGACTGTAGAACACTCAAATGTGAATAGCAGTTTTTCATAATGCTTTGAAGGGTTAACTTGCAATGCAGTTCTAAAATATTAAATCTATATGTTTTATGGATTTGTATAAATATGTAGGCAATATGTAAATATTCCTCTTTGAAAGTAGTGCAAGCTTTCAAGAAACGCAACCTACAGATTATTGTAAGCCAAATTAGAATTGGCTGTAAACTCCAAGCATTTCTAAAACTAGCCTACTAGCCCTTATGTTGGTAGAAAAATGAATCTCACGCATCCTCAAAAAATGTGTGTTGTAATTAGATTAATAAAATACATGACAAAATAAATAAAAAAGATTTGTTTTGTTGTAGTTATATAACTCAAACTCTACCTTCATATGTAGTGAAAGAAACAAAATAATCCACTGTGATGGATACTTAGGAGCTTTGAAATATCATTTGGAATAAACTGAATAAAGAAGGTATAGAAGAGAGTTCAGCTTTTACAAGGAAGGTAATGAACCTCAAATGACAAATACGAAAAAAAAGTAGAGAAAGAAAGATAAATGGTAAAGTTGGAAAGAAAGGAAGAAAGAAACATAAATTAATTTGCATTTAAATGTAAAGAAAGAAATATGTTTCATTCATTTTGAACGAAATATATTGCTTATGGCTCAGCAAAATTAAAGCACATAGAACAAACTCCGGAGTTTCTTTAGAGTAGGACTGCACTGCTTTGTAACTTACCTTTCATTCCTAGGTCCTGGTCCATGATAGTCCTCCCTGCCTTTTGGAGTAAGCTAGCTAGTTCCCTGTGAAAAAAAGTCCATTTGTGGCTCTGAGACAACTAACAACACTACTAGCCAAAGGAAGCACAGGTGAGACTGGACCCAGTGTGGCTGCCTTTTTCCTAAACATCTCTCTACTATTTTCCCAGCAAACATAGCACTGGGAAGTACCTTTTTCTCATGCCAAATTCTTCAGGATATACAGAATATGTGATTAAAAATAATTAACATTACTCCTTCAACTTTTTATATTTAAGACTGAGAATCGTATACGTTGAAACAAATATGAATTTCTGCTACAAGTTCAGGACTCATAACTTAAGAATTCTTCAAGAGGAGGAGGAATTGGATTATTAATGTATGGTGAATATGTGAAAAGGCAAGGACTGTTGTAGGATGTATCAAGAATGGTAATTACATGAGAAATAGCAGGCATTGGCGAGATCTTACCTGAAGTAAGATTTATAATTCTGTTTAATAATGAGAAACATGAATTCAGACTAAAGCAGTTAGAGAGAATGCTATTATAATGGACAGGTAACTGGAAAGAAAAGGAGTATATCATATATAGCTTAACAAAGAAACCTGGCATTGAATGTAATTGCTGTTTAAATTCACTAAAGGAGGAGACAGAGAGGGTAGTATTTATGAGGGAGACAAAAGAGCTATTTAAGGTAAGATAAAGTAACAGAAAGGTATTAGATTAGATATGACAAAATTGGCAGAAGTACATAGGAGTATAACCTAAATGCAAGAAAAATGGATGGCAGCTTAGAGGATGTTTTCCTATCTTTAAAATGATACAGTTGTGGAACAGATTGTTCCAGAAGACATGAGGACAAAAAAAAAATATATTTTTTAAATCACCACCACCAATTCTTGAAAAAGATATTAGGGACCTCGTTGCACTGACTGAGGAAATTTTATTCAAGTCCTGTGCCATTATACCCCAAGATGCTGCATATATATATTTATATTTATATTTATATTTATATTTATATTTATATTTATATTTATATTTATATTTATATTTGTTTATTTTTTACTGATATACTGGAAAGGATTGTAGATACAACAACATGAGGATACAGTAAAGTACAGACAGCAGATGCTATTCACTGCTGTGAGAAGTTCTCATTTTCTTTTTCGCACATTCACTTGCTATATTTTCTGTAAATAGATTACATGTTTGCCTCAAAATAAGAAATAAACATTTGTTCCTCACAACAGCATTGTTCTTGTCAATAAAATTTTTATACAACTTACGCTGGAGCACTTTGAAAATTTTAGCAATAGAGTATTTATTGGCTGCAATAAGAGAAACTCTAGAGAGGTGTGTACCTTGGCTTATTTCAGTAGAATAAAATATCATCCAAATATCAGAGAAATAGGTGTTATATTCATGTTCTTTTAAAGTAGAAATAAAACAATGGAAGTATGTGGCAGCATTTTTTTTTCCTATACAGAGCATTCCTAAATGAGAATAACTTACAAAGCTTGCAGATAAAAAAGTGGGAGGGGTGGGGGGTGGGGGGTGGGAAGGGGTGAGGAAGGAGGAAAGAAGACCTAAAATATGCTAATATTTTTAATGCAAACTGAATACAATAAAGCGACACCCTATTTTCTTCATCAGCCAGACTGATATTTTTACCATTTAAAAATTACGCTGTAAAAATTGCCACATAACAAGGTTAAGGGACTATCAGACTACCATAGTAAATCTTATTAAATGTTGTAATATAGTATCATAAAATATTTTTCCAACTCTAATATTTTTATGATGACATGCAATAATAAATTCTAACATCCTGATTGTATCCATACCTTATCTCTTTAAGTCATGAAATTATAAGTCTGAGAGGTCTCAAGTGGCCATCTAATCCATTCTTCTGGTCCATGGCAGAATCATCAACACTTACACCATCCTTGATAGATACTTTAAATTTGGTCGTAAAGAAGTCTGGTAATGGAGATTGCATAGTCATCCAAGGCAATTTATTCCAATGTATATTATTGCTACTGTTAGAAAACGTTTCCTAATATGTGACCTGAATCTTCCTTGCTTTGGCTTTAGTCCATTATTTCTAGACAATTCACTACAGACCTGCAGAAAGTCACGGACTGTGACTTTCCTTTGCTGTAGAAATCTTTGTCTATATGAAGTTCGTTACCATGTCTTCTTTCCTTCCTCTCCTCTCAATCCTTCAACCCATCCAACTTCTTGTATTTAGGCTAAATAAATGCCATTCTTTCACAAGTCACCGAATCACAATTTTTTTAGTTTGAAACTTGCCAGTGATTTTTCTGCTCTCTGTGTAAGATGCTAACCTAAGCAATTATATGTCCTGATTGAGGAGGTTGATAACAGCAATCAAGAAACATCAAATCCAGCATAGTTTTTGCATATGAATAGGCATATGATAACTGAGACTTCTGAACAGATTTTGGTAGTTGAACTCCACAATGTCAGAATAAATGTGCAAAGTCAAAGGAATAATATTAATTATAATTAAATAAAATTTATTATGAACAATTAGGGAGGGACAATAGTGAGGCAAACCATTTGTCTTCCAGACAAATTCAAAAAAGCAGCTTCAAAGCAACTTCTGAACTTGTTGTTACTTACACAGAATTAAGACATTGCTCCAGTAGAAGTGCCATATCCAGGTATTGCTAATTTTTCTTCAATTTTCTTATATCTTTCCACACCTTAGGTTTTATATATTTAATAACTATTTTAATTCCATGTTTATCAGACTCATTTTCTTTACTGCTTAAAAATTCTCATTCTGTTTTTGGCATAATCCTGGAGCCTCTGTTTCATCACAGGTGAATAAACTTGCCAAAATTTCTGGTTAGCATTGACAGAATCAAACCACAGGTTTGATCAAAATGAGTTTATTACTACAGTTGGATCTGAATGGCCTGACTTTTGCTACTAAGGACTAACATCACTGTTCTTCATACACAAAGAATCCTCACAAAAAATAAGAGATATCCTTGTAAATGAATAAGACTGGGGAAAGGTTACTTTTTAACTCAAAAGAGGGTAAAAATCTTGTGAATTACATAATCCTAGTTCAATCAGTGCATTGAAATTGAGATTGGAGCAGGAAGTGATCTATCTGACCCTTTTCAGAGACAGGGTCCTGCTGGATAAATTTCTCTCTTGATTGCTTTACATGTGTGAAGGCACCTAACAGAAACTGCTCTGTAATACATCATCCAAGAAGATAAAGCCACTTTGAAAAATTCCTTTTTCAGGTAACAAAATACTCCATAGGGTGTAGACAGAGGTTTCTGTTCATTATGCATCTGACAGCCTTTTTTTACCTGCAAGTATTTCACAGCAGAATTTACGAAGCAATCTTCTCGATGTACAGTGTGTGTACAGTGGAAGCTCTATAACACTAAAAAGGTAGAACCTATTTCACATGTTTTTCATGCTCTCAGTATACTGTACAAATATTTGCTATGAAAACTATGCTTGCACAGTGGACTTGAGAATGATGCCTAAAACTGATGTCCCTGTAAGATTGCTTTGTGAATTGGGAGATCCTTTAATGTCCGATTCTTTCTGAAGAAGGCAGCTTTACTGTCCACCACAAAATTCTTCTCTACATTGGGTTGATAGCTCTATTCAATAGAGGTCTAACTAACATTATGATGCATATCTTGATGCAAATAATGTTGCCACAGTTTGAGTTTTGTCTTAGTTAAATAGTTCCATTGAGTTCCAATATGCCAATTGAGTAGTTAAATTTGCATTGTAGGCCAATCCATAAGCATCACAAAATCACATAAACCCTCTGCAGACAGCTCAAAATGCTGTTAACTTTAACCAATCATAATTCCCATTCATTTTCACCTTGAGTATTTTTACTTGCTACATAAATTTGATGAAAAATTCACGTTCTTAGCCTTTCATGGTCCTGAGCTCTGAAGTGTTTCTGTAATGTAGTATGTGTTCATCTGTTTGTCACAACTTATTGAATGGTTTCTCTGGTTACTATTTAAATTGTTCTTCCCCCCTCCCCCCAAAGCTCTCTTTGATGTCTAACATACAGTCTAGTCAGAGAGGAAAAGTGGTTTTACCTACGTGACAGTACACGTTAAATGTTTCAGTTTGTATCTTTCCCTGGCACAGGTGCCCTTTAAAACCTTGCATTTCTTAACTTCTGACTGCTTGAGTTTGCCATTTAAAGAGCATACTTTCAAGGTATATTTTAATATGATATTCTTGAGGTGTCGGCTACTTCTTATGTAATGGCTTTAAAAATTCATGCAAAACATCACATCACTCATAGTAAAACTCATTAGCATTAGCAAGTTCTGAACTCTGGAAATTCAGTAACAGGAGACAAATATCTATCAGCTGATTTCATCAGGTAGCTATATTAACTAAATCTTTCCTCAGAAGGATTTTTTTTGGAGTAGAGAAAAGTTATCATACATTCCGCAGCACCTCTCAGGCACTGGGATAAGATTTGGGTTTCGACACCTAATTTAGATACCTTAATGTTTCTCCATGTGAGACATATGCTTAGGCTCCTATGATAGTCAGTGGATTATACTTACATTCTGCTACTATTGTGGCAGGGTCCATGCATTTTTTTTGGGGGGGGGAGGGGGGAGGGTGGGGGGAGAGAAAAACAGTTTTCACAAGACTAGGAAATTTTATTTTTGTATGCTTTTGAGGGCCTTCTACCCCATAAGCTGCAAATATCAGAGGAGAACTTTGTAAGCAGAAACATGAGACTAATATGCAAGACGAGTTTTATTCTTGTAAAAATGTATAACAAGACTATTTCTTACTTCTGTGTAACAGAGAGGAACGATTTTGGGAAGGCACATAAATAAAATAATTCAGGTAGTGTAGATGTGCTTCTTCACTATTTATGAAGGGATATTTCCTATGATATATGAACGATTTTAACTTGCTGTATCAGCAAACTAGAACATTAACAGTGTTTGATGTTGCACAAGTTTCCAGAGTAGCTTGTAAAACTTCAGTTTGTGGTAGCGAGTGGAAAATGCTTTGTGGATCATGATATGAGGCTCTCTGGATTAAACATCTTTTATTTAGTAGTGTCTATGATTACAGGGAGGTGGGGTTGACTCATATGTCCCTAACAATCACATTTTCCTAGGAGCTTACTATTACTGTCCTCAGTTTTTAATCTATGTTACTAGACATTTGACAGGAAAATATTCATTTCAAATACTTGCAAAGAGATTAAACAGCTACTGTTATAGATTGAGTTTGATGTGGTATGTCACTGAAATATAACATAATTGTGACATAGCATGCTGAGATTCATGTGCTAAAACCATGGAGTCTACTGTTCCATTTAAATTCTTCTAAGTTAACATTCCTTTGTCCATGGGAGGAAACTAGCAAAGTTAACCTGCTGAATGATTATCATGCTTGACTGATTATCTGTATCCATTATATTTGCATAACTTAACATATTTCTGAGAACGACTGAAACTTCTAATCACTTGCAAGGGAGAGAACAATGAGACTAAAATGGATTGCTCATGCAAAATCTAAGACGACTTGACAGGTAGAACAAAGCAAAAAAGATTAGTATTTTGCTGGTTTGTCTCCTCCTTCTTTTGCATCACTGTTTTTTTAAATTAAGGCAGTACAATGACAGAAGGGAAAAAAACCAAACCCACACATTTGGCTGCTCTTTCAAAACTTAAGAGATTGTGCTAGGGTTTTTGCAATTTTGTAATGGGATGAGTCATAATGTGAAAACAATAATAGTCATGAAATTGCATTTTGAATTGATTTTTACTATGGTTTTGTTTCCATGGAAGATGGAGGGTTTACAACTGTACTTCAAAATTTTCAGATATAGCCAATAAAAGCTGGATTTATGCACAACATAGTGATTCTGTTTTCTGTACTTTATTCTGCAAAGAGGCAATTTCCTATTGGCTCATTAAAAAAAATGCATTATCTCTATCCACTATTTTACTCACCCAGATCAGAAAGTGGACAACAAAACAAAAGCTTCACTATTTTTGGATTGTGATCTTTCATCCATCAACAGGAAAAAAAAAAAAAAAAATGAGAAGAGGTTTTTTCCTTCTCCCTCCTGGAAATATCATCATTTTGACATTTGGTTCTGCTCTTAATTGGACTTGCTATATAATATAGGTGAGTAGCACATTCCCAAGGAAGATTTGGAGTCTAGCTTTAGTCTAAAAGAAATTTAACTACTTTTGTCACAGAGCAAATTACCTTCAGAAAGAGAAACTGAGAAGCAGTAGTCTCATAACTTTCCTTAGGACAATGACTGGAATCTTTTCATAAGAGCCCCTGCATGCTTGCGTCTTCATATTTATTTTCACCTTAAGCCTAAGTTGCCACGTGCCCTTTTTTAGCCAATGAAATCCCCAGTAAGGACTATTACATAGACATGCAAGTGCACAAAACCTCTGTAATGCATTTCAGCATCAGCAGAACAAAAAGTTATGAGAAGGTATTATATATTGTAACAAGTTGTTATATGCAGTAAGTTGTTACGTGTTGCCACCGTTTTATAAAGAACTGGCAGGGATGAACTTCCCATCACAAAAGTGAGAATTGTCCTGGTTACCTCTTCTGAGAAAAAGCTGAATTTGCTCAGGTTTCAGAGATGTTCTGGGAGAATGGTATACTGACTCCTATCTGGTGTGTCAGGTACATATTTTTTATTTCAGACATGAATCTCCTTATCGTAACTAGAATTAAGGAGACAAACATTTACCAAGAAGTCCTTCAGACTGCATTTTAGCTCCTCTCTGCAACTGCTCACGTCTTGTGAGATATCTAATTAATGAACTATTCTTTCACACTGTACTAAATTGGTTTAAATTTAAAATCACAAATCTTGACAGATTCAGGTCCTGAATAAGCTGAAATCTGTTCTCCTAAAGTCCACCATGTCTTAGTTATTCCAACAGTGTTGTGGATTTGTGACTGCATGGGAGCTCTAGTTCCTCCTAATTGTCTCCAACCTGTTCTGTGCACATTTGTAAGCATGCACTTGAGGAGGTCCTCCTTTCACCTTGTTTTGTCTTTCCTCAGGTGTCTCTTTTTACAGTCACCCTGCACACTTTGCTGTCCACTCCTGTGGAAACCGACTGTGGTTTTCACTGACTGTTTTTTCCTCTCACACTCCCATCTCATTCTTGTGTAACACTCTCCACCAGACTGGCTAGCTCTTCCCCCTTTTGGTGGATTCCGTCTCTCCCTAGGAGATCCTCAAAGAGGTTCCTGTTGTCAAAAAGGCCAAATCCCTGTTAATGCCACCGGCTTTGCGAACAGCTGCTGACCTGCACAATCATTACAGACATTGTTGTTTGCATTCCTTTATCATTATTTCTATTATTATTCCTTTTGATTATGTAGTGAATGAGGGGAAAGTGAAGTAGAATGGCTTATAGTATAACTTTGTGACATAATCATGATTCTCATATACAATTCATAATCATGTCACTCAGCTCTGCCTGACAATCTCACGTATTTTATCTCTATTAAATATACTTAGTGATATCATTACACCCATATTTATTCATTTCTCTTAAACTGGTAAGTTAACCTAATTTAAATGTTTTCATATCTTCTATAGCAATATAGAATTCCATATTTTTAAAATATTTCATGGGAATGTAGTCATTACATCAACATTTTCTACCTGTCAAAATAGTTTGTTCCTATGCAGCTTAAGTAAATATTGCGTAAGGGCAAAGTAGGCAATTTTGAAGTGTTTTGTTTGGCAATAACCCTTTTCTCCTCCTTAAGTTCTCAAATCTTTAATTCTGATTTGTACCTAAGCAGCATTTTAAAATTCTGAAACCTCGGAATGAAACACTCTATGTTCCCAGCAGTTTTGTCTTTTTAAAAAATGCACAGAAGATTAAAAAATTCCCCGAAAAACGTGGTCATTTGTCTTCCTGCTTCTAGTTAAACTGCAAGATATTCTATGAAGTGAGAAGTATGTTTACACACAAACAAGCACGTAAAAGCACTGTAATCTAAATGGAAGAAATTGATTTGTAGTGCTGCATGAGCCGATTGATTTTCATTCTGACAGAAGAAAATAGCCTCACTGACTACAGTCAATAGGAAATGAGGTCCTTTCTCTGAAGTTAAGTGATAAACACATAACATCTTCAGTAAGCAGGTGCCATCACCTAAACTACAAAAAACCCACCCCAAACAACAGGCCAATAATCGCATCAGATACACTGTGCAGCATTACACACTGCACCTTTCACCCTTCACATCATCACTGAACCCTTTCGTGTTGAGAAGGGAGCTAAAGGTGATTGGAATGAAGAGTACTTCAAATCATGGCACGTGAGTGGTAAGTTTGCTGCGAACAGTATAGTCAATGATTTACTGTTTGTAGATTTCATTAGTTCTACCAGGTGATGAGGATTTCTAGAAGTCTATAACATAGGTTTTGAAACAGCAAACAGGTTCAACAAATTTAGGAGCAGTGTAAGATAGCTAACATCTGCAAAAACTAATGTAGTCACAAAAGGAAACAAAGTCAGCTTTGCAATGTGTAACTTTTAAATGACCTAGGAAAAGCATTCAAATGTTATGTTGTTTTATTGTTGTGTTAGCATTGGTATGTACTGTCCAAGAAGTAGGCATCTAGTTCAGTTCTGTCCTTCACAGAAATTTCAGGTGATAGTCCTTCTTTTACCCTTTTTCTTGGTAACCCACCTGTTACAGCACTTATGTGTATTGGTTTGGCTCTTACTCCACTGTATTTGGATTTGCGTGGAGGTTAACCACATCAGAAGGCAAAGAACTGGCAAATAAGTGTTGCAAATGTCTTTGAGTTTTGTCTGATGAAGCTGCTTCATTTTGTCTAGATATTTTGTTATTCTTTTAATGAAAAGCTCAAGGTGTCAGTCAGACTGTGAAATATTCCTTGTGAATTCATTTCATTGCCATCGTAAAAAAATTGTCTTTTAGCATTTCTTTCTTTTGAAATATCTATAAAATATCTAAACTCTCTGTTAGATTGCTAATTATGACTTTATTAACAGTCCTCTTCATAGTAAACCAGAAGCGCTTTTACTACATACCCTAGTTGTCTTCATTAGACTTTGTTACATCCCGGCCCAACTACATCGGGCCCGGGAGAGGTTCGCAATGATTGCAAGTGTGAAATTAAGACACAAACGAGGTCAGATGCCACTCACTGCAGGTTTGCAGGTTTATTGTTATTCCCCAGCAGAAGTCACTAAGACAAGCGATAGAGTAAAGGCAGAAGTAGAGGAAAGGCAGAAAAGAGAAGGAGTATTACAGAGCATAGCAAGAGTACAGTCACCACCACAGGCCCAACAACTTCTCCGCAGTCCTCCAGAAGTTCAGCAGCATCCCGTTGATCCATGGTTGATGGTGGTGGGGGTCTCAGTCCCAATTCCCAAATCATGTTGGATCGCTGTGCCAGTTATAGTCCAGGTAGCCCAGGTCAGTCCGTAGTTTGACCAATCAGTGTGACGGTGGCCTTTGCCAAGCTAATTGTCATTTTACACAGTTGCCGTATAAGCTTTTCCCGCCCCCTTGCTGTTTGGGCAGTGCTTGCCACAGTCATCGTGCTTCAGCAATTTTGGAGTTAACAACAGAGGCTTGGGTGGGCGCCGGGCTAGGCAGAGTCTGGCCACTCTGATAGCCAGAGGCCTACAGCCTTTCCAGCTGCGGGGAGCAACACACCCTCCTCAGCTGATGGCAGTCTTGGGTGGTGACTGGCAAGCAGGAGGATGGTCTGCAGAAGGTGCTAAATAGATACAAGCAAGCTTCTTATTGGCCCACAAGCCTGCTGTCGATTTGCAGAAGCTTAAGCAAGCTTTGAGACAATTATTTTAAAGTTCCAGTCTTTCACAGACTTAACAAACAAAAAAACCCCAAAACACTAAAACCCGAACAATCACCGTCCAAAAAGAGGACACAGCACCAGAATATAGTGTGATCCATCTACCAAATATATATATAGTTTTCATGGCCATCAAATGAGACGGAAACTACGTTTCTTATCACAACTTGGGGTCTCTTAATTACACCCACAGCAGATTTTTAGTTTGTTTTCTGTAGTTCAGGATAATCAGCAATATGTATCCTGTTAAACGTAAACACAGATTAGACTGTACTTAGTCATGAGGTTTTTTATTACATTGGATATTTTTGGAAGATTTGTTATTTGGCTATGTTTTATGTAGACAAAAGACGTTTCACATGCATTGAGCAGAGCATGGATGAAAGGTCAAACAAGTTTCCAGTTTTATATTTCAAACTAAAAACCAAAGTCCAGCTCCTTAATAACTGGATAAGGAAGGATGTTCCAGTCGCCAAAATGGATTTTTTAATTTTTTATTTTTTATTTTTTTTTTTTATTTAAACAGTAGATGGAATAGCTGTAAGAGTATTATAGCTAGGAATGCAGAGAAGTGACACTGGACGGAGTAAGGTCAACACAGGTCCTTTAAGCACATCAGGCTCATTTTGTCAGCAGTTTGTTATCTGACTGGGAGTCAATGAACAGGTTTTAGACCGAGACCTAAATATTTTATGGTTATTTAATGAAATGTCTGTATTTTAAAACAATCAATCCACACCAACCACTTCGCCCTCAGGCCCCCCAGTGGCGTGGCTTTTTTTTCAAGTCGAAGTCATCCTCTCCAGAGCACTGAATGTCAGAGGTTTCTTTTAAAACTGACTCAAAGAGAGAGAGAGAGGTTTCTACTGCATATTACACTGCTTTGAGTCGATTCCACAAATAATCCTGGGTTCAATTTCACATAAATTAGGTCACAGTTTCTCTAATAGCATTGTCTTTTATTTTAATTTCTTATAATTTGAATTTTAAACTCAAGATATCCTCAAATAGATAATGAGTTACCATTAGAGAAATGGTCAAGTCTGCTGCATATTTTATGAATGAAGGATTACTTTTCCTAGTCTGTGATCATTAAAGGAATATGCATACAGTTTTAGTTGTGAACCTTCAATATAAAAGGTAATTATGTGATACCAATTCCATTATAACTTTTAAATTATTATCAGATCGCTGTTACTACTAATGGATCTAGACTATCAACTACCAGGCTTGAGCCTAAATATGGGGTGCTGCATAAAATGCTATTAAGTGCCAAAATAAACATGTAAAATAGAAAATTCAATCAATGAAAAGAGATAGATGGCTTTGAAGGCATCTGGGGGAAAATTGTGCCTTCCTCAATTAGTTCCTGGGGAACTAGATTAATATCTGTACATGTTGCTATACAGTGCTGCCCTAATGCAGCTACTAGCTAAAGGATAGGTCAGTAATTTTCATTTTGGTATGACTGACTTTGACATACATATTCCCACAGAACTGATACAATTCATTTGCAGTCAGACAAACTAGCCAGCTTGCTATCTTCTAGTACATCCTCCGAAAATAGTCTAAAATTTTAGATATAACTGTGGATGGCCTTTTGATGGCATGAAAGGCCAATGGCATCCTGGGGTGCATCATGAAGAGTGTGGCCAGCAGGTTGAGGGAGGTCATCCTCCCCTTCTACTCTGCCTTGGTGAGGCCACATCTGGAGTACTGTGTCCAGTTCTGGACTCCCTGGTTCAAGAGGGACAGGGAAATGCTGGAGAGGGTACAGCAAAGGGCTATCAAGATGATTAGGGGACTGGAACACCTCTCTTATGAAGAAAGGCTGAAGGACTTGGGTCTCTTCAGTCTGGGAAAAAGAAGACTGAGGGGGGACCTTATCAACACTTATAAATACTTAAAGGATGGGTGTCAGGAGGATGAGGACAGTCTTTTTTCAGCAGCGCCCAGTGACAGGACAAGAAGTAATAGGCACACACTTGAACATACGAAGTTCCATCTCAATATGAGGAGGAACTTGTTTACTTTGAGGGTGGCAGAGCACTGAAGCAGGCTGCCCAGAGAGGTGGTGGAGTCTCCGTCTCTGGAGACATTCAAAACCTGCCTGGATGCGTTCCTGTGCAACCTGCTCTAGGTGACCCTGCTCTGGCAGGGGGGTTGGACTAGATGATCTCCAGAGGTCGCTTCCAAAACCTACCATTCTGTGATTCTTTGATTCTGTGACATACTCTGTTGCACACAGCAGGAAGGCAAATCATTGCTGCTGCAGTTATCTGCACTCAAAATCAGCTAAAACCAACAGGACTGACAGTGTCTTCCATCTTCTTTATTTTTCATGGATATGCAGGAAAACTTTTTCCGAACTTTGTGATTTGTTTTTATCCTTCTTTTTTATTTCCTTGAATTTGTTGCCTTTGCTTGAAATGAATTACTTTATTGTCCAACAGACTGTTCATCATCAGTGCCTTAAAGGGCTCTGGATCATAGTGTTAATCCCAAATGTGAATTTGGCCTCCATGGTAATATTTTGTGTGCAGTTCTTTTCTGAGAATCTTCATCTTTAATTTCTTACATGGATTGGGATCTGATATGCATGATTAGTTTCAGGATTAAACTTCTTCAGTATCAGAGGGGAAACACAGAAAGAAATGAATCTTTATTTATAAGATTAAATATAGAAAACAAAAAGCTTTCAAGAATCTGTAACAGAGTTATGTTAAACAGACACACGAGTTCCAGCTGAACAATGGAACTTAACAGCCTGTTTTACTTCCATTGAGTATAAGTGTACGTGTGCTGGTTTTGTCTGGGGTAGAGTTAATTTTTGTCATAGTAGCTGATATGTGGCTGTGTTTGGGATTTCTACTGGAAACAATGTTGGTAACACAGGGATGTTTTAGTTATTGCTGAGCAGTGCTTACACAAAGTCAAGGCCTTTTTTGTTTCTCACACCACCCTATCAGTGAGCAGTCTGGGGCTGCACAAGAAGTTGAGAGGAGACACAGCTGGGACAGCTGACCCCAACTGACCAAAGGGATATTCCATACCACATGGCATCATGCTCAGTATATAAAGCTGGGTGAAGAAGCAGCAAAGGGGGGACATTTGTAGAGGTGGTGTTTGTCTTCCTGAGTAATCATTACGCGTGATGGAGCCCTGCTTTCCTGGAGGTGGCTGAACACCTGCCTGCTGATGGGAAGCTGTGAATTAATTCCTTGTTTTACTTTACTTGCATCTGTGGCTTTTGCTTTACTTATGAAACTGTCTTTATCTCAATCCACAAGTTTTCTCATTTTTACTCTTCCAGTTCTCTCCTCCATCCCAACCAAGGGGAGCGAGGGAGCAGCTGTGTGGTGCTTAGTTGGCAGCTGGGGTTAAAATGCTACACCATGCCAAGGGAAAAGGAAAAGGAAAAGGAAAAGGAAAAGGAAAAGGAAAAGGAAAAGGAAAAGGAAAAGGAAAGGAAAGGAAAGGAAAGGAAAGGAAAGGAAAGGAAAGGAAAGGAAAGGAAAGGAAAGGAAAGGAAAGGAAAGGAAAGGAAAGGAAAGGAAAGGAAAGGAAAGGAAAGGAAAGGAAAGGAAAGGAAAGGAAAGGAGAAAAAGTAAAGCTTGAACTTAATTTAACTATGCACTTGTTCATCTTCATTTAAAATCAATTAGCATTTCCCAGCTCCCAGTTTTAGCAGTGTCCAAATTTTGAATGTCAGTAACTCATTAAAATACAATCACAATCCCAATGCTTTAATTTAGGCAAAGTAAGGGAATAAACACGCAATTTGTTAATCAAAACTAATGTCACTCCCCTTTCCTTTGCAAAATTCTCCACATGAGCGTAGTTTAAAAAAATATTGTAATATGCATTTAAACTTAAGAAATTTTCCAAATACCTGCAGTTCATGGTGTATTTACCAGTTTCAGATATGGAATGTGCCAAGACTACACTTATCAAATTTTACTATACTTTTCAGATAATTATTTAACTATAAAATTGATAAGATTTCTACTACCTTAATGTACCATTTAACTCATAGCTGCATGGCTGCCTCTGAGACCCACATAAATGAGGCTAAATATTAATTCTACCTAAATAAATTTGCATTGTTCTGTATAATATATTGACTATACACTCTTTTAGAGTGAAGAAGTTTTAGGGAGTTTTGTTGTCTTGTTTGTCTATTTTTTTTAGATACTTTCTGCAAAGGAGATAAAAAGAGTAGTTGATCCATATAGTAGATTTCTGCATTTGCATAAGATTACAAAGTTCTAAATTCATACATAGACAATTAATTTGGCCTTTATCATTACACTATATGATCTGATTTGATCACAAATAAAATTGAAAATTTAAGGACAGAAGCATGTGATGCTGGAACTAGTGCTATGAAATATCTCATCTGAAAACTTTAAATTCCATTTCTAAAGTCAATTAGACTTCTCCATAATCACTATGTCATGAAAGCTTGTGCTGTGTAGAGTCTTTATGTTTGGTTTTCTTTGTCCTTTTTATCCAAGCTGGCAATAAACATCTCATTCATAAACAATTCAAGGCAGCACAATTGTTTCTGTTACTTGAAAAAAGGCTTGAGGTGACCGCAGTTTTTTCTTCACACAGTTTTCATTTTAGGAAAACAACAAGTGTACAAAAAATATCAGTTATAAGCATAAAAAACCTCCTCCTTAACTTAAAAAAAAAAAAAAAAAAAAAAAAAGGCTCCCTTGTCCGCAACCATGGGAAATAACAGTAATTAAACTACAGAGAAATGGTTTAAGTGGTAAGCTATTGATCTGACATGTCTATTACTGTGATTCAGTCTGCTAGAGAGTTCTTAAATGTAAATTACTAGAATAACCAGGAGAGAGGGCGAAGAGAGAAAAGGGGATAATTAGAAGTCTAGACATATGGGAAGAAAAGAGACATACTCTAAATATTCCTTATTAAGTGAAATTTATTCACCAAAAATATATGCTGTAGGTCTTAAATAGGTGAACTAGGAATTCATCTATTTTGGTGTTTCCTGGAAGAATGATCATCATACATGTAGAGAAGATCTGATCTTTTGAGATTGTGGACTCCTTTGAAGATTTCCACTGTCGATAAAGATTATCTAACTGTATTTAACTGCAAGGGAATCAAAGTATGTGAGTGCATGAGTGCTTATGTCTACATAACGGCATTTGATTGGCGGGGGGGGGGGGAGGGGAGGGCCAGGTGTGTGGCGTGTGTGGAAACTGTGAGTGATAAACTCCAATGAGAAACTTTAATTGCTCATCTGATCCTGACCATAACTTTTCTGTATTGAAGAACTGACAGTGATCAGCCTTCTGTCAAATATCTTGGTCACAGAATCCTGCTCTAAGATGATTAAATGTTTTGGGAAAGACAAGGTCTGTGAGCTCTGATAAAGCTGATCTTTTTCTTCCTCTAAGACACAGTTTAGGGAGCTTTTTTTGTGAAAAAAAAAAAACAAACAAACAAACAAAAAAAAAACCTGAGACATAGTTTTAGATAAATTGAAAGGTTAGGCATCTTTTTATGTGGCATACATTATAGAAATGTGCAGTGCTAGCACTTTCAACTTATTCTGTGCTGGTGTACATTGAGCTATTTTAGTTATTCTGAATAAAATCTCCATAACTGTGTTGTTTGAGTTTTCCTTTTAATCAAAAATGAAAACAGACAAGATCTAGAAAGTGTACAAAAGATATAAGGTAGTTTATAATATACTTAAAATTCTACACAGTGTAGTTTTAAATTATAAATTAATAATTCAACCTATGTTTTTTATGCAAGCTAATAAGGTATTATTTATTACCTGTGGCAGTGTATTTTATGTAGGGATATTCATAACAGACTTCTCATATATTAATACCATGTGGATTCCATTACTAATATAAGATTTTTGGAATTTACTCCTTCTTATTACTCAAATATAGATCAAAGAAGCTCTTACTTCTTTTAGTTAACATATGTGTGTAGTACATATGAGTTAAACAGGCCTATTCACATGAATAAAAAAGTATATATGTATGTTTACAGAGAACTGAAGCAGCATTCAATTACAGACTTTTTTTTTAACCTTGTTGCTAGTTAAAATATCTTATTTAGAAGTTCTGTGCCCAAGAAGTAAAAGCAGCCCATGTGTTATCAGTTTACTTTTGGCCTATAAAATACCCTCATAATGCTTTAAACAGGGGTTGGGATGCTGTTGGTTTTGTTGTGGTTTTACGTATTGTTTTGTGTTGGTTTGATTTGGTTTGGTTTTTCTCCATTTTCCCTGGAAATATCAGATTTTAAATTAAATCTTTTTCTCTAGACAATAACGTTGTGACTCATAGTATGGTATTAGTTTGAATATCAAATAACATGCACAACTCCACTTAGAGGAATTCCATTAATTGGAAAGATTAGGACAACTAAATCTCAGGTTAAAAGAATTTCTTGCTGCAATGTCAAAGCATATCACAGCCTATAGCTCAGCCTAAAACAAAAAATTATTCAGGAAAACCATGTAGAAACATATCTATTATGTATTATGGCATTACAATAATTAAAAGGGATAAAGACGGAATTTGTATTAGTATCTTTTTAAAAGGGAGATTGAGTTGAAATATGCTTTTCCTCTTTTCTTCCTATTTTAAAAACATATTTAAGCAGTTGCATTGGGGGTACCTATGTCATTGATGTTTTATTGTGCTAGCCACAAATAATTTACCTAAATATGGGTTAGAGATGAAAGAAACATGCTTGTGCTACTGAATCCACACCATGTTGTATGCTGCTGGCATCAGCCTCCAGGTTCTCATTGCCAAGAGTAATTATCTCTTTTTCTTTCTTCTTTTTTTTTTTTTTTTTTTCTTCAATTTAAGAACATGTGAAGTACAAGCTATCAATTCTCTACAGGTACTGAGCAAACTGCCTCTAAAATGTTCTTTTAATAACTTCTTCAGGGAGAATAGTGTGGCCTTTCAGTCAAGGATACCTCTAATTGTGTTGGATTTACTTGACATTTTCCTAGGATCTTAGGAAGTGATGAGGAAACTGAATTTGACAATAAAGTGAAGTTTTTGACATTCACTTGGTCTCTAGTGAAGTTAGAATAGCGCTATTAAAGAACTACTACTTCCCAGGATGCAGCAATTACTTTTCTCAATATTTTTTATTTGCTGAATAAGAGATGCAGATATTCTTCTCTAACAAAGATTCTAGCAACAAAATTGTTCCTTTTTACTGTAGAGAGGAATCATAAGTAATATAGATCAGACAACAGGAAGATGACTCACTGCTGAATTGATGAAACAAATGAATAGAATTAATTTTGAAATGATGCTCTGAAGAGAACAATCAGGTAACATTTGAATAAGCCTCTGTAGCGCAGTATGTAGTTTCCAGTAAAAATGTGTAGTTTATACAGTGTTCCAAATTTTTTTTGTTTAGTCTAAAGTTCAAGGGTGCAGGACTAATATACAAGGAGAAATTCCTGTCACTCCTTGGCTTCTGACTCATTCTATGGCACACAAACACTCACAGTTTTAAGACAAAACATAGTGTAAAGAGTCTTCACTTTGATCCAAAGTTACCAAATCAGTTATCATCATTATTTTTGTTTTCAATAAAGGCTAATGCAAGGTCCCTCATATATTTTATATCTCCAATTACTTCCATTCCTACTGCTTTTGTCCCATTATTCCTCATTGTCTTGGGGGTATAAGAGGAGCATTCATGTAAATAAATCATAGAAATAGCATTGTCAAAGCTGTTTTTATCATGTAGCTGTTTAGGATGTTTCCTCAGAAGTGAACTTATGCACAAAACTCCATGTCACAGGGGTTTCATTTACTGAGTTTCATCTCAACTGGAGAGGTTAAGATGTCCCTGTAAGGAACATTTCCGAGTGAACTCTTTTCCACAGTTCTTATACTGGAACGGTTTGATGCCTGCATTAACACTCATGTGCTAGTGGAGGTTTCTTTTCTGAGTGAATGTCTTGCCACAGAGTAGGTGCATCAATATTTTATGCATCTTTGATTAGCATAGTTTTCTAGATGCTAAAATACTCTTGTGTATCTACATTTCGTAATTGTAGATGTTTACATCTGACATTGCCACTTATAAACCTTAGCAAATAATGGAGACACATACGGACACCTAAGGGTATAAATCAGCATTCATAAAGTAGATATCTTACTAGATCAAATGCCCAGACTCTGCTATTTGCATGCAAAGAATGAATTTACTCGCTGAGACCTGGATACTCTGCTGGCATGCAAAATGTTCCAGGGCTTGAAGATTATTTATTTATTTATTTTCTAAAAATCACAAAAGATATTTTGTTTAACAAAGGCTGAACAAAATGCTATCTTTGTCAACATATTTGATTGATAAATAAGAAATCTTCCTATTTTCAATAACAAGGTTTATTTAAAAAGAGAACACATTTTCTTCTTTAGAAGACAACAGGGTAAATTGCTGTTTGTGGTGAGCAAGTCCAGCTCCAGAGAAGGCAATGTCGCTCTTCATGCTTACTTCTTCTACTGAAAACGCATGTACACTTGCCACTAATATCAGTGAAAACAAATCTGCATGGATTAGGAAAAAGCATTCTCACATTGCTTATTCAGAGTACTTTGCTTCTGACAATGTGAAGAGAGAAAGATTGAAAAACCTTTTGGGGGCATTGTGCAGGCTCCATCACTGAAGATATTTCAGATAGATCGGGCAAACTTCTGTCAAGAATTACATGGTGTTTCCTTGGGATAGAAAGCTGAACTAGATACTATCCGAAGGTCCTGAAGTTGCGTGCAACTTTCATACTTTACCACCTGACTTGTACCTATGAGAGTGACAAATTAGCTAGCTTAAATATTATAGCATACTTACTAGGATAACTTCTTCAAGAAAATGTTGCTGTTTATAAGTAGCTAGGTATTCTTCAGCTTGCCAATGCACATAGTCAACAAGGAAGGGCATAATTTAATCTTTATAAACAAGATATTACTGGTCTTATTTGTGTAAAATAGTAATATACTACAGAAACTGTCCCAGTAAAATCAAAGCAAGCAGAAAACAAAAAAAGTTGGTGGTTGTGTATACGATGTTGTGACATCAATATTACTTTTTTAATCTACAATGTATGCTTAATGTATAGCTGAAAATAATTGCAAATGTAAAGTTAGGAGAAATTTATCTTTTCAGATTCTAAATAACTATATTATTTATAGCTACTTCCTAAATAATTTAATGAAGTTATGTGACCCTTAAAGGAAACTTGTGAAAATATTCTTGGATTTATGATGTAATCTTTGTTTAAAAATGAAAATTTTAAATCAAGATGAAACAGCATGTTGTGCTTGTGAAGAACAGATTTTAATTTTAAAATAAATAGGAATCTAATGTAATTTTAAATAGTTTATCTATTTCTTTAAAAAGATGAAGAAGGAAAATACTGTGGAGGTTGTTAGGGTTAGAATAATTTGGAAGTGTTATCAACTTGTGAGTAAGCAAAGATGTATTTATACTGCACAGCATCCATCTTAAATTTGCATACAGTCAAACCAGAGAATGTTTTGACATACTGTTGTGAATAAAAATGAGTTCTCATGTTCAGTTTCTAAATCCATAACTTTTTATTCTGTCATTGCACATTGGCCCACTGCAATTTTTTAGTTTATGTGGGGATGACTAAGTTATGCTTCATGTGTCATGCCCATTAAAGACAAAACAGGACAAATTTTCTTTTGTTTACAAAGTCCTTGTGGATATTTATTCCTGTTACCAAATGATTAATTGCCTTAAGGATATTAAGTGCAATAATTTTACGTAAGGAACATATGTGCCTATTAAGCAAAAATCACCTTTCCGAAAACATTTATATGTGCCTGAGTTCCCAATACATTAAAAAAATATATTAAAAATAATGCCCCTTAACAAATTTCGTGGTAAGCCTGGAAGCTGTCATTTTCATGGTAGTGTTTTTCTGTTTTGTTTCTGGTGGTACTGGTGATCAATTAGGTCTGTTTGAAAGTAAAGATTCTGAGTGGCTTTCTAAGTACTGTTGGATTCTAGATTTGTCTAAACCTTTGTTGAGTTAGCGTCATCAATTCAGTTTGCCTTTGTAGCTTCTAGAAGAGGCAAGTAGGGTACAGGCAAAGCATTTAAAGTTCAAGGCAGCAATCTATGTTGACTACTTTCCAGAAAAGCCTTACTCTGTAAGTAACAAATTTCATAAAGAGCTCTCAGTTTTGCCTAACGTTTCCATATTAGATAACCTTCCCTGCTTAGAAATAAGTCTTTTGGGAAGATAAATGTCTGTCTGCTGTCTCAAAATTCATTGGAAGGTAGCTTTGGGTGGATAGACATCTGAATTCCCCTGTGGAAGAAGTCAGCCTCTGGGAAGCCTCTTCCCAGCAAACCCCACTACTCACTCGTAATTGGTATTAAAAGCAAGTTAGGTAGTCTGAGCAGTAATCATAGACTTTTAACAATAACATTTGTCTTGGAAATAGGCAACAGCACTAAATCCCTAGTAAAGATATTTGAAGCCCTATTTCCAGTGCCTCCCTAGATTCTATGCAGGAGGATTTTAGAGAAGCACATTGTCCAGCTTCCTATTGAAGGTATTCTCTAGCCAGTATGAGGTATTCTCTAGAAGTATGAGGATACTTGACTCAGATGATATAACAAATGTTATAATTTTAATTCAGTCTTAAAGTTGATCATTTGGTAAGAAAGTCCATAACTTTCTGGCTGGTCCAGGTTTCTAGAACTGCATCTCCTTTTAGAATGTGAGGTTTAGAATGCTGGAGGTTTCTGGAAAGAAGGAAACAAAGTGTATGGTTGCTGTTGTCACTATTTTTTCAGATGCCTGCACTGAATGCCTAACTTAAGATACTGCAATCTGTTGAAGGAATGCTACTGTCACACTTCATTTCTTATTCTAAAATTTGACATTTCGTACAGCTGGAGTTGTATTCATCACTACCTTTAAAACTTAGGACCAAGACCTTAAACAAGTATTAGAAACAGGACAAAAAACATGAACTACAACTCCATAATTCTCCAAATTAGAGTAGGTGTCCCCAAAATACTTTCCATGCATATCCTTTAATCTTTAGACCCTCTACCATTTAGCTTTTCTCCTCTCAGACTGGAGGGGACCATTCCTGAGTATCAGTGCCAAACAAGAAATATATGTGCTACGCTGCTTTTCAAAAAAATAGCACAATTTGCCCTGGGTGGTGTGCTATTGTTGTTTGTTCCTTTAGTATTTTTATAACCCCAGCATTCAGTGGTATGGATTTGTACTTTGTTAAATGATATAATTATCCTTTAGAAAGAAATGGTATACTTGTACTCCATAACAACTTGTCTGTCATTGCCCTTTACTTCAGCAAAACATTTAATTTCTAGGATTAGGCACAGTATGCAAAGCATCCGCTGTACCTGTATATAAATGCAAAAGATTGAAACAGATTGACAGTCTTTTACAGTGGTAGTCTCTCTCCTCATACTTTGCAGAATGTCTTCAGTGATAATTTAAGAAATAGCATGTTTATCAGTGAGTATGTAATGCCTGTTTAAAAATCTTCAAAGAAACTTTTTATTTTTTCTAATTCTTCTATTAAATTTAGCTCTTACAAGATTTCTGAAACAACCCATTGTATGTCTTCATGAATTTATCACATGTATATGATAATTTCATTGTTATCTTTTTTTTTTTTTGTATTTATTTATCTGATATTGCTTACCATGTGCTTAAACTATGAGTTTTTGGCAACAGAGACAATCTTCAATTTCATATTTATCGTGTGGATGGAACAACAGGTCCTGGAAATACAGAAGTATTGTAAAAAGGTGCTACAAATAATAAATAACAAATAAAATGCATCCTTTCTCTGAACTCATGTGAACTTAATGTATGTAAACTGAAGCATGGGTATGGGCTTAATCAATGTAAGAAAAAGCATACTAGCATTGAATTTATCTGATAGAACCAGAAAACACATTTTGATGGGCAAAAGAAGTGTTTAGCAGAAAAATCATACTAGATTTTCTTGAATTTGGTAAGCCATTAAGGAAATGCTAAATTAAGATGATGTCACCAGTTGAATTAGAGCAAATTTGACTAACCTTCAAGTGGTGAGACTACTCTTCAAGAGACAGGTTCAAGAGATAGTTCAGATAACATGGCATTTTCCCAAATCTGAAAAGATTATGCAACTAATTTATCAGAACCAACTATGCCTATAGTTTATACTTGCATTTTCATTTATCTGATTTTGTGCTTTGTGGGGGTATATGCTTTACTGTCTCTTATTTTTTATTATTCTATACATCTTCAACAAGAAGTACCATAGTGTATTTCTAGACATGCAAAGACAGCAACTCATTTACTCATGACAGAAGTGAAGTTTCTAGGGATGAATAAACCACTGGTGTGGGATTCTATCAAAGAACAGCAATATTTAATATGAAGAACATTATGTCACTGGAATGGTTCCCTGCAGCTTCAACCAATTCATCTCCATATGGAACAAACCCGTTCAAAAGTAATTTCCAATCCTGTTGCATATACAGAACTCTACGTGTACGGAATTTTTCATGACAGTAGCAGGATTAGATTCTGCCCTCAGAGGCAACTGCTGTCAGTCCCCAGTTAAAAATAGTTGGAGAAAACCAAAATATCCTCGGCTTTCTTATGGGAATTGTCCTAGTGTAAAGCAAACTGTGCAAATTGTGCCTATAGTGTGAAGAACTGGCTAACAGCACAGCTATTTCTTTTCCTGATTTATGTTATGAGAATATGTCTGAGCGAGTTGTAAACTCTGCTGTGAAAAGACAAACAGTGGTTAGTCTCGTGGGCTGGTTTTGCACAATTGTGTGGAATATTCAATAAGTCTCCATAATTTTCTACCTTCTTAACAATATGTGGGTATGTTCTGAAAGAGATTTTCCTAAAAAATAAGATGATGTTACATTTCATTATTCAGGAGGCAGAAATACATAGAGTGCTCAAATAAGTTCTGTTCCCAATCAGGTGTTGGCATTGCTTTTGATAGTAAGAAAGGTATCACTGTTGTTTTGTGGTGTTTCATTTTTTCTTTTTTTTTTTTTTTTTTTTTTTTAATTCTCATGATTTAAAGTCTGCATGTTGAATTTTCATGTCAGAACTGTGGAACAGAGAAGGCTTCAGGCTTATGAAAAGCATTGTAGTTTTCACCAAGGCAAAGATATTGCTTCATCCAAATCTCTCACAGTAGAAACTACTTCTGATTTTGTTTTGTGCAAAATATGGCCTCATTGCCAAAGTAAACTCTTGCAACAGGTCTTCAGTCACTTTAAAAGAGAGTCTGTATATAAAAATTGAAAAGAAATTAGAAAAAAAAAAGAAAAAAGTTTACTTTTGCTCACAATATTGTGTTTAAGAAAGTCTTTGTGAAATGCAAAATCAACTGTTCCATAAAACTGTATTTTATCTTATCAGTATCTATTGCATTAAAGAAATTCTGTTGAAGCATTTATAGTCAAGGCTATATTACATTTTCATTTTAATCCTTATTTTCAAGTCCATAATACCAATTATTACCCAAGCATTCCAGTTCTTCATCTGCTTATATATTTTCCTAGAAAAAGAGAACTGATTATTTGCAGATTTATTTGCAGTGCAGGGTTATTGAGGTTTAGATTTATACCAGTACATGGCTTGATCACAAAGTGATCATTGCAGTTGTACTTTTGCCATGATATTCATGTTTTGACACTTGAGCCTGTAACTGGCCACCTGGATCACATGCTGTGTAATTGTTGTTTGGATGACCTCACCTTCTGCAAGAGTATTTTACTTAATCATCTAAAAAATGTTATATTCTCATTAAATCAATCACACTTGTGGGCCTGAGTTTCATCTTCTGAAGATACTTACACAAAAGAAACTTTCCTTTTGCAGTATTAAAGGAACGTTGATGTGGAATTCCCTATTTAATTAAATGAGTCTTTATGTGGCAGAAAGTTTTTCATTATTTGCAAACAATACTTGAGGTTAAAATATAATCTCCAACAAAGAATATATTTCCTTTTCCATGACTATTTTTAAAATAATGATTAATTTGGCAAGGAAAATATAAACTTACTGACCCTTTAATAATACTGTAATTTGCATGTAACTTTAACTTAATCCACACCTACAGTGGATTCTCAGATATTGCCTGAAGTATGTTTCTTCTACACTTTTCTTTTGAGAAAATATTCATGGTTCTGCATTAAGAATCACTGTCTCTCTGAGTGAGTATTCTACCTCTTACCTTATTTTCTTACTTTGCTGATCAGAGGTGATTTTCCCATTGCATTTCCCAGTAGCAACCAAGTACTAACTTCAGTTATTAAAAATCCTTACTTTAGAGCCTTTCACAGAGTTCTTAGCTTATGGAGGACGCAACAGTTCAGTCCACAGCCACACTTTATAATCTGTTTCTATGTTGTACAAGGAATATATTAATCATGAAAGCAAAGTTTTAAAAGCATAAAATTGAAGGATGTCAGTACAAAAGGTGCAGTAGTGACATAGAGCCAATTGTAGCTGACAAATACAGATTTCCCAAACCAAATATGTTTGGTTCAATGTATTTTTCAATGGTTCTGAGAGATAACACTTTCATTTATGATAGACTATTGCAGAGCCTTCTGGCCATTGTTGCCTACCCTAACATAGAAGGAGTACAGCTGATAGAAACTGTTGTCAAGTGTATAAAAATAAAGAAGCTTCAGACATTTCATTTTCTACAAATTAATTCCCTGCAATACATATGTGTTTTGTATAGTTCAACAAACCCTCTAAAGATGAATACTTTCATTCAAAATCAAATAGTCAGTATGACAACTGCCCATTTTCTTGTTGCCCAGGAGTTTCTATTGATTTTTTTTTTCCTTCCGCAGTTTGTTTCTTCAAAATAAAAATAGATCTAATGTTTCTTGAATTCCAATTAGATCCAAGAAAGAGAATTTACTAGGGGAGGTAGCTGAGAAATCTGATACATCTTCATGATACGGACTCATTTCAGTATCTCTGTTTGCATTGTCTGTTTATGTTGAATCTGCCTCCTGGCTAAGATGAGAACAAATAATAAATGCAAATATGTATTAAATTTTGTATCACTTGTTTTACCTTCTTATAATTTCAATAGACATTTAAAGTAAAAACTTATCCAAAAGGGTAAGACATCATACAGACAGGTGTTAGAGAGACAGAACTTCCGTATCAAAAAGGAATGTATAGACTATAAGTTTTATAAGATTCATTAAAAAACCTCCAAAGTTTGGTTTTGGGGCTGGGTTTCTTTTTGATGAAACTTAAAACACTGCATATCTTCTCACAAAATCCTGGTATTTGCCAAGATTTAAAACATCCAAACATTTTTATTTCTGCGTTAGATTTATGATCATGAGGAGATTTCAGTAAGGCCTTCCACAGATTTAAAGCAATACTCAGTGATGGTATAAATGAGTTCAAGCCCAGGCTTTGACAATCTCATCCTCATTCTTCCTGTACCTTGACCTTTTGCCAGCTATGTTAGGTCCTGGTACTACACACTGATCTGTATATTCACTCTGCTACAGAAATAATGACCCAGCGTTCCAAAATTTTTGATCACAAACACCCTACTCACAGAATTTATCTCTTGCTTTGTTATGATAACTTTGTAGATTAGTGGAAAAAAATATCTATGCTGTGTGAGCTGATTACAAAACTTGCAAATTTGAGGCTATCACCCAAAGCAATTAAGTTTTGCTGATAAATGATATTGTAGTATGCACGCTGTTGTTTCTTCAAACCTAAATCTGTGTGCAACTGATTTAGACCGGAAGTTAAGGAGCATTTTCCCTCAGAACATGACTGTACTAAAAAGAGTTTGTATAAGCACCACTTTCACCACCAGAGAGAAGACCCCACCTATCACATGAGCATCTGAATGATGACTGGTCACCCTCTCACTGGGTATTTCCTGCAATTTCATGTAGGAATATTTTGAAATGCATACATGTGTTTCAGGTGCTAGAAATCGTCTTTTTTTTTTTTTTTTTTTTTTTTTTTAATGATTAAAATTAGTAAAAGAAGTGCTAACAAAGACAGCCTTCTTTTGTTTGTTTTACTTTGGTCAAGATCTGCAAGCAGCATAGCTATATTTTTCTGATAACAAGCCAGTCAAGAGGCTTGATCCAGATGAAGAGCAAATCTACAGGAAAATTACATAGCTTTCAGTCAGACGGTGTATTGAGCCACTGATCCTTGCATGAGCAACAGAACCATGTGGCTGTGGAATTGGAAGGACAGATGACTCAGGGAAGTATGGGGACAGAAATAAAATGGATTTAGGCTGGTTTAACCTGAATTTGACTGAATCCTAAGTAGGTTTGCATCTTTATCTTCTTTTGGATGTGATCCAGTAGGTGTCAGACAATAGAATCATAGTAGCTTTTTGTACTCAGAGACGCAAAACATAAGATGGTACTCCAGATGCAGTCTCAAAATTGTGGGGAAGGATCACTGCCCCATACTGTTGGCTAATTCTTGCTAATGCAGCCTGGGATGCTACTGGCTGACGTTGCTGATAGGCCATCCTGCTTGTTGTCCCCTAGGACCCCTGGACTCTTTTCTGCAGAGCTGCTTCCTAGTCAGTTGGCCCCCCATTTACACCATTGCATATGTTCATTCCAACCCAGGTTCAAGACTTTACTTTTGTTCAGCTTCATGAGGTTCCTGTGAGCTCATTTCTGTAGCCTGTCCTATTCCCTCTGAATAGCAGTCCTGCCTTCCAGAATATCAAATATTTGTATATATTCACATTTGGATTGAAAATTTTTATTTAGAGGTGCAGTATCTTGTTGATTTGTTATCTTTGTAATTTAGGGGAAAAAATATAATAAATATTCCTCAATGTCTTATTCCCGAGATTGTGTTTGCCTCCCTACCATCAGAAAAGAGGACATACATTTCAGGCAAATTAACTAGTAATCTAAATTAGGTAGAAAAGGGTTTAGGAAAACTGATATTGATCTGTTTGTACTAGGAAAAAATACTGACAAAATAATGTTATCTATCTGAGTATTTCTCTTAGATATCATCATCAAAATAAATTTCAAATTTCACCCTTCTTCAACTATCTCTGACAGCTTCCTCCTCCTGGCTTCCCTTCTCTTCCTTCACTGAAGATTTAAGAAGACATTGTTGCTTATTACTAAAAAAAATTAAAATAAAATAAATGAAAAAAGTTGTTAGTTCTGAAGGAAAGCAATATAACATGGACAATACACAAAAACCAAACTCTATTGTTGATCTTCCTTATCTATAAAACAGAACAGCAGAAGTGAGAACTTTTCTTTTGAGATACTGACAAGTTGCAATACTGCAAAGGCAGCCAACATTGTGACTTGCCAAAAGTGTTTGTATTTTCATTATTTTTCTTGGGGAAAAAAAAATATACTGGAACTCAATACAAAGATATGGATAAAACACCGCAATACTTTAGAAGCTGTTTCTCACTGTAGCTGAAGTCTATTTACATTTGAAGTCAAATGTCAAAGATTCATGTGACCTGGCATAAGCCAGATGTTCTACTTGACAGAATTGCCTAACGATGTTAGTTACCTAAATTCATCGTATACATCTCTTTTAACCTGGAATTTCTGGTTTCTGGACAGGAGCTAACTTCCAAGCTACCATGAACTGGTTTTATATAGTCAGGTAACCTGAACTCATCCTGATTTCTATTGTAAACCTTGGGAACATACATGTTGCCAAGTCTTCTGTAGCAATTGGTAATTCTAACTTTTTTCTAAAAGATTTGTGTGCCTAAAAGATTAGTGAGGGTACTCGCTCAGAAAATGTAATCTGAGTCCTAAAACCTACTAAGAACTGAACACGCACAGTAAGGTCCACCTTTCTGAAGTCAGGTAAGAAATATTCATGGACTAGGCAAAGAAAATGTAAACCAAGTAGACTTAATGTTTAGGGTTCCTTTGGCAAAGCACAAAACTGACGATATAATCTTTCACGAAATCATTTAGGTGGAAAAGGACACCTTGAGATCATCTAGTTCAACTTCACTGCTCAAGCAGGGTCATCTCGAGCAGGGTCATCTAGTCCAGGAGCATGTCCAGTTAGGTTTTGAACACTTCTGCAGATGGACATTGCTAAACCACCCTGGGTAACTGGTTGCAGTATCTGATCACTCTTAAAGTAAAAAGTGCTTTCTTCTGCTTAGGAGGAACCTCCTATGTTTGAATTTGTGCCCACTGCCTCTTGTTTTGTCACTGGGCACCATTGAAAAGAACCTGTCTACCATTTCTTTTCTATATTCCATCGGGCATTTATACACATGGATAGTGAAAGGAGTTCACTCAGCCTCTCATTGCATGAAAGATGCTCTTCCTCATGGAGCTCAACCTTTATCATTGTAGAAATATTTAATCCAGTAATGTAAATGTATTTAAAATGCACATTTTCCTCCCAAGGAAACATCCAAATTGCAAAACTCATATAATTTCTTCTGCTGTCTCACATTCCGCCTTAACTAGAGGTTCATCTTCATGAGGACAGGATTGATGGTTAATATACACAAGATGGTTATGAAAAACAAGGGTTCAAGGCAGGGAGTGCTAGAAAAATGGCTAAAAATCCATGATGTGTCTCATTTTCTTTCTGTGTGCTCTGGCCGCTGTGCTATTAAGAAAAAGTTAGCCCCCAGATGTTTCAATAAACACCTATCTGAAGTAAACGAAGAACATTTACATTTCCTGTATGTTCTTTGTGCTTTCAGGGAATAGGCAGACTATATCTAGTCTGTGTTACCTTCTTGAGGTGCTTAAGTTCCTTCTTACAGTGAAAAGATGGATAAGGGCTCCTAATGTAAACCTCATTGGCTCTCTGGATATGGCCAGCTTTTTTTTTCTACTAACTTTGTATTCATTGAGGTTACTAAATGTAAAAAAAAAGTGAATTTTCTAAAAGTCATGTCTCTTTTGACCACAACAATAATCGGTAAGCATTTCCCCTGTATTTATCTTGACCTTGATAACTCATTTCTGTTTTTCCTATTTTATCTTTCTGACCTACCAAGGAGGCAAAGTGAATGAGCCTCTGGGTGGGAGTTCGGCTAGTAGCCAAAGCTAATCCCCCACAGTATGAAACTCTACTGAAGGAAAACATGTTTTTCTCAGTAACACAATTCCCCAGTCTAGAAAAGAGACAACTTTGGGGAGATATACACCTAAGCTTCAACAAAAGCAAGTGTCTTAGATTTAATGTCACTACATTATGCAGGCTTTATCATTGCTGATTAAATGGCACAGTTTCTTATAGCATTCTATTTTTTTCTCTATCAGAGATCTGCTGCATTTTAAAGTAAAGGAGAACAGTCACTTGAAGAATGTAGTGTTAACATTTAAATCAGCATACTGGTAGACAGACTTGTACAAAAATTTTAAAAGCAATCTTTTAACAGTTAGAATAATGAGTTTTACAATGGATTTTGCAAATTAAAAAAAAAAAAAAAAATCCAGTGTGTAGATATAGGATTTAAAACAGAATTAGCTGTGATATTTTTGTAGCTAGGTAAAAAAAAAAATAAATAGAGAAATCTGTATTACAACATGCTTTCCCAAGGCTTTCCATCTGCCTTAAAAGGACATTTTTTAGAGCCTTAGACAGCCTTACTATGGTTCCTGTAGGCACTTTGACCCCAAATCCCTCTGCTCCTGAATTTGATTTTCACAAAAATTTGACAAACACGTGAAGTTACTGCATTATACTGAGAAAAAAAGAGTGAGAGGAAGGACCCTGTAAAATTGCAGCCCCACGAGATGAGATTGTTCTATAGCTCATAGTGTTAGGAGCAGTAAAAACCAAGTAACCAAATTACAATCTTCTAGTGAGTTCACTGAACGCTCTGTGGCTGATTGGAACTATTTGTATAACTCTGATGCAAGCGGAAAAGGAAACATTACAGGTCATAACCTGTGAATCAAAAACTTACTTACTTGGAGCAAACTTTCACATCATGTGAAAGAGATGTTCAGCCCTGGTGTTGGCCATGGGACATTGGGAGCGTGTGACTGGAAAGAGCTGAATTGCAGTGCAACCACATATTCCTCAGCAGTGTAAACGGTGAATGGAAAAACTCGGAACAGACACATACCAAGCTTGCAAGGTCAGTGGACCCTGGGCTTAAATCTGGGAATTACAGTAGAAAAAGTAAAGGCTTTAATACACAAACTGTATGGATAGTAGACATAAGGAGTTGAACACCATTCACTGCCCACTGCCTATGACCCTCTACTACCAACATGTAAGAAAACAATGTAGTGTCTTAGATCTGGACTTGTTTTTGAATAAAAAAGTAGAGAAATTGACAAATGGATTTTACCGATTGGTATGGTCACTATAAGGGGAAAACAAATGGTAACTTGAAGCAATTAAGATAAACAGAGAAACAGAAGTAAAACCAGTAGTAGTACCCTGTTTTGCTAAAAAAGTTGACGGATCATTAGCTAAGTATTAGAAACAGAAGACTTAGAGATACTGCTAAACATTTTCTCAGTTCAGGGTGGGCTTTCTAAGGTATCACTAACACAGGAAAGAAAAGTGTGAGTTCAGAATGGTAAACTAAAAACATTTGCCATCTTTGGAAGCAAGCAGTCCAGTCCCTAAAGAGGAGAAGAACTGGTAGTACTGCATGAGGAATGGATGTGAAAGCCCATCAAAAATCAAAGAAGGACACGATGGATAAAAAATGAAGGAAGGATATCAACTCCCTGCCAGGAGCTGAACCACTTGCTACAGTAATTACTTAAAATATTGGGAGAGCAATCACTTTTCCAGTTGGGGACTTAGAAATAAAGCAGATACTACAGAGAAAATATAAGATCATAAAAGATCATACAGAAATGAAAAAGGCAATCAAAATTGGCTGTAATGGAAGAGAAACCAGGCATTATTTAATCCCATATGTGCACAAACAAGGATTTCAAGAGCACAGAAGAACTTTAAAAAGGATTCTGATTACAGAACAGTGCTGAAGCATCAGAAAAGATGACTGATGGTGGTTAAGCAACTGTTTGCATAAGTTAATACAGATGCTTGTGTTAAAAACAAGTATATTTGATATCAAGAAAATAATTGGTCCTTGGGCAAGAAGTAAAAAAGATTTCATTGTTCCATTACCTATAACTAGAGAGGGAAAAAGTATTGCTTCACTATAGTTGAGGTTTATTGAGAATGCTTCCACAAAAAAAAAAAGTGTGAAAAAAAAATTTGTGAAATTTAAATTGGATGTGATCAGGATGAAATTCAAGTTTTTTGTATGGTTACAATTGTAGGGATGGTGGTAAGGGCTGTGCCTGTGTGTGTATTTGTATGCTTGAAAGACTTGATTAATACGGTCTCAGCAACTGCTCCACACAGCTCCTGCAGCGGAATTCAGTAAAATGTGCAGAAGTACTTGCACACTGACCTCTGAGGAGCACCATCCATCACTGGTCGCAATTTGGACATCAAGCCGTTGATCGCAACTTTTTGAGTGTGACAATCCAGCCAATTCCTCATCCCCCAAGTGGTCCATCTGTCCAATCCATGTGTCTCCTATTTAGAGACAAGGATGTCATGTGGGACAGTGTCAAATGCTTTACACAAGTCCAGGTAGATGACGTGAGTTGCTCTTCCGTTATCCACCAATGCTGTAACACTGTCTTAGCATGCTACTGAATTTTTTAGACACAATTTGCCTCTATTCTCTATCTACAGCTCCAAATATTTAAGGCAAGATTGTTGATGAGTCAGAAGTACTTTGGAAATATTAATAACTACATCTGTAAGACATCTCTGAAAAAAAAAAAAAAAAAAAAGTTATGTTAACCTTTTTAAGGCAAAGGGTCTCCTTCCATGTGCAACTCCATAAACAGTCACTTGTAATACTGCAGCATGCCTTTCACTTCTATTTTGTAAACTCACACCCTTCCTTTCTTTGGCTGCTGTGGCAGTGCTTTACCTCAGTATCCAAAATGGTCATGTCCTCAAGTCCCTGAACTTGCATAAAGCTTAGTAGATAACAGTAGTAATTGCTAATAATTTATGTAGCCAGTAAGATTAAATAGCCACAAGCATTGTTCACATAAAATTTATACAAAAAGTTTAGTAGACAGTTAGAGTATGCAACATTTGCACCCACTCAAAGCATTTTCTGGTCAGTGCCATCAGAGCAATGGGCAAGAGCAGCCAGTAAGGAAGTTGATAAAATTCATGAAATCTGAAGAGGATACCCATAAAACGACACTCATCTATTGGGATCACAGCACGTGTTCATGGTTGGACACTGCAGTGTTTTCCTCTCTCTTTCCATTCTATCTCTTTTCTTTGAGTTGTTGGGTTTTTGGTTTGCATTTTCTTTTCTTCTTTCCTTGCTTTGGTGGGAGGAGGGGCAGGGAGGCAATCCCCAAAAATAACCGAGGCTGTTAGGTTCAATATTTGTCATCAGCTACAGATATTCTTGATCCTCTACATATGTCACAGGTGGAGCGATATACTTTACTCACAAGAGAGAAGCAGCAATATATTTATTTATGTAAAGCAGCCATTTAACAGTTGGATAGTAAATGTGTCAGTGGTTTAACAAGATTCAATGGCAAGACACACTTGGTTTTTTATTGCATAGAGGACAGGGTCAGAAAAAAACTGTCAGGGAGACCATCCCTTTGAGTTGTGAGGTTCAGAAAGAACCCTCTTGCTTTCTAAACTCCTTCTTAGGGAGGAGTCTAGGTATGGCTGGATCCAATCCTAATCCCAGACTTTGTCAATGGTTTATGTCTAAAGGATTATATATACACAATCAATCATTTATATCACTTAGCTAAAACTGCAAATTTTAGCATGGTATTAGTCTGATTTAGCATGCTGATTAGTCTCAGCAAGAATCTGTTGCAGCAAGGAATCTCTCAGTCTTGAGAAGCAGCCTTGAGAGGCATCCCTACTCAAGGGGAGTTCCTGGTGTGAGGTCTGCTGCCATGCAGGAGAGCTTGGACTACTCACTATTTATGGAGTACGGTGATTGACTCATAGTCATATTTGCATACTCACTGCAGATGTTAGTTTCTTCCAAATTTGACTTGAGTTGGACATTGACCAGCACTGTTGTTAGGTAAGCGCATTGCCATAAATTAGCCCTTGACTATTTTGCCATTATCTGTCTCCCCCAAATCCACTTTGACCAGATGCATCCATTATGACCACCACTGGTGGTTATCGCTTGAGCAAGGTTACGGGAAAGGGTCAGGTCAGGGATGTGGTAGGGTGAGCACAGCATCACAACATGTCTCCATCCTTTCTGTAACAGTAAGGAATAAATATGTGTTGTATTAGTAACTGCTGGATGAACTAGTTAACTGTCTTCCAGGTTTTGTAACTGAGATTAAAGAAAAAAGACTAGATAAGATCAGAACAAACAGATGAGTTTAATGTTATTTCCACAGATTGTTAGTCTAGTTTGAATAACTATAAACTTCCTAGAAGTTTATTCCATAGCTTGGTTTTTCTTAGAGACGTGCATGTATTATTTAACATGAAATCTAAAATTTTCCTGCTTCTTTTTTTTTTTTTGCTCTTTAGTCTGACCATTTTCTGAGCTAAATTTCAGTAATAAAGAGCAGAATTTTTACTTCAAACAGCTTATGCCTTTAATGAGTACTTCAGAGTTTAAGAGAGTGAAAATCTCCATTGTCACCTTTACAGTTAAAAAAGAGATTCACCTAGTCAGCTTGGGGATTATAAAGGTTATATGAGCATAATTAAATACCAGATTGACTATTGTGAGCATCAGACACCCCAAATGAACTGTAGATGAAAGAAATGTGAAAAAATGGGATTTTCTTCTTGAATGGAAACCAACAACCAAGAGCTCCAAAAAGGATTACTTTTTTTTTTTTTTTTTTTTTTTTTTTTTTTTTAATGATGAGGGCACATTTTGTTATAGATGGCCTATAAAGCTGCAAGGGAAACAAACTCCACAATTTCAGGAAATGTTGTAGTAAAGACTAATTATCCTTATTTACCAGCCATCCATTTATGTTTTATCTTGTGTAATGTTTCATAGATGGAACATTTGCCCCCTTTTTATAAGAGGTATTGCTTTCCATTTTCCCTTCAGTAAGCTGAACTATTTCTTTTGAAAAGTTATTGCTAATGAATCCTGAAGTTAATAAACTTGAAGGGTTTTGTTTCTTTTCTTTTTTTTTTTTTTTTTTTTTTTTTAAGACTCTAAGGTATATTAGGAATACCTCATACTCATAACTGAAGCATTTCTAGTTCTCTTCGTTCAGAAGAAATGAAGGATAACTAGAAAACACATTAACCAAGATGGACTGGTTAGCCATGGATTGTTTCCAGACTCCTGAACTTTTGAAAATGTCAACATTTCAATAACTAAGACAAAAAAAAAGAAAGAAAAAAAAAAACCAACAGTAAAAAACATATTTCCTTTGGAAAGAGGTTCCCAAGTTTTCATGAAAAAAAAAAAAAAAAATCCTGTGGACCTTTTAAAACAGAATTGCTGAGGAACTAGCAGCTGTGGCAAGTGACCTCTGCTTCCTATTAAACAGCTTATTACATAACTTGGTAGCTTAGGGAAACCCTGGTGCCCAAGACTTTCAGGCACTGTTCTTAGCTGCAAGAACTTCAAGAAAAGTCAGGAATGCTGCAGCTGTCTGAAAGCAGCACAGCCCCCAGGAGCTGAACTGATAAGTGAGAGAAATCTTGAAAAAACTGCGTAATTTCCACAGAATATTTATTGAAAAATAAATATGTGCTCCCTGAATGCTTTCATTTGACTAAAGAATTTTTTGCACCAAGACATAGCTGATAAACTTTTGACAAATACTTTTTTTTTTTTTTTAATGATCAGAAATTAGAAAATATCAATCACTTTTTCTCTCAACAGTTGCAACTTCAAATACTCAATTTCAAATTCCTTTTCAGGAAAAGTATTCCCTCATTTCTGCACCTGACTTTCAAAACAGAATGCAACGTCTCAGCTGGAAATCTGAAATATGTTGAGTGGAAGCAACTGAGAATTCACCTGAGAAATTGGCATTTTGAGTACAATAGAACTGCAAGAAAAATAAAACGCCCTGCTTAAAGTTCTGATAACTTGTCTTTATTATGATCTCTTTCCAAAAATGCATACATATGCTGTTCATCCACTATATCTGTATGTTTGTGCGGTATATTCACTTATATTTAATGAGGAAAATTACTTAGTGTCCATCTATGACAGTTTGTTTTCTATCAAATGGTATCTCTCACATGTAGAAAAAAACAAACACAATAGGGAAAAAACTTTTAAAATATACCCATTTGCTCAACTTTGAGTTATACCACTCAGTAAGAATAATTTAGATTAACGTTTAAAGCATGTCTATTCTTGAAAGGCACTGTGGGTTTTCCACACCTGTATGAAGTGATTTGAAAGAACTGTTACATGATATTTACAGGATATGGTTTACTGATCATATCTCTGCCAACAATGTTATTCATACCCTCAGGCTAAGGAAGGTTATATCTGTTCTTAATTCTACTTTTCCTATCATTGGCATAACTCAGCTCAACCTCTGTGCTGTGGTGCTGGATCAGTGCTAAGCATCCCCTTTCCCTTCATTTGTCCTCACAGATGCTTGTGCATTAGAGTGCTCTCCAGATGAGCCTGGACTCTCTTTAAACTATGTAATTCATTAAAATCTAAGACCTCAGCATGAGCCATACAGAACATGAGGCACGTCTGCTGAATAATCACATTTTGAGCTCAACTATGTGAACTTGCCTTGGGCGATAGCAGAGCATGACACTTGATTATGATAAATGGGAATAGAGCAAGTTGTCAAGATGATACCACTGCAATTGAGGTACACAAGTACTCTCATAGATTTATTAGTGTAGACAGTCAATAGGACAGCAGAGAAAAGAGTGCTAGACACAGAACTATTATTTCAGTGTGGCAATTCAACCCACATCATATCGCTTTAAAGAATCTCATTTCCACATTCCAGCAAACCTGCTCCTAAATTGGGTTTATTAACAGAGGTCAAAATGTCAGACAGTATGAAACAAAAAAATGTGTATTCACAAGGCAATTTAGCATACAATAAGCCAAGTTAACCAGTAACAGCTCATATCAGCCCTGTTGGCTGCTTATACTCTGGTGGCTAATTCAATCCCCTGTTGACTCTTTAAGTGAGTTTTCCTCCAAAAGTACACTTTTAAATTGTATAATCCATGAATTCAGGGCACTGTGGAAGCTGGCTGTATGGCTGTAAAACCAGTTATCATATAGATGTTGAAATGACAGGGTGAACATTTGAAAAGAAACAGTGGTGGTAGAAGCTGGAAAAATCGATAGAAATGTTACAAAATGAAACATTTTTTTCATATATGAATGTCACCATATATTTACCAAAAAAAAAAAATGTGGTAATTTAAGTATTCAAATTTACATTTACTTTAACATTTTATGTGTGAACAAATGTTAATGAATTTGGCAATGTTTTATTTTTAAATGTTGCTACAGCATCTGCTGGACTCTGTACCCATTTCTGAGACATCATTTGTATTCTTGTTCTGTTGAGAAGAGTTAACAAATCTAATTTAGCCTGAAGCAATTGTTTTGCTGTTCCACTTCAGTGAGAAGTTTTAGGTTTGCAAACTAAATTAGATTGTGGGAAATATAAAGTCCCAATACTGAATGTAACAGATGATCAGCTTTCTGCGATACGCTGCTATATGGAAAAAAGAAGAGCCCTGAAAAAGAGATCCTAAAAGTTTCCCCATATTTAAGAAAAAAATAAAAATAAAAATGTCCAGGTCTGATCGCTGTCACTGACTTTGTCTATACCAAAACCATCAGCAATATAACTTTTGGATAATTTACTGGAGCTTTTTGGTAATCATTGGTAAGTATTGGATTACCACTGTATGTATTCTGTTTGCATAGGTTGGTTGTTTCTTTTTATAGGTCCAATTTTGTCAGGATTTAGTAGAATAGTACTTTCTGTAAAGGTTCACTAGGAAACATCTCTATGAAATTGCATTGTCAATCAAAAGTGCTTTACTAAGTATGAGACTCTCTTCATCAGAATGCAAACCAACTCCTTTCACCTGTCTCTGTTAACGTATGAAACATACTGGTGAAATACTGCAGACAGTTTTTTTAATTACCAGCTCATACTGCAGTTCTCTAAGGCAATTGTACCAGAAACTTTCAGATACTTTCCAAACACTTTGAACTTTGATAATAAAAGCAACAATTGAAGAATGAAAATTGTGTGCTTCTTACTACGCTTCCCAGAGGGTGTTGTGTGGCCGTGGATGTGAGACCTATATGAAAAGTCATCAAATAGTTTGGTACCCAAAGTTTAACATTATTAATTTAACATTACTAATAACTTACTGGAAATTGTGGTGAAATGCATATTCTACAATCTAAATAAAAATGTTTAACTGCAGAACTGAAGAAGCATTAAAGGCTTGATATTGTGGAGACTTCCAATTTTATATTCAGTCTGGGGATATGATGGAACGCTGTGTCTCACAAGCCCTAAATCTCTAATTCAAATATCAGTCAAGCATTAAGTCATTTCCCTCAATATGTCTTCTTTGTGTTCCTCATCCAACCACTACAGGCCTAAGCAAAAATATCTTCTGTAACTGTATGTCTGGAGGGGAAAATTCTCCTTTTATACAATATTAAAATTGTTAAGAATGGAATGGAATGGAATGGAATGGAATGGAACGGAATAGAATAGAATAGAATAGAATAGAATAGAATAGAATAGAATAGAATAGAATAGAATAGATTTCAGTTGGACGGGACCTACAATGATCATCTAGTCCAACTGCCTGACCAATTCAGGGCTGACCAAAAAGTTAAAGCATGTTGTTAAGGGCATTTTCCAAATGCCTCTTAAACTCTGACAGGCTTGGGGCATCAACCGCCTCTCTAGGAAGCCTGTTCCAGTGTTTGACCACCCTCTCAGTGAAGAAATGCCTCCTGATGTCCAGTCTGAAGCTCCGCTGGCACGGATTTGAATCTGTCCCATGCATCCTGTCACTGGATCCCAGGGAGAAAAGATCAACACCTCTCTCTCCACTTCCTCTCCTCAGAAAGGGGCAATGAAGTTGCCACTCAGCCTCCTTTTCTCCAAACTAGACAAGCCCAAAGTCCTTACCCATTCCTTGAAGGACATTCCTTCCAGCCCTTTCACCAGCTTTATTGACCTCCTCTGGACACAATTCAAGGACCTTTACATGCTTCTTAAATAGTGGGCCCCAGAACTGCACACAGCACTCAAGGTGAGGCTGCACCACCACTAAATACAGCGGAATAATCAATCACCTCTTTTGACCAGCTGGTTATAGTGTTTGATATTAGTCAAATATTGTTAAATATTACAATGCAGCTGTCCCAACAGAGAGGCTCAAACCATGTCCAAGAGTATAATTTGAAAATAATTTGAGGATTCACTGATCATTTTTTTCCCTTCCCCTCTTCATTTCCCCCAAAGAGGTTAATCTCCTAAATCAAATACAGGGTTCTTGCAAGACCTGAAGAAAAAGCCATTTATATTAGTGTGCAGAAGAATATATCTGGTATAAAAGCTTATGTTGAATAACACTTACAGGATGAGGAAGAAATATTTTTCACAGGAGGCCAAAAAAGCCTTGGCATGAGTACCTCTAGACTAAAGTATAATAAAAGAATATATAATAATGACCACAGTTCCAAACAAGTTTTGACTTGAAACAGGTTTGTTTTTTTTTTTTTAATGTTGATTCAGGTGTTCCACTGATGGTGTATGAAACAATTTTTTCATTAGTTTTTTATACTGAAGTCCCCTAAAATGTAATCCAACAGTTACAGCTATTCCAGAGTTATTAAAACCAGACAAGTGCCTTCATGCTGAAAGTGAATTTTTAGAAGGCAATAACTTATAAGTAGTTTTAAGATGAAGAATTATATTTGCACAAATCAGTAATTACAGAGATAGGAAAATGTTATATAAAATTTTTAGGGACTTGCTCTTTTTTTGCTGTGGAATTGTCAAGTGTGCACGATAGGTTTGAAATATAGCCTGAGCACTGGCAATCTCACTACAACTACTGATTTTTTAATCTAAAAGCTTCAACATCTATATTATTGCTAGAAAGGAGCAGGATAGTGCAAGTATTGCATACAGTGATGTTATGGCTTCAGCTGGGATGGAGTTAACTTTCTTGCTAGCGGCTGGCCTAGTGCTCTATTTTGAATTTGGGATGAGAGATAGTGTTGTTAACACACTGGTGTTTTTAGTTGTTTCTGAGCAGTCAAGGCCTTTTCTGCTCCTCATACCACCCTGCCAGCAAGTAGGCTGGAAGTGCACAAGGAGTTGGGAGAGGACACAGCCAGGACGGCTGACCCTAACTGACCAAAGGAATACTCCATGCCATATGACGTCATGCTCAATATATAAATCTGGGAGAAGAAGAAGGAAGGGTGGATGTTCGGAGTTATGGTGTTTTATCTTCCCAAGTAACCATTACTCATGATGGAGCCTGACTTTCCTGGGGATGGATGAACACCTACCTGTTGATGGGAAGTAGTGAATGAATTCCTTGTTTTACTTTGCTCGTGTGCATGGCTTTTGCTTTACTTATGACACTGTCTTTATCTCAACCCACAAGTTTTCTCACTTTTACCCTTCCAATTCTCTCCCCTATCCCAACCAGGAGGAGTGAGTGAGCTGCTGTCTGCTCCTAGTTGCCAGCTGGGGTTAAGTCACAACAAGTGATTTCACTACTCCATCATATTTGAAAAGTCATGGCAGCAGGCAGTGACTACCAGTGACTGAAGAAAAGGGAATATCACACCCTTTTTTAAAAAGAGTAATAAGTAGGACCCTGGGAACTACTGACCAGGCAGTCTCACCTTTATGTCCTCTGAGACCATGGAACAGATCCTGCTGGAAGATATTTTGAAACATACAGGAGGCAGGGAGGTGATTAGATGCAACGAACATGGCTTCATCAAGAGCAAATCTTGCCTGACTATTACTGTGACTTTCTATGGTGGGATGACTGCATCAGCAGACAATGGAAGAACTACTGATGTCATCTACCTGGATTTCTGTAAGGCATTTTACATGGTCCTCCACAGTGTGCTGCTAAACTGGAGATATGAGTTTAATGGATGGACTGTGAGATGGATAAGGAAATGGCTTGATGGCAAAATCCACAGAGTTGCAGTCAACAGCTCAATGATGAAGTGGATACTAATAACAAGTGGTGTCCCTCAAAGGTCCATACTAGGACAAATACATAGATAGTGGTATTGAGTACACCCTCAGCAAGTTTGCAGATGGCACCAAGTTGCGTGGTGTGGTTAGTTTTCTAGAAAGAGGGGATGCCATCCAGAGGGACCTAGACAAGCTTGAGGAGTAGGCTTGTGTGAACACTGTGAAGCTCAAAAAGGCCAAGTTCAAGTTCCTGCACCTGGGTCGGGGCAGTCCTCAGTATCAATACCACCTGGGGAATGGATGGATGGATTTAGAGAAGCCCTGAAGAGAAGGACTTGGGGATACTAGTGGATGAAAAGCTGCACATGAGTTGACAATGTGTGCTTGCAGCCCAGAAAGCCAACCATACCCTGGGCTGCATCAAAAGAAGCATGGCCAGCAGGTTGACAGAGGTGATTCTGCCCCTCTACTCAGCTCTCATGAGACCCCACCTGGAGTACTGCATCCAGCTCTGGGGCTCTCAGTACAAGAAAGACATGGACCTGTTGAAGTCAGTCCAGAGGAGGGCCACAGAAATGATCAGAGGGATGGAATACCTAGACTCATAGTATCATAGAATCATGGAATCATAAAATCATAGAATCACAGAATTATCAAATTGTTTGGGTTGGAAGAGAACTTTAAAGGCCATATAGTCCAACACCCCTGCAATGAGCATCTTCATCTAGATCAGTTGCTCAGAGCCCTGTCCAACCTGGCCTTGAATGTTTCCAGGGATGGAGTAGATGCCACCTCTCTGGGCAATATGTTCTAATGTTTCACCACCCTCATTGTAAAAATTTTTTTCCTTATATCCAGTCTAAATCTACCCTCTTTTAGTTTAAAACCATTACACCTTGTCCTATTGCAACAGGCCCTGCTAAAAAGTTTTTCCCCATCTTTCTTATAAGCCTCCTTTAAGTATTGAAAGACTGCAAAAAAGTCTCCCTGGTGCCTTCTCTTCTCCAGGCTGAACAACCCCAACTGTCTCAGCCTGCCCTCATAGGAGACGTGCTCCATTTACATACCTGCTACCTCACCCGTGAAGAAAGGTTGAGAAAGTTGGGACTGTTCAGTTTGGAAAAGAGGCCTTTCGATACTTAAAGGGGACTTATACGAAAGACAGAGAGAGACTTTTTATTAAAGCCTCTGGTGACAGGATAAGGGGCAAATGAAAGAAGGTAAATTTAACTTAGATATAAGGAAGACATTTTTACAATAAATGTTGTACGACACCAGAAAAGTTTGCCCAGAGAAGTTGTGGATATCTCAACCCTGGAAATGTTCAAGGTCAGGTTGGACAGGGCTCTGAGAAACCTGATCTAGTGAAAGATGACCCTGTCCAAGGTGGGGATTGGACCAGATGAATTTTGAAGGTCCCTTCCAATCCAAACAGTTCTATGATTCTATGAAATATCTCAGGCACAGAAAAGTTCTAGTCAGATTCCCCCTCCGCTCCTCTCCCCCACCATTTCCAATTTTAACTGTGGAATACATAGATTTAATTTTTTAAGATCTAAGTAATTTTATTTCTTTTTCAAGCCATGGCTTTTTAGTTATCTATCCAGTTATCTTTTTAAATATAATATCTGAAAATTTTGAGCCATAAGTAGAAGGAAGATTGCTTCTAAGAATGTCTACAGGCATGTCTAAACTTTAATATTTGGAGTATTTTCCAGAGTTTGGGTGCAAATGCTTATCCTGAGTGACTCCTACCTTTATTTCAGGATGGACCTTCACACTGTTGACCTGTATGTCTTTTTTACCAATAGAAAAAAACCTGGTGTGGAAGAGGGCAAAATGGTATATTCAGTAGGACACTTGAACTAGATCTACAAGGAACTAAAGCTTGGGATACAAAATTATGTGCACAGGCCTAACAGTTAAGAAAGTGCCGTAGGTGTTGCTGGCAGACTCGTAACAGTAATTACCATCATACCTTCAAAATACTTAGGCTTTAAGATTTATGTTTCAGACAATAAAAAAAAATATTTTTAATTAAAGATTTTAAAGAAAATGTCTGGTTTCTTGTACTAGAATTCAGCAGACATTAGTGTAGTTCCACTGGGAATTAACTTGGCCCATTATCCTTATTCCTGCCTTAAAAGTTGGAATACTAAAAGCCAATAGATCTATTTTTGATCAGAATCAGACAGTATGAATCTAATCCATTTCTTTTAACTTGGATTAATTTGGTGGATTTACTGTATTTTTGTATAATGGAGATCAGAATTTGTCTTGTGGTCTGAATGTAATTTAAAAGACTTATGCAGGAAGAAAAGGTAAGTAAAGCTTCTGTCAAAAGGTTAGAAAAATCAATAGGTAGAGCAGAAAATAAAGTAGTAAAAAGAGTCTTAAAAAACCCAAAAGTTAAAATGTCATTTTGAAATGGGAGAGAGGAATTCTGCTGAGAAACTGTAGTTTATGGCACAAGGTACCTGAATGAATAGACAATCAGCCCCATGACTGCTGGAAGAGCATGCTGCACAGTTATGTAATGTAGACCTGGTTTGCACCCTTGGAGTATGTCTAACCCTTCTGAGTTCATTAACTCTCCTTTGGCATATGAAAGTGTTGAAAAGAGGCTCCCTTTCCACTAAAACACAAGCCTTGTGTTTTCTTTGCTGTTTATTAAACTAACCATGAATTTGACGATCATATCCTTTTCCTTAGATTAAGTCATTAATATTATTTATTTATTTTTCTATCATCTGTTGACATCTGTTGGTGCAAGTAGTTTTTTATTTCAGTTAAAGGTATTTATGCATTATGTGGAAAGTTCTAGTCTGAAATAATTTCTTCAGACTATGTTATAGTACGTTGCATCATAAAGACTGTTATTTAATGATTATCCAAAATAGCTATTACAGTCTTAAAGCTTCAAAATTTTTTAATTCTTTTCTTACATATTTTATAAAAGTGTATCCTTATTTTAGATGAGATCTTCTCCAGTATTTTCACATGGATTTGAATTAGGTATCAGATCCTAAAGGCAATCTATGTGTTAAAAACATTATTATAACAGTCATTTTCTTTAGTGGAAAAGTACATGTGATCTTTATTTTTAGTTATAATTCCGCTTATCCAGACTAGTCCTAATAAAAACAGTTTTTCTTTTATTTCTGTAAGTTTAATCAATATAATGATCCTATGAATTCCCTGTTGTATGAAGTTCATGTTTTAGATGAAGTTTGAATCTTAGTTCACTTTTATCTGAGACTATCTCTTTTTAAACCTAGCAACTGGCAGTAGATTCTGGTACTTATGGGGTACTGTCTTTATGTAAGTGTCATTCCCCTTTTTTATTTGCAAAGGAACAAAACCCTTCCTACTGCCTGATAGCTCTAGAGCTCAACAGGATCCATTGTAGCTATTGTAGAACCTATTATATAAAAGTCCTGAATAATCTTCCCTTCAGATAAATTGTATCATCTAATGGAAGGCTTCTACATACAAGGACACCACATCACCAGAAAAGAGTATGAATTATCGTCATAGAACCCCAGGAACTCTTGAAACTAAAAAATCTCCATAAAATCCATTGCTAGTGGAAAGGATTAGCCTTTGAAATATATAAATTCTAGGTTTCATGGTATCTATTAGAGTGATTGTCCAGTAACGCAGGACCATGTGACAAGAACCCCTTAGGGTTAGCAACCAGGGAATTTGTCTGGAACCACTGAATTAAGCAAGATACTAGTGGGTCACCATGTCTGAAGGTAGAAGGAATAACTCTTAAGACTTGTCATTAAAATTAAATTAATATATACGTCAACAGGACTAGGAATTCAACTGCCATCTTAAATGCTTACTTAACTTCTATGGCTTTTTCTTTCTCTTTTCTTTTTTTTTTTCCCCAAAAAGTTAAAATTGTAGCTGGCATTTTCCACTAATTGGATTAAAAGTATGTTTATGGTATATACCACATGGCTCTCATGTACCATTACATTTCTGGATGGCTTGTATTGAACTTAATCTCCATGAATTTTGTTGAAAAAGTAAGTTTGGTTTAATTGTTGACTGTACTTGTTATCAATGTGTTCAAAAATAGCTCTATTGTTACTTCTAAACATATTACAGATATTGAGCAGAAGGGCAACTTTCACTTTATCTGAAGTATTTGACAGAAATATCACTTTCAGTCTTGTGAAAACATTGTTTGAAATTTCATAATGAAAAGGTCATAACATGTTATCAGACACTTTGCAGAGGGAACCAAAGCAAATTAAATCCTAGTTTAAAAAAAAGCTGAATTGAATAGTAATATTAGCATATCCAAGGAAATGCAGATTCATGACACTGACATTAAGGAGTAATTTTAATTCAAAATTAATATGTAAGCTGTTGTGTTTTTTTTACTCCAATCATAAATTCTTTTTGATGTAGAACGAGAAAGAAACTAGAGAATATGAAATAATATCTGAATCCGAATATACTGTATCTGACATTGGGCAAACACAGTCATATATCCCACAGCTGTATGCTCAAAAACAACCGCCAAACCTTACCTGTACCCACTGATTTTAAAGACATCCACTCTTTAGATCAAATGAGTGATCCTGTTTACAAGGAATTGTATGTTTATATATAATGCTTCCACATCCAATAAACTCATTCCACTCTTGTCACCCCAAAATAAAAGAAAAACTAAAGTATATGTCCTATTGTTTTGCCTGCTTTCCATCAGATTTTGAGGTAAAAATTTAAAAAGAAATGTTTCTTATTATTGTAGATTGACACCACTGTGAAGAATTCAAAATATCCACACAGAAAACACATAGTAGTGGAGTCACTATTTCTTTATTGACATTAATTAAAGTCTACTATGCCAATTGGGCATACCTCATGTTTATACATCACTTTTGACTGGTGTATAACAGACAGGTGTATAACTGGTGTGTAATTATTCTATACACCAGTTTTACACACCATTTTTTTTTTTTTTTTTATACTCTTTTGGGAAAAAAAAAATAAATCCCACGCCATGGACATTGGTTATGCAATACCAAAATCTAATATCAGAGTTCAAACCTGCACTGGAGGACTGAAGTTTTTATATCAGCACTGTCACAGAGGTTGATAGAACAGGCCTATTAATAAGTACACCAACAAGTCATTGATGAAGATAAATTAAAATATTAGTTTCTTTTTGCTTTTCCTTTGCACATGGTGTGTTAATAAACCTAACTATACATTTAGAAGCAGAGTAGATTTACTAGTGATCGCTAGAGAGATTTAAAGTACCATAAAAACCTCCTGACCTGACTACTACAGGACAGTCCAGTGTCTGCAGTCATAAGAATACATATCCACATTCCCTTTCCTCTTTTCTTAGCAAATTGTGTTAAAGAATTTTCATTACTTGTTTTATTGCTTACTACACCAATTGCTTTTGTAATACATGTTCAAATGCATATACATTCAGAATAAATCTAAAAATGTTTTCCAGAATTGAAAATCTGAGCAGATCTTCCCACTAGGTGTAGAGACAAGGCTCTCCTCTCATATCAGAGCAGAGTCAGTTTTGAATTTACTTTTGACTCTCTCCCACTTCCTTCCTCTGTATGAACATAAAACTCTCAATGTGTGTGGAGATCAAAAAGCACTGAATATATCTATTCTAGGAAGAGGTCAGCAGCCTGAGCAGTGTTCCTGGAAATACAGAAGAAAAAAATCTAACTTTGCAGATCCAGGGTTTCTGAAGAACAAATATGCTCAGCCTTTCATGAGTGATCACAGAGGACTAGAATCCATTTGAAAATAGTATAGACAGCAATGTTTATATTTAGAGAACCCGGTGACACTTTTCTGCTCAAATGCCAGCCAGCAAACAATAAGCAAATAAAAATACTAATAACAGCAAAAAATCCACATAGCAAACCAAAACTCATAACACCAGGACACGTTCAACATTTAGGTTTAAAGAAAGTCTGTAAAAATATATATACAATATTTCTTTCTCAAATATTTTTTACAGTTGCATTGCCTCTGTTGACTAATTTTATAACCTTTTTGTTTAGTGTTAATCCATAAACTAGTAATCTCAGCACCTGTACAAACATGCACCAAATAATAACACATATTGCACTGTATGTCAGTAGAACATGATGATCAGTAATACTTGTTTAATTGAAATAACTCCTTGAGAAGCTGGTTAATGTACTGAGATTTTTTGGCAATATAACACCACATAGTGTTCAAAGAGATTCTGTGACTTTCCAGATGTTACTAGTATTTGTACACAGAGTCTTGTCAGTGCTTCTTTGAATCCTGCTTCTGTTTCCAGCATTAACTGTCTTTTAAAATTTACTTGACTTATCTTTTAATTTATGAACAGAAGGAAAACAATAATTGTATCTTTACATATTACAGTTTATTTATTTTTTTTATTCCTTTAGTGCTAGCTAGGACCATACTTACCTGCAGAACATAATTCAGTTTTAGAGACTATGGAACTCCTTTCTTCTAACTACAGAAATTTCTTGGCCAGAAATGGCCAAGCGTATTTGGCAGTTTAATTTTTTTCTAGTGATGTATTTCAATTTAATTTTCTGAAATAATAAACCATTAAGATTGGTTTTCTTTAATTGTAAACTGCAAATGTGGCCATTGTCATCTGAACTGGAAAAGCAGGAAGAACTTTTTCTGCAGCCTTTTTTATGGAGCTACATCTGGAGAATGGATAAGTTTAGTGGACATAGTAGAGAGCTATGCTCTGAGACAAAGAAATTTATCGTCAACTGGTATTTTGTGTAGTCACATTTCTTTCTTTATAAAATTACAGGTATTTTTTCTATGTTCCCAGTATTCAAAAGCATAAAGTGCATAGCTATGCCTTCTGTTTTCTTCCTATGGTTTTCAAAGATATGCCTTTCTGTGCAGAGCCGAACAGATCCTGGCCATGGAAAGAAGCCCTCCCTTTTGGTCCTTCAAGCTACTCTCTAATTCCCTCACAAGAAAAAACTCTGTTCCTAAAGGATGTTCTCATGAGAATTTGCCTCTGCACTGTTAGACAAAGGCAAGGCCATATAGGTGACATAATTGCCAGTAATAAGTGGGAGCTGGTTGCAGGCTCCTCTGTTACAGTGAGCTGGCTGCATTTATTCTGCAGCCAAGGAGTATGTATGTGCAGCACAGCATAGGCATGTGCCTGCTTGGTTTAATTGCTATGTGGATCACTGACTCTTAAATGTGTAATCGTCTCTAGGTCAGGATCACTACATTCCACCCCTTGATCCACACACAGTTTACCTGTCCCAAATATATATTATAAGCTACAGACTACATTAATAACATCCAGGCTTCTCCAGTCTTAAACACGAGCCTCAGTAGAGTAGACATGGCCTGTCCAAGACCATTGTTACATGGAAAGGGGCAAAGCGGTTTTAGCAGAAGACAAACCCCCTTGCGTTCCAAGACTCCTCACCGAGGCGGGAGGCTAGGTGTGGCTAGGTTTAAATTCTGAGTGATACACAATTCATCACTATCAGTCCAATCGCATTTAATATGTATTAAACTGTTACGATTTGGATACACTAATAGTGAACTGCACCTTCAGTCTAGTCATGCTCATGAACTAGCACGGCCACTCTCGAGTCTTTGGTCATGTTCAGTGAGAAACCAAAACAAGTAGCTACTTAAACAGTGCAGTTTATTTAAACAACAAATATATAGGTTCTTAGGATTGCCGGTGATAAATACACTGTCTGCAAAGCACGTGCAAATGAAAGTATTATTACATATATCAAACGCGTGACAAAGTTATAAACAATACAGCCTGGCTATAAATGTAGGAAAGAGATTCTCTAGAGAAATTTCTAAGTTTCCCGAGAAAGCACTCAGTATAATCTAAGTCTTACCCAAAGGCGTCCCTACAGGGGGGAAGAAAGGCTCAGCCCATCGACTGATCCCGGAACTCAGTGATGGAGTTCTTTGCGATGGTGTCTTCCCTGAGTATCCCCCCTCTCTCAGGCTATTTTTATACTATTTGTTATCTTCAAGGTGGAGTTTGAGTGACTTTAGTCATAAATACTTTAATTATGATTGGTGTAAAATTCTCTCGCTTCACAATTAAAGGTATAGTTTACGAAAAATTCAGAGCGCAGACTCAAGAAGGAGTGGTCGCACCTTGGAGGTGGGTAGCCTTTGGGATGGAGGTGTGTTTTGGTATTATAATGACATTATAATGAGCAAAGTTCCCACAAAGGACAGCATTTCATCAAAATTTGACAAAATGTTGGCTCCGAGTATCCAGCAGGCAGCTAATTGGCAGCTTATCTGTTTCATGGTATCGTCCCGTCCCCGTATCTGCTATACATCATAAGGTAAAGCCATGGAATAATTGCATCCCGCCCCGTACCTCATGTAGCTTCACAAGCATCCTTATCAGGGAACCGCGGATGTTGTATTCTTCATGCCAGCTGCAGCTGTTTTCTATCTCAGAAGCCTCTTGATTTTATACTTTTCCTTAATGTGTGAACAATGCTGTACTTTTGTATTTTTAGCCAATTTAGTAATTATTCCACAGCCATGTACTACTTGAGTACCGTACCTTCCACAATGGACAATTGTATTCCAAATCCACACTACCAACTATCAAGATATTTTGAGTAGAAGATGATTATAGTGATTATCAATTATTTTCACAAGTCATAGTGTGTAGCAATTACTGATTTTATAAATTAAGCATGTAACCATACTCCGTAATTAGAAAAGGAAGCTTGTTAAATACATCCACGCAGTGAAGGTAGTGTTCATAATAAATTGTATTTTTCTTTCCTTTTGGAGTCCGTCACTCAACTGTTCTCTAAACCAGTGCTTTAATCCATTGTGTTGGGGAAATGCTGTGGTTCGGTTTACATACAGACACAGGTAAAGGTTTGCTGGAAGGAAAGGTGGAGCAGCCTTTAGTGTGCTGCATGATGCAAGGTTCTCTACCTTGTAACAAAGGTCTACAATTTCTTCTGCTTTGTAACAATGGAGAGTAAAAGTGAAAACCCAAAATGAAATGTCTGTGTCTTCTGATAGAGCAGATGGACATATTAAAAAGGATTTTCAGTACAGTACAGTGTACTGATCTGTCCTGAAATTCATAAGAATATGAAAAAAACCTACATAAAGTTTGTGCAAAATACAAGAAACATTTGCTTGTTATACGTATTTGTCTCTGAATTATTTTAAGTCCAAGTCTTCCATGTACACATACTTATAAAAACAAACATATATGGACATGCATATGTATATTTATCACGTAACTTCCTAAATGTTCTCATACAATAATTTGGAAGCATTGTTATTTAGATAGTATTACATCCATAATAAGATTGTACTGATGAATAGCTGATCTTGTAATAAAGAATGTGTTACTTATCTGTACCATAAATGAAAGAACATATAAGCTCAATTATGAAATTTTGGAAAATTCCCCATGGGTAGAAAAGGATGTGAAATGAGGGCTGACAATCCAAAATGGAAGTAACGAATCCCTGAGTTAACAGAAAAATTAGTTTTGCATATCACGTAGGAAAACAATGACTTGATCTAATTTCATCAAGAAATAACAACAGAACCCAAGGAACACTACCAGAATCTCAGAATCCCCTACAGAAATATGTAAGATTCTATAAAATCTCAGCTATTCATAGTTCTGCTTATCTGTCATAGAACAGAACCAACTTCATGTGTCCTGCAGGTACTGGTAATAAAGTCAAACCTTCAATGACATAGTATTATCAAATTATTTGGACTTTGAAGGTGTGATGTAGGTCATAATACTTAGTTATATTCAGTGCAAGGATTCTTGCCTAATTCCTTTATGAATCAATGGGCAAACAGATAAAAAATATGTTTTCAGTTTGCTGGCTCATCTGAGCTAACAGCAGTCCTCATTCACTGTCCTGAGGACCATGTGCTGCAGAAAAATGAATCCTGGGAAACCATCCGCACCTCTTTATATAATTATCTTCCAGAGTATACTGGGTTAAGCTGCACTCCTTAGTTATCAACTTAAAGCTGTGGGATGATACACAGAATTCTTGTACATCTGTTAAAACTCCCACTAGACAGAAAAGCAGTTTTGGTGCAAAGCAAATCTATGCATGAAAATATGTCAAAGTTTACGAAAAATTTGGCCGGAGGAATTTCTGAAGTACTGAAATTTCAAATTTTTATCATCTCTAAATCTTGGGCTTATAAGACTTCAGAGTTCTATAATATCCAGAGCAAGAATAATCCAGTTGAATGGAAGTATAAGATCTGAGAATTACAGCTGTAAAGAATCAGTATAGTTGATGCACGGTCATGCACACATATGACCAATTTTTGTTGGAAAAGTAGTAATAAATAATGAATTTGCAGTGTAGATTTCTGTAAGTTGTTTTAAAGACCTGATATGATAAGGACCAATTTTATTTACACTGTGTTAGTGAATACAGGACCACACTGGACACAAAGTTTATTTTCCATTGCCTTTCTTTGATTAAAATGTAGAAAATAAAAGTGTTCTTGTAAAGACAGATTAGACTTCATCCATTTATTTTACAAATATGAAACAGAATTCCCATAAGAAACATGGCAAAATCCAAGAGACTCACATATAGAAATACATTCATCTGAATGCATCTTCAAGGACAATACAGCACAATTACCCAGGACTTCTGTAATATGTAGTGTTCAACTGTTATTCAATATTGTCTTTACTACTTCTGCTATGACTATTATGACTATACAAGTAAAGATTGCATTCTGTTCTTAGTTTTCATCATTAATGCTTTGTGAGTCAGGATGGGGTGTCTGTCTTTATCTAGTTTTCCTTTTTTTTTTTTTAAGGGAGGAAACATTGATGAGTAATGCCTTTCTTTGGAAGGTACTTTAAACTCTGCAGGTGAAAAAGCTTCATGGCTTGATCTAAAGCCCAGCAAGTTCAGTAAGAAGCTTTTTACTGACTTCAGTGCATATTGGGTCAGACCAACTATGCAAAAATAAATAGTACTGAGCAACCAACATTTTTATGCGAATGCATTTTACCGGGATATGTTACCAAATTTATCCTTGAAATTTAATTCATAATATTGTTTTACTGCGAATCCCTTGAAATTATAACATTTCAGCTTTTAGATATAACTGACCTCAGTGGGGGGAAAAGGAAAATTGATATATGTGTACTCTGCATGGATGTTTGAAATATCAGTTGAATGTGACTGTACCAAGCTGTTTCTCTTACTAAAAACATCATCTGAAAAAATCTTTTTTTTTTTTTTTTTTTTTTTTTTTTTTACTGGAGCAAATTAAATTTCAAAAGGCAAAAGAATGGAACATTTTGCAGTGTTGTGTTTTAGCTTACACTGACAAGTTAACTTTTCTGAACTCTAGGACACATTGGTCTCATTTGAAGAATTCTGTACTAGATCTGAAAGTGTCAAAACTGTGTTATTTTCCAAATAGCCTTCTCTGGATTGTAATACTCCAGCTGAAAGCTTCACATGAAGAAACACAGAAAGAGAGCTGATGCACTATCCATTTTACTAAAAAAAATATCAAAACTAATAAAAAAAAGCCAGAAAGTTGACACTTGTGCTATTTTCTCCTTTAACTGAATATTTTCTGTGACTGAAAGTTTCAAACAGATAGTGTATATAAGTAAAATTTTAAAAAGTGACCAAGCTGGTTATAAAAGGAACAAGGAAAAGGATATGAAATGGATTGTATTTAAATGGTCTAAGTTGTGCAGAAGTCCAGTTTCCTCAACAAACAGAAAAACCCCAAAACCTAAAAAAAACCAGAAATATCTAGCATGTCTAAAAAAGCCTCTTAATTTTTTTCTTTGCCTTGGGAGTAATGTCTTTCAATGGGTAATCCAAGCGATGTATGTTAATGCACAATTTTTATAAATGTTTTAAACCAATGATTTTTATACTTTCAGAAACGTAATTAGTGAATAAACATGGTATAAAATTATGGGAAATTACCAGAATTTGCCTCTGTTTCTCTCCGTTAGCTTTAACAGGGGCAACTAGACTTATAGCACAGGAGATCAAATTAAGGTGGTATGAATTTACCCTTTCCATCTTCAAAATAGTTATACAGTTCTAATCTACTTTTGTTTTAGTTAAATATCCAGTTATAGTTTATTATGTGTGAATTTCCAGCTGATATCAGCAACTGACATAAGCAATCAGTTTTAGCATCTGTAAAAGAACTGTGTGAGACAGTATAAAATATCTGAGATATATGAACAAAACATTCTGTTCTATAAGGGAAAATTATTATTTAAAATCCTTACCTATTTCAAACGCATTTTAATAAAATGAAAATAGGTCACCGAAAGTGGAAATTAATGTTTGATAGCAATCATTTTGAATAGAAGCAGCAGAGAGAACCTAAGCAAATATTTGTGTTGTTTGTGGTTGGGCTCCGCATTGACTCCAAATCGCAGTTTCCAGACAACTTCCAAAAGTGTTCCTGTGTGGGGCCAAACAGCTAGAGGCATCACTGGCATGTTTAAAAAGATTATCTGACTATCTTACTGAACAGAATAAAAGCAGAAGAACCCATGGGGCATAATATCACGCTCAATAGAGCTAAGCGGTAAAGGAAGGCAAATTTTCACCTCCTGGAGTGTCTTCACCTTAAGAGCACACGATTCTGAGATACAGAGGCAGAGGTACGCCAGTGATTTTAAGACAAAAATAAAATGAAAAAAAAAATGTACTGGGATAAGCTGAGTAAGAGTTATTCTATGGCCTAGTGCTGGAGATATCGCAGACCCAAAAGAGATTAGAATCATAAATCCCAATGGAAAGTTAAGTTAAATTTTCATACTGCTTCAGTTACTAACAGAACCTTTGCTTTCTGGCAGACATAATTTATAAAACACATTAGGTTTTTCTGCTATGTTTATATAACAACAAAACCAGTGAAAATAACAAATAAACATGGTTTATTAGGGTAAGGAAGAAGCTAAAAAAAGAAATAACTCCTTAGTATGTCTGGATCATTTCCGCAGTAATGCCATATGGTAGAATCAGATAGTGTGCAGCAGAGCTGCAATAATTTGTGATTGTTTTAGGCAGATCTGGCAACTGTTTACTAAAGATAACAGCAACTAACCCTTCAGTGAACCCAGTTCTATACTCTCAGCATGCACCGTTTTCAAATGGTCCTGAGTGTCACAAGGGTGGAGAGTAGATCAAGTGGGCTACAATGATCATAGCTATTTTTTTCCAAATGGTCATGGTCAAAGAATGACTGGAGGTTCCTTTCTGCTTTTTTTGATATGAAGAAAGGGAGGTAAATGCTGTGTAAGAGTAACTCCGCATACAAAACAGAGGAAAGAAGAGGTCTCTAAATCGCCAAATGCAATGAAATCACCAAAATGGTTCCTAGGCCTGTAAGTGTGCACTGTACTTTAAGAAATGTTAGTATAAGAATAAATAAACAAACAGCTATAACTCATCAGTAGTTCTGCATAACAAAACAGCTCTGAAGTACTTACAAATTCTTATATAAAAAAGATTTATCCTGACACATGCTACCTAATTGCTTTATCAGACTCTAGTTCTGTTACAGTTCAAGCCTAAATCTATACTGTCCTGGTCTTGTGTTCTTTCTGGTGCTAGAACTAACACTCATCTGACCCAGCAAATGAGCTAATTTGCGGAAGCAAACTGCTCAGAAAACTGAACTAGGGCAAAAAAAAAGTAAAAAGCTTTCTGCAAATGGTGATAGTATTAGCACAAAGAAGGCAAGCAAAATCACTACATGAATCTGGGGACTGTAAAATAACAAAATTCTTCTAGTACATTTCTGTGTCAGCCTTCTTAAAATGGCATAGTACAGCCAAGGTTCCAGATTTAACAGGTAGCAAGGATCAGTTAAAAAAAAAAAATAAGGTATTTTTTGGTTGATATTTGTGTTTTTCCATATTCAAGTTTTCATGAAACTTTTATGTAGGACATAGAAAGAGCAACGTTTTAGATAATTTTTATGTTTTGTTTATCCTCACAATCTTCATGTGAATAAAAACTTAATTTCCAGTAAGTATTGATACCTCATTATATAATGATGCCATTGGTGAAAACAGTTTCTACTATTAATGTAGGGCCTACCAGCACCATATCAAGGGTCAGAGTTAGGATGCCTACGAAGAGGGCTTCCAGTTTGAAAAGGTCATATCATACCTCAGCTATGACTCACTGTAGTTGAGGATCCCATGTACAAGAAGCCTGATGCATACAGTACCAAGTTGTCCTGAGCACAGTCTGTTCACATGCTGCTTCCCAGTCTTGCAGACTATGAATCAGAGTCATTGAATACAATACTATTTTGCTAGATCAGTGGTTTTCAACCTTTTTCAATTTGCAGACCTCTAAAATATTTCCAGTGGAGAAGCAGACCTCTGAATAGCAAATTTTGTCAGCCAACAATAGGCTAATTTTTCTTAGTCACCTTTCCCATTTCTCTTGGCATTAGCCGATTAACCCTGTAATCCAGAAAGTAAACGCTTAAAACCACTGTGGTTGATGTTGCACAGAAGCTGAAGAAAAATCTACCCCTAACAAAGATACCGTATACTCTGTGTTAAGTTGAGGAAGGTGATAAAGACATGTGGAGAGCAGAGAATCAGAAAGCCACGAGGCAATAACAGAGGTCTGCCTGTGGGTCAGTGCATTCAGCATCAAGACAGTAGCTATTCTGAAGAACCTGTTTTCTAGTCAAAGAATGACTTTCAAGAGGGATTTCAAGCAGATCAGTGGTATGGCTTTGCAGATATTTATGGGAAATCCTCCCAGAGAGAAGAAGTAACAGGAATACAGTAAAAATTGTTTTCTTTATGTTTACAATATGAATGCACTGTCTGGCAATGTAATTGCTTCAGCAGTGTATCTTCTAGCAGCAATAATGGTTCTAGCACGTTCTGTTGAATGTTTGGCATTTAAACACTAATTCAATTGCCTTTGCAAATATTTGTTTTCTAGTTGTTACCAGGAAGCTCAGCACAGTGCACCTTTTGAATTAGATCAGGCAATCCCTATTGTTTCAGTCGGTGCCTTCCACAAGATTACTTGAGGAAGTAGGCTTTAGGTGAGGAATTTAACAGCCTAGCGACTGTGTCAATGAATAAAAATCCTTGTTTTGCTTTTGGCTAAAAATGTCAGTATCTAAGCTTCAGATTGAACTAAATAAAATCACTACATTTTGTTGTTTCTTTATATGTTGAGGCTATTATTTGATAATATGTTTCAACTGCTGCCTTGTCTTGAATATCACAGCTTCTATAACCAGGCATTTGTGTGAGGTTAATAATCATCAGGGAACATGATGACAAGAGGTTCTCCTAGTGCACATATTGGCAAAAGACAATCTTTAATATAAGTACTTTGCAGCTCCTCTGTAGTTTCCTTAAGTCCAAGGGCCCCTCACAGAATGAACCGACTCCAGGATTACATGCCCTGCTGATCCTACTTATCTTTAAAGGGACTCAGGAGGTCGTAATAGCAACACCTTGATGTTTGGTTTCTTATTTTTATGTATAATAGCTTGCTTCTGTATTCATCAACTGTACAGTTTAGATTCAGGAGAGCACAATGTGTCTTCCTTAAAGACAACCTTCTTAACTGCAAGAACATCAGGAAAAAGTCTTCCAGTTTTTTCAGTAACTTTTTTCCCAGTCCTTATCCCTAACAATGAAGCCTGATTTCTCATGTGGATTTCTCTGTTTTCTGCCAAATCACTACATTTTATTTAGATTTTTCCTTCTAGATTAAAAGCCATTTCTGTTCTCACCTTTGCTCCCCATTGAGAAGGATTTGCATTATAATTTCGTGAGAATATTCACAAGTATCATGTAACAGTCTTGATAACATTATAAATATATCATGAAATGTCGTGTTGTTGAAATGTATGTTCATAAGTTCACTGACCGACTTAAGCCTAGGTACAGTGTCTTTTATTAAGAAGTTCTTAACTGAGCGGATCTGTGACATAAACAATGACATAAACAATGGCATAAACCCATAGAAAAAGACTGGAAGCCATAAGTACAGAAATAATCTATTCAGTAACTTGCATTCATTTGTTCCTTGATGTGATAGCTTATGTCCGAATTCTTGCTCTGTAAAGAACCGAACTGATATACGTGCACCTCCATAGGGTTTTAAATTCTCTTTTTCTCTGAGTGCTTCCATTGCAAAGGCGTTTAAACCAAAAAAAAAGTTATATCTTACTTAAATTATCTGTTTGAAGTCTATAAAATCTATGTACTTTTAAGTAGTTTTCATAGCAAATAGAATCCGTTCAAATTCTTATTTTGTGCTCTAGGATTTTTCAAACTGTTTAAGAAATTAAAAAATGTCTTCTCTGGTATGCCTGAAGATGCATATGATCTTCGGTATTTGCCTGTCATCAAAGGGAGAAAAGCCTTGGATTTTCTTATTTCCTTATGAGCTTACTAGAAAGTATTCCAACTAACAAGCCTAGGCAAGCCCATGAGTACTTGCACAAGATTTAACTGGCACAGTGCGGCAAATCACCTACTTTAATTCAGAATTCAATGCTAATTCATGATGCCTTCGTTGTTCTGTATTTGGGACAATTAATTAATCAAACTCAGCTTAAGTTGTTGGAATGAGCTGCGTAAATAGGATTTAAATTGATTATAAATTTTAAAATAGAGTTTCATTACCTGGGTTGATCTTTCCAGAATGTTTATGTCTATGTTTGAATTGCAAATGTGCAATTAAAGAAAATAAATAATGCAAAGTATTAAAACACTATGAGCTCTGAGAATTATTTATTATTCCTTGAGTAGCCTCACCGATATACTTATACAAGTATATTTTATAATATACTTATAATTTATAATTATCCACTAATTATAATTTTCCACTAATAAAGGAAGAAAAATCAGAATCTTGGTATCACATTCACAACATCTCTTTATTCTTGAATATACAGCACATATTGAGTTTTGAAGAAACAATTGGCAAAACAGAAAAGAAATGGAAAAAATACAAGCAGCAAAGGAATTCCAACCATTATGCTAAGGCCTACTTTTGTTGCTAATGCATTTGGAAAAAATAATTCCACATACATATGCATGATAAGGGTCTCTCAGAATTGCATGACCATGTTTTTATCTACATACACACACACACACCCCCCCAACACATACACACACAGTTGCAGAAAGGTCGCGAGAGATGGAAATTCCACCTTGTGCTCAGAGAAGCAGTGGGTCTAATCAAATCCAGTTTAGTAAGTGTAGGTATTTAAGCTGTGATGTGCATGGAGAATGTGCCAGAATCCTGAGCTAAAAATAGTTTCAGATTAATCTAAATTGGAAGATGTATCCCAGTAGTACACATAGCTGCAAACAGCCACTCAGTCCATGGTACAAGAAGAACATTCCATGGAGCGAATTCAACACAAAGACCATCATGAAACACTTGGATATCTAGCCCTCAGCACCAGCCATTAACTGTTTTGCCCAAAGGTTATATAAAGACCAAATTCTAGGAGAAGTAACATTTTTTCTCACATTTTAAAGGCACTAACTTTGTACAGTTAAATGATGAAGTTCATGAAGAAGTTTAAACTGAAGTTCTTCATTGTGGAAAACATTTAAATGTTTTTTTTGTTGGATACTCTACTAAAAATATAGTCCATAAAATTATCTTGGGAAACCTAACTCTGATGATAAAATTAATGTAAGCGCCTAAAAAGAAACACAATGACATGTCGATTTCTGAGACAGCTAACCAGTCCCACACCGCAAAACCAATACCATATTGATATATTAAACTAAACCCATCTCCACTTGGAACTTATTTAACTAAAATAATCCGCTTGCATCCCAAGATTTTAACATCCAAATAACTTATGGTTCATCTATTAAAAGGATGAAGGGATTTACCTATTGGCAAACTGCTTAATTGCTTTTTGCCATGTTTTTTCTTTTTGTTTTTATTTTCTCCTCTCCCCCATCAGTCAAACTATAGAAACATTCAATAAAAGTCTATATGTGAACTGTTCTTCACATTTCAGTTTTGTAGAGAACTTAATATAGATATATTCTTCTGTCTTTGGCAGATAGCAGAGACAAGACATTAAACTGTAAAGACCATGTATATTCCAAATATACTTGGCTTATGCATACAAAACAACGTCCTCAAAAAGATTTGGTTTCATGTAATAACACCCTTTTATTTCCAATCTGAAATCTCTTTTACAAAATTTAACCTTATAGAATCATAGATCATTGTGATTGTGTTTTTAGAAACTTATTTCCAATTAATAATTAGGAGACAATATATAAATACTAATTCTAAGGATTGTATTGCCAGCAGCTAACAAGGAAGCAACAGAAGTCCAAGGATCCCCAAGCAAAGAAGAAAAGCTTTTTGAAGTCAGAAAGGTCTTTTGGATTATTTTGTTTGTAATATAATAATAATAATAATAATAATAATAGTAATAATAATACTCTATATTCATTTATTCAAGACCTCCTGTGTTTCAGCAATTCTTAGTTTGCTCTGAGATATAAAGATAAAGTGTTTTGATTATGAAACAAGCATTTTAGGACTGTAATAGTTCTGGTTTTCTGTTTCAAGTAAACCTTTAATTCCTAATGTATTCTTGCTTCTCATCAGTTTACATAACACAGAAGGATAATTTCTTGATGTTACATTGACAATAAACAATGCATTTAGGCATCATTATTTTCACCAACAAAACATGAATGACGTAATGATGAAATTAAGTCAAGGTACAAAAAAATGACCGGAAAAAAAAGAAATCAGTCTCCAGTACAGATTGTTAAATAACTTTCTTCTAGTATATAACAAGAACTGTCACTGACCTTATTCAATTAGCTTCTCACATTTAAGGTACTTTCTCATTTAACAAGCCGGGTCAATTCACAAGATCTAATATTGACTAAGACGTCTGTTCTTATTGGCAAATGAAAGAGCTCTTCACTGATAAAGCTGACAATAGAACTGCTTGTATTCCTCCAATTTCAGGTTTAAGACCCTTCAATCACCATTTTCGACTGCATTTATTAGACTGAATTGTGGTATCTGTTTAAAACATTAATTTAATTTGAAAGTGCATCTGTCCATTACTGCTGTTCCTAAACTGCTAAAATATTGAAGTAAAAATATAATTTAATACATGAAAACTGGTAATGCACAAGTATGGCCTTCATATCATCAACTGATCATCAAGATGAATAAAAAACTTGCTGGAAGAATGCAAATTTCTATCCCTTTCCTACATTTTCCAGTCAACCACCACAATCACTGGTCCATTAGGGACAAATGTATTTGGAGACAAAGGCAAATGCATACATGCCCATCCTGTCCATAATCCCAGAGTCTTGCAGCCCAATTTTTTTTAACATTTACATAATAGTTTCCAAGATTAATAAAATTACCAATTGAGTAATACAGCAATGTGTGTATTTTTTTTGTTTTTTTTAAAAAAAAAAAAAAATTATGCCAGAGAGAGAATAAGAAAAAATTGCACTTTAAGTGCAGTATTTTCCAGAAAGCATCACTGAATAGTTTTTCTGTGCTTTAAGAAAAGTCACAATTGTTGTGAGTCCTTCCTGGAATGGATGGCAATGTCATAGTGACAATGGGCAAATGATTCAAATTTGATGCCTGACTATAACGGCAAATGTCAAGCATATCTTGACGCAATATTCAGTGCATGAGTAGCTCACATACCAGTTCCTTTTTGCATCTAACTTAAAAGCAATTCTGAGCTCCTAAAATTAGAAGCGAATGTTTCTTATTTGGTCAATAGGAAAAAAAAAAAAAAACAAAACAACAAAAAAAAGATACTGTGTCCATCACATTTTATTATTGAGTTTAAATTAGTTTTTTGAGTCTAGTCACCTGCATAGCTACAAGAAAAAACTCTGCTGGCAGTTTAACAAACCATAAGCAGTCTGAATTATATAGTCAAAAGAATTTATTCTTAATGGAGAGGAGTTATTTCAGAAATCTTTAGCTTAACTCTTCTGTCACATGTTCTTTTTAACCTTTCCCACAAATACTTTAATGTCAGTTGTTCTAGTATGTCAGAACATACGTCCTTTGTGTTACAGTTATGTGGTAATACTATCCATCTTCAGTTGCAGTAATAAGAAAAGCAAGAAAAGATGCATTTTGTGTTTACTTTTTAAACCAACTATCATTACTACTCTTTTATTTTCATATGTATTTTGCTATTTCAGCATAGGCAGTATGGATATTTTCTATTACGGAGAACATGGTGTTATTTCTTTAAGAACAACTGAGGAAAGAAATATACCAGAGAATAAAAGGTCAGAAGCAATTAGATCTTTACTTTAGGAATCTGGTATGTTGGGCAGTACTATAAAGTAAAATGGCCTGATCTAAATCTGTTTTCTAAATCTGATTCTAAATCTGAAGTTCTGTTGGGCTGAGATTATAATATCATACACTCACAAAAGGGAAAAAATCTGAAGTATCTTCAATGAACAAAAAAAAACTCTGGAATTTTTTAATATTTAACCCAAAATTTCCTATGTAGGTGATTATGAAAATGAACTAAGAAGGAAATTGGTGTGCTGAGTATTTTAAGTTCTGTTTTTGTTTTTGTTCCTGGTGTTAAAGGAAATAAATAATTTTGAGAAAAACAGTGCTGTTATTGCATAACTTGTTTAAAAATATGATGAAAACTTTTTTATTAGCCAAAGTCATTACTGATTCACTGCTACTTATTATTTCTGTAGGTAAGAATATTTTATATAAATAAGTTTGAAAGACTCGTTTGATTGTCAATATAAATAACATAAAATTAGTGTATTACTGTTCCGCAACAGTCAGATGATAGTTTTCTGTAAGCAGTTTATCCAGGTAGTGGACAAGCCATGGCTGAGATATCCTTAAACCACGCCTGTGGGGTGAAAAAACCTCATTGTCCTGCTCCGCCTCCTGGAAACCTGTCCAGGTTAGACTTCCCACCATATAGTCTGGTGGGTTGTTTTTTATTGAAACCACTGGTGCCGAGTCTAGGATAGGAAACGGTGCCTCCTCTCTCTTGTTCTAGGTGAATGGTAGACAAGGAGCAGGGAGGGCACCCGCCTCGGATTACACATATATCCAAGACAAAGTTGTTCTAAACCGGCTCCCTTTCAAGATTATTTTGGGCAGCATTAAATAAATGAGGGTTCGCTTTCACGTAGCAAGAGAACAGATGTTTCATGGTGACTTGGAGTTGGTTCGCTGCTCTTCTTGTAGCACAGTGAATATGATTTTGCCATTACCAATGCAAGGCCATGGACTTTGTATCAATGTAATAATGCAGGATTTGTCTCAGGACTTGCCTGAACAGGTCTTAGCCTGAGCTGATTTTAGGTTCTTTTAGCTCTGATGCTAATTTAGTTGGGTGATAATAGTCTAAATTTGTTTTAGCTTTAGTTTAGCTTTGTGCTACTTCATGGTTGTACGTACCTGTTGTAAGTAAGAGATCACAAAAATGACACAGCTATTCACTGCAGAGTTAGCTATCTATGACTCTACCTTATTAGAGTGCCAATGTCTCAGATAAAGAAAAACTGATCATAGGAAGGACCTCAAAGCCAAGGTCTGGTTTTGGCTACATAAACCAACTACATTTAAATATTATTGCTACTGCATCAAATCTTGCCATTACAGATAGAATATGCAGGGTATTTTCAGGAAATGTTATGTTTCAATAGGTCAAAAATTGAATATCTTATTGGAAATTTCTGTTTCCAATATGAAGGCATTCCAAAAATGCTTGTGTGTGTGTATGTGTAGAATTTAAGTTTTGGTTTTTTTAGAAAAACATAAGTTTCACTGGCATTGATTTGTTCTTGTGTCAACTAGCACAGTGATAAGAACATTTTAAAAGTACGGTAGCAGAGAATGCAACTGGGAGATATTTACATAATGCCTGATTGCAAAATAAATGCCAAAACAATTATTTAAATAATTGAAAATAAGGATGGAAAGAACATATGGTGGTCTTCAAACCTATACCCCTGTCACAAAGGGTATTGAATTATAGTCAGGGCAAGTAAAAATGGGAATTGAAAGATAAAGAAATTAAAAAAGATAGAAAATGAAATATAAAAATAAACCAGCAAAATTAGTCAAGTTTTGAAAGAAAAGGCTCTGAAATTTTGCTCCTTCACTTTACTTTTTTGGATTTTCTAATTTCACAAACTACATTTAATAATTGATTAATTACAATACTAATGAATATGTAAAACTTCTGGGTACTAGAGTGGTGACAAATGGACTAAATCTATTTTCATAACTCCTTGGTAAACATGAGAAAGACATGAAATCAGAGAATCGGTGGAATATTTTGAACTGCAGTGGAATGAGGCAAAGATATTACTGAAGTAGTGGCATGTGATTGTTATCATAGACAGCTATAACTGAAGGCAGACAGGGCATGATTCAAGCATGTTGAATGGTTGTAACTTCATGTAATACAGGAGCATTTACAGTACCTAATGACACTGTTCCTGAGCATGAGTGCTCAAAAAAGGACAACGAAGTTCACATATTCAAGCCTTAGAAGTTGATTTTAACATGGTTTTCATTCTTTTTCCTGTTCTCTGAGGAGTGTTCCATTTTAGGTTAGCATTTTATTATCTTATGTGTTTTTTACTGTGTTATTAAATTAATTAACTTATCTTGTTTATTGAGGTTGATCTTTTATTTAATTTTGGATTCAGTTTTGAATTCTGTAGAAGAAACTCCGATTGTAATTTCAAAGTGAATTTGCCTCTTCTTAAAAGTAGTTCTTTACACTATATTTAATCTATAACTACTGTATTTCTTACTTAAGTCATACATTCTTCTGATGGGTTATTTATCATGGTCTACAGCTGTGGTTACCAAAGCAGCTTCCTCCCTAGTCAAGTGGAAAAACAAATTAAAATTTCATAGTTCACATTTATGAGATTCGTATTCTTTTAACATAGTTTCTATTAGCAATTCAGAAACTTTATTTTCTTCCCACCATTAATCAGTGTTCCATTGTTCCATGCTGTTTTAGAGACAATTAAGTACAAAAAACTTAAAGCTACATCAGTAACACTACTTGTACTTCCACTGTGGATGGATTAAAATAGATACCCTAATGAGTTACCATCTATGATAGTTGTAATCTTCATTTTCCCTGAGAAATCATATGTAATAATAGTATCATTGCAATTTTTTCAGGCAGAAGTGGTAGACAACCAATGACAGAGGATTAAAGAGAAGGTAAGAAGCATTAGAACTGGCTGACAGCACATCCACTCACTCATCAAGTAGCAGGAGCAGTGGGGACATAATTTTGATCTCAGTGGATGGGCAATCCACTCTCTTAAAATTCCAGAATACTTCCACTCCATCAAATATTCCTGATTTTCTTCAGCAGAATGTATGTTTTTTCGTTTAAAATGGGAGCCTTGAAATGCAGTTTTTGCTGAGTCTATTTTTAGAGAGGATCATTGTTTAAGAGAATTAACATGGAAGGAAATTCCCTGTATGACATGAAGGATGTAAAGGTTCCTTAACTATATAGTGTGGGTGTGCATCCCAAGACATCTATTATATTTGCTACAAGACTGTTCCTTCTGTCTTTCCTATGGGCCTTTAAAAATTAAATTGTTGTGTTGTTTTGGGGTTTTTTTGTGTAGTTATTTTCACTATTTTCATAAGCCTAAAATAAAGAATTAGACTGTAGCTGGCACCACTAGGTAAGTTAGACATAATTTTATAAGAATGCATACTAGCACACAAAAAAAACCCACCAAATTAATTTATGGTACATATTGCTTTGGTCACAAAACCAGCTGTGATTGTTGAAGACTTTGTGGTTTTTGCTCTCTGGGAACACTACTAGATGAAAAAAAAAAAAACATTTTTAATTGCTATAGCAAACTCTGGAGATGGACATATAGTAACAAGTTTGTGCAATCAAATTATAAATCAAGTACCTTATTTGGAAGATAATGTAATTGATCTCTGGAAGAACATAGAAATTTAAGTATATTTTTTTCAGGAAATAAAAAGTATATTGGAGTTGCCTTTTGTTCAACCCATTATTGTCTGGACAAAATAATATAGGAGGAATTCTACCTAATAGCTGGCACCAAAAGATGTTTTGCAAGGTGCCAACAGCCTTGTGCTTCATTGGAGATTACAAAATTGGAAAGTTCAGAAGAGTTCTAAACCAACAAAAATTCTTCTGCTTTTTTTTTCCCTCTTTTTCAAAGGATAACGTTGAATACAAGAGGAAGAAGAAGAAGCAGATGATATAAAATAGAAAAAGATAAATAGTTTTATTCATTTTGAAAAGTCTAAATAAGCATTATGGAGTTTTTTTCTGTTTAAGAAGCTTATTTAGGTTAATGTCTTACCTTCACTCTCTGGGAAGTAATACCTTTCAGTAGTTTCATTCTTGTCTCATTGTTATAACACATCATCAAGGAATCACTCTTAACTTTTATTGAGTTTGTAGCCATGATTTTTTTTTTTTTTTTTTTAGTATAGCCTTACTGGGTCTGCTACTAGAGGGGAAGGGGAAGAACAAAAAAACCCCCTTGTTCTGTTCTGATGATTGGACTGTACTTTTAGGAGGTTAGAAGTGAGAATTGCATAGTTGCTTCTTTTTCTATAACTGCTACATTATCAACTAATAATACCCCCTCTAAAAAAACAAAAACAACAACAACAACAAAAAAAAGAAAAACTAAAGGTTAAGGCTTGCTAATTTCTGTATGCAGAGTTACATTTTCATAGTCATGATATCTAGCTGCCGACATGGAAGACTCATCACAACAGAGAGAGTATTCAACAAATCGGATATGAACTACTAACTGTGATCTGCTTCAGACTACTGTATTTATGTCATTATCTGCAATCTTGATGAAAGGGAAAAAGAAGGAAAATATCAGAAGTTGTTCCAGACATTCCTGATTTTGTTATCACTTACTAGACTGTTTCATTTTTATTTTCTTTTAACTTAAATGTAATTTGCTTTTTAGAAGCCTTTTATACAAGATACCAGGTAAATTTAAAATCATTAACTTCCAGGGCACTAAGCTTCCATTTAAAACAATCCATATGCAGAAGATCTCTTGCATCATAAGTAGGCTTAAGATTGAATTCTGCAGAGAAAGAAAAAAGTGAATAATAAATGTATTTCCAGTATGGTATCAATTTGCTTTAGCTCAGTATTGATTTCAGTCTATTAAACTGTTCTTCAGCACCAAGCCTACCTTATTTCTAAAGCATGCTGGTAACGATAGACAGCTTTACCTGTATTAGTTTTTTACCTTGCAAACATGAACACTTTCTGAGATGCTTTTGCTGCCTGATTCTTCAAGCAGAGCAAGAACTGATGTGGAACTCCAGAAGAACCAGAAGAAATGGTATGGAAGTTGCACCTGATGCATTTAGACTCTCAGTTAGGATACAGTAGATCATTTCTATCATTAATTAAAATTCCGTCTAATGTCTTGCATATATTTTGGCTAAACTTACAGATGGAAGTCTTTGCATACTGACCAAAACATTACCTTTGGCTAGTGAATATTTCAAAGTGTAATGTTACAAAATGTTACCAAATACATGCCATTTTTCTCTTTATTAATTTTTTTTTTTGTGATTTTTTTTATCATCTCAGAAAATGTGCAGTATTTTCCAGTTGGTATTCCCTATTTAAAGAATGAATGGATAAAAAAAAGTTTTCTTGAAAACTGGCAAAACACTTTCACTAGGAAAAAACAATGATCAAGCTTCTGAGAATTTTCTGGTAAGATATACCCAACACACAAACTACAGGCTTTTTTCACTATTAATGATGTAAAATATACTCTGAGGTTTTTGTCTTTTTTTTGTTTGTTTTTGTTTTGTTTTTTTCCTCCCTTCATTTCCTCTAGATGTGAATCACTCAGGAAAAAAGGTGACAATGTAATTTTATAAAATATAAAGTTTTATGTGTCCTAATGCATTTGGTCAAATATCTTCTGGTTAATCCAAAATAGCCCCCCTAAATAATGCTAAACATTGTAGTTCAAAGACCTCATTTTGTATCATGTTATTTCAATTGATCTTGTTTGTTTGCTTGTTTGTTTGAATGAATGAAACACTGCAATTTTTATTAAGATTTTCTTCGTCAGTAAGAGAGAATGAATACTCAGTTTATTCATAAAAAGATTGATCTGATTTTTTTCTGAATTACCTTTTTCTGAGTTGGAGCTCTAGCCAACAGGTTCTGACAAAGCTAATTTCTTTCTTTGTTCATCATGCCACTGCTCCATTTTATATATAATATCCAAGTCCATAATTACAGCTACTTGTTTGAAGCACTCCATTAAGAAGTTGAGGGGTGGGGGTGAAAAGAGGTGTGGTTTGATCCTATGAGTAAAATTTATACTTACCTGACCTATTTATGTCTATGTGAAACAGGACTTTGAAGAACCTGGAGGATACTCAATGATTTAGAAACTGTGATACTGATATTCTCTTTGCTGGTATCTCAAAACAGAAAAGAAAAAAAAAAAAAAAAAACTAGAATAGAAGGGTACAATTCAGAATGGTGATTTTGGATAACATAACAATTTTGGAGAGATAAAGATGTTATTCAGTATCCCTCAGAATTGTATGCATGCATTTCAACATGAGGAAGCTCAACACTTCTTTACTTTGAGAGTGGCAGAGCACTGGTACAGGCTGCCTAGAGAGGTTGTGGAGTCTCTGTCTCTGGAGATATTCAAAACCTGCCTGGAAGCATTTCTGGCCAGCCTGCTCTAGGTGAACCTACTTTGGCAGGGGGGACTAGATGATTTCCGACGCTCCCTTCCAACCCCTACAATTCTGTGATTCTGTGACAGTGAAAGCATAGAATCATAGAATTACAGAATGCCGAGTTGGAAGGGACCTCAAGGATCATCTGGTTCAACCTTTCTTGGCAAAAGCAGGATCTAGACAAGATGGGCCAGCACCCCGTCCAGCTGAACCTTAAAAGTGTTCAATGATGGGGAATCCACCACTTCCGTGGAAGATAATTACAATAGCTGACTGTTCTTGTTTTGAAAAATAACATAAAACAGATATGTGCAGCAGCTTACCATTACCTGTACATAGCAGGAGTGACAGTTTATGATGATGGAGTCATCCTGGTGTTAATGTTAAGAGAGGTCCTTTGCCTTTGTTTGGAGTTTATACTTGTGTTTTTGGAGAAAATGGTAGTGTGAAGCATTAATTAATAACAATAATTGAGAAATATATTTTTTTCCATTAAATAGAATAAGTAACTTGTAGAAATCTTGTAGTCTTTTTCTCACCTCTCAGTTAAGATCACTGTGCCTGACAAGGAAGGAATGGCTGTTAAACGCTTGCATGTAATACCACATAAGGCTGATGCCTTCAGGATACCATAAAAGAAACATGTCTGCACAGGAATTTAACTGGTATCTGGATCTTAACCATTATATATCATGCTGCCCATGTAAAAGGGAAGATGAAATTAGCTTTTTTATTGTTTCTAAGAGAGCCTCCACAGTCCAGAGATATAATTGACCTTATTTGAAAGACAGCGTCTGCTTCTGTAGATTTTCCCCTTTGACCTGACTCTAGTTCTGTCTCAATTCTGGAACTATTTTGGTCTCCCCTGTTAATACAAAAGAAAGATCTGAAAGTCAATCATTTCAGATAACATTGATGATTGCAGGTATACAGTATATCGGTCAGCTAATTTTTTTTTTTTTTGTAGGTATAGGAGGATGTCAATAAAGACACCTATCTTACTAGATGTCTATTCCTCAAATCAAAGTATTGTTGGATCCAATATTCAAAATGATGGGAGATCTTGCATCTCAAGGTGAAAAAAAAAACAACATAAAGAATAACTTGCTGATTTTCAGCCTTCCCTTTTCCCCCTAGTTTCCCAAGACAAGCGAAAAAAAATGAATGCTGTTCATACAGCTGTTCATGCTGCTAACTGTTCATAGCAAACTAATCACAACTATCAGAAACAAACCCAAAAAAAATGAAGTGGCAAAAGAACAAAGAAGGTGAGAAGATGAAAGAAACATCAATGTAACAGCTTCCGTGCAGTGTAGAGGTTGTATTGTAATGCCTGTTCCCATAACTTGCTGAGAACATGCTAGGAACAAGACTGTGACCAGCTGTCATTAAACTGGAGCATATCACCAGATTAACAAGAGGGAAAATCCAATGCCGATCTAGGCATAGGATCAATATCTGTGAAATCTGACAGAAAAACATGGTATGGAATTCAGGTTAATTTAATACTGAATTATTTGGTCTCAGGTTGTAGTGACAGTAAAGAGAATATCCATCTTGCAATTTGGTAACGCAACGTATTTTTCTAAATGCCTTTGAATGGCACAATCATCACACTGCTTAGTATTTCTGGGCCAGCAGCAGGATTCTGAATTCACCTCTTGTGTTCTAACAGTGAATTTATACTTTTGGTGAACAATGGCAACAGCTAAAAAGTCTTCTTGATCTTCGATGCACCCTGTGAAACCCTTCTGAAATACTGTGAATTGTAATATGTTACACAGTCTTGTCAAAAGAGCTGGATAATAATTGTACTTTATAGGATGAATAACTAAGTGGGAGATCCCCATGAGATCCCTCAACACTTGAACCACAGTGTTGGGTTGTTTCTTTTTTGTTTGCATGTGGTTTTAGGGAGGTAGAGGAGTGGAAATCATGTTTATTGTTTAACAATGCCTGAATTTCATTAAAGGTTTGGGGTTTTTTTTGTTTGTTTTTTTTTTTTGGTTTATTTGGTTTTTTTTTTAATTCTCCTGGTTTTACTAATTTGCCTACTATGTAGTAATTCTGTTGACCTTCTATATCTACTGGTGAAGAGGCCAAGTTTTACGCCCCACCCAACCTCCTCTTTTTTATTACCCCAGGAATTTAGAAAGCTGAAAAAGATCTGTACACAAGTTCAGTTAAATGTAGTCTGGTGTGAAAGTGCTCAATTTTCATAAACATGTGGTGAGCCCAGTGTTTCTTTTTCTCATTTCAGAGAGTGATTGTAGATATTATCCTTTGCTTGTTTTCTGAAAGTACAGGTAAAAATAAAAGCTTCCAACAAGCACAGTAAGAGTTTGCTCTTTTATGCAATACCTTCTTAGATTCAGTAGCAGATTTTTTTTCTCCCTCTTTAGCTCAGTACTCACATAAGAGAGAAAATAAAGATAGGGAAGTGCCATGCTGAAATGCCATAATCCAGTCTCTAAGTTACTAATATATGTAGTGTCTTTAGGTAGCAGAACAAGTCTCAAAAAACAGCAAACTGAAACACTTACTCACACTATCAGTTTTTTTTGTATACTAGTCTTTGGACTGAACACATCCCAAAATGTTTCCTTAATGTTAAAAATAATGAGAAAACAAGAGAGAATCTTAAGAAATCAATGCACAAAATAATAATATATAGGTTCATCCAGTGACATAGTTTGCTGCTGTGTAGGGAATACATCTGTTTCTGGGTGTCAATGCATTAATTTGGTCGGGGGGGGTGGGGGTGGGGTAGGGTGTGGGGGGGTGTTCATATGTAAATCAGTTTCTCATTTTGCTTTTGGTCTTTAAAAATCACTTTTCCCAGCTAATGAAGTATTTCTAACAACATACACATGTCAACAACTTGTTACGACTGGTCTAATGGTTTGATTTATAGTTAACTTTATTTGATATACTCAGTGGTTCAAGTTACTGATATCTACATAGAGCACTGATTTTTTTTTTAATGTATTATGTAAATATATGTAAACATAAATTTAATTTACTTTTTTTTTTTTTTTTTTTTGCTTCAAATCTAAGCTGTTTCTAAGGAAAACAAACTTCTTTGTCCTTTCTATAAAGGACTGGATTTATAAATCATAGAATGGTTCGGGTTGGAAGGGACCTTAAAGATCATCTAGTTCCAACCCCCCTGCCAGGGGCAGGGACACCTCCCAGTAGATCAGGTTGCTCAGAGCCCCATCCAGCCTGGCCTTGGACACTGCCATGGATGTGGCATCCACAACTTCCCTGGGCAATTTGTTCCACTGCCTTACCACCCGCCCTCCGCTGGATCCATTCCAACACGTCCATGTCCTTCTTGTGCTGAGGACTCTAGAGCTGTATGCAGTGCTCCAGGTGGGGTCTCACCAGAGTGGAGTAGAGGGGCAGAATCACCTCCCTGAACCTGCTGACCACACTTCTTTTGATGCAACCCAGGATGCGGTTGGCTTTCTGGGCTGCAAGTGCACATTACCAGCTCTTTATAGTTATAGCAGACCAAGTGAATCAGAACAGGCACTTTAACTTCGTGTTGAATATTTTTTTTTTTCCTGAAAAACAAAATGTTGTTAATCCATTTGTGAAATCCACTTGTGTTTTTCAGCACCTGTCACAGTGGCTCTGGTGCAACACACACGTAGTTATTAAAAGTCTCCTCACTCACAAATTTCTGTTTTTCATGGCTTGCCTCTTTTCACCTCATGTACTTCTAGTTCAGGCTTTGAGTTATAAATGCAGAGTAATTTGGAAACAAGAACTGGATAAAGCAAACATGAACACATGGAAATGAGTAGGCATGCAATGTGACTATGTACTACAGCATACACAGCTTTTTGTAGTTCCATCCCTCTCCATCTATGAACAGCTCTTTTATAGTGCTTGAGTACCTATGAAAGCCAAGAGTGAAATAGAACTAAATTTCTTGTCTCAGGAGGTAAAACTGCGAGATAACAACAGTTCAGTAGCCTGCCATCCAAACTGTCTCTCTCTCAAAATTATTTCAGTCATTTCATTCTTCAGTTTTGCAAATGAAAATTCCATAAGCACAGTGTTACTGAAGAAATACCAGATGTTGTTTAATATTAATATTCAGTTCATCACTGGCTGAATCTTACCCCATGTTCTTCAAATTCAGAGGGGTCCAGATGCCCAGCTGCATTGTCTTCCCATTAAAAAAATCATCAGGAAGTCCTAAACTCCCAGTTAAAGAATTTTTCTGTTGAAGTATTAATATAAAAATGTTACAATTTTTTCCTTTTATTTGTCATGAAGGGAAGAGTGAGCTGACTTTCCCTGTCAAGGAAAAGAAAAAGCAATTTAAAAAAAAAAAAAAAAACACAAAGAAAAAAAAGCTCCTGTTAGCTTCCTTTAGGGGGTACCCCAGCCTTATTTTTACTGTCATCTCCTGAAGGCCTTCAGCAATTTCCCCCAAAGGGTATTTAGACAAGTAGTAAAAGGTAGTCTTGGCTGATTCTGTCACATTTATGACTTTACTTGTTATTTGATTTCTTTTTTAACCTTTTACATTATGGCTTTTGTTTCAGCTTGTGACAAGGGAGAGGGAAAAAGAAGAGATAAGAGGTTTGGCTGCAAGTCTCCTGAGTATTGTGAGTCTTGAATTCAATGCATGAAGGTGTCTTTAAGAGTATATCTGGGTTGATTAATTTTTTTCTGTTTGTAGTATACCGGAAGAACTCAGCAGGAAATTAAGTAAAACTGGTGATTTTTCACTCAGAGTTTTCAGGTGGGAACTAAAGCACAAGATAAAATTGGAAATGACAACTCACCTGACCCTAACAAAACCACAGTAATCTAAATACGGATTACAAATAGAAACCAGAAAATTTCATTACGTATGTATATATATGTATATATAAATGTAGTTTAGAATATTACATGAAAGAATGCTAGAAATGTGATTTCAGTTTCTCTTTGCTAGGTCTTTGATAGCAAAATTACTAGTTCTGTTCTTCATATAGATATCCATTCAGCAAATCATTTGTGTGCATTAAAATTTACCTTCTTAAGGAGAAGACAAAGGCTTAAATTTGACCTACCTCCCCCCCTCCCTTCAATCAGGGACACAAAGGTAAAGTTAAATTCTGATGAACATACATGCAGATATTATTCCTGGAGGTAATACAAGGTTTATACTACAGATGATTCCATCACACTGCTACTGAATGCTTATTTAGCATGCTGAGAGTTTATCATGATAATGTTAATTGCCCCAAAATTTAGCCACTTAAAAATCAACTTTAAGTTATTCACCTCTAGTCATTGCAGAGGTGATCATCCCATCCTAAAACATGAGTTTGACTCAGGTGCTCATATGCAGACACCTAGAGCCGCCTAAGATCCTGCTGAGTGTGATGTCAGAGAGTGGCTGGCTGTGACACAGAATTCTGGGCACCTCCTCTAATAGTATCTGGAGGTCAGGCCAGGTACTTGAAGGCATCTCAGTGAACTAGATGCCTATTTGTAGGCAGCTGAACTAAAGCCTGCCTACCTCAAAAAGTTTGTATTAACTGCCTTCAGAGAGTCTGTATGTGTTTTGCATTATCTATAGCAAAATGACAGATAATTCAAATACCTTGAATATTGTACGATAATACTAAAGTTAGGTGAAATAATTCTTTGTGAATTCTAAATCTAATTATTGAATTGTATTTTCAAGTACAGTTTATGTCTAATGTGAATAAGCTAGTAGGAGTCAACAAGGCAGAATGAGTCTTGATTCTCTTTCTATCTAGGTTCTGAATTAGAGACTGAACAGAATAATACCTTAAATCAGAGATTTTAACCTTGTACATAGTCTTTCAATGCATAGTTTCAACACATTCTAAGAATATTACTTTAAACAAGCACAAATACCAAAAGAGTTGTTCTGGCTAGTTTCCAAATCCAACTAAATGCACATATAAACTACTTTTTACTTCCTCACAGTGTAGCAAACAATGCACTTCAGTGCATTCCTAACATAAATTTACTTCTACTGTGTGATATGCTATATCTGTTCTTTCTTTCCAAAATAAAGGAAAATAATTACATCATTCTAAATTTTAAACAGAAACTCTCACAAAACTTTATTTCATCATAATGTTTGATGGGGTTTCTTGATAACATCAATTTTTTCCTCAGAGTAATTATAAAATATGGTACTTTCCAACAGACAGGTTCAGAATACATTTTAAAGGGCAAAATTATCAAGAAGAAATATAATCACACATACATAAATTTCATTTCAAACAGAAACTTTCCTTAAATATTTTCCATACGTAAGAACTGAAGTAAAAATATATTTTGTTATAGCTTACAACAAAAAGATAAAATTCAGGAAACTCAAAACTTCTATATAACTGAAAATATTCAACTTTATAAACCCAAGAATTGCATTTATTGCACTATTTTTTGTAAATCAAATACTAATCTTAAAATTCCTATGATGATATTTTGTCATAAAATGTAAAAGTTATTATAGTGGAATAGGAGTTAATTTTGCAATGCAAATGAATTACAGTGCAATGCTAAGTGGAGAACAGCTGCAGAAAAACTACAAGCAGCAGAACTATAGAAAAAAAAATCTAGAATCACACGTTGTTAGAAGTTAATAAGATATTCCTACAAAAAGCAGCATGTGCTTAGAAAATAAAAATTAGATGAATTATATGAAAATTCCAGGGGAAATGATTCTATTTTACTTGCCATTAAATGCAGTATACAGTTCAATGGAGAAAACAAAAGATGAGAAAAAACATAAATATGCACATGCATGTATGTGAGTACACCAGGAGAGTTGAGCAGAAAGATGAGAATGATAGGAGATTTAGAAAACATGACCTATCAGGAAAGATGAAAGGAATTGCATTTGGGTGCTTAAAGAAAGGGAAGAATGAGAAAGTTATGAAGAAAATAATGAATAATTGTTCTCTTCACCCATGACAGGCAGATAAAGAGGATAGCTGAGGTAAGGGCCCCATAGTACAGAACTGTGTTCTGATACCATGAGAAACTTGTGGTCATATCTATAGTCAAGGCCATGATAACTAGAAAGCCAAGCCGCAAAAATGACTATGCATGAAAAAACACTAGATTTTGGGATAAAAAGTTGTCTTCAGGTGCCATACATAAATCAATATGAATTTAGGAATATTGAGAATTACATGATGATATCAATTCAGCAAAAAAAGGAGCAGGACATGAAGAGAGAGACGTGGAAATTTCAGGAGTAATCAGGCATTTTCAGGCCCCTGAAGTCTTTGGTGTTGAAATCCCTGTTCATACATTTGCTTCACAGGTTGCGCACAGAGTGGAGGACTGGGATTCTGTTCTGCAACCCCAGGCATCACTCTCTTCCAGCTGCTTGAGATGATGTGGAAGCAAAGTTAAATATTTCTGTAATATCTCTTGTACCTTGGAGGCACACTTACCATATTTGATAGAACGGTCTTTTACATTCCCAGTTAACCAATCGTCCTGTGAGAAAACTTCTGTTTTTTCCCCTGAGAAACTATGCAGTTAATGCAGCTTTGGGGACTTTCATCAACTGTGATATACTCTTCCTCCCACAGGTTGTACTTCTGGTCTTTTTCAGGAGGACTGAATCTGTTAACCAAGGGTAGAAATTACTAGCCACGTTCAGAGTCTATCCTGCTTCAGTAGACTATGAGGATATAGGTGGCTATGAGTAATTTTGGTGAGAAAGAATTTTAAGACTGAAAGAGCCAGAATAAAACAGTGAAGAACGAATGTTGATAAAACAATCTGCTAGTTCATGTTCTGAGCTAGCCGTAATGTGTACTATAGCCTAGTATTTTTTCCTAGGGCTGATGCATACTATCCTACATAGTCTGAAGCATGTAAAACAAACAAATGAAAAACAAAACACCACCAAGAAAAAAAACAACCAACCCAATAGAACAACAAACCTAAAATGAAACAGAAAGCAGCTTAGAAGGCAGGAATTGCAATTCAGAAGGCCTTGTTTGTAGATGAATACATTGGCAAAAAAATGAAAGCATACTTAGTTGTATCCATTCTCTTTCTGGATCCATGACGCTCGTACAGCTTCAGTAGAGCAATTCACAAGATGCCTTGATTTCTATCTATAAAAATTAGAGTATGACCTATTCTGATTCCCTAATGATACAGGGACCACAAAACAGCCTTTTCCTTTTTGCTAGTTATACTATTATTATAATATTCTATGAAAAGTAGAAGCTGAGTTAAAACACAATCCTTTCAAGGCTTTGAATCTATTCGCAATTCTCAGTAAAGTCCTTCTGCTGCTCAGACCTTTAGAATTACCTGTATTTTCATTGTTCTTTGTTGGTAAATCTATGCTATGGGTCTCTTCTGCTCAGCATGTGTAAATTATGGTTCGTTGTTGTGTGCTGTCAAAGCTTCAGCAACTTGCTTGCCTGAGACCACTCTGGGGGATCAGTAGCTAAGAGGAGTTGGAGCAATGCAGTTTATTTATAGGAGCTTGTTCTGGAATACTGATGTAGCAAAAAAAAAGAGTAATAATATGCAGATTGAAACTTTAGGTTTTTAGATTTTGTAACTTTTTTAGAAGCTCCTCACAGAATAAAATTTCTTACACACTGCAAATTATGGGCATGTGCCATGCCATCATGAAGAAAAAAAAAAAAAAGGGATAAACCTCCTCTTTGAACAGTGATCAGGAAAATAGCTACAATATGTTTTATTTTTCTTTTTCTTTCATCATTATCTTAAAGTTCATGTTAGTAGACAGCAAACAGAGTAAAGAATCTGAATTCTACAGGTGAGTTAATTAGGAGTTGTTAGCCAGTAGGCTGGAACAGCTGCTATTTGTGCAATTCACTCTGGTAGGTACAGGTATGAAAAGAGTAGTTGCAGATTTCAGGTATTTGTTTTTTGTAACTACATGAGATACATGCTGTGTTCTATTTCTGCCCTATTCTGTCATCTTACTCCAGTACTTTGCATTTCTGACTACATTTTGTGCTAAAAATAACAAGTCCCAGGACAGACAAAGCCTGTAGAGAGACTTGACAATTGGTTAGATCTGATTATTATATTAAAATGTTAAAATTCACCTCATTAACCAATGCATTTGCCTCAATTATTTATCCCATTAACCTGAGGCTAAAGATGCTGCATATGATACCAGTTTCTCTAGAGGTTAATCTCAATGGATCTTTGTCAAGGTTAAAGGTTTGTTACAGGATAGACTGCAGAAAAGCCACTTTTAGTAACAGCCTGTCACTTTTTGTTTTCCTTTTTTTTTTTTTTTTAGTGCAATTTAAGCTTCAGAATATACTATTAAAAATAAACGTCTCCATAATGTGTTCTGTTATAATTTTAAGTATTTTTAACTGCTTGATACTATGAAGTAACCACAGAGGAAAATTTTATCAGTGAAGCTGGAAAACCAGTAAGAATGTTCTGAGGGTTTGTTGTGATGTGCTGATGTTACCCTGTTGCCATTTTGTCAAAATTTTGTTTGCCTGCTCACGTGAGAACTTTGGCTCATCAAAATGCCAATGTTTTCTTGTCCAAGAATTCCCAGTATTGGCTAACATAACTTATCTTTCATAAATTATGGATTGTTACTAAAAGAAATACTGGTTACTATTTGATGCATGCTACTTTAAGTGCTAATGCAGCAGCCAACCCCAATACCGGAAAAAAACTGGAGGACCTCACCTAAAAGAAAAAGAAAGTTGTTCTGTACTCAAGAATCTATACATTTAAGAAATGTCAGCTATGTTAGAAGTGGTGGGTATTGCCGACTGCCATCTGGTCAGGAGTCAGCACCTAAGCAGTGATAATAGGATGCTCAGTCTGTCTGTCTGGAAGCCCGTTGAGTCTGAGGAAAGCAACCTTATTTCCCCCCTGCACCACCCTCCAGACCACAAAAGCATTATAGTTAGAACAAGTTTTGCTGTCCTAACTTAGGGTGCACTGACCAAGTACGTGCAGGGTAGCTCAACAGGTACCCCCTGATAACACCAAGCACATGATTCACATACCCCATTATGCATTTTTCCATTTCTCAACCCTACATTCACCCTCCTAGTACCTTCCTTTCCTCACACTTGTCTTCACCCAGATAAACAGCCCAGGTTACCAGGGCCTGTTGGCCTTGCAAGGCTCTGCTCCCCAAGTCTCCTCCCCAGTTATCTGAGAATTTTGACCATTTCTCGCTTAAATCCTCCCCTCTGCCCGCCTCTGCAGTCCATTCCTAATAGTGCTGTCTGTAATTTTTGGCAGCTTCTCACACCATGTTTATCACTTCCAGTAGTTTTCCATGCCTTATTTACTTAACTTCAACCCCAAGTTAGGGCCTAGTTGATTGATTAGTCATTTGCCTGCAGCACTAGTAAACTCTAAATTAAAATTTCATTGAGTAGAAGAAGCATACAGAGCATCTTTTGTGACCAAAAGTCACTTTAATCTTTAGAAAGCGATGTAAAATTAATAAATACCTTTTACCTATTGGTTTAGATGGGAGGAGACATTGTAAAAATTTTCTACACACAAATAGAATCAAATTAATCATTTCCTTTCAAAATAGCACAGAAGTAGAAGCAGAAGAGGAAGAAGTAGAAGAAAGCAGAAAGGCAAATAGAAGACAGAAGAAAGCTAAGAAGACTTAGAAAAGGCAGGAATGAGAATGTTTCTGATGAGGAGTTAGGACAGACACATCCTGGTTTGTCTCTAGTTCTACAATAAATCATATTAGTCCACTTTTCTGCCTATTTGCTCTGCCTGCAAGTAACAAATCAAGGCTCTTCTAACTACCTGTGCAGTTAAGAATTTCTTCCATGGCTCTCTTTTCTTGCTAAATAATTCAAGTCCCTTATTTAACAAAGCTTTTCTTGTAGTGAAGTATAGAAACTGTTCCAGTAAGTCGTGACCTGCCTAAATTATCCTCTGCTAATTCATTAACAGCAAAAAAAAAAAAAAAAAAAAAAAAAAAAAAGAACAGGCTGTTGCACTATGGTGACAAAAGCTGATCCCCATGCACCCTGACAGTGGTGGTGGGAGCTCCAGCAGCATCCCCCGGGGCAGTGGAGCCTCCCCCTCCCCAGTGTCACAGAAGCCGTGGGAGGCTTCCCGTGAGAGGCTCCATGGGTCGGGCCACCCCACGGGAATGAAGAACAGAAGGGGCCAGTGGGGTGTGAGCAAGGGCTGGCCAGTCCCTTTTCACAGCCGCGCCTGCGCCAGCCAGTGCAGATTCTCCTGTCTCCTCTAATTAAACTTCTTTTCAGATGGTTTTCCCGGGCGAAGGGCAGGGAAGCAAATATGCACACAGAGGGGGGAGCTATTTTTCATTCCAGTTGGAAATAACCAGTCTGTTCAGATCTTCCAAAATAATGGACTTACTTTCCTTCTAAGGATTTAAGGATATTTTTAACTGAAAAAACATTTGCTTTATACAAAAATCACGTACAGAATATTGCTCTTGCATCCTAATAAACATAGTACTATCTTACATGCTACCTGCTTTGTTCATGTTCTAACAGCTTAGAGATACAATAAAAATGGATTTTTAATGTCTTTATGAAATAAAATTCACTATTAAATAATTACAAATAAACAATACCATAAGAATCCCTTTAAATAATGCTAATGTTTTATATGAGAGTTAATTCTAAACCATTTAAGTACTTAAAATATTTACTTGCCCAGTTCCGTGTTAATTATTAAATAATTGAATCTGTTATCTTGTATTTTCCAACCAGCATGAAGTGCTTGCTAATTAATAAAATTAAAGCTACAGAGCCCATTTTGAAAGCAACAGATAGTTTCTTTTCTTTTTAATATAAAATGAGATGATTTATAGTTTTTATTCAAAGGCAGTCAGAGCTTTATCCAAAGGCTGATGAAGCCAAATGACTGTATCAGTTGATTTCAGCAGGTTTTCAATCAGGCCTCCAAGAACAAGAAATGATTAGAAGTGTCTGACTGAAATATGAGTCAGGCATCCCTGAAAGATTTATTATAGAGTCTGAATAGGACTTGAAAAACTTACAGTATTTCAAATAGAGCCTTTTTCTATGAAAAGTTAATTTGGGACTGAATTCAAAGGCATTGCGAAGTGTCCAAATCAAAGAAGTAATTGCTAGAGCTAAGAAACAGACTTAAGTATCTACAAGATAACTGTTGGAAATTGCAGTTCTGCATTCAGACATCTAAATGTGAACTTGGGTCTAGGAGAGGTGAGTGACCCTGTTGTAGTGAGCAGAGGAGTTCTCACTGCTGTCAGTAAGGTGGAATCCCCTTTCCTTAATATAATCACATGCCTGGCCTCCTCCTGCTCCTACAAGATTATGGGTATCACTGTGGGTTGTGTATTATATCTGCCAATTTCAGATGATAAATTTCATTTACCATTTTTCTGGCACATCCCCTGTACTTATGCAGCAGCATCACACTGATTAGAGCTTAAGGGTCTTGCAAGACACCCAAATGCAGGTGTCAGCGAGAATATGAGTTGAATAGGGGTCTGGATTCCATAAACTGTATTGACTATGTTGTTGTTTGAGATCTACATGGGAGCTTAGACAACTTTTTACAAGCTATCTCATGCCCTAAAGAAAAGCTAATACTGGGAAGTGTGTTCTGTGTTAATGTGGTTATATGGCTGTTTCATTAATGAGTGCCTCACTACAGTGTGATGTTCATGCCCATTTCCCTTTGACAACATGGATCCTTCTATGACAAGGTGACTCACTTTGTGGATGAGGGAAAGGCTTGGATGTTGTCTACCTAGACTTCAGTAAAGCCTTTGACACTGTTTCCCACAGCATTCTCCTGGAGAACCTGGCTGCTCATGGCTTGGACACGTGTACTCTTTGCTGGGTAATAAACTGGCTGGAGGTCCAGGCCCAAAGAGTGGTGGTGAATGGAGTTAAATCTAGTTGGTGACCAGTCACAACTGGTGCTGCCCAGGGCTCAGTACTGAGGCCAGTTCTCTTTACCCTCAGTAAGTTTACAGATGACACCAAGTTGGGCATGAGTGTCGACCCACTTGAGGGTAGGAAGGTGTTGCAGAAGGATCTGGACAGGCTGGGATCAATGGGCTGAGGCCAATGGTATGAGGTTCAACAAGGCAAAGTGATGAGTCCTGCACTTGGGTCACAACAACCCCATGCAGCGCTACAGGCTTGGGGAAGAGTGGCTGGAAGGCTGCCTGGCAGAAAAGGACTTGGGAGTGTTGATTGACTGCCAGATGAATATGAGCCAGCCGTGTGCCCAGGTGGCCAAGAAGGCCAACAGCATTCTGGCCTGTATCAGGAACAGTGTGGTGAGCAGGACTAGGGAAGTGATCATCCCGCTGTACTCAGCACTGGTGAGGCCCCACCTCAAATACTGTGTCCAGTTTTGGGCCCCTCACTACAAGAAAGACATTGAGGTGCTGGAGCAGGTCCAAATAAGGGTAGCAAAGCTGGTGAAGGGTCTGGAGAACAAGCCTTATGAGGAGCGGCTGATGAAACAGGGGTTGTTCAGCCTGTATAAAACGAAGCTCAGGGGAGACCTCATTGCTCTCTTCAACTACCTGAAAGGAGATTGCAGAGAGGTAGGGGTCGGTGTATTCTCCCAAGTAACAACTGATAGGAAAGGAGGAAATGGCCTCAAGTTGCACCAGAGGAGGTTTAGATTGGATATTCTGAAAAATTTTTTAATTGAAAAGGTTGTCAAGCATTGGAACAGGCTGCTCAGGGAAGTGGTTGAGTCACCATCCCTGAAGGTATTTAAAAGACAGGTAGATGTGGCACTTAGGGACATAGTTTAGTGGTGGAGTTGGCAGTGTTAGGGTTATCGTTGGACTCAATGATCTTAAAGGTCTTTTCCATCCTAAATGATTCTATGATCTGGCACTCCTGTCTATTCAAGGGCTAAGCATCAAATGGGAGGAAGGGATACAAACCTCATGATAAGATTAATATAACATATTTCTACTTTGTAGAAGTTTCACTTAGGTTAGTGTTATAATGAGTAAAAATTATCACTATCAAGGCTCAAGCAACCAAAAAATGGCAAAACCTCATTTTTTTTAAAGGTGCATATGATTCATTGCACCAAAGATAAATGGTGCAATGGTCAAAATGTGATAGTCAAGATACTTGTCCAGACAACTATACATAAAGTAGATGTTAAAGTATTTAATTAAATGTGTAAAGTTTTCTGAAAGGAAAATATAACACATGGGGAAATTCCCATGTATTAAAACTTCATATACAAAGGTTTTTTTTTTCAGATCTGTATTTATTATTCCAGATAGACACTCTACTAAAACTGGAAAGATGCTGAAGCTGGAAGCTCATTAATATGTGATCTGAATCCAAACTGCCATTCTTAAATAAGGAATTGAGTCTGTCTGCCTACTGGTAGTCCCTGAGAATAGATACAGCTGATTAACCTAGCTTGCAATGTAGTGTTACTGTGCCATTGCACTTAATGAAGTTGGCTGAAAAAGTAGTATTTTTCATCCTGGGAAGCCTAATACTTACAAAACAATGAAATTCAGGCTCCAGGAGGTTTCTGTAATACAGCACACTTCAGTTAAAAATCTGTCAAAAGAAATAGGGTGTCTCTAAAATTTGGAGACTGCATTGATTTGTAAATTGTAATCTACACAGATCACCTAAGGGGAAGAAAATGATAGAATTTCAAAACTAGCTTCTTTTATACTCCTAAAAATTATGTTAGATACCGTAGTTTAAAAATTAAAATGGTTCAGAGGGTTACTAAAAATCCTGGGCCATTTATTTCCTTTTATATTGTTTTAGTGGCTGGTATATAGTATATTCTAGTAGGAGATTACAGCAAAATATTACCCAAATTTTGACTATCAAAATCTTTAATATTACTGTTGTCCTAAGGGTTAGGAAATGTGCCTAAGTACAGTATGCCTAAGTATGGAATGAAAACTGAGACACTGTTGAAATTTCCCTATAAAAAATATCTGCTTTCAGATATTATGTTATTGATGTATTTAAAGCCTTTGCCCCTCTTATTAACATTTTAAGTATTAGTTTTTGATTGCTTGTATGACAAAAACAGGGGGAGAAATTACTACTGACCATTATTATGCAATGCAATGATGATGGCCCCTTCTTTTAAACACGTCCAAAACATTGTTCAGTTGTGTTCATCAGGACTGAATCACAGTTTTGCAGTAAATCTTAAACACCTCATACTGAAAAGGTGGACTATGTTCTGCAGAAGTAGAAATTCCTCAGTTTGATCTTTATGGAGATGTTAGATACAGTATCTACACCCACATGTTCAATGATCAGTTCTTGATTAAATATGAATAAAATTCTTTTTCAGAAGATTGTCTTGGCCCTTTCTAACTCTTACCATCTTGGCCTGTATTTTTGAGCTTTATACCTTATATGTCTCGATTGCATGGAAAGTTTTCATCAAAAAAAGTTATTAGATCATTACAGAAAAACAGAATATTTGTGAGGTTTCATTGATTCAGTTCCAAACTTCCCATAAGAGATTATCATCTTACATAATTTAATTTTCTTTTTACTTCAATATTACAAAATCTTTCTTTTTTATTATTTTCAGTTAGACAGAGATTTCTTTGTTTATTTATTTAAATAATTTTCCTTTAGTCAAAGTTTTATTTTTACCAAGAAGATCCATGCTTAAAAAATTTTTCTGTTTTAATGCCCTAGGCCTTAGTATCATTTGGTTTTGACTAGCACAACTTCCAAACATGTTTGTAAGTAAGTTTCCCTTGTATATTTTAACCAAACTCATCTGCTGCCATTCTGAACACAAGAAGAAAGCTAAAATTGTTTAGTCTGTCACTTCTGAGGTGCCAAGATTTCTGTCACTAAGCTATTTTCTGGATGAATTCTTTCAAGATACCATGATTAAGACCTGCTTAGTCTTCCAGCTTCTGTCCAACTAGCGTTAATTTGACACAATTCTTTACTGATGGAAAATACCCTGTCCCTTGGTCCTCTTCTAAAACACCTTTTGTGTTTTGGCACCAGTAAACACATCTCTACAGCTCACATTGAACTAGGAAGATAAGCAGACTTAAGCCCTCTTAGTGTTTAGACTAGAACAGTTATTTCCAGTCCTACCTTTCACTTGAAATGGTACTTATAAAAAAAAAAAAAAAAAAAAGAAAGGAAAGAAAAAAAAAAAAGAAAAAAAAAAGAGGAAGAAATAATTCCAAAACAAAGAAAACATAATAGCTAACATGGGAGCAGGAGTGTGAGGAAGAAAAATATGTTTTGAGTGTTATTCTAATGTTAGTATCAGAAGCAGGGAAGAAAAGGATATGAAGGAGAAAATTATTTGTGACTCTGATCAAGCTCTTCTGTTCCATGTGTCCTGCGTAACAAAACTCATCTGAGGTCCATAGGCCAGTTTATATAGCTAGGATTTACATGATTTAGGCAAATACATTTAGATTTCTTTTAACTTATATTTTCTCTTAATTTCCTGGCTTTCTAATGCTTGCTTTGGGGATTAGTTTAACATTCCTGTAGTTTTTACATCTAGCTACCACTAACCCTACCACTAACCTACCACAACATTTTCTTATCAACGACAGTATACCAGGTTTACATGTAAAAACATACGATTGGTACAGTATATGTACTCACATTTGTCTGGCAATGTTTTCCAGTGCTCTTAGTGGCATCAGAAAAGCAGGAAAACAGTACTAGCAAATTGGCTGGATACTATCTATGGTAAGAAACTCGATAAAATGCTAACCTTTTTGACAATTAATTCTAACATGGGCATAACTGGTGTTTAATTTTTGCTTATGTTTAATTTATGCTATGTTACAGAAATAATTAAAAGCTATTTTTAACACCAGGATTTCAAATGCCTCTTACTTCACTGATCAAACTTCCTTCCAACAAAAGCTGATGTCTGGAAGAAACTATACGAACAAGACAAACATACTCCTCTAAGTATTCTCACATGTCTAGCCTTTTGCAGACAAACTGCTGTTATGTTTAACACATTCATATCTCTACAAGCTTCAGGAAGGAGATAATACAGGTAGTGGAAGTGGAATGCAGTTTTTCAAAGACATTTGTATAAATTCTCAAAACCCTTTTCACTGACTCGCGTTTTTAGGTATGTCATTATGATATGTAATGTTTAAAAATTCTTACAGAAAATAATAACTAGGGCTATAGAAACAAGACAAAAAGTAGAAATCAAACAAACATGTATATGTGACAAATATAGTGAACTCAAGATAAGTTTCACTATTAATTGTAAGGCTGGGTTGTTTTTTTTTTTTTCTCCTTTTTCTTCTTGTATGGCTTTAGCAACTGAAATCAATACATTCTACTAAAATCTCACATTCCGTACTAATGTTTAAAACATTAGTAGAAAACTTGTCTATGAAATATGAGCGTGATTGAGACTATCTAAATTAAAAATAATTTTGAAAAAAGTTTTATACTGTATATTTATTGGTTTTATTTTTTATCTAGCTTCAGAAGGTTTGGACCCTCCCTCCTGATTGTTGTGTGTATATGAACACAGTCCATTATGCAATATGTACTAACGAAGAAGTATTTGTTAAACAAAGATGTAATCCTCTTTGCTGCACTGATGCTTAAGACAGAATCTTTTCTCTTTGTCAAAATTTCCAGGCTCAGAGTTGTCATCTGTTCAGAAATTCCTAAAACAGATTCAAGAATTCCCCTATCACCCTGAAATCTGGGGTCAATCACTCAGCTGTCAGACCCTGAATGATCTGTATTACAAATATTTCACTTTCTATAATATTAGCTCTGTCACAAAAAAAAAGAACATTCTTTACTGAAAAGACAGAATAAAATTATCCAGCAAAGAAGCAGTTATGATGATGTCATCCTCACATAAGAAAGATAGTATAAACAGTTTCATTATCCAGCTTTTGAGATTTTAAATATAGTGACTGCTGTGATATTTTTAAGCTTACCCATCTCCCCTCCAACATAGACAGATTCATCAATAACCAACTAATTTGTATTGGTTTTTTTTTCAGTATTCTATTAAAAATTTGTACCGATAAAACATTTTATTTCCATATTACTTGAACGAAGTTGTGTTGTGAAAATTAATTTAATCTAGAAATATTAAAGTTCAAGAATCAAATGCAGCATTTGGTTCCCACCTAAATTACTGTTGATGCTGCTAGTATCCATTTGTCACTTCCAAGACATTATGGTGAGGCAGCAATTGCTAAGGCACTAGCTCTAAAAATTAACCATTTAAAGAGTTCTTGTTTAATTTCACTTGTAACTTCTTAGTCTGACACAGATTTAGAGATATCTCTCCAATGTGTTTCCTGTTTCTTAAAATCATCTGTAGTTTTCAATAGTCAGGAAATTATATAATGCATATGCACTAGTGAATAAAATGAAAATCCATCAACATATTCTCATTATTTTAAAATTAGCTTTAGACAAACGGTTACAAAAGAAAAAAAACCTGTCAAATGGTTTCATCAGGCTGGTTTACATCTTGGTATTAATTTTTAATTGCAAGGCTTTATAAAAAAAAGTGCATAGAAATAGCCATTTCAGATGTGGTATTTCTTATTTTGTCACTTATTTCTTTGCTGTTAAATATGCTAACACTGCAGAATAAAAAGTAATGTTTTGCACAACATTTGTATTTAAACTTTTTAACATAGATTTCTCCATCTGGAATTAAACATATCTCACACTTAATTACACATAAATTTATTGATTAAACATTGTTTTATATTTCATTTTTTTTCGCTTCAATAAATAAATGTACTAAATTCACTAAGAATATGTTGAGAATATTTTCTTTTGAGAATCTGTACCATTACTGTACTATGTGACACACTTTAGAGATACTTATTTATCAGCTCTATTGAGATAAAACTTTAAATGACAGTCATCTTTATATTATTATATTTATACTTAGAAGATGCCCTCTGCTATAAACTGTTTATAATATATAAACCTTTAAATAGTGCTATAGGTACATAGGCGAGAGCATTCTGATGTTCCCCTTACACGTTATGAGAGCTTTGGGCAGAGAACTATAAAAGGTGCTAAAAAATCAGAAAATAAACATCGGGAAGGTCACAAAAGTACATTTTACAATTATGTTTGCTAAAATATATGACGCATTAAAATTCAGATTCTGCATTCTTATGACAATGCTTGTAATGAGAACAGAAAATACTATGAGCCTAATCTATCCTCCTGACAATTTAAATATAACTGTAACACAGTTGTTATCTTGTATTTCTTCTCCAATTCCATAAATAGGTAAGGTTATAAAGATAGTGAAAATACATTACGGAATTTAAACTCCTGACATTTTCCTAAACTCGAGGACTAAGAGAATATGTGAATAACATGATATGACTTTCTTTGGAGGAAGGAATGTGGAGTAATTGTTAAATTCTCCATCAGTTATTTTTGTGAGTTTTTTCTTTCTTGGTTCATTTCAGATCATTTACCAAAACATGTCGTTCATTTAGCATTTGTAAATTAAAACATAAAAATGAAGATAACCTTTCTGTGATGGTTCCTTTCACATCTTAAGACCAGAATTCTAAGAGTTTTGTTGTTGTTTTAGTAAAGGAGACATCTTGATTACCCAGGCTTTAAAATGTTCCAAAAGTAGAAGTTAAATGTAGGCTTCTAAATTTTGAATGAATTGGGTTAAGCTCCCCAAATTAACCCTTCGAAAATTGTTCCTTTCTACTAATACGTTGTTTTACCTCTGAGACAACATTGTTACTGAGTTTCTTATATCTGAACACCTATAAACTTTGAGATAGTTTTTTAGTAATATTTATTATCAACATCATAGATTCATGCATTCACTCAATGACATTAAGTAAAGGGATATAAATTACAGCCCATACAGATCATATGCTAAAGACACATTTTTTTCCAATTTATACAAGTTCAGCAAAAAACATTTCTCCAAGGTCTGGTCTTGTCCATCACCACTGCTCTTGGGTTTACCTCTCAGTTATAAAGGCTTTTTCTGAACAGGGTTGTTGCTGTATGTTTATGCATAATGAAATGTGTGTGTAGAGAGCAGTTGTTGCTACCCAGCTGTTCGTGAGACAGGGTCTGACTTGCAGAGGTTGCTGGGTTCTGATCATTGCTATTGTGGAGCTAGATAGTTTTAAATTAAATATAAATGAATTATAAAGCTATATATAGCCAAGCAGAATTGTTGCTCCTCTCGAAGCCGAGTTCTTTAGACCTCACTGAGAAGGTTAACGCGCTAGCAAGACCTTATTTTTAATGACACTTTAACTACAGCTATAAGCTCTGAAACAATTGCATGGTTGAATTATCTTTTGTGACCTAAATTCTCAACTATTCTGACCTGGGATTGTTCTGCATATTGTCTTGGATTTTCTCTCATTTTTACTGCATATTTTTGTTGTGGTGGCTGTTTCAGATGTATTTATCAATTTTATTTCTAAATTAATCAGGGGTGAAAGTATAGCAGACTTGTAACAAGAGGTACTCTGAAGCAAAAGGACGAATTTCCTCACTATTACTCTGATAGCATTGTTTGTCTGCATGTCCTTGTTGTACAAATCTAACTTTCTGAGCAAGTGGGAGAGAAAAGGGATCACCTTGAACTGTAATATTAGTACTAATTAGTTTATTCCCAGAATACCTAAAACCAAATCTGTAATAAATTTCTTCATTTAGCCATATGGTTTTTTTTCATTATATGGAATACTAGTTAGAGCTGAAATTACTTGTAAATTATAACTGTGTGTTTTATTTTCTTTGAACTTGGATGCCAATCCCACAAAGACTTACAAAAAGGAAAAAGATTAAGTACATTAGCATGCAGCTTCCCTTATACCATTTAGTTTTCAGGCTTAGAAAATTGAAGTATAATTTCATATAGAACTACTATTTTAAAAAAACATACAAAACATCCTAATATACTTGCACAGTTTCTTTAGCATGTATTACTATCAGTATTTTTTTCATATTCGTTACAGAAAGATAAGTTTATTCTTTAGACACACTAAAGTTTAGGACTTTGCTGCAAATTTTATTTTGAAAATATAGACTGGTGCAGACAAATACCTTTGCACTTTAAAAATGGCTGGTCTTACCCTCACTTAACTCAAAACTTTGATTTTGTTCTTAAAACTCCCATTGGGATACAACCAACAAAAGCAGTACCGACGATGTGATGGAATTTTAAGTGCACAATAGAATCACTTAGTGTAAATGTATTCTAAACTATTATTTGAAGACAGCTTAAAGTCCGTGTTTCATTGCCCACAGGGAATGGATAGAGCAAAATCCAATCAAATACCTGGGAAAATCTGTTCTTCAGAAGATCTGAGTGATAGAGGTTGGATTCACAGTAAATCCATCTTTGTCGTAAATATCCAGGTTTGGATTCCAATTACAGTGACTTTGCAATCCCATCTACAGAAGTTTTACTTTTATTTCAGCTTTATTGCTTTGCACATGGAACTGTGGGTAGAAGAGTATCATATGACAGTAGATTATTAAATTGTCCTTGCTAATAATACACATTCTTGCCTAAGGCTTTGAAAATTCTTAAATGTTGGACCGTCATGTCAAGATACCACCATGTATTGGAACATTATGCTCATATGAGTTTTTTCTTTTCTTTTAAAAGGCTAACTTTTTCCTGTCCCACCTGTAAATCATGGTTTCACAACAATTACTTTGAAAATCTGAAAGATGAAACCAAAATGCCAATATATTTCTTAAGAACTCCCTGAAATATTCATATTTCATTTTTCTGTAAAATCTGCATCACATACAGGAATACAGTAAGTGATTGGGATCAAAGGTTTTATAGGTAGTCATTTGGGCTAACCTCAGTAGTTTCACTAAGCAGTATTACCTGTGAATAATATGGTTATTTAATATTCATTTCAATAAAATCCTCCATTCAGTGAATATGATGTGTAGGAAACTTAGAGAACAGAACTTAGATATGAATATTGTAATTTCTTTGATATCTCCATGTAAACTCACCCAGATTAGCTTTCTGAGGTATTCATCACTTTTGTGTCTGTGTAGTCATTAGGACTTTCATGGCATTATATGAAATGTTTTTAGATCTGTTAGGCAATTGCCTGCTGAAAGTTTAGGCTGATATATTAAAAATTCAATATGTTGTCAGTTAATAAGATACTCATCAAACAGCATATTTATAACACTTTTTGCTTCAATGGTCAATAAGCAGAACAAGAAATAAAACAAAAGATGATGTAAAAGTGACACTTGCTCTTGTGAAAATGTGGGTTTAATTTGTTACTTAATTATTGTAACAAAAATGAAGAAGTTACAGAAATATTCAATGCATTTTATTTTCCTGCAACATTCTCTCAAACTCTTCTGTTTTCCTATAAGACCCAGCAGAGGATAATCAGCCTACTTCTGAAGTACAGTTTCCATGTACTGAAACGCATTAAGCAGCTACAAAGTATTAAGATAAGTACAGAAGTGCCTATGAGAGATTCACATAGGACTGTTTTCCTAGGAAGCTACCCCATCTAGCTGTCCATCATTATGATTTTTGCCTTGTTTCATATTCAGATGATAAGATCTGTGGGAGAAAAAGTAATTTCAAAGTTGTACATATATGATACGATGCAAAACAGTCTGTGGGCATGATGAAAAACTGGAATTCATTAAATATTTCCACAGATGGTTAATTTTTTTTAAATTATGTTTCCCCACATAATATAAAGTGACACAGGTGAGCCAAACAGCAAAAAAAACTTGTTAATTGAAATAGGTAAATTTTTCTATTACATTCAAGAATACTGTTGTTTTGGAAGCAAATGGGCATCTATATTTAGATTCTTATTATGCTACTTCATATGTATTGCATATGTTTATAATAAAGTATGGATTTGTTTAAACACTTTCCTGCCCGACAACTTATTGAGCTTCACCATGGCCCACAGGGATGTTTATGGTCTTATCACTGTCAGCATGTATGAAGGATCAGAAAATCCCTTCCTAAATCATAGGATGGAAAAATATAGGACCAAATGCAATGGTACAATTTTAACTCATCATTTTAACTCATCCTCCTTACAGATGTAAAATTGTAGGTTTTATAGTCCTTGTCAGTATGCTTCCTTTTGTTTTAGCTGCTGTCTTTCTAGATACAGAAGTTTATCTTTCTCTCTCTTCCTTTCCTTTTTATTTTTTTTTTATTTTTTTGTACAATCAGTTACTTTTCAGATCACAAAAATCATTGAAAAATAATGAGATGATACCTCAAAGGATGATATTTTGATGTTTTGTGAGGAGGACAGATTGTTCATTAGCTTCATATTCAATGTTATTCTTCATTTTCTTTCAAAGTGTACCCATGCTGCTCATAGCAATCAGTGCTGGAATGAACTTCAGTCTCCTGGTCACAAGTTGAGACAGGCACTGCATAGAAAGATGTGTACTTCCCTTTTTCTCTTGTGTTAGATTTTCCAAATTATTTAAATTATTTGAAAGAATACTTGATGTTCATTATACAATGTGATAATAGAGTTACTTGCAGTTTTAGATGATGAATAAATAAATTCTTACTAAACAAATATTATTGTGTAAAAAGAGGATATTGGGGAGGAAGCAAAAGCTATTTATAGTCATCCTGAACCTAATTTTCAAGTACCTTTTTGTACCTTTGGTCAGGACAAAATGGCATTTCAATTAATAAGTTCATTATCTTCACTGAATTCTGGGTCCATTCCTAATCAAGTTTTTGTTAATGAGTACATATTTGACCATTTTTCCTTCAGCAGTTTGATGATTATCATTGCTTAAATTAGTTGTTCTTACTGAATGTATGAGTTAGTTGTCATCTGGTGCTTATACAGTTGGTCCCTCATGACCGTAGCCTTTTCCAGAGGAGACAACGTAAATGTCATATCCAGTTGCTCTTTTTTCCTAACACCTCCAAAATTTCTCTGATCTGTTGCAGCCCACAGGAGTACAGAATTCGGAATTCTAGATAGACACAATGAAACACAGTTTCAAAATATTGTCAGGAAAAAAAAAAGACCCCTTCACTGTGAAATTTCTAAGTTAGATTTTTAGGATAGTAGTAGTGCAGTTATAATCATGACTGTGTGATAGAAGGTATTTCTCTCTGAAGATTTTCTGAATGAAATCTAAGAAGTGTGCAGATTTGATTGAGTTTAAAGTGAGATATTTTGAACACTTGAAAATTAATATTTAAAATTCACTTTCTTTAAGCTTAAATAAAAAAGAAATTTCACATTTCTTGTAGGCAGTTAGCCGACACATCTGCTCAGTTCATCTGTCTAACAGTTCTTGTTCAACTCCATTAGCAGTGAAATATTTAAAGAAAAAAAGAAAAAAATTCCTTCCCCCTCCACCAGAAGAAACCCCCAACAATCACGGAAAATTTATTCAGTGGCAAGTGTGCTGCAGTGTTCTAGATGTTCCCTAAATAACCAAAAGTTTTAACTGTTTTATCCCCTTAGAAAAACTCTAGTGACCAATGTTACCACTGAAAAATTTACAAAGTCCTAAGGATTTGAGAGAGAAAAACCTCAGTAGTGGTAATGTCAAATACCTGCTTTCAGAGTTGTAGGGCAGTAAGATCTGCTGTATTGAGTTTCTTTAATGCATCTTTGTATTCCTCTGTGATAAGATCACCTTTACCAGAGTCTTGCTGCTCGTTACGGTAATCTGGGAGAGAAACGAGAACAGGAAAGCTGGATGCCTGTTGTTTGTGGTAGGAAATTAATCTTGGTGAATATGCATACTTATATCAGAGCTGCATATGCTAGCATTTTTTTCTGGATAATGAAGAAAAGAAAGTACTTTGAAAGCTCCATTCATCCTACCCTGAAATAGATGTCTAAAATAGGTCAGATTAATACCTGGTAGGTGCCTGTTGAGCGTAAAAGCAAAGGGAGTAGTTTTGATGCAGGCTTCTGTACTTAGACAATGAGGATGTTCTTAAAACAAACAAACAAAAATGACCATGAAACAGCTTAAGATGAGCTACTGGTATGTTTTTACTCTCATCTTGCTAACCTGAGTACTGCTTTACTGCAGCCTAATTTAATCCCTAAATGTTTTGGTTTTGTTTTTTTTTTTTTTCCCAGCAGGTATGATCTTGATATTTTGAGTGAGCTTTGCCCAGAAGTCTCAGTTTTGATTTCGCTTATGTTATGCCTGCTCGGATTCTATTTACAAGTCATTTTTGTTTGCTGGTTCGCCATTCCCCATTCACTGTTTCTCCTTTGTTAGAGAGTGAATTGCAGTTGCACTAAATGTTGCTAGCTGTCTATTTCCCTTTTCTTTCTTTCCCTGGGTATGTACTGTGAACAAATGTAACACATTCTGCCAGTGGCATTGGGGAGAACATGAGCTGAACAAGATCCTGTGAAGTCTTCTCTTTGGAACAGATTGCAGCTCTGAAGCCAATATACTATATGAAGCAATAATACTGAAAAGAATTCCCTCCACAACTAAGTGCAGGCTTTTTTTAAGCCTGAAAAAGTGGCGCTTTTTTTTTTATTTTTTTTTCCCCCCCCCATATGGAATGTTATATTCCTGCAGTGTTCTGTATGAAAACATTCTCTTGAGAACAAGACACGTGCAAGGTAACAAGGATCTATGAAGCAAAATGAGATTTTTGACTGCAAAACAAAAATTCATTTTAATTTCTTGTGGAAAGAGAGTGAAAAGAACATCAGCCGTTTGTCACCATTGCAGTTTCAGAAAAAGAGTTTACAAGAAATTCACAAAAGGTTAATTAGCTAGAGTGGGAGTGATTTTGACACTTACCTGATGTAAACCAGCAACACTAAAGGAATGTGTGCAATTCATTCTTGATCTAGAAATCTTAACCAGTGATGGTCCAGATTTTTACGAGTTTTAAGTTGTAAAATGTTCATGATGTTCAAACTATAACATTTCACATTAACATGCATGTTAGTTTTGACAAAGTCATTTGTGTCTGAAAAACAAAGGTCTTTCCACCCACCTAAAATAGCCCAGGACCAAGAGATTAGAGAGATCTTTCACTAGCTATGAAAGGTCCAAACCCACTCAACATGCTTTTATTCATTTATAGGAAGAAGAGGGACTGAGAGTAGTCATAATGGTCTGATCTGAATTATTAAAGTCTTTCTTTGAATTTCAGCTTCCTGTGTTGCAGCTGAGTTATCTAGCTAACAAATTTCAATGCACTGGATAATGGCAGGGGGTGGGGGTGGGGTAGTTTTTTGGGGTTTTTGGGGGCGATGAGTTTTTTTTTACCGCTTTGAAAGTTCCTCTTTCATGCAAGACAGGCAATAGTACAACAGATGCAATCTGTTTCCTAGGACAGAACAGTTTTTCTCCTTCTATGTAGTCCCACCTCTCTTTATGAACTCCAAGCCTACAAGAAGGGCAAATATGACTATGGCGTCATTAAAATGTCAAAATACCTCTAATTTTTCCAACTCCAATATAAAATCTTTGGAGCACAGGCAGTCTATTGGTTACTTTTATTAAAATGCAGAAAAGACCTTGAACCCTAATTGTTGGCTTCTGAAGACTCAAATAATAAAAAATAATTTAATACAAATCAGTCTGAATAGTTATCTTAATATGTAATTATATATTATATTAATAATATATATTATTATATAATATCTTAGTAGAGTTATAATAATGTGTGAAATAGTGAAAACTGTTAGAGGGAATTTTACATAATAAAGGTTATTACTTTTAAAGAACACAGAAACTGAAATTATATTGTTCTAACATGAAAATGAGATTAATACAAATAGACATGAAATGTATAAATATATATAAAATACTTCTGTGCTCTTAAAACAATAGAAAAGCAATTTGTTTCATTAGCAGCAGAGCAAACAGAAGCAGACAACGTAGGGTTCTGCCTAGTTTGCTACCTGTCACCCTTCCCTCATAACAAGGGTAACACTAATTCTCCCTGCTGCTCTGTGTTGTCACTAGTGATTCTTTCCACCACACAAGACACAACAGATGATAGAACTTGGCCAGAGTTACGTGCATTTGGCTGGCCAGGAAAAGAAGCTGTCCTTTAGACACTGCCAGAAAAAAAAAAAAAAAAAAAAAAACAAACATAAATTTCATTCCTTTTGGGTTTTTTTCTTCAGTGAAGGCACTAATCTGAGTCTCTCCTCCAGGCTGCCACAAATTTTCAGTAAGGTTACAGAGAATTAATTGCCTTTGAAACATCATTACATCTTATTAAATACATTTTGATTTGTCTACAGTCTATCGCAAGCTACCAAAGGGGACCTACAGACAAAATGGATAGACATGCAATGGTACTGGATATACCCACTATTCTTACAAACCTTGCTAAAATTAATTTTAATTTTAAAATTAATACATAAACATTTATGATTGAAGTTTGTGCTAAAACTGTCATTTTAACTTAGTGTCATTAGTTTGTCAGGAAATAATTATTTATTGTGCAGATCAATTCCAACTGAGGTCAGACCATTTTGCCAATGATGCAACAGAGCCTTTGGCAAAGCTTCTTAAAACTTATGTCAGGCAGGTTTCCAAGCCTGTGTGGGTTTTGGCCTGCTCTCCTACTTTGCTCTTTCGACATGAGAGATTGGCATGAGAGGTTTCTAGTCCCCACACTAGAGTTTGTCATTACTGAAGGAGAACATTTGCACAACAGCCATGAAACTCTGTTTCCATTCCCGTTCTTGGATTTATTCTTTTTTTCCTTTCTTTCTTTTTTCTTCTTTCAGATTGCAAAGCATCAGCATTCTCTGTACAAATTGTTATTATACCTTCCCTGAAGCATCTCCTGTTCCATATTAATTCATAGATTGACCTTGGATCTGGTCCATGTCTTATGTTCCATTTTTTTTTTCTTGATGAACCAACAGGACTGAATAGTTCATTCTCATGGGGGAAAAAAAAAAAAAAAAAAAAAAAAAAGAGTTAAAAAAAAAAAAGTCCTCATATAACAATTGGTCTTTGACATGGGAGGAATGCCAAAAGACAGATTACAGTGATACATCCCAAAGGATTACTCTAGAGAAAAGAACCTCATTAATGTAAGAACAGAAGAGGTCACATTCATTCTGGCAGACCACCTTCAGTGACTGAGACCAACTTGTTGTACTGTTTCTTATCTTAAAACTAGTATGGTTTTCTGAAGACAATAGGTTAGTGTTTGCATTCTCATTTAGGAGAAACCCAACATTTGAACTTCTAGGCAAGCAATGGCACATACACACACAAATATATGTATACTTATAAGAATGAATAACTATATATGGGAACTTTTGAAGTGACACAGTGTAGTTTCAACAAACTGGGTGTTTTATGGATCATTAGCAAAATCCAACTTGAAAGGTTCATTGACGGAACTGCCTGGAAAAATCTGAGCACTCAAAATCATCTTTCTATTGCTTTGAGAGGACCTTATTCCTAATAGCATTGATATCAATGAACAATCACCATCTTCACCCCACCCCCAAAATAGAATATCGCTGGAGTAGCAGTCCTAAAATAAAATAGAAGTAAATAAAAGATAAGTCCTTCGTGCCAAGGACTCCAAAATCTACAGCATTACCTTGGCTAATGTCTACACTAACCTCATAACTAACCTCTAAGTTGCCTTAGATCGATTTAGGAAAAGTAGTTCAAACAAGAACCAAGGAGAGAGCTAATTAAAACAGCATGGATGATCCATGCAATGCTTGAGATTGTTCATTCTCCAGCCCTCTATTTCCCTTATAAAGACTCATGCAAGGAAAAAGTGGAATGTGCTCTTTTGCATAAAAATCATGGAAAAGTGTAACTAAGTACATGCTACCGACTACTGAAAAAAACAGGAAAGTAAGCTGACAAAAACTTTCTGTATCTATGAGAATCACACCATGGCTGGAGTCATCATGGGAACATAGGTTTGCACAACATACCATCTTGACATTGTTGGGCTAGTCCTCTTTCCCCAGCATAACTTCGGGGGAAACCCTAACAGTGTATGAGTAAAACAGAATGTGAAGTGATTTCTTTTTTCACATCCTGTACCCCTGTGATTTCAAAAACATTTATCTTGAGGCAGAAACCATAGAAAAAGTATGTATAAACACTGAAGATAATGTTGGCTCTAATGAATAGAAATACATCAATTAGACAGCACTGAAACATTTCTATTTCATCTTGACCTTTTTACTTAATAGTTTTTTTCCCTGACCATCCTGTAATTTATTTCATGCCAATAAAATATAATAACATTTCACCATTTTTACATAAGGCCATGTAAAAAGACTGTCATTTTCATCCCTCATCCCATCCTACCGCCTGACTATCTGGTTTTTTTTTTTGGAATAAAGCCAAACTCAAAATATATTTGTTAGACTGGAATGTCTGTATTAGCCAAATTATACAACTGAGTTATAATTATGACAATATTTACTAGTTGAATTATACCTCTAATTCTCATAATTATTATTCAGTCTTCGCTACACCAAATGTACAGAAGAAATATGGCATGTTTGATTGATATTATGTGCTTCAGAATATGGTTTTCCTGATGAAACACTGAGCAATAATTAAATAGGAATGGGCTGAGCAATCCTGCCTGAAAAAATTTGTGAATGTGCAGAGCAGAGGTTTGTGATTCCCACACACATTGCACATCACTGAAATAAGATAGATGACTATCGAAATGTCGTACTGTCAGCACTTGACATGTCAAGCCAGAAGAATATAAAACTGTGAAAACTGCAATGCACTTTAGGGGCTAAGTTACGGTTCATAAAACTGGGGGGGAAATTCATGTAGACAATCACTTTCCAAATCCGAGCACTGTTAAAGGAGATATGTTCCATCTTCATGCTAGGGAAAGTGTTCTGCCTTACCTCTTGTTATATTCACAAGCTTGAATTGTGTGAATCTGACTACTTCCAGTGAGTAGTGGAAGACAGAAGTAGTCTTCCACTACAGAAGTAGTGGAAGATCTAAGAAGACAAACCCCATGGATGTCAATGATACTCATATGAACAGCTGTTCATTGATACTAATAACTTGTGCTTTAAGTAAATAACTTGTGCTTTAAAAAAACAAAAACAAAACCAAAAACCTCATTCACTTGTAACTTCTTATAAGACCTTACTTATGGTATGAGCTACAAAAATATTTTTTTTCCACGTTTTTTTTCTCTTTTTCTGAAAGATTTAACTGATCACACGTCTCCATAATTTCTTCTGATTTTTCTTTTTCAGTAATGAGCACTTTTGTTGGACACAAAGAAGAGTTTGACCTGTTCCACCTACTCACAAGGTATGAACTTAGCATTTGTGAAGATGTTATTTGACAAGGTGTGTGCAAGAGGTGAGACCACTTCAGCTCCCTGCCCCTGTTCCAACCAAGCTGAAGATGTATTCCCAACAGGCACACGTACACCATAGAGCATACGTACAGCCACACAAAAAACACAGACAGCACCAACTGCCTCAACCTGCTCCCCTCTCTGTCTGAGCTGGATGGAGATCCACCCGTGGGAATATGTATATACACTTGTACAGTGTGGAACCCTCCAGCATACTTGCATACCCAAAGGTGTCCAGGACTCCCCTGGTGCCCAGTAGCCAGCTATCTTGTGGTCTTGCCCTTGGAGACATGCCTAGCTCCTAGGTCACCTCACCGACTAGTGCAGCTTCAACTTCACAAGCGATCATACCCTCACTCACTCCAGCCGTTGGCAACATAGACACACGGGCCCTCCACCCCACAGTCTGATTCCAGTTGCTGGCACTCAGATCCCCCCCACAGAATAGATGTCCCTCAACCAGGAAGAGTTATAAAGGAATTTAATAAGAAGATAGGACAGAGTGTGCTATCAGATGCAGGACATGGCCAGACAAGCGTATCAGCCAGGTAACTATTTACACATGACCAGCCCCTTTTAGGCCTTTATTCCTTTATTTTCCCATTTTTGTCCTGTCCCAAGTCACTGAAATCCAACCCTTTTCCCACTCTTGTTTCCTCCTCTAAACATCCCATAATAAAACTTGTGCAATCCCAAAATGCTCTTCCATTGCATCCTGCCTCCCACACCCTTAGACAGCAATGCTCCTCAGTCCAAAAGGTGGCTCCAGTATTCAGTCATCTTGATGGGTTTCAGGCATGGACACTGGGGCTGAGATTGTCCTAGGACAACCCTGGAAGGGTCTTCACAGTGGGTCCCTTCTGAGTTCCTGTCTGCCTTTAGAATCTGCTTTCCCGCCTGCCTTTGGGACTCTGTCCTCCTCTGGCTTTGTGGAGAACCACCTTTAATGGGCTGATGGGCTTTTGGTGGACCTGGGAGCAGCTGGAAAAGGATACTATTTGTGATGTCCCACCTGCTACTTTCTGTGCTGTTGTATGGTGAGGCAGATGAGCTTTTATCACGTAACCTAATAGTAAAATTTTTTCCACAAATGGAGTTGGGCTGCAGTAATGCCTGTAAAGACACTGGCAACAAAATTCTGTTTATTTTACCTTGCAGTAGAACATGACAGATGAAAAAAAAAAAAAAAATCACTTGTAATTTTCAGTACTGGGCCATTTCCTTGATTTAACCTATAATTCCTAAAAGACACATTGTCTATAAGTAATTTTCTGCTTTGAAAATATATGAATAGTTACATGTAAGCACACATATGCTTGCATATACACACACATATAAGTTCACTGATATATATGTATCAGTATGATCAGGCCCTGGAAAAACTGTATCTGATTTCACCAGTCAGTGTCACTTTTACATCTTTCACTTGTTTCAGAGCTGTTTGGCTTACTATTCAGCTTTGCCAGAGAGCTGGAGTAGTGGGGAATTTGCTCTCTAACACATATGTTGGAACAAGGTTCCTAGAGAAGTTGTTGGTGCCCCAAGCCTGCCAGTGTTTAAGAGACATTTGGACAATGCCCTTAATAACCTGCTGTAACTTTTGGTCAGTCCTGAATTGGTCAGGCAGTTGGACTAGATGATCATTGTACGTCCCTTCCAACTGAAATAGTCTTGTCTTCTCCTCTCCTCTCCTCTCCTCTCCTCTCCTCTCCTCTCCTCTCCTCTCCTCTCCTCTCCTCTAAGCATCTTGCAGCATAGTCAGCACATCTCAGAGCAACAGGCTGCGGGCCCTCGTTATCATCCCATCCCTCTAACCATTGCCTGTCATCCCACAGCTTGTCATGGGCAAGCCTGACATTTTCCCTCTCCCACCTCAAGGCTTGTTTAAATCTCTGTCAATGAGCCCCACCAGCTTGTGAGCAAGGACCCTCTTGCCCCTTTCAGAAAGGTGAACACAATCTGACGCCAGCAATCCTGGTGCTGTGTAGGCCATCCCATTATTGAAAAACCCAAAATTGTGGCAATGACACCAGCCATGGAGTTGCTTATTAATAGACTGGGCCCATGTGCTTCTTCCAATGTGGCTGCCCTCAGCTGGGAGGAGAGAGCAAAAAATAACCTGTGCTCCAGATTCCCTTACCAACCATCCCAAAGCCCTGAAGTCTCTTTTGATCACCCTTGGACTACATGTTGCAGCTTCATCGCCACCCATGTGGAAAAGCAGCAGTGGGTAATCGTCTGAGGGCCATACCAGGCTAAGAAGTTTTCTAGTTATGTCCTTAACCTGGGCCCCAGGGAGGCAGGAGATTTCCCTAAGAGTGGGGTCTGCCCAACATATTGGATCTTCTGTTCCCCTCAGAAGGGAGTCCCCAACAACTATAACCTGTATTTTCCTCTTCACGGAGGTGGTTGTGATACAGGAGGTAGACCTTTCTGACCTTGGCAACACCTCTGCTGAAGATGGACTGTCACCCACATCACCATCCATTGACTGGCTTTCCACATCCAGAGCCTTGTACCTGTTGCACTAACACTAGATGGTGGTCATTGAAATAGGGAAGTTTCACCTGAATGTAAGGAAAAAACTTTTACAGTGAAGGTAATTAAGCACAATAAGGTTTCCCAGAGAGGTGCAGTCTCCATTCATACAGGTTTTCAAGACCCAATTATAAAAGGCCTGAGTAACCTTGTCTTTATTTAGTACTGACCTTGTTTTGAGAAACAAGTGGACCAGAAACCTCCTGAATTCCCTTCCCGTTTGAATTATCTTATGATCCTGCAAAAAGGCAAGAAAAGTTAACAGAATACTTAAACCTATCATTTAAAAATGTGGTATGGAGGTATTTCTGAAGTATAATCAGTCTTCTTTTTGAAATATTGTAGGCAAAATGAGAACATACAGGTTCTCATGAAATGCACAGCATAAAAAAATCATTTAGTTTTAAAGGAAAAAAAAAAGTTTTTTGAAGAACACGCAAACAGAATTTTGTAAATTAACCAGTTTATCCTCTCACATTTTGATGCTTGTGTTAACATTTCACAGGGGGCTTATCACTGACTATTAATATTGTTAGAAAAGAAGACTGTAAGAAAATCAATAATTAAAAGTTTAGAACAAGATTTCAACAATGTGCAGTTAATAGGGAAGGTAAAGAGTGTTCATAAATCCTAAAATATTGATTCCCTTCATCATTCAATAAGCCTTTGAAGCCCATGAAATGAAAGAATTAAAAATTTCTATGGAAGAAAAGTATATGGAAGAGAGTGTTTTGTGATGCATACAGAACTGTCCAGGTGACTTTGAAACTGGTATTTCCTAACTCTTATGGTCTTACCTTTACAATACAATATTCTAATGCCATTGGTATAACTGAAGTATTACTAATGTTATGCAAATAGGCAAAGCAAGAACACTCATGTACAGCAACAATATGACAGTATAAATATTTTATTAATAGTAGTATTTAATTTTATTACAGTACTGCAAGGAATATCAGCTAAGCCCAAGTTTCTGACATCTGGAAAAAATCTAATTAAGGAGTGTCTGCTCCACATAGGTAATCTAAACAAGCAGCACAGGCAAATGAAAGTCAAAAAATGTTCTTTCAAAGACACCTCAAAAACCTGCCTAAAGCCATTTAAAGAAACTGGACAAACACCACTATTTGGCAAATAGTCTTCTGCCATGAGGCTGTCCAATAGAAACCTCAACTCTGCCAGGACATCAGTGTATTTGAAAGCTGAATACCAGTGAGTCTTATACTATCTTCTAGGTATTGTTGCAATGTCTAGACATTTTTTCTTGCATTAAATATATTTTTTGATATGAGCCTACTTTAATGATATATATGCATATACTTAGTGTTTCATATATACTACACATAAAAAAAGTGGCCAAATATACAGAAATACGTATATATATAAGGAAAGACACAAGTCACTTGACAGTATTCTAGTCCTCAGTTTTGAAACATCAGATTGCTATTTGGACTTATAGAAGCTAACTGAGAGCATAACAGTTATGATAGCTTTCATAGCACATAGATTACTATCTGTGTTAAAATAGGTTAAATGGATTGCAGAACCAGATACTGTACCTCTGTGGGTGAACAGCTAGATGCTGAGAAACAGGTTCTTTAAATGACATCAGTAACAGTATCTAAACCTTGCTTTGTGTTTGGGTGAAATTCTAGAAATTCATGTGAGGATTACTTGTCTGCAGAGAAATAAAAATGTTACACATATATATATACATAAACATTTATACATATATGTTATTTAAAAATGCAAATGTGAATGTTTCTTGAAGAATTCACTCACCCATCTCCATTTAGAGATGAACTGATAAAATGCAGAAAATATATCCATTGTTATTTGACAAAGGAAATATGAGATAGATTTAGCATATTGAATTAAACACCATTAAGAACACACTCTTTTAGAGATTCAGTACATCAGCTTTTGAAATATGTGAAAAATCTCATTAAGGACTCAGTATTTCTTTTGTCATCTGAACGTATTACTTATAGCACAGTATATTTCAAATAAATTTGAATTTTAATAACACAGACTAGTATCAGTTCATATCCTAATGTATTCGTATTTCTATTTAGATAGTGCTAAGACATGCAATGATAAATTTGTGTCTCTGTTTCTGTTCTGCAACTTATCAATACACAATATGCTCCCCTAATGCAAATAAATAGTTTTTTAATTGCAAGCCACTATTATCCAGGCTTATCAGACTCTTGCTCAGTAACAGTGTTCAAGGAACACTCTCACTATCTATATGGGTATTTGGGCATCAGCTTCTATGTGGTGGACAGTGTGATTTCTAAGTGCATTATTTTTGGTAAAACTCAAGCTTGAGCTGTAAATTTCACAGGGATAGTAGAGTGTCTGCATGCCTTTTCGTCTCATGCATGTGCATTAGTTTATTTCTTCCATCATTTACAATAAAATGCAAATATTTTCTGGTAATTTATACTGCTTGTAGAGCCTAGCACTTGTGCATGCAAGCAGTGGCATGGGTTAATGCACAAGATGCTAAGGTCCAGTCAGCCTTTAATTCTTCTTGCTTCTCTGCAGAGGTGATGTGTAAGTGCCCAAGTGCTGGCAGCAGCGGGGCTGCAAGGTGGCCTCTGTGTTAAGAGGACAGGGGCCGCCCCGTGCCAAATAGAGCTGGTTCCAGACAGCTCCAATGGACCCATCCCAGGGCACAGCTGATCTTGTCAGCCATGAGTGGGGCATCTCTGGGAAAACATAGTTAAGAAGAGGCAAAAGATGCTGCACAGGTGGTGAGGAGTAAAGAAAAAAGTGTGAGAAAGAGCACTGCAGACACCAGGGTCAGAAGAGGAGTGGGAGGAGGTGCTCCAGACGCTGGAGCAGAGGTTCCACTGCAGCTGGTGGAGAGACCATGGTGAAGGTGGTATTTCCCTTCAGCCCTTGGAGAGAACCATGAGAGAACAGGTATCCACTCTGCAGTCTGTGGAGGACCTCACTCCAGAGCAGCTGGGTATTTCCTGAAGGAACTGTAGCCTGTGGAGACCCCATGCTTTTTCAGGGGAGAAGTGTGAGGAGGAAAGAGTGGCAGCAAGGAGCTATTATGGACTGACTGTAACCTCCCCATTCCCCATCCCTCCCTGTGCTGCTTGGGGTGGGTGAGAGGTGGAGGAGTTTGGAGTAAAGGAGTGGAGTAAAGTCTGTGAGTGGGGGGGGAAGGTATTGGTTTAATTTGTCTTTTTTTTTTTTTTCCTTACAATTCAAATATATTTTAGTTGTCAATACACTAAATCAGTTTTCCTCAAAATGATTCTGTTTTACCTGTGATGGTAATTGGTAAGTGATCTCACTGTCTTTGTCTTGACACGTGAGCTTCTCCTGTTTGAGAAGGGTGAGTGAGAGTGAGAGAGCAGCTGTGTGGGCGTCTGGCAGACAGCCAAGGTCAACCCACCACAGATGAGGAGATGGTCATGTTCTTGGATGTCAAATCTATTTTGCCTATTTAGAGGTTGTAAAGGGATTTCTTTCTGTTCCTTTCAGCACAGTCATAACTGCGTATAATGAGTATTTTGTCGGTAAGCTTTTCATGATGAAAAACATCACCTGCTTTGTATTTACACAGTGCTTTACAAAATGGCGCCCTTGCCTTGACTGATTTTTAGCACAGCTTCAGTTATCATGGGTAATATTTTATCTGATAATCTAAATACAATTCTACTACTTCATCTTGTCAGCTGCAAGAGACATATAAATGTTCTTCAGATATGTCAATGTCTGTCAGTATGTTACTGAATTCAAATAGAGGTAAGTAATGCCAACATTATTGTTAGGACTCTCTTCTTTATCAAGTTCAACTTCTTGATCAAGGTCCAGATTAGGTCCATGAGAGTTTTGTTACTGATTTGAAAGTTGTGGTAAGAATGGGTAAAGTAGCTTAGCCTGCATTTAACACAATAAGTCTACCACTCTTTTTTAATCTATCACAGCTGGAGTGCTAAAATGACTTTACAGAGCAACCTGTTTGCAGAGCAATGCAGTTTATGATTGACAGCTTAGTTCACCATATGCAGAACTGAACATCTATGTGCTGCTATATTTTTATATGTTAATGAATAATAATTTATTGATTTGAAATTTATGGGAATATTTTGCTCATTGCTATTGCTTTTTAATAAACAGTCTTGTAGAATTATTGATTTTTCTTTTGTTATTTCACCTGACAATGGAAACTTTTGTAGTAGATGGGGTGCAGCACCCACAATGTGAGAACAATTGGAGAAAGGAATCTGTCTCCAGCTGAAGAAGTTATATTTTCTGAGAATATAACTATCTACTTCTTTCTGATGTTTTACTTTTAAATCCTTTCTTGATCTAAATACGAATTGGACCAAAACCTGAGGAAATTTTCAAAAGAGAACATTTATAAGTATATATATACACATACATCTATATACAAATAATTCTAATCTCCTTGTACATAGTTTGTAAAATTTTTAATTTTCAATGTGCTTTCTGTGATCTACCCATATATATCTTTCTGAAGAGAAATATATGCAAATTGCTTTGGATTTAAGAATATCCAATATCGTTCCTCAGTATATAATTAATATAATGAGCCCTGAATGACACAACTGTAGCATTATCCTACTCACTGCTACATCCAGATTTTGCAGTATACATAGAGATTATTCTTCTAAATGTCATTCTGTGCAATTACCTTATTACATTCATATAGAATTACAGATGCAAAGATGCCACAATTATGCTTTTAAATCTGAAAAAAACCTGGTTCAAATGAAACCATTCTGCTTTGTGCTAAACATGGATTTCTCAAAAGAGTCTAGATTTAGAAAGATAAAATATAGAGATACATAGTCTAGATGTACCCCAAATCTGCCATACAGCTGTATGACTAAACTGTCTTACCTAATGTGGAAGTGAACGTACCTGTATGTATTTGTATCACCAGAAACAATCAAGAATAATCTTACAGGTCTTCCAGGAAATATGGGCTTGGAGACAGTGAATGATATTGTATGACAAATATTTTATTATGTAAGAAAACTAGTATTGTACACAATCACTGATGTATTTGCAAAATATAATCCCCATTGACAAAAGGGTAGGCTTCCAAGCTCTATTTAAATAGGGAATGGGGTCGTTTCTGTGGATGGGGTCATACAATGCTTGGACTTTGGTTCAGAGTTATTCAATAAACTCGCTGATAATTAAAAAAAGATATGTAATTGTTGACATTTTATTGTGGAAGCTGTGACTTCAAAAGGGATTTAGGGATCACAGTGAATAGTTACATGATCATTAGTTACTTCTGTAAGTTTCTGGGTATGACAGCTGATGAACTCCTTTGATTAATAAGGAGAGAGATTCTAAGTCTGTAAAACAGTGATATATTATTTGACCTGTGGAATGTCAGCCTTACAAAAAGAGACAAAAAAGATCAATCTGTTTAGTTAATCAGAAAGAAAATGAAAAGGTAACCTGATCCTGGCCTATGAAAATTTAAGCACTAGCTTTATGGCAGGCTCCCCCAAAAAATAATTAAAGCTTTTAGTTGGAAAAAGGACCAAATAACAGAATCTTTCAGAGACCATATAGTTCTTTAATCATCCTTTGGAGAACATAATTTGTGTCTGCAAAATTTGAGGCACTTGCTGATCTCCTAAAATGTGTCCCAAGGTACTAGCACTAAACTCAATGAGACACTTTTAAAATCCACACTGACTTGAACAGCAGAATGCAACAAATACTATTGTATCATAACAGTATATTTCATGCTTTCCAGTGAAAATACATTTTAAAAAATGAACTAATATTCTTTGGACACTATATGGAAATAAAGAAAAATAGATCAAGGTCAAATAATATAGTTAATTCTACGAGACATGCTAAGAACTATTTTCTGCATGACTATCTACTCTGAAGGCCTCTTGCCCCTTTCAGTGTAGATACTCACGTATAAAAAGTATAATGGAAAGTATTGGATAACATATTAGAAAGTAATCATTAAAAGTAATAATAATTATTATCCATTAGAAGAAATAAGCTTACCAATTTATAATGGAGTCATATTACATTTGTTACATGAAACAGTGCTTGGTTGCTTCAGGCTTCATTTGAAATGTTTTATAGCCAATAGGTTAAATTAATAATATCTTGACAGAAACACAAATTTGTTCACACAATTCCAGTCTTCAAAAACAGAGAGAAGAAACAAACAAACACTAACTTAAATGTAACTATATTTTAATCTCTCCTTTTTATTCTTACATTTTTCACTATTGATTATCAAAATTATTGTTGAACAAATGTCTTTATAGAATCACAAAATAATGTAGGTTGAAGGGGATCTCTGGAGGTCATTTTACTCAGCCTGCCACTCAGAGTCAACTTCAATGTTTGCAGTCACAGAACCACAGAACAGCTGAGGCTGGAAGGCACCTCTGGATATCTTCCAATCCAACTTCCTCTGCTCAGGGCAGGGTCCACTACAGCAGGTTGCTCAGGACTATGCCCAGTCAAGCTTTTAATATCTTCGAGGGTAGACTCCACAACCTCTCTGGGCGACCTTTTACATTGTTCAATCATCTCATACACGGGTGGTGAACCATACTTTTGTTCAGGTGGAATTTCAATTTGTGTCCATTGCCTCTTGTCCTGCCATGGGCACCGCACTCTACTACCCTCCATCACCTATTTATATGCAAGGATAAATCACTCCTGAGCCTTCTCCTCTTGAGGCTGAACATTCCCAGCTATATCACCTTCTTCTTGTATGAGAGATGCTACAAACCCTTTAACACCTTTGTAGCCCTTTGCTGGACTCATTCCAACATATTCATGCCCCTCTTGTACTGGGGAGCCCAGAACCGGATCCAGCAAGCTAGATGTGGCCTCAGTAGAGCTGAATACAGGAGAAGGATCATCTTCCTTTACCTGCTAGCAACATTCTCACTAATGTTGGGGGCCTTCTTTGCAACAAGGACAAATTGTTAGCCCATATTCAACTTTTTGTTTACCAGGTTCTCTGAAAAGCTGCTTCCCAGCCTATTGGCCACTAGCATGCACCAGTGCATGGGGTTCTTTCTGTCCAGGTCCCAGGTTTGACGTTACTCTTTGTTGAACTTCACAAGTTTCTTCCCTTCTCTTCATCTGCCCAGCCTGTCAAGACCCCTCTGAATGATAGTACAGCCATCTGGTGTATCAGTCCTTCTACTTTTGTGTCCTCTATGAACTGGTTGAGGATGCACTTAGGCCCATCATTCAGGTCATTAAAGACAAGCTTAAACAATATTGGACACAATATCAACACTGTGGTGTTGATATTACTCTAGTGACTAGATAACTCTAGTGACTGTCCTCCAGCTGCTGATCACAAACCTTATGACCCTAGCTGTTCATCCAGTTTTCAGTACATCTCACCATCCACTTATCTAACCAATGTCAGCTTTTCTATGAGGATGTTATGTGAGATAGTGTCAAAAGCCTTGCTATAGTCAAGCTAAACAGTGTCTACTGCTCCCCTCTCATCCACTAAGGAAGTCACCTCATGGCAGAAAGATTTCTGGTTGGTATTGTGGTTTAACTCAGATGGCAACTGAGCACCACACAGCTGCTCGCTTTCTCTCCCTCAGTGGGATGGGGGAGAAAATCGGTAGAGTAAAAGTGAGAAAACTTGTGGGTTGAGATAAAGACAGTGTCATAAGTAAAACAAAAGTCATGCACACAAGCAAAGCAAAATAAGGAATTCATTCACTACTTCCCATCGGCATGTAGGTGTTCAGCCATCTCCAGGAAAGTCAGGCTCCATCATGTGTAACAGTTACTTGGGAAGATAAAACACTGTAACTCCGAAAGTCTCCACCTTCCTTCTTCATCCCCCAGCTTTTTATTGCTGAGCATAACATCATATGGTATGGAATATCCCTTTGGTCAGTTGGCGGTCAGCATTCCTAACTTCTTGTGCACCACCAGCCTACTCATTGGTGCGACAGTGTGAGAAGCAGAAAAGACCTTGACTCTGTGCTAGCACTGCTTAGCAATAATGAAAACATCCCTGTATTATCAACACTTTTATACAGCAGAAATCCAAAATATAGATCCATACTAGCTACTGTAATGAAAATTAACTCTATTCCAGCCCAAACCAGCACAGTTGGTTAGGCATAACTTCCCCATCATAAATCCATATTGACTACTCCTGCTCATTTTTCTGCCCTTCATGTGCCTAGAAATGGTTTCCAGGATTAATTGCTGCAACACCTTCTCAGGGACTGAGTTAAAGCTGACTTGCCTGTAGTTGCCTGATCCTTCCTCCTGAAGATTGGAGTGATGATTGTTTTTTTCCAGTTTTCAGGAACCTCTCTGAACTACCATAACCTTTCAAAGGGAATTGAGAGTGACCTCACAATGAAGCCAGCATCCTCAGCACTCGTGAGTGAGTCCTGTCAGGTCCCTTGCATTTGTTTATGTCCAGTTTATTCAAATCTTCCCTAACCTGATCATTCTCTACAAAATGAAAATCTTCCTTGCTCTAGACTTCCTCTCCAAAATCCAGGGCCTGAGATCTTTGAAGGCTGGTCTTACCAAGAAAGACTGAGGCAAGGGCAGCACTATTTTGTGTCCTCTATTACCAGAGCCCTGCTGCATTCAGCAGTAGGCCCATGTTTTCCTAATTTTTTCTTCACAGCTGATGTACCTCTTGATGCCTTCCTTGTTGCCCTTCACATCCCTTGCCAGATTCAAGTTCTAGTGGGCTTTGGCTTTCCTAACTCTACTACTGCACACTCAGACAGTGTTTGTCTATTCCTCCCAGGTCACCTGACCCTGCTTCCACCTCCTGTATACTTCCTTTTCGTGCCTGAGTTTAGTCAGGAACTCCTTGTTCATACACGCAGGCCTCCTGCCACCTTGGTTTGACTTCCTGCTCTTCGGAGTGGAGGAGGTGATCCTTGAATATCATTCAGCTCTCTTGGACTCTCTCCATGATTGTATCCACAGGATTCTTCCAAGGAGACTGCTGAAGAGTCCAGGTCTCTGAGAGAGAGACCGAAGTCTTCTCTCCTGAAGTGCAGGGCTGTGATCCTGCTTTTAGCCCTGCTCTACCCTCACAGAATCCTGAACTCCACCAGGACTTATGTTTTATTTTAGTGTAGAGAGGCATATTTGAAAAAATTTCAGTGACTAAGGAAATATATAGACAACTTAAGACTTATTTTTCTATAATGTCACTGTAGGAAGAGTATTTAATAGAGATTTTTAATGCTGACTAAATGTTTTGTAATATTCTTTCATAGATATTTAAAAGCAAGTTGTTGCCACCAGTTTTCAGTTACTGTATTTAAATAGTTTCATTATGCAAATCCACTTGATGTATCAACTGTAATATTACTATACATTTACAAAGAACCTTTCATTTTATAGCTTTTCAGGAACAGCAGGGTAAACAGAGTCTGTTTCACCGCACTGCTGAACTCCAACGTCATCTGTCAGCCTTTGGATTAGACATGTGGTTGTGGTGTAAACAGTTTTGTGTCATCATGCCTCTCAAAGTTTTTTTTTTTTTCTCCTCTTTCAGTTTTGTGTTTTGTTTTGTTTTTTTTTTTTTTTTCCCCTCAACATCTCCTCTGCTCCTGCTCACTGATCTTCTCTTTTCTAGCCTACTTAATTTTAACCTGGCAAACACCTTTTGAAAAAAAAACATCGTTCAGGTGTCTGAGAACCTAGTAACCTAAGCACAACAATGTTTATTAGTGGATCTTTTCACTGTGTTCACTAACATGTAGATCATCTCCTGAAGAAGTCACATAGCTTTTCAGTTTTTTATTTTTCCAAACACCACAATCATGTTTGCACAACAAATTTCTCAGGTTAGGACAGATGAATACTTTAAGAGCTTCAGAGCTTATCTTAATACAGGTCTAGAAATTACATGCCGAAGGGTTAATATTCAGCCTATTCTCTTCTTTAAAGATATTTTATTTTTCCATGTGGTGAATATAGATTTCTTACACAGTTAAGTGAACGTAGCTAAAAAAAACGTAAATTGTTATATGCTGACCAAATATGTGCAATATGGATTGAACTGCTTGCATAAGAACCTTTAGAGTTGCACATCATTTGTGTCCTACATCATCTCTTTTTGAGTCAATGAACTCGTGTATAATAAGGAATTATGAAACAGTAAGGTAATCTGATTTTATCTTTGTTCTTATTTTGCTTAGTGCAATTTTATATTTTATGGTTCACTGTTTAAACACAAGAAACTGCTGTTTCTTGGCCCAAAATCTTGCAGGTAAAACAGCAAATCATTTTTTAAACATACTTCAGCTTTGACTCTTTCTGAACAAGTGATTGAAACATCTTTTTTTACTGAATTGTTTGCTTTAGGCAGTATATATATTGGGGAAAGTAAGATCTATTTTATCATTAAGAAGGTTTTCAAGTGGAAGTGGGTTTACCCTGTACTTTGAGCAATATAACAATTTTCTTTTTATAATAACAGGTACAAGCCCAAGATTTCATGCACACACTGATCAGAGGAAGGAGAAAACGTGACTCAATGTCTCAAAAGTGGGGTTACAAAGAAACAAAACAGTTCTTTTGTAACTTACCTTTCTTATATATTCTAAAATCACTTCTTCTGCAGCTACAATATGTTCTTACTGATAGATATACAAACCTCCAGGATTCCCCTAAGCAAAGGTAAATTCTTCAAACTGCCTGGAGAATCTATGAATTTACATATTAAAAAAATAAAACTGATCTCAGACATTTAGTCTTTAACAGGAAAAGTTCAGGTAAATCAAATCCATGGAGTGACTAGTGCTTCTTCGCCTGAAACCTCCAAGACTATCAGAAAACTGAAGTTACTAACTGAAATTGGTGAAATTCTTCATATAATTAGCACAGTTTAGGCCAGGTTGGCCAATAACAACAGATGGTCTCCCCCACCTCTCACTCAAAGGAGACGAAGAAGGGAGATAATATTTATGAATTTAGAAAGAACTACTTTAATGAAATACTAATAAAAAGGAAAAAAATGAAATGGATACAATATATATAACACTGTATCAAGCTCCCTGGGAGATGTCACCCGTAGACAAGGCAGACAAACAGACAAGGTCCTCCTCAGATGTCAGTCACTGAAGAAAGAGAACCAGCAAATGAGCCAAGCCACTGAGGAAGAAGAGGTGACCCTTTCATCCCTTGGCTTTTATACTGAGCATGGCAGATGGGATGACCCTATTGGTCAGTTTGGGTCACCTGACCTGTCCCCCCCTCCCCACAGGTGGGATCCCTCCACAGGGTAAACAACCAAGTCAGCTGACCCTGGTTGCCACAGCAACGAGTAAGCGCCAGAGCCTCTCTCACTGAACAGGGAGTCGGCTCTGCTCCCCCACAAACCCGGACACTAATGCATCACTCTGCCTTGAGAATTGTGTGCATAGGTGAATTGTGTAATTTCTGTCATTTAGTGTAAAGTGTTGCTCTTTAAAAAGTATAACACAGAACTGCGCAAAGATGATGAATCCATCAACATTCCCAACAGCTGAGGACTGAATGCTACACCATCTGCTTGGTGAAATAAAATAGCATATTAAAATTTTCTGGTGGAATGCAAATTAAATGGCAATTCTGATTGATACTCCTAGGAGTTTTGTTGTTGTTTCATTTTATTATTTTATTTATTTTATTTTATTTTATTTTATTTTATTTTATTTTATTTTATTTTATTTTATTTTATTTTATTTTAATACAGTTTTGTCCTGATACTACAGATCACCTTTGTTATAGAAAAAGACACCTTTTTAATAGAAAAGGATCCTTTGAAAGCGTCACCTTTTCCCATATCTGTGAGTGCAGAATAGGCAGAGATTAATTGAACCTTCTTCTGTATTTGATTTTCCTTCCCTTTCAGACAATCAAAAATACGAATGCAGTATATAAATGCAAGTCAAAGTAAAATTAGCTGGCACAGATAACTGTTTTAAAAATAACAAAAAGAAAGAATTAAGACTCTTAGAAGAAAGCCAATTCACTTCTGTTGCAAATTATGAAATGCTTTTGGGTTTGATTAGTTTTCTGAGAAAAGAAATAGCTAACAGCAGATAAGGTGAGAACATGTTACTGTCAGAACTGCCTTTTCTGCATATATGCATTATACATTATGCGCTATACTGAAAAATTATGTTGAAAGAATGTCAGAGTTCAGAAGTTAAGGATTTCAGAATTAAGGATGGCAGCATTCTCAATCTGCCTGCCTGTGCAAATACAGTTTGATACAGTCTTTGCATACACAGTCAGATAATATTTTTACCCACAACTCCTGTCTCTTTCAGTGAATATTAATTTTGATACAACCATTGCAGAGATTCCTTTTCTATTGTTATATACGCTTAGCCTGTTACCATTTCACAGTAATGAGATAAACCAGCTCATGCTTTTAGTCTTCGTAATACTGTTGACATCCCAAATCTCTAGTAAACTATGTAGGGCCTTTTCTATGGCCAGTTTATGAATTGCCATCACAAAATGATCTTTATCGCAGTGTTACACTTTTAGAAATCTGAATTCATGCTAGAGGACTTAATTTCTCCAAAGATGATACTCCATTTTTTCTGTAGATATCTTGTTCCCAAAACAGAGTGAATTGTCTATGCAGATATCATGTATATTAATGGACAAATTCATATGATAAATATGTCTATGGACCACATTCTCAAACAACTGCCTCATTCTCTAAATATGCAATATAGGTCAGGGGGCTGTCGTGGTTTAACTCCAGACAGCAACTAGGCCCATGCAGCCCCTCACTCATTCTCCTCCCACCCCCAACCCCCACAATAGGGAGAAGAGGGAAAAAAGGGGGGGGGGGGGGGGGGGGCAAAACTCATGGGGTATAAAGACAGTTTAATAGAACAGTAAAATAATAATAATAATAATAATAATAATAATAATAATAATAATAATAATAATAATAATGGTAAAATAATATACAAAATAAAACAATGCAACATAAGTTGCTCTCCATACCCAAAGATCAGTTGCCAATTCTGTCCTGATGAACAGTTCTGGATACCTGCCCCCCTGCCAACCCCCATTTATATACTGAACATGATGTCTATGGTATGGAATATTCCTTTGGCCAGCTTGTCCTGTTTATCCTTCCTCTCAGCTTCTATGGGAAGCTGAAAAAGTCATTTTTCAAATGACTTTCAAAATTGTCAAAATTACTTATTAAAAACTAAACCAATGCGTTATCAACATTATTCTCATACTAAGTCCAAAACACAGCATTTACTAGAAAGAAAATTAACTCTATCCCAGCTGAAAACAGGACAGGGTCACAATTGTTTACATCACTCTCTGAGATTACCTCACTTTTCTTATGATAGGACTGGAGAAATCTTTATATTCTTTCTATTCCTAGAATTCACATAGGTTAACCATTGTATATGCATAGATAATAGATATAATTATAGATAAGATATAAATACCTATTGACTTCTTCATGTAGACATTGAAACAGGCTGCCCAGGGAAGTGGTAGAATTGCCATCCCTGGAAGTATTCAAAAGACAGGTAGATGTGGTGCTTAGGGACATGGTTTAGGGGTGCTTTTGGCAGTATTAGGTTGATGGTTGGACTCGATGATCTTAAAGGTCCTTTCCAACCTAGGCGATTCTATGATTTGTATTTTTTATTTATGTTTATATGCATTTTACATGAATATTTACATTTCATTCTTATTCGTTAATACTTTACATATGTATATGTTTATATATACATATATACACACACATATATATACACAATATGTATGCATGTATAACTCAGCCCTGGTAACAAGACTGTATGATCTACTACTAATTTCAGGATTTTATTTCTGTTATAGTAATTTCTTCACTTAGCAATCAGTTTGGGACTCTATAGATAACAATTACATTTCTAAATAGTCAAGATTTTCTTAAAATCACCTACCTTATTCAATAAGTTACACTGGGATTATGTCATCAAAAAATATCTCCTAAAAAAAGCTAAATAAATAAATATAGAAACAGCTTATTAAAGAAAACTTTCTTTAGCTTGGGCAAACTTCCACTATCCCGCAAGATTTCTATGCCTCTACCAGCTGTCAGGTTCCTGTTGCAAAACCTATGCTTACTGAAGGTATTATAAAATTTGTTTTTTTAAATTCTTTTTAACCATGGATAAAGTTTTCCCTTCACCTGCTCTCAGAAATGGCTAATTTCTGAGAGAAATAATTTTGAGATGCAAATATCAAAACTCCAAAAGTCAGCACAGGAAGCCAGATTTCAGCAGCAGCCAAAACCAGGTCCTTGTTAGATTGAAATGCGGATACTTTTGCATGTATCAATACTGGTATACCAACAAAAATAATAACAACAATACTAGTGCTGCTGCCACTGCTGCTACTTGCAGTAATATAGGAGTATTTTTAAAGACAAAAAATCTTCCTAAGAAGTCACGGGAAGGTAGAAATTTTCCTGGGTCCACCTTTCTCTGTCTCTGCAAATCATCTATTACTGCAACATAAATGTAGGTTTGTATGTTTTTTGGCCAAAAAGCAAGAAATAGAGGTTATGAAACTGAAATCACAAAAGCTACTATAATGTCTTTAATGGCATGCCTCCCATACTCTAAAAAATATATATATATATATAAAATATAGTAGTTGTAAGCTTATTTAATTAACATTTATTGTCTTATAAAATTGTATGAACTTCTATACAATAAACCAGGGAATTTAAAGGGATATTGATCTTATGAAATATCTTGAATATGCAGAAATATGTAGGCACAATGCTTGAGATAGAATGACTTTCTCTTGTGAAGATGCATACAACATAAAGTAATTGAAACATGAGGAAAGTTGGTTTTTTTATCAGTACTTCATTCTGGCCTAGTCTCTTTGAAATGCGAATCCATATTACTTGTCTCAAATTTTAAGTGACCAATAAAAATAAGCAAACAAAACAAAAAATAGATACTTCTATCTTATTACCAAGTATTTTTCTTGGCAAGAAAACCAAGAAAAAAAACTTTCATCTATTTAGTTTGGAAATAATGTACAGCAGAATTTTTAAAATAGCTTAGAAAATATCCATACTTGCATCTGGTCTCTTCTTTCCTTCCACGTCCAGCACACATGCAAGTTTTTGAATAGTCTGTGTACAATGTATACACAATCAAACCTGTATCTGTAGACCCCAGAGAATATTTTAGTACAACTGCTCCCAAGCCTTGACAGCTTGTGTGGAAGAGAAAGTTATGACATAATTTCTCTGGTTATCTTATCTTCTTAGGCATAATCCTATCCCCTGAACACATCAAAGTCTGACTGTGGCTCCTTGTTACAGCTGTGAAGTTCCAGTGAGAACACTCTTACGTACCATTTTGTCTAAAATTCAGAGATCTGTCTTCAATGCCTAAAATCAGGCAGATTAAATTTATGTACAGACATCCAAATTAACATATCACAGTGGTGACCGTCTGCTACACAAAATTTCTGTCAAAATCTTAAGTTAAAAGACAACCTGAAATTTTGAATTGTGTTTCAATTGAAATAATTAAAAAAAAAAAAAAAAAAACAAACTATTGTAAAAGTGGTCAAAGTCAAAGAGCAGACTGATATAGTAGATATGCTCAGAACCTACCTAAACTTTACCAAAAATCTTGACAGCAGCATCAACTGTTGTTAGAATGATAATCTTAATAGAGATGAGGGGTGGCTCTCTGGCACAGGTTCACTTTAGCCCAAGGGGACTGAAAGAGCAGCATAGTGATGACATAGGTGTGCAGGATGTAGGAAGAGATGGACATTTAGAAAATGTCTCTATTTTTCATGCCTTAGTGGGGAAAACTAGTCAGTTTTATGCATGGTGAGGGATGAAGTCAGCTTTTTTTGCTGTCTGCAAGGAGCTTAATGGCAAATCTTTGGGGAAAAAAAACCCCACACTAAAACCTACAAAACAATAACAAAAAAAACCATTTCTAGACCAAACATACTTCTTTTTCAGTATGTCTCCCATATCTAGCTTGGAGATATCTTGGTATGCAGTCTGCATCTCCTGTATATCCAAACCTCATGAATATAGTAGTATCTCTGGACTTCAGATAGGAACTTTAACACTGAAATCATGCCATATCCAATAAAGATATACTAATGCTTATCATTCAATTACTGTAATTATCATCATGGTTGATAAGGGATAAAAAGATTGCTAGAATATGCTTTCTTAACATCCTTAATTTGAGAAACACTTGTGCTTTATATTTGTAGATACTTCAATTACGTATTAACACACATCTATTATACGTAGGTAACTGAATTACCTAAGCGATTTTATTGGTGTGCTATTCTTTGTTAATAACAATCAAACACACAAAAAATAACAAAGGAAACTTGCCTACTGTATTTTTCACTGTCATTTAAATAATGAATAGGGCTACAGGACAGGCTACAGAGTTAGGCAGAGAGGAATCTAATGAAATTCAACAAAGGCAAGTGTAGGGTCCTGTACCTAGGGAGGAATAACCCCATGAACCAGTACAGTTAGTGGTTGACATGCTGGAAGCAACTCTGCAGAGAGACACCTGGGAGTCCTGGTGGACAACAGGATGACTATGAGACAGCAATGTGCCCTTGTGGCCAAGAGGCCAATGGTCTCCTGGGATTCATTAGGAGGAGTGTGGCCAGTAGGTCAAGGGGGATCATCCTCCCCCTTGTCCTGGTGAGGCCACATCTGGAGTACTGTGTCCAGTTCCGGGGTCCCCAGTTCAACAAAGACAAGGAACTACTGGAGAGAGTCCAGCAGAGGGCTACGAAAGTGATCAAGGGACTGGAGCATCTCTCCTATAAGGAAAGACTGAGAGACCTGGGTCTGTTTAGCCTGGAGAAAAGAAAGCTCAGGGAAATCTCATCAATGCTTATAAATATCTGAAGGGCGGGTGTCAAGAGGATGGGTCCAGACTCTTTTCAGTGGTGCCCAGCGACAGGACAAGGAGCAACGGGCACAAGCTGGAACACTGGAAATTCCATCTCAACGTGGTGAGGGTGGCAGAGCACTGGAACAGGCTGCCCAGAGAGGTTGTGGAGTCTCCTTCTCTGGAGATATTCAAAACCCTCCTGGATGTGTTCCTGTCCAACCTGCTCTACATGAACCTGCTCTGGCAGGGGGTTTGGACTAGATGATGTCTGAAGGTCTGTTCCAACCCCTACCATTCTGTGATGCATTTAGAGACTAATTATGACTTAAAATACACAACACACAGAACATAGGTACCTTTCCTTCTTTGTATCAACAGTTTCAACAAAATTAACATCAGTTTAAATTCTTGTTATCAAATTGTTTCATATAAAAAGGATTAGTTTAATGCTGTGGGAAGTATACACATTTAACACATTTTTAATGAGTGGAATATTTTAAAATGGCAGCATGCTGTTGAGCTGACAATATATGTCCTTTATTAAAATGTCTCAGGAAAGTAAATAATAAATTCAATTAAAATTTACGTATAATAACTTTAATGAACATATCAAATTATAAAAGACTTTTTTGGTTTTGCTGATCAACAAAGGCTGTTTTCACATTGTTTAACGTAGCTTACCAATGATATATTTCTATTGTTTCAAAAATCTGAATGGCACCATTTAATCTAAGGAAAGTAATCTGAATTTTACTATGCTGTTCTGTTCTTCAAAGAAATAAGAGATTAAATACAACTTTAAAACTTCATATTCACTCAACAAAATTGAGTACATTTTCTCTGAAATAAGGTTCTTCCATAGTCATTACTACAACAACACTTTTCAGTGAAATCAACAGCTCTCTGGTACTTTGGTAGAAAGATTTCTGAATTAGGATATCTTCACTCTCCTGGTTTTTGTGTTTTGTTTTTTGTTTTGTTTTGTTTTGTTTTGTTTTTTAATATAGAAGTTTAACTACTAAATTTCAATATTCAACTGAATATTTGCTGACAGTTAAAAAAGCTACCTCCCATTAAAATAAATGAAACATAGGACTTCTTTATTAAAACCAAATCAAAACAAAACAAAACCCCCCAAAAAACCCTCTCTTAGCAATATTTTTTCATTCAGTCACCTTTCAGAAGTCAACTGTGGTCATCAAGTAATTTGTGACAATTGTACCTTATAACATACTACACATCTATTTGCATACAGTTATGGTAGCTACTAGCACCACTATTCTTCATTGAATTATAATTTCACTGGTATTTGAAAATACAGTAATAAATATTGTTGTCAAAATAATTTCTGTTTGAAATTCTGTAGATAAAATTAGAAAATTTTCTATAGAATACCTGGTTTGACATAATACATTGACCTGGGTCAAATATGGGCCCTGCTATTTGCAAATAAATTCATTATCATTCATCTCACAACATAACTTTATAATTACCCTGTAGCAAGCTATGGCTTTAAAATTTAAAAATGAAAATTAGTTGACAAGCTGCAACCAGGTGGAAAATTTGGTTTCCATATTTATAAATTGCTCTGGGCACAACCATTCTCGAATTTGTGTAGCTTTCCTTTAAACCGAAGATTCGTCTCCTTCACTTATGCATCATATCACTTGTTGAAGAAACAGCTCATAGACTTGAAAAGCATATTTAGAAAAAGTTAAACTTCATATTTATGCAAACGTAGAACATTTGTATAAGTTTAAAAGCAGGGTTGTATTTTTAGAAACCATTTTGAGCCATTTGCTGAGGTTATAAGGATTATGTGATCTTTCTATATTTTTCTGTGAAATATAACCTGGTGAGGGAGCCGACTAGGGAAGAAGCCCTGCTGGACCTGTTGTTTGTAAACAGAGAAGGACTTGTGGGGAATGTGATGGTTGGAGGCCTTCTTGGGCATAGTGATCACGAAATGATAGAGTTTTTAATTCTTAGAGAAGCAAGGAGGGGGGTCAGCAGAACTGCCACCATGGACTTCTGGAGGGTGGACTTTGGTCTTTTCAGGAGCTTGCCTGACAGAGTCCCTTGCGTGGCAGTCCTAAAAGGCAAAGGTGTCCAGGACATTTTTCAAGAAAGAAGTCTTAAAGGCACAAGAGCAGGATGTCCCCATGTGCTGAAAAATGAGCTGTCAGTGAAAAAGATCGGCCTGGCTGAACAGAGAGATATGGTTATAATTCAGGGTAAAAAGGAGAGTTTATGGCCCTTGGAAGAAAGGGCACGCCACTCAGGAAGACTACAAAGATGTTGTAAGGCTATGTAGGGAGAAAATTAGAGAAAATCAGAATTTAACCTGGCTTTGGATGTTAAGAACAGTAAAAAGAGTTTCTATAAATATATTAGTAACAGAAGGAAGACTAAGGAGAACCTCCATCCTTTATTAGATGAAGGCGGTAACATAGCAACAAAAGATGAGAAGGCTGAGGTACTTAATGCCTTCTTTGCCTCAGTCTTTAGTAGTAGAGTCAGTTGTTCCCTGAGTACCTGGACCCCTGAACTAGTAGACAGGGGCAGGAAGCAGAATGAAGCCCCTGTAAATCCAAAGGGAGATGGTGAGGGACCTGCTCCAACACTCAGACGTACACAAGTCTATGGGGGTGGGTGGGATCCACCTGAGGGTACTGAGGAAGCTGGCAGAAGTGCTTACCAAGCCACTTTCCATCATTTACCAGCAGTCCTGGCAAACCAGGGAAGACCCAGTTGGCTGGTGTCTAGCAAATGTGATGCCCATCCACAAGAAGGGCCAGAAGGATGATCCAAGGAACTACAGGCCTGTAAGTCTGACCTCAGTGCCTGGGAAGGTTATGGAAGAGATCATCCTGAGTGCCATTATGTGGCACATGAAGGACAACCAGGTGATCAGGCCCAGTCAGCATGGGTTCACGAAAGAGAGGTCCTGCTTGACAAACCTGATCTCCTTCTATGACAAAGTGACCTGCTTGGTGGATGAGGGAAAGGCTGGGGATGTTGTTTATCTGAACTTTAGTAAGGCCTTGGATACAGTTTCCCACAGCATTCTCCTGGAGAAACTGTCTGCCCATGGCTTGGATGGGAGTACTCTTTGCTGGGTAAAAAATTGGCTGGAGGGCCAGGGCCAGACAGTGGTGGTGAATGGAGTTAAATCCAGTTGGCAGCCAGTCACGAGTGGTGTTCCCCAGGGCTAGTATTGGGGCCAGTTCTCTTTAATATCTTTGTCAATGATTTGGACGAGGGGATTGAGTGCAGCCTCAGTAAGTTTGCAGATGACACCAAGTTAGGTGGGAGTGTCGACCTGCTTGAGAGTACAAAGGCTTTGCAGAGGGATCTGGACAGGCTAGATCGATGGGCCGAGGCCAATGGTATGAGGTTCAACGAGGCAAAGTGCTGGGTCCTGCACTTGGGTCACAACCACCTCATGCAGCATTACAAGCTTGGGGAAAAGTGGCTGGAAAGCTTCCTAGAAGAAAAGGACCTGAGGGTGTTGGTTGACTGCCAGATGAATATGAGCCAGCCATGTGCCCAGGTGGCCAATAAGGCCAACAGCATCCCATCCTGTATCAGCAACGTGTGGCGAGTAGGACTAGGGAAGTGATTATCCCCTTGTACTCAGCACTGGTGAGGCCCCACCTCGAATACTGTGTCCATTTTTGGGCCCCTCACTACAGGAAGGACACTGAGATTCTGGAATGAGTCCAGAGAAGGGCAATGAAGTTGATGAGGGGTCTGGAGAACAAGCCTTATGAGGAGCAGCTGGTGGAACTGGGGTTGCTTAGCTTGGAGAAAAGGAGGCTGAGGGGAGACCTTATTGCTCTCTACAACTACCTGAAAGGAGGTTGTAGAGAGGTGGGGGTTGGTCTTTTCTCCCAAGTAACAAGCAATATGACAAGAGGAACAGCCTCAAGTTGCACCAGGGGAGACTAGGAAAAATTTCTTCACTGAAAGGGTTATTAAGCATTGGAACAGGCTGCCCAGGGAAGTGGTTGAGTCACCATCCCTGGAGGTATTTAGAAGACGGGTAGACGTGGTGCTTAGCGATGTGGATAATGGTCACCCACATTACTAAAAATGAGGTTAATTATTTCTTTTCCTGAATACCTTTAGTTTACAGTACCATTCTATCATCTGGCATTATTAAAGCACTATATTATATCATATATTATGAAACATAATTAAAGCAAAACACAATTTTATGAAATGTAAATAAAAAGGCTCTGTTATTATTTTCCACAAAGTGCACTAAGTTATGAAAGACTGAAACAACAAAAAAAATTAGACAAAATGTAGAATTTTATTTAGTACAAAAAAACCTGTCCATTCATGTGGAAATGTAAACCTATTAGGATGTATTCATAAAAATGTTGACAAATACTCTGTTAAATCTGTATAAATCATCTCATTGTCATGAAGGATTTCAGAGGAGTTCAGAATTAAGTCTAGTTTTTATTTATACTGAGTACTACTTCAAAATCCCTGTGAAGAGTTGCAGATAGATTTAGTTCTATCAGTGACCAGCAGAACCCCAGAAGAGATTGGTAGGACAAAGAGGACAATCTATCTTTGTAGAACGGAATTCTGTAAAAATACATCCATCGTTATTTCTGGTTCCAATATTTTGATTGCTTTAATACAGAACATTGTTACAAAGAGAGGACCCCTTGAGTGTAGTTTGCAGACGGGGGGGTGGGGAACCTAAAGCACTGTAAATAGTAGATTTTGTAAAAAAAAAAAAAAAAAGCTGAAAATGCATTAGTCCATTAGTAGGAAAATTATGATTTCTTCAGGTAATATCTCTTTTATCCTTCACAATATTGTTCTAGCTGATGTTAGAGAAAAAAATTTGTCTTTTAAAAACAGTATTGCATGAAGTGTGATAAAAAGTGGATTATTGTGTGTTAAATTAGATAATTTTATTACATGACAGTTGAGTTCCTTTAAGCTACCAAGGTGCATGTATAAGGAGCTTTTCCAGGCTGCAATATTTTCATGCATTTTGTCAAATCCATTACAGGGAAGCTCGTGCCTTTAACCATTAAAAAGCACTTGCACATTTTCAATGGAAAGAAAAGATTTCATACCTGAGTTTTCTGTCTGGCAAGTCTGATACAGTGTATAAAGGAAATTCTAACATAGAGCAAACAGCTTTGTGATCAGGATCATAACTACTTTCAAAGATGCAAACAGTAGCTAAATGTTTTACTCTGTCTGTGTGACTCTGTTGCATGCTGTTCTGGTTGAAAATGTAGACTGTGCGGGAGAGCAGTAATCAAGACATCCGGTTATTCTATGCAGTTTGGAAATATCTCACCATGAAGCCTCGTAAAGCCATTACACTTATGCAATTGCTATGTTCTTTCATGCTGCATAAAGGAGGTAAAACTGTGGCTCTTGAGCCACATCCAGCTTACAAGATTTTTAATTGCATCCTTTTGGCTTGTGTGGGGACTTCTGTGCCATCCAAATCTCCTGCTGTGGGAGGAAGGGAAGCAGCAGTGGCTGATATCATTTAATGCTCCAGGATCTGCAGACGCAACCCGCCCAAGCAGTTCAGTACCATACAGTGTGAGAGGATTCATGTTCTTCCAGGGCTACTGTCAGAGTGAACCTAGAAATCTCTTTCAGACCTCTTCACACTCTCAGCTTTCCAAGTTACATGATGTATTTTTGTGCATCTCAGGAACATTAAGGTTTTTTGTATGTGATTCACAGGGTAAAAGCAGGTAATGTGTTCACTCACCTTTGGAAAGGCTGATGTGCACTGATGAAAAAAATCACTTCACAGCTCTATCAATATATACTATTTTCTCAGTCAGTTTCCAGAAGCCAGCCCTTTCTCAGTCTCATTTATGGCAGTATTGTGCAGAGAACTAAAGACAGCAAAATCTACATCAATTTAAGAAACTGACTGCATTAGAACATTGTATTTTTAGAAAAGAATAAGAATATTTATTTAGAATAAGAACAAGATGGACACAACCATGTGCAATTTTGGGACCTAGCCTGGAATGAGTTAAGCTTATATCTTGATTTGTATTTACTAATCATTAAACTCCACTATGGAAATCTACAAGGAAAGCAAGCTAAACAATCATGTAGATATATATACACATACACATATGTAAAAAGATTATATTGTAGCTTGTTTTACATATATATATGTAAATCTACTAAAATCTTCTTTTATAGAAAGGAAAAAAAATACATATTCTAATATGGACATGCCATAAAATTCCAAAAAATCATAACATTGGTTATTTCAGGATGAGCAATATTTACTTTTGAAAGAACAGAGTTGTATTATCAATGATTTGTCTCCTTCCATGTGGGCATTTATGTTCAGTTCAATGGGCTGACTAAGCGAAAATGGATGCAGGCATACTGCAGACTTGTACAAGAAAAAGGTAACACATAGGCATGCCAGCTGCTGGTTATGGATTAATGTAAATCAAAGTTGTTAAGAAGCCAAGACAGATACAACCTCTGCTAGTACTGCCCAGAAGAAGAAGTACAGCTGTGTGAAAAATCTCACAGTGCTGGGGAAAATCACAAAAAAAGAAACACAAAAAGTAACCCAAAACCCCGAGATTTCTTAGATCCATTACATGTATGCACCATCTTCCAAATGTTTGTAATAAGCCTGGAAAAAATGTAGACTATGTTAATGAATCTATAACTAAATGTAGAAGTAAAGAAATACCAAATACAAATTAAATAATTTTAGACATTTAGGACAAAATTATGCAAAGACAGACTGGATTAGTCTCTTATATTTTAATGGAATTATGATTAATAATGGTAAAGGAGAATGTATTTTTTCAGGGTTTTATTTTTTTAAAATCCAGGTTTTTTTCATTCAATAATTAGAAAGAAAATCTGAAATGCTTTTCAGTCATCCAGTGATTTTTTTTTCACCCTTAACTTTGTCAGCAAATAATCCCACTGAAACCAGTCCATCTGCATGTGGAATAAAATGATAGAGAGTTTATTAATAAAGTTTTGCATTTTATAATCATAGAATCCTAGAATTGCCTAGGTTGGAAGGGACCTTGAAGATCGTCAAGTCCAACGATCAATAATGTTACTAAAGAAGTGCACACGCATACAGGTTCAAAGTGGTCTATCTAATAGCATACTCATGTCATTGGAAATGCCCTAGCAAGCTGTGCCTAGCCTCCTTCAGCCATTCCTGAAAAGCACAGGTCTCCTACACACCCCACGGCTTACCTACCAACCCCTGTCCTAAGCAACCTCAAGTGACACTGGCTGTCTGTGCTTTGGAAATTGAATGAGCCCCAGCTGTGGGAGACATCCATAGATACAGGTATCTAAATTTAAGCTTCTACAGTCAGATGTTTACATTTACAAGCAAATGCTAGTTAAAGAAACAAAATTCTCATTATTGCCACTGGGATCCAGGACAGAATTTTTCTATCTACGTTCTTGCCCACAATACTGTTTAATATGCCTTAACCATATGTTGTGTGAAAAGGGCAGAGCGGTTTTGGCAGAAGATAAACCCCCTTGCATTCTAACACTCCTCACCGAGGTGGGAGGCTAGGTGCGGCTGGGTTTAAATTCTGAGTGATACACAATTCATCACTATCAGTCCAGCCGCGTTTAATATGTATTAAGCTGTTACGATTTGGATACACTAATAGTGGACTGCACCTTCAGTCTAGTCGTGCTCATGCACTAGCACGGCCACTCTCGAGTTTTTGGTCGCATTCAGTGAGAAACCGAAACAAGTAGTTACTTAAACAGTGCAGTTTTTTTAAGCAACAGATAGATAGGTTCTTATGCTTGCCAGTGATAAATACACTGTCTGCAAAGCCAGTGCAAATAAAAGTACTGTTAAATATGCAAAACATGTGACAAAGTTATAAACAACACAGCCTGGCTGTAAATGTAGGAGAGAGATTCTCTGGAGAGATTTCTAAGTTCCCCAAAGAAACACTCGGTATAGTCTAAGTCTTAACAAAAGGCGTCCCTATTGGGGGGGAAGAAAGGCTCAGTCCATCGACTGGTCCCAGAAGTCAGTGATGGAGTTCTCCTCGACTTGTTCGCAATGGTGTCTTCCCTGATATCCCCCATCTCTCGGGCTATTTTTATACTATTTGTTATCTCTAAGGTGGAGTTTGAGTGGATTTTTACTTTTATTATGATTGGTGTACTCAAGGAGGCATGGTCGCACCTTGGAGGTGGGTAGCCTTCGGGATGGAGGTGTGTTTTGGTACATTATAATGAGCAAAGTTCACACAAAGGACAGCATTTCATCAAAATTTGAAGAAATTTTGGCTCAGCGTAGCAAGTAGGTGGCTTATCTGTTTCACCATATATCCACATGAAGATGACACAGGATCTTGAAGAAATGTGCACCCTTCTGCAATCACTGTTTGGGACTTTCCAGAGGGGTAGCATATGATAAAATGTTTCAGATGGCACAGAACTTCCCTGTTGCAGCAACTAAACTTGTCAGTCTCATTTTTAACTATGTTTCTTCTGCTTTCCTGATTTTTGCATTTGAATCATAAATTTTGAATTTGAATGGAAAATAAATCCTTATCCTTTGCCTGAATTTCACTATGGCTAAGCTCCACCAAACAGTAAAGGATGGAATTAAAAGGAAGAAAAAGGAACAACAACAACAACAACAACAACAAAACACACACACACACACACAGAGTAAGGGGAATCCTTGGCTTCTAAGGGTTCCTAAAAGAGAAAAGCTTGGAAAAAATAAAGAGCCTTTCAGTCAACATGTTCTGATGCTATTCCTCATAAGTCACTCTTATCCTTCACTCACTTGTATTACTTTCCTTGATTCATAGACAGGTCTTTTCTTGGGGAGTGTTAGGTCATCCTTACCACAGGTTTCTTCGGTAATATTGTTCTTTGACACTCTATTTTACAAGTGACATGCAGGGATGCAGCACCAATGGGGGTTTAAGGGAGAAATATGTTATGTATATAGACAGAGATGTTATTTGTTTTCTAGATGATACTAACAAGATCACAGAATCACAGAATGGTAGCTGTTCGAAGGGACCTACGGAGATCATCTAGTCCAACCCCCCTGCCAGAGCAGGTTCACCTAGAGCAGGTTGGACAGAAACTCTTCCAGGTGGGTTTTCAATGTCTCCAGAGAAGGAGACTCCACAGGCTCTCTGGGCAGCCTGTTGCAGTGTTCTGTTACCTCAAAATAAAGAAGTTTTTCCTTATGTTGAGATGGAATTTCCTGTGTTCCAGCTTGTACCTGTTGCCCCTTGTCCAGTCGCTGGGCACGACCCATGCTCTTGACACCTGCCCTTGAGATATTTATCAGTATTGATAAGAACCCCTCTCAGTCTTCTCTTCTCCAGGCTAAACAGACCCAGGTCTCTCAGCCTTTCCTCATAAGAGAGGTGCTCTATTCCCTTGATCTTTATAGCCCTCTGCTGGACCATCTCCAGCAGTTCCCAGTCTTTTTTGAACTGGGGAGCCCAGAACTGGACACAGTATCATAGAATCATAGAATTGTCTGGGTTGGAAGGGACCTTTCAGATTATTGAGTCCAACCATCAACCTAACACTGACAATAAACATCACTAAATCATGTCGCTAAGCACTACATCTACTGGTCTTTTAAATACCCTTTCAGTGTAGAATTTTTTCCTAATATCCAATCTAAACCTCCTCTGGAGCAACTTGAGGCCATTTCCTCTTTTTCTAAAGAATACTCCAGATACAGCTTCACCAGGACAGAGTAGAGGGGGAGGATGACCTCCCTTGACCTGTTGGCAACATTCCTCCTGATGCACCCCAGGAGACCATTGGCCTTCTTGGCCACAAGGGCACATTGCTGGCTCGTGGCCAACTTGTTGTCCACCAGAACTCCCAGGTCTCTCTCTCTGAAGAGCTGCTTTCCAGCAGGTCAACCCCTAGCCTGTACCGGTGCATGGGGTTATTCCTCCCTAGGTGCAAGACCCTACACTTGCCTTTGTTATTTGGCTGCTATATGCTGGAAAGCAGAAAAATGACCAGCCTGAATTCCCCTCTGCGAGTTTGGGGTTATGATGCATAAACACAAAAGAAAACTGCAACAAGTTTAAGCTTCATTAAAAAAAGAATCTATGGAAATTTTTTGCATGTTATAATAAACTTTTACGTGCCATCACCGGTCAAATGTTGGAACAATCATACATTGTTGTTGTTATCATGGCACCTTTTCATGGCATGATTGGACCATAAGTAAGGAGGGGTTTTGCAGCATGAAGCTACTAAAATCTGCTATGAAGCTGTTACACAGATCAAGCCAGAAGGAGAATGGGATATAGTGCAGACAACTGACCTGCTCCTGGCTTGCAAAATACACTCTTGTCTCAGATGCTAATGGTTCAGCAAATGTTTGAAGGGGAACTTAATAAAATTGTTTCCTTATTATCATAGAATCCTAGAATCATTTAGGTTGGAAAAGACCCTTAAATCATCGAGTCCAACCGTTGTACCTGTTTTAGATCAAACTTACCAAGATTTTAGATTAGTCACTTGACAGAGCTATAGTTTGTTTTTACCACTTGCTGCAGTGTCTGGATATGCTTGCAATTTGCTTAAAGTGAATGATTTAATGAATTTACTAGGTAGGTCTATGAAATGACCTATTCCTTACTACCTTTTCTGAGTAAGTCTTAATATTTCTATAGCATAGGAGACCAGGGAAAGGAGGAAACAGTCAGGAGTGTTACTTGGATAGCAGATGGCAGCAGTTTAAACTTCACTAAAAGACTGAAGGAATATGTCCATGATAATAATACCAGACAAATTTAACTTCCACCAGCAGTGAGATATCTGTTATAATCTAGTATTGGAAAACTCTGTAGCAGTATACATATTTTGTCCATGTTCTCTTTATATCAAGCTGGGATTGGGGCCGCTCTTTCTGAAATAGATCTGCATATGCCCCAGCGTATGCTCTGGAGCAACAGCAGTAGCAGGCAAGTATTTCTACATGAAGGAAAGCATTAAAAATTTATTGACCTTTGTCAATAGCAAAAGTTTTCTTAGGCCTATAAAAAGGTGATTGCTCAAGTTTCTTTCAAAGACTGCAGTCAATGTCTGTCACTTATTTGGCTCCTTATTCTTGCACCAGGAAAAGCTGACAAAGTGTAAGCTTTAAAAATAATTAGGGACCAGGAAACTATCTGATCAAAACACAGAGTTCTGTTTCTAAGAAGATCTAAGAAGATACAGGATGTGAAACATCTTCACTCTCTTAATCATATCACATATAAAAATCTAATTTAATTTCTGTGTTAGATAATAGTAAAAAGAGAAAATCCTGGTTACTGGACCATGCTGTATTCATAGTAATCCCAGTCTTCCTAATATGAACTGCATATTTTGCTACTTAGATCACTATTTATAGGTAATATGATTAAATTGACATTTTAATGCCAATCTTGGGGAGGAGGTGTGGGGGACAGGGAAGGAACTTTGAGTAAGGGAGAAATTCCCCACTTGTTAAAACCTGTCTATCACATCAAATATTAATTAACATTAACATCACTTGTCATTTGTAAAGTAGTGGATGGGGAATGGTAACAGAACCACAATGTACCAAACTTATCTATAAGACATTTACGACTTCAAGTCATGGCAATAATTTTTTCTATACCTCTGTAATTTGGGATTTTGCCAACTGGATTTTATTCAGCAGAAGATATTATATGCCATACACAAAAGAAAAGAAAAAATCATGTTTAGTGTGGTGTGTTTGAAACATTTGAACCTATATTATTTTGGTAGGGATCTGTTCTTATAATGATGCCATAAAAATGTAAGACATTTATGTATAAAAGAGTTCTAAGTCAGAAGTTAATAGAGGTACAATAATTTTATGCATGTAAGTTTGCTTCATTTTCATTAAAATATTAATTTTATTTATTTATTTCATACCATTTCTATATTTACAAAGGAACATTTTATAGCCTCCACTTCAGAGAAAATATCAGTGAATTTCTTAGGTTGAGAATTTGTATTGTAACATTAGCAGATTGTTGTGAGCTGTCTGTTCCAAACTTCTTCAATGGATTTCATTTTCTTTGGTTAGTCATCTTGATCACACAAATGTTATGCAATTTATTGAAAATAATACTTCTACTAGCAGTAACTTTCATAAAAGAATTTTTAGGAAAAGTCTTACATGAACAATCTAATGTAAATTTTCCTGAAAGCCCCAAGTAGTGTGAATGATTGGCTTTGAGACATGAAATTTACATTCTATCTGTTGATTTAATCACTTTCTGAAAACGTTTAAATAGTTCAAGGTTGGTTTTTTCCCCTCGCCATATTCCCTGACCAGTAGCAGCTAGAAGATGCAATGTGTGAATTCCATGCTTGCAAAACTCACAAACAATATTGCTTTGTAACCTTACTTAAGAGAGCTTTTGCCTTTAAATCTGCATGATGTTACCTCTTTGCAATAAAACTACCTTGATGTCTAAGGACAATGTGTGAAGTTTGACATTGATTTACATTTGCATTCCCTCCCCATCTTTTTTTGTGGAGGAAAATGGAAGATACTTTCCCTAACAATTTCAGAACTGCATATTATTTTCACCTAACATCTTTTATTCACAGAAAACAAACAAAAGCTTTTGTTTTAAATCATGATTATGGTTGATGAAAAAGTAGGTTTTATTATATTACCTTATAATATACTACCTTTTTCAGTAGAAAAATTTAAAATTTTTATTGCAATGACAGTATACTGCACGCAATGACAGTATACTGCACTCATGTCTCTGTTTTTGCACTAGTAACATTTCTTATACAGCTGTGAGTACCACTAACAATGCCAACTCTTCTTCAGTATTTTCCATGTAGACAGCAAAAGCGGTCTAAGACAATGACATTCACTCCTCTTCTTATGTGAGAACTTAAACATTCTGAAGATTTACTAAACTTATTCATCTGGGGCTGAAGCTACCAGCTGTCTTGATTTCGTAGGACACACTTCCTAAAAAATGAACTTTGCTAGTGTGTTGACTGAAAATTTAAATTCTTGCTTTTTATAGCTCTCCAAATGGTCCCTCTTTAGCTAGCCAATTTGGAGATTTTGTCCCTTCTGCCCTGTATGTGGCATAGAAGAAATATTTGACATGAAGGACTTTTGGGACCACTAGCTTCTGACAGCTAGAAGGAGAAATGATCCAGAAAAAGACTGACAATAAATACATATTCCGGACAGTGGCTTAAAGAATTCCTAGTTCCCTTTAAAAAATCAGAGGAAAACAATGTCTTTATTTTTTTCTTTTTTTTTTTTTTTTTTTTTGTTTAACAGAAGAGTATGTATTCATTGCACAATTTTCTGCAGTTAAGTGTGAGCTCCAGAAATCTTACATTTTTTTCCCCAGTAAAATTTTGTTAGGAGAGAATGACTGCCAGGGTTTGTGCATGTTTTTATCTCTATTCAGACACTAAGTGCTAGAAAGCAGTGGTTGCTAAATTTAGCTGTGCCAAAACTTGTGATAATTAAATACCTTCTAGGTGATTGCAAAACCACCATGGGAAGGTTTGTAGAGCAGTATCACAAGCTCTATATTTGGTGAGAACCATCTCATATGATTGTTTTTGACTTTTCTTGAAAGAGTGATAATTTCTCCTCTGGCACTCTTTCCCATTTTCTGATCTCTACTTCCCTAATTCCATCATGTCCCAGATATATTTACATCTACTGAACAAAGTCTTGGGGCTATTGCAGGAATGTTTCAATGAGCAGCCAGCTGTGTTCTTCCCATCTGATTTTCTACTTTTCAAGAGGCAGATAAGTGGTATTCAACAGTCCATTTACACAGCCAGTGTGAGGACTGAACTACAGGACACGTCCGTCTCCTTTGTGCCCAGGTAATTTTATTGCCACTTTCTGGAAAGCAAACTGTGGTAAGCTTTTTCCTGGCACTTAAGAGCCAGAGCAGCTGTGTGGGAAGGACAATACATAAGTGTATTGTCACGATCTTCTGTCTATAATTCTTTTCATATGTCTTCTCTGTTACTATAGTGGGTTGTATTGCCTTGACAGGGCCTTAAACAGATTCCCAGGGCAATCTGTTTAGGGGACTGTCTGTCAGTGTTAGTCAGACTTAGGAGGAAGGCTAAACCTAAACAAAGAGAAGGAGCACTGTGTATGTGTGCGCACGTGTGCTTGTCTGTCCATGTGTACCTTTGTATATGTATACAGTAAGAAAGACATGGGAAGATGATGAGTGAAATAAATTGATTAAAGAGGGACTCTTTATGAGGGACTGTAGTGATAGGACAAGGGGTAACAGTTTTAAACTGAAAGAAGGTAGATATAGATTAGACATTAGGAAGAAATTCTTTACTGTGAGGGTGGTGAGGCACTGGAACAGGTTTCCCAGGGAAGTTGTGGATGCCCCATCCCTGGCAGTGTTCAAGGCCAGGCTGGATGGGGCTTTGAGCAGCCTGGTCTAGTGGGAGGTGTCCCTGCCCATGGCAGGGGGCTTGGAAATAGATGATCATTAAGATCCCTTCCAACCCAAACCATTCTATGAATCTATGATTCTATGAATTAATGGTAAAAAGTTAAAATGAATTGTGCAAAGATCAGTTTCAGGACACTCTTACAGATGTTAATATCCAATAAAGAATTTTATATGGATGAAATGCCAATGCACTAGTGGAGCCAGCTCATGCTGTAACTAGTATGAATATGGCAGGAGTTGGATGCTAAAGAGGTGACATGCTTGCTATCAGAACAGGACATTCTTGAAAACCTGGTGAGAGGGTAGGGATAAAATGGCAGTCAGGCGAAAGTCAGAAGCTATCCTGATAGTGGTAGACAAATGTTAGATGCCTGCTTCAGGATTAATGTAGAGGAGTAGGTAGCTATTACTAAGGCTATCTCTGAAGATAAGATATTCAGTATTTGTGTAAAAGAGAAAATTTAGAGAAGCATGCTACTGAAAATGTATAAACAGGTTTTTGGGATTTTTTAATTCTAGCATGGCAAATGTAGATGCAAAGTTGACATTTGCCATGTAGGCCATGAAAAAAACTTAAGAGATTAGTTATCAGTGTAGATAGGCTTCCACTCATCCATCTACTGCAAGCAAATAATGGTTTCTATACAGATTTACTTCAATGTTCCACAGCTGAATACACAGAAAAACACATAATATCTTTCATTTCAGTCTTTCATTACTATACTGTCTGAAAAATGACTCCAGAAAAGACAAGGAAGCTTTCTGTCTTTCAATGTTCTGAATACCATCACAGTCTTTCATAGCCTTTATATATAAGCTTAGATAAAATTTGCTTTTAAAATTTCAATACATATAAAACTTCTCATGGCTTCCCTTTAGGAGGCAAATTTTACTTGTGGCAGATCCTGTCCTTAGTTCAATAATATTTCCTAGGGAAAGCATGGTGAGCTACTTGAATCTCTCTACTTCCCTAAATTGCCACTATATTATCATATATTATTCTTCTATTGAAGAAGCAGGATAGTGGTGAAACTTACTTTCAAACTGAATTGTACTGCTTTTAGGTAATGATGTTATATTGCAGATCCCAGACTAGCAGAAGGAGTGTTTTACTCAGACCTTACTGTGAAAAACTTCTGGCTGTAAAAGAGAACTCTTTCTGCATGATGTATCAGAAAATGGTTAGTAGATGGATATAAAGAATATCTAAGGAGGAATGCAGGTAGACTTACCTTGATCAGAAATTTCATAAGTTACTTGGAATTTCTAAGTAATGAAAACTCAATTTTATTACTCCTGAAGAATGGAAGAATAAAAAGATCTCTAACCAAGTAGCCATTATTCTGTGGAGAGGGAACATGTTAGTTTTATGCAATACCTATCATGTATTTTTCTGGTAAAACTGCTTAGGGTTATTGCAGCAATCCTCATAACTCTTTAGCATGGCAGAATATTTATTTTCTATGCAAATTTCTAGTATCATCATAGCTATTCTTTTTGCCTGTTAGTATACAGAAAATCACCAAAGAAGCACTGTGATGTGGGTCATGCTTTCTATAATAAATTTTTGTGACTGAATGATAGGTCAGAACCCTCAGACAGTTTTGTATTGAGTTTACTGTTGTGGGAATAAAGGTAATTACATGTTTCATATGGACATTTGCATCCATTGAGCTGTCCAGTGTAAGCTGTCCATCTCTTCATAAAATGGAAGTGTGCACATTCCCAATTTTATCCCTTTTCATACATCTACTGAGGCTTTTATCTTGTTCCTGGAGTGATATCCAGTCAGGCTGATCTTGGAATTAACCATACATTTTTCTGGCATGTGACATTATGTGTCATATTCTTCTATATTGCTTTTATGGATTCCCAAATTATGATTATTTCTTGTTTCAGGGCAAAATTTGACCCATCCATTGAAACAGTTTTCTGTTTATGCTGCTGCTTAGGTGATGGGCTTCTGTAGGCACTAATTTTACAGTATTATAGGATAGCAAAAGCAGGCTATTCTTCCAGCAACTTTGGATTTAGAGCATTGAGCAAAGTTACTGTTCAGACAGGGTTTGGACACAGATATAAAAATGGATCCTCTAGCACAGAACTAGAAGCAGGGAGGCATTATTTTTTAAGTGTGCAGCATGTCAGGAAGAAAACTCAGCACTCCTCATGAAGTAAATCCTTAGTGAAAACAGATTCTTAGTATTGTTCAATATTAATGCCTTTGAGGCATTAATGGCTAACTATTGTGGCTGAGCTACAGGCACAGCACAAGCATCAGCACAGCTTAGGAAAGTGGTGTTTCAGTGACGTGGTGGAGTTAATAGAATTGAAGGAGCACTGATTTTTTTCATCCTGATACAACTACTGAGGTGCCTGAAAGTTTGCTGAATTGTTAGCAACGGAGTTAAAGACTGAACCTGTGTGGTAACGGAGTGGTGAGAGCCCAGGTCATGAAGCAGCAGACACAATCTGTCCTCTAATCTTTTTTTTTATTAATTTAAACAAGAAAAATTGTCATTGAAAGAGCCATAATTTTTAAGGGAAAAATCAATATGATCAAGTTCTATACAAAAAATATTAATAGAATTCAGAGAGATAACAAGGATCATTATTCATGAACACAAAAGAAACAAAACTGAAGAGAGATTAACTTTCCCCTCTTTTCCACACACTTAAGGAAAAGTAGTTGAAAGCTCATTTGTTGAGAGGACACCATTTCAATAGTTCCTGTGACAAATGGAATATAATATTATCTCACATGCCACTGCTGAGAAAAATAAGTTTATCTGTGAAATAGGTGGTATGACTTGGTTGAAACATGACAAGGTCCTCTCACACATAGAGAGCTGTTTCCACAGTTTTCTAGAAAAACCTTCTTTTGCATATGATATGATTTTGTAAAGGAATTTTAAATGAATGATAAATTATTGGATTTCCTCCAGCCTATAGGTAAGCCTGTATTGCACTATATACAACTTATTGTCTGATATTCTTTGGGAAATTAAATGAGCATGTGAAACAATCGTATAATTACTTGAGTAAGAAATTATTTGAGCTTCTCATTAACAAGGGACATTGCTTTAAGCTCACTGAGAAAACAGTCTAGCATCAGTCAAAGCCAGAGACTGGCTAGATAAAGGTGCTGTCTTGAATTTCCTGAAAAACATACAGATGAAAACCTATAAAATTAATGCAAGAGATAGATGTAAATTTGAATCTTAGAGTTTTGAAGACGTATTGAGGGAGGAGGGGTGTTTTTAAGAGCATTGTTTGGAGTGCTGTCCTACTAAAAGTAAGATATGAAATGTCACATGCACATTTTGGGTTTACCAGTGGTAACAAAGAACTTTTTCTTTTTCTCCCAAGGGTTACTATCTTTAGCAAGTTGCAAAGAACTTATGCAGAAAACTCAAGAGATATCTATGAAGTGGGAGAGAAGTGGCATGAGAAAATGCAGTGATATAAGGCCAGAAGGGAAAATACCTGACTGGATCCTGTATTTTTGAGCTTTACAGAATCATAATTTGAACCCTGACCTTTCTAAAAGCATTATCTGTTGTGTTGTTTGTCCTCTCATCAGCAGTTTGAACCTCTAAACATGTCTCTAAGAAAATGTAAATGTCTTTTCTAAAATATAAAAATAAAACCTATATATTGGGGAAAAAAACATATGACAAGAAAAACTAACCCACTTAAATCTAGATTTTGAATATGAGGTACCCAAATTATGTTTCTCAGTACAGAGTTAATGCCTGGTTATATCTCAGTAAACCCATATGATTAGTTCTAATTCATTTTAGTTTTGCCATAAATATGTACATGTACATAAACATGTATTCATACTAAAAATAAATGACTCTTATTACAGAACACTAATTTAAACTAGCAACCTAAACTATCTTCTCATTTGAAACTGAGAAAGAAACCGAATGTTTGAGTTTTACACTGCCTAGCTATGCCAGCCAAACCTCTTTGGAGAGAGGCTACTCCTGTCCCTCTGTGGAGAGACGAGCGGTACACCAGAAACAACATAATAGAGTACGTGACTGCAAAAGAGTTCATGTCAGTATAACTTACGTCAAGTTTGTGGACTTGGAGCTGGTATAGGTTGTAGGCAGTAGCTGCTCTAAATTAGGAGTACAATTTTATTGTACTAACAATTCTACCTGATAGAGCCACTCTGGCAAATCTTTGAAGGATAAACCCAGCCTGAACCTTGAGATTTTTAAGTGATCAATAAAAAATCCCCATTTCTCTTTATGACCTTTTGTGATGCGATTTCATCAGTGCTTACTAAGTACGAAGGATACAAAAGGAATGAAAGCCTGAGTGACAAATCAAATTAAAACACAGCATCCACAGAATACAAGATGTAGTCTACCACGCACCTTTCTTTGACTGCAGCTGTAGAATTAATTAGCATATGTATGTATGATTTTTCATTTGTTTATTTGCTTTTCAGTTTTTTGGCCTTTGGGCTTGTTTTGATTGTGATGGGGAACATCTGATTTGGTAAAGAAGGGGTAGAACAAGAAGTTGTGAGGGACCGTTAGTTAAGAGAAAGTTCACTGTTAGATTGAAACAGGAAAGGTTCCCTTGTATATGTGCGAACTACTTCTGACCCTCCTTTTTAAATTAAATATAACTCAATCAAAAATTAATATTTCTATCTGCAATATTTTTTTTGTCTGATCCGTTGCTGAGAAATATTTGGTGTATTTATTAATTCAGGTGGCTCAAAATTGTGTTTTTCAGTAAAACATAGTATTCTCATTTAAAAAAAAGAAAAAAAAAAAAAACAAAGAAAGAAATGAATCCAAACCCTGACCTATATTGATGAGTTTAGGCTTCCTGTATGGATATCTAAATGATAAATATAATGTATATCCTTATAATGTATAAGAAATATCATGTGGAAAATGTGATCCTTTAAATTTACAAAGAACTAATTATCCAACTGTAGAAGGAAACTGCTTAAATATACTTTTACTGAAACAATTTTAATTAAGGTCAAAATACTGCAATAAGAAGCACAGAGGTACAAAATATTTTTATTCCCTTGTACAAATTATTTCAGGTTAAACATATTATAGGCTGGTTAAAATTATGAAATGAATCATCCACACCTGTAAAACAAATATAGATCTTAATACAGAAGGACTTGCTGTATTGCTCCAATTTGAGTCATGGGTGAATGCAAATTAAAATTGTGCTGTTGAGATTCTGTTCTTGTTTTGTGTGGATTAAAATTAAATTTTAAATATTTTTTTTCAGAATGAAATAAAAATACAGTAATTAGGACTAGATATGGTCTTACTGTATAAAATATTTATTTTATATAATGTAATTGCATTCTTTTTTCAAATAATACAGTGCTATTGTGTCTATCCAAACACATTAATAACTGCTAGAATTATTCTCTAGCACTGAAGTGAACAGACATAGAAAAATTGTTTTAATACTATTACACTGTCTCATCTCCTAAAAGAAGATGGCCTGATGCAAAATGCTTATTCAGAAGTGGAAACCTCTCTGTACCTTAGTAAACCTCTGACTGCATCCAGAAGTTGTTTAGAAGCATGCTGACTGGCCTAGACAAAAAACTGTGTGAGATCGAACCTTAAAATGTAACAATATGCACAATCAAGTTCCAGCTCCTAGGAACATTGCCTGACTCTATTTAATTTAATAGTAGAGATGTAGCTTTTGAATATAAAGTAGCCAATGACTAAAATACTACATACAAAATTTATTCACCAAAAATGTAAAAGAATGTAATGCATTCCTTGTCAGCACTGAAGTTTTCAAAGTCAGAAGCCTGACATTTCTTTTTTGCCATTTTTCTTTCCTTCTTTCCTTCCCTTTTTCTTTCTATCTTTTCCTTTTCTTTCTGTCCTCCTTTCCCCTCCCCTCTCCCTGCCATCTCTCCTTGAAGTGAACAGTTGAAATGGGGTAAACATTCTTTTCTCACTACTGGGACGAGATTTCACCCTGAAATGCCAGGAGCTTGTAAAGCATTTTAATTTTCAGCTTGTCAATCAGTAGAGGCCAAATGCCTAAAGTTAGAAAAAAACAGTATTACTCAAAGTCAGAGGAGTTAAGTGATGCCAGGATGTGCAGCTGGAAGCTGGGATCTGCTAAGGATCCTGACATATACTTACTGTGTCAACTTGAATAACTGCAGTCATATCTCATTACATGGTTCCTAAACTTAAGGACCTGAACTGCATGTGGACACTGAACGTTACTTTTTGGTGTATAACTAGGTGTCTGTATTTGCACATCAACATTGGTTTTTTGTTTGTTTGTTTGTTTTTTTGTCCTATGTTTAACATGTTAACCTATGACTTTCACAAATGAGCAATTTGTAATACTACAATTTTGGTGTGTTTTTTCATCATAAGTCTGTATAAAACAAGGACAACTTTACATTGCAATTATTTTGATCCTGAAATTCCTGCCTCAACTCAAGAAAAGCTTTTCATGGAATAATTATTTACATTTTTTAAAATGACATCACACTTTTGACAATGTGAGAGATAAGGGAGCAAAGTATAAGAACACAAGAACAAATTATTGCTGGGTAGAAGCTAAATATTAGAATTCTATAATCAGCTCCAGCCAGCTGGTTTTCTGGAGCCTCCTTTCTCTCTGGCTGTCACGTCTGCTTCGTAGTGCCTATTTTATGTTTGCTCTTGTTGCTGCTCTGTTGGTTGACCAAATCGAAAGATAAATGAAGTATTAAGGAAGCAAGAGCAGCTGAGCCACTGGCTTCATCAGAGTGCTCGGGGACCATCTTCAGCTTTTGATAAGACTGCCACAGCTTGTGATTGCATCTCATAACTGTTTCTTAGTTACCACTCACAATCAAAGGCAGAATAGAGGGATTGTGGGAAAGCTAGATAATGACCTTGGCAAGTGTCTAGGAACAGAACTGAGAAATTATTTACAGCACTTGCCTTCAAGGGATAATTTGGCAATAGAACTACAAAGCAGGTTTGTGCGGGCAACGCTGAAATTAGTAATAGACTTTTAAATATTAAAGCCCTCTAAAAATATCTGCAGATGGAATAAGGGAGAAAAACCTCTGGGACCTGTTTTCCACCTCGGCTGGCAACATCCAATTCTTGGTTTAATAACAAAAGACATCTTATTAAATTACATTAGGGTGAGTCTGTTGCTTAGTGCAGGTGTCAGGCTGGCAGTGTTGCTAATACCTACTGTAGCCACACATGCTGCTATGAAAAGCCAGCCAATACTTCAGGACAAATGACATGCACGCATTATCTCCCAGTGTTCTGAGAGCATTTAATTGAATTTCATATTTGTAAGAAATGCCGTCATATATCTTACAATATTCATGTTTAGATAGGCAGATGGACAAACATTCAAGGATCACCCCTTCAAAACCATATTCAGGAATGAAAGGCATCAAAGAATTGTGATGCCAGTTTGGCTCCTCAGACTGCAGGGACCAGTGTGTATGCAACAGATATGCCACTTCCTCAATTTCAGATCATGCTCCTTTAGTTTATAATAAATTGACATTTCAAGTGACAAAACAGTGTTTTTTAACACTGCAATGGGAAAAAATATTAATCACCAATATCACTTACTGATAACACTACTAAACTAAATCTTCAGCACAAAGTTCTCCAATGTTCTATTTTATACCAGACTAAATTTCCTCATCCACATTTTGTCAATAAACTATATGGTAAAGCTTAATATTCAAACAAGCCATGTTGGCTATAATGTTTTTCAAATATGCTGCCTGTCTCAGAAAACAAACAAAAAACAAACAAACAAAAAACAAACAAACAAAAAAAACCCACAAAGTCAATGGCCACCTAGCGTTTTAGTACAATTATATGGGTTTACCAACACCTGCATCCTGTGTCATTTCAGGTGACAAAGAAATTGCAGCACAGAGCACTAGATCTGAAACTGAGAGACAAATAAAAGGTACCATAATGCACACATACTATAAAAATATGTTCTGTTCATATTCAATCTTTGTAACAGACTGTAAAAATACTAGAAGAAGATAATCAAATTCCCATAAGAAAATGCTCTTTTAAGTATGGCTATAAGAATAATCAACTTCTGTCAGGATTAATATCAGCTCCACTGACCTTGTTCCAAAATGCTTTACAGTTTGTGGCTGGGGGACTGACTCAAATGAGGCAAAAATTCTCTGAAAGAAAATTATGTACCTTTTTCATCAATCTTCATACTTTAACCTAATCTCTGTTCAGGCAAACATGCAAAAAAGTTATAAAGAGTAAGCTAAGTCTTAAACAGTCAAAACTTGCTATTTCTTTCTACTGAAACATATCTTTACTGGGATTTTCAAGTGAAAGTGTCTGTATCTTAGATTTTCTTTTGTTCATTGTCATGAAGAACTACTGATGTTAACCAGGACAGGTCATTCAACAATTCATCTCCACCTCTGAGCTAATCAAAGAATATATTTGTTATAGGTGCTCCTTTTTTTTCTCTCTGTTCATCTTCCGTATGGACCGGTTGTGATCTGTAATTATTTCCTCGTTAGCTGTAATTGCTCAAAGGGTTTCTAATATACATAAGACAGACTGAGAGGATTTATTATCTTATCATACTGGGTCACCTCATGTGTGCTGCTTTTTGTTCACATGGTAAGAATATCTTTCTGGCTGTAATCCAGTATCTCACCATCCTCCCTGTCTACAACGTACAGGCAGACTTTGCATAGAATAGTTGTAAGTAATGGATGTTGGAGATTACGAAGAGAGGAATGGTTGTGCTTCTTATGTTTCCCCATATGTTTCCCTTATGTTATGTGCCCCGTGTTTCATTAACACAACACACTCCTCTTCTCCTCCCTCTCCCAGATGTTTTCATTGGTAGTGTTACTGGGTTTGAACCCAGTATTTCTTGAACGAAGTTATTCCTTCTGTTCTCTGCACAGCTTCTAACTAGGACCAAGCAGGATACTTAGCTGGTGTTGTGAATATCACGAAGTGCTGCAGTGCCAGTCCATGCCCTTCAAATACAGTATTGTTACTGAGAATCATCAAAAATCAGAACTGGGTTCCCTGAAATCATAATACTGTCCTAAAATAAGACATTTCTTCAACAACCAAATCCATTCTTTATTTCTTTCTGAATTTTCTAGTCTTTAGGTTAAATCTGCTCAAATACCATTCCTCTCCCCAGCCTCAGGGAAAATCTTAAATTACTGTAAACTAACACAGCTTTACCAATTTCAGTAACATTTCCACAATTAATATTGGCTACTTGTAAGGACAAAAACATGACATTCTACTGTATGTAGGACATAAAGGTTCTTAACTAGATAAAAAAAACAAAACAAAACAAAACAAACAAAAAAACCCCCCAAAACAAAAAGAAAAACAAAAAGAAACAAACAAACCAAAAAACCCTAACCAGTAAAAAATGGGACCTTACGGAGTCCCCAGGTTTAGTTTAATCATAAGGACTGTCTATCCTGCACAACCTTCGTTCAACTTTGCTTTGTCAAACTCTGCTAGTAATTTCATGTTTATATGGGGGGATTATGAATACAGTCATTCATGTGTGAATATCAAGGATTCAGGTGAATTAAAAGCTCTTCCACAAATATTCATACAACAAAACAGCTGTACAAATGTCCATGATGAAATTCAGATTGAAAAGAGTACAAGGGTAGAGCTTAATTTCACAGCTCATTGAAGTCTTTGAGAGCCTTTAAAGTGAAACCAATGGGTTTGTTCAGAGAATGAAGTATTATAGAAGAGTACTCAAATATGTCCCAAAGGGTGTAGAACTTTACTCAGAATGATAAGTAGATAGACATGACTTAGATTTGTAGAACAGCTAAGTGACGTTATGGAGATGAGCAAGTTATCCTGGGGTAACAATTATGATGCATTAGCTATTCAGCAGTAATAGCCTTTTTGAACATCCTCATCCTGAAGTACAGAAAAGGCTATATGACGTGTTATATGCCCTAAATTAAATGAAGGTAAACTTGTTCTAGAATTGACAGAAGACAAATATGTGACACACATGTACCTATTTTACCTGTCTCAAATGACAGCTCCTTGAACCTTGAAGTCTTGTTTTAAGGCTTTTTAGATTCTTGAACATTACAGTTCAGTAATGTCATATCAAATTTATCATTATTGAGATGGAGGATGAAGAGAACACCTGGAGAAATTATTCAATTGACACTCAAGATTTTATAAACCACTGAAGAATTTTAAAATCAACCTGCCATTTGCCTAACAAAGCAGAAGAAAGAAATAGAACAGAGGCAGCATGCACATTCATTTAACTGAAAATGGATGCTGTGTTATAAATCAAAAGCAGAGTTCACCAGTCTCACATGTTATTATCACCTTAACATTTTTGCTCAAAGTTCAGCCAATGCAACTGCAGGAGTCAGGTTTTGAAAAAAAGCAATAATTAGAAATTTGGTCTATATTCTAGCAGCCTGTAGTAGAGGACGTTTAAAATCAGTATGTATGTTATTTGCATGGTTTTACAGTGTTAATTTCCTTTTTTATTACATCTGTCCTGCTTCTGTTCTAGAACTGCATAGATGCCTATGGGCCATGTGGAATAATTACTAAAATGGCCAAAAATACAGCATCTTTCACACATTAAGGAAAGTTATAAAATCAAAAGGCTTCTGAGGTAGAATACAGCCACAGCTGGCATGCGAAGAATGCAACATCCGCGATTTCCTGTACAAGGTTCCTTGCAAAGCTACATGAGGGACGGGACGGAATGTAACCTCCGTGGCTTTGCCTTGTGATGGATAGCAGATAAGGGAACGAGATGGTACTATGAAACAGATAAGCCGCCTACTTGCTACCCTGAGCCAACAGTTCATCAAATTTTGATGAAATGCTGTCCTTTCTGCGAACTTAGCTCATTATAATGTCATTATAATACCAAAACACACCTACATCCCAAAGGCTGCCTGCCTCCAAGGTGTGCCCACGCCTCCTTGAGTCTGCGCCCTGAATTTTTTGTAAACTATACCTTTAAATGTGAAGCGTGAGAATTTTGCACCAATCATAATACAAGTATTTATGACTAAAGTCACTCAAACTCCACCTTGAAGATAACAAATAGTATAAAAATAGCCCGAGAGAGAGGGGATATCATTGAGAACAAATCAAGGAGAGCTCCATCGCTGACTTCTGGGACCAGTCGATGGACTGAGCCTTTCTTCCCTCCCATAGGGATACCTTTTGTTAAGACTTAGACTATACCGAGTGTTTCTTTGGGGAACTTAGAAATCTCTCCAGAGAATCTCTCTCCTACATTTATAGCCAGGCTGTGTTGTTTATAACTTTGCCATGCATTTTGTATATTTAACAGTACTTTTATTTGCACATGCTTTGCAGACAGTGTATTTATCACTGGCAAGCATAAGAACCTATCTATCTGTTGCTTAAAAAAACTGCACTGTTTAAGTAGCTACTTGTTTCGGTTTCTCACTGAATGTGACCAAAGACTCGAGAGTGGCCGTGCTAGTTCATGAGCACGACTAGACTGAAGGTGCAGTCCACTATTAGTGTATCCAAATCGTAACAGTTTAATACATATTAAATGCGACTGGACTGATAGTGATGAATTGTGTATCACTCAGAATTTAAACCCAGCTGCACCTAGCCTCCCGCCTCGGTGAGGAGTGTTAGAATGCAAGGGGGTTTATCTTCTGCCAAAACCGCTTTGCCTCTTTCACGCAACAGGCCATCACTGAAAAAGATCTCAATAACAAGTTAATTTTACCGTACACTATTTGTTGAAATTATTACTTTCTGTTAGAGATTCTTGGAATAAGAATATGGCTGGTAAATTGTTATTTTCCATAGGTTTCAGTACTAGTTCATAAGCTCATTTTCAGACTCAAGACAAGGTATTTTGTACCAAAAATCTTACACAGGAAATATATATATATATATACACACAGATATGTACATGTACACTATACATGCTGAAGAGATATGATTCTGCTCATATTTGAATTTATTTTCCTACACAACATTTATCAAGAATGGTATATGGTTATCCTATGAGGTTTATACCACCAGATTTAGTTGTATCCATTTTCTTTTAACAGGAAAAATAATTTTGAGATGAATTATGTGTTAATACTAGTGGAAGATACTCACATGTAATTTGCAAAAAAGCATGTCTCTGAAAGTCCTGCTTTCTTGTATTAATACATCCTGTTCTCTTGTATTATTAGCTCATGCGGGCAGGTGTTTTCAAAATCCCTGTTAACTTACAAATAGAATACTACTTGTAATTAAATTCTCTCAGTGTTAATTTGTCCTCTGTGAGTCAGTGGAATAATTGACAATAATGCCTTTTTACATTATGTTCTGTGATTTTTCTAAAGAAAAGAGATTTATTAATTTCCTTAGTGTACTGAGAGGTCATGGTTATATCATCAGATTATATGTTTGGTATCATTTTGGTGAACAGGGTTTTCCAGTTAAGTGTAGCTATATGTAAGGAAAAAGATTAATTGGATTCATTATACTTTCAAACTCTTATCAAACCTAAGGAAACTTCAAGTGAATCTTGAGATTAAATAAATGAGTATTAGAGAAGATGGTAAGATAGACTGATAACCGATTCAATCCCATTCCTTTCAGTGAAGCTGCAATATTCCACTAATATAATAACAATAATAACAACAACAACAACAACAACAACAATAATAATAATAATAATAATGGGATAAAGACAATCCTTTTAGAAATACAGTGAGAAAAAAGAAAAATATAAAAAAGGAAAAGAAAAGGGAAACACCACCCCCTTTCCCCCACACCATTACTATTGGTTGCAAATTATTAGCCAAAAGTAATTAAACCTTCCTTGGCAGGTATATCTTCATATTCAGGCAATAGCTCAAACTAGGTGGAATTTTAGTGAATAAAGGAAAAATTATTGGTGTGTTGAGATGTATGAACACTCTAGATCCAGTTTTACAGACAAGAATACTTGTTAGGCTAAGCTATTGTTGGTAAGATATTAGAAACTGTTTTTCTGAGACTTCAGCTGTAAGCTGTAGAGTCAAGAACTGGAAATTTCAGTAGTGTAAAAAACTTGGATATGTTAATTGCTAGTAAGTAAACAGCCAATGTGATATCTCTGTGAAAAGGACAAATATAATATCACTATATATCAAGTCAAGTATTTCCAGGAAAATGTAAGAATTGATGGCCCCAGCAGAGAGAAAAGGATGTGGCAAACTGCCTTTATTAAAGTAATAAGGAGATAAGCGTACAGGAACCTGAAAGTCACAAAGGTTGGTCATTGTGTACTGAGTATTTTGCTCCAGCTGTAATAATTTGTGCTAAAACGGCTATTTGATCAATGGAAAATAAAGCATTTGAGGAAGAATATCCTAAAAAAAAGAGTAGCTCAGAGTTATTATCTCCCATGGCAGAGGTAAAGAAAATATGCTAACCTCTGCATCCTCATGGTACAGATAGATGCTGTAAGCATGCTAATGCCAATCAACATATGGAAATATGAAACAGATGGAGGATTTTGGACAAAATTTAAGTGCTAAATCAAATTGCTGTGAACCTGATATTTTCCTGCAGGAACATTAATGAACAGTAGGTCTTTCTTTTCAACGATGTTCTCTGGATATAGTGATAGAAGTGTAAGACAAGTGATATGTACTGTGTGCACCAAAAGAAAAACTGATCAAAATACCTTCCCTAAGACAAAACTTTGCATATACATTTCCTTCTGTGAATTTGTGGTGTTATACTCAAAATCTTTTTTGTTGGCAGAGAGAAGCACACCTTTTATGTACATGTAATAGTATATGTGTGCATATATATATATATGCATATGTGTATATATACAAAGCCAAACATTTAATTTTAGAACAATCAAAATCTTAATAGTCTAGTTCAACAATCATTGCTAGTATAGACCTAATTTTTACAGAAAAAGAAGGAAAGAATAATAGCACAGTCAGAATAGTTCTATACAGAAAAATTCTCAGTAATACTAATAATATAATTAAAAATGTAATGCACACAATTCTTAGTTTCTATCCCTTTTCCTGGTTTTATGCTCATTCTTTCCATGCTCCTCTGGCTCCGCATGCGTCATTCTGGTGGTGGGGTGGGGCTGTGGAGCATCTTACAGAGAATTGTTGTTATTTGGAGTCTTTCACTGAGAAGAGTATGATGTTCATGTCGATGGTTTCTTCTTCCTTGCCATATGAGACATTTTTGTAGCCTTTACAGGCATTCTGCGCTCATCTGCATCTCTTTGCTACATCAAAACGTACTATATAAGGTGCCTTTATGCATGTTAGATACTATTCCTTCATTTCCTTTGCTACCCAAAACTGAGTTTTGACCACCTCCAGGTCTTCATTTGTTTAACTGATGATTAGTGAATTGCTCACAGTTCGTTGTCCCCAGATACAAGCCTGTGCCCTATCTCTACTCCTCTCATGCGGGTACCTCTCTATGCTGAAGGCTGTCTCCGCTTTTTTGAAGACCTCTGCTACCATACCAGACATGGTTTTGTCTACACTGCACCAATATGTTAAGGTTGTAAATGTCTTATTCTACATAGAATAACTGCTTATTACTGATGTGTATATAAAACTATGGTTGTAACACATAAAGATAAACAAAAGTAAAAGAAATGAACCATAAACATCTGACGAAATAAAAAAAAAAAAAAAAATCTGTTACAGTTAAATCAAGGCTGCAGGCAGGTCAAGGAAAGTTCAGACAGAGGAAACCTGACAAAATTCAGTCCTGAGGCTTTGCAAATTCAGTACAAAGCATGTTGCTAGCAATGGCAATAGTGTATTACAGGGCCGCATGGTGATAGTATCTTGCATTTTATCTCTAAAGAAAAAGGTTGATCATAGTGATGGGTAAATATTGAACTGTAGTACAGACAACCAGAAAACAGTATGTTCTCAATTTAAGGAGTACTCTGATATCAGATAACTCATACACACTGCCAATTGCCATGTGCCGTGCTGCTGCAATGTCAAAATTTTTTTGAAACATTATCTATATAAAGCAGTTATCTGTGAAGTTATCCATGCATTATCCATGGATGGAGCAGAGAGCAGCTAAGGGAGAATTCCTAAGCAGCACCAACACCTCTGTGTGAAGGGTGATGCACGTGGATTATTTCACTGGGCTGGAGTGGGAGAAGAGAAGCTCCTTCTTGGCTCATATGAAAATATTGCCCAGATCTAAGGAGTTTAAACACAAAATTGACAGTGTATCAGGCCCTAGATTGATGTACCCCCCAGACTCAGTGATACATGGGTAGATCTACAAACAGTAATGCCAACACACCCATTTGTTGCTGTTGTGACACTAGACAAATCTGCAGTGGAAAATAAAGCTCTTTGTTCAAGGTGGATATCTTGGGTTCATATGGATGCAGGAAATGGGAAAACACTTGCTGTTAAAATCATATTTATCCAGTAAGATACTGATGCATAATTTTTAATGTATTCCAAAAGAAATAAAGCTCAAATATCACTAATTATCTGAAGTGGCAGTAAATAAAATGTAAATAAGGCTGTCTAAACAACACTAAATACTTGCCATTAAATACTTCCTGTACTTATAGGGATTTCTTTCTCCCTTCAAATTATTTATTATATTGGACAACTTGTGCAGTTATTAATGAGATTTCTCTGAAGACTGGAACAAGTGAAGAGCTCTTATGTGAACAGGCTATAAGGGGATGGCAGTAAGTGCTCTGTCCCTAGGGCTGGCTATGAATCATACACGCAACTTCTAGAATCTGTTGGCAAATGTTTGCAAAACAAAAGCAGCAACTATAATTCTTAAAGAAGAAGGAACATACAATAATTTCCCTCAACTTGAAAGAAGCAATAAAGTCAGATTAGAGCGTGTTGTTATAAACCTACCCACTAAACAGTTAGCTTGATATAGCCACAGTTTGGTGGCTATGACTGAGCGTGAAGAGCCTGTAATCTCAGATTAATTTATAAACTGACAAACTACCATCCTTAGGCTGTTAACACAGCACTGAAAACTAACTGGCTATGAAGAGAGGAGATGAGAATAACTATCAGAAAACAGAGGCTATTATGGACTAAAGAAGAAATAGCAATGGAAAAGGAGAGATTTAAACACAATAACTTCTATAGGATAATGATAAGGCAAGCTGTGACTTGAGGAAAGAAATGGAAAAATCTTCACATAACAAATACCCATGGGTTTTTGGACTATCGCAATATTACCTTTTCTGTCAGAAAAAAATTGGTGAAAACATTCTAGTTTTGAGAATGAAAGGATTGTGGTACTCTGTGTGCCTACCCCTAACATCCGTTTTCTTTTTCAGCAAATAAAGCAGAGATATTTATAAATATCCATTGCACAAAAACATTTACTGACTCTTTGGAAATAAGAGTCTGTAGGGTAACCCCCCCCCATACGTACAAAGTAATATATGCATTTCATAAATAGGTAGACAAATAGACACACTGGTAGGTAGAAATAAGCAAGACTTTAAAATGATCATTGTACAAAATGTCAAACATTCATGCATGGCACATATACAGAACCTTTTCTCTATTGACTAGAGATACCTATGTCTACACGCAAATACCATACACAAGTAAGAAGCCAGAGGGAGACAAATTATATAGTAATTATAGGCATATCTGAAATCACTATTTCAGAGCACTCTAGAGATAACTGGCACATCTTGGTACGTTGCTGTTAACAGGGCTTTTCCCAGCTAATCTCCAAGGTCTGTGAAATAGCCTCAGCTCTGTGTTAACAACCTATCATGCTTTTATGACATGTAAAGTACCAAAATGCATTACTCTCAGAAATAACATTTTGCAGTTAAAAATGTTATTTTTTTGGGGTGGAGGCAGGTGATGTATCGGGAGCTGTTAGCCAACACTGTGGGCACAGATTAATGATGCGAGACTCGAATTTTGTTCCTCGTGAATATATTCAAGTCCATGAGGTCATGAATTGTGCAGTGAGGTTGAAGGTGGTATGAATAAAGCTATAAGCAAAATGTCACTTATTGCTCTTTATTAGAGATTTCCTACTCATTTTCACTGGCTCCTATTGAATTCAGAGAGAAAATATTGATTTTACTGGAAATGATTAAGTGTGACACTGAGTACAAATATTTTGTGACCATACTATTTATGTATTAAAATGAACTTTAAAAAGCCAAGACAGGTACTTAACATTCTATCAAGAGCATCTGCTACAAATTTTGTTTCAGTAAGGCATGCTGAATGCCTATAATGCAAGACCAAAACGGGATTTACACATCTGCCTGCTACAGGGAAAATACCTCCTTGGAGACAGAAGCAGTCTCCTATTGGAATATTTCAGCATTTCTTATAAGACATGTCCAGAGAGTAATTCTGAAAAACTAATTTGTAAGGCAAGTATTAAGTCACATCTAAAACTTGACTATAAAATATCCAAGAAATTACTTCTCTCAAGTTTACTTCAGTATAGACATATATAAGTTACATGACAAGAGTTGTGAAGTAATCCTGTACTTTGTCCAAAACACTCAGAAAAAGGAAAAAAAAAAAAATAAGAAAAAAAGTTCTGTTAAGTAAATAACAGACAAAAATTAAAAAAAAAGCCCCACCACATTTTTTTAAAAGATCCTATTTGGGAAGGTCTATAGTACAAGAAAAATTGAAAGCTACAAATCAAGAATCTGAATGTTTTTTATGCTTGTACAGAACTGACCAAGAAAATTCAGTTAAATAGTTACTAGTAAAATAAGTATTTTTTTTCTTACAGATTTGATCCAAGTAAAATTATATCTTAGTTTATAAATGGTTGAAAATGTAAGCGTTGATCTCCTAGATCAGACATATTCATGAAAAACATATTTCTTAGAGATTTTAAGACAATTGCATATTATTTAGGGACCTTTGTATTAGGAACTACGTAAAGGTCACAGTCAACATGGTAAGGATCTAAAATGTAATTGTATCTCCTGAGAATTTCATCACTGATTAAATATGTTTGAAAAAAGGTCTAAGAAAGTTTCCTACTCTGGACATTCTTATTTTAGATTATTTTACTTCTTCTGGTTTAATTCAATAACAAATGGTGGTGCTGCTGCTGTTCTCATTCTTTTGATCTTAAGATAAAAATAACTTTTCATTGCTGTGGGTTTGCTTTTAAAGAAAAAAATCAAATAATAAAGTGATAGGGAGCAATGTTGAGTTGCAGCACACTGATAACATTCAAAATATTTTTATTGTTATTCTGCAAATTTTGCATACTATTACAGAAGGAAAAGAAGCAAAATTGTTAAAAAGCCAAAATTACAGGTGCACTGAACTTGAACAAACTCTGGAAAGACTTCAGTGTATTAAATAGAAATGTTTCAGAGAAGGCTTACAGCCATTTTCATTTGTGCATTTTTAGTGATTTAGACGGAGCAGGCCTGAGACATGTAGAAATGAGGCCCATAGGACGTGTGAACTTTGATTTTATGTGGGTTTTGATGGGGAGGGAGAGTTTCAGGGCAATCACAGACTTCGTTTTTGCAGGTTTTTTGTTTGTTTGTTTTTTGCTTTGGGATCAGTTTTCTCAGGTTCCAAATGCTTTCCAGAATATGACAGGTGTGTGTTCCACTTATGTTAGTGATTAGCACACTCTAGTAAATCGTGTAAGCTGTAGTAAGCAGGATCCTCTGGTTTTTGTACAATAGTACCTTCTTGTAGTGCAAGCTTTAAACTATCAGTATACCTACTCATGAAGCAAGCAGCTACTACTGAGTACTAGCAACTTCCCAACATATCAACAACATGTTTTAGTCTTCACTGTGGCAGGCAAAGTAAAAGCATGGGTGGAAAACCTTTATAACGTTCTCATTAAGTGAGTATTCCATGCTTCCTGCAGTCATAAACCCTGAACTTACATTTTAGAATCATAGAATTGTCTTGGTTCAAAGGGACTTTTAAGATCACTGAATCCAACCATTAATCTACCACTGACAAAACCACCACTAAACCATGCCAGGAGGGGAGAGGAGGGGAGGGGAGGGGAGGGGAGGGGAGGGGAAGGGAGGGGAGGGGAGAGGAGAGGAGAGGAGAGGAGAGGAGAGGAGAGGAGAGGAGAGGAGAGGAGAGGAGAGGAGAGGAGAGGAGAGGAGAGGAGAGGAGAGGAGAGGAGAGGAGAGGAGAGGAGAGGACTAACATCAGAAAATCTGTGAATTTAAAAACCTACACGCAATATAAACATGTAGCCTTGATATAGATCACCGGTGCTGATTTGTAAGCACTATCAGATCTCTTAAGATGGTTAAAGTTCATGTATCTGCTCTAAAGTCTGAATTTGTTTTGCCACCTAGACTATTTAATAGCTGTTATCTTAATTTTGACTACTTAAAACCTTTTATATTTTGAAAGCTGTATATCTGTGGTTTCACTTAATTCTATCAATAACAAGAAACTGATCTGTGGTGTTGATTTACAAATATATATCAATGTGCTGAATTTTCCAGAAATGAGAAATTCAAATGATCTGACTTAAAATCTAAATTCTGTAATATTTATCATCATTATTGCTCTTCTACTGTCATAGCAGCTCATATAGATTGTGAAGTAATGCTCTGTGGTACTAGCAATGATATTAACAATAGCTCTGTAGCATCCAATACCTAGAAGCACCATGGTTGATCTATGCAATTCGGTGATATATTAGCTTTGATTTTGTTTACTGTTAACAGTAAACACCCTGTATCAAACAGAAAGCATACTGCAGACTGCTTTCACAGTCAATCAGCACTACACTTTTGACTTTGCAAATTCTGAAGCATTATAGATACAGTATTTAAGGATAATGTAAAAAATGGATAAAGAAAGTGAAGTACTAATGAGATAATTCAAGATTGTGATCTACAATGGCTAAGTGACATTACATTCTCTTCACTGTATCTCTGATGTGTGTAAACCAGAGTTCATGCCATTCCTGAATGAGGAACAACCCCAAATCCTCATTTTAGAACACATTAAGAACTCATCAGTGTTTCTGTGTGGTGAAAACAAACTACCTTATGTTAATGTGATTTCAGCACTGAAAATTACCCTGTGGTTAGGGTGCCCTATTCTCCTTCAGAGAACAATTTGGGGTGGATTCAGGAGCCGGGTGTTTTGGTTGCTTTTTTCCTGTCACCTTAACACTGCATTCTCTTTCTCCAAATGTGTGTTCTCAGGGAATGGTGGGTTTGTCTAAGTGAAATAATTCAGAATGAGCCACCTGGTATACTCCATGAGTAGCTGAAAAGCAGCTAATAAAGGAGCCAGTTCTGCAGGCTTGCACAAATGTGGGTTTCCCCTGTGGTAGGACAGTAATTCCTAAGTGATTACGAATGCGATTCTACCATTTTCCAAGCTGTATAAAGTGGGCAGAATAAAACATCATGTGGATCACAAGCTTTGTAGTGAATGTGGAAAGAGTAAGACAAAATTGGATGTGAGTTTTGAGACTCAAGATAAAATAAAATTAACCTCTTAACTAGAGAAATTAGAGACATTTCTTGGTTTTTTATGTCACAATATCCTCAAATTGTATTCACATGTAATTTTTATAGAGAAAAAAAATCACAAGGTCTTGCTGTTATATAGGTCTTCCTTTGTGAAAATTTATATAAGGTAATATTTGTATAGTCAGGCTCAGCATAGAGTATGCGTTCGCATCATTATTTTAGTATGGAAAAGTCTCAATGCATGATTTGCAAACAGACAGAACTTTGTTAGTTAAATTTCTAAGCAAGTTATACGGTCTGGTTAAAAGCATTACAAATTTGAAATGGCACGTAAAATCATTACAGAATTATTTTGAACCTGAAAGGCTTTGGAGATTTATATTATTTTGAAATATACTGATGTACGAAGCATACTGTTATAACACAGAAAAGGATAAATGTTTTTGCTTAAATTTCACAAATAATGCCCAAATGCAAAAATAATGCCATTATCTAAATTCTCATTCATAGGGGAAAAAATACATAAATTAAAAAATTGTAAATATCTAAAGTGCAATTCCATGTTAATTAAAGTTCAGTGCTATGAAGAAGTAACAAAAACTGAAACCCTAATTATACTGAGTTTACTAAATCATATAAATTAGCATTTCTCAAAATATCAGTGGATACCATAAAAATACTGCAGACACAATTCTAACTTTTATGCTACACATTTGCTTGAAATTCAAGCCTTGAAAGAAATTAATGTCCTTTTCTTGTCTGACTTTCACACCATTACAGCAATTCTACTCACTTTTGTTTATTCACAAATATTTGGCAAAGTTCAGTATTGAAAAGCATGTGCGTTCCAAGAGAATTTACAGCTTTCCTTAATTTTAACTCTTCTTCATCTACTGTGTTCACCTTATTAATCCTAAAACATTTCACATGCTGTGAACGTATCTGTCAGACTTTCAAGTATCATGTAAACTGTCAACCTTATGCCCTAAATTACCTTGCTAATTATCATAATAGAGTTTCTAAAACTAAACCCAAACCAGACAGCCCCCTGGTTCCCTGCCATGCACACTGCATAGCCTGAGTCAGGAGGACAAAGTTCTAAAAGTTTGATGACACTTTTGTCTCTCCTCTCCCCTGCATCCCACTTACAGAATTGAATGCCTCATATAGCAACATGACAACGTTTAAGGAGAGATCGAGGAAAAATTGCATCTAACATTTCAGAGCAGCATCTAGGTGACAAATTCTAGTCATTCATGTTACAATCTGGCCAGGCCAGCAGGGTAGCCCGTTGTTAGCCTAGTTTAACAACTACAATGTCATTTTCTACAGCTACTATTTTTTATCTCAGGGTTGTAGCTATGCTGCTTTTTTTCTATCATATCATTTAGTTTAAAACTGAAGATTATTTCAGGTTTTCACACCTAACTCTTCAATCTGTCGTCTTCTCTATAGATCTCAAATATTATTTTTAAAAATTAACCTTATATGATTATGAAACCCACATTTTATAGATGTAATCTGGCCCTTCTGTCAAGGTTCCCACCTCGTACTCTACTCGTTTTGGTTTCCTCTCAGGCTTTCCATTTCATTGGTACCGATTGGACATTTTGCTTCAAAACTAAATTTTTTCTAAATTGCAGTGGTATTAGAAATATATTGCAATAATCAGCTGTCTTACCCTGCTTTACATCTGAAGATTAGTCATCTGGGTGTGAGCTGAGTGGTTAACCTCATCTGTTTTAGGTTCTGATCCTAGGAGCACATGGATCACCATCACCAAAATGAATCACAGAATCACACAGGATCACAGAATGGTAGGGGTTGGAAGGGACCTCTGGAGATCATCTTGTCCAACCCCCCTGCAAGAGCAGGGTCACCTAGAGCAGGTTGCACAGGAACACATACAGGCGGGTTTTGAATATCTCCAGAGACAGAGACTCCACCATTTCTCTGGGCAGCCTGTTCCAGTGCTCTGCCACCCTCAAAGAAAAGAAGTTCTTTCTCATGCTTAGCTGGAACTTCCTATGCTCAAGTTTGTGCCCATTACCTCTTGTCCTATTGCCAGGCACCACTGAGAAGAGCTTGGCCCCATCCTCCTGACACCCACCCTTTAAGTATTTATGAGCATTGATAAGGTCCCCCCTCAGCCGTCTTTTTCCCAGACTGAAGAGACCCAAGTCCCTCAGCCTTTCTTCATAAGAGAGGTGTTCCAGTCCCCTGATCATCTTTGTAGCCCTTTGCTGCACCCTTTCCAGCAGTTCCCTGTCCTTCTGGAACCGGGGAGCCCAGAACTGGACACAGTACTCCAGGTGTGGCCTCACCAAGGCAGAGTAGAGGGGGAGGATGACCTCCCTCGACCTGCTTGCCACACTCTTCATGATGCACTCCAGGATGCCATTGGCCTTTTTGGCCACAAGGGCACATTGCTGGCTCATGGTCATCCTGTTGTCCACCAGGACTCCCAGATCTCTTTCCACCGAGCTGCTCTCCAGCAGGTCAGCCCTCAACCTGTACTGGTGCATGGGGTTATTCCTCGCCAGGTGCAGCACCCTACACTGGCCCTTGTTGAATTTCATAAGGTTCCTCTCTGCCCAAATCTCCAGCCTGTCTAGGTCTCTCTGTATGGCAGCACAGCCTTCCGGTGTGTCAGCCACTCTCCCCTCCCCCCAGCTTTGTGTCATCAGCAAACCTGATGAGGGTGAACTCTATCCCTTCATCCAGGTCATTGATGGATATATTCCAACTAGACTCTGTGTCCTTAATCATGACCCTCTGAGCCCTGTCTTTCAACCAGTTTTCTATCCATCCCACCGTCCATTCATCTAACCCACACTTCCTAAGCTTCCTAAGCTGTGAGGATGCTGTGGGAGACTGTGTCGAATGCCATGCTGAAGTCAAGGTAGACAACATCCATTGCCCTCCCCTCATCTATCCATCCAGTCATGCCATCATAGAAGGCTATCAGATTAGTCAGACATGATTTCCCCTTGGTGAATCCATGTTGAGTACTTCTGATAGCTTTCTTTTCCTCCACATGCCTTGAGATGATGCCCAGAATGAGCTGTTGCATCATCTTTCCAGGGATGGAGGTGAGGCTGACCGGCCTGTAGTTCCCTGGCTCCTCCTTCTTGCCCTTTTTGAAGACTGGAGTGACATTAGCTTTCCTCCAGTCCCCAGGCACCTCGCCTGTTCTCCAGGACTTTTCAAAGATGATGGAGAGTGCCCCAGCAATGACTTCTGCCAGCTCCCTCAGCACTCTCAAGTGCATCCCATTGGGACCAATGGACTTGTGGATATCTAATTGACCTAATTGATGCCTCCCTCGATCCTCCTCAACCGAGGGGAAGTCTTCCTCTTTCCATGTTACTTTCTCCGAAGTCTGGAACTCCTGAGGGCTGGGCCAAGCAGTAAAGACCGAAGCAAAGAAGACATTCAGTAACTCTGCCTTCTCCGCATCCTCTGTCACCATGGCTCCTGTTTCATTCAACAGCGGGCCCACAACTTACAACTTCTTTAGTTTTCCTTTTGCTTCCAATATACTTGTAGAAGCCCTTCCTGTTGAGTTTGACATCCCTTGCCAGGTTTAATTCCAAGGAGGCCTTGGCTTTCCTCGTTTCATCCCTGCATGCTCTGGTGGCATTCTTGTAATCTTCCCAAGTGGTCAGTCCCTTCTTCCACTTACTGTAAACTTCCTTCTTCCACTTGAGCTTTTTCAGAAGCTCCCTGCTCAACCATGCAGGTCTCCTGCGTCCCTTGGCCAATTTCTTGCTCTTAGGGATGCACCAATCCTGAGCTTGGAGGAAGTGGTGTTTGAATACCAACCAGCTCTCTTGAGTCCCCCTGCCTTCCAGAGCCCTAGCCCACGGGATCTCTCCAAGCAGTTTCTTGAAGAGGTCAAAATTAGCCCTCATGAAGTCCAAGGTTGCGATTTTACTTCTTATTGTTTTGTGAATACCACCCATGATCCTGAACTCTATCTTCTTGTGATCACTACAGCCAAGGCTGTCCCCAACCTTAATGTCCTCCACCAGTCCTTCTGTGTTTGTCAGTACTAGGTGTAGTAGTGCTCCTCTCCTTGTTGGCTCCTGCACCACCTGTGTCAAAAAGTCGTCATCAATACACCGGAGGAGCCTCCTGGACTGTGCACGCCTGGCTGTGTGGTCTTCCCAGCAGATATCAGGGTGATTGAAGTCCCCCATGAGAACCAGGGCCTGCAACTGTGAGGCTACCTTCAGCTGTCTGTAGAAGGCCTCATCAGCCTCCCCATCCTGATCAGGTGGCCTGTAATAAACACTCACAACAGTGTCCCTCATATTTGCCTGCCCCTTAATCCTTACCCATAAGCTCTCAACCCTCTCTTCATCTGCCCCCAGTGAGAGCTCAATGCATTCCAGTTGCTCTCTCACATAAAGAGCAACTCCACCACCTCGCCTCACTGGCCTGTCTTTCCTGAAAAGGACATAGCCATCCATGACAGCATTCCAGTCGTGTGAGCTGTCCCACCACATCTCAGTAATTGCAATGAGATCATGGCCCTGCGACCGCACACAGATCTCCAGCTCTTCCTGCTTATTCCCCATGCTGCATGTATTGGTGTATAAGCATTTCAGAGAGGGAGTTGTGTGTGTAGTTTTCACCCTTGAGATGTGGTAGATCTTCTAGCTCACAGAAATACTGGCACACTTCCCCACAAATACTGAGCAACTACGCCCAGACACCTCACTGGCAAGCACAGTACCATCCCCATCCCCCTTTGAATCTAGTTTAAAGCCCTCGCAATGAGCCCCGATAACTCTTGTCCTAGAACCCTTTCCCCCTGCAATATAAGCTATTCCCACCCATTACCAGCAGGCCTGGTGTTTTGTAAATCAGGCCATGATCAAAGAACCCAAAGTCCTGCTGGCAGCATCAGGCTCGGAGCCAGGCGTTGATCTGCTGGCTCCTCCTATTTACCCCCTCATCACTCCCTGCAACTGGGGGGATAGAGGAGAACACAACTTGTGTTCCTGATCCCTTGAGCAGCCGTCCCAGGGTCTTGAAATCTTTCTTCATTGCCCTTGGAATTCTTTTTGCTACCTCATTGCTGCCTTCCTGAAAGATCAAAAGATCAAAAGGGGGTAATAATCTGAGGGCCATAACAGGGAAGGAAGCTTCATTTTCATGTCCTTGACCCGGACCCCAGGGAGGCAGCAGACCTCCCTATGTACTGGGTCTGGCCTGCATATTGGGCCTTCTGCTCCCTTCAGTAGTGAGTCATCTATGACAATGACCCATCTTCTTTACTGCAGAGGTTTTGATGCAGGGGGTGGTCTGACTAGACCTCGCTGACACCTCCAAGGCAGGAGAACTATCATGCTTGTCATCGTCCAGGTTCCCTTGCAGAGCACTGTACCTGTTACACAATGGCACCTGGGAAGATGGGGTAGTTGCCGGGCAGTCTCGAGTGTGGCAGCTGTTGTGCCGGGCAGGAACTTCCTGCCATTGCCCCCTGTCCTCCAAGTCACCACATTCAGTCATGGGGAGAGAGGACAGGGAGTTCTCTGCTGCAGGGATGCTGTCTGCCTGCTTGGTTTCTGTTGTGAGATGCAGGATTCTACTCCAAGCATCTATCTCCCTCTCACATTCCCTGATGGCCCTCAACCTGCTTACCTCCTCCCTGAGCTCCATCACTAAGTGGAGGAGATCCTCTACCTGGGCACATCTCCCACAGGCATGACCACCACTGCCATCCAACACCAGCATAAGAGCAGGACACTGCCTACAGCCTGATGTCTGTGTGGCAGCATGTTCCCACAGGAGCTCCATCTGAGAGGCTGCATCAGAGCTGGTGCTTGTGGAGTTCACGGATGCCATGGTCTTCTTGTGAGTAGATGCCATCACTTCCTGGCTGGGTGGGCACTCTTTCAGCGCTCTTCCGCGCGAACTGCCATGCAAACTGCTGTGACCAGACTGTTGTGTCGCGCCCTGTTTGGTCACCCTCTTCGCCAGCCCAGGAAGTACACCCTTGTCGTGGTGCTCCCGGGTGATTCCCTGGGTGACGCCCAGGCAACAGCTTGCTTACTCAGTGCCCAGTGACCTAGTTGCTATGCTCCCGAAGGGCTTCTTTTATGAGGGAGGAGAGTGGTCCCACCCCCGCCTCGTTTAGATCTGCCGCCAGGGGTGCTGGCTCCTCCCATGGCTCCTCAGCTGTCTCCGCCCCGCAGAAATGCCGGGTACTGGACCAGGTTTGCCACTTTTCCCAGCTTCAAAAAGTCTCAAAAATGAGCCCCTGCTCAACCCTTTTTTGCCATGATTCCCTTACCTGCCCTGGAGCTGGTCTCCTCGGCGGGTGACCGTTAGCATGTTTACGCCTCGTTTAAATCAGTGCATCTTTCTGCCCATTGTCTGATAGGAATTTTCCATCAACAGCTGATATTTAGGCATCTAACTTCAGGTCAAAAATTAGGGCAGACCATAGAGATTTGGTCACTAAACATTACGCTAATGATCAGTTGTTAAATAGTTCAGTTATTTTAAAGTGCCTAGACTCACCTTAGTGAAGAAAGAGACCGGAATTGCTGGAGGGCTTCCCACCTTTGTTTCCTCTGATTCTACCATTTGTTGCTACTTGCTTTAAAGACAGCACTGCTGTCTCAGTTGGTCTGGAACCCAGTCTTTGAGATGTTCCAATTTATTTCTGTGTTCAAGTTTAAAAAAAAAAAAAATTGTGAAGATGACATATAGGTGGAGGTCCCTAATAAGTTATTCTGTCTTTCATTATTCCCTGCTCATTATTCTCAAACCTTATAATATACTGTATAAGGGAAAGTATCAGAATGTATCTCTTGCCGCAAAGTTTTGGGGAAAAAAAGTGTTTTGCCTGCAATTTTTTAAATTATTTATTGAACATTTTTTTTATAATTTGGGTGAGGATTTTTGTATCTTAAAGAATTATAAAGGGTCAAAATCAACACAAAACACCTTCTGTGTATCACTGAACTGTCATTGATCTATAGATGTTCTCTGAATTTCCCTCTGTTATGTACTTTTTAATGAAAATATATTAACTGTAAAGTAGCTGTTATATTCCTACTAGTGTGAGCCCAAATAACTTTCAAAAAATTTAATTTTTCAATTGTATACCGGCTTGTTTTAATTAGTCAATTGTTTTTACTGCAATGTAAAATGTGAACTTCAATTTTTCTTTAGATAACTTTTTTTCTTCCATCTCTCTGAATTGCATGTCATATAAAAGATTACTTGTAGTATTCTTATGGTGAATTTGAAGTCAATTAATTAGTAGGTTTGTGTTTTTTGCTTTGAATGGGAACCCATCTATAATCTCTCAAATCTTTGAATGTCATAGTGAGACTACCTAAGTTTCTAAAATTAAGTTTCTCTGGTACTTTCTTTGTTGAATAATTAATCACTCTAGCCGAATAAAGACTTGGTTAGTTAGTAAGATTTTTCTATTTGCATCTCTATAAAATATATTACCACCAACTCCTTAATGTTTTGGTAGATACCTAAAGCATTATGTACTTCTTGGAAATCTATTAGCACTTGCATTCTGTAACATGTTATGCCTCCCCTGGGGTGTCAGACTGACAAGGTTCTTTGATATTATATAGAGAACTACAAAATCAAAAGGTCAAAAAGTCTGACTTACCTATGTACCTGTTATAATGAATTCTGATCAATTAATTCAAGTTAGATTCCTTTCATGTGAGCCAGTGAGATCTGAAGTAATGCAACTAAAGCTATTCTGTTTCATTTTGCCCAGGTTTTGTTTTTTTTTTTTTTTCAATTAAATTAAACTAAGAATTATAATTCATACCAGTCCTCTGGCACTTGCTTTAGTTTAATATTAGTTCCAAAATCTCAGTGCTCATGAGGTAGTTTTCTACTAAAACTTAAATAAATGATGCAACAAGGAGCAACTATCTGCCGAATTATATCAAAAATGCAAGTAACATATCAGGGGCATAAAAAAGTGTTTAAGCTTATGGATTTTGATAAATAAAGCAACACAATTTTCCAGGGGAGCAGCCAAAAAAAAACATCATTGCATCAATGCAAGTATTATTGTAGCTGAGAGGTTTTTTCCTCAGGAAATCTGTGTAGCAGATGAAACTGTGCTTGTTGGAAATATATTTTTTGAGGGATACAGTGATTTTCCAGCTGATTCTCTGAGGTTTTTAAGTAAAAGTGAAAAAAAGATAGGTTTTTTTGTTAGACTACTGTTTACTAAGGTGAAAATAAAGGTTTATTCTTGCAAACAATTGATGAAATATAAAAGCATCCTACTCTGCTTAAGTATTTTGGGGAATTGCAAGGGTAAAATTGTTGTCCTTTACTTTCTTACAGTGTTGCAACTCTTAAGATAAAAAAAAAAAATGATTTAAGGGTTGGGTTGTAATTGATTATTTATATATACATGTAATATGTGTATATTATTATATAATACATTATATTATATATCTATATATTATAACTGATGCATTATATAATATATATTGTATAATATATAATATACAATAAATTTATAAATATATTATTATATACTATGTATTATATAATAAATATATAATATATAGTAAATATATATTTATACTATACAATATATAATATTATGTCTTTTTCATAGAAATGTCAGGGAGAAATATATACTGGCTTCTCTGGCTCTTTAAAAATATACCCAGACACGCATGTTCAAATACACAGTATGTTTTCCTTTGCAATCAAAGGCTGTATCCTTCTTGTCAAGATGTTATTGTTCTACTCAGACTACAGCACGTATATCTAAGAAGTGTCTTTCACTTCAGTTTATGACACATCTGGAAGAAAACAACAACAGATTTCACAATGGAGTTGTTGCAGGCTTCCAGTCAAATCTCGTTGGGGTTACCTTCAGCAGTCATGCCGCTACTCCAGCATTTGTTAATGTTGACCCTTATACTGGTCTTAAACGCACACACACACACACAAAAGGATAGACAAGAGGAAGCACAAGCATAAGTACTATTTTCCTAGTGCAGTTCAAGACTACTCAAATATGTTTCCAGACTAGCTGTAAGACTTTGACACGGTTTCCCACAGCATTCTCCTGGAGAAACTGGCTGCCCATTGCTTGGATGGGAGTACTCTTTGCTGGATAAAAAATTGGCTGGAGGGCCAGGGCCAGACAGTGGTGGTGAATGGAGTTAAATCCAGTTGGCGGCCAGTCACAAGAGGTGTTCCCCAGGGCTCAGTATTGAAGCCAGTTCTCTTTAATATCTTTATCAATGATCTGGATGAGGGGATCGAGTGCACCCTCAGTAAGTTTGCAGACAACACCAAGTTGGGCAGGAGTGTTGATCTACTTGAAGGCTCTGCAGAGGGATCTGGACAGGCTGGATCAATGGCCCAAGGCCAATGGTATGAGGTTCAACAAGGCCAAGTGCTGGGTCCTGCATTTGGGTCCCAATAACCCCATGCAGCGCTACAGGCTTGGAGAAGAGTGGCTGGAAAGCTGCCCAGTGGAAAAGGGCCTGGGGGTGTTGGTTGACATCCATGAGCCAGCAGTGTGCTCACGTGGCCAAGAAGGCCAACAGCATCCCATCCTGTATCAGCAACAGTGCGGTGGGTAGGACTAGGGAAGTTATTATCCCCCTGTACTCAGCACTGGTGAGGCCCCACCTCAAATACTGTGTCCATTTTTGGGCCCCTCACTACAGGAAGGACATTGAGATCCTGGAATGAGTCCAGAGAAGGGCAACGAAGCTGGTGAGGAGTCTAGAGCAAAAGTCTTATGAGGAGGGGCTGAGCAAACTGGGTTCTTTTTTAGCCTAGATAAGAGGAGGCTGAGGGGAGAGCTTATCACTCTCTTCAACTACCTGAAAGGAGGTTGTAGAGAGGTGGGAGTTGGTCTTTTCTCCCAAGTAACAAGCAATAGGACAAGAGGAAACAGCCTCAATTTGCACCAGGGGAGGCTGAGATTGGAGACTAGGAAAAATTTCTTCACCAAAAGGATTATGAAGAAATGGAACAGGCTGCCCAGGGAGGTCATAGAGTTGTCATCCCTGGAGGTGTTTAAAGGACGGGTAGACTTGATGCTTAGGCACATGGTTTAATGATGAATTGTGTCAGTATAAGGTATATTGTTGGACTCGATGATATGAAAGGTCTCTTCTAAACTAGACAGTTCTATGCTTCTATGACTTCTCAGAGCTCCTAGTTCAGAACTGTTAGATCCTGCAGTTAGGTGTTGATGTCTATTCTTCTCTTGGCACTGCAGGAGGAGGAAATGCTCTTTTATATAATAATTAAAACACTGACTTGAGGTATGGAGAGATCTGTAAGAACTCATATTCATTACTCATTCTCAGGAGAAAAAAAAAAAGCTAAACAAAAAAGACAACACAAACGAAAACAAGAACCCCACCCTGGAATGAATACATTGCAATCTTTGTAGTGTACGACTTTGACATTCTCAGCATATCCCATCAATGTTTTAACATTTGTGTAAATAATTAAAATGTCAATACTCAAAAAGACGAACACCAAAAGAATTAGACAGTAGTCTAGTAGTGAGAGCCCTTGTGTCGAAGGAAGGAGTCCTGGATTCCGTTTCCTTCTGCAAGACCTTTTTTTGAATCTAATAATGTATAATGTATAAAGGCTCTAAGTAACATGGTATACCAAACTCATCTCATCTGATCTGAAGGAGTGAGACAATTCCTAAAATAGAGAACCATAGTAAGGCTTGTGTTTGCTTTCTTTCTCTACTTATTCTTTCATCCACAAGAATATTTTTTTTGCCAAGAGAAACAGGTTTCAACAAGAGGGGTAGAGTGTCCCTCGACTCACTATAGCCTACATGTAAAGAGTGAATGCAATAAAACATTTCTTCAGGGAAAGGAGAGGGATCAGTGGCATTTTAAATGCCACTGGGCAGACAACAGGACTGCAAACAAATACTTGGCAAACATTCTTATGGCTACTGAATTGTATTACACTACAGTTTTACTGATACATATATTGATAACATGTTCACTACTTTCTTCTCCCTTTATTTAGAAGAAACTGGGAGGTGTATCAGCATTTTGGTGAGAAATGCAAGCCAGTGGATATACTGTGAAAATACTAGCTGAGGAAATATAGGTGGAAACATGACTAATTTCTAGACCCTTTTCATATTTAGGAATATCTGATAAGATTTTAGCCCTGTGAAGTCTGAGACAAATCTGCATATTCCCAGAGACAGAAAACAACTAAACAGCAACATTAAAAGACATATAATTAAGTTCAGAAGCCTTGCAAAAGAGACAGCAGCTGGTCATATTTGGAGGAGCAGAATTTCGTATTTGTCTCAATTTTGTCTAAATCCCACTCATTTTTTGCCTGGAACACTGTTCTCTCCCTGTGTAAAGGCAATGGTTTTATAGCTCTTTACAATGTTGTAATGATGCACAGATTAAAGACAGAAAGGATCTCAGGCACCTTGACAAAATGAGCAACCTATGGCAGATAGGCATCATTTTGGTTCTTGAATAGCCCAAAAGTAACAGCAGAGGCTCAGCACTATGGCCCTTATATTTACCCTGGACAAGTTGTAGCACCCACTGCCTACCCTTGATGTCCACTGCAAATCTGACCATGGAATGAGGGACCAGATGGTCAGTGTGTGCAGAGTATGTTCTGGATAGCTCAGAGCCACTGAACAGGAGCTGCACTTGCGTACTGGCTGTTCGTCTGGGTTTTCTGGGCAGCAGGCAGACAGCTGGAGTTCCTGTCCCAACAGAGGTAGGCGGAATCCCAAAATCTTAGCTAAATTATACCATTCCCATACCATCCGTGAAGGCAAAAAATCAAATAGGACCATAAACACAGAAGGCAGTGGTAAGAGGAAGACTAAAGTCTCTTCAGTTCCCTGGTAAACCTATGTATTTAAAACAATGCCACTGATTCGTCTGTTGGGCAGATCAAATCCTTTAAAAGACTAAAGACTAAATTTCACAACATGAGGAACTAAAGCTGTATTAACTCCTGTACAGTTTTACTGGAGTGTAAAAGAGAACAAAGCAACAAAAGAAAGAATAATGCTATGTGTAAAAATGCTGTGGAGTGGATGAGAGAAAGCACACTTGCTGAAGTCAGTGTAAATCAATCACTGAGCATCGCTAATATGTTTTTACCTTTGTGGAAAGATAAATTTGGTCATTGTGAGAAGAAGTGAGGCTTCACACACACACACACACGCACACACATGCGCGCACACACACACAAACATTAGGCAAACATTTCCTGGAATAAAATTTGAGTTTTATTTGGCTATGTTTATACACCTTTTCTAATGGCATTCCAGCAGATATTATATCGAATGAGTTGATTGAAAATTATGTTTTCACAAAGGCAAATGGTGAATGGAACTGAAGGTTCAGTTAATGGAACTGAATTTTTACACATTGCAGCATTTACATAGGAAATCTGGGTCCGGGAAAAATCATTTATGCTGTTATAAAGCAGAAGAAACTACCTACGTATTCAAGCCAAACCAAAGAACACAGTTTTAGTTCAGATGATCCAACACTCACAGATCCTACAATATAATCCAAAGACAAATTATTATTGCTGGAGTTTGCTTGGAGCATAAATGTCAACATAGAATGTATGTAGTAAACATTGTAAGCTATCGATGCACAGACTATTGACATAAAAGCTTAAGCCTTTGATTAAACTGTTACATAATGTTTGTTTAGATCCAAATACAGCACAAATCCAACAACCATTTCCTTCTTCCCAGGAAGAAACGTAGCAGCAATTGCAGGTTAAATGCAGCAGCAAATGCTTTAGTTCTCAAAACATAAAAACCCCGAAACCAATTAATGGAGTCCTTTGGCAGGGAATGAAAGGAATAAAAAAATGAATATATGAAAGAAAATAATGCAATATAAGAAACATATCAGCTGCAAAAGGACTGGGCTAATTTACTGTTGAAACTCCAAACAGGTTTTAGGCTTGAAATTAATATCTTCCGTATCTATTGAAACCAGTAGGACAGAACAGAGTAGTGCTTGTCTACAAAATTTTCAAAGCATTTTTTTTTTGTTGTTTTCCAGTAGAGTCATACAAAAAGGACCTACAGCTTTGAAGCTAAGCAATGGGGAATTGTACACAGCTTCAAGGAATCTGTAAAAGGCCAGACAGTTGAATATAAAAAGTCAGATTTTACTGTGATTACATTGGTCACCTGTGATGTTTTGTACATCTATCTCCACTAACTGGTTTTCTGATATAGGAAGTGGGATTAGTCATAAAGTTTTAAACACCTGCCTCACTTCTGGGAGAGCTATAAATCAAGGTAAGTAAATTGTAAGATGAACTTTCATCTTCTGTATGACTAAGAAAAATAGTCTGGTCATTGATGATTCAATAATTTAGATTTTTTTTTTTTTAAATGTGGTGGGCATTATGGACCTTATTCTGGCTCCTAAATTTAGTGCAATGAGTATGAGTGAAATTTCTTGTTTCATTTACAGATGCGTTATTTGTTTCATAATTTTAATCCAAAATCAGATGCTTTGTTAAAAGCAGTGAAAGCATTTTACAATAATCTTCGTGAAAATAGCTTTATGAATATTAATGACAGAAAGGTAACTGTTATCTTTATGCACAGAGAGCCTGTAACCTCAATAGCTTATTGGAATTCATTGGAAGAAAACATTGTTGATACAGACAGTAAAGACTCTCCTACATTGGATTCTGAAAAGAGTGAAGAACTCCACTGTTTCAAAAGCAAGGTGTGTGATTGTAATCATAGAATAAAAGTTCTTCATTTTCAGGAATTGTGGAACCATAGAATGGTTTGTGTCGGAAGGGACCTCAAAGATCATCCAGTTCCACCCCCCCTGCCACGGGCAGGGACACCTCTCACCATACCAGGCTGCTCAAAGCCCCATCCAGCCTGGCCTTGAACGCCTCCAGGGACAGGGCCTCAACAGCTTCTCTGGGCAACCTGTTCCTGTGTCTCACCACCGTAATATATATACATACATATATGTATATATACACATATATATATATGTACATATATGTATATATGTACTTATATATATGTAAATTCAATGCTTAAAATAAAATTTCCATTTTACAGATAGGAATCTGGTGTATAGGCAAAACAACTTTATAGTCTGCCTGAGCAAAGCTGAACACAGTCAGAGAATAGTACTAGTATTGTCAAGCTGAATTATTAATTAATGATGCAAAATTACAAATAAATAATCCAACATGGAAAGTTTTAGGAGCACTTTTAAATTTGTATATTAAATTAAGGTATTTTAATGAGAAACTGTAATAATAAATGAGATCTCCACAGGAATCATAAGTGTATCTTTTATTACCAGTGGTATAAAGAATACTAATCAAATTATTGATGATGAGATACTTAAAGTTCTCCCTACTTTTAACAAATTAATTCTAAACATTTAATTTTAACTGAAGTGGAAACAGATGCTTTCATTAAGACTATGTATTAAAGATATAGTAAATTATTGCATACTGTTTTAATGATTTAAGGTTTTTTATTGGATAACATGTTCTTTATTTCAGAACCTTTTAAAATATAGCTAATTAAAGACCTCACCAAATATATAATTTAAAGGAATACTTTGTTTGAAGAAGAAATCATAGTGAAGAGATGTTTCTGGCCATATAAATCTTATGTCTTTTTTTCTGTCATTTTTGCTTTCACTCTTAAAAACTAAAAACTATGATTTCAGCTTCTCCAGGTGACAGAATGTCGAAAAACCTCACAGATTTACAATAAGTTTTTCTATATTTCTATTATCACTTAACTATTACTGTCATATGAATGCTACATCTGTTTTCGTAAAACGTGTATAAATTCATTGCATCCCAAAATTCTTTCACGCAAGTTTGCAACCTAAAGACATTAAACCAATTAGGTCTGTAAGTTGTAATATTGACATAAAAGTATATGCCTCTATGCAAAAATACTTATTCTGGTAAATAAGCATATGTCTATAACATGTATTAAAAAGCTACAAATCTATTCTTACCTTCTTAGTGTGTCAATAAATATGGGCATTTTTCTTGAGATTTTACCACAGCAATTTCTGTTTCTCGGTTAGATTAGTAGTTACTCAGTCAGAAGTAGTAACAAGACTCAAAAGTTTCGTTAATTGAATTCACATTCTCATCAACTTCGGTAGACATTGCATCAGACTTCTGTAAGCTCTTATTTAACAGACGGAGTTTCATTATATCTGTTATCCCATTGAAATCAATAGGACTACAAAGAAATGGGTGATCACTCAAGGTAAAAGGCGTAAGGATCTAGCCCTTCACTGGTGTTAATTTGTTAGAATATACTGTCAATGCATAGTACGTTTCCATGAAATGCCTATCTGTATTATCAGAATTATTTATGACATTTAATATCAAGAAATGTTTCATCATTGCATATTCAACACTGTATGTGTTTTATGAATTCAGTCTCATTAAAAGTCATAGCAGGCTAAGAAAGGTTGCAATAGCTATACCTTGAATATTGTAGTGACTTTTTTCTGGCCTCAAAAGTTTGTTCTTGTTGTTGTCCAAATCATCAGATATCTGTGAACGCAGAATGATACATAAGAAGGTCTGTACCTCCAAATAGATTTGTTGATAATAAAAAGTAATATTGTTGACAATGAAAATAAAAATATTGTTGACAATAGAAAAGTATTAAATGTACATGTGTATGTCTCTGTTGGATTTTCTTTGGGATTACGTCCCTAAATCTCTAAATTTTAAGCTATTGGTACATGCTTAGATTTATTTCAAAGAAAATAGTTTAACAAGCTTTAAAGTAACAAGAATTAAAAAGAAGCAGGTCTCCCTAGGCTTAACAAACATAGATATACATTAGTTCTATCTTTCTTACTCAGGGACTGGTACCCAGACAGGATATATTCAATAAATCAACTATGTAAAACTAGTGACTTTATAGCTCTCAGAAGTTATGCCAAAACTATGGAGCAAATCAGTTCTGTGGAGTTTCAGTTCCTGGGCCTGTGTTTCCACCCCAAAAAAGGGGTTAGTCTTCACAAAAAATCTTCTCTCCCAAAATGACATTTGGGACAATCAGCGTTCAGAGTCAGACTTGGGATAGGAAACACTCCTGAGTCCCATGTTGTATATGAAGCAGGAGAAAAGAGTTTTAGTGTAATGATATACATCTAGATAGGAGATTCACTGCTAGTCTTCAGTGGAATCATGTGGAACAAAATTCATATCAACGACCTTGATATGTCTGGGTTACTGCTCAGTCATTGTACAATTATAATCAATTATCTAAGTCACTCCATTGACATGTTTCCCATAATTGAGTAAAAAAGCCATGTAGTTATGATTAATGTACTTTGAACTTTGGTGTCTTTAGTCTGAAATCTGTGGTTTCTGTCCTTTCCTGAATGGTACAAACAGGCAAAATACGACCTCTGCTTGGAGGAAGGACTTGACAATGCTTAGCACTTCTCAAAATCTGTATCCTGGGTGAAGTTTCTCCCTCCTGATGTTTATTTCACATGTAATTTGAAAGCAGTCTGCTCATATAGGCAGCAGTTTTCCTCCCCAGTTCTTCTCTACTTTTAGTATTTTATTTATGGCTGTTCATTTTTTCTGTCCTTGTCATAGATTATTGGAGAGCACTTCTACCTACTGACATTACTACATAAGACAGAAGTAAAATCCCTAATAATTTTGTCACTGAGATACTCCCATAAACAAGAGGGGGTTTGTGGGGTTTGTTAGGTGTTTTTTCAGTCTTACCCCTTTACTCTACACGTATGTCCTGGAATGGGGAAGTCATCTGTTCTCCAAGTGTTTTGTACGTTTTCATAGCTGTCCAGGAACACCAGAGGTTAGGGCTACAATCTACACATCCCTGGCTGGAACTCTGGTGGTTGCTACATAGGAGGTCAGATTGCTTCCTTATAACATGAAAGCATGACTAAAATACTGTCTGAAAGGGGCAAGTTGACACACGTATGACTCCAATGCATTGAAATAGAGAAAGGATTTATCCCATATGAATCTTTCTCCATGCCACCTTCCTTGCTTCCTCCTCTAGTGTTTTGTTCCTTTTACATTTAATAGGAAACAGTTACCTAGCTAGGAAAGAAAACTAAAAACAAACAACCACAAAGCCTAAGTAGAAGTGAGCAGTATAATAAATTAATGTGGAAGTCTTGCCTACAGATATTATGTCCTTCCTAGAAGAATGGAAGGTTTGCTTGAGTATATTCACAAGCCAGAAAATCATTGCATTTTCTCCAAAACTTCCTTCTTCAAACTGGTGGGGAGTCTAAAGCAACTTTCTTCTGAAACTTTCTTTGCTGTCTCAGTCATTTAGGGCATTTCTCACTGAGTTATTTCCAAGGAAGCTACCACCTAGATCAGTAACAGAAAGGAGCAGTCTCTGAACTACTCTCAGAATGCTGCCTTATCTCAAGTGTTGTGGAGTATGTGCCGTGCACCTTCTGGCTCATAGTAACACCAAAACTGACAAAGAGTCAGTAAAGCCAGACAGTTCTGAAAATAAACAAACAAGCCAGCAAACAAAAACCTACATGATCTATTGTTGAAACAAAGTTGCTGGCATTAAAAATAGAAAAAAGGTCCAGATTTATAGTTCTCCCACATCTTTAATTTATGAAGTATGTTTTGTCAATGATAAAGCAAAAGCTTAAATGTACGGCACTAACAACACTTGAATCTAAGCACAAAGAAATGCAATGCAACTATTTCAAATATTATTATGCACTGTTATTGCTGAAAGAACAGAATTGCTTGACTAACATAAAGAATCCCATGCAATGAAATGACTTTGCAGTCCTTTGATCTTGGTAGGTGTGCCAGACTACACTGCTTCTTGTCACCTTTATTGCTTGTCAGATACAGTGGGAAAATGCTTCTAAATTTTTGAAATAGTGTTGATAGAAAATATTTTACAATAGTCAGAAGTCTTTAGAGGTATTCTGGAAGCTTAAAAAAATTCAGGTAAATTCACAATTCATTGCCAAGATAGATTCCTTTTCAAATTTGGGGGGATTATAGATGACATTAGCCAAATAGAGGCTAAATCTTTTCTTTCACATGTCTTCTACCATCTAAATAGCAATTCTGATGATATTAGAAAGGCATGAAGAATTTGGCTACATATTTTAAAGCAAAAATTTGGGAAAACGCAGAGAGGTGTTATCAATGTAGTCATCTAGTCAATGCAAACCTTCATCTTCACTTCAGCAGTTTATTACTTCCTTTGAAAGTAATAGTAATCCCTTTCAAAAATAACACACACGAAACATTTTCATGTCAAGAGTAATCACAACATCTCATCCCAAGAACATCTGAAACCACTGTGAACTCTGGATACATCAAAGCCAAAAAAGAATGACATATGAGAATGTCAGACTACCACTGCGAGGGCACACATCTTGGCAGTACAGAGCCTGGTACATCTGTACAGCTTCTGACATCACAGAACATTTGTTTGCTGGAGGATAGCTTCAAGGTAGTAAGTTTATACTTAATAAATTATTTAGTCAGATTCAAACATTGAAGAAACTTTAATGGTTATATACTGACCTATAAACAAACTTACGTGCAGCTTTCAGCAGTATATTGAAGATCTAAGTGCCCATGTGTTAAGCCAAATTAAATAGACATGAATATTTTCTAAAGTTTATTTTGATGGTCATTAGTAATACTTTACTGAACACAGTCTCAGGCCTTTTACATTGTGCTGATCCCTTTTCTGTCTTTAATAATTAATATTAACAGTCTATGGTGAGAGCGGATCAACTTTTGCTTAGAAAAGAAGACAAGTAGTTAATAATTCTAATGATACTTCTTTTTGAAGACTATTAGCTATAGAAAAAGTAATTCTTACTTTCCCTTCCCCCCTTCCTCTTTCCCCTTCCATTTTCCTTCAGTTGCTTTGCTGTGCTAGGCTTTGTTTTACCTGACTCCTTAATTATTGTCCTTAGGACATACTTATATGGACGAGACATCTCCATCATTTCTACCCAATACCTTCTGAAGCAGGAATGCTATTAAATAATTGTCTAGCAGTCTTGCTTCATTTTGTTCTCCGAGCATTTCCTATAAGTATATTCAATTTTATTCTCCTGTTCCATTTCATTCTTTTCTCTCTTTTTATGCCCAACTCTCAAGTGTTTTCAGTCATGACTCAGGGGATTGTAAGCTTTCTTTTCCCTGTTGATTAACTGGCTCCACCACGCAGATTCAATACCTTGAAATGCATTTCTTTCTTTTCATTCTAGACCTTAGTGTATTTTACAAATAAATTTTGGCCGGTGCTCGGAAGCTTTGTAAGAGTCTGAAGGGACGTATTTGCCACAGTATGAATCTCTGATGAGCAGCTCATTGACTGACCCTTAAACACTTGCCCTTTCTCAAGTAAAGGGATTCCTCAGCATTTCATGTGTTTTTGTGAGTCAAACACTGATGATTTTACAACCATTGCTTTCTTTTAACAATAACACAGACTTGCCCTGGTGTTGTTCCTATGGCAACCTGTCGTCCTTTCAATTTGTTTGACCAGGGAGAACACAATGTAGTGCATTTGTGCAACTGTAACTTAAAAAACAGCAGATGACATTTTAAAACAAAAGCAGCAAGATCCAGCAAAGGCTCTACATTCTACCGCTTTAATAAACGTTATCTCCAAGTCTCTAGAGTTTTGATTGCTAATGGTTTGATTCATTTACGAAAAGTATGACATAGGAAAAGACAGGAAAACATACATAGTGACATAACTGCTATCATAACAATATCAAAATAAAACTTGAGAAACCACTGCAAAGTACACATTTATTCTTTTCTGATTTCCTAATCTCTGGGGTTTAACCTTGAATTTAAATAATTTTAGAAACAGCAAAGAAAAGCCTATGGTATAATAAATATAACATAACATAACATAACATAACATAACATAACATAACATAACATAACATTATAATACAATATAATACAATACAATACAATTCAATACAATTCAATATAATATAATATGATATGATATGATATGATATGATATGATATAATATAATATAATATAATATAATATAATATAATATAATATAATATAATATAATATAATATATAATACAATACAATATAATACAATACAATACAATACAATACAATACAATACAATACAATATAATCAAGCCAGAATGGTCTCATAGAAATTACTGACTCATAGCATTTTGGAATTCATAGTGGAAAAGAGTTATATTTTACAGTGTGCTGACAAAAAGTTAAAATTGCAGTGTTATAAAGGATTTTTTTTTATTTGCTTGCTTGCTTGCTTGCTTGTAGCATTGGGAAAATTAATGACATGTTATGAAGACTTAGGGCTACATTCATGCAGAATAGGAATATGAAATCAACCCATATTGCTTCATGCTGGTTTTCATGCTTCCATCTTCAGCATCTCAATAATTTTCTCTCGAAAGGCTGCAATCCTTAGGTAAGTGGGCTTAAAGTGAGTCTAGTTGCTTCTTCATCTGTGCTGAAGTCCCATTCTTTCCTGTGACTCCTGTCATATTCTTCTTAACTTAGAGCCGTCATCAGTTATCTGATGAATAAAACCACATGGTCCAGTGACTTACAAATCCTGATGTGCATGGGTTAGAAGTCTAAAGAGAGTGAAGAGTAACTTCTTTATTAACTTGTGTATTAATACTTAAGTTAATCAAAGTTAATAGAAAAATTAGTTCGTGCTCTCCCTAGACTTTCAGCCCATCCAACCTCAGTCAGGGCTCTATGCTTTCTGAATTTGATTTGACATAAATTATTACTGGGAGAAAGTACTTACTGATTTTTAAATAAGAATATTTTTCCCTCCACTTCTATGTTTGTAACTGCATATCATTATCATGTTATAGACGACTGGAGTGGAAGCACATCAGAAACTCACTCATTTCCATGTTCTGAAGTTAGAGCAACAATATATAAATCTTCTTTAAAGGCTTACAATACAGGTTGTGAAGTCTTCTTAACCAATGTACCACATTATTCTATCCACAATCTCCTTTTCTGCAGTTTAAGCTCATTGTTTCTTGTTTTAAAAGAACACAGACAAACATTGTTGCTTTCTTTTCTGGCAAGCGGTATGATATTTGAAGACATTAATTTCTCTCCCCAGCCTTCTCTTTTCAAAACTAAGCCACACCAACTCTTTCTGTTTAGCAGATCTTGCTTCTTGATTTCTAATCACATTTGCTGAACTACTTCACGCTTTTTTAGTTGATCTGTATCTTTCTTGAAGTGTTCTTTAGAAGTTTAGGTAAGTACTCCACTTTAGATCTTTTTTTGGCAGAATAGAAGATTACTTTGACAGTCTTAAAAAACTATTCCCATCTAGCCCCCCCTTTTTTTCTTCTCTTTCTTCTTCTTTTAGGAAGATTGTTATTGGTAACTGATATTCAGCCTACACTTCAGTATAGGCACAAGACCTTATTTGATGCTGATGCTTTGACAGTCTTTTGTCCATGAGGCATTTTTGCTGTCAACTGCAACTCCAGACTCTGTACAAATCCTTAGTAGGACTTATGATATCAATTTAGATCTTTCACTTAGTTGAGCAAGTTATTTTAATGATAATATTTTCGGAAGTATTTGTAGTCCTCACTTTCTCCTACTCCTTTCCCAAATTATTATCTCCAGTTTTGAATAAGGATACTCTGTACTGCGTTAAATTATTAATGAGAACATTAAACAATAAGAAATCCAAAAGAGCTCCCAAAGGTACCCACTGAATACAACCTTCTAGTTAGAATGTGGACCTTTGTAAACATGCTTTGGAAAAAATTTAATGAGGTCTCCTCTATCTCTTCCATAATTTTGTGAAGTCTGTGTTTCCCTGTATTGTATATGAGAATACCAAATTCAACCATATATGTTCCAAATTAGTAAACTAGCTTAGCAAATAAGGTAAGTAAATTAGCTTATCTGAATATAATTTTTCTTGGCATGTTTCAATTATATAAATATTTAATATATATTTATATATATTATTTAATATGTATTCTATAATTATGTGTTAAAAAAATAATCTGCTGAGGAATCTGTTCTCACTAATTTCACATGTATGGAAACTCAAATGTCTGCTCTCTATTTCCTTTGATTCTACTTCACCTTCATTTAATGTTGGATAGTATTGTCATGCTTTACCTGTGGTCAATAATCCCACCTATACATCTATGGTTCCTTACACTTCAAAATCAAATGACTCTAATTTCCTTTAGACAGATTTCTCACTGCAGAAAAATGAACTTGATTAGACTTACTAAACTGAAGACATCTACCTAGTAATTTTTTTTAAACTGATTCTTTTGGTCATTCTAGTTTAAGTGCATGTAAAAATGTCAACAGTATTTATTTTGTTACTTAGAAAATCATGAGCTTTAGTTGTTTTGTGGTTTGGCTATTTTTTTACAATGAATAGTGGTGCTAAAAAACATTGAAACCTTCATTTTGGTCATGTTTTAGCTTTTAGTACCTGTTAAATAGACAAGTTATGTCTTCCACTCATAAAATTGTCCTTCTGGAATGTTTTTCTTTTACTGCCTCCCATTCCACTCATTGTAACTCTTTGTGTCTTATTCTTTTTTCATAGAATCAAAGAATCATGGAATAGTTTGGGTTGGATGGCACCTTTAAAGGTTATCTAGTCCAACCTCCCCTACAATGAGCAGGGACATCTTCAAACAGATCAGATTGCTCAGAGCCCTGTCCAACCTGACCTTGAATGTTACCAGGGATGGGGCATCCACCACTTCTCTGGGCAACCTGTTCCAGTGTTTTACCACCCTTATTGAAAAAAAATTCTTCCTTATATCTAGCCTAAGTTTTCCCTCTTTTAGTTCAAAGCCATTACCCCTTGTCCTATCACTATACTCCCTGATAAAGAGTCCCTCACAGGAGAGCACCTGAAGTGCAGCACAAAGGAATTCCAGCCAGTAAGTCAGCTTCATCGGGGACCAAACTTAAAGGTCTCATGTAAATGTAGCATGGGGAAAAAAACAAGAGGAAACGTGCACACCTGCAGGGCTATGATCTCATTGGCATCACGGAGACATAGTGGAATGTCTCCTACAACTGGAGTGTTAGAATGGAAGTATACAGGCTTTTTGGAAAGCACAGGCAGGGGAGACAAGGAGGGGATGTCACCCTCTATGTCAATGACCAGGTGGAGTGCATGGAGCTCTGCCTGTGGATGGATAAGGAACCAACCAAGAGCTTATGGGTCATGATTAAAGGGAACACAGGTACAGGTGATGTTGCAGTTGGGGTCTGCTACAGGCCATCCAACCAGGAAGAAGGAAGACTGAGTGGATGAGGCCCTCTATAGACAGATAGGAGCAGCTTCACACTCACAAGGCCTGGCCCTCATGGGGGACAACACAGAAGGGCATAAAGAATCGAGGAGGTTCCTGGAATGCATTGATGATAAGTTCCTTCTCTAAGTGATAGAAGAACCAATGAGGAGAGGTGCTATGCTGGACCTTGTTCTCATCAACAAGGAGAGGCTGGTGGGGAATGTGAAGATCAAGTGCAGCCTTGGCTGCAGTGACCATGAAATGTTAGAGTTCAAGATCCTTAGGACAGTGAGGACAGCACACAACAAGCTCACTACTCTGGACTTCAGAAGAGCAGACTTTGGCCTCTTCAGGAATCTGCTACTCTGGTAGAGTACCATGGGATAAAGCCCTGGAGGGAAGAGGGGCCCAAGAAATGAAGAACTTTTTTATTCTGTTATTACAATCACACACCTTGTTTTTGAAACAGTGGAGTTCACTCTTTTCAGAATCCAATGTAGAAGAGTCTGTTGCTCTCTATTGTCTGTATCAACAGTGCTTTCTTCCAATGAATTCCAATAAACTATTGGATAATCTATAGTTTTTGCAAACATACCTAGGTAGGTCAAGAACCTTGTTACTCCAATGTTATTCTGCTTATCTGAATTTTTCTTGTGGGAATAAAAAGTTCTTCATAATTTCTCTTAAAAGAACAACAAAAAAAATAACATTTTAGTCTCCAGATTCCCTGTTCATGTAACTTGGCATCTGACTGCATTCAAGCTACTGAGCTAGTTCACACCACCCAAAGACATCAGTCAGTTATCTTAACTTGCTCATATTCTTTTCAGTACTGCCTAACAATGATGTGTTTGGTTTTTTTTTTATTATATGTACATTATAACTATTAAATAAAAAATGCCAAGAAAATATTCATTAGCTTTCTCATTATTTGTCCCATGTTGATCACAGGTTTCCTGAAAAGTATATTTTATCTACATGACTCTCAACAATGGAAATGACTCAAATATAGGAATCTAAAGCATGAGTAATTGTAAAGTAAATAACGAATGTATGGTAATGGGAGATTTATGCAGAACTGACATATCCCACTCAGTAAAGAGGGAGGGTAAGTGACTTCAGATTTGTAAATTCTCAACGGACTAAGATGAGATAAATCTCAAGGTCCATATAGAAACATTTATTAGCTTACCAAAATGGTAGGAATAGGTCTTAACAAGTCCACAATAATTGGTTAAGTGTATAACAAATTATGGCGAGTGGTGGCATATACATACTGTTAGTTAACAACAGCTATACGACAACTTATGGCAAGCGGTACTTAAGGTCGTTACTTAACAATTCTAAGAGAAAAGAGAAACTGAGGGATAGAGAAAGGAAAAGACAGAGAAAAAAGACAGAGATAAAGAGATCATCAGTCCTGATTCCAGCATCTTTTTCAGGGAATCTTCCCAGGCATAATCTTCTTCTTTCTTGGAAAAATCTTCCCAGGTATGGTCTTCTTTCTTGGGAAGAATCTTCCCAGGCACTATCTTCTTCTTTTGTTTCTTCTTTGTTTTCCCCTAGGGACACTTATTTTCCCCTTTTATATTTGCTGAATTAGCATGGTCCACCCCCCTGGCTGAGGACAGACTCATCTCAGGTTTCTCCCTTCTCCCAGGTGACGTGTAGCATGAATTGGGTGGAGAGATGAGTGCCATAGTCATACATGTTTAGCATGATCTCTATAATCTTCATTAGCATATGCAGGGGTGTGTGCTTTCCCATGCATTTTGCAGATAATGAAGCAAAGGTCACTCATCGGACACAATGGCCTTGAGAACTGAGAACTAGCAAGCTCCCCACACAAGTGGCAGAACTATCCTGTCTTCACAAGACAGTTCTCCCACACTTTCAGGCGCCAGAATTGTTAGCCTTATCAGTTCTTGAAGGCCAGGCCTGCATTATGTATTTCCTTGCAAGTGTTTGAGGCATTCCATTGAAGGCTTGGAGGGTCTTCTGCCCCTCGTCAGGGAATTTATAGTCCATCCCTTACAAGAACAAGGTAATTTTTTATATTACTGAGTACTATTTGGGAAATGTATTGCTCCCTGGGTGTTGCTTGGTCCTTCTGAATAGCTGCACGCGTAATTCCAGCTAGAATAGCCTCAAATTTGTTTTTCTTTTGGGGACAGTCCTTATCATAAAAAGCAACTCCAGAACTGAAAGGTTAAAACCTGAAAAGTTGCTAGTATTGTCTATCTAATTTTTCACAAGAGACTCAAGGTATTTGGATAGAATGAAGTGACCTAGCATCAGGTATAGCAGAATTCTCCTTCTGTTTTGCATGAGATTGTACAAAATACATTCAGCCAGTTGTTCATAAATATTTATTTTATTTTTTTGTTAGTAAAAATGAAGCATTTTGAAATGCATATGTAATTTCAAGGGTTACATGTTATAACTTCATAAGCAGAAATATGGGAACAGATTTAATTCAGAGAAAATAGCTCTTCATTTATCAAACAAAATCTCCATGCCGCTACTGCGCTCTGTAGCAAACATAACAGAAGGTGGTTTACTTCAGTCTTAGTACCTCTGTGGCTTTGGCAGACAGTGAAGCACCAAATGAGCAGACCATCTGAGGTGCTAGATCATGTTAAGAAACAACTTCATCTTTAAACATTTATTTAAACTTGATTGATGAACTTTTACCAATCACAAATAGTAACAACAATTCTGAAAGAACTCATTTTAAATAAATTATGATATTTTGCAGGGGAATGAGAAGGAGGTTTAATCAAAAGTTAAAACCACTCCTTCTTGTATCTTCAGAAATACGTCTTCATAACTTTTTAATTATAAAGTACATAATTGCAGTATATCCATTTCACCACATCTAGCAGTGATAGTATTATTACATCAGTACAATAAGAAAGTGATCTCCCTGAAATAAGGAACACAAACTCAGGCAAAAATCATGCAAAACAAGCCAACGTAAATGAAATGTCCGTTTACATTGTGAACATCCTCCTATACGGCTATAATATTGTATGTGCCATTGAAAAATTTGTTCTTGCAGCCAGAAAAAAAGAGTCTAATAATTTGGTTTTTATGTTAAGTAATTTGAACACTCTGGTTGCTGTTTTCAGAGAAAAAAATAAATAAATTTAATTATGAATGAAACATTTAATAACGTTAGTACAGTGAGAGGCTAAACAGGAGGAAATAATCACCATTTCAATCTGGATGAGCAAAAAATAATGCAGATTTGTGGAATAAATATTTTTTAGCCCTCTTTTCGTTAAAAAAACCCTATTTTCAACAGAAATTATTGATGTAGACACTGCAAGATATGTTGTGGTTTTGTCCAAATCAGCCAATGGCCGGTGACAGATGCTCCCCCCCAGCCTCTTGTGCATGGAGAGGCAGAGAAGAGATGAAGAGATTTATGAGTTTAGAAGAAACTAAACTGCTACTAATAATAAGATAAAAAGGAAAATAATTAAATAGATACAGTATATACAAAACCATATTAAGCTCCCAGGATGATGTCACCGGCAGGCACTGGGGAAGTCCCAGACTGGACTCAGCAATGAGTGGGAACTAGGTTCCAGAGATGGAGTCAGGAACCCATGGATCAGTATCAAAGGCAGATGAACAGACAGAGTCCTCCTCAGACATCAGCCATTAAAGGAAGATAGCTGACATTTTTATCCCTCAGCTTTTATACTGAGCATGGGGCAGATGGGATGGAATACCCTGGTGGTCAATTTTGGGTCACCTGTCCTGTCCATTCCTCCCTGCAGATGTGACCCCTCTATGCTTTTCCACTTCTGACCCTCCAATGGGGCAAATAACAAAATTAGCTGACCTTGGTTGTTATAGCAGTAAGTATAAGCAAGAGCCTCGCTGCATACCATTCCTTAGCACAAACTGTCTTACCACTCTGAACGAACTGTTTTCAACACATGCTGTTAGTTTGAGACAGTTAGAAGAGGCCTAGCTAAGAAGCAAAATTACTGAACAGAAAGCTGTTTCTGTTTTACCTCAAACCAGGACAAGATATTATTTTGATTTACACAACAGTTTACACATGTTAGTTAACACATGTTACCTAACATATGTTTGTTTGTAATAGCTGAGAATAGGGCTTCAGAAGAAGCATTCCAATTGTTTATTATTCCCCAGCTGTTGAAACATGATGTAGTTTTTATTGTTATTTGCAGAACCCTTCTTAAAAGTAGTCAGATTTTTTTTGTGTCTTATAATCATTCTTCTAAAAGATTGTCCCAGAACCTAACAGATATATAGGCTATGGATAGACTATTATCAGTTTTTATACACGTTCCAGTGATGATTTTTAGCGTAGATAACCAAGGGATAGGAAAACAGACAAAAGGATTTTGCTCTCCCTTGTGTTTACCTTGCTGTTACATTTATGGACAGAAATCAATTTTGCTAGATTAAATTGGCTGAGGTATTTTTGTCCTTTAATGTAACTGAGTCCACATACCATCCATTTTTATTACTCTGAATCTGCAACGTAATTTGGATCTCTTGGCCTTGCTCTGCTTTGTCTTGCTTTCCTTTGCTTTCCCTTCCCCATGGACATATTCTCTGTTTCAAAGGTGTTTCCCAGATCTTCATTAGAGTTTCAAAATTATTACTAGCTTACTCAAAAAGATTAGTCACCATATTTCCCCCTGAAGACTTGATCATTAGTCATCTCCTTTCAGTATGACACTGACCTTCAATGTAATTCATTTTCATCTCCTCAGAGTACAGTCTTTCTTCAACTTTATTCCCTATACATTTCTAGTTTAAATAATATCCTCCTGCGTATCATTCTTGTACTGGGTCTGGCTGGGGTTTAGCTGGGATGGACTTAACTTTTTTTCATAGCAGCCCTTAGGATGCTTTGATTTGGATTTGTGACTGAATGTTGATAATACATGTTTCATCTAATGCTGAACAGTGTTTACACAGGCTTGGGGCTTTCTCTGGTTCTCTCTCTGCTCCCCTGTTAACATCCTGGTCCAACTACATTGGGCACGGGAGAGGTTCACAATGATTTCCAAGTGTGAGATTAAGACACAAACAAGGCCAGATGCTGCTCACTGCAGGTTTATTGTTATTCTCCAGCAATAGTCACTGAGATGAGTGATAGAGTAAAGGCGGAAGTAGAGGAAAGGCAGAAAGGAGAGGCAGTATTATGAAGCACAGCAAGAGCGTAGTCACCACCACAGGCCTGATGATGTCTCAGCTGTCCTCTGGAACTCAGCAGTCCCACATTGATTCATGTTTGTTGGTGGTGAAAGTCTCAGTCCCAATTCCCAGATTGTGGTGGGTCAGCCGCACCAGTTATAGTCCAGGTAGCCCAGGTTGGTCAGTACCTTGACCAATCAGCATGACGGTGGCCTTTGCCCAGCTAATTGTCATTTGACATGGTTGCCGCATAAGCTTTTCCTGCCCCCTGCTGCTTGGGCAGTGCTTGGCTCAGCAGAGTCATTGTGTCTCATCAAGTTTGGGGTTAATGGGACAATTCGAGGTGGGGCCCAGGGTAGGCAGGGTCTGGCCACTCTGATAGACAAAGGCCTACAGCTGATGGCAGCACACCCTTTTCAGCTGATGGCAATCTTGGGTGGTGACTAATTAGCAGAAGAATGGTCTGCAGAAGGTGCTAAATAGATACAAGCAAGCTTCTTATTGGCCTGCAAGCCTGCCGTTGATTTGCAGAAGCTTAAGCAAACTTTAAGACAATTATTTTGAAGTTCCAGTCTCTCACATCCCCCCACAGTGAGCAGGCAAGAAGTTAGGAGCTTGGTAGCCAAGACAGCTGACCCAAGACTACTGACCTGAACTGGCCAAAGGGATATTGCTATATAATGCCATGTTCAGCAATAACAAGTGGGGCTGTCTTCCAAGGTAGCTATTGCTCAGACTGGCTAGGTATCAATCTTGTGGGAGGTGTTGAGTGTTTGTCCTTGCATCGCTTTTTTTTTTTTTCTTCATTCTTTCTTTCACTTATTAAGATATCTTATCTCAAATAATGAGGTTTTTTTTCACTTTTGTTCCTCCTGTTCTCTCCCTCTGAGGAAGGAGGGGGAGCAAGTGACTGTGGGTGCTTAGCTGCTGGGTGGAGTCAACCCACAATAGTTCATAAAAGTTCTAGAGTTTTCCATATTTTTTTCTTTGTAGGAAAGTAGTTATCTAATAAAATTGAGTTGTCCCATCCTGATCTAACTTTGATAAAGAAATGTTATATTTTATTTAATTTTCCTTTTATCTCCAAATATTTTTCTCTCTCATTTGAAATCAAGTGGTCAGTTTTGTGTTTTCATTAACAGTTCTTTCCTGTTTCTCTTCCTCCACAGATTTAACCCTTAGTCCACCCCTAACATGATATGTTTTGAAAGAATATTTGTCAGTGTACCTGGAATTTAAATTTAAATTCCTTTATAACATGCACATAGAAAAGCAAATTTTAATGGCCTTAATTCACAAGTGTAAGAGAAATAACATCTTCTGTCATGAGAAGCTGGTCAAAGGTCTGATGCCAGATGTCTGGTATACTTCATTAGAACATCAAGAGCAAGAAAACACTCCTTGTATCTGCAAGAACTGCTTACTGCAGGATATTTGTACAAAATGGTCGGTTTTCAAATGCTGCTACTGGAAAATATATATCTTAGGAAGTATGGCATCTATATCTTTTTCTGCCAGTTACATCCCATATAACCTGACATACATTAAGACAGTTGAAGGCAATTTACATTTACCAATAGGACCACATAATGTAAAATGAATTCAATATTAATTTTGCATCCATATGTAGAAAAAATTAATGATTACTAAAAAGACAAAGTTACTGTTCACAGACTGTGGAACTGATCTGAAGTTTATCCAAACTAGGGAGTAATTTTATGTTGATTTTAATTAAGCTAAGGAAAGGAAAGTCTTAATGGACCATGGATCCACTGAGTATCTTGTCTTCAATAGCAGCTTATAGTGAAAGCTCAGTGAAATTTTAGAGAGAAGGACAAGTAAAGGTAGCTCCCCCACTGTTTTCTCTTAACCTTCAGCAATTTACACCTCAAGAATTCCTGAACTAAATGAATGATCATGATTTTTTTCTGTCCCCTGTTGAATTTATGTTGAAGTTTAGTGTTCACAGCTTCCCACAGCAGCAAGGGTCTCACAGTTCAGCTATGTATTGCATGAAAAGTAATTTTTATTCACGTGTTTTGAAATTATCTTCTTGTGATGTCCCCGCTTCCAGGATAGGAATAAGTATTAAACAATTGCTGTCAATCATTTATCTGGGATGTGTACCTTCATGGACATCTATGATCCCCACCACTAATCACCTGTTTTATTAGTACTTTCAGTTGTTCCCTTTATTAAATCTATGCTTTGACTAACCTTATCATCCTTCTTCGCACTGTTTACAATTCTACTTTAATAGAAGGTATGAGATATATAGTGTAGACCATCCACAGTTTCTCACTAATCTGAAAAATTAGTATAAAGAGACACTGTATAGAAACATATATCAGTATCCAGTTGTCCTGGTTTGAGGTAAAACAGAACCATTTTTCTGATTTGTAATTTTACTTTTTAGCTGGGCCTCTTCTAACTGACGAAACTCTGAAATTACCAGCATATTGTTCAGAAACTGTTCACTCTCAGAGTGATAACACCTGATTGTACCAAGGAACGGCATGCACAGAAGCTCTTGCTTATACTTATTGCTATAACAACCAAGGTCAGCTAACTTCGCTATTTGCCCCGTTAGAGGGTCAGAAGTGGAGAAGCATAGAGGGGTCACACCTATAGGGAGGAGCAGACGGGACAGGTGACCCAAAATTGACCAACAGGGTATTCCATCCCATCTGCATCATGTTCAGTATAAAAGCTGAGGGATCAAAGGGACAAGGGGCTTGCTCTCCTTCTTCAATGGCCAATGTTCGAGGAGGACTCTGTCTGTTCGTCTGCCTTTGATCCCGATCCAAGCATTCCTGACTCTAGTTCCGGAATTCAGCTCCTGTCTGGGAGCTGACTTCGGTCTGGGACTTTCACTGTGTCTGCTGGTGACGCGATCGTCATCCTGGGAGCTGGATATGATTTTGTATATATTATATACCTTTTTTTTTAATTTTTATTATTCTATTATTATTTACTATTCCTTATTTATTATTATTTTCATTAAAGTAGTTTAGTTCTTTTTCTAAACTCATAAATCTCCTTATCGCTTCCTCTCCTCTCTGAGGAGAAAGGCAGGGGAGGGCCATCTGTCATTCTGATTGGTCAATCTGGCCAAAACCGCGACACCAGTAGATCATACTCTAGGAATATACGCAACCAAATTCATAGAAAAGAAACATTCTGTTGTAGCTACCACTTGCTGATCAGAGTTAGGCTGATATTCACCCTAAAAGAGGTAAATACTGAAGATGGCCCTTCGTGGTCATTAAAGAGCAAATTCCCTTGATACTAGTACTGTTTGAAACCTATTTTAACTACAGAAAACAGATCAATGAACCCTGAAATAAAAAGAGGTTGGACTCAACCTCTCAAAAGACATTGGTAGACCCCCATTTTCTACAGATTTTCTACTTAAATCTTCCCAGTTTCTGTATATCATGTAGAGGTATGATTTTATATATAAAAATATACATACACATATAACATAATAGCTACAGTTCCAAGATTTTTTTTTTTTTTCCTACAGGTAAGGATCTGCTTTTAGCACAGCTGAAAATTTATTCACTGATTCTGCTTTTTGACTTTCAATACAGTTTCTGTGGAGCAGTACCTTACTTTTTCTGTTAAAAAAGCTCTGAGCTTAATTCAGCTCCATTATGGCCCTAATAGTGGTGTTAAAGAGGGGTCTCAAGAAAAGCTACAAAATGTCTAGGCAGTAAATTCTGAAAGCAAAACATTTAGGCTTTCAGCTTTCCAATAAATGAAAGCAGACATGGATAATCATACTGGCAGGTGTTTGTAGGGTTTTAAGGGCCTGGGTTTTGTCTGTGTTTTTTAATGTTTTGGAGGAGTATCTTGTTGGGTATTTTTTAAACAGCAGTATTTTAATCTTGTGTAATAGGTGCTCTCGTCTCAGCCTCTGGTCTGCACGTAACATACAGAAAGCAATTTTTTCATTCCTACATTTATTCACTTTAAGTGATAATGACTTGATTCAAACTAACGGGATAAAAGCCTTTGGTTCAAGTGCTTTATGTTTCAGTAACTCACCATCTCTGCAGAATTAGCTAATAAATATTTTTTTCCTTAATTTCTGCCATTATATGTTGTTTATTTTTATGTTAAAGAGAAATTGCATATATCATTCCCTTCAAAACATCTATTTTGGTATAAGAGAAACTGCATGAATTTTCTTCTAGAATTGTTAATTTAACTAAAAGTCTTCTGTGTTGGTTGTCTTTCCTCTTGAACACTGTCATTAGGTCTGGCACTCTCAATCAGATCATTTAGGTCCTTATTTTAAACTGGTACAAAAGTTCTGTTTTCTAAATTTCCTTAGGACAGTAAAAAATGATGTCTTACATTATATATGTATTAATTATAATATTTTGTTCAAATTAGCAATTTATATTAATTTTATCTCATGATTTCCCCGGAAGTGTTCCCATTCCTTAGAAAGACAACAATTAAAAGGGCTGGGAGTTGCAATGTCACTTTTTCATCATTATGAGATCAAACATATCTTGCCTTCTGTTTTGTTTTTCATCCTTTGATTTTAAATCTGAGACATCACCAAGAGTTAAAAAGAGATAATTTTTTCTGTCTGTTACAATGCATTGTGCATGCATCTGCAAGAAATTTGTATGGCAATAGTAGTTAACTTAGATATTAAGTAACAGTCATTTTTTGATTATTTCTTGAACAGTAAAATCAATGACAGTATTTTGAATAGCAGTTTCCTCTTCCAGTCTTAACAGCTAAAGGTCCCCACCATGACAATCAGCAGTACTTTGGCCATGAAACAAGTTGATTGCATCTATAGCAACTTTGCCAATTTTCAGTTTTCCTATCATTTCAGACTGCTAGTTCTGGGAACTTGTCTACTGAAGTGAATCTTTCCCTCCTATTTCCTGTTCCACACATAGGATTCTTTTTTAGAAAATACTAATGATACATAAGTGTTTGGATGTACATTATGCCTTTCACAGGCATCCCAGAAAGGTTTTGAAAGCATTATCCTCAACAAATTTATATACTGGTGTAATGGTATAATTTGTAAATGATGTACTATGAGACTTCATGGACCCATCTGTGGAAAGCTCTGAAGTGGATAACCTTTGTGATTTTACATGCCATGAATACGCTGACAAACAAAAAGAGTTGTGAGTATATTAAGTTAGAAGTAGAGAGGCAAAAGATGATCAACAGGCTTTTGGTAAATCTTGGAAGCAATTTTAGGAGGGAGGGTCATTTATATAGTTTAGCAAGACGTGAGGATGTGATATAGAGGGGCTTAAAATGGGGGCTGAAGATATAATTTACCTATATTCTTTTTGTATTTTAAATAAAATTGTTAGCAGCAATAGACCATTGGTTAACATTTTTACTTATATTAAGTCATGACTCATGATGTCCTTACTAAGTAAATGTAGCCTTGCAACTTGTAATCAGTGTAATGTCTCTACTCATATATGTGTGAAGCCACATCTCCTGATACACTCTAATCAAAATATATTTACCTCTGGGATATCTGGGGAATTTTGCAGCCAGGTGATTTACAGAGTATTTACAGATGCTTTCTGGAAGAAATATCAAAAAATCAGATATTATACAATGCATACTCTTGTCATTCCTTTAAATCATTGAAACCCCTAAAGTGAATTTATATAAAAGCAGCAGAACAATATGCATAACGTAAAGGAGACAGAGACTGTCTGTTGCCCTGTCTTACAGGCAAACTGTTTTTGGAGAGGGTTGGAGATAGAGACAGACCATGCAGTAAAATAGTCTGTACTGTAGTCTATAATCAATGTAAAATGGCATTAGAACTTTTACATATCTTCCTAAATAAACTCTGACCTTCAATAACAGAAACACTAATAGGAGAAGGCTGGACCAGCCCACTGATCTAATACAGTAAATTTTATGATTCATCATCAGAAAGTCCTTTCTTAGAAAGAAGAGTATGTCTCTGCTGAATCTACACTCAGGGAATTCTTAGGAATTAGAGGCACTAATGTACCATTTGGGGGCAAACTATACAAAGAAATTAAATAATTATGAGATATTGAATAAAAAAGAGATGTTGTCTAAGCAACTGAATTAGGAAAGTATATGGTTATAAAATTTAGAAGAAATTAATTTCAGACATACACTTCACCTTTGCTCCGCATTACAAAAATATTCTGATAATATTTATTGTAAGGAAACAACTCTAAACTGACATCACACTTTTCCTCCTAAGATTATCTTGCACAGTACAGCTGGGAACATTCCACTGCGTCTGCAATTTTTTGTTGGGTCTCTAGCCCCTGTGAGGGGGAAACCAACTCTCTTGGTTATACGATCCCAGACAGCCTGGGATCACGTTGAACAAACGTTAATGTCAAAGTTATAATATGAAGATTAGGTAGAGGGGACCATGCTGAGACAGTTGTCCATAAACAAAAGAAGACAACTCTTAAAAGTATTCATAGTTTGGTTCTGATCCACCTGGTTCAACAAGCTAAGAAGCTGTTGGGTTGTTTGCTGCAAAACAGTTCTTGTCTAGATGCTTCTTTCTCTAAATGCACTTCTCCACAGGGGGTGAGATTTTCTTAACGCCTGTGAGACCACCACACATGCTGAAACTTCTTCCTAAAGGCTTTGTGTTATATATTTGATGCTTAATGAAGTTATCAATTTTTGCCACTTCTCCTAAGGAAGTATTAACTGTTAAGACACAGAATCTCTTCTGAGTATGGTCAGGCAGAGCCATCTCCTATCTGGACAGTAAACATAACATTATGTATTGGTCTAGTACTTACTCTCCTTAAACGCATCTTTTACCGAATTATAATCCCCATGCAAATAGAGGCTGATGTTTAAACATCAATATATAAGTCTTACAGAACGAAAAAGAATTTAATACAAAACCACAGAAAAAACAGTGACACTTTCTTCAAACATTCAGAGGAGAACAAGAAGTATAGTTTATTAGTTTCTCATAGCTTAACTTGATGAAAATAAATAATATAATAGTGATAATGAATTTGGGGTTAATTGACCTTAAATTCACATGCTAGTGTTAAAGAACATTGCACATGTGTTAAAGAGAATGCAGGAAAGGAAAAGCTAAGCCTGTACAGGTAGATATTACATACATATGTTTTAAAACAAAAAAAAAAAACCCATGAGATCACCCAATTATACTGTTTTAAAGGGGAGCTAGAGCTGAATTGCAATATATTTATATCTAGAAAAAATGTCTAGTTCAATAAGAAGGCCAATGGAATTCTGGGCTGCACAGGGAAGAGCGTGGCCAGCAGGTCAAGGGAGGTCATTCTCCCCCTCTACTCTGCACTGGTGAGGCCACAACTGGAATACTGTGTCCAGTTCTGGGCTCCCCAGTTCAAGAGAGACAGGGAACTACTGGAGAGAGTCCAGCAGAGAGCAACAAAGATGACTGAGGGACTGGAGCATCTCCCTTATGAGAAAAGGCTGAGAGAGCTGGGACCCTTTAACTTGGAGAAGAGAAAGCTGAGGGGAGACCTTATTAATGTTTACAAGTATCAGAAGGGTGGGTTTAAGGAGGATGGAGCCAGACTCTTTTCAGTGATTTCCAGTAACAGGACGAGGGGTAACGGGCACAAGCTGGAACACAGGAATTCCCGATCAAATCTGAGAAAAAACTTCTTTACGGTGAGGGTGCCAGAGCACTGGAACAGGCTGCCCAGGGAGGTTGTGGAGTCCCCTTCTCTGGAGACCTTCAAGACCCGTCTGGATGCAGTCCTGAGTAGCATGCTCTAGGCAATCCTGCTTTAGCAGGGCAGTTGGACTAGATGATCTCTAGAGTTCCTTTCCAACTCTGAAATTCTGTGATTCCCTGATTTCCTGACTTATCAGTGTAATTAGAGAAAAAGCAAACACAGCTTAAAGACAAACTTTATGTTTCCTCTATCTTAAGGCATGTAAAAGCATATTTTGAGATTACATGTAGATAACGAACACAAAATTCAGGGAGTTTCAGAGAATGTCTCTTGAAGCCCTGACTTGTCTCGCACCTCGAGGTGCTCTTCATGTTACTTATGGCTACAAGAGGTTATACAAGCAACGTATAATAGGCATAAATGACAGACAGACAGAGACCTTAGTTGCATTCTTGTAGGACCTGTTCTGGGTTTGGTTTTTTGATAATCTTTCTTTAGCAGGATGCAAAGAGACTCTGCAAGTGGGACATATGCAGCTTAGTATATGAAGCTTTTAATTAATGGCTAACACAAACAAATGAGAGATAAGATTTAGTGAGTCTTAGGCTGACCACTAGCGCTCACCACACTAACAAGGCACCACACTAACAAGGAGATTTTTTTTGCATGGCAGGTGTCAGTCAGGAGGAGAAAAGTTGGTCCCTGGAAAGAATCCTCAATACCGCTGAGACTATTGACACCGACGACAATAGATTTCTGTTTCCCTAGAATTTCCAAAATGTAATAATTACTTTCACATTATATCAGGAAAATACATAAAAAGCATAGTAAATTAAGCAAAAGCATAAGTTTTGTGAACTGTTGTTGTCAGTCAGAAAGAAAGATTTCATTTTCTGAAATGAATTGAATTATTAAAAAGTAACAGCAAATTGAAAATACCTGTGTTTCTAAAATGGCAAAATAGAAGGGTTTTTTCTTTTTTTTTTTTTTTTTTTTTTTTTTTTTTTTTTTTTTTTTAAGTATAGCAGAGGAAGGATGCGATGAAGTTTCAGAATTAAAAATAAATACTAAGGAGGCCAGGAGTTTGGAGGTAAAAGGGTGGGGCTTCTGGAAGGGGATTTGGGTCATAAAAAGTTAGCAAGATTTTGAGGTTTTATGTCAGAGTCTATTTGCCTCTGAGTTTAGCCGTGATATCATGAGGCCTATTAAAAGCACATGAGAGTCTTATCATGTGCTCTTTAATGAAGCAGGACTCCTATTTTGCTGCCAGGAAAGGTGAAAATGTCAGCTCAAAAACGTTAACGGTTTCTTCTCTTTTTTAGTGTTTACTTTGGTTTAATTCATAATACAATTCCAACCTAGAACAGATTGAAAGCTGCTCCATATGTATTCTCATTCTTTTCTGCCTTTTTAAGTGAAAATCTACTTTTCTGATTTCAGCAGTCTCCCAGCTCATTACAAAATGATGTTCCACTTTGATGTTCACAGGACAATGGCTGAGACAGGACAATTAGGCTGCTTGGTGCTGCCTAATCAGAACCAGCCTACGGCTGAGCTGATCATGAATTTTGCGCAGTATCAGAGGGCTAATGTTTAAGGGAATCCTATGGTGAAATGTAGCTACAAAGAAATCACATTTTCAGCATATTGTGCTCAACACGGATATGTTTCACAATCTGTCACACTGAGCACAGTCACATTTTGTGACTCCAGTTTCTAGCATGCTTTTGTGATGAAGGGAAAATTTATGTCATTCACATATTCTTTTGGCATAGAAAATATCTCTTTTGGCTCATGAAAAATGAGCGTTTGCTTGAATTTTATTGATCAAGTTACAAGTTTCTTTTACACAAGCATTCCAAATATTTGGTATAAAAATGTATTTTTACATAAAATTTTACTTTATTTTTACTTAAAAAGGAAATCTGCTTTTGTTTAGTATTTTATTCTTGTCCTATTGTTATATTCTTCAGGATCAAATTAAATGTCTGGGGATGTCTCAACAGCCCCCAAAGTATTTGGTGATATGTTTCCCATTCTAATTGAGATCTCTAGGTCTTAACAAATATATCTATAGTATCCTTTAGTATGATAAACAGGGTCAGACTTTGTTCTTTGCCTCCAGATTAGGATTTTATGAGTTTTGTACTACTAAAACCTAAGGGACTATTTCTGCTTTCCTTGCCCTTACTGACTGACTAGCTCTGTCAGTCAGGGCAGGGTTCCCCAGGTCTTTACTTCTGAGAGCTCAATTTTACCAAATTGCACTAAACAGTCTGCCTGAAGCTTGGAAATTGTAAGCATGTTATTTGCATAATTATTTATTTACTTTTCTCCCCTTTCACAATTTGCTCTCAATCTGACTAAGCTTGCGCAAATTCAGTTCAGGAAAAAAAAAAAACACAAACAAAGCAAATCACAAATAAATAAATAAATTATATTGTTGCTGTTTTTCTGTAATGGCTATTAACAGCAATGATTGGTAGAACACATCAGATATCATAATTCTCCTGCAGTTACTGTATTCTCTTGATAAATGATTAATTATACAAAATGTATACAAAGCTATCAACGTCCAATGAGAGATACTGAACCTCACACAGTTTATAATGTTGGTATTTGTCTTCATATGTATAAATGTGCTGGGCTGACCAAGCTCCCATCCCACTCTCTCACCCCCCCTCCTCAATAAGACAGAATGAGAAAAGCTCATGGGTCAAGACAAAGACAGGGAGATCACTCAGAAATTATGATCATGGGCAAAATGGATTCAACTTGGGAAAAGCTAATTTGATATATATCCAATTAAAAATAGAGCAGAACGGTGAGAAACAAAGACAAAAATATTAAAACAATGTCTCCCCTCCTCCCCCTTTCCCAGACTCAATGTCACTCTTTCATTCCCAACTTATCTACCCCCAACCCTGAGCAGCACAGGGCAGGGCAGGGGAAATAAGGGGCTGCAGAAATGTCATAGCACTTTGTCTCTGTTGCTCCTTCCTCACACTTTTGTTCTGCTCCAGTGTGGTCCTCTCCATGGACTACAGTCCTTCAGAATAAACCTGCTCCAGCATTGGCTCTCCATGGACCACAGTTCCTTCAGGAAGTTTCAGTCTGCTCCAGCTTGGGGTTCTCCATGGGCTGGAGCTGGCATGGTCCTTCACCAACTGCAAGGAAATAGATCAACTGCACCCAGAGCACCTCTTCCCTCTCCTTCTTCACTGACTTTGGTGTTCCCTCTGCTGTTTCTCAGTAATTTTTTCCCCTCCTCCTCTGCCTGTCAGATGGTTTTTTTTGCCTGGTGTTTATTACCCTTTCTTAACTATGTTTTCCCAGAATCATCATCATCTTGGCTGAGGAGCTCAGCTGTGCCCTGCAGTAAGAGTGTTGGAGTCCGCTGGACCAGATGTGTCTCACATGGGGCAGCCCGTGGCCTCTTCTCACAGACACCATCCTGCAGCATCCCTGCTGCCAGCACCTTGACACCTACATCCAATACAATAAGAAAGTATAAAATTAAGCTCTTTTAAAGTCTTCTTTGTAGTAGTAATACTGAACGTATCGCCTAGAACATAACTATAGTGTGAAACACAGTAAGAACAGAAACCTTCCAGATTAAAAAAAAAAACAAAAAAAAAAAAACCAAAACATTAACAGTAATCCAAAAATAGGAAAATAAATAAATATGTAATAAATTCCACATTCACTGTAAAAATCCTAAGCAAATTAAAAAAAAAAAAAAAAATCCAATATTGTTTTACTAATGAAAAGAAAAGGAAGCAGACAACCTGAGGAGATGTGAAGGAAAATTGGGTATATTTCTTTTAAAAAGAGTAAAAGAAAGACATACTAACATTTACCTTGTAAACTTGAAGAGTTACTAATAATGACTTCTACCAGTCATTCTTTACTGCCATAAGCTACCCTGGAACTTGTTAGACTTTACCAGCCAGTGTGACCTAAAGGCTGAACAAAATGGTGAAGATAGTGTGTTCAGGCTTACACAGGTGTGACCACCGGCTGCTGTAGCACCTGGAAGTAGAGGGGAGCCAGCAGAAGTGAAGTTTATCAAAACAGTGATGAATAATTATTCCTGTCATTTCCTAGAAACATTACATTCCACCCTTGGGGGTTATTCTGATGTCCCATTTATTTCATCAGAACAGAATAGAACTGAGGGTATTGGAACACAAAACAAGCTAAAACGTTAACAGTGCTTGTAACAAAATTATTCCATTTAAATTGAACCAATGTGTGTAGGTGACATATATACTCAAATATCTCTGGGTCCTCTGCCATAGAAACTTACAATGGTGTATGTCTTCATAACAGAATAGATGAAAACCTTCAGAGAACTTTGATAACAACCACTGGTAATCTCACCTAGTCCGAAAACTTCAGAAATCCTCCAATGGTCCTGTGTTGGAGTCAGATTTTTAAATAGTATTTTGTTTGGGTCTACTCTTTCCCATTTTAACATTAGACTTGAAAGTCATTCCGATGTTTATGTCTTCATTAAAACAAACTTTCTTTGGTTGTGCTAGTCCAGGTCTTGCGTAACGACCAAGTTTTACAGACTATTGTAGAAGCAGAACTTTACCGCTGAAAGCATTTTAGCTCTACATTGAAATATCCTTGTGAAAGGCAGATTAAAATGAAAACAGAGTAATGAAAACAGTTGAAATACATATATGGAATTTAGTATTTAATATGACTCATATTAATAATTGACCCTATTTACAGAAACTCACTCTGATTTGGTGCCTGTATTAACTGAAGGGCCTGAAAAAAGTATTCCAGGCAGCAGAAATTACATGAAGATAGAGTCAGAAGATGGCAAGAATGATATTTAAATATTCTCACTTTCTAGAAATTAAGGATGACTTTCATCTCTAAGTCCAAAAACCAAAAAGTGTGAAAGTTGGTAGTTACATGTAAACTAGTTGCCTAAAATCCTGTTATATTTAATGAAGATCTAAGGCTTTATTCAGCTGCCACTATGTAAAGGGGGTAATGACATTTGACATGATCAATAATATCCCACCTGACAACCAACTTATTCCAAAATACTATGGGCTTTCCATAGATCCTGTGTCATATCTGTCAGCCTTGAATAGCCTAGAACATCTTGGATGCCATTTGATACCAATATTTAGGAATCTGAATTGCAGTTCTGAGAAATGCAATAGACAGAACATGGAGAGCTGCTCAGCCCATGCTCAAATAGACACTGGGGATCACCGTATTTGTGAATTTCTAGTGTTTGCGAAGTGCCCCAGATCACCAGATCTATAGACCTGGCAGACTTCCACAGGAGCTGTGAATCTCCCCCATGCACCTCTAACAGGGCACAAGGGGACTCAGCAGTAATGTACTAGGGCATCTCACATTGCTCTCAGACCTCTAGGTTGAACAGACCCCTTCTGTTTAGTCACCTGATGTCTAAGTCTGGCATAGTCAGTCAGGTGTATCAGCCCCTACAGAGGCTGATACATATGCCTTGTATGCCTAATTTACGATGAAATGGATGATCATCCAGGAGTATTTAATTGTTTCTATTGACTAAAACAGGGGGATCAGCCTTGATCACCTAACCTCTCCATGCTTCCACTGGGGAAAGTGTGAATCCCAAGGTCAGTTTTCCCAAATTGTTCCCATGTTTATTCCTTGTTGAATTACCCTAAGAAAAAAACAAAACAAAACAAAAACCACAGCCCTTGCTTGTGTTAGATCTAGAGTAATATATTTAAATATTGCATTTAAAAACAATTACTTTCAGACATTATGCAATGCCAGAAGACCCCAAGGGTCTGCCTGTCTATTTCTGTTGCTTGTCTGGAGTGAGTGTTAAGAGAGAAAACAATTATCATCAAAAACATCGAGATCTCAGTTGGTGATCTGGTGCAATAAGAAATGCATTATTTCTAGGGAGGAAATAGCAAGCTTTTATTCAATAGTTTCCAAAATTATATGTTGAGGATTTTGAACTTTCCTTTTCAATGGTTTAATTGAAGAGAAAATAATAAAGAATATGTCCTCGAGATGATATGTGGGTTTTTTTTATTCTTTAACAAACAGGCATTTCTTACTGAAAAACTATGATACTGCAGAGTTCCTGACCAATTCTTACATTGCAATGCCCTCTGCTGCGAACAAATAAATGGTGTGTGTGAAAGATAATTACATAGTGGCTTGGAAATAATATTATATCATCATAGGAGAGAGTCCCGGGTGATGTCCATACTGTGCAACAGAGGGAAGTGCAGACTTCCTTAACTGGCCCTGGTTGATTCAGCTCTGCAGCAAACAGCAGGATAGTTAAATCCAAGCTGTATTCTGTTTGGGCTGATTAATCATGCTAACAGGGATATAGCATTACTGGGACTGAATCATAAAAACATGCAGGGTGTTATGATGCACCATGGAGAAATGATTGCTTGCTCCAAGAAGAATGAATATCTCTATCACAATACTGTGTTCTGCAGCACAGTCTTTGTCAGTTTCAAAGTGCAAATTTGCAAGTATTTCTTTTATTGGAATAAAATAGACAGGGGCTTGTGGTGTGGGGTTTTTTTTGTTTTGTTTGTTTGTTTGTTTGGTTTGGTTTGGTTTTTTTTTGGAGGAAGAAGTAGATGGGTGTTTTTATTAAAATAAATTAGTGTATATCTTAACAGGAAGTGAATTTTTGAATAATCTGATCATTGTTTCTTCAAATTTTAGTGTTATTTGTAATAATCTGTGATTAAAGTTTGCTTTGAAGAAATGTGCTTCTGATGTTGCCATAAAACCTCTTTGATTCCAGGGCTTTAATATGTACTATTTTTCAAAAACGACTCAGTGATGTTTCATGTAGGTATGCAGTAAAGCAGATTAAAAACTGATTTTAGAGAAACATGTTTCCAGACATGAAGGAAAATGTTCTTTCTCCTCTACCTGAAGAATCATCTTTGGTGCTTATTTCATTTTTACAACACCAAAGTCACTGAATTACCATGCTATATTTCAATGTTCTTATTACTCGCTTACCATCTGAGCACATGCTCAACTGAGTAACCTCCAATGAAAGTAAAGGAATTACACCAGTTCATAGTAGCCAAGCATTCACCCGTTACTCAGTCACTTCACAGTTGGTCATAAAGCATTCTCACTAGATAAGGGTGACTTCTCAAATTTTGGAAAGGTTTTTCTGCTCCGGAGGTTGATTCCTGGAAGGCACTATAAATCCAGGAGCTCTGAGTATGATTTGACCAGCACTTAACACTGACTGTAAAATTAACACTGCCAATTCCACCACTAAACCATGTCCCTAAGTGCCACATCTACACATCTTTTAAATACCTCCGGAGATGGTGATTCAACCACTTCCCTGGGCTGCCCGTGCCAATGTTTGGCAACCTTTTCAGTGAAGATATTTTTCCTAATATCCAATCTAAACCTTCCTTGGTGCATCTTGAAGCCATTTTGTATTGTCCTATTGCTTGTTACTTGGAAAAAGAGATTGACACCCACCTTGCTACAACCTCTTTTCAGGTAGTTGTAGAGAGCGATAAGGTCTCCCCTCAGTCTCCTTTTCTCCAGGCTAAAAAAACCCAGTTCCCTCAGCCACTCCTCATAAGGCTTGTTTTCTAGACCCTTCACCAGCCAGGGTGCTGTTGACCTTCTTGGCCACGTGAGGACACTGCTGGCTCATGGCTGTCAACCAACACCCCCAGGCCCTTTTCCACTGGGCAGCTTTCCAGCCACTCTTCTCCAAGCCTGTAGCGCTGCATGGGGTTATTGGGACCCAAATGCAGGACCCAGCACTTGACCTTGTTGAACCTCATACCATCGTCCTTGGGCCATTGATCCAGCCTGTCCAGATCCCTCTGCAGAGCCTTCAAGTAGATCAACACTCCTGCCCAGCTTGGTGTTGTCTGCAAACTTACTGAGGGTGCACTCAGTCCCCTCATCCAGATCATTGATAAAGATACTAAACAGAACTGTCCCCAGTACTAAACCCTGGGGAACACCTCTTGTGACCAACCACCAACTGGATTTAACTCCATTCACCACAACTCTCTGTGTGAAGTTCCCAGAACACTGTTAACTTGAAGGTTATGGAGTGGAAAAGACAATCACCATCTATCTTGTTAAGACAAGTCTACATATTTCTAAGTTTCTAACAAAGTCCATACTAAATTCCTGAGCCAGAGCAGAATAGTTTTATAGCAATTCAAATGTTGATTCTTGTAACTCCACAATTCCTTTAGCTCCCCTTACCTTAATAATGTTTTGGAAATAGAACTGGACAGAAAGGCGGGTGTTTACAGTCTCATGTCCTAAGTATAGTCATTTAGTAGTTTTAATAAGGGGAATAGGTAAGCTCTTTGAGTTTACACAATCTTATTGCTTATGCAATGCCACATGTGTGCAACGCACACTCAATTTTCCTATTTTTTCACAGTTTCATTAACAAAATAAAAATGATACACATTTTATAGGCCTATAAATATGTAACTTCGATAAAGTACATTCATTCAGTTTGCCAAATAAATCAGGAACATATTTTAAAAATGTACAAACAGTTGCCAACTTGCATATATAAATTCATGTTTAAAAATATGTATTTGTCAATATAGTAACTAAATTAATACTGTATCTCTAACCTACAGTCCTCCTAGCTTTTTTTCATATTTTCTTCATTGTCAACAAAACAAACTTTTAGGTGGAAACTTATGATAACAGAAATTTATTTCTACAGTAAGTTGTTTTTTTTCATGCTGTAATAACAAAGTGACATACAAGGTCTGAAAATATCACCTACATCAATATTTAATGAACTGTGATTGCTGCATTCTTTTGTTTGGTGTGCAGTAAAAAGAAATGTTTCCATTGTAATTTTCATTCTGTAGCCACGTTTATTAACACAACAACACATCATAGGGGAAGGGAAGGGAAAGGAAGGGAAGGGAAGGGAAGGGAAGGGAAGGGAAGGGAAGGGAAGGGAAGGGAAGGGAAGGGAAGGGAAGGGAAGGGAAGGGAAGGGAAGGGAAGGGAAGGGAAGGGAAGGGAAGGGAAGGGAAGGGAAGGGAAGGGAAGGGAGAAACCAAACCTTGAAGCAGAAATCCATTTAACTATAAAGTCCCATATAAAGTTCTTGTTAATTCCATGTTCTTAGATTCAGTTTTCTAGTTCTCTTTTGCATTCACAATGCCTATTCACAAAGCCTAGCTAAAATTTTCCAAGTTATGGGGATAGTCTGTTCTTCATGCATGCAAGTAATTGCCATCAGCATCAAAGGGAGCAAAATATTCATCAAAAGGAGAAAAGTCTATATTTAGGGCTCATTTATTCTTTTTGTACATGTCAAACTTCCACATCCTTTGCCATAACTTAAGAGCACTCAGTACAGGGGTGAGGATACAAAATCATGTTATAATCCTTCAATTGCTTGGATAGTGTGCTTATCCACAGCGTATGCTGAGACTGCTGTTCTGTGTATTGCCATCTGACACTATTTGGGTGTCAGGGGATCCATTTTCTTCTCTTTCTCTGGAATAATGACAAGAAAGATTCAGACAAAGAAAAAGCATGATTATGTGTCCTTGAGGGATTCCTCTAATGGTTGCTGCAATGTTTTATATTATTCTGGTAGTGCAAAGGTATTCAGATGACAGCATTACCCAGACCTTACAAATGCAGAAAGACAGCAGGGAATATTTTTACTTCTTGCTGTAGCCCTAGCATAGATGCAGTAAAATGAGATATATAAGCTTCATATACATAGCTCAGTCTCACTGCTGGAAGAATGCTTATGTTGTTATCATGATTCTCAGCAACTTTAGGTTGGAGCAAGATGAGCCTGCCATGACTTCATTCATCTAAATTGCTATGAGGGGCACTGTGGTAGACAGTCATGAAGATATGAATGCAACTTTTGTCCTCTTGAGTCTTTCCACTCCCACATCTTTGTGAATATGTGCATAACTCTGCATAGCTGGAATACAATTGCAAGATTCTAATTTCTGTTTGCTGCTCATAATGAATGGTACCTAATAATACAGAAAGTCCTACTGAAGTTAATAGTATTTTTGTTAATCGTGCAAAATCACAATGAGATTGTATCCCATACTATCCTTAAAATCAAATTAGTGATATATGGTTTGGAAAGGACTATAGTGAGGATGAAAAACTGGACAGATTGCAGAGCCCAAAGGATTGTAATTAGTGCTATGAAGTCAAGCTGGCTGTTCATTACCTGTTGTGTTCTTTGCAGAAAATGACCTGGGATCCCAGTAGACAAGTTAAAGATGCATCTGCAGTGGGAGAAAGTCAGCCTGGGCACCCCAGGCTGTACCAGCCAGAGTAACACCAGCAGATCCAGGGAGGTGATTGCTCCCCTCCATTCAGCACTTGGGAGAGTAGTCTGGAGCTCCCCAGTACAAGAAGGTTATTGACCTACTGGAGCAAATCCAACCAAGAGCCACCATTATGCTCAGGGGCTGGGGTACACGATGTGCGAGGAGATGCTGAGAGCTGGGTCTAAGCTTCAGCTACCCAGTGGTAGAGTGTGGGGAGAAAGACTGGTCTTGCAGATACAGAGCTCTCTTGAAGGTGCACAGTGATAGGACAAGAGTCAATGGCACCCAAGTTGTGATATGGGAAGTTCTAATTAGATCTGGAGATCTTTTTACCATGAGGGTGGTCAAACATCATGAGAGGCTGCTGGAGAAGTTGTGGAACTTCTATCCTTGAAGATCAATCATTCCTAGGAAGCAAAATTGTGGAAGCTAAGTTATAAAGGCCAAGCCAGATACTCATAGCATCTAAACTAATTTTAGATATCTACATTTAGACAGAACTGCTTGGCTACTATAGATGTCACATATGATGCATTCTAGCTGTAAGTCTTAGTCCACGTCAGGAAGAAGAAAGTTTTAAACTATTGTTTTCAATATCTGGGTTATCATTGTGCTTATAAATAGAAACAGTTCTAGATCATTGAGTATCATCGGACTTCCCATATGATGAATATTTTAAAATTGTGCATCTTCGTTCATTGGTCTACAGCATGTATGTCTTAAAATATATAATTCTTACCTTCAAAATGGGATGATACTGAAAGGTATAAGTTAACGAAGTTTTCAAAAGGCCTCCGCGTTTCATTTTTCAATCCACCTCACTGTCTGCTCACCCATCCCATGCTTCAACAGCTTCCCTATGAGGATTGTATCGGAGACAGTGCCAAAGGCTTTACTGAAGTCTAGGTAGACAATATCCACTGCTCTCTCCTCATCTATCAAGTCAGTCATTTCATCATAGAATTTTATCAAGTTGGTCAAGCATGACTTCCCCTTGGTGAATTCGTACTGACTATTCCTGTTAATTTTCTTTTCATTTATGTACCTGGAAATGGTTTCCAGGATTAGCTGCTCCAGCAAACTTTGCATATATCAATTACATACCTAAGTAAATTACATATATACATAAGTCAATTACATACTTTGTAAAGTATGCAAATACGTATTTGATTGAAATCCTTCAAAACAGAAAAGAGTTCTTAACACTGAAAATTTAACATTTCCTTCTAAAACTTAAGGTGGCAGATGTACTAGATATGTCCTTATCCTTTAATATAATGAGACACAAATTTACATGACCCATCTCAGAAAAATATCAGTTAATAAATCATGTTGTGTACAGTATGCAATTCAATCATATGTTGGCATAGAAACTAGGCTCAGCATTCTCTCTAGCAGACAGAAAGCAGTACAAAATCTTTAATACTTGCGAGCTGTTACTCTTAACTGCCTTATACTCTGAAAACTGAGGTTTACTGTCTAGAAATACTTACAGGAAACTAAGCCAAATAAATCAAGATGACTATAATTCTTACCATGAATTCTTACCGGCCTCTTTCAAAAATAACTCTAAAACATGGCAGTTGAGGGCTTGGCTTTGCTGTATATTTTGTCTTTTTTATTACTTCAATCCACATACTGAAATCCCTTATTTAGTTTAAGGGATCATTCAGAGCTAAGCTAATTTTATCAGTAGTGGTAAAGTGAATGTTGCTGGTGCTCAGGGTAATACTACGCGGGAGACTACAGTAAAACATCACTCTGTATATGTTATGCCATTATTTTTTTTCAGAGTGATTTCACTCACTCTGCTTTTAACTAGCTTGAGTAACTCAAGTGCGACAATATGATCCAACCACTGTTGTGTAGATAGACTAAGCATACAAAACACAGATATGCTGTCCCATGAACTTTAAGTAAGTTAAACTTACATATGTAAATATCACCATTGCTATGGAGACCAAACCCCACATTTGTTACGATCCTGTACTCAGCACAGGATAGTTAGATAAATCAAGTTAGATTAATTCATTCTTACTTTATAGCAAAATTCTTCCAACTATCAGTAATGACAGTTATACAACAACAACAAAAAAAGACAAGGATGGACAATATTTAAGGAAATTTGTAGAATTTATTTCATTAGTCCTAACTAGATATCTGGGATCTCCTGAAAGTTTCTTTATAGACAAAATTCATCCACCCATTTGAGATCTATATATGCAGATCAGAATGCTAAATCTGTGTTTATGCTCATAAATTGACTCGAAATATTTTCAAGATGGAATAGAATGTCTGAGAACAGCCACAGATTGCTCATGGCCGAAGCAAGCTTGTGCTCCCTCAGACCTGGGAAATCAGGCCCCTGGCATGATCCTGGAGATATTGCTCCTAGGGTCAGTAACACCCAGGAAGCAGGTGGCACAGAGCTAACTGAGAAACTGTTTTACCTGTACAGATGCAGGTTTCTGTCAGTGTTAAGGAGTACACAAGGTTTAGTTTACTTCTGTGGATATTTGCTTACAAAGTTTGTTTAAGAGTACTTGTGTCTTTAACGTGACTTCAAATTCTATTATCTATTCTTGTTGCTGTCAAACAGGAAATCTAGAAAAAAATCACTGTCATAATTTCTTGATTGATATATGTTTTCAAATATATATTTTGATTAGGCCCAGACTGAATATGTCAGAATTATTCTAATTACAGCATCATGGGTCAAGTTCAAGGCTCTGTTATATATATGGAAGAACTCATAAAAATTGAAAGTGGAATAGAATAGGTTGCTTTTAATAATTTTACAAATCATCAATGTTTTGTGCTAGTGGTTTTACAATTTTTCTCTTCAGCTGTAAAATACTTATTAGAATAATGGTGATTTTTAAGTCAGATAACAATACTGTCTTTTCTTTAAAAACACTAAATCAATATACATTTATATACACAGATTAATATATATTTATATATAGTACCAGTGTGCATTTATATCAGTATTTTTTCCATGTTTAAAATAGGACTTAATAGTGACCAGACTGCATATTAGAGAGAGAGAGACAGAGAGTGATAAATGGTAGATGCTTAATTTCTGCTTTAATATGAAAATATTCCTAACCCTATTCATCTCTTTTCTTTGGTATGGAAGAAGACTGAAACTGGAGAAAGAAATGGTGTAAAAGGAAACATTCTGATATTGAGATGTGAAGACATAACAATAACCCAGTAAACAGTACTTCATTTTCATTCAATTTTAAATAAGGTTTTTAAGGATATTTTGAGCTTTCCTTTATGTTTTAAGTGAAAAATAATAATTTGTTTTTGTCAGGAAATATTTAGGAAAACAGCTTGATTATGTATTTTAAATGCTTCAATTATCTGAAATGGAAAAAAAAAACCAAACAACTGTTTAATCTGCTATTAGTTTTTTGCTTTATAAGTGCATACATGCTTTCCTCTCTGATGGACACAGCCTTGATTGCTGGAGTTTGTTCATAGTTATTGATAGCATGCAGTGTCTAACTCCAGCAATCAAGGCTGTGTCCACCAGAGAATTAAACCCTATCCACACATAAAATCTTTACTCTTTCATTGCTTTTATTAACAAAAGCAATGTTATATATAATGCAATGTAAAAGTTCCCAAAATGTTAATGGTCCAGGAAAATCTAATACAGGATATACTTTATCTGTAGAATAAAGGAGAAGGAAAATGAGAGGAAATAACTGAAATAACTTGGGAAAGCTCAGCTGTGACACCTCCAGGAAAAATGGCTAAAGACATGTATTTTGCTACCCTATGTAATAGTTTAATGTTCTTAATAAAAAAATTGTAATGAAAGAAACATTATAATGGGAGAAGGTTATGAACACTTAGTATACTCTCTGGAAGATTTTTTTCTTATATTGATATGATTTGGACTGTGACAGATAAAACACAAATAGTTTATATATCATATTATTTTAAGATGCACAAAGTTTGTCTCAAGTCACAACAGTGATACTCCAAATGATAAGAAACACTTTTTACAGGTGAAAGACAGTCCAACTACACCAAATCCAAGTATGTAGTTGAGTATAGAATGATTAGAAAATTGGAGTTCACCCATCTTTCTTGAGCTGTTATTCCCCTTTGTGAACTTCATCAGTTATTACAGCTCTTAGGGTAAAAAAATATGTTTAAGTCACAGCCCTTTAATATTTCATGTTGTTTCAGAAGGGTATCTACACACCATATGGGCAGTTTCTTCATTAGCTGTGTTTACATTGAGTAAATTCTACCCAAATAATTTAAGAATACACACACATTACAAGGTCTTTTTGTATCCTGTACAGTTTTGAAAACCCTGAAGCCTGACTTAACCATGGAGACAATGGCTCAAAGACTCTCAAAGGCTCTTGTGAATTGTCTGGATATGATGGTCAGAGAGAAAATAAGAGCAGGAGAGCTGGGAAATGGAGTAGGAGGAAACATTCCCATTATCACAGAACCTTAAGATGAAAGTATAGAGTAGCGTTGGCCACAACTGTTAAGATCTCTCACATGAAGTTCCACCTATCTTATTCCACTTCCCACCTGTATAGATTATCAGGGTCACTCACTCTATTCCAACTCTATTCCAATGTTCTTTGTCTCAGCAACTTGTTTGCACTTGGAGATTAGCCTAATTCCTTACCATAGATCAACTTGTTACACTGCTTTTTCTTACAGCATCCTTTAAAACTGTAGATTAATAAGAAGGTGCTCTGCATGCCAAGTTTTTTTTGCATTCAGAGAGACCATAAATTGCAGTATCAGTACACATGTACACCCCAAATTTTCATGCAAAAATATCTCATTGTGTTCTCCTTTGTGGACTAGAAGAAAACACAATCAGGCCCATCATTTAATAACTTGCCTTTTTTTACTATCTGTTATGGTTGTGATGAATAAATTCATGATACTTTTCTCACTGGTGGCAATAAAAAGTAATATATATGACCATCAGTGGAACTGCAGAAGGATAAAGAAAGGGAGAGCTCATTGCAAAGTCCTTGAAACAAGTGGAAACATTCATGTTATCTTCAGAGGGAAATGGCACTGGTACTACAATATAAGAGACTCCTGGTTCAAATGTCTTGGCTTCTCAACCTCTCGAGTCAGTTCAGAAAGACAGTTTTGCCACCACATGGGGAATATGATCAATAACTCCCTATCCTGAGTAAGTGAGCAGGATGATAAAACGTTATTAAACGCTTCAGAGTACTTGTGATAGTCATGCAACTAAGATCCCACTTGACACTGGAATCAAAGCCTTTAAGACTCATAGGAGTTTTCTATTAAATGCAGTGGGTTTTATCTCAGGTCTTGGGAAGGAGACTGAGATTTTTATCTTTCTATTTCATTTTTTTTGGTGTGTGGGTATTTCACTCACTATCCTTCCATCCTATTAGAAAGTCACAATTTTTTTTTTTTTTCTTTTTTAAAAAAAGAGCATTAGGGAAGAGATAAATCACTACGAGAACACTGAAGTACAAAATATTTTGATTAGCAAAGGCTGAACATCTAGAATCCAGGAAATATATGTGGCGATCACACTATAGGCCACTGTACAATTCCTGTGCCATGCAGAGGTAGCGTGCCTTGGCTATTTACAGACTCATCAGTAAAGCATAGATTTGCAGACTTAAATAATTCTTTGAAAACTGCACTGAGATTTTATCTTACTGTTCATTGCTCTCTAGTACATTTGTTCCAAGTTGTAGTATAACATAATGTTCAGTTCATTATGTACCTTCAGAATAAGTTATTATAAAATGAAAGTGTGCACAACAGTATTTAGCAAAATCATTATTCTTCCCCTTAGAACTGTAGCAGCCGCATAAGATTTTATTCATGGAAATCTAGTATGTCATACTATTTATTTAGCTAATAATGTTGATTGACAAATATTTACTGCTTATCAAAAATTCATAGCCTGAACCCTCTAATTTTTGTGGAAGTTATAGATAGTTTTAATGCTGTTTCTCTTGCAGCAAAATACTCTGAGGACTGCAGAAGTACATGATGGGATTAACGAAAAAATACATTAAGGTATTATGAATGAGTGCTTTCTGATAAACATTGACAATTTTCATTCAGTCTTCTTTGAAAAGATGCTTTCCACTAAGACAAAATTGACACTACTCATATCTAGGACCCTTAGTTTGATAAATGAGGTAATTTAAGTCACTCTATTGGCAAAGCAGACAGATTCCTTCTGACTTGAATCAGATTCCACTGTAATTAGAAGACTGTTCTCTCCAACTGGTATTGATCCCTCTCTCCAGCTGAGATAACCTCAGGAATGACCCTCATCTGACAACAAGGTATTTCTCACATATAAACTGCTGCTGAAGACTAGCTTCTTTTTTACTAGTTGGTTTTTTAACGGTTCTTTTTCCATCTATTTTTATGATCACTGTGCTTTATCATAGTCTTACGTTCAGAAATGGCCACCTTTTATAAGCTTTCAGCAAGATATTTTTTATCCACTGTTTTAATTTCTGTTTTCCTTCTGGAACACACACTCCCCTCCCTTCCACACTCAACAATCCTGATTTCATAGCTTCCATGTTCTGTTCATACTCTTTAATTCCATCATTGTCTGGAACTGATATTTAACTTCTCCAAGCATGCTTTCTTTCTGGAGGACTCCTTTACATTTTAATAAAGTCATTCTAAATAATACATTTGATTACATTTTGATAGCTAAAGTATGGTCTGTAGTTTACATTGTATATTGTATATTCCTTAACTCAATTTCAATTTGTTCTATAAACAGAATTTGTTTATGTAACTGATTAACCAGGATCAAATTAGGTCAAACTCTGTTGACACAGTTTGGAGCTGTAATTGGTTTCTCTAATTGGTAACTATAAACCAGAATGTAATCAGCTCAGAGTGAGTACACTCTGTGCCATTAACCAGTAAATTTTGGGATCTCTTGGGAAAGCTTTACAAACTGTACACTGCAAGCAGGATTAAAAGTCTATCAGTTTCTGTTCTGCTGAGAAATTTATTTTGTAGAACTAGCCATACAGAAGTGTAATAATGTATTTTTGTCAAACAGCAAAAAATAATGTCAAAACTTTTACCTTGACATGGAAGCCTCCACTTCAGAGAATGGATTCGAACTTTATATTCTTTTCCTAACTGCAACTGAAAAATCAGCTTTCAGATATAGTATTCTTGACTGAAATGTGATTACATTATGTGTATACTTTAAACAGATCTGTCTGTAGTTAACCAAATTATATGCAAGTGAGGAAAAATTAGGGAATTTTAAGTCTGAAAAGGTTTATGCAAAATCACTACAAACAAAATAAAGTGCCAGGTTGTGTGGAGTGATCAAGTATGTCTTGTTCTCTCAGGACATAACTCACAGAAAAACTATGTGACTGCCTCCAGCGATGGATGTCAGACCCATCCTAATTTGTGAAGCCTCATAATCTGAGGTAACATTGTCCATATCTGCTACGCTATTTCTTTGAAGAAGTCATAAATTCTATGAACATGCAAATAGGACTAGAAGGGAACTCAAAGGGTCATCTACTCTGCCTCAAAGGTAGGTTCTGCTACAATATTTGTTTGTCTGGTGGATTTTTACCTACTATTTTCTTACACTTCCAAAACCAAAGAATACACAACATTCTTAAAAAATATCTTGTTTTTATTTTCCACTCCCTTCCCTTCCCGTCCCTTCCCTTGGTTTACGAACTCCGTCATTTCATGAGTGTTCTTACATTTTCTTTCACCTGCTCAGTCAGTTCTTTCTGACTGTAAAGTAAGTCTAGAGCACTTTCTATTTGTCTTAGTACTCCTTTGTATCAAATAATTGTTAACAAAACCTGTGAAATGGGGGGGAGGGGATTTGCAGTTATAAAGCCTGATCAAATATAGCTGACTACCTCTGAGATAGTTATCAAGTCTTATAAACAATAGAGAAAGATATGTGCTCCTAAGGTGTGATGCATCTTATCCTGTGTGGATGTCTTAAAAGGATCAGATAAAAAGAGCGTTGCAACAGTGCCTATTTTTCAGAGAAAAGAGTCTAAAATAACATAGATAATAGTATCTACACTGTGGAAATGCAGAGGTAGGTGAGATGAATTATGACTTTCTATAACTACTGAAATATTCCTTATATGTGGATGATTAAAATCGCTGTAGTTCATAGATTGCTTCATGTACGTTCTTATTTTGTGATGTGTTGCACATGCAGACTCAACTGAGATTATAAGCAGCAGTTATCTTTTTCCTTTTTATTTTCAATACAGAAATTTTAACAGGTCCTTTTTTTCCTAACTTTTGCATTTCATATACAAAGGAAGATTTCCTGTCCTTTACCAGCTGTTCTTCCTAAAAAGGTCTACTTTTTCATATGCTAGACATATCTTCCTTTCGTAAACTTGGAATTCACCTAAGACAACTACTACACAAGGAACAATGAGGGAGACGATACATGTAATTACAATTTAAAAAGCTTATCATAATTTTATCAACATTATTTTGTAATAAAATGAGATCTTTTTCAACTATTCAGCACTCTCTATATCCTGCATCTCAGAAAGATTTTACACACCAAATTTCAAGAACAGTGAAAGTTCTAGAAATAGAGTATGCACAACAGCATTGTATTATAATTTATGCCTACAAAGACAAGGGAGGATTCTCGTTTATTTGTTCTGTTATTCTTATAATTTTACTTAAATATAGAACTCGTGTACAAACTGTAGTAACTGATAGAAGAGTGGTGTTCATGTGTAACACCATTTTGTATAAAAAACAAATTAAAACATTGCTTTAAAACTAACATCTTATTTGAAACGTTGAGAAGATTATGGGGTGGTTGTGGAGTATCATCTCAACAGACCGAACTTTGAAAAAGGTGCATTTGGTCATTTTTTATTTATATGTTTGTTGTGGATTAGCAGTCTGGACCAACAAAGTGCAATTCAGACTCAGAATTAAATCTGTTGCACAGCTGGTAAGATATAGTCTTCACAGTCTGTTAATACACACTTATTTACTTCTATTTAAAAGGAAGGAAAATATCTATTTCAACGCCTTGATATCATAATCCATTCTAAAGAACAATTGCTCAATAACTTAAGTAATCATAAGCTTAACAAGAAGAAGTAAACTCTAATAATTAAAAAGTAGGCCTAGTAATAATTAAATTTTAACACTAGCTTTTTTTTTTTTTTCTTTTTCCTTTTGAGGACTGGCTGAAGATTTTCAGGTACAGTTGTTTATATTTTGATGCTCTGAAAAAAAAAAAAAAAAAAACACCAAGTTGAAATGTTCATATGTTGAAAGTTTTAAAGCAAAATTCTGGGTTTATTCTTGACCCTTTGTGTTGGAGGATATGTAGGGCATCAAGCTGAGAAGTAACTGTCTTATCGTTACCTGAATCTGCATCATGGCTACAACCAACTTCTAACTAATATTTTAGTTGTGCTTCCTCAGTGGTACTACTTGTATATGAAACATCCACAGATTTCTGAAAATTAAGAGTAAAACTTGCTGAGATCTATGCCTTAACTTCCTGAAGAAAATAACAACCATGTAATAATATTAACAGGCTCTGAAACTAGTCTTAAAGTACAATATCTTTCAGAAATATAATTTCATCTAATGTGTGCATTGCAATATTGCGAGGGAGTTATGATGGTGGAGTGCTTAAATGCAGTTCACTGAAAAAGTCCATAAGAAAACTGAAATGAAAATTTGTCTGTAGAGCATTTCACATTATGTACAGGTTATGGCATTCTATTAATTATTTCATTTCTAGATCAGAAATACATTAGTTCTTGTGAACTTTAAAGGTTTGGTTTTAGTTTTTCTTTTTGAACAAACATTTTAAAAATTAGTAAAGGAAAGATCTTGACCTTAACTGTGACATGCTGCCTCTCTTTAAATGCAAACAACATTGAACCATCCTGCCCAATCTAACAAATCAAATATACTCTCAGTGAAAAGCCTCAGTAGATTTGTTTTATTTGTTCATTTCAGTTTGCCTACCTTTCTGCAGGTTACAGATTGCTTAAATCTGAAAATGTACTGCATCTTGGAGAGTATAAACCAAACATTTAAATACTCTTTATCTTCTTTACATAAGATTAATTTGTTTGCTCTTAACTCTGATTCAAGAAAATATTAATAATGCCCATATTATTCAGTATGTAAAACTAATGTGTGTAACAGGCATTTAAACTGTTGAATGCAATAGATGCATTTCTTTAGTGCTCTTTACTCTTGCTGCTGCTTCTGGTTCATTTCATGTATATGCATTTATTCCTAGGTAGGAGCTTTCTGGTAACTGGTGCTCTGAGGGGATGTTGTGACTCACAGTGAAGACAATATGTATTAGTCACAACATCACAGGTTGGTATCTACAGGCATTTTTTTTTTTTTTTTCTTAAGGTGTCATTGCCAATACCTTTGTAATGTCGTTTGTAGTTTGACTTGATGGACTGTCTCAAGGGGACCTCCAGATGCCACTTTTACTGCTAGTTGTAATTATGACCTCATGGGCATAACCAGGTCTTCAACATCAATTACACGCAAAGCTCTTTTGTACTATGAATTAAGAACCTTTTAAGGTCTTGTTGGGAAAAAAAAAAAAAAGTTTATAACAGAGATACAATAAAATATTTTTAATGCAGTAAAATGCCTTACTACAAATGTAACTCCTTTCAGTTGTAGCTGTAACACTGCTTAATGATTTGGGATGATTATTTAGGATCAGATCTCTTATATTCTGTGTCATACCATCCAGCTTTATGCATTTCCTTTTTGCTATTTTATGTTATCTTTTTCAATCAGCAGAGAGAAGAAAGTCTAGCAATATAGAAATAGCCCCTGCAAGGATGAGTTGACTGGGTGGAATACAGAGAAACTGTCCGAGTGGACAGGAAGCAGATTAGGCAAGCTAAATCCCAGATAGAATTAAATCTGGCCAGGGACATCAAGGATAACAAGAAAAACTTCTAAAAATACATCAGGGGTAAAGGCAAGACTAGGGAAGATGTGGGCCCTCTTCAGAAGGAAACAGGAGACCTGGTCACCCAGGATATGGAGAAGGCTGGGGTATTGAATGACTTTTTCGCCTCGGTCTTCACTGGCAAGGGGTCTAACCACACCACCCAAGTTGCAGAATACAAAGGCAGGGTCTGTAAGAATGAAGAACCGCCCACTGCAGGAGAAGATCGGGTTCGAGACCATCTGAGGAACCTGAAGGTGTATAAATCCATGGGACCAGATGAAATCCATCCACAGGTCCTGAGGGAACTGGCAGATGAAATCGCTAAACCGCTTTCCATTATATTTGAAAAGTCATGGCAGTCTGATGAAGTTCCCAGTGACTGTAAAAGGGGAAACATAACCCCCATTTTCAAAAAGGGAAAAAAAGGAAGACCCAGGGAACTACAGACCGGCCGTTCTCACCTCTGTGCCTGGCAAGATCATGGAGCAGATCCTCCTGGAATCTTTGCTAAGGCACGCGGAAAATAAGGAGGTGATTGGTGACAGTCAACATAGCTTCACCAAAGGCAAATCATGCCTGGCAAATGTGGTGGCCTTCTATGATGTTGCCACAGCACTGGCAGATAAGGGGAGAGCAACCAATGTCATCTACCTGGATTTATGCAAAGTGTTTGACACTGTCCCACATGACATCCTGGTCTCTAAATTGGAAAGGCATGGATTTGATGGATGGACCACTCGGTGGATAAGGAACTGTCTAGATGGCCGCACTCAAAGGGTTGTGGTCAATGGCTCGGTGTCCAAGTGGAAACCAGTGATGAGTGGTGTTCCTCAGGGGTCAGTACTGGGACCGGTGCTGTTTAACATCTTTGTTAGTGACATGGACAGTGGGATTATGTCAGCAAATTTGCCGATGGCACCGAGCTGTGTTGCGCGGTCGACACACTGGAGGGAATGGATGCCATCCAGAGGAACCTTGACAGACTTGAGAGGTGGGCCTCTGTGAACCTCATGAAGTTCAACCAGTCCAAGTGCAAGGTCCTGCACCTGGGTCAGGGCAATCCCAGGCACAAATACAGGTTGGACACGGAATGGCTTGAGAGCAGCCCTGAGGAAAAGGACTTGGGGGTGCTGGTGGATGAGAAGCTCAACATGAGCCGGCAATGTGCATTTGCAGTCCAGAAAGCCAACCGCATCCTGGGCTGCATCAAAAGAAGCATGGCCAGCATGTTGAGGGAGGTGATTCTGCCCCTCTACTCCACTCTGGTGAGACCCCACCTGGAGTATTGCATCCAGCTCTGGAGTCCTCAGCACAAGAAGGACATGGACCTGTTGGAACGGGTCCAGCAGAGGGCCACAAAGATGATCAGAGGGCTGGAGCACCTATGCTATGAGGACTGGCTGAGAGAACTGGGGTTGTTCAACCCAGAGAAAAGAAGGCTCCAGGAAGACCTTATATCAGCCTTCCAGTACCTAAAGGGGCCCTAACAGGAAAGATGAGGAGGGACTCTTTATCAGGGAGTATAATGATAGGATGAGGGGTAATGATTTCAAACTGAAGGAGGGGAGATTTAGACTGGCTATTAGGAAGAAATTCTTTACTGTGAGGGTGGTGAGACACTGGAACAGGTTGCCCAGAGAAGTTGTTGATGCCCCATCCTTGGAAGTGTTCAAGGCCAGGCTGGATGGGGCTTTGAGCAGCCTGGTCTAGTGGGAGGTGTCCCTGCCCATGGCAGGGGGCTTGGAAATAGATGATCTTTAAGGTCCCTTCCAACCCGAACCATTCTATGATTCTAGATTCTATGATTCTGTGATTCTATGATTCTATGATTTAGATCAAGACTCACATGGCTACAAATTCTACTAGAATTTGTAATTCATATTGTGTCTAGTGGAAACAATGACTTTTGGAAGATGAGAAAAGAACTCCACACTCAGAAAGAAGTGGGGAAATATGACCATACTGTAAGTCTGAAAACTGTAGGAGTGTCCTATTTCTAAAATTTTGCCACTACAGCAAATGAACAGGACTCTAGAGGTCAGGTAAATGTGAAAGGAATAGGAATTTATGTAGCATTTCCCTAGATTGCTGATGAAAGGGAAGACATTCATAAAGAGGCAGGCATGTTCTCCAGGCCAACAGCTGGCTGTAAAGCTTGTGCTGCAACCAGGTCTTTATCTTTTATAATAAGAGGGCCCTCCTTAAGAAATGAGGACTGCTGTACAAACAGGAGTTCATCTCACAAAGCAAGGAGAGACCATCTTTGACAGCAAGCTTCCTAATCTGAACAGCAGAGCTTTTAATGACACTTGATAAAGGATGGTGACTAAAGAGAAAAGAAGGTATTGGGGCACATTAAAGAAGTGGTCCTCACACTCTTTATGTGAAAGCAGAACAAGTCGGGGTCCATTTCAAGTGTCACTACACAAATGCATCAATATGGAAAACAGAACAGAAATTAGAAATTCATGAATGGTGCACAGCTGTGACCCAGTGGGATTAGAGAGATTTGGTGAGATAGTCCACATGGCTGGAGTGCTTCACTGGATAGACACTGCCTCGATTAAAAGAGCATGCCAGCTAGCAGCAAGAGTGACGCTCTTCCTTAAATGTGAGTTGGAAGGCAAAAGCAAGAACAACACAAACCAGGCAATGCCCTCTCCAGCATCCATAAGATGCTCACAACTCATCTGGGCACAGCCTTGAGCAGCCTGATCTATGTTGGCCCTTCTTTGAGCAGGTAGATGAACCAGATGACTTCTAAAGAGCCATTTCAACCTGTATTATTCTATAATTCTACAATTATTTTGCAGTAATTAACAATTTAGATGTATTTGATTTTGAAGAAAGAGCAGTGTTATTTGCCAAGGAAGTAATTTAGTAGGGTTCTAAAGTTTCCCCTTCTCTACTTTGTGCAATTTTAGGGTAATCAGTAGTCGTTCTGATGATCTTTTCCAACAACAGAGGAAAATATATCTGCTTGATAACTGCTTGTCTGTTACCACCTTCTTATCACTGTCTTCTACGAAGCTCTGACTTCAAGCAGTAGTTTTGCTTTGGGTTGCATTTACTTTTCCACCTCTTCCTAGTATTTCTAATCTCTCACTTTGGATATAAACAAAAGTATATAATATACCTGTGTGTAACCAAATAAAAACCTGATTTGTGTATCACTACTGCCTCTGAGAGATTTGAGATTGAACTGTAGGGAAAAGAACTGTGATAGAAAGTAAAGATGGAAATTTCAAATTAAATACAATGACTGCAAATGTAAATATGAATTAAACCCAGCATGTTGCAACCCACAAGAGAAAAAAGAGTAATGAAAGCTCTTTAATTCTATTTAATCTAATCAAAATCCTTGTCCATCTCATAAGTATTATTTCTGTCTTTCTTTTTGAATTGAAATTAGCAGATAACAGTGCCTGACATTTTTTCCTTTTTCTTTTTTTTTTCTTTAATTTATATGTTTTTTCATATCAGCTCCTATTCTCATTTTTATGAATCAAATAGTTCAACTGTTTTCATTTTCCTCTCCTAAGAGAATCTTTTCAGATCAATAATCATGTTCCATGCCTCTCCTTAGTTTTTCTGTACTTCACTTCTGCCTAAGTAGAATGATGTCATCAGTATAATAACATCATAATCCATTCCATGCAGCTTACCATCTCTTTAAATTTTTAAAAACTTCTGCTTATTGACCAGATATATTGAGCAGACTTTCTCATCTTCACATTTTTTTCCCAAGTTCTTATCATTAATATGAATTTAGAAAAGCATAGCTATATTTCTAATTGTTTTTCTGCTTTGTGTTTATGTGTAGCAGAATTTCCTTGTTTCTACTTATTATCTAAGTTCTGGTAGAAAATCTCCCAAATATTGTAATTTCCTTTGTTGGAAAGTGCCTTTAAATAGGTCAATAGTGTACTGAAGTATAAATAAATTATAATTATTAGCTATGTATAAAGGTATTAGAACTCAAGTCACTTTAAAAAATAAAGCAAGGATCTAGAGAGTACAAATTAGGACATCTGGAATGTAACCCTAGCAATAGATACAAAACATAAATTTTATTTAATATTGTCCCATTTCCATAAGAATCTACTCCCATTTTGTCTAAGCTTTAGCTTATGGGTTAAGTGTTATATTTTCACAGTTTGGCTACAATATAGATCTACAACAAACACTGTATTTGAGTCCAGGTTCCTCACTGAGATGTACAATCCGCTGTGTTTGCTTGCCGTCTGTCTTTATAACTGTAACGGTCATTGGTGACCTTAATTTAACACTCACCTTTCTGTGATACTTATTATTTGTCAGTGCAGGCAATTCATATTAAGATTTTGCTAGTGGTCCTGATAGGTATTGTGCTTCATTTTCCCCTTCAGTCAGGCCAGCAACAAAGGGAAACCCTATGAAGCCATATCCAGGAGATATTTTTTGATCTGTTTTCTTTCATCATAACTGCATGTTTTGGCCAGTAAAACCCATGCAATGGGTTTCAACATAATCATAACTGATCACTCAGACATTTTCCTAGGCCTGATCTAGCAATCATTTTTGCTTCCTGATTATAGTCTTGTTCAAATATATTAGGTTGTTTTTCTTTCTTCTTGTAAATGTCCAGGTTTTACTACAAGATAAGAAGCCTGGATTTTATTTTTTTTATTTATTTTCCCTAGTAATTATTTGGACCTTAAAGTTTTCTGTAGAGAGGATAACAGCATTGGGTTCTAATATCTAGTATTTGATGAAAGGCATTTTTCCTCTGTACCCAAACTGTAATTCTATTACTTGTCAATTCGTTAGCAGCTAACACTTAGAGTTGGCTCAATACCTTGATATAACTCTGGAGTGCTAGGCCAACACACACAATATCTTCTAACAGTTTTGTAGTTATTTAGGATTATATTCCTTCACAATGATTTCTCTGTCTCAAACTGCTTTTTGGATAAATCTGCCTGTTCCATGATAATCACAGATAGGAACAGGCACTTCTTCTGGGACACCCTTTTTAGGATTAAAAGATATATTTTTCAAGACAAGGTTTTCTGGTGATTATTTTTCTTACATTCAGTCACCCTTGTTTCTTTAGAACTGTAGTTATTCCAAAACCTTCTCTATTACTCTTTTTCATTACTCTGGTGGTCTAACTATCAGCATGATCCACAGCCTCTAAAGAATGTTTTAAAGCTTCAGTTCTTAGCATGATATGTTGAATTCTTCAGTTTCATGAGGTGTCTGCAACTCATGTTTTGTTCACTTCAGTATAAAGATTTGCTGCTATTCTTGGCAGAAAATAATTGAATTGAGCACCATACAGTAAAGTGCAATTGATTATGTATTGAAATTTGAGAACTTTTCTGGATGCCCATTTTGCAGTTCTGACACAAACATAATATTTCAAAGATGAAACATTATAAATATCAATATTTAGCCCTAGTCTTCAGCAATAACATATAGGAAGTGCAATAGCACTGTCTATTCAGGCATACCTGCAATTATATAATGTGGTAAAACTTCACAGCAAAGAAAATTTGAATTTCTTGTGAAAGTACATCACAAAACTTATTTTACTGGTGTACAATAGCTTAGAAGAAGAGAAGAGATTATTGTATTAAGTTGCTGGTCATTAAGGCTACGAAGAAAATACACATAATCTTTAAAAGTATTTATAAACCATAAAATACATGGAACAGCCAGAAGAATTTTTTGCAACTTCAAAGTCACATTGGATAATACTTGAACTTGTTCATATTCTTTTCAGGAGGTGGAATAGATTCCTATGGTTTTTAATATGTATTTTTCTTGGACTGGTGGCATTACATTAGAAGTACCAAAAGAATTTTAAAATATGAATGTGGTATTTGAGGATGAAATTCATTTCACTTAACGTCAGTTATCTAGAAATTAAAGGTCTCACCTCATCTAGGTTGTCTCCACAGACACTGAAAACGATCCTTGTTGCATGGATCAGAAACATCTTTTACAATAAGATAAATTATTTTCTGGAGGAGCTTGTTTCTATTGTGTGAAAAGAGAAGAAAACTAAATAACTATTCTACCTTAAGATGACAAATTTTCAGATGGGCTAAAATCAAGTGAAATGGTTCTCACTTAGACTCACAGAAAACCTTAATTATAGCGCGTCCTAAATTTATTTAAGGCATTAATTTCATAATTTTATACTAGTATATCAAGAATATGTAATTATGGTGCATCGTGTAGTTATATAACATTACAATATCATTCTAACCTCCCTCAGCGTTTTACTGTGAATGGATGAAAAGCTAGAAGAGTAGTCTTTGTCAGCTAATTGCCTTTTAGCCTGATTACCGGTGGCGGAGTGGGCTGGTTTCCTTCCTTTTCTCTGGTATGGGCTAGCATAGGGAGAAGTGAGTTTCTCTCATCTCATTAACTCATCTCTTGTTGCCGCGTCATTCTTAACCTATTTATTGAATCAAGAATAATGATAAATAGTTGATCATCTTGACTGAGAACAATGCAGAACTTTTTATAAAGTCTCGAACTATGTAATTGCCATAGGTAGACCTCATGGTTGCGTCTACAAGGGACAAAACCAGCCAGTATTAAAAGTCAAAGTGTGGTTAATGAAAAGAGCCAAATATAAGTCCAGCTGCAGTTATTTCTCTAAAGAAAGTAAATAAATAAAAAATATTTTTTGCATAAGAGAAATTAGCCAACATATTCAAATGTCAGCCTCCACTTCTGAAGTTGTCAAGTGAATGTATAGTACAAATGTAAATATCTCACAAGTGTTTATTTGGTTTTGACAATTCATATTCAACGCTGTGTTTCTAACTGCAAAAATTTTCATTCATGAAACTCTCTAAAAGAAATGATTCAGTTATATGTGTCACTTGATAGGACAACTTTGAAATACGTATCACTTAAAATTCTGTATCTTCATTAGAAAAACACTGTCTTTTATTAACATGATGTCTAAAACTAGCATGTAAATTAAATTTTGTAGCTATCTGGGTCAAATTAGTGAAAGCAGTGAAAAGACAGAAAGGGAAGCTACTTCGAAAGTAAAGCAAAAAGGGAAAGGAAATTAGCTGTGGCATCACAAACCCCAGGGGCTTTTGCACTGTGTCTAGATCTGTCACTCGCACTGCCAGTGCTGTATTTGCAACGCTTACATTCTCTGTACCATGTGTCTCTGCCATTGATGTATTGCAGAACAGCCATCCTACTATATATATAGTGTATATATATATACACTATATATACTATATATACTGTATATACTCTCTCTATATAGAGTATATACAGTATATATAGTATATATACTATACATATATAGTATATATAGTATATCTATAGTGTGTGTGTGTATATGTCCTACTATATATATAGTATATATCCTACTATATATATATAGTATATATAGTGTGTATATATATCCTACTATATATATATAGTAGGATATATAAAAATATATATATTTATATATATTTATATATTTTATATATATATTTAATATATATATAAAAATACATATAAATACATCATTTCTGAGACTAAATGGTGTTAGTACAATGCAATGAAAGGAATTAATCTTTCCCCAGATTATGCTAACTAAAAAAAATAGAACCATAAAAACTGTTTACATGAGATTGCTCCTTTACAGAAGGAAATCAAACCGTCTGTAAACCATTCTTTACTAGGAGAAAAAACATGAAAAGGGTCAAGTAATGGATGAAGCAATATTTTTGTGAGAAACAATCGTATTGTTAAATATTAGAGCATTGTCAGGTGATCTTTTCAAAAGATGAGCATAGAAATTGCTTTCTTTCTGTTTTTCACTCTCTGCTGCAGTTGAATCTATCAGTGTTTCTAGTGGATTCTCTTCTGAAGCCCTTAGTGTGTAAGTGTCAGTGCCTGGTAAGTCCCTCTGGTATTTAAGTGATTAAATTTGGTTAAACTGGCACATTTCTTCAAGTATGCTGGAATCATGGCACTCCTTTTGTTCCTTCCTACCGGCCATTTTAGCTAAGAGTGCAGAAATGCTATGGAATAAAACCTATGGGAACAAGAAAATAATAAGGAAGAATCATAGTTGATTTTTCCATTTTCCTGGATAAGATTTACCTAGGCAAGTTCCATGAAAGCTTTTGGTGGATCAGAAAGTGAAGGTTAGGAATGTTTTAGTCATGATGCTTTCACAAGATAGAAGTGCTCTTTAAGATAAAGTAAGTTGAACAAATGAATACTAGAAATAGCCTGAGAAATAATTTACTGATAGAATTCTCCATTCAGAATAAGTGGACTATAACATTGTAAAAGTCTAGAAAGTCAACACTGAAGTCTGTGTAACAAATATGAATTTCTCTCAATTTTGACAATGCTACATTCTTAATCAGGCATTTGTAACATTAATTCCACCTTAGAGAAATAAAAAATTCGGTCTTAATATTGTGGATGTTTTACCAATTAAAACAACTAATTTCTTCTATTCGGGAAATTAAACACATAAGCATAGAGGAATGGAAAACATTGTAAAATCATTATTAACATGGATGAAATAGATTCTATCTTAGGAGAGGAGAGGAGAGGAGAGGAGAGGAGAGGAGAGGAGAGGAGAGGAGAGGAGAGGAGAGGAGAGGAGAGGAGAGGAGAGGAGAGGAGAGGAGAAGAATTTCAGCTGGAAAGGACCTACAACAATCATCTAGTCCAACAGCCTGATGAATTCAGGGCTGACTAAAAGTTAAAGCATGTTATTCAGAGTATTGACCAAATACCTCTCAAATACTTACAGACCTGCAGTATTGATCACCTCTCTAAGAAGCCTGTTCCAGTGTTTGACCACCCTCTCAGTAAAGAAGTGCTTCCTGATGTCCAGTCTAAGGCTCCCCTGGCACAGCTTTGAACCATTCCCACACACCTTATCACTGGATCCCAGGGAGAAGAGCTCAGCACCTCCCTCTCCGCTTCACCTTCTCAGGAAGCTGTAGAGAGCAATGAGGTTGCCCCTCAGCCTCCTTCTCTCCAACCCAGGCAAACCCAGAGTCCTTAACAGCTCTTCATGGGACATGACTTCCAGCCCTTTCACCAGCTTTGTTGCCCTCCTCTGGATGCATTCAAGGACCTTCACACCCTTCTAAAATTTTGGGGCCCAGAACTGCACACAGTGTTCAAGGTGAAGCCACACCAACACTGAATACAGTGAGATAATCACCATTTTTGAATGTCTGGTTACGTCTATATCTTGTATTGGAGTATATCATAGAATCACAGAATCATAGAATGGTTTAGGTTGGAAGAGACCTTAAATATCATTCAGAATAAGTCTCTTGAAATCCAGGCAGGGCAGAAAAAGAAAGAACACTACTGGTGGTCTGGTAGGGGACAAGGTGGGAAGGCTGTCTACAGATGAGTTACTCTTTCCTGTCACTCAGCAAAGACTGTCCTTTTGAAATGAATGGGGCCGTATGCTATCAAAGGAAAAACAAAGCGGTTTCACAGAGTATGATTTGAGTTAATAAAGACAATAGTTCTAATATATACACCTGAGGGATGAAAATTGTTTCTTTGTTTGGCTTTTTGCTGCCATGCCTTTTTTATGTGGGAAAACTTTTTAATTTTCTCATATATTTTCTTAGCTACCCCTTCATTACAATTCAGTATTAAGCTATGTTGAGTAAGTACACTAAGGTATTCCTACTCATATAAATCAAAACAGATTCCCTTGCACCCTACACAAACTGTGTTAACATCGATATTCCGTAACCATATAATACATATGAGATAAATAAGAAAGATATTGAAAACATGAGAAATGGTGTATTTATTATGTATTGTAATAAGTGGAACTGCTCCGCATTTATTCTAAGGACATATATTTTTATATTTGAATGAATATCATTCATTTCAACATCTAACTCCACAAAATAACTTGCTAAAATCTATTTTCCCTAAGTTGTGAAATATTTAGCCTTAAGAAACAATAAAAGATAACCTATGAAGATCAATGCTTTGTTTGACACTACCGTTTCAGATTTGAAATGATCCACAAACTGTTTGTTTCCAAATCTTGATTAGTTCCATTTGTGTTATTAGCTCTGTCTTCACTTGCTATGTTCAATCTACACTTGCTATTAAATATTTAGTCATAATTATGTTATTAAAATATCTGACTAGAATTCAAACTTGTAGGAGAAAATAGCTATTATACAGTGACCTTTATGTGTATTGCACTGAGGGGTAAATGTTAAGCAGGTACTTGGTCTTTGCCTGGGAATGATTGATTATCATGTAATCACAGCCTGTCTATATTAGACAAGTTCACATACTACTTCACGGGGCAAAATTTTCCATCTTTGAGGAGATGTGTATATCATATCCAGCTTACCAAACTATGTGTATCCAGGAGGCAGTTTCTTCCTACTCAAAAGTAGATTGTAAAGATCCTGAGAAACAAAAAGAAAAAAAACCAACCCACCATATTACCTTGAAATTCTGAAGCCTGGTTTTATGATTTTGTGCCTCATGAATTTATTACCTTTGTAATGACATATTCATTTTATATTGCTGTAACCGAGTCATCCGCTAAATCACTAAATATATGTAATCAATATTAAATTTATTCTGTGAGCAAACTATTCAGTCATTAACATCAGTATGATGTTACCTCCTCTACACTAGTAGGTCACTTCCTCACAACACGGCCTTCATATGAGTCAAACACCTCTAGTACCACGCTACAACGGTTCACTTTCTTGTCTTCTTGTTCTTCTTACCCTTACACCCTTCTGACATTATTACTTCTGGGCAAAAAGAGAAGTGCTTACGTTCAGCAGAAACGGATAGAGTGTGGGCTACACTTCCAAGCTATTACAGCCAGATTGAATTAAGGGAGGAATGCAAGCCAGGTGTAATACATGAGATGAGGTAGTGATGCAAAGAGACCAAGGGTTATGTCAAGCCAACAGTTATACATAATGTATGTAGGATCCTAAAAACACAAGTTTACTGAACTGAAGGAAAAGACAACATTGTTGGAATAACTGTCCTCATTACTAGAACAAGGAATAAGAAGGTACCAACCAGGACAAGGAGCAAGGAAGACTAGAGTAAGGACAAAGAACACAGGCAGAAGCCAGAAACTATGCATGAAGTTTGCAAGGATGAGGTAAAAACAAAACAAAACAAAACAAAACAAGGAGTGAGATACCTAGAAGTGCAACTGCCATCAAATGGCATACAGAAAAAAAAACAAAACAGAACAAAAACAAACCAAAACCCCCCGCAAAACAACCAAAAAAAGCCACCAAAAAAAAAAAAAAAGAAACAAAGCAAAGAAACAAACAAACAAAAAAAAACAGCCAACAAACAAAAAACAAACCCAAGTGATGGATTTTACATACAGAGAGTAAACCACCAGTCAGGCTAACAGGCTCGTTCTTGGTCTCCTGATTGACTCTCGTCAGTTGGCTAACTGCAGCTCAATTGCCTGGACCTGACATGGACTGACAGCTCATCTCAAGCCCCAAGTGATGCTTGCTATGCATTTTTTATTTTACTTTCCCTTGTATTCCTTGCTGTAGAATAAACATAAGCTCTGAATGAAGATTTTTTTTCTCACAACTGAGACACTTAAAACATCTTTTTTGTCATGTGAATTATCTGGTGCCTACCAAAGTATGAGTTCAGGACTAGGATTTTAATTCTGTTGAACCAGTTTCTGTCCTCTCCCTTCCCGCTACAGACGTGCAATTTTTACGAAATATCTTGAGAAACAAATACACAGACAAACCCTCAACCAGCTGTTCTATCCGGTTGAAACAGTTGATGAGCTAATAAAGTACTGAGGGCAGCAGAAGAAACTAATCAGTTAAAAGCAACTTGATGACAGAGTCAAGTTTCCATAGGATACAAGATAAAGAAGGGGAAGAAACCATTTGTTACACTGCATTTAGTTATTGAAACAACCATTTTCAAACTTGAAGCTTTGGAAAACTTGCAGACTTTCATATCTGTTCTTTTTGCTACTGTGTAATGGCTTCAGAATTGGACGCATTTTGAAAAGAGACAGAATGGAAAAGAAATGAAAGACAAACAATCCAAATAAAACAGAAAAGAAGTCCAGGTACAGGCTTTCTCTTGTTATCCGGGATTCTGGTATATTAAGGAATTTTCATTATCTCACTAAAACTGAGAAATTTCTTTCTCAAGATCCCGTGTAGCTAGGAATTATTAGCCCCATTCTATCAATTATTTCAGGCATGGTTAGAGCAAAAGGATAGTTTAACAGAACTACACATTCTTGGACCGAGTGTTGCTGAACCTAAACTACAGATTACTTTTTCCTGGGATGAACCATAGATGCCAGATTTGGTGACTGTTCTTTTTTTTTATAATGTGCAGGTTAAATCCTTGTTTCTCCTCAGATGTTTTTTCACACCTGCATTATCTTTGCTAAAAGAGCAAGAACAAAGCTTACTGCTTTTTGGAGACTAAAAAAAAAGGTTGCCTAAAATCCAAGAACAAGTCGCACATGGGAAATGTGTTCATCTTCAGTGAGTGCACAGATGTACAAGTATCCCCTTGCATGCAGCAAAGTCATTCTAGGAGCATATTCAGGTGTGCCTGTCCAAAATGGAAGATTAGAAAACAGAATTAGCTCTAGGTTCTTCTTGTCTAAATATCAGCACCGGCAATAATTATTGAATTTGAAAACTGAAGAAATCTAGGGCCTCATCCAAACACTGATGTAATCATAATGCTGAAGGAAGGGACCAAGCAAATGTCCTACTGCAACTGTGGGATCTGTATGATGTAAGGGGAGGTACTACTATGGGGGACAGTAATCTGTCTTTCCCTCATCCTTAATGTGTATATGAAGTAATCCTTTTGCTGTGCTAGTTTCTCCAAGTCCCTGCTGAGGTAAACAGGTTGGACTAAGTCAGATGATTTTGGAATACTGCCACCCATAGCTGTTTTGTGGTAATGATATTGTTTCAACTGGAGAGAGCTTTCATATTATTAAAGTATGTTAAAAACAAACAAACAAGCCAAAACACATAATAAAAACCCACAAAAAAAAAAAAAAAAACTGAAAGAAGAAAGAAGAGTACACAACTACAATGTCAACTCTTAAAAAATTAATACTTGGACTTGAGGTTTTACTATTTCAGAAGCTCAATTGTGGGCATGATTTAAGTACTTTACAACTCAGACTTTTAAGACTGCATGAGGAGTAATGAGAATGCACAGCCAATGAGTTTCATTTGCATCTGAACTAAAATGAATGAAGTTATCTGATGGCTCAGTTGTGGCACCAAGTTACTCTGCAGTCTGAGAACCCTTTATTATTTCTATAAAATGTTATTTGAACTAAAATGCTCTTTAAAAATTTAAAAAGATAATGAGACGCTACAGATTTAGAAAGAGTACAATGACATTATGGCTGTTAGTTATCTTTAGAAGGCCTTATTCAGAAAGTTTCTCCAAATGAATTGAAAAAGTGGTCTGAGAAATAAATGAGGGTGGTTATCTGAAACTCGGACTCTTTGTCGTTAAAATTAAGCTAAAACATTTAGTTTCACCAGGACATTAAAGTCAATGAATATATTTTGTATCTTACTAGAATTGCCTTAGAAGGAAGAAAAAGACAATATATAGCAAAAAAAAAAAAAAAAAAAAAAGAAAAAAAAGAAAAAAGAAAAAAGAAAAAAGAGTGTTTTATTGTTTCGAAAAGCTGTGGTATAAAAAGCTTTACAGGCTTATATGTGTGCAAAAATTGTTTTATTTTTCCCTCAGAAAAATTATGGTAAATTATTAATATTTAGACAACGGAAATAGTACCCAGAATATTTAACCCCATTAAATTCCCTGGTAAAAAGTTACAGTTTACAATTTTAAAATAAGTTAATGAATTTTGCTCATTTTTTTCAAATAAACCCAATGATTTCTAACTTCATTCCTGACTCTCTGTCTTTTCTGTTCAGTATGACTGATTCTGAAAAGAACACAACTAAGGAGCTGATGGGAAAAGGCAGGAAGGTTTGTTGTTTTCCTTTAGACTGTGCTGAATTCAGAGGCCGAGGAAGTCAATACAAATATTTCCATTACCTACAGTGAGCTTTTGATCATACCACAACTTTATACTTCAAAGGATGGTTTCCTCTCACCCTTTAAGGTTTTTCCATCTTTCAGACATCACACCTTCATTTCTCTCTATGTGTCCTTTTTTATATTTCTTTCAGAAAATATTGCCCCTCTTTTCTTCCTATATTGCAGAACATAGGAAGAAAGCCCAGCTGGTATAATTGCACAGGGCAGCAGAGGACTCAGAGAAGTAAACAAAAGAATTCTATTCACAGCAAGAGGCAAACTTCACACCTTTTTTCGGGGAGACCAAAGATGCCTCTATAGTCTGTTGTCCACAAGAGATATAAAACATTTGCTTGTCCTGAATAACATCTTTTATGCTTATATCCTAAACCAGATGTTTATATATGGAAGAGACACTTGTGAACTCCACCCAACTGAGCTACTCCACTTTTTCTAAAATATTTGTATTGCCATTTGCAAAGAAAGTGTTGCTATCTAGGATAATTACATAAAAGTTAGGAGATTTTGATTATTCTTCTTCCTCCTGTCTTTTTTGTCGTTGTTGTTGTTATTATTTTTATGTCAATGAGTGCTTTAATGTAACATGAAATGCACCAGCAGCAGAAAGTGTGTCTCACCATACTGATGTCTGGCAAACTTTCTTGAAGGAGAGTGTTTCTTATAGAACAGGAAGAACTGAGCACAAGTTTTTATGGTGAGGGACTATGTTTTAACTCCTCATATTTCATAGACAGACAGAAATAAAATCACTGTCCCTGTCTATAAATGTAGTGAAAACAGCCTTTAATTTACTTCACTTCCGCTAAAATATGTGGCTAGAGGGTAAATATTCTTATATGTGGTTTGGACTCAAGTGGAAGAGAAAGCAAGCTTTAGCCAGAGCTATTTTAGGCACATCTTTTGGTACTGCTCTGAGACATAAGAATAATTTCTTAGCGTTAGATGCTGGCATGAAAAATTAAAAATGTCTAAATGAGACTGTATCCAAAAAGACTTTGTGCTGTACTCAACTATAAGTTAATGCATTAGCAGTTATCTTCACAGCCTTCCTGTCCATACTTTACAGAGTACGCTCTTAGCAAAGAGGAAAATTTATGAAAATAGTTACAGAGAGTTGTTTCAGAAGTCTTTGAGCAAGTCAGCTTCAGATCTTTGGTGATTATGAAAGATGTGGTATCTAACTAGGACATTTTGTGAAATTAATGACTAATGAGAGTGCACAGCACTATTACAAAAAAGTTTATATTTCAGATCCAAAATATGCCCATTACCTTTTCTAACAGACTAAATTTGTTTCTTTATGTATATATATAGAAGGTATTACTTTTATCTACCAGCTTGCTTAAATCATTAAACTACATTTATTTATGTCAGAATAGAAGTTATTATGCTAGTTTAAAATGTAAAAATCTAGCCATTAATTTTTGTATCAGTTTTGCCTGGAATTTTAGCATGCAGATAAGGTTTTGGAGTGACAGCATGAAATGCAGTATAGGAGTAAGAGAAAAGAAACAAACATTGGATCACATCCTCCAGGCACATTTAGCTGTCTCTCTTACCCTACAAAGTGAATTAAGCACCTATGTACTTTTGAAGATCTAGTACTTAACAGATTGTTACAGTTAAAAAGAATAATAAAAAGCATGTGTTAACAGAGAAGTAGAGAGGGAAGCTGTAATGACAATTGTCCTCTTTGCCAAGAGGATATTTGTCATAGTTTTATATCAAATAACATTAGTTTTAAAAAGTAATCAATGTTATTACCAAAACTTGTGTGAACGTTGATGTTCCATAGCAAGGGGAAACAAATATTTGTCAGCTTCCTTCTGCTGCTCTTTGAATTGCTTTTGGACAAGTAAGGGCCTATGCTTCCTAAAGAAGCATAACCTCTTTATTGTGATGAGTCACGTGAGGATGTGAGCAGGTGTGGAACTGTTTTTCTCTGCCTCAGTATTATATACTAAACTGAGGAAACTGAATCTGTAGCCTACTGGTCTAAACCAATGATGGCAGGGTTGTCTAACTTTTATCCTTGACTATCTGTGCATACGCCTTTAAAATAAAAGCTCTCTAATCAGTTATTGGCTGCACTAATTGTCTTGCAGTTGAACAAACACATCTTGAAGAAGCACTGTAGAAAGGAAAATCTGGGAGAAAATTTAAATGATCCAAAGTCATCTGCTTATCTGAAAGACTCATGAAGTTCAGCCTCAGACTTTATTGATATTTGATCCTTTGAAAAAAAATATCCTGATATCTACATTTTGCAATGAAGGTGGATTTATTTTTTTTAAGGTTTTCAAAGACAAAAATAAAAGTGTCAGTTTGATTTGATATTATGAATTTAATTTAAGAAATCCCATGTACTGACAGAAATTCTGAGTCTAACTTCTGGACTGTGATATAGTCTACCTAATTTAGTTTCTATTTATTTGATATTCACTTGAGTATTCCTGCATATTATCCTGAACTAATAAAATAAATTAAAGTATGTGTTTATTCAAAGAAAAATGCACGTTATATGAAAAGGAGAAAATACTCTATGAAATGTGTAAAATATGGATGACTCAGTGGCTGCAGCAGCTATAAGAAAGCTGCATTCCCAAAAAGCTATACTAGAAGATTTCAAATGAAATAATCAATGAAGGTAAAAGTTCTGAAAGTTCTTGAGAAGTGGTAAATCTGTTTAGGAGCAAAATGATAGGTCCAGTCAATACGAGGTAATCTTGGGTTCTCAAGATGGGAAGACGTTCACACTTTTAGTATGAAGTTTCTCATGCAAGGGAACCTTAAAGCAAATGTTATCTTTTCCTATCTGATTCAGATAGAGGAGTCCTGGTAGAATAAAGAATGAACAGGAAAGGTCACTTTTTCAACCATCTGAAACTGTAATTTGAATCCAGCCTTTCTCACTCTAGCATGGCAAGACTTTTATCAGTTATGAAATCACTTAATAGGAGTGCTTTATTCTTAATGACTGAGAGTTAACCAACGCAGCTAGAGTTTGCTGCAATAGCTATATTGATTTAGAAGGATAATTGGAATCCAATATAAGACTACGTGAGAGAAATAAAAGCCTCTTGTGGAAAGAGGTCTTGCAGACAGGACCATATAATACTGATATGAGTTTCAATTCTATGAATGTTCACAATCCTGTAAATTAGATATATGTGATATAGAATTGACAAGTTTTTGAACTGAAAAGCCATTTCAGATAAAGGATAGTGATTTCTAGATGAGGGAGAAGGCAGTGCAAAGAGTATAATTTGTAAATGCCATAAAAAACCAAAACAACAAAAACACCAGAAAGGTAAAAAACAGTTTCAACAACTCCATATCTATGAAATAAACATGAGTTACTACCAATCTGCAGCAATATATGATAATTCACTATTTGCTGTAAAAATATTGCATACTTTTAATGTTCATATGGAAGGAAAATTTTAGGAACTGAGGGAAGGAAAAGAAGAGGAAAAGTGAAAGAGAGGCTTAAGAATTTATTACTCTAGTCAGTATTTGATATTCAAAAGCTCATACCTTAGTAAAGTCAAAACCAATTTTCTCTGAAAGCAAAGGTACTTTTGAATAAGAGCTATTTCCATGCTAAATTTCAGCTTGCAGTTCTCATCCATTTCAGCTCTAGTGTTCTTCATAAAAAGGTTACAGGCTTCTTCCCTCCCCCTCCTGCTATGTAATGGTAATAGCATATTTTCTTCACTCTCCCTGCATTCAAAATTTGCAGACCTACTGTTGCTCAGACTTTCTAAACAGCTGAACATCCATGCAAAGTCAACCAGGAAAATTTCAAAACAGAATGAAATTATGATTAGCTATACATAACTACAAAAATGGAAAACCTTATATTTTCTTTTCCTATAAGAAGTGCAAATCCCCCAGATGTTTTCATCAACATTTGAAACAAAACATGTTTTTCTTTCAACTGCAATAATTTTAATATTTTTTTAAGTGAAGCAAAGCATAAAAATAAATTATTCTAAACAAGAGTAAGTGAATTTCACATGTATTTTGGGGGTGGGTGAAGGATTTAAGTCTTACATTCATTGAGAAAATAAACAATAAAGACATATATGTTTAAAAGCAAAACTTTCAGAAAAAAATACTGCAGATGACCCATTTGCTTGTATGATGTTCTTCCTACTTTATCTGTACCTAATATTTTGTTTATTATGCTTCCATGGTCTTAGCATATTTACATATCCTCAGCCATCTTTTTACCATCCTTAGATACTAATTCAGTAAGAAATCTATGGATGACAAAATTACTTGTCATTAAAACAAATTTAGTGGCATTCTACTTCATTAAGAAAATAAAGTAAAAAAAAAAACACACCTATATTTTTCAACTGTTTTCATGTAGAACTTGAAAACAAGTAAGCAAACCCATTATTTCCTTAAACACATAGGAAAAAAATCACTATTAAAAGTATAATATGCTTGAACAATTGAGTTTTACAAGTTTTATAGTAAATTATCTTATACTGTATATCCCTTATGGAGCATCTTTACTTTAGAAGCAATGGCTCCTTTTAAAATAACTGCTTCTTTGGAGTCTAAATTATTATCACCAATATCAGTTACAAGATTCAAGTTCAAGATCCTTAAGGCAGTAAGGAAGGTGTGCAGGAAGGTCACTGTCCTGGACTTCAGGAGAACAGACTTTGACCTCTTGAGGGATCTGCTTGGCAGAGTAACATGGGATAAAGCACTGGAGGGGAGAGGAGCCCAAGGAAGCTGGTTAGTATTCAAAGATCACCTCCTCCAAGCTCAGGAGCACTGTATCTCAAGAAAGAAGTCAGGCAAAAAAGCCAGGAGTCCTGCATGGATGAACAAGGAGCTCCCGGAAAAGCTCAAAAGCAAAAAGGAAAACTACAGACAGTGGAAGCAAGGACAGGTAGACTGCCCCTTCCCTGGAAGTGTTCAAGGCCAGGTTGGGTGAGCCTTGAGCAACCTGGTCTAGTGGGAGGTGTCCCTGCCCATAGCAGGGGGGTTGGAACAAGATGATATTTAATGTCCCTTCCAACCCAAACTATTCTATGATTCTATGATTCTTTAACTTAATTGTAAAGGTGATAGTAAGCAATTATCAAATACAGAGCAGATTTTATGATCTGTACAGATCAATCAAGTGATACTTTTTCAATTTTTAAAGAACATCTGAAAGGCTCTGGAAAATGCTATTTAGTGTCTGCTGCCAGTTATTGACAGAATACCTTTATAGCCTAGATATTTTCAGATGGCAATTAATGCTCTCCTAGTCAGGCTGACCAAGAGACCTGAGCAGTATTTTCCCTTGCCTGTTGTGCTGTTGGTTACTCTTCGTTAGTGATGGAGACACTCTTAAGACACCAAGTTAGACTTAGATTACTATTTGTTAGACAGCTAAACTGAGACAAGACGAATCCTACACAATGTGCTCATAGCTCAGTTGGAATATTTGTTCAAACTAAGTCTACAAAATGATCTCATTAATTATCTTTTCTTATGAATTATTCATAAAATACTTCATTCTATCTAATTCTGAAATATCCATATCTTTGTCTAAATCAAGCTAGGTATAATTATACTTTACTGGATTACAGGCAATTAGTTCTATTATTACTGCAATCAACAGTACAAAATGCAGAAAAAACAGTTTTTCAGATCTGATATATTAACTGCATTTAAAATTAAGAGAAAACTCTTAGAGGCTTGTTTTCAAATTATATCTCTACAAATTCATAATAAGTGATTAGAGTTCTGCATGCAATAATTATGTTTCAGAATATTAGTTAAAAGTAAAACTAAAAAATATCTATGACAGTAAACCAGTTATCAATCAAATAGAGGGTAGTAATTAGCTACCAGAGAGATGTGTACCTTTAATCACAGAGTAAATTGCTTAATTTACATACTAAATATAAATATTTCTTTATGTTATTTATGAAAAACAGAGGGGGTTTTGAATATTTTTTTTTTTATAGTTCTGCCTCAATTCCTCTACTTGCCTGATACGTATTGAAGATGAATGGGCTACCCTTCTACCAGCACTAGGGGTGGGTTAGGCTAATGGTATGAGATTCAATAAGGCCAAGTGTTGGGTCCTGCACTTGGGTCTCAACAACGCCATGCAGTGCTACAGGCTTAGGGAAAAGTGGCTGGAAAGCTGCCCAACAGAAAAGGACCTGGGAGTATTGGTAGACAGCTGGCTGAATGTGAGCCAGCAGTGTGCCCAGGTGGCCAATAAGGCCAATAGCATCCTGGCCTGTATCAGGAATAGTGTGATGAGTAGGACTAGGGAAGCCATTGTCCCCCTATATGGAGCACTGGTGAGGCCCCACCTCAAATACTGTGTTCAGTTTTGGACCCCTCACAACAAAAAAGACATTGAGGTGATAGAGTGTGTCCAGAGAAGGGCAGCAAAGCTGGTGGAGGGACTAGAGCAAAAGTTTTATGAGGAGGGGCTGAGGGAATTGGGGTTCTTTAGCCCGGAGAAAAGGAGGCTGAGGGGAGACCTTATCGCTCTCTAAAACTACCTGAAAGGAGGTTGTGGTGAGGTGGGTGTCAATCTCTTTTCCCAAGTAACAAGCAATAGGACAAGACAAAATGGCTTCAAGATGCACCAGGGGAGGTTTAGGATGAATGTTAGGAAAAATTTCTTCCAAGTGTTAGCAGTCATTGGAACAGGCATCCCAGGGAAGTGGTGGAATCACAATCCCTGAAGGTATTTAAAAGATGGGTAGACGTGGTGCTTAGAGAGATGGTTTACTGGTGGTTTTGGCAGTGTTAGGTTAATGGCTGGACTCAGTGATCATAAAGGTCCCTTCCAACCTACATGATTCTATGATTCTAAGAGACCGAGTTGGAAAGTGATATTTTAGTTCATTTTAATTATGGCTGCAGGAAAGACAGAAGACCAGAAAATCAATATGAACTTTATGGCTTGCTAATGTCAAAAGATGTATTCATCTGGAACTTCAGTAGATATTACAAAAGAAAAAAAAAAAAAAAAAAAAGAAAAAAAACCCACAAAACCCAAACAAAGCTAAACCACCATCAACAACAAAAAAAATGATGACAAAGGAATTTATTGACTTCAGGCTATCGGGTTTTTTTATTATTGATAGAGAATTAAGATAGGACATTCTGCAATAGATAAAAAGCATTGTTATGAAACTCTAGTCCTGCAAAACAGCAGTACCATACCTCTGTTGGACATGGGGATGCATTATGTTCATGGAGCAAGGTTTTGGTAGTGGTGTGGCTGCAGGGTTGACTTCTGTGAGAAGAGACCAGCTGTTGTCATGTCAGATAGAGCTAGTTTAAGCAAACTCCAAGACAGACTTGCCATTGACCAAAGTTGAACCCAATAGCGATTTTGTTGACACCTCTGTGTGAGCAGCTGGGAGAGAGAAGTCAGAAAAATGTGAGAGAAACAGCCTTGCAGAAACCCAGGTGTCAAGATTTAGGCTGAACTGACCAATGATGAGACAGATGCTCTCCCCCGACCTCCCACTCCAAGGAGAGGAGGAGGAGAGATAAAGAGATTTACGAGTTTAGAAGGAACTAAACTACTTTAGTGAAATATTAATAATAAAATAAAAAGGAAATAATGAAATAGATACAATATATACAAAACTGTATCAAGCTCCCAGGATGACATCACTGGCAGGCACTGGGGAAGTCCGACTGGTCTCGGTGACAGGTGAGAACTGGTCTCCAGAGCTGGAGTCAGGAACACATGGATAAGGATCAAAGACAGACAGACAGACAGGGTCCTCCTCAAACATCGGGCATTGAAGGAAGAGGGCTGACCCTTTCATCCCTCAGCTTTTATACTGAGCTGGGGGCAGATGGGATGGAATACCCTGTTGGTCAGTTTTGGGTCACCTGTCCTGTCTGCTCCTCCCCGCAGGTAGGACCCCTCTATGCTTTTCCATTTTTTGACCCTCCTGCAGGGCAAATCACAAAATTATCTAACCTTGGTTGTTATAGCAATAAGTATAAGCAGAGCCTCTCTGCATACCGTTCCTTGTCTTTAACTATAAAGATAGTTCTTATCACTCTGAGAACAACCATTTTTCTGCACAATATGCTGTTAATTTCAGAGAGTTAGAAGAGGCCTAGCTAAGAAGTAAAATTACTGAACAGAAAGTTGGTTCTGTTTTACCTCAAACCAGGACACCAGGTCAGTGAAGAAAGAGAGGAGGAGGTGCTAGAAGTGTCAGAACAGAGATTCCCTTGCAGCCCATGGAGAAGAACATGGTGATGCAAGCTGTCCCCTTGCAGCCCATAGAGGACCACATCAGAGTAGACATTCACACTACAGCCCATACTGGAGCAAATGGATATGCTCTGAAGGAAGCTGCAGCCCACAGAGACCCCACAACGGAGCAGGCTCCTGGCAGGAGCTGCAGCCCATGGCGAGGAGCCCATGCAGAAGCAAGTTTTCTGGTAGGAACTGTGTACCTTGTGTGGCATCCATGCTGAAGCACTCAGTTCTTGAAGGATTTTCCCTGAGGAATGGACCCACACTAGAGCAATTCTTGTAGAACTTCATCCCATGGGAAGGTCCCATGTTGAAGCAGTTCATGAAGGACTTCATCTCATTGGAGAGACCTCATGCCAAAGCAGGGGAAGAGTATGAGGAAGGAGTGGCAGAGATGAAGTGTTATGAACTGATCTAACCTCCATTCCCCATGCCCCTGTGACACTTGGTGAGGAGGAGGTAAAAGAGTCAAGAGTGAAGTTGAGCCTGGGAAGAAGGTTGAGGTGGGGAGAAGGTAGTTTTAGCTTTGTTTTTATTTCTCACTAACCTACTCTCTTATTAACTGGCAAGAGTGCCTTGGTGGGCAACCCACCACACAGTAAAAAAATCACAGGAAGTAATAATATCTGGATGGTATCATATTTTGGGTTAATACTGGGACCACGGACAAACTCAGAGAACCAAAAGGATCAAATTGTTCATCGAATTGTATGCATATAACTACTTTTCTGTTAACGAGTAATGCCATAGTGCATATAATTTCCTTAGACAAAAGCTCACGTTGCACTGAGGACCAATGTTGCTCCTGTATTCAGAGGTACAGGCTGAACTAACAATTAAAATGGGATCCCTGTGTACTGAAGTTAGATTCCTTTGTGGTAAGCTTTTTGCTTCTTACAGTTGTCTACCTAGAAGGTGTTTACAGTGTAGCAAAGCGATTAGAAACAGAGGGGAATCCCTTTTAGTTAGTGCAGTTGGGATAATAGTAAGGCAAGGATACATGTTCCTAACAAACTTGGTGGAACTGTAGGAAACTACCAGTGCTGCTTCTACTTCTACCTCTTGAGAGAAGGAAGTGGAATACTGGCTGTTCATTGCAGTTCTGGAAGAACTTTTGAATAGTTACGTATATAAAACAATATTGGCAACTCATTTCTACTCCTCTATCTCTTAATATATGTGTAGAATTATTAAGTTCCTTTTAAGGATGAAGGACACAGAGTTACTAATCAAAACCATGAGAAGACCTAAATCTATAATGACTGTCAGAAAGGATAATTTTCTTGGCTTTGCCAGAAGGCAATAGCCAATAGGCAGAGAAAATGAATAAAGTGGGATTTCTGTAAAGCATATTGATTAAGGTAATTCGTTGCCATGCTGACAAAAGACAAACCTGAACAACTGCTAACAAACTAATAGTCAAACACCTGAAAGCTTTAAAGAAAAGACAAGACTGGGCCGGGGGGTGAGGGTAGGGGGAGAAAATAAAAAGAAAACATAGGTATCTGCATAAATATCTCTAGGTAGAACCAAGTAGAATCACTATGTTTTAAGAAATAAGGTTCAAACACTTGTGATTTTTTTTTCCAGCTTTCAGAGCACTTGGGGGAAAGTATTCAGAAGAAAAAAATAAAATCACATTTTCTTTTAATAATTTATTCAACATAAGCAAGGTCTTATTTATTCATTTTTATTCATTATATCTGAATTGTTGCAGTAATTTTTGGGTTTGTTTGTTTATTTATATCATCTATATGTAGATAAAATCAAAGGGACCCAGAGCACTGTCTGGGGACTGCTATAAAAATCTTAATATAAAGAGAGTAATAAACAAAACTAATTAAAGATATAGGTAGCATAAATTTTTAATAGAAACCATTAATACTGGTGCATCTTCCTGGTAACATGTATACCATGCTGAGTGAGTGTCGTGGTTTGGCCTCAGATGGCAACAAAGAACCACGTGTCGCTCGCCCAGCGCTTCCCGGTACGGGAAGGATCAAAAGAAAAAGGCAAAACTCTTGGGTTGAGACAAAGGCAGTTTAACAGAACAGCAAAGGGAACAAGAAAACAACAACAATAACACCGACAGAGAAATATACAGACGCGAATACGGAACCGCCGCTCCCCGCCGCTCCTCGCCGGTCCGGCCCCGGGACGCGCCAGCCGCTCCGAACCCGACTGCTCGCCCCCTCCCTCCTTTTAATCTCAGGGTGGGCGTGGCTCACATGGCATGGAATACTTAACCCTGTCCCTGCCGGAACCAGGACATTATCCACCCCTTATTCCATACCATTTTGCCACGCCCAGATCTTACAGTTTTCGGAACATGTGACTGTATACCCGGCGTAGCTCATGCACACAGTCCATGGGCCGAAGATGCAGATCTTGAGGAAGTTGCTGGGCGTCAGCTCTGATCCCATCACCACTTTGCTTTACTCAACTGTTCATCAAAGTCCATCTGTCCTTAATTTGGGTGATTCTTACTGCAGTACAGCCGATAGCAATTATAGTAACGAGGACATACAGTGACAGTGTTGCACACGATTTGATTCATTGGCTATTCTCCCCCAAAATCAAGTCCCCATGAGGTACACATCGGACTTCCCCATCCTGCCGCATTACCCACCAAGTGCACCCAGGTCCTTGGGCAAAAGCAATCCCACGGATGGGTTTGCCTCTGCCTGAGGCAGGACTAACCCAGACTGTCTTCCCCAACATATTCTTCATGTGCACTACGGGGACCTTATCCCCTTCTACAGTACGTGGAAGTTTTGACTGGGCAGGGCCAGCCCGATTGGTAGATCCCCTGGTATTAACTAGCCAGGTAGCCTTTGCTAAATGTGCATCCCAATGTTTTAAGGTCCCACCACCCATTGCTCTCAGTGTAGTTTTTAACAGTCCATTGTACCGTTCTATCTTCCCAGAGGCTGGTGCATGATAGGGGATGTGATATACCCACTCAATACCATGCTCTTTGGCCCAGGTGTCTATGAGGCTGTTTCGGAAATGAGTCCCATTGTCCGACTCAATTCTCTCTGGGGTACCATGTCGCCACAGGACTTGCTTTTCAAGGCCCAGGATAGTATTCCGGGCAGTGGCATGGGGCACAGGGTATGTTTCCAGCCATCCAGTGGTTGCTTCCACCATTGTGAGCACATAGCGCTTGCCTTGACGGGTTCGTGGCAGTGTGATATAATCAATCTGCCAGGCCTCCCCATATTTATATTTCAACCATCGTCCTCCATACCAAAGAGGCTTCAAACGCTTGGCTTGCTTGATTGCAGCGCATGTCTCACATTCATGGATGACCTGTGCAATAGTGTCCATGGTCAAGTCCACCCCTCGGTCACGAGCCCATCTATATGTCGCATCTCTTCCTTGGTGGCCTGAGGTCTCATGGGCCCACCGAGCTATGAATAGTTCACCCTTACGTTGCCAATCCAGATCCACTTGAGCCACTTCAATCCTGGCAGCCCGATCCACCTGCTGGTTGTTCTGATGTTCCTCCGTGGCCCGATTCTTCGGTACGTGGGCATCTACGTGGCGTACTTTCACAACCAGATTCTCTATCCGGGCAGCAATATCTTGCCATAGTTCAGCAGCCCAGATGGGTTTGCCTCTGCGCTGCCAGTTGCCCTGCTTCCACTGCTGTAACCATCCCCACAGAGCATTTGCCACCATCCATGAGTCGGTGTAGAGCACATTTTTCACATCTTGTCCTGCCCGGACTGGCCCCAGGGCCACTGCATGGACTATTTCCTGTTTGATTTGTTCAAAAGCTTGTCGTTGCTCAGGACCCCATTTAAAATCGTTCTTCTTCCGGGTTACTTGATACAGAGGGCTTACAATCAGACTGTAATCTGGGATATGCATCCTCCAAAAACCCACAATGCCTAAGAAAGCTTGTGTTTCCTTTTTGCTAGTTGGTGGAGACATAGCTGCTATTTTGTTGATCACATCCATTGGGATTTGGCGGCGTCCATCTTGCCATTTTATTCCTAAGAACTGGATCTCCTGTGCAGGTCCCTTGACCTTACTTCGCTTTATGGCAAAACCAGCTTTCAGAAGGATTCGGACTATTTTATCCCCTTTCTCAAAAACCTCTTCGGCTGTGTTTCCCCATACAATGATGTCATCAATATACTGCAGATGTTCTGGAGCTTCACCCTGTTCCAGTGCAGTCTGGATCAGTCCATGGCAAATGGTGGGGCTGTGTTTCCACCCCTGGGGCAGTCGATTCCAGGTGTACTGGATGCCCCTCCAAGTGAAAGCAAACTGTGGCCTGCACTCTGCTGCCAAAGGGATTGAGAAAAATGCATTCGCTATATCAATCGTGGCATACCACTTGGCTGCCTTGGACTCCAGTTCATACTGGAGTTCTAGCATATCCGGCACAGCAGCGCTCAGTGGTGGCGTGACTTCATTCAGGCCACGATAGTCTACAGTTAGCCTCCACTCTCCATTGGATTTTCGCACCGGCCATATAGGACTGTTAAAAGGCGAGCGAGTCTTACTGATCACTCCTTGAACCTCTAGTTGACGAATCAGCTTATGGATGGGAATCAGAGAGTCTCGGTTAGTGCGATATTGCCGCCGATGCACCGTTGTGGTAGCAATCGGCACCTGCTGTTCTTCGACCCTCAACAACCCCACAACAGAAGAATCCTCCGAGAGACCAGGCAAGGTGGACAACTGTCTAACTTCCTCCGCCTCCAAGGCAGCTATGCCAAAGGCCCATCGATACCCCTTTGGGTCCTTAAAATACCCTCTCCTGAGGTAATCTATACCAAGGATGCATGGAGCATCTGGGCCAGTCACAATGGGATGCTTTTGCCACTCATTCCCAGTTAGGCTCACTTCAGCCTCCAGTACAGTCAACTCTTGGGATCCCCCTGTGACCCCAGAAATACAAATGGATTCTGCCCCTCTATAGCTTGATGGTATCAGAGTACACTGTGCTCCTGTGTCCACTAGAGCCTTATACTCCTGTGGGTCTGATGTGCCAGGCCATCGAATCCACACTGTCCAATAAACCCGGTTGTCCCTTTCCTCCACCTGGCTGGAGGCAGGGCCCCTCTAATACTGGTCATGGTATCCGGTACTCACTTCTTGCAGAAATGACTTGGAGGTTCCTTCAAGAGGATCAGAAGCAAGATCAGGCCTTATGGTCTGTCTGGGGAACTGCCCACTGGAAACTGGGGCGGCACTTTTCCTGGAGGGATCTCCTTTTGTGGTTGTCCTTCCTTGCAACTCCTGTACCTGTGCCCGCAGGATCCAAGTAGGTTGTCCATCCCACTTCCTCATGTCCTCTCCATGGTCTCGCAGGTAGAACCACAGGGTGCCTCGTGGTGTGTACCCTTTGTACTCTCTCTCTTGAGTGGGGAAATGTCTGCTTCTAATAGCTGAGATGCTGGCCCGTACAGGTGGGGAGTAGGACATATTCTCTTCAAGTTGCTGAACCTTCCGGGACAGTTTCTCCACAGCTGAGACAAGGGGGGAAGAGAGGCTTTCTTCATATCGCCGGAGCCGGCCAGCCACCTCATCGACCGTTGGTCCTTCTTCACCTTTCCATTCCATTACTGCCAGTGAGTTGGCATATGACGATGGTGCGCTCCGTACAAACTTCCGCCACATGGGCCTTGTGCAGTGCACCTCATCAGGATCTGTGGGCAAGTCTGTGTTGTCCAAGTCATAATAAATCATCTCCCGCACGGCTAATTCTCTCAGGTACTGGATACCTCTTTCCATGGTGGTCCATTTGCTTGGTTGACATACAACATCTTCACTGAAGGGGTACCTCTCCCTCACGCCTGACAGGAGTCGCTTCCAGAGGCTGAGGGCTTGGGTCTTTTTTCCAATTGCTTTGTCAATGCCGCCTTCCCTAGACAGGGATCCCAACTGCCTGGCTTCCCTACCCTCTAATTCCAGGCTACTGGCCCCATTATCCCAACACCGAAGCAGCCAGGTGACAATGTGCTCGCCTGAAAGTCGGCTAAAATCTTTTCGCATATCCCGCAGCTCACTCAGGGATAGGGATCGGGTAATTATCTCTGGTTCTGCCTCTTCCTCCTGTCCTTGTGATGGCCCTGGTTCATCGTCATCTCTTACTATGCGAACCGATTTCTTTGTGTACTTCTTCTTTTGTATGGGGGCAACGGATACTGGCACGGGTTGGTTCCCTGGTTCAGCAGCAGTGTCTGTCACCGGGGCTGGAGTAGCTGCAGTGTCTGTCACCGGGGTTGCAGTAGCCGCAGTGCCTGTCGCAGGGGTCGCAGGGGTCGCAGTGCCTGTCGCAGGGGTCGCAGGGGTCGCAGTGCCCGTCGCAGGGGTCGCAGGGGTCGCAGTGCCCGTCGCAGGGGTCGCAGTGCCCGTCGCAGGGGTCGCAGTGCCCGTCGCAGGGGTCGCAGTAGCCGCAGTGCCCGTCGCAGGGGTCGCAGTAGCCGCAGTGCCCGTCGCAGCAGCACCTGCCACAGGGGCCACAGCAACCGCAGCGCCTGCCGCAGCGCCTGCTGGTCTGGTCTCTGTCCCTTTCCCCTGAGGGTGCTGCATAGCACTGAGCAGTGCCTGGTAGACACTAGCCAGGGCCCAGCACAGTGCGGTGAGTTGTGCCTCTCTAGAATAGCCACAGCACTTTCCCTTCAGATATTCTACTATTCTATCAGGGTCCTGTAATTGTTCAGGGGTGAAGTCCCAGACCATTGGAGGTCAGAAGTTCTCTAAGTACCTGCCCATGTTCTCCCACCTGCCATGCCACCCCTGACTGTCCAGCCTTGGAGCAGATCTCTGGGCGGTAGTCTTAAATAGTTGTTTAACCCTAAACGAGACCTGGAACATATTCAGCAAACATAACACTAGGAACATGCTGGTTTGAGCATCCCAAGGATATTCAAAATTCTCAAAAGCTGTCATACCTGACTCAAAGGAGAAAAGGGAGGCAAAAGAGCTGGGGAAAGTGTCCCCCCCTGTTTCCCCCATAGACTGGGTGTAATTATTAATGAATTCTGAGAGGTGGTACCCAATGTACGGACAGGAGAGCAATATCACATAAATGCCCCAAAATAACCGTCTAACAAGTGATGTTATCATATCATAAGCCGATATTGCACAGGACAGCAAAATGATAATTCTCATCCCCCTCCCAGAAGTAACAAATATCATCACAGGGAGTGCATAAAACACATAGGAGTTTACATAACACAGCCATGAGAACAAACTAAGCAACATAGTGACCGTGACTATTTACCTAACAAATTCGGTTTTTCAAGCTCTAGTTAGATTCTGTCGTTGTCTCAACCCTTCGAGCCCCACGTTGGGCGCCAAAAAGGACTGTCGTGGTTTGGCCTCAGATGGCAACAAAGAACCACGTGTCGCTCGCCCAGCGCTTCCCGGTACGGGAAGGATCAAAAGAAAAAGGCAAAACTCTTGGGTTGAGACAAAGGCAGTTTAACAGAACAGCAAAGGGAACAAGAAAACAACAACAATAACACCGACAGAGAAATATACAGACGCGAATACGGAACCGCCGCTTCCCGCCGCTCCTCGCCGGTCCGGCCCCGGGACGCGCCAGCCCGCTCCGAACCCGACTGCTCGCCCCCTCCCTCCTTTTAATCTCAGGGTGGGCGTGGCTCACATGGCATGGAATACTTAACCCTGTCCCTGCCGGAACCAGGACAGTGAGGTTCCCTGTTAGCAGTTCTTTGTGGGAATAATGCAATTTAGGATGTTGAGATCATGTAGGCTCTTGAGTTTTCCCTCAGTACCTGAGGATTTCTCAGTGACCTTGAAGTATGCCTGACATTTCTGCAAGAGTCTACAGAGAACTTGAACTTTCAAGTCCAGACGTCCAATTCCAGTGCTGAAAGTACTGAAATACTACTGTGTTTATGTACCTTTTTTTTTTTTTTCCTTGAGTGGATAGTTCATATTTACCTAAAAAATTATTTCCAAAATTTTCTTGATGGAGGAAGAGGTGTAACTATGAATGCGGACCTAATTACAGCTAAAGTGTGCACATTTTACTGATGCAAAATATTTTCCTGATACCAGCTTAGAAACTATTGGTTACTTACACTTAGTTTTAATGAATTCTCAAAGACTGCACTACTAAAATCCAGATCATTCCTATCACTTGAATATAAACTGACAATATCAGAATCACATCTATCCTTCTTGTCTGGGGCAGATTTTACAAGAAAAAACAGCAATGTGATCTTGAGGCATTATCCTCCAGATAGAAAAATGTGCTTCAGTATCATTCGTTCACCTATAGGATCCTGAAACTTGTTTAATCCCAAGTTTTTATTTTGCCAGTATTCCCTAACTATGAATTTAGGGTAAAATTGAAACAGAAAAATAGCCAGAAAAGATATAGATATGAAAACAAATCAACTAGAAAAATTAAACTTCTCTATTCTTCCCTTGTTGACTCAGAAACATTATAACAAAAGTATTATTTTATATTTAAATCCCTAAATATTTTTGAAGTACTCATATGACATACACAATGAATTCAAAAGTTAAGAAATTTGACAATGTTTATGATGTGATCTCTGTATGTGTTGGTTTTTTGGGTTTTTTTTGTTTTGTTTTGTTTTGTTTTTTAAAGCATTTTCTATATATATGAATACTGCAAACGGTTGTCCTGTTACCAAAATTGCCTCGGTATTTTACATAAAAATTTGCTAGGTAAAACAGCAGTAGAAGTTAAAGGGGAAAAGACTGTATAAAATTTCTGTTTCCCACAGTTTGTCTTAATACAAAACAAGTAAATTTTGTGCAGAACATTTCTAAGAAACAAACTGTAAAGCTGAAACAGAAAAGCACAGTTTGACATTTCTGGGTGCAAGTTAAATGTGCATGTATGTGTGCGTGCATAAGGGCTTTGTAATAAATAAATGCCATGACCAAACTTTTAATCATTAATCTTCCTGTCAGGATTCAAGAGAGACAGGACTTCTAAGCGTTGCAAGGGCATCATGAGATTCGTGTTTGCAGGATTCCACTTGACTTTGTAGCCTCTTATCTCTGACATTACAAACCACGCATTACTCTTAGTGCCAGGAATTCATGCAATATATGTAACAAGGGGACAAGCAATGTCTTTTCAGGGGCGGGGGAGGAGCGGGGGAAGAAAAGATGTACTCTGAATCAATGTTAGAAGGAGAACAGTTTCAATATTTGAGTGATTATGCTGTTGTGAATTACAATCATAATTTGCATTTCAGAAACTAATATGCAAGGAAATTTGCCCATAGCAGTTGTACTTTATTATCATTTAATTAGTCTTCCACCACACAAAAATCACTGCAATGTTGTATGCAAGTAAAGCCTTTTTGCTCAGCTAACAATAGCTCATCCACTGTCCTTGGCACTGAATTTTAGTTTAGACAGGGCACTGCACACAAAAGCTGAAGAACAAAGGTGAAGGTTATTATTTTGGGGTGATGGAGCAAGTAAAGGGTGATAGAAGATGTTAGATATCTGACTTTAAGTTCTGGATGGTGGATTATTCCTTTCATGTCCTGGAATCTTCCTTTTTCATTGGTAGCGATGCTTAGATAAGAGATACTTTGTAGATCAGTATGTAAGAAACAAATTAAAAACAGAGAAGCTCTATCATCCTGAGCAATCTACTGTTGTGTAATATACACCACTCCCCTAGGTCAAATGAAACATACTGTTACTGTCTCTTAAAAATGTTACCTCTGGTCTGCTTAATACGTTGTAAGATTACTACTTTTTCCAGAAGCCACTGAAGTTGTGAGTCTGACACCATGCATATTTATGTGCTTGGGCATTACGCTTTACACTTTTAGAATTTGGGGATATATTAATTAGAAATTTGGTTTCTGGACTCAGAATTTTCCCTGTGAAATTGCACCTTAATTCCTTGAGGATGGCAATGCTGAACATCTTACCTTGTAGGCAGTTTCTATTTCATCATTCTTTCGTAACAAAAATAGTAGTAATGAACACATTCTATATGAGGTTGCAAACTAACCTCTTATCAATAACATTTGAGTTGTGTGCATTTTATTTCCAGTGGCTTTACTTTATGCTCACTTAGAGAAAGTAATTTATTTTAGGAGATATCTCACAGATGTGAAAACTGTACATTTATGAGAAAATGTCTGAAATAAGTATTTTGAATGAAACAATCAATAACATGTCATATAAATAACAACAAAATTGAGAAGCATGATCTTCTTAGCAAACATGATTTATTGACAGTAAAAAGCTATGGAGGCTAGATGGAGGCTAGCTATGGAGGCATTTCTAGATGGAGGCTACACTTTATAATTTTTACTGAACTTTCCTTGTGTTTTCTTGCAACATTCAAAGATACTTATTCTTCATTGTGAGCTAAGAATTTTCTCTATTATTTTCAAATTTCCAGAGTTAATTTCTGAATTGCAGTAATTGGTGGTCAACTGTTCTGACAATCGAGTGCTTGCCAATTGGTCAGCATGCAAGGTATTAAGCTTATTCCTTATGTGTAACATGGGTGATTGGAAAAGCGATTTTGCAAAGATTCCAGATTGTGATTTTAACCACAGTTTCTCAATAGTAATTTTGGCTTGCCTTGATCTCTTTAGTTCTCAAATAATATTTTTTTTTTTTTTTTTTTTTTTTTTTTTTACATCAGAGATGCTAGGTTGCAAGTATTAATTTTACAAACACTGTAGCTCATGTTTTACTCTGAGTTTAAAAACAACAATGATATTATGTCAGGCTCCTTCTTTCTACAATTTTAATCAGCTAATTGCTCTTACATTTTTGGGAGAAGCAGAAAATCAGCAGGAAATAATAATACAGAAGGCACAGCTGGAACAAAGAAAGTTGATCCACTTTCTCAAATGTTAGTCGGGGATCAAGAAGAACTGATTCAGTTGCACTTCTACACAGTCCTATACTGTCATCCTATACAAGTTGTTCTTGCTCAGGCACTCAAAAGTCGTTGTCTGCCTATGTGCATCATTTATACAGTTGCCAATTTGTACTTCTAAAACATTTTTGTCCTTAAAGTAGAAACAATGACTGTAACTGAAGGATATGGGTTGTTGCTCATTTTGCTGTTAGATGCATGCAGCAATAAAGGCTTTGTACATCTGTTTGCTGGCTTGTTATTATGTTGTTTGCTGTATGATTACAAGTTGCTAAATCCAGCAGAGCTTCTTGAGCATACACAGAAAAGTATTCAACAGCTTGAAATGATCTCTTTTACCAATATTATATGTGAAATTACAATAAGCAGTGTAATTCTCGGTAAATTTTCATATTGTCCATGTTGTGTCCAAGCCGCAGACGTAAATAGCAAAGTGAGAAGCGGGAAAGGGGCATCAGGTGACAGAGGGAAAGTACAAAGAATATGAGTTCGCCAGGCAGAAAACTTAAACAAGAGGGAAGCTCATATAAAGGCGGTTTAGGGGAGGTCGGTAGTGGGAGAAGGCAGAGAGCAATTTTACAGGGAATTCACTTTTCTAGGCTATAAGATAAATTAGTTGGAAATACCTGTTTAAATGAAAGCTTGTGCTACTCATCTGAACCAAAACACTGAAGGAAGCAAACTTTTGTCACATAACTTAGATCCCAATCTCAATATGCAGAGTATCCAGACTAGCTAAGATTAATGTAACTTCACATAAGTCGGTTATATATGTAAGACTTTTATGACGTGAATTTTTTTTTCATGATGCATTATGTTCCTGCTATTCAGATTACTGTTCAGATTAAACTTTTTCTTTTTTTTTCCAGAGCATTGTTTATAGGTGTTCACTGGCTGTTCGCACTCCCTTATAAGAAATAAATGTTAGATCATTTGTATCAATTTGCAAGAAGGGAAACATATCTCCAAATTTTATTTCAGAACGATATGGAGAAAAGCTGTTACATCTAAATGAAAAAAAGGAAGATACTGCATCCTGAGGGATCACATAAAGAACAGAGATGTTGTTCATGTTACATATGGGTTCTGTGTTTAGTACACCAAATGTTATTTTTTTTTTATTTCTAAATTATTTCAAATACAAGAATATGTATTGCTAGTGACTAGGGCTGTAGCATTTTCATGTCATCAGTGGTCCAAACCCTGCACTTAATTCTACCTGTCATCAATTTGCTGTAGGAATTAGGCAAAGTTAAAAGTTGTACAAAGCGTGGACTTTACTTTTAAGATAATGGGTAATAGAACACATGATGCACTTTGTAAAACATTCTGAAAATATTTTAATATAAATATTTCTATTCTTGTATTTAGCCTACAGGAGCCTGTTTGCTTTCTGTTCTTTCTTTCTGTTCTGTTTCATTTTGTGACAGTGCAGTATACACTATAGCTATTCTATATCAAAGAGAAAGCTTATTTGTTCCAGGTGTTGAACAGGATTTTTCTTCAAGTTTGAGCTATTAGCTGGAGAAAACACTGACTTGTTTTAGAAGCAGGGAAAGAGAAGTCTTATCAGTTTATAACATATGGTTCTGGCCTGAATGTCTTCTAGTATTACTGAAAATACTGTATGCCTTATTTGGGGATTATGCAGCTCTGATAGCACGGAATGCACTGCTATCTCCCCAATACAAAATAATAACCATCTCAATTAAGTTTTAAAATATCTTAAAATATTTTAAAATACCTTAATTATTTTTTTAAAACATTTATTAAAAGCCAGCCAAATAGAAGTTGGAACTGAATAGCTGCAGCTGTCTATAACCTCTATCAGGCAAAATGATGCATCTTTAGTCAATGATTAGTTCCTATTTTGCAATTAAGATGTATATGTAAAACCAAGAGACAAATTTGTGAATTCTTTACCTATATTAGTATTGCCTTGAGATCTGCTAAAATGGACTCTAAGTAGTGCAGTTTGCTGCTTCTCCCTCAAGACATAAACCCATGCAACAACAGAATCTGACATGTTGCAGATCGAGCTAAGCTCCAGCCACATCTTAGAAAATACTCTATATCTACTCTTAAAGTGTGCAAATGAGAAAAAGCTAATCTATTACCCAGTCTCCATGTTTTTGAGTGTGTATTGTTATAAATTCATTTAAAATATGTAAATATGAACAGGATCCCAAGATTACTAACACTTGTTTTTCTTCCCCTTGTTTTGTTTTCCTTGTTTATTTTTTTATTTTGTTTTTGGAGGAGATAGATAGTAACCATCCTGTATGGAATTACACAGTGGTTAAAAACAGATAGGGGTTTTGTGACTAGTGTGCTCTCAGCCTGAAGGGACTTAAAATAATACTTTTCACTTTCCAAGAGAGGTTTTCATCCCAAACTTATGGGCTATTTCTGAAGGAAGTCAAAATGGGGGACAACGTTTTTAAACTAGAGCGGGGTAGGTTTAGATTAGACATTAGGAAGAAGTTCTTTACAATGAGGGTGGTGAGACACTGGAAGAGGTTGCCCAAAGAGGTGGTGGAGGCCCCATCCCTGGAGACATTCAAGGCCAGGCTTGATGAGGCTCTGAACAACCTGATCTAGTTAAACCCTGATTACTGCAGGGGAGTTGGACTAGATGACCTTTAAATCTCCCTTCCAACCCAACACATTCTATGATTCTATGAAAATGAGTAGAAGATCCATTTCTGCAAAAAGAACTAGTAATAGGTAAAGGGTATAAATCTTTTTCTAAAGGGACAGACCTCAGGAAGGATTTTAAGACCTGATGGGTTAGATGAGAAATGGAGAACCCAGTCTTCTGAATTATATCTGGAGATCATATTAAGAAAACAATGAAAAGCAATCATGACCTTCAATCCAAAAAGCACAAAAATTTGTGTGGTGTGGTGAAATTCAAAGTAAAGAGCAGAATGTAGAACCAACCACAATTTCTGCTTTATTAGCTTAAAGGTAAAATTCTAGGAGAACTGTGACTTAAATTTTTTCAAAATTAGTTGAATATGAGCTATTTAGTTTGAACTTTTGGGAGAAATCAATACTGTTTAAATGTACTTTTTTTTTTTTTTTAATTTTTCCTGAGTGGTGGGAATGGAGTCAAAATGATGAGACCATCAGCTTTTAATTATGTTCAAAGCATGCCCAAACATGATGAGTATATAATATTCTTAACATGAAAAAAACAAACAAACAAACAAACAACTTTGCATCTCTGGCAAAAACAGTGAGTTTAAGGGGGATGGCAGCAGCCTTCACAACTCCAAGTATGTCAAGTAAACATTTCCAAAGCCAGCAAAGTAAATACAAAGTAAATCCTGACACTACAGTAGGTCTGTCTTAGAGGTTAAGTACTCCAGAAATTTTCAAGATTAACAACACTCAGTGGTTCAAAAATCTATCCAAGTTGAAGCCTTCCTTTTACACCTGCTTCCACTTCAACATTTCATTTAGTCAAGGCAGCCTCTACAGTTCCCCTCAAGTGTTCATCTTATTTCTGAGAACAGCTTTCAATACAATGGAGAATCTGTTGAGAAATATTTGATTACAGGGAATCTCTACAGTAGGCTGAGTCCTCAAAATACAGGAATGTCAAGGAGAACCCTGAGGGTTTGTTTACAAATTAGACTTGTCACTTTAAAATATGGCTTCTGACAATCCTTTGAAAAGCTGCTGGCCAGTTCACAGTTTCCTAGCTAAAATGATGAAGAAACCTGGAGAAAATATTACTCAACTCAATCTTTTTCCAACATATCCCTGAGGCTTAAAAAAAAAAAGGAGAATAGCCTTTTTGCCCTGTAATCATTCATTTGTCAGACTATATTCTAGACATAGAACACAATTTTTGTGGGCCAGAGATTTTGATCATTAAAATATTGTCACTAATATAAAAAGTAGACACTGTACTGGGAATTTACAAAGGAACAGTAGAATTAAGAAATGTGGAAGATTAATAAAGTTAAATGAAGTTGATATTATTTTGGCAAAATATATCCCAAAAATTAAAACAGAGATCAACAATTTTTTTTGGTAATATTTTAGAAATAAATATTGAACAAAGTAAAAACAAATGGAAAAGCAAAACCTTTATTCATATATTGGAAGAATGAAATAATTTGATCTCTCAATTTAAAACACTTTTTCGAGAAAAAAAAATTAATTACCTAAATTAATTTATCTCCAATAAAACAATGCAAGCACAAAATGTTTCTGTTCAATCTGAATGCAACTTTTCATAATCTGAAATTAATTATTTGTATTCATATATCTATATACATAAATATATTAAACATAGGTATTTTATTTCCTGGTAGATATATCTCCACACAATTTCCTGGAAAAAATAAAAATAAATAATTAAAAAAAACCCAAACAAACCAGTGTGTGTATGTATTTTGAATATAGCTTGATTCATCTAGTAAAATTAAAAATGTACATGTTTGCAATACAGTAATATTGAAAGCAGATTGGCAGACTGTCACATATTTAGGACAAGGTATTGGCAGATGAAGAGGCTACAAGCAAGACGTATCCTCAGCCCAAGGCTCTGGAGACCTTTTGTAACTAATGCTTCTAACTAGAAAAGCAATTCCTGACATTAGAACAACTTTCTACCTGAAAATGTCTAAAAATTAATTAATGATCTGTTTGTTGAGGAAGAATTTTCAATGTCAATGAACAATTTTCAATGCCAACGAGAAACACTCAGTGGAAAGAATAGTTGTATCTTCATGTCTTTGTTTTAAAAAAGTGTCAATGGGATTGATAAAAAACAGATATAGAAAGCTAAAGAAGTGATGTAGCTGCAGTATATTACAGATTTAGAACTATATATTACAGCATAGTTGTCTGACAGGAAACTTTAAGCACTAGAGATAGCAATATTTTATTATTCCTACTGCATTCACTCAATAGTGGACATGCAGAAGTACCTTGTATAAATTACTTTAAAACAGCTTTCCTGGACTTATGGAAATCAAAATTACTTGTGATTTAAATGAGTAAACCAGCAACCTGACTGATTTGAAATGCAAAGAATCTAAACATGTTTTGCTTGTGTTCAATTAAATTTATTACATAACAATAAATCAGAGGCTACAAATACAGTTTGTACAATGAAAGGTCTCCTACACTCTTAATTGAGACATTGAAGATCAAAGCAAGTAGCCTAGTCTGAAAACAGCTGGAAATAACATATAATGTCAGAGAAACTTGGAGTCTGCACTTTCCTTGGTGATGTAAAAAAATCTGGATTTATCTCATACAGGTAGCTTAGACATCTGTAATATCTTGCTTTATGTGGAATTTGGGAAGATTCCAAAAGTGCGTACAATAATTCTTAGATGAAGGTAAAAGAAATGGAAAACATTCAAAGAATCCATCCATACAAGTTAATTATTCTCACAGTAGCATTCTCATTGATTTGGGAATTTATTTAGTGACTGAGGAAAATTTTCAATGACTACTGTAAAGACTGAGTTGAAACAGTTGAACAACAACAAAAAAAAAAAAAAAACACAAAAAACTATTGGAAATACATATAGGAGAAATGAAATTGGATCCATTGTTGAGTTTGTATCTATTAACACATATCTCCATTCATGTTTCTTTTCATAAGTTTACTCTTTAATTGAATACATAACCACAGAATGGGATGTGACTGAAAAAAATATATTTGTTGTGAATTTTATTTAAGGAAAAGGTCAGTGAAATAAAAATTGTAAAGGACTTTGTAAAAGAAATTTGTTTTTTCCTTTCTGCATGTCAGAATTCTAACCATACTGGTAAAATGCAGGGTAAAAAAAAAAAAAAAAAAAAAAAAAAAAAAAAAAAAAGAGTGTGTATATATATGTGTATATATATACATAAACACCCATATATCAGAGTATAATAGTCATATACACATATATCTATATATTTATAAAATTCTGCCATATAAATATATATATATGTATATATATAAAAAAAGAACTGCATTAAAGACTGTGGTTGTTTGCAATGTGCTGTTACTAGCAGGTAATTTTGACTGTGCACTTTGTAAGCCAGATCTCATTTTCACCTGACACCTTTGGATAAAGACGTTATCAGAAATGATTGCAATATCTAACAAGTGCACTATAGACATTTTATCCACCAGTCTCTAAGGACTCTACAGAACAAGGTAGATAATATTATGCAGTTTTATGATGTAGAAACAACAGTATAATATAGAGGGGAATAGTTTTCTCAGTCAGTCTTTTTCTTCACTCCAGCAACATACTTTTCCCAGTAGATCTCAGCCTAACCTATTGGTATGAAAACTAGAACTTCAGATAATGACTTAAAATAAATTATTGAATATTTTTCCATATTAATTTAAAATTACTATAGAAAAAAATAAATTGAAATATCCTTGAATGTTTGCTTCATATATTATTAAAAAAAAAACGCTGATATTTCTAACCTATCATGGTGTTATTTTCAATTTTTTGTTAACTTCAACCATATATTTTAAATACTTGAATTCCCATAAGAATTTAAACTTCAAAATTCATTTTCCTAAAGCCGATCTTATCAGTAGCATTTGTCTTAATTGCCCTTCCCAAATAAAACATTTTGGCTTCTCAACAATTTAAAACCAAACAGTTGTTCACTTTGATGATTAATTGCAGAAAGTTAAAATTCATCATTGAAGTATTTTAAAGACATTTTCAAAGAAGTCATATTTATCTTACAACTCTTGCTTTGAAGAACTATTTTTAAGTTGCATGTGGTTAATAAAGATTCTAATGTTACAAATCCTACATCATAGAATAATAATTGCCATAAATTTTGTCTTTTCTTAAACACATAATGTCAATGTTTTGCTATGTCTTTCTTTCCAATGATGGAATATGACCAGAGAAACTTATATGTTGCAGTATCGTATCATAACGACAGGGAGCAAATCTCCTTGGATATGACCCCAAAGGTGACAACCCACCAATGTTTTTATATACAAAATCTTTGCACACAGGGAAAAAATAAATGCACACAATCAAGCAAAATTCAGAACTCCATTTGTCTACATAATTTTAATTTTAGTTTGCATATGTGATGCTTTATAGTGAATGAAGCTAGGTACTTTTGGGAAGGAAGTATGTCACCTTGTGTTTGAGAGACTGTATTGTAACCCAAAAGTCCAAGGTTATCATATAAAGATCTTTCTCCTTTTTTTTACTCTGAATTTTCAACCTAAATACATTGAAATAATAAATTATTAAAAATATTTTTTAAAATAAATTTCACCAGTTTTTCTTGTGCTCAGAGTTTGCTGTCTCTTCTTTTCCCCTAAGGTGAAGAGTTATTGAAGATCACCCTCCACCACGTTATCAAAATTTGAACTCTCAGTCTCCGATGAAAGCTATCTCCTGATCTGTATCCCAAATACATAGAGGAAAATATTAAAAAGACAGCATTCACATACATTTAGACTACCAGAAACCATTGTTCCTCTTCGGAGGTGATCCCTGCAGAAGAAAACCATGAAGTTACTCTTCCATGTTATATGCCACTTGGGTCCCTGGTAAGAGATCTATTGCTGGAGAACAGGCTCAGTTCTTTCACCACCCCTTACAACTGCCTGGGGCAGGGGGTGTGGAGAGGTGGTGGGGGTGGGGGGTCATGGTGTCCACATTTTCGCAGTAGCATAAGCCTCTTTTTAGGTTGTTTGCATTGTCATCCTGCCAAAAATTCCCCAAAGAGCAAAAGTCAAATTTGTAAAATGGTGACAGGTTGTATCTTAGGGAAAAAGGGAATGGAATTTTGTAGGCTGAATAAAATAGTTGTTTTGCAATACCATTCCCTCAGCTGAATCTCAAATATTGATAGAAACAATACTGCTGTGCAGTTTCTTGTTTCAATTGGAATGGGTCAGGAAACCTAAATATAGGTGTTTCAACATACTCTTACCAGCACGTTCAAAATAACTTTTCTAAACTCTTTTGGAATGATTTATACACTATAAAAACATGAAGTAGCTGCATGTGTTTAATTTGATTTAACAGAAGATATGGAGTTATGTCTATTATCTCATTGCTACATGTCCTTAAATGCTTGCATGTTAAAACATTTTTTTCAGCTCACCATATAGAAAACAAAAGCAGAAAGTAAGCTTGAAATTTTAAACCTCGTTCCTAGCAAATACTTTAATAAGAACTGCGAGATAATAAAATGGATGACTGTTGTTGTTTAACCCCAGTGGGCATCTTGGTCCCACCCAGCCACTCACTCACTCCCCCTGCAGCGGGGTGGGGTAATGAATTGGAAGGGTCAAAGTGAAAAAACTCACAAGCTGAGTTACAGTTTGGTGACTACGGTTAGCGCTGATGGCTGTGATCCTTGAATGGTGGTAGCTCCTGATGGCAAGGTGATAAGGTTTGTGGGTTTTTTTTTTTTTTTTTTTTTTTTTTTTTTTTTTTTGTCTGTCTAGCAACTTTTTTTACTTGGATGCTTTTTTCACATGCAACTACATCCATCTTGCTTTGCCCCTTTGGTGATGACAGTGATCACTTCTGTAAAACTGTGTCTGGCTATGCCACCACAATGTTATGAAATTCTTATATAATGCTGTTAGTTATACTGAACTAGCATACTAGGTTTAAGGCAAGTTTCCTTTAGTACTTACTGATATTTGATTTTGAGCAATAGTGAATTTCATTCTCTCTCACCTTTGCATATTTATTAATGTCCCTCAAATATATTTATTCCTATCTAAAGAGTTTTAGTATTTCTACATACAGCAGGCATTCTATATTACTCATGTTGTTCTCTTATTTCTGATTTTAATAATTCTGTTGGATTCTTTCTGAGATAGAATAACCAAAACTGAACACATTCTTAAAGAAATAAGCACATAAAGAATTTACATAATAACATGATACTCTCTTTTTTCTTTTTTTTTTTTTTTTCTAATAATTCCTAATATTTTATTCCTCTCCTTTACTATGCCTAGGAACATACGTTTGAGGATTTTTAAGGGTTAGTCACAATTTATTTTTTATATTGTTCCTCTGCAAATTTAATATCAGTGTCTATATGATAGGAAGTACAGTAGGGACTCCAAGGATTAGGCCCCAACTACTTATATATTTTGAGGTAGGTCATCCTCCCTCTTTACTCTTCCCTGGTGAGGCCACATCTGGAGTACTGTGTCCAGTTCTGGGCCCCCCAGTTCAAGAAGGACAGGAAACTACTAGAAAGAGTCCAGCAGAGGGCTACAAAGATCAAGGTAATGGAGCACCTCTCTTAGGAGGAAAGACTGAAAGACCTGGGTCTATTTAGCCTGGAGAAGAGAAGGCTGACAGGGGATCTCATCAATGCTTATAAATATCTAAAGGGCAGATGTCAAAAGGATAGGATCAGGCTCTTTTCAGTAGTGCCAGTGACAGGACAAGGGGCAATGGACACAAGCTAGAACACATGAAGTTCCAGCTCAACATGAAGAAAAACTTCTTTACTTTGAAGTAACAGCACTGGAACAGGCTGCCCAGAGAGGTTGTGGAGTCTCCTGTAGAGATCTTCAAAACCCTCCTGGACACGTTCCTGTCTAGCCTGCTCCAGGTGAACCTGTTTTGGCAGGGGGGTTGGACGAGATGATCTCCAAAGGTCCCTTCCAACCCCTAAAATTCTGTGATTCTGTGATTCATACTAACATTGAGAGCAAGAATGCAAACTCCATTATCTCCAGTCTACTTTTACTTTCTCCATTATTGTCAGACAGAAGAAGTTTTAACTAATTTTTCATGGTAATAATGTATGAGATAGTGACCTGACTATACACTGATGATAAGCAGTAGTTTTTGGTTTGGTGGAGATCTCAAGCAGGAGGCAAGTAAGCTTTCTGTCATGATGTCTACTTCAAGTTCTGATATGCTTTGGTGATGGGCTTGGTGCTGGAATCTGTGCTGCCTGTGCTTATTGCAAGAGAGAAAAAAGAACAAGAAAGACCACCCCAGAAGTTTAGATAACTTCTGACAAAGGAGGAAACAAACAAACAAACAATGTAGAGAAAATGAAGCTATGACAAGAGGTTAAAATCCCTAAAATTAAGGCAAAAGTCTCCAGACTTTTAAAGCATCTATAAATGCTAAATATTGTATGGGAATGTCAGCCTTGACAATGTGTACAAAATGTATGCCAGGATTATGGGTATACGGGGAAAATTGCAAGAAAGTTCTTTAGATGTGCAGATCTCAAATTGAGTTGAAATAATACAGAATCACGGAACTGAGAAATACATTATAAAACAGCTCTTCAGATCCAAGGCCAGGAAATCTTTGGTATCAGAATCTGAGAAGGCAAGGGGATAGAAGTTTATAATTCATAATTAAGGAGAGGTTAGAGAGATTTAAATCTGCCTTTAAAAACTATACTCCTGTTTTTAAACCTGTTGTTATATTTTCATAAGAAGCAAATAGAGCTAAAATAGGAGCTAGCAAAAACATTGCTGACACCAACTTTGAACTAAATCTAAATTGAACTAGATGAGATATGGAAGAATGCATGTTTGAAAAGGGAACTAATAGTCTTATTCTCTGGACATTTCCAATGATTAAAGAAAATATCAGTTCTTTGATACAGTATGTCAGTTACAGATTACAGAAATAATAATGTCATGCTTAATTGCAGTTATTAATCTGCCAGAGAAGCTGCCAAATGGTAATTTGAATATCAGCAAACTGGAAATATTTGATCGGTTGTTGAGCTCAGTGCACCAGTTTACTGCCAAATTTCAGACAACCACGCTGTAAATTGATAGTGGCTTTAGATGAAAGTCGGAGTGTGTAGTTAAGAGTATGGAAAAACGAAATTTCAGATGTTGATCTCTGCATTGCAGATGCTGGGATGTGGAAAGGTAATTTACAACAGGACATGTCAAGTGATCAAAAACTGGCTCTGGTGAAGTGTGAGTCTAACTTAGACTGGTTTAACCAAACACAGATCAGAGTTAAGATTTGAAGACATTGTTCTTCATTCAGGAAAAATTATAGTCACACACAGAAATCCCATGGCAAATGATCAAAAGGGGGCAAATATTGCAAAGGATCACAGGAGTGGAACTAAAGTAGTAAAAGTAAAGCTGCTTGGAATGAAAGTTAACTTTCATGTTTTTCCCCAGATGAGTGATGTTACAACATCTTCTTTGGCTGATAAAAGTCACTGGAGTCATAATTTTTTTACTATTAATGTATTTTGCCAAACAGTTTATATAGGATAAAAGCTTTCTGGTTTTAAGAACATTCATGTACGCTTTCTCCCAGACTAAGGTGCATTCTGTTTTACTTTTTTTCTGCTAAGTGTTTTAGAAGAGAAAACAGAAAATAAATATATTTGTCAAAAATATATACATAGGAAATAAAGCAAAAGCAGAAAATAATAGTTATAAGTGAGAAAAAAAAAGTGGGAACAGTTTCATAGATATAAAAAGATATATATATCTACAATAAAACTGGTCAGTCACATGCTGTAGATCTTTGTGAGGTTCATCTCTTCTAAACAGTTTTAAAAACATTTCCTTTATAATCCAAAGCAAATTAAAATCTTTTTTTCTGGCAATGACATAGTTCATGAACCATGACCTACAATAACTATTCTGGAAGCTGTGCCAATAGTTTCCATTTACAGAACCTTGGATATATCAGGAAAAGAAATAGCTGTAGGATTATCTGACCAATCTTTCCAGGTGGCATAGTTCAACCTGAAAAAAAAAAAAAACCCAAAAAAACCCAAAAAAAATAAACCAAAAAAGTTTTAAAAATAATTAAAAAAAAAAAAAAAAGAAGAAATGGTAGAATTCAAAAACAACAAAAAACTGAATGGGAGAAAGAACCCCAGAACATACATGAATTTACCTGTCCTATGAAATTATACTGTCTGGGACACTGTGCAAGACATACTGTACATATATGTGCGTATGCACTTCATTAAAATTATACTTCAAGGAATACTATTCTGAAATTCATTACATTACCCCCACAAAGCTACACGCAAGATATGTGCTCCTATATAGGAAAAAAGGGGTTATTCTCCTATTTATACAGACCTTTTTTAAGCAAGTAATTTATTTTAAATCATCTATTTAAATAGGAAATTCATTGTAATATGCGCACAAGAACTTGCTGAGCAGTGCTGTAGGTACTGTGTCATGGGTCAAACAAATGTAAAAGAAAAAGAATTTTTTTCATAAAGGAGGGATAATTATAAATTACAGGAGACTGTCCATGATTCATAGGTAGAAATTAGAAGTACTTCTAAAAAATCTTTCCAACAGCCTTGACATCTTGCAAGTTGAGCTGCATAGTGTAGCTCTATTCACACAATTGTGATTCATGTTGCATACCATTTCCTTACAGTATCTAAAATTCCAAGGAATATTCCTTAAAAAAACACAACAACGAAAAACCCTACAAAAAACCCACAAACCACAATAAACCAAAAGAACACCAAAACTGTGTGAAGATTCTAATACAAATGCAAATTCACTCTTATTTTCCTACTTTCACCCTACAATTTGCAACAGAAATAGGTATAAAGACAGTATTAAATAGTCATGTTCTCTGACTGTAACGAAGAACCTGTGTTTCTGCACATGGCAGTTGTTGCAGAGTCTGTTATATTATTAGTGTTTTATGGAAGCCCATGGATAAAACCCAAAACAATAGTGGATTTTTTCCCAGTTATATCCGTTGTATAATTATGCTTGATTTAGTATTCATTTATATGCAGGTATAGCATTATGATTTCTAGTCTGATCGGAAAAGGATAACTTTCCTTAGAATTCTTTATTTCCAGTTGGTCTGGTATCACAGAGCCCATATTATGTGTCCTTAAGAAAGCTGGGATGAAGATCTATCTTCCATCATTTTTTATATTGACCACATGCCATAGCTATGCTTATCACCAGTGCTTTTCACATTCACATCCCACAGGAGCTTCCTTCTCAAATACACCAAGTCATTTATCTTCATTCTGCGGTTGAAATCTAATGTGACTTCCTTGTCTGTGTTCTTTAATGCAGCTTGACCAAGTTGGCTGTGAGTTAACTAGTTCATCAAATCAGGAAGCCTTGGCATTTCATTAAAATAGGTCTATATTGCATTTGGAAGATGGGAAAAGAAGGGACAAAAGACACACAAAAAATATTTTTTTAATGCTTTAGGGTGGGTTGTTAGTTTTGTTTTTTTGTTTTTGGTTTTTTTTTTTTTTTAAATGAAAATCACTATTTTCCAACTTTCAGTTTGATCTTAATGCTTCCCCTGTTCAATTTCCCCATGAGGTTTAAACCCCTTAAAGTCTGAAAGTAAAGCTTTTTGTTTTTGCAAAGTTTTCATGTGCATTCTGTCTTTAGCCTGCTTACATAAATCCTCTATAGCACATTTGATTGCAGTGAAGGTTTGCACATTTACACCTCTGTTATCAACAGCATAATTTGCGTCTTCATATTTCTTTTGCATTTGTTTTCTCTGCTGCCATTTATTTCAAGAAATTAGCATATTCTTCATCTCATAGGGGTAATTCACACATTTGAATAAGGAAAATGGAATGGGATGCTTTTCTCTAATTCCTTTTGGTTATTTTATTTGCTGCATGTTACATTTGGAATATTTTCTTATGATATTACAGAAAAGATTATTTTCTTTATATTTCCTAGAAGACAAACCAGCTTGTTACTCCTGTTCTGCTGACATTATCGGTATCAAGCAGACTTTCCTGAATGCAATCACACAATAGGATAGTGATGTCCCATTGTGGATCTAGACCCGTGTTCTCACTCCAATTACACAGTATCCCATCAAATTCCATGACTGATCAAAAATCCACCAGATATTTTAAAATGTTATTGCATGGAATTTATTGTCCAGTCGAAAATAGCATGGTGTACATACCAACAATATTTTTTTCATTATGTTGGTAAAAATGTTCATACAGATTCAAACTCTTTTCAATTCTGACTCATACCATACATTTTAAGACCTGTAATTACTGTCTAAGATACTTTCCATGACATTATGCAAAAATTCATTACTAGGTCTTTAAGTTCCCTACAAAAACTTTTTTTAAAAAAAAATAATGCCCTGGACTGCATTTATTTTTCAGTTTCATTTCTCCTGATTTACTGATTAATAAGCCCATTACAGTGTTTGGAATAGTTATGGTATTTTAGCAAATATATTTATTCAGAGTAAGAGTATTCTCCCAAGCTTTAAGAGCATGGTAAATTATGTACAACAGAAAAGTATTTTATACAAAGTAAATGAGGTATTTAACAGAAAAACATACACAAAGGAAAGACATATGATCAAGGCCTACAAAATGTAGGAAAACCATAGTTTTTCATCTACTGATAGCAAAGTATTCATTCATAAATATTATTTAAATGACTGAGAAGTCTACAACCTCTCATCACCTTCCTGCTGTGCATTAGAATACCAAACTGTGTTCAATGACTGTCACCTCACATAGGCAGAAGTGTCTTCCGTCAATGCTGTCAAAAGTGTGTCCCTGCCCCATTCCCACCAACAGGGAACCTGTTTGCTGTAGGAGGACTGCTTTCCTTGACACTGACAATTTAGTTGACATGGAGTGCTTAGATTAGGCAGATAAATTCCTATTCTGGTATGCTGAGCAGTGTGTGGCCTTTGCTAGGAAGCGGTGAGATGCTGGCACTGTCAGGACTGAAACAGGCGTTGATACAGCAACACCAGGATCTGTCTATCTAGGTGCTCCCGCACTGGCCCAGGAAAGCACCTCATCTCCTCCACATCTCCTGTGCTGGCAGTGCTCCTGCCAGCCACTGACAGCAAAGGGTTTGGTTTCCTGCGCAGCCCCAGCCAAAGGGAGCCAGGCAGGGTCCTCCATGGTGACCCCTGACACCCCAGGCAGGTGCCAAACCAAGAAAAAAGGCTGAAGTAATTTTGAGGTGCTCAAGTCTAGAACTGTGATTCAAAAACTGCATTCAGTGGCTGCTCTCCTGCAGTTCTTAAAGGGGAATGACCAGCCCCGTGCCCATCTGTGAAAAACACCCAGAGGAGTCAGCCAAAGAAATTCTCCCCAAAATGTCTTGCAGACTTCAGATTATTGCCTGACAGGGTACAGGGCATGTTAGGGGAGGGTGGGAAGAAGTATTTTGGGACTGTGTAGAACATGTAATGGGATGTTTCTAGGGGTATTGTGGGAATGTGCAAGGTTCATCGCGAACTATTTAGGTGAGGAACCAAAGGCAGTAAAAGGAGGGACAGGAGTGGAAAAACAAAGGGGAAAGAGGATAAAAGGGGCTGGTGGGGTATGACCAGGGTCCGGTCAGTCCTCATGCCTGGCCATGTCTGCGTCAGCCAGTGCAGCCTTTCCTGTTCCTCGTAATTAAACTCCATTTCTGGTGGTTTTCCTGGGGAAGGGCTCGCTATCCCCTGTGCCCATGTGGGAGGGTTGGGTGCTGGCACCAGGAGACACTGGTGTGTGTGTGTGTATTTTTCCTTGGGTTACCTCAGTCCTCTGTGCGCGCGCGCGCGCGCGCGCGTGTGTGTGTGTGTGTGTGTGTGTGTATGCATGTGTGTGTTTTGCATGTGTCATTCATGAAAAAATTTCAAGCAGGAGTAGCTGGCAGGTAGTGCAAGAAGTCTGGGATCCAGCTACTGGGGGGGATGTTAACTCTGGAGGCAAAGTGATGTTGATACCAAAGCTCTGCAGGTCAGATACTGCAGAAGCCATAGGATGGAGCTGCTACCTGAGAAACTGTGAGCCCAAGCGTCAGCTGCTGAGGATGCTGTAGGTCTGGAGCAGCTCCTGGAGAGAGTTGTTTGTGTTTGTTTTTGTGTGACAAGAATGGGTCCATACAGCAGCTAGAGTGGAGTTGCAGCCTCAGGGGTTCACGTGGCCCTGGTGCCAGAAACTGGGATCCAGGGGTAGCTGCTGGGGAGATTAGGTGTCCAAAGCTGGAGCATCAACATTATGTATAAATGTGAGCATGTTCTACTATGGGACTTCAATCCTGATCAGATGGAAAGGAAGGAACCAGGTCAGACTATCCGTGCTGGCACACACTATGTGTGCAGGCTGTGTCCTCCATCTGTGCCAATCCATGCGACTGCGTGTGTGCCTGTGTAGGTTTGCACGTGTGTATGCATGCATGTGTGCACACACATTTACTGGAAACACTATTCCCAATGTGCACATTATTTACTGGGAACTCATAGTCAGCCCCGCTGCTGCTTGGACCTGGAGACATGGAGCCAAAGCAGCCTCACAACTACGAGGTAAAGCAGAAAACCTGAATTCAGTTGTTGTGTGTTTTTTATCCTTAGCCTGAGAAATTTCAAAGCGACTTCCTTCCCTTTCTTAGGTATACTTCAATCACCGTCAGGTCAACTTGAAGTTGAGCAGTTGTGGAGAAAAAAGATAAAATTCTTTGGAAATCAGGTAGGGCATGCAACGTATGTGTCTCTGTCCTAGGGATATGACCTATGGGTAAAGTAAAGAACAAAAGCAATTCTGTATATAAAATAATAAATTAAAATTTACAGATTTAGTACTTGACTCTGAAGAATGAATTCCAGAACTTTACAGAACTAATTTTTGCATATGAGGCAGATCAGCAATTCTTTGCTGTATATTAATGATGGAGTTATTTAATGAGCACACTAATGAGTTAATGCAACTCAAGTTGGAATTTTTTTCTATACTAATAAAGCAATGTCTAACTGGCAATTTTTTAGGCTTGTTATGTTCCTTAATAGAATTTCAATTTAAATGGCAGTTTCCAATAATGTACTGTCAAGGCCTCTAAATAGGAAACACAGCAACTATTACATATGCACAGCACTCTAGTGACTTTATCAATTACTTATGTCATTGCATAGCAATCATATGACCACTGGTATACATAAGTAACATTTCAGGTGACTGACTGAATTACAGAGTAAATGAAAACATTTTCATTCTGCAGCTGAACGATGAACACATTATGGTTATTTTTCCTTTCTAACTATCTCTTTGGAGCTGTGCCTCTTATATAAATCTGATCTGATATGGTACAGTTTGCAAAATATAACTACTTATCCTCTTCATAAGCAAATTAAATTAAAGAGTTATTCTGCAAGAAAGAAATAAGGAACAAACTAAAAACAGGATGATGAAACTTAACTAAATATTACTTTCAGCCCTTTGGCTTAGTCAGAAATCTTTAAACAGAGAACAGAAATCTTTAAACAACTATGTTATAAACTATTTTTAAATTTCAGAAAATACAAGCCAATTTAAAACATATTCAGAAGCATGTTAGAAATCTATTTTCACCATTCCTAAGTCATTTATCTTCTCAAGAAGTGTATGCTTTGTTCCATCTCATTTATGAGTAGAAACACTCATCCAGAGTTCAGACATCTAGCAATGTCATGTGTATTTACCTGTTTTCAGAAAAAAAGTTAATTTTAATACAGATACACTTATTTTTTTTATCTATAATATTCTAAGACACATTTTCAAGGCAGGTTTAGAACTATCAACAAAGGTAGCTCTTCTGATGGGTAGAAGTTGATACTTTCCCCAAAATCTTGGTTTGGTGAATACCTTAAAGTTACAATAATATATAGAGAAAGCAAGCATTCTTTATTATCATGTTTATTCTTTGCATTACTTGATGTGTCACTTGTTCTGCAATTATTTGAGAAGAAACATGTAACGCATTTTCACTTCATAGGAACTATTGTTTTGTCCACAAAACAAGAAAAATGTAGCTATTAGAGGTTAAACAGATTAAAGATCCATTTCTTCACATGACTCAAACTTCAAAGTTGTCAAGTACCACACCTTGCTGAAGCTCTGCCATGGCTCTCAAGTGATTCTTACATTTTTCTTGCCTACAAAAGTTGTCAAGAAAAAAGTAATGTATGCACCTGCACACAAAACCATGTGTAAAATTGGGCATGGCGATGGTTTTACTTTCTTTACCTATTAGTTGGTTGGACTAACCAGTCAAGATTTAAGGTTCTTTCTGTGGATGCGCAGTGGAGGTGCTTATCTAGTTACTCAGGATGGGACAGACCTGGGCAAGGACCCTTCCTGGAAACACCAGTGGTGTCACCAAAAAAGTACTGCTTTAAATTTTGGGTGGTTATTAGAGGTTATCCAATCCATTGATGTCTTATTAAGTGATGTTATAGGTCCTTTGCTATTTGCATACCATAAGTGAAACTGCAGGAGAGTTGTGAGATTAAGACCTTGAAAGCCCAGTGAATAAAACACTTATTTGGGATGTAAGAGATGTTTTCAAGCTCTGACCTAATGAAAAGATACACCGTTAGAGAGGTGTGCTGCTTACCAGGCGCTCATATCAGGGATGTCACTGAGAGACTACGAAGCCTTGTACAGTCCACTGACTATTATCCACTGCTGTTGTTTCATGTGGGCACCAGTGATACCGCCAGGAGCAGCCTGAGAAATATCAAGAAGGATTACAGAGCCCTGCGAACAGCAGTCCAGGGCTCTGAAAAGCAGGTAGTTTTTTTGTCAGTCGTCCTGGTCAAAGGGAAGGGCCAATCGAATCTGGCAAATCAACAAATGGCTACAGGATGGGTGCCACAGCCAGGGGTTTGGGTGCTTAGACCATGGGACTTGCTTTGAGAAGCCTGATCTACTGGGGACTGATGGGAACCACTTCTCAGAGAAGGGGAAGAGTATCTTTGGTCAGAGGCTTGCCAAGCTCATAAAGATGCCTCTAAACTAGAGTTGTCAGGGGAGGGAAACCTCAATCCATCCCACTCCTACCAGTTTGATGTCAATGGCAGCAATAGATGCCCAGAGCCTGAGAAGGATCACAGGTCAGTAGGAGAGCACCTGAGGTTCAGCACAAAGGAATTCCAGCCACTCCAGCCAGTAAGTTAGCTTCATTGAGGGCCCAACCTAAATGCCTCTATGCAAACACACATCACATGGGGAATAACCAGGAGGAGTTAGAGATGTGTGCATGCTTGCAGGGCTGTGATCTCATTGGCATCACAGAGACGTACGTGGTGGGATGGTTCCTATGACTGGAGTGTTGGAATGGAAGGATACAGGCTCTTTAGGAAACACAGGCAGGGGAGACGAGGAGGGGGTGTCACCCTCTGTGCCACGGACCAACTGGAGTGCACGAAGCTCTGCCTGGGGATGGATGAGGAGCCGACCAAGAGCTCCTCATGGGAGCTCTTGGGCCAGGATTAAAGCGAGGGCAGGAATAGGTGACATTACAGTGGTGGTCTGCTACAGGCCACCCAACCAGGAAGAAGGAAGATCGAGTGGATGAGGCCCTCTACAGACAGATAGGAGCAGCCTCACGTTTACAGGCCATGGTCCTCATGGGGGACTTCAAACATCCTGATATCCATTGGAGGGACGACAGAGCAGGGCATAAGGAATCCAGGAGGTTCCTGGAACGCATTGGTGATAACTTTCTTCTCCAAGTGACAGAGCAGTCAATGAGGAGAAGTGCCATGCTGGAAGTTGTTATCATCAAAAAGGAGGGGCTGGTGGGGAATGTGAAGCTCAAGGGTAGCCTTTGTTGCAGTGACCATGAAATGGTGAAGTTCCAGATCCTTAGGGGGTTAGAAGGGTGCACAGTAAACTCGCTACCCTTGATTTCAGGAGAGCAGACTAGCCTCTTCAGGGATCTGCTTGGTAGAGTACAGTGGGCTAAAGCCCTAGAGGAAAGAGGGGCTCAAGAAAGCTGGTTAATATTCAAGGATCACCTCCTCCAAGCTCAGGAGGGATGCATCTCAACAAAGCAGAATGCAGGCAAAAACATCAGAAGGCCTGCATGGATGAACAAGCAGCTCCTGGAGAAACTCAAACTCAAAAAGGAAGCCTACAGAGGGTGGAAGCAAGGACAGATAGCCTAGGAGGAACAGAGAGAAATTGTCAGAAGTGCCAGGGATCAGGTTAAGGAAGCTGAAGCCCTCATAGAATTAAATCTGGTCAGGGACGTCAAGGGCAACATGAAAAGCTTCTATAGGTGTGTCAGTGACAAAAGGAAGACTAGGGAAAATGTGGGCCGTCTCTGGAAGGAAATAAGAGACCTGGTAACCCAGGATATGGAGAAGGCTGAGGTGTTTAAAGACTTTTTTGCCTCGGTCTTCATGGGCCAGGGCTCTAGCCACACTACACAAGTCACAGAAGGCAAAGGCAGGGACTGGGAGAATGAAGAACCACCTACAGTAGAAGATCAGTTTTGAGACCACCTGAGGAACCTGAAGGTGCACAAATCCACGGGACCTGATGACATGCATCTGCGGGTCCTGAGGGAATCTGCAGATGAAGTTTCTAAGCCACTATCCATCATATTTGGGAAGTCGTGGCAGTTTGGTGAAGTTCCTGCTGACTGGAAAGGGGAAACATACCTCATTTTTTAAAAGGGGAAAAAAGGAAGACCTGGGGAAATATAGGCCAGTCAGTCTCATCTCTGTACCCAGCAAAGTCATGGAGCAGACCCTATGGAAACCATGCTAAAGCACATGGAAAATAAGGAGCTGACTGGTGACAGCCAACATGGCTTCACCAAAGGCAAATTGTGCCTGACAAATGTGGTGGCCTTCTATGATGGCGTTACAGCATTGGTGGATAAGGGAAAAGCAACTGGAACCATCTACCTGGACTTATGCATGGTGTTTGACACTGTCCCGCACAACATCTTTGTCTCTAAATTGGAGAGTCATGGACTTGACGGATGGACCACTTAGTGGATAAGGAACTGGCTGGATGGTCGCACTCAAAGAGTTGTGGTCAACAGCTTGATGTCGAAGTGGAGACGAGCAACGAGTGGCATTCCTCAAGGGCTGATACTGGGACCAGTGGTGTTTAATATCTTTTTTGGTGACATGGACAGTGGGATTGAGTGCACCCTCAGCAAGTTTGCCAATGACACCAAGCTGTGTGGAGCGGTCAACATGCTGGAGGTAAGGAATGCCATACAGAGGGACCTGAACAGGCTTGAGAGATGGGCCCATGCCAGTCTCATGAAGGTCACCCAGGCCAAGTGCAAGGTCCTGCATGTGGGTCTGGGCAATCCAAAGCATAAATACAGGCTGGGTGGAGAATGGATTGAGAGCAGCCCTGAGGAGAAGGACTTGGGGGTGCTGGTGGACGAGAAGCTCAACATGAACTGGCAACGTGCACTTGCAGCCCAGAAAGCCAACCATATCCTGGGCTGCATCAAAAGAATTGTGACCAGCAGGTGAAGGGAGGTGATCCTCCCCTTCTACTCTGCTCTTCTGAGACCCCACCTGGAGTACTGTGTCCAGCTCTGGAGTCCTCAGCACAAGAAGGACATGGGTCTGTTGAAGTAAGTCCAGAGGAGGGCCATGTAGATGATCAGAGGGTGGGAGCACCTCTCCTACGAAGACAGGCTGAGAGAGTTGGGGTTGTTCAGCCTGGAGAAGAGAAGGCTCTGGGGAGACCTTATAGCAGCCTTCCAGTACCTAAAGGGGGCCTACAGGAAGGATGGGGAGGGACTCTTTATCAGGGACTGTAGTGATAGGATGAGTGGTTATGTTTCTAAACTGAAAGCGGGGAGATTTAGATTAGATATTAGGAAGAAAATCTTTACTGGGGTGGTGAGACACTGGAACAGGTTGCTCAGGGAAGTTGCGGATGCCCCTTCCCTGGAGGTGTTCAAGGCCAGGCTGGATGGGGATTTGAGTAACCTGGTCTACTGGAAGGTGTCCCTCACCATGGCAGGGGATGCTGGAACTAAATGGTCTACAAGTTCCCTTCCAACCCAAACCATTTTGCAGTTCTATGATTCTATGATGTATAAAAGCAGAAAAAAACAAAACAAAACAAAACAAAAACAATGTATTGGATAAAAAGCTGAAATCTGTTTCTCTCTACGAAGTGGTCTAGACATTGAGTATCAATCAAAATCAATGATTAATCCATGTAAACTACTTCAAGAGCAGAGCCTGAGCATCCCGTTTTCTTTTTGAATCCTGTCAATAACTTCACAAAGTCATACCAGTCACTAAACTCATGGATCAAGGTTCACCATTGTTTCTTTTATATAAACAATTATGCAAATATCAGGATTTAGACCTTAATCCTACAATGTGCTGGCAGTTTTAGGGGAAATGCTGTCTGCTTGAAGGTGTTTAATAAGTCACAGAATGCCACACTAGTTTTCTTGCTGTCTGTCACAAGGGTTTCTACTATTTTCCTGAAACAGAGAAAGGACTAATCTAATCTGATCTACTGTTTCAGTCTATTCTGTAAAGTTAAACCCTATGAAATATTCGTTTCTGGAAATCATGTATAACAAGCTATCCTTGTTAGTGACAACCACTGTTCTAAAACAAAACAGAAGACTGGTGTTCAAGTTTATTTAGAAACAAGCAGGATATATAGATAAACAAATAAATATTGTAAAAGAATTGAATAATTCTGGGTTTAACCCCATATTTTTAATCTTGGAATTTAGATGGATTTTGAATTTTATCCATGCAGATGTTGTTTTTTTATATATATATATATTTCATATATCTGCATACATCTTTTTTATCCTATGTTTACCTAAGCACTATCTTTGTAATAAATATTTCTAAATTTAATTTTGAAATTCTTTCCAGGATCACCAAACAAGTATTTTAGAGATTTCATATAGAGACTTAATAGATTTTATGGATTTCATATTTAGACTTAAGCTAACCTTCCAGAAAGATTTTTACAGGTGATACATGACAAATATATCAGTTCCAAATGAAAATCTAAAACAAACCCAGTGAACAGCTATAGAAACCATTCATTTTCTTCTAATGTCTCAGAAAAAGAACAATGAATGTCATTTACAAAAATGAGTTTTAAAATTATATGGGCTTTTTGAAAGAACAATAGTTTAATAATTTAAATATGAGACTAAAAAGATTTAATTGCATTTATTTTCTTAATAATAAAGGGGGGGGGTCCTCAACATTTAGGCCATTTCTGCAAAAATTCACGGTCTAAAATACTGTGGTTTAGATATGTTCCATATTATAACCTCTAAGGTTTAAATTCAAGAATGAAGTTTGCCACTTCATGCAACATAATAACTATCCGTGATGTTGTCAGAATAAATTTGATAATATGGTAGCGTTATTCTTATTATTGTTGTCATTATTAATTAATGCATATCAAAAATATCAGAAATAATTCTTTTGACAACTGTGTTGACAAACTGCTGAAAAATGAGAATGTTTCATAAGTTGAAAAATGACCCGTGCTTTAGACTGACACAGGATACTGTCCTTAACCCAATATCCCAAATGATGGCACAATAATGCTACTTTTCATAACCAGTGAGTCCAAGTATGCATGTGAGAGAAACCTAATTATTCAAGAAACATTAATCAAATAAAGAATACAGAGATTGCTAAGTATAAACATGGCATACAAATGTTCCACTCATACATAACAGTAGAGCAGACCAAAACACCAAATCTTCCCTTTTTAGTTTTTTGTTTGTTTGTTTGTTTGTTTTTTAAATAAATTCAGGAATTCTGGTGTAGCATACCATACTACCTTTGAATGCAGATTATTTGGATGTGTCAGAAGGATGTGATACATAAAGATGAAAATTTAACCCAAACTACATTCTACTATATATGAGATATAAGAATTATATATAGGTTAGCAATTTGCAAATAATATCATAAATTCTCATCCATACTCTTCCTCAGTACTTAACTGAAAAAAACAGCTCTCCACTTTCATATATTATTTCAATTTAATGGAATAAATGCTGCAAGTACTCTCCTTGGAAAATCTAAGTATGATATTTTGTTATTGTAATGTCTATGGATTGATAATTCATCAGGCACTGAATAAGTTGATAGATTCTGTGCACAATGTTGTTATTTTTTCTATGCATTAATTAGGAAGAAGAAATCCTCCCTTAAAATACTGTTTTCAAAAGGTCTGAAAGTAGTCACTTTTGGAACTGATGTACAATCTTTTTACCCGACGGGCCTGAACGGCTGTTTTTACAAGTGCTTTTTCATGATTAAGCTGCAATATGCAATATGATTCAGCTGTAAGAATGTAATCAATCTTTGTAAATATTTAAGTCATATAGTAATCTGTTATTTCAACTAGAATTTTCCATTAAGTCGATTGTCCTCTGACAGTAGCAATCAGTAATGTTCAGCATTATCTCTCAAAGTAATAAATGCCTGTGCTTCTCTTGGTATTATAAAGGGCCATATAAACCCTACTTTTATGTTTTTCTAAACAAATTTTGGCTGAATCATTTTCAATTCAATCAGTGATGCTTCAAGCTAATAATATATCAAGAAAATCAGTCACTATGCCTGTATAGTTAAGGTGATATTGTATCCTAACAGATTTTTGTTAGTCTAAAAAAAAGTCTTTAAAAAAAAAAGTATTTTGGTCATCTATTAGACTTTGCTATATTATGGCTATTAGAGATCAGATTCCTGAAATGCGATCATAAACTTTACACCACCTGATTTTTTCAAAACCATTTAACTCCACTTCAGAAAATCTTATAGAGAGACACTGATAAACAGTTTTGTGCATGTTAATTCTGGTTTTGGTACATATACTGTAAAAAGACTGGTAGTCCTTGACTGAATGATTTTGATGAGCTTTGGATTAGATCCTTTACTCAGATATGTTTGAAACAAATTCTGTTTGGTTTTTTTTTTTGTTTGTTTGTTTGTTTTTTAAAGGTAGTTATATGGCAATGTTGAATAAGACTTTCTCCTTTTTCTTAAATGAGAATGTGTAAGTATATAATGATACATTATAGGTGCTAGTACTATGTGTCTGAGACTTTCATAGTCCAAAAAGCATGCTCACAAAAAACAATATGGGTGATATTTCATCCATTCAACCATTCATTTAGATAATTACCAAAAATTCTGAAAGGGAACCTATCTTTTTATGAAACTCTACTAAAAATTTTACTGTAAATGACATTTTCCCTTTCCGTTGTATATGACCTGACAATGGGTATCAGAATACCATAGGAAAATACTTGCTTTATTTTAGTCTTTTATAATACCACAATAATTAGTCACACACAAAACAAAATTTAAAACCACCAACGACTAAACTTCCTGAAACAAAAAATTGCTGTTTGAATACGAACATTGCATTTCTTTTGGCAGAGACATGTCCCTTCCAACTCTAACCATTCTATGATTCTATGGTTCTATGATCTGAAGGTAGGATACAAAGAAGGTGGAGCCAAGCTCTTTTCAATGGTGTTCAGTGACAGAGTAAGAGACAATGAGCACAACCTTAAACATATAAGGTTCCCTCTGAACATCAGGGAACACTTTTTCACTGGGAGGGTGAATGAGCACTGACACAGGTTGCCGAGAGAGGTTGTGGAATTTCCCTCCTTGGAGATATTAAAAAGCCATCTGGACATGGGCCTGGGCAACTGGCTCTCAGTGTCCCTGCCTGAGCAGGGTTATTGAACCGGCTGATCTCCAGAGGCCCCTTCCAATCTTAACCATCCAATGATTCTTTGATTCACATGTAATTTTAAATACGTAGCCTCATAAGCAAAATTAACTCAGATATCTCATAATAAAATTTTTACAGACTCTCAAAGGGCTAAGAAACTTTGAGAACATTGCTTCCTGAACAGCATGTCCATAGACACTAAACCCCCTGGTGTGTACACAGACCTTAGTTTCTGTATCTTTGCCCATTTGTGCATTCTTTGAGGTCTGTCACTGTTACAGCTGCAAGAGATGAAATCAAGAAAGCTTCAGATGTTACAAGGGCAAAAGAAAACATTGCCTGATTACCTTTTATTTTGTCCTGTTTCAGGATTCAAGTGTTACTTTATAACTTGGGAAACAAATATGTATATTAGAAAATAAAATCTAGAAGATTTATGGGCTTATATCCTAGCTAGTTGAACCTGTAAATTCATAAGCCCAATGTCTAGATTTTTAAAATACAAAAAGCTGCAAACTAACCGTTAGAGTATTTGAAGTGCCCAATATCTTAATGCAAGTACTGGTGAGGTAGCACGTTGCCCGACTCATGGCCATACTCAGTGCCCAATAGCTTGACTCTTTGCTGTGTACAAAAGGCCTGTCTACCTGTCAGTTAGAGATATTCCCTCTCCCATCAGTAGATATGGGAGCTACTGAGCATTCCCAGAACATGTCTAACTGAAAGGGACAGTTCATCTGATACTCTTGCTACCAGTTCCCCCTTAACATAGCTCCATGTGGTTAGAGCATTAACTCAAGTAATGGAAGATTTGCATTCTCTTCTGGGAGTGAATGTACATTTAAAGGAAATGGTAGACCTAATTTCTCAGGAATTGTGCACCTCCCAGTCTCCCTGTTTAAAATCCTTTTCACTTTGCACAGCGTAATGAAACATTCAGTGGTCCAGAAAGAAAGAGTGACTCCCTCATCTGGTTTAATTCACTATGTAATATTAAGTAATCATTGGAACATGATTGTGAAGTTATGACAGCTTTCAGTGAATGCTCTAATGCTTAAATTGTAGAGTTGTGCTTCAACTCATTCTAAACCAATGTCTTTCTACTTTTATAGCAAAATGAAACAGATTTTGCTGTACTGCTTGGGAGTAACCCTTCTCTAAACATAACACGGTACAATTATTACAGTACTCATCTGGAAGGTACCTGATATAGACTATAGTCTAGGGATAGGAAAGAAAGAACTTAATCTGTAATTTCCATCTGATCAATGACATTTTCACTATTAAATTATTTTGTAGAAAATATCTAAACTAAACCCACATTTGTCAGAGAATTTGAAATATGCTTTTTGATTACATTTTGAACACTGTCCTCTTTGTATCTGGAGATTATGTCTCTCAGGATAGACTTCTATATTCCAAAACAAAAACCCAAAACAAAAAAAAAAAAAAACACGACTATGCAATTCAGTCTTTCCTCATAAGTCACGCCTTCTGTTCTTTTACCTAGCTTGACAAACCAGGTTTTACTGAAGAGATATTAATGAGGTTAGTATTTCTAATGCGTCTAACAAGACTTTTAGTCTGGACCAAAAAATATATCACATAGGCAGGGAAATATGAAGTCTACAATGAAGTTGCTGAGTTTTTTTGAATCAGCTGTTTTTGAAAGATCACTTCTAAATATAAATTTCAAAATGAATAGAAAAATTTGCCTTTCTAGGACATCCATTCCAACTGAACTGAACAGGTTTATCCTGTACATTAATCACAGTACATAATTTTCTTTGTAATGTACTGTATTGTTTTGCCTTGCACTAAATGAAGGTAAATAGAGCAATTGGTTCTGACTCTTTAAAACTTTTTTTAAGTTTCATACTTAATCATAGAATCATAGAATGTGTTGGGTTGGAAGGGACGTTTAAAGGTCATCTAGTCCAACACCCCTGCAGTAAGCAGAGACATCTTTAACTAGATCAGATTTCTCGGAGTCTCATCAAGCCTGGCCTTGAATGTCTCCAGGGATGGGGCCTCCACCAGCTCCCTGGGCAACCTCTTCCAGTGTCTCATCACCCTCATTGTAAAGAACATCTTCTTAATGTCTAAGCTAAGCCTACCCTGCTCTAGTTTAAAACCATTGTCCCTCGTCCAATTGCTAACAGTCTCTCACTTGCTGAGACTTGGGGTTGTTCAGTCTGGAGAAGAGAAGGCTTCAAGGAGACCTTATAGCGGCCTTCCAGTACCTGAAGGGGGCCTACAGGAAAGCTGGGGAGGGGCTGTTTGCAAGGGCATGTAGCGGTAGGAGGAGGGGCAGTGGTTTTAAACTAGAGCAGGGGAGGTTTAGGTTAGACATTAGGAAGAAGTTCTTTACAATGAGGGTGGTGAGACACTGGCACAGGTTGCCCAGAGAGGTGGTGGAGGCCCCATCCCTGGAGACATTCAAGGCCAGTCTTGATGAGGCTCTGAGCAACCTGATCTAGTTAAAGATCTCCCTGCTTACTGCAGGGGGGTTGGACTAGATGACCTTTAAACGTCCCTTCCAACCCAACACATTCTATGATTCTATGATTCTATGTCTTTTGTACATTGTTACATTTTTTCTGTTGAATTTCATCTGCATTTTATTGCCCAGCTCTTCAGCACTGCTAAGACTATTTTCATTTCTCCATAGTCAGCTTCAATACATACTTACATTCATAATATTTTCATCAAACAGTCTCTGCAGATAAAATTAGGAATAGCTCCTTAACAATACTTTCACAGATTAAAAAAGCCCTATGTATTTTCTGCAGCAGACTCTATGGCAGAGTTAGAGTTTTGCAGGTGAAAACTGAGAACGAAGCAGAGCACAAACTTTCAGACAAAGCAGATATCCTTTGGTTGAGCTCTGGTCTGTGAATCTAATCCAGGACATTGTGTTTTGGAGTTTAAAATTGTATTTAAGTATTTTGAGGAATTTTGTTAACAATTTAATATTCTTAATGGTTCCTTTCATATAATTTTTTCACTAGAAATATTTACATGGAGTTAAATTTTTAGTTTAATGCATTTTTCTTATATTTTGCAAAAAAGTTTTCAATCACTGGGGAGGGAACTGGGAGTAAGAGAGAGTAGAATAATTGAGTATAATGTTAGCTTACCTAAGAACCTGAAGAACTAGAATTCTTCATTAGTGTTTCAAGCTTAGGATAGACTTCTGTCACTCATTTTTTCATTCAAAGTAAAACCCTCCAGCATGGATTTCTGCACTGAGACATTAAAAATACAAGTGCCTGTTGTACCTTGCTTTGCAACCTTCCTACTTGTATGTGTTTGCAAATGCAGACATAGCCGATTCCTATGGGAAAGCTATCCCTCATTTACACAGGCTAGATTATAAAGCCAAATAAATCTTGCAAAGGAAAATTCTGATGGTGCTCGTTGAAGAACATTGAAGACAGCCTTTACATAAAGGAAAGCATGGGGAACATAACCCTCTTTCCTCTTTCTCCTCTCAGAAAATATACAACTGACTGCAAGAGTACAGTCTCCAGAAAGGTAACCCATGCACCCACAATGTTGTACAACAAGCTTATCTTTTCAGGGGCATCTCTGGTAAATGTATTCAAACATTGTTGATGAGTACAAACTGTATGAATTAATATTAAAATATGAATTACTTCTGCACTGAATGTGAATCAACATATTTACTGAATTTGTTAAAAGATTTGCTTGGATGAAGGTATCTAATGAATTAAAAATGAAGTTTCTTCATTATAACCCAGCACATTGCAACTGGCTCGTCCATCCCTGCAGAAATTCAGTATATATTTTCCTATGCTATTGTGGAATGAGAAAAATTTCTTTTCCAAACTGACATTTTATTAAAAGAATTATGCCTGAGATTCTCTAGGAAAAACATAATAACAACCTGCACTTTCTGTTCTCTGAAGTATTCATGAGTCTTTGCCAAGAGAGCTAGCTTTCTCATTCACATGCTGTTGCAGCATGTTTTCTGTTGATTTGAAATCTTGTAGTGTCTTGAGCATCACTTGGGAAATCAAGGTCCATGTCAGATGTGTTGAAGCTGGGATGTTCAATAAAAGCTGATGATTGGATGTGACTGAGCTCGAGCATAGTCAAAGGCTGTTTCAAGACAAACATCTGATGCTAAGGAACTTGGAAGATGAAATCGGTGCTGTCCTTACTCTAATTTCGGGAAAGATAAAGCAGAAAAGATATTAAAAAAAATGTCTTCTCTCAAACTCTCCATTACAGGGATGCAATACTATCAGAAGAAATATGTGTTTTTCTCAGGAAGATATGCATTGATTTTCATCGCAAAATCTTAAGCATGACAAAAGATGTCAGACTCTGGACAATAAAACAATTATCCTTAAGCACTTTTAGCAAAAGAAATACAGCTAACTGGGGAATGGGGGGTGGGGGTAGGGGTGGAGCGGAGGAAGAAAGAAAAAGAGAAAGGAATAATAGAGATTCAAAGATAAATGTATGCTGATTCAGTTTCTGAAAAGAAAGAAAAATGTGAAGTTTACATCTTTTTTGTCTAGGTGCTCTAACGTACCAATGAAGGAAGCAGAAGCTTTAATTCAAGAAACTATTTGAATTTTGTCAATAATTTATGAAAATAAAAATCACCCAGCTAGAGCTAGAGCTTTGCAGTTTAATTGTCTGAGATCTTATCAGTTACCACCACTGACAGCTCAAAATTGTGTTTGTATCCCACTGATTTTGACAAAGTCCACATAAATCAAGCTGGAGAGTTTGTCTCAATGTCTGTGACTGTCCCTGCATGTTGCAAAGAGCTGCATCATTGACCTTCTCATACACCTCCAGCACCTGATCCTATTCTAGGGAGTTTCTTGGATGTTTTTTTGGTGGCAATCACTTCCTTCCAAAACTCAGCTATGTTTAAAGGTCATTTGACATCCAGAACAGTATAGTGCAAAATTCAAACTGGTCTTTTTGGTTGGTTGGTGGGTGGTTTTTTGTTGGTTTTTATTTTTTATTTTTGTTGGTGGTGGTTTTATTTTTTAAATAGCGGTCAGATATGCTCATCGTTTTCTGTAGTTACAGAAAGAATTTAAAGTTCAGGTAGCCTTGAAATCACAATGAGGTTTTCTGTTTGTGATAGGAACATATTTTCTGGATTGCCATTTTCTTTGTGTTCTATTTTAATATATAACAAAAAGACATAAAATAGAAATAAGTTCAAGCAACATGAAGTCCTCTGGTAAGACATAAGAAAAATACTGTGAATTTGATGTAAAAAAAAATCAGATAGCCTTTTTTCAAGGTAGGTATTTTGAATGAAAAGACATATTTCTTAGTTTATTTTATTATATCCCTGAAATTAAAACAGTAGAAGAAGAAAAGAAAAGGAAGCCAACTCAATATCAGCTCTGAGTGAAAAGGAAACCTATTTAACCACAGGAAGCTCAGTCTAAGAATCTGACTTGAAAATAGTAGGATTGTTTACTGAACTGCTGATACATTTTCAAACAAAAAATTGTCCTTTCTGTTTCTTTTAGCAAACTATTATGACCTGAGGCTAAGCAGTTCCCTGAGCATTTGGAAAATGTGCTATCAGATTATCAAGGTGAATATTACCTATTCTTTGTTCCTTTATTTTTATCCAAAAAAGTATATTACACCTTGCAGGTGCCCTCCAATAGGGACATATAAGAGTAATGTTTCAACAATACTATGTAGGAGCAGTCTGTACATATGCCTTATTTCTAATAATATAAATTGTATTACTCTTAATTTAGAATGATGTTCTTAACCTGGTGAACAGTAGCAAAAGTCTGACTATTCATTTTTCTGCCTATCTCAAGCTGTCCCTCTACCACCCAGTCCTGACACACTAAACAACTTACAGTTAAAATCAGTCTTAATAGTGCAGTACTTTGTGAAATATCTGGAAGTTTTCCTTCTTCGGGAAAATCCTCCGTAGAGGATTCCTTTCGCAATGTGTTTATCTTTTCATTCACCGATTTTTGCTGATATAGAGAACAGTATTCTTCAATTGACCACAAAGTGGACAGGTTCTGAAGCATACGGTGCCCCACTCACAGTTCATGTTTCAAAAGCCTTTGCATAGACGCCATACTTCATGATGCATGCTGCTGCCCCTGATGAGAGGTGACTACCTCTAATTGCTTTCCTTATGCAGTTTTTCCCAATTTAAGTAACCCTAGTCCACCACATGGGACTTCTACTGAGCCAAGCTTAACGCTGTAAAAAAAGGTTTGAGGGTTTTGTCATAAAAACATATCTTACATGATAACATTGCAATACTTCCATGTTTTTAGAAATTGGTTTAAAATAGATTTTTGAGATGACTGCCTTTCCTCATAGAGACAAACGATAACTGGGGTTGTGAAGAAGATTCAGGAAATGTTAGCATTTAGTTTAACGATTTTACAAACCTGGGTTGCCACAGTTCTCTGAAATTTTAGATTAATTGGTATTTTGTTTAAAGATGATACAGGAATGTTTGAATTGTATTTTATTCACACTAAGAACATTTTGAAAAGAATCACAATTATGACAAAAAATCAAATTTTGACAGTAGGGAGAAATTTCATGATCACATCCTCATATTGTAATATACCTGAAAACCAGTCCAAATTTGGATAAAAAAATATGTTATATAACAACTGCTGTTTTAGTTCCAAATATAATACTTCATTAATGTTTCATCATATAAGCACTCATACACTCTGAAATATGATAAAAGAAAAATGAGTTACTCTTAATATGACCTTGAGCTGATAAAACCTCTGTTTCTGTGATAAATGCAAGTTTGCATTCAGAGTGTGATTGCACTTTCAATTGTCAGTAAAATAGTTTTATGAAAGTTCAAATGAAAAAAAAAAAGGTAACATCTTGAGGACTTGCCTAATATTTCATTTATAGTAGGTATAAGATACATAGCTGGCACAGTTTTATATGTAGGTCATATATCATCCACATAAAAGCGCTCTTGGCTATTCATGTAGCTATCAACATAAGAGGACATAGCCAAGGTGAATTGGAAAATCTCTCTAGTTGTACCAGTTTATACACTGTAGACGCTTCTTTCAGGAACTGACAGGCCTAATGAAGAGTTAGCAATTTAAGTATATTCATCAATTCATTTTCCAAGGTATTCAAGGGCATGAAACTGAGCTAGGAAAATGCAAACCCCGTGAAGTTCCTTATATAAAAGTATGTACTCTTTTTGCTGAACGTACTTATGTAGCTTTTGGGGAGGAGGAAGGGAAAGCAAAAGAGTTAATAAACAAAATTACGTAGAATGTACTCTTTTTCTTTTTTTTTTTAATATCAGGATCCACTCAGGCAAGTGTGATACCACTTCTCATTACAACCTTAGTAACTTCTTAAGTGGAATACAAAGTTATTTAACACTGCCTTTAAGGAAAGACAAGCTTACAGTAACCATTATAATATATCCTTGTAGCTCTGCAGCACAACACCTACCTTGAAGAAAAAAGAAAGCTATTAACTCACCTTCTGAATTGTTTGTGAAATAATTCTGCTGATTGTTCATACATCAAGTGGGTAACTAAAAGGCATGTGGCTTCAATAACAAAGGAATATATTACCTCTCTTCAGGTATAGCCATACCTCTTTACCATAAAAAAAAAAGGAGGTATTCTGAAATATCTCTATTTGAGGGTTGTGAAAGAAGGAGCTTTGGTATTTTATTGTGTGGCTTTAATTTTCCCCAAGGGGTCTGCAGTGGGAAATAGCAGTCTCCACATTGCTGTTCTCAGTATCTTTAGGCCCCAGAAGGGAATTTCTTTCCAGAACAGAGGAAAGGAGCTGAGTAGGTTTGCACTATCTAGCCATCACTTCCCAGTGGAAACCAGGGAATGGCAAGGGAAGTATAGTGCCCTTTTGCATGAGCAGCCTGGGGGGGGGGGGGGGGGGGGGGGGGGGGGGGGGGAGAAAGAAAAAAAAAAAAAAAGAGGTTTAAGGAAAGTTAAAACTGTGACTTTCTTCATTTCATTGTGTTTCCAAACACCCTTCCTAGTGTAATGAACTATAGGCTATTCCTTTTGAATAGGAATAAATATGTTCTTTCAGGATTGGAAAGTAAGTAAATTCAGGATATTAGGTGGTCTGTAAGTTTATTTGACACTTTGTTTACAAAATGCTTCAAGAAATTACTTTCCATAAGATGGTATTTTCTGCAGCTCAAAGTTTAATCTTGAATGAGGTATCTATTAATATTGAACATCTCAACCAAGGTATCTAAAAGTCAAATTGAATATCTACAAACACATGCAAATACAGGACCTAGTTATTTATTTATGTTTTTGTGACTGAAATAGATGGGGGCTGATTCTTTCTCTATCAGGCATACTGAGAAGTATTTTACTGCACAGGAATTCTAATTGTGTCTTTCAGCACAGAGGCAGCAGAACTAGATTTAGGAGTTGGAAATCTGAAGGCTACCCTGCAAAGAGCTATTTTTAGTTTACAGAAATCCTTGGACCCAGTTAACTTAAAAATAAACACCTGCAAGAAGCTCATTGAATTTACTAGGAAAGCAGCTAAATAGAATCCCTTCACCCCAGCATAATGAGCTCCATATCAAGTTAACCTAGTTTTATATGACAGTGTAAGATATGAATTGTTCCGGTGCTTATTTATTCTTGCAAGGCACAGGGAAGAAAAAAATTACTTCCCTTACCTTGCAATCTTAGATACACCAGGAAAATACTTCTCCTTAAAATTAACATATCTAATGAATCATTTAATTGTTTTAAAAAGAATAATAAAAATAATCCACTCTTTGTGGAAAACTTTCTTAGTGTCTTAATATCCCTATGGACTTTTCCTGAACATCAAATATCTGGGTATAGAATTCTACCACTCCATTACAAATCTATATAAAAAAAACCTATCGCATGCTACAGAATATCATAAATATTTTGTGCTTTATAAGCAGCTCTATTCCTTATCTGCAAAAACACAGAGTTTAGTTTCTTATACATTTACTATATCTATTCATCTTGTAACGAGCATTCAAAAGACATTGATGTCTGATTTGCATTCATGCAGAGAAATAACTGAAATACCAGAAACTGGTCAATGAAAACTGATTTATAAACAAAGCAAAATTATCTGAAAAGGTTTTCTTTAAATGCAAGTGTATTTTAAGTAATTTAAGAGTAGGAAAAGTGCTATAAAAAACACACAGTCCTAGTAAAATGCGCTAAACCTAAAAGAGAAGTTAGAAAAATTATAAAGCACACAGGAAGTATAAACACCGTTTTAGTATCATTTCATCAATGACTGACTCAAATGGCCACTTTTAAATCTTTTTTTTTTTTTTCCTTTGGTGACTTAATCCTTTCTTATGAATTTCTGTAATCACACAAATAGACAAAAATACACTTATATCCTATATTAAAAATATAATGAATATATAAATGCACTTATTTAAGGAATATTAAAATAGATAAGTGACATATTTCATTCAATTTTATTATAATATGCATCAAATTAACTGAATTGTTTTCCCTGAAAACAAATGGAAAAAAGGTAACGTACACAAACACTCTTTTTCAACATTTTCAGAATATGGTAGTCCATTTCTAAAAGGCATTTAATTTCAGATATTTCTAGTTTAATGTAAAATGAAATGTAAGACTTCGGGGGGAAGTGGGGTGTTAAAGTTTGAAATGTAAATGCGGTATTCTGTACAGTCCCAGTGTATTCTTCAAGTTTTTCCTTAATGCCTGCTATACTGAAATGAACATTTGAATTCTGTGAAATAAAGAGAAATTACCATCCTCACTTTATAAGTGAAAAACTGATGCATAGAGTTATTGCAGCCAAATACATTCATTAATTCTAGATATTTGGAATGAGACAATTAGTAGCTAATTTCCCATAGGATTTAAGAGTGCATGTCCCCTTATATATTCCAGCAAAGCTTTCTTTCTCTGGGCTGCAAATATGAGCATTTAGCATGTCTAGAAAGCAGGCTTTTGAGCTTCAACACAGACACCCAAAAAGTGAGAAAAATGCAATAAATGTCTATCTGTAAAATGTCTGGTTTAGATGAATTGCCTATTATTTAATAAGAATCTCATATCAGATGAAAATATATCATCTAATATTCCAAGTCAGAATTTAACTGTCTTTGTAAAGATATCCCATTTTTTTCTTACTGATAATCCCACTCCTACCAATCTACAGATGGTCCAACTTCCTTGGTGGCTGCCAATCCACTACTGAACACAGCACTGGAACGTTTGATTGTAATCATCTCGGTATTTCTGAAGCATCAAAAATCTGTAACCTACACGATTTTCCAGCTCTTCAGTCTTTTCACTGAGTGAGAGCTGTATAGAGTATTTGGAACTGCATAGACTCTGATGTTTTTCTTCAATTCTTTTTTACAAACACCTGGATTCCCTTTATTCCGATAGCTATATTAATCCCTTCTATAATTACGGAACTTGAAAAACATTTAAAAATTAGTCAAACAAGTTCTCAACTATCTAAAAGCAAATTGAAAGGGTGTGGGGTTTTTTTTTGTATGTTTGCTGGTAATCCTGATGATATGTATAAGGACTGAAATTATGAGACAGGCAATAGTCTTTTGCAGACTCCCAAATCCAAACCTGGGCTATGAGTCTATGAGCTGATCTGGTGAAAGATGAGCCCCTGTGTGGGGTGTGTAGGTGACCACATGGGGAAAGACATTTTTCCTACAGTGCAATGCTGTTTCTCATTGACTACTGTAAATTCCAGCTCTAGCTGAAGAAGGTTGTCAAGAATAGGAATGTGTTGTCTTATTAGAAGAATCTAAATGTGTGGGTCAAAAGTAGTTGGGTAAATGCGATATAAAATCTTCAACCTTTGCTTAACATTTATAACATTTATAAGAAAAATAAAATTTATTCCTTGCCATTGGATAACGTCCCTTAGCAGACATCTTCACAAATTTTTTTATTAAATGATGGGAAAATGATCTCCTGGATGAAATATTTTCAATATGCTGAAAAAGGAAATACAGACATCTTTAAAACTGTAATTGTAAGGATTTAGCAGGGTTAACAACAGAAGAGCTAAACCATGTATGACATGTCACCATGGCAGCTATCATTTTCTCAAAAGCAGTTATAAAGAATGAAATCTGCTGTTAAATTGCATAAACTTGTCACACACAATCACTTTAAAACACAGCTTGTATCTGAATTCGACATTAGAATGACTTTGAAATTTATAGGCCGAAAAGGAACAGATGTGTCCATTAAAACAAACAGGTACAGCCAAAATCTTTATACTGCAACTATGTGAAAAGAACACCCACCAGTGCTGTACAGTCACTTTTTCTTTGGAGCTAATAAAGTGCAAAACTTACCATGTTGCTCTATAAAGCCTCACTGAGGCGTTTGACAGTCATAAGAATTAGTGGCTGGATTTAGGGAACATGAAGCATTACTGAAAGAAAAAATCTGCCAAGTACTAAAGAGTTCAAAAATAGCTTGATATGGTTGATTATGCATAACGGAGTTTTGCTATGATTGCTATCTTCTAATTACTTATTATAATATACATGGCTGAGGTATACTGGGATTTTTCACAAGGTCTCAGTATATGTAGCCTCAAACAGTTGAATTGTTTGATCTCTTCCAGGAGAATGAATATAAAGTAGAAGTTATTCAGGTCTTCATCAGGCTCTGGGATCTAGTCATATCAGCCATACGCAAGATCTAAACTAAACAACTTCCTTAAGTAAATGTCAGCTCCCATGGCATCCCTTAAAAACATGTGGCCCAGTCCCCAGTTTTGGCCGATTGCCGAAGCTATACACAAGCTGGTGGAGGCCCAGAGGTCAGTTTGCCTTAGCTGAGCAAAGAGCAAAGGCATTGACGTGGTCAGACTTTGCAAGACTTTGTCTTTTCTCTTGTACAATTGAAAGTTGGTAGTCTCAAGATGGAGATTTAAAGCTGATCCGCTTTGTGATTTGGTAGTCTTCTACTGAGACCAGGTGATCAATTTGGAAAATCTGAAAATACAAATATCTTTCCATAAAGCCAGAATTTTCTGTACAAATCACAATGCAGGCAAGCTGTAATTCTTTTTGTTCTCTACTCTTTAAATAAACAACCTTTTCTATTCTAAAAAGTTCAGATTCAAACTGTCTAAATAGTTATACATACACTTATATTTATATTATTATGTATGCAAATACTATAACATATATTTGTATGTATATGTTTGTATATATATATATGTATATTGTTTACATATATTATATTCATTTTTGGTAATCAAAGCTTTGAATGCTAATGTTTTTCAGACTCGGTGGGTTTCCTCTATAGAATTGTTTCCATCTACACAGCAAAGAACTGAGTCACACAGCTAGTATCCCTGTATAGATAGAGAAGCTGCAAGCCTTGTCTGCACAATTCTAATGAATTGTGATGGTTTTAATTTGGCCTATCCATTTGCATGAAAATTTACTTAGCTTTCCCGTGGCCTTTTTCCCAGTTTGATCTATTTTAATATCTTAATTTTCAAGAGCATTGCTCCTTGCTTAAAATTCAGATCTGTCAATACCAACAGGCACTTTGAGCCACTTTTTTAATTCCTTTCATTTATCTTCAATAAACTGTGTAGGTAGACACAGGCACACACAAAAGGCTGCTTCAAATACAGCCATCTCACCTCCACAAGTGAATATACTAAATAAAGCTTCCAGTCATCTACACTGAATCTGAATAATTGAGGACTTCATTCAGTCTCTTAGTAATAATCTCCTGCTTAGCTGAATGATCTTTCCTGACTCCGCAAATATAGAAAGCCACAAAAGTCAAAATGACATGTGCAGCCAACCCAGAGAACCCTAGTGCTCATCCTAATGTACCCCGTGACTCAATAATTACAGTTCAAGGATGAGCCCAGTACACCAGAAGCTTCCTACATCTTAAACTACCACCTCACCAAAGCCCAGCTGCCCTTGAAGCAATGGAATTTTAAAGGATCCACAATTTTACAAACACTGGGAAAACATTTATGTTTTTTTTTTTTTATTTGATTTTGCCCCTTCATAAAAGAGTAGTGAGATCAAAAATCTGTTCAACTCATAATTAGGTAATCTGACTCTGCACGGCCTCCATACTGGTTTCTCGTATGCATCAATTTTATCTCCTAACTACTCTACAGCTGGTTCTGTGTTGCATTCTTAGTCTTGACTACAGCTCTGCTAAAAGAGAAGGAAAAAGCTGGAAGTCCTAATTAACACATCTTCAGGATGGATTCTTCTTGGCTTTGATCCTTCTTAGATAGAAAATTAAAAAAAAAAAAAAAATTGTTGTGGTTTAACCACAGCCGGCAGCTAGGACCACGCAGCCACTCACTCAGTCAATTACAATGCGGGAGAGGATCAGAAGAGTAAAAGTGAGGAAAAACTTGTGGGTTGATATAAAGAGAGTTTAATAGATAGAGTAAAAGCCGCTCATGCAAGCAAAGCAAAACAAGGAATTAATTCACTACTTCCCATCAGCAGGCAGGTGTTCAGCCGTCTCCAGGAAAATAGGGCTTCATCATGAACAACGGTTACTTGGGAAGGCAAACTCCGAATGTCCCCTCCTTCCATCTTCTTCCAACAGCTTTATATGCTGAGAATGACGTCATATAGTATGGAATATCGCTTTGGTCAGTTGGGGTCAGCTGTCCCAGATGTGTCTCCTCCCAGCCTACTTGCTTGCAGGGTGGTGTGAGGAGCAGAAAAGACCTTGACTGCTTAGTAACAGCTAAAACACAGGTGTGCTATCAACAGTATTTCTCATCCCCAAACCAAAACATAACACTACACCAGCTGCTAGCAAGAACGTTAACTCCACCCCATCTGAAACCACAACAAAACCAAAAATAAAAAGGCAAAAAAGCCCCAGATGCCATCATCCCCAGGGTAGCATGCTGGCAAATTTTACTCATATCCAGCTGCTGTTAGCACTCTCCTGTACCACGCTTCTGCTACAGGTTGATCCTTTCTCTCACCAGAAGCAGAGTGGGGCATGCCACACAGCCTGATTCTTCTACTGCTCTGATCTACTTTTCTTGTTTGGATACGTGTTTGCAGATAAACCTAAAACAAAATCCTAAAATAAAAGAAAGTTTTCTTGAAATACATTCCTGTGTGTCTCTGAACACAAAGCTGGTGTCAGTTCCTCCATGTTAGAAAACAAGCACTTGTCTCTTATCAGAATTCAAAAAACTCTTCCACATGTTCTCAAGCTGGCTCCTCTCCTGTGAGGCATCAACAGGGATGGATTTGGTTTATTGCCTGGCCAAACCAAGGTGACCTGGGACAGGGCTATGCTGGTGACTCTGGGAAATCTGGAAACACAAACCACTCGACTTGCAACCCTTGCCTCCTTTTCTCGATCCTACTGTCCTTCCAGAAAAACATCCAGCCCATATTGATTCACCCCCTATTTGTCACAGTTGTTTGCTATATCTGTAAGCAAATTTGCTATTTCATGAAGTCACAGCTCCTCTAGTCCCACCTAGTTATCTAGAGCAGTTAGCTCAGGGCTGATCCAATCATGTTGTGAATAACTCCAAGGATGGAGACCCCACAACATAATCTCGCTGTGCAATCTGTTCCACGGTTTTACCACCCTCACAACCTAAGTGTTTTCTTATGTTTATTTGGAATTTCCTGCATTTTGGTTTGTGTCCACTGACTCTTGTCTTGTTACTGAGCACCACTGAGCAGAGTCTAGCTTCATCTTCTTTAGATCTCACGTTAGGCATTTAAACACACTGGTAAGATCTCTTAGCCCTCTCCTCTCCAAGCTTAACAGTCCTAGTTTTCTCAGTCTCTCCTCCTATGAGAGATGCTCCAGTGTCCTGATCATCTTTGCGGCCTTTTGCTGGACTCAATTCTGTATGTTCATGCCTGTCTTGTACTGGGGACCACAGCACTGGACCCAGCACTCCAGATGTACCTCACCAGGGTCGAGTACAGGGGAAGGATCACCACCTTCAACTTGGTGGCAACTCTCTTCCTTATGCCACCCAGGACACTGTTGGTTTTTTTTGCTGCAAGGATGCTCTACTGGCTCATGTTCAGCTCAGTGTGCAACAGGACTTCCAGGTCTTCTACTGCAAAGCTCTCTTACAGCTGATAAGCCCCTAGCATGTATGGGCACATCTCAGCTGCAGGACTTATGGAGGCAATCTCAGCCTTGTGCGATGTTACTGAATTGGTCACCTAGGCACTGCTGTCCCTGCAAGATCATACACTGCAAAGGTTCTCCTGTACTCCCCTCCATTCATCTGTGTAGTTTGGCTATTTTCCACATTACTCCCCTTTGGACTTGTGAGATCCAGCCCTCCCTCATGGTGTTATCTGCAACTTTTATCAGTTTGTTGTTCAGTTGTTATTCAACATAAATATGATCAGCAGCTTTTCCTGTCCTCAGTAGCCTTTTTCAACACCCTTTTCAGGTATCTTAACTTCAGGCCAAAGCCTAGTTAACTGTGTTTGGAGTCCTAACATTACCCCTCTCCAGAAATGCATACAACAGTTTCCAAATCCCATCATTTATGTACTACAGTTGAAGATAGTGTTACACAGTGTTTTAAACTTTCATATGTTTAATCGTCTCTCAGTGACAGAAGGAAAAATGTCTCAGATTTCAATATTGAAGGTTTCCATGTTATTAGATTAAAAAAAAAAAAAAAAAGAAAAATAATGAAATTATGACAATGCAAAGGACATTCTGTTACGGTCTGTTTTGTTCTGGTCTGTTCTATTCAAAACCATCTTATAGAATACCAAATGAAGTGCACTCAAATGATCGATAATATATGTAAATTATTGTGATGGAGTGCATTGTTTTTATTTTAACAGAGTATCATTTATTTTCTAAACACAATCTTGTTATTGATTAAATGTGGAATTCATTTTACTCTTTTAAATTTAAACTCTTTCAGAAAAAAACATATATGAAAGAAAACGTGTTGGATTTTTTTAATGAATCTTAAGACATTTGTCCCTTCTAGAGGCAACCCACTACTAGCAGTATAAAGAGAATGATTTGAATACCAATTACACACCATTTCCCACAAAGTAATATGCTGAAGGTAAATCAACATTCAGATCACAGGACCTGTAATGTAAATTAGAAAGTTGTCCAGATTTTATTTTTTATTTTTAAATTTTATTTATTTAATTTATTTATTTAGCACCCTGAGTCAGGAAATTCTGCTTCAAAAGAGTCAAACTTTTGGACATTGAAATGGGTTAAAAAATAATTAATTTGCATCCACAGTGTTTTTAAGTACATGATACATTACACAGTTGGACCAAATGCATTATTTAGTCACTCTCAACATCCCTAAAATCCCCAAGAACATCAGCTCCATGACAACTTTTACTGTCCTGATGCTTTTTAGTAGTGTTGTGGTTTAACTCCAGTCGGCAGCTAGGACCACACAGCCACTTGCTTGCTCCCCCTTCTCCCTTACCCCCCCGTCCCCTAAGAACGGTGAGGAGAAGAGGGAAAAAAAGGGGAGGAAAGGGAGAAAAAATCAAACCATTTGTGGGTTAAGGCAGTTTAATAAAAACAATAACAGAAAAAAAAATAACAATAATAATAATAACAACAACAACAATAATAATGACACGGTCACTCTCATTGCCTGGTGAATTGGAACTGTCTGGAGCAGTGATTGTGGATTCCTGCTGCCCAGCTAACCCTCATTTATATACTGACCATGACATCTATGATATGGAACATTTCATTGCCTATTCCATCGTTCTGTCTATGCTTCTATGGGAAGCTCAAAAAAGTCCTTGAGTAGTGTAAAGACGACTTAGCAACAACTAAAACCAATAGGTATTATTGACATTCCTTTCACAACAATTATTAGAAAGAAAAGTGACTCTTTCCCAGCTGAAACCAGGACAAGTAGCTTGCTAATTTTCTTGAGGGAGGGCAATTCAAAACTACATAAGTTTTTACAAAACTAATCCTACCTGGCTCTAAGGGAAAATGAACTATAAAGTATGCTTCACGGAGATGGAGAAAGAAGATCAGTGAGATAATTGCTCAGGAGGTTGATCGTTATGGCAATGGGTGAGAGATGTCCATATTCAGTCCCCCCTTTTGAAGAATATTTGTTTATGCACAACTGAACCAGAATTATTTTGAGACATTAAGATGTCCTTGTTCAAGAATGCATTTCTCAGTTTAATCACAGAAACAGTATCAACAGGTTATGTAAGTCTTTCACAAAAACTTATATGCAGTTCAATAAATAAACAAATAACATATGATAAAATTATAAAGAAATATATAAAAAATACATCTAAAATTGTAGGACTAGAAAATAATATTTATTTAGCTAGCTTTTTAAAACTTAGTTGCTAAATTATTATTTTGCATAATATTATGTAGCCCATCATGTGGTACCAAATAACAAATATACAAATAGTTATTTTCCACTTTAGTTTATAATGAAAAATTATTGGGTTTATTCCGTAATTATGAAAAAGACATACTATTAACAGAAACATATAGTCATAGATATACCTAGCTGCACAGAAATGATGGAAGGAGGAAAGGCTGTTCTTTGACGCAAGAGAAGTTTAAGAGGTTTCTCCAATGACTAAATAGTATTTTATAAAAAAAATACTGAGGCTTCTCAAAATATTCATATCCATACTCAACAACCTGGGAAATACAATGTAAAAAAAAAATAAGTAAGTCAATTGACTACTGTTATATCTGCGAGTTAGTTCTGTCAAATAGTGCCACGCATTTCCAATGCCATGAAAAGAGAAAGCTTCAAAAACTATTAGAAATAAAAGGATAAAAGGATTTTTTCCCCCTATAGCTTACTGTGCCATAACAGATTTCACATTTATTTAAATATTGGTTACTTGGGATCTTTCATTCTTTTGAGAAGGGCAATAATTTGTGACATTTTAGGATACTCAGAAAAACTGCTTGTTACTTTCCAGTTGCCAGCCCAAAGTTAAAAAAAAAAAAAAAAAAAAGGGAAAAAAGAAAAAAAATATCTTTTGAGTTATTTTGTAATCAAATATGTGAATTCACAAAAGAAATTAATTCTTTTTCCATTGCTTAGGGTTTTTCCTAACATACTGATATTCAGGTGATGTCATCATTAAAATACAACAGATAATATAGGAGTATAGCATAGGAGTAATGTATACTTTAAAAAAAAAAAAAAGAAAGAAAGAGAGTGAAGGGTATTCTAAACTGTATTCTTTTTTTGGAGGCCAAGAAAAAGTCTACAAAGCTCCATTTGTACAAATTAAAGACACTTACCCATTTGGTGTTCCACCAAAGGAAAGTACACCAAAAGACAGTTATATGAAATACAAGTTTGGGAAACCTGAGACTGAGTTTCTGCACTCAACTGTGGAAAAAATGTGTTTCCTGATAAGATAGTGTTGGGGGTTTTACCAGTTGTTTTTGTCGCTGTTATTATTATTGTTGTTGTTATTATTATTTTATTCTTTACATCTTGGACTGCTGTATATGACTGACAAGGCTGGATAAGAAGTAAAGAAAGGGAAATATTCTTAGTTCACAATTTGTTCCTGATGTTACTCAAAAATTAGGAATATACACCAATGTATAAGTAATCTAACTACATTAGCAAAAAATATGATCTCTTTCTTCAATTCATCTATTTTTTTATACAGTCAGAAAACACTCTTCATAGTTTTCAAATTCAGTTCCTTTTAGGCAACAATAGCTACTAGCATAAAATATTTGAAATATTGCATTTGATAATAATTATTAATGATTATTCCCATATTCCTATTTGATACACACTTAAGTATGACTAAGTTGTTACAAAGTGATCTTCCATGAATTCTGGTCATGAACAGAAGTAATAAGAGCAATTTAAAAGTAAGAGCAAGAACTGCTTCTTAGGAAAACTGTCAATACAAACTGTTAAACCTCAAAGAATGCTTGAAATTAAGGAACAGAATATATATCCAGTGAACTTGACATTGATGTGTGATGGATGGGACTGATGTCTGTCTTGAATACAAGGCTCCTGGAATATACAGTTAATCAGAATATGAGCAAGTGGATTAGAATAGCTGGGAGTGAGAGGACAGAGGATATGACAGCAGTGAGTGAGGGACCCCTCCATGTAATGTGGGTCTGCTTGCAAAAATGAGTAGAATCATAGAATCATTTACATTGGAAGAGACCTTTAAGATCCAGATAAAAGATAATAATATTAATAAGAAAATAAGGAAATATATACAATATACACAAACCATATCAAGCTCCCAGGATGATGATCACGTCATCGGTAGGCACTGGGAAAGTCCCAGACTGGACACAGTGATGGACAGGAACTGGATTCTAGATCTGGATTTAGGAACACACAGAGCAGCATCAAAGGCAGACAAACAGACAAGAGTCCTTCTTAGAACACTGCCCATTCAAGAAAAAGACTGACCCCTTTGATCCCTCAGCTTTTATACTGAGCATGATGCAGAGGGGATGGAACACCCTGTTGTTCAGTTTTGGGTCACCTGTCCTGTCTGCTCTTCCCTACAGGTGCGACTCTTTTATGCTCTTCTGACCCTCCAACTTGGTGCATAATAAAGTTAGCTGACCTTGGTTGTTAAGCAGTAAGTATAAGCAGGAGCCTGTCTGCATACCATCCCTTAGTATTAACTATAAACATCAGATTTTATCTGCTGGAAGTAGGCACTGTCTGAAAAACATGGTGCTAATTTCAGAGTTAGTTAGAAGAGGCTAAGTTGAAAAGTAAAATTACAGAACAGAAAGTTGTTTCTGTTTTACCTCAAACCAAGACAGTATTTAACATATAAATTTTTCTTTCACTTTCCTCCTTGGTTGATTTCTTATTCCCAAAATACACATAACAGTTTCATGTCTTTCTTCTCACCTGCCAAATACATCAGCTCTCTGAAAACTTATTCATGCGTTGCATTTTTCCATTATATTCACTGTTGACCATTTGTTTTGTGCAATGTTGTAACATACTTTCACTGTCTGTGTGCACTCTGTCGCTTCTGTGACAACAGACCAAGCTGTTAGGAAGCAATGGAAGACGAGTGTGTGAATTTCTGATGACAAGCAGCTGATAATCATATTGTCTTTGATTATTTTTTTTCCTCACCTGACCTCCAGTTGGGATGTTTACTCAAAGATTCAAGGTCTCAAAGACTGTGGCAATATCTTATTACATTTTCCTCTGAATAACTCAACCCAACTGTCTATCTCTCAGTTATTGACATCAGTCTGACAAGTCTTAAGGGAAAATGAGAGGTTGTCCATAAAACTGTGCATTTGTCACCAGGATTTCTTGTACTACTAGCAAGCCAGTAACAAAATACTTGCTTGACATCTGGGACTCTTTTATCTTTATCATACAAATAAGATATTATATTAGGTTTTTCCTGCTGGGCTTCAGATGTAGGAAGATTACTATAAAATAGGATCTCATTGTTTGATACATCATCAATCCAATCTTGTTTAATTCCTCCAAAGACAAGGGTAATGGAATTATTTAAGCTACTGATTGTAGTAACTGTTGAGATTCTGTTCTTTCAACCTATAAAAAAAAGCAAGAATTTTGATAGCATATTTTACAGGAATTCTTATTAAAGTCTGAATTCTTCTATTAATGTGGCCACCACCAAAAAAGAAGTTTTGAGAAAGAGAAGATATCTAATCATCAGCTGCTGCTAATGTCTAACGAATATTTCCAAGTTATACAAACTCGACAGCCTCTTTTTAACTGGTTCCATCAGCCTTCATGAGGAGAAAACTGTTAGTTGTCCTTGAGCAGACTGCAACATGAATTGATTTTCTCTGGATGGAGACAAAAACAGAGCAATTCCTTCATTCAGGCCTGCTTAAATCACCAACATTTTAATTTTGCCACAGTTTTTTGTGGTGGTGGGCTGGTTTTGGCTGGGATAGAGTTATTTTTCTTCATAGTAGCTAATATGGGTCTATGTTTTAGATTTGTGCTGGAAACAGTGTTGATAATACAGTTTCAGTTATTGCTGAGTAGTGCTTACACAGAGTCAAGGTCTTTTCTGCTTCTCACAACACCCTAACAGTGAGTAGGCTGGGGGTGCACAAGAAGTTGGGATGAGACACAGCTGGGACAGCTGAGCCTCAGCTGACCAAAAGGATATTCCATACCACATGAGGTCATGCTCAGCGTATAAAGCTGTGTGAAGAAGAAGGAAGGAGGGAACATTCGGTGTGATGGCATTTGTCTTCCCCAGTAACAGTTACCTGTGATGAAGCCCTGCTTTCCTGGAGATGGCCAAACACCAGTGTGCTGATGGGAAGTGGTGAATGAGTTTATTGCTTTGCTTTACCTGCATGCACAGTTTTTGCTTTACCTATTAAACTGCCTTTATCTCAACCCACAAGTTGTCTCATTTTCACCCTTCCAATTCCCCGTCCCACTGCAGGGGAGTAATCAAGTGCCTGTGTAGTGCTTAGTTGCCAGCTGGGGCTAAACCACAACAGTAGTTTTTTCATTCTTTTTTTTTTTTTTTTTTTTTTTTTTTTTTTAATTGAGATCCATTCATTGGAAAGCATATTTTGGCACAGCAAGACACTGCACACTGTTTTCCTGTCTGGAAGCTCTGGTTTTGTGCTACTGTTACTTCTTCTAACAACTCTGTTTACCTTTGATCTTCACCAAATTAGAGAAAAATCATATTTAAGGAAGACAAAAATGGATAACGTCATCAAGTTGAACACAGTCTCACTTCAATGGTTGGAACATAATGAAAGATTTATAAGGTTACATTAACAACTGTAAAAACAATAGTTACTGTAGATGGAAGTAGACATTGATCTTGTAATAACTTTTCAAGAAAAACAATTAAGCTCAAATTGATCTTAGCAATTACTATTGACATTTTCTCTACAGATGGTTGTTAACAAATGAGATCAAACACTTTCAGATCAGAAAGCATTGCAATTACACGTACATCTGAAAAACAGCAGTAAGCAAAATTCAGTTACTGCTTTTAATGTTAGTCACTTAAACATTAAAAAATTCTTATACTCTTCAATTTCTAATGAAATTAATTTTCTTAGTGACAAGTAATATGTAATTAAAATGTAACTACTTAAAGGTAGTTCCAAGATTAATTCAGACTTTATACACATCACATTGCATGGAAACGGGCAATAGGTGGTATATCCATTGACAGCTAGAATCAATACCTAATTACCTAAAGCACATTCCAGCAATTCAGCATAGATGAGAACCTGAAGCATTTCTTTCTAAGGAAATCTCAAGGGTAGATTCAATAACGTCCTGAAAATTACTTCTGTTAGTTATTTGCATGCCTCTTTTATGAAGATTCTCCTTTTTTACCTTGGTAACATTTTAATTAGTTTTCCTTGAGGTCTGTTTTCTTAGAAGTCGCACTTAACCTTGTAACAATCACAACTGTTTTCTCTGAAATCGGTCCATTGAAATGTATCTACTCTGCGTACAACTACATATAAATTTTACAGATTAAAGTCATTAAAGTTTGTATTTTAGACACTGACTTAGTGACAAAAAAAAATGATTTTCTGAAGAGAAAACCATCCATACAACACTACTATTGATATACTTTTGTGCAAGTTACAGCACATGCCCAAGGCACCAGAGTGATACAAATGATACAGCAGCAAGAGAGCAGAAGGCAGTGCAGACAAACCATTGACATATTTTCAGTTTCTAAGGAGAGCTTTTTAGCTTGTCTACATTGTTTTCAGGGCCCAAGACAGGTAGTTTAAAATCAGTTCAAAGACCTTTTCATAAAATACAGGTCCAGCAGTGACATTGGTATAGAAATAGCCTGAAACAAGACTTTCTAGATATGACCCACAATGCACAAAGTTATAGTATGTTGAACCTGGAAAGACTTTTTTTATTACAATACGGATTTATTTTATTTAACTTTATTGAAAATGAATGTTACTGTAAGTTCTTTTCTGAGTAAGAATAAGGCTAAGTGCTGGATCCTGCACTTGGGTCACAACAACTCCATGCAATGCTGCAGGCTTGGGGAAGAGTGGCTGGAAAGCTGCCCAGCGGAAAAAGACCTGGGACTATTGATCAACAGTTGGCTACATATGAGCCAGCAGTGTGCCCAGACGGCCAAGAAGGCCAGCAGCATCCTGGCCTGTATCAGGAATAGTGTGTCCAGCAGGACTAGGGAAGTGATCATCCTCCTGTACTGGGCAATGGCAAAGCCCCATCTCAAATGCTATGTTCGGTTTTGGGCCCCTCACATCAAGAAAGACACTGAGGTGCTAGAGAATGTCCAGAGAAAGGTAACAAAGCTGGTGAGTGGTCAGGACAACAAGTCCTGTGAAGAGCGGCTGAGGGAATGGGGAATGCTTAGTCTGGAGAAAAGGAAGCTGAGGGGAGACGTTATTGCTCCCTACAGCTACCTGAAAGGAGGTTGTAGCGAGGTGGGGGTCAGTCTCTTCTGCCCAGTAACAAGCAATAGGACAAGATGAAACAGCCTCACGCTGTGCTAAGGAAGCTTTAAATTGGATATTAGGAAAAATATCTTCACTGAAAGTGTTGTCAAGCATTGGAACAGGCTGTCCAGGGAAGTGGTTGAGTCACCATCCCTGGAGGTACTTAAAAGATGTGTAGATCTGGCACTTAAGGACATGGTTTAGTGGTGGAGTTGGCAGTGTTAGGTTGATGATTGTACTCAATGATTTTAAATATCTTTTCCAACCTAAATAACTCTCTGATTCTATGATTCCATGATTACTGCTGAAAACAGAAAAACCTCAAAAGGAGGGAATTACAATGCAGGAAAAAGACTGCAGAAGGATTACGTACGTTCACATAGAGGATGTAAAGAAAACTAAGTAAACAAAGTGTCAAAACAAACCAGCCAAACAGAAAAAAAAACCAAACCAAATCAAACCAAACTTCATAGAAATACTAAAATGAGCATAGGAGAAAATTGCTAAAGATGAAATTATTTTTAAAATTTGGATTCAGATTAAGACAGGCAGAACTGCTTGAAAATCCATTCATTAAGAGCAGTCTCCTCTGGCATAGGTGCAAAGGAACACTGTGTTCCAGAAATGATTCATTAACAGGGATCCACACAGACAGTCCTGTGTAATATAGAGAGTAGGAGACCTGAAGCGTGAATCAGAGGACTATTCTTTGTTCTGGCCCTGTGTTGCAGCCAGTTTTGAAAACCAGAAATCCATGTTGCTCTACTGACATTTACTTTCTATTCAGTGTGAGAATAAACACATTTCTCCAAGAAAAAGACAGAGAACACCAAAAAGTTCAAGAAGAAAAAAGTCTGTTGTCTTGAAACTCAGCTATTTCCCCTCTGTAGAGTAGCTGCTCAGACAAATGTAGTAGTTAAAAGGTGCGATGTGGACTGTTCAGATCACTCTGGTCTCCTGCTTCAGGTTTGCACAGTAACTGCGGGGAGGGGCGGGGGAAGAAGGAAAATCTTAAATCGCTGCCCTCAATTACACCATTCCTCACAATCCACACTGTTTTCTTAACATCCACAGCGGATCTTTAAGGGATCAACGTTCATCTAATTTTCAATTCCTACTTTTCCAAACTCCCTTTGAAAAGAACCAGCTGGAAATTTATCCTGGAAATCAAACCTGTCTCTGCATTTCTCAAACTTCCAGCAATCCTTTCTGGGAGTAACCCTTATCCTAGCCTGCTGAATTTGCACTGTACAAAGCAGAAAAAAAAAAAACCCACAATCTAGCTCTTCAGTCTCTGTGTCTTAATATTAAACATAATTTTAGGATACTTTTGAGGTTTGGCCAAGCTCTTCTGGGTTTTACCAGATCTTTGAACAGACCTGGCTGCTCAGTTACAACTGATCCAAAGAATAAGCCTATCTGAAATCCATCACAGCCTTACCCTAATACTAATCTTAACTATCTTGGCAGGAGCTGAAACACTTGGCAGAAGAAATTCCTTCTCTCAAACTGCCACCAGCAGACCAGTCTGATTCTTCAGCAAGTATATATCCCATGGCTACAATTGTTGCTTGGCTTAGAGGGAAGAACCCACTTACTATCTTCCAAAATACAGTAGCTTCTGGTAGTCTTATTCATCACCAAGCTGACATGAGTCAGAGGCTATATGTGCCCTCATTTTAGCTTACAGTATTTCTAGAATCAAACATAAATCTTACTTTTCATCCACTACTTTCCTAAATCTTAAACCTATTTCAACATTGTCCCTAGTTTTAAGTACAGCCAAGTAAATCCAGGAATTACTAAAACAAACCCATTCATCTCAGTCAATAACAATTCTTACTTTAGTTATCTGTAACTTGCAGGCTGCAGCCTAAAAAACCCTCAGATCTTTCTTTCATGAACATAAACCATAATGTTAACCCTATTTTAAGAATCAATTTAAGAACAATATCTCAATCATTCTAACTTTGTGTCATCAGAATTAATTTTTTCTCTAGCACTCAATATGATCTATGAATGAATTTAGCTACTTAACCCATCATTTCTGGTATAATATCCCCAACAATAAACCTAGACAACCAAGAGTCCACCAATCCTTGGTTGACCTTAAGGCATTAGGTTACTGAAGAAAGCTCATTTAAACAGTTGCATAGTTAGGATCTACTAGCAGTATAGATCTTAATCTCTTCCCAAGCCTAAATCTAAATTTAGGTTGAGAAGTAGCTTTCTGATTATACGCTCTCAAACAATAAAAAAAAAAATGGTATTTTTCAGCATCAGTCATCATCTTCATTGTATGGGTCTTATAAGATTCACAAGGACATTTGAATCTTAAACTGCTTCTCTCCTTACCACACATACCCATACCTTAAACAGAACATAGCGACGTGGTTTGGGCCGGGTTGGCCAATGACAAGATGACAGATGCTCTCCCCCATCTGTTGCTCCAAGGACAGGAAGAAGAGAGATAAAGACAGTTAAGAGTTTAGAGAGAAACTAAACTATTGTAATGAAAAAATAATAATAAAATAAAAAAAGGATATAATAAAATAGACACGATATAAATAAATATATGCAAATATATACAAAACCATATCAAGCTCTTAAGGGTGATGTCACTGGCAGGCACTGGGAAAGTTCCAGACTGGACTCAGTGACAAATGGGAACTGGAACACACTGACTGGGATCAAAAGGCAGATGAGCTGATGGGGTCCTCCTCAGGCATCAGTCATTGACAAAGAGAGCCATAGGAGAAGCAGTCCACTGAAGAAGAACCCTTGGAGAAGGGCCAACAACCAGCCCACTGGAGAAGATCCAAAGAAGAATGGCCAAACTGACCCCTTCGCTCCCTCAGCTTTAACACTGAGCATGGCAGATAGCATGGGATGACCCTATTGGTCAGTTTGGGTCACCTGACCTGTCCCCCCCCCCCCACAGGTGGGACCCCTCCACAGGGTAAACAACCAAGTCAGCTGACCCTGGTTGCCACAGCAACGAGTAAGCGCCAGAGCCTCTCTCACTGAACAGGGAGTCGGCTCTGCTCCCCCCCAAACCGGGACACATGGCTCTGAAAAACAGGTAACGTCTATCCTTTACAAGTCAAAGACATTAGCAGCCCTGTCGACAAATTATTCCTGTCTAAACCCTTAAGATCTTGCAGGATACACAAAGAAACCTGCATGATATGGCAACAATTCTGATACATCAGTCCGCTCACCAGCTTTCTGTTTTACTAATTTACCTGCCTCTGCAGGTCCCTATGCAAACATGAGTCTTCTAACATAATTCTCCATCCTAATACAGCACACTATGCTGGAACCATCAAAAGGATGATTCTTCAGCTTTTTCTCTCTTGCATACTATATTGAAATCCATGGTTCCTGTGGCTTTAGCTGAAGTTTGGGAAATTTCCAAGGGTGACTGAGGCCACTGTATTTGCTTAGTAGCTATCTCTTTAGGGGACTGTCAAAAGCTTTGTCAAGGTTGTCCATTTAATTCTGGCGAAAGGGCAAGGGGTACCCAGATGAAGACAAAAAGTAGCAGCTAAATGAGAAGGGGGTAGCAAATTAAATTTTACATTCTTGGGTAGGTATCTCTCACAACCCGCTTTGTTTAGTAGAATATGGTGAAAGGAGAATAATCTTAATCAAACTAGAATCTAAATAAGTATTAGCTGAGGGAGTACAAAAAGAACAGACCTATCTGTGTGTTTGAATGGTATCTCCTATTGCCAATGGATTCTGTATGATTGTATTTCAATAAAAATAAATTATGTGGCTATATTTCATATTTAAAATAATTATTTCTTCAATACGTTTATTCTTACTCACTCTTTTATCTTTCCTCAGATTTCACCCTAGCTTCACACCTTGCATTTCAGTGTAGGGTCTCTGAAAACGTCTTCACTGACTGTGGTGCTGTCCGGAGTTACATCAACAGAATGAAAACTAGGTAGCAGGTGGCTATAGTTATAAACCTTAACAAAAAAATCTTGGAGTTTTCCACCTCTTTCTTGCCCTTTGCAGTAGCTACTTTGCATGGATAACAAGCAACACTAACCAGCAAGGGATAACTGTATGGTCATTGTTAAGCGCCCTCATCAGTGCTCTCCACAGTGATGGCTTTTCATCTGGAGCATCAGACTGACAAGACTAAGAAACCCTTCCCAAGTTTTATAAATTTCTCTAACTCAGGGATCCCACAGTCCAGTCTGATGGTGCCTAGACTGAAAATACGATAAGGAACCATAGCTTTTCCAAGTAGGCAAGAGGGACAGTAAGCTTTTCATATATAGTATTCCTTTTCATTTTAAAGGTTATTATTTGCATGTATGTAATGATTTTCTACTTAGGTGAAAATTGGACTGAATGACCAGTTAGCATGAAGTTATGACTAGCTTAATTCTAGCTACTCAAAAAGGTAAGATTTTCAGGTTTGAATTATGGGACAGACTTTAATTACAATAGATCTTATGCAGTTTTTACTTCCAGTACTCTTGCCTTATCAGGGCACAACATAAGCAACATTCATGCAGTGATGGGCTATTTGATGTTGTCTTATTTTTTATTATTTATTGTATGAGTTAGTCTTTCTTCTATGCTCTGGAAACAAAATTAATTACTTTTTTTTTGTTGTTTTTTGCATTTTGTTATGGTATTTTTTTTTACCATACTTAAATACTTCACAAATATTAAAAAAGTTCTTTTGCACCAATTATTTTAGGGGATGTGTTAGTCCAATTTTATGTAGAGACCTGAGGCTCAAAAAGATTGAGATTGAGGCTGTTGACTGTTTTTGTGGAGGTTCACTTTTCATGTGTTTGGTATTAAACAGTACCTTTTTCTCAAATCACTGCTTCCTTTAACTTCAGCTGTGATTTGCAGTGTTCAAACATCTGCAAAAAAAGACCTCAGATTTTAAGAATATAAGGTACACAGTTCAAGGGACTTACCTGGCATCACTTAAGAGTTGTGAAATTGTGTTCCAAAGACAAAGATACATACAAATACATACACATATAGATACATATACATTCATCAGGTTTTCAGGGCATAAGTCAGCTGCCTTAGCAACAGAAATCACCTTTAGAGCTTCACTTGCCTTATCATGACACACTAACTTCTGCTACAAATGAATGATGTTGCCCAACAGATAGTGCTCTCCTCATCCGCTTCTAGAGATATTGGTCAGGAACCCTAGAGTATTAGCAACTGTGAAGGAAAAAGAATTAAAAACAAAGATAAAAAAGACTGTGAATTGATCGCCTATTGCTCCCTTTCTGACATGAAAGCAAAATTAGGCTTGCACTGAATAGACAAAACATAACATTTTGTAATATTTGAACAATACAATAAAATTAACTTTGTTAAGGTATTGAACTTATATATATACTATTTAAAAACTACTGTAAAAATAACATTTTGAAAACATCATATTAACATTTCTATGTATACTGACCTGAATATTGGAACTTTTAGCTCCACTATATCTTTACCATTTGAGTTAGGTGAGCTTCAGTTATCTATAACATATTGCTGCCTTTTCAGCTACTCCCCACAGAACATTCCTTCCAGCCCTTTCACCAGCTTTGTTACTCTCCTCTGGACACAATTCAAGGACCCTCACATGCTTCTTAAATTGTGGGCCCCAGAACTGCACATAGTACTCAAGGTGAGGCTGCACCAACACTGAATTCAGTGGAATAATCAATCACTTCTTTTTACCAGCTGATTATACTGTGTTTGATGCACCCCAGGATGCGGTTTGCACTGTTGGCCTCCAGGGCACACTGCTGATGCCTATTGAGCCTGCTGTTGGCCAGCACCCACAGATCCCTTTCTGCAGGGCTGCTCTCCAGCCACCCCTCTCCCTATTTATACTTGTGCCCAGCATTACTTTGTCCTTGGTTCAAGGTCTGTCATTTGCACTCATTAAATTTTATCCCATTAATCATTGCCCAATGCTCCGATCTATCTAGATACCTCTGCAAGGCATCTTGTCCCTCAAGAGAGGCAACAGCACCTCCTAGTTTGGTATCATCAGCAAACTTGCTAATGGTGCATTCAACTTCTACATCCAGATCATTGATAAATATATTGAACAAAACTGGCCCTAGAACTGAACCCCGAGGAACACCACTGGTGACCAGTCACCAGCCAAATATAGTCCCATTCACTGCCACCCTTTGAGCTCTGCCTTTCAGCCAGTCCTTCACCCAGTGCACCGTGAACCTACTCATCCCACAGTTGGAGAACATGTCCAGGAGAATACTGTGAGAAACAGTATCAAAAGCCTTACTAAAATCCAGAAAAACTACATCCACCACCTTCCCTTCAGCTACTAGGTGGGTGACCTTATCATAGAAGGACATCAAATTAGTTAAATAGGACTTTCTCTTTGTGAACCCATCTTTACTGTTCCTGATGATTGCATAATTTTTTAAATGTCTTTCAACAGTACGCAGTATAATCTTCCCCATAATTTTTCCAGGTTCTGAGATTAGATTAACAGCTCTGTAGTTCAGTTTTCCCTCATGCCCTTTTTGTAAATCAGAATAATTTGTGGATAGCTCCCAGTTAGTGGGAACCTCCTTAGACTCCCAAGACCTTTGGTAGATGATCAAGAGGGGTCCTGCCATAATATATGTGAGCTCCTTAGCACTCTGGGATGAATTCCACCAGGCCCCATGGACTTCTGAACATTCAGCTGATGCAGCTACTTCCTTGCAATTTCAGTGTCTGCTAAAGGAAAGTAACTGTTCCCACCCTCGCGGTCCTCTGACTCAGGGGACCAGCAGTCCAAAGCCTATCAGTATTATTGAAAAATGAGGGGAAAAAAAAATTAATTTCTCTGCTTTTTCTTCATCCTTATTAGTCAGATGACCATCTTCAACAACTATCGGTCTAAATTTATTTATTTATGTTAGTAGGGGGACTTGATGCGTGTTTTATAGATGGGAGCCAATCACTTCAAATATTGTTCTTTCTTGTCTGTCATTTCAACTCTGATACAGTCAAATCCATAGCCAGACCTCTTTAACTGTTTCCAAAGGTATGATTATCTTGGTGGATGAAACGGTAATTGGAGTGGCTTTCTTTTCTGCCAGAAATCCTCCCCAGAACTACCAAGCTGTAAATAGGTACATGGTCATTTCAGCTAACGATTCAAAAAGACAGACAAATACAGTTAGCTAAATCACTGACTTCTGAACTACTGACAGGATTATAGTTATGGCATAGCAGTTTCTATGTTAGCTCAATTTCTTATTTTGTCTTTGACCTTTATCTGGTACTCTGGAACTAAGAAAATAAAAGAAAATGTGTCTCAAGCCCTTGTCATAAGAGTATTCTCAGTCTGGGTATGCGATGAGGTTAGATAGTCAGTTGATATAAAATCTTATAGCTCCATTTACTTACTGAATCTTTGCTGATTTATGCAGCTGAAGACAAGGTATAATAATCTTGACAGGTAAGTATTATGTTACAACCTTCATGCAGTTAAGTTTGTTAATGAATACTTAACTACATGGATTGTATAAATAAGGGTACAAGTAGGCATATATTAATATGCAACAGGAAGATATTTATTTTAAAGAAAATACTTACGTATTATACTACCCTTGTACAATTGGTATAATCAGTGTATATTATATATCTTATTTCTGTAGTGGTTTTCATGAGATATCCAAGATTCAGTAGTGTACAATAATAGTGTATGAAGATTCTTTTTCTACTCACTTTCGTGCCCTTTTTAAAAACTCAAACCTCTTTTAGATTCAGCTCAAATGTTTGCTTCCAATACTGTTCTAGAGCGCAACAATTTACAGAGAATTGAAAAAGCAATTTTCTTTGGACAGCTAGCTATTCTCCCTAATTTTCACCTGCCAAACTCTTTTCTATGAATGTTGACTCAATCAGATAAAATGCAGGCCTTAAAAGACGTTTGATTAGCTGCCTGGCTTACCTTTAGCTACTCACTTTGCATGTAAACTGTCTACATACCCATCACTTTTCCCTTTCCACTGACATCACTTTCCCCAGAGCTGCACTGAGCAATGTGGGTATGATCTAAGAAAAAAAAAAAACACTTTTAGTTTATTGGACACAGATAACTTCTGTTTTATTAACTGAAATAAGAAGGCACCAATAGTAAAAGCTATATATATATATATACACACATTACTTATAATGTGCATCTTCATTTTTTTAATACTTCAGTTCTTTCTAGCAGTTCATTTGAAATCACTACAATAATCACTGAAGAAAGGCCTTTACATATTTCTCCTGCTGCAACCCAAAATATTTTCCAGCAAATGAAAGCTCAGTGATATGTCCCTTCTTTTATAAAAATCAGTTCCCATAGGCTTCAGGATTTTGCCACCATTAGGTACACTGAATAGTCTCATTTTGTAAACAATTCTCATGATCTCAGTGGAATGACTCAAACTAATCAAGTATTCTGTCTAAAATATTAGAATCAATGACTCGTAAGTTTTTACATGGAGTATAAAGGGAAACTGAGGAACCTAATACCTCTAGCATGTTGCCTAATGGTTATGGCACTAAATAAAAAAAAATATTACCTGCTTACACTCTGCTGGCAGCTGCTAGAAAATTCTGAAAAAACCTTTTATGTTTCTAGAATGTGAGCGTGCTCTTAATGCCATAATGATGAATGTGAACTTGTGTATGTATGAACATAATTGGACAACTTTTAGACTTTGAAAGCTAAGTTTCTATCAGACGAAAGCAGACTTAAAATGAACTAGATACCTGAAGGACTTGAGAACCTAATAAACCAAAAATTGAATTAAATAAAGTTGGTAAAACCCATGTTAAGCTTGAAGGTAATTATGCTCTCTCTGTCCAGGAGCTACTTTGAGCCTCAGGAATACTAGATAAGTATACATTTTCAATTTTATTTTTTTTTTTTTTTTTAAACTATTATCTGTACGTTCAAAGCATTGCTTTATTGTTCCTCTGTGATTTTTGACCACGTCAGTATATACATCACTTCTGGTGCACTGGTGAGTAATCACAATTTTTATCCTTAGAGTTAATTGAAAAGAAAAGAAAAAGTATGGTATGACTACCAGTGCTAGCCAACAGAAAAAAAATGAGTTTTCATAAGGCAATCTTAAAGACTTAAAGCTTTCTTTTTTTACCTAATCAGTAAATCACTCTGATTCTATGTACAGTATTCTGTACTGTAACATAGAAAAAAAAAAAAACAACCCAACACCAAAAATCTTGTGACAGAAAAACCTTATCAGGCTAACTGTAACTAGAAATGCTAAGGAACAATGCCTTTTGCTAAGGGAAAAACCAATCTTACAAATTCACCAAAATGTTACATCAGGCTTAGGCAATTTTGATTTTTACTGATGACTTTTTAAGTTACATGCAATTCTTTTGACAAATACATTTGTCTTTAAGTGCTTGGTGCTTCTATTTATAATATGTTTTCCAGAAGCTCTTGTCTTCCTTGGTTTGCATAGTGCCGTTCCAGGTTTTTGAAAGGAGTTAAAACAGATCTCTGCAAAAACAGTTTTTATTTCTGATTGTTCTGTGAATAAGTAACCAAGAACCTGAGAGGAAGGATAGTAACTCAGGACACTGATACAAGTTTCCAGCACGATTTTTGATCATCACTGGCCAACATTAAAAAGAGAACGTATAAACCCCAAAACAAAACCAAAAAACCCACACAGATAAGGCAAAATGGCTTTAACAGAACTTGAAACACGGGATTGGAAGGGACCCAGTAAACCATCAGTTCTTTTGTCGTAGGGACCTTATTTGATGAAATTCCTGTCACAAACTTATTTTAAACTCTAGCTTTCTGGCTTTTCTAGCTTTGCCTCTACAGAGCATTGTTAAAGAAACTCACTGATCTAAAGCTTATAAGTCTAATTTCAAACTTACATTTGTCACCTGGCAAATTTAATCCTGAATGAATCTTCAACATGTATTCCAGTTTTAATTTCACTTAATTTATTTTTACTCATACATGGTATTTCAGATGAGAGTAATCATATTACCTCTTCACTACCATTTCTCTAAGGTGAAAACGGAAGTTCTTTCAGATTTCTTTTTCTCTTTATTCACTGACTGCTTTTATTGGATTTCTCTGCAGCAGGTTCAGACTTCCTGGAATATGGGGGAATAAAAATAGCCATAGATTTACAGGGGCAGTTTCACCACTGTCTTGTATATATCATTAATATTACCACAGTTTGTCTCTCTATATTATAGTAACTTCACACCAGGATTAGATTTGCCATTTCATGGCAGCAATACACTGACAATCATCTAGTTCTTTCCTCTCTCTCTCATTGCTGCCTCATGGCTTCTTTTTTTGTCATCTCACAGTATGGGCCTACATATTTTATAGAGAAATCTCTGACTGGCTGGTCCTTACTCTGTCTTCTGATTTCTGATTCTTCATGCCTTATGGTCATCCAGTTGCTCCTCTGAAAGTATGTTGCTTCTCCTTCATGTTGATGACTTCTGGTCTCACATAATCAATGCATTTCATTAAAATTTTCCCTGTTGCTGTTTCTGTTCATAACTGAAAATACTTAATAATGTGCTCCAAAAACTCATGCTTGAAAAACAAACTGATAGCTCTCATCTAAACCTACAATTTTCCTTCTTTTATTTCTTCTTTACTTACTACTCTATACCTTTTTTTTACCTAATTCCTAGTTTCTTAAACATAGTCATTTGATTGAAGAAGTAGCAGCACTAAAACCTTTAATGAAAGCCAGATGCATTGAATTTAGTTCATCATTGTGATTAATGCACATTAATTGGTTTGGTTGGCTACAGATATTTATCTGTTTAATGCTGTGAATTGCTCAATTTACACTGAAGTAACACTGTCATGAAATAGAGGTTTTAATCTTAATTAATCCAAAACACATTTACATCTTCTTCCTTAAAATTTAACAGTCAGATTTTATATTAATCTCTCTAAAACAAATATCCAAAATTGTGAATTACCTTTTTTTTTAAAAAAAAAAAAAAAGAAAAGAAAAGAAAAGAAAAGTATTGATTTCAAAACAAAAAGACTCTTTGATACCATTTTCCACTTGTTCCTGTGTGGAACATATTCTGCATCAATGATCTTCAATAAGAACATTAGAATTTATCTGACCAAATAGAGGCTTTTCCCCCATATAGTTGTCTGAAATTTGGATGGTTAATTAAATTCCCTTGATAAGAAGAGAAAGAACACATTTACAAAGCTGAATTTGTCTTTTCTTAAACTAGACATTTTAAATAGCCAGCTAAAATCATCTTCTAAATACAGCCTTCCCTGACAGTAAAAATGTTTGCAGTATTGACAGCTTTGTTGGAGGAAGGCAGCTAAGTTTGGTAACGTACAGTGAGCATGTATAAGTGTATTTCATGGCATCAAATTACTTCAGTATCAACTCCATATTATCTGTAGCTATATGTATTTTGGCTCCTTGTACAGTGAGTTGTTAGAAAAATGCTGCTGCTTTCATATTGTAATTACTGCTAGAACACTTTGAATAAATTGGATTTAGGTACTGTTAGGTCATTCTACTGTTTATTACACAATTTAGTCTTACATTTTTGTTTATCAATATATTTTTTTATTATAAGCCAATTAAAGTTTTCCTCAACCTAAAGTCGGGGGGGGGGGGGTGGTAAGGGAAAGGATCAAAACTACCAATTCCACCTAAATCAAACCATTATTTAACAAAGCTTCTTTCTTTTATGCTAGAAGTTGAAGACAAGTTCAAAAAGTTTACAATTGACTGTCAAAAATAAACTGTGTGTGCGTGAGTGCCTAGCACTTTGCCTAGCATGCTAAATAAATAATTTTTGGGTTTGGTGGGTTTCTTTTTGTTGGTTTGTTGGTTATTTTTTCCCCTTAGGGGCCATCTAAATCAATACATTGCATTATGCCATAGATAAAATTATGGCATTTGTGCCTCTAGCAATATTTTTCAGTAGAGATAACATGACAGTGGTGTTTTTTTTCCTTAGTTTTTTTTCATTCCATCATTATGTTCATTTCATCATTAGTTGCTTTGGAAACTATATAGCTATTATTGGAATAAGGGGGAAAAAGATTCATCTTACCATGAATGAAAGCATCAGTGTTTTGCCCTCCTCAGTTTTCAGGACTCCTATTACAATCCTTTCTTTCTTTTCACCTTTCACAAGATAATTCTGTTGATTAGGTATACAAAAGGCTGAGGTTTGGTTTTAGAAGGCTGCTTTAACAATTAATTGCAAGCAAGCTATCCAAAGCCTGTTGAAGTCAACAAAATACCAGAAATTCTTAAGAGGTCTCTAAGGGTAGGTCTCTAAGACTGGGAATGAAAGTAGCTTTTCTCTTTTTTTTCTTTTCTTTTTTTTTTTTTTTTCCTTTTCTTCTGTTTTTTTTTGTTTGTTTGTTTGTTTGTTTGTTTGTTTGTTTGTTTTTTGGGCATTTGTTGTTGTTGGGTTTTGGTGTGGGTTATTTTGTTTGTTTGTTTTGTTGTGTGTTTTTTTTAAGGGAATAGTCTAACTATTAGAAATATATTTCCTATTGCACACAGAGATGGATGGTTTAAAACAACTTTATTTGTGCCATTTTACCAGAAGACCTAATTTATTTTTTTAAAAGGTTTTGTCTAGGATAGAGTTAAATTTCTTCATAGTAACTTGTATGGTGCTATGTTTTGGATTTGTGATGAAAGTATTGTTGATAACATAGGGATGATTTAGTTATTGCTGGACAGTCCTTACGCCATGTCAAGGCCTTTCCTGCTTCTCACACTGCCCTGACAGCAAGTAGGCTGGAGGGAACACAGCTGGGACATCTGAGCTCCACTGACCAAAGGGATATGACCCATGCCATATAACATTGTGCTCATTAACAGAAGCTGGGGAAAGAAGGAGGGGATGCTTGGAGTGATGGTGTTTGTCTTCACAAGTAAATGTTGTGCATGATGGAGCCCAGCTTTCCTGGAGATAGCTGAATTTCTGCCTGCCAATGGGAAGCAGTGAATTAATTCATTATTTTGCTTTGTTTGGGCATGAGGCTTTTGGTATACCAATTAAACTTCCTTTATCTTAACCCACAGGTTTTTACACTTTTACGCTTCTAATTCTCTCCCCCATCCCACCAGGGGAGAGTGAGTGAGTGGCTGGGTGGTGCTGGGCTGCCCACCAGGATTAAACCATGACAAGTAATAAAATATGTAATATGAATTTAAATTAGTTTGAATTTGTCATCTTTATCCAGCCTTGGAACTAAAGACTATATTTGAAAGCAAATTTTGTGACAAGAAAGTATCCCAAAATTAGGATAAGTAATGCAGTACAAGTTGTTATTTCTCACCAGCACTTTCTTGCTGAGTGAAATCTCTAGGTGCTTCCTCCTGTTGTGTATTTGTCTTACAATCCTATTTATTTTTCAGCAGGGTTCTCTTTCCACTGCAGACATTGAACAGATTGTTACTCCTCCTTGGCAGAAGATAGCAAGATATTAGGAGACTGCTCCTCATAAGAATCCTGCAGGTAGCACTAGTCAGTGCCACGGAGTACTCAGAAGAAACAGAGGAAAGAAGTGTCTGAAGCTTAATGTGTCCAAACCAGGGAAATACAATTTTTCCACCATTCCCATCATGGGACATTAAATGTATTTTTTTCTTTATTTAACCTTTTAAAATTCTACAGTAAAATAAAATAATTATATTTTCCATTTATGGATCAGCTAAATAGGATAGTATTAATAACAGTAGAATTCCATTAACAGTCCTACATTTATGCTTAAGAGCTGAGAAGAGTTTATGAACCAAAACTAACATATACTTTGATTTGTGCCAACTGAGATCATGATCGATATATCCAAGTTATGAAGTCAGTTTTAAGGTTTTTAACAATAGAGAGTGTAAGAGGGAAACTTTAGATTGTAATCTAGATATTAGCTGCATTCAAATTTTTCAGTGTCTCTCCCCATTGAGTACTGAGACAGATGAACCTTAGGACTCTAGAATTTCCCAGCAAAAAGTATTGCCTGGATAGACGGGACAGGCTGGATCAATGGGAAGAGGCCAGTGGTATGAGGTTCACCAAGGCCAAGTACCGGATCCTGCACTTGGATCATAACAACCCCATGCAACACTACAGGCCTGCGGAAGACTGTCTGGAAGACTGCCTGGCAGAAAAGGACCAACTGGGGGTGTTGGTTGACTTCTGGATGAATAGGAACCATCAGTGTGCCCAGGTGGCCAAGAAGGCCAACAGCGTCTTCACCTGTGTCAGAAATAGTGTGTCCAGCAAGACTAGGGAAGTGATCATCCCCCTGTACTCAGCACTGGTGAGGCCCCACCTCAAATACTGTGTTCAGTTTTGGGCCCCTCACTACAGGAAAGATATTGAGATTCTGGAGCAAGTTCAGAGAAGGGCACCAAAGCTGGCGAGGGGTCTGGAGAACAAGTCTTACCAGGAGCAGCAGAGGGACCTGGGATTGTTTAGCCTGAAGAAAAGGAGGCTGCAGGGAGACATTATTGCTCTCTACAGCTACCTGAAAGGATGTTGTAGCAAGGTGCGTGTTGGTCTCTTCTCCCAAGTAACAGGCAATAGGACAAGAGGAGATGGCCTCAAGTTGCACCAAGCAGGGGAGGTTTAGATAAGGTATTAGGAAAAAGTTTTGCACTGAAAGTGTTGTCAAGCATTGGAACAGGCTGTCCAGGGAAGTGGTTGAGTCATCATCCCTGGAGGTATTTAAAAGACGGGTAGAGGTGGTGCTTAGCGACATGGGTTTGTTATGTTTTTTGTGAGTGTTAGGTTGATGGTTGGACTCGATGATCTGAAAGGTTCCTTCCAACCTAGGCAATTCTGTGATTCTATGATTCTAATATCGGGAACATGTATCATAAGGTACAGAACATTTATCTCTCCATAGAACTTTGTAGGGTTCTGGTCCAATCACTACACTCATTTAAGAGTTTCCATCACAAAAAATTATTTAAAGTGTTGTAGGATTGTCTAAAGAAGAATTAGGATAAGTTTATGTGAAGACATGTTAACCATCTTGGAAAAAAAATGTACATTAGTGCTTTTAATGTTCATTTTTAAATAGAGCATAATATTTCCTGGATATTAGCTTGTAATATTAATATTAATATTAATATTATTGGTAATGAGACTTTGTTCTAGAGCTGAGAAGTATGTCACAGAAAGACTTGAGTAACCCAAGATTCATACTTGTGTCTTTAAATCAAAATCTGTTGTCCGCCTATCACAGTACTTCTATTGATATCAAGCAGAGTTATTTCTCATTGACAGATTAATTATGATCAATGATCTCGTATTGCTGACTAGGAGGTCTTCTGCTAAAGAGTTGGACAGATGAAAGAATGATTTTTCGTGACCTTCACTAATAAAGTTATACAGAAATAAGAAAAAAAGGTAGCTTTGAAAACAGAAAATGTTAGTGATATAATATTCTCCCCAAATATCATGATTTAATAGATACTACTCCAAAAATAATGAATTAAGAGATTTAGAATATTTTCCCCAGAGAAAGTGCCAAATTCCATATTTATATGGGGCACTGTAATTTGTTTGTTGTACCTGAAGACTGAATTGTCATAAATGTTTTGGCATTTATGTATTTGAGAGGCAGCTCTCTCTGAGTAGTCAAATTGAGTTCACTTTTTGAAAAGATAGGAGTTTGATGCAGAATCAAAGGTTTTCATCCTCAGAACACACAGATACAGCAGATGATGTGGAAAAGGAAGGGGACATCACCTAATATACACTTACCTGAGATAACTCCTCAGGGAGTCTTGTCAGCACAGGGAGATTAAGCCACCCTGGAAGATAACTCTAGGTGAAAGTGGGATGACACATGTTTTGAAAGTGTCTGAGAGTCATCTTATCTTAAGGTAAATGTCTTACATAAAACAGATTAATTCTGCTGTCAGAGTGCATGCTTCTGTCCTTTAACCATAAAGAGAGCCTCTGAGCGATTGACCAAAATCCAAGTGTCTACATCAAAAAATCCTAACAATAGTTGAAACAAATCTTTGAAGACTAAAGTTAAATTTTTTAAGACCTGTACCTCACACAGTGGGAAAAACCTGTTATATTAATTTTATAGAACTCCTTCAAACTGATAAAAGAATGCAGAAAACATGTACACTTCAAAAAAACTTAAATTCTCTCCACCTAATTCTTAAATATTTCTAATGATGATGATAGTGCATTTTTCAAGGCCAGTTCACTATTTTTTATTTCAGGTAAGTGTTGCAGAATGTTAGGAAAATTAACAATTGATGGTCATGTGGTGTTTCTACTACTAAACAAAGATTCAGACAAAGCTGGAGCAGATACAAGAGGGCTATGCTAAAGAGACTTTTGTATATTTTATATATCCTCTGAATGACAACTTGGTCCAAGGACAAAAGAACTATCAAAGGTGTGCGTGAAAAGGTGAGATATTAATTATATGTTTTACTCTATTGCAATCTAATAGATGGTAGGTGGTGTTCTGTCATATTGTCTTTATACCCAATTTCTCTTTACCCATGCTTGCAGTCCTTTAACAAGCTATCCTTATAAGCATAAGATATAAGCATATTCTTATTAAGGATACCATATTAAATTAATTAGTTTTTCCACCTTACAGACTTAGAGATTGTGCTGCTAATGTTTGATGGTTTTAAGATGAAGCCCTAGGTGTTTTTATCTATCTTTTTTGGCTGCCAAGGCAACAAACAAGACTTGAAGGTGGCAGCATGATTGCAACAGCTCATATCAAAAAATTGTTATATCAAGAGCAAATAAACTGCTTGTTTTCTGCCTTGTATGTGGTGAATAACTACATTAAATCAATCTCAACTGTCCATCAAAGTCAAAATTATTAAAGCACAGCACTGCAACTGAACACTTTTTGAAATCAATATGACTGATGACTAACAGCATGAGCTTTGCACCTACATTTACATTTTGAAAGACTGACCTTTTCCACCATCTTTGATTTTTCTTTAACGGGCCCCCTTCCAAAACTTAGAAAGTAAGAATGAATAGCTTCTTATCATTATAGAAGCAATACAAACACTATGCTGTTTCTTCCAGAATTATATAAACCACAAATGAAAGATGAAACAGAAAACAGCAGAAATAACCCCCCCATTTCTCAACCTGTCAACTACATAAAAAAGGCCCATTAAAGCAGGATAAGTGTCACACAGAAAGGCAGCTACTGCTACAGGAAAACCTTATTGCAAAAATGCAGTAAGTCAGAGACATTTCATTTTTACTAATTTAAAAATACATCCAGAAAGCACACCAGATCAATCAAACTGACTCTCTAAAGCATGACTTCCAAGAAGCAGTATCTTGTTGGGTCCAAAATGCCATAAGATTATTTGACTAGGACCTAACTTTCCTTCACCTTTGGAATATTTAAAAGAAAGAATATTTTCAGGGCTTGGAAAAGAATAGCATTTAAAAAACTAAAAATCCTTCTGTCTTTCTTTTTTTTTAACGTTTTGAAAATATCATCCAGTCAATGCAGAACTGTGTGATTTTTGGAGACCTGAAGAAAAGAATGATCAGGTCACTTATGCCTCTTCATTAAGCATGGGGAAAAGGGAATTGGGAACAACTCACTTACGGAAGATAAAAAGTTAAAATCTCCATGATTAAGAAAGAGATACAAGTCTAGACCTTGTAATGATATAGCTATAGAACAGTATGTTTTCTTTAGCTGTGTAACCACATTCAGAAATTTTTGCCCCAAGATATTTGTTCCTGCTTCTGCAATACAGCTGACAACAATTCCTATTGGGGTACTGTAGCTGTTAAATATACATCTAATTGAATGACTTTAGATACAGAAAACAACTGTGTAAAAATTATTTAGCATAACTAGATTGTTACAATATCACTAAGGAAATTATTGAAGATATGCTGATTGAGTTTTTTAAATCGAAAAGAAAGTAATTTTTCTTACTGTTATCTTGGAGTTTATTTTCCATTTAACAGAAAATTTATCAATATTCTCAAAGCTTACTGATAAAGTATTTAGTTATGGTTTTAATTTATTCAACTAGGAATCCAACATGCATGAAATAAAGAGTAATTTGTTTCACATTGTTTAAACATTATGATGTTCTGGCTCTGAAGCAGCTACACTGGGGAGTATAAAGAGAAATATACAAATAATCTCACATTTATTAAATCACAATGGGAATCTTGTAAGTATAATTTATATGACATGAATCAAAAAACATTTGTCCTTTCATTATATAGTTTTGTTTCATTAAAAATATTAACTAGTAAGTATAAACAACAACAAAAAAAGTTAAGCTAAGAATATAATCAGAAATAACAGTAGCTGTGTCAGTATTTTCATTCAGAAAACCCTACTGCAAATAATTAATATTAAGGGAAAGAAAAAAATATTTGAACCTAAGTTACCAGCTAAAAAAGTACCACTTTCATAAGCATTTTGCAACCTTGCAAATGACTCTAGGTGGTCCTGTGTAAGCAAGGGGGTTAGACCAGATGAACTCTAGAGGTCCCTTCCGACCCCAGCAAACCTGTGACTCTGTGATTCCGTGATTTTGGTGAATCTAGATCTCGTCTTCCTTATTTAGATGAAATGTTTTTTCAAATTGGCTATGGCTATCCACTGAGGTAAAAGAAACAATGCCATTTGATCTGGGTACGTATTACATCATACACCAAGGAAAATGATATTCATAGATTTTACAAGAGTAATTCAGGAGCAGGCAGTGAGTCAAGATATAGTTGAGCAATTCTGAATATAGAAAAAATTCAAATGCTGCTCAGAGCTAATTTACAAATAAAAGGCAAGGATTATATATACCAAGTATATTATACACTGTGAACAGTTTGCCCAGCTCCTTCTACAAGTGAGTCTCAGATGATGATTAAAAATGTTTCAAGACGAGCATAATATGTCTCCTGGAGCATGTCTCCATGCAAAATAGCATCTCTGCTGAAATAAAGTTTTTAAATTTCAAATGTGGCAACTGCACTTCTTTTGTCAAAGGAGGGGAAAAGAGCTTCTAAATATCAAATAGACATACAATGAATAATGCCACATTTTGGCATATGACTGAGTAGCATATGAAACAGAATAGCAAATAACAATTTATTCTTATACAACTACTGAAACTAATTTATTGTTACTATTATTATTTTTATTGTTATTATTTCATAGTACTCTTCTAGCTGCTTCACACAAAATATGAAAGGAGATGTGGTGCTTCCCCTGGATACTTAAACTTCAGAGGTTAAGACAACAATTTGTCGTTAGTTAAATTTGAGCCTTTGCTATTAATGCTCGGAGAGGTGATGAGGGAAGCCATAATGTCCCCTCCAACTTTCTACGGCTCTGGAGAAGGAGTTGAATCGCCATAAATGTCTGTCTGTTGCAATGTACTTTTATCCCTGCAATGGCTGTCATAAGGCTGGCAAAGTCGCCGTGTTCTTCATCAAATCCTATATAGCTCTGGGAGGTGGGATATAGCCAGTTTGCAGAGCCTGCCGTGTCGATGCAGTGGAATCAGTGGTAAAACACACTAAGAAAAGAATAAAGGGCAGCTACTGCTCCCCGACCCACTTTACTGCCACTTGCTTTCACCAGTTACCATAATGGCAGTGGTCTGTCCTTAAATGATAGTGGAAACGATAGTAATATGAACAAGTGTCAAGGAGTAGAGATGCAGGTAAATGGCTTGTCATCGCAGCTGTAAATCCAAACGGACAAAGAACTTAAATGCTGCTTTTACAATGTGGAATTTCAGCACAATTTTGCTACGTTTTAGCATGTATATTAGGGCCAGGGTTATGAAGGGGAGATGATGGTGACTGAGCATTCAGGAGTTTTCTGAGTGAGGCAATCACAGTTCAATAAACAGGACTGCTGATAAAGCATCTGAATTCAGTATAGTGGGCACATGGAAGTGGGGGACAAAATAGACATGGGAAAACAACTTTCAGTGCAGTGGAAGGAGTGTGTTGGAAAATGGAATGGATATACATCATAAAAGACTGAAAGACAAACAGAAGTTTTCAGTAGTTGGTTGGGTTTTTTTATCTGTCAGTGCACATTTTCTTCTCATACTTGGCCTTTATGATCCTAGATTTCTGGTTTGAGAGGCTTTTTCTCATATGTTTCCAGAGATATAGCTTTAGCAGAAAATCTCCTGATGCTTAGGACCACTGGTCACTCCAAATGTATTGGTGCATAAGTCCTGCCTTCTAAATTATTTAGACACTTAGTTCATTCATTTTGATAACAGTTAGGTATCCAAGGGGTCAAGTTTGTGTGTTTAGACAAATACTATTTCAACAATAGGTTTTAGCATTTATCCTAGGTTTTACTAGGATAAATGTTCCCATAGAAGGATTTTTATTACTGTAGTTGTAATGGTTAAAAAAATTGCACTAGCCGGCGTATTATAGAAGTAAAATCTTGTAAGTGCAGACCAAGCCTTTGCCTATAAGAAACTAAGATGGAAGATTATGTCTCCCTTGAAAGCACTGCGTAAATTTACAGCAGTAGATAAATGATGCAATTGGAAAAGTATTTTTTTTTATAGATTGCTCTGAGAGTAATGCAGGCTGGTTGTGAAAAGAGTGTTTTTAGAGGGTGAGAAGCTCGTAAAGGGAGACAGTGGAACTAAAGGCCATTAATATTATCAAGAATGCATCCAGTACAGTGCAAATGAGTTATGAGTGACCTAGCAAGGCTTTAATCAGGCTGATGTAATAGCATAGATTTTGTGTAAAAGTAGGAACATGGTTTTGGACTTACTGACTTATTTTTATTTCTTTTTTATTATTTTTCCATCTGGGTTACCCTTCTATCAAAATGAATTAAAGCAAAGAAAAAGAAGAAACAAAGAAATATGTTACATTATGTTAGGGTCCAAGTGTGAGCAATGAACTAAACAAAGAAAATGCCTTGAAATTTGGCTTCTCAGAGGATTCAGGGACTTTACCCATTAGAAATGAATGCTCAGAAAGGGTGTCACTCTCTATGATACTGCTGATCCTTACAGAAGAAAAAAATTGAAGGGTAATTTGAAGACAATCCGCCACCACTTTTCAGAGAAGGAGCCAGACGAACTGCCAGTTTTGACATTCTGTCTGAAAGCAAAGCCTCCGGCATTATAGCAGTCTTAATATTCTCATGTCATTAGTAAGAGAAGAATTGAGAGAAGTGTGAATGTTCATATAGGGAATGTTATCATACTTTTTAAACAAAATTAGATGTTCACAAATATTAACTGTCTGCAGATTTGGATGGTTAAACAAAAACATAAATATGGTCTCCATTTTACTATTTAGGCTGCACTGTTGATCCTGTGCAGATAACTCTGACAAATTTTTTGCAGATCTATTGCACCAAGAACAGGAATTACCTGCCTTCTGTAACAACAGTAACTGGTCCATAAGAATTTTTTTTTTACATAGGGCATAGTTTTGCTCTAAGAGGAAATTATTAATATCGTTATTGTTGTCTTTATTATTGTTATTGCTATTATTAACTTGTATATGAATGTCTGATACTCTGCCCTCAATATGTTTTTGTTCGAGTCAAAAAAGGAGAATGTCTGGGATTAGTGGTGATTTGTTATTGCTGTGAGTATACTCCATAAAGAAAAGATGACTTTTTATTAGTATATATCTAAAGGATATCTTGCCTACCACTATGTGATATTTAAGAATATGCTTCTCTGCACTGTGCGGCATTTAAGCATAATTATTGGGTTTTGCTATAGTAAGGAAAAATCTTGCTATAAGCAGCAGGTAAGTTATCAAGTGCAACTTTTACATTCAGATCTCAGTATGGATGATTGTAGAAAAAAAAGCGAATGAGTTTGAACATATGTCAGATAAAACATGCAAACCTATAAAAGGTGAAAAGACATAAACTGCCCCCCACTCCCACCCTTGCCCTGTGACGGGGGTTTCGGGACAGATTCCAGCTATTCACTGGTCACTCTTTTCCACCTGCATGATCTCTTCCTTCAAGATGAGGTCTCTTTTGTTTGCAATCTCTGTATAATGCCACAGCTAGTTTTTTAATCGACCTGCAACTCATGCTTCCAGAATCAAGGTTTTCCTTTACAGACTGAATGTATATATGAAAGAAATTGCATCCTTTCATTTTCTCAGAGAAAAAGTGTTTAGAGGATGCCTGTAAGTGTTTGTGTCACTGAACAGAAGATGCAAACATTCAGTCAAAGGACTTTCTGTGGAGGCTGCTTGCCAGAATCTGACTGTCAGAAACTGAAATGAGGCCAAGCTCATGTACAATGGTTTTGTCCTAGTCGAGGCTTTCTCAACCGGTAAGAATTCAGTACTCCATTCAACAGCTATCAATACATCTCTCCTCTTTTTAATGTTAGTTCTCAAAAAGCCTGATGAAGTTGCCATTGTGAAAAGGATTTTGTTTATTTTCATTTTTTAAAATCGGATGCCTCGTAATTTCATTGGTTGTTCCAAATTAACTTTTATGTGGGATGTTATTAGTATTTCCCCATGACTCAGTGTCACACGATCTTACTCCAAACCTTCATAGTCAGTGTTGTGGTTTAACACTGGCCAGCAGCTCAGCCCCACCCAGCCACCCGTTCACTTCCCTCCAGTGCGATGGGGGAGAAAATTGGAAGGTTAAAAGCGAGGAAACTTGTGGGTCAAGATAAAGACAGTTTAATAAGTACAGCAAAAAGCTGCATACTACATGCTGGTATGAGATTCAACAAGGCCAAGTGCCGGGTCCTGCACTTGGGTCACAACAACCTTATGCAGCACTATGGGCTTGGGGAAGAGTGGCTGGAGAGCTGCCTGGCAGAAAAGGACCTAGGAGTGTTGGTTGACTGCTGGCCGACTGAATATGAGCCAGCAGTGTGCCCCGGTGGCCAAGAATGCCAACATCATCCTGTACTCAGCACTGATGAGGCCCCACCTCAAATACTGTGTTCAGTTTTGGGCCCCTCACTACGGGAAAGATATTGAGATTCTGGAGCAAGTTCAGAGAAGGGCAACAAAGCTGGTGAGGGGTCTGGAGAACAAGTCTTACCAGGAGCAGCAGAGGGACCTGGGATTGTTTAGCCTGGAGAAAAGGAGGCTGCAGGGAGACATTATTGCTCTCTACAGCTACCTGAAAGGATGTTGTAGCAAGGTGGGTGTTGGTCTCTTCTCCCAAGTAACAGGCAATAGGACAAGAGGAGATGGCCTCAAGTTGCACCAACCAGGGGAGGTTTAGATAAGGTATTAGGAAAAAGTTTTGCACTGGAAGTGTTGTCAAGCATTGGAACAGGCTGTCCAGGGAAGTGGTTGAGTCACCATCCCTGGAGGTATTTAAAAGACGGGTAGATGTGATGCTTAGCGATATGGTTTAGTGATGGCTCTGTGAGTGTTAGGTTGATGGTGGGACTCGATGTGAAAGGTTCCTTCCAACCTAGATAATTCTATGATTGTATAATTCTCTACGCAAGCAAAGCAAAATAGGAAATTTATTCACTATTTCCCCTTGTCAGGCAGATGTTCAACCATTTCCAGGAAAGTAGAGCTCCATCATGCATAACAGTTACTTGGGAAGACAAAACGCAATAACCCCAAATGTCCCCCCTTCCTCCTTCTTCCCTCAGGATTTATTGCTGAGCACGACATCGTATGGCATGGCATATCCCTTTGGAGAGCTGGCGTGAGCTGTCTCAGCTGTGTCCCCTCCCAACTTCTCGTGCACCCCCAGCCTACTCACTGATGATGTGTTGTGAGAAGCAGAAAAAAAGCTAACGCTGTGCAAGCACTGCTCAGTAATAGCTAAAACTTCCCGGTGTTATCAATCAACACTGTTTTGGTCACAAATACAAAACATCATACAAGCTACTGCAAAGAGAATTAACTGTCCCAGCCAAAACCATTATGGTCAGTTCTAGATTTAAGTATCTTTATATTGTTACTGTTCACAGCTTCATAACTGTATAGTTTGTCCATTTTTCAGATAAAACCAGTGTATCAAACAGTATCTCTCCCTTAGTGTAGCTGTCTCTGCAATACCAGGGATAACTTCCTTTTCATGATAAGCGAGGAATATTAAAGCTATTTCTTAGTCAGGGAAGGTCCTTATGTGGCTGGTAGTCAGCCTTATTTCATGGCAGCTTGGATCTTGAGGAGAAATTCCTACCCACTTAGAGCTCTGACCACATCTTTGTGAAGTCCTACAACACTGAAGTTGTTCAGTAATATCTTTATTCATCTAAACACCCCAGTATTTACTTAATTTAGATAAAGAATATTACTGAAGCTGCAATAATAAAAGATGTGCGTTGTACTGGTCTGTAAAAAACTTTAAGTAGGCTTACAGTGTATTCTTGGGTCTACCTATACATTGCAGCTCCTTTTGCCAGTAATGACATTTTGACAACACAACAACAAACATAGCTTTTCATAATTCAACATGTGGTAGGAAGTAAGATACATTTACAATCAACAAGTCAAAGCAAAATAGATAGTTCTAATTCTTAGCATCATGTGTTGACCTGCACATAAGTATTCATACACCTGTAAATAAAGTGTCTTGGAAAAATTCAGCTGCTAGAAAATAGCCTCCTTTTTATAGGAAGTGGCATATGTTATTGCTGATGTTGTTGTTATGTAAACCAGTAAGATAAATAACCGTCTTTTGGGGACCTAGGATATTATCAGTATCTGTCCCACTTAACCTTTTCATTTGTTTCAGAGTAGTTGATTTCACAAAAGTGTTACTAGACTGACATTGAAACTTTTCTGTGTGCATAAATAAGTGTTTTCCACATACTAGTTGCAGCTTCAATAAATATGAATATGAATTTGGGGGCTAGAATTGAAAAATATCCCCATTATGTCTTCAATATTGTAAAAACAATCAATTTTTGATGCCTCCCTCTAAGGGGAGTGAGCCTGTCAACAAGATTGTGTACAAAAAACTTGGTTAGAGTTCTAATTTCCATGGAGGATAATTTTTTCAGGATTTGTCACTTTTGAAAATTCTTCCAAAAAATTTTAATAGCTTAATTTTGGTGCAGAGTATCTTATTGCAATGTCTGGTGTCTATATCTATAATTACTTTGAGATGTTTTTCCACAACTGAATCCATGGAGATGCAGTTTTGTCAATTTGCATCAGAATGCTTTTTTGAAAACTTCAAAAGGCAACTAAAAATGTCCTACAGTCTTCTTTAGCAGAATTACACTCATTCTGATAATGAATCTACAAATACACAAAAATATATCTAGAGTGTAACTATTTTAAGTTGTAATACATGGGAGCAGAAAAAAAAAAATTGAAGGAAATTGTTGCTAAAAAAGAGGTAAAAAATACAAGGGGTAAAAGAGCTAAAAAAGAAGTAAAAAATACACTAAGAGAAACTGCATATTCAATTTTCAGAATAAATTACAAATAAAAGAGGGAAAAAACTTGAAAAAGTCTATCACGATGTGCTGTAAGCACAGTTTTCAGAGCAATCATAATTGGCACTAGTGCATCACTTTTTAAATAGCTGATGTTGACTAATATTTCCTGTGTGAACCATGAAAATGTAATTAATTATTTGAGTTCTGTAAGGAAACTAGTTTCAAATAGATATATGTCGAATACTGCACACAATGTTACACAGAAATATTGCTTTATTCTGAAAAACTAGAAAAAAAAAAAAAAAGCAGTGGAGATAGTATTGTCTGCTGGGAACTCATCCTCCAACTGTTTGTTTTGGCTTTTTTTGTTGTTGTTGGGGTTTTTTTTTTGTTTTGTTTGTTTGTTTGTTTGTTTGTTTGTTTTTTAAATTTGTGCTAAAAACACTGAACCTCAAATTACCTAGATTAAATTTTTAATTAAGATTGTTTAACAGATTTGGTTGGATGACTCTTACGTTCTTACTACTAGAAACAGTGTTCAACAATAAAGATTTCACAAGTGTCACATAAGTTACTTTGTATTTTTATTCTTTTCCTACTTTGTTACATATTTTCTCTCAATATTGCATTTCAGGTATCATACTTCCAAGTTTATGCCTGCACTAAATTAGTGTTTATATATGCCTTATATATGCTTTTACATAAATTCAGGTACCATATACTGACAAGTATATGCCTGATATATGTCAAGGAAAGGATGATAAGAACACTAACATAAATTTGCTGAATGTGTCTCTTATCTACTGCATATATCAAAATATCATAAATGCAATTTCAGCCATCAAACATCAAGAAGATTCCAACCTTTCATCTGAAGTCTCTGAAGAAGAAAAGTATATTGTGTAGTCAGATGTAGTCACTTATCCAGGTAGCTGGGGAGTGTGCCACTTCTGATGTGACGTGAGACTGAACTTCAATACGGGTAGGCAGTGATTCCACAAAGTGCTCAAAGGCTTAAAGGCATTTCTATCCCATTTGAAAAGACAATGTGTTTACTATGTTGTATTCAAAATTACATGGCTACTTTTGAAATCTTACAGCCTTCCTTTTCATTAATAGCAATGACTCTGCAAGGCGATATTATTCTTTGTATTTGCTGAGGTTCCTATGATAGTTCATGGAATCTGCACTTAATAATTCCTTAATATCTATTCTGTAGTGCTTCTGAGCCAAATCAACTGTTCCTGTGCCATCCTGAAAGTTTCTATATGGCTAGCACATTATGCTTTATCAAGGGAAGGTCAATTTCATTTAAAAATAACTATTTCATTTACATTTATATAGTTCTATTCAAATCAGATGACTTCTAATGAAAAAGTCAGAATTCATGAATAACAAGTTTTCCTGTAGAACATTTTGCAGAAAGGAAATATTTTCAATTATTTGCTTTTAGTTTTTAAATAGTCTACTTTACCCTTTTCTTTCTTTGCTTTCTTCAGTAAGTATAATACAGTAAGTCAGGAAAAAAACCAAAACAACATATTCCGGTTTCCCTAATAGCATCTTTCTAATGAATTGTCTATGTGTGACCCACTCACCTATGCTGGGAAAGTTTCAATGGGCTCTTTGAAATGCGTAATTAAACACTTGTTATAATTTGCAGGACAAGTGCAAAATGCTACAACAGTAATATTCCTGCTGTTATGCTTATCCAATGAGATGGGAAATTGAAGAATCTATTTACAAGTATAAAATGTTTCTATGATATTTTCCATAATAACAAAGAGAATCTCCTTCTCAAATTAATTGAATTTAATTTTATCAGGCAAAAAAAAAGTAAGGGAGTAATCTTGCCTTCATAAAATTGTAACGCACTTGGAAAATTGACTTCAAGAGTTCTCATGTTATTTTTAGCATGCTGAGAAAACTCAGTTAATACTTAACTGAAGTCATTCTGCCTGCATAAATCAAACATGTATTGACAAGAGGATTTGATTATAAGAATTCATTTTAAAAAAGATCAGATAGGAGTCTTAAATTAAATGCTTTTTCATTTTAAATGATAAGACTATTTTTTTAAAAATAATTGTGGGTCAGACCATACTTTTTAAATTAGTTAAAGAATTTAACTTTATTTTAAATTTAAATTAAATTAGTTAAAGAAACTACTAAGTTATTTATAGCAGTAAATGTGTTGCAATTATCTAGAGAATTCTGATAACATTTCAGTGTACACTGGAACACTAAAACAATTTTAAAGGAAAATAATGTAAAAATTATTAACTATGTCAATATTTTCTGTTTGAATAGATCATACTCTGAACTACAGTAAGTATATAACACTCCAATATTCAACCAAGTTAAATATTCTTTTGTTTTTTAAAGTCGAGAGAGATTTCTAGTTGTCTGTGCTTCTTTTTAACTAGAGTGATATAACTTGAAAATTTATTGGCCTGTACTAACTTCTCTTATTCCAATTGATTTAGATTCTAGCATGTCTAGAAAAGAGTCTAAGTAGTCCTTAACCACATAGGCAGGCTTTGGTGATACATTCTGAATGTAAACAACATTTGGGGATGTCTCCGCCACAGATGAATTTTGGCTGGTGTGTAGCAATGTCCCTGAATTGTTCCCTTGTAAAATAGAGGGAAATTTTTGACCATCAGCCATAAGTTGGTGAGGCTGAATTTAGACCAGAGCAGTTAAGAATTTAACTTGGGCATTATAACACTTAAAAGCTGGGCTCTTGGCCCAAAACACCCAAGACAGATAGATAGGTTCCCTATAAAGCCAATCAAAAGATGCTGGCGTCTGGAGTACTTCCAGTGTGTAATACAGAATCACTATGTTTTAACCATCTCTCTCCTTTAATTACAGAGGAAGGTTAGTGACCCTGTAATGTAGTTTCATGAGGGACAGGACAAGAAGGCGACAAGGCAGGGGAACATCTGAACACGTCTGACTCCAGTCAGCATCTCCCTCACCGTGAGCCCCTTGGTACCCATGAAGGGCACACTTGGGCCACAGAGAAATTTTTGTGTGCACAGATGGAGCACCATCTCAAAGAGTGTGAGTCATAGTATTCTAGGTCACCCTCAGGTGCTAAGGAGTCTGAGTCCTATTCTCTCTCAAGAAGAACCCAAATCCTAAACTGAGTGCGTTGTGTAAAATACCTTTTGCACACGCCTTGTTGTATCTTGAGACTGTTGCACAGAAGAGGGGACAGAAAGGGATCAGCCAAAAGGTAGTCGTTATAAATCAAGTACTTACTAGTTTCACCAAAAAAAATCCTCCAAAACCCCAAGATTTGCAATATCACACCTAAACACAAACTGAATTGGAAAATGGAATAATAATGCAAATGATAAAACTATAAAAACCTACTGCAATTCATTTAAAGTGATGCATATAGACTATTCAAAATACCACTGCTGGTTCTGAGTGTCTTTGTATGGCAAGCACCTACTTAGAGCAAAGTGCTTGTAGTACAGCTGCGAGCCCACTTCTTTGCAACCCGGCATAAGGCATCTGCAGTTACAGGTTACGTAAGTATTAAAATTCTCTTTAAGAACAAGATCACATCGTGTTGTCAGATTCTACTATGCAAACTGATTAAATAAGGGCACTTTTACTTAGAGTTCACCTCAGTCTTTGTACCTTGAGCGTATTTAATCAAATATTTAGACTTTTTCCTCTTTCAGACACACTACATGAAATGGATCCACATATGTTGTCTCCTAGGCAGAATTTTTGGTCTAAGTAGTGGCAAAGAAAAAAGGTAAGCATTTAGAAATACATATAATCTGACTTTTTCCTTCCATTTGGGGATCATCATAAAGTCATGTCACATATTCTATAGCCAGTAGGGGGCCTGAAGGAAAAAAAAAAAAACCACATAACACCGTATTAAACAAGAAGCCCTAATGATTTGAAAGACACATTTGTTTTTATCATGAAACAAGGACAGGGCTGTAGGAGCCACAGATGAACAAAATTACAGATGTTATAAAATTATTGCAACGCATCACATAGGCATAAACTCCTATTTTTGCCTTGTCCCTTGCCCTGCTGTAATATGAGCAATAGTGTGTGTTTTCACGTAAGTATATTCTTAATAGGAGTGTAGACTCCAGAAAAAAAATATTTGTAGAAAGTTGTTTGTATGTTTCCTTTTAAATTCTGTTTATACCCAAAAGCAATGTGATTGAGAACTTAGTGTTTTATATGGCATTATTCAAAGTGCTATTAATTTAAACAATTTCATTTATACAGAACCACAGAAATTAAAAATATTTAGTTTCAAGAAATATGCAAAATAGATTGAAAGAACAGTAATACAGTGATGGTAATATGTGCAAAATATATAATCTTCAGAGTGTTGCAGCAATTTTGACAAAGATGGCATAAAATATGCAATTACAAACCCATTAATTATATTTAAGGAAATGTCATTTTAATTAGATGTCTATTAGCATTTCCAAAAATCATTCTCCTATGTCTGTATTCTGAACCTGCACATTTAGCCCATTTTTTGAAGATCAAGTTTGCAGGCTGTTTACATGTTTGGTAGGAAACTCAAGTATATGAGTAACCTGATTCAAAATTTCTCCAGGTTTTGCAATCAGCATAAAAATGCTTAGTGTCAAGCTTTTTGTTATGCTTTCTCAGTAAATTACATGCACTCCTCTGGAATGTATGAATAGTTCAGGTCTTAGTAAAGATAAGCTGTAGCTGGGCTAATGGTGAATCAATGTGGTTGAAAATAAAAAAAGTCTTTGGACTTGTAAATTTAAGCCCTTCTCCATCTTGTAGTCTAAATAATCTCCTAGATAAATAAATGTAATGACTTAAAGGGAGTAATACCCTTCCCACACCTTTCAATAAATTAATACTAAGGTGTTTGAATGCTTCCAGTAAAGCAAATCTAAATCTATCGACTTAGCAAATACAACCTGAACCACAAACAGCTTATCTGACATTCAAACATTGATAGATGACTTAAAAATAAAAATTTATATGTATAGCCCTAAATTTTGAGATACGAAGCAAAAAGCCAAATATTCACACTTTATCTTTTTTAACTTCATTTTGACTTGGAATGCATGCTTCATATAGCAATATTTGGGCAAGCAGCTGTACAGAATCCGAGATAAAACAATAATAATAAAAAGTAGTTCATGTTTACAAATGCTTCCTATTTCTATTCAGTGTTGATGGAATATATATAAAATCCAAAGCTGTACAGTCAAGAAACAATTCAAGTGTCAAGAAACAATTCAAGTGTCAAGAAAAAAAAAAAAAAACGTTAAGAAAGTAATGATGGATTTGGAAAAAAATCCCTAGAATTTCCATGGATGCAACTGATTAGGAAGCATATAAATAAAGCAACAGGTACCTCAAGCATGAATTAAATTATGAGAGAAATAAAAGAAAAATAAATGGGAATAAATCAAGCATATTACTGGAAGTAAAAACAACAGATGGCAGATAAATTCAAGATAGGTACAGGATACATGCCAACAAATGGAAAGTTTGGTAGCAGTAACCTGCATATCCACAAGGAAAGAAAGAAGAATGCTCATGTTAACAGTACTCATATACGGCACTTACGACACAGGAACACGTCCAGGCGGGTTTTGAATGTCTCCAGAGATGGAGACTCCACCACCTCTCTGGGCAGCCTGTTCCAGTGCTCTGCCACCCTCAGGGTAAAGAAGTTCCTCCTCATGTTTAGGTGGAACTTCTTGTGCTCAAGTTTGTGCCCATTGCCTCTTGTCCTGTCCCCGGGCACTACTGAAAAGAGCCTGGTCCCATCCTCCTGACACCCACCCTTTAAGTATTTATAAGTGTTGATAAGATCCCCCCTCAGCCGTCTTTTTTCCAGACTGAAGAGACCCAAATCCCTCAGCCTTTCCTCATAAGAGAGGTGTTCCAGTCCCCTAATCATCTTGGTAGCCCTCTGCTGCACCCTTTCCAGCAGTTCCCTGTCCTTCTGGAACCGGGGAGCCCAGAACTGGACACAGTACTCCAGGTGTGGCCTCACCAATGCAGAGTAGAGGGGGAGGATGACCTCCCTTGACCTGCTGGCCACACTCTTTTTGATGCACCCCAGGATGCCATTGGCCTTCTTGGCCACAAGGGCACATTGCTGGCTCATGGTCATCCTGTTGTCCACCAGGACTCCCAGATCTCTTTCCACAGAGCTGCTCTCCAGCAGGTCAGCCCCCAACCTGTACTGGTGCATGGGGTTGTTCCTCCCCAGGTGCAGCACCCTACACTCACAGCAAGTCTGCAAGTGATACTGAATTAGGGGAAGTAGTTGATACTTCAGTTGGTAGAGGGACCTTGAAAGACTGGAGAAATTAACATAAATATTATGAAGTTCAACAAAGAAGGCAGCATATGCAGCAGGTGGGACAGGATAACCCCATGTACTGGTGCAAGTTGGGGCTGACTATCCAGAAAGCAGCTTTGCAGAAAAGGACCTCGGAGTCCTGGTGCACAAGTTGAACTTTGTGCGGCAGTAGTATGCCATTGTGGCAAAGTCTGATCACATACTGAGTGATTTTAGCAAAAGTGATGTCAACAGAACAAGGGAAGCTGTTTAGCCTGTAGTCTCACACAATGGCTGTTTAAGAAACAGAAGTATATTATCTACCTTTAGATGGTGCACCACAGTTTTCACATAAATATTCAATATAAATTCTTCCCATCTATTGACTTCATCCGTGGTTCTAAAAACAATGAGAGAAACTCCAGAATCACATTTTGACAATATACTGACTGTATCTGTTGTGAACACCATTCTCCAGGAAACTGGAGACATTTATTTTTACATTGCTACTAACAATTTTGAATTTTGGAAGAGACGATTTTCTTAATGGAAATGAGAGAATGTTCTCCCAGTCTAAGCCTAAGGTTAACAGAATGGGCAAAGAAACACACACTGTCTGATTTCCTTTATGTGGGACTTTGTGTCTATACATGTATAAAGTCCCATTAAGATTCTGATTGAATTTATGAGTATGATTTTAAAGAAAACACATTGCAATGAAGAATAGCAGGTGAGTAAACCGAGCATATCAGTATATCTTTTTTCCTTTCTTGAATTAGAAAATTGTTAAATTCATTAATAGATGCAAAAATGAATTTTTACAGAAAGAACTTATCTTACCCTATATGCCAAAAATACTCTTAAGGAAAGATGACTGCTGATGCTTTGCTATTGTGTGTGTGGCATGTGGTGCAGCAGTAATTTGATGTGCAATTCTTGTCAACAGTAATTTGTTCTTGACGTGACATTCATAATGTCAGAAAACATAAACGAGCAAAAAAAGAGAAAAAGAAAATAACTGTACTTAGATAGTTTCTGTTGTTATTGTGACTAATCATTCATGGTACATTTGTTACCTGAAAGAGAGATGAAGATCTTTGAACACTGGGAGATTTAAAGAGTACTTAGACATCCTTTAATCGAAAAGTTTATACAAAAGCATTCGTAGAATGATGGATGTTTCACCCCAGAGAACTCACAACTTTGTCTGGGATGTTTTTACAGCTCTGAAACAACCATTTTGTCACCTTGCATTTTCTGGGATTCAGGAAGAATTTGAAGACTGTAGTGCTGTGCTAGCAAAATTTCAGCAACAGATATTTTTTTCCAATTAGAAGTGCATACCTTCATTGCAATGTCACAGCACATTTTTGTTCATCAAGAAAGAAAGTTTATCTATTTATTTATTTATTTTTCATAATAACAATCTGAACTAATGCCTATGAAAGCCACACATATGCATGCAGTCACTAATGTGCAGGACGGCATGCATGTTCAAAAAAAGCATAAACTTCACTTAAGTATAGGCCTACAGCTTTTATTAATTTCAAAATATGGAGAAATATATGGACTCAAATTGCGTACTGCATATATGATCTTGGAGCAGAGGCACAGCTAAATGAATTATTGGACTTTAGCTTGTCCTTTGCAGGAGGGTATAACTCTGTGAGAAGGTGATTGCAGCATGATGTCACCATCCCCTTCCTTTGGGCTCCAGGTAGACTGGGGCTTAAACCTGACATGGTACAGTTCCTCATGAAAGCCCCTATGTATTCCAGACGGGACACTGAGAAGAAGCAAAAACTGAAAAGCAGCACCGTAAAGGCAGTGTCAACATCCAGAAATCCCACAGTGTGAAAAGTTTTAGTAATAAGGGTGAAATTCAGATACGGTCTCAGGCAGCAGTGGCCCTGGCTGCTGTGCCACTTGAGACATCCAATGATAACTAAGAAAAGACGAGAGATATGACACTCAGCTGTGTCCAGCTGGATTACATCAGGGCATTTTAAATGGCACCAGGTGATTATTTTTAGGCAACCAAATGGATCCCCAGCTGTCCACATGATTTCCCATAATGGTCATCGGAAATCTTATCAATACCATCAGTGGGTCTTTATTCAGCTTAAATTTAGTTATCTGGGACTGTTTGAAATTTCACATTGATTTGTAGTTAACTATAATGGCACAAAACCAGCTGGAGACCTCTGCCTGTTTGGAAATGCTCTCAAGTTTTTAAAGTGAAGGCAGAGTATGGCGTGAATTGGTATGAGTTATGACGTATCAAATCTTCAGCCCTTGCTTCATCAAAAAGGGAATCAAGGCACAGCAAAACTGTAGCTTAAGACCAAGGATCTCTTTAGTCAGGCTCAATATGGAAGAAGCAAATTCTGATATCTATGTGCTCTCTGCAGACAAAAGTCCTACCTGTAGTAAAAATTAAAACAAATCCTGAGAAAAAATGTGATGTTAGGAAAAAGTTATATTTCTGCCTTTTTTTATCCTTGGTTGCTACATACAGCTGTATTTCTATTATTGGGTACTTATGTTGTTGAAGAGTACACTAAAGATGAAAACGTCGGTACTGAGGAATTGTACCCCTAATCCACACTATTTGTTACACATAAGTGAATGAAACTACAGGGGTAAGAATCAGCTCCTCACCATGCTGTCCCATATAGCAAAGACAAGACACTGAATGGTTATCTGGTGAAGGACAAAAGAAGGCAATCCTCTCACACAGTCTTGATACTATGACATCTTTCTCCTACTTCTTTCTGTGCTGCAACCCTTCTCCAAGAATAACCAGTAGTCACAATAATTGTGCTGATCAGGTGTGTATGAAACAATTAAGTAACTAGATAAATAAAGCATCAGTTGCTATGTGCACTATATGCATATATGAATAAAGTGGTTACAGAAGGAATTAAGTGCTACCATTGCTTCAGACCCTCTGTAGCACAGAGCCACTAGTGAAAATCATCAGAAGAGGCATTACCACAAACACTGGAATTCCTCACCCTGTGTATCTGAAATGGTTTCTTTGCTATTGGTTAATGTGCTTGGTTATTGAGGAAAACATCAACATACTGTTTAGTGTAAGAACTGAAGCATTTAAGCTTGATAAAGAGAACTGGTAATGTATGTACACCTAGCTAGTATGTATACCTAGCTATGTATACCACAATCTGCTGGGAGAGAGAGAGAGAGTGAGAGCAAGGGAGAAAGAGACAATTGCCCACCATTGTCCCCTTCAGCCATTGAAGACAGCACCTTGACACCAGTGCTGTGCATTGGCTAAATTGTTTTCACTTTTGCATTTACCTGTCACCAGGGTGACATATGAAACTGTTTAAAGCTTACTAAATTTGTTGTATATGCGCAGTATATCTCTATTTGAAACACTACATCACTTTCCTTTCTCTCCTCTCTGGTTGTCTTTTGGTTCTGTAACATAACTTCTTGGTACTATTTGACTGTAGATCAAGCTCAAAGTAAGCAACATTTAAATACTGAGCAGGGATAGACTTAAAATAATTAGTTATTTTAGGCATTAGAAATGTGAAAATGATCTTGCTAATACAGAGAAAACCAAATTATTTTTAAACTTAAGAAATAAGAATTGATATTCTCAGAGTAAGCAGTAGACAATGTCCTGAAGGAAATAAGCCTAGAATTATTCAGAGACAATGCTTTCTCAACAGATACTAACTGCACAATTAACAATGGGAAGATTAAAATAGCACTACAGAGTAATTAGAAAACATGCTGAACTCCAATACAGAGGCCTCATTTCTGTTCAAAACTCAACAGTAGAACTGACTGACACCAACTAGGAAAGCCTGATAAAAGAAGGCACCTCTATGGGGTTACTGCGTTCCAGTCGTCCATTCTGACTCTATCAGTTTCAGTCAATTTTTTGCTCCCATTTAAAAAGATAACAAGCAAATAACAATCATGGTGTTCTTAGAATCAAATTTTCTATCAAAACAAACAAAATGACTCTAGCATTTTCCTAATCTTTTTGATTACTGTTATCATGGATAACAGTATTGCTCATTTTCATTGTTATTAGCAATCTTATGTGGAATAGATTCACACCTTTTCTAATTCATTTATTTTATTAAGGCATTTTGATAGTATTATTACTTATCTCTAAGGACAAACATAGCTCATTTCTCAGGAGACTTTTTCCAATCATTGCTGTTGTTAATAGTATTTTGGGTTTTATTTGTCATCTAGTTTAGTAAACTTCTTTCTCTTTGGATACTCATTTTTCTTCCTTAGTTTTTTTTATCAGGGACTCAACTGAATGTCAAGAAATAAAAGAAAAAGAAACCAATAGTTTACCCATATGGTCTGCTTCTTTACAGATTAGATATGAACCACAGAGACTGCATTCAAAAACCTCTATAACAGAGAGGGTATAAACGGTAAATATTCAATCAGGTGTCCTGTCCTTCCTCTTTGTCATCCATCCATTTATATAGAAAAGATTTATTAGTGTAACAGCAAAATTATCTAATCTGTAGTTCCTTAGGCCCTATAGATACTTCCTTTTGTAAGATTATTTGTAAATTGCTTTGAAATGTGAACAAATGAGCCACCTCTTTAGTTATTTGTAAGTAAATGTGCCTGACTTGGATTTTGCATTTATTTTTCAGCCTTCATTTTTCAAATGTATATTTTCAGTATTTTTGTAGAGGAAGTCCTCTTTTCTGCTGCCTCTACATTTAGCTTTGTTTGGTGTATTTCAGAATGTATTTTTATTCTCTTCTCTCATATTATACAACATTTTAAAAAACATTTTCATTTAGTATCATTGTTCTATCCTTAAAACTCAGCCCTGACACCTGTATCCTTATTTATTGTCTGCTAATTATAGTAGTTTTTATTTGCCGTCCTCACCTTTCTATCAACTAATATATGCTTTGAGTGCTTTCTGCCAAAGCTCTACTTCAATCACTATAGAATCATAGAATGGTTTAGATTGGAAGGGATGTTAAATATCATCTAGTTCCCACCCCCCTGCCATGGGCAGGGACAACTCCCACTAGACCAGGCTGCTCAAAGCCTCATCCAGCCTGGCCTTGAACACTGCCAGGGATGGGGCATCCACAACTTCTCTGGGCAACCTGTTCCAGTGTCTCACCACCCACACAATAAAGAATTTCTTCCTGACACCTAATCTAAATCTCCCCTCCTTCAGTTTGAAACCGTTACCCCTTGTCCTATCATTACACTCCCTGATAAAGAGTCTGTCCCCATTTTTCCTGTTAGGGCCCCTTTAAGTACTGGAAGGCTGCTATAAGGTCTTCCTGGAGCCTTGTCTTCTCTGGGTTGAACAACCCCAACTCTCTCAGCCTGTCTTCATAGGAGAGATGCTCCAGCCCTTTGATCATCTTCATGGCCCTCCTCTGGACCTGCTCCAACAGGTCCGTGCCCTTCTTCTGTTGGGGGCCCCAGAGCTGGACGCAGTACTCCAGGTGGGGTCTCATGACAGCGGAGTAGAGGGGCAGAATCACCTCCCTCGACCTGCTGGCCATGCTTCTTTTGATGCAGCTCAGGATGCGGTTGGCTTTCTGGACTGCGAGAGCACATCGCTAGGTCATGTTGAGCTTCTCATCCACTAACACCCCAAAGTCCTTCTCCTCAGGGCTGCTCTCAATCCATTCTCTGCCCAGTCTGTATTTGTGCTTGGAATTGCCCTGACCCACATGCAGGACCTTGCACTTGGACCTTTTTGAACTTCATGATGTTCACATGGGCCCATCTCTCAAGCCTGTTTAGGTCCTTCTGGATGGCATCCCTTCCCTCCAGCGTGTTGACCGCACCACACAGCTTGGTGTCATTGGGAAACTTGCTGAGGGTGCACTCAATCCCTCTGTTCATTTCACCAAAAAGATTTTAAACCACACTGGTCCCAACACTGACCCCTGAGGAACACCACTCGTCACTGGTCGCCACCTGGACATTGAACTGTTGACTGCAAGTCTTTGACTGTGGCTTTCCAGCCAGTTCCTTATCCACCAAGTGGTCCATCCATCAAATTCATGCCTTTCCAATTTAGAGACCAGGATGTCATGCGGGACAGTTTCAAATGCTTTGCACAAGTCCAGGTAGATGATGTCAGTTGCTCTTCCCTTATCCACCAATGCTGTAATGCCATCATAGAAGGTCACCAAATTTATCAGGCTTAATTTGCCCTTAGTGAAGTCATGTTGGCTGTCACCAGTCACCTCCTTATTTTCCATGTGCCTTAGAATAGTTTCCAGGAGACACTCCCATTGCAACATTCCTGTCACAGGAGCCATTCCACCATGTCTCCATGATTCCAATGAGATCATAGCCCTGCAGGCGTGCACACATCTCCTCTTGTTTGTTCCCCATGCTGTGTGTGTTTGCATAGAGGCATGTAAGTTGGGCTCTCAATGAAGCTGACTTACTGTCTGGAGCGCCTGGAATTCCTTTGTGCTGCACTCCAGGTTCTCTCCTGCTGACCTGTGATTCTTCTTCAGGCTCTGGGCATCTATTGCTGGCATTGGCGTCAAACTGGTAAGAGTGGGATGCACTGAGGTTCCCCTCCCATAGCAAGGGAGCCCTCTTCACAAGCTTGGCAAGCCTCTGACTGAAGATGCTCTTCCCCTTCTCTGCCAGATGAACCCCGTGAGCCCCCAGTAGACCTTGTTTCTCAAAGTGAGTCCCATCATCTAAGTAGCCGAACCCCTGACTGTGGCACCAGTCCTGTAACCATTTGTTGACTTGACAGATTCAACTGGTCCTTTCAAAGCCCTTCCCTTTGACTGGGAGGACTGATGAAAAAAACTACCTGTGCACCAGAGTCCTTTACCACTACTCCCAGGGCTCTGTAATCCTTGATACTCCTCAGACTCCTCCTGTCAGTATCACTGGTGCCCATGTGAAACAACAACAGAAGATAATAGTGGACTGTACAAGGCTTGGTAGTCTCTTGGTGAGATCCCTGACACAAGACTCCAGTAAGCAGCACACCTCTCTAGACAATGTGTTACATTGGCAACTAGGTGCCTCCGTACCTTTCAGAAGAGAGTCACCTGCCACTATCACCTTCACTTTGTCACACTGGTTGTTAAATGGGGAGCAAATCAGGCTGCCTTACTCAGTTCCAGCATCTCTCCTGATGTGATGGTCTGCAGGACCTCCTCAGCCTGCAGAGTGGTGAAGTGGTCCTGCAAATGCACATCACGCTTTGGGGGAAGTCTCTTACTCCTGCTAGTCCTTGACGTTGCAAGCTTCCATTCTTCTGTATCACTGCCCTTCCTCCATTCTGTGTGTGCTGATGGGGGAGTTTTTGGTTGTTTGTCTGTGGGCTGTGTGTCCACTGCAGGCTGCACTTGGAACCAGCTATCTAACTCCTTCTTAGCCTCCTGATGCTACCAGCCTTCTCACCACCTTCTGCAGCCCAGCCACCCGCTACAGGAGGTCCTCCACCTGGGAACACCTTTTGGAGGCAGGTCTGCAGCCTGCCTCTGCCCCAGTAGAAAGATCTAGGCACTTCCTGCAGTCTGAGGTCTGCATTGCATGTTTCCCACATCCGTCCGGGTGAAAGTATTAGCCACTGCTGGGGTAGATGGTGCAGACACCCAAGCCAGAGCTGCAGCCTTTGCTCTCAGATGAGTGCCCACCATTCTGCCTTGAGGGTCAGGTAGGATGAGTTCCCTTGACCTGTGCCCTTAACCTATGCAGATGGTCACAGAATGGTGCCCGGTTGTTGGATTATGTGTCCTTCAATTATCACACTCAGCCAGTGGAATGCCCCTTCTTCAAAGAGGCACCCTCCCTGCATGCCATTCCATGCCGACTGCTCTGCAAACTGCTGCGCCAGGCCCTGGCTGATGCCCCACGCTTTGTTTGCCCGCTCTGTTCGTGGTGTTCTTGGTCACTCGCACTCCCCAGGCTGCTTTTTATAAGAGGTGGGTGTGTGGGGATGTGTGTTGGTGTGTGTTGATGTTGCCTTGGCAATGCCCAGGCCTTGTCAGCATCTCTCATGAGAGCTGATGGCTCGTGGAGGGTCTCTCCTCTTCTCTGACATTTCCCTACCTCAGGAAAACTGCCTGTGCGCTGAGCTCTGCTGCTCCACTGTGGGTCAGCCCTGCTACGGAGCAGCTCCCCTTGGCAACTTACAGCTAATTACCTTTACACTGAGTTTTAGTCTCCCACTGTTGCTCTGGGTGTTGCACCCAGGACTCGACAGTGCCTCCTGCGAGAGCTGCTTCTGTTGCTAGTTAGTAAAAAAAGGTTTTGTTATACTTAAAATCATTCTCAAGGACAAAATGTCTGACTCTTTTACCTTGAGAAGGTCAAAGCCAGATATAGCTTCTGCTGGAGAAGTCCAATCCATCAAGCATGAAAACTGAACCCGATATAGCAAAAGTCATTTTTTACCTTGTCACAGTAAAAAAGTGGCATGAGATAGTCACATGTCTATGTCATTGTGCCAAGGAGGATAACAACACAAAGTAATTCATCAGTACTGGAGGGTGTGTCCACTTCCATATCAATAAGCTAACTATGATGTCTTTTAATTAACCAAAGACATATACGATGACTTAATGTTTCCTGCAAACAGCTGTCTAGAAACAACCAAAGATATTGATTAATCGTGTTAGGATGTCATACTTCGTAGCTCAATGCTCTTAAAATGCAACTCCTCAACCGTTGACTTATTTCATTATGAACATAATTAGAGATAGTACCCATTCTTCTTCAGGATACAGAAATACCCAGTACCCTTCTTTCTCCCTTGAAGCCGGAAAGAAGCACCATACAGATCATCTAGAACAGTGTAAGTAAGACAGTATAGGAACAGCACAGGGGGGTTTATTTTGTTTTGTTTTTCAAGAAATCACTCTAAAGACAGAACATAAACAGAAGAAAAAAAACCCAAACCTATGTTTCAGGTTAATTTGAACCGAGGTTGTAAATTTACATAGTTTTTCATTTAGATCAGTGAGGATCTGTAGAGTGCCTAAGTCCATCAGTTAGGAACAAGTACTACTCACAGAAATATAGCTTGACTTATGATATCACCTGGCAGACTTTGCCACTGTTGTTAGCGAGCATTCACAAAGCTGCTGGAGTGCCGGCGCAGATTTACAACTAATGAGACCTAGCTCAACATGAAGTCCCTGAGGCATCAAACTAGCGATTTCAAGTTTCATAGTAGTCATTGCAATGCGTTGCTTTGCTCATGGAAAGCCTTACATAGTATCTGCTACTACCCAGAAAAGATGAAGGTTTGGTTTTTTTTTTTTTTTATTTAAAGGCATCCTGTCATTGATGATTCTATGAAACAGATGACAGAATAGAGATAAGGCGATTGTAAATGTATAGTGTTAGAAGATTTAGAAAATAAGGTCAATGCTCTTTTCAGAACTTTTAAACTTGTTACATGTATTACTTATATTTATATATAAAGAGATTCATATCTTTGATTCCAAACACTTTTATAGATGTGGAATACAGAGGTGTTTCATTCCAGGCATATAGAAAACCCAATATTAAATCCTGCAAATTTAATTGTATGATAACATACCTGGTCAAAATTGGAGACAGTCTCTGAAACTAATAATTCACAGTTTGTTCTGAGTTGAGAGTATGCTTAAAATGAAAATCAGCTAAATTCAAAGCTATGAACTGAACTTTTTATTTTCTTAGAATATAAATAATACCAAAAAAATGCTTTTAGTAGTGAATGAGCCTTTTTTGAAAACAAAAAGACAAACAAAAAAAATGCTCTTGAAAGCATGCTAACATGACATAGTCTGAACGTCACAAATAGAATATTAAGTTTTGATTAAAAAAAGAAAAAAAAAGTTTAGAAATGTAGCAAGGTGGAAACAAAGGAAAGTAAGAAAATTTATGAAGACAAAGTGAGAACAGAAGAAATAAGCCTATAGAACTAGATTAGAGCTGTATATCCAGTCTTCATTTAGTGGCAAACCTTTTTTCTTTTTTTTTTTTACTTTTCTTGCTAGTACAGAACATATAGTTCCTTTTAGATGAAGCTAGCTAATTTACTATTGTTTTTCTTTTAGCGGGATCACTTTTCAAGGTAAAAATTAAAAAAAAACCAAAACAAAAACAACTGTTTAAAATACTCATGGATGCGAACAGACTGTAAGGAGGACAGTATGCAGGACTATAATTGTCCTCTTCCACACAGCTTTACTTCTTTGATGTTTTGAGTAAATTTAACATGTGCTTCATCAGCAGAAGCATTATTTGTCTACATATCACTGATAATGGCACATTTATTATTAATTTAAGTATTACTGCTTTGATTATTGTCATTTCTTCTTTTCAGCCTTTTGAAGGCAACATAGTATAGAAACAAGAAGCCTGCAGAAGAGAAACTGAAACTTGTAGCGATAGGATGAGGGGCAATGGTTTTAAACTAGAGCAGGGGAGGTTTAGATTAGACATTAGGAAGAAGATCTTCACAATGAGGGTGGTGAGACACTGGCACAGGTTGCCTAGAGATGTGGTGGAGGCCCCATCCCTGGAGACAGTCAAGGCCAGGCTTGATGAGGCTCTGAGCAACCTGATCTAGTTAAAGATGTCCCTGCTTACTGCAGGGTGGTTGGACTAGATGACCTTTGAAGACCTTCCAACCCAACACATTCTATGATTCTATGAAATCTGCTGACAGTAGTAAAAAGGCTTTAGTAGCTGTAGTTGCTCACTTGGAAAATAAGTTCAAGGCCCTGTAAATGGAGCTGGTGCTATGGCGACTGAGGAATGAGTGTCAGTGACTGTTGACTCCTTCCTGTATGAGAAAGGACTACCTATCTTCCAGTCAGACACAACATAAGGGATAATAAGGATGAACGATGTCTTGAGAGGTTCAAACTGGATATAAAAAAAGAAACAACCAAACAACAAAAAGCAACAACTAACATAGGATACCCAGAGAAGCTGTATCTGCTCTCATCCAGTTTTGGCAGTAGCTGTGATTTGAGGGTAATGTTGGACTTGATGACCCCCAGCGGTCCAATCAACATTTCTATGAATCTGTGATATTCTACTAGGCCTTCAGGTGCCACTCCGTAGCTGTGCAAGTCTCCTTGAAGTTCTGTATCATACCTGCCAGGCCCACAGGATGCTTCAGATACCTTGTGGCATCCCAAATCATGCTAGATGCTTATGTTTTTTTTTTTTTAAAAAAAAATAGTCCTCAGTGTCCTAAACTAATATTAGGGATACATCTGGGAAGCTAATTATCTGACTCTGTTTTTTTGGTAATCTGCGTGTCAACATCTCCACATAGTTAAAAACTATGAAACATTTAACTTTTAAGGGCCACAAAGGGAGGGGAACCCTACTGCAGGGACAGCCTTACACTCCACCACTTTGTCACAGAAGCAGCCATGACACTGGGTTTGATTTGCAGCTCTCAAATTCTTTAATGCTTTCTGCTCATATATTGCACTTTGAATTTTATCACAACATTTTGTGACGGTTGATGAGTTAGTGTAGGTGTAGGATGGTAAATCTATGTTAAGGAATTAATAAGCTCTTGCTTAATTAATTAAAAAAAATAAAATTAATAGAGCAATAATGTTTTTAAATGAAAGTGCCTTAAAGACGTGCTGGTGTCATGCTTTAGCCCCGGTCAGCAGCTAAGCACCACACAGCTTCTTGTTCACCCCCAACCCAGAGGGATGGGGGACAGAATCTGAAGGGTAAAAATGTGAAACTTCTTGGGTTGAAATAAAGACAGTTTAATAAGGAAAAAAAAAAAACAAACCCACACATAAAAATAAAATCAAAAACCCAACCCAAAAAAAACCAAAGAGAAACAAACCCAAGAAAAACAAGTGCAACCGCCGTCAAACTCCTCCCTAATATTCAAAGAACACATTTCATATATAATTATAATTAATATATAGCATATATAAGTATAATGTTTAATTATATTAATTATTTTCTTTTAGAAAATTGAGGTAGATATATTATGTAATGAGACATACAGAAACTACATTTTAAAATTACATTTGCATGTAATTCACTGTATTTCTAAAATTTCTAAAACATGTTGATATACAGATGTTCTTAATACTTTACTTTTCCTCTGAAATGTGAGCAAGAGCAAAGAGATGATCTGTCAAGATTTTCTGTTGTTATACATGCTACTGTCTTAGTATGTTTCTATTTAACTTGCCTAAATTTTGCCCATTTATATCAATTCAAAGGGAGAATTCTGTAAAATGGGCAACTCTTAGGATTATTTGTTATTGATTGTTTTCTGAAGTAAGACCTTCTACAATGCAGGCTATCCTATAAACAGAAAAAAACAGCAGTAGAGACAAAAATCAATATAACAATAAAATGCCGGTAAAACTCCTTGAAATTTAAGTGGCACAATACAGCACTTGAACATGACAACGTCCAGAGAACACTATGTAAATGTGTGCACTAAAATATACCCTTTAATTGCATTAACTCATTTTCAGCATCACTGCTTTAGTGAGTGCACAGACTAATAGCAATACAGGTATCTCAAGCATTCAGAATTAAGTCATGCAATTCAGAATTATCTGTGGAAAGCATGACTTTAGTTACTTGGGTGACAAGCCCACACGTAAGAACCTGTTCTGTTCTGTAGATATCTTACTCTGGTCAGAAGAATCACATAGTCTCCATTTAGTTTAGTGTAATGGGGAATTTGCATTTGGAGGCATTCTGCTCAGGATATGCATTTTAGGGTACACTTTGTACACTGGCAGAAAATTCTTTATTTCACTATGAAAGACAGGTAAATAATTTCTAGATTCTTATGGGTTTAATTGGATTTTCCCTTGCTGCCTGCTAAATTCATAACTTAAATGCAAGCTTAATTTGTTAAAAGTATTTTAGAAACACATTTAATTTTATTCTGGTTTCACAAATAGTAGTTTTTCATTAAAATGTAGCAAAAGAGTAGTAAAAAGCCCATTAAATTGTCATTTCTTGCCTTTGTAATGTATTTGTCAACATTCCAATTACCAGAACATTTGTACATAAATCATAGCTGTCTCCTCTATTAAAAGCTGAATCCTAGAGATAGCACGTCAGTCTGAAATTTCACAGTTAAAAAGTTTTTTCCCCCAAAGCTAATTTAGTCTTTTTGTGCATATTGGTTTGAACTGGCTGAATTAAACCCAGAAGTAATTAAAAGCTTTATTTCATTTTCTACAATCAATATTTACATATCTGAATAGCAGGCAGTTTATAAACCGGGACAGCTAACAGCTTCCTTGGTCATCGCTGTTATATCTTAATGTATTCGAAATGAGGTCAATGAGCTCAATTTTGCCTAAAGCTCAAAATGTGTGCACACGGCATTTGATTAGATGGAGGTTGCAAATGTCCTCCAGAAAAAGGCAAGAGAAACTGGATGCTCCACTAAGCCCTACAGGCAGAATAGTGCTACAAGACAGAGCTAGGTAGACCACCTTTTTTGGGCCAGCACGATGGCCCTAGAATAAAAGGGCCATATAAAGAAAATATATAGCAAGGTATTCTAGAATATGTTTCTTATCAGCTCCTAAGGATACACAAACACAAATTTTATAGACGTAACCTATGGGGCTACTGAATGTTCTGTAACAATACATTAAGATATATATTTGAAAAAAAAGAATGTCAGATGACAAAAAGTCAGTATGTTTAAGCCGTGTTGTGGACAAGCACAAACTGCAAGTACTTGTGCTTCAGAGCAACCAAAATGAATATAAGTACGTGTAAGTGGCACCTTGTCAGAGTCTGCCTAGTAAGCTTTATATAAATCTGCCTTTGTTTCACACCATTAAATCGTGTAAAGTCAGTTTGATTGTCTGGAAAACAAGGAAATTAATATTTTGCTAAGAATTTTAATAATAATTTCCAGGTACAACTACCAGCGTCTTTTCCATGTTTTCTAGAGAGGAAAACATCCAATAATACCACCTGAAAGGTCAGAAAAGAGGGAAGACATGACTTTCTGTGCAGAGGTATAACCAGGAAATAGCTGAGCCAGATTCCACGGAAAAATGCAGTAAATGAACATGATACATCAGTGTCAAATATATGAATCTTAGCTTATTCATCCTCAGATGCATTACATATACAAGCAAATTATGAATGTGAAGATTATGAAAAATAAAATTCATCTCAAAGGGTGAACTAAGTGTATGAATATTAAATCATACTGAAAATGATTTAATTTTCTTCTATATGTCATATTCCTTTTGTCATAATCTCTTTTTCTTAGCATAGAGATTTATTTTGTTGTTTTTTTTTTTTTTTCCACAAAGGCAGAGAATACATACAACTGATATTCCAATGGGTAATATGTTGTCTAAAGCATGAATTAAGAATTCTATAAATCTGATTTCTTACTATGTTTCTCAAATTGTTATTTTCCTGATCACTAATTATTTTTGCACTACCTTGTTTCAGCTTGTGGTGGTATTTGTTCATTTATTTTCAAAACTCTTTTTTGTACACAGAGATTTACTATCTGTATGAATCATGACAGCTGGATCTATGTTTTATTCTTAGAGGACCACGAGGATCACGTACTCATTATTTGTGAATTTAGACTGCCTCAGGAATCTTCACTTATCCATACTGCCTCTAATACACCTGATTCCTTGAGTGATGGTAATATGAAGCAAGCAAATGTGTTTCTTTCAAACATCTGTATGTGTGTGTGCGTGCGCACCTGTATGCATGTGTGGTTTATGAAAACAAACTTTTTTTCCACTCCAGCTGGTCAATTCTTTTGCTTTGTCTCTTAATTGTTTCCCCCATCTGCTGTTTACACCACTTGAACATCAGTAATTTATGTGGAGATATAAAATCTCATGCAACTAAAAATTACATTAGTAATCCAAAACAAAAATCAACACGATTCAATAATCTGTAAAATAAACACTTTGAAAAATATTTTAAAATATATTTTCTCATTTTTCCTCATGGGGAAACATGTTTAATAATGTACAGAGTATACACAAGCTGTTTTTAATCAAGAAATACACTGAAAAATATATTGCAACATAAACCATCCTTCTTTTCAGAGTCAGATTCATTCAGTTCCAGATTGGTTCAGTTAAGATTAAGAAAACACCAAAGAATTGATATACAAAAGTTTTTATTTCATAGAATCATAGAATATTTTGGGTTGGAAGGGATCTTTAAAGGTGATCGAGTCCATCCCCCCTGCAATGAGCAGGGATATCTTCAACCAAATCCGTTTCTTCAGAACCCCATCCAGCCTGACCTTGAATGTTTCCAGGAATGGGGCATCTACAACCTCTCTGTGCAACCTCTTCCAGTGTTACACAAGTCTCATTGTAAAAATTTTAGTTTAAAACTGCTTACGACTTGTCCTACCACAACAGGCACTTATAAAAAGTGTCCCCATCTTTCTTATAAGCCCCCTGTAAGTACTGAAAGGCCACAATAAGGTCTCTGTGGAGCCTTCTCTTCTCCAGGCTGAACAACCCCAACTCTCTCAGCCTTTCCTCATAAGAGAGGTGTTACAGCCCTCTGATCATTTTTGTGGCCCTCCTTCGGACCTGCTCCAACAGGTCCATATATTACTTGTGCTGAGAGCTCCAGAGCTGGACACAGTACTCCAGGTTGGGTCTCACCAGAGCAGAGTAGAGGGGAAGAATCACCTCCCTTGGCCTGCTGGCCACGCATCTTTTCATGCAGCCCAGGATACAGATGGCCTTCTGCGATGTGAGAGCACATTGTCATCTCATGTCCATCTTTTCATCCACCAGTACTCCCAAGTCCTTCTCCTCAGAGCTGCTCTCAATCCCTTCATCCCCCAGCCTGTATTGATACCAGGGGTTGCCCCTACCCAGGTGCAGGACCTTGCGCTTGGCCTTGCTTAACGTCATGATTTTCACATGGGCCCACTTCTTGGGCTTGTCTGGGTCCCTCTGGATGGCATCCCATCCCCCAGGCATGTCAACTGCACCACTCCGCTTGGTGTTGTCTGCAAACTTGCTGAGGGTGCACTCGATCATTTCATAACAAAAATGTTTAAACTCAATATTGTGATATAAAACATGGCTAAAATTTAGTCTTACTTCATATGTATAGAAATTGCACATATTCTATACAGTGGCACATGATCTTTGATATGTATGTGTTGATACACACAATAATGTAGTCACAGTCACGTGTGTACTGCAAGTAATCCTGCACCTTGAACAAGGATATTGGCATCATCAGCAAATAGAAATAGGACCAAGCGATTATACTAGGATTTAAAATTGCTATGTCATTACCTATACATGTTTACATTAATAACTCTGAAACTACCATCATGTAAATATTTATTATACATTTGCATAGCATATGGTAAGATGCAGTTATAATTAAAAGGTAGATCATAAGCAGTTACTTGGAAGCAAATTATACAACAACATCACAAGACCAAATGATGCCACCATGCCCATATTTTTCTTGTTTTCAAAATATCATAATTAAATTCCTTACCTAAGATTGTTTATGTATATTACGGTCAGCATCTCAATTTTTTTTTTTGCATAGAAAGCTCTTTGAGCTGTCCACTTACATTGTCAGTAATTACATAAAATCTAAGTGGTTTAATTCTTGTCATAATCATGGGGAAAAAAACCACAAACAAATCAAAACAAACAAAACTCCACCCCACCCCTAAAAAAACAACCAAGCAAACAAACCAAACTAACCAAACAAACAAACAAGAAACCACAGAACATCAAATGCATTTCTGAATCTTTCAGGAAGGAGACGCTTGTAAGCTTATGTCTGAATTTCTGAGTTTTTAATCACCATAATTTATGTCCCAAAGCATCATAAGAAAATCTATACCATGACGACCATATGAAAAATGTCCTTTGTTTTCCATTCACTTTCCTAATATATTCAATACTGACATAATAGAACATCTAGAGAGAGGAAGAAGAGTCACAACTAGTTCCATTAAGTGGGAAGAGATGTGATAAGGCATGGAAATGGTGAAACATCACCTACCAGCAAAGGTAAACAGCATGAAGTATAAAGGGTGGTATTTCAAAACAATGCAAAACAAAATCTATCCTATTTAAGGAATATGGAGAACAACTGTCTCCACCAAATCCACACAAACACCATATAAAGAGTAAGCTTTACATTCCTTTTGTCCTGGGCAAACATAGTTATGCATTGCTTCTTATACTGCTTAAGTTGCAAGGGTCAAGTCTAGTCTTACAGGATTAATAATAGATGAGTACCTCTAAAATATTAAATGAATATAAATGTTTAGAGCAATGTAATTTTATTTGTTAAAAGAATGTATGTAAGGTGCATACATGTGTTTATATAGCATACACATTGGCAAATGTCTTGCTAGTAGAGCAAGGATGGTTTTGTCATAACTTCGAGAAGAAAAATGTCCCTGCCAAATGAAGATACAACAAAATTTCAAAAATCGGTTTTTAGGTACCAAAAGAAAAAAAAAAAAGAAAAAAAAGAAAAAAAAAAGCGCTCTCTGTCTCTTTGGAACTTACCTTTCCAAGTTCCTTCAACTTAGCTGACAACCACTGCAGAATGGAATTCAAGGTTCATTTCACAGGTTTTTCTACTGCCTGCAAAATTTGCCAGCCTGTTCACATACTAAATTTAAGACCTAAAGAATGTTTTATATATTTTCATATCCAGATAAAACAATTATGAATTTATTATTACAATAATATCAAATTACAGATTTTTTGTTGGAGAAAAATATGACTTCTAAAAGCTCAAGATACTTGCATTGGCACAAAATAAGTGGGGAATTCATGAATAATCATAAAGGCATGTTTTGACAGAAAAATGGCAGCAACACCCCTTTCAGAAGGACCATATCTTTCTTCACACTTCAAGCAGAGTTTGTTTTTTACTCATAATTTTGTTCTTATAGAATATGTGCAAAATCATCTGGATGCCTAAAAAATAGGCAGAAATGTAAATCCAAAGTGAAATTCAGAGTGACTACTAGTGATTCAAATCTATGTCAAAGGATAACTTTTGCAAAGTCTTAAGTATTCATAGGATCATAGAATCATTTAAGTTGGAAAAGACCCTTGGGATCACCGAGTCCAATCATCAACCCCACTCTACAAAGTTCTCCCTTACACCATATCCCCTAACACCACATCTAAACGACATTCAGGGATGGTGACTCCACCACCTCCCTGGGCAGCCTATTCCAGTGTCTGACCACTCTTTCTGTGAAGAATTTTTTCCTAATGTCCAGTCTAAACCCTGCTGCAGCTTGAACCCATTCCCTCTTGTTCTATTGCTAATTACCTGTGAGAAGAGACCAGCACCAACCTCTCTACAATGTCCTTTCAAGTAGTTGTAGAGAGTGATGAGGTCCCCCTCAGCCTCCTCTTCCTCAAACTAAACAGTCCCAGCTCCTTCAATCGCTCCTCATAAGATTTATTCTCCAGGCCCTTCACCAGCTTCGTTGCCCTTCTCTGCACTTGCTCCAGCACCTCAATATCTGTCTCGTATTGAGGTGCCCAAAACTGGACACAATACTCAAGGTGTGGCCTCACCAGTGCTGAGGACAGGGGGACAATCACCTCCCTACTTCTGCTGGTCACATGATTTCTAATACAAGCCAGGATGCTGTTGGCCTTCTTGGCCACCTGGGCACACTGCTGGCTCATGTTCAGCTGCTTGTCAATTAGAACCCCCAGGTCCTTTTCTGCCTGGCAGCTCTTCAGCCCCACTTCCCCAAGCCTGTAGCGATGCATGGGGTTGTTGTGGCCCAAATGCAGGACCTGGCACTTGGCCTTGTTGAAGCTCATTCCATTAGCGTTGGCCCATCGATCCAATCTATCCAAGTCTCTCTGTAGAGCCTCCCTGTCCTCGTGCAGATCAACACTCCCACTTAACTTGGTGTCATCTGCAAACTTACTGATGATACACTCTGTGTCCTTATCAAGATCATCAATAAAGATGTTAAACAGAAATGGTCCCAACACTGAGCCCTGAGGAACACCACTCGCGACCGGCCACCAGCTGGATTTAACTCCATTGACCACCACTCTTTGGGACCGTCCATCCAGCCAGTGCTTGATCCAGCAGATTGTATGCTCATCCAGGCCATGAGCAGCCAGTTTTTCCATGAGAATTCTTATCAGGCTCATAAGACTGTTGTAGAATTTAAATCATAGTCTTTATAGGACTTTACTCTCAAATATTTCAAAAATCTACATGTCATTTCTCCCATTATGCTGGTGATGCTGGTGACTTAGTGCACAAAAAAACCCAACCTGCTAATATTGTTTAGGTTCTTATACACCACCCATAGTTTTTCAGCTATAGTTTTACAAGATGGAGTTGGTTGAGATCTATTTTGATATCTGTCTTGTTGAGATCTATTCACAAGATGAAACTGCTTTACAGAGCTTGACACTATCCAAAGAGGAGGGTCTAACCCTTTTCTTTATCATCTTTCCCTTGCTTAATCTTGGCTTCATAATCCCACAGTGTCCCTGGAGTCATTCCTGGCTCTCATGAGATACCACTGTGAGCTGATTTAGTTGCAATCCTTGCAGAAAACTGATGTGGCCAAAAAACCAGAAAGATGGTTTTTTTCCATGGGTTAGTGATCTGCATTTCCCCATGCAATGAAGTAGCATAATGGAGAACATAGATCTCCATGGGGAAAAAAAAAAAAAAAAAAAAAAAAGGAAAGAAGTAAAACATGCAAAGGTAGGAAGAACAGAAGAAAAGCAAGGAGAGCTAATTTAATTTCTTATTTTGGAAGTGCCAATCCATCTGATCAGCTGAGATCTTCATGGAACTGCAGCCTCTTCACCATTCCTCCAAGCAAGACTTAGCATCTGAAACAGATGCTGTACCTAATATTCTCAGAAGTTATTCAATATTTCAGAAGTTTTTCAAACAATTACTCATCATTACAGAGTAGAAAATCACATGATGATTACAGCTAATAGTTCACAGAGTTGGGAGCACATCATCTAACTTATGTTAGAAGTCTACATTAGGGCTAGACAACCCCCATTTCTCTGCCTTAACTATAGAAGTATAAGGTATCTGTCTCATATGTATGCATTTACAGCATGGAAAGCTACATTTGGCTGTATAAATCAAGTACATTGTTTCCCTGCACTGACAGAGCTGGAGGCTTGAAGGCAATTAGATTACCAACCCTGACCTTTCTATATGTCATAATAAGGACCTATGTTCTTCACATTTTCACTGTGACAAAAGCTGCCAGGATTACTTATTAAGCATTGATGGTCCTTCTTTGTTCTGGTTCTTTTTTTCTCCCCCCCCCCCTTCCTAAATGCACAGAAAGTGCTGTTCATCTTTTCCTTGAGGAGGATTTAGTTTATGTTTGGAGAAAAGAACTAGCTGAAGCAACAAAAATATCTTTTGTTTCATTTCTACTTTTAGCTTTTTATCAGGCCAAATACAAACCCTCAAAGGCATTATATTCGTTTCCTACTTTTAAAACTTTTTTGCAGCTTGTATTTTTCACACAATGAAAAAAAACCACAAATTGTTTTTCTTACCATTCAGTTAAGCAGGTGGCACCTAGGTAATTATAGGCATCTCCATAGGTGCAGGTACTTCAGCATCTAGAAAAATATAAGGAGAGGAACTGTTAGCATGTGATTAAGCATCCATGAGAATCAGTGGAAAGTCATATTCTTTAATCAGGAACATAGCTCATTTTAGAAAGATTCTAAAAATGCAAAGTGGTGCAGGTGCAGGATATTGGGTATTTTTAGAATCTGCCAATGACAGAGAACATTTCAAATTATGAATTTACATAGGGACACTGAGAATCAAACAAACAACAAGTTATTAGTCATGGTTTTGGAAGAACATGAAGTTTGCATATATAGTAGATTTATATAATTCATCAGCTTCGATCCTAAACCCATTTCTTTTCCAGACACTTTTAGCTTTTTTATGGTTTTCAGATACAGTGCAATGTGTAAACTTATTTACCATATAATGATCTGAAGATAAAATTTTAAAACTTATAAATAAATGGAATCTTTAATGCTAAGACATAAAAGTGACAATCACATATTTCAAAAAGTATTTGAGAGAAATAAACTCAATGACATATTAATGAATTAATTTGGCTCAACTTGGATTTTAATATTTAAATTCCCTCACAATATTTGTTTCTGATTAAAAAAAAAAAAAAAAATGGAAAGGGGACAAAAAAGAAAAGGGAACAGGAAAACAAGGAACTGTTTTGTCCTACTTCCTGGGTTAACTCTATCTCTGTTTGTTTCTTGCAGTTAAGGGCAGGCAACTATTTAAACTAGAGTCCCTTTCCAGAACTGAGTGACTTTGCTTGTATCTCCTAACCTATTCTCCTTCTGGTCTTTGTAAGGATAATGTCAGAACTGAAGGTCCTTATTTTAGACTCTTGCCAGGACCATCTTTTTGCTGTAATTTAGTGCCAGTACTTTTCATAAGATATTCCTTGAGGGTAATAGCTCCAGTTTTGTATTGCAGAGTACTGACATCAGGAGCTACCATTAATTAAATTAAACCATTAAATGCTTGCTGGGTCTAAATGCAGCAGGTCCTTGGAAAAATCAAGTTTTTAGTAAGTGACATAGCCAGCAGCACAAATAAATGAAGATTAATATTATTCATAAAGCATCTCTGTCTCCTGTTTTTCATAACTCTCTGGGCCTAAACTGGCTGAGAATGGATCATAAGGCAAAGAGGGTGGAGAAAATTGCAAGGACTGTCATAGAACTGGGATGTAGTAAATGAAAATTGCGACAAATATGCAGATAGACTAAAACAACTGTGTGTATGTGGAAAAAAACTGCACAGTCTAATGCTAAATTAAAGTCAAATCTTTAAAAGACCCCTCAAGATTTCTGAAGCTAAGAAATAAAGAAAAGAAAATGTCTTCAACCCCTTTGAAACTCCGTCACTGTATTCAATAAAGCTTCCTTCCTACTTCCACGTAATCAATTTTGCAACTTTCATGAAAGCGGTGTAACTGAAAGCATTTTGAGTAAAATGTCTGGGTACAGGGAAGTGGCTATGAGCTATTAAAATCTATAGGAAGAGATGCTGAAAATGAATTGACATAACTGACAGGAACCTGACAGTAAAAACCATCAAAGACTGTATGTTGTATCCAAGATATCATTAGACCAACCTCCCCACTCTGAAAATCCAAACCTGATTTTGATATGCATACAAGGGGCAATTCCTGTTTGTATGGCATTCATCAAATTATTTTTAAATAACACTGTAAAATTTTGAATATTAATGTACACAATGGTAATGGAAGGAAGAAGGAATCTATCACTTCACCACCAGTGCCTTTCCAATTTTTAGCTACTGTATTCCCAGGGGAAGCAAAATCTTACATACATCCTTTATATCATCCTGTATCATTTACCCTATATTTGTAGCCTATCAAGATCTGATTTATTTGATAAAATAGGATGATGATAATGATGAAGAAATTTCCCCATTCCAGCCAACCTTTTACTCGTGCTTGAATCTTCAGTGCAGTTGTAATGATTAATATGTGACAATGCCACCCTTCCAATAGCAACAGCTTGTGCTTTCGTAAACAAAGGATTTTGAATTAATTCAAGGTGCAAGCAGATGGAGAAGTTGGCTCAGGAGGCAGAAACCAGCTTTTTGATCAAAATGAAATGGAGTACTCTTTTTCTTGACAGTCCTGTATTCCAAAAATGAAAGTTCTTGGAAGGTTTCTCTTAATTGTCCATGACTCAGCAAAAGAGTAAATTATGCACAGTTCACAGAATCACAGAATCACAGAATGGTTCGGGTTGGAAGGGACCTTAAAGATCACCTAGTTCCAACCCCCCTGCCATGGGCTGGGACACCTCCCACTAGACCAGGCTGCTCAAAGCCCCATCCAGCCTGGCCTTGAACACTTCCAGGGATGGGGACATCCACAACTTCACTGGGCAACCTGTTCCAGTGTCTCACCATCCTCACAGTAAAGAATTTCTTCCTGAAATTAAAAAGCCAAAGCCAACCAACCAACCAAACCCCCCTGCAACTGTTTTGTACATTTACATCTTAATTGTTTGCAGTTATGCTACAGCAACAGTGAGCAATCAAATAACTTGCCTTCAGCAACTTAGATTCAGGATATTGTGTCATACTGAATTGTCATGATACATACATAAATAAAAAGATTTAGAAATAATAAGATAGTAATAAGATGACTGGAAAGACTGATAACATTTTGCTATTTCCTGTAATTTGTTAAAATCTGCTCAATATCCTGAATATCTGAACTCTGATTTTTTTTTTGTATTTTTATTTTTTCTTAATCTTAAGAAACCATTGCATTCATTTCAGAAGTAAAATATTTACGTGAAATATACTATACCTTCTACATCTAAAACTTCTAAAGTTTCAATCCTTGGAAGGCAATTCTCAATGAAATAATCAACTTCTGAATAATTAGAAATCAGAACTATAAAATGTATAGATTTGCACAGCATGTCTAAAGTGATGGTTTTGCATACATTCATACACTAATAATTTGTGTGGTTGAACGAATGCAGTTGAATTTAGTTCATTATTTTTGTTTAAAGCAAAGCACAAAATAATGAGTATGTTTTTGGTCTGTTTCTTAATAATATATAGCTTGTTCAAATTTCAATTTAATTTAAGAGGAGGCTATCTATTTTTCATCCCTCAGAGCACTTTTTTCCTTGTCAATCAAACCGATATGAAATTATTTAATTATCTTGAAATATTGTCTTTGTAAAAACTATCTTTTGTATTACTTTCAGCAACGGAATCCCTGAGCAGAAAAAAAAAAAAAAAAAAAATCTGATTATAGATAAATAGCAGAAATAGATAAAATAATAGGAAGACTACCTGTTGGAGACTTTTCACAATCATAACCCCATTTTTAAGAAATATACTATTATCTGCATGATCTAATAGCTGAATGCCTCTTTAAAAAAAAAATTCAGCAACATAGGATGTTATCCACTGTCATGTAATCAAATTGCTCATGTCATTCTGCATTGGTATCCAAAAATAGATGAAATCATTTTATCCATAGCTACTGAGTATTGCATATGGGTTTTTTTTTGGATGAGATGGGAAAGGCAGAGTATAAGAATTTACAACTAATCAAAACTTTTATTATTTAAACAGATGATTTTACACTCTGACCAATTTCCCTGAAAACAAACAAACAATCAAGCAAACACTAGGTTAGAGGTATTTTAAAAACACTCTTTGAAGACAGACAAATGAAAAGGAAAAATGAGGATTGACTTTGCATCAATTATTTGGGCTACGCATTCACCAATAGCACATTTCCTTATACTTGACTTACACAATCAAATAGCAATAGAAAAAGACAGACAGACACAGGACAAGAGTGTGATTATTAACCTCTGGACAAGACTTTCTGATGCTTTCCCTCCTGAGAAGACCTGTGAATGAGATGGATAGATCAGTGACTCTGCCCTGGTTAGCAGCAACTGATGCACTGGATGGAGGGTTCTGCGCTGTCCTGCGAGGAGGTTTGTCACAAGGGGGTGTTTCTACATTTCATAAAGAAAATGCTTTGCCACTAAAGGCCAAAAATGGTTTCTTTTACTTTTGAAAATAGTCCTATTAACAATAGTGACAAAATTTGTATATGTAAATTCGCCTTCTGTTATGGTATAGCATTTTTTTTTCTATTTTTAGTTTAGAACATACTCAGAATATGAACCATTCTTTTTCAGTAGTATGGGAAATAACATGGAAACTGTGAAAACACACAGTCTTTAAAAATGCAATTGCTCAAAAAATAGTCTCTTCAGTAATGCATTACTTTATACTAAATCACTGGAAACACTACAATTTTGAACAATAAAAGAGAAATACAATAAAAGTGCATTAGTGATGTTAGGCTAGCAATGCATGATATCCTTGTGAGATAAATGATGCTCGATAGGTCTAGAATATTCTTCAGAAAAGCACAGAAAAAGCGGCAAGTAAAAATATTCTTTTACATTCTCTTTGCACCAAACCTTTGTAGCCTATTGCTCACATTTAATTATCGGCCATTTTGAAAACTAAGTGTCTGTCAGTTAGTTCTTAAACTCTGTACTGAACTCCTACTGAAGTAAAGGTAGAAAAGAACCATAGCATATAAAATAACCAGCTCCCTTTCTTCTTTGCACTTGCTGCAAAGAAATAGGAAGAAACGACAGAAAAAAAAATCAAAAATAATAGAAAACCTTTTTTTATTCCCTCATGTCAGAATAAATGCTATTAAAATCAGAAAAAAATACCCCTTTGGCTAGAAATCTCTGTTACTGCAGAATAAAGGAGGACCTGCCCAAAAGAAGGGGATAAGCAGTGAGTATGAAGCACTTCCTCCTACCAGCTGTTGGAAATGGAGATGAATACAACCACTCTGTTGGTGGTAAGCACCTGAGTTTGCACGGACTTGACTGCGTGCCTTTCCTATTGACTCTTACAACACGTGTGTTGTGAGGAAGAGCACAGTTGTCAAATGAGCTGTTTGAAAGTATTATTTTGAATGTCTATTCAGAAATGACAGCACTAGTAAACAGCAGGCCACATACCTCAGGAGAGAGAGAAGGCATAATCTTGTATAACTGTCATTGAGGGTAAGGTAAGTGAAGGAAAGAATATATGATAAAAATAATACCAAGAGGTTTAGACAGTAATATTTAGTTGAACAGGAATATGCTTTAAATCTTTTAGACAGTGCCTCAACTAAAACCTTTTGGAGATCCGACGGAAACACTTCATTTGATTTTTTAAGAGTTTTTGTTTAGGCCCATAGATTCTCTCTGTGAATCTTTGCCTACCTTTTGAACTAACAGCAACTGTAGCAATATGCAACATAATATAATTTAGACCTACTTTCATTAGGCAAGGGTTGAAGAAAATAAAACTATTTGTTCAGTTATTACAACCTACTAAGATTTGGAGGCCTGGAAATAAAATAAATTATGTTGAATTGTAAGCCTATTATTTGGGATGAGTAACGTTTCGTTTTGTTTGTGGCATAAGGTTTCAGCAGGAATTGATGGGAAGCATGTTAATCACAGCAGGCACACAAGACTCTGGCCCAGTGTAGATATCAGACAGTTCTATAATGTCCTGGCAAAGAGTTTGTCAGTGGCTATGCAACATAAAGCTGCATTTATTCTAATTAGATAATAGAATAGAGAATAGCTTAAATTAAAGCAAGAGTTTTGGTTTTGTTTAATTTAGATTCTGGCTTAAAGAGTAAAAGCTGGAAAATTTGCAGTTGAAATTGAATCACAGAATGGTAGGGGCTGGAAGGGACCTTCGGAGATCATCTAGTCCAACTCCACTGCCAACTCCACCTAGAGCAGGTTGGACAGGAACATATCCAGGCGAGTTTTGAATATCTCCAGTGAAGGAGACTCCACTATCTCTCTGGGCAGCCTGTTCCAGTGCTCTGGCACCCTCAAAGTAAAGAAGTTTTTTCTCATGTTGAGATGGAACTTCCTGTGTTCCAGCTTGTGCCTGTTGCCTCTTCTTCTGGGCAGCACTGAAAAGAGTCTGGCCTCGTCCTCTTGACACCTGCCTTTTCGATATTTATAAGCATTGATAAGTTCCCTTCTCAGTCTTCTCTTCTCCAGACTAAATAGATGCAGATATCTCAGCCTTTCCTCATAAGAGAGGTGCTCTAGTCCCTTGATCATCTTTGTAGCCCTCTGCTGGACTCTCTCCAGTAGTTTCTTGTCTTTTTTGATCTGGGGAGCCCAGAACTGGACACAGTACTCCAGATGTGGCCTCACTAGGGCAGAGTAGAGGGGGAGGATAAACTTCCTGGACCTGCTGGCCACACTCTTTTTAATGCGAGGAAACCGTTGGCCTTCTTGGCCACAAGGGCACATTACTGGTTCATGGTCAACTTGTTGTCCACCAGGACTCCCGGGTCCTTCTCTGTAGAGCTGCTCTCCAGCACGTCAACCCCTAACCTGTACTGGTGCATGGGGTTATTCCTCCCTAGGTGCAGGACCCCACGCTTGCCCTTGTTGAACTTTGTTATGTTCCTCTCTGCCCAACTCTCTAGCCTGTCTGTGTCTCCCTGAATGGCAGGGTGTCAGCCAGTCCGCCCAGTTTTGTGTCACCAGCAAACTTGCTGAGGGTACGTCTGCCCCCTCATCCAGATTGTTGACAAATACGTTGAACAAGACTGAACCCAGTACTGACCCCTGAGGAATACCACTAGATACAGGCCTCCAGTTACTAGCCTCTGCACTGCTGATGACAGCCCTCTGAGCTCTGTCATTCAGCTAGTTCTCCCTCCAACTCACTGTCCATTCATCTAACCCACACTTCCTCAGCTTACCTATGAGGATGTTATGGGAGACAGTGTCAAAAGTCTTGCTGAAGTCAAAGTAGGCAATGTCTGCTGCTCTCTCCACATCTACCCAGCCAGTCATGCCACCTTAGAAGGCTATCAGATCGGTCAAGCATGATTTCCCCTTGGTGAATCCACGTTGGCCACTCCCGATAACCTCCTTTTCCTCCAGATGCAGAGACGTCCAGAATGAGCTGTTCCATTACCTTGCCAGGGACGGAGGTGAGGCTGACTAGCCCGTAGTTTCCTGGGGCCTCCTTCTTGCCCATTTGGAAGATTGGCATGACATTGGCTTTCCTCCAGTCCTCAGGCACCTCTCCTGTTCCTCATGACCTTTCAGAGATGATGGAGAGCAGCTTTGCAATAACATCTGCCAGCTCTCTCAGCACTCGTGGGTGCATCCTATCAGGGCTCATGGATTTGTGGATGTCAGGTTTGCCTAAATGATCTCTAACCCAATCCTCCTCAATTGTGAGAAACTCCAGACTTAGCCCAGAATACAGTATCAGTATTCAATACATACTATATAAATACAGCATTTTCATACTATCCTGTGGGCATTTTATGATTTCAAAGCCTTAAATCAAGGAAGCATTCAGTGGATAACTGCATGTAAGTTCAAGAATTCAGAATTAAATGAAGAAATTATAAAGCTGCAGAACAATGGGTCTCCATGGAAATCCATTCTCTGCATTGAAATCCCCTGGTGATCTCAAGTTCCACCCCTCTCATAAGAGCAGCAGTGACTAGGAGGTTAGAACAGATTTCTACAAACTATGTATCTCTCACTGGTGATATGCAAAAGAAATATTGAGAAGAATTTCATACATCATTGTGAAAGAATAAAAAGAAGTAAAGCTCAGGTGAAAACAGATAAACTGGATGCTCAGGGTGTTGAATTTTTGTTCAATGACCTTTAATACTGACAAATGTGGAGAATAACATCAATTAATACCTTTCAGTACAAAAGATATTTGCAAGACTATTGAGATATTTGCAAGCATTCCTTCATAATAAATGTCACATTCAATAATCATGTTCCAAACTACCTGGTACTCTTTTATGGTTTTGTGTTTATTTTTTTTACAGTAGATTCTGGTACATCTATTTACTGCCCAATAAATGATTTAGCTGTTTATAAAAACAAACCCCATCTGTATGAAAGGTGAAGTTCTGAAATATACCTAACTACATATATACACACACACACACACACATTTATATATAATATTTTTTTTAAAAGGAAGATACACTTTCAGACTTTAAAGAATTATTCATGTAAAACCAGAATAATCCCCCCTTTTTTATAAATCTAGAATTTTTATACTTAAAATTGATATCTGATAGAAGTTACATATTGGAAACAATAAAATCCTTTTATGAAAATGCTTTGACATGCAGAAAAATATCTTCATTATATTACTTTCGACTACTGCATCAGATGAGATTATCATATATTAATTTATGTACTTAGACACTGGACTATAACATAGTCTAGCACTGAAAGGTAGTCTTATGCCCATACATCAAAAAGAAAAATACCTGTGTTGCATAGCTTATCTTTTTTATTTGTTTGTTTGTTTATTTTCATCCAGGAATTATATTAAACAACTTCTATGGTTTTGCGGTCAGCAAACATGCTAACAACTTGCAGCTTGCTATCACCAATGTCTATTTTAAAGCAATTTTGCCTCTCAAATTCATTCACAAGCAATTTACTTGAGACAGGCAAACATAATCATTAACACTCCGAAGCCACTCTGACCTAGGTCAGACCTGGTAAAAACAGCTGCTTCTTAATGGCGTCCAATTTCCTTGTAAATCCTGTTCAGAGAAATTCATAAATCACAAGTTGCTATCAGGCCATGGCAAACCTCCCTTTCAAATGATAGTCCTATAGAGATTATTTGAAAGCATATTATACAACCATCTGAAGGGTCAGGTGTTGCCAACTGGAGCATTAAAAACTCATTTATACCTGTTTACAGCTAGCTGCTGTCAAAGGCTCACAAGATGGGAAGCAGAAATATAATGTACCCATAATTTTTTCGAGTCACCTTTGACTCTCACTATTCAAATGAAACAAAAAATCTGCTGCCTCTAAACCACAGGCAAACACTCTAGGAGAGGAATTCAAGGGTTTACTAGCTAAAGTTAAGATACTCTGGGGTATCCTGCCTGGCCCTGAGCTGCCGCTCCAGAAAAATGCTGGTGTCCCACTGTTCTGTCTCTCACCCGCAAGCCCTAGGCTTGTCTTTCATCATCCAAATTGGCAGTAGTCAAATATGTTTAGGTATCACCATTGCTCTTTTATGGTACCTTGAGGGTAAACCTGTTTTTTTGTTTACTACTAATCCATAGATATGGTGCGTGTCTAGAATATTATCCATGAACAAAAAAATCTAGCTTTCCCTCTGTTCAGTGAACGTACAGTTTGCATTTACAGTAAACCAAGAATTTAAATAGGAGAGTAACACTACACAAAAATATTACATATCAACTAGCACCAAATTGCTTGCTGTCTTAGGATAGGTAGCTGGAGAAAGGTTAAGAAAAACCAAGTACCTCAGAAGATTGTATAACTTCTGCATTCTCCTGTATGCTTGCTCCTAAAAAAACCCATATAACTACACATTATTCTTAGATCTCTACCAACTGGGATGAGAATGATCCTAAGCGCAGGAGCAGGCTGTCCCTATGTGGCAAAGGACGAGCCTGTGGGGAAGAAGACTGGCCTGGCTAAAAAGAGAGCTTTGGCTGGAACTCATGGGAAAAAAAGAGAGCTTACGACCTTTGAAAGAAGAGGCAGGCAACTCAGGAGGACTACAAGGATACTGTGAGGTTATGCAGGAAGAAAATTAGAAGGGCTAAAGCCCAACTAGAATTTAATTTGGCTACTGCAGTAAAAGACAGTAGAAAAATTTTCTATGAATATATTAGCAACAAAAGGAGAACTAAGGAGAATCTCCATCTTTTATTGGATCCTGGGGGAAACATAGTTACAAAGGATGAGGAAAAGGCTGAGATAGTTAATGTCTTCTTTGCCTCAGTCTTTAATAGTAAGACCAATTGTTCTTGGGTTACCCACCCCCTGAGATGGAAGACAGGGACAGGGAGAACAATGAAGCCCCCATAATCCAAGGGGAAATGGTTAGTGACCTGCTACATCACTTAGACACACAAAAGTCTATGGGACTGGATGGGATCCACCCAAGGATACTGAGGAAGCTGGTGGTATTTCTCACCAAGCTACCTTCAATGATATATCACCAGAAGGAGGATCCAGGGAACTACAGGCCTGTCAGTCTGACCCCAGTGCTGGGGAAAGTTATGGAGCAGATCATCTTGAGTGCCATTACACAGCACATACAGGACAACCAGGCGATCCTTATCAATGATCTGGATGAGGGGATTGAGTACACCCTCAGTAAATTTGCAGATAACACTAAGTTGGGTGTGAGTGTTGATCTGCTTGAGGGTAGGAAGGCCCTACAGAGGGATCTGGACAGGCTGGATCGATGGGCTGAGGCCAATGGTATGAGGTTCAACAAGGCCAAGTGCTGGGTCCTGCACTTGGGTCACAACAACCCCATGCAGTGCTACAGGCTTGGGGAAGAGTGTCTGGAAAGCTGCCTGGCAGAAAAGGCCCTTGCGGTGTTGGTTGATTGGCAGCTGAATATGAGCCAGCAGTGTGCCCAGGTGGCCAAGAAGGCTAACAGCACTCTGGCTTGTGTTAGAAATAGTTTGGCCAGCCCAACTAGGGAAGTGATCATCCCCCTGTACTTGGCACTGGTGAGACCCCACCGCAAATACTGTGTTCAGTTTTGGGGCCTTCACTACAGGAAAGATATTGAGGTGATGGAGTGTGTCCAAAGAAGGGCAGCAAAGCTGGTGAAGGGTCTAGAGCACAAGTCTTATGAGGAGGGACTGAGGGAACTGGGATTGTTTAGCCTGGAGAAAAGGAGGCTAAAGGGAGACCCTATCACTGTCTACAACTACCTGAAAGGAGATTGTAGAGAGGTATGGGCTGGTCTCATTTCCCAAGAAACAAGCAATAGGATGAGATGAAACAGCCTCAAGTTGCACCAGGGGAGGTTTAGATTGGATATTAGGAAAAATATCTTCACTGAAAGGGTTGTCAAGCATTAGAACAAGCTGCCCAGGGAAGTGGTTGAGTCACTATCCCTGGAGGTATTTAAAAGACAGGTAGATGTGATGCTTAGGGACATGGTTTAGTGGTGGAGTTGGCAGTGTTAGGTTGATGGTTGGACTTGATGATCTTAAAGGTCTTTTCCAACCTAAATATTTCTAAAAGTTGTGTGGATTCTGTTAGTGTTGTTGACTCCATAGCGGAAAACACATCAAAACAAAAGAAAACCAGACCCTTGTATAAATTTATTTGAAATGTCTAAGCTTTTAAATATGTGCAAAACTTTTTCAGATTTCATCAGTAAAGATTTATATGAGGCTGCAATGCTTGACGTTGATGTGTTTGGTATTAAATTATATACTACAGTGAAATACATCACAATTCAATGTTATTCTGCAGTCTTTGTATACCTTTCTCTTCTGGTCTTAGCCAAGAAAACCCATTAACCTCAATGTCAGCAGACTTTTAAAAACAGAATAGTAGTCCTCAGCTTTATTTTTGTATACAACAGAGACCATACAAGTTGTTTAAACATTTTACATCAGTCTATATTTCTGTCTGGTATTGATGAGTCTTCTGTTAGAATACTACTCAGTAAAGAAGAAAAGTATGAAAAAGTGGTTTGAGCTACTAAAAATGTACTTGCTAGTATTCCATGTAAACTTCTAGGAAATCATTGGAGGTAACAGATTTTAGAGGATGCAAAGGGAGTTTGTTTGGCTAGTTTAGTAGTGCAGATCATTATACTAATTACAGTACAGTACCACCAGACTAATTACATGTTGGTAATTAACATACCTATTGTTAAAGATAGGAGTTGCGTTTTCAGTGTTTTCAGCATGCTTTTTTAAAATTATTATTATTTTCTTCATAAACGAGAAGATAAGTGCTTCAGGGTTGATTGTGGGGTTTATTTTCTTCAATGTTAAATCTCACTTTTAGAAGTTTCTTACTTTTGAACTAAGCATTCCTTACTGAGAATATAAATTAAAATATGTAAGTCTTTCATCATGAAATTAATGTGAATGGCTAGGCAGATATACCTCATGCTACTCACAAAATTAAACTCACAACAGCTAGTCGGCAGATTAATGGAGGCTGTCATTAAAACAAAAAAAAACAATAAAAAACCCCTGTTATCTGTGGATCAGATCAGTTATTTACTAGACTACAATGTAAAGCATTTTAAAAGGTATAAACTGAAATAGGATCCAGAAAAGCTAAGATTACATAACTCATATGAAGATGGTGGATACTTAATTCACGATTTAACATTAAAATATTGCTGAACTTTGAAGAATAAAAGACTTTGGACAGATTACAATATGTTTTGATTAAATAATAGTTAAAGATGTTTCACTGTTTCTTCACATCTTCTTCACATCTTTTCTTCCGTAGCAACTTAGCTGATTGGTGCAGCTGGTTCACTTGAGGGAAGGGATGCTACCCAGTGGGGCCTTGACAGCCTTGAGGAGTGGGACCATGTGAACCTCATAGAATCATAGAATCATAGAACCATAGGGTTGGAAGGGACCTCTGGAGATCATCTAGTCCAACCCCCCTGCCAGAGCAGGGTCACCCAGAGCAGGTTACACAGGAACACGTCCAGGCGGGTTTTGAATGTCTCCAGAGATGGAGACTCCACCACCTCTCTGGGCAGCCTGTTCCAGTGCTCTGCCACCCTCAGGGTAAAGAAGTTCCTCCTCATGTTTAGGTGGAACTTCTTGTGCTCAAGTTTGTGCCCATTGCCTCTTGTCCTGTCCCCAGGCACTACTGAAAAGAGCCTGGTCCCATCCTCCTGACACCCACCCTTTAAGTATTTATAAGTGTTGATAAGATCCCCCCTCAGCCGTCTTTTTTCCAGACTGAAGAGACCCAAATCCCTCAGCCTTTCCTCATAAGAGAGGTGTTCCAGTCCCCTAATCATCTTGGTAGCCCTCTGCTGCACCCTTTCCAGCAGTTCCCTGTCCTTCTGGAACCGGGGAGCCCAGAACTGGACACAGTACTCCAGGTGTGGCCTCACCAAGGCAGAGTAGAGGGGGAGGATGACCTCCCTCGACCTGCTGGCCACGCTCTTTTTGATGCACCCCAGGATGCCATTGGCCTTCTTGGCCACAAGGGCACATTGCTGGCTCATGGTCATCCTGTTGTCCACCAGGACTCCCAGATCTCTTTCCACCGAGCTGCTCTCCAGCAGGTCAGCCCCCAACCTGTACTGGTGCATGGGGTTGTTCCTCCCCAGGTGCAGCACCCTACACTTGCCCTTGCTGAATTTCATAAGGTTTCTCTCTGCCCAGATCTCCAACCTGTCCAGGTCTCTCTGTATGGCAGCACAGCCCTCCGGTGTGTCAGCCGCCCCCCCCAGCTTTGTGTCATCAGCAAACTTGCTGAGGGTGCACTCTATCCCCTCATCCAGATCATTGATGAATATATTGAAGAGGACTGGACCCAGTACTGACCCCTGGGGAACACCACTCGTCACTGGTCTCCAACTAGATTCTGTGCCCCTAATCACAACCCTCTGAGCTCTATCTTTCAACCAGTTTTCTATCCACCTTACTGTCCGTTCATCTAACCCACACTTCCTAAGCTTCCCTATGAGGATGCTGTGGGAGACCGTGTCAAACGCTTTGCTTAAGTCAAGATAGACCACATCTACCGCCCTCCCCTCATCTATCCATCCAGTCATGCCATCGTAGAAGGCTATCAGATTAGTCAGACATGATTTCCCCTTGGTGAATCCATGTTGAGTACTTCTGATAGCTTTCTTTTCCTCCACGTGCCTTGAGATGATGCCCAGAACGAGCTGTTCCATCATCTTTCCAGGGATGGAGGTGAGGCTGACCGGCCTGTAGTTCCCCGGCTCCTCCTTCTTGCCTTTTTTGAAGACTGGAGTGACATTAGCTTTCCTTCAGTCCTCAGGCACCTCGCCTGTTCTCCAGGACCTTTCAAAGATGATGGAGAGCGGCCCAGCAATGACTTCTGCCAGCTCCCTCAGCACTCTCGGGTGCATCCCATCGGGGCCCATGGACTTGTGAATATCTAAATGATCTAATTGATCCCTCACTCGCTCCTCCTCAACCCAAGGGAAGTCTTCTTCTTTCCCTGTTACTTTATTCAATGCCTGGGACTTCTGAGGGCTGGGCCGAGCAGAAAAGACCGAAGCAAAGAAGGCATTCAGTAACTCTGCCTTCTCCGCATCCTCCGTCACCATGACTCCTGTCTCATTCAACAGTGGGCCCACAAATTCTCTGGTCTTCCTTTTGCTTCCAATATACTTGTAGAAGCTCTTTTTGTTGTGCTTGACGTCCCTAGCCAGGTCTAATTCCAAGGCAGCCTTGGCTTTCCTTGTTTCATCCCTGCACGCTCTGGTGGCATTCTTGTAATCCTCCCAAGGGGTCAGTCCCTTTTTCCACTTATTATAAACTTCCTTCTTCCACTTGAGCTTTTTCTGAAGCTCCCTGCTTAACCGTGCAGGTCTCCTGCGTCCCTTGGCCGATTTCTTTCTCTTAGGGATGCACCGATCCTGAGCTTGGAGGAAGTGGTCTTTGAATATCAACCAGCTTTCTTGAGCCCCTTTGCCTTCCATAGCCCTAGCCCACGGGATCTCTCCAAGCAGTTTCTTGAAGAGGCCAAAGTTAGCCCTCCTGAAATCCAAGGCTGTAATTTTACTTCTTGTTGTTTTGTGGATAGTGCCCACGATCCTGAACTCAATCATTTCATGATCACTACAACCTAGGGTGCCCCCAACCTTAATGTCCTCCACCAATCCCTCTGTGTTTGTCAGTACCAGGTCTAGAAGTGCTCCTCTCCTTGTTGGCTCCTGTACCACCTGTGTCAAAAAGTTGTCATCAATGCACTGGAGGAGCCTCCTGGACTGCCCATGCCTGGCTGTGTGGTCTTCCCAGCAGATATCAGGGTGATTGAAGTCCCCCATGAGAACCAGGGCCTGCGATTGCGAGGCTACCTTCAGTTGTCTGTAAAAAGCCTCATCAGTTTCCCCATCCTGATCAGGTGGCCTGTAATAAACACCCACAACAGTGTCCCTCATATTTTCCTGTCCCTTAATCCTCACCCATAAGCTCTCGACCCGCTCTTCATCCGCCCCTAGTGAGAGCTCAATGCATTCCAAATGCTCTCTCACATAGAGTGCAATTCCACCTCCCCGCCTTGCTGGTCTGTCTTTCCTGAAAAGGACATAGCCACCCATGACAGCATTCCAGTCATGCGAGTAAAGTGAAGTTCAATGAGACCAAGTTCAAGGTCCTGCTTCTGGGTCCAGGCAATCCCCAATATCAACAGAGACTGAAGGACGAATGGGTTCAGAGCAGCACTGAAGAGATGGACTGGAGGATATTGGTGGCTGACAAATTGGGCATGAGACAACACTGTGTGTGTGCAGCCCAGAAAGCCATTCATATCCTGGGCTGCATCAAAAGAAGTGTGGCCAGCAGGTTGAGGGAGGTGATTCTCCCCTTCTACTCTGCTCTGGTAAGACCCCACCTGGAGCAGTTCATACAGCTCTGGAGTTCCCAGCACAAGAAGTACATGGACCTGTCAGAGCAGGTTCAGAGGGGGTCTGCAAAAACAGTCAGAGAGATGAAGCAGCTCCCCTGTGAGGACAGGCTGAGAGAACTGGGGTTGTTCAGCCTGGAGAAGAGAAACCTCCACAGAGACCTTGTTGCAGCCTTTCAATATATTGAAAGACTTTTTACAAAGGCCTGTAGTGATAGGAAAAGGGGCAATGGTTTTAACCTGAAAGAGTGTAGATTTAGATTGGACATAATGAAGACGTTTTTTACAATGAGGATGGTGAGACACTGGTAGAGGTTGCCCCAAGAAGTTGTGGATGCCCCATTATTGGAAATGAAGTGTTAAAGGTCAGGCCGGATGCAGTTTTGAGCAACCTGATCTAGTGAAAGCTGTCTCTCGTCACGGCAATGGGGTTGGACTTGACAACTTTTAAAGGTCCCTTCCAATCCAAACCATTCTATGATTCTACAACTTATCTGATAAGGTTCACACAAAAAAGTACATAGGATGATTATGAGTAATCAGAACCTTAACCTATAAAGTCTGCAATGTATCTGTCACATTTTGAAGTCTCAGATAACCTTGGGCATGTGGAATGGCACCGGACATCAGTGACTACACAAGTGAATAACTGATATGTAGGCACCTATGTTATAAACCTAAATTTATGTATCTCAGTCTGAAGATAAATACCGATTAAAAATCTGGCAGTGTTAGCAATGAATATAAGACAGATCAGTAAATGCAACCATTATTAAGGTGAGGTATTCTGTTAATAATTTCTGAAACTGCAGAAAATGCCATTCTTGTTTCATTACTGTATCAACCTGTTCTTTTACTATAGTCTTTAAAACTTCTTTATCCTTTAGTTCCTTCTTCATGTGCAGTTTTCTTCCCTTCCTATTGTCATTTCCCATTTGGCATCACTAACTCAACTTTTTTTTTCTTTTTTTTTCCTTCTATTTAGTTTATTTCTTCATAATTAGACCTAGAAGACAGAAGGCTCAGAAAAATAACATATTATTTTCTGTTGTCTGGTTTTATTTGGTTAGCCTCTCTTCTTTTGCCTCATCTATTTAGTTTATAAGTTACTCACAGCAATAACAAAATCTTATTCCACCTACGCAGTGAGCAACAATTTTGCTTGGTTCTCAGGTACTCTATTATTTAGCTATTATTAGTATAAATAGTATACAACAGTATTTAGAATTATTTACTGTACTATAAAATATTAACAGATGTTTGAGGTAATACTTTGAAAAAAAAAAAAAAGCAATATGCAGAGGAGGAAAGTAAAGCATTATAAAATATATTGACCAGAACTGCAATGACAATTGTTTTAGTTTTCTTATTTATATTGAATTCTAAGGCTTTTACTGCTTCTGATTTATGAACCATAAGTCATATAAGAGGTAAATTACATCAAAACAGTTACCTGGGTAATTTATTTCTGAAATTTTAAGCAAATACTGACAATGTCAGTGAGTTATCAGTAAAAGCCTTTCTTTTTCAAAGAAGATATCTCTTTTTCCCTTCCCCTACTCAGAGAAGAACTCATTAAAAAAAATAATGTATGTTTTCTTTCAGTTTGTGCATATTATATTCTACAATAGTGATGAGATTTTTTCACCTTGTTCAATTACTCTTTTATTACTTCAGTGCAATCTATAATGTAGCTTTTGTTACTTATCTGCCACCTCCTTCACCAATCAGTTTGGTAGGTTCAGCTTTTCTGATCACAGAATTTCTAAGTTTAGAAGCATTGAAGAAAAATTTTTGATCGACAGAGGATCAAAAAAATTAAGTGACAGTAAAGAACCTAGCTATCACAGTAGGGACTTATTTTCAAAATCTGGACCTTCAAAAATACTCCTAATATCCTAGGATTCTGGTAGATATCTAAGGTTAAGTTCCCAAAGTTGCATGTTTAAAGACCCTTAGGATCACCTGCTGTATCATGACCTTATTAAACAGCTAAGAGTGGCAGAGCCTTAAGTCCCGTTCAAATTTACCATATAAATATATTTTTTTTTTCTAGGTTGCCTCAAACTTGATCATGTTGGTGCAATGAACAAGAGTTTCTTGGGTACAGTGGTAGCTTTGACTGCTGAAGCTAGCAGTAACCCTGAGAAAATACATGTGGAAGAACAAGGTAAGTGGGCTGGTACAAAATTTTGATCCTAAAGGAAAATTAACAAGAAAAACAAACAACTACCCTCACATCCAGAACATAATTTAATGAATAGACCACCCTCTTACAACACTGAGCTGTGGGGGCAAAACACTTTCTTATTCTGTGTTTCATCAAGGTATCAAGGATAATGTCCAATTAGGAACTTGACACAACATTTATTCATACTGCCCAAGGGGCAAAATGTAAGATACTATGCTTTAATGAAAACATAAAATGCTTAAAGGATATAGGTAATGTCAGAGTGGATGATAATTTTATGCACCACACAGGAGAAAGGAAAAGGGATAACACAATGTGAAACAAAAATGTATAAGAGCAGTTCAGGTTGAGTGCACACAGTGAGAGGGAACACGCTTTCACAGAAAGAATAATAGGCTTTCACAATGGTCCTGCTGAGCAAGAAGATGATTTAAAGATACTGAAGTCACTTAGGAACAGAGACACTACTTACCTTGCAATTTGGCTTTTCTGAAGATCCCCTACCAAATCCTGAGTCCCATAGAGTGAAAAATTTGGAAGTTGTCAGGCCTTTGGTGCTCCACAAAGCATTGATGGGAACTCATATCAACTTCCCAGTACAGCTGTCAGGTTTATGGAGTAGAGGGAAATGAAACAGCAAAGCTAAAACACGGTTTTCAATTCTAACCATAGGTCAATACACAAGTACTATGCCAGCATGATATCTTCCAAACCAGCACAGATTCTGCTTTAACGATACTGTCATTATTGATGATCATTTCAGGAGAGCTAAAGTTTAAAAGGCTGCTATAAATTAAAAAGCATAGCTGTCACAATTGCTGCATAAAGACAGAGAACAAAATCGTTGTCAAAATTATTATGTGAAAATAAAATAGTTTAAAAATTTATATAAATAAGCTGAAAAACACAATAACGTCTAATTTTCTCTTTTTAGGTGTAAGACAGGTACAAAAACTACCTATAATGTGCATTCTGTGCAAATCCTTATGTGTGTATTAAGAAATCAACAACTTTAAAATGTGTTTTGAATTTTCTAATTTCAGCACAATAACATGCCTTTTGAAGGGCCATTCCTTACAATACTGCCTGGTAAATGCAAACAATGAGATTAAATTAAATGTCTTGAGTCAAGGAGACATCCAAATCAGGCCATTCTGCTCCTGCTAAATGACTCTTGTGGCATTCAGTTAGCTTTGTGTTTGAAACAGATTGTTTTGGTCTGGGAGGTGGAACCAGAGAACACTTCAGACATTTTGTTTCAGTGCTAATGGTGCCAAGCAAAGAAAGTCAATGAATGGCAGTAAGAATTGTACACGGCTTTGCACATAAGGTTTTGTACACTCTAAGCTGAAACACCAAAGTGACTTTGTGCTTTGTATAAGCATCCTTACTGAGAAGGCATTTGGGGCTTAGCAGAAATCCTGGAAGGTTATTAAGATAAAGATCAGCTGCTGCCTGGAATACAGAATCCTGAAAAAATCTACAGCATCATCTTGATTTTGTAGCACCTGGCACGCATCAGTAATGCCTTGAGCGCTGTCATTCTGTGAACTGAGTACTCTGTGTAAGGAAAACGGCCCTTAAGAAATAAATATTCATTGTGTCAGAATGATGAGGAATATGAAATAATTATAGGAAAAGAATCAATATACAAATGTATGCAGACAATTTTGTTCACTTTAATTAAATTGCAATAAACTTTGGGATTACCTGAAGGTAAAACTGATAAATCCTAAGAAATATAGGAATAACTGTTCCCTATCGGCTCACTTTTTAACATTTTCTCAGCTGTATTGAGGTATTTCTTTAAGTTCTTTGGGGCTGTACATAAATGTATCATGTTCTCTTTGATAACATACTTTGCTTGTGTGTCAAAGGCAATGTTTGGACTGTAGTTCCTTAAACTAGCAGAAGAAACTGGGTATGTGTTTGCCGTGAGCTGGTATTTCAGCTATGTTGGACAACTTGTTCTCGGCAGAGAAAAGAACAAGCAAAATTAGTCACTTCACTTTCCTGGCTTCTGGAAGTAGTTCTGGTGCTTGAAATTTGTGGGTTCCTGGGATCCTAGATTAGATCACTCTCGTTATTTAATACTGGCGGCATATCCATAACTGCTTGCCAGCCAGGATACAGTGTGCTGACCAGAATTCCCCCTAGGGGAGGAAAGCTAGGAAAAACAAAAGAGGAATACAACTTTTCCCCCCTCTCCCTCCTCTATTACCTGTTCAAATTGGTCAAACTGTACATGAATTTGTATTCAAGGCTAGTATTCTAGTCTTCTTCTAATCCTTTCCTTTTTTTTTTTTTAAAAAAAAAGCATAAACAAACAAACAAAAAAACAAACCCAAGAGGTTCACATTATTTATTTTTAGTTAAAAATAAAGAAAATCAAACAAATGTAACCTTTTATTCAAACCTACATCCTGTCGAGAGAAGGATTATTTTTTTCTGGTAAAAATAAAATATCTACACCCAAATCTTCCCCTAATTTAGTTAAAAAATAAATAACCAAGGATATTACCCTCAAATTCAGTTGCATTTACAGTTGTATTAACTGTATATACAGAAATTTTCTTCAGCTTTCAAGATCAGTAGATTGAAGAGCGTAATAGAAGTAATTCGAGTAATTGATATCAATACGGACTTCCTGTGTTTCCTGGCTGTGGTATCTCTGTGTTATCACTACTTTCATAACTTTTGAATGTGTTCCTGAGATCTTATTCTTACATGAGTATGATATGCATCTGCTTTCCTATCTTTTCAGGGTGTGGCTGTATTTATCTTATGTTAATATTTCCTCTTTCCTTTTTTTCTTCTCCTCAAGTTTCCAGAGAAACACTGGGAATGCAATAAGCGCTGAAGGATCTGGCTTAACAAAAGAAAAGAAACTGAAGTTGCTTACATTGCTAACTCTGTGCTTAGAAAAATGCCGGGTAAGGGAATCACAAGAACTTTTAAAAGATAATAGTCAGCAATACTAAGGAGGAAACTTATGCTCACAGTCCTGGGCGTGTCAGAAGCAACTTTTGATGCTGGGTTTCTCCAGCACTGCAACAGTCTGGACAGACACATTCCCCTTCGTGCAGGTATCTCTTTTCTTTTGTGAGTGGCAAATGAGTTTTTTTATTAACCTATCTGAAGGAAAGTAGTTCAGAGCAGCTGCCTTCAAATGACAAGATGCAGAATCCCAGAAGCCTGTAGACTAAGTGTAATTTTAACAGTATTTTGCTATTAGTAACATGTTAATGAATCCAATTTTGTCATTGCTTTAACCTTTCCAGCCCACTGTACTTCATAACAATCACAAAAAGACACCCACACATATATGACAACCTGGGCTTTACGGTAACTTGAGCCTCTGCTAAGGGCGATCAGAAGGTCTTGTGGGGTCATTGCTTGTTAGTGTGTTGAAATTGTTTTAGCTTAAATTGGAGTAAGAAAAGTAAGAGTGGAAATGAAACATCAAAAACACCTTACAACCTCTCCTGCTGCTGCTGCCACTGCAGCTTCTGTCATTCAGGAGGCTGCAGAGGAGGCCGGGACAGGGAGACGGAGGCGGCAGCGGTCGGAAAGCAAGTGCTATTGCAATGACCCTGCAGAAGCACCTTTGAGGCCTTCCATATCAAACCGTGTTGCTTCAGCAACAAGGTTGTTTTAAGCACTTGACAGTCTTTCTTTTTATAGATTTCAATCTCACTATATTTTCAAAAAGTTTATGAGAATTTTTACACTGAATAATTTCAGAAAATATTTTCTTACCATGTACTCATTAAAAGCATGGTTTCTGTCAGTTCTAGACTCTCCTTGAATTCAGCCTGTTTTCACCAGTTAGCCCGATTTCCTCGGACACCAGCTTCCCTCTATTTCTATGAGAATTTTTTAAAAGAAATCATTCATAACAAGATCTGGTTTGTATATATATATTTTTGTGTGTTTTTCACATGTATTTCTGTCATTAACCCCTCACTGACATTTGTGAAAGCCTTTTATTAAGCAATTCAGCTTAATTTCATGCAGAATGATTATTATACCAGTTGTTTTCCTAATTTCAAAATACTTCTCTCTGCAGACTAACCACTTTCTTTCCCCTTTTAAATGAAGGTTGATGAACATTGTCTTCTTTTTCAGGTCCTGTATTTTACTCTTCCTTTGGCTTGTCACTCTCCCCTGGTGCTTCTTTTTCTTGCTACAGTCCTTAGCAATTTTGCATAATAATTCCCCTGTGCTGCTACAGGGACTTTCCTTGTGTGAGGCTTACTGTGTTCAACGTTACTTTAGTCCTTCAAAAGACTGAAAAACTCATTTAAAGGCCAGTCTTAAGAATGAAAATAGAGGAGGGAAAGGGGAACAGAAAAGCACAGGAAAAAAAAATATAAAGCTACTCTCTTCTGATGTTGTTACGTCTTCTGGAGGAGATAATGGAGATGAAGAAGCGATAATAACTTTTTGTCTCTGTTGTTAGTAAATTCTTTATGCCTTCTGCGGCTCTTGATGCTTCATGCCCAGGATCATGATATAGGGATGGGAGGAATAAAGTAACATGTAATAGATCTGCTGCTGAAATGGGCAGTGGAACAAAAAGTAGCTGCTGCTTGCTCCCTGCTGCTTTCATTCTTCTTTGTTCTTTAATATATGAACAAATTCAGCCCTGTGGGAACAAATGATGCAATAAAGGAGTGTGCATTAACTTCTAATTGTCATTGTTGGATCTCCTAAGTGCCTGGGACTCCACTGTGCTTAGCATTACATAGAAGTATAAAAGAAGATGGTTGCTGCCTCAGAGACATTTATAGTTAGGCAAGGAATGGGCAAAGGTGTATGAACTCAAGGTAAATTGCTCTGTGCACAGTGTCTGGGTGTAATGAACCGTCAGCAGTGGTCAGCACATGCTGCCCTCCTGACTGCCATCCAGAAGGAGTTCAACATCATCACTGGCATGTCTATACAACGTTGTCTTTGGCAGCAGAATTTCGCCTCTGTGTTTTATCAGACTGATATTCCCAGCCCAGCTTTGCACCTGACTTCACCCTCATCTCCTGGGTAAATGTGTACAATGCAGTACTGTGTACTGCAGTAGAGTGGGGTGGACAGGCAGGTAGATGGTATGGGTGAGCAGCAAGTGGACCTTCCATCCCTTCTCCCTCGCAGAATCAGGGAATATGCTGCTGCTGTCAGGCACAGCTGTGAACTGAGACGGGCCAAATGTGAGGAAGGAGCAGAGTTTCCACTTGTTTGTGGACTAGCTTTAATTCTGCAAACCACATTGTCTCTCAGCTAATTAGCTAGTTAATTAATCATTGGTAATGTTGCAGTGACTGGTGGGAGAGTTTTGACCCAAAGTTAGCTCATTCACAGCATGATGCTATGCTTTGGGTATTTAGCCCTACCTTGCTGACAGCTTAGTTGTCTTTGTATCACACTTCATCGCACAGGGTACACATATGCTCCAGTTCTGTCTTCCCATATGAGAGGTGAAATTTGGTCTGATTTTCTTTCATAGAAGTGTCACATTTGCTGTTTTCAACTAGGATTTCACTCAAAAAACTTCAGACAATTTGGGATTGTTCTATACTGATGTCATTTTCTGGCAGTGATAAGTTTTCTGTGACAAATGAACTTCATGTTCTGTATTTTTCAATGACTATTAAATGTTGACATTCACCCTGGATCATAGTATAAACTGAAAAACATGATGCTGCATCTACATTATTAATTTATTTTGGAACTGTAGTTTGGTTTTGACATAAATTCACCTGCAATTTCTATAGGCTCAATTTGCAGAGTGGTTTTGGTGCACTCCTTTTTATAGAAAACTTATCATGGGATTCTGTTCCAGCTGCATCCCAAAGGTGATTTAACCCCTAGTAAGGACATACATATTTTTTTTCCCTCGTATCAGGTATCTGTACACATCAGTAAGATCTCCCTGAGTCTACTCCAGGCTGAACAGCCACAAGTCTCTCAGCCTCTCATCCTGTGTCAGATGTTCCAATCCCTTAATCATCCTTGTAGCCCTTAGCTGGACTCACTTCAGTTGGTCCATGTCTTTTTTGTACTGGGGAGCCCGGAACTGGACCCAGCATCCCAGATGTGTCTCCCTGGGACTGAGTAGAGGGGAAGGATAACTTCCCTCCACCTGATGGGAACGCTCTGCCTACCATAGCCCAGGAGGCTGTTGGCTGCCTTTGCCAGGAAGGCACATTGCTGGCGCATGTTCAACTTGTTGTCCACCAGGACCTTCTCTGCTGAGCTCCTTGCCAGCCAGTCAGTCTCCAGCTTGTGCTGGAGCAAGAGGTTATTCCTCCCCAGGGGCAGGACCTGGCATTTCCTTTCACAGTCATTATTGAATTATCATTATTCTTCTGTGTAAAATTCCCTGTAATTAGTGATGTTTTCAAGTAGCTTTTATACCAGTCAGTCTTATGTTTCCTCTTTACTAGATTAAAGGAGTATTATTCATTCATAAAGCTGCAAATGATAAAATTTATTGTACTGATCAATTCAATATATGTTTTAAGTTCAATGTTTCCTGAACAGAAATTATCAATATACATTGATTTAATTGTAAATTTTCTATGCAGTGATACCACAACACTTTTGTGGAATTTGGGTAAGTAAATCCTTTAGGTATTAAAAACAAAAGCACATCCTTTTTTCCTCTGTAGAGCCTTTTATGGATTATACTCTATGTTTTACACACGTTTTAGAGCATATTTCCTAGGATTATGGTTATCCCTTAAAATATACAGCATGGCTTCCTCATTTTTACCCTTTCTTTCATACTTTCTTTAAAATAACATATATACATACCTAACAGTTTTATTGTGCAGTTTGCAAGCCTGGCACCTTGAGGCAGTAAATTATCACGTTGTTCGAACACATATTCAGCTTTTCCTTTTCTTCATAGTTTGAGTGCAGGTGTTCTGTAGTCTTCATTTCCCCTGTTTTTTGTCATCCTTCCTCAGAGCTATCTAGGACTGCTCTTTTATTCCTCAGGGAAAGGTGGAATTGCTGGCAACAGTTTTTCTTTTCTTACCTTGACCTGGTGGCTGAGTGACTTCTGTGATGTTGCCTGATGCCTTTCATCCCCACTCCTGCTGTGTGAGCAATGCTGAGCCTCGGCAGCAGCGTCTCTCCCCAGTCAGTTGCTTCTGTTCTTTCAGCAGAGTGAGGATAATTACTTCACTGGGATACTGTCAGCTCCGACTGAAGTCAAGGGAGCTAATAGAATCTCAAATAGCTAATAGAAGCACAGCTTTGTTTCATGTGGGGTTAAATAAGATGAAGTTGGTTCAGTGTGATATCCATTTCAAACCACAGTACTATGACCAAACTCAGATTCTGGGATTGAATTCTCATTTTATTTGGACCGTGTGTTCCTAAGGATGCATTTGTCTGATATTCTTACAGTGTGATGTAACAAATTATTTAGCTATATGTTTACTGGCAGTTTACAATTATTAGTGACATTTTTTTATTATTATTTCCTTTTTCTTTTTTTTTTTTTTTTTGGTCTTTACTTATTTACAGTTTGGACTGTTGTATATTTTTGACTGATCATGAATGAAATGCATCTACACCATTGTATTTTCTTCCCAAAATAAAATAAATATAGGAGCAAATAAACAATGAACTCCTATTTCATAAGAAAATAAAACTAAGTGAAATAAAAAAAAATCACATTTGTTTTTCCCATATCATATCATGTCATACTCAGACATAACGATTGACAAAGATCAAAAAATTAAACGTTGGCACAGTCAAAAAACAAATGCAAGTTTCATTATTCTGATTATTTCTATTTCCGAGATATATTCTACCCTACTTACAGGAAATTATGGTTTTGCATTGCATTTTCCATTTGTATCAGAATAATGGATGCTATAAATAAGTTTTTTACTCAGTCATTAAATTAATTAAAATATCTCCATAGATGCATAAGCAGGTGTAAATAATGTATATGCATCCATAAGAATGTATATAAAATACATACTGTATAAACTGACATACATAGGAGTATATGTATGTGTGTAAATTTGTTTATACACGCACATGTACAGAGATTAAACATGAAAATTCTTCACTAAAATCCGCAGAGTTACAAAGCTATCAATGGAAGTAAAAATGGCTAAGGAATGGATTTGTGAGATCAGCTAAACACTGTTTTCTTTTTACACTTTTCTAGCTGTAACCTGAGTTCAAGCTCTCTATGTTCAAATATGTAGAAGAGGAATTAAAAATCCACAGATAATTATTTACTATCAGTAAAATATCTTGTGGGGATCATAATTCAGAAACAAATATAATCAGACCTTCTAAGACATCCTCTTCCCTATCAAAGTTCATAACTTCCATTTCCTCTTGATAGCATTGAAGTGTGATGCTACTTTGCTCCTGTCACCATGAATGATCTCTGAATGTTGGCTCAGATTCATTTCACATGCAATTAGCTTCATCTTTTCTAATCAAAGTGGACTGATGGACAAAGAAGCACACTGTCAGTAAAAGAGGTGCAACAGCATAAAAATGCTTCTGTACTGTTAATATCTTTGATGACTTATTACATTTTGTCTTCTTAATTCTTCCTTTTGCCTTTAAGTCATTAAAAGATTTTTTTCTTTTACTCTGTATAGGAATGATTTAAGAAAAATTCATAGCAAATTGTCTACTAAATAGCTATGGAAATCATTCCTAACAGTGAATTTTTGCAATTAAATCATTTATTTCCGTATGTGGGGGAAAAAAAAACAAAAAACAAAAAACAAAACAAAAAAAAAAACAAAAACAAAACAAAACAAAAAAAACCCCAAAAAACAAAAACAAAAAACCCAGTTTTCTTTCTCATTTAATTTTGTGGTTTTTTTTTTTTTTTTTTCAAACTGCTAAGCTTCATTATTCTCTTATATGGCAGATATTTTTTCATAGTATATGTAAACCTGATGGTGTAACTATTTAACACAGAGTAATGGCAAACTATAAATTACCACTAAAAGCTCAGATGTTTGATAATGAACCAAATACTTATGACCATAAAGTTGTGAAGGATCAAGAAGTCATAAGAATAGCTGATCTGATTTTAATGTTTTTGTTCTGCTTTGCACAGAAACACAGTGGTTGAGGTTAGAGGACACTTCTGGAGCTCATCAAGTCCAACCTGCATGCCCAGAGCAGGGTTAGTTAGACCAGGTTGCTCAAGACCATGTCCAGCCAGATCTTGCATATTTCTAAGGATGGAGAGTCCACAGCCTCCATGGGCATCCCGTTCCAGTCTATCTACATGAACTGGAAATAAATATTAGGAACATGCCACCATAAGATTATTAATAGGAATAACATTCTGAATAGGAAGAAATTCATTAAGTATGGTGAAAAAATCTTGTGAAATTGCAGTTCAGTCAGATTTTTTTTCATTATTATTCTTGTTCAATAGGTCTTTTGAAACAAATACCAGTTGCAGAATGAGATGAAATTAATAATCCTGATAATATTAAAATTTAACATAATGTAAATATCATATTTATATGACAGCTTTCAAATTTATTTTCCCCCATTTTTTTCTCCATGTGAAGACTAGCTTTTGTTCCAGTAAGTTGATCCAAACCCTGATATTTACATTGAATTCCAATTACTGTGAATAAAAATAGATTGAGAAGAAAAAGGCACCTGGAAGCAATAAATTTTAGACTTCAATAGGGTAATATCTATAACCACACAAATTCTTATTTTGATGAGTTGGAAAAAATGCTCCAAGATTGCACCTTTCATGTGCCAAGTTAAGACCAGAAGCAAAATTTGACCAATAGCCTTTGAACTAGCCATTAAAAGTGGGAGTTTAGCTGTGAAACTCTGACACAACTAGTACTACACCATAAAATTGCTGTAGCGTATTTGTTGACTTTAATGTAATGTGTCACTAAACTGGCAAAAAATGACCTTGTTCAGCAGGCAGCAGGTTTGATTTAATCTATGAGACAATGACAGAGAAGTGGATACAAACATCAGAAATGTTCATTTTAGTCCCTGTGAAAGCTGAATTTTACTGTAAAATCAGAAAGTACATACTAAACCACCTCGAGGAATGGGGGATGTTTCATCTGATGGCTGCATTAAGACTTACTGTCCCCTTTTCACCCACTTTGCGTCAGCCTGAACAGCAATATTCAGAGTCATTATCATGATCAATAATAGCAGGGAAAGTCAGTTCCCATTAACATTTCCCTCATTATACTTAGATTTCTTGTGCCTGAAAACAGTTCATTTTCCAATGACAAATCAGTTTGGCATGAATAGTTTCAGGGAACCTTAGCTTTACCAGCACACCTTCTTCTAATAGTAAATGCCTTCCTCTGAACAGTTTCTTTTTTTTCAGTTCAATCATTGACTGCCTTTGCCTTAACATTTTTTTTTCCTCTTCTAATTCCCTGGTACTTTTTCTTTTGCTCCTAAAAGTATTTGGTTTTCTAAGCAAAAAATGAGATGTTTGTTATACTAACACCATTTTTGCACATGCTACAGCTCATATGACAAAGCTGTTGTCATTCTAACACATTATATTTGCTTAGATTCAAATAAAGAAAGGTAAATTACTCACTGTGATGCCCCATATCATTTGACTAAAAATTAGATTCCTTGTTCTGGACTAGAATACATAATGCTGAGTAAGATACCTACATTGTCTATAGTTAGTGGTGAAAAATCAATCTTTTGAAAATGGGTTCACTGCAAAACCCAATATGAAACAGGAATGCTGTAACTGTCCATAGAAAATGCTAAAACCATGTATGTGTGATATTCTTCTTAGTAATCATTTATATAACAAATAGCAGACCTATAGGTATCTTTTCTAGGTTAGATTGAAAAGTCCAAAGCATGTCATGAATCTAGTTGGATATTCATCCAATGCAGGCAACAGCAATCACATTTTTGAAAACCTTCTTTTCAACTGTTGGGCTACAGAATCATGTTACTTTTAAAAGGATCCGTCTTGTTTATCTTGAGATGCACAAGCTGGAGGTAATTATGGTCCAGACATGAGTCGGTCATACTAAAATACTTTTGAAGCTAATGAAAATGGTATATCAGATATTGGTTCTTCTGATCTAGAAGTAGATGCATAAAGTAGATAAGATTAATTCTCTCTTGAAGTCCATATTTTCCCCATTTCATATAAGCACAGTCTAGGACAACAGGTTTAGATGCAGATCTCAGTTGAATCTTACCCTTTCTGCCTGCAAATGTTTCTGATGCCAGAATCTTATATTGAAGAAACAAAGAAGAGTTTCAGAAGAGGGGGGGGGGGGGGCAGGAAAACAACCCACCTGTGCTGATTAGTGATGTGATTTTTTTTTTTTTTTTTTGAGACATTAATTCATTTAAAGGAAGCAAAGAATGATAGAGGCTAATGATATGTATTTAGCAATGTATTGTCCTCAGAAATCCTCTAAGATATGGATATATAAGGGAGGGGAAAATAGAAAAGTAGAAATCCTCAATGATATGAATACATAAGGTCAAGATCGGTGCATCCTATGAGTAACAAATCAAGCAAAGGAGGCAGGACACCTGCATGGATGAACAAGGATCTTCTGGAAAAACTCAAATGGAAGAAGGAAGTTTACAGAATGTGGAAAAAGGGACTGGCCACTTGGGAGGAATATAGGAATGTGGTCAGACTATATAGGGATGCAATGAGAAAGGCTAACACCCACTTGGAGTTAAATCTGACAAGGAATGTCAAGGACAACAGGAAGGACTTCTTCAAGTACATCAGTAGCAAAAGGAAGACTAGGGAAAATGTGGGCCAACTGCTGATTGAGGTGGGTGCACTGGTGATGGAGGATGCAGAGAAGGAGGAGCTAATGAATGTCATCTTTGCTTCAGTCTTTACTCTCAGGACAGCCCACAGGAACCCTGGACCCTGGAGGTAAGAGAAAAAAGTCTGGAGAAAGGAAGACTTTCCCTTGATCAAGGGGGATAGGGTTAGAGATCATTTGGACAAACTTGACATCCACAAATCCATGAGCCCTGATGGGATGCACCCATGAGTACTGAGAGAGCTGGCAGATGTTATTGCAAAGCTGCTCTCCATCATCTCTGAAAGGTCATGAGGAACAGGAGAGGTGCCTGAGGACTGGAGGAAAGCCAATGTCATGCCAATCTTCCAAATGGGCAAGAAGGAGGCCCCAGGAAACTACGGGCTAGTCAGCCTCACCTCCGTCCCTGGCAAGGTAATGGAACAGCTCATTCTGGATGTCTTCTCTAAGCACCTGGAGGAAAAGGAGGTTATCGGGAGTGGCCAACGTGGATTCACCAAGGGGAAATTATGCTTGACTAATCTGATAGCCTTCTAAGGTGGCATGACTGGCTGGGTAGATGTGGAGAGAGCAGTGGACATTGCCTACTTTGACTTCAGCAAGACTTTTGACACTGTCTCCCATAACATCCTCATAGGTAAGCTGAGGAAGTGTGGGTTAGATGAATGGACAGTGAGTTGGAGGGAGAACTAGCTGAATGGCAGAGTTCTGAGGGCTGTCACTATCATGATAATTGTGTATATGGTATATTAGGTTTATAATTTCAAAAGCCCATTCTAAAACAGTACTTCTATTCTTGTATAAATATAAAGAGACAAAATTATGTTTATCTATACAAGCAGATATATACTCCACAGTATTAAAACAGTATCGTTGGCTCTTCTATTTTCTGTATTACTGTGAGTATTAAATGTGAATACTAAAATAGGCTTGTCTTTATTTTTAACTGACTAAAAGAGCTTTCTGGATAAAAATTCATTACTGAAATACCAAAAAAAGATACATATTTAGTATGTGTTTTTTTAAATACAATATTTGTGATGAAGGAAGATGTAATCAAGAAATAGTTCTCTTTCACAGGCTGGCAGAGCAATTACAGCATCTTCTGACTTGTTTCAAAGGGGTATGGTATCACTCCAATGAAATCTGGTTTTGATAGAAATTGACCTCTCTCAAATACTAAAAATATTGGATTTGTCTTTCATTGTTATTAATGATTTTATTGAAAAAAAAAAAAAAATCAAAGCTAACCAAAAAAGGAGTTTTACAGAAAAGATCAAAAAAAACCACAATGAAATAATCAGGTGATTAAATGGTTAAAGAAGTTACTTAATTAGCAATATTAAAATAGACTCCAAATGTGTTGAAGAATTTGAAGGAATATGGACTATTCTTTCAACTTAATTTGATTTTAAACAGATAATTTAGTCTTGGTGTTTCTGTAGGTTGGGTTTTTTTGATTGGTTGGGTTTTTTTGATATTTCAAGTAATTCAGACTATTTGAAATAGCAATTCAATATAAAACTCAGAAATTTAAGGGAAACACGGAAAAAAAGATTTTTTTTTAACCACTGTAAATCACTTTCATAAAAATGCAGTAAACATGATCAGTGTTTGGGATGAAATTGCATTCAACAGAGGAGCTGAAGTTAAAGGTTCCTTTTGGCCTCTTTGTAACTTAAACTGTAAAGGGCAAGTTGTTCTCCGATGTCATTTCCAGTTTTTTGAGGGAACTTTATCTTTAGGTATACCTTCTAACTCCCAACTGCGTGACAGCAATGAGTAGTCAGCAGCTTGTGTCTGAAAGAAGAGCCAGGAAAGGAACGCATAGTTGTTTTATGTTGAATAAGCTAGCTTCTGGTAGTTGCACTAAGGATATATCTCACATTCTGTTTATGCCACAGAAAGATCTGGAATTTATATGTGTAGAGGAATGCTGAACCAATTCTGTACCAGTGACAAAACATTAAAAAAAGTAGGATCAAAGACGTGGTTCAAATTGAAGTTGCATTTTAACAAGGAAGTACAAATAACTGTTGAATAGCAGTTTCGTAGTCTAAGCAGAGAAGATACGTACTTCTAGGAACATTATTTCCTGCTGAACATTCTTTATATTTGTCTATATACGTATGCAATCATATATGTGTGTTTATATATGTACATATAAACATTTTTTGAAAAAATGCTGGTCAGCTTTTCATGAAATTATCATAATTTCAGACATCTGGTTAATTTATTGCCAAATCTGAAGAATACTTTCATGGTTTTTTCTTGGTCCCATGTACTCAATATTCTGAGTAAGGTTGTACCCACAAATGAACAGAAATCATCATGTTTTATTTTCTAACACAGGAAATATACAATCATTTCACGTTTCCTCTTATTCCAAGGACATGACAATGCATTCTCTGCTGCTCTGAGCAATTTTTTATGTAGATATTTATATTCCTGAGCCGGTTTTCACAAGATATTTTTTTCAAGCACCACCCCACTGCTATGTGTTAGTTACTTATTAAAATGTAGGAGGTATTACCACTAATATATCAAGTGTATATCTTTGTCACACAGTTGTATGTGTGTTATCAATAGTTTGCCAATATCTTTAGATCCTTCCAGAAAAGTCCTTCTAGAAAAGCATCTCATGGAAGAAGTGTTCTTTTTCATGGAAACTAAGGCACCAGTAATGCAAAACACCTGCTATTTCATTTCTACCTAATACAAGACAAAAGTTATCATTGTTTATTTTTACTTATTTTTGTGAAGGGTATCTATGACATTTGTGTCACATTTTTATTGTATATTCCTTGCACAGGACATATGCATACTGAACTCATGCATCGTTTTTGTTTATTAGCAAGGCATAAGATTTATCTTCATCACATTCCATGATGATTTGAATGGAAACAAGCTCCTAAGTGAAGATGTACACTTCTTTCATTGTCAGCTGTTAGTAATATCTTAGCATCCTTTGAACACAGAAAAATGAGAAACCCTCCTTTTGATACAGATCCTGCTCAGAATATTCTGAAGTTTTTAATCTATATGGTGTAAGCATTACTGAATATTTTCTGAATTTACACACTGACTAATACAAATCTGTTTAGTCTTTTCTATATAAATATTGAATGATTATGGAAATCAGAAGAGAGAAATCTACTGGGTCAGATTTACAATAAGTAAAAATTGGCATAATTTTCCAGTTTCAAAAAACTATACAAATTTATCTACAAGAACTTAGTGAAAGATCTTATTTAAAACTACATATATGCATTATTTTTATATGCTACTCGTTAGCCAAACACCAATTTCAAGCTCACAGGTCAGATTCACTATTTGGCACTTCTTGGTTTTCCTTTCAGTGTAGAAGGATATATCTCACTTTAATGATTTGTCCAGTAATTTTCAATCAATAAATTATTAGTTATTTTGAAACATAAAACTTTGCTAATACTCTTACTCTATCTTCCTCCCTCCCTCCCTCCCTCCCTCCCTTCCCTCCTTCCTTCCCTCCTTCCTTCCTTCCTTCCTTCCTTTGAAAGAAAGAGAAATATTTTGAAAGAGAAAGTATTTGAGAGAAAAAGAAGTATTTTGTGTCTTGGTGTTTATGGGTATGTTTGAAAAAGTTTTTTATAAGCCTTTCTGGACTAAATGTCTATCATCCAAGTGGTTGTGACTGCAGGACACTGGACTCAGGGATTCCCGAGCTTCTACAATGCCATTTTGTAAAACCCATGTGTTGCCTACTACCAGGTGTCTGGAGAGATTGAATAGTTTGTCTGTTTCAAATTACTAGTATAATCTTATTTTCAAAGGAAAAGCAAAGTGGTTTTAAACATGCTGTCTAATCTTAGGGTAGAATCTTGTTCCCTTAACTCATATGCCTGCCCTACAGAAATTTAAGGTATCTGGTCTTAAAGAAAACAGGGATTTCATGTAGCCTACCTCAGACAGTAGATACATAATGGGAATTTGAGCTGTTACTGTGTTAGCCACTTCTAAGACCTTTAAAAATAAGAGACTGTGCATTCAAATTACATTATTTCTCATCCTTGGCTCTTTAGAGATAGACAGGAGTCATTAAGTTTTTCACAAACATTGCAGTGAGCTGTCTCTATTTTGCGGTACAGGGAAGCAGCAGGTAAATGTTTAAATGACTACAACGACTGGGAATTTAATGGTGCACATTTCTGCACAATAACGGATCAGGAACCTAGTGAACCCCCAGTGGGAGCCTTTGCTTTCAGCTTCTGGCTGACTTGAGAGGACTGATTCCACGTCTCAGACAGTGCCATGGGAAAGTTACTCATCTTTAAATCTGCTCCTGTAAATAAGGCTTCTGAGGCCATGAATTTGAAAGCCACTGAAGCCAGTTAAAGCACAAGGAGTGTATAAGATAAAATATAGCCAGATTTCATGAGACATAGTCTAAAACACATGCTTCTCACTGATGGCCTAACCAGGAAGGCAAAGGTAGAATTTTACTTTTCTAACCCAAAGGCTTTTGCATTCCTAGCTGCAATACCTTACCTTCAAATGAAAGATAAAGGAAGTTTTCTGCTTCTTTTTCTCCACTAACATTTTCTCCTGAAAATTAAGAAGTTGATTGTATCTTGCAGTGAGTGACCTACCTACGTGTAAAAGATGTGCAACGTTCCCTAAGAAATGTAGTACTTAATTTTGTAGCATTGAAGAGTTACAAACATGACATAGCTGCTCGTTTTCACAAAAGAGACCCTTCCAAGCATTGGTAGTCAGCAGAAGTCAACTAACATCTAAACTTCAAGCTAAGCAAAGACCTTAATGACATCTTCCAGAAATCCAGATTCTCATTTCTTTCTTCATACACTTTACAGATCAGAATGATCAAGTAAATAATGGTAATTCCAACACACTATTAAAAACTTGACAAGCTTCATATATAACTAAAAATTCCATTATTATTGCTAGACACAAAATAATGATAAGAAACACTTTTTTTTTCTTTTTCCAAATAATTCCAGGGAATCCTGAATGTGTCCTATCTGCAGCTGTGGTCAGTTTTCAGTGCTTTAATGGAAGACAGAAAAATACTTATGTTAGTACGAATCAGGTTTTCTGTGCTTGCAAGAAGGAAATTAGAAGAAAAGTATCACTCTGGATTTGGTATAACTTTATTAAATCCAGAGAAATTTTTCTGTGGACTTCAGTTTAACATTTTTTAACATAAAAAAATTATAAAATATTCTTAGATGCTGTACACTGCCAGGAACACTTTTCCAGAAAAAAAAAAAAAAAAAAAAAAAAAAATCAGTGATGTTCATGCAGGTATATATCTGCAAAAAAACCTGAATGCAAGACGGGGATAGAAAATATCACAGGTGGACACTTAAATTGTTCCTAATCACAAGCATCAAGACCTGTGTAGAAGTGGATTACTGCTGTGTGGTATAAGAATGAGAACACTAGTTATTGAATCCTCCTTGTATTTCCAAGGTTCACCTTGACTGATTTTATTAAGTGTTCAGTGATATCAATTACACCCAGTGATCCACTCCAGTTAACAGCTGTTTTTTCCTCATGTTCCATTCTTCCCAAAAGCAGATTGCTTAGTAGCAGGCATGATGATGATATAATAATGTAAACTTCTCACTAATGAATGACCCTTAGTCTTCCTTCCACCGTTTATCACAAAATACCAGGTGGCTTTTTTGCTTTCTACTTTCTCCAGTTCCCTCATTTCCCTCCTTTCCTAACAGTTAATGGTGATTTCTGTCACAATGATTTCCAAATACGGTTGTCAAAGAAGAATTCATTTTTTTGAATGCTCTGAAGTGATGACATTTGGCCTTCTACCACAGATATCTCTACATTAAAAGTAAGATTCATTGTGTTTCGTGTTATCTTGCCTTATCTTTCTGGAGTTCTAAGCCACTTACATTTTTTGTCTTCATTTTTACATATACTAGTATACTTTCCAGTTTAAAGACTATAATATAATAAAAAAAAAAATATTTAAAAAATAATGAATGAGAATTTTTCTGAGCATGTATTTTCTCTCCCTGTTGTTTCATTACCATAAAGACCAGTGTGTTCTAGAATAAAATTACGAGAATATAAACAGATCAGTGAAATATTTCACACTGATAATATTACTTCTGTGGCTTTATTAGTTTGATTATACTCAGTGATGTAAAATAATAAGTCTAGTTAGAATTCCTAACAGTTCAGTGTAAATATAACTATAAAAATCAATTGAGAAATACACTTTAAAAGTTTCGCAAAAAAAATGCAGTACACACCAAAATAAAATTCTGGATAGTGTGATCCTAAATATAAATCTTTAAACAGTAGGACATCTTAACTAGTTTAACAAGTAAATAAGATGGATTGGAACAGCTCTGTTTCCAATAATATGCTTATGAATTTGCCTTTTACCTCAGGTCTACATCTTCATAACTGGATAAATATTGACCGACCATGAATCCATCTATTGTTTGAAGAAAAGTAATCCACAAAGAAATCTACACTGCCTTACAATTAAAATTTACAAAACAAACCTCTTTCAGGGTTGTTTCATAAGACTTCCAGACTACAGAGCCACAACTCTGACTGAACAAAATGTTTTTAATTTATTTGTGTTTAGTTTGCAAGACATTTTCCTGCTAGCATATGTTCTATTAATTCCTTTGGCCATATAAAAGCTACAGTGATTCCTTAGGAAGTAAAAGAGCACATAGAATCATATATTTTGTAAATTATTTTTCATCTATCTATAAAATAAGCCAGCCATACATCAAAAGATTGGTCACTTGTTAGTTGTCTTCTTCAATTCCATTCTTAGGATTTTTGTTAAAGGGTTTGTTTTGCTTTGTTGTTTTTGTTTTTTTTTTAGAATGTGCCTCAATGACCAATGATTACAGGCACTAGTGTCGAAAAGCAGTAGAGTGCAAAAAAAGATATGAAAATCATCAATTTTTTGTGTATTATAGAATCCATTCTACTTAAACATTCCTAAAATTCCTCTTAGAGAAAGCAAGTTTTTCACCATCTTGTCTCTGACACAGGGCCGCTTTAAGACCTAGTGTCTTATCTATTAATTTACTTACGGAAACATTTTTACTTCTTGTGCTAATATGTGTTATCAAGGTAAGTTAGATATGCCACAAAGCATTTTTTTTTTCATTAACCTGTAATGATATAATTTTCAAGATTCATAAAATAGTTAATGGCAAAAAGATTTCATGAAGAAGAAACATCCAAAATGAATTATCTGATATTCTTTTTAGTCTGTAATTAATAATTACTTCCATTGCAGTTTTCACACCGTGAAACTCTGTTAGAATGGGTCTCTGCATGTCTGTATGTATTACTGGATGTTGTTTCTAGATATATGTTACTCTTTTTGCTCCATACGCATTCTTTTCTCTCTGCATGAAAAGAACTTGTAGAACCTTCTTATTAATGCATTATTTATCTGATTATGTTCCAAAGTGCTTTTGTCTTTCTGTAGTTTTTTTTACTCTGAAATTCATATTCTTCATAAATCTAAGTGTTGTATTCACATATCTGAAATATCTTTTATTTTCTGACCAGCTCCCAAACATTCACCAACAGTCTTGCAAGTAATAATAATCAGACTGTAGCAATTTTGTAATTAGGTTCTGGTAAAAACTGCTTACATTTTATTCAACACTTCAGGAAAGACATGTTAACATGTTGTGATGGTAAAATATTTCACACCTCCATTTCTATCAAAACCAGTAAATCTTAACTTAGTAACTTGAACAGATCCTTTCGTTTCCAAGTATGGGTGGCACAATCAGTACATAAGATGTGACAATTATTTTCAAAACCTTTTAGCCCATGCAAAAAATGGATTTTATATCTCAGAAAATTAAATGCCCAAAAAGATTGTGTTTGTTTTACTGGTGACTACTAAAAGACAATAAAACTCAGTGTAAGATTAAGGTGTAGAAAAAGACAGGAGAGCTGTTTTTAAAAACAGTTAATAAAATGAGTAAAATTATCTAAGGGAAACAAAACATTTTTTCCTCTACCTTTAGTCTAAATGTGGAGAAAAAAAAAAAAAGAAAACAAAACAAAACACAAGAAAACAAAAAAAAACCAAAAACTCATGGGGGAGAGGAGGAACAAAAGAGAAAATAAATTCTCTTTGAAGTTCAAATCATTTGACATAAAAAGCTTCTTCCATGCATTCTTTCTCCTGTCCTTTCAGGTGGTTAGTATCGCCTTAGTATCTGCTTCAGTAGGTACTTCAGTAGGTAGGATTCTGGTCTTGCATTCCACTGGTAGAAATCACTGTTTTCTATATGTGATAACTGTTATGCATTTAGCAGCACTGGAAAGGAGTGAAGAATGTTGTCATCAACCGCTTAGTTTCAATAATAAAATTTCTTTGAAATATTTTAATGCAATTTTTGGCTACATGAACGGGTGCAATCACACCAGCATATGTTGTTATTTTAGAAGACTACTATAGACATGAATACAGCAGTGAGGGACTGGGGTCCAGTTAAATTAGGTGCATTTGGAAAACATAAATATGTTTAAGCCGATGAACAGGTGAAATATATCAGAAAAAGAAATAAAATTATAACGGACAAAATTGTATGTTGGTTCCAGAAAGCAAATAAACAGAACATTAAAATCTGCTATGAAGTTTTTGATTGTTAGCTGAAAAATGTTCCGTGAGAAAAAAAAAAAAAAAAAAAAAAGCTTAACTTTTCATATGCATTCAGAAAAACAACAAAACAAACAAAATAAATAATAACAAGATGAATACTGAATAGAATGAGCAACTTTTCCTTCACTGCAAGTGAGAGCATCAGAGTGCAACTATCTGGGTAATTGTCCATTGTTTATGAGTAACTCCAAATTTTGTGGTACTTACTGCACACAGAATTCATGGATTTAGAAATGCTGACAGACATGGTCTTGGAATAAAGAACTAGGGATCGGGGAATCTTGCAAAATTTATTTTTTTTAAAAACTAAACAACAGCTTGTAAATCTGTGGATTTGACTTCTCCCCTGTCTGCAGCTATGATGCAGCTTAGTTGGAGGGGCAAGAAACCAAACTGAAAAACAAACAAACGAAATGCATGAGAGATATTTGCTGTCTTTTGCATCAGATTGAAATCTTGTGAGTTAGGATAAGTCTTGCTTTTCCCCCCTTGCCTTGCTTGTGCCACCACTGGAATAAAGAGGAGAAGTCATTATGGTTTGTGTTGAACAAATTGTGCAGTTCTGCTTTCCTTTTATTAGTCTGGATCTGTAGACACTACATTCGTTAAATCCAGTGTTCAATTAAGATGATGAAAAGGATTCAGTGAGGAAATATCAATTTGTTATTACTGAAGGACCACTTGGTCCTCTGTGTTTGTGGTCCTAGGCTTTGTGAAAGAGCAAATCAACAGTACAGTTAGAAAATAACAGTTCAGTTTGTTTCATTCAGCTTTCACAACAAGAATGTGCAAAAAGGAATCTTGAAGCATGCCGGTTTTGTTCCCTTTATTCTTAAGTGATCCTACCAGTGAACTCCCAAATTAGCAAGGTCTAGTAATAAGTTTGAAGATGTAATGTTTAATATTCAGGTACTCCAAAATAAATCTTTTTTATTTTCATGAATCTTGCGGACTGAACTATATGACCGCACAAGCTATTAACTATGAAGATAAATTCCCATTAATTGATACAACACCTAGAAACATTCAAGTAGGAAGCAATGTCCAACTTTCTACTCAAAACGGGGTCAACGTTGAATTCAGACAAGGTTGCTCAGGGCTTTGTCCAGCTGAGTCTAGAAAATGTCTGAGGATAGACACTTCACAAGCTGTTTCTGCAGCCTATTCCAATGGTTAATAAAACTGAATTCCCATACCACACCCTGCCCTTAACACCAATTTGTTTTCTCTCCTTCCTCCACCATACACCACTGGCCCTGGATCCACCTCCTTAATGACCTCTTGTAGTCAGTGGGGGACAGCTGTTGGGTTCTTTCCCTAAACCAGCTCTTCTCCAGCTCAGCTCTCCCAGCCTTTATTTGGAGGTCAAGTTCTCCATTTCCAACCATGATTGGGGGGGTGGGGGGCGGTGTGAGGGGGGTGGGGAGGGTGGGAGAAAAGAAAAGGAACAAAACAGATAAGTAAACAAACAAAAAAACTCCCAAAACTGCGGGGGGGGGGGGGGGAGTTAAAAACAAACCCATCACCCAAGTCCCCCAGCACTTGCTTAAATAAAAATCTGGTGAAAAAAAAATCAGAAATAAATGCCACACAAATTGCTACATGGAAACAGGTCTTAAGCAACTGTAAAAACAAATGGAACAAAAGAATGTTGTATTAGGTGTGTGTGGCAGGGTTTTGGTGGGGGAGTGTTACAGAGGTGTTTTCTGTGAGAAGTTGCTAGAAGCTTCCCCTATGTCCATAGCCTCTCTAACTAAATATCTAAATAAAACCTATATAAAAAGTGAAATAAGTAGAAAACAAAAAACACTCCCCAAAAGTAACTATTAGAGGGGGGAAAAGAAAGCCACACCGAGCAACTTTCAGTGACAAACAGTCAATTGTCTAAATAAAAAAATGAAACCTTAAAAAGAAAAAAACAAACAAACCAACCCAACCGAACAAGCAAGTACTTGGGAGGAAAGAAAAGCTTCTGAAAAAAAAAACCCAAACAAAAAATCCAGCCCCAAATTTGCATCTAAATAAGTAATTAAAGAAATAAGTAAATACATACATACATACTCATAAAAACTCACTAACAAACTGCCAAAAGTAGGAACGTCACCACTCCTCAAAAAATTCCACTGAAAAGGAGGAAAAGAAAAAAAAGGAAATGTAAAAAAAGAAATACCCCTCCCCCAAAACCCATCTATGCATACATCCAAAAAACAAGGGAAGAAATAAAAGAAGCTACCACAAAAAGCCCTGTTCCCCAAATCAGAAAAATAAAAATGGTTAAAAAGAGCTGCCAAAAGTGTCTGTCTCCAAAATACCTATTACCTGCCTGTTTGCTGCATTCTGCATAGCAGTGAGCTGACTCAAGGTGCTGGCAGAGAATGAAATACCAGTACTGAATCACATTTCTTATGTAAGTGTACTTGCAGGTTTCTTATAACCCTAAAAGGATTCATGAGAGAGATCATAAATCTCTTCAAAATGTCTTCCCTTGTTCCACAGTAAGGGAGTACAGCCTGACAGAGTGCTTTTAAAATGTGTCTGCTAGGAACTTCCTATGCTTCCGTAATAATTCCAACATCATCAAAACCTTCTCATTTAAATAAATCCTGCCAGGGATTTATCTCACCTAATTTCATGGGGGTAATTCCCTTGCCTAAACTTTTGCTACCAGGGCCATTTTAGGCACTGTAGGTTCTGCCTACCTTCTAGTTGTTCCTCAACATGAAAAAGGGTTTCTCCTAGGTTCTGTGTAATATCTGCCCATCCAACATGCAGACATCTCAGGGCAGGGGGTAGAGTTTGGAGGTCAGCTGGAAGCAATGTAGGATAAATTAATTTTACAAAAAATGGCCTTGGATTCTTATATTTTGGCAACTGAATCATGCCCAGAATTCAATAGTGAGTCTCCGTTTACCTCTGAGAAAGTTAGCTTAGTATTTCATTAAAGGGAATGGAGAGAAACTTTGCATTTTAGGGCGTGACTCATGTGAACCATTTTGGACATCTGCTTTATGAGATTCCACAGAGGTGCCTATTTCTCCACTGACTGCAAAGCGGTGACAAACTAAGACATAGAAATCAGCTGTAGACATTCGAAGTAGGTAAGATTACTTTTTCAAGGGAAATTCATGGTCTCTATCTGGCAGTACTGTACGTGTGCTGTACCACAATTGTTACACCTAAAAAAACCCCAGATAAACTCCACTTCAATAAGTATCAAGGCAACTCCTATGCAGAAACTCTGTTGGTTGTGTTCATGACAACATGGTAGCTGCTTTTGCCAGCAGATGCAGAGGAGGAGAGACAGAGAGAAATAATAAACAATTCTGATATATTTTTCCACCGTCTTTTCCAGAGAGTTCTGAAAATTATAGAAGTCTCTGTGACTTCTGTGCTATTCTGACTGGGTACCACTCTGACTAGCTTACCAAATTGGAGATTTTGTCACAGAGTACAGGGGCTATAATGAACTCATAATCAAACCAACAGATCATTCTTAAACTAAAAAGTATACAAAGCAGCTTTTGAAGTGAATGGGATGGCTGCAACACTCTGATCTGCCTGCATTTTATCACAGAAAATTAATGATGTCAAAACCTGTGGTGAACCTTCTTTAAGAAATATCATTTATTCATAGGTCACACAGGCAGCAACCAAGTTTTAATGGATCTGTGAATATAAAAAGAGTACTCTGTAAGCAATGCATCATAATTTGTTGTAGACTTGGAAGAGGCAATGAAGAGCCTGCCCTACATTCATGCCCTGTTTATTTGAAATCCACAGTTTAAAGCAACCGAAAACTACAGGAACAGAGAAGTGAGCCAACATTTCTTCTTTCCTTGCTTCTATCTGCAAAGTTGCTGACATTTATGCTGGCTGGCTACTCAAGTTTTAATCATCAGTGGATTTAAAAAGGCCATAGATGCATCTATTTCAGAAAACTTCAATAACTTTCCACTAGTTGTTTCCACAGCTATAAGCGTGTGTAAGGCATTGGGTTCCTAAAAATTCACTATCATGATATTTTTGGCAGAGTAAGAAAGTAATATTTCTTCAAAACAGTAGTCTTCAGCACCTAAATTTACAGTATGTCCTAGATATTTCAACTACTATATTGCTATTTGTGTTTGAGCAACACTGGGATTTTATTCTTCCCTACATGAATTGTGAAAATGGAAGGGATATTAATTTCTGGCCAAAATTTTGACCTTTTCCTCATACATTTCTAGCATATTTTTTTTGCTGATAGCAGAGTCCATTTCAAAAAGAATTTAAAACAAAAAAAAAGAAAAACAAAACCAAAAAAACAAACACTAAACACAAAAAAACCCCCAACCTAATAAACAACAACAAAAAAAGTTAAGTATATACATTTTTTTTATCTAGTTTTCTTAAGGGATTGCATTTTGCAGGTCTTTCAGTTCTTCTCTAGAAATTTTTTCCCTAAGAAAATTTGCCAAATATCTGTCACCTTTTTGGGACATATTTCAAGCACATCCCCATCTCTCCCCCCTACCCTCCCCGTTAGATATGGCTTCTCATTAGAGGACGGAAACCCAAAGTATTATCTTCACTAAGTCACAATACATGCCTTCACTGAGTCAGCATAATGCAACTCCCTTTCTAGTCTAAGACACAGAAGCACATGAATAATGATCAGCTACCGATCTAATTCTGTCTCATCCAAAGGAAATATTCTAGTGAAAGGGGAATTGAAGTTGTCTCAGACAGCAAGGGGAGAGATGTTATGGGGCAAAAGTTACACCGACGTCAAAAAGCAAGTTTCATGATTGTAGGAAAACTTACTATTTCTCATAAATCAGCAATAACTATTTGTAATGTAAAGAAAATATTCTGCTCACCTGGCCTTTACACAGAGCAGTGGCAGACCTTTGTTGGATATGTTTCCCCAAGGGACTGTTTCTTTCACTATATATTCCTTTCTAAGTTAAATCATTGGCATAAACCACCAATGGCCTTATTTTATTTTTTTTTTTTTTTTTCATGTCACCCCAGGCTAATATCTTTGATTATTAGTATTTTTTTTTTTTTTTTTTTTTATATTTGCTGTTGTTACATATGTTACGGTCACCTTTTTGAGTCCCATGCCCAAAGTTTTATAAGGATTAAAGTTGTTAAGAGTTAATTTGTGCTTCTTTGCTTCTTTCCTATGCATGCCTAGAAAAGGTAGCCTAATGCTTTTGGGTAAGCCTCACCTGTAATCATTATTTGTATTTTGTTTTGTTTTCCCAACACATATCAGAATCACCTAATGGGTTAGAGCTGGGCAGATGTAGTCAAGGTCTCACTTCTCTCAGCAGCACTTCTGGGTGTTCTTCCCACCATGAAGTCTCAGAGTAGGACAAGAAAAGTACAAAAGTAACCCTTTTATACTGTTTTTGTTGTTAACCCCTTAGTTCCAGATAAAAATGAAACACTCAGAAAACACATTTCCAGGTTATATAAAAGCTTAATTCCAGCTTTAGCACTTGTGAAGAAATAATTTTGTGCATTTGCTTTGCTTTAATGCAAGCCAATTTGTGTTTGTTTATAAATAGTTCTTACAGGGTCACCAATATTCAATATCTGCTCAATGTCAATTCTGAAAAGTGTTCTAAGGACCAAAGAAGGTCCTCATACATAATTGCCACCAAGAAGGAACATTTAGGTCTAGCAGATCTAGCAGATCCTCAAAACCAAGGGGGCAGGGGGTCTGTCTTGTTCATTGCATCATCAAAGTTCAGTAAGCACTCCACTACTATCACCAAAAAAGTCAGGTCTGATTACAGTGTTTATGGAATGCAGACTCAATTCAGCATCCAAATCTCATCACAAAGAAGCTGTAGAATCCAGGCAGCCCAGTCAAATCTCACTGGAAGTCCAGCTAAAAGAGACAGGTCATGGTTTGTGGAAAGCTCTAAGGATTGTGGTTTTTCTTGAACTTCATACCTGGACCAATTTGGAATAACTGATAAAGATTATGGAAAATACTTTCATGTATTATTGCCTCAAGACCACTAAAAAGCAATTAATTCTCAAAGCTTGAAGGCTAAGACATTTATAGCTCTTGTAAAACAAACAAACAAACAAAACAAAAAGGTAGTAAAGTAATTGTCTAATCTTCGTAAAATGCTCTAAATATTCAAAGCACTGTATAAATACTAATTCTTATTCCACCAAATGCTGAATACGCACATTGTACTTTACTTTACTTTTGCCTTATTTTATTTCCTGTAATAAGCTACAATACTTGTTCTCAAAATCTGGCTTTTTAAGCTCTGAAGAAAGAGTAGAGCATTTGACCCCTGCTAGGAGACTGAGTTTTCTGGCCAAAATGACACACTGCTTTAATTTGCTAGGGCCAAACTATGATTTGTCATGCCCACCATGTAGCTATACAACACATGTCAAGGCAGAGCACATACAAGGCAAGCTTATATCTCTTTCACTTAACTCACTGAAAAAGATTTCAGTTACATTACTTGTAGTCTACAGTACTATAAGTTTATTGAAGTTTTAAAACCACTTACTGCAAAATCAGTTCTGCCTTTTAAAAAAAGAAAGACAACAACAAAATTCTGGTAATTATGTCATTCTTGAATGATGGTTTCAATTTATACGCCAGCTATTATCATGTTCTGTTGGTCAGCAGCCTAATAGTTACCTGTTCATGTTAATTTTTGTTATGAAACTGGTCATGCTTATGAAACAGGTGACTTGCTTAAGAGAAAAGTATTTCTTTTAAAAGTTTCTCATGATCATGGAGAAAACTTCCAGATCTGTGTCAGAACTTGATAAAAAACATCACAGTTCCACTAACTAAAGAGATCCACAATTCATTGCCCATATTTTTTTAATCAGAATTCTCTAAGAAAATACAATACTTGGCAGAGGCAGGTTAAGGGGATCCAGTGAGTTTTATTTTTAAAATAGATAGCAACAATTTCCTAAAAAGGAGTAGTAAATATGAAATGTAGTCGATATATGTTAGAATATATTCGGTAAATGAGCTACTATGTACAAAGATGTGTCCTAAAGCATTTTCATATATTATGAAGCAACTAACAAATGAAGGATTCTCAGCAAATCATTAACAAATTTGTTCAAGAAAGAGTTCCAAATCTGACATGTGTTTGAAGGCAGTGGAGGGATAATAACTCTGCACTGCAACTCTAGCAGTGGTACAGATGTTCAGCTAAGCTCAGTCTTTAATTTCAGGTATGTTGTTATTGCTGTTATAATATGACCTGTATCTCAGAATTTTATGATCCGTTCATACTGAGAAAAATCAATATGATTTATCAACACACACATTTTTCCTATAAACCAGACAGCAGTCTCTTAAGCCTCCTCTCGGTAGTCAATCTCTGTCCTAAATTTACTACTAGAAAAGATTTAATTGCAGCCAAGGTTTTAAATCACTCGTAGCACCTAATATGGGTGCAATTCACATATGTTGAGATATCTTTCTTTTGTTGGTTGAGGTAACATAATCTAATTACTGTCGATGCAAAGCCTGTGAGATTTAAATCTTTCTCCTTAACCTCTCATCTTCTCTAAAGTGATCATTTTTATTCAGTATTTCAAGGTTTTGTCAGCACTTGCCAATTTATTTTACTTTTCATTGTAGTAATGCTGTCTTTTTTTCCTGCCCCCCTCATTTTTGTTCTCTCACTCTTCCTCATTGTTTTTCACCTCTTCTTGTGTCTCATTAGATATATGGCATCTTCTGTAGGGGCAGAGACATTAAAACCAAAGTAAGGAACTGTGTGCTTTCAAAGTTATTTTAAATGTGTTTTTACAGAGAGAAGCTGCAAAGATGAGCAGTCTTTCTCCCCAGTAGAAACAGAGTTCCTCAGCCATGCTAGGTGACATTGACAAAAAATGCTATTTGCAGGAAAACTGCTGGCAGGAAGACAAATCTCCTCTTGTGATTCATATCTTCAAGGAAACCAAATAAATCCAGCAATTCACAGGAGACACTAGGATAATAGCAATGCTATAGTTGCATGTAGTACAGGCAATTTAACATCAATTTATACTTATTAAAGCCTTTTAAAAATATAGATATTTGGATCTTATAGTAAAGAACATGGTAAAGTTAATTTTACACTTAGAATAATGTAAAAGAAAACATATTTCTTTTTTGTGTATGTGTTGAAACTACCCACCTAAGATAATAATACATTTCAGATCACATTCAAAGCAATTTCTTTTGCACAGATATTGTACATAAGACAAAATACCATAACTTAACCTCTCAACTAAATTACCACTTCCCTGTACCAAAAGTACATGAAGTCTTCAGGTACCATAAGACAGAATTTTCCCAGATGCCTAAAAGTTACTACCAAGTATCTTGTTGTCTCTTATTCTTCCCAGTGTTTTTCAGGCAGCATGTGGGATCAATAAGGGGAAGGATACCTATAAGAGTAGGAAAATAAAAATATATATTAAAAAAAAATCTATTTGAATGCCATGTGAAGAGATGGCCTGCAGGTTCTTCCAGAAGAATAATAGGATACCTGATCTCAGGCTCTGTTTCTCGGGTGAGGAGTACTTCTTCAGGAAGGAGCAGTAATTTGTTTTTTCAGCTGTACACATACTTTGTAGCACCTCTCCAGCTGCTACGTTTACTGTCCATCTGTATCTTTTACAGCCAAGAGAAATCCCTTTGGGTTTTTGTCCAGGTGTCAAGATGATGAATTGTCATTCAGCATTCATCTCACATAGCTGGAGACTATTAATCCAGAACTAAAAAGTTTTACAAGTCCTGTAAGTAATAAGGACTAAAAATTCTGAAAAGTTGTCTAAGGCAGTAAAGGCAATCTCTTATATTTTTTGTTAATATGTCTTACCTGTAGTGTAAATTCTCCACTATGAAGCCAGCATGAATACTTACCGGTTAAATTAGTTAAATGCTCTAGAGGAAGGCCTAATGGACTGTTGGTCATAACGGACATTTAGCATAAATTGTTCAATGGAAAATTTTATTTTTCTTGGAGAAGTCTGTTGTAACACAAGTGCTGTAAAAAGTATTCATAGTATATGACATTTCTTCTCATTCATGTAGCATCATAGGATAATTCAGTTTGGAAGGAACCTCAGAAAGTCCCTAGCCCACCCAAAGCAGGGCCAGCTCTAGGATTGGATTAAGTTGCTCAGGGCTTTGTCCAGCTGAGTCTTGAAAAGCTCGGTGGATGGAAAATGCACAACTTTTCAAGGGCTGGGATGTTCCAGTGCTCCATTATCTTCACAGTGATGTTTTTCCCCCTTATATCCAGGCAAATAGACTGGTTTAACTCATGGCTTGTCTCTCATTCTTTCACCATAAATCTCAGTAAAAAGACAAATCCATCTTAATGGTCCCTTTATAGATGCTGAGGAGCTGCTGTTTGGTAGTCTCAAAGCCGTCTCTTCTCCAGGCTGAGCAAGCCTAGCTCCATTAGCCTCTTGTCGTGGGACACATACTGGAGTTGCTCGATGGTTCCCAGCTGAGCTCATTAAAATTTATCAGCATCCATCTTGGATTGGTGGGCTCAGAACTGGATATTGCATTTCAGACGCATCTAACGTGATATGTAAAGGGGAACGATCACTTCCATTGTCATACTGTGTTCCTCTTGATAAGAACTAGGATGCTGTCGGCTTATTTAATGCTGACACCTCGACCCCAAGGTTCTTTTCATCAGAACTGTTCCCCAGTCAGTCACTCCTCAGCCTGTTCCACTACAAGGAGTTAGCCCATCCCAAATACAGAACTTTACATATGTTCTCACTGAATTTTCTAAAGTTTCTGTTGGCTCATTTCTCTAATTTGCCTGCATGTCACTGAAAATTAACACTGACCTTTAGTGTGTAAGCAGTTTCTCCCAATATGTTGCTATCCACAGACTTACTCAGCATTCACTACATTTCTTCCTCCAGATCATTGATAAAGATAACAGAAGTCGTCACAGGATAAGACTTCTGAGGAACTCCACTTGTAACTAGAGACTTCCAAGTGTTGCTAAAGTCAAGGTAAATGACATGATGACTCTCTCTTTATCTACAGATCCAGTCATTTCATCATGGAAGGCAGTCAGATGGGTTAGGTGTGATTTAGCCTTGGTACATCCATGCTAATGCTTCCCAGTCACCTTCGCTTCATGTGCTTAGAACCGTGCTCCAAGAGGATTCTCTCCGTAACTTTCTCAGGGACTGGTGACTGTAGGTCCCCAGGCTGACCTTCTTGTCCTTTTCTGAAGATAAGTACAACATTTGTCTACCTGCAGTTACCAGGAATCTACCCTGACAGCTGTGACCTTTCAAAGACAGAAAAAAAAAAAAAAAAAAAAAAACAACCAAAAACCAAAACAACTTTCAGTGATAGCAGCCAGCTTCCTCTGCACCTTCAGGTTCATCCTATTTGGCATACACATGTGTATACTGTTCTCAAGGCAATTCATTCAGCTGCTTGATGGCAGTTGTTCACCACTATGCTTTCTCAACATTTCAGTCAAGACGTGAAGATCATCTCACTAGAGATCTTGCTGAAGTTTCTAACTGAGAATTACTTTTCATATAATTCTATTTAGTTCTGTCCCTCTGAACTACATCTGGGGATCATTTACTGAGGAAAATTTAGGTAAAACTGAAGCTATTAAATGGTACAAAATAGCAACAATTAATATTAGTTATCTTCTTTGATATCCACAATTCCCAGTAAAAAGCACACTCCCACAGCACTGTAATCAGTGAAGTTCTCAGATGATTTCAAAGGGAGCTGAATCTTACAGAGCCAGATGCATCTGTACTTTTAGACAGATTTAGGAATTCATCTTAACTCATTTTAGTTTTTATTTTAATAGAACGTAATTTATTTTCTATTTTTATTCAAGGTAAAAGTTATTATTTACAAAGGGAATGAGGAGAGGCATGGATCAAAGGCTATTAGAACAGATGGCTTTGTAAATAAGAGAGGTGTAACCATTTCAGTGTGAGATTATATATGCCAAATACTCATGAACCTTTCTAAGAAAACTACACAGATTATATCCTGAATTATTTTTTTAACCAAAAATAGTTATAAAAAAATCTGACATCTTCTCCACCCATATATTTCATGTCCATGGATAGTGATGGCCATAGCTTGAGCAATGAAGGAGAATAGTTAATAACATCATATTAAAATATCACAGTTATTATGCGTAAGTATTCTAAATTGTGGTTATACAAATTTAAGCTTCGGCAGTGCTGAAAATATATGAAACTTGGTCTTTCTAATTCACAGATTTATCAACCTGTTTTTCAAAAACCACAAAAAATATTCAGATTTTTAAAAAAACCCAGATGTTTGTAATTTCTATTGGAACCCATAAATTCCCCCTCCTTGGTAAAGAAATATATCGGTCCCTTATGAATCCTAATTATTCTAATATCTGCATGTATATAGAGATATACAACAATCTGAATTTTGGCTGAATCTGACAGTGGATGACACTTCCCTGGGTGGGTGACAGGGGACTTGGTGAGAAGGGACAGTAGCTAATATCTGCTGGAGGTTTGTTTTTGGGGTTTTTTTGTTTGTTTGTTTGTTTGGTTGGTTGGGTTTTTTTGCAGTGGTGCAGTCTTTTCATCTATTCCAAACCACACTTTAGGAAGTCAGCTCTTCCTAAGGGCTTGTGATAGCAAAAAGACTACAATTAGTTAATGAGGTTAGTAAGAAAACTGAAAGACTCAGACACATTTTTCTCACCTTTCTGTTTTTCCGGTGGGAGTTTATCACCTGCTCTGATGGAACTAAATGAAAATTCCCAGTCTGCGGTTCCATGAATACAGAAGTTATTTTTGCACATACAAGCTGAGTAAAACAATGATGTAAAAGTCAAATTATGGCAAATGTTGACTATTTCATAATAGTTGTATTCATTACATTAGCGAGCAAGCAAAGATTCTATTTTTCCATACATTTTGAAGCGGAGGCATAGTCCTGTCCTGAAGAGGGAAAAACTGTATTTAACAAGACAGTTGTCTACAGGACATGAGAAAGGACTGTAAAACATGCCATTATGTTAATAACATACAGAGTTCATAAACTTGTACTAGATGTTTTAAACATCTATGATGAAAGATAAGAATGTAAAGAAAGTCATGCTTTCCCTGTTCTCAGTGGCTCAGTATAAAGAGGTTTGTATCAATATGTCGCAAAGATTTGGTACAGACACGCAGGTGCTGGGTCCATTTACTTTAGGCTTTAAATAAGAAATGCTGTAATAATAAAAGTGCTGGTGGTGCACAGGCCATTTCGGCTTAGAAAAGAATAGAGTTGTCTTTTCAGTGTTTTCAGGTTCAGTGATTCGCAAACACCACTATTGCAAGCACACTTGCAAGCTCCGCTGTGTGGACAGCTCACGTGTCTTCTGTCTGTGATACTTCCTTGTGCTCTATATAAACATGCCTCGTGTTCTAATGGCTAGAACAAGTCCCTGATTGTTAAAAGCTCCTCAAAAGCAATCTTATCGTATGTTTTCAAGTTTCTGTACGAAAGATACACTCTGCTGTGGTTAAAATACATATGCATATATATATATATATATAAAAAAACTCAAACATTTTTTTATTTTCTCTTACTATATTCTGAAACAGGAATGGAAAAAATCAGTGAGGAATTCCATCCCATACGTTGCTAACTTCAGGTATAAATTGATGTAGAAATAATTCTACAGCATATAGGTACCTGAGACACAAAGTTTAGAATAAATGTATTACACTGGCACATTTATACAACCACATATATGTGTGCGTGTGAAATGTTTATATACTGTATATATAATGTAAGTATACATATATGTATGCACATGCATATGTATTTTGCCTCTTTCTCCCATTTTCTCCTTTTTAACTCTCTAGACAGATGAAGAAACGTGCATGTCTAGTGGATGGTGTCCCTGCCCATGGTGATCTTTATGGTCCCTTCCAACCCAAACCATTCTATGATTCTATGTTCTATTTAATTGCTGGGTAACTGAACATTATGAATTACTGTTTACTTACTCTTGGTCTAGAAGGATATTCTCTGATTTCAGTAACTAACCAAAGGGTCTGACTCCAACTAAGTTTTCCACAGCCTACGATGAGCAAAAGCCAAATTCAACTGCAGTTTCTCTATGGAGATGAAGGAAAGAAAGAAAAAAACAACCTCTAAGTTATTTCTACTTAATTTGTCTGGTGTCTTCCTTGTGGTGTATATCAGATCTGTATGGAGAGAGCAAAATAAAATCATTCCTCAGGCAACTGGGATGGGTTGTTTTTACTACGACTGATCAATCTCTGATGCTGAAGGGAGCAGGGAAAATGGGATTATAATCAAATAACTTTGTTCTTTATAAATAAAAGTGTTAATTAGCATTTTAATTGCAGGACTTGTGCACTGTGAGTGGTATGTTGTATTGTTCTCAGCAACACAAAACTGTTTTATTTTGAAGTGCCCAATAATTTAACATTAAATTTAATGACTTACTCTTCTCATTATGCTCATTAGTATATGAAAAAAATGAACAAGATATGGATAGCTCAGGGCAAAACACATTCTTGCCTCTTGTGGAACAGCAAGCTTTTTCTACATTTCACATACATATCGTGAGAATAAGCAACTATTTCAATCTGTAGATGAAACTCAGCATTGTCTTTCTTTACCTGACAGTCCTGTGCTTTTCCAGAGAGGATCTAATTCATCTCTCAAAGACCTTCTCTCAGAATTCTAACTCTCATCAAACACAGTCAAAAGAGATTCAGTTCAATGTACTTATCCTTTTACTCGTACACCTAGACGTGGTCTTCCAGGTGAGGATCTCCACTGAGAAATTATTACAAACAGGACTCCTTAGCGCAAATCAACCACAAAGGCTGGTTTTGTTTTATTTCGGTTTTTGATTTTTTCCCCCCCTCAGCTTCTGAGATATTAGAATAGAAATACAAATACTATAGACAAAAAGACAGAAAGCCTTCTCACCACAACCAAGGTCATGCTGCTGAAAGGGGGTTGTGGTCACTTACAGTAAAATATCTAATTATCTGCAAGTTAAAAACTAAAGTTATTATAAAAGAAAACATTTCTAAATCCATTTGCCTTGGTAGGCTTTGGTGTATAAGTAAGGCTCCTGTCTCCATTCATTGAGATATATCTCAGTCTTACCCTGAGAGACACATATTTCAAGTAACGCAGCAGCGTTCCCTTCCCACAGACATATTAGGTTACAGTCAAATGAATCTATACAACTGGTGAATGATGAAGATAAACAAAGGTAAACCTTGTCCTACTGTGATTGCAGTGAGCTTCCCTGTACTGACCCCATATTAACAGCTTTGGTATGAGGTTGTGAAAGAGAAGTAATTGGAATTCATGGGGATTCTTAGACCATTGAATGGTTCAGTAACCTTGGCATTAATTTATAAATTGCTTTTGCTTTCAAAATACCATGCACAGAAGATAGACTATTCAAATAGCTTAGGGAATACAGCTGCCTTCACCACCACTCTTTATTTAAAAAGATCTGACCTTGATGTGTTGAGGACCTGACATTAATGTCAGTAAAGACCTATCTGAGAAAGGACAACAAGGATAAAACTTGTTATTTAATTGTGAGCTGACAGATGTACTAATTTATTTTCTCAGGAAATAAATTTCTATTAGGCTATAGCAGCCTTTTTATTCAACCTCTTTAGACTGTAGAATAAGAAAATATTTTTTTATTAGAATGTTAAAAGAAAAGATATCTCACAGTTACTTACACGTTGCAGCCAGAAATATTAGAAAAAGAAAATTGTATGGAAAAGCACATATTCTAACAAAGAAGAGTTTCAAAAAGACATCAAGGAAGAAGTCAATCCATGTGAGACCAACTGCAGATACAGAATTTCTGGAAGCTTTGTTTTCTTAACAAAATATGTCTGTCCAAAACACAGAAGAACATAATTTAGGGAGTAAAAGTAGAATGGAGATATAGGCTGGAAAGAACCTCTGCAGGTCATCTGGCCAACCTTGTATGAAACACAATTGGATTCAGTCTTAGATAAGGTTACTCAAGGACTTGTCTACTCAAGATTTGTATTGCAAGATTTCCATAGGTCCCTTCTAGACTAGGGCTTCCCTGGACTTTTCTGTGGTTCTATGAAAAAAGTAATTCTCTGTGTCTTTTATCACTGTGTTCTCCATCCTACTGAGTTTTGGTCTAGTTACTTTAGTCTTCCTTTTCTGCCGATATATTTACAGGTGCCATTCTTGCAGTCTGTCACATTCCGTATCAAACCTAACTCCACCCCTGTATACCTGAGTAAAGTCTCTGTTCCTCTCAGGTGACACATCCAAGATTCCACCTTCTACGTACTCCTTTTTCACATCTAAGCTCAGTCAAGAGTTCCCTGTTCAGCCCACATTCTGCTACTCCTGCTCAACTTCTGCATATCAGAATGGTCCCTTTCTGTGCTCTGAGGAGGCTTTCCAGGAAGATCAGGCAGGTTTCCTGTGTCCTTTCACCCTGCAGGCAGCCTCCCATGGGATTCCAACAACTGGTTCCCTGGAAAAAAGCAGAATTCATCTCTCTTGAAGTAATTCTACTTGCCCTCCTAATTTCTCTCATGATCTTAAATTAAACGACCTTGCTGTAGCTGATGTTACTGTAGCTGAGGCTGTTAATGACTATTCCTATCTATCAGAAGTATTTTATTAATCATCTCACTGAGTTCCTGTATCAAGAAACTGTAATCAGCATACTCCAGATCTCTACCACTTTGTTTGCACACAACTGTTTTGCCCACCCAGTAAATGTTAAAGTGGTTGAAGTGTTTTATGAGAGCCAGGGCCTGTAATTGTGAGGCTTATACAGGTTGTCGAAAAGCAAATTCCTCCTCTTTTTTGGAGACGCCTGTCAATATTTCACTGATACTGGTCTGTCCTCTAATTTCAATCCATAATCCATTGATCAGCTCTCAACCTTTACTAGAACAAAGATCCATGCTTTTGGATTGCTTTTATGTGTAAGACATAACCCCCATTTCCCAGCTTTTCTGACACCTGTATCCGTCCATGGCAGCACTTCAATTATTTGAGCTCTATTACCAAGCCTCTTTGATCCTAGAAGGACTGCATATGCTGTGGGACCGGCTGGAATATGTGGATCAGGCTCAGCTGGCTTACCCTGATGGAAACTGTTTCTCCCCAGCTCTCACCAGGGCACTACATCTTTTCTGCAAGAGCACATCTGCACTGGAAAAAATTTTTCTTGTTTAGCCAGAAGTAACAAGTTTCCAGCCTCTGCCTGCCCACACATAGATGTTGGCCATCTCTCTTTCCACGCAATATTCTGGAGGTTCAGCAACTGTAAATAAAGGTAAACTCTCTGTCTGTAATCAAATAGGATATTTAAGGTAGCTAAGACATTTAATTCGCTTCTTTAATTTGAAGCTGAAGGCCAATAAAACAAACAAACAAAAATCCAAAACAATCAAAATCACAAAAAGCAAAATAATTTGAGAAGGCTTATTGGACCATATGGAATGGTCCAGTATGGAATAATATGGAATGGTCCAATAATGGTCCAACACACCACAGGATGCTATCCCGTAATACCACATGTACACTAGATGGAGGGTTACTTTAGCTTAATATTGTATCTTCATTTTGTATGACTGAGATGAGATAAAGAAGGTAGCATATACTGCATGACACAAAAGAGACGTCTGCTTTCTTACCTGACATACCTGGAATTCTTCACTGGAAACTTATATCCTATAAATTTATAATTAAAACAATGTTCTTCCTCTTTGTATTTTTCCCAGAGGGAACACTTCTACAGCCTTGTGCCTTTAGCAGTAGATAGTGCTCTGTATTTTCACCTTATTGGTTGATGTCTTTCAGGTGAGAGATTCCTAAACAGGTATAATGGTTTCTGAGGAAAAGACTCTTACAAAATTGAAGTTTTGCTGGTATTTTTTCTAAAAATAATTTATTTTGTAGGATCATAATTTGTGAAATCATATCTATTCATCATTGAAAAAAATATAAATAAAAGTAACATTGTTTTAGGGGGAAATATTAAGGAGTAGAGGATAAGTTTCTGTCTTCAGTGTTACCATTGAGTAATCTTATAACATTTGACCTTCACTTTACCCAATTCTCAAGAAAGTTTCAGATCTAGTGTTTTAGCATGTGTTTACTGATAGACCTTTTTCTTCTGTTCATAGTACAATCTATCTGTAACTGCTAAGAAGAACTGCAACATATACAGTTATTATTTAATTATTTCCGTTCATTTATTTTCTGTGACCTATGCAATTTTCTCTGTTTCAGTGACTTGAGACAGTACTTTTTGTTTAATCATAAGCAATTCTATAGGTTGTAACTTGAATAGTGTCAAAGTCCCATGATGGCACTTTGTTCTATTTTTGATTTGAACATCCAGTTGTTCTCTTGAAGACCTTTTAAAAGTTTTTTTTTAAAAAGATGCCTAATTTTTTAGCTATCTTAAAACCAGGAGAGGATTTTTTTGGGTCTTGTTTATGCATTTGCTTTTGTGTTTTTCCTTTAAGAAAAAAACATAGTAGCTTTGGATGACAATATGTTTTACAGTTGGATAACATTGCTATTCTCTGCAAGTTCTGTTTACAAATCCAAATACTGTGTTGTAAAATGCTGTGTTGTATTGAACCAATATTTGTCTTGGGAGAAAGTCAGAACTTTAATAGTTATTTCTTACTTCAGTCTTACATAACTTCTGTAGCTTAATGATGTTAAAATCTCTGTAAATTCACCTTAAACAAAAGCCATAAAGAGTAGAGGTATCATTTAGTTCCAACAACCAACATAAGCAATTAAGGTTTTCCAAAAATATAATTAGGTATATCAGGTGGCATAGCTTGAAATACAAACCTGCATAAAGTAAAACAAAAACACATTTAAAGGCAACGAACTGGAAGTAGTCCAGTCCATGGAAAGTTTTCCTTTTAAATGGTATATTTTTATTTTCTTATCCATAACTTTTTCCTTTATTTCATTTATGCAAAAGTGAAAATTGACTGAGACTGATTCTAACTGTGGCTGTGCCTCAATCACCAGGGAAACAAAAATTTAAAATAAATGCATGACCTCAAGGAATACGAAGTGAGAAACAAGGGTAGTTTTACTAGTAGCTTTCTTTCAAAGATGTCATTGATTGATTGTCTTTGTATATATCTCTTGGCAAAAATCAATGCTTACCTTTAAGTACAGCAGTGTTTGGAGAAAGAAAATACGTTTTGAGTATTTTAAGAATCCACCTAACTGATGAGCACCACCACAAATGACAATTTATTGCTAAGTTCCTGATCTGTAAGACATAGTTTTGTGGTTGTGAAACTAAATGTCAATTTAAATTACTGTTGCTATTATATGGGTATAGAGTAATATATCTGCATGTAATTATGTGGAGACATTTTTCATTGTTTTGAAAAAAATTGGTCTGTGATTGGTCCATGAAGTTACTTTACTTGTGAAACACTGGAATATTTCCTGCTCTGAAGAAGACTAATGACCTCCCTACCTAGCACTTATTTACTTGTTTATTCAGTTAGCAGGTCTATAGCTTTTTTGTTTGTTTGTTTTGATTTTTGCATGGTATATATTTTAATAGAATGTGAAACATTAAAAAAATAAAAGGAATATTGATACGTATGCCAAAATATGGTACAGTCATTCATATTTTTCAAGTTTTCGGATAGAAAGCAGTAGTTAGAATCCACACATTGATAGAGTAACCTGACCTCATTATGCAGTATGACTGCACCTCATTAAAACTGAAACCGATGGACATTAGGTAAATAAATAATTTTTAACCTTGTCTATGGTTATTAAATACCCATTAGCTGGTTGTTGTATGACTGGAAAAAATATTTATCCTATGGCTAATATATATTTGAGAGACAACTGAAACTAGAAATAAAGTAGGACATTACAAATATGTTTGGGTATTAAGGGTAGAAGATTTGAATGATGCAGTTATGGCAAAGTACTGTAAAGAAACAGAAAAAAGAGTAGAGGTATAACTAGCCCTGCACTATCATAATGTGCACTTTGTTGACATCAGATCTTTTCTTGGGGTTATTTTCCATCCCATTGTTTTGTTTCTGGCAATATGATATGTTTAATTACTGTATTATTCCTCCCACAACTTTAAATGTACCTGAGGAGGGGCAGTTTTAGTTTGAGCTAAAACTAAAAATTTGTGTTCCCTTCTAGAGAAGGACTCTTTGAATAATGCACTTTCCTTATGTGTGGACGCAAAAATTAGTATTAATCTTGTTAGACTAATTAATGTTTTAAGAATTTAATCAAAATATAACAAGGACCCATTACTAGTCAAAATACAAGCAGCCAGTTCTACCATGGATCATTACTAATACAATAAAGTCCACCAACACAATTATTTGCTGTTTTTATTTGATGTTAAATTTTCATTCTTCCTACATATTTTCCTTCAACCACCCCAACACCTGCTGGAAAAATAGCACAGTGAGCTGTAGGCAATCCAGGAGACTCCTGGAGTGCATCAAAGATAACTTCTTAACTCAAGTAATAGATATCCCTAAAAGAGGGAATGCAATACTGGACCTGTTGGTCACCAACAGAAGTGAGATAATTGGTGACATTAAGGTTGGAGGCACCCCAGGCTGCAGTCATCATACACTGGTGGAGTTTGCAGTTCTGAGGGATATGGGTCATGCAAAAAAGTAAAGTTAGGACCCTGAATTTTAGAAAACAAACATCCATCTGTTCAAGGAGTTAGTCAATAGGATCCCCTAGGAAACTACCCCCAGGGACAAGGGAGCAGAACAGAGCTGGCAGATCTTTAAGGATGCTTTCCATAGAGCCCAAGAGCTCTCCATCCCCAGCAGTAAGAAATCAGGCAAAGAAGGCAAGAAACCAGCACGGCTGAGCCGAGGTAAGGAGGGTAAGAAGGAAATGCACAGGCAATGCAAGCAGGGACACGTATCCTGGGAAGAGTATGGGGATGCTGCCTGGTTGTGTAGGGATGGGGTCAGGAAGGCCAAGACACAGCTGGAACTGAACTTGGCAAGGGACGCAAAGAAGAACAAGAAGGGCTTCTACAGGTTTGTCAGACAAAAAAAAAACAAGGTCAAAGAAAGCATATTCCCCCTGATGAGCAAGACTGGCAAACTGGTAACAATGGATGAGGTACTCAACTTTTTTGCCTCAGTCTTCACTAGCAGCTTCTCTCCCCACACCTCTCGAGTGGATAGACTGCAAGGCAGGGATTGCGGGATCAAAGTCCTTCCCACTGTGACCACCTGAGGAACCTGAACATACAGAAGTCTATGAGACCTGACGAGTTGCATCCCAGAGTCCTGAGGGAACTGCCTGATGTAGTTGCCAAGCTATCACTCTCCATGATATTTGAAAAGTCATGGCAGTCAGGTGAAGTCCCTGGTGACTGGAATGAGGGAAACATTGCACCTATTTTTAAAAAGGGTAGAAAGGAGGACGCTGGGAACTACCGATTGGTCAGCCTCAGTCAACTTCACTTCTGACCATACTTCTTCTGGTGCCTCGGACCATCATGGAACAGATCTTCCTAGAAGCTATGTTAAGGCACCTGGAGGACCAGGAGGTTATTTCAGACAGCCGGCATGGCTTCACCATGGGCAAGTCCTGCCTGACTAACCTCATAGCCTTCTATGATGGAGCGACTATGTCAGTGGACAAGGGAAGAGCTATGTATGTCCTCTTATCTGGACTTCTCTAAGGCCTTTGACATGGTCCTGCACAACACCCTTCTTTCTAAATTGGGCAGAGGTGGATCTGATGGGTGGACTGTTTGGTGGATGAGGAATTGGTTGGATGGTCATATCCAGAGGGTAGCAGTCAATGGCTCAATATCCAGCTAGAGATCGGTGATCAGTGGTGTCCCTCAGGAGTCTGTACTGGGACCAGTACTCTTTAATAACTCCATCAATGACATAGTGGGATCAAGTGCACTCCCAGTAAGTTTGCAGACATCACACCTGAGGGAAGGGATGCCATCCAGAGGGACCTGGACAAACTTGAGGAGTGGGCCCATGTGAACCTCAGGAGGTTCAACAAGACCAAGTGCAGAGTTCTGCAACTGGGCCAGAGCAACTACCAATATGAATACCGCCTGGGGGATGAAGGGATTGAGAGCAGCCCTGAGGAGAAGGACTTGGGGGTACTGGTGGATAAAAAGCTGGACATGAGTTGGCAATGTGCATTCACAGCCCAGAAAACCAACGATATCCTGGTCTGCATGAAAAGAAGCATGGCCAGGAGGTCGAGGGAGGTGATTCTGCCCCTCTGCTCCATTTTGGTGAGACCCAGCCTGGAGTATTGTGTCCAGCTCTGGAGCCCTCAGCACAAATAATACATGGACCTGTTGGAGTGAGACCAGAGGATGGCCACGAAGATGATCAGAGGGATGGAACACCTCTCCTATGAAGACAGGCTGAGATAGCTGGCGTTGTTCAGCCTGGAGAAGAGAAGGCTCCGCAGAGAACTTTCAGTACTTAAATGGGGCTTATAAGAAAGATGGGGACAAACTTTTTACCAGGGCCTGTTGCAACAGGACAAGGGGTAATGGTTTTAAACTAAAAGAGGGTAGATTCAGAGTAGATGTTAGGAAGACATTTTCTACAATGAAGGTTGTGTAACACTGGAACAGGTTGCTCAGAGAGGTGGTAGATGCCCCATCCCTGGAAACATTCAAGGTCAGGTTGTATGAGGCTCTGGGCAACCTGGTCTAGTTGAAGATGTCCCTGCTCATTGCAGGGTGGGTTGGACTAGATAACCTTTAAAGGTCCCTTCTAACCCAAATTATTCAATGATTCTGTGATATTTTTATACTGAGCCATCAGATTTCCATCTTGACTGGGAGGACTAAGGGCTTTTATTCCTCAGTTTTGCCTTTTCTCAGGCCTATTTTTATTTTTCAACTCTGTACTTGTTAATATATTACATTATTTTGTCTTTGATTGATTCACCGTAATTGTAATGACAACAATTGCCCCCTTATTTTTATGACACTGAGTCCATTTTAGGACTTTTTTTTATTTATTTATTTTACTTAAATATTTACTCAACAGCTTAGTTGGTTTTAGTTCACTTTATATTATTCTTAGGCTTAGATTCTTAAAGTTTTTCAGAAGTGTTCACCAGTATCAATCAACAGTATGACTCAAGTTTCCTCTAACAGAAGGATATATAAATTATCTTGCCAAATACATGTGCTTAAACATAAGTTCAGTGCTTTCTTGTATAATGACAAAATTTGTAATTGATTTTTCAGTTCCTAAAATTCAGTAACCATATGTCTTTCCATATAATACGTTTCATTTTTAGAACTATTACAACAGATACAATTTGGAATATTTCAGTAGAATCTCAGTACATTTCCATGTGTATGTCAACTCCTAAATAATTTCTAGATGAAGAATAAATTTTTTAAAGTAATGGCAGTTGCTTTTTGGTGACACTGTCTGTACCAAAACCAATCTAACAGAAAGCTACTTAAAATAAGTTAAAAAAAATATTATTTTTTTCAAATATTGCAGACTAAGCAAATGAGTCATTGCTGTTGTAACTTTTTTTTTTTTTAAATATTGTTTAATAGAGGAAAATTTATTACTAGTACTGGATTAGAAATTACAATTATGATGACAACATATTCAAAACTTTGATGCTAGCAGAGTTGTTCTTTTATCTTTCAATCACTAGATGGTTCCACAAAACAATTATGTTTTATTATGACACATATAATTCTGTGGATTTAGCCAAAAGTGATAATTTCATATGCCTTTGATAGCAGCCAGAAAGTCTTTTGACTTGCATGTCAGTGACAAATTTGTAATATAATTAGTTTAATATTGAATAAAAAAATCCCTGAGAAGAGAGTATATTAAGTGACATTTACATGCATAATGTGCACATACAATTATATTGAAAAATTAATGCTTTTCAAGTTTTTTTGTGTGTGTGTGTGTGTGTGTGTGTTTAAAGTGTTCAGAAACATTTAAAAGAGAGTAGCTAACAATTATCACTGACTTTATGACTATGTATGAAGTATAGCCAAACAAAATATAGGACTTCAAAAATTATTGTATTTGAGATAGCCACTGTATGTAGAAGTGAGAAGTGAGTGCCTAAGTAGCTGTGAGGTTTATGCAGTCAGTCAGCTGTTAACTCTTTCTGTTAATTAATAAGAAGAAAAATACTGGAAATTCTGTGATTCTGTGACACATTTTTAATCCATTCTTCTGAGTATCAATATTTATTAGTAAGGTAGTAAACCCACACTGAAACCAATCCTGTTGATGAGGTTTCTCTGTTGTACACCTCATACACTGTCTATATATTTTGAGTGGTTCAGCAGCATTCCATTCTGGAAAAGTGATGCTCAGTCTTGTATAACCAGTCTTGTATAACACAGGCCCTTTTGGAGATGTAGCTGAACATTAGGTTCACATCACAAATGGCATTGAGTCTGCATAAGTGCAGCGAGACTGAGTGCATTCTGTCCAGAACAGCCGTGTGTTTTACCTGCAAGGGGGAGAAAACCAATTGGAAACGGCATGGTAGTTAACAAAAAAAGTCGGCCAGAGTTTGCTCTCAAACATTCAGTTGGATTTTCATTATGCTCATCAATTGAAAGTTAGTGTCAGTCTCACAGGTAAAAATAGCTACAGTTTGGGTGTATGCATGTAAGCTAGACATCCATTTGAATAAATCTCTGACAGTTACTTAAGTATGATTGACCAAATCGGTCAGGATTCATTTGCCCCTAATTAGGTGTCTAGTACTGTTTTCCAGATCCTGCACTCTAATCTGGCCTAAAGTTTCTATTCCAGAAGGAAATCTCCCATAGGTCTTGCCTTTTAGCTGCTAGTCCCTTAAAAGTTCTCAAAAAATTTAGGGCATCTTAAATGGCCTTTTAGGGACTTGAATTGCTACACAGGTATCTAGTTTGTGCTACATACTTATTGAAATAATAAAGAATTTGATATCTGGTACAAAAAATATATTGCAAAAGTATTTTTTTATTTGCACAAGCACAAATCTCTTCACAGGGTTCACCATTCTTCTAGAGTCTATAAGAACATGGAGGGATGCCTCAAGAGGATTTTCTTTTTTCTGATTTGAAGACTTGTTTGAGATAGATAGGTGGAAAGAATCAGTTTCTAGAGATGCTTTGATCTGTCTAATGGAGTCTGTGGAGCAGTAAAAGAAATTCCAATATTTAAAATTATTTGAGATTAATCCTCTTGCAAAGATACTCAGAATTTCTCCCACAGAATGCTTTCATTTCTCAGAAATTATAAACTCATGAAACATGGGTAATTAAAAAATCATTGCATTTCTATAAAAGTTTGAAAATATTTTATTGGATTGTATTTATTACTTTAACATGTATGATGTAACATTTAAAACATTTCAGACTGAGCAAAAGAAAGCACTTTGGGGTTGTGGGAATATGACAAGAAAGGGCATGGAGAATTGTCATAAGCTATTACAGGCAATCACAGACTTTTCAGAAATGATTCAGATTTCATCTCAAAACTATTTAGCTGCCCCTCATCCTCTTTCTGCAATGTTACTACTCTGACAGTTGGAAAATATCAGTTTCTCTCTCAACTATGTTCATGATCAGTTTATAGCAATTTATGCTTCTACTGACAGTGTCGTTTAGTTTAATTCTTCTTCCCTTCTTACTTTCTCATGTCAATTTGACATTGAAAGTACCATTCTTATTTTCATATTGATGTCTTACAGTTACACAACAGTAATCAACATACCTAGGGTTTTCTGCTTCCTTTTTGAATACTGCTGAAGTTTTCCTATTTTATAGCAAAATTTCTTATTATTAACCTTTACATACTTGACCTTGTACCTTTTTTTATTCAGTAACCATTCCATTACAACGATTCTTAGTGTCGTAAATTTTTAATGTGACATTTAGATCTTCTCAAGTAACAATAGCTGCTACTTTTGCCTCATAACCACTGGTATCATCCATGGTTAATTAAGAAATGCATCTTTGAGTGTTTTCTTGTCTTCCCTCCTCCTCTCAGAAGAATTTACAGTTGTCTTCCCATGTACTGTCTCTGAGATAATGGTATTTTTCTATTCTTGTCCTTCCATTCTTGGTATATCATATAGGATGGTAATTGTGATCTAGGCAAATTCTAATCATTTTGCTGATGCAGGAATCAGTGTATCCTATTGTTATTGAAAGCTAATGTTTTTGACTTGCATCATAAATTAGAGGGCAATTATTTTCAGTTTCTTTGGAAAGGACAGTTATTGAATAAGTTATAGAATAAGAATAGTTATTTAATAAGAAAAAAATCTTTTTTTTTTTTTTTTCTAGTTAGGGTACATTTCTGTCCAACACCTGTGATGTTTATATGCCAGAAATTTCAAAGATTTTTCAGAGATATATCATGAATCTGAGGACCTAAGCTACTCTTTTGTAATAGGAAAACAGGTTCATGAAAGGCAAATATTATAAGCAAGCTGGAAATATTTTAATAATTTAACTATAGCTAATTAATAAGAACTTGCAAAGTGTCTAGAATCCAGCAAAATAATTGGCTAGAGGGTGTTTTAAGTACACAATTCTTAAATTTCTACCCCTTTTTCATTCCATTTACTGGCCACCAGTCAAATGTATGAGTGTAATATTAACCAAAACAGGATGACAGCTGTTTACCACACCAATGTTATCTAAGTTTTCTTAAAGTAAGGCCAGGTGGAATTGGAGAAATGCCATATAGGATACAGAATAGATGTGTATATGCTGCTAAACATGTTGCTTAGTTATAAATTATATATTTTTGTTATAGTTTGCAGGTCTGATTGTTTTTTTTTTTTTTTTTAAGTTTCAGATAAGCAGGTAAACTTATTTTTAGGCTTCTGACATTGGTTAGCCTGTCCACAGAGCAACTGCAAAATACAGGTCACTGTTCTTGTGTCCAGTGAGCTATCTAAAACCTTGTTACTTATCTCTGTTTCTTGTCTGGAAGTAGATTTATTTTCAAGTGCTCAGAGTACTGTGTTGCTATTTCAAATTGGCTGGACTGAGCACAATTTTATTTCTATATCTTAATGAGTGCAGATTGGCATATAGAAAGAAAAATAAATACACCAATATTTTTTTATTTTCTGAAATAAGATTATACTTTTGGATACAAAGTGGATTTTATTTTGCCTGGCCATTATAAGGACATTATTTCTCCTCTTCTGCTCCTTCGTTAGCCTTGCTGAGAAATTAATTCTATAGCAAATCTGCCAACTGTTCTACTGCCTTTGACAACATTTGTTGGTATTCACATTATACAGTTTGTTTGCTTGTTGCTTGTTGGCTACTGGTTGTGTGATTTTTTTGAGCTCCAGTCATAAAACACTCCTAAAAAACTTGTCCCACAAATCCCCTAAATAACTCTATTTGACCAGATAGCCTGTATCCTTGGCTGCTAGTAATACTCTTCCCAGTGCAACTACACATTATATAGTTAGAATTTGGGTCTCAGATTTACATTATAAATCTAATAATTGCTGAAAAACCTATGAGAAATATTATTTTTCTTCTGGGACAATGCAATAGAATGGATCATTTATTTTGCTGGTGATAAAAGGTATTATTAAGGACTGGCTTGTAAAACATTAACTCTGAGCATGTTGCTAGCGGGCCATTATAGTGCAGCAATCAAGCTCTCTTAAGATTGGTAGCAAGACAAGTTCCAAGCCCAAGCTGTAGGATCTAACTGAGATTTTCCCTGAAGTTTCTGTCCCACTAAATTGGTGTTACTGCACCAAGACTGCAGAGCGTTGCTTCTGTGCCCTGAGTACATTTGGTTTCCAGTACACAGTGAGTAATTGCTCAATTTTCTTATCCAAAATATAAGACCCAAATCAAGATAAGGATGATAATGTTTTAGGTAACCACAAGGAGCCTCAATTGAAGATGATAGCGTAGAAAAATGCACTATGGGAAAATAATACAAAAGTCAGAGGGAAAAACAGCATGGATATGTGGGATGAAGAGTATGGACAGTGTTAAGTAAAGAGATTAGAGATTGGTACTTTTCTTTAAAAGAAAAGCAGGCGGAAGTAAAATAGGGGGAAATTATTGCTATCCTGAAAGTGAAATGAGAACGTAACCTTGTGAAGAGAGTAAGAAAGAAAACACTGAGGAATGGAAAGAAGAAGCAGAAACAACTTGGAAACAAAACCCAATTTTAGACAGCTTAAGGGGCATTAGAAATGGAATACCTTAGTCACAGAAATGTAGGAACCAGCAAACAAGGAGTGGATTCAGCTACTAAAATAGATGCTGTAAGGACATTCTTTGCTTGAGCACAGACATCCAGGTAGGAAGTGGGAGGTAGATGCTGATGGTGTTGGGCCTGGAATGAGCACTAACACAGTGATGCAGTGTTCAGTCCATCCATACCATACCATCCATCCATACCAACCATGAAGTATGGTTAGGAAAAAAAAGACTGGTTTATTGTCCTAATTTAGGCTATGGTGATAAATCACATGGCTGCCAACACTGAACCACACTGACCACATGATTTGGGTAACTTATTATTTCTTTTCCTACTGCTTACCCTCTTTTTCCATGCCTTTGTCCTTCTCTTTTTCCATTCCAGTATCATTCCAAATAAACAAAAACCTCTAATAACATTTTCCCCTGCAGTTCCAATTTTCTTACATCTGTTCCTAAATTGACATTTTTTATACCATCACATTGTCAAATTTGTCTTTGTATGATATTATTGATAGGATACCAAATTTGGTCATTTCTAACATAAATACCCCTTAACTTCCTGTGAAATCCAGACCACCCATCATGATGTTATCTTGGAATTACAGAATGCTTGAGTTTGGAAGGGACCTCTGGTGATCATGTGATCCAACCTCCTTGTTCAAACAAGGTCGCCTAGAGCCTCTTCAAGGCCATGTCCATATGGCTTTTGATCCCATGGATCAAAAGGATGGAGACTCCACAACTTATCTGGGCAACCTGTTCAAGTGCTCAGTTACCTCCACAGTAAAAAAGTGTTTCTTGATGTTCAGAGGGACCCTCCTGTGTTTAAGTTTTTGCCCATTGCTTCTAGTCTGGTCAGTGAGCACGACTGAAGAGCCTGGCTTCATCTTTACACCCTCCCTTCAGGCATTTATATACACAGACGAGATTCCCCATGAACCTTCTCTTCTCCAGTCTAAACGGTCCTAGCTCTCTCAGGCTTTCTTCACAGGAGAGATGATCCAGACCCTAATTCATCTTAGTGGCCTTTCCTTGGAGTCTCTCCTGTAGCTCCACAACTCTCTTGCACTGGGGAGCCCAGAACTATAATTTTTGCCACTTGTTACATTGTCATCTGTTGCATTCAGCAATTTCTCAGGTCATGTCCAATAGTTTTCCATGTTAGCTTGTATAGTCCTCTGGCTGCAGCCCTAACACATCCAGTGCCATTTCATCACTACAGAGTATCCAAAGGATCTATATGAGCCTGACAGGAGAGAGTTTTGACCGTGCTCTTCTGGATGAGCAGGTCTCAAATAATCAATAGTCTTCCTCCGTCAGCTGAACTACTGTCCAGACGGCATGAACAATTTAACCTAGTGATTTGATTCACTTGTCTAATCAGAGGCATATAGTGTCCTGTGAGATTCCCTAGCATATGCACAGACAGTATCTGCATTATCTAACAGCTATGACAGAGAAGTAAGGTACAGCAGAATATCTAAGCCATTCTTGAATGACACCTGTAAGCCAGGAAAAGACACCTTGAAAGGTACAGGATGCTTGTGTTCAGGTAGCTAAATCAGGACCTAGTTTGTTAAGAGTGTATAGGCAGCTTAATTTATACTTTATTAATATTATTCACATTTATGGTTGACCTTACACTCTCACTCTCACTAAGTTTCCTACATTTGCCTTACACCTAAATCTATATCTTAATCTTGACCCAAATTCTGCCTGAAGAATAGGATTCAGATTCCTAAAAAGATGAATGTATTGTCATTTTGGATGCAAGATATCCTGTCTAGCCTCTACCTACTGCTCCAGAATTATTCTGATTTCCTTTAGATCCTGTATTACATTTGTACAAATGTGTGGAAGATTATAGGTAATAATGTAATAAAATCAGAATCTTTACTTGAGAGTTCCCTTGATAGCTTGAAACATGCCAATTCATAGTCATACTATAATGCTTCATGTCAGTGTCATATTTTCTTCTCTTCTGCTAAAAATAACTTACACTACAGCTAATACTGTACTAATTGTTCACAAGCCTTAAAATTTGCCTTTACAAGGTATATATGATATATATTTTGCTGAATGACCAATTGTTCTCAAATCCTCTCTTTTTTCTTCCTTTTTTTCCCTCTTTTTTTATTATACTATTCCCTACTATTTACTTTCCTTTATTTAATCATAATGACTTTTTTTTCAGCCATAGGTTACACAGACAGGATTGGAATTAATAGCCATTTAAGAAAATACTCCAGTGTACACTGAATTACCTGAACCAATATATTTTCTCACTTAACATACATAGCTGTGAGTGCTTCATTTTGTACACACACAACGAAAGGAATGGATTACTCTGCCACAATTTATATGCAGCAGACATAATTCTTGAGGGCTTAGGCAGATAAACCACATAAACCTGAACATCAGTAACTAGTGTTTTTTGAGAAAATTCCCTTGAGCGTATCACCTAACCTCCTGCAGTTGCTATAGGAGGCAAGACTGCAGCAGGTCTCCTGTGCCATGTCTTATAACCCAAGCACGGGTTATAACCCATCTCATGGCTCATATCTCAAATGATACAAGACATTTACAATTAAGCAATCAACTTCCACCCATAAATCTGGGCAGTAACCAGTTTTGTAACTTTGTGCATGTTTTTACACAACAGCAAAAGCATTAGAGCTGTCTTAGACTTACTTGAATTAATTATATAGGTTTGCATTAAATTTGCATTAGATTTAAATTTGATGAGTGCTTAAGTCTCTGAATCGGCTGTACACCTGACAGTTCTGAAACAGAAGTTGAGTGTTAATATGTCACTGAAACTTAACTAATATGTCTTAACTTTCAAGGGCTTTATTAGATTGCACTTGCTGACTATTCAATTTAGAGATTTTAACCAGCTAATGCACAGCTTGATGAGGAAGTTTACATATGCCTGCAATCTATCATGTAGAGACGCTTGGAAGTCCTGTGACAAATACAGATATCTACACTATGACGTATGTATAGCTAATCTGGTCATTTAGAATATCTTTATAGTTAAAAGGAGAGAACTAGATACTTCTAGAACATAATTAATTTAATCCAGATGTCATAACCTGAAGCAGATATGAAATGTGGCTTAAAGGAATATGTTTCTCTCCATTGACTAGCTCAGATCACTGCTACTGCCTACTAACTCTCTACTAACCCAGATACCCAGCCTTCAATTCATTCCTATGCATAGATATCTCTGCCTTTTAAGGTAGGCTAAGTTATTCAAGCAGCTGCATTGTACTGGCACAAGAGAACTTACAACTGCATTGCTTTGGATCAGCAGCTGGAGATGAGGCTGTGAAACTTTAAAACAGTTTAAAAAGAGGCCCCTATTTTAAGGTAACTAAATTGTTCCCCTTGAATGAGATTCAACTTCTGATTAAGACAAATAAGTTCAGGTGTCTGCAATGTAAATACCTACATGTGAGCTACATATGTAGGTTCTCATTACAGAAAGGAGCATCTATTCGGATGTCGTGTTTAGGTGTCTAGTGCCGTGTGAAATATCCTACAATATGTAAGCTGATCTTCAGATGCCACTGTGGCTTACATTTCTCATATGTCTCATGTCATAGATGATATTCCCTGAGGATATCTTGACACTCTGCAGCTTCTCAGATGGTACCAGCTTCCTACGGGGCCTTGCTGCCTGAGAGTACCTTGGTGTCCACCTGCTCTGGGGTGGTTTTACCTAATGGAGAGCCCCTGGGTTCCCCAAGGAAAATCCTCCCACACCTTCCACATCTGCCCCACCTGAGCCTGCAGCTTTCACCCACCTCTGTAACTGCTGTGTGACATATGAAACAGAAAATTCATTCAGTCCGTGAAAGAGCACACGTGTTTTCTTGAGGTCTTTCTTCCTCTAATACAAAGAGAGGGTGGTGACAACCACAGTTATGTCCTAAAGCCAGTCTGTGTGTTTGTAATTCTCACTTGAGGATACCACGGAGTAGGGTGTGGCACACAGTAAGAAGACAAAAAATAAGCACGGGAAATCATATACCCTTCTGTCTGTATAATAATAATGTCTCTGATACAAAGAAGGAAAATAAAAGCATATTCAGAAGAATGTAAATACCTCAGTTTTCTTAATAGGATCAGTTTTATAGTTATCTAAAAATTGATTATGATGTAATTATTCAGATTAATTAGATTTGTATAGGTCTTTATACAAGGTAAGGTAATTCCTAGCTAAATAAATCTTTTTTTTCTTTTTTTTTTTTTGTTTGTTTTTTAATTAAGGATCTGGATGACATTAAGCTGGTATGACAATCTCAAGAGGATAATAAACAGCAAGCTAGGCATAAATTATTGTAGGAAAATGTTAGGAAATACATTTTCTGTCACTGTATACAAATAATCAAGAAAACTCAGATATGTGATCAGGAAAGCCAATAGAATATAACATATTGAATTATTTCTTCAGAGGTGGCAATATTTTTAGTCAGAAGTTTTGACATTAAAAACCCCAAAACTTATTTTTTGATATTTTTAGCATTTGACTCTCTTTAAACCCATTTTAAGAGTTGAAAAGGCTGCCAACAAAAAAAATGGAACTGAACTGTTTCAGTGATTTAAGAAACAAAGTTAAGAAAAGATTTTACAGTATCTACTCCAGCTACATGATCACCAAAGAAACAGAGTTCATAAAGCTATTTCAACTTATTCATAGGTTGTAAACAAGAAACAAGTAGAGTTGTTAAAGTTGATATATGGAAGTATAATTGAGTGTAATCAGACAAGATGAGAAACTAAAACTGAATGAGGAAACATTTGATAACACTCAGATCTATTAGACCATGCAACAGCTTCCCAAGGGAAATTAAAGAAAAATAATTGTTTGAGTGGTCAAAGATAAAAGTGGACAAAACAGTGCAGGTAAACCTGCATTAAGGTAGTGACAGTGTAACCTAATATACTGGAATGTAAACAATTTTGTAAGCAAAAAATTTTGAGAGAAACTAAGGAGTTAAAGGTGTCCTTCACGCTGACATCGAAGGAAGTGCTGGTTCAGACACTCCATAATTACTTCCTTGTTTCAATTCATCACCTTTTTATGACTACACGCTGTAAAACCCTGATATGAAAGCAAATCATGAGGCAATTGTGAAGCAAATGCTTAATTACAAACACCTGTTACCTCATAAATGTAACACATTTAACAAAACACAAACTTAAACTCTAATAATATCTGTAATAATATCAGATTTCAATGTTTCTAAAATGGAATTAGAATTTTAAATTCTGAATGAAACAGGAGAAGTAATTAATGGAAATGTTAAACTTTCTGCCTACAAAACAAAGTTCTGGCTTTGAGAAAAAAAATAAAAAGGAGATTAAATATATAATTTAATCATAAAAAAATACCCTATCTATGCAAAACCACAAATTTAGGATTATTTATTTTTGTAATCCCCTGATAGTAATTGTAACAGACCTTTGTTGAGTAGCAAACAGAGGCTAAAGAATAGTCTATCATTTCATATTTAATGAATTTTCTCTTTTGTTATCCAGTTTGACATAAACTTTCCCAAATACGGGAACAAGTAATGGTAACATTTCTTCTCAATGTAAGGATTTCTGTTTGCATATCTATGTTTATTCTCATAAGTCAGTTACTAAAGTTGCTCTTTTCCATATGCTAAATAAATCTACGATAATCTTCAATACCAACAATTTCTCAGTGTCTAAAGTTGCTCATGCACATTCATGCTAGCAACAAATATTTCCATTTAATTAAAATATTCCCATTTAAATTCATTAATGAGATAGGGATGAGAAAGTACTGGGAGAACTGAAAGACATTTTTTTTTGGTGTCTAAAATAAAAATAATTCCATATAGAAAGCATTTGAACATGAGCTTTTGTGTGAAAAATATAATTACATTCTATTTAAGTTCTGCTTGGAAAGCAGTAAGAATTGTACTCTTGTGTAATTAAAAAAAAAAAAAAAAGTAAAAGTATAAACAAAACCAAAAAACAACGGACAGTGGAATTGTAAAAGAGAGAACTGAAATTATACATACTTGACTAGGGAAGACATGAGCTTCTTGCATTCTCCATATCAATGGACTGAAGAATTTCATGGGCAGGAGACATTAAATAAAAACCAAAGCTTTAGGGTTTATAAATCCTGACCTTCGATCCAGAAACGGCTTTCAGAAAGGATGGCTCCACACAGATAATTTCTGAAGTTTTTTTCTCATTCTAGATAAAATGTTGAAGTCTACAGAGATATTCAGAAGTCTGAAGTGCAATTTAAATCCAAGTTATCAATCCTTTAAAAACAAATCCTGTTTAATTATTCATGACCTGGGAGTTAATGGGAATATAAATTTCTGCTTGTAAAAGTATAATTCTTTTACAATGTTTCTATTGTTTTGACTGCTCATTTTGGCTCTCACATCAAAAATATGTATATACAAATTCTCAGGAGAAGGTATTTGTTGAATATAGATCTTCCATTCCCAAATTAAATGTTGTGGCAGCTTAATTATAGGATAAAAGTTAAACAGCAGCAGTTTTTTTCCTTTTATAGATGTGTTTTAAAGGGAAAGAATTAACAATCCATCCAAATTTTTACTTATTTATGGAAGCTTTAGTTATTCAACTAGTTGAGTAGGTTTCAGCTTCCCAAACATTCCTACTTCAGGACTGGAGTAGAAAACAAAATTCAAGAGATACCTGGGTTCCCCCTTTACTTTTTTGTTTCCTATTGGCCAACTATAGTAATTTTAGGCATTTCTTTGTGATGTACCAGCTAATAAAGCTTGTACTTCTGGAATGTTGTAAAAGTTGTTCCTTAACTCAGTGTTTGCAATTACTGCTATGGGTCAAATGCCATAAATGCAATGCATTCGATACGGATGTAGCCCATGAGTAATAAATCCCAGGGTTGTGAGCCCTCAGCACCTCCAGGAAGAGTGGACTTCCATCCAAGTGTTCTCATATCACCCTCTAGTTGAGAGGAAAAGCAGAGAGAGCTCAATCTGAGTTTGGATCTTTCTTTGGAAGAGTTCATGAGTGTCTTGGTGTTTCTTGGTTTTGCCAAGCACACAGCCGATCGTGTATTCAAAACTCAATTGTGTTTTGAGTGGGGGTGGGTAGAGGGTCAACTTCCTAGAAAATAACTGGCCTTCTCGCATTGACATTTAAGGGTCTCTGATTGGGAGGGAAGGGGGCCTTAAGATGGGATGAAGTGCTCTTGAGACTCCAGGAGCAGTTTATTAAGCTGTAACTGATAATAAAGAAGAATAGATATCAAGCTTACCTGTAAACTCTGTGATCACTGAAGGTATTTCAAATGGAAGTCCCAATCCCTCATAGTCTTGCTGTGGGCCATACAGCCAGTGTTCTCTGCGACCTGCTTAGTGCATCCCATCTGCTGCTCTGCAACATGCAGGCTCCTTCTGCGGTCTCTTGTGAGTATCCTGTGAGGACCACATGCTTTTGGTTTGGATAACCTTGCCTGTCTGAAGTGGCACTTATGTTCAGGTAACTAAATCATGTCCTTTACATCTCCTTGATATTTTGAAAAAGATTAAAAATTTAGAACACCAAAGAATGCCAACTCATACTTTGATTATCCAAATCAATTAAAACATTTAAATTTAAAATAAAGTACATTTAAAACAAAGTAGGTGTATATGCAAACTCTAAACATGAAGTAGAAGGTATTGAATTTGGTGGAAGTAGTCAGGCTGGCTTACAAAGCCATTCCAGCTTTAAAGCCCCATGAAACTCCTGCTTTCAAGAACACTCATGGCACTAATGCACTCATGTTATGGGTACGAACTCCTTTTTTTATGTTCTAAAAGCTTAACCCCTACTACTAAAGGTTCTTACTATTTTTTTCTTTCTACCCGATTAATGAAAAAAAGAATGAAAAGGGATAAAAGAATATAGATTCCTTTCCCCTGTATTCTAATAGACCTTCTAATAGTCTTTCAAATTCTAATCTGCTTTATGCCTCTAAAACAGAGTTAAGTAGGAGAAATCACATAAAAGAAATTATAAGCCACATGAGACGGTGTCAAGCCTCCTCAGTATGCATTCCTGGAATAAGACAACTGGTAAAGAAAGTAAGCTTTCCATCACATTTTGTAAAACTCATCAAGTAATTAGGAATATTCCAAATTTACAATAATTTCTACTGAAAGGAAACATAGAAGCAAAAACTCCAGAACCCAGAATTTCTTGGTAGTGGATGGAAGGTGAAAAGACACCATGCAGGTTCTCAATTTAGTTAGATGGGAGACCCTCTTTCAGATAACAAAATATGTAACAATCATGAAAATCATTGAACAGATACATAACTGGAGTAAGGATGAGGCTGAATTAGGAAATACAAATTCCTGTATGAACTTCACTTGAACATTTTTGCCTAAATAGTTCTCAAATGGTCTGTCAGTTTGATGCTTGGAGAAGAGAGAATGGAATGAGAATTTCTTTACACTCTAAGGCCTGTTTTTTCTAATGCACATTGGTCTGCATCATCATATTGATTGCATGGTCAGTGTCCTGGTATGGAAAATGGCATCAGGTAACAAATACAGTAGTAAATTAAGAAAACTTAGAGACTACTTCTTGTCAAAGGGATATTGAAGCAATACTTACACTAGCTTTATTCAAATACTCAGGACTGGCAGTAGGGCAAACAGCCATGCAAAGCAAAGATCTGCCACCAGTAGAAGATGCTGCTGAAATAGGATAACCAGAAAAAAACAGGTTATAGTTAGAATACCTGAGTGTCTCCACTCAACATCCAAGAAAGTTAGCTGGCTTGAGAGAATTGGTACCAGTCTAAGCTGGAAATAGCTATTGAATGTTGTAGAAGAGAACAAACAAACTGGAAAAGGCCTAATAAGACGTCTTGCACCTGGGATGGAACTCTTGGAACAGTACAGGCTGGGATATGACAGTGAAACTGCCCTTCAGAAAGGGACCTGGGGTCCTGCTGAATGTGAATCAGCAGTGTGCCAATGTGGTGAAGGCAAACTACACGCTGGGCTGTATGAACCAGTAAAAGTGTAGCTGGCATATTGAGGGAAGTGATTATTCAGCATTGGTGAGGCCACATATCAAATATTGTCTACAGCTCTGCTCTCCCAGTACAAGAGAGATTGTTGTCTGGAGTAAGTCCAATGGAGGGCCATCAAGTTGCTTACGGTGTGGAAGCTCTTGTTGTATATGGTGAGAGGGCCAGACAAATGGGTTTGCTCCTCTCTCTGGGAAGGCTAAGGGGAGATTGCTTTCTAAGACTGTTTAACAGTGGGCTTCAAATAAGACAGATTCAGATGCTGAGCTCCAGGTGGGCCTGGATGCCAAAAGGATGATGAGTAATAGCCACAGGTCACATGAAGGGAAATTATGACTGTATGTGAGGAAAAAATGGATTACGTGAGAGTGGTTAACAATTGGAATAGGCTGCTCAGAGAGGCTGTGGAATCTCTTTCCTTGGTGATATTCAGTGCTTAACTAGACAGGACCCTGAGCAAGCTTTTCTAATATTTTAAGGTTTGTGTGGAAGGTTGGTCTAGATCCCTTCCAGAGTTCCCGTGTTGTATGATGTATGATTCTGATTGGGAAGGGCTGAAACATATCTATGGGCTTTTTTTTTTATTTTTTTTTTTTATTTTTTTTTCCTTGGAAGAAAAACAGTGAATACTTTCAATAATTCCAGTGTTTAAGTAAGATCTGATTTGAAGTCAGGAAATGATACATAAAAACAACGTGATACCTTGCTGTCAGATGGCCTGCATCAAACATGCAGCAGCTTTCCTAAAATTGGAAAGGCCACTTCAAGGCTTCCATGTTCTGTTGGGGTCCAAATGGTTTCAATATAGCTAACACTGATTTGTACTTAAGTTAGAAAAAAACAAATTTTCATAAACATACATGATTTTGATTTATGGAAATCAAATGCTTTTTTGCATTTCGTATATGTGAGGAAGTTCACTGGCTGAGCTGGCTGATCTGTCAGGCTCACTTGTCATTATTCATGTAACAGACAATTTTAGTTTGCCATTGAAAGTGAACTGAGCTGGTGAATGCAAGCCAACTGTAGCTCTACTTTCAATATTAATGTGAAGGCTCTTCATCAGATCCATTATTCATGGGAGATCTTCATCGGCAGAACTTCAAGGAAAACTGGGTGCATGGCAGAACTTCTGAAGAATGGTTTAAACTTAGGAAATTATGAAACGAGGACACAATACACTGATTTTAAGTTAAAGAATGAGACTATGTTCCACGCTGGTTTCTTTCTGCTGTCTTTAAAGTAAGTGTGCATGTGTGTGTGTCTGTACATACACAGAAAGATACACAGAATTTTTTGGTGAGGTTTTTTGGAGGTTTTTTTTAAGAGTATCTGCTCTTTTCAGAAATTTGCTATGATTTGGGAATTGACTACAATATTATTGAGTTATGGAAAACATTTTGTATTATAAACTAGGAAATAAATATGCATTTTTTTCTGAGTGTAATTTCCAGAAATAGTGTATGATTTCCTTAAACTATTCATTTGTGTAGCACAGACACTTACAGTTCTCATTTTTCTCTGTATCTTTTCCTTTCAAAACTCTGAAAAGCAACACACTGTTGCCTGTGGGAAATCAGGAGATACTTTTCATTATCACTGGAGAATTCGCTCGCGAGCTTGTCCTTAGATAAAATATTTTCAACTATTTATCCTTTGTGTTCCAAATATCAGTGGACATTCTGTATTAGAAAGGAACAACAATAGATACCATAGATAGTGGTATATGGGACTGCGCCATATAGTGGGGTTTGATTTTTCCTTTTCACCAAGTCAGTTTATATTCTCCTGAACTGCCCTGCTTTGCTCTTCCCTTTGACTTATTCCATTCTTTTTGCAAATGATATTTCTCGAAGTCATATACCAAGACAAATCATTGTAACAAAAGCATTTCTTTGGCCTACTCCCTGATTATTTCCAATCTTGAATGACTGAAAGACGACAGAGCAGTTCAGCATCAGATAAAACGAACATACTGTGCTCAAATGACACTAGATACAAAATGGGTAGGAAAATAAATGGCTCGTCTTTAGGTCTATTTTCTGGGGAAAAAACCACCCGCAACAAATCAAACCACAACAACGACAAGAAAAAAAAAAAAAAGCCCCAACCCACACTGTAGGAGGTCCTGATTCTTTCAGATAGAGAATTATAAAAAAACCCAAACATTTTTCTTCCTCACTCTTATATTTCAGTATAAGTAGAAATATTGCTAAGAATTCGTTTCACTCATATAATATCTTTATCTCTGGACTATTGATGACACCTTAAATTTTCTTAAAAGTTGAGATAGTAACAGAGATTTTTTTAAATGTTTTAATAGTTATTTGAAATTTTAATATTTTATTCTAAAATGTGTTTTGTATTTTAAACAATTATCTTTCTTGATTACTTTTATAATACATGCAATATAAATTTTTCATTACAATTTTTTTTCAGATCCTTAAAATATTTGATCTGTCATCCAGTCATTTGCAAATGATCCCAGACAAAAACCTTAGAAATCTATTTATGACAATGAATTCGACAAAACTTGAAAAATTTGTTCTATAAGCAATCACTAAAGAAAATCTTCATAATTGTCAAAGATGCCTTAATTCTTTAAAGCAAGTTAGAAAATAAAATTAAAAAATTGCAGTTTTAAATGACACAGGAAAACTGAAGACTCGGGTTGTTGCAGGTGTGCATAAAGATGGCTTCATATTTTAATTTCCTGATTGTACAGATTGTGCACTGTGACAGTACATAGGTAAATACAGTTGTATGCATATACCATATTCAGCTGATACTTTTCTTACTTTATTTCCCACATAACTGTTCTTTCAGGATTTCCTAACATTTCATTTCTTCAATATAAGTCTAGGAACAGGGTTTTTTTTCCTGTTTCAAAAATTCTGTCTAGGCTCTTTTGGTTCAGTTTCTGTCTTGATTACATCATAAACAACTTATACCACTGACACATTTTTAATCCTCAGGGGTAGGAGTGAAGCATATTTTTCTTGTTCTTTAGTAAGTTCTGCCTAGTGAGGTCCAACATAAATTTCTTTTAATTACCACTTTATATGTAGCATGGATATCACAGCTGAAAACAATTCCTAAAAATAAATTGAGATCGTATATCAGCTAGACAACTTGTTTCACAAAAATCTCATTTTAGATTTCTCATTTGTTTGTTCTGATTCTTCAACACTAAAAAAAAGAATGGCCAATGCACTTTCAGTAGATAAAAATAAATTAACCTGGGGATCCATGGGGATTCTTTGACATGCTATTTGACCTCTAAGAAACTCTTTTTTTTTTTTTTTTTTTTTTTTTATTTATACTAGGTGGTATAACGTTGAAGGCTAACTCTGTCCTAAGAAAAGGTAGAAAAGATGGGTGACTGATGTCTGTGCTCCTAACAGAACATAGTGCATATATTAAAATGCAGAAGAATAAGTGAAATCAGTGGGATTTTTACCTACCTAAAGTTCAACACAAGAACTTAGAGATGTTAGCATCCTGCTCTCAAACAAAGCAGTTACAGTATTTTGGTCCGAAGAAATTCTGAAGCTATCCTTGTGCTATTTTAGGAAGTTCTGATCTGAACAGAAAGATCTAGAAATCCCTACAAAATGACTATGTATAATGATAAAAGTTATTAACTTGGTCTTAGAATTTTGTGACTTTTCATGTAATTCCAAATTCAGCTGGCAATGAGTTAGATGTAGGATATGGAGAACATGGCTACTATTTTCATTTTAAGTTTTTTCAAAAGAAGACAGTCTCTGTGTCTATATCTGTCTTGCTAGAGGTAGGCACAACCGTGAGTAACACCTGGACCCCCAGCAACATAGCAAAGGTCCACAGGTAGGTATTTAAATGTAGGTATCTTAATCTGTGAGCTGGATCACACATGGATGTTTACAATGTGTCTGCTTTCAATGTGAACACAAGCTGCCAAGGTTCCTATAATGAGTTACCCAGTTACATAGCTAGATTATCAGTTATTGCAGAGCTGAATCTTACTCAGTTTTACATTCAGTGGAGCTCATGGCATGATTTAAATGACAAAATATAAGGGTGGGATTCAGTTACTTCTAGCTGCCAGTACAAGATGGCAAACTTGTCTTGTCAAATCTCCAGATTCCTTGTAGGTGCCAATAACACCTTGCAGCATTTAGAATAGCAGCTCCTCTAAATATCTACATAAGATGAGATGAATTGTTCCCTGTTCACCTCTGATTATATTGACTAGAGCAGACAGATGGTCTACACACTTTAAACATATTTTTATTTTTTTAAAGTGAATTGCATTAACACAAGTGACCATATAAAATAAAAAAAAAAAAAAAATGAGAAAAATGGCATAAAGCTATGTTAGTGAAGTTTCTTCAGGGAATTACATAGATTTTTTTTTTTTTTTTTTTTTTTTTTTTTAATTAGCTGGAAAACACTTTCAAAGAGAGGAGAAGTTAGTCATTTGTCATGTAGTTATCCTGGTAGATGGTAGACTGAGTTGATGAATGATGTGAATGTTCAGGGATGTCTCAATTTAGCAAATACAGGTTGCTTAATAATTCTAAGTTTCAGTGCATGACACTAAAACTGAAAACTTTGTAAAACAGCTCTTCCAGCTGTTTTCTTTAGCTGATATTGAAGTAGAGAAGGCAAATTGTGTTTCAGCATGCTGCTCATGAAAATAAGAATATAGAAATAGCATCTTCTTATTAAGTAAGTCAGAATGATCCAAATAAACAGTTCCAGACAAAATTCTGCATGCTACTTATAACAGCAGCAGCTACTCATATCAGTCACAACAGAAATCATTGTTCTGTGTGTACAAATATATCAGGGTGTGTATCTCTGAAGGAGACTCATTTAAATAATTTTAAAATTCATGTTCTTTTAAAACACTTGTTCCCAAGTTTCAGTGATAGTTTCCTTTTATTATCCCCCTCACGTAGGGAATTACCAAGAATATTTTAGCTGGTTATTAAATTAAGTGGCCAAATAAGAATTTATTTTTCATTAATAAGAAAGTTTTTATGTGCTAATTTAGTTACAATATTTTTTTAGTCAAATATTGGGAAGTTATTTTGCTAAGTAGGCTCTTTGTTGCTAATTTTCCAGTCTGAACATCTTTTTTCACATCAGCAACTTCAGAAATGGCCTTGAGGGACCTTAATTTCCTGTATCTTCTTTGAAAAATAATAGTTCCTTCCTACTCCCATATCCCCATGATTACTCTCAGATAAGAGCATGTAACTCTCTGAACAAAATAATAACATGCTGTTTCAGATTGTTTCCTCATGTCATTTTTTTTTTTAAGTGTTCATAAGGTATTCTATGTTTTAACCTCTTTAAAGCCTTAAATTAGAGTTCTCAACTCTTTTTGCATGAATGCGGCTTCAGATTAGAACATGCTTACTAAGAACCCTTTGATGTTGTAGTTCAAATCTCATAATTAGAAAAGGATATGATAAGTAACAATAAACAGGTTAATTGTGACAACAGAAGCTGGAAACTACAAAATACCTTACTTAAACATAATTCATTCCATGTTTGCAAGTCATTTATTACATATTCACAAGTCGCTTAACTCAGCTATTACCAGTCTAAATAGTTCCACTAATTAACTTTAGTAAGAGCAGAATTAGTCTTTAGTAAGAACAGAATTAGCAGAATAAGGATGGAAGGGAGTTGGGTTTTTTGTTGGCTTTGTTTTGTTTTGTTTTTTATTTTTGGGGTTTTTTTTGGTTGTTTTTTTTTTTTTTAAAAAAGAAATAAAACTCTGCAATTAAAGTAACAGCTGTTACAGAGTAAGGATTAAAACAAAGAAAAGTATATCGTTGTACATTTTCTTCACCGTATGACTTGAGCCAGATTCCTAAATGTTCTGTGTTTACTTTGATATCTCCTTAACATCTGGTATGTTTAAAACTAACTGATGTAGCTCTCTAATGCAAAATCAATATATGTTATCATGTTATCATTTGACTTTTTTGTAGTAATTTTTTATTTTCTGTATGAAGGTGGAAGTGTGCTTCTCTAGGCTGCTTAATGAGATTATCTACTGAAGATTATTAATTGTCTAGCATAGTTATGTCCCCTTCTTTGACTTTGTGACACCTGTCTTAGGATGGATGAAGCTCCTGGAAAGTCTCCTTTCTCTCTTTCTCAAATGAAGCTAGATGATTAGCAGATACTAGGTGCCAAAATTAAAAAAGGTCAAAAGCAGGTAGCATAAAACACATACATTGTCTAGGGATAATAGCTCTGGTCTCTAAATCAATTACTGTCGCTTATGAGATTCTTAAAATGAGATGAAGAAAGTAACAAATATATGTTTCTGGTATGGCTAAGTTTTAGCAGATGTGAAAAAGTATTCATAACCCTTCCATTTTGTTAATTTATTGCAAAATCTATTGCTAGTACATATTACACTGCCTCCTGCTGACAAAACCCAGCAACGTGCTCCATTTGTTAGTTTCCTTCAAAGCATTAAGAGTAGTTGTCAGAAATTGAAAAGTACAACAAGCATTGTTAGCCATTTACAAGATATATGTATTTTTATGCCAGACCTGATTATTGGTAGGTTCTTTAACGAATTCCTCCTTCAGAAAGGTCTTGAGATGTACAATACTTCTTGTAATGAAAATAGTTGTTTGGGAATGAATTAGACTGAACTAGAATGAAGGTTTCAGGAGGTTATTGACAGGCAAGGAAGATGACATAAGTGTCTCTTTATGTAGGTGGTTGAAATTGTTAATTATCTTCCTTATCAAAGAAGTGGATATTATTCCCATGTTGAAGTTTGCAGGCAAATCCATTCAAAAGCTTTCCCTGGGGAAATTTAATAACCATGTGTCTTCCTAGTTCGTTGACATCACAAGACAGATAAAAAATTAGGAAAAAAAAAAAAAAAAAAAAAAGAAACATAAAGCCACTACAACGTTACACAGAGATAATGTTAAAAGATGAGCCTTTGGTTAATAAGGGAAGGTAACAGAAAGTTTAATAAAATCGTGACTTCCTTAATATCTCAGTGGTCCATGGAAGACTTTTTTTTTCCCTTATGCTGCCTGTAAGAGTATTTTTGGGACACCTACTGTTTAGGTATCCAGCCATAATGCATGTATAGCATAATATTACTTCAGACTTTAGAAATCACACCTTCTAAATTTATAAGCCAGAGAGAGGTGAGGTGGGATATAAAAACATAATTTTAAACCTCTTACTTACATTTGGGTCTGCACTATTATCATATATAAACAATGATAGCTAATACATCAGTAGACTCATCAGGTAACATTAAGATGCACAGCATACTGTAGTCTTATATAGAGATATGGAAGAAACAGGTTAAAATTGACTCTACGCAGCTCCATGTTTCTACAGCTTCCAGGGTCTACAGTAGTATAGTAGCTCCTCACTTTATTGCACTTTGCTATATAGCTACTTCTCAATTCCTCACTTCAAGAGTTTGTACCTCTTGAAGTCTCTATTACCATCAGATCTAACCTAAAAGTTGTTTGTCTTCACCGACCTTTCTTCTTTCTTGATGTTTATACCTAAACAAAGATATTTTTCAAGTTTGCAAATTAAATTACAATTAGAACATTTTTCTGGTTTGGCTTTGTTTTTATTCTTCTCCTTGCTTGCTTTTCCCCTTTTACAGACTCCAGTGAAGGGAGTAGATGTTGCATACATGAATGAAGGAGTCATTGACCTCCCACTACTTTGACATCTTCCATTTGAGGACCTGGAGCTTCTTTTTCCAGTATTCCCTAGCAGGATGGTTGTAACATTCATTATTGTTTGTGTAGAAGTAAATAATAGATCCTAATAAATAAAATATACTGTTGCAGATAAAACGCAGAAGAGGAACAATGTTCAAAGAGTGAATGAGGTGTTTACAGGGAGAAGGTGCATGTGTGTTGGCGTGTAAATATCATGCCAGTGATATTTACAGTAGCTTTATAGCAGCACTAGACTGCATATGAAAGAAGACAGTCTGAGCCTGAACCCTGGGTTCTGAATATGCAAGTATAAAAGCAAAATTATAGTTAAGACTTCTCAAACCATTTTTACACTCATTAAATTCAAAATGGGTCATTTTTAATAATGAGATTTTGCAGCTATTTAGTCACTGATCATTTTGCCAGTTTTAATTAATTCCAATTCTAAAAGATGAAGTTCTGAATAGGGATGGAAGAATTGGAAATGAGGCTTGCCTTAGCTTGGTTTACAGCAATAGTTTATATGTCAATGGTTATAGAGAATTAATCCTCCCTCAGAAAGTTGAGAGTACCATAGGCTGAAGACACACCCCAGGCTAATGCTGTGTGTTTCCTCTAGAGCTGATCAGTACTTTAATTTTTCTTTGAGGATGCTCTCAGCCTTCCAGGATTAGCCCTTTACTTTGAACTTCCTACTACGTATTGAGAATAATCTATTGAGAAACAGAAACAGAGATAGAACACCATACATAGTATTATGCCACATATATGTGTGGTTACGATAGTCTCTGTCTTGCCCATGATGACTGTGATTAATTACTGTTTTCAATACTGTCCATAGCCCAGTCTGCCAAACAGCGTATGTGTGTTTCTCAAAGCCTAGCCCAACAGTCTACAGTTATTCAGCATAAAAAAGAAATTTTGTACCAACCCACCAGCTTGGTAATCAAAAGAAGACGACTCTGCCTTTATAGGGTAATTTCTACAGCTACCAGATACACACTTCCCTTCCACAAAAAAAGTATCAACCTCTGTATTTTCAAAGATTATGTGGGTGAAGGACAAAATCTTCTTCTCTAGCTAAGGTCTATATTTCATCATCCATGGGCAATGAAAGTGATCCTGTGTTCCAGGAAAGACAAGATTAGGAGATTCATACAGATTTCACTGTTTCTGATTTCCTTCAGAGTTTCTATCCCTTCAGACTGCAAAGATATCTGTCATGTTAAAATACATTCTGAACTTTCTGAGTCTGGAGATTCAGAGGCATCACCCTACATGTGAATGCCTGTCTCTTACCAGAATGGAGTTTTGAAGTTCAACTATAATAGTAAATTACATTCCCACGTCTCAAAACAAGAAACAAATTACTGTACACTGCATGAGCTGAATCAAAATTAATGGATGAAAGGATACAAAATCCCACTTTGTGCCTGAAGAAATGAAATCTCATCTTGAATGTGTTTTATTTACTATTGCTGTCCTTAGATATTAGTTTCAGTAGTGCATATACTATCTCAGAATACAAGATAATTCCTGAACATAAAGTGAGATATGGCCTTCTTCAAAGGAGTTCAGAAGCTAATCTGTATAGATTAAAAGTACTTAAAATATAAAATATGATAATGTAACAAGGCAGAACTATGTCAATTCTTTTATGAGATGAGTGGGGTTTAATTTATTGTATTTTTTTTTTTTTTTTTGGTACTCTGTTGTCCACTTCTATTGAAAATCAAATATTTCCTTGCTTCCTTCAGGGGTTTCTTTTCCCCTGTGGGATGAGGGAGAGAATCAGGGAAAAAAGTAAAGGACAGTGAAGGAAGAGAAAATAACAACAATAATTATGACAAAAGAATACACAAAATAAGTGATGTACAATACAATTGCTCACCACTTCCTGACCAATGCCCAGCCCCTTCCCAAGCAGCAATCATGGATTCCTGCCCACCAGGCAACCCCCCTTTATATACTGAGCATGACGTCTATGGTATGGAATATTCATTTGGCCAGCTTGTCCTACCTATGCTTCCTCTCATCTTCTATGGGAAGCTGAAAAAGTCCTTGACTTAATAGAAACATTACTGAGCAACAACTAAAACAATATGTGTTATCAACTTTATTCTCATATTAAATCCAAAACACAGCAGCTACTAGGAAGAAAATTAACTCTATCCCAGCTGAAACAAGGATATACTTTCAACGCTGTTTCTATTGCTGAGCTCTGCTGTCTGCTGAACAGAGAACAGCTGGGTCCCCTTTTCTATATCTTGGCTGGACACAGTGTGTCCCGGAGTTCTTTTTATGTGTGTGGGCAGGAAAAAAAGAAGATGGTGCCTGACTTCTAAGGAATGTCCCATGTTCTTTCCTGTGCAGCAAATTGGTTGCCCTTGATGGCATATAAACAAATCCTGACTCACCTTTCTACACTTTTCCTAATGAATTGCTCCCAGAGGAATATTTCTGTTGTAGAAAGCATCAGCATAGCTTTGCATAGAGATTAGTAAAATTAGAAAAGCAGCAAGATGTCTTTGTCTTCAAATTATTCAGAAAAAATATTAATATTGACATGAGAAGAATCTTATTTAAAAATGTCAGGGTTTTTTTAGGATCAGGAATAATGGCCAGATAGAGTGAGGTAGGTAGTATAAAAGAATTTTGTCAGATCTCTTTTAAAAAAAAAAAAAAAAAAAAAAATTTTGAACTTGGGCAGACTTCATGGGCCTATGCATTGCATCATTTTCTTTCCTGGCTATAAAGTAGTTGGAATATCTGGCACATTTGGAATATACATGGTATTTGCTTGCTCAAGAGGATATGGCAATATCAGTTTGCAGGCTGGAGAAGCAACATCACTTTAATGTCTAATAGTATGAGAGAAAATTAATTGAAATAGTGGCTACAAAAATATGCTTTAAAACTGAAAATAATAACCTTACAGCTTACTGACCTGAAAGACAGTTATTGTATAGTCTCAATATTCATAACAATCAAGAAAATATCTAGGAACAATCCATAAGGCATTTATGTTAGTTTTGACAGTTCCCTTCCTCCGCTAATCATGGTATGCATCTTTGCCTTCAGCCTTCCTGTAATATTCATTCGGCAAAATGCCAACAACCTAATTTCTGCAACCATTCACAATATTGTCAAAATGCATTAATTTTTAACGTGCTTCCTACCCAGGCCTCACAAGTAATTAAAGTTATCATCTGAAAGAAAGAATGGTCCAGGGATCTTAAGCTCAAAATTTTCCCTGAGACAGACATGATATAGCTCCACCCCACAAAAAGTGGCATTTGGCTTTAAATGATATGCAAAACCTCTTAGCAGGACTTTTTATTTCAGGCTCAGCCATTCAGGTGCAGAATTCTTAGAATGGAAATGGTTTCTGGTTCAGAAAACAGTTCAGTTGTGTCAGTCTGAATCACAAAGAATGACAGACGGATTCAGAATTAGAACTACTGTAAGTAGATTTACATATGTGATTTCAAAACCTATAATAACACTGGTCCTAATCCCCAAAGTAGGACCAAAGAGCTCCCCAAAGAGCTGAGGGTGATTAAAAAAGTTAACGATAACAGATAATGACAACAATTACATTTTATTATCTTGCATTATTGTATTAGGGAAGGCTACTTAGACATCCTTCAGTCTTTCATTCAGAATTCATATAAAGCCAGCTGAATCCTATTAGGAAATAATTAGCCAAAACAACAGGTCACATACTGGGCTGGTGGAAGAGTAGAATTAGTTCTAAAATTTCTAATAACTGATGTGAACATGAGTCACTGACTGTGCTTCTTTTTCTGTGAAAGACAAGGGTCACAAAGAGGAGCACAGGTTAGGAAGCAGAGCTAGAGGATATGTAACTGACTCGAAAAAGGTGAGAAGAGATTTGTGGATGAAGTGGTGGGTAAATTTATACTTGGAATAATAAAATTATAGTGTTGAATTTTCACTCTTTTAAAAAGGAGTTAGTTTACATACACTTCATTAGTAACTATGATTTCACAAATTCTTAACTTTCTTAGTTTTATCTTTCTTCTTTTTTGTTTCTTTGCTTTTCCTTATAAAGTAAATTCATGGAGGCAGAGTTTTTGGTCGGCTGCACCAATAAATCTCTAATAGCATTGATACCACAAATAGTGAAAATAGATGGAGAATAAAAGTGGTATATAATTATAGTATTAAGACTAGATTACAAATCATAATATGCTTAAAAGTCATCTACAGTTAAAAGTTCAGGACTGAGGAAAGAGATTGCATTTTTTTTAAAAACTTTTTTTTTTTTTTACTGGATGTTGGAAATTTAAATTTTAAATTTGTATCCATTGTATAGGCAGAATTTAATATGGAATAGTCAGTCCAAATTCTGGTTCTGCAGGCTTTTCTGGCAAAAGTTCATCCTATTTCTTCCTTAGAAAATTGCAAAAGAATTCTACTCCCCCAAACACAAACACACATTTTATTGGGGAACAATTGCTGTGTTCCCAGGGTATTTGTTTTGTAGACTAGAAAATATTATTTTTTTTTTTTTACAATAGTTTTCTATAATTCCTCAACAAGAGACTTCTATCTCTCAACAAAAAATAGGCCATAAATACATCAGGATTTCCTCTTAATTTTTGTTCATATTCTGTAAGGGACATTTACTCAAAATTCTCTTAGTCTTCTATTTTCTGAAACACTTTGTTGTAATTATTCGACCTCTTTTTCTGTTCAGTGGTGGCAGGCAAACACAAGCTCAACAGATCATCATGTTTGTTCTTTTTAAAACCCGTATAGATAACCAAAAGGAAAGAGTGTTACATGAACCTCTCTGGTTGCTGTACATACTAATGCAACAGCTGCCTTAGATAACATTCTTCCAGAGAGGCCGTCTGCAGAATTGCTGTCTTCCCTGGGAAGACGACATACTTAATTCTGGGTTGATTAACAGCTAGAAGATCCATCAGGCTTTTAGGGCTAATGGCTTTAGAAGAAGAATATAAACTCCTGGCTTTGTGCTATTAGCAAATGTCATTCAAATTACTACTATTATCTGCACATACACTTGTGCCTACAGCCTGAATAGACAACTGAGTTCTTCCAGTCACTATGTCTTTCAGGCCAGTTACCCGAGCTACCATGCAGACAGGACATAACTCCCACAGCAAAACATTTTAATTCATGGCAAAGGTTTCAGTCCAGCTAGGGTCAGTAAATCTACTACCAAAAAGTGGTGCCATTTCAATTGAAATTTTAATATAGCAAATTATTTTTTAGCATGTTACAAAGTACCTTTATCTAAAACATCATTTTGAGACATATCAAAGAATCACTAAAGGAAGTACTTTCTTTATTATTAGCAACTGTTATTATAAATTAATAGCAATGATAATAGGCATCTTTAAAATGTGTAGGAAGATTATTATGTTTCAAATGCAGGGATACCTTGGGATATGTTGAACCACATCATTGCCAGCATCATTGATTTCTCCAGAACACAAGTGGGAAACAGCTGTCTGGAAAATAATAATGGTAATAATATTTTTCTTTTTTTTTTTTTTTTTTTTCCTGCAAGTAATTATTGAGAAAATCAGATTTCTATTTGAAACACAAGACAGGAAGACATATGTAAGGTACTTAGAAATGCAAATGTGGTTTGTTTTTAGTGAAATGTAGTTTTCAGTAGAGAAACCAATTTGTTCATAAAGATTACCTCCGTAAAAAGCCAACTGTTCTCAGATACTTGTTTATGCTCAAACAGGAAACATGTTTTATGTATAAAGAAAAGTATTCATGGTTGTTACTGTTTAAATCTTAACAGTCTAACTGAAAAATCATTATTAGTCTAGATCTAATTATTGCAGAAAAACAATGAATAATAATACTAATATTTCCCTGCAGAGAAGGTCTCAATAATCATACATACATATTGTAACTTACATATTTATAGTTACTATTCCTTTTCTTGAGGTTATGCTCACCCTTCCATTGGTCATCCTGGTCTTAAAGCCAGTAGTTTCAGATGCTGGAGAGGGAAACATCATGTTTCAGGAGATATGTTGATGTACGTGATTTCTTCTGGGCCTACAGTGGGTGGAAGCAAGGACAGGCAGACTGGGAGGGGTACAGAGAAATTTTCCGAGTAGCCAGGAGCCAGATTAGGCAAGTTAAAGCCCAGATAGAATTAAATGTGTCCAGGGACATCAAGGACAACAAGAAAAATTTCTGTAAGTATGTCGGAAGTTGTGGGCCCTCTCTGGAAGCTAACAGGGGACCTTGTCACCCAGGATATGGAGAAGGCTGGGGTACTGAATGAATTTTTCACCTTGATCTTCACCAGCAAGGGCTCTAACCACACCCCCCAAGTCGCAGAACGCTAAAACAGAGGTTATGAGAATGAAAACCCGCCCACTATAGGAGAAGATCAGGTTCGAGACCATCTAAGGAACCTGAAGGTACACAGGAGCATGGGACCTAATGAAATCCATCTGCAGCTCCTGAGGGAACTGGCAGGTGAAGTTGCTAAGCCTCTTTCCATTATATTTGAAAATCCATGGCAGTCTGGTGAAGTTCCCCCTGACTGGAAAAGGGGAAACCCCATTTTCAAAAAGGGAAAAAATCAAGTCCCAGGGAATTACAGGCTGGTCAGTCTCACCTCGGTGAGATACGATCCTCCTGGAAACTCTGCTAAGGCACATGGAAAATAAGATGATTGGTATCAGTGACAGCCAACATAGTTTCATCAAAGGTAAGTCAAATTTGGTGGCATTCCACAGTGGGGTTTTAGTGTTGGTAGATAAGGGGAGAACAACAGATGTCATTTACCTGGAATTTTGGGAAGCATTTGACACTGTCCCGCATGACATCCTGGTCTCTAAATTGGAGAGACATGGACCTGATGGATGGACCCATTGGTGGATAAGGAATTGGCTGGATGACCACACTCAAAGACTTGCAGTCAACGGCTTGATGCCCAGTTGGAAACAAGTGACAAGTGGCATTCCTCAGGGATCAGTACTGTGACATCTTTGTTGGTGACATGGACAGTGGGATTGAGGGCACTTTCAGCTAGTTTGCCAACACCAAGCTGTGTAGCGTGGTCGACATGCTGCAGGGAAGGGTTACCATACAGATGGACCTGGACAGGCTTGAGAGGTGGGCCCACACCAACTTCATGAAGTTCAACCAGGCCAAGTGCAAGGTCCTCTACCTGGGTTGTGGCAATCCCAAGCACAAATACAGAGTAGGGGGAGAATGGATTGAGAGAAACCCTGAGGGGACGGACTTGGGGGTGCCGATGGATGAGAAGCACAACATGACCCGGAAATGCGTGCTCTTACAGTCATGGTAAGAGAGTTCTGAATTTTATTTTTCATCACGGTTTTAAAAAGTCCAAAGACAAAGATTATTTGTCCAACTGCAGTATGGGCAGGAATTGCTAGCCTGTCAGATATGATTAATAAGAAGATGGTCAAGCATCACTAATTTGATTAATTTTCACAGGGAAATGACAATGAGACCTGACAATAGCAAAGCAGGGTATATAATTGATTTAGACTTCAGAACATGTCATGGCACATAGCAACACATATAATATGTTGGAATAAAAGGTTAGGATATGAGATATTTTGGATTAAGTTCTTACCTGTGTAACTAACTCACATCAAAGTGTAATAGAAATTGTATACAGATTGAGTAGGGATGAAGGCATAAGCTCTATGCAACTATGATAATGGAAACTTTGGTCATGGTACACAGCGCAGAGGGTGAAGGACCAGGAGGATATTGGAGTGTGGGTATCGATAGCTACAGGCTGTTCAGAAGGGACAGGTGAAAAAGGAGGGGCTGAGTTGTTGGCTCTGCATCAAGAAGTGGATAGAATGTGAAGATCTGTCTCTGAAGAATAACCATGAGCAGGTTGAAAGCTTATGGGTGAGAATTAGAGACTGAGGCAACAAAGGGAACCTTCTGGTTGATGTCTACTACAGGCCGCCTCAAGGGGATCAAGGGGAGCCTATTGACAAAGCCTTCTTTCTCCAGTTACAGTAGACAACACACTCTCAAGCTCTTGTCCTGATGGGAGGCTGTTGGAATGCATTGAGGACTTCTTAAGCCAGGTAATAGACAACCCTACAAGAGGGAATGCAATACGGGACCTGTTGGTCACCAACAGAAGTGAGATAATCAGTGATATCAAGATTAGAGGCAGCCTGAGCTGCAGTGATCATGCACTGGTGGAATTCACAGTCCTGACGGATCATGCGAAGCGTAAAGTCAGGACCCTGAAATTTAGGAAAGCAAACTTCCACCTGTTCAAGGAGTTAGTCAATAGGATCCCCTAGAAAACCACCCCTAGGGACAAGGGAGCAGAACAGAGCTGGTAGATCTTTAAGGATGCTTTCCATAGAGCCCAAGAGCTCTCCATCCCCATCCCCGTAAGAAATCAGGAAAGAAGGCAAGAAACCAGCATGGCTGATGCGAGACCTGCTGGTCAAACTAAAGGGCAAGAAGGAAATGCATAAGCAGTGCAAACAGGGACAGGTATCCTGGGAAGAGTATGGGGATGCTGCCTGGTTGTGTAGGGATGGGGTCAGGAAGGCCAAGGCACAGCTGGAGCTGAACTTGGCAAGGGACGTAAAGAAGAACAAGAAGGGCTTCTACAGGTTTTTCAGACAAAAAAAACAAGGTCAAAGAAAGCATATTCCCCCTGATGAGCAAGACTGGCAAACTGGTAACAATGGATGAGGTACTCAATAACTTTTTTGCCTCAGTCTTCACTGGCAACCACTCTCTTCCCACACCTCTTGAGTGGATAGACTGCAAGGCAGGGACTGGGGGAGAAAAGTCCCTCCCCCTGTAAGAGAAGATAAAGTTTGTGACCACCTGAGGAACCTGAATATACAGAAGTCTAAAGAACCTGATGAGATGCATCCCAGAGTCCTGAGGGAACTGCCTGATGTAGTTGCCAAGCTATCACTCTCCATGATATTTGAAAAGTCATGGCAGTCAGGTGAAGTCCCTGGCAACTGGAATAAGGGAAACATCACACCCATTTTTAAAAAGGTAGAAAGGAGGACCCTGGGAACTACTAACCTATCAGCCTCACCTTTGCGCCTGGAAGGTCATGGAACAGATCTTCCTAGAAGCTATGCTAAGACACATGGAGGACCAGGAGGTGATTTCAGCCAGCCAGCATGGTTTCACCATGGACAAGTCCTGCCTGACCAACCTCGTGGCCTTCTATGATGGAGCAACTACATCAGTGGACAAGGGAAGAGCTATGGATGTGGTCTATCTGGAGCTCTCTAAGGCCTTTGACACGGTCCCCCTTCTTTCTAAATTGGGCAGAGATGTATTTGATGAGTGGACTGTTTGGTGGATGAGGAATTGGTTGGGTGGTCGCATCCAGAGGATAGTGGTCAATGGCTCCATGTCCAGATGGAGATCAGTGACAAGCAGTGTCCCTCAGATTTCTGTACTGGGACCAGTATTATTTAGTATCTCCATCGATGACATGGTCAGTGGAATCAAGTGCACCCTCAGCAAGTTTGTGGATGACACCAAGCTGAGTGGTGCAGTTGACACGTCTGAGGGAAGGGATGCCATCCAGAGGGACCTGGACAGGCTCGAGAAGTGGGAAGGACAAGATTAAAAAAGATTAGTATTTCATGTACATGCACATTGGTGTGCAGGCAGAAGTAAGTGAGGCAGTCCTTGGTAGTCACATGAACATGCTTCACATATATGGAAAATGGCTTCACATGTTCAAGGCTGAGTCAGGACACATTTCAACCACTATCAGTTAATTTTCTATTTGAGCTGGAAAGCATTAAACAAACCTTTTACCCTTAAGAGTTTGATTAAAAAGAACTGTTACAGGCACTTGGGAAAATGTAGTGGGTTTTATCAATTCCATGGAAAAAGTGGAACATTGCATTTTGTTGGAATACATAAAACAGAATTACATTTAAACTATACATAACATTATAAGAGCATGGAGATAATTTATCAGTAGTCCTATTTCTATGGTTATTAACAAAATATGTTCAAAATTATCCAAGTTCTTTATTTGGACAATCAAAAATATATTCCATGCTTTCTTTTTCTGTCCCTTTCCATTATTTTTGGTCATTATGTCATATTTTAAATACAGCAGTACAGATGAATTTTCTTCAGAAAAAAAAATATTTTAATAACTATTAAATATTATTTTATATATTAATAAATTTCTTACACGTATATTGAATGTTTGTATTGTTATGGTTTTAGATCACTGGAATACAGTTTACTTTATTTGCCCTGCTGTAATTTGAAATGGACTATTTTAGATGCTTATTAATGGGCTTTTTTTTTTTTTTTTCAATTTCCATTCCTAAAAGTCAAAATTATTATCTTTTACATACTCAGTGTTATTCAAGCTAGAAAGGAAAGTTATGAAACTATGAGAATGTATACCGTGATGTGGTCTGGTAGCCTGTTGTATTTATTTAACTACTGTGTGGAATGTCAGGTTGTTGAGATTTTAAGAAACAGTTTTTATCAGGGGTTGAAAGGGAAGTTTGGAAAATATTAAAGGGTGTCACCTTTGCTGCATTCACAAGACATTAATGAAACTGAAGATAACTGCTTTAAAGCAAGTCTCATTCACACTACTAGTACACCAGAATAGGGAAGTTAAATGTATTTTTACTTACCATCCACATGATAGAGTCAAAATTATCCTTAATCTCAGAGAGGTCCTGGAAATATAAAAGTAAATGAAAAGCTTATTCTCATTTTTGCTTTTTTGAAAGCTGCTTGTCACAGGCATGAAAGAGTTTTTCTTGGCTATTCACAACATCTAAACACTTGATTCTTTTCCACAGCTCATTTCCAATCTGAAATGTATAAGATTTCTGGAACACTAACAGCATATGTGGGCTAACATAAAGACTTCAAAGCATCGGGGAAATAACATAATTTAAGTGAGAAGAAAAGAAATAAGGCGGAGCAAGCATATTCCGAGTACCTTCATTACACGGACTGACCAGTTTCCAAAAGTAAGCGAGAAAGGTCTAAAGTTGTCGGGATCTTTCCTTGCCTAAAACAGATATATAGTGGTAGTATTGTCACAGCGGAAAAAATGTTGTTGTACTTACAGAATGCCTTCAAACTACTCACTGCTCAAAATGATCCTTTCTGCAGTCTAAGACATAGGCATCCTCATTTGAACATATTAAAAAAAAAAAAAAAAAAAAGAAAAGAAAAAAAGAAAAAGATAGCAACAGCAAAAAACCCACAAAACTTTTAATTCTATAACTTTGATACATTTTAAAGGGACCTAAATGTCTTCGTCAATCTGGCCTTACCTTCTGAGGCCTAATTGAATTTTACTAGAAAAAATCTTAAAAAAAAAAAAACAAACAGTGATGCAGGCTAAATGTCAGACAGAAACACAAAAATTATATTCAACTTCTCCACAAAAGTGATTGAAAAATGAGACTTTGTACATACCCACTGTTTCTTATTTGAAACAAATTACTTGTTTCTCCCTTTTTCCTTTAATGACTATGCCCACTTAGATTCCAGTGCCCAATATTATGATTTGAAAAACCTGATAGAACAGGCTATGTGGAATGATAAGTAGATATATTTGACAATTCAGTAACAGAAAATAATGTCAGATGACTTTTTGACTAGTTGTGCTCCAGAATTTACCCATCAATGACAAAGCAACTGAGAGCCTGCTCAGGATTCAAGTTCTCAGATTTTTTTAAAAAAAGCCAAAAACATTGCATACGTCCTTGAGATTCTGCAGTGCAAAAGTTAAAAAAAAAATAAATGTATCTAAGTCAATAAATTTCATCTTAACTGATTTTTTTTTTTTTTCGATATGTCCCTATCTCTTGATAAGGCAGCCTGTTGGCAGCCTTTCCAGAGGACCGTGCCAGAGCATGACCTGGCACAGCACAAGGCATCCAGAGTCATCCTGCAGGCTGCCCCTTGGGTAACCAGATAGCCATAAGGGGGACTGGGGAATACAGTCTTTTGGGCTTCATTAACAGTTATAAAAAAACATGGCACCTCACTATATTCTATTAATTAGATATTTCTTTTTTTTTTTTTTTGTCATATGTAAATATTTTGCAGGACCAAACTATGCTATCCAATGATAAACACTTTAGAATCTTTCTTCAAGATACAATAGCAAGTTGTGGTCAGCTCTAAGCAAGACAGAAGAGGCTTACCTTGATCTTTTAAACTTCTGTTTGATGAAAAAAGCTGTTATTGATTCGTGCAGACAATTCATTTCAGCCTCACCATGCAAAATAATTTCAAGTTAATCTTTGTTTTATTGTAAAAGTAATGTAGGTCCTGAAAAATCAAATACTGACTGCTTATTGTGTTTAAAGCCATCACAAGCAAATTCAAAGCTATGAGCATATATATTATATTATTGCTGATATTTTGCTAATATTTTGCTCTTTCTAAAGTTAGTGCAGAGTTTTTTTCTTTGTTTAGAACTTTTTATATTATTTTAATCCAAAATGGGACAGGTAACAAAAGTACCAAAATTTGAAGATCTCCATCTTTATTTTCTTTTTCTTGTTTTCCTTCTTTGTGTAAATTCTCTACTAGTGATACTAGTGATGAAGTAACACTTCTAAAGGCAGCATCTAGCATAATGTATCATACAGATTTTCTGAATACCAAACAAATATCTATGGCTTATTACCCATTAAAGAGTCAGCTGCCCTTTTGCCCTTGTAGATATAAGCACAAAAATCACCCCATTACAAGCACTATTTGCATACACCTTAATTCATTCTGAAGCATCTTGAACAGAAGTGTTAATACACTACTTTTATACCTAAGAATTTTGATAGTGGAAGTGCCTCATGTAACTCTGAAGTCTTGTACACCTCTTGGATCATCCAACTGAGTCCCTTAGAATCACAGACAATCAAAATTTATCCATAAATGTCTCAAATATAATAATTAGGCTTTTTAATCCATTTTTCCTGTTACAATATTCCTCTAATTTCCATCCTAAAAATAATCACAGGTGTTTTATAGTAGCTTTCTCCTATGTGAACTTTGTTCTTATGTACCTTTTCACTCATACTTTTGTGAAAAAGACTATTAAAAAAATGTTAAAATTTATTGAAGATTCAAATTATATAAGCACTGAAATATAACCTGACTCCACTGTCATTAATTCTTTTTTTCTCTCTCATAGAATCATAGAATGGTTTGGGTTGGAAGGGACCTTAAAGATCACCTAATTCCAACCCCCCCTGACATGGACAGGGACACCTCCCACTAGACCAGGTTACTCAAAGCCCCATCCAGCCTGGCCTTGAACACTTCCGGGGATGGGCATCCACAACTTCCCTGGGCAACCTGTTCCAGAGGCTCACCACCCTCATAGTGAAAAATTTCTCCCTAATATCTAATCTGAATCTACCCTCTTCCAGTTTGAAGTCACTACCCCTCATCCTATCACTACATGCCCTTGTAAAAAGTCCCTCTCCAGCTTTCTTGTAGGCACCCTTCAGTTAGTGTAAGGCTGCTATAAGGTCTCCTCAGACCCTTCTCTTCTCCAGGCTCTCATAATAATCCCAACTCTCTCAGCCTGTCTTCATAGGAGAGGTGCTCCAGCCCTCTGATCATCTTTGTGGCCCTTCTCTGGACTCGCTCCAACAGGTCCATGCCCTTCTTGTGCTGAGGACTCCAGAACTGGATGCAGTACTCCAGATGGAGTACTCACGAGAGCAGAGTAGAGGGGTAGAATCACTTCCCTCAACCTGCTGGCCATGCTTCTCTTGATGCAGCCCAGGATGCAGTTGGCTTTCTGGGCTGCGAGCACACATTTCTGGGTCACGTTGTGCTTCTCAACCATCGGCACCTGCAAGTCCGTCCCCTCAGGGTTTCTCTCAATCCAGTCACCGCCCACTCTGTATTTGTGCTTGGGATTGCCACAACCCAGGTAGAGGACCTTGCACTTGGCCTAGTTGAACTTCATGAAGTTAGCATGAACCTACCTCTCAAGCCTGTCCAGGTCCATCTGTATGGCATCCCTTCCCTCCAGCATGTTAACTGCTTCACAAAGATTTGTGTCATTGGCAAACTAGCTGAGAGTGTACTCAATCCCACCATCTATGTTGCCAACAAAGATGTTAAACTAATCAGTTTAAAAAAAATTAGCTAATGATATCAGACTGACCTTCTATATCCACAGACAGCTAGACAGAATTGGTTTATTTTATGCTTTTATTAAGCAACTGTAAACAAGTTAGGAAGCTGCATTTGTCAATTAATAGAAAATATTTAAAAGTTAATGGAAATAACTGTGTGACTAGAAATCTCTCTTCTAGTTATCCTTGAATTAGTGTTGAACAAGATTTAACTTCCTGGAGGCATTAAGCACCACAAAAACAAAGCACTGTATCAAATAGCTGCTTAAAGGCAATACCAAACAGTCTAGGATCAGAAACTTGCACTTATGGAATTTAATCTACTAGCTGAACAATGTCATGGTATAGGCATTTCCATTTACTCCCAGGCAACTCAGAGAATGCTACTAAAATATTGAATGGCATAAAATAAATATACTCTACAGACCTGTCCAGACAAGATCAGGCAGGATCAGAACTATTACAAAAACAGCAGTAAAGTGTGTATCTCAGTGCAAAAACAGGCATGATTTCCTTAAAGCTTCAATGGTGTCAAGAAAATAGAAATATTTTTCAGAAATTGTTTAAGTAAAATATATTATACTAGTCCAAGCAAATGCCATGCTGTTAATTTTACATATTTTCGATGGGGAAAAAAATTAACATTATTATAGTCTGTCAATAGGCATTGACAAAATCCAGACTTGTATCCCTATGAAACAATACTGGATCCCAGATTTTATACTTCCCAGATATTTATTTCCAAAAAAAAGTTGAAATCATTTTTTCAGTTACTTTCTTAGTTCAATGATGAAGTAATAAATGAATAAATTTAAGGAAGAAATAACTATATTAAGTTTGGATTTGACAAAGTACCTACCAGATAGTTGGGCTGTACATTTTAATTTTAATACGTTGTATCAGAAAAAAATGTCCCTTTTCAGTTTGCTAAATGCTTTTTGTTGAAATAAGTCAGTGATCATGCTTTTGTTTTTCACTGTTTAACTGGATTCTGTTGAATAATACCCGGTAAACAGCTATTTAGGTTTATTTTTTTATTATTTTTTTTTTAATTCTTGCAAGAAATAAATAGGTTATTTGGAAGAAAGAAGATGTCAGTATTTGCTTATCATCCAGGAAAAATGTCTGCTCTTTCTTCAATTGAAATAGATGAGGATATTAAATTATTGTAGCTATGTAGGTCTTTAAGAGGCCTGGTGAATTACAAAATATTCTACTTCCCCAGATACTAGACTGAGATTATAGAAACTCCTTAAACTTCTTTCATAATGCTAATTCTAATCTAGCTTTGTGAGGTTTTTTTTCAAGCTTTGATTTTGCTATTAATTTATACTCATTTTTTGAAACAAGCTACAAATGTTACATGATTGACTATGTCAGAATAGCTGTTTAAATTCCAGTCAGCTAATTTCTTCAATAGTAAGTAAAAATGATGCTTTATTAAAATTAATAAAACCTCAACCTTACATTGTGAGGAATAAACTCCAGTTTGTAAAAGAATATTGAACACAAGGAAAGACAAAAAAAAAAAAAAAAAAAAAAAAAAAAGAATGATCAAAAGAATAAAAGGGGACATTTAAAAGAGAAAGACAAAGATCTTCTAACACAAAGAGTTTATAGTATGCCATGTCCAAAAGAGTATCTAGGTAGAGAACATTCCCCTACCTACTTCAGAATGGGAAAAAAAAAAATCAAAGAAGAGTATAATGTACTAAAATATTCATAAATCATGTAAAAAAATTAAAAACAAAACAAAACAAGACTTCCAAAAACAGAGAAGAGAAAATATACAACATACTCATTCTGTATTTCATAGCCGTATATTCAACTGCAGTGAATTAACGTAATAATGAGTTTATTTCACTTCCTGAAGAACTTTACAGGGTATATACCTGGGAATTACTTTGTAAAAAAGGAATAATAATTTGCCTTCTAACTAACCATAGATAATTTTACTATGTAAAATTGATACTTGCTTAATGTTAAAGAAAAATACAATGCAAAAAAGAAATAAAGGCAGAAGGGCAAATATAACTGAAATCTAGTTTTAAATTACATATACATAAAAAAAAATGTTTTGATGTAATTTAAAAAGAGAAATGAAACCCTTCCAGGTTATTCAGAAGAAATATAGTCTACTACTGAAACTAGAAACAGTATAGAGAATTAAATTTTCTCCATTAAGATTTTCCTCAATGATGGCATCCAACCATGAATCTTCTTAAAAAATTATGAAATTTGGGTAACTCACTTAGCCAATGTACCTAAATTAGAAGACTAGTTGCCTCGGCCCAATCTGTAGTCAGTTCAAAGAGAAATGCCCTTCCAGATGATTAATATGGTTACGTGAAATGCATAGAAATGAAAACAATCTCCATCCTTCAGGATTCCTTTCTTCTCTAACTACGTAACTGTCATGACTAATGAATATATCCAAAGAAAAAAATAATTGATGTTCATACCTAAAGGTATGTTAAAGATACAATACATTGATAATGGTTTGTCATAATCTGCAATCATTGGAAGGATCAGGCAATTTATGTTAAAAAGTCATCCCATTTTTCTGAAAAAGATGTTGAAATATAGAAACAAACAAAAACCCAATATACCCCAGATCAATGGATGACTGAAATAGTTGTTACTTATTTGGCAATCCAAATAATTTTCAAATTGTCTTGTGAATACACCTTTGCATACTAGAAAGGCAGGACTTTGTTCTAATTGAATGAGCCCACAGTAGACTCAAACACTTCACAGGTAAGCTAATCAGATACTCTGCAAAACCAAGGTTAAGTCAAAGTAAGGGAATGGACAAATTTCCCATTGATTTCCACACAGGGAAAACTTGCTTCCTTGTTTGTTGTTTTTCTTCTCAAGTAAGGAGAAGATAATTGTTGTAGACCTTTGATAATAATCTTACAAAAGTCATCTGATAACTCAAGAAAACTCTAAAAGGACACTAGGCAGTTATTTGTGAGTAATGTGAGAAAAGCTGTCATTCATAATTGCAGTGCTGCATGCAAATGATGGAACTGAGTGTAGTAGCACTTTGGTTAAATTTGGATTGCTTTTTGGAAACTGTTTAATATGCAACTAAGCTAATGTATGCAACAGAAGCCAAGCTACATCCCTAGGCATTTTCTTTCAAAGAATTATCGAAAGCATCATGACATGGGCTGTAATATTTATGACAATACAGATTATAGTATGATGTAGCTTGTTAAAATAGAACATCTTATATTCCAAGCAGAGAGAATGGAACATGCAGCTATTTAAAGAGACTTCAGGCCCTGAAAATAGTTCTGCTCTTCAGTAAACTGATTTTTTCAGCTGTGTTTAGAAACACAGAGCAAATGCAGTTAGAAATATAAATGTAAGTTTCCTATTGTTAAGAACATTGCTGCAGTACCTCATTATATTACATCCTACAAAGATTCTGCTCAGACCATCCAAGCTTTCCCATTCTGAACTTCTGCAAAAGCATTGATCTAAGTAGACCTCTACTCAATTTTACTATTCAAGAAAATAGTCATCTATCATAATTTTAGATTTCTATAGGTTTTGTGCATGAGTTAAGATAAATTTGCAGCAGCAACCATTTGCCTTTTAATAGTCCTTATATATGAAGGAGAATTACGAATCCTTATGCACTCAATATCTAGTTAGAAAGCGTAAATTTTTACCATAGTTACTACCCTTATAAGCAATACATGATACCTATGTAGTATATCTATCCAGTGCACTTTTTTCGTAAAAAAAAAAAAAAGTGTAATGGTTCCACAATATGGAACAAATGATGTTAAAATTCTCTGAAATAAATTTGTGCATATATATAAATGGGTTTGTATGCATGTAAAGCTCACAAAGAAAGAGCTCTAAGGTAAATTTATACTTCTGCTACCATTAATCAGACCTTCCAGAAGGAAACATCCAATTACTCTTCAGCCAGTTCTCTTTGGGACCTATTTCTTTTGATCTTTGATAGGAGCCTCTTTCCATTCCAGTGCCCATTTCTGTATTCTCCCTGGATTATTTTCCACATCAAAGCAGGTCTTTCTTGCCTCTACAGACTTCTTAATTTTGATCTTTCTACAGTCATCATGAGAGAAAAAGCAGAAAAAGTAATGCTAATTATACACTATGTCAACCTCTATTGTATACAGTACGTTTACCAAGGCTTCACAGAAAACGGTATCAACTAAACTAAAATTTTGGTTTATCAAAAGTTTTGCTGCCAGAAGAACTGCTATGTGAAGAAGTAATATGTTCAGTCTTGTCTCCAAATAATCAACCCCACATTGAGTAATTGTTAGCTCTTGTGACAAAACACAGCAAGTTGCAGCAAATTGAGATAAGCCCAGTGACACATATAATTTTATCAACCGTGAAGCACATGTGACATTTCTGATTTCCTGGACAGAATTACTTTAGTAGATCGATATGGTTGAAGCAATCAGACAGTCTTTTATTTCTTACACTGGTTGCAATTTCAAAGCTGAGCCCTAGATATCCTTTGTTTTTGTTTTTGTTTTTGTTTTTCCATACAGTAAATTCACTCAAAGCAAATGTAAATAAAAGAATAATGTAATGAGAACCAAGATTAAGATGTAGAGTAATTAATAAACTGACAGAAAGTTAGTTCAGGAGAAATAAGAGAGGAAATGCCGGATATGTTACTGTGGGACTTCTGTTTTTCTAAAGTTCATGCCTCCATTTTAACATTCAGAATTCAAAAGAGATTATTACAATGTGAACACGACAACAATATTACTATTCCATCACAATAAAAATGTTTTATGTTCTGCTTATCAGTAATTCTTGCAAGTCATGTCTCTATTTTGAGCAAGTACATTTTGACTGAAATTCACAGAGTTCAGCAAATGTCTATTTATTTTTATAGGTTTTGTTTGGTTGGTTTTTGTTTCTTTTTTTTGTTTGTTTTAATTAGAAATCTTTGGACAAAAGTTAAAATCTTGGTTATATAGCAGTTGTAAGAGCTTTGCCTAACTTCAGAACTTGGGAATGACCAATATCTTTGGTCACTTTCTATTTAAGCAAGCTGAGAACGATCTGGAGTCACTATCTCTACATGCTTTATTATAAATAATTATCTTTGGTCTGATGAGATAGTCTCAGATATTAAATCAGAAATAGCATCACAAAGTCAATGGAATTACAGTAAAGCAAGAAATTACATAAGCCTGAGGATCTGTTTATTACAGTTACCAGCATACAGCCACTGTAGCAAAAAGCTAATGGAAAGATCAAAAATGCTTGGATTCCTAGAGTAATTATTTTTCTCTTTACTTGTAAAAGAGCAGTGCTTAGGTAATTTAAAAAGTGATCTCAACTTCAGAAGTCAAAAAAAGAGGTAACCCTAAGCAAGAATTAGCTTTAACAAAATTCTGCATAGACACGTTATTTGCTGTCTTTATACTTTACTCAAAAATTGAAATCACCTTCCGTAGAAATAGTAAACAAACACACACACTCCACCCCATCCCAAGAGCTGGCATTGAGAATTAAATAGTGTTCTCTCCACAAGAATATAAACTTCAAAAATTATGGGGAGTTATGTGGAAATGCCATCTGATTAACTGTTGCTTGAACACTCCTTTTGGGAAAACAGAATCAGGTAGACATACTACCTTAAAATATTTTAGATTGATTTAGAGGCAGTGGTGTATTAAAACATGTCTCTATGAAAGGTGACCACTTATCCATTACTGGTTGAATCTGTTTGAATGTGATAACAAAAACAATTTCACCTGGTAAAACACATTCGGTTATTGACCAAACACTTTTAGCACAGTAAAACATTTGGAAGGGAGTTGTTATAAGCAGCCTTTCGCAATGAGTACTGTAGCTGTTATAAAACTGGTACAGGACTACTATCCTTTCAAGTAGTTTGTTCTGGGAAAGCAGACATAAGATTCAAAGGGGGGTGAGTTGGGGGGTGAGTTGGGGGGTGGGGGATGGGTGGGGGCTTTTTTTAATTTTTAAAGTTATTTGGAGAGCACTAAAATAAAAGGCAATCAGACGCTAGTGCATAAATTAAGAATATGGTATACAATTCTAAAATCTCTGACATGATAAAAAAATGTGAGATAGTAAGTACATAAAATACTAAATATCTATATTGTAGATCTTAGCCTGAAGTGAGATAACAATAAGATTAAACAAAATTAGTCAAGTTATTTAGTTTTTTTCTAAGGAACGTGTATATAGTATATAAATGCTTTGGTGTCTTTTGTGGTTGTTTCATAATCACTTTTGCCCAGTGATGAAATAAGGCATTGAAATAGAATCATAGCAGAGTCATAGAAAGGTTTGGGTTTGATGGGACATTAAAGCTCATCTAGTTCCAACTCCCCTGCCATAAGCAGGGACAGCTTCCACTAGGCCAGGTTGCTCAAAGCCCCATCCATACAGGCATCAATAATTAAAAAAAGAAAAACCAAACTTGTTTTCAAAGTATAATAATGTGATCTATGATGTGATAATATGATCCATATTTCTAATAATATCATCCATATTTCTTATTCTCCCTATAACTCTGTTGTTAGCAGTAGTAATGATGCTTGTGATGATAATGCTGCTGCTCAGCCCCAGGAAATCTTTCTTTACAGTTTAGCATCCAATGACCTAGCAATAGGTTTTTTACAACTAGTTGTTGCAGATATATCTTTTTTATCCAGCTAATAAATTCTCACTAAATTTTGTTTCTTATTTTCATTCAGATTAATTTTATTCAGATTGCAGTTCGTCAGAGGTTACTATCTGGGCATAATTAAAGGAATTCGGAAAGAGAGTACAGGTTTCACCATAAAATCAAGATGATTTTCACACATTTGCAATAGGTAATAAAGTAATTTTGACATCAAATATCTTTACGGATATCATCAGGGACTTATTTTAATGTCTTAGAAGATGGCTTTATTTGATTAATTTAAATTTCAGTTGTTGTGAAGTAGAGTATTATATAAACACTGAACGTGACCTGTGTGGATCTTCCTCTGGTGGCTGCATAGCACACAGGAATCTCGAAAATAGGCCAGAGCTTCTTCTTTCTCTTAATCACTTCTGACTCCTTTCTGCTTGCACTACATTTCCATAAACAATGGTTTCCAGTGAAGTTGTGCAGGTCAAAAAACGTAAAAATGTGTTTCTGTGGAATGTTATTGTCTTTTATTGCACCACCTGATAAAGTTTGGAAATGATAAATAAGTTTTTAAGTATTTTGTCTTTTCAAGTTAATTGTATGATTATTTATATCACATGCCTCTGCAATATTAAAATAATTTTATTTTATTGCTACCAGATAGTGATAGTACGAAGAAGGTTAGCACATAACAGAATTTTTGTTCTAGAATAACCTTTTATTTTCTACTAAAATTTTTGAGAGACACCCAGAAACTAAAGCTAATTTAAGTATTATGTCTTGCTTGACACCGTATATGGAGTGGCATGCAACATCTTATTGGTTTGCATTATATGTCTCTTCCCTGAATGAAAAAAACTATGCACTCTTTCAAGATATCAAACCAGCCCTTTTACACTAAAAATTCCATTTAAAGCATATTTAATTTAAAGCACTGTGTTCAAGTCTAGTTTTTTAAGTTCTCTTACTTTTTAAGTCATTTGTCTTTACTGACAGGCCGGATTACTTTTTTTTTTTTTTTTTAATCCTTACTTAGTATACACAGTGCATGATTATTCAGTGGCTATTGCTCCCGGGTAAGTATATACAATATTTCTTGGTATTAAATATATACAATTTTTTTCTAGAGGAAAAATAAAGACATATCTAAAGAAAATAGGAATGTTCTGCACAAATTGTTTATGCAGCTAGTACTGTATGAATTCATGTTAGTTGCCCTTTTTTTTTTTTTAATTCCTTCAGCAAGTAAATGTTATTATTCTTCTAGAGATGTTTACTGATGCAGAAAATCTTGTCATTAATAGTCTGATTCACTGATACAGGATTCAGTAGTAAAATAATCAGCCTGCTGTTAGCAACTTATCTTACCTATTTAATTGTAAATGACACTTCAGATGAACAAATGCATTTTTTCATCTAATCCAACTCTCATTTTTTAATTACTTGATGCAGAAGATGTCGATTTTGTTTTCAAATCATTTTATCTTAAAGCTTTAATGATTTATTAAATGGGATCCCATAGCTATCTCCATAAGCATAGAACTTCTGAAGCTTTCAGGACAATTCCCTGGCTATCGAAGAGCTGTATTGTAGTATTTGTTAAAACTTTGACTCATTCCTGCAAATAATAACTAATGCATATTTTATAAGTAATCCCATTAGAGTAAAACATTGAGAATAAGATTACTGCTATCACTAGTTAAGCTTTTTTTTAATTATTATTATTTTAGGAATACCACTGGAGTTGTCATAAAAAAGAGACTGCTTTAGAAAGCTGAGGGTTAAATGACGGACGTGCCAAATGATCTCTTGAGGCAGAAAGCATGGTATAATCCTTTTTTGGAGTATTTGTACTATGGTGATATTGGAGTTCCAAATACAGAAACTAAATAAAAACAGAATTGTAATTGCTCCCTTTTTGAGACATGAAGGCTTTTAACCTTAGAATCCATATTAGACAAAAAATATAGAAAATTAGTTACTTTTAAAGGTATTTAAATACAATTCCTGAAATTTTCAGTAATATTTCTTACATTATATTTTTCATCTACCTACTGCTACACCATCCTGCCCTACATGCATTTGCTATAAGGTGCCAGTTAAATCAGCATGTTACATAAAGGCAACAAAGACAGATGTATTGCTCTTATTTTGATAATCACAGAATCCCAGATTGGTAGAGTTTGGAAGGGACCTCTGGAGGTCATCTGGTCTGACCGACTTGCTCAAGCAGGGCCACCTAGAACCAGCTGCCAAGGAACACCTCCGCAAGGCTGTTGAATATCTTCAGGAATGGAGACTCAACAATCTCTGTGGGCAACCTGTTCCAGTGTTCTGTCACTGTTTCATGTTGCTGTGTAAACTCATTGTCATCCATAAATGAAAAACTGCCTAACAACAAGTAAAATTTTCTGCAATAAAATGAGAAGTATATACTAAGCTTAAGGTCATATTGAATAAAAATCTCCAGACATTCACCAAAGCAGTCCAATTTCCTGTCACAAATGAAAGAAAATAATAAATATTAATACTAAATGCTAAGGTTAGGACATAAAGAAGTGTTTAAAATTAGGTATTAAATATGCATAGTAAAATGTTAAAATAATATTTACAAACATTACAATAATTGTGAGCAGAGAAAAAGCACTATGTGATATGTGATATAATTTTAATACAACCTTTGCATGAAACTATCATAATAAATTGTAATCCACAGAAGACTACAGTTTCGTCATGGCATCAGGAATATAGGATTTGGCAAGCTCCATTTGGATCAAGACTAGTTAGTGGCTCATTTGGTAAACTTTCTGAAATATAGCCAGAACATAGCCTGTCTATAGCCAGTAGGAAGTAACTAAATAAAATAGGATATCCACTGTAGAACCTTTTACCAATCAGAAACTCAGTTATGGGAACTATACACTTTTTTGGGGGATGTAATTCTAGGGAAGGTCTTGGTGATCACCATCCACACTGAAGGCTGTTGCAGCATGTGCAGATCACTCCAAGTAACTGGCAAAATAAATATGGTTAGGGACCTTCTTCAGATTTGTATCTTTTGTATAGCTCTATTCAAGTTTGAGCTCAATGCACCTTATCAGCCATCTCCACCAACATGTGACTATCTCAGGTAGTCTTGATCAAGGTATGAAGTCACTCACATTTTGCTCTCTCATCTGCCCCTGTTGCTGGTGGAGTGAATAACTTCACTTGTAAGAGAGAAGTAGTGAAATATTTATTAGTATAAAACAGTGATTTAACAAACTTAGTAGTGAATCTGAGAGTGTTTTACAAGATTCGATAGAAAGGCACACTTGATTATTTACTACATAGAGGACAGGGCCAGACAAGCTGTTAGGGAGACTCTCCCATTGAGTCACGAGGTTCAGAAAGGACCCCCTTGCTTTCTAAACTCCTTCTCAGAGAGGAGTGTAGGGGCGTCTTCCTCTTCAGATTCTATTGCCACCATCAATGTAACACTTATTCACTGAAAGAAGAAAAAAAAAAGTTAGGAGTTTTTCCTTTCCTTTTTCTTTGTTCGGGATTTTTTGTTTGTTTGGTTGGTTTTTTGTTTGTTTGTTTGTTTGTTTTAACTGTGGAGGAGAGTGGTAATTTACCAGTGACAAGAAAGACTTTTCCAGCAGAATATTTTCCTCTTCACAGTCTTCCTTTTTTTACCTCTGTCTTATTTCCATAACTTTCCTCTTGTCAACTTTCTCTTTTCTTTCAGGTAAGAGGAAGAAGTTTCTTGTCTGTTTCAGCAAATGTGACACCCTAAGATGCTACAATACTAATGATATCTTGTGAAGAGGGACAGAGGAACTTGAATCCATGCTGAGGAGTTCTCAGTTTCTGGTTTTGTCTTTATTATTGGGAATTATTTGAAAAACACAGAATCACTGGAAACTCTTAAGCAAAAAAATTAGGTTGTGACTCCTTTCCCACTGTGCTTTTAATTCTGGTGAATCACATTTAATTAGAAAACTATCTTCAGAAAAAATCTCCAAGATCCATTTTTTTGACGGGACACTTAATACATAGTCTACACACAACATTCCTGCTTGTGGCAGGAAATTTTGGGCAAGATGTATAATTTCTTTGCTTGCTGAATAAAAACCATAGATATTTAATATTTGGAATTGATCTACAGAGACAAGGACTTAAATTTGAGGTGCTGCAATGCTTAAGAAGAAAATATTTGAATAGACACTCTGCATTTTAATTGATATCAATGACAAAACCACAAAATGTTGCTTCTTTATCTGAATAAATTCAATTCGGTGAGCTTTCATGTGTCAGTGAATTTTCAAAATGTCCTTTCAAATATATATGCAAAATCTATTCTTCCAATAAAAAATGCACTTTTGGGGGTTTAATTTTTTTTTCATTTCATGTCTTTCAAAAGCAATTAGAAGTCCAAATGTGTTTTTTTTTTCCCCCTGGAGTTTCTAAAATTACTGTTTAAAACAAACTTCATACCTGATGCAGCGTGCTTTTACACTTCCAAAATGTGTAATGCTATCCTATTAAAGTCCATGAGAATTTAAAATAGTGACACAATATTATGAAGCATAATAATTTTAAATTACATTTATTTTTATGTAAATATGCCTGTTTTTCCATATGCTTTTCTTACCCCAATAATGTCATCACAATTTTTAGACTTTCCACATACAACTGTTTAGAAGTTCTGTCCGTATTTCATTAGAATTAAAATTACTATTTCATTGTTTGAATTCCGTTTTCCATCCTGTAGCTAAAAGATGCTTAATATAGAGTCTTAGTTTATCACTATAAACTTTTGCACTTTCTGGGCTGCACATGCATGTCCTCGGAAAATTAAAACCCTCATTGAAACCATTTTTTATTTTCTAAACCCTTTATATTTCAGGCAGCTTCTGATGCACTTTGTTAAATGTCATTAGATGCTCTACCAACACACAATTGCTCTTCAGGAATGTGCTAAGGAGGTGTCAAAACTGGTAGACCAATGGAGGCAAGGATACTACAGCTCAGTGTCCCTAGGTCCAGCCAGTAGCGCAGGTAAGCGTGTATTCCCAGTAAGCACGCAGACATACAATACACATATACACATATATACACAGCTAGCCATACAGAACAACACAAACAGGCACACTCAGCACTCAAACACAAATAGCACTAATGGTTTCATCTTATCCCCCTCTGTCTGATCAGGATGAAGGTCTGTTGGCAGGAATATATACATATGTGTACATGTAGGTGCAGTGTGGATCCCTCCAGCAGCAGGGTTCAAACAGTCTGGCCAGAATCTGCCCCTGGATCCCAGTCTCCTCTCCTCCTCACAGCTCCTGTCCTGTGCACAGTAAGCAGCGGGAGCAAGGCAAAATATGGGGACCCCCATCTGTCATCATTCCTCTGGTGCTTTCTCTGTGTGAAGATTAATTTTTCTGTTATATAGTCTAACAGAATGTACAGTATGTAAATTATATTTTGATTTTTTTTTTTTTTAATAAGGCTGAAGAATCTAACCCTCTGGTTTATTAGGAATATTCAGGGCACTTAAGAACATATTTTAAAATCTGCCTTTATTTATTAAAACTGTTTTTCATTTGTACCTGTGACAAAAACATAGGGAAAATTGTAGAACAGCCTAAAATAAATGAAAAGCATAAATTTAAAATATTTTTTTGCAGGCATTATTAATATCCCTTAAATGTTATCATTTAATGTTTTTAATGTTATTCTTTTAATATTATTTTTAAATTTTAAAGGTGTACATTTCCAAAAGAAGCCACCCAACCACCACCAACACACACCCCCTCCAAGCTAGAAATGTATTTCATGTTGCTATTTAGAAAAGGACTTATCAAGATTTTCTTAAGAAATAATAATCATGTCAGGCTCAGACTCTCTCAGCCACCACTTTTTTTTCAGGAAATATTTTAGAAAAGTACTGTGAACACTCCTGTTTGTATTGCTTCCATTGATTTTGGTAGGCTTTGGATTGAACCCATGGTGTTCTTATTATTACAGTAAGTTTTCTATTTGATGAATGAACTCTTTGAACAGTTTACAATAGCAACCGATGTGTGTGTCACTCACTAGCCATGGAATTATCCAAATGACTGCAAAAGACTAACAGGCACTGCCTGTGCCACAATAGACTATGTAGAAATCCCCTTTAACCTGTTATGGATTGGTGTTACGTATATTCTGACAGTGACAGAAAATAAAATACTTTTTTATCTCCTTCGCTATTTACACTCTCTGTTTTGCCTTCTTCCCTTACTCTCTCCCTTTATCATTATCTCTTCAATGAAATGAAAAAAACATCCAATAAAATTTAATTTTCTAGACTTTTTTTTACCTATTTTTTCTATTGTCCTTTTACACTTCCCCCATCCTTTATACTAAACCTTTTTTGTCCTTGTTCTCAATTTCATTTTTACTCTTGCTTTATAAATCTTTTGTGATCTTTTTATTGTCTTCCTTCTGAATCAGTCATTTTTACTCAGCTGCAAGCTTCCGGTGCAGTTACCAGAAAGCTAAAGCAGTAACTATTCTTTTACAACCAAAAAAAAACCCTGTCCACTTATATAAGCTGAGGGCTTTTCTCAAGACTTGCAAGTTCATACATCCTTGATCCATACGAACTAAAGCTTTTCTGTAAATCCCCAGAGCATTTTGTTCTCTCTACAGAGTGCTTTCTGTAAGTATGCAGGTTGTGTTTACAGAAAGGCAAATTGTGCAAATACATGTTTTCATAGAATCATAGACTCATGGAATGGTTTCAGTTGGAAGGGACCTTTAAAGATCATCTAGTCCAATTCCCCTGCCGTGGACAGGGACATCTTTCATTAAGTCAGGTTGCTCATAGACCTATCAAAACCTGACCTTGAACACTTTCAATGATTGGACATCCGCAACTTCCACAACTGGGAAAATTATTCCAGTGACTCAACAATCTCATAATAAACAATATTTTCCTTATGTCCAATCTAAATCTACCCTCTTTCAGTTTAAAAACATTGACTCTTTCCTGTCGCAACAGGCCTTGGTAAAAAGGTTGTATCTAGCCTCATGTATCCATGTGATGCACCCATTACTTACTATGCCTTTTATTTATTGACAGGCTGCAACAAGTTCTCCCTGGAGCCTTTTCCAGGCTAAATCCCAACTCTCTCAGCCTGTCCTCATAGGAGAGGTGCTCCAGTCCTCTGATCATTTCCATGGCCCCCCTCTAACAGGTCCATGTCCATCTGGTGCTGGGGGACCCCAGAGCTGTACGCGGTACTCCAGGTGAGGTCTCACCAGAGCGGAGTAGAGGGGCAGAATCATCTCCCTTGATCCACTGGCCATGCTTCTTTTGATGCAGCCCAGGGTACAGTTGGCTTCCTGGACTGCAAGTGTACATTGCCACATCTTTCATTCACCACTAGCGCCAAGTACTTGTTGGCAGGGCTGCTCTCAATCCCTTCATCCCTGAGCCTGTATTGATACCAGGGATTGCCCTGACCCAGGTGCAGGACCCTGCCCTTGGCCTTGTTGAACTTCATGAGGTTCACACGGCCCCACACCTCAAGACTGCCAAAGTCCCTCTGGATGACATCCCTTCCCTCTAATGAATCAACTGCACCACTCAGCTTGGTGTCATCGGCAAGTTCGTTGAAGGTGCACTCAATACAACTGTCTGTCGTTGATGAAGATAATAAATAGTATTGGTCCCTCCCACACACACAGACCAAGGGAGTCAGGGGCCTAGAAACTCCCTCAAATACCTCACAGGGATCTCATAGCCTTCATATTCTTCTCAGCACGTGGCAACAGCTTTATGGAGGGAGATATTAGCTGAGAGTGCTGCTATTGAAAATTGGTGAAACCAGACATTACGTTTCTTCTCATAAACTTAGCCTGTCTTAGCTACAGACAAGAGACATAATATGAAACAACACCAAATATAAAATGGAGGAGCAAATAAGACCCTTGGGAGTCAAGTATTAAGTTTACTTGGGTTTTTGTAAGAATGAGAATTTTAATTTAAAAAAAAAAAATCACGTTATACCTTTCATTTGCAGTTATAGTCTAAAGATTGACAGTTTTGATGGAAAAGTCTTGTTTAATGTACCCATTCCCTTTGCATTTGTAAAGTTAGTTTTTCCACTGTTGTGGTAACCCCCTCACCTCCCATACAAATGCAGTGGGGAGCGGAAAACATGGCGTTAGGATCATGCCCCTTCTGGAGTTAAGCCACGAAGCTACCACTGTTTCCCTTAATTGCTTAACCTGAATCTGCTTCAGACCACAGGGAATCTCTGTCAGAAGATTCCTGGCTTGATTTCACCGTAGAAAGACATACTGTAACCTTTTTTTTTTCCCCCCAGCAATAAATATGAATGTTTTAGATACTAATAGAAATCATAGAACAAGATTAAAAATTATTCTACCCATTCTAACAGTATCTAATGAACATCTTTGTCAAAATTTTTCTAGCAGGTTATCAAAGGAGGATGGTGAATGTAAATCCCATGTGTACCAAAGTCGTCTTTAAATCAGATTGCTTCTGTTGACAGAAATCCTTTTATTCACTCTATAAATGTCAGTCTTTTAGGATACTAATTGTCATTTAGCTTTACAATGTCATTTATGCCTCCTGTTGCACAGTGCTGGGCAATGTATTTAACATCCTATCATTACGTATTCAAGATTGCAAATGTGGTATGGGAAATTGTTTGTGCAATACTTCTTAACGACACTATTAAGAACTGTTCCCCTGCAGTGAAATGCTTAAATAACGGTGAAATAAAAGTCAGCACTTCCAGAAAGCATGCCATAAATGTAGCAGAATGGTGATTCTCTGATTCATACTCTTCAAGGTGAACATGCTTTTTATGCATTCTTAAAAATTTATTTTTTTTTTCATTTTTGTTATTGTTATTTAGCTGTTATCTTCCATCTCTTCCTTCATTAAGCTCTTCAGTAATTTCATGCACGCCATAATATGGTAAATAATAATAATCATTGTACTCTTCCTTACTTTTTAAAAGAATAGCTTATATATCTGTCATTCTTACATCTCTAAATTGAAATGCCACAGTTTTCTTGACTTCAGAGTGGTCAAGATTGTAGCCTCCATCTGTTCTTTCTGAGTATATAATGTTGAGAAATACCTTGAACAAAGTACTACCTCCTCTTGATTTCTATTCCTATGAATTTAGAAAAAAAGTATAGGTAAAAATAGAGCTAAAATGCTATAGCTATTGATGTTATGGAGGTACAGGACTTCCTTTTTGTAAGCACTATACTTAAAGTTGGAAAGATTGAAAGACTGAGACAATCTAGCTATCTAAATAAATGCAAATGTGGAAAGAAAGGAAAAAATAGACATTCCTACTTTCTGAATGAAGAATTGAGACAAACATAGATTTTTCTGTCTGAATTTCAGACATCTAAAGAGTAGACCTGCACCAAAGATAACTGCCTAGACTCCTATGGGAAACTGCTTTGACCTAAAGGGCTTCAATTTCGAGCTCTTTAGCTCATAACATTGCAGTGTCCCCTTTCAGTTCATAACCTTCCACGTACATGCCCCTACATACAACTGTAGCTACCTTTTACCCTCATACTCCAAAGTATATGTAAAATTCTTGTTGTGTGCTGGCAGGTTCTGAAACATTGTTATAGCTATAATGTCAGTTTGAAGGAGGTGGTTGCAATTAACGTTTGAATTGTCTTTTCTTTTTCCTCCCCCATTTTACACAACTTGCTTCACAATTTTTAGTTTATAATCTTATACTACGAACAAACAGAACTTAGTAGGTAACATTAATAAAGTAGCCATTTAGAGAGCCATAAGTGTTTCACAATAATGCACATGTACACTGCTTTAAAAGTCAATTAGCTCTGCAACATCTGCAACTGATCAAAGCATGCTCCGATCTAGCACTATTACTGTAATAAATCAGAGCAACAAGATTAAGGCTATCCTGTGGAACCTATGCAGTTAGGGAGGGAGCATTTGTTGGACTGGAGAAGATGGCAAGAAGAGGATATTCACCTAGAGATCCTAATTTTTTCTCTTCATTACTGGTCACTGGGATATTTTCTTTTCCTTTTTTTCTTTTCCCTTTTTCCTTTGTTTTTTTCATTGTCCTTGAAGGTAATTTTTACTGCTACAGTTGATGGGTGCTACTGTCCCCACAGATAAATTGTTGTACAAGTAAACCTGCCCTAACATCCTCTGTAGAACATTCCTTTTTACAGTTGAAGGAGAGAAATAGAGACTTCTAGGGCCTGATTCATCTTGTCTTAATGCAGAAACCTAAAACAGATCAGATGAATTGCACCAAAAATGTTTATTTTTATTCTTTGATTTTAAAGGAAGTTCATGGTGACTGTTTAAGATATAAATATATCCACTACAGACACCTGAACTTACATGTAAGAATATAGAAATGTTTTTTAACTTTATGCAGTCCTTTGATTGCAATGGACTAGTAGAACTTATATGTCCTGCTCAAAATCATCTGTAAACCACTTGCATGATTTATCTCATAGTGTTTATGATAGATATGGTACTACACATACATGTTCTCTTGTTTTATTCAATTGCATGTGCAAACAAAAAAAAACTTTGAAAGGTAACAATGTATGCATTCTAGCTGTAATGTAAAATTTTTACTTTTTCTCTAAACAAAATTTTGTTAATCGCTATACACTTTTTTATTACATACGAGTGAAAACTATATTTATGGTACAGATTTTAAACTCTGACTTTTTTTTTGCAAAGAAATTTTCTTCTTTATCCATGGACAGCTCTGATTTCTTTTTTCTTAATACAGAATAGAGCTCAGATTTTATCCTATAACATACTTTTGTATATTTTATACACTCCAACCACAAGTTTTTTATCTTTTATGATTTAATGATTTTTTTTCCTAAATATTAATAATATGCTTTGTTGATACTTGGAGAACAACCAATGAGGTACATGAAATTTTGTCAGAATAAGAGCTATTTTATTTTTATGACTTTACTTATTAATATGTATTTTTTTTTTAAAAATAGATCGGTTAATCATTAGTCAGAAAAAAAAAAAGATTGTCACCACAATTGACGATGACTGTAATTGATGATATCCAAGAAATAGGGGTAACAGTCTGTTCCTCTGTCAATATAAGCCTTTTAGGAGTATAGATCATACCGTTATGAGCAGCACTTTGGAAATTATCTAAAGAACAATGCTGTAAATTCTGTCACAGTCATGCAAAAATTACTATGGATATTAAAATTATTTTTCAAAATGTAGTTATTGATTTTCCTTTTTCCAGAAATTGTTTCTAGTTCCAGGGCAGAATATCTAATCAAAATCATATAAAGATAGAAAGCAGATCTAAAAAGACAAATACCACGGTGGTGAAGAAGCTTATATTGGACATTACAGAAATTTGAGTTCAAATTTCTGTTTTGCCAAATTTAAACCAAGCCTAGACTTCTGGAAGTCACAGTGAAAGTGTTCCCCTGATAGTGACCATAATTGCCATACTGAGATTAAAAAAAATTTCCTAATGAGTCGTACAGATATGGCAAACCAAAAGGTATGTCCTTGGTCCTGAGCAGCTGCCTAGAGTAGAACTAGAATTTTCATCCCCCGTATTCTAGCTCAGTGCGTTTACCAAAGGCTATAACTTTGGAAACAGTAGAACCTCTAAAATCCTCTTTGGACTCTCTGTACATGTAATGTTCACTTTCTTAATGTAGAGGTAGGGAGTAGCATAGGGGATCTGTTTGATCTTGGTGAGACAAAGCTGTATCCTTGAGAGGTGCCTTGAGAGAAAAGATAAGCAAGCCTCAGGAGATATCAGCAAGAACAGGAATGTGAAAGCAAAGCTGCTACTCCGCATGGACAGACAGAGACGACCAATCGGAAGACACCGAGAAGCGCGTGGCAATCGACCTTCAACCTGTCAGCAGGATGCTGCCTGCGCGTGGAGAGTGCTTGTACCTATAAAGCTTGGAAAATTGTTGTAATAAAGGTCTTTGGTCCATACCCTGCCAGAGTCCGTGAATTAATGCTCCATATCTTTTCATATTCAAATTAAGACCAGTGGAATATGAGAAAATTGACTCTATTTTCAAAGAACTCATAAGGTACCTGTAAAACACTAAGTCATGTAAAACACTATCTAATCTAGTTTCCATACAGGATGTGAGATTTGACTAGATTTTTGAGAAATCCTGTACAAGTGACTGGCTGAACAGCCCAGTCAAACCTTTCAAAATGGAAGTCTGGATACTGGGAGCTCCTTGCTCACATCGAGTTATAGACCCGACAGTGATCTTTCACCATCTGTAGCTACACCTACACCTTCATGCGGTAAAATGTATGAAGTGTTCCTCATAACAAAAGAGAACATAAGAGAGAATTAAAGACAGAAAATACAAGTCCTTCAAAATATGACAAAATATTCTATACATTGCTGTTTGGAAGAGAAGAAAGAGAGCACAGAAAAAATGTTGTCCAAAAGAACCCCAGATTGATTAGCCTAACATCAGGGTAACTGAACAATTAATTAGGAATTCTTATTAACAAAGAAATTTAAAACTACAACTAATGCTTTTCAGAAACATTTGATGAAAATTAAACCTCATCAAGTACACTTGCTATCTATTTATTTGTTTCTGGACAGATTATAAATATGTATAATAAAGTGTGGTGACATAGAATAAATCTAATTAGAAATACGTAGTAATTTTATATATATATCTAGTCAATTGAGTTAATTATTGCTTTTAGATGAAAAATAGGCTCACTGACAGTATTCCAAGTGCAGTTGTTCATAGTAACACTGGTCTTTTATCTTTCCCATGCTTTCACTGCTACCCGGTTTATAAAATGCCTTTGCAATAAAGTTTTCATGTGACACACATTTATAGGCTAGTAAATAAAAAGTACGTATAAATTTTACAGAGTAATCCAAACTATTCTGATAAATAAGCACTGTTCAGCCAAACATATTTTAGTAGAAGAATCTTGATGTAATAACATCTTTGGTGGAAAGAACGTAAGCAATGTTTTAAGGACAGGGAACTGCAACTCAGGTTAGCAATGACTCAGAGAAGGATTTGAGGGTGTTCATAAATGACCATTTTCACACAAATTCTATGTGCAGTACTCTAGCTGGTATAAAGGTTAATGTAATCTCGAAAATAACTAGGAAAAAAATAATCAAGAGGAAAAGAACTGGAAAGATTTTTAACAGAATATAATGTCTGATTCAGATGACCAAACTTCAAGAAGAAACACAAGAAGACAGTCAACAGAATTAAAAATAAGAGTATTTAAGTTCCAGGAGAAGGCCTCAGCTGTTACACTCAAAGACTTCCATCTACTCATTTTGTCAAAGAGAAATACAGGAAACATATCACTATGCACTTTGTATAAACAATCATGGTGTTTTTTCAGTATTGCAGATAAAGGGATGACATGATCCAATGTCTTGAATTTGAGGTTAGATAAAATTAACCCTTAAATAAGATATGAATAGCAGTGAAGATAATTAAGCATTGAAACACTCACTATAGGTGGTGGTGGATAAGGCATGAAGTGTAATTTAAAATGAGATCAGATATCTTTCAAAACACAAAATTTTGACTTTTGGAAACATTCTGTAATCTGCATACACAGAAGGTAAGGTTTGATGATCATAGATTTACTTATGCATTGATGTCTGTATATGTTTGCATCAGAAGTGAAAAGAATTTTATAATTAAATATACTGAAAAGGCATTACATCAACGATATTTAAATGCATGCGATATTCCCTTCTAATCTGATCAAAGAAAAGAGTGTCTGTTGCTGTTACATCCAACACCTATTAAGTTTACTTAGTATGCTGTCCTTAAGTGGAAATTCACAGGTTTTATTTTTGTTGAGAGCTTGCTTATAAGCTGAGGTGTTTTATAAATTCCACAAAGAATGGAAGTTCTACACAGCTAAAGTATATGGCACGAGTGTCCTGTAACAGTAAGCAAATACAGGTCAGTGACTTAATATATCACTGTCAGGATTATTCTAGTTCAGCCAATCACAGTTATTATTTAATGAAGTTTATCTCAAATATCATAGAATCGAAGAATAGTAGAATCATAGAATAGTTTAGGTTGGAAGGGACCTTTAAAGGTCAGCTAGTCCAATTGCCCTGCAATGAGTAGGGACATCTTCAACTAGATCAGGCTGCCCAGAGCCCCATCCAGACTGACCTTGAATGTTTACAGGTACAGGGCACCTACAACCTCTCTGGGCAACATGTTCCAGTGTTTCACAACCCTCACAGTAAAGAATTTCTTCCCTATATCTAGTCTGTATCTACTCTCTTTTAGTTTAAAACCATTACCCCTTGTCCTATTGCAACAGACCCTGTTAAAATATTTGTCCCCATCTTTCTTACAAGCCCCCTTTAAGTACTGAAAGGCCAGAATGAGGTCTCCCCACAGTTTTCGCTTCTCCAGGATGAACAATCCCAGCTCTTCTCAGCCTGTCCTCACAGGAGAGGTACTCCGGCCTTAGAGGGGTCCTGATAGACCACATTCATAGATTTTCCCTTGTCCACTGATGTAGTCACTCCGTCATAGAAGGCCACAAGGTTGGTCAGGCAGGATTTGCCCTTGGTGAAGCCACGCTGGCTGTCTCAAATCACCTCCTGGTCCTTCATGTGCCTTAACATAGCTTCTAGGAAGATCTGTTCCATGACCTTCCCAGGCACAGAGGTGAGGCTGACAGGTCGGTAGTTCCCAGGGTCCTCCTTTCTACCTTTTTAAAAATAGGTGCAATGTTTCCCTCATTCCAGTCGCCAGGAACTTCACCTGACTGCCATGACTTTTTAAATATCATGGAGAGTGATAGCTTGGCAACTACATCAGGCAGTTCCCTCAAGACTCTGGGATGTATCTCGTCAGGTCTCATAGACTTCTGTATGTTCAGGTTCCTCAGGTGGTCACAAACTTTATCTTCTCTTACAGGGGGAGGGACTTTTCTCCCCCAGTCCCTGCCTTGCAGTCTATCCACTCAAGAGGTGTGGGAAGAGAGTGGTTGCCAGTGAAAATTGAGGCAAAAAAGTTGTTGAGTACCTCAGCCTTCTCCTCATCTGTTGTTACCAGCTTGCCAGTCTTACTCATTGATGGGGGAGGTACGCTTTCTTTGACCTTCCTTTTCTGGCTGACATACATGTAGAAGCCCTTCTTGTTCTTCTTTGCGTCCCTTGCCAAGTTCAACTGCAGCTGTGCTTTGGCCTTCCTGACCCCATCCCTACACAACCAGACTGCGTCCCTGTGCTCTTCCCAGGACATGTGTCCCTGCTTGCATTGCCTGTGTATTTTCTTCTTGCCCTTTAGTTTGACCAGCAGGTCTTGACTCATCTGTGCTGGTCTCTTGCCTTCCTTGCCTGATTTCCTGCACCTTGGGATAGAGAGCTCTTAGGCTTTATGGAAAGCATCCTTAAAGATCTGCCAATATGAGAGGTTGCTCTTTAGGAAATTAAGGTGTTCAATTCTTCTTCTTTATCAATCTAGAAGAAAGAATCTTCCATTAGCCATGGACTTGGAAATCAAGAATTATTTTTATTGTGTATTCTGCCCCATCTTTTTTTCTTGCTACATTTTTTTCCTTAACAATGGAAAATCCAATAAAGTTACCTTCAGTAAAATTACCATCAGTAAAGTTACCATCCAGTAAAGTTACATATGGCAAAATCTAGAGAATCTTAAATACAAACATTTCTTGACTTTCCAGTTGGAATTATTGTTCTATTTAGTTTATATCTTTGGTCCTTATTTATTATAGTATCTTTCCAGTGTAACACTGAGCTGATTTTTTTTTCACTTTTGATCCAGTGGATAACCATCAAGAATATCTATTCTTCTTCTCCATTTGTACTGTTGGTAAGTAGTGTGAATATTTTTTACTAACACACAATAAGTGCGGTATCATTTTACTTCCCTGTAGATTTCTAAAAGTTATATATTCAAGTCATGATAAGGATTTCTGTTCCCTGTGAGTGCTGAAGAGATTCAGATGATGATTCAGTTCATTCAAGTCAATGTGTCTGTTTCATTCTTGAAGTCATTATTTCAACTCTGAAATGACATAAGGATGGCTACAGACTCTTATGAGCTTCGACTATATCCACAAAGTTTGTTGTCTTTTAGAGAGATCAGATTTTTTGATAGAATCTGAAATTTGCTGAATAGCTCATTTTAATTTTAATTCTTAAATCGTGCATTGTTATTCTATAACTGAACTAAATCTGAACTAATATATCTGGCAGGCCTCCCAGGGTTTCTGAATATTGATAAATATCAGACTTTAACCAGACTGGGTTTTGTTCCCATAGGCTGATAGGTTTTTACCAAAATCCTAATTCAGAGCAAGAGACAGGATGCTAAAAATCATATAAGCAATTTGGCATTATTAGAAAACAGGAGGGCTAATGAAATGGATACAATGAGAAAAGGAATTAAGAAGGAGAATGATAGTAGTTTTCAGATTAAAAAGAGTTTCTTAATGTTTGGTGGTATTATAATGCACAATTGTGGGGTTTTTTTGCTTTGTTTTGTTTTTAAGAATATTGATCTCAGATTGTGCAAGCAGGATGGACAATGGAATGTAATCTTATGCCATAATTGGTTAAAAGTTATAAATTGTGTGAAACTAAGAAAGCACATAAGCCTTTTATTCTCTAATGTGACATCTTGTTTGCATAAGTAGCAAATAAAAGTTTGATAAATGTAAATATTTCAGAATAGTCTTGCTGTTAATAAATGCACAGTATCTTGTAACTAAAGTTGTTTGCCCTGTAGATGATGCATTTTTGTCTTAACTTAGTTCAAAATTTCAGTGATTTGAAGTTTTTAAAATGGCTGATAAGGTGACTTATTTCACTTTATTTCTTATGCAGTGTTTCTTGATAAAAAGTGCTCAGACAATAATCCATTATTCTTACTATGAAAAGTTAATGAATTGGCAAAAAAATATCTTGACTGGATAACAGAGTATCAAAATTATTCAGAAAAGAGACAACTATAAGAAGTGACAATAGAAATACTAAGGTTTTTTGTGGCTATTAAAAGGTAAAGGAGATAATTGTATATACACATGAACAGAAGTAGTAATGGGATATAAACCTAATAACAAGCCCCAATATATTACAGTATTCAACATTATCCTAGATTTACAGTATTATTTTAAAGGAAAAAAAAAAACCAAAATCAAAAACAACCAAAAAAACAACCCTTTATGCTTCAGTGAAACCATCAGGTTCAATGTAGAGACTAAACACAGATATGATGCAAACAAAGTGATTACAATCACCTACCAGTGTGCTTTGTGGTAGGTCAGATTCATCTTATCCTTTACAGCAAATTGTATTCATATGAAGATGACTTCCTGAGCTAATTCCTGCTCAGGGAAATGAATTATGTTTTTCTTTAAGGGTTCATAAAAAGCCATGAAGATAAAATGTGAGGCCATTCATCAAACAGTCAATCTTTTGTTCAGCTCAGTCTCGATGTTAAGCACTTCTGGACACCATGTCTGAATCATAATGTTTTGATCATCTTTATCTAAGTTTCAATGCATATTTGCTACTCTAAGTTTTCAATGTATTTTCTAATGGTGGCATATACTATGTGTGCTTCAAATATAAGTCCATCTAAGGGGTGGGGGGAGGGGAAGATAAAATGATTTTTCCTTTTTCCTAGAAAGAAAGTTAGTATTTTTGTGACTAGAAGTCTGTATACTTACGTGTATGTATATATATATATACACTTACGTGTATATATGTGTGTGTATATATATACTTTAACCTACTAATTTCCATCACAGTCTAGGCAGAATGGTATAATTCTCAATTTTACCAATTCCTTGAGCCATGTTTGCAATCTCAACTCCATGTTCTTGCAGTTAGATTTCTACTGGAATCCAAACCAAATTAGGTGTTTCCTGCATGGACGTCAGTATCTCATTTCCTTTTAATGAAACACCTTTTCTTGTTGTGTTAGGAAGCTTCTTCCATACTTACATCAGCCTTCTAAAAGACAAAGAAGCATTTCGTTTTCTCAGAAGAAAGTGTAAGGTAGAATGTGGGTCTTTTTCCAATAATTTGCTTGAACTATGTTTTATATAGAGTCTAGAACATTATACCAGCATGTGTGTTCTTTTAACTTTAATAATGTTAAAGATGTGTGTACCTCAGGAACTATAGGCCACAGATTTTTTCTCATTTAGAGAAACAAAATAATTTACTGGTCTACATTTCAACTTCATCATTTTGACAAGAAATTACAGTTAGCAAATTTATTCTGAAGAGAAAGATTCTTATTTAGGCATTGTCCTGTGGAATGAAGAATATGGATTCATAACACCATAAAATGAAATTTTCATCTGGTTATTAGTGAAAAGAGTACCCACAGGTAAAGAGGAAAACATTTATTATAGAATCAGCCAACAACTCTTTATTACTTAGTGCCTTTTGCTGCATTCACCACCTACTGTGAAGCCTATTTTTCATTGTTATTTTCCCAGCTTCTTTATCTGCTTCTCTTCCACTTCAAGGTCTTGGTGAGTATCTTCTCTCTACATTTTCCATCCTACAGTTTCTGTTTCCATTTTTTTCAAGAATCAGAGGCATTCACTCCTCCAAAATATCTTCCGTGTGATTTGCAGACTCTGACAGAGACCATTAAATCAGGAATATTCCCTAAAAGTATGAAGCCTTTTTTCATGTGAACAAGGTCATACGGTAATTATTTTGATTCCTGTTAAATTAAGATTTGGTCCGCTTGAACCCATAAAACCCTGGCGCTCTATGGCACTGTATTGAAAATGCTTCCCACAGCTAAATTTACATGGACTTAGCTATGAATGGGTTTGTGTCTCTTCATACTTTCTCCTTAACCCTATTTTTATTGAAGGGTCCTACTCTGGAAACGTCTATTTCTGCAAAACTCTATATTGAAGGATCTGTGCAGGAGATTCTTAGAGTATTCTACTACTTTGAAAATGAAGGCATTAATAGAGCTATCACTTCTGCATTTTTTGTGCCTTAATTTTAAATAACTCATCTTCATTTCTGTAGAACATTGATTGATTAATTGATTTGCTATGTTAAATGCTAATCAAGACTTAGCATCAGTTAGTGCTCCCTTGTTATTGCATATGAATTTCATTTTACTTGCATTTCTTTTCTGCTTTTACTATACCCTTGCCCTACATTTCTTCAAAAGCATTGCCCTTCTTACATCTGGTATTTAGAGATTATGAAGGATTGAAAATGATCAACATAAGAGATTAGAGATTTCTCTTGTCTTGATTTTCTTTGTTTTCTTCATCTTTCTTGTGCTTCCTTCTTTTCTTTCTTTCTTTCCTTCCTTCTTTCCTTCTTTCTTTCTATGACTTCAGCTATTTTGGACTTCAGGCAAAAATATGAGCTTGCTTGCAAGAATCCAATGCAGAGCTTAAAATAAAAAAAAAAAAAAAAAAACAAAAAAGAAACCACTGTTTTTGGAAGATGGAACTCTGGTGCCAATTAAATAGCCTTAAACATTTGCTTCACATCATTGGACTGATCTAATTACCTTATGTCAGAAGAAGAAGCTCTGAAAGGTCATAATATGCACAAGTAAAAAGAAACCATCTCATGGCTCCTTATAATAAGCTTTGTCACTGATTTAAAAACAATGTCATGCATTGATGTGATTTGTGCATTCTATGACTTTAATATAACCATAAGTGATGGAATTATCCCATTTCTAAAGTGCCCAGTTATATATATGTAGTGCAGTTTGTATGTAGCATGAGTGTAACATAAAACAATATTGGCAAAGTTTTGTGGAAACATACATATAAACTGATATATGATTGGGCAGATCCAAAGGTACAGATAAGGAGGGCTCCAGTTTTCATTACTGAAGGAAAGATTTCTTGATTTCCAAAATGTGGAGTTTTTAGAAACTGCATCATCTTGCCTGATGGATTTGCAATCCCTGTGCCATTTAAAGAAATGAAAAAGTATCATACACCAAAAAGAGAAAAGTCGGGTAAATAATAAATTAATAAATTATAGCTTATGCCTGTGTCCTGAGACCTACATTGGTACTCCTATTATGCCAACGGCTATATTGCTGTTTTGTAATACCAGAACGTTATTGTTGCGTGAAAAGGGGCAAAGCGGTTTTGGCAGAAGATAAACCCCCTTGTGTTCCAACACTCCTCACCGAGGTGGGAGGCTAGGTGCGGCTAGGTTTAAATTCTGAGTGATGCCCAATTCAGCACTATCAGTCCAATTGCGTTTATTATGTATTAAACTATTACGATTTGGATACACTAATAGTGGACTGCACCTTCAGTCTAGTCGTGCTCATGAACTAGCACGGCCACTCTCGAGTCTTTGGTCACGTTCAGTGAGAAACCGAGATGACTAGCTACTTAAACAGTGCAGGTTTTTTAAGCAACAGATAGATAGGTTCTTATGCTTGCCAGTGATAAATACACTGTCTGCAAAGCACATGCAAATGAGAGTACTGTTAAATATACAAAACACGCGACAAAGTTATAAACAACACAGCCTGGCTGTAAATGTAGGAGAGAGATTCTCTAGAGAGATTTCTAAGTTCCCCAAGGAAGCACTCGGTATAGTCTGTCTTACCCAAAGGTGTCCCTGTTGGGGGGGAAGAAAGGTTCAGCCCGTCGACTGATCCCAGAAGTCAGTGATGGAGTTCTCCTCGACTTGTTTGCAATGGTGTCTTCCCTGATATTCCCCCTCTCTCGGGCTATTCTTATACTATTTTTTTATCTTCAAAGTGGAGTTTGAGTGACTTTAGTCATAAATACTTTTATTATTGGTGTACTCAAGGAGGAGTGGTCACACCTTGGGGGCAGGTAGCCTCCAGGATGGAGGTGTGTTTTGGTACATTGTAATGTAAGTAATGTAAGTAATGTAATGGTACATGTAATGTAAGTTTGCACAAAGGACAGCGTTTCATCAGAATTTGATGAAATGTTGGCTGGGGTAGCGAGTAGGACGCTTACCTGTTTCGTAGTAAGCAAGTAGGCAGCTTATCTGTTCCATAGTACCATCTTGTTCCCATATCTGCTACTCGTCACAAGGCAAGGCCATGGAATAATCACATTTCATTCCATCCCTTGTGTAGTTTTGCTAACAACCTTGTACAGGGAATCGGAGATGTTGCATTCTTCATGTGCCAGCTGTGACTGCATTCTACCTCAGAAGCCTCTTGATTTTATGACTTTCCCTAATGTGTGAACAATGCTGTACTTTTGTATTCTTCGCCAATTTAGTAATTATTCCACAGCTATTAAATACATTTATTTGATACCATGTTCAGGGACTTAAAAAATTCTCTTCATTGTCCTTAGAAGTGTAATCTGTAAATAACCTGGATCTTCAGATGACAGAAGGCAGCACAGTTGTTTCAAAATGAATAATGATGCAATGAAATGCCGAAGTTAAGACTCAATAGCCTTGGTGACTATTAAGCAGGTATTCTTTATTGCAGCGCCAGGCGCACAGGGGATTAGTCCACCTAATATGCGTGCCGACTGATTTAGATGTACAGTTTAAATACAGACTATGTATGCATATTCACTAGTTTTCCAAGAAATGATTACTTATTCATTAACTCATTATTACGGGTTACTGCCCACTCCCACATGCGCACTGGAGTCTCTCGGTGGTCTTCAGAGACATCTGGTGGTCATTTACTTCCTCCACTCTTCTTCATCATTGCGACTTCTGGGTGAACTGCAGTCCTCTGCTCTACTTCTTTATTCTTGCTGGTGCATCAAAAGTGTTAGTTTTGACTAGTCTCTGCATTCCTCAGTAATCCTGGGCCCCTTGTTTTGAGAGATGAGCTTCTATTACACGGTTATATTGTCCTAAAGCATTCTTTCTTAAAAAATAGGAGATAAGTTCTGACATTTAGTACTACAACTGTTGCATCTGCTCCTTGTACAGCCTTAAGGCACCCGGTCTCTTAAATTAAGCTCTTACTTTAATTTACAGTTCTAATATATTAAGCACCTACTTCAATTAGTTTACATCTTTGATATATCAAACCCTACTTCAATATGTAGACCTGAGTTACCTAACTGTATCAGAATGTGACCCAGTTTTTACCATGTGGTAACCTGTGAATCCAATAGTCTCCACAGAGCCTTTCCACCTCTATTCTCTTCGATTTTACGGTTTATGTATTATCACAGTGCCTGGCTAATGTACAAACACATTCAGAAAGATACACAATCCCTTCCTGGAAAACTTGCAGCCTGACTAAATCAGGGGAAAGTGAATGGTCAGATGACCTGCACAGGTTGTAGTTATAAAATGAATACCAGACTCCACATTACTTGCTTAAGCTGTGCTAGCAAATAAGCAGCAGGACAGTCTGTATTTTGTGGTTTATTCTGCTTGCAATTTTTTTCTGCAATTAACTAAGGCTCTTATTGATCACATTAGAATTTTTTTGGGTGCAAATAAATCTTAGTCCATCTTATTCTTAGAAACTGGTCCTTATCCTGGAGTAATGTGGAAGTACTAGAATTCTTCTTTAAGGGTAAAACGAATCCTTACTGTAGCAAATTGGAATGAGATAAATGTTTTACACTGCTCCTAATCCCACATGGGACTCTTGGACAAGTGTGAACCCCACACTTGAAGCAAGGAAAAGGAAAGGACTGTGGTGGTTTAATCTTCACTGGCTGCCAGGTGCCCACTCACCCTCTCTGACTGCTTCTCGTAAGCAGGACAAGGTGGGAAAATAAGATGAAAGAGCTCATGAGTTGACATAAGGACAGGGAAATAGCTCACCAGTCGCCATCAAAACAGACTCAACTTGGGGAAATTAATTTGACTTATAGTCAATTAATAATGGAATAAGATATTAAGAAATAGAAACAAAATTAAAACCACCTTCCCTCCACCCTGACCTTCTTCCCAGGTCTACCTCCTCCTCCCCCACCTTGAGGGACACAGGGGAGATGGGGAATGGATTTTGCTGTCAGGTCATAACACTTCACCACTGCCATACCTTCCTCCTCATGCCATGAGACACAGTCCTTCATGAGTTGCTCCAACGTAGGTCCTTCCCACAGGATACAGTTCTGCAGGAACTGCTCCAGAAAAGGCCCTTTCCATGGGGTACAGTCCTTCAGGAATAGACTGCTCTACTCTGGGTCCTTCCAGGGCCACAGAAAACCTGTTCCTGCATGGCGTCTCCATGGGCTGCATTGTGGATTTCTGCTCCAATGCAGTCTTCCATGGACTGGAGGAAAACAACCTGTTTCACCATAGGCGGCAGGGGAATCTTTGCTCTGGCACCTGAAGCACATCCTCCCCCTCTTTCGTCACTGGCCTGGAGAGCATCTAGTCCAAGCCCCCTGCCAAAACAGGTTCACCTACAGCAGGTTGGACAGGAATGCGTCCAGGCAGGTTTTGAATGTCTCCAGAGATGGAGACTCCACCACCTCTCTGGGCAGCCTGTTCCAGTGCTCTGCCACCCTCCAATTTAAAAAGTTTTTTCTGATGCTTAGATGGAACTTCCTATGTTCAAGTTTGTGCCCGTTACCTCTTGTCCTGTCACTGGCCACCACTGAGAAAAGACTGGCCCCCTCTTCCTGACACCCACCCTTTAAGTATTTTTAAGCATTGATAAGATCCCCCCTCAGTCTTCTTTTTTCTAGATTGAAAAGACCCAAATCCCTCAGCCTTTCTTCATAAGAGAGGTGTTCTAGTCCCCTAATCATCCTAGTCCTTTCATAATAGAGTAGTAAGAAGCAAAACTATTTAGAAGTGACCTACCACTATCTCACTGCATTCATTGATTCTTCACAGCTCAGTTCTTCATTAAAGACAAGCAAATGTGAAAAGATTTGCACAACCTGGCTTAGTTTTGCTGTCACTGAACTCATTTCTACAACTTGCTCAGATTTGTGCATGCGTTGTGCTGATGAAATCCAGGACCACTGGGAAAGCTTTGCTTTGTTTCCATTGCATAAAGCTCCCAAGATTCCAGGTTTGTACAGATGAAGCCTAAGGTGTGGAAAGCTCTTATAAATCCCCATGGGTCAGATTTTGGTATGAATTTACTAGAGAAATAAATGCTATCAGGAATTATCTTCAGGGCAGAATTGTAGTTTCACATATCTATATCTATATATATATATAGAGAGATAGATATAGAGAGATATAGATATATAGATATACAGATATATTAAAGAACAAATGCGGTTAACAAAAAGCAGGGCCCAGTTATTCCACAGTGTTGTCGCGTATTCCTTTACCAAATAGTTACTATAGTAAAGTATGATACATTTTTAGACATTGTTTAGGTGAGTATCAAAGAAGAAGGAGAAGGGGAGAAGGGAAAAAAATAAGAGACAGAACTAATTAATGAAATAACTGGCTAAAGGGGTGAAGGGTATGATTAACAGACAATATTAATGATGTTCTAAAGAAAACAATTTAGTGATGACTTGCAGCTAACATCCCAAGAAAGGGCAAATTTTGCAAGGTCACCTGTATCAAGGGAGCTGCATTTAGACAGTGCACAGAAGGCTTACAGAAGAATAAGGATAATGGAGAGTTTATCTTGCTGGAAGAAATAAAAGTTTTGGCTCATTAAACCTGGAAAATTAAGGTCTAAGCCTAAGATGACTCTTCAATCTAAATATATTGGGGGGCTGGAAAAGCAGAAAAGATAAACACTAGGAAGATGTGTGAGCTATTTAAACTACAAGTAATACGAACAAATGGGTATCAACTATCCATGAATAAACTTAGAATAGAAATTAAATGCCTCTTTACTATCAGAATTTTCTAATGGATGGGAACATGTTCAACTATTGTTAAGAAGCTTCCTTAGTTTATAAGCAGCACTGTATGGTATGCTTGCTCATGAAAGCAATCTCAGGAAGCCTTCCTAGTTCTACATCCCAACCACCTGACAGAAGAGCAGGTCACAGTACCATAATATATACATAACATAATACATACTCCCACCCCCAGCATATAGGCAAAAGTAGGGACTTCACCCTCTTTCCCAAAGCATGTACATGTCTCCCTGGAGCCAAGTATATACTGTGTGTCACAGGTAGTGTAATTCATTCATAATATTCCTGCCTGAATTTTTTGTCTTTAATCTGATTGAGACTCATAGTGCATAGAGTTCCTCTGTGCATCTTCTACAGCCAAACTATTGTGTTACATGGAAGCTAAGTAGCCTTTAACTTGATGTAGACAGTTTTTGTTCTGCAGCTTTGTGCAATATCTAGTGCATACTTGTCACCAATTCAAAAGTTCAGCAAAAAAATAACAAAATCACGGTCTGCATGTAAAACATGAAGTAAAATTAAAATCATGTGTTAGTCACCCTGTAAATTTGTTGTGGACAACCCATAAAATTACTTCCAAGACTGGAAAAAGAGTTTTGTGGCTTATGGATCAAGGATTGGCTGTTAAATTGGACATACATTCATAATACTGGGATGAAATTTAAAAAGCCGAAATGCCGTATTCCAAAGCTAGCACGGAGTAATGCTGGGCACAAGTGTTAATTGGGAGAGGGGTGGCTGGAGAGCAGCCCTGCAGAAAGGGTTCTGGGGGTGCTGGTCAACAGCAGGCTCAATAGGAGTCAGCAGTGTGCCCTGGAGGCCAACAGTGCAAACCGCATCCTGGGGTGCATCAAACACAGTATAACCAGCTGCTCAAAAGAGGTGATTATCTTGCTGTATTCAGTGTTGGTGCAGCCCATCTTGAGTACTGTGTGCAGTTCTGGGCCCAACAATTTAAGAAGGATGTGAAGATCCTTGAATGCATCCAGAGGAGGGCAACAAAGCTGGTGAAAGGGCTGGAAGGAACATCCTGTGAGGAGTGGCTAAGGACTTTGGCTTGTCTAGTTTGGAGAACAGGTGTCTGAGGGATAACCTCATTGCTCTCCAGCTTCCTGAGGAGGGGAAGTGGAGAGGTATGTGCTGATCTGATGTCCCTGCTTACTGCAGGGGGGTTGGACTAGATGACCTTTAAAGGTCCCTTCCAACCCGACACATTCTATGATTCTATGATCTCTTCTCGCTGGGATCCAGTGACAGGATACGTGGGAATGTTTCAAAGCTGCACCAGGGGAGTTTCAGACTGGACATTTGGAAGCATTTCTTTACCGAGGGGGTGGTTAAACACTGGAAAAGACTTCCTAGAGAGGTGGTTGATGCCCCAAGACTGTTCCAGTGCTTAAGAGGCATTTGGTCAATGCCCTTAGTAACATGCTTTAACTTGGTCAGCTCTGAGTTAGTCAAGCAGCTAGATGATCATTGTGTGTCCCTTCCAAATGAAACAGTCTATTCTAGTCTAGTCTAGTCTAAATCAGTTTAGTATTACATAAATAAAAGAAATTTTTTAATGAAAACAGACACTTCAATTTGCTTATTTTAAATCACACTTGTAAACCAAAGCAGAGCACTATATTCAATTGGTAACTGAATGTTTTTTGGTGTTGCCAAATATCAGTATAAGATCCATCAAAAATAAATCTCCCAACAGTGTTCATGTAAACTAAAGATTACAGTGCAGCTGGAATATGAGGTATTTCTCATGGGTTTGCTCCAGCCTACACATCTGTCTAACAGACTGCAGCTCTTGAAAGGATGGTGCAAATTTCTTTAATCTTTACCCTCCTCTACTTTTAGACTAACAAGAAAATTAGAGGGAGAAATTGTCTGCTTACGATATATGAGGACAAATACTGCAACTTGGCCTTAGCCAAAAATATATTTTTTGATTTGCTAACAATCATTTAATTTCTCATTAAATTTTAAAATAGTTTCATGTTTCTCCTCGATTCAAGTTAAAATCTATTTTTCTAAGTAGTCATGTAGCAAGCAAAGAAAATGATTCATCGTAAGCATAGCAAATATAAGATAATGTCACAGCGGTGCAGTAAGTCATCGATGCCTGAAGGAAATTGACTGCTTTAAACCAGATTTACTTATCATACATATATATATTTAATTTTATTATATACAATTGTAATTCCCTTTGAAAGTCATTATCCACTTTAGATTCCATGAGCTAATTTAGATCTACGAGGTAACTTTCCTGATGCTTTCTTAATCCTCAAGGGATATTTTCTGCTTGTCTAGAAGTTTCAGAATTTCAGGAGACTTTTCTTATTGAACAAATACTAGTACAGCAATTGAGAAATTAAATAATACAAATCCTGTACACCTTGCACCTTTCAGTATAAAAAACCATAGTCTAGCTTTCAGAGAAGGGGCTTAGCAATTAGTATTTCCTCTCCTAGTTCTCAGCAGAATAGATCATGACATTGGGGTATGCATTTATCTTCTCTACCTGAGTGTCCCTAGGCATAGAAAGAAACATTATGTTTATTCCCTTTCCTGCAATCATGAATACTAAATTCCAAATAAAGTACTGCACATGGGTATACAGTAGGACAAATAATGCATGTGTTTTGTTGCTGGCTTGATTATTTATACATTTGTACGTTATTTTTTATTTTGAATCAGAATTGTGCTTTCAAAGTAAATCTCTTCATTGCCTCCACTCGTCATGGTTGAAAACAAATTAAAAGGTGCACGAAAGGCTACGATTTAGTGCTCCAAGTGCTAAAGGACATTCAGTCCATGGTATAGACCAGAGATACCACAAAATAACTCCCATGAAATGACTGTAGTGTTTCACTCTGCAGCACCACCACAATTGCCTCAAAACACAAATTGTCTGCAGTCTGCAAGACTCTGTCACTGGTTAGCCATCCTCAGAATACCTCACTCTGAACAGAAGTGAAATGCCCTGATAGAACATCTTCCTGCTTGCTACCTGCCAAAGAGCACAGTAGCTATCTGTTTCTCTGTCAGTATTAGCACAATCGTTTCCAGCTTTTTGTGCAGTAATTTGAAGCAACAGAGGAAACTGCTTTTTTACTTTGTAAACTGTTTGAATTAGTCCAGACATTTTCAGTCTTTTATCCATAGCTCCAAGAACATTGCTAACAATATGATGGCTTTGTTATATTCCGATTCATGGATTCTTAGCATACTGACCCATATACAGTTTTTTTTTCACTTATTTCACCTGATTTGTTTTGGTATTGCGATTTCTGTTCAATATTTGCAGTTTGCTGGCGTTTATAAGACACAACTAGAGTTAAGTGTGTTATCTCCATAAATATGCTGTATAAATTACTCACTGTAGTAAAAGAAAAATTAAAAAAAAAGAAATATATCTCTCCAATCTGCATCACAGAGAGCTGTGCTGAGACCTTTAAGAAATTACAATCTCTCCTTCCCACTATCCTCTTAGAGTGTCAGAGTCAGGGCTTCCTTTACTGCAATACTAATCTTAGAGTTGGTGCACGTGACTTACCTTTGAGAAAAATGAAAACTCTTTTTCTTTTGAAGTGCTGGTGCTGACAATTAGCAAATTTTATTGTTGTTGGCCAGTGACTAACTCAGTGGAATTCTCGACCACTTCTGTCTGTTGACCTTTGTGGCCAATATTTGTTTTTTTATGGTCAGATGCTATGAATGGGTAAGTTTCAGGTAACAGTTTTTAACCTAGGTGCTTAACATCTAGTTTGGGCCTTTTTGTGAAGTATTTGTGGTACCCTTAGTGATATTTGTGGCAGTTTGTAATTAATGTTGAATTATAGAATTTTGTAGTGCACCAAAATGCTGAAAGAAAATTTGAAAACAATGCAATGTTTGTTCTTAGGTATACTGCTTTTGGATGGAATAGTTACTTTTCTTCATCGCAGCTTATATGTTGCTATGTTTTGAATTTGTAATGAAAACAGTGTTGATAACACACTGATGTTTTCTTTCTTTAATTATATAGTGTTTACACAGTGTGAAGGCCTTTCCTCCTTCTCAGTGAGTAGGCTGGGAGTGCATGAGAAGTTGGGAGGAGACACAGCTGGGACAGCTGACCCCAAATGATAAAAGGGATATCCCATACCATATAATGTCATGTTCAGCAATAAAAGCTGGGGGAAGAAGAAGGAAGGGGGGGACGTTCGTAGTGCTGGCATTTGTCTTCCCAAGTAACCATGACATGTGATGGAGCCCTGCTTTCCTGGAGATGGCTGAACGCCTGCCTGCCGATGGGAAGCAGCGAATGAATTGCTTCTTTTGCTTTGTTTGTATGTGCAGTTTTTGTTATTTTATTAAATTGTTTTTATCTCAGCCCATGATTTTTTACACTTTTACCCTTTGGATTCTCTCTCCCATCCCCTGATGAGGAGGGGAGCGAGCGGCTGTGTGGTGCTGAGCTGTCTACCAGGACTAAACCACATTAGACAATGGTGTTCTTTAGGGTTCAGTAAATAGATTTACTGTACAATACCCAGCACAATACCCAGCATGACTTTTCTTTTTTAGGACAGCTATCAAGGGGAGTACAAAATTGCAAGTGCAGAAACAGATGCTCACATGATACAAAGTAGTTACTGAAACCTAATATAATACCAAGTACATTTTAAATGTAAATCCTGATTGTGTTAAATAGCGGTGCCAGCTGTTTCAGTCTGCAAACTACACTTACTGCTGTACTCTGGAAATCAGCAGATAGTAGCTCTGCTAGTATCAAATTATGAACAGATAGTTTCAAATGGACATTTCAGCTGTCTCTAGCTCAGGGACTAGCAACATATGAGAAAATGGAATATGAAAACCTGAAGAAGGAAGCGTGCTGAAGGAAAGTTTTAGTTTTACTAAAAGAAAAAAAAAAGAAATTGGAGTTCAGTTCCTTTCCCGTTCATCTTTCCCCAAACTTTTCTACTGCACATTTACCTGTGCATATTTTTACATGTAAATATGAATAAAGACCTTATACAATAATCAGATGTAAAATGCTACAAATAAGTTGCTACTTTTTTCTATAAATGCCAGAAACATAACAAATGTTAGAAAAGGAAAATCTGTATTGTCTTAGCCTGATCTAATTTCCACACATATTTTAACTTATGTTAATATATCGAGGTATAGTAAAAAACACACAGTAGCTACCCAGGGGCTTAATGGAATGTGAATAACAATATTAGGCCAAACAGGGGAAAAAAGGAAAAAAAAAAACGCATCCAAAAAGCCCACCAGATTTTCTCTTTGAAGTGGGTATTTGTCATTGCACACTAGAAATTCAGGGATATTCTAAACAACAGTGTTAAGATTTTTTGTTGTTGTTGTTGTTCCCTGTACAGTACTATGTCTGTTAATAACACTCTTGTATAACTTACTAATTTTCTTAGGAATCAGGAAGAATTGACTAGAATATAAATAGGGGTATCAGAAAGTGAAGCTCCTGTCTTAATGAATGTTACAGAATAGTAATGCACTTGTCAGTTAAGGATAAAGTTTCATATATTTTATCTCTTCAAGGAAGAAATATGGATTTCTCAAATGTAACCTCTGTCAAATGGAATGCCTGCTTTTTTTTTTTTTCCAGGGGAAAAAAAAAGATAAAAAAGAAAAACTGCAGCTAAGAACTTTTCCATTTCACAGCTACCACTTTTGGAATGCATGGGGGAAAAAAAATCCCAAAACACAAACACAACCTCCTCTTCCTTCTCAGTCATTGTTTAAGCAGCTTGCCTAGTGTCATAACGATTTTGTCTCATTCTTTATGACTTCAGTGTTCTTGTCAATCACATTTAAGCACACTACAATAGTGTCAGCTTTTATTTTTAGAACCTTCATGCCCTGAAGTAGTGTATGCTCCAAATATTGTATGCAATTCTCTAGTGGTGCTGTTCTAAGAATCTAGAATACAGATCAATCTTGGATCCATCTGGAGGTCACATGGAAGTTTTGGTAGTGGAATGTGTTTCTACCTAGATTTGAGTGTTTGCTTATTTGTCTCTTCTTTCACATAAACAAATATGGAAAAATGTATTTTAGGAGGGACAGAAGGCATTTTTTTTTTTTATTACAGACTGAATTGGACTAAAATAAGTTCAGTTAAAATAAAAATAATAAAAAATCAGTAGACCATTGCTAAAGGAAATATTCCAGAAGTGTTGAAACAGTATGTCACCCTAATGAAACTTTTGAATTTGAACTAGTATTTTCCTCAAAGTAGAAATAACTAATTTAACAGGAGAAAAGGGGGGAAAGGGGATAATCTTCATAGCTCTCAGTATGAAACAAACCACTTCATTTCAGTTCAGCAGTGATATGTGACATCAAGGTAGTATATGTAATTTTGCTTTGTAAAGATTTTTTTTTTTTTCCGGTTTCTTCTTCAAGCTCTTGGAAGTACATCTGGTTTGACCAGAACTATTTTCTGTGATTTGTCCATTACCCTCATAAATCTAATGTTTGCTCACCTTTATAACCAGTAAGTTTTCTGCACAATGAAAGAAAACATTTTCTCAACAGGTATCATTAACAGACCATATTTGGAAATGTTATATTTTTTGTTTCTTTGCTTAAAATTAGCTTGTGGTTAAATAAAGTCATAGAATGAAGGATTTCAGAAAAAGAGATTGACTTATTTTCTTCGTGCAAAGAACATCTGTGGTATCATAAAATTAGCAGTAACACCACTTTTCTTTCTTCCTCCTCTGCACACTGCAAACTATGGCTGTCATCCTCTCTCTGCTTCAAGAAGAGGACTGTCTTACCTACAGAGCAAAACAGAGTCACAATCTATTGGTGGTACGGTTGTCAAGATTCACTGTTAAAAGTTGACAGAGCTCTGAGTATCTAGTCTTCCAGGAGCACTGAGAAAGAATGGCCAAAAAATGTATTTGATGCTTGAAATTATCTAATATTACCTATAAAACTGTCCCTCTCTCTTTCTTTTTAAAGCCTTATGGGACATTTTAAAGTTCTGTAAGTTTGAATTTTCAGGGAGCTCTATTAGCAATTCCTGTTATATATTAGGCAGAGCTAAAACTGCAGATCAACTTAGCTGAATGTTATGATATACATTCTGAACAGAAATAAGTTTTCAGCTAAAGCGATTAGCTTGCTGTCTCATGGTTTGATATAAAAGGCTCTTGAAGCTTGCTGGTTTTACACAGCTGATGCCAGGCTGGGGAAGTTAATGTTGTTTTGCTGGTATACATCATTCAATTTTAGTTTCGCTACACACTACACAAGTAATTTAGGGTTTTTTTTTTTTTCCCCCAAGAAACCCAAATCAAAGAAAAAAAAAAAAAAGAACAAAATCAAACCCTTGAACATTTCTTTCTGCATATCTTTCTGCATATTTTAGTATGGAGATCTCTGAACTATTTTATTTAATTTTTTCATGCTATTTTTCAAGTGAAATTTTAATTGAAACAAATGTACTTAAGGCATATATTCAAACTCAAACATATTTATGAAGTAAAATACATACTATGGGCCACATTAAATGCCTTTAAACTGAATGGAAAATGACTTAGCAATTACAATTTTCATTGACTGGGATGGTTCCATGACATTATTTTGTCAGAACTTGCGACTAAAACAGTACATGCTTGGATATTTTTGCAACTTCCTATTTTCAATGGCACCTTTCAAATATGGGTATTTATCTTATTTAGTTTTTTCTTATTCTTTTAAATGTTGACTAGTTTTATCTCTCACTCTTGTGTTTCATTTTGATGGCTAGATATCTGAAAAACATTTCTATCTAATCAGGCCTTTGTCTCTTTTATTGTAAATATAATCTAATAAGATTTTTACTATTGAAGTTTACATCATGTATTTTTTTCTTCCCTGAGTGAACACTTGAAAGAACCTATTCTTAATTTTTAATATTCAGTATGTATTTTTAAATTATCCTCAGTTTCTCATTCTCATGTTAGTTTTCTTCCTTTCTTCTTTCTCCTAAATTGTGAGTAAAATTAGCGTAAAAGCTGAAATGAAACACTTTTATAAAATAATGTTACCATAGTAGGAAAAAATAATTTCAGTTTATCACCTACAGTAAAAATAAGAGTGAGTTATGCAGGATCCTTATCAGCTACAGAGAAGGTAATCAGACAAAATCAATCTGCATCAGTAATGAAAGAAATACACAAAGACAAATCATAGTGGTGAAGAAACCATCCTATTATTTCTTGGGAAACTAGAAGCTGCTTGAAATAGTAGTGAAGGCACTGCAAAGCTTACAGATAAAGCTTTCTTATTTGCAGTATCTCATATTTCCAAAAAGAGTTTGTTGATGCTTTCTTGTATTCACCATTTGTATAATAAACTAGGGCTTTCTTGCTGAGGCACCTCAGGAGGAGTATAATGTTTGTTATATGATAATTTGTCTATCAAGATATTGAAAAGTTATTTTTTGTTTGTTCTTGCTAGTTAACATGCATAGCATCTGTGACTGGAGACATATTTGGAACAAAGCATCATAACAGTTTTTGGTTTTAATATATTCTAAGAAATTTCTATTCTGCTCACAGAGTTCATTTCTAAAATTCAGGTATTAAATTCCAGCCTAAAGTTATCATCCAAATAAGGATAAATTATGAGACATTACTGGGCAAATAGAAGTACATTTTGAGTGCCAGGTGAATTAATATAGACTTACAAATGAAAGATGAACTTACTGTGAAAAATAGTTTCTACTGGGATAGTGACATGGAAACTGTTGTATTTCTTTAGTGGTCAAAGAGGTCGCGTATAGAAGGGATACTTTAAATGAATTATATTCTTGCAAGGAATTACTGGATTTTATCCTTTTTTTGTCAATTACAGAAACTTGAGGTTGCATGAATTACCGTGTCAGATTCCCTGTGTATAGACTTGCAGTCTTTGACAATCTATGGGGAGTGAATCAGGCCCCAGTTTTGTCTTAGGAATTTCTAAAACAGATGTGTGGTGATTGAGTATGTGTTACTCAGAGCTACACCCATATGTGTTTGTTATATTAAGCAGAAACAAAAGAATGTTCAAACGAAGTAGATTTAATTATTCCATACTTTTTTGCTGGCATTCTTTGTAGAGGTGATGGGCTGGGTAATTATCCTCTTGGGAATTATTAGCAGAAAAATTTTTATTCCGGTCATCATTAATTTGCTTTCCAAACACCACATATTTTCATTTGGAACTTTCAACTGCTATTAAATTACTACTTTTCCCTGTGGCTTGGCACTGAGGAAGTTCTGCTGCTAAATAAGCATTGCCAGAAATTTAAGGACAGCTTTTACCGGAAGATGTAATGAAAATACTCAATTTCCATTTCTTCTATTCTAGTGGGTTGGTTTGTTGTTGTTGTTGTTTTGTCTAGCTTTGTTTTGGTTTTTTTACAACTTCTTTTTGGTCATAACATGTTATCTCAAATATAGGATCATAGCAAACAGTGGTTAAAAGAACCTCTGGGATCAAATAGTCTTCCAACAACCTTATCATATAATCCCATCCACATTTTCATCAACCTCCATCTTACAATAAGATAAGCTGTTAGCCCCTGATTCTTCTTCACGTTTATTTTACCATCTTGCCCTTTCTCTCAAAAAAAAAAAAAGGAAAGAAAAGAAATCACAGAAACTGATTTCTACCAGTGATTTTAATCTTTCTTGATAGGCAAAGTTAGTAGATATATGTAATTTCAATCTTTCTAACTCTTAGGACTCCTTAATAAAAAAAATTACTCCTCTGACCTTGTTTCTTTTGAAGACTTATTTTTTTTTTTTTCCCCAGTGCAAACATGCTCTCAATTTCTAAATACGAGCTTTAAACAAAAACAAACCCAAAAATACGCTGCCCATCCAGTCTCTTTTCTGCCTTTTTTACATCCTTTCTCCCTTTATTCTTCACATCCACTGACTAAATCTTTGCCCTGACTTTCTCTGCACTGAAACTCTCATATCCTCTCTCATCTGACATACACTTTCTTGGGCTGTCATCCATCTCAGGCTTCTGACATTTCTTTCTGGATGGTTCACTGTCAGCTCAACGTGAGCATGGTAGAGACAGAAGTGTCCATTACTTTTCCCATCTTTTTTGTATTTATTTTATGCCTGGAAATTATAGAATCTCTTTCTATTCTAGCTTCCCCGCATTAAATAAATCCTAGCAACAATTTCTTAATTACATTTAAGTACAAAAAAACCCATCTCATTAAGAGAAAAATAAAACCAAAATATTTTTCTATATGCTGACATTTTCTAATACTCAGTATGATGCTCTAAACAGCCCTTCAGGCATTCCAAACTGAAGATGACTTAAGTTTTTCTTGGCTGTCTCACCTGCATTTCCTGGAATCTCTGACTCGTCTCTCATTTCTGTAGGTAGCTGCTCATTCTTACCTTCAAAGTCCTTCATAGTTTCATTGTGTTTTCATATTAGATTTGTCCTTTACCATTTTACTGTTTTCTATGTAACCAAAATATAAATTTTGATTTTTTGTCCTGTTTATCCAAACTGGCAAAATGTGTTTCCACAGTATTATCCTAGGTTTTCCCATGGAAAATGGATGACGGGTCTTCCTACATACTTCCAAGAATTAGACTTTGAACTGATTGATATTTATGATTTCAAATTGATCTTGGTTATTTGATATTATTTCATTGCTTTTACAACATGCTGTTAATCTACATTTCAGAAGGGTGAGAGCCTTTTTTTTTTTTTTTAATATTTTATTAAAATAACTAATTTATAACTACCACAGATCCCTGGTAGTGCAATGTAATAATACATGACAAGACTTCTAATAAGTTTCTGTTTCAGAAAAGTCCTTTGCTTCAAAGGAAAATACAAATAGTGTATTATTTGCTGATTTTTTTTTTTTTTTTTTTTTTTTTTATATTTAACTAACAGGAAAAATGCTGTAACAGATGTACTTCATCAACATAAGATATTGAGCATTACACTGAACTGATTTGCCTTTCACCATTTTTCAAACTGATTTCTTTTGGTCAGTCCTGAATTAGTCAGGCAGTTGAACTCAATGATTGTTGAAGGTCCATTCCAAATGTTCTGTTCTGTTCTGTTCTGTTCTGTTCTGTTCTATTCTATTCTATTCTATTCTATTCTATTCTAATTTTCAACTCTTTCAGTCTTTCTTCAGATGAGAGGTTTTTTGGCCCTCTGATCATTTTCATGGCCCTCCTCTAACAGGTCCATGTCTTTTTTGTACTAGGAGACCCCAGAGCTGGCTGCAGTACTCCAGGTGGGGTTTCACAAGAGTGGAGTAGAGGGGGGAGAATCATTTCCCTTAACCCGCTGGCCACACCTCTTTTGATGCAGCCCAGAATACAATTGGCTTTCTGGGCTGCAAGTGTACATTGCCAACTCATATCCAAGTTTTCCTCCACCAGTATCTCCAAGTACTTCTCTGCAGGTCTGTTCTGTACAGGCTACTACAGGCAACTCTGAATTACAGAGACTGTGGAAGTTTATATGACCTGTTTTCCTAATTTTTAAGAAGTAATCTTTAGAATATATTTTGAAAATAGATCTATCCTTGGTTTCTTGTTTTTTACATAAAATAAAGTAAAACATAGTGGTTGTATAGTCAGACTGTTTCCACAGAATCTACTCAGTCACTGTCTCACTCTCTGTCCCCTATATATATGTGTTGATATATATATGCGTATATGTGTATTTAGGTACATATATTTGAAGAGTGATCCATAAAAAAACAGAAACAAGAAATCTGTAAGTCATATTAACAGACATAGAAAGGGTTGTACTGAGATATTTATTCTAATATTTCTAGATGTAAAATCTTGTATAACAGAAGATATTTGAATAAGTGCTGTGATATTAAAAAAAAGGATACCTCCTTTATCTAAATTCTAACTGAACAACTCTTACTTTTTCCTGCACTGCAAGGCACTTGCACTTGCCCCTTGTTACACCTTTTATAAGGAAAGGACTTTTTACAACCTCTAAAGGTGTTCCGGTTTGACAAAAATCAGACACAATGCATAAAAAGGTTAGCTGCAGAGCAAAATGAGTGATTTTTTTTTTTTTTTTTTACACTTTTTTAGTATTTCATATAGACTTTTGTGTATGTGTTCTTCTGAACAACTGCTGTGGTTTAGCTGTGGCCAGCAGCTAAACACCACACAGCCGTTCCCTCGCTCACCCCCAGTGGGATGGCGGGGAGAATGAGAGAAAAAGTAAAACTTATGGGATGAGATAAAGACAGTTTAATAGGACAGAAAGGAAGGGAAAATAATCATAATAACAAAAGGATATACAAAACAAGTGATGTACAATGCTCTTGCTCACCACCCACTAACCAATGCCCAGACAGTCCCTGAGCAACAGCTGCCACCTCCCGGCCAACTCCCCCTAGCTTTATTGTTTATCATGACGCCATATGGTATGGAATATCCCTTTGGCCAGTTTTGGTCAGCTGTCCTGGCTGTGTCCCCTCCCAGTTTCTTGTGCACCCCCAGCCTCCTCACTGACAGAGCAGCATGAGAAGCTGAAACATCCTTGACATAGTGTAAGCACTGCTCAGCAACAGTTGAAACATCAGTGTTATCAATATTTTTCTCATCCTAAATCCAAAACACAGCACTATGCCAGCTACTAGGAAGAAAATTAACTCCATCCCAGCTGAAACCATGACAAGAAAATATATCCTTAAGTGCCTACTTTAAATATGGCAGTTTAATGTGACCATTACCACATTTACAAGCCTGCAATAATTTTAGTCTATAACAGAAAATTTGAAAACAATTTTAAGAAATCATTATTTTTTATTAAGAAATTGTAAGTTCTTATGAGTAGCTTCTCACATATGTGGCTGATTTGTCATGTTTGCATAATGTGTCATTACAACAAAAAATGTTGATTATTATAAGTAAATAATTTTCTGAAATTGAGATCCCTAATTAGCCAGGATAAAATTCCATGCTGACATTAATCTGCACTAATATCTTTATACGGTCTTTATTGCCGTAAGTAGTTGCAATTGCAGTCCTTACCTTTGCTACCTTTTAATGCAAAGTGATTTTTTGGATATATTAGATTCTCACTGCTGACCACTACTGAGAATAAAATCAGTTTCATTTAACGCCAGAAACTTAGGCACCTAATTTTCATTAGTACCTCGCTGACCCTTTGTGCAGCAATATATTTTCCATTCTCCCATAAGTTTGCAACTACTTCTTGACCTTCAACTATACAATCAGATTCCAGGAGCCTGAAGATTGTAGCTAACCAGAACTACTGCAGATTTAGGAAATCAGTGAAACATATAGGTAGTTCTCTTGGATGTTTGGAGTCGTTCACTTGCCTAAATATGGTTATACATGCACACACACATTCACATATGTGCATATATATATACATGTAAATGTTGGTAAGCCATATTCTTAATATTTTATTTTAGCAAATGACTGGCCAGTCAAATACACAACTTAACTTACAAAAAATGGCCTCATCTTAATAAAACGCACAATCCCCTCTGTAATTATTCTGTACATCTCTACTCCTAAATAAAACTGAATAAAATTTATTTTTTTATTGACTTGACAAAGATAATTAATTTAGTTTCTTAAATTACTGCCTCAATTTATAAAATGTAGATTATTCTTAATTTACCCCCTACTCTTTGTGGTCTCCAGCAGATCTATCCTTCCTAATAACACACTTTTTAGAAAAAAAATGATGTGTGTCTTTTCCCAGGTAAGTCACTGGAGTCACTAAAATATAGATATATTCTATAGATTCACTTTCTGTTTGATTGACTGAATGTTTTATATATAATATATATATTTATAATATATATAAAATATTATAAATTTAAATGGAAGGCTTTGACTTGTGCCAAGCAGTTTCATTTAATTAAAAACCCTTTTTTTCAGAAAACCAGAAAATAGAGGAATTTGCAAAGCTTTATATATGCTTTACTTTCCGCTATTCCCTCCACATGAATAAAAAAAAAAATAGAAGTTTTTAGTTATTAATCTTGTATGTATGAAGGGTCAATCAAAGATTTATTTATGCAACATGTTGGAACAGATCACATGCTGTTTGTGCTGTAGATTGGAGACATTTTTGTTTTTCTAGGAAAAACAAAACTGCCTCTCTTCTGTTTCTGCTTTCTACTTCAATGAAAGGATGTTCATATGTGGCATCAATGTTGAGAAGGGTCTTCAAAAAGCTAATGTCTGAAAAATTGATATGAATGTGCAGGTAGACGAGGGACATATAGGATCAATTTTAAGCACCAGGTCAATTTTATTAACAATTATCAAGAATGGCATGTTCTCATTCATTCTGTTATTCTGGGTATTTAATTAGTTCCAGCATACAGGAACATACTTCCACCACATAATCAATAAATTATGGCATATCATCTTTAGTTTAATTTCCTCAGGAGTCAATTAATTTTTTAATATTACATTCTCCACCCTGGAGAGTCTACAAATTCAGTTCTTCGCCCTCCTTCAGAGCAAAAAAAAAATTCTTTTTTCATGTGCTTCTGAAATAGACTGTTTAACACTTTTCTGCTCCAGTAATTGAGTAATATGAGTTAATAGTTTTCAGTCATTCACCATCCTTTGTCTTTAAACCAAACATGTGATTCCACAGTACTTCAAAGAATGATGGTGGGGTTAGACTTGTGGTTGGTGAACCCAGTGCCCACTTCTAGATCAGTATTTGTTTGAAAAAATGGGGAAAAATCTTTCAGAGTGTTAGAATAAGAGGTCTGCCAGGCCACTGAATCCTGAGAAAATCATAGCTTAAGTTGTCTGCACTATAGAGATAATAAGGTAGCAAAGTAGCATACAATCATTAAACAAAGTAGAAGGTTTTATGTCTCCCATGGTTAAGTAAATATAAATGCAAAAGTATGTAATTGCTTTGTGCTATGTTTCTAAGGAATGAAGTGATATCTCCAGTAATTCTGGTTATTACCAGCAGTATAAAGTATCTGATGTCTTCATCGTAATGCAGAAAAATTTTGCTAACTCCATTTTACAGAAGATGCAAAGAAACTAAAGGTAATCCTATGTCACATGTATCCTTATATGAGATTCCTTATATGTTCATGAATTAGTGGAAGATAATCTTCAGACAATAAACAGTCTACACCAGTCAACAATTTCTGGAGGGTTTTTTTTGTTTGTTTGTTTGTTTGGGGGTTTTTTTTGTTGTTTTTGTTTTTGTTTTTTTTTTTTTTGTGGTGGTGGTGGTGGTGGTTTGGGTTGGGTTTTTTGTTTGTTTTTCTGATTTGTTGGTTGGGCATTTTTTTGGTTCTTTTGTTTGTTTGTTTGTTTGTTTTGTTTTGTTTTGTTTTGTTTTTCTTTTAAAGTATATACCTTCAGTTCAGTTATCCCTAGTGTGTAAGTATATGGATATATGTATGTTTGTCTCTGTGTGTAGGTATTTTTGAGGGATTTTCTGCAAATTTAACTCTTCAGAGATTTTCACTGATACCTTGGACCTTTACAGTGAAATAAGAGAAACACAGAATCAAAGAATCATAGAATGGTTTGGGCAGGAAGGCACCTTTAAAGGTCATGTAGTCCAACCCAACCCCTCCACCCCCCCACCCCCACCCCCCCTCCGGCAGTAAGCAGAGATATTTTCAACTAGATCAGGTTGCTCGGAGCCCCGTCCAGCCTGACCTGGAATGTTTCCAGGGATGAGGCATCTACCGCCTTTCTGGGCAACCTGTTCCACTCTTTCACCACCCTCATTGTAAAGAACTTCTTCCTTACATCTAGTCTAAATCTACCCTTTTTTGGTTTAAAAACATTAACACTTGTACTGTCATTACAGGTCCTACTAAAAAGTTTGCCACCACCTGTCCTGTAGGCCCACTTTAAGTACTGAAAGGCTGCAATCAGGTCTCCCCAGAGCTTTCTCTTCTCCAGGCTGAACAACGCCAACTCTCTCAGCCTGTCCTCACAGGTCAGAGGTGCTCCAGCCCTCGGATCACTTTTACAGCAGAGTAGTCAAGCTCTTTTGCATTAGCTGAACATTTGAAAATCTACAAAATTAGAAAAGCTACAAATTAAACTCTAAAAAAAAAAAAAAAAAAAATACAAGATTTCATAGTTACATCATCTCATAGTAATGTTTCCTCATTTACAGCCCCTGAGAATCTGGTTTATTATTCCTCATACTGGCAAGCAACTAACTCAGACAAAGGTGCAAGCAAAAAAAGGATTCTGTACTCAAAAATATCGCATCTCAGGAGACTTTTTATCTAACGCCCTGAAATATAATTTATACTCATTATGGTTGTGCTGTTTCACCTTCCTGTGGGTGTTTACATTATTATAAAATGCTTAGTGATGAAAATTAGACTTCTCTAATCTGTCTGAATTTCTGCAAACAAATTCATGAGAAAAAGAAATCATATTTCAAAACATAAGCAAGTAGTAACAAGCAATTACAATTCAATCATAATATTTGTATGCCTCCTTTCTATCTGCTTTATTTGAAATTCGATGACTTCTTCCCTCAATTTCTGTTCCACCTAGACAATTAGTCTAGCTTTTAAAATGCAATTATCTTCAATGATAAACCAGCTCATTATTGTGTTTCTTTTCTACTTATTGATAATAGTTATAATAAAAAATGTATGCAATACTTGGATGATGCAAAGAAACATGAATGAAATGTTGCAGAACCAAGAAAATATTTTCTTATTTTCAGTCAAATAGAAATTGGTTTCAAACTTTATCTGGGTGTATGGGCAACACAAAGGTAAACAGAAGTTTTCTGACAGATTTGTATTACTGAAACTCTGAACAACTACCAGAAGGCAGAATAGGTTTTGCTGTGAAAAAAAACAATACAGATTTTCTGGTTTTATTTTTATTGTCTTTCCTTCTCATTTAAAAAAAAAAAGAAAAAGAGAAAGTACAGAGGCAGATGATTGGATAATGGGTGGCTAGATATCTTCTTCCCTTCAGATAAATGGACTGCTGGTTAAAATAGTGAAAAAGTTGCTATCAGAATCAAATATACAATAAATGATATCACAGTTGCTGAAAGAATACCTACAATAGTTTTTAGTTAACTATGTGCAGTGGTTTGATTCTAGTATATTGCACCAAACAATTTGGGCCTCTGAAAGAACTTTGAACATTGTACCTCTACATGAAGAGTATTTCACAAGCATACTTTTTGAAGTTAAAGATGTTAGGAACACGGCTGCAAGTTCTTGGTCTGGACATTGTGAACAAAGTAGATGAAGGTAATATATATATAATTATGTCCCAATAATGAAAAGCAGAATAACCATAGCAATCCAACTAACTTGTGATAGATTTCTATTTTAAAATATAATTTGTGGGCACCAGACACCTGTATGAAACACACATTAAATCTCATACAAAATCACTGTATGTATCGTTCTATCAACTGATGTTTCGTGTTGAAGCTGAATTAATTATAAATTATTTGCTTTCTTCAATGAGTTTTTTTCTTCGTGTATTTCTGATCTATTTTGCTTTTTGAAAGGATATTAAATAATATAATCAAGGAATCATAGAATAATTTAGGTATGACAAAAAAAATTATGGTAAGTGGATTGAAAGAAGCCATATATTTATATCATGCTGTTCTCATCTTACTTGCTATAAACTCAGACACATAAAAATAAAACATGCACAGCATTGACAAATTTGACATATTTTCAGTGTTACTCTAAAAAAAGTTAGCAGTTACAATTATATATTACCTGGATGGTATTTATACATTTTTGAAAATTACTTCTTGACAAGTTAAACACCAGTTTCATTTTATAGTGAGTTACATTATTTTGCATGACAACTTAAAAACTTTCAAGTGCTAAGGCATGATATAACAGTTTTACATGTTGCTAACTTTGCTTTTGTAAGTAATACCTTTTTACCTTACTCTTCAACATGTAAGGAAATAAAGAATTCCAAGTTCCCCCTAAAGAAGACTAAGTATTTCCAATATTAGTTACACTTCCCAAAAAACGTCTTCCCAGCTACAACTTTTAGCAAAATATAATCACATTATAAAAACTACTTACACCTAATCAATTCTCAGCAGTTCATTTTAAAACTTGAAATAAATCTGAAAAAGACAATGTTATGTTATTAATAGAAGGGAAGGGATTGTTTTTTCTTTTTAATAAGTCTAATCTGATAGGCTTCTGGAGATGCAGTGTCCAAGCATACAAAATAGTATTAAAAACAAACAAACAAAAAAACCAACCAAATCAAACCAAACCAAAGCAAAAAACAAACAAGCAAAAAACAAACAAACAGAAAACCAAACAAAAACCCGAAACCAAAACAGGAGAAAATTAATTTCTTACAATGAAAAAAAATGCCTAGATTTTGTAAGAGAAACATATACATATATGACTATGGTATACCACTGAAACTGTGAACCCTTGTAAATGTCTTCTGTATGCTTCTTGTGAAACCAAGGACTCTGTCCACTGCACAGCATAAAGAGTAGTAGGAGAACAAGAAAGAGTTCAATATTCTTTTTGTTGTGGTCATTTAAGTTATCTACACTTTCAAGCCAGGGAGATCCTTCAAGGATTTCAGTGCCAAATATTAACTAGCTAATTACAGCACATGCACAAATGTTTAATAATTTTTTACTTCAAGATTAAAACTTAACAAAAGCTACACCTTTTTTTTTTTTTTTTTTTTTTCCTAGAATAAACAAATGCATCAAGGACCTGTCAGATTTTAAGTATGTGTTCCAGTGCCCTAAAAAATTTATGTTCCCACTCTCCAAACTGTTGAAAATATATATTTAAATATAAGCAAAACAACATTACTCTTACCCTTATTCTAATAGCTAATTGAATAAATTTAGATAAAAGGGTCTTCTTACTATATTTGATGATGTAAATTCATCCTGAAGAGTTCAGGTTTGACAAAGCAATTGTTCTGTAACTTTAACTGTAGGATTGTGACCTACTGCTTGTTATGCTGCTACAGCTGTAATAAAATAGCACATATCTAGGAGGAGAAAACAGAAGCAAAAAGTAGAACATATATCTTTGGACCTTGCTGAAATGATAATATTAACCTCCATAATTGCATCTCCAGATGTAACTACAATACATGAATAAAAATAACAGGCATCCTTGCTGTGCAATTCTTTTAGACATCTGCTTGGTATGGCCCTTGGGATGTCTCTTGTTGACATCTGCAGTGTCAGAAGAAATCCTTGTGCCTAGCAGAACCTGGTCACATCATTAAACACACTGCAGCAGCTTTTCTGTTTGGTAGGCTACAAAACAATAATAACCTACCATAATTCGTACTTTAAAATATTTCCCTAAAAAAAAGAAAAAAAAAAAGAAAAAAAGAGGCATATTTCACAAATAGGGTGTAACAAACACTAGTCATATAAAAGAACTGAATAAAAGTTGAGATAGCAGGAGAAAGCACATTTGAGGTCTAATGTCTACCAGTCTGGGAGTGCACAGATGCAATTTTCAGCATCTGCCAGGGGTCACAGCACAGTGGAAAAGTCTGATTGCTTTGGAATCTTCCATTCCCTTCACTAATGCTGAAGAAAATGCATCCAGAAATTTTGATTGCTTATCAGGCTCATTACCCTTAGACGGCAACAGTAACATGTGAGAGACCATGAGTGAAAACAAACTGGAAACTGTTTGCCACCAAAGCAAATGAAGTTGTGCTACTGACTTTTGAATTTTGAATGCTCTGTTATGACTCGTACATGTTCAAGGGCAAACCAGTAGGATTGAAAAAACACATATTGTACTCAGACAGTGTGAAGGGTGTACTAGGCCAGCTTTGTGCAAATCTGTTAAATACTCAGTAAGTCATTTCCTTCATGTTTTTAGTCTATTACATGCTATCTTTGAGGGTATCCAAATAGAAACAGCCCCTGAATTAGCATGTAGGTGATACTGGGACAAAAACATTGACAGTAATTTTTTTTGACAGATAATTTCTATTTATTTTACCTTCTCAAACTCTTTGGCAGAACCAAATATCATCGAACTGTAGAATTATAGAACAGCCCAGATTGGAAAGGATCTCAAAAGAGCATCAGATCTAACCTTTTGTGGGAAAGGGAGACTAGATGAGATTATCTAGCACACTGTCTAGTCGCTCCTTGAAAACCTCCAGTGATGGGGACTCTACCCAGTGACTGATTATTCTCACTGTAAAAAAATTCTTTCCTATATCAAGATGAACCCTCCCAAGGTGTAACTTGTGCCCACTGCCCCAAAATATGGGTTTTTTCCCCCTCAGATGTAGAGCAGTCATTTACTTTAATGGAAGAGCAGGTATACATATATAAATAATAGTAAAATCTGCTTTCCTTAAATACACCTGAAAGAAGGAATAACTAATATAAGACAGCAGTGAACAAGTTTACTATAAAAATGCAATATTTAACAAAATTTTAATCATTTTTTGGTCAAAGATTTGTAGCACTGACTTTTCATAAAACTTTAACAATCATGAACCATTTTTTTGAGTATACAGTGCGTGTACTGAGTTTACATTGGCATCAGAGACCATGTTGGTATTCAAACACCACTTCCTCCAAGCTCAGGATCAGTGCATCCCTAAGAGCAAGAAATTGGCCAAGGGATGCAGGAGACCTGCATGGTTGAGCAGGGAGCTTCTGAAAAAGCTCAAATGTAAGAAGGAAGTTTACAGTAAGTGGAAGAAGGGACTGACCCCTTGGGAGGATTACAAGAATGCCGTCAGAGCCACCTTGGAATTAAACCTGTCAAGGGATGTCAGACTCAACAGGAGGGGCTTCTACAAGTATGTTGGAAGCAAAAGGAAGACCAGAGAAGTTGTGGGCCCACCGTTGAATGAGACAGGAGTCATGGTGACGGAGGATGTGGAGAAGGCAGAGTTACTGAATGCCTTCTTTGTTTCCGTCTTTACTGCTCAGCCCAGCCCTCAGGAGGCCCAGGCTTTGGGGAAAGTAATGGGGAAAGAAGAAGTCTTCCCCTGGATTGAGGAGGATCAAGTGAGGGATCAATTAGATCAATTAGATCAATTAGAAATTCACAAGTCCATGGGCCCCAATGGGATGCACCCAAGAGTGCTGAGGGAGCTGGCAGAAGTCATTGCTGGGCCACTCTCCATGATCTTTGAAAGCTCCTGGAGGACAGGCGAGGTACCTGAGGACTGAAGGAACACCAATGTCACTCCAGTCTTCAAAAAAGACAAGAGGGAGGACCCGGAGAACTACAGGCCGGTCAGCCTCACCTCCATCCCTGGAAAGATGATGGAACAGCTCGTTCTGGGCGCCATCTCAAGGCATGTGGAGGAAAAGGAAGCTATCAGAAGTACTCAGCATGGATTCACAAAGGGGAAGTCATGTCTGACTAATCTCATAGCCTTCTATGATGGCATGACTGGATGGATAGATGAGGGGAGAGCGGTAGATACGTCTATCTTGACTTAAGCAAGGTGTTTGACACGGTCTCCCACAGCATCCTCATAGGGAAGCTTAGGAAGAGTGGGTTAGATGAATGGACAGTAAGGTGGATAGAAAACTGGTTGAAAGACAGAGCTCAGAGGGTTGTGATTAGGGGCACAGAGTCTAGTTGGAGGTCAGTGACGAGTGGTGTTCCCCAGGGGTCAGTACTGGGTCCAATCCTCTTCAGTATATTCATCAATGACCTGGATGAGGGGATAGAGTGCACCCTCAGCAAGTTTGCTGATGACACAAAGCTGGGGGTATGGCTGACACACTGGAAGGCTGTGCCGCCATACAGAGAGACGCGGACAGGCTGGAGAGTTGGGCAGAGAGGAACTTTATGAAATTCAACATGGGCCAGTGTAGGGTGCTGCACCTGGGGAGGAATAACCCCATGCACCAGTACAAGTTGGGGGCTGACCTGCTGGAGAGCAGCTCGGTGGAAAGAGACCTGGGAGTGCCCTCGTGGCCAAGAAGGCCAATGGCATCCTGGGGTGCATCATGAAGAGTGTGGCCAGGAGGTCGAGGGAGGTCATCCTCCCCCTCTACTCTGCCTTGGTGAGGCCGCATCTGGAGTACTGTGTCCAGTTCTGGACTCCCCGGTTCAAGAAGGACAGGGAACTGCTGGAGGGGGTACAGCAAAGGGCTACGAAGATGATTAGGGGACTGGAACACCTCTCTTATGAAGAAAGGCTGAGGGATTTAGGCCTTTTCAGTCTGCAGAAAAGACGGCTGAGGGGGGACCTTATCAATGCTCATAAATACTTAAAGGGTGGGTGTCAGGAGGATGGGACCAGGCTCTTTTCAGTGATGCCCAGCGACAGAACAAGAGGTAATGGGCACAAACTTGAACATAGGAAGTTCCACCTAAACATGAGGAGGAACTTCTTTTCTTTGAGGGTGGCAGAGCACTGGAACAGGCTGCCCAGAGAGGTGGTGGAGTCTCCAACTCTGGAGACATTCAAAACCCGCCTGGACATGTTCCTGTGCAACCTGCTCTAGGTGACCCTGCTCTGGCAGGGGGGTTGGACTAGATGATCTCCAGAGGTCCCTTCCAAACCTATGATTCTATGATTCTATGATAGAGGGGTAACCTTGCCTGTATGCCATGGCACTAAACACCAAAAAATATCACCATTTTTGTCAAAGCCTGTCTGTGTGATTTTACGCAGATCACTTATGAAGCTTCTCATTCTGCAGGGCTTTCATTTCTGGTTGTTTTGTATTCCTGAGATGATGCTACAAAAAAAGTAAAGTACAGATCCAGATATCACAGAGCCTTAAACTGTTTGCAGCATGGATTCTTTCAACAGCATTACATCTCTCTGTTAAAATCTTACCTGATTTCCTTTTAGGTTAAATTGCCTTTATATACATACGCATATACGAAGACTCTAGTGTTTGCTATAGCCAAGTATTTTTTGAATTAACTGAGAAAAAATACAGCTTCTAATCTAATTGGACTTCACTGAAGGTAGGTTTCAACTTTCTCTCTGGCACCTAGGTTAAAATTGTCTATATTCCTTTGTTTTGCCCACCCCACAACCGATAATTCCTTCAATCTGAGTCCAATCTTACCAGCTGTAGTGGACTGCTCTCTGCCAACAGGAGATATTCAACATGAGTGGTGTCATCCCCTAACTATAATTAGCTAGATTAAAAGCAGACCTGTCACTCTAAGCCATTGAATCTGGTTTCTCAATAAGTATCCTCTCCTAGAGGTGTGAGGAGAAAGGACATTTCTCCTCCACTCTTCCAGCGTGAGCTTCTGTTCCTTCATCCTCACTTCCATTTTCCTCATGCTAAGTGCATAAATACACCATCCTGACAATCTGTCTGAGGTTCACACTGGCAACCACCATTTAATTCTGCCTGAGATATTCCTTGTCTCACATGGTATCCAATATGGCACTCTGCCTACTGCATAGGCTTAGAAAAACTGTCCTTACTTCCTTCAGGCCTCTGCTCTTGGGAGAAAACTGAGGGCATAAGGTACCAACCAAATGATGAATAGACTCTGAAACCGGTAATTTATGTCCATTGAATTAAACATTACAGATTAACATTAGCATTATATTTCAATGACTTGGAGAGGACACTTTCAGTGGCACTTCAGAAGTTTTCTGAATGGTCATTTATCCATCATCCGCTACGCTGAGAAACCTGGGAAGGCTGAGACAATAGAGCATAAATAGTCTTGTTTTGAGAGTCTGGTTACACAGGAAAGCTAAAAAGGAGCTAACTATAGGAAAATTAATCATAGGAAAGCTAACTATGTGAAAGCTAAAGAAGAGATCAATATATTTGCCTGGGCCATCTATGAACTTCTCTAGTAACCCAGGAGTCATCAGCTGAGCAATTCATAGAATCATAGAATCACCTAGGTTGGAAGGGACGTTTCAGATGACCTAGTCCAACCATCAACCTAACACTGACAAAAATCATCACTAAACTATATCTCTAAGCTCTATGTCTACCTGTCTTTTAAATACCTCCAGGGATGGTGACTCAACCACTTCCCTGGACAGCCTATTCCAATTCTTAATTATCCTTTCAGTGTAAAAATTTTTCCTAATCTCCAGTCTCAGCCTCCCGTGGTGCAACTTGAAGCCATTTCCTCTTGCCCTAGTGCCTGTTAGTGGGCAGAAGAGACCGACCCCTACCTCTCTGCAACTTCCTTTCAGGTAACTGTAGAGAGCAATAATGTCTCCCCTAAGCCTCCTTTTCTTTAGGCTAAACAAACCCAGCACCCTCAGCTGCTCCTCATGAGACATTCTCCAGGCCCTTCACCAGCTTCATTGCCCTTCTCTGGACTCGCTCCAGCACCTCAATGTCTTTCTTGTAGTGAGGGGCCCAAAACTGAACACAGTACACGAGATGGGGCTTCACAAATGCCTAGTACAAGGGGATGATCACTTCCCTAGTCCTACTCACCACACAGTTCTTGATATATGCCAGGATGCTGTTGGCCTTCTTGGCCACCTGGGCACACTGCTGGTTCATATTCAGCTGCCAGTCAACCAACACCCCCAGGTCCTTTTCTGCCAGGCAGCTCTCTAGCCACTCTTCCCCAAGCCTGTAGAACTGCATGGAGTTGTTGTGACCCAAGTGCCGGACCCAGCACTAGGCCTTGTTGAACCTCATACCATTGGCCTCGGCCCATCGATCCAGCCTGTCCAGATCCCTCTGCAAAGCCTTTTTACCCTCAGCAGGTTGACACTCTCACCTAACTTGGTGTCATCTGCAAACTTACTGAGGGTGCACTCAATCCCCTCGTCCAAATAATTTATAAAGATATTAAAAAGAACTGGCCCCAATAGTGAGCCCTGGGGAACACCACTCATGATTGTCCACCAACTGGATTTAACTCCATTCACCACTACTCTCTGGGCATGGCCCTCCAGCCAGTTTTTTATCCAGTGAAGAGTACTCCCGTCCAAGCCATGGGCAGACAGTTTCTCCAGGAGAATGATGTGGGATATAATATCAAAGACCTTACTAAAGTCCAGCTAAACAACATCCACAGCCTTTCCCTCATCCACCAAGCAGGTCACTTTGTCATAGAAGGAGATCAGGTTTGTCAAGCAGGACCTGCGTTTCGTGAATCCATGCTGACTGGACCTGATTGCCTGGTTGTCCTTCATGTGCCACATAATGGCACTCAGGATGATCTCTTCCATAACCTTCCCAGGCACTGAGGTCAGACTTACAGGCCTGTAGTTCTTGAGATCCTCCTTCCGGCCCTTCTTGGGGATGGGCATCACATTTGCTAGATGCCAGTTAACTGGGACCTCCCCAGTTTGCCAGGACTGCTGGTAAATGGTGGAAAGTGGCTTGGTAACCAATTCCGCCAGCTCCCTCAGTACCCTCAGGTGGATCCCACCCACCCCCATAGATTTGTCCAGATGTTGAAGCAGGTCCCTCACCATCTCCCTTTGGATTACAGGGGCTTCATTCTGCTCTCTGCCCCTATCTACTAACTCAGGGGTCTGGGTACTCAGGGAACAACTGACTCTACTACTACAGGCTGAGGCAAAGAAGGCATTAAGTACCTCAGTCTTCTCCTCATCCTTTGTCATCATGTTACCGTCTTCATCTAATAAAGGATGGAGATTCTCCTCAGTCCTCCTTTACTTACTAATATATTTATAGAAACTCTTTTTATTGTTCTTAACATCCAAAGCCAGGTTGAGTTCTAGTTGGGCTTTGGCTTTTCTAATTTTCTCCCTACATAGCCTTACAACATCTTTGCAGACTTCCTGAGTGACCTGCCCCTTCTTCCAAAGGCCATAAACTGTCATTTTTTCCCTGAGTTGCAAACATATATCTCTCTTCAGTCAGGCCAGTCTTTTCCCCTGACAGCTCATTTTTCGGCACATGGGGACAGCCTGCTCCTGCGCCTTTAAGACTCCCTTCTTGAAAAATGTCCAGCCCTTCATGGACACCTTTGCCCTTCAAGACTGCCTCCCAAGGGGTTCTGTCAAGCAGGTTCCTGAAAAGACCAAAGTTTCTGGTGGCAGTTCTGCTGCCCCTGCTCCTTGCTTCTCTGAGAATCGAAAATTCTATCAGTTCATGATCACTGTGCCCAAGACGGCCTCCAACTGTCACATCCCCCACAAGTCCTTCTCTGTTTACAAACAGCAGGTCCAGCAGGGCTCCTTCTCTAGTCGGCTCACTCACCAGCTGTGTCAGGAAGTTATTCCCAACACACTCCAGGAACCTCCTAGACTGTTCCTTCTCAGCTGTATTTTGTTCCCAGCTGATATCTGGTAGGTTGAAGTCTCCCACAATGACAAGGACTAATGATCTTGAGATTCCTCCCAGCTGCTTGTAGAATATTTCATTTACCTCTACATGCTCATTGGGCAGTCTATAACAGATTCCCACCATGATATTTGCCTTGTTGGCCCTCCCCCAACCCGTACCCATGAACACTCAACCCTCTTGTCACCATCATGAAGTTCTTGACATTCGTAACACTCCCTAACATACAGAGCAATTGATAGACCTGTCATAAGATAAAAAGAGCATTTAATCTGAACATTTAGAAAGTTTGTCTAATCAGAGGTTCTGATGATGTACAGTGCATTTATTCACTTTACAACTTTCAAGATAGTTCTTGTGTCATTGTTACTTTATATTTAAAGCCTGAATTTGTTTAGCTTCAGCTTCCTGCCAATGTCTCATTACATTTTCTCTGCCTGATTAAATAACATTTTCCTATTAAGATCCTTTAAGTGCTTGAAGGCTGTGATCGAACCACCTGCAAACTTCTTTTAACAAGCTAAAGATCAGAGTCTCCAGTTTTAAATCTCAGGAGAAAAAAAAAAAATATCACTCTGTCCATAATTCCTAAGACTGTTCCTTCTCATCTTTAATTTTCCCAGTTATTTAGAATTGGAAATGTCAGAATCAAAACTAGTGATCTCATTTTGGTCATATACAGAAGTAATGATTTTTCCCCCCTGTGAGGTTACATTCCCATTCATAAATTCAAGAATTGGACCAACTCCTTGGATAATAATGTCACAGAGGAAGCTTGTGTTTGGCTGATTTTCCTAGTGAACCCAGGTCCTCTGCAAGCCACTCTTTTCAGAGATAAGGTTACTGTACAGAAAATATAGCTGGTAATTCATTAATTTTACATGCAGCTGTACTGGGACAAACCCTGTCCCCCTGTAAACAGCTTACTAAATAAGTAGAGCCCTGTGTTATTAATTTTTCCCTGTTACTGAACACATGCATCATCTCTAAATAAAATGTGTGGATTATTTTCTTTCATGTTATTGTTAAAAATAATGAATTGTAAAGAACCAACATATAAAGATCTTTTAAAATGTCATGCCTTCAGTTATGTTGTACATTTACATGAAGACACGTCATTTAGTCATTTTTAATCCATGCAGGTAGTATAATTTTAAATTCCATTTTATTTTTTGCTGAGATATGATGGGTACCGGATCAAGTACCTTGTGATAATCAAACTGACTCACATGAAACCTATTACTATTATCAAAAAAAATGTGTATTTTTTTCAAAAATATTACCAAAATAGTTCTAAAATATGTTCACTGAAATTATTTTTTATTTTACCCTTTAATTCTTTATTCATTTTTTCTTTTGTAAGGTGTTCCTTATTTTGTCCAAGATCAATATTCTGGAGAGCCAATAATTAACTGTTATCTCTGCAAGCATTTTCAAACAGTGCAACATTAGCTGTCTTCCAAGTCTGTAGAACTTTTCTGCTGTCCTACAACTTATTGAAAACCAATAGCAAGGATTTGATTGATTCTTTTGAAGCTATTAAATGTGAATTATCTCACCAGTAAGAATGTAGTGAGACAAAATGCCACATAGGATCATGGTAGATGATAGAAGATGTCTAGAGGGGTGTTTGTTGTTGGTTTTGGTTGGTTGGTTGGTTGGTTTGGGATTTTTTTTCTACAGAGGAAATGAGTGTGTTAATTTTTTTTCCAGGACCTGAAAAGAGTGCAATCTAAGATAAAGTGTGCCTTTAAAAGAAAAAAAAAAAAAAAAAAAAAAAAAGGCACATGTTATAAAACAAAGCAGTTGACACAGGCTTCCAGAGTGAAGTCTTGCCTCATAATCAGTAAGTGTTCTGCTATTGACTTCCATCAAGATAGGAGTCTACTCCTCTTCTTTATACAGTAAAATTTTGATATTTGAGATAATTTACTTCTCTAGAAATATATAGGGGGTTTTTTTAGCCCTTTCATGTGTCCTTTGTTCTTCAAATTCTAAAACAATTTATGTTGGGAGCTGTAGAAGGCCTGGGAAGAAGCTACATGTATTTCATACTTGAATAGTGAATCCTACTTATTATAGATGTTTTTGTATTTGTATTGGTTTTGTTGGATTTTGTTTGTTTGCTTTCAAGAATATTGCTAGACATAAGATATCTGTGTGCTTCTGACATGTTTATTTTGCAAAATGATTATAACAATTCAGTCAGTTATACATTTCATCAAAGTAGTATGAATTGCTATAATACTGCAAAATTATCAATGAATTTACTCTTACACAATTACAAGACAATGAAAATTTGATTCATGATGCCTTAATTTTCAGGTTGATTTCAAATGACTGAATTATGAGAACAGAGAATTTAAGTTATAATGATAAGCTCTATGGAAAAAAAAATTAATAACTGTTTCGTAAGACCACTAACAGTAGTTATACCCAAACAGCTATCTGTAGCTGGCACACAGTTTAGTCATTATTGGTCTAATCTAATGTAGCTACTTTGACAAAAACTAGTCAGTCACTATTGTTAAAAACAGTTTTATTTAATATACAAAAATATTTGGTTAATAAGCTTCATGCAGAAGAGATTATTTTTCAGATTGTTACCAAACCCACACAAAGAAACAAGATACCTTATCTTAAAATAAACAGAAAAGGTTATGAAGCTACAAAAGACCACAATATTTTTGCATTTAGTGTCTATTTGTTTGCAGGGTCATGAAAAAAAACAAACTGTATTTAGAGATTGAGGTGAGTGGAAAATTTTTAATGCAATTGAAGATCACAACAGATGATTTAGTAGTTTTATTGCCAGTGGGAAGAGAGCTCAGTGTAATGTCAAAATGAAACAACAGTACAAGTGAAAACAAAAGCAATTATAACATACATGATTTAAGATCATGTTCCTGTGCTACATTTCAATTTAGTTCAGTTAAGCAGCCCTTGGATAGTACTTCTTCCAATCCTAAAACTCCCTAAGGCTAGCCTGACAAGCCTAGAAAGAAATCAATGCATAAAGTAAATGATATTTTAAACAAAAAAATCAAAATTGGATATAAAGTGTATAATTGCATTATATTAATTCAAAGCTACATTTGTCACAAGAAAAAGTCTTCACAAATTCAACTAAACTATAATCTTGTTAAGTTCAAGATAAATGTATATAATTATTTTCTCGCTTTGAAATAATGCTTTAGTTACAAAATCCAAGTATGACCAATTTGGAAAGTTTTGCTTTAAGCAATGTTAATTCCTATTGGTTTCTAAGTAATTTCCTTAAAATAGTCATCCAAATCTAATTTAGAAAAAATGAAGACTCGGCCTGGCCCTTGAACAAGCTATAAATATCTCAGGACATTTGTAATCTGAATAGAGCCAGGTTCCAAAATTTAGCAAATATGTATATATATTTTCAGAGCTAATTGTTAGGTAACAACTTAACTATAGTCACATGTAAATTCCATTAAGGTAAATGAGATTAAAACACATACTTAATATCTATGTTATATATAATAGATTTTAATATTAATACTAAAGCTAGTCTATATGCTTAAATTCTTCTAAGGGAAACTTTAATTTCCTAATAGAATCATAATCAAAGAGCAAAAATACTTTACTTCCCTTGAATAACTTTTCCTGATTATATCTCATCTAGTTTAGGAGTTGTGATTCATGGTAATAATTGTGAAATGGTGTGACTCCCTTGATTTTACTATGGAATAGAATTGGCCCAAAGCAATCTCAGTTGTTCCTAAGGTATGAGCAGATTAAAATGATTGGTCTTTTGAACAAGAGCTTTGAAGGGAAAGAAGGTATTTGTTGGGGAGCAGAAAACAACAGTACCAAGAGTACTTCCAAGGTGACAGCCCCATGACAGACACAGGGCAGGGAAGAGCTTGGGTTTTTCAATTCATAGTCTGGCAAAGTTGAGCATTTCTCTACTCACCCTGTTTCCCCAAACACTGACAGCTGCAGTGCTGCATTTTAGCTGTAGACCTACTTGGAGTATGGTTCTGAGCACAGGAAAAGGAGGATGCATCAGGGACAGGGTCAAGCCAGGGACTCTCAAGCTCTTGGCAATACGTGCAACACCTAGGGGAGTGAAAAGAGGTGCAAACAGCCTCCATTAGGAATTGATCCATTAGCAATATTACTCTGTTTTGATAGAAAAATTTTCAACCTGTCATGTATGTCTGGATTACTGTAGGAATCAAATTCAAACCTTGGAAATTTCTTTTTTCTTAGCTCCTGTCTTATGTTCCCACGGCATTCAGAGTTTGAGAGATTTTATAACTTTGTCTTCAACAATTTTTTTGAAATACTTATTTCTGGATTTAGTTCTGGCATTACATCTTTGTCTTTAGTAAAGCAATTTGTTTAATTTTAGAAGAAGGCAGGAGGATCAGAAAAAAATACAGGAAAATGAAACTGCAAATAATAATGAAAAGTATTTGATTAGATAATTAGTTGGAAATATCATACCATAAACAGTCTTAAAATAAGAAATGACAAGAAAAGCTCACACAGATTTCAAGCTATTTTTGGCCTAACTCCTCATAATATCTTTGTCTTTTCTTAATTATTTTGGTCTTGGTCTCTTCTTAATTCTTTGATATAGCACCGGAGAATCTTATAATCTTTAAAGAACTACTACACACAGACAAATAATAATCAAAAAAAAAAATGAGGAGAGGAGAGGGAGAGGAGAGTCACTTGTAAAATAATTTTGGTTAGAAGGGATATCTAGATGTCATCTGTTTCTACTCCTACTAAATGCAGGGCCAGCTTAGATACAGTTGTTCTAGGCCTTGCCCAGTTGAGCTTTAAATATCTCTATCAATGTACAAACCACCTCTCTGGAATATATAAATATTCCAGTACTTGTTTACTCACATTGTGATTTTTTTCTCCTACTACATGGTTGTAATTTCTCTTGTTCAAACTTGTTTTTGTTGTCTCTTATCCTACTACATACACTTCCAGGAAGGGACACATACTCTGTCTCGTCTATACCTTCACATTAGAGAGCTGTCAGCAACAATAAGGTCACCCGTTAGCCTTTGTTTTTAAGGCTGAACAAAACCAACTTTTTCCATTTGTCCTCAAATCATGTGCTCCTTTACCTTTGCTGGATTTACTGCTGGAAAGTCAGTACATCTGTGTGTTCTGGGGAGCCCAAAATGGAACACAAGGCACTTAAGGGACTCTGAGGGTATGTTATAGATGTGGAAGCTTAGCTACTGTTATTCCATACTCTGTGAAAACTCTTCTCCAATGGTATTATCACTCAGACATAATTAAAAAACAATTAATTAACACATTTGGCCAAAAAAAAAGGACAGTGAAAGGAGCTGGATACAAAAATGACAAGTTACTGAAGCATTTTAGCAAAATAAAGGAGCAGAGGAAGGGAAGCTAAGTTGATAGAAGAACAAAAATCAGTAGGCTGCTATGTTCCAGAAAAAGACAATCATTTGGCAAATGTCAGCAAGGAAAAAATTGGAAATGTTCTCTAGAAATATTCTTTCCAGTATTTCAGTCTTCCTGGTGTAAAAACTTAGTTTTATTAGCTTGTGTCCAGGCAAGAAATTCAAACACTAAGGTTAAGAGATAGGCATCTACAGAGGAATTATGACAGTCTAAAATTAAACTTAATTTCGAGATTTCCTTTACAGAAAGGAAGAAAACATTGGACTTTGCATATGACTGTTTAAGAGAGGAAAGGTGCATCATGCTCTGGAGGTGCTCTCCCCATTCGTTTCTCTTTCCATTGACTGTTTAGGAACCCCAGAGAACCAGCTTTGTCTGGCACATTAACATTTAATGACGACTAAAACTAGGTGAACATCAACCTTAATGCATAGCAGCAAAAGAAGAAAAAGTATTACTTAAATATTCTAAGTTCGTCATCAAATAGCTTATTTTTCATGGACTGATAAATAAACATTATTTACTTTCATTTCTAAAACACAGCAGTTTTATACAAAGTGTCTTTCAACAAGGCAGGACAGGGAATTAGCAAGAAGTAGAGATGCATTGCCATTGCTTATTCTTCTTTCTTTTAGTATCTTGAATCTCCAGAGGTCCTCCTCTGGCAAGCCTTCTCCAGTTCCCTTCTTTTATTCTTTCCGCTTTAAAGAGCAACACATTGCCTCTGTCAATAAATCTCTGCTGAAAGTTACTATATAGTTATGTGGTACTTTCCAGAGGGCAAAAGAACTTGTAGAATTAATAAAACACACTGATTCTGAGATGAAATATTGCGTCAGTTACTTTAGAATGTATCAATACCATGGAATAAATTTCATCAGGGATGCTGGTTTGGCCTGTGAAGCTGGTGTGATCCCCTTACATCAAATTCTGCAACAAATAAATAAACAAATAAAAGGATCCTCCCTAGTATCCTCCCTAGGCTAAGTGGCAAAGTGGTTTATAGCAATTGAATGCTTCTTGGCACTTTTTAAACATTAAATTTATGTCATAAGTAATAAATTAAACAGTGTCATGGAAGATTCTTGGCACTGGCACTTGATTATCTATTTAAACTGTAGATCCTAGTACACTTTTATTCTACTAAAACTACTCTCCCCAATAATCCTTGTGCACAGTTTGGGAGATAGGCCAGGAGCTACTCTCAGTAGGCAGTTTACATGAAGCCACACTTTTCTGGGGTCTGAAAACTTAATGGCATGGCTGTGGGCCAGCCTGTGACAAAAGGCTGCAGTGCCAATGAATGTTGCCAGTAACTTTTCAGTTACTAGTGCAATGGTCTGACCTCAATAGCCCAAAAAGACAATTAGTGAGGAACTTCATAGAAGCATGTGTTAAAAATTAAAAATAAATACATAAATCAATAAATTAACATAAAGAAAAAGCAGCTTACACATTGAAAAAAAAAAAAAACACCCGAAAATCTTAAAAGACCAAGTTTAGACAAAAAATTCTTATAGAATAAAAAAATAAGAAAATTGGTCCCAGTACCTACTATTTTCCATCAAGTCCAGCAATCCCTTCAGATAGGTGTAGGGAATCAAAATGTAGGTCAGCTTTGGGGGATTTATATCATTTGATGTGTATGTGTATATATGTATAAATATATGCATATATTGTTTTCTAACATTTATCAAAGATAGTTTAAAAATAAGTCTTAATAAGAAAGGAAACTGTGAAGAAAAGGTGAGAAAGGTAGTTGGAGAGAAACAAAGGAAAGAAAGATTAACTTTAGAATTTCAATGAATTTCTTATATTTTGAATAGGACCTTTCATTAAAATCATATAAGTAAGTTGGGGAACTAGTTAAGAATGCAAAGTGTAAAGATACAGCAGATTAAAAAACAAATCCAAGATGTGTTGTAAGATTAAAGGCTTCTCTTCTAAAAGTTTTCAAATGGAGTATAAATTGGCACACACAACAAAGATATGCCTGCATTAGGAAGGTGGGGAGCATGTAGATGAACAGGGAAGGATCTGTGCCTGAAGATGACTATTGAAGAAGAGGGTTTTGAGAGAGCGTTTAATAACTCATTAAAATGCTTGGGCTATTAAAAAGTCAGCAGTAAAACCAATACGATTTTTTCAGGGTCTCAGCATTCTGTGAAGGAGATGACAAGGGCAAGATCCCCAAATATTATTTAATTGAGAAATGTGAGTTTCTGTCCCAACCGCTGTCATCCTCAGACGTGGGTGTTGATGAGAAGAAGGGGGAATGTACATGTCCTTTTTTCCTGCCTCATAAAACAAAATGGGAGAGGTTTTTCCATAACTGCATTATTGTCATTGTTCAATGAACTTCCTTCTGGTCATTCTCCACTGGAAGCATTGAAAAGTAATTTTTGCTGAAAATGATAGACTATAAGAAAATAGCACATTTTACTGCCAGGCCTGAAAATGGGTTAAAGTATAAAAAATTCTGTAGAGTAATGGAGTGAAAGGGGATTTGATGGCAGAGAAACTATATGAGAAGTTACTTGCATTTTCATCAAGAATAGTATAGTCAGGGAGAGATCTGTTTAAAAACTGCAAGATTCTGCTTGGATTTCAGCCTGTTTTGACGTAGAACTGATCATCCCCCTGTTTATCAAAAGGCACTGACAACTTCTATCTCTAAAACTTATGTATGTGAAACTACTTAAGTACAATGGCTGTTCCTATACATTTTTATCCTAATGTATGTATCTTTACAGATTTGATGATTTCTCTTCTAGTTGTTCCCTTTACTTCATTATTCTTCAAAGTTTTCCCTGGATTGAACTAACTTTACACCTGATGTTTGTTTTTTTTATTTTTATGAGACTCCTTGCTGTAGGCGACCATCTTTTGCCAACCACCAGTTATGTTTGCTCTGCTACTCTCAGAGATAGGGTACTTTATTTCATTCAGATCAAGAGCCAAATATGAGGAAAATTTTTCAAGAATTGGATTCTTGATTGTCCATACATCAAAGATGAGTACTGCCAACTGATGGTATGACACACGAATAATTCTCTTGATCCAGTTGCTTTTACAAGTGACCATTAACTGGCCATGTTCTGTTTGTGGAATCTCAGGTAGTTATTCTATTCACTGCTACATTTAACTACTTGCTCACACTTGCATGTAAAGTTTGTGTTATACTCAGAACTTTTATGAGTTAAATATATTTTAGAAAAACAACTAAAAGCTGCATTCCTTTTCAGAGTTAAAAACACACAGGAAGCCTTTTAGATACGTAAAGAGAAATAACTTACAAAGAAATTGTCAACAGATGCAGTCATTTGAAAGCAGAACTAAAAAAAAGGTTTAAATGACTTTCAAGGACAAGCAGTAGAGAAAATTCCTGTCTTAAAGCTCTGATACAATCAAGCAATAAAGCTTGCAACACTGCATGAGCACCTGAAGTTGAGCATTAAAACCCGGGTATTAAATTGCTGAAACACCAAGAAGCCTGTGTCATCTCGTTAAGTGCTGGATTTGTAACCATTTTTAAAGATAAATCTGCCAGAATCTGCGTGGAATCATTTGGAGTAGGTTTCCCATCAAAATGCCAGGTTTCAAACTAGCCCAGTCATGCAACTTAAAAACAGTGTGTTCCTTAACTGATCATTGGAATAGCTGTGAAACCCCAGAGTGTGCAAGATTTGAGCTGATAAGGACAAGCTGTGCAAAAGATGGAAATTTGAAAGAATAAAACAGTTCTTGACAGATGATTTTTTTTATACAATGAATCATAAACCAATAGCAGAATCTTGCAGAAATGATTGAAACCAATAATGTGAAAATATCTCTCCAAAATACGTGTAGTCTTTTGGTACTGAAAGTGTCAAAAAAGTATAAACAAAGTAAAAAGAATAATATTAACAAAAGTAATAATTAAAAAGAAACAGTACTTAATGGATGGAATTACCTTCACTGAATATTAAACATTTTTTCTTCTGGTATGTTATAAATTTGTGCCATTTTGAAGCAATCTCATAGCCATAAAAATAGAATAAGAAAGTAAACTAACAAAACAGAACCTGCTGCTGCATTCGCAATAACAGTTGTCTTCTCATTTCTGTTGACACTGTCAGATAGTACAGCAAGCTTGAGGGCTCAAACGTTACATTTTAGCTTCTTATCCACTGTACAGGGAAGATAAAGCACAATATACTGTGAAACACATCATACACGTTTTTCAATGCTGATCAGAGTTAAGTTTTGAAGAAAGGGCAGGGAAAGCAAATTGTCACATTTCAGGTCTAACAGTCACAGTAATGGCAGAGTGAAACAAAACTGGATTTGATCCAGAATGGAGATTTGCACATCAGAATTCACACATTGTCTTTTCAATTGCAGGTTCATGTGACATTTTTCAGGATCACCTAAAGCATTTGATTATTAAGGACTTTTTTTTTGTGTCCATAAGGCCGAGAAAGTACAGAATAAAATTTAAACCAAAACTGATCTTTGACCTGTAGCAGTTCTCACCTTAGTTGTATTTAAAAGCAGTGAAGGCAAACAGAAGTCACAGTTTTCATTTTTTGTCTATATTTGAGACATTTTTCATTCATGCAATTCCTTATCACATATTATCATTTCTTCACAAAACTGTTTCAAATGACAACTCACTTATTTTAAGTTTTTCCCATACATATTGAGAACACCACACGCAATCTTTAAGCAAAACAAGAAGACCTGAACAACAATGTCTGATAGACCCCTATGCATTGTTCTTGCAAAACATCATAACTATGTGAAACTTATTCAAAACCCTATTTCAAAACCTAAACCTATTTCCTATTTGGGGAAAATATCAACAGTTATTTCATAGTAAATCGTCCAGTTTTCTCCACACTTTCATATTGTGTCAATCAATAAAACAAATATCACAGAAGAAAAAAAAAATGTGTTAAATAATATTAAGTAGACTATATAGTCCATATGAACTCCAGATATGTATCTGAAATCCATGAATGGCTTTGGTTTACCTTCTGTTAAATAAGTACATAATCTAAAAACTGTTCAATACAGCAACACTTAGAGTTGTCCAGAACATTTTCCTTTATGAGAAATTAAAATGAAATCATAGAATCGTAAAATTTGGGTTTGGGTTGGAAGAGACCTTTAAAGATCATCTAGTCCAACCCCCCTGCCATGGGCAGGGACACCTCCCACTAGACCAGGCTGCTCAAAGCTTGATCCAGCCTGACCTTGAACATTTCCAGGGATGGGGCATCAACAACTTCCCTGGGCAACCTGTTTCAGTGCCTCACCACCCTCAGTAGGATCATAGAAATAAGAAGCCTTATCATTTTCAATACAGGTCTACACATCAGATAAGAATTAAGCGATCAGTTCAAGCTAGTATACCTGACTATTTTTATTTCTCTCTCAGACTGTAGATTTAATGTCTGTAACAAACTCTGTGAGATCTAGGCAATATCACTCTTCAGAAAGATAGGATGATGCCAGGCATTACATCACTCATGTCTTTCTTCCATGGGATGGGATTCCAGGACTCAGTGGGACCAAGGAGCTGGAACTTCTTTTGCAACTCAGAAATGTTTCTAACCTCTGTCGAGTGCTGTATTTAGAACTGGAGCTGTAGCTTGCTCTATCCTACCCTCAGCTTTCCCCATGTCTTGGATATAAAGTGAAACTGTTTGAGGGCAGAGGAGAAAATGGGGATTTTCTCCTTCCATAGACTGTGGTGCAGAATCAACAGGAAATGTAAAAGCAAAGAAAACAAGCCAAAAATATGTCTCTCATCTTCATCTGCTTCTTACAGCAAGATGTTGAGTGAGCGACAATACCCCACGCACTGTAGACAAGATGCTTGTCTCTGTGATCCCTCTGAAATAAGAGAACAATATATATCTAAACAAAACTGTGATATACTCAAAAAGGCAGAAGACTTCCCAGGTTGGGAATGGACATATAGCCTCCTAAACTGACTATCCACTATTTGAATGAAACAACTCTGTTTCTGAAACAAATTGCGTCCTGGAGCTTCATGATAGCTCTGTGTGCAGTTTAGGAATCAGAGACAAACTAAATGTCTTTTTCCTGTTTTATTTTTAATCTAAGAAAGAAACCAATTCTTTTCAATGTGATTTTACCAACCCATTCTTATGCAGATCACCTACACTGCATATGCAAAAGATTCATTTGTCCTAGTGTTGTTAGGCTTTTTTTTTTCCATTTTTTTCCCATTATAAATGATTTTAATTCATGTCTGCATATTTCTGGAAGCCACTAGTGTCATTCACAGAAGGGAATTCATTTTAATTAAACCTGCTTTGTCATTCATTTTGATGTACTTTTGTAAACATGTTTGTATTGTTTATTTTGTTTCATTTTTTCGTACTTTCATCTGCAGGCCTGTTAAATGTGGGAGAGGGGGACAAAAGTAGAATTTCTTGGAAAAAGCAATAAAATAAAGTGTTTTATCTAACCTGGTAGCTTGATAAGATAAACCATCTTTATGTTCTCAAGGAGTAGATGACTAACAATATTCTGCTATTTAATTTCTTTTTTTCACAAGAAAAACGTACAAATTTCAGCTTTGTTGTTGATGTCATTGATGTTTATCTTGCAAGTGCATGGATAGTTTTTAATTTAGGGTGTTTTTAGTTTAGGGTGTTAGGCTTGTTAAATGGCAATTGACTTTCATGAACAACATCTGACATTACAAATCTGAATTCAGAATTTTCTGGCAGTGAAATTAAAGATAATTCACCAAGGACTTTCAGAGCACATAATGCACACCTGAAGTAAAATAATTTTTGTTATTGTATTTTGGTGCCTCACAGCTCCTCAGCCCAGATTAAGAAATCATTTTAAGGGCTTAGCATTACTTAGACAGCCTCTAAGATCTGATTTAATAAGAATCATTCTGTTGTGAAACTTGATAAAAGCTGTTAAAATAGATATTTTAAGAAGAAACAAGTTTCACATGAAGCTATTAGGACACTCAAAGCTGTGCAATGAGGTTCATTTATGTAAGAAAAATAAAACAAAGCTGAGGTTAAGACAGGCGACATTCTAAATCTTTTCATATAATTTATAGCACTCTGAAAAGAGAGGGATTTTGGTTCGGTTTAGATTGTTTTTAAATCTTCAGTTGATTCCATTTAGAAATGAGTGAATAGGATTTATTTACAGTTAAGAACTATGAATATGCTTTCTGAACCTATAAAACTGCTTATTTTTAGACTAAAGAACTAAAAACTTTTAAAGAGAAGTACACTTTGGTTTTGTGATATTTACAACTCAATATTCAGGAATCCCAAAGTTATTAGCATATTCCTCTAAACTTATTTAAATAACATACAAAGAATACACCTAATGGCTGTATCTTGTATTCACTTTAAACAAATCTCGGAGTCCATGAACATCTAAGTACATAGGTATTTGTTTTTTAATTTAATTCAAAGGCCGTCACTTTTTACAGGAAGGTCTCCAAAACAATACAATCTTTAAAAGCAGTATTGGGAATTTAGAGAACATGACTGAGTTATTTAATGGAAACTGTGTCTTATTTACTGCATTTGAATACTTATTTTTTTCTTAAGATAGCATCATAAATACTATTGAAATAAGGATATGAGTCTTAATCTCTATTAATTTGCAAAGTTTTGGCCTCTGCATACACAACTAAGCTACAATGAATTTCAAGTTCATGAAACTTGAAATAAGTTTCATGAACATAAGGAAGGGAGTAGGGAGGGAGAAAGACTGGAAAGAATTTGCTTACCTTATCTATTGAAAGTTTTCTGAACATAGGAAGTAAAATTATTTTTGTATAACTTTGTATTTGCTGAGAATGATACCAACTCTGATCTATACAGTAAATCTGTTGCAGTCAATGGAAGTAAAACACTTTATGAGATAAGAAAAATTGTCATTCCAGAGGCTTATATCTTCCATTATTAGGCTGTATGCATTACAACTTCAATAGGCTGAGTTACTTTACAATTCAACCAAACTTTTCATTGTCTTCTACTGCTAGCCTGCAACCTCTACAACAGTCTCTGAGTAAGCGCTGTCAAAAAGGAGTTTTTGTGAATTGTATCTCAAATTTTTCCTCTGTATCTACTAGAAAAAAATTATACCAAATATAATTTTTTTCTCTTATAGCAGATAGAGCATTTTATGGAACCGTAAAAAAAAGTTGCCTGAAGAATCTCACAGCCAAACACAATATAACAACAAAGCTGTATTTTAGCTTAGTGGTTTTATATACTTTATTACAAAGAAAACACAAGGTCAGCACCAAGTCTGAAAGGAAATATGTGTTTTCTCATTAGAATTGAATTTTAAAAATATAGTACCAAATTCTTCACTATGAAAAAAAAACCATAACTGCAAAATACCTTTCGTATGCTGCTGGTACGTCCTGAGGTCAGGAGAAAAACATGAGTGGTAAGTCAGTGAACTTATCCAGAGGTTCTTGAACCTTAAAAGATCATTCTAAACACAAGCAGTAATTAGGAAAAATATATTCTTACTTTATTCTTTCAAAACTAATTTGGTTACCCTAAGCAATTTCATTATCACCCTGTTTGACACAAGAATGAAGTTTGCTAGTACATCTGTTAACTTCCAAATTTTTCAAAACTCTTCATTATTATTTGGATTATAATAGGAATAGAAAAGGAAGAGCAAGCCTAACTAACGTAATTTTCTTTTTTTTTTTTTTTTCCCTAAGGAAAGACAATCAATCAGAATGCAAATTGCATATTGTAATTAACATCAAGACGTTCTTAACTGAAAGAGAAGTTCTGCAACCGGAGCTGGTATTCATGAAGTACTTTTTGTAGCAAAAACAAACCCTTCATCAGATTGCCATCACCTGGGCACCTCTCAGGGAAAACAAAAAACACAGGAAACATGCGTAAGATAAAAATAGCCAACAGTGCTTTCACAATCTGTACGACCAGAATGGTAATCAATGTAATAACCAACACTTGCCAAATATCTCCACCTGGTTTCAGTGTCTCTCTAAGTGTAAATAGCAAGTGGAAAAATCACTTACAGGTAGCTAATGACAAACTTTTTTGTTTTCTTTGTGTTTAAATGCCTTGAGAATAATGCTGGATTAACTGATCCAGTGTCTGCATAGGTGTTTATATTAATGTTATTATTTTTTTTCATAATAGATGTTGACAGTAAAGTGGCATAAATGGAGGTAAGGATATAATATCTTTTAAGTAAATAAATAATTGTAGGTCGACTCAAGTTGTTGATAAAGAAACTTCAGGAGTGTTTTTAAACTATTTTTATCAGTAATAGTTGACTATAGCCTCTGAAGCATATTTTATTTCATGGCAGAACCTCTACCCCATATGCTATTTGCTATCTCTAAAACAGCTTGGCCTGTAAGTGACTTGAGTTGCAGGATGGTCTGTGTGTTTGTTAAATATTATGATGTACCATATAGGGCACCAGTATCAGAATACAATAAATATTTTTCTCAGCTTTAAACTGAGCCTGAAATTATTTAGTGACCTGGTTAGCCATAAAGATTTGCTCGTGCTCACCGTGTATTTACTTTATATTTACTTAAAAATGAAACGTTGCAAGATATCACAGTTCCCAGTGAAAGAATGCTTGTGAAAGAAAATTTATTTGCAGGACAATAACTTTTTCTTGTGTTGAACGGCCTTGTCGCTTGCCTGTGGAATATGATGCTCCGCAGCATTAAAGGTAGGGTACGAAGAGCTAATAGGTAAAAATTTCATATGAACACACTTAAATAGCATGACTAGACTTAAATGCATGGTGCAACTGGGAAGATACACATAGGATCCTGTGGCTCAAGCTTGTTTATACGACAGCGTTTAATGATGCTTCTGAATATGTTCAGGCAGAGCTGGCCTTTAAACAGGGGTAGGATTCCATTAAGCGATGGCATCATAGGATTTTCCCAAATGTCACTAGGGAGTGTTGTTGCACCTGTGAAATCTAAAGGCAAATATTTGCGGAGAACAAGGAAGTACCTTAACACTGAAAAATATTTTCCCTTAATTTCAAATTACTATTTTTCTGAACAAAATTTATTCTGAAAACTGTCTAAGAAAGAAGACAAAGCAGGTGGTATTCTTTGCTTTAATACTACAACTAGTCCTCAGTATTGTTAAAAGATGTATTAGGCCATGGAATTAATGAATTAAGCCTTGATTACTGTGAAGGGACCTCCTGAAAATGTAGGTAATTGCAAAATTAGATTTGAACATTTCCCTCAAACTGATGCAGATTGTTTTGTCCCGAAGAGCTAATTTCTTAAAGAATATTTCATCAACATTAAGTAATTGTTTCATGGCCAAGTGGTATAACTCTGATATCAATCTTGAATGCCACATTCATTTGTCATTTAATATAAAACATAACTTGATTATGAGTTATTATCTACCAGTACTCACTCATTCTGTACCAGAAAATCCCTGGTGGACATCGTCTAGTGGATAGTTTTGTAGATCAGCCATAGGCTTCAAGCATGTGTCTCCGGCAAAAAATACGAACCCAGTTAGGTAACATAAGCGATCCACTTTTATTAAAATATGAAGATTAAAGCATTCTCTCCTTTTCCGAAAACAGAGGATGAATTAGAGAACAGAATATTGAGAAGCTGAAAGAGTATGTTTTGTGACATGTTGTTCAGCATAAATATTTTCTTTCATAGTCAGAGAATTCGTAACCTTTTCAGTTCATCAGTACTGTTATTGACAAAGTTTGGGCTGTTATTCTAACTTTGGTGCTAGTATAAATTTACAGAAGTCAATCAAATTGTTGTTATTTAGAGTTTGAGTCCAATAAGGTTACTGCAATGCTTTTAGTAATATATGAGAAGGCTTTGTAATGTTGCAAGGGTTTCCTTAGGTCTGCATAATTACTTTAAAATAATGCAGCTAAGAAAACAGTTTACAATCAATTTGTCAAAAAGCCTGTATCTTAATACCTATTTATTTTAAGTCAGATTATTTTCTTGTGACTTTATTTATGAAATTTTCTTGACAGAAGAGTACTGAATACTTATGTAATTGATCTCTGTCTAAATTTACTTTAAATTTACTGACAAATGATTGAAGTTCTAAGAGACAAATATAATTTTTAATCTCTGAGTACAATGAAAATAACTGCATTTGTTGATGTCTGTAACTGTGTTCCACTTATTCTATAGAAGATAGAATTACCCTTTGATTTCCCATCAAGAAAAAAAGAATTACTTTTGACATAAAATTCTATTGTAATATATAAATCAAATATTCTCCTTGCCAGCTTCCTATGAATGTTGAAATCTTGTAATTATCACTTGTTATTTAAGGTGTTTAGAGTATGTATTATCAATGCAATATTTTGACACTATATTATTAGAATAATTCTATCCAAATGCAATTTCAAATTCTCTCTCTCAAAAAATAATCAATGTTCTTTATAGCTGAAGTATTAGGAAACAGCTTTTGCAAAGTTTTGAAGTTGGTAAAATTCAAGGTCAGTAATATTTATAGATGCAATAGAGAAAATCCTTGGCCCATAAGAAAAAAAAAATAGGCAAATGGTAGGAAAGAAATGTCCCAATATGGAGATAGGGAGGAGATCTTCCATGGGACGTGAAAGCATTCGCGTGTGTGTTTATATAGGAACTCAGAGAAGTCCAGATTACAGATCAGGACAACAGGTACTTTGTGCTTCATCCTTTCTATTTTATTGGTCTTTCTGCAATGTGCAATGACTTTCACTGTGCTAACAGCCAAAGACAACGACCCTAAGAAGCACCTGCCCACGTTTCCCTGACAGGTGGTCATGCCCAGCGGAATTCTGAAATTAGAGGACTAAATCTTGTGACAAAAATAAAGAGTCTGGCTGTTCTGCATGGGATTTCCTTTCATTTCTGCATGGTAATGTGCTTTGTTGCTAAAGAAGACCTAATTTTTCTGTGAAGTTCCATGAGTATGTCAACATTTCCACTTATTTAACTGTTTGTACTTCTAGTAATTTTAGCATAGACTTGTATTCTGTACCTATATTTAAGACAATATTGGTAGATAATTTCCACATCTTGTGATATTCAGAAAAAAAAAAAAAAAAAGAAGTATAAAGGAAAGAAACAATGCCATGGGCAGCTGGAATTTTGTTTGCTACTAGCACCTTTACTGAGCAACCACTAGGATCACCAGAGATATGTGAATTAACAACAAAGATATCTTCAATCAAACCAAACAAATCTCACCTTCAGTGTCTGTAGTCACAGATTAGTCTCACATTGTATTAAAATAATTTTTAAAGGTCAACTAGGGTTATATATTATGCATTCTAATATATGGTACTTTTACATATGTATGTGTTTATATATAAACATATATATGGCTTTCATTTTGGATAGTTAAACATGGTAACAAAACAGGAGTTTTCGTTTCCATGTAATTAAACCACTAATATTTTAAACCACAAGGCTGATATACCACTGATGAAACCACTGATATACAATGACAAATTTTATAAGAATTTGGATTATTTTCAGGGCTCTGTTTCCTGCTGTAACATCTGAGCACTTCAAGTCAGTCTAATCTAAAACATTAAACATGCTTGCCCATCAGCCCAGAGAGAGGGAAGTGTAGCTAGGAATTAAGGAAAGGAGGTATTGCAGAATACCATATTGTTTACATAAAACAAGTTAACTGTGATGGTACAGGACTTAGAATCACAGAATCATAGAATCTGTTGGGTTGAAAGGGCCCTTTAAGGGTCATCTAGTCCAACCCTCCTGCAGTAAGCAAGGGACATCTTCAACTACATCAGGTTGCTCGAAACCTCATCAAGCCTGGCCTTGAACGGCTCCAGGGACGGGGCCTCCACCACCTCTCTGGGCAACCTGTTCCAATGTCTCACCACCCTTATTGTGAAGATCTTCTTCCTAATGTCTAATCTAAACCTACCCTGCTCTAGTTTAAAGCCACTGCCCCTCATCCTATCGCTACATGCACTTGTAAACAGCCCCTCCCCAGCTTTCTTATAGGCCCCCTTCGGGTACTGGAAGACTGCTATAAGGTTTCCCCAGAGCCTTCTCTTCTCCAGACTGAACAACCCCATCTTTATCAGCCTATCTTCATAGGAGAGGTGCTCCAGCCCTCGGATCATCTTCATGGCCCTCCTCTGGACCCGCTCCAACAGGTCCATGTCCTTCTTGTGCTGAGGGTTCCAGAACTGGACGCAGTACTCCAGGTGGGGTCTCATGAGAGCAGAGTAGAGGGGGAGAATCACCTCTCTGGATCTGCTGGCCACGGTTCTTTTGATGAAGCCCAGGATGCGATTGGCCTTCTGGGCTGCAAGTGCACATTGTTGGCTCATGTCCAGCTTTTCATCCATGAGTACCCCCAAGTTCTTTTCCGCAGGGCTGCTCTCTATCACGTCCTCCCCCAGCCTGTATTGATAATGAGGATTGTCCCGACCCAAGTGTAGGACCTTGCACTTGGCCTTGTTGAACTTCATAACGTTTGCTTAGTCTCACCTCTCTAGCTCGTCCAGGTTCCTCTGGATGACATCCCATCCCTCTGGCACATCGACCGCACCACTCAGCTTAGTGTCGTCGGCAAACTTGCTGAGGGTGCACTTGATCCCACTGCCTATGTCATTGATGAAGATGTTGAACAACACAGGTCGCAGTACGGATCCCTGAAGGACACCACTTGTCACACCTCTCCATCTGGACATCGAGCCATTGACCACCATCCTCTGGATGCAACCATCCAGCCAGTTTCTTATCCACTGAACAGTCCACCCATCAAATCCGTCTCTCTCCAACTTAGAGAGAAGGATGTTGTGGGGGACCATGTCAAAGGCCTTGCAGAAGTCCAGATAGATGATATCCCTAGCTCTCCCCTGTCCACTGATGCAGTCACTCTGTTGTAGAAAACCACTAGCTTGGTCAGGTAGGACTTGCCCCTGATGAAGCCATGCTGGCTGTCTCGAATCACCTCCCTGTCTTCCATGTGCCTTAGCGTAGCTTCTAGGAGGATCTGTTCCATGATCTTCCCAGGCACAGAGGTGAGGCTGACAGGTCGGTAGTTCCCAGGGTCCTCCTTTCTACTCTTTTTAAAAATGGGTGCGATGTTTCCCTTATTCCAGTCGCCAGGAACTTCACCTGACTGCCATGACTTTTCAAATATCATGGAGAGTGATAGCTTGGCAACTACGTCAGCCAGTTCCCTCAGGATTCTGGGGTACATCTCATCAGGTCGCATAGACCTGTGTATGTTCAAGTTCCTCAGGTGGTCATGAACCTTGTCTACACTTACAGTGGGAGGGACTTTGTCCTGCAGGTCCCTGTCTTGCGGTCCTTCAACCTGGGAGGCTTGAGGAGAGAGGTTCACAGTAAAGACCAAGGCAAAAAAATTGTTCAGAACCTCAGTCTTCTTCTCATCTGTTGTTACCTGTTTGCCATTCTCAGTCATAAGGGAGGGCACGCTTTCTTTGACCGTCCTTTTCTGGTTGATGTACCTGTAGAAGCCCTTCTTGTTATTCTTAGCATCCCTTGCCAAGTTCAGCTCCAGCTGCGCCTTGACCTTCCTGACCTCGTCCCTACATACACAGGCAGCATCCCTATACTCTTCCCAGGAAAACCTGGTGCTGCTTGAACTGCTTGTGCATTTCCTTCTTGCCTTTTAGTTTGACCAGCAGGTCCCAGCTCAGCCATGCCTGTCTCCTCCCTTTCTTACTTGATTTCTTACACCTGGGGATTGATGTGAAAGGCAAGGCCTTTTCAAGATGGATAATGAAAGAGGGAAAGGTGACAGTATATTATCTTTCCAGAACAGTACTGTAGAGACAACTTTTGATGTTATAGCAAAATTGCACAAATGTCTTATATCTCCAATCATGTAAGCTTATAATACAGTGGATTCTTTTTAAACAACACCATAAAATAAATAGCAGAAATTTTTGGATTGCTTTCAAGACTGTGCGTACTTTGTCCAAGGCTGCTATTATAAACCAATTACTGCTACTGAAATGGATATGAGGATGTTCAAAGATCTCTCTGCAGGCAGAATAAAAAGATTTGGTGCACCTGTGGTTTAAACTCAAATAATCACTCTGGGGTTAGTTTTCACTGTGATTGTTTTCTCAAGAGAACCGAAGGGATAAATTAATCTGAATGAAAACAGTTCTCAAATATCAAGCATAATTTTCTACACTGTTGTGATTAGATATCTTTGGAGGTACGACATGAATAAGGATCTACCCACAGAGAGATGAAGTGGAGGGTTATATTTCACTGCAAATGACTCAGGAAAGAAAATGTCTAACACTGATATTAATAAAAAAGGTATGAGGAGAAGCAGCATATTTACTGTGACTGCAAAGGAGTTTGTTTTTCTTTTTAAAGAAGTTTGCATTTTAAGAGACAAAACACAAAAGCATGACTTTCTCGAACACATGTTTTGATTGGGGAAGTAAAAAAACATGAAACTGTTCTTAGATTTCGAATGGTAATTCTCTGTTACGTCCCTGCAAATTGTACATAGAAACAATTGGACCTGTGTGTTATTGATGATATTGTACTGGTCAGAATACAACTGTGCTGTAACAGGACATTGTCAGTCATCATGAAAAAAACCTTGTCTTTTCTGGTTTCTGGTGCTGTTACTTTAAAGTGAAACTTGACAACAAATTCTCCTTAACTTACCTAAGCAAAGAGCTGGTTCAATGTCTTTGTACTCCTAGTCTCTAACTTAATTGTTTATAGCAGGCCTTAAATAAATTTTACATTTTGCATAATATTTGCATAGGACATTCATTATAGGGTTCTGTGAGTGTGGTCTACTGCACCGTATGTTCTGTGTCAGAGTACTGAGAAGTGACACTGGTATTCATCTCTCAGGTCTCAAAACAAAATATATTTCCAGTCATCTGTTCCAAAACAGGTAAGACTTTTTTGTCCTGGCAAATGTGAACTTCTGGTTTCTAAGCTTTTTTACTTGTTTATTATGGATCATAGACATCTTAAATCTGAGCATCTTAAATAATCATGTATTCATGTCCTAGTTTTGTTGACTGAAGTTCCACGTTACAGGTAAAGTGCATAGAATATGTATAACTGCAGCAAAGAAAAAGTGCCTCTCATCTCTCTATTTTATATCAAACTGTCATAACAAGTAAACTGCTAATTCCAAAATATAGAGCTGGTAATAAAAAGTCTATGTAAAGCAGCATATTTTACTGACTTTGGTAGCAGCCATTAACTAGTTTGTCTGCAAAAAATTTCAAAACATGAGTCATGAAGCCAAAGTAAGTATTTCAAAAATATAGGATACACAGTACCTTTATGTTTCTAAATTAATTTAGTTTTCTTTTATGCTCAATTTTGTGAGAGCTTTTCCTTTTCAGTAAGTGGAAGCATAAATGTAAAATGCACACCAACAGGGAAAACAGACACAGCAACAGACAGACATACCTGCTGAACAAAGGTCATGGGATTGTGTGATGGGAAAGGTTCACAAAGTCAACAAAATGAACCCTGGGAATGGTCACCTCCAGCCCTTGCATGTTGGTAGAGAGAAGCCTACAAGGCACCGTTGTGGAGAAATATCCCAAACTCTCTCCAGGAACTCAATATGCTGGGATGACTCTCTAAGGTGCCCATATACTAATGCACAGAGTATGGGTAATAAACACAGACAGTGCAGTTGCAGGGCTACAATCTTGATGACATCACAGAGATGTGGTGGGATGGCTCCCATGACTGGAGCGTTGTGTTGGAGGTATGCAGACTCCTTAGGAAGGACAGGATGGGAAGACGGGGAGAGTTGCCCTTTCCATAAGAGTGCAACTGGAGGGTATAGAGCTCTGTCTGAAGATGGATGAGAAGCCAGCAGAGAGCTTATGGGTCAGAATTAAAGAGAAGACAGGCAAAGCAGACATTAGAATGGTTCTCTGCTATAGGCTACCCAATCAAAACCAAATGGAAGATGCTCTCTACAGACAGATAAGAAAAGTCTCACATTGACAGGTCCTGCTCCCATTATCTACTGGAAGGACAACACAGCAGAGCATAAGCAATCCAGGAAGCTTCTGGTGGGCATTGATGATAACTTCATCCTCCAAGTGATTAATAAGCCAACAAGGACATGTTCTCTGCTGGACCTCATACTCACCAAGTAGGAGGTGCTCATTGAGGATGTGAAAGTCAAAGGCAGCTTTGGCCACAGAGACTATGAGATAGTGGAGTTCAGGATGCTGAGGGCAGAGAGAAGGGTGAAAAACAAGCTCACAACCCTGGATTTCAGGAGAGCAGACTTTGGCCTCTTCAAAGGTCTGCTTAGAACAGTCCCATGGGATAAGGTTTGGGAGTTAAAAGTGGCCCAAGAAAGCTGATCAATTACTACCTCCTCCAAGCTCAAGAGCAGTCCATCCCAACAAATAGAAGGTCAGGCAAAAAGGCCTGGAGGACAAGAAGCTCCTGGTCAAATTCAAACACCACAGAGGGTGTGTGTGAGCCAATGCAGGCAGGACGCAGGAACAACCACAAAACCATGGATGAAAGGCAAAGAACAAGTTTAATCTCAATAACTCACAGACCGGGGAATCTCCGAAGCAACACCCTGGTAGAGGCACACAAGCAGGGACCATGGGCACCGCAGAGTGAGAGCGAGTCCTTGTTAGCAAGAGTCCTTGGCAGCAAGAGAGTCCTTGTTAGCAAGAGCACGCGCGGATTCCCTGTTCTCGCTGGTATTTAAAGGGTTCAAACAGGCATACTTTTCCCACTGTGCTTTGATCTTCTTCATCAACACTGCACATTTAACTTCCTGGTGTTTTGCTCTACTTTAGCTAGGAACTAAAATAATATATTGTGGGTTGTTTGGTTTTTGATTTGATTTGGTTGGTGTTTTGTTTTTGGTTTTGGTTTGTTTTTTTTTTTAATTTTTTTTATTTTTTTATTTTTTTCATTTTGTCTTTCCTCTGAAGTACATGCAACAAAAGCTGTAGGAAATTCATGCTGTGAAATAACAGAGTAAAATGCATTTCTTTCACTGCAAAGGAGAATAGGCTAGAATACTGCAGACAGTGAGACGATTCAAAAAGTGATAAGATCAGGAAACAAGCCGATCAACTTTTTTCTTCAGACTGAGACAGGGTGTCCTTCCATTTCGATTTGCTGAGACTCACTCGCTGCTGCCAGCTCTACCTATTTCAGCAACAGAGTAGGAGTTTTATTAGTACTGTGTCTTACTTTTTGGAGTGAAGTCCGACTGACCTGCTGGCTATATGCAGTCCTTGGACAATAACCATTGTTCATGCGGAGTCCTCTTTTTGTGATGTACTGATCATGTAAAGGGAAGATAATTTAAGTAAGCCAAAAAAGTCAAGATTTAGGATGTGTAATACCAATATATAATATTATTTCTGGTTTTGTCAATATTTACAGCTCTGCTACTCTTCATCAGTGGGACCCAAAACCTCTGGACTGCTTAATCCCATGAGTGAGGGTTGTTTCTGCCATATGGTAATCTGGGTCTCAAATTTGCATCTGAACTCAGTATCGTTTGTAAAGAACAATTTTAGAACTGCAGGAGCAGTTGTAACAATTTCTGTAGATAGTGGCGATGGCGCTCAGTCTCCACAATCAATGTTGAACCTAAACTAGTGTCTGTGCTACATTTTAGCAAGCATGCTGATACAGCATTTACTTGAAAGCCAAGGTCAGTGGCATGAATGAAGCCACAACATATTAGGTTGTAGCCTTTGACTTCTAAGTTTGGGGTTGTTTTTTTCTGTGTAGTGTTGAATGGAGGAGAGTAGTGTTGTTGTTTTGGTTGGTTTTTAAATTATGCTAGGAACCACTGACCAAAAGATTAGCTCTTCTGTGTGTACAGTAGCTGTTTGGGTAGGATGATCAGCTCATTTTAGAGAATCTGTTTCCTTCTGTTACTTTGTTTATTGATTTATAAGCATTCACAGCACTTGTTAAAGCATTATTTGGACACAGGCATTTCTTACTTATGCTACATTTTAAATCCTTCACTTTGTGTGAACCTTTCACATTCAGAGAGTACTGATGTGCCTTGACTTCCAGACAGGCAAGAGCGCAGTGGAGTGCTGCCTTGCCAGACCACACAGCTGCACTGGTAGCAATTGCCAGTTCCTCAGTAACTTCACAGTAAATAAAGCAGTGTCTGAGCAGTTTGAATTTGTTGCTCAACATGGCAGTAGCTCAGTACTGGGGAGGCATTTGAGCAGTTGTCAGCCCTGGAAGGCACACCTGTTTTTTCAATGTTTGAGACTTTTGCTGCTCTCTGTATTATTTTTAGAGGCATGAGGTTCACAGCTTCTTGGATTCGTGTTGCTCTCATGGATCATTTATCATATGTGCTAGCTTTTTGCTCTCTGTAAAACTTACCCTTTCATATAAAGCAGTATATAGATGATTTTGAAAATTCAGTAACTCCTGTTTAGTTTTAGGTTCACATCAGGATTGGATTCTGAGTGGCAGCTCTAAAACTAGGTCTGCTGCTTTCTTTCTATTTCTGTTGTTATTTAGTTATTATGAAGTCTCTTAACCAAGTAAAAAAATTATTAACAATTTTACAACATACTTAATTGTAAATGAAATAAAATGAGTATTAAACTATTTTTTTTCCTCCATTTGTAATTTTTCCATGCAATTGTAAAGAAATCAGTGCATCTCTGTTACTGCTGAACTATTTGTTCATTATTACTACATGTGGCTTTGAAATGTAATGAAACCTTGAATACACATTCACCTCTTTATTTAAGGTAAAGTAGAAATCTGTATACTATCCATCATAAAATCTGCAAGGTGAAAGAAAGAAAAAACAAAAATACGTTACTGTCTTGCTTTTATGTCATGCCATTCAAATGTCAAAGGACAAATAACCAATTAATTTCACCTCTGATGGAAAAGATTAAGGAAATTAACAACTCAATGAAGTTAAGACTAAGTTTGCTACATAGAAAATATGTTTGCTATGTAGAAAATACAAAGCCACTCAAATGACAGCTTAATCTGCAATAGACACAGGATTGGGAAACAAGGTAATATATCAGAGGAACCTAATCAATACTGTAGAAATCTATGACAGAGCCATGAGTTGGTAAAATCAGAGCTGGAAGGATAGAAGAACTCTAAAGAATTGGGTCTAACTGGATAAAAGGATGCTGTGAGCAGCTGTGTATGAAACCTAAGGAATGTGACAAATTTACATGAGGAGGAATGTTATAAAATTATAATCTGTGAAAGTAAAGGAACAACATAACATGTCAGAAAGATTACCCTCTGGACATGCTTGATAGACTGCACCCCAAGTGTACAAGGCTCCTGTGATGATTACTGGCAGCTTTTATAATTTTATCTGTCGGGGAGTCTCAATAGAAAGGTTTTTGGTAGGCTTGTACGTGAGAGCATGTGGTTTTGCAGGGGGGTGTGTGTCCATGTAAGGCAATGGAGATTTTAAAGAATTCTACACAAAACAAAAACAGTATGGGTTATTCACTATCAAGATAATGATGGCAAGAACTGGGGATTTTGCTGTCTCCATACTTTCAGGGACTAACAGAGGACTACCTAGGCTGAGCTTGAAAAGAGGTATGTTGGAGACAGGCTCTTTGCAAGATGAAGTAATTTCTTCCACCCCCCACGCCATTTTCCATGCCTTATTTATGAAATATTCTTTCCTCATTAGTACTCTCTAAGCAATGAATAAACCATACTGTTCTTTATTTGTATGATATTGTTCTCTTAAACAATGGTGTAATGCTGTTGTGTTACTATGTGAAGAGGGGCAAAAAGAATTATAATGGTAGAGTTACATTATCTACTTAAGATTTTAGAACATGGATACATGTCCTGCATCTTTGGGAGCAAAGAGCACAACACAAGGTGAAACATAATCACTAGGCTTTTTAAAATTATAGGTGGTTTTGCAGTTCCCCTTTCTACCAGTTGAAATTTAAGGAATTCCTGTTTTTTGTGAGAAGGCATAGGACATTACTTCTCAGAATGATATTCCAAACAAGAAGAGGCCAATTTGATTTCATTATTTTCCTGTATAAATTAAGCTTTTAATTGAAATGAATCCTATTCTTTTCTAAAATCATGTTAATTTTTTTTTTTACACTGTCTCTTGTGCAGTAGCTAATGACAAAGAAATACAGGATAAATCTAATTTAAAGAAAGAACAGAGAAAGTTAATCATTTTTTATGGTTTAAAAGCAATTTTATAGTGTTTTATGTCAGTGATACTGCTGCTTAGAAACTATAAAATGCTCTAAATACGATTGCTTTTGTTCTGTTATTTTCATTGTGATTTTCATATATGGCTGATTATTTAAAATTGAACTTACTGGCAACCCAGAAGCTGACAATGAGAGTTATGCTGTTTGATTTGTAAAATGTAATTACTTTTTACTGACTTTCTATTTCAATGACGTGAATTTATGATCATTTAAAATATAGCTGTAGCTGATGTGACATGATGGTTTTATAAGTTGGTATTTGTGATTGCTTCATTATTTGCATAGTAAGACATTCTGAAGATAGGTTATTTAAACAAAAACTAATAAAATTTCTGTATCGTATTTTCCTTCATCCTGGATATTCTACATTTTGTACAGGAAAAGGAAGATGCAATCCATTAAGTTGTTTAACCTGTGGAAAGTATGTATATAAGACTCAGTGGGAGAAAAATGTGGAAAGCTATACAGAAGTAAACTTAAGGAAGAAACATACTAGATTTCCTAAACATGAATATGTAATGATTTAAAGACTCGAATCTTGGGATATTCAGCTCAATTACAAAAGAAATCTATCTATTAAAAAGAGAGAGATCTATATGCCTGGAGCTGATTACTTGTAAGTGTCATTGTAAACATTCAGGCTGACATTTTCATATTAGGTTCATGTCTTACAACAGTGTGTTATTTCTGTCTCAATGGAAGAAGTATCCCACTATGTATGAAGGAGGAAGGAAGAAACAAAGGGTCCAGGGAGAATCAGAAGAAAGTGGCATTTAGGGTGCAGCATGTGAGTGGTTTGAACTAGAGGGTGAAGACAGGAGAGCATGGAGTGCAGTAAAAGCTGCCAATAAACAGAGAGATGAATGAAGCTGCAAGCCAAGACAGCATGTAAGAGATTGAAAGGAAACAGAGCAGAAAGTTAGCAAGAGGCAGGAAATAGTTGTAGACCTTTGACAAGAGTAAACATTAAAGTGGGCACATGAGGTACAGACCAATGTGGGGCTCTGCAGTCACTAGACTGCACACTGCCCTCAAAAATGGGGAAACCACTTTTTTTTCCCCTCTGTGCAGACTCTGATAACATCAAAGGGAATGCCTATGCAGGAGCCGACCTCAGCCTGAGCAGAGAACACTTAACCCCCGTGGTATTAAGTTCTCTTATCACTATTGGAATGCAAAATAACTATGCCTGCACTCCTTGTAATCTTTCTCTCTTCCTGCATGTGTAATTTTCTATCAGGAAAATTTGAAATAACAATGTGCAAATAATATAGGATGAGGCCCTCAAAGTACTATTATACATGAATTGTTACTGCTCCTGATACTGCTGCAGAATATTGTATTCTCTTTCTATAATTCACAGTTAATTGACAGTAACCTGGAGCAAAGAGGTTTCTTGATGCGCTGTATTTAGACATTGAAACTACTAATTTTTGCTACTCTTTCTGTCTCAAATAATTCTGGTTTTCCACGACTACTTTAACAGTTTGATAAATTTCACAAAGAATGTGTGTATGCAATGCAGCTGACAACAGGTAACTGCTCAATAACTTTCCCTTGATGTATTTTTAACTGAGATATAATTTCAGTGACTTAGAAACTTTCTCATTAGGAAAAAAAAATTAATACATGAATTTGCAGTCACTAAAAATGATGAGTTTTTTTCACAGTTCATAAAATATCTCCATTTAGTCTTTAGCACTAGTTATTTAGTTTATTAATTATTCATCATATGTGTTTATCATTAATTTTAACTCTTATTATAAATGAGAGTGACAGTGCAGGAAATGAGGGGTGAGTAGGTGAGTGGAACAGAGCTTAACTGTGGCTTTTAACACTATCATCTAATCACAGGATATAAAATATTTCAAGAAACAAAAGGAAATTATTCCCACTCTGCTCTCCTATATTCCAGAGTTCTGTCTTGTAAAGGAAATTACATTCAAATATGAAAACAAATAAAAGAACAAACCAAAACCAGAGGTAAACTGAAACAAGTCAAATCTCCTGTCTTTTTCCTCCCACCAAAAGCAAAATGAAACAAAACCCTAGAACATAACAAAACCACAAAAAAACCCAATCTTTCAAAACCAAAAACACTAAGAAATTACAATGCTTTGTTAGAGATTAAAAAGAACTATGTGCCATGAGCGAGTTTGCAATGTCTCTTTCGTACTGTGGCTTTGTAGTCTGGCTCAGAGACATCCATCCATTCATCCATCCATCCGTCCATCCATCCATCCATCCATTCAGAAGTCGTGGCAGTCTGGTGAAGTTCCTGCTGACTGGAAAAGAGGAAACATAACCCCCATTTTTAAAAAGGAAAAAAGGAAGATCCGGGGAACTCCAGTCAGTGTCACCTCTGTGCCCGGCAAGATCACGGAGCAGATCCTCCTGGAAACTCTGCTAAGGCACATGGAAAATAAGGAGGTGATTGGTGACAGCCAACATGGCTTCACTAAGGGCAAGTCATGCCTAACAAATTTGGTGGTCTTCTACAATGGCATTACAGCATTGGTGGATAAGGGAAGAGCAATTGAATTCATCTACCTGGACTTGTTCAAGGCACTTGACATTGTCCCGCACAACATCCTTGTCTCTAAATTGGAGACACATGGATCTGATGGATGGACCACTTAGGGGATAAGGAATGGGCTGGATGGTCACACTCAAAGAGTTGCAGTCAACAGCTCGATGTCCAAGTGGAGACCAGCAATGAGCGGAGTTCCTCAGGAATCGGTACTGGGACCAGTGCTGCTTAACATCTTTGTTGGTGACATGGACAGTGGGATTGACAACACCAAGCTGTATGGTGTGGTCGACATGCTGGAGGGAAGGGATGCCAGCCAGAGGGACCTGGACAGGTTTGAGAAATGGGCCTTTGTGAACCTTATGAAGTTCAGCAAAGCCAAGTACAAGGTTCTGCATGGGGAACTACAGGCCGGTCAGCCTCACCTCCATCCCTGGAAAGATGATGGAACAGCTCGTTCTGGCCGTCATCTCAAGGCACGTGGAGGAAAAGAAAGCTATCAGAAGTACTGAGCATGGATTCACCAAGGGGAAATCATGTCTGACTAATCTGATAGCCTTCTACGATGGCATGACTGGATGGATAGATGAGGGGAGGGCGGTAGATGTGGTCTATCTTGACTTAAGCAAGGCGTTTGACACAGTCTCCCACAGCATCCTCATAGGGAAGCTTAGGAAGTGTGGGTTAGATGAATGGACAGTAAGGTGGATAGAAAACTGGTTGAAAGATAGAGCTCAGAGGGTTGTGATTAGGGGCACAGAATCTAGTTGGAGACCAGTGACGAGTGGTGTTCCCCAGGGGTCAGTACTGGGTCCAGTCCTCTTCAATATAGTCGTCAATGACCTGGATGAGGGGATAGAGTGCACCCTCAGCAAGTTTGCTGATGACACAAAGCTGAGGGGGGTGGCTGACACACCGGAAGGCTGTGCCGCCATACAGAGAGACCTAGACAGGTTGGAGAGTTGGGCAGAGAGGAACCTTATGAAATTCAACAAAGGCAAGCGTAGGGTGCTGCATCTGGGGAGGAACAACCCCATGCACCAGTACAGGTTGGGTGCTGACCTGCTGGAGAGCAGCTCTGTGGAAAGAGACCTGGGAGTCCTGGTGGACAACAGGATGACCATGAGCCACAATGTGCCCTTGTGGCCAAGAAGGCCAATGGCATCCTGGGGTGCATCAAGAAGAGTGTGGCCAGCAGGTCAAGGGAGGTCATCCTCCCCCTCTACTCTGCCTTGGTGAGGCTGCATCTGGAGTACTGTGTCCAGTTCTGGGCTCCCCGGTTCCAGAAGGACAGGGAACTGCTGGAAAGGTGCAGCAGAGGGCTACGAAGATGATTAGGGGACTGGAACACCTCTCTTATGAGGAAAGGCTGAGGGATTTGGGTCTCTTCAGTCTGGAAAAAAGACGGCTGAGGGGGGATCTTATCAACACTTATAAATACTTAAAGGGTGGGTGTCAGGAGGATGGGGCCAGGCTCTTTTCAGTAGTGCCCGGGGACAGGACAAGAGGCAATGGGCACAAACTTGAGCATAAGAAGTTCCACCTAAACATGAGGAGGAACTTCTTTACCCTGAGGGTGGCAGAGCACTGGAACAGGCTGCCCAGAGAGGTGGTGGGGTCTCCAACTCTGGAGACATTCAAAACCCGCCTGGACGTGTTCCTGTGTAACCTGCTCTAGGTGACCCTGCTCTGGCAGGGGGGTTGGACTAGATGATCTCCAGAGGTCCCTTCCAACCCTATGGTTCTATGGTCATGGCAATCCCAAGCAGAAATACAGGCTAAGCAGAGAGTGGATTGAGAACAGCCGTGAGGAGAAGGACTTGGGAGTGGGAAGCTCAACTAAACCCAGCAGTGTCTGCTGGCAACCCAGAAAGCCAACTGCATCCTGGACTGAATCAAAAGCAGCATCACCAGCAGGTCAAGGGAGGTGGTTCTCCCTCTCTACTCCACTCTTGTGAGACCACACCTGGAGTACTGCATCTGGCTCTGGAACCCCAACATAAGAAGGACATGGACCTGTTGGAATAAGTCCAGAGGAGGGCCACAAAGATGATCAGAGGGCTGGACCACCTCTCCTATGAAGACGGGCTGAGAGAGTTGGGGTTGTTCAGCCTGGAGAGTAGCAGGCTCTGGGGAGACCTTACAGCAGTCTTTCAGTACTTACTTACAGTTACTGTTGCCCATGTTGCCCTGCCAACCAATCCTGATCCATGAGCTCTTATGTAGCTTATTACCCATCCCAAGGCAGAGCTCCACACATCCCCACTGGTCTCTCAGAAAAAGGGCAAATCGCTCTCCTCATCATCCCAACCCATCCTTCCCAAAGAGACTGTATCCATTCATAGCAGCGTGCCAGTCGTGTGAACTATCCCACCACAGTTGCATGATGATGAGGTCGTAGCTCTGTAATTTCACACAGACCTCTAATTCCTCCTCTTTCCAAAAAGTCACTCTGTAAATCTGAGAAGGAAAGGTCCTAATCCCAAATCACAATTCTTTTAAAGTTATTTCCTCCTCATTCTCTTCCTTGTGAACATGTAGAAGATCCAGGCTCAAGTTCTCGGTCTTTGTAATTTGGAACAAGCTAAGAAAATATTATTTTAATTTTTTTGCAAAACTGCATTTTATAGCCTGTTTAAGTCACCAATTTACTTATAATACACATACTAGCAAGTGAGCTTTCCAGGCAGTACAGGATCTATAGAAGGCAATTCACATACCATTTTAAGATATTTAACATTTTATCTTTGTTAAGCAAAGGCTGTCATCCGTGTGAACTGCCCCACGTAGGGCTCCAGCCCAGAAGCCAAGTTCTATATTGTAAATTGTGTTATTTTACCTGCTCCTTACACAACGTCCTTTGCTACATACAGAAATGGGAAATCTTAGAGTTTTACATCCATAACACTCCTTTTACTTTGCTACTAGCTTTCACCGTAGAAGGAAAACCTCTTTGTGTCACTATTAAAGAATTCATACAAGTTATCACAAGAACATACACGGACCTCTTGGGACATGTGAGAATTTTTCATTTAGGCTATTGCTTAGAAATTATTCCTTTAGACTGGTGACTCTGGAGAGTGAGGTTGGGAGGTAACCACAGAACTCAAATCATCTAAGAAGAGGTTCCTTGGTTCTTATACTACAGCCACAATCCCGCCAGCTCCCCCCAAATCTAGGCCCTGATATCTGACAGAGTGAACACACATGAAAGATGGTTCTTAGTGCATGCTGAAGGTTGTGCTGTTTTATAGCTTCTGTAAACTCCTGTTTTCAGAAATGTCTTACCTTCAAGTTACGGCAAAACACCGAGCCCAAGTACTTGATGTTTTGCCTGTATTTACCTTCAGGAAGATATAATCAACTGAAATCAACTGAACTTTAAAAGCATTTCACAAATTCTGAAGTCTTCTGGGAGTTACCAAAATAAGTGTCAAAATGTGTTAGTAAGGAATACAGCCAAAGACACAGATAAGATTTTGAAGTTAACTCTCTATTATCTATTATGCAGCAGATTTAAAAAGTGTCTGATTATTGTCTTTCATTAGGTTTTCCAGAACTCTAACTCCAGGTCACTAAGGTAGACATCCAGGTACCGCAGCACATCACAGAAGAATAGCTGAGCAGGAATTTAGTTATGACTGATTGCTTTTCACAGGGATGTAAAGCTGATCATAGCTGTTCAATAGCTGAAAAAGGTGGTAAAGACCATTTTAATTACAGACACTAATGGTAACATGACCTTGCAGTTTCTTTATTTTTTTTTTTAATTATTTTTACAAAATGGCCTTGTCTAAAAAAGCCTACTTTCAGACTGAAAAGGGCAGTGTTTTTCTGTGTGACTGTGTGCCTCTGTCTGTATGTGTCTTCTTTCTCTTTCTCTGAAAGTGATAGAGATTCTGTCCTATAACTGAAATAACTCCTGTTGAAAAGGTCAGCAAAATCAATACACCTTTGCAATGTTTCAGGTTTTGGTGAAATGTATATTTTGATGAAAATCTTCCATCCAATGCTAGTATGAATATCCTTGTTTTGCTGCTAGTAGATTCTCAGAAAGCCTTCCGTGCCACTGGAGAGTTGTTAGTGATGCTGAAAGAGTTATTTTACTTAAAAAGTTGTGTTGGTATTTAGTTTCGTGACTCCTTTTGCATTGCTGTTTATGGTTTAAAGATGGATAAAATGTAACACTTTTATTTCTTTTTAATAAATAATTGCCACAAAAATCTTGCAGTACCATCAATATCTAAATAGACCACATAAATATTATTTTCCTCATAGCCTGTGTGGGATAGTCAGTGTTAATTGTCATTAGTCCCCAGCTTCGTGTTTTGTGTACTAACAGAAGTTTTGCTCCAACTCACAAGACAGGACTGTGCCTCATTCCAGTCAGAGACTCAGAGACCTCTGATTTTATAGCCATTTTTTCTCTATTTTTAGAGGAGACAGAGCCCTTTCATAAATGTCCAAAGCTGTAGTACTTCCAGTCAAGGTACCCAATATATTTCTTCATTTTTTTTTAAATCTAGTGAAAGTTGCTCTCCTGGGAGAGCCTGAAAGAAGAAATATCAGATGACATGTGCTAGTTGCATCATTTAATGTGACATGCAGAGATATCATGAGGACACAGGTCACAGGATCCTGCAGAGATGAGATGCAAGTTCATAAACAGACAAAAATAAAAGCTTAAAAATTGCTGCACATTGGCTTATGTTTCCAAATATATTTTTCTTTCACTAAGAAAACAGTTAGAAGATATTTTTAGAATCAAAATTAATATCAGCCCTGACATTTCTAGGTCTTCTATAGCATGAGCCTGAAGGCTGTTGCTAGTGTGGTTAATTCACACAAGCAGCTTTGTTCATTGCTACGGTGCTCCAGTAGCATCTTTGACGGACTTTGACAGCTTCCTACATCCTGTATTCTTTTGTCCTTCCCATAGCATTTTCTGATTCCTTTTCCACTATGTAAATTTCACACACACACGCAAAAAAAAAATCAATTTTACTTTCTTGTTTGCAAATGTAGGGGTTAAAAAGACGATGTTAATACCTGTTATATGATTTTAAACAGCGTGTGCCTAGCCCTCCAAATGGGCACGTATTTCATTGGCCTACTTTTCTTCCTCCATCCCTCTACCCCACCCCGATTCCCACCGTTTTGTGAAGATGGTTTTTAAGCATGTGGAATTGTTTCCACTTCATTTATAAAAGTTATGGAAGTTCAGTAGAGGTTAATGTAAGATTGTAAATGAGACATCTCCATATAGCTGTGACTCCCACTGAGTTTATAAGCAGATACATTCAGAGGGAGTAATATGGGGAAAAAGTACCAGAAAGGGTTTATCAACAAATTTAAGTTGTTGGAGATTTTTATCTATGGACACCAAACTCCTGATTCGTTTGTTGTTTTGTTTCCTGATGAAGAGATGATAAGTAGAAAATTATCATGAGACTATTTTTATTTTTCTTTTGTTTTACAGATTTCTTATTAGCTTTTATACCGACAGATATAGTATAAAAACTGGAGGGTGTCTCTTGAGGAACAACAAGTATGTTGACAGCTAAGTAGAAATAGGCTGGCATTTCAAAATATAAGGTTCTGGATTAACAAAATTTGTTTGAAGTCCATGGAATTAAACACTTTTAAACAATAACCTTGTTTCCTGTTTACCTCAAACAAATTTTGCAGTTATCACTATTACAAGCCCAGAAAAAGCACTTGAAATACACAATTACTGCTTCCTTATCCATTAACAGCGTATTTCTAGCAAAATTATCAAAGCTCTATGGTCTGTTGGCCTCATAAGGGCTCTTGGGCAGCTTGTGGAACCAGCTCAATTGAGGATACATGGTTCCATTTCTGGCATGACTAATGTCATTGGGAAATATGCCAAGCATCAGGCTCTTGAGGGAGGAGGGAAGAAAAAGAGAAAGCTAGAAAGAGGCTAGAGGGGGAAGATCCAAGCAAACAAATACCACCAAGCCAGCAGGCTTCACTGGAACACCATTTGACATTTGCAGGGCTGTAATGTTGGGAAGCCTGAGGCAATACTGAAGCCCTGCTGCCGTAAGGGGCATCACTAATGGAAAGCAAGCAATGAACCTCATGGGAGCGAGGCTGACATACAGACATAAAAATGAACAAGCATAACACATCAACTCTTATGTTGCACTGGGATGTAAGGCAATGCAGGAATGGAAGAGCTTGTGAGGGACATTTATTTTTCTGTAAAGAAAATGCAATGGATTTCAGCTTACAGAAGAAGCAGGTAACCTTTTGTGATAAGAAACAAAATACAAAAGACTTAGCCAGCCACTTGGCCCGTGAATTTAATTCTGAAGCATCAATTAATGCAGAGGAACAACTGCCAGCAGTTAGCACTCCAAGTCTGGCCCCTTTAAGTTACAATAACCTGGCAAAATAAGGTCACCTGTGTTGCTAGAAAGATGTCATGTAATTTCTCTGTCTAAATTACCTTGGTGCATATCAAATATAATTCTCCTCTTCAATGGAATGATAATTTATAGCAAGTTGCCAGCCTCAATGTCAAAAGGGTTAGGCTGGTGATTGCCCAATTTGAACTATCACTGTTTGCTTTCTTTCTTTTTTCTTCCTTCTTTTGTATCTGCTCCTGAAATGCTGCCTACCTTGGGAAAAGAGATCCTTATTTATAGCGCTGCAAAGATATTAAGGCTGTTAAATTGAGTGAGTTCTTTAAGGTTCATGGCCAAAAAGGCTGACACAGCTCTCATTGTTTTCCTCCCCTAGAGGGGGTGAAAATAAAAGAAAGCAAAAAAACCCAAAACCCAAACCTGTATCTTTTGTTCTAGAAGATTATAAAAACTGCAGTACTGAGCACTGACAGTAATTGTCTGTCTCCAGCGTACTGCATGAGAAATGAATTATATGATCCTGTGACAACTGGCTTTCTACATGGCTGGTAAGTAGCATTAAATGCCGTAGGATTTCAGAGGAGTTTAACAGTTGCCTAGCTGCAATGCAGGTAATTTTAATGAATTATCCCATTTTCAATATGCAGCGTGTAGGCATGCTCCTTCATATGAACTGGTCAAGGTTATAGTGTCATACAGTATATCATTTCATAATCCAAATCTGTTACAGGACACACTGACTGAATGTAATTTGCATCGTGCAGGGGTCTTTTTAGGAGCTTACACAGATTATGATCACCAGAATACCGTGTTCCTCCCTTATTAAAGCATTTCCACATTCTATGCAAGAGGTTCCTCTCTCTGTTCAGCCAGTCCATGCTGTCTTTTACCCAGACATGTCTGGCTAAGACATGCATATTACTCTGCATATGCATGGAAATAAACATGACAAATGCACGTGAAGCCTTGTTTATGCTGTGTGTAGAATGGTGCTTTTGCATAGTTTTCCTTTTACATTTTCATACCATGGGACAATAAGTTTCAGATCATATCACTTTTTGCAAATAAAGCTATTAATAAACTGTCTTCTCCCCTTACTCTCCATGGATTGTCCTTGGCCTTATAGCTCATTTGGGTGTATTACACTTTACAGGAAAAATATGTTATTATCCAGTGATAGTGATAATAAAATTAAATCACAAAATATTAACATCTAAGCTATTACTCCATTACAGGCAACTTAGAAAGAAAAAATTGGAAGTGTTAAAAACTGCAGTTTACTACAGGAAGGAAAAAAAAAACCCCTATCTTTAATATCAGTGTTATCATATTTCTTTTAAGTTAAATAATTTTGTATAAGCAGCACTGAAAAAAATGGAAAAAAAATTATAATTATTCCTCTCTTTGAGAAATTTCTGTATATTTTTGTTGTCTTTAACCTCAGAGTTTCATCAGGCTCATAGTTATACCAATGCTGTGTAAGGAAATGAGCTATTAAAGAAAATTGTTTTGTAACTTGTATTTTTTTCTGTATTACTGACATTTCAAAATCCCACTGAGAACTGACCTTCAATGAAAGAAACTACTCTGCAGTAATTTGTCTAATTTCCACAGAGGGAACGGTCTCCCCCAAAACTTGTCTTCTTGTCTTTTGAGTGTAACATTCCTATAAAGGCACTTCACATCACAGTCATTTTATTAAGCTAATCAATGAACTGAAGTTAGTATAAGAAATTCCCTGCCTACCACTGAACATTCTTGTTATTTAAAATATTGCTGCCAACAGGCACTAACCAGGAAGTATTTTACAAATCTTGTATGTGGGGGAAATATGTTTTTCTGTTTCTGAAGTCTATCCCTGGAAGCCTGAAATTTTTGAAATTGGTGCAAACTCTCTTTTGGTCAGCTATCACAGTGGGTGATGTGAGACGTCACACCCAGTTCCATCAGTCATGTCAAGAGAAGGGATTGTCACATAACTGAATGAAACAGCAAGACAGAACAAATTACAGAAAAGAAAATGATGAATGTTGATCTGCCTTGGAAAGGCACCTCGGGCTATAACAAAAATAGACTCTGTTGTGTGCCACTGGCAATGAATACTGCAGTGTTCATTGTTTGTGGAAAGGATTTTGCTGATGATAAAACCAAACTGAACACGGAGATCTCTCTGCAGCGCCTTGAAGGCACTTTAGTCAACTTTACTGGAACAGGTCACAGTCCAAAACAGAAGGACAAAATGTATCTATAAGCAATACCCAGCAAAGAAGCAAAGTCTTTAAATTACAGTTTTCCTCACCATTGCCATCACTTTAACCTTGACCAATTGTAGCATGGATGGAAATACCAGACAATATAGTCTTTAACGTTATTGCTATCATAAATTCTATGCCAGCTCAGAGTATATCTGCATAACATAGGGATGCTCCTTGCCAGTGAGTTGTCTTGTTCACAATAGTACACCACATGGAAGCTGTAGTAGTAATAGCAATGTTGTAACAACTTTTTTGACTTGTAGTTTTTGTTGTTTTTAATTACTCAGCAAGTACTTGGAATTTATTCTTGGTCCCACATTCTGTCTTCAATGGTAATTAATATAGCATGGTTGGAGGAAACAGTAACCTTTCCACAAAAAAATATGAATAAACAGCACCTGATACGTATGATTATGTTTTATCTAATGACTACAGATTGGTTAAATCTGGATTTTCGGATCACCTCCAAGTTTTTTTCAACAATAACACCATAAATCTGGATATTCTTTTATCCACATAAACATCCAGTTCCTTTTAGAAACTCAGTACATTCTTGGCTTCCACAGCCCCCTGCAGCAACATGTCACACTATCTAATCCAGCACATTTTGTGCCAGTGTGTTTTATTTTAGTTTTTAATTGCTAGCTCACAGGTTTTCAGAACAAACAAATTGCACATATAACCAAGCAGATAAATATCTTTGAACTGCATGAGAAATCTGCTGACTTTTGTCTTGTTTTCATAAGTCATTGTGAATCTGTGACAATCTGTGACAATTGTGATAGTTAATACACACTGCTGTTGGTGTTAGAATATAAAAAATCACCAAATAGTAATATGAGGGATATGTTGGCTGTTCATCAGTTGCAAGGAGAATCCAGAACAATTCAAAAAAATGTGCATTTGTACGGTCAGATATACACTTGTGACATTGCTGGAGCAGTTAAATATATCTCCCAATGGATATTACTGCCCTTCAGTTAAATTTAAGGGTTCCTAAGCTCTCACACTAAAGGTGATTTGTTAAAATCCAATTTACTTTCAAAGAAAGGGGTATCAGAGCTAAAATCCTGAAGTACAGTTTTGATCACGTGCCAGCTCACCGAAGAAGTTTTTGTGGTTTTTTTGGTGGGTTTTTTTGTTTGTTTGTTTGTTTGGGTTTTTTGTTTTTGTTTTTTTTTTTTTGTAGTATGTCATTAAAGATTGTACATTTCCTGCTCTGGGGCACTGCATAAGAAAATAAGAAAGTGGTGAAGGTTGCGAGGCTTGTAGGATAACATTCAAGGACAGACAAAAGGACAGTCACTGTTGCAGCCTCATTCTTACTGGGAAATGACCATAGAAAATGATCTTCAGACCTTACTTGTAGTCACCTCAAACACAGATAGTTGATTTTCTCCAAAAGGCATCTCAGGAGTAAAATAAACATAAGTGTCTATGCTAGTGCTCTAGTTCAAACCAGGAGGACCCTTTTGACGCACATATTGCAATGGTCCCTTTCTGCAATGATCCCTTTGAATGTGCTGTGTTTCCCATTGCAGAGTAGCTTTGGGTAGAAATGCCATGGTTATTCAGGAACTACTAGTGAATCAGGGAACTAAGTTACTTGCTACTGTATGTACCAATACATATATTGATAATTCATTGCAATAAAAATAACTTAATTCAATACAAAAAAATGGTGGAGAAAGATCTAAGTAACTTATATATATACAAAAAAAACCAAACCAAACCAAACCAAACCAAACCAAACCAACAGAATCCCATTTTCCTGTAATTGAAACAGATGAGAGAACAACACATTTGCATCCAGATGGGGCAACTTTTTCATTTCATTGAGGAGGTGTCATTGCTTGCTTTTTTTAAAGCTCTTTTCCTTATCCTTATAGTACTTACTAAAAAAAGGAAAGAAAACAAGACTGCACTAAGAGATTTTTTCTTGTGAAGATTCTGGGATTTACTGTGGCACGCCCATCTAATTGCAGGCATGGAAGTACAACACAATATAGAAATAAGTAGGGCTTTTGTGTGATGCTTAGTTGGTAAACACAGTTAGCTGAACCCAGCTTGTGCTTACATAATTACTTCACATTGCCTACTCCGTCTAAAGAGAGAAAGCAAAGCAAAATGACCAGCTATATAGATTGTTACATTTTAATCTCTCCCTTGAATTTACGTAATAGAATACGCTCTCATGTAAAACCTTGGGTTTCCTAATTTTTACAAGTACTTAATTGCATGGTAAATTTGACCAATTTCAAATTGATATCTAGGGCATCCAAAGTGATTGCTGTCAGGATCCTGAGGGCACCTCCCTAGACCTCCCATGTCTAGGGATCCAGCTGTCTGAGTTCAAGGACATCTCTGATGTGGTGTAACTGTGTAGCCTTGAATGAGACAGCTGTGGGGGAAAAAAAAAAACCCTGTGAGAAAGAGCTTTAAACAGAGCCTTGCTGAGGGCCCACTGCTTTCGCTAGGGTTTAGCGCAGCTTAAACTCTGGGTCCCACCTTATGCCTTGCTGAGCTATGTTAGAGGTATGCCCGTGCCTGGCGACATATCTTGCTGTTATCGACCTGAACCCTGACGCTCACAAGCTGGAACGCGATACAGGTGTCACTGAGCGAACTTCACAAAGAACGATATTCCAGAGGACGTTGTCTTTAAAAACATGTATAAACTGGATACTTGCAGAGTTCTTCTCTTCTGTTATCTAGAAATGTTATTCTCTTCAATTTCAACCCATTACATTTATGTTTTGCTTCAATATTTCATAGTGATAAGAACCAATAAAGATTATCAATTTGCTTCACCTCATTGTGAAACCTAAGAAACTAAACTATTATTTTTCTATTCTATTTTATTAGCAAATTGCAATGGCAAGTACAATCTGTTATGGTGGAAAGCATACTATAATACAGAAAATATTAACGTTTGATGAAACAAGTGTATGGATATTGCAATTGCTAACCTTTTAGTTATGCTTCAAGGTTATTGTTTCAGTTTTTTACAACATTGTTTCAAAAATTAAAATGTATTCTATATTTTTATTTCTCAAAAATAAAAATTCGTGCGTTTATATCTTGAAAACTGAAAATGTTCTCAATTTATATTTTACTTTTATCTAAAGACATAAGACAGGTCTAAACTGATTTTAACACATATATATTTAAAAACTATTAATCTGACGACAATACAGAACTGCTTAATGGGAGAGCAGAATCAGTTTCAGTGGCTTTTCTTTATAATATTCATGTTAATCTCCTTAATATAATAGTTTGCATCAGTTTCAGAAAAACTCAGTGATCCAATGAAGATGCTAGGGCCACCATTACTAATTTTTGTTGTTGTTGTTGTTAATGTTAATCATTCAAAACATGGTGCATTACACAATGATCTGTCCACAATATCTAAATAAATTACTGTTCATTTCAAGCTCCTTAATATTTAGAATACTTTCAGAGGATCTGCAAATTAAACTAATTCCTTACCAGGTAACATATCACCAATTCACTTTTGACATGATATTCATGTAATTTTTTTCTCATTTTCCATGGTTTATAAGCACAGTCAAAACAGGAATGGTCATTAGAGTTTTCTCACCTCTAAAGGGAATTGAACACATTCAGTACTGGAAATACATATTCATCTTCAGAAATACTGCACACCACAGTTCATCTTCTTTGAGCTATATTTCTGTCCTCAATGGTTTCATTTTGAGCTGTTTTTTTTCATCCTGCTGAACAATTAAAAAACAATTTTAAGAAAATGAAGAAAAATCAAGTACTGTCATATTTGCTCATTGTGTGATCCATCATATGACCTGATCTATTCTACATTCTATCATGTGAAATCTATTTTGTTTACAAGATATTTCTAAACAGTGAACTGAAGGCTTTTTCCCCTTTTCTTTTTTTTTTTTTTTTCCCCCTTTAATGATCGGTAGAATTACTGTTGTTTCACACAAGGGTGTATAGAAACAAGGCCATGGAATGCTATGAAAGATCAGATGCCATGTTCAAATAAATTTTGGAATCTACCTCTATTCTAACATAAGCATTGGGTGTTTAAGGTAACATCTCCCCTAGGCTTAACAAAGGAGCTAGATTTGGTCCAAAGGGGCACCAGTGAACATCTGTCCTGGTTTGAGGTAAAACAGAACAGATTCAGTTTACATTTTAGCTAAGCCTCTTCTAACTAACAACTCTGTGAAATTAACAGTATGTTGTGGAGACACTATTCACTCTCAAAGTGATAAGACCTGTTTATTTATAATTATGTCATGGAATGGTATGTAGAGAAGCTTTTGCTTATACTTACTGCTATAACAACCAAGGTCAGCTAACTTTGTTATTTGCCCCGTTGGAGGGTTGGAAGTGGAAAAGCGTGGAGGGATCGCACCTGCAGGGAGGAGCGGACAGGACAGGCGACCCAAAACTGACCAACAGGGTATTCCATCCCATCTGCATCATGCTCAGTATAAAAGTTGAGGGATCAAAGGGGTCAGCCTCTTTCTTCAATGGCCAGTGTCTGAGGAGGACTCTGTCTGTTTATCTGCCTTTGATCCTGATCCATGCATTCCTGACTCCAGATCCAGAATCCAGTTCCTTTCCATTGTTGAGTCCAGTCTGGGATTTTCCCAGTGCCTGCCAGTGACATGATCATCATCCTGGGAGCTAGATACAGTTTTGTATATATTGTATACATTTCATTCTTTTCTTTTTATTATTTTATTAATATTTTCATTAAAGTAGTTTAGTTTTCTTCTAAACTCATAAGTTTCTGTCTCTCTCTCCTTCCTATCCTTGGAGATAGAGGTGAGGGAGAGCATCTGTCATTCACTTCAGTGGCCAGGCTGGACCAAACCATGACAACATCCCAAAACAAGTTTTGGTAAATAACATTATATGCGTGTGTTTAGTTGCACACAAAAGTTTCTGAAATAATGCAAAAGAATTTATTTTTTAAGTACTCATTTGGCTCCAGTATTAATACTATTAAATGGAATGCACAGCCTTTCCACTTAGAAAACAAGAAAGTGAGAAAAAAAAGGGTAAATGATGAAGAACCCAGCACATGACAAAATGAGAATATTTGATTTACTCTTTCACATCACTGATCACATACAAAACTTACACGTTTACAAAAGCCTTTGAGTTTTGTTTCACAAAGATACTGATCAATAAAATGCTAACATGTACTTGTTTGTTTCAGATTGGAAATTGTTGTCATAAGATAGTAGTGTCTTCACTGGTTCATGAATTCGATAATTGAGTTTACTTTTATGCTAAATGTATACAAGAAACATTTTTATTATTTTGAAACACTCGATCCTTCACAAAATATTTTACATTTTTCCCAAGGAAGCATGCAACTTGTCACTCATGAAAAATAGAGTTCATGTTTGCATTAACAGAGCTATGTTAATCACACTACCTTGAAAGATCTGCTAGTATGTTTGCTAATAACTTGTCTGATCTTTCTGAAACCAGCTACTTCTGTGAATGTTAAGGAATACTGATTTTGTCCTTATGTGTTTTTTTTCTAATTACTAATATGAAGAAACATCAATTTATCAGTATAAAAATGCATTACTAATATTATTTTTAATGTATAATACACAAATATGAAATCTACATGGTCTGAGTTCATCATTTTACCATTTCTGCAGCATAATAACATTGTACCTGATATAATACAATACTTAACACCAACGAAGGCAAACAAGAACTTGCATTTTCTCTAATATTTTTCTTGGGCTTGAAAATGATGTGTTCACTAGTTTACTTTCATTTGCAGCTTTAGATATAGTGAGTACACGGTTCATTTGTTTATGCTACATCTGCATTTCATCTGTTCTGTCTGCATTTAAGGGTCACTCAAATAATCTTATCACAATTCTGGAAAACAACAACTTCTGGGAAAAAATGCAAGAATTAAGTATTCAGAGTCAAAAGGCAAGAGGGCTGTTGAACTAAAGAGATAAAATAGGTAAACAAAACAGTTAAAATTAGAATTTGAATAAGAAATGAACTGAACAAATGAGAAAGAAATAAATTAACATGACAGCAGGACAACTCTTCTCTATGTCTTAGCATCAAAGTTGTGCAAGTAGATTACGGTTCTTTGAGCTTTATAATCTATACAACTTTCTTCCTTATTCCGCTATCTTTTACTTTGATAAAATAAATGGAAAAAAGTAAGTCAGAGACAGAAACAGGTCAGCAGCAGTTGTATTGGCGGTGTCCTTCCACTCAGAAATGTGCAGCATGCTATGAGAGCTGCCTGTTATCTCCCATGCACCACAGATGCTCCCGCACCCTGACAAAATCCTCCTTTCCTCCTATTTTCCTATCTAGTTCTGACTGGAGTGTTTGATATCATTGTTCCAATGATGGATAAATTTATTCAACCATGCATTGCCTCAGACACCAGAGTATATCCAGACAGCTATCAGACAGATGCTGCCATGCCTAGATTGGAGGTGTTTCTTTTGCAAGTGTCCGAAGGTGATATAGGCAGATGCCCCGGCATCTGGACAACTATTTAATTCAAGATATCTCTGTTGAAATTATTTTTATAACCAAATAGAAATTAAGAGAATTAATATGAGTTTCATAGTTCAGTGCTCCACTTTTTTAGGTATGACATTTTTTTCCCCAGCCATTACTTGCTTTGTCTGCTATGGTTGTAAGCACCTCAGACAATGACCATTTCTTCTCTATTTCAATATTCTGAGAATTCAGAGCCCTGTTCTAAATGTAGCCACATTAGTATTGAATACATGAAATAAATACCTTTAAATTAATCTAACACATTATCTTCAAAATAGAATTCTAGAAACACGCTGATATTTTTAGACAGATACCTCCATGGTTATGAAACAGATGAAACCTGATTTCTTATAGATCTGTTTTATTAGTTCGGCATCTGGAATAGCCAAGCCTTTAATCTTAATTGTGACAGTCTAAATTGATTAATTCATGTACATGGCCTGTTTGGTTATTAACAACTCTCCACAATTTAAACCAGTTATTCCACCACAAATAATTCTCAAAAATGAGTCTAGAACTTGCAGTACTAACCCAAAAATAAGTTCAGACTTCTGAAAGGGAGACATAAGACATGATGTAAGAATGTAAGATATTGCTTATGGATTGGAGGGAATGAGAAACAAGAATAAAACCCTATGTTTCTGTAATTGGAAGCTGAGATCAGAAGGCAACCTTGTTCTCAATTTGAGGGAGTATTTGATCAGTCCCAAAACCACTCTGTGTGACGTCTTTTGCCTAGGCACTTATGGGCATTTTTTTGTTCAGACTTAAACACACCATGCCTTCAAGATAAGTAAAAAGAGAAAACAAACAAAGCCAACATCACATTGTGGTAGGTATTAAAACAGAATTCCCTTTAATAATGCTCAATTTTGCATAGTTATTTCTTCAGAAGAGGAACATCTGCACAGTTCAATGGAGCTTGCTACAGATGAGGTGACATCTAGAGCTGGCTTCACCTTCGTTACTGTAGTCAATCTGGATAATTCTTCACATGGTTAAGTTATGTGATCCTCATACAAGCTTAATTTATTTTCCCACAGAAAGTTTATATTTTCTTTAATTTGATATACCTATTCATACTATTTGTAAATGTAAATTTTTATAGATAATTTGTTTATATCTGGTGGAGGATAGATTTTCTTAGTCAATCTAAGGTTATCTGTATCCATCCATCAGGGTATATTTGTCTACAGATGCAGATTCTTTTAAAACATCATCTTCTACAGGTTTTCTTTTAACTGTAATTCAAAATTGTCTTAATGAGTATTTGGTCATGCATACAGTAGGCTCCAACATTTCTTGGGCTCTTTTGATATTCAATTTACCTTGCAGTGTTAAAAGAGATGGGTAGAAAGATACATACAGCATACAAACATAAATAGATACATAAAAGAAGGATGAACCAGGGAACTATAGGCCAGTCAGTCTCACCTCTGTGCCTGGTAAGGTTATGGAGCAGATCCTCCTGGAGGCACTGCTGAGGCTGAAGAATAACGAAGAGGTGACTGGGTACAATCAACACAGCTTCACCAAGGGCAAATCATGCCTGACAAATCTGGTGGCCTTCTATGAGAAGGTCACAACATCAATAGACAAGGCGAGAGCAAATGATGTCATTAACCTGGACCTGAGCAAAGCTTTTGACACTGTCCAGCATGACATTCTGGTCTCCAAGCTGATAAAATATGGGTTTGATGGATGGGCAATTCAGTGGATAAAGAACTGGCTTGATGGACACACCCAAAGAGTGGCTGTCAATGGGTCCATGTCCAAGTGGAGGCCAGTGACAAGTGGAGTCCCTCAAGGATCAGTACTGGGACCGGTCTTGTTTAACATCTTCGTCAGCAGCATGGACAGTGGCATATAGTGCACCCTCAGCAAGTTTGCCGATGACACCAAGCTGTGTGGGGCGGCTGACATGCTGGAGGGAAGGGATGCCATCCAGAGGGACCTTGACAGGCTGGAGAGAGAGGTGGGCCCATGCCAACCTCATGAATTTCAACAAGACCAAGTGCAAGGTCCTCCATCTGGGTCAGGGAAATCCCAAGCACCGATATAGGCTGGGCAGTGACTGGCTTGAGAGCAGTCCTGAAGAAAAGGATTTGGGAGTGCTCGTAGACGAGAGGCTCAACATGAGCCATCAGTGTGCACTTGCAGCACAGAAAGCCAATCATATCCTGGGCTGCATCAAGAGAAGCATGGCCAGCAGGTCGAGGGAGGTGATTCTCCCCCTCTACTCCACTCTCGTGAGACCCCATCTGGAGCACTGTGTCCAGTTCTGGAGCCCCTACTACAAGACAGATACGGACATGCTGGAATGTGTCCAGAGAAGGGTCACAAGGATGATCAGAGGGCTGGAGCACGTCTCCTATGAGGACAGACTGAGAGAGTTGGGGTTGTTCAGCCTGGAGAAGAGAAGGCTCCAAGGAGACCTTATAGTGGCCTACCAGTATCTTAAGGGGGCCTACAAGAAAGCTGGTGAGGGACTTTTAGGATGTCGGGTAATGGTAGGACTAGAGGGAATGGATTAAAACTAGAGATGGATCAATTCAGATTGGACATTAGGAAGAAGTTCTTCACCATGAGGGTGGTGAGACACTGGAACAGGTTGCCCAGAGAGGTGGTGGAAGCCCCATCCCTAGAAGTTTTTAAGGCCAGGCTGGACGGGGCTCTAAGCAACCTGATCTAGTGGGAGGTGTCCCTGCCCATGGCAGGGGGGTTGGAACTAGATGATCTTTAAGGTCCCTTCCAACCCTAACAATTCTATGATTCTATGATAGTAGTAACATGTCTAATATATATATGTATATACACATGTGAGCATTTGTAATATATTTCCAATTGCTCATAAGTAACATCTTCCTATCTAAGTATGGTAGCATAAGTGGCAGCTACTAGAATTTTAAACTTGAATTTATTTGATTCTCTTCAGCCTGCAATATCATGAAATGCGTGCTCAGGGTCATTAGGTAAACCATAAATTGCAAGGGACAAGCAGGATCAGGAACTGATCAATGTAGAGGAAAACAGGGAGGCTGTATTTACTGTGAACTAGGCCTCCAAAGACAGAGCAAGCAGAGGACAAACAAGGGTAGGAAAGCAAAGCCAGAGCAGGAACTAGAAATCAGGGATGAGCAAACGTGTCAAGAGAGGAACGAGATGAATGATTGCAACTGCATCCAAAATGCAGACTGAGCAGTCAAGGATGGAATCGTCTCAAAAAGGCAATAGTAACACCACCAACCAGCCTCTGAAAGCAGGATGTGTCTGCCTGGGAGACTGATAGCCTCAAAAGGTTGGGTGCAGACAGATCATCCAGCTGAGGAGGCAGGAAGGAGACCACAACTTCCATGTTCTCATTTTTTTTCGATCTAAACTTTCCCCATATATCTTAAACGCTTACCACAAAAGTCAAGGCTTCTCTCATTTGGTATGTTAGAAAGTGTAAGCACAGAGCAAATCTTTCTCACATCTGCAGCATTTATACAGCTTTTCTCTTTTCTAAAATGAAACAGAACTGGTGAGGATTGAACTGAACAAAACATTGAAATGAACTGAACAGAAATGGTGAGGATTTTAATTATCTTTGAGTTCTTATCTCACATGAGATTTGTTTGAAAGCAGGCAACAAGGTTTAAAAAGAAAAATTAATTAGAGAATGAAATGAAGAGAAACAGAAAGACTATGATTACAAATGCCTTTTTTCCCCTATAATCAAAAAGGCTGAAGTTAAGCATGAAGAAACTGTCCTCTGTATCACAGCAATAGGAGTAACTATGTGAAAAGCAACCAGATTAAGCGTTCTTGCTTTAAAGTGTTAAATTGCACTGTGCCCTCTTGACCATGTGTAGTCCATTAGAAGCTGAAAATAATTTTGATATACAGCCTGAACGCTGAACTCTAAGAAAAGTTATATTGCTTTGCAGCTTCACAGAATTTTTTTCCCCAGTCAAAAAAGAATTTAGCAGAATGTGATCCAGTGTTTAAACAACTAAGATTTGTGTTACTATTTGGTGGCAATTAAGTAATGAGGAAAAACGCTGGAACTAAACAAATATATAAAATAAGCATAACTCTAAAATATATATATGTAGAAAAGAACAACTAACCTCTGTGTGTGTGTGCGTGTACACACATAAAATTTGTACAGTGGTAGGAAAATACCCTCAAAACAATGAAGTTACTATTCATATTTACAAAATCCTTTATGACATTCTATATGTATAGTTTAGTGTTTATTTAAAGCATGTTGATGAGATGATCTTAAAATATCTTCCAACATGGATTGACCAATTCATCAAATAGATGCAAACTAAACAAAAAGAGGAAACAGGTAAAACATTTTTAAATTAATCAAAATATTCAAGTAGGCTCCAATTTGTTTACCTTTGCTTATTTTTCTTACAAAAATACTGGCAGGATATTTGTTTGCTATATTGTAGTGGTCCTAGTTAGAAGACTACTGCACATCGAGGAGTTAGTACTCCACATAACAACTTGACCTGAATGCAGGCACATGCTGTGCCGTGTCATACTGCACATTTCATTTGGTCTTTATGACTGTGCTGTACCCATTCTTTTATGCAGGGTATGCTTAGCTGGATAATCATAACAGAAGATCTTGGAGGCAGCACCCATTTGCCATCAGCAGTGATACCACTGGCATGTCCTTGGCTTTGTCTTGAACGTGATTTCCTCCTATGCAACAATACTTTTAAGAAATCCTAAAAAAACCCAACCAAACAAACAAAAAACCCCCAACCCTTTAAAGACCACAATAGTGCTGAACCACACCACAGACAGTATGTGTAGAGCATGCTGTGGCTTCACTGTGGGTCTATCTTGGCATTCCCAGCCTCAGAAAGGATGTAGGATTTTAAAACTAAAAGAAACAGTGAACCTTTTCACATGCAACATGTATGAACTAAAGGTCCCTTATTTGAGAAGTCCTAGAAGGAAGAAATCTGGCCTGAGTGCCAAACATTTCCCAAAACATAACTCTATCAGCCAGCTGACTTTTTCTTTCTCTTTTAACAAATTCACTTACCAAAAACATCTGTTCATTATTTTGTGGAGGTTCTGGCTTGTTACGATTCTAGTAAAAAAGACATTCGGATTCTGTATCTCAGTACAATACATGGACCTATTGGAGCAGGTCCAGAGGAGGGCCACAAAAATGATCAGAGGGCTGGAGCACCTCTCCTCTGAGGACAGGCTGAAAGAATCAGGGTTGTTCAGCCTGGAGAAGAGAAGGCTCCAGGGAGACCTGATTGCGGCTTTTCAGCACTTAAAGGGGTCCCGCAGGAAAGATGTGGGCAAACTTTTTAGTACTTTAGTTTAATAACAGGACAATGGGTAATGTTTTTAAACTAAAAGAGGATAGATTTAGACTAGATATAAGGAATATTTTTTTTTTTTTACAATGAGGGTGGTGAAACAGTGGCACAGGTTGCCCAGAAAGGTGGTAGATGCCTCATCCCTGGAAACATTCAAGGTCAGGCTGGATGGGGCTCTGAGCAACCTGATCTAGTTGAAGATGTCCCTGCTCATTGCAGGAGGGGTTGGACTAGCTGACCTTTAAAGGTCTCTTCCAACTCAAACTATTTCATGATTCTAAGATTCTATAAAAGGTCACTTATTGAAGTTAACATTATAAAAAAAGAGAATAGTATTGATAATATTACATCCCTTCAGATGCTGGGAAGCCCAGCTTGGGCAGTATTGAAGCGCTGTCAGTAGGGGTGTGGTGCACTTGTGGAAAGGTTACTTGACATTTTGGTCTTTTGAGCTCTTAAAAGATTTCTTAAAACAGGACAACTCTATTCAGCATTTCAACTGCCAAATAGAAAGGTTGTTCACCTAAGAAGTTGTTGCTGCACTGTCAGATAAAGGCAAGGACACACAGGTGGTGTAATTGCTGGTACCAAGCAGGACCTGCCTGCGGACTCCTCTGTTACAAGGAGATGGCCATGTTTGTGCTACAGCCAAGGGCGGTGAGCAACACAGCACAAGCCTGTGCATGCTCAGGCTACCAGTTATGTGGACTGCTATCTCCTCCCTGAACAACTGGCATGTGGTCAGTATCACTACATCCATGCAGCCTGAAAGAAACCAAAAAAGCTTCTCACCATTCAACTATCTTATTCCACTTGCATGCTTATGAAGTGGTCCATTCAAAATGGAAACGTTCCAAAGCATAACACTGAAAAAGCAATAAGAGGGGGGTGGCAGGGTAGGGGACAGGGAAGGAGATCTCACGATGGTCTTCCTTCTGTGTTTTTTATATTTCCCACATCCTCATTTGGGTCAAAGATTTTCCTGTAAAACCAGAAGTCTGGTGGAAGGAAAATACTATTTTTGTATCAACTCTGACGAGAATATAGTTTGTACTGACTTCAGATGAAGATGTTGTTCAGCAATCTTGACATTTTGTTTTTTAGAACCAGAACATGAATTTAGGAAAATAATTATTGATATGCAAGCTTGAAAATTTCAACTACCGGTTTGAAGCACCGAATTTGCATAAAATGTTTCCTTTCAAGTGCTTAATTCTTAAAACCATTCTAAAAAGCATGTAAACCATCACTGAAGCAAAATTACATTTCAAAGTGGTACACAGTGATCTAGCTGCTCAACTGTCACTGGCATTAATAAGAGTTGCACAGCGTAAGTCCCTGTGCACCACTTTGGAAGTTTACTGCCATGTGTCTCCATTAATCACATCACAGAGGGAACATCCCACATCAGTTGTTTTTTATTAAAACTGCATAGATCCGTTTATACATTTTATCTTTATCTATGAATCTCTGTACAGAGACCCTCCCTCAAGCAATTATTTGCTATGAAATTTCATATTTATTCATATTAGCTATGCCCTTTCTCTTAGTGGAAAGCCCAAGGTAAAATTGTAATGTCACTTGGGACAGTAGAGGTAATTGTAGCTATTTTATGATTTACTAGTTTTATAGTAACAGCCATCTGCAGTCACTTGTTTGCTTTTGCAATTCATGTAGTCAAGCAAAGTTGTTTGTTTTTTTTTTTCCTTTTTTTGGTGTATGATAACAATGTTTGCGAGGAGGATATTGAGCATCTCTGTTCTGTGGATAGTCAGGATACTCGAGACAGAAGTGTGTGTGGATTACAAAGTGAAGAGGAAGGTCTTCAGGTACACCTTTGGCACATGATGTTTTCTAATTCTTTCACCTCACTTACAGACAGCAGGAAAACAACGGATCTAAGTCTGTTAAAGGAAATGTGAAAGCTAGTGAGATACCATTATTATTTCAAGTACTTAAAAACACTTGAGACAGGTGGGCAACAGTAAACATCTTCCATGAAAAAATTCATAAGAAACAAACACCACCAAAACTACCTTTCTTTCCTTTTTTCTTAATTTTTTTCTCACTGTTTCTGATGAAAAGGCCCAACAACAACAAATTCTACAGTAAAGCAGTGGACAAACAGAAATACAACTTTTTTTAGGGAAACCCATGTTTTTCAGTTGAATATTTTTGCACCTCTAGTAACCATCAGTGATTTAGTGTCTTGCGATGCATGTATCTTCTTGGAAAGGTATTTTAAAATATTCAGTTCCTCGGTATTGGCTAAGCATATATGTGATTGTCAGTTTCTAGCACAATAAACTGTATATTTGCCCTTAATCACAAAGATAAAATCACGTCTTGATATACAGCAGTACAGATAAGCATATGTTTTATATAATTTCCTGGATTTTGACAATTACCCCCATATTTTCTTACTCTTTTTTGACATCTGTAAACAACATTTTAAAAACAAGTTTTGCCAAAACTGGCATTTTGAATGATTGGTTGATGTAGACAGGGTTACTCCTTCAGAGACTTAAAAATATATAGCTCTCTGCTTAGAAAAGGCTTCTATGCTTTCAAGATGGATATGGCTACTGAATGAAAAATGTTTCAACAGCAGTTCAAACATTACTTATTGAATAAAACATATTCCTCTAAACTAAATAAATACAGTGTTTACAGCAATTCAGAAGAGGAAAGATTGAATGTTAGAAATAGCTGTATTGATTTGTTTTGGTGTTAGCTCAGATTCCAGTCAGCGATACCGACTACAGGTGTATGCCCTTACAGATGGGGTACTTCAATCAATATTTTATTGGCTGTGAGCACTTTTTCAACAAAAAATTGCAGTACCAGCCTATGTATCAAATTGCATTAAGTCATTTATCGGTATCTTCTGTTATTGGTTGTCAAGACTTTGTCCAGGAAGGCCTTCAGTGTATAGCAACCATATGCATACTTTGCTGGATGTGAATATTTTTGGTCAAATTTAGTTCTATTTCATCAAAATGTTTATATTCTGGGGGCCTTTGAATCAATGTTTCACCTACAGATCACTTGCACCTCCAGCTGACACCTACCAAATGATAATTTTCTCATTTGTCTAGGAGGGGTTTCCAGAAACATACGTAAATGAATTATTACCTACATGTATACAAACACTGGAAACAGATGGAGCAGAGAGCTGAGACTATGGAAGAAACTCTCAAACTTAATCACAGTAGAAATTTTTTTTCTTATTTTTGTTTTTTTTCATTCATATAACCCACATACCATGTCAGTAAAAGTACTACTCTTTGAAATCAAATCCTCAGAAAATCTGCATCAGAGGAGAGGATATAAGCAATAAAATGTAATTGCTGGAGAAAGACTTCAGTGCAAATAGTAACATGTATTTTTCATATATGTACGACAGTCTTGTTAAATCTTGAGACTTTTTTTTTTTTTACAGAGTAGAGATTACACATATATGAAAATATTTTCAGTAAATTATAAGATAAACAAAAAGTACTTAGGTCATGCCTGCACTTCCTTTGTAATAGGTTTAAATGAGCCCTACTACTTCAGTGGTAGCACTATTCATTCCTAAATACACAGAATATTTCCCACTATGAAATACTTCTCAAACATTTTCACATTCTGAATACTGTAATAAAGAGGATGTTGTCAAGAAATGTTGTAAAGACAAATCTTAAGACAAATATTAAATACACAGTAGAAGCAAAGAAATGGAGTAAATTCCATCTTTAGTCTGGAAAGTCCTAAAAAACTAAAAGTTTGAAAAGTCAATTGTATTTCTTTACCATCATTACCACTGAGTCTGTAAATGAAAACATTTGGAGACACAAGCACACAGAATTCATTAGATTTCCATCCAGAAATATTTTACATAATACAGCATTATATTTACAGAGTATTTCAATAATACTCACACTCCCAATGTGAGTTGTTCTTATAATTCATCATACTTAGAAAAAACTGAAAGTCACATAGCAAATCTGTGATGGATTCAGGTATAGAGCAAAAACTTCTGGCTCTCAGACCTGCATTACAGGTACCTCTTAGGTAACCAGATACTCTTTGCAAAATGTGTTAGTGATAACTCTGAAAATATTGCTGATTATAAGGAATATATATGGATTATATATCAAACAATAGATTCATTTTCTTTGAACACTTTCTGGAGAGAAAATACTAATCCTGTTCCATAGCTCTCTAGCCACATTGTTAAAGTATTCAGTAAGAAAATTACAAGTCAGTTACTCCAACCTGTAGAAAGTAGAATGACATAAATAATGTATTTATCATCTCAAAGAATAACTCACCAGCTGCCAAGATCACTTAAAGCTGAAAGACAATATTAAGAAACTAAGATCACCATAAAATATTAAAGGCATTGCTTAGGTGTCTAGTGTTGGATTCCATAAGGTAGCTGCTTAGCTATTGTCCAAATACACAGAGAATAATAGGATAATGAGTTGACCTGCTTGGTTCCTTTAAAAATGTAGGTCAGGTGTTCACTGCCTGAAGAAATTACCTGGTGACTCAGGTTGCATGGAGCATTAGCTGACCAGGAGGCTGGTCATATATCACTGTCATGTAGTGGAATAAGGGGAAAAAACATAATGAAAATGAGGAAAGAAATTACAAAGGAGGACAAAAAGAAGATCTAAATTTTAATTAAGTTTCAAAGAAGTGTATTGATTGTATATATATTTGTCAGGGAACTAGGTTTGATAGTGATGTCATAACAAAAAAATCTTTCAGTGCAAAACTCCTATCAAAGTTGTTTTCAAAATGATCTTCTAAGCTAAACACTATTAAAAAAATAAACGTCATGATGTGATACATTAAATTACAAGCACATGTTAACTACGCTAATCCTGTAATAGTAAAACAAGATAAAACAATTATCTTAACTTTACAAGATTTTTACAGCTCTTTTTTTTAATAAAATTGTAACCAATTATAAAGATTATAGTTTAAATACCAGATATATTTTGAGAAGACTTGAACAACACTTGAACAACTAATGGTATTACCAATAATCTTGTTAGCGACTTTTTCCAGTCCTTATCTGGCAATTAACTATGTGGATATGAATCATGTGTCCCACATGATGCTCCACTCAAGTCATAGCAGGACAGACAATGTGGAGTCCTGAATGTAGTGAATGAAGGTGTTGCAACTATTATAGACTCAAAGGGTTTTAAGCTTTACCATATTGCTTTATGATCTTATATACCTTTATTTGCTAAATTAAAGATTCTTCCTAGGCCAAGCGACACTTTTAATTGAGTAACTGTTGAACATGAACCAGTCATCTTTGATAAGCTACACTTCATTTCTTTACACCTCTCATCATTGAAAGGTTTTATTTTGCTTTTTCCTGAAAATCTTGTCTTTGAGTTTCAAGTAGCTTGACTGTTTTGTCATGATTTGTAAACAAAATTAAAATTCATACTTATGAAAAAGAAATGCAGGAATGAAGAATATGGAGAAGAAATGCAGAACAATACAGGAAAAAAAGATACGTGAACTTACAGAGGCTTTAGAGAGTTTAGCCTTATTTGGGAGGGGAGAGGGACAGAAATTAGATTCACCTTGGAACATGGTCAGTCAGAATAGAAAAACAAATCTGAAAAAAAATTGTATTTTTAAAGAAGTTACACCTGAGAATCAAAGACCTGTACAGAATGATAATTACAGATGAATTTATAACATGCAAAAGCAGAAGAAAAGCCTCCTGAATACTCATCCGTATATTTAAAAACAAAACAACTTTATACATTGCATTACAATTAAATCTAAAGCATTCGATTTTATTTTGCTTCAGAGAGACTGTCTATGGCTGAAGATACTGATACTGTACCATGTCCAGCACAAGCATCAATTGTTTTTCTAATTCTTCACAGTCTGGAAATGAATTCAGCCATGAAACTTACTTGTTTCCTAAGTCAGTGCATGTTTATAAATCTCATTGGCTGATCTGCATTGTGGGCAGCATTATATGTTATACTTACTCAAGTAGCAGAGGTCTTCACAGTGGATCTTAGTGTCCAGCTCTTCCTGTTTCATATAGATGTTAGTTAGTATAAGAAATAGTGGCATATTTCGCTCATTTTTATAAAAAAAAATAAAATTGTAAAACAGGAATATTAAAGCTATGATTTGGAACACCCAGTAGAAGTTTGAGAATGCCTGTGTGACATCAATCTGCCTTTCTTGCATATGTACATCATGCTACTTTTGTAGGATTCAGTATACCCTTATACGGGCAGGTAAATTAGTCAGGTAGGACTGAGCAGGTACCTCTCACTGTTAACTGAAAAGAGAATGCAAGCACTGCTTTAAGCAGTGGAAACAGCAAGACCAGCCCAAGTCAATGAAAATTAGCTACAGTAATTGTGCTCTACTTTTGTTTTCTTTAATTAATTTCATAATAAATTGGTCCTAATTTTAATCTGCCTTAAACTATTTGGAATTGGGAATAACATCACAGAAATCTATTCTTAAAATGATATAAATTCAGAACAACTGATGGTAAAACACGTTCAAAGCATATAGTCTTCTCTTGAAGAAACTAAAGGAATAATTTTACCTTCTATCATCTTCATGTCAATGTATCAGGAATCAGAAGCAGAGAATAAAGACATGATTTTTAGGAAGTACTGGATTCTATTTGTTCATTTCAGCCTCTACCTAGAAAGGAATCTTCAATATATAGTTCTGTAGTTTTCATTCTTTGTTCCTAACTAATTTTGTTCAAAGTCTTCAGACTCTCACTTGAGCTAGCACTCATTTGAGTATCCTTTAAGTTGTATAATTTATCTGACTTTTTTTACATCCAAAGCAAAATGGTTTATTTCGGCCACTCCCTTGCTTTAGAGCAAGAAACAAGTTTAAGCATCACATGAATAAAACAGACTGGCTTTTACATATTTAAGTTCTTCCCTTGAAGTGAAAACAGAAGGAAAAATATTTTGATTGTTTCTGCTTTTTTTCTCACAGATTACATGATTTTTGCTTCAACCAGGAATTCATTTCATGGACAAAGCTACAATACAATTACTCAGTGCTTTCAGTAGTTATTAATGGTGTTGAATCAATTCCTTTTAGTTGGAGGAAGGCTGTTTCTTGCCCCCTCTCCTGCTTGTTATGGTGATAGAACCTCTGATGGCTTAATTAGAAGAGAAATGTTAAGAGAAGTTAATGGGATAAAAGATTGCTAAGTTTCACAATCACAATTCTTCTTCCCATACTGTGGTTAAAGTAATTCAACCCTCTGGTTCTTTCCTGGCTTTTAGGTCAAGTGGAGGGTTCTTAGAGTATTTATTAATACAAGATTTTCTAACTAATGATTTCACACTTTCTTTAAAGTACTGAGAAACAATATTGCTTTGTAAGAGACTCCACAGTTTAGAAACACAAAATCTGTATTATAAAGCAAAGCAATTTACACAGAAGAGTAATGTAGTAATGCTAAAAATGCTATATATAGCTGATTTACCCCTACTAACTGTGATTCATACAATAGACCTTTTAGCAAAGAGAAAAGTAAAAAACAATGAGGTTGACTGCTTAACAGGTAAGAAAAAATTACAGGTGTTTAAGCAAGCTGTTGTATTCAATGCTTTCACAACCCTCCTGTCATGGTTTAACCCCGGCCAGCAGACGCTCACTCCCCCCACCCCTTTCTAAGAAAAAGGCAAAATTTGTGGGTTGAGATAAAGGCAGTTTAACAGAACAGCGAAGGAAAGAGGAAAACAACAACACTGATAGAGGAATAGACAAAACATGATTAATGTACTACTGCTCACCAACTGGACCCAAGAAATCCCCAACTTCCTTGGCTAGTTTGAGTCAGCTGACCCCCGGCTGTGGTCCCAACTCCTTGTGAAACTTAACCCTATCCCTGCCAGAACCAGGACAACTCCACAAAAGGAGGAGCTGTAACAAATGCCATAAGGTTAATTTCAGGAAGAAAATAGAATTTCAAATCAAAGTTATGAAGATAGGGTTATGGGCCATACATTGTGTTGTATACCAGGCATTAAGGCTTGAAAAACAATATTTGGAAATATTATATAATCTGTCTACTGTTATCTTTGATCATCAGTGATTATATTTTTCATAATTATAGGGGACAAAGGAGATCTTGTATGATTGGAAAAAGGGAAACATAGTAGTTTCTATTAAAAAGGAAGAAAGAAGATTGCAAGGAATTATAAAAGAGTCAGTGTAACTTCACTCTTTGCTTAGGCGCTGGGAAAACATATTTAAAATTTATGTCTAAATGCCTAGAAGAGGTATAATCATATCCTAGAATGGATTTTTTTTTGGTAAATGTATCTTGTCAAACAAAAGTTATTACCTCTTTAAAGACAATAAAAAGTATCTGTATAACATGAATATTAAGTACCACTGGGTACTGTCCTCATGCTAGACCTGTTTCTGCTCATTGTTTACATTATAGACTTAGGTAGCATAGTGGATAATAAGTTTATAGTACTTGTAAAGGATATTAAATTACAAGGCGAAATTGTCAGAATTCAAAGAATCTGGAAGAAAATGTCAGAATCATAAAAAATTATCCTGACAGTTTTAAATCAAAAAAACCCCAAAATTTGGTGAGAATTGTCCATTTGACAGCACCAAGAATGATAGAAGTTTAGGGGAAGAAAAAACACCACCAAACCCCAAACCAAAAGGCAAACACCAACAAAAACTGAGAGAAATACTACAAGGAATTGGGCAGTTACATAAAAATATAAATTGACATGAAATCTAGCAACTTTCTTCAACTAACATTGCATACTTGCCCTATTTTTATACTCTTGTTTTCTTTTTCTACACGATCCCATTTGGTTAACATAAAAAGTGAGCCAGTTAGTGTTTAGGGGCCTTTGGGCAAGGCCCTTTATAACACGCTTTAACTTCTGAGAGACTTATGTCTTATGGGTTTGTATAGGACTTTGCAGTTCGACACACCACTGATCATGCTAATTCACTCATATAGCTCCTGGATGAGACGATCCGATCAGATTTGTAGCAAATCAGCTTGATGAACAGGCAGAGACATCTATATGTGCACTTCTAGTTCATGTGAACTGGTCTTTTAATAGGCTTGCACAGCTCTTAGTGTAAGTTCTCATTCAGTATGTCATTAGTGCTTTCACTCAAATATATTAGTAGATGTTCATAAATATACATATATTAAATGAAAATATATTTACATATTAAATTTACATATAACTGTTATCCACTAATTTACTATTAGTAAAAATATACAGAAGGGGAAAGGATGAATGGGTGAATATTTGTGTTATCTAAAGCAAGTCACATCTTTGTCAATGTCTGTCAAATAGACTGGACAAATAGAAGTGCCTGTATACAGCAAAGTAGTTGACAGTGAAGACCTGCTGTCAATACTCTATACATTTAAGGGTATTCTTTTTTTCCCTTTAGACAAGGAACAATCTGGTGCACGCACTGAACACCCATTTGCAGCTGAAGTGCTTCTGAATTGCACCTTCCAGTTTACTGAAAGGAATTCAGTTCATGTCCTCTGGGACTGCTCCACAATCTGGACCAAAGCACAGTAACTAAAGACAAATGGGAGATTCACTTAAAGGACATAGTTTTGATTCCAGCTCAAATTGTGTTTTATAGTCATTTTAATCCGCATTCCTTGTCTATATTCACTGTAAAGGAATCCTGGTCACAATTTGCATAATAAGCCTCACCATATGTGTATAATGCAGCCAGATTGCTAGCTTTGCAGTGCTTCCATTGCCAATTACTCTTCTTTCTTCGTTCTTTTTTAATAAGGTTTTGGATTTTATAGCTGTCTTTTGTTGGCTGAGTTTTAGTTGTGTTTTTGCCATTACCTGCATGACAGAAAGCTAAAAGGTCTTCTATCTATACTATGATAAAGAGTGACCACAGCTAAACAGTGGAATGAATCCGTGATTGACTTGTGTATTATTAGTGTATATGAGTTACTCCAGTAACCAGTTTATTAAACAAATGTCTATACCTGTTATAGATTGCATTTATATGCATCAGTTTTTTACCAAAATAAGTCCATATGGAGTTCTTTTTCACCTTGCAACATGCAGATGAAATTTCGTCGTTTCTAGGTGAAGGCTCAGTATGCTATCAGCAACAGCACGTATTGAGGAAATTTAAAAGTGTGTAGTATAGACATGTTGTATTAAAAGAAGGAACAAGTTTGCATGTTTAGTCATGCAAACATGCTACTGATAGCATGTTTGAGAGCTCAGAGATGCAAACATAAAAATCTCAAAGAAACAAAGTGCAAAACCAGCAAATATGAGGAAGAAGACATTTCAGTTACTTATTAAGAGTGGGAATGAGCTCTAAAAGGCCAGGTATATCCCATGGCTGTGTGTGACCCACAGGAAGGAGAGTTATTTACCTAAGTGTTTTTTTAATTGTTCTTTTTCTCAATATTTGAATCAGTGGTCAGAAGTTTGTGGTAACTGGGAATAAATGAAATTACATAAAAACTCTCCAACTCAAAGCTGTTTTGCCCACAGCGGTAAGAAATTAGAATAAGGTAGCATCCCGTGCACAAAGTGATCCATAATACGTTGCCAGAAAACATTTCTCATGAAATGTGTAGATGAAACATTTCCCAAAGGAATCTTGAAATTAAAAGTTTTGTTTATAAGTTAAATACAGTGGCTTCAAGATTTTTATTTGACCTTCATTCATTTTAATTATGAAATTAAAAGTCTTATCTGTTTTAAAGCTAGTCTTCTCTTAGAGTAATCTACATATTAACAGTGATTTATAATAAATATGCAAGATATTAGGAAAAATCTTAGAATATAATATTTTTGTATTATGAGACTATAAACGCCTGTTGATAGAAATTGCACCTTTGGGTGTATTTGTACATTAACCAGCATGTTGGCCCCAAAGCTGATTTCATTCTGTCTGGATTAGAATACAGATTTGTTCAGCTTCCCTGGTCTTTTCCCTCTCTAGGGAGACTGGAAGTGTGATTCAAGAAACTGGAAGGTGTGTTTAGTGCATGGTAGATGTTCTTCAGCAGTATGGCCTCATTGGTAGTTCAGCAGCACACGTGGTACTCACAGTCATATATATGAAGACCTTGTGGCCTCATCTGTACGAGGTGCAGGTGCTGAGCGCTGGCAGTGGTGGGACTGCAGGGTGGCCTCTGTGAGAGGAGGACAGAGGCCGCCCTGCGCTGGACACAGACAGTTCCAGCGAGCTCCATCAGACCCACTGCAGGGCACAGCTGAGCAGGCAGTGCCTCTAGGAAAACACATTTGAGAAAGAGCAAAGCGTTGCATGACTGGGAGGAGTAAGGAAAAAAAAGTATGTAAGAAAGAACCTGCAAACACCAACATCAGGGAAGAAGGAGGGGGAGAGGGTGCTCCAAGTGCTGGAGAGGCAATGGTGGAACAGGCAGTATTTCTCACTACCCAAATCTATTTTATTTGGCAATAAATTAAATTAATTTTTCCCAAGTTGGGTCTGTTTTTCCCATGATGATAACTGGTAAAGTGATTTCCCTGTCTTCACCTTGACCGACAAGTGTTTTTCATATCATTTTGTACATCTGCTCTGCTGAGGAGGGAGAATGATAGTCGCTGAATGGGCATCTCACAGTTGACCAAGGTCAACCCACCACATCATTAAAAGCAGAGAATACAGAAGGGCCCAAATTAATAGCCAATAAGACTTCTGAAGAAGCTTTAAGCTGGATCATCACAAACTTCTGCAGTAAATCATGAGTTATTGATTCTTTGGGGGTAAAAGAACAGATTCTTATTAATTTACTGTGTATTAAAAATACTGTAAGTGAAAACTTGAAGGACATTTCAGAATTCCTATGATGTCATAAGCATTTACTTTTTGTGTTGCAATGTATGGTATTTCAAAACTATTAATTATTTGAACTGAGCCATGCTAACTGACAACCATCTTCCTCTCTGATACAAATGCAAACTTCACTGGCTTATATCTTTTACTTCTGATAGACCTACAATCAATCCAGATTTTACCTTTCTGTCTTGCTCCTCTGCCTCTGAGTTCTGTGCTTGGAAAAATCAAGATACATTCTTCAACATTGAAAATGTACTTTATTTTAGAAATATTGGAGCTCAAGATACACATGATTTGGAGGTGTGCAAAACTATTGAGGTACTTCAGAAATTTTTATAAGTATTCAAGTTTGAAAGTAAGCAGAATTCTGGGCTTATGCAGTACAAAGGGATTTAAAATTACTGGAGCACTTTTCCTAATTTGGGAGACTGGGAGATTGGGAGTTTCCCAATTCAGAATTTGTGTGGTTATGTTAATACACAATGAACTATGAATGGTAGTTTAAATGTTTGATCATCCAAGACTGGGTGCATAGTAGATCTTGTCAGGAGTCTAAAGAAACTAACTGCACTGATGAGAGTATCGTAACGGACTATTAACCTGCTTTCTCTTCGGACTCTTGCTACTATGATATATATGGCCAGGTCTTACATATCACTTTGCTTTTCATTCTTCTGACCCTCTAATGACATAGAGGTGCTAAAGTTTTTAGCAGCTGGATTCTTACTATTCTTGTTTTTTTTTTTTTTCTTCCCGTCTTGCTTTCCCTTTTTCACAGTTATCAGAAACTCTTTTTTTATAAGCACTAATAACTTCTTACTTTGAAACTATCATCTGCTGTACATTGCAAAGAGTGAAAAAAATCCAGGAGGATGAGAATTCAAAGTTTCATGGACTCCTGATGTTGCCAGTGTTCCTGGCAAAGAACAGCAGAAATCCATTTCACTTTCAATTCACCTGACTTTCTCTTTCTGTCTCCACCAGAAGTCAAAAAACAAAATTGCTGTTGTACAGATAGACACACACAGTCTACTTGAAATATTTCATAGATGATGTGAAGAAGATGGGCAAAATATAGGATTGTAGAATATTTTTTTGTCTCTTATGGTGTTTTCTCATTTTTTTTTTTCTGGTTTGTTTTCTTTTTGATTTGTTTGGTCTATTTTTTTTTTCTAAAATCTGGATCGTATTTGTAGTTGCTTCTGGAAATTCATAGGGATTTATGCAGCCAATACATTCTGCTAACTGTTTCCTGAAAAGATATCCTGATTAAAAAGGATGTCAGCAACAGTCTGTAACAGACAGCTGAATGAGGAATATCGTCTTCCTACTCATCTGCTTTGGGGAGCACCTGTTTAGCTGATACTCAGGAGTGCAACTAACACAGACATCAGCTGTCACCAGGGCAGGGGATGTGAAGGTGACCTAGAAATTTTGTTGGACAGTTTGGGACTTGGTGACTGAGGTGGTGATGTGCTGTGGTCATTTCTTTATCTTTTACCAGCTGGAGAAAGTACTTGTGGCAAACCGGAGTCTTTGACACAGGTGGAGCTGCAGAGGGTGCCTGGTGCCCCTCCTGCTCTGGGATGACAGCAGGAGGTACAAGAAGAAGTAGTGAGCAGATCACATAGCATCAGGATGCTGAACATGAGCCTGACAGTGTTTTTACAGACACTTTGCAGAGGCAAAAGCTTTGAGTCACACGATGCAAGGAAGGAGGAACAGTTAAAGGCTATGCTTAATGGCATCTTCCCTCCAAAGATGGGGGAAACTGGAAGCTTGTGGCAATAAGAAAAAAACTTCTCCACCACTCTTAGCATCAGTGCAATGGCTTAATCAACAAGGAAGGGGAACAAGTCCAATTAAGGTATGCTTCCAAGCCAGCTTGCATGGACTGACCATGAGCACTGAAAGGAAGCAGCGGGTGACAATGGTTGGAGATTGCCTTCTGCAAGGGTTAGAGGCACCAACGGTTCATCTAGGCAGACTTTCCTGGGAGCTTTGTTGCTTGCAGAGGGGCAAATTCAGGATGTTGCTGCTGAAAACTCATCTGGCCTTTGGAGCCAACCCTTGCAGTTCATCCACATGAGCAGTAACACTATCAAGGGAGACCTAGAAGAAGTCAAAAGTGACTACACAGTCCTGGGGGCAAAGGTGATGGGTAGGAAAGCCCAGGAGGTGTTGATCTTACAGGTGAACAGGCAAGGCTTGTTTAGAAGAGGATGCATCCTAAAAGTTACCAACTGGCTGTTACTGGTGCTACAGGCAGGACTTTGGTTATTTTTACTATGCTCTCATCTTTGAGGAAAAAGAACTGACAATATACAGGGCTCAGTTAACAAAGAATGGCAAGAGCACCTTTCACAGCAATTTTCTAACCTTGTGAGGAAAGTTTTAAACATGGTATGTCAGTGGATGGTGATAACAGTTTGCAGATAAGTGAGGGAACAGGTGGTAAATCCTTGGGGCAGTGTGATGGGAGTAATACTCGTAAAATGTGAATGTGATCATAAAACCTAAAACAAAAGGCTTGCACACAATGCCAGCAGCCTAGAAAACAAACAGAATATAGAGTTTCATATGCAGATGGAAAGATACAGGCCTTTTCAGAAAGACAGTAGAAGAAGAGGGTAAAGTGTAATTTCCTTTTGCATCAGGAGCAGCACAGATGTTTGAATCTCCTTTGTAGAGTGGATGATAGACTGAGTCTTGTGGGCCAAGATCAGAGGAGTATGGGTTCTGTTACAGGCCGTCCAACCAAAATATAACTAAACCAGAGGTCTGTGACACCTGTAGATTGCAAGTACGCTAGGCAGCATATAATCCATATCAGTTTGCCTTGAACCCAGTATAGTACAGAGGGTTCATATTTTCAATTAACATGCATCGTAAGAGTAATTTACATTCTTAAGATTGCCTTTGCTTCGGGCAAATGCTCTTTCTCATTCTCCATTTTGAAAAAAAAAACAGACTAACATCATAAATAGAGGTTTATGGAAGTGAGGTTATACAGAAAATTATTGCAAACAAGTAAAAGCTATAATGTACATTTTCTACATTGATATTTTTGTGGGCCACATTGAACCTCCTATTGGGTCACTGCTAGACTGAGAGGTGTTTCCATAAAGTTATATCCAATCAGACGTCTTGTGGACTGACTTGCCCTCAAGTTTCAGGGCTCATACTAATCTCCATGTTAACATGAAGTTCTCCCATTATCTGTTGCAATCATCATATCAGAGTATGTACCCTGAAGGTAAAAAGATTTGAACATTTTGAGTTATCGTTTAACATTTTTAGAAAAGATTTACAGTGTGTTATGTGCCATAGTTACACAACACTGGATACCCTACTTTGTGAGCCAATAAATAAACATTCAGCAGTAACACTTGCTAAGATAATTTTACCAACGAGATTCATTGAGTTATAAGTAATGGAATGATGAAGAGAATGAAGGAAAATAAGTATTTACTGTGTATTAGTATTCACAGGAAAATAACAGATTTTTCTGTCAATGCATTTTTGCTCAAGTGGGATTGGTTTGATTATTTTTTTTCATTCCATTGTTCTCTTCAAGCTATTGTTTTTAATAGTAGTACAAATTTCATCTCAAAAAGGACCAAGGACATTGAAACTCCATTTTTCCAAAGTTCAAGGTTGTATGTGCATGGAGATACAGCAGTAAAAGACTCCTATAGTTATTTAGGGAAAGCTAAATAATCATGTAAGGCATGTAAGAACATGAGAGATAGGTGAATTAATTCACAGATACAAATGTTCAAAAAAAATGGATTCTGCTCCATCTTAGAAAGACGCATACTTTGCCTGTATGTGTGCATTAACCCACTGGTTTCAATGCTAAATAATAAGGCTATAGCATTTATCGTAAGATACAAGCCAGATTCTTTGGTTCTTAGCACAACAGTGACGTTATGCTTTGATTTACCAATTTTAATGTACAAATTAAAAAATAAAATAAAATATGTTTCTATGACTTTTTTAAATAATATTTGATTTTTAAAAATGTAAAGAAACAAGTTATTCCAGAGTATCATGGCTGAATTATTATTACAGGAAGTGACAGAAAATCAGAACTACCAGCCACTGAGAATTCTGTTTCATTTCAGTGAAAAATCATTTTCTTGAGATACATACTGGACAATAAGCTATGGTTAGAGCCACTGAAACTTTTTGTTTGTATTTTTACATTAGCATAACATCAAATTGTGAATTATCTTCTGTGAACTGCAATCTGAGATTTCATTACTGCTTTGAAAGTTGCACCTTTATTTCTCTCTTTTCAGAGAAAGAGAGAAATACCTTCTCTCTAATAGGTTCTAGAGTAATACTTGCCATTTTTCCCTTCTTCACCCTGTTGGTAACAGAATGTAGCTAAGATTTTATATTACTCAGCTTTTTATCCTCCATCACTTCAGTTTTACTCTCAGTTCAAAAGGGAACCTTTCCTTCCAAGACTATTTCTTGCGAGTCTTACTGCCAGACTGAGGTTTGTCTTTCCCACTATTTCTGTCTCTCTAGGTATGTTTTTATATACATATAAACCAGATATATATATGTTTTTTTAACAGAACTACATTTTCATGTAACATTTATTTCATATTTATGGCAAGAATATTCCCCAAATTGAGAAGTTTCACCTCCAACTTCAGTGGGACAACAGACTTTCATTCCCTTTAGTCTTTCTGCCCCTGCTCCTACACCCAATATTGTCATCTTCTTTTGAAGGCAGAGATAAAACTCACTTAGATATGAGACTGTATATAGACTAACGTTAATTTCATTCTATTCTACTTTCTTGTTTTATTTTGTTTTGCTTAGTCTCCCTTTATCTACGTAACAAAGGAACCTCTTTGGTATAATGTCTTTGACTGGTCTGATTGTGTATGGCTTCTAATAACTTTCACCCAGGTCTATATCTTGAACTCTAAAATAGCTTCCTTTATGATCTATGTCTATTTCCATTGCTTATAGACCATCTACTTAATAATTTCTGAGATTCAAACTATTATTCCAACTGTTATTGAAACTATCTGTGAAAGCATCAGGGTTTTTTGTCTCATAATTTTTAGGAGGGAATCCAAATTCCATATAATTTGTGAGTTTGTGATTTAAAGAAAACTAAGTTTCATCATTGTTCAGCTCCTTGAGTATTTCATTTTAATTCACATAGTCTTTTCTGAAAGCAGGACTTTTGTATGTTTTATTTAGTTGAAATTAAATAAACTTGCTATCATTTCCATTTTTGCTATGGTCTTACCAATCATCAAAATGAAAATAAATTGAAATTATATCTCCTCTTAATAGTTCTGTGACTATTTGATTAATCTCTTAATAATATACAGAAAAAATATTAAACCTGCCATTATCAATAGTATTTGTTATCTAGAATGTATCATAAAATTTTAAATCTCTTTAATGCCTTGTTTATTTTTCATTCCTCTAGGCAAACAACTATCCATTTCTAAATCCAGTCATTTGGGAATATAACATATTTCCAGCCCTACTTGCATAAGACATCTTTTAACATCTTACTTTACCTTAATGTTTGGACCAAGCAAGTTCTATTTCATTTATATTACCTTAGTTATTTTGGATCTGTAACATGTAACTATTCCTCTTGCACTTGAAACCTCCCCTGTACAGCATGTTAACTTATGTTTCTTACCATTCCCAAGCAGCACAACCCTTCAAGGTTTTTTTTTCTGTGATTGATATTCTATTTTATTTCTGTTTTTCTAATTATATCTAGATTACCATTCCACACTATTTACTCTACCTTCTTGATTTTGGTTTTCAGGTTTCTGGCATCACAGTTGTTTCCCTATGACCTCAATTAATTTCTTGGGCCATAATTATTTCACTAGCAGTATCTGCATCCAATTCTGGAGCCCCTACTACAAGACAGATACGGATGTACTGGAACGTGTCCAGAGAAGGGCCACAAGGATGATCAGAGGGCTGGAGCACCTCTCCTATGAGGACAGACTGAGAGAGTTGGGTTTGTTCAGTCTGGAGAAAAGAAGGCTCCAAGGAGACCTTATAGTGGCCTACCAGTATCCTAAGGGGGCTTACAAGAAAGCTGGTGAGGGACTTTTTAGGATGTCGGGTAATGGTAGGACTAGAGGGAATGGATTAAAACTAGAGATGGATCGATTCAGACTGGATGTTAGGAAGAAGTTCTTCACCATGAGGGTGGTGAGACACTGGAACAGGTTGCCCAGAGAGGTGGTGGAAGCCCCATCCCTGGAAGTTTTTAAGGCCAGGCTGGACGGGGCTCTGAGCAACCTGATGTAGTGGGAGATGTCCCTGCCCATGGCAGGGGGGTTGGAACTAGATGATCTTTAAGGTCCCTTCCAACCCTAACAATTCTATGATTCTATGATCTTTTATCCAATGATCTTATTGCTATTAAAAGCTGATTAATTCAACTTGCTCAAATTATTTTGGTTCAAATGATCCGATTCAAAAAGCTTCAGATCACAATTTAAAATATTTTCATTTTAAAAGGTTTTTTATTATTAAATTAAACAAAATTTAAATTTATTCTTGAAAATAAAAGAAAATTAGCAATTTATGCTGACCAGTAGCTTTATTTTTAATAGTGAACAGCACTCTTCCTCTTTATTCTCTATGATTAAATGGTAATTTTTTTTTTAACTCCCCAAATCACTAAAATAAACAATTAAACAAAAATTAAAAAAAACCCCAAACAAACAAAGAAAAAAACCCCAAACCCAACCCAAAACAGTATAAATAACTGCTCTGATCATAAAACTATAATTGAAACAAATAAACTAATTTTGAATACCCTATCAGAATATCAAATGAAATGTAATAGAAATATGATTCTTTATGCATTGATTTTAGTTTCTATGTACTGAGCTTTGCTGTCAGAAAGCCATTTTACAATGGAACTGGCTATGGGTAAGCAACACTCTCTGGGTAGGAAAAGGAGTCACTGCCCTTGCTCTCATACAGTCTCAAAAGTTCTAGGTAGCAGCAAATTCCCAGAGATGATCAGAGCAGAGAAGGAAGTTGAAGAGCTTTCCTAGCTCCCCCTCTCCCCTTCTCTAGCAGTAAATGAAAGTTTTATGCCTCCCTGAAGAATTGCACCATTTCCCATAGAGGAAATAATAAACTCTGACATAGACTAGAGAAAACAATGTTATCAGAAGCAGCAACTATTCCTGAATTTAAAACACTGCAGCATGCAGTACTGAGTTGTGGCCTTTATTCAGAAGTGTGTATGAGGGTTCTGACTAGCACTAAATTGTAACCATATGCAGATATTTTGGATTTTAACTGTTTCTTCAGAATACCTTAATATTTCCATGAGGGTATATAATATGCGAGTAGCAAACCAGACAGACAAGAAAACAAACTTTTTGAGGAAGGAAAGTAACTGATGAGACAGTGACCTGAAGAAAAGAAATTCAAACTGCAAGTAATCTGTCTTGGTTTATATAGTACAGTCTAATTGGACTGTACAGACATATCTGCTTCATTAATGAAGTCATTAAAAACATTTCTGATACCATTCATACATTGCTGTTGCTAGAGAAAATGCTGAAAACTTAAGAGCAAAACACGTTATCCAAGGATTCAAATGTGTTTCGTTCACTGTGGAAGAGACAGATGGGAAGTGAGGAGAAGCGGCTGAGCATAGTATGAAATAGTCTGTAAAGAAAGTAATAGGTATAATAAGAAATAGTTTTATGGTGACATATGCCCACAGTAAGATTATATATGCACAATACTTTCATGCAGTACATCTTCATGTTTTGATTCCCCCCAAGCTTTCTTGGTTTCTGCCTATAGGAAAAACATTCATCTGCAATCTACCATGGCCTCTGGTGAGTAACTTTAATTCGGAATGCCTGAAGTAAAACATATTATTTAATTAAAAAAAAAACAATTAAGAATAAGACAGAGGAAAAATGCACTGAGGTTAAAATAAATAAAGAAAAAACCTCATAATCTATCCCAAAAGAGAATAAATAAAATGGTAAAGCCCAGCTATAAAGTAAGGTTTGTATTAAACATATCAAGGTCAACCTACAGAAACTAAATTTGTCAGTAGAAAAAAAATTCACAAAAGTGCAGCATTAAAAATTTATCTTGATATATTTTCATATGGAGCTTTAAAAAAATAACCTGGAATTCTGAAAATTAGTGAAATCCAGGTAAAAATGCATTAAAAGTTATATGTTTCCCCTTAAAATATTATGGTTGTATATCAAAATAAAAGGTGTCCAAACAGCAAGTTCCTTTTGGAAAGCCTTGATAACTATTTTATGCTTTCTTATTTTAAATTAAAATGGAGTCAGGAATGTAAAGTATTCATATATTGGTTACCACCTTGGGAAAATCAAATGAACATTGTTTTGGATATAGTTACCATTTAGTGAACTGTTCATGCACACATGAAAGAATTTTATAGAGTCTCAGACAAATTACTTGACTTGTCTTAACTGATCTTAAGACAGAACTAGGAAATTCTGTTTGTTATTATTATAAGTTATAATAAATTATTCTGTTGTGACTGTATGTTCTGTGTGGAGGTGTGTATATGTATATATGAAAAATAGGACTTTAGAAAGTTCATTTCAATATTGGATCGCCATTTTCTGCAACAGCTAAGGCTCACAGCCTGCTTTATGGTCATTGACATGCCATGGTCCTCTGATCTTTCAAACTGAAGCTTCTTCTCCGTTACTGCTGCTTTCAAACATGTAATTTCTGTAATAAAAGTAATAGCACATACTCAGATAAGGTCAGGAAGTGCCTGGTACATGTACATTGATATTCTTCTCAGGGAAACATCCTTCCCTCTCCCTTTTCCCATGTTCCCACCAGATGTAATGGATCCCAACCTTCTGTGCCAGACTGGCAGAGCGCACCCCTTACCCACGTCTCCCAGACATGCTGCTGCCAGTGACTGCTACTGAGAGCTTTATTTCCGCAAATTTACAACTTCACACTTAGTGGTGTTGGCCAAATTCCTCTTCAGCTCATCTGCTTGAAACTGAAGTACCACATAAATGGAAAGATCTAGGTTTAAGGAAGGAGGGGTTTATATATAAAAACCTTCATGTAATTGATTTAAGGCTGCTATCCATTTATCCAGTCTCGTGAAATCAAAAACATCTAAATTGTGAGGAATTTCTTTATTCTCAGTTCTTCTGATTTCTGTAGTGATTGCGGTCTTGACAATGTCTTTTAGGAGTTGCTTTTTACACTCTAACAATACAATAACTAATTGTATTGTTAGCTAACTGTAAAATGTAGAGACCTTTTTTTTCTTTAATTCAGTTGCTCTGTGACCCCCCCCAAAATACCAAGTTCAATTTATTCAACTGATTCATCATATGTTGTACTAGAAAAGACAATGAGTTTTATATGCGTATGGTATCTTGCACAGTACAGTAATATTCAGAGTTGATCTTATTTAACAAAATCAGAATAGTACCTATTTATTCAGACCAAACAATTTAGCACAGGACCTATTTGAAGTATTCATGAAGAATGATTTCATTAAGTCAACAGATTTTCTGCAAGTGTCCTTATTTGTAATGGATGAATTTACATTACTTCTTCCTCTCTGCTTCATGGGCGATGACTGGCTTACTGACTTCATGTCTTGTAGTACGTATGATATCAGTTCATTCTTCTAATGATCTGAGCAGCCTTTTACAATGCTTCTTCTGTTCTTGCATATCACCTTGTTGCTCAAAGCAGCGAAGCGCTTGTTTTGTTCCTGTTGAATGTCTAAAATGTTTTACATGACATTTACATTTAATGAAATGTTGTATTACTTGAATTACAAGCAAAGAGCATCAGGAAATACAAATGCAAATCTTAAATCCCAACAACAATAGAGACCAGTTACCTAAGCAGTTAGTATACTCAAAAAAGCATTTCTGCCCAAGCCTTCAACTGAAGTAGAATTGAGGTAACAAAGTTGAAGAGAAGTATAAAAAAGCCATCTTGCTTCACTGATTTTGGTACTTGAGAACCAAAATAAAACATGATGATTAAAGGTATCTATCACATGTATTTAGAATCCCTACCACCCTGTCTCAGCATCTGAGTCACACCTAAACCCTTCTGTTAATTCTCTCTCTGGAGGCAGGACTCCTGGATTCTTAGGTTGTTTTTCTAGATTAAAGTAGCTTTTCCAAAACATATTTGTGATGATTTTAAATTGAAATTTCCCACCTCTAGACAAGCCCATTATAAATAATATTCATTTTATGCGCAGTCATTTTCTGTTTCTACCTGATTTTTGGTGGAAAGAAAACCAAGGTTATGCCAGTACTCAAACACATAACAATGTCCATGTCTACGTTATCTTTCACACGTTCTGAACATTTTTTGATTTTGCCAAATCCAGACCTGCCTTAATCCAAAGCCTGGTGACTGTAGTAGCATATCGCTGTTTTCAAATTAAAAGTCTAAGAAGCTCAAATGGGTTATAAACTCAGGCACAGCACAGTTAATATGGATATATGTCTTTTGGATGAGGAAACATTTGACTTGGAGCCCAGCAGAGGTCTGTTTATAAAATGTTATGCAAATGTATCTTCAAATATTAAAACCTGTGGGAGGGGGTTCATACTCTTAACCTTTGAAACAGTAGTATTTCTTACACAAAACTCTATAAAGATGCATCTAAAAATTTGTTATTAAATAGAAGCAGCATATAAAGTCTATCTTTTTTTCTTGTTTTAAACACTAAATCCTGATTTCCCTTACCCTTGTATATGATGTCTAATTTATATTTTTTTTTCAAAAAAAATTGAAAAACTGTATGTTTATCCACCAGTAGAGGCATCCTCACTGAACTATAATTTGGTTGCTCTTTTTCTATTTTTGTTATTTGAATTCTGTTCATCTGAGTCTCAATTATTTTGTTTTTAATTACTGTTCTTCATAAAGCACTGCTTGATACCAGTCGTTATGGATGAATAACCAAGGATGACAAAAGAAGCTAGAGAAACACCTACTTAGATTTCTGTAGTAACATATATCTAGAATGGATAAACAACAACTAGGACACTCTTCACTATAAAAATTAAAGCACAAAGACAATGGGCATGCCACATGCTATGGAGATCTACGTATTACAAGATAGATCAATGTTATTTTCCTTTTTACCTGCAACTGGTTGATAATCATTTAGCAGGTTTTTTTTGTTTTCAGTTTTTCTTCCAGATTAAAAAAAAAAAAAAACAAACTAAAATGTGGGAAAAAAAAGTATCAGCTCTACAGATCATAGATGTGGGTTTTGAGAAATAACCAGAAATACCAGATGCTTTTTAAAAAAAAAAAAAAAAAAAAAAATATTTTGGACAATCCATAACAGAAATGTACAAGCCTGTTACAGATGAGTTTACCCTACTTCCTCCAGTGACTTTTAGCTCTTGTGCTTAGAGGAACACATGCCTGCATCAGTTCTGCCCTTACAGGGCTTCCCCTGCTGAGTTCTGAGTGCATATCTGACAGATGCTCTTGCTCTCACAGAAAGGAGGCTGCTTCTGTGCAGCTGCTTGTTCTTCAACCTGGTCTCAGCACTATGCCTCTGCTTTAATGGCAGGGATCAGCCCACTCCATCTCACATCTGCTTGTGTGGCAACTCTGCTGCTATGCTGCAGTCTCAAACCAGTGCCTTCATCACATTATGCAGAACTCCATGACACAATGTATAATTTCATTATGGCACACATTGCTACAGGGTGTTATGGAAACTAATAATTTAAATTGGTTTTAAAAGCTGTTAGGCCAATTCATGGAAGAACAGGCCACTGAGGGCTATCAAGTATAAAGATGCAGACTCTAGAAGAGAACATCTTAAAACACAGATGACTGAGACAGACTGAGTAGTTTCACCATATACTTCTTGTGTTCTTAATTTCTATTTGCCCCAGAATATACTCTTGGCCATGGCTTAAGGCAAAATACTGAGCTAGAGAAACATTCATTCTTATCAAAATGGCATTCAGATATTATTTAGCTTACAACATCAGGATTGATATTTTTCAAAGTAGAAACTTTTTTTCCAGTGATGCTTGGATAGTACTGCTTAAATTCCTGCATATATTTTTTTTTTTTTTTATTTTGTTTCATTTACATAATTCAAACCAAGCAAAGACCTTCAAAACCTATGATCCACATTCATTTCATAATAGTGTAATCTAACATTAGATTACAGTTAGCACTGGTATATTTAGAGAAAAAGTATGTTTATGAAAAAAAAAGGAAAAGAAAAAATAGGTTGACCATGTAATAAGTTGGACATATCTTTTTTGTTATGTGTCAGAATTATACACTGAATTATATAATCTTCCATACAATCATACAGTATAACACTGAATGACACAATCTAGCCAAATTAAAAAAAAAAAAAAAAAAAAAAGAAAAAAATTGTATATTTACCTGGTCGTACAGCAAATATTGTTGTGCTCTGCAATTGAGCAGGTCCCTTTTTCTTCACCTTCTAAGGTTCTAAAAAGGTGGCCCAAAGCAACTGTTGTCTCTTTGTGCTGCTCTTAATAGTATGGCAACACATCAAGCTATGCTGACAAGAGTGGAACAGGGTCCAAAGAAGAATTAATCCTCCTGTGGCAAAGACTGCATGCAGACTTATTGTCTAGGGTGTGAAGATGGAGTACTCACTTTCTTATCACTGTCTACATGCTTAGCTTCTTCTCTGATAACTGAAAGTGTAGTGAAAAGCTGTCAACTGGCAATAGTTGTCTCCTGATGTTATACTGAAACTCAGCTGGGGTATGCATGGGATTGTAAGAGCCTGAAAAGTGCTCTTGGGTTTCCTAATTACAGATATTATCCAGTGGAAAAGCTTATGATCCACACACCCAGCCTGTAAGTCACATCTGTAGCAAGACAGTGATTTCTGTTCATTTCCATCACAAAGCAGACAAATGATTTCCAGGTTTGCTTATATGGTACAAAAAGATTCAGGACTCTTATTGAGAATCACATACAAATAATTAAAATCTACCATGTATCAAGCAGTGTTGAGCCACTTCCCATTTTATCATTTACTTCTAGGATATAGCCCAATTTATATGAAAATGAGGTGCTAAGTACAAAATTGTCTCTCATTCTGCCTCTAACATGTTTTGTTGGAACTTCACATACAAACGTGCAATATCATCCAAACAATTAAGTATTAGCAGTTGTTACATAAGCGGGGTGGTACCTTAGTTTTATTTCGTGATCTTATTATGAAGCAATCGTTCTGTGTCACAGCCAAATGACAAAAGTAATGATGATTATAGACTTGCCTCCAGATAAAAAAGGAGATGCCTCCAGATAAAATAATTTCAGCTGCACTACTTTTGTAACCAGGTTTGTGGTACCAAACGGTATACTAACAATGGCACCTTGGCAGGACAAGCTGGCAATAACTAAAACTGCACAGTCAGAACTTCATAGTGCCATTATACACATTTTGTGGAAATAAAATAAAAGAAAATGTTACTTATTTACAGACCTAAAAAAGATTTAAGGACTTAAGACTCCCTGTTATTACATTTTAATTTGCTTTGTGAAATGGATGAAAACTTGCCTTGAAACACTTCCAGGTTACAATGGTGAGTGTAATCATTAAATAAATTTAGTTGCTGTCTTAATCTATTTTAATGTTTCCAACATCGGTTTTAATTTAGCATTATGTTCCAAGTCGTTTGTTCTGGAATTGAGGTAGAAATATGGGGAAGGGTGTTCTGCACTGGGTAGGGGTGAGGTGGGAGTGAGCTAGCACAGGGCTTTTTCTGGATCTCAATAAGAATGGCCTGAAAACAAATAGCTGCTTTAAGAAGACAGAATAAGAAAGGGAACACAGGTAGTGAGTAAATCTTACTTCCCATCAGATGCCGGGCACCCGTGTTCATGCACTGTTGGACAGAGCCTGGTAGGATTTTCCCCCTGGCGCACTGTGCAAATCCTGACTGTGGAGAGAAGTCCTCCCTTTTGGTCCTTTGAGCTACTCTCTAATTTCCTCACAAGATAACTCTATCCCTAAAGGATATTCTCATGAGAACTTGTTGCTGCACCATTAGACAAAGGCAAGGGCATGCAGGTTGTGTAATCACTGGTTCCAAATGGGAGCTGCCTGCAGGCTTATGTGTTACGGTGAGCTGGCTGAGCTCATCCTGCGGCCAAGCAATGTGAGCAGCACAGCACGGGCCTGAAGACCACCCTGGATGCACAGCACAAGCTTGTGCCTGCTCAGGTTATCTGTCATGTGGGTTACTAGCTCCTAAACCTGCAATGGGCTCCCACTCAGGATCAATATGTTCCACCCCTACGTAGTTTACCTTTCCAAAAGATATTTGAAGTTGCAGATTGTATTAATTGCATACAGGTTTCTCAAGACCTAAGTAGGAGCCTCAGTAGAGCAGACATGGCCTGTCCAAGATCAACAACTTCTTGAATATGATGTCTTCCCTAAGTGTCCCAGTACAGGTTGGGGGCTGGGGTGTTGCATTACAGTGAAATTCACAGTACTCACTTTCTAAGGAAAAATAAATGGTAGTAGGAACAAGATACGACATTTTATAAAACAGAATAAACTGTACTTCCACTCAAGTGGTCTGTTCAGACTTGTAGAAGAGAGAGTCAAATGAGATGCTAAAGTCGTATTTAATTTAATCATTCACTGTTTAACAAACGAATAGAACTTAATACAATATGAATATTGATATTGGACTGTTTATTGTAATTATAATACCAAACTGAAGAATATAAAGTCGCTGTGCAAAATATCAATCTTGATCTTCCTTTATTGAATGTTCATCACATTGCTAATGTGTAGAAACAGCTTCATTGTACTGTGTCATTATATCAAAGTGAGCTTTTAAAAGTCATATATAAACATCTGAGGAAAAAGCTACAATTATTTATTTTGTTACTACAAATTTTGAATTTCTGAAGCATGAAACTCCTAAACTTAAGATAAAACACATTCCCTGCCTCCCAGTCTGTAGAAAGCTGTATTGAAACTCTTTGAAACTAATGGAAAGACTCATATTTGATCCAATAGTATCTGGTTTAGCCCATTAGAAAATTACCTGACAATTAAAATACAGTTTTAGACACCAAATATTATAAACTATATAAAACAAGGTGCAATTATTCCAGCCACTTGTGGAAGGACAAAGAAGCAATGGATAAACTGTGCTTGCACCAGATCTTTTAACATAACCTCTTTTCTCCAAAGAACGATATTTCCAGTTCTAGCTGCCACTTCATTTAAACCAAGGACTCTAGTGACAGAAAAAAAGGCAATGGTTTTAAACTGAAAGAGGGCAGATTTCGATTGGCTATAAGCTAGATATTATTTTAAGATGAGGGGGGTGAGTCACTGGAACAGGTTGCCCAGCGAAGTTGTGGATGCCCCTGGAAGTGTTCAAGGTCAGGTTGGATGGGGCTTTGAGCTACCTCATCTAGTGAAAGATGTCTCATGGCAGGGGGTTTGGACTAGATGATCTTTGAAGGTCACTTTCAACCAAAACCATTCTATGATTTTTTTCTCTGGATAAGTATTAGCAACTATAACTTTAAATCTAAGTATCTTGGGTGCTTTTCCACGTTTCTTAATAGAATAAGTATGGCAGAATCAGTTGAAATAAAATCTACTCCTTTCTTATCCTGCCACCCCTTTTGTCTTTCCTATGATTTCTAGTCAATAAGCACTTCAATCTTTTACCAGGTTTTCCACTTTGATCCATGACTCAGGGTTTAATCTTCAGCTACTGGGAAGTTGTGATTTGTTTTAAGGTTGACTAAGGTAAGGTTTAATGGTCAGCTCTGCTGTCAACATGAAAAATGATTAAAAATAACAATATTGGGGTATCTTCAACTTGATTATGCATCCTTATAAAAAGAAAATATACAAACCATCCAGCAATAAAAAAGGAAACATCTTGGCTAGTGTAATATATAATAGACGAATTGTAAAATCTTTATGTACTTTCTTTTAATATTACAGGCCAGTACAGATCTTTACAAGCAGAATAAGTTTTTCCTCTCATTCAGAGTAATTTCTTTTTTTATTATTTTTTGTTTTTTGCTTTCTCTCCATTTGTTATATGTTGACTAGGATAAACCAGATAGACAAGGAATTAATAAAGAACTAAGTTAACTGTGAAATCCCCTAATTAAATCAGTTCCACTATATTTTCTCCTAATTTGTTCCTAATAGCCTGGCAGAAATGCTTATAAAACTCAGGGTGCATAATACATAAAGAAGTATTATAAAACATATAAAGAAGCAGCTGTATCTCCAAAATTCCTGAATCCTGTTTGGAAATGTAGCTCTACAGAGTAGTGCTCCAGTACAGAGGCAGCACAGAACCAGAACCAAGTGTAAATAATAATAAAATAAAGGAAGTGGAAGTCAGGATGTAGAGAGAATGGCAGGACAGAGGAAGTCAGGAAACAGGCAGACCTTCCTATTAATTTATATTTATGAAAAATAATTACAGTTCAAATATTTAATTACTTTTTAATCATTTATTTATCTCATTGTATGTGCATCTCATTGTCTTATTGTCAAATCTGACAATTAACTTGCATCAATAGGACCAAATCAGAGGCCTAACATGGTCAGAATTAATTTGGATCTAATACTGCCTGGCCTGGTATGACAAAGGCAGACTTAGCTTAAGCACAAGCCTTCCTCGAGACTATAACGTTAACCTGATTCATGCAGTTGACAAAACCTATAGCACTATCAAAAGTTAAAACAAAAAATTAAGCGGGCTGCCCAGTGGCCTCCCTTTGTGGCCCAACCTGGAAACAAATGTGACCACCACAATCTAGAAGGAATACACGTATGGTGTCAGGCAGACAGGATGTGAGGCTGCAGTGACATCTTGAGACAGGCTGCTTTGTTTTCATATTCTGAACAAATTTGTACCTGAAGAGGGGTCTGTGGGATGGCAATAAATCTCAGTCCTTTGACACATGTCCCCCATGGTAGGGACAGAACACTTATTTCCTTAGAGAAGGCAATTTTTCAGGGCATTTTTTGCAAAATGGGCTGAAAATGTCGGCTCATGTTTCCTCTAGCATTGTAGCTGTGCTTGATACCTGAGAGTATGGAGTTCTACATCCAGAGAAAGATGGAAGAGACACTCAACGAGAGCTATCACTACATTTTCAGAGTCTCTGGCTACCATTCCTCTTCCAAGCTCATATCCGTGTCCTTCAAATAATGATGCCAGGTTACTCTGCATCTTCCAAGAACCTTTCTCTCCTTTCTCTCTTTTTTCATGAGTGTCCCCATAAATCTCCACAAGAGAATGGACAGTTCTCTAGAGTCTATTCCCTCAAAGTACCGTATCCTCCCCAAGAGTTGGAGCAGACTACAAGGAATGAAGCCGTTCCTGGACATTCACTATAGATTACCTGCAGATATATGAGGAGGAGGTGGTATTGTTATTTCTTCATCGTTGGAGGCTATTTGGATGACAGGAGAGAACACATGAGGGTCTGAGCAGTCACAATGCATGACACCAATCCCAAATACTATGCTCTTCACAGTCCTGATTCTGCAGCAGCCTTGTTTCTGTCTTGGATGTGCTTTCTGAAGACTGGGTGGAGCTATGGATAGGATGGGTCATCAGGTGTTGACAAAGTAGCTTTGTGCTAGCCACAATACTGTGGTATAAAAGAGCAATTTTTTTCCCTGTAATGAATTAATCTCTGCAGCGTGGGAAGGCCAAGCTGCCAGCAGGGATACAGGCTTTGAGAATTAAATGCAAGAGGTGTGAAAGAGATTAACAGTGAGAGAAAAAAATAATCAGAGGGCTGCTTTACTGTTCCCAGTAGAGTAGGAGAAAATTTAGGCTAGAGATTCTGCTTTAGTTTCTCTGAAAGAAAATCATGGCACTCTCCCATTTCTCCGAGACTGAAGTTTATCTTTGGCTATAAAATAACTTAGTTGCAGAACATAGCCATGTACAACCCAAATCCAAAAAACCTAATTAGTTACTTTAAAGTTTGTTTGTCAAAGAAAGTAAGTCCTAACCTAGCCTAGTCAAAGAAATTCAAAGGCTAATTAAAGTTCTTCGCTACATTTAAACTAAATCCTGAATGGGATTTTATGATTTCAGAAAGCAACGTAAGCAAGAAATCAAGAATTCTAAAGAAAAACTCATTGAGAAAAATCTGTATGTGATACTTAGCTTTGCAGTCAGAGATGAAGGAAAAGATTGGGGGACAGGAAGGAATAGATTACCTCATCCCTTACCTCCTTATTCAAAATCCCTACCTGTATAAATCAAGAAAAAATGGCACTGAGCAGAAAGACCATTTGTACAAAATGGATGAAGGCGGTATTTGCTTTATCCTGAAATAGCTAAAACCTCCCATACTGAAAAAAATGTAGGGCAGATAAAATTCAGCCTGGTGTATACAATGAGCTACCACTCTGTGATAGTTGTATAAAGGCTGAGAGTCAAGTGTTCTTTCTCCAACTATATCTTGAGACAAGAAATGACTCCTGCCATTCCTTTCTTGCTTGCTTTCTTAAATGTCTAAATAGCTTTTGAAGTCCATAAAGGATTCATAAGAATAGGAAGATAGTGCATTACAATGCTAAGGGCCTAAAAACTTCTGTTTGAAAAGGCATTACAATGCTTTTATGATTCCGTACAGTAAACCCTGGAAAGGTTTCGTCTGGACACCTAGCATGAAGTATGACGACATTCATTTACCTCCATTTGCATCTTCTCTAACCATAAATTATATGGAGTCTATAATAGATGATAGACAGATGACATGCTAAATTTCAGGATGCATTAATAGAACCATAATGAGTCTCATCTTTAGTAGTTCTGTTCTCCACATGGAGATTAGTGATGCTATTTGTGTAATTAGAGAAGACCCTGAACAGGGGTATGTGTCTCCGGTGTTGTTTTGCTGAGGAGATGTGTGATTATTCTGACCTTGTTTGTGGCTCTTCTATCAAAAAGAATCAAAAGCATTAAAAAAAAAAAAAAAAGAAAAAGAAAAAAAAAGAAAAAAGATAAAAAGCTTTGCACACTAAAATAGAGATTTTCTAGGCCTCTAGAAATGATTGGAGAGCCATTTGCCTGACTTATTAAAGAGTTGAAACCAAACTGAGCCAAGGACGTGGGTTGTATTCTGTACTCTTTTCCTGAAATTCTAATTAGCCATTTTAATTTCCTTTTTAGTGTTATCTGTATCTGAGTCTTGATTTAGTTTCTGCAGGAAATGTAAGCATGAAAAGGATAAAATGTTAGTTCAGACTACAATCAAATGTACGTATGTAGCTAGAGCTGTCAGACTTCCCAGACAGTTTTCTCAAACACATTAAGGGGTGTTCTCTCTGGAACAAAAAACAGAGGTGACCATTCTTTTCTCCCTGTGCTGTTTTTCTTACATTTGTTTTCCTTTGCTCCCATGACTCACTTTGCACATGTAATCTAATAATGTAATTTAAAGGCATTCAGATTAATCTAATGAAATGTACGTGTTTTATAAAGTAGGTTATTTTTGTCTAATCCAGCTGGTGTGTGAATTAGGAAGATCACAGAAAGATCAAATACACACACATACACACAAAAACTCCCAAAACAACCCCCCCCCAAAGCCTCTCTAAATTCAGAAAATTTTATTATTCATTCAATCCTATCAAGTTATAGTTCACATTATAAAGGCTTTTATTATTATTGATTTTGCAACTTCCTTACTTTTGGAGTGTATTTTGGGAATAATGGAAAACTCTGGAAAATGGAACACAGAAGGGAATTGGAGAAAAACCTTCCTTCTTATCATGGGCATCATTATTTCATTAAATACAACCGCTATTCACATGTCATTGACATTAAAAATAGATACATGTACTCCCCCACAAACTTGAAATGTACATCAGACAAAGAAAAGAGCATGCACTGAATATTCTACAACACTGAGAATAAGATCCGGGCAGGCTCTCTGAGTAAATATTAAACAATATGCCAAGGTATTTTCACCTTCCATCTGCTCTAAGAAAACCACTATACACATATATAGTCCCAGTGGGGATGCATTATCAAAAGCCCTGTCTAAGGAACGAATGAACTCCATGTGATTTCTCATCCACAGAAAGACGAGAAAGAATACACAGAAGGCCAAGAGTGCTTTGTTTATGTATTTTTGTTTGAAGACTCCATCTACACATCTTTTTTAACAAAGCCTTCTGCACAAGACTTTACTTGACAGCTCCAAAGGAATGAAAGTGACAGCATAAGTATAAAAACACATTGTTATTTTAATCACCGTAGTAAAAAGTACCGCACAACCAGTCATGCTCGAAGTCAAGTTCAGTTCTCATGTCGCTTTAACTAAGTTACAGCTTAAAACACTGAGTGTTGGTCTGAAGTATGGATCACAGGGTTCATCAGTTACATGCTTTTGCTAGTTTGTTTCTAGTACATGCAGATCTATTTTCTCTATCAAACATTATTTCTGTTTCCTATCTGTTGGGCAGGCCTGGATTCCACAAATAGTTCTCTCTGCCTGCTTCCTATTTTGGAACTTAGTTTCTCCAGACCTCCAGGCAGAAAACTCCTACAAGACTACACAGACTGATCCATTATTTTCTTCATTAATAAAACAAAATGCATTGTTCCTTGTTTTTCCTTAAATTGGTCTTTTTTTTTTTCTTAAAATGTTAATTTTTAAGTGTTACATTCTAATATTTTGCAAAAAGCTGTTCCTGGATTCATTTTTTTAAGGCTAAATTTTACATAACACATATATTTTATTGAATTTGAGAGAACAGTGTAGTCTAACCTCCAGAAAGTTTTCCATTACACTTCATTTCAATGTCGAAGACAGTCTTCTGCTCATTTCCACTTTACCTTCAGATTGATTGACCATAGGTGTAAGATAAACTGCTTGTTCACGAAGGTTTCCCATGGTCCAAATACTAAAAGTGCAGAACATCAGTCTAAGACTAACGTTGCTCAGTAAGAAGGAGCTATTTTATTACTGCTTTGTCCCTCAAAGAGAACTAAGTCTATCATAATACTCATTGGATTAATCAGACCATCCCCAATTTCTGAGTTTTGAAAGCAAATGGCTCCACTGCTTTTTTGTTCCTAAGATTTAGGAAAAGAAAACATGTCTCAAAAGAAAAACTATACATTTTCTCTTCCTATTTTTTTTTTTTTCCCTTTTCTATTTTACATATTCCACTTACCAGTGGCAATAGCTGTTCCTTCTGTCAATGCAGTATCAAACTCCAGCATGGTTAGAATACTCAGTAACTGCTTTTCTTTTTTTCAATTATTCTGGGACTGTTTGTGCAATTTTTTTTTTAAGATTGCATACACTAAATCACTTATACTGCATGGCATTCTTCACTGGTTTACACATATCAAGCAGAAAAAGAAGTTACTGAAGAAATATATGCAATATATCCCTAAATATAAAACGTTCTGAAAACAGGAAAGTCGATAAGACTTACCTTATTTGTGTCAGAGTCCCCAGCAGTTCGCAAAGGCCTTAATGTGAGGTGTGAATTACCCTGCTCAACAGCACTTTGAAGTACTGTATGCTGCTTCTTGTATTCCTCTTCTCTTCTGTAGCATCTGCTTTCAGTTAAAGGGAGTTGAGGTGAAAAAAGTCCTACTTTACACTGGAGATCCACATTGTACACCACTAGAGGTTTCTGCCCTTGCCTGCATGTTATATACAGTAATGCATACATGAAAACGAGAAGACCTATCTGAGGTGATTTTTCAGCATCATATAATAGTAATGTCAGGTGAATCTGCCAACAAAGGCCTGGGTGACAAACAATCAAAGGGGAAAAAAAGAAATAAAGGTAAAAAATAATTAAGTCCCCCACTGTTATTATTAGATTCTAGTTACTAAAGTTCAGGACATACTTTATGAACCGAGAAAAAAGTAGGACACTGGGCTTTAATAAAAGCAGTAGCTTTCAGTACAGCAGTTTCGCTATTACAGCAAATGTATTCAAGAAATCTATAATACATATGAAAATGTTACCACATCCAGAGCTACTTGCAGGCAAAGCCACTCTGGCTTCACGAAGTATGAAGGTAAGCCATGTTTCTTAAAGAGTTAAACAACATGGTGTCACTGTTTGCCTTGAATAAAGTAGAGGAGGTCAGTGCCCACGCAGTAGATTCTCACACAGATGAAACTCGCAGGCACTAAAATTTCTTTGAAAAATTATGTCAGTCAGGTTTGAAAGGACATATCAGTTATGTACAATAATCACATTTAAGTCTTCGGTCTTTTCTTGTTTATTTATATGCATAGCAGAATTTGTTTAATATATTTTAGGGTTTCGGTTTTCATTTCTATACTTATATGGAAATTGCAACATTTATTTTTAATCTTCAGCAGCTCTGCAATGTTTCATTTCCATCCACTAGAGGTAAAGGGAAAAAAAAAAAAACCAAAAAAAACCAAACCAAACCAAAAAACACAAACAAAAAAGCTGACTAAGTCCTGGCATTGTTATTACTATATAAGGAAACTTGTTATTTCTTCAAGGGGGCTTACAGCAGCCACTCATTCTTCCTCCTGAAAATACTACTAAAACAAATACATATATTCAATCAAAAATTTGAGCAGCTTATCCACAACTGTAAATTAAAATTAATGTCAATGACATAGAACTGTTTTTTCTTATAAAACTTTTATAATTTTAAAATTGATATTATGCCACTGATATACTGCAATTATTTGGCTGATATGATAAACTCCTACAGAGACGTTTATTGATATTGTTGAAATTACAGAACACATTGTAAAATACAGAGAAATACCAGATCCAATCCCTAAATCCAGTCTCTGATTGTCTAATGTGTTTGTGCTGCAAATAGTAGCACTTACAATAGAATGTCTTGATTCTGACTAAACCAACAACATTATTAAAATGAAGCGTGACTGTGTATGGCCATACAAAAAAGACTGAGAACATCAAGGAAAAACCAAACTTGCATGATGGGATCAACCTCATTTGAAAGAGTTCTTGTTTGACTGAGCATTTCAAATGCTGCCTTCATAGGCAAATCCACTTTTCTCAACTACAGCTATTTAAATTTTAAGGCAATTGTAAATTTTATCTGTCCTTTATGCACATGTTAAAGCTCATAGTTCAATAGATCTAAAGGCTCTTGCCATGACTTTTAAAACATCGAGTGAAATTATATGAATGAAAAATGCCTCATCAGCTTTGGTTCACTTAATAATACCTACTGGTAGGATACCACTGAAGAAAACTGCTAAATGTTAATCTTTGAATTTTTCATGTCTATGTGAACCTCTCAGATTACTAAATTTTCAGATTATGTTATACAGAATGATTTAAAAATAAATATAAAGGAAATGGGATATACCATCATACTCTTTAATCAAAATGTCAATTACTTTTGATTAGACAAGCATTCATGTTTTCCATAGACAAATACGTTTGCTCAGTGATCCCCCCACATATAGGCCTGTGAGTCCCTCCAACCAAGCAGGTTATTGAACTGTTGATACAAGGAATGAGTGCCTGCTTACTCCACAAAATTCATACACCCACCAGGGAATACCTTACCCCTAACAGAATACAGTGCTAAATAGCATCCAACCAGCAAACAGAGAAGACTTGTGCCTTTATTAATTTGATGAAGACAAAATAATGATGTGCTAATAAGACTGATTTTCCATCATATTCCTTCCAATGGGATACATAAACGAAATCTTAAGCAGGTGATGAATATCCACTCTGTTTCTGTCTCTATTTATATAAATATATGTATAATAATATGTATTATAATATGTATAAATATATGTATAATAATATGAATAATAAACATATTATTTTTGTAGGGTCTGAAATTGTTTTCAAAGTGACAGAAGTTCAAATGGGAAGAGTGGAAAAGAGGTGCCCAAGAAGGGTGATATGTGACACAGCAACAACATGAATACAAGGACCATCAAGAATGGAAGGACCAGCAATATAGGGGTTCTGGTTAACAAAGAAATAGAAGCACAAGAGTCTGGAGCCAAAGTGCTACTACCCAAAGAGCTCAAGGGGCTGTCCACACAACCATGTCAATGCTGTGCTGGTTGGCATGATGCCTCCTCTCAATAAGGAAGACGCATATTTAGCACTGATTTTTCACTCAGTTATCCAAGTCCATATAACTGAAGAGTTTAACTAAGCAACTGTATGTGATAAATAGCCTAAGAAAGTGTTGGCAATGTTATCTTCATCAAGACTGAGTACTTCATGCCAAAGATGTAGTGGCAATTTAGGGAAGACAAGAGCTACTGAGCTTGAAATCAGTAGACGTATCCCACAGCATGACTGACCAGCTCTCTTCCTGGAGGAATATTCCCAGCAGACCTAATTATTGTACTACTACAGATATTTGTTGGACCTTTGGGGAAATTGCTAATTCTCAGATACGGAGCACTACTTCTGTTTTTTTCTTCACTTTTCTTTTGATAATTTTCCTTAGCTGTGGTATGATGATCACAATTCATTCAGTATTTAACCTAAATGGGTGCTGAGATTGCAGACAACTCTAGTAAGCAAGTGAACTTTCTCTGATCAATAGACATTGTCACTTATTCTTCAAGCAGTCTCCCTTGGCAGCCAGGATGGGGAAGGGGCATTGATTTTTTTCCTCTTTCTTTTAATATCAACTGTGTTTAAGGGCTCACACTTTCATAGAAATTTCTTGACATGAAAACAGTAGAATTGACTTGCTCTTCCAAATGGTTTTCCATTTGAAAATATGGTATTTTTGCATATAGATATACAAGTTAGGTCTGTTTTTTCAGAATATGTTGAACACCTTAAACTGCCTTTGAAGTCTAGGGAAACTGGGATTCTTAAAGCTTCCAAAAATCATACAATTCATCACGGAATAGCAATTTTAACTGAAGCAAAATAAATAGTATTCTTCCAGCAATAATATCCTAAGAAAGCAGATTCTTTCTTACAAAAATTGCCTATTCAGAAAAGGATGTTTAAAAAATTATCCTGCATATCCTCTATAACCATATTTTGGCACTTTGATTTAAATTTGGTAGAGAGAATGAGGAAAGAAAGGAGACGATATGTTTAACACGCATCTGTCTAAACACATGCAGAATCAATCAGTGGAGATGGGGAGTGCATTACATGGGGCTTGACTGGGTGGGTAATGAATAAAAATCAAAGAGGAACATTTGGGTCTGAAAAGTCAGCACTGACTATAGCACGGTTTTAAAGAAAGATATATTATATGTGAATGCAGTATCATGCAGCTGCATGAATCGTGCAGATGTACACATAATATGCTAGGAGGTAGAATCTAACAGAAAAGTTTGAGAAATGCTGGTTTAAGTGGCTTCTGTTTCTGTTACAAACTTAATTTATTGCCAAACCAGTTTGACAAGCAGAATGTAACCCATGTGTAAAAATCCTCAGAGCAACACAAAGTACGATACAGAATCCTTTAAGGATTTTCTGATTTCTGATTCCTTTACCACTTATTGTAACATTCTTTTCAATGTCAGTCGTCTTCTTAAAGTAGAAAAACTATGTGGATGCAAAAAGTTATGTTAGTAAAAGGAACCTTATAGATCTATGCAGCTTGTCTACATTGAAGTCTGCAGTGGCAAAGCAGATTTAAACAGTGAACTGCTGGTATAAGTCATAGTTTAGCTGCACAAACACGTGTGGATTATTACTCCCATTATTTTAAGTTTTTTGAGTGATTTGAGAGGGAAATACTAGGTTATATCTGAACAATGTGAATGAAGGACAAAATGAATGGCTTAAAGGCAAATCTAAAGAAAGCATAATACTTTGTGATTCATATTGATGTTTTACTCAGACTGACTTTTTACTATAAAGGAATGTGGGGTTTGCAGCTTCTTTATACTGTATTTAATCTAATTTCTTTTGATAAAGTTTCTCAGTAGTTTTTTGTTTTTCAGATATAGCACTTAAAATCATTTCACACCATCTGTGTAACAACTCGGATTTCTGTTTCTTCTGGCTCTGCTTTTACTCTGGCTTTCGCTTTATGAAGGAAAATAGAGATTCCAGTTCTCAGTAGAATGTCAGTTTTTGACACTGCATAAATGTAAATGCACATATTCATTTAGTACGTAATCATATGAAACTCTACATTCAATGTTTTTCTTTAACAATTATAATTTTAATGACTGTTCCATCAAATTGCACCCATTCTGAACAGATACTAACACCTTATTATATGTTTATAATATGGCACTCTAAATATAGCTAACATGGAGGATACTGAAGTACAAGTAAGATATAAAAACAGTAGCCCTTAAATATATTACTGAGTATAAATGAATTAATAAATAAATGCCTTCGCAAAGTAAGTAGTTTCCCTTTGAGATACCAAGCTGTCACCTTGGGAATGCATCAGTATAGACTACAGATGCAACAACTACTCAATTCACAAAGAAAAGAAGAAAACTAAGCAAGAGAGCAAGAGAGAAAGAACGAGAACTTCTGTTGAACCTCTTCGTAAGATAGTACAAAAATAATGTACTGTGGTCCTAGTGAGCAAACATCTATGCAGAAACATTTGCCTTTAAATCACCATCAGTTTTCTGTTTTCCCTGAAAATTGTGTCTAATCATAGGGTTTGAATCTTTACAGAGTGAACAAGAAAGGGAAGCTTGTAACTGTGGATCACGAAAACTGTCACGTCACCTGAGAGCCTGCCACATTTCAGAAACAGACACACAGTAGAATATACTCACAATTCCGACTGCTTTCATGAACTACTTCTGCTATTTTAATATATTTATTTTTAAATATTCCAACATCACAAAGGCTATTTAAGCAAGTTTCTTGTGCATTTCTCCCACCCTTCTACTTTCTTTGTGGGTGTCTAAGGCTGAAGCCACAAAGGTGGCATTTTCTCTGAATTCTCACTGTAACCTATTCTTTCCATACACAGTCCTCAGGAAGAACAAATTATGTAATTGCATTGATTTTTCTCTTCAAAGTCCTGTCCAAGTGTTAATTCACAGGAACTATTCAAAGGAAATGATCTATAAATAGATTCTTCCCCTCACTTGAATGCAAGCTTTCAGTTGCATGGAAGATGGCTTTTTTCTATAACCTGATATTTACAGGGCTTTATTGTATTGTGATTAGTAATTAAAACAGCAAATCTCTCTAGCTTATTTTTGTATCTGATAAGATATATTAGAATGTTATCTTGTATCAGGTACAATGAAATAATGTGCAAACAGAAAATTTTCCAGATCCACATTCTCATTTATTTCTTTTTTTTCATTTAGAAAAGAAACCAACACGTACCAGTTTACTGAGATGAGTTACCCTACTAAGATTTCAGTCCAAGTTAAGTATATTTCTATATTCTCTTTGTCTTCAGATTTTTCAATGAGCATATAAATCCAGATCATAAATACAGAAAAAAATAAAGATATAGATGAAGAATTATTAAGATAGCAAAATTAGGATGCTTTTTGGAGAAGGCACGAATCTAATTAAACAAGTGAAAAATATCTAGGACCAGATCATCAAACAAGAATACTTCATTCTTTGTTACTGGAAAAATTCAAGAGTCTTTATGTGAACATCAATCCCCATAAGATAATTTATTTCCAGAGGAGAAAACTTACACCTGCATGTATGTAATATATGAATTTTACATCATTGCTTTTCCTGCTTTAAAATTCTGGAGAGAAAGCGGGGGGTGGGTAGGGGGTAACCTAAAAAAGGGGTTGCTCCTTTTGGTTGAATCCATTTAGGGCATCTCTATCACCCATGTTTTAAAATACTCAGCATATGAGCTGACCTTGTAAGATGAGCAGAGAAAAGAACATATTTTGAAGCATTTCAGTGAGTATGTGATGAACTAATGTTTTTTGTTGCAAGCATTTTACAAATATCTAAAGAGATGTTCTTACTCCATATCTCAAATGGCACATACATACTACAAAGATATCAGCTTTGCATTGCTTTTTCTACTGCGTTGAAACAGGAAGAAAGTACACGCCTGATTTGCACCGGGGGCTGCAAAACTAATGTGCAAGGAAGTTTTGTGATATCTAAAAAATACTTAGTTTTCCTCAGTGTATCTTCAGAAGATATTTAAATCTTCAACCAAATTGAGTCAAATCTACCATTTTACTTCTCAAACTGCATGTTTTCTGGTCGTATGCGAAAGTTTAAGTTTCAGAAGAACTCTCAGGCCATCCAAGAAGGTATTTTTATCTTCAGAAGTTTAAATGCAGATGAACAAAAGACAGTCTGAATTGTTATCACAGAGTTTGGTGACAAAAATTATGTCTTATAATAATTTAGATGCCTTTTAAGTAAATCTGATCTGGCCTTAGTTACTGAGTTGTTGATTTTTACCTTCAGAGGATATGCTTAAGACACTGTGGAGAATTACAGTGGGTTATCCTTCATACTAAGGAACGAAAAAGCCATCTTGGGGTCAGAATATTAAAGTGTGAATCTAGAATGAATCTAGAATGCAATCTCCTACAAATCCACCTGGGCACAAAATACAGCAACCACTATATTTAGGAAGTGTAGGTATCTCTTAGTAGTGCAACAGTCAGTTTGATGTGCAGGTGTTCACCCTTAGAAATTAAGACATTTTTCTTTTAGTTCTCTTCATTTTAATTTACTCATGAATCTTTAAATGTGCGAGTTTGAAAATGTTGGCCAGGGCTCAAGTCAAACCATTACCATGTCCAGTATTTCATTGGAAATTAATCACTAGTTGACATAATGTTACTTTTGTATATTCTTTCTCTCTCTGCCACCATAAATCCAATTGTCTGTGCAAAGTTACAGTTTCAAGAGAAGGAAAGGAAGATGTCAGTTCTCCTCCCTCTTCTCTTCCCCCACCCCCCCATCATATATTGGTTTATTGTTTGCTGGCTTAGTACCATTTTGACAGACGACATGTACAATATTTTAACACTGTTGTTGTGTAATAGATTTTTTAAGAGCATCCTTACAGTATAAAAGTCTTCAGGAAAAGCAATCATCAGTTTCTGGAGTCTGAAAAGCTCATTTGGTTTCATTTGTAAGGTAACAGACTAACTTCTCAGCTCTGTAGTTATATGGGAAAACCAGTGAGAGCATCAGTATCTGCAGTTTAAAGCTTGGGTCCTGAGAGTTGTGCTCTTGAAGCTATATGGCAGTATCAGCCAAAGAATCACTTTAAAGTGTTTCAATACGCAGGTTGTTCTTGGCCTGAATTTTTTAGCTTGCCAGGGAATGGCAGGCTCTGAGGAGAGCACTGGTAGAAATGAGTCTCTCTGAGTGTCACTGAGACATAGATACAGCTTTAGACTGATGCAGCCTATGTTGTTAGTGCCTGCTTTTAATTATACAATAACCTGATCTTGCAGTAACCTCCTCTTGTGCAATGAATTTGTGTCCTTTCACTGGACTCACTCAAGTAAATCCACATCTCCCTTGGACTGGGAAGTCCAGCACTATGCCCATCACTCCAGATGTGCCTCCCCAGGGCTGAGCAGAGGGGGAGGATGCCCACCTCTGAGCTGTTGGCCACATTCTGCCTAATGCAGCCCAGGAGGCTGTCGTCTGCTTTTGCTGCAAGGACCCATTGCTGACTCATGGGCAGGTTGGGGTCCACCAGGACCCCCAGATCCTTTCTCTGCAGAACTCTTTCCAGTCACCCCTGCCCCACCACCAGCATGTATTAGTGCCTAGGGTTAAGCTACTTAAAGTAGCAGAAAGAAACAGAAAGTATCAACGCAAGAAAAAACTATTTTTACATAGCACATATATCATGCATTATGTGGAGCACAATGTAATGTTTTTGTTTGTGTATGAAAGTTACAGCAGCATCCCTACTGGCAGATAAAGGATATCACTAAATTTATGCTTACAAAGGTGTAAGAAAATATTAAAATGGGGGACAATACACACCAAAAGGCTGAGTTAAACATTATTAGAGAGAAACTGTGTTTGAGAATCATAGAATCATAGAATGTGTTGGGTTGGAAGGGACCTTTAAAGGTCATCTAGTCCAACCCCCTGTATACATGAGAATACATACAGAATATTCCTAAAAGATACTAAAAAAATTGAACATCTTAATACCACAATACCTTCTCATACTAAACAAAGGAGCTTTCCATTTCTCTGGGAAGAGCAGGTTCTGTTTTGAAAACACTGAAATAAATGAGGTGACAAACAACAGCATGCATATTAATGTATTCAACACAGAGTTCAACTGTAGCCTAAAGCATTATCAATGACAGAGCTGAAGGAAAGATTAATAGCTCTGACATCATTGGGAAATCATCCCACCATTCTCAATAAAAAACATATTCAAATATAATCAGAAGAGAATCCCAAATTTGACATTTTTACGTATGAACCTACAAATCTAAAGATAAATTAAAAGTAAAAAGAAATTTGAAAATTAAATATGTAAGTCATAGGTAAAGAGAAAATAAACTCATAACTAGGCATTCTGTTTTTCTGTGATTCTGCAATCTGACAATGATGAAAAGATTAAAATATTTAGGAACAGAATTCAGGAGAAAATCCTTCATGAGCTATAATCTCCTGTTTTTAATCTACTAAAAGCAAATGGACACAAATCTAGTGAAACACATGAAATGTTTTCCATGACGCTATTTAAAGTGTCAACTAATAGAAATTCTTAGATTAAGTTTAAGAATTTGTATCATAATGTGTGAACATTATGTTTTCATTGCCTTGCACTCTAAACCTATCCTAGTAGGGGGCACTGATGTTATACATTATAAGGCACTCAAACAGAACAGTGAAAGAGGTCAGATTTGATGCCATCTGTCTAATCTATCACAATTATCTAATTTTAAACCCTCTTGGTACAAAGTGAGGGAAAATAATTTTTCTATTTACCATTAATTTTCCTACTGAGCATAGCCTGTTGATAATGAAAGCAAACAAAAAACAGTGTAAACGGATAATAACCTGGCACCATTGATCTAGTTCTGAAGGTTAATTAATCATACACTTGTCTTCAAGAAAATGTTATATTACGAAGAACCTTATTTCTTGCTGACTATGTCAGGTACTTTCACCCCTCAGCACACAAAACCAAGGCACGGATTTGACTTTCAAAAGGTCCTTAGAAGCTCAGGTTAAGAGGATGCAAAATATCTATAGTTCGGTTCAAATATTTATCATTGCATATCCTGTATTATTTATAGCACTGACTGGAATAGCAGTAGTAGACTGGTACATATGCGTAAATTCCTTCCACAGTATACTGCGCTGGGAGGGAGCTGAAAGTCTGCTATATGAGAAGAATGACTCTCATTTCAGCAGCAATAAATCAGTGAAATGAGAATTAATAATTTCTATCCATAATACTACTCCAGAATTTTCTTCTGAAATCATGAACCGGAAAAAGTTCATAGTGTATTGACTCAAGTTATGCACTGGATTTTGTTCTCTCTAAAAAGTACATTTATTAGTTAAATCCGAATGCCATGTATATTATTTCCTCACACAAGTGTTGATGAAGGGTGACATATATCTTCATAGTTAAGTATACTAATAGTGTTGCACCTCTATGCCACAGTCAAATAAAGAAGATAGGAGAATATTTTTGACACTTAATTTAATCAACAGACATACAAAACAATCAAACATCAGTTAAAATACACCCAAGAACCTGGACTTAATTTAGAACTGTGATAGTGTCACACATCCTACAACCATTGCAAACATACTGCAGGTTAGACTTCCCAGACCTTATTCAGATCAATTAAAAGCATGCCACTTTTCAATAATTCCTTCTCGATCAGGATTATAAAATATATTTATTTAATGTCCATTTGCAAACATGTTTCTTCATGCTTCCTTCATTCTAGATTTTATTTTTCCCCCATGCGTATAGTATAGGGACGTGGCTTTAAAAATTCTTTATGATACAAAATCATTTGATGCTTTTTTTTTAATCTTATGCAACTGAAATGACTTGGTAGGATTATATAAACTAGTATTCTACAGTCACATGCCTACCGATGCACCTAATGACTTGCTTTGACTATATTTACCACTTATTGCCCTTTTTCCCCTCTCTGGGAGAGTGTAGTCTGCCATTTTTATTTACAAGTCAAGAGTTAATCATCCTTTTTAACTGTATTCTTGCTGAAAAAAAAATGTTGAAAATTGCTGTTTCTGTTAGTGCTGTTTCACCTCAGCACCTTCTAATCCCTTCAGTATGATTTAGACGTATGATGCATCACCAATCTACCTAGAACATCCCTGCTCCTTCTATTGCATGGTGATAAGGAGCCCTGACCCTACTAGATGTTGTTTATTCAGCTTGCAACCTCTTTCAGATTTAATAGGTAATCCTTCATCCAAAAGCGAACAGCCCTTAAACAGTCTCAGATAGATCTGCAAAGTGTTTGTTGTCAGCATTGCTGCATTCCATTTCATTTATGACATTTTACATTGAAAAACTGACTTCATATTCTTCTAAATGCTTGGGCAATAATGGGAGGAGAAACCAGCCACAAGATCCTGTGCCACTACAAAGTGCATTTACTAGTAAGAAATTAAAGGAAGTTTAACACTTATTTTTCCTGCAAAAATACATTTAAGATAAAGAGAGAAACTTCAAGCAACATTATTACGTATGAAGCCCATTTATTCATCATCAAATCTGGATTAGGTTCAAAACAGACTTCTTTCTCATGTTATAAATACAGAATGATGTCTACCCAGTAATAATCTAGGTGATGTAACATCTAAAATGATAACGGGGGGAAAAAATAGTTGTGTGTGTATTTGTACATATGTGCATGTATATGTATTAGGCTGAGAGAGTTGGTGTTGTTTAGCCTGGAGAAGGCTCTGGGGAGACCTTGTAGCAGCCTTCCAGTACCTAAACGGGGCCTACAGGAAAGATGGGGAGAGACTCTTTATCAGGGAGTGGAGCAATAGGACAAGGGGTAATGGTTTCAAACTGAAAGAGGGTAGATTTAGATTAGGTGTCAGGAAGAAATTATTTACTGTGAGGGTGGTGAGACACTGGAACAGGTTTCCCAGGGAAGTTGTGGATGTCCCCATCCCTGGAAGTGTTCAAGGCCAGGCTGGATGGGACTTTGAGCAGCCTGGTCTAGTGGGAGGTGTCCCTGCCCATGGCAGGGGGGTTAGAACTAGATGGTCCCTTCCAACCCAAACCATTCTATGATTCCATGATTTGCTACTTAATAAAGAGTGCATAAACTAATTTTCTCATCATCACTGGAGATCAGATATAGCTGTGATACCTCTAATCTTGCCAATTGACTGAAATTAGGGTGAGATTTTTTTTCTCACCAGTGTCTTATCTCTAGTGCTTTCAGATTTGAAGTTGATTTTAATGAAGGGGAATATTTCTAACATTCTTCTGTTGTATTCTTATTAATTTTTTTTTCAATATTAGTTACAATATTCTTGTCCTATAACAGAAAAATACATCATTTTTTTTTTAAAAAAGAAAGTCTAGAAAATCATAGCAAAGCAGGAAATATAATATGTGGTGCAGTATTTCATTAAAGTGAATATTAATGCATTAAATTTTGCATTAAGTTTCAGCAGTACGCATGGAAGGCACTTGGAAGATCATCCACTAATTCCCTTATATTTCTCTTTCTAATCTCTTATACATATTACAAAGAGAGAGAAAGCAAATATTTTCTCATGATGTACAACTTTACCTTAGTAAAATACAACACAGAACATGTCTGTATGCTTATATTTTAATATAAGACAGGAGAAAAGTGCTGAACAATGCTTGAATCTGATGTTCATGATTCTAAGCAATGCACAGTGTATTAGTTCCAGAGGAACTCATCATCGTAATTCACATATTTTCTAGCCTAAATTTTAATTTTTAAAATAAACTTAATTTTTTAAATGAAATTTTATGGAATGTACCCAAGAGTGAGGTGCTTCGATTCTGCTGTCTGCATTACAGGTTGTGGTGAAGATTGTCTCCTGTATGTTGCAGTGCAACACTGCTGCCCAAAATCATAACTACTCAACTTGGTTTACAGGCAGTAGGGCTTAACTGAGGGGATGGAGCCTTACTGAGGGAAAATGTGCACAATTTGTAGGGAAAAATACGCACTCAGACACAGACATATGCACACTTGCAGCATCATGCACAGCCGGGGACAACCGTCAGGCAGGTCTCAGGTCCCTCAAGGGGACTCTGGGAGCAGGTGAGGGACGGTGGGGAGGGAGAGCTGGACCCCGGAGCTGGCAGATAGCCCAAAGGAAATGCCCAGCTTCCACTGTCCTGCAGTGCTTCTGCAACCACAGCTCCTGCATCAACAATTTCACATCCCTCTTCCCTCCATTGCAGGTCTCCTTTGGCAAGGTGCCCCTAGGGAGCCCCTGGCCCCTGGTGAACCTGGGCCGCCTGCAGCTCATTGCCAGGCTGTTGTTTTTCCTAGGCCATGGCAGGTGCCTTATGCTGCTGCTCAACTGTTTTTTCTCACTTGGCTACTACTTTTCTTTGTAGTACTTGAAGGAGTCTTTTCTCATCTCTCAAGGCTGGTATCTTCTTCAGTGAACAGAAACTGACAATTAGTGAGGTTTTTTTCCCAACTTGTGCCCATATTTTCAAGACCTGTATTATTATCTCACACTTAAACTGTGTATCATAACAAGAGATACCTGGTACCAAACTCTAGTTCACACAGATAGTTTTTTAGCAAGTTGACTGACCGAGGCTAGAGCATCACACATTTAGCATATGGCAAAGTTAGCAAAATTTTTACCTGTGGCCTGTTACTAGCAATGGCAATACTGTTCTTTCTGGGTCACCATGATGCAAGGGTACATGACAGGTGACCTTCTTTCCACTAGAAGAATCATGCAGAAATGCTAAATAAATACCAGTAGGGTCATTTCTGCATTAGCAAAGGACTGTTGAGTTATTAGGTAGCTCAGGTGGTTGAGCCCAGGAATCCCTGCACTGCATTTCATTGTGCAGTAAAGAAATATCCTATAGTAATGTGAAAAGAATATCAGATACCCATTTACACATGCTGAGATAACTGCCTGCATGGATTAAAATAGCTATAACTTGCAATTTTGTGACAAAATAATAATTTTCCTTCAGTGAAAAAATAAAAAATAAGAAGGACAGTTTCTGCAGGTAACTCTGGAATATGATTACTCCACTCTATGCTGTGACTGAGTTCATTTTTGGAAGCCAGGAAAGCAATGAGTGCACATAATGTAATTCCTCTACTTACACATACATCCACTGTAAATGAGGATACATTATGCTTCTTAAATTTCATGAACACAGTTATAATCATGCGTATATGTTAGTCCACAATATAGTATTAAATTTCTTTTGTAATTAAAGGAGACAAGAAACTGAGTAACTGGAGAAAATTATCGTCTATGTTATCCACTATGGATGATCCCAGAAACCAATCTAAATGTCTTCCTGCACATGTGTTTCCATTGCTTGAGATTTGCAGACAGTAAAAGCCAACAGAAAAATAAACATGCAGCCCTTCTTGTAAGTTCAGGTACTATTCATACTTACACTGACTGTTGACCAGTAGCCTGTTGCCAGTCTTAGGAAAGACTGGCTATATAAACCACAAAAGAACACAGTACATTGAAGTTATACCTAACTTGAGAGATATCGGAGTTTACACACTAGAATTATGATTATGCATAAACTGTATCTAAAAGCTTTATTCAAAATTGTATTCAAAGCTTTAACATAGCAGAATTTGTAAATGAATGTGACAATAATTATTGGTTTGGAGCACTTGTTTTCTTATCTCTGCCTAATACGGTATAAATTATACACTGTGAAATACCTGTTAAATCACCTTCAAGGTATAATGATAAAATGAGATTTATCAACTTGACAGTAAACTAATTTTAAATTGATTTATGGGAGCTCAGTACATTATGAAATGTTTATCAAGGCAGGCAATGAAGCTTCCTTTCTAGCATTTACACCAAGACACAGGAACTATTCATGTGATCAAAGATTAATATTTACCTTCAATAACTCATACTTTATTCACAAAATAGCATACTGGCCTGTTTACTGGAGAAGATGCAGCTATACTGAGAGATTTAGGTCAGCCTTCAGTTTAACCTTTCTTTAACATTGGCCATGCTGTAGCCAAAAAACCAATTTACAATTCAGAACTCAGATAAATGCATCTATTTAAGAAACAACAACAACAACAACAACAACAAAAAGAGGAAAAAATAAAAGAAAAAAGAAAAAAAAGAAGAAAGTAATTTTTCAGTAAGATATTCCTGACAGTGTCCATATCCACGACTGAATTCTTCACTTCTGCCTCCCTAGCAGGGCAGACATAGCTGCCTCTAGCAGACTGACTCAACTACTGACGGAAAAACGATGTTCACTGTTCAAGATTTCCACCTGCTTTTCTGTACCTAACTCCACTTACGGACATCTCTTTCTTCCTATAACTTGGTCAGAAAATATAAGCAGCATTAACACACCAAGGCTTTTGAAATTTTAGGCTGTATATCACCAAATCTTTGTAGATTGGACTCTTCAGATCTGAGGAGCAGTCTGCAGACTCCAGTAGGGCTATTCGGATGTGATGTAGTGAAATGTAGTGAAGGTGTAGATCCTGAATATGCTTTCACTCCTGATACTGATACTGAATTAATTGAACATTCACTTACTGTAAGAGATTCTATGTATAATATAATATTTTACATATAGTATGCATCTGTTAAATGTGCTCCCAGTGTTCATTATGGGGCTAGAATAGTGACCAAATAAAACATCAAGTTCCTTTTGAATTTTGGGTACTGCACTGCAAAGAAGAAATTATTTACTGGCATGATGCTCTTTTTCTTTCTCTCTTTTCATCTTTCTTTTTTTTTAATTAATTAGTACCAAGCTCACTGCTGACTAACAACAGCTCGTTTACCTAAAGTACTAATTAAACTGAAAACAAATTACTGATTTATCTTGTTGAAATAGTTGTTTGTGACACAGTTCAAGCCTTGTCCATAGAAAATTTGCACTTTATAAGAAAAAAGAAAGCTGTGTTTTTCAACAAGTTTCAGTGATAATTTGTCCCAATTAATTATGCTGCCATTAACTACATATTGCATTAATGACATGTTTCTCTTCTTTCCCTGCTGAATTGCAATATTGTTTTCTTTTATGTCTGTCTACTGAGAAATAAAAAAAAATCATATATGATACCATTTCTGTATGCTTATACAAATATATATATCTAGAGTACATTGTACCTAGAAAAGTACCTTTAACCTTCTGTGAATACTCAGACTTTGGGCTTTTATTTATAAGGAATCTTTGACTCATCTTAGGGCTTTATCATTTATTACGAGAAAAGAATGAATTTCAATGTCTCTATCATACTTTGGTCTGTGTACTGTACTAAGCTTTTTTTTGCAAAGGGCTTTTGTCACAGTTGCTAGCAAGAGTTTCAAGTCACTTTATATCTAAGTGTGTTTTGTAACAATATTTTAGCTCGATGTAGAGCTGAGTAAGTATTGTGAATTTTTTGAGATTTTACTGTGTTAACGTTATAAACTGAAGTTTTATCACATCATATCAAAGAAAAGCATACTCAATAAATAACAGTAAAAAATATGTTCATAAATATGGCCAACACAATAGGAAAACATATATATACCTTCCAGGCCTGATTTCCAACCTTTCTAAACACTAAAAATCAATTATAGCATTCCCCAACTCTTCAACAGACCATATCCCATTCAATAGTGTTATGAACAGAGAACTACAAAAAGGAAAATCAACTCTGAGTCATCAGCAGAATATAAGGGATTCAAGTATGCAAAAGTATTCAAATTATAGATAAACTACCTTCCAGAATTCAAAATCTGGAAAGAAATAGTTCATGAAATTACTGTCCAGTGATAAGGAATTGTGGTGTGACTGGAGAAATAAACTAAGTGCTGTATTAACAAATTAGAGGAAAGAAAGTTACATGCAGATTCATTTTTTTAAAGCTTTTCATGGCTCTTGTCCAGCCTGTACATTAGTGTTCATTTTCTGTATAAATCTGGTTATGGTGTGCACAACGCATAAAAAAGGAGACAGATTAATTTTCACCTGTGATTGAAGCAGAGCACAAGTGGTGAATTCACCTGAACCAAAGATATTGTCATTGTATTCCTGAGTCTGTTATGGAGGCATAAATGAGAAATCAGCTGATCTCGTTATTTTATGTTTAAGAAAAACTGAAGAAGATGAGTAGAAATTGTGACAACTGGAAACTGAAGTTAAGATTTTGCCATATTGAACAAGCTTTTTTCTTTGGAAACAAAAATTGGGAAAAGAGTGGACCTGATTTATCTGATCTTCAATAAAGCGGTTAGTGTTGTACTATCATTAGTTGGGGAAGTTATGATTCTATTTGTTTTAAGTTAGACTGTCAGAACTTTTGTGACAGGACAGTAGTAGATAAACGTTTTAATAAAAAATAAGAATTTTTAAATCCTACCTTACGATTAAGCAAGACATAATAATAATATGGTATAATACAATATAATAACAATAAGCAATGCTGTAGCAGGTAACACAATATAGTAACATTAATAAAAATGAATGCAATATACATTATGAATATATATATAAAACAGAAAGGGAAGGAATGTGTGGTGATGGGCTCATGGATTCTTTTGCTACTCTCCAGACAGCAAGAAGTACCAGGAAACTAGCAGTAATTGTGCAATTTGAATTCACAAAGCACATGGACTATATAATGAGTCAGAGGAGAGGTCTGAGCAAATAAATACTGTGATTTTTGATGAAACACAGTTCTCACCCTTGTTAAGGCACCTATTTTGCTGAGAAGTATGCTAAGAAGCATTAAAAGTTAGAAGCAAAACCTCTTGTTTTATGTTGTCTCATGAAGATACAAGGAATGTGTTGTTTGCTTGTTTGTTTTTTTGTTTTTAAATCTTATTAACAAGCTATTTCACATATAAATTTTGAAAATTGTCTAATACTAATTGCAATAGCAAGTATTACACTTCGGGGACATATTCCCCTCAATAGCTACAGCAATCGAAAGATGACAGGCATGATTAATTGTTAACATTGTGTAGTCCCCTTATGGTGAATCATATCCAGCTGTTCTTTGATACTCATGCTTTCACTTAATCAAATCTGAAAATAGTAGGAAAGATTTTGTGACAGGTTGCAAGTTTGAGGGAACTTCAAAGGCAAGATTCTTGAGGAAAGGTTTTTGATGTGATAGATTTGAGGGGTTAAAAGGCAATACCTTATACAAGGAGGATAAAAGATATATTTATATACATGTAGCTGTATGAATAACAGTGAAAGGAGAGATTAACTTTCGGTCAAATAGTCTTTGTTAAAAAGTCACTAGGAGGGGAACGAATACAGTAAAGTATGATCTATTGGGTTTTGCATTTGTATCAGTTTTCTGGTCCCAGGACCAAGTACTGTTGTGTGGGACAGTTAAAAAACTGAGAGAAATTAATGTAATTCAACATCTTCCTGAGTGGTTTGAAAGAGATAGGAATCAGACCTGCCAAACTGTATGCAAATTTAGTGGGTATTTTTAAAAAGCACAGAATCTACAGAATCTACCAATCTGTATACAATTGCATCTTTTTTTTAGGAAAATTACTCATTTTTACCAACATACAGCAAATAGTTTGGCCACTACTTATTCAGATCAGTAGTATATGCAAAAAAGTAGAATTGATCGTAATAGTGGTAGAAAGCAGAAGATCTCGGAACCAGAGAGGGACTGAGATCTGGAAGACAGCATATGTAGCATGAGGCATCTGAAGTGCCCTGAAAAAGCTCTGTCTAACTACTTATCAGCTAGAAGTTTACAGGCACTTAAACTTTTTGCCAGCAAAATTAATTAAAGTTAAGATTCTGATGGAAATTCATAAACCTAATTTTAAGAGTTCTTAACATAGATAACTACCTGTGGAACAGATCTCTTATCTCCCATAACACCCAGTGAAAATTTTGTCAGTACGACTACAAGGGTCCAAAAACATTGAGATGACAAAATAGAGGTGCATACTTGGAATAAGATGACTAGCTCTGTAATCCCACTGACTGTCTTGACAAGAGCCTGTTACTGTAGTCTAGATGTCAAGTTCACTTGTAGATAACTGAATTTAGGTGCCCAGCTATAGAGCTGAAGCCTACCTTTGCTGATAAACCTATGTTTTAGAAAAGTAATGAATGTTTTGAAGAGTTCAGTGTCTGTTTCCTGCTTTAAAACCATTGAGAATACGCATATTAAATGCCCTATTTCATTCATTTTTTAAAGGCTGTACAACTGTCATGCTCCTGAGGGCACCAACAGCCATGCCATAGCAGGGCCTATCTCCACAGCCCTGCCCTTCTGCGTATAGACTTCACCCCTTAACATGAGATGTGGTAATACTCAGTATTCTCATGTCTAACCCACTTGTGGACCCCTACCAGAACCTCTCCCCCAACTGCCCAACATCCAGCAGCTCTCAGGAGACAAATGCTACTTTCTTAATATGGAGAAGGAATCTCCGTTCTGTGAGCTTTACATGACTTGAGGGAAAAGACGTGTAAAAATCCAATTGCTCAGCGATAACAGGTTATACCAAATTTGTTAATAAGCAGAACTTCAGAACTATATAGAACTCATTTTTATTATTTTTATCTGAAAGAAAAAAAAAAAAAAAAGGGTCCTGGTAATCTTTACTTATAAAGCTGTTTACTAAAAGAATATCTTGTTCTAAAGTAAAATTTGGATCAAGTTAAAATTGCAGACTTGGACACTATCATAAAGTCTGCTATTGCATGAGCATAAAATGTATCACTTCCTGTGTTATGCCAAATTCATTAAAGCATTTATGATGAAAATACCCAGAAAATAGTGTTTACTCAACATACTATATTTTAACTATATAATAAGGATGAAAATATAAAATTAAGATATTTTTATATATTCACAACTTATTTATATTCTTAACTGCAAGAACAACAAAATCATTTTCCCATATTGCACTTTAACTGAATTTAATGACAAATTTTAGAATTAAGGTTTTAGATAAATGTGATGTATAATATTGCGACAGAAATTAGCGTAAGAATGCATTCATGACAAAACATTGCAAAAATACTGATATAAATTCAGTATTTTTTACAAATACATGTTATCATTCTCCTTCTGTATTTGCACACATCCAGGATAGGAAGTGTCATGATATGTTGTTTGAAAGGTAGTTATTAAATGATATTACAATTATTCCTCCATTTATAAACCTTATTGTAAAGGAGATATGCAGCATGAAGTCTGCATAAAGTATTAATGCTTTATATATATATGTATATATAGTATACAGAATTTAAATTTAAATATCTGCCTATGTTTTCTTTAGATAACACAGTCAAATCACACATTATTTTACTATTCAGAACTGATTTCAGATCACGGTCTGTAATGAAGATGATATAAATGGAGATAGAATTCATAGCTATGAAAATGTTACAATATGACACAATAGTACTGAAACCGATGAAGAATCCACATTGAGGAAGGACTAGCCCTTGAGAAAGCAATAAAAGTACTTCTGTAAGTATGACTGAAAATAAAGAAATAGCCAGTATTTTGAAAGAGCATACTAACAGATATCCAAATAAGGTAGAAGCAGAAGTTTGAAAAATCATATATAGGAGAAGTAAGACATTCCCGTTTCCATAAACACACTGATTACAAATATCTTACCATATATTCATGTATTTATAGACAATAAAATAATACACAACGAAGTCTACTGTGTGTACAAACTACAAGTGAAGATGGAAAAAGGCCGGGAAACAAATTTTATATATTTCTGTTCTCTTTTTTTTTTTTTTTTTAAATCCTTCTAAATTAATGAGTTTTTAAAGGTTTAGTATTATTTTTCTTTATTATTTTCATTAGTAATTAACAAACATATTTCTTTTGCTGTACCATATTATGATACAAATCACCTTCACAAAATTAGTTATTTTGGAAATGCAGTTTTGGATGCAAAACCTGTTTGTGTTTTCGTAACTATGTATTTACAGTATCAACGCGTTGTACAAGGATAAAGCGCAAGTAAAGCCTAACAAAAAACAAAGTTACGTTGCTCAGCTTTTTTTTTTTTTTTTCTCTAAGTACTATACTGAAGTACTTGAAAAGAGTATATAAATATATAAAATATATTACTAGGTAAACTATGTTCCCTGAAGTGACTAAAAACCCCCCAGAAAATAACCTGAGAAATGTATATTATCAGGACATACGCCATTAGCAGTAAAACTAGACAGCAACTTGAAGTCAGAAAAAAGTACTGAAAAAGCAGTTTATCCCATCAGAGTATTCCCTGCTGAAGGGTAACTTGGCAATAAAGGGGTAGAGAAGTTGGTTTGAAATAACAATAATCTATCTAAAATACACATTTTCCTGAATATGCATAGGTATACATGATTTTTCCATTGCTTGCATATTCTTTGGAATATGGAAAAGGGATGTTAGATTAGATCAGATTTTCACTTTGCTTGGATTGACAGTCAGTATTCTTGCATTTAAAAGAAGATGTCAGTTCCTTAAGGTATTGCACATGGTTTTGGTTTTAGTACAGTTCCCACCTGTGTGATTTAAAATTATTTATACTCATATGATATTGGTGGAATCACACTACAGTAATATCTTCTTGTCCCGAGAACTTGCAATAATACCCAGTCCCATGAATGAGCAAATTATCCATGGCTGGCCCTATGAATTCCTCTATTATTTGTCACAGTAAACATTTTAAATGATTTATTTGCTCTTTAATAATATGCCACATGTATCAAACTATCTTTGCATGCAGTCTGGAAATACACTTATTCCTAAAAAAAACCAGCAACAGTAAAGGTTGTATGCAGCATTAACAGTTTTTATCACCTCCAAGTTACACAATTTAGAAGTAGAATGAAGAGGGAAAATGGCAAAAGTAGTAAAAGAATAATTTGTTTCTACTTTTGCTTGTGATTATCCATGTTGATTATTTGATTAATGGGGACATGTAAAATGAGGAACACAGAGAACTGAATGTGCAGATAAGCATGCTCTCTGAGATATAACTGAAATCTATTGCACAGAAGCTTTTCTCAGTTAAGCCCATGACTGTGGAGTGGTCTGTTTTCCTGAGCTCACCTGACAATCTCCAAAGTTTCTTGCTTTCTGTGTATTGATTTTTCAGTGGAATTGTCATTTCAATTGATGAATTCATGAGACATGAAGTAAAGATGTTCTCCCTGTTTACCTAAGCTGACTCCTGCCAAAGCAACAATGTCCTCTGCAAAGAATCAAGAGTAGTGACAGTAAATAAAGAATGACATTACAGAAAAAAACAGGGAAAGTAGGCCTCCTAAATAGAGCATCTTGAAGCAATATTAAAAAAAAAAAATAAAAAATAAAAAAAAATCTTTCTTTTCATTTAGTTTTTGCCTTTTATTGCACCTTGATCATTTTATATGTATATTCCTAAGTCTCCTTCTTGGCAATGATACTAGATTTCTAACAGAATTCTAGAGTTATAATATAGACCATTGATGTAGTCCTATACAGATGGCACCATCTCTCTTCTGTATTTGCATATGTTCAATTCCTATTTTGATAAAAAGAGGACAGACAGAGTTATTAAAGATGAAAAGTTTTGCAGAAAAAGAGAACAAAGTATGACTTTGCTTTTTGAGATAGTGCATGCATAAGGATTAGGATGAAATAGTCACAGGGTACATAATAAATTTTATTTTTTCACTGCAGATCATGAGCACAATTTGACTGTTTCATGCTGGTTTCCATTCTGTGTGATAGCTGCCTCCCTTTCCCCTGTAACAGAGAGCACTCTGGAAAAAAGACAGGCTATGGTATATAACCTTGCCAAAACCAGAGCCTAGGTTATGGACCAGTCAGAGCAACGTAAAGGACTGGAAAGTGTTTGGTTTTCAGAGACTAATACACAGCTTTGGGTGAACAGTCTGGTTGGTTAGGTAACCCATTCTGAATTGGCACCAGTCATCCCTGCTGAAAACACTAATAGAAAAATTAATTACCTATGGAGAGTGCTACTGTGTTTTGTTTAATGCCCACAGCAGCAACTAGTAAGTGGTAAACCGTGATGACTTGAAGAGTTGTGTTTTGCTTCTGTCTACGTTGTACAAGGCCTAGCCCTGTACATGTTGGAATGTTGAAACTGAGACAGTTAATTGAAGTCAAGAGGTTATTAACAAGTATAATAAATTAAATTGTATAAATTAAACGGTTCTGGTTTTCAAGACAGTATTTCTGTAAAATGCACTGCATTACTGCCCTGTCACATAGTACAAGGGTTTAGGGTTTTCCATTCTTATCCCTTTAGGTACTAGAGATGGTATTGGTTGGATGTTTGCCTTGGTGATACCTGAGGTCACGTCTTGTCTTTTTCACAGCTGTTTATATTTAGTGAACTGTAACTGTAATTGTATATGATTTCATTAATTCCCAAGTCTGTATACTTCATTGCATATTCATGGATTCCTGTATGACCATTTAATGCAGAATATGGAAACAACTTTCAGAACAGAGATCAAGATACATATCACTCCCCCATTAGTCCTTGTAGAAGGTGCCTTTATTGGTGAGATACAGTTTTATGTGACCTCACATTCACTGTTTTATCCGAGGCATTTTCTTGTGCATTTTTTAATTTAGTGACTCATGATCAATAGCAGTGTTTAAGAAGTCTGGATCTAGTCAAGATCTTTTATAGACTTCACTAGGATATGAATAAAAATGTTTTTAGCTAAAAGAAAACACACATTCTAATTTTTAAGCAATCCTGTATTTCACTGAATGTGATAATCTTTTCCTCCACAAGCTCTAACTGAAATGAACCTGACCCTTTTTCTTGTATTTCATTCAGTGATCTCTACGCATGCTGGATGTAGTCCAATTCAAACACATTTAAAGGATTAAAATAGAAATTGGTTTGAGGATTCAAACATCTGTGAATTATGACAAAGCTTAAACAGATCTTCTGATCATACTGAAAGCCAATACCTAAGTGCAATACAAAGCGCTTTAAGGTTCAAAATGAGCCTCAGTTGGCTGACTGATTTTAAGGATTAGGTAAAACTTGTTGTACCCAAGCACTCTATAAAATACTCTGAAGGAGCAAGATTAAGATTTGTGCTGTCTAACGTTAGACACTAGAATGTGTCCAAATCTCTAAGTCAGCAATTTTCAGCCTTTTTGTTATAACCAAAGTGAACAAATAGGCACTGTCAGGGCCTTTTAGATGTATTTGGCTGATCTGAGGTTTGCACTTTAAGACAAGACCAGCTGAATGCTAGAAATATCTGCTTCTTTACTAGCATTACAGATATCAGAAGATCATCATGCTTAAAATCTGCTAAATCTGGTATTTAAATGGCCTGTCAGCCTTTGCACTTCTAATTTCCCACAGTTTCCTACAATTTTCACTAACAAGAACAAATATTAACTGTTAGCTTGCAAATTTTGAATATGTAGATAAGAAAATTACTGAAATAAACTTTGACTGTGTTAAGAACAGGTTTCCCAGTTAGGCTGTGGACTAGAGATTTTTAGAACTCAGCCACACAAAGCCTTCAGCGGCTTGAGCTGAGCTTTGAAATTAACCTGGGTTTGAGCAGGAGGTTGGATTAACTGACCTTCAAAGATCACTCCAACTAAAGTCTTTCTGTGGTTCTAAGAATAGTAATGTCAGTTCTAGCAAAAAGATCCCATGGGTGTTTGATTAATAAAGAGCAAAAAGGCTGAAATAGAAGATATGACTTTTGCTGCATAATTATTTTTCATTAAGCAGAATATTTATGTAGCTTTTCTTCAGTCTCCTTAATGTCTGAAACATTCTACTGCCAGCGAAACAAGAAACTGATAAAATTATGATTTTAAGTATAGAATGTGGCATAGAATGAGATTAGATATATGCTAATTAAGTCAGTAATTTTTAAAAGCTTTCTACAGTGTGTTGAACGTAATTTGAAAAGGAAACTTCTGGTCTTTGTTCTTTTCTGTGACCCCTCATCAAAAGAAGAAAGGATTTTCATATAGGATTTTATTCTTTTCATGGGGCAGAAGAGGAAAGATTTGGTTACAGATTGTAGGATTAGTGAAATTTCAGAGTGTAGTTGGAGGTCAGTGGCGACTGGCGTTCCCCATGGGTCAGCACTGGGTCCAGTCCTCTTCAATATATTCATCAATGACCTGGATGAAGGGACAGAGAGCACCCTCAGCAAGTTTGCTGACGACACAAAGCTGGGGGGGGTGGCTGACACACCGGAGGGCTGTGCCGCCATACAGAGAGACGCGGACAGGCTGGAGAGTTGGGCAGAGAGAAATCTTATGAAATTCAACAAGGGCAAGTGTAGGGTGCTGCACCTGGGGAGGAATAACCCCATGCACCAGTACAGGTTGGGGGCTGACCTGCTGGAGAGCAGCTCGGTGGAAAGAGACCTGGGAGTCCTGGTGGACAACAGGATGACCATGAGCCAGCCATGTGCCCTTGTGGCCAAAAAGGCCAATGGCATCCTGGGGTGCATCAAAAAGAGTGTGGCCAGCAGGTCAAGGGAGGTCATCCTCCCCCTCTACTCTGCCTTGGTGAGGCCGCACCTGGAGTACTGTGTCCAGTTCTGGGCTCCCCGGCTCAAGAAGGACAGGGAACCGCTGGAGAGGGTACAGCAATGAGGTACACAGAGGATTAGGGGACTGGAACACCTCTCTTATGAGGAAAGGCTGAGGGACTTGGGTCTCTTCAGTATGGAAAAAAGAAGACTGAGGGGGGACCTTATCAACACTTACAAATACTTAAAGGGTGGGTGTCAGGAGGATGGGGCCAGGCTCTTTTCAGTGATGCCCAGCAACAGGACAAGAGGTAATGGGCACAAACGTGAACATAGGAAGTTCCACCTAAACGTAAGGAGGAACTTCTTTTCTTTGAGGGTGGCAGAGCACTGGAACAGGCTGCCCAGAGAGGTGGTGGAGTCTCCGTCTCTGGAGACATTCAAACCCCGCCTGGACGTGTTCCTGTGCAACCTGCTCTAGGTGACCCTGCTCCGGCAGGGGGGTTGGACTAGATGCATCTCCAGAGGTCCCTTCCAACCCCTACCATTCTGTGATTCTTTGATTCTGTGATTTAATATTTTAACTTAGTTTAAGACAGTAGCAAATTGTATTGCTATGATGAGAAGATGCATACTGCTGAAATACTATAGTCTCTTTAGAGAATAGATATTCCTATCACTTAAATCACTACTTGTTATGAAATAATAAAAAATGTTAAACTAGGAATTGATTCACTTTATCTAAATATAGGTATTTGGTATCATTCAGGGAAAGAGTCTGAAAGAAGCTGGGAAATGTGGAATTTGAATTGGTAAATTTGCCACTAGTAATCCTCTGCTGGAGGGCTTCAGTGAAGCAAAAAGCAACAGAAATGGTGGAAATACTGTTTGACTATTGAGTGCAGATGAGCTTGACTGAAAAAAATTAGTTTTTTATTTGCATCTGTATAATTTTTTTTTCATCCCATCTCTGAAAGAGAATGAGGGAGTGGGATAGGGGGTGGTGGGGAAGAGGATCCAGATACATAAATATTCCCAGATACATACATTCCAGATACATAAATATTCTATGTCTGAATCCAAGAACTATGACTTGGACCTTTTTTATGGGTAACATATTGCAGATAAATTCAAAACAACAGAATTTCTAAGCAGACAATCACATTCAATAAGGTTATGCAGCTCTGGGTCCTAATGAGCATACACTGGTGATTACCAAATAAACAGTTAGGAATTCTTGCCATATGGAAAGTTATCTTCAGTGCTTACAATGACTTCACCCAGCTGTCACTATAAAGTGTCCAGCAGTAGAATTACTCTCTTTTCAATCTGTCAGGAAACTTCAAAGGCAATATACCATCAACATAGATTATTGTTTTTCAATATTACACCTCATACAGATAAGAAGCTGTTGCAGAAAGTCACATTTCAAGTCTTATAAACTCTCAGAACTCTCATATATATATATATGTGTTAAGTTCTATAGCTAATCATTAATTTCAAAAGACAACGGAATAGAGAAATACAGAAGACATAATACAGATTGTATGTTACATAAAATTTTGCTGCACATACATCAAAATGATTTGGCTAATCTTTGAGTGACATAAGTTGCTGCATATGCCATATGTAGCATATGCCACAACGTAGACGTTATGTCTTTATGTAGCACCTTTGGTGCATACATCTAGGAAGAAATCTTTCATTTAATGAAAGACTTGATGAAATCCATCGAATCAGGTTATTTTGATGCCACAACCAATAGCATAGAGTTTCAGTATTAAAAAATACCCTCTAGGGCAATACAGTGGACCAATATGTTTTTAATCCCCGTCTTTAGAGAGAGTTCAAGGTTGTTTGTCTACATTGGCAAAATTTAGTTTTGCGGCAAAATCAGCATGGGTTCACATTAGAGTAAAAGAGGTCACAGTGAAAAAATTAATGAAGAGTGGTAGGGCTGCAATAGTCTCTGGAAGCAAATAAAGATACAGTTAGAAAGTAGTCAGTGGTGGTTTTGTGGATGTTGTGGTCTTAGCAATAATTAATGCAGCTTAAGTAGTGTCAGGTGACTGAAACAACTAGGATGAGTTGATGTGGCTTCATGACCTATGGGAACCCTTAGGTAACAGAGGGAACTGTCTCTCTTAGTCTTGATCTCCTCTTTTATATGTTGGCTTCTATTAAGATCTTTCTATTTGACAGTCTGCCTACATTGCAGCTTGCTACTATAGCCTGTTGCTTACTTTGCCTGCTGTTGTGAGCTGCTTTGAGCCTTGCTCTGTAAGGCATATTTATAATAAAAGACAAAGATATTGTTGTAATGGTAAAATCATCAGAAGTCAGAAGAGAGGGTGAATGAAAAAAGAGAAGAAGCTGCAAGAAAAACTTCAGGTAATCTGGAAAATAAGGGGACTATAGAACTGCTAAACAAATTGGCACTTGCCAATTTAATTTTTTTATGTTTCATCATTAAGCCACAATATAAGAGACGGGGGTACTCTAGTAGCATATCTTCCAAGAGCTGTCTATTACTGGGAACTGATTGCTTGCTGTGAAGGTCTGCAGGTGGACAACTGGTCCCTGGCCTGAGGTTTGGCTACCTCTGCAGCCATGAGTGTCTGGGCAGACCATGCTAAATTGCTGGGCATGACAAATAACAGAGTGAGTAGATAACAAAATTATAGATAGCACTGTGAGAAATGGATGGATTTCACAGATGGTTAAGGGAAATTATGTGAAAGACAGCCAAACTTCACAGATATTTAGAGAAGAGGATTAAGGATCTTTTGCAGAATAGTGTCTTGCAGAGCCAGCAGTGCCTAAGTAACCATATCAGTAATATGATGCATGGCTGAGATGATCTAGGTAACAGCATAAGAAGTGCCAAATTTGTATACAGACTTAGCAAAACTGGGACTATTGGGGAAAGAAATAAGAAGGCAGGAGGGGTGCTTATGTGGGAAGACACAAGGGCAGAGAAAGAGGGGAGATCAATGGGGGAAGAAGTAGCCTGGGAAAATGAAGGGGATAAAAGGGACAGGCTGGTCATGTATGAGGTGCTGGTCTGCATGCTTTTCCTGACAGAGCCCCACACCTGCACCAGTCACTGCAAACTGTCCTGTCTTCATAATACACTGTATTCTTAATGATTTTCCATGTGAGGGGGATTTCTATTCTGCGTGTGGAGGTGCACATGCATGGCCTGATTGTGAATTTCAGCATGCGTTATCCAGTGAGTGGGATGAGAGATCTGGGTGCCTACAACTGCAGAGCCCAGGATCTGTGTACCAGGGGCTGGATGGATCAAGCATCTATGGACAGCTAGTGAAGACACCCATGCGCCAGCGCATCTGTGTATGTAGCTGTAGCGAACACTATTTGATCACAGGCAGGGGGAAGAACTGTCTTGTCCAAGATGGTATTTGGGCTATCATTTACATGTTATAACTTCTGTTGGTTCTTTCACTGTAGATGGGTAGAAAAATGGATGTTTTAAGACATGAAACACATGAAATTATGTATCTGAAAGTTCTCTGGACTGTTATCTTCTTCACCATGCAGCTATGTTTCAAAACTACAGTTCTTTCTTTTCCTTCCTCCCTCCCTCCCTCCTCCCTCCCTTCCTCCCTTCCTTCCTTCCTTCCTTCCTTCCTTCCTTCCTTCCTTCCTTCCTTCCTTCCTTCCTTCCTTCCTTCCTTCCTTCCTTCCTTCCTTCCTTCCTTCCTCCCTTCCTCCCTTCCTTCCTTCCTTCCTCCCTCCCTCCCTCCTTCCTTTCTTCCTTCCCTCTTTCCTTCCTTTTTCCCCTTCTGTGCTGTTTTCCTTTTTTAAAGTTAAAGGAAAGGGTTGAACCTCCCTTTCTTTCAGGATGTGTAGATTTTTCTTAAAAAGTATAAATGACGTATCAGTAGCTCTTTCACAGACCTGAAAATGTTCCAAATCTTTTTTGTACAACACTAACAACATAAACTAGAATGCCTTTAACATAACATGAATTAAACATAACAGTAAAATAATAAATTTACAGCATTCCTAAAACCAGTAAGTATTCTAATGTGGTTGTAAAACTCAAAACTTTATTTCTACAGAAGACTGGAAGAGAAAAGCAATTGTGTTATTATAACCTTTGTCTTATTTTCAGCAAAAAATAATCAAAAATCAAGGATTTTTTTTATTGAAAAATTGCCGTTAGACTTTTAGAGAGGGAAAGGAGAAAATTAAAATCCATCACTGAAAGATATTAGAAGTGCAAGACATTTTTCTCTTCTTTTCTATATTATCTTTTCTCCCTTCCCTCCAAAAGAAACAAATGAGAAAATGAAAGTGAAAAGGAAGAGGGGGAAAAAAAAAAAAAAAAGTATTGTCCTTACTATTATTGCATGAAAATAATGGAGAACATATTCAGCTGAAAAACATTGGGAACCTCAGTGATGTATTTCTTATTTTATAGAACTTTTTTCCTGCTAATGAACTTCAATCTGATGAAATTTTCACTACCACTAGTAGTACATTTAGAAACCAGTGGGTAAAATATACTTTCTCATTTTTTTGCAATATCTTTTTCTTGAACAATGTTTTCTTGTAGAGTAACATTATTCTCTATGATCATCATTTTGGATACACAAGAAATTAATTTCCATTGCAGACTATAAAATGCCTATTTCCTTTTTCAGGCTGATCTTCAAAATGGAGTTATTAGCTGAAAAGAGATCAATAATTTTAAGTCACTGTCCTTTACAAACTTTTCTCAGTTGACTAATCAATAGGTCAGAGAAGAACTGTTCCATCATAGGATGTAAAAGGTTAACGTTATCCTCAAGACCCCAATTCAGTTAATTTAAGACAAATATAATTTTCAAAATGTTAGGCCAAAATATATCTTGTAAACAAGAACTTTTTTTTCACAGAAAACCATGGGCCTAAACAATATAGCTTCAACTGATTAAAAATATTTTCAGTTTACAACACAGAACACAATATGTATAAAACTGCTAGTCAAGTTTAATTTCAAAGTTTTCTGTGCATGTTGTGCTTTTCTTCACATAAACAAACCCTTCTGAAGGATTTTGATAATTGAAAAATAATTCGGGTTCCCTAAGCCCTATCCCAATAAAATGACAGATGTCCCCCACTGTAACCATTTCCAGTTCCTCTTGCTACCGTCACATTTTGCTTTGCCTACTTTTAACAAGTAGAGACATTATCAAAGATCCCACTCCCTTTATTGCTCTTCTGCAATGAAATTATGAGAGTTTAGAATGCTATGAAGAGTCTAGTCCTGCCGTAGTTCCCTATAGTCAGGTTTTTATCCTTCCTCCGGTTTTAGTATAAGCTTGAAGAAATTGGGATCAAGTTTTAGTTTGTGGTCTTTTCCAGAGTCAACTAATCTTAACCCTCCTCTTCTTCCACTTTTAACAGAATAAATTGTTTAGCTGTGAATAAAGACTGAATATGGGAATGAACAACTGGACTTTGTCATCATGATACCTGATATCTATCACTCATTGTGTGTTTTCAGGTTTGTGGTTTCATTACTAAAGGATTTTGATGATGGTATTACTGCACCCTGCACTGCACAGAGCTGTTGCCTTGTTCTTGTACCACCCCAGCCATCACGAGTAGGCTCAAACCTATTATAGTCCCACTACAGTAGAAGAGAAGCAACTAAAATAAAATTACATTAAGTTAGATTGCTTCCAAAGAGGAGATGTAGGAATATTTTATATTAATGAATTTCTATAGAAGAAGAATATTTTTAAGAATTTTCCTTGGAGGAAGAATCTTTTAAAATTCGACTACATTCATTATTACACAAGAGAGGGTTTGCTTGCCTCCGCAGAACAAACTGTGTTTCTATATCCATGGTTAACTGTATCATCATAAGGAGATAACCCTGGTTCCTAGTGTTCCAAGTGCTACAGAGTCCATCCCCATTTCACGGTAGTTTAGCGCTAGCCTCCTCAGGAGCCGGGTGGCATGTGCAAGCTTCATAACACTTGATCCAGGTTGCCTCTGGGTCCCATAGGATACTCCTGTGAATAATCTGCTCATTGTAAAATGAATCATCAATTTAAAGGTTAAGAATTCATTAACATTGAATACATGTAAAATGTGATTTTAAGGGAATCTTTCCTTCAGCTTATATATATATACACACATATGTGCTTGTTTAAATATATTAAAGAACTGTACAGACAACATAAAATATTTTTGAAGAGAAGGCTTACCAATTTTCTGTAAAGCCCAGTCAATCTTGTTCCTTTGCCAAAATTTGAATTCAGTGGTGTAGTAATAAAAAACATCCTACCTCATCATTGTGAAAAGCACCTATTCACACTCACCAGCTTCAACTACCTTTCACACATTGTAAAGTTGACACACTAAGTCCTTTCCTTTAGTTTCACTGTTCCTCTTATGGCTGACTTGTCACAGAGGTCCAAAGTTTAAGCCAAATGTCCTTTCTCAAGGATATCTGATGCTTACTTTGTTCACAAAGAGGGTTTAGCGATGTAAAATAGCAACTGCCCATGTAAGAAGGTCAAAAGAAATATACTGTAAGCTTGAAAAGCAATATGTCTAGAGAGAAGGTTAAAAGTAGTTTAAGTCTAATTCCATGAAGTACAAAGTCAGGTTGTATTTCTACTTTGTTTTACATATTCACATTTGTCTGTGGCAGAAAATACACCCGTAACTCCTCTGAAGTGACTCTTGCTACAGAGTGCAGTCTGTTCCAAGGCAGTCTCTACACAAAATCAAATATGTTTTTAACAAGAATATGCATATGCACAAACACAGACATTTGCACATAGGTAGCCCTAGAAACTAATATAATATTTTAAACAGAAACAAAGGAAAATTGTATTATAAAATTTTTCATAGTCCACAGATGAAAGTATTCAGCAAGATCCTGAAGCCTGAAGTCTAGGTGAGTTCTCAATTTACTCATATGAAATGTCAAATAAGATTTTTGTATGTGGAGCAGGTGGCAATGATCAGCAAAACTGAGTTTGAAGGAGACCAGCTATGGCATTTTAGCCAAGTAATACTGTATTGCCACTGCTAGTAACAGGCTAGTAACAAAATTTTCAAGGCCTTGGGAATGAAGCTTGTCAGGCTTGGGTTGCCTGAACTTTCTTTGATGTTTGGAGCTTTGATCTCATTTGGTTTACCTGCAACAGAATTTTTTTTTTTTAAATGACTGGGTAGCTATGGCTACCATTTGTGTTATTTTTCTGTATATTTGTATGGGACAACCATGGTTTTTACACAATAGCAACAAGTTGCTATGCTGTCAGAATACCTTTAAAAATTGTTTATGCATCAGGCAGTGTCTCAGAGAATACTTCTGTTAAGGAAAGAGTCGTATTAATTATTCCATTCACTGAATGTTCCTCAAAACATTATTGAGGCAAACATAAAGATTCCCCTTAACGTAAACAAGTTTAAAATGGATTCTAAAATGAAGATTCATTCTAAACATAAACACATAATGCCCCTTTAGATTTAATGGGGTACCCCGGCAGCCCAGCAACTGCCCCCTCCAGAATGGCAGACGCTGCCTAAAGGTCCTCTGCTGCACCTGTGAGCCCCATGCAGATGTCTCCATACCTTCAATAGCAAAAGATATCAATATTTAGGTGGCTGCATCATTCCTAATTGTCTGACTTCCAAGGTGCCATACAAGAGACAAGAAAGTGTTCCCTTTCAATTTCCCAAAGTTGCTTACACTTTATAATATTCTAAATTAAATGTTATAGTGATATTTGGATGAGAACCAGTGATGGTATGGATGAGAGTCACAAAATAATCACACAATTATTTAAAGTGGTACTCCTTCCTATTAAAATAATTGAATCTTTTTGTTGATCAAACTCTTAGCACTGGATCAACATATTGGATCAAACTGCTAATACTCAGCAACTTCAGTTCTTGTACTTCAGGACAGTCAATTCAATTAAAACGCTCCCATTATGTATGATTAAAAGTCCTCTGCAGACATTGACTATGCTTGCTGGCTGGGGCTGACATTATGTTCACATTATCAAATATCCTATGGATATTTTTTTGCTTTCCTGTTCCATTTATTGCTGTGCTATATATTTTAACTGTTGAGTATTTTAAAACATGTATACTCACTTGAAAGAGGTAATCTTGTGTTCTCCACTGGGGGCACCTCTCTATGGACAGAATCTACACAGACTCTTGTGTGAAAATCCATCTGGAATCCATCCAATGCTGCATGAAAGTGTGTTGTCCAGCATCTGAAGGGATGTAAAATTTACTATCTATATTCTTTTTTTTTTTGTTCTATCTTATTTAAACAGCTATTTTATTATGCCATTTGTTGTCAGGCCTTTTCTTACTGAGATCCAAAAAGAACTCCACACCATCTCTCTCGCCCTTCACCCTGGTGGAGAACACCTTGTTTATTGGATTTTGAGATATTTGTGTTTACTTGTCAAAATGGAAGATATTGGAAAAGTGACACTATCACATACTGAGGCATCGCTGTTTAATTTTTGAATTTTCTGTTACGTGTGTGCATGTATAGGAGAGAGCTGGACAACATCCATAATAATGTCATTGAATGCCTTCTTAAGAATAAAAAGTAACACAACATTGTAATAAACAACATTTCACATTCTTTTAGATCAGAAACCTAGTCATCCAGTTTTGAACTTTAATCGGATACTTTTGTGGTAGAGTACAAGATAGATAACTGCATATGCATCAAATGAGTGGATTATGACTCTTCAGAAGTTAAAGTTCATCTCTGCAATTAAATCAACTCTGGTAAAAACAGCAGCTTTGCAGAAAGGTCATACATGAGTGCTGAGAGGCTGCAATCCAAAGCATCTAAAATAAACAGCAAATGAACTGCCTAAAAGCTTGTAAATCTAGCCTTTTCTGTACATCTGCTGACAAAGCCAAGATGTTATGGCATGGAATTTTTTTAAATAAACTTGAAAAAGAAGCTAATTTACTTTGGCAGATTATTTGCATTGGAGACACTTAGTGGAAATCCTGTTTGCCCATGACAAAAGTTTTTTGGTTTTGTTTTTGGTTTTGGGTTTTTTTTAACTGTTTCTAAGTGTTAATGAAGCTGGAAACAGATCTTAATGTATTCAGGAAAAGAAAGAAGAGGTTTTGTGGAAGACAGCACCTTAACTGAGAAAAAATGAAATTTAAGATTACAGTTTAAAAAAAATGTACCAGACAAAAATGGGGACACAACTGGAGTGTTTAAAAAACTGATATATTAAAGCAAGGTGCTATAAAACATTTTTCCACAATACGGTATCCAAAATCAATTTTTTTTAATGAAATTAATTTTCATTGAAAAATAATAGTTTTCATTACTCATTGAAAGACTTGCACCATTCTTTCAGAGAAAAACAAAGGAACATATTTCTCCACTTTCAAACATGAAGAATCCTTCAAAAGATTTATACCATCAGGAAAATTAGTAACAAGTTGTAGAAGAATTAATAGGAAGGGATTCTGGGGAAACTAGCATGCAAAACTGCTAAAGAACATATAGCTTTATTTTCATCTAGTGTTTTGCAGAAAATAAACTATTATGCAGGGGTGTATCTAGAACATAAATAATGCAAAAGTAATTTTGTGCACTAAGGATATAATGTGCAGATACATTAAATAAAAAAAAAAAAATTAAAAAAAAAATTAAAAAGGAATCTAGCATCCTGTAAAAGTAGAATCCGAAACTCCATGTTTAATTTTAGAACAAATCTGCACAGAGATGCAGTTAAATGGGGAGTAGTAGAACCTGAGGTCTTTTCCTTGCCCCCTTTATACCGCCTAAATCTTTTCTGAAAAGTTGGATTCGTTGTTCATGTGGAGCGGTATGAATTTTCACCACTGTGACCAACAGAGAAAAGATGTTCTGTGATATAAGCGAGTGAACCACTGTGCTGGAACATATTGGTGGACTGGCAACATTTCATTACCTGTTAGCTGACTCAGCATTTCAGTTTTTAGAGCATTTTTTATTATATTTTTTTTAGTCCTTAAATCATTTGAAACATGCTCAAATAAAATATCAATATTTTATAGAGATTTATTTTGCCCTTGAAGTACAATGGTCTGTGATTAACTTGTTCTTCTCATACTTCCTGCAGTTTTCAATTAAAAATATACTAAGGCTTAAATTTACTATTAGGTTTTGTTAGTGTTGGCTGATTTTACTACATCTTCTCTCAGCTAAACAGTAATGTGGTTCAAGAGATGATGGGTGACTAGTAGCTGAATCAGCTTCAGATCAGAATCTTCTTTAAAATAATTTAAGAAAAAAAAATATTTCGCTATGATAAAAATAAGAGGAGAAATAGACAAAGGGGAGAAATATGTCTCCTCCTTCTTCCCCCTGCCCCCCAGAGTAATTGTGAATGGGCTTCATTAAGTATAAATGGGTACTATAAATGTGTTGTGCAACTTGTCCTGTTCTCACTCCTCTCTTTTTATATTTTTTCTTGATTTCTTATTAAGAGATAACTAACCTAAGATAGAGCTTTAACCAGTTATTATTTTCCTGTTACTGGAACATGTGAATGACTAATATTAATCATACAAATAAACAAATTTGTGGGAGCCCTTGGGAAATTAATGTGGAAGTAATTCTCTCTTCTTTTCCATGCTTGCTTGATTCAGTATTTTCAGTTCCTGTTTTCTCTAATTAAAAAATACATGGATAGGTTTGAGGGAGATAAAATCTATCAATTTTTCAACAGAAAATCAATAAAACTAGACAAAGGCTCATTGTCTAATGAATATGAAAAAATCCTAATTATGTAGTTTTAAAATATAATTTTAGAATTATATCCTGATAAAAAGGTATATTTTTTCACAACTCCTGAAGCTTTCCAGCATGAGATATTTTCATTTAAAGTACAAGCTTGAAAGCAACAACTACTGGTGTCACATACCTTGAAATTAGAAACAGATTACTTCTAGATGATTCATAACTGTAATAATCCACCCTTAATTTTTACAACCATTGCAACAGAACCAAGGTCTTCCTGTGAAACAAGCAAGGTACTGCATATGTGTGGGGATGTTTGGTGCTCAACCTGCCCAGCATGGAACAGAAGATCCTTCCATGACACAGAAATGAAGTGTAGGGCAGGCTAAGTATAGACGTCTAGTACATGATAATGTAAGAATTTGACAATGTATTTATGTGTGTATAACCTACTCTGTGAGCTATGATGAGTTACAGCATGTTTTACAGGAATTGTCATGATGTGCAATATGAAGTGTTTTTGCAACCTTTTCTTGAAGTAAGTGCATCTACGATGTAAAAAGTGTTAATGAATTAATAGTTTGGAAATGATCCACTGACTATTTTTATGAATACTGTGCCAAACTCTTTCCTTATCTAGCTTATTAGAGACTAAAATGTCCAGATTCCCATATGAATTCCTCCTAAAAAACCAAACCAAACCAAACCAAACCAAAACAAAACTTAATACTGTTCATTTTGAGGTTCTGAGCTCTGTGTGTTACTTCCAATTTGCCTATATTGAATTCCATTTGCAATGTGCCAATGTAACTTCAAATTAAGTCAAAATGTATATTACTTTTTTCCCTCAGAAATGTGTTGCTTTTATGTCATCAATGATTTAGGAAGAAAAATCTCTAAAATAGCCCTCAGCAGATATCTTATTTTTGCTTCATTACCTGAAAGATAATCAATAAATATAATTCTAAGGGCCATTAACAAAATATTTTCTTTTAGAAAATATTGAAAAAATAAGCCCTTTTTTTTTTAGTTTAGATCTGAAGGGATAGAGAAAAGAATGGATTAATTATGAATAATTGGAAAATTATATTTAATGTTATTATTTTTTGAAGGTAAAACCAGTTTCATTACAAATCTTGCTCATTTTATGTATAACCTTTTAAAATGAACCATCTGTTGGTATTTAATATTGTCTAGTGCACCAAAAAAAAGAATTTTTCCAAAATTTGCAATGTGTACAAATATTCACTGAATGTTTAAAAGATATTTTTAATCACTACTTTATTAAAGTCAGAAGTCAACCATTCTAAATATAAGACTTCTCAGAACTTAAGTTGTTTCTACAGACCTAATTTATTCTCTATCTATATATCATATGCGTTCTAATATAGCTCTTTAGTTAAATGATCAGATATTTGTTTTAGCTTTACTTAACAGTATTAATAGTGCCAGAAGATGAAGTAACAAACACGGGCAGATGTAATTAGCCTTGATTTAATATTTCTGTGCAACCTGAGTCATCATTTCAGAACAATGCAGAAAGAATATAAACCATCTAATTTTTCAGTTAATCAGAAATTTGGCCAGTCGGAAAGAAAATTTTGATTTGAATGCATAGATGATAGTAGTGGATAGATTAAATATACTTTACCTGATGGAACTGCATCACTGACTTGTAGTTTTTACACGAGGAGTGGATTTCTTCAGTATTCCAGTCCACCAACTGGGGCAGCTTTTCAGACTGAAAAGGGCAAAATGAAGGTTCTGACACAAAACATTGACATCTGTTTACAGTTTAGCTTTGCTAATAAATAAAGGGACAAGTGCTTTGTTATGAATTTAGAAGGTGTAATTATATGAGCCTTCTCTTACAGCTGTGTTGGAAGCTGTGCTCTGTCAGGCATGACACGTGGGTTGCCAAGTCATTTGGAATAGAAAATCATAGGGCAGGCAGCTATAACTGGTAACCATTTTCTGCACTTTATTCATTTGATAAACTCATATGCCTTAAATATACCTTATGCATCCACTGTGACACTTTGCTTTAGGAAGACTTGCCTGATTTTCTTAAAGCACAAGAGACTAAGAAGCTGCTTCTGATCCATGTGAGCATAAATGCCTGTTGTGGTTTGGGCTGGCCACTAAAATGAACAACAGATGCTCTCTAACTTCTCTCCCAAGTGAGAGAAGAATGAGAGAGAGAGAGAGCGACTTATGAGTTGAAAAGAAACTAAAGTACTTTAATGAAATATTAATAATAAAATAATAATAAGAGAAAGATAGTAATATTAATAAGAAAATAATGAAATAGATGCAACATATACAAAACCGTATTGAGCTCCCAGGATGATGATCGCGTCACCAGTGGGCACAGGTCTCATGGTTTGAGGTGGGGGAGAGCATCTGTCATGTTTCAGTCGCCAGTCAAGCCCAAACCATGACAACTGGGAGAGCCCCAGGCTGGACTCAGCAACGGACATGAACTGGATTCCAGATCTGGATTCAGGAATGCACCGATCACGATCAAGTCTTCTTTGGACACTGGCCATTGAAGAAGGAGGCTGACTCCTTTGATCCCTCAGCTTTTATACTGAGCATGATGCAATGGGACGGAATACCCTGTTGGTCAGTTTTGGGTCACCTGTCCTGTCTGCTCCTCCCTGCAGGTGCGACCCCTCTATGGTTTTCTGGTTTTGACACTTCAAGTTGGTGCATAACAAAGTTAATTGACCTTGGTTGTCATAGCGATAAGTATAAGCAAGAGCCTCTCGGCATACTGTTCAGACCTTATTTGCTAGAAGCAGATACTCTCTGAAAAATACGCCACTATTTTCAAGGAGTTAGAAGAAGCTTAACTGAAAAGTAAAATGACTGAAAAAAAATGGGTTCTGTTTTAACTCAAACTAGGGCAATGTCTCATTAGCTGCTGTAAACAACTTCCTTTGGAGATAAAAATATTTACTTTTACTAAACATTTCATACCTGAGTATAAATACGGACTACTTGTAGTTGGAATGATAAAAAAGACCTTAAATGTCTTTTGAATAGTCTTACCCATGCACTGTTCATTATGCATATTTTAGCCTGTATTAACATACTTCAGATAATACCTACACAACACCTAATTTTAAGTTAGCATATCCCATTACCAAAAAAATAATGAATGTATACATAAATAATGCTTTAGTTATAACAGTTACTGTTGTTATAATTATTATTAATAATGAATATGTAATTTATAAATATATTTTTTTACATGAGGAGGAAACCTCAGAAACTTTGCTGTAGAAATTAGTAAATTTGTATTGTAAATAAATAGTAAGTCTGTAGAAATAAAGATGCAAGATGAATGGAATACTATTTAGAACTCTAATATCATCCTAGTTTAAGGAAAAAGGTTTAATTTAGAAATCATTAAAAATAATGTTGACTTGTGCTTTGAAATACCTGATTTTTATTGTGTCATTGACTGTAAGCCAAGTCATAGAATTCTGCCTAGGCATTTTACCCAAGTCATCCTTTCCCTAAAGTAGTAATAGTTTAGAGCAAATAAAGCAACAAGGTAGCTAGATCACTACCCAGAATGCAAAAAGTTAATGGCATGGTAACGTCTACAATACAGGCAATAAGACTGCTAACTGACTATTCAAATATGTACTGGTTTATTTATTTTAAAAACAACTATATGGATGTATGAAATACTTATTAAATGCAAAATTATGAGAGAGACAGAACTGTGAGACCAAGAATAAGTTCTGTTGAAATCCTTGTATGATAAGTCACATTTTCTTTGCATGTTTAGCTAGTCTTTTTGCAAGCAGAACACTAATTGCAAACACTGAGTCTTTGCTTGAGTGAGAATGTCAGGATTTGGTCTTTTATTACAAATACAAAAGCTTTATGCTAGCATTGATAATTAAATAGAATGAAAAGACATTTTGCATTAATATGTGATGCCTTTCATCATTAGGCAAAATATTAGCAATTGTAAATTAATTTAATAATTCCTTTCAGAATCCATTTTGCAATGTTTATTCAATACTTTCTGGACAAAATTCATTTCCACAAGAGTAGTTCAGTACCTCTGCTGAAGGTAAGGTTCACTTTTAAATATTTATGCCTATATATACCCTGCTAATACATTTCAGAATTGACTTATATCCACTACTAATATCACTATTTCTTATAAAAATTCCCTCTCTCTGTCCAGAGAAGATAAACCAAGATGATGCTTATTAATAAAAAAATAATGAAGAAAAACTAGAGATTTATAGACAAATCCCATCAAAATTAGATGGGCAAATAATCCTATATATTATTTATGGAGTAGAAGATAAAAAGTAGATTAAAAACAGTCAGCACGAATTTACTTTGTCAAATTAGTCTAACTGTTCTCTAAAATTATTTTGCGTCCATAGAGAAAGCAAAAATCTTTACCTTAGCACGGCTTTGAAATTATCCCAACACACTTTTTAATAAACTATCTGAAAAACATGGAATAGGTAAAACTACTAGCAGGTGGCTGCATAACTGCTTAGCTGATATCAACAGTTTACTGACAAAAAGGAAGACTGTAACAAGAAATATTCTGCACGGATCCATCTTGAGTCTGATTTTATTCATGTATTTTCATTATACACCATCCAGAGGAATCCTGACAGGTTTTAGAGGGGGGTCAACAAGGCCAAGTGAAGGTCCTGCATGTGGGTCAGAGCATGCCCAATACAAGCTGTGTGGAGAATGGATTGAGAACAGCCCTGAGGATAAGGACTTGGGGGTGTTGGTTGATGAGAAACTCAACTTGAGCCGGCAATGCGAGTGTGCTCATAGCCCAGAAAGCCAACTGCATCCTGGGATGCATCAAAAGAAGCGTGGCCAACAGGTTGAGGGAGGTGATTCTGCTTGTCTACTCTGCTCTGGTGAAACTCCACCTGCAGTACTGAATCCAGCTCTGGAGTCCCTGACAGAAGAAGGACACGGAGCTGTTGGAGCGAGTCCAGAGGAAGGCCATGAAGATCATCAGAGGGCTGGAGCACCTCTCCTATGAAGACAGGCTGATAAAGTTGGGGTTGTTCAGTCTGAAGAAGAAAAGGCTCCAGGGAGAATTTAGACCAGCCTTCCAGTACCTGAAGGGGGCCTACAGAAAAGGTGCAGAGGGACATTTTGTCAGGGAGTGTAGCAATAGGACAAGAGGTAACGGGTTTAAACTTCAAGAGGTTAGATTTAGACTAGATATAAGGAAGAAACTCTTAACTGTGAGTGTGGTGAGACACTGGAACAGGTTATTAACATAGACGTTATGGATGCCACATCCCTGGAAGGGTTCAAGGCCAGGTTGGATTGGACTTTGAGTAACCTGGTCTAGTGGATGGTGTCCCTGGCCATGGCAGAGGGGTTGGAACTAGATGATTTTTCGGGTCCCTTCCAACCAAAACCATTCTATAATTCTATGATTAATGTTCGGATTGATGGTATATTTAGCTAATTTGCATATGACGTGAAGCTGGAAGAGGCTAAAAATCTGCTCAGTTACAAGATTAAAAGAAACCCAAACAAATAAACCAAAACGCTTTCATTAAAAAAAGAAACAATGAAATGCAACAGCAAGGACAAGGTATTGTGTTTATGGAGAAATAATTACTTGCTCAAGCACAGCTCAGAACAATTGGTTTGGCACCAGTTCTATTAAAAAAGGATCCAGGGTTATTGTGGATACTGTGCTGGACATAAACAAAGTATGTGGTTTTGTCATAGAAGAGACATAAGCACCTGTACCTGACATAAAAACACATGTAAAACCTCTAAGACAGCCTGTCTTTTCTCATCAGTGCTAGAGCTCAGCTGGAGTGGTGTCCATTTTGGGGTATTACCCTTCAGAAAAGAAGTGAACAAACTGGAGAGTAACCTGAGAAGAGAAATATTTGTCTGAAATTTAGAAAAGATGCCCTACAGGAAAGAATGAAGAAATGTGTTGCTGTTGGTTTTGCCCAAAGGAGACAAATTTGAGGGAGACAACCTTGGAACAAATAGAGAATGATGCAAAAAATCATCATGCTGTCTACACAATTACATTATGGCAAGGAATGCTCAAGTTAAATATTAGAGAGCATTTTTTAGAAAATTGTGCAATTAAATAAATCACTTAATGAGGCTGTGGAACTTCTGTCTTTAGTCATACTTAAAGATATGCAGGACAAGTCACTATCAGGAATAACAGAGGTCCATGTCCTTGCAAATGATCCTGCATTTGAACAGTGGGTATGGTGTTCTGGTTTGAGTGACACAGGACGAATTTCTCTTGAAGTAATTTTAATTTTCAGTAAAGTCTCTTCTAATGCTTGGGAACACTGTACTTTTAGAAGACTCTAGCGTCTGAATTTTTTTTAAATATTTACTTTATCTCCAGCTATGGTATGTGGGCTTCAAGATTTCAGTGTTTTCAAGTTAGACAGGTGCAGCGATGAGAAGGAGAGAGATCCAGGCACTTGACCCAAGCTGGCCAGCAGGATTATTTCATACGATGAACGGCACACTCAATATAAATTAGAAAGTTTGCTGAGGCGATCTCTCTCTTCCTTGATGGCTGCAATCCCGAGAACTTCTTGCCTTGGCGCCAGACCCCTGGGGCCTTCCCTTTCTCCCAAAGCCATTGCGTTCACAGTGTCTTACATTTTCTGTCCACTGCTGGGAGTGCACAGCTTCCTAATGATATAATTGGCTGAGTATAACCCTTGTATATTTTATATTGGTATCGGGATCGATGCTGGTTCTTCAGTGTTATTAGATTTCCTTGTTTTTTCCCGGTTTCCCGGTTCATGAGCTTTCAGCCATATTTGTTTTACGGCTATTGCACACATTTTTATTTTAAAGGAATTCTGCTTATAAAGCTTGGCTATATTCTTTTTATTTATAGATAGCTTTCTGAAATACTCTTTTTGAGTATACTCTTTCTGAAATACTCTGAAATACTTACTTTCTTGTCCTTTTCAACATTTAGACAATTGGTTTTATTTACATTGTTTGACTAGAGAAGTTATCAGGTGTTCTTGAATTACAGGAAAACTGAACAAGCAAACAAAATCTACCTTTTTTTATCACAAAGGAATAAAAGTGTACAAAAATCTCTTCTTTTCTTCAGACTTTTTTTGCTAGTTTTAAGAAAAATGATTAGGAAAAATATTGGAACAACCATTTCAAGAAGCTTTCATTGAACATGTTACTTGCATTTCTTAGCTTCAAAGTTGAGTATATTATATTCAATCCATATTTGAAACATATTTCTACACTCTCTTGATCTAGCTCCTGAGATACACAAATGTTGCAGTGATTTTTTGGTAATATTTAGGTATGGGGAGTTGAACTGACTGCACATACTCTATAAAATCATAAGTGTAGAAACACTTTCCACTGAATTGAACTGACGATATGTAGGTAAATTGATGCTTCTATTTGGAAAATTCTTTCAAAATCCACACTGACTTTAATCTTTGTATATATTTTGTCATGTAACAGGTTGGGGGAACCAAACAATCCTCATATAGAAGTGTATTCAATGCAACAACGTTATAATAACATAATTTTCTGAAATTATCTGGAAAGATGGATGATTATTGCCATTTGCATTCGAATCAGGACTGAGTCTTCAACAAAGATTTTATCATGGTTGAAGTGCCTTTGAAATAAGTTTCTTTAAGAGCAAATAGTGCAAATGATGATCTGCTTAGAGGAGAGAGAAGAAAAAGGATTTTTGGAAAGTATTTGCAAGGAAAGTTTTCTAGCATAGAGAGTTGAAAGGCATTATATGTGTAGAAAAGGGAAGGAAAACCTGCTGTATAATGCATTAAGATTAGGGTGTCTTGGTGATGTAGTTCTAAACTTGCCTACAGATTCACAATAATTTTCATTGTAATGTCCTTTCTGTATTGTCCCTATTTCATATTTGCTCCCTAATTATTTATTTTGACACATGTAAGAGTTGAAACAAGAGGAAGCAATGGTCTGTAAAGATACAGAATGTAGTTTTATTAATTTTAAATTCTAATGAACATAATTTATCAGAAATACTTGAGTCAAATCCTCAAATTAAGGTTCCGTCTACAAGACGTTACCTGAGCCTCATATTAAATAGCTAGTATTCATGGATGTCCACCATATGATGGACCTCCTGAGTACTATTGCCTCTCAATGAGTCCTGGTGACAAGCTACAGCAATGTAATTTCCTCTGCTTATTAAATCTAGTCTGTCTACTGTTATTCCTTAACCTAAATTTCAGCCTACAGAATGCTATAAAGTTAGTACATAAGTGAAGTAGTTGTCTTGTAAACGGTACTGAAAAGCCAAAAATAATTTTCCTGTGAACAAAATAATCTAGAATTAAGTATTCAAATCCTATAGAAAGCCCTTCAGATTTCTGGCACCAGACCTACTCTTTGCTAAAAACAAACAAACAAACAAACAAACAAACAAACAAACAAAAAAAACCCAAAAACCCCCCAACATTGTCATTGCAGTGACATATTCAGGAACTTCACTATGTAAGAGGGAAATAGGGCAGCATTATTAATTGTCACTTTCATAAGAATTGAGCCCAGAAAGATATTTTGTAAAATAAAACACATAGGTCATTTATAGCATCCCTCTTCTTTTTAGCAGAGAAAATATGTGTCAAACCAGTAGACATGATGATTTTTGGTATTATTGGTAGATAACATGGGGAAATGTCTTGTGAATATAAAATTGTCTAGTCCAGGTAGAATAAAAATGCAGTCATATTTCTGTAAAGTGGATTATCAAGTCATATAACTAAGCATCCATTCTTTGGAGGATTTGATGGATAGTTCCTGTTATTCTGGAGACTCTTCTAAAAATCATCTATTACTGTTTACAATTAGATATTGCAAAAGACATGGCTAATGAGGCTGAAATAATCTGAAGATGCTCAAGTAAATTTCATGCATCTGGGTATATGAGTGTCTACACTGAATACAATAACTAAAATCAGACCGTCACATCTTTAGATACTGAAGCTACTATGTTTTAGCTACAACTGGCTACTATTAAATAATGTTTTGATAATGACACTTCTGTTAATTAAAAAAAAAAAAAAAAATCCTGTCATATTATGTTAAAAGAAATAAAAATGTTATCCTTTACTTTTATCAGTAAATAAATGGTAGCCATTCAGTCACATGAGTAGTTGGCAAAGATTCTGTGTTGTACAACTAGAAATAGCAAATGTTTTTCCTCTTTTCATTCAGATCATTACATAGTCAGATTAGTGGTTAAATAGCACTAGTTTTCCTTTCCCTAAGTGGCCTTGGAAAGCAGAGCCTGTAATTTAGTAACAGCTGCAAGGAATTAGCTGAAAACAATCTACTACAGATGTAGACAATTCAAATTATAAAACAAACAAAAACAAGCCATTCACACAATCAAGAGCCTCATCCCCCAAGTTTATTCAAACTGCTTATTCAAGTTGTTTTGATGTTCTTCCACAGGGTGATTAAAAGTGTGGAGCATGTGTCCATAAAAAGTAATTTATAAGTGTTCATAATGTATATAACCATATTATAAACTTTTTTTTTTTTTTTTTTTGAGAGGTGGGGGTGTTATCTTAAGGCATGGTTCTTGCAATGGCATGCAAAAATCACATTCTTCTTCGATGCCAACTCTGTATCCAATTATTTCAGGTCATAGGTGCCTACTTTAGTAACAAAAAAAGAGTTTCTATTCCTTTCTATTCTTGTTAATTCCTCAGGTTCCTTGCTTCTGGAGAGTTTGCTGGGGTATAATCTTGCTGATGTATGTTCTTCATTGTTCCATTATTAAGAAAATTTGAAATTCATACAGCTAAATCAAAATTATTTCCACACTTAAACTATAAAGAAATCTGTGTTTTGACCAGAAGAAGAAGATTGGCAGAAATATTTTTATTTGGTTCAAAATTTCTCAGAAGTATACGTTTAAATAGAATGGTAATTTTTAAAAGAAAATAATATCCTGAAAATTTTAAAGAAAAACATCTTAAATTCTTCTAGTTTCAGGGTAATTGTATTTTTGACCTGTTTTGGGTGGGTTTTTTTGTTTTTGTTTTTGTTTTTTTTTCAAAGAACTTTTCATCATTAACTGTTAAGTTAAAGCTAATAGAACAATTTTTTGCTAAGAAAGTAATTTTCACTATTTTTGCAATTATTTTTGAATAGAAGGTCATGATTTCACTTAAATATTGCCAATGTTGTGTTTATGAACAAAGAATAATCTTTTTCCTTTTAACAATAAACCAGAAGTACAGTCTTAATGAAATAAGTCCAGTCTCTGATAACAATGTCAGTGGAAAGATAAGAGACTACAGTCCAAGATGAAGAAAGAACACCTTAAAATATTTTGGTAAGTTTCTGATTTCTACACTTCATATGAGTTTCACCCTACCATTCATATGGATTTCAGAAAAACTAGTTTCTATCTTAGAAAAATTATGAACTGAAGATAACATAACAGCAAACATGGAAAAAAAATTGAAACCAAGGAGCTATGTACCTAAAAATAATTCAAATTATTATTCTTTTCAAAAGTATCATCAGTGCACTAAATCACATCTAAAATTATTTTAGTATAATTGTTCATGAGGTTTTATTTGTACTGAGTAGGATTATCTAAGTGCTGAAGCACTCGTCTACTCTCCTGCACATAAAAGAAAATCCATTTTTGCTGGTGCTTCTTTCCACCATTGTAAGCACGTAAAGCTTACGGTGGCAGGTTTGAGGGAATGTGATATAGTCAATTTTCCAAGCCTCCCCATACTTATATTTTAACCATCGTCCCCCATACCACAAAGGTTTTAACCTTTTAGCTTGCTTCATTTCAGAACATGTTCCACAATCGTGGATAACCTGCACAATAGCGTCCATGGTTAAATCCACCCCTCGATCACGGGACCACTTATATGTTGCATCTCTTCCTTGATGACCTGAAGAGTCATGGGCCCACAGAGCTAAAAATAGTTCACCTATTCACAGTCCAGATCTGTCTGGAAATTCTTAGCAGCCTGATCTACTTTCTTATTGTTTCGATGTTCCTCAGTGGCCTGACTCATGGGTACATGGGCATCTACATGGCGTACCTTCACGACTAGTTTCCCTAGCCAGTCAGCAATATCTTGCTCTAATTCATCAGCCCAGATGGGTTTTCCTTTGCGCTGCCAGTTGCTCTGCTTCCACTATTTTAACCATCCCCACAGAGCATTTGCCACCATCATGAATCAGTATAGAGTATCGGCCACTTTTCTCGTTCAGCAGTGCCTAGGGCCAGCAGAATGGCTTTTACCTTTGCAAATTGACTTGATGAACCTTATCCTTCAGTAGCTTCTGCAACTCATTGTGTAGCACAGCAGCTACACATTCGATGTTTTCCTACAATATGACAAGACCCATCAGTGAACAAAGCATATGTTTCTCGTTATCTGAGAGTTCATTATATGGCAGAGCTTCCTCAGCACGAGTCACCACCTTCTCCGGTGGCATTCCAAAGTCTTTGACTTCAGGCCATTTTGTGATCAATGCTACAATTCCTGGATTATTTGGGTTTCCTATTCAAGATCACTGCGTGATTAAGGCAACTGACTTACTCCAAGTAGCATTGGTAGCATGATGAGTAGAAGGAATTTTACCCTCGTACGTCCAACCCAGTACTGGTAATCGGGGAGCTAGGAGGAGCTGTGCTTCAGTACCAATTACCTCTGAAGCAGCTTTAACTCCTTCATATGCTGCCAATATTTCTATATCTCAATTGGGGTATAGTTGGCCTCAGAGCCTTTACATCCTCAACTCCAGAATCCTAGGGGTCGACCTCAAGTCTCCCCTGGTGCTTTCTGCCATAGGCTCCAGGTAGGACCATTGTCCCTGGCTGCAGTGTAGAGCACATTTTTAATGTCCCGTCCTGTTTGGACTGGTCCAAGGGTTACTGCATGCACAATCTCTTAATTTTCTCAAAGCCCTGTTGTTCCTCAGGACCCCACATAAACTCGTTTTTCTTTTGAGTGACTTCATACAGAGGTTTCACAGTCTGACTGTATCCTGAAATACACATTCTCCAGAAACTTACAACACCTAAAAAGGCTTGTGTTTCCTTTTTGTTAGTAGGTGGGGACATAGCTGTTATTTTGTTAATCACATCCACTGGGATCTGGCAATGACCATCTTGTCATTTAATTCTCAAGAACTGGATGTCTCGCACAGGTCCCTTGACCTTACTTTTTTTTACAGCAAAACCCGCGTTCAGAAGAATTTTAATTATCTTCTTACTTTTCTTGAAAACTACTTCTGCTGTATTACCCCACACAATGATATCATCAATGTATTGCAGATGTCCTGGAGCCCCACCCTTCTCCAGTGCAGCCCATGGCAAATAGTAGGGCTGTGTTTCCACCCCTGGGGCAGTCGATTCCAGGTGTACTGGACACCTCTCCAGGTGAAAGCAAACTGTGGCCTGCACTCTGCTGCTAAAGGAATTGAGAAGAATGCATCAGCAATGTCAATTGTAGCATACCACTCGGCTGCCTTTGACTCCAGTTCATACTGAAGTTCTAGCATGTCTGGCAGAGCAGCACTCTGGTGGTGTGATCTCATTCAGGCCACAACAGTCTACTGTTAATCTCCAGCCTCCGTCAGACTTTCGCACTGGCCGTATAAGGCTGTTCAAGGGTGATCAAGTCTTGCTGATCGCTCCTTGGGTCTCCAGCCAACAAATCACATTCTGTGTGGGAATCAGAGAGTCTCGATTAGAGCAATACTGTCGTCAATGCACTGTGGCAGTAGCAATTGGCACCTGCGGTTCTTTAACCTTCAGCAGTTCCACCACAGAAGGGTCATCTGAAACGCCAGGTAAGGTAGATGGCTGTGTAACATCCTCAGTCTCTACAGCTGTTATACCAAAAGCCCACTGATAGACTTTTGGGTCTTTGAAATACCCTTTCTTGAGGTAGTCTATGCCAAGGATGCACGGAGCATTTGGGCCAGTCACAGCTTCCCATTTATTCCCAGTTAGGCTCACTTCGGCCTCCAAAACAGTCAGTTCTTGAGACCCACCTGTCACACCAGAAATAGTGACAGATTTTGCCCCTTTATGATTCAATGGCAATAGGGTACACCATGCACCAGTATCCACTAAGGCTTTATACTTTTGTGGCTCTAATGTGCCAGGTCATCGAATCCACACAGTCCAATAAATTCGATTATCCCTTTCTTCCTCATGGCTGGAGGCAGGGCACCTCTAACCTTGAGGACACCATCTATGATTAGCAGATGGGTTGGAGCAGCCACCCTCCTGCAAAAATTCTTTCTTCCATCTGTTTTACCTTGCAACTCAAACACTCATGCTTGTAGGACCAGAGTAGGTTTTTTATCCTATTTATTCATATCCTCTCCATAGTTGCCATAGCAAAGCTGCAGGATATCCTGGAGCAGGTCCTGTTTCTCTTGAATCAATTTTGTAGAAGGGTGTTTTTTCTTAATGGCTGAAACATGAGCCTGTTGAGGGGAAGAGTGGGATTCTCTCTCCATCACAGACAGTTTTTCAAACAGCTTATTTTTCTTAGCTATTGCCTCATTTTGCAGAGCTATTGTCTTGGTCATTACCTCTATTTTCTCAGTCATTTTTTCTACAGCTGACACAGTGAGGGGGACGAGAGAGGCTATCTTCATACTAGCGTACCCTATTAGCCACTTCATTTACAGTTGGTGCATCAACATCAGATCCTCCCCAAACCATTGTTGACAATGTGAATATATCGATGGTGCACTCTGCACAAATTTTCTTAGCAAAGATTTTTTGCATGGCATTTCATCAGGGTCTACGTTCACTTGCCAGTCACCATAAATCACCTCTCAACACAGCCAGTTTCCTCAAGTACTTGATACCTTTTTCCATGCTTATCTACTCACTTGGACAGCATTCAATACCACCCTTAAATGGATACCTGCCCTTTGCAGCTGATAGCAGTTGCCTCCACAGACTGAGTGTTTCTCCAAATCACTTTATCAATGCCTTCATCTCTGACCAGGTTTCCCAACTGCCTAGCTTCTCAACCATTTAAGTCTATGGAATCAGCTCCATTATCCCAGCATCTGAGCAACCAGGAGATAAGCGTCTCCCCTTCTTGATGATTAAAATCCTTCCTCATGTTACTCAAATCCTTCATAGGGAAGGATTTAACAGTTATCTCTACATCCGAGTCCTCCTCCTGCGTTGACGTTACCTGAGAAGGACCCTTTCTTTCATCTGCTTTAGAAGGACCCTCTCCTGGGTATGCTTTAGCAGGACCCGTTCCTTCATCTTCATCAGAAGAGCTTTCTCCCATGCTACCTGGCTTCTGCTGGTCTTTGTTGTAAGGCACAGTGGAACAAGTTGATCTTCTTCTCTGCTTCCTGGTAACCGGGGCAACTTGTACCAGTTCTGTTGGAGTTTGAGTACCAGCAGCACTCATTGTTGAAGCAGCTGGAGTAGTGACAGTAGTGGCTGGTGCTGATGCAGGCAGTAGAGTAATTTTTACTGCACACTGCTGAGTGGCTGGTGGGGGGGTGACTGGCATGACTGATGCCACTGGGACTGGTGCCAGTGGGGGAGTAGCTTGAGGAGTGGTTTGTGTCTGTGCCAGCTGTGAGTTGTCCCATGGGATATGCGTAGCAGCAACAGATACATGTCACACAATACCCACTGCTGCACCGATGTTTAATACAAACCAACCCCTGAAAGGTATTCAGGAGAACCAGCAACAAAATCACAGTTTTTTGAAAGTAACATCCATTTTCAAAGCAGCCCAAAAGGTTTCCATCCCCTAGCTCTTTGACATAAGCATTAAAGGGCAAGATAAACCTTTCCCAGGTGAAACCAAAAGTGTAATTAGTAATAAAATCCATCGCGCAATACACAGAATACGCAGGTATAGCCATTATCCAACTAACCATATTATACATCTGAATGACAAATCATACAAAAATAGCACATTTAAACCACTGCATACTAATACAAAGAGCAAGTAAACTATGGAACATATTCAGCAAATTCAGCAGCATTGTATCTATTAACTTCAAACAACGCTCTCTAAAGGCACTATACAATATTTCAGTTAGGAAACATTCCCTGAGCAGACTGGAAGCTCATGCCCCACATTGGGCACCAATAAATCTGTCATGGTCTAAGTCAGGTTGGCCAATGACGAGACAACAGATGCTCTCCCCCACCTCTCACTCTAAGGAGAGGAAGAAAAGAAATAGAGTTAAGAGTTTAGAAAAAAGCTAAACTAATGAAAAAATTAATAATAAAACAAAAAAGGATATCATAGAATAGATACAATATATACAAATATACACAAGATCATATCAAGCTCTTAAGGGTGATGTCACTGGCAGGCATTGTGAAAGTTCCAGACTGGACTCAGTGACAAATGGGAACTGGAACACACTGACCAGGATCAAAAGGCAGATGAGTTGACAGGGTCCTCCTCAGACATCAGTCATTGAAGAAACAGTCCATTGAAGAAGAAACCACTGGAGATGAGCTGAAGAAGACAAACCCTTGAAGAGCCAACTGGAGAAGAGCCAACCTGATCTTATTGATCCCTCAGCTTTTATACTGAGCATGGCAGATGGGATGGAATACCCTACTGGTCAGTTTGGGTCACTTGACCTGTCCACAGGTGTGACCCCTCCACAGGGTAAACAATGAAGTCAGCTGACCCTGATTGCCACAGCAACAAGTGTAAACAAGACCATCCTTCACTGAACAGAAATGTTGTCTCTGCGTCACCCAAACCAGGACATCATATTTTGGGGATGAATTAGTCACAACTAATTATAGGGATGGGATTCATTAAAACACCTCATTTAAGATATGTATATGTATGTATGTACATGTGAAATAAAGCTAAACTCCCATTATACTCAACAGGGATCTAGTCAGTATATACACTGGACTCTAAAGAATTAGGTAGGAGAAAAAAATCTACTGTGAACACAGTGAATCCTCATGAGGGGCTTCTGTTCAGCTGCCCATACACAAGCAACCAAAGCCACCTGCAATATGTGACATAGGGCAAAATGAAGACAAGGCAGGGTACTCAGGGGCATCTCAGATGGGCCTGTCTGGCTGACCATGAACAAGTACAGCAGGCTCAAGTTTCCCACCTAGGTAGTCATTAAATATAAACATTGAAGGTATCATGACTGTTCCTTCCATAGGAATGTCTCAGACAGAGACCCTAGTCTCCTTTCAGTTGTAATCAAAGGAAATGAGTAGAAGTGTTTGAATGTTATTTTGCTTTGTTTCATTTTGCTTTCATGTGCTGCCTTGTTTCACTTCGTTCTTTGTTGCGGTATGGAATTCTAATTTTACTGTCATTAATACAAGAGAAGGAAAGTCACAAGAAAAATGTATGTGGCATAACACCCAGAGTGTAAATACTTTAATACTCTATTTCTGGACAGACTTACAAGTATCCAGAAGGGGCAGGGGGGAGGGGGGGGAAGGGGGGGGGGTTGGATGTGAAGGGGGAAAGGGAAAAAAAAAAAGTTATGCATATTCAGTGATGTTTCTAATGTAATATCTGAACGTTTTTCTTTGGATATGAGGGGAATTAAATGTTTTATATTCTAGTAAAATAATCTACTATAATTGCAGATCCTTAGAGCAGCATTTCACAAACTGTGTTGCATGCCTCCCTTTGTCTACTAACAAGTGAATTTTAAAAACTTACACATCTATTTTGCTTAGCATAATGATCAAATTTTGGTATTATGAACAGAAGTAATAAACCCACTCCTTCTTATGCCACCCCAGACCATCTGGTAGTTTTTATGCCTCATCCAGAGGAGCATGACCCACAGCTTTTGGAAGCATAATCATAAACGCATGTGTCTCTTTGATTAGAGTGTATTTTGGTTTTATGGATGGCAGCTTGTTTATTGACTGTACCAATGAAATCTTATTTTCCAAGAGATGTTTACCATTGAGGCTGGTACTGCCTGATTGTATGACCTTCAGCTGCAGAAATCCATCTGACATATTGCTACTAGATTAAGCAGATTAAATAAGATGTTCATGTAAATGAAGACAGTGAAAAATCTAATGGAGGATTGTTTTTACTAATTTTCTATTTTCTTATTTTTTTATAAGCCTTTAAATGACAAATGCGCTATTCAGCTCATTGTTTCATAAGCCAAAATGTGAAGGTCAAGCTGTTGTAAATACATATTTTAACTATCACAATTCCTTTGGCTTTTATGGTACAATGCATATAAAATGATTTTATGTGGTTAAAAGCCTAATTTTTATGTGCTTAAATGTTCCTAATAGTGGCTCAACCTTATGTTCATGGATGTTTAAGCTGCCTAAGATGAGATTTCTCTCCGTCATTGCTGCAGTATTTCTTGTTTTATAGAAGTCCATATCTAAGTCTTAAATACTCTGTCAAAATATTGATCTGACCCTATCTGATTAGTTTTGTTATCTATATAATTCTAATATTTCTGAAGAATGAATAAAATGGTTATTATAAATATCCATCTACCGTAGCCTAAGTTCCCTGTTATTCAAAACCACTAAAAAGAAGCGATATGAAGTTTACTAAGATCACCCAATTTTATATTTCCTCATTTTCCTCTGACGCCTTCCAACTCTTTTTTTTTCTTTCTTCCTGCATTCCATTGTCTCATTTTCTGACTTTAAAAATTTCTTTTCTCTTCAAACCAAAGGTATGCCAATTTTTTAGTAGGTGCTTAAGGGAAAATAATATGTTATGATCCTTCCTCATATAAATTCTTTCGTCTTTTGACTTAACATTTAGGAACTTTCTGAGGCAGAAGGTACATCTGGACCAGTGTAATAATAACCAAGCAGTGTGATAATAACCAATATTTCCCCAACCTCTTTTAGAATCCACTCTTTTCCTCCTTAATATCTTGTGACAATGAGATTAATGTTATGGTTAAGTACTTCAGTTCTTCCTAACAATTTGCTTTAGACTGTTATTTAATCAATCCAATCAATTTCCATATTTTTCTTCTTTTTCCGTATAATGAGAAAAAATGAGTAACCACGTTTATTTACTTTCTTCAAACCGTTCATGTCTTTACAGACCTCCATCTTATCTTCCATGCGTTGTTTCTTTTTAAGCTGAGAAACACACTTTCTTCAGTGTCGTTTCATATAGAAGTCATTCCATGCCTATGAATATCCTTTTGATCCTTTTCAGTACTTTATCTAAATCTGCTAGGTTTTTCTGAGGTGGCTGATTAGCACATGTTATTCAGCATGGAGTATACCATATGACAGTATTTGTTTGCTTGTTTGTTTGTTTGTTTGTTTAATTTTGTTCTGTATTCCTTCACATTTAATTTCTGATGTGATATTTTACTATTTAAAATTACTTTAAGATGAGTTTTGAGAATGGCAATCACTAGTTCAAAGATTATCATTCTGTTTTCACAGTTAGGGTGGTATTTTCACGTGTGCTTTACATAGAATTAAGAGCACTGAATTATCTCTGTCATTTGTTATCGCTGAATACAGTGAGCTCTGTCTGCAACATTTTGCAGTCACCTTTCTTTTTTACTTTCTTGGAAAAATCTTTTTCATCTGTAGAATTGGGCAGCTCATTATTCACTCCCTTATATAAATACAGTGAATATCATAGGTCACTGCATATGTCCTCCTGGGACTCCGAGAGTAACCTCATTCCAGTGAGCTAATACAACCATTTATTCCTGCCCTTCATTTTTGTTTTCTTCCTTTTTATGTCTTCATTTTCTTTATTAACCACATAAAATCATCCGTAGAGGAATTTTCCTTGTTTTTTCCCTTAGTGTCTTTAGGAGACTTTTTGAAGACTTATGATTTTATTGTGTTCTATCCTTTTTCCATTTTCACTTTCATTTCCATTTGATATTTTTTCATGTTCAAATCTATATATCTTATTTCTTTTCTTTCTCCATTATCTATTTTAATTTTATTATTTTTCCTTATATTCTTTTTCTAGGAAATCCTTTTATTTTCTCCTTTTTGGGATCAATCCGTATGCAAATCAAAGAATCATAAAATATCTCAAGTTGGAAAGGACCCATAAGGATGCTTGAGTCCAACTCCCTGCTCCTCAGAGGACTATCTAAAACTAAATCATATGACTAAGACCATCGTCCAGATGCTCCTTGAACTCTGACAGGCTTTGTGCCAAGACCAGTTCCCTGGGGAGCCTGTTCCAGTGACTGACCACACTCTCAGTGAAGCACCTTTTCCTAATGTCTGGGCTGAACTTCCCCTGATGCAGCTTCATTCCACTTCCTCATGTCCTATTGCTGGTCACCAGAGAGAGATCATCACCTCCCCCTCCACTGCCCCACTTGAGGAAGTTGTAGCCTGCGATGACACCACCTTCAGCCTTCTTTTCTCTAAACTGAACAAACCAAGTGACCTCAGCCACTTCTCATAAGTTTCGCCCTCACGATTTTTCACCATCTTGGTTGCCCTCCTTTGGGCAGACTAATAGTTTGATGTCCTTCTTATATTGAGGTGCCCAAAACTGCACATGGTACTCAAGGTGAGGCTACACCAGTGCAGTATAGACTGGGGAAATCACCTCCCTCAACCAGCTAGTTATGCTATGCTTGATGGGCGTCAGAATATGGGTGACCCTTTTGGCTGTTGACTCACATTCAACTTGCCATCAACCCAAACCTCCAGATCTTTTTGTGCAGGGCTTCACTCCAGCCTCTTGTCCCCCAATTTTTACATATAACCAGGATTACACATCCCAGGTGGAGAATCCAGCATTTGGTCTTGTTGAATTTCATACAGTTGGTGATTGCCCAGCTCTCTCATCTATCCAGATCTCTCTGTAATGCCTCTCTACCCTCAAGGAGTCCACAGCTCCTCCTAACTTATTATCATTGGCAAACGTAATGCACGTTTGATTCCTGTGTCCAGATCATTTATAAAAACATTGAAGAACACTGCCCTAAATTTGAGTCCTGGAGAACCCCACTGGCCACAAATCTGATGTAACCCCATTTACTATAACTCTTTGAGACCAACCTGCCAACCAATTGCTCATCCAACATTGCACATAGATTTATGCACATAAACAAGCAGCAAGTCTTGAACCATTTCAGGTTTGGCTGGGAGTTTATCATTTCCCCAGTCATGGTTTTCCAATACAGGGCTCCAAGGGTCCCATGGCCCATCATCAGTGTTGAAGACAAAGCACTAAATGTCCCTGCTGTGTACATCCCTATTTCTGAGGTGCCTAACCTCATCAAGCAATGGACCAATGTTATCTCTGATGCTCCTTTTGCCGTTAGCTTATTTTAAAAAGCCCTTTTTGTTGTCCCTTGCAGTGCTGACCACCTTAAACTCCAATTGAGCTTTGGCCCCACAGATTTTCTACCTAAGTTCTAGAAGATCCCTGCTCAGCCAAGCCACCCTTGTTAGAATCAGATTTTTTTTCCCAAGACTACATTAGATTGGGGTTCATGGTCCACTATGTAGACTACTGCACGTTACCCTTCTAATAAAAGTTTTCTTTTCTAAAAAGAAAAAAAAATAACATTTCAAGGAATTTTTTTCAGTCAAGTTTATTGCAGCTGTGATTCCACTAACAAGAGAAACTCATACATGGATATTAAGCCCAACTGAAGTATTACAAATTTAGATATTTTTCCAGATTTTTTTTCCAGTTTTTTTTTTTTTTTTTCTCAGTTTTCTAGCTTTGTCACAAACCAGCTATGTAATATGACAATACGGAAAAGACTTTAAAAGTTTCCAGATGTATTTAGGTATACAATATGCTTTATGGAATGATCTTACCTGTTAAAGAACTTTTGAAAAGGACTGTACTACACCTATCTGTATTGTTGGAACCTTAAAGGACAATTCTTAAATTCCAGTTGAGGAGAACACAAAAACAACCTTCAAAGTGAAAAAAAAAAAGGTTCCTAATCAGAAATGTTAAAAAGGATAAACTCTTCTGTGAAGTGCTAGAATAATGATGACTTTGATCACCATGGTTATTGATTAGCAGTGTGAGTTAATGAAGTGTCTACTATTATGAAATTTATCACATCTCTTTCTTTGAAATAAATGACAGTCGTTGTAAAGAAAATGGAGAATACAGTGATTGGTTTTTTGTTTGTTTTCTTTTGTTTTCAGAAATCATATTTAAGATACAAAACATGGGATTCAGTTCTCCCCTGAGCTAGATGTCTGTACCTGAAATGTCCCTCATCTGAGTTACTGGAGAGATAGAAATCCTTCTAGAAGACAATTCACCTGACAGGTTTGGGTTATTGGGATGAGATGAATCTTAGCAGCTAAAAATCCTTATTTCTTTCCATTGACTGTAAAGGTAATGAAGAGTGATTAGTTAGCCCCTATGCTCATGCCGTGGATGTTTCCATTTGGTCAGACGAACCATATCCACCGCTGTCACATTTTTTGGGGGAGCAATCATTCAACTGGGTGAAAAAAAAAAAAAACCAACCCACAACAAAACATCCCCCCTCACCCCCCCAAAAAACCCCAAAACTACTCTTACATTCCGTTCCAATCTTGCTCTCAGGCACAATGTTTTCCAAGCTGAAACTTGCTGGCAAAACTCCAAATTTTTATTGCTAATGCATAGATTAATAGATTTTATAAATGAAGTTAAATAAAACAAAGTTTGCAGTTGCTTTGCAGTGTTAGAATATCACAAGTTGCAGGCAAATTGCATTGGTGACTAGCATTGATTGTTCACGGAGACCATTATATTTCAGGGACAAATCATACTTTTCATCAGGGTCTGGTACTCACTCACAGAGAATAGCATATGATTCTCCAGGACTTGCCTCAAATTGAGGTATTTCAGAGAAAGCAGCTGTTCTGAACCTGTTGTATGATGTCATCTCTTAGTATAATAATACTGATGTTCACAGGCGAAGGACTATTTTGTTCTAGGGATATTTGAAAAACTAGTACATTTTTGTCACAAGAATTGATTTATTAGTTATGAATTGATTTCTTAGTTACGTAATTTAAAGAAGATTCTCATTGAATGTCACTTTTTGCCTCTACTTATGAAGGTAAAAAATAGAATGCTATTTCATGAGATGCAAACTGTATGCATCACATCCAGGCTACAAAGTTGTTTTTCTTCAACCAACCACTTGGAAACCTCCAGTTTCGATAGCAATGGAAGGAAAAATGTGAAATAATTACAATTTTATGAAACAATAACTTAAAAAATGATAGCAAAAAATCTGTTGGAGGATTAGGTTTCAATAGTAAGAAAAGGAGACATTGCAGAAGAAGAAAAATATTCTTTAACCTTTAATTGCCTGACCCAGGAGCACTTTATGAGATTCTGAGGCTAGCTATCAAACCTGACATCCCAGTCTGGTATGATCACAAGTACTAGATCTGCTTCTTTTGAAAAGAAGTACCATTCAATTATAAATATAGTATAGAAAAGAAAAAAAAAAAAACAGTACAAACTAGCTAGCTAATAATCTCTTTTACAACTGCAAAGTATAGGCAAATACTTAATTGTAAGTAACAGATCAAGATATTAACGTGCTACTTTGGAAAGAATGCAGTACAGTGCTCAAAACCTGACTGCTTTTTGTACTCTGTAGAGTACTGTAAACCACTGTAAACTCTAATGAAACTTGAAATCTTGTTAGATTCCAACCTGTTTTATTTCCAATATTAAAATGATGATGAGTAATACTGTTGTTGTCTTTCCACTAAGGCCATTTTTTTTTGTTTTGTCGTTGATAAAGAAGAACATATCTATTTCTGAGTTAGTAACAAGTCACTAATATCAGTAAATGATACCCTACACTCAGCAGAAACTAAGAAAAGCTTATCCTTTTATAGATTGAAATATTTTTTGGAAAAAAAAAATCCAACAACATTCGAGCATTTTATTATTATGTTAATTTTTACTGTGACCAATAATGATTTTGAACATGCATTAAATCTCACAGCATCATCTTTTGAATTTGAATTTGATATGATTTAAAATGTGAATCAACCTGTAACCTTTCTTGCCTATGTTTATGCTGTCCAATTTAACTTTCAGAACTTATATAGAATTCTGCTACTCCGCTCTGATGAGACCCCACCTGGAGTATTGCAACAGCTCTGGAATCCTTAGTACAGGAAAGACATGGACCTGTTGCAGCAAATCCAGAGGAGGGCCACAAAAATGATCAGAGGGCTGGAGAACCTCTCCTATGAAGACATGCTGAGAGAGATGAGGTTGTTCAGCCTGGAGAAGAGAAGGCTCTGGGGAGACCTTATTGTGGCCTTTCAGTACTCAAAGTGGGCTCATATGAAAGATGAGGACAAACTTTTTAGCAAGTCCTGTTGCAATAGGGCAAGGGGTAATGGTTTTAAACCAAAAGAGGGTAGATTCAGAGTAGATACAAGGAAGAAATTTTTTACATTGAGGGTGGTGAAACCCTGGAACAGATTGCCCAGAGAGCGGTGGTAGATGCCCCATCCCTGGAAACATTCAAGGTCAGGTCGTATGAGGCTCTGAGCAACCTTGTCTAGTTGAAGATGTCTCTGTTCCTTGCAGTGGGGTTTGACTAGATGACCTTTAAAGGTCCCTTCCAATCCAAACTATTCTATGATTCTATGAATTCATTCTGGGGAAAAAATATTAGAAAGTGTTTAGGTTAAACGAGTTTGGAAACCTTGCTTTTGCTCAGATCAGAATGCTTAGCTAGTACATGAGTTAGTATCCGGTTCAGCATTGTGATAGCCAGATAAACTTTTATGAGGCTTGCTTTATCTAGTTGTCTCTTCTGGTTTTATGATTATGGGTCTCTATTCTTCAATGCTTTAATGGAATATGTGCAGTACATACATTTGCTTAGTTTTATTCATAGTGTTATATACGCCTATTTTAGAAATGCAGGCAACACTATTTCAAACTTAAAATTTATGACCATTCACAATAATATTTTGAAGCCTACAGGCTCCCAATGACTACAAAGTTCAGTTGTTACAGCCATAGTGTTGTGGATTTACAGGTGTAAAATGAAAGAATAATGCAGAGAGAACATGAGTATAGTTGAGGGGAATCCAATGTTGTAGTTACACTATCTGAACAAACTATACAGTCTGAAAGACTAAATAAAATGTGTCCACATGGTGGATAAGATTTATTTAATCATTTCAGGTATTCACACCAAATGCATTTCAATTAACTGTTCACCGTAGGCTCATCTTACAAGCAATCGAAAGTGTCAATAGGCACTTTTTTGGTCACAATCAACCTACCAAATGCAGGTTTCTTCTTAATGTTGAGAGAAGGGCTCCTAGGGGAGCATAGGATCTCTAGTTGTAATGCAGATGTCCAGAGATCAGGTTGGATGAATTTCATGAAGTTATTTGCAAAGTACAGCTATGCTGTCAAGTGTTGTAATCTTTTTCTTATATCCTGAACCAATGTACATATACAACAGTGTAGTATACTCTGAACCATGGATTGATTAGAGTGAACACACCACTATAATGGCATATTACTACATCAGCACAGACTGACTAACTTATATGTGGTTTAGTTTTAGGCTAAGGGTTTCTTATAACATACACCACCAGAGACAGATGTGAATGGAACAATAAAACAAAGTAGATAACTTGTTTCCTTTGAAAATATACAATAAACTTTCTTAAAATGAAATATGAAGTGGGAACTATAAATTGCTAGTGGATATTGCCGCCCCACGATAAATCAATATTATCCCATGCTAAACACTTATGAGGTCTTTAAAACAGGGAATTCAACATCAGTTAAATGCTAAAAATAGAGGTATTTGAATAGGGAAAAATAGAGTAAATTTTATTGTATGTTCTGATGCTTGCTTATAAAGTGCTGTACAGCACTCAGAAAATATTCGGTTTGTTTGGGTTTCCATACACATTACAAACTCTCAGAAGACCACCACCCAGAAGACTTACTATCCTTAGAGTCTAGTAAGTCCAAGTCACTTCTAATAGACATTCTATGCAAGAACCTATGCAGAAAGATGTGATATTTTATGTAGCTGAATGGGGAAAGATTAAGTCTGAATGAAAATAGAGGAGAGGGCTGCTAGAGATCAGCAAAAATTATGAGGCAGGCAAAGCATGAAAGGAGTTCTTTTTTTAAGTCAACTTTACTCTCTGATGTGGGGAGAACGAGCAGCAGAGGCTCCAGGACAGAGATATTTAGAGAATTTCAGGGATGACTACTGTGGGGCTGGTCTGCTGACAAGAAGGGCTTCCAGATCACTAATTTCTGTCAGTGAGAGGAAGCAGATGTCAGTGACTACAGCTCAGGAGGCTAGTATCAATTGAGAGAGTGGCCAAACATTAATGGTTGCATCTCTATGAATTTATCCTTTAGTTTAACCTATAATTATTGTATTTGACATGTGCTTTGGTTATATGGAACACTGAGAGTCAAATGTAAGTCAGATTTGCAGTAACATGAAGTAACAGGGTCTTATCTCATTCCAAGATTGTCCAGAAGTCATGGAAAACACTGTAGGTACAGAGTGCCGTAACTTGGTTATGTGTGATGCTATGTGAGTTCACTTATCTTGGTGCCCAGTATCATTTAATGAAGTCTTCATTGTCATTACATGAAAAAGGACACAATCTATCAAAGTGGATTTTTGCTCTGCATATGCCGCATGCCGTATGGATATCACAATCACTAGTCCTGCATTTGGACTACCTATGACTTCTACTCTCAGAAATTAAACATGCTTGGGAACATTGTTGGGCACTGTCTCCTTTTGGCAAAGCTCCTCAGCCCCAGGAACATTATGGCTGAAAGTGTGTTGCCTATTAAACAATTATTCTCTTAGTTTTTCCTGCAACTCTCAAGCCATTCTTGAAAATTGTTTAGAAAAAAATGCTAGCTAGCACAGGACAGATTTGTGGCAGGGAATATTCTCACTGTTTTATAGTAAATACAATCATACACTAGTGTCCAGAAGCATTCCTACACATAATGTTACTTGGAATATGCAGAGTTCTTATACCATTCTATCACATTTTTTAAATCTCCCTTTCCAAGCTGCTTCTCAATGTACTGATGCTTATTTTAAGGAAAAATATAGATACAACAGTAAGCTGTCTCCTTCCCTGATTGGTTTGATAAGCAGGAAAGCGTCACTGACACTTAGAGTGCCATTCTTTGTCTATGAGCACTCAGTGAAATGGTAGGGACAGTTCGCATTTCCATGCTGTGTGCCTGTACTGACATAGTCAGTATCCTGTTAACACATGACACAGATAGCAGGAGGCATCTTTGGAAGGACATCTTAGATTAAAGACATGCAAAGTTTGTTCTTGCTCCTCGTACTTCATGACTCCGTTTATGCTCCACGCTTTGGAAGATGTGAGTTTACATTAACTGACACTTTTATTTTTTTCTACAAGTTATTGTCTACTGAAATTGGAGGGAAAATTAATAGCATTTTCTGTTGATTTATATTTTTTCTATATTGATGACAGCTGTACACTTCTTCTTCTTATCACAGGAACTATTTTTACAAGGACAGTACTATTATTGTTTTAAAAGACATAATAAATATCACACACGAGACAGAAAGTAGAATCATTCTGATCATAAAACGTAGAGATATTCTAAACAATATTGATTTCCTTTGAGGTAGTCTGATGCATGTAGTTACATTGGCTGTGTCTAGACTAAATTGTAACACCGTGCATCACAGTGAACCTTAAGAACCTGGTCCCCCAGTAATGCTGGATGAAAGACACACTGGAGTGTCTCAGGGCTCTCTTTAGCCTGCATGAGTGGTGTCTTTATTCACAGAAACCAGGAGGCCGGAAAGGCTGGTGTGCATTCAAATCTTACTCTGAGGTAGTATAAGGGTACTGCAAATATGGGACCTGGGAAATGCTCCTGGTTCTTATAAAGGAAACATGATTTGTTATCTATCATACTCCGTGGACAATCCCAGTAATGAGTGAATCTTTGCAGAAAGGGTGACACTAAATGCAAAGATGAGTCTTCAGATTTGAGTCTGTGTTCTAAAAGGAAGGTGAATAAGGGGAACCACTGCTCTTGAAATCACAATGTAATTGTCCATTTCTTTCAAAAGCTCTGAGTTTCCTCTTGGTGTCTTAGATCCTGGGCTCTAAATAGGGTTCAAAATGGAAAGAAAAGTCTTTCTATATCTAGTTGTCTTAAAGATCAAGGTTCTAATGTTTATCATAACAGGCTTTCAAAATAAAGTTTGACAACCAGTTCCTAATAAAAAATGTTCAGATGTGAATTTCATTACACTGTCTAACGGCATAAGGTGCATATTAACTCTGTAAAGAGGCAAGTCAATGTCAATCTGTATTGTGTTGGAAGGAGTTCAAAGCTCAAAACTCTGTTGCGTTTTAGCTCAAAGTGCATATTTGCTTCTGATTTTTTGCTTGTAAGTGTAACTCAGGCATACAAGAACATTTATTCCTTCAGTGCATATGCCATGCTTAATCCTTTTTCCTAATGAGAGCCAGGAAAGAATGTACAAACTGAGATCCCAAATTATCACTGCAGGTTCCAAGTAGATGGAAAGAAATGTGTTGTGTCTGCCTGCCTTCCTACCTTCATTTCACTGATGCAGAGAAGTTTTTGCAAATCATTAGGAACTAAGGGAAATGTAGAAGGAGTGGCTTCCCTGTGCACCCTGTTCATTATATCAAAATCTCATCCAGTCCTACAAACAGATACTAATACATCCCAAATGGATGTGAGTACAAGACTGTGACCTAAAAGAGGCATAAAAGACAAAAAAAAAATAATCCAAATTTTAGCTCTGTGATTCTACAGTTGATGTCCACAGATAGAAAGTATTTTTTGGATTAAATCTTACGACCACAAACTCAGGGCCAAATTAGCATCCTTACCCTTCTAGTTTTAAACTCCAGTGACTTCCCTAAGCCTTCAGGTAGCACACCACTGAATCCCAGTGCAGCCTTGGACTGCAAGCTGCATGAGAAAAGGTGACTTCCCTTTCATATTATTTAGACCCAAGAGCAACTTTAGGCTTGGAAAAAAATAAGTTGTGTGCTTTGGATCTATTTTTCAAAGACTTATTCTTTCATATTTTCAAAGGTATTGTAGATAATATTACTTTTAACACATATTTGTCTTTTTACATTTTTAAGAAGCATATTTTCTTATGCATCCATGTTCAGTGGACCCAGTCCAAACCTTAAAGAATGGATAAGTTCACATGAAACTAGGGATAATGCCCCTAAGAAAAATAAAGATATACAGTGTATAGGTATAGTGGAGGCTATTCTCCAGTGGATAAATTTCATTCCTCTCCCATCACCATTCAGTATCAACAAATAATGTTTAGCCAGGGTGAAAATTATGTGGGACGAACACAGTATTTCATTTTTGTGAGACCAGAAAGCTAAACCCTAATTTCAGAGACAATACAATGTATGTATTTTGACATATGCACATGGACTGATGAACTCAGTAAGGCCTTCTTTCCTCTTTCTTCTATGTGTTATCACCAACTGCCTTGCACTTCAAATTCTGTAATTTTTATTGGAATCTCTGTCCTTAAATATGCATATAAAATAAAATAAAAAAAGCTTAAGACTCCTATTAAACAACACATATATTTGTGCCTTGTGACTATAAAATTGTTCCTGATAAATGTGCTATATATTAAAATCCTCACAGGATGGGAAGCTTATGTGTTTTCCTTGTAAAGTCTATCCATTAAGCTCTGCTAACTGTTACAAACAGTAGCAAGTATGACCATCTATCTGGAAATGCCTTTCTTTCTATGAAAGTTGCATTGTGACATTAATCTTTGAATTTAGGGATTAAGTTCTGTTCCTATAGTCTCTGAATCTAGATGTAATATACACTTTCATTTCTAGCCTGATCCCTATGACATATGTTAGTAATTTACAAATTTTCCCTACGTACAAATGTACGTAGATGCATACTATACCAAAAAATGCACACAGACAAGAAACTGAAAAATCTGTCTCTGCTGTAACATTGAGGTGAACTAAAAAGATACTCCTTTTTTTTTTATTGTTTCCTGATGAAAGGTAATATGTTTTAGGGAGTGGAATCATGAAATCATTCCATGTGGATGTTCATGCACAGTGCAATTTTGCCATTTTCTGCGATTTATTTATTTTTCTTAACATTTTGCTTGGCTAAATGTACAATGTATAGTCTATGTGATTGTATTGGGTATAGGTGTAAAGGGTTTGGTAGTAGGGGACCTCATGGGGGTCTCTGTGAGAAGAGGACAGGGGCTGCCACCAGGCTGCACAGCCTGTTCCAGACAGCTCCACAACAGACACACCACAGGACACAGCAAAGCCCATCAGCCAAGCTGGTGGCACCTCTGTGAAAACATATTTAAGGGGTAAAAATACTGTGTAGTGGAGTGTGTGAGAGAGGAGTGAGGAAAAAAGAAGTGTAAGAAACGATCCTGCAGGCACAAAAGTCAGAGGAGAAGGAGAGGGACAAGGTACTCCAGGTGCCAGAGCTTTGACTCCCCTGCAGGCCATGGAGAAGACCATGGTGGAGCAGGTTGTCCCGCTGCAGCCAAGGGAAGACCATGCCAGAGCAGATATTCACCCTGTAGCCCATGGAGGACCCCACACCAGAAGAGGTGGTTATGTCCTGAAGGAAACTGCAGCTCATGGAGAGCCAATGCTGGAACAGGCTCCTGTCTGGAGCTGCCAACTGTGTGGGGCCCATGCCGTAGCAGTCTATTCCTGAAGGACTGCACCCCTTGGAATGGACCCACATTGCAGCAGTTCTTGAAGAACTGCAGCTTGTAGAGAGCACTCTTGATGGAGCAGCTTTATCCTGAAGTACTGAAGCCTGTGGAGAGGACCTATGCAGGAGCAGAGGAAAAGTGTGAGGAGGAAGGAGCATCAGAAAGCAATTTTTATGGACTGGCCATAATTCCCCATTCCCCATACCACCCTGTGCTGCTCAGGGGCAAGGACATAGAGGAGCTGGGAATGAAGGAGTAGGGTTGAGACTGGGAAGTGGGAAGGAGGGTGGGAGGAAGATAGTTTTGCGTTTTTTTGGGGGGAGGGGGGGTGTTTCGGGGTTTTCTCACTATCTAAACCTATTTTACTTGACAACAAATTAAATTAATTTTCCCAAAGTCAGGTATGTTTTGCCTATGATGGTAACTGGTAAGCAATCTACCTGTCTTTATCTAGAACCACAAGTTTTTCCTTCTTATTTTCTCCCCCTATTCTCTTGAGGTAGGAGAGTGAGAGAGCAGCTGGACAGGCACCTGGCAGCCAGCCAACGCCAGCCCACCATAGTGGTTAAGGTTTGATTATGGAGCTTACCAAAGATAAGAGGAAAAAATCAGTTTATTTGGGACCAGATATCCTATTATTTAATTTGCCCGGCCAAACAACACATTTTGCTGCAGTACTGTTTCGATATTTTCTTAAACTAATTCAATTTCACTTTCATTTGGCAATGTTACTGTGCTGAAATAAAAGAATCCTGAGTCAAAAGATCAAAAGGAAGATGGAAAAATCCAGTTCAATAATCCAATTCTGACTAGTGGAATTTTACTGCAGAACTTATTTTGTGTTGTATGTTAAAGTGGTTTTGAGGTTTTTGAGTTTCTAATTTTGGGCACATGATAGGAAACTCTTCTCAACCCTTATATTGGACTTTTTCCCATTCAGAATTTCATAAATCATGTTAAAAGTTTTGAATTAGATTTTTTAGAATATTGTAACAGCTGTTTTTGACATATTTCTTATGTTTACCACTACTGTTCCTACATTATAATGACATTTTTTTTGTTGTTCTCTAGCATATATGTCCATTGTGAGGTGACTTGCTATAACACATCCATACAAATAAACTTTTTCCTACCAACTATGATTCAGACACCAATTTGGGAAGGAAGACATGGAGCAATCGCATTCAATAGCTCCTATTAATTTGGACCCAATGGAACCTCATGGTTCAACAGTATTCTTCATCAAGTGGGCACCCAAATGCTCTACAAAGCAGGGTAGTGTCATTCAACTTTGCTTTATTGATATTGAGATTGATTGGGTCTATTTATGAAGTTATTAGAAAGCACTGGTTGTGCACACAGCCACATCCATTCACATGTGTAGCTCAGTTTTACTTACATACTCATTTCCCTTGGCAAGTAAGGTTATTTTTTTTCAGTTCGGAATTAGTGATGCTCGCTCTTTCCATTTTAGTCTAATTTTTAAGACACTTTATCTTTAGTAAATGGTCTGTTTTGGCCATAAATATGTGTGGTTAGGCCTATGGTGCATACTATATAGCTATGTAAGTGTTAATACTTGGGAATATAATACATAATTAGTGTAAATCTCTTTTTTTTTTCTTTTATTTTTTCTTTCTATTCATTTATTTACAGTTTCTATACAACTTCTCACCATAAGATGGGATGCAATGAATGGAGCAGAAGAATATATTAAAAAACGTAATATATTCAGTGAACGTATTATGAAATATGACGTCTATTATTTCTGTGATCCTCTCATATTCCTTCTGGTTATTTCTCTTGTGTTTTCTTACCTCAGGCTATGTCCTTCCTTAGATCACTCATCTTTAAAAAAAGATTATTGTCCAAATCATAGATATGCCATGAGACTGAATTAGATAATGAATCACTTGAGAGTTAATTAAATGTTCCACATAGGTGAAAAATATTAGGATTACGGAGGTGATAAATAACAGGCTTGACCTTCAGCATCTCATAAGCCAAAACTTCGAATATCATGATGTCCTGGTTTGAGGTAAAACAGAACCAATTTTCTTTTCAGGAATTTTACTTTTAGTTGAGTTTCTTCTAACTCCTTGAAATTAATGGTGCATTTTTCAGAGAGTATCTGCTTCTAGCAAATAAGGTCTGATGTTTATAGTGAATACCAAGGAATAGCATGCAGAGGGGTTCCTGCTTATACTTATTGCTAGAACAACCAAGGTCAGCTAACTTCGTTATGCACCAACTTGGAGGGTCAAAACCAGAAAGCATAGAGGGTCACACCTGTGGGGAGGAGAGGACAGGACAGATAACGCAAAACTGACCAACAAGGTATTCCATCCCATCTCCACCATGCTCAATATAAAGCTGAGGGATCAAAGGGATCAATCTCTTTTTTCAATGGCTGGCATCTGAAGAGGATTCTGTCTGCCTGCCTTTGATCCTGATCGGTGCATTCCTGAATCTAGATCCATAATCCAGTTCCTGTCCATTGTGGAGTCCAGTCTAAGGCTTTCCCAGTGCCTGACAGTGACATGATCGATATCCTGGGAGCTCGATATGGTTTTATATATATTACATATATTTCAGTATTTTATTATTATTATTGTTATCTTTTCTTTTTATTATTTTATTAGTAATATTTAATTAAAGTTGTTTAGCTTCTTTTCAACTCATGAGTCTCTCTCTCTCATTCTTCTCTCACTTGGGAGAGAAGTTAGAGAGCATCTGTCATTCATTTTAGTGGCCAGCCCAAACCACGACACATGAAAAAAAAATGGAGTGCTCATGAATTCACATCAATTGTCAGTATCGAATACCTTAGGTGACCGAAACTTTAAGTGCATTGGTAATTTTGTTTTATCTCCAAATTCCGATTTCTGCTTCACATATCAGGCTTTGAAGTCTGTTATTAACTCCTTCTGTTTATGCTTAATCAAAGCAGGACAATACTTACCGCTGTATTATTCTCAGTAAATATCCATCTCTCTGTAAGTACTCTCCTGGTAGTGCTAAACCCTCAGAATATATGAATTTGAAGAACATGAATAATCAAACAGCTGGCGCTTGTTGAAATGAAAGGCCTGCAACAAGCTATGTTGTAATGTCACATTGTTCTGCTGCTCTTGTGCTGTGAAGTTACCCACCCCTATATGCACGTCTCCAGCTCTTTGAAGGGAATGAGAACAAAACAACTGACCTTTTTGTTTGAAACAGAAGTGAAAAAGTTACTCATTTGCATTCTACAGATTCATTTTAAGCCTGGGGATTTTGAGATTCATTTACAATTAATTGCGGTTGAATGTAATTATTGTATAGAAGAAAAAGAATATCTTAAGTGCACAGTGCTACTCTTACCTGCTCTCATTGCATAAACCAGTAAAAATGCAAAAATGCTAAGACTGGCATGAATAGAAACCATCTAAATTAGCAGTTCTGAAAGTTACTTTCTAGATCTATTGATGAGAAAAATGAATATTTAAAGTGACTGGTACATTTACAAAATTTCATCCACATTATACCACTTATTCTGCTTTTGAATAAATACAAGTTTCAACCAGTCTTGACACTGAATGAAAAAAAAAAAAAAAAAAGAAAGGAACTATCAAGTGTTTGAGTGGCCTTTGAGAAGGAGATTTGGCTCTAAACCACTTACACATTTTTGCCTATAAGCCTCTTTTATCTTTGAAAAAAAATACCTAGCTCAGTGCTAGAGATCTCAGCTGACAGCTCTACAGGGGGCACAGATTTATTGGATCATGCTGCAGTACACATAGACATATATTCAGTACATAGACTTTGCAGTACGTATATACTTCCACACAAAAGAATATTTAATAAGAAGCATTTAAAAGCATGTTATAGGAAGAATTTTGCTGCTAAGTAGATGTGGCAGACAAGAGGTCAAATCCAGGAATTAGAACTAAGAGTAAATCTGAGGGAAATAATACATCCAAAATGCAGTGAAAGTAAGCCTAAAATTTGATAAAAATAAGCAAACCAACAAAACAAACAAAAACCTAATGGATCTCATTTAAAGGTTAAGAAGGTGAAATCAGTGTCACCATAAGATTGCATATCTTATACATCTTATAGCTAAGTTGTTATTAAAATCAGAACTAACTGGGCAACTATTTTAAATTCTGAGATTTTTTAAATTGCTGTTTCTACTTCAGCCTGAATTTACTTTTATTGTCCTCATAATATTTTCAATGACCATCAGACAAAAAACTAAAACAGGTTTTTATTGCATAATTATTAAAATATTTTTAAAGATATTTAAAATATTTAAAGAAAACAATTTAAAAATTCCAGAACTTTTCTAATTTTTGTAAAAACATTAAATTCTCTCAAATTAGCCTTTGCTCGCAAAAAGGTTTGGCTCCAATTACTTATTTTTTTTTTTTTAATTAAGATTCTGACTATCTATGGTTAACATAACTTTTTTGTGATATTCTGGACAAAAGCTCCCTTTACTGAAAGCGGAATACCCCTTCTATGTAAAAATTCTATATACAAATTTGAAACCCTCAATCATTTCCTTTGAAGTCCCATGCTTTTTCTCCTCTGATTTTTGCCTAGCAAGCCCTCCAAATTTACAGAAAATAGCACATTGTGAAAGGACATTTAGAACCCTAAAGTAGGTTACCTTTACGTGCAGTATCCCCAGAGCTGCACCTTGTCTTCAGACCATCATAGTTTTATTTTGCAACAGACAAGCTGAATTCTTAAGGACAATTTCTAGGTTATTGCTAACAACTATCATTGAGACATAAACCTGCCTGAAATAAACATATTAGATTTTTAAGCCTAGGAAGCGCCAGCTTGTTTTAGATTACAAAAAAAAAAAGAGTATTTTCTGCCTCTAAGTGTATTCATTTTAAGGCTGCTTCTTTTCTTTTAAATATTTTGGTTTGGGGGTTTGTTGTTTTTTTTTTTTTTTTTCCCCCTAATAAAATTATTGTACATTTCCAGCCTCAAATATTGGCAGTTAGTCAAATGGCTATTTTGTATCATGGTGCGTCATTCATTGGCCTTAAATCCATAAAAAAAATATAAATGGAACAGCTTTTAAAACACTTCACTTACTCAGAGGTGAATTTTCAGCGTCCCTCTGAGAAGGAACAGTAAATTTGATTCATTAAGTTAATTACGTACTTATGTAAAGCATTTTCCAAAGTGATTTCTAAAATCTACACAAGGTCATAACAAGTCTTTTCATTTAGTCATTGTTTTTGAGTTTAAAGGTCCCAAAGCTTTAAAAAAAAATTTCTCTGTGTCATGTAAACAGTCATATATTCTCACACGCTTTGTTCACCTTTTCCATTTCCATAATAACCCCAAGCATGCTTTTCACCCATGCAGTATATATAAAACAATTCCATCTAGTGCATATTTTATTTTAGGAATACCTGTTTATGTCTTCATCATAACTGCTAAAGCCAGTTCTCACTATATCTCTTGAAAATTTACTCTTGTGTGGTGGTTAGTCTGCTTCAGTTCCCGCCTCAAGAACAAACTAGATTTCAACAACACAGTGACAAAAAGTTCAGCACCTTCACCTCACACATGTATTTGCAAGTTTACTTTCTTTGAATACTTTAGCAGTATAGTAAATGCGCATTCAATGACCACATGGAAGAACTTAGTGATATATATGGGCTATTTTTGCTATGTCCTTGCAGCATTTTAACAGGAATTTTGCACATTCAATAATCCCATCATACCTTAACAGGATGTGATGCAGCTCAATCTATAATTAAAGCTGAAAAGTAGGTGTAAAATAAGGACTTAAATTAAGGGAAGTAAAACTTCTTAGCTTCAGTAGTCTCAGGAGTCCAGTAAAGGGAGGAATAGGTGCAGTATCTGACAAGATACTGGATATTGCTACATATAGGCTACTTTTGGGTGGCTTGACCAGAAACTGTTACTTTATCCTGTTAATAAGGTAACCTATACTGTATTGTGGCACAAAAGACAAAACTTGTTGCTTTTACTTCTGTCTTCAAAATTTGTGTCTTGCTTTCTATTCTTTTGGAAAAAAAAAAAAAAGGGGTGGGTGGGGGTGGAGGGTGGGAATCATTCTTTGTATACAGACAGCAAAATTACAGATAAACTTCACCCTAATGTTAGCCTGGGAAGTTTTGCTTAATCCAGAAGGTCCTTAAATACCTTCCATTAAATACAATGTAAAAATGTCAGCAACAGGACATAGAAAGTGATGCAAATTTTGAAGAAAACTACAGAGCATTTTTCCTTATAGGATGAATGGGGGCCTTATGACTGATTGCTTCAAGGTCTATTCAAAGGCTTAGGAGCTCTATGTCATAACCTAATAACTTGACAGAAAAAGCCAAAAGAGCACAGAAGTAATTTCTAGAGGAAAATAAGTCTGCATGAACTTAAGAGAAATATTTCTTGGAAGGCATGTGTAGGCTATAGCTGGTGGAAAACATTGACCATGGGGAGAACCCACTTACAGTATCATGCAGAAATCTCAAAGGGGGTTGAAGAGGAGATGACTCTGTTTTCAGAATGGACTCAATGACATTAACTCCCTAGATACACTGATGCTCCTAAATGAAAAAGAAACAGAAACAGAAAGGAACAGAAACACTCAGTGTTGGTGAACAGCAAGCTCAATATGAGTGAACAGTGTGCTGCTGCGGCAAAGAAAGCCAGCAGGATTGCATGCATCAGCCCTTGTAGATGCAACATCAGCAGCAGAGACAAAGAAGTCATTACCCTACTCTACTCAGTGCTTGTCAGGCCACACCTGGAATGCTGTGTTCAGTTTTGGTCATTGATATACACAAAAGATGTGGACAGGCTGGAGAGGGTCCAGAGAAAGGCCACCAAGATGATCAAAGGACTGGGAAGCCTGTCGTATGAGGAAAGGCTGAGAGAATTGGGTTCGTTCGGTCTTGAGAAAAGAAGGCTTAGGGGAGACCTTATCACCACATTCCAGTTTTTAAAGGGTGGCTACAAAGAAGAAGGAAACACCCTTTTCACATGGAGTCACATGGAAAAGATAAGGGGTGATGGGTACAAGTTACTCCTGGGGAGATTCCCATTGGACACAAGAGGAAAATTTTTCAGAATGAGAACAATCAGTTATTGGAATAATCTACCCAGGGAAGTGGTGGATTCCCCAACATTGGATGCTTTTAAGATTCATCTGGACAGGGTGCTGGGCCATCTTGTCTAGACTGTGCTTTTGCCAAGAGAGGTTGGACCAGATGATTCTTGAGGTCCTTTGCAACCTGGTACTCTGTGATTCTATGATTCTGTAACGTAGTTCTTAGTGCTACCAGTAATTAAATGAATACACCTGTGACTTTTCTCTCTAGACAGTGTAAAAGTATCTGTTACAGTAAAAGAGCCTGCAGTTTACGTTATGGGCTTGTCACTAACACCATTCACTGAGACTTTTTTTTTTGTGTGTGTGCACGGGTAGGAAGAGGGGATTAAAGATAATTGGCTAAACCAACTCATACAATATTACAGGAAGATTTCTAGTCCACCTATTACTACTACAAAGGCAGGTATATGAGATTTTGAACAATGTTGGAACTCCTCAGACCCTTCTGCAATTATGTATGGGGAAAATTCATTTACTACGTCCAATTATATATGTATTGGTTTATGAAAGCTCATGTAATCTGTGACAGGCAACAGGGCCACTTTTAGGATATAAATGAGATTCCTGTATAAGCTGATGTCAATCTGATATGGCATCCTGTCCTGCCACACAGCTGTGATAGTAATGATTCTCTACAGCAATCTTTTGTTACCTACTTTATTATGCTCGAATGGCAAAAATAACACTGTGACAATGTCCATGAAAACAAGCTTCTCTCATGTCTATCTCTGGCCCATTATCACTCAAAGGTGTTGCTTGGCACTGCATTTGGTCACAAGTCAGGATCTCTCATTAATTGTGTGCATCAGTCTCACAGTAACTTAGAAACAATTTTCAACATTTAGGTTGGCATAAAATGCAAGTTTCCAGCCATAGAGCTGCTTCATAAGGAACTGTGTTTCTAGAATCATCATTGCTCTCTACAGCTTCCTGAGGAGGGCTTTTCTCCCTGACATCCAGTGATAAGACTTACGGGAATGACTCAAAGATATGCTGGGAGAGGTTCAGGCTTGACACTAGGAAACACTTCTTTAGCTAGTGGGTGGTCAAATACTGGAACAGGCTTCCTAGAGAAGTGGACAATGCCCCAAGCCTGTTGGTGTTTAAGAGGCATTTGGACAATGCCCTTAATAACATGCTTTAACTTTTGGTCAGCCCTGAATTGGTCAGGCAATCTGTAATTGTTATAGATCCCTTACAACTGAAATATTCTGTTCTGTTCTCTTCTGTTCTACTCTACTCTACTCTACTCTACTCTACTCTACTCTACTCTACTCTACTCTATTCTATTTTTCTGTTAATCTAATCCACTCTACATATGCTCAAGTCAGAGCAATTGAGTGGGCAACTTAAAGTCAGAAACAAACTAGAGGTAGAAGTGGAGTTCTTAAATAAAAATTGCCAATGAGAAATAACTATGTGGAACCATACTATGACACTTCAACATAAAAGAAAACAGGTGTAACAATAAGGCATGTCAGAAATGTAGCTAAATAAACACAGGTAAGTAACGACTCGGTTAAATAAATGAAGAGGGAATTTTCATATTTAACCATATGTGAATAGGCAAATTTTTATGAAGTAGGTAATGATGAATAAGATTTTAGAAGTAAGAAATGTGTATATTAGTCCAGAAGAGATGCATTAAAATACAACTATGCCACTTCATTGCAGATAATGGGTCACAGGTAGGAGTAGTTTTTGTCCTGGTACCAAATAAGATGAGCTTTGAATATGAAATGAGTAGAGGACATCTGTGGGAAAAGAGGAAATTACAATTATTGCTATTATACCTGGTTTGTTTCTGATGAAAGATGGTTCCATTTGCAGTCTTAAAACAACCTGACACCATTGTGTCCATCAAAATTTGCCTCGCATGTATGTACAAGATTTCATCTTCTTCCTAAATTCTTTTTTCTGCCTTTCCTGCTATCCCTTTCCTTTTTTTGATCACCTTTTTTTTCCAAAACACAGTCACTTTCTTCTATCTGCAACAACATGGCTTCAAGTATAATTTCCTCTTTATTTTCATTTTTTAATGTCTTCTCTGTCACTTATGGCAGCTCTTTCAAGCCCAGCATCCTGAATAATCAATCCTTGTGCCCTCTGTCAGAAGGGTTGACTTTCCATCTGCTCAGTTATAATTTTGCCTTGAAGAACTGCTGTCTTCATAGCAAGATGGCCTCTTCCTCTAAAAGTGTTGCAGGGGTAAGTGGTACAAAAAGACAGGAGGACGTAAGCCCAAGGAGTGTGCGAGGTTCAGGTCTTCTCTAATAAAATTTAAAAATGTCTAGTTTCTATCTTGTTACTGACTGTCCTGCTAGACTTTAGATAAACCAGTGAGTTGATCAGCAGCTGCAAACCCTGTTAAAAGCAATTGGCTTCTCATGTCTTAAGGTGCTCTGTCTTCTCACATAGTAACATAGGTTCAGAAACTGAGAACAAGAAGAAAATATTTTCCTTTAATATAACACCTATAACAAGTATTATTATAGCTTATTATAACAAATGCTAGTGTCTGCAGATGGTCTTTTTTCCAAAACATTAGCAAATGAAATGTCAGAACAGCTGTGAGTCTGTTGTAATTTTTTACTTGAAGATGAAAGGTTACTCAACTGGTCAGCCTTAATTAGCTCTGAAATCAGGTGTTATGTAACAGTGAAACTGGCACTGCTATTATCCAGAAAAAAAAAAAAAAAAAAAAAAAATCCGTTCTTCTTTTTCTTGGTAATTCTCAAATGCTGACCGAAGCAGCTCCTGAAGAAAGTCTGTCTAGATAGTTACTGGTTACAGTGCACTTGACCATGATGTTACTGGATATTTGACACCTGAATATCACTACAAGCCCACAGAATTTACAATAACTTGTTTCTAAGATTTATAGTGAGCCTGAATGAGGAGAATTAAAGCCACGGGACTTACTGTTCCAGCAGCCAGTGAAAAAACATGAAGATGTTTCAGTTTGGTGTTTTCCCTTAGTTCATAGCGTGCAATTTGAATACAGAAGACGGGAGTGAAGAACAGAAATGGAGGCAACAGAAAGTAGACCAATATAAATAAGTTAAATATTAGCTAATAAAGGTCTAGTTTAGTTTCAAATGTGATGAGTCCCATGAAGAAGATCTGTATTACTGGCTTACTTGTACTAGTCATATAAATATAAATGCTCAGCTCATCCATATCAATCAGGCTTTCTTTTTTCCCTTTAGTGAGAAGTCACTCTGTATTCCTCAAAGACAAAGTTACAAGTCAGTCTGCAAAAAGCATTGTGTATGAAAACAAATATCTTAGATTTAAGTGAAAATAAGCAGGATTTGCATATATACTCTTCTGTCACCCTCCCAACAGATTCTGTAAAAAACTCCTGTTCAATGTATGTCAGTATGCCATACTACAAAGATAAAACCCTTTTTCGCTTTTGTGGTAATGACGTTGGTTTTCGGAGTAGTCGTGAAATTTTAATATAAATTGTATCTTCTCGCAAGATATTAATGTAGTTTATGTAGCTATAGTCATTATACTGCTTGTTATTATGTGCATGCTAATGTTGTTTTTTATCAAGTTATAGTTGCTTTTTATTAAACAACAGAGAAAGGTCACTCTAAAGGTTATATCAGCTTTGCTATGACAGTATCTAAGCTGCAGTGCAACTTTCCATTATGTCCTGAGAGACTGCAAAATATATTCTCATATTTTCATCTACTAATTGCTCCTTCAATGTAGAGAAAGTACCTCAGCCTTCATTTCATATCCAGACAGATATGTTTCTATGCGTACTGCAGAGAACTATAAACATGGTATGATAAAAACAAAACAAAACAAAACAGAACAAAAAAAAAAACAAGGGCACAGGCTGGCACTGGCAACCTTGGGACTATAAATAGCTCACAAGTGGTCAGCTAAAGAAATGCAAACCTGGGACCTGGGCAAAACTGGATTTAGCAGTCAAAAAAAAATAATAAAAGAGTGCACAGAACAAGTTTCTGATATATGTGAAAAATACATAGTAATTTCAGATGTAACATGGCTTTGCAATAATATCAGATAAAATGTTATACATAAGCCTGTGTCCATAATGTTCTTAACTGTTGTTATTATTGACAATAAATATTTGTCTCTCTCTATAAGGCATGTTTTCTTGTTGCCCATAACAATCTTTTGAGTATAAAACTATGAGGTCTGACTCTCTTGACTATTATGCAAATTGGAATGCAGCAAAAATTGAATGACAGGGGATATGGAAATCATTAACTGAGATTAAGTATCTAGGCATTTAGAGCACATGGTCACTCCATATTTTTTTAATATATGAAGGACAACTATAATCTCTAATACTGAACACAAATTATGCAATTAGATAAACTTGGATCAAATACAATAGTTTTTGTAACTCCATTGACCAAAGCTAGTTTACACAAGAGTTAACACTATACCAAGATTACCTCTTACTGTTCTTGTTCTGATTTTGTCTGGTTATGGAATAATAACTTTGAAACTGAAGTCTATATATCAGAGAAAATCTGTGTCCTAAAACAAAAAGAAACAAAAAAATCAGTTTTACTTTGCATAGATTCTGTTCTTTGGATGGATGACTCAGAAAGTGCTTTTACAATACCTAAAATAAGAGACTCCCATCCTTATTAGAGTTCCTGAGTGCATGCTTTGTTTTCAAATTTGTTTTTAAGCAAATCGCAGTTATTATACCAAATACAACCCAACGCATCTATTTCTAATGACAAGATTTCTTGCAGCCTTTCATTGACCAGATTCCCTCAAGCAATGACCAAGGCACAGCTAATGCATTTTTTTTGCCATCAGTTTAGTGGCTGCAGACTTTAGATGCTCCTTGGATGTAACCCTCAGGATTCTTTGTCACTTGTTTCACAAACACTGGCTGAATTGAAAGTGATTTGATATCCTCTTTATGAATGAATCTTTTCCATTTGAACCTTAGCTCATTGTTAGAAAGAAAAGTTTTGTATTGTTTTAGTCATTGTATAATTCTTATTTATCTGATTTATTTGATTTACTTTAGTCTGCATACTACAGAACATGGTCTCCATTCCTCCACTCATTTCATAGTGAGCCCTTCTTCCTCTCTCTGCCTCTGACCTCTGTTACTTCTCAAAGTTTTGCTAGTCATTTGCGAATGTGTACCCTTTTAGAAGAACGACTTCATCCCTCCTACCCCCTCAATTGCAATCAATCAGCTGGTTTTACTCATTAACTTCAAACACTAACTGACACTGACTTCAAAGACATTTATTCAAAGGGCTTAGTTTTCATACTGGCACAGAGCGAGACAGCGAGTGCATATATAATTGGCTGGAGTGAAGTACTTTATGTGTAAGTAACGTATTTCCCTTCATTTTGCACTGCTTCTCCACTTTTCTGTGAAGCACAGATCAGAACTCATCTCTTTTTCTAAACTGTTGGGAGACAATGTCCTGTATTTTTTTGTTGAGTATGTATATAAACAAGTGTATTGGCTTTGCGTGGCAAGGTTTTGGTAACCAGGGGGCTACAGAGGTGGTTTCTGCAAGAGGCTGCTAGAAGATTCCCCTAGGAGCCAATGCCAGCTGGCTCCAAGATGGACCCACCACTGGCCAAGGCCAAGCCCATCAGTGGCAGTGGTAGCACCTCTGGGATAACATATTTAAGAAGGGGAAAAAACCTGTGCAAGACCATCAGCAATCAGAAAAAAGGAGTGAGAATATGAGAGAGAAACAACTCTGCAGATGCCAAGGTCAGTGAAGAAGGAGGGGGAGGAGGTGCTCCAGGTGCCAGAGCGGAGATTCCCCTGTGTGGTGAAGACCGTGGTGAGGCAGGCTGTGTCCCTGCAGCCCATGGAGATTAATTGTGGAGCAGATGTTTACCTGGAGCAGGTGGATGCCCTGAAGGAGGCTGTGACCCCTTGGGAGGCCCGTGCTGGTGCAGTCTCTTGGCAGGACCTGTGTACCCATGGAGAGAGGAGCCCACGCTGGAGCAGTCTGTAGCTGAAGGACTGCACCCCATGGAAAGGACCCATGCTGGAGCAGTTCGTGAAGAACGGCAGCCCGTAGGAAGGACTCACGCTGGAGAAGCTGTGTGAGGGACCCCATGCTGAAGCAGGGAAACAGTGTGAGGAGTCCTCTCCCTGAAGAGGAAGGAACAGCAGGAACATGTGATGAACTCACCTCCCCCCCTGCGTTGCTCGGGGGGAGCAGCTATAGAACTCAGGAGTGAAGTTAAGCCTGGGAAGAAGGGATGGGGCAGGCGGAAGTTTTTTTTTTTATTATTTGGTTTCATTTCTCATTATCCTACTCTGATTTGATTGGTAATAAATTAATTTTATTTTTTTCCCCCCAGATTGAGTCTGTTTTGCCCATGACGTAGTTGCTGAATGATTTCTCCCTGACCTTATTGTAACCTACAAGCTTTTTGTTATATTTTTTCTCTCCCCTGTCCAGCTGAGGAAGTGGAGTGACAGAGGACCTTTGGTGGGCACCTGGCATCCAGCCAGGGTCAAGCCACTACAAAAAGATTTAGTGGAGTGTCAAGATGGATCTTTTAATTATTTATTACACACCTGTTCTAACAGTTTCTTACTCCAAAAAATGTCACATTATGAGGAATCCATGAGCGTGTGTGAGTATATTCCTATATTCCTCTTTCACAATCAACTGCAGAGCTCTGAAAAGTGACATTGGGACTGCATGTGCGTCCTATCTACTACACAGATGAAGCAGAGGATGCATGCTGAAAATACCAATTATCATAAACAGGTCTAGAGCCAGAGCCATCTAATCAGCTCTTCAGCTTCCAGCTAATAGGAAATCTGATCCAAATTGGCAGAATGAAGAGCATCGACCTTAAGGTACATGCAAAATGATCTAGCATTGCTTAGGGAAAAAGACCTCAGAATTGTCTGTTTTTCTGCGTATCATCATTGTCTAGTCCTGCCCAAAGTAGGCCTCAAACTGCAGAGGAAACTGCCTCTTTTCCAAGAGAACTGTTAGAAGTATGTAGTACACACTACTACTGTCCAACATTATGTCTGGATCAGCAGCAGTTCCCAAATGTTTGTGGTGGTGGAGGAGGATTTTTTTTTTAATTTATGACTCCACTTTCTGGATTGCAACTCCAATCGTGTTTCCTTCACCCTTTGAAAACCATGCTTTCAAGTATCTCTGGGCAATTAAATTATCTTGTTATGCACATGTATCCTGGAGCACAGGAAGTCTGTCTGTCTATCGTTTATCTATCCATGTGTGTTCTGATGTCCCCAAACCTCTGTCTTCATGGACAGCTAACGCATACAGGTTACTTGCTTCACAAAAGTACCTATAAAAAAATACAAGTTCTTTTAGAAGACACTTAATATACCATATTTAAAAAAATATCTCCATGTAACCTGAGTCTTGTAAACCCCTGTTACTATGGTTTATTTTTTCAGTTTTGGAAGAATAACTAGCCATTACTGTGAACTGTCTGATTTTTTGCTACATGCGTCTTTCAGAATAGATCACGTAATATGGTTATAGAAATGGCCTTATGAAATTAGGTTGCTCTGATAGAATGTCTAGCTATACTGGGGTTAACTGTTTGTGTTCTAGTCCCACACAGTTTAGCTGTTGTCTTATTTTAAGAGATGGTGTGTTAATCACTCACACGTCTCTTTTTTTCTTTTCTTTTCTTTTTTTTTTTTTTTTTTTCTGGTCAAGTTATGAAAATTGCTACAAAATAAATATCTGTGCATATCAACAGATGAAAAAGTATGAAACCAGGTCATGTTATTAGCATCTTTCTGTACTACATACAACAAGTTGGGTTGCAAATTAATTTCTAGGAATAAAGAATACTTTTCTCAGGAATAAAATCAAACCTTTGAATAAAATAAATTGGTCAGGATATAATAACATAAATAACCTTTTCACTATAAATAACAGGCTTCTAGTATTTGGGGATTTTCAGAGGTAGGGGTGGTAATAAGTCACTAGCATCTTGAAAAACCTAAAAATCTTTGGTATCATATGACTCCATAATGTAATATGCGTATTCTGCTCCTTTCCTTTTTCTGCGGGGCAACTTTCCACAGCATTTGCCTCATTGAAAGACAGAACAAAGCTGATGCAGACACACCTAGACTCCTGTCCTATTCCCTGGAGTGGGAGCATGTCCAGGTAGAACAACGGCAATGGAGGGATCAGCCAGTGTGTTCCAGTTTGTGTTAGGAACTTGTAGAACAGCCAAAATTTAGTGAAGCCAACAGGTGGCATTTTTGGGCACTGTCCACCTGGGTTCTGATCCTGTACTGCATTTTCTAACTGGCAAGGCAGAGATTCTGGCTCAATGTGATTATCACTCTGAGTATTAATGTATTGGCTCTGAGTTGCAGAGCTGGGCTAGTCATTGCTACCAAGACATTAATACTCCTTGTGAATCGGAAATTGAGTCAGATTCTTCAACATCAAAGTCAATGAAATAATATTTACTTTTGTCCATTCAAAAAGTTAGTCTCAGACAGGAAAATGTAAAAAAAAAAAAAAAAAAAAAAAAAAAAAAGAGTATATACAATCTTTAAAAAAAAAAACAACAAAACCAAACCAAAAAGCAGAAAAAAGATATTCTTATAAACATCAGTAATAAATACAGACATGTAGATGTGAATGCTGGCCAAAAGATGAGCAAGATCTCGCCAGTAGTTTTTAAGAAACTGTGAAATTGAGAAATGGAAATACAGTTTAATACAATCTGATGGGACATTGCAGAATCCAAAACTTTAAAAATAAGATCCTCATACAGGGAGTTTTACCAGGGGATCATTGAATATATTATACTACTTATTCCCAACGAAACACATTTTATGACCTTCTCAAAGCAAACTAATTCTCAGCAACGTCAGGAGATCAGTCCTGTAATCAGACCTCGTACACTGCAGCTAACAAATCTGTCAATTGTTTTGCTCCTGTGTCAGAGTCCAATGCTGTCTGACCAGGCTCTCTCAGATACTCTACATGAGGAGGGTTTAATGTTTTAATACCAAATTTAATTATTTGAAGATACTGGACATTACATGGGATTTTGATTTAGCAGAGTAGGCAGCAGTGTACTGAAGTCACAATACAAGCACAATATAGCAATTGCAATATACAGTTGGAACATATTATAAACGGGATTCCCATCGTTAGTCCCTATATGCTCGCTGTCATGGCACCGGGCAACCTCAGTCACCGTAAAGGATTGTGTGGGTTGAAGCCAGCTCAAGGCCATTGGTGTTATCAAAGTTTATTCTGTTCATTGCTCAGTTTTTATACTCTGTGTTGGGCTGAGCCACAAATACCATCTGGTCTGGCTGGCATGGAAAGACATTCACACCTTTTTGCAGGAAAGGCCATTTACACCGTCACAGTCAGCTGATCAGCTCAACTTTTTGTCTTAAACAAAGGCCACCCTCTAGTCCCTTTTGTGTTAAGTTCAGCTTTCTTTACAACAGCTGTGGTCACTCCCTCTCTTCTTCCCTGAGCATCACAAGCACATTCCCTGTGTCCATCTTCTCTTAGCCTTCTTCCATTGCAGGGTTTTGGTGATTGGTTACACCATAATATTGCTTTCATGACAGCTGAAGGAAACTTCTGTTGATGAGCATGTTTTTGTGGGTGTATGTTGCTGTTTGGAATCTGTAGCATTTTCCTTAAGTTAGTCAAAAATTCCTAGTTTATACTGCACCTCTAGGACAAAACATAGATAGAAAGGAAAAATAAATAAACAAATTTTGCTCCTGAGCCCAGCATTGACAAATCAACTGGGAGTCATTTAGTTACCAGGAAATACTGTTTTTGCAGATAAGTGCTTCCAGCAGTACCTGGGCAGACAGAGAAACTTCCAATGACTATTCACAAAACACACCTAAATGAGAGAAAAAGGACTGAGTTACTGAGTATGTATCTAGTGTGGGGTTTTACGTAACTAACTAATGGATGGATGATGCCAAAAGGTGTGGTAAATCCATGAGCCAGTACATCTTACAAGGTACATTACTCCCAGCATGCTTTTCTTGATCTCACAAAGTTTAACACAGTAGATTCTCATTTTATCTGCATGGGTCAAGAAGAAAGCTGCCAACACAAGTGGCTAGGGGTGGCACAGCAAATCTATAGTCCTGTGACGGTGTACAATTACAGATGTGTTTTGGCATGCAGTGAGATATCAGGGAGCATGCCTGCATCCTGACAGCCATAAGGTGTCTGCCACAATTGCCCAAAGTGTTTCAATGCTAAAAGTCAGTTAAAAAGAAATGGCCTAAAAAATTTCTCCAAGCCCCATAATATCATTAGGAATGGCTTTCTGTTTTCATTAACAAAAAATAACCTCCTGTAGGCACCCTCCTGATGCACATTAAAAGGCCTAGCAACAATCTTGTTATGTAGAGTGAGCTTTGCATTAACAAAACTTTACTCAAAACCTATAGAAAATATGGACAACATTTAAGTCTGTATTTATTGTTTCATTTTATTGTTTCATTTTATTGCTTCACTTCGGATTGCTTTCAGCTTTCAGTTCCTATTGCTATTACAATGGGAAATAAAATACCATAGGGAAGCTTATTTATATTGTTTTCAAATCTTCCTTAGAAGGTCTAATCAAATACATATTGGACAACTATGGAGGTAATGTAACCTTCCACAGTTTCTCTAAACTTAGTGGAGTTATTTTGATTATAAATCAGAATTATAATGGGCAGAACAGTCAGACATAGTTTACCATATTCCCAGATTACAGGTGGTAGTCTCAGTGCAGCCAACAGTTTTATCATTTTCTCCCTCTTTGTTTTTTATTAATGTGTAAAACATGTTTATAAATTTGCTTATAGTACAAAATTATATCTAACACATTTATTTCCAGCAGAAAAAGTGAATAATAAAACATCTTTGGGTTTTTTGATATTTTCTAATGTCTATTAGTATAAGCAGAGCTACAGTTTAAATGTATACTTCAATTATTCAAAAAAACCCAGCTTTAAGGTTTTTTTGCATCTCTGGAAGTTAGAGCTAATCAAATTTCTGTTCTCTGCAAGGAGAAATATTCAGTTGGGGGTTGATCTTTTATTTTATGTTTTATTCAATAATTTCTTCACCATAAGTAAATAGAGTCTAGGTTTTCTTTGAAAATTCTTTGTTGATTCATCAGTTTGTATCAAAACTGCTTGGTAATACTTTATAGGATGTGATTTGACAAGTTATTTATGGCACATAATTTGCTTCCTTTGCTTGCATTTAATGTATTATGCAAGCAGCAAGCTCAAATCAATACCAACACAGAGGGTCAGGAAGATTTTTCCTACAAAGAAATTTGTTTATATGCATCATGAAATTTCTTTTTTTCTAATATGAATTTTAAACACACATGCAAGCAAAAAAAAAAACTTCACAGACAAAATGTTATAAAATTTATGTACTCTGAACAACATGCAGTCAAATGGACTATCTCAGTACAGAAATGTGTTAATTGCTAAAAGCATTAGTCTCTTTTCTATAAGGGATAATAGATTATAATAAATTCCTTAATATTCATTATTTATCTTGAGGTTGTAGCTAATTGTTGCCCTTTAGTTGTGCATTAACAGTCACATGGTAATGGTAGCAGATCTAGCGATGGACCATATTCAGTAGTCTGCTTCTTTGTTCCCAATACGTCCATGCTCATTGAAAGGACCAGGTAGCTCAGGTGAACCCTGTGGAGGAAAAATGAGATTGCCCCTTCCTTGAGGGAGTTACCACGTGCGCTGCCACAGAAGCAGAGAGAATTCTGGCATGGGCAGGGGGGCAGTGCACAGGCAGGGCTCTGGGCCAAGGGGACACCATGGGGCCTGAGCAAAGCCTTGCAGGAGCAGCACTGGAGCGAGTAAAATAGCCTGCCCCTGATGGAGACATCAAGAGCTGTGCATAGGACGATGTTCATTATTATTATTATCTGATTTGCTTGACCTAATTGCCTTGAGATTTTTCTATGTAAAAAGTCATGTTCCTCATTCGTACCCCAATAAAACCTACCTTTCCTTATTGTAAACCCCTGATGGTGTTATGTGGGGAGACATCCTGGCACAACCACCTCAAAGCTCTGGCCATCTCAGGATCCTGTCACAACCCCAAGCTACTGACTGTAAACCCGAAGGGAAAAACAGCTTCCCTGTTACTGCAGTCTGTAGGACTGTGGTATGACTTCCTGTAGGCAGCAGTCCTTATGAATTTCATTCCCACCACAGTGATCTATAACTCTCTTCATGGATTGCCATGGTATATATATTTCTGTATTAAGTTTAATTGTGTCACTGTTAGTCCTCTACATCACCTATTTACCACTTCATTTTACTGTTGACAACAATGGCAAAACAAGATATAATTTGTCTTAGCACACCAAAGTGTTTATTTTACGTAACTATGCTAAATAAGGTATGTGATAGTTTGTATGTTTATTCATGACATTCTAGATTTGACCTTCCTAAAACACATTAACCTTTTTCTGTTAACTTCTGAAATACAGTTATAGGCTCTTCCGGGTATTGTCACAGACTATCTGTAGTTGGAGTGGAAATGCCCATTTTGGCAGGTGAATCCCTTTGTTCTAGTCAAAGAAATATTTGGACATATTCAAACAAGGAAAGTAATGTTCCACTGTTGATTGCTGGTGCTTTAACTTTTACTTACAGTGTTGCCAAGGATACTTACACTCTGTTCTAATAAAAATTTATACTCTTTGAAATCCCATAGTCAGGGGTTTTGTTGTTCTTAAATCTCATGTGTACCACACAGAGCTTTCTGTCACTTAAATGATATCATTCTGAAATGATAAAGCCCTAAAATGGATATTTTACAAACTATATGACTTTTTTTTTTTTTTCATGAAGCTCCAATCCAGAACAATCCTAATAAAATTATAGAATCATAGAATAGTTTGGGTTGGAAGAGATCTTTAAAGGTCATCTGGTCCAACTTGCCTGCCATGAGCAGGAACATCTTCAACTAGATCAGGTTGCTCAGAGCCCTGTCCGACATGACCTTGAATGGCTCCAGGGATGGGGCATCTACCACCTCTCTGGGCAACTTCTTCCAGAGTTTCACTACCCTCAGTGTAAAAAATTTCTTCCTAACATCTACTCTGAACGTATTCTCTTTTAGTTTAAAACTGTTACCCCTTGTTCTGTCACTGCAGGCCCTGCTAAGGAGTCTCTCTCCATCTTTCTTATAAGCTCCCTTTAAGTACTGAAAGGCCACAATAAGCTGTCCCCAGAGCCTGAAAAAAAACCAACTTTCTCAGCCTGTCCTCATAGGAGAGGTGCTCCATCACTCTGATGATTTTTTGTGGCCCTACTCTGGACCCGCTCCAACAGGTCCATATCTTTCCTGTGCTGAGGGCTCCAGAGCTGGATGCGGTACTCCAGGTATGGTCTCACCAGGGCAGAGTAGAGGGGAAGAAACACCTCCCTCAACCTGTTGACCACATTTTTTTTTGCTGCAGCCCAGGATACAGTTGGCTTTCTGGGCTGCAAGGACACATTGTCAGCTCATGTCCAACTTTTCATCCCCCAGTACCCCCAAGTCCTTCTCTCAATCTTTTCATCCCCCAGCCTGTATTGATACCAATGGTTGCCCCAGCCCAGGTGCACTTGGCCTTGCACTTGGGTGCACTTGGCCCAACCCTTCACTTGGTCTTGTAGAACTTCATGAGGTTCACATGGGCCCACTTCTCAACTGCTGTCTGTTTCCCTATGGATGTCATCCCTTCCCTCCAGCATGTAAACCACACCACTCAGCTTGGCATTCTCCACAAACTAGCTGAGGGCACTCAATCCCACTGCGTCAATGATGAAGATATCAAACAGTGCTGGTCCCAATATGGTCACCTGAGGGACACAACTTTTCACCAGTCTCCATCTGGACATTGAGCCATTGACTACCACCATCTGGATGTGACCATCCAACCAATTCCTCATCCACCAAACCATCCACGCATCAAATTTGTATTTCTCCAATTTAGAGAGAAGGATGTTGCAGGGGACCATGTCAAAGGTCTTAGAGAAGTCCAGATAGATGACATTCTAGCACTTCCCTTGTCCACTCCATGTTGTCACTCCATCATAGAAGGCCACAAGGTTGCTCAGGCAGGACTTGCCCATGGTGAAGCTATTTTGGCTGTCTCACATCACCTCCCTGTCCTCCATGTGCCTTAGTGTAGCTTCTAAGAGGTTCTGCTCCATGATTTTCCCAGGCACAGAGGTGAGGCTGACAGGTCGGTAGTTCCCAGGGTGCTTCTTTCTACCCTTTTTAAAAATAGGTGCAATGGTTCCCTCATTCCAGTCACCAGGGACTTCACCTGACTGCCATGACTTTTCAAATATCATGGAGAGTGATAGCTTGGCAACTACATCAGCCAGTTCCCTCAGGATTCTGGGATGCGTCTCATCAGGTCCCATAGAATTCTATATGTTCAGGTTCCTCAGGTGGTCACAAATCTAATCTCCTTTCACAGTGGGAAAGACTTTGAGGTATTTCACTGGTGTTTCTCTGTTGGTTTCTATTACCTTAGGACCCCCTGGTTCATCTCCATAAGACTTTCAGTGTGCTACAGTGTACCCAGGATGTCTCCAAGCAACAGACTGTGGGCTCTCACTAGCACCTCATCCTTCTAAACTTGTTGTGACATCCCACAGTTTGTCACGGACAAGTCTGCTATTATCCCACTGCCCCTTCAAGCCTATTTTAAAGCTCAGACAATGAGTCCTGCTAGCCTGTAAGCAAAGACCCTCTTCCCTTTTCAGAAAGGTGAATCCCATCTGATGCCAGCAAGACTGGTGCCATGTAGACATCCCATTACTGAAAAATCTAAAATTGTCTTGGTGACACCAGCCACGGTTCCACGTATCAACAGATTGGGCTCATTTCTTTCTTCTGGTCCTGCCTGTTTCTTCCAATGTCACTGTCTGCAACTGGAAGAAGAGAGGAAAAAATAACCTGTGCTTCAGTTTCCCTTACCACCCATCCCCAGGCCCTGAAGTCTCTTTTTATCATGCTTGGACTATGCATTGTGGCTTCATCGCCACCCACATGGAAGAGCAGTAATGGGTAATACTCCAAATGATGTACTAGACTAGGAAGTTTCCTAGCTACGTCCTTAACCTGGGCCCCAGGTAGGCAGCAGACTTCCCCGAGAGGATGGTCTGTCCAGCATATTGGACCCTCTATTCTCCTCAGAAGGCAGTCATCTACAACTATAACCCATCTTTTCTTCCTCGTGGAGGTGGTCATGATACAGGGGGTAGGCCTTTCTGACCTTGGCATCACCTCTGCTGAAGATGGACCACCATCCTCATCATTTATTGACTGGCTTTCCACATCCAGAGCCTCATACCTGATGCGCAGAGTCACCTGGGAAGGTGGGTTGGGCAAGGAGGGGATTTGTCTGCCACCCCAAGCATGGACTTGCCTCCATTCACTGTCAGGGGGAGGATACAGGATCCCCTTGATCTTGTTGTTTGCTTGTTTGTTTTTTTCTGGTGGCTGTTCCTGTTTCTATCTCGATACATCAGACATAATAAGAAATCATAAGGAGAAAGGGAAAATGAAAGATAATTTCCTAAATACAGTGAAATGTTCTGTTGCTTGAACTCCGGGACAGGGAAGATATACAGGACAGGAAAGAAAGATTTGGTTTTTCTTGGACTGTAGATAGTCTGGAGAGTGACATTCTTGTTATTCCATTGGCCAATTTACAGTTAAAGAGAAAGATATGACTAAAAATAAGCAACCCAAAATCCTGAAAGAAACCACCCAAAAAATCCTCCAGAACTTGTAAAACATGTAAAGGCTAATTAACCAGACTCATAAGCCATCTAAAATGCTCAAAAAAAAAAAAAAAAAAAAAAAAGAAAGAAAGAAAGAAAGAAACGCCCCCACATTTATATAGAACCTTAATGAGGCTTTGTTTGTTGTTTTAGAACTTTGTTCCATTACCTCATTAAAGTTCAACATTTTCCAGCTAAGGTGTTTTGGTTTGGTTTGGTTTGTTTGGTTTTGTTTTTTTTTAAATAGATCTGACTGTTATCTATCAACCTTTGGACATTTTTTTTTGCATTGTTTTGTTTTTCTCCCAAAAATACAAATCTATCTCTAGTATTTCTAGTACCTAAATGTTGTGGAAATCACTGTGAAGCTGTCCAGCCATTGTCATAAACTGCTGTCATAGAGAGAGCTCTTTCTCTTGACAAGTGTTGGTCTGAGCTTCTTCAAGAGGTTAAGGATAATAGGCAAACAGTCTGGCCTTAAGTTCATTTGTGCTTAATGTAACTCATAAACATCAGACTCTTCCTCTCTTTTAATTTTTGTTTGAATACTAGTTTTAGCAATATGAATGTTTTAGTTGTCCTGAAAAATATTTGTGTGAGCATTTGTTTGGAAGATAAGCATATTAAGAATTTCTATTTCTCTTTAATGTATATTCATTACTGTATTAAATTATATAGCATCACATTTCTTTACATTAAATAATAGGAAATTTTCTTTCCCATTAACAAAAAGTTATTTACCTTTTTTTTTTGTGCTGTACTGTAAGATTCAGTGTAAGATGGAGACCAGGCTTTAAGATTTGCACTAAATCAATATAAAAGTGTGTATGTGACAAACACTGTGAGGTGGAATATGCATCATTAACTTTCATTGTAAATATAAAAAAAAAAAAAAAGATTAAAATGTATTTTATTTATCTGACATGCAAAAGGGGAAGTTTCATCCTCAGTGAATATCTTAGAATGTAGTAGGAAAAAGACATAATGAGAAAATCTTATTTTTCTGATCATGTATTAAATGAAACTGCTTTAATGATGGTTTCATATCAGATTGTCCTCATGGTTTACAGCGAGAGCCAAAAATAGCAAAATGAATTTTATTCTCTTGTCACTAATGAATAATGTTATTATGGAATATGATTTTTTTTATGTCTATGGGAAATTACTTTGGAAAAAATATGGATATTTTGGTGGGTCTTACATCATGTATAGTCTAGCTGCAGGTAGACTCATCAAAAGATAATTTGTCCTTATTCTCTCCAACAGGTTCTCCAGATTTTATTTAAGTTTTGATTAGTAACCAAACTCTATTAATCAGTTGTTACAAATTCAGTGGAGATTAAGATCATTTCAGTAACAGTTATACGAGTGATGGAATATTTTGTCACAAGTACTAGGGTTTGTTTTTTTTTTTTTTACTTGGAGAGACTCACATCTTGTGCTATTGAGTCTCACAGTTTACATATGGTGGAAACATTTCAACAGAAAAAAATATAGGAAATAAGCAAGATTTTATCATTTTCGTCTCCTATACCACATCATATCTAAGTCCTTCAGGTTAGGCAAGATAACATGTTTCAGTTTTATACAAAGTCACTTAGGGTATAAGCATGCAGTATGCTTCCCTGGGGGGAAATGCTTTCCTTATTATAGAAATATGAAGAGAGAAGACAAGACATTTAGTAGTTATATAACTCATTACAGGGTTATACCAATTGATTCCCTATAAATATATTATCATTAATATGTATAAAGGTTAAGTAAAGTAAGATTTGTTTTACCAATTGCAAAATGAACACTGGAAAACAAAATTCCTAAGAAATAAAACTTCTGTGGTTTAGACAAATACATTTAATAGTTTCAACTAACATGTGAATTTATGTTCAAGTGGCAATCTGGATGCCTAGTAATTCTTTGGTTTTGAGAGATGGTCCTTGAAGAAGACCAATGTAGCAATTTGGTTTCCCTTTGAAAGATGGATGCAGAGACTGTGTCATTCCTTGAATAGCAAAGGTGTATGCTCACAGAAAAATTTGAAGGGCAGCAGCTAGAAAAGAAGAGGGAAAGTCACAGTAAAGAGCTGTGAATTCATGCAGAAAGATTAAGAGATTGCTGAAAGCTGTAAAAACCAGAAAGCTGTGCCTTGGATGCTATGGAAGGAAGTTTCTTCCTAGGAACTTCCTAAGAGAGGATTGTGAGGGGTTTGCTGCCATTCAGAATACCACAGAGTTGAATGAAATGGATCCTGGTAGCATTAGATTGTTACAAAGGACAGAGTAGCCAGAAGGATAGCTGTTATAAATACAACCTTTATTTCTAAACTGGCCTAATAACTTTGAGAAACATAATTTAAAATCTAATTCAGTTCGTCTGTTAAAAACCATTTCTTTGGAGAGGAGAGTTAAAAGACATTGGTCGTTTTTGAGGAATTTAGTCCATGAAGAAATCCTACTAGTATATCTCAAAGCACTGGGAAATAAATACAATAGCCTCCAATCTCTGCTATTGAATACCCAGGGACTCAGTAGATAAATGAATGTAGATAAGGTTTTCACAGCTTCACTTGCTGAATTGTGAAGTTCTCTTTTATTCACATGTACTTACAAATAATTTTCAGTAAGAATTTTTAATGTGCTTGGAGCATTGGGAATTTTTTTACAACAATAGCAAAATCTGTTTCAAATAAGGTCTGGAATTCATAAAATTAGTGAGTGAATAAATAACGAAACTGTATTTACTTATTCAATATACAGAGACCATAAATTCAACATCAAACCAGATGGAGGCACAGCAGATTGAAAACTGGTAAAACACACTTATATTCACTTTTATTGTAGGATTTACAACTGAAGTTAAAAAAATATTCAAGATGAAATGCATGTCTATTAAAATTTAAAAAAAAAAGCAAGAAAACTTTGTGTGATAGTGACATCATTAAAAAAGGACGATGAGATATCATGAAATCAAATCACTTCAAAATGTGAGAGTTAAATTCAAAGTTCAAGACTGTGTACCCTAGTCAGAAACATGCCTTGGTTTTTTTTTTTTTTAATTTATTTAGGAACTTGCATTGAGTTGGTAAAAATCTAGTCATACGGTAGATGTTTAAAAAGCAACATACTTGTATAAGTGTATGATCATGTAAGACTACATACGAAGCATGTAAAACCTTATTGATTAATAGTTTAGAGACTTGGCTATTGTGTTTTGAGGGATTATTTCCAGGCTTTCACATGGTGCTTTTTGATAGTAATGACTTTTATGTTTGTGAAGTAACTGTGATTAAGATTTAAATCAGACATTTGTTTTCTGTTTCACTTCATAAAAACTTCAAGCATGTTTCCTTTCAGAGTATTTATTTTTCCGTCGTTTTGTCTTCTGCTTCTTACAAAAAAAAAGATTTTATTGCAATCATAAAGTCAGTGAGTAGAAATTTAATTCCTTTTATATCTAGATAAAAGAGATTTGAAACATGGCAGAAATGTACTTGTTCCTTTTTTGATGGAGGACCTATGAGAACCAGACTTTAGGTAGCTACTAGGGACTCTCTCCACACATAAAAAATGTGCATTCTCTCTCCTTGTTTTTGACCAACACTAACTCCTCTCTGTGTTCCAAGTACAACGTTGGAAAAGAACAACTTAGAAGCTCAGAAAAGTAATTCATGCATCTAGCAGCAGCCTAACTTCCTTCTTTTCTGCCTGAAAGATACGTAGTTATTGTCACAAAAGAAATGTCAATCTACTTGCTGCTTAAATATGATAATTTTTTTTTAATTTTATTTCCATCTTCAAGATAAAAAAAAATAGAAATAAAAGTCCTTTGGACTAGATGGTGGTCTAGATGATGGTCTAGATAATGGTCTAGATTATGAGGTAATAAACATGAGAAGTACAAAATTTCATTTTTGCATTGACATAGAGACACTGAAACAGATGTCTCACTGGATGCATGCTAAAAGATATTCTTCTGATTCCTTAATATCCTTGCAGAGAGAGTGCTAGTCATATCGCACCAAAGGAATACATTTCTCTTCTTCAGTTTGCCTTCATACAGCATTTGATATGTCTGATGGCTCTGTGTTTAATTAATCCTGCCTTACTCCAAGTCATTCTGGTTTCCTTGAGTCCACATTGCAAAATGTTGATATCTTCGCAAACATTTGTGTGACATCATTTTTGCAGGTTACATGTTTTGAGCTACTGACATCAGAGACGGGCAGTTTGTAATCATCTCAGGCTGTTACAAAAGATGAAGTTAATGAAGAAGTTGCATGCACAGCCCTGACTTTAGCCCAAGAAGTATTTCTTTTGATCCTTTAGTAGCCAGGAAGACTGATTTATCAGAAAGAATGCTGGCATTATGATATGCCCTCTTCTTTGCCTTTCTCCTGTCCTAAAATCTCATGATCAGATTATAATCTCTAGGTTCCTATAATCTCAGCATGAGGGAAAAATTGATAGCACTGTGCTTGCAGACCCAGTGAAAGTAAAGACTTTCACAAAACTTCCCTGGCATCTTTATAGTACTTCAAGGGACCCCATGGGTGAATGTTTTATTTTAGCTTTTATTTACTATGAGAAAGAACAGAATAATAATCAGGAGAAATCTTTGATGAAACCTTCACGGATATTTTTTTCTCCTCTTCCCTTCTAGGGATGCATGTGCTGAAGGGACAATTGGGTCCTACAGTACAGCAGAGAGGAAAGGTTCATCAATTCAGTGGTAATTACACTACAATTAGCAACATTCTTATGTCTCATATTCTGTGAGCCTGTCCACGTTTAGTTGGAAAGACTTACTCTTCTGAAAATTATCTTTAATGCTTCTGTACAAGCGCTGAGTTAATGCTGCCTAGTGCAACCCAAGTATTACCCCCCTTAGGATTAAAAAATCCAAACAATGAAATGAAGTTTTAATGCCATTGTATTATTGGTATTACTAATTGAATATTCCTGTTGGTACACAATGGTTCATCTGTTATTCCAAGATCTCTGGAGAAAAACAGAAAAATAACAATGCATACTGTAGTAATTTGTCACTACATTGAATTCAAACTATTAGTAAAGTAGAATGTTGCCTTCAGAGGACCTGAAAGCATCATACCTGACATAGAAAGGCAAATTCGCCAAATAAATGCCAGAAAGTAAGAATTTCATGCCTGGGGAAAAGCTAGGTGTATAGTGTGGAAACTGAGAACTGTCATTAGAGACAAATCTGGAAGACAAAGCAGATGATTGCTCCATGATAATTATAGGCAATTACCTACAATATTTCATCTGTTGTTCATCTTGCTTTTGATCTTCCGTCATATCCTGAGGTTTATTTATTTCAGCAGTGAATCTTATAATCTGTCAGTTTTCTGTCAACTGCCAAAAAAAAGAAAAAAGTTAGATAATGAAATCATGGCCTTATAATTGTATTTCTGCAAATGTTGCCGTTTTCAGTCTGCACTTTGTTTTGACTTTTTGTTTTAGCTTTATTATATTTCTTCCTTAATTCTCTTATTTTACTTCTTTTCTAATGCTTCTTGTATTACCAATTCTTTCCATCAATGCTCACACAATTTTCATACTAGTTCTGCTCTCTTTTTTTTATCAGAAATGAGTGACATCAACCCAGGACACCAGATGCCTAGCACAAACAAAATTTTTTGTAACTTAACTGGAGAAATATACATTTTAGATGGTAATACTACCTGATAATCTGATAATACTATGTACATATGATTCCTGAAAAATCCTATTAAAAGACCAAATTTTCATTCTTTATACTTTAGATAATCTTTAAAAATGGAATAATTTTTAGTGCCAGGAATCAATCCTTAATTGAACTGCTACTGGGTGGACTTTGTCTTTTAAGTTTTTATTAAAATAATGCAGCCTGACATTGTGGAAAATAAATGGTTTGTACATTTGAAAAAAATCTTTGAATTTTTTTCACTACCAAGGTCAAGAAGACCAAAATTTATGGTTTAATGATAAAGGGTCATCGTGCTCTCAAGGTAGCATGACGTCATTTTACAGTTCTTTAGGAATTCTACCCTCATTTAACCAAGATGTGAAACTCTAAACAAAATCTCAATCTTCAAATCTGCAGGAGAAAATGAATTAAATTTTAGGAAATTAATTATTCACACAGAAACTTCATTATTATTTTTCTGGTATAGAGCTGAAGAATGTGAGTGAGACTTTGCATGAAGTCTGTTTATCTGGCATCCAAAAGACCACCAGAATGGTAACCGGGACTAAAATGCAAGATATTGTTTGTCTCTTATCTCAATATTATTCTGTTGATGTCCTAGCATACAAGTGAAAAAGACAGATGGATGTAGAGTAAGATCTTACCACTGGAACACTGAATAAAAGCAGCTGACTGAATGTGGAAGAAGCTGTGGAAATGATTAATTGCTGAAGCAGGTGGTGGGTGAGGGGAGGAGAAGAAGGATTATGGGTCTATAGTAATGGCTGGCACTGGTCATAGACTAAGAATTATTTTTCCTTAAATTACTTTTTAATTTTATTTTCTTCAGTTAGCTAGTTACAATTGTTTCAAAAATGTCTATGACATCGTATTTTCAGCCTCTATATTTTATTTCTTCTGTCATGCTCATATATACATGAGTGCATAGAAATCCTACCACTTATTAGTTAGTCTTCCAACGATCTTTAAACATTAATTTTGTCAGCCACAGAAGAATTCACTAACCTTCATGTTAACTTCATTAACATTACAAATGTCACAAAAATGACCCTGGCATCAGAGAATTGAACTAGGGGTGATGATCAGCCTCCCTCAGCTACACTTCAGCTATCGTTGCCTCTCTACCTGCCTTATTGCTAATTTCAGAACTTTCACTTCTGATATCTTAAGGTGTTTAAGTGTTGCCATGACACCTCAGCATATCTGAAATTAACTCAACATCCTAATGTGGCAACTATATATGGTTTTGTTATCACACAGAAAAAGGCAGAGAGAGATGATAATTTGCGCTGCCAATTTTATGTCCTTTCTCCTTGGCTTTCAGCAGGTTGTAATTTATTTCATCAGCTATGAGAACATAGTGTGACAAGATATTTTCTAGGTGAATTTAGCCACTGCATATACACTAAACGCTGACAATAATCTGTCAGTCTGAACTGGTAGGTGACTGTACCGTTTCCTAAAAGCTCGAACAAGATGTAAAATTTTCATAACACTGCAAAGAAGGTCTGTGATAATTCAGAATTTTCTCCTAGGTCCACAGGGAAGTAATGCATAGTTAGCACCATATAGAACCTGAAATTGGAAGGAGACCATGCAAGAATCACAGAAATGGAGAAAGACTGGCTTAGAACAGAAAAAGCCATAATTTTGAGTTGTGGGCTTAATACTAATATAAAACATTGATTTATATGAAATAGATACAAAGGGATATGGAAGCAGTAAGCATGTGTTTGTCTTTCACCTCGGTTAAAAAGAGCCTTGACTGCTTGACCCAAAAGACTGAACATGTTGTTAAGTGCATGTGGTGCAACAATAGGAAGACTTATTCAACAGTTGCTCTAAAACAAGTGTCAGACTCTGGACATAAACATTATTTTATTGTGCAATTATTGTATAAAGTTATTGTGCAAATAGTTAGATGTAGATTAATCTGGTCGTGCTATAGTAGGTAGCAATGACTACATGCTTATGTGGCTTGTCTTGCTTAGCAAACACATTCTGCTCTTGTATAACTATATTAATACTGTAAAACTCATGGGTAGTAACTCAGGAACTTATGAGAAAAAGAACAATTTTCCAGGCAAGGCTCTAGTAAAATATACTTTTTCCTTCTTTAAAGACTTACAAAACAATTTAGCAGAATTGTTTGTTTCTGGACAACAAAATACATCAAAAATGTTTTCCATTACTTACTGAAAAAGAAGACAATATAAACATGAAATTATTTGTTTAGCAAACTTATGAACTTATTTGTTTAGAAAAAGGATAATTTTACACTTAGAAAAAGAAGTAATAAATAAACTCCAACAAAAAAAAAATCTACCAAAACATTACCTTCCTTGTAAAAAGAAAAGACAAAGAAAACACTACATTATTTGATTAAGGATAATTCATTAGAATAATAGTTTCATTTTGTTGTTAAGTGTCTCTATGATATAAACCAAAAAGTATCCATCTAATAATTAACTGATTTCTCAATGGCATAGTATGATTACCTACTAGTGCAACAAATCATGGCAGGTGAGGGATTATGACTAGTTCCATATATTCTCTAGAGCGGTATCAACTAAACTTGATTTTTTCAGGACTTACCATATGTTCTGAATAGATCATTATGAATACGCAGATATATTTTGGCTATGAAGTTTCTCAAACCACAGTGGTACACAACCAGGTTACCAGGGTAAGATAATGTTTTCATTTTGTTTACAAATATTGAAGAAATTAACTCATTTTATTGATAAATGTGAACAGTTGTTTACTGCTTGAAGGTTTTCTGAATGCATTTTTCAATATGTTGATAGTATTATAGTTGCTATGATGATCTAAGAATATAAGAAAGGCTAGGTTTGAAAAAAACCAACACATATTTTATTAGATCAGTGAGTAAGTTAAATCCTAAACTTTTCTCTCTTCAGCATATGGGATTTTTCAAATAATTTAAACACTAGAGATATTTGTTGGGTTTTATTTGTTATTTTCTTAAATGGAAGTCATTAAAGTCTGTAACACCACGTAGACAAATGATATGTAGTAGTAACATTGGAAGTAACATTGGAACAGCCTTGGGAATGTTGAAGATTAGGTGAAGAGTGTGGTACTTTTTAATACACTAAATATGTGAAAAATTATCAACTGTGGATTGATCCAGCTGTGAGATACATGAGAAAGCTCCTCCACCCTGGGTGGAGAAGGAAAGAAAACTCTACCTAGTTGAGATATTGCAATAGGAAGGACCCCTCTAGCAGAGACAGACATATGATATACAGCTAAAAAGAGAAGTACGCTTTCTAGATCCTGAAATTCTTAGTCAAAGGTAGAAAAATGTAGTTAAAAGAATAATCTTTTAAATAGGTACAAGCCATGAGAAAAGATGGCTTTAACTGCAGCCATTATGGATAAGTCCTTTGGGCTACAGTGTCTGAAATCCTGCATGTGTGTAATGTTCTAATATTTCTAACATTTCTAATGGCCATGTATATCCTCAAAAAAGAAAGTCTGAAGGACATCTGGTGTACTAAGATGGGCCTGAGCTTGAAGAGAGTCAGAAAGATTGCTCAAAGATGTTTGAAATGTCCTTCAGTGGTTTTGGGGCAAATTTTTCTCTCTTCCCTGAAGAGTTCTGTGGTTATCCTCGGAGAAGATTCAGAGGGGCCGAAGTGCTGGGAGTCAAAGTCTTCTGACTCTGAAATGATGAAGCAGTTTTTCTTGGATACTGAACCCGTTACTTTGGCAATGGTTGAGCTTTATTTTCTTTGAGACTGACCTCATCCCATGCAAATTAGTGTAATGAGGAGAAAGCCCTGCTGTAAAGAAGTGGTTTTAAGCTCTCAACAGAAGACAATATCTCTGGGCTCCTACTGCTGTCACTGAAAGATGAAAAGATGGTGTGCAGTCCCTGGGTTGCAGTTGTCTATATGGCATTACCTGAAGCCCTGTGGTCCCCCACCCCATTTTCTATACAGAGAAGAGGACGAGGACGTGCAGGAGGAAGGGAGATACAGGCATTCTTGAATTTTACCTCATCATCAGATGAGAAATGGACTATCATCAAGGCCCAGATCTAGTAGATACTCAATCCAACAACAGTATTTCTGATCTAGCATTCAACTGTTGTGTATTGGAAACCCGAGGCCAAAATCCTCTGAACCCAATGCCCACTTAAAGGGTTCTAAAGAATTAGTAATCATTAAGTTTAACTAGATTAGAATGAAACAAGCTTTAAGTAGCATTGTTTTGCAAGTATTTTGTGACTGGTTTTTTTTGACATTATTATTAATTATTAATATTTAATTATTATTATTTTGACATTTTTATTAAAAAGTCTAACAATTCCACAATGAAAATCTTCCAATTAAATGAAATTTTGATCCTCACATTAGCTCCTTGGTGTGGAGAAATGGTCTCTGTTTACTATGTTCCCAAAGTTTCATTCCTGTCAGAATAACTAATGCAGACGTGGCCCCTTTGTTTATTAGGGTCTTCTTCTAACTAATGAGCCGGGCCTCAAAAGGCATATCTACCCCTACCTTTTTAACAAATGTGTAGCTTTTGGATATGATATCTCTGCAATTAACTTGTTATTCATTCCTGTGCTATTTGACAATAGCACTTATATGCAATCTATCATTGACAAAACTGTAGATGATAACTCTGGGAAAACAGGACATCATTAGTCTTTTTGCTGTGAGGATGAAAGAAAAGGGGAGAGATGTTATTAATTATATCGGACACTATATACTCTTCACAGCAGCTATAACAGGTTAACTGGTGTGCTGCCAGATTAATGAACATCTAGGATGAAAGTAGATGGTGCTGGTGACATCAACGCATTAATGTAGCTTGAGGTTATTTTGCACACGCTACCTACTCAATCCCATTTTTTTTTTACTCTAAGTATCTGATACTTCATTTGTGGAAAAATGTATGTGTTCTTTTGAGCAGTTACAATGCCCTTTTTCTTAAGGGCAATTTCTTCAGTAAATCAGATTATGCATTTTTCTTAGGCAGAGATTTCCTTCTGAACCATAGAGTTCTACCTGCACTCCTCAAATAGAAATCAGTGAAGTAGACAGTCATTTAAAAGCATGTCTTTTGGGTGCTAGAGACAAATCATTTAGCTATGTAATTGCAGTTTTATTATTATCTTCTTTTTTTTTTTTTTTTTTTAAATTATGCATCAGTAGGAAGAGTTGGACACAATGGGTGTTCTAAAATTATTATGAAATAAAAGAAGGAAGGAAATGTTGTTCTAATATCAATGATAATTATTATTAACAGTTTTTTAGAAGATCCAAAAGAAATGGTTCATGGAAAAAGGTGCATTTATATATGAAGTTATTTCTTCAGTATAGGTAAAAATTTCCCAATTAAAAAAATATTTTCAAATTCCCTATGCTCTTATCTCTCTCATGCATTCATGCATACACATACACACTTACACATGTTAAAGCAAATAACCATGAAACGCACACCTATACTTTTAGCTTGGCTTACATCTCAGCATGTTATGCAGGCCAGAAATACTGCTTGTCCCCAGTGACTTGCACTGAATCTTTTTAGTGCTTTACATCAGTTGTCAGTGTTGGTAGGATGTGAAATGCTATGTATTTTGGTAGGATGCTAAATGCTATGTATTTTCCTATTCCCAAAGGACAGACTAAACATGGAAGACAGAAATCTGTGAAAATGTTTGGGAGCAGGGGTTGGTAGGCTTTCTTTCTTTAATATTTCAAAAGTAAACACATTTCCTAGCAAAAAAAGAACACTGTAAGGTGGGGTAAAAGATAGTAAAAGTTTTATGAACCTTTTTTTGAAAAATGCAGCAGACCGCCGGATTGGTAATGAAAATTGATATTGAGTGAGATTTACTTGACTTAAGATTTAAACTACTTGTGAGTTTTGGTGAGAGTTACTGTTTGATTCTTCCACTTTTTTTTTTTTTTTTTAAACTCAAGTTTTCTCAAGGCCATGAAAAAAGCACAGTATGAAAGGTCTTTCTCTTCTGAAAAAGGAAAAAAATACAATAAGTGTATGTATGTAATAAGAATTTTTTTTCTACATTCATTTTTGTGAGGTGAGGGAGGGACAACCTTAGGAGACAGGTCCACTGAAGTTCCCAGTAAAAATAGTTTCAATGCAAAACTCAAAATAAAGTGAAGCGTGAGACTGACTTAGCTGTTATTTCATTTTCATGTCTTTGATTGAATGGGTAATGTGGCAGCCCATGTATTTCAAACTGAACAGCTTTTATTCATAGGCATTATTACTTGATCAACTTTTTAAGTAGGTAGTGGATTTTGAGGGTACCTTGATCTGTACTCACTAGTAAACTGGTATTGCATGCAAAACACGCAACACACACTAAAGCATAGCTGAAGTTTTCTGAAATAATGTGTTTAAATTCAGAAAAAACATAGGTAATGAGAATATAAAAACAGGAATGAGACAGACCAAAGGTTCATGTAGCCCTATATTCTGTCTCCAACAACAGTGTCCTTGTATCAAATTGCTCTGGATAAATACTTCCCCCACAACCACCATCCCTGGCCCCTCAAGTAATTTGATCCTATATTTAATCCACAAAATCTTGTAGAACTAGAATTAGCTTGGGGCACAATTCTAAAAATTATATTCTTGCTTTAACAGAATCAATAGACTTGACATTATAATAATGAAAATGTAGAATATAGATAATATTTTGTCACCTATTTTAGATAATATGCATATCATATAATCTTTTAGAAAAATAAATGTCTCTGCTCATGATCCTTATAGAAATCTGAGTTTATAATAGAAAAGTAGAATAATACCACGGCCTGTTAATTCTGGAAAACTAGAGGTAACTTTACAGATCCACTGCAGAACATATCATTGACATGTCATAAATGCACAAAGTAACCTCCAATTGCCTGGCGTGATCAATAAAAAACATCTTACTAATAGAGTTCATAAACCTTAATCTATTGCCTAAAAAAGTACCAATAAAGCCACTAGAATAGATGTTTTTCTACTATTAAATCGATCTATATCTTTTCTTAATTACCTTCAGTATCAGTATAATACTGATAATTCGAGAGGGGGAGAAAGATCTGCTGAGTGAACAAATGCACTTGGTAAATAAACAGCGCTTAAAGGCTGTACTATTTTAGGAGGTTTCTCATCTGCCACTAAGGCTTTTGGAGCAGGACAAAGAGGAAAGTCTGTTCACTCACTGCAATGCTGAGTGTCAAGGTGTGCTGATCAGTCAAACGTTCTATTCACAGAGAGACAGGTGCACACATCTCCTCTCTCTTTATTTCCCCCCCCCCCCCCATTTTGCATGCCCTAGAATATTGTTGCAAAGCGCAGCATTCACACCAGCGCTGGGACATAACCCAGTTTCGGCTGACTATAGTTCAAAGAAGTTTTAAACATTTCTGTAAGTGATGTAAACATGAACACTTGATGTTGGCAGGTATGTGTGCATCAGGAACATGAAATTTTACTCTTCAGAGTACCAATCAGTCAATAGATGCCTTAGGTATGAAAAAAAAATATCTCTGTTGTTAGGTTTATGTGTGACCCAATTATTTCTCCTCTTTCTCTTAAGGCCAGTTTGAGAGATTCTGCACTAAAAAATAACCCAGTGTAACAATCTCCAAGCAACTGCTTTAAGTTCAAAGCTGCATGCTTTCACATAGCACTTTAGTGTATATAAACCATAGTACATGATCGACATTTTTAACTTCATTGTGGCATTTTTGCTTCAGATTTCGGTCTTCCTCTCTTTGATAATATCTCCCAAACTTATGTCATCAAAAAAATTAACTTCTCACAGTTAATCTTAGGTCAGTAACATGAAAATATTAAATAACATGTCCCAAAATAGATACTTGAAAACTTCCAGTAGGTATTTTCGTTAAGTCTGATATTGTTCGAACACAAGTCACAGTCATTTTCAGTTCCTCAATTTCAATAGTGTTTTATGCATTTTACAGTCCTGCACCAATCCCCATATTCACAGCCTTCACTTATAGCTTCCCTTGAAGAGCCACATTAAATGTTTGACTAATACTGCTTCATTCTTATCTAGAAAATAAACTAACTTTTACAACATAGCGTGAACCTTCTTTTTGAAACCCGCATAGAATTTTATGTTTGGTTTTGGTTTTGGTTTTGGTTTTGGTTTTTTTTTTTCCCCACTTATCCCTGTCTGTGTCATTCTTTCTTTCAAAAATAGTTTCAAAGTATCTCATAATATTTCAGCTGGACTAGTAGACCTGCACTTCTGTGACTCCTTCCCATATACGCCCACCCTTCTCTGCTCAGAACTTTTTTCAAGACCTTAGTTAAATTTTAGAAGAACATGGCATATGTATACCATTTGTGACAAACAAAAAAACCTCCTGAAACATAAGTCAGTGATATCTTGTTTCTTGCTTCCTTAAATGAAAAGTGTATTGCTGACATAAAAATAACAGTAACCAAAAAAAAACCCCTCACTTTGTCTACTGATAAAACACAGTCTTCACAGTTTACCACGGTAAACATCTGGAGGTATGTTTACCTAGATATGACCTGTTGTATGATATTTTATCAGATCTTTGCCTGCTTTCAAGCACTACTTGATATAAAACCTGTCAGCTATGAAAGGATATATTTTTTGTCGTGTGAGTGATAGCTTTGGAAGAGTTTCACATTGAAAACACCACCTGCTCATGAAGACGTAATTCAGACTTCTTGCAAATGTATAAATCCACTGATGTAGCTGTAAGATGTATCTTGTGGTGACTGTCACATCACTCACGTTTTAAATGTCAAACCTGTCATGTTTCTTGATTGAAGTACTCTTAATGTAAGATACCTGTTATTCAATCGAGACAAGGCCATTCTAGTGAATAGCTAGATTTTTAAAGCATCACCTAGAGAAAGTAGTAATGGGTACATCTTGTACCATGCTCTGCATGTATTGTCTCTACTTGTTTATAGTCATATCCTTCAGATGAGTCACATTTCTACTACGTATTTTAAGTCTGCCTACGTGTTGTGGTTAAGGACACAACACAGTGATTTTTCAACTGTCTACAAAACAGCCTTGAATTGAGGACATTTAGGGGAGATACAGAAAAGCATACTGCATGTGAATTTGTTCTTGACTTCTACCAACTTTTTCCATTACAATACAATTCAAATATGAATACATAAAAAACTTGAAAGTGAAAGTATGGGTATACACCTTCACTTTTTGTCTTTCTAAAGAAGGATATTATGGGTTCCCCGTTATGCTGCAGGCAGACCTCCTCCCCCTCCAAAAAAAAAAAAAAAAAAAAAAAAAAAAAGTAGGAAACACAAAGGAAGGTAAAAAATAACTGAAGTACTGCAGAGACCTCATAAGCTATGGTAGGTAACAGCTTAGGAAATTCTGGGGGAAATTTAAGGTATAAAGCCATTAAAGGAAACCTATGTATTAAAGGCAGCTATGATATATCCATGACAGGTATTAAATGAGAGATACACGGGGGTTACAGCAATGAGGGACTGAGGTCCACATTAATGTTTATTAACTCCTCTGCTTATCAGATAATTTGTTGTACTTTTTTTTTTTTTTTAATATTTCCTTGTATTGAAGTTCTTCAAAGAATACAAAAAACATAGTTTTAGCTGGTATCTTTTTTGCCCTTTCTCTGTGCTAAGGGATGCTGTAAGCAGATGCAACCTCCAGCAGCTCCAGGGCTGGGGTTTCCTCCTGCCCAGGGAACCAGGATCTCTGCCCGGGCTGGGGGACATGCCTGCCACTTTCCTGTTTGCAGGCTTAACCAGTAGGAAAGTTGAGCATGTATCCCAAAGACACAGACACACATATAGACTCACAAACACACAGTTCCGATTACACATACTGCCACAGACAAGGTGCGGCCATCCGCAGCACCCAAATGCAGTACTCACATAAACCCAAGTGCAGACAGACAACTGTCTCTTAGTTGGCTGGTCAGGATTGAAGGTCACTAGTGCAAGTGCATGCGTGCACGCACACACACCACTCTCCAGAGTCAGAAGCACATGGAAATTCATGGATCCCCTGAGCACTGGTACTGCCCCTTTGTCTGTCTGGTACCCGTGCCCAGATCCTGGGACCCCTACCTGCCCCACAGGTCCCTGACTCACATGCAGGTCCCTCCTGGTGCTCACCAGCAAACAGATATTTGTCTCACAGCTGCCCAAGCTCATGGGTCCTCCCAAATACTGTCACAGCCCCGCTGCCTACCTGGTGCTCCTGTCTAGTACTAGGTTTAGGGGACATACAGACACTTGCTCCCCATCCCACCACCAGGCACCTGGCACTCAGCTCCTCACTCACCTCCCTTGCCTGGTCCCCATAGTTGATTTTCAGGACACATACCATTTTCATCCAGTGGCTGAGGCCAAGTTCCCAACACGCTCCGGTTGGTGTCCCGGAGACCCCACTGGCTCCTTCTGCTGACACAACCAGCTCAGGGCACCTGCACCCCTATCTGACTGTGGTGTCTGGCCTGAAATCCACTCACACTCCCAGCAACCGGCACCTCATCCCTACAGCACTTACACCCACACGGGATAACAAAGGAGGTGGCACAGGGAGACGTACCATAGGGTTTAAGGAGAAGATAGGTTCAGGGCTGGGTCAGACAAGTGTGCTGACTCGCCATGGTCTGCACACAGACATATTCTCTTATACACAACCCTGTCCGCCTGTTCTCCCTTTGCTCCTCTCCATCCCCTTCCCTTACAGCTCCTTCCTAAATTTTGCATAGTCCCAGTGGCACTCCCCTTGAATATCCAAAATCCCTGTGTTCTTATTTCCTCCATCTTACAACTGGTAAGGCCCAGGCAGTTCCTCTCCAAAGCTGTGCCTGGAGTTACTTAATGGCCTGTCAGTTGGTGACTGGAGACTCTTTGTCCTTGGCACTGTTTCTGCTATACCTTGTCTGTCGGCTTCATGTCTGTGTGCCTTCTTGTTTATCACTTTCCATTTACTTATTACCTTCTTTGCACTGAAGAGGTCCTTGATGGGATCACCTCCATGAAGCAGATGGTCTTACCTTCCACATATGCTTACAGTCTGCCCCACTAGATTACTTTTCTTTCATGACTAGTGAAAACTAAAATATATTCTTTCAGGCCTTGGTCAGGAAAATTAATTAATATTTAATAATAATAACAATAATAATAATAATGACAATAATAACAACAAGAAATTGAAGAAAAATCTAATTCAGAACAACTTCTAGAGGAGCCAGTAGTAAAACCCTGTCTCTCACAAAGTTGCTGACAGCTTTGTCATTGATTTTATTAGTGCTATGACTTCAAACAATGTCTCTTACATGGGGTGTTAATTAAATGCTTGTGGGCTTGTGGAAAACAGAAGAAAAAAGTAATATAAGCAGCTATACCTTGATGGGCTGACAAGTTGTTTCAGCCTATGTCAAATCTTCATATTCCTTCTCTCCTTATCCTTTCTGATATTCAAAATATTAATGTATTTTCACAGCATATTGCACTTTTTAGTGGTTAACTGAGTTTTATTTCTGCACCATTTAAACGGAAGTTTTAATTTCCATATATCTTGTGGTTTTCTTACACAAATTTCCAACCAGAAAATTAATTGGAAAGATTACTGTGTAGTAGTGACTCTTCTTTTATTTTTTTTGTCCCTTTTTTTTTTTAATTTTACCTACATGGAGAGACCTAGGAGGTAAATTAGAGATTGCCCTTCTGCAGCCTCTGTGACTCAGGAGCTACAGTGTGTCTGCAACGTGAGGCTACTGTCAGTGCTCTTTTATGTTGAGGAAAGGTTGGGAGGGTAAATATCAGGGTGTCTGCACTTTCACTGAGCAAAATGAGGTCAGTGGTATCACTTTCACAGTAGGTAAAGACAATGCTGCTAGGCTGCAGGAAATAAATGAGAAAATGGGCCTGGTATCAAAGGGGACTCTTGTTAATAAGGTGAGTAGAGTAACATGCCCAAAGGATTCCCTGTTGCATTTTGATTGTTAGGTATAATAATAAATGGTGCTGCTGTCTTTGGATTTTGCCCCGCAAAAACTTCTTTTATCTTTGTTTCCATTTCTGACTGAGGCTGTAATTTATGCTTTTGTCATTGTTGGAGTGGGGCTTAATTTCCCACTGAATTACATCTCTTGTTTTCAGTGAAAATGCGATGCACAATATGAAGAAGTTAGGAGAGAAAAGAGACTCAGATCCTGATTCCTGCGGTGCCATTCACTTGAGAAAAGCCTTGCTCAGAAATAGATAAAAGAAGTGGGTCTTTTTTCTAAATTCATAATTAATCAGCAGTTTCTATTGCCAGAAGGCAACACTGAGGCAAAGAAGTTAGAAGGATTTAAAGATAATTAAATTTTATTTGAGAGTAAAGTAATATTTCATATAGTTTTTGAGAAATATGAAACTGTTCTTTAAAGCATAAGCCACCCTTTTGACTGGTCAAGAGGAAACTCCTTATGAGGGTAAATTACTTTTTACCTGCCTGTAAAGGGGCCTTCTAACCTTGATATAGTTCATATCATATTGATTACTATTGAAAAAATATTCTGCTTTTAAAATATGTCTTTAGACAGACATCTAGTCAAATAACACAGTGTTTCCTACAGTCTTAGGAAAGCCTTGCAGAAAACGCATTTAAAGACCAAATTAGTGGATACTGAATATAAGCAATATTTAAATTCAAGAGGATTTTATAATAAAATACATTATCCTTTTATGTTATAAGATACTTCTTTTTCAGACACCAGTGACATTACTAAAATTCCAGTGATTCCAATTAAATTCTAGCTCAAGCTTTTAAAATCATAGCTGTGAAGAGAAATTAAATTATACAAAGGGATAGTTCTGTCTTTGTTTTTATGAAAAGGCAAGTCACAGTGGATAACTGGATTCAACACACTGCAGAAATCCTCAAGCTTTTCATTATTGAAGACCTCTTGAGGTGGAGCGGAGAATACGTTTTCCTCTGATACCAGTTTTGCTGTGGTCACAGCAGTTTGTTCTTCTTATGCTGACTAGCTAACTCCGTGAAGGTGGAAGGCAGGTATATTTGTGTGCGTGCAGCCCAGAGTGATTAAGGATTCTGTGGCTTCTGTCTTAGTATTTTATGTAGTTTTGGTTGTCTGCAGGGCTGCAATCACTTCTCCTTTGCCTTCAGTAGACAGAATATATCCTGTTTGCGTGAGAGGTGAAAAAGTGGGAATGAAGTTTGTGGAAGCATGAGGTCAACAAAAATACAAACATATTTTTCTTTAGCTGTGAACTGCACAATACAGTTAGCTCAACAATGACAATAAGACTGAGTGGTGCTTTGAAATGCCAAAGAAAATTTCCTTTCACCTTCATTAAAAGCAATATGAGCACATGGAAAACGACAGAACTGTCGGAAAAAAAACAGAGTTCCAATGTAATTATTTAAAATATCATATGAAACCACATTATATGTTATATTAAAATTATATTGCATATTGAATATTATGTATTATACATTATATATTATTCATTATATATCATTATATTATAGATGTTGCATAATGTTGTATACTGTGTATAGTACCTTTCACACGTATTTCTATCATCCATCTCGATTAATAAAATGCAGTGGCAGAAGAGATCATTCTGACTACGTAAAATGAACACTTATCTAACATCACAAAATATCAATTTCCTAGACTACTTTTACATTATCTAATAGTTGCTGCACTCATGTAAAATCAGAGAGAAAAGTAATAGTATCACACAGACACTCTCTATGTGTGGTTTGTGGCACAGTGAAAAGGAGTTTGAGAGATGCTGAATCCAATCTTGCTAAAGAAGGGTGTCTCTCAAGACTGTCTCATCCTCCTGCCCCACAGCTGCAGAAAGCAGCACCACACTGAAACAGTGCCGAAGCTCTGATGTCTACGTTAGAGTCACAAGAAAGTGAATCACTGGCTTAAAAAGTTTTTGAAAGATCTTTTAGAAAGGTAACATTAAAGTGACACGAGGTGACAAGATATTTTTAAAAACACAACAAACCCTTGGCTCACTTTCACTGGACGTTTTCCACCTCCCTCCACCCCCGACCCAGGCTCTTCTGCTCCGAACATCTGTTCCCTTTAACTGGTGCTGCCAGAGTTTGGAGCCTTAGCATAGGGAAATTATGATTTTAATATGCTGTCATTTTGTTCTGCTCAGAGCAGATCTAATTAATGCCTAATTAAGAAACCATCCAAGGTCACTGATGTCAATAAAGCTGAACAAATGTTAGGAAGGATGACAGTCGTGGGAATCAGTCTGTCCAAGTCCTAAGCCTGGTGTGAGGCTCTGTGTGTATCTTAAAGAAGGTGCCAGCTTCATTTTGAATAGACAGCCTCAGCCATTTTCTGTTGTCTTTTTTGCTTGCCTTTTGGATTAAAACTGTAGCACAAAACCTGCAGGAATTAGAGAAGACTCCAGCGTCTGGTATCCAAAATTAGCTGTTTCCTTTCGAAGTAAACTATTTTATAGTAGAACACACCTTAGCAATAAAGATATCTGCAAAAGTTTCACATGGTAGGGATGATCCTTGACTCACTGGATTAGAAAGTGATAAAATGGCATTTGTTTATTTGTCACTTTCATTAATTCAGCATGCAGCAAACTGAAAATTTGCTGCCTCTGCCATGAGCGGTGGGAAGCAAGGAAAGCCTACTGTCTGAAATGTAAATTGATCCCTTTCGACAGGCAAGGAAATACTGCACTGGAGGTATAGGAAATGTATGTAGTATCTTACTACTAATTATGAGTATTTGCTTGCACTTGCTTTTGGATGTGTACAAATTATGAAAGTTTGACTCCTTATTCCCATGTATAATATTATGCTGAAAAAATTTCTTGTAAAAAGGATAACTAGTACCTTAATTATAAAAGTACTCACTTACACTTCTGGAGTCATACTAGGAAAATGTGTATATCATATGTCCTTAAGTTACTAAACAACTTTCCTACTGGGGAAGAACATCCAAAATCTTGGGCAGTTTCTGTACTCTGTTCTGAGGCAGCAGGCTTCAGCAGGCATATGGATGGAAATCAGTAAATAAACTATTTATCCTCTAGCAGAGTGGTGACTGCCCAGCAGTTTGACCTTTTGTAGATTTCTTTCCATCAAAATAGATTTTCAAAGGAGGGAACTCCTTTACTTTGGTGAGAGGTGGTTGCCTTTCAAAAAAAAAAAAAAAAAAAAAAAGATGTGATTGATTGTGCTTATTCTGAAACAAAAAAAAAAAAAAAAGTTTAAGATCACTTCCCTTTCATACAAAATCTGTGGACTTCACTGTCAGCCCCAGTGGAAAATTTGGCATTTGTGTAAATAAATCAGTTAGAGTCTAATTTCCTTTGAATTCTAATCCTAGAGTCCTCTTCATATAGAGGGAATTTGAACACAATACTGGTTTTGAACATAAGGCATTTTATTGTTGAGGAGAACCAACTCATTTAAGTATGACAGCTTTGCATATGTCATCTTTTCATTTTTATTTAAAAAAGGAGAATATTTTACCTTTTTTGAATGTAGTTTATCAGGAACTTACAGAAAAGATAAAAGCAAGGGTGGATATAGGTATTTCTTTGGACCCCAGCTTGAGGTTTTCAGTCAAAATATGTTTATTATATTTCCTCTTTCAGAGGAAAAAAAAACTCAAAACATCAGATATGCCTATACTTTTACCTCAGCTCAAGTTGTACTATAAAATATGACTACTTTTCCAAAATAAATAGTTAATTTTTATGTGTGTCATAGCAAATCACATATCTCTGTTCTGCTACTCAGTCATTATTTAGCACCATTTCAATCAGGCTTTTTTAACATCTGGCTTTTAAGTTTGGTGGGTTTTATGTTCTCTTTTTTTCCAATAAGCCATATATTTTATCTCTTGTTCTGCTGTTATTTAGGTTACTCTCTTTTGGATCTAGCAATATACACACAATAAATATTTTAACATAATTTTCTATGTAGAAAATCTTACTATGAAAATAAAATAGCATGAACTACGTACAACTACTCCTCACTCTTAGCCATAGTCAACAAAAAGTGAAGGTCTGGTTAATGTTTTAAATTGTCCTACAGTCTAGGAAGCAATGGCTATAATGTTATATGTTGCCCCTTTGAGTTGAATAGCATAAAGATGAATTAAACTGGGCAGACTGGTACAAAGGATCAGTATACTGGGTACCAGGACTTCCATTCAGAGGGATCCCTACAGCTGGAGGAATGAACGAACAGGAGCCTCATGAAGTCCCACAAAAGTGAATGCCAGGTTCTGCACTGGGGGTGGAACAACACCATGCGTCAATATGGACCGGGCAATGAACTCACAGAGTGAAGCTTCACTGAAGTCCTGGTGAATGACAAGTTCAACACTAGTCAGCATTGCACTCGTGCTATTCTATGCTATTGCTAACTGTTCTGGGCTACATTAGCAAGAGCATAGCCAGAAGATCAAGGGAAGCAATTATTTCCTTCTACTTAGAACTTGTTAGACCACTTCTTGAATACTGTGTTCACTTTTGGGCCCTACATTACAAGAGAAAGATTGTTAGGCTGGAGGCATCGCAGGGATAGACATGGAGTAAAAGAAACTGGACTGCATGACAGTTGCACAAAAATTGCAACCACATGCCAATGGTTTGATGCTAGATGGAAAGCAAGTGATAGAGATGTATTTCCTTTGAGATAACTCTTACATAGGTAAAATTACAGGAAACCGTAAAGATCAGTTCTGCCTACCCTGTCGTGAAGCAGCAGAGCCCAGGCAGCTACTGATTTATGCTGCAATCTCATATAAACAATCTAAAGACAATTTGATATATGCTATCACTTGTGGAAACTTCAAAATATTATATTCTTAGTCATTTTAAGCAATCTCAATGTAATGGTTGAGAGATTTTACCAAACTAGCTTCCCGTTTTTATTCTGCACCCTTCAAGATACAGTTTTCTGATTTTATTTCCATATATGGCTCCACGAATTTAGCATCCATCAAGATATAATTCCTTCACAGAGCAACTGACATTTTTCAGATGTATTTTAATATTTTTTAAAGATACTTTATCTTGGTAGGGTTTTCCAGAAGTGACTTTCTGGTAGCCCCAGTGTATTCCAATATGTTCTTGTTCATTGACCTGAGCATGCATACATTCTTATTTTATGGCCATTGAAAATTCATTCTATAGAGCAGTGGTTCACTAAAAATGTGTGCATGCATGTGTGTGCATGTATAGGAGATTATATTTTTGCAACTACTTTTCAATTATATGCATCTATCCATGGCAGTGTAACTGTTATGAGATCAAAATTATTTGCGTAAATTATTTTGATTCTGTTCAGTATACGACAGTACAATGAGGCACTGAGGGAAATTAGTTTGTTTAGTGTGGGGAAGAGAAGGCAAATCTAACTGTAGTTTTTATTTACAGGACAGAGGGAAACGGTCACAACTTGCAAAAAGTGAAATTTTGATTGAGCATAATAAAAAGAGTTCATCAAGGTAGGACTAGTTAAGCATAGGAACAGATTTCCCAGAGAGGGCAACAGTGGAACCTAAATTTTGCTCTGACTCTATGAATTCAGTAAGATAATACAATAAAGACTGAATACGGAGGTTCTAGATCTAGTAGATGGGGAAATTTTCTGAAATATGAAAGCAAAGGAGTAACTTAATACATTTAAAAATAGCAAACAGAACAAATACAGGTTTGTTGTGTGAAAAATCAGATACAGAATTCATTTCCATGGGAAATATTAAGTCAAGAGTGTAGAATTAAGAAGGATTCTTAATAAGGATACAGCAAAAATTAAAAATTAATAACAAACAGAAAATATCAGACTTTATAACACAAAAGCCTGAGTCAAAGTCTGTCAGTGATGAAATAAGACCTACCAAGGGAAGACTGTCTTTTCTTTTTATTATTCCCCACACACACTCCACCCCAAACTGATTTCAGTTAAAAGGAAAAGGAGTGAATAATGAATAAAGAAAGACAGCACATTCATTTCAGGAAAATATCAGCAGTGGGCTGCTAGTACTTCTAAAGAATGTGAGGAGTGTTTCTTGTGTTAAATCTTCCATCTCTGCTACTGAGCCACGCGCTTTGTTGCAAAATGAATGGCTGCCACATTATCTGATGGCCTTGAATTGTTCTCAGAGACGACAAGGAATATTTAAAGTTCGGCGAGTTACAATAGTTCAAGCAATGCTTCAGCATGAACAGAGAAACACACTGAATTGTATCACTTCAACCTGAAAGCGTGCATGAGAGCTATTTCATTTTGTTAGCTGCACAATGCTGAAGATTTCATATATGAAAAATATAGTACTAAAAAATGCTCTGAGAAGCATGCTTGTATGCATAACCAGAGCTTAGAGATGTTTAGGCTCGAGATAAAACAACTTTAACACAAAGGTACTTTATGCTACAATTTGCATTAAAATAAATGGATCAGTTTGAAATTATTCACATGGTTTTGGAGCAGAACTGCTACAAACCTTACTCAAAGAATGTTATGAATACAGTCTCCAAATCTGCAATATGTGAAGGACCAAGAATATTATTAAAATAGATCTACCTCTTGCAGGTAGAGAAGCTGTTATTCTGGATTTTCAGACAAGGGACGAAGGAAGACAGTAAATTCACTCAGGTCTGTGCATCACTAACTTCCTCAAGCTCAGTCTCAGAGGGTGCATAAATCTGTTGCAGAATGGAAGTGAATCTCTACCAAGGACGTTAAAAGACTTGACTTTGCAACAGAGCATATTTCTTTTTCAGCCTAAATGTTATCAGAAGATTATTTTATCAGAAAACCATGACACTTCTCTTCAGGACTTATACTTTGTGTCACCTCTGTTCCAAAAACAGAACTCAAATTTTGAGGTGTAAATCAGTACACCTGATCTGATTTTAAAAATATAGTGCTCTATACAACTGTACTTATCCAGTTTTGTCCTTATAATTTGAAATTTAACATGTTTATGCTTTCAGGTCGTAAGAAGACTATACCTGCTGATGAACAATGCAGTCCTTTTTGAGATGTTATAGACAGGAACAGCACACTGTTTATTTATAGAAGACACAGCTAGGATGAAATATTTTTAGTTCTTCTTTCCTTCCAGGAGAATGATCCTTATAATCTGACCAGAGGCAAATAAATCCATACATCTTGTACCCATATATAATAAATATTTATATCTCTCTGCAATTTTGATACTTCTAAAAGTAACTGTATGTCTTTGCTGACATGCAAACAGCTTTTTTCCACGCTCCTTAATTTTCTGATTGCTTTATAGGGCATCTACAGTAGTGAAATGATTCTGTTCTTTGGAAATTGTGGTAAGAGTGACTCCTGGACTGTGATGTAGCAAAAGCATACTCAAATTGTTCTATAAGTTTTTTGTGTAATGAAAGTTTGTTTCAAATGATGGCAAGAATACCTGTGCCCCATATACACTTAAAACAATAATGCTATTTATGGATTTGGATAATTCTGCTGCCAAAAACTTTGTCTGTTCTTCATGTCTGATAATATAAGCAGGATTTTTGAATCAACAAGGATACTGAAGTGACAATGCTGCTTAACTCAGTGGTTGATTGTAATGGGTTTTTACTTTCCATGCAAAATTGTGTCAGTCAAATGTCTTACTAACGATCCTCAAAGTAAGACTCTGCTTTATCCTTTTCTAGCAGCCTTCTCACCTGCTAATATTTGTACTCATTTTGAGGCCTTGACTACGCTATGCAGTTCATCCTAGGTACTGGCACCAGAATCTGATCACCAGCTGACCAAGGGGGAATATGAAAAAATAGGACTCACAAATGCTCGGAGAAGCATTATATATCATACGTGCATACCTGACCTGGGAGAGGTGCAGACTTCCATTATTGTTCCTCCACACACAGACTCAGGGATGAGTCTAGTAGTGTACTCTGAGTTCTTTGTGCTGAAATTCTTTCCTTCCTTTCCCAATTACACATCATCTGTGTGAGACTGCTCGTTCTCTTCTGGGGAGAAGTGTGGAAGGTGTGTTCCTAGCACACTGTACTAATGTGGTAAATATCCTATTCATCTCTGTATGAAGAGTTAGACACATTTTTTAGCTAGCAATTTATATGTTGACTGTTGCATCTACTCGTTACTGAGCCTGCTTTTTCAAAAGTTTATCTCAGGTAAATGAAACAAAGAATTTTGTATTTCAAGAAGTTGGGCAATAGCTTGGGATTAACAGAGTGCATAAAAATTGTTCCTCAACTTTTAAGAAAAAAAGACAAATTCAGCACCCCTCAGTATATTTCCCATAATTATTTTCTTTCTTATCCGCACTCCAACAAAGAGTAAGGTCTTGGCACACAGCTGGTATATCTCTTTCTCTGTCTAATTAAGTATTCTACTTTTCTCTTGCTATGCAAAAATGTTTCCAAATTATGGTTTCAAAACTTTTTGGAATGTTAGAATTTTCCTGAAACAAAGGAACAAGCAAATCTACTTCCTTTGGAGGTCTATATCAATACATATGTGTACTGCTATATGTATATCAATGTATAAATATGTTATTGGACACATAACCTCAATATTTTAGATAGCACTGAGCTATTGACCAGCCCTGCTCAACTGCTGCTTACCCCTCTAAGCAAATACATCTCTTATGCTTCTGAATTTCTTGCAGTCAGCATCCAAAAAAATGGAAAAGCCCTAGCAATTACCATTACTATTAATGGGATGTCTTTAATCTTTCTCTTTGCTCCAAAGCAAAGAGCAGGAAAGGTGAGTGCATTCCCTTGATCAGGTTTTCAAGTTCAGGCAGGCAGCTATGGTCTTTTCTTTTTTTTTTTTCTTTTTTTTTCTTTTTTTTTTTTTTTTCTTTTGTTCTTCCCAGAGTGCCTTAAATGTCTTAACCTGTGTAATGCCTGGGACTTTCCATGTGCAGTTCTGTAGTCTGCCTTTCCTCCAAGCTTTGTAACCTTTCATGCAAGTTGGTGTTGTGTTTCCAAAGCCTCTGTAGTTTTCACATTTTCTCATGCTGTTGGTCTTTTGCCAATATTGTTACTGACCTGCACCTGCAAACCCTCATATTGATGTCAGGTTGCCATTGGCTGAAGTGACTGTCACTGGCTTGAGAATCATGTTGTCTTTCCCCTCCATTTTTTCCTATCCCTTATTTTGCAGGTTAATTCAATAATATACATGCATAAATCTTATTGACCAATCAGCATGCAAAATCCTGCCCCTCAACTTCTGTCATAGAATGTTCCAATCAGCACTTTGTCTGACCCCTGGGGAGCACCACTTGTTACTGACCTCCAACTAGACACTGCGACACTGATCACAGCCCTCTTAGCTTTGCCATTCAGCCAGTTCTCAATCCACTTGCTCTAAAATCATGTTGTGAACAAGCTTTAAAATAATAATGCTTTAAAAATGTGTTGTCAATAAGCATTAAAAATCATTTTCACTTTAGAAATTAAAGCATTCCTGAGATAAAATACAAGTAATGTTCCAGCAGTGTTCATGAAAGTTATTCATCACAAAAGCCATAATGTTTATAATTCCAGCATAAACAGAGAATAAGTGATGACATCCTGTTCTGCAAGTGAAGAAGCAATGTGTACTATGAATTATCTTTTCAGCTCTTTCAAAACTGGAACACTGCACTGCAAAACTGAAATTGGCAGCAAACTCCTAACATCCTTTCAAAGCAAGCATTTTATATTAATGAATTATAAACTCTGATATCACCCATTTATCTAATTTTTTCCTTATGTGATTTTTTTTTTTTAAATGTATTTTCTCTATCTTGAGTGAAACTGATTTGTTGTCATGGTTTAAACCCAGCCAGCAACTACACACCACAGAGCCACTCACTCACTCTCCCCCAGCTGGGATGGGGGAGAGAACTGGAAGGGTAAAAGTGAGAAAACTCGTGGGTCGAGATAAAGACAGTTTAATAAGTAAAGCAAAAGCTGTACACACAAGCAAATAAAAACAAGGAATTTGTTCACTACTTCCCATGGGCAGGCAGGTGTTCAGCCATCCCCAGGAAAGCAGGGCTCCATCACACCTAGCAGTTACTTGGGAAGTCAAACGCCATCACTCTGAACATCCCTTCCTCCCTCCTTCTTCCCCCCAGCTTTATATGCTGAGCATGACGTCATATGGTACGGAATAGCCCTTTGGTCAGTTGTTTTCAGCTGTCATGGCTGTGTTTCCTCCCAACTTTTTGTGGGCCTCCATCCTTCTCACTGGTGGGGTGGTGAGAGAAGCGCAAAAGGCCTTAACTGTGTGTAAGCACTGCTCAGCAATAACTAAAACATCCCTGTGTTATCAACACTTTTTCCAGCACAAATCCAAAACATAGCCCCATTCTAGTTACTATGAAGAAAATTAACTCTATCCCGGACAAAACCAACTCGTTCTCCACCCCTTATTTCATAACATTTATGTCATGCGTAGGTCCCACGCTATCCAGTACACCCTCATTAACACACACGCACACACACACCCCTTCCCTTCCTTTGATATAATACATAGATATAATTCCCCTAGTGTATGGACCACCCCTGTGAAACATCTGTGAAATGTCTACATATGTCCACAAAATGTCCGCCGAGTTCATTTAGTCCATGACTGGGCTCCATCTCTTATGGTGGTCACTCAGGACAGTAAAGGTGGTGTGTTGCGTGGAGTTACTGAGCATCAAAGCCAGCTCAGGTCAGTTCACTGCTTCACTTGCATTTCTTGTAAGGCTTGTCCTCCATGGGTTTAGATGGTTCCTGCTATAGTAATTCCTATAACATGCAGCTCAAATCATAGATTACAACAGTTTAAAGGTATTTCCATTACAGTTTCCACCCCTTTGGGCCAAGGTATAGGGTTTAACATTCCAATGAACTCCTCCCCTTGCCTCTGCTCCAACTTGGACCTATCCACAGACTGCAGTCCCTTAGGGGTGTACCTGCTCCAGGTGGAACCTTATCTATGAGCCAGTCTCTTCAGCAGTATGCCTGCCGTGGCATAGACTTACTGCTTTGAGGTGCACCTGTTCCCGCATGACCTTCTTCATGGGTAAGAATGCCTTCAGAGATATACTTGCTCCAGTGTGGCCTAAACCACAGCCACAGTCCTTTCAGAAGTAAACTTGCTACAACATGGTCTTACCCATGGCTTCAGTCCCTCCAGGGGTGTACCTGCTCTGTCATGGGCTTATCCATGGCCATGTGCTTTGAGGTGCTCCAGCATGACCTCATGCACAGCCACAGATGTTTCAAGGTGTACCTTCTCCAGCATGGACTTATCCTTGGGTCCCTAGCCCTTCGGAGGTGCATCTGTTGCAACATTGACATAACCACAGCCGTTCAACTCGAGTTCACAGTGGAGTTCCAGCCTGTCCAGTGCAGCATCACAGAAACAGCAGTGACGCCCTGACCATCTGCCAGCCCAAGCACGTGGCCGTTGCTGTTATCAAAATGTTCCCAGCCACAGCAGAGTAAAATGATAAGCAGTACAGCAGTACAGCAAGCAGCAAAAGCAAAAAGCAGCCACTAACAGGCACCAGACTCTAATATAGTGTAAGGCAAGCAAGCCCTGTGGCAAGCACAGAATCCTGCCCATTAACAGGTAAACAGCAATAACAGCTAAAAATTTGATCTTGCAGACTGGTGAATTTAGGATGTTGCATTGCTAGGATTTTATTGCCAGGGTTTCTCATTTGGAACAGTTCTTCCAGTTCTGTTCTCCTTGATCTGATTTCTTACAACTAACTACTTGCAGGTTAGTTTTCTTTAGGATTCAGTTTCACTTTTTTCCTGCATTGCCGAGTTTGGGATTTTATTTTCTTTCAAGTGTCCACCAGACTTTAACAAGGACACACAGATGAGATAGAATTATTACAAAAAAGCATCTGGAAATGTAGCATTAACAAAATTTGTCAGACTCTGAGTTCTGACAAAAAAAAAGTCCTCTGTTTAACACAGGTAATGTACAGTCAGTAGTGTGATTTTCTCTTTAATGGCAGTGATTTCGTATAATGATTTGCATCTTCCCAGATGACTCACAGCCACATTTTCTTCACAGTTTTTAATATGTTTTCGTTTTTGTAAAAGAGGACCTTTCATTCAAAAAGTATACCATTTTGCAACCCCAGCGGGGGCAGGAGGGAGAGAAGCAGTTATTGAAACTGTCTGTAATCCCTCACCTTCACCAGTGTCTCATTTATCTCTGGTCCCCATCTGTAATTCCATTTATAATTTTTTGTCTCTGTATTCTAGTTAATATGACCGTGCTGAAGTGCTCTATAGCCAAAACGGAGTTCTGTGACACTTAAAAATTATAAGTGTTTTAATTGGTATATAATTAGTATTTGTTTTCCTTGAAACCAAGTATAAGGGTAAGTTGCAGGTGAAACAATTTTTACCAGTCTCAGTTTAATCAAGCAGTTTGCTAGAAAACACTATTAGGAGCTTTTCCTATCTTTAAACATTACAAAATATAAAACATTGAAAGCAGACAACACAAATACTTCATGATTTCCCTAAGGTAAGATCAGTCTGACAACAGGTATGTCCTCCGATTAGAAGTTGGTCACATATCGTGAGAGCTGGGTCACAGCTTGTGGTTGATCTGCTCTCCTTATCCTGTACATCAAGCTGTGTTGAGCCAGTCTTTGAAGAGTCTCAAGAGTCAGTCATGCTTGTATGATTCTGTCTTTTTTTGAGGAATCCCCAAATTTGGTCCCTACATGTCCCCAAGTGCATCTTTATCCCATTATAACACATCATTTGGTTATTAATCATGTGAACAATCTTTACCACACCTCAGTGTAGTTTCTCTTTGGGGTAACTCTCCAGTTCACTGCTTCAAACCTCTACCAATACCTGTGCAAATATTTGCAGTCAGTGAGTACGTGAAAAATTCCAGAAAGTTTTAGATCATAGTTGATAGGCTTATAATACTGGATCAATCCATTTCATCCGACACCATGCTGTGAATAATAACCACTGCTTTACAAAGAGGAAAGGTGGTTGACTTTCCTGTAAGGGAAGGAAGGAAGAGGAATTCCACATCATACAGGTGATCAATGAGGGCTGTAGTCTTTAGTGACAGTACAGACAATGAAAACTGGAAGAATGGTCCTAATACCTCAGACTTAGACCATAAGGAAATAATGGGAAAACATCTGTTTCTTCCCTCAGAAAAGTTGACTTCTTGTAAGCTTCCAATGAATAAGACGGTGGTATTTTCCAGAGACTGCAGGTGTCCCTAAACAGAGATCCATACTCCTGGTACAGATGATGAATTTTTGGATGGCAGGAATTTGAGTTTCTAACAAGGAAAAGGAAAGGGTAAAAATTCTTTTAAAAATTAGCCTTGTACTTTTCCTTTCCTGATAAAAACTGATTTTGTTAGGTCTTAACTGTGTTTTTTGTACTTTTTTTAAAAAAATTTATACGGACGTGATTATTTATTCAAAAGAGACAATGGAAGACAACAGACAGTTTAGTTGTGTGCTTCCTTGACAAGGGATGTTGTACATGCTGAAAGATTACATGGTTTAAAAGAGAGATTGGAAAAAGTCATGAACGAGAAATTCACTGATAAGTCATGGAATTGACTAAGAAGTCAGCTCAGAAAATCCCCAAAAGTGAAAATATTTGGAACCTAACCACCTAAGGGGAAGTCATATACATCTTTCCTAGTCTTACATTCCTCCCTAGGCTTCTTTTTATGACCCTCCTGGAGGCAGAATTGTGGGTTACGTAAGGCTATGAAAATACCCTGATGGCCATTCTTATGCTCCTCTCCTGAATGTTGCTGTGCCTAGTGTTTTGAGCAGATAATAAAGAAGCATTCCTTTTGTGGCTTCACTCCTTTCATAGAAACTGACAGAATATGTAGTTTCATGTTCTGAATTATTTCAGTGGTATCCCTTACTGTAACTGTAGCTAAAAATTGGAGGAAGAGCCCCTGCTAGAGAACAATCTGTAACCTGTTTTACATGCCTCCAGAGGTGTTCACTTCTTTTTATCAGTAATGGGAGAAGTTCTCTCGAATTCAGCTTAGTTGTAGACATCTGAATCCAAGGTAAGTAGTAATATCATATATGTCCATAACCTTAGAAGAGCTACATTGCATACAGGATTCCAAAATGGAAGTAGTTTATCGCAGAACCACAGTCTCACAGAATGAGTGAGGCTGGAAGGCACCTCTAGGATGGTCAAGTCCAAACTCCTTCTCAGAGCAGGGTCAGCTAAGCCGCTTGCCCAGGACCTCATTCAGTTGTGTTTTGAGTATCTCCAAGGATGGAGACTCCACAACTTCCCTGGGCAACCTCTTCCTTTGTTTGACCACCCTCACAGTGAAAGAGCATTTTCTTATGTTTAACTGGAATTCCCTGCATTTCACTTTGTGCCTATTGCCTCTCATCCTGTCACTGCGCAATTCAAATAATGAATTGAATAAATATTTACATGACTCTGCAGACTTGGCCAGAGATATCTTTAGTTATTTCAATGAAGGTGTGATGAAATTGATCAAATAATGAACTGCCAAATGCTTGGCCAGCTTTCTTTCAATGGTATGATAATGAACTCTTTCTTCTACGGGCTGGGGGCAAACACAAGTCTTCATGAAGAGCACTGCAAGCAATAGAAATTACTTTCTTGGAAGTGTAATTGTGGGGTATAATATTTGTATTTTAAATGGAATATTGAGTTGGAAAATTTAAGTTTTGACATCCAAATTACAGAGATTTACAGTTACTGTGTACATAAACACAGAGAGTGTTTATGAATACTCACACACACATGAAATTTTGCTTTTTAACAATCAGAAAGATAGCTAAACAAAACAATCAAGAATGATGCACTTCATACTTTAAACCACAAAATAATTTCACACCTTGCCAAGTTTAAAACTTTCTGCTAATAAGGTCTCAATCTCAGAAAGCACATGAATGATATAATTTACAGAAGACTTACTGAGAATCTGCTAATATCATTTATTTTCATTCATAAGTGATTGAAGGAACAGGTCCAAAATTTGGAACAAACAATAGAAAAAATGTTTCTTTTGAATTTTTATTTTTTTTTATCCACACATAGGTTTGTCTTGTATCTATTTTCCTTTCAGAGTTAAAGAACTTGTGTATGTTTATGAATTATATCTTTTTTTTTTTTTTTTTAAATGATGCATGGCCATTTGTGCAAAAGGAAGCAAGTAGAATTTAGACTCTAGTGTATTTGAACATAATTTTCTGTGATCTAGTACACTGCCACCTCCAAAACCTCCAGCTATCCTTTAAGCCTGAAAAAAAAAACAACACAGAAGTATCACTAATCTTGAAAAAAAAGGAAGAGGAATGGAGAGGAATATTATTTGAAATCTCAGGGAAAGCTTTAGTGAAGTGTCTCCTTAGTTCTCCTCTAAAAAAAGAATAAAAAGTGATCTCTGTGTGTATGTTCATTAAATATCAGTGTGTTCCACTATGCAACAATGAAAGATTTATTGGTAGTCTTTGATTAATTTTTGATATTTGCTTTGTTCTAACATTGAAAATTATAATTTTTCTTAATTAGTAGAATGACATTTTATAAGAATGAATTATTCTTGTTGTGAAAATTCATTATTAAATGAAGTAGCAGAAATAGGTTAGATATTTAGTATTTTTACTCACAGTGTAAAAAATACCCTATCTTTAGTTACTCAAATCAGCAAGTAACAAAGCATATATTTGCCCTGATTTAGCAGCTAATTTGAACACTTCCTTTAAAGGATGTGACTCGTCTAGAGTCTGAAAAAAATTACTCTTCTAGACTATCTTGTAAAAAACCAAACCAAACCAAACCAAACCAAACCAAACCAAACCAAAAAAATCTTAGCTGGCCTCTGAAGAAGAGGAAGAGAAGAAGAAATGGTATTTGAAAAAAACTGTATATTAATATTAGAAGGAAAACTACAATAAAATTAGATGTCCATATTTTCTTTTAAATTAATACGAGACAATGCAAAATATTTCCTTTACATTTAAAAGCATTATTATGATGTAGTATAAAACACTTGAACTGAATAATTAATTTTATTCCATATTAGGAAGCCTTTGCTAAGTATGCATAAAAGAGCAAAACCACAAAGATTTTAAGGGCAATGAGATCCTTAACAAAGGTAGTTAAACACCTCTAAGGACCTACAGCCCCCACCTTTAGCAAACCTGTTTTTTCATCTAGCAGTCCTTTCTTTTTCAGTAACATTACCATGTGGACCATCACAGGATTCTGCTTTGCCTTTAGAAAGGTGGACTGAGGTGGATGGCTTTCAAAAAGTCACACAGAATGGCTGAGGCTAAAAGGCAATTCTGAGATGGTTAAGTCCAGACCCTTGCACAGAGCTGGGTAAGCCAGTGCAGGTTGGCCAGGACCACCTAGAGCCAGTTGCCCAGGGCCTTGTCCAGTCAGGTTTTGATTATCTCCAAGGATGGAGACTCCACAACCTCCCTGGGCAACCTGTTCAGGTGTTTGACTGTCCTCACAGTAAAAAAACAAAACAAAACAAAACAACAAACAAACACAAAAAAAAAAAACAGCCCACAAAAAAACCCAAAACAAAACAAAACAAAAAAAAAAACCAGACTCTTTCCCCTTATGTTTTGCTTTGTTGAACTATCCACTGGATAAGACGATCCCAATGAGTAAAAGCTACAGGTTACTACTGTGTGAAAGGTTTTGATGCATATGTCAAGTGAATTGCATTTTAGTTATTTAACATTGTTCAACCCTGTTAAAAAAAAATATTTAGACATTTTTCAAGTAATGGTTTTAAGAACTTCTTTCGATAAAGTTTCATACAGAGGAAATGTGGCCCACAACTGATGGAGAATTCAAACAACTATGCCTTAAAAAAGTAAATAACTTTTCGTGTGCAGTCTTTGACTTCTTTTAAAACAGCTTAAATCTACTGCTGTTGAAGTCTACCCTTTGACATGCATGTTCTATATACTAAAGGAGTGAGTCTTGATCCACTTATTTCTATTAGTTTCTGGCTGGACTCTACTGTAAGCCAAATTGTGAGTGATGAGCTGAGATCATCTTTTCAGGCTGGTACTTCTGAGATGGCCTTTGTAAAGTAAATCCAAGATGACAAGTAAAACCAAAAGGGGACAATTAAGCCTGTAGGTTGATCATTGATGTCTTCCTAACTGATGGACCAGAGAACTCAACTTCTCACAAAGATATTATCGCACTGTCAAGCTTTTGCATTTGAAAATGTCTCAATATTGGGTTATTTCACTGTTGTGACTTTTTTTTCTTATTCCTCTCTCTCTCTCTCTCTCTTCCCCCCTATTTTGGAAAAAGAAGTATTAATTTATTACCTGGTACCCTCATTTTTTTTTTCTGTTTCCAATTAGCTTTACAATCGGGACATAATGTAGAGATTAAACTGGTTTTAATGGTTAATGATTTAATGTTTTTATGGTCTTGTGGAATATATGGTAATTTTTCAAATGCATCAGAAGTTTTTGTTATCATCAGTCATGAGGTTTCATTGTTTTCTGTGAAGGCTGTGTGGGGAAACACAGTCAGCACAGTTGCATTTCTTCCTTTCAGTTCCCATAGAGAAATGTTAGATGGAAAGGATACACAAAATCATATCTATTGTGTCATGTCACGGGTTTCCAGAAAATCTATTTTCCACGTGTAAAACTGGTATGTAAAGCAGTGAGGGAGCCAACCGATGCTGGCTTTGTATTTTAACGGATTGACCATTCTGCAAATATGCAGGGGCATGGTACTGTCTCTGAGAACACTTGCTCAATACTTTTCAGTAGTAAGTTCATTTTTTTCAGCTCTGCTTGGCATAATAGTTACATGCTTCTGCTTGCTTGCTTTATTTTATTTTTTCACCTTGCCAGCTAGATCACTGTAATTTCTCAATCATCAGTCAATCTTGAAATGATCTTGAAAGGTTGCTCAGATATAAGAAGCAATGAAGAATAGCTAAGTATACAGTATAAGTCATTAAAAAACTGAACTAGTTATTCAGAACACCTCAGTATAACTTATAATGATTGCAGAAATCATATGCTTATTCTTCTATTTCATGAAAATCAAAATCACTGTTAATGGTTTAATAAATGCACCAGATGGTATTAAGCACTTTTGGGGTCATTTAACATATAAAGTTTTCATGGGAAATTCTAGACTGGAGTTTAGCAATAAACTATTCAAGCAGTGAAGATACTTTATTTTTGTGACTGGCGTGGTATGGAAGGTGAATTTAGTCAAATGTAGTCAGTTTTGAGTCATGCTAGGATGCACCTTGTTACACATACAGCCTGGTAGTACTCATTTTACATTTCACTTTGTTGGTTGTTTTTTTTTGTTTTGTTTTGTTTTTTAGTTTTTTGACTTCTAGTGGTTGGAAACCCACTTGTTTTCCAATATCAGATGCCTACCTTCGGTGGTTAGGCCAGCCTAAGGTCTTTTCTGTGTCATGCGATTTGGATGGTTGTTGTCTTAAGGGATGCGTAGTGAAGAAGTTGCTTGCCATTAGATTATTTGGCAAATCATTTCAGAATATTGTTCAACATCAAATACCAATCTTTATGGAACACGAGTCTCTGCATGCTGTAACATCATGTGATCTTCATCAGGTTTTGGGTCTTGGGCTGCAGGTGAATTTTTTAATATAGGCTGTTTGTTGTTACTTTTTCCAGTATATTTTAAAATAAACTTATATGTTTTCTCACACTTTTTATATTTTAAATATTTAGCTAATTCTGATTCTGATATGGAGAAAATGCATGAAAAAACTGTGAAAGGCATGTCAATAATGCATATCTTTAGTACATGTGAATTTCACTTAGAGTAATAAAATATTTCCTTTTGATTTATGAATGTTTTATATCCTGAAATGACAAGCTCTTCCTTACAGTTTTAGTTGAAGTGCAATATCACAGCATAAGTTTGTTTCAAGAAGACTTTTTGCTAAGATATTTGAGGGAAATTGATTAATTTTATAAATTTAGAAATATTTTCAACTGTAGCCCAGAATGATTATTATATAGTCATATTGGTTTAGCTTTTTTCCAGTTTTTACACAAGATTTAAGGTGTGGATTTTTAAAGTAATCTTTCTAGAAGGTGATTTTTCTGTGTGGTTTGTTTGTGTTTGGGTTTTTTTTTTTTAAATCCCATATATAGTTTCAAATTCTTTCCTTTATATTCAAAATTCCTATAGTTAAGTTAAAAACTTAAAAACTCAAACCTGAGAGTTCAGTACTTTAAAAAAGTTATTTTTAATTCCAAATTTACAAACTTTTTAAAAATGAGGACATTTAAATACCAATTTTAGCCATTTCCCACAAAGTTTATTTAATAAAATTAGATTTTTTTCTTTGACAAGAATAAGATTTTTATTTTGATGACTCTTTGTTTTTCTCTTAATGTTGATCCACCAGCTGTTTGCCAAAATTATAATTCTTCTCAATTCTTTAGTGAAGAAATAGAGTTAAAGTAGACAGGAGAGGAAAGAAGAGGATCAATTTTATCTAACCACGCCCGCAAGAATATCCTGATTCTGCAACAAGAATGATGTGAACTGGTGCCTGACTCCACACACCCAGAAACATTCTGTGTAAATGAAGGTTTCAGGCCTTGTAATTTTCAAAACTGGAACATAATCCAGTCCCAGTTTCATTTATGCACAGACTGTTCCTTCTCTACATTGTGAGATGTCTAAGATATTAGAGGTTGAAAAAATCCGATTAGTAGCAGTTATAACCACATATAAGTGCTGCAGATTAAATTGCTGGGATAAAGTAAAATCTCTACACATTTTTTCATTCTATTTTCTTGGGACATTTTTTACAGAGGCAGCACTAACTAGTGTAAAAGAGTGAAAAGGTCTATGCGACAGGTACTGTTGCCTTGATTTTTTTATATAGAACTTATTACATTACAGCTCAAGCCTTTAGCTGGGACCCTGAGATGATAAAGTAATATAAATAAATTAATATAACTACTGTATCTAAGTTTTCTTTTTTTTTTTTTTTTTTATATTTAAACATTTTTCAATGATAGAAAGTTGTTGTGAACTGGATTGTCACAGTTAGTGACAGTCCAAATATTCAACATACCAAGATTCCAGTGTTCCATAATGCACATGGTTATTTTTAAACACTTTATATTTTCATAGAACCTAGTAAAACAGGAACATGACTAACAGTGATAACTCTATATGATTTCAGTGTTTTACAGTTTAAATTAATCAACAAATAATTGTAGCCAAATAATGCTCTTGACAGTTTTTTTCCATTCTTTGGACAGTTGTTTGTTTGTTTCTTGTTAACTAAAGAAAAACTTAGGATATAACCTAATGGCTAATAAAGATCTATTTAATATTTGTTCCTCAGTTCTACTTGAAATGATAGAGAACTCTATGAGACAGTCCACAGCCTACTTTTAACCTTGAGTTTAGTTTGCTAGTAGTCTAAAAGTTGATTCAGAATACAGATTCTATGATAAAGAAGATTTAGGAAATGCAGCAGTATGTTCAGTCACAAAGTATGTTGGAATATCGTAGATTTAACAAATTAAGGGTAAAACCAAAGAGGATAGGTAGGAGAGAGGCAAGTACTTGTTTAAAGTATAACAGTCAGAATTGCCAGCTGATTTTTAAAGTGTCTTTGAAGATATTTTCTGATTATTCTTATATTAATTTTACTCCTGAAAGTGAAGAGAGCTTTTTGGCCTTTGGCAATTTTTCTAGATTGAAAAATGAGAAGTTTTAGAAGACCTGTTGCAGTGTCTGTGTGTAGCTAATGATTCTAGTTACCACACTTTTTGAAACTATTTTATTAAATATTGATTGGAGTCTCTATAGAATAATAACATCAGCTAGAGAAAGACTCCAATGTTTTAGGTTTACGTTGTACATCACTGCCATTGGCTAGTCAGTATTATTTCTGTATTTTAAATCATAAGTCTATGGCTCATATGTGTAAGAGAAAAATGGCTGCAGAGTGGCAAGCAATGCCTTTACTTCTAGCCAGTCACAGATTTTGGCTTGACTAGCAATTTGGGCAGATAGTTAACTGTCCAGTATAAATAACAAATTACTTGCTTAGCTATTGCCAAACTACACTGCTAATTTATTTTCCCTGAATGCACCTTGTTTGTAAAGGATATCGTGTTTTACATTGCTTAGGACATCATAATTCTCAGTAGGACAAGTAAAATATGATCAACAGTATCCAAAAAAATCATCCAGTTGCTCATTCAAAGACACTAAAAGAACAAGATACAAGGCTGAGGGAATAAATTTTAGTTTTCTTGTGCAGTCACTGTATAGCTTCCCTGAGAGCAGATTAGGAACGCTTCGCCAGCTCCCTGAAAACCTGTTTGCTTAAATCACATCTAAATGCAAAGTTGTGATACTACTCAGACACTGTCTAAGAAAAGCGAATTCCAAATCTCTCGAAGGATGCAGTTTGAAGTGTGAGGATAACAGTGGAAATACAAAATCCATAACTGTAGGGAGAACAGAACAGCCACCTCCCGCAACTTAGAGCTGGCTTTGTTCTTGGGTTGCCTTTCATGCTGTCATGTATTTCAGTTTTGAACATTTATTCCACTGATTTCTGGAGGTGTTTTCTGTACCCTTCCTGCATCCATCCAGTATGAATTCCCAGAGCTTGTGAAACACATCCATAAAATGTGCCATAAAATATGCAATCAGTGCCTGTTTTCTTGTGACAGAATTGCTGCTCTTTTTGATACAATTCATTATCATTGATCTGTGCTGAACAGGAACACTTCACCTCCTGTGAATATATTGCTACCAACCTGTTGGTGTTGAAGCGTTTTACTCCATCACCTACCTAATTTTAATCATTTGTCTTAGAAATGGAATATAGTTCATTCATGTATGTGTAGAAATCAACCTTTTAAAATGTTCTTTTTTTCAGTGTAACTATTGGGCAGCAAGTACCGTAGAAATAACCTTGTGCTCAGATTCTGATTTTACCTGTTGAGGTGAGACTTCCCTCCCAATATTTTCTCTCTGGCAACTTATTCTCTTTACAAACATATGACTAGAAGAATTTTGATGCCTGAATTCTGTCTAGTGAGAGTGTGATGGGCCTGAGGTGAGGCAATAATCGTTACCAATGACTCTGGACCGTAGAACTTCAGCTGTCAGGCAGGTTTCTCCAGTTCACAGGAGGTTGTGGACATATGTGGATACTTGAGTTGATGTTACACTAAAAGCGAAATCATAGCAGGACAGTACTCCATGTGGTCTGACAAATTCTACAAACCCATTTTTTTCATCCTCAGGTGACACCAGATCCAATCTTATTTTAGAACCTGTATTTAATTGAGAATGAACCAGAAGTTAATTTCCTTGCTTACATCAGCGCTCATTTACATTCTAGAAATGAATTAAATTCTTCAGGTGTTTTCTTCCCATTCCTACCTCTAATCCAAACTGCTGGGTTAGCAGCAATTCATTGCCCATAAAATAAGTTGCCCACACTGCCAAACAACTTTTACACCCCCAAAACTAAGATTATATTCTAAACACTGTAGAATATTGTACCCGTGCTCAAAAGCTTTCAGCTGTAAGTCTTGTTTTTAGAATCTGCTGTTGCCAAAGTCTAATTCCTGACTCCTACCCTAATCCTAGGTTTAATACCATACTTAAGGAAACTGCAAGTTTCTCATTCTGGCAAGTAACATTGTTCATTCAAACTTGATGAGCCCCTACATTATCTGGTATCTACTTAGCATTTTGGTTGCAGTTCAGTTCAAACAATGCATCATTTTTTATTGAACAGTTCTTATACGCTTTGTACTGACAAAAGGTTGCTTCATTCCTATGGCCTAATTAAAAGTTCCTTAAAAAACAAACAGAACAGAACAAAACCAAAAAAGTCTACTCCTTGGTATCAGTACTTAGTATTAGTACCAAGAAGTCAAAGGATTCAGCCATGACAACTTGAAGAAAGAATGGTTAGTCAAAACTGATAATACCTAACTACCATTTAAAAACTTTGCAGCCACCGTGAAGATTTTGATTACAGATTTGCAACCACATGAGGGCAAGCTTTCAGTCATGATCCCAAGTTCTTCTTAGAACCTTCTATGGTTTGGTATCTGATTTTTAGATAACGATATCTAAAAGTTCCCAACCCGCTACAGGAAATTAATCTCAATGAGAAAGACAATTTCACTTCTAGGAAACTCCAATTAGTGCAGAATAAAGGTTCTCCAGAAGAAATGTCTCTCCAGCAGTGTACACTATCACAGACACTTCACCAGACCTCTGCTTTCTGCCACTGTCTTTCTGTAGAATATAACATTAGATGTAAAACATATGGACCTTCATTCAAGGTATAATTATAACTTCCTAAAAATAAACAAATAAAAATTCTAGCTGAATTATGTTCTTATGCATAATGCACCTTAAGCCTCGAGCTCTTATTTGTCCTTAACTTACCCCTCTATACCATACAGCTGTTTGTTTACAGGTTGCATACAATTCAGTCAGTTAAATTATTCTTTAGATTTACTTGAAAGACATGTAAAAGAGAACAGATATTATTATTTATATATCCCTAACTGGAAAACTTCCAATACTGTATTTACAGCTTCTGAGTATCCATAGGATTTGTGGGGTTAGTCAGCAATTTCAGATGGACTAACTCTTGTGCAACACATTTTTTGCCCCTTATAGTTCTCTTCTGAGGTATATTCACATTTTGTTTTTATTCTTCAGTGTTGTTATTCACACTATGCATTCTCTTGATTATTAGTCAATTTTTTATGTGAATCATTTGCTTTGAGGAATGTCCAAGTTTTGACAGACATTTTTCTACCAGTCTTGAGGGAAATCTGACAGACAATTGGGGCATGAAAATAGGCACATTGGTGTTACAGAGTGAAATTGTGTTACACTAATCTTACACCCACTGGGCATTTTAACTCTGTAGCTTTAATGAAATAGACACAAAAGATCTTGGTGATATTCTCTGGAAAAGAGAAGACAGCTCAGAAACATGCACGTTTCTTGCATGAAGTACACTGACCTCTTTTGTAATTCGACAGAAAACTGTTCTGATGCTAGTTTTTGTTCATGGAAAGCGACTATGGTACTGTGTTCAGAAATGTGGTGGTGTTTAAAGCTGCTACCAGCCTCTTCCTCCTTGTCCATAGCTGTTTGTTGCAACTGCTTGGCTAGAGGTCAATGATATGGAGAACTGAGTCAACAGAACAAAACAGACTATGTGAACACACCTAATCTGCTTCAGTCCAGTCAGTAAGTTTAATTTGCGATTGTAAAATTGTTGTGGTATTAACTATTTATTTTTTTTTTTTTTTATCCATTCTGTTTTCTTTGTTGCTAATCTTTCTTACACATCAGTTTGGTATACAGATATAAGACAAAGGGCAGGTCAATATGATGTGTTCTAGAAATCCCGAAGTTTGCAATTGTTATGCTGATGCAGTCATATAGCTCCTTATTCCAAGATCATTTCAGGCAGTTTTTCTCTGTTGTACCAGATATAGCCATATCCTAAGGGAGTTTAAGAACAGTGAAATACACATAAAAATGTTCCATGTAATAATAAATTTGTGTATAAATGTCACTGAGACAGTAAAGATTTAATCAAAATACTTTCCTTATAGTGAGAGAGATGTTACCATATGAGCAAAAATGGTCAATGACCAGGCTTTCCATCCAGGAAAAAAACGCAGTGGCTTCACATCTTGCTAATATTTCATATTAGCACAAAAATAATGAAAATACACTTTTTGTAGCCACTGACATCTTAAAAACAATACAAACCAATAAAGTTGTGATTTTGACATTTCATATGTGATTTTAATATATGAACAGTATTACAGTAAAATTTCCAGTTAAGTAATGATATTATTCCTCAGCTGTATCCAATCAATCTGCCTTACAACCCTCACTGGAATTACAGCTCTGTTGCCCCTACCTGCCCTTCTTCTCTGGAGCTGATCTTGGACCTGCAGTTCAGGTGTATTGGCTCAATGTACTGATGACCCAAGGTTGCAAGATCAATAGTCAGTTTTTACTAATCCAGAGGACAGATGTGTATGCCTGGTCAGTCTGATAAAAAATCAAAACATGCCAGCAGATGTGAAGTCTTCACTTACTATCTTAGGAAAGGTTTATGAAAAGTTTTTATCTATTCTGCCACACAAGTTACAAGGTCCCTACAGCTCATAAAATATCATACTGCTTAGTGAATCCTGAATTATTTTTCCTTCCTAATAAACAAATTATTATTATTATTTTTAGTATGAATGTGAAAGACAATGTTTGGTTGTTTATGGATGTTTTGTTTTGTTTTCTTTTCTTTTCTTTTACATGGGAGTATTTTTAGCTTTCATGAGCTTTTCATCTATGTGATTTAAAGCATGGGAGAAAGAAGGCACTGAGAACTGTTGTTTTGAGCTGTGGAATTTTGATACTGAATCTATTTTATATTTTGCCTAACATTTTTGTTTTCAAGGTTATGTTTATAAGTGCTTTGCTTGCTGTTTTGGCAACACCTGACACATTTCACAACAAGATGTTGTATCTCATGGTTTTCTCTGATGTAATAGGAACAGACAGGATCAAAGAACGGGTTCTCATTATTAATGGATCAAATGGATTCTTTTCCCTTCGTGGACAGTTTTTTGATGTCCAAATATTTATCTGTTACCATCTTGTGTTGGACATACATTTTATGTGCTGAACTATTTGTGTTGTATTTTCATGTAAATTAACACAACTAGAATGATATGCCACAGGGTATGGGGAAAAAAATACCCCACATCAAAGGAGTATTGACATCTGCCTTGGCTGGCAGCATCTGCCCATTTCAGAATCCAGGATGACTACCAGAACTTCATGGGTCTCCATGCATTGATATTGACACTAGGCATAATAAGAAGAAGAAACTTAGCAATGCATAGAATTAGATGGTAAAAAGGCACTAACCAGAGATTCTCCCCAATTCATCATTTTAAAAACACTCTGAATGTTTAAACGTGGGCCTGTAAGCAAAGTATTACTCACAAGGACCTCAGAAAGCTCAGAGCTGTAAAACAAAATGCATCAGCCAATTAAAAAATGCATAAAATTCAGAATATAAACCTGCTTTCATACTTACAGGTGAAACTCAGCTGCATAGTCTCCATTTTAATATGAAATAGAACTTCACAACTTAAGTTTGTAAACCCGTGGACAATTTTACACGTCAAGGTAGAAAACCTACACAACATAAGTTATAATAAGATTAAACTGGAAAGGAAATTATATTGTGAAAGAGATTGATATTCCTTTGACAATTATTACATGTTCTGGCCATGAATACCTACTCTGCATCTGAGTCCTTTATACTTTTTTGATTTAAAAAGTCAAATATTTAGGTGAATAAACCTTTCCAAGTGCTATGGCAAATTTGTACTCCATTGCCTCATCAAGTGCTTTGGCAGAGTGCAAATAAGATAAAATCTAGTACCTTTGAACTAACACTTCCTTTGGTGCATACATGGAAGGTAACATTACCCCTCTTTCAGGTTGTAGGTATCCCCTTTCCATGACTAGAAACACAAAGAAAGACAACAGGATGGAGGATAACCCTGTCCTCCTCTTTGTCCTGTTGGCGGTACACATATATCTTCAATATGTTGGACTTATGAAGTAGAATATCTGCGATCACAGGTGTCCCGGTTTGGGGGGGAGCAGAGCCGACTCCCTGTTCAGTGAGAGAGGCTCTGGCGCTTACTCGTTGCTGTGGCAACCAGGGTCAGCTGACTTGGTTGTTTACCCTGTGGAGGGGTCCCACCTGTGGGGAGGCGGGGACAGGTCAGGTGACCCAAACTGACCAATAGGGTCATCCCATGCTATCTCCCATGCTCAGTATAAAAGCTGAGGGAGCAAAGGGTGAGGCCTTCTTCTTCAATGGCTTGGCTTCTTCAATGGCTCTCTTTCTTCAATGGTTGATGCCTGAGGAGGACACTGTTGGTTCATCTACCTTTGATGCTGATCCATGGGTTCCTGAATCAAGATCTGGAATCCGGTTCCCATCTGTCACTGAGCCCAGTCTGGAATTCTCCCAGTGCCTGCCAGTGCTATCTCCCTGGGAGCTTGATGTGGTTTTGTATGTATTGTATCTATTTCATTATTTCCTTTTTATTTCATTATTAAAGTAGTTTAGTTTTTCTAAACTCATAAATCTCTTTATCTCTCTTCCCTCTACTTGGAGCGATAGGTGGGGCAGAGCATCTGTCATCTTGTCATTGCCCAACCTGGCCCAAACCACAACAGGTCTAACAAGGGAGAAACTCTCGTTGAAGCATCAAAGTCTGCCACTTTGAAAGAAATGAGGAGGTTTAAAAAACGTTTCCTTGTTAAACCATTTTTAACTGGGAGATTTCAAATGACTTTATAGTCCAGCCAAATAATCTTTATAAACAGATTGGAGTGGTCACATTTAAATTTTGAATTTAATTATTCTAGCTGATACAATTTTTATTTTCCTAGAGATAATTGCTAAAAAAAATGACTATTTCGTTCAATTTTATAACATAAGAATAGGAAATAAGCTGGAGAGGTTTCATTGTTTTTAATATCAGAGGAAAATATTTCTTTGGTTAGACTAGTTTCTGTAATGACTGATCATAAAATACAAGTTTCATTTGTTTTGAAAAGAAAAGTTGGTAACTTTTCGTACAAGTTTTTGACATTAAATACGTGTTACATTATATGTTTGTTAAACTGGATTTCACATAGATAAGATCCACTGATTCCAAACTGCTAATAATAACTGTTTAGATTAGTCAAAAGTAACATTGAAAAGCAAGGTCAATTGTATTGTATTTTTCTGGCACTTAAGAGAAATCTATTTTTGTTGAAAAATCTGGTCTACATCCATCTCAGAGATTCTTAAGGTTGTATTAGAACAATTACTAGGGCTACAGCACATACTTAAAAGAAATTATGCGTAAGTAAATGTGCTAAAATGCAGGCTTATGGGGTTTTATTATAACTGTATAATCAACCTTATGTTCCAATCACTTTAATTCCCTTAGCTTAAATGGAATATTGAAAGCATTCATTAGATTATCAGCTGACCAACAGGGAAGTTACAATGGAGTGATTGTGTAATTGCTTTAATTGATCCTTTTGAAGTAATATTGTGTGCATCATAATTTATACATAATAGTGAGTTTTAGTACCACAATTTGATATGGAATTGCTCATTATTATTGCCAGAAAGATTTTGGATTAGTGCTTTATTTTTAAGTTCTTTACCAAAATCTCTCATTTGCAGCAATGTAATCAATATAGGACATTAACTTCTATGCCTCATTTTAATGATTTTTTTCCTACCCTCTGCCTCTTGCCTAAAGCAGATGAATATTTTAATAACACTCTCCCCCTGGAAAAAAAAAGGTAGTGCTTGCTGTTCTATTGTATATTCTTCCCTAAAACATATGCAAAAAGATAATTATCAACTCAGTATATTAGACAGAACAAGGGGAAAAATGCATAAACGTGTTCATTTTACATGAAGTTATCTAGAAAAAACTTGTTACTGTATCCATGAACAAAGATTCTTACAAATGCCCCAAATCCAGATGTCTGTCCTCTCCCTCACCATGGCTTTGCCAGGCAGTTGTGGGGCTCTGAGCTGGCCCCAGTTGGCATCACCAGCAAGGCCCTGTTCTCCCAGTGGATGCTGCAGGGTGAGCTCCAGTCATCTAAGGCATGGTTGATGTGTTCCCTCTGATTATTTTCAGGTTAGCAATTCTGATATTTCGTCAAGCATAAAACTACGTTCCCATTGTCTTGTTTTCTGGCAGCACTCTTTTTCTGTTGGAGTAGTCCTGTACTTACGTTATGGGATTGTGTCATCTGTCTCGGCATCAGACCTATAGCCGCACTGCTAACAGTCAGTAGGAGAGTAAAGCCTACTTGGTTGTTCTACAATCTCTTTGTCTTGCTGGGGAAGCAACTCAATTACAAGGGAGTTACAAGCTCAAGTTACAAGGTCAGGAAATAGTATTTCCTGAAAGATTCATCATCTCTTTTGAATTACAGCAGGATTTCAGAAGTAGGAACAAAATATCTGGGGCAGCCAAGTTACATTTTTGGCATCTAGTAGAGATTTTATATAGTTTAGCAGATGATCCTTAATAGAAAAGTTAGCAAGTCTCATTAGTACATAAAAAAAAATATTCACAGAAAATGGTTATACATTAATATATTAAGCAGGTATATATTAATGGTATTGATTGAGGATGGATTATAGCAAAAACTATACTTGTACTTGACTGTTAGTAGGAAAGTAACAACTTTCCTAACCTCTTTTTTATATGGCTGAAGGAAACATTTGGATATTTACTACTTGTTTGCAATAATTAGAAATTCAAACTTTCTGAAATTACGTAAGGCTACATTTCCTCTTGTTGAACTGGGAAAAATTTGTTTCAAAGGTATCATTAGAATGATATTTAGCATAACAATGCCTTTCTAGTAACATGGAGTAATAAAAAAGGAATTTGAAAAAGAACATCTGCATTTATTAAAAATGAAATTAATTGGTGATTTACCTAATCGTTCTTAAAACATAGGAATAAAAAATTAAATAAAATATTCCTTGCAGTTCTTGTTTTCAAACTGCATTAATACATATAGTTAAAAATACAGAACAATTTATTTCAAAAATTTGAAAAGTATTAAGCTTGTCTTGTCTACTTTTATGTCATATTAATAGACATGTCCATGATATAATGGAGATTTGCTTTGAGAATTACGCTTCATAACATTGTTGATGTCATTGTTTGCAATGATGCATGAAAGCAGAGGTTTTTAGCTAGGCAAAATACTACTTTTTCACATCTGTTGGAGCTGGAAGTAAAAGATTTTTTGTAGTTGTAGTAAAGTTAATCCTGTGATAGACACACAATTCCATCTTGCCTAACTTTAAACACCTGTAGTGCAGATACCTGATTTAGTCACGATAGATTTCTAGAACAGTCGATGGCAAGCAACAAGTTACATTAGGACAAACACCATCCAATTCTAAAATTCAGTGGTGCCTATCTCTACTTAAAGGGTATAAAATTCACCTAATTTATTACAATAAAAAGTTTATATTCAATTAATCCCATTTATTTATTTAGCTTTCCTTACTTACATTTGTACATCCTTTTAAAACTTTGAGTTGCGATCCTGATATTAGAAGTCTTTTCTAATAATACATTTTGCTAAGGTTCGTACCAGAAAATAGAAAATTCTGTCATGGAGGGACTTGACTCAGTGAAATTCAATCAAATTTCTGGATTGGAGAAGACTAAGAGTATTAAATAAAATATTATCTTCCAAATAGATTCAGTGAATTTACTTCTATGACATTTTCTCATGATAATAAAATATAGAACCATAATTTTAAAATAGGTCTGGACAGCAGAATTAGGACTAAACCAATTGGAAATAGTCATTAGCATTTCTTTAACTTCTTAGCAATGGCAACCATAGCATAGAATATTCTCCCACTCTCTCTGCCCTAAATAGTTATTAAATCATGTACTGTCTTGTGACAGACCTTTTCTTGAGCAGGTTTAGCTTAAGAACCTGTGCTTTAGGATAACTAGGTGTAAAGCATGGATACTGGGGCCCATCTAAACCACAAATTCACAGAATCACAGAACAGTTAAGAAGGTGAAATGAGGAAAACAAGCTCAAAGTCCATGCTCTGAACAGGGTCAGCTATGTCAGGTTGCTCAGGGCCATGTATGGTCAGGTTTTAAATATCTCCAAAATAGTGGGACTACAACCTCTCTGGATAACCTATTCCAGTGTTCAATGACTGTTTCAGTCATAAAAGTTTTGGGGTTTTGTTTGTTTGTTTTTTAATATGTTCAAATGGAATTTCTTGTATTTCAATTAATGCATATTGGCTCTTGTCCTGTCACTGGGCACTACTGAGAAGAGTCTGTCTCTGTTGTCTTTACTACCCCCACCAGGTAAATGGGTAAGATGCCCCTAAGATTTCTCTTTTCCACGCTGAAGAGCCCCAGTTTTCTTGTGCTCTCCTTGTATGACAGGTGCTCCAATCTCTCAGTCATGCCCTTCACAGGACTAGCTTCAATATGTCCATGTGTCTCTTGTTCTGTGGAGACCAGAAATGTGCCCAGCGCTCTGGGTTTATCTCACCAGGGCTGAGCAGAGGGAAAGGATCACTTCCCCCAACCTGCTGGCAACGCTCTGCCTAATACAGCCCTGGAGGCTATTGGCTGTCTTTGCTGTGAGGGTGAATCGCTGGTTCACGATCTATTTGTTATCCACCAGGACCCCGAAGTCCTCCTGTACAGAGCTCCTTTCGAGCCACTTGGCCTCCTGTATGTACCCATGCATAGGGTCATTCCTCTCGGGATTCCTGTTTGGCCACTCTTACAGACTGTCAAGGACCCACACAATCATCTGATGTAACAGCCACTCCTCCCAGTTTTGTGTCCTCTACAAACTTGCAGAGGGTGCATGCTATCCCATCATCCTGGTCACTAATGAACACGTGACCCATACTAGCCCCAGTGGTGACCCTAGGGAACAGCACTAGCAATTGGCCTCTAACTGGACATCATGATCACAACTCTTTAAGCCCAGCAGCTCGGTCAGTTTTCAGTTCACCTTACTGTCCATTTACCTATCCTGAACTTACTCAACTTGTCAATGAGGACATCATGTGAAACAGTGTCAAAAGCTTTATGTAAAGTTGATATAAGGAACATGCACTGCTCTCCTCTCATCCATCAAGCAAGTGATCTTCCCTTTGTAAGTCCATACTGACTAGTTCTAGTCATCTTCTTGTCCTTCACATGTGTATAAATGTTTTCCAGAATTATTTGCTCTATTACCTTTCCATGTGAGGCTGAACAACCTGTAGTTTTCCAGATTCTCCTTCTTTACCTTCTGGAAAATGACAGCAACATTTGCTTTCTTCTAATCAATCAGGACCCCTGACAATCATTATCACTTCCTGAAGATACCTGAGAGTAACCTTGTAATGAGATTGGCCAGTTTCCTTAGCACTTGTGGATGCATCCCATAAGATTCTATCAACTTTTGTACATCCATTTTTGTTTAAATATTCCCTACCCTGATCCTTCTCTACCACTGGTAAGTCTTCCTTGCTCTGTTGCAATAGTCCCACTGAGAATGGCACTATTATCAAGGGTCTAGGATTCCTGAAGGTTTCCTGAAGCAAAGAAGGCATTCAGTAGTTTGGCCTTCTCCATGTCCTTTGTCACAAGGCTTCCTGCCCCATTCAGCAGCAGGCCCTTGTTTTCCCTGGTCTTCCTTTTGCTTCTGATGTACCTGTAGAAGCCAAGATCTGACAGTATCCAATGCTGTCCCTTCTTCCACCTCTCATATACTTCCTTTTTATGTCTGTTCCTTTTGTCAAAAGCTGATTTGACCATGCAGACATCCTGCCACCTTTGCTACGCCTCCTGCACCTCCAGATGGACTGTTATTGATCTTGGAGGAAGTCACCTTCTCCCTAGGATTGTACTCCATGGAATTCTTTCAAGCAGGTCCCTGAGAGGTCATAGTCTGCTTTTCTGAAGTTCAGGGCTGTGATCCTGCTTTTTGCCTTGTTTCCTCCTCTCAGTATCCTGAACTCCACCATCTCATGCTTGATGTGGCCCAGCCTTCATATCACCAACCAGTTCTTCCTTGTTCATAAGTATCAGGTCCAGCAGACCTCCCCCTTCATTGGTTCCTCAATTACCTGATTCTGTGATATAACAAACATGCTTTTATGTTTTAATTTCTTTGTAAAGTCATCATTGTAGGAAAATATGGCAGGAACAGTTGTGAAAAAGTTAAACAGTCAATGAACTACTTTTTGTTTTGGCAAACATGAGCCCAACTATCACAACCTAGTTGTTTAAATGTCAAATATCATTTATATAGAACTGTGATTTAGTCGATATGGCAAATGAACACGAGAGTATTTTCAGCAACTCATTTTTATATACCACATCACTTATTGCTAATAATTTTTTTCACATGAATTCACAAAACACCAAAGGGATAAAAATAAGGAAAAGTAAAAAGATAATAAAAAAGATTGTTTCTTTCATTTGTGGCAAACAATACTATTGTAGTAATCAATTGTATGTGAAATACCTACTACTCAGAGACAGATAATATGTAAATAACTTCATTAGTTCTGACAAGTAATATCATTCTCTCCTATCAGTTTTGACCTACGTTGATATTTGACAAAGTTTCAATTTTGTCAAAATTTTGGAAGCTTGAAAGGCTAAAAGAATGAATTCAGGACTGACTGCCAATAATTTTCTTCTCTGGTTGAGTTATGCTAAATGTGATTAGGAACAGCCAAGATGGTTTACCAAGGGCTAACTGCACCTAACCAACTTGATTGCATTTCACAATGAAATGACTCTGTGAATAAGTGAAGAGTGTTGTTTACTTTATTGTGTGCTTCTACCTCAGCAGAGTCTTCAGTCCTTGCTCTTAGTCCAATTAGCAATTGAATGCTACTGGTATTCTTCAAGTGGCAATACTCTTCTTCCTCAAGAGGCCTGTAATGGGAGCATTGTGACCTTGCCTTGATCAAGAGGTGGGTGACTGAGTATGATGACCTATAGCCAATGGCAATGCAAGGGAGACCTGAGTGTGATGAGCCTTGGCATGGGCGTAGGACAGGACAGCAACACCTGAAACAGATGGAAAGGTACAGCATGACTGGTCATGAAACAATTTGATGGATGTCATGTGCCAACACGTGGCTATAAAACCATTAATAGTGGAGATGGGGGAGAGCATTGTTAGGCAGTTGCTTGACAGCACCAGGAGGCAAAGGAAAATGTGGAAGGGTTACGTATTGATGCTCAGCGTAAGCCTAGTGAGAGCAAGAATTGCCTTCACCTTAGCTCAACTGAGTGGAGATAGGGGCACCTCTCATGGAACTGTAGGTGTGTATGTGTATGCATGTGTGTATAAAGCTTTCCCTGACAAAGCCTGTCCCTCACTTAATAAAGTGACCTTAAAATGTTGTGTTGCCTGCTGTTCCTTTTCTTGCCAGGAGAAGGCTGATAATGTGTAGTGTTTTTATTAGTGATCTAGACAATAGGTTCAGGTGCACCCTCGGCACCCAGAAGGTCTCTCTCATTGTATTTAATTTGGACACACAGAGTTTAGTATTTCACAAATTTTGACATATAAAAGTGATTAATAACTATCATTTTTATCAATATGTAGGCCTTAGGTGCTTGGAACTCAAATCAGTGATTGATTTTCTTTTTTGATGTTGCATTCATCTTCTACTTAATGACTTTTTGTCTTAATGTTAGATGAATATATTACAAATGCATCTCTTATTTCACAGCTTGCTTAGTTATTTCATTTCAAATGAGAAGTCAAGGGCAAAGCAGGCAAAACAGAAGACCTCTCAGAATAGCATAAGAACATGACATGAGAATAAATGTTCAGCCATATGATCTCAGCGTAGGTTGTAGGCTCCGTTGGGAGTCTCCATTGTGCCTCATGTTGCATGCTATGCACATATTAAAAAATCAAAGGCACAGAAAGCAATGGATTCAGAAGTGAAAATGTTATCAGTATCAGTTTCTCTCTAGGAAAGTATTGTCTATCATCTTCAGTTATACTAAGACCTAACAAACCAACTAGTCCCTTCCTCTATGGCTCATATGTTAAAGAGTCACCATATTGTATTTGCTTTTGAGAAAGTGCAAAAATTAAAAAAAAAAAAATTAAAAACAACCTGTGATCATAAATATTTAGGTTTTAATTCTGTATTTTTCCCAATATAGTACAAAACAACCATGAATCATCACTAATATATTTTGAACTATTCATTAAACACATGGACATATGTCCATTCTTTAAGAGGAAAAAATGCCTTTCTTATTTAGATTTGTTATGCAATTAAATATGCAAGTTTACTATTGAAGTGCTCTGAAAAAAAAACCAATCTATTTTTAAAACAGAACTGTAGTGCAGTGTTCATGTTAATTAAGCATGTAAAAAGATTGATGTTTTCTTCATTTCAAAGATGAACTGCCAGGCAAGTTCAGGTGACAATAAAATGTTATACATTCAGGGCCACAGCACGTATATTCAGATCTCTCACATCACAGGCTATTTTCTATTGACACTTCGAGACCTTAATTTAAATTTCATTTAATTATGAAATGTGCTGCATTAACTGTTCAAAATACATGCAGATGAAAGTAATACAAAATTTTGTCTACAAATCTACTACAGAATGATTAAACTCTGCAGGCTGAGGAGTACTCTGTGCTTAGCATCATGTGACTCAGAGCACTTAGACTTTCCCTTTAGTTCATGTTCACAGTTAGGATCTGGAACTCACACATGCATCCATTTAAACAAGGTTCAGTGTAAAAAATATGGGGACAATTCGGTACAGACTAAATACCTGGGTATTAACCTAATTTCTAAGAGTAGGAGTCACAGTTCCAAGATGTAATTCCTCATTAAAAACAAGTCAGTGTTTAGGATACCCTCTATGAATGTGCAAAAGACAAGATTCAAGACACTAATTCAAATGGAAAACTTGGTGATGAATATTCTGTATCAAATGAAGGTATCTGAAACAACTGCTTTACACCAGTCTCCTGACTGATTTCAGAAGTTCTCTGTTTCAGTCATGATATGGGACAATAAAAATTATGACATCGCATATTTTTCTTTTTCAGGGACAAGAGAATCATTGATGACATCTCTAAATTCTTAGCAGCAGTCATTTGAACAGAATATTCTTCCATTCATTGCTTTTCATCAAATTTAAATCTCTTCATTCTGTGCATATAGTATACTACCTCCCAGAAGCTGGTGTCTCATCCCAAACTCTCAATTACACCTGACAGCTGTGCCCTTCTTCATCAAGATTACAGCTCCTTTTTCTCACTTCTTTTTCATATTATAAACTCTATGTGATATTTTGTAAAGCTGAATCATACTTCTTCCCACAACTATTTTTGCTTTCATTCACACATGCATAAACTGTGTGGATAAAATATGATAGTGTCAATGCTTTAGCCTGTGTCCCAGCAAAAATGCAGTATTCCAACTCAATCTATCTCAAAGAATTTATAGTTTTTAATGCTCTCTTCTTTGTTCTTCAAATGTCAGGTCTAAGTACAGTCAGCTTTCATAAAGTATAAACTGTGTAATACACTCAGCTTCAAGAAACAATCCCGTTACTTTTCAATATGCTTGTGTCAGTGTTTAATAAACACTAGATAATGAATACAATTATAAAAAGATGAAGCTGACTTCAACATATTAACGTGTAGCTTTAAATGAAGTTTTCAGTGCAGATTTGTAAGAAACTATATAGATGTGTTTCACCTGGTCTTTAAAGGTTGTTTAAACAATGTTCTTTATATATTGCAAATGCAGCTATAATGTAGTGAATGTCTACTGTGTGCCTAATGGGACTTCTGGCAGTCTAATGCAGAGATTGAATAGTATTTTAGATTTGCAATAGATCACAGGGCACTTTGTTGACATTCAAAGGAATGGCTTCAGTGGATTCCCAAAAGTCATACAGTTAAAAAGTTGAAGAAATCTTTTCTTCATCCTTCCTCTTGTTTGGATGACCACTGAAGGCCATTATTATTCTGTAACAGAGAAGAAGGATAGCTATGAAAGCACTAGAAAGAGAGCGCTTGGGGGATATAGATGTTACAAGAGTATAGGTTCTGTACTCCTTACTCAGACTGCACAGTCCTCTAAACATCATTACAAAAAAAAAAAGTGTCTTTGAGAAAAGAGATACAGTATAAATATGAAAAAAAAAAATGTATTATGAAACACTAACTTTCTTTCTGAGCTGTGGTTGTTAGAATTCCAAGAGAAACAATTAGGCTATATGCTAACTTTATACTATATAGCCCTCTTAATGGCACATGATTAATATCAGTATACGTAATTTGCCTTAAAAATTCTGCTTCCTGGTTTCTACATAGTTACTTCAGTCACTGTATATAAACAGACTCTGAAATCTTTCTCCTTTGAGGATTCCACCATGTGTCATCTCAAAAATAATAACAGCTGCTCCTAAAAAAAAAAAATAATATCATACTGATAACAAAATCAGCAAAACAGTAGTAATCTGAAAGTAATGGAGCAAGGGTTCTTCAGTGATGACATACCAAAAAGCAGAGAAAAATTGAGAGAAAAAAAAAGATAGAAATAACAGTTAGGGGGAAAGATTAATGACCTGTAGAGAATATTAAAAAAAAAGAAAATAAAATTACATGGAGGGGAATATGAAGGAACAAAGACACATACCTACTGCATCACACATGTGAGCAGGAAGACAGCAGCACCTTTTAAAAATGCAGTATAGCATTGTGCAGAATCTTGCTTTGATACACAACAAGATAAATTCATTTTTTAAAAAAGTAAAGAAAATAAGGGAACACAGTTTGCAACTACATTATCTACACTTCTGTAGACATGATTCAGCCTGAATCCCTTCTGCTTCAGGATAACCATTTACTGACTTGGTAAAAAAAAAAAAAAAAAAAAAAAAAAATACCCCAACACATAAAAGGCTCCCTGTTCAGGCAGATTGCACATAATTCTCACATTGTGGAAACATTTCTCACCTTCCTAGACAACATGAGGGATTAGTCTGATGCAGAATACTGAACAAAATAGATTAATGAAACAGTCCAGTGTGACTGTCTCTCTAATGTATAAATAGTTGCAGTATTTGATCATCCTCTTGCTCTACAGCAAGAGCTGTGTATATATATACAGCTGTATATATATGTATATATAAATCAAGTACAACTCACTAGTAGTGAAGGATCACTAAAGGAATCAGACTCAGATGGCCGATGATTTTAAGGGAAGAAGAGTTAGGGGACAGTGATTACCACCAGTGTTAATAATGGCTATTATTTGCTTCTTTGCTGAAACAACTGTGTTGCTTGCTTCAGAAGCTCACACTTTAAAAAGAAAACCTGAACTTTATAAAATTTATAAAATAATTTTCTAGTATCTACAAATTGGAAATGCCACTAATCTCTAAAACAGAGATCAGTATGTCTTTCATGTTAACATAATAAAAAATATCATTTTTTAAAAAACAGAAATTCTTCTTTTAATTAATCACAGAGGATAGATACCGCTTTATTTCAGAACTCAGGGAAATCTCAGTCTCAAATAAAACTGCAATTTCGAGTCATTTTGTTCTGATAATATGACCTACTTGCAAAGGACTGTTCTGTAGTGGAAATTTGAAAATAAATCCAACTCCTATAATTATAGAGAATAACCTTATTATTTGTTTATCTATATTTAAAATGGCTCAAGTTAATGACTGCTGATTTGTCGTGTGCTGAAGAACTGCTGTTCCTGTTTCATCTTTTAATTGTTACGGAACTTTTGGATTCCTAACTCCCTGGATAATTCCCCTAAACACAATAGGCAAAAATCTCTTCAGGGATAAAAACAAAAAGCACAGTTTCACTGAAGTAAGAAGAGCACTTAGTTTCCTAATCACTGACAGTAGCACACACTGCTCTCAGTTGATAAAGTACCTGATAGGACCATCTTCCCATCTAAATCAATGAAATTTTATTCTAGTACTCTTGTACTATTCACGTTCCAATTTCTTCTTATGTCACTGAATTAGCATAAGTAGTCAGCTCACATGGTATCTGTGAAATGCTACATAGAGAACAAGAAAAATACTGTAGACATGCAGTAATAATAACAATAATACTTCTTGTTGTTGTTATTATTATTATTATCATCATCATCATTATTTCCTCACTGTGTACATAGGATACAGTTTTCAGGGTATCTTTTTTCCTTATCTGTAGTTGAAGGCACAGTAACCTCTTCCCAGAATACAAGAATCCTGGAGGATCTGAGGTTGGAAGGCTCCTGAGGGATCATCTTGTCCAATCCTCTTCATGACATAGGAAAAATTTCTCTGTTTTTGTATGCCATGCTATTTGGAGACTAAATTAATCCAATCCAATTGACTGGTTGCTTTGCAAATGGAATATATTTGATTAATATGGCACAGAAAATCAAATAAACAAAAAAGAGTAAAATGTGGAAAAGCAATCTGAATACAAAACTCCACTGTGTTAGGTAAGCACCTTCATAATTAGATTGCAAAGTAAGAGTCTGACCACTTTGGTTGCATTTCTGGCCAAAAATATCTTCATTCTTGACCACAGTGCTGCCAAGTGACATAACTTGAACAGGAAAATTTAAGAACAGTCCCCTTATTTTCTTCCTTGACCTCTCCTGGCTCAAATTTTAATTTGGAAAACTTTCCATATACACCTATGCATATTATTTTACATGCAGTTGTCCTAAACACACGGCTCCCCAGTTATCTTGCCTTTATTTATTTTGAGAGTGATATTTTTTTTTTTTTTTTTTATTTTTTAATCAGCCTTACAATACTCTTTTAATACTCAATACAAAGCATAAAAAGCCCAGAACATCAGATGGGCTTACAGATTCAAGTCTGCAGGTCAATTGCTAAAACATTATATTTCATTGCACTTAAGTCTTATACAATGTTTAACCCTTGAGTCCATGGTCCCTCAAAGAGAAGACAGCTTTATACGAATTTTAACAAACTCTTTGTAAGACACATTACCAGAACTTCTGCAGATAATCTGAAAGCACCTTTTTTTTAATTATTTTTTCAATGTGAAAGTGGGCTATTTAAAATAAATAAATAAATAAATAAATAAATAAATAATTCTGATTTTTCTTTCCCTCTTACAGTTCGTGCAATTCTCTAATTTTCAGCATGCTGTTGAAATACCAAAACCAAAAGCAGAACCACCCTGCCTTTCTGCATGGGTGAAGTGCATTCTGCATTCATCTTCTGGAGAGACAATGTGTCTTTTGACTACGTTCTTGGGTTGGTGTTTTATTGTTGCTGTTGTTTGGGGGTTTTTAGTTGTTGTTTGGGGGGTTTTTTTGTTTGTTTTTTTGTTTTTTTTTTTTTCTTTAAGCCATATACCAATTTTTATAAATCTAAACAAAAAAAAACCCAAATGAACATATTACATGAATGATGCTTTTGGCTAATTGTTGGCTTAAGTACCATCTATAATATCTTTTCACTTTCTTTTATTTAAATTTTAATGTCAGCTGTAGCTGTAGTAATTAGATTGAATTTTGAAGTGTCACTCCCTCCAAAGTCAATTTTCACTATCCTTACTCCATATATCAATTCATAAGGAGCACAGAGGGTAGCAGACGAAAAACCCTAGTTTGCTTCAAAAGAAGCCAATTAACAAATCTCATTTAGTGTTAATTGCAACTGCAGTCCTCATCATAGTTTAATCAACACCTCACTAAAGCAATCTAAAAGAAAGAAAAAGATAGACATTGATTTCATTCACAGATAGAACCGTATTGACACATTTCAGACTCTGAACATCTTACATTCCCAACAGGCTGGAGTGGTTCCTTTCCATACAAATTGTTCTATAGAACTTGGAGGTTTTATCGTTAAGAAAATAAGGACATATCTGATCTGTATTCTCTGAAGACACTAAGGAACAAAGCTGTATGTTGTATTGAATTCCTTCCAATGGTACATTTTTAGAACTTATTCCACTGTCCTAGCTATAAATCTTGACTTCACGTACAGATTCATTTCATCTCTCAAAGTCAAATCAGGTAACCACATCTTTCTGCATGTTAATATTGGCCTATACAACAAGTAAACGTGAAAAAGGCTAAGCAAAAAAGTTCATTATGTGTGACTGCATCCTTGTTTAAAAAGTACTGGCAGTTTGTAGCTGTGGCTGCCATTCAGACCCAGACTAAAAAAGCTGCAGTTGACAAGATATCTGAGTTGCTCCAAGCCAGAAGTTTTCACATTTCACAAATGCATTAGTCACTTTACTGTGATTCTCTGAAGCTCTGAATTAGTGCTCTGTGTGTTTGGCTTAAAACTGTAAGAGAACTCCTTTTTTTCTTCTTCTTTTTTTTTTTTTTTTTTTTTTTTCCTGTGCCCTTGAAGGTTTGGTAATAGACATTGAATGGTGAAACACATTTGTATGTAACATCAATGGCATGTACTAACAGTCTGTAATAAAATTGATGCCACTTTTTCACCTGTTAAAATGGCTTCCTTCTGAGGAACAAGATGATACTCTTTAAATAACACCTGCATAAAAGCATTAAATCCTTTCATAGGATACATTTAACTGAAATGAATTGTCTGTCCTCCAAAAGTTTGTGAGTCTTTCCGACCATTGAACAAGTCAACATAATTGCAGAAGACCTGATGTTATTTAGATACATAAATTTCCGTTTAAAAAGCTTTCAAGCAAAACAGCTGCATTCAGTCCTATTCTACATTCAGTCCAATCCCATTTTTATTCTGATTGGGCTTTCAACCTGAAAACATAAAATCCACAATTAAAATTAACTTAATGATAAAAAAGAAAAAAAAAAAAACAAAAACGCAAGATGTACAGTAATGAAAAGATCAATATAACATTTATTATTACAAGACATTTACATGAGTAAAATCAAGATATAAAATGCAGGGTACTTCAAACCTAAAATCTAGTTTCCCAATACAGTTCACAACTGAACTAGAACATATTTATCACCCTTGAAATTTAATTAATATTGGTAAAATGTTAATAAAATTCCCTGGTTTCAGAGGAGTGACAGGATTTTTTCCTTCATCTCCAACATGGTCTTTCTTAAAAATGCCTAGTTTTTATTCTAAAATCTACAGCACAAGATTAATTTTTCCACAGTTCAATGGCCGCTTTTGAATTTTTTAATTTTGTGAACTGTCTGCCATTTTGTTAATTTCAGTATTATCTCAGGGAGGGGAGGGCGGGGTTTGTTGTTGTTTTTTTTTCTTTAGATTAATTCAGTGGTTAATTAATTTAAGTCATTTCACTCTCTGTGTCTATGTGTCTTTCCTAGTCACTCCATTACATATTGAAGCTAGCAGCAAGAGCCTGTGGGGTAAAGAGAATTTCTCTCCTCTTTCTGTTGTGGTGGCCACAGCATCCAAAAAAAGTCAGCACCACAAATCCACAAATAGCACACAACACAAGGCCAACCTGCCCTCGTGATCAGCCTATATGCACTTCTAGGTGGGATAGCAGTAGACAACAACAGTGAAAATCTGGACAATAAACATATAGAAGAACTGATTTCCAGTGAATCAGTATTACATTGTCTTATGTGAACTTGTCCAAAAAAAAAAAAAACAAAAACCCAAACCCCAAACATTTGGTCATTTTCCAGCTTTTCCTTGCTAATTTGAAATCTTTGCACAGATCAGCAGAGCTTAGTCCTATCGTTCTCTCTAGGAAGTTTATGCAAAACCAAATTTCAGCGACTTAGCAATGGTTTATGCTGATCAGCAGCATTATTTCTTGACATTGTGGAAAGTAATATGTCAGCACTTTTAAAGAAATGCTGAACACCATTGTTGTTTCTCAAACTGCGTAATTAGCAATTTGTGTCCATTGGTGCATCACTATAAAGGAAATTTCAAATTACACGACATGCCACTGTGAAATTAGTATTAAAAGACTGTGCTGAAGCAATGAGAGTATTTGTGGATTCTTTTAATAAGGCAGTCTATATTTGTACAGGTAATTAAGAAAATATTAATGCAGTGTTCTGCTAGACTATTCTGGTCATCTGATATTTCAAACTGCCTTGTTCATAAATTTCAGTCACATCAAAATCATTACCTCGAAGAAATTTTCCAACAAATCCGTCAATATTTGACATATGGAACTGACACTTTTTTTAATAGTACTCAGTCAAGTCATGTTTTATAGTAGACACCAGCCAGTAATACTAAAAACTAACAAGGTGTTTTATCTTGTAGCACAAATGGAAAATGATGCTGATAGATATTGCAGAGATTCAAACAGGGAATCCAATGAAGCTTGAGTCTCCTAATTGAAATTTGCAAATAGCTTGGATCAATTTATATATTTTTTCTTTGAACATAACTTGTGGAAGCAGAGATAATTGCCTTTTTCAAGAGCCTGAGCTCAGACGATGCTGTTACCAACACAATTTTAATCTAAGTCTTCTGCTTCATTCAGAAATGAATTTTATAATGATTATTGCTTAAATCACTAAACATCTCCCATGGGGAAAGAGAGCTGCCCTCAACTACTACCTTTTCTCTCTGTGTGACACTTACCTTGAAATACAGTTTGTGGTTCATGGGTCCATTGGCCAGGTCTTCTGTTTCCTGTGCTATTTTGGGGGAGCCCCTTTAGGTCTCTTCCTTATTGTCCCCATGAATGTATTCTTCTGCAGTTGGCATTTTATTCCCGTTTTCCATTTTTGAAGACAAGTTTGGCTGTGTCTTGCAGCACCATGCAAAGCCCAAAGTCTGCCCCAGTAATCCTGTCATCCTATTGGGCTGGCCCTGAGTGAAGGGGCTTCTCAGTCCATCTCACAAGATTGGGCTCTTCTTTGTATGTGATGTGATTTGCACCAGGGATCCCTTGTTGAGCCTCCTCAGAGGGTACCTTAGCCATCATCCATGTTCTAACTTGTCCGTGTTCCCTTTTGGAACCCTGCCTCCTCTGCCTCCTGGAGGCACCCCCACCATCCTAGACATGGTAGGGCTTATTCTGTAGCCTGGTCAAGTGGTGGACTTCAACCTGGCCTTCTACTTTCGTTTCTATACACATTTAAACTTCAATTATTCATACAATTAGCTCTTATTAAGGAATGTTTCATCCATTTTGTACCTATTTTTATAGGTTTTATATTTAATTTCTATAGCTTTATAAACATTTATATGAATATAAAAATATACACATATATACATATAGTATATACTAAAAAGTGTATCTATATATAAATAAATATCTAAATACAGCTATTTTTACATTATTTATGTATATATTGCTATACAAGTATATATTTTATAATTTTTTAAATTTTTTTTTTCTGAGCACTCCCAGGTCCAAAAGAGGCAAGCAGTCAATCACATGGTTGTCAGAGAAAACATGGGTATGAGGGTGTCCAGAAATGGCTGCCAGCCAATCACAATGCAGTATGAAAACATGGGGAATGACGTTGTCAAAAGTAACAACATGGGGCTTCCTTTTATGACCTGCTTCCGGGTACAGTGGAAGGGGCAGGCAGCTATAGTCCTGCCAGACAATCACAGGCCTGCCTCAGAACACGTGGGTATGATGATGTCAAGAAACAACTGTCAGCCACTCACAGAGCAGTACGACATTTAACAAAATGGCAGCTCCCTGCCATAAAATGGTGGTGGCCTGTCCTAAAATGGTAGCCAAAAGAAAATGGTGGCCCCTGTGTATGTAGGGAAGGACCATCCAGGTCTGATGTACCTCCAGGCAAACCAGAATGGGTGGCAAGTCCTGCCAGCCAAAGAGCATGTGACCAGAACAGGGGTGTGACTTCTGGGGGAAATGGCTGCTGAGGCTGCTGGGAGTGCCCAGGATTTCTGCCGGAGGCAGCAGGGGAGAAGCTTCTTGTTATCCTGTGTATTGGTGGTCCCTATAATACTCACAGCTGTGGTTCAGCTTAATCCAAAACTACTAAATAGGCATGCTTTTGTTCCTTCTATTAGTGTAAGCTGGAAAGCTATTTTACTGGGGTTTTACCACTTTGGAAAGAGCAGGTTTAGTGCAATGGCTCATTTAAAATATTCTACTTTGCTCATGGAAGTGATTTACACTTTAAAAATACAAATTTCTCATCACTAATAAACTTTTCAGTTACTTCATTTTCCATTGCAAAAGTTTGAGCACTTGGTTCTTTTTTTTTTTTTTTTTTGCCAAAAGTACATTTTGAGGAGCAGAAACACAATGAAAAAATATGTCTTCATTCAGATGAAAGAATCACTTGGGATGGCACATTAAAAGATTAAAAGGAAATAAAGATACAAAGAAACTGAAAGAAAGGAAGATTTTTAGACTTATAAATAATAATACCTTCCGTGAAAAAAAAATTACCACAAAAATTTGAAATAGTCGTTCATATTAGAATAATGGAGTTTTGACTTACAATGTACATTACATAATATTTGTAATGAACTAAAACATTGAATAAGGAAGTGTCATTGTACTTCCTACACCCATGAGTTTCTTTAAAAGAGAAATTAAATATAAATTATTACTCATTATTTTTATGGAAACATTTCTGACTCACTGTATCACTGAAAATAGAGATCTATCTTTACAACAACATTATAATTCCAGGACTAACCTGCTTTGTAAAGTAAAAGAATTAGGATCTTCAACATCAAAACTATATATCAATTCTCTTCCAAAGATTTTAAGTATTTAAGCTTTTTTTTTTTTTCAGTTTGATGTTTATTCTTCTTAACTCTTTAGTAATAAACATTTTCCCATTTTATAACACCAAAGCATGAATCTGTTTTTTAACCACTTAATTTTTGTAGTTGTCCTCTCCATCTGACTGACAACTAGTAAAACTTCAGGTTTTAGGGGTGCCTATTAAAGCAACAGAAATATATATGTAGAAATGAGCTGTGATAGAGGCTGATAACTGGGCACAAAAAGAAGCTTCTGATCAGTTGGGCTTGGGTTGGGCTTGGATTTTTATTTGTGTTTTTAAGCAAGCCATTATCCCTTCAAAGCCATGTGTCATATATATGGGTATCATATACATCCCTGTCATATCTATCTCCTCTTTAACATGGTTAAAATAACAGATTTGTGGTAGTTAAGTCAGCTGTGAACTTCTGTACTGAAAAGCAAAGGAAACTTTCCTTACAAACTAATTGACAGGTTGAACAGGGAATACTCAGTTGATGAGAATTGGCTGGGACGCTGAAGGTTGTAACCAGAAAGATCACACTTTTGGGAAGCAAAACAGAAAAGGGCCCAGTTCTTCAGTGATCTTAATCTGCAATTTTTAGAAGGCTGGTGAAGTTTTGTCTTTCTGTAGTACATGCTGTGAAGCAGGAGGCATCGGAGAACAATCAGTAAATGCTGTTTTGCAGATCAGATAGGGGAACTTTAGCACATGAAAGATATCGTATTTCTTATTATTTCAAAACGGATATATCTCTGACCTTGCACAGACCAGTAATTCTTAATACTGGTAGATGTTTTATATTGGAAATATGGGTGGTCTGGACAGAGAACAGACAGGACAGAGAGGCTGTTTGTACTTAATATCAATGGTGACTAATACCTGAGCTCAACCACCATTCATTTGTGAATGTCTCTTGTCAGGAGACAGGGCAAAGCATTTGGGGCCTACCTCATGCAAGTTAGCAGGCTCTCCAAGTCATAATTTAGTCTTATTTTCCAATGTAACAATCCGAAGGAACATTATAAGTGAGAATAAAGCTTGTAACACTCAAAATAATCATGTTATCAATGTATGTGAACACAGAATAACCTTCAGGGAGAAATGAAGGAATCAAATGTGAAAAAGTTTCTTAAATTCTGTGTAGAGGGAGTCAGAACATAAGGAAAACACCAAAAAGCTGACTTGTTAAAAATGGAAATATCAGCTTTGTTCACATTCGTTCATATTCACATTGTAAGTGGAAAATACATATTGTCAGGAGTCACAGTTGATAAAGGGAAAATTTTAAGTAATTTTGAAATAGCAATTCATACATACTAAAGGCAGATTGCAAGAGATGCAATGAACAGTTAAATATGAAACTGAATGATTTATCTCAGTAACATACTACTTTATTTTATCCAGATTCTTACCTTCTTAATGACCTTTGTTCTGAAGGTAATGTATGCTTGGTGTTTATGCATTAAGAAAATGATGCATGCATTGCCACGGTCATGATGAATACTGTTTTTTAGTACAAAAAGCCACTGTACTGAACTATAAAGTTAGGAATGAAGAACATGTCTCAAACTCTGGTATGAAATGTCACTAGATTAGACAGTCTAAAGCCTGCTCTTTTAGTCTTTTTTAAAAGGTCTTATCGCAAACACTAAATTTCCCAAATCTTTAGCAGACAGATGCTTAATCAAATGTTCCAATGAACTTTTAGTATTAAATAGTCAGCATTGTTGTGCCTTGTTTGGAGTAAACTCAGACAAGCTGCTCTGCAAAAGTAGAGCTAGGCAGTGCCAAAAGTTAGGGGCAAGAACTAGACATTTAAAAAAAATATATTTATTTTCTTAATGAAGGCATAAGTATGTGTGAAAAAGAGTTATTCAACTTCGTTGAACTTAGACTATTCTAAATTGATCTTAAACATGTATTTAGAAAGACTTAAAGATAAATTTACTAGCAAACATTCCTAGGGACTTCAGAAATATCCATTATCCAGGTATACTTTTTCATTTGTTATGAACACAACTCCAAGAGGATTATTTAAAGTTAGACAATTTCAGGCTGAAAGGACAAGTATAGGAAATCTAAGAAACTTTGGTCTTCAAACAAAAATAAAATAGTCCTCCTTTATTTATAACATTTATGTAAATCAACAACTGAAAGAATATTGGAATAGTGATATAAAATTATGAAAGATATGTGAAATGGATTACTGCTTTTGAAATGAAATGATGCTTATGACAAGCAAACCACCCTGATTTGCTATGAAATATCTTGACATGAATGTGTGGACTGCACACAAAACAGATCTATTTTCTCAATGAAAAGAATTTTTAAAATGGTAAATTGTTGCTAAAACAGCTTCTGGATCTATCTGTATGATGCTATGGAACAGAATTCATAGACAAGAGACTATCAGGCTTCCAAATCAGACAGTTTCTGCAGTGTGGTATACATCATATATGGAAACAAAGTCTGCCTAGGAAGCAATCTACTTAAGCTAAACTGCAGGAGGATTTGCCCAAGCCAACAGGCCTCATTTTTAGTAGAAACTGTTAACACAATTGTGGATCATGGTTAGTTAGTCTACACTTTCAAACTCCAGTATATCAAAGCTCAGACAGTGAGGGACATAACCCATCATGCTTCCTTTTATGACTCCATGACAGAAAGATAAGAGTGTGACATCACCTGGAATGAATACCTTAGTAATGGGGGCACTCTGCAGGTGAGAGTTCTGCGTCCATCTCTCCCAAGATAACCCAAGCTTTGAAAACCCAGAGCAAGTGGGCTGTTTCTTAGACTACTGCAAAGATTTTCTATAGGGCCATAACAGAAAGTAGTTGAGGTTATTTATGATCAGAATTACTAAATTTTGAAAGTTTAGGCAGTGTTGTCTGATATGTGGATATAATGTGAGAAGCAAGTCTGTCTATCCAGGGTATCTTATTGCATCTGGGTATCTACAGGAGCAGAAAAATTTGTGAGTTGGCACAAATACAGACCAATCAGTGAAGTAAAGTGAGTGATCTGGAGTGTTTTCTGAAAAAAGTGGCTTTTTAGGAGGGATGTATTCAGAATGCCTCTGACCTTTTATTAAGATAATAAATAATAATTACATTTTGCCCATCAAAAAATTTCAGAGAGTTGCAAGTGCCGTAACTCTGTCTATTAGCATCCCAGGGTTATAAGTGCAAAGGCTATTGTCCGAAAATGCTTGCTGTGTTGTAGCCAAAGACTTTAACATTTTTCAATAATATTGACTCTGTCATATAATTAAAATTTCAAAGGTCTGTGTGATTACAATTCCATGTTTGATCATATTCACCAACGGTGACAGAATTCAGGCCTATTAGATACTTTAACTAATAGGGGACATGGAAAGTCACACACACACAAAAATACTAACTGAAAATCAATGGCATGAAAAGGTTTGTTTATAAAAAATAGTTACAGTTTCATCAACATATTATTCAGAGTTAAGGTCAAAACATAGAGAGAGCTGAGAAAAACAAAAAATCTAATTGTCTGCTAATTTTTATATTTATTGCTCCATGCACACTGTTGCAGGACTAGGAGGAGGGTCAGAGAAGCAGAGCAGAGCTTCTAAACACACATGCCGTCTTAATCCAATTGCTGCTATGATGATAATCCTTCTACTGCCAAAGTGGCATCTGTCTGTCCCTTATGGTTGTGTCATACATCACTCCTACTCGAGTTCTTACATTTTCTCAGATTTTGCTTTGAAATTGGTTTTGGCGTTACGCAAGCTACATCAATTTCTGGTTTTCTTAAATCTTCATTTTGTACTGATACCTGAACAACTCTTAGTTTAAGAGGTGAAGAAAAGGTTCTGGAGCCTTGATACTGGCAGTAAATAACAAGTAAGAAGTAAATAACACAGACTCAAAGGTAGGCAACCAGCAGCATGGTAAAGTTTCATGAAAATTATTCCAAGAGAATGAAATCCTGTTAGGTACCTATGTGTCTGATCTGCCTGTTACTTCAAAGATTTCACAGAAATAAAGTGAGAAATATACTGAGGTACACTTTGAGGAGGGAAAGGTCTATTTTATGAAACATCACTGTAAACTTTCAGATTAAATCTTGACCTACTGCTGGTTTCCCCTATAAAGAAATGACAGCCTAAGGTAAGTAGTTGTTGAGGTATGTGTTTCCCATTTCTCTTTTCTATTTCCCATTGCAATTCCCATTTTTACACTCTTCAAAATAAGCACAGCATGTCTCCCCTTCATAGATTAGAAGTGACACACTGCATGTTCACTGCCGCTATGCTTTACAAGTTCTAACTCTTTTGTCCTCAAGTGTTATCTTTCCTTAAAAAAATCAGCAAATAAGATTCCTAAAAACTATTAACAGTGAGGATTACTATCAGTGAGTTTTCAAAGCACTGGTGATTCTGATGACTTGACTGCTAATCTCTAATTGGAAGTTGGCATAAGGACATTCTGAACGCATTCTAACAACAGGAAGTCTTCCACTGATTTCAGTAACGTATTGTCAGTATAACAGCTTTTGAGAGAGAATACCAAGAGCAACATTTTAAGAGGAACTTCTTAAATCCTTTTAGTGGAACTTAGTTTAAAAAATAGCTAGAAAAATTCTCTCAAATTTTTCAAATCTTTCAAAAATATTAACAAAATCTAAAGAAGTCCTCTAGCATATATGGCTTTGATACATTTTAATTAATTATTATTAAGGAGCCAAATTCATAAGAAATTTATAAAATAATACATAAATCCTCTTAAACAGAATTCAGTGAGACTAAATTATTAGCGTGTGATAACCAAACATCACCCCTTTTAGAGTGTATTTTATATCTTTAATGCTAAGTATTACAATTAGTACATTATATTTTAACAGGGTATTTTTAGTGTAATTATTATATATCAAAAACATTACGCATGGTAAACCTATAAGTTTCAGCTGTATTACAAGTCCAAAAGAGAACAAAACGAAACAAAAATTGAACACAAGTATTACCTGGAAAATTAATATCTGGACTGTATTTCACCGTTATGTGAAGTATCACTTACTCTTCATTCTTTAAAGGAAGCTCTCTTTCCCATATGGTAACTATTTAACATGGGATTTATAAATTTTGCATATAGAAAAAAGCCTTCCTCGATTCCTTTTTTTTTTTTTAATAACAAAGTTGTCCATATTGAAATATCCTCACCATAACTTCCTTTAACTAGGAAATAAAGAAACAAATATAAGAAGAATATAAGAAAACTAATGAGCACACTTCAGATAGCAAAGAGGTTCATGAGGACATGATTAGCAGAAGAAAGCTTGCTGGAGGGAACAGAGGAACAGTAAGGAAGAAACTAAGGTAAAGGAGGGAATTAGTGCACAAGAAAGGGATACATGTTTCAGAAAAATACAGAGGAGTAAATAAAATTAGACAAACTTTAAAAGTAGGATATCTTATGAGGAAATAAAAAAAAAAAAAAAAAGAAAGAGAAAAAAAGTGTTTATAAGTGAATACAGTGTATTGGATTTGCAGCTTCCCCAATGTCTAACAGAGCCAATGCCAGCCAGCTCCAAGATGGACGTGCCGCTGGCCAAGACTGAGCCCATCATGGTGCTAGTGCCTGTGAGATAACATATTTAAGAAGGGGCGGGGGGGGGGGGGGGGGGGGGGGGAGCAAAACAAAACAAAAAAACCTGCATGAAAGCAACCAGGAGAGAGGAGTGAGAGGAGGGGGAGGAGGAGAAGGAGGTGCTTCAGGCGCCAGAGCAGAGATTCCCCTGCAGTCCCCTTGGTGGGGGAAGACCATGGTGAGGCAGGCTGTCCCCTTGCAGCCCATGGAGGACCCCACGCTGGAGCAGGTGGATGCCCTGAAAGAGGCTGCGACCCCATGGGAAGCCTGCGCTGGAGAAGGCTCCTGGCAGGACCTGTGTACCCATGGAGAGAGGAGCCCACACTGGAGCAGGTTTTCTAGCAGAACTTGTGACCCCATGGGGGACCCATGCTGGAGCAGTCTGTTCTTGAAGGACTGCATTCCATGAAAAGGATCAACGCTGCAGCAGTTCATGAGGAACTGCACCCATGGGAAGGACTCACATTGGAGGAGTTCATGGAGAACTGTATCCCATGGGAGGGATCCCATGCTGAAGCAGGGGAAGAGTGTGAGGAGTCCTCTGCCTGAGGAGGAAGGAGCAGCAGAGACAAAGTGTGATGAACTGGCTGCAGCCCCCATTCCCTGTCCCCCTGTGCCACTCAGAGGGAGGAGGTAGAGAAGTCAGAAGTGAAGTTAAGCCCAGGAAGAAAGGAGGGGTGGGGGAAGGTGTTTTAAGATTTTATTTTATTTCTCATTACCCTACTCTGACTTCTAATTGGCAATAAATTAAATTAATTACCCTGAGTCAAGTCCACTTTGCCCATGATGGTAATTGCTGAGTGATGTCCCTGTCCTCATCTTGACCCATGAGCCTTTTGTTATATTTTTTTTCTCCCCCGTCCAACTGAGGAGGGGGAGTGATAGAGCAACTTGGTGGGCATCTGGCATCTAGCCAAGGTCAACCCACTACATGAAAAACTGATAAAGGTTATAAAAATAGAGCACAGACAGAATAGGATATCAGTAGATCATGAAGAAGGAAAAAGGAAAAGAGGCAGGGTAGTGATATGGTGATGCTATGCAAAGACTATGATGACAGCTTTCTATGCTGCAGGAGATCAAAAAGACAGAGTGATATCTTTCCCCAGCATCTATAGGAGACTTTGGCATACACATTTAAAATTCAGTTTTAAACCTGAAATGACAGTTCTGAAATTGGAACCATGCAGATTTCTTGTGTGTTCAAAGGAAAAGGATAAGTTCAATGTAGCATATGGTTTATGAAACAGAATTATAATGTTTTTAAACCAAATCTCTCTTTCTCCCCCCTCTCTAATCAAGTATTTTATTACTCAGTAATATTTTTACTGTATTGATCTTCAGTTGTTCAGGGTTGTAACATTTTCTAATATGGTTTTACAACCCTTTCTTGGGGAAAAATAAAATAAAAAAAAAAAATCAAGAGCAGAAATAGTAACATCTTTTTTTTTTTTTTTTTTTTTTTTTTCCTCTACTATGCAGCGCACATTTGCAAGGCAAAGAGCTGCATTTTCTTCTGCTGGAAAAAAAGAGAATTCACAAGTCCAGTCTTCCAAGACAGATTCAGAAACACCAGGCAAGAGAATATTCTTGGTATAAGTATTCTCCTCCTCATCACCCGTTGAAACTGGGTTACGGTGTATTCAGTATTGCAAGAGTCTGGGTCAGCCAAGGGTAACTGGTACTGCAATGACTGCCATCACACATTTTTAGCTGCTGGAGCCTTTTGGGACTCACACTTTTATAAATTCTGCTTCATTTAAGTTGCTTGATCTGGTACCATGGCTGGAGACTTGGCTTTAAACAGTCACTGCTCCAGTAACATCAGTATCTGCTCTTCTTCCCATCTTTTTTTTTTCAGTCAGTATTCCAACAGAATGAAGGAGGGGAGAAGCTTCATGTAGTCTCACCAGGGAGACCAAGGTTAACATACCACAACTTGTGTATACCCAGGACATTCACAAGAGGGTAGTCAACCAAGGCAGAAGATGTTAGAGCATACACTCAAGACCATGACTGAGTACACAGTAGATTAGGGCAGAAAATGTGCTCTGACCTCATCTAAAGATGCATTGTAAATATATCCAGTGTGTAAAATTCAACTCTAGTTCTGGATGGGACATTTTACTGTTTTAGCGAGAAGTGCAGTAGTTTCATTTTACCCCTTAAAAGAAACTGAATAACACAAAAAAAAAAACCCAAAACTACAAATTAATTTCTTGCAGAAAATCACACATAAATCCTTATGATCACCATGACAATTTTTAATGTCTAGGGGAAAACATAAGGATTTTTTTCAAGTAATTTTTCTTGCAAAATTAATCAAAATGCTGTTGTTTTTGTAGAACTGTTGTGTACTAAATGTTAAAATGATATAAATGTGCTGTTTGCTGATCTAACCAACAAGCTTGACAATAAATACCAACTGTGAAGATTATGTGTGCAGACACCTGTCCACCCTCACCTGGGACAGACTGCTAACTTGTTTATCGTAGGTCACCAAACCACCTTCAGGCAGCAGTTGAGGTTAGTCTGTATGATAGGAGGAGGAAAGGAGAATACCCTTGCAGTGAAAATGTATTACTGGCAACTGTAATCAAAGACAGAAGATACAAACATTGTTATTTTAGGGCCCATGTCTGGTAGTTTTGTGAGAGTGAATTACTTATCTCCATTTATGTGACCTAGATTACATTTTGCATTTCAACACTAACCCAGATTTTTGCATTTCGGCTCCCATAGTATGAACGTTTCCAACTGGGCTCTGTCAGCCTCTGTTCCACCATAAATCATATCTGCCTTCTCATCCAAAGGTGCTAACTGATGAGGCAGAAATAACACAATCTCAGCTGGCTTTGTGGCCTACTTACAGCACAGCTACAGCAGGAATGCAGGTTGCCTCTCTGTTCTTCGGATAAAGCCATAAAAAAAGTTATATCCCTTTCAACTTACTGTTTTGGATTCCCTCCAGCTCCTGAGACTATTCTTTTCACTGAGTACAGAAAATAATGCTTGTGCTGCAAATAGTCAACAAGGTCTTAGCAATACTGGAAACTGGTCCAATGTCATAGCTATGAACAACTAGTACACAGATTTAAAAGAGTTCATTTTTCAACTGCTTGCTATTTGAGTTAATATTGAAAACCAAGATAGCAAGTTATGTGGTTAAACTTAATGGCTCAATATTATGTTTTAAAGTTAAACACCAGGTTTTAGGGTTTAAGCCACTATCTATTAAAAATTGAAATGAAACCTGAAGGAGTGAAAACAGAAAATCGTGGCATATTTTTCTGCTGTAGGATGGATCACTACAACAATACCTGTGTTCCTGTGTTTTATAAATATCTCTCTGGTAGCGAAGAAGGCAAATTAAAGGCAGGGAGGTTTCTATCTCTTTGTTTCTTTGTTGTTTCCTACTACTAAGCTCCAAGTTTATCCATGTCTTGCCTTTATTCCCTTGTATTTTGAGTTACTAAATGTTACATTTCCTACAATCCTGCATTTCTGTTTCTCAGTCTATTTATAGAGAGAAGGTATGTGAAAGGGGATTTCTTTTTTGTGTGTGTGTGTTTGTGTGGACAAAAAGGTATTTTTAATGTAAAATGAAAGAATAGTTGGAATTAAAGATGCAGATGAGTACAAATGGCTGTATACATATATATAAATGCATAGCATACAGTTCATATATGTATGATAATGAAGTTATAAATATGAAACATGTATATATGATTTTTTTAAACAACAAAAATACTTTACATCCCATTCTTCATTTTTGAGAAAAACAGACTCATGAAACCTCCTTTGTAAGTACTTCTTGTTATCACTCATCATCACAGGTATATAGATTCATAGTCCATAGGCTGTGATTCTATCTAAAAAAAAAGAAAAAAAAAAATCCAAAACCAAATTAAACCAATATAAAAAAAACCACTTCCGTAGAGGTAAGATTGTAGGATTCCATACTTCCTAAGATATTAAAGCAAGTTAGTTGTTTTTTTATGAATTTTACCTTGCCCTCATCCCGTTATTAAAGTTAAGACAATAACACACAGTAAAAAGTATATTCAAGTACAGATCAGATTCAGTATAGTATGCAGAAAAGTCGGTTGGCCCTGGTGGTTGGAATGATAGAACAACCTTTGGTAACTCAAAACTCAAGTAATTAAGGATGCAGACTTCTTTTATCTTCACAGAGTTAAACAGCAAAAATAACGTCCTGCGTCTATCATGGCTGAGAGGAAGACCACAGTTTGGCATGATTATGAAAAAGAGACAAATGGCAATCAGATATCCAAACCATAAAATATGTCCCTTAGAGATGGTTAAAAACTAATATTATTGCATAAGGACTTAGTGAGACCTCGTCTGTAACATTGTGTGCAGTTTTGATTATTTCTGAAAAGAGGAAGATTAATCCAGACTTGCACAAATGCAGAGGAGGACTACCAGCATGATCAAGGGTCTTCCTTATGAGAGCAGATTTTAAAACTTTGGCTTGTTCAGTCCAGCAAAATGAAAAGTCAGAGAGGATATGACTGTTCACTATAAATAAAGTTGATATTTGGAATAAAGATCACAGAGGGAAAAATCTTTGAGCTACAAGACAATGTTGACACAAGATGAAGTGCCATAAGTTACCTATTAATATGTTTTTTCCCTTGATGACAATCATTCTTATTTCCTGTTTTGTTTATTATTTACCTCGTCCTTACTTTTTATCACTTTGAGTTCCTTTCCAAGCATTCCAGAGAGGAAAAATAAATACTTCTGCAACTCCAGTCACGTGTGATGATGTGTGGAGTGGGATCCTGCCAAGGCAGAATTTTAAACAGAAATTATTTGGAAATGCTTGTTGTGCTCTTTTCAGAGAAACAGTTTCTTGCAAGCAGTTAAATTAGTATGTTGGCAAATTAGTTTGATAAACTGTGCCACATCTAAAACTCATAATTGTTGTTTCTATTTTGCAGTCCTTCCTTTGATACCTACATATGAGCAAAACATAAAGTTTTGTATGCCATTGTGTTGCTCAGCTACCAGTAAACTTCTAAGGTGATTAGATAAACTGGAAAACCTGCAGAATCAAGTGTATCTCATTGAAAACAGAGTAGTTGTAGATTTTTTTTTCCTGATTTCTCAGTGTAGCTTTTCTACTGATTGCTTTTCTATTCTTTTGGAATCCAGAATTCTGAAAAGCGATGTGAAGATACCACATTGTCTATTTTACTGGATGAACGTATTTTATTATTATTATTATTTTTAATGGAAACCATAACTAACAAGTTATATATCATATTTAAATACAAAAGAAATGAGAATGTTTACAGTGAAGTTTCTTATTCTCTACTGAGTTCCTCTTGTGTTTTCTTTTGATTTGGAGGGCTACCTCAGATGATGACTTAAATATGATTGTAGGCTGTAGCATTGTATATCTTTCCCATCTTCAATGCATTCAATAATGCATTTAGACACCTTACTGGGTCTGACTGGGATGGAGTTAATTGTCTTCATAGCAGCATGTATGGAGCTGTGTTTTGGATTTGTGGCCAAAACAGTCTTGATAACGTACCAGTGTTTTGGCTATTACTGAACAGTGCTTGCATAGCATCATGGATTTCTCTTCACCCTCCTCCTCCCCAGCGAGTAAGTAGACTGGGGTGAGAAAGAAACTGGAAGGGGACACAGCCAGGACAGCTGACCTGAATTGGTCAAAGGGACATTTCATACCATATGACATCATCCATAGCAATAAAAGGGACAGAGGAGGAAGAGGAGACATTTGTAGTTATGGTTTTTTGTCTTCCCAAGTAACCATTTCATGTGCTGAGGTCCTACTTTCCAGGAACTGGCTAAACATCTGCCTGCTGATGCGAAATAGTGAATGAATGCCATTTTGCTTTGCTCCTGTGCTCAGCTTTTGCCTCACCTATTTAACTGGATTTTATCTCAATCCACAAGTCTTCTTACCTGCTTCTTACCTGTGGGATGGGGAGACAGGAGAGGGGAGTGAGCTGTGTGAAGGGCTGGGTGGGTGTTTGACTGTTGTCCATGGTCGGCGCCCACTATAAAACAGTAGGACAAATTTCATCTCAAGTGGCAGGATAGTGTTTCAAAGAATTTTAGGGAAGAGAAAAGAACTGGAATATAAACTACTGAGTGTACCTATAAAAGCCAAGAAGGAAGGCATCCTGAAGCTCCTTTGTTTTCTTCAGTTAATAGAAGATACAAGAAGGTACAAGAAATTTCCCTGCTTACATTTGTAAAACATTTAGGCTATAACACTACTCCCACAGAAGAGACAGTGACAATCATTTTGAGGCTCCCGGTGGATAAAATTCTACCAAAGACAATGACAGACATTTAAGAAAGGGGAAGATGCAGAAAAGCAGAAAATTATGGGAATCCTTAAAATAAAGCAACCTCCATCATGAAAGATCTTTCAATACTGTAATAGATAAATCTTGTTACTTTCTACAATATTTATATACATGCTTGATTACATCTTATTTTCATTGGCTCTCAGGAGTTCTCCAAAATAAACATTCTGGACTTTGCTCTAAAATTATAACTGATAATATCAACTATTAAGAGACATACTTTATCACATCTTCTATGACAAAAAAAATAATATATATATCTCTCACCACACAGGAAGTCAATATATGATCAAATAAAATGCTGTACTTCTTAAAAGTTATTGAAGAAGATGAATAAATAATGTGATAAACTATTTTTTGCAATAAAGAGTGATGCAAAAGTATAGGGAAAAATAAACGTTATTGTGTAACCTGAGAAAATCAAAACTGGAGCATCACTGAAACAGATGCTAAGGTCATAAAAATGGAACTTGCATCCACAATGACATATATGCAAAATACAAGGAGATCGTCTAGGGGATTGATAATGATCCTATTTATAATGGCCAACAGAATAAGAAAGCCTATTCTGTGATCACAGGAAGAAATATCCAAAGAACAATAGAAAGAAATACCTTTCAGATAATAAGTAAGTAGAAAATGCAGATAGTTATTTTCATTCTTTACAGAAATTTTATTTTTATTTTAATTTTTGTCTGCTATATTTAATTTATTAAGTATTATTTGCTACCTAATTGCACTGTAGAAAGAAATAAGTAAATTTATAATTTTGTTACAGGATATATTTTATTGCAAGGGAAAAATACAATAATTGACCTAATGTACGAAAGGGTCTTACAGCAATGATAAGGAATGAAGAGATAAAATTTTGTTAGTAGTGTTTCAGTCAAAATAGTTCCATAAATTCAAGAGAATAAGAAAATTAACCACATGCATATAAGGAAGTGTATCTGGAACTTGCTAAAAAGCCAGATCAAATGTTATTATTTGCCTATTAAAAACAAATAAACAAACAAAAAAAGACAAAACAAATCAACAAAAAACAAACCACACGCACTAGTATGCACTCAGTTGGTAGAAAGACTCTAACAATAGCCACAAGCAGGCTCTCATAAAAATATAAACAGATTAGAGTTGGAAGGAACCTTGAAGACCATCTAGTTCCAAGCCTCCTGCCATAGGCAGGGACACCTTCCACTAGACCAGGTTACTCAAAGCCCCATCCAGCCTGATCTTGAAAAAATTCCACAGATGGGGCATCCACAGCTTCCCTGGACAACCTGTTCCAGTGTCTCACCACCCTCAGAGTAAAGCATTTATTCCTAATATCTAATCTAAATCTACCCTCTTTCAGTTTAAAACCATTACCCCTCGTCCTATCGCTACACTCCCTCATAGAGTCCCTCCTCATCTCTCCTGTAGGCCCCTTTTCAGTACTGAAAGGTTGCTATAAGGTCTTCCCAGAGCCTTCTCTTCTCCAGGCTGAACAACCCAAACTCTCTCAGCCTATCTTCATAGCATAGATCCTCCAGGCCTCTGATCATCTTTGTGGCCCTCCTCTGGACTCACTTCAACAGGTCCATGTCCTTCTTATGTTGGGGGCCCCAGAGCTCGATGCCGGGCCCCAGAGCTCGATGCAGTACCCCATATGGGGTCTCACCAGAGCAGAGGGGCAGAATCACCGCCCTCAACCTGCTGGCCATGCTTCTTTTGACGCAGCCCAGGATGCGGTTGGCTTTCTGGGCTGCGAGCGCACATTTCTGGCTCATGTTGAGCTTCTCATCAACCAGTATCCCCAAGTCCTCCTCCTCAGGGATGCGCTCAATCCAGCCTGTTTGCGCATGGGATTGCCCTGACTCACATGCAGGACCTTGCACTTGGCCTTGTTGAATTTCATGAGGTTTGCACAGGCCCACCTCTCAAGCCTGTCGCGATCCCTCTGGACGGCAGCCCTTCCCTCCAGTGTGTTGACTACTCCACACACTTTGGTGTCATCAGCAAACTTGCTGAGGATGCACTCAATACCACTGTCCATGTCATGGGCAAAGCAGTTAAACAGCACCAGTCCCAGTTCTGACCCCTGAGGAGCACCCCTCATCACTGGTTGCCACTTGGACATCGAGCCGTTGACCGCAACACTTTGAGTGTCACCATCCAGCCAATTCCTTATCCACTGAGTGGTCCATCCATCAAATCCATGTCTCTCCAATTTAGAGACAAGGATGCTGTGTGTGGCAGTGTCAAATGATTTGCAGAAGTCCAGGTAGATGACGTCAGTTGCTCTTTCCTTATCCACCAATGCTGTAACACCATCATTGCTCGCTCATGCAGGTCACCTATCGTTTTTGCCTGACTTCCTCTTTGTTGGGATGCCTTGCTCCTGAGCTTGGAGGAGGTGGTCCTTTAATATTAGCCAGCTTTCTTGAGACCCTCTTCTGTCCAGAGCTTTATCCCATGATACTCTACCAAGCAGATCCCTGAAGAGGCCAAAGTCTGCTCTCCTGAAGTCCAGGGAAATGAGCTTGCTGTGTGCCCTCCTCACTGCCCTAAGGATCTTGGACTGCAGCATTTCATGGTTGCTACAGCCAAGGCTGCCCTTGAGCTTCACATTCCCCACCACTCCCTCCTTTTTGGTGAGAACAAGGTCCAGCATAACACCTCTCCTCGTTGGAGTGGGATCCTGCATATCCAACTGGATTCAGTCACTAAAATTACGTTTAGCAATTTACTAAAGCTTAGAGCTTGCAGTGTTTCCTGCTCTAAGATGCGTAGATACACAGAACAGTTAGACCTGTATTATTATCATACACAGTTATAATATGAAGAACACCATGGAAGCAAGATGGAATCAAGATTTTTGGTGGAAGCAAGCATTACTACAACTCACAAATGAGACACAGCTTTTTTTTTTTTTTTTTTTTTTTTTTTCAGGTGTTGTAATATGAATGAGTTAATGGACAAAAACGAAATGATCTATGTTAAAGAATTTAGATGGTCTGGATGACTTGGACTGAAATTAATTCAGGACCAATTGTATGAGTAGCCCTGCTCTCTTCTGTAGAAAGATCTCATTCTGCAGAATGAATACATTGGTGTATTCTTTAGTCATTATTATAAAATCACCATTCGGCACTGTTTAGTGTGTTTGGTGTTGGTTTGATTTGCTTTTCTATTTTTTTAAATCTAGACCAGGTTTGCTAATCCCTGGGGCCTGCCTTTTTTATGTATTTGGTGTTTCTGTTCAGGTAGTTGAGCTCTCAATTTCCACGTGACACACATGTAGATCATATTAAACCTGGAACTGGTTAGTTTAGTAAGCAGAAACACATGAATATTTTCCAAACTGAGACACACGCATTGATAAATGAAATGGATATACAATGTTCGTTCAGTTTTACATATACATGTCAATTTTTTTTCATAGTTTTAGCGCTCTTCCTCTCCTTTCCCTTTCCTATTAAGTCACCATCCCACAAAAGAATGGATGGCTATGGAAATGAAGAACACACTACATTCTTGTGGTTTTGTCAGGTTTTGACAGGTTTTGTCACAGCCTGAGCCTGTGAGTATCTGAATTGTCCTCTGGTTCTAGCTTTTCTAAATGAAAAAGTTACTGTCCATGTCCTCAAATATTATACGAGGTGTGTATGCAGTTGTCCTCTAATCTATTTCAGTCAAAAAGAAATAGGCTAGCTTAAATAATTTAGACAGTAGCTACCCTGACTTATTCCAAGCGACATGAATTCAAGAGAAACTGCATTAGTAGCTCTACTGTAAAATCTAAGAAAGTGCTAATCTGCAACCCAAGGTTGCAGCTGTAACAACAGCTTTTCTGTCTGTCATGCCTGGAACAAGAAGTAGCTATGTTATGACAACCTGTGCCCTCTTTTACAGTTAGTGAAATGACCCAATTTCTGAATAAAATAAAATAAAATAAAATAAAATAAAATAAAATAAAATAAAATAAAGTAAAACATAAATACTCCTATACAACCCAAATAGTGTCAGTTAGCTTTGTTCATGGGCATAAGTCTGATTTGTTTCTACGATCGGTGACTTTCCAGCAAAGACAGGAAAATGTGATCTTTCAGTAATATGACACTCAAGAAAGTCTATTTCAAGGTGAAAAACTCCTCCAGGTGGATTGCTGTCTTTCGTGTTCATTTGTGATCTGCAGGTGCTTGACAGGAAATGAGCGTGGTTGTGGCAGGACTACTTCTCTTTGAAAAATGTCACAAAGTGTTACTGATGGAAAATTTAAAAAGCAGGGATCATGTCTGAGCTGCAGTATAGTACTCAGGTTACAATATCTGTTTCTGTCTATCAAGCTTGAAAACAGAACATTATTTTAATTTCTTCTTCTGTATGTTCTCATGACAGCTTTAAACTTATTTCAACATAAAAGTAGAGAATGAGTACTTCACACAAAAAAAAAAAAAAAAACAAAAACCAAAACAACCAACAGTTATCAACACTTTATCCACAAATATGTTAGCAAAAATTAAGTTATGACAAAATTCCGTCATGTCTCCATCTGTTTAGTTCTTCTGTTAAGGAAGTCTATTAATTGTTTTTTACTTTGTTACTGCTTAATGTTGATGTTGATTTCTGGAGATAGTTTAAGATATTTGAGAGGAAATTAATTCTTGGACTCTAAGTAGTAGTCTACAAAATATTATGAGGCCATCCATGAAACAATTTGTAACTACAGTGCAATTATATTTGCAATGTAATTTTTCTGTTGTCCTATGAAGTATCTATGATGATGTAGTTTATTTTATTAAATAGAGAAGTTATAAGACTGTGTACATCTCTAGAAAATGCTTAAGATTATTAAATGTTTTATTATTCATCATAATAGCATTTCAGTTGATTTTTTATATATTCTTAGAATCACAGAATGCTTCGGGTTGGAAGGGACTTAAGATCACCTAGTTCCAACCCCCCTACCCTGGGCAGGGACACCTCCCATTAGACCAGGTAGCTCAGAGCTCCATCCAGCCTGGTCTTGAACACTTCCAGGGAGCGGCATCCACAACTTCTCTGGGCAATTGGTTCCAATGCCTCACTATCCTCATGATGAAAAATTTCTTCCTGATAACTATTATAAATCTGCCCTCTTCCAGTTTGAAGCCATTACCCCTCATCCTATCTCTACATGCCCTTGTAAAAAGTCCCTCTCCAGCCCGTTTCAGATACTGGAGGGCCACTATAGGGTTTCCCTGGAGCCTTCTCTTCTCCAGGCTGAGCAACCCCAACTCTCTCAGTCTGTCTTAATAGGAGCAATGCTACACTCCTCTGATCATCTTCATGACCCTCCTCTGGCCACATCTTTGAAGGGAAGATGACCTATTCTGGAACTCTACCTGTCACCACTAAATTTTTATTTTATTTTATTTTATTTTGTTTTATTTTATTTTATTTTATTTTATTTTGTTTTATTTTATTTTATATTATTATTTTTAAATTAGAGATTGCATGCACAATCACTGCAGAGAGTAAGCTTATTCGAAAGAGAAACTTCTGGGTTGCTGGGCAGCTAGGGCAACTCAAGTTTCTCTTTTTTATCAGCAGCACTCACTAAAGAGTATTCTCACAGCCACAAAAATGAAAATGCGGTAACATCTTCCTTTCACATTTTGTCATCCATACCTCATTAGCACTGCAGCTAAATCTATTTTTAATAAATGTTTCAGACTGGAATCCACAGAAAAAGAGACAATATGTAAATATGCAAACTGATATATGAAATAGAATATGTATATATGAATATAGATCATGCAAACAAATTAGATATGGAATAAGATTAATGCCATAGAACTACATTTAGTAAGTACACAATTTTTTTAAGTAACATCAGTTTGTCTATAAATTTCTGGTGTAATAAAGTGTTGCTTTGATGAGTCATTCTTTTGTTCTGACACAACAAAACCAAGCAGCATTCATATTTTCATAATAATAGACTTAACTAGAAAAATCAAGTGAATCCACAAAAGCAGTCTTTCCAAGTATTAAAATAGCAATCCAGGATCTCACACAGGCAGTGTTTTAAGTATGATGATCAAAGTAATATTTTTCAGATCAAAATTCATGGCCTTGCAAAAAAGCATTGTGAGCAACACTGACTTATTGAGGCCATCTAGTTTGACCTTCTCTTGTTAAATACTGGCGTCCTGCAATTCCCTTTTGTTTCTTTCTTCATATTTTAGAGACAAAATAGGCACGTTGGTATGATATGCTGGAAGAGGTAAGAACTTTGAGTTATTAAACATGGATGCATGAGATGCTGATAGAAAGATGGTATTTAGCATCTTAGCTAGAATTTAGCATCTTATGCTTAGGATAGCATGATGGTTCTGCTATTGTTTTATCACTGTCATGCTGAATTAAGAAAGCAAAGAAATAAATACATATCAAGGCAAAGAAACAATTTTAATAATTTTTGCCAAAACTACAAAAGTATTGAAAATAAATCTTGATTTTTTTCTGTTTCTTAATATGAATATAGCACTTTAAGAAAAAAGAAGTGTTATCATATGGCCTTAAGATAGCTGTAAGACAAAAATGCAACTCCTTCAGAAAAAGTAAGTATCAACAGCAAAATGTTGTCAACTGATCAAACTCATTTTTAGCTCCTTAGCATTCATATAGAGTACAAAGAAAATATAAAACTGGACAGACGTAGCTATTCTCTGTAGCTTTTGGTGAAATCTACACTCTCTTGAGAGCAAGTTGCTGTGACTTGATAGTGACTTGCAAATTGCAGGTGACTACATTCTCTATTAATAAATAACATTTCTGCTGGGAAGGTATTATAATCTTACAAGAATCAGAAACAGGTCTCCAAAAGCCTATTGTATATGCCTCCAGCTCCTATGTTTAAGCAAAAGTCTCTTCTTTTGAAGATTCTAGATGAGAAGGTGCTGAGGAAGGATCGGGACATTTACAGAGTCTCTCAGGAAAGCAGCCCAGGTAATTCTTTTCTAAGTATTGAAAAAAAGTGTTTTGAATTCTAATGCTATATAATAAACAATAGCAAAAAATACAAATATTGGGAAAGCAATGATTTATAGAAATTAATGTGCAGAATAATTTAATAAAATGTGTTCATATGCTTTTTACAAAGAAGTCAGTGGATAATATGGGATTTAATTTGATTTCACAAATGTTTTGTTCAATAATTAAGAATATAAAAAATAACATTAACTATCTAAAATATTTGGTGTCTTCTTTGTGTTTTTCTTTTTTCTCAAGTTGATATAGCGAAATGATTGAGGAAAGTTAGGGATATAATCAACATGTCTGCATGTAGCTTTAAAAAGTTCTGCTTTAGAGATAATGCAGGGATATAAGATTTGGAGGGGGCTGTTCAGACTACACTACATTAAATGAATGTTCTAAATCACTCTCTACAGAAACCTGTTTTGCCCCACAACTATCATGGGAGCATAGGCAACCAAGCTTTATGTACTAAAGTTAGCCTTTCTAAATACTGAAGTCCTTTACGCTTCTCCCAAGGGAACTTCTCATTCACTGAGGGAAAACCTCAAAGGAAAGAGAGGATTTCATATGAGTAAAAGAGTGTAACTGCAACGTACACTAATTTCACTTTGAGGCCAACTTTTGGGCTGTTGACAACTGTGGGACACGTTAAGTACCAAGCACTTTGTAAAATGTGTCCCCTTGAGTCCCAGAATAACAAGAGACTAAAAAACAGCGTCAGAAGCAATGTTATACTCACTAATCTTTGTTTTATCATTAAATACCTGCCAAGCCTCCTGTCTAGGTTTCGCTTTCATTTGACAGATTTCTTAATAATCATTAGATGTACTGTAAGGAGGCATATGAGTATTTTATTATTCACGAGGCATATTATCAGTATCGACTGAAAAAAAACAGCTTTTGCTCCAGATTGGTTATATTTCACCTAAATATCATATATTCTTGCACAAGATTATTCATTTTGCTCTAGCATAAACGAGAAAGTGGTCATTTGTAAACACAGCCTGGGATTAAACTGCTTTTAACACAAGATTATTTACAAACTGAAAATCCCAAATACGTTTAAGTGAGTTTGTGCAGGTGTTAATTTTTGGTATGTTATGTTTTGGTTTTGTTACCAGTTCCCTGAAGCAGGGGGATGATTGCTTTGAAACCCCCGGAGAGAACCAGATGACAGAGTTTCAGAAAAGCTAAGAACCTTTCTAAACAAACACACTCCCTGCAGAGAGAATCGGAGCTGTTGATCTTCTCAGCAAAAACACTACCTAAATGTAGCCCCAGTTAATTACATCCTGTTGACAAGAGACACCTAAAACCACGGTGCATTTTGTCATCATGCAACAGCATACAAATGACAAGTTTTGACAAGTATCTATTTGTTGTTTCCAGAATTTGCATTGAATATGACAAGTGTACTTTAAACTATAATGCCTCAGTGCTATTTAATCAATCATCCTTTACTTTTGAAGTTAATTCCAGTTCAGATAAACATGCCTAGATCTGCAGCCTGTGTGATATCAATAGAGGTTTTAGGTCTTAGGCAGAACATTAACACAGTGGTTGTGCCCGAAGCTATCGAACACTTGATTAATGCTTTTACATCCATGAGAGTAATAGAAATGGAAGATTTTGGTTTCGTGCTATAAATTCACTCATTTGAGGAGAATTATATCATTGCCATTCTATTTTGCTATTCTAGCTCTCTCCATCAGTTCTGCATGCTGGTGTTTCCCATTTGAAGCTTTTATGGTCTTAGGTGCTATTAGACTCCGGTATGAAATTCAAAAAATGCTTTTTTGTCATTATACAAATATGTTTTCTAGTTCAGTGGCCTGCTTTTGCAGGAAAAAAAAAAAAACCCAACAACAACAACAACAACAAAAAAGCAAGGATATAAAACCCAAATCCTGCTTTCCTGAAGCAAGTTCTATTTTAGCAGTACTGAAAAAAGTGTTTAGCTGGGTCTGTGGATTGAAATACCATGAAATAGTATATTTAACCACCAAGAGTCAAACAAGAAGAACAGGGGAGGTGATTCCAGGTCATTTAACTTTTTGGTTAAATAGTTTGCTTAAATATAGAATATAGAAGCATTCTTTCAGAAGAGGAACAGAGAAGCTGAACACTGTAAACGAGCACGTGGATTCATGAAGACAAGTGAATCTATGCACAAGGTAAAGTTAACCTCCAGAACATTGTGGTCAGCCTAGAATGTGATTTTCGTCTTCCTTCTTAATATGGAAGTCAAAATCTGAAGTAGAGAGAAAATTTCCTTAAGAATGCAGCTTTATTTCTGAAGTAGAAGACAGTGAGAATACAGGGGGTAATCTCTTCATCTAACCTTTGTCAGAAGAGTTCTAGGCACTTTGAGGTTTTGCTCCCTAAAGGAGCTTTTGGAATTTTTACTAATACTGTCAGAAGTATTATTAAAATTTTCTGACAGCATTTCCTTATATGTGGGTTCCTTTTTTTCTTTTCTTTTATTTTCTTTACTCGGATGATTGTAATGTGAGGTTTGTGAAACTGATACTGGTGACATAGATAACTAAGGGACTGATATTAATGTCAAATGACCAGTTTAGGACTAGAAAAATCAAGCTCACCTATTTCTTTTTAACATAGATACTCCTACAATCAGAGGAAGGGGGAAATGATAGAGATAAAAGAAACAAAACATGCTAATCTTCCAGGATTGTACTTTTCCGTATTGCATGTAAAAAAACCAAAAAAAACACACACACACAAAACTGAAGAACGTAGCATACTTGTTAATTGTTTGTACACTTTCTTCAAAGAAAGGTGTTCCACCCCACTTACCTGGGGGTTGAATTTTCTTGAGCACCAGTGTTGGGTACCACAGTGAGATAGGAAAGGCTTTAAGGACAGATGGATAAGCTTTTTGACTTGCATGTCATGAATGCATTTTTGTTTCACATATACATGTTGTCTCATATACCTCTTACACCATCATTTCTTTTAATGTAGAATCTCCTACTGTGTTGCCTGTTTTGACCAGCAGCCCCTCTAAAGCACTAAAGTCCTGCCTCATTTCCTGAGGAACATTGAAATGAATACATTGAGCTGCCTTTCTAAGCCACAAGTGATTTTTAGCACTGTGAAGTCATTGTAAAGAAAGGTAAAATAAAAAACACAACAACTTGAAAAAAATAATACAAATATATATATATAAAAATATCCAAGTGGATCCAGCATAAGAGTCATCTAGCAAGAATTTAGGGGTAGGCACAGAAGTCAGAGCAAAAGAGTTCTCCCGTTTTCCTCTTATTGGCAGCCTGAGCAATTCTCTCTGGAATGTAAACATGCCATACGAAATGTATGTAGTTCATATTTCTGCATTCACGGCTTTTAACTCAACCTTTTGTTGTTTCTTTCACTAGTACTCCAGTGTTATCTAAAACTAAACAACATATTTTGCCAGGGACCAAAAAAATAGAAAGGAAAAGCAGACATTACTGAATGAAAGCTTGCGATTAAGAAACTGGCTGTCTGGTAGCTTAAAAATCTTGAATACACAATGGATTTTGTTTTGAGCTGCACAGTCATCACAACACTTATGTAGCAGCAACTTATACTGTGTGTAAACAACAGTACTTATCAGAGTTTGCACTTGCCACTAAGACAGCTTAAATGAAAAAGGCACCGCCAGCCATTGCCCTCGAGATTACAACTACCCTTGCTACAGAACACCAGGTGATTCTCTTTTCCGTCCTTCTAACAAAATCATACTTAAATGAGGGGTCAATAAGATGGGTATCTCTCAACTTATAGTTGTCATGTACAAGTCTACACTACCAAAAGAAAAATCAGTTTCCCCACGCATTAGCCTTCAATTTGTTCATGTTTAATCGTAGAAGCATATTTAAAGGTTAATAATATTTAAATTAGATTTACCCCCTTTTTTGCCGGATGTGTTTTTGGTTCTGGCCAAGACTAAACTTGCTGTCAGAAATAATCCTGACCTAGTATTTCTGACAAGGATCAAATCCAAAAAGGCTAAAAAATTTTGCTCTTGCAAGTTCATCAGTTAGAGCTGTTGAATCAAGATTCACATACATTTCAGATAATCATACAGATTTCAGTAACAGAACTGAAATACTAAAGCATGGATCATTCCACAATCATATCAGTCTCAGCTGAAAGAAATGTATCTAATTTTTTAAAAAGCATATTTTAAGGATCTCATTTCATGTATTAGAAAAAGATATTTTTACATTGTTATGCTGTGTCTGGTAAAGATACAATTGAAATGTTCAATTTAGTGTGTCAGAAATTAGCACTTCCAAGTGCCTGTGGGGGATCCTGAAATGGCAACTGTATTCCTCATACAGCAGCTAAATGTGACAGAGAGGTCTTGCTCTCTGCTGTTGGCTTTGGCTGTTTTCCCATCCGCTTTTCTTTCTCTCTTTTTAATCATACAGTTGTATTTTGGAAAGATATAAGCAAACAAGGCAAAAGGAGGCACCAAAGATCTCTCTGGAACCCATGCTGCAGTAACCGTAGGCGTAAGTAAGGTAGTTTGCTAAATATTTCCATTCTTGTTCTTTAGGACAGGAGCCAGGAAAAATAGAATAAGTAGCAGTTTTTAAAGTCAGTATTTTAAAACCCTTACCTTGTTTTCACTTGCCCAGTATCTGTTTCCAAGGAAACAGAAGGAGAAGCCGGAACCAGTAGCAAAGCAGTGATACAAGCAAATGCACCGGCTTTCAGTTACTGGCTTCTTTCCTGTTTTTCTAGCTCCTGAAATCACAGTTAATAAGGCCTTTGATAGTTTAGAATAACACGAAAAATGACTATAGCTTTAGTCAATACCTACATGCATATAAACAAAAGGGAGTTGGCCACACAGGTGGTTTTCAATATGGAGGTTTTTAGCTGGCCGTGGACTGGGGGATGGAGTTTGAAATAGGAGAACATATGGGCCCAAGAGATAATATTGTAGTGTGTAAGTCAGAGTAAATTATAGCCAAACTGTATTAAAGACTCTTCCGTGAAGTACCTAACAGAGAAACAGAAACAGAATTGCAGACTTAATTATTTATTACTTTTCATGTGCCATCTACTCTCCAGATGTCTCCAGGCTAATCAGAAGGATGTTGTCTCATTTCCTCACCTTTGGTGCACTCACTGTATAACATAAAACATAGGAAATTATGGAAATCTGACCAGTTCAGAGTTTGCTGAATTTTCAAAGGAAATACAATCTTAGGAATTATGTTGTAGAGACTGTGCTGCATGGTCTGTACAGCATAACAAGGTCAACAGTTATTCCTACAACATTGCTTTAAGAATACACACTGAATACCAGCAGAACTGTTTAGACATTTTACTGAAGAAATGTTTTGCTCTTCAGAAAATGCCAATTTGTCAAAAGAAGAAAAAAAAAAAGAAAAAGAGAAAAAGATGATTTGTACTGCATTTTATCCTTTGGTCAAGGATAATTAGCTCTATACGGAATAGCTATTTGTTATTCCTATCACTGTTTTTGGTTAAGGCAACTTACTTTGTATTATGGGTTACACTGCACAATTCTGCAAAGTTAAGCAAAAGGTAAAATAAAGCAGGTAATAATTAAAATATGGATAGTTTGGAGGGTTACATGGTAGTGAATGTAGATTTATAAGATAACATAAATACATGTGATCTCAACTGCAGTACACTAACAAACCCATGTGTCAATCTCTTTGTTAAAGTAAGGTAAATGCCAGAAATAGATAGGTATCCAAGCAGCAAAAGTGTTTAAAAATGTTATCCAAATCCCCACATAGCAACACTGCATAAATCATTATCAGACCTCTTCTGCAGCACAAAAATCCCTCGAGCTTCATGAAGCTTCCCCATGTTACCCCAGAACTGTTGCTTCCTCAAGTGCCCTTTCTAGGGAAGCATTGATATGCAAGTAGCTAATAAGCGTGATTCACACAATCAATCAATTTATGGATCACATCCTCTGTTATTTCCATTTATGATTATGATAATTCAACATTCAACAAGCGTTTCTTTTAAACTCTTGTTTCCATTCAATTTTCAGTTGTCTGAAAGTTATGCAAAAATATAGTTGTATCATAGTGGCTGGTTTGTAATGGATTCTGGAACATTTCAGCAGTTTGTCCAGATCAACGAGTTTTTCAAAATTAATTTTGTTACATATCATATTGCTTCATGTCAATTCCAAAAGATAATAACTCTCCCTGTAAGCAGTTCATAAGAGCAGTAACAACAGCACTGGGAAGAACTTATCGATAAGCTTCTGTGTCCTGCTCCTGAGCTGGGAGGCTCCTGCAGAGGAGGGTGAAATGTAAACTGCATCTCAGAACGGTGGTAAATTACACCTAGGTGGTTAGACACACAGGCAGTGTTTTTTGTTTATTTTCATCAAAATAAATAGCTGGTTTACACCTTCATTACACCTTCATTCATCATATATTTATATTTTACATGAACTGGAAAGATAAAAACTTTTAGAAATTCACCAAGGTTTGTCAAAATATATTAACTTAGGAAAATGTATTTGCTTTATGTGCCATGGTGTTGGCAGTGGGGAGCTACAGAGTGGCCTCTGTGAGGAGGGCCCAAGGTTGCCCTGTGTTGGACACAGATGCTTCCAGACAGCCCAAACAGACCTACCACAGGGCACATCTGAGCCCCTCAGCCAAGCTGGTGGCACCTCTGGGAAAATGCATTTAAACAATGCTGGATAGATAGAGGAAGAAAGAACAAAAAGAGTGAAAAACAACAGAAGAAACACCAAAGTCATAGGAGGAGGAGGTGCTCCAGGCATTGGAGAAGATATTCCCTGCAGCCCAGGGAGAAGATTACAGTGGAGCAGGTTGCCCCGGTGCAGCCCATAGAGGATACCTACACTGCAGACCATGAAGGATGCCACAGAAGAGCAGGTGGATATTCCTGAAGGAACTGTGGCCCATGGAAAACCCATGCTAGAGCAGTGTAAAACATGAGGGAAGAAGCAGAAGAGAGAAACTGCTGTGTGCTGACCGTAACCTCCCCAGTCCGCCTTGCACCCCTGGAGGAGGAGTGAAGAAGGAGTGAAGTTGACCCTGGGAGAAAGAGGGGAGAAAGCTGTTGTTTTAATGTTTGTCTTCATTTCTCACTACTCAAATCTCTTTTAGTCAGTAATAAATTAAATTTCCCCAAGTCAAGTCTGTTTCGCCCACAGTAATAATTTGTAAGAAATCTTCCAATCTTTATCTCCACCTGTGAGTTTTCTCATTTTATTTTCTCCACTTCTCCCAATGGGGAGGGGGAGTAAGTGAGCAGCTGGGTGGGCATTTGGTTGCTGGCCAAGACTAGCCCGCCACGGGGGAAAAAAGCCCAGCATTGATACTAATGAAAAAAGGAAGATAATCCTTGAAAAAAGATCTATTTTTAAATGGTGTTTTAGACTCTATCCATAAAGACAGGATCTCACAAACTATCAATCAATATGCTTTCATTGACTTCAGTAGTCCCATAAAATTTTCAAACACTCACCCAAGGAGCTTTTACAAAATTCTGAACAATTGTACTTCAAAAGTGGAAAACAGAACAGAAAAAAAGAAAATATTAGAGAATCAGTGCTACAATAGTAAATACAGAGTAAACCAAATTAGACTGGCATTACACTGCCTATTTCTGATTCCAGTGGAAATCTGCCCTCAGCACGATGAGGTTATCATTGACTAGAAAACATGCAAAGACAGTAAATTAACCTCTGCTGAGCTTTCTGATGCCTTTATTAGATTGCAGTTGGCACATAATCTACATAGTTTACAGTCCACTCAACTTTACATACATATTTTTGTGTCTGTGTATATATATACACATACACGGAATAGAAGTGCTTTTCAGTATTCCAAGCATTTATTACTGCTAAACCTCCACATGAATTTAGGTTAAATAGGTTGACTTCAATGAATTATTTAGTTACAATTACTTTTAGAAGATGTATCTAAACTGTTTAGGAGTTACTTTATACATTATATTAATCTTTATAACATGTTTGATTAAACTATCTAAAAGTTTATTCTCATATCTTAAGTTATGGATATCCTGTCCTTCAGATGAAAGCAAGTGTGTCAAAACTTCAGCCACATTTTAAGCAAAGCTGGTTTGACACAATTTCCTGCCATTTTTTCCACTTCAGTAAAGTCATTTAATTTCCATGTATAACCATGGAAAAAATATATTCTATGAAAGGTAAGAGACCTTCAGGCATCCCCAAAGCTAAATCCATTGCAAAGCAGGCAGATCTGGAAATGTGCAATGATTCATTTTATTGTCTTCTTGCTAAAAATCAGGGTTGACTTGTTTTTCCCTTTATCATAGTATATACTTCAAAACTTTATTGATTGGAATAAATTGATGTTGCAGTCCTCTGGCTCTTTTGTTTTATATTGTTTTCTTTGAAGGAAACCAGTCATTCTGAAATAACTAAAGAGGTAGAACTGTAATCAACAATTCAGAGAATTTCAAACTATTAAAGACCCTCTTAGCTTAAGAGCTTACTGACACACATTCCTTAAGCTCCTCTTTTAGTCTCATAAAAAGTAATTTAAAAATTGGATATTATTTCAAAGCCATGAAAAGAAGTCATCCAAATGTCCTCATACACCGAGATCAATCAAGTTACAAGAAAATGCTCCAAACAGACAATATGAATGATTATAGGACAAGACAGACTGAAGCCTGTTGTTGTAACTGTGTTAGCAGCTAAACAGGATCAAGCAATGAGCAAACTATTGCAATGTAAGTAGAAATGATATCACTACACATTGAATCACAGTTTAGTAATATCAGCCTAAGCATATGATTTTTTAGTTCTTTTTTATGGTTGGAAATATCTTCATAGTTTGAAAAGTGTACTAAGGATTATTAGATGTTTTGTTAGCAGTTCTGTAACACATTTCTGACTTCATCTTACAGTATTTCAGTTTTCTACAGAGGATGTTCACCTCAAACAAATTAGGTAATGAATTATTATACCTGAAATTCAATGTTACAAGTCATTTTCCTCTTTTCTCAGACTACGAATCATATTCCATTGCTTGGACTCTAGCACTCTAGCATGAAAATGTACTCTCCCAGTATTTTTGAATCATGGAAACTGTATATAATTGGGACTTGGGGAAATATGGGAACCCAGTGACCCACAGAGTGATAATTTTCCTCTTGGTTCTTCAGAAGGGGCATCTGCTGAGGATGGCATGTTGCCTCTTTATCCCACACATAAAACCCTGTTGCCATTTGGGATGTCAGAGGTTACCTTAGAAATTCATATTAAACTGTCACCAGACACATGTGCACACTGCCCTGGAGATCTTAAGTGACCCTAAATGTCTAATTAGGAGCAACTGAATTGATCCCATTTGAAACTGCAAGTTAGCGCTCTAAAATTGTGGTTGGTATTCCTTAGCGTTTGAGCAATATTGTGGTTATAAGATTCACAAGGAGAATCTGCCAAAAAAAATGCGGACACTCCTTAACCTTATATCTTCCTCAGAAAGAAGGAGCTTTAAATCCTGTCCCCTGCAACTGCCTTTATAGGTTAAATCAATTCCAGATTCAGACACTTAATTTCAGCTGCCTACAATAGAGTACTGGGATTCAGCTCAGTAACAAAGACATATAAGTGTGGGTAACTACAGCTAAGATGGTGTCTAAGCCCATATTAAAGTCAATGTGGAGTAGCTGAAGAAGTTAGCAGAGCTAGTCAAAGGACCAAAAAAACCCCAAACCATCTGAACTAAAAAGCTCTCTGAATTCCCTGGGCTGGGAATGTAGACTACCAGCTCACGTAGACACACCTGGGGATGTCTATGTCAGGGCACAGTGAGGGCCTGCCTCAAAGGCAGTACAGAAGGGCAGCCATGGTACTCCCTGTCCAGGGCCCTGTCCTACAGCACCCAGCAGGGCTGGACTGGGCTGGGGATGTTCACCAGGACCAGTCCAGAGTCCGCTGACTTTTTGGCACGACCGTGGTGACAAGACAGTGCCAAGGTTCAGGCAAGAAGTCATGTCCATGGACTGGAAGCAGGATCAACAGGACCCATGACCAGAGATAGGTATGTAAATATAACATAGCTCAACATAGCACAACAGACTCAATTTAAAAGCTTCTCCAAATCAAAATTAGGGAGACCCATTGGGACTTTTTATCAGAGTTCATTGAGGGGAGCCTCCACTGACATGTCTTCCATCTCTTTCTTCAAAATAGCTTTTATCAGCTGGCTGCATTAGGAGTTAAATCCTGTCCCAGATAACTGCCTGCACTATCGCTCTTTCCTATTGTTCAGCCAACATGCACTCAGGAATGTAAAAATCACAGGAGCAAGGGAGTGTAGGCTTACAAAATTCTAAATCTCATCTAAGTGTTGGGGGATGGAACAATGGGATTCTTATTTAAATATATTGTATGTATTTTACATTAAAATACACTGAGATTCCATGCACAATAGATGGAAACATCTAATTTTTTCTCCAACCCAGGCATAAAGTTCAGAGAGAAAAGAAGCACTCAGACAAACATGCATATATAACATTTTCTGTTGCCTAGGATTTGGAGTTCTTTCCCTTTACCACAGACAAGCTTAGGCATTCATCTGAGCTGACATGGGTTTTGTTGCTGGGACAAATGATTATATTTTAAATGACGTTATGCCTGACTTTATCTGTACCTCACCAGAACTACATTCTCACAGCAAAAAGGAAGAAGCAAGTAGTGTATTTTCATGTTATCTTTAAGTATTTGCCTGAAAATCATTAAAATACTATATAATGAGATAACAAGAATTGTTTTGTATTTTAACTGAACTGTATCTCCCTTTCAGTTTTCTACATTTTTGCGAACTCTCTGCCTTTGATTTCAGAGTAATGCAATGTGACAAGATTGCCACCAGCCATGCCAAGCTAAGCTAGCAGTTTCAAATGGTAAAGAATTTTGCAAATTATGTTTAAAAATGCATGCAAAGGTTCAGACACAATATGCCACCTTTTACTGCTTGTAATCAAACTGCAGTGAGCAGAAGTGGCCTTATATCCCCATATGACATACTACCATATTCCTCATAACATCTCTTCATGCATCTATGTATAAGGCAGAAATGTCTTGTTCCCCAGCCATTAATAAGTAGAAGATTGCCATTTCAAGATTTTAATCTCCAAGATCTTCATAATTCATGAACTTCATTTTTCTAACCCAGCAACTGGTGTGGATTCCAACTGGTACTGTGGTCACAGGTGGCCTCGACAGCGTCAGGTGCATGGAACAGCAACGTGTGGTAGCTGAAGACAGTACCGCAGGTGCCGAGCACAGACATCTCAAGATAATAGGCTTAGTGATTCCTATTGTAGTTGTGAGACAAAGGTTAGAGTTCGCCTAATGCTTTCTTCTCATGTTCTTGAAATGCAGTAAAGATGGGTAGCGTTGCTATTACCCTGCAACACTAAAGTTCTCTATTCTGAGTGAGTCCAAAAACACAATCTGACCAGCACATCACAAAAGTGTTTAGTAACCTTTTCCATTAGTTCTACCTAAGGCTAGAAAGATGGTCTAAGGTGAAAACAAAAATCCATAGGCATGCTGAAGCTCATTCGACTCAGAAAATGTTAGAAAAAGAGCTGAGCTCTCAAGATGAGAGAGTAAAACGTCAAACTTCCACTAATAGGGATTTCAGCAGAAAAAAAAAAAAAAAAGATAAATTAAACCCTAATTGACTGTTAAGAAGCTTCAACCTGAATGTAGGTAAAGATACTCAATAATTGTGAGAGCAGGAGGCTTGAAGAAACAAGTGTTAATGATTTCTGCTGGAAATGGCATATTGAGAATGTGCTATGCACGTTATCTGAAATTTTTAATCAAATGTAACTAGTACTTTTACATTTAATCCTTACTGCAAAATATTGGGACAGTGGATGATTTAGATGGATTTGTTACTTAAACTTTGTATGGTTGTACTCTATCTTGAAAGTGGAAATAATTGACTAATCTGTCAGGAAAATCTATTTAAAACCAGACTGTGACATTTAGCTGCTCTTTCAGCAGTAAGTGGAAACACACTCTGTTGATGTGAGACCACAGCACAATTGCACACCTGTAAATTCTACATAATTGGGGCCACAGTCTGGATGTGGGTTGTTTTGCAATTGCTACATCACTAATCAGAAGTAGCAATTGGTTGAGTCTTGAAAGGTCAAAAAAATTTAGTATGAAATTCCCAATCTCTTTGTTCAGAGGAAAGCCAGGACATATCCATAACTCTGCAGGTTTCTGGTGTAGTTTTCTATTTCGGTCCAATTTCTTTCCAAGTGGAGCTCGGCATGTTGGAAAATCCCAATCAGAAAGGGAAGCAACCATTTAGCACGACATTTAGATACTACAAGACACTCCCACTTGGGCAATAAACCACCTGAAGTGAGGGAAGTATTGTTTGGAAAAGGGAATACTAATTATAAAACAAAGCAGAAAACATACAAAGACTATGCTATACAAATCTTTATAGGTATAGCTCAAATTGAATGTATCATTTTTGGTTATGAGTCTAACTCTCTAATCCTTTAAAAAAAAAAAAAACAACACAGCACTATCTCTGTGTGGAGGATAGCAATAAAGATGGGACACAGCGTTTAGGAAGTGGGAAAAAATGGGGAGGGATTGGCCTCATACCCTGTAAAAAAATTATTATATGGCTTTAAACAACTACTTAGAAATAAATTCTTAAAGATACATGGGTACTACAATATCTAGATTTGACTCTTTAATATCCAGTGCAGAGATATTGAACCAGTAACCCAGAAGATGTCTGCAGGCTGGCAAAATAATACTAATTTTCTCCCAGGGAAATTCTTTCCTTGGGAGAGGTAGGTGGTTCTAGTACCGAGTATCCTTCTTCCAGTTCCCTTGCATATAGCCTCACCTGAAATGTAGAAAGAGACTGAGAATCTCCCCCCAGAAAAGACAGCCAGCATCAATTTGCACTGTCTGTTCCTGGCCGGGTTCTGAGGAGTGCCTGGGAGGACAAAACTGGGCTGGTCAATCAGTCTGTTAGTGAAGGTGACAATCAGGTTTCCAGAGTGATTTTCTGCATATGAGCAATGGCCCTCAGATTATTATCCACTGCTGATATTTCAAGTAGGTAATGATGAGATAGCTACCAGAGGTCCAAGGGCAATGAAGAGAGACTTCAGAGTCCTGGGACGGCTGGTTAAGGGATCAGAAACACAAGTAGTGTTCTCCTCTATACCACCAGTTGCAGGGATTGATGAGGGGATAAACAGGAAGAGTCAGCAGATTAACTCCTGGCTCAGAGACTGGTGCAACCAGAAGAACTTTGGTTACTTTGATCATGGATTAATATACAGGACACCAGGCATGCTGGCAACAAGTGGGGAAAGCCTAACCCAAAGGGGAAGAAGAATTCTGGGACAGGAGTTAGCAGGACTCAGTGACAGATCTTTAAACTAGGTTTGAAGGGGGACAGGGATGTAACCAGAGTGACTAAAGTGGTGCCTGGGGGCAGCATGCCAGTACTGGTGGGTAAAAGCGCTAGCAAGGTCTTGCAGCCTGTTGTCGCAGTGGAGGTAGGAGATGATGACCCGTGTGCTAGCAAAGACATGAGGAGTAGTGATAGGTTGGCAACTGCAGAAAAGTCTGAGTGCAGACAGGTGGGAATAAAGGCTTGTCCCCCAAATAAAGTGGCAAGGCAATTAACCCAGCTGAAGTGCATCTACACAAACACGTGCAGCATGGGCAACAAACAGGAAGAGTTGGAGGCCATTGTACAGCAGGGAAACTATGATATAGTTGCCATCACAGAAACGTGGTGGGAAGACATGAACAACTGGAGTGCGGCAATTGACAGCTACCAACTCTTCAGAAGGGATAGGCAAGGAAGGAGAGGTGGTGGAGTGGCCCTGTATGTCAGGGGCAGTTTTGAATGCCAAGAACTTAACAATGTGCACAACGACATTGTTGAGTGTTTATGGATAAGAATCAAGGGGAAGGCCAATAAGCCAGACATCGTGGTAGGAGTTTGTTATAGACCCCCCCAACCAGGATGTAGAGGCCGATGAAATATTCTATAAGCAGATGGCAGAGGTCTTGTGATCGCTCAACTTTGTTCTTGTGGGGGACTTCAACTTCTCAGATGTCTGCTGGAAATATAACACAGCAGAGAGGGAACGGGCCCGGAGGTTCCTGGAGTGTGTGGAAGACAACTTCCTAACACAGCTGATGAGGGAGCCAACTAGGGAAAGTGCCCTACTGGACCTGCTGCTTGTTAACAGAGAAGGTCTTGTAGGGGATGTGAAGATTGGAGGTCGTCTTGGGCAGAGTGATCATGAAATGATAGAATTTTCGATTCTTGGTGAAGCAAGGCAGGAAGCCAGAAGAACTGCCACCTTAGATTTCCAAAGGGCGAACTTAGGAGCATGGTTGAGAGTGTCCCTTGGGTGACAGTCCTGAAGGGCAATGGTGCCCAGGAAGACTGGTCTTACTTCAAGGAGGAACTCTTAAAAGCTCAGGAGAAGGCTATCCCCAAGTCCCAGAAAATGAGCAGACAGGGAAGTAGACCAACCTGGCTAAATAGAGAGCTTTGGCTGGACCTCAGGAAAAAAAGGAAAGTTTGTGATCTTTGGAAAAGGGTGTTGGCTACTTATGAAAAATACCAAGATGTTGTGAAGCTATGCAGGGCGAAAATTAGAAGGGCAAAAGCTCAAGCAGAACTCATCTTGGCCACCACGGTTAAAGATAACAAGAAGAGGTTCTTTCAGTATATCAATAGAAAAAGGAAGACTAGGGAAAATGTAGGCCCACTAATGAATGAGATGGGCGCCCTAGTGGTGGAAGACACAGAGAAAGCAGAGCTACTGAATGCCTTCTTTGCTTCAGTTTTCACTGTTAAAGCTGTCCCTCATGAATACCAGGCCCTGGAGGCAAGGGGGGAGGTCTAGAGAGAAGAATAGTTTTCCCCAGTAGAGGAATATCAGGTTAGAGACCACTTGGCCAAACTGGATATCCATAAGTCCATGGGCCTTGACGAGATGCACCCGAGAGTGCTGAGAGAGATGGCAGATGTTATTGCTTGGCCACTCTCCATCACCTTTGAAAGGTCATGGAGAACAGGAGAGGTGCCTGAGGACTGGAGGAAGGCCAATATCACTCCAATCTTCAAAAAGGGCAAGAAGGAGGACCCAGGGAACTACAGACCGGTTAGTCTTACCTCCGTTCCTGGGAAGGTAATGGAGCGACTTGTTCTGGATGTCATATCCAAGCATGTTCAGGAGCAGGAAGTTATTGGAAGTGGTCAACATGGATTTACCAAGGGTAAACCATGCTTGACCAACCTCATAGCCTTCTGTGATGTTATAACTGGTTGGCTGGATGACAGCAGAGCAACAGATGTTATCTACCTTGACTTCAGCAAGGCTTTCGACACTGTCTCTCATAACATCCTCCTTAGGAAACTGAGGAAGTGTGGACTAGATGAGGGGACAGTGAGGTGGATTCAGAACTGGCTGTGTGACAGGACTCAGAGGATTGTGATTAATGGAGCAGGGTTGAGTTGGAGGCCTGTAACCAGTGGTGTCCCCCAGGGGTCAATACTTGGACCAGTATTATTTAATGTATTCATCAATGACCTGGATGAGGGGACAGAGTGTATCCTCAGCAAGTTTGCTGATGATACCAAACTGGGTGAGCTGGCTGACACCCCAGAGGGCCGTGCTGCCATCCAGCATGACCTAGAGAGGCTGGAGAGCTGGGCAGAGAAGAACCTAATGAGGTTCAACAAGGACAAGTGTAGGGTCTTGCACCTGGGGAGGAAGAATTTCAGGCACCAGTATAGGTTAGGGGTGGACCTGCTGGAAAGCAGCTCTGAAGAAAAGGATCTGGGGGTCTTGGTAGACAGTAAACTATCCATGAGCAAGCAATGTGCCCTTGTCGCCAAGAAGGCCAATGGAATTCTAAGCTGCATAGGGAAGAGTGTGGCCAGCAGGTCAAGGGAGGTCATTCTCCCCCTCTACTCTGCACTGGTGAGGCCACAACTGGAATACTGTGTCGAGTTCTGGGCTCCCCTGTTCAAGAGAGACAGGGAACTACTGGAGAGAGTCCAGCAGAGGACAACAAAGGTAATTAAGGGATTGGAGCATCTCCCTTATGAGGAAAGGCTGAGAGAGCTGGGACTCTTTAGCCTGGAGAAGAGAAGGCTGAGGGCAGACCTTATTAATGTTTACAAGTATCAAAAGGGTGGGTTTAAGGAGGATGGAGCCAGACTCTTCTCAGTGGTTCCAAGTAACAGGACGAGGGATAACGGGCACAAACTGGAACACAGGAATTTCCAATCAGATATGAGAAAAAACTTCTTTACAGTGAGGGTGACAGAGCGCTGGAACAGGCTGCCCAGGGAGGTTGTGGATTCCCCTTCTCTGGAGACTTTCAAGACCTGACTGGATGCAGTCCTGAGTAATGTGCTCTAGGCAATCCTGCTTTAGCAGGGGAGTTGGACTAGATGATTTCTAGAGGTCCCTTACAACTCTGAAAATTCCGTGAAAATTCTGTGATTCCGTGTCCCTGCATCTCTAAGGTAAATTTGACATTAGTCAGGTATGGAGTTCTTACTGATGGTAAGCATGGAGGCTCCAGTCAAGTAGCTGGAAAAGGACAGCAACATTCCTCATTGGAGAATGGTTGGAGAGATGTGTCTGCCTCCCCATAGAAATCAGAATTTCATTGATTCAAGAGAACCTGAACTGTTAAGTCAGACATACAGTCTTACTTAAAATGCATAGAGATAGTATATATACTTCAGCTGTGATATCTGACACCACTAGCTTGTCATGACGAATGGTATCTTTTATTAGAAGAGGTGATAGGGTTAGAAAAAAAAAACAAGCAAAAACAAACAAACAAAAGTGGGCAGACATACTTTTTAACCTTTGGAAATTTCTTCACGGTTCTTAGTAAGAATGAGAAAACTAAAATGGAGATCTTCAGAATACCATTGAGTGAACTCAAAAGAGTCAGATGTTAAATGTGGGAATTTAATTTGGGTGCTCAATCTCATGTGTCTAATTGAAAATAGGAACTCTTTCAGCTAGCATCCTAATCCTTGGCCACAAGGTCACAATAGCTACCCAGACTTCAAGGCCACATTAGCTGACCAAATACTCTACATAGAGTCAAAGAATCATAGAATCATAGAATGGGTTAGGTTCAAAGGGACCTTAAAGATCATCTAGTTCCAAGCCTCCTGCCATAGGTAGGGACACCTCCCACTAGACCAGGTTACTCAGAGCCCCATCCAGCCTGGCCTTGAGCACTTACAGAGATGGGGCATCCACAGCTTCCCTGGACAACCTGTTTCACTGTCTTACCACCCTCAGAGTAAAGAATTTCTTCCTAATATCTGATCTAAATCTACTCTCTTTCAGTTTAAAACTGTTACCCCTCGTCCTATCACTACAGTCCCTCATAGAGACCCTCCCCATCTCTCCTGTAGGCCCCCTTTAGATATTGAAAGACTGCTATAAGATCTCCCCAGAGCCTTTTCTTCTCCAGGCTGAACAACCCAAACTCTCTCAGCCTATCTTCATAGCATAGATCCTCCAGCCCTCTGATCATCTTCGTGGCCCTCCTCTGGACTCACTTCAACAGGTCCATGTCCTTCTTATGTTGGGGGCCCCAGAGCTCGATGCGGGGCCCCAGAGCTCGATGCAGTACCCCATATGGGGTCTCACCAGAGCAGAGGGGCAGAATCACCGCCCTCAACCTGCTGGCCATGCTTCTTTTGACGCAGCCCAGGATGCGGTTGGCTTTCTGGGCTGCGAGCGCACATTTCTGGCTCATGTTGAGCTTCTCATCAACCAGTATCCCCAAGTCCTCCTCCTCAGGGATGCTCTCAATCCAGCCTGTGTTTGTGCATGGGATTGCCCTGACTCACATGCAGGACCTTGCACTTGGCCTTGTTGAATTTCATGAGGTTTGCACAGGCCCACCTCTCAAGCCTGTCACGATCCCTCTGGATGGCAGCCCTTCCCTCCAGTGTGTTGACTACTCCACACACTTTGGTGTCATCAGCAAACTTGCTGAGGATGCACTCAATACCACTGTCCATGTCATGGGCAAAGCAGTTAAACAGCACCAGTCCCAGTTCTGACCCCTGAGGAGCACCCCTCATCACTGGTTGCCACTTGGACATCGAGCCGTTGACCGCAACACTTTGAGTGTCACCATCCAGCCAATTCCTTATCCACTGAGTGGTCCATCCATCAAATCCATGTCTCTCCAATTTAGAGACAAGGATGCTGTGTGTGGCAGTGTCAAATGATTTGCAGAAGTCCAGGCAGATGACGTCAGTTGCTCTTTCCTTATCCACCAATGCTGTAACACCATCATAGAAGGAGCTCATTGTGCACTCATGCAGGTCACCTGTCGTTTTTGCCTGACTTCCTCTTTGTTGGGATGCCTTGCTTCTGAGCTTGGAGGAGGTGGTCCTTTAATATTAGCCAGCTTTCTTGAGACCCTCTTCCCTCCAGAGCTTTATCCCATGATACTCTACCAAGCAGATCCCTGAAGAGGCCAAAGTCTGCTCTCCTGAAGTCCAGGGAGAGAAGCTTGCTGTGTGCCCTCCTCACTGCCCTGAGGATCCTGGACTGCAGCGTTTCATGATTGCTACAGCCAAGGCTGCCTTTGAGCTTCACATTCCCCACCACCCCCTCCTTTTTGGTGAGAAAAAGGTCCAGCATAGCACTTCTTATTGGCTCCTCTATCACTTGGAGGAGGAAGTTATCACCAATACACTCCAGGAACATCCTGATTCAAATTTCCCTTCATCAATGCACAATAAAAGGAACTGAATATTTTACAGGGACTGCACTTTACTGTCCTTTTGAAAACAAGTGAATTTTAGGTTGTGTTCAAGAGGGAGAGAAGCCTACTAGTATGGAAGTACTATTGACATGTTTTGGCTTTTGGTTGCTCTATGACCTATCTCTGTGTTTTGAGTCATGACTCTTTTTTTGGCCCACAAGTTTAAAAACCTGAAAAATCATGAAAAGCTCAGATAGGATTTAATTAGAAATAAAAGGAAGTTTAAATACCACAAATGAAATTACAGCTCATAGCTTCTATTAATTTTATAAATGAAAAGCCTCTAGGATTTCTTATGGGTAAGACTCAAAATACACAGCATTTATTTAATTAACTAGTAAGGAGATAGTGTAGAAAAATAAGCGGTGTATGTTCTATAGAACACGAAGGATGAAATGTTAAACATTTCACTTTGCATTTTTTTATTTACTTAATGTGACCAGGTATCAATAATGATACTATAAGAGAATAAATAGCCCAGGTTTTTCAGCATGTATCTGTGTGCGCACAACTGGGAGGCTTTAACGGTCTACTGCACTTTAATTTTGAAAAACAATGGGTTTTTTTAAGTTTCACAAGAATTTGAAAGTTTCTATTAAACTCAGCATGCGGGTCAGCAGGTGGTGGGTTTTTTTTAAATATTAATGTGTTAAATGATTACTTTTGAGCAGGAATTTTAATTAAAACTGAACATGATAAAATGTACTGTTTCAGGATTGAACAATAGCATAAGCAATTTTGAGCATTATTGTTTTCAGCATAAGAATGTCTAAAAAAAGAAAGAGAAAATATTCTTTATGCCTTTATAGTGACACAGAATGTTTGTTTCCTTTAAATTTTGAACCACAGAAATTGACACTGCTTGGGGTTTTTCAAATGTATATTTATGTTGATATTATGCTTTCTTTTTTCAGCTATTGTTATTACATCTAGAGAAAAAGTTCATTGTATTTAGTGGAATCAAATTGTATACCTTAAAAATAGTATGGTTATAAAAATGCAGATATGACAAAGTTGATCATAAGTAAAAATTTTAAGACTGCTGAGTTTTTTCTCTTCTATGGCTGAGGGAACAAGCTTAACCCCTGTTTGAAAATAAGTAACATTATCATTATATAAAATGGGAAAATGGGAAATTATATAGTTGCTGATGGGAAATACGGAAACAAGCTACCTTGACAGCTAATGACATAACAATTACCATTGAAAACAAGCATTAATATATATAAGTACAAGCATTTCCAGTAATCACTGTATAAACTATAGATCATGCATTTGACCAACACTATTCTAGAGTCAGCATTCAAACAAAGCTTATGAAAACCCTGGTCTTTTTTTAATGCCGCTGTTCAAGAAATTATATATGAGTTATAATGTCATGGGAGAAACAGAACAGCAAGCAACAGGACACTGCTAAGCTTAATTAACTAACTGGACTAAGTGAGGAATAGGCTGTTAGAAAAAGCTGTGTGAGCACACGCGCGCACACACACACACGCACACAGGCAACTACAGTTCCCTGAGCCCTTCTCCCATTCCCAGCACAGCAATCAGGCACAGTGGAGCCAGCCGGGGGGAAGGCAACTTGTTTTCACCAGCCTCAGGGTCAGCCTCTGAGCATCACTTGGGCACCAATGTGTAGCACTTCTTCGTGGTCCTCTGCCTCCACATGCTATCGAACGGCCACACAACAATGTCCTTCCCATCTCCCTTAGTGGGCGTTTATTAGCCAGATGTTGGCAGATGCTGGTATGACCTGTCGCACTGTGCCTTCCTGGCAGTTTCAGGTATTGCTCTCCTGTCACTTCTTGATGACTTCTCTATCCACAGGCTTATGGCACTCAGGTCTTTTTTGTACTGCTGATGGACACAGCTCGTCATACTCAGTCCCTTGTCTCCCAATCAAGACAAGGCTGTGACGGTCCTGTGACACACAGTTTAATGAAGGTAGCAACTACAGAGTAGAAATTAACAAAAATGTAGAAAGTCACTGCTGAATTAGTTTGCTCTTTTGGTTTTTTGTTTTGTTCAAACTTGGAACAAAAACAGCTTGGGAAGGCACGGTTGGTTTGTTTATTTTGGCACTATCCATGTTTTGACATATAAGAAAGTGATCTAACTTTAGGTTGCACACCTACAGCCTGCTGAACGTAGGTGGTCAAAAAACTACATCAGAAAAAGTTAAGTTCCTCTATGAAAGCACAAAAAAGAGGATCTATGTGGACAACCTCACAATCTACTTTAACTCCAGAGTAGCTTTTAGGACAGAACATTTTATGACTAAGCAAACAAAAGTGGGAGGGGTGAAAGCTAGAACTAATACTGCAGTATTTTATTTTGGGACTATGTCTGTGCTTGCACACTGAGGGAGACTGGGTACAGCCTCAGGCACTAGCACCCTATTAGCCCTACTGCTTATTCATCAGAAAGCTTCTTGCTGTCTCTCTGACCGTGCTCAGCAGCTCTCTCCCACACCATGCAGGGTGACTGCGGGGTGAAGGACAACACATACCAGAGGTTACTCACCCTAGGCAATATACATAAGGCCTCCCTGTTCTGTGAGAGGAAGAAATTAACTCAAAGGGTGTGCAGGTTGCCCTTTCACCTGCCACAGAAAGGGGCTTGGGCAACTATGAACCTAGGCACAACCTGAACAACCATTCATAGTCCAGAACTGGAAATGTCTTTCTGTTTAGGTTTGAGGGTTTTCTGGAAGCAGTTTGCAGAAGGGAAGAAATAAACAACCAAAACCCAACAACAACAAAAACCAACCCTTAAGTCATCATAACAAACTGTTGTTAGGCAAATCTAAATCCAAAGGGATTCCCTAAGGAAGGGATTTGACTTCTGGTTTGGCCTGTGGATAGTTTTCACTTCAGAATACAAAGAAGGATTCAGTTGCCTTACACATAGACACCTACTTTCATTTCAGAAGAACCTGGGTCTCCCATGGGTGCTACTTCTTTTCTTCCTGTTCCATATGGGCACTTTGGATATTCAAGGTCTCCCAAGTGGCACTGGAGCCTATGTAGAGGCAACCAAATCTAGTCTGCTTGTACAACTATTTATGCAGCAGCATTTCTCAAAATAATGTGTTGCACACAATCAGTCTGCACTTGTTTTCTCTGTATCTCTGTGTCAACATAAGATACTACATTGCCTCCTCACTATTTTCTGCTTAAATATTGTCTCACATTGTGCTGTTAGGTCATAACTTAAGGTTACAAGAGTAATTCACTTGTCCTGAGCTGCCTCACCCACAGACCTCAGGGACATCCACTGTAAATTATTCAATAGCCTCTATTGTTCACTATCACCTCAAAACAAAAAGGGTATGACTGCATGAAGGATGAAAGTTCCAGGCTAGCATTCTTTCCTATTGCTCACAATAGTTCACCTTATTCTGCCATGCCAGATAAGATCTATGCCTCCTCAACACCTGCCCCCACTGTCTCCATCCCCCTGAATATCAGTAGGAAAAGCTGACTCACTCCTATTTTTTTTTCCAACACTTGCTAATTTTCTCTATAGGTTCCTAGGATCACCTCCTAGACCACTCACTGCTCCTCAGCTGACACATAGAGGTGCTGACTACAATCTGACTTCAACAGTACCTATGCTCAGACATGCAGTACAGACTGGAAGGAAACAGAATTTTCTTGGACATGTTTCCGTGTCAGGAGTAATGGGGAGAGGACAATATCTGCATGAAGACATCTCTTTGGTTCCCTCAGTCACGGGAGAAAAAATGTTGCATCAAATGGCATACATTTTACTTTCAGCAAGAATCAAGAACAATTGTTGTCTGGGATGAAACATTTTGCTATTTTCATCTACATAAAGCTGTGAGCAAAGAACTAGTCCCCAAAATAATTATAATCCCAGGAAGATAATGAGTCATTCACTGCCAGAAGTCAGGGAAAGGCAAAACTGTCTCCCAGCTTATCCCTAAACCATCTGAAATCAGGTGTCCAACACAGAGCTCACTGCTGTGTATCAGTGAGCTGAGACAAAGACTCACAGAAGCCAGGTGAAATCAGGTGAGGCCTCTCAGCTTTGGTTCTTCACAAACAGATCCTTTGTTATTTGTGTCTCCCTGGATATAGCATGTGGGCAACATGTGAGCAACACTGAAATCCATCAGAAAAGAAACCATCAGTTCTGACCCATTACATTAGTTTCCAAGTCTGAAGTGAGGGACACTAGCCTAGACACTAACACAGCTGACTTAGAAAAAACCAAATATATATTTCAATGCATTTTTGCTTTAAAAGTTTCAGGTGTGAAAAAGTTAAGGAAACCAATTAAAATTACATTTAAGGGAACCGAGCCAGGGCATGTATTCAGATCATTCAGAAGCTAATCATAGAAGATGATTTAATAACGGAAAGACCAGTTCCTTCTTTTCAGTAGGGAAGATAGAAAGGAAGCACATAAGATTGTTTATGCTTTTTACTATACTTATGACACTTAGAAATATGTACCAAAACACATAAATACAGGATTTGGAGGTGTTTTGTGGTCTTTATATGGGGAAGTACATCCTTTATGTCCACTTAAAATACCAGTAACGTCCTGAACTAATCAATGATGCATAATGTCTCTTTTTGCCTCACTTCTTAAGTAGATTGCATTGCTGAGGGTTGCATTCAAATGGCAATGCCAACTGTTCACATTTTAATTTATTTCTCTCATCAAAGAGAAAGGAATATGTATTTTCTTCTGGAAAACATCAAACTCTCAATTTCAGTAAACTTCTAATCCAAGCTCAAAAAGACTCTCAGATGCTGAAACAGTCAGGAACATAAATTAATATCAAAATAAAGTGACTTATTTTTAGTTAATATTAATAAAACCCAAACATGTTCATGAACAGTTAGCAAAGAAGCAAAAGAAGCTCACTGAACATGTTTTTCATTAAGAATGGATTGTGTGTAATTCTTCTTATGGCTTAGAGATGAAAAAAGAAATGTATTGCTGTATTGTGGTAGAAGAAGATTACTTCTGCTAATTGAAGTTTAGCTGTTGCTTTCCTTACTGAGTTATTTTTGGAATTTTTTGGAACTTTTTGGATTTATGTTACCTGTTTCCACTTAATAATTAAAGAAATAGTATGTTTTTATCTTCTTTACCTGTATTAAGTCAGTCATCCTGCCTAACTACATACAGCTAACATAAAGTATAAACACCACTGAGGTGCTATCTAAACTGTTAAATTACGGTTTAAATGGCACTAATTTCTAGCTCTTATGCAGTCCCTCTGCACAGAGGGAGGGAAAGGGGAGGCAATTCTACTCAGTGAGATTGGAATTTTATCCTGCTAATTGATTATTTTGAGATTAACAGACTTCTACTGCTGGCCACTAATCATCCAGCTGTGTAGCTTGCTTCTATGGCATTTGTTCTCTTTGCTGATGTTTGTACAAATAAATTAGTTTGAACTAATAATTTAAAAAGTAACAATGCACTTCCTACAGTATCTGTACCTCACGTAGATCCTATGCAGCCTTCTGTTGTATTTTAAGGTTTTATACCGGAAACTGAAAATTATGCAATGGACAAGGGAATGACGGCAATGGTAAATTAGTCATGAACATGAACATACAAATGATATTGGTTTAGTGGGGATTTGGTGTTTTGTTGGTTTTTTTTTTTTTTTTGATTGTTTTTTTAGCAGTAATTCAGATCAGTTAGAACTTTGCATCTATGATGTCAGTTTTTCAGTATATAAATAAAAAAGCAAAGATCTAGAGACATTGCTTGGATATAAACCCTTGTGACTTTCCCGCAAGTACAGCACTGTTTCAGTACATGGACACCATACTGCTGTCTCTGCACTGCACAGCTCTGGACACTACAAAACCAGCCACTGTGCTGTGGTACACTCAAAATCAAATCAGACACAGCTAATTGTCAGCCAGGTTATAGGGGATAGAGCAGAGGAAGTTATATCTTCTTCCTCAGGGCACTAATGGGTATAAAGAAATTTTTCCTTTTATTTGTATACAAGAATTTTTAAGACCTTAAAGAACTGTGTGCTCAAAGGCATTGAGAGAGGTGAGATGAGAAGAGAATAAATAACATAGTGGTCCTGTTGTGATTACACAGCCTGGAAGTGGAATTACATATTTTTAAGTTTTTGAAAAAAATATCTAGATAGGTATCCTGTAAAAAAATCTAGGCATAAAACATTATGACTTCAACACATAACAACTGAATTTAAAGTTTTGGATAAGGCTTGTTATTAAAGGAGCAATCCACCAACCCATTATTATTGCCACCCTTCTTCCTTGCTTTTGAACCTTACTCTCCTCCTGCTGATTTTTCCCTAAGACATATTACTTTCATGCTGAAAGACTCCCTAAAAGGCTACCCACTAGGCTCCTTATTGGCCAGGTTTGAGGTGAAAAGTCAAAGTAGGAAAAGTGGAAACTGTAACTAAGCTGCTGTTCATTCACCTCCTTTAAAAAGCTATTGTGATGCTTAAAGAAAAGTCTGTAAACATGTACATCGCACATCCCGAAAAGTCAATAAAATATAAATAACATTTTTCACATCTCATGACTAAAAGGAAACTTAACAATCTTATACATTCTTGTGTGGCTGGGTTTTTTAGTATATTTCTCTATTCCTAGTGCTCCTAAAATGCAGGCCATAGATTTTAAGAAGTCTGAACAGAGGTCTCTCCTCTGTTCCCCATTTCTCACTGTTCTGTCTGCCAACCTGCTGGTGGGCAGTGGGATTACTGTACTACCAACTCTCTTCCCTCATTTCATTACAGTTCAGCCTAGCCTTTCAAGCAAATTTAAGCAATAATAAAAGGGCTTTTTTCATCTTATCTTTTCCCACAGATTCATGCTTTGTTTCATTAAGAGAACAAAATCTAATAGGGGGTCTTGAACTCTGTAAAGGCAGGACAACAGCTGACATAACATTTTCCCTTCCCTCATTGCAACTGAAATTTTTCTGTTAGTCAATTAAATTTGACAATGAGAAACTCACCTCAGAATACTCAGCAGCACAGTTCTGACTGAGAAGACCCAGTTTCAAAACCACTTCCTGCCTGATTCGGTCTTCCAATTTCAAGACAGTGGTTGTAATTCCTGGATTTCTGGCTCAAAACAAGAGCAACTATTCCCTGTCAAATCCATGAGTATTTAAATCTAGGCATTTTAACTTTTCATGTGCTTTTACTGAAAATAGAAATAAAGGAAAAAACTTGTTTGCTTTGCCTTTCTCTGTAGGCAACCAAATGGAAAATTTTCAGATCAGGTGGATCTTTATCACATTGAAAATATCATTATTCACACAATTCTGATTATAGAAAGAAAGTGCCTCTAACTTCTGTATCAGGTGATAGTTTAAATTTTTAATATACTGGAGTATTCACTGCAAGAGAATAATAGGTTTGTCTAACAGTTCGTTTTCTTCCTTGTTAAGTAACGTGTGCTCAGTTCCTATCTGAAATTGTCTAGTTTCAATTTGTAGCCAGTGGAATTTGTTTGCTGCATTGAAGATGGTTCTATTACTTTAATTCTGTTCTCTGAAACAGTTACAATGTATGGCAATAGAGACCATGGCAACACATAATCTTGGTCAGCTGCCTTTTGTCAGCTTTCAAAAAAAATATCAACTTTTTTAGCTCTATCACTGAAGCTGATTGATGCAAAAGTCATAGAGTATAACAAAATATCTTTGAACTATATCATTTATGACAAACAAGCAAATCTGGGAAGAAATTTTTTTATTCTTCTATGCTTAATTGTTCTGCTGAAAAAGCCAGAAAATAATTTTTGTTACAATGCCCTTCTATTTATTTTCATTACTCTTTTTCTCCAAGAGTGAGAAGGCATCAGTATCTTTTAAGGGGAGCCATCTTTTTGACATTAACTTACTTAGAGACCACGTTTTCCTGTAAAAACACAAAAGAATAGTATAGAAATATCACCAAAGTGAAGGCCTTTACTGGTTTTCCTTGCATGTGTTAGAGACAATAGATTCATTCTATCTTTTGACTACTATAATCTAATGAGGGAATTGGTTTCAACAACAAAAGATAAAAAATTTAAAACTGCCCTAAAAAGAAAGCGGGGAAAAAAACCCCAATGTGTGTTGAAAGTGGATTTGGGGAAAGGGATTCAGGATTAAAAGGATTGCATGTTTATGGTTAAGGCAAATGGAAAAAAAAGGACCTTTACAAGTAATCAAAGAGCCCTGACTGAAATAAGCTGAATTGATGAAATCATTCCTATTGACATTTTCCTATAGTTAAAGATTCATTGGGGGGAGACCACAAATGAAGTCCTGCTGTATGTCATTGCTAAGAGAATGTACAATATTTTCAGGAACATATTTTTATCTTTCATATATTCAGGATATCTTTCATATCTTTTATATTCTTTCTCTTCTGTCATGTACTTTTTTTGGAGTATGATAGTGGTCACTAAGAGAGAAACCTGTTCTTTAGTGTAATGCATAGGTCATATGAGGTATAACAAAAGGGCTCTCTTTTGTTCTCTGGTGTCTATTCGTAAAATGTAGAGAAATTTGCAAGGGATTGTAACATGAACCTTTCCATAGCTTCCAGAATATGGAATCAGAACCTTACTTGTCAGGGTACTGCCTAAGGTTGTGACATCTGGCTTTCAGTCCCTACATAAAGACTGCTTGCTCTTCTATATAAAGTAACACAGTAAAAATCCTTACTTCCAGACAGCTTAAAGTTAGGATATACTCTTAGACACCGGAAAATGCAGTATTAAGTCTCTTGATGCTGAGTTAGATGCAGAACTTCTTCCCTTTGTGTCCATCTGTTACCTGAAAAATCAGAGCTTTTGCTTTCAACTTTGTGGATCTAATTTTTCATGCCCTTTGGTTTTATTCCAAGTATTTTAAGTTCAATATTTATTGCCAGGAAGAACGGAATGAATCATGTTAGACAAAATATTTTTTTCAAGAAAAAAAAAAAATGAGACATATGTCTTCCTACATGATTTTCTCCTTAGCTTTATGATTTTGCAATAAACCGAAATTCAAACAAGTTACTTTCAAGTAGCGTGAATACTCAAATCCCTTCTCTGTATTATGTTTTTTTTCTGCCACTGCTCAGATTAAAAAAAAAAAAAGCTAGAAGAAAAGCCAATACCTATTTTATGCCTCCCAGGTATCTTATCATAGCAAAGCAATATGCAGCTAAAAGGGGCATGATCAGTTTCTGCTTCCTTTCAACTAGTTTGGCACTGCAATGAGAAAACAGAGCTAGAAAATTGCACCTCCAGATACATACTGAAATGGTTGTAATCCTCTTGGTACTGTATTTTGGATTGTATGTTGTACTTTCTGTGATGATATTCAGTACTTCTAAATATTCAGATATGAAATATCTAATACTAAAACATTATTTTATGTGGATATTGTGATCTGGTTTATCTGTTTTACTGACCATGAAGACGTTACTGGAAATTGGATGGTACAGTCAGGCCATGCTGTCTTTGTCTTGTTTCTATCAAATCTATTGAATAATGGAGTGATCAGTATTCAGGCTTGAAAGATTATTTTTCCAAGGGCTTTCCTTGGAATTTCAACCAGATTGAAATAGATGTATACAGTAGGTGGAACAAAGGGCGAAAACATTAATCACCAGCAAAGAAAATAACACCACCACCACCACCACCCCCCCAAAAAAAAAAAAAAAAAAAAAAAGAAAAAAGAGGGAGGGAAGGTTCTTTTTCAGTTCAGGAGCTATATTCACAACAAAATCTGAAAGAGTACACACTGAAAGCAGCAATTCAGTTTCTGTTTGAAGGTGGAAACACCCAAGTGTTGAAAAGCTCTTTCTACCAACATATAACTATTAAGCATATTAAGCTCTTCTATGAGAAATACTTTTTTTTTTTTTAAATAATGTCTTTCTTTGCATCTTTATTTACTTATGGTTACAGATGGATCTCCTCATTCAGTATTATCGTTTATGAATTATAGAAGAGAATGACTTCAGCAGCATGATTGAAAAGACAGAAAATGAGTATGATTCTGTTATAGGTTATTACTGGTCAGTGTCTTTGTTCACTTTGATTTTTGTGTTCTAAATAGTGATCTGAAAAAGTGCAAATGTTTTCTGGGGGTTTTATCATGTTTAAAAATAGCACAGGGCATACATAAAAGAACAAAGCAGCCTCACTTTCACAGATACAGTTTAGGATGTAATCAAACAGCAAGTTCTAAAGGAACACCTGCACTGAAACCTTGCCCACCTCCTCCTACTTATTCTTCTCTGGCAGCAAGCCTTATCTGGCCTGCCAGCTCCCCTCTGCAAGCAAGGACAGCTGCAAGAGAGAAAGAAAGCTCATCTTCATCAAAACACTCTTTGAAGCTCTTCTGAGGATAAACATTCTTCATTTATTAACAGCTTAATGCTTTGATAAAAGCTCACTTTGTTAAGTAGTTTGGCTTTCAAGAACTGCCCACGTAGATATTTGCATGAAGTTTATAAGGACTTTCAGACAACATGGGATTGCCGGAAATATTGCTGAAGGCATAGAAATAAAAACAGAGACCATATTCCTACTAGGAAAAGAGAGGAAAAATCAAAGGAAACTTATGTTCAGCAGCCTTTACCATTTTTCTGAATTATCATAGTCCTCTCTGTATGAAAGTGCCATTATATATAATGCTGAATAGCTTTGCACTTGATTTTGAGTAAGTCAATGCAAAGGGAAGTTTAACACAATGTATGCTGTTATACCTATAAGGCAGCAAAAACACAATGAAAATTTCAAACCTAGTGCAACTTAAAGTAATGGTCACTTACATAACCAGGGGGAAAAGGAAGCAAAACAAAAAATACTGTCTATTCATAACTCTTGCAACTAACTGGTTTAGGTCATAATTTCTCCTAACTGCAGCATCAGGTGAGTAAAATTCAGTATGATATGAATTTAGAAATAACAAAATCTTTTAAGTTCTAAATCATTGATATCTGTCTTCACAGTTGCCTTATAAGGACTTCTGCTGCCGCCTTATCATAGTGAAGCTGAAAGGCTGAAACACCCCAAAGTGACTATCCAATTGACCATCCAATGAGACTATCCAACTGCATGAACTAAATCTTTTGAGTTATCTTGTTAGGAATTAGTTCCTGATTTTTCCATGGCAAAACCCACTTACTCTTACCTTCCTGTTTCATGAAATATTTTATAGTGACAGATTGCAAAGAAAAGCATTTCTTTTGGTGGTAGACAGACTTTCTCATGTGAATTCAGATTAACCACAGAGATTTTTATATTTTTTAATTGGAGCAATTTAGAATAACTGGTTTAGTGTATACAAAATATAGCGCTTAAAAGCCTCAAGTTCCCAGGGAATTTAAAAAGCTTTCTTCGAAAGACATTCTGGTCCTGAGAAATGTTAATAAAAAAACATCCTTTTGAAAAATTGATATTACTTCTCCACAGCTAAGAAAAAAAAATTTAAAAAATTTCCATTATTAACTCTTTCTTTGTATTTATTTAGTTGTCTTCTATGTTGTGGTGGGGTTTTTTTGGTTGGTTTTTTTTTTTTTTTGGTTTAATCGGTTTCTTATTGCATTTTTGAAAACTGTTTTAAAAATACAAGCATTTTGAACTTGGTTGGATTTCAACTGACTGACAGGTATTCCTTTGTATTACAAGCTGAGTAACTGACCAAAGTAAGATTAGATAACAAAATACATGGCCTACCATTGGAAAAAAAATGAAAGGATTAAGCGCTGAGGAAATTAATTGAAGACCCACTATAACAACAGAAGAAATAGGTAAAAAAAATCTATTGTAGTATTTTTCTAGAATGAGTCCACAGGAAGTCAGTGAAATTAGGACCACAAAGATGATTAAGGGTTAGAACATCTTTCACATGTGGAGAGGCTGGGAAAGCCAGGACTGTTTAGTCTGGAGAGCAGAAGGCTCAATGGGGATGGATCTTATAAGTGTATATAAATTCCTGGGGAGGGGGTGAAGCCAGACCCCTTTCATGGTGCCGAGGGATAGAACCAGAGGCAATAGGCACAAACTGAAAAACAGGATGAACATCAGGAAACACTTTCTTACTGTAAGGGTGACTGAGCCCTGGCATAAGTTTCCCAGAGACGTGGTGGAGTCTCCGACCTTGGAGGTAATCAAACTCCAACTGGGTACGATACTGAGCAACCTCCTCCAGCTGAGTCTGATTGTGCGGGGTGGAGTTGGACTAGGTGATCTGAAGAGGTCCCTTCCAGCCTCAGCAATTCTGTGAAACACCTCCTGGCACAAGAACAATGGCTAAGGGCCAGGAAATGCTATGCATCCACCACAATAAAGAATGCTGATGGACTGCATACAACAAGAATAAAGAAGTTGTTCCCGGGTGTTAGCACTTTGTTAACACTAGGATAATCATAAATCATTTTATGAAATTCAGCAATGTGATAAGTATTTACTTTTAGCTATAGTTTATTTAATTAATGGCAACTATCTCAAATTTTAAAGCAAATACATTTATCTGAAGAGATTTCTACAGAAATCCTCAAACAGGTAAGATTTAGAACAGTTTATGACACATAGGTTTTTCAAGATAAGAAATATTTTAAATTTATGTTGATGAAATTAGTCTTGTCTGAATTTATACACATGGTGCTGCAAATTTCTAGTTAAATAACTCAATCACGTCTTTTAAAGTATTTTAATAATGCTACTTTTTCTCTATTGAGTCAAATTAGAGTGATAGGTAATAGACAATAAAATAAAAATTTTACCCTGTTCCATTCCCTCCCCCTGCTCCCCCCCCCCCCCCAAACATATTCAAATTTTGTATATATGGAAAAACATGATCTTCTTAGAACAGCTGTACCAGATTTACTTAGTTCCATACATAGTAAATATTGCTAATGTCTGAGACGTTAACATAATATTCCTTGAAACCGAAGGACACTCATTGGGGTTGTAATAAATCTCAATATGAATGAAGCTTAAGTTCAAAGTTTAATAGGCTAAAATTTTTGTTTGAGAAAAAAACAAAACAAAAACCAACAACAACAACAAAAAAAAACCCAAACAAAACCAAAACCAAACCTCATTAATTTCCTAGAAAGATTTCTTTACCTTCTCATTTCAAAATATAAATAATGATTAAGTATCTGGTTTTCACGACTAATGATTAAGTATCTGGTTTTCACGACTACTACTAGGAAAAAAAAAAAAAAAAAGGTTTGTTTTATCAGCTAAAAGATACCCTCAGTGGGAATATATTATACAGTGTCTTTTCATTCCTAGAAGGAAGTATCATACTTAATTTATGGCCTTCACTCTCAAAATATTAAATCTTGTTCATCCAGCATTTACACAGCTTTTGGGTTCACTACAGATGGAGTCAACTGCGTCAATAATTCAGCATACTACTTGTATTTTGTTAATGTTAGTTTTGGCATGAGTCCTGAGAGTTTCATACACCTGGGAAGAAAAGTAAAGCTACTGAAGTAATTTATGTGGTAAAATTCTATAGTCTGTGTTTCCAGTGTGAAGGAAAAACTTTAAAGTCTGACTTGATGCACTTGTCCCTAGAAGTAGTCAACATTTCTCACTAAACTAGTATCTCGAATAATACTTTTAACATTCCTTTAAATCATGTGGCCTTATTTTTTGTTGTTTTATTTGTATTACAAGGACGGATGCAATTCAAATTTGACAATTCTGCTGTCAGTTACTTTGGGAGATGAGTTGGAGTTGTTTAAACTGTTAGGTATAACTACGTTCAGCGAACACACATATATACACCAGGAACAAGGGAATGAGTTCCCTGTGTGGTTCAGTACTGAACATTTAATGGAAGAGTACTACATACTGAATCTTTGCCTTTTAGTAGGTAACAGAGTAAATTAAATGGAAAACACAGATTAGAAAAAAGATCCTGAAGCATTTCACAGATTTCCTCTGTCTCCTCAAAGCTTGCATGAGGGATCAGAGAGCTTGGAGCTAGTCAGAAGAGTTTTTGCCAAGTATTTCATGGAAGGTAAATGATAGTTTCTATGGATTGAGCACTAAACACCATCAGGTTTAGGGTACTAACAGTACCTTTTAGACAATAAAGGATAAAAATATTATAATCATTATAGTGATTACTATCTATTACACTCTCCATCTTTAGTATGTTTCTGAATGACAGAACATGATGTAAGTAAGCTTTGTGCAGGTACAGCTCAGGATTACAAGGCAATGCAAGGAGAGAAAAGGAGCCAATGTTCAAGAAAATACACAGACAACATGTAAATTCAGATTAGTCAGGGAAGCAAGGAATATGTCCTCCAAATGAGGGATTTGGTTTGACTTGGTTTGCTTGGGGTTTTTTTCACACTTCAGGGGACTAATAATTAAGAATTGATATCTAGAAAATATTTTCTAGCTTCAATCATGCTTACCAAGCATATGAAGAGAAGTTTGAAGGAAGACCTTCCGATATATGCATACACATGTTGGTGATTCTCTTTGAGCCTTACTGATTTCAAAGGGACATTTTCTGTGAGTAAAGTTTCCTGCTAGTGATTATGGCAAAAGGATTGTGATCTTTAAAATGTAGAAAGGAAACAAAAAAGTGAAAAATGACCGACGGGTAGCAAAAAAAGAATTATTGATGAAGCAGCTAGGGACAATATATAGTACTTGATTGCATCAAACTTTTTTGACACACAACCTGAGTCTATAAGGTAAGAATATTGCTGGAGTTAACAATATAACAACATAAACCAGTGTAAGTGGTTTCTTATTAGATTTGTTCCAGAGTATAAAACTTTCCAAGACAAGAAGTATTATGGGAAGAGCTTAGTTTCCCTCACCTCATTTTTTATTCACAGGAAAGGTCTATTGAGTTCAAATTCAATAGAAAACCTGCTAATTTTGATCAACAATTTACTAGAATCCTATCAAACATTTCATAAGCAGATATACAAGAGATGGGATTAGTTTTTGAAACTACTTCTGCAAAGCTAGCCTGAGTTCAGGGACAGTTAGTTAAAGTGTACTAACATCCCTTTTTATATACCATCCACAACTTTTATCTACTTTTCTGTTTTCCTGCACTTGTTCCTCCCTGATCCACATTGATCCTTTCTTTTGCCTTTTCCTCTAAGCACTCCACACTCATACAAATGACCACAACACCCCTAAACCACTCCATAATAACTTCGCACAATCCCCAAATGCTTTCCCCTTGCATCCCATAATAAGCCCGATCCCCATTTTGTCAGTAGCCTCCTTCAGTCTGCAATGCTTTCTGGAGAGAGTTGGTTGGCTCCCCTCAGTGGGTTTCACATCAGGGCAAGGATCTTCTCAATCTTTGATGGTCTGAGGAGTCACTGATTTGGGTGCCCTGCTTGACCTCACCAGACTACAGAGTTTCCTCTGCCCATCACTGCTCCTTCAGTCTACCTGGGTCTCTGTGTGTGCTGTGATTAGCCCTGAGCAACATAACCTTAAAGCATGACAGAAGAAGCTGATTGTAGATCAGCCTGAAGACGAGCATTGCTAACAGTGGAAAATGCCTATAACCCTGCTGCATGAAGGGATGGTTATCAAAAACATTGTCAGAAATGTGATATCAACACAGAAAAGATGGGTGATCAAAGACCTTGAGATGTGTATTTTCACAGCATATTCCACCAAGTTAAGCTACAGTAAAGACCATCACTCTCTCCACAATATACTTCTTAAAAGGCAAGAGGTGTAAAAATTACTTGTCCTTTTTCAGATCTTCATCTCCCTGATCTTTTTGGGCTCAGCTAACCACACAGATATGGGTTAACACCTTCTCATAATCATGACTCTTGATTCAGCATCAGGCTGCTTCCAAAGACAAACCTACACGGTAATCTTGTCTTTGTCACAAATAGAATTCTATAAGATGAATACTTAGCAGTTTGGTAGCATGAAAAATTTTTAATTGTGTTTTATTTATTCAAAATCATGATTTTTAATTTTAATTTTAATTCCTCACATGCTTTGAAACAAATGCTGATTTTAGAAATAAACATGCACAGAGACAAAAGGTGAATTTGGTGAGTCATCATTAGAATAAAAGCTTCCTACACATGCTCAATGGGAAACAATTCATAGGAATATATTAAGCAAATTATAGCAAACCTGAGAATTAAAAATAATCCCCTTATACCAAAAAAAACCTCCAACCCAAACCAAACCTTTCAGTGTTTTACTGGCTAGAAAACTGCATTTTAATATTTGGATTTCCTCTATACACACTCCCAATATATGTGCGTGGCACAAGGTAGCTTTACAAAAGCAGAGAAAGAGATATTTTAATCCAAATGAAAAGACGCATTACACTGCGTAAAAATTTCTATTAAAAATTTAAATGTCTAACTGTTTATAATTCTAGTCATTGTATTCTTTATTATCTCAAACCAATATGTAGTCCAATGATCAAAGCTTATTATGTTATTTCCCTAATGTTTGCATTAATTGCAATTTTTATCTTAAAAGTTTTCTTTTCAGATCATGTCACTCCAAAAAGAAAAGTAGCAGCTGTATCTTTAGAAAGTAGAAAAAGAAATATGAGAAATAAGAATGTTAGAAATAAGAAAATACTTCAGATGGCAAGATATTGTTGCAATTTTCTAGAACAATTAAATGAATAGGTTCTGTATACTAAACACTGGCATTTCTGTGAGGAATATAGTGAGACGAATAAACAGACCTAACTGGTATGGAGATACAGTTTTCACAAAATAAGAAATATCTTGAGAATTTTAATGTTCAAAAGACTGAAGTAGCTGCAATCACCATGTCAGACCTCTGAAATAACCATCCAAGCAACAGCTGTTGCTGTGATTGACCAGCTAAAAGATCTATAAGCCTAAAAATTAAACAGAATTGAAAAAACAGTGTAATAATTATAAGATCAATTTGTGTACTTTTTCTATAAATAGGAATTTTCATGATTTTTAGCTAAATTACCTTGATTTTTATTTTAAATCTCTTATATAACTGAAATGAGATTTATAAAAAAAAGTCTCATAAAATTAGAAAAAAACTATAACTTTTTTTTTATCTATGAAGAATACTCTGTACAATTCAAGTTAAACTCGAATTTGACTAAATAAGATTGAGAGTGAAAGAGTAAAAATAAGACTGAGAACAACAATATGATGGTTACAGTGGTGTTTATGTTCTGTTTTAACTTCACTGAAATATTTCCAATGAGCTCTCATTCATGTTCTTTCATACAAAATTTCATGGTCAACAATGCAAATGAAACTACGATTGTGATACATAGACTGTCTAATCTCGATATTAAACAACAACATCAATTAATGCCTGTTACTTCCTTATGTTTCTTTCTGTATACAAGGGAAGGGGGAGAGCAGAACAGGACTGGACCAGACAAGAAAGTAAAATCACAGTACAAAGATATTGATTTACAATTCAGTTAAGAGGATTATTTTTCACTCTATTTCTCTAAAATACAAGAATGACTAGTTTGGGACCTTCATCCACAGTGGATAGAGTATGTATATGTTCAAAAAAGAACCAAGGTAAAGACCCCATAGCCTAACAGAAAGCAAAGGAATTTTATGAATTTTTTTTTTTTTTTTTTTTTTTTTTTTTTTTTTACCATATTGCAATGATCTCGGTAATCTCTTGGAAATCAGTTACACGTACTTGCATCTAAATATTTCTGTTCTAAGTTTTTTCAGGCTTTTACATTTCCTAACTAACTTAAGTCCCTATAGGAATTTCTTTTCATGTGGTCTCTTCTGATAAATCACTGCATCTGAAAATGTTATCAGTCAAGAAATTACATAGCTTTAACTCGGATTAAATTTTTTAAAATGCATGTCTGATACAATATTTATATGGGAAAAACTTAAATTAGAGATATTTACCTACTTTTAGTAGCTCTGACATTCAATACATGAAATTCAGAAAAAAATCTGCAGTAACCTCAGTTACTTGGGAACTGGGTTTCTATTAGTGAAGTAGAAATATAGAACAGTTGAAAAAATATTTGAAACATTATTTTCTGCCCTGACATGCCTTGTAGAGTCTTAATAAATGTTTGAAGAGTCTTATATAAAAATTTTTCATTGCAATTGAAGAAAAGCGATGACAATTTTTCATGTAGTGTTAAGAAGTGATGAATATAAAAATAATAAAATACAGATTTTGATAATGTCACCACATTTGACTTATCTTGCATGAAAAGGTCAGAGTCAGAGTATTTTGTAAGATTCAAATGAAATCTCAAGACATATAGGGCAGAAAATTCAGTAGTTACTTGGTTATATTAAAAGGTTACTGGTTCATAGGCAGAAAACGTGTCTTTAGCTTTGACATGCCGAGTGCACTATCACAAGAGGTGGTCACATCTGGAGCTGCTCTTTTAACCTGTATTTTTGTGGATACATTAGGATGGATTAAGGCTATCAAGGGGATTAAATAAATAAATAAATAAATAAACCAGTTTTATAAACAAAGAAACAGTATGGGGTTTTGTGCCTTATATTTAAAACTCATTTTTCTGAAAGGTACTGTATCTATTCTTACCCGTGTGTAGCAACTGTAAACTATGTAAGAACTCAAAAGTAGGTTGAACTACTTGTTTTAAATATCTGTATTTTGAAATGTGGGTTGTGAACCTGCAATCAAGCATTTGAATACTAGTTTTATAAGCATAAGTGTCAAATAGATGGTAAAATATTTGCCCTATAAGACTATAGTTAAATTAACTGAAAAGATGATTTTTGGAAATAAAACCTGTTGATTTTCTTGTTATTAAAACATTAAATATATATATTTTTAAAACTTGCACAAAGGCAACCCCTGTTTTGTCTATTATTTTGCTTTGAAATAATTATTGTTTTTATTTGAGAAATGAACTGCTTCTACATCTAGCTTGGGGATTTTTTCATAAGCCAACAAAATGTGATAATGAGCTACAATTTTGATATGGTGTTAATACAACATCAAGTAACAAAATCCCAAAGGAAACTAAATCTTATGACTAAAAGAGTAGCAAAGAAATAATCACATAAAGTGTTTGTTATATGATGTACAAAAGATAAAATTCACATTTTTCATAGTGCTTGCAAGAACTTTATCATTCCTAAGTCTTAACATGGGGTCATACAAATATCTTTTATCACTTAGCACAAGAAACCTATTCCACAAATGAAGAGTTGCACTGTACTACACTGCCTGTTGTACTCTACAAGCCACTTCCTGGGCTTTTCAGTTAAAGAAGAGATTCTGTCATTCAAGCAGTGATGTCCCAGGAAGGAGTTTGGAGGTGAGCGAGGTGTTTCAGTCAACAGGGATGTGATTCAGCTGCGCAGACACAAAGTATCCCCTGCGTTGGCACAGGATGGGCAGATGTGATGTAGGACCTGAGGAGTGCCATCTGAGATGGTTCAGCTACTGCTCCAGCAGAGTTTGGGTTTCTCACAGATCCTATGCCATGTTTCTTAGCCCTACAAGGAGATCTCATATGTCTAAGGTATCCCATATGGTATGAGATACCTCATATGTGGGCAGCTGAATCAAGTGTAAGGAATCTAGAGCTACCCAGCTAATACAAAACACCGGCACTTGATCAGCTGAGTGGATTTTGATACAAAGATAGTACTGATTGAATTTCTATTGGCAATTACAAGAACTTAGCCACTTAACTCACACATACATTGCTGACACATAATTTAAGTATCAAAAAATGTAACTGAATACCACCATTCCAAGAAATTTGTATGGGAGAAACTCAAAATGAACTCGAAAACAATAAAGATTTTCATTGTAGGGTAATTTAAATAAATTGATATGATAATTTTATTTTTTTTTAATTTGTAGGGAAGAAACATCATGTCTATATTGAAGCTAGAATGGATACTTCACAAAGCTTAAACACAAGATTTAGCGGACTTAAACTTCAAAGATCTTCTGGAAAAGCTGTTGCTGTACAAAATTTTATCAAGAATATTTGAAAAGCTGGAAAACTTTCTGCCAAAAAACATGATATTAATTTTAAGGATGGTGTTTGTGTGTTCCTGCAATGCCCTGCAATGCCCATATTGATGATTCTTGCCCTAGCTATTGGGACCCAGAAGGTGCTTGCTAAAAAAGTAAAATAAAATGTAATATCACTGATGAGACATTTCAGTTGTATGTATCCATCATATTATGATATTAGAACACAAGATCTGCTTCCCCGTGTGGAATTTGGATAATAAGGTGAAGTCTTTGTGCTCAAAGAGCAATTAAGACTGGTTTTGCTGTCTCTTGTGCAGCCCAGGGGAGTGAAGGCTTGTCTGGCTATCACAGGATACATAAATAACGGGGTAGTCTTGGGGAGCCAGGACAGCCCTGCTTTTCGTCTGCAGAGTCAGTAAAATCAAGATAACAGAGACTTTGTGGAGCTCTTTGTTTCCTTGAGAGGCTACCACACCCGGTAATTGACCTTTGCCTCATTACCTGTGAAATGCATATTAAAGTTGACACCCCTGTATATGCTAATGAAGATTTTAGAGATCATACTAAACATATATGACTATAGCACTCATCTCTCCACCCAAATCATACTACACATCACCTAGGGGAGGGAAACCTCGTAATTTTGGGGTTAAAAGGATGGAGAAAATGACTGTTAAATTGGGAGAGAAGAAACTTGATGCCTGATGGACCAGTCGACGGGCTGTGTTCTCTTCCTCCACCCCAGGCAGGGACGCCTTTCTGGGTAAGCGCTGCGCCTTCACCCTCTGGTGAATGTTACCGCGGGTTGTTGTACTATCGTTATTTTTGCTAGCAATATTAACCTTAGTAATTAGCGCTATTGTAGTTAGTGAATTTACCAACGGCAATCTCGAATCTGCAACTGTCGCTTTCAATAAAATAACTAATTTCCATTATTTGTGAATCTGATTCAGTGGAAGTCCTTTGGTGGGACTCTGATAGTAAATCAGTGAAAGTCCTGGGACTCTGACAGACAAACATCGAAACTATAGTCCTTTTAATGTGACACTCTGGATCAACAGCCTGGCCCAGTTTAGTTTCTGATACTGGATATGTTTAAATGCTTTGAGGGAAGATAACTGTCTTCTCCTTGTCTCCACTTTGACCTTGAATTGACAGATGAGTCAGAGCCTTGAGACATGAGGTTTTGTAGTACTTACATATGTTATTGTTTTATTTCATTATCAAAGCTGTAGATTTCCTTGGTATTTATATATCTTTAAAATGTCATTAAATTCACAGTCATGTCAAATTCCTGTGGGTCTGAGTTTAATCCTGCAATTATATGAATGAAACACAAAATTATTTTTAGCTATTTTGAATTTCCTATCTAGAAGCATCTCTTAACAATTGCGTAGAGGGTAAAAAGTTTTCATATGTATTCTCTATTATATATATGTTATAATGCATATTTACAATACATCTTCCATGATTTGTCCAGCTTCTATGTCTTTTAGTGCAAAAAAAGAGAGAAAAATGTGGGAAAGAAAGTAGCAACAAGCCAATCACAAGCTATTACTCAAGGAAATCATAGATCGATAAAATTATAGGCTTTCATTCAACCAAAACATATGTTGGTTTGGGGTATGAGAAATACTTGTGGCAAACAGGTTGATTTCATCTGCTCTGATGTTTCAGAGTCACTGATAAAGTGCTTTCTCATCTGCCCAGTTCACTGGATACAGAACAGAATTGCAGAGGGAAGCAGGAGGCAGAAGTGGTCCTTTCACATCCCATGGTCTTCCTTCCTTTTAATCATCCCACCTAAGGTAGCAGTGGCCAACAAATTAGTGATTGCAGTCAGTGAAGCAAATAGTCCTTCATAGACAGTGCCTGAAATTACTATAAGGGCAGTAAAAGTGACAGAGAAAAAAGTTCTCCTACCTCCCATTCCTCCAATAGTGTTGTGGTAGACAAGACATCAAAGGAGAAAGCTTCTGTCTTCATCATGTCCCATTGATCCTACATTTTTTTTTCTCCTATTCCCACTACAAAGTTATAAAACTACCAGTGGCATATTGTGCCTTGTATGTACAGCAGGGGGCTCTGGTGCCCATACTGTCCTACTCCATGTAAGTGCTCAAAGGTTTTATCCGGATTAAAGCATTTATTGATCATTCAAATCTGTAATATGTTTCATAGCACATTTTGTTTATACTATAGTCAAAGCCATACATTTTTTCTTTATGTTTGTTGGTTTTATTGTATTTTACTCTTCTTTTATTAAAAAAAGATTTTTTTTTTCAATTGTTGAATTATTACTCACTGACCATGGAATAACTAAGGTTTACTAACTGTCCAACAGAAACGAAGAAACCAACCAATCACAGTACTGGAATCAAAGCTCTTTTCCATCATGGGGTATATTCAGCCTGCCATGGTAGTATCTCTCACTAGAATAGAGAACTTCAAATCAGTTAGCTAGTTAATGAATTCTGGCAAACAAGTAGACAAAAATGCAATTCTGCATGTCAAAACTGAGTGACATAAGCACAGTCCCACTAATGGAAATCACCTTTTCTATTAGGGTCAAGAATTTGGAAAAGTAAATTAATAAGAAATTTCAAGTTGTGGAAGCCATAAAATATGCCTAATACCAAATGTTTTAGGAATAAGGAGTTTATGAATAATTAAACTACTAATAGTAATACAAAGGTTAATGTGGCTGGAAAGGTTAAACCAGACATTAAAAAATGGCACAAAGAGGGGTTTTTTACAGCATTCATTTCCTAAAGCTGTAACAGAATAGACTGTGTCAAAAGGCTATAACATAGTTTTCCTCATTCTGTTACAATGGAAAACAAATGGTTTGAATTTCATCTTCCTCATCCTGATATAAATCAGAAGAAACTGCATGAAGTCAATGGACTGTCTCTGGGGTAAAACTAGGGACACAATAGTTGTAGTCAAGATGTTAATAATTCAGATAAAATAGTGGAGGGAAAAGACATTCCAGGAAGAAAAGAAACATGAATTTTGAATTGTAGGTAAGTGAACATATACAAAAATGATGAATGTCAAATAAAATTTGAAAGCATAGTCTCATCGTATTTCCTGCTACTTTCCTTCATTATTCACTGGCCTTGTCTTTCCTCATGGGGTTATTTGTTTTCTGTAGGGATTTATATCCACAGACCAGGACACTCTACAACATACAATGTACTCACTCCCACAACGATGGCCCCTGGCCGTCTGCCACCACATGGACCTGGGGAACCAGGCTCTCACCCTGACCACTTGATGTGTCAAGCCCAGCTGGGGGCCCAGCACCTTAATATAATGACTCCACTGTGGACTCAGCCTGTTGCACTGTGTCCAACACACAGGGATGCGTTTCTGCCCCACACCAAGGGACTAGTTTTTTAAACTATTTTTCACTTTCTGTGTTAGACTGATAGCCTAACTCTCCAATGGGTTTTCTAATGATGTAGCCCCAAGCCAATCTCTTTGACTTTCTCTGTATCTAAAGCCAAAGAACAGTTGTCACCAGGCTTTTGATCACGATCTAGTTTCCCTTCCAAAATTCGTTGCAACAGTGTGAGGTTATGCATTACACAATTTGTCTGATGCGTCTTTGTTTTCCAGATCATCTAGAGTAATCTACTCAGTTAGAGCTGGTCAGATGTAGTCAAGGTCTCCTTCGTCAGGGAAGTGCTTTCAGGTAAGCTTCAGTCCATGACATTATGAATGGACCTTATGTCTACAGATCAATTTGTGTTTGAAATCTACTGAAAATAAAAAGTATATAAATGCACACCTTTTGTTATTGTGTTTTATATGTATAATTTACATAACATCCTTGTTTATAACATTTTCTCTTCCCCACTCTTCCAAAATATTTAAAGACAGAAAGTTCTATTCTGTTTGTGTCATTTGCTAAAAATTATTCTTAAAAAGTATTTTCAGCCTGAATTACTTGATTTTTGTATGAATAAATATTTAGGGAGGAGAGGTGCAACTTTTAACATGAGTAAACTTCTTTTAAAATTAAGTTTCTATATTGTCCTTGCTGTAATTGCTTTGAATGAATCTCCCACCCCATTTCTACAAAAAAAGCTATTTTTGCAAATAACAGATCACATTTTACTCATGATTTATGATCATATTCTGTAAACAGTGTGAATAGGCTGCTTTCCACTACTCATTTATATGCCTTTAAAATCCTATGGTACAAGTTAATTTGAAAATCACAGATGTAAGTATGATGATGTTATAAACTGCAGCGACATTTCAAAATGTGTGCTATTCATCAGCATTTTGTGCATTGTGATAGCACTAAGAAGTCTTATAAAAGTTCATTTGCTACAATTATTTTTGGAAAGTTAACTCTTTTATGGTAGTAATTCAAAGGGTCTCATTCTCCTAATGTATTTTCTTTTTAAAAAATTAAATTACCATTAACTGATAAGCTAAAAAAAAATCCAGGAAGCAAAAGCTGTGACAAGAACAAGTCCTTAAATTTGTTGTGGATGCTGAGAAGATAGATCAAACATTCATGGAAATTTAAGGAGTGAAAGGATGTATTGTAGAGATTATATCCGTTAGCTAATTTGAAAATGAGTGAATTTTTAACATAGAATGCACTACAGTTAAAGTTTTGGGAAATACTGAATTTTACTTTGTACATATGCCTGTACATATTTTATTATTTGTACTAACTCAGTTCTAGGTTCAAAAAAAATTGAATAATATAAAAAACCACAGGTCTAAATATTGAAAGGCACAATGAAAAAGAAAAGAACCCTTTTTAACAGAAAGATGTCTGTGTTCTGCCTTTTGTCCTGTGTTATATCATCCTGAACAGAAAAGAAATAGTAGCAGAAAATACTGTAGTTAATCTATAAATATAATTATGCGATGGCTTTTCTATACTTAAAATGAATAAGTGCTCTAGCGTATGTGTATAAATACAGATGGTGCTGTATTAAGGAAGGAAGGAAGGGGGAAGCAATTGTCAAGAACATGATTTGTTTTCTATAAGCAAGGCTTAATAATTTAAATAGACATCAAAGACTCAGTTAAAGCAGAGGTATCAGCAAGTGCCCTAGGAAAGCTAGAATAAAATATGCAATTAGGTAAGTCACTACAGTAAGCACTGAAAGTTGAAGTCACAGAAAGAATGTGTCTCAGAAGCAAGTGACAGATAGGACCATATAAGCAACGTGCTTTTCCGCACTTGTTTCACTGATCTCAATTACACCAAAGGATTTCAAGCACTAACTCCCAAGTCATGGCAGTCTGACTAGATGATGTGATGACAGGTTCTCAAATAGGAACTCTTAATTCAAAGAACAGTTATGTGACCTATATGATCAGGTTAGCTTCTGAAGAGATCAAAAAGATATTAAAACCATGGGAGCTGAGGAAATCTGTTCTGGAGCAGAATTCTGAAGAATCCTGGTGCTCAGAAACTTTTATAAACGGGTTTTTTTTGATGAAAGTATTGCCAACTTACATGCGTAAGACTTCCTTCAAAAGGACTTTTTACCTGTTGAAGGAGCTGAAAGAAGACTTTGTTTCACCTCTGTTATTACAAAGATGAATAGCAGATAAACAATACAGACAGTGGTGAATCACAAATTTTCATTTTATTCAGGATTAGCTCCCCGGTGCTTTTAAAGAGATGTTCAGTGAAATTCCTCAGAAACTACATGCCAGACAATTAAAGATATGTTATTATATGGAGATTTCTGAAAGTGCCAGAACTACCTTCTACCACTGAAATAATGCAGAACTATTGATTAGTAAAGTAGATGAACAATTTATTCATCAGTTTAGAGGCACTGACTGCTTTAAATATTTCATCTTACCTAAGAAGGACTAAGAAGAATGTGTATTCTATAAGTCTTTGGCTTTAGTATCTAGAGGAATTTAAAAAATACATATGGTGCATGAGAAAGCTTTTCCTCTCTTTCTCTTCACAGTGCTTTGAAAAAATAAAGTTGGTGCCACAAATGCTCGCTTTTCTATTTTTTATCTTAACTTGCTTTGTTTGATCATACTCTGATTCAGTGAAGTGCATTTATTTAGTTTGTTTAACAGCTATATCAGATAGTCATAAATAATACTTTGTCTAGATCCCCACTTCAGCAAAATATTTCTCTCTGTTGTGTTTGATTCATTCAACCTTACTTCAGTTTGTGAAAAAGTTAAGGGACTACTGTTCTCACCTAGGTTTACTCTTTAGTTCATGGAAAGAGTTATTCATCGCACACCTATTTTAGAAGAGATGAGCAGTCCCCATTGACTACTGAGAAAGAATAGACTAAGATTAGAAATGTAATTTAAAAAAATTATCCACGTGGCTACAATTAGTTGTGATATAAACACCATTTATTAACTTCAGCCGAAATGCATAAAATTATCTGTATATATTTCTATACCTTTGTCCCATAATATTTTAATGTTTATAATTTTTGATGTCACTAACAAAATGTGCAACACAGTTCTCTGATTTCTCAGTATCTGATTACCATTCCCATTTTCATATTCTGCAGTAATACATCATGACTCCAAAAAGGCACAATCAAATGCAATGTTCATAAAATCATACAATGGTTTGGGTTGGAAGGGACATTCAGACATCATCTAGTCTAACCCCCCTGCCACGGGCAAGGACATCTTTCACAAGAACCGATTGCTCAAATGCCCATACAAACTGACCTTAGACACTTTGAGTGATGGAGATTCCACAACTTCTCTGGGCAGCTTGTTCCAGTGTCTCACCACCATCATTGCAAAAAATTTCTTCCTTATGTCCAATCTAAACCTACCTTCTTTCAGTTTAAAACCGTTGTCCTTTGTCCTGTCACTACAGGCCCTGGTAAAAAGTCTCTCTCCACCTTTCTTATATGCCCCCTTTATACAAGGAAAGGCCCCAATAAAGTCTCCCTGGAGCCTTCTCTTCCCCAGGCCAAGCAACCCCAATTCACTCAGCCTTTCTTCAGAGGAGCGGTGTTCCAGACATCTATCATTTTTGTGTTCCTCCTCTGGAACTGCTCAAACAGGACCATTTCTTTCTTGTACTGGAGATTGCAGAGCTTGATGCTGCACTCCAGGTGGGGTCTCATGAAAGTGGAGCAGAGGGGGAGAATCACCTCCCTCGATTGGCTTTCTGGGCTGCAAGCACATATTACTGTCTCAAGTCCAAGTTTTCATCCACCGGTATCCCCAAGTCCTTCTCTGTAGGGCTGCTCTCAATCTATTTTCCAGTCTGTATTGGTACAGGGGATTACCCCAGCACACATGCGGGACCTTACACTTGGCCTTGTTGAACTTCATGAGGTTGTCACAGGCCCACCCCTCAAGGCAGCCTATCAAGGTCCTTCTGGATGGCATCCCTTCCCTCTAGCATATCAACTGCACCACTCAGCTTGGTGCCTTCTGCAAACTAGCTGAGGGTGTACTATGTCACTGATTATGATATTAAATAGTTTTGGTCCCAGTATGCCTGGTTTTCTCTCTGAACCAAGAGTTCCCAGGCTCTAAAAAAGATGTCCCTAAAGAGTTGTCAGCTCTGTTCTGCTCCTGTATCCTCAAGGGCAGTTTACCAAGGAGGTCTCAGACACTAATTCCTTAAAAGAATTAAAGCTTCTTTTCCTAAAATTCAAGGTCCTGACTCTATGCTTCACCTGTCCCTTATCCTTCAAGACTGTGAATTCTACGAGGACATCTTCATTGTAGACAAACCATTAGTTAAAATGTGTTGTTAAGCAACAGGTTTAGTAATTCTTCTCCTCTGGTTTGGCTATCTATCACCATCACCTGGATTTAGAAATTATCCTCAACATACCCCAAGAGCCTCCTGAACTGCTTTCAGCTTGCTGTGCTGCTATATTCATACCATCCTTAGTGTTTTCATCCAAACCCCCTTACATAGCAGGGCATTGCTAGTAATTTTTTTTTCCTATTAGTAGAAGTCGAAACTGCATATATTTATGATTAATGAAATCCTCAGATATAGCCTTGATTCTATGAGGATAAAATGTCAAAAGGAACTTTTTTTTTTTTTCATAATTAAACAGATGCTGAACATTAACATCAGTTTTTCACCTCTTTAAATACTTCTGCTTCACAGAGGAAGGTAACAAGGATAACAAGGCATAGAAGTGTGACATTACAGATACTCTCTCCATATTTTCCAGAGAAAGACGTGAATATGAGCCTAAAGATTCAGAAAATATTTTCAGGTTTTAAACACCTTGATGTGACTTAACTGTGGTTACTTTGTTGCTCTGCAGACAGAAAAGTGTTCATAAAAAATACAAAATTGATACTGTTCTGGCAAATAAAACCTGTTAGTCTTGAGATATGCTGGATAAAACAGCCTGACAATGGAAAAAATAAATGAAAAAAAAAAAACCAAACACCAAAAAAAACCCCAAAACTTCTACTTCTTTATACCCATGTGCATATCTATTTACACATATATATTTAGAAACATACACACAAGCAATATAAAGAATTGAACTCATTAATAGATTTCATACGAGTAAATATTATTATAATGATCACATCTTAATTTAGATGGAATGTATTTAAGAATCTTAGTGCTATAACTTAGGCAATGTTTCGGTGAAGAAGAGGTAGCCAGCTGTCCATGCAGAACAAAAGCTGGGACATACCAGTTAGATCAGCAGAGAGTGAAATTCAGCATGTGTGTAGTTCTGTAAGTATTTGTTGATGAATGAGTGAACATGACCTTTTAAAATGTGGACATTGCTTCACTAATTCCTTCCAACTCTGCAGGTCACCTTGCATATAATTTTTAATACCAACCCCCTTCAATCATGCTATATAGCAGTACTGTTCCCATTAAAAACATTACAACAGATTCTGACTTTGAATTCAGGTGGGTATGTACTATGGAAGACAATGGATTACATGGTGAACATCTGAAGGCATCTAGGCATGCTTTATCTGGGTAAGTCTTTAAACCATATTTGAAGAACAATGATCTACACAAGCACTTTATCTTCACTATATGTAATCAGCATATAGCTAGCTAGCACATAATAGAAATCTAACAATTTTTAACTCTGTTTTAAACCCTTTATGTCTCTGAAGTAAAAGGCTGTGGAACTCTTCTCTTTGTATCAGACCAATGGGTATCTCTTACAACAGATTTTCGTGTTGGGTTTCTCATTGTTGGAATTTTTTGCTTAATCCTAAAAGGTTGAAAGATCAAGTGCTACATTTAACGAGTTTACCACACACAAATCTGAATCTTCCACCCTGGTGTCAGTGCTGCGAGGAAGGGAATTACTTCTTTCTCTTTGACATTTCTAATGTACCATGATATAACATTCAAATACAAAATTAAGAGAGAAATTGAATGACCTTTCTTCATTTTCTAATCTTCAATTTGATCACATAAGATTTTTTCCCTCTTACGACTTTCGTTTTGTTTTTAGAATATTCTGTGTATTTTGCTTTTTATTACTGAAGTGGATATTTTCTTCACATTACTGTTGGCTGGAGGAATAACAGCTGAGGGGATTTCTGTCTTTAAAAGACTTGCTTAAGGTCTAAGAATTTCCAAAGGCACCTAAGTATAAGAGAAGATATTCCAGGGCTGCAAAGTAGATATTCAGTCTGCTCACATCTTAATGGTGAAACATCTCCCACAGGGAAGTGGAAGATATGGGTAAAATTCTTTTTTAAATGATTAAAGACAAGGAATTGAGTTTCCTAGGAATCTGTTCTTTCAAAGGTGAGTGTTCTTGCCATTGATCAAATAGTGAGCAGTGAGGCTGTATCACTTAATATTTGCTGCTAAAGCTGCAGTAGTTTGTATTAAATGCTCAAGTGCTCACTTGCCCAGAATGGGAAACAGTGAGAAACTGATTCTCTGATGTGTTCAGTGACAGTGTTCAGTGTTCAGTTGCCTAACGAATACAACACTCGAAAATACTTAAGCATTTTTTAAAACATTGAAAACTTAACTGGCTGTGATTTAAAAAAAAAAAAAAAACACTAAAAAAACAACACACACACCCACACATAAACCCCCAAACTACCAAATAGCAGTTTAAGAACACTGAGATGCTGTGTATCAAGCATTGGGATATAACCGTAAAGACTAGGGGAACCCTGAGGGTTGGTGTGTGTGAACAGAAAAAAAGAGATCAGGGATTCAATCACAAGTGTTAGTAATGACTACGGACAGTTTAGGTCAACATGTACCACCTAATCTTCACTAGGTGTGTTATTGGTATATTTTTGTTAATTCTGTTCAAGAAAGTTAATTCCTTTTCAGTCTGTGACTCTCCTTTCTAATCTCTGGAGTCTTCATCAGGGAAAAGTATTTTTAAAAGAAGAGAAAGTGACAAAAAATTTAGAAGTATTTCTCCATATAGCTTAGGTTAAGAAAAAGGACATGACCCTAGGCAATTTTTCACTACTTTTGAAATGTTACTACTTTGAGGAGGCAAAGAAAAATATGAAGATTCCCTCTTTGCAGACATCAGCTGTCCCCCGAAACAAAAATATTTAAAAAATAAATAGTCTTTCTTCAGAGGAGAGGTGTTCCAGCCATCTGATCATTTTTGTGTCGCTCCTCTGGAAACTGCTCAAACAGGTCCATGTGTTTCTTGTACTGGGGACCCCGGGGCTTGATGCAGTACTCCAGATGGGGTCTCATGGGAGTGGAGCAGAGGGGGAGAATCATCTCCCTCGACCTGCTGGCCATGCTTCTTTTGATGCATCCCAGGATACGATTGACTTTCTGGGCTGCAAGTACACATTACTGTCTCAAGTCCAAGTTTTCATCCACCAGTATCCCCAAGTCCTTCTCTGCAGGACTGTTCTCAATCCATTCACCCCTCAGGCTGTATTAACACTGGGGATTTTCCCAACCCATGTGCAGGACCCTACAGCGGCTTTGTTGAACTTCATGAGGTTCACATGAGTTTACTCCTCAAGAGCGGGCACGCTACATAGGTCATTCAAGGACCGCTTCTCTGTCTGCTTTTGAGTAAGTGTGTGCTCCAAATAACAATGTGTTATTATGTGCTATTATGTGTTTTATGTTTGGAAATACTTTGCAGGCTACACAGAATGCACACAGAAAAATATTTAGTCTTTTCATTAGGTTTTGTTAAGTTTAGGTTGTGGGGGGAAGCACAGGAATTTTCTTGTGTTGAAAAATACTATAGATTGGTATATTAGGTTTTTTTTTGTTTTTTTTTTTTTTTTTAGCGAGAAGAATTGTTATTTGTAATTTGGCAAAGGAATTTGGAACAAGAAGGTAAAAGAAGAATTCAAAGCTGGATATGTTTGAAGTGTTCCTCTAAGCTGTACTTGACCTTTTTCTGTTTACTCATGTGTAATGGATGAAGACTTCCCTTGTTATTAGAATGGATTTCAGCACATATCTTATCTCAAATATCAACTGCCCATGATATATCCTTTTGGTTCCTGAATTTATAGCCTGTGTCACCATATTTTCTTTTAATAACTTCTTCAATGGATGTGCAGTTACCCAAATTTTACTCAAATTTAATACAATTTTTTGTACTTTTTCAAGCACATTTTTGAGCTATGGACTTAATTGTTCGAATTGTATTTCAGATTACATCAGCCAGCTTAATTGAAGGACTGAAGTGGGCTTCAACAGGGCATTAGACTAATCAGTTGTATTTTTCTATGAAATACAGGAAAAATAATTATACTCTAAGAAACAGTTATCTAAATCTCAGGTGGATGAAGGAAATACTGTATTTCAGATAACATACAACATTTTCAGACCAGGGTTTCTATTCATAAATATTGATGCATACGTGCATGCTTGGGTCTACCTCTAGGAGCATATAAGAAATATATAAAAAAAATAATTCAGTTTTATTTCTAAATATGCTTAAAATACAAACCATATAACTTAATATATGTATACATGCACATGTACATGTGTATACCAGTATACACAGATGCACGTAAGTGTACACATGAACATATATCCTACATACACATGCATTTGATATATGTGCATTATATTCATATGTACCATTATAGGAAACTGACATTCTTCTCTCCAAGCAGTGTTATTGTCCTAGAATACCCCTGAAATAGATCAAGAAATTTTCTATGTAAGATATGAAGTAAGAGATAAAAGGATATGCAAAAGAAAATCCAAACCATTTCAGAGGAAAAAAAAAAAAAAACAACATACTCCAGGCATTTGAAAAGAAAACTGATTCTGAATAAAATATGGATGAAATGTATCAGTTTGGATCTTCTAAAATAGCATAAATAGCTCAGGAAAGGATGAAAAGCTTAAACTTTATTCTGAAATGATAAGGATCGGATTGGGAAATTCAGCCTGAATGCTGCTCTTAATGCTGGAATCTCACCACTTATTTTGTTTCACGAAAATGCAAGAGGAGAGAGCAGAACACTTTGGTAGCAGTCATTTCACATCTGTGCCTATGCAATAAAGGTATGAAATATAACAACATAACCAACAGAAGGAGTTAGTTCAGATAATTGGAAGATATTTTTCCAAGGCTAACACCAAAGTAGGATAGGTAGGAACAAAATTTCACCTGAGGTACACACCCTGAAAGAAGTGAAGCTTTCCTCTGCCTAAGCTGAATAAAGAGGACAGCTCTGAGGATGTAAATACGGAAAGAGAATTGCTGAATACCCTTTCGTTTCTTAACGCATCTTTGGTCTCAGAGGCAGCTCCAGATGAGCTTAACAAAGACAAACCACAGGCAACTGGATGCAATATTACCAAAGCATAAAGAAAGCAAGCACAAAAGCAACTGCAGGAATGAAGCAAGACATTTTTGAATGTCTTGAATTGCTGCTTGCTGTAGTCATTTTACGTCTTGTAAATACTTTATAGTACTAAGTACAAAAATTTAATATTTTAACTTTGACTCAGTAGCCCAGCATTGTTGTTCATCTATGGTAGAAAAAGATTTACTATTTGATTTTTATAGAAATGGCCATCACCTTTAACTTAATTACAAGGAAGAAAAAAACCAACCAAACAAAAAATAATCCCATATCACAAAGCTACACTTTCAGCAGTGCTCGTGCTTCGTGCTGCAAGCTAATTACTTTCTCGTGTTGTGTAGGAGACTTACTAGTACAGTATGGTGGGAAATAGCTATTCTATGACTCTCAGGTTTCAGTCTACAGAATAACTGTCTGTTTCACAAATACCAACACTAGAAAGTTAGTCTCCCCTCACTACTCATTCAATGATTTTTTTAAATAATTACAGAATACAAGGATTTAGAATAAATAAGAGGAAAGCTGAAAGGTGAGTGAAAGATAAAAATGAAAGGGATAAGAAAATACATATTCCTTCACCTAAGCAACTATTAAGACATAAAGAGAGGGCTGAGGAAAAGACAAATATGGCAGCAGATGCAGAACATCATGCATCTTATTAATTGTTCCTAGTAAAAGTTTTCTTCAAAGCTAAGTGTGCATCACTAATTTTATAGCAAAACTTTAAGAAGAATGTTGTACTAATCCCTAAATCAAGCACAACCAAATCAGGGAAGACTCCAAATTACGGTTCAGTTTCGGTACAACTATGATCAGAGTGACAAGGGTTCATTTTCTCAGTTAATTTTCTCAGTCTTATCTCCTTGCTCTAATAACTTGGTATATATACATGTAAAAGTTTTTAACATTAAAATTGGATGTGTTGCTTAATTTTTAAAATATGCATGGAATTCTTTTTTTCTTTTTCCTCTCTTTTCAGTATGTTCAAGATCTTGTGTTAAAATTCTTGTTAGTAACTACAGAGAGGTAGTACATAATCCTTACAACAAAATGTTCCTGTCTTGATGGTGGTTCCCTTCTTACCAAAGAACAGGGAAGAGTAGTGTACCTTTGTGCTTCTCCAGGAACTCTTTGGAACAGTCACTGAGAATCCAATGAAAGCAGATAGCCCCCATGGAAAACTTGCTTTACCAGTGATGAAATGTTCTTCTTAGCTATGAAACTGCAAAGCACAGCAAACTACTGTAGCTTTTTTTTTTTTTTTTTTTAAAAAAAAAACATGGATGTTTTCCTAAACCATTTTCTAAAGAGCAGGTGGACAGCCCCAATCCTGTCAACCATGTGGCATCACAGGAAATTATCTAATATAAAGGGGAATTCTCTGATGATAATTTTAATCCAGTTTCCTATCCCTCTGCTTCAGAGAAATATGTGGGGATCTTATCTAATTAGTGAATCTGATCCTGACAGTTTAGCATTGTGCTGATTCACGTATATTCTTACATAATATAAGCTTTCCCTAATGAGAAACCCCACAAAATAATGTTGGGTTATAACGGGATTCGTTCGCTGATGTTAGAGATTGAATCAGCTTTCCAATATTTTAAGTATATTTTTTTTTTCATTCCGCTTTTGAGGAAGAGTATCTGCTTCACATCTATTTACTTCAGACCTGAGCTTCAAATATTGGTGGTGTAACAGTATTTCTGTCACCCTCTGTATGAATTATAAGTAGACAAGCTTAACCTTCAGTGGATTTCAGGGCTCAAGAGGAAGATTTCTACAAAATTGTTAGGAGCCAGAAAAAAATCATGTATCTGAAAGACAGCTATATCAAAATGTTAAAAAAAGGACAAGTTTAGAATGCATTGGCAGCAAGCGGAGTATTAGAAATATCAAAACTTCTCTTCCTACATTTTCTTCATGTATCTCGAGAGTTGTATAAAACACACATTTTCATACATTTTACCAGAAACACCGAGACTATTATGCTGCTTAGTGCTTTCATGGTTTAATCATTTTAACTCCACTAATCAAAACTGTCTGGGCCTCATTTTCTGTGAGGAATTACTTTAAAACCATCTTGTAAATCTTAAATCTGTGCATATCCCTTTGTAAAATACATCTGCACTTAAAGAAAAAAAGATCATTTATCAGAATATTTGCAACAGTGAGCAAGGATTTATAGGAATTTGGCTTATATTTGTAAGATAAGACCAGGAGGGGAACTAATGTTGAATTTTGATTAATTTTTCATTTCATTATGTATATTATAGTATTATAAATACAGAAAGTACTAATGGTTTCTGCATATGCATTACTTGAAAGTAAGATGTTCTGCTCAGAGCAGATTGGTCAAGGGCTTATTTAATAATACTAAATAGTATTTATGAAGGATATCTCTTTGTTCAGGCGTTCATTTAACCTATGTTCCATTGCAAAGCAGACTTGTTTCCTTCATGAACCTAATTAGATTTTTTAACAGGCAAACAAAAACTCAGGCGTAAAAATGTTGTCTTCTTGAGCAACTAGCTGTAACTCCATTAACAGAGTGCATGGTGCCACCATACAATGCCAGAAGTTCATTACATTCCTACAGTGGGAAGCACAGAATTTGTTAACATCAACTGCTGAAAGCACGTCTAGTAGGAAGCAGTGATTCTGCTTGAGAGGCATGAAAAGCAATTTTCTACAACGAAAGAACAGAATTTGGACTGGAGTCCCCAACAGATCCATGGGAATTCAGTGCTCTCAATGCAACAGAGGGCTTCCTACCAAATCACTCAGAAGTATTTGGCTGGAGTCAACTCACGAAAACCAGCAGCAGTATGACATATTGACAGGTCATGCCCTCTACAGAGGGCATGTGAAAAATATGTAAAGAAAACGCACTTCAAAATAAAAACAGAGAGTCTCAGAAGAATGCTTCAATGCGCTACTTATATGCTTTAATGCATGGTTAAAACTGTTGCTGAATAATGACCTTTACAAATGTATCCATAAGCAGGAGCTGTATATAAAACAGTTTATGAATAGGAAAAAAACTTCGCACTACTGCAATATGGGCTGGCCACTCAGAAGAAGAAAGAAAATAACTAATACTCATTTCAATTTCATATAAGCAGAATTAATCCCCTCACATTTTCTTGTATTTAGACTCCGTATTCATACACGCTTTTTCAACTGATTTTTCCCATAGATTTTGCACCTTGAGAAATTACTGTTATTTTATGACTTTGAATACAATTAAGTTTGGCCTTCCTCTTTACTGTACGGTCTGTCTGACACGTGGCACGGAATTCAAACAAAGGGAAAGGATTTTCATCTATATTATTAGACCTCACAGCAAGCTGAACATCTTTACAAAACTCTAACATTTTGATGTTGTCTTTGTGAAGCGGGTTAGATCACGCCTAGATATTTCTATTTCATCTCAGTCCTGAAAGCTTTCTCAGTGTTGTTAAACATGAATTCATAGCTAAGGGCAGAACAATACAGATAAGGGAGCATACATATAAGTGTGTATGCTTATACATACACATAAGTGTGTAAGGTTAAATGCACTTACATATAAAAATGAATTATATTTCGTTTCTTATAGGAAGCTTTGAATGACTCATACAATGTGTTCTAAGTAGAACACAAATTCATGACAGGCAAAAACCAAAACAAAATCTGAATACTTGGATAATTTTTTTCTGTTCTCATGACCTTAAAACATAAGGGATAGACAAGCTTGTCCTTTTTGGAATGGAGTGATCATCTGTTTGCATTTTTGGGGGTTTTTTTTGCCTCCAAGGGACTGACAAAATAAAATATTGCATTTTTTTCCCTGGAGGAAGTCTATTTCTATGCACAGAATCAGTTACGGAGACAACCTTGAAATTAAGCCTTCAAATTTTGGCTAATACGGGACATTAAGATGGGATAGTACTTGACTTGACTTTCTATATTAGTAGGAATTCCTCCCTTCTTAAATTGAATTGAAGACCAACCTGAGTATAAATCCTAACACAAGGAGCCAGAGAATTTCTTTTAGACAAGCTTGGGATTTATATGTCTTTTGCTGTTGACCTATATTATATAGCTTATGCTGTCTCTCTAAAAGATACCGAGTGATTCATAAATTTCCTTCAGGGAATCTTTGCCCTCATCTTCTTCAAAGACATATCTATCTGTGCAGAATAGTAAATCCCCTTAGTGGAATGAATTGTTGAATTTTATGCTTTGGCATGAAATGACCAGTTGTAATTACACACAACTTCTGAAAAAAATTACATCCTTAATTGGCATGTTTTATTAATCCATTTCTCATAAAACCAGTACACAAAACTGTTTTTTCTTACATCATTTAAAAAGCACAACAAAACCATCAATGTCCTAGGATGTAACTCTGGATAATGTAGGATTAATTTCAGTCTGGTTTGAAGTGATGGCACATTTGCATCGTCTAATCTTTTTTTTTTTTTTTTCTTTTTTCCTACATTCCACAAAAAACCTTCTTTTTAATTTCTTGCTGTAACCAGTAAACTGGAAATTTCCAGGAAAAATATTTGTGCTTAGGGAACAACAATTAAAGATCCAGCCACACTGGCAATCAGCATCTAGGGTTGTTTTCCTGGAGAGTTTTCTTTTGACAGAATGGCTCTAATTAGTTCTCTTCAGTATATATAGAAGAATTGTTTAAGAAGATGTTTAAAGAAAACAGACATTTCTGTTTCCCTTGTAAGCAGATATTCTACACAGTCTTCTTTTAGTTTAATTTTAAAAATTAAATTAGTGATGAAGCCACAGTTTCTAAATGTGTTTAAAGCAAAATTTTTGAAAAAAAAGAATATATTGTAGTGACTGGAATATGAAATGAACGGGATCGTGGGGTAATTTTTACTGCTTTACTTCTATGCTTCTTCCCCTTTCAGAGGAAGCTGACTGTAAGAGCCACAAGAACATCACTCCATATCTTTGTGGCCTTGCTCATCTCCCTCTTTGGAGCACAGCAGGACACAGAGTTTGGCTAAGAGCGTGCAATACAATTCCAACAGGATAAATGAATGTTACTAGAAAGCAAAGGTAAGAGATCAATGACAATCCCATTTCTTTTAAAAGGAAAGGATGTGATTTAGAACAGATTTGGTTAGTGGCCGTTTTCGTTTGATCCTGGGAAAAGGTGAGCAAACCTGGAGCTCCAGACTGAGCAAACCGTATTAAGAATTGATATTCCAGTCAGAAAGATGCCTCCCAAAATGCTTCTAAAAGCAGTCCTACAGCAAAGGAGTGAACTGTAGCATGCTGTTTTCACTTGGAGTGAGTTGACTGATCTGTCCAGGTGCCTAGTCTGACCAGACAAATCCAAATGTTTAGCTAGATGGAGAAATGTGTTTTTGTTGTATGGTCAGTCCTTGACAAACCACTCCACCAACTCTAAGCCTTTTTCCTTCATAGGAAACATATGTTCTACTTTTTTTAATATCCTCTAGAAGGAACATATTGGCCTCTATAGGACAGAATCAGACAAGCTTTGCTGGAGCAATTCTAGAAATAAATGTATTCCTCAAAATGCGATGATAAAATGTTCCTGCCACAGAAATGGGTATAAGACCTGAGGGGGAAAGATGAAATATCTGCTCTCAAATAAGGCCAGGTAGTTATTTAGTGCACTATCATGCAAGCACCCTAACCTCTCTCACAAAAAACACCTTGAAATTAAATTTTCACACATGAACAATGAACTAACTAACTAGCTAACTAATTAAAAAAATAAACAAACAAACAAACAAATAGAAATGCTCAACTTTGGTAACTTTCTATTTAGTAGAGATAAACCAATTCTCTTTCTTAATTGTAATCTGCTGAAAAATGTTATAAACTCAGATGCTGCGTGTCTATTGATGCCTACATTTATGTTTACAGGGCACCCTGCAAACCTGGTACATACTTAAGGGGCATTTCCAATGCAAAGCCAATCCTTTGACTTTGTGGATCATCTGGTGAAAACAGGTGAAAATAACTACAAGGAAAGTGTATAGGAAAAGACAGCAATTAGAAAACGTCACAAATCATCTATTCTGCAGGTGCTAGATGCCACTCAGATGAAACCAATTGCAAACAAATTAAAGACAACAGTGTTTTCATGATTATAGAAGAGGCATTTACCTCATAACTCTACAGGGGAAACGTAAAACATAAAAGCACAAAGAAAACAAATTAATTTTGGTAAAAATAAGAAATTAATTTTCAGAATATTTTGCTCTACGGCATCTGTTAAGTGATGGAAGAGCATGGCTCATGCTCTCCTAAAGATGTGTTCTAAAGTCACATATCCTTCTCCAGCAGCATCCTCTCAGGATTCAATCAGCCCACTCCTGCCCGGCCGCTGGAGCTCAGCACAGTGCCCAGGGACACAGGGTCTCTGCCCAGGTAGGGGGACATGGCTGCCGCTTTCCCCTTTGCAGTTTCAACCAGTAACAAGGCTGAGTACATATCACAGAATCATAGAATCATAGAATCTTCATGGTTGGAAAGCACCTTTGAGATCATCGAGTCCAACCATACACATGCAAAAAAAAACCCCAAACCCTACAATGTCTGTCACTAGAGCATGCCCTGAAGCACCGAATCTAGAGGTTTCTTAAATACCTCTAGGGATGGTGACTCAACCACCTCCCTGGGCAGCCTGTTCCAGTGCCTGACCACTCTTTCAGTAAAGCAATTCTTCCTAATATCTCATCTACACCTCCCCTGCCGCACCTTCAGACCATTTCCTCTGGTCCTGTCATTATTCACCTGGGAGAAGAGGCCAACACCCACCTCCCTACAGCCTCCTTTCAGGTAGTTGGAGAGGGCAATGAGGTCTCCCCTCAGCCTCCTCTTCTCCAAACTAAACATGCCCAGTTCCCTCAGCCTCTCCTCATATGACTTGGTCTCCAGACCCCTCACCAGCTTGGTAGCTCTCCTCTGGACACGCTCCAGCACTTCAATGTCCCTCTTGTACAGAGGGGCCCAGAACTGAACATAGGACTCGAGGTGAGGCCTCACCAGGGCCGAGTACAGAGGCACGATCGCTTCCCTACTCCTGCTGGCCACGCTATTCCTGATACAAGCCAGAATGCTGTTGGCCTTCTTGGCCACCTGGGCACACTGCTGGCTCATGTTAAGCTGGTTGTCCACCAGCACCCCCAGGTCCTTTTCCGCTGGGCATCTTTCTAGCCACTCTTCCCCAAGCCTGTAGCGTTGCTTGGGGTTGTTGTGACCGAAATGCAGGACCCGGCACTTGGCCCTATTAAACCTCATCTAATTGACCTTGGCCCATCGATCCAGCCTGTCCAGGTCCCTCTGTAGAGCCTTCCTACCCTCAAGCAGATCAACACTCCCACCTAGTTTGGTGTCATCTGCAAACTTACTGAGGGTGCACTCAATCCCCTCATCCAGATCGTTGATAAAGATATTGAATCAAACTGGTCCTAAAACTGAGCCCTGAGGGACACCGCTGGTGACCGGGGATTTCACCCCATTAATCACAACTCTCTGGGCACGGCCATCCAGCCAGTTTTTAACCCAGTGAAGAGTACACTTGTCTATGCCATGATTTGCCAGCTTCTCCAGGAGAATGCTGTGGGGGACGGTGTCAAAGGCCGTACCAAAGTCCAGATAGACAACGTCCACAGCCTTCCCCACATCCAGAAGGCAGGTCACATGGTCATAGAAAGAGATCAGGTTGGTTAAGCAGGACCTCCCTTTCCTAAACTGATGCTGGCTGGCCCTGATCCCTTGGCTGCCCTGCACTTGCCGTGAGAGCTCACTCAAGATGATCCTCTCCATGATCTTTCTTGGTATCGAGGTCAAGCTGACAGGCCTCTAGTTTCCCGGATCCTCCTTCCGGCCTGTCTTGTAGATAGGCATCACATTAGCCACCCTCCAGTCATCTGGTTCCTCCCCTGTTGACCAAGATTGTTGATAAATGATGGAGAGAGGCTTGGTGAGCTCTCCCAGCAGCTCCCTGAGTACTCTTGGGTGAATCCCATCCGACCCCATAGACTTATGTGCGTCTAGGTGCAGAAGCAGATCATTGACTACTTCCTCCTGGATTATGGGTGGGTTGTTCTGCTTTCCATCCTTATCTTCCAGCTGTGGAGGCTGAACACCCTGGGGATAGCTGGTCTGACTATTGAAGACGGAGGTAAAGAAGGCATTAAGTATCTCAGCCTCAGTATCCCAGAGACATGGACACGGACATTGACACACACACACAGACACACCAAGGTTATTGACACAGCCGGTCTCAGACTGCAACAGATAAGATGCTGCCTTTAGCAGCACCTAGGGACAGGACTCACATCAGACACAAGCGCAGCCAGCCACTTCCCATCTCCTTCTCCTCTTGGGCTGGTAGAGACAGAAGGTCACCAGTGAAGATGTACATGAGCACATCCACACACAGGCATGCATGCTCTCTGGTGACAAGCACACACACACTTGTGGATATTCCCAGTACTGGCACAGTCAGGTTTTACATCTCTGTGTGTTTGTCCCCCTCCCTTTCCTCATCATCTCAATTTGACAAGGTCCTAGGTCAGATAATCTTACTGAAAAAGTAAACATTTCCATACTCCACATATCCTTACCAATTAGTGCATCTGACCCGTGCATCTCTTGGTCAGCTTTGTGCTTCTGTAGGGTCTTGCTCATAGCTTCTTCCATTTCTTATAATGCCTTTTTGCATTGCAAAGACACTTGTCCATTGAGAAAGACTTTGACCAGATACCCAGAAAGGAGCAGTCAATCTCTTTCCATGTACTTTTACACCATCCATCAGTAACTTCATGTACAAGATCTTTAATCATGAATTTACACCTAAATATCTGGGTGCACATGTTTTCCTGTATGGTAGACATTATGTAGCCTATCTATTCACTCAGAGACACAGCGGAGAGAAGGCGGTGCACTATCAATTTATACCTTATTGTATAACTCTCCTGGTTTAAGAAAGGTAGTCACTTTCATTACATTATTCTTAGATGGAATTATATTAAAGAAGGACTACTGCTATTTCAACATCCAAAAAAATTACACATGGAATATATCAAAACAGAACACATCTGCTGGCTAGCTGACATCCCTGAGGTGTTGCAAATTAGATAATCTGGAGTTCACTTTTGGATTCATCATCAAGCCAAAATATGTAATAAAACCTGCCTTAAGAAAGCAAATCTACTAGATGTCACATTTCATGAAGTTGAAGAAATACGTTTCCTTTAGTAAATATCAGGAGTAGAAAAATATCATTTCTTGCAATATAACAATTTCAAGTGCTCTTTTTCTTATGGAAATTGTTCCACAATTAGGAAAGGCAAGAACCAAGGTCAGTTGGCAGTTTGCTTGATCTTTAATTTAGGAGGGAAGGGGTTTTATCAGGTTTTTACCTGTTTTTATAGTAGCTGACATAAGAGAAATTTATCATGAAGCTTCTTGATTGGATCAATTATTAGTACACATTTCTTACAAAATAACATAAATAGACATTACATCAATCATCACTTTTTTTCTGTGTGGCTATCTACGCTGACAAGAATCCAGGAAAGATATATGTTTATCGTCATTCCCCCTTGTATGCATTCATACATTCTTTTTTTTCTACAGAATGTCAGGCCCAGATTTTATTTTCTTTTCAACCATTCAGTACTATAAATTTTATATGAACCACTACTGAAATCAAATAAAGTATTATTATGTTAACACCAGATAAAGAGATTTGACACAATTGATCCTGCAGTTCTATTAGCCTTACTTTAATGTTATACTATCACATTTACTCTCCATCCTTCCTTCTCCAAATCAAATAATCTAAGCCTTTCCATCATTTCACTGAATAAAGCCCTTTACCCCATCCTCCTCACCAGCGAAAATTTGATTTACTACCTAAGTCTTGTCTAGTTCTAAAATATCACTTTAAAATGTTAGATGCAGCATTTAATGTATGGATGAACTACTGACATAGTAATGAAACTGTAACATTTTCCATATTACTGTATGATGTTTGTCTCTTTCTGAACAATGGCAACATCCTGTTCATGCTTTCAATGAGTCTTGCTCGCTGAATAGGGTTTTTCAATGGACAATTGTGGTACCACCATTTTCTCTAAGGATACAATCCCATCATTATGTCTGAATGATTTAACTTGTTAGTGCCAATGTGCATAGGCTGGTGGATCATGTTATTGTAAGTGACCTCTTTCAATGTGTAGCAATGAACTTATTTGTAAAGCATATTTCATTCTGGTTTAGCATGTTTTTTCAACAGTAGTTATATGCACCAAAAATGCAACATTCATGCCTAGCTGTTCTAAGACTTCAATTTAGATTTGCCAAAATTTTAACAATTCCTATTAGTTGATATTTGGATTCTCTTTCAGGTAGGATTCTAGAGATCTAGAGATGTAATTAACTCAATTTTCTCACCAGGCCAAGGAACAAAATTGAGCCAAATGATTGCTGAGCAAATAAAATTGCATATAAGAACACAAAATTACTTATAAGAACATACATCTTTTTAATGCTACTGTGAATATCAATGCATAATAGATATAGGTAATTCTACATAATATTTGGTAACCAAATAATATTTGTATATACACATGAAGGCAAGAGACAACCCATGAATTAAGGCAATAATATGAAAAGTATAAGTCTTTTTTGAATATCCTCCATGATCATTGATGTAAAGTATTTTGTAATCTTTCTTGATTACAAAAATCTCATCTATATTTTAAAAAAAAGCATAAAAGAATTGTTTAAAACCTTCCTGATTTCTAACCAGAGCATTAGACCTAGTCTTTTTCTGATGTATTAACTTAAGAAAACAGGTGACTAAAATTGCCTGAATTTAAAGACTGTCTGATTATTTTCTGTCTTTTTGTGAAAGTCCAACTTAAATGTATTGAAGTGTATTCAATTCAGCTACAATCAAGAATGAGAGTAAAGCATCAGTTTTTAAAGAATGCTTTTTAAAGTGGGTCATAAACAGAAAAACATCATTTTTTTAAATTTCAAACAGATACAGAAAATAATAAGCACTTATGATATAAAAATAACATACCCAGAAGACTGTTCTTTACTAAGTATCATGAATCTATTTAACTGCATATTTATAATATTTAAAAAAAAATATGCATAAAGTGAAAAGAACGGAAATCTTTATTTATGTTAAAATGGTAATTAAAGAACAGTTTCCTTTTGTTGATAACAGAATGATTGCTTTGATTAAAACCGTAAACCCCACCCCAATTAGGTAGTATCTGAAACATAAAGCTAGCCACAAAGCTTTTTAATAGCTGCAGGAATAGATATAGAGAGCCACATATAGAAAAAGTTCATGCTATAGTCTAAAAAAATTAAATAGTTTACTTTTTACTTATGCTTTGGTTTTATGTCAGAAAGAAATCCTGTCTATATGTATAAATAACTATTTAGTAATTTATTGGATTTTGTTAAAATAAGTTCCTATCTTTAAAAGATCTTTGATTGAAATTGTGATTGATGAAAGACTCTGTTGTACTCTTCATTCTACAGTAGAAATCTACTGTGCCTAGTAGCCTTAAATCTTTACCTTTTCCTAACTTCAGCAGCATGTGGAATGCAGAAAAAAAATTGCCTTGCAATGCCTCCTTCCATTCTCTTTCTGGAGAAAATAAATATTGTCCTAACCCAGCTTGTACAACTTACTTTTCTTTGATATTCAGAAACAAATCCCTAAGTCCATGTTATGTTTTCAATTTGCTCTTTAAATGAAAAAAAAAATGTAACTCCAAATTTCTAAGCAACAGTATCTTTCCCTGACCAACCCAGGTGTCTCAGAATCCTTTTCAAATACACTTTTGCTTTTTTCTTCATTTTATGTTCTCTTAAACAAAAAAAGAAATAAAAATAGTCATAACACACGCCTCCTGAATGTGATCAATATCTGGCCATTGTCTATAGAGGATCTACTTAAATACCTGCAGGCAAATCCAAACTTGTTCCATCTGATTAATCACATCTCAGCATCTTATGTCACTCCAAGATGCAAATGACGCTGTCAGCTCCCACCAATTCAGCACAAGAGAACCAGCTTTTGTTGCAACTTTTAAGACAAATTGTCCCAGTTTTTACATAACCCCCAAACTATATGTATAGTCTGTTGTAGTTCCAGCACAGTTCTTCAGTCTTCAGCACCATCTGTGCTGTGAATGTCTGGTTTGTGCTTTTAGCCTGTCAGTCTAAGAGGAGAAGAGAGGTAGTGCATATAGAACTAAGATCTTAGATATGGTTATTTTAACTTGTTGAATATCAGATCCTGACCAGTGATGAAGACTATGCTTTCACATTTAATTTTGTCTCAAGCTAGATGTGTCTTCTTCGGAGAAATACTGACAATTACACAGAATCTTCATTAACATTTGCTGCTCTCTGTGAGACTCTTGGTCAGAAGCAGCACAGCGCTAAAGTAGCAGAAGTATCCAGATTTCAGTGATACGCTGTCAATACATGTTAACAGACATTTGCCATTATGGCAGGTCTGGAACAGTACGGCTATTTTTTTAATGCAGCTAGGAATGACTTTGTCATACATGTTGAAGGAAGTTATTTTCCCTTAAAACAACCTTGAATGAATTTGATGTCTTAAGCGACTGTTGGAAAATGTCCATATTTTAATAGCAATAATACTAAATGGCACTATGGATGAGCAAAGATCATGTGGAAATTATTACGTAGAAAATTAATCTACAATTATTTAAAGAAAATAAATATCAAAGAATGAAAGGATTTTTTTTTTTTTTTAACTATAAAGAACATTATTAGAAATAAATGTAGATGGCAAAATGGACAAATCAAATATGCCAGGCATTGAACTTGTCTCTGAAGGTAGTGATAAGATACCTAATTATTTGAGATTTTCAAAAGCACAACAGACAGAAGATGGTCTCAAGTCAGGTAGGAAAAAAATTGTCATTTGGCAGAAAGACAAGCTAAAAGTGCTAACAGATCAATTTTATTTAAGATTGGATAAAAGACTTCTCCAAGACAGTGACAAAGTTACAGCATTCAAAAATGTATTAAAATTAAGAAAACAAGGAAACTGAAGCACTAGCTTCACTGGCAATATTTTTAAATTGTAGTACCAAATGTAACCATAACCAGTGATTTTGAGATTGCTGTTTTCCTTGAGATACCTATTTAGATGTAGTAAAGTCACTTTTGGTGTGAATCTCAAACTGTCTGTATTATCGTTACCTATTGTAATGTGAACATCTAAGGTAAGAGAAACTGCTTTTAAAATGCCTTCCTTCAGAGAGTCTAAAAGCATTGACACAGTTTCACTGCAGGAGTCTAAATTTAAATGTGAGATTAAATCCTCAAAATATGTCTATAAAAGTTTTGTGAGACATTTATGTGTGAAGATATGTATCAGCCAGTTAATAGTCATTGATAAATCTTACATCTTCCATTACTTTTTGTACAAGCACAGCTCTTGTGATTTTGCTTTAAGAGTCACTGGATTTAGTCTGAGCTGCACTAGGGTGAAAGAACAGATTGCGTTAGTGTTGTCCTTGTCATCACATTACCAAGTCAGCTTCCCATTTATTTTATTCTTCCAAAAGGACAAGTGGAGAAGAGTCCCATCTTGCATCCTGCCTAATGGTTAGACCTGGAGGGATAGAAATGTTTTGCTGAAATTCTCACTGACTGAGAATTATGGGCAACCCAGGTATTTCTTCCATGAGCTCTGCAATCAGTAGGTTTTTATCCAAAGGTGTGCTCTTCCTCTTCTATTAGGTATACACTTTCAGAAGGAAACTCCACAAGGAAGACAGGCATTTCTTCAGACATACTGCTGTGACTGATCTTCTATAAGATTATATTGACTATTTTTTAGTTGTGTCTCATTCAATGTGTACAAGCTGTGAAAACCCCACAAGAGTAAAAAAGGGTCCCATAAGATCGAGTCTTTCGCTACACAAAATGGAGGTTCCTTGTTTGAGCTATCTGGATCTCTCTCCAGAAGAAATGATCTGCTTATTAGGCAGGGGATATATGGCATATATATCTTGCTGGGATCAGGCATTAGATTTCAGTACTGCAATATCAAAATGCAGTGGAACGAATGTGGTCGTACATTCTCTTTTTGTTAAGAAGCCCTTTTACACTAAATAACTAAACAGTAAAATGAAAATATTTTAACTTTGTTCACTAAGTTCTGTAAAAGAAAGCTTTGTTTTAGATAGTACAGATTCACAAGTCTTCATCCCATTTTTAGACTAAAGATTTTGAAAACCCTCAACAGAATAACAACTCAGTTATCAGTTTCTGGAACTGAAAGAAAAGAGTATCGGTATTTTTCAGCATTTGCATTCTTGACACATCTTATCATGCAATGAAAATTCAAGATACATTCCATGATCCCCGCTCATTTGAAGTAGAATGTTGTTCTAATTCAAGAAGATTTGATCCTGTACTTTTGGAGAGCATTTATCTTATCTAAATCTGAAGAGTTTAGATTTGCTGTGAAGACTGAATAATTCATCTATTTCATGGACTACTGAAAACCAATTAGTTGATTATTCAGATTCTTTTGGAATACTTTACACTTCTCCAATTATATTTTTTTTCTAATAATTCACTCAATAAAAAATTGTAAATACTTAGCTATCATCATGAAATAAGCCTCTGGCATTATTTAATCATTTGAAGGGAAAAACTTTAAAAGGTTGCTATAAAGATTCCTTATTTTTATTCTTTTTTGAACCAAATGAGAATCTATATATTTTTAAAAGCGCAAAAATATAAAACATTATGCATGGAAGAGTTGTTTGGTATGAACAAATAGAAGCAAATCATATTGGAGAACATGCAAAGAGAAACAATGTCATTAGCACATGTTTTTTTCCCCTGAATATCACCATCAATGCAATCTGTTGTTTTTTTAGAAAAAGCATATACAGATGGAAGAAGTCACATGGAACATCTATTTTCTAAGCACCCACTCAAAAAATAACAAGGCTGTACCATGAAAAAAAGTCATTGAAATACCAAAATAGTAGTGAAGATTAAAAAAGGGCTAATGAGGAAAAAAACCTACATAAAAATCCAAGAATATAAAACTATTTCCAAAAAAACTCATACTAACCTCTGCATTTTATTGGGTATGAAAGCACTACTGTCTGGTACCACCGAATTGGAATACTGCAACAACAGCAGAATTCAATCAAGGACAACTCTCTGAAGTGGGAGTGTCATGCCCTGAGAGTACCCTCACCTCACCGTGAGGCATGGCGATGGGGCTTGTGTCTCATTTGGGTTTAAATTCAACTCTTCATCTCCGCTTGATCCCCAAGCATCTCTATCTCCTGTTTCTGGATCTCAGTCCTCACTCAGGACTGCCTTGAAGGCTTCGCAGTCCTGTTTCCCTTTGTGCTTTCAGCTCTCAATGTGCTCAGTCCTTTGTGGAGCCATTGTCGCTGTCATCTCCATTAACCCTGGAGCCTGCTGAGCGTCCCTCATGGCAGCACTCTCAGCAGCTAATAGTTTTTCCTCAGTTTGTGATCATCTAAACATTTCTTTCTGAAGATCAACTTCCTGCCCTTGAAGTGCAGACATTAATAGCCAACACAAATAGATACAATGACTACCTGTTTTTCTCATACTATTCCTCTCTTATTTTAGAAGATGCCTTCCACAGTGATACTATATTGGACCTATCAGATCTTCATCCCAAGGAAGAGGACTATGGATTTTTACAGCCAATTCTTTCCATGGTCTGAACCAGCTGGATACCATAAAGACATTTTGGGAGTCAGGGGCATCCACCTCCTTCCTGTTCCCACCATCCTTGTGGTCAAGCACAAGAAGTCTTTAAAGCCACACAACCCCTTTTTTCCTAAACTACTGACCCAGAAACAGCTACAAATTTCAAAATACCCTTCTGTAATTAATCCAAAGAAGTTCTAATCACATAGACACTCACACACACACACAGAGGTAGGTGTGTATTTATCAGTTGTTGTTATGGAGGTCATTTTACAAAGGTTGGGCTATGCAGACAGCCCACACGAAATCCTATTCTGAATTAGGGATGGCATTTGAAAAGTAGTATAAAAAATCAATGAGACATCTTATAGAAGGAAAGGTTTTTTGTTTTGTTTTGTTTTGGTTTTTTTTTAAATCTCTAAGATAATTTTACTCCTTCATGCTCTCACACCTCATATGGAAAGCATCAAGATATCTGTGTGAAAGTGTTCTGGCCAGGATCAAAACAGAGGATGGTGTGTGCATTCTCGTTTGTATGCAAAACAAGATGAGGCAAGCTACCTGTTAAGACCTCATTAGATATCTGGTGTTCATCTGCATTGGTGACAACAAACTGATTTTCAACTTCCTCTTCAATCTTGCTTGAGTGGATGCTGCTTAGGATCACTTACATTGTTATTTTGTTTCAGTGTTTCTAGGTTTCATGCAAATTTCCTGAGCTTCATAATTCTTAATTCCCTTATAGAATCATAGAATCACAGAATGGTTTGGATCAGAAGGGACCTTTAAAGACCAGCTAGTCCAGCTCCCATGCTGTGGCTGATTATGGCTTTTTTGCCACTTCCATCCCATTCTTCATCACCTTGATACCTCATTTTTATGTCAGTTTGCTCCTCCTCCTCTTCATTTGAATGAAATCACAGACATGATGCTAATATATACCTTCTGGTTCTTCTTTTGTTGTTTCTTCTGGTGCTTCAGTATACACATGCACAATTCTACATACACATGGTAATTCATAGGAATCAATATTTGTTTTACAAATCTCTACAGTGGGATATTCTGGGAGACCTCAGGCTGCACTGGGCACCTAAAGGTTTAGGCAGCTAAATCACAGAATCACAGAATGATTGAGGTTGGAAGGGACCTCTGGACCACATATGGTCCAACCCTCCTGCTCAACCAAGGCCACCTAGACCATTACACAGGAGAAATTCTGCATAGCTTTTGAATATCTCCAAGGAGGGAGACTCTACAACCTCTCTGGGCAGCCTGTGCCAGTGCTCAGTCATGCTCACTTCAAAAAAAGATGTTTGCAGATGTTCAGAGGGAACTTGCCATGTTTCAGTTTGGGCCATTTGCCTCTTGTCCTGTCACTGGGCACCACTGAAAAGAGCCTTGCCCTGTTCTCTGTACCTTCCCTCCAGGTATTTCTACACATTGAAAAGATCCCCCTGAGGCTTCTTTTCTTCAAGCTGAACAGTCCCAGCTCTCTCAGCCCTTCCTCATAGCAGAGAAGTTCCAGTCCCTTATCAAGCCATTGCTATCCACAAAGCATGAAGCATTTGGAAAACAGGAAATAAAGCATTTAAACTGGAAGACTAAAAGGTTAGGAAATCATATTGCTACATGGAATTCTAAATTAATTTGTTCTATTTAATTTATTAATATATAGTAATAGTGTAATGTGGTCACAGCTTCTTAACAAGAATATGTTAGTTTTCTCAGTCTGTCACACAACAATTTAATTAAGACCATTGGCTAGAGTTAAAGTCATTTGCCAAAAATGTAGCTAAATATTAGAACAGATCATGAAGAATTCTCCGTCACTGGACTAATATTTACTGAATGTTAAATAAATGCCAATTTTATTTTTGTTTTTAAGTATATAACTTAGTTCAAGCACAGCTCTTGAGTGTGGAGCATGATGCACTATAAAGACATACTATAGTAATTGCACACTCTGATCATAAAATCCAAAGGGACACATTCAAGGGGTGAAGCCGTTAATGTTTACATGATATGGCCCTATGTCTCAATGGGAGCAAAGAAATGAAACAGATATCTTTGAAGTATTTGTAGGAACCAGCTCCCCTCTTTTCTTGGTTGTACCAGACCCAAATGCCTCGTCCCTCATACTAACCCAGTTCCATTCCTTGTTCTGTTTAGTCTTTATAATATCCTTTTTCAGCTGTTTTGAGACTCCTTATTTGCTCCTTCTCCACCATCCTGCCTTATCTTGGAGAGGAACCAGGAGCCCTTGGCTCAAAACAAAGCAAAGATATATTTGGCTTTTCTTCTTAAGGCAACATTTCTATTTCTGTAGTTCCAGTGGAATTTAATTAAACTGTTGCATTTCTATGAATCTTTCAACTCAACCAGTACAAACAACCTGATAAAGGAAAAATGCCCTCTAGAAGAGAGCTCTCACCAGAAGATAATAGTTAACATGTTGTGGCAAGGTTTTATTTCTCACAGAAGAACTCAGGAAGGTACTACATCTTCTCTTACACTCTATGATATTCAGGATGTGCTATCTGATTCCAGATCTTGATTTGCTGTATCAGTAGCAGCAGAGGTAAAGGGCATTATGTTATGAAGTTTTTCCATTCCCTCAACATAGTGGCATGAAATTCAGCAAAGATGTGCAGAAGGTCTGTTGCAAATGAAAACAGAAAAATCTGTCTAGATGATATGGTTCCAAAAATGTCTCAGCAGAGATTCACTGAACTGCAATAAAAAATGCCCTGAGGCTCTGTCTCATTGAACATAATCTATTCTAGGACTACAAGAACCCTTTTTGTATTAATCATTAAGAAATGAAGGATCTCTGCAAGAGCCAGGACACTAATATAGAAACGAAGACTGGGAGTGAGAGACAAAAAGGGGCACGACATATTTAATTTAGAAGAACAGAGCTAGAAAAAAGGGTCAGATCTGGGAAAGGTAATAGGAATGAAAAGCCACAGATAAGAAGCGGAGAATGAGGTCCTTGAGATACTGCAGAGAAAGCTGAGAGGTAACTTTCTGGTTGGGTATCCTCTGTATCAACACTGGGGGAATTTTTGCTCATCTAACATCAGGACTAGTGTTCTTTTGCATTTTTTTTTTTTTTCTAAGATTAGCATTGCATTCTTTTTTGATGTCATCAAGTTATATTGTTTTTCCCTTATGTCTGCATAGAATGGACACCATGTCAAGCGTTATAAATACTAAGATCTTCAGCTTTGTGAATTGTTTAAATTTTTGTGCTTCTTGATTTTTTACTTTTGCTGTATTTATACCACTTCACATAATTAAATTTAATGAATTTGATCTTGTTAGTGAGATCCTAAATAATTTCACAAAGAACTTGTTTCCCAAATTCATCTTAAACTGAGCCAATATTCTTCTTTAGAACCATTTTAAGCTAAGCTGTATAACTTGTTGTTATAATTAAGCCTTTATCCACAGCTATTCTGAAGTCTTATTTCAAGAGCTGCTACGCAGGGATTTCATCAGGCCAAGATAGTAGCTAACAATTTGTTTTAACTGTGTAAATACCAGCCTTAAACATACCTTTCACTTTGACTTTTGACATTTCTCACCTGTCTGTTTTAAAGATTTTTGAGACACCAGCAGTAACCTATAAAACCAATTTCTTACTTCAAAGCTACTTGAATTTTCTGGTTTGTATTTCATGGCTACACGTGGCACAACTGCCACTTAGAGAAAACAGCAAAATAGGAACTCTAGGGAAGAGATACCAACACCACCAAAAAAACCCTACAACTGTACTCTGTCCCGGCTATGATTATTCATTTTGCACTGTTTTCCTGTTTACTAGGGTGACTGGTAGACTTTAAGTATTCTGGTTTTGAGAGTATTAACACCAGAAAGATTTTTCCGTTCATGAATGCTGTCATATATGTAAAGTACAATATGTTTACCTGCTTTACACAGAGTAGAAAAAGTTTACAAATTGTTGAGTTCTGGGGGTTTTAGGTAGCTGTTTGTGTGAGGGTTTTTTGGTCTAGCTCTAGATTTCTAAATGGTTCTAACTCTTTGAAAAATACATTGTTGGTTTTTTTTTTTAGTAGTAGTAGTTATCATAAGTTTTTTTTCTGCATAATTTTATATCCTTTTCCCATAAAGAGGGTATGTCCATATAAAAAAAAAAAAAAAAAAAAAAAAAAATTCCTTGTATATAGAGAAGCACGTGCTTATTGAAATTGTTTTTACATTTTTGGCACCTGAAAAGTTTTTTTGAAGAATGGAACAGTTAAACTGGAGGAGGAATGAGCTGAGATCTTAAAGATAAAATCTGAATATGCATCAGGGAATTATGCAATCCTAGGGAGATATTCAAATATTAATGTTTCAGATATCAGTATAATAACAGAGAAGAGCAAAGTAAAAGCGAACACCAATAAAATAAACAAGCAGTGTCCCAGTTGTGCCACTATTACCCTTTGCTATTGAAAACCTGTAAGACTATGGGAGCAGTGTGAATAAAAATGGTTTCTACTACTAGAATGCCTAACAAATTATGATATCTGATTAGAAAATCTATCCTGATACATGATGAATGACACAGGAGTAAGATACCAGTAACTAGCTTTAACAGGTATAATCTACTCACTAAGGTTACATCTTGTCAGAGAAGTGGAATTTAAAATAGAACTAAAGAGTGTTGAAGATATCACAGATTCCAGTAAAAATATTATATAGTCAAATTTGTATTCATACAAGTCAAACTGTAAGAGAACACAAAGTATTACAACATGGGCTTCTTTGACAGGAAGTGAAAATTTTGTGACAAAAATGACTATGGTTAGAACTTTTCTCTGAGCAGGGACCAGATTAAACTGCAAAACAATTAAGTTTATACAGACAAAGATTAAAAGGGACTTGAGCAGTTCTACTTATACCCTCTTAAATAAAGAATATCCAATACATTTCAGAAGGCAGCACACTTTAAATGGGGAAAGGACATACTTTTTGTCTATTCCAAAAATATTTTGTAGAACTCTGGTTGCTCTTAGATGTCATTCAGGCAGTAACTTGACATAAATCAAAAAAGGAATCAGACCTCCATCAGCTTTCCAGACCTGAGGGATCAGATAGCCATCTAGACAAAAAAGGGTTTCTAGACAAAAGGGTTTTTCTCTTGGGAAGAAGGAGGAAGTTAGGGAGGGTTGTTTTGCCTCCTTTGCATGTGTGTGTGTGTGTGTGTCAGGGGTGGGGGGTGGGGTAGGGTCAGTGTGGATTATTGGATTGGGTTGGTTTTTTTTTCACAGAAGACACCTAAACTTTATAATTTAGGAGAGTTAAGAAATGCCTATACCGTCCTTTAGAGCAGTATGCAAGAACAGACAAGTTATATCTATCCTCTTGCAACCATATATTTTACTGCAGCACAATTTATAGTTTGGATCCCAAAAGATGTGTAGGTTAAGCTCAAAACCTTGTTTATGGGCAAAGAAACACACCTTGTATCTATATAAAGCCAAGAATTTATTGTTACTATAATTGAAATAGTATATTTCAAGAATCAATATTAGCCTGTATCCAATTGTTATACAAAAAAAAAAAAAAAATTAAATAGTTAAAATTGTTATACACACACATAGTTTCTACCTCTTTTCTTGGTGTTCTAACTTTTTGTGCTTCTTTGGGCCCTAAGGCTGGTAGTTTCATTCAGCTGTTGGTGGTCGGTGTTGAAGTGAAAGTACTCCCAAAATACCAGGCAGGATGGAAAAGGAGACAGAAGTACAGATTACTGAATCCCTTTTGCAGTGCAACACTGGGGGGGGTGGGTAAATCTTACAAAACTCAGGACATATTTTGTAATAGTGAATGGGAGGTTTACATGTAACTGCTACTATCAGGACTTCCATCTGTTAATACCATTCTGTGCACAACTCCAAGCAGACATACTAAAGACAGTAAGACTCAAAATTGAATAAGCTCAAAGAAGAGTTACTGGAACAAATGGCAAATGAAGAAGCTTTCACAGGAGAAATCATATCTTATGAACTTGACTTATACAGACAGGCTAATAGAGAGACAATAGGCTTCCATGGCAGAATATTTTGTTTTGCCACATGACCAGAATAAAACTTTCGTGTTCGAGATAACTGTGTTAGAGAATTACTACCAATTTGATTTTCTTGGTTTGCTTTGTTTTTGGTTTTGGGCTGGTTTTTTTGGTGTTTTGTTTGTTTTGTTTTTTTTTTTTTTTCTGTCCCAGATAAAGTCATGCCCCTTGTTGACATGACACAAAAAATACTCTGCCTTTCAAACAAAATGATAGGTCTTGGCAGCCTGTTGATCATAAGAAAATGATGCCATGCCTTTGAGAGTTATGAAAGGGATTTCCAGCTAGCTACTGCAAACCAGCATTGTTGCAGGATCTTTGTGATTCGTTACTGCACTGTGCCCTCAAAGTGCCATTAACATAACTAAAAGTAGAATTTATTCAGTTCTCAAGTTGTTTCAAAGGGGCTTATTATGTGCTTTTCCCCTTGGAGCACTAATTCACCCATTCAGTTCATCAGAACTGCAACACTGAGAGGGAGCACAATTACATACCACCACAAATTGCTTAAGTATTTTCTAGAAAAGAGGATGCCCTTTCGATTTCTTTAAAATAACATGGATTGATTAGTGTCTCAGATAAATTTTTAAATATTTATGACAATTTTTGTTTTGTTACATTACCAAAATGTAAATAATGAGGGATACTATGGTTTAGTTGCAGGCATGTGGATAGCAAACAGCTAAAGTGTCTTGCTTTATTGCTGTTCATTTTTTGGTTTATAACTGCATGAAGTAAGTTGAAGCAACCTGTTGTGCACTCATAATTAAAAAGCCTTCTGCCAATTGCTTCTGTTAAATAATAGCTTTCTTCTTAGAAGAGTGCTTTCTCATCATTAAGGACTGCTGCCCTTTTGACTAATACAAGTAATTTTCCTTGATACTGGTAGGATTTTATCCACAGGGATCAATTCATTCACCTATATGAAGGATTGTGCTTTACTTATGTGCTCAAAGCTGTCCTCAGGTGCGCCTCAAGTGATGCCCAGCCCTTTAACTAGCAGTACAGTAAGTAGGAAGGTGTGTGCTGCTGAATATATGAGGACCAAGCTCAAACCTTGGGTGCCAAGCTGACCATGCTGTTCAGTTGTTGGGGCACTCCTCAGCTTTGCAGTGAAACTTGTTTTTTTCAAAACAAGTCTGATATTGGAAGTACAAGCTCAATGCAGTGTCACCGTGAATTCACTAGTGCCACTTGGCCTCAGAGCTGGGCATCTCTTAGGTCTTTTATTTAGTAACATGAATATACATAGTGGGGCTTGTAGGTGTACTTGTGCCCCAATACACAGACTAAACATTTGCTGTTTGGTTGATGCAGAAGCTGCGCTTCTGTTTTTGGTGTGTCTATGGACAATATGGTTATGGTATTTACATGCACTGAATGCCATTTGTATTAGTAGGTTTCAGGGTTTCTCTTTTCCCCTCTTAGGACACACAATCCACTGAAATATTATTAAAAAGTAATTAAAAGTAATTAATAATTATTAATTAATAAGTAATTATAAGTAATAAGAAAAAATATGTAGAACCCGAAAGAGAAAATAAGAGAGAGGAAAGGAAGGGAGGAAGGGAGGGAGGGAGGGAGGGAGGGAGGAAGGAAGGAAGGAAGGAAGGAAGGAAGGAAGGAAGGGAGGGAGGGAGGGAGGGAGGGAGGGAAATATTTTCTTAGGTGTGTTTAACCTGTGATGCCATTCAGAGCAGAGAAAGTGATTGAAACTTTTGACAATGAATAGATGCTGAAGTATTCCCTCCTCAGATTTGCAAAACAATACATGACACTTTGCTTTGTCTTATGGCTTTCGATACAGTGAGAAAGTGGTGTTTCTTTATGCCAGTTGGCTAGCTATCAGCCATCATTTTTCCACTGCAAATAATTCAAATGTGAGACAGATCTATGGACTGCCTGAAAGAGCAGTTTTATATGGCTTATTTATGCTTTTTTCCATGTTTCTGTTTAAAGCAGATGGCGATAAAGTAAGGAAAATATATTGTATATCTCTTTCTTCCCAACTCAGAGGAAGGACTATACTCTTGCTACAATGCTTCTCTTAGAGTTTCATTTTTCACTAGTGTATTTATTCCCATCTTCATCTAGTAACAAATGTGTTACATTATTTACATTATTTACTGAATTTAGGTCCATAGTACTTTGCCTTTTTATGATAGAGGCTTGTTAAATTGCAAGTGCTAAGCCCATTTAAATGCATTTCCAAAGAAAAACATTTGTGGTCTTTTTTTTGCCTTTTTTTTTCCCCTCTCCCCTAGTTCTTCTGTTTATATCAAGGCATGTTATGAATCTGTTACACAGTTTAATCTTTCATTTCTTTTCTGATGGTTCTTGCCAGATACTTTGTATTGTAGCCTAAAATTGATCTAATTGTCTCAAAAACTTATGTTTAAAATGTGTCAAAAGTTTGATTACAGTTGTCAAATATTTCTTGCATTATTTTAAATGCTTATGGTTTTCTTTCATTTATTTGCTTTTTAGTGTCTTTAATATTTCCTTTTTTTACAGGATGATCTGTGATAGATTTTGATGATTTTTTTTAATTTTTTTTTTTTTTTTTTTTTTAAGTTTCACAAAAATATTAGGGACAAGGGATGTAACACCAGGCAAATACCACAGCCACCTCCAGACTCTTGGTCTCTACATATTCTTTACCACCTGGTTTCTGGGTATGCACGTTGTGTATGCAACTAAGAAGAGTACAAAGTGCCTGTGAACCAAGACCTGAATCTAGGCAATCTGTACTCTAGGACATAACAGAGCATGTTTTCAATTTAGACTAGTTTATGCATGCCCTTTAAAGGAATTTTCAGTTGGATTTGATTACTGGAGACCATCATCTAATGTTCTGTTTCTCAAAAGCAGGAAGGTTCATCAAGTTGTTATTATGAAAATAACTTCCTTCTGCATACTATTTAATGATTAGAACTATATGAAGCTCTCAAGCTACACTCATCTCAGAAATACATTAGGAATTTCATAATGAAAGCACTAGGATTCTCTGTCGTTGCTCCTTCCTCCTGTATGCCCACCTTTTAGTCATAAGCAGTAGTTTGGTTATAATACCTTCATTTTCATTTTAAAATAGATATTTCGTTGGACAAACAGATAGATCTGGTATTTATAACAATTATATTGTATATTTTTACCTGTTCTCTAGACATAAAGAAGATGTCTTAAAAAAAAGAAAACAGATTTCAGTGGAAGATTGAGAAACTTTTCTATTGCACTGGTGTGTCAAGTAATAATTGATTTTGCACAATTAATTGTAGCTCAGAAACTGAGTTCAGCACTTAATGGTGTCTTCATTTACAGTCTGGTACAGCTGGAAATCAAAAAAAAAAAAAAAAAACAAAACCACAAACCAAAAAAAACCCCTAATCCTAATCATTTAAGGTTTTGTTTTTCTTTTTTTTGTTATTTCTTTTCTCAAACGAGTTGTGTTTAATATCTACCTGAATAAGCCTGATTGACGTGGTTTTACTAACAGTTCTAAAATTACACTAGACTAAAGTGGACACGAAGTGTAAGTGGTTAGAATAAATAATGCACACCTTACACAATGTATTGCTGCAAGTAAACAATTTAGGTGGTAACATAACTCAGCTTCTAGCTCAAGGCTTGTTTTTCTCTGTTGTCAGGAAATCTTAATGAAAGAGCAGTAGAAAAAAACCTGTGCGTGTGAATTTGGAGTGCAGACAAGACAATGCATACAACCCCCCGCTATTTGAACAGAGTCATTTATTACTATGGTGCCAAGAAATACTAAAGAAATCAGACTGGCTGGGGATGCTTTCCATTATTTCGTCTTTCTATCAGACATCTTCTATTAGATTAAATAGAATCTTCCCCAACAACCAATTTACCAACCAGAGAATGGTGTTACAATTTAGTAAGTGTTGCTTTTCCTCTGTTAACTCGTTTTGAGCCCTTCTTTGTGCATTATTTTTAAAGGTCTTAATCACACTTGCATGAAGCCTGGAAGAGTGAATAAGAGAAAAAGAATTTTTTCCTTTATTCCTATCATCCACTGAAGCCAAACCAAGTTAGAGCAAGTTAGAGCTCTGTGCAAAAACTACCACTTAGCACTGGTGTGGCTTTTTATTCAGTCATAGATTAATATTACACTGTTTTTTTTCCAGCTGTCTTCTACACCACCATACAGAACCTCCAATTTTGGCACTACACACAATGTCAAAATGTCCCCATGCAAAGAATCACCCACTCTGCCACAGGGGTTCATGAGAAAATGAGGTTGACTATTTCAGGACCTACATATGGCTCTTGTTTCTCTCAGTATCTCTCTAGTGGGAACCAGGCTGTCAGAAGGATCTTTAAAACTATTTTTCTACATGTCTCTTACTCAAAAAGAAGTATTCAAATATCGGGGGAAATTAATGTAAATAAGCACTGACAATATTAATTTACCTACCCCAAGGGAGGGTTGTCATGCATTCTCTTTTGCTGTTTCACTAGTATTAAGCATGATAATGCTCCTGCCAGCCCCCTGGAGGATTCAGTGGGTCTAAGAGGAGATGAAGATGGTAAAGAATGAAGTACTGTCCGTGCCAAGTTGCAAGACAGAATTCATTTAATCCTACTTTCCTTACTCTGTGAAGAGAGGGCAGAAGGCCAGCACTAAGAAGGTAGGGTCCTGATGGCAACACCTTCTTGTCTACCTGTAAAATGCTGATCACGTGTTCTAGTATGTGCTAATGTCCGAAGTATAAAATTGGACTGAAAATGCAGGAAAAAAGGAACTTTCTCCAAACTCTTTATTTACTTGTAATTTAATTTTCTTTCTTTAATTTGTTTAAAGGGATTAATGAAGTATTTGGTTACAGGAGTTTGTGATCTGGCATTTTTTTAGAGCTGGAAGGGATAAATAATTAGATTTGAGAAACAGGTAATTCTAAATGCAAAAACAAGTTGCCCATGTAACTTCGTCATTATTTGGCACTCATGACTCTTGGCAAAGAACTTGTTAACTTGCCAGCAGGCTTCAAGCCCTCCCTTTTGTCATTCATAAGTGTGAAGAGACAAGAGAATATATCTGGACCGGAAATAATTTCAGAAAGTTCCATTATATACATTGTCCTCTGTGCTCTGGTGGTCTGCCCAAAGAATCTGTGGACCAGTTAATCCAGCTCAGAGCTGGATTAATTCTAAACACTGAACATAATACTCCTCTGTCACTAAGAGGCTCATTTTTGATCCAACACAGTCAAGGAAAATGGTCCATGGCAATGGAGATGCTCATTATAGGGAAGTATTCCTCCCGTGTTGGTTTGATGAAATGGAAACTGAACCTTGTACAAACAGACCATATTCTTGTTAAATTTTTCCTTTTGATTACACAAGTTTGGTCTCATAATTTTTATTGCCTTTTTTTTTACTTGTTGATAAATACATCTCCATTAGCACTAACTGCAGCAGTATAATTTTTACAGTCAAGTTTTTTGTTTTCATAGGTCCTCTACATAGTCTATCTGCACAAGGAGAGGATGAATATATCTTGAAGTAGATGAGCAGCTGTGATGCAATTCCAGTTGGTTTCAGTAACAGTTTAAAAAGCAGTGTAATAGCACCTGTCAGTATAATTAGATTCTGTCAAGTGCTATCATAAATTTCAAGCCTAATACATTGATAGGTGATTTTTTGTGTGTGTATTTTATTTATCAAGAATTATTAAATGTTACGTCTAAAGTAGTAGGGAACCAATGAAGGCATCATATAAATACGCATATCAAAGCTGTCGTATATGTACAGAATGAGAAATCTTTTTTTTTTTTTTTTAACTGCTAAAGATGCTAATAAAAATAAAGCAGAACTCCCAATTATATGGTTTTACAGTCATTATAAAATATGATCTGGGAAATTAGAATGTAGTAGCATTCTGGGGATGCTTGTCTGGAACTGAGGCATCTAGAAACACTAAGTAGTGCTTTTCGTTTCAGCAAAGGGCAAGGACTAATTTGCATTCTTCTATGGTTCTTGCTACGAGCAGATCAACAAAGCAGTGTTGGCTTCAGTCCTGACAATTCTGGCTGATAGCCTCCCTTCCCTGGCTGCATGGTGTGTGACTCATGCTTTTACAAAGTGTATGAGGGATAAAGGGATTCATCCTGCACCCGTTGACTTCAGTGGCACAGTATCAAACACAAAGGCTCATTGAAACTCAATGGGACTTAGAATCCTAAGCAGAGCTGTACAAGAAACTAATTATTTAGTTATGGTACTGAATTTTTGAATTAGGTTTAAAAGATAAAAAAGTGGGATGGTTAGAAAAATATCTGTGTTAATTTATACAGAACGATCAAAGGTCAAACAAAGCATTATATTTGCCCTAGATAAAACTCTCGTTGTATAGGGGGAAAGCAAAACATTTTTTTTATTATTTTAAAAAGTTTCAAAATGGAAAAAGATGTTTCAAAAAACCCACCGTAATATAAATATTTCACTTAGTAAATGTTGATATGAAACTTTCAATTTAAAATCTTTGTTCAATGAATCTGTTCACAAATAGTTTCAGTCTCTCAAGATTTTATCTTTTTAAAATAAGTAATTTACGGAAGAGTATATTACTCAAACTCTTCATACTAGACTACTTTATCAAGTTGAGATGTACAGGTTTGTTTCCTTAGTGAAGACGACTTGCTTTGAGGAAGGGGTTTGTCCTTCCTCCAGTACAGTCCCTCCCCTCAGAGACTCCTATCCTTACCACATAGTTGACTTCTGAAGACATTACCTAATCATCCTGCCTTTTTAAAAAGAAACATGCACATTAATACAGTGTGTGGGAAAAAAATCAGGGCTTGCAACTCTTCATCAGAGTGGAAGGGTTAATTTATGAGACTAAAGCTTTTTTATGACTTAAAGTCTCCTCTGCCACTTTTTGCTCGGTAGCTTCACTCATATATTACTCCTTTGAAAGATGAAAGAACAGAGAGCTTGTATCTGGATGCCGAGGACCTTATCACAATCTCCTTGTAAAATTAAAATCAGTCAACTACGAAGTAAAAACTCTAAAAGAAGAAGACAAAATACTGTTTGTAATTTGTTATACAGATTTAGGTTAGACATTTGACAAGTCTCTTCCCAGGGGATATAAAAAAAGATACTGCCGAGTTTATGAGTTGACTTGGAACATCCTTATAGAGATTTTCTCTTTTCAAGCTAAGAGTCTGATAGATAGCTATGATTTCAGAGTGCATTAGATGAAGACATAAAATGTTAAGGGACCTGTGGTGTATTACTAGTTTTACCCAAAACTTTGATAAAAGCAAGTGCGAAAACACATAATTTAACTCCTTCATTTCAAACTCATTTCAAAACAGTGTAAGAACAATTAGTAAAATAAAATAAAATAAAATAAAATGTTTAATTCTTTCATACTGTAATCTTCATATGAAATTTTTAAAGGTTAAAGACCGCTTACTATGTATGAATTTCTATGTAATGGCAAATTAACTACTCAGATAATTAAGCAATCTGCTCAAAGTTCTCACTCTGATTTTTGAAGTGCTAATAAGACTAAATTGCTCAAATCCAGGAAAGGAATTAAGATATGTGAAATGTTAATTAGATGAAGAAACAGAACTAAAAAGAGAATCAATGTGAAATAGGGATTAAACAAGAATAAATAAATATTTCAATTGGGAATTAAAATAAAAGAGAAATGAAATAGAGACAAAATAACAATATATAAATTGATGGCCCCCATGATACAGTAGAGTATAAAATCTCGCTTATTTTAAAGTATGTTGCTGAGATAGCACTATGGCTCCCTATTTACTGTGTGTGTTGGAAATACTTGGGATGTTTTGAGCTGCTGGAGTGTGGCTCCACATCACCATGGGTATCACAGATGAGACTCAGAGCCAGGCTGTTGGAACCTGAATTTACAAGTAAGATGGCTCTGTAAAGTGTTGTTATAATCAAAGGTCTAGGCAATGCTATAAGACTAAATACGGAAGGCTAAAAAGCTCCTCAGCTGACTAGTAAGCTTCTACTTTAGGATGAATACAGTAGTTCTGTAAATTCAGCTGACTATGGACTAGACAACAGAGTAGACACACAATCTAAAGTATACTGTAGACCCCTATATACTACATTTAAGCATCTGAATCTGAAGGAGAATTTCTCTCCCATTTACCAGTTGTTCTCAGTAGATGTGTGCAGAAGAACATGCAATACTGTTAACAGTAACCTTGACGTAACAGATCACAGAAATACATGATTGGATTCTATTTGCTGAACATTCCTGCTTAATGCCTTTTGACGCATAGTATAGTATAGTATATCTCTGTGTCCTTGAGGCTGGCGTGCATAAGACAAGATATATTGGACACCTTCACACTTCCAGAATGGAGAATACCCAACATGGTTGAAAAATACACTGGCTTTTTGCTGAAACTTTGTTTAGTGGGAGAAAAGGAGGCATGGCTGTTTACTGTCCCCAGAGGAGCACATAACTTGTCTTTCTAGGGCTCTTCAGTGGGATCTGGAGGGAACATGTTCTGCTGTGGTTTGGCCGTTTTCCCTGTGTTTGACTCCTAGCTGTCCCTTCCATACAAAACCAGTCCAGCTAATGCTATTTCCATTTTCTCCTCCAAACTATGGTAAAATCCATTTTTCTTCCCTCATACAGGCTTTTTGTACATTTTGTCCCTGTTCCAACTGTAGGTGCATGGCCCACAATAATCACAAAGCAAAATGGAAGCTTAAACGGTTTCCTGTGTGAAAAACTTAAAATATAATTTAAAGGGGAACATGGTTTTGGGAATAGGAAGATGAAGGAGAAGAAATCAGTGTAAGACAAGTACAAGGAAAATTTTGCCAGGAAAATGTTTGTTTTCAAATAGTTTCAGTTTGGCAAAAATACATTCAAAAAGTCACAGCTCCATCCCAGAGCTCCATTCCCTGAATTTATAAAAAAAAAAAAAAAAAAAAAAGTGCTTTAAAACAGCTTGTTATCATCCTTACCTACAGTACGTCCGAATGCTCATGTCATCCATACAGAGCAGTTTTCTACTTGTTCAGAATTTTTACTGAAGACACAGGTTTTCCCTGTGCTCTACTCTCAAGGTTAATAGTCATGTTGCTGTTGACTCTCTGGTGATGACTTCATCTTACTACCTGTCTGCTGGAGGATAAAGAATGTTGCACAGGAATTAATGTTCCTGCAAGCATGACTAGCCAAATGTAGCAGGAACAGCTTACTGGAGTGGAAACAGGTTGGAAAGATAGGCAATCCTTTCCTTGTGTTGCTCATCCAATGCCTGATCACCTTTACATCATGAAAAAATAGCAAGTACGAATATGAAAAAATAGGAGACCTGGTTTGGGGCACATTTTGGGGATACATGACAGACTGATCCCTAACACATGACAGTGAAAGATAAAAATAAGAAAAATGAATGTCAAGTAAATACAATAATACTTGTAAATTAGTAAAACTAATACTTCATTAGGAGAAGTTGCATGTTTTCAACATACAGCTGATATCCAAGCAATATTATTCTTACACAAAGACTAGGAACAAGAATGGTACATAGCATGATTTAGCATGATTAAATATTAAACAAAAAACAAACTGCAGTGTCAGGAAACTTGTTATGAAAGTATATATTTAACAGGACCAAAAAAAAAAAAAAACATAAAAAAATGCAAGCAACTAGAAGAATACAATGTTGGGGTGTTATATAGGTACGCTACATAGCACTGAATCAATGCTGTGTGAGCAGTTAATATTTTTGGGTTCTGCTGAACAAAAATATATCAAAATACTTTCGATTTACCCAGGAATAGTAATAAAGCCCTATTTAATGCTGTTTCTGAAGCAGAAATACTGTAAGTCACAAGATGTTGTCTTTTATTTGGAAGATCTTTCTTTTTTAATAAGAAATATATTATGTTAATAATTTCTACATGTTGATTCAAAAATAGAAAAAAAAAGCAAAGAAAAAAAAAATAAATCCTATACTTTGAAACTGTTGCTTTCTATTTTATATCTTTCCATCCCAACACTTGCAAAAATATCGGTCAGTTCAGAATGAGATGAGGGAGAAGATGAGGGGAATGTGTTTATCTATTTCGTTCAGAACATTTTAAAAATTTTAGTTATAACAGACTCAGTCCCAAAGATAACTTTTCATAGAAAGAAATAGGTTGAGTGATTTGTATCGTTACTCAGGAGAAGATATCTACTTTATTTGTTTCAGTAAAGTTTCTCCTGATTTCTTTACCCCAAGCAGCGGTAGTGGAGCTTATATTATGTAATGCTAGTACCTTGCAATGTAAAAAGTGGCACAATTCAGCAGCAGAAACCCAGGATAGTTTCGGATTGCTTTTTCAGAAGCATATTAAATACTTTAACACAGACACCTACAGAGAGGTATTCATCACTGAATAAGGACAAATTATGAGAAACTACAGTGACAAGTAAAATGATGAAATGTAATTTTGTGCATTATATGGTGGAGAAAGACATCCTATTGATAAGATCTATTGTTAATCTTTCCAAAGGAAGTGACTAAAGTCCCATTGATCAAGACACATGATGTTCAATTTGACACTATGTTAGTAAATACTCTATGAGAAATAATGCAGGATGGATTCCTTAGAGGATCTAATCAGATGACTTTTGTTTTTATTTTCTCTTGAATAGTTTGATGTTTTGCATATGGCACACTCATCATAAATTGTTTGACTATCAGAATAATGGGAGAACATTTCCTCCTTACAATCTGTGAAAGTTCCTCTCCTTTTAAAATGGCTCTTCCTCATTCAAAGGACAGAAGCAGAAATGACAAGTTTGGCAACGTCACTGAGGATTTTCCTTATCTTTGTGTTGCTTTTGCCTATCTAATCTTTAAAACATATAAAATCAGAGGGAGAAACAATGAGAATATTTTGACTTTCTGCAAAAAGCTGAAACATTGGGATTGCTTACTTCTTTTCATTTGACTTGAACACTACAATTAGCAGGAAGAGAGGAAAATCCTTTTAATTGCTCAATGTACATTTGATTTTTTTAATAGTATCTTGTATGGCTGCATAGTTGATGGATATTCTGTGAATGTATATTATAATTCTGGGGCCATCACTAACTAGTTCCACAGGAGCAAGGTTCATGTCCAGACTATTTAAATTCAAAGCCTCAATTCAGATTATATGGAATAACTTGTATTACTGTAAAACAAAGATAGTTTGCATTTTCAAATTATGAAAGCTGTTTGCTTTAACCTCTGACATTGTTTTAGAGAACAACAAATATCAAGAAAAAAAAAAAAGGATTTTTGAGATAAATGCATAGATGAGTTTGTAATACCTGTAAAATTCATCAAATGTTTCAGTTACAGACCTGTAACATCAATATACTTCCAAAATTGTTACTTGCTTTTTACATATTTCAGCTTTTCAGCAGTACTGACAAGTGATAGATTACTTTAGAGATCTGATTGAGACTAATCAGGCATTATTTTTATCGAGGTAAACCAACATCACTTGTAGACATGGATATCTGATATAAAAAGTTTAACTTAAAATCTTTAGGGAAAGCTAAGTTGCTGAGGGACAGGCTGGTGGGGAAGAAAAAGAAAATAGCAGTTTCCAAAATGACTGGTTTTCATCTATGGGTAAATGATGACATTAAGGTTTTGAAGATTTATTTGTCTTGTTCAAATATAATGAATGATGAGTCACAAGATTAATAGCATTAGTCGGTTGAAGGCAAGAAGCTGTTGTTGCTGTTCTTACTATTACCATCACAACCGATCTGCCAAGCTGTTATTGTCAGCATATTGCATCAATTTAGCAAATTTCATTAATGCAACGTGGTGTGTGAGGCCAGAGGCACGTAGATGATGGTAGTGTTAATTTGAATTATTTTGTGGAAAAAAAAATTAAAATAACTAAGTAGATACAGTAATCCTTTTATTTGCTTCTTTCCCAATTCCCATAACTTAATTTTTGTCCTTTAATACGGACAACTAACAATGTTTTTTTCTGGGATTACAAAAATATACACTTTAATATCATGATGGTCATGTTAGATTGCATGGCTTTGCTTGTTTCTTAAGTCAAGTTTTTGCTTGATTCATAAGATCCTTAAGCTACAAGTTTTAATGGTCCAAGAAAGCTCCATTCCTTACTAGGAATTAGAGCTAATAGATCTCTGATTTGTAATAGAGTCTAGTAGTAACATAAAAATAAGTCACTGAAAATTCTTAAGGAAAAGAGCAAGAGAAAATTTGGGAACTATGGGTTAAGGCATCGCTTTCCTAAATTCAATCCGCCAATGAAGCTGGCCTTAGTGAAATCTAGCAGCAGTGTAACATACCACAGACCTTATTTATTCAGGTTCTTGAAAGGTCTTTGAGTGAAAGGTCGGTCATCAGTTTTGTTCAGAAACTGCAAAACAAACTCTGGAGAGGAAAGGGATAGAACTTTTATAAGTAATGGACTGAGTCCTGAAAAATTCTGTAGTAGATGACTGAGAATGGTTATGGATACAAATCAAGGAGGATACCGTGAAATTCATGTTCTTCCTTACATTCTTTTTTCAATCTTTTTGTTATTCTTTTTGCTCATGCATAGGGTAGTGTCTGTGTCAAAGTACAGTGCAGAAACACAGATATTTAGCAGTTAGGAAGTAAAGTAGTTTTGTCTTTTCCCTTCTGGAGAATATGAAGTAAAATCTGGGTGAAGAAAACCAAAAGGATTTGTACAGAAACAATTTTTTCTACCTGTTGTTCATTCATACATTTTTTTCTGTATTCAGCTACAAAGTATTAAGAGCCCAAAGGCAAATAGGGCAGTATTCTCTCTCCTTTCAAAAGCATCCCGGAGAGGTGATATTTTCAAAACACCTAATAGGCCCCATATGGGAATTTTTCTGTTTGGTTTCTAAAGAAAAACTTCTCAGTAGAAATGGGAAAGGGGAAACGTTTCCATGAAGCATTGGCTTTTATAAAAAAAAATGAACATTCCAGGTTAAACAAGGCAAGTTACCTTCAACCATTCTATGATCCTGTGATTCTGTGAAGTCCACGGCAACAGTCTGTAGCAAAGAGTAGAGTATACTCTTACCTAAAAAGTGGACTACGAGCATTTTATTAGGGAACAGCTTTCTGCTTTGAGCATTGTCAATAAGAGCAGGTTCAAGACCTGACTCATAGATGTGGAGAAGGACTAGAGAACAAGCAGAGCAATTACTTCCGTCCAGATACAAATATTTCATCTCCTTCCAAACTCAAACCAGGTTGCTCGAAGAATGGATGTGTATTAACAATGTTTCATGCATTTTTTCTATAGGTTGATATGATAGAAATCATGATCATTTTTTTTGTTTCCTGCTGTGATTTTATATTGCTGAGATATTATATTTGCTGGCAACTTAATTTGAAGGCAAATGCTAAGGCAATTGGAGGGTTCAGGGAAGAGATGATGTCTTTCACTCCTGCCAGAATCTGACTTTAAAGAGTGAAAAGTCACTGAAAACTTGCTGAAATAACACTAAAATCTCAAAATGTAAAATAAACTCCTTAAGAAAAACAAGTAAACAAGCAAAAAACCAAACAAAACCCAGACAACAACCAACCAAACAAAACCCCCTGCAGAACAATACTGTACCTTACATGTGTCAATGACAGTACAGAGCAATAGCCATGTAACGGTGAAAAGGTTAAAAAAGGCAGAGAGAAAAAAATAATACCAGTGCTGCTGCTAAATTGAAGAGAAAAATATGTGACAAACATAGCCCTTATACGTCTGGTTAGGCTGACTTTGTACCACCAAAAAAAAAAGGAAGAAAAAAAAAAATCTTTGTTGAAATCTATGCAAGTTTTCAGTTGAGTTTCATGTTACTTTTATAGATTAATATGCATCAGTAAACTATATATTTCTTGGAAAGTAGCCTAGCTAAAATTCTCCCAAGTATCCTAAGTTATCTTTAAATTAAGACAAATATGGGGGCAGTGATGACACAGGGGCAAAAACTGATCTGAGAACTGCAGTACTATGGGAACTAACATTTTCAGTCATTTGTTTATACTTCTTTCAAAGCACAGAGTAGAGTACAAGCAATTCTATTATCTTCATTAGCAGTAAGTAGATAACAGCAACGACAAAAGATATCTGTGTGAAAAACATCCAAGGAAGACTTGCTGTGACAAATCTTCATCTGCCATAAGTAGACAAAGGTCCACTCAATTCAATAGAGTGATTTATTTTATTTCAATATTACTAATGGGAAAAGTACTGTTGCTCTTGCTTGCATAAACTGGTTTTACATTGTTCCTTTTATTCTGCTTCTAAATTAAGTGCTATTGTGGCATAAATGTCTACATCAAATCAAACCCACGTTTCAACATCGTCTGTGAAATAAGAAGCAGAAAGTGAAAATGTACTGTAATGAGGTCTAGACATGTCACCTGTGTCACACAGGAAACACTCAAATTCTTGTTTCATTGACAATTATTTATTTATTGCAGATGTAAATAATAATAAAAAAATCACACCTTGCTCACTTTGAAGCAAACATACAACTCAGATTAATATCATGTCATATGTGATTTTTCTTCTTTTGGCCATTTTGAGGCTTAAATTAATTTATTTTCAACTAAAATTTGATGAGATATGCCAAGTACTGCATGTCTTTTTCCCTTTATTCTTTTCTGAGTTGTATCGAAGCTTTTAAGAATGCACTTGTGTGTAAGTCATGGCACCATGTAGGTTTGTTAATATCATGTTATGAGTATAATTGTGTTTCTCTGGTACAACATTTTACTCTTTTATTTATGTCGCTTAATTCTTTGGGACAAATGAGCCTGATTTACTGATTGTGTATTATACACAGGGTAAATTGAGTAAATTGCTAGTTCATTTATCTTGGCCTTCTATATGCTTTATGCTGTTTAAAAACAGAAAGCTGATTTTACAAAATATAAAAAATCAAAGTCACTCTGATTTCACATTTTTCAAAGATAACCAAGTTTTATTATGTCTGAAAAAATATACTGAAAATTTCAATATGAATACAGTTCAATTAAAAATTTCTAGTATAATAAAAAATCAATCATTTTATCATTCCCCCTTCCCTCATATTTTTAAATAGAATAAGAATAGGAAATTCTTACAGATAACTATATGTAATTTATATGTGAATTGAATCTAAATGTTGAAATGTATGCACTGACAGAAGCAGGCATATAGTAAAATCTAAAGTGGCATTTAATTTGTATTTTGTCTAATAATGTAGTTTTTGTTATTTACCTCATATGAGTCACTCCATTTTACTATGAATTAGAAAAAAGTTATGAATATGTATTCAACTAAGAGATTTCCTGTATAAACAGGAAATCTTTCATATATATATATATATATATAGGAAATATTTGATGAATTAACCAAAAAAAATAAGTTTTCCTAACACTGGAATGAGTTGTTCTTTGATGTCAGTGAAGTAATCTGAACAGCTCTTTGAGAAATAAATCTTTTCCTGGGGCTCCATTTTCTTTTCTGAATGTGGTATTTTTGTAGTACTTTATGCAGCAATGTGCTTGTAAAACCCTGTGTTGTTTTATAATAACCAACAATGTTCCCAATCTTCACTGACTAATTATGACTCAAACTATTACATGACGTAAAATTGGAGACTAAGCATGTAAGTACCAGTTCTAGTGATATTTTTAATAAAAGCTTGACTGATGAATGTTTTCTAGACAGATGCAACTAAATCCCATAAATACATGATAAATACTGTCTTAACTGTAACTTTCTTGCTGTGGATAAGATAAAAAATTCAAATGTATTATGAATATGGCACCAGTGATTATTTTTTCAGCTTCTAACAGAGAGGAAGAACACACTGGAAAGTCCTCAGTTTACAAATGACAAATAAACTGCTACACATATGGGTTTTTTTTAAGGGAACATGGATATTGTTCTTGGTTCAGCAGTGTTGAATTCAGTGGAAATGTTGCTAATGGTTATAGAGGGAAGAGATTTAGACAAATATGCACATATGTGACTAAAGAACTAGTGGAATTAAAGCTTTGCATAAGAATGCACAGCGCTTTCCAGAGTCACAAATGGGGCCCTAACACTTGCAGGCTTTATGTCTAAATGTTATTTGCTCATTTGACCTTGTAGGAGAAAACCGGTTATGATAGCTGAGTAAACAAAGGGACATGCTTTCCATACCATTGAATTGTCTTCAAGAGTGAATTTTGATGTGAATTCTTGAAGGCTTTTCATGTTAATAAACTCTAATTCTGAAGTAAATATTTAAATGTAAAGTAAAGAAAGGGAGAGCAGGGTAAGGTACTTAGAAAAATAGTCCAATTTCAGGAATTACGGCTTTCAACCTCTTAGGGAGCTAGGGGGGAATTTTCCCAACTACAGATAGTGTCCAAGAGAACCCTTGACAGATCACCACAAGGTTATTGGTATGTCTTCATAGCATCAGGTACCTCTTCATACTTGAGGTCGTTATTCTTCATTCAGTCCTTTCTCACTGGTAGGGTGTTTCGCTATTCCAGCATCTGTTAGAACTTCTACTGCTTGAGAATGCTTGTCCAGGTGACTGGAATAAGAGCTGTGATTGCAGGTGTACAAGTCAATGAATTCTTCTCCCAGAAATGGTCAAGACAGGAAATGCTTGCTGGTCATGGCCTGGCACTGGGACAAGCAACAGCTGAAGACCCATCTAGTAGGTCCCTTGCGGCAGTGGTTGGAAGACAGTGAGCAAGCCAGGACAAACCAAGTCACATATATTATGTCCAAACTGTCTGTAGATGTATTTCTATATCTACATTCATGCTCTATCTGTCTCCCTCCAGGCTCAGGCTAAAATGTGTACCTCCATGTGTGTGTACAGAGGAGGAACTAGAAGGGCAGGCCAGTTGAACACTAGTTACAGAGCCTTAGCGTAGCCTACTGGGTGAAGCACTTCACAAGTGCTCATAAGTGTTCTCAGAAGAGTGACAAAATGAAACACAGTACAGGGAGCAGGAACTCGGTATTTTCTCTTCCACTTAAATACTCCACATTTAAGTATTAGAAAGGAAAAAAATATATATATATATTTGAAATAGGAACGTTGATTTTATTATTCACAAAGTGTGTGCTGGAGTAGCTGTCTTTCAGTTGTGAATAATGTAGAAGATATTATCATGTTCTACAGCATTCAATGTATTCTTCTGTGTGCTTAGAAGAAAAACTCTGGACAGAAAATTGTACCTTGTTTTCTAGAATGAACAAAAATTACTTTTTCATGTAGTTGCAGTCACTCACCTTTTCCATGAAAAACTCGCCAACCTTACCCATATGCCACTATAGCCCACATGTTACCAGAAGAGATAAGAAGAAAGAATCAAAACAGCCTGAATGTTCTAGAAAATGCCAGAACTGACACAACTCTATAATTTATAATGTGAGAATTAATGCACGTTGCACAATATTGTTACATTTGCACCTTCTCATAATATCTACATTTCACCATCATCTGCTGCCCATTACTGCTATAGCTATTATGTACACACTACATGGATTTATAACAGAGATTGCACACTCCTACATAACATTTCTCCAACAGATACCTAAATGTAAGAGAAAGAATGCAAGAACTTTGTTCAGACCCATGGTTTACCTGTGGGCATTTTATTTATTTCTAGTCTTCTCTTCTTATTTTAGTTGTGTATAATATTTTCTAATAGTTATCTTCTTCATGATATCACTCATTCACTGTATTTCATTCTTCTGCTTTGTTATGCATGGCCATTATGGCACCCATGTAAATATAAACCCTGTTTTCACCTATTCTGAGTTTTTATGTCATAGCTCTTTTGTATCTTTACCTCATGTCCCAACAGCAGTTTCTTTGTCATGAAATCTCAGCACAAATATTGAGCTCACAGAATGCTGCTTCAGAGATATTCGATACAGGCAGTCCATGACTGTAGCTTCCATTTTCAAATCCTCTTCCAAAAGTCCTTATGGTCATTTCAATTACTCTTGGTGGAACTGGCCGCTAGAAAACTGATTCACTGAGTATGAAAATCTTAGAGAAAGGCTTCTGGCATGCCTGGTGTGCTCTGCTGAAGACCGTGCACACTCAGATTTTTCTGCTAGATGAAGTCTGTGCGTTGCTGGATCACTCTTTTTCTTGCTGCTAGGGAGAACCACTGCACCTGTTATGCCATTAAATGATCCAGATGCTGGTGTGGTTCTTGTCCCATTCTGCATAAACTTCTGTCTTAAACCCTCCTGGCTTTAGTGATGCAACGTACTGTTGCAATCAGAACTGGGCATAAATATGATTTTTTTTTTTTTTTTTAACCTTCTGCAAGTACATATATATTTGTGCTTACAGTAGTCTGAAAAAAAATATTAAATATTTACATTACCAATTCAGTTTTAATTATTGAAAATTAATTCTTTACCTGAACACCAAGTCAGTCTTTCCCTCTCAGTTTCTCCATCAGTTTTATCTCTGGCTCTACAAACTCTAGACCATAGCCCTTCACCTTTTCTGCTCCAGCATCTCTTTCTCCAAGCACAGTGTTCTGCTCCTACCTCCTCTAAAGGTGCCTCTTCTCCCTGGGTTTAAGTCCTTTTATGTCTTCCTGTTGTTCCTTCTTGATAGCTGAATGATTGCAGAGTGACAGAACTACAGTGACACTCTCCATTCTCTATCTTATTACCCTTTATTTTTAGGCTAGGTATTAGTAGGGTGCACAGAGCAGAAATTGGAAAACTATTTCTTCATTCACAGATGTGGATAGCTTGAAGGATGGTTGCACCAGGATGGAGCAGTCCCGAGCTGCTGAATGCTTTCTAGTCTTCCTCCTGATTCCCAGCCTAAGCAGCTGAACAGGAAGAGGAGCTCCACTTGCCTGATACAATAATCTTTTTCATTTATAAAAAAGGAAGCAGTCAGTAAGAGGTGATTTCCTAAACCACTAAGGCTATCATCCTCATATCTATATTTCCTAAATCTGCAAATCACTGTGCTCTGAAGTATTTAAGTATCGTCTATTTGAGTGTGCAGATCATCTGATATTTTGATATTAAGTGCCATGAAAAAAGCTATTAATAAAGAGAGAGAATTAAAGGATATCTGTGTTTACCAAATGCTTCAACAGCAATAAAAAAGTTTTCTTTATGGGAACATACATTTCTGAACATTTGTTGAGAATGTTTTTTCATTTCAGGTTTGCAAACTCCACTTTCAGTTTACAAGTTCTTTTTTCACGGCCTCCTTTAAAACAACGTTATTATCTGCTTCCCCTTCATAATGATTGAAAGATAAGGAGCTTTAATCCTTACAGATTATTTTATTGTGATAAGGCATTGGGTTATGAAAAGGAGATTTAACAACTATGTTGACATCCAGATACAGAAGTTCTGATTTTCTTGGAATGTCTTATAATAACTAAGTAGGTTTGCTTTTCTTCTAATTAAGTAAATATTACTGTTTTATTAGAGGTGGTTTTTTTATACATATAGATGCAATATAAATATTTTTGTTTCTTATTCTACTTTGGCTGAAGTGTTTGCAGGGGTTACAAATAAGATAGCTTAGAAATGTTTAAAGAACCTCAGAAAATGAAAGCTCTCCACAGCAGAACTTTGCCTTTTGAGGCTCAAATCTTCTTTGCCAATATATAATACTTTCAATAATTTACAATAAGATTTCACATAACTTTTATGTGAGGCTTTACAATACTTCACACTTTTCACACACACCCAGGATTAAAGCCATCAGGTATTTCTTACTTTTACTAACCACATTGCTCAGTTCTTATTTTGCTGCCTTTTTTGATTACCATTTCCAATTATTTTATTCAATATACCTCAAAATCAGTTTTGAGAAAATTAGCCTGATTAAGACATTGCAATGAACAATTTTATGCATGCATGTGAGATTCAGATATTCAGAACAAAATAATTATCAAGTTGACATGATTCAACTGTTCAATAAGGAAAATATTTTCCTCAGATTTGAGGACATCTGCGTTTAATTTTGCTTCTCTATTTGAAATTACTTTATGAAAATTTCACTTTTAGTCCCTCTAATCCTAAAATTTTGCATGGAGAGATAGACTTGCTAAAATGTAACATAGAACATTTTATTTAAGATCATTTGGTGTTCTGGCTCTCTCATTCACAACTGCATTAAAAACTCAATGCAGCTATATTACTTTTGGTTAAAAATTCCCTTTTCTACCAAATGTCAATAGATTTTTTGTGTTTTGTTTTGTTTTGTTTTGTTTTAATTCATGCAATTTCACCAAGAGTATAAAACATGATAAGTTTATGGTAAACAGATGTTTTACTTTGATTCTTTAGTTCTAATGGGTGATTTTATATAAATTCTTTCTTCTAAAGATTTCACATTTACAGGAAGTCTTAAGAGCCTTTAAAAGTTTAAGCTAATGATTATTCAGTAAATAAAAAGGAAGAAAAGAGAAATTAAATGAGATTTAAAGTCCCATCTTTAAAAACTTTTAGCTTAATCAAACTTAATCTCTGTCTTACTCATCATGGAGAGTGTATTGTAAAAATGGTTTTATTAATTTGTACTTCTGAAGACCATAGAAGACCTGTCTTTAGACTAGTGGCTACCCCAAGTGATGTGGATCAGATTCAGTATTGGGTGCAGGTTTTGTTTTCTCCAAGAGTAGGATACCTTCTATAGTTTTGTCTTTCATAAATATGTAAATATTTTGTGTTGGGTTTTTGTTTTGTTTTGTTTTGATTTGGTTTGGTTTTGTAAAAAGAGGCTGTTTCAAGTTAACTTATGGATTGAAAGAGGTATGTTCCTACATGCCTTCAAATTGAGAAAATCTCAAAGTTTAAGCTTTGCAGCACATGATGAGATATCCTAGAAGTTCTCTCATTTGATCCGATATCAGAATTTTCCTGAAAGTATAGAAAGCATGTGCTGTTGTGCGTCCCTTTCTTAGTTAACACAGGGGCTTGTAACTGGAATATCCAAGACTAAAATGGTAAAAAGCCCAGCTTTGACATGTAAAGCTTTGCTATATCTGGCACAGAAAAGAAACCAGAAAACATACTTATCTGTTCATTTTGCAGAGTGGAGTGACAAATCTGTTGTTCATGGCTGTAATATTTACATAGAAGATGCAAGCAGGGAAGAACTGTGCAACCTAACACTGAAATTCATAATTCATTCCCCCCAGATCTTGTAATGAAAATCGTTACCAAAGTGAGTAAAATAACGCTTATAAAAAAAAAAAGAATAAAAATATGCTAGGCATTGCCTAGATTTGATAATGCAAAATGATTAAACTAAAATGAGTTCTTCAAAAAGTAAAAACCCTTTAAAGTTGTGAAGTTTTTTTTTTTTTTTTTTTTTTAATTTTGTTGTATATGTCCACTCCCAACATCCACAGGTCTCTGGCATTTTAGGTCAGCGTTAGGAACGTATAGCATACTACAAAGGGTGCATATTTTTCCCACTAAAATATATAACAAAAGATTTCAGGCTCTGAAGTGGACAACAAGTAAATTTCAGTGCACTGCTGAATCGTTAAACCACCAGGAGCAGAAGTAGATTTAGTATTGAAGGAAAAGAGAAAAGAAATATCCTTTTGTCAGTATAAACTTCTTTGTAAAGTCAATGGTGGGATCTGCCCTTTCCCTTTTTAACAGTGTTGAGCAGAATTTAAAAACGAGTAAGTGTTTTGTAAATGGTTTTAGGACTTGGCAGTGTAGGATGCATTTTGGGACCGAAATCAAAGGCACTGCACCATGAACTGAACTTAGACAGCAGGGTGAATTAGCCTTGATGCGGTGGGAAAAGTCTATCATTTTATATTCACAGGCCATATTACTAAATCGCTTGCCTGCTAAAAGCAAGAGGGACAAGGACTGGTGCCAGGACTGTGGGGAAGTGTCAGAGAATGGCTTGCATCCACGAATCTCAGTGGTTTGCTTGGAGGCATGGGGTGCACTCCTAGATCATATCTTTCAGTATATACCTTCATGCAAAAGGAATCCAGCTCATCTGTTCCAAGGCTGCTTGTAATGCTCACCAAAGTTTAGTTTGTGAGGAAAGTTTGATAAATGGGGATTGAGAGATTTTTCTTTAACCGTATATTCCTGATCCAAGCAAAAATACTAATGCAAACACACCTTGGCAGTCCAGTACTACTTCCTTGTCCTGTGCACTATTTTCTGAACTTTTATTCTCAGTATTAGGTGCTTTCTGGTTCTTTTCTCTTCCTGGTTTCTGGCTTATACTTTTCTTCTTCTCAGTTCCCTCTGAATTCAGTCAATCCAGGCTCAGATCACTTCCCAACTCCTCCTCATCTGTCCTTGGTTAACAGCCACGTTTCCTCTGTAGCTCCTGCCATCCTCCTGACTTGGCTTTGTCCATTCTGTATCACTTTCTTTTACCCACATTTCCATAACCTCATTTTGCACAGATGAATGGAATTCATTCTTTTTCTGTGAGGAAAAACTGGGGACTAGGTTCTGCAACAGAATTATTGCAGCTGAAGAGTTATTTTTACCAAGTAAATGAAAATAGACAAGTTATCTTCTCACCTTTCCCTCAGTTACATTTTTGTGTGCGTCTTCTGAGCAAAAGCTGGGAAAAAAAAAGTGTTTAAAAGGACCAGTTCCAAAATACCTGTGAAATGCATTGGTATTTTTCATACTGTGACTCATAACTAATTGAAAATAGCTGAAACCTGGCAGCGAGGAAGCAGAGAATAACTGTATATATATAGGTCATAATTATATCTGCACATATAGGTAGATGTAGAAATACATCCCAGATATCTAAATATGTAGACTTCTAGATGCAAAAAGTCCCGGTTAGTAAGAGTTCCTACAAAGGTTCTGTATTTGCACATAAATTGTCATATTGCCTATCAAAATAATTGAAGTGGTATATCTACCAAAAACTTTCTTTGCCCAAATTAAATATCCCATAAAATTATATTTTTTCAATGTTTTCACAACATTTCAAATCTTGCAATGCAGAAACTGGTCTGACACCAACTGTTAAAGTTGTGGGGGCATATAATAATCCCAGAAGTAAAAGTAATACAGTTTGGGTTTTTTTGTTTATTAAAAAAAAAAAAAAGATAAATGTTCTTGTTTACCTCTTTGAATCAGTTTGCATTTGTTTTATAAGTTTCTCATTTCTTCCTGAAGAAAAAATTAGCCTTAAGAAATGATAACTTAGATGAGACTCCACCCTATCAAGAAGGAGAAAAATCCTATTATACCTTAATTTTATTTTCTTAACAGCTGAAAAAGAAAACAATACAGAAAGTAATAATTAGTCATCTGCTTCATCCCGAAAGCAACGGTTCCTGTGAAATTAAAAGGGACAGTGCCATTTTATCTACTCATAAAGCTATCATCAGGACAATGTGAAAGAAGACTAACAGTGATAAGATCGGTAAGAATTTGACAGTTGTAAAAAACTGTATGCTCAGGCACGTTGTCTCTCAAACAACTTTACTGTCTCCTTCAGGCATTCACTGAGATGGCTAAAATGTATTAATTTTCAGGCTGTTAATTATTTTTAAGGAAAGCAGAGATGATGGTGAAACTCTACAAGTTCAGAATGTGTAAACCCCACCAACTATGCAAAAAGGCATAAATCCAAATAATTTCTGGTGACAAATAAAGATGAGGTCAGATCTTGAGTTCAAAATAGAGAATTATGATCAGTTTAGGATAATAGAATCATTTTGGTTGGAAGAGACCTTTAAAATCATCAAGTCCAAATGTTAACCTAGCACTGCCAAGTTACCACCAAACCATGTCCCTAAGCACCACATCTACACATCTTTTAAGTACCTTCAGAGATGGTGACTCAACCACTTCCCTGGGCAGCCTGTTCCAATGCTTGACAACCCTCTCAGTGAAGAAATATTTCACAATATCCAGTCTAAACCTCCCCTGGCACAACTTGAAGCCATTTCCTCTTGTCCTATCACCTGCTACTTGGGAGAAGAGACCAACCCCACCTCGCTACAGCCTCCTTCCAGGTAGTTGTAAAGAGCGATAAGGTCTCCCCTCAGCTTCCTTTTCTCCAGGCTAAACAACCCCAGTCCCCTCAGCTACTCCTCGTAAGACTTGTGCTCCAGACCCTTCACCAGATTCATTGCCCTTCTTTGGACTTGCTCCAGAATCCCGATGTCCCTCCGGTAGTGAGGGGCCCAAAACTGGACACAGTATTTGAGGTGCGGCCTCACCAGTGCCAAGTACAGGGGAACAATCACTTCCCTACTCCTGCTGGCCACCGTGTTTCTAATACAAGCCAGGATGCTGTTGGTCTTCTTGGCCACCTGGGCACACTGCTGGCTCATATACAGCCAGCTGTCAACCAACACTCCCAGGTCCTTTTCCTCCCGGCAGCTTTCCAGCCACTCTTCCTCAAGCCTATAACACTGCATGGGGTTGTTGTGATCCAAGTGTAGGTCCTGACTCTTGCCCTTGTTGAACCTCATACCATTGGCCTCGGCCCATCGATCCAGCCTGTCCAGATCCCTCTATAGAACCTTCTTTCCCTCAGGCAGATCAACACTCTCACCCAACTTGGTGTCATCTGCAAATTTCTGAAGGTCCACACTCAAACTCAACCCCTCTGTCCAGATCATTGAAAAAGATATTGAACAGAACAGTGGCCCCAATACCAAGCCCTGGGGAACACCAGTTGTGACAGGCTGCCAACTGGATTTAATTCCATTCACAACAACTCTTCGGGCCCGGCCATCCAGCCAGTTTTTAACCCACTGAAGTGTATGCCCATCCAAGCCATGAGCAGCCAGTTTCTCCAGGAGAATGCTGTAGGAAACGGTGTCAAAAGCTATAGTAAAGTCTAGGTAGACAGCATCCACAGCCTTTCCCTAGTACAAAAGTGTACATTAATACAAATGCACACATCTGTGCTTTTTGGTGTATACCTATTCCTCCAGGATTACCTGCAGTCTCCAGCTTTTTAAGTGCTATTTGCCAGATTCATAAGAATTTTTGGAAATTGCTGAAGTGTTTCTGAACCACAGCGATCGTATTAATAGAAATTATTTGCATTTCTGTTTTTTGGTTGGCATTCTCTCTCACATGGTATTTACTGAATAGGTTTTTCCATTTCTTATTGTTCATCTATTAGTAAACTCCTGAGTGCCAATGAAGCCTGCAAACCTGCTCTGCAGAGGTCAGTGCAGTCACTGAGATATTATCACTACCCTGAGGAGATATTGTTTTCAGTTCATGTTAGTCCCTAGTTACATGGCAGCCTTCTGGAGGACGACAGTTCTCCAGAGGAAAATTCTTTACACGTAAGGTCTGGATGGTGTGTTCATAGCAGGAGCTGAAGACCAGGTTCCTAATATAGGTCACAGCTGTCCAAAGTTCCTCCAATTAATGTCTTCATTTTTCTTTAGCTGTGTACTGCAGGTGTGAGAGCTGTTGGCAGTTGTTCCACGTGTCCTTGACATATATTACTTCACATCCCACAGACTCAGCAAGAAAAGGTAAGTAACTTCATACTTACTATTTACTGAAGCAGCAATTTATAGAGCTGTTGCAAATAAAACACCACATCCGAGCTATGTGCTTATAAACCTAATGATTTACCTTATGCCTCCATCAAAACTCTTTTGTTGTAAGAGACTCTTTTGGGAATATAATGACACATCTGCAGTTAGATCACAAGATTCAAGCAACACTGAGTATTACTTTTCTTACGCATGCTGGAGCTTTAATTTTTGGTAGTGAAAATTTTATTTGATTAACTTCTAATCACATTCTTACTGGCTTTCTGCTAAATTAATGGTGCAGAATCTACAGCCTGGGGAGCAGCGTAGGAATTTTTCAATAAGCTCATTACAATGAGGGAGAGAGTGGCATTAACCAATGCTCCTTGAGTGCTGTCGTTTTCTTTTTTGCAGCTGATAGCCCTACACAAAACTGAGTAAAGAGCTTGGCTGGTCCTCCCTGAGTACTGGGAAAAGCTGGCAGCACATTGCTCTTCTTGTCCTTCTCTGAGAAAAGAAAAAAAATTTAGCAACAACCAAACAGTTCCTATTCCTTGTTTCTTGGTCCCACCTCCAGTTTAGAGGGACCTCTAACATAAATCAGTTGTCAGTGGTTTCTGAGGGCTAAGACCAGTGGTTATTGGGGAACTTCCCTCCCCATACTCCCTACCCCCCAACAGGAAAGTGAGGAAAAAGCAGATTTGGAGAATAATCCCTCTGTTGCCCTCTACATGCAAGGTGCTTCTTCAGGCAGGACCTGTGGCTGATTTGTACTGTCATTATTCCCTATTTATTGAGTCTGGCACTTTGTCTTTCTTGGAATAAAACGATTAGAATGTTTCTTTTGTTATTCCCTGACAGAAGCGCACAATTTACTTTCCCATATTATCTACCATGGCAGCACTATTATCTGGCTAAAGTAGGGAATCTTGGGATCTAATTTTGTACTTCTCAATACCCAGATGAGCACTGTAGATTACGTTCAACATATCTAAATCCATATGGTATAGCATTATGACACAAAGTTTCTGTTCAAAGTCCCATTATAATCTCATTATCTGTACTGATTTAATTTGACTAGTCGCTGTAAAAATGTATCCTTTGAGATACTTTTTTCTGTTGGCCTTTCACACAGAAGAAATCCATCACATTATTTTAAGGTTGTATCATATCACATCACATCATATTTCTTCCTGTCAAATTAATTTAGAAACAATTTGCATTTGATGCCTATTTATTTTAAACCCTTCTTCCTGCAGTTTCTTTGCTGCCACTTATAGGCATTCTTGAAAGTACAAATCCCATTAAAACTACTTTTGCAATATTGTCTTCATTTCCTGAGATCCACAAATCCCACTCTAGGTTCTGAGGCGAGATAGCCAGTGACTGAAGAGTACTAAGCGCTCATGCAGCTGCTGTCTATTAACCTGCACATTGTTGCCTTTAAAAAATAACCACCAGTGCAGGATACTGGAACGTGATCCTCGGTATCTGCAGCTTCTATGAATTTTACCTTGGGTCTTGTTTACATGATGTAGTGAAATTTTAATGCATGAAAATGGTAATCGTATTTATTTCCCCAGACATGTGAAACAAGTCCCCACCAAGTGAAAGGCAGTATAGCATGAATTCTTGTCATACAAGGCTAACTATGCCAGCCCCCTGTTAGCGTGTTCTGATGGGAGAATCAGGATACATGGATGGCTTGGGAAGGTTTTTGCGTTTTGATGATGCAGTGTCATTAGCTGTATCTAAACAAGAATTAAGACCTTTTAGGGTTTGAGAAATCTTTCTGTGGAATACAATGACAGACTAATTTAATTTATCGTTGATTAAAGATCAATATAGAGAAGAAACGAATGCCAACAGTGAATAATAACAATATTATAAACTGCAGAGTAACAGAAGAGCCTGGCTCCAAGCTGACACTTGCCTCTTAGACAAACACTATGCCAAACCAAAGCTGTTGGGCTGGCACAAAGTGCAGACAGCCATAGACATTGATGTATGTCAAGGATGATGAATATTGTCATGTAAATGCTTCTTCAGTGGAACTTTTTTAACACTAAAAGCAGCAAGGAAAATGTCAGATGAAAAATGCTTTCTCACAGTCATACAGCACAGAATGGAACAAATCTGGGACCACACTTAACTGTTGTGACAGCAGTAAAACCCACGTGGTAATATATTAGTACCTCTCGAGGAAGTATTTGATGAAATAGTGATAAAAAATATGAGATTACATTAAATGAGTGAGGGTTGTGAGTTAGGTACAGCAAAAAACATGACATCAGACATCAAAAGCTGAGAAAAGAGGAAGTGGTCTCTGGAGATGCAATACTTTTAAAACAAAACAGAGATAAAGTTCACTATATTTTTGTTCCATATCTTTGAATGTTGGAGAGAAACATAACTCTGCTGTCTAGTCTAAGTCTAAGTCAATATATGCCAGTTCTGTGTCTGGCTTTTCATTTAAACCTGGACTCTTGGGAATAGGACTACACTGAAGCATCCTGATAACCCATAATCCCTGATAAAAGGCAGTAGAGGAAGAACTTTTTATGCTTTCAGCACTTGAGGGTCTTCATGGAGGAGGGAAAATAGAAAGATGTCAACTATTTCATTTCTCATCTACATAAGTGGATATTCCAGAAATTACTAGAACTGCCTGGAAATGTTTTTCTGCTCTTTGTGGGAAAGGGGTGGAAAATGAAGTTGGGAAAAATGTGGGCATTGCAAAAATTTATCACATTTCCATTGTAAAAAATGGAATGTACCTAATTTATTACATGCTTATTTTACATTTGATTAGTTGGAATATTAATGCATATTCTCCTTAATTACCACTGTGTCCCAGAGGAGCTGCAGTTCACTTGTTTTATGACAACATTCCTTCTCTGGTCTGGGTTTTGTGACTGGATTGTCATCTGTGAGTGATCTGGGTTTCTTTACCACAGTAAAATTTGAATAAAGTAGACTGGATAGGCTACACAAAACTGGGAAAGCATAACTTCCTTAAAACATAACTTTTAGAAGACACAGTGAGGAAGGACCTTGGTGGCCACAGTGGAACACCAAACAAAATGGTTTGAATCAAAACTTCATCCCAAAGTGAAATGTTATTTATTATGCTACAGCTCAAACAATATATTTAGACATTTCCAAACCCCTTCCTTATTTTTCATTTGCATTAATAAAAGGTTAATATCTTGCTTTTCAGGCTAATTGGAGGTGCTGAGAAGCATTTGAACATATTATGATATTAATTACATAATATCATAATTTCTAGTGGGATGGAAATCCCAGATTTTACCAGCTGCTAATGGTCTCTGGAGAGATTCAGGCTGATGAGGTTTGTGATGTCAAACAGCTGTAGATGAAAATACGAGAAACAGTTGACAATAATTAAATAATACAAATGTAAAACTACAAATCTGAGACAAGCACATAATAGTCACGGTATTATTTCATATGATTCTTATGTGATATTAAATACCATTAAGTTGTCATACTCTTAGCAAAGTCAAAATAGGAACATTCTAATCTGCAGATTTATATTTCAGACAGTTAAGAAATAAAACAACACAATATTTAGTTAGCATGAACAAACTTCTGAAGTTTTTCTTTTTTTTTTTTTTAATGTGAAATTGATTAACTGAAAAAAGGTGATTTATTGAGTTCACCCAGCAATTTAAGGTGAACGGTCCACAGAAATGACACAATTGTAACCCCTTTTCTCTTGTATGAATTATCTCAGAGCAAGCTGTGGAATTTCAAAGTGTACCTGTAATTAAACATATTTGCTGAACAATTCTAAATTTGCAGTTTATTTGCAAAAGCTTTATATACAAATTCCATATTCAAAATTCAAGCTGCTTGATTAGGTCAGTAGGCACATAATGTTTCTATCTCAGAAGCTTGATTCTTCATATCAAAAATCTGATATGAATCATTCAGAATTTGCTTTTTGCAAATACTCTTCAATAATATGCTCAAAATTCATCAAACATTATTGTTAGTACCTCTATTCAGCAGAATAGTTACAGAAAGCAAACGATACCCAGCCCAAATTTCTAAAATGTCTACGTACCTTTCCAGTGAAAGGAAACCTTGATGATAAATGGAATTTAACAGTGTAAAAGAACAAACTGTATTTACTTATTCATCTTTCGAAGGAAGAATGATATTAACAAACCTGCAATATATGTAAATCCCTTAAATATATATGAGTAACTTATATTGTTACCACTACATATTTTTTTCTAACAAAACTCATTGTTTATCTAAAATTTAAGTATAAAATAAAAGTATATTTACTTGTGGAGCCTGGATTTATTAGATTTATCTGAATTATTTTGATCCCTAATTTGGAAGATACGTTTCCCAGCTGCTAAGCCACACACTAATATGGGAAGCTGCTTTCTTAAGCTTTTTTTCAGTGCTACAGAAAACACTGACAGAAGAATTGAACCATTGCTTCAATGGGAGTTGCAGTGCTTACAGGTGAAAAATATATGGAACTTATTCTCTTATATCTTCATTGTCTGAGTTTCTTTCCTTTTACTGGCAGGCCTATCAAACTACAAAAGCCATGAGAACTCAATGCTAACTTAAAAGTGCAACCTCTGTTATTTTAATATTTTTGTACTGTGTATCAAGGCATTGTTTACATTAGATAATGAAATGGAGATGGGGCAGAAAACACACCTCTGAAAGACTTTCTACACAAAAGGATGAACACGTAGTTCTTTGCACAAAGCATTAGAAAATACTGTGATATTTTATTATTAAAAATGCTGCTGAAAAGTTTATACATATGTGTCCAGCCATATATATCTTCTATCATTACTTAAGGCAAAAAACAAAAAATTGCAAAACAATAACAGAAGAAACCATTAAACCCTGCGTGCCTTTTAAGGTCAAGAATATAAGCCTGGGAAAGTACTTTTGTTTTTCTTTTACAGTTTGCAAAGTATATTTTGATATCGTTATCATAGAATTCTATGAAGACCCTATAAATCTGTTCCCTCTATAAATCATACATCAGTCCAGATGTATCAAATTATTAAATCAACTTGATTGTAATTACTTTTAAAAGCTAAAATCATTCACTTACAGGAACTTTTTTTTTTACCCAAATGTCACAAGCCTGACACAGTACTGTACATATTGCTAGCAGAAGACAATTGGAAGTACTAAACAAATACTTTAATTCACATTACAAACATACCCAACTGATTATGATGCCAAGCATCATTACCTTTTTTTACTTTTTTCTTTTTTTTTCTTTTTTTTTTTTTCTTTTTTTTTTTTAACCTTTTTTTAACGAGTTATGAACTGCTGCATCTCAGCTGAGGCATTACATATGTGGTGGAAATGGCCTGGTATAGAGTCAGCATTACTCAACATTATGTGATGGATCAGTGAAAAAAAAAAATCAAGTTTTCCATTTGCTACTAGTTGTACTTTGGGGTTGTTTCTTCATCACATTCCAACCTGAGCATCCAGGTCAGGTTTATAGCACATTTATTACAGATAAAGGATTATATCAGCCACATGTTGCATTTTTATCGTCATTAACTTTCTTTTTATTTGTTTCCTTCAGAATCTGTTTTACTGCCTGCTACAACAAGGAACTGTGCAGATGAATAGACCTCAGTGAATCACCTTGTCTTTGATTTTATTTGTAGGGGTGACTATTCCAAGACATTTTATTAGAAAACAAAAAGCATAGAAAATAAGAAGAGGTACAAGGCATCTTGTGTTAGATACTTATGGGACGTATGATATCGATGCAGCTTAGTTGTGAATTAATAATAGAAAATACATCTGGGATAATCATGTTCAAGTGCAGACCAATTTGTTCAAATATCTTTGGTTACTATCTCTCGATGATGGAGTAACTTTCAAAGACAAAATATAAAGCAATCTTCATCTGCGAGAACTTATTTCTAGCTTTCCACATTCGAATCAGTTGTTTGAATCAAACCGCTAAGTTGCTTTGTTTGATAGCTCTGCTTGGCACCTTGTTTTCTAGTTAAGGAAAGGCAGAAGGGAATAATCAGCTAAGAATTTTGCCCTTCCCGAGAGTGATGCTCTCTGGGATTTTCCCTTTTATTCAGATGCAGAACAGCTGATGACATCTCTGCTTCTCTCTCCTTAATGTTCACTGACTATGGGACCGCTGCATAATAAATCAGCAAAAAACCTATTTTCTGACAGGTACGCTCTCACAAAACAGGATACTGGGCAGAGAAGTTGTTTACACACTGATCACTTCGGAACATTTTAAAAAACAGCCAGCCAACCAACCCACCATTTCCCCACTTTCAGATTGTGGGTTTATTTCATTTAGCAAAGCTAAGAAGGTGCTTTCTCAACTGAGATTCCGCTGCAACGCTGGTGAATATAGAGCTAGGTTTCCTCAGAAAAGGCTGACCAAAACACAGGCTTTCTTTGCTTTTCTCAGGGCACAAAACTCTTCCTAATGTATCACAATAACCAAGAACTACAAACTGGACTCTGAATATATATTATCGGATGTTTCTTGGTTCAGTTCAACAAGCTTAAAATAGTAATTATTTTATTTTGAGGGTTTTTTTTCCTCCATTTTCCAATCCATTGCTGAAAGGCTAACACAAAATTAAATTATAGAAAAAAAAAAAGTTTCAGAAAAGAACAACAATCTCCTATGAATACTTTAACATGCACTAGTGTAACCTGTAAGAGAAAATATGCAGGTCACACAGACAACTGTATCCTCTGCATGACACCATGGCCTCATATAAATGAAATATGTTAGAAAAAACTCATGGTTTTTGTTTACCACTAGTAATTAAGAAGAAATTCCTCCTTTGGGCTTGGAGGAAACAGAGGTGATATGACTAATGTATATACACATAGGTCACAACAGAATGCACAACCTTTCTAAAAGCTCTTTTCAAACTGAAAACATCAATAAAAGCTTCTTTTTTTGTTTGTTTTTAAACTCACAGCTATGTACATTTTTACAAAGTATCTTTAAATATAGTTCAGGCTGGCAAGTCATCTCTTTGCACAGAACTATACGTATTTTACTGCATAGTCAGTCCTCCTCTTTTTTTTTCATTTTTGTTTTTAATAATAAAATTCTATTTCCCCCGTCTGGATTACAGCTTCATATGCTGGGTAAAAGCCCGTGGTGATGTCTTTGTTTTAACAAGGGCCATTCATGGTATGGCACATAAAGAATTTTTTTAATTATTTTATTTATTAAAAAAAAAACAAAAACAAAACCAAAACACCTGTACAGTCACTGGCTCTGTGTTCCAGAAGACTCTGCTTTGCTTCCTACACTCAAAACAGCATTTTAAGTGACTTCTTCTGGCCTCAACTTTCAATCAAAGTGGCTGAGATCTTAAAGCAGTATCGTAAGAGCAATGTACACTTTTCACATTTCACAGGGTTTGTAGTTGATCTTTAACATCAGAGAGTTTCTGTGGGAAGGATCAGTAAGAAAATAATGACTGTCCTTCTCTTTAACTTGTTTTTACTTCAGACTTTGACAAGGTGTTCAATTGATGGTATTATAACTTTTTCCTCTTCTTTTTTCCTTTTTTTTTTTTTTTTCTTTTTATTTTTCTTTCTTCCAAGTGGCTTGTGAGGGCACAGGGGGAAGGGCTGAGCTATACCCTAGTGGTCGAATGTCCATGGGGCAAATTTGTACTGTTTTGTCCTCCACTGAAGGTGTTGAAAGTATGCAAAGGCTGCATTCCTGTTAATGTATTTGGAATCATGGTTATGGTGTTGGGTGTCATTAACGGGATGTCGTCTGGGGACCTTCTCAAAGTAAGCGTGTAGTCAGGCGGACAGGTTAGTCTCAGTGTGTCATGGGCCTGCAGCGATTCACACTCGTGGTCATGTTCTAGCTGTTTCATCTGCAATGACATAATCTCTTCATTTTGTATGTGTGCGATATCGTTGGTTGTGTTCCTCTGGGGGCTAGGCCGCCTGTGAGTCTCGTGACGCCGCTTGTCCTTCTTGTAATATAAAGCAGCAAAAGCTAAAATATTGAGGAACAGCAAGGATGCTCCCACAGCAATGGTGACACTCAGCTCCGTGGAGTAATCTCGCTTGTTTTCTATCAGAACTGTTGTATCCTCCGGAGCTGTTTTATGGGTGTCTTTTGAATGTTTGGGATTGTTGGCAGGTGTCATTGCTGGACGTTTGGTGGCTGGCCACAATTTACCAGGAGAACGTCGTGTCACATAAGGAAATGATGTCATGTCAGGAGGGGGGACTTTAGTCGTTGTGGAAACGTACTGAAATATTTCATTCAGGTTGTGAAGGTGCGGTACTAGCTCCAACCAGAAAGCAACTTTTGTTGCTCGGTAGTGATCACGAACTCGGGGTTTCAGGCCAATATGGAGATAAAGCTGGTCTTTAGGATTGTATTTGGACCAGGCCACTTCTTCAAAGCGGTTGGGTTTTGTGTGGATGAACTTTGTGTCCTGTGGAACAGGCTGGTTTGGATCTCTACAAAAATAAAAACAAGCAATATTATAGTCAGTAAAAAGAACAAAACCAAAAGCAAACACCAAAACCCTCTCTATCCTTTAGGTAACGGTTTATCTGATAATTAACATAACCTAAAAGCAGAAGCTAAAAAAACCTCCCAAATTTAACAACAGAAGTTAATAAAGAAACAAAAGAAAAATTACTTACTGTACAGTGATTCTCAGGCACTATAATACTTTTTGACATGAAAACAAAGAAAGGGTTGTGTTTCAGGTCCCAAAAGCTCATCTGAAGTTCAGTATCATATTCCAAAGCTGTCTTAGAGAGCTAACAACTACCTTTCCCCATAGTAAAGGTGTAGGTTCAGCTCTTCTCAAGGTTTGATATTAACTTTACCACTTAAGATACCACTAGTTCCACTGCTGTAAGTAGTAAATATGGACATCTAATCCCTATGGCAATGTTGGAAGTCCATGTGACCATAAGAATTTATACTAGCTGTCTATATTACATAAAAAACTTCAAAACACAAAGTAGCAGGGCTAATACGTGTAATTGGGAACTATTTCTCTTTGTGTTCCTTTACTGAACTATTAGTCCCCCTTCATTCAAGTATCTACTTTAGGGAAAAGCCTTTGAAGTATTTGTATATTACAAATCTTATTTTGCATTAGGAGATTACTATTTGAAAGTTCTCTGTGCTCATTGCTACTAAATAACTATGTTTACTGGCTGTAAGACAGTGAGCCTTAATTCTGTCCTGGTTTGTAGGGATGAGAAATATATTAGCTGAGATCAATGAGTTTTATAGTAGTTAAGTAGCAGTAGAGCTAAGAGTAGTATATTAATCAGAGATAATTTCAGAACTGGTAACCCAAATATTTAAATTAAATTATACTTTTCCCATCTTTTCTTTTTTCTTTTCTTCTTATAGGTTCAGAATAAAGACAAACCAATGGCACAAAAAGCATTTAAATGTGTCTATGTATCCTTATAATTTCAGTAAACCTTACACAAATAAGTTTTCCTCTTGGCATGAAAAATACAGAAATTTAAAATTACTAATACCAAATTTAATATTCTATTGGGCATGAGTTTGAATCTTCTTTTACAGCAAAGCATGTTTTCTGGGACTTTGTGATATATTACACTGAGAGTACATGATTCATTTTCTGTGCATTACTCCGAGAACTTTCCATTCTCCTTTCCATTCCCATATGCATTATTTTATTTCCTGTGAAAATGATTCTACTATTTTCCTTTTCCTCCAATATACTGTTATGCATGTTATGGGAATACCAAGACCCACTGCTACAGATTTTAAAGCATCTTAATTTTTTTCTTTTTTCATTTTCAAAAGTTCATGAACATGGTTGCCTAGCTTAGCATTCCTTTTCTGTTTGTAAAGACCTACTCTTTAGTTCATAAACCAGACTGGCAATTTAACTTTAATAATCTCATGATTTTTGTTTTCATCTGTTTGCCTGAAAAAAAATTATCTTACCTTTTTTTGAGTGAAAGGAAGAATTTTTTTCTATATAATTTTGGTACTGTGTTTTACTTATGCTTGGGGGTTTAGGCGTCTGGGGGTTTTTTAGATGGTTTGTTTGTTTTTTTAATATTATACTGTATCAAATCTTTCCCATCTCAAAAAAATATAAACTAGGGTTTCCAGAACTGCAAAGCATTTTTCTTGTCAGAAACTTAAAATCCTGCAAGAGTTGCAGCACAAAATCCATCTTGTGTTCTCTTCACTTGCTGTTTTGATTCACACCACAAAAGACTCTGGGAAGAGTCGTACAGAGGATGTATAAATTAAGCTCGCTCCTGTAAATGAGTTGCACTTGATACACAGTATGGGAGATGAAGAAGCTGAGCACTCATTTCAACGAACCAAGCTGGACGTGCACTTTTTTTAATTCTTTTTTTTTTTTCTAATGGCCCTATAGAAATGACAGCAAATACCTCCATTTACCTCCATCTCTTCTTTTTAACTACAACTATAGGAATAGACAATTATGTCGCCACCTCCTCCAAACACAAGAGACAAGATTAAATTACATGAGGGTAGTCTTGTATTTCAGGATTTGTTTGCATGGCTGTGTGTGGGCATGAAACTGTCCGTTGAAACAAGGAACAGGAAAAAAAAATCAGCCAACCCTACGAGTAATTTCTTTGCTGAGGGTATCAGAACTCTACCATTGGCATAAATTCTAGGGTTGATCACTTAATAACTGAATAAATGGTCTGAATATTCTCTCTGAATTTGGAGCACAAGCATTTAAATGATTTCCCCACCCCCCACCCCCCCGCCCACAAGAAAATGGAATAACTAGGTCCAGGCATAAATAGAGGATGTAATAATGCGTCTTAGTTTTACAGGCTAATAATTTATCAAAAATATTCAGTGGATATAAATAAGAAGATTTTTACTTTCTTGGTCCCTCCTCCTACACGCACTGGAGACAACTCATAAAATTGTAAGGTTACAACTTATGACATGTTAAGGTTTTTTCTTGGGAAGTTGGGCAGTTTATCCTTTTATGAACATTTTTCCAGTATTATATATAGACATGAAATATAGATGTACATAAAATCATTTCTCCTACCAAATTAGATGTTTGACAAAACTTTTGATCTGTTATTTCAACTTCAAATTTCCTTTTGCTTTTTTTAGCCTCTCACATCACCTTTGTGTTTCTGGACACTCTTGAGGCGCAAGTGTGTAATTTCAGAACAAAAGGCTGCTAGGAGACCTTCCTTTAAAAACTCATTGCAATCTTGGTGGTAAAAATATACTCTGAAAAATATATTTTCAGTTCTGTACTTCTTCCAGTAATGGCTCTCGTAGGGACTAGATAACTTGTTTCCCAGTCCTACTAGTTGGTAGGGAGCCTTTTGTTTTTTCTTCATCCTATTACTAGAACAAAATTGATGATGATTGTTATTCATTTTGCCTTCCAATTCTTTACTTTCACCACCTAATTTAAACAACTACTCCATCAAAAATGCCCCCATAATGAAATGATTGAACTTCTCTTCCATGTGATAGAAGACCATATAAGGGTGTTTCTTGTCCCATCTAAGGTATTTTTTTATTAATGTGCAGAATCATCTGATTGCACGTATCACTTTTTTTCCACGCTTTTTGCTTAATTGAACATGTTGGTGTTCATTGATTTTTTCTCAGGTGATACAAAGTAAATGTGTCTGCAATGAATGCTGCCTGAAGAGCAACACACATTCCTGTTCACAAGGTGATTTGGTAGCTGACCTGGAGGGCAAATGAGGGAACTGAGTATTTCAAATCTGGGGATATTGGCATGGGAAGAATGATGGGGAATCCTAGAAGCAAATAATTGTTTTGTTTGGAAGAGACCTTTAAAATCATCAAGTCCAAATGTTAACCTAGCACTGCCAAGTTACCACCAAACCATGTCCCTAAGCACCACATCTACACATCTTTTAAGTACCTTCAGAGATGGTGACTCAACCACTTCCCTGGGCAGCCTGTTCCAATGCTTGACAACACTCTCAGTGAAGAAATATTTCACAATATCCAGTCTAAACCTCCCCTGGCACAACTTGAAGCCATTTCCTCTTGTCCTATCACCTGCTACTTGGGAGAAGAGACCAACCCCACCTTGCTACAGCCTCCTTCCAGGTAGTTGTAGAGAGTGATAAATAAGGTCTCCCCTCAGCTTCCTTTTCTCCAGGCTAAACAACCCCAGTCCCCTCAGCTACTCCTCGTAAGACTTGTGCTCCAGACCCTTCACCAGATTCATTGCCCTTCTTTGGACTCGCTCCAGAATCCCAATGTCCCTCTGGTAGTGAGGGGCCCAAAACTGGACACAGTATTTGAGGTGCGGCCTCACCAGTGCCAAGTACAGGGGAACAATCACTTCCGTACTCCTGCTGGCCACCCTGTTTCTAATACAAGCCAGGATGCTATTGGCCTTCTTGGCCACCTGGGCACACTGCTGGCTCATATACAGCCAGCTGTCAACCAACACTCCCAGGTCCTTTTCCTCCCGGCAGCTTTCCAGCCACTCTTCCTCAAGCCTATAACACTCCATGGGGTTGTTGTGATCCAAGTGTAGGTCCTGACTCTTGCCCTTGTTGAACCTCATACCATTGGCCTCGGCCCATCGATCCAGCCTGTCCAGATCCCTCTATAGAGCCTTCTTTCCCTCAGGCAGATCAACACTCTCACCCAACTTGGTGTCATCTGCAAATTTACTGAGGGTGCACACTCGATCCCCTCGTCCAGATCATTGAAAAAGATAATAAACAGAACTGGCCTCAGCACTAAACCCTGGGGAACACCACTTGTGACCAACCACCAACTGGATTTAACTCCATTCACAACAACTCTTTGGGCCCGGCCATCCAGCCAGTTTTTTACCCAGAGAAGTGCACTCCTGTCCAAGCCATGAGCAGCCAGTTTCTCCAGGAGAATGCTGTAGGAAACGGTGTCAAAAGCTTTACTTCTTTAGAAGTTTTCTATTATCATGAATTCCATATAACATGTTGAAATACTATTAATCTTTTAACTACTTCTGCAAGAGCATTAACAATCACTCAGGACAATGGAACTGTTACTTTAATGCGCTTAAATTGTTTTATTCTTTTGTGTCATTCTCTAACTTCACTGGAGAGCAAAATGTCTTAACAGTTACATACTAAGCCATTCTCCAAAACACTGAAAGGCCCCTTGGTCATTTATTTTCTTTCAGCAGTCCTCTTTTCTCCATAGGGGGGGTGGGGTGTGGGGGGGGAAGTTAAAAAAACCCTGTGTGGCATTTCTTCATGCTTCCACTGATTTTTCATGTTGTCACAATATCAATAATGGCACAGCCATTCCCACCTGAAGCACTGGTATGCAGGCATATTTTCCGTTGCCTCCTTTCCTCACTTATCACCAGGTCCCACTGTTGCCATGCTCCCAGTCAGCTATTATAACTACTAAGGAAGCAAACCATAAGTACACTGTTTTATTTGACTAACAAAGAATGGCCACTGGAGACAGTTATTTCTTCAGACAAAAACATCAAAAAGAAATGGAACATCCTCATAAAGGAGTTCACAGAGAATTGATTTGAAAACACACTTTAATCATTGTAAGTTTAATCGTGTCTTTCATTAAAAAGCCAAACAATATAAATAAAACACAGACATCCTTAATAACTCAGGTTTTTTCTTCAGAATCAACGGTAGTAAAATAATTCAGGAGTGTTTATCTGAATTGCATAGAAAACAAGGATACATCATTTAGGCTTTTATCTTTTCCACCACCAACCTCGGTAGAGTTGGATGGATGGGAACAAAAATAGTGTATTGTAACGCCTGAAAAGATGGTAATTTTTAGAAAACCAATAGGCGCCTCCAATGAGAGCATGGCTTTGTATATACTCTATTAAACTTCAAATCCTTCACAAAAATGTAGCTGGCAGATTATCTCTGAAGTATTGGCACACATCCCTTCATGTCATTCACTGTCCCCCTGCTGATGTATCTGCGAAGGATGTAACATGGCTTTAACTAAGAGAACATTTGAGCATACAAAATTACTGTTACAGGTAGGATAGTACTACTGGCAGCAGTTTGAATCTTTAAGTGTACCTCTTAATGAAGCTCTCACATATAGTTTTGCACATAGAGGAATCAAAAGCCGTATTTTCATGTCATTTTTGTAGCCCAAATGTAGTTTCTCACACCTAGTCTGCAACAAATTGTTTTTCTATTTCTATGGCATGTTAGAAACGTAGTTTTGAAAAGCCAAAATGACTGTTAAATGAAAAAAAAGTTATAGCAAGGCAGAAAATGGAGGATTAGCAAAACACAGCTTCCAAGTATTAATTTCAAGCATGATCCATTTGCGATTAAACAGTCACTTTATTGTCACCGCCTATTTGCTTGCTTCGGTAACTGACTTCAAAGTAAAACACAATAAAAGCACTGTGCCTTGTGCTGTGTCTTTGACACCTAGTGATTTTACAGGACTGACCTGCCCTCCAAACCCAGTCTTGGCAGCAGGCCCATTAAACAATGTGTGTTTTTTAGCAGCAGGTGGCATGTCAGTTAAAAGCCTAGCACCGTCCATCAGAATGATGCACCACCTGAGCTGTAATTATACAATAAGTACCTGGATGCAGTCTCTGTAGGAGAGTCATCAAGATGGGATAAGTGTCAGAGACACTAAAATTAAATAAATAAATCTGCAGTTTTAATGTTCAAGGGTCACCTACAGGGAAATGTGGAATAATAAAATCTCGCAGTTAACAGATTTTTCATATGTGTTGCCATGGGTACAAACACAAAGAAAACCAAGGTCTATCAGAATAAGGATGGGAAACAATCAATTGAAAAAAAAAAAAAAAAGGTGGGAAAAAACACAAAACAAAGCCCCCAACAGCACAGTCTTGAACCATATAAATTTTTTTGAGAGTTGGAGGACCTGAGTGGGCACACAGATTTCAGATCGCATGTGGGAGGGTAGAGAGGCGAATGGTTACCCTAGGCATGTCCCCTGTTGTCCTAGGTTTGAGGTGCTACAACACTCCCTTTTCCATTGGAGGAACCAGAGGTGCAAAGAAAATGTAATCTTAAAATATTATTTTCCTCCAAGTATTCTCTTGTGCTATCCAGAAAAAATTAATCATTGTTCATGTAAACAAAGAAAAAGACAGCAAGGTAATGCATCTTGGGTTGCTCTTTTCCTTTCCTTGTAAAAACTGGTATTTTACAGCTAGAGGTCATTTTTAATGACACATCTTTCAGACTGTCTATTAAGGGGCAAGTTTGTAACAGAAGATATATCCCACTCCTGTCTCATCAACAATGGTGAAGTTTCAGAAATGACTAATGGCTCTCCCAAAGCACTTGTTGTGCCTTTAGGTGTAGTATGACAATGGGTTCATAACTTGGTGATGGCATGTATAGCCTGCTGAAATTAGGTTTCAAGTAGCAACAGCTGGCAAGTGCTTGCAATTCCGAGTAATGGTGGCAGCTGGGGCTCTGAGAAGCTCCTGTCAGCCTTAAAAATTGCTTAAATATGACTACAGGGAATAGTCATAAAGTAATTGTAAATAATAGTGAGATGGTGGAGATCTTGCACCTCCATAATAATCTCAATGATGTATATACGTGAGAATCTGAAGTCCTTTATGTATATGTGGCGCTTTATCTACAAAAATAAAGACAGACTGAGGGTATAATCATCTTTCTGAGTGTGTGGTACAGCCAGCATGTGGCATTATCTGTCCATAAACCAAGCTTTCATCCTGAAGTTTGTCCATCCCAGTACTGATGACTTCTTGTTGCCAAATACATCTAAATATTCCACAGTTCATTCGCTATTGTTGCAGTACTGTGGGATTTCTGTGTGCAAAAGTGCCTGTTTGCCTAAAACGCAGTGCAACAAAAGCTTTCCTTTTGCCTTGTAAATTGACCTGAAGCATTTGTTTTTTACTCAATTCATGCTCAGGGTTTTTGTTAAGGCTGCAAAATCTCTCTCCCTTGAACGTCATTTGGCTTCATTAAAGGCTGCAGGAGCTGCTGAAGCCTCTAAGCATTTCACACGAGGCATCTCTGAATTTTTCTTCTATAGCTGCATACCATTCACTGCAGTGCAGCAGAGCCGCAGTTTCCAGAGCCCAATCCTGCCATTAAACATTCATTGGAAAGATTTATAGCCCCTTTGTGCCACAAGTATCTTTGTTTTAATTCAGTACCGAAGACTCAAGGTTAACAAAAGAGCTCTTGCTGCTCAAGTGAAACACTGCAATACTCTTTAAAGGAATGCTATAGGAAGAGAATAGAAATTATTAATAGCGCTCACAGATTAAGCTGCTTTGAGGGTTCTTTACTTGATATTTACAACTCCATTTCAGCAAAATACTGATGTCTTTATTTTGTTTTATAAGCAGAATTAATTTAAATTTTTAACCTTCTCAAAGCAAAATTTATATCTGAGTCTCGTCTTCATTCCATTCAAGTACTCTCAGAGGGAAAAATCTTTCCAGTGCAGTGTCTTTCTTTCTGTTCCAATCCCTCCCTGGGTTCCCATCCCTGTGAAGGTCGCTAAAAACACGAACTTCCTTTCTTTTGTAGCAGATAAGTGCTATCTGCTTGACAGTTCCTTCTTCAAGTAGCAGCCGTTGCCTCTGATTTTTCGGTATCTTAGTGAGACGCTTTTTCTCTGAGACATGCTTTGTCTTAATAATTGACCTATTTTTTGAATCAAAAATAAAATGCATTATTATTCTCACTGAGCTACTGAAAGAAAAGAGTTTGAGGGAACACACTAATTAAAAATCTATTAAATATGAATAAGCCCCAGTTACCTTCTCTCTTACGCAAATAGTGCTATAATACTGCTGCAAGATCAGGGTTTGAAGCCACTGCTATAGGATACGGACTATTTTAGGAGTATGTTATCAACAAAAAGGAATGCTGGAGGTCAAACTTACCCAGTTTTGGCGAAGTTAGTCCAGTATGTCATAACTACTGCACTGAGCATGACATCATTCTTGGAAAAGTTGCAGTTGAACAGTTCTGTGGGGCCAATCATAGGAATCCCAAACACATAAGGAACTTCATCACCATGAGCTGAATCAGCCCAGCTGGGTTTCATTTCACTTTGGCAATGGTGATAAAATGCATAGAAATATGTTGGAGATCCGTACTGAGCATGCAGGTCAGCGGTAGCAACAGCCGGAGCAACCCACTGGTGGTCTGTAAAAAGAGCAACCAGGGTCTTCCGTCTTGTTTCAGGGTTTTCTTTGTCTGCCCAGTCGGTGTACATGAATTTAATGGTCTCTCGCAGTGTATCTTTCCCTTCTGGATAACCATATAGATTGTCCACAAAATTGGAGACGGAAAAGTCAAAATCATTGGGGGACACACCATCTTCATTATCTACAATGCCATCCACAAATTTTAAACCTTCCCCTTGATTTACGCCCAGCATTATATCATAGTTAAGGAATTCCCCTTGCTCCATGAGAATCTGAGGGTCATCTGGAATCACATCTCCATCTATGACAGGCCCAAAGGCAATGTGGTACGTGGCTGGAGTGATGGTCTGTTGAATGAGTTCTTTGTAATTCTTATTCCGAAGACATTCAACCAAATCAGTGGTATCCAACATGTCGCAGCCCACTTTATCTGCCAATATCCGAGTGTACTTGGCAGGCTGGTAGTTCACTGCCCAGCTGGACAGGGCTGTTCCACTCTGTATGATTGCCTTTTGGAACAAACCTGCAGGTGCAAATTGTTTAAATGTAAATCCAATTATATATTAAAAATTATATAAATAAATTAAAAGCAGCTTTCACTAAGCAAAGAAAGCTTTGATTGTACAGTAACTAAAGGATGCATATACCTAAATTTCAATTCAATTTCCATATATTCTACCCACTCCTCCCTTTTTACAGTATCTCTAACAGCCTACTAATTAAAATCTCTCTTTTCTTGATGCTCACACATCTAAAGCATGAAGGTTTTCTGCTTCAAGAACAAAACTCATGCTTGTACTGCAGTTTTCTTGCATCTTTAATTGAAGTCCCTGGCTTTAGCACAGTGGTAGTCTGTAAAAAATTCTTTAAAGTAGTGGCAGCTACAAGCAATCATATCCTCTTCGCCATGTAAATGACTCTTATAAATGCGCTCTTCAGTAGTTTAAAGGTCAAATGAAAATTACACACTCTCATTTCCTTCACAGAAGCAATGCATCATAATTTGAAAAAATCTGCTCTGCTAAAATCAATTTAACAGGCTTGAGTATTCTACTCTGACATAATTTTTTCTTTACCTTCTTGATTTTGTGTGTGTGTGTGTGTTAGTACTGCCTATATGTTAAATTAAGATACATTTGCATCGGAAGAGAGTAAGACGAGAACCAATATTTTTTTTCTGGTTGTTTTATATGTATTAATATAAAGACAGATGAAAGACACAGACTGAAGAGCTTCTTTGTATCACCAGAACACTGAAAAGCAACTGGAATTTGCTGGTGAATCTGCCTGATCTGTTTTTTCCTGGTAAGATCACTAAAATGGCCTATTTTAAACTAAAATACCTGGGCCTCTTCTGCAGATGGTTTCTACTGTCAAGCTCTTGAAATGTCAAATACAGCAACAGCTACAAAAACATTTAAAGACCTTGAAGCATTTATGGGAAAAACTGTCTGTGCTCGATATACCTTTTGTGATGATTACTTACTGCACACACTACAAAATTTCAATTACATGATTAGTTAAGTTTTTTATGGTTCCATCTGCTTGATTTTGTCATGGCTTACTCAACAGTTATTCACTGGATCCTATTTGTATCAATAGACTAAATTGTCAGGCATAATTCTGTGCATTTCCAAATAGGGTGTGTTTACCAGCAGCCCTGCTACAATTGCTTGATAGGGCTTAGTCTTCTGCCTTAGATATCTGTCTGTTTTAATGTGATAAAAGTAGCATTGACCTATAAATACAATAGATATTTTGTTCTTGTCTTCTTTTATAAATTCTTTGTAGACTTTATCTTATCACTGGGAATTTTTATGGTTCGGTACTGGTGCTGTACATTCCTGGGTTGGTTTTTGGGGGAGGTGAAGTGTTGAAGGTAGAAATCCCACAGCTCAAACACTTACCAAAATCTTAACAACTCTGTGTGGGACCACACAGTACTTGTGGGGAGTTGAACACATTTTTTTTTTAATAAGGTTAAGTTATGTTATTATTAAGTAAGGAAAGCATCTAAATACACATTGGGAGTGCAGAGAAGAGTGTGTGAAAAATGAAAAAGGTCACTGCCCCTTTCCATTTTAATTAGGGCATATTCTTTGATAGAAGAGCCAGTGGAGACTGTTGATAAAGTTAGAAAAAGTATATTGCCCATGGCGTTTGTTGCATGAAATTGCTGCTATAATAACATTTAAATTTGCATTTAAAAATATTTAAGTTGACTAACAAGAATACAGAATACTAACTAGTAGGTAATTTTAAAAAATTACAGACCTCCTTAATTCTAATTCAGCCTATCTGACATAGCCATTTTTGTTACACTATAATGTTTAAAAAAAAAAAAAAAAAGTGCTTTGCTCAGAAGATTGTTACCTTCTGAATAGTGAGAGAGTGTCAGGAGACTGACACAGGAAGCTCCTGCCCCAGATCCAAAAATAGTAACTCTTTTTGGGTCTCCTCCAAAAGATCCAATATTTTCTTCAATCCAACGTAAAGCTTGGATTTGGTCAAGCAATCCATAATTGCCTTTTGCAGCTTGGTCTCCAGTACTTAAAAAACCTATAAGGCAAAAAAAAGATAATTTTATTTCACCAGATACAGAGTTAGCTACAGGGTATCCATATATTCCCAACACATGTTCCCATCTTTTCATCTTCTGGGCTTTTTTTTTCCCATCTTTTTTTTAAAGGTCACAGTCCTAGTTAAATGTCTCCAGTGCAGGCAGTGGAACTCATTGTGTATGCTGTTCGGTTTTGCGTTGTTTTTCCCTACTGCAGAGGTCACATTTGCAAAAAATCATTATTTCCTTTTTGAAATAATTCTATATCAATGCAACAATACAGACTGAAGATTTTAAACATTTGATAACTATATGTGAGAAAGTACAGAAACTTACCAAATCATTTTTGTGCAAAGAAGTGAGATACACAGTCTTCCAGCGAGAACAAGGCCCTCAAACACATTAATTTCAATGCTCCTTACCATGGCCCAAAATTGGCCTCATCTAAATAGCTCTTTAAATTATTATACTTGTGATATAAATATACATACTCGGAAATAGAAAAAGAAGGATGAAGAGAGTTGTAAAAGGAACAGGAAAAAGGCCTAGGAAAAAAATCACACTCCAATTTCACAGAGGATATTTATTAGGAAGATAGCAGGCAAATCCTTGAAAATTCAGCCTTTGGTTGGGAGAGTCTATCTGAACAAATCAGGTTTTGTCTCTTTCCTTGGAAATTGCTGGGAAAGCTGTGCTGCTATTTTTTGTTCCTGTACTGTGGTTATCAGATTTTAGAAACAAAGCATGACATGTTTGCTGCTCATCTTGCAACTGAGAACAAAATGACCAAAAGACTAGGACTGAGATTAATTTTGTTTTTCTGAAACCGGCTAAGGTGAAACATTGCAGTTATCCGCACTGCCTGTCATTCACAGTTAAGACCTTGTGCTACGTCCAAATTACCACATCGAGCGATGTACTCTGTCTCCTCTTTTTAACTCCCACAGACCTTTTCCTGTCAGACAACTGCAAGTCAGAAGTCTATTAGAAATACCTTACAGCATATGGAAATTTTCAGATGGACATCACTGATTTAGGCATCGATGACAGCTGCTTATCAAGAAAAAAAAAAGAAATCACTTGGCTGTTGTTTCCAAGCTAATTATCAGCTCAGACAAATTTGCCAGAAGAGGGCTCCAGGATTCAGGAGATCTGTAGTCCTGGAGCAGTTTGGGATGAGACAGTCTGTAATCTTGAGCCACCTTAGCCTGCTGTGACAAGACCTTCATGCTCCTAGGAAGAATTGCAAGGGAAGTCTGAGGTCCCTAGGGAAAAAAAGGCCTTGCAGTACATTTTACCTGCTTTGACAAAGGTGAATAAATCTCTCTGCACTGGCTGTAGTTATTTTTTTCAGTGATAGGAAGAATGAAAATTCACAAGGTGGAAGGGATTCACAATATGCAGGAAGCAGAAGAGAAGGAAAGTGGAGAAAAGAAGAAGAAATCAGATGTTTCGGACATTTGCACATGTATTTCCATAATGTTTCCCATGGTAAAATTCCTACAATGAGATGCAAAATCCAGCCTCAAGGTTTAAAGGCAAGATCGCATAAGAACTGAAATCTAAATACAGAATGCTATATGGCCGATGTTATCGTGGCATAAATTTCCGCATGCAAGGTTAGGCATGATTGAATGGAATGTATTACCTTGCACCCAAAATAATCTTTTTCATATTTAATTAGTAATTATTAATAGACATTTAATGTCAGCAAGTGTCTGATGAGTCCCTGTATTTTTCACAAAAGAGTTGCTTTAATTGCAGTAATACGCATCATATCCTTATTGCTAAATAGCATTTGATTCGGCTTTCTCATAAAAAAGTCTCTAATAATGGCAAGCACAGTAGTTACAACAGCAGTGACATCTTCTTTTTTCTCTCCTATACCAATGGGGAAAAAACAAATAAACTATTAATCCATAATTGCCTCCATTTTTTTCACAGATGTGTTTTTCTCTCTTTCACATGCCTTTATTATCTTTTTAGGACTGTCAAAGAAAGAATAACCCACTTGCTGGCTTTGTTGCTGCAGCTCACTGCAATGTTCTATAATATTCTATAATTAAGCCTTTATTCAATCAGAACTATGACCTCCCTGGGAGAAACTGACTGTTGTAACCTTTAAAGCAGCATGGTAATTAATATTCAGAGCCTAAACACATTTTAGCTCTTCTAGCACCATCAAGCTGAAGCTGGTTGATCTTTGTGATTTTGAATTCTTTCCAAATGTACTAAAAGGTGACTGAGTAAAACTGCAGTCAGTGAATATCTGATGTTAGACAAATGACAATTTTTTGTTTCCTCAGTTCTCTGATGATTCTCATTAATTGCAAGAACAAATTTTCTTAAGTTAAAAACTAATCATCATGGCAAAGTGTCAGCCCCACATGACACAAACTGAATTCATAAATCTGTCTTTTCTTGATGAGGATATATCTTCTTTCATGCCCTGAATACCAGATCAAAATGTTTGTTCAAAGCCATTTCAAGAAATTCAGGCAAGGAGTAACTATTTGTCCAGTACTACATGACACTAAGAGATTTTATTTTTTTTTTTTTTCTGTGATCACTGTGAAGATTTAAGAACAGTATCTTCATGTGTTACTCAAAAATCCTGAAATCTTGAACAAACAAGAATGTAATTTTTTTTTTTTTTTAATTTTTTTTCTGAGACAGGAACTTTTACTCTGTGCCTTTTATGCATATGTTTTCAAGTACAGTTAAGAATATTTACCATTTTACTGTTTGGCATGATTTGAAGGGTATTCTGTGATCTGAAAATCCTTAGGTTGGGGTTTTGATAGAACCTGGAGGTTCTTCTTACTAGCATAATGCAACAGAAGAAGGAATAGAGCTACCAAGCTGGTGAGGGGTCTGGAGACCAAGCCATATGAGGAGAGGCTGAGGGAACTGGGCATGTTTAGTTTGGAGAAGAGGAGGCTGAGGGGAGACCTCATTGCCCTCTACGACTACCTGAAAGGAGGCTGTAGGGAGGTGGGTGTTGGCCTCTTCTCCCAGGTGAATAATGACAGGACCAGAGGAAATGGTCTGAAGTTGCGGCAGGGGAGGTGTAGATGAGATATCAGGAAGAATTACTTTACTGAAAGAGTGGTCAGGCACTGGAACAGCCTGCCCAGAGAGGTGGTTGAGTCACCATCCCTAGAGGTATTTAAGAAACCTCTAGATTTGGCACTTCAGGGCATGCTCTAGTGATAGAGATTGTAGGGGTTGTTTTTTTGTCGTTTTGTTGTTGTTGTTTGTTTTTTGTGTGTATGGTCAGACTCGATGATCTCAAAGGTCCTTTCCAACCATGAAGATTCCATGATTCTATGAATGGCAACAGTTGAATATGCAAAACAAAGAGGTCTGAGGGTTGGTTTTTTTGTTGTTGGTTTGTTGGGTTTTTTTCCACATAATGACACAGAAACGAATTCACAGTAATATTCAGTTCTTGATTTCCCTTAAAAAAGTATTTGGAAAAGTGACCACATGGCTCTCCCAGTGCAGAATGCCATGGATAGAAACAGCTGAAAAGGAGGAATGTGAGTGCATCCCATCTGTGTTGAGTGAAATAGCCTAAGTTGTCTTAGGGGACATTAGCTCCCAACTTATTTTGCCAGAGGGAAAGATGACCACCAGCCAGACTGAATAGTAATCAGGCAATTAGAGTCTTCTGAAGCAAAGGGCAGCTTGAAAAGAGGGGAAAAAGCAGCATGGCAATTTGCAAAAGTAGAGAGGGGGTTGTGGGAAGAAGGCAGCAGCTGGATAGTGCGAGAAGTGGCCGCTGACATTGCAAACTCTCTCCAGTCTGGACAGAACACCCTCCTCTGGGGCACCTGCACCCAGCCAGGGCCTGTCCATGTGGGCTGGCACACAGGGACCCTCTTGGTGTGTGTGAGGCCCCCTGGGGTGGTTTTTTTCCCTGTGTGGGCAGGTGAGTGGTCAGGAGTGGTAGGAGCTCACCTGATGCTGGGGCGGCCATATGTCCCACACAGAGAATGGGGGAACTTCCACTCCCTGCTGGTAACCCACACAGCCTGGGGATGGCTCAGTGCACATCTAGCTCTGGGCATTTGTGTCGGTGAATTAGAACTTTTTAGGGTTTAGTTATAGAAGGGTGTCTAGAAATTTGTAATTGTTTACTAACCGTTCTTAAATGTCTAGTGTTGTCATTTACCTTTTGTATTGCTGATATCTGATCCTGAAAGTATAGTTCACTGCCTGCTGGTTAGTTATATGTTATTAATAAATTGATAAACTGCTTTGTTACTAATGTGATTTAAACCCATGAATTGAGAAGCTTTGCCCTATGACAGTTTATTCTTTAAAAATAAATAAAAATGCATAATTTTATAAGAGGAAACATAAAGTATTCTTGATTTGTTTTGCTGTATTATTTGTAATTAGTGTTGCACCCTATTTTTTCCACATTCTTTCATGTAGAAAAAGTAATGCTGCTTTAAATTGAGGTTTCTGAAATAATGGTTGTATTTATTTTTTCTTTGATTATACTAAGGTAAGTGTTCTAGATGAATGCTTTAGTTTTAACCAACTAGATTAGCTACTGCCAAGGAGGAAGAAGACTACAAATGGAAATGACTGGGAATTTTTCTTTTCCACAGCCTTTAACACTGAATGGACTCATAAGCTATCACAATGCTGTCACTTGCACTGTTTTGATAACGCAGTGAAGACACAAGGTTACACACAGAGCTCCTTTCAATACCACTTACATGAGAGGAAATCCCTAGGTCTATCTTAATAGTTGTTTTTCGCACAATGTCACAGAAATCTTACTGAGAGTAAACAAACCCCAACAAACCAGTGGTGATATTTCCCCTTTACTACTAAAAATTTCTGGGGACCCGCAGTGACAAATAGCAGGGGCCAATATCTATGAAATCCACCCAGACGGTTTACTTCTGTCCAGCTCCAGCCTTACCTTGTGTCTGGAGACCATCCCTATGTTAGCATGCCATGCAGACCTGCAAGAGGAAGTCTATAACAGGTAGTTGGGCTTCATGTCCACACTGTACACAATTCACATACTGTTTTTTACTAAGGCCTAACTATTGCCTGGTCCCATAGGCTGAAAGAATGACCACTGGTGGACATTGTGCATAAGGGGGAGCACATCTTCCAGCTGAGGTTCACCTGGAAGGGTCCAGGCTGTACTTTACAGAATCTCTCTGCAATGTGAAAAAATGGGCAAGGAGGTGGTGACAATACTGAGGTTTTCTGTGGAAATGCACTCTTGATCTGAATTAAAATGCTAGTGTGAACATGCTGAGGATCAAAATTGTATTCTTCCAACCACAGAATTTCAATTTGCAAGGAGCGGGCCTAGGTGCAGCCTCATTTCAGCTGTGGACCTTGTCCAGATATGCAAGTAACTAAGTAGGCTGCTTAACGACTATAAAGCATTTAACTTACAGTAAATACGATATTGGAATGTAATCTATCCTAGTATTTAGACAAAAGTATTTTCAACTGAAAGTTATGTGATGATTTATGGATAGTTTATATAGATAGTGTGAGGAGAACAGGATGAGTATGTCAGGAAGAAACATCATTCATAACTGACATCTTTGTGTCACATAGAGCTCCAGACAAGGAGATATGGAAGGAAATTTGGATCACTGTAAACTTTATCCACTAAGAACTCTGTGTTTAATCTAATATTTTTGGTACTAACCTGACAACTACTGTCAAGACACAAAAAACCCTCCAAAAGTAGCTTCAGCTTTTAGACATCTAGCTTTGGATTGGTTGAATTCCCATCAAAGTAATTTTCTTTCTCTGTACAAAATAGACAAATGTATATGACCAGCTTAGACCTGACACCTACCTTTTAGGCAAGTTTAGGCGAAATCAGTCCCTGTCTAGAGCATAAATCATCTCTAGTACTCGTGGCTCCTGTTGCTCGGGACAGACAGACTGGCAAAAGGGCAGACTCTGCTCTATCTGCTATTGAGATGAAAATATTTAATGACTCCTATGACTTCACTCCAGTTTTCCTGGATTTAACCAATAAAAAGTGAAGAGGAATTTGTTTATATTTGAGGACATGTTTCATTGCTCTTTTTTACTCTGAAGTAGCTGTGCAGGAAAAGGGAGGGTTTATCTTTCAGGAATTACTAATCTAGCTATTGACATGAATACTAAATTCACTTTAAAAATAACAGAAAAAATAATTAAAATAAATACACTTAGGAAAAAAAAAATAAAGAAAAAGGGGGGAAAAGAAAGCACAAGCCACCATTAAGTTAAATGCATTAAATTATGACCTAAGAACTATGGCTTCAGCCTTAGAGACAAATGCAATCACCAAGATAACTGCAATCTTGTAGCATTTTGAATTTATTTTATTCCTATGTAATGATTTCTTATTCTATTTAAATTACTCAAAAAATAAAATACTGTGACAACTTTCCTTTGCCAGTTCCCACACAGTAATACCCAGTATTACATCACTGCAGGAAAAGGCCAGTCTTTATCTTCATATTTTGGCCCCAGGGTCTAATCCTTATCAAATCAATTTGATGTCTGGCTGAAAGCCTAAATTTCAACTGTGAGTGGTCTTCTATTGCTTTGTGTCTTTTCTCTTTCTTTCTTTCTTTCTTCTTTCTTTCTTTCTTTCTTTCTTTCTTTCTTTCTTTCTTTCTTTCTTTCTTTCTTTCTTTCTTTCTTTCTTTCTTTCTCTCTTTCTCTCTCTCTCTCTTTCTTTCTTTCTTTCTTTCTTTCTTTCTTTCTTTCTTTCTTTCTTTCTTTCTTTCTTTCTTTCTTTCTTTCTTTCCCTCTTTCCCTCTTTCCCTCTTTCCCTCTTTCCCTCTTTCTTTCCCCCTTTCCCTCTTTCTTTCTTTCCCTCTTCCTGTCTCACTCTCTCTTTCTTTGTCTTCCTTCCTTCCTTAAGATTTAAATAACACAACAAAGCAGAAATCTAACCAGTTGTATTTTATTTTTTTCCCATTTAAGGGGGAAAAATAAAAATAATGAAAGAATAAAGCTCATATATTTTAGTAGCTACTACAATCAATTTTAAAAGTGCATCTTGAAATGAGGTACACTCTTCACTGATAATGAAGTACTTTTACTTCTTCTTCTGCCATTCACAGGTTTTCTTAAAAACAAAATGTTTAATTTCTGAGGCATAGCCATTACATAAAGACAAATGCCAAACTTAATAAGACACATTGAACAGCCAAGATATCACAACAAGAACTTAATCATCAGGAAATCTGTGCAAAATCAATGAGCATTTTGATCCATTTGTGTCTTTCTTTTTAAACCTCTGCTATATTGTCTGGCTTCACATTTCTGTTGTCTTCATGCCTCTTCATGACTGCTGCCGAGACCTGTATGCTCTGCTATAATTTATTTGTCAGACAAAATTCTCACAAATAAGACTGATTTGTCCAGCATCTGATCAGAAACATGACATAAGAAATATAAATAAGATACAAGACACTACACTTCAAAGCATAATCATGTCTTTTTTGTTTTTATTTGTGAAATGCCAGAGTAGGAGCTTTTTAAAACAAAGAGCAAATGGCAAGCATACAGCAGAGTCTTTATGGTTTTTAATAGCTTTTGCCTGTACACATCACATTTATCACTGTAAAAGTGTACCTGCTGAACTCAAATATTAAAGTGTTCAAATGTGAAGTGAAATCCATTGGGGATATCTGAGTACATAGAGACCACAGCTGGTTCAGGAAGTCCCTGAGATACAAATAGTTGGAGAATAGAGGAGTATTAAAGGGAATTATCATATAAGTTTGTCCTGTGCTTATGCTTCCCTAACTGTACCCAAACAGCCCCAACAGTGTTTGGAGACAGGATGTTTGACTAGATGATGTTTTGGTTGGAATCAATATAACTGTATATTCCTTTTTGGTTTGACTCTATGTATAACTTTAACAGTAGCATTTAAACTTTACTGAAAGACAGTAGGACGCAAGACAGAGTGATGGTGTCCTTTGCACATATTTAGCAGGAAGAAAAACATTACTGAATTTTTCCTGCAGCATGAATGGCTAATGCAAAACTGAGCAAGCATCACTTCTGCACAGACTCACTATGTGCAGAAAGAGTCAGAGGCAGTTATATAGTGACATATGATGATATATGGGAGGACTGTGGAGCCAAGCCATGTATGGGTCTGTGCAGAAATAATGTTACACAGATATTTCTTCATCCTGAAAATAAAACATCAACAGTTTTCCTTTGTCTGCAAAATAGATTAAAATTTGCAGGTGCTACTGTCAAAGCAAATTTCTTCATACTTGGCAATTCAAGCAGTAGCATAGTTAAATTATAACTTAAGGTATTATAATTGAAGAGAAATAAGTAGTGAAGACAACTCAACTTACAGTTTTCATACGAATTAATAGATTATGTTAAAATATAAATGATAGAGATGCCTTTAATCTGATTATTTAACTCAGGCTTACACAAGAAAAAAGTCTCTTATGATTCTACCTAGATGGATTCTTTCAAATTACTTCTGTTGTGAAGACAAAACCTAAATATTCTTGTCTAGCAAGAACATCTCATTACCACATGCAGTACAAAAGAATAGATCAGAGAGAGGGTGAAGTGAGAATATTATTATTTGTTTCTATATTGCTTCAGTACTGAAATCTGAAGTGTATTCTTTATAATTCAGGAGACTATCTGGTCCTAAATGTATAAAAGCCTTTTAAAAATGTCCTGGATAGCATATGTTTATAAGAACACTTAGGGGGAAAATAAAGAGAAAAGACAATAGGATGCATTTTGACAAGATTTTAAACCTATTTTTATACACATTTCTAAGCAGTGAAAAGCTTCTTAGACAGCATAAATTTATCAGAGCACTAGGGAAGTCAAGTTTCCTTCAGTTAAGCCATTATGATATTTCTACAACGAAATAGTGTTAATGAATCCAATTGAAATTTGTACATGACGCCTTAACTGGTTTTAAATTTGCCTTGTTCATTGTAAAATGCTCTGAAACTGTTGTGCAATGAGGTTAGGCCAATGAATGTTATTTAAAGCATTAGAGACCGAAGACATTCTCAACATTGAATTCTGTTGTCATTATTCATGATGAGTAGCACATAACTCATATGAACTGTCACTGAAGAATTGTTATAAATGTAGATTTTTTTTTTTAAATAGTAAATAAAGATGACAGTAACAAACATTGCAGAACACATTCATTGATCTATTGTCTTCGTACTTATTATTTATCCAAATATTCACCAGTTAAACCTGCCATTACACAAAATACAATCAATAAAACAGCAGGTCCAATAAAAAGATTGCTGTTGAATGCATTATAAGCAGCCTGATTAAAACCAAACCAAAACAAGCTAAAATCAATCAATTGCTCTAAGAATGTCATTGCCAGGAAAAAGAAAAAAAAAAAGTATAAAAAACATTCTGTGCGGTGGAGAAGTTTATGCTTTGAAAATATTCTCTAGTCACTGATCTAGATGGTCAAATCCAAAGGCATTTAACAAGAGAAATGCACTATGAGTACAGAAAAACAATTGAATGAGCTACTACTTTTTTGTGGTATGTTGACCCTGGCCAGCAGCTAAGCACCCACAAAGCTGCTCATGCAGTCATGCCCCCCACCAGAAATACACAAGAAGAAAATGGAAAGAACAAATACAAGAAAAGTTGTGGACTGAGATAAAAACAGCGTAATAGGTGAACGAAAGATAAAAAAAAAATAAAAACAGCTGAAGGAAAGGACATTACTCTCCACCTCCTACATGCAGATCAATGCCTTGCCAGTCTCTGAAAAACAGCTACTTGGAAGCCAAACTCACCCCACTCCTTCCTCTGATGTTATGTCCTCTAAGCATGATGTTATATGGCATGGGATATCCCCTTGGCCAATTTGGGTCAGCTGTCCTGACTCTTGCTCACCCTCTCTACCTCTTGCTCATCTCCAGCCTATTGGCTCTGGGGTTGAGTGGGAAAAATAAAAAGCCTTGGCCCTGCACAAGCACTCTTCAGCAACAGCCATAACATTGGTGTGTTATCAACACTGTTTCAGCCATAAAACCAAAACACAGCACCGTATGGCCTGCTCTGAAGAAACTTAACTCCATCCCAGCTAGACCCAGTACATTACTTCACAGTTGTGGCACAGATCTCCATTTCTAAAGCATCTGGTTGCTTTTTAGAAGCGCCTATTTCATCAAGAAGAGGTGTGCTGTAGGTCTATGAAAGCTGGAGATTTTTTTATCATTATTATTATAAAATATAGATGAAACCTACACGAAACTAAGGCTAAATTAATATACTTTTGATTTTTTTCAATCAGATGATCAATATTATGATGAAGAGAAAACACCTTTAGCTGGTTATCCGTAATAAAGAAAACCTAATAGGACACAGGAAAAAAGTTAAGTATTTTAAAGACAAGTAAAGATATTAGGTTTACCCCTACAAATTACAGGAAAGATAACCTAAATGGTAACCAGCTGTAAAACCAGCAAAGAGATTTTTATCTTTATTTATCAGCTTCAAAAGATTGGAATCTTTCAAATAAAAGGGTTATAGGACATTAGGTGTAATTTTTTCTTGCTAGGAAAAACACCAAAAGACCAAGAAGACAATATTATTTCATTAATATACTGGTATCAAAACCCCAGTGCTTACAAGTCTCTGTGAAAATGAGAAAGAAGAGCTCACAATGTTAAGAACTTAATTGGGTTATTTTTTGTTTAGTGTTTAAAACAAAGTTACCCAGCAGTTTTTGTAGATTGCTCTGTAAACCCATACGTTTCCATTGAACTGCAAAGCTCACCGAAACTCCTGGTCAATAGGCTGTTAGTATAACGGTACTATTACCTCTGCAAAAGGCAGGTGTCCTCTTAAGCCAAATATTTAGTTTAGCATTCAACTAAATTAAAAGTCACCCCAAGTCCCCAGGTAGCCCTCCAGTGAATCCTGTTGGCAGTTTAGGAAGTATTAGCCAGCACTGATTCATATCTTCTGACCTCCAGTTTTATTTTCTTATGCCATAGCTACCTCTTCTCCAGTAAGAACACTGCTCTTTGCTGTCTTATGTCCTAGCAAGCACCAAAACTAATCACTTTGGCTTGAGTGAATGAAATGATTCGAAAATGAAGTTTTGCTTAGAATTATCATTTTGTACATATTAGATAAGGGCCATTAGGAGGTCAAACTGAGTGCATTATTCCCATTGCCTTTTCACTCAACTTCTTTGGTCTGAAATATTAATTAGATACATGCCCACTACATACAATGGAAAGACACTGGAATTGTATGTTCCTGTAAATAAACTAACTAACTAATTAAGCAACTAAGTAACTAAAATAATACTGCTATGTTGTCTAATAAATATAGCAGAGCATCTTTGATTCTATAAATTCGGTGCAGTCAAGGCAGATGCATACTGATGCAGCAGATACCTTACAGATAACATCCAGCTCATAGAGCTTCTTGCAGGAAGATGAGTTGAGTGTAAGGATTCAATAAAGGGCAAAGAAATGGAAGCAGAAATGCTCATTCTCTGCATTGGCCCTGTAGTGGGAAAAGAGTCATGCAGACTAAAAATAAACATGGCAAGGGTCACTCCAGTTTGGGATTAATTATGGTTTCTTTCAGCTGTGTCTGCAACACCCTTTACACTGTCCTAGGCATTTACACATCAGCACCATTCATCCTCCATGGAACACACAGAACAGATGATCTGGAGAAAATCTTTAGTGATCAAAAAAGCCTCAAAAATGTCTCAAAGACATGCATGTAGCTGGCACAAATTGCAGTGAGCTGATGTGATACGAGAGTGGCCCCACTGTCAACAGGAAAACAAAGGTCAGTTATGATCTTGTCCCCAACCTGCAATGCATGTCCCTCAAAGGAAGATGAATTTTTGTGCCTCTGTTCACATTTTTCTTGCGTGTCTCATTTTTAGCTTAGGACTGCATGCGTAGTTGGAAAAATGAATGCAGAAAAATATCAGAAAGCAGAGGAGTAACACATATTGAACAACTAACGTACCACAGAAGACACCTCATTAAAAAAAAAAAAAAAAGAAAGAAATATTTGAAGTTGTTCAGTTCGAACGGACTACTTGCAGAGGTGAGAACTTTTAAATGCAAAAAGCAGGACAATGCAAGGAAGACAATGCAGAATCTAATACAAAATATGTGCCTAGTAGGTAGCCTGACATCATTGATCTATTATAAAAGGCTATGTGATTTCAAATGGCAAACCTTTTATGAGGTTTGACCACTTGGGAGAGGGTGATGGTTAAGAAGTGATCACTAGCAATGGTCTCACTTGTCTTCTGCTCCATGGACAACTGTCTTATCCTCTTAAAGACCATTCTCAGTTGCAAGAAGCAGACATAATGGTTTCCCTCATTGAGTTGTGTTGCTTCCAGTTCTCAAGTATAAATTCCATTCCCCTAAACTAGCAAGCACTGCATAACATTTAGACATCTTAGACTATTAAACTGAACATGAACTGTGCTTTTTTCTTCCTTTTTTTTTTAGCTCGTAATATTAAAAGGCAGCAAAATATCATACATATAGAATACAGAATACTAGCTTCAGAATTAAAAGCCTATTAAAATTAATGTTATCCTTTTGTAGTTAGAATGGAAATAGCTATGTAGCTAAGCAGATGAAAAGAACAGACTCCTAATTTTCCAGTTAGAAATTTTTTTTTTTCATAATATTTTTTTTCAGAGTTTAAGGCTTTAAGGGAGAATAGCTGTATTGCCATCTATAACAACAGCAAATATATATACTTAATGCGCAAGCTCTTTTTAACCGTTAACATGAGAGAAAGACTTTGGTCACAAACAAAGCATCTCATTATATGTCCATAAATTTCAGTTCAGTTATTTGCTGCACCATCCTTTCTTATGCTTACAGAAGAAGAGCATGCTTACAAGCCCAGAATGAGAACACAACAGCTGTACCTGGCTCACTGCACCACCTATTATTCACTCCGCAGCATTTTAAAGGCAAAAGCTACTGCGTCAATCCCGGTTAATCTATGATGAAAAAAGCATCCAAGTTAACCCTTCTTCTCTCAGGAAAGATATCTTGTGTCGGTAATACTTGGCTGGCTTGAAGCCTGTACACTCATCACTGCCCTATGCGGGAGCCATCAATTGGTTATGGATCAATTCTAGACATTGCATTCAAAAATGTATTTTGAACACTGGTGAAGCAGAATGCTCGTTCTTGACAAGCACAGAAAACAAGCACATAGGGTACTGAGAGAAAAGAGAAATTGACTCTGCAGAAATAAATCATGTGCACTATTTCTCTACCTTCCATTGTGATTTTAATTTCCAAAAGATTTTTACTAGTAAGTGAAACAAAATTCATAAACATTTATTTTGCATCATAAATAATGCTATGTTTAGGCTCGCATAGGAGTTGAGCTTTTCATGATGTGGGCTGCCGTGGACTTTTAAATCATTAGACTGTGAGTACATAATTTTAAGTTAATAGTTGATGGTTAAAAATGAGCAGGAATGTTGCATTATTTTAATCATAACAAGTGGTTGTTCTGAGAAGCGGATTACATTCTGACTTCTTTATTGAATAAAGAAGATAAAGCCCTTGCCTTATTTATTTGTGGTGCATACCATTATGAAGTATGGTGTCAATAACCTATAAAATAGGTAGCATGCTGTTCTGAAAGCTCATGTGACATGCATTAGGATTTTCTGAGAAATTAGACAAAACAGCTCTGTTGGTAATATTAGACTAGAATTTGTAATATCCTTAATAATCTGAAAAACACTCAGCTCCTTGACAAAGCAGTAGGGAAAGGGACTGAGGAGAAATGAACCTTACCATTCGCTAGTCTGACAGTGACTAATCACTGACAAAACTTTTAATAAAATTCCTGGAAGCCAAAAATAAAGTGAGACTATTATTAATTTTTTTTAATGCTACATACTCTGTATATATCTTCTAAAAATGATTAATAATTACAGTATATAGACTCCTTTGAGAAAAGCATAACAGAAATGGTATTCAACCAAAGTAAATGATTCATAATTATTGATCTTGATCCACAAGCTTTTTTGTACTAAATGCTCCCTTAAAATGAAATTTCCTATGCAACACCTAAAATGCTTGCTGAAGAACCCTGTCAGTGGATGCGAGTAAAGTATCCCACTTACACAAAACCATGACGTATTGAAGCAGCAGATTACATAGAACATGTATCATTTTTTTATGCTGGAGGATATTGGCATATGTCAATATCACATTTCCCTTGGCATCAGTTTTTAAGAAAGGCTTGAAGAAAAATAAGATATCTTCTGGTATTCTAGTTTTTGTTCCTTCTAAACATGCTCGATAAATGGTTAAACTTACTTTGTGTTTAATCAAACTTGTGTTTGCAAGACTGCAAGTGTTCTGAGTTCTGTTGCTGAATTTACGAAAATGGCAGTGTTCAGGAGGATCACATGTGGGTGTACTTAATCTTTTTCACCACAAGTCTGGTTAAACATGTAAGGATGTCTTAGATGTCTGTATCCCAAAGTTAGACCCTATGACCCTGCAACTATAGGTGGGCTAACTAGGCTGTGATAAAGCTTAAACTCCATTCAATGCCAGAATCCACAGATGTGAGCAACATTGCCACTGCGTCTCCCAACCCTCGCATGTATCATACATGTTGCCTGTGCTGAGCAGTCTACTAAGCAGCTTCAGAAATTGCTAAAATAAAATTTTTAGAAAAAAAAAAAATTTAGTGTTCATGCACTTCTGTCTCCATCTACTATTCAAAATAGAGCTTTAGCAGACTTGAATAAGACAAGGTAATATTTCAGGAATTACATGAAGAGATTTCTAAAACTCCTGGTAATACACTAAATTATTTATTTATTTTTTTGGGGTGACTTCTGCTGAATTTACTTTCTTTTTTTTTTTAAAAAAAAAGTAAGTTTTTGACAAAACTATCTTTTCTAAGTCTTTGACACTGAAGTCTACAGAACATATTAAAAGAGATTGTCTCAGATTGGTTTTGCACATCACGAATCCCCTGTGAGAAATAAATGGATTTAAATAATGTGCCTCAGCATTCACAGTTCTAACAAAGTGGACTAAATCAATTCTGCTGCACATTCAAACACACGGAATATTCTGAATTAATGTTTCTAAGGAGGAGTTTACCATGAGAGTAGAACTATTATGTGCCACAATTACTCTTCTTAAAAAGGAAAAAGCAAGTATAAATCCCTTCTTATGGTTTCCATTTACACACAGAGAACCTAAATATTTTATAGTTTGGCAATTCTAAGTTAGAGCATTCCTAGAGAAATATCAAGCTAAATACCTATAACTTTGATGTTTGACACACAACTCTCATAAAGTGGAGTCATAAATAAGGTGGGTTTTTTTGGTAATTTGTGTCATTTCTCCGATTTTAAAAAAAAAAAAAAAAAAGCTATTAGAAGATAATATGTTATGCTCAAATCAGTGAAAACATGGAGTTGCTTCTTTGCTTTAACACATTATTTCATAATTTATATCAGTTTTCTATAAAGTTCTGAATAAATTTGGATGGTCATGATTAGTCTTGCCCTACCACATTATCATAATTCGTGGCATTTTTTGCCATTTTCTACCAGTCTTGACCTACATCTATTGATTTGGAAGATACATATGTATTTTACTCATTCAACTTCATAGTTGTTAGTTTTAAATTAAGTATGGCCTTGAAGATTTCACATGGCATTCAGTTAGGCCTACTCTCAATCATACTGCATATAAGCATAAATCACAAATACATGATCATAAAAATACAATATATAAATAACAATGTAACCATAAAAATAAATTAGGGGAGGGAATGTACTTGTTAAGTCAACTATTCCATTACATGTGGTCCTAATGTGAGATTGTCCTACTCATTGTTCACTATTTACTTATCTGGTAGTATTTTTATCTTCGTATCTAATTATTCATTTCTTTGGTGCTATTCTTTGATTTTTTTGTCCTTATTAAAGTTGTAATAACAGGTGAGGTAAAGCTTATCATTAAAAATAAGATGAAAGAATGAAATGCAAATTTTGGACATTTTAATATAAAAGTCACCTGTTGGTAGCTGAGTTCATGTTACAATAGCCATTATTTCATAAGCATAGCAAAAACTTCCTTCTTTTAAGTGGTATATAATGGCTTACTGATAGAATTACTCTGTGCCTTAGGGAGGAATTAGACTTTCAATTATTACATTCATAATTTAGAAAAGGAAATGACAATTAGATTTGTTTAATTTAATCTTCCAGGTAATGTGGGATTTTGTCCACTAGTATATTTATACTTGATTGGGATTTTGGTGGTTTTTCTGTGCTTACTTCTCTAATTAATAATATATATTTTTATAGCACTAAATCATTATAAAGGCAAACAATAATGAATTATTATTCTCTAGTTTTAAAAATCTTTTTTAATGAATCTCAGAATAAACTTACATTTTTCAGCCTGATGGCTTTAGTTATTACACTCTTTATGTTTACATATCCACGTAGTGTTTTTAATACCCTCTGAGAAATCTAGAAATACTGGAATAAAGAACTTGAACAAGAATTGGCTTCACAACACATTCGGGGGTTTCTAAATATCTCCAAATTATGCTCTAGCTCTTAATTTTTTCTTCAGGATGGATTTCAGGTTTGGTTTTTTTTCTTTAATTTCTGAGAGATGGATGGAGATCATGCAGTGACAATCCCCTGCTCTCAGGGGTGAACTATTGAAAGTCTCCCCTTAGAGACCTAGAGAGAAAAAAAAAAAAAAAAACACAAAACACACTTTTTCTAGAGGGCAAATTAAAACATTGAATTGCACTTCCACTCTGAACTGCCACTGAAGGAATCACTCTTCACACCAACAAAGGAGTTTAATGGAATTAATCTCTAAAGGGCACAGCAAGCGGAACCTCAGCACCTCCTGATTCTTGCCACCAGGGGCAAGGAAGGGAAGTGCTCACAGAATTGTATTGGACGGGACTCATCTTCTAATCCAACAAAGAGCTGTTGAAAGAGCAGGGAAGGAAGTGATCATTTACTGCTCTCTAAAGAAACTAGGAGGAAGACGAAAATCACAGAGATTCCTCTTGGTAAACAGTGCAGGTCAGAGGGATGGCTGGAAAGACTGCTGCTACCTATCAGGGCTAGGCAAGGCTGTTCAAATCCTAATTTGTACTAACACATCTTTTACAAAAAATGAAACATGCTATCAAAATCTCACACATGAATTTTATTTCTGCAGAATCAATCCAGCTATCCTTCTGGCATTAACTGGCATGCATTAAAGCAGCAAACACTCTTGATACACCCACACTTGATGTATCACCAGTAAAAGATGAGAGTATGCTAATTTCTACACCAAATGATCCTCAATGCATTGAAATTAACTCAGATCCTCCACAAAGCAAGAAAATCTAAGAGATTGTAGGGCTCAAAATCTAGCAAAGCAGAATAGAATAGCATAGCATAGCATAGCATAGTTTAGCGTAGCGTAGCATCATCTAGGTTGGAAGAGACCTTTAAGATCATCGAGTCCAACCATCAACCTAACACTGCCAAGTCCACCACTAAATCATGTCCCTAAGTGCCACATCTACACATCTTTTAAATACCTCCAGGGATGGTGACTTCACCACTTCCCTGGGCAGCCTGTTCCAATGCTTGATAAGCCTCTCAGTGACGAAATTGTACCAAATATCGAATCTAAACCTCCCCTGGCACAACTTGAGGACATTTCCTCTTGTCCTATCACTTGCTACTTGGGAAAAGAGACTGACCCCCACCTTGCTACAACCTCATTTCAGGTAGTTGTAGAGTGATATGCTCTCTCCTTAGCCTCCTTTTCTCCAGACTAAACAACCCCAGTTCCCTCCACCCCTCCTCATAAGACTTGTGCTCTAGACCCCTCACCAGGTTTGTGTTCTTCTTTGGACTCACTCCAGCACCTCAGTGTCTTTCTTGTACTGAGAGGCCCAAAACTGTACACAATATTCGATGTGCAGCCTCACCAGTGTTGAGTATGGGGGACAATCACTCCCCTGGTCCTGCTGACCACACTATTTCTAATACAAGACAGGATGCTGTTGGCCTTCTTGGCCACCTGGGCACACTGCTGGCTCATACAGCCGGAAGTCGACCAATACCCCCAGGTCCTTTTGTGCCAGGCAGCTTTCCAGACACCCTTCCCCAAGCCTGTAATGCTGCATAGGGTTGTTGTGACCCAAGTGCAAGACCCGGAATTTGGCCTTATTGAACCTCATACCATTGGCCTTGGTCCATCGATCCAGTCTGTCTAGATCCCTCTATAGAACCTTCTTAGCCTCAGGTAGATCAACACTCCCACCCAACTTGGTGTCATCTGCAGATTTACTGAGGGTGAACTCCACAACATTGATAAAGACATTAAAGAGAACTGGCCCCAGTACTAAACCCTGGGGAACACCCCTTGTGACTGGCCGCCAACTGGATTTAACTCTATTCACCACGACTCTTTGGGTCCAGTCATTCAGCCAGTTTTTTACCCAGCATTGAGTGCACCTGTCCAAGCCATGAGCAGCCAATTTCTCCAGAAGAATGATGTGGGAAATGGTTTCAAAGGCTTTACTAAAGTTGTGAGGATATGATAATTATGACCCATCAGTACCAGGCATAAACGATAAAGAAGGAAATCTATTTGCAGCAAAAGAAAATAAGGAAGTATTTTATAAAGGGTGGTATGATCATTGCCAGACTTTAGGTTGGTTACTCAGATGAGATAGTCAGATCTTCTGAAATGATTCTCCATAGCTGAAAATGTATCTGAGAAGCCTGAAAAGCTTTGATTGAATTTGGTTATAAAAACAAATTTATTTCCTGGAACCATTCCTTCAGATTTTTAAAGATAGTAAAAGATCAAGACAGAAAGTCCTAAAAAAGGTATTAAATATACAAAAAAGCTGAAAGTGCTTCTGGACTTAAAATGTACATCTTATTTTATGCAATGTAAATGTTGAGTACATGGACTTAGTTGTTTCCATCCTGTATCCTTCTGGTTATGTAATAGATGTTATTTTGGAGAGGAAAAAAAGTGGTAGAAACTGTTCAGTATTCATGTTTGGGTATTTGAAATTAGTATTATAAAAATGATTTTCTATTTGTTATTTTCAAACAAAGAATGTAGCAGAAATAATTGTTTCTTTAGAAACCAGTTCTGAAGACTAGGAGTTCACATTTTGCAGTTTTGGCTAAGCTCTTTGTGCTGGTTTCTACAGAAAAACCAGAGATGATTGGTTGCTGCTATCCTTTGATTCCAGGAATTCATAAGCTTGAAGAAAAGAGAAGAAAAGTATTTGGACAAAATTAAATAATCTTCACACTTCACATTTCTCCCTACTATCACATATTCAAGAACATAATCCTAAAACTAAGAGACTCTCAGTCTGCTGAAATTTAACAGAAGAAATTACCATAAACCACGCTAAAAGCACTTTCACTGCATGTTATCTGTCCCTAGATTATTGCTCAGCAGAAGGAATAATGTCCAGGAATGACTAGACAGAACATTTTTTTTCCCCCCCTCCACTCTATCCTGTTTATAAAGAATACTAACAATAAAGTGTTAAGTATTAAATAATATGGGGGGGAGGGGAATTGTGAATTTGTTTTCACATTTGGATCCCCAGAAATAGCTATTTCTCATCTGTCTATATACAGCATTGATAGGAATGAAATTATTCTTCCCAGTGAAGAGAAGCAAAAGTGAGGGTAACTGTAGAAAAGTCTCTTCATGTTTTGTTACTTGAGACAAAATTAAAGGGCATTTTCATATTTATGCTTGTACTTTGTTGAAAGTTTTGAATATATTTAATTGATTTTGACCTTTTATTCAAAAATATATTTTTTGTTTCTCTTTACCCTTAACAGAAGGGTAAACCAGTCATTCATTTCTTTTGCAGTATGTGCCTATTAAATTTATTATTTACTCTCATACTTTACTACTAAAATGGAACAATTTTGTGTTGCCCAGATACAGAACAGAAGGCTACTTTATATGACCAATACACATGAACAAACAAAGCAATCACAGATGAAAATTACTTATTCTTTATTCTACTATTTTCTTTACCCTTCTTTGCCCTTTTTTGTTACCATCGCTTTATATATTGTGACATACTGAAGATACCTACAACTCTAGCAGGATTTTATGGTTTTTATTTTACATTCAAAGCATTTCGCCAGCTAATTTTGTAAATGCATTATTGTGCCCATTCACTAGATTGCTGGCACAAAGAGGCAGCACAGCAGAGCTGTGGCATTCAACATTCCTAGCCTGACTTACTGCTCTAGTTTTATTTGGATGTAAATATGATGCAAGGTGTCTTTCTTGAAAAACCCACAGGATTATATTAAGTTGTATTTTCCAATTTACATCATGTCAGAATTGTAAAGAAATACTGTTTCTATAAGTCTCATTCAAAATGGACATCATAAAATGAAAAACAAAAAAAAAATAGAATAATACATTATTTAAAATATATGTTTGCAAAACTGCATAACCTCTTACTGTTATTATGCAGAAATTTTAATACCCTTTCCTGTTTTTAATTTGAACTGTACTTTTTTGCCCTTTGCACGTTTTCTGTACATATTGATCTCTAGTGGAATTTTTATATACGTGTGTGTGTGTGTGTGTGTGTATTTAGTGTTCATTAAGTAACAATTTAAAAAAAAATTCTGTCTTTTGTCAAACACTTTAACCCTTTGAGTGGTCCTTATTTCTAGAAAAGGAAATGTAAGAAAAACAAATTGCTAAACTGGGAGAAGGCTGCAGAACCTACTCTCTGGACTGTGGTTGCCTTGTTTTGGTTTTGTTACTTGCTTTTTTCCCCATGGCAATTTAAATACTAATACAAATGAAATCTAAAAAAAAAAAAAAAAAAAAAAAAAGAATTTACTCAGATCCCACCATATTGCCTTCTCTAAATGTTTTCATCATCCACATACACAGATTCCTTTTGCCTCTTCGTCTTATGGCCCCATGATTTTTCTAGGCTGTCTGAATAGTTACCCAGTTTACCAGGAAGATTAGGTCATTACTTGGAATATCTCCTTTGGGGCTGAGTAACTCTACAAAATAGGTTTCCCACATCTTGGGTGAATACTACAAGAAAATGAGATAAGAAATATCTATTTCTATACACTGCCTGCTCCTGAATGCAAGTCAGACTGATTCCTAAGGGGAAGGCTCCCACTGGTGTCTCCTTTCTGTAGGATGATTGTTTTGTCTTAACTTAGGAGAAACCTACATTAGAAAAAGTCAATCTTTCCTAAGGTCTTCAGAGTTGCCTGTCTTTCTCCATAGACTGCAGTACTCAATTAAATACTTTATTTTTGTAGAATAGACCCTAACTATGGAGTCAGGGATCTCCAGGGCCCATGGAGATAGTGTCTGAGTTGAGCATCTAATCAAGCACAAGTAACTAAAAGGCAGGGCTGCCAAATAAACATCTCTAGAAACATATAGAAAAATCTCTCCTGGTAAATTTTCGAGCACTGCTTACTATAGAATATTCCAAAGAAAATGAACTTGCTGAGTATATATGGAACCCTCATGCCTGTAAGACAGAGAGGGTTTTGCTTTTGCATTGGAGATGTATACAGAACACACAAGTAGTGGTAAAACAGCTAGTGCTAATTGGAATTTGCCTAACAATTAGTGGAACTTTTAAAGAGCCTGGATATTGTAAGTGTTCTTTTATGTGACTTGGTGAGTTGTTTGTCATCATTGGTTGAATATGTTGCATTATGTAAAGAGATAATTTTGCTTTCATGCTGCTTTGGGATAAAAGCAATGACTCACAAGCACTATTTGTCTATTTGCGACAACCAGTCTTTGTACCAGTATTCTTATTGAAGATATCAGAGCTCCTAACAGGATGCAGAATTTTTATGGTGCTTTCTTCATTCTCTAACTATTTCATGGCAGGTCACCAAATATTTTTGTAAGTGGGTCATTGCGCCCATTCACAGTTTTTCTTTTTTCCCTATTTTTATCCAAGATTTTTCATCGCATTAGTAGCCCCCTGAAAGAGAGCTGCAGAGGCGTATCATCAGTGCATGGATATATTTATCTATGTTGTCTAATACCAGAGCACAGTGTCTGAGAATGAAAATTACAATAAGAAAATATGCAACCTCCTGGACATAAGCTCAGTGTATTTTTAATAAGTTTGCTTAATATGAAATATTTAATACACACACACACACACATATTAAAAACAAAAACATTAATCTAAATATACATAATTTCCTTTCCAGTGAGAAGACTGATGTATACAAGTATTTTAAGTTTCATAGGCTGATATTGCTTCCAGGGTCTTAAACATTAGATTACACCCATTCCATTTGGCAGAAATTTTCAGCTACACAGAGAGATTAAAATCTGAAAGCGTCAGGTTCCCTTGTATTTCCAGGTTCCCAGCTCCTTCACTTCATAACTCCCAGCTCCCAACACCCTCAGTTCCCAACTCCCCACTTCAAGTTGGATGGGGCTCTGAGCAATCTGATCTGGTTGAAGATGTCCCTGCTCATTGCACGGGAGGTTGCACTAGCTGACCTTTAAAGGTCCCCTCCAACCCAAACTATTCTATGATTCTCTTCTGTGATTCTATGGTAATTGGTATTTTTTAAAAAATCCTATTTACACAGAATTCTGAAGAACCTAAGACTCTTCTCAAATCAAGTGAAATAAATGGTGTGAATTGAGGTTAAAAAAACAGATCTTTTTTGACAGTTTAATACCAAGGCACTTTATCTGAAATTACTACAAGTCTATGTCAATGTTCCTTCTGGTATCACCTAGACAATTAATATTGCAATAAGTAGAATTAGTGCACAAATCCCTACTGCTTTGCTGTTCTGGAAAAGGGTCTAATGGAAAAGGTAGCTATGGGAGAGACATACAAACGTGTATGAACACTAGCCACACCGTAACTACCCTCTGATGAGTATAGGCCTACGTAGTAATTTCTGTGGTAGGATTACTTTTATCTCACTCCCTCCTGCCTTCTCTTCACCTCTCTTTTGAAAGGTTGGTGATTTTTTTCTTTTGCTTTTGGTGGTTTTTTTTTTTTGGTGCCAAGTCACAGTAGCATGCCTTTGAGAGTTAGAAAGTAGAATTATCCTTATTTTATGAATGAAGAAACTGGAGCAGAGAAACTGAAAGCCCAAGCCACAGAGAAAACCACTTTTCGAATTATTAATAGAATAAAGAAGTACATGTCTCCCAGTTCTAAGCTCACCATTCTGTAATGTGAATGTTTTCATCAATGATCTGAAAGTAAACAGAAAATCACTGATAATAAATTTTACAGAGGACTGATCCAATGGGGATAAAACATCCAGGCAGCATGATACAAATCCATTTAGTATTCTGTTCTTTTTCTTCAAACAAAAATTCTTATCCAAAGTGAAGCATAGACTTACACAGGAGCAAGGAATGGAAGCCACAGCTACAAAATGTACGTGAATGTGAGAGGAGCAATGGCCAGTACCCTTCAAATCAATGACTAAAAAAGCCCTAGGGGTTGGTTTTTTTTTTTTAGAGCAACTGAAGAGAAGACTCCAGTGTGACAGACTGATGCTATCTTTGGAAACATAAGGAGGAAGCAGTTTGTAAGAAAAGGGGGATGACTTCTACTAAGAACACTGCAATCCATTCTGAGGTTTTTATTTTAAAATATTATTAGTGCTAATGAGGGATACGCCGAAAGCAACTCAGGAAAATGATAGAGAAAAAACAATAGGATCCATCTCTTCTACTTTCAAATGTTGCCAGTGTAGACAGCTGAGTTAGTCCTCTAGGTCTCCCTTTAATGTCAATGGTAATAAATATCAACTATGTTTTAGGCATGCACATTTAAAGAAAGTAATCCTATTCTTTAGACTTTGGAGCCCCAGTCTGCTGAGGTTTTGCAAAAAGAAGGTTGAGATATGACTAACTGCAATGTAAAAATACCCTTCTAATCACAAAATCTCACTTATTTAGCAAGGAAAAGTCATAAAAACAACAATAACAAAAAGTCTATGCGCTAAAGTGAGACAAATTCAAATGAGATATTAATCATGCAGGTTTTTTTAAAAAAAGAGCAAGTAATGATGATACTTTAATCTAATGGTTAGTCCATACATACAATGCCACTAAGAAGTAGATTTGGTAGTTTAAATTTAAATGAGGAATTATTTTATTTCACAAAATGTACATTTGCCTACTGAAAGACAACTTTGAAGATGCTGTGTGACTATATTATTACAGTTTCAATGGACACAGATTATCTTTCAGTCTGCCAATAAAGAAAGGAATTGAAGATTATATTCTAATCTAGGAGCAAGAAATGACCCATTTTAAATTTCTGCATACCTGTTAAAAAATGACATATAAGTTCCTATGTACAACAAGTGAATGGTATAGCTAACTATGAACCCACTCGTAGCAGTTACCGGGGAATGTAACGCCCTTATAGAGAGAGAATTAAACTGGCAGCACTAAACAAAATACTAGCAGAAGAAACCACTCGTCAGATTTGACCCTTTGATTAAATATTTCAATTTTGTAGATTGGTGGAAGCTCCTTTTCTTACAAGGAAGGAGCAATTATTATTTCCATGTAATTTTTCTATTAATATGCAATTTGTTTATTTTGTAGCTGTGTTTCTTTTTCTGTCCAAATTTTCCTTCCCTTATATCATTAATTATACTAGAGGCCAGGCATTGGAATGTATTCAGTTCAGCTTCCTGAATTGCACATCCTAAACAGAGGCAGGTGATCACAATGTTGTGAATGTGTATTGCTGTTACTGTGTGATAAAAGAGTGATTTTCATGTGGTAACTTCTGATCACCTATATAACAATCAGGGAACAATTTGTCCCTTCATCTTGTCCTGCACAGTTTTTTTAGGATGGCAGTCCAGCTGCTTTCTGCCATGGCATTAAATCAACAGTTCTATAAGAAATTGCGCTTCCTCAGAATCTCTGAGAAATGTTGCCTTTTCATTACAGCAACATAAACCGGTAATTTTATTTAAAATGAAAAGTGTTAAGTTGCATTACAAAGTGGATATTAGCTTTGCCTATTATTTCCTCTGAATGCGTGCTACAGCTAACCCATTTTTCCTGGTGTCTTTTATAGGGATTTTGTGTTATTTATTACAACTGTAGCTGAGGATTATTTTCTTCTAATGGTGAGTCAATTTTTTATATAAATCGAGTCAATGCTCTGGGAAATAAAGAGATAAATTCATCAACTAAGTTTGTAACATAATTCAGGAGGACTGAGGGCAAGGGGAGGAATTCAGGGTTTTATTTTATGCCTAGTATAGAATCCCATATTCCTTAAAAATTATTAATTATTAATAATAAAGAAAATGTAAGAATCTGTGTTAGTACTGTGCCATTAATATAAGAAAATATATTGTTGCTATACCATGAATAGCCACATTTATATGTTCTTCCTGTCACTGAAGTAAACAAAAAATATAAAAAGATTTTACGCAGAAATCAGCCCTTTCCTAAAAGATTATTTGAGAAAGAGAAATGAAAAAATAAAAATAATTGTTACATTTAAATATAAGACACAATTACAAAGACAGTAACTGATTGGACCACAGGCGTAAATCACTGAAAAAATATGTTTCAAATCTGCATCTTAAATTGGATTTTTACTAATCTGTTACAAGTAACCGAAGGATGTAGAGAAATGTCATGGAATGAACAACAGAGAAAAAAGAATTAATTTGTAGCCAGCATTTTCAGTGTCTTGTTATTTAATTTTAAGACAACAGCACAGACTAATCTATTATATCTTTTAAGCTGAGCAGTTCATTGTGGAACTTACGTGCATTTGTCTACTTATTAAATGCCTCACAATGTTTGTAAAAAGGACATTGCCATGAGAATGCAACGAAATTAAATTAAAACAGAGCCCAAAATAAACAACAGATTCACTGATGACTTAATAGGCCTCCTGTGTGAAGCAAAATAAAATGCTGAAATGGAGAATTACCCTAACCTTTCTAGCCTAACACAGCTATGATAATATGTTTTTGTTTTGGTTTGTTGTTTTGGGTTGGTTTGTTTGTTTTTTTTTTTTGTTTGTTTGTTTTTTTTTTTAAGGCAGAAAACCTGCTTAAATGCCAGTCTTACAAATGCTTATGGACAAGGATAGCTTTGCACACATGATTAGGTCTTCTGAAATCAATGGACCCACTCACATTCTTAACTGTTTGCAAAATCAGACTGCATATCCTGTAAGAACCATTTCCCAAATGCAAAATCCAGCAGCCGCAAATTTAATGTTTACCATCTGCCAGCAAACTAGGCTTTATCTAAAAATACCAGACTGTCATGCACTTGCCACTAGAGAAGAGGTTTTTCTATTACTTATTTCCCTGATTAGTCTAAAGCTAACTGATGTGAAACTGTCTTCTCCGGTAGCAATCAAATCTATATTACAGGAGGCACAACTCCCCCAAACGGTAGCCTGTTTGTCAAACTGAAAGGCAGACATAAGAAGCATGGCCCTCCGGCAGTAACCAAATCTATCAGACCTCAGGAGAAGCACCATCGCACAACTTCCCTTTCACAGTAAACTTCGCCAGTATAAAAAATTTCACAGGTAAGTAAATGAGATCACAGGACTTAAAGAATGAAAAACATTGCTAAAAAAATGACCCAAACTTGAAACTTTATAAAAAAGCATAAGTTAGTATTAAATGAACATTCCAAAGAAATATTGGAATCATGATATGATGATGCAGAATATAGTAAGACGTACATGTATTTTATTATCTCTTATAGAAGATGTATTTTACATTTGATGTAAAGATATTTGTGATATTAAGTTGCGATAGCATGAAGGAAGAAGCGATGCTCAGCCTTAGAGGAGAGTCAATGGGAAAGGTTAATTTAAAAGCAACAATTTGGAAGAAAACTGTGAGACAGAGAAAACAGCATAAATAAATCATGCAGAAATACTGTTGACAACACATTGAGGGATTTGTACAGATCCCATTACAGATGAGGACTATATCCTTCAGAATTCCAAAGAAAAAAAACCCAAAAAATTACTACATATGAAAGTGAAAAAGCAATATCATTAACATTTCAGAACAAAGAGTTATGGAGGAAGGGGAGAGCTGTAGGAACTGCCTTTTATCCATAGCAGTAGTTAAATATCACCTAGTGCATATAATTCACAAACTTAGCTATTATAATCTAATTTTAGTCCTTGTTGTTGCTCTCAAAACAATGCAGAAGGAAAGAATATTTGGAATACTACATACTGAGCTTTGAGGTAATATGTACTGTCATTGGACAGCTTTTAGTGGCCTTTCATGTGTCCTTTTTTGCATATCTCTCTCTGTTTCCTTGTAGTTATTACCATGAAAGGTTGGTCATTAGTAAGAACTGGATAACAATTGAAATATATGTACTTTACCAATTGTCAGCAGTGACAAAGGAAGAAAAAATACTAGGGAGAGCTTTTCCCTCTGTCCTTATAACACTTCAATGTAAACAGTGCTGCCTACTGCTATTAGGGAAGCCATACAATAAACTGAGAAACAGTTTTCACCTCAACCTAGAATGACCATTGCTGCTTCGGGTGTTTCTCTAGACACATTTGAATGCAATTTAATTCATTCACACAGGTTTTCTTTCATGTCATTCTACATCAGGACCAATATTTAGGGGTACTCCTCTGTGAACGGGTAGTCCCAAATTTCTCTTTCTTCTCCAAATTAGGCTGAGCAGGAATTTCAAACTGGCTCCCTTATGTAGCCTTCCTACTTCTTCCACCTCCAAGAAAAATGATACCTTGGTATGTGTATTTTAGCTGCACTGATGAGTGACTCTCTCCCAAACAGACATTCTGTCGTTGATTTGTTAGTGAACTGTATTCTAAATAAATGGATTTTAATGAAAACTTTTGCTTTTGACGGACGAGAACTTTTCAACATGATAAAACTGGCTATTTGCAAATCAGGAAACAAGATAACAAGAAATATTTATGGTATATTGAATTCTGCTTTTGATTTCTTTCCCACTCACCTCTATATTTTTGCATTTTATCTTGTCTTCATATTCTTTTTGATACCGTATAAAAAATTTTGATTCTTTCAGTAAAACAAATAATATGAAAATTGAATGGTATAACAGTCCAAAGCAAAGATAATTTCTGATTTATGGTCAAGTTATACACTCACGAAGAGCAGTTTTGGATCTTTCTAGTGTATGATCAGATATAGATGTATTTATGATCATCAGCTAAAGAATTTCATGTTACTGCTTTGAAATGACAGCATTTATGACAGATTGGAATACTGTAGGTTATGTGTTTATGTGTAACTGAGGGCTCTGAATAATTTCAGTTCTTATGCTTAAATATTTTAATTTCTTTTCACATCTCAAAATAGGTTCCATATCCATGTCTGTGTGTTTTACTCAGCTTTCAAAGCCATGTTTAGATAGGTCTGACACTATAACATACTGTGATAGACATGAGAATCAGACCATAGCTATTTTAAGAGTATTTCTTTACTATTATATGGTGACCATGATGCCAGCTTGATAGTTGGTTTTGGTTTTTTTTTTTTTAAAAAAAAGGCATGTTATCTCAATAATAATACATTCAGCAATAAGCAGACTAAATTAATGAAGTAAAATACTTGTTTATGCCACTATCCTCACTGTCTTTTAAGGCTCCTTAAAGAAAGAGTTGAGAAAAAGGAATGAAAGGGGGAAAAATGGAGACAAAGTTTCTGAATACTACTAAGAAGATCTAAGAAACTATTTTTGTGTTTTAGAGATTGAGAACTTTGAGAACGACTTTAGATTGAGAACCTAAAGAGATCTTACTTCTTAAAGGGGTTTCAAAAATATCAGTTAGCTGTTAAGATCAATACTTGCCTGCTTTAAATTTTGTCCCTAGGCTTCAGATAGGTAAGTTGAACAACTGGTGAGAGAAAGCGTAATCGTCTATTACAGAAAGGGCATTGAGACAGTTTGAGGATGAGGGGTAATGGCTTCAAGCTGGAAGAGGGTAGATTTAGATTAGGTATCAGGAAGAAATTTTTCACTATGAGGGTGGTGAGACACTGGAACAGGTTGCCCAGAGAAGCTGTGGATGCCCCATCCCTGGAAGTGTTCAGGGCCAGGCTGGATGGGGCTTTGAGCAACCTGGTCTAGTGGGAGGTGTCCCTGCCCATGGCAGGGGGGTTGGAACTAGATGATCTTTAAGGTCCCTTCCAACCCAAACCATTTTATGATTCTATGCTTTGTGTAATACACAACAAAACTGAATGTTGGGTGCTTGTATTTTTTTGACAATAAATCCAAGATCAGGCATGAAGTCTGCAAATCTTTGGAAGTGAGCCCCATTCTCTCAGGCTTACCCAAAAGGGCACTCTTCGTTTTCAACAGCATAAATCCCAAATCCATGCAAGTCCATAGGAAGATGCCCATTGGCTCACAAAGATTTGGATAAAAAAACCCATAATAACAGTTGCGGCAGTTTTCATTCATGATAAACTTCCTTAAAATCAATGAGTGTTTCATTTAAAACTCTGAATAAAAAAAATAATAATAATCAGTAATCTGAACTATGCGCAGGGACTAAAAGTGCTATCTGTTTATAGAGTTACAATACAATTAGCACAACAGTAGTCTTTTAAAATATGAAAATAGAGCCTTAACAGGCTCTGTTTTGTGGTGTTATGTAGAACGCTAAATATATTAAATGTCTGTTCAGCCATCGACAGTAGACATAGGAGTGAAAATAAGCTAAATTTCATGCATTAAAATGTCAATGTCAGTTTGAAGCCCCATTAGCACTGGAAAAGTCATTTTTTGCCTTTAATACTGAAAAACATGAGTCAGTTCAAACTTTCAAAACATTTTTGATATGTTCTCAGTCATTCTGGGAAGTCTTTTTTCTTTTAATTCAAATATTTTTTAACATAACAATTGAAATTCAAATTGGAAATGTTATGTCTTAGATTGTTGTTTTCCTTTCAGATTTTTACCATCCTGCTCTGCTTATGAGACTTTGCTTATGCATACAGTCTGAGCACATACCTTGCAGAGAGCAAAGACAATACAGAGCTGAATTCTCTTCTCTACAGTGGGTCTCAAAATACTCACTGAGGTAGTAGTGAGAATGATGTGTCTACTTAAGCTCAACCAAAGATATTAAGGCATTAGAAGCTTAAACAAACTTAGAGACGTCTGGGAAGCTGTCAAGAGTAGGATTCCTCTTCATCTAATTTTATCAAAGTTAAGGACCTTGCTAAATCTTATCATCTGGGTTCTTCTTTTAGTCAGTCAATGGAAACTGCCTAACGGCAGCTCTGCCCATTTTTTATGAAGGCTAAGAGTTATGAGCTTTTTTTTGAGTCCTTCTGCACAACAGTTAATAGTAAGGGATTACTACCAGACTCTCAGGATTTCTGAAGTGTATGGGTAAGTAAAATGTAGCTAAATTCTACAGCAGCTACATACACATGAATGCTGTCTAAGCATCTACACAGTTATAGGTGCAGAATTTATAAGACAAGTTTTATACAAGATCTTCAGAGCTCTCACATAATCCTGCACTGGACAGTGCAGCCAAAGGATAGGCATCTGTAATTGATTTCAATGTTTTGAACGATGTACCCTTTCATATTCTTGTCCTATTACCCAAGAGAACTCAGTGGCAGAGTGACATGCAGTATAATCAGTGCTATAAAAAGATATAATTTTATTATCATCATGACTGGGCATCAAGGAATTCCAGTGTCTTCACTATCTCTTTCTATATAGCTCCCTCTGCAGACACATTTACACTGAGATGGGAGTGGGGCTGTTTCTTTCCAGTTGTGGGTTGTTGGTTTTTTTTTTACTTCACTATAGCTATACTCCTCAAATCAACACAAGCTGTCTTATTTATGAAGGTGAGAACATAAACTTGTCAAAAAAATTGTTCATGCCTTTTGAACCCAGATACAAATTTTACTGCAAGAAAAAGATGATTTTGTGAGATTGCCAATAAATCTGCTGTGCTCAAGGCTAGACAAATATTTGTACTATGTACGAAGCTCATTATCAGCCACATTTCTAGTTCAAGTCTAAATTGACACTACAGAAGAATAATATATAGGCTTAACAATAATGACATATTTGGTTGTCTATTACATTTCCACTATTAGTGGTCTTTGAGCTCAGAAGTCATTTTGTTCTTGCTCAACTTATTTTCTTTGGTAAAAATGCTTATTCCAATTCCCTTTGTATTTGCTACCTAATCCCTTGTGAGGACTCATAATCAGTTTATTTCTATGTTTCACCTACTCTTCACAGAAAAGAATGTGATACCAATGCCTTCTGATTCATTTTAGTACTGTGGCTCTCACAGTGAAGCTGTTAAGCAAATCTAGATTATTTCAATGATTAAATAAATGTAAAATAGGCATGACTTATAAAACAATATGTGGTGGAAGAGATACTGTTTTATTCTTACAATATCTTTCTAAAACATCTTTTTCATAGGAGACTTAAAAACCTCCTATAAACTATAGGCTTTGTCTTTCATTGTTCAATAACTCTTCCAAATTTCCAGAAGCGTCACCAAACTGCTTTGGAAAATCAGTCCTTCTGACAGTTAAGTATTATCAATGGATGTTACAGTGGCTGAATACCCAAACACTGAAGCAAGATGCTAACTTATAACAAAATATTCATTGCAGATTACAAATGAAAACATCATTTCCATTTTTACTATTTCCATAAAATGAAAGATTACTGTAAATTTTTCAGCAGAGATAAGAACAGCAAGAGATCAAATCAGTTCCCTCAATACTGTTCTGATAGGAAAGGATCAATTAAAAGATCCCTATGAAATTAAGGACAAAATTCAGTATGCTGTTTGATAGTAGGTTATGAAAAACTGCAATTGATGGAATGACACCATTTTGTTATGGGAAGAGATTAGAGTAATATGTGATCAGTTTGATGTAACTTATTTGTTGTATTTTTCTTCTTTGCTAGGACCCATTTTCATACAGATGACAATTGAGTTATAAGTGAATATGAAAACAATACTATCAGACCTGCTAGTGAGAGAGATTTTTGTCAGAAAATCAGTTCTTCAGATCCAGCTTTTGCATGTTTCATTGCATATAATAAACTGTATTTCCTTTATGGCTTTCTTTCCAGTTTTAATTCTGTAGAATACAGAATTTGTGAATATTTGTCTGAATAAATGTATGCAAATGAAGGAAACAGCAAAGGCTTTCAGCCTCTTTTACTATGGACTTCTTGTCAAACATGAATTACTTGTAACTCTAAAAAGAAACAAAGAGTATCTTTTCAACAGAGAAGAAAAATTACAAAATGAGAAAAACTGAAATGTGTTTAAATCATTCATAAGTGAAAAAGCCCCAGCTCTTACTGTTATAAGTACAGATAACAAATGGTATCCTTCCCTTTCTCTTCTTTGTCATCTGATTTATCTTTCTTTACCTCTTGTTTGTTTTTTGGTTTGTTTTTTTTTTTTTTTTTTTTTTTTTGTTTGTTTGTTTGTTTTTGGTTTTGTTTTTTTTTTTTTTTTGGTAGTGTATTTTCAGAACAGTATCTCCTTGTTCTTTGTTACTTTTTCAAGTACTGTTACGTGCAAGCAGCACTGAGTCAGTTTTACTGGAAGCAACATTTTGGAAACAACTACATAGAAAAGATTTATTATAACACTGAAAATAAATTGGTAAACCATTTGAATCAAAACAGAAAAATCCTTTTTTTTTTGTTGTTGTTGTTTTGGTAACATACGGTAGCTGGCTCACTTTTCCATGTTATACTATTTCATTATATTCTTATGCTATTTAGGAATGATAATCACTGGGTAGGTTAACAAATAAGGCAAAGCAGACACAAAAAGGATGCAGACAAGAACCATCTGAAACTGGTAAGAGTGCAAGCAACCAAACCAAAGGCTGCACTGCCTGGAGACTCTCCTCCCATTTGACATTCTCTTGACGCAAGCTACTAGAGGAAGCTGTCCCCAGATGTAAAGACATTAAATGGCTCATTTCTCCTCAGTCTTATGCTTGGTACAAGACAGCAGAGACAAGCCAGCAAAGAAATCAGACTAGTAGAAACAGCTATGTAGAAGCCAAATTTGGGCATGTAAATAACTAGCAGTCCTTGAATGACATTTCTTTGTCTACATTATTCTAAATCTTCTACCCCACTTTCGTTTTTCTTAGCTGTCCTTTCTTCAGCATATTCACCTCATCTTATCATCCTTCATCTCTGCCTATTTTCTATTTATTTCCACTAGATTATCCTCCTAAGAATGCCTTCTCTTCAAACAAATTATCATCCATTACTTCTCCCAACACCATATTCTTTATGTGTCTCTGTCTTCTTCCTTTCATTAGCCTGTGACTGCCTGTCTAAAGTAAGATTTCAGGAGAGAGACTGTCTACTGCTCTGTGTTGGTGCGTTCTTTAACAGGGACAGATATTGTTCTTGTGAGACCCACAGGAAGAAAACATGATTAATCCTAAGGAAGCACAAAGGTCTCCTGACACCACCAAAGGTTACTCATATTTCATGGCGTATATTCAGCCTACATACCAGGATTACAAAACAAATAAACAAACAAAAAAACAAACAACAAACAACCAAACAAAACCCCCACCACAATCAAAGCCAAAGCCAAAGCCAAAGCCAAAAACCAACATCAATCCCAAGTTAGTGAAACTGAAGAGGGAAAAATCAGTTCCTCTCCATTTTTTCAAAAGATTCCTAAATGAGTTTTGTCGTAGCTATAAAACATGGTATTGGCAGTCATCCCTAAGAATATTGTGGGTCAAAGGCTTAAATAGAAGGATACAAACAAAAAGTAGAACAAGAAAATAGTAGTTTCAGTCTTTGGAAAATAAATTATATAAAGAATGAATGTCTCACAGGATTATGCATACAGAATTGTTTATCTTTATCAAGTTCATAAGCAAACACAAAGGACAGAATTGAACTTGCAAATTTTATAAAAATATATGTGAAAATAGCATTTACAGCAAGGCATAATCCTTGAAAATCAGTAGAGCTTCATGATATTTATTGTCTGTGAGAAATAGTAACATGTATTCCTGCCTATAGCTAGAAGGTATCATGCATGAATCTTGGATCTATAAGAAATCAGACTTAATTTTCAGAGATTATCAATGCAAATTCATGTACCTAGCATCAAAATATTGCATAGCAAATAATACCAATACCATTAGTAGTAAGAGCAACAGAAATAGCAACAGCAACAGCAATAGCAATAGTAAACTTCAACAGATTTTAAGTAAGCTTTATTTAATTCAGGAAAACATTTTGTTACTGTTTTCTATTAGGTCAGGATTTTACCCACAATGTTTACACAAAATGCACAAAATTTATTTGACTTAGACACTCAGACTATTTTGATAAAATTAGGAAAGCATTTTATGCACTAGAACACTCAAAGGGGTGTTTCACTGTTTATGTGAAGTGAAAAAAAAAATAAAAAAATGCAGTATCAATTTTAGATGTTACTCTAATCCTGCAATTCTTTCCTGTCACAGCACAGAAAGTCCTTTAGATTGAAAGAGCCAATTTCCAGTTTCCAAATGAATTATTTGATCATCTTAATATATTGTGTCATTTCTTCTCCTCAATTAATCATGAAAGTAAAATATTCAAAACTGTTGTGAGTAGGTACATTGTCCAAAAGCTGTGCAGAATAATAAACATGAAGGAATCAAACTCTAAAGCCACACTTGGAAGTTCAACAATTTTGTGCAATAAAAATGGAATATAAATGTGTAGATGAGGTGTAAGTTGAATATTCCTTCTTCATAGCACTTAATATCTTTGTTTTAAGGAAGAAGAAACATTTTCTCTACAACTGAATATACATACACTTCAAGTTTAAGGGGAGTTTAAAGTTTAAATGCTGACTTATTTCAATGGATATATTTCATATGATTTTATGTAAGAAATTTCCTAGTATTTTTTTAACAAAATAGAAATCCTTAGCAATTCTTCACATATTCATAAAGAATTTATAGAAGGCATAAAGACTTTGTTGACGTGCAGTGTTGTCTCTGAGGGAGAGAACCATACATTTCCTTTTATGTGAAAGATGGTGGCAATAGAGTAGCTGACTGTACATAATGATGAACAGTCGCACTGAGAAACTACTCTGGTGGGAAATACTTCTATTAGGAAATACCATTTTGCTGAATATTGCCAGCAGTTATTTTTTATGGATTCAAGGGATCAGACTAACACTCTGTGTAGGTAAATTTGTGACTAATGTAATTATTAAGTACATTGGGGTTTCAGTTTAGCATTCTAATAAAGTAAAAGAGGCAATAACCTTGCGTTCCTTAATAAATCTTCCGATACAAATGGCTAAAAATTTGGCCAAATTGTCTGCTGATGCAAATGGGCAATACTTCAGCTACATAAGTGTAGCTGGTTTATTTTACATTGGCAGAGAATGTTGCTCTTTTTGCAATATCATAAGGCAAAATCCAAAGACAAACCCAGCATACCGGTGCCAACGTAATGCAGTACTAATGCAGAAAATAATGCTAGTGTGTAGGGGTCAATTGGGGTAGAGCCTGGTGGCAATAGTTGAGTCAGAGATCTTTTCAGAGCAAAATAAATAGTATGTGGATTGTGAAACGACATAATGAGACCTCTATATTGACATAAAGTGGAGTTAAAAATAATTTTTTAAAAAACAAACAAATGAACAAACAAAACCAAACCAACGAACCCAAATCAAACAACAAAACCTAGGTAGATAGAGAGGGATGTCCCTAGCATGCAAAGTGAACGTTTTATAAGGATTGAATTTCTGCATTTTTCCCCAGATTGCCTTTCTGGGACAAGCCAAAGAAAATTTAAAGGAAACTAGGTAGACTGAATTCTGTCCTTCTAATCCATCCTCTGTAATCCACTGGATGAACTTCTTTAGTCATCTTTAGGGTATCAGTGGAAGCTGAGATGGATGTCAGAAAACTAACACAACTTCTCTCTCTGATTCTTGGTTCTGCTCAACCACACAAGAACTGAAATCACATTTCCTGCACTCCAGAAGAGTGCTCCAAACATTAGGCCAAAGAGTATCCTAGGCAAAATCCTTCTTACAGAATTTGTTTTCCTACTGACACCAAGCTGAACAAACAGGAATTCAAGAGCCATGAGGCAGCAAAGGAGACTCACTAGAGCTAGAGAAGGGAATAAACAGAAAATGTTCTAAGGAGCTCAGGTGTCTAGCCCATTGGATTATATTTCTAGCTAGGAATTAAAGTACTTAAAACCCACTGATGAACATTTTTAGCTGTGAAACAGACATATTTGTTCACATCACTGTGGCTGGTACATTTCCTGTAAATGAGATTTGGACTCTAAGTAGACCAATCAACAGAAGTCTCGAAATTATTCTTAGAAAACAATACATAGGATCAAAAAGAAAATAAAAAGTCACTCTTAATGCTATCAGCAGAGGCCAATTTTGAGAATTTTGAAAGGTATTGCTACATGATTTTGAAATAAAATATTAAAAATAAATGATGTTTACGAATGTTATCTGAATCTTTGTTATACCTGAATCCTTTTGCTGTCCAGACTGCATATTTGCGTTTTGGTGGGAAAAGGATGATCTGGACAGAGTAAGAAAAAGTCTCAGGGCTGAATTTCTTTACTATACAGTGATTCTCTTTCCATTTATTTCAGTCTGTTGTTGCAAGGGCCAAATCAGTTATTTAAGTTGATGCTGTCATTAGAATGGTCAGTATCCTATCCCTGGATAATAATAATAATGTTCACATGAATCTGTTCACTCCAGTAATATCATAGAGTCTTTACATGTTCAGTACTTTATTTATTTCATATTAAAAAAAATCTAAATTCAGATGTGTTCGGGGTCGAGGTTAACAGCTAAGATAGGTGTCTACACTCCCATTTCTCCCATTTTAAACAACAGACCTCTAAACAATGCAGCTAATGGAACTGAGTGTATCGGTTGGACAAATGTAGGCATCTACTTTAGTAAGAGATTAATGGTTCCCTTGACTTCACTGATTGTACCTAACTCGCATTCAAAACCCACAGTGAAGACATCTAAATTTCGCTATCACAATCTAGCCCTGAATTCCCCCTTCTCCTAAGTAACTGTAGGCTGTCTCCTACAATGGTTTTTAGCTTTTCCCTAATTAAGGGCTATTCAATATTTTTGCATCTTTATATGTAATTTGTCCATGTAAAAGAGGTTCCACTGTGCACGAAATATTAATTGATTCAAAGGGTGGTAAAATAATTCAGCTTAAGAAGTTATATATGCCATTGCCTAAAACAAAAGCTCGGCCGAGATGTGAAGAAGTTATATCATATTTTTGTTCTCTTTTCTTTCAGGGTTCTTCTTTCCTTTCTAATTTGAATATAAATTTCAAATGGAAATTTGAAAAATTAGGCAATTTCTACCTATAATATGTAACAGAAAAGGCACAGAACACAGTTCACAACTATTTATATCAACAAACTAACCTGTGCATATGAGAAATACATATAAACACATGCTGCCCTTTCCTTACTACATAACTATATAGTTTTATACAATCTGGAAGATAAATGATACCTTTCACCTGATGACCTTTTATCTTTGTTTTTAAGCACAAATGAAAGTTTCAAAACCTGTCCAAATAAACTACCTGGAAAACATACATAGCAAATCCTGTAAACTCCACCTATATTGCTAAGGTACCCTCATCATACAATAGTTGCACACAAAAACATAGCTTTAAACCATATATATGTATTTGAGTATTGTGTTATATAAACAGTGGCTATGTATACAGAGACACTTAACCCACAGCCAAAAGTCCCAAAGTACCTCAAAATGGCTTGTGCCTACAATTAAAGGTTCACTTGTTATAAATTTTCCAGTCATCAACCTCTGATTCTCCAGGATTACTGTTGGGCTAGTGCTCAGAGAGAGGATCATAGCCCAGTACCATGTATGCTGGGTTTAAGCCCAGAGCAGGACCATCTCCTGATCTTGTTGAGTCTGTGTGAAAGTCAGGTGCCCATGCCAACTGTACATAAGTAAAACAAGGTGATAAGGAGATTGCAGAGAGAGATAAGAGTATAAAAAGCTGCGAATAATATACATTCTTTTCCCCAGTCCAAGCTAATACCATATCTTGTACGGGCATTGACTGAAACCCTTTTAAGGATGATAAGAAGGCCTGCTGATATTTTGGTGTAAAAACAAAAGAGGTAAGTGAGGTGCATCGTCAGAGTATTGATACAAATTAGGCAGGCTACGTGCATAATCAAGTGGAATATATGAAGAAAGATAATAATGATGCAAAGTAAAGCTTGAGTTCAGTCTTTAAAGGTTTTTTTCATTAAGACATCACATTCAGCATGCTCATATCCTTTATAAGCAGTTGTTGAGCTCTTGTACATCATGTTGTCTGCTTACAGTGTTAATAAAAGTTATTCCTGCAGACAAGGACTAATGGTGCAGATGGTTGTCTCTGCCATATGTCCTGTACTTGTAGACAAAGATGAGGATGTCTTCTAAATCAGGAATATTCAAAAACTCATTAATATTCCATTTATGTAAGTAGCTGATGGGTACACTGATGTTTTTTTCCATTTCTTTCCCATTTGTTGACTGTCTCAAGAGTATCTTTGTGCATTAAATACTTTGCATAGCAATGTTGTTTCTAGTTTGAGCAAATTAAGTGTCAGTGAGGCTGTAAATCTCATTGTTCTGGAAATGCAGCATGTCACCCAATTTTCTTTGTATCATGCACTTACGTAACTTTCCTCCAGGAATCTTATGGGTAAAAAATAATTGCTTTGCAACAGTGTATACGGTTCAATAAACTAGGTGATTTTCCACCTTTATATAAAAAAACACACAGAAATTTATCAATTGAAATAGTTTTTAATTTCAGACCAAACTATATGTTTGGGTTTTTTTAAGCAAATTGTTGTGATTGTGGTCAATAGCTTTATTCCCTTTTAAAGGACAGTTGTCTTGATCCGCGTATTTGTTAAAATACAAAATAACTTACAGAAAGGAAACAGTGTATGGGTAGAGTTTGAGTTCAGTCTACAGTAGGTAAAGTGGGAGATCTGGAGAATGGGATCAAAATTCAAGCATATTAAATCTCACGATGGTATCACAGTAGCTTTTCTGGAAGAAACTATTTCATGTGTCTAGGTATTTGATAACAGAAACAACTGAAAAATTCTGTGAAAACTAAAATTAGGTCTGTTGTTAGAGAAATTTCAGATTATTTCCATACTGCTATATCCTACAGATTCTACATTTATTTATATGAAACACTACCTTGCACTTGTAGACCAAAAAGGAAGGCAAAATGCTCCTTTTCATGACTGTCAGTTGATATTTTCACCAGTAACTCCATTTTTTTCCCTCACTGGGCCAGTAGAAGATAAATCACTTTTATCAGCTTCAGTAATTAAAAGCTGTACTTAAGTGGCCAAAGTAATTTCATATGTTTATTAGAAAGGAAGTGACAAGCTAGAAGACTGTTTCTCTATGGAAGATTTTTATTCATTTCTTTAATGAAAAAACAGCTGCAAGTACAACGTGCCGTATATAGAATGCAGGTTGTTGAACAAGCCAAGAGACAGAGAAATAAATGTTCAGATTCCTTTTTTGCCCATGTTTCATTTTTCAGTTTGGTTCTCTGTTCCTTTCTCCTTTCTTGAGCTGCTCCAATATCTTAGGCATCAATCAAATGTAATAGTTGAACTACTTTTTACACAAAAACATTTTTGAGGTGGCTTACACTAGAATAGCTAATGTAATCTGAAAGTCATGCATGTAACATCTCAATTACAAACTGAAAATTGCTACACATTCATGGCAAAACAGGAAAATGATGTCTTACACATATAATTTTATTAATTTGTCGTATTGCCCTTAGATATCTTTTCAGGACCTTTTGGTTACAATGAAGGTATTCTCCTCAGTCATACAAAGAGTTCTCTTATTCATTGGTTTTATAGCCATGAATCCAACTGTCTACAAGACCATTATGTAAATAAGACATAGTTGTTAGTGGGGTCACACAAAAATAAACTAATTTCAATTTGTTGGTTTCAAAGTATATAAATTTTTACAATATTTTTCAATATTCTGTTCCTCTGGTATAGTGTTTATTTGCCATGTAATAATGTAATTTGCCAACTTTGGAAGGAAGAAGATGAAAATCCAGTATATGCACATATTTGTGTCCTGTTCTGTCCTGGATTTAGTCATGCTGAAGGAAATGGTGACTCAGTCACCCCATTCTGACAAATCCTTTTATTCTTTGCATTTAATAACTAGGGAGACAGATTTTTTCTTAAAGGTCAGATGCCATACAGTGGAGCTACATCTTCTGCTGTCAAAGCTGTTAGCGCTGTCAGGTCTTCTCCATGTTTCTGAATTGAGGTGTAGTGTTCCCATTATATATTGTGTACATTGTCCCCTCTGGGAATTGTGTCAGGATTCCTTTCGTTCAGCATGTCTTGCATTGTAACTGACACCAGTGTGTGTATGCCACTTCTATTTGGTGTTTCACAGATATAATGTCATTTTTATCTCCAAAGTTTACACATCTTGTTGCACTGTTTCTTCAACCAACTCAGGGAAGAATATATAGTTGAGAAGGCTGGCTAAGGATATTTGATAAGTTTCTATATACTTGGGAATCCCATTTAATTAGTGCTTACCAGATTGCCAAGCGTAGAAAGCTCCAAAATAACTTACAAAGTTTGTTTTATATGTTAGCATATTTTGCTGTTTTGTTTTGTTTTTGTTTTGTTTTGTTTTGTTTTGTTTTGCTTTCCTATTTGAGAATGACAGATTCTTTCCCAGGAACAAAAAATTACTTACCAAGATAATGAACAACGCATTCCAGAGACTGTCTCACGTAAGTGAATGTAAGTTTTGATTCTACCTTTGTTGTTGAACAGTTATCTGATAAATGAGACCAAACCAAATCCTTTTTTACAGAGCTCCAAAAGTTAAGAAAGACTACATTTCCAGGTTTCTTATTCAAGAAAGTTCTAAGCAGTTCCACTTAAAAAATAAACATACAGTATAAAGAAAGAATGCAAAAGGTGTTCTCTGAGTTAAAAAAATTACCTCATAACAAAAATTTAGTAGGAAAAATGATGCCTGTATATGCACTGTAGTGTCAAGTAGTAAAATGGCTCGGTTCATATCATCGACAAAACAAAAATTCCATAAGGCCAATTACGTTTTTTTCACAAAGTTCTCATATTCTAATATCTAGCAAAACCTGACTGTTACAGGGGTAAAAAAAAACCCACAACAACTAAAACCAAAAGGATGCCTAAAACTCTCAAGTAATAGATAACTCCAGTCTGAAATACTATTTGAATAGTGCAAGAAATAGCACCTCCTTCCTGTACCCCCAAGAAACTATTTCTTTTCAGAACCATCACCTCAACAGGTGATTCTGAATCATCTGGAGTCCTTACCGTTGTCTTGCTGGTTACCCCGCACAAAGAACCAGAAAAGAGCTATCCTCCCCAGTGACACACCTGTGTTTTGAATTCCATTACACACAAATTGTAATCCCCTAAACATTTTGGGTCTTCTGGACTCTTACAGAGTAAGGTTTTTCATGGTTCAAATAGTTGTTACCATTACTTGAATATTGAGTCAAATTGGTGATTGCCATTACTTGAAAATGAAAGCACTGAAAAAGGGATTTTTTACTGTTTTTCAACAGCTGGAGCTTGCAAACTTGTTATTATGTTCATATTCCATTTAGCACATGAAAAATATCTTCTTTCTTTTTTTTTAATAGACTTTCTGACTACTCTCAATATAATCAGCTTTATCTGTTGTAATTATCAATTTCTTAATAAGCTTCTGTAAGAACATTATTCTCCTTAAAAGTCAGTTGTTATAATTTTAACTGCTTTTGAATTCCTTCAGATTAAAAAGGTCAGGGCTTTTTTTGTTTTGTTTTGTTTTTTAATTTATTTTTTTTTTTAAATGGTACTTTTAAGTCCTATTAATTTTATAAAACCCTTCAAGAAACAAACACTAGAACTTAGATCATGTTTTGAACTAATGATCACCATCTCCTGTCAAAAATATAGCCAGAAACTTTGAGGACTGGTTTTGTTTTGGTTTGTTTGTTTGTTTGTTTTTTCTCTTGCACTCTGAAGATGGTAGAGTTACTCTAAGGAGATGTTTGTACATGTGACAGGAGTATAGAGGACATTGTTTTAGAAATCCCATTGGCTCTAAAGCATTCTAAGTATTTTTTCACAACCAACAGTAAAGGAATATCTCTTTCACTGCAAATTTTATGATGCTATGCACACCTCACTGTTTTTTAGAATGTATTTGACTGTATTAAAGCAATTAAAAGAATTATATTGTTAACATTTATTCATGTAGGAATGACAGGACTGCAAAGGAATAAACAAGCTTCTGGTACATTACTATTATTAAAGTTTCAATTATTAAAAAGCATGCACTAAAAAAAGTGAAAGTAGCTTCAAAATACCACAACTGTTGCAACTAGACGCTAGATTAGACTCAGCAGAACATTTTGTGAACAGTTCCCACCATCAGTAGAAGACTTCAGCTTTTCCTGATACTACAACATGGTGAAATAATTTTTTATGGCCAAAACAGAAGGAAAAAATGTGATTCAGAATAATGTCACACTATCTCAGTGGAATATTATTTGCCAATACTAGGTATGGTTTACCTAAAAATAAAGACTTATATCTGTCTGAGCTACCATGACATTTTTTGCAGTAAGGTCAGAGAAGGCAGCACTTCTAAGACTTTGCCTATGTCTACTGTAAGGAGAGGATACATCACATACAGATAGACTTCCAAGTTGCAGATTTTCCCCGTCTACTTAATGAGCTGAGCTCCCAACTAGACTTCACCTCCGAAGTCCTCAAGACATGATATTGTTAACTCATGTAGAACATATTCCAAGTCCATAAATCCAAGCTTGTAGATACAGTTAGCATCATTAAACATTAAAATTAAAAAAAAAAAAAAAAAAAAAAAAATTCTAGATAGGAACACTTAAAAAAACTGTTTGATATTTTGCCATTTTGAGAATCATGTAGGGCAGTATAAATGACCAGATCTTCTGTTAGGATTAGATGACTTTGAGAATTTATTTTCCATTCCACTTTCATGCTTTAGTATTAAAATTTTGCACAGGCAGTCTGTTTCCTCCATAGTCATATAATTGAACAACCAATTTCTATTCATTCTGGTTGAAATTCAGTTTCCAAGACAAGAAGCGTACTCTGCTTTCTTTAATTTAGTATTTAAGTTAGGCCCTTTTCATAGACACAGAAAGATGATCTAGTCTACCCATGTCAAATATGAGCCTTATCCACCGAAGGTGGGAAATACCATGCGATGTTATTTACTGGAATTTCAGGCTGAGGTGTCCTCTTCTGAATACAAGAAGTAACTTAAGTAAAACAAAGTGGTGATTTCAGACAATGCAAAGAAACACCTTGTTTCCAGAAGTGTCCTATACACCAAGACATATTGAATCCTTGCATACTACTCTCTACTCTTCCTTTTCATCAAGCTGAGAGAATATGTGGCTGAGAATGCAAGATTTCGGGAACAGCAGAGAAAAAGAAGAGCAAGATGAAATTTAGGGTAGAAAAGGGCAGAAGTCAGATTCAAATCCAGCTGAGCATAGAATCACTGGTTACATTTTCCACAATGTTCAGCACTGGTTAGGACCCCATTTTCATTCTTCTGAAGTGAGTACTGTAACCACCAGACAATTATCCACCACAACCACCAGGTCAAAAGAAGCTGGTTATAGTCCTGACCTTATCTAGCTTCTAAGGTTTCTCCAAGAGTTTTAGGTCCTCAGATCCTTATCCGAAACCTGACTGTATTGGATCTCAGCCATGTAGCAAGTAGGTAAGGAAGTGAGTGACATCCCCACCATCACCCAATTAACCTTAGGTTTTGCGGTGATTCTTTCTTTCTGTTCTTTCTCAAAAGCAGTCTGTCTTGTTTACAGTCAGAAAAACAGCTGCTGTGAGTTGAAGCTCACTCCGGGTGGGTGGTCATTGCTTATTATTTGCTATTTTGTTTGGTCAGTTTATTTTTCAGCTTGTTTTTCCTATAACCTCTCACATTCCCAAGCACTGAAAATATACAAATACTGTTACATTCAGTGCTACTTGACCTTTAGAGACTTAGTTATTCCTTTTCAGACCCTTTTCTAACTTGAGTCTAGATAGACTCAAACCACCCAGATATTCCAAATCAGATAATACCTCATTAAAGATTTTACATTTCATGTTAACATGTTTCAATAAAATAATGATGATAATACATATACACTGTATATCTTTTTAATAGAGTGATCCTCCTGTGATCTCTCAAAAACATTTGGTAAGATCAGGCTTATTCCTGATAATACCAACAGAAGAAAAAAAAAAAAAAAAAAAAAAAAAGGCATGCAAGGAGAGAAAATACCTTATTACATACGTTACAAAAAAACCCCTAATAAACCCCTAATAATAATGAAGGAAAGAAAAAATAATGCTTTCCCACTTCACAAAATATAATTCAAATCAAATCTCCAGCAAGTCTTTGCAGGTTTAAACAAAAGACTAAAATGCCTCACTGGATCAATGAATCTGTTATAATTGCATCCTTGGGTTTAGAGGTTGCTTGTTTTTTTCCCTCTTTTTCTAACAGTGAATTTCCAATGCATTTTAAATGAACAGAGATATTCATAGGATTGAAGTAGAAGTGAAATGTTTTGCTGGATCTGAGCCAACTGCTCAGCACCTTACAGAATCAAGTGTCAAATTAATTTATTTGATGATTGAGTCTGCCATTCTAAAAAGAAAAACTTTATGTATATCTTTATGTGTAGATCATCTGGTAATATGCTCTGACACAGCTGACTGAAACAGCCTTGTAGAGAACAAGGTGGCTAATGTAATCCTACTGTTTACATATTAATATAATTTTTTCTCTATTTGTTACTCTGCTGTTTTATATTGAAATTTGCCTTTGTCAGGCCCATGAGAGCAACACCAGCTCTATCTGTCCCTGCCCAGCCCCCCAGGGCTCCCCCTACCCTGCTCAGGGCCCAGACCCCATGTCAGCCCCCCCAGGGCCGTCAGCCCCCCACAGGGCCATCAGCCCCCCACAGGGCCATCAGCCCTGGCCCCAGCAGGGCACATCTCCAGCTCCTGACAGCTCTGCCCTGCCCAGCCCAGCTGAGCTGGGCCCTTGTCCTGGCCTTGGCCCATCCCCAGGGAGATGCCACATGCCCTGGTGCTCCTGGCTGCCCTGCGCCTGGGCTGGGGGTGGGATGGGTCCTGACTGCCGGGTCCTGGCTGCCATGCCCTGCCATCACCCACCATGGGGAGCACCCAATGCTTCCAGACCCTGCAGCCCGCAGACAATGCTTTCCATCAGTTCTTCTGTGTATTTTTGTATCTACAATACCAAACATTTTTTGGGCCCTGCCAAACCTAACAGTTACTTCCAGTTTCTGTGTGGCACCGAACTTTAATTGATCTTGTTGATTTTTCCCCATTCAGTTAATTTATAGCATTGTTGACATTTTTCAGAATTTAAAAGAAAGAAATACAAATCTGAATATAACCTTAAAAGTTCAGTGTATTTTAGACCAATCATCATTGTTTGGACAGTAGTTTTACATTAAGTATTTTTAGCATGGCAATTCTCTTTGAAGAATTAGATTAGTTTAGATTAGTTTCTGCAGTTAGTTCCACCCAGTATATGACGAGTGCTTCCCTCTTCTTGGCTAGTGTGCAGATCAGCTCATGTGGTGATCTATGTGAACACAACACCTTGTATACACAACTGAGTACATTTTTCTGGGCAAGATAAAAGGATAAATCATATTTTCTAACTAAATGAATGGAAATGATACGAAACATACATGTCGTATCACTTTTTGTTATTAAGCTATAATATACTAACACAACACAGTCAGTATTCATAGCACTGAAGAAGACTCCAAAAAAAGCAACTTTTCCCTTGATGTTTATACAGCATGTTTTCTCACTGGTAATTATTTAGTGTAGTCTTTTCTGCTCTATTTGAAGGCTGGGATTAAATTTTAGGACATAATCTCCACTAAGTAATTAACGATCAATAAACATTAGACAGAAATTTAATAATACAATTCAACACATAAATTAAGTATATACTGATTGTGAAAAGGTCATTTCTTCAAGATATTCAAATGCAATTCACTTTAATTCGATCACAAAGACATTAACGAACAAATGAACATGTATTCAAGTTCTTATTCATGCTTAAGGAACCACTACTTTGAATAGCCAGAGCTTGGTATAGGCCCAGCTGTGATAGTTTTTGTTTGTTTCATGGCCATAAAAAAGTTCTGTCTTCTAAAGCTACCAGTGAAATCCCTACTTCGCTGAAAATATTGCACGGAAAAACTTAAATTGCAGAATTTGATCCTTCAACTTTGTGCTAACATCTAAGTGGGAAAAAACAAAATTCAGAATTCATTGGTTCTTTGTTCTTGGATCAATCTAGGTTTTCCAGATCAGATTAATTTCTAACTACATGAGCCTGTCAATCAAACCACCAGGGCTTTTACTGGGCAAGTGCACAGCCAGCTTAGTGATAGCCACAGAACACAATACTTCTGTATTACACTTATCTGATGATAAGCCTTGCCTTCAGTGTAGACTTATAGCATTCATTCAGTTATTCTGGCTGTTTAGCCTCTGTCATATAAAAGCACTGAATCAATCTTTAGCTAATTAGTTACAAAAAATGCAGTAGGAGGCAATCTGCATAGTAACTAAAAGGGCATAATATTAAAACAACACATTTAAAAATATATAAATACTTAAAAACTACTCTAATAATTGGAAGTCCTTTTGTCTTAAGCCTCAGCACCAAATCCAGCCCAAATTCAACAGGATAATTATCTAGTTCTGATTTGGTTGTATCTGCCTTTTCTTTCACCTGGCATCTCAGCATTTTCTCTGCTCCTGGCATTCAGTTTGCTCTCTTTCACTTTTGATTTTTAATTTTTCTTTTTTTAGAAGGCAATCATGCCCTTGAACATAACTGTCCAGGCAGTCCGTGTGCAAAATACACAGCATGCTTCAGAAAATGATTATGGCACAATGTGCAATCAGACCTTGAAACCATGTCAAAGGTAACCTTCAGCCCTATCATCCTTAGGCAATATTCAAGAAATGGTCTGATGCTTGTACGTACGAGAAAGAGTCAGCTCTGACTAAGAGGATTTGAATGTGACCCCTAGGTTACCAGGAAGAACAAAGATGCACAGTATAAATAGGAGGAATACATGAAAGCAGTCAGCTTAAGGAAATATGACATTTTACGTCCCTGCATCAATGGGTCAAAGATTACTGCTTTACGTGGCATAGCTGATAGAATACACTGAGAAAAGCTAAAGAATAAAAATATCAGTGGCTTGAAACAGAAAGGTTTTGTTTTCTTTTTTGCATTGCAACTGGTCTTTCACCATTTTACATGCCTGAGAACTACCCAAAAACCACTTCACACAGCATAAACATGTAATGAGACAGATCAAAGCACAGACAACTCAACAAAAAAAAAAAAAAATCACAGTTTCAAAAACGTCTTTTCACTTTTTAAGAGCTCTACATTCATGATCACCTTGGTTGCATTTGAGTAACATCTTTTGAGGGATGTTATGTACAAGCTACTTGGTATCACGAGAAGACAGGGAGCTGTATAAGGAATATGGCAAAGTTAAAGTAGTATCTTTGAGAAAAAAAGAGATAGAAGAAGCAGGCGATAAAGGAGTCTGCTGAACACATCTCACCCCAGTTCTGTATCAAAGGACTACCATTTCACAAACCTGGATGGTACAGTTTCTGATACAGTTATTATTTTTAGAGATACTGCAAATTTATATTTAGTGTATTGAAAACATGTGAGAATGGAATTCTAATCTATTACTTTCATTATTGTTTTAAATTTTCAGATGAAATCATGACCAAACTAAAACTTTTAATTAAAGTTGCACATAACAAAAAATAAAACGCAGAATAAAAAAGCAATTAGTGTATGCTAAAAGAATCTAGAATCAGGAGGAATGGCTTTACACAAGATCTTACTCTTACAGTTCAGAGTGGGGAAATCAGACTTTTTTTCCCCTAAGTTAAACAGTAAATAGTGTTAAAAACATTCCTGGAGTACTCATATTTTGGTAGATTCCAAATAGGGAATACTTGCTGGCATTCAGTAGGTTTAATCGGGAAATCTCCTTTTTTATAGGACACAGAAAAGTGTCAGTGCCCTAGGGAAATGTCCATGTAAGAAGAAATTTCTTTCAACACCTGCTATTAGAAAAGTTTGACCTTATTTCCACTGTACCCAAAATTAGGGAACTATGTAAAACTAGGGGAAAAAAAAAAAAAAAAAAAAAAAAAAAAAAAAAAAAAGAAGTGTAAAAGGAGTATAGGAAGAAGTTAACACTCTAGTCAATAGGTTCGTCACTACTTCTCTGTTATTTTGGCTATTAAGATCCACATATTTTAAAATGGTCAGTATTTTAATAACCACTGTATCTGCAAACCATACTTTCTTCTTGGCAACATTATCCTAGTCTGAAAAATAAAAATGTAAAAGATGTTATAACTCGGGCCCAGAAGATATATGCCAAATGTTGGGGGTTTTTTAACCAGCCAATATTTTCAGAAGCAGTGTGCTCTTTATATATTAGTGGATATTTGTTAAGAAATTATATAATAGTCACACCTGCAATTTCTCCAAAACTGTGGATTTTCTTAATTAAAGTGTCTATGATTGTTTAAAGCAATGAAGGCTCTTTATTTAAAAATGTGGCAATACTTACATGTTTTTTATTAATTTTGTAAACAGTTTTCTCAGATTTAAATAACCACCAGTATTATGCATAACACTTTGAAAAATAAGCTCAAGCAAATACTTAATTTTCTATTCAGTAACCAAACAGGAAGGGGGAAAGGCAGAGAAAGATTAGAAAAAATCCATTTGTGTTAAATAAAAGAGTATATTTTCTTTTCTTGACAGAAGTTAAAAACCTCTTAAACTTGTTTCCTGTGGAATTAAATAATCCCATACGGCACAAAACCTCGCCTGGGGATTCTTGTAATAAAAACAAAATAAGCATATTGAAATCTATTTTGGTGGAATTCACTCTGTCTATAGCTGATGTGTTGATCATATTGAAGGTTTCTATAGCAGCTGCTTCTACATAGTCATTACCTATTACAGAACATACTAGTTTAGGATTCAAAGAACGGGACTTGTATTCTTGAATTCATTACTGATCTTCTGAATGTCTTTATGAAGCCATTGCCTCTTTTATGTTCTCGCTGCTTCTGGTTACTTCCAATTTGAGTATATATATTTCTCTGTGGATACTCAGTAAGTGAACCGTTTTATCTGAGATGATGTACTCTGATTCTTAATCTTCTGAGTAATGTAAAAAGTTCACCAAGTTTGGCCTAAATAAACTTCTTTGAACACTTCTTTTGTCTTGAAGAGGAAATTTTACTTGAAGTTATTTAATTATATTCCACTTTGTAATCACTGTAAACCAACAGAAATAAATATGTGATTGTCTGAGTGTCTAATACTCAGAATTCTGGGTTATGCCCTAAACTGTAGCTCACAAGACATTAAAGAAAGCTAAAAAGTAAAATTTATCTGCCAGTACTGCTTCCCTGATCATCTTCAGCTTTAAAAAAAAGTTCTGATAGCCCTTCTAGTACATATCCCATATATTTTGTAAATATTCCAGCCTATTCCCTCACATGCCTAGACATGAAGGGAACTGTGCTATTTCCTGCCCTTTAAAAGAATCCATGTATTCAGGATTCAAGTTACATGGACAAAAAATGTACCTTAAACCAATATATTTTTGAATATTTTGTAAGATTTTGTAAAATGTTGCAGTTGCTAAAGTATGAGTAGTCACTTACAGACAACTTAACCAAATTTGTTTAACATCTGCAGGTCAGCCTTTCCACTTGCAGGATGTCATTGTCAATTATTTTTGATTTATTATTCTATTTCTGGGAACTATGAAGGGAAAAAAAAAAACAGGAAACATGGAAAACAATTATTTAGAATACAAACTTACACTGCATTGGATGTAGTTCTTTGAATGTTGGTATAGTTCAAGCAGATCCTGCAGTTGTCCTTACACATTAAAAAAAAAAAAAAACCAAAAAAAACCAACCCAAGACAGAAAATCCCACCTTGTTTACCAGCATGCTGAGTAGAGTTTAACTATGTTATCATACTCTTGAGTACGGAAACTTTCTGCTGAACCTGCTTGCTTCAACCAATGCCATGTGGTAGTGATCAGGGAGACTAACCAAAGACCCTGCTTAGAAATTTGTTATGCAGTCTTTATTTTCCTGTAAACAGTGAGCATGGTCATTTTACCACTAACGGGAAGATGCTCAGTTGTTTCCTAAGTAAAATATATTATATTGTATGCATATTAACTATACTAATATCTGACCAACACTGCTATTTCTCATTCTTCTGATCCTGTCTTCTATTTACTTCCTTTTATAAACAGAAAATTGCAGAGATGATTCATTAGAATTTCCAAAGCAGTATCTCTCCATATGTTATTTCCATAAGACATCAATTCAATTTCCATTAGGCAGGATATATCAGTCACACACACTGAGTACTGCCTTCAGAAAAAAAAAAAAAAAAAAAAAGTGGAAAGAGTAAAATGTCACCAGCTTAGAACTTCTGAGGTAACTTGTCTTTTTATGTTTCTAAATGTAAATTTTCCTCATTGCTCATTGAGATGACAGAGAAGATGTTTCCAGATATGGGAATTTTAATATATTCTTCTTTTAGGTACCATCTTTTGACAGATACCAAGATGCAGGCAATTTGTCCTTGATGAGTCAGCTATACAGGTAACTGATTACCAGACTGAGATACTTCTTTGTCTGAGTGATTTGCTTCCTGTTATTATCTTTGTAAATGAGAGAGTCAAGTTATTAAAATGAAAAGAAGACCTTCTCTGCAGTAAGAGAAGATGTTGCCTTTTTAGGAAAGCAATCTGAAGGTGAAAACTGGATGCCTTAAACTGAAAGGTAAAAGTCCTATTGATTTAAACAGCAGGAGGATTTCATCATGAATGTGAGAAAAATTTGTCCCACGGCTTATTGAATATATTGAATGGAGTGATGAGGAAGAAATAATAATTCAAGCTATGTGTTATTTTAGCAGGCATGCACAATGGATTTTTTCTTCTCTATAAATTTTCTCTTTCAGAAGACTGTATTTGAAGTAAATCTCTGCAATATATTCTCATAAATGTTGTCCATGTACACATCCTCCATGAAGGTCATAAGAGGGAGGACGGGGCAAACTATTGAATTTTAATAAAAATATCCCTTATGAGGATAGATTTTTATTAAATAACATCATAAAGGGGCCTAAGAGATAAAAGAAATCAACAACACTCGTAGAAAAGTAGAAGGCTAGCTAGACTTGATTCTGTCTGATCAGACACAGGCATGGTTAGCTGGCTTCAGTAGGCACTATAAAGTTGTCAGTAAAATTAGCTTGCATTTCAGCTGAGCCTTGACTACAATCACATGAAAAATCAAATAAATGAGAGTCCATCAGTTTTTCACAAAGCCCCGATTTTTCTTTCCTGATAAAATAACCAAGCAATTTAAGCTCTGCACTTCTGACAAGCAGCAGAAACTTCCATACACCAAGATAAGTGATTCAAATGTCTTTCCTTTAGAAATGGATTTTTAGCATTTGTAAATGAAGATGAGACCATTTCTGAAAGAAAACAATGATGAGACGCATCGTAGAGGCCAAGCAAATGCAAACTGTCATGAGCTCTGAGCAGGCAGTTTGCAGGCTGGGAGCTGTATTGTACTTTCATTATAAGGTGTGAGAGCAAGACCATGGATCTGTTGGTGCCAATCCGACTGATGATACTCTGGCAGCTCTTAGTCTCATGCACAACAGAAGGGAAGCTCTTATTTCTTCATGCTTTAATAATTTCTACGCCATTAACAGTCAGGAGCTGCAGTCACAGACAAGGACAGCCATTGCATTGGATAAACTAACCATCAGAAAGATGGTTTCTTCCCCAGAGACTTTAAGATGTAAATTGGATAATCATGCCCAGAAATCCTGGCTATGGTTGTATGGAGAAAAGCAATTATCCTCCTATCACTCTACTACTATGAACAGACAGGTTTGCCCCATTTATCAACCTGTAATCCAGGTTAGAAGAAAATAGAAATCCTTCGCTTCTTTGAGAAGTCATCAAATGAAGCAATGTAATTCCTCCCAAGAGCAAGGGAAAAGAAGAGATGAAATTAGGGCCTTATGAGTCATAGCTTGTTCTCTCTTCTATTTTAGGAGCACAACATGTGTAAGCTACCCTTTATTCAAGGATATTCAGAATTGAATTCCTTGTATTTTTGTCAAGGACTAGTCCAAGTCATTGGTGAAAAACAATTGAGAACCTAGGCCAGAATATATGTTTGATTCCTCCTATTTCCCACAATAAAATAAAAAATATAAGTAGAGAGTGTGGGGTGGTTTTGTTTGGTTGATTTTGGGCTATTTTTGCCTTTGTCCAAGAAACAGGAATTCTGGTGATATTTCTTTGGTAAAAGGAAAATTATACAAATGTTAAGAAGCTTCACAGTCAAATCTCACAAAACTTTACAGCAACTAAGGACTAAAGGCATCAAGCTTTAAAAGATTCTCAATGGAACAAAAGTTTCAAAGACTGATTATGTCTTGCTAGGACAAATACAATCCCAGTGAAAGCATACAGGCATGAAATTTTTGCCATGATTAATTAGTCTCAATCTGGTAGTGTCTGTGGGCTAGACAATATTCTGTGTAAATCAATGTATTATTTGATACTTTTCTACTGTTTTGAAATACAATTTGATAGACTCAGTTATGGATGAGATTGTAACAGAAACATGAGGGAGTTAGCTACTTGCTATTCAAATGTAAAAATACTTTCATAGAGCACAAATATTTGCAATCAGACATTATTTCTTGCACATGGAACATAAATGAAATGTGAAAAAGCATACTTATGATATTGTTTAAAAAATAGAGTCACATACCTGAGTAAATATTAAACATTGGTTTAACATTTCTAGCAGAAACGAGAACACAAACTTATGCAGCATATTACAGAGGTTGGTTTTGCTTTTCTTTACATGTCTAAGATGTGATTTTATGCAAATTAACTTTGTCTCAGTGAAGAAACCTACGTTCCTTCTGCTTTTATTCTCTTAAATTCTGATAAAAACTGTAAGCTTTTATTTTGCCCTTTCACAGATCCCAAAGAGGGTACTTAGTTTTAGGAAAAATACATAATACATTCCATAGATGGCATGGGAAATGGGGGAAAAAAAAAAAAAAAAGGAAAATTCTGAAACTAATTTTTTGCCTGTTATAGTCCTTCCCACTTTTCCAACAGTAATTTTATTACATCTCACGTTGCTATACATTCTCCTAATCGATGTAAGCTCTAAATGAACCAGTGCTATTGCAGGAGACCTGGCACTAATGAATGCCAAAAGAACACGTTATTTTGATTCCCTAAATGGAAGTAATCATTTTCAATTAGAAAGCAGAAGTGAAAAGATGAAAACTGATGGCCTGTCTCAGCTGCTAACCTCTACCTGCAGATATCTATGGCAGAATGCACTTAACATCCATCACCAGGAAAAGCTTTATTCACTCAATACCAGCACCTTATACAGGCTTTTGGAGATATTAAAGCAAAAAATTCATTGTCTGTTCTGAAATGGAATCCTCAAAAACACCCAGGGAGCATATTCTTAGCCCTGTATACTGTATATTCATACAGTGGCTAGTACAACAGAGATGAGGCTTGACAGGGTATTGTAAAGCAGTAAACATATTTCGATCCTTCACAGCCAGTCAGTCTCTGATGTCAAGGAATGACATGGAGGTCTGAAATAATTCAGAAAAGAATGTGTATGTTTTGTGCTATCCTTGCAAGAGTACATCTCATTGCCTGGTGCAATCATGCAACTTTTACTCTTCGAAACATTGCACAATGCTCCCCTGGCTCCTCACGAGCAGCATACTGACGTTACCAGCTACCTCACACACACTTTTGCCATTCTGCTTTTGTTATCAGGCTCATTTCCAAAGGATGGTTAGATTGAATACACTTTAATTATTTTTTTTTCCTACTAATTTCTGTTTAAAATATTGCAACCCCCTGCAATTATGGAAGATTTAATACAAAATGAAAGATTTAACATGTATTTCCTTTAGTCACCCAGAATCTTCATAATAGTATTAAAAGCATGCATTTACAATTTTGAAGAAACTATAAAAAACTCTGTTTAAAAACACAGACCATTATGTTGGTGTCTTCTTTTGAAATAAAGGAATTAAATACATTAAAATCTTGACCCATTAGAGTTGACTAGTAAATTTCTTATTGACTTCAATTCACTTACAATTTCATTTACAGTTCTTTTTCTATAGTAAGCTGCAATATAAGCAATGTATGTATTACCACTAAATCATCATTGCATTTCAGCTTGATGCTCTAAATTAGAGTTGTTAAAGTCTGAAAATCTACAAAATATTGTGAAAATATTTTACATCTGTATTCAGAAAATGTTTTAAATTACCCTATGCTTGTTCTATTATATAAAAGTATTCCAAAGCTTTCAATTTCTTTTGACTGACATGAAGTCAAGTGTAAAGTTTCAGGTTTCAATGAATAAAATCCTTATGATCCACTCTGACAAGAGAGCTTAGGTATGTTGCATAACAAAACTTAAAAAGTAAAAAGAAATGAGAAATGCATATTATGGGCAATATCCAATAGAGTCTTTATGATTTATCCCACGACAGGATCTAGCCCATAGATATGAAAAGCATTATAAATGAAATCCAATGTTCTGACTGACTTGGTTCTCCAGAACATGAAGAAAAACAAAAGCAAACAATGGAAACATCCTGCCTTTTCACTCAAAAATTTCTTGCACAGATTCAAGAGTGTTTCCAATTTCCCCCAGTTTCTTTCCACCATTTTTTCTTTTTTTTTTTTGTGGACAATATAATTCCTTCACTGCTAAAAAATGGATATAATTTATGCTTTTGCAAGGGTTTTTTATCACTGCTCACAAGGTATAGGCAAATGGAAATACCAAGGAAACCTAAGCAGTATCTGATTTCAATAAAAGCCTTAATAAAAAACTTGACAGCCATCAAGCCTTTACAAAATGTAGTTGGAAATGGGCTCTCATGCAAGTTGCTAAAAGCAACTTGTCACTTTCAAATGCAAGCTCAGCTCTAGATGCCTTATGTGCTCTACATGCCTTATGTGCTCCAGTTGGTGCTCTGTTATGGCTTCCAACCTGTTTCAGAGTTCCCAAAACTGTGAACTTTAATCAGATTAACTCCTCAAAAAAAGAATATTAGTTGCATGGGGAAGAAAAAGAACAACTGTGGTCAGTAAGTTCTACGTCCCTGCTGCAAATTGTCCTGCACAACTGCCTGCTGGCCATCACAGGCTTAGATAAGCATGAAAGAAAAATCAACTGGATGATTTATTAAGTTGTTCATTTCTGCAAAATTAGATTTTTGAGAGAAACTGCAGAGCAGGCCAGCACATACTTCGAAGCATGAACAACTGGTAAGTTGTTTCATTTTCTCCCCTTAAAATTTATACTGAAATACTGTAGTTGTGAGAAGAGCAGCTGTAAATGTAAATGCAAATGTAAATGTATGTAAAATACATTTGCCAGTAACAAAGATGAAATGGAAGGTTTTATAGCAAGAGTTACTGGGCTTTTTTCCCTGAATCAGTACATACTGTATTAGTTGTTGAAGGAAATTTGAACTTCACTTGAACTGTAAAATCACTTTCTTTTTTTACCAACTGCCATTTTATAGTGATAGTTGCTTAATCTCAGGTTGCTACAATAGCTTGTTACGCTTCTTTTATCATTGATTAAGATCATGACAGGAAGGCAATACTTTAAGGTTTATACCAGGTTATCACTATCATTGAGTTAATTTTTCAATTTTGTAATAGTAACATAAAATCCACAGGTTAAATACAAAAAAATGAACAATAGATACAAGCTATACTCCAAGCTCTTAATTCACTCAGCCCACTTTACAGGTATATGTGAGGATGGAATTTGACCCTAACTTTGATCTCCTCTTGCAAACTTTCAGGCAAAAGCTCCACTCAGTACTAATAAATTGAAACTACACTTAAATATAGTTCCAGTCTAAAAAAAAGATGAAGTACTAATACAGTCAAAATTTGCTACTTTTAAAGTACACAGTTTCATTATAGTCTGTCTTCAAATTCTGAAGTAATAATTCCTGTTTGTTTTTCTTCAAGTCTTTTTTAAGAGGCGTATTACTAATATGGAATCATTACTATCCAAATAAGTATAAAACCACACAGTTTCAAAGAAGGAATTAGGAATTCACAGAAAAATATAAATAAATCAGCTAAAAGCATGATATTTGAAAAACAAATGACACTCCAGGAAATTCTTACTTGTCAGTGTTACTACAAAGGGGGAAAAAAAGGAAATTAATGAATTAACAGCAAAAGTAATATATACTATGAAAAAATAGTCAGATTTCCATAGTCACATTTCAATTCATAATATTGTTCCAAATTAATCTAGACAAAGTCACGCTTACCTTGATGTTGCCAGAAATGTTCAAGTGATGATTGCCATGTTTCCACATGTATGCTATACTACGAAATGTAAACTAAGTAAACTAGAACTACCTCATAGCATGTTAAGTTTTAGTGCAAATAGGTCACTGATTAATATAAATATTTCAGAGTATCAATAATGATATTAGGAATTCAAAATATCAAAGGAAAAAATAGGGAATACAGATTCAACATTTCTTCACATAAGATTCAGAAAAAATGTCCTTTATATTTAAAAAAAAAAACAACCAACCAACCAACCAAACAAACCAACACATTGCTTTTGCATAAGCTGATTAATTATGGAATCTCCACAAAATTTTCATGGATTACATATAAAAAAACCCCAACAACTTAATATTAAAATATATCATGAAAACATAGTTTTGTCCATCAATCAATGTGACAACAATTCACTGATACATATATATTTTATCATGTTCAGAAATATTATCAAATAAGCTTTCAGTTACATATAAACAAACCTTACAAAAATCTGCCTAAATGTGGATTTTGAACTAGCTCTGATGCTATAAAAGTAAGCTATGTGAAAGCAGAACAGTCATTGGTGATGGCAAGACACAACCACAGTGCTACCATGTACTCACTCTATGAAAAGAACATATCTGATGTTAGAAACTCCATGAATGTACACACATAGCTTCTGATGACACCGTAACTTATGCACTTGTTGCTTCTGATGTTTGAAACGGAAGGTGTAGTGATATGACAGTCCAAAACCAATGGGATATAAATGGAGTTTATCAGCTGCATTTGCACAAATACAATTTCTGTGACTTGACAATAGATGTAAAATAGGAGAAAAAGATAAGGTTTACAAAAAATAATTAATGAATACCATAATTCTGATGTCTACAAAAACATGTTGACAGCAACAGAACTAACGCTTATGTGTTATTGCTGGGAATTTAGGATTCCCACTGAAGTAGAAAATCAGTTATGACAACTGACATTAGCTGACAATTTTTGGCCAACTAAGAAAACAGGCCAGGCACCAAACTGGCCAGGAAATCTTCTGCATGAAGCTTAGAGATGTAGGTGAGGCAATGTATTGAAGTTTGCACTGGCTTCAGCAGTGCAAACAGTCATTATAAACTAAATTGAGCTTAAATAAACCTCCTTTCTTGTGTAAGCATGAAACTGCGATTTACTTAGTGCTTTCCAGCTCCTGGGTCATTCCCTGTGTACTAATCTAACTCTGGGCTTTTCTACCGGCAGATCACCTTTAAGTTTCCTGCACTTGAGATAGAGGAGGGCTGTCTGGAGGCACAGAGGGAACAGATATCTGCATGTCTGAATATAAAATACCCACAAAGGAGTCACTCTGTACAACAATTGCACTAGTGAAGATAAAATTTGACATATTGTAGACTATTGTACAGTGCCAATATGAAAGAATCTGTCTCAAGAGGTCATATACCACTTACTTGCTTTGACTACTGCTGAATAGAATAGAATTAGAATAGAATAGAATAGAATAGAATAGAATAGAATAGAATAGAATAGAATAGAATAGAACAGAACAGAACAGAACAGCACATAGTTCAGTTTGAAGGGACCTACAATAGTCAGTCAAACCCTAAGCAGTTAATTTACAACATTCACTGTTCAGTGCATTGATGCTTTAACTGCAAACCAGGCACTCAGTGAAGTAAAGAAAGCTAGAAGTTCTCAGTAACTTGCTGAAGTACTGAGCCTCCTTGTAAACTGAACTCTGATTTACATTACACTGCCTAATGTGATCATTTATAGAGAGCTATAATTGCATGTGCATATAATTTCTAGGAGGAAGTCCAGCCTTTTATCACAGAGTACTTAAAATGGATGTTTATTGCCAAAAAGGGAGATAGATAAGAGATGGACTATTCTTATCTGCATGATTTGGAATTCTAAAAGGAAGAAAATGTTAAATTGAAAGTGGTCTCGGAAATGCTAAGTCGATTTTACAATTTTGAACTCTGAGTGCATCTCATTTACTGCAGTAGATGTTTCATTTAACTGTAGCTTCCAAAATACTTGATTCATATTTCTAGAATTCATCTCTGGTTTTGCCTTTAATAACTCACACAAGAACACCACGTTCGTATTTGAATATAACTTTTTGAAGATTGCTTAAGATTTTTTTTCTTCGAAGTGTGTAACACCATGACTGAATTTAACCACATTAAAAAATTACACTGTGGCTTTGGGGCTTTGTTTTTACTGTTTTGAGTTGGGTTTTTTTGGAGGGGGAGATTTTTCAGATTTAATTTTTACTGTTACACAAGCTAACCAGGGATTCAGCATATTGAAGTCTCACTATGAGACAGACAATTCAGGTCATGTCACTGTAAAACAATAATAATCATAAATCCCTCTTCTGTATTTTTCCTGTTGATATAATCCTGAAAGGGCAGGTGTTTATAGCTAGGTTGAAAAGATGTTACTTCTTCTTAAAGTATATCTATGAAGACTAAGAATGTAGATAATGAAGAAGAATTGACCAGTATTTATGCTGAGTGAGTCAGGTCATTGAAACCATTCCATTTTCTAATGGGATGTTTCTAATACTAGAACATTCTTTGAATTAGGATATCTATTTCGCCTAATCCTCCCACTCTGCTGAATTTCCATTATTTCAGTTAAATAATTCCCTAAATAATTTGGGAGTTTCGATAATTCAAATCAACTGTTGAATAAGTTAAACTTATTATAAAAAAAAATAGTATCATCCTACACAGTGCTCAAAGCATTGGGTGGGAGTGGGGAGACAGCAGGATTTAGTACTTCTGTGTGTTACAGGATTGAATTTATCAAGATACGGGAGCACTGCCTCGCACTGGGAGAAGTTAGCAATTTCCTCTAGCTCCAGCAGTGTCTTCAGTAGTCACCGTGGTGAGGTATGAGTAGGAACAGTAACTGCTGAGCTGGGCAGAGGCAGGATCCTCCCAAACCCTAAAGTACACAAGAAATTAAGCACAACACTGCAGACATCCACTTCTAATAGGGTCCACTAAAATAAAAGGAAAAGGTAAATCTTTCTATTCTACTGACCCAAAAAGATCCTATCCAGGCAATGTATTTTGGTAAATGTAAACTTATATTCAAAGGGAGAATATGGCTTTCTAAATAACATCAGCAATTGTTACACACATGCTTGGGAATCTAAAAATCTCAGGAAGAGTAATTCCAGAAGTATTTTTATCCAAAGGATAGAGAGGGATAATTAAAATGTTGGAAAGTCTTGGGCCCAGCTGTCTGCTATTTTGCTACTTGAACCCACAGAGAGAGAGGGAGAGCAACCTATTCACAGGGCAGCTCTGCAGTCCTCCAAGACAGAGAGGAAATGTGGTTCTTCTGTACTCTGGAGCTACAGATAAATATTGTTCAGTGCACAATCTAAAGGCTTATATTTTACCCAGATGCAAGAAGAAAAGATGGAGATGAAGATATTTGTCTCTATCATCCAGTGAAAATGTTTTATAGCCTTGAAGGTCACCACATAACAGCTACTGCAAGTAAAGCTTTTTTTCTGTCTGGGATGCCTCCTTTCTGGTTAACTTGAGACTAGAAGTTTCAGTATCTCAGTTACAGCCAACCGGCAACCAGACTTCTGCCTATAAAAGATGGAGAAACCTTGTCTTTATGGTGCCTGCTAAAACCTGGTTTTAAAATTCAAAGGGTGCAGTGTTGTGTGTTAAAACCAGGTCTTTTCAAATCACAGGACTTTTACTAAGTTATAGGATGAACACAAACTCCATTAAATATAATTAAAATCATATTATATCAGAAGGCAGTAAAAGACACTCATATGATTTATATTCCATTAACTTCACAAATATTCCATGGCTGTATGGATATTTCTTGAGGCCAAACTCGGTGAAAGATAGTCAGGTAAAGTAAGTTTTCTCTAACAATTTCATTTTCCCTCATCTATAAAGATATATTTCCAAAAGCCAGGCTTTCTTAAACAAATGTAATCACTATTATCGATTCATTCCCAGGATGTCAAACTGGGATTTGTCCCCACAGTTTAAACCTCAGGAAGCTAATGTTAGCAGTGGCAGCAGCAGCAGCAGTTGCCTCCCGCTGAGAGCAGTGTGAGGCCTGCGAGGTCCCCAGGGGTGTCTGGGCCCCCAGCACCCTTGGCCTGCTGGTGGGGGAGGTTCAAGCCAGCAGGAGACGGTCTCATGAGAGGGATGGGCAAGAGTGGGATGGTGCCGGCTGTCCCCATGACCAGTTCAAACCATGGGAAGCTCCCCAACCCCTGAGGAGTGCCAGTCACAGGGAGCATCGCAAAGAGGCTAGTGCAAACAGGGACGGCGTCGGTTGGGAGCAGTGTCAGCAGTTTGTGAGGCAGTTCGTGTGACAGGGCACGTGGGAAGACCTGCCAGCTCTGTCAGTGGCCGGGCTGCTGCCTGCTTTGCTGGCCTGCAGGTTTAGGCTGCAGCCCCAATGGTCACCCCAGCTAGCTGATGGCTGTGCAACCCTACCCAGAAGCTTGAGGTCTACAGGGAATTAGAATTAGAAGAACAACATCTTTTGAAAGATGTATCATTTTATAAGTGGGCTAGTTTTTTTCTGAGGACTATAAGGAGACTGTGACCTGCTGAACAAAAGTAGTGTCCACCAACCACATCTGCAAGGCTGTGGCTGAAGCCTGAATGGAAGCACTACAGCCTACGTATGCTGACATCTCCACTCAAACAGACCCTCCAAGGACTGAAATAGCTGTACACATGTTAGGTTGCATGGAGCTTCTGTATATGGAATTCCCTCTAGCAGTTAAAGGTGGTGGTGGATGTTACAGCCGCAAGTGTGCCCAGCTGGAGGAACTCCTCAGAGAAGTAGCTATGTTACCAGAGGAGCTCAACAGGCCACACAGTACCCAGGAATGTGAGCAGGAGGTCAAAACATGGTATTGTGAACTGTCCCAGCCTAAGCAACAGTCCTGCCTTAAGGCTGTCCAAGCAGAAGGTAAGCCTGAATCCAACCCTGAGCTGTCTAACACAAGTAATTCACAAGATGGAGGACTCTTGTGTCTGCTCAGGGCAGAAGAACTTTTCCCCATCCCCTGAAGTGCTGCTAAATAACAGACACAATGCTTTGGGGTTGCAGAATGAAGAACATGTGCGTAACAGACAGGATCCAGGAAAAGCCAACCATGCAAACTTGATCCAAGCACCCATCTACACTAGAACCACTGCCACCAGAAAAGCAAATAAGGTATTAGGAATTGGAGATTCCCTACTGGGAGCCAAAGCACCCATTTGCCATTGAGACAATTTCTCTAGATAAGTTTGCGTCCTACCAGGAGCTCACATTCATGACACCTCTGAGAGGCTGCCAAGTCTGATGAACCCTACAGAGTATTGTTTGTTCCTACTGTTCCACGTAGGGTGCGTTGATACTGCAATGAGGCAACTTAGACAATATGTCCCTCAGAGCGATATTAAAAGGATCAGGAGCACAGGCGGTCTCCTCTGTCCTCCCAGTCACAGGAATGGGTTCAAAAAGCTGGAGATAAATTGAACAGGTGAATGCTTGGCTGTGTAGCTGGTGCCATACCAGCCTCTACGATCATGTCTTTGGCTTCTATGATCATAGATCCCCCTTTGAGAAGCCAGGTCTCTTGGAAGCTGATGGGATTCATCTGGACAAGTGAGGGAAGAGCCTCTTCCCCAACAAGCTGGCCAGACTTACAAGGAGAGCTTTAAAGTAGATTTAGCAGGGGAAGGGAATGGAGTTTTGCGTAACAGAGAAGAGACAGGGGCTGCTGATATATTAGGAACCAACAGGGGAACACCTATGAAATAATCAACAGGAATTAGGGCATTTTCCTCTAAAAAGGTGATATGGTTGATAGCCCAACTGAAATGTCTCTATACCAGTGCACACAGCATGGGTAAGAAACAAAAGGAGCTGGAAGGCACTGTGCAGCTAGAAATTTATGATCTAATTGCTGTCAGCAAAATGTGGTGGGATGAATCACACAACTAGACTGCTGCAATAAATGGCTTTAAACTGGTGGGGTGTTGTTACCCTCTATATCAAAATATGGATTAACTATACACAGCTGTCTTTGAAAACCTGCAATGAATAGGTTGAGAGTTTATGGGTGAAAATTAGAGGCCAAGCCAACAAAGGAAACCTCGTGGTTGGTGTTTACTATAGGCTGCGTGATGAAGAGGAGGATATCGATGTAGCGTTCAACTACAGGAAGCATCACACTGCTGTGGAGCTTCAATCACCCTGACATCTGCTGGGAGAGCAGCACAGCAAGCTGTAAGCAGTCCAGGAGACTCTTGGAGTTCATCAAGGATAATTTCTTAATCCAGGTGATAGACAGCCTAGCCATAGGAGAAGCATTACTGGACTTGTTTCTTACCAACACAGAAAACTAAACAGAGTGGTCAAGACTAGTGGCAGTCTAGGCTTCAGTGATCGTGCCCTGGTGGAATTCACAATCTTGAGGGATACAGGCCAGGTGAAGAGTAGAGTCAGGATTCTGAATTTTAAGAGGGCAAACTTGTGGTTGTTTAAGTAATTAGTAGATGGGAGATCCTGGGAAAGTGTCCTCAGGGATAAAGGAGCAGAACTGGGTGGAGGTTCATTTATTTTAGAGCGCAAGAGCTCTTGATTCCCACCTGTAAGAAATCAAGCAAGGAAAGCAGGAGACCGGTTAGTCTCAGTAAGGATTTTCTGGTCAAACTAAAGAGTAAGAAGGAAATGCATAGGCCAGGGACATGTATCCTGGGAAGAACATAGGAATGCTGCCTTGGTGTGTAGGGATGGGATTAGGAAAGCTAAGGCACAGTTGGAGCTGAATTTTTCAAGGACTGTAAAGAATTATAAGATGGGCTTCTACGGGTACATTGCTCAGAGCAATTGTATCCTCGGATGCATAAAAAAGAAGCAAGTCTAGCAGGTTGAAGGAGGTGATGTTCCCCTTCTGCTCCACTCTCATGAGACCCCACCTGGACTACTGCATCCAGTTCTGGGGTCCCCAGTACAAGAAAGACATGTACCTGTTCGAGCAGTTCCAGAGGAGGGCCAAGAAAATAGAAGGCTGGAACACCTCTATTGTGATGAAAGGCTGAGTTCTCCAGTTCAGCCTGGAGAAGAGAAGGCTCCCAGGAGACCTTATTGGGGCCTTTCAATATACAAAGAGGGCTTATAAGAAATATGGAGAGAGATTTTTTACCAAGGCCTGTAGTGACAGGACAAGGGGCAGTAGTTTTAAACTGAAAGAGGGCAGATTTGGACCAAACATAAGGAAGATATTGTTTATGATGAGGGTGCTGAAACACTGGAACAGGTTGCACAGAGGAGTTGTGGATGCCCCATCCCTGGAAGTGTTCAAGGCCAGGTTGGATGGAGTTTGAGCAGCCTGGTTCAGTGAAAGGTGTTCCTGCTCATGGCAGGGGATTGGAACTAGATGATCTTTAAGGTCCCTTCCAATCCAAGCCATTCTATGATTCTATGATTTGTCTGCCTGATATCATCCAGTGATTATCTATGCAGTCCTAATATATTTTCTATCTACTTCTGTTAATGACACAATATAGACTGAAAGGAAAATAATTTAATGTGCCTGAAGAACAGAACCAACATTTATGGTAAGTATAATAACATCCAGTATTCAGGTCCATTCAATTTTTCAGAGGAAGGAAAAAAAAAATATATATAAAGCGTCTTCAGTAACTCATCATTGTGGTCAATTCAATGCATATTCCTCCAACACAGGATGTGATAATAGTGATAGAATTACATGTCCCTGACATTAAAGTCAGGTTTGTATGTGTCGTCTTATGTACAAACTTACAAATCAAACACAATTGAAATGGAACAGATTTACAGAAATAAGTATATCTTTCAAAAAGAAGATAATACAGACTAGAAGAAATGAATACAAATATTGTCAATCTTCAAATTTTATGTCATAACAATTATGCTACTTTTTTAACTTTTATGAATAATCATATTTGTTCTCCATATGATTGTTTACCTGAAGAAATTTTTGTTTTCTTTTTCATTTTTTTACTTAGGAAGCAAGTGAAAAATACATGGAATTCACCTAATTTATTCCAATGTCTAGGGAGAACCTAATGCATTCTCAAGGATCACACTTACATTTCACCAAGTAAGAAAAAAACAGAAATATGCTCATAAAACACAATTTGTCTAATTTTTTAAGTGCTAAATGCATAATCTGAAGATCTTCTGTTGTTCTAATTCAAACATAGACTTCTTATAACAAAGAATAAATTCTATAGTGCCTCAAAAGTTATATTTGCCACTGTTGAGAGCAGTATTAAATGCCAAATATAAAACTGTATTTTTCCATTTAAAATCTTCACAGTTATTACATTTCAGTTTTTTGTATTAATGCTTCTGTATTCTGCTTTTTTTACTAAAAGCAACAATGTAAAAATATAGCATTCTGTCTTGTTTGTTTTCAATATAAATACATAAAATAGGAGTTCATCAATGCAAATATTACATTTTGTCCTTTAGATTGATATAAGGCAGCCAGACAATAACTTTTTAAACTACTTATAATTATCTGTATCCTTCAACAATTTCAGTCTTAAGAAACCAAAAGAAAACCTTTTAAGAGATCCATTAAATAACTTTTTTTACAGATAAATAACTTTTACCAAGTTTCTGGGTATACATTTTATCTAACAACAACAACAACCACTTTTTTTTTTTTAAGAGTCTTCAGTTCTTCACTTGTATTTTTACTTTCCTTTTTTTCTTTTCTTTTTTTTTTTTTTTTTTTTTTTGTCTTTGAGCATGCTTCTGAGTACCAAGATTGCATACATAAGTATACCAAAATATCTTTTTTTTTAATTCCTGGCTTTATGTTTAAATCTGACTCTAACATAGAAAAAATGTTCTTTTGTATTTAAACAAGAGTCAAAACCAGGGACATGAAAAAAACTACCTCTAAGGAGGTAGAACGTTATTGAAAGAAATTAACCACATTAATACACAACTGAGCAAAAGAAGTTTCCTGTGTTCCAAAATAGCACATGCCAAGAATATAGATCAGATTTGCTATCAAGAAAAGCAAGATTAAAAATCTTTGTAAAAGCCATGCTAAATCAAAGAAACACCCACAAAAAATTACTGTACTTTACCTCGTGTATCTAAAATGCTGGAAATATGAGTGTTCTAGTAGTCTATATGCTATTGTGCACTGACTATATGTTTTTTTCATTAAGATAAAATGTATTTCTAATGTTTGCTATTATGAACAAATTTTTAGCTTAATTTTCTATGGAAAAGTAGAACTTCAATAAATAAACCTTCACTTGGGGGGAAGCCTGGTACATGCAAACATCCAGGAGTCAGAATCACAGAAAAGGCAGAAAAGATTTTTGGCCTGTTGTCATGGATCTAAGTTTATTCAGTCATTGAATCTAATGCTGACAGAAGAATATTTCTAATGTCAAGAAGATGCAATTTTTTTTTTTTTTTTTTTTTCTGTTTGAAAGACAGAAGTATTATTTTCTCTCAATATTATAATTCATGGTTATGAAGTTCCGTATATTTAGGAAGTTAATTTTACATCACTCCTTGAAACCCCTTGACTCCATGTTACCTGCAACATAAATTCCATCAGTGTTTATAGCCTGTTTTGTCTGTATTACCTCTACTTATTCTACCCTAGAAAAACAATTTGCACACAATAATAATAAATACAGATAAACAGTCATATTTTCCCTCTTCATATTACCAATTGTTTTGCAATCAGAGAGTACTCATTCTTGATAAATTTTCTACTTTTTTTTTTTTTTTTTAACATGGAATCAAGAAGATTTTAATGAGAAATAGGTACTAGTTCTCAAAAATTGTGAAATCACTGAGACAGGAGCAAATAGGACATGATGACAAATTTAACATAAACGAGCACTAACATAATTATAAATAGTCAGTCATTCTTGTCTAAGGTTAAGGCAGCTGTCAAAAACAAGGGGACATGTAGGCTAGGTCAGTTTCCATAAAATATTGAACAGAATTCAAATTAACATAATACAGTCAATCTACCCACCAGCAAGAATGTTCTGTTCAAAAAAAAATTAAAGTGGCCCAAGGTTCTTTGATCGATTGGTAGATAAATTAAGCAATAAAACATTTCTGTGCAATTGGTGATGAAGAAAAGAGTCACTTACCTAAAACCCCCAGTCTGTAATTGAGAGTGACAACAATGACATTTCCGTAACTTGCGAGAATGCTGCCATCAATCATATTTCCAGTACCCTCCATGTAAGATCCACCATGGATGTAGACCATAACGGGTTTCTTGCTGTTCTGATCATGAATGTCTGAAAAAATTCAAGTAAGGAAAACATAATAAAGTAATAAAAAATAATGAAATATGACATTAGCAATTTATGAGAGTGATAAAAATATTAGTTGTTTCCTATGTTTTCAGTGTCATCACCACCACCTTAATCAGCTAGCTTACACAGTTCAGGGTCATCCTACAGGCCTAATATTTATAGGTTGAATATCTCTCTTGGTTACTTCAAATACTATTTCCTCTGAATACGTATTTCTCAGAACACTTAAAATGCCTTCATTATTACAAGGAATTTACTATGAATATAAATGTCTAAAAACCTGAAGAGAAAAATAAATTATGGAATAATCTTGTCTTTTTTTAGAATATTCCGATTCAAGTATTTGCCAATTCAGAAACGTCTGTACATTTAATAATAGTATTACAATAATGACCCATACTTTCCCATTCCTCACTGAGGCATAATTGCTGAAATTATATTCCCAATAGTTCAGTAAGAGATAATATCGCAAAATTAAATTGTTCTGATAGAATTAAACACAGTAAACTCTTCCTCCTTTCAAATATCCTAGAAGTTAACAAACAAAGAGAATTTATGTGAATTCACGGCCCAGATTTTTTGTATATTTAAAGCAAACAATGTCTTCTGTGTTGTACTTCTCCTTTTCATGGTAGCTAAGCCTTAAAGAACAGCCTTGAATTAATGTTCCTTAATAGTATGGCTGATCTTTTGTATACACATAAAAGCTCTTGACTTATCAAGCAGATAAGCAGCTGGGTCTTTATTTCTAAATGAAAGTTAAATGAAATCTATAGCAATATTTTCATACTTCAGAGTCAGTTATAAAGATGCACTAACTAATGATTTGGGGTATATTTAGGACTGGATTCATGTCTCTTCCTCTAATAACTTCTGATCCTAGGGGTGGTTCAGACTACCTAAATTAGGAATTTACTCTTCCCTCTTCTCAGGTTTGTTAGGAAATACTCTAAGATACCGAAAATGTGATCAGCAATGAGGCACCACATATATAATACTTTGTACATGTGGAACTAATTTGAACATATATAAAGGTAAGTCATATTCCTATGGCCCACTTTTACCTTACTCATGTGTATGCACTACCCTAAAGATAAAAAAATTGTCATCTGAGTGGAAGGAACGTATGTTCAGGCTCCAGTGTACACTTGTCTAGTTGTCAGAGTTTAAGGCTTCTCGTAGAATCTGCCTTCTTTTCATAAAAAAAAGATAAATATTTTACATGTTGTATTTTATGTGTTGTATTTGAGCAGCAGAACAAAAGATTTTGTGATAAGATCTTTCTAATTGTTGTAACTATAAGAGTAATGCAGCTATTAAACAGATCATATAAAGCAATGAGATACATCCTAGTGGACGCATTTTTTTTTTTATTCTCAGCACTTTCAGCAAAGCACATGAAAGTGTTTTATCTGTGAAGGCTCAGCTAAGCCTTCAAAAAATTAAAGCAACAATTATTTAACACTTTCCCCTTCTCTCTCCAAAGTCTCATGTCATGATTTGTTGTATTTGATCCTTTCTCAGTGATTTTTTCACTGCTGAAGTCAATGGGAGTTTTCCTCTTCCCCTTCAACGGGAACATGATTAGCTTCCACACAAAGGAAATGAGCTCCATACTTTATGTGCTTAGGTCTAAAGTGGATGCCTTTGTTAATGATGAAACCCTAATGTTTTATAATGTTTTAAGAAGTCTAAATAATAAAGTATTCATAATCCAATATCTATCCTACATTTTTAAAAGAATTTTGGTTTTGCTTGTTACTTATCTTCTGCTTTAAAACTAACTACGGAATTTGGTATATCAAATGATGATACCATAATTTAAAAAAAAAAAAAAATCATATGTTGCACAGAAATAGGAAAGTGAAATTCTGAAAATCACAGTAATTTTGGGTTATTCGGCACAGCATTTTGGTGTTATAAGAAATAGTGTAATTCAGCAATGAAGGTGGTGCAGAAGAGGGCAATCAGTTTGAATCAAAGACCAGAGATTTTTATTACAGTATTTTATATATGGATAGAGTAGCTACAATTGAGCTGAACTCCCAGGAAAAGAGAAGACAGTGTCCTCACTGCAGCATGCATGATTGTAAGGGGAATAGAGAGGACAAATGTTTTAGTTATGAGAACTGACGTCAGATAGAAGAAAAGAAGAAAAAAGACATTGAATAACATTTTGGATTGGCCAAGCATGAGAGGAATGAGAAACACATTGCTCCAATAAGCTACTTAAATCTGTTATCTTCTCAATTAATTTGAAAATATTTTTCTGAATTTGGTAAATATATAAAGTAAAATAAACCGTCAGTGTAACTTTAGTGAAAAGGAAGGGTGAGAATAGAGGAAGATTTCATGGCTTCTTTCTATTTCAGTACATGCTAAATAGCTTTGCTGTGCCAAGGCAAGAAAAAAGTATTTCCTTGTAAAACTTTTTTGGGGTGCTTCATTCTGAACTTTAACATTTCCTTTCAGGGAATCCAATCCAACTCTGAAAGAAGTCAATGAAAATGATTGTCATTGTTTTCAGTGGGAATGTGGTCAGAGTCAGAATGAATGTATCTCAGAGGCTAGCTGATTACAGAAAAAAACAATAAAGCAACATCAATAGCTTCTTTTTTGTGTGTGTCCTGAAATAAACCACATCCTGTGAGAAAAAAATAAAAAGTAAATAAAAACAGCAAAGACAAAGCACAGTTCAAGTGCATCAATGCACCGCATGTGCACTGGGGAAACAGTAGAAGTGAGAGGAAGGATATATGTGAGTTTCTTACATGAATTTCAAACAGGTGAATTTACAAAATGTGGGAAAAGAGCACATGCATGTTTTTAACTTCCATTTTCTCAACCTAAGAAAGAATGGGGGACAGGAGGGAGGTATGTGGTTTCAGATAATATTTATGTTACTCACTTCACACATACTTAGGAATAACCTTTACACCTATGTCACAGGGGAACTGCAGTCATATATGCTAATTTGGATTTTAAAAAGAAAAACAATGAAAGTAATTTCTAAAGAAGAAAATAAAGAAGCACACTGAAGCGTGCTTCTGCAAATAAAGGACTAAAAATCATGTTGAAATAACAGCAATAACAATAACAATAGTAATCATTATTATAATAAAAATTAAAAAGTTTATGTTCATGCATCAGGGTTGAGCTTTGAAAAAGCAAAAAATACCTTCATCTTCACCACGATCATTACTGGTTATATCATCTGCGCTTTTCTTTGTGTTGGCTCCTGGGATCATAGTGAGGAGGAGAATAAAGGGAAAAAAGAGAATTCAAAAACAGCAGATTCTCAAAAATAAAAAAACCCACTAGTACAAAAAAAAAAAGAAAAATGTAACAAAAATGTCAAAATCTGTTACATTTGAAATTGAAAAACAAAAAAATGCAAACTGCACATAAACATAAAATGTCAAGAAGAACAAATTGAAAATATTTGAAAAAATGTATCGTATTCTGTGACAATGCAGTTACTTCAGCTAAAAGTGATTTCTGCAAAAACAAAATTAATGTGCTATTAAAAAAGAATAATACAAACCAAAAAAGTGTATTAAAAGTTTAGTAAATTATGGTTTCTATATAAGAAATGCAATTTATTTCATTTTGTTTTGTAGCCTTGAAGAAATAATTCCTTCAGTCGCTATCTTCAATGGCTTAATATTTTATTCATCCTCATTAGGATTTATTAAGAATTAGTTACAACCTAAATTTTAGATGGAACCAATGCAAATAAAATTGTCATTGTCTCACACAATTTGAATGGACCAAGACAAACCATAAAGACCTCCTTAAAATTCAATCTTGTTTCCAATATAAGCAAAAAGATATTTAAAATAACAGACCGTAAACAAAGGCGAAACAGAGTTGAGTCAATCCCAGACATGAAATTGGTCCAAAAGTAGCCTTGGTTCATATTATACCACATTTCATGCTCTTTAGAAAAACCTAGAAATTAACTGAAATTACTTACCATGATAAAGAACTTGCACTTATTTACTAGAAGATTTAGTAAAGAATACATTTTAATTTGTATTCAATATGCTTTTTCAAAATACTTTTGAGGCATATACATGCACACACACAAACACACATACATACACATGGCCATACGTGCCTTTGCCTGTGCTTATGGGAGCAAGAGGAAATAAACATAGTTTTCCCCACCTCTCTCCTTGGGTAATACCTCTGTTTTCTGACTAAAAAAAAAAAATAAAAAGACCTTGCACTCAACATTTCATTATACTGGACTTACTCCTGTAGCAAGTAGCCCTCTGTAATGTAAAAGGTTACTTGATAAAGAGTGAAAAATGAAAAGGAATCTCAATTTCTAATTTAGTTTAGAAATAAAGAATGGCTACTAAACATATAAAATGGTCTAAGTTACCACTCTAACCTTTTTTTCCTGAATTGTCTTTATTTAGAAGTGTGTTTTCAAGCCATACTGAAACAGAACAGTTTATTAACTTGTGTATGTATGAGTTTGTGTATGCAGTTTGAATATGTCACAGACATCATATTTAGCTAAAAAATTAATTTATTACTTCCTTTTATTCTACTATTTAAAATGTCCCTATATCCTTCAAAATTCAAGGTTTCAACTAGATCTGAATCCATGATTGTAAGTAAGACAGAATGCGGTTAATTGTCACCAAAGTACTTAAGATTTGTTAACACATACAGTTTTGGGTTCTGTGCACTGGTTTGCTTGTCTTCTTGATACAGACAGAATACAGATTTTCAATAGAAATTTTGGAAACACTGTCGTTATATATGTGGTGATTGTGATTAGTGAGTCAAAATGTAATACACGAGTGCATTCAATTATATGTATTCAGTACATAATTAACTAGGTAAAATATCACTGTCAATGAAATATATTCTCTAATCTATCAATTTCTTTGAGAAATGTTATATACAGGCTCTAAATCTCAGTCACCATCCAAGTTTTGTCCTTTTTTTTTAATATTTTTCCAAATTAGTTTTAGCCCAATGAAGGTTGAATCCCTTCTCAAGTGCTACCCAAATAAAATTAATTTTGTATTTAGATAAACCAAGTCCTCCACCTATAAAGTGCCCTTAAACTATTTTAGACTCATGTAAAAAATTAATGAGAAAGAATTATTCAAAGAAAATAAATCCACCTAGATATAAGTTTGAAAGCAGATAACAGAAGAACTTTTGATCTTAGTTGCCCCAGTGAGGTAGTCTTCTAATTGTTTGATAAAAAAATATGATCATCACATGCCAAATATAAAATCAACTACCACATATAATTTCTATGAATTTAAAAATAACAAAATCAATTTGATCATATATATAGAGAGAGCCTGTAGACAAAAACTGTATGTGTAATTATTTAGACTGTAATACACATTTAAAGTAATTTGAGTGCAAGAAGTAGATGTGTCCCAAAACATTTTAGCTCTGCTACTAACAAATCATATATATATGTACATATATACATACATATATATATATATATGTTTATATCAGTAGCATATTGCAAGGATTTTCTCTTTAATGTGCTTCCTAAAGTGACTCCAGTTTGGTATACTTCAGAAAGGACAACACAAGTCTAATGGGAATTCAGAAAATGTCACCACACCATGCTACTAGGTGTGGTGAGATGCAAATATCACGTAGCACAGGTATGTGACATAAGGTTATCTGTAATATTTGAAACATTCTTTATTTCTTTTGTTTTGTTCTTCACAGTTTGAAGAAATCAGGAAGCAATCAACTTTCTGAACAACTTAACGTAATTCTAAAATGTATTTAATTACAATGTGAGTGGGAATGCTGTTTCTCCTATGTGTTGTGGAACAATCTTTCACTTGTCTGTTAATAACTGAAATACATTTTTATAACTAAGTTCTTGGGTTTCAGAGGTTTCTAAATTAATTTTGAGATCTGATAAAATGGATTACATCAAATAGTTCTCAAACTGGGTTTCTGTGTTCCTACCACATTAGATTTTTTCATACTGTGGGTATTAGCCATAGAATGATATAATCATTGAATCGTTGAATTGTTGAATCATTGATTTCTTTAGGTTGGAAAAAACCTATAAGATCATCAAGTCCAATCATTAAACTAACAGTACCAAAACCACCATGAAACCATGTCACTAAGTGCCACACCTACATGTCTTTTAAATATCTCCAGGGATGGTGACTCAACCACTTCCCTGGGCAGTCTGTTCCAATGCTTGATAACCCTTTCAGTGAAAAAATGTTTATGAATATCCAATCTAAACCTCCCCTGGCATAGTTTGAGGCCATTTCCTCTTGTCCTATCACTTGCTACTTGGAAAAAGAGACTGAGCCCCACCTTGCTACAACCTCCTTTCAGGTAGTTGTAGAGAGTGACAAGGTCTCCCCTCAGCCTCCTTATCTCCAGGTAAACAATCCCAGTTCCCTCAGCCCCTCCTTATAAGACCTGTTCTCTAGACCCTTCACCAGCTTCACTGATCTTCTTTGAAAGTGTTCCAGCACCTCAGTGTCTTTCTTGTACTGAGGGGCCCAAAACTGAACACAGTATTTGAGGTGCGGCCTCACCAGTGCTGAGTCTACTGGGAGACAATCACTTCCCTAATCCTCCTGGCCACACTATTTCTGATACAAGCCGTGTGGGTAATAAAGTTCATATGGAACTGTTTGAGGAGAACAGAATTGTTATTGTTGGAATTATTTCAGTAGCACCAAAACCATTTAAGATACTTACGCGCATTTTTTAGAAAAAATATATTGATCTTTTGAAAACATAAGCTTCCAGAAACATATTATCTCATACAGAGAGGAGAAATTGTGATCTTCCAACCATGTTGTCTGTTTTTTTTTGTTAAAATTATTGATTCATTTGTCCTAAACTTCTATAAGAAGGTGGTCATAAGGGAAAAAAAAAAAAAAAAAGGACTAGCTATCCCTCTAAGGTTAACTTGAGGTTGCATTTCAAGTCATTAATCTAGGAGACAGAATGGGAATGTGACTCAGAATCTCCCATGGCTCAGGAGAATTCCCTGTCTACACCAACTGCTTGTCCCACAATCAAGCTTTGTCCCCCCAAGCTTCCCTCTGCTTGAGGGCTTCTTTTATGGTTGAGGCATTTTTCTTCCCCATATATAAAAAATCAACGGATTACCAATTTCAGCCTTGGATTCCCATACGAACGTTATCACTGCATTATAGGATTGGCCCTTCTGCAGTCTAAAAAGTGTTTACTCATTCATCTGACATGAAACATAGATGCTAAATCTTAACAGCAATCCTGGAACTGTCAGTAGAGCAGAGGGCAGTGGTGATCTAGTACATTAAAAACTGAATTCCAGTTTGCTCTATTGACGAACCTAGGGTTTGACTGGAGTTCTTGTTTTGCAAGCTTTGTGTTTCACTTTTCATGTTGATTAAAAGTAACAAAGGAAAATATTTCAAAATGTAAATAAGATGGGAAATTATTTTCCAAATATTCAAGGTCAGGAACCGTATAATTACGTATATTAAACATGTTGTAGATATTGTAGCTCTGCTGAAAATTACATTTGTATAAAAGTTCATGTTTTAGAAAGTTCTAAGAGGCCTTAATGTTTATGACAACTAGAAAAAGATGTGACATCATAACATATCTATTAAATGCCAGTGATCTCTTTTCCTAAAATTCCATTCATCGCTTGTGAAAAATGCATGGTGTAATTCCTTACTGAACTGTGTCAAACTTCTTTTGTAAAGGATTTTTGCTTGCCAAAGAATGTTTCTTTTATTTATTTTTTTCTTTTATTTATTTTTCAGGGTATAGTGTGATAGTAAAGATACAGAATAATGTAGGCATATATAAGCCAGTTCCAAACTAGTGCCAGCCAACATAGCCATAATAAAGCAGGGTTTCATGTGGGCGACTTTTTTTCCTTCCTAAGCAGCTCTATGAGTCATGCAGTTGTAAACTGCAGTTTAGTAAGTATCTCTCTTTAAAAGTTTTTCATGCTGAAACACTAACCCATGTGCTTTAAAACAATACTTGATTTCATTTATCTATGGATGTAAAGTCACCTTGTATTCCCAGATTCATTCTCAATGCCATGCATACATCTATCACAAGTGAAGAAGTCACCCCGCTGTAAGCACACCCTCTAGCTCGCATTTCCTTTGATAATGAATAAAATTCTCATTTTCTGGGGTTGCAAGTCTTCCCAGATGTATTCACAACTTATCCTACATCTTCCTCCATTCAGATAATATGTATAATCTATATATAATGTAGTCAGGTCCCATGCATGCAGTTTACCAGTGCTTGCATTTTAGGTATCCATTCTGAAGCCTCTAATGGCAGCAAAAAATTATTGACTACTGCTTAAGCTGATGCCATTTCTTTGCATTTTATATGTAATTGCTCCATCTGTCACACAGTATACCTTTTGACTCCATTTAATTTTGGGAAAGCGCTCAGTTTTCAGAAATCACAGCACATTATTACTTGTATGACCTCCCAGTTTCACATAGAGCATGCTCAACCTTCTGGAAACTTCCAGCTTAAACTAGATTAATACAGGATTTAATAGTCATTTTCTCAATGATATGTCTTATTTATGCAGCCATTTCAATAGATGTCTAAAGCTCTTGGTTTCCCATCCCATGAGAACTATTATAATTTTACAATCAGCTCGAGTCAACAGTTCATTGCAGTCTCGAGGGAGCAATAGAAAAGCAGAACTGTACTTTCCTTTCTGCACTTCTCCCAAGGCTGAGTTAGATTTACTTTGAGTCTCACTTAATACACAAACCTTAAGTCATTTCATGTTCAAAAAGAGGGGTCTATCAGTGGGGTAGTTTAGCGGTCGTTACATGGTCCCTGGCTTCAAGGCTATGGCCAAGGTTCTCCAGCTACCTTTACAGCCACTGCAAGAAGTTCTCATTTGGCAGATGAAGATCAAAAGAGACATTTGGCATTTCAAATAAAAACAGAGGAAAACAATTATTGAGAATTAGAGCTTGTCAAATTGTCTTAGAAGTTGACTGTGGATCACCTACATTAGGAGAGATCACAAAGAAAGACAACATATCTATCTATATATCTGTGTGTTGACTTGAATTGTAGAAAGAGAAATATATGCATATTGTCTTGATTTAAATAACCATTATTTCTTAATTATTTACTGAATACTGGCAGCATGTGTGTGCAATTGCGTGGGGGTGCATACAGATACGCAAATATATACATAAACATGTACAATGTACATGAAAATGCTCTATATAGTTATGGTCTTCCAGAAAGAACACAGGTCCCTTCCCGTAATGGTGTTAAAATGAAGTTATAATCTGTCAACAATGTGCATAACTCCAGCAAACAGCCACATTCAATGATTTCAAAGCAGTCCTTACTCATAAATTAGATGCCTCCCATCTATCTCCTAAATAATATAAAGACTTAAATTCCTACTGTTCTAGATAGTTTTTGATATGGAAGCCAATGAAAACTCAGAATTTTACTTAAATTTACCTGAATTAAATTTGTTTGGCTTTGTTTTAATTCCTATATTATCACTGGATAGCAGAAGACACACGATTACAGCGGCCATTATTCTGATACCATTAACATTAACAACAGCAACACCAAAACCATTAGGGTTGCAACTGCTAGCTCTATATCACAGCAACATTTAACTAAGGAACATATAACAATTGAATTTGTATTCTTAATGGCTCCAGCTGCAACATATGCAAAACAAAAATCTCCCGAATTTCAGACCACAGTAAATGTGTAGGTGCTGCTACATAGACAGGAAACGTTTCTTTTCAAGAAAAGATAATTAAATGACAATTTTGTGTCATATTTGAAATTGGATGGACTGTAGGAAAATGCAGCAAAAATCCCTACAGAATTTTGTGTTCCATGCATTAGCAAGGATTAAAACAAAAAGAAAATGTTATTTCACATGCTTCTTTCAAATAGTTTCAAATAGAGAAACAATAAAAAAATTTACATAGACACTTCTATCGAAAAATAAATATTCTAAGATTGAAAAAGGGGTTGTATGAAAACTATTAAATTCTAATATTACCTCAGCTCTGTACTCTACAGTGCCTATAGTTTTCAATTACATGATTGCACATACCTTTGTTTTCAGAAAAATTGTTTGCATCTCTTAGTTGTACAAAGAATGAAAGAAGGATGAATTCTTAATATTTTACAAATGTCAGTACTGTGTATACTGTTCCTACCAAATAAAGACCAAAATAATGACTAATCCATGCCCTAAATTATGTGCTTCCCACAAGCTGGTTTCCTGGACAGCAATAAGTGCATTAAATCAGTGCATCACTCAGTTTCACATGCTTTAAATGAGGCTATATATTCCTACATGTTAATACAGGGCAATGGAATATATTAATTGTTTTAATATTAATTGTATTCCATTAACTAATATAATTAATGGAATAGATGAATTTATCCTGAAAAAATTATAAATCTAATAAATTTTGTCTTTCTTCCTATGTTAATCTATTTTGGTACATTTTTTACCAAAAAAAAATTTGCTTTGAATAAAAATTACTGAGAATAATACCTTTTAAACCTATTAAATTAAGGTTCAAGAGATTGGTTTTATTGATAATTATTAATAGAGGAATCATTATTATTTTATAAGATTAATAACTAATCTAGAAATGAGGTAGCTACATAAATTCAGTAATATTTTTAATAAGGATTTTTTGTTACGCAAGTTACACCATATCTAGAACTTTAAGTCTTCTAAATACAGTACATTGCTGTGACATAACCGTCTATAATGGCTCAAAAGAAAGAAGGCATTGTGCAGTCTATCCTTTCACTGACCTCCAACAGATAAGGGGAGTGTTTCTTGCACTTCCAGTGTAACTCTGGAATCTGCTCTATTTGACGAAGGACTGGACTGAGCCTGCAATGCTTACTGATTGAATAACAAAAGACTCGTTAAAAAGCATAAATCTACCATATAGTTATTTAAATTAATTTAGAGAGAAGCACGTATTTTTTTCTGTACAAGCACCAGGAGGAACACTGTCAGTCTGAAAGTGTGGCGGTGACCTCAAATAGCTTGCATTTCTCTGCTAAATTGGCGCACTTGATGAGGTGTGAATGTAAAAATGCTCACGTCTGAGTGCACAATACTGCTATGTAGAAGCACAGTACTTGCTTTCACCCGTCTCACCTCCCTCATCAGCTAAGCCATTTTGAAATTTGCAAAATATGCCTACAATCTACTTTCTTGAATTACAACATCCTAAATATAGCAATCAGTTCAAAATACTGAAATGTTTAAAAAGACTCTCTTTCCCTTTGTGTTACATATGCTGGCTCTGTGCTGGTAAAGCTCTTGGGTGCATAGTTTTAAGCATATGAGAAGTCACGTTGACTTCAAAGAAAATACCACTATGCATAAGCTTCAGCACTGTGATGAAGCTGCAGTCCTGTCTGAGGGACCAAGAACATGAGTAAGTCCACAGTAAACGCTACGGTAAAGACCCAAGAACATGAGAGCCCCTTTAGGATATATAAATCGTACTGCAATTTTCTCCAGAAGTATGTGTATTATACTGCACTGGCAAGTCAGCAGGTGTAAAATATGGGTAGGGAACATTTAGCTGCAGAGGGTCATAAGGCTGCTAGCATGATGATTATACCACAATTAAGTTTCCAAGAATGTGTAGGACTTTTAAGTTAGATGTCACAAATCAACATTTGTTATTACTCAGAACTCCCAAGCCTAGATGTCACTACACTCTAGGTAATCTAGGTAACTAGTCTTTGCAGAAAGACTTCAGTAATGTTGATCTAACACCACATATAACTAAAGGGTAAGCAGTTTCAGAGAGTACCTATGTCCCATTTAAAACGAGTGTGAATTAATGTCTAAAAACTGAATTAACAGCCAGTTTTAATAACTAAAGGTAACTGTTACACCCTCTCTGCAGACAGGTGAACAATGCAAGACTATGCTCCGCATTTAACAACTGCTGGTGAAGTTGGTTGCACAAAGTCTCCCTTTGAGCATTTGTAGGCGCCACTGGAAGCTGTGAGCTGAATAATCAGCTCTTAAGAATGCCTCTAATTATTTGATGCAGCTATTTTAGTTCTTCATTTTGAACACAAGCTCAATTTGCAGTTGCCTTTGGAGAATTCAGGAAACAATTGTGTTTGTTAATTCAGTGGATCCTGTGAGAATTTAATTTTATTCCAATGTAATAGATAATATAATACTTTGGCACCATATTCACTTCTAATTTTGATGTTTACTGGATCTCTGACATTTTAGTTTTTATCTGGGAATCATGGAAGTGTAGTTACAGGTAAGTAGGAGGGCCGTATAAGACATCCAAAGGAGATACGTGCAAAACTTAATTCAGGGGGGTTTTTTAGTGTTTTTGTTTGGGTTTGGGTTTTTTTTGTTTTTGTTTTTGTTTTTGTTTTTGTTTTTTTTTAGCACATAATCGAGTGTTTTCCATATTTCCTCTACTAGATTTCAACAACATCTTCACCTACATGCAATAACGTATTAATTCCTACTAGAATTAACAATATCAAACCGGCAAAACAATTAGACTATCAAACAACTAAAATGTTAATAAAAGGAGTTAGAAATTAAAAATTAAAAATTAAAAGAAAAGATGGGATAGAATATACTATAGCTATTTCAGGCAAAACCAGATCTACGGTGGATATGATTAAGAGCTTTATAATCTGAAATATGAATATTTAATTATTCTAATACTTCCAAATATAGTATGTGCAAGAAAAGATTTTCCCTAGGATTGGGTAGCAGATGCCTAGGAAATAAGGTAGAAGCTGGAAAGTAACGTTCATTTAAGCATTTTCTTCACTATTACTCAGTACTGAACACATATATGACTTTGCTAAACAAAAAATAGCGTCCTTGTTCCAAAGATCTTACGCTGTGAGAAGACACCAAAGGAAATACTGATTTAGTAAAATTTTTGGATGGTTTCGCAGAAAAACATTAGGGAAGAGGGATGAGGAAGGGGAAAGCACAGACCAAAATTGCAACATTCCATATTATTTATATTCTGACTGCTTCAAAGCATAAGTTCTGAGCATATTATGAAGCTGTGAGATTTTATCTACGAATGTTAAAGCGGAACAAGGATCGTTTTGATTCATACATGCTACATAATTATTAACTATATCAAACTAGCATCGAAACAGCTGGTCAGAATCATGATTTGAACTTTCAAACTTCAACACCACAGCATTGATCTCACTAGTATCAGATACATCTAATATCTATTACTTGATAATATCAGTTAGCTGTTTTTGATGTATACTATGTTTGTGGATTATGTATTTTTCTGGTGGAATAATCTTTTCTCTATTGACCAAAATTAATGAGAATTCATCTCTCATTTTGTTTTTTTCCATTTTGTAATATTCCAAGCATAATTTAAGCTTAGTATTTTCAATGATGGGGTTCACACCTTACTCAAAATTTAGAAAGGAACAGCAGTAACTTGTAAATTATCATTATGTGACAGAAGTAGGAAATCAGAAGGAAATAGTGCAAGTCCTGTATGATACAGTTACTGCATTGCATGTGTCATTTGGTACCATAGAGTTTTATATAATGCTATAATATCAGTATAATGTATGATTTTACTATTCCACCTGAAGACAGACAAGTTGAATTTTGCATTTAAAGGGAATCGTATATGAACTATATAGAATCGTATGTGAAATGATACAGTTTATGTATGCAGTAACTTCAGAGAAATTAAATTCCAGTCTTCTTTGGCTAAATATAAGCAGTTCTTGTGAAAAGGAACAGGTCAAGCTCTTATTCTTTTTGTTTATTTAAGCAATATTATTGTATGTGTGATGATATTACCTGTTGTCATATGTACTTCAGTTCTACAGGGGGAAAAAAAACAAAACAAAACAAAACAAAACAGAACTTAGTACTGCATTTGTATTCAGCTGTAAAAGAGATCTGAATGTTTCCTTGTCTCAATCAGTGCAATTTACAATTTAAAACACCTACCACCTATTTGAGGAAATTAACAGTTTTGCTGTTTTGCTTAGGAAAATAAGCCACGGAGGTTAAGTGTGTTGAAGGTCACTGACAAAGTGAGTTAGTGAGGTTGTCTGAAGGTAGAACTGGCACACCATCAGTCCAAATTATACCTGCCTGCATGTTGTCGTTACTGTGTCAGTCATATCACTACTGAAATACACTTACAGGAACAAAACGGAAATTCTGGCACCACAGGCAACTTTCCTACCACTAATAGCAACGAGAAGGTATCAGACTTAAAAACACAGCAAAAAAGACTCCTGTGATCAAATCTCTCAGGGTATTATTTCAGTTTTCTCTGGCATTGACAAAACCTCTTGTCCAGGCTCAAAGCCTCCTGACAAAGACTATGTGGTGTAGCAGACTGAGCTTACTCTGTGCCCTTGAGCTCTCCCTTCCAGTCTAAAGGACACCCAATTTCTGCCAAGGCAAAATTTGAAAGGAAAAAAAGCACTACGTGAAAGGTGAATTTTGTACGGTTTTGCTCTGCTGGGAAAGTGACAAAAGGCAAGTATCATTAGTTTAACCGTGTGTACATGTGGTTGCATATGTGTGTCTGTGTGACAGTCACCATATTCTCACACACTTTTTAACCTTCCACGCCTGGATCTTTTAGCAACAAAGGAAAATGCTGAGAGTGTCCACTGCATTGTGTTTTGCTTTTCAGGTACCACAGTGGGTAATTTCATACTTCTTACCAGCAAACCTTGATAAATTTGGCCATAGAAAGTGGAGGAAAGAAAAGAAAGAAAATCAAATGAGGCAAATCATGCCCAACTACTCCAGTGGCCTTCTATGATGGAGTAACTGCATCATTGGAAGAGGGAAAAGCTATGGATTTCATCTACCTAGAATTCTGTAAGGTCTTTCATATGGTTCCCTGCAACATGCTTGCTGCTAAATTGTAGAGGTATGCATTTCATGGATGGACTATTAGATGGATAAGGAATTGGCTGCATGGCTGCTATCCAAAGGGTTACAGTCAATGGTTCAATGTCCAAGTGGAAACGAGCAACCAGTGGTGTCTCTCAAGGGTCCATACTGGGACCAATGTTATTTAATATCTTCATCAATGGCATTGTGGAATTGAGTGCACCCTCATCGAGTTTGCAGATGGTACCAACCTCAGTGGTGCAGTTGATTCATTAGAGGGAAGAACCTTGACAGGCTTGAAAAGTGAGCCTGTGTGAACCTCATGAAGTTCAACATGGCCAAATGCAAGGTCTTGCAACTGGGTTGGGGCAACCCCTGGTAGCAATACAGGCTGGGGTACAAAGGGATTGAGAGTGGCCATGTGGAGCAGGACTTTGGAGTACTGGTGGATGAAAAAATTGGACATGAGATGGCAATGTGCTCTCATAGCCCAGAAAGCTGATCATACCCTTGGCTGCATAAAAAGAAGCATGACCGGCATTACTGAGGGATGTGGGGTTTTTTTGTGCATTTTCTAACACCTAGGACACATTAGTTTTGGCATATGTTTAATAATTCTTGCAACAAAACTATGATGGGACATTCTGCAAAATTTGCATCTAAAGTTCAGTGCAAACATCTTTCTACATTTTAGCATTTAAATAAACCTTTGCTGTCACCCACATTTTAACTCTGATGATATAATTTTCCTAGTGATCAAAGTGCATTGCCCTTATCTGTCCCATATTAACTTTACCACATTTCATTTTAGTATCTCATTTCACAGGTCTCTACATAGCTTCCCTCTTCCCTTCATTATGAATTTCTGTTGTAAAAGGCAGCAATTCCAGTAACAACCCTTAATTTGTGATTCAGACTCTTGCCTTTGAAAATAGGTTCCAAATCCATTAATATCAGCAGCACAGTACAAAACAGACCATTAAAATAATTGATAGTGTTCCCTCTCTCAACAGTAGCTCAGATTTCCACATCAAGAAACTGACATCATCCGATAAGTTATTTTCTTCCAACTCCTTCTTCATTCCTTTACACGTTATTACATCGTTTTCTTCACACTGGTTAGCTGTCTGAAATGATGCTCTTACTTCTTCCTTACTAGATTTTGATCCTTCTTTTCCCTCATTCTTTTATTTCATGATGTTCTATTTTTTTCAGTTAACTTTACCCTAGGGTCACACTTAACTACCCATAATACATACTCTACTGCCCTGGACTATTATAATTAATTCAACCCCATACTGTCTTCAGTTATTGCCCATCGTCAGCATGCAGTAATAATTGAATGCTATTTCTGTTACTCTGAATTCATATTTGTTGATCTTGCTTTGTTCTACATTTACTCTCTTATTCTTCTCTAAGTAGCTAGTTTTACGAGAAGCAACGACATAGTATGCATTTCTTTTAGAGTACCCAGAAGTTAAAGATAGGTAAAAGAGAGTTACAGTAACCCATATTTTGATAAACTGAAGTGTCAGAAGGATAAATAGTAGCACCTATATCCTTAGATGCATTAAGGATAAACCAGTATTTTATTCTCAGAAAGGGTTTGATGGTAAAGTTATTGATCTTCCAGTGAAATACTTCAGTGTGTAATTAAAATAAGCTGCTATAATAGAAGATTAGTAGGAACAGATAATGTGCGTATTAAAATAAAGAAAAATAATATTACTATAACCTAAGGAAAAGAGCAATTAAAAGCATCATAAAGCATTTAGATACATTGATAGAAAATAACCCACAGCTGTCTTTAAAGAAAAAAACCATCAGTCTTTGATCTGTTAGAAATCTTTAGATGTCTTCATAGAATATTTTATAAAAGAAACTTGTTAATAACATTTATTTGGGTTTTCAAAAAGTACTTAATAAACCTTTTTCTGTGAGAAGATGTTGAGAACATGATTATTCAAAGAGAAAGAGGTGAAGTAATGTCATGGATTAAAAACAAGCTACACAGTGTGTTAAATTGTAACAAGAGGTCAATTTTCAATGTAGCAAAAGATTAATGGTCTAGTGAAATATTCTCTGCGTTACTCTGATATTGTTTAGAATTCTGTTAATGATCTGGAAAAAGGGATGAATTATGATATTGTACAATTTTTGGTAACAGAAACTACATGAGCCAAGGCCAGAGAGAATATGAGTATCTTCAAAGAGAGTTTATAAAGCTAGATAAATGATGGATGATGCTTAAGGTGATACTTTTTGAACTGAAGTCAAACACACACCTAAACGCCTATGAAATTCTACTCTACAGTCAATGGAGATAAAGAATGTCTGTCCCAGGTTAAGATGAATTGCAAATAAGGTGTGCTTTTTTTCTCTTTTTTCTCTCTGAATAAAAAATAAGCTTAGCACAGACATGGAGGTACCTATACAGTAGTATGTTTAAAAAAAATAATAGTCATATCTAGTGGAAATAATAACTTGAGCCAGATACACAATTGTTAGACTCCAAGTTATCCATAACTTCCAAAGAAAAAGACTTGGGCATTACCCTAATCATAGTAATGAGAACCTTAAAAAAATAGCCAAATACAACACTCAGAATGTCACAGCATAGCATGAATTCTGAAAATACGGTAATTTTGTGCATTAATGTATAATAACTAGGTATGGCAGGTCTTATTGGGAATGATACATTCACAGTTTCATTTTCACACAGAACATAGCAAAAATAGAAAGTCTTCCATCAGTACTCTGTATTGCTGGAAGATAAAATTGGTTTTGTATGAAAAGAGATTCAATTAGAACCCTCAATTACATCTAAAGAACAGAAAAATAAAAGGGATACCATTATTGTATTCTTCACTTGTAGCATGTATGAAGTGAGACTTAACTTTTCCATGAACGCAAGGAGTGCTGAATTCTTCTGAATAATTGAATATATTTAAAAGCTATTAATCTTCAACAGCTCAACAATGGTAGATACTTTAAAAAAGCAATGAAGTCATAATGTACAGAAATACCATACATTTATCAGGATTTTTTATTAACTTTTAAGCATGTTATACCACAAAACACCAACAACTCAACAAAAGACAAAACAGACAGTTATGTCTAATTTTATTGAGCTAAGCAGGACTGCTTTTTGTTCAATACTGAGCTTATGGGACAGACATCATTCATTGTGTTTCACAGCATAGATCAGCTACAAGACTATCTGGGAACAAAATTCCAGTGAAGTTTAGTTGAGATTGAAGTCTTTTGCACCATCAGGATTCCTTACCCTGATGCACAAGACAGCTGCCAATTTGAGAGAAAAGAACAGGATAAAAATTTTTGGTGTGTTCTCATACAACACTTTCAACTTCAGTTTTTAATGGTGTCATGGAGTAAATTGACTTTGATAACAACGTAGTTTTTCAAGATGTGACAGCAGTGAAATCAAAAGCAGGTGCTCGAGTGATATTAGGATCAAAGGCAGGACTTGTTACTGTCCCTTATCCTCACCTGGAATGATAGAATCATAGAATAAAGTTTTCTGAAAGGTTTTTTTTGTTTTGGTTTGGTTTTATTCCACTTTTACAACTTACTGTACTATTTGAACATATTCTCTTCCAACTTTAGCATCATAAAAAAATACTATTTTGTTAGGGGACAAAATGTGGGCCTCTGTTCATCTTTAGAAAATTGTGCATGCTTCACAGTTGTCTTAAAAGAGACTTTCTCAAGACATAAGTGCCAAGCACACAACTACTTGTACACAAGTAGACAAAAGAAGTGCATCTTAGTTTCTAAGGTTAATTCAAAGTTGCAGAGTATGTATGTGCCTGCTAACTTACTTTCAGAATGAACATATTAAGAAAAGGAATACACAAAAGTCTGTCATGAAAAAAGCGATGGAAATAGGAAGCACAAAGTAAATCACCCTAACATCCACACAGAAGACAGGCTGAACTGATTCAGAGCTGCAATGGTGTTGTGAAAAATATATCAAGTTGCAATAAGAAAAAAAAAACCAAAAACAAAAACAAAAACAAAGAAAAGCTGTGAGCCTGGCACTCCTTCCGACATGCCACTGGCAATGTAAATCAAAAGTATTTCAACTCTCTGGGTTTAGCTACACAATTAAAAAATTGGAATAAGTTATTTGTACCCTTCATAACTGTGAAACATAGTGTGATTATTATTTTTAAATTATCATCAGAAGTCTATGATAACTGACAAAGAGCAACTGTATCTATATGTACGTAGAAAAAAAAAACAAACCCAAACACATCTATCTTTTAAGGACTGAGGCTGCACTGCCCATAATTAGAATGGAGAAGAATAAGAATAAGAATAAGAATAAGAATAAGAATAAGAATAAGAATAAGAATAAGAATAAGAATAAGAATAAGAATAAGAATAAGAATAAGAATAAGACATGAGCATTCACCGACTGGCAACAGGGGTGGGTCATTAATTACTAGACAAAGAATGACAACACATTCCTGGAAAGGGGAAGAGGGACACAAGGGAATGCTGATGTTTCTTTATATCTCCAATGTATCACGACGCTTACATCATGCTGCGTTGGGTTACATCATGTTACGACTAGTGATGTAACCCGTCGCAATGCAATGCACACATCGCATTCAGTCAGCACTTTTTCAGCTTGTCCACATGATCACCATGGCCAAGAGAGGTTTGGTTGTGTTAATTAACAGGTTAATGTCAGGTGTTTCACACTTACTATAAGTGTGTTTCCCCTTTAAGGATAAAATACATCTTTCTGTTCAATCAGTGTTTCTTTTTTTTTTTTTTTTTTATGGAATGCGTTAAATAGATCTTTAAGGTAGGACTTTAGGGAAAGCTTATATACAGCATGGGTGTAATGCTCTTTTACTACCATATCAGACTTCAGGTCTAGGTGAAGAAATTATTTCCATGCAGCAGCAGGCTGCTGAAGGTATCAAAACAGCCCCATCGCCAGTGTGTCCAATGCAAATGCTGGAGTCTGTAGCAGCTAAACCGTGATTGACGGTGGAGCTGGTGCCCAGCAGGGTATTCAGAGAGCTGGGGCAGCAGCAGCAACTCTGATTAGAGACAAATATTGCACACCACCTGTAATCATTTGCCTAATTGATAAGACTAAAACCAAGCAAGTCTAAACTTTGTCTCAGCTTACTTCTTCTATTTTCTTTATCTAGCCTTGATGCCAGTCCCTAGTGCTTGAGCAGAAGCATTCAGATTTAGCTATGGGCAAGTTTTCCAGATATCTTCTATTTGAAAATGTGATAGATATTTTTCACTGTTATAGACCACGGTAAATATGTTACTTCACACGTGTTTTTTTTTTTTTTTTTCCACGCTACCCCTTGGGAGGTACTCTTTTCTCTAAATGTTTAAACATAGGAGAGATGAATTGCATATTCACAAAACCATTAACTTTTTTATTAATCCCATACTCCTTAATACTCCAGTTTAGATGGAGAAATGGCCATTAGCATAGGACGCAAAAAAAAATGGCAAGGAGTCTGATGTCATATGACAGTATGCTCTTGCTTTTTCTACTGCAAGATTTGAGAATAAATTATGTCTAATCTACTGAACACACTGCGTTTTCGTTTATGTTCAGTTAATGTTTCCCTCATTCTGCCTATCTTTGCAAAAGGTGTACACAGAGGGTGTTTAGAGTCTTGCCAATCTTCTACTCTGCTCTCCAGCTTGCACACTTTGCTCATAGCTTGCACAAACACACACATACATAACACCAGATAATATCAGTTTCTCTTGAAGAATTGGTTGTAAATGGAATATTTTTTAATGTTGGTCTTTAATTTAGATGTGAATATTCATCCTGTTCCATTGGCAGTTATAGTCATGAAAGCATTTACCATTTCTTGACTAAATCCCTCCCTTTCTGCACCTTCTGTCATCTGCTTATTACTGTCTTCTTGCTAGAAGCTAATTCAACTACACATGTGATTTCTCCAGAGCTCATCTCAGACAAAAATATGTCAAATTAACAAAGAACAACTCTTTAAACTGATTAAGCTAAAACACTCTGACTGAAATGGGTTATGAGACGATCATCTCAGTAGCTTCACTAGCAGAGGCAGCAATTGCTATCTTGGAGGGTGACAAGCAGTGACTTTGTTTGCTGGTACAGCTGCAGTAGGAAAAGAATCTATCCGCTTCTCTGAAATATTTAAGCAGGTGAGAAGTCATTAACAGAGAAGGAAGGATTAAGAATTTGCTAGAACACTAATTCAGTCTCTAAGAATGGAGTTGGAAAGCAGAGTGCTTTTATGAACACACATGAAAGAATGCTTTTATGTCATCAGGAAGCAGGAGCTACAATTGATAGTAGAGTAGATGCTAACGAGAGACAAGCCTCACGGAACAGTACAGTTGATTCTCAAAAATATGTGACTACAAGTTGCAAAAGAAATATTTCATCTGATTTCTGTTCATATTCTTCCCAGTTCTTCTCTTTTAATGACAAGAAACGCTATATGTACGTCAAATCAAATACCCCATCTTAAAAAAAAATGCTAATGAAATGCCTAGAATCATATCACAACACAGTGAAAGTGACTAACTGTGATAACAAAATAAAGACAAACACATTTCTGGAATGGGGTCTTGATTCTGGTACTTCAGAAAAGTCTATATACATATCAGGCATATATCCCCTCTGAAATCAGGACAATTTGGAGTCAGTTTTACTGAAAGTAGAATAAGAGTAAAGGGTTACATCTTAAATGACCCATTCTAAAAGTAAAAAAAAAAAAAAGTAAAAAAAAAAAAAAAAGTATGAACTTTCTCTAAGGCTTATGCTAAAACTTCTACATTTCCTTAAAATTAGTAGGACAATTTATTCTGAAATCTTCTGCCACCTTAGTGAAAAGTACTATGTCCTTCCTGCATCCAAGCAGCAAGGACTCATGACAGGAAAAGCCAGTCATAATAACCAGGCTTCTACTAATGAGAAATAGAATCTAGCAGAATGAAAACTTCAGCTGTTCAGGAGTTACCCACAAGAGAAGTCATTGGCAAAATGATGTCTTGCTTAATGAAGTTTCTAGTATCATATTTCACCTTTGAAATGGAAAAAAACAGGTGGAATATACAGTCTAAGACTAGACTCTATGATGTCGAAGATCAGTTCTGAGTAGATAAGTGTACTCTTCTTTTTACTGATGTACAGATTCACAGATATTTGTTTATAGTCACATTCACATATTTGCAAGCTAACCATGATGTCAAATGTATTTGAAATTTAAAATGAAGTACATAAATAGCTGAGATACAGCAGGGCCATGTGAAACCTAATAATTCCTTTAAAAATTCCAGTCTCATGAATTTTTGACCCCATCACAAATTTTTTTGTGTACTGTTATTTACTATCTTGAATGCTGTAGATATACTATTTTCACTTCATGTACTCTGAATAGAACACTGAAAATTATTTATCCTAAATTATTACATTGTCAGTATTTTCACTGCTCCAATACTGAAGTCCTAATCCCTATTTTAAATGTGACAGTCTTCCTGTTTGTTGCACTTGTAGAAATGCATCTTCATATAAGTGGCAAAAACAACTACTGGCTTTAGGATAGGCATAGATTGCATTCATTAACATTATGAAACAGTATGGCTATTTCCACATGAAGTATCATCAGTATTTTTTTGTAGATGGAGTGAGATGAACATTATTTAATCATATCCATTTGCTGTAATAAGACAATATCGGGGAAAAAGTAGGCCTTCAACAGCTTGGGAAAAATGAACTAGAAAAGGTCAAAGTTAGTACATTAAAATCCTGCCTCTGCAGCCCTCATTAAATTTAACATCTTCTCTTTTCTATTGTATGCACCACATGAGTGTGTGTTTGTGGATCCTAAAAGTTCTAAGAGGGTTAGCAGGTAGTGGACAGGCAAATAGGTTGTTTAATTTTTGGTCTGTGCTTTACCCTCAGTACAACCAGGCATAATGTAAGCTTTTCCATAAGACCCGTTAGGGTGACTGTCATATTTACTCTAAAAACATTGTTAGAATGACAAACCATAAGTATGTCCAGGGACTGCTTGTTCCATTGCTTATACATACTGCAAATGGAAACCTGGAAATGATACAAAGGAAAGCATGAGTTTAACAAAGAACTATAATTTCAATTCCACCTGCAATTTAAAAAAGAAATAAAAATATTAAATTACTATAAGAAGACACTGCACGTCTTGTGGTGCTAACTCCTTACTTCTGGTAGTCCATTAAAATAAAAGGGATAGCTATAGATAAATAGAAATTATTTTCTAGGGATTGATTCTTGAAGAAGCTATTTTAACAGCAGAACACGGTCCCAAAAATCCCTAACAATATACCATGTTGCTCATGTAAGTTACCCTTAATTAGCAGCATTAAAGTCCCTTTCCAAAGCTGCCATATATGACTGGAAGAGAATGTGTAGAAAGCAGACAGCAAGTCCTACCAACAGGAGCTTAATTCACAGTTCAGGTAATAAAAAAAAATTAACCATGTTTACATGAAACCTCTGATGAGACGTCCCTGGTGTGGTGTACAAAGAAAGAAATGCGTGTTCTTCTTGACTACCTTCCTTTATCGCCTGGTTGCCTCAGATCACACTGCAAGACACTAGCTTTAGTCCTGTTCCCTTGGGAATTCATTCCAGAAATAGCGTGATGGCTATGGGCCAAAAGCTGCTGTCATGTTTACTTCTTAAAATCCAGGACAACTTAATCAAAGTCCATATGTGGCACGCATGATAGAAAAACCTGGCTACATCTAATGTTACATAAAGTAGTTCTATTGCCTGGGGGACAGGAATTGAACAGGAAACCAATAACCTGTCAGAAACACTTCAGAAACACTAGGTAAGCATTCAAGCAAACTTCAGAATAAATGGTCGTAGCGGAATATTTTCATGCATTGTTCTATGTTCAAAGGCACAAGGAAGAGTCAGAGAGCAACAAAAGTCAGAAATCCATGCACAACTGCATAAACTACTCATTCAAATGAACTGGAAACCTGCAAAATATTAATTTAATGAGAAGAAATTAAGAATATCAGTAAAGAAATAGATTAATTAAAATAACAAAAAGAGCATGCATAAAGACACTTTCATTATTTTTACAAAACGTCCTGAACAGCTATACAGCTTCTGACCAAAATTTGCTCAGAAAAAGTAAACTGCATATCATTAGATCTTGTAGCTCTTGTGATTCATGTGAATCCTCAGTTAAGGAAGTTACGTTTGGTTTCCAGTGTATGACTGATGTAATAAGTGTGACAACTAGGAGTAGCTCCAAGTCCAGGCTCCAGATTTCACATCCTTAACTGTTTTGTATTTTTTTTCCTACAAATAGCAATGACTCTATCTTTGTGAAGATGGTTTAATCCCTAATTAAACTCAAAGTGAAATTCTGCTCTCTTTCCATATAGTACATATTTAGTTACTAGGAATAGCCTGAAATCAATATAATTACTCACAGAAGTAAAAAGCTATTGTGCAATACTAGGAAAACAAAACAAAACAAAACAAAACAAACAGAAAACTAAGGAGCGGAGAACTAAGACCTAGTTATCTATGTAGACTTACAGGATTCAAAATTTTTAATTTCAAAACCCAACTTTGGCTCCTAAAAAAAAACCCAAACAAACAAACAAAAAAAAAAAAACAAACAACAAAAAACTGAGCCTCAGTGGGCACTAGAGAGAGGAAACCTCTCCAGGAAACAATTTATGCAATCCCTGATAGGCAGTATTTATGAGCCCTCATTAAGTAGTTTAGTTCTAAACCATGTACCTACAATTCTTTTCTAAACATAGCTTCTAATGTCCAGCCTGTTACTTAAAGAGAAAAATGCCAGCCCTGCAGATTACTTCAGCAAATGGTAAAGCATTGACTAGATAGAAACTGAAAAAAAACCTTTGAAATATAATACTAAAATGCAGATTAGCTTTCAGAAGAGCAACATAACTTGTAAATAAAGAAGGTTACATTAATAAATACATATAATCCAGGCAACACACAAAAGTTTTAAATGTGGGGAAAAATAAAATGGCTTTAATGAGTCCCTAAGAGATTGTCTGCAATGTGTGAAGTAGCAGTATACAGAGATCCCTGAGCTAGCACCAAACAGGCTTATTGGCAACTAGAAGCAGAAAAACTATATCACGTTCTTCCTACCCAAGCTAATTAGCTCTGCTAAGTGGCAAGAACATTTAGTTTAGGTAGAGCAACTCATTAAGTTCCCCACACAGCACTGCACACTGTAGATATAGAGGTTTATTTGGGGTAAGCTTAGGGTAAGGATAGGAATATTTAAAACAGTATTGTATTTTATAGTGACAACATTCTCTTAAGGTTTTGCCTCTAGTAGCTCAACCTTATCTGTATTATATTCATTCTCTGAAACACCTTGTATTTCTGAGGGTTTCTTTCAGATATATATGTGTGTATAATTTCACGTGATTATTAAAGTAGCCTCTTTAAACAAGATGAAGACATTTAAATTCTCCAACTAACAAACAGGTTCTTTTCTTTTTGATGGCATCTGCTTTGAATAATTACCAGGAATTTGCTAGTATCAAATATGCAAAAAAAAACAAAAACCAAAAAACAAAACAAAACAAAAAAACTGCAGGAGAAAAAATCCGTTTTATTACAATATTACAAATGTACATTTTTTGCTACAATTTAATGAAACAATACAGTGGTACAACAATGGCTTTCTTTATCAGGTACAACTGAGGTAAATGTAGTATTAGTTTAAATGTACACCTGCATACAGAGTAACATGTTTCTAATGACTCTCTAATACTGCCAAAGTGAATTACTACTGTTTACAAGAAATTAAGCTGTCAATTGGTTTATTTCATGAAATGAATTATTATTTTTTCTAATTATTGTGAACAAGAAAAAAAAAAAAAACAAATTAAAGCAGATTGGTTCCTCTCTTTCCCCTGTAAAAACAAGCTGCAATATTACAAAAATTTATTCATAGAAAAATATGGTTCAAAGCCTAAACTTGCACTACAATTTAGATTTCCAAATAAAAATTCATTAACTCTACCTTAGGTAGCCTTTAACTTAGTCTTCACAGGTAAAAAAATTAATAAATAATTAAATTAAAAAATAAAATATATACAGTTGTGTGAACTCAGCTAAAATAGTTCAACACGACTGAAAATGCACCGCCAAAATATAAGCTAATGAATTTGAAGTCACCTCATCCGTATCGGTCTATTCCTATTCCTCAGAGTAAACACACCGTTTATTTATCTGTATTACTTTCAGGCAGCTTCAGCCCAATGAAGTCTCAAATGCCATGCCCTTTTGGTAATTCTCAGTGACAATCAACCTGGCCTCACAATCCCCTGCACTAATTATAACCTCACACACCCCTGACACTGAGCTGTACTTAGGAAATGAATCTGCAAGGCTGTCTGTGGTGAAAAACTCAAGCCTGGGGTGCACGTCCACTGACTCCTGCCTGGAACTACACATCCACACTGATCATGTCCACTGTCATGAGCCTTTCCACCACAGCTGACTGTATTTAGGACGTCATGTGCAGGCTTCATGCAGGGTCTCACATTTCTTAATTTTTAATGTTGAGAAGTCCGAGGAAATCTCGAATTTCTGATATAAGTTCTTGTGTATCAATCAAAAGACATGATTGATGTCTATGTCCAGTTAGAGAGATACGATTAAACAACAGAGAAGGGTGCCACACAGGCATGAAGGACACACCTTCAGAATATCCTCTTGTATCTACAGTGTCCTGCTTCACCCAGTTTTGGCTAGCATTCCTTTCTGCAGCAACATCTGCAAAATTTGAGTTGAACATTTGTACAAAGTTACCATCCTGACAATCTTTCAAGGAAGCTGATATCCCCACAATAGTTCAGGTGGTTTTTTGTAATACTGGGTACTTGCTACATAAAGAACTATCTCTGAAAATGCTATGTAGTTAAAATGAATTTTCCAAAACATCTGACACATAGTTACTTCATTAGCATTATCGCTGTGTTCAGTTTGGTCAAGAACAACATAATAACAAGAAAACTCTAGTTATGTCATACCTTTGTTTTTCAAAATAGGTAATGGTAAGCCAACTTTCAGTCCAAAATTTAACAAGGATTTATCCTTAGATCTCAGTAGATTTATCATTGAGAAAGTAATAAACTATTTTCTTATTCTAATTATGCCATTAAATCTCTTTTCTATGCAACATGCATAGAAAATGCTGTTACTCTGCTATTTTACTTAAGGTTCTAGAATAGAAAGAAAGAGTCCTTTTGGGTCTATTCTACATCGAATGTTGTTATTTATATGATACTGCTCTTCTTACTTCACAGGCAAACAGTAAATGTGGTCTCTAGGAGTTTTGCTGCTCTCTGTTAGTTATTAGTGCTAACTGATACAACACTACCCTGTATTCCATGTGTGTTGAAAATTTCCTGGTATTTTTTTTATACTAGAGTACATATGTTATTCTTTACAAATAACAACTCTTTTATCAAGCTTATTCAAGCTTCCAACCAATACAAATTGTTTGGAAACATCCCATGACAACCAGGATGGAAGGTCTTCATTCTTGTGACTGCCATATGCATAGCTGGTCTAGAATTTTTCTAGAGAAAGACTTTAATATTTACTTTGCAATCACATATTTCACTTGGTTTCATAGGCCAATGAGCCTCCTGGAACAATGCCTCTCCTTCTCTACAAATAATTGCGCTGTTAATTAATTTCAGCTTCAATTTCAATGCCTCGTGCTGCTAAAAGTTTCACAAAAAACATCTGCAGTCTGAATAGCAGAGATCCAAGCTAATGTTGCCTCTGAGTAAAGCCAGGACTGACTCAGGAACTCTACTTTCTCTCTACTTCAACAATTGGAAGCCCAAGCAGCGTGACAATATTAACCAGTCCAGCCCAGCTGGTGTGTTAGTCAGGGCTACCCAGAATGATGCCTTCTCTTGCTGCCTTGAATTTCAGGGATGTGGAAATGTCTGGGAATACTGTGAAAGGCAGGGAGCTGACTAGCAGACCAAAGGTACAAATGCCTAAGAAACAAGTATTATTACAAGTATTATTTTTTTTGTATCCAAATGATTATTATTTATTATTACTATGTAGGAGCTCTCATAACACTAAATACCAGAGACGGCAGGGGCAGCGAAAAGGCACAGTTCTCTGTTGTCACAAATTTCATCTGTTAACATATACAAATTAAGATATGGTGATTCCACAAGACCATATTAAAAGCTCGTTGTAACTTGTGATATGAAAACCTTTTTTCTGATTTTCTTTTGCTTTTATGTTTTTCTTATACACAATGGTAGTAGTGTTTCACTCCCACAGTTTAGCGTTGGTGGCCCGCACAAAATCTGCTGGCAGCAAAGAAACAATACTACCCACACAATGGGAGGCTGAAAATGCATTAAATATTTGTATAGGGTTGGACTAAAGCATAAAAATTGTACAATTAAAATTGCCAGGGAAGAAAGAAAGTCTTATTTATATAGTATTAAAAAAAAAAAAAAAAAAAAAAAAAAAAGAAGAAAACAAGATTTAATGAGAAATACAGTGAGAACTGAGTGCAATGAAGTTTACCTACATTCCAACAAAGGTGTCAAGAAAAGGATTCAATTTTAAAAGTGGCAAGACAGAAAAAACCTGAATGCTTGAGGTAGAATTTGACAGTGTCAAAGGTGGTTTAAAAGAAAAAGAAATTTATTTTAGCTGTTTTTGTAATTGATATGGTTTATATTGAAGTATTTACTTTACTTCTTCAAAACTTCAAACTTTCTTACTGAGGTTGTTTCATTTCCCACACTTACTTAGAGCTAACAATAGGTAAGTATTACAGCAGAAGAAATTAGAAACTAGATGTCTTCCTCCCCCCAAAAGCACCTGAACAACCCTTTCTATGATGCTGTCTAGATCAACAAACATTCAACAATCTGATGCCCTTGAAATGGAAATGACTGGGAAAAGCCACTCTGGAATACTGCATTGTATGGTGGTTGAAGCACTTCCCTTTTGTGGGGAACATGTGGATTCATTATCCCTTAGCAGAGGAAACAGACGGATTGCCTGCCATATTCCAGATGTATGCCTTAAATGTTGATAGTGAACAAAGAGAATCCACTGCTTTTCTGTTCTCCTCTTACCTGAATCCACCCCAGAAATAAAGTGTTAAAAGTCTGAGAACATTTACTTTTAAACCTCATATTGGCCTAAAGACTACAACATAGTTCATACCACAAACGTGCGATGCAACAAACGGACTTTGCCCCTTGGTGGCAAAGCTGTAAATAAAATACAAATCTAAAACTGTTTCTCCCAATTTAGGCAACCACTATTTAACTCTTAAAATTTGTGTTTGCTAAGGCAAACTCACACCATTGCCATTAATACCTCTGGAGTCTGCAGATGCACCAATAATAGCACAATGAAATCACCATTTATAGGATTCATTACACTTAGGATTTATTTGATATACTTCGAAACTATATTGTCTTAGCACAGAATAAAACTTTACTCTGTACAACAATGCTTTTTCTTCTACTTTGATATTATTAATTCCAATTTATTCCACACATGCCACTTTGACCCTGTCAGTAGAAGAAATACATCGAATTTCCAAGAAATGAAGCTGAATGGACACAGCAACAACAACTATAATCTATGGTTGCAGGTAGATTTCTCCTCTGACACTCGCCTCTAAGCCTGCTGAATGTCACCTGTGCCATCTCACACACGCTTCCCATAGGACGACTGAGAATTTTCTGGTAGGAATGTTATTGTCTAGCCAGACTGGGAATGGGAAGATTATCATCTAGCCACCTAACAAGCATTTTCTGAATCATTGAAAACAAAGATACTAAAAATGTGTTTTAAAGTTTTTAAAAAAATAATCTAACTCAAGATGTTCATAAAGCCTCTACTATTATATTTTATATCATGAAACCCTGTGAGCCCAATGACTTGCATTACACTAATGCATACCATAGACAGACATATTCCTGGTATGATTAATAACCTTTCACTTTCAGTAGGATATTGTTACAAGATGGAGTTGCTCTTACTGATAAAAAATACAAAATAAAATAGAATAAAATATAAAATAATAAAATAAAATAAAATAAAATAAAATAAAATAAAATAAAATAAATAAAATAAATAACAACATTGGGATGCTTGAAGTACTTCAAAGTCTCACCCCTTCCTTCTTATGCCTTTTCTGTTACGTTAAGGAGTCTCTTACTGCTTACTATTTTGTCTCCATGAAGGTACTTAAACACTGTAATAAAGTCACTTGCAATCCTTTTTGATAAACTAAACAGATCGAGTCCTTTAAGTCTTTTGCTGTGAGGCATTGTCCCTGTCTCTTAAGTAGCCCTTTTCTGCGTTCTTCAGTCTTACATATTTTTTAAAAATGCAAGCTCTGTAAGTGTCCTAAAAAATACTAAGATTTAAAATACCAACTGAAACAATTGTTGTTGTATTTCACAATAAAATACTAAAATAATGACGACTACAAAAAGAAAAAAATAATAATGTTTAAAAAAATGCAATAGCTTCCAAGTATATCAAATTGGAACATAAATCACAAGGCTACTTGGCTACTAATATACTACTTATTGGAATATACTAATTATTGGTAATGTATATGTTTAAACCAAGGACTTCCTACCTGGAATTCATTCTGCTTATTGTGGAGCTAAATTTAGATCTACCGTTGCCAACAAAAAAGATCAGTATCAGCATTTTTTGCTCTGTGGTTGTTTAAGCAGAAAACAATTGGGGGAGGGGGAAGGAGTAAAAAGAAAAATTTTATTTATATCCATATACAGCAAATTGAAGATTTCATTAAAAAATGACCAAATAAATTAAATTATAGAAAAGCCTTCCTAAAAGCCAGCTAAATTGCCATACAACTTGGATGCTGCTCTGCAGACTTTGAACCTGTTAGTCTGCTAATATAAAAGGTTTAAACCTATTTATTGCTAATGACTGTGCTATGCTGAGAGCTCTAAAGACAGAAATATGCTATTTATCTGCAGGATGGGTAGCCGAAGAACGTAAGTATGACTGTAGTGAGACAGATCAAAGGATAGAGTTTCTTACAGTGAGGATACTTGAAACAGGAAAATGACACTTGCATTTTATTTTCAAATAATTATTTCCAGTTACTTATACGCCTGTGCTTGAAGAAACTGAGGTAAAAAAAAAAATAAACAAAGAACTACTAAGTTAATTAATATTAACTAAGGAAGTATTCAGTTTTGTAAGAACATACATTTGTATATCTTTATCAATCCAGTGAAATCTCAAGCATATAGGCTGATACCAAAACCTCCAGTGAATGCAGTGCTGTAATTGTGCAACAAGTAAGCAAGCAATTACAAGTGATGATGCAAAAATCTTGATAACTTGCTGTTGATTGTTTGTTTGTTTTATTGTTAAACAGGAACTTCCATCTGGATAGTTAGAAACAGTAAAGAGAAGGATGAAGGAACTCTTTATGAGGGAGTGTAGTGGTAGGACAAGGGGCAATGGTTTTAAACTGAAACATAATAGATTTACATTAGATATTTGTACGGAATTCTTTACTGTGAGGGTGGTGAGACAGTGGAGCAGGTTGCCCAGAGAAGTTGTGGATGCCCCATCCCTGGAAGTGTTCAAGGCCAGGCTGGATGGGGCTCTGAGCAGCCTGGTCTAGTGGGAGGTGTCCCTGACCATGGCAGGGGGGTTGGAACTGGGTGATCTTTAAGGTCCCTTCCAATCCAAACCATTCTAGGATTCGATATGATTCTATGAATAGGTGGCTACTGATGTGCAACAGATAGACAGGCAGCCATTGTGTGCAAGAAAGTACAGCACTATTATTTTCAAGTGCTCCAATCAGAAATACTGGAAAAGAAACTAATGAATTGAGGAAAAAAAAGTCCACAAGATAGCAAAGATGTAACAAAAAGCTTTTTAAAACTCCAGAAACTACTGATGTTTCTATAATAAAGTTCATATGATGTACCAATGAAGGAAAACAATCAAACAAAAGTGGCTAGAGTACATCCTGGGTAATATCACAAGTAGAGAAGAACGAGAATGAAAAATTCAAGAGGCAGAATATGCAAGATGTGTAAGACTGCAGAACATGAGAAGTTTCTAATCACCCAGGCAATACGTGTTCATTAATAACTGCAAAATTAATACATTCAAATGCAAATGTAAATAGATTCCCTTGAATTACTCAGATTTCATGAATCAAAGTAATTATGGTCTTCTCTGAGATGGAAATCTCTCATCAGCCCTTAAAAGGGATCAGGTTGCACCTTCAACTAAAATATTTTGTCTCAGATTACTAAAGAATGGGTTAGATAAGGAGAAATTTAGCAAAAGTAATAGATTGTATTTATATGTGTGTATATATATGTGTGTGTGTGTGTGTGTGTGTGTGTACAAACACACATATGTATATATACACACTTGGGATATATTAGATACTAAGAACTTGTTTATGTAAAAGCCTATTTTAACTTTTCTTGAAACTAATACATTTAACCTAATACAAAAATCTGCCTGGACCTCATTTCCACTTATTGCAGTATAATTAAACTTGTAAAGTATGACACAAATTCTTTATAAGTCAATGTTGTCCTATCACACAGCTGGCTCCAAAACTAGTCTTGGTACAGGTAAAACCCTGAGAAGATATCTCAACACAATCATACGATACATTAGAATTTTTCTAGAAAACACAAATACACCTGTGACTAAACAAAGGACTGATTTTGGCCTGCACTAAAAGATGAAAAAAGAACTACCAAATATGTCTATTCAGACCTGGGAATAGAAGTCCAAAAGGAGAAAATAAAAAGCTAAGGGGCTGTTGTAGAAATGTACCTTATTTGCAAAGTATAGATATACTAAAGGGAGCACAGCCAAGAAATAGTGAAGATGCTGTGCTATTTAGGGGGAAAAAAAAAAAAAAAAGAAAAGAAAAAAAGTGGGAAAGGTCATCATGAAATGTCTGTATCCCATCATAACATTTTTTAACCATTTATCCTTTGGTATCTGTACTGTTATTTCTCGAAAAATGCAGGTTTTCTTTACCAGCTTTGATCTACTTTGCCATGGCCCAGTCTCACCAGAAGGGAAGAATGATGCCCTCTGTGTACTCTTTGGTTGGTAGGAATTTGGGCCAGGCCTTCCCAGTGACTGTAACGATTACTGACTTTTTTGGTGGTTGCTGCTGCTTCCTCCTTCAGCAGCCTTGTCTAGCAAGTCAGTCAGTCGTGCTCAGTGAGGTCCAAACTAGGGAAATGTATTGTCATGGTCATTTGCTAACTGTTCACAGTTCCCCAATTTGCTAGAGCTTTGTATTGCTCCCCAAAGGTACTCGACTTTCTCCACCGTTAGGCCCAAGTATTTAACTTGGGCACACTGAGTGATTCCTTTAATGGGTGTTCTGACAGCATGCTGGGCAAGATCCAACCTATCACCTGATGAACTTCAGAAAACAAATACAGTGCTCATATGTTATCCAAAAGAGCATACAGCTCCCCTGTAAAATTCTAAGGGCTGTGCTCACCAGAAGTTCTCCTTTGAGGGGAGAAATGAGAGGTCTACCAGGTTCCTTAATCTAATTTCCTCCAAGCTACAGACCTTACAGACTACTTCAGAGAATAAAGGAACACTTTAGTTTTCTTTACTCGTTTCTGTGGCCAGCAACTGTACTTATGAAGTGTAACTTTTCATTAAAAGTGTAGAGTTTGTCCTTAGCTCTCTTATTTGAGAGCTATGCAACCCTCTTACGCAGTAGGGAGTACTGAAGTGTAATGTAAATTACCAGAGTATACAGGTAATTTTGCAGGAAATATCAATCAAATATGGAAGTAATTTTCAAAGCAATTATCAGGTAAATGGTTTAGTGCTTTTTCATTGTTCACGAAAAATCCACAAAAGTGTATGTACTTTCTGGGCTATAGGCAAGCCAACATATTTTTGGAAAACAATACATAAGGCTCTTAAAACTATTTCTTCATAAGCTTCAGGAACTATCATAGGCTATATATGAGTGGCATCAAGGCTGCAGAAGTATGTCACTCTCTGTTTTGTTAAAAAAAAATTGCTAAGAAATGCTGGTCTCAAAATTTCCACAAAGAATATGGCAAATCACAGGTACAATCTATCTGTGATTTCCAAATGATCAAATTATTATTATTGATAAGAAAACAGAAAACTTTGTTAATTCACTTGATAAATATGTCATGTGAGGATGGGAGGAATCACCCTTGTTTTATGCTGATGAACATACAGGGTGCTAGCCCTTGCTGTTTTGTTCTGTTTCAGCTGAACATATTACCTTCAGATATGACTAGGATAAAACTGCCAATTACATATTCATATGTCATCTTGATTACTAGAGCTGACACATGTTTAAATTCTCAGGGTATGAATCATTACCATTATAACACATTAGATAAACTGTGGCTGTTCATAGTATGTGTACCTTAAACTCACAATAAATGTATGATAAAATGCATTAGCTTAAGTATCCTTCATTAATGCTTTTTACATATAGGTTAAAAGTCAAGGCATTTATAATAGACTAAGAATGTGCACGTAGTCAACTCATGTAGCTGTCTCTTATACTGCAATAGCCCAACTGTGTCTGAACTCTTCTCAGTCATTCTTAGTTGTGGGGAAGACAGAGCAACGCACCTACCAGTAAAGAGGGAAAAGTCCACCATGGAACCATTTAGACTTTGAAATCAAACCATGGTTAGCTAACTGATCAGAGAAAGCAAGCTAGGGCATATACAATCAAATGCTGTACTAAGGAAATGGGAACTAGGGAAAGGTGTGATATTTTCTAGTAATAACCACATCTTGGGTTATGTAAAAAAAAAACACTGTTTTCTAGTTCTACACAAAGTAAGTGTGCTGCGTGCAAAAAGAATACAGTGTCTTTGAAGAATTAAGCTCTAAAACCAAAAGTAGTTGGTTGCTCCCTGTAAGGGTTGTTTAACAGCCAGAAGAAAGTGAAAATAGTCAGCATGGTTAGGGTCTTTGGACTACAGTCTTAGCTGACTGAAAAGGGCATTAAACAAGGTCCATGCATAAAGAACGCATCTGCTGGTCCCAAAGTGCTGGACCCAGCGTACAAGTACATATCACATTAGGTCCAGTCTCAGGAGCGTGTTTATAGGTCATGCAAAGTATTCATTTCAAAATGATCTACAAGGGTTATGCCAACTAGGTCATAGCCAGCTGGCAGATCTGCTAGAGCAAACACTTTATATTTTACTCAGGAGTAATTTCTTTATTAGTTGAGAGATAATGAAGAAAATTAAAGGACTCACAGAACCATTCCAAGCTATTATGTTGCATCTGCAAACAGCATACTTTCTTCCAAAATCCATTTCTGACTTCATGCTTTTGGTAAGCTTTATGAGAGAAACCTATGCATCACATATTAGTAACAGCTTTTTTTCATTCTTCGGTAATTTACCCGATTCCTTCTGAGTTTAAATACATTATACTGGCAGCTTATATGCCTTATCCAGCCACAAAGTTTTTCCCATCTTTCAGTATTTGAATGCCTTAGGATCCTCTTCTGGCATAAGTCTTATTTACTATATGTCTTCTATCTCTTGGAAAAATTGTATCTGCCATCTCATTTCTGACTCTACTTTCTGGAGATTGAGAGGAAAGAATTAAATGTAAACTTTGATAGCAAGGCTTCACTCTTCGATCAGTAAATGAGTCAGATCATCTTTTAGATGCCCTAGTTTTAAACCTCTTTACTGAAATCTTTAAAATCGTCATGGTACAATGGCTCCACAATCTATTGCCCTTTGGACCTTCCAGAGTTTTGCTTAGAGGTTACAATACAATGGAATGATATGCAAAGTGTTGCCAGTAAATGTGTCACAGAGGGGAATAAATAGAAAAAAATTATGCACACAAATAAAAGTAAGAATGTAGTCTTTTAGGTTGTAAGTATATAGGAAGTAACTTGAGCCTTTTGTCACCCAGAGGCATTTCCTTCTTGCAGTTGTTTCTAACCCTAAACAGAGAAAATCACTATGATCCTCATTTTCTAAATGGACAACAATGGCACAACAGCAGCAGATAGTCTGTCTCACATCTCTCTCTGTTAGAAATGCCCTCAGACCACTTCAGTCCCAATGGGCCCAAGCAATACAATTCTTTTGGTAGATTAAAAAAAAAAAAAAAAAAAAAAAAAAAAAGAAAAGGAACAAAAAGCCAAGCAATTTTGCTTCACATGTCTGTATTAAACAAGAAATCTGTAAAAAATCTGTACAAGGAATTGAGAAATTGGATGGTAAATTATTAGGTATTTGTGGTTCCAACTAATGCTCAAAAAAGAAACAGAAAAGTCACAAAACAAACATAAAAAAAAGGTTATTTGTGGTAAAACAACATGTTCCACGTTCACCAAGTACCTCATGAAAACAAACACACTTTAAACTAGCTCCACTTATAACGCAGAAATAACTGTTTTATCATCAGGTTTTAGGAAATAATGGTGACTATCTTATCATTTCTGTTGAGGCAAAGCAGGAAAAAGATCACAAGAGAAAAAAACTAATACAGACAAGCAAATCCAAAAGCTATTAATTTGTATTTTGAAAGAAGTCAGTTTATAATCCCAACACTAAGCCATCCTGGTTTACTGTATTAGCTATGCAGAACAAGCATGGTAAAATAGCATGCATTTAGAAGTTTGATGCAATATTAAGAAATAACACATCCAGAAGCAGCACTCACAAAATGGCATAAACTATTCATTTCATAGTATTTTTAAAACTTGATACGTTTGTACCTTCTAAACTTGCCATTGCTTACTAAGTACTTCAAATATTTAAGAATAATAGAAAATTATCTTCAGTATTACAGGCCACATTTTCAAAGGTGCTAAAAGTTGAAAAATGTTTTTCACTGGCTTCCTAGATGCTCAGCCATTTAGGCCACTATATGCATTTAGAGAACGAACACTTTCAATAACTGAACGTTATCCCCTCTCTTGAGTCTTGCTACCCCAAATACTTGCTGGGCACATTTATACAATGGGGTGTGGGACGAGCATTTCATGATGACAACCAAAATGCAAGCAAGAGTTGTTCAGCTAAAAATGAAAAATGAAAACAACAACAACAAAGAGCAACAACCAAATTAAAGAAAACCCTAATGTACCGCCATAGAGTACATTAGGATCCTTATGTACTACCCTACACAAGCGATGCTTGCCAGGCATATCTGAGGGGCCCACTGAGGGAATTTCATACACAAGGGCTAAGACATGAGAGGGAAACAGGGTTTCTCTCTCCACCCGATCCGTTCACACCCACTGCACAGCCAATTTTCTGGTCCACATATCTGACAGCTGTCTCCCTTCCAAACTTTATTTGAGAGCAGTAGTTGATGTTTCCTCACCTTTTGCTGCTTCTTGTGTGTAACTTTGGTTAAAAAAAAAAAAAAAAAAAAAAAAAGAAAAAAGATTAAGGATATCTGGATAACACCTTTTGTGGAAATGGAAATGGAGGCTCCAATTATTTTATGGTATACGCTTTTAAAGTGAGCAAAAGTATTCACTTATAACGTGAGCAAAGAGACAGTGACAAAAGTCAGTAACAACAAGTAGTTGCAAGGAATAGTAATACTGAATAAAGAGAAAAGAAATATGGGTGGAACATCCCTCAGCGGTTTATTATGAAAATGGCTACAGTTAAGAATAAAAGTTTACCTATTGATCCATGTACTATGGTTTAGTTCCAGGAATAATACTGAAGATTTTATAGATAATCCTTTGATAATGAAAATAAAGAATAAACGATGCAGTGTGGCTTTTAGAAACTTTTTCCCATTTTTTTAAATTCACCGTACTGCATTTATTTGTATTCAGTTCTTTCTTCAATCTGTTTTCATTAAAATATTCCCACTGAGAGACTGTCATACTATGCTGCTCTCTTCTGTACAATGTCTGTGCCATTTTTTTGACTTAAATACATTTTGAGGTAATTGTTAATGACAAATCATAGCAATTATTCCATATGGAGGGTTTTACATGCTATCACCATAAGCATCTGATTTGATCCAACTCCCAAGGACCCATCCTAGTCATCAATTGCAACTCAGCCTATTGCTGAGCCTATTCCCTGAAGGCAGCACAAGGTCTATTGTTTAGGTAGAGTGAGTCCCGATGATAAGAGAATCTCAAAGCAGCAAGATCATAAACATAGTAGTCCTTTTGAATCAGATAGGTTATGCCTGAAAGCAAGATATTTTGGAGGGGAGACCCTCAAAAATTTGAGTAATTTGGCATTTTGGTTGACTTAATATAGCTTAGTTATACTGTTAGTTCCAATTTGATGATAACAAAAACTCTGTACTGTCAGTGAGGATGAAACTTCAGCATGCTTAACATTTTTTTCTCAGTGAAATAAGAGCATGCAAAACGCATTTGGCATTTTCCATGATTCAGCTGTATAACTGTCATACAGAAAATGGACAGTCAATGGTGTAATTAAAAAACAAAACAAAACAAAACAAAACTGCCTCTGTCTAAGTTGAGGTTATAAATTAGAAGAAAAACTTATTCCTTTTTATGTAGGAATGTTTCCACTAACTCACCATAACTGAACAGATCAGATTCTCTACTTCGGAATCAATTCTGCCATCAAATGCCTTGCAAGAATTTCAAACCAAGTGTTATTATTTGTCACTCAATTACAAATTGGGGCATTCTCATCTAAACCTTTATTATTTTATAATAATAATTTAGCTTCATATAAGTTTGTCTGTGTAAGTGCATGTTTTGCTTGGATAGGTTTTATTCCATATATAAATTCCTCAACCCACAAAAATAGAACCAAAACTTGAAATGTTATTAATTTTCTGCTTGGGAAAGGTAGGTAGGATCCTTTCCTATCTGTTTAAAGGGCATAAACCAGCACCTGTTTGTATGTTTTACTACTGTGTTCACCAGCATCATTTGTGGCACTCTCAATGATGTCGAGAGATAGAAAAAATTAGTTTGCTGGTAACTTGTGCTCCCTCTTCTGGCTGAATAAAGCATGAATAGCAAGCGAAAGCATATCCATTGGGGCCGTGTTGCAAGTGCAGAATTATTATTGGAAATTTCCTAGCCACACTAAAAATACCACATAAAAGATAATTTGATTCTAATTTATTTGTAAGAGGTTGAAATGCATATATTTGGACTGGGTTTTCATTTGTCCTGCTGCATATTTACTAAATCAGACAATGTATCCATGATTTCCAGCTATGATGACTTGTAAACATTACCAGTGATTAATCGGATAGTCATTTGAGTCAGCACAAAGTAATTTCTCTCCATTAGATTAAATATGTCACACCCTGTCAATTAAAAATCCATTTAACACCAACCCAGCAATAATAAGCATTTTGGAACGAGGCACCAGAAATACTATTTGTGGCTAAAATTCCCTATATAAAGAGTAGAAATTTGGCTTAACATTGCAAGTAAATTTATTCTTTGCTATAAGTTTGCCTACAGCAAGAACTGTAAAAGACAAATTTTCCTTTTATTATAACATTTCTGTAATGGATTTTTAACACATCAGCACCAGATAGCTGTAAGCATTGTTCATTTTATGGTTTTATAATAATTATTTCGTATTTTTTTATCTCTTTGGGTACCAGGAGCAACGTCCAGATTAAAAAAGCCCTGAACCCTAAGAATATGAGTTTGTTCATATTCCTTCAGATGATGATAATATCACAAACACAAATGAAATATACTATCTTTAACATTCTTTTTTCTTTTTTCTTTTTTCTTTTTTTCTTTCTTCTATTTGGATAACAACTAATACATTCAACTAATACTATCACAAAATGTGAGCATATGTAATTGATTATATGCCGTTCTGAGAATTTTGTCTGGCATCATAAGCAAGAAGCACTGATGTAAAGATTTCAATGCTGGAGATATTCTTTCACTTTAAAAAGGATGACAAACCAAAGTGCTGTGCAAAAAGATATTACGTTCAGAAGAAATTTCTGTCTTCATTTCAGGTGTGAACAATTTTTTCAGGAATTCTGAGGAGCAAATGATGAGCATTTGCTTTATTTCAAATTTGTGTTAATTTATTTTGTAAATACCTAAACATTTCTAGAACAAAACTGCAAATTTGCCTGATTCACACACTACCTATGACTATCACATTGATGTGGGGACAATTCCTTTAAGTATTTCCACAGATGTGGACTGATTTATGAGCCTTGTGAGTTAGCTGAGCTACCCAGCAAGTGGCGGTTTTGTCTGAAGCTGCAATTCATGTGCTAAGTAAGGGAAACTGAACCAAATTTGAAAGAATATATACAATTAGCTTCCAAAACTTTCTGACCTATGCAAAAAATACGTGAAGGAAGATCAATGAGATCACAAAGCCTTAATAGGAAATCAAAGCTGGTACAAATGGTACAGCAATGACGCTGCTGAGATCTAAGCAGATTCCACGTTATTCGCTACTCAGAAGTCTGCCGAGGACCCACTGCACTGCCCTAGGACAGAGACACTGCAGCAGTGTTACTAGGTGTCATGTTGATTCGTGTTTTGTCAGAAAGCAAGACGACACATAGTACAAAGCAGTAGCATGCAAAGATATGATTTGCAGGAGTGCAGAGGAAAACTACGTTTAAAAACAAACAAACAAAAAACGCCAAAAAAACCCCAAAACACACGAAAAAACCCCCAAAACACCCTGAGGACACAAGCAGGGCAGAATGAAGTAAAATTGCGTATCTGATCTGTCTCATGACCCACATGACTAAAGGCTGTTTCTTTTGCGTCACTCAGCCAAATGGCACAGCCTCTGCAACTCCAAAGGCATTGTTCTTTGACGAAAAGGATGATAAAATTTGTTTTTGTGGAAGAAACATTAATTAATTATGTTTTAAAGAACATTCTCCCCCTCTTCTAGCAGGTTTTTCAGTGATGAGACTCTAGGAAATCCGTGCCAAAAATCCTGTTCAGATTAGATAATGTCATATTGAATGCTGAGTCTTCTTGCTAGGCTTCACTGCATAGAAATTCCTGAAAAGGCTGTTTGGGTGCAATCCTGTAAAGTGCCTGTGGAATGGGCAACTCCTGGAGGGAAAAGCAGCATTTTGAAATCAGCAACTAAATCTGAATTTAGCTCTAAGGATTTAAGAACTTTATTTCATCTAGATTAGAGTCCTGTTCTTTGGTGTCAGAAGGTATTTGTGACTGTTAAAAGCAAGAATGTGAAATAAGGGCCTGGATTATCCACAGCTTTATCCTGGTAGGCAGAGGATAGTCAGACATATGCCTTCTTCTTTCTCACAGATGCTGCAATATTTCTAGATTAGGAGGAGGGGATATATCGGACCCTAACAGTGAAAGAACTGGCTTGAGGCGCTCTGACACAGTGGGGAGTTTACCTTTCACAATGGAGAGCGATTTCATCTCTGATGCTAAAAAATTTATGTTCAACTGGGATTATAGGCAATAATTCCAATGTTATCATTTCATATTGTAATCGTTATGTACTATTAATCCCTTTCACTTTGGAAAGCAATACAAGCTTTTTACAAAAGGATATGTCTCATTGTGTATAATTTTTGTACAACATAAACTGAAATGCATTTAAATAACAAGGGAAATTTAATAATGAATTTTTATTTTTCCAAAGAAAACAAAGAATTGACTGAAAGGGTGGAAGTTAAAAATAAACCAGCCATTGACAAAAACTGTGACAATCTTGAAACTGAGAACAAACTCTTGTTATAGTCTGTTTTGTCTCAGAAAAACATTACTTGTGATATGAAACTATTCAAACATTATCATCTATTAAAAAAAAAAAAACACTCCTAAATGTTTTTTTAAAACAGATTTAAAATATTTTTTAAAAATATATCTAAATTTAATTAATTTGCTTTTAAAAATACTTCAGAAAGAAGTAAAACTCTATGGTCCTATACCAATTACATATATTATAACTGACTTTAAGAAACACATAATAAAGATTTTGAGGAAGAATCAGCGCTATAAATGTGTAAACAAGAGATATTGGATTCTTAATTTCTTGAAAATATATATATATAAATCCTGGATTTGATTTCTTAAGTAGCTCCTTAAATTTACAAAAGCAGTGAAGAAATGATAGAACAATTGCAATTTTGAGATTACCTAATAAATATGAGATATGCATCTACTGAAACTTGAAACCATATACACCTTAGGAGAATTGACTGTACAGTATTTCAGTTTATTTGGAAAATAAAAGTTACTATTATCATCTACTAATAATTCAGCAAGAATAATGTTGTACAATATTGTACCTATCTTGTACACTATGTTGCTATTTTGATGTATGGACCCTTATTTCTCATATTAATAAAGAAGCCATTGAATAGCTTACAATTTTTTAATTCCATGCCATCAAATAATTGTAAAGATGGCACTCACCTTTCTACTATCTTTTTCTCCCCTCCCCCACAAAAAAAGGGGAAAAAAAATTTATCAGTTAAGGTTTATCAGTATAATTTTGATGAAAAGACTTCTTTCAAGTTAAACAGATGCTGCAATTCAACAGCAATGTCAAGGAGAAGGCTGCAAACACCGAGTTATATCCTAAGCAGATATTTGACTAATCTGAACAAGCGGCACAGTATGCAAGCCATAGAAATCACCTAAGGCACGTCTTCTTTATCAGCTTTGTTCAAGTTTTTCATTTCTTCATTCCTTAGTCAAATAGACACAGAATCTAAAGATAAAGGTACCTTTCTTTCTCATCACTGCCCAGAGAATAAACACTATTGAATCTCGTTGCTCTTGCCCAAGACTTTTGTCTTCCTGGTAGCCCACAGTTAAATACACCACTAATCCTGGACAATGTTCTCAGTTTCCCTAATCTAATGAAAAAACTATGACCTACCCAGTCAGCCTTAGTAAGTATTACAGCCTACCACCTTTGGTTGTCACATCAGCTGTATTTATTGTGATGTAAATGACACAAGAGGTCACAGAGCGTTTTTAGTGAGCAAACCTCTGAAGATACTAAAAACTTCATTAGTTAATCCCTAACTGAAATCTCGTGGTTGAGTAGCTACCCACTCGTGTAAAATGTACCCTCTATCCATATACCAAAATAAGTCAAGTGTATATGCTTACTATTGATCATGCAAAGACAACAAAAAGTCACCTTTTTTATTTTACTCTCTGTTTTGATCTGAACAGAGCAGGTTTAAAACAAACAAAAAAGATTTGTTCGTGGTGGGGTTTTTTTTGTTTGTTTGTTTGTTTGCTTCATCTTGCCTTGCTACTAATACAGTTTTGAAGTTTATCATGAAAGAAATCCAAATTAATGGTCTTTTCTGTTTGTCTTTTGTTATATTTTTTTTCCCAGTTATGATAGGAGTTAGCAATCTCCTTCAGCATCCACAGATTCAAATGATAAAGGCCAGGGATTAAGAACAGCCGATTAACAGTCTGTGTCCTCTTCAATCTAGCATTTCCACTGTAGATAAACCCATATTCAGACTGAAGTTATAATAAACAGACTGTCCTCAATATCATTTCCCTAGATGACCTCCTCAAAACTGACATTCAAGTATTCTTGTGGAAAATTACAGTTTTTAGTAACTGGAAAAGCAGAGAAGACAATATATACCCACACAAGTGATTCTGAAGACCAAGCCAAATGTTTAGAAAGCAATTTGGATAAAATGATAATTTTATTATAAATATTTTATTTGTTTCAGTTCTGAGTGATTTCTTATGATTATAGGTTTGACATATAAAATAAAAACAGTTTGCTAAATTTTATCTTTATTGCTTGTACTATGTATCTTTAAAATAACTGCATTATTATTTACACTTATGACTACAAAAAAAAAAAAAAAAAACAAACCAAAACTCAATGGATTTTAGTGGTTGCAATTCTTTCCCTTCCAAAGGAAAAGGAAAACAAATATTGAAATTCGCCAGCTACCCTAGATTCTCTGAAATGTAAGTGTTACTCTAAGGAAAGTGTCAGTAGAAACCATTTGTCCAGTGATCAACAACAAAAGAATAAAAATCCACATGGACAGAATTGCAGAAATATTCTGTTAGGTATGTGTTTTGCTTTCTATCATAAATACTATTTTCACCTAAAATAAAATAAAAAAAAGGCTCCTAAACTCAAAGATACTTTTTGTTTTGTAAGAATATCTTAACATGGAAAATTCTGACAGGATTCTGCTGCTATTTGACATTTGAAATCCAGAATCTTATGGGTCAAAAGAAACACTATGATTCATATGGTTATAAACTGTGTAACAGGGCATTTAATTTCTTTACTTAGATGCTCCAACCAAGGAACTATGGAATTTCATTATATTTAATTTCAGTGTACTTCTTCAGACAAAAGCAGCAACATTTCAAACATTTTTATTTTAAATAACTAATCTTATCTACCCAGTTAAAGTGACTGTATTCCACTTTATTTCCATTATTTTATACTGGCAGAACTCCAGTGAAGCAATTCTGAAATCAGATGAATGTACATGTGCATTTATTATTCAATTCTTTATTCAAAGTACATGATCAAAATTTGGTTGCCTTTGACCGAAACATGCAAGTGATAAGCAACAGATCATGCTATATATATTAAAAAAAAAAAAAAAACCAAAACAAAACAAAAAGAAAAGCAATAAAATAAAACAAAAAAAACCACCAAACCTGAGTTGCATTTTGATTAGTTATTCACTAAAATTGTTTTGAAGTAAGCACTGCATGTGAACACATTTAATTTGCTAGAGTTGTTCATCAATTCTTTTCACCGAAGTTTAAAAAAAAAAAGAAAAAGCATAAAATGATTCAGATTAAGTTTCATAGTCAGAACATTAATTAGGTTTGGATGATTCCATGCACATTTTTTCCAGACACAAAACAGTTTCAAAGCTCTTTTAAATAAATACGTACTTGAGAAAGAACTGAAAATGTGAATTTAACTCAAAGTCACTCACTCTGAGATTTTGCTTCAAAAACTAATTTCATGGTCTGTCTCCTTAACAACGTAGCTTATTTTTGCCAACTAAGACTCATATAATGAAACATAATATCTTTAATCAGATTGTACGGACTACAATTTAAGGCTATTTATGTTTAGTATGATTTGGAGACACGCTAACTCTTAGGACATGTGATTTGTAGGTCAGTTCTCTTTAACCATCTTTATGAGCAGAAGGTTGCACATTTTCCTCGCAAAAAAAAGCCACACTAAGTTATATTTAACTAGTGATGAGATATACAGCATACAATTAAAACGTCATGCACTCCATTTATTCATTTTTAAGTTTCTCATTCCCTATTGGAACCTATTAAAAATGCTTGTCATATTGTAAAGGAACAATCTTGCCTTCAGCTCATCACCGACACCAAACCTTGTCTCTCATTATTCAGCTATATACTCTTTTATGCATGGGTTTATATTTTGAAGAGGATATGTAAAAGAAAATAGATTTCATTTACACACTATTTAGTGTTAAAAAAGTAATCTAAAACCAGGAGGAAGAATAAGATAAACTTTTTGCAGAATTAAGTGGACAAAAAGGTCTACAACAGGTTAACATTAAATTTATCAGTATTTTCTATTTTTAATCTAACAGTAAATGCCATTGGCTATTACATGCAAGATGAGGAATTTTGCAGGCTGTTATTCATTCAACACACGGTATTTTATTATTATCCATTTGATAACAAAAATTCTTTTCCTATACATTCGTATATATTTTTCCATGTCTAATTTCCTGTCTTCTTTAATTAATGGATGAAACCTCATATTACTAAATTGGAGGAATATATGAATTTATCAACACTGGGCATTAAAATAAGACTGACTTAGCAGAACTGATATTCCTTCAGTGAGAACAAATGAAATCTTAACCTGAAATGCTTTCTTAGGGCAAGTTTACCCTAGTGAATAATTAAAAGCTGCAGGATAAAAGCCAGAACAAAAACAAATTGGGGAAAAAATATCTATGTTATTATCCAAGGAGTGAGATGCAGTGCAATGAGTCTGGAAGAGGGAAAGAACTCAGCGAAAAGATCCGCTCCTCCACGCACACACACACACACACACACACACACATGCGAGCAGACAGAGCCCCCATACGCACAGCGTTTCTTTCAGAGCACTTTTCACTTAAGCAGCTTGGTAGTATTTATGTTTGCAAAGCTTCCAGTATTCCCAAACCTTACCCTTTTATTCTTAGCTTTCAAGTTTTTGCTTCAGCTGATGAGAACAGGAAAAGAAGGTGGCATGTTTATTGCTGGCAAACAGCTTGGAAATTCTGAGTAAAGAAGCCAATCAAGGCAGAAGGATTATAATAATCAAAGTACAAAATTTGCATATTTAGAGTATGGTTACTGAGAAATAACAATGCCTTGGTTATGCAAATCAAACCCTCAGCTTAAGTGAAGGTATTTGCATATCTGGGAGAAATCTGTCACGTTATGCATCGGTAACTACATTCTAAGTGGCTGAAAGAACTGGCTTTTAGCAGAATATTAAATTTAATTGCCAGTAGAATTTTTTATTTCCTTCTGATAGAGAATAAACTTAACTCATTTGGGGCCTGATGAAAACAGGTCTTCTTGTCTGTAGGAAGCAATACCATTGAGAACAAAAAAAGATACATTCAGCATGCCATAAAGCTAGAATCTTTAAGACTGATATCATGAAAATGTTCAAAGAGTTGTGTGCTACCAATTGTGTTCACCCTTTTTGTCTATAGAAGGTAATCTAAAGTAGCCCTCTTGAGAAAGGGTCGCAGAACACAGATGAAAGTTTAAGGCCGCCTGTTCAGCTCCGTGTGATAAAATCGTGTTTACTTCATTTTAAATTTAGCGAATGAAGAAAAATAACTTGGACTGAAAAGTTTCATAGGTAAAAAGCCTGGGAAAAAAATGCAGACTGAACTTCCATAACAATTTTCCATTCTCTATTAAAATCAAGAACAGTTAGCAGTAGGCTCAGAGGTATTATAATAAAACTAAAGAAAAAAAAAAAAATTGGGGAAATTCTCCTTTAAAAATTAGTATGTGGCAGTATTTGTACCATTCATGCACGGGAAAATAAATGTGTGACTTCCGGTTAATGTTTATTTCCCCTTTCCTCTCTTGTGAATGATGCTCAGCTGTAGTTCAGATAAAAACTTAAGATTGGCTTACACACCTTGGCCACTGCCTGCAAAGATAATTGCGGTTTGGTGTTACACTGAAACACGAGAGAGAATCATGCAAGCATGTTCAATCTGCAAAGTACTACTTCTAATGTGTGTTCAGAGGCATGATCCATTTCCACAGATAAAACCTAGAGAAAACTGAGCAAGATGCTTTAAAGACCTGGCTACTACTCCCGCGCAGAACTGGTGAGTGCACTACAGTGTGGTCCTTAGAGTACTTACCATCCTCTGTGGGCACATAGATATTCAAATACAGGCAGTCTTCATTTTGATCTTGAACATATGTCACCACAGTATCCAGATTGGCTGTAAACCAGACTGGCAGCATGTCGTTGAGCAGTGACCTCTCATCCAGGTACTGCGGGCAGACGGCGGCAAACTGTGTGGCGTTGCGGACACCCGTCCAAGATGACGGTGGCTCCGGGGGCTGAAATCGCCTTTCTCCCGTTGGAGGAGAGGCATAAGGAACACCCAGGTACTGCTCCACTGGACCAAGGATCTCATTAGGCAAAGGTGTTCTTAAACCACGTATTTTGCCATAATTTGTGGTAACAACTGGGTATTGTGCTTGGCCATCGATGAGAGTAAATCTTATAGCCAGTGCAGTTATCCACAGGAGGAAGTTAGAATTCAACATGACACACACTGGGGTGAAGATCAAAGGCAGCCATAGGAGTCCCATTGGTTTCGACATTATTTAAATCAACATCAGCAGGGGTCTTTTTTCCACAGCCAGGAGAAAATTAATCAGTCAAGGAAAACAAAAACTAGTAAAGTAAAAAAGTAGTCAAAGAGAGATGAAGTGAGGGAAACGTAACCTTGTTCAGGCAGCAAAAAACCAAAAGCTGATGTGTGGTAGGTGCCTCAGCTGACTGGCCGTAGACAAATCCCAATGTCAGAAGAAACAAGGGAGTGTTTGCCCCTAAGGCCCATCCCAGATTTCAGCGTTGGCTTAATCCTGGCAATGCACAGCACTTCCCAGCAAATAGTGTGGGGACAGATCCGCAGTTATTCCACTTTCCCAGTGAAATGGCTCCTTCCAGTGAAGTCCAGCCCACTCAGTCAGCCTGTGGCCGAGAGAAAACAAGCAATTCAAATCAACAGACACATTCATATTGGCATAAATCTAAAAAAAAAAAAAACAACCAACCAACCAAACAAACAAAAAAAACCCAAACAAGCCAAAGACCCACAAATGTTTTATAACTTTAGAGACCATGGTTAGTTATGTTTCCAAAGACATAAGGTAAGAGAGCAGAAATTTGAAGCCACAAGCTTGTCAGAGGTTATACCGCAAACCAAATATTTCTGCTTCTGTATATGCTTCCAAACCACAGCCCGAATATTGCTGCTTTCAGGAAGCTATCATATTTAAGTGCTGCTCCAGGGAATTTTCTGCCCCAAGTAAACAGCCTCTCCTTCTTAAGCATATTTGCATTCCCATAGGAAACATTCATTAAATGTTTTGCTGCATTGGATAATCTCTCTTTGTTATGATATGACTTCTATACAGTATTTTTCACAGGTATGCCTACTATTCTGTATGACAATCTAATCTACCTCCATCTAATTCCGAAATTCCAGTTAATGTAATAGCATCACATTAGTTCAAATCAAGTGTGAGAAGTTAGTCAAAGTTAGATACGAAGTTATTAGTTTTCATATCTGTTTTCTTCATTCTATGTCTGACAAACAGAAGTAATGGAAACTGAAAAGAAAAAAAAAAGCATGATACAATCTCTCAAAAGTCAGACTTCGACCTACATAGTGTTACAACTATGTAACGTTACCTTCTTGCATGCTCCTACTTTTAAGTTTTACAGAAGGCAATTCATATAATAATTCTGTTAATTTTTAATGAAATACAAGTCATATATATGTGCAACCATTACAAGTAGTATAAATAAATTCAAATTACAAATAACCCCAACCAAAACAAACAGACAAAAAAAAACCCCAAAAAACCCAAAAATAACCACAGGAGACATCTATGCTGATTCTTTTAGACAAGAAAGGGATTTGAAACAAAGATATTTTGTTCTTTCAAAACCCCTGGAATTCTTCAATGACTTCATCTTAGCACTTGTACCACAAAATTTTTGAAACACCTGAACACCAGAGGTCAGAAAAATATCAGGTACATATTATTTATGGTGAACCAAAATTTATATGGACATTTTCACTGGTAGATAATAGGCTCAGATGCTGCCTCTGAAGGACTTACAATCTAAGCATAATTTCTGAAGGATGAATCAGTAACAGCTCTAAGTGTCATGTCCCCAAGGGCACCACCATGGCCATCAGTCCCTGTCCGAGCTATGCCGCAGGAGGCCCCGTGCCCAGACCAATCTCCAGCCTGGATCCTGCCCTGACTGGGTCCCCAGGTTGACCTCGGACCTGACTTCTTATCCTGCCTGGCCTCACAACTGTTGGGTGATGGCAGGGTCCTGTCCCTGTCCCTAGTCCAGCCTTGATGGGCTGCTTTAGGAGGATGCCCCATCAGCAATGCAGTGCCCACAGCTCCTGGCCCATCCTCCCTGTTGGGAAGCCCCACTGGCTACTCCCTAGTACTCAGAGTGGTCAACTAGCTACTGGTCATCTGAAATCCCTCCTTAAGCACTGCCTTCCCTTCTGATTTCTGCTACTGTCTTTAACAACATAAGTCAGCAGCAGGCAATCGATTCTGGGTAGTGGTCCCTCATGCTCTCTCCCATCCTGACTTTGGTACACTTTTCTGACTATGCAGCACAAAGCAGATTTTCCAGTCGTACCCAACACAGGATTTAGTCTGTCCTCAGGGAGGAGCAACAGATCCTGTTCCCTTGATATCCACACTGCAGAAGTTTGTAATAACATTATGAGAAAAAGAAATGTGGAATAAAGCACTGAGAAAACTGACAAGGTGGAAGGAAGGACAGTGATCCAGATGACGAAAAACAGATAGAGAAAAAAACTTGTCTGGGCAAACAGCAAATGAAAACAAGAGGAAACAAAACAAGAAAAGAAAATGGGATGGACAAATAAACAAGAGTGAACACATTATCAGCATGGATAGAATGAAAAATGACAACATGAAGGAAAGTGGAAATCCTCAGCTGATATACATCCTAGAGACAACAGACAACTGTAGAAAATGTGACTTAATAAATAATATTCATCCATAATAATTACAGGGTGTCTTTGGATCAAATATCTGGTTATATGCTGTTATTTTGAGCAGGGTGAAAGGACAGGAAAAGGGAAACATTAATTATTGACTTGTAACTGAATTTGCTATCTGATTCCTTATCTGAAACCCAACAAAAGTTAGTTTTGTGGGTATTAAATACACTCATACAACTCATTTTATTTTCTCCTGTACCTTAACAGGAGCATACACAAAATTTGCATTTCTGATTCATGCACACATAAACATTTAGATTTTATGGAACTTAAATCCAGAAGGAAACAAACCATTGGCTAACACACAGAATATAGCCAACTCGCTCAGCCCCACTGTCTGACCTGTAACAGACCTGCAGCCTCTGCCAACCAGTGCAAAAACAGAAACAGCAGAGAGTGGCAAATGCATTAACATCAGCAAGGTATATACCATAAAAGAGCAATTCTAAAATGATAAGTCAGAATAAAACCACTATTTATTGTAACATGGTTATTAAAAGTTATTGTTGTTAGCCAGTTAAAAGGAAACAGAAGCAAAGTTTTTACTAATTTCTTATTAAACAGATCTCTTCAAAAAGTTTACATAAGTAATAAATTATGTATGACCACTGTATACAATAAGCCTATAAACAGAAGTCTCATGAAGAAAATTGTTTTGCAAAGACAATATTAGGCAGAAAATACCCCACTTCTCAGTTCATTGGCTTATTACTAGAGAAATTACCATTTTCATAATGTTAGCTTCACACATGAAATACATACACATTCATACACGGAGAAAGATACATGGAAGAATTTTCAGTAAGAAAATCAAGAGATAAGGAAGAATGCATGCTAGTTATACATTCATGAACTAGCTGATTTTGCTGTGTGCATCATCAAAAAGCCTTGAAGATGTAAACAGTCACAGATTGTGAGATTAATCTTAAATAGAAAACTGTACGCATTTTAGAATGTTTTTAGATATTATACCAAAACCAGTTTGATGCACATCTATATGTATCCAGTCAGCTATTTAATACACCTTTGCATACTGAGCCTACAGAAAGAAATGCACTTATCATGTCTTTGTTACCACTAACAGTGTCATATTTTTCCATACTTTTTTTTTACTGCTTCAAGTGTTAGAAAAATGTGTACAAACTTGCTTGCAAAAAGTTTCTAGTTGGAAGCATCACCCACTCAAACAATCAAAAACAATCAATCCAAATCAAAATATTCAGTTTAAAATTGCAGCTTCTGGCAACACAACACGCAAAGAGAAGTCGAAGATCGGAAATCACATACATTCATACACGACTTCTTTATTGGCAGAAGAGTATAATTTGAGGCTAACGAGACATTTATGGCCTTTGAAGTAAATGCAGATTGAAGTTAACATGGACGCGCATCTACTAGAAACACTACTTGTACTCAATTATAAATCTGTGCCCCAAGCCACACTTAGAGATGCTTAAATAGCCTATGAATCAGGCCTTCAGGGCTATCTGATGGCTTCCAGGATCTGCAATTAGCACTTTTTCAACTTGAGATGATAAGTATGTCAGTAGTTCTGTACCTACTAGGGAAATGTGAGACATGACTCTTTGCTCCAGGGTAGAAAAGCAAACTCTAAAGTGATTTCAAGTTTTTTTGACGTGCTTCTCCAGGTCATGGGCAGTCACAAGAAAACCAAACACAAATATAAATTCTGTGAGCACTGGAGACTGAGATCTGCGCAGATTTCCTAGGGTTTCTCAGGCTTTATCTAAACCAACTGGTGCAGTGCACCTCAGCTTTCAGTCGCTGACCACCTTCATTCTTTGTTCCTCCCTTCTGCTCAAATCCCCTGGGGCAAGGTTTTTGATGTGTACATAGGTCACATCTCAATACAGAATCAGGGTTAAACACTCAGATTCCCCTCTTTAGACATATGCTCTGAAAGCATACAGTCGGCTTGATTAGCTGAATCCTAAGAGTCACTGGCTAGTCACCAGAACAAAAATAACAAATAATGCAATCCACAGAATTTCAGATTTTCCTCATAGTGATATCTTGTACAGTATTCAATGCATTTTACAGAATATGGGGATTTCATAAGTACTTCCTTTACCAAGAACACGAATTGTGGCTTTTCTTCTTTGCCTTCACTTCCTCCCCTTGAAAGATATAATTTTGAAAGTTATGAAATAAAGTGGGTTTATGGTGGTTTGTATTTGTTTAGCTTTTGTGTGTGTGTGTGTGTGTGTGTGGTGGATTTTTTTTGGGGGGGGGTTGTTGTTGGTTTTTTTTTTTTTAAATAAAAGTAATTAAAAAACATTATCCTGTTTCAAACTTGCATAAAACTCTATAATAGACAAATGTATAATAGAAAAATGTTTCAAACATACATAAAACTCTATAATAGACAAATGTAGTGGGAGGATACTGTAGATAAGAACTACCCAAGGCATAGCAATTTGTGAATATGCCTACAGTATTAAATTTAGCAATACATTTATATAATTTGGAACTTTAGCAGAAAACTAATCACAGTTGTTTTCTGTAATTCTACCTCAAATTCAGCACTGCAACCTCTTAATTGTCACTGTATTCAAAATATCTGCTCAATAACAAAAGAACAGTTCTTCCAAATACCAGTAAATGCATACTGGTTTTGTCTACCATCTTTCAAATAATAATAATAATTAAAAAAGTTATAATTTCTTTAGGTTTTTTTTTCCCTAGTTCCTAGGACTATTTTCTTGATACACTGAAATGAGCAAAGCTTCATTCTTCCTCATGCGACATAAAGTCATTCAGAAAAGTCAAACAAAGTCATAGTGAACAACACAAAGGAACATCAATCATGAACTAATGTGCAGTTTCTGGACTGGATTACTTAGAAGGCTCATGGGAAGATCATCAACTGAAATTGGCCAATCACATATATTTTTAAATCTCAGAACTGTAACTATAGCAATTTCTGACTTCAAATTAACATGTGTCAGAGTCTTATGAGAAATTATTTTTCCTAATAGAAGCTATATGTTTATTTTTGGGGGGTTTTGTATGCATTTTGCCACTAAGAATAGATTTCAACAATGAATTATTAATTATTAAACAAACAAACAAACAAAATAAAAACACTGCAAAACCCAACCAAATCCAGAGTTACAATAACCCTAACTTCGCATTATAAACTTCATTAGGGATGAGTATCTGAACTAATATCTACATTATTAATGAATTAATCAAGTTATATGATAGTATGATTCCTGTGGTAGTACATTGCTGTTCAGTCACAACAATCCAGCAGGTAATAGGGATCAGAGGGGCTTTTAGGGATTCAGAATAGTATAATTTCTCTTTTATACAATGATCTAATATATCTCTTATTAATTCACAGTTAATATGATCTTGAAGATTTAAAGATTAGAAATGAAAATAAAATATCAGTGATACAAAGTTAAGAATTACAATGTACCCCTTCTTAAAGTGAAAATAAATGCCAACTATACAAACATCACTGTGGACCTTGAAGCTGGTCTTAGATTTATGGTTAGAAATAGCTGGAAGACAAAGGTAGATCACTTATATTATTTTTTTTTTCAATATGGAAATAAAGCCTGAAAAACAATACAAATTATATACAAACATTAAATTAACCAGTTTTATTTTTTTTTCAAATAACATGCTGCATTCACCCTCTTATGAATTTCTACAGCAAGTCTGTCAGATAGGCTTGGAGAATGTCAGTAGATCCCTCAGGTTAGAAACTACAATCACCATTTACTTTTCAGAAAATGGACAAACATTTATTTCATATCATTGTTCCTTGCCTGCAGCTACCACTCTTATTCTGAATTTCTAAGTCTCATACACTATCAAAAAGAAAGATGGGATTATAACAAAAGGCTATGTGGTCCCTACATTGTTTTAAAAACTGTAATTCTCTCAATAATGAAAACAGTTTGACAAGCAAGCGGAGGGAAAGAAACAGTATGATCATTACTCCTTTTCAAAAAAAAAAAAAAAAAAAAAAACCACAAAGAAATACACTTAAGCATTCCATAAAAAATCAGGTGTTTGGATCTAATTATAAAAAGCTGTTGTTGAAAAATCATAGATACGATTTCCCTTATTTCTTTTTTCCTGTATTTAAAATGATAAAAAAACATTATGGCTAGAAGGACCCAAGACTCACTGGAAGTACTCAGTTAAGACAGTTGCACTTCTATCACTGACTTTTGAACTCTAACTTCAACTGGTATTGCACTTAAGAAACATGTAAAAAATTCAGTGCTTAGACAATTTTCATGACACTTCCTGCTTCTTGAGATAAAAGATTGCAAATAAATATGAGGTGTCAATATTAGGAGGAAAAAATGGCATAAACTGTTTATAAACATAAACTTTAAATTACTAATTATCCCAAAAATCCAGGTGTGTTCCACTCATATTAAAATTTGACCATTCATGGTATGAATTTAAGCATCCTACAACTGAACGGATACTGTAGCCATTCAAATGTCAGAACCTTGAATGCAAGGGGGGTCATGACATACTCTCAGATAATAAAGCAACAGTTAGGTTTAATTGCAAGGTAGTGTGACAGGGTACTAAGTTGTTTTGTTCAGAAAAAGCCCAATGCCTAAAATATGGCCATGGACGACGATCACAAGGCACATTTATTTGTTTGATGTCTTTGTCTAATTGTGGCTGCAAAGTCTTAAGAAAATATTATTCCTCAAGTACATATTTTAGGGAAGTGTACAAAAAATAGCACCAGTACAGTCTAGCACAACTGCTGACTTAATTTCCAGCTTTTGCTTCTGATATGACCTTGTAAAAGAAATGTAACACACACTGGGTCTCTCTTTATTTCTCTTCTGCACCTTTGTTTTCTTGAATTCAGATGTGTTACTCCAAAGGAAAAGGTTATGATCTGAAAGAGGATGTTCAGCCCAGAGTTTCTGTAAGGCAAAAGCTCTTGTAGAGTAAAATTTCTTCTGCCTGGTGTTAAAAAATCATTTATGGATATAAAAATATGAAAACATGCATACAAAGATCACCTGTTTATACATTTTTTTTTTTTTTAGGTTTGCAGAATAGACCTTTATAATTTGAATAAACCTACAAAAGTATCAAAGTTCATTACCTATTACCACTGCAAGATACAAAAAATAAACATTTCTAACATGGAATGGATCTAACTGCTCTCCAGTAAGAAAAGTCAAATAACTGAAAAGTAAAATTCTTAAGGGAACCTATCAGGTTCACAGGTCTCATTCCTCTCTTTCTCTCTTCACCATTAAGCCTATGTGTGTGCCCTCCTCAAGGATGGAAGAAACTGAAACTCTTGTCTGAACCAAATGAGAAACTGTCTTAGGGACTGACTGTTAGGCAATTCGATCTCTTGAGGCTATTTAACGATTAGAATTTGATATCTTCCTGTTGTCATTCCAGTTTAAGAAGAGGAAACATTACAAATGTTACAATAACTAAAAACAGGGTGGGAAAAGCAATTTGAATTATCTGGGCATGTAGTCTCCCCACCCCAATATATTATATGCCTAAAAAAAACCCAGTTGCTGCTCTATTATACAAATTCCCAGAACTGAATTACACACCAGACACAGGCATGACATTTTCATTGCATTAAGTAGTTCAGTTATCAGGTGGTGATACTGCCTTCATTCATATGATAATGTCTCAATTATGCACTCATCCTGGAAATGGGAGAGTTGAGTGACTACCCTCATTAACCTGAAGAAGTCTAACCCCACACCTCCCATTTTTCAAGTTACAAACATTAGATTTCTAATAAGGCTGGGATGGCTATGAGGACTGTGTGAAGCATTGTCAATCCTAAACTGAAAAAACTTTTCCCCTGATTTTCTCCCCCCTGACTATGAGAAAACTGTAACTTTGCAGCCCCATAAAGCTGCAACTCCCCTGGGCAGGTATTCTCACTTTCAAGCAACCCTCATGCAGTTTGTAAGAGGATCATTTAATGAAGTACAAATTGGGACTGTGGATTATCTTTACTATGCTATCACATCATCAAACTTTTTACAACTTACTCTTCCCCTTAAGTTTTCTTTCTTTGCTAGAAAGTGGAGAACTTCACCAACAGAAGGGAAGAATGTCCTTCAACTTCTGTTCCTGTGCTGCTCTCCTCCTAACTCAGTGGGCTTTCTCCTGCTAAATGCTGGCTTGAGGCCCTTATATTTAAGAGAAGAGAGAGCTTGTCTCAGCAAGACAAGTCTCCACAAAATGTTATGCAGGATGAGATCACCAGAATCACTCATTTGATCTTAGAACACAACAACAAGGCAACAGTACTATGCTGCCTACTGCCTTCCTCTCTCCTGACCAAACACTGCCTAGACGAGAGTCCATGTCATATACTCTGCTTACTGTCCTGTCTATGCTGAATTCATAATGAAGTGTGAAATTCTTAACTTTCTAGTTGAGAAAAGCACTGAGAGTTGTGAATTGTATTATATACTGTGGATCCTTAAAAGCTAAGTAGACTATTACTATACAGAAGTCCCATTATGCATCCAGATCTTAGTCTGTTTATAGGCCAGTGCAGTAAGCACAGGAATTTAGGTCGAAGCAGTAAACTAAATAGGACTAAAGCGTGGGCTCCAGCACTGTCCTGACACAGTATTCATATCTTCCAGCCAATGTACAGGCATGATCGGGGAACAGGACAGGCTGGAGGTTCCCCTCAACAGAGAGGACCAATAAGGCAATTTTTTTTTTTTATTTTTTTTTTTATTTTATTTAGGTAAGAACGATTTTCACTATAGACATGCAATCTATGCTATGCTATGTGGTCTTAGGGACTGAGAGCAGGGCCTGGACCATTTTATTTACTTAGAAACATAGCCTCATGGGCAGAACCAGACATGTATTTCCTCCCCGCTGACGGATGCCTCAAGTCCAAGGTTGACTGTAGCTGCTTTAATACGGTTTACATTTTTTTGCTTAAATATGGAAAATTAGGAAAAAAACAGAGGTTATGTTCCCACAGAAAATTAATTAAATATGGCTGTCATCTTACATCCAATATGTTGACAAATCTGTAATATGAGAGGATGTACACCACAACAAGAACATCAGCAAAAGTGGGATTAATTTGTAAAACAACAATAAAAGCTGAGTAAATATTAAGCAGAATCCAGTAACAAAATCTAGAAACCTAAGAAACAGACTTCTGAAATTCCATTCCTTTGGAAATGCAAAATCTAATTTTTTTTTTACACAAAGTAGCAAGAAGATACAATTTTTTACACAAAGTAGCAAGAAGTAAAAAAGAATAATTCCATACACACGCAAGCTTGAAAAAGATGTCTCTGTATCAGTTACTTTAGTTTTGGGCTGGTTTTTTTAATCATTATTTTTTCATCTTTATCTATTTGTTGCCAAAATGAACAGGAGGAAAAGAACAGAAAGCTAGGCTGGGATGGGAAAAGAAAAGGTGATTCATAGGTGATTTTCTATTCAGTGAAAAACTTCTTCCATTTTCAACCCTATTCTCCCCAAATGATAAAAACCAGATAATCTTTCATGGTCTTTTAACAATTCCAAAAGAAATCTCAGAGTTACTAAGTGAATGCTTTTCTCTTAGGTAAAAAAGTAAAATAAATTTCTCAAAATGATCTGCATGACAGCCCCTATCATTCTACTACATGCATAACTTCAAAGCCATCTCACATTTAGTTAATTATATTTTCTTGCGTCAAGGGCTTTTCAGAACTCTAACATAATATATCATATTTGCTTTGTAGTGTGTAGACCTGGTATTCAAGTAGAAAAGGAAAGCCAACAACAAAGTAGAAATTGTCATTTCTCCTCCTGCTCACCCTTCCACTTCCATTATTGGAAAGTTTCCATCTTTGCCTAGCATAATGAAAAGGAACCTCCTCTACTTTGGATGCAACACTAAAGCTCATGATTGTCTCACTAACTTTGTGTGAAAAAGTTAGATATTCTATCTAAACCAGTAGCGTACACTTCAGGCAGCAATTCTTCCTATTGTAATATAGGTATTTGATATTAAATATCAGTTGAAGCCAACCACCATGAAAACATCTTTAATATTATGTTTAAGGAGCTCAAGTCATTAGCCTAGATTAGACAGCTAACTGTCCCATAGCTGAAGTACAGTAAGATAATTCCTTCTCTCACCTCTTATCAATCTATACAGAATTATCTCTATAATCATGATGGATACACAAAGTTAAGAAACTCATCATTTTCCCATTAGTTTGTCATTGTTTCAGTTGGGATGGATTTAACTTTCTTGCTAGTAGTTGTTGTGGGGCTATGTTCTGGATTTGGGATGAGAGCGGTGTTGGTAGTGCACTGGTGGTTTTGGTTGTTGCTAAGCAGTCAAGGTCTTTTCTGCTCCTCACACCGCCCCGCCAGTGAGTAGGCTGGGAATACACAAGAAGCTGGGAAAGGACTCGTCTGGGACAGTTGATCCCAACTGACCAAAAGAGTACTCTGTACCATATGATATAATGTCATGCTTGGTATAGAGAGCTGGGAGAAGAAGAAGGAAGGGAGGGACATTCAGAGTTATGACGTTTGTCTTCCCAAGAAACCATTAGGCATGATGGAGCCCTGCTTTGCTGGAGATGGCTGAACACCTGCCTGCTGATGGGAAGCAGTGATTTAATTTCTTGTTTAGTCTTGCTTGCATAAACAGCTTTTGCTTTACTTATTAAACATTTTTTAACTCAACCCACTAGTTTTCTCACTTTTACTCTTCTGATTCTCTCCCTCATCCCACTGAGGGGAGTGTGAGCAAGCACCTGTGTGGTCCTAGTTGCTTGCTGGGGTTAAACCACACCAACTTTCATACATGAACCAAGTTCTCATGGCTAAAATCAGGAAGAGCATATTCTGCTATGAGTTTCTAATAGATTTTCTCTGTTTTTTCACTAGTTCTGCTGATGATTGATTAAAGATAATGCAGATGATTGGTAAAAAAAATCAATATACAGGGTTTAGAATAAACTTCAGGTATTTTCTCACCTACAGTTAAATTCCTTTTTTCCTCCATTATCATTATTATTATTATTATTATTATTCCCATAGCCTGTGTTATTTTGAAAACTCTGCTGCATGGTATCTTCCTTGAACCAAAATAATAACTCAGTGAACACGTTTATCTATTTTCACCTAACATTAGTCTTTACTAACATAAAGCTGATACATTTGAGGAAAAACAGTATTACGTTAGAAATGTATGGTTGTTTTCCTTCTGTTTCTCAACTTGATAGAAAATAAATTTCCTATGACTTTTTTGATGCAATGAGTACTATTTATGAATGACTTTCTAAGAGGACCCATGCGACACTATGATTACTATACTATTCAGCACACACTACCTGTTTTCACAAGACTGTAAAACTACATGGGCACTCTCAAAACTGCAAACAGATAGAGAAATGAATCATATGGTTTTTCACAGATTTCTTTTACCATTTAACACATACATACAGCAATACTCTAACTGCAGGGTAGATTCATACATGGTATAGATTTCTCGTCATAGTTGAAAAAAGAGAACAGCAGAAGGTAAGCAAATCCACTAGCACCTTTCGTAATGAGGAAAAATAACTTTAAACATATGATTTTGTGACAGAACATCATGCCCCAGTACCTTTCCAAGACCTGCCTTATTCTTGTTGTCCCCTGCTTGAAAATGTGTCATCTTATAAAACTGTCTTCCATCCTTTTCCTCTTTTGCACATGGCCTTCTCTGTCCCCTGTCTAATTCTAAAATCTTCCTTAGAGACTGTACACCACTAGCTTGTTCTTTTCTCCAAAACATAATTCTTTCCTATGGATCTTTTTTTCTCCCTAGTCATTTGTTTCTAACTTCCCTTTGTCTTTTTATACATATATGTAAGACATATAGAGAAAGATATATGCCTATCAATTCAGTCATTGTCAAATCAATTTTTATTTTGTAAAGGGAATTTATTTCATTTATTTTGTAAAGGCTTTCTGGGTTTCTTTTTCTTTTTTTTTACCCTTTTTTTTCTTTTATCATGTCCATATGGGATGATATTGCAGAAAAAATAGAGTAGAAGATAATTTGCAGATGCCACGTTATCTAGGAAGTTAACTAGGATCTATTTTTTCCTGCCCTTGGTCAACTGATTTAGGTCAAGATTGAAAAAAGTATACCTTGTCACATGTCAGGAGCTATGCCTTCCTGTGTGCTTTTACCATATCATCTTAAGAAATCTCACTAATAAAACATAATGCCAACCAAAAATATCTACCACAAACTAATGCAGTCAATTAATAGAACAGATGGAGGTCAGGGAAAACAATTAGATCCCTTTGACAGTGGAGAAGATTATTCTACCTCATATTGGAGATATGTCAGTAATTCCTGTCTGATCTGACTTACACTTTTATTCTTCAAAATAATTCCTTCCATAATGCCTTATTTGGCATGAGAGAGAAAGATTCATCATCTAAAGGTCTTGCTGACTACTATATATATATATATATATATATTTTTTTTTTTTAAGTGGTGGGAAAATGCACACGTTTTATCAGCAGTATTTTTACTGATTCCTAGAACAAGAAAATAAAATATCCTTTTTGCTTTTGTTTAGACAGCTGCTACTCTCCTTGAAGTCTGTTCCCCAAAAGGATGATATAACTATCACCTTGGCAAGTTGCTAACCACTTTCTTTTTGAAATTTAATATTGTTTCCCATATGCACAGGAGATAACCATCCAGGAGTCCTGATTTATTATTTCTCTGGCTCTGATTTCCTGACATATTGAAATCTTATAACAATTACAGTATATTTGTAACAATTATCTTCTCTAAATTCTTGCACCAAGATAGTATTTCTGGATGTCAGATCTGCACTGATAATACTAAAAACCGTAAGTGCGGTTGTCATATTCTGGCAATATTGATTACATACTTCATATTTCAAACAAAAAGGTTTGCACAACCAGAAACTCTGAGTTATTTCTTTTCTTCTTTTTTTTTTCCCCCCCTGATTTTGCTGATTTCCTACCTATACATTTTAAACACTAAACCATAAAAAAACATAGGTAAAACTTGTTCAGCTAAGGATTTAAATGAAATTATCAGATAATTTTCACAAAAAAACTCTGCAACAAATGAACACCATTTTGTTTTTAACTACAGGTCATTTGGGAAAAAAAAGTCTGATGTTTCATTCCAGAACACCATAATTGTAAGAAGCACAAATGTTTTGATAACTCTTTAACTCCTTTTAAAAAAATGAACTCATAACATACTATGGCGATATTTCAAAGTTAACAAGCTCAGAACCCTGTTGCACTAATACTATTCTAATATTTAAAAGAACTGAAAAGTCTACACTGTAAAAGGCACTGAAGCTGCCAAGATAGTTCACTATGTAACACTTTAATCCAAATAAAGCTAAATGTAATTTATATTCACATATACAAAAAAACACATTTACCTTCAGAATCAAATAGTATTTTACAGTTCTAAGATATTTCTACAAGCAGTTAGGCTTCCTGCTTTCTTTTGAAAAAGAAAGAAATACGCCACCATCTTCCCTAGTCACTCAACAGCTGTATCAATTTTGTTTTCAGGGCAGTGGTTAGCGTAATTGTGGTGGATTACTTTCATTTGGCACAGAATAGGAATAATTCAGTATTTCTCATCATTAAAGAACTATGCTACATTGTTTCCCCAAGCTATGCAATACTAGGATTTTTTAAAGATACTTAATTAAATGAAGTACCCACTACTTGTCAAAAACAAAACCCAGACTATTTTGCTCTCCTCCAGCCTTCTTTGCAACACCCACATTCACAAATTCATTCCTAGCAATATGGAAAAAATCTGTCTCATTTTGTTAGCATTCACTTCACCTAGAAGACTAAGAAAACCTCTGAAGATCTCTTCAGTCCTCTGCTTCCAATGAAATGCACTTCCATGGGGCTGAGGTCACATCCAAAATATCCTGGGTATTGAACACAAGATTTATATTCCAAATGGTATCCAAATAGCCTTCATGTGACTTACTAGTTAACCTCAGAAGTGCACAACCTCACAAAGACCCTCTCTTTTGCATTGTAATGCTCTCTGAGGTCCAGAGCCACAGAAACTTCCAGGTAAATTTTTAGATGTAACACTCAAAATCTCAGTAAATATTCTAGGCACCTGAAAAGCTCACTGAAACCACAATTTTATCTAGACACACAGAAATACACTTCTGTACCTGCCCAGATGTCCAGCATCTCACACATGTTTGTTCTCAGTTCAAAAACTAGGGGCAGCTTTCAGTTTTTCAGTTCTAGATAGTAGACACCTGGCTTTTTTTTGCAAAAATGAGGTAGTCTACCTGTGAGCTAGGGATTTAGAAATTTTAGTTAATGCAATCTAGATACATATCCAGAACACAGAAATACAGGTGTATAAGATGGAGTATGCAGCCCTTCTACATAGAGATAGCAGATATGACCCAGGACTTACAGGACCCTTTGGAGGGGTGCTGGAAGTTTTATTCCTAAAACTGCACTAGAAGACTTTTTTCAAGAACCCAAACCTCTGTCAAAGAACCAAAAGCCTTAATTCTTATGATTTGTTTATCCTGTTTGATAAACAACCTTGCACCATGGCTAGCACACACACCCATGAAATTAGCTGAATATAGCAGTGAAAGTATTATTCAAGAGGTTTCAGCTTTATATAATTTCTTAAAAATTCAGAAATAAAAAAAAAACTTTGCGATTCTGTCATTACTGATTTTCCACCTATTTTATCCCAATTCCAGTTAAAATGCTGAGCTGCCTATAGTGCTACCTGTAGTGCTATATGTGTATTAAAACTAATCAGTTATGTATGTACTAGGCCATTTACTTTAATATTTTACATTTTTCATAAGCATGCATAGATAATTACTGTATGATATTATACAGACAAATCATAGACTTATAGAACGGTTCGGGTTGGAAGGGACCTTAAAGACCATCTAGTTCCAACCCCCCTGCCCTGGGCAGGGACACCTCCCACTAGACCAGGCTGCTCAAAGCCCCATCCAGCCTGGCCTTGAACACCTACAGGGATGGGGCACTAACAGCTTCCCTGGGCAACCTGTTCCAGTACCTCACCACCCTTACCATAAAGAATTTCCTCCTGATATCTAATCAAAATCTCCCCTCTTTCAGTTTGAGGTCATTACCCTGTGTCCTATCACTACACTCCCTGATAGAGTCCCTTCCCATCCTTCCTGTAGGCCCCCTTTAGGTACTGGAAGGCCGCTATAAGGTCTCCTTGGAGCCTTCTCTTCTCCAGGCTGAACAACCCCAACTCTCTCAGCCTGTCCTCATAGGAGAGGTGCTCCAGCCCTCTGATCATCTTTGTGGCCCTCTGCTGGACCCACTCCAACAGACCCATGTCCTTCTTGTGCTGAGGACTCCAGAGCTGGACACAGTACTCCAGGTGGTCTCATGAGAGTGGAGTAGAGGGGCAGAATCACCTCCCTTGACCTGCTGGCCACGCGTCTTTTGATGCAGCCCAGGATGCGGTTGGCTTTCTGGGCTGCAAGTGTGCAGCTTACTTGCTTACTCATGATTCAGTAAGCTCCCATTAGCCAGCCAGTCTGTATAACATGAAATTTCACAATTTTAACAGTTCTTCTTTATTGTTGTACAGTGCTTTATGTAATGTAATGTTCAAATTAATTTTCTACAAAATCAATTGTATTTATGCAATCGTTACTTAGATAAGAATACTTTTTAAAGATTTAAGGCAATCATGACTCATACTTTTATTTTCCAATGGACCTCACCACTGAAATTGCACTTTAAGAACAATAAAAAAAAAAGTAATTAAAAAATTGTCAAACTATCTCCCAAAAACTTTTAGTAAAACTAATGATATTAGGTAAAAGTGTTAAAATTATTCAATTACATTGCCACCTGAAAGTAAATTTAATGAACTGTGATATTTACGTGTTTGTTATTTTATATTTGAATATTTGCAAATACTTCATATTCCCATTTCTTATTTGGGTTCTACAAAAATCCACGTATTGGTGGAGATCATTAGAGTTTACCTACATTGAAGTACTTTAAGTCAGTCATACTGAAACACATAACTAAATATTGCAATAAAAAATGAATGGATACATCACTTAGAATTGTGTGAATCCTTACCTCAAATGGAGGTAAGGAATCCTCTATATTCATTAAAGAATTTGAATGTTTTGATTCCAGAATGTTTTGATTCACAGAAGGTCTAATGCTGAGTATCTCTACTTTTAATGGGAACCACACCACAATATCAGTGACATAATGAATTTGCTACGGTTAGATTTACCAGTATCATTTCAAAGCAAAACAGCTCATGCAACTTAATTTAGATCGTGAGCCACAGTTAGCTACATCGGATTTAGGATTTCAGAATACTCTTCCTGAATACAAATTTATCATAGAATCATAGAATTGCCGAGGTTGGAAGGGACGTTTCAGATAACCTAGTCCAACCATCAACCTAACTCTTGACTAAAACCATTAATAAATCGTATCTCTAAGCACTAGGTCTACCCATCTTTTAAATACCTCCAGGGATGGTGACTCAACCACATCCCTGGACAGCCTGTTCCAATGTTTGATAACCCTTTCAGTGAAATTTTTTTTCCTAATATCCAGTCTAAACCTCCCCTGGCACAACTTGAGGCCGTTTCCTCTTGTCCTATCTCATGTTACTTGGGAGAAGAGACCAACCCCCACCTCTCTACAACCTCTTTTCAGGTAGTTGTAGAGAGCGATAAAGTCTCCCCTCAGACTCCTTTTCTCTAAGCTAAACAAACCCAGTTCTCTCAGCCGCTCCTCATAAGACTTATTCTCCAGACCCCTCATCAGCTTCATAGAAAGATGTGGAACATCCTGCAGATGGAACATCCACATCTAGATAGACTCTGGTTAAATCCGGGTTAAATTCCCAGACAGTAGGTAATAACTCCATTTACACTATTTAAATTTCTTGAAGAGGATGCAGTTTCCAATTTGGAAAGCTACTGAAATGTTGAATATCAGCCTCAATTAATTCACATCACCAGAACATCAGTTCTGGGATGTTCTTCATTAGTTGCTCCTGTTTATCAATTACATTACAATATGGAAAACACACCTGCTACCTTTGTAAAAGGAACAACTTAAAATTGAGTTATTTCCTTCTTTCTGTTTCAAAACTGAGACAATTAGTGGGAAGAGTGTACGCTACAGAAAATGTCAGCACAGCCTCTATATCATAGTATAGGTCTTATGAGCCTACTTAATTCATGGATTTCAGTCCATGCTAATACTTCACCAAGAGAGGAAAAAATGTGGAGAATATTTTTCTTCTGTCCAAGAGTGTAAAATACAGTGAGATTCTGAAAAGAAAACTAGAAATAAGAGTTGAAGGCCCTGCTTAATCAGAGGTTGGACTACTCAGCCGAGTGCACTTCCATTTACAGCCATAAACCCTGAGAAGAGGAGGCAAAACAAAAATTCTGATCAACAGCACTGAATCCCAAAAGCTGAAAGGCTGAGAAGAACTGACAACTCTATGAATGAGAGTTATATTGTGCCCTGATTTTCCTCAGAGAATTAAGAGCTGATCAATTTCCTAAAACTCCCAAGACTAGAGCTGGAACAATTTATTTCTGCCTTCTAATATGCAGGCTTTATTATTCCTTCACATTTGCTATCATAAATGATACAAGACAGAAGACTTGATCAGAGTCTGAGAACATGATCAAGAATCTGACAGTTTGTGGCTACATCAAAGAAACTACACAGTACCCCACAGACTACCACAGGGCTCCATCTGCGCACTCAGCTGTCAGGTTGGGATTTTAGAACAAAATCACACCATTTAAACTAGCTTATATCTGTGATGGAAGATCAAATTCTGAGGATGAATCATAGGCCATTTGTTTGCTTTCATTTTTATTGCTATACTATCCACTGCCAACAAGCATTTTTTGCATACTCAAAACATAAATTGCCATTTTGTCTTCTTGCGAAAGATCATTCTGATCATTGGATTATGTGGAAGAATTTTAGATGGAGTTCTGGATCAGAATCATAGCAAGAAAAAAGTCAAAGTGATCAAAGCATGAGAATTTCTTTCTGCATTTCTCTTAAAAATAAGAGTACAATATACCAAAAGCCACAGGTACAATCTGCCCGAGATAGTGTATCTAGTTATACTTTTGAACCAACACTGACAAATGACACACACCATTCTCAGAGTTCTTCTGTTCATCCAAATGGATCCCTATTGTCTGCTGAAAATGCATCCTCAAAGTTAAGTTTAGCTTGGATGCTACACTTGCCTAAAAGCCTTCAGATCCATTTCAATTTGTCTCTTGAAAAACTTCTCATAGGAATATAACCTTCTTCTGGACAAAGTAACAAATTCCTTAACAGGTATTGCCATATTTCTGTTGTGTATTTTTTGAGAATCTTGGGGTTGGCACTTGAATATACATGTTTGTGGCTACATATACTTCAGAAAATTATCAAGCAGAGAACCTGAAATAAATTTGATGCAGATTTACAACTTCACTTTCTACTCTCCTCGGGGTTTTTTATGCATAGTCCAATTATCGCTTCATGTGAACAAGGAAATTTTCAAAAGGCACAGCTGGCTTCTGATGTCCACTAGCTTTCAGTGGGAGCTAAAAACCAGACATCAATAGGCTCTGTCTCACTTTTCTGTTTTAATTTTGCTTGCTTCCCTTTCTTCTCCTTCTCCCTGACTTTCCCTCTGTGCATTATGAAAAAGAACAAAATAAAATGCCGAGAAAAAAGTGAAAATTAAATCACACCATCCCTCAGTTTCCCCTCCAGACTCTCCCCAGCTTCTGTGGTTTATCTCAGTGTACAGTGATAGATCCTGAGATGAGACTTTCTCTCCCTTCTTGGAACATGACTGTGGCTAATTCTACTGCAATACAACATAGATCTACCATAAATTGTTAGTTTCAAAGACATTAAGTGGTTATTTCGACTCTGAATGCAGCTTTGTATTCTTTATATCAGCCTTGTATTCCTTATATCAGTTACTTGCCTTTTTCCTGAAAAAAATGTCACAACTCGTCTGAGGAGAGTAAGTAATTGAATCCCATGCATGGTATTCATGCATATGTGTACTATTCACTATAGTAACCATTAAGAGTTCAGCTATGATCATGATCAGCATGGATGCTAAACTATTAAACAGGCTCCTGTTCATAAAATGTTTTTTATTCAATTACATTTAAATTGCTACAAAACGGAATAAACATGGTTCAATGATGCAAAAATCACAGGAGTTTTCAAAGCTGTTATTTTCTTTGTCTGATTTTTACACTTCACATAATGGTACCCTCAGATCTCATAACTAAGCTGTCATGCTTTGTATTATTTCTTATTCACAACTTTATTATCACATCACATATATTACTATTCCTTCTCCTTGAATTTAGGACCCAATGATAACACTGAATTGAAACACCATTGTACCGCATCTAGCGCAGTGATTACAGAAAGTCACATCTGCTTCAAAGTTCATAGAGCATATAAAGTGAGAAGGAAGAACTATGCATCAGAGACACTTTTCTGGTCATTTGTACATGTCTTTCCCTTCTCATTAATCAATGTGTTAGGCACAGTATGAAAGAACGGTAATTAGTTTATTCTAAGTTTTTTTTTTTTTTAAATGGGATATATATTCTACACACAAATTTTTAAACTAAACCCTTGTCACATATTTCATATTGATATCATACAAATGATTATATGTCTGTATATATATACATATATCTATATATGTGTGTGTCTGTGTGTACACTATATATTAAAGTATGTTATCTCATATTTTCCTAATAAAATGAGAGGGAAAGATAGATTTTTATGGTCACAGTATGAAACAGTAACCAAGCCCCTTTATTTATATGGCCCCATAAGAACTTTGGAACCCAACCTTGTTTTGCAAACTGAAGACTGTCAGCTCTATCTGGTACAGTGTGTCCGGGAAAACCCAAACCTTACTGAGTAGCAGCGTCACATTAGCCAGGTTGAATCCCACATCTTTTAACTACAAACTGATTGGTATCAGTCAATATTTACAGAACTGAAAAATAGTAAAAATTCATGCTTATCATGAATAAGCACAAAAACAGCATTAATGTTTAGAATGGATTGTATTCCATGTCTCCTTGTATGAACACATGGCAAACAAACATTTTAATTGGACGTATATGTTGCAAAGATATATTTCAAACACATTTAAGAACACCAGCAATAGAGATTTGCTCTCATTTCTTGTGTATATTTTTGCAGAAAACAGAATTGTTCTGAACATACTTTTAGTACTTACCACTGTGTTGTATTTTTGAGAATGCTTCAGAATTCCCGCATAGGAGGCAGCATGATGTTATTTCAGATACAGCAGAAGTTTTTCCTGTTAGGAGGAAATATATAGTGCTCTTATTTAAAAAGTTATTTAAAAGTTATTTGTTAAATCACATGTAATGCTGGTTTTCAAGATTAACAAAAAAAAAAAATCATAATACTAATACCCATAGAATAAATACATTAATAATAGTGTATTGACTTCTGTTATAAAAAATATTAGCAATATTTTTTCTTTGCAGATTGATCACTGCTACGAAAATATGATTTTTTTTTTATAACTATACACCACAAAAGTATATATTTTGTGGAAAAAAGCTAAGGCAAGCACTTCAAAATAAAATTAAAAAAAAAAAAATCACCACAAAATCTTGGGGTTTAGTATGTTTTTATTATTCCTATACAAATTATTTCCCTAAACATATATTATACATATTGAAATATAAAATATAAAAAAATCAAATATTACAATATATTAAAATATAAATATTTACATATTTTTTTAAAAGCTATTTGACTATTATTTTTCTTTCCTATGCGTAATTCAAAACTGTAGCTTATACTTCAAATGACATTTCAATGGACAGACTGTTTACCAATAGTCCATCCATTTTAGACAGACTATGTAGATAGACTAAATACCAATATTTACCAACAGTCTTCTCTGTCAGGACTCTCTTAAGACACTGCAATTTAAAACTCAAACCTTAATAGTGTTAAGAAAGCTATTTCAGGTAATTTGCATAGGTTCCAAGACTGTATTAGCTGAAATACTTCTCTTCCCTCAAAGGCCAGCAAAGTTGATTTTATGGCATTTATAGCTGCACACATTTTGCAGGGGTAATTCGTGCACTACTCTTTTTTTCTTTTTTTTTTTTTTTTTGTCTGTATCTCTCAAAGTACCAAGGCACTTCATATCATTTTTTAGTTTTTTCATTAAGTTGGTCAACACATAGGAGCACTTTGTGTGAAAAATACCATTTCAAAACAAATTACAGGAGCAAGAGTGAGGCCATCAAGTATTCCTATTAGCTTGCTAATACATCAGGCAAACTTGTCATTTCTGAAAAATTACACAATTCATTTGGCGACAGCATAGTACCTATTAACACTGTAGAAACACTTCTGTAATAAGCTGACAAATATATTCCACAAACTTATATGGCTTTCATGGTCCGCCTGCATCAGTAGAAACAAACATGATTTCCAGATAACTGATAAAGTATGGGCTATATATCGATACATACACATGCATACAAACACATTCTCTCTGAGTATGTGTACTCATTTATACAGTAATTTAAGAAATAAATTAGTTTTTAGCAATAAAGATCCTAAGGTTCATGACACTGAGTTTCCATCTTGTATTTCAGAAAATTTTCTCATGCTACTTGAAAAAAAAAAAAAAAAAAAAAATCAGATTTCAGACTTCACTTTTGAACAAAATCAATGGTGTAAATGAAATCAGGCTTTAACACTCACTTGCTACTGGCAGATTCCACAGGCTTAATCACACTGAATAACTTTTTCTCATGAATAGTTTTGTCTCACTACAGCCAAAGCACTCCCTATAACTGCAATTCATTTTAACACCTGCAAACACAGGCCTCAATTCCATGTAAAGAAGGTGATTACCTTGAGAAACTGGAAATAAATACCAGTGGACGGATATCTGAATAAATGTCTGAAAGGGAGAAATTTAGGAATATGGAAGCAAAGCAAAATTCCTTATGAGTAAGCAATGTGTGAAACACTCCAGCTAAACTGTGAAAGTGTCCATCTGGACACTTGCTGCAGGGGAAGCCTGGCAACACTGCAACTTTTCATACACACCCGTTGAGGAATCACAAGTTGAAGTTTAGGGCAATCTTTATTCCGAGCTACCGTAATGTCTTAAATCTCTCCACATGACAGTGGCACTTTTACTGGAGATTTCACTGCTCACGTAGACTTTGACAGCCATTCCAATTCTCCAACAGTAGTAGGTGATTAAATCTAGGATATAAGAAATAAGGAAGGATTTAAGGAATGGCTGGAGAGTGAAAATATACTAAGGCTGACAGAGCTTCCCTTCTCAATTGTTTTAAACTTGCATTTCCTTATTTCAGCAGCCTTTATAGTTCAATTCCTGCTACTACTCATGTCAGCTTTGCTGGTAAACGTGGGGATCGTATTTACTGTATGTCCATAGCACCTAAATAGTCTCCAGCTTTGAAGCATAACAATTAATGAAGAAAGGTTTTCCTATTTTATCTTTGTACCTATGTGCTTATCCTTTTCACCTTTAATTTGTCTTACAGATCTTCTAATTCTCCTTGGTAGATTGATTTTAATTGTAGATGACTAGATTATAGTTTAGACTTTACATATTCTAGTAAACCACACTGTTCTCTCTTGTCCATTTACAGGCCATGTTTAGACTTTATCTCTGTAACAGTCAATTGCTCTCAAAAAAACAACTGCAAATACTGCATTTCCTTTGTATCCATATGCTTTTGGGGGCAAGCATGGGCACACGTAAGACAAAATATAGATGCCATGTAAATGCATTTTTCTTTTTTAAAGTGTTATTTTATCTCCATATTTGTGACAATTGATTTCCTCATAATTATAAAAATTTAAGGAAAATGTTCAGGGAAATTGTCAGTCCTTCTAAGCACATTTTCCGGAAGTCTAAAACAGGTTTTCTCACCAGTCCACAGACTCAAAGGTGACAAATCTGATGGTGCTATAATGACCCATTTTAATGCTACTCAGTTTAAGCTTACTTGACTAATTTTTCAGAATTATCACAACAGTCTCTGATTTTATAGGTGATAAAACAACAAGCAACTAAGGCTCATGTTCTGTCATTATATTTCCACAGTTATCTTAGTCTTTACTTAATAAATAAAATCTGTCTCATAAAAATTTTGTTTTGTTTTGTTTTAAACATGATGATCCACTCTCTCCAGCTATCCCAAAAAATTCTGACAGCTATTGTCAATACCCAGATATAGGCTAAAAATATTTGTTTATTCTCTGATGCTCAATTTTATTCATCACGATGACTGGACTACTGCAATTAACTTCAGTTTGAGCAGACAGGTTCATGAAGTCTCTCTGAGAAAATGTACCATTTGAAATGCAGTCTAGCATCTTTAAATACATCTTTAAATCTGTATCTTTTTTTCCCTATTGATTCAGTTTCATATCAAGTTCTTTCTTTTGAACATTTTGATAATAAGCTCTCTCCACTGCTAAATTCAAGAACTTCATACGTAGTGACACATTCTACAGCAATTAAATTTTAAAATTTTTTGAACTATAAATAGAAAATCACTGAATAAAGAATGGGTAAATGCATCTGGGCAGTTCTGTGATGTTATCCCAGCATCAACAGCGCAGAAATCACAATATCAGATAAGCAGATGATGCTATTTCAACTGTTTATTGCCTGGACAGTTTGGGAGGAGGGGGCATTCAGAAGAGGAAAGCCAGCTAGAGGTAGATCTCACAGCAGGAAAAGGACGCAGACCAGCTACAGGAGTATTAGAGATATGCAAATGAAATCAGCTTTCTCCCTAATTTAGGCATTTGAAAGCTAAGTAACTAAATCTGACCTCAGGCTTCCTTTTATTTAGTGAGAAAAAATAGGCATCCCGAATGGTATAAGTCTTATTTATCTCCATGAGTCAAAGAGTGTGGGCTTTAAGTAAGAAAACAAACAACCCACTCGTCACATATACCAACTGAGGTAATGTTGACTTACAGATATCTGAGAAATAAGTGATGGCATCTTATCTTCTTTAGTTAAACCAAATGTAAGTACGCATCAAATAATGCAAAGTCAAATCTAATAACAGTGCAATGTAACTTCTCCTTTGCTAAATGTGCAGTAACTCTCTCTTTGCCTAGAGAGAGGAAACTTCCAACAGGAAAAAGCTCCCATTTTGGGTATCTCTTTTTCAACTTTAATCAAAAGCAGCACACCAGAACAAGACAGGAAGCCACTCATGCACACTCTCCCCCTTAAATGAACATATTCCAAGTTCTATTCCTTGTCTTCAAGCAGATCAGAAAGATACAGTGGATCCTGTGTTGTTTCTTTCACCCTCTGACATAGTAGTTTCCTCACAATTCTCTGCTCATCTCTTTCTGCTGTAAGTAGTTAAACCTATGAACCTACCTGTGTCTCTGATCTTGATTCCTGCCTGTCCCATAAGGATCCCCATGTGGTAGTACACTCAGAGAAATCAGGAAAAAGAGACTGACACTCCTCTGAAGTCAGAGGTAAGGGATGCTATCCTCAGCCACAAGCAACTAGAATATCCCACAAAACAGACAGGTGGCTTCAGGGAGAAACAACAAAAAAAAAGAAAGAACAGGAATGTATGAATCTGTGGCAAGGTCTACAAGGTCAAGAAAAATACTAGCAGAGACCAGAGATGAACAGAGAAAGCAGGCAGAACAGCCTAACACAAACAACAACCAGAGACCGCTCTTAGAGAACACGAGCTACTATTAAATATACAACTGCAGCAGCAGAGGAATGATAGCACAGAAACAGAAAGGCTGAGGCCATCTCCACAGGATGCAAACCAGGAAGGAGGAATGAAGCTGTTCATAAGGCACATGTTCATAATGTTCATAAGGCACTACGAACAAGTGATGTGAATTTGCAGAGGTCCCTATTTTTTCCAAAAAAAAGTACTAACATTTCTTGTAAAATCTTCTTGACTTCAGAAATACAGAGATATGAATCTTTGCTAATAAGACTGGTAAAACACAGGTTCATTTCTCATGTGGGCTACATCAGTATCACCATGAACTGCCTATCAAGATAAAGACATCATGTGATACAGCAGATAAAACAGATTAAAGAGTCCTTAACAGAAGAATGAATGGGGGTAAATGTTTGAATAGCATATAATACACATTTCATTAGAAAATTTGAAGATTTTTGCAACACCAACAAATGGAAATCTAAAGGATGAAAGGATGACAATATCAGTACAATGAGATTCCAAACAAACCTAATAATTAATACTACAGGTCAAAAACCTGAAAATCTCCAGAATAAAACATATGCTGAAGGGGAAAAAAAGAAAACCAACCAAAAAAACAAACTAAACCAAAACACAACAAGCAGGCTGGAAACAAAGACTTTAGACTCAGTTTGAATCAGAACAAAACAAAAGAAATCTGAAGAATTTGCAAACTGCTATGAGAAGTCAGGAAGAATTAAACTCATGGACCCTGGGCCCAAACCAGCAACACACGCAAGAGAAATGCTGATGATGCAGACGAATTTGCCATGTTAAGAAATTCTGAATGGTAAATGGAACGATAAATCCTCTTAGGGGAACTTGAGGCCAGAAAGTAGCCATGCCAAGAAAGCTTGTAGAATAAGACATGGTAAAAATGAAGGATATAAGAAAGCCTAAGTCTAAGGTCAAAGAGAAGGGGAGAAAGTGCCAGTCCTGTGTCAAAAGAAAAGGTTGATTCTCAAGTCAAGGATAAGGGAAAGGCCAAGCCTGAGATTAAGGAGGAGGAGGAAAAGGAGAATAAGATACAGCTAAAGAAGAAAGACAGCAGAAAGGGGAGTGGAAAAGACCTAGTCGAATAAAAATAAAAGATTAAGGACAAACCCAAAGTCAAAGGAACAGAATCCAAAGAGTGCTTCAAGACCATGCTGAGACATGCTGAAATTAAAGATCAGTTGGAACAGCAAGAGCTTCACATAATAATCCTCAAGCCTGTCAAGGTACAACTTTCAGAAACTGTAGACAGGGAATCAGATGAATAGAAGACAGTATAATCCACCCAGTGTCATGAAGTTCAGATCATATATTCAGTCCTCACTTCAAGTATATATTTAAGTCTCCTTGGGCCTTTTAATATTATTTCTGTGTTTCTGAAACTAACAGCAAGAAATGTGCCAAAAGGCACTTAAACATTTATTACAGCAAGGCTCTCGCTATGCTTGAGGTAATGTTGACTATCTGTGTCACCTCCAAATTATGACTAGTAAAGCAATTACCCTTGATGAAATCATTTATATATCTCTGTGCACTAGCAAGCCCTTATAAATATATCTGCCTTTCTCCCATATGAGAGGGGAGGTAATTCAGGAAGAAATTCTCTTAAAATTTTCATAGTTAGAAAGACTGGAATGACTGAAAATTCATTCAATGAAGATTCATAAGTGAAAAAGTTCTTATCTTTACACAAATGATGTGTCAGATACTATCATTGTTTGTTAATGCAGAGTCAAAATATAAGCCACTGAGCTGTTTTTCACACACCCTCCCCCAAAAAATGCAGTGTAAAGTGAAGGAAATTACAATCCCAGCCATCAAACTGAAATCAGCGCATAAAAATCTGTTTGCATTTAGGTCTTTGCCTATCTAGCTGCATAAATTTCCATTCCTATACTATCTAAACATCTTTCCAATGGATAGGACAGGCACAGGGAGGCTATTCCAGTTCAGTGTTGGTATAACTGAGAAGTTGCCAGAGATACAAGGCAGACATCCCCAATGGGCAACATCTCCAGAAGTTCTGAGACTTCCTTCTCCTGAAAATTGAGCTCTTATAATTTTCACCTTCACAGTGCTTCCCAATTCTCCAGAATGAAATTAAAATGCTTGTAAACCAAACCATAGAGTGTGACCCACCTTATATTGCAGCTCCAAAACAAATAATCACAGAAAACCTTTCAGCCTAGCATGTCCCCGAGGGCACCACCAGCCCTGACTGTCCTTGCCCAGGCCCCCAGTGCACCCCTCACCCTGCCCAGGGCCCAGGACCCCATGTCAGCCCCCCTGGGCCTGTCAGCCCCTGCCCCAGTGATGCTGCAGCAGGGCCGGTCTCCAGCTCCCCACAGCCCTGCCCTGCCCAGCCATGGGTCTCCTGAGCTGGGCCCACCAGCAGGCCCACATCCCGGCCTTGGCCCGTCCCCAGGGAGGTCCTCAGTGCCCAGACCTGGGGCTGCCCCAGTGCCCCCGGCTGCCCTGCGCCTGGCTGGGGGTGGGCCAGGCCCTGGCTGCCAGGCCCTGCCATCACCCACCATGGGCAGCCCCCAGTACTCCTGGCCCCTATAATGCCATGGTACAACATTACCAAGTTCAAAAGTGAAGTGAACTGTTCACACAGCATAAAATTCCAACTTTAACCAGACGTATGATGAGAAACAAATGAGCATTTCCTTCTTGCGGTAGCCATAATTCCACCCATAACAGAATCATCAAAATCTACATCTCCTAAGCCTGTACTAAGCTTTTCCCCAGCCACCTTCATGGAGACTATGTGGATTAAAAGCAAAGAAACATACAAACAAACAAAAACACACACCAAGCACTGCAGCAGAATAAACTCATACAATCAGTCAAGAATACAAACAATTATTTACCACTGTCTTTTTTATAACATTCCTCTATTGCTGAAACTTCCGTTTCTCCACCCAGACTAACTAAAACCTCTGAGAAAAACCTAAGCACTAAATTCCTTAACTCCAATGAGGTACTCAAAATTACAGACTCCACAGAGACATGAATCTTACTGTGGTCTCTATGTCTCTTCTCTGGAGAAGCCCTCATACTTTGTTATATCTTATCTTTACACTTTTTTACCTGACTGAGCCACCTACTTGGGGTGAAATCCTCTTGGCAGCCGGTCACCAGTGGGGTCCCTCAGGGCTCAGTTTTGGGGCCAGTTCTGTTTAATATCTTTATCAATGATCTGGATGAGGGGATTGAGTGCACCCTCAGTAAGTTTGCAGGTGACACCAAACTAGGTGGGAGTGTTGATCTGCTTGAGGGTGTAGGAAGGCTCTACAGAGGGACCTGGACAGGCTGGATCGATGGGCCAAGGTCAATTAGATGAGGTTTAATAGGGCCAAGTGCCGGGTCCTGCATTTTGTTCACAACAACCCCAAGCAACGCTACAGGCTTGGGGAAGAGTGACTAGAAAGATGCCCAGCGGAAAAGGACCTGGGGGTGCTGGTGGACAACCAGCTTAACATGAGCCAGCAGTGTGCCCAGGTGGCCAAGAAGGCCAACAGCATTCTGGCTTGTATCAGGAATAGCGTGGCCAGCAGGAGTAGGGAAGTAATCGTGCCTCTGTACTCGGCCCTGGTGAGGCCTCACCTCGAGTGCTGTGTTCAGTTCTGGGTCCCTCTGTACAAGAGGGACATTGAAGGGCTGGAGCGTGTCCAGAGGAGAGCTACCAAGCTGGTGAGGGGTCTGTAGACCAAGTCATATGAGGAGAGGCTGAGGGAACTGGGCATGTTTAGTTTGGAGAAGAGGAGGCTGACGGGAGACCTCATTGCCCTCTACAGCTACCTGAAAGAAGGCTGTAGGGAGGTGGGTGTTGGCCTCTTCTCCCAGGTGAATAATGACAGGACCAGAGGAAATGGTCTGAAGTTGCGGCAGGGGAGGTGTAGGTGAGATATTAGGAAGAATTACTTTACTGAAAGAGTGGTCAGGCACTGGAACAGCCTGCCCAGGGAGGTGGTTGAGTCACCATCCCTAGAGGTATTTAAGAAACCTCTAGATTTGGTGCTTCAGGGCATGCTCTAGTGACAGAGATTGTAGGTTTTTTTTTTTTGGGGGGGGGGTTGTGTGGGTATGGTTGGACTCGATGATCTCAAAGGTCCCTTCCAACCATGAAGATTCTATGATTCTACTTAGCATCTATACCTGATACAGAGCTGCTGCCTCTCAAATAGTGTACTTGATAGATTAATTATGTTGTGAAAGGGGTTGTATTTACTTTTCCTTGGGAGGTAATGCTCAAAACATTTGTTGCTAGCATGTATTCAGTGTAAAGTTTGTTTCAGCTTTTGTTTCAGCCCCTTAGTCTTCTGCATCCAGAACCTCATCATTTTTTCAAGGTGTATCTGTTGGCATAATGAGTGATGATAACTCTCTTTACAAACCTTGCTAAACTTTGAGGTTACCTAACTGAAATTTTAACACAAGAGCTTGTCTTCAAATTGAGCAACCAAAACTGAAATAAAATAAGAATGGCTTTCATCCTAGTAGAAAGCATTACATAAAGAAGGGGCAATGAGGTTACTGGTTCCATCTCTCTGCATTTTGCATTAAATCGTCAGGTGAAAATAAATGTCTTAAACTGTAATAAATAACTACAGCCTCAGACCACTGAGATGTAATTCCCGTTTGTTTACCTTGACGTTGTATCTCCTTCCCTATCACTTGCCCCTTCTCCTTCAAAAGGTATTCAGTAATTTATTTCTTCTAAGTAGTTTTTACCTGTGTAGAGCTTATCATCACAAGCTAGGGGCAGACATAATCACATCCTTCATAGACCTATGGACTAAAACCCACACAATTTAAACTGCAAGGAATGTGTTTTTCTAGCCTCCTTCCTCATCTCAAAATGGTTGGCAACAAAGAATGAACAATGTTATCACAAAAATAACTTGTGATTGGGTTCGGGAGTAGAGAATAACAAACCCAAAGTACAACAGCAATCTGATAGGATCCTATTAGCAGTCTTTAAAAACAACCAGTGTGGCTAGAATCATTCAAGTATTGATTAAATAGATTTCTCTAGACATCTTTTCTTAATTAAAAACTTTATGTGATGAAGCAACTAATCCCAGAATCCATTTCCAGGGACATAGAGGACAAGGTAGTCATCAGGAGCAGTCAGCATGGATTCACCAAGAGCAAGTCACGTTTGATTAGGTTGATAAACGATGATGGAACACCTGGCTTTTAGATGAGGGGAGAGCAGTGGATATTTTCCACCTGGACTTCAGTAAGGTTTTCCACACTGTTTCCCATAAGATCCTCATAGAGAAGCTGATGAAGTCTGGACTGGATGAGCAGACAAAGGCTCAGGGGGATCTTATTAGTGTTTATAAATAACTGAAGGGAGGGTGCAAAGAGGATGGGGCCAGGTTCTTGTCAGTGACACCCAGCAACAGGACTGGAGGCAATGGGTGCTAACATAAACACAGGAGGTTCCCTCTGAACATCAGGAACCATTTTTTTGCTATGAGAGTGACTGAGTACTGGCACAGTTTGCTCTGAGAGGCTGTAGAATCTCCCTCCTTGAAGATACTCAAACACTGTCTGGACATAGTTCTGGACAACCAGCTGCAGGTGTCCCTGCTTGAGCAGAGGTGTTGGACAAGATGATCTCCAGAGGTCCCTTCCAACCTCAACTAGTCAGTCATTTTTTGCTTCTGTGATGTGTAAATGTACCTTTTTTGAGAAAGACTGGATATGCCATCAAAATGAGAGTCTTGCCTGACTCAAAGAAGCCAGACTCCTGTTGCAAAGGTTATAGCAGATGTTCAGTGTTTGGTTATGTCTAATTCATGCCAGTGAATCACTTCATCAATTACTCAGATCCTTATTTCTCCTTATGGAGCAGTGTCATTTGGTATTAGCAACTGAAGACCATCTTAAACTACAATCTCCCACATCTCAAGTGAGTATCTTTGTGCAAAACTGAGCAAAAACCTCATTCAAGTCAAGTAGAAAAAGGATTGCTACAGTCCTGTATCTCCAGGGGTTGTTCTGTCCTCAAATGAGGCAAGGGAAGAAACATATTTTAATTCTTTCCCACTTGATTTAAATCATGATACAGAATCATCTGCCTATCAGTGGAAAGTCACAGAGTCAGAACAAAGGGAAAGAAACACCTCCATCCTCTTCCAGCACTACAAAGAACTCAATGACATGAAACAGGACATAGGCACCCTTACACCTCTTTCAGCCTCTCTGCCAAGAAGAGAAAAGCACTTAAGTCTCCATCTGGCAACCATAGCCTTGTGAGCAAATACAAACACATTTGAAACCCGCAAGACTGTGTTTCACATGACTGTTATGGGAACACCTCTAAGTTTGATGCTTAATGGCTCTGTCTCCACTGGCTTCCCCTAAGTCTCATTCCCACAGTTGTCTACATCACAAGGCCTCCTAGTAAAATCACAGTTCCCTTCCTTTTTACACGTGGGGTTTCCTTCCAACAGATAAAATAACTGTAAGTAGGAGTAAACAGGAAGAAAGGAGTAAAAGGGACTAAAGAGCAGTTCCGGATCATGGCTCAACCTGCCCATAGCCCAGTCTGCTCCAACTGTTCCAGATCCTACCCCAGCTTGCAGTCTGAATACAGACAGAATTTACTTTGGTAAAGAGCAATGACAGAAAATTACAGAGAATTTATGTCTAAGGTTCATATTTCTCTTTCTTCAGATTCAGTGAGGAGAAAATTCTTTTTTCTGGAAACCTTTCTTCCTCTAATTAAATTCCATTCTGGCTTATCTGGGCTCTGCTTGAAACTATCAGTTTTCCCTTCTCTCACTATCTGTTTTCAGGAAAGTTTTGGCAGTTTACCAAAATCACAGTATATAAAAAAGCAAATATTTTAAAATGTGTATCCTTTTTTACAGCCAAAACATGACATAACAGCAATGATGGCAGCTGCTACCAGCATTACTATTATATTGGGAGTGCATGAGGAGACTAAAAGAGAACGGATCCTGTCTTGACTGGAATCTAATGACCAATCTCATTCCCTGATCTCAAGAAGCAAATGAGGCAGGGACAGGGGGTGAGATGGCGTTTTTGTGGCAGACAATTAAACTAAGTTCCCGCTAAAACTGGGACTTGGCACCTGCAGCCCAACCTCCCTCTTCACTACCAGATTACTGTCAGCTGAGCAATGTGAAGTCCTCAAGTGGCAACAGGCCATGTTGAGTGTTGAAAGTATGACTTTAAGGTGTTTTGTAGAAGGTGTGGTAAATGTTGCACTTAGCGTCTTATGGCTTTTGGTTTTCTTTTCTTTTCCTATAACTTACAATATTCTGTGAAGACAATACAAAAAATCAACAGAAAAAACAGTTATAAACTTGAAAGAACATTATTGATTTTTGCAAAATTTTGAATTCAAAAAGCTGAACTGAATTTACCAAAACAATCTTAATTTGATCCCCTTATAATTTGACATTACTAAAGGATATAGTTTGAAAATAAATTACCTGGGGTTTTTTGACTTAACGTTCTGGATGCACAATCTGGAAGAATTTGTGATTTTCCTAAGAAACCTTAAATATGCTGCTTTTTAACTTATGATTGTTGTATCTTTTTCATCTTTATTATACTTGCAGACTAATATAATCCATATATAACAAAACATATCACCATTCAACTTGTTATTGCCATTTGTTATATGTCTTCTACAGTGCAAATTATTTTGATTATTTCTCTCTCACCTCATCTTCTTAATTTGCTGGATGTGCTAGAGGCAAAAAACAAACAAACAAACAAACAAAAAAAGAAACAACAAAAGAAAAAACAAACAAACAAACAAACAAAAAAACAACAAAAGGGATTACTATATGCCTATCAACATTCTGAACATATCTAATGGTGTAATAGCTTTCCCTTCATCCCTCTCCTGTTTTTGATTATCTTCTCTTTTAAAACTAATATCTCCCTATCTATACTTATATACACCCACTTATATATTCTTATTGTAGCAAACTGATTCACAAGTTCCTTAAACAAACCTTAGAGAAGTAAACACTGAGCCAAGAATTTTGTAGAGAACTCCATGTGCCTTCCTTACACTTGATGACTTGAGGCTGTCTTCAAGCCATATATAATAGGTGAGAATGTGGCCCTAAATCCTTTTGATAAGTTTGAGGTATTCAAAAGGTATTTGTGCAATAAATGCATTTTTTTTTAATGTTTCTACTAAGAATTAAGTCAAATGCAGAAAGTTAAACTCATTAATTATAACTTAATCATTCATTAGCAATAGAACAAGAGGGAATGGGTTCAAGCTGCAGCAGGGTAGGTTTAGGCTGGACAACAGGAAAAAATTCTTCACAGAAAGAGTGGTCAGACACTGGAATAGGCTGCCCAGGGAGGTGGTGGAGTCACCATCCCTGAATGTGTTTAAGAGTTGTTTAGATGTGGTGTTAGGGGATATGGTGTAAGGGAGAACTTTGTAGAGTGGGGTTGATGGTTGGACTCGGTGATCCCAAGGGTCTTTTCCAACCTAAATGATTCTATGATTCTATGATTATAGTTTGATTGTGTTGAATGAACCATGTAGCAAATGTTAGATAAAGGTTAAGAGGGATGATAGATTCCTGGAACACCCACAAGAGATGCATGAGCCCCTGGCATTGGATTATCTCAATCCTCCACTAATCAACCACTCTGTGTACTAACTGAATCTATTAGATCTAGAATTCTCCAAAATTAGCACCAGACAGTGTAAAATAATTAATTGAACAAGCTAATAACAAACACAGTAATAATAAAAGCCCTTCAATTTCCCCAGAGCAGGAAATCAATATCTTGGTAAATTTATTTAAACTCCATTATATGAACTGAGTAAGTTGCCTAAAATGTTTCCAGTGTCTTGGAATATTTGCTGAAGATTCTAAACCTTCCCAAAAGTCTAATAAATCTCCTCTTGTCTCCCATCAGGGTGAGGAATAAGATTTCTCTCACTGTAAGGCTATATATAAAGTCATTGTTCTATATTTAGAACATTCTGTTTTCGGCTAGACCTTGCTTGCTCAAGGCTGTCAGTCATCTTTAGATCTCCTGCCTGCAATAGCAACAGGCTATATCATACAATGTTGATTACAGGTCATAACAAAAACAAATTTATGATTGTCAGGCGTCCAATATCTCCACTCTCTTTCCACTTATCTGGTTGAGAAGTCAATTGCTTTTCTCTGCCCTGCTGTTACTTGGAAGAATACAGATATTCAGGAGTAAATGAGTTATGAATATGTTGGCCTTTTAGTATTTTAGTTCCCAAAATTGAAGAAAGGCTACAGTTGCTTTGAGCGGAAACTAAGAGATTGATCCAGAGCCCTTTGAAGTCAATAAAAGTCCTCATGAGATCAGTAGGCTGCAGAAGTCGGTACAAGTATCCACGTCTCATATTTGCTGTCTCATACTTGGCTGCAGCCTATTGGATATACAGTTTTGGGAGAAAATTCTGACAGGACATAGGTAACTATACCTAGTGGTAGTTGCTACTGGAAAATTAAAAATCACACCTAAAAGCACGGTTGTGACAGCAACAACTATCACAAGGTCTCAAGTACAGCATTAAAGAGAAACATATTTTAAAAGTCTCTTGCACAAAAGCAAAACTGCTGCCATTTTGCAAACCACAAGGCAAATTTTACCCCAAAAAGCTTTAAGAACTGATCATATAACCTGACTTATAAAGAGAAACAAAGCTAACTCTGACCAAACTGGTATATCACATGCTACATCGTAGTGCTGTGCGAAGACAACAGTTCAGGTCCCAGAAGCTGAATGTCAGGGAACTTTGAAAAATAAAAGCCCTTAACTTCCAACCCTATGATTCTATGATTCTATGATTTTGAAATTAGATTCTTGTTATGTAATTGCTTCCAAACATGTAAACAGAAATTGGCACTATCTGTTTATCTATGCACAAAGAAATGTTACTCTTTCACTCAAGAATCCAACTGGAATATATGCCCTCACAAAAACAAACCTCCTTAGCTGGTATTCAAGAGGCAAATGTTCACAGTAAACGAACCACTATAGATGGTCATTTTTATTTTTTTTTTTTAGAATTTGAGTTTGAATTTGTTTCAAATTACTCTTTTTTTTTAATCACTCATTTAAAAAATGAAAAAAAAAAAAAAGCTATTCATAAAATCCATTCAAGATTACCAAGTTGATCCATGCAATCTATTGTTTGGCAATAAAAAACACCAAAAAATTAAAAGAGCAGAAGAATACATAGACATAGGAATAGGTATAGACATAGTATTTTTTTATTAGAACTTGAAATTAATTTATTTGAAAAATAATATTTTACTGTGAGTTTCAACTTAAAAAAAAAAATCAATAATCGAAACATATCTAATCCTTTAGCTCTTTTCATGTGAGAAATAGTAACTGTTGCTGCTGGATTGAGAAACCTGTGCTACAACAGCCACTATATTAGCTATTCCCTTGATTGGTATCCTTTGGTAAAATTTTAAAATGGAATTGAAATATTTGTCATTAATTAAGAGTTATATAACGTGCTTGACCATGATTATAAATAATGAAGCTAGTCTTCTGCTTCCAAATTTTCATATTGCAATTAATTCATAATGAAAAAAAAAAAAAAAAAAAAAGTTAAGGGTTTAGAACGTTCAGGGTTGGCTAAAAAATGGAAACTGCTGTTTTTATTGCTGCTTTTGGAAGTTTAAATGTTATGTCTTGAGTTAAATACATTTAGGCAGGCAATGCACATATAGATTTTCCTTCTGAAATACCTACGAAATTTCCAGTGACTATATTGTGAACTTAGTCCTCTAAATGTAACTGCGCTACATTGCACTTCGCTGCCCCCAAAAAGTTCAGCCATCTCCACTGTTTTCTGCTTAGCAAAACTCACAAAAGAATAAGAGATGGTAGTCTGAGTCCATAAACCTCAGCCATAGTAAAATATATCCATTATAATTATTTCCAATAATGATGGAATACTATGCCTACTGTATTTACTTTTTTTTTTTCACACATTTTAAACTCAGAATAATTGAAAACCCTATGAAACACCTCCACACATTTTTTCAGGAGTGTGCCTCACACAGAATTTACTTGTAGATAACCAGAATATAAAATGATCTCTTTCTTTCATCCATAATGATATGCATCTGATAGTCATCTGATCAGATACGCATATCACTGAGTAGCTCCCATTTTTCATATATGACTAAAACCACTGAATGACAATGTTGGATGGAAGAAAGAAGCTTCTTGACACCAATAACCCACAACAAACTGTGAAAACCTGCTAGCATGCAAAAGTTCAAAAAGGACAATAGTCTTGATCATTCAGGCCTCTGATATGTGCAGCAATAACCTCAAATTAAGGCTAGAGCCTAGACTATCAACAGCATTCAAGCATATCAGATGTGCAACAATCCCACACCTTCATAAGGAGAATGGGTTTGAAAATGACATAAATGGTCAAACGTCAATAACTATATTGCCATGAAAAGAGCAGTCCTTTATGCTAAAAGGAGATCTGTAACTTTATATAACAGAAATAACAACAAAACACAATTGTAAAGGACCTTTGCTCTAGAAATAACATGAGTGTCTCAGAGAAGGCCTTAGAATAGAAAAGGCAACAGCATATAGCCTGTGGAACACTGTAAACGGACCAAGATCACATTTACATTCACTGAGCATGTTTCACCTGATCAAATGAATTTATTGCTTACAAACGTTAATCGCAAGTGCTAATGTCATTCTAAAGAAGACCTTAAAAAAGGTAAATTGCATCCCAAAGTTCTTACTTTTTCCCAGAAATTGCAATGACAGTCTAGAATAACTAGTTTGCACCCAACTGCCTACAGTTCAAAAGCAGACCTCTGTGGTATGCAAAAAGAACCATCCCACAGGGGACTCAAGCAAGTGCTTTCCTTAAAAACTTTAGAAAAATCTTACCAGTCATCTGCATTTACTTTTAATGATCCTACTAGACAGTTAATCTAGTCAGCATCTGATAGTATCTAGACTGAAGTTTAGTTGTCGTTTTTCTTAGTTACAACCAAAACTCACTGCATTTCCAAGAGATTCAGAACTATGATTCAAAACTAGGGTTTGAGTGGCATCTGAGCTAAACCAGTGGTATAAAAGCCTGATTTAGAAAATAAAGGGCACTGGCAGACAGATAGAGTTCTCATTGATCTCACAGAGACATCTTTGAGATGCTCATTCACCAGTAGAGAGATGACTGAAATCCAGAGGCTGTTGGTGTCTCATGCCAAAGTCATATTTACTGAACCAAGTGTAGGGAAAAAAAAAAAAGTCAGGACAAAATTTTTGTCATACAGCTCAGCGCATGAGAGAACGAACTGATTATAATATGTGGCCCTAAAAATATAATGCATTCCTTCCTAGCTCTCCCAGTTTGTGTAATATATTCAATAGGTATTTGATAAGAAATTTTAGACACAGTCTCATTTAACACATACACAGTTCACAGTAGGAAACAGAGTAGCAGCCCTTCAAGGATCTTTCATCAACTGCCAAAGAGTGAGGCATATGGTAAAATAAAGGGGGGGGGGGTTGGGTTTTGAGGTTTTTTTCAGTTCATTCTTTTTTTGAGGGGCGTGGTGGTGGGTTTTTCCCCAGTTCTTGTATCGGAATAGTCCAGAATCTACACAGTCGCAATTTCTCAGCTTCTCTAGTTTGCATCAGCCAACCTCTAAGAATAATTAGTCTGAGGCATCCAGCCGCTGGACAACTGATCTTATGATCTAAAGCAGTTACTTGGACTATTAAGAAACTTTTGCAACTTCAATGCACAGATTTTTCGGGAAAGAGAACTACTGCTAGGCTTGAAGATGTGATGAAAAGAGATATGCTACTGTTGGGATTAGTTTGGAAGACTGAATCAGTTGGTATCCAGCTCAAGAAATCCTGTGGGCATTGCTGCTTGCAACTATAAAAGTCAAGATCGTCAAGGATAACTCTTTACTCCCTGTTGTGATACCTCAGCTTCTAGTGAATTTAGCCATCTGACCCTGCAACATGATTCCTCAAAGCACAGCCTTCTGAATGTGGCATTTCTGGGAACCGCACCAAGATATGACAGCAATCACTGTATGTGTTGTTAATGCCTGTGGCTAGATCTTGTATTTTGGAATACCTTGAGGAATCGGGTAATGTGGATATTGGGCAATTCTTGTGGTGATTTACAAAGTCATAGTGCACCTAAATGTACCATGTCAATTATTGTTTGATAAATGCTATAGTCTTAGAAAGAGAGGTCACCCTTCCTTGCAAAGGATACATTATGAAATGCTAGAAGATATCAGGGGATACAAAGTCACCTCATAGTTTGAAACAGCGTGCAAAAAAGTACTGGTTGTAATTATGTAAATATAGCCAAACATAAGGTAAATTCAGGGGGGTTATGTCCTAGAAGATCACTAAATCATTTAAAAATAAAGGTATTCTACTGATATGCTATGCCTTTGCCTAGACCAAGCTAGACAAACAAAACCCTTAGAATTGTCTCTACTCTCCCTTTTTGAGGAAAAGGCAATATTCAGGAGAAAGTTCTAGTTATCCTAATTTTCATATCTCTGCTCTTAAGTGACCTAATAGAATTTTTGATCCCTGAATGCTGTTAAGGCATGTTTTGCTAGCACCTCAGCCTTAGTAATGTCACGGGTCTGCAGTTCACAGCTCTGTAAGCTTTCCCTTAAGCCATTGAAGCAGTGTTTTCCAGATCCTCCATAACAGTATTTTTCTGTTTCCCTTGATGTTCTTAAACTCTAGCTCTTGTATTGTTATTCTCACAGTCTTGCAATTGCAAATCCCAATAGTTTTGTTATGGTAGGCACTCGTGGAAACAACTACCACTACAGTGAGAATGGTCCCTCCTTTGCCCACCCTACAGCACCAGCTTCCCTTACCTTCTGTTTTGTAGACCGTAGTTTATAGTAGAGAAAACAAAAATATAGTGCACAGCAGATAATAATCATTTAAATATTTAGTAAAAATTATCCAATAATAAATTTTAATAATCAATGTGTAACACTTGAATCTAAAAATTACCTTCCTCCAATTGACACTAATAGCATCAAGAACTGAAACAACCAGTGGGAATTTTCACCAGTGGAAAAAATGTTTATTTTATTTCAAATAAAGATAAAATATTGTTCTACAAAAAGTGAGTTCTCCAGCCAAACTTTTTATCAGTCTTCTCTAGAAAACTACTTCTGGGCTGAGATATCTTCTTTTATAAAATTCAGTGCTTATTTATTCATGGAAAGTATGTACTATAAATAATCAATCCTGGTGCATGTCAGAGCAGAAAAATAAGTTGGTATAAGGTAATAAAGTAGGTTGTAGTGGATTTTTTTTCCTCCTCTATTTCATTTTTCATCCCCTGTACATGAAACTTCTACCTGTCTAAACACAAAATCTGAGCACATACTGGAAGTTAGTAGGGATTCAGAATTTAAAACATTTCCACCTGACTTTAAATTCTGATAAAACAAAATCCTCCTGTTTAACATGAATCATCTAAAGAGAACAAATAAATTTAAAAGATAATTTTATCTCTAAAAGTCATTTGCTGAAGTTCTAAGGCTATTTACACATAGTAAAATGTGTGTCATGTTCAAGAATCTCATTTTCACCACCTCCTGTCATTCACCTCTCTCCTTGTCTTAACTTTTCAGAGTCACAGTGTCAAGAAGGTTAATGCAGTTACATGAATTTGTGATGGACCATTTCACTCACATTCACTAGGGCAAACACATACGGCTGGCTGGTAAACAATTTACTCTGCAGAGAACAAGTTCTTCTTAGCTGAAAAGAGACTCCTGCCAAATTAATACATTAAATGATGAGACATTAGCTGCAAAAGGAGAAGAAAAATCCTGGAACCTGACTATCTTTTTTTAAGCACTAAATTAATACTTCTAGGCACTCAAATATTAGGCACAGTGCCACTGAAGACAATGGTATAAACCAACGTAAAAACAGTGTTAATGAGTTCTTAGTCATGCTTGTAATCTTTTAAATATACAGCTCAGAGCAAGTGAAGAAAAATGCCTCTTAAAACTGATGATGTATGCAGTATGTCCATTTATGTGTAGAGGGGAAGCTTGTTTATTAAGGACATGAAACGAAGGCTAGTATTACTCTGATGAAAATCTGATTTCTTCTGGCCGCTTTATGTCTCAACAAAGATCTACTATTTTAAAAGACAACATTTTGGGCTAAGCAGACGTACACCAATTCTATTTTGTTTTAACAAGTGATCAAAGAAAAGATTTGTAACTATGGAGTATAACTAGATGTGAGGTAATAGTGCAGCAGCCCCTGCACAGACTCTTCTTCAACTATTACTTTAACATCTTTGAGAGACGCATATGAGTAGGATGAAGATACATTTTACTCTGATTTCCTCCCCTCCCCCCCTACCCCGCCATGTACCAGTGACAGAGCCATCAAAATCCACATAGTTTGTTAAGTCTGCTTTTATATAATCCCAGGAAAATTTCTCCACATTCTGCATGCACTTCTTTGCAAGACTAATTTCTCTCAGGAACTGCAGGTTGATAGTAAAACTTGCCATACTGGGAAAAAAAAAAAACAAACCAAAACAAAATAAAACCAACAAATCAAAAAAGAAAAAAAAAAAACAACCACACACCCCAAACCCCCATGTATTTGAAATTAAACAGAAAAGATGATCTATTATAATTCTTGGGGAAAATGGGATGAAAACAAACAAAGAAACAATCCTAAATAGAAATATATTTCATGATGATACCACTGGATATGGTTTCCTTAAAAAGCAATGGGAATATTTTAATAAATGCCTTATTTGGACAAAAAAAAATATTTTAAAAGATTATTCAGAAAAAAAACCAAACTCAATTTCAAAGAGTACAATCTAGATACCTACAGAGCGATGATGATACTAAAAATCATATTTTTACCCTGATAGATATAGTGAACTTACTTCTAATATATTGCACCCCCTCAGACTAAACCAAACTTTTACATCCAAAAGCATCACCTCCTTTTGTAAGTCTGCCTTGACTCATATCTCGCTATCAGAAGCTCTCCAGAACCCGGTATTTTAACTGTCATTCTTCTTACTAGTCTACTCTCCATGCTCTAGTATGTCTGCTGTCCCTATGTGTCATCCCCATATTCCTGTCCTCTTCTTACATTCTCATATTGTTTCTTTAGTGAGCACCCTGTATTTGTTTTGAGACTCTCTCCCAACTGCAACTGACTTCTTACTTCATCCCACTCACTCTTCCCCATTAATATTCTTTTTTCTGTGAAAGATAATCATATTAACCTTCCTTTGAAACTGGTAATCTGCCTGCAACTCATTGCCTGTTTACAGTCTCTGAGTAGGATGGGCATCTTGAGGCGATGAGAATTAAGACAAGGAAAACACCACACCAAGTTAGGGATGAGGAATAAGAGAAGGAGGGGTTGAGTCATTTAAGAAGCGTCTGCATCTTGCACAAAGGAAAAGGTAAGAACTGGAATATTGCAGTCTCCTCATCTTAGACATAATTATGCTCAGTGCTTAGCTTTCAGGTCTTAAGAGGTAGAAGTTGTGTTACACGTGCCATCATTGCTGTTAAGAAACCCATGAATTTTCTTCCAAAATGGAACTGGACCATCTCTCCATCCTTCTTATTGACATCTCTAGCTCCAGACAGTATGTTCTCCAACTTTACAAGTTTTTGTTCCTCTTGAATAAGCCAGATCTAACTGGTTTCAGAAAGCAGTTAAGTATCAAGCCTAACCAAATGGCCACCCTCCAGGGGCAAACAAATGCTAAAATCTACCACAGAAGGATGTTTCTGTGAAGTGTTATGGTCCAGTGATCATTTACTCATATACCAAATAGGTGGTCTGCGTTATCAAATTCCTAAGGCACCGTATCTTAAACATTACGTAAAGATGACATCAAACCAATATAAACACTAATAATTTCTCCTCAAAAGCCATAATTCAAACAGTTCATCTACAAGATTTCAAGGGGGAAAAAAAAAAAAAAGACATAATAAATGCAAGATTAAACAAAGTAATGCATTTTCTTAACTGTTAACCTGTTCAGATTGAAGCAGTAAAACCACCTATCCCGCACTATAACTTGTGCACCTGAATTAAAGGAAATATTATCGCAATGAGCATGAAATTAATATGCTAGTTCTTCCCTAAGGAGATCTCCTCCAGCTCCAAGATTAATTTCCAGTTATGCCAATTGCTATTATTTAATCTGTCAAAACCAGTGAATCTGCATCATCTGTCCCCCCAATTCACCACCTGCACATCAGAAACTACACACATGGAACATTTCTAATTTGGGCAGCAGACCTGCTGCTGGCTGTGTTAATACAAATTCACAGCCACAGGCGTCACAGCTCATCTGTCCAGCTGTGCATAATTTGCAGAAAGTTCTACCTCCCCTCACACCATTGTGTACTGAGAACTTATCTTCGCTTTCATGTAGATGATGTAAAATTCAGTATGCAGACATTATAATAATTACATTAGTGATAAGAGATATCTTTGTCTTGGGAGACTCCAACCACCAAATCAGTGACTATGTACCTGACTGAGAAGCAAAACTTTGATTGACGAATATTGTCTTGAAGTAATGCATTGAACTGTCTGCTCTGAAATTTGGGTGAAGGGAACAATTCATACAGCAATACCTCACTAGCTGTTTCCTCTGGTTGCTGCTGGAATTTTTTTTCTCTATTTGCCTGAGGCATCACATGAAATCCAGATACAGTCCTATTACTTTACAAACTTTGGAGAGTTTTGGTAATGGTAGATGTATCAAAGATTCACATGGGCTTCACCTCTTCTTCCACAATTCCTCTGGAGTCCAGGAGAGGATTTTTGCCCCTTTTCTGTCACAATTGCGTATAAAACAATATTGAAATCTATGACCTAAAACCAGTACAACTGAACATCCAGGGAGATAACATAACAGTATTACAAAGCTAGCCTGGAGAGAAGGCAAAAGCTATCTCTTCAGCATAACCGCAGCTAATGAGGTGACCTCATGGAAAGGTGTGCAAACTGGATGTGTGTACTCCAACAGTTTGGTTACTAACATGTATCCAGTTTCTGTTGAAAAGCAAATCCAAGAAACTTCAGGAAGAAATCATTTGTACAGAAGGCTGTACAACGATTTGTCTTCATAAACAGTCATCAACAGAACATGAGTTGAGACAGTACATGCTCCTACATCTTCTAGGATACTTTTCTAGTGTGCACTATCACCCACACATACAACAAGCTCTTCAAGGAAGGGTTGGAGATGCATTATTTTTTAGAGCCTGCTGCTTTCTTTCTTACTTTTCAAAGGTTTGAAGGCAATTTCCTTTGCAGAACTTAACATGAAGTTGGCAGAAAACTTTTTAAGCTGTATGACATTGCCAGTTCTATGCAAATACTCCATATAATTCTATGCTAATACCACTGATTCATAGGACCTGACAAAAAGCCTTTTGTCGGAATCTTCAGACTGAATCCAACAAGACCTGGTCCCACGACACTAATCTGTCAATGGTTTGCTAATCTCAGTCCTATTACACAATTAATATTAATGTTAATACTAATGATCTATGCTACACCCAATAAGAAAATGAGTGAGAATTCATTGTACTTATGGCTTATCTCTTAAATGGTCCCATATGAATAATATGCTAATTTTGTTTATTTGAAAAGACAGATCTGGAAATCTTTATCAGCAGATCAGAGAAGGAAGGATCATATCTCAAAGCATAAACATATTGTCTATATAATTTTTTAGGTAATTTGCAACATGTTCTGTACATGTCCAAGTGCTCAAAAGAGGTATTTCATGGATAAGTGATATGGATTGGTGGAGTAAAGTGTAGTAGTAGAAAGAAAGGACAAAATATTTTATTTATTTTCATAAAAAGAATTTTCAGATGTGTAATTATAATATTGGTAAATTTTGAGTAATTCCCATCTCTTTTTAATAGCAGAATTCTGCATAGTGTCTGCAAACAACTGTATTTAACAGATGAAAAACTGGCTAGAACGTCTACTTTGCAAGCTTAAGATTTATGGAAGTCTTAAAATTTAAGTCTAGAATCAGGACTACAAAAGTCAGCATGAAATGAAGACATAGAAATCGACACGAAGAATTTGGTTCCATTCCAAATTCTTTATTTCAAAATGAGGCTAGCAGCTTTGTCCTTGTTTTATTACATTTGGATGGATAGGAAGTAGAGCTTTTATATATCAGAAGTCAAAAGTACGACATATAACATAGTATTTGTTTATTGGAATAGAACAAATAGGTATTTAGAGATGATTACTGCACAGTCTGTTTCGGAATAAAAAAACACCAAACAGAAGAGCTATTGAAGTGCGTCCACTTATTTTCCATCAGAGTTCAAAAGCATAAAAGAAATCCTGTTACAGAAAATATAACTAATTTATTTGAGCCCCCTCCATAGTATGTCTTAACAGTTTGGGGTTTTTTTTGAAAGAAGACTTGTTGCCATTAAAGTGACTATGTTTTCACTAAGGGCCCAAACTGACTTTAAAACATAAAGAAGCTTGATCCGCCAACCCAGAGAGGTCTGGCAACATTATCTCAAGATCACCACATGATGGCACTGATCAACATGGCTGGTCAATCTTGCTTGGAAAGACCATTAACTTGCTAGCAACACTACAGAGTATGGTCCCAAGAGTTTGAAAATCTGTTCCTTCCAGTCTGTACTGGTCCTGTAACCTACCCAGACACTACAGCCATAGGCAATTCGAAAATAATCAAGCCATTACACCACTTCAAGCAACACTTTGGGACTGAAATCCTATTTATGCTTGTCCTCTTCCATTTCTGGCTGTACTAGACCTCTTCTAAACAACAGTGACTACCTCCACTTGGAGGACAAAGGAAAGGTCTTACCTCTGGACCCATGTGCACTGAGAAGCAGTAAGTTACATATTTTTGTCTACTGTATTCAATAGATGCAAATATGAGAGATACTGGTAGATGGAAGTTTGCTACCGTCAAGTCATGCCACTGCTATTTCATCTGTCATCTGTTATGGGGAAATATTGAACTGGCTTAGTCGCAATGACTTGTGTAACTAAATCACAGAATTCTTTTTTTATTTATTTAAAAATAAATTCATATACAAATAAATAAAAATGAGCTAATTCATTCTACACATGAAATCGTAACAGCCACTGCAGAATTAGCTATAATTGAGTGCTGGCTAATCTGGGAAGAAAGTCAAACATTTTATTCTACAAATCTTTTGTATAGTTAGATTATTATGAAATTATTACATTCTATCTAATAAAAGAATCAGTCTTTAGTACGATTCTGTCTCAATCTGTGCAATATTTAAAAATAGTCCTTCTATAAGTAATGAAAAAGAATTCTTTCAAAGGAAGTTATTTGAATACCACTAAATTATGACAGCTATGTATTCCTCTAGTTTTCAGAGAGAACTGAATCAGTCCACTATGAATACTGTCTCAAATATTTTTTTTCTAGTAAGAGTGCCATTCATTTTCAAAGCTTACCTCTCTTGAAAGGCTCAGCCTCCCCATCAAGTTGCAAATCTCAGTGAGCACATAAATAACAGAAGACAGACAAGCGTGGAAAATCCTAACCCTCTCCTGAAGCTAGTCGGTGGCGTACACTTACCAAGATACCTCCTATGACACTGAGTGGTGTGTGGGCTCAGCACAGAAGACAGCCGAATGAAAGAATCATACATTGTGACATGAGTAACTACAATTTATTTTTAGATTATTACAGTACAAATCTGAGCATCCCTAGCTAGGGATCGTTGCGGCATGTGGTTATGCATTCGGTTTCAATTAGCCATGCCACTGGTAAAGCCCCACTGCAGATCTCACAGGAAAAGCCGGTGCTCTACAAGGGCTGCTTCTATTCCGATCCTCATGCGAGCTATGCATGCAAGCCACAAAGTAACCCTGTTTCACATACAGCTTATTTTTAATGTCAAAATTCATCCCCATGAGTTTGGATGAGTTAAAGAGGGATGTTTGCCTGTAACGTCTCCAAAATAATTTCCTGCCTTCTAAATTCAACCACTGCAAACTGTCTATATTTTTCAATTTTCTCTTATATCCATTTTCAAGTTGTGAAAATTTGATTAGGATTAGGATTGTCCCCTATCTCATTGCAAATAATTTTCCAAGAGTATTGTCGATAAAACTTGTTTTTCCTCCACTAGACAGCAAGGCGTTGTTTTTTTTTTCCTTTGGTGTTTGGAGGGAGGTTTACTGGTGCTTTTTTTTTTTTTTTTCTTTCAAATCCAGTCTGGGGAACTACTAAAACAAATACAATGAGAAGTAGAGAACTATTAAAAGGTGACAGAGTTGAGTACATAACCCTGTCAGGTGTGAGGATCGAAATGGCTCACAGCATAAATGCTTTACAAACATTGCTAGAGAGCACCCGAGTTGAACTGTGACAGAGGATAGCTGCAGTCAGACATGAAAGCCTTGTATTGATTTGTGCAGCTCATGTTTATGTTTTGGTTTTATTAGTTTTTTTTTTTTTATTTTTATTTTTTATTTTTTAAAGGCCTCGCAGCCTTATAATTCAGTGCACATAACTAACCAATCTTACTCATGCAGAAGAGATCTTGAATCTCGATGACAAGTCTTCAAGTGACAGAATGACTAAATTATATGCTGGTTATAGCATGATGCTTATTCCTGTCCTACCCAGGTGGAGCTGTTCTTTACACTATGTGATTCAGCCATCAAACAGCAGCATGCGTGTTTGAAAGGCCAAGAGGAGGCTGTATTGAGAACCTGTCAAAAACAAATGTGCAAACCTCTATGCAGCAGCCAGTAAATGTTCCTTGAATCACTCTTTTGTTAAAAAAAAAAAAAAAAAAAAGCCAAACAAATCCTTGTTTCGATGTGATATCTTAAATACAAAGCTTCAGTTAAACAGCTTCTCTTTCTGCTCTTGCCTTCATCTCTACGTGACATGTCTTCAGCTGAAGGATGCCTATTAAGATTGACATTTTTATCAAATGTAAAAATTGGGAGGCGAATGATCTGCCCAAGAACATGGGATCAGCTAAAGTCTTTGTAAGAATAAAAAATATATAGGATAGCAGTGTCTCCAGTAAACCTACCCGTTTTGTCATTCGCCCTAATTTAATCCAGTTGGCCTCCTTCATTCATGCTATGAGGCTTGCCTTTGTTTGCTTGCATTGTGATGCCCTTAAAAGAATTGACACTTCATCACTGATTTCATCACTGCACTTTGCTGATCAAGAAAAAACATCGGGAAATTTTGAATTTACAGTCTACGTGTTTATGATACAGTACTGCATTAAAAAAAAATCCAAAAACTGAGCAAGTAATGACTTCCTCCAGAAATGCAGTATTTTCTTGTCTACACAAATGTTTCCCAGTAGAGACCAAACCTAAGGGCCATTAAATTCAATGAAAAAAAAAAAAAAAAAAGGAAAAAAATAAAAAAAGGTTAAAATAGCCTTGAATTAGAATCCTCTTGAGGACCAAGGCATTTTGTATGCCAAGCTGAATTTCAGTTTTAGTACCTGGTACAACTTAATAGGCTGTAGTTGCACACAGCATACCAACAATAATTGCATCTATATGATATACGGGCATATGAATAGAGAAGAGAGAGAGAGCAATAACAACTGTATTTATATGCAAGGGGGTAATAATTACAAGATGATAAAAATGAGAAGGTCAAACTTAAATTTTCATTTTATATTATTCTTAGAAAATTACATGTCATCATAGATCTTGCTGGTTTGAGTTACTGGAAACTGCATGGCATGTTTTCATGTTCTCAGTCTTTAATGATTCATTGGAATATGATTCATAAGAAAATGCATGCAACCCCCTACTCAGTAGTGTAAGCAAAAAATATTTGAAATGTCCTGCCTTCATGCACATCAATATAGGTGCTACCTATTTACAAGCCTACATAGGGGATATTAATAGATAGAATATCAAATGCATATTTTTTAAGTAAAATGAAAATAAAATGCAGGGTTCATTTGACATACTGAACCAGCTCCCTGTTACAAAGCAAAGTTGTGTTCTTGTCTAGGAATTAAGATTAGCGGAAATAATTACTTCTTAGGGTGACAGAAAAATAGAAAATAGTGTATTTCTTCAGTGCAAACAGAGGGTGTACGCACCTAATAACTAATAAACTTAATTTGTGTCCCATGGCATGTGGACAATTGCCTTTCCATTTATATGAGATGTCTAAATTAGCAGTTACATTTACGTTTTAGGAGGAGAAAAATAACAGAGATTTCCATTTTGGCGTTACTGCTTGTGAATTCACCCAGCTAAGCTTTGCTTTCTGACCGCCCGCTTCTAAACATACGCATGTACGCCCTCAACAGCATCAATCAGTTAAAAAAAAAAAACAAAAATCAGTCGCGAATTTTATAGGTGTTTGCTTCTAACGCTGTTCAAACATGGCTCAAAAGCTTTTTTTTTTTTTTCCTTCTTCTTCTTCTTCTTCTTCTTTCTTGGTGGCGGCTGGTCTTTAAGCACCGACCACCTCAACTCGCGCGTGCCTCCCTGCCACCCCTGTGACAAGCAGAAGCCCCGCGAAGCCCCCAGCGGCGCGGAGCCCAACCGCGGGCACCTTGTGCCGACCGCGCTCCCCAGGGCTCCGCCGCCCCGCACCGCCCCGCACCGCGCCGCGCCGCGCCGCCCCGCACCGCCCGTCGCTCACCGCATCGCCGCCGCCACCACGGCTTTACAGCCCAGGCCTGGTCCCCGCCACCCGCCCGACAGCGCACTGGGGGGGGGCTCCTCCGCCTCTCATCCCGCCTTCGACGGAGTTTTGCCCCCCCCGCCTCCAGTCCCGCACCTTTTCCCGCCTCCCCGCTCTCACCCCCCACCCGGATAAAAAAAAAAAAAAAAAAAAATCAACAACCAACCAACCAACCAAAAAAAACCACCAATAAACTTCCCGTTGAACCCCCCCGGCTGTTCTCCCCCCGAGGCTCCGGCGGGCCCCGCTCGGCGCTGCGGCGCGGGGCAGGGGGGGGGGGGCGCGGGCGAGCGGGCGGCGCGGCTGGAAGGGCCCGCAGCGCCACCTGCCGGCCGCGCCCCGCCCCTGCCGCCCCCGCGGCCTCCGCAAACTTCGCTCCCACCCCACCCCCCCACCCCCCCCAACACCCCCCACCCCCCCCTGCGCCACGCCGAGCGCCCAAACCGGCCAAGTTTCCCGGCCGCGCCGCCATCTATTCTTAGCCCCGCTGAAGGCACGACGGCGGGACACCCCCGCCCCACGCCCTCCTCGCTTCCCACCGCCCTGCCCGCCCCGCGACCCTGCGCGCCCGCGCAAACGCGGAAGAGCCTCAGGCCGACCCGACCCCCCCCCCCGCGCCCGTCCCCGCCCCAGCTTTGCAGAGAAGGCGATTTACTGTCGAGCCGGGGGGGGGGGGGGGGGGGGGGGCCGTGGTGGTGGTGCGTGTCTTTTTTTTTTTTTCTCTCCTTTCTTTTCTCCCTCCCTCCCCCCCCCCCTTCCCCCCCCCCCCCGCCCGCCCGCCACCGCTCCGCGCACGCTGGCTCTCCCCGGTGCCAGTCCCCGCTCCATCACGTGCGGAAACCCATGCCCATCACAAAAGCGGGCATTTTACCCGAGGCCAGAAAGGAAAGAAAGAAAGAAAGAAAGAAAGAAAAAGAAGAAAAAAGAAGGGGAAAAAAAAAAAAAAGGAAGAAGGAAAACCCACCACGGAATAGCTAAAGCCAAAGCGGGTGAACCGCTTAATCCAAGAAGAGCCAAGATTTCCTCTGAACAGCCGCCTCCCTTGTTCTCCCGCCCACCCCCGTCCCCTTTTGCTTTTTTGTGGTTGTGGTGGTGGCGAGGGAAGTGGTTAACCAAAAACCTACGTGTTGGTTTTGTGTTTCCCTGAAAACCACAGGCGCACAGAGAGCATGAGGTACCGCTCCTGCCCCTCTCCGCGCTTGCAGGAAACTGTGGCTTCGCTCTTTCTCTCTTTCTGCCTGTACTGCAGATATTTTTCCCTCCTCTCCTCCACACTCTTCTGTTTATTTGGCTGTAAGGCAGAGCTACTTTGTAAACATCTCACACAGAACCCCAGAGCCTTTCCAAATAGCTGATTGCAGCAAAATGCCTCCAAACAAATTATGGTGCAAGGGGGATATAGGGGACGAGACCGGAGCGGATAAAAAAGACATAAATTTGCATAAATATGCATATGTGACAACGAGATCGCGTATGATGGTGGAGATGGCAGAAAGAAAGTATCGCTTTATAATGATGGCAAAAGTAAAAGCACAGACGACTGCAGCAAACTGCTCGCCCTTTGCCAGAGTACCAACTGCAACACCTCTCCCTCTCTCCCCCACCCTCGCCGAAAAAAAGAAAGGGGGGGGGGGGGGGGGGGAGCAACAGAAAAAAATGAAAATGAAGACTCAAACGGCAAATCCATTACTCCTACCTTAGCACTGGAATAGCTGCAGAAGCATAGGAGTCTTTTTTACACAGCCAGATTCTTTCAGGAAATCCTCTCGGGCTATCATGCAGCCGGGATTATTCACACACGGTTCCTGCTCTCCTTTTTGGAATCCAACGCGATTCGCTTCTCCAAAGGAATGCAACGACCACGAAGTGGAGCGGGGGGGAGGCGGGGGGGGGGGGGGGGGGGGGGAGGAATTTAAAAATAACAACAAGAAAGACAACAACACTGGATTTGAAGAGAACTCGTGTTCTCGGTTGTAAGCGACCTACATTCAAGCAGAAAATTCATTGCAATCAGTGCGAGAGTTGGGTCTGCGAGTAGGAGCTGTGATTGCCTATTGCAGAGAGACCAAGCCGGGGAGAGACTGATCTGCAAGGCAAGGCGAGCTGGGGGGGGGGCGGGCAAGAGAGAGCGAGGGAGGGGGGGGGGGGGAGAGGTCCAGGCTGTACCAGGCGCTCTCCTCCTGCTATTGGCCCAAACTGAATGAAATTTACAAAGCCGGCAGCCAATAGCTCGCCGCAGTCGGCCCCATCGCTACAGAAACCGCATCTCCATCCACGGCCTCTTGCGAGGAGCCGGCGCATCCCCGCGCGGAGCGGCGGTGGCAGGGCCCGGCCTGCGGGGCTGAACAGGTGGGCACACGGAGAGCTAAACGTGTGTGCGTGTGGCTGTGGGTGTCTGTCGCGGGGGGAGAGGGGGGAAGGTCGTCACACGATTCATACTGTCGCTCTCTCCCCGCTCCACCGTCGTATACAGCAAGTGCGGTCTTTGTTAACCCTTTAAAGCTGCAGTTTCTACAGGACCAGCCTGTTGTCGCCGTATTCACCCATGTGCAATTACGTGGAGCTAACAGTGTAACTGCACACCAAACACTGAAGCATTTTGTTCTTGTTCCCCTTCTTCCCATACAAAACTAACAAAGTAGATATTTGCCCAGTGCCCAATTGTTTTAAACAGATTTTTTTTTTTCCCATAAGCAGACCAGTTACTTAATGTCCATATTTTAGTTAACTATACCACTGTTGTAAAGGTTAAGTGTAAGGGCTTGAAGAGGGGGCCTTGTGGTTATCGCGAAGTACTACAACACAGGGTCTCTGCTTCACTTCCTGTGTATAATTCAGTCTGAAGAGTGGTGTAGCAAATGTGCGCTCAGGCCTCCAACAGATATGCCTGGTTTCACTCCACAGCATGTTCCTTTGATCAGTTTAATAACAACACTTAACATTACCCAGGGCGCGAGACACTGTACTGAGACCAGGTGAGGACTGGCCGAGTTCTCCGAGAACAAAGCAGAGAACAAAATAAAGGGGTCTTGAAGATCATTCCATAATTTGAAACAAAGGTCATATCCATGCCTCGGTGAGACTTCCTGCCACAAGACTTAGGTTAGACTTCATAAACTGAGTCTTTGACTTTTTCAAATGTTGAGGGGAAAAAAAAAAAAAAGGCAGCTTTTCTTTTCTAGATGCTTTGTTTCTACCACCACGTCCAGTCCTCAGAAGAGAGCAGATAGGGCTTTGTTTTCTCAAATGTGAATTCTGGCTGTGATATTGGGCTTATCAATCATTTCTATGATCTCCTGTTTCAAGTGGTAAAGGAATATATACTACCTGATTTAAACATACCATCTAGCAGACAACAGTAGGCCTGTTGTCTGTCTGTTCTTATATAGTGTTCTGTTATATGGTATGAAGGATACTTCCTTCAGTATTACTTAGGAAGGCATGCTTTGGTTTTGAATGTTGTACATCTAAGTACAGGTGCAATTCATTGACTTAAAATGTTGTAAGCAATGCAATAGCTGCATTAAACTGTTAACTTATTTTTCAGTGAAATAATTATTTTTATACTACTTAATTATATGTTTTGCCTTACTTATTTTAAGTGATTCTAGCAGCAGGTGTTCATGCAAGTGGATTTTACTGCTTTTGTTATTTTAATAACATACCCAGAATGTGCAACCAATCATACTGCTTGACTAAGTGAACATTTTGACACATTTAGAAAAGTTGTCATCTTGCACTGCCATCTGTCCCAAATTTTGCAGGACACTCTTTATTTTGACGAGTATGTCATGAATTTTACAAGATAAATTTGGAGGATATTAAAGTATGCACGAGTAAATCTGAATAATGATCTCCCACCTGTGTTGTAATATTAGGAGGCAATTTATTACAGGTTACCAAAGGATCATCTCTAGTGTTTGCAACTAATGTTTGCAATCATGACCCAAATATTCTCAGATACAGCAATAAAGCTAAAGTTTCCATAGACTCTATGCAAGTATATGATTGAAGGATTTAAGTAAAAGGCATTTGGTCAGAACAGTGGAACGCACTTTTCTCCTCTTGTAACTTTAAAAAATCTGAATGTACGATTGGAAGCCATGGCTTATTTGGGAGGGTATCTGCAGCAATCCACTGCATATTTATAACAGCAAGCAGGAGTCCAGGAGCAATCATTCAGAGAGAAGAATGCCACTTGCTAAGTAACACCATCTCTCCTTACAAAGAGGCATTGTATTCTAGTATTAACCCAACTTGACTCTACTTGTAAACAGTGAAATCTAAAGAAATCACAGTACATGACAGTCTGACTGAAGACAGGCCAAACTCTGCTGGGTTCCATCCCCTGCAACCTCTTTTTGTGTCAGTCATACTGAGGCATGATTTGGTCTCCCATGTCCAATCACTGTAAAATTTCCATGAGTTCATTTCTAAATCCGATATAGTGTGTTGCATACTGATGCTCAAATTAATAGCAATAAAGTATAACTGTCTAAAAAAAAGAAAGGAAAAGAAAAATTGCCTTTCAAATTTTATTAGTTTGGTTCTTATTCATTCCAAACAATTCATAGTCAAATGCAAACCTGAAGCAGGAAAAGAGGGGTTTTCTACAATTGCATAAACAGCAACTGACTCTGTACCCCTCCCTGTTGTCTGCTTGGTCTTCTTACTCAACTATTCATAATGCCAATAGACTTTCATTCCCTTTTATGCAAGGGTGAGCCACTATGGTCCTAGTACACTTTATGTGGTTGAAATGGGATAGTTCACTAGCTTCATGGTGCAAAAGGCGTCTCTCCAGTGGACTGAAATCCACAATGAATCTCCTACTCAGGTCACTGGTTGAGCTCACTTGCTGGACACAAGGGTGATAATGCAGAGCAGGCATAGTCCTTCCTAAGTAAATGAGAACTGCTGAAGAAATTCATGCCAAACTGCAGAACAGAAAGTAATTAAAAGGAAATACGAGTCCACCAGGTCCACCAAGTAAATGGGAAAAATCCAGAGATGATTTTGCAATGAACATGCAGAAAACTAAGATTTAAGGGAAACAGTAAATGTTTCCCAGTTGAGTAGCCCCAAAATACTGTTTACTATATTTCAAGAATGAAACTTGTTTCCTATGTGGCTTATCTTCTTACAGTTTGCTGATAAAAGAAAAAGTTGATTTGTAATTATTTTCATATTTTCACAGAAAATTACAGATTAACAAAAAAAAAAAAATCCAAAAACACAAAACCAAAACACAACTAGAAAAATCACAGATATATTTTCAAATTCAAAATCTTTCATTTATAGTAAAATTAAATGCTCGCTGTACTGCTGTTTATGCTACATGCCAGATAAATCAGAAATACACTGTAGAGTCCCACCTGCATGGCCAATATGACAGTTTCAGAGTAGTGTACTGTGAGAAGGAATATTCACTAGAGTTTCCCAAAGATACAATGTTTCTCATGATAAGCGCTTGAGTTTTTAGTTCCATTCTAATTGCATTATTTTTAGCATTTTTTACTAGAACTTCTAGTTTTCTCCTTCTGAGATAGGTCTAAACCCAAAATACTGTAGACATAAATAATAACACAGAAAGATCACTTCACCTGTTTAGGTCTTCTTTAGAGAGCAAAATGCAGGAATTTGTAGCTATGCAACTTATGAGATGCAACCTGAAACTTCATGAGCGGGGTACAGAGGTTGACTTTAACAGAGCCAATGTTTCAGTCCTGGAGGAGTGGAAGCAGTTGCTGGGCTTTGGACTTCCTTGTGTAAAGTGAAAGCTAGAAGAGACTATTATAATTATCTACAGAGATCTTTCATATAATTTAGGCTGTTTCATCAGTTTGTTTTTATTGTTGTTTTGTTTTTTGTTTTCGATAAAGCCATTTAGTTACTGTTGAAATAAAGTGAGTTTATCTTTTTTTTAAAAAAAAAGGTAAATATTTCATGTTTGCAGATACTCCAACATCTGAGTAAATTTTACTAATACATAATTACTCTCACTGTCAAAATCATATTCCTGATTTGTAGTCATCCAAAATTGAACTTCACTTTGGCTTTGTCTATTAAAGAGCCTTGTAGTATTAATTTCTTTTTTTTTAACTTACGTACTGTACAGATCATGATTAGTCAACCTTCTAACCTTCTTATTGTTGACATAATTAGATTCTGTTTCGTTAGTCTCTTACTACAAAGCAGGCTTTCCAGACTATGATTCATCCTTACAAGGCTTCTCTCAAACTTCACCATTTATCAATATCCTTTTGGAAGTGTAAACTCTGGAACAGATATGGAATTCTCACTTGAGTCCTATTAATGCAGTATTTTACTCCAAACTCTCATTTTTATTTTTACAGGGCTCACATTTGGTCTTGGCCTCTATGTGAGCTGGGAACTCATGGTACTGGTTACTAATCATGATTTTAATTTTTTTTTCCCTGATTTACAAAAATACGTACTTTCATCTATGGAAAACTGTTTTCTTGTCATTGATATTTTTCACTATAGACAGCATTTGATAAGTTTTCCTGCAATTGTTTAGTGTTTTCCTTGAGATCCTTACTAAGACCTTAAATGCTTATCTGTTGCTCTTTTTTTTTTTTTTTTTCCACAAGAAAAAGAGAATGACAACAAAAAAAAAAGGTAATACTTGTTGTGTGAAGACTTGTTGTGTGAAAAAAAGGTAATACTTATTGTGTGAAGACCCTACCTCAGTTATCAATGTGCTTCTTGTCTGAACTGGAAACTAACTGCTGTTCTTGCATACCCTCTCTTTGCATTCATGATCATTCAAAACAAGGTTCTTCCTTTTATCTGAAACTGGACCTAATTAAGGAGTCAAACTCCTGATCAATATCTGACAACACCACAATAGCAGCATTTCTATAGCATAGCGTCTTTAATCTTCAAAATGCCTCTCAGACACAAGTAAGTTGATCATGAGATAATTTAAACGTTATTTTCATTTTGCATGTTTGGAAACATGCAAAAAAAAAAACAAAACAAAAAAAAGATATACAGCCTATTTCTGTGCAATATATTCTGGACAGTTGAAAACTTGCTCTGCCCATGCAGTTTGCCCAGAAACCACAGCATCTAATCGACACAGCACTGAGGTGATACTTAGAACTATAGTGAGTCAAGACAATCCCTATGCATACTCACAGCCTCCAGCCTTACTGCCATTTAAGTCTGTATCTTTGGAGGACAGACCCTTATATCTTCTGTATTATGCACTACACAGGCACAGTGCAATCAGGCTACTTGAGTGCTACAGTAATTAATATGATTAATAGCATTAAAAAAGCTCCTACCACATGCAAATAGACAAAACCATGTCTTCTTCAATACTAAGAAGCCAAATTATTCCATACTATATAATCAGACAATTTTTAAAGAGTTTATATGGTTACATTTTGATTCAAATTAATGCTTTTGAGGGATTTCCATGTATCATTCACATAAATGCTGAAAGTGCAGTTTGCCCTACATACAGATAGAAATCTTGATTTGATCTTGACAAATGTGATCTGTAACTTTCATTGATATGAAAGACTGAGCTAACCAGAGGCTAGTTATCCACCCCTGCTTCCATTCTCTTCTAGATTAGAAACAGACACAAAGTGCCTTGGAGTCAGACCTTGCAAGCTCTGTGTAACCTTTTTTGTTTTAAAGTGCTACGCAGACTGATAAGTTATTAATATTAGAAAGAATTATTTAAAGCATAATTTAAGGATTACAGACAAGCATATGCCTAACACCATATAAGAAACAAACAAAAAAATGGATTACTAGTATATATGTTCATTTTAAACTTTAATTGCACTCAAATAGCACAGGAAGGAGAGCAGAAATATCATTAAATGAAAGCAAAGAGAAATGAATTGCAGTCCCTAAATACCAAATGCTAATGTCACAGCTCACATTCATTCAGAAGTCAGCTCTCTTCAGCAACTTAGGTTTCATCTGCAGCCACAATGTTAAGGATCTGGATGTTCAAAACCAAACATAATAGCTCTGCAGGTAACTCTTTGACAGCTGGTGGTCTGTAAGACATTGCTCACAGACTTGCGGGCTTCAAAAGAAGACTCAAGCTGCAAGCTTCAAATGACAAGTAAGTTTTCTGCAAAAATCATTCTTGGAAGTTGTTAGAAAGTCTCCTGCTTTTAGACTACAAAGAGAGACAATTAGAAGATCAGAAGCATTGGAATTATTTTCCTCTTTGCAAAATAACTACATAAAAGATGGTCTCAGTAGTAGGTAGTGATATCTATTACCAAATGCCCTTTTCACTGGATTATATCATTCATGTTTTTCCTGGCCAAAATAATCCTGTTTCTTTTGCTACCCAAAGTACAGTTTCAACAGGAATGTGGAGAGTGCTTTCTATCTAAACTAACCTCTATTGTACTGAAGTCTTTTATGACTATATATTTAAAACTCCTCAGACTGATGAAGGCATTGAATCCAAGTCTTCTAACTTGTCTCACTGAATGCCTGAGCAAAAAGAGCTGTTATATAGCAACCAGGCAATTCTGGAGACACTAATGTCTGTGACAGTGACTTTCATGAGAATATCTGGGTATGCACAAATATGCTTTGAAATGCCTCTATGAAGCCACTTACCAGCCCTGGGTGCGAGATCCCCAAGCTGTAAGAACACTGTCAATTTCTGCCTGTCAGCTGAGCCACCTGTTTGTCAGCATGTTGCTAGCCCATCCCAAATGTGGGGCAGTTTCCTTCCATGGATTTCAAGTACCGTGTTTTACTTTGTAATTAAAAGAGCTAAAGCCATTTATAGACAACCACAAGTGAAACTAGCTCCAGCTTTAGCGCCATACCTCTGCCAGAGATCATCATTCCTTGAAATTAAATCAGCAGAAGAAAACCTTGCATATGTTAACCACTTAGTATAAGGCAACAGACTAGATTAAATGAGCAGTGAATAGGCGTTTAAACTAACCTGTAAGAGAAAAGGAATATTTGTTCTGCCATGCTGGCTGCAAGGATTGTCTTCCACAGCAGAACAAGAGCAAACAACTTGGGATGGGGGAATAATGTCTCTAACTGTGGATGTTGCAATTGTTTGCTAAGTGAAAGAAAATCGGAGTGCTAACAGAGCACACAAGCTCAGCCAAAGCGAGGTAGCTCATTAAGTCACATCAATTTGGTGACATTTGTTTGTATGCCCACAGTTAATGCTCTGGGGTTCTGGCTGGGTTTAGGAAGAGCTAGGTACAAGCTGTTCATGCTGAGCGCGTCTGGGAAGACCAGAAAGAAACTCCCAAATCTAAATGGGAAGTACCTCATGAATGTAAGTACTTACAGCGCAGGCAATCACTTCTGAGTAACAACTTTACAGGAGTCTGATCTCCTCAGAAACGCTACTTCAGTTTGTGAGCCATTTAAAAAACAAATTATCTTAATTTCAGATATGAAAAGACGTAAGATCCATTTGCTTAAGAAGAACAGTTCGAACAAATAACTGAGATAAATAAACAGATGAAAGCCACTGAATGGGTTAAATTTGTTACGTCCAAGTCGCTGCCAAATCTTCAGCTAAGAACAGGAAGTTTATTGGCAATTTTCTGAAAGAGGAGGAATCCAATGACAAAATGTGAGCCATTTGTCTTCCAGCCATTAAAGGAAATTCACTTTAAGGATGTTTCTGGAGTGGCTGCTGCTGCTGCTGTGCCCATTATAATTTATCAGTGTGTCTGCTGGTAGTATTATCATCAGCAGGGGCTCAGGTGGACTTCCATTAGTGCTATCAAAGTCTTCATTGGCAGAATATTCCACTGACCTAGACAGGATCTATCAAAAGCTTTCAAAGCCTCATCTGCCACAGATATTTTTTCTGCTAATTATTTTCAGCAAGTTTGTAAGATAATTCCTCAGGATGAGTTATCTAGGGAAAAGCAGCAACAACAAACATATTTACTAAATAAAACTGTGTCAGTCTTCATCATGTTCATTTATTTATAGGTCATATCCTTCTCAGCCTTCATCTTCTTGTGTGATGTTTAGAATATAAACTCGCTGGGAGAGATATTTTCTTATCTATCTCCACTCAGGTCCTAACTTTGATAGGGGTCTTTGGACACCATCACAGTAGACATGTTTAAAACTGATATGACTATATGTAACAAATGTAACTAGGGACACTTATTTAACCATATGCTGCATTAGCTTTATGGCTCTACTGCTTGCGTTGACTTAAACCTGTGTTAAATTCATGCCAAGTAATGAAAATTCAAGCTTGCGTAGTTTCTTTGTCTTGTATGTCTACACGTGTGACAGCCTGGGAAAGGGAGGGCAAAGGATACATCTAAGACTAGACAATCTAAAAAAATCTCCTAATTCTTTGACAAACAGCAACACAGACAGTATGCTCTCCAGGACTGTAAAAAAAGATGAACCCTATTAAAAAAAGGTGGCCTGCACAAAGTCCCCAATGACAAGCTTAACTGGTCATTACTTGCCCTTCTTGACCTCATCTTATTAATTTAATTGTAATATTAATTGATATCTTATTTGAATTAACAGTTTTATTTCTTGCAGTTTCATCTCATGAGTCTTAGTACAACCACATAAAAAAGGCAGTGCCTACCCTGAAGCCCTTATTACGTGTATTTAATATGGGAGGCAACAGGTGGGCGTAGCAGGCAGAAGGAGAGTTGCCTAAAATTACAGCAAAATCACTTTGGAAAAATGGTAAGCACCTATCACAACCATCATCTACAAATGTATTTTTTACAAAAGAGTGATTTATGGCTCTCTCTTTTCCTTTCTCCCAACATATCATTGCCCCTTTTAGCACTTATTATTTCCTCGTATGGTTGTCAGTCATTCCCTGCAGTTGGCAGGGTGAGTGAAAACAATCTGCTGTGATCAAATGCAGTTACTGTCTCTCCCTACCCCTTGATCACTCACTGGACTCAAGAGAGCGAGGTGAAGGCGGTGGATTTCTATCACTATTTGACATGACTCACAAAACACTTTGTAACCCACATCTAAAAGTGCACTTGTCAAGACCAAAGGTGGAAAAAATTGCAGTTTGCTTCTTCGCTTTAACTAAGTTACTTATGTGAGCAAGCTGGGAAAGAAATGCTGTATTCTGGCAAATGTTAACAGTGTGTGCATATAATTTTCCAACACATTTTGAATAATTGATGGTTCAATACTTTAAAAAAAACTTTCTCCTGCTTTTTTTGGATAGCTATTTTTAAAGACGATAACTTACATAAATGATTTCTTAAACTTGGATTCCTTGAAATGTAAAGTAACATCTAGCATTGACTCTGTTGCTGCTGTGTCTCCACATGGGTTGACCTTTGCAGTTAGGGAGATCATAGTGAATATGGTAATACTGTAGTGGCACTCTATGTTAGCAATGGGCATTATCATCAAATAAATTGAGAGGACTCCAAAGAAAGCCATGACTTATGTCTCAATAGACTACATTTTTACTCCTACTCAACTTGCAGAGCGAAGTCAGCATAGCTGGCTTTCTAGGTATCTACAGGAGTAACAGATAAATAAATAAGCAAAACCAATCAAGTTGAAGCCCTAAGGTTACACGAAGTGAGGTATGACTTGATAAGGTCACAGAAAATTGAAAAGAATGTGTGTTTGCTTGCAATTTTGGTCTGGAGGAAGAAAGTTTTCAAATAGCAACTGATGCATTTGAACAATACAAGCAGCTGTTTATGTCTATTTGGAAGGTGGTTTCTAAGTGTTCTGGCTTACAAGATATTATTCAGGTCGTTATTACATACATCTGGCTGTCCTGCCACTCTGTGAGGTGCTGCCGTATCATAGCAAGGTTAATAGAATGGGTAGCAGGTCTGCTCCTCAGTTTTCAGACATTACCATGGCAAATTTTGTTGTAACAACAATTTATGACAGTTTACTTTTATACATTGGGCTGTGAGTGAATGAGGCAAAAATCTCCCATTTGTGGATCCCTTTGGACTTGACTCGGTTAGCTGTGGGAGCATTACACTCTTACTACAAACATGTTTTAAATTATTTGGCGTCCAGGCTTTGCCCCTCACAAATACAGCTTGCATCAGTTTGGCAACATAAAGGAATTGAATGATATCTCCAGGCAGGAGTATCTTGATGCGAGCAAACATTGTCTTTTTGCCAACTCCAGACATCATGATGGTACATCAGAGGTGGAAGGGGCTTGAGCAGCGGGCACTGAGTGATTCTTTCTGGCAGAGAAGCTTCTTGGGCATTTCTGTCTGTCAGTGCAGATGACTTAAACCCTAAGGCTGTGCTAGAGGCTAGATGGACCCAGCTATCACCCAAAATCCAATTTGTACGTTGAACATTGTGCATGGTATGGACGTGCCATGTGTGTCTACTGTTTGTCTCTATGGAGTAATTTCAGCCATAGGCAACATTTCTGTTCAAAAGACAGACAAGATAACCAAAGATGATAACAGATTTGCTGCTTTGCCACAAGCTAACACATCTTCCTAATTTTTTTTTTTTTTTTAATGGTTTGTGCTTTCTAATCTCCCTAATCCCAGCTGGGAACTCAGATTTGTAAACAGTGATATAAAAATAATCTTATTTGGAATCTGTGTTACATTTGTCAGTAGGTGACTAACCTAATAACACACAGTAAGCAATAGATGGGAATCAACTGCCCTAAAAATATTTAGACTTCCAGGCAAAAGGCATATTCTTTTGATAGGTTATACTTCTGAGTATGGAAAAAAAAAAGAAAACTAACCATATACCTTAAGTAAACATTTGGTGCTAGCCAGTAAGCAAGCTCCAGCCTATAGGAATCCTATGGATTATTTGCAAGTCAAAAGTATTATAAAATACTTTATCTAATTTTATTTACCTTTCAGTATTTAACATTTATTTTACTGTGTTTTAGTCAAATATTTGTTAGAAAGTAGCCAATGGGAAAAAATGCAAAGAATGAAGAATGTTATAGTGTTAAATTACCTTAAATAAAATCATATAGGACTATCTGTTAAACTGATTAGGAAAAATCTTGGCACTAATAAAGCCAGTACCAAAGGCAAGTTAGTGTAAAGCAGGCTGGGATTTCACCTAGCACTGAAAAGTGGAAGAAAAAGTGGGAAATATTTTTAAAGGATTACTATTTCTTTTTTTTTTTCCTCACATAGGCCACACTGACAATATTGGATTGAAAACTCACTACTATTTTCTGTGATGACTGTATCTGTACTAAGTAATGAAGATTAAGACCATATTTTCTTTGCATGGTCTGTGCCTAACGAAAAGACAATCCCTATCCTAAAAACTCCATGATCTAACAAGTTAACGCAAAGAGTAGTGGAAAGATTCCCATTGACTTTAGCACACATTAAATTGTTCCCTAAGTATGACTGGAATGTTTGATCATTTAACGGTGCATGCTCTGGAGGGCCTGCGAATGTGAAGAGAGAAAGAAGGCTTTCTTCCTCCCAAGTCATGAATAATTATAACACTTCAAATATTGTCACTTGTTCTTTTGTTGTGATTGTCAAAAAATATAATAGTTCTTTACAGGGGAAAAAAAAAAAAAAAGGAGAGAATATACAAATGAGTATCTGCAATGAACTATCATTCATTCTGGATATAATAACTGGATATAATAAATGATTTTTCCCCAGGCATATTTTCATACCTTTTGAAAAAAACTTTTTATTATGGGAATCACTCACTTCATAAAAATCAAAAGCAATAATGATCAACTAATATTCATGATAGGGATTTGGTGATACTGAAACTAAATACATCCCCAGCTCCATAGGTCTTTTCTCTGGGATGCTCGCCTAATTGGTCTGAGGTAATTCTATAATTATTACTCATGTAAAGCAAGTTTAGTATGTTAGTTTTCATCTGTACTCTTTTCCTTTCTGAGAAGTTTCCAAAAACTTAGATAAAGTCTTAACAAAGGAAAACAAATAGTAGGAAAACAAATGGTCAGATCCATTCGGTAGGTCCTGGCTGTGGCTAATGATTGTCACGAATTGAATATCAAAAATCAGAAAGTACCATCTTTCACTGACTTCTGTTGCCGAAACATTTTTATTTTTTTTTCCTTTCTTTAATATAGGGGATTGGTCTCTGATAATTGGCCATCATACTTAAAATTGAGGTAATTACAGAGAAAGATTCATGACTGTTACTAGTATTCAACATACATTTCCGATACCGCAGGCTTTCATTGCCAAAATATACCCATGGGAAATTTTGTGATGTCCTTCTCTAAATGCTCCTCGAGTTCAGATTTAACTAATAAACATATTTCATCATCTAATCTTAGTCTTGAAGGAAATAAAAATGACCTTTTCAGATGAGTAGATATTGAGAATTTCGATCTGTGTAGTACTCTTGGCATTCCAAATGAAAGCACAGTGCATGTCACTAAAACGCTGAGATGAAATACAATTCCAGTTATTTGGCCTGTTCATTATCAGAGTTGTACGGTTTAAAATTAAAACATTGCACTGTTTGTGTATGATCATCCAGCATCATATATAGGTATACAATTGTGTGTATGTAAAAATATTTACACTGTATTAAAAGTAAAATCCTCTGAAATATTTGCATTTCTTATCATAACACTTAAAAGCTTCCAGAAGTTGTTTGACAAATATAGATGTTTTTCACTGATGAAAGGTTCTCATTTACTGCAATACTTCCCTATTACATAGAGTGTACAGGACATTGTTAATGTTTAGAATATGCAGAAATTAAAAGCAAACACAAGACAGTTTCCATTCTCTCTCTTTTACAGCTCTATCAGAAGATAAAATGCTGACTTTTCAATTTGCCAAATGGAGTAGAGAACCTGTAGTATGTTTCTGATTCCTAATTCAGAAATACCAACCTGAAGTTGCCAGCAGCCTCCTGTCAGTGTGAATCCTACACTCTGACACATCAGCTTAAGTGCATGGAAATGGCTTTGTGAAGTCAAATGACTTCTTTAAGGTCATGGCTCTGAAATAGATACTAAGTTTGTGAGTCATTGCATTATTTGATAATAGAAACGTCCTTTGTTTCTCTATTTACATTATAAGCTATCTCTTTAGAGCAGAGTCTTCTCTCTCAGTCATGATTGTTCAGCACAGGCTAGCTTGATATTGCCCAGCCCTCAAAATAATGAACAGAATATTGTGAAAAGTAACGGAAAACATTATTTGGGATAAGACTGAAACTACTTATACTACATTATCACAAGGAGTCCTCAGACCAAAAATGAGGTCCTTCATACGCTAGGTTAAGAACAAGCAAATTGTGCCTGTAAAGATGTTCTATCTATTACTGAATTGAACAAGCAAGAGTGTAGGCAAATATGCATTTATATAAACATACACACATATACTTGTTGATGTATCTCAGGTGTCAGTAATATTATTGACAGTCATGATCCCTGTTCTTACTGTTCTATCTCATATGAAGAAAAGATCTAACATTTCAGTAATGTTAAGGTAGAATATTCAAATGAAAAGAATATTTTAAAGTTTTTCTTTGTGACATATTGCCCTATAATTAAAAGCAATTACGTAATGGTAGGACTAGAGGGAATGGATTAAAACTAGAGATAGGACGATTCAGACTGGACGTTAGGAAGAAGTTCTTCACTATCAGGGTGGTGAGACACTGGAACAGGTTGCCCAGAGAGGTGGTGGAAGCCCCATCCCTGGAAGTTTTTAAGGCCAGGCTGGATGGGGCTCTGAGCAACCTGATGTAGTGGGAGATGTCCCTGCCCGTGGCAGGGGGGGTGGAACTAGGTGATCTTTAAGGTCCCTTCCAACCCTAACAATTCTATGATTCTATGTATATACATTACAAATATGCAAAAGTGTGTGTGGACATGTACGCAAATTCACAATCACACCAAATTTTGTTTTCGTTTTTGAATGTAAAATAATCTACTATTCTGAATCAGTTCACAGTGCTGTGTCTGTGTCACTTAATTCGATTACCCAGTGTTCAAGGGTAAGAAATGGCTGCAGAAAATCAACCAGACAAAAAACCAATTAATGCTTATTGGCTAAGAATTGGCTGAGCACAGAGAGAGTCTAGGAGGTGGACTAATAATTTTATCCTGAACAGTGGGTTTATGTTTGCCATTGATCACTTAAGTTTACATTTCTCAGACCAAAAATAAAAAAAATAAAAAAAAAAAAAAAGAAAAAAAGAACAGAGTAGCTATAGCAAAGGTAGTGTTTTTCTTTCAGTTTTAAAATATCTTTTCTTTTGAATACTGATTTTGCACACAATGTTTATTGGTTTTCATTATGAAATTATATTTTATATCTAGTAAGGAATTTCAGGGGGTCAAAAATCTGCCATCCCAGTTGTACAATACAGCATTTTTTCTTAAGGACTTGACACTTCTGTTCATGGATGCGTTTGAGTGAGGGAGAAGAGTAATCTGATTTCAGAATCCTTAAGAAGGAGTTCAGAATCTGACTTCAGAAATCTTTGAAATATATTATAGATTCTTACATGACATGGCATGTATCCAAATAAATCTCTGCTCATGCCTTACTCTATCACAACCACAGTGTGCAACTGGTGGTCCAATCTATATGGAAAGAGCTGGTTGGGGATGCATTATTAGCAGGATTTATAATTCTCTCCTAATTTTACAGAACCAGAGTTGTGTAACTAGCAGCAGCTGTTAAGAAAATTTTGCAATTAGTTTCTGAAACTTCCCTTCAGTAAAATTTCCATGGTGCTACACTAATGGATTTATATGCTATAAACATAAATTAGAAGACACCACAAAGAAAAAGTATAACTGAAAATGTTGCTAAAGTCTCTAAAAGCCTTTAAAAAAGATCACATTTCCAGAGTTTTTTTACATTGTGTGATATTTATTGCAGCAGAAGCCTTAGTCAGACATGATCTCATTCCAAAAGGATTCTCTGCAAACTCAGAACAAGGGTTGTGTATTTGAAAAATGTGGCAAAGGTAGTTATGCACAAGCATGGTGGTTCTTAGGCACTATCCCTTCTTTGGTCATCATAGAGAACTACATCCCAAATCTCACAATTGCACCGAGTGGGAGCTCAAACGGACCCATCAGCTTAAATTCCACATGCTGCTGGGTGTAAAATTGTATTTTCGTGTGAAAAATGGCACTAGAATTTGGCTGGAATTTAAGAGACCAAGTCAGACAAGACAGCAAGACAAACTTTATTGTCTGTAGCACAAAAACCCCCAGTCACATAAAACACCTGGACAAGTCCCTATTCTTACACAGTTAAAGTCAAATATCTAAAGCCAATGATGAAATTAGTATAGCTGTATCTATCATACATGTGGAAAAGCTTTCAACCCCTGCAGGCAAAGTTTGACTTTAAGTATGAACTCTTCTCAAGCTAGTTCTACTACAATATTCGGAACGTTCAACCAAAATCATGTCGTACTATTGTTTTTGACACAAGGAAACTGACTTTTTACACTTTTTTATTACTTTAGGCATTTATTAAATAAGATATTGCCTTTGAACTAACAGAGATTCTTCTGATGGAGCTACTATTAAGGTATCTTCTCGATATATTAATAATCTTTTATGTCAGTTAGAATTGACGCTGCAGGTCTTAATAACATAGTAAATATTCTTGGTTGTATTGGAAGACTGAGGAATATCAGTACAAGATACTACTTTTTTATACACTATTTATTTAATTGTGGAGTTACAAGGGCACATAACACCCTGCATGTGTTTTCTGATAAATTGTAAACCAATACATAGATATGGTAGCCAAATACAGTAAATAATCAACAAAATAAAGAGCAACAAGAAAGATCAAATAATGTGGACATGAGTAAGGGCTGAATTATAGAAGACTATGCTAATAATCAATAATAGTTACTGCCTTTTTTGAAACTCCATGGGAGGACAAAGAGGATATTGCAGTTTGAAGAACAAGTAAAAAATGGCTCAAAGGGAGTCTCCACTTCTTTTAAATGTTTGCTTCTCTTCAGTATCAGAAGACTATAATTAACTGTGAATGTTTATAATTTTATTTAGAGGAGGGTGCAAAAGTGAGGTGCAGAGTGAAAAGAACTTAGACCAGCACGACAGATGAGTGGAAGGAAAGACTTACTAGCTACATCTGTATGAGCAGAAAATAATTTTCAGCCATGATGAGGCATTTCTTTAAAAAATAGAATCAGTTTTCAGTTTAAAGCTTGGAATTTTCTTTCAGTTGAAGACCTTCAGAAGAAGTTTTTAGTTTAAAAACAGACAAACAAACAAAAAAAACCCCAAAAAGCCAACAAAAAACAAGACAAAAAAAAAAACCCTGTAAGCCTTTACTGAATTTTTCTTTGAACGCTTCTCACAGTTTCATTAAAAACAAAATTCAAATTAGAATATTTGGTAAGTTTAAGTGACAAGCCTATGTGATGCATTATTGAAAGGAGAAGGAAAAAATCCTTTAATATGTTTTGTAAGAAAATTCCTTTAATATTTTTTGTAATACCTGAGTCAGATTTTTGACTTAGAATAGTAGGACTGATGCTGGGCATATCAACAGGAAGCAACTATACATAAAAACAGAGGAAATGCCTTACTGGGTCAGCCCAATAGTCCCTGCAGCCGAATATTGTGTCTGGCATTAACAATAGAAAACCTTATTTAAGCACATGAGCTCGGTCGCTTTGTACTCACCAAACATCTGTACTTTTTATATTAGAAAAGCTAGACAGGACACCCCAGACTGATCCTTTAAACGTCCATTTATTGATCTGTTGCATGCAAAGTTTTCTAGCCTCTTTATGACCCTACTGATAACATCTACCACCACAGTGTTGGTAAAATAAAATGCATGTTTGATTAGAGTGAGAACATGCATAACAAAAAAGTCGGTTTTAAATACATCCCAGCACAGAAATCTCAGCCTTGGGAATATACAACATATGTAAATTATTTGGTAATTATATGAATTAACCTTACCTATAGCTCTCCTGCAGAGGATGGGATAAGTTATTCCTTCTCCATATTTTTACTTCCTTGAGATTTGAATATTCACCCCCTACAATGCAGAAGGCTTAATGCAGTTAAACTTTGTGAAGTGTTTTGGGACGTTAGAGAAGAAGAATCCATACAAGTGAAAAGTATTATTTCCCACGATCTCCTGTTTGATCAACACTACCCCTTTGCTTTGGAAAAGGCTAGTGAAGCGTATTCAAGTTAATTTACAAACTAAGACTTTAACTTAACAAGGCAAGAAAGAACAAATGGAAAATGGAGCTAAGACCTCCATTTTTTGGTTTAAGATTTACTCTACAGAAGTAGAGCAGAGACTGAGATTAAAATTGGAACACAGCAGCAAAGCTATTATTAAAGCGTTTACTGTTAGATGATGGAGAAAGGAGAATGAAATAAAGTGTTGCTAATAGGGACATATTCAGCAAATTTGTGACCTTTTTGTTAGCAAAATGCAAAGTGCTTTCACATAGAGCATCAGTATAGTGCTACCACTGTTTTCAGTGTATGTTGCCTGAACTGTGGAGATTTGGAACGTACACCTAAAGGAAAAATTCATCATATTAACAAAGCAGCGTGGATTAGAGGAAAGAGGTGGGCCAAATCATTAAATCCTTACTTGAGCAAAGCTCCTGTTTGTCTCAGTGGTATTGTGCTCAGATAATTGTTGCATGCAGAGATTTTAATCTGATTAACAAGGTATGGAAATACACACCAGAACAAGGCAGATACACTGTCATCCACTTTCTGATCTCAGCACTGAAAATCAGATTAGATAAGAGTTTCTGTCACTCTGTATTATGCTTTTACATTTTCCTATAATTACAGGTGTAAATGGCAAGAGCTTCAGAAGAGTTTCTTTAAATGTAAAAAGTTTTCCTCCTCTGCCAATATTTTAGCAACGCCTCAGTAACCAATTAAGACCGAATGACTTCACTTCAGTCAAACAGTAAGTGAATTAACCTGAACCTGTGGTCAAGTTCACATATCCCAGCCTAGACAGCAGCCACTTTCTGTATTCCACGAATACTCACGCTTGTCACAAGCTGTCTGCATCCAGTTTCTAAAGGAAATTGGTGTGCAGACTGGCTCACTCCATATTTAACGCTAGCTTCAGCAGTAATTAAAAATTAGAAGTGATCTTCAGGAAATCAATTAATTATGCATGCAAAATGCACCAACTAAATTTGGACGCACAATTAGATGACTAATCATAGTTTGAAAAGGTTGAGAATTGCAGTTGCACACTTATAAGGATGCTGGTGACCTATCCTATCCCTGATGCCTGTACTTTCCTGTTTAGAAGCTTCTTAATTTGTTTGCTACTAAGATTTGTTAGTCAGATATTTGACACAACTGTAACACAAGAAAATGCCTGACAAACTGTTTACATAGGCAATACTAGCAAGTGTCAACATCAAGAGTCCAGAAACTTCAATATCTGAATTTCTTTGCTCGCTAATGGGGATATCCTTATCCCCATTTTTTTTTTGAGTTTCAATGCAAGTCTCTCTAGAAACTTGCATTTGCAACAAATCAGTGTTATTAAAAATGAACCTCCATTTGGGCTGGCATGCGGGGTAGTATTTATCAGGCCAGATTTGCATATGAAGCTCTGGGGGAAATGGTAAGTTACATCTGTCCTGAAGCTACTATCCCACTTCAAAACCACTGTTATTTAAAGGCAAATATCAACAAATTTGGGAATAAATCATTACTTCCAATGCTGCACATTCTGCTATATTTCCCAGTGTGGCATCAGAACAGGTTGATCTCCAGACATTTTGCAACTTTAATAAGCTACTGCCTAACCATCTGACTCGCTCACCCCAGATTAATTTCAGTTTTATCTTTTCAGGGATCACTTAATCTTCTGACGGAAGTTCCCAGTACAGTTAAATTTGATTTGCAGGAAAACTTCAATTTTACAATATAATCAGTTCTCACCACTTCACTCAAAGGCCTTTCAATCTTTTTGTTTTGTTTTCCTTTGTTTTGTTTTGTTTTGTTTAATACACTCATATCCAGAACATACAACCATGATGGAAGTGTTGCATTTCTCACTGTTTAAGTGCAAGCATGAAGGGCACAACAGCTGTCATCAGCTGTGAAAGGGTTTTCATTCAGTAGATTAAAAGTACAGAACGGGGTCAGGTCACAGATCAAGGAAGCGATAAGAGTGGATGACAAGCACTCACTTCTCCCAGTGTGTACTTCAGCTTCCACTGCTTTTCTATGGAAGCAATAGCTCTCTCCTATATCTGAATTAAAAAAAAAAAAAAAAAAAAAAAAAAAAAAAAAAAAGATTTAGTGCATGATTATAATAAAAGCAGAGGAAGAGACTAGCTTTCTGCTTTTTTCTAGTACATTTTATTTCACTGCTTCTGGAATCACCTGACATAACACCTGATGTGAGTGAAATACAGCCCTGAAGGCAGACTATGTATCTATTTAAGAGTGTAGTAAGTCACATTATATACCAAAATATGACAAACAGCATCATATGTCACTCAAATGCTGAAAAGTTTGGGTGGGAAAAATGAAATTTTTTAGATTCACCATTTCGATATTAGTATCTGTAGAAAGTATTTCCCATAAGAAATATCACAGTGCTGTGGTCAGGTTTGCAATTTTTATGGCCTTGACCTCCCTCCCATCAAAGGGGAGAAATATTAAGAATATAGGCCAAATTCCCATGCTGTAATCTACAATGAGTTATATTTTACTCTGAAAGTAATCTTTGGCAATCATATTCTTTTGAATGGAACAATTTGGAAATAAAATATCAGTCAAGTTGGAACCTTTCCCCCGTCTTTATATGGAATAATATTTCTACAAGATCAGAGTTAACAAAAGCAGAAATTCCTTGGAGATGCCCCTCCAACTAATGTCCTATCTGAAATCCGACAATTTAAACTGTACCTTCTCCACCAAGATAATTTCATGACCCTCCCAAGTGTGTAGGACTCCCAAGAAAGTAGAAGTAAATTGAATAGGAACATGAAGCTGATATTTGAAGTTATTACAGACAGGATATCCTGAATCCAAATACAGAGGATACGCTACGATACACTTACTCGGACTGGATGGTGCCTCCTTTGGTAAGTATTCCTATTTCTCTCATACTACTGAACATATCAAATAACAGCAAACCCTGTCCAATTCATCTTCCATCTAGAAACTGAGCACAGTGGCTACAGTCACAACATTGTGTTAATCAAAGCCATTTCTATACCTTCTGTGAGTCACACTTGTATTGTGATGACCTGCGAATATGACTGAAGGCCCAAATCTGTCTCATGTACATGATGTGGTATGCTGCTCTCTAAGTATTTCTATGTAATGCAGTTCTATAAAATAAGGCAGATAAAGATTATTCATGATACCGATACCTCTGATCCTTTCTTTAATGATTTTACATGCACTGGAAAATGTATTTTCATATATTTTTAGAAACTGAAAAATGTTTTGAACAACTTTGAGTTTGTTATTCCGTCTCTGCTATTATCACTTTGGTTTTACTAGTAAACAGAAAGATACCGCTCTGAGATACATCTGGAAAAAGTTGACCTCACTATTTCCTTCTCCTGCGTTATATGTGACTGGAGAATTCCAGTCTACACAGTCTTGGCAATGCTACTTAAACACTGGTTTAAGCTGCAGAACAAGACTTTCACCAGTGAGTGACAAATGAGCTCATCTTGCACTCTTCTGAGATATACATGTTTTTAATGCACTTACACACCTCAGTTGCACTACTAGTAAAAAAGAAAGTCAGCTTATACTTCTGACAAGGTTACAGAACAAAGTAGTGTTAGACTATAAGAGGTAGAGGTGCAGTGAACACTACTTCTAACAGGGATCAGAGTGCTTTAAGTGTTTTATTACACATCCATTCTTCAGAAAAGCATATTTTACAATCCTTTCTCAAAAACTTAATATCTGTCTTGTGTAATTATCATTAAAGGCCACTACCGCAAACATATTTATCATTTTATTGGGAGATAATATTCAGGACATGAATGATGAAAGGAGTAGGATATCAGGTAACACCTCAAAATGGTGTGGTTGTATAATACAAATAAAAGACAAATATTAGCATAATGTGTACTTAAACATACCATTTCAAAACCCTTGGGTTTTCTTGAGTGGTTCTAAAGAAGAATATGTCCAACCTTTTTTTCCTGGAATAGACAAGCAATTTATACTGTGTCTTAATGTTGTAAATGAAATCTTTGTGCACCACTATTAGTACCACCACTGGCTGTCCCTGACATGTTATTCCTTGTAAATGAAGTTGTTTTTACAGCACACTATTCAATAACAAATGAACAACAGTGCTAGACAGCCCCAGTGCAGCCCAGAAACCATTGTTCTAGCAGTGCACATATAGCTAGCTTCTTCATATGTGCTAGCTTATATATATATACGTCTATGTCTATATATATATAGTCCTTTCAGTGTTTAAAACTGTTCAAATTTTGGTGACTGGAAAGTATACAACATCTGAAGAGAAGAAAAAAAAAAGAGGAAAAAGAAAAAAAAAAAGAAGAAGAAAAAAGAAAAAAAAAGATAAAAAAGATAAAACTGAAAAAGCAGGGTACCAGGTGGCAGCCTTGTTGTTGCATTTATCTTATAAGTAATGTGTCAATTTTTTCCATAACAAGCACATCCTGTATTGTGTGTGTCCTCTCAGTCATTGATGGAATTTCTGTGCTTTTCCAATTTCTCACAATGACACTTTTTGATGCCATGATCACGGCTGAGAGCAGAGGTCACCACATTGCCTCCTGGTCAGCCATTTCAGGCATAGCAAAATAAAAGATGTGTCAATTTGTGTTTGGTTGTTTTGGGAACTGGGGGTTTCTTTTTTATTTGTTGTAGTCTAAGTGGCAGACTTTCTGGATGAAGCCATTCACCACTCATTCTTCCTTCTTTCAAAAAATTAGTGATAGAATTATATTTAGGTTTCTGATGTTACCTTTATATGTTCAACAGTTTCTTTTGCATGTTTAGTTCTAAAGGCATGATGACACACATAACACATGGTTTTCATTTGTTATTTGCAGCATTAAGAAAGAAGATACTCCTTTCTGTTACATCTCACCTAAGATTGTGTAATGAATCTTTGAAATACAATTGAAGAAAGAAAAGAAAAAAAAAATAATTTGGAGGTCCCCTTATGTTCAATGTTGCTTCTCTGCTCTTAGCAGCAGCAGTTAAGAGAAAAATCACAGCATAAACATGCTATGTCCATGGAGATATTTTCCATATATAAATAACAGAAGCTATCTCTGATATGCATTCTTTTTTCTTTCCCTATTCCTTCTAGGTTTACAGCACTTTGCCTGTAGTTAGCAAAATGAACTAATTCTGTCTCCTAATTGAGACCATCAGTTTCCTCATCTAAACAGACACCAAGCGAGACTTTACAGAGCCTCTGCTACTTCATTTCATAGTCCTGAGATGACAGTAAACATTTAGAAAAGTGTTGTTTTATGACTAAAATACTGTTTAAATCCAGACCCTTTCTACAACCCACTGCTAGATCCTAAAATTTAAGAGTTTATAGTGACAATGGGTGCTCTGAGATTCGTAATTTGTTTTACTTTAGAGTCATGTTTCCCATTCGCCAACTGTTAATAGAAACAAAACCCAGAACCAACTCAATGTTATCCAGGCAGGGTTTTCTAAACTGTTGCGAGAGCTGGTCCATGTGTTGATAAGGCAAATTCATAAAATGCTAACTGACAAGTAATTCTCATCTAAGTCCTCCAACCATGTTAATATCTTAATATCTTTGAAACTCATTACATGGAGTATAAAATCAATTTGCATTAAAGCACATTTTATTTATTAAGATATGCTAAACACTGATTACAAAACTTTCATTACTGAATTTCTGCACAACAACTGTACAGGTAGAAGGAGCTTGGCTATTTAAACAGACACATTGGATATCAATATAGTACTGCCAAAGGAAATCAATACAGTTTTTACCGTATGCTACTCCTTCCTTGGTTCCAAGCAAAGGTTATCCCCTAAATGTGTGAAATGAATAATATAATTTTACCGTGCTTTTTTGCCTTCCTACTCTGACTTAGGCAGAGAAAGTGAAGTTTAAAAATATGCCCATACAAGACAGTATTTTATACATACTTCTTCTGTCTCCTTTCAATACAAAATGTCTACCTAAGCGTCCTCCTTAGCAGCCAAAAAGCCTGATTTTTTTTTTTTTTTCCCCCACTAGGAAGAGAGAGGATAAAATATTTTCCCATGACAGTTTTATTCATCAACAGGTACATGAAATATCATTAAGCTCCTACAGCAGTACCTCTTTTCATTTCCCTTGCATATGAAAGCCCAACAAATACATATAAATAACAGCTCTGAGTTATTTCCACTTCAAGTCTTTCCATGCCAGCTTAGGTGGGATGAAACAAAACCCTCAGAGTGGCTATCAATATTTGGTGGATCTATTGCTCTTCATTCAAGGAGTGTTCATGAGAGAAGTGTGAAACAGAAAGATTTTCTTCAAGCCAAACTTTTTTTGTTTCCACAACAAATGTTTCTTTTGCCTCCCCTTCCACTCACCAGTACAAATACAAAATGAAAGACTCATCCTGAATGTAGGGGAGGTTCTTGCTGCTCATGGCAAAATAAATAAATAATCAGATAACTAACTAACTAACTAACTAAATAAATAAATCCCATTCTTACTGGAATGCAAGAAATACAAGAAACTGGAAGATACAGATTGGAGACAGCCTGAGACTTCTGTAGAAAACAGCAAAACGCAAGGCAAGTCCTTGACCTCTCACCAGCTGTGGTAACACAGGGAAAGCATCTTTTAGGCTATTAAAGTATCAATATCCTCAGAGAGTCATGCCAAGGCAATTCATTCAGCTCTTTTGGGAGAGTTGTCTCTTATGAGAACTGAATCAAAAAAGTGGAAAGAAAATTAAGTAACATACCACATTAGAGCAAGGAATAGCGCTTACAAACACTTAAACACATAGACCGATGTCTCCATTGAAGAAACATAAGAAATATATCAGATTTTTCTTTAAAAATAGACCTGAATTTCTCTGCTAGAAAACACTATAGCAATTTATTACTTTAAAAAGTTTTAAGTTATATGTGGCCTAAATGCTATTCATTGATCTTGCCAGGCCAAACGTTTTTTTTGGCCAGATATGGCAATATTACAAGCAGTGTGAGATTACTAGCGTCTGTTCAGTGAATCCAGAATGGTTTCCTTGCTAATACAGATTTACATAAACGAGTATAAGAGTAATTGCATGTGAACGAGAAGAGTCTCCCCTGGGGATAAGGCTATCACTTTTTTAATATAGTGAAGGAACGCATTTAAGGTCACGTAATTTTTACTCCAAAATCTAAAGTGCTCAGGATGCTTAACACTAGTGGTATTTCTTCAGAAAATAAAACAGAACAGATTTCTGAAAATTCAGTAGGTGATTTTGGTGGCTTGCTATGGCATGAATTATGCCATTTCACTACTTCTTCATTTTTCCAGGCTCAGAATGCATATTGTTTTTCATACCAATTATATTAGGGACACCATAGATCCACCCAAGCATTACACTGCATTATTAGCAGGTATGTTTTCAAAGCACTGACCACGGTAACTTAGTTGTAACAGCTTCAAAAACTTGCACTCTCTATCACATCCACCACTGCCCACCCCCCCTCCCAAGAAAAATAACCCTCATCTTCCCCCCCCCCCCGCCCTCCCCCCGCCCCGTGCAATGTTATGCTTCCTGAGCAACATCTATGGACAGATGCTTTGGCCTTTAATATCGTAACTTAAGCCTTTACATCCTCATGGTCAGAGAGTGAATGTCGAAGTACTCTGTATGCATGTACTTCCTTGTAGCTTATTAATGACAGCATTTTTTCTTCTTAATATTCTGCCCATGTTCCTGTTCACAGGAAGGCTGAATGATGTAGACTGTTTCTTGAAATCTTTGCCTTGATGATTTTTGCTTCCTTTATCCACGTCAGCATGAGGTACAATCAAGAAATAAAAGCCTATTTTTGAGATACTGGTAGGAATAGCAGAGTGCTTCCCTCTTCACTCCTCCCCTGCACTCTCTCCCTTTTCTTTTTTGAGTAAATGATAATTTTTATGTAGGGCTTTCTTTGGTAATCAGATTGATTTTGTCTTCCTGATCAGTGCTCATCTGTACATCCTACCAAAGGGAAGTCTGCATACAAGTCAGCTTCTTCTGAAAGTTCATTCCCATTCTGAAAACTCATTCCCAATCTTCGTGTTTTTTGCAGTTATTTGCTCTACAGCTTCAATGCCCTCCCCCTCCCCTCTTCAATTCTAAACTTTTTTATGTTTCTATAATGTGCAGCTAACAGAATACTTGGTAATAATGCCTCATGCATTAGACTTTCTGCAGTGACCCACTGAGGTAAGCAGAGAGTTGTTAATTTTTTCTCTATTACTATTTTAGGATGAGGTTTATAACTTATTATAAAGCATTTGGTAAGTTATCAAGCATTGCTCAAAGAGTTTGCTACTCTGTGATGCAGCATGTGAGTTTCCTTTTATCCTACAAGCTATATTAAATCATATAAAATCCTTGAAGAAAGAGTAAATAAACCACTAGATTTTCTTCAGCAAAAATCAGCTAGTTTATCTGACCTAAGTCTAAGATGGCACCTGTGCTTAAAGAAAGTAATGATTTATTTTCCCTTAATTTTTTGCTGGAGGTAACCAGATTCACAAGCCGAGGAACAGTATTCCTATACAAGTTTATTATTAATGCCATATAGTGTATTTTTGATCAGCCACACATAAAGAGGCTTTGCTCTGAATGAATATCTTACGATGTGTCAGCAGCCCTAGTTTTAAAGGAGAACATGGAGGCAATGGTCCAACTATGCCCCGAAGCATACCCAGGAGGCCTTAAATCTGCCTGTTTGTCAACAGACATATCCTAAAATATAACATTTTAAATATTTTCCTTTCTTTCCTAAATAGTATACGAAATAGATAAAGCCAATATCTGAGAAGATTTAACTGTTACCTGTATCAAAGGCCGAAAATGCAAGAAGAACCTTGGATTCGCCATTCACACAGATACAGAAGCTGGCAGCCTCCATCGGACACAAGAGTTCTGGATTAGGCTCATGAACAGCCATCCAGGTCAGCTACAGATTGACGATAGTTATTCTTTTCACGGAAGTGCTTAATAGTGCTTTTAAGGACTCTATTCCACTAGAAGCTATATACATAGAGGGATAAGCAAACCAATATCTAATGGCAGATTACAGTCTAATGGCAGATTACAGTACAAATATATCATGTTTGCTGTTGTAACAGATTAACGTCACTGCTAGTGTGGCAAAGTGGGCAGTAAAAGGCATCCACTATCAATGCCTATTTTAACTTTGTATGTGACTGTTCCTTTGTCCATAATGGTTAGCAATATTTGGCATCTAGCAGGATTGTTCTAATACAAGAAACTGATGAAGTACATCATGCAAAGACCATACACGTAAACCCCATTTCCCTAGATATACAATTACCAAAAGCAGGCGCTTCCTTCATTCATTCTTTTGAGTCTATCTCTCCAGAATATTCTGTACCCAAGAAATTCTGCTGCACACCTTCTTCACCCAGTTTACTGAACAATCCCTAACTCCTATTTTTGCAATGAGCAGACTTCACAGCCCCAATGAATTCTCTTCTGATCAGGCCTTGCTGGGCAGTGCAAAGCTATGGGTGTTAGCCACTGCTATTTCTATTTGTTACTGTCTCCAGTTGTTTCAATACATAAAAGGAGCTAAAATTGCTCTTTCAATTTAGAAATAAAACAACTCACCCATTTGCAATTGTTTTTGCAGCAAAGATAACTTCGAACATGCAATATAAATACAATTTCTTCATGCCTATAGTCTATAACAGATCTTCAAATGGTTTGGAGATGTGCTTGAGGTTGCAGCACTTTCAAGAAAACAGTTTTTTCAAATAGACCAATGGGGTCATTGCAGTATGCCTTATACTCTGTATACCTTGTGGAAATTAACTCAAAGTACATACCTTCCTTTCTTACATGAAGAATTCAAAACAGGCACACTGTTATATTTTTTATCTTACAACACGAATAGTTCATTATGTGTTTAAACAGTAACTTAAATTAAAATGTTATGAAAACACAAATTTGATGTCAAGCAACCAGGGAATATTCTCTTTTGGGATGTTAAGCCAACAGCACAATTAAAGCATGGCAGAGAACCCAGATAAGCAATTATAGACAACAGTGTCACAAAAGTGAATAACCCTATATCTTCTTTCTTTTTTTTACTTACATGTATATAGCAAGAAAATAGAGGTGTGTATTAGTATAATATAATTTTTGGGTTATTTTTTATGCACATAAATATGCATACCAAAATTACTGTCTGATACAGAGGGAAGGGAGCCAACTTATACTCGCCAGCTATAGTAACCTTCCTGAGAAATCTGAGCTAGAAAACCAAAATGTGAGAGACAAAATTACAGAAGGCTCATGAACAGAATTCTGTCCACATAAGAAGAGCTTTCCAAAACTCTTCTTAGAGGTTCCTGATAGTTAATCTTACTGAAAACTTGCTCTTCAAGAAATAAAACACCAACCCACAAATTTTCAGGGGTATGTGAATAGCACTGGTAGAAATTGCAAACACAGTACTAGACTTTATGAGAGAATCTGAAGAAACACTAGGAACGATATCAGCAGCTTTTAGAACTTTTCTTTAGTATATTGGGTAGCAGAAGCTGATGGCTTATATAGGAAAGCAAGCACGAAATACTCTTAAGCCCTTTTAATTTCCAGAATATGATCCTGTAAATAGAATAGGGTTTTACTGTAAGTAATAGGCAAATTGAAGTGCTATTCTCCCCTGCTTTCCCCTGCCCCAAATTTTGAGAGCATGTCCCTGCTCTTTTGACTGCATGGGCACAATTTATAGTGAAGACATCAATTTAGTGTGATTTTCCCTTTCAATGTGGACAGTTTAATTATTCTGTGAAAACAACAGAAATGGAGATCTATCTTTGTTCACAGTCAGGCAAACGAACACAAGCTGAAACAATCGTTAACATCAAGGAAAACTTTTAGTGGATTTAAGAGGGATATATTAACCGTGGTGAAGGACGGATGGATGGATGGATGGATGGATTTCACAGTTATCTACTGTGAGGGTGTTACACGTCAAACAGAAATACAGAATGGACATTTCTATGGCAGGATTCATTTCATGTTAAAGTTCTTGCCTCAGATAGATTAAAAATATGTCTTCAGGAAAGCAAATGGAATATTGTGATCAACGTGAGCAGTCACTGTAGGGAAAAAGTTTGTCACAGGCTAAACCTGTCTATATTTAGTCAGGTACTTGAAAAAAAAGTCAAAAAGAAAAAAAAAGGGGGAGTGGGGGGTGGGGTGTGTGTAGCTGTAAAACTACACAATGCAATTCTTTCTCCACAGTCTTGATTCCATCATCCACTTTGGTATTCTTTCAGCAACTAGCTCCCTGCTGTGAGGAATTTGCAAGAAATCTGCATTATAGTAATTGTTCACTGTAATTTTCTGCAAAGACTGATCTCACAGAAAAATTGCTTCTTTTCCTTCTTTTTCTTTTTTTTTTTTTTTTTTTTTTTTGTGTCCAGTTGCCTTTGTATAATTAATGTTGCACGCTAAGATACAGGACTCAGAATTACCCATATTTAATAAAACATTACAAAAGTCAAACTGTGTAACTGTTTTATCATTTAATCAAATATTCCCCCTGGGTGGTTGTCACTGGAAAACTTCCATGACAGCCAAGGAAGACTTCGGCTGTATTTATGCACCTTCAGTCTTTGATTGGTGTTTGAAGCATGTCCAGAGCATAGTCATTATAAATTACATTTATAATAAATTAGGATATCTTCTTTATTTTTTTCCTTTTGAAATATCAATATTTCTTCTAAATTATTTACATTCATCCAGTTCCGCACGACAAGAAATTTAATCTTGTTTTGTTTTCCCACTGGGCTTCCCCCACACTCTTAAATTTGATTGTCTGATAAAGCTGAGCATGTAAGTTAACTTCAATGCAATTTCTGTATAAAGTTTCTAAACATGATTGCACTTGATTCAATGAAAAAAAACCTCATTATTTCTAGTGTCAGCAGGATTGGTCTTAGAACTTTATAAACCGAACGCACCTCTAGTATTACTTCACTGACCTGACACCTTTTTATTTAGGGCCGAATATACAGTTGCACACATACATATGGATTTGTTAACACTTTGGATCACGCTTTTAAGTGACCGTGAACTTTTACTGACCTAATCCAGTATACCCATAATTCCACCTAATTATTATAAGCCTCTTCATAGTTTCTCTAGGTAGCGTTTATTAGATCAAGTCAAGCACTGTCTGAATGTGGCCATTCTGTTTCCAGACCTAAGGCAAGGCAAGCTCAGAAATCTGTACCATCTTCCCATCTTGCAGTTCTAGAAGCATGAGATTTTGGTAACTTTGCCTCAACAGGGTAGGCAGGCTAGGTTTCTGAAGCTTCCATGTAAGAAACAGAGTAAAATCTTGTATATTCATTAGTATTAGAAGAACTATAGAATTACTTTAGGAAATTCTGTTTATATGTCATCTTTTGGTACATATTTTCATGGCATCTCCTTTGGTTTAAAATCTAGTCTGAAACAAATTTTATGTATACAGTATCAATATAAATTTATAAATAAAATATAAATATAAATGATAGTAAGTCAATAATAAAATAAATTAACCATATCCTTTTTTAAAAAAATAGTTAAGACAATATATTATAGTTACACATTACTGCAACATTTTCTTTTTTAACTTCAGAGGTTATTATAAAGATAATGAAGTAAAGTTTTCCTTCCTTGGGCCCAGAAGCTGCATGAACAAGTGGGAAGGGAGAATCATGCTCTGCCGAGAAGTTCAGCTTGTAAATAGTAAGAAAATGGGGTAAAAAAAGGCTGTGTGGGAATCTTTCTGCTTGTTGCAGTAGAGATGGCTTTGCTAGAGATCATGCTCTGCTCCAGGATTTCTGCATGCTTCATGGACAACTTGTCTGACAGTGAGACAAAACACTATACTCTGTACTCTACGCACAGTGCTATAAGCTAAAAAACCTAACTTTTATCCAATTGTGCTCTAATTTACATTAGAAAAACTCTGTTGACTTCCTTACGGATGCTTCTAAACTAGTGGGGGAAGTAAATGAAATGAGACACAGAATTGCTTGCTACAAGACTCTTTTCCAGTTCTAGTGAGCATGGTCATCTCCTGCTTGCTTTGGCCATTTTTCTCACTGTGAAAAGTACTGTAAGACCCCAGATAAAATCTTAGGATAGGCTAAAAACTCAGTTAATTCATGTAAATAAATTAATTAAATGAAATAAACCGTAAGATTTAGACATTTAATTCTACAGCATTCCAGGGGTTTTCCTAGTAATATACTCACAGACTATACTCGTGAAAAGACATAATTACTTGCTTTAAAATAAATACATGCACAGAAACATTGCAAAGCTGATAAGAACAGACTTTTTTTTTATTTCCTCATATTACATCGCCTTATTAGAGACACAAATGATTACTCAAGACAGAAGCCAAAGAGGAATCACACGTTTTCCCTCTAGACAGCTTTATTGGAAGAAAACAATACACAGTATGATCATGAGCATTTCCTTAAGGCAATGTGCAAACACTGACAAAGATTTGGGATAAACATAAGAAAGCAATGAATACAGTGAGTCCTCAAGATGCTTCACTAATGTCATTTTAACTACAAGTTAGATCTATAAGAGAGATCTGACTATTCCCACCTCTATTTGGATAAATTCACTTAATGATGCCTTGTTGTTGTTATTTAGTTTTTAAGTCTTTATCTGAGTCAAGTCTTTGAAGTGATACTTGGTGTTGAAGTGAAAATGTTTCTTTTCATTTTCATGATAGATATGCCAGATTAACGTTGTCAAGTTCTAATACCTTTCACTTCATCCAGTACCAAAAGAAAGAGCCCCTTTTCTGCCTTTGAAGTATATTTTCTTTATTGAAGTTTTATTTTTTTAAAAATATAGATTCCAAAGGGCACTTAACTCCCAGATGAACAGACTCACTAAAAAATTACTTTTGAAACTGAAGAGTGATGTAAGCATTTCTGCACAATCATCCTGAAGAGTTCTGATTCAGAAAGTATCTAAATATGAGAAATCCCCATGAAACTGAAGTAAAGCTAGAGCTGTGATTATGTACTTTTAAACTTCTGGTCTGTATTTGCATTTATTTTTACTGTAAATGCAAGCTGTAGAAAGAAAAATACTAAGTTATTTTGAAACTGAAAACATGTGATGCAAAAACTGGGGCAAAAACGTGTTTTGGAAGCTGGTAACAGCAGTATGTTGCATCCAGTAGTACAACTAACAGGGACAGAGTCACAGGACCAAACTAGAGATGTCCTCTGACGTGCCCCAGAAGGTGAAAGCCATCTTAATAATTGATGTAACATTAATCAAGTGACATGTGATTCCTGCAATTTAATAATATATGCTGGTTCATAAATGGCCACGTAATTGGGAGCTACAGAGACCTGTATTCTTGAAAGGGGAATGTCAGGAGGTAAGGAGGAGGGGCAGATGAGGTGTTTTAATGGGTGCATCCAGCTGTGATATGTGGTGTGGCTGCTACCCCTGCTGTGAAAGCAGCCACCGTTGATAATGGTACCCACACACCCTGATTTCAGTTCCTTCTTATGTGTGCGCAGCCTTACCGAACAACACCTGTGTGAGACGTGTGACAAAACTCAAGGTATTATGAAGCTCTTTTGAATTTGAGCATAACAACTGTGGAACAATTACTAAAATGGACAAAAATACAGCATTGTTCATACATTAAGGAAAATTATAAAATCAAAAGGCTTCTAAGGTAGAATACAGCTGCATCTGGCATACGAAGAATGTAACATCTGCGATTCCCTGTACAAGATTGCTTGGGAAGCTACACGAGGGACGGGATGGACTGTGATCATTTTGTGGCCTTGCCTTGTGACGAATTACAGATATGGGAACAAGATCGTACTAAGGAACTGATAAGCTGCCTACTCGCTACCCTGAGCCAACATTTAATCAAATTTTGATGAAATGCTGTCCTTTTTGTGACCTTTGCTCATTATAATGTACCAAAACACACCTCCATCCCAGAGGCTACCTGCCCCCAAGGTGCGACCAGTCCTCCTTGAGTACACCAATCATAATAAAAGTATTTCTGACTAAAGTCATTCAAACTCCACCTTGAAGATAACAAATAGTATAAAAATAGCCTGAGAGAGGGGGGATATCAGGGAAGACGCCATCTCGAACAAGTCAAGGAGAACTCCATCACTGACTTCTGGGATCAGTCGACGGGCTGAACCTTTCTTCCCCCCCAACAGGGACACCTTTGGGTAAGACTTAGCTTATACTGAGTGTTTCCTCGGGAAACTTAGAAATCTCTCTAGAGAATTTCTCTCCTACATTTATAGCCAGGCTGTATTGTTTATAACTTTGTCGCATGTTTTGTATATTTAATAATACTTTCATTTGCACATGCTTTGCAGACAGTGTATTTATCACCAGCAAGCAGAAGAACCTATATATCTGTTGCTTAAATAAACTGCACTGTTTAAGTAGCTAGTCGTATCGGTTTCTCACTGAATGTGACCAAAGACTCAAGAGTGGCCGTGCTAGTTCATGAGCATGACTAGACTGAAGGTGCAGTCCACTATTAGTGTATCCAAATTGTAACAGTTTAATACATATTAAACGTGATTGGGCTGATAGTGCTGAATTGGGCATCACTCAGAATTTAAACCCAGCCGCACCGAGCCTCCCACCTCTGTGAGGAGTGTTAGAATGCAAGGGGGTTTATTTTCTGCCAAAACTGCTTTGCCCCTTTCATGCAACAATAACTCATAAGAAGAAAACAAGGCTAGGCAATACTTATTACAACAGACAAGGACATGAGTGTTTTTGGGGTGGTGGTGTCAGCAAAAAGGAAAATTTCTGGTAATTTCTTTGATAATTGCCTATTTTTGCTCCCAATATCTTTATAAATCAGTAATAGCAAGGGGGAGCTCTGACCTGCCTCCATCTGAACTCATGCATTCCACCATCAAAGTTTCCTGATTCACTATCATTTTCTGTGGATATTATCTTTCAGCCTCCATTGTATTAAGCTGCAGATGCCAAACTTGTTTACTCTCACAAAGCAGATTTATTCTTCCTCACAGTTATCCAGATTATATTACCTTTTCATTCCTTCCCAACTGTGTGCCATTAGCAAATTTCACCAACTTGTTCCTAGCTATTGCATTAGATAAAAAATTTAAACGTGATCGACTCTAAAGTGATCTTTGAGGAACCTCTTTCCAACACAAGATTAATCACAAGCCTTTATCACTCTAAACACTCTCTTTATCAAAACCTGTTTTGAATCTTCTCCCCTAGTCAATGAATGCATGAATAAAAACTTCCTACTACTTCATAAGATACTCTTTTCAAGATGAATTAGGAAATTCTGTGTGCCTCCATGCCATATATCCTGCTTCAGGATTAATGTCTCTGTGTTAACTTCATCTAGAAAACCAGTCATTTTAAAGAAAGATACCATGCTATTGCAATATAATTTGCCACTGGTAAAACATCTGGATGGTAGAATATTTATATGTCCATTTACATCTGTAATTCTTTCTGAAAAAAATGTTCTATATTCAGCCATGTTCACAAGCTCAGAACAATGTGCATATTCAAGTACCACCTCTTTCAAAATCCTGACAGGATATTGTCCATTTAACCTAGTTCGAGCACATGGCATTCTTTTCATTCTACTTCACATGTAATCATCAGTCTTTTTTTTCCCTGCATTTTTTCGCATTATCTATAGTGCTTGTATCCTCAAAGTTGACAAGACTCTTCAATATTACTTTCTAATCATACCTAGATTATCTTTCTTATTTCATAATGCCATGCTCATTCTTTTTTTTACCTAGGTGGCTGAAGAGCTTATTACTATTTATTTTTATTCAGTTTGAAAGTCATAAGACTTTGAACTGTCTTTTTGTCTCGTCTCTGCATTACAATCTTATGCATTAAATGAACTTCAGCGTATATAGAAAATCAACTTTATTAAACATATAGTGGGAAGACTTAGGGAAAACTAAAGCACCAGATGAAACAAATACATATTTTGGCAGCTTACCATTACAAAATTAATATCTTCTATATACTGTAGAAGACTGAGTAAACTATTATTTTCCATCTGACCCTGACTGATGTAGTCAGTGGTTCTGAAAAGTATCTGCTGTATGTCAAGAGCACCTTGTCCCAACCAGAAGTATTTGTTGCAGGCCAGAGCACCTTGTCCCTGAGAAAGCATGAGCTAGTCTTTGCAGAAAAGAAGAACGTGTAAGTTTAGCTTCATTCAGAAGTCAGATATTAGAAGTCCATAGATTTATTCGGTTTAGGGTTTTTTCTGTTTGTTTGTTTGTTTTAAAAATCAAATGCATTCTTGTAATCTCTTAGTTCCATTTTTAAAAATGGATGAGTGATACCTGCCTGTCTTCCTCAACAAGTCTTTTCACAGAGATGGCTGAAAAAAATCAAAGAAACATGAAACAATGGAGAACTTAAATCTTGTAATTTTATTCCATCTTTAAGTCAAGATCAGTCTTTTTTATACTAAAGCTCTGTTCCTCCCCTCTGCCCTGCTCTCATTTGGAAGTCAGTTACTCCAGTTAGTCTTTCCTGAACACAAAAGGTAATTATATGAGCAAGCACAAAGTTTTAGAGCCTTTTATTGTGATAAGATATTAAGAGACAACACACCCCAAATTTCTAAAGGGAAAAATCCATTGAAAAAATACAAATCCCTGCTCCAAAATTCAGGGGCAATTTAAAGAAAACAGTTAACACCAGCAACATATCCACAAACTAATTATTTTTAGTAGGATTTTTCAAAAGAAAATTTGAACCTGAGGTAGAGATTTTCTATGGAAAATATCCACCTAAATGGTTAAAATTCAGAATTTCAAAGTGTGTTGCGGAACATTATTTCATCATCTGACATTTTCTAACACAAATTGAAAATTTAGTGGATCTTCTAATAAACTGCAATGAAAAATAGTTAATATAGTAGTACTCTACCTTTTAAGATTTGTATCAGATAAGTGAATCACTAGAGATGCTGGGGATTCACTGTCCACAGTGATGATGTGAAAGTTGAGAAGAGCTAACTCTTGGAAGCCAAGAAAAGGTCCTCCTTGCAAAGACATTTTTCAAAAGAGTAGCCAATAACAGTTGTAACATATACCTATATTAGGCAAAAATATGCACTCATCAAATCTGTGACTTACAAGTTCATCGCATGACCTTATTACTATCTCAACATTTTCCCTACAAACCTACAAGAAATACATATAAAAAATAATACCAAACAAAAGAACACTGGCTGTTTTTCTTTTCTTGTAAAGGGCTGCTATAATCACTGAATCAAACCAAGTATTATAAACAGATGATTATGTTAATTTCAAATGGCTTGGTTGATGTTTATGCAGCATTTATGTCTGTACTTATTTTATTATGAATGCTTTGTTAAACAGCTATAACTGGTCAACCACCAGTAAAAGTAAATTCATTTTAAGGATTATTGCCCAATAAATAATTTGCTGAGGCTTATCTAAGCCATATTTAATAAATTCCTAACCCTTAAAATAGAGAAAATTCATTTGCAGCAATTACTGAGGGTTTTACAACTGTCATGTGCTCTGTGTGTTTTACCATATACTTTACAGAGGGCAATCAGATACCTACAGATAGGTAGCCATTAAAATTAAGCATTTTTATTGTGTTGTTAGGTTATTTCCAAAATGATGCATTTAGTATCTGTAGAAAATTAAAGCTGTGAATAATGTGTTCACATTATTTCAAGGATGCCATCTAGTTCCAACCCCCCTGCCCTGGGCAGGGACACCTCCCACTAGACGAGGCTGCTCAAAGCCCCATCCAGCCTGGCCTTGAACACCTACAGGGATGGGGCAGCCACAACTTCCCTGGGCAACCTGTTCCAGTGCCTCATTACCCTTACAGTAAAGAATTTTTTCCTGATATCCAAACTAAATCTACCCTCTTTTAGTTTGAGGCCATTACCCCGTGTCCTATCATGACACTCCCTGATAAAGAGTCCCTCCCCATCCTTCCTGTAGGCCCCCTTTAGGTACCAGAAGGCTGCTACAAGATCTCCCCGGAGCCTTCTCTTCTCCAGGCTGAACAACCCCAACTCTTGCAGCCTGTCCTCATAGCATAGGTGCTCCAGCCCTCTGATCATCTTTGTGGCCCTCTGCTGGACCCTTTCTAACAGACCCATGTCCTTCTTGTGCTGAGGACTCCAGAGCTGGACACAGTGCTCCAGGTGGAGTCTCACGAGAGTGGAGTAGAGGGGCAGAATCACCTCCCTCGACCTGCTGGCCACGCTTCTTTTGATGCAGCCCAGGATGCGGTTGGCTTTCTGGGCTGCAAGCGCACATTGCCGGCTCATGTTGAGCTTCTCGTCCACCGGCACCCCCAAGTCCTTCTCCTCAGGGCTGCTCTCAAGTCGTTCTCCACCCAACCTGTATTTGTGCCTGGGCTACTTTTATATGCTAGGTTTGGTTTGGTTTTGTTTTGTTTTGTTTTGTTTTGTTTTGTTTTGTTTTGTTTTTCTGGAAGAGAAGAAACAGAAAATTCAGCAACAGCTAAAATATTCACCAGCAAGAGGAGAGAGAGAGAAACAGTTCCACCTGTGACTCCTAAAGACAAAATGGCCCTTAGGGTCATGGCAGCAGTCTTTTCTCCTAGATATAAAAGAATAGGTAATAAAAATATAGCAAAAAAAAAAAAAATCCTCTATGGAAAAGTTGACAAGGTATTCACAGAAGATAATAATAGGACAATAGGCTAAGGGAGAAATATCTTTCCTTCTTAGAGCAGAAACAGAAGACTAGATTTGCAGTTATGGAAGTAAAGTTTCTGATTGAATTCCTGGCTATAACAGAGAATGCTAAAGTAATTTGGGACAATCCCTTTGAACTTTCTGTGCCCCTGCTTTTTAAACTTCCAAGTAGAGTTAATAATAAAGACACTTTTCTGTTTCAGAGAGATGGATAAGAGAGTAACCTTTGTTTTTGAAACACCTGGTCATGTCCATTTTTGCTAAAGATACACTTCTAGTCAATGGAATTGAATAGATTTTTTGAGATGGGCTTTTACTTTGTTGGTTTCCGAACATACTATGTAATATCTTGCAATATTACAAGTGTACTGCAATTAAAATATTGCAAGTGTACTGGCATAGACAAGTGTACTCTTCACTGGGTTAAAAACTGGCTGGATGGCCGTGCCCAGAGAGTTGTGATTAATGGGGTGAAATCCTTTTGGCAGCCAGTCACCAGTGGGGTCCCTCAGGGCTCAGTTTTGGGGCCAGTTCTGTTTAATATCTTTATCAATGATCTGGATGAGGGGATTGAGTGCACCCTCAGTAAGTTTGCAGATGACACCAAACTAGGTGGGAGTGTTGATCTGCTTGAGGGTAGGAAGGCTCTACAGAGGGACCTGGACAGGCTGGATCGAAGGTCCAAGGCCGATTGTATGAGGTTTAATAGGGCCAAGTTCTGGGTCCTGCATTTCGGTCACAACAACCCCAAGCAATGCTACAGGACTTGGGGAAGAGTGACTAGAAAGATGCCCAGCCGAAAAGGACCTGGGAGTGCTGGTGGACAATCAGCTTAACATGAGCCAGCAGTGTGCCCAGGTGGCCAAGAAGGCCAACAGCATTCTGGCTTGTATCAGGAATAGTGTGGCCAGCAGGAGTAGGGAAGTGATCGTGCCTCTGTACTCGGCCCTGGTGAGGCCTCACCTCGAGTGCTGTGTTCAGTTCTGGGTCCCTCTGTACAAGAGGGACATTATTTAGTCCATAGGTCTATGAAGGATGTGATTATGTCTGCCCCTAGCTTGTGATGATAAGCTCTACACAGGTAAAAACTACTTAGAAGAAATAAATTACTGAATACCTTTTGAAGGAGAAGGGGCAAGTGATAGGGAAGGAGATACAATGTCAAGGTAAACAAATGGGAATTACGTCTCAGTGGTCTGAGGCTGTAGTTATTTATTACAGTTTAAGACATTTATTTTCACCTGACGATTTAATGCAAAATGCAGAGAGATGGAACCAGTAACCTCATTGCCCCTTCTTTATGTAATGCTTTCTACTAGGATGAAAGCCATTCTTATTTTATTTCAGTTTTGGTTGCTCAATTTGAAGACAAGCTCTTGTGTTAAAATTTCAGTTAGGTAACCTCAAAGTTTAGCAAGGTTTGTAAAGAGAGTTATCATCACTCATTATGCCAACAGATACACCTTGAAAAAATGATGAGGTTCTGGATGCAGAAGACTAAGGGGCTGAAACAAAAGCTGAAACAAACTTTACACTGAATACATGCTAGCAACAAATGTTTTGAGCATTACCTCCCAAGGAAAAGTAAATGCAACCCCTTTCACAACATAATTAATCTATCAGGTACACTATTTGAGAGGCAGCAGCTCTGTATCAGGTATAGATGCTAAGTAGAATCATAGAATCTTCATGGTTGGAAAGGACCTTTGAGATCATCGAGTCCAACCATACACATAAAAAAAAAAAAAACCCAAAAAAACCCCTACAATCTCTGTCACTAGAGCATGCCCTGAAGTGCCAAATCTAGAGGTTTCTTAAATACCTCTAGGGATGGTGACTCAACCACCTCCCTGGGCATATGATTCTATGAATATCAAAACAATATTAGCTGGCCTGCTTCCACCACAGTCTTGCTGGATTCATGAACAGGTGCAAACACCTAAAGTTGTGGTAGATTACTTTTGCAATGTTTGGAATAAAACCTTCCTGAAATTGTGCTGTGTCATCTGAATAAAAGGTCATTTAGCTGCTTTCTCCTCACTCCCCCCTACTCCCACTAAGAAGCTTATGATGTTCAAAATTTAATTTACGGACAGTAACAAAGGTTCCTGCAATTACAAGGTGAACACTGTGAGAAGTGTTATCTGTTTTGCGGATAAAATCAGAATATCTGTTAAGAAATTATAATGAATGGTAGATATATCTGTTTTCTGTGAAAGTACAACTGAATTACAGCTGCAGTTGAAAAAAGGAAACTAAATTGGTTCTACATACGTTGTTAGACTCTCCTGAATATTTCTCATGATTGCTGCCTCAACCTGAGTTTCATAAAATCATATATAATATTTAATATAATGAGATGTAAGTGCAATACCAGTTTGTGAACTGCCCTACTTTGTTAATTGAAGTGATAAATTGATTTTCATATTCAATTAGTATAATTGTAAATATAAATTAATTGCAGTTGTCCTACCTGGAGGCTGGTATTGATTAATAAGATTTTTAGTCATTAACAAAATACCATCTTTTTTCTTTCTTTTTTCTTTTCTTTTTTTTTTTTTTTTAAATTTTTTTTTTCTGAAGAGAAACTCCTATCAGTTAAAATCTAAAGACTTTTCAACTTTTAACATCTTTTTCCATTCTGGAAAGTCTTATTAATAGCCAAACTCATTTCCTACAGAGAAAATGAAAGTAATACTATATGTTTTTTGAAAGGTTAATAGCATCTTTTGCAATAAGACAAAGTCAGAAATCTTAGGTCATTGCTGAGAAGTTAAAGGTTTTGAGGTAACTTAAAATTTTTTAAGCCCTTATGGTTCTACAGTTCATCATTCCAATATCCAAGAACTAAGTAGGTAGGCATAATCTGCTTTTTTTCTCATAATAGTACAACTTAAATAGGAGCATTTGGTTTTCAGATTTATAGAAAAAAATTGTCTTTTTTTATCACCTTCTTGGTAGATAATGTATTGCAAATAGAAACTTTAAAAATATGCTAAAAATCTCTGCAGGGAAAGAGCAAGTAGACACCCTACTTTGACAGTCGTATAAAATGTGCGAAGGGACCAGAGCAGACCAAGTAAGCAGTGTTCAAAGTAAAATAATATTATCACTATCACTAGGTTGACACTGTTTTGGTAACTGGAAATTCTGGCACTTGCCTGTAAAATTATAACAAGTGTTGATACAAAACACTGTTAAATTTATATGTTTATTTTCACAAATTAGAAATAATTTTTATTATTTACCAAACAGATTAAAAAACAGATTTTTTCAGACTTAGAGATCTTGAAGTTTTGGGGTTTTTTTGGTTTTGTTTTTGTTTTTTGTTTGTTTTGTTTTGTTTAGCTAACATAAATCACAGCTGTAACAAAAAGCGTCTTCTCTATAGATAATTCAGGGCAGAAATCTGACACTTGTTGCATTTCGTCATGGAACCATCTACCCCATGCAGGCTATATGATTTTATTTTTCCTTTGACTATTTTAAGAGGGAATATGTGCCTTTTTAAGCTTTGCAGCATCATAACCGTATTATGATTTGCAACATCGGCACTCCATCTGTTAAATTATGTGGGCTGTTTTATAGGAGGGAAAAAAAATGAAAAAAACCCTGTGTGATGCCTGTTTGTAGTTTACAAGATCAGTCCAATTTTTGTTCTCCAAATAGACTTAAAGAAAACCCTGATATAAGCGGTGGTAAGAAATTCAAGCTCTGCACTGAAATTACAGTGTCATGAAAGTAAGGAAGCTTAAGCAACTTTCAATGCTTTAGTTTTAGAGAGAAAACTGTACAGGTAGATCTCAGTTCCATAAATCTTTACAAAGCTTTAGCATTACATGTATGGTTAGCCTCATTAAACACAAAGAGTGCAAGGCTTAGGAAATACATTAAAAATTTCAAGACTAGAGACACATTTTTTAAATAATTCAGAGATCTTTAAAGGTGAAAAATGTTTTATAGACATTTGTTATAGACAGGGTATTTTTCTTCTTATATGCATTTTTTCCTTCAGGAAAGTGCACAACAAAAATCTTCCTATAAAAATCAAACAGTAGAAGCTGATTCCATTAACCTGTAGACAGAAATGGTTAGGAATTTTCCAAAATAATATTTTTGAAAACTAAGTATGGATCAATCTAAGCCAAAACTTCTCTCTCATAAATTTAATCAGGAATATTTTCTTCCACTGAAGGTTTAATTGGTAGTCAGAATAAAAAGAGCTGGGGAGGGAGAGGAAAATCATAGAAACATAGAATAGAGTTGGAAGGGATCTTAAAAATCATCTAGTTCCAGCCCCTTTGCCATGGGCAGGGATACCTCCCACTAGACAAAGTTACTCAAAGCCCCATCCAGCCTGGCCTTGAACACTTCCAGGGATGGGGCACCCACAACTCCTCTGGGCAACCTGTTCCAGTGTCTCACCACCCTCACAATAAAGAATTTCTTCCTAATATCTAATCCAAATCTACCTTCGTTCAGTTTAAAATCGTTATCCCTTGTCCTACCACTACACTCCCTGATAAGGTGTCCCTCTCCACCTTTTCTGTAGGCCCCCTTTAAGTACTGAAAGGCTGCAATAAGGTCTCCCCGGAGCCTTCTCTTCTCCAGGCTGAACAACCCCAACTCTCGCAGCCTGTCCTCATAGCATAGGTGCTCCAGCCCTCTGATCATCTTCGCGGCCCTCCTCTGGACTCACTCCAACAGGTCCATGCTCTTCTTATGTTAGAGGCCCCAGAGCTGGACGCAGTACTCCAGGTGGGGTCTCACGAGAGCAGAGTAGAGGGGCAGAATCACCTCCCTCAGCCTGCTGGCCACGCTTCTTTTGATGCAGCCCAGGATGCACTTGGCTTTCTGGCATGCAAGTGCACATTGCCGGCTCAAGTTGAGCTTCTGATCAACCAACACCCCCAAGTCCTTCTCCTCAGGGCTGCTCTCAATCCATTCTCCACCCAGCCTGTGTTTGTGCTTGCAATTGCACTGACCCACGTGCAGGACCTCGCACTTGACCTTGTTGAAATTCGTGAAGTTCACACAAGCCCACCTCTGAAGCCTGTCAAGGTCCCTCTGGATGGCGTCCCTTCCCTCCAGTGTGTTGACCACTCCACACAGCTTGACGTCATCGATAAACTTGCTGAGGGTGCACTCAATCCCACTGACCGTGTCAACAACAAAGATGTTGAACAACATTTATCCCAATACCAACCCCTGAGGAAAGCCATTTTTCCCTGGTCGCCACTTGGACATCGATCCGTTGACCACAACTCTTTGAGTGTGACCATCCAGTGAATTTCTTATCCACCATGTGGTCCACCCAGAATCAGCCGTGCTTTGTCAGATGAACTCTAGATTTACTCTTTCTCCTTTATTCAAAAGATTTGTTAGAGGTCCTAATAAATCCCTGTTGGCTTTCATTGATTGTATTGCTATGCTTACAAATCAATCGGTCATCATTCCAGTATTCCTGCTGGAACTAAAGTAAATCTATAGAAAATTTTCTTGGCTCACTTTTATACATATTCTTTCTGCTGTGACATAAATCTGGCCACACATTGTCTGCTCTGGATATTCATGGATACTATATGTGGATATTGAAATGTAATTCTGTCTTTATTTGCCTCTCTGGCTATTATTACACGAGTAAATTAAATTCAATATGCTTTGCTAGCTAGATGGCAAGAGTTGTCTATATTCACAGTATACCTTACGAAAAAACTATCATTACTTTATTTATCTCCTTCCCTAACAAGACTTTTATAACTGTAGAAACCCACAAATGACAACTTCCCCTCCTCAGATCATGTGGTCTTTAAGGAGATTTAAAAGGATCAAAAAGTATTCCGGTCAGTGGAAACACAGAAGTTTGAGAATTCTGTTTTTGTTTCTGACCCAGTGCCTTTCTAATATCATATTTCTAACAGAATTTTTGCTTCATGTCAAGGTGTAATTCCTTGTCATGTTCCTCTACCTTAGACTGTCCTTTTCCCTTTCCTTTCTATGCAACTACAGGCCTCCTAATTGATTCCCTACATCCCATAAATACTGAAAAAAAAAAAAAAAAAAAAATGGCCCAACCACAACATTGCTGCCATCAAACACTACAGTTCCTAATTGAGTATCATACCTCTCCCATATTTCGGTCTGTTCCACCTATTCAACTTGTCATCTCTTTGAAACTACAGAAGTATTTGTACAGTTTCTATCACAATGTGTACTCTTTCTTGGTTGTTATTTAGGATCTAGTTAGTGCGATAAATGCAATTAGAAATTAACCATGGTTTATTTTTCTAACTTGCTGTCACCTTTGCCAGTAGTGAAAATATCCAAGGGTGGAAAAAAGAAAAAAAAAGAAAAAAAAAAAGTCAAAAAAATGATCACTGAATGCCTGGAATACTTCAAGTACTTTGGCATTTTAGCTTTTTTTTCTCCAGAATCATAATCTGTTCTAGTTTGCAAATAATATGGACAGCTAGGACAGAGGGCCCTTACTAGGGCTAGGAGAAAATCAGGTTCAAGACCACCTGAGAAACCTGAACATACACAAGTCCATGGGACCCAATGAGATGCATCTCAGGGTCCTGAGGGAATTTGCTGATGCAGCTGCTAAGCCACTCTCCTTCATATTTGAAAAGTCATGGCAGTCCAGCAAAGTACCCTGTGACTGAAGAAAAGGGAATATCACATTGATTTTTAAAAAGGATAAAAAGAAGGATCCTAGGAACTGCTGATCAGTCAGCCTCACCTCAGTGCCTGGTAAGGTCATGGAACAGATCTTCATGGAAGTTACATCGAAGCATATGGAAGGTAGAGAGATGATTAGGGATAGCCAACATGGCTTCACCAAGGGCAAGTCATGCTTGACTAATCTGATGGCCTTCTACAATGAAGTAACTATATCAGTAGACAAGGAAAGAGGAACTGATGTTATCTACCTAGATGTTTTTAAGGCCTTTGGTACGGCCCCCCATAATGTTCTTGCTGCTAAATCGGAGAGATATGTATTTGATGAATGCACTGTTTGATAGATAAGGAACTGGCTGGATGGCCACATTCCAAGAGTTAAAGTCAAAGACTCAATGTCCAGGTGTAAACCAGTTACCAGAGGTGTCCCTCAAACATCAATGCTGGGACCAAAGCTATTTAATATCTTCATCAATTACATAGACAGTCAGATTGAGGGCACCTTCAGCAAGTTTGTGGATGACACCAAGTTGAGTGGCACAGTCGATACGCTAGAGGGAAGGGATGCCATCCAGAAGGACCTTGACAAGCTTGAGGAGTGGGACCATGTGAACCTCATGAAGTTCAACAAGGCAACATGCAAGGTCCTGCATCTCATTCATGGCAATTCCCAATACCAGTACAGAGTGGGGGATGAATGGATTGAGAGTGGCCCTGCAGAGAAGGGCTTGATGTCCACCTTACTGGTGGATGAAAAATTGAATATGAGCCAGCAATGCATGCTCGCAGCCCAGAAAGCCAACTGTATTCCGGGCTGCATCAAAAGAACTATGGCCAGCAGGTCAAGGGAGGTGATTGTCCCACTCTAGTCCACTGTCATAAGACCCCACCTGGAGTACTGCATCTAGGTCTTCGGTCCCCAGCACAAGAAAGACATGGACCTGTTAGAGCAGTTCCAGAGGAGGGCCACAAAGATGACCAGAGCACTGGAACGTCTCTCCTCTGAAGAAAGGCTGAGAGAGTTGGGGTTGTTCAGCCTGGAGAAAAGAAGGCTCCAGAGAGAATTTATTGTGGCCTTTTGGTACTTAAAGGAGGCTTATAAGAGAAAGACTTTTTAACACGGCCTGTAGTGACAGAATAATGGACAACAGTTTAAAACTGAAAGAGGGTAGATTTGAATTGGACAGAAAGAAGAAATTGTTTACAATGAGTGTCATGAGACACTGGAACATGTTGCCCATAGAAGATGTGGATCTCCCCCATCCCTGGAATTGTCCAAAGTTGTGTTGGACAAGGCTTTCAGCAACCTCATCTAGTGAAAAATGCCTTTGCCCATGGAACAGGGGTTGGACTAGGTGATCTTTGAAGGTCCCTTCCAACCCTGACCATTCTGTGATTGTATGAAACTATGGTTTACCATTTGGAATAAGTATAAGTTAAACCTATAGGAATTCAGAAAACTTTTTAGAGACACAAAATTATAGTACAAGATAGGTAGGAAATTGAAAGAACAAACAAGTGCTGAAGTAGTTAATGACCTCTTCTGCTAATGTACCTGGGTTTACTATATACTAGATATAGTTCTACAGTCAGGAAAAAACCTCTTTTAATGCTGTTATTCAGATACCATACAGAAAGCAAGGACTACTGATTTGATCTGGGAATATTTAGTCATTGACTGCAACAATGATTTTTATTTTTTTTTTTTTTTTGAAATAAGATACAACATACATTTCATAAATTCATTCTGATACTACAGAGATTTAACAACTATATCATTACACAGTCCTATGAAAATATATTAAATTAGAGGGAGATTTAAGTAGGACATGGCTTTATGCTGCTTTTCCGTATATGTGGGAGTGTTGCTACATGCATTTAGAAAATGTGAATTCTTAATGTGCTGTTCAAGTTGTTGTGTAATCTTCTTAGAAAAATGTGGTTTCATCAGTCCTTTGTCATTGGTATCAGAAAGCAAAACAGAAGTGTAACATCCCTGTATTCCTCAATTAAGATAAACTGAAAGCTGTCATTAAGAAAGCAACTTCTTAACACTTTGTTAACTTTATTATTTAATTAGGATAGAAAGGCATACCATTTCAAAACGGAATTTGAATTTTTAATCTTTTTTTGGTTATTTTAGTTTGTTAGGTTGCTGAACAACAAAACTGGCGACCATGTGGATGTCTTTAAAATAGAGCTTTTATAAGATTGCCCTTAAAGACCCTGATTCAGCCAGCCATAACTTGGCCAGTGTTTGCAGAGCTAATTAGGTCTCGTGAAAAATTTTAAAAGATATGGAAAAATACTCCCAGAAATTGGCCAGATACAGGGGGAAATGGACACCATGGACACTTGCATTTTTTTTTTGCTTTTATACCCAAGATAAACACTTTAAAATGTTTGAATAATGTATTTTCCTTAGGTTTTATAAAAACCTTATGCTAAAACACACAGTTGAATTTGATTTAGAAATTATTATTTTAAAAATAATCTCTTGTTAAAACCAGTCTCCATAAGTCAGTAAAATGCATTTTTGACTACACATTTTTAAATTATGCCAATAAATCCTAAATGCAAAGGATTTACAAATCTTCCTTGCACTTGGGATACAAATGATGTATTTATAGATTGGGGCTTGAAAGCTGTTCATTTAAGATAATCATTAGAAACCCTTATTTTATTTGAGGTCGACATTCCAAAAAAAGTAGCCCTTCAATACTATATGTCAGGACTCACAGAGCAAGACACTTCAAGACAGACACTTTGAAAAAACACCTGTATTTCAGGTGAGCACTCTAACAACTCTGTACACATAAAATGAGGCATAAAAAATATTAGAACACTGAATTATTCCTTTCAAACCTGCAGTGTTTTAGAAAGCTGAGAGCATGGAAAGCTTCTTAGTACACAATGAATTTTAAACAGCACTTTCCTAGCCCTCAGTGGATATTCACGTTGGAAGAGAAATAGGTTTCACAGAATACATGGCACAATGGAGAAGCTGTGATGCTAGCTGTTGCGCAGGTACAGGAATTGCCTGTTGAACAATCCAGCTGCGGTAACCACCATATACCCTGCCTTGAATTATATTATATGGGGCTGCACTTCTTCCATTCTCTTCACTCTAAATCTTGGTTAATAGAACACGGCTGCCAAAACCGTGTCACTTTAGGATCGTTCATAGTCGGGGGGAAAGGCTGTGTCAGGTGCTATCCCTGTCCCATAATAAACAACGAAGGGGTTATAAACCGAAACTTCTGTAAGTTAGTTAGCCACCCAATTTCTTTCTCATCATCGTTTCTGGGTTACTGGGAGTAGCTCCTCACCTGCTTTAGTCTCAGGTACTAGCATTATCCAGGGACCACAGCAAGGACAGGAAAGGACAAAGGTAAAACTTGTGTCCTTTTCATACAGGTATTCATTAATATGTTGAGTTTTGTTGATCACCTATACCTATGTCTGTGAACCTCACAGAATCTTTCCTGCCTCTGTGGTATTTTATGTGCTATGAAATACAATGAAATGCTATCAAAGGCAGAATTCTGTTACCACTTTAACATGAATGTTGGTGGCATTGCAAGTGATATTTTCAGAATAAAGTGCTTGTTCTTGCCTTATTAAATTCAGTCTGCTAGGTGAATTTTCTGTCAGAAGAAGCATTAGAATGGACTGATGAAAACTGGGGTTATGTTCAGAAAAGTGGCTGTCAATGTGGAGCTCATTATTTAACATGTTGGTTATTCTCTGTGTAAATCATGACTACTTTCCTGTCAAAAGTAGGCTTTTACAGTAGCTAATGCCAGACTACTACTTCTGCTGTGAAGACACAATTTACTCCATTCCACATAGATGTTATTTGTGCTGATATTATATTTGATTCTGATTCAAGAATCCTTATTACAGATTATGAAATTCCAGAAAAAAGAGACAGAATAGAGTGATTCTCTAATCTCAGATTTGATTCATTGATCGGACAGGAGGAAAAAAATCCAAACCAAACCAAAAAAAAGCTAAAACCTGATCACTTTGATACTGAGCAAACTTCAACAGAAAATGCTGAGTGAGAGTCAGGGAAGAACCCTGCATTCTTACACACTGTAAAAACAGTCACTATCTAGAATAAAGTCTTGTTTCAAGGTCAAAATAAAATTAAGAAAGTTTTATCTAAATTCCCCAATGTTGAATCCCTAATTTCTCCTATAGGTTACATCCACGTTAGTAGAAATGAGCTAGAGTGACCTGTTTTCATAAAGTTGCACTACATTCTCCCTCTCACCATGCTTCCTAACCAGGGAAAAGAAAGGTGGTATCATCCATACTACATAGTGAGAATGGTATTTGGTCTACAATAACCTCAAAACTATGTTCAGGTAGTGCCTGAGAGAGAGCTCATTGGCATGAGCCAAAACTGTGCCAGAGGTTAGACTGGGAGGAGTGAGGTGGGGATCTATATCTCCAGCTTTATCAAATGTTAAATTAAATTAAATGGACGTATTTTTTTCTGCAGATTAAACCTTATCAACATCAAAAGATTAAAATGTTCTGAAAATTTTATTTAAAATTGAAGCAAACCCTCTTATTCAATAAAAAAGTCCTCCAAATACCTGAAAGTATTGGGGATCAACGTCCAGATGTGAAAGGAATTAGGAAGCAAGGAAAAAGAAAGATTTTCTGGCAAAATACTAAGCATTTTCTCATCAAAATTCACTCTGAATGGCTAAAGTAAAAATCCTAACCAACAACATCAAAAAAATTAAGATAACTACCTGAAACAAGTTTTCCTTCTGTGGATGAACTTTTAGGTGCAGTGACTATATTAGGAATAGCACTTTAGTACTTCAGAAGTGCAAGATACTGTGTTTGTGGCATGGAGCACGAACTGACATTGTATGTTTGTACGTACTGGCTGGTGAGGGGAGATAATTTAGCTCAAGAACATTGAAAAGGTTACGTCCTTTACCAGTTGTCTGCTCCAGTCTCTGGTTCGTGGACAGCTGACTTGGTTGTAGATAAGTTCCTGACAACTAGAGTTCATTGCATGGACTAAAGACAAAGACAAAAAACCTAAGACAAATCAAAATCAGACTGACCTTTGAAAGGTTATAAGATAAGTTTAAATAGCTTAGCGTTTGATTCAAATGAAGCTTAGCATGAGTGGAGGGTGTAAACTTAGGGCATGACTTTGTCAGAAACCACAAGATATGCCACTCAATTTTGTACAGCCTAGTTCTTACCTAAAAAGAGCTCCTACGACTTTCTAATATTTTTTTTCAGTCATGACTAATAGCTGAAATAGTATTGCAAAAACCAGCACGGCCACCTTAATTATCTTCTTTTTGATTGTAGTAACATTTGTACTACCAGTGAGGTAATATCTTCACCTAAAAATTTGTTAAAGTTATTTTCATTTTAATCCATTTATTATCTTGTCAGAATTGTACCAAAGGGTTTTTGTCTAAAGAGCAATGGAGTCTGTTAGTGGTCGTTGCTGTAAAGCTCATGTCAAAAGCTCAGTCTCTGAAGTACATATCAAAATAATAATATATTTGCTTCAAAAGGAATTAGTTTTCTAAGCAGCAAACATGAATAGTTAATCAATGCTTAATTATATTTATCTGCATTTGAATACAATAAATAAATAATAGTAAAGTAGCATCTGAAATTCATGTGGTAAAACATTGTTCCAAATCCTTTATGAAGTGTCTTGAAATCTCCTTGTGTGATGAAGTGACATTATATATCCATTGTTTTTCCTCTGAGATCACTCAGGGTTCAAGCACTGTCAATAAAATAGCATTCACAGCCACTTACCCATCTTTCATGTAATAGCAGACATCATCAATCATTTCCACTTCAAGAAAAGTTCAGATCTGTCTACGTGAGTTCTATTCAAGCGAACATCGCTATATATTTGAGTTCCTTATAAAAAGGATCTTTAATTTAAGATGTGGTTGAACAAGAGAACTATAGTTACCCCTACTCTCCAAAATGTTATTGAGATGCATTTTCCTCTGGGTTTTTTTTTGTTTTGTTTTTTTTTTTTCTTTTCTTTTAGTGTGTATTTGTGCTTTGAGTTTTCCTTTTGCTGCTGTAGCTGTATTCTGGGAAGAATAAAGAAGTATATCTTAGATTCTGTTCTAACAATCATGACATCTGGGACTTGTCCTGTTTTCACTAAAATGTTACAGCTATTTTTTTTCATTTTTGTAAAATGCAACTCCTGAAGGAAATAAGGGCCACTAATCAATAGAGACTTTTAAGTAACTTTGTGCTCGTACATAAGTACACAGACTTGCAACAGCTTAGCAAGGAAATAACTAACAAGCAGACACTCAGTCCTTAAACAACAAAAGACTAAATAGCGTTGCCAGCAAACACCAGTGAAAGAAGGCAATTTTGAAATCCCATACTGTCCAAAAGCAGAGAACTTCAGAAGCTCTCTTTGATTACCCATGTTCCTTAAAAAAAACTGCAGATTAGTCATTAACAACAGATTTCAAGGTTTTTCCTACCACTAGGATCAATCACTGCTGTCCCCTTCTTCGGATTAAAACTTTCTCATTACTTGTCTTCCATTTCTTGATTTTGGCCTCCACTGAAGATTAGTAGCCGATAGTGATATCCCAGCTACAGAACAATCTAGTGCTTGTTGCTTGCTTGTGAAGAGAGTTTGTTACAGCAGAAACTGATGAGTCTTCACTGTAAGGAGAAGAAATTACATTGAAGGGGAAGTAACTCATTCCTACTGTCATTGCAAAAGAAGTAATCAGATGAGATATTCATTCAACACATTAATTAAACAGTAGCCCTTAACACTTCTATGAAGTAATTTGTTCATGATACCGACTACTGTTGACTACTTCAGAAATACTAATGTACTCATCCTGTTGATCATCTAAACGAGATCATTATCCAGTGTCACCAATACTCTCTACTTTCTCTGACATAAACAGAAGCTTCCTTAGGAGTCATTTAGCACATGAGGGAAGGAAAAAAAGGAGATTGCTTAACAATTACTTTCTATTGTTTCTTTTCTTGAAAAACGTTTGGATGTTCACTACTTTTAGAGGCTCTAGTCAGTTTGTTAAGTGATTCTAAAACCGCTGTAGTTTACTAGATGCTATTCTAAAAAATGCCTTCACAATTTCTGTTGGAAAAAGTCAAATATGTCACAGATCTCTTCTACTAACCACAAGGAATATGTTTCTGAATGATGCATGGTTTCTGTTGCTCTTGTCACTTTAATGGCCTTTTGTCTTGTAAAACTTAAGACTTATTCCTCACAGAATGGTATTTGGTGACTGTTTTCCAAAAGGATTAACTCAGATTTGTAGATTTTGTTCCAAGAAGCAGGAAGATAGTTTTTAACAATCTGAGGAATTGATTTTATATCAGTGCACAAATATTTGGAGTTGATAGGATTTTCCTATGTTGATAGCACACTTAGATTTTAGATCAGAGTTGTGCTCGTCATAGTTTAATAACTGTATTTTTGAGGATAATTCTCTCTCTAAACTAGACTTAGTTTTGGACTAGGTTGAGATGAAGTTCTGGTCAACTGTGTCTGATTTGGTCTTTAATTTTCCTCATCATCTCAAATTTCCTTGTTTTCCCATTGACCTGCTACAAACTATCAAAGGTTGCTTGCAGTTCAGGAGTCTAGTGACATTCAGGATTTGTACAAATAACACTGTACTATACCATACCATACCACATCACACCACGCTACGCTACACTGTGCTGTATATTTATTTGATATGATTTTCATGTCCAACTCTCTTACCCATGCAATTTGGGGTACTTTTCTTGTGAAAAGAAATGCCTGTAAAAAGTCCATTAAAAATATAATAGAATCATAGAATGGTTCAGGTTGGAAGTGATCTTAAAGATCATCTAGTTCCAACCCCCCTGCCATGGGCAGGGACAACTCCCACTACACCGGGTTGCCCAAAGCCTCATCCAGCCTGGTCTTGAACACTTCCAGGGACGGGCCATGCACAACTTCCCTGGGCAACCTGTTCCAGTGCCTCACCACCCTCACAGTAAAGAATTTCTTCCTAATATCTAATCTAAATTTCCACTCTTTCAGTTTGAAACCGTTACCCCTCATCCTGTCACTACACTCCCTGATAAAGAGTCCCTCCCCATCCTTCCTGTAGGCCTCCTTTAGGTACTGGAAAGCTGCTACAAGATCTCCCCGGAGCCTTCTCATGTCCAGGCTGAACAACCCCAACTCTCTCAGCCTTTCTTCATAGGAGAGGTGCTCCAGCCCTCTGATAATGTTCATGGCCCTCCTCTGGACTCATTCCAACAGGTCCGTGTCCTTCCTGTGCTGATATGTCTCCTTACTGCCCATCTACCGTTCCCCATTGAGACTAAGAAGATAAAGATTCTGGTCACACCCAGGTAGAGATGATTTCTTTATTTTGTATCCTAACTAGTACTGTATATAGTTTACAGAGGGGGGAGGGGGACCAACTTATGGTGTAAGGCAAGAAAATAGAAACACAACCCAGTTCTTAGAGAACAAAGCTAATATTTATCAGAGAAATGGAAAGGAAGGTAGAAACCTTCTCAGGAAACAGAAAAGAAGAAAAATGAGATTAGTCTGTGCCAACAGATCTCAGATCATGCTTCCAAAAACTGCTTTAGTTTAGAAGAATTTTTGAAGTTTCTGAGTTTCATTGCTTTGTTTAACAGGACCATCAGTACAGTAGAAGGTCTTGTCCAAGGCTGACTGTAATAAACTGAAAATGTTACATCAACTACAGCAATCTTTGGAACAAATTCAGAGTTTATGATATATGTTCATAATGCACAGAGTCAAATTTCCCTTTCAGTGATAGCATCTCATTAGCCAGATCTTGTAGATAATTACATGGGTCCGAAACTCATAAGCAGTATTCATAAAACTTTTGAGCCCAACCTGTAAAATAAAAATCTCAGAAAAACAGCTGTTCTGTGACATTTCTGAGCTGCAACCAGAAACAAATTCTCCCAGCAGTTCTGAATCAGAGACAACCACAGTGATATGGCTCCTTACCTAGTCACTGATGAGAGGCTCTGTGATTAGGGCCGTTAGGGCACACGTCTGTCTCACATGAAATTTTATCTTTAGTATCAGAAAAAATAAAAATATAGATTTATCATTGGCCTAAGTGGAAAATGGACTGAAAGAAATTTTTCAAATGCACAAGTGGGAGCTGGCTGCTATCACCAGCGTCTGATAAAAACTTTGCTAAGATTTCTTTTTATACTCCATGGTGGGTTGACCTTACCTCAATGCCAGGTGCCTGTAAAAGCCACTCTATCACTCCCCCTCCTCAACTGGATAGGGGGAGAGAAAATATAAAAAAAGGCTTGTGGTCAAGATAAGGACAGGAAGATCACTCAGTAATTAGCCTCATGGGTAAAACTGACTCGACTTGGGGAAAATTAATTTAATTTAATTTTTTACCAATCCAATCAGAGTAGGGTAATGAGAAATAAAAAACTAAATCTTAAAACACCTTTCCCATATCCGTCCCTTCTTCCAAGGCTCAACTTCACTCCCAATTTTCTCTACCACCTGCCCCCAAGCAGCGCAGAGCGACAGAGAATGGAGGTTGCGGTCAGTTCATCACATGTTGTCTCTGCTGCTCCTTCCTCTTCAGGGGGAGGACTTGTCATACTCTTCCCCTGCTTCAGTGTGGGCTCTCTCCCATGGAAGACAGTTCTCCATGAACTTCTCCAAAGTGAGTCCTTCCATGTCCTTCAGGAACAGATTGCTCCAGCGTGGGTCCCTCACAGGGTCACAAGTGCTCCCAGAAAACTTGTTGCAGTGTGGGGTCCTCTGTATTGGGTCATAGGTCCTGCTACCCTCAAGGTCACAGCCTCCTTCAGGCATCCACCTGCATTGGGTCCTTCACAGGCTGCAGGTGAATATCTGCTCCTCCGTTAACCTCCATGGGCTGCAGGGGAACAGCCTGCCTCGCCACAGATCTTCACCACAGGCTGCAGGGGAACCTCTGCTCCAGTGCCTGAAGCACTTCCTCCTCCTCCTCCTTCTTCACTGATCATGGTGTCTGCAGAGTTGTTGCTTTCACATGTTCTCACTTCTCTCTTACTGCTACTGCTGTGCAGGTTTTTTTCCCCTTCTGAAATGTTATCCCAGAGGCGCTACCACCATCACTGGTGGGCTCGCCTTGGCCAGTGGTGGGTCCATCTGGGAGCCAGATGGCACTGGCTCTATCGGACATGGGGGAAGCTTCTGCCATCTTCTCACAGAAGCCACCGCTGTAGCTCCCCCACGACCAAAACCTTGCCACGCACCCAATACATACTCTTATTTTTTTTCCTGGCAGCAGAATATCTGCCAGTGAACTGTGGCAAGTAATAGGTTTTTACACTATCCTCCTTGTCAGAGGTCATTTATAAAATATATTCTTTAAGGAGTTCTGAAAAAAAGGCAAATCCCGTTGATTACTTGCATTTAAAACAGGAAAACAAGCATCTGAATAACACAGCTTTTCCAGATACAGAATTATTTCTTTTCTAGTTCAAAGAATACACAGTTTTACTGTACTGATAATTTTTTGCATGTGGTAATAAGTTTTGTCATATAAATTATGATTGTATTTTTAAAATCATAACATGCAACTTAGGATGTTCTTGCAATATAATTTATGCAGATTTCATTAAAGAGTCAGACTAATATGTTTCTAAAGATATGAAATAGTCAATTACACCATAATTTCTAATTACTTTGGGGACTCTGAGTACTCTATGCCTAAAATTATAATGATGTATTGCTGTAGTCATTATGTGAAGATTTGCACTTTGATATGGGTGCAACGACCCCATTTTTATCATTGCTTTTCTTTTATTTAATGCCACCTTCCACTAGATGTAACACATGGATTTTTTTATAAAAGGTTGGGGAGAGGGAATTTATTTTTGCCAAAGAATGAGGTTTGTGTTTTTTTTCTTTTTCATTCACATATCTTTTGACTCACCTATATCAGTATGATAATTACAACTAAAATCTCTTTAAAAAAAAAGTATCTATTTACTACATATATCTTGGAAGAAGCCTTTCATTGACTCTAGCAATGAAATATGCATTGTATTTTGAGATACAACTACATGCATTTTTTTATCTGTTGATATGTAACTCACCTGTGTTTACTGTGATCGTGTGATTTATATAACAGAGGCAAAAAGACTTCCCTGAATTAAATCTCCCTTCAGTGAGAATATGTCAGAAAAATATTTATTCCTGATGTTAAATTTACCATTGGTAGAGGATGCTCCACAAAATCTGACAATGCAACATTGGCAATGTATACCTGCCGTGGTTAATAGCTGTCATTTTTTGAAATCTTCACTGTATTTCAAGTCTGAATCTGTCCTGTTTCAAAATTATCAAGGAAGAGCAATATATTCATCTTCACAAAACAGTTCTGCCAGGATACAATTGTTGAAGGTTTTATTTCAATTGATTTGTTCTTTTATATATGTATTATAGAAAAAACACAAAATTTGCTTCTAGGAGTCTGTAAAAAAGTTGATGGCATTGCACAATGCTTTATAGAGGTGCAAGGAAAAAAAAGCATGCAAATAGCTTTAGGTATTTTTACACTGTATGTAGATATCAACAGCATTTCTAAATCTCAGTTTTTTGGGGGCCAAGCATGGTCTGTTTTTTTTTCTTTTATTCTCTTTGTTGCATGGAATATTTAGGCTTTGTCCCACAAGATATGAATCTAGAGAGTTGCACACCAATACATATTTCCTGAACATAAGCAGGCTAATTATCTTTCGGTATAGAGTCCTTCACATCAAGGCACCTTAACTGATACGTAATACCAGGAATCTGCAGTTTATTAGCATTTGGAAAGTGAAATTTACTGGAACATAGATTGGGGAAACCACAGGGCAAATTCTTTGGCCATTTCAGTTTAGCACAGCGTGAATTCTTAAGCATGGGTCCCGGTGTTTTACTAAATAAAAATGTCTCCTGGATTCAAGTTCTTTCCAGACAGTGATTTCCCGGCCTGTGATCAGTGTATATAACCCAGCTTCAGTCCAATTCACCCTAGATCTTCTGATAGCTGGAAGAGTGAAAAATGCATTCATACTACTTGCAAACCATTATCTCCCAAAAATTAGCTTGTTCTTTTTAGGTTTTAAATAAAAACTAGAAGTATACACTAGACGAAAGAAATTAGTTTCACCAAACAGCAGTTTCATGAATTTTGACTGGAAAGCTTTTCTTTTTTCCCTGATTATTATTTTTTGAGATGGGTAACCATTTTCTCCAGATCATCAACCTGTTCCCATGGGTACAGTGATGGTGAGCTATGATATATACAGCATTTTGTAGGTTTAAAGCCAATTGTAAATTTATTAATAATCCTTGCAGATATACAGTATTGCTGACCTTAAGAGAGGCATAAAAGTTAGTCTGTTTCCTGAGGGTGTGCTGATAGGCAGTCATGACATCTCTTTTTCCAGGAAAAATAATTCAATACTGATAATTTGAAGGCTTTCTTTCTATCATGAGAGCAAGTGAAGTGTAAATCACATGTGGTAAACCACATAAAGGAAAAGTAAAGTGACATCTTCCTAAGCAAATGATTTCAAATCCCAGTTAAATAATAAATCTGTGGGTAATAACTAAGGACAAGACAAAAAAAAGTACCGTAAGCACAAAAACAGATTCAAAAGAAATTTAAACAATTTAAGATTAACATATTTGTGGCTCATTTCCCAGGCTAGTAAATATTTTTTTTTAAAATACTTCATACAAATAAGGATGCTACCAGTGTAAGAGACATGATGAAAGAATACTTTTTCAAAAAAAAACAACACAAAATGTTTAGTTCCAAGGGAAAAAAAACAAAACCAAAAAAACAACATCCCCCCCCCCCCCCAAAAAAAAAAAAAAACAACCCAAAACACAACCAAAAAACCTCCCACCTGTTATACTGTGTATTTATAGAGAAACAGCTGTGGAGCTAGTTCTCCAGAGAATCCAGCACTTTGCTATAGAGCCACCAGTTCCTAAATGAACGAAAGTAAAGGATAGATGCTAAGTGACATCAAGAGCTGAAGAAAGGGAACATGTAACTACAGAGCAGCTCTTGGGGAAAATACACACAAACTAAAGCTGAAGGATGTGATTGCAAAAACTAAGACAGCTAAAAGCAAAGATTGGTAGCAATGGATAATGAATATTCTCAAAGGTTAGCCCTTTAGAGACTAATCATTAATTACTGGACATGTTTAATTAAAAAAAAAAAATCTTCTAGCAAATAAATATTCCTTTCCGTTTCAAAACTGAAAATCGAAACCACTTTGTCTATAAGCAGATAAATCTTTGGATTCTCTAAACTTAAAATATGACCAAACCCACCATTATCATGCTAAAAATAAATGGAGCAATATGAGCAAATCAGTTCAATTATCCTCTCATGTATTTTGGCATTCTCCATTTATTACATTAATAAGTAAGTATTTTGTTGTAAAAATGTGTTAATAGTGTGCTATAACATTTTTTAAGACTCAGAACCTGCTGAATGTAATAGGGATAGGCAATATATTAAGATTTAAAAATGAAGGCATAATTTCCTAAAACAAAGGCATCCAATATTAAAGAATGAGGACCCGTCACTTTATAAATAGTTAGCCACCAAGTCTTCATAAGACTCTAAAAGATATAAAGAGGGGTAAGAAGACCAAAATCTGGATTTCCAGATACAACATGATACCCTTATTGATGGAACAAGCAAACCTGAAAATTGATGATCTTCTGTCAAATGGTCTAGCATACCAGGTTATTAAGAATATTCAGTCTTCCTCTGTTACCTTAATCAAAAAGACTTAATGATACCTGGTTCAGCAAACATGACACTGAACAAAATGAGTTGTAGTCAGTCATAGAAATTTATTTCCTCCCATATGGATATATGAGCTATATGTGTATGTAGAATCATAGAATAAAAGAATGGTTTTCATTAGAAGGCATCTTAAAGATCATCTGGTTTCAAACTCCTTGCCATGGGCAGGGACACCTCCCACTAGACCAGGTTGCTCAAAGCCCCATCCAGCCTGGTCTTGAACACTTCCAGAGATGGAGCATCCACAACTTCCCTGGGCAACTGTTCCAGTGCCTCACTACCCTCACAGTAAAGATTTTCTTCCTAATATCTAATCTAAATCTCCCCTCTTTCAGTTTAAGACTTTTACCCCTCAGCATTTCTCTACATTTCCTGGTAAAGAGTCCCTCCCCATTTTTCCTCTAGGCCCCCATTAGATACTGGAAGGCTGCTATAAGGTCTCCCCAGAGTCTTCTCTTCTCCTGCTAAACAACCCCAACTCTCTCAGACATGTCTTCATAGGAGAGGTGCTGCAGCCCTCTGACCATCTTCGTGACCCTTCTCTGAATAAAGAAGCAAATAAAAATGTAACAATCCCTGGTGGAGGAAGATGTGGATAAGGAGTACTTAAGCAATTGCAAGTCATACATCACAAGCCATAAGCCATACAGAAGTTCATGTGACCTGTAGTAGGGCATTGAAGATACTGGGTGGTCTGGATAATGACATGGACATTTGAAGGTTGGCAATCATGGCAATCAAGGAAAGTGCATGGTGACTGCTCCCTTCCAACCCACCTTATTCTGGGATTTGGAGTTCAGGCATCTTGGCCAAGTCATTTCAGTCTTCAGTCACTAGAAAGGAATATAGATTGTGAAGGATTTCCCCAAACTGCTTTTTTTTCATGTGAAAAGAGAGTTTTCTATTTTCATTTCCATTTTCATTTTCTACTGGATGGAGGCTAAATATTTTCTAATCACCTCTATTGTACAGAAAGAAGTACTAAATAAGGTATGAATAAAGATGTCAGATCCTAAGAAATTTCTGTAAAAAGGCTTAAAGGAAAAAATAAAAATGCAACTGCTTGATAAATCAATACTGTCATGCCATTAAGGATAATTTGTTTTGTGTGTGGCAAGATCTCTTACAGAGCTGAAGGAACAGCAAATAAGGAGATGCTGGACCCAGCATGTAACTTGCCAATATCTCTAAAACATATCAAATTTTTTCTGCCTTCTGAACTTACAGAAAAGACAAGTCTTGTACAGGACTCCCTTGTAATTTATAGGTATGCTTATAAAAAAAAATTCTCACTTAGACTCCTTTGGGAAATTTCTGATGACTACCATTGGTGGAAAAACCTTTGGTTTGTTTTTTGCCACTCTCAAGGTGAAGAAAAAATTGTAGAATGCTGGAATATACGTATGAAAACAATGGCAATGTATAAAAAAGTTTATTGTTCAGTTTGTGATGTGTCATCTCAGTTATACATAGAGAGCCAGAAATATGAAGCTCTTCAAATCCATGCTGTTAAAGCAGTCCACATCATCTTGAGTTTTACCACACTTCCCTGAAGAAATAAGCTAAGAATAGTAGGAGTACTGCATAACATTTACATAGAAAGGATTATGTGTGCTTACAAAGACAGTATTTGTTTTCTTCTATGTACCCAAGTTTTACAATGAAAAATGAGTAGGCAGTGAATCACAAAGTTCAAGTAGAATGCATGGTACAGGGTCAAGTGACCATCTTTTTACAAATAGTCTAAATTATTTTATTATTGCTGCAGAGATTAACTGCTCAAGCACCAGAATCACCAGACAGAAATCTGACTTACTTTCAGAAATTACATTAAAAATGCATTACTTAAAAGCAGTAGTTCTGTCATAAGAGTTTTCCAAATTGTGCTGAGTTTTGGGTTTTTTTCAGCTGTGACAGGGTAAAGCTATCAGTAAAACAAAGCTTATAAGGAGAGAGGTTTTTTGTTTGTTTGTTTGTTTTGTTTTTTTTTTTTTTTCAGTATGATTCCTAAAAATGTTGAAAGACAATCCTAAAAATGATGATATTCCCATCCCTGAACCCAGGCCAAAAACTCCACACAAATTTTCACCTGGAAAAGAAAAATGTCATAGATGCTACAAACACAGATAAGGATGTTGATTTTCCTTGGAAGATGCTTGTGCACAGGAGAGATAGGCAATAATGCTAAAAACAATTTAAAAATTTAAAAAAAAAAAAAAAAAGGAAAAGAGAGATAGGGTTTTCTCAGGAAAACTAAATAAAAAATCTGGGGGAAAAAGAATGTGGCAGCTAAATTGGTATCTGACTTTTCCTTTTTTGAGGGCATTAAAGAATTCCATATTTGTCACAGCCTTTGCTGGATACATACCGGGTTACTTTTTTTGGCTTAAACCTCTTAATCCTAATTGTTGATTCAAAAAGCAAATCAAAGCAAAACCCCAGTATTGATCTACTACCTCCAGAGTCCTTATTTGGTACTACTTCTAGACACAAACTATCCTGAGGTCTTCATCCCAAACATTAGGCTAAATTCCCACATTTAAGTATTCGTGATTACAGGACACCTTCTGTAGATGTAAAATGGTTCAATCAAATAACAAACTGGAGGATGTCTATCCTGAGAACAGGAGCAGTATCAAAACAATCTTTATTCTCGGTATGACTAGATACAGATTAAACCCAAGAAGTATACAACTGCATGGAAAAAAAATTGCCTCACTTTTCCAAGACTTTTAAATTTTTATTCCTTTAGTGAATTGTTGATTTTTCATGAGGCTGAAGTGTTAACCTGAAAATTAACTTCCCTTCCTTTAAGACTGGAAACTGCTGTGAGAGTTACAAAGTCACTCTCTGTGTCTGATGACCTTGTCTCTTTTCATTCCTCTTTTTTCAGCAGTGTCCTCTGTTTTGCCTGGTAAACTTTTTATTAAAAGCAAACCCCATTCCTTTTTTAACTTCCTGTCCTTTTTATGTGGACATGTGGTCAGCTTTAAAGCCACAAGATGAAAATCCCACATCAGGAGATCAAGAACTTAGTTACTAGTCACCTTGAATCCAGGAGACAAAAAGACTCAAAACAAAACCAAAAAAAATAACCCCAAAACCAAACAACCAACTAAACAGAAAAAAAACATGAGCAGTCTGGTAAATTTGTCATCCTATTGTATTGTTAAGGAAAAAGTATCAAATCATAATGCCTCATGCTCAATATTTATTTTCTCTATGTCCTTCTGTTGTCAATAACATTCCTACTAAGCAGCTGTACCTCAGAAAATGTGATACTATAATAAAAGAAGGAAAATAAAAGGGAATATAGAAAAGCTTATTAAAATGCACGTCAGGAAGTGTTTGAGGTTTTTGTGGGTGGATAAATCCACCAACATTTCAGCCTCCTAATGCATGTCCTTTACTTTATTGCTAGAATGGAAGATTAGCAGCCTACATTGTGCTCCATGAAAATTAAATCAATTTCTTTTTCTGACAGATTGTTTTGAGTGAGATTTTTATTAACATTTTAATTACATTAACAGAATGAAATGTAAATACCTTGGGGTTCATAAGAAATGAAACAGTTTTACAGAGGTAATTTTTGAGACTGGAAAGGAAAGGAGCAATTCATTCCTTGAGATGGTGGATGAACAAATGCTATTTAGAGAAGTCTACTGAAGGAAAGCCTACTAAATATAACATTATATATATATATTTCATACTAAATATCTTTTCAAACAGTAAAAAAATAAATCCTTTGCCAACTTAAAGTTGTGGTTTTGAATAAGAGAACCATAAGAAAAAATAGAGAGTTCATGGCAATAAAGAATGTGAGAATAGACTAGAGAATACAGAAATTATAATTAATAATTTAAGATAAAATACTAAGGGCTAAAACTCCTGTGAATTCCTTTCAAAATATACAGAAAAGTAATGATGGGATTCATTACCCCTAGTCTAGGAGGCTAAACATGTTGTATGTATGTTAATCATTATGGACTCCCTTAAGAATTAGTAGGAAGAAATGACCGCTTCCAGGAAGCCATTCTTCTCATTGTAAAATATGTGCCTATAATGATGGAGATTAATTCCCTTAATAATTTTTTATTTTGTCATGCTGACTTTAAAGGGAGTCTAAGGTGACCATCTAATTTTTAAAAATCTAAAGACATAGAGGCACAGATGTAGAAAAAACCCAAATATAAAACCATAAAACATTTTTTAAAAGTAGCTACATTAATTAAATAACCAAGTTGTCCCTGTTCTTCAGTGCAACACTAATATTTCAGATATATAATATATATAATATTATAATCTATATAATATATTATAATATATATACTAGTTCTATTGACACAGACATAAGCCTCTCAAAAAAAGCTGGTTGTCTCTCCTGCTCCAGATTCAAGATCTGTATATTTAGCATGCTTAATTTCTAAGATAAATTCAGAAAACACAGGTAAATCATTGGGTTTTGAATTCGGTTACAAGAGAGAAACCTACTTTTGTCAAAAAAATTCAGTCAGTGCACATAGTATTCTTGCCTGTATCTCAAATCTCAAGCTTGTGTGGATCAAAAACTTGCACTCTAAGCCTTCCAATTTTTTCCCCAAAGGTTAAGTACCTTGAAAAAGAAATCATAATTAAGCACAAGATCTGTAATTATACTTATATACTTAGAGTTACTGACATGTATACATGTTGTGGGAATCAAGACATCTGTGGACTTTTGCAGAAAAAAATATATTGAGGAGAAATAAGAGGTGGATAAAAAGCACCCAGGTCTGTCTGATTTAGTAAATAAAACAGGTCATGCACGGATACGTGTATGTTCTAGTTTCATGTTACAGTTCTTTAGAGAAACAAATGTCAGAATAGAAAACATTAGAAGGAATTATATCTGTGGCGTTCTGGTCTTGGAATCTGTGCCAGGATGAAAACTGGTACAGCTTTGGACATGCTTCTTTACTGAAATGGTAAGTCTTCAGTAAGGAATAATTCATTAGATCACTCAAAGTATCTTTTAGTGTTACTTGAGATGGGAAAGCCCTGAAGAGTCTACTAAGCTGTAATTCTCATTAAGAAACACTCACTGGATTGCTCCTCCTATAATTTACGTAAATGTAATAGTTCTATGCTGTTATGATGCCTCTTAAAATTGACATCTAGCTGACTACCAGTGTAATAAAATTACGTCAATAATCTTAATGTTTCCTTGCTTTTATTGATCAGTGTGCATGGTTTATGGTTTATATATTTGGTTTATACCAATATTCTAGTCTTTGAGACAAGGATTATCTTTACCTGTTACATTCGCGTGGCATTTAGCAAGAATAGTTTATCATTCGAGACTAAGATTCCTTGACACTACAACAGTGCAAATTGTTATAACTTATTCCTTATGAAACAATATAAAGTTACTGGCAAACCATCTGCCCTTCAGTGCCTATGGGTATTGAACGGAGTCATGTGAGGAAAGGCTCAGTCAGAGAATTCAAGTGATTTACTCAAGCAATGCAAATTTAGGATGTAATTGCTGACAGAACATTTGGCAAATGTGGCAAATTCCCACTAGTTCTTCTAGAATAAACTTGAATGGTCCCTGGGCTCCTGCTTTGATTTTTTTTTTTTTTTTTTTTTTATGTCTAGAAAATGAAATTAATTCCTCTGTAAAAGGCTAGTATATAGGAGTAAAATAATGTTAGGAAAATATTCTGGGTGATGGAACTTTTGTAATAAATAAAGCTGATTACCAACTTTGAAATGTCTAAAATTACCCGAGGAAATGAAAAATTAAAATTAGTAATGCATTTGAGCTTGTGAAATCAACTAGTGTTAAAAATATTTGGAATATAATCTAATAAATCTTATAAGAGATGACTTCAAAACCACAAAAGGCTGAATGAATTCTGCTAAAGAACCAGAATTAAAGGGCTTAACATTAACATTTTACATGGACTACCTTTTTTGCTCTCACTCCTCCAAATGATCACTTTCAAAGGTGATAGTAATAAATAACAACTAATAATAAAGAGACAACTATGTCCTCATTTTCTGCTAAGAGATGTTGCAAGTGGCTGATCCTCTGCCTGCCTAGTGCCCCTGCCCAGACTGGGGACTTCCTGCTCGCTGTCAGGTCCAGCATGGAGTTTGCTGTGATTGACATGTGCACCACACACACACCTGGTTTTGGGGAGATAGAGACACTCATACCCCACCAGCAGCCAGTACCAGGCACCCAAGCTGTGTCTGCTGCCCTGCTCCAGCTGCCAGTGCAGATGCCTTCACTTGCCTTGCTCACTCCAATCTGCTGACACCAGTGGCTTGGGGCACCTGCACCCTTGTCTGACACTGGTCTCTGACCCCAAATCCACTCATGTCCCCCCAGCAGCCAGCACCTGGTCCCTACGCCACTCACATCTGCAAGGGATAGCAAGTGAGGAGGCACAGGAAGAGCTACCACAGGATTTAAGGAGAAGACAGGCCAGGCTGGGGGCATGAGCAGCAAGGCTAGGTCAGACAAGTCTACTTACCTAACGGTCTGCACAAAGCCAGACCCTCTTATACATAACCTTCTCCTCCTTTTCTCCCTTTGCTCCACCACATCCCCCTCCCCTACATGCTCCCTCCTAAATTTTGCGTAGTCCCACTGACACTCCCCTCAAGTATCCCAAATGCCCATGTTCTTGTTTCCCACTTCTTATAAGTTACACTGCCCAAGCTGTTCCTCTCCAAAGCTGTGCCTGGAGTTTCTTGAGTGCCCATCAGTTAGTGTCTGGAGATTTTTCATCCTTGGCACTGTCTCTGCTTTCGCTTGTCTATCGACTCATGCCTGTGTGTCTTCTTTTTTGTCACTTCCCCTTTTATGTGTTATCCCCTTTGCACCAAAGAGGTCCTTGATGGGATCACCTCCATGAAGCAGACACTTTCACCTTCCACATATGCTTACAAGTTCTTTTTTCAGACATACGATTTTCTGGAATACTTTGAATTTTGAGAAAAAAGCAAATTAAAAAAAATAAATAAATTTTGAAGCTTACTGTTTGCTATATATGATTAACAAACCACAGAAGAAGTATAACTGTTTCTGTCAGACCCATCCAGACATCCAAGACATCCGTAATAGCCTAGAGTAGGCAAAATATCACATAAATTCAAGTTTAGCAAACTGTTCATTATGAATTATTGTGGATTATTTAAAAAAATCCAAAGACTGTAAGGAAATAAATTTTATGTGACAAGATGAGAAAGAGTGTGTTCTTTATGTCCTGAATTTCTCCCTTGTCGTGGTTTAACACTAGCCAGCAACTAAGCACAACACAACTACATCCCTGGTGGGATGTGGGAGAGAATCGGAAGACTAAAAGTGAGAAAACTCATGGGTTGAGATAAAGACAGTTTAATAGGTAAAGCAAAAGCTGTACACACAAGCAAAGCAAAACAAGGAACTCATGCACTGCTTCCCATCCACAGGCAGGTGTTCAGACATCTCCAGAAAAGCAGGGGTCCATCATGTGTAATGGTTACTTGAGAAGACAAAATGCTATAACTCTGAACGTCTCTCCTTCCTTCTCCTTCCTCCAGCTTTATATGCTGAGCATGACATCATATGGTGTGGAATATCTCTTTGGTCAGTCAGGGTCAGCTGTCCCAGCTGTGCCCCTTCTGAACTTCTTGTGCACCCCCAACCTACTCACTGGTGGGGTGGTGTGAGAAGCAGAAAAAGCTTTGACTCTGTGTAAGCACTGCTCAACAATAACAAAAGGACCTCCATATCACCAATGCTGTTTTTCAGCACAAATCCAAAACATAGCCCCATGCTAGCTACTGTGAAGAAAATAAACTGTCCCAGCCGAAACCAGCACACCCCTCCTTCCCAAAAAGTCTATTCTATTGACATAGTAATTTCAAAAGACTGAAAACTAAATTCCATCATTTTCCTTTGTACAATCTTACTCAAATACTTTTGAATCATATTGAAGATGCTTGCAGAATTTAATTGAGGCATAGCTACTTTTCTGAACTTAATAATCACTCCTTAAGGAGCTCCTTAAAGAACTCTCACAGATGAGAGTTCAGGATTTTGATTAACATAGGGATACCATACTAATTCCCTGTATAATACTTTTTTAAGTGGCATTATGATTTGGATGTTGCCTTTAGTCACTACCCAAATGCATATAAAATATGTTAATAAACACGTATTACAAATTTTTATAATTTTTATAAATACTTTGGTGGTTTTCCAGTCTTACCATTCAAAAGTTATGCTCTTGCGGAACAGAACAACTTATTTTTTATGCATTTAAATTAGAAGGATTAAGGAAAAACACATAGTCTATAGGAATCTTATGACACTTTGGAATAGAAAAATATTCCCCTTCATTTCCATCTCTTATGTATACTGTAAAATTCTTACACGTATAGAATCATATAGCAATCATAATAGCAGAAAATACAGCCAGTATATTTATATCAGAGTAATTTAGAAATATGATGAGACATGAGAACAACCTCTTTATGTCTAGAGTGACCTATAAACAAGAGAATACGTTTTGTAGTCAAAATGATTTAACTTTGTAATAATCCCTTTCTTTCCTCATGTGGGATGAAAATATTGTCTTGCATATATGGAAAATAGATCTTAGGCAATACAGTTATGGAAAATTTTCTGTTCTGAATAACTGATAACTGAAAGACCATGTTAGGCTAATATCATAGATGTCTTTCTGTTTCTGAGTTGCTGCCCTTTGAATTTAATTCCATTTTTTGTGGAATATTTTGTATATTGAGCTGCCCAATCTTGTACATTACATGTTTTGCTCAGTAAAGAGAGAAACACTCTTCTTTGTGGTGTTTCAACTGTTGTGTGAGTCCTCATTTGCAACCCAAAGTTCCGTAGGCTTTTTTGGATGATGTCTTATACTCTGCTGCAGCTGCTTGAATATGTATGCTTCAGTGTTTTTCACTATCACTAGATAATTTTCTAGACTCTCTTGCCTTTCACATATCTGTCTTTTTGTTATCTCTCTTCTACTGTTTTGCATTTTCCTAGCTAACCCTCATTTTGTTATCTCCTCCGTATACTCTTCCAATCTCCACAGGTAACCATATTGTAGTGCATCCAGTTACCTCTGTTTTTGCAATTTGACCAAAATAATATTGAAACAGCACTGAAAACGGAAATGATTTTTTGATTTGTAGCACTTCTTCTTCTCTGTTAATCAACATATTAAATAACACTATGCAACCATTTAGCCTTGCAAAACAGCAATTCATGTTTTAATTTACTTTTTTTAGTGAAACCTTATATTGTATATATAATAATTATACTAAGTAGTGTAATACAGTTATAAAGTCTTAGGGGTTGCCAGCTGTTATGGGACTGGGGTCAAAGGTAGGCTCACCTGTCTCTGGACGGATCTGGCACCACCAGCAGCAAGAGTGGGCACAGTCTCAACACACACACTCACATGCACACCCACACGCACAAAGTTAGCACGGGCAGAGAACAGCACCTTTACAGGTATCTACATAATCAGGAACAGCACGGATGTCCTAGTCCTGTTTCTCTTTTCCAGATGGTCAGGATTGAAGTCCACTCTAACACATACTCACACACACATTTCTCCAGGAGCTGGTCTTTGACATGGAATCTATGTAATACCTGGCCCCAGGTGCCTCTCTCTTCCAGTTGCTCACATGTGGACCTTCGGGCCGTGGGTATTTCATGATCCTACTCCAGCAGTCGGTGCTCAGACCTCCTCTCCTTCTTGCTAGCTTGTCCATCTTGAGATTCACAACTGTTCACACACACCCAGAATAGACAGGGCATCCACACAAAAGAGGTGTGGGACTAGGAATTGATAAGAAAGTGGGACAGACTGCACTGACTAGATGCAGGGCTCTCACTTAAGTGTACTGACTAGCACCTGTTTACACACATCTGGTTCCTTTTATCCCCTTTTGCCTGTTTTTTCACACTGTGTCCTACCTGATCCACCTTGTTCCTGCCCTTTTCCTGGCTTTGGCCCTTGCCCTAAACATCAATCCCCTTCCGTCTGGCATGTGTTCTGGGGAGTTTTTTTGGTTGACTCTTCTTGGTGGGTTACTTACAAAGAGATGATTTTTTCCATTTGACAGTCTTAGGAGCAGCTAAGTCAGTGTGTCCAAATTTTCACTGACAAAGTTTTAACTAATAAAGTTATTAGGGTTCAGACACTTATCGTTGCTCCTCTGATGCTTGCTAGGTCTCCGCTTTTAATTTGTTTAGTGTTTTGTCAGATCCCCTAAACAAGGCATTTGATATTTTCAGGAGTCCTTATGTAGTATGTAAGTCTACAGGACACTTTGAAAATGTTGGCCAATAATCTGAAGTATCAGGTGGTATTTTGAAGCTTACATAAAATAAAACTCTTTTCCAGAGAATTGCATCAGTATGAGCAGTGAAAACAGAAGATAGTATGGTAAAGTTGGACTTTTTTTTTTTTTTTTTTTTTTTCTGTGCATGTGTTTGAATGACAGATAGCACAAAGCTGCTGTATTACAACCGGAAAAGTACTGTAATGGACCAATCATCATTTCAACAATAAGCCTTTTGCTAATGGAGTTTCTGGCATGCAGCACTATATAACACCAACTGGTTTGTTTATTTAAACGGGCCTACTAAACTAGTTTCAGCAAATGGAAATTGAGGCTTGTGGTGTCTGAAAGCATGAATGAAACAATATATTTTCCCCTCTTTCTGCAGTCAAGAAATATCCTAACAACGTTTTAGAAGCTTGGATTTACTTCAGGTTCCTCAGAGTGTGAGGACCTGAACACTTAACAACGGCAGCAAGGCTGGAGCAGAGCACATAAACTTGTACATACAGTTTTTTTTGGGCCAATAACATAATAAATCATTCTAATCTTCCTCCATGCTTTTTTCTTTTATTCTTAAATGAGCTTTTAGCCACATGCTAAAATTAATATTGATAGATTTCTGAAGCTTCCTTTGGTCTGTCGTAACTGTGCTTCCAACCTTCTTCTTCTCTGTGGTGCTAAATTAGCCTATGCCATTTGTGCTTTTAGCTGCCAGTTGTGCTTCCAGGGTTGCAGTCATAGTGCAATGATATACTTGGACTGATGCTGGTCAGGACCTGAAATATCAAAAACATCTAGTTCAAAATTTGAGGACAAAACATAACCAAAAGAAATATGTAAACATAAAGGTGGGCACAGAGGAAAGTGGGGGTGGGGAAGAGACAAAGAAAAAGAAAGAAAACAAAATATTTAATTCTATTACCCACCTGACAAATCTTCCCCCTTCAAGAGCTGACTGACAGGAGCATTGTCTCAATTGACTTACAGAAGCAGGGTTTTACAAAGAGTTTTATTTAATTTAGTAGAGATTTGTATGTCTTAATCTGAAAACTGGATTATTTTCCCAAAGTTAGAAGTGACTCGAGACTAAAATATCCACCGGTCTCACACCAGTTTAAAAAGTGGAAAAAAAAGTTACCGCATGTAAACAATTCAAATTCTAACCAATAAAATATGAACAGCAAGTATTATCAATCTGATAGGAAACATGACTTTAATAGAAAGACCAGTTGTTCTCAGGGTATCCATCCCCCTGATCTGGAAGACAGGGATGGGGAGCAGAATGAAGCCCCCGTAATCCAAGGGGAAATGGTTAGCGACCTGCTACACCACTTAGACATGCACAAGTCTATGGGACCGGATGTGATCCACTCAAGGATACTGAGAGAGCTGGTGGAAGTGCTCACCAAGCCACTTTCATCATTTATCAGCAGTTCTGTCTAACTGGGGAGGTCCCAGTTGACTGGAGGCTAGCAAATATGATGCCCACCTACAAGAAGGGCCAAAAAGGAGGACCTGGAGAGCTACAGGTCTGTCAGTCTGACCTTGGTGCCAGAGAAGGTTATGTAGGAGATCAGCTTGAATGTAATCACATGGCATGTACAGGACAACCAGATGATCGGGCCCAGTCAGCATGGGCTTATGAAAGGCAGGTCCTTCCTGACTAACCTGATTTCCTTCTATGAGAAGGTGACCCACTTAGTGGATGAGGGAAAGGCTATAGGTATTGTTTACCTGGACTTTAGCAAAGCCTTTGACACCGTTTCCCACCGCATTCTCCTGGAGAAACTGGCTGCTCATGGCTTGGACAAGTGTACTCTTCACTGGGTTGAAAACTGGCCGGATGGCTGGGCCCAAAGATTGGTGGTGAATGGAGTTAAATCCAGTTGGTGGCTGGTCACAAGTGGTGTTCCTTAGGGCTCAATATTGGGGCCAGTTCTGTTTAATATCTTTATTAATGATCTGGATGAGGGGATTGAGTGCACCCTCAGTAAGTTTGCACATGACACCAAGTTGGGCGGGAATGTTGACCTGCTTAAGGGTAGAAAGCAAGCTGGATAAATAGGCCAAGGTCAATGGCATGAGACTTAACGAGGCCCATGCAACACTACAGGCTTGGGGAAGAGTGTCTGGAAAGCTGCCTGGTGGAAAAGGACCTGGGCGTTATTGGTAGAGAGCCACCTGAATTTGAGCTGGCAGTGTGCACAGGTGGCCAAGAAGGCCAAGAGCATCCTGGCTCGTATCAGAAATAGCGTGGCCAGCAGGACTAAGGAAGTGATTGTCCTGCTGTACTCAGCACTGGTGAGGCTGCACCTTGAATACTGTGTACAGTTTTGGGCCCCTCACTACAAGAAAGACATTCAGGTGCTGGAGCATGCCTAAAGAAAAGCAACAAGCTGGTGAAGGGTCTAGAGAACAAGTCTTATGAGGAGGGGCTGAGGGAACTGGGTTTGTTTAACCTGGAGTAAAGGAGGATGAGGGGAAACTTCATTGCTCTCTACAGCTACCTGAAAGGAGGTTAGAGCGAGGTGTGTGTCAGTCTCTTCTCCCAAATAGCAAGTGGTAGCATGAGAGGAAACAACCACAAGTTGTGTCAGGAGAAGTTTAGATTGGATATTTGGAAACTTTTTTTCACTGAAAGGGTTATCAAGCATTGGAACAGACTGCCCAGGGAAATGATTGAGTCACCATTCCTGAAGGTATTTAAAAGACACATAGATGTGGTACTTACGGACCTAGTTTAGTGGTGGTTTTGGCAGTGTTAGGCTAATGGTTGGACTTGATGATCTTAAATGTCTTTTCCAATGTAAATAACTCTATGATTCTATAATTCTATTAAAATATGCACATGATTGAATAACTTGGGTTGAAGTATTTTGGTTGTGTTTTTCCTAAAGAGTTGGGAAGATATTAAAAAATACACCACCATTCCCTCACTATTGATAAAGATAAACTGAAAATATAAATTGATATGCAACACTGCCACTGTTATCGGCCATGGATCCTGCAGCTTTTGCCGTCCTCTCCTGTCATTTCCCATGTCCTGTTCAGTTACTTTGACTTAGAGCCCAGCCAGTGGCCTCATCACACACCCGCAAGCTTAACATATCATGATCTCTATATACATTATTATGTAATATTTTTAAAATATTAAATATAACAGAAATACGAAGTACCCATAAGTAGCACTTCTAGCAGTATTCCAGTAAATACGGAATAATGTGCCAATGCAGAAAGAGATTTAAAAACCCATTGATAAACTGGATGCTAATGGATTGGCAAGAGCAGGAACACAGAAGAAGTAGCTTCAAAGGAAGGCCATGCAACGTGCCCTAAACACATCTGTGGGACAACCCAGTGCTCAACACAGTGCTGGTCCCAGAATAACAAGTGATGAGAAATGTAGCACCTACTTTTAAGATGTCTTCTAGAATAACTCTAAGAATTATATCTGTCATTTGCACCAAGAAAATTAATATAAAATATGATAAACATAATTATTAAAAGATGGTCAAATACCACACACAAAAATGTTTCTAAAGACTGGCCTAACAGAAGAGTATGTGAAGGGACCAAGTTTGTTGTGGGCAAAGATAATGTACTTGGTATGACATGTTTGAACTGACAAGCCTTTATTTATTTATTACCAGAAGTATTAAAGCAACAATGGATCCCTGCAATAAGAGGTATGGTTTTCTTTTAGAGTAGCAGTGGTTAAGACAGGAACAAAAGTATAGAAGTAAGCAACCCGTTATCAACAGTGGAAGGTGGGTACTACAAGGATCACCTGAACGTTTGTACTGGAACTTACGCGGTTCAACATAGCCCTACATTATCTGGAAAAAGAAGAATAAAAATGAAATAAAAGAGCAAAGGTCACAAACTTGTTTAGGGTAGCCATATGTAAAGATGATTGGCAGATAAAATTCAGTGTTAGGAAAGTACAAAATAATGCACCTCTGACTATTCACACACAGTGACAGACCGTAAATCAGCATTTACAACTTGGGAAAGAGATCCAGGAGCAGACAGAGCACTGACTACAGCAGTTGAATGTTCAGTAATGAGGTGGGGGGAGAGAAAAAAAATAAGCTATAACAACGGAATAGAGAACAAAAAGAAAATATAATCATGCCACTTGCCATGCATTGTGAATCCATGTTTTTAGCTTGGGTTACTGTGTCCCAGGTGGATGTAGGGTAGAACCGACAGTCTTATAAGGGTAGACAAGATATGATGAGGTGCTTGCTGCTTGGAAATGAGGAATTGGGGAAATATGGTAAGTATTTCTAAAATCAAGTGTGTAAAAGTTTTACAGGAAATACTAATTTGTTAGTTATATAATGCATAAAGAAGAAGGAAATAAATTATCAAGCAGGTTTTTTATTTATTTTTTTTTTTTAAAAGGAAAAAAAGGTACTACTTCATCTAAGACATACCTAATTCCTGACAATTGTTACTGGACACTGCGAAGGTGCAAAATAGAAAGGTTCTCAGAAGTTAGCAGAGCGTTGGTGTAGGGCTCCAAAAGCTTCTAACATCATGGGTGCTGACATTTATTAATCTATCATTATGCTCAATATAGCATTAAATTTTTCTCTTTGGACTCCAACAGCGGCACAAAAATGTCTATAAAAAAGCTTCCCCTTCCCTAAAAGAAAGTCTGATTACCAATATGTCATATATACACATACAGATAGCTCTTTTAGGGGGTGTGCTAGTAAGCATTACTATGCACACAGTCAAGAAGCATATCTAGTACTACTCCTAGATTGGAACTGTATGTTAATTGCTAGATTGGAAGATATTTTATTAAATTTAAAAGAATTCTAACTTAATTAGTGAAGACAAGCACCAAAAAGTACAACTGCAGTTGATGGATTAAAGACATAATCAGAAATGTATCCTCACTACAAATTAGATATAAATGCATTTAGGGGATTGGTATCAGTAGTACATTTGCCACCTTGCTGCTGGTTCAGAGATTAAAGTCCTGGCTGAAAAAAAAAAAAGTTCAGTGTGCAGTCAAATGTGTGATTAGGTTGTCATTTTCTTCCCATACAGCTGCATTTCTGGCAGCAGCCATCTCGATTGCTAAAATATTACCCTTGGCAAACAAAGATGGGATTTCTTCTCCATTTCAGGTCCAGCCATATTCAAAGTGGTATCTTAAACTAAAAACATTTTTTTCCTCTCAGAAACCTGTAATGCAGACCTTAGAGGCAGCTAAAAGAAACATTCTCTCTGACTTATTAGCACCATCATAGAAAGACTAAAGACGGTTAAATAAAATTTACAGAAGTATTCATGTCACCTAAAATTTCTTGCCCTGGCAGATCAATCTATCCAATCATGGGTTTATCAGAGGAAAATGAGAAAGATTGCCAAAGTAATAAATGAAAAAATGCAGTGTCTTAAATTTTGTCACAGGAAGGGAGGGCACTATAGACTTCTTTTCTGGTTTAAATGTCTAGTACCCCTCACACCAGCAAGTATGTGACATAGTTAATTTCTATATACTCAAAAATACCATAGTTGTTACGCTACTTTTTTTCCTAAGTCTTGTCCGCTGAAATCCTTCCTGAATCTTCCTGAATGTCTTTATGTCTTTACTGAATTTTCACAGGAGAATGTAACTCCATTCAGTCTTCAGGAGCTTATCTAGACTGTTAAACTCTTATTGCTTGTATTTAAAAAAAAAAAAAAAGAAATTAGCAATACAAGGTTTGGGGGAACAATTAATCAGACTACCTGATGTACCTGGAAAAACAGGCCAGATTTTTGGACTGCAAGAACCTCCTTAGGTCTTAGGACCTCTATTTTCTCAAGCTATATATGTCTTTTTTTATTTTTTTTTATTTTTTTTTTTTTCATTATGTACATTACAATGTTTGGGAAGTAACTACAATAGAATCTGTAGTCTTCATTTTATTTTAATCAATGTATCATCTGTAAACCTTCAAAAATCTCACCATTCAAAGCTTAAACTGAAAAATCTTTGAAAGAAAGCACTTTTGAAACAGCTTTGAGACAAAAGTCTTCATAATTAAATATTAACAGAGTATCAGTAATAAAAGAGCATTATCTTCAAATATCTTACATCCTGATTGTCAGTTGAATAAAAGGTTCTGGGATAGTGATGTTCTTTAGGACAGAAATAATAAAGATAACAAAGATTTCCTTTCTTCTCTTTGATTATCCTAGAGAATTTACACATTTTGCTTGAAAGTGAGTGATCCACTGCTTAATAACTAATTAGCCCCATCCTCCATGATGATTGCAACTTATTTCACTCTAAAATGGAGTACATATCTTTAGTTTGTCATTTGTTTAAATAGTATAAATAAGTATATCTTTAGTTTAAGGCACATGGTAACCTGTTTGCACATAGTAATCTGTAGTTAAACAAAAATGGCTTATGGGAACATTTCAGAACAGTGCTTTGTTCAGTTGCTGATACTTTACTTGATTGTAGAACTACTTTATCATATTGATATTGATCTTCAAAACCCTTGACTAGCTTCAGTGCTAATTACAAGTGAGATCATTTCTCAGTCCCTCAGTTCATGGCCCATACTGCCAAGAGACACGGTGGTAAAGGGGTTCAGATGAAAATCTGAGTACAGGGAAATATCCAACATGTCTTATTATGAGATCCTTCCTTCAAAAGAAAAGCATGAGACAGAATATCTTCAGACTTTAATGGAAGATAGGCTTTGCTGTGTAACAAATTAAGTAGATCTTGAGTTGTTAAGTGGTGAATGCTGCTTGCATTTCAGGGCTCTGTCCAGGCTTTATTAACAAATGTTTCAGAAATATGTGAAATAGAAAAAAAGGAAGAAAGTCAGATGAATATTACCTAAACAGAACTGGAGTTCATAACTTTTTAAATTTTAAAATTATTGTGAATTATAAAAAACCAAGAACAACCAAAAAATACGTTTCATTTTCCTCTCTATAATGTTATCATAACAATTATTGAAAAATTAGAAAAAAAAAACCAGGAATTATACAGGTACCTTAACGGCACATGTGGAGGCCAAATAAAGGTAAAGATAGGCAAACTTTATTCCTGGTCCAGAAGATGGAAAGAACTGCTGAGAATTAGGAACAGAACTAAATTCTTCCTTCTCCTCCTCTGTCTCTAATTGGTAATTTATGTCAGGATTTTCTATGAGAGGTTGCCTTCCTATCTTGCAGCTTTTATGAATTTGATACTCGGGTATCTAATTCTTCATTGGCATTGTGTAACTGTTCAACAATGCAGTAAGCCACAAAGGTAGCTTTTTAATCAGTATTGCAACACATACATCATGTTCAGAATTCAGTTATAATGAGCTTGCTACAAGTCACCAGGACATTTGTGGCAGAGGTGGAAGATGACTTCAGCTGTTTATAATTCAGCAGTTAGGCCAAGAGTTTCAGTACCATTTAATGCACAGAAATCTAAGAAAATCATGAACTGTATCGTAGATTGGAAGGGAACTTCAAATATCATCTAGTCCACCCCTCCTGCTATGGGCAGGAACATCTTTGATTGGACCAGGCTACTCAAAGCCCCATCCAACCTGGCCTTGAACACTTACAGGGATGGGGCATCCACAACTTCTCTGAGCGATCTGTTCCAGTGTCTTGCCACCTTCATTGTAAAGAAATTTCTTCCTGATATCCGATCTAAACCTACTCTCGTTCCATTTAAAACCATTGCCCCTTGTCCTGTCATTACAGGCCCTGGTAAAGTCTCTCTCCGCATTTCTTATAAGCCCACTTTATATATTGACAGGCCACAGTAAGGTCTTGCTGGAACCTTTTTCATCTCTAAGCTAAACAACCCCAACACTCTCAGTCTGTCCTCATAGGGTAGGTGTTCCAGTCCCCTGATCATTTTTCTGTCCCTCCTCTGGAATTGCTCCAACAGGTCCATGCCTTTGCTGTGCTGAGGGCTCCAGAGCTGGACACAGTACTCCAGGTGGGGTCTCATGAGACTGGTGTGGAGGGTGTGAGTCACCTTTGACCTGCTGGCCATGCTTCTTGTGTGTTAGCGTCCAATTTAAGAACAAAAGATCTTGACAGAAAGAATATCAGTGAGAGTTAGACTGGGTAGCTTTCAGTTCAGAAGGGCTTAACATTGATGTTGCTGGCCTCACAATAAAGTGAAAGAAGTTTATGTATGTCAGACAAAAGGAAACAGAATTGATTAGAAATCTCTAACAGGATTAAGATGTTAAACTAAATAAAGTAAAAGCACAATACAAGCAATTCATTCCACTGTAGTCAAATTATATTTGCTGTATCATTTTAGAATCTTTATTCAACATGAAAGAAGGAATCCTCTGCTTGATAAGTAAGTTGCACCACTAACTGAGAGCCAGCAATCAACTAGAGGTCTAAAAGAATCATAAACAATTTAACAAAGTTTTGGATATTTTAATTGCTTGTGCTTCTCTTTCATAATCACTTTCAAACATAATTTCTCTTTTTCCAAGTGTCTGAGCATTGTGTGCATTCTCCTGGGAGATCTGAAGCCAAATTAAATTTTCAGTTATAAATACAAACATCTGTGTCAGAAACACTTAAATTATATGATAATAAAAGACTTAGAATTTATTGTTCATGTCTTTTGTGTGTCTAAAAAACCAAAGCAGATATTCTTCAAAAGCTTTCCTCCATCATATCCAGTAAATAACTGCATATTAATTGATTCTTGTATGCTGAAAATAAAACTACATGTAAAAGTGGTATTTTCAAATACAAACATGACTGCCTGTAAATATTCTAAGCAGGATAAAATACCAGCTACCTGGTTTCGTTCCTTCTAGCAAACTTCATTTAGCGTCTACACTTAGTACTAACAAACATCTGTATCATCAAAAAAGTTTAGAAAAAAAGTCAAAGGGCTCAGGTTTTAAATGGAATAGGCAAAATAATTTGTGCAGCATAAAGACAATTTACAGAGAAAAGGAAATTAGACATTTGCATTTTAGAAGACTAAATGTGGAGGGGCAGTCAGAATAAAAGCTATTCAATGTCTGGCCACAGTAACAGCAGGAAATCAGCATCTTTCCAGTTCTCTTGTTTTATCTACAACTTTACTGTTTTCATCTAAAGTTCATATATGATGTATAATTATTATTATTTTTTTTTTTTTTAATGAGAATAGCACAGCAAAAAAGAGTGGTTAGGGGTGTAAAAATAAGAACTGCATGGAGCTGACAGTTATCCTATATCTTTTTCTTTCATGAATAGTTCCAAGTTGCAAAGTAGCATCATACCGATGAAGAGGACCCTTGTGCTATTTCAGATTTAGCAAAAGAAATCATAGCCTGTTAATGACCTGTTAGAATTCAATAGATAACAACAAAAAAAGGAGGTGATGGGAATGAAAAAAAATAATTAGAGCTTAAAGATCCAAAATTCTCACAGGTGCAGTTTCCTAAAAGTGGACACCTTGTGGTCCAACGACATTGTTGTACAAAGTAGATATCATGTAGACCAGTGAAGTAAGAAGTTTGAAATTTTGTATCCAATAATCTATTTGTCTATAAATCATTGGAGTTTGTGTACGACAGTCCTTCACATACTATAACAGAACCTGACTACTCTAGTTTTTTATTCTTCCTGACATTATGACTGGTGGATGAAATTTATTGTCTGAGGTTTATTCATCAAAGAGTGTAGCATTGCATTAACCAAATGATGACTTCCTGAATTATTCCTGAATATAATGAAAAGGCCTGGAGAGAGGAAATCTGAAAAAATAAAAATAAAAGATGACACATTTCACTTTTTTCAAATGTAACAGAGTAAATGACATTCTGAAATCTACTTAAAACTAAAGAAAACCTACCAAAAAACATAAAAACTCAAGAATTAATTAAACCACTTTATGCACAAAGTAATATATAAGTGAAGCAATTCCCAGATAGTCTGTTTCATTCTGTCGATGGAAAAAATGAAACAAGTTATTTGAACTTGAGTTATAGCATTGCGTCTGCACTGCAATCTGTCCAAAATGGTTTTAATTTTTTTTTTTTAACTGTAAGTCTACCTTACTAAGTCTACCTTAAATGTACCTACCCATTTGGGGTAGGTAACTTGCATTTAAAAATAACAAGTTACATATGAATATTTCTTTTTGCAGAGGTGTAACCAAAAGACATTAGTCAGGACCCTCAAACACTGGGCAGCACAATGTGGGCCCAAAAGCGGTTCTGGCTGCCGTAGACAGCATCTACTTCTCAGCATCGCTGTGGCCTCCGTGCAGTGTTTCAGGTCACCTGACAAGCGTGAAGCCAGATTGCTACTTGTTCACATGATAATGGCGATGAACATATAAATTATGTGCTGCTGCACAACCCATTATGTGACTGTGAACATCTAATTTAGCAGGAATACCTGCACTTCAGGTATATAATTTTGCTGTGCTTTGCATTGCATTGCAAGGACAAGTCATTAAGCTCTCATTTAGCCTGTCAGTTCACTGACTATGCTGAGACATGGATTCCACCATAGTACATATTTAAAACATGGAATAGTATCACCACCAATACCATGACTTAATGACGACTGAAAAGAGACCATTGGAACCGGCATAGAAAAATGCTTGTACAGACACTGGCACTAGCAGGCAGCTAGGAAAATATTGGCTGAGAAACTTTGCAGAGTAGCTCTTACATATATGGAAATTGTATTTAACCACGTCTTACATTCAAGTCTAAGGCAGACATAAATCCTTTTCCACTGTCTATTTTTTCCAGAACTAGAGGATACCTTCATTTAAATATAGATGAAACACAGTGACAGCTCCTGCTAAAAATTCTTAAGATCATATGTCAGAAGATATTTATATACAGACATTACAATAGCATGTTGTTAACATAACATGCACCAGCTCAAGCTCGCTTCCTATGATCTATGAAGGCCTATGTAGTCATGAAGGGTGGATTCCTTGCAGATTCCTGTTTGAAAGGACTAGCTACTTGCCATGTGAAGTATGTAGGGTTATACAAGGTCCTGTGAGTCTGAAAGCATATGCTCCAGATAGTCCTGGTGCTGTGATTATGGGCTTTAAGTCTGCATAATTACCATGCTCTTGAATACAGTCTTGTGCTATGTTTATGAGACAGAAAGCTACAGCCATAATTGCCTTGTATTATCCCTTAGCAATATCTATACACCAAGTTCGAGCCTTAACCATGCCTGAATAATGGAAGATAATACTAAAATAATTAGCCCCTGATCTTGCATTAAACAGCATAACTTGAAAGCAGCTCATGACCTGCTCCTTTCTTCACGTGTGTTCCAGTAGCTAGCAAATCAAACTTAATGTCATTGTGGAAAAAATAAATTACATATCCTCTTTCGGCTCGTGATACCTTTTTAAAGGTGGTAGATGAAGATGAGTAGCAGAGGAGGACATCTCTGCAGAGTAATTACCTTCCCCTTTGCTAAAGAAATGCTCTATTTTCAAGTCTACATAATTATTTCCTGCATTGCCTACAGCAGTTGGAATGGGTTTACTCTTTCACTGTCGTCTTTTTATTTTGTTACTTGTTGCCAGATCATATCAGAATGTTAATAAGGATAATAATGACAAAAATATGTTAAAAAAGAATAATTTTATTATCATAATCCCTGTTAAGTTGACACTAATACTATGTTTGCATAATAAATACAAGTAAATAAAACAGTCCAGGGACTTCCCTGTGCTGCCAAGACTAGGTGACATGACACGGCTCGTGTCCATATAGCTAAGGTTTATTCCCTCTCAGAGTGCGGTGTCAGGGTTCAAACTCCTTTTGAGAAAAGCTTGTGGCCTGTGCAGTTCCCTGGGCATTGACTTGTGCCCACACTGCAAAGCACTTGGAACAGTTTCTAGCTGGGCAAATGACTGGAGGTCTTTGGGCTACTTACATCATGCTCCTAGCAAACAACGTATGCCGTATGTTAGGGCATAAGAAATGCTGGAAGAAAGCCTGAGGACTAAGTTAGCTAGACAGTCTGAGACCTGGCATCATCTGGTTCTTATTGCCTGCAGGAAAAATAGCTTGATTTTCTCAGAGACAGAGTTATCCCATTCCAGAAGGGATCCTGACAGTCATCTAGCATGAAAGCACTGCAGGCAATAGGGTGAGGGGACAAGAAAAATAAGATTCAAGCTGAAAATGTAGGAAACCCCACAAGTAGAAGTAGTTGATGAAGTAATATGTAAAGTGAGAGCTGCTTCTTTTTTCATATTCTTATGTTTCTTTCTTAAAAGTAGTAAGTAAACTGGCATTTAATCAATGGAAGAGCATAAATGGTCAATAAAATTAATTGAATTCCTTTCATGTTTGGGATTTATTTAACATTTAAGGGTGATAAAAACCCTGTGGGCTTGAGCTTACAAAGACTTCAGATTGACATCTCCATGATTGAAAATAGTTGTTTGGATCTCATAACTGATACTTTTCTCGGCAGTATATGAAGATTGCTATCCACAATCATAGAATAGTTTGGGTTTGAAAGGACCTTAAAAGGTCATCCAGTCCAACCCCCACTGCAATAAGCAGGGACATCTTCAACTAGATCAGGTTGCTCAGAGCCCTGTCCAACCTGACCTTGAATGTTTCCAGGGATGGGGCATCTACCACCTCTCTCGGCACCTTCTTCCAGTGTTTTACCACCCTTTTGGTAAAGATTGTCTTCCTTATATCTAGTCTAAATCTTCCCTCTTTTAGTTTAAAGCCATTACCCCTTGTCCTATCGCAACAGGTCCTGCTAAAAAGTTTGGCCCTGTCTTTCTTGTAGGCTCCCTTTAAGTACTGAAAGGCTACAATAAGATCTCTCTAGAACCTTCTCTTCTCCAGGTTGAACAACCCCAACTCTCCCAGCCTGTCCTCATAGGAGAGGTGCTCCAGCCCTCTGATCATTTTTGTCTCCCTCCTCTGGACCCGCTCCAACAGGTCCATGTCTTTCCTGTGCTGATGCTTTATTCATGCTCCTTTTTTAGTCTTTTTAAAGGAATTTAGAAAGAGAAAATTGCTGTCCAGCTTCTGTTCCATCTTTTTGTCTATTTGCTGCTCAATAATATTCAGAAAGGTCTAGAGGTTGGTTAATCATCTTTGTAAAATGTGCGAGTATCTATTTACTCATGTACCAAAGTTGCCCAGGCATTTCTTTTACTTTTTGATCTACTACCACTGTTAATTATAAAATGTAGTTTCATTACCACATTGAGAGGTCTTTACCAAGTTGTTTTGCTGCTTAATTTCTTCCTCCCCCAATGTTCTAATTTTGCTGTAGTTAACAGATTGACTTCAGTCTTAGTCTCATTTTGAATGTACTGTGATACAGGGACAAGTCTTTTTGTGATATATATGCTCTCCTCCAGGAAGTGAACCATGATCACAAAGCATCTCTGAAGTTAGGTTGCAACCAGACTCTTTCTGAGACACAGACAGGCACTACAGCAGATGATGACATCTGAATATTTCACACTGCTGAGACCAAAGAATGTCCTCCTCCGATCTCGGTAAGCATCATCACTAAACCTTTGAACAGGCGATCAGTAAGGCCTGAAAAGCTGTGGATGGAGAATGTAGATCTCTCTTTCCTTTCCTGCTTTTCAACTGATTTAATATTACTACAGACTTCCCTCTCTAGTGGAAGTTGCTGCGCGATATGAAAATGAGGAATTATGACCCCCATTCTGGGGCTGTATTGCTCTAAGCCATAAAACCCTTTATTACAATGAACTCCTCACCTGGTCTCCTTGCAGCCACCTCCTTCAGTTCCACACTGAAAGTTCACATTCAGCAGCTCTCTTCCTTTTGGCACCTTGCTGGAGAAGATACCCAGTCCCAGAATTTTTCTCTACTCTCTAGAGGCAGAGGAAAACCATGTGCAGATAATACTGTGGCACTTTCCAGGAAGAACAAGAGGAGTAGGGGCACATATGGTGTGAAGATTTGTTTCTGAAATACTTTACTATTACTTTATTATTATTATTGTAATATCACTTTGGTTTTTCATCAGACAATGTGATTCTTCTTACTAACATTGCAGGAAATCCCAATCTCATTTGTATTTCACAGTAAGTATCATTCTTGGAAAGACAGAGTGTCTTGGAACAGCGGCCTAAGGATAGTCAATACCTTTCTAATTTTATGGAGAACCTCCAGTAACAGCTCTGCAACCTCTCACTCACTTTACTTTGAAAATCTGTAAGAGCTTTTAAGAGGGCAGGATCACCTCAGTTTGGGTGTAGGCCTGTAAGGAACCTCAAGTGAACCAATTTCTCCAATATTCTCAGCTTCAATTTTGTTTTTTTAAGGCTGGGAAACATCAGCTCTTCCCTCAGCTAGAGAAATCCTTTCAAAATGATTTCTTTTTTTTTTCGTCTTTCTTTCTATGAATTACTGCAACTAAATATTCATTGCAGTATTATAATATTAAATAGGGAACTCTAATTAACAGCTAAATTGCTTCTCAGCTAGTATACACTATAATTCAAAGATACACTGAATTCCAAAATAAAAACAACAATAAAAGAAACAAACCACCGGGCCCCAAATAAAATTATAAAAAAAAAAAAAAGAAAAGAAAAAAGGAAACCAAACAAGAACCATCATACAGTTTGTTAATGGCATTTTACGTACAGGTGAGTCAGATTCTGCAACACACTTCTTGACACAAGATGTGAAAAGGTACTGAAAACCCTTATCACTACAACTGGCTAAAGTATTTTCAACAAACAATAAATCCAGCAAAAATGGACTGCTGGGGAGGTTGAAATAGTATTTGATTCATTTAAATTAAAGGAGTTACCTCTGCCTTAATGAAACTGAAGGACGTACATCTGTCCATACAATTAAGTGCATTACAGAGCTAAGATTGCATTATGACTTAAGGCTATAACCTTTCCAAAAAAATATGGAAAAATGAATGCATGATACACCATGAAAATATATTGTTTCAGCCTCACTTAAACAAAACAAAGCAAAGCAAGACAAAACAAAAGTTACCTACCAAAGCTAAGATTCTTGCTCTTGGTAGGATTTTTATAACTTGTTCTAACAGGTAGGCTAAATCAACAGAGTATGAAGCCCTGAGACACAGCATACTCTTTCTTCACCGGAGAATGCCTGGAGAGAAGAATACCACTTACAATATAACACTTAGCAGTACATTTTGGTCTGTAGCAGGGTACCTGTGTGAGTATGTATGTATTAAAAGATGATAAGCAAGTACATTTCACTGTGGAGCTACCTTCTCTAAGCAGAAATGAAAAGATAGAATGTGTTTGGTTACAAACCCTTCAGAATCAGGGGGATGGAACGGCCACATATGAAGAATAAACTGTACTGCATAGCTACGGTCTCACTTGGCGAGGAGTCTGTCTATCCAGCTATGTCTCTATTGACTTTTTTAAACAGTTAAACAAAATTATTTATATTACAGAGTATTAAAACTGAGAATAACAGCAGAACCCTAAAAGCATAGCAAGCTATTACAGAGAAGCAAGGAAAATATAAAGTGAACACATTCTTACAAATAGCTTAAAATCTATTAAACAATTAATAAATTAAAAAAAAAAAAAAACAAACCAAAACAAAACATAATCTTTGTTTCAATCATAGCACTGCATGCATTCATTATTTCTTAAAAATTGAAGCCTGATAGCAGTTATACTTTAGGGAAGCAGTGGATTAGATAGGTAATTTACTGCTGCTACTTGCAGCTGGAAGAGTACCCTAAACAGTCAGGATGTGAATACCATGATCTATTAACTGGAAAGCACTGAAGTGCAGCAGAACTCTAAACATACTTTTCACTAAAGAAGGCTGAAGATCCCGCTTTCACAAAAGATACTTGGCATGGTGAATGGTAGAATGGAATAGGAATTAAGTCAAAAGGAAATTTTTATACACGCAAGCTACTCAAGAACTTAATACAAGAGTTAATATTGATAATCTGCAATAAATCTTCAGAAAATGTCTTCCTAGCTTCACTGACTTGCATTTTATAACTTAAATCAATATTTTTTGATCTTTTTTTCTCTTCCCCCTCATCTTATGTGAAAGTCTTCACTTTGTCATTAGCTTCATATCTAAGGCGATTAATTGGCCTTTGCCATTCTGCAGTTGTGCAATGTCACTTATGTGACGTGAATTAGCAAAGTCGCAACTGAAGCCCAATGACTATTTGTAAACGATGATACAAACAACGGAAATCCAAGACAAGATGCCCATACTTCTTAGATTTCATGTAATCTCTTCAATGTAAAAACCTAAACAAACAAGATCTCTGAAAAGGGTAGGAATCTCAAAAGCATGGAAGGGAATCTCAATACAACTTTAAAGGATGCAAAGCTAGATTACTGCTGAGATGATTGGCTGCAAATAACTTTTTATTCATTTTCTGGGGATCCATCTCTTTGCACAAATGTCATAAATAACAAGCTGGGCCCCACCCCCAAATGTTAGCTTGTGCATTATAGAAAACTAACCTCAGTCATTATTAGGAAGAAATTGAAAAGAAGCCACTGTCATCAGGCTGGATATGATCACCAACACTGGTCACACCAGGTGGGCCTTTACCAGTCAGAGAGAGCACCCTCTCCCTTCTGGTCCTCCTGACTGGAATAGTGCATTCAACATATATGGTATGGTCAAAGCAACAGGTTGAGCTTGTTGCCATGGTTTCCATTGCAAGGATCAAGAGCAGAACTGACCAGTGGGTACCTCAGGACATCAACTATCACTTGATTTGCATTACCTTTTGTGCCCTTTCCCCTTTCCTCGACCCTTCATTTTGACAATCCTCTACTTCCCTGTCTCTGCCTCAATCTCCTTCCAAATAAATAACCCAGTAACAATTAATTTTATCACTTTGGTCTTAGTTTTGCTCCACCCATACCCAGATTTGTTAAGTCTGACACCACTATCTAGGCAGTCTTGACAATAAATAGTTTTACTAACAAGGTTAAACTGGTCCCTATTGGTCCTGCAAGGCTCTGATCCCTAAAAAGGAGCCCCCCTGCCATCCCCTCCAGTTACAGATTTTGTCCATCTCTTGGATGACCCTCTCCTTTACCAGCTGTACAATCCAGACATTCCTTATGGCACTATCTGTAACTCTATGCAACTCTGACATTGTTGTCGGACATCAGTCCAGCATATACTCCTCCCTTCCCCTCCCCTCCCCTCCCCTCCCCTCCCCTCCCCTCCCCTCCCCTCTCCTCTCCTCTCCTCTCCTCTCCTCTCCTCTCCTCTCCTCTCCTCTCCTCTCCTGTCCCAGTCAGTTACAATTTAACTCAGGCCAGAGCCTAGTGATAACCTCATCATTCACTTGGAGCCCTAACATTTATTATGACTTACCACATGGTTTGACATCCCAGAACTTTTCTGTAAAAGATCAAAAAATTAATATTGTTCAGTAGTACAGTTTAGTTATACATTTCAAAATTACATATGCATATTGAGCCCAGTAGTGAGTTTGATTATATTTAAATAAAAATATGGAACTCTTTAAATTAAATTTTAATTTAAATTAGCATTGATTACAAAGAAGTTACTCCTCTTTGACAGTGATGCAATAACTATATATTAACTCTATGTGCAATAACACTGAGCCTATAAGTTACAAGGATTCTCTCCAGCATAAGCAGAACCAATCTATCAAGCTTAAGCAAAAAACTCATGGCACTTTTATAAACTACAAACTCGCTGTGACTTGTGATCTGGATGCCTACACTGGTTTAGAAATTGCTTAGATATTTGATTGACAGGTAGTGGGAAGAATGTACAAGAGGAAAATCACACTGTGCTTGCTCTGTGTTCCTCTGCCTAGACAATGTTTATTGACTGCTTTTGGAGGTAGAGCCCTAGACCAGGGGAACTTTGGGTCTCCTACTTGAGTTAACGTTTTCAACATGAAGCCCACAGCCATTTGAGACACAACCAGTTATTAAGCAAAAACTGATTAAAAGCCAAACACAATAATCATGTGGTCATTCTGCTTGGGTGGCTATCCCCAGAGTAATTTTTTTCCTTCTTCAGCTATCTAATTCTGTGTGAAATTACCCACAAAGATGATATCCACCTCTCCTTCCCAGCTGGGCAGGTAGTTCTTTACATTCCACTAAGATTTGTCTCATGTCCCTTGCAAAAATTCCATTAAATAAATAAATAAATAAATATATAGATAAATAATAGTATTATCAATTTAAATATTTATTACCACAAAAACAATAATTACTCAGGAAAAAAAAAATCCCCTTATTTATTACACTAACACCTTCATATTATGGATAACTTAAATATCAAACATCTGCTTAACTAAATAAATTCATCCTTTTGAAATATCTGTGTCTCTTCTCAGCTTATTAATAATGTTCATTCCTGCCCTTGAAATGCACCACACATTGCCAATTAGCTTAGAAAATTTGTTGCTGTTCAGGCATGTGTAAACACAATAGCTGATTTCCCCACATGCCTGGTATCTCTTTGTTTATGTCTCTTTCATACACATAGGCGCATACTCATGCATTCTAAATACTAGATATCAAGATAAATGCTAGTTATAATATTTTCCATATGGTCTTAAATAATAGTATTTATTTTATATGTTTATAATGATTAATGATAAATTCAGTCCATCAAAAATATATTATTGTAATAAACAGAATGATTATTCTTTAATATGGAGAAATTGATACAACACAATGCAGAAAAATATGTGGTATCCTATTATTAAATCTTCTTTAAATAACTTCTTTATACAGTGATTTGCACACAAAAAATGCAGGGTTATATTTGGAAGCAGTGTGGAATGTACAATGAATCACGCCCCCCTACAGCCAGTTGAACCACATTACACAGAGATAGATTCCTTTATACTGAGGACCCATCTGACCTACTTAGAACTCATTTACCATGACGCAAAGGACTACAAATGTGTCTAAAGTATTATGACTTGAAAACTGACAACTAACATAGAACAGTTTATAGCCCTGTACCCTCTCCTTTTAGCTCATGTACTTTCTTTGGTTGGCCCTTAAAGCAGAGCTGCATTAATGGTTACATATTATTACATCAAATAATACAAAAGCAGATTTAACATATAAGAACCATTAAGGTAAAAGGTTAGGGGGTAACAAGAATTGCTAACTGAATATGAATATGACATTGTAGTGGAATGTCACTTTATTTTTTTTGCAACTGCGGACAATAAGAACAAGATTGTGCTTCTAAATGCTGGGAACTAACACAGAAAAAGAGCAGGCCTTCAGTTGAGACATGAAGTAATAGAATATGGGAGTCAAATATTGATTTTCAAAACCAGAAATTACACACTTCAATATATTTTCTAGGGATAAACATTAAGAATCACAGAATCATAGAATGGTTTAGGTTGGAAGGGACCTTAAAGACCATCTAGTTCCAACCCCCCTGCCATGGGCAGGGACACCTCCCACTAGACCACGTTGTTCAAAGCCCCATCCAGCCTGGCCTTGGACACCTCCAGGGATGAGGCATCCACAACTTCCCTGGGCAACCTGTTCCAGTGTCTCACCACCCTCACAGTAAAGAATTTCTTCCTAATATCTAATCTGAATTTCCTCTCTTCCAGTTTAAAACCGTTACCCTTTGTTCTATCGCTACACTCCCTCATAAAGAGAAGAAAAAGAATATTTATTTCTTTCCAGGTTATGAGATCAGTATATGAGTATGCTTTGAAAGTATAAATTAAAAGTTCTTCAATTAAGTGGTTTTCCCCTCCTCGTTACTTTGAAGGATCTATAAAAGTTAGTAGACGTTCCATTAACAAACCCAAATCTAAATGGAATACTTTTTTTAACACTTTTTTTAATCTTACAACATTATATCGATATGAAACATTGAAACTTTCACTTATGTCAGTAGTTTTTTCATTTTCAGAGTTCTTCATCAAAACTCTGGTGTGTATGGATCACAGTTTTTCCTCTTTAAAATGGATATGATAGCATTTGAAGAAAGGTTAAATCAATCTGAATATTAACAAAAGTCATTTAGATTCAGACATCCAAAACAGAAACAGAGACATGCAAGAGCAGCTTGCAAAGCATTAGGGATTGATATCTTGGCTGGTAGAAAAAAGTTACTTTTGTGAGACTTATAAGGATTTTCATTTTTCTTTGGAAAATAAATGATATAAGACAAATGACTGGCTGTAACATACATCCTGGAAAAGATGCATCTGGTTTGCCTGGCCCTCCTAAGGGCTGATCTTGCAGCTGTGATGAGCTGACAGTAGCAGTATATGCAGCGTTTACATTAACAGGAAGGGTATGGGAGGGGGCATAAGGACTACAGAAGAACCCATTTGCAGAAAATTACAAATTCTAGCTACTCACGCTATTACCGAAACAAGCCATTCTTACAGACATCCACAGTCTTTAAAACATGTAATTTTATCAGTATTTACTATTCTTGTTTGGCTATTTGCATTTAGCGTGCTTTTTTTGTGATTCCCTTTTGGCAGAATGAGTGAATGTCAGCTTTCAGTTTGAATTTCTGGCCCCTGTAATCAGTATAATACATATGAATAACCAAAATTGCTCTCTCTTTCTTTCATTCTTACTGAGACTGTTCTACTTTGTTTATATAAATGAATATTCATTAAGTCAGAGAAAGAGAGTAACTTTATAGTTTACTGGTAATGGCACTCACCTTGAATATAAAAGATGCAGGTTCAAAGTTACTGTTTGAAATCAAACAGAGCAGGAAGACAAAATTAGGTCTCCAGTGTTCCAAGTGAGTCACGTTTGCACCCTTGAGTAAGTGATGGGTTAGGTTAGAGCTCTTGTTGCCCGCCTCTTTCTTTCCAAAATTTCATTTTGAACTGGAAAACATTTCAGAGAAAAATTTTATTGGTATTTGAACGTATATTGTGTAGAGTTCTATGTTTTAATGGGATGCCTTATGTTACCAAAAAAACCCACACTAAAAAATTCCTCACCAGCATTTTAATTCTTATCTCATCCTTTCTTACGAGATCCTATTATGTTTAAAAAGGTATACTACCACCTTATAGAGTGTAGACTATATCTTATTCTGTAGTAGCTTTTTAATTGGTACACAACAGAAAGGAAAATGTCATATGGAAAACCTTTTGGTATTACATGTTGATTAATTTTCTGCAAAGTAGGACCATCTGAAGAAACACCTGCACGGTAGCCCAGCTCATTCATTCATTTAGCCCTTGATGTTATATCTATGTCTTAGCCCTTAACAGTATATCTATGCCTTTGTCTGGTGCTCAGCTGACATGGTTTTCTCATAATGTTCAAAACCACTCATGAAATGTCCCTTTGTTATGCATACCCAGTATATACTTTAGGAAAGTGGAAAATTTTGCTGAGATCATCTTTTACAGAAAGATCATTTTGCACTTGCACACGAGAAGAGAAAGGACAAAGATCTATTTGCAGGGAAATTTTCTGGATGTCACTGTGAGGATTCTTGAAATTAGGAAGGGAGCTTGTTTTCATCCTTCTCACATTCCCCAGCCATACTTACTCCCCTAGCTTCTGAGAGAAGCACAGCATGGCACACACTCATTTCTTGTAGATGCAATTTTCTTTTCTCCTACTCTTGGTAATGTTCTTCATTGTATACAATTTTATTTAAGCTGAGACGTAAACTACTTTTATGTTCCTCCTGTAATGTTCTTTTAAATTAAATTTCTCTTGAGCTCTGTATGCATTTTAATCTTGGGAGTGGTTTTTGTTTGTTTGTTTAATTAGAAAGAACAGAAAAACTACTGAAGCATTATTCTATCAATTTCTGCTGAAAATTAGAAAATCAGTCAGGATTGTTTTACAGAATCCGATTTGTTGATATTCAAGACTCATAAGCAAGCACTGTAACATTTAAAATACTTTATATTCTTCTCTAATTTCTTTTGAAATAGCATTTTCAATTTTACTGTGTAAGAGGATTTTGGTTTGCTGTGCATCAGTATTAAAGCTCAGAACATGAGCATGAAAATATCAGTTCTAGAAGAAGTTCATATAGTTCAATTGCCTTAGATGTTCACTTTTCCTACTCCTCTCAGAACTGGTTTGTTCAAACATTTATGGGGTGACAGAATGATTATTTTAAGTGTAGAGGTAAACCCTACTCCTGGTTACATAAGCATATTGCAGTTTGTAAAAACTCTACTAGGATAAAGACAAAATCATAATTCAAAAGTATGTGTTGCTTCAACCCCAAATACACACTCAGGATCATTTTTGACAGGCTTGATTTCTAAAAGTGTTCAGGTCTCACAGCTTCTTTAATCCTTCAAGAGAATTCTTAAACGAATCCAGTGCATATGTACATTATATGAAGATATACTTTTAGACAAATTATGAATACCTGTATCTTATATAAAATTCTGCCCCTACACCATTTTCTTCAATGTAACAGAATGTGCACTTATTCAATCTAGTTGTTTATATCCTTTAAATTATTGATTTATTGCACATTTTGTAATAACTGTAAATCAATAGTTCTTAGATGGTGTGTAGAAGTATATTTCGAATCTACAGTATGTTTTATATAGCATACGATTTTCACAAAAAAATATGTCTGGTACAAAAAAATTTCCTATCCTCTGTCTCTTTCAGTTCTTCAGTTTTATTCTCTCCTTACAGTTATCTAACAATATAAAGGTTCTTCCCTATGGCCTGCTGGTATAAGCAAATGTAAACAATAAAAAAAAAAAAAGTATTATTTATTTCAAATTCAAATGCTTAAATTTGGAAGCCTATATGGGGACACCTGTATATAAGGTATGCGTTTAAATTCCTTTCATGGTCAATGGAACTGTTTTCAGGACTGCATCTAGCTATTGCAGACCTGGGGCGAGGTTTAATTTGCTTGTCCACATCTAAATATTCAGTGCAATTTGGGACGACTTTGATTGTCCTACTTGGAGCTCAGGTTCACTTACAAAAAGGTATAGGTTACCTTCCAGTCCTGTGTCATCTCCTCAGTGGGCACTCAATACCTGTGTGTGGACAATCTGTGTTGAACCCTTGACCTTGATGTACTTTGACATGAATTTGGACACTAACTGGGATAAAGCTAGCATCTTTGTAGATATCTAAATTTGGGATGTGAATCAGAAGCATTAACAGCTATTACAAAGATTAAGAACAATGATATACATGATAAAACCAGAATGGAATGCACTTCCAGGCTGGCTTTAAATCCACTTACAGTCTTTACAGTAATTTAGCTGGCTTTCTTTCCACAATCACTAGTCAGCTTAGAGAAGGAGGTATCCAACCTGGGTAGATTTGATCTGTCTTCGTAGATTTCCAGGGATGCCGACTTCTCTCTCATTCAGTTTAGGAAGGTATGGCTGATAAACTGAACCGCACTTTATATTTTAACAATAATATGTCAGGGTGATGCTACACATTAAGCTTCTAAATTAGATCCATTGTATTCTTTTTGTACATATATATAAGTATGCACACACAAATGTCCTCATATGTGTCCTCATATACGTGCGCATATATATACAAATATATATAAATATATATGTAAAAAGTATAAAATACATCTTTGTTAACGTAATAATTGCCTCTTCAGCATATTAGATTTAGCAACACCCTTACCACTTGAAATTAGACAATAACAGAGTTAATATATATACCAATACAAACTGAATTCTGTCCTTTCATCACCTGATGATGCAGAATACTCTGGAAATATGGCAAATGGTCACTTTTGGACAAACTATGGTGTCTTCTCTTTGCTAATACAAGCCTTGTGAGCACTTTTAAACATAAGCAATCTGTGTAAGCCCCAAACTCAATCACTTAGTCTATTTTATAGCCACAGTAACGTGTGTGTTATATTTTTCATCCCCTTTTCCCTTACTCTGAGGATAATATTTAATACTCTAAATTCTTCTATTCATAGTTAGCCCCCATTTCTGTCAGAATCCAGCAGAAATTCATGGCCCCAGTATGTTTCTTGTCTTACTTCCCAGCATTTTCTGGAGTCTTTTTCCCTGCTGCCTTAAATCACACTGTTTCCTTGATCTTCAATAAAACAAAACCAGAATAAAACAGAATTTGGGAGGCACAACTGACTTATTAGACTGATGTATATACTCCCAAATGTTGTAAATGCTGGGTTCAAATTCATTGTATTTGGAGAGACTTGGGGGCATTTTTTCTTTGGTGGCTTGGTGGGTTTTTTTGTTGTTGTTTTGTGGGGGTTTTTTTGCTGTTTTGTTGTTGGTTTAGGGTTTTTTGTTTCTGTTTTTGCTCTGTGTATATGAGCCAAAGGGCACTATCTCATTAATGATTTTCTTTCTCTGTGATCATAATTAAGGGTCACTAAGCCTATCCTGCAGTCCCCGAGGGGCAATGGATTTCAAGACAATCTGGATGAATATGTTAATATCTGATTAGATAGAAGACTTGACCTTGATACAGAGGGGTGGTTTTATGCTCAACTATAGCAATGCCGATACTTTACTGTAATTTTCTTGTAGAAATACACAGCATTTCAGAGCTTGAACTCAATAATTAGAGGTGTTTGATCCCTAGAGATATATAACTCCACACACACAACTCTGAAGATCGTTCACCATTCAGCATATTCAGAATTTTATATACTTAAACAACTGCAACAAACTGTGGCAACTTTAGGCCCTTGCCATAAACTGTTTTAATATTCAAATATAATCTCACCCTTGCTAATTTAACCAAAATAAAAATAATAAAAAAACCCCCAAACAATAAACCAAACAGGATATTTTTCTAAATGATACTTAAGATTCCTTTTTGAAAGACAAGCAGATGACATGCAATGATTATCATTAGCAAGTTTTTCTGACATTTCTTTGTATTTTCTTTCCTCAGAAAATGAACTGGTTGCTGAGCTTGTCATAGCCAAAGTAAAGCATGTCTCTGTCCCCTGTTTTTGCAAAATGTTGAAGCTGTCACTATTTTCACAGAGAAGACATGTTGCTTTGTCCTACTTTCCAAAATTGTAGAGGAAAGTAACCAAAATAAAAACAGCAAAAGAAGCTTTAAAATCTGTTCTCTATCAGCTTCTTAGTGATCATGGAGATGACTTTCTTCTACTGGAGAGTCATGCCCTATAAGTAGTCATTTTTAATCAAGAAAATAGATGCCTCAGATTTTGACAGATGAGGCGCTTTATATTTTTATGCCAGTATTTTCTTAATATAAAATGATTAGGTACATACCTTATTTTGAGCCCTGCTATTGTAAAGATTTGTGCACGTGCTTCAAGCACTCAAAGTATGCTCAATGACTTTGCTGGGGCTACTTAGAATGCATACAATTAAACGCACAAGATCAACCTCCAGGATAGTACTTTGCATTGTTTCAAACAGCTTTCAACACTAATGTAGCTTTTGGGTTCTAGTTATACCTAAACCTTGGTTCTCTTGAAGAGTTTCTTTTTCTCAAAATTTGCTGTACACAGAAGTTTTCTGCTGCTAATTTACCAATGAATAATCTGCTTTTACATTTCTAAATATTTCTTCTGTACTTTCATATTTCTTGGAATTGTCTTCATTCTTAGTGATACAAAGAGAACACAAAGAAAGCAACTGCATAAATACATCCCACAGAGACAGTCCTTGACCCTGAGGTTTTAAACTTCTGACATAAGTCAAAGAAATGACAGAATAAAACTAGTTTATTCTATTTTCTTTTCAAACAGCCACCAGATTACACATGGCCATGATTGAAAAGCTCAACAACATAAAACAGAAACAAACATGCTTGCATTTTGTAATTAATGGATGTTTACTTTCTTTTAGTAGCAGAGCATATAAAGGTATATATGTTCATATATTCATATATATATATTTGTCATTATTTGTTCAACAGAAAACAGTATTGTGGTTACTGGATTTCAGTCATACAAGTTGAAATGAACTGTTTCAAGAGATGAGCATTAATAGTTACTAAGGTATAGTAACATAAGTGCAATAGGAAAATAAACCATTGATAGGTCCTAAATTTCTCACCCTTAACTTATTTAGGACAAAAAAAATTTGCACTCCTTTCCAAATAAGTCACTAAACTTACGAAATTCAATGATTAAATAATAAAATCACTGAACCAACTGGCCATGCCTTGAAATGTGCTTTCTAGGCTTATTGTAATGCACCAAAGATGAAATATTAACCATCTTTGCCACTTCAGTCAGACTGGTCACACAAAACATTTCAGTCTGACATTTTATTCTCTGTAGTCAATCACATTAGTTAATCACCTCAAACACAGGGAAGCACAATGCAGATTATGTGGAATTAGGGAGGTGTATTAGGAAGAGTGTAAAATAGACTCTTCTATGAGTTTTCTATATTCTTATTATTTATTGAGATACAATAATATAATTAAGAATGTGTTGTGAACACTTGATATATCTATATATCAGAACTAAAATTTGCAGTTATAAGAGAGAGTAATAGTATCTCAACAGACATTTTAAACCACTGGATAGCAATCATTATGAAGCTGTTTCTGAAACATGTCATATTTCCATATAGTTCTGGAGTTACAGAGCTTATCCACAGAAAATGCATGAAAAAAACTCATTCATAATAAAGACTTTGCTTCCTAAAAGAGAAGAAATTTCTTTGTTGTTCGCAAAAAAATTTAATTTTAGATATGTTTTTATGATACCTTTTAAAACAGTAGAAACATTGCAAGTGCTTATGAGTCAACCAGATTTGAGACTATGGATTTGATTTTGCATTTGTTAATGGTGGTACTGCCACAGCATCAGTTGTTGTCAATTGCACATTACCCCTATTAAATTGTATTCAGCAATAACAAATAATAGGCCTAATTGTACTGCTATCAAAGTCAACATGAAATCATTACCAACATAATTATGGGTAGGATTAACTCCAAAAAAGGAAGAAGCTTTCCTGGTTTTTCCCTCTTTTAAAATGTGTTTGTCTTTAATTTAGAAATACTGTTTTCTAAAATAGAGCCAAAAAAGGACTCCTTTTCCTCCCAGATCAATATTAAAAAGGAGGTCATCACATATTCCGTTGGAGTACAAGGAAAACACGACTCCATAGAAATAGTAATACGAAGAGAAACAAAAGATCTCTCTTCCCTGGATTTAATGATCCTCCTCCTCCTCCTTCTCCTCCTCCTTCTTCTTCTTCTTCTTCTTCTTCTTCTTCTTCTTCTTCTTCTTCTTCTTCTTCTTCTTCTTCTTCTTCTTCTTCTTCTTCTGTTTCTTTTTCTGCCTCTTCTGTGTAATTTGAGTTTCTCAAAAGTAGCTACTTTGTGAATATCTAAAAACTATTATCATGTTTCCCTTCAAGCTTTTCTTCTTTAGGCTAACTAACACCATTGCCGTCAATTGTTCCTCATCTGTTCAAATGTTCTACAACTGATGTCTAACCTGTTGGTCACCCAGCTGCATTTTCAGGGAACAGAAATGTGGAATTTTGCATATATTTTTACTGAATTGCCTCTTAATCTTTGTTTCCAGTCTTTTTCTTACATCTATCAAGACCTCTTTGCATTGCAGTCCTGTCCTCTAGCATTGTTAATGTACTTCCTGGTCTGCTTTTACCTAGAAATTTAGTACAACAGAAGGCAAGTCAAAGATAAAGCCAGCAAAAGGAGATCCAAGACAGAACGTTGAGTAGCATCACTTAACACATCCTTTCAGTTTTATAATAAGTGATTAGCAAATCTTCTCTGTTTCCCTCACTTGCTTACAAGATTTAACACAGAATAGATCTGAAATTCAAATTATGTGACAACCGTTTCTTCTCTGACTAAAAGATTTGTTGCCTTGGCGTGAAAGGAAATTAAATTAACTTGACATAATTTGTTCTTGACAAACCATATTGATATTATTTATCTCCTTGTTATTGCTATATAATAAAAATTATTTTTCCAGTTGTCTGAAAAAAGTCTTTTTATCTGAACTTTCTAGTGTAATGGGCTATGGCAGATGTCCCCAAACCTTGTTACTCTACAATTTTCTCATTGCTTTACCATTTTATATTAATCACTACTAACAACAAATACAAAGAAAAGCATAGGTAAAATCTGTTCTCAACTCACGGACCATTTAACATCATCTCACAACAGACATATATACACTTTTTGTGTTACTGTTTTCCTAATAACTTGCAGTGTTTCTTAGGAAAAGCTCCTTACTTTTATGTTGTATAACACATACTATATGAGGATGCAGAAATTTGGAGTTACTCGCTTAGCTGTTTGGAACGTATCACTGGTCATTTATCATACTGGCATATGAAGGATGGGGATTCATCTCACCTAATCACAGAATTTTAAAAATGTGGCAGCTAGGCTCCCTCTATAGGCACTGAAGAGAGGGAGAGGCACCTCTCAAGAGATTCCATACTTTCAGATTTATGCCTCAATTGCTCATCTCCACTGACCAGAGAAGTAATTTTTATATGATATTTGATGAAAAGGTCAGAGAAATGAGTGTCAAGATGTAATGTGAAAGGTAGTACTTAGCTGATACAATGTGTAACTGTTAGTTAGAACTAGATATACCATTTAGGCATTCCTAGCCTTCATGTGTCGTTTTGAGGGAACTTGTAAGGTTCATCAGATTTCATTAACTTCATAAAAATATCCTTTAACATGATAAAAATGCAGATAATGTTGACATAAAATTAAGATTTTTTTTTTTTTTTTGTCAATTCATTGAGAAAATCAGATGTGGAGTCAATTTTTAAAATACTTAGAAAACAGAAAATCTCACTATTTATTGTAACTGCATGTACATTTAATGTACTCTGTGTTGGAAGCCTGCTCTTAAGTTTGCAACTCAAATTTTTTGTCAGTTCATGTGTTTGCATTTTACAAGATCTGTCCCTACTTGAAAGACCTTTGACCTTGAAATGTCAATATTAGTAGAGTGCAAGGACTTAAATATATTTTTTTTATATGTCACTGGTAAAACATTTGTCTTTGCTTCTTACACGGCTTCACAGTTATTTCATTGCTTTGGAATGAAGGACTAAAATATCCTTCGTCTTCTCCATGGCACCATTCATTTATGTTCAGTAATAAACTGAAGCAGTTCTGAGGGAATCATGCAGAATACTCTTAATCATGACTTGTAATGTTTCTAACACACTGTCTTATTGCATTCCAGAAACTAAACAAGAACAGAAAAATACTGTTCATAGTGTTGTTCATATGGGACAATTGTCTTGGTTTAACCTCAGCCAACAACTAAGCACCACACAGCCGCTCGCTTACATCACGCGCAACGGTTACTTGGGAAGATGAAACTTCATAACTCCAAACGTCCCCCCTTCCTTCTTCTTCCCACAGCTTTTTATGCGAAGAATGACATCATATGGTATGGAATATCTCTTTGGTCAGTCAGGGTCTCCTATCCTTGTGCGCTCCCAGCCTACACAGCATTTTACAGTGTAATCTGATAGGATTACCAGGGTTGGAAATACAAGCAATTCTGATAAAATTAATACTGTAGGACCATGTTTTAAAACAACAGCTTACTGCATTTTGAATCTACTGCTGTAGAAATCCCTTTCCTAGAGGGGAATGTGGGAGTCTTCAAATGCCCACTAGAGTTTAATTCGAGATCCCCTTGTGATACTCTGCCAGACTCCTCTGTTCCTGTTCAATTGATGCATTTAGTTTTGTAAAACTTGCAGTATATTATTAGTAAATTATATAAAGTAAGAAATAGAGGAGAAAAGCTATTAAAACATTTATGCCACATGAAACTTACACATTAAGTAGATAGAAGTATCACAGAGTTCTGCTTATAGTGATTTTTAACGGTTTTCCCACTAGAAGTTTGAGAGAAATCTTCCAACAAATAGTCCTGTATCTGAATCAAAGTTTTCTGGTAGCTTCAGTTATGTGGTTTCCACTAGTTTTTGTAATATTTACCAGTCTGTAGCCTTCATGTTCCTTAGACAATACAAACAGAAATATTGCCCAAGTATCTGATACACACAATACTTGTAATAGAAAATGCCTAAATTGTATAGCCTTCAAAGTGTACTTAGATGTAGTTTGTTCAGTTTTACCAATTCTTTGTTAGAACTTGAGACAAAATTCAGAGGAAGGAAAAAAAATCCCTCTGGCATGTGTTGTTGCAGGTAACTGATTTGGACATTTTGGTTTACACATGTCTATTAAGGACTTGATTCGCTTGTTGTGTAGTTGCTTCCACCTGTGATCAACTGCTCTCACTCTGGCTAAGAAGCACTTTGCACAAGAGGCATACCAGTGGAAAGCAGGCATATATTACTGGTGTGAGGTCTGTTGAATTAAGTGAAAACACTCCTGGAGAATGCAACTATATGGCTAAATATGTCAAAATGTAGTTCACTCTGACTTCATGTTTCTTTCTGTGCAGGTTTACATTTACTCTGCGTCACCAGATCCGTTTGTATCAGCATGGGAGTATAGGCAAGTGTGGACTACATTTTCACAAATGGTGTTGCTAAAGAAGACATAATCCGTCACAGGAATGTATTATCTATTTTCCCTTCAAAGACTGTTTCACCCAGTTTTGTAGCCTTTACCCGTAACCGTAAAGAGATCATTGCCTTCATAAGGAGCAAAGAATCAGAGATAGTTATTTATTTTGATCCATCAAAAGATCAACTTTGCCTCTAAAATTACTTTCCTTCTTTACTTATTTTTTTTTCAGAAGGCATGTTAATTGAAGGAAATTAAAAAGAAAAGAAAAAAAAAGGTATATTACTAATTTACTGATCTTAAATTCAGGCTGATACCTTGGAGGATGTGCAATATCTTGTACCTAACAGATTCCAAAATTTGACTTGGAAACCTGGTACTGGAACAAAAATATGGGCCTTCTGCTTGCCTAGAAAGGAAAAATTATTTTACTTTAGCTAAATAATTATTTTACCAGCAGTGTGTTAAACAATTTACTACTGTGTATTTCATATCTGACTTCTAAGTTATCTTTAAAAGCATCTACAGGATTTATCTCCATGTGTGGCAATAAATCAAGAAGTTCACCTTAGGTAATGGGTACTCTCCCCCTGTTTTTGTAGAGACCATCTGAAGACAGTGCTTATCTGAACATCTCTTTTCAAGGAAGAGTGCTTTTAAAAGGGTGGAGTTGATGTGGAGCACACAATAACATGGAGTTCTAATACAAAGAACAGCAAAGAAAAAATATCAGCTAAATCAGAGTACAGCCAATGTTGACTTGTTTAAAAGCACTCACTCTTCTATGTGAAAAGAGGGTGAAGTATCAAACTCAAGAGCTTTTAAGGTTTTAAGAAAGAATAAATTACTTGAGAAGGAGCATTTGATTATGTAAGTGAAGAGCATATTACAGTTGTTATATGAAAAAAAGGGTTAGGACACCATTAACATGAGGCTCCACAATTTTGATTGATTTTTTTTCAGTAAAGAATTTTTCCCTTTCCTATTTGAGGAGCAAGGAGACGGAAAGAGTCACTTTATGATAAAGGCTGTAAGGGAAGGACAGTGAGTTATAATTCATTAGGAATATAAAAACCATTCAGGCTTGCAACAGGATGATTCTATAACCAAGAAGTACTTTTCCCTGAATGCTCTCTCCTAAATAGCTCATATGGTGTGAAGAAGAGAGACTTTTTTTTTCCTGGTCATCTGTGCAGGCTTTTAGGAGAAATGCTGAAGCAAAGCTCATTCCAAATGTTTGACAGTGTCTACGAGCTCATTTGCAACACTTTTGATTTTACAAGTCTTTCCAGCCCCCAGGTGCCCTGATTACTTTTCAGCAACTTTATTCCTTACAGTTTTCACTGCAGCTATGGGTCAGGAATCTTTACTACCTGCATACTTTGGAAGACTAGAAGAAATACATTCTCTGTTTTGTTTTTTTCCACCTTATAAAAATAAACTTAATGCACTTCTTAGTGGGGCATGTGTCCAGGAAGATTTTGACTATCAAACCTCACCAATTTTAAAAATGTTTAAAAAAAAAAAAGTCAGAAGTTTGGAATAAAAAAGGAATGGCATGGACTTCCTAATTTTTACTGAAATAAATAAAGGAACCAATCTCTCTTTAAAAAGAGACCGATGTTACAGGCCTGCACATGTTTGTTTATAGAGTAAAATCTGTGCATAATTACCAGTTCCACTGAAATCATTGATGCTATCTAAGTTTATGGTAAAGACCTGAGCTGAGACGACAGTTACAGAAAGTTGGAAACAGAAATTTTGAAGAAGAAATACTGGCCAAGTCATGTAAACAAACCTATGAAATATATTGGTTTATCTAAGTGGAGATGGTATATAAGCAAAAGTTTTTTCTTGTTACTGTGGAAACAATAATAAAAGGAAACCTTTTAAAATGGACTAAGGCCTTTAAGATTTTCTCATGCTGATTTTTATAATTAGATTCCTATGTTTACTAGATAAAGTTAGGTATACCAATGAGGAACCAAATCCTTCAAAAACACTTCTCATACCCTTAAGAATCAGGTAGCCTACTCCAAACAATTGTTACAAGTTTTAAATCTAAATAGCTGCTTATTTTCATATCTGTGTGCGCATTATAGATAATGTTTCTTATAATTGTTTGCAAATGCAAAATACACAAACATAAGAGAACGATGAAAATTCCAATAATTATTTGTTCTTTCTCTAAAAAAATAAAAGAAAACGAAAAGAAAAAAAAAAAGAAAAGAAAAGAAAAAAAAGAGAGAGAATTGAACTGCTCCCTATAATTAGTAACTGGTTATACTAAGTGATTGTTAGAAAGCTGAATAGGAGGCAGGTGCTGATCTTTTAAGTAATCTGCATATAATATTGTTCTATATTGATAGAGTTATTGTGCAGAAACATAACCTAGCCCTGAGAAATCTTGCATGTCTACACAGCGCACTCTAAAGCAGGATGGCCACATTAGCAAGAACACGCAGTAAAGCTATCAGAGTCTACTTCTAATCAGAACTAATTAACCTGTGGAGGGTACTTCAACAATTCAACTGTCCTGCTTCTGTAGCAGGTGATTCAGAAGTATCTCTGTTAATAGTGCAGGTAGCAGAGGCAACCGAGGCAATAGTTTTTGCAGCAATCTCTTGGTTCTTCTTCAGGAAGAGAAATAGGCTGACATGCACCTCATGAAGGTCAACAAGAGAAAGTGCAAAGACCTACACCTGGGGAGGATCGCCCCCATGCAGCAATGTATTTTGGGGACCACACAGCTGGAAAGCAGATTGGCAGAAAAGGACATTGAGTTGAACAGGAGCCAGCAATGTGCCCTCGCTGCAAAGAAGACTAATGGTATCCTAGGATGGATTAGACTGCCAGCAAGTTGATGGAGGTGATCCTTCCCCTATACCCAGCCCTGGTGATACCACACCTGGAGTATTGCGTCTAGTTCTGGGCTCCTCAGTACAAGAGAAACATGGACATACTGGACAAAGTCCAACAAAGGGTCACAAAGATGATTTAGGAACTGGAGCATCTCTCCTATGAGGAAAGGCTCAGAGAGCTGGAACTGTGCAGCCTGGACAAGAGAAAGCTCAGGGGGGATCTCATCAGTGTATAGAAATACTCGAAGGGAGGATGCAAAGAGGACAGGTTCTTTTCAGCAGTGCCAGTGGCAGGATCAGAGGCACACGCTGAAGTTGTGTCTGAACATAAAACCTCACTTCTTTACTGTGATGGTGACTGAGCACTGATGCAGATTGCCCTGAAAGGTTGTGAAGTCTCCTTCTTTGGAGATATGCAAAAGTCATCTGGAAATGGGCCTGGTCAACCAGCTCGAGGTGGTCCTGCTTGCACAGGGAGGTTGGACCAGATGACCTCCAGAGTTCCCTTCCAGCCTCAACCAGACTGTGATTTTGTGACTCTCTTAAGAAATCGTCTAATTTTTATACAAATGTATCATTTCAGAAGTGAACCCACTACATCCATTTGAAAATATTAAAATGGCAACTTCTGCTGTTAAGGTCCCTTCCAACATAAACCATTCTATGACTCTATGATTGTTTCTGGTTTCTTTTTCCAGGTCTGCCAGAGTGGTGGACTATAGGTTTATGAACTATATCCTCATCAAAGACTAAAATTTGGTCTGGATTTAAGGACAAGAATGTAACTCCACAGATAAAACTATCTAAGTTTCCACATGCTGTGAGTATTAAAATTCAAGCTTTATTTTCTGCATTCATTATTTCTTTTTAAACATTGACTATTGCCTCAGCTAGCACAGCTCTTTGATGCAGAATGTTTTGCTATAGGCTAAGTGTAGCAATTTACATCATACTTTCAAGCTCAAAATGCTTCCTTTTCATTAAGATAAGGAATGTTTTTGTAATTTTTAAAATATATACCAAACATTTATTTTGCTGAACTTTTCACAAAATATATCCAATTAGGACAAGCAGAAATCAACGATTCAAAAAAAGATTCGTTGCCTTTTTTTCAGGTAAAACACTCAAACTCTTTTACTTAATTTCATAAGACTTTCCTGTGAAATTTTATTCCAATTTGTTCTTCTTTCTCTGTCCTCTAGTACCCATTTGTGTTCCATCTAATGTCACAAGACAATTAATTTTGATTATAAAGATGAGAGGATCTTCAATAGAAAATCTTTCATCCAGACTCTTTTCTAATTTAAAACTAACTAAATAAATATCATGAGTGTTCATTAATACAAAGAAATATTATTATAGCATTTATTTGTAATTTCATCAGAATGATAGAAAATACCCTGATCGCATATAGGAAATGCAGTATAATGTGGGGTATTTATTTATTTATCTGTTACGCTTTCCCACTTAGATTTTGCCTGTGGTAGGAAATCAATTTTACCTGTGTTTTCTTCAATGTATAAAATCAGGCTATATTTCTGGGTCCCTGGCTCCCTTCTTTTGCCTCTATCTAGCTGTCTTTTCCTTCTTAGATCCCCTTTCCTTGTCTGCCACTACCTAGCTTTTAAAACCATATGATTCTTTACCCTTCGATAATTGACAGGCATGTGTGAAAAACTCACAACATCCTCTGTCATTGGAGAAGAAAGCAAGCAAGCAAGAAAAGGGAAATACAACTATGGTATCGCTTTCCTTCTTCAGTTAACGTAAAGAATAAAAAATGGAATAAATATAAATGCCTGTAAAACCAAACATGTAAAATTAAACAACCCTGCTTTTTATTTCTTCCTGTAATGTTCTGGGGAGAGGAATAGGTCTTAGATCTAGTATTAGATGTACAGCTGTTTCCTCCTTTTGTTTCCCTGGAAACTTTTAAACACATTTTGTCGCATCAATTTAACACAGTAGCCAACTTCCGAATACTCAGAGCTTAGTTTTACTTGTTTTTAAACATTTTCCTAAGTGGTGCCTAGTGCTGATACACATTTTAGGTCAACTAACTGTGACATCTCTGCTTATGACTGCAGGGCCAAAGTTGTGGCATGTGTAAAGCCTGAGCAATTGTGCGTTGTGGCTGAATGTAAGGAAGAGTTGAAAAGGTGAAATTCTGTCTTCAAATTAGGTTTAAAGTGTGAGTCTGTAATGCAAGAGTGTTTTCATCCATTTAACCCTCTCACCCCAACGAATCCCCTGTTGTTAGTCTGGCGTGTGAATTGTTCACAAAGCCTACCCTCCGTTACATTACAGATCCCAAATTAAGTTCACATGACCTCAAGAGATACGAGTCAGCTCTTTGCACCGAGCAATGAAGTTCAAGCCACCCATGCACAATCTAATTATTCAGGATGTATAGGGCAACTCATCTGAATAAGGACATCTGTTGAAAGCTGGATTTACTGATAAGGACTGTTAGATTACCTCTCTGGACTGAAAACTTTCTAACTAATAAAATGCCAAGAATATCTAGGGACCTACTTATAATATCAGTAATCGTTTGATTAGCTTAGTCGGTTTTAGCATTGATTTTTGCGGGTTTTTTTGTTTGTTTGTTTGTTCTGGGTTTTTTTAGCATTCAAATTATATTTTAATCCACTACGTATTCTATATGATCCATTTTTTAACACACTGATTCCTCTTAAGGACATGTTGGACACTGGAAAAAAGTACAGAAATACAAATAATAATAAGTACATGTGCATGTATGTAACAATTTGCAGGAAGGACAAGAAGCATATTATCTCCAGCATCTCAGTGCTGATTTGTTTAAAAGCCAGTAGGAACAATAAGATGTGCTACTTGTGCTATAAGCATAAATAAAACTGTTTTTCACACGTCAGTAAAGTAAAATAAAGCACAAACCCCACTTACTAACACTGTTCAGCAGCAGGAGTGGAAAACCTTGTATTAGAGCTTTTCTGTGTTGCCAGTGTTCTCCAAAGGCACCTCAAAAATTCACGTACAAGAAATGAACCCACACCCACCTTAGTTTCCCAACTACTGGGGTTTTTGACAGTACCATCAGAAAAGGGAATAAATACAGTTTTCTGCTTACAAAAAACAGTGCAAAACCATCTTCTTGTGCAGGTGAATGGGATTTAAAAGTCATCCAGACGTATCTAAGGACTGATTTAAAAGAAAAATTGAGTACAATGGACTGGGCAGGAATGTAACTTATTAGTATATGTCACGTTGACTTTTTTTTCACATAATTTTAGTTATTTTAAATAAATAAGTTGTCAACCTTTTTAGAAGACCTGTAACATAAAGAATATGAATTAATTGAACTTCGGATGAATTGCAGTAATGAGAGCAATAGAAACTATTTAAAAATGGTTTCTAAACTCTCAGGAAACATTTAATTACTACTGCAATTAGCAAATCTGTGTATTCAGGCCTACACTACTAATTCATATGAATAATCTTTAGACTGTTCACTTGAAACACTGCCTGAACTTCCTTTGAGTGAAGAGTAGGTTAATTTAAAATCATTCAAGAATTCCTCAGCTAAGTTGGTTGTTCAGATTTTAATGTTCGTACATCTCTAATTTCAACTGACATCTTACAAGCTACAGTTCATTTGACAGTGAGCCAACACAATAACCTTCTTGAACATTTCCAAGACATATTCTGTATCCAGAAACTTTATATCAGTAATTCACACCTAGAAGAATTTATGTACCATGAAAAAGAATACAACTTCAGCTGAAATCAAATGTTAATCCATCTGCAGAAGAGATGCATAATTTCAGTGTTTCTATTGTTATTCAAAGAAACAAAAATATATATTTAATGACAAATGTGCAACTTCTGAAAAGAATTAAAAGTAGAAATTTTGTTTTAGTTTCTTTTCATAGTCTTTGAGAAGGAAAGGGAGGTCTCTGTTAACTGGAAAAAGGCAAATCATAGAATATTTTAGGTTGGAAGTGACCTTAAAGATCACCTAGTTCCAACTCCCCTGCCATGGGCAGGGACACCATCTGCTAGACCAGGCTGCTCAAAGCCCCATACAGCCTGGCCTTGAACACTTCCAGGGATGGGGCATCCGCAACTTCCCTGGGCAACCTGTTCCAGTGCCTCACCACCCTCATAATGAACAGTTTATTCCTAATATCTAACCTAAATCTACCCTCTTCCAGTTTGAAGACATTACCCCTCGTCCTATTACTACATGCCCTTACAAAAAGTCCCTCTCCGTCTTTCTTGTAGGCCTCATTTAGGTACTGGAAGGCTGTTATAAGGTCTCCCCAGAGTCTTCTCTTCTCCAGGCTGAACAACCCCAACTCTCAGCCTGTTCTCATAGGAGAGGTGCTCCAGCCCTCTGATCATCTTTGTGGCCCTCCTCTGGAATTGCTCCAACAGGTCTATGTCCTTCTTGTGCTGAGGGCTCCAGAGCTGGATGCAATACTGCAGGTGAGGTCTAATGAGAGCAGAGTAGAGGGGCAGAATCACCTCCCTCGACCTGCTGGCCACACTTCTTTTGATGCAGCCCAGGATGTGGTTGGCTTTCTGGGATGCAAGTGCACATTGCCGACTCATGTTGAGCTCCTTATCAATTAACACCCCCAAGTCTTTCTAGGCAGGGCTGCTCTCAATCCATTCTCTGCCCAGCTTATATTTGTGCTTGGGTTTGCTCTGACCCACATGCAGGACCTTGCACTTGGCCTTGTTGAACTTCATGAGCTTTGCACAGGCCCACCTCTCAAGCTTGTCCAGGTCCCTCTGGATGGGATCCCTTCCCTCCAGCGTGTTGACCACACCACAAAGCTTGGTGTCGTCAACAAACTTGCTGAGGGTGCATTAATCCGATTGTCCATGCCCTGACAAAGGTGTTAAACAGCAACGGTACCAGTACCAAACCCTGAGGAATGCTAGTTATCATTAATCTGCGGGTGGACATCAAGCCATTGACTGCAACTTTGTGAGTGAGGCCATCCAGCCAGTCCCTTATTCACCAAGTGGTCCATCTGTCAAATCCATGTCTATCCAATTTAGAGATCAAGATGTTGTGAGAGACAGTGTCAAAAGCTTTGCGTAAGTCCGGGTAGGTGATGTCTTGCTCTTGTCTTGTCCACCAACACTTTAACCCCATCATAGAATGTCACAGAATTTGTCAGGCATGACTTGCCCTTGGTGAAGCCATGTTGCCTGTCACTGATAACCTCTGTATTTTCCATGTTCCTGAGCAGAGTTTCCAGGAGGATCTGCTCCATGATTTTGCCATGCACAGAGGTGAGGCTGACTGGCTTGTAGTTCCCTGGCTCTTCTTTTTTTCCCTTTTTGAAAATGGGGGTTATGTTTCCCCTTTTCCAGGCAGTGAGAACTTCACCAGACTGACACAACTTTTCAAATATAATGGAAAATGGCTTAGTAACTTCATCTGCCATTTCCCTCAGGACCCACAGATGGATTTCATCAGGTCCCATGGACTTGTGTACTTTCAGGTTCCTTAAATGGTTTCATACTGGATCTTCACCTACAGTGGACAGTTCTTCATTCTCACAGCCTCTGACTTTGCATTCTGTGACTTGGGCAGTGTGGTTGGAGACCTTGACAGTGAAGACTGAGGCAAAAAAGTCGTTGAGTACCTCAGTCTTCTCCATATGCTGGGTGACCAGGTCTCCTGTTTCCTTTTGGAGAAGTTAGGCAGCAATATGAATGTGAGCCCATGGTTTTTGTGCTGTCAGCAAAGGCAGCCAACCATCTCCTGGTCTGCATGAACAGTGGCATAGCCTGTAGATTGATGGAATGGCTTTAATCCCTCTATGTGGCACTTGTCAGACAACATCTAGGTACTGCATCCAGGTTTTCCCAATTTTTTTCTGATGGGAAGGATATGGAGGAACTGGACAGAGCTCCGCAGAGGCTACCCCAGGTGGTGGGGGCTAGAGCACTTGCCCTATGAGAAGATACTGAGAGAGTTGGCTGGGTCAGCCTGGAGAAGGGACCACTTCAGTGCAGCCAACAGATCCCACAGCTGACCCAAGGGTGACCAAGGAGATGGAGCCAGGCTCCTCTCAGAAGCTCAGGAAGGGAGGGCAAGAGACAACAGGTGTACATTGAGACAAGAAAGTTTCAGGCTGGGTATGAGAAGAAACTTTTTCCTCGTGAGGACAGTGAGATAGTGGAGCAGGTTGCTCTGAAAGCTGTGCTATCTCTGTCCTTTGGAGGGTGTAAAGTCACAGCTAGGCCAAGCTGTGAACATCCTGGTATCACCCCATACCTGGTCCTGCTTTGGGCTCTGGGGTGGCCTAGAGATCTCTTGACATCCCTGCAAGCCTCATTTATCCTTTGGGACCACAGAAAACAAAGATATGCATTTCAATTATTCTTCTATCCTGTATTGTGAGATAAAGAAAAATGACACAGGGAACCACAGAATCACTGGAGCTTAAAGACAGAATAAATAAGGCTGGAAATAGCGTAAATGACATACATAAATGGTTATTTTCATAGCATTAGAGAGAGAGAGACAGACAGAGAAATGTATACAGATAATTACATTTAGAATTTTGCAATATATATAAAGTACTCAGCACTCACCCAAAGAAATACTGCATATTTTCTAGTGTAAAATGTGCTCTGTGATTGCAGAAAATTATCTTCCTTTCAATTTCAGTTCAAAGTTATGCATTGTACTCCCATATGGAGGTGTGTCCTGTGTTGAAGGTGTTATAACAGTATATGATTTCTAAAATATATTGTTTTTACCTGGCACAGGTGCTGAACCTTAATTGGTTTTCCTCTGTCCTTTTTAGTTATCTAATTTTTGTAACTCAAATTTGAACTACATGAATGTCTGAAGACCAGTGAACCACAACAGATTTGGCCCTTTAAAAAACTAGTAGTTTATTGCATAAGAACCTGTGCCATTTTAACATGGAAAGGAAAATAGCTTAGCAGTATACCGAGATTGATTGATCCTGGAAAGATTTTGGGTTTTCTTGTGAACAGTTGGATTGGTAACACTGACAGATGGATTGTTACTGCAAAGAGTTGGTGTGTTGCTAGGGAGAGCTGGAATGGTATGCCAGACAGGTGTCAAATTTGTGAACTGGTGTTCAGAATAGATGCTACATTATCTATATGCATATATATATGTATGGACAATGGACATATGTAAGTACGTATATGTATATGTATATACAGGACAGGACAAAAAGCAGGACAGATGGAATTCAGAAGGTGAAATTGTGTTTGCAGACTGCATCAATTCCAGTATGTACTGAAATTCCATTCAGCTCTTATTACAATGTCTTAATTATCATTTAAGGTAGTATAGCTCTCATGCTTCATGGGAATTGACTTCACTATGATAGAGCTCCACAACCAAGGCACAAAGACTAATTATTGCATTCTATGTAGCACTACAAAAGGTAACTTTTGGCTGAGGGTGGTGGTTGTTCCATAATAATGAGAAATAAAACCAAATCTTAAATCACCTTCCTCCCACCCCTCCCTTCTTCCCGGGCTCAGATTCACTCCCGCTGGCTCAAAGTCACTCCTGGCGGCTCAACTATTTCTGCCACCTGAGCAGTGCAGGGGCATGGGGAGTGGGGATTGTGATCAGTTCATCACATGTTGTCTCTGCCACTCTTTCCTCCTCACTCTCTTCCCTTGCTCCAGCGTGAGGTCCCTCCCACGAGAGACAGTCCTCCACAAACTTCTCCAGCGCTGGTCCTTCCCACAGACTGCAGTTCACGAACTGCTTCAGTGTGGGTCCTTCCCACGTGGTGCAGTCCTGCAGGAACAGACTGCTCCAGTGTGGGTCCCCCACGGGGTCACAAGTCCTGCCAGAAAACCTGCTCCAGTGTGGGCTTGTCTCTAGTGGGTCACAGGTCCTGCCTGGAGTCTGCTCCAACATGGGCTTTCCACGGGGTCAGAGCCTCCTTCAGGGGCATCCACCTGTTCCAGCGTGTGGTCCTCCACGGGCTGCAGGTGGATATGTGATCCATTGCTAACCTCCATGGGCTGCAGGGGAACAGCCTGTCTCAGCATGATCTTCACCACACAGGGGAATCTCTGCTCCGGCACTTGGAGCACCTCATCCCCCTCCTTCTTCACTGACTTTGTTGTCTGCAGAATTGTTTCTCCTCTCTCCTGGCCACTGTTCCACAGCAACTTTTTCCCCCTTCTTAAATATGTTATTACAGAGGTGCTATGACCTTTGCTGATGGGTTCAGCTTTGGCCAGCAGTGGTCCATTTTGGAGCCGGCTGGCATTGGCTCTATTGGACATGGAGGAAGCTTCTATCAGCTTCTCACGGAAGCCACCCCAGTACTTCCTCCACTAGCAAAACCTTGCCATGCAAACCCAATACATCATTTTCTAATACTTTATGCATTTTTTAAAAAGATCTGTTTAATAGCCACCCTTACGTTCTTTTCTAGCCTACCACAACACTATCTAAACAAAGAACTATTCAGTAAGTTTATGTGTAACTAAACATCCCTCAACGTTACAGTTACGTTATGCCATTATAGCTCTAGTGTTCAATGACTATGCTCTCGCAAAACACAGATGTTGATTTCTGTGTATTAAAGGACATTGTACATTTAAGTATCCACATAATGAAAGGGTAAAATGGCCCACATAACCATACACTGTGCCAGATGACATACTTTTATAGAAAAAATAACGTCTCTTGGTCTTCTAACAATTTACAGAATACATTGAAATTTCAGAGACTTTTCCTGCCTTTTGTTTAAAAGCTCTTGGGGTTTTTTTAGTATTCTTAGTCTTAGATTGTAATGCTAGATATCACATTAAGCCACAAGAAGAGGTCAATCTAGAATATTTGTTAGATTATTATACTGTATTACCTTCACTGTCCCTGAATGGCTTTACAGAAAACCTACAAATTCACATGCTTCATTAAGTTTAATGGATTCTAACTTTTTAGGCTACCCTGTGCACTCAGCCTTAAAAATAGAAGCAAATGCATCAGTTGCATCAAAAAAAACCCCACCACAATTCACATTTGCAGTGTTTGATTGTTCACATAAATCAGGTTTTTCTCTACGTAGTGATGAAATAATGAGAACAGAATAGCACCTGTTCATTCTAGAACACATGATACCATGTATATATACACACCATGAAGTCATAGCAGTAGGAAATTGAAAAGTTATCTGCTTTTTTTCCCTGACTGTACTGGATCATTTCATGTAAAGTATTTGAGCTAATGTTAATTTATGAAAGCAATCTCTACTAAAATAAACTTTCCAGAAGTACCCAAAGGCTCTGAATAACAAATTTCTGACTGATTTAATGGATTTTTTAGCTTAATTTTGGAAATTTCCATCAAATATGAGAGGAGTGTAGTTTTTAAGCCAATGTAGTTTTTAAGACAGTTACTGTCTTTACTACTATTAGGAAAGTGCTGAGTAATTGGTCTCTGCATATGCAAGCTACAATGAACTGTACTTTCCTACAATCCGTACTGAAGTGGTATAGTAAGTTCTTTAGCCATTTTAACAAATTTTAATTAATACTAGAAGTGTATTCATGGCTATATCCATCTAAATAACACAAAAAAAAAAAAGTCCAAGGAAAAGTTCATAAGACAAATGTGCCCCATATGTCTTCTGTAAGTACAATATGTTTCAGCAGCATGATCAATATTTTTCTCAGTAAATATATTATCAGTGCAGGAAAGAAGTAATAGAAAAGATTTCATAAAAGATTTTTTATTTAAAAAAAAGTGAAAATACTGATGCCCAAATTATGTCATTTCTTGCAGCTGTTGAGGAAGAGATCTGCAGATTTTGGATTTGGACCAAAGAAAAAAAAATCTCCTTCTAAGAACAGATCCAAAAATTTGTTCCTTCTTATTTGGCTACCCTTTAAAGAGATCGAACAAAGTCACTGTATAGAAGAAAATGGAACAGATGGAAGAATACTCTCAGAAAGCATTTACCCAGTTTCTAGTGCATTCCCATCTGCCCTAAGTTCTTTTACCTTGTTATAACAAACAGAGAAGAGAACAGAAAATCAAAACCAAAAAGCCCTTACAAAGTTGAGTCTGAAAACTGCCATGAAATGAGTCAGTCATTTCTACTCATCTAACAAAAAACAAAACCAAATTTGTTATTGTGAGTGCTTCCCAATCCATGTCACACAGGATGCAGTTCTTGAAATTTCAGTTATTTTCAACTTTTTCATGGACACAGATTTCTGTTCTACTTTTCCCTTTTTTTGCTAGGACATATTTCAATAATTATGCCTATCAAGTTCAGTTTTCCTAGTGACTCAGAAAGGTCAAAGCCTTAGCTATGGACAAGAAGGAAAAATATGTGTTGGTTTGAACACTAGAATACCACAACAATTACATTTAATTTTGCTGCTTGTGTTCTGTGTGATTATGAGAAGCTGGCACTTAACTGAGTTGCAGTATGAGCTATGCACAGATCTGAATCTTCCGTTGCTGAAATAAGAGCTGCTGCTGAAAGTAGGTCATACAGGAATTAATATGGATCTGGAAATATGTTATTTTTGAACAATAGACATAAAGTGACACTTCTGTCATGCCAGGACTGGTTCTGACATTGCTGAAATATTGTTTCACTAATTGACCCTTTCTCTTTTGCATGCCAGCATTTATGGTGATACCATATAGAAATAAAACAAGAAACAGCCCTTCCTGTAGCATGTTGATGACTAAGAGACTGGAGCATCTGGCATATAAGGAGAGGCTGAGAGAGCTGGGACAGCTCAGCATGGAGATGAGAAGGCTCAGGAGGATCTTACCCATGTATATAAATACTCCATTAGGGGAGTAAGGAAGACAGAGCCAGGCTCTTCTCATTGGTGCTCAGTGACAGGGCGAGAGACAATGGGCACAAAATGAAACACAGGAAATTCTGTCTGAGTGTAAGAAAACACTTTTCTAATTTGGGTGAACACTGGAACAGGGTGTCCAGAGATGTTGTGGAGCTTCCATCCTTGCTGATAGTCAAAACTTGACTGGACATAGCCATGAGAAGCCTGCTCTGTCTGACCCTGCTCTGAGCACAGAGTTGGACTAGAACTCCAGAAGTGCCTCCAGCCTCAGCCATCCTGTGTTCTTGTGTGCTGTTATGTGTTCAAGGTATAAGACAGAGAAGGGAAACTCACACTAGCTGTAAGCCAAAACAACATTTCAACCCTCTTGTGCAGAAGGGACTTAAAAAGTAATTTTACTAACATTCAGTAACTTTGTAAAAAAACAAAAACCATCACTGTAAAATCATCTGAACTAAATTATCTTATTTGCCACTGAGTAGGTTAAAAATAAGCGTGGAGTTCCTGCAAGGTCATTCAGAATTTCAGAAGCACCCTTAGAAGTTAAAATTACATTGGCCATTCATTTCTAACAGAAAGTGACTATTTAACTCTATTAGGCAATTAAAGGGAAAGTTTATTTCCCAGACCATAATGCACTGGAGCGAACAATGTTCTGCATGCCCTCTTAATTGAAAACATTGGTCGAGAATATCATAGTATTTTATTTCAGTGTGTGAAAGAGATTAATACTGAGCATTGTCTGAAGTATTTTGATCAGGAAAAAGACTAAAACTTGCAATACAGGCAGTGCGTTTTCTAAGAGCTATGCAATTTCATGCCAAAAGTTTGGAGAGGATAGTAAAGAAATGGGGTATGGGAAAAGAAAAGGAACCCACATTCAAGAGCAGAAGGGAAGAAATACAGTGTCTGTACAGAACTACAGCAGAATGAGGCCATATGTACAATTTATGACTCAACCGTTCCCCTATTTCTGGAGAGTAGTACTATGCTAATGTGACAAAACTTTTGTGCTAGCCAATATACTACTATATGCTATTACCCCATGAAGCATTAGTCCAATAGTCCGTCTCATTTAGGATCATTCAGGATAGCATATCATTTTGAGAACAATAGTTATTAAGAACATGATAACATAATGTTCTCCCGCTACAATATCTTTTCAAGAATGGAGGTATTGTTAGCCTTTCAAGTGTATTCCTGTTGCATTTTAAAATTTCTGTCTGATGTACTGTATGTAAGGACTATTTTTGATGGGAGAAAACCTAAATTGTCTGTTTCACATATAGTGTTGGCTTTGTGCAAAAATAGCTATTTATAACCTCAGCTGTGTTTCTAATGGCAGAACTATGTGGAGTTGTCTGCAAATGACATTACATTTTTCATTTATCCTGACAGTATTTTAAAGGCTGCATTTGACATGAATCATCTGAATTTGTATTTGAGATATTTCATTTTCATCATAGCTTTTTACAGGAATAGATCACAATGTCACCAGTGTTAGTTGTTTCCTGGAAACATTATTATTTAGTATTTCTGGTTTGACAGCCTTGTTTTTTACTTCAGTCAAATTAGTTATCACATTTAACAATTATCCCTATTACAAGCTATATTCAGATCAGGTACACATGATGAAATTGGAGAATGTCACTTGTAAAGAGACATGTTGTTATTAAACTCAAAATTTACATAGAGTAGCTGTACAGTACAGAAAAATGTGTATCATCCAAATGAGTGATTTATACTGCTTAGAAGTACCAAACAGCTGCTTCGCTAAAAGCTTGACTTAAAGCCCTCTGAAAAAAACGGAAAGATTTTCATTGATTTTACTTCTTTTTGGATCAGGCCCAAAAATGCAGATTTTTAGCTGAGGGAGACCAAGCATTCATTAAAATGGACATTGTTTTATCAGGGAAAAGAAGATGCCCAGTGGAAAAAAACTTGTCAATAAGGAAAAAGAAAACACCACCCAAACAGAGATCTGTCACCATGTTTCTTTTTAATCATACTTTACACTGCATGCAGCAAATAAAATAAGCTAATGCAATTATTTAATTCTGTAGCTTAAATGACTCATACAAAACTTGTCCAAAACCAATAATTTCACTTACAACATTCAGCAACCATGAGTTTATACAACATTTCAGGGGGGGGAAAGAAAATGACTGAAATAACACTATTTTATAAGACATAAATCTGCCTTTTAAATTATTTATCATAAATTAATTCATTTATCATTAACAAATTTCTATGCTGTACTGGAACTTGAACTGAATAATTTTTATAAATAAACTTAATAAGGGGAAGAAAAGAATATGTGAGTTATAGTTGCAATATTATCATTTTTAGTTTGTCCTTTCCATCACACATTCACATATACATACACATAATTTGTCAAACACAAACTGCATCCTCAAAAGTAGCTATGAAAATTCTTCTCTTGTTTATACTTAACCTTGCTTGTTCAGTAAATTACTGATAGCAAAAATGAACAATCAAAAAGAAGCAGCTTATAGAATACTTTTTTTTTTAAGAACTACGTTCTATTCACTAATATTCCTAACTACCATTCATAATATTTCACAGCTCTCCAAATTTTTATCTCTACTTGATCTTTGACTTGTCTGATCTATAAATTTGTCCAAGTTCATTGTCCTGTTATGGTTATGTCCAGAGTATAATATTCTATATGGAACTGTATGAAGTTTGAATGAATTGAATGCTAGCTTGGATAGTAAAAACATTCAATTAATGACATTCAACCCCTTCTAAGAACAAAGAAAATCTGAGTGTGGAGCTTCAGGCTGCCATATAGCTGGAGGGGTTTTTTTTGGTAATAATTATATTTAAAATGAACATGTTGTTCTTTAAGCAGCAGCTAACTACATGCAAAATCTTTCACTAAAATCTTACTTATGCTCTTATGGCAGACAGCAGTCACTAGAGCACAGAAAAGCACAGAAAAGGGGGGCACTCTTCCCCACCTTCCCTTCCTTTCAGCAAAGAAAAGGATGAAGAGAGAGCTCCATGATTGCGTGTCTCTTCACAAGTGTAGATGCTTGCAAAAAATCACCAGCTCACGCTCCATTGGCCCCTACCAAAAACATTATGCTTTATACTTGGTATTTTTTAGTTTGCCTACCTAATTTTTCAACCAGTCTGAAACATTTGTACTTCTCTTGAGAACTATATGGATTAAAATAGCAGTAAAAGATCAAACTTGTCAAAGCCAAATTTTTCTTTTTTTCAGAGATAGCCATGTTCTAAGAAAACTTACATGTGAAAAAGTTAGAATTTCTATTTGAAGCCAGAAATTCACTCCACTGTATCCCAGTGGTCACGGTGGTAATTTGTGACAGTTCCTGGTTGGAATTTGTCTGAGATAATTTCTAGATATAGCCTTTTATTTGGTAAAAGATTCTGAAATATGTTTGGTTCGTCACAAAGGAATTTATTTGAAATAAATCAACTTGCACATAGTAATAAAGCTATCTCCAAAGTATCATTCATTATAATTCAAAAATTGCTTTCAGCAAGAAATAGCACATCATGACACAGCGTTTTCAGAAAGATGTTTGTCTTGTTTCTGTATGTTAAGCAATCTTATGTTTATCAGTATCTTTTAAAGAACTGTAAAAAAATCTGTAAATCTATAAGCTACTGATATAAAGCAGTTTGAAAATGCAACTGCTTGAGAAAGACACAGCAGTAACTCCTGTATTATCCATGAACATATGCAGTGGGTGGGTTTCTTTACCTGAAGATGCAGAGTAGGACACTACCTTCTCTTTTACTTTTCACAGGCTGCAATATGTAGACAAAGTGTTGCTTACAAAGGGGATTGTAATTAAGCCATTGTATCTGTGACAGAAAACATGGCTGACAACTATGTTGGAATGCATTATTAAAAGTGTCTGCAACTGAGCCATTGAATCTGTCATAGGAAACATGTCCAACAACTAATTTGGAATGCATTATTAAACCATATTGTCCTACCAGTTTCAGTATTATCCTAAGTTTACTAACATGAGCAAGTTTGAAGTGGCAAGTTAGGAAATGGGTTTGCAGTACATTAACTATTCACTGTGTTATTGCCCATATGCAGGGTCTTCTCAGCATTATGAGTGGAACAGGGATTTTGGTCTTCGGATAACAGGTGTGAACTGGGGCAAGTCCTAGGCCAGTTTTAGGTTATCCCCTACCTTGTTTGTATAGCCATGCCACTGAAAAAAGAAATAAAAATAGGAAAATACATCAACAATGTAATCACACAAAAGAAGGAAGCAGAGCCAGCAAAACTTTTAACATACAAGTTGTTGATTACCTGTGGGACTGTGTGTGTATATTCACGGGACAGCTTAGTAGTGTGTTTAGATGGACAACCTGGACCATCATGATTATAAGACATAACTTTTCTTCTCACGATCACCTGACGTGGGACACATGCACCCTTTATTCTTCAAAGGCAGTACAATCATCCTTCTGCAGCTGAGATTTGTCAATCAGAAGAAAAAAAAAAAAAAAAAGAAGGAAAAAGAAAAAGCCCTCCCCACCCCACCAAAACCAGACTTTTTGTCTTAATAGTGTTTTAAAGGACAACAGTACCTATATGCTTGAGATATTGAACTAGTTCTGGTGTGATATGAGGATATATGTGATTGTCAGTCTTACTGTCCAGTCACAATAAAATAGATGGCATCGGCCTGTGGGTAGTTCAATAACTAATTTAACTTCCAACTTTAGATCTCTAATGATGCATCAATTGCATTGCATTTAACTTCAGGAGCTGACAAGTTTTTCCACAGCCTTGGTATGCTTGCAATGCATTTAAAGATCCTTCTATTTTACTACTGACATGCTAACAAAGCTTAAGGTCATTAGGGAAAACGCAGTATGATCTACACAGTTCAGATGCAAACTTCTCCAATTTCTGTCAGTGATTGGAGTGAAGGTTTTTGTCTCTCTCATTAGCTTGTTTTTGTAGGCTATCATGATGATCAGAGACAGAATGCTTGAGCAAACCAATTACTCTTGATTTATTGGATTTATTGCAAACATCACATTTTGTTTGAATGTGTAATGTAAATTTAAAAAATTACTTTTTCATCACATACTAAACTGTTGCACAGACCCAAAATCTTAATTATTCCCAGTGTGTGGGGAAAAAAAACCCAAAAACAAACCACAACACTTCTTTTAAATTGCAAATTCAGTCTCTTGCTGTTGATATTCCAGTAATTTCAAACAGGATGAAACTGAGAAACCAGTCAGGGGTATCAGAAATCTTAGTATATAGACATCTGTTGTTTTGTTTTTGTTTTTTTTTTTTCCAAAAAAGTAAAACTCTTCAAAATGCAAGAGCTGATTCCATCAGTTTGTTCATCAGTACACTGAAGTAAGCGTTAACTAAAGGCAAGCCCCTATACCCTTGTAATAAAGGTAGATTTTATCCTTACATGCTAACATAAAGTATTTAATGAAGACAGCAGAGTGATATGTGTGCAAATAAGGATGGAAAAATGCACTGTAAATTGAGTGAACAGATATCTTTCCTTTTAACCAAAGCTCATAAAATAAGGTGCTGCTTATTTCTTCTTCACTTGGGATGTACCATCAGCTTCATGAACAACACTGCAGCTTATTTTTTTTCCACTTCTTTCATTTATACGCTCTTCCTTGTTAAGAAGAGCACTGTGTTTAGAACACAATATTCAATATTTTCTTATTTAATACATATTTTATTGGACCAATTCCTAGAAGCAGACTGGAGAGACAAGCCTGTCAGTTTTCAAAATGCCACATATAATTTAACAAGTGGGTAGTTGTTTGGGATACTGGCAACTAGCCAGTGAACATTGTGCGTATTTGCATTTGGCACAGGGGCAGGAGGTAATGAACAGCAGATTTCAAGAATATGAGAATGTTTTTTAATATTTAATGGTTTGTAAACGTTCTAGAATTTATTTATTACTGGTGGAGTGGGTTTAGTTTGGCTAGTGGGATTCATGTATTTTTACAGTTAGAAAAATAGTAAAAAACTTTATATCACTGTAGATAGAGTTAACTTCAGCAGAGTCGTGCATTTTTTTTTCCCAGGATGTTCATGTACATACATTTATGGCATCTTTTCTCCCTCAATTTCAAGGCAAGATTCCCAAAACTAGGAGGAAATACTGTCTTGGCAAATTGCATAAGGAAGCAAGTCTTTTTGTTCCTAAACAAGAAGAATCCATAATAGCTTTGCAAAATTTTCCTGTTTTCAACTAGGAAAGAGTTAATTTTCTTTCTTGTACCTGTTGTGTTTTGGATTTAGTATGACAATAATGTTGACACACATACTGCTGTAGTTCTTGCCAGGTGATGCTTGCGTTAGTTGAGGACTTCTTTCAGTTTCCAGTAGAAGCTGAGAGGAAGCTTAGACAGGACAAGCTGGCCAAAGGAATATTCCATACTCCAGAGGTCATGCTGAGTATAAAAATGGGGGCTGGCCAGGGGGCAGGAATCGTCAATCGCTGCTTGGGGACTGGCTGGGCATCCGTCGGTAGGTGATTAGCAATTGAATTGTGCATCACTTGTTTTGTATATTCATTTATCATTATTATTGTCATTATTTTATCTTCCTTTGCTGTCCTATTAAACTGTTTTTATCTCAACCCACGAATTTTACTTCTTTTTCCTGATTCTTTCCTCCATCCCACTGGTGGGGGAGAGGTGTGAATCAACAGTTGCATGGTGTTTGGCTGCCTGATGGGTCAAAACACAACAAAAAAAATTGTATTTCCAAAAACCTCATATACTTCTTGGGTGTCACCTTTACATATGTAAGTATATCTTAGGCTCTGAACTGAGGTTGTTTTTCATTTAGCTTTATTTTGTTTATTTTCTTTACAAGAGTGATTAACAGGAACTATAGCACCTGAGTTAACGGACCTTTTTCCCTTTTTACTTAGAGAAACTATTATAAAAATACAATTTTTTGAGTCATGCCATTCATATACTAAAGTCAGATATGATGTGATATGAAAAACTTTATAGAAGCACAGTCCAAGGGTTAGCTGTCATTTAGCTGTCTTTTTGCCTCTCCTGTGAATTGCAACTGCCCTAATTCATGTGAATAGTATTTTATATCCGATCACACAACTATATATATTTTGAATATACTCACAAAAGAATCATAGAATCATAGAATGTGTTGGGTTGGAAGGGACCTTTAAAGGTCATCTAGTCCAACCCCCCTGCAGTGAGCAGGGACATCTTTAACTAGATCAGGTTGCTCAGAGCCTCATCAAGCCTGGCCTTGAACGTCTCCAGGGATGGGGCCTCCACCACCTCTCTGGGCAACCTAGAGGAGCTGATTTTTCTCAATGAGGAGAAGTTTATTTTTTGAAAGACAAATGTAATCTATGAAATCTTTAGGTATTATCTCAGTATTTTTCATCTTCAGTGATGGTAAAAACAAATATTTCAAGTGCAGAAAGAGATTTACCAAAAAAACTAAAGAACACCTTTTGGGTGATTTAACCTAATTAAAAAGTTTTAAATGGTTTACAGAATGCTTCCACACAAGGACGTTTTCCGTTATACCTTGCAGTTCCTGAAGTGATCCTCAGACTGTCTATGCTTCTGCCTACGGTGCAGTGAGCAGATACCAAGACTAGCTGCAGAAAAATCAGCTCCTGCAGTTATAGCTGGAAACATTGTGCATATCATTTAACCTGCTCCTCTGGCACAGAACTTTACACAGACCAGCTAACTGCATTGCAGAAAGAATTATGATTTTTATCTGCATATATATATATATATATATTGTATCATGCTACTGGGGTTTTTATCTTGTGATACTGCATGTGCCAAATTACACTGCAGTAATTCCAGTTACGCTGGTGAATTCAATAGAGGCAATCCAGATTTACAATGGGATGACTGATTGGAATCCGTGTAATGACTCCTTTCCTGAAAAGCTCTTAGTTTGAGGCAAGATTCAATACTAACTTCCATTTAGACGGAAACTGAGAAAATATGATAAACACTACCTTTATCTTCTCCTGTATATAGACCAACCATGCAACAGTTTCCTCCAGAAAATCATTTCTTACAAACAAAATTCTTGAACTATATAAATTCCCTCTGTCATTTTCTATTATTTACATGAATTATCTCTCACTGATAGAGGGAAAGAAGGGATACACTGTTATTTAACTAATTTTGTCTCATATCTTTAAGCACATAAAAATACAAGATTTCTGATAGAGGGTGGGTTTTGGCAGCCTTCCCCCTATAAGTAGCATTATGTATAGACACATTCCATCGTCATGAACTTTAAAGACATTTCAAGAAACTTAAGCCACGGTTACTTTTGTCTAAAACAAGTAATTAATTGCAAAATCATATTGATTTGTGTTGTTTAATATTCATGGAAACACATTTAATGTTTTCTGTTAGTAAATTAAGACTGCTATTGATCTTACCGAAGACAACACAAATGCAATTAAACTTACATACCTCTGTTTTGGGATGAAAATAAAGATATTTTAACTGGATATGCATTCATACCAAAGCAGATTTTATGATAATTGCAACATAAATAATATATAAGATTTACAGATATGCATGTCTTTGAAATCTAGTCCTTTTGGCAGAGCAAGCGCAATTGAAATTAAAGAAAATATTTTTAGCTGTGAAAAGAAAAACTGTGTCATCTTCATGAATTCCCAGTCTGTATTAATAAGCAGTATCATCTCTGCCTTGAGTTAATGGAGAATTGTAGCAAATATATTTTTGCTAATAAGAAAAAGTGGAAGATTTATCTCACTGCCTTGAACACTTACGCTTCCTTATAGTGTCCACTTACTCTTCTTAATGGGGATCTAGACAATGTCTTTTACCAAACCACTGGCTAAGTCTGAGCAAACTCATTCTATTTGTCATGATCTCAACCAAAGCAGTCCAGTAATGATAACAATGCATAAAGAGATGTTGCTATAAAACTTTTATATGCAAACGGGAGACTGCATTGTATGAGCAATCCAAATAGCAACACAACAAGTTATGGTTATGTACCTCTGAAGACACTTCCCAGAAAGTGACTGATACCTGTGAACAGGCACACAAAACAGCATCTGGAAGAAAAAAGTTTCTTACGCTTAAAACCTGATGTGCACAAGGAAATTACCAGATGTGATGCTGAAGTTCAGTCACACAAACCCACTGTTTACCTGAAGGTGTACGAATGAGATTCTTGTGCCTCATCTAAATCAGTGTACTTATTCTATCAAGCTGATGGCATTATGTATGTTAAGGAGCTGGCTGATTCAGAGACAGTCTGCTGAAAGTCTGTTTTCAAGACTTCACCTTGAAAAACACACACGCACACACACACTACTTTACTGAAAGCAAGAGGGGAAGGAGGAGAGGATTTTATGCCTCATTGAGACAAGGAGAGATGTTTTGGTAGTCAAGTATGTGACGACACAAAGAGGCATTTGAGCCATATAAGTAAACACGAATGACCAGAAAACACCTTAGATATGAAAGTGTTAAACTAAACCTGGGGTGGAAGATTAAAATCTTCCTGGAGAGATTCAAAGTCAAGATCTGATGTTTCTAGCTCTTACAAGCAGTGCCCAATCTCAGGTGTAGTGTATGGAAAAAGAGGGGGCAGGACCCCAAACAGGCCTGCATTAAGAAAGATTACAATAGGTCTTTTGGAAAATTAAGCAGGGGAGCTTTCTGATTTTAAGATTAAATAAGAGTTCCACAATGATTAGCACTGTTACTGTAGGAGGGAGATACTGTATACACCCATCTCCAGTTTCACTTATGTATTCATTTGCTACAGAACCAAAGCATCCATGTGAACAGGTTAAACATTTGTTTTACGTTTCTTTATCAGTGTCACAGTTTTATCTGTGTTGTTAGTTTTGTATATTGTGAAAAAACGCTGTCCTTCAGATTTGATCTAAACCTAACATAAAATGAGTCATTCCTCACCAGAAGAGTACCTTGGTAAATGTCTTTCTGCCCCGGCACAGTCTACAAAACAGCAAGCATAGAAAAAGGGTGAGCAATGCTCAAGCTAGTCACTGAGACTAACCTGCTTAAAGCATGGTCAACACTGAATTCAGACCAGTTGCTTAGATCTTTGCCAAGTCTGGTCATGAAAGCCTCCAAAGGTGATTTCCACAGGGTCTCTGTGCAACTTGTTCAAATGGTTAATTGAAACGCAATGCAGCAAAAATAAAAAATGTGTTACTCTACTTAAAACACAGGGCAGTAAGTATATTTCAAGGACTAATGTGACATTCCAAGTGGTCTATAATTCCCAGGGTCATCCCCTGTGCCTTATTCTTCAGCATTTCCTAAGATTTCCACATTCCATTAATAACTCACATCAGTGGGTCAGCGAATTCTCAGACTTTTAAGATTCTTTTGCATACATTATATAGACAAGTTAGTTTGCAAATGTGCAGTTTTAGCCATGATGTCTATCATTTCTTTGCTACAGCATCAAATAGAATCTATACATGTCTGTGTTTGATTCAGATGCAGCACAGAAGCATTTATCAAAGGTTTCTGAAATGTTTTCAGTATCTAGCAATGAATATACATGACCTGCGATTTTTCCTGCTCTTAACAAACACTGAAAATTCTTGAGTTTTTTAACTGGTTCCTCAAACGATTACATACATTTTAAACATGCAATTTATAAATCCATGAGTTTTTAGACATCATTTTTATTAAATAATTTTTCATTTTAAATATTTCCAGTCAAGTATAATACCATCAATTGTCCCTTACAGAATATATACACACATGAGAGAGATTCTTTGCATATTTAAATATACACATGTATTTAAAATATGTTCACTGTCCTGGTTCACAAACATAAACAATATGTACATATCACAATCTTGTCTAGTGCCTCAACATCAAATCCTTACAGTCATCCCTTTTTGTTGACCATGACCTTGCAAATCAAGTAATATTTTTATGAATGGAAAGACTTTCACAGTCACAGATGAGAAGAGTGCTGTTCAACAACTTCATCACATAGCACAGTGAGCAAGTAAAGAGTAAAGGAATATGACATAGCAAAGTCATTTGGTACAGTGATAGAAAATTTGGACAAACAGAGGAAAAGAAAGAACAAGTTTAAGAAAGGAAAAATAGATAAGCAAAAGTAAAAAATTCAAATAGTTTTAAAGACATAGAAAAGCTGTTTACTGGATTAAAAAATGTTATTGTTTTTTAAGGAGGATTTTGAGACCTACAGAGGGAAGCCTTGAGGTAAGTATAATTTTAAATAGAGAGGAATTCAGTCAGAATTTTGGTGACTTTTTTTTTTAATCCTAGTAGTAGATCTTAATTTATATAAAATAGTGACATATGATAATCTTATTTCAATCTAAACAAAGCAGATGTTATATTGATTTGCTACTTAGCACTCAGGCTGTTCCTACTAAATTTTGACCCCCTGGGAGGCTCAAGTTAATATGTATCTCATTCCTTCAATATTTGCTGATCTTATAACTTTTTTTAGCCTAACTAAAGTTCAATTGATGTAACCTAACTGATAGTTTTGTGATATAAGATATGCAAACCTCATATTTCATAGCAGCCTAATAAAACAATTACAGTTAAATGATCAGTCTACATAGATGTAAAAGTATACATATTTACCAACTACCATGATGTATTTACATCAAGTATATAGATCAAGATCCTAATCAATTTGAAATAAGCAATTGCAAAATATATACCAGTGATTAACTCTTTAGTGTATGCCAAAATGTAGTTCACTACTGAACTGGCCAAATGCAAGACCTGCTCCAAGAAATTATTCATTTTATATTTGTAAAGGAATATCATTCTACAAACAAAAAATGTTCTTAGTAACTCATGTGGAATAGCATGTACATAATTATAACAGACAGAATAAAAATATTCATAGAATCATAGAATGGTTTAGGTTGGAAGGGACCTTAAAGATCATCTAGTTCCAACCCCCCTGCCCCGGGCAGGGACACCTCCCACTAGACCAGGTTGCTCAAAGCCCCATCCAGCCTGGCCTTGAGCACTTCCAGGGAAGGGGCATCCACAGCTTCTCTGGGCAACCTATTCCAGTGTCTCACCACCCTCACAGTAAAGAATTTCTTCCTATTACCTAATCTAAATCTACCCTCTTTCAGCTTAAAACCGCTGTCCCTCGCCCTATCACTAAACTTCCTGATAAAGATCCCCTCCCCATCAAATATTCTCTAATGAATGCCCTGTGTTTGTTAAATTCAGGCTCTTACCCCTCTACAACTTAACCAAGGGCTCTGTTCTTTTTCTTTTTAGCTTTATTTGTGAGAACATTCAAGAGGCTTTGTTCATGTTCACCTCCCTCCACAGATTCCTGAACTCTATGAACTGTGCAATGGGAGTAATGTCCATGTGTATTATCAGCAATATTCATTTACTTGTCAAACCCAAACTTAATTTCTGTGTTCAGGAGTGTCCTTCTCCTGACTGATATTTTCTTGCTCCTTCCAAGGCAGCTAAGTGTATTTACTTTATTTAAAACACAGAACAAGTGTCTTTGCAATAGTTCTTCTATTTGGAATCCTATTGGGTAGATTAATCAGCTTTAACATAACAGACTTGTGTTTTTTATTTATATTCCTTTCCATAGAATCATAGAATAGTTTGGGTTGGGAGGGACCTTTAAAGGTCATCTAGTCCAACCCCTCTGCAATGAGCAGGGACATCAACTAGATCAGGTTGCTCAGAGCCTTGTCCAACCTGACCTTGAATGTTTACAGGGATGGAAGATCTACCACCTCTCTGGGCAACCTGTTCCAGTGTTTCACCACCCTCACTGTAAAAATTTTCTTCCTTATATCTAGTCTAAAACTTCACCCTTAGTCCCCTCTTCTCCCATCCTATCACTACGTTCCCTGATAAAGAGTCATTACCTTTTGTCCTATCGCAATAGAACCTGCTAAAAAGTTTGTCCCCATCTTTCCTGTAGGCACCCTTTAAGTACTGGAAGGTCGCAATAAGGTCTTCCTTTTCTTCTCCAGGCTGAACAACCCCAACTCTCTCAGCCTGTCCTCATCAGAGAGGTGCTCTAGCCCTCTGGTCATCTTGGTAGCCCTCCTCTGGACTTGCTCCAGTGGTCCATGTCGTTCCTGCACTGAAGGCTCCATCACTGGACATGGTACTCCAGGTGGGGTCTCATAAGAGTGGAGCAGAGGGACAGAATCACTTGGCCTTGTTGAACCTCATGAGGTTCACACAGGCTCACTTCTTTAGCCTGTCAAGGTCCTTCTGGATGACATTCCATCACTCCAGCGTGTCAACCACACCAACTCAGCTTGGTATTGTCAGCAAACTTGCTGACACTCAATCCCACTGTCCATGTCATTGATGAAGATATTGAATGGTACTCGTTCCAATATGGACCCTGAGGGACATAGCTTGTCACCAGTCTCCATCTGGACATTGAGCCATTCACCACTATCCTCTGGATGTGACCATCCAACCAATTCCTCATACCTCAAAGCAGTCCACCCATCAAATCCATCTCTCTCCAATTTAGAGAGAAGGATTTGTGGGGGACCTTTTCTGCCTAAGTATTCAAGCCCTCACCTTTGATTAAAAGCAGGAAATAAGAAAGACAGTCTAAACTCAGTTGAAGCTTGCACGCATACTATTTGTGTGAAGACTGCTTTTCCCCTTTGCCCAGATCATCTTCTCGGGTTATGAAATTCACCTGATCTGAATTAATCATTGGTTAAAAGTTATTTCTTATAGTACAGAAATTCATCCTCCCACAGGTTCTTACAAGTTGGCTTTTTTGAAAATATATTTCTTAGCACTGGATAATGATTCAATACTTCTAGGTATTTAGGTATGTACAGCTTGAAAGAAACACCTTTCTTCATTGTGCAATGAGTCTGTACAGTTCATTTTCATTGGTATTTCCTGAAATTTTCTGTTGTCTTTCTTAAACAGATCAAAGGCGGCAGTTATTTCAGACATCACTGTGCAATTTACTAAACTATAAAATGAAAATTAATGTCCCATTGATTGATAATGGCAAAATAATACCTAATATTTATTCTCTGTAAATTACTAAAAAAAATAATGTTATAAAATTGTTGAATACACAATATTTCTATTGCAATGTTATAATTCAGGGAATGTAAGATGAAATTGTGAATCTTTGAAGCACTAAAGAGCAGTTTATGTTCTATGCCTTTGAAAAAGTATAAACAATAGTTAAGATTAGTTTAATTTAGAAATGCCAAACAAAACACATTATATGTTTCTGTGTAAGGTAAGACATCATTTGATGGTGTGGAGAGAAAGTTTATTTGGGGGGGCTTGTTGTATTATTTTTCACTAAAGGGGGTCAACCTTAAAAACCTGGTTAGTCATCACTGTACCTACAGACAGCGATGGACTCCAGATTAGATATTACCACTTAGAAAACAGAATGTAAAGCCACAGTTGCTTATCTCTCAAAATGTCAGCTCAGTTTTCCCCAGCAGTACAAAAGACAACACAGTGTGAAAAATCATTAGGAAAGGAACTGAGAATAAATCAGAGAACAACTTTGTGATGTTAACAGTATCTGGTGAGTCCACATCTTCAATATTATGCACAGCTCTGGCTACTCCACCTCAAAAAGAAAATCCTTTAACAAGAAAGGTACAGAGAAATCATTAAGGATGATAAGGCATTCTGTGCAAGTCAATTATCTTGAATTCAGTAGACAGACTAAATATTCTAGAAATCAGATATCCTAACTGAAGAGCCCAAGAACGAAAGAAGTCTGCATATCCCAAGCATATGCAGAGAATAAACAGAAAATACTTATTCTCAGAACAGAACCGGGAAGACATCTTAAAAGGTAGCAAATCTCAAGAAAGAAAAAAGGAAAGCCATTTTTTACACAGAGGATGACTGCATTGTGCAATGCATTGCTGAAATATACCAAGGACAACAAAACATGTCAGATATTAAAGGAGAATATCTATTGCTCGCCATCATGTTTAAACATAATAGCCTAGATGCAGCCTCCAAATTAAAAGGCTTTGAACTGTTGATTCACAGAAGTTGAGTAATATAACAGAATTACTTTTTTCCTTAACTTAGGAAATCTTAACTAAGCATCTCATACTGTTTACACTCTGAATCATCATGTCAGACAGGATGGTCTTATTATCAGACCAATCAAGGTACACTTAAGTATTCACAACAAAATGCTTAATTATCTTAATTTGGCCTGAATTGTTCCATTTGTCATGACCTTGGGTACCTCAGACTTGTTGGAGTACATGAGGCTCCTCTCCCTAGGAAAGAAACTCAGAATGAGATAACACTAAGCAGAGGAGAAAAGTCTATTAAAGATCTCCTGTCTTTTTTTTTTTTTTTCTTTTCTTAAGAAATTATGAAAGTATTTAAATCAGAAAAGAAAAACAAAATAAGAAGCAAGAATTTCTTCCTGAAGTAGGTGTGTCTGTATCTTCTAACGGAAGATCTTTGCTATGTTCAGAAGTAGGTAACTCACTTTCCAATAAGTATCTCTAAGCCTTGATATATCCTGCTGGTAGAATTTTTAGACCTGCAGAAACAGTTAAGATAGCCAAAAGAGAGCAACATTTGCATTGCATTCATACCGAGATGTTAAAATATGAATGGAGGAGACAGATTGCATATTCCAAAGTATCGGAAGAAAATCAGATAACTACCTGACAAGGCTCCTTAGAGTGCAGAAGGTGTATTGCTTTCTGTGAAAAAACATGTAACTCACAATTGATCACAAACATAATTTTAATTGGCTTTTTTTCATTTACTTTCGTATTGTGAACAAGAAAACAAAACACTCACAAAAAGCTATTTTCTCTCAAGCAAATGTGTGGTCTTGATGGACTTAGTTACTTAATTTGGTGACAACTGTACAAGATAAAGCATGATACCACTAACAACAACAAGGCTAGCATTAAGCTTGCATTAAGCTGCTACAGACTACCATAGCACCAGAAACTTCATGAGAAGCAGTAGCAAACTGAGAAAGTGAGCTACATTCATACACAAATCAGGTGATCGTTCATTTGAGAATACCTTGCTGAGGTAAATTTCAGATAGTCTTAGCACATCCACCTTTAAGAACTGAAGAACATACATGTCTAATCTCCAAGGTTTCTTCTAGAAATGATCCTGTGATCAAACTGCATGTTGGATCATATCTTGATGAAGAATCTAAAGAAATCTTTAAAAGTTGTGATTTTGAAAAGATTACATAATCATCTGTTTGCAGAGGATATTTGTATCCAGACAAAATGTCTACAACTACACTATAGGAGGAAGGAAAGGGTAAGACTAAGTACCAAAATGTTTTCAGGGGGAAAAAAAATGATTGTAGAAGAACAAATTCTGTATCAATTGCTTTTAAATGTCCATCCATAGCATGCAAAAGTCCTCATAAATCACATTGATAATTCTAGTGGTACAACTCATGAGGACACCCTTCCATGTGTTGATCAGAGCAGTTGTGATGATTATAGTCCAGAGACCTGAAACTGTCATAATATATAACATGTAAGTCTCCTTTCCTTTTTTTTACAAGGATAGAACAGCCTTGCTGCATGGCTGGATCAGATTCATCGAAATGATTTATTCTTTAGATCAGCCTCAAAGGCTTGTCTCTTTAGTAGGGAAGGAAAATTTTATCTGAGGGCTCAATTGTGAGAAGAATGTACTATCTTCCCCTGAGCTTTGTCACACTGAAAAGTTAGAGTCACACTTGCAGGATACCATGGAAGAAGTCTGAGCAGAAGGACCAGAATCTGACAGGTTCCTCAGGAAACTACCATTAGGGCTAAAAAAAGTAAATAGGGTGCCTCAAACTTGAAACAGATGTACTTGGGAGTTAATATTCATCTGAAAGAAATGAAAGTTGCCCTTAAAGCCCATATCTATACTGTATACATACATATTGGGAAAAGGGGAATGTCTATACCACTTTTTGAGCAGAACACTTCCTCAGATGTCTTACTACAGCAACCATGAATTGAATAGAAGAGCTGGAAAGTGTTACTTCTCTGTGTTGGAGGGGAAGTTGCTCTGAAACAAGATTAAATTACAGAAATCATCAAATCACTATTGCTAAATGAAATTGGACAACACATCTTGTTTGGGCATCACTTAAAAACCAGGAATATTTAATACAATTTATATTCATGATGCCTATATATTTTTAAATGGCTAAACTGTAGGGCATTCAGTGTGAAGCGCTTCTATGTGGAAGGAAATTGACTTGAAGGGGGGTGCAGAAGGTGAAACATTTTACAAAAATAATTGGTATGCATGTGATATTTGCATTTCCTATTAACCTTCACTTGCACAAACAGAAAACCTTCAAAATGGTGAAGGGCTCAGTTCAATTTGCCTGTTTATAAAATTTAATTTAACCAAAAACCTGCAAGAGAGCAAAAGCTAAAACAAAGTCTATTGCTGATTGGTTTAACGTGAGGGACCTGAAATTGATGTTGACATTTTTCCAGCCTGGAGCAATCACTACACTGCATCTCTTAATTGGCTACCCAAGCCTTTCTCTTTCTCTCACACAGTGGTAAACTCATGATTGCAGCTGCAGGAATCTCCTATTGTAAATACTTACATGGAAAAACCAATCAAGCAAACAAAAGGCTTCTCATCCTGGATAATCCAGTTAGTCTTTTAGATAACTTCGAGCTTCACAAAAATTCTTGGTAACCTTCTGCTTTGTGTGAGAGTATAATGTATGACATTATTAGCTTAATGTGCCAGCTTGGAAAATGTATAAGGCATTATAGTACAGCCACAATATTATCTACTTGATTGAGCCAGGTTTATTAACAGTGACAACCATGACAACAATGAAAGGCATGCAAAACCAAATTCAGTTATCAGAACCTTATAGGAGATTTGCAATCACACTAGATATTTTTGTTTTTCTAAAAGATTTACTTTTGGAATTTTCCATAAAAATGACCTGGTGTTTTTGTTATTTTCACTCAGTCTCTCTGTTAGACTCAGTAAAATATTCTTTTTTTACATAGAGTGCCTTTGTCTGACAGCACCGTCTACGGTCAGTGTCAGACAACATTGGGAGTTGCATTAGAAATTTTGTAATGAGACTTTTGTAATGAGTCAAAATGGATGTAAAAAATGGCTCATGGTGAATATGTAAAACCAATTAGGTTTGATAACTGCACCCAGGAAGAAGTTCAGCTTCAGAATTTTTCCTCTTATTGTCAATATACATCTGTGACTCCTCTCCAATAAAAGCAAGAGAAAACCCAACTAAACATAAAAGACCAGCAGCTCCTTCTAATACAAGGCTTCTTTTCTGGAAAATGAAACTCTAAATAGCCTTGTGATAGTTGCACTAGTAGAAATGCACGGATACCTAACTGATTTAATGTTTGTGTGAATGTCTACTTACTTCAGGTATAAGTCATTTGGAGAAATATTTTCAGTCTAGTCCTAAAGTGTGATTTTTTTTTCCCCCCAGAAGTATGTGGATTGATTGTTGGAAATTATTACTTAAAAATTTTTAATTTGTGAAAATGATTAAGTTTAGAATGTTACACCAGGCAATGGGTTCTAAAAAGTTTTAAGTTGTCACAGTAAATATTTTTTGTTTATAATAGAAACTTTTGTCACCAAAAAGTTGTTTTACCAGTTTAAAATGAGCTTGTTTAATTAATCAAGAAAATAATTTACTGCACTAAGACTACAAGAGGCAAATTAATTTTTCTTTGTTTCTGTCTATAACTTTTCCAGGCAGCACTTTTTGCTCTGAGCTCTTCAGAAATTTACATTGTTTTGCAGCCTCTTAGAATTAGGATCTGGTTATTTTCATCAGATCTGCTTCACTGTTTGGATATCACAAAACTTATCCAAGGTATGGAAGATTTCATTGTGATTTTTCATGGTGAGGTAACACAATAAGACTATAAATGTTTCAATGTTTTAACACTGAAAAACTCTCAGAACCAGCATCTTTTCTAAAATACAAATGTTTTTTGGGGTTTTTTTTGTGTGTTTTGTTTTGGGTTTTTTTTAAGCATTAGTATTACTTAGCTCGATCTCATGCACAAATAGCAAAATATTTCTTCCTGATTATTTTTTTAAAGTCATAATAACAAAATTTGATTATAAATAATAACAAAGGAAGCTTCTACAGAGTAAAATAACATTCAGCGAGCTCTTACCTTTCACTTTAAAGCTTTGTATTCACCAGTGCAATTGAGAAATCTATTAATATTTTAATGAGTTTGATGTGGGAGAGAAGAGCAATACCAAAATCAAAGGCTGAGTTTCAATTCTACTACAATTTCAGTTTCTCAATGCAAGCCATCCAAATCTGATAAGTTTACAAATTTGGCCTGGAAATATTGTAAACAGAAGAGTTCCTCGTGACACAGGCAGTATTCTCAACCTTTTCATAAACTCAGGAAGCATCTCTGGTTCTTCTATGGTATCTTCTGTCAGAAGCCTCTCTACTTTTAAAATATACTATTCTAACTTGCTTGAATATTGCAAAGGGTGTCTTTAATTTTAAATGTAATTGTAAATTTAAATGAAAGTTTGAATTATGTTCCCTTTAATTCGAATTTGTTTGGAAGTTGTTCTTGAAAGTGGTGTCACAGAGGAAATATGAGATGGACGTGTCAACACAGCATATCAAATTGACAGTTTTCATTATGTACGCTGATCCTGCAATTCTTGATTTTTTGCAAGGATAGGGGTTTTATGGTAAATCTTGTTGCACATGTATAAATCCTGACTTTGTTATTGAAGGCCATGGTAGATAAAAAAACCACGAAACTAATCGAATATAGATTGCCAGTTCACTTAGTAAAGTGACAGAACATGTAGCAAATTGCATGACCTATGTGAAACTCATTTGAATTATGTGGCACAATAATTTGCCTGTGTCAGTCTACTGACTGGCACTTCTTTATGAAAATGTCAAGTTGGAGTTCGTAGTTGTATCTTCATCTAAAAGTAAGAAGTCATTTTCTCATCTTTATAGTTGCAAAAGACATTCTGAACAAATACGAATCAAGAATAACCAGAGAATGATGTCTGTCAGTCTTAACTTGAGACACTAAAACCTAGTTATTAAAATGTTATCTCTTCCCATACCTCAGTAATTCTTTGATATGCAATATTAATTTATCTTAGCTTCTGCAGATTCAAATGTAAATGTTTCAAACCTCAAATTCTCCTCATAGAAACTAACATTCTGTTCCTGTACCATCCTCTTCACCTTTTAGCTAAGGATAAGGTTTTATGAAAAAGCTGGTCTTGTAGACCAACTGGATAGTGACGTAAGTGGCTCTTGATGCTCATCTGACCGTGCACTGAAGCCATTCAAAGACATAAGACATCAAAAGCTAACTTTATAATAAAGAGTCAATAGTTTCTTGAATGTTTGGTGCCCCAAATCACTTTAGAATCAAATCACTGCCAGTGTCAGGAGGTGGAAAGGGGTAGGAAAGATTATGCAAGAGTGCAGAGAAGAAGAGCTGGAGGGACTGAATCATTTAGCAATTACTTGCTTTTGGATCAGCACAGCTCTTTGGCAAATTACAATAGGCTGAAAAGTCCTAGTTGGAAAAATTAGTACCCTTCCAGTGTGGACTAGTGAGGCTTCTACAGGTTGATTCAGATCTCAGGCAATCTCAACAACCTCTTAATGAGCCTGTCTCTTTCATTACAGAGAGAGACTACCGTGTGTAGCTCCTGAATTTAGTGACTAAAGTTCAGTGGTGCATTGAGACCTACCCTCTACTTCTCACTTTAAAAATCTTTTGCTATCTGTCTTCTCTTTTTCATCCATTATTTGTTTAGCCTGCAGAAATTTGGGTTACTTTGAGATGGATTCACTGTTAAATGAAAGTAATTCGCCATGTCTTCACCAGAGAGAAAAACGGAAACAGTGCTTCTTCAAAATTGTAATTAAAATCAAAATAATGTTCATGACTGCAGAAAATTTCACACTCACTATAGTGCTATAACCTCTTTTCTTTAACAAACAGTACGATCTAAATGAAGGGTTTCAAGTTCAAGACTTAATTATTGCACCTTGTTCAGCAATTAAAAGGGAATTGCAAAAGAGACGCTATGGTGTATGTCACAATTAAACATGCATTTTACAATAGTATTTTTGCTCTTAATTCTTTTTTATAATGATGCTGATCAAAGCAATAGTAGGAAGTGAAAACGGTCTTTAAATAGAGGTGACTAACCTTTAACACAGACAACTTGCAGCTTCTTAAATCAAATCTTTATGCGACTAGAAAATCAATTATAGCACTATGTTTTTATGGATATGAAACCTAGCAGCGGTGCTGTGGTGCATAATAAGACAATCTTAAGACTCTAGCTTATACACAGGCATCTTTTCCATCACAGATATTTTATACCTGTGGAGGTAAGTGTGTTGACAACCATATTCTGCTCTAAAAGCTTTGAAATTAGAGCCAATAACAGGCAACTTTAATGGCTCTGGGATAGTTTCATGATCACCTCAGATAAGAAAAAGTGAACGCATAATGGCAAAACTATACATCCTTTCCACATTGCAAAGTAACTCTTACATACGTGCACTACATTTATTTGTTGGAAGATGCCTCTCTGAAGCTCTTTTCCAAGAAGAGAGTGGTTATATTTAACCACCACTGTGGTTACAATTTGAGGTTGTTACTCTAATGTCACAACACTTCCACTGAGACCTGCAGTAACTTCTGGAAATGCTCAGTAAGAGTCTCATTTTTTTTTTCTATACATGGAATTCTTTCAGAGTTTCAATCAAACCCAGGACTAAATTCAATCCAAATATCAGCTGTCTACATCCATGTAATCACCTGTGCAATTTCAGCAAAATCTCATGTTTCCTTTCTTTGAAGATATACAGGGTCCTTTAGTAACTTAGCTTTAGTTGCTGCTGTACAATCTCTAGAGCTTTTAGAAGTTTAGCTCTCAGCAAGGCACATATCAATTGTATAGCAAAATTGCATACTTCCGTGTTTTATCAACATCTGAATTCACCTTTATGTTCTTCTGTACTCTGAAAAAATAAAAGGGTGTTTCTGTGCCTACAGGGTTCGTACAAGAAGGACTACCAAACAGATTATCTCAAGTGAAGTTGAAAATTATGTCTTTTTTGTATGGTGGTGATGAAGAAGAGGAAGAATGTAGAACGTTTCTGTTATTGTATAACTCCAAAATATCATCAGAGTCAGGATCTCAGGGAACCTTTCTCTAAACAACAAAGAAAAGTCAATTAATGTTTTGTTGCATGTGAACTGTTCCTACACGCTACTGTTTGCTTCTCACACAATGCCAGCAACAAATTAAACTACAAGGTGTATTTTTTGTTTGATGTAGCACATTACTAGAGCCACTGAACCAAAACATCATGAGCTAAGCAGTCTGCAGTAGACTTTACTTGTTATCAGATTCTTCAATTTCTTCCAATTACTGAACAATCACTTCCTATATTTCTTTATTAAAAAAAAAAAAAAAAGTTAAGACAAATAAACTGTTACTTAGAGTAAGTTTTAAATGTCTGTCTAATTTTTCAAGTACAGTCTTTCATAGCCCTTGGATCAAACTGCTGTGACAAAAATCAAAAATTTTCTCTACCCTTCCTCCATGTCACCACCATACCACCAATTAACTCCAAATACAATAGTCAATATATTTCATCTAGGAATAAATGAAAAGCCTGTAACTTCAAAGGTCTGGATTTTCTCTTTAGAAACATTGTGTAGTGGCAACAGCAAGAAGAATTCTAGTAGAGATCCAGGGAAAAACAAACCAACATTTTCCTTTCTTTTGGGGTGCCTTTTAAGAAACAATTAAGCACATTTTGTTTGTTTGTTTGTTTGTTTGTTTCTTTGTTGTTACTTTCAGAACAAAATGAACAAAAACTGTTAAAGAATCTATACTAGTTATACAGTTCATATGAGAGTAAAGAGCTAATAGTAGCCGATGGACTAACCCACCAAGTCAAGACTCAAAACAAGATACCTTTATTTGTGATTTTGTCACAACATCCTTAAGTAATTTAACCTCTGTATCATGCTTTTGCATTAAAAATTGTCATATTAATCATCATTTTACAGGATTGTTATGCTTTCATACTGACAATGAAGACCTAAATATTAATTGTATAGCCCTCACATCAGTAGTATCCAACCTCACAATGATCCAGTCCCATACAGAGTACACCACACCTTAGCTGGCAGTAAAATCAGTAATGCAAGCCAGTGTGAAACTGTATCATCCATTTTGTGCATGTTTATGTTGATAAATATTCTGCATAGGCATAAATATGCCCATAGCACAGTACTGAAATGCAGCTGACGGTGGAAATGAACATGAATAGTATCACTGAAGCAAGCTACACCCAACTTATGCAGATGCAGACCACCACTAAATGCACAACATTTGGAGGAAAAAGTGAAGAATACCTTGCCTAACTTGAAACTGCCATTAATATTCATAACAGAATATAATGATGTATAAAACTAAACTTTAATCAACACCACAAACCTCTTTAGTGGTAAATGACCCTGCATGGAAAAAGTAAACCATCCCCTGAATTGAAAACAAAGCTTCCTTTTATCTTGTTCAGTTTCAGACCCACTAGTAATCACTAAATCCTAGGCAACTAATGGTGTGAAACAATGTAAGTGCTAATCAGACATCAGTAAAAAGAAAAGCTTACTGACAACCTGTGGTGGTAACGTCTAATCTGTGTTCATTTGTGATCAAATTCTACCATGACACTCCAGTATTGTCACTTAAAAATTACAAAGATCTCTTGTGTGCAACATTAAAGCACTGATTACATTGTTTTGAGGGCTTTGTGTTACATCAAGAAAAGTGGAGGGGAAAAAAAAAAAAAAAGAAAAATATAAAAAAAAGAAAACCTGAGAAGGTATAAGAGGAAGTTAGGAACTGGAATATGTCCCTGTAGGTTTTACAACTGGGCCATGAAAAGCATTTAATTGGGAAGTAGATTTTCATCCGGATAATGTCAACCTGAGTTATGGATGTCGTATTTTCAAATACTGCTTAACCCTAATAATGTGTTTTGTGGAAACTTATCAGGTTGACAAACTTCTGAGCAAATCCTACTTACAAGGCACATACCAATTACCTGTCATAGTCCTACTAAGCTGCACCATGGCCTCAACATGAATCTTCCACTCTTAGAGCAGACAGAAGCAGAGCGGACACACCAAACAATTGTACAATGATTCTGTTTCAGAGCAAACTGCAGTAAACAGAATAGCCCTCAAGGTTTTTATACATTGCAGGCCTTTGTAACATCAAATGGAAAAAAAAAAATCCATTAGAAAGATTTCTGTTAAAGGAAAAAATAATGGAATGTTTAAATATTCCTGTTTTTCATTCCAGATCAGAAACAGTTGTAAAAACTTTGGTTCAATATCAAAATTTTCCACAGAGTCTTGAGTTTTTCTAGCTCTTCAGCAGTTTCCTAACTTTACAAAAACAATAACATCTGCAATCATTTGTATATTAATATATCTGTGCCTTTTACCTGAATTGACAGATTCTCCACCAGAAAGCAAAAATAGAAAAATGTCACTCATTTAAAATATATATATATATATATTTTTTTTTTTTCTGTTTATCATATGCAAAGGTCAAGGCTGTGTTACTGGAGAGGGAAAACTATTATGGCAGTTACATGTCAGAAAAGAGTTTGTAGTTGTCACTGTCAGTTCTTTGAAGTCACTAGCTAAATATATAGTAGTAACACAATAATTAACAAGTCTCAGGTATTAGCAGAAAGGGGACTGAGAAAAAGGTAGAGGTGCATGCAAAATTTTGGCTCACCAATATCTGTTCTGGTCTCTGGTAGAACTCTGGTCTTCATCTCTCAAGAAAGATGGGGTGGAATTAGAGAAGGTGTAGAAAAGAGCAACTAAAATGAATATGGGGATGAAGAATTTACCTTTAAAGAAGGGAACAAAAAGGCTGTGACTCTGTAGAAAGAGAAGGGTGAGAGAGGGTATGACTGAGGCTTACAAACCAAAAAGTCAGTGGGTAAAGTTAATGCAGAACTCCTATTCATCAAATCTCACAGCACTAGAAGTAGAGAACTTGCAGTGAACTTAGTAGGAGATCTAAAACAGTTTGTTGTTTTGTTTTTTTTTTTAAAGTACATTTTTAATACAGTGTGTGTTAAACTTGAAATTTACTGCTACAGCAGATTGTGGAGGTAGGAAGAGAAGGTTCAAAAGGGATTAAACTTCTCAATAGGAGATCTGTAAATAGACAGTAAGGAAGAATGTAGGAATGTATTGTTGACTGATAATAAGACCAGGCTAGTTGAAAAAATGGCTAGAAAATTTTGGTGTTCCTTCTAAATGACATTGTTGCAGATAGACTATTGGCCAAGGTGGACTGCTGTTTTCACCTAGTAGGGCACTACAGTTGTTATCACAAAAGCTTCTATACAAATGAAACACGGGGAAACCTTTCATTGAACTACAAAAATGGAAAAGCGTGCATATCCAAACCCAGTTCTAGTAGCTCTAATCACATCCTTCTGAAAGTTTTTTCATAGAATATCCTGAGTTGGAAGGAACCCATGAGGATCATCAAGTCCAACTTCTGACTCCACACAGGGCAACCTAGAAGTTAAACCATATATCTAAGAGCATTGTCCAAACTCTTCTTGAACACTGACAGGGTTGGAGCCATGACCACTTCCCTTGGGACCTTGTTCCAGCACTTGACCGCCCTCTCAGCGAAGAAACTTCCTAATATCCAATCTGAACTTCACTTGATGCACCTTTAAGCTATTCCCTCAAGTTCTGGCACAGGACATCAGAGAGAAGCTATCAGCACCTGCGTCTCTGCTCCCCCTCATGAGGAAGTTGTAGACACCAATGAGGTCTCCTCATCTGTAAACTCAACAAACCTGGTACCTCAGCTGCTCCGCATAAGTCATGCCTTCTAGTCCTTTCACAATCTTTGTTGCCCTCCTTTGGACACATGCTAACATTTTCATATCCTTCTTGTATTGTGGAGTCCAAACCTGCAGACAGCACTAGAGGTGAGTCTGCACCAATGCTGAGTATAGCAGGACAACCATTTCTTTCGACAAATTAACTATACTGTGTTTAATGCACCCCAGGCTATGGTTGGTGATTTTACGCCCCAGGGCACATCGTTGACTCAAATTGAGCTTCCCATCAACCTAAACCCCCAGAGCCCTTTCTGCAGGGCTGCACTCAAGCCTCTTGTCCTCCAGTCTATACGCACATCCAGGATTGCACCCAGGTGAAGAATCTGGCATTTGTCCTTGTTAAATTTCATGCGGTTGGTGATGGCCTAGAGCTCTCAGCTATCAAGAACTTACCTCTCTGTAAGGACTCTATCCTTGAGGGGATTAATGGCTCTTACTAATATAATATCATAGGCAAAGTTACTTAGTCTGCACTCAACTCCGGTGTCTAGGTCATTAATCAAAACATTGAAGAGAACTGTTCCTAAAATTGGGCCCTGGGAACACCACTAGTGACTGGCCACCATCCAGATGTTACCCCATTTTCTACAATTCTTTTGAACCCAACTCTTCAGACAATTGTTCACCATTGTATTATGTACATGTCTATCTGTATGCTGAACATTTTGTCTAGAAAGATACCATGACAGACAGTGTCAAAAGCTTTGCCAAAATCCAAAAAAACCCGCATCTGCTGCCTTCCCTTTGTACACTAGGTAGGTAGCCTTGTAATAAAAGAATATTAAGTTAGTAAAGCATGACTTTCCCTTCATGAATCCATGTTGGCTTTGACTGATGACTGCATTGTCTTTCAAGTGTTTTTCAATAACTCCTAGAATAATCTTCTCTGACATTTCACCAGGCACCGAAGTGAGACAGCTATTGTTGGTATTAATGAAACTGATTCAGAGCTTCACATAATACCAGGCACTCTAGTACTTCCCAGATTCTGAGGAGAAAAAAAGAAAAAAAATGACACTTCCCCCTCAAAATCCCAACACTCGCTCTCCTAAAGTTGTAGAAAAGAAAAATCAAACAAAAAGCAATAAAATAGAACTGAACTAAGAAATCTGCAGCACTGAGATACTTTCTGCTTGATGACTGTCTTTTGGGCTTTCAAGAGGCTATACTGTTCCAACAAGCTTCTCAAATAATATTGTCTAGCTGCAATGAAGCAGAATATTCAAGGAAAAAGAAAACTAAAAATAAAAAACCCCACAGGTTTCAAACAATTTAAAGGTGAAAATGGGAAAATAGAGGTTTACCTACAGATTTTTGCAGTCAGCTGTGTTTCAAATCTTTCATAATATTTCCTGCTTTACTATTAATTTTTTAACATTTATTAATAAGATTTCTTCTTCTGGTACTTACAGGAATAGTATTTAATAGTCTTAAACAACAAACTGAGTTTTTTTCTTGTATTTCTAATGGAAAGCATATCAATTTCAGATAAATTATCTTTTTTTTTTTTTTCTTATTTAGAAAACAATATAGCATGGGACTTCCACTGGAGCTGAGAGTTTTTTTTTTTTTTCTTTTTTGTTAAAGAACTGATTTCCAAGCGGGATGTAAGCAGTGTTCAGTCTGGTGTTTTATTTGGCAATCTCCTGCACCAACAACAGAAATGTCATTACTGTTCCAGCTGAAAATGAACACCAAAATGTTAAAATAAGATCGTTAGTTTTCAGCTGAATCAATGAACTGATTCAACTCACCAGAGAGCTGACTTCTAGAAATCAGTATTAGATCCTGAAACCCTGGGTACTAGACATGAAATGAAGGACATGGTTGTAAAAATGTCAGTCTTATGCATTCAGTGAGAATTGCAGGTTGGTCAATGCATTTTAGGACATCATTAATTTAAATAAGTTTTGTATATTAATCTAAAAAAGAAACACATATACAGTCTTGATTGCAAAGGAGTTCATTGAAAACTCTTGTTTCTGAAAGGAAATAAAATTACAATTTACTTCTTACTCAGAAATAATATTATAATGGATATAATGCAAACCATAGCACTCAAAAAATATATGTCTCCTATAAACTGACTAAATGTTATTTTACCATAATATTTCTGCACTTTTATGTGACTGTTACTGTTTGGCCATTGGCAATGCTACAGTATTTCAGCAAAGGAGAATGTATCTGTGAATACCTCAAAATTATGCAATGTATACAAAAAATATGGTATTTATTTAATTCTAGAAAATGTTGCTAGTGATAATAGCAATCCTCCATTTTAATTACAATGACCTTCCTCAAATATTTATGTAATTATTCAAAAATTGGAAACTTAATAAGCATGATAGTTGTGTATGTTATACTTTTTGTACTTTCCTCAGAGAGTGAACAACACTTGCTTTTCCAGACTGATGTCTTTAATGAAGATTTTCTTGAATTGGATTTCACTAGAAGTTGGGAATAGCAACTTTCTAACAAACACCTGTTTGTGGAATCACTTCCTTAAAACATTCATCTTTTATTGAAGTTTTTTGCAACCTGACCTCAGGATCAGCTTGTAAAGCTGAATGAAGACAAACTTAAACTCCCTTAAGTGACTTTCAGATGTAAGGAACACAAAGAACATGATAACAAAAGACTCTAGATGCTCTTTCTCAGTTTCAGTTCTTTCTTGGTATTTTCTATGGAAATAAATCCGATTACCTGCCTCTTTCTTCAGCCCTTGATTCAAAACACTAACTGCCAAGCAAAGCAACCACACACATTTTTTCAACCGTTTTTGTTGCTGCTTTTAATTCTACTGGAGAATAAGAGCTCTTTATTATTACTCTGAAATCACTATTGCAAATGCTATTCAATCTGCCCATACACTCATACCACGAGTTTCACTTCTGTTCTGCTTCAAAGGTTCACAGAAGAAAGAGAATGGAAGAATGGTGCTTCCCCACAACACTGTAAGTAGTAGTCTTCAGATCACAGAGAAAAAGAAAAAAAAAAACACCAATCAAACACCAAAATAATAACCAAAAATCAAATGGGCCTGGCACCATTTCTTATTACTCACTTGCGTATTCTCAAAGCAAACCAAATCCCATAACTGAATATGCTTAGAACAAAGGCTCTGACACCCACTGCTAAATTTTTCAGATTTTGATCTATGATCAGGGGAGTGATAGATACTTTCAGCACTCCCCAGGTATCACTGGAGACATACGTTACTAGACAGCTGGGAATCACTCTTGGTACATCAAGCCAAAGCACCAGTTGCACATGGATGTAAATAAAAGACAGTGAAGTTCCAAACACCATGGCATGTATGACCAACTGTAGCCCCAGCATGGCCAGGCAATAAGGCAGTCTAGTTTGCAATGACATAGGTACTGATGACGATGCAGTAGAAATAAAATAAGAAGTCCAGTTCCTCAGCTACCATTCAGAGCAGCAGATAATCAAAAGCAACCCCTCTGCAAAGTATTCAAAATATTGCTTCTGTGCTTTGTGAAAAATGCTTAGATGTGACAGTCATGAAAGGTGCCAGTGGAGACCACGTGAAAAGTGAACATTAATTCTGGTTTACAGAGATATGTTCTGGATAGTGACCCTTTAGTTTCATTTTTTTTTGTGTAAACTAGAACAGAACCACAGCCCTTGGATGACTAAGGAAAGATATGCCCAGACATTTGGGAAAGTCAATAAAGTACAAATTCACTGGCTACATGGAAGAAAAGAGAACTTCATCCACTTGCCCACCATTAATAGATCTGATATGATCTTTGACTGCACAACCATGGCTATGTTATCAGTAGCTATTAAAAAGTATAAACCAGAATAGGCCAGTGTTGGATAAATCAAGGAGGAATATTTCTAAGCGTATTCTGTTTTTTATAGTTTTCAATATAACTTGCAACAAAATAATGACTATTTGTATGTATATCAAAAATAAACTTCAGTTTGAAGCTCAAGCTCAACAGAATCAATACGTAGCAGGAAAATTTCCCATTCAAATAAGAAAATTGTTATTACTGTTACTACACTTAATATATGAATAATTTCTTGAGCTTTTTTAAATGGAGAAATACGTGATCTGAAGATAGAACACTTGATCATTTGTAAGATACGATTCCTGATGAAAGCAAAAAAGCTTTTATAATAATTTATTTTGTGAATAACCTGAAATAATTTATTTCACAGTTTTTTTCATGTGTTTTTTCATGTTTTATTCTTGTAATAAATAACATGATTTTCTGAAGAATTAGCATGTTTACAAATAAAGAAAATAATTCATGTTCAGACAAATTTCTTTTGCTAAAATCATGTTGTTGGCTACGATAATTAAAATGCAATACACATTAATTCTTTCTGAAAGGCTTTTGCTTTACCATGTATGTTTTTATATAAGAACTACATTTTGATCAAATAGTATGTGAAAAATTACTTCCAATGATTTGTCATAAAAGGGAATACATTTGGTAATAAAGCTAGCACTGCATGTGCAGAAGGTCAAACTTTTAGTACAGTGTAAGAAATACATAAGTAAAAGTCACGGAAAATATCTCTTATTCATCCTTTCTGATAAACTTACAAATGCAAACAAGGGACACCTAGTGCAAAAGATACCACCTTGTAATACACAGAGCATCTTAAACTGCTTTTCAACATGAGCGCATTGAACCAAAAATATTAATGTGACAATACCTCAGCTCTTCCAAATATTCAAAGGTGTTCTCGTATTGCAAGTCTCTTTTTGAAAGACACAGAAAAAATAGTGTACAACTATTACAGTGACTTCAAGACAAAGTAAGCAATTTTAGGCAGTCTGTTGTGTTGTTTCATGTGATAGATGATCTAGGCAATTACCAAAAAGCAAATAATAATTTTCATTTTACTGTGGGTTTTGTGAAGACAGAATGATGTTTACTAAGTTAATATTAGCCCTGATGACTACAATCAAGAACACAGTGTCAAAGTTCAAAAGATCTGATTTTACTACACTTTCATATACTGGAATACTTTTCTAAATATTCATAATTAAGTGTCATTACTACCTTGAAAAGTCAATAGACAGTTCACCTTTCAGTTTCAAGGTAATGAGAAGTTACCAAAATATTTTGATATTTTAATGGTTTTGGGCATAAGTGGCTACAGATCTGCAACAAACAGAAAATAGATCCTGAAATTTCTTCTCATAAAGCTGAGTTTTCTTAGATAAATCTAATTCAACACCACATATTTTGTCTATCATAACTATATGGGATAAAAGAAAATAAGTCTTGGGAATAGAAGGTAATCTTATCTTCAATTGTTTTTTATAAATTATCAGTATTCTCGAAATATATTTCACAGCTCTTTTCTTGTAGTCCAAAGGCAAACAAATTTCTATATAGAAATTATGAATTTAAGGACTTCTACAGTTCTTTATACGCATTATGTAAATGTGAGCTTTGGACTTTTGTGATCATACACATACAGGAGTTTGCTTCAAAAAAGTTGGTTTTGGAAATATAAAACACAGGTCCAGATTTAGTCATTTCATTAACAGTCTGCTGAGCCCTAAAAGAGAGGCCTGGAGCATTGTGACATTTCAGCAAGCAAAGTCTGAGATATGAAGTCACATTAATGAATTTTGATTTAGGTATGAAAATCAGTATAGAACAGAACAACTTAAAAAAAAAATAAAAAAGCATATATTTCTTTGTTTTTCCTTTATTTTAACTAGTTTTATTGGTTAAAACTGCCTTGTTATTGTGCCCACGAATATATGTCCTTCACCTTTTTTTGAAATAGTCCTAATCCCCTTCACAAAATCTCTCTGCCTCAAAACAACCATTTATATGAGAACTACGGCATGAAAGTCCATTATTAGATATATGACTCAATTTACCCAGCTTAAAAAGATAAAAAATGTAGTTTTGAGTACCTCACCAATTACGGAGTCCACCTACTATTTTCTTTTTACTTATCCTGTTTTTTCCTACACCTACGCAGTAACACAATAAACACGACTGTATAAAAGGCATGATTACAGTGACTATAAAAGTATAAAAATACTGTAAAATGTTTAAAATATTATCCTGAATATCAAATTAGGGATAAGAGGTGAAAATTTCTCTATTATTTGCAGTACTGTTATGTAGCATCTGTAAGCCAGGAAGGACTTCCATATTGCTTAGTAGTGACATTGATGACAGAAAATATGGAAAATGGCAAAGAGAATGACCTCTTAGTTTCCTACTTGGTAGAGTACTGTGCAGTTTTTTGGCACATAATGCCATATTAAAAGCACCTGTAGTCTCCCTGCTGCCCTATGACACCTGAGATCGGTTCATTCGAAAGGGACTAGCTGTCTACTGAACATTAGCTGAATAATTTTTAACTTGTCAATGTGGGAGATTTTCTAGAGAATTTGGCCAAGCAAAGAGTTTCTACCGAACCTGACTCAGGACCAGGTTCATGCAGTCCCATTTGAAAGACAATATCTCCAAAACAGAGTCTTCTAATACCACAGGAAAGCATCAGCTGAAAAGTCAGCATTTCACTGGCTAATCCAAAAGCGATAGATATGCCCAGTTTCCAGCCCCGTTCTTCTTGCACCTTCGAGCGTGTATCAAAATACTGCAGTTTACAGGAACCATGCTAAAAGTCATGTTATCTGAGAGCAAACATACTATCAGACAAGCAAGATTCACAAAAGAAAAATCTACCAGTGCTTAATAAGAACAATCATGTTGCTTCTACCCATAAAATCCATACAAACCAGATTTTGAGATGCTGGGAGAATATACAGATGGATCTATCACTGTGTATCAGCCCTTTCTCCTATACATTGCCTAGCTTAGACATCACTAGCTTGTGTTGGCAGTGAAAGAATTATGGTCTAGGTAGACCTTCGGTATGTCTCAGTGAAACGATTCCAACAAGAGGGTGAAAGCTGTGAAGACTTAAAATTTGTTTGTAATGATCCTGTGGGACTTTACAAAGACAAAGAGAAAATGCCTGAATATCCTAGGGATAAGGGGAAGGAAGCTAGTGGTAAATGGAACAAGACACAGTGTGAAGCATTTCAGCATTGTCTTTACCAACTACTGCATTATCTCTTAAAGGTTAGAAAAATACAAAGTCTATGAAAAATACCGTTACTAAAATTGAAGTTCCCTTGTAAGTCATTCTAGAAAAGCACCTTCTCTGAGTGCCTTCATCTAACTGGCCGTGCCTGAAGAAGCACTGTGAAGGTTAAAACTGGTAGAAACGGAGCAGTACATTGTGCTTTCAGCCTAATAATTTGGAAAGAAATAGAAACCCCCACGCACATGATACATTTCAGTTGGTCAGCATATCACCATGACCTGTTTGTAATATACTCCTTCTGCAACCACTATGCAGTCAGATTTGGCAGTATGCTGAAATCATATATAATTCTGCAGTAAGTGCTACTTTATCTGTGTTTTAAGAACTGAGATTTATATTTTATAGCAAATTAGTTCTTTCTGTAATGTTCAGTTTAGTTTCTTGCAAATGAGTCTAAAATACAAACCATATTGCACAGCAAATGGACTGTGCCAGCGTTACACAGGTTATATTTGTGAAGATGTCACATGTTGTACTGAACAAGGCTGAGGGATAGAGGCTGTGAACCCTACTAAGAGCTGCAAATTTTCTCCTGGAGTCTGAAATACTGTGGACTGACAATAAATACATTTACCTCCTTGCTAGATTGAAGTAAAAGTGTCTACAATAGAAGGCAGCGATTGACACACTATCCAAAAGCTCCACTGAAGATCTAACTGGACATCATTGTGCTATTTGCACTCCAAGAAACAATTACTGTTATTAGCCTCTGTACATTCTTCCATTCTTTAGTGTCTTCAGTACACCTATTAGGCAGGGGGGGGGAAATTATCCTTGGCAGCCTTCCTTAAATTTCCTAACCACATCCAGAGAAAAAAAAAAAATCCTTCAAACTTTGGTTATTTCATGCGCAAACTTAAAATATAAATACTGAATTACGAACAGAGAAACAGTGTGGTACAATATCATGGGGTATTCATTTTACCTATGCTTCCCACAGGAAGAACACAATATGTGTTCTTAACTAAAGTAATCAATAAGGACAGTGCAATACCAACAACACATTAGAGAAATAATGTGTGAACAGGTACAAAGGCAAGTCAAGACTATAAAAATGATCCGATATTCAGGCAGAGACTTGTAACAATTAAGGGTTTTCAGAAGGACTTTCTCAACTAGCTATTTCTCCAGAAAGGAAAGTAACCGTGCCATGTGAAAGTTTGCTTGGTAGCAGTTTACATGTTCCAGAGCCTGAATGCAGTGTGTTGCTGTTCTTGCTTTTTATTCTGAAAAGTATACAGTAAATTGACACCAAACGGAACCAAGTTCATTTAAAACAGATGAAGGATGCTTTCAAAAGTAACGTGCTCTTTTCATAGAGCATAGCATGACTATTTGTGTCCAGGTATGAAGACATTTCCACATAGAATAGAAAAAAAATTGCAATAGTCTGAGACTCTGTAAGGAGACTTACTGTTCTTGGCCGTTCCAGAATTGCTTTGAATACTGTGATGACACTAGTTCCTCAGCTGACTTCTCAATGAGTCAGTCTCTTTTAAATGACTGTAGTTGCAGGACTGTCAGTTTTCACACGGGAAGGGTCTGTACTCGAACCATAACGTGACTTGAGTTACAAAGTCAAGTATGAATTTTGACCATAAATTTAAGTCCAGTCAAAGGATTTTATATTTTCCTAAAGTATTATTAGTAACTCCTAAAACAAATTCTGTAATTCCTGATTACAGGAATACCAAAGGAATTAAAAACAAGCAACAAAAAAGCCTTCAAAGTAAGGAATTTTCTTGAACACAAATCAGAATGTGGGCTGGTCTTTGGTCCATCAGAGACTAAGGATTCTACTACTTCATATTAAGTATGCCAATGTAGATGAAGAATAATATTTTTAGCTATCAAACTTGGAACTAATTATGATATAGTTAGCATATGGACACAATATTAACAGTAAATAGAAGTAGAGCAAATGCTGATCTATCAAGGAGTAGAGACTAGTTTTGTCTGTGTTTATGAAAACACAAATTTTAGATAAAAACTAGATTTATCATTTAACACTTCCTATTTGCCAAAGGTTTATCGAATTATATCCTTTTTTTAAGGTATGGAGACCTTATACTAGAACGTCTTAAATAGAAATAGTTCCTTAAATAGAAATCTGAAATGGTAAAACTGCTTGCAGACACAAATTCTTTCATGTAGATTCCCTGGTTCCTTTGCTCTAATATTAATGAATTGGGATATTTTTCCAAAATATATTTATACTGTAGGCAACTATTAGACTCTAACTCTGTCCCTGCTCCACAACTATATTTTAACTACATTTTACCTCCTGATATATGTTTATGGGTATCACATTTTTCATTGGCAATCAATATATTTCCACCTTCATTCTAAGAAATCAATCCCAAGAGAGCTGAAAATGAAGCATTCTCCTCCTCACTTCACTGGTGGACCCAAACTGGTAGGCTTCTGCCACTAACTAGATTTCACAAGATATTAGGAATAAAGAAATACCATCCTTATTCCTGACACCATAGCAATCAGAGCACTTTGTTTTGGCTTTGATATTAGATATCTGACTTCCAACACCTGAAAAATCCTACTTTGTGTTGGTGTACCTCCAGATCTTAAATTTGATTAAAAAATGGGGAAAAAAAAAAGAAAATCGGAGTTATTGAAAGTAACGATTTCTCATATCTAACAAAAGAAGAAAGCTTGTGAATACTTACTACATAAAGTTTTATGTGAAATAAACTGAAACTTCCTTTACATCTTTCCTTTTCTATCCTGATTTCTCTTTATCCGATTTCAAAATAGCTTAAAGGCTATCTTTCGTTCACAAGGAAATGGCCTCTCACTTTAATTTCTGTAGAGACTTTCAAAGCAATGATACATAGTTTATAGGTCTCAGAAATATCAACTGAAAAACCATTTTATATAAGGCTGCTTCATCTCATAATCAAATCTAGTTTATCCTGTCAAGCTTTTAAAATCACCTTTGATTTTTGTTAATTCAGGGAGATTAATTCTCCTTCAGCAAAACTCAGGGATAAAAAAACCCCAAAAGGTATTTGGATTTATCTAGTTGTTAAAGAAAGAAAGGTTAAATTATTAATGTCTTAAACTAATTAGAATGCCCTCTGTACTCAGATGTGGGAAGGAAATGGGAAGGAAATGGGAAGGAAATGGGAAGGAAATGTGAAGGAAATGGGAAGGAAATGGGAAGGGAAGACATTATACTATTTTCTAATGTTTTGCCAAAATGCTGTCACTTACTCTCACTTGCGTTTCGCATTTACAGATTGCTGATACTTAGGATATAGGCTTTCATGAGAAACATACAGGAGCTACTCCTTAATGGCATGAAGACCACATTTGGGAAGGTAAAACAGCTTTGTTTTTTGAGAGACAGGACTCTGGTTATCTCGTTCCTCTAACACTAGTCTTGCCTTGCGCTTATTGTATTTATCTAGTACATGAAAGGAACGAAGATCCTTCTCTGCCTGAGGGATTTAAAACTTTCTCATCTAAACTACATAAATATACACAGCACATAAATATAATGTGTATTAACATAAAAATGCATAATATTGCAAAAAATGCAAAAATATTCCCTCCAAGTGGTTTTGAAATTATACAAACATTGTTCCAATTCTTTATGGAACAATCCCTCAAAATTTATGAGGGGTAAGTTTTCTCAAAAATACCTCACTTTTAAACATATTTTTGTTATACGCATTCTGATTTGTAATGTCTTTGCTTGTATTTTACAGGAGCTTTTTCAAAGCTATTTGCATAAACTGTGTGGTACTTTTATCAGTTTGGTGTAACAGGATTCAAATATATATAATGGAAGAAGGAACACTAACTTACTTTATTATTGTTGAAACAGAATTAGGAAAATAAATCCTCTGTTTACTCACTACCATTTTCTGGAAAGTCAGTTAAAAGGTATTAAGGAGTCCGAGATTTTTTTTCCTAAATGCAAACAAAAATATCTGTCAGGTATCACATGTTCTCATTCTCACTTAGATCAAAGAATAAATATCACAGGTATAAAAATATCATGTTCACCCAGCAACTTCCGCTGGGCAGGTGCTTCTCTCTCAAATAAAGGTGCCTGTATTATACATGCTGAAGTAGAACAGATAGGCTGGAAAGAGCCTCTGGAAAGATAATTATCCTTCTATTTCAAGTTTAACTGTTAAATTTAGCTAGACTTTTTTGTAGACATTGCATTTATATCCCCATCATTCTGTGCTTCTGTGTTGTCATTGCACTTACACAGAGCTTCTAATTAATGTTTTATCATTTGAAAGGGTTTCCATTTGTTCTATTAGAACACTAATCAGAAGTACATATCCATTATAAAGAAGCTCATCTAGCACAAATTTGTCCCCGCATCCATGTGGAGATGTAGTTTAAATTGGATGCAACTCAGATACAAAGAAAATAATTTTTTGCATTAGTAGAAAAATAATTCCATATTATCACTATTGTCTGAAGCAAGGAAGAAACAATCCAAAAAAATCCCTCATTTAACTTTCAGAATGCATCTCCCTGAACAATTTTCACCTTTTCGAACTACCAAGTATTTTATTTCTCTTAATTTGTTTATTAAGGCTCCTTAAATTCCCCAAGCAATATTTCATTGCTTTATATTTCTACCATCAGAATTATTCATTAGCTTCCTTATATTTAAAAGAAACTCCTTATCTCCATGGTACATCTTCAAGCATTGAGTTATTAAATATAAATGCGATATCAAATATTGGGCAGAACTCAAACCAACCCATTCCTGAAGAATGTATTTTTATTTATATACTCTCTCTTTGCCACTGTTAATCATGTTTCTATATCGATTATATATATGTGCGTGTGTGTATGCATGTATATAATGACACAGTTTCAAAATGAGGAAATAATTCCAAATTCCCTCATCCAAATTAGCATAGGAGGCAAGATACTAACTTTCAATCTACTAAGCCTGAGCAGCAACATCACCTGGGGTCTGCCATTTCTCAGATATGGACAGGAACAAAAACACCTGTCTATCACAGCACGAATATCCAGTCTTTGAAAAAATAATGCCACTGAAGTCCACATGAGAAGAGCGATTGCAGATCGCCTATTTCAAGGAAATAAAAGTAAATTTTCCACAAACATCCGCCAAATACAGAGGAAATGAAGAGGAATGACATTACGGAACTTGCCCTTACCAGTTAGCTAGCCCACTCATTTTTCAGCTTGCTGGCTGTTTTGGATCTTGTTCAACATGCCCTTCTTCATTGTCACTGAACAGAGAAGGCAAACAACTAGTGAAGGTACTAGTCTCCTTTCCACACTGGCTGGCAAATCACAGGACAAGAAGAAAGTAGGTGGTGGAGAAAGATTTCTTACACTTTTAAGTACAGATATTCAATAACCTGTGTAAACATTATTTGTATATTATGCATGGGAAAAATAGAACCACAGACAATCATATTTTTCAAATTCTTACTCATTTTTCATTAGCTGATTTAGGACCCAGAAGGGGGTTACAGATAATCTTTTCTCTTCTTGTGACTCTATTAAGACACCTTTCCTCTTCCTCTAAATGGCACAATTTACCCTAAACATAACCCTGTGCTGCCTCAGGTCACTGACGTACAGTCCCGTTGCAAACAACTTTTCTGTATTTAGAAACATGGTATACTTTTAAGGCATATGATCCTATGACCTTTCAAATCTAGAATACGTGACTGGAGATTCACTTCAATTCTCCAGAAATTCTGAGATGTCAGATTTTTCTTAACTAAAAAGTGAATTTGGAGAATTTGTGTATACTTTGGAGCTTAGCATAACTTCTTTGAATATTCTGCATTTGAGTTTATTATGATTAAAGTTCCAGACTGTGTGCACAAGTAAAATAGCCCCTAGATATTTTCAAATGCACATACAAAAGAACTAATTGGCATCAGTCCTATGCCAAAGTGAACCATGGTATAGTTATGAGATGTAAAAATGTTGCTATTCATGTGGATTGACCTATATATCTCATAGATTTTTTTCATGCCTGAGGAATAAATAATGTAGTATACAATTGCTTATCTAAAAAGAATGGAAGTTACACATGGCTCCTGTTTGTGCATATCTTCTCATTCTCTCTGTATAATCGAAGTATCAGTGGCACCATCTTGCTATATTGATAATTTAAAAACATTACGCATCCTCTGATTTTTCAGAAACATTAAAATTAATTTTTACCATGGAAAACTGTAAGATACATTCAGCTTTAAAAACTGCTCTCTGTTTCCAGTTTCTTATTTTGCATTTTGCATTATGCGCTGTGATGCCCCTAAGGAGCTGCAGCATGGATGCTGAAAAGACTTTGCCTACTGGGGCTACCTCCCCACATAATTCTACACACAGGCATCTGAGAGAAAAAATGTATTTGTAGCCCTTGTGAATTAAGGAGCTGAGAGTATTCAGACACCTAGACAAGAATAAAGAAAAACATTTTATTTTGCAAATCGAAATCCCACTTTGCCTGACAAAGAAACATCATAACAAGTGCTATATAAAAACCCCAATTTTGCTATCCTAAGAGATCTTTATTTAATATGTATCACATAAGAATGTATTTCCCTATTCAATTCCCAGAAGTTCATCAATATAAATCCAAACTGTCATCCACAAAGACGGTAAACTATTTGCTTCAAGGAAACATTATATAGTATTTCTAATATTGCCTTGAATTAAAAAATGGCATGAATACATGTCTGGCCAGGAGGAAATTTTGAATATTGATTGTTTACTGTTAATTTAAGTCTGGTAACCACTTTTGTTGACCAACAAATAGCCTCTATCTGGCTTTACACGTTTACATTTCAATGATTCCCCTCCCCCCATACTCAATTTTTAATTTGGCATTTTCCAATACTTTTTAACTAAGCACTCAGCATCTTAGCTCATATTTACAGCTAGCAGTGTATCAGCGCTCTCTAGTTTTACCCATCTAAGAATAAAAATATATGTTCATTTACTCTCCATTGCAATTCCTCTTTTTCCAGACAATTTTCATGCTATTTCCATCATAAAAAAGCAGAATTTCAGATCCAAAATTAAATTCTTTAGCTTATTTTCTAGGTAGAAAAATCAGTGGGGTTTCTGACTGCTGTACTCTCTGACAAATCAGTTACTTTGATGCTATAAAATGGTAATTTTTCTCCATTGTTCAGTTTAATTTCAATATAATCAAATGGTTTCTTATTTTCTAATCATAATCGTAACATTTCTGATTTTTAAACTGAGTCACACAATTATAAAAGTAGAGAAAGCCTCTTTGGAAAATCTCTCTGCTTTAGTTGAGTTGACAGGCACTAGTAGGACAAAAAATTTTGTTTATTTTCCTTAAAGATCTTTTCCCATCTTCCTTGACCATGCACAAACTGGAATAGATTTATATTTTGTTTCCCAAGAAACATGAAGGAATGAATAAATATGCATTTTCTTGTTTGGTATATTGAGCAGCTTTACAGAAGGCCACTGCCAACCTCAGTTTAGTTGCTATGTGAAATTATATCGCCCTTGACACTGATTGCTACATATTAAAATCTTATTCTGCAGAAACATATGTTAATTTAACATAATAGAGTAGGGATAGTTTTACTGATTTCACAGAGCAGGGGTTGTCTCAAATTAGTGTCATGACTGTTATTCCTACATTTGTTGAACCACTACATCAAACATCATACATCATATAAGCACCTTTGATCCACACTGTGTTTCTGTTGAAATAGCCAGAGCTTACACAAGACAAATTTTTTGTTCTCTTTATGTCAACTGTAGGAGGACAAACAATACCTGATTTAGCATAAAATTAAAAAATCATGAACAAACAATATTTGATCTTGCATAAAGCCTGACATCACAATGGTAGCCCACCATAAATTTCTGAAAGGATTTGAACCAGCAGAGTGCATTTATATCAGATCAGCTTTTTGTATCATGCTGCTATAAAACTTTTGATACAGTAGTGGAAACTCTAAACAAGAATCATGACCTTACTGCTTATAAAGTTAAGCCTCATGTTTATTTTCAGAATCATTTTACAAATTATTTTTGTAAACATCTATAAATAACTTTACTAAACAGCTAATAAGGTTCTGCTGTTTGCTTTGGGGGAACAAGGAGTCAAAATTATGAAGACCCAGCATAAGGGGAAGGGAGAATCAGGCTAGAAAACTAGTCCTTTAAGAAACCTTTCTTTGCTTTACAAATAAACCAAATCTTACTACTATAAAAAGCCACCTGTGGAGACATAATAATTTTAGATTTTAGAAAAAAAAAATTCTTGTCATACATACTCAGTGAATCAACTAGGAAATGTGCCCTCCTACTCTTGTTATTTGTGAATAGAGAAGGACTCATGGGGGATGTGATGGTAGGTAGCTGTCTTGACCACAGTGATCATGAAATGGTTGAGTTTAAAATTTTTGTTATATGAGAAAAAAGGTGAGCAGAGTTGCTACCTTAAATTTCAGGAGATTAAAGCTTAAGCTACTCAGGGAGCTACTCAGCCGTGTACCCTGGGAATCTGCCTTTGAGCGCTTAGGAGTTGATGAGTGCTGGTCAATTTTTAAGAACGACCTTTTAAAAGCAAAGGAGCAGGCAATTCCATGATGCTGAAAGTCAAGCAAGCTGGTCAGAAGACCAATTTGGCTGAACAGGGAACTACTCTTGGAACTCGGTCAGAAAAAGATACTTTATGATCTCGGGAATCAAAGTCAGGCTTTGCAGGAAGATTAAAGAGCTGTGGTTCACATACACAGGGAGAAGACACATAAGGCCAAAGCTGAATTCGAGTTAAAACTGGCCAGTGTTGTGTCAGACAGCGAGAGGCTTTTTTAAGTGCTTTAATAGCAAGAAGAGGTCTAAAGAAAACATTAGACCAATGTTCAATGAAAAAGGTCACCTGACAATTAGGAATGAAGAAAAGGTGGAAGCATTCAATGTTTTTTTCGCCTCAGTCTTTAATAATACTGATAAACCTTGGGCTGCCCGGTCCTCTGAGTTTGATTACCACCATTGCAGGAACAGTGACTTTCCCTCTGTGAACACTGAAACTATAAGGGACTGGTTGTATCAGCTGAATGTTCACAATTCTGGTTGTGAACATTGGGCCTGATGGGATTCATCCCAGAGTACGGAGCTAACAGATGTTATGGCAGGACCCCTCTCAATCATCTACCAAAGGTCTTGGGAGTCTGGGGAGGCCCCAGCTGACTGGAAGCTAGTCAGTGTTATTCTAATTTACGAGAAGGGATGAGGGACAAACTAGGAAACTACAGACCTGTAAGTCTAACCTCAGTTTCTGGAAATATTATGGAGAAGATTATAGTGGGTACTATTGAAAGGCATTTAAAGAATAATGCAATCATCAGGCACAGTCAACACACGTTCACAAATGGAAAGTCCTTTTTAATTAATTTGATATCCTTCTATGATAAGGTCACCCTCCTAGTGGATGAAGGGAAAGCAGTGGGTATATTTTTTCTGGATTTTAGCAAGGCTTTTGATACTGTACCTCATGGCATCCTTCTGGACAAGTTTTCCAACTGTGAGACGAGGAGGTTCACAGTGTGCTTGGTGAAGAACTGGCTGAAAGGTTTGTAGTAAATAGGGCCACATCTGGCTGGTGACCGGTAACCAGTGGCGTTCCTTAGGGCTCAATCCTAGAGCCAGATCTTTTCAATGTATATTTATCAACAATCTGGATGGAGCAGTTGAATGCGCTATTAGCAAATTTGCTGATGATTCCAAACTGGGAGGTGCCACTGACTCTCTTGAGGGATGGAATGCCTTGCAGAGGGATCTAGATAGATTGGAGCATTGGACTATGATTAATGGGATGGAATTTAACAAGTCCAAATGCCAGATTCTGCATCTGGGACAGAGTAATGCTGGGCACATACATACATTGGGAGAGGGGTGGCTGGAGAGCAGCCCTGCAGAAAGGGTTCTGGGGGTGCTGGTCAACAGCAGGCTCAATAGGAGTCAGCAGTGTGCCCTGGAGGCCAACAGTGCAAACCGCATCCTGGGGTGCATCAAACACAGTATAACCAGCTGCTCAAAAGAGGTGATTATCCTGCTGTATTCAGTGTTGGTGCAGCCCATCTTGAGTACTGCGTGCAGTTCTGGGCCCAACAATTTAAGAAGGATGTGAAGGTCCTTGAAACCATCCAAAGGAGGGAAACAAAGCTGGTGAAAGGGCTGGAAGGAATGTCCGATGAGGAGCAGCCAAGGACTTTGGGCTTATCTAGTTTGGAGAAAAGGAGGCTGAGGGGCAACCTCATTGCTCTCTACAGGTTCCTGAGGCAAGTAAGTGGAGAGAGAGCTCCTGATCTCATCTCCCTGGGATCCAGTGACAGGACATGTGGGAATGGTTCAAAGTTGTATCTGGGAAGCTTCAGATTTGACATTAAGAAGCATTTATTTACCAAGAGGGTGGTCAAACACTGGAACAGACTTCCTAGAGAGGTGGTCGATGCCCCAAGCCTGTCCATGTTTAAGAGGCATTTGGACAATGCCCATAATAACATGCTTTAACTTGTTGTCTGCCCTGAATTGCTCAGGCAGTTGAACTTGACAGTCATTGTAGATCCCTTCCAACTGAAATACGCTGTTCTATTCTATTTTATTCTGCACCAAACACATGAGGAAAATCTAAATTTCTGCCTTTAAGTTTAAAGACATAAAATGCATCTGAAGAAAACCTAAACTTAGTTCTTATTTTCAATCTAGAAGAAAATTTATTCAGAATTCTGCAACTCTTAATTACCCATTCACTCATATAAAAATGACCACTGCTGTGCTAAACCTGTTCAGATCTTAAAACCCAGCTGAGATCATCTCAGAGTAATGTTAAATGAGATTAATAATGATTATCATGTTTTATATAATAGATTGAATACATTTATTACATACCCATTACAGAAAAGCCACAATGGGGATGTATATATCTCTATTTATTTTAAATATTGCTACTGAGACTTTCCTTTGCAGATATTTCACCCAATATGAGAATATTTTTCTCTCTGATTACGCTATTGTATTTTAAAAGGTCTACTGAACCTAGGGATTTATTTTTTTTTAGCTGACATGGGCAAGCAAAACTTTCTAGAGAGTTGTGCAGGGAAAAAGAGATTTACTCATTTAGATTTACTTAGATATTTAGATATTCTCTAAGATCATATCAACAAATGTAGATAAAGCAGTCACGATTTCTGTCTCAAAGAGACTTAAAAATAAATGTGTCCTGTGACATCTCCACATAGCATTGCACCTGCTCAAATCAGCATGGAGTTCTCATGCAGTGTGGTTCTTTCTTCCATATAATTTTTGACTGTTCTAAAAAAATGCAGTCCTACAGTCACAGCCTGGCTCCTACTTATAGGAAGACACAAGAATGAATTAGTAGTACTGCTTTTGGGAAACAAATGTAACTTTAGTGTTGATATCCTATTTATCCCCTGTTGGGAAATAAAGTATCTGTATGTATTTTGTGTATTGAAATGATGAATTATAACCGTTAAACAAAAATGTAATGCGTTTGTTACAGCCACCGAGTAGACAAATTACCATTATGCTGTGCAAGTAATACTTTACAAACCCATTTGTCACACAGGAGAGGTGTCATATGCAATCTGATTCACCCTGCTTAATGTATGAAATGAAACCTTGATTTTCTTCAGCAAACATAAAACATTAACAACTAGCTTACATTCCAGAACCTGTGATAAATACTTTGTTTTCTTAAAAAAGCAAATAAAAATTCAGTGTCTCTTGTGCATTTGCAAGAAAAATCTAGGATTACATCACATTTTAATTGACGCTAAGTATAACAAAAGCTTCTACATATCACACAAATCACAGCAATTACCATATTACAGTTATCAATTCAATGGAAATGACTAAAATTTAAATAAATTCAGCATGATAGATCTTTTGCTGATGTAAATCAGCAAAGATTTGGCCAATTTAAGTGCAGCTACACTGATTTATAATTGGTTTAAGTGACAGTACTTCTATCCATGTCAGTACAATTTAAACTCCAATTTACAGCACTGGATGACAAGGTCATAGGTATGATTTCCAGTATACAAGGGCAGTTACTATGATCTTAAGATGAAGTAGGATAAGAATTTCAACAAGTACAAGAGTATATACTTTCACACTGAAAATGAGATTTAGGTAAAAAGTTAATTTCTGGGTTCAGGAAAGGGATCTAGAAAGATCCCTTCAACAACACACCCTCATGCCAGAGATGCCTAAGTCACCAGCAACTTCCTTGCCCTGAGTATCAACTTCTAAGTCAAGTGCCATCCCCATGCAGCGGAATTCCCCTGCTGCCTACTCAGGCATCGAGTTCTACCCTGAACTTTCCTGGTATTTAGAAAGAAGGATTAAATACAGACATCTATACTATGGACTTACACATCAAACTTATTTATTTAGATTATTCTTTATTATCAATAGAGAAAAATTGGGATCTAAAGTGAAACAGCAGATTAATCTCACTCTCTTACTAGCTCACATTCTATGTCCCTAGATATTCCAGAACAGGAGGGTAGCTCTGCAGACAGTCTTACGCAAATAGTAAACCTTATATGTGTTCAGCACAGTATACAGCATGGGTACTTCAGGAAAAAAAAAAGAAAAAAAAAAGAAAAAAAGAAAAAAAAAGGATTTTTATAACAGATGAGTAGTTAGAGTGCTCACCTATATTTGTTTTCCTTTCCAGCTTCAGGATACAAATCATAACTTACTTCCTTCCAACTGGGCTGCCAGTAACACAGGCAATACCACAAGCATTATGGAATCAGAAGAGAAGGTGTAGTTTGACATTACATGGCTGGATATAGTTACCATATCTACAGATGTTGAGTGCCATCAATTGAGTGCCACAGGATATCCCAATCCTCTGCATGTGGCAGATATGACACAGGAACAATAAATTAGCAGCCTACCAGAAGGACACCTGGAGAATGAAAAATGACAGTAAATGCCAATATCTATGTAGATAGAGTTGTCCTGAAGTGACTGTAACTAGGACTCTCAGGAAGACATTTATAGATTTGGATTATTATTCTTTACATCATGTTACTGAAATTAATTACTTAAATTGTGTTCTGACTTTTGCATTTGGAACGTGTAAATCCAAGCAAGTTTCCAGTTGATACTTATTGAAATATAGCCTTTTGTTTTAAGTTTACCACATCAACAATGCTGCTTTTTTCCCCATAAAAAAAGCTGCTAGAACCAATCATAAACAGTGACTGTTGTCCATCGATTTGCGTCAGAGATGAAGTAAAAGAAGACTAACCACCATGTCAGTGGCCTTAAGTGAGAACAACAAAAAACTCTACATAGATTACAGCCCTTGAGCAAATGCAGTAGCAGAAAGAAATAACATTGTAAATAAAAGATATCTATTCTAAAATATCATGTCTGCCCCTGAGTCCTATTGACATGAATGAGAGCTTTGGCATTGAGCTCCTGAGAGGCGTAATCCTTGTGATGTTAGCAAGTCAGCTAAATTAATGTCTTTTAGAGATTGCTAAAGCATGGTCCAGGAGCCACACAGGAATGCAGTAGATTTCATCTTACATGAAATACAAGAGACTTGATGTGTAAATGTATATTCATACAATTCATATTCATACATATCTTTGCCCTCCCAACTTAGCTGCAACCTCAGCTCCGTTGAGATTTTAAAAGAGCAGCTAAATACGGTTATCTCGATCTCAAAATTTCACACCAAGCCTATTTGTCTAAGCATATCTTTATAGTCAATATACAGAAACCGGTATCTAGACTAGCACTGAGCAGATATTTTAGCAGAAAAACCTTATCTAAAGATTCTAGTTATGCCTTTGGAGAGCCCAATGCAACAAGCTTGCTCTGTGCAAAGAGAGAGTAATAAAAGTGACCAGAAAACCCCAGTATTTTAAGAAAATTATGATTTAGAAGTCCTGTCTATATAACAGCATGGAACAGGTCAGAGTAATAACCACACGGAAGCCAGAAAGAAAGAATTCCCTATGCATAAAGGTCATTCTGTCACTACTTCTCTATAGGAGAGTTCCTGTTTATGTGTGAACAGGATAGAAAATGTGTATGTTCAAACAGGGAGGAAAGGAAATGTCACTGTAAATAGTTTGGGATGCAAAGAGTTCAGAACAGGAACTGAAAAATCACCTCTGCAGGCTTTTATATAAAGTTATCATGAATCAGGATGGTGGCATTCTGAAGCATACCATGAGTTTACAAATTCCCCACCTCCAGCAACTCATGTGAACTTTTTTACAACGGTTTCCAGCAATTTTGTGTTCTCATCACCTGATTTCTGAAATCCTTAATGGATGTAAAAACACAGAAAACCATATTTAGGTATATTTAGATGATGGGAGCTATGTAGCAGTGTCAAAATCTTTGGTGGCCCTGTTCTCCTTCCTGTAGAAGATGATGGCAAAAATAAATTAATCTCTTGTTGGTAGTTTTGCAGTTTGATACTTTAAGTGGGACTTTCATCTTTGATCTTAAGTTTCCTTTGATCTTAAAATCCTTTCTAACTTTATAAAAAAATAACTTTTTCACATGTTTTAATTCTTCTTCCATTCCCTTCTGTATAACAAGAACAGTTCCATGAACTGATATTGTTCCTCACAGATTACTTAAAAACTTCAGGAAGGCATTCAGAACTCTGTAAGACAGGCAAATTCATTCAGTTCTAGGAATTTATTGAAACAATCTTTCATCTGCTTCTCTTGTCCCAAAATGAATTTCTTCCTATAGACAGGGTTAACTCCTCATTCTTGTCACTTTTTTATATATCAATATACATTGGTGGCCTGATAAGCTCCCCTTTCCTTTCCCATCATTCATTTATCATTAAGAAGGTAAAAAAAAAAAAAAAAAAAAAAAAAAAAAAGCTACATACTTCGGGGTATGTTTTTCTGAGTTATGAGTATGTTTTCCAGAGTTCTCTCTTAGATCCAAGACAGGTAGTTTTACCCTGTGTAAAAGTGAATAAGCATATAAAGATTAAAGCATGTCATTTTGGCCTTTAACCTGTTCTTCTTGCTTCTTAAAAAAGGAAATGTTCATTGTCAGCAGATGCACCACAAAAAACCTGGTCTTCAGTAGGACCTCAATTTATTAACTTTTTAACACTCGTACTGACACAAAAAAAAGTCATAAACAATGTTACCTTACATTTTCATTAGTTCTTATTTTGGTTTCTCTAAAGCATCTTGAAAAACGTATCAAGTCTGTAAGAGGAGTTTACTTTGCCAGAGTCAGCAGCTCTCTTGGGTTCCTGTTCTCCTTTTAACACCACTGTGGAGATCCAAATTGAAATCGTAACACCAATGAGCCAGAGCAGTTGGCTTGAACTCTCAACCCTTTGTTCACAGCAGATGCCTTTAAGGCAGACCATCTCTCTTCAGTTCTGACTGGAATAAAAAAGTGTCTATCTTGAGAAATATCAAAGCTGATCAACATTATTTTATTTTTAATAAAATATATTACGCCCATTTCCCCCCCAAAAATGGAAATTTCAAAATATGAAGTCAATATCAAGTTAAAAGACTGGTTAAACCTGTATGGTGTTAGGCGTATTCAAACTTTTCTGACTTATACTGATAGCATAATACAGTTCAAAACCTATCTCTTTTCAGTGGATTAATGAAGAATAACTTTATGTTGGGGGGGGTGGGGGGGTGGTGCTTAAGTATAATGGAAAACATGGTCTCCACACTACATTATTCACTACTAATGCTAGATTCTGATTCCTCCCCAAAGTGCTGTACGAACATTTTAGAAATGATCTGAGCATTAGATTCCTCTCTGAGTACAGTTCAGTTTGTTCCTATCACAGCTGAAGGGTGATTCAGCTGTACTTTCTTTTTTTAATCATCTAATAAAAATAACTTCAAAAATTCAGTTTCAATAACTACTTGTATACATGGGTGCCTTTAAACTTCAGTCTACAAAAACAATGTGTATTTTCAAGGGTCAAAATACTGACTCTGAAAATCACATTGTAAAAAAAAAAAAAAAGCCTTATCAAGGTAAAGTGGAATTATACATAAATTCCACCTGCAATTTTCTGATTACTAAGAACACTGATGCATAAGATTTATTTATTGAACACCTCTTATATACTTACCACTACCTAGATGCTTATAATTTATACTTGGGAAAATGCACAATATTAGAACCATAGAAGGGTTTGTTCAGGTTCCATGGAACTGTAAAAAGGAAGATTTGTTGAAGGAAATCAATGTAAATGAAGTAAATCCTAGGAATATTTTCTGTTTTCAAGCTGTAGGAGAACTAGTACACAAAGTCTGAGAAGTGTAAGAATAGTTCCTGCCTGACAGAAAGGAAAAGTAAGATGCAGAAGAGAGCGTCAAAAGTAAATGCACAGCTGCTATAGAGGTGAATTAAATTGACACAAAGTAAGGATTAGACAAGAATTTTGGACTCTTCTACTTTTATAGACGTGCATAATGTAATCCCTTCATAAATACAACAAAGTTCCGTTTTAGAACCAGCTTTAGGCTAGGTGTAAACTACTAAATAATTTGTGGGAAACAATCATGTTCTTACTCCAGCTTTCTTTTACCAAGCCAAAGAAGCAACATTTTTTGTTGTAATATAGGTTCTACATGTCCTAGCAACCTCTTCTGAATCTAGTCATGTTTAACCACTTTTATCAAAATGAATGGCCAGATCTGTAAATAGTGTTCCAGATGATGTCTTATTCTTGCCTAGTGACATGGTACTAATATTCTGATAGCCAAAAAAAAAAAAAAAAAAAAAAAAAAAAAAAAAGTAATTTTCTAACTGCTATATTTTTATAAGAATACATGAAAAATTTTCAGTGAATTCCCAGATGTTGCTGTGGAATAATCCAAACTATTTCTACTAACTTTCATATGCAACAGATTAAATATCATAAACATAGTGGAACCAAAAACAGTTAAAACATAATTGGAAACATGAATAATATTAAAGACAAATAACATGAAATAACATGACTAACAGGAAAATACGTTTTCAAATGTAGGGGTTTTTTCTGTAATACAAACACTCTAAAAGAAGTTTACAGGATTATTCTGACTGGAGATGCCGAACATTTTTCCATCAATCCTCTCTTCATAACCTGTTTCACTCTCAACCAACTTTAAGTGATAAGTCAAGGAAAGAAAAAGAAGTGCTATTGAATTTTTACCTGAAAAAGTAAAGAATGTCATAGATTTTCAAGAACACCGATGAGTAATCAACCCCCCCACACACACACTTTTATAAAACTCAATCTTAAAATTTATGCCAATGTGAGTAAGAACTAACAGAAAAAAAACAATTTGATCATTTTGCTTGCACCTATTTAAAATACACCTTTGTATCTTAAGGCAGACAGGTATTTTGTGGAAAGCATTTGGAGGAACATGATCTGGGATAGCTCTCATTTGGTGCTGGATGCCAGGTTAATAGCACGTAGGGATGAAATGGGGGCTGGACTACTACTAATTTGTTCTGATAGCAACACCTGAGTTACCTTCACTCAGACAACCACCATGTTTTCTGTTAGTCAACAATTTTCTAATGCTATATCCTTTGAAAAATATTGAAGACATATAACTTCACTGATGTCTTCATTTCCCACCTTTTCTCTAGCAATAAATACCAGATTTTCCTTTAATTTCATCTCTCACTGCATGAAAATTAACCCCTTTTCCAAATGCCAAAATGTTCTAAGTTTGTTGCTTGTTAAAAGTAGAAAACCCAGACTTGGAAAAAAAAACAGAAAAAAAAAAAAACCAAACCCACACACACAAAAGAAAAAAAAAGAAAAGAGAAAAAGAAAACAGAAAAGAAAAAAAGAAAAGTCCTAAACTTTTTTTTCTCTTTGTTTTTTCCCTAATGAAAAGAACACGTGCTCCCACCTTCTGACTGATTTTTCTAGCTCCCTCTCACAGGGCAGTCCTGGAACCAATTCCAACCTCCCTGAAGCAGTTTCCCACCTTTTCCACCTGCTGCAGCAGTTTTTGCCTTGAGGAACAGTTCTTCAACCTTTCAGTCTGTCCATCTCTGTAGTATTTACTCTTTAATACACAAAAAAACCCCTTAATTATTTTTTACGAACACCAATAGTAGAGCATACCTACCAGGATGTTGTAACCATTTCTTGTACCTATGTGGTTTTTCTGAAGGGTGGTGAAATGAGATTTGGAGAGAGTGCATGCCTTATATCATAAGGTAGCTCAGTCAGGAACAGAACTGCAATGAAAAATTTAAAGACTAAATGCTAGTACTAACAGTGCTGACTTGTCAAGTAAACAATATGACCACAGACCATGAAGAAACAGCAAATGTTTAACTCCTGTAAAGTCTGAAAGTCACAAGACAGACACTAAGAAGTTAGGGAATTGAAATTTTGATAAGAGGGGCTTCAGGCATACTTTGAGGAATTTGACAATAAAACATACAATAAAGGTTCATGGACATCAAAATTAGTATTCCCATATTAACCTTTCAATACCTTTATCTCTCACAGTACTCACCAGATCTTTCTTCTAGGTACTATCCCAACCTGGTTCTCTGCTCAAAATGTGTTCCAGTTTTGTGATCCCTGTCCCCAGATTGTTCCACCCCAACCAGTCTCAAGTCACCTCAGCCCTGAATCCTCCTCCCCACTTTCTTGGTGTGCTATCTAACTGACTGCCTAGCAGGTCTCTCCACAGAGGTAATTAGTGTATTTTTTCCTGACTCTGACAGGAGCGTCTTCATGCTTTACTTCTGCTCTTTATCCATTTCACACTATGCCTTCCAGTGCACTCAGCCAGAGAGCCAGAGGCAGGGCAGAAGCCTCTCCAGACTTTGCTGCTGGACACACTGTAGCCATGCCCTCCAACAAAGTGGTACCTCCACTGTTAACAAATCTCACACAAAATGGTTATAATCCAGTGGCTGGAGAGAATTGGCACGCAATATGCAAGCTCTTGCCTCTCTGGCCTGGGATTAGGCTCTTTCTAATTTATTTCTTGAGGGAGAAGGCAGAAAAGAGATTGTATCTGTCCTTACATCCATAGTCTGCATTTGCTAACCAAAGTTAGAATCCAGGCCTGTGTCTCTACTTTCTCAGGTGAAGGCTTTAACTACCAGGCAATTTCCCACTCCAATGTAATTCTGCCTCTCCTGTCTCTCTTGGATCTGAGAAAGCTTCCTGATTAAGATGTTATCAAACCAATATAATTTTGCAGCTGTTCAGATACATTTGTACCTACATTTTATAATGACAAAATGAAAACTATTCTGACAGCTTTCTGCTACCTCATAAACAGAAACCCAATGGTAGTATCTAAATGAGCTTATGAACTCACAATAAATGAGTTCTTATCCTGTCCCTATTAATTTTAAATGCAGATATTGGTACCTTTGGCAAAAGCATATAGTCTCTCCATCTTTCCCAGTTGTGTAATAGAGGAGCATTGTTAGCATTCATTAATAACTGTAATGGTTTATATACAAGGAAAATTAAATGCTTTATTGTAAAATCTGAGAGAGAAAATATTATATAACTCAATGTAGCAGTGCTAATGTTGGTCTGGTAACCGTAATTGTTTGTCTAACTTCTCATGATTAAAATCTTAAGTTCCATTGACTTTTCTATTTTTGTTTTACGGTTAAATAAGGAATTTGCAAAATGAAGCACAAATTTGATCAACACCTGAACTTGCCAATGAACAAGGCTTTTTGGTTTTTTTGTAAATTTTTCCTCAAACAAACAAAAAAAATCTCTAAGCAACATAAATTTATCTTTTTAATAGTCCTGTTACTTTTTTATTACCTTAAGGCTACCCAGGTGTCTGCATCCTTTAAAGTCTAAGAAGAGCTGGTTACCTAACTGAAACGGGCACATGTTTAATTAGACAACTGATATCTTTCAAATCGTGACTGAATTGGACAGGTACCTCCTGTACTAACCCTTTGACCAGAAATTACACACATTTAAATTGTCAAATAGATGAAGTCCCATAATGACAAAGAACAGCTTGAATTTTGTTAGAACATAGTTGTGTTGGCATTGCACATGAAAGCAGAAACCCCCGCTGCATTTGATCAACACCATATATTCCTATTTTGACTAATTTATTGCAATTAATTAAGACTTTTAGTACTTTAGCTTATGATCTTATAAGTTGCAATACATTGCAGTGTTTTTAATGCATAGTTTATGAATCAAGATATAATTCCAGTGTTCTTCTCATGAATAGAAAATGTAGAAGTCAGACTGAGCTCCACCACTTTTTTTAACTATTTCTAGGAATAATTTTGACCAGCAGAACTGTAACATCTAGCACAAGTAAACACAGAAAAGTTGTTAGATATAACAATATTTTGATGGTGCTACATAACTTTGAACAGCATTCAGCCTTAATACAAACCTGTATCTTTTCTTTTTATATTATTTTAAATATAGTTAAGTCATATCTTTAGATACATGACTCATCCATGTGGCTAGTTCTCAGAAGTAGGCCATTGCCATGCAAAAGATATAGGCCTGTATAATAAACTGACCAAAGCAGAGAAGACAAACGGCTTAAACTCAAAAGCATCACCATTTGTAATCTTCATGATTTTTTTTACTGTATTATATTTTATTTCACCCTTCTCTTTCCATTAAGAGTGTATAAAATAAATGCCTGATACTGTATCAGCAATGTTGATTTTTTTCACGCCTAACCTTAATAACCTTAACAATAATATTAATTTAATTATAAGCTTAATAAAAACACTTACTAATTTAGTTACCTAGGTAGTCTGTGAGAAAAAAAAAAAACTTTCTGAAAAGCAATAGGCCAGGTGAAGTTAGACGAAATGTGTTATTCATATTAGACAAAATCTTACCGTGCAAGCTGTCATACTTCTATTGAGTGAAACAACTTGTAGCACTGTGGGGTTAGATATACTGCTCTTGCCAATTCTGAAAGACCCAATGGGATATCTGGGAAAGGTAAATGCCTCTGAATTGTATCTAAAAGAGGCAACAGTTAGCTCTCAGGCTTCAGCATCTTGCACGGAGTTTCAGTGACACACTTAAGTGCACTGGAAGTTTGCGTCCTTGAAACTTCCTCTGAAGTTATGAGTCACTTCTGTTGGAAACATGGGAGTGAAGAAAAAGACGTGCATGAGTAGGAGAGTACATCCTGAAGTACGCCTGGAGGAAACAATAATTCTTCCTCCTTTTGCACAGAGTGTTAAAGATGAGAGTATTCACCCTTTCCTGGGCTCAGTGGAAGCCTGCAGCCCCCTCCTTCATTCCTTGCCCTCCTGAGAGGCATGTTTGGTAAGACAGACAATATGAGTTCAAACGTTGTCAGCTATTCCTCATCAAAGGGCTTTGTTCCAAATGATTAGGGAGGGTCAAACAACATTTCATCTGGTGCCTAAGAGTCCCTGGACAACAGTGCAGCTAATGGAGGCAGTAGCCTGGCCAAAAGGGCACACAGAAAGTCTGAGGGCAGTTCACACAGGCTCTGCAGTAGTGGTGACACATCACAGTCATGGCCCCTGTGTACTAGCCCTGCAGCAGCTACTCCTGGCACAGCTGAGCCCCAAGCCAGAGCAAGCTCCTGAGGGAGGATGCAGTTCTGCAGCTTCAGGTTGTAGGGCAACTATTGCCTCTTGCCGAGGCAGAGGGTTTCCTTGTCCTGTTGCAGAGAGCTTTAGGCTAGGAATAATATGGGAAAGAGATAATTACTCACAATCCAGAGGGACTGGTAGACCCAGCGGGCCAACAAATGCAGTCTGATATGGACAGGAGAGATCTCGTAATCAACAGAACAGGGCAGAAGGGGTCCACTCCAATAGTGTGCAAACAAATAAGTGCCAAGACACCAACATTACTGGGAAAGCGCTCATATCTATTCTGGGAAATCATCACGACTGGGTAACTTTCTTAAGTGCTTTACACTAGTGCCTGCAGCATGGGGAACCAACAAGAAGAATTAGAGATATGTGTGCAATTACAGGGCTACAGCCTTATTGGGATGAGTGACACATGGAAGGACAGCTCACTTGACTAGAGTGCTGGCGTGGATAGATATAGATCCTTTGGGAAGGATGGGCCAGGATGACAAGGAGGGAAAGTTGTCGTTTCTGTGAGAAAGTGGCAAGGATGCACAGAGCTTTGCCAAGGGAAGGGTAACGAGAAAACCTGAGAGCTTGATGACCAGCATTAGTGGGCAGACCAACATAGGTGACATTCTCTGCGTGTCTGCTACCAGACCTCTTGATCAGGAATAAGTAGGTGAGGACTTCTTCAGACAACTGGAAGAAGCCTTAAGTCCACAGGCCCTGGTTCTCATGTGGGACTTGAAATACCCCAACACCACAGAAGGACACAGGAAATTCTGGAGTTTTCTGGGCCTTAATAAGACCACATCTGGAGTAATGTGTCCAGTTCTGGGCTCCCTGATACAAGGGACATGAACACACTGGATTGAGTCCACCAAAGGGTCACAAAGATCATTAAGGGACTGGAGCATCTGACATAAGAGGAGAGGCTGAGAGAGGTGAAGCTGTTCAGCCTTGTCCTGGTTTGAGGTAAAACAGAACCAACTTTCTGTTCAGTAATTTTACTTCTTAGCTAGGCCTCTTCTAACTCTCTCAGATTAACAGCATGTTGTGCCGAAAACGGTTTGTTCAGAGTGATAAGACAGTTTGTGCCAAGGAATGGTATGCAGAGAAGCTCTTGATTATACTTATTGCTATAACAACCAAGGTCAGCTAATTTCCTTATTTGCCCTGTTGGAGGATCGGAAGCGGAAAGTCATACAGGGGTCCCACCTGCAGGGAGGAGCGGACAGGACAGGTGAACCAAAACTGACCAACAGGATATTCCATCCCATCTGCACCATGCTCAGTATAAAAGCTGAGGGAACAAAGGGTCAACTCTCTTCCTTCAATGGCTGACATCCAAGGAGGACCCTGTGTGTTCGTCTGCCCTTGATCCCGATCCATGTGTTCCTGACTCCAACTCTGGAACTTGGTTCCCACCAGTTCCTGAGTCCAGCCTGGGACTTCCCCAGTGCCTGCTGGTGACATCATCCTGGGAGCTTAATACGGTTTTGTATATACTGTGTCCATTTCATTAATAAAATATTAAGAATAAAGTAAAAAGGAAAATAAAGTAGCTTAGTTTCTTCTAAACTCGTAAATCTCTCTTTATCTCTCCCCCTCCTCCCTGTGCACGAGAGGCTGGGGGGGAGCATCTGTCACCGTCCATTGGCCAATTTGTCCAAAATCACAACAAGCCTGGAGAAGGGAAGGCTCAGGGGGGTCTTAACCATGATGATATTTATACCACTTTGGTATAAATCTGCAAAAAGAGGAGCAAAGAAGACAGAGACAGGTTCTTTTCAGTGGTGCCCAATGAAAGGGCAAAAGATGATGGGTGTAAATTGAAACACAGGAAATTCTGTCTGAGCATAAAACCCTACTTTTTTTATGACAGTCATCAAATACTGTGATTGAACTGGGTAACACAGGGGGACTGTGGAGTCTCCACCCTTGGAGATACTCAATACTCAACTAGACACAGTCCTAGGCAACCTGCTCTAGCTGACTCTGCTGTGAACATAGGACTGGGCTAGATAGATGATCTCTAGAAGTGCCTTCCAGCCTCAGCCACCCTGTGATTCTACCAGTCAGACCTAGCTTACCGAGGCATCAGATGTGCCTGCCCACAAGAAACACAAGAAAGAAATGTCACCCTGTAGCCAGGAATGGAGGTTACCTTCCCCACATATGCTTTTGTATCATTCAGTTATGTCACAAAACCTCAGATTAAAAGATGAAGCCAGGGTCCCCAAGGCATACAAATAGCTAAGTGAGAATGGTAGACTCCTGCACAAGTTTGTGGGTGTGCATATGTTGTGGTTTGGGCCAGGTTTCTCAATGACAAGATGAAAGATGCTTTCCCCCACCTCTCGTTCCAAGGAGAGGAAGAAGAGAGAGAAAGACAGTTGTGAGTTTAGAAAAAAGTTAAACTAATGAAAAATTAATGATGAAATAGAAAAAAAGATATAATGAAATAGATACAATATAAATAAATATACACAAAACCAGATAAAGTTCCTAGGAACACATCACTAGCAGGTACTGGGAAAGTTCCAGACTGGACTCAGTGACAAATGAGAAATGGAACACAGTGACCAGGATCAAAAGGCAGGTGAGCTGACGGGGTCCTCCTCAGACATCAGTCATTGAAGAAAGAGAGTCATCGAAGAAAGAGAGCCGTTAGAGAAGAGCCCGCTGGAGAAGATCCAAAGAAGAAGCGCCAATGCACAACAGCTGAAGACAGCATGGCAGATGGGATGACCCTATTGGTCAGTTTGGGTCACCTGACCTGTCCCCCCCTCCCCACAGGTGGGACCCCTCCACAGGGTAAACAACCAAGTCAGCTGACCCTGGTTGCCACAGCAACGAGTAAGCGCCAGAGCCTCTCTCACTGAACAGGGAGTCGGCTCTGCTCCCCCCCAAACCGGGACAGCATGTTTCCCAGAGCACTCTGGAGAACATCAGATATCAAAGAGACATGAGAGGTTCAATGCAGGCAACACAAAAATTTTAAGTTGCAAAAGTGAGGAGATCATGACAGAAATTTGTCTCTGACATGATTAGTTTGAGGACAGAAAAGATAGCAGAGAGACAGATGGTATGAACGGAAAGAAGGGGAAAAGAGATGAGGAAGACTTAGCACTCTTGGAGATGTTTACAAATTTAGTAACTGGAGGTGTAATAACAACTGAGCCTACCATAAGAGCTTCCTACCACTGACCAGCAGAGAGGATAATAAGGTGGCCAGATGCAAGTGTGAAGGTGGAAAACCATTATTGAACAGGAATGAAAGAAGTAATGTAGGATGACAGTGGGCATCATAAAGTGTGGCTGGTCATTAGTATCAACAGAGAGGATCGAGATAAGATAGCAGAGAACAGGAATCTGAGTTAACTTGGAAAAAGCAATATGAAAATTTCAATAGTTTAACGGAGCAGAGATCACAGAAAAGAGCAGTGGTCCACGAATGATGGCTTATCCTAAAATGTTACTAAACACAGACAAGTTATTATTTTCTATGAAAGTAGTTTACTTACCAGAGAGTAGTGTTCAAGCTGGATAAGCTATTTACATTTAGACTGATGGCTTTATCAGAGTTCACATTTCATAACTACTGTACCAATATTAGCTGACATTGTGTACAGATGCTTGGTAAAATGGACTAACTACAGTCATCAACAGTGCTGACAACAATTTTCTGAACATTAGATTATCACTGCTGCCAGTTTCAAGAAAATATGCACTAAATAAATATGACTGTAAACTAAAGATTGCAAGAATTAAAAGCTGGCCATGAAGTTTATGTAAAATAAATGTAAACTTTTTTACTAAGAAATCTCTGTGCAAATCCATTTTCATTCACTACTTCTCTGTGTATACACTGAAGCATTTCATTTTCCAAGTAGGTAAACTAATTAAAATCACAGAATAATACCAATTCTTGAGCACAGATCTGTGATAACTTATTATGAAAAAAATATGAAATTGATACACATTGCTTTAAACAAAGGATGGCAAAACGAAATGAGAAAGCTCAGCACACACACGTCTTCTGATTTGCAGATACCATAGAGATGCATCCTTATAATTTCTTTTTGTCCCTTCTTTTGAGAACAGTCTCATGATATAAATAACAAAAAGGACAATGTATAAAGATCATTCCATTCACATAGGCAGTATGAATAATCAATTTACAATTAAAGAAATAAAAATTATAATTACTAGATGTGTCTTTTAGAGGAAGCATTTGGATTATCCACAGAAAATTCTCTTCTACAGCTCATTCATCACATGTTCAAATGTCCAGAAAATTTATGTGATAAATTATGAATGTGCTCTGACCATGTATATATAGAACATACAGATCTTTCGGTTATTTTGTAACAGAAGTGCTCTAAATCTGAAAATATTTTGAAAACAAAAGTCATCAGAGGAGGAAGGTTTTGTTTATCTAGAAGGTTATTTTGTTTCATGGATTATTAAAATGAGATTTTTACCTTTTGTTTCAAATTACAATTAGAACACTAAGAATTAGAGCTGTTAGTGTTAATTCTCAGGAGTGTGATACTCGGGCTCTGTGGGAGGCAACACAGAAAGTAGTCTCTCAAGTGGATTAATAGATGACAGAGAAAGCAACAGCATATACAAACACAGGCCAGCAGAGAGGTTTGGGAAGAGTTAGAGTAAATATGTGTACTCTGTGAAATTAGGTGATAGCACTTAAACACCAATTTACCTGACAGCAGTTTGCATTTCTGCAAGTTCTTCATGGTGGAGGCTATAATCAAGGTCCTAAATTCATCAGGTTTAATTTTACATTTCTGAAGTGGCAAAGAGGGCACTTTTAAGAAGACATTATCACTTGAACAGCTTTTTCCGCTCTTACTGCTGTTAACCATTGTCTCTCACTGAGACACTATGGCCTATTTAATCAGTGTAGAATTTACCTTGAGTCCATAACAAGACCATTTACTTCTCATTTGGTTCTACTCTGAGCACTCAAATGGGACCTAAATGTCCATAGACCTTGTACTTGCCCTTTGAAAAGGATGAATTCACTGTCAATGAAAAATAAAGATGCCCATTAGACAGCCCTCTAGTATTAGAAGATATTCTTCCTGAAATCATGACACAAGGGTGAGCTGTTTGTAGAGCCACAGCAGAAGAGTTTTCCTAGCATTGATCCATTATAGGTTACTGTGAACCTGTTTATGTCAGTGCATGTAGTTTTAGGTCCTCCCATAGCCTTAGAAAGTGTCATGTCCTAAAATACGCAGGGTTATTAGCAAAAGTAATTCTCCAGTCCCACGTTTTGTTCTGTCTAGGTGGACCTTTGCAACTGCACCGATTTCCACAAACATTAGTAGAATTCTGCATGTAATAAGGAATCAAAAGATTGGCAGATATAATTATTTGGAAATTTCAGTTCTTCAAAGCCATAATGCTTTATTCTTGGAGACATAATAGAAAAGTAGAGGCTCCACCTGACCCCATTCATGTTTATTGTTACTAATACTGGAGTCCTTTGGCTTTTATTCCAGAGAACAAAAAGCTTTGCCTTTGTCGCTCTCTATATCTCATACTATTTGAAGTGTCATAAGGGAAATAAAATGCAACTAGCCCAGCACTGAAATCTAAGTAGAGTGTAACAGATCAAATTTATTTCACTGTAATCCAGTAGGACAGGAAACAAAGGTAAGAATAATACAGGGAATTTATGCATGCAGAATGTGTTTACCCCAACATAAATATAGCTAGAACTTTAGCATACCTTTCTACAAGAAAAGATCACCCCATACTGACCACATACAACTTGTGTATACGATGTGTTTCTCCAGTAGATCCAGCATCTCTTGCTAAGTATCTCTTCCAAGATCAATATTTTAGTATTGTTTCTAAGATATAGAGACATCTGACATGTCTTGTGCTGGCCTTTGAAGATGAGTTAGAAATCTTTAACAAAGGACTAGGTATCACCCCAGGGTGCTATCCTTCGTTATCAAAGCATAGAAGTAGGCATTCCTCATTGTAAGGAACAACACTACAGCAGGGAGGGTAGATGGAATCTTAAGGAACTCATTTTACCATTGATTGTAGAAAAGAACATAGCATGGGATGTGGATGCCTACATTATAAACACCTGAGTCTGTTGCAAACCACATACTTTGCTATAACAAGATCATGGCCACTAGATCAAGAGAAATTGTTTTCTCCCTCTACGTAGCACTGGTGAGGCTACACTGGTAGATTGTGTTCAGTTTTGACCTCTTCTGTTCAACAAAGACGTAGATAAATTGAAGATTGCCCAGAGGAAGTTGCTAAAGCGTTCACAGTCTAGCTGGCATCACCTAGGAGGGGAGGCCAAGAAAGCCGGGCTTTTTTTGTCTGGCAAAGAGGAGGCTGAACTGTCATCTAGCAAAGGACTGCAGTTATCTGCAGGGCAGTTGCAAGTTATAGAGCTAAACCTTTTTGGTTAGTGTAAGGGGCATTAGTAGAAGGAACAGCGTCTGCAGATTGCAGCTTAGGGGGCTCAGGCGAACACCAGGAAAGAAAATTCACTGTGCACTGTGCAGCACTGGAATGGCTGCTCAGAAGGGCTATGAAATCTCTTTCCTTGGAAGCCTTCAAGTTTAGATTAGACCAAACATGCTGACTGAACCGATCTACTCTTGGCAGTAGTCCTGCTTCAATCAGAGCAATGGGACAGTGATGTCCAGAGATCCCCTCCAACCAACACTTCCACACTTCTGTGATGTTTAAAACAGTACAGATTAATGTTGGATAAGCTGAAGTAAAATTATTCATTTATATTTTGTGTTCTATCTTAATGGTGAAATTCTGGCCTCATAGGAGGTCAGTGGAAATTTGTCCCTGACTGTTGTGGGCCTGAGAGGAAATGTTATTTGTTACTGAGGAAGAGCAGAATGGTGCTTTAACTTTTGCTACGGAAAAGAAAAACTTAGAGAAAACCTTGAAATCTTAATAATGGCCATCTTTTCTTTCTCAGTCATACTTTGATAAACGTCAGAGACAGGTGCTATACAATCTAAGAAATAAAAGAAGTTAGTAGATTTGTTTCACATAAGTATAAATTCAGCACCTAAGCACTATTCAAAATTCCATTTTATGAATCTAATAGTTGATCTGCTCTTGCACACTATGTGTGTTGGAAGGGTGAATTTTCCAACTAAATAAAACACAGACATTTAAGTCTATTTTCTGTTCTCTGTTCTAACACAATTAAAAATAACTAATAGTTTAAATCTCAGCTTAAAAACAATCCCATAACTTTATGCACATTAGCAGCATTTTTAATTTAGTACCTGGAAAGTGCATATTTAACTTCCAACTAAAAATACCAAAAGATTCATCCCCTGAAAAATATCTAAATATAGATTACTTCATTACCTGTAAATCAGTCTCAAAAAGGACGCAGCATGTGAAATGCTAAATGAGAACCGACTGGTTAAGTGCTGTGCCTCTCGCAATCAGAAGGAATAACAATTACAGCACCAACTACTAATCCTAAGAAATCAAAACACAGTTAGGCAGCCACTAAATTCTATTATAAAGTGTAATTATTATTATTAGACTTCTTTCAGAAAATGAAGGGATGGAAACATTATGCAAGTACTTAACCTTTTTTAGAAGCTAGGGCATTGTTCTTTACTGTGCTACTAAATATATTCATCTTTAAAAAGAAAAAATCCTCTAAGTTCTGAAAACACGAGCTGGTTTTTCTCTCTACCATTTAATCAGAATATTGAGGTATTCTATTTTTTTTTTTTTCCTGAAGTGGATTAGATTGAAAATGAAGATATGTTAAGCAGGCAGAATGTGTAATAAGGCTTTGTAATTAGCACAATCTAGAACTAAATATATTACGCTAATGATGTAGGTATTTCTCATGTGGTTTTGTGTTTGTTTTTTTTTCAAATACCTAGATGTTGTGGTTTAACCCCAGCCATCTGCTAGGACCATGCAGCCACGAGCTCAGTTCTCCCCTTCCCGGCCCCAAAGGTGGGGATAAGAGGGAAAAAAGGATGGGAGAGGAGAAAAAAACCCACACAACTCATGGGTTGAGATAAAGACAGTTTATTAGAACAATAAGGGAAAATGAAAATAACAACAATAATAATAATGATTATAAGAGAATATGTAAGGTGAAGTAATACAATGCAAGTCATTATCACCACCTGGTGAATTGGTTGCCCAACCCATCTCGACCAGTGATGACATATTCGCGCCCACCAGCCAACCCCCATTTATATACTGAGCACGACATCTGTGGTATGGAATATTCCATTGGCCAGCTTTCCCTGTCTATGCTCCCTCTTAGCCTCTACGGGAAGCTGAAAAAAGTCCTTGACTAATATAAACATCACCTGGCAACAGCTAAAACAAGGTGCATTATCAACATTCCTTTCATACCAAATCTGAAACACAGAAACCACTAGAAAGAAAATTAACTTTATCCCAGTTGAAACCAGGACATTAATATATTCTGTCACTACAGTGCAAAGAAAAAAAAAATCATGGTCATGATGTGTATACAAACTTATAACTTTGGGGATGTATATATGTATTGAAGGCATAATTTTACTACCTAAATTGGAATCCCGTTCACTTTTTTTTTCCTATTTTTTTTTTTTTTTAATACATATAGGAAATTAAATAGGTCTAGAGATAAATTAATGGATGCTACAGCTATAAATCCTGCTCTGGCACTCAGGCATACCTCTCTTCCTGCCTAAGGAGTATTGATTCATGTGATTCCTTGCATATTGCAAAATTTTTATTTCCTAGCCATTTATCTATGCAGTGTGCTGTCCCCTTTCCCTCTTGTGAGTTACCCCCAGTCGGCAACTAAGCACCACACAGCCCTTCGTGCGCTCCCACCAGTAAGATGGGGGAAAAAGAAAGGAAAAGTAAAAGCAAGAAAACTTGTAGGTTGAGAAAAAGTTGTTTAATAAGTGAAGGAAAAGTGGAAGAAGAGAGAAAAAAACCCAACTGAAGCAAAGGCAATCACTTACCACCTCCCATGGGTAAACCAATGCCCAGCCAGTTCCCGAGCAAAAGATGGCTAACCTCCCTAAAACCCCTCTTTTCCCTTTTTATTCCTGAGCATAATGTTATACGGCAGGGAATACCCGTTTGGCTAGTTCAACTCATTTGCCTTGTGATGTGCCCTCCCAACCTCTTGTGCACATCCTCCCACTTCCCCCACCCCATCTATTCACTGTGGAGGCAGAGTGAGAATCAGAGAAGCCTTGACACTGTGCAAGCCCTGCTCAGCAATAGCTAAACATGTCTGTGTTATAAGCATTGGTTTTGGTCACCAATTTAAAACACAGATCCATATGAGATGCTATGCAGAAAATTAACTCCATCCCAGCCAGACCCAGTACACCTCTACACACAGATAGCCAAAATGCTGTTTTAAAAAAAAAAAAAAAATCTTCTGTGTTGACTATAATAGTAACTTCTTTGAGAAATCCTACAAGCTAAGAAAAAAAAAAAAAAAAATCCAACCCTTCTATTGTCTAGTAAATTCTTGTTGACTATTTCTAGTCAAATCACTCCTCCTAAGATATTTCCAAATTTCATTCAATGAATTGCTTCTAATAACTTCCTCACTGGGAAGTGAATCTATATTTGTTGGCTATTGATCCCTTTTCTGAACTGCATGTTCTACGGAATTATATTTGCCTTGAGAGTCTGAGCTTAGTAGGGGTGGAAATGAGATTCATGTGTTTTCCTTTGAGAAGTTTTTGCACTGACAGGTTTTTCTTGGGCCTAAATTTGTGATGGCTACCTCCTACAATCAATCCTACCCATCTTCCTAAGTTGGTCTGCCATTTGTTGCTTTATTTCAGGCATTTGTTAATTAGTTTTATTCATTCAGAAATTTCTGTAAAACATTCTCAGGCTGTCAGCTGCTTGAGGACATGCTCTCCTGGCTGGCAGCTCCACCTGAGGCTGTCAGGGTGCAACTCTTCACTGACCAAAAGTGACCACACAGTCAACTTTTTTTGCCTTTCCACCGGGTTGTGAGCTCATTACAGGTGGAAGAGGGCTTTTGCTCACAAGCTAGCAGGGTTCATAGACTTGAAGGGGGAGGGGGATAATGTCAGGCTTGCCTGTGACAAGCTGTGGGATGACATGTCAAGGTTAGAGGAACGGGGTGCTAGCGAGGGCCTACAGTCTGTTGCTCTGAGATGTGCTGGCTACACTTCAACATACTTGAAGTCTTACAGAGATGAGCCAGGGGTTCCTGAGCCAACAGGGAAACACCAGTGAAATACCCCAAAAGAATTAAGAGGCATTCCTCTAAGAAGGTAACACAACTGACAGCCCAGCTGAAGTGCCTCTACACCAATGCACACAGCATGGGCAACAAACAGGAAGAGCTGGAAGCTGCTGTGCTACTAGAAAGTTACAACCTAGTTGTCATTACAGAAAGTTAGTGCGATGCATTCCATGACTGGAGTCATGGCTACAGACTGTTCAGAAGGGACAGGTGAGGAAGGAGGGACGGAGGCACTGCCCTCTACACCAAGAAGTGGATAGAGTGTGAAGAGCTGTCTCCGAAGAATAGCCACGAGCAGGTTGAAAGCTTATGGGTAAGAATTAGAGATTGAGGCAACAAAGGGAACCTTTTGGTTGGTGTCTACTACAGGCCACCCAATTAAGGGGAACCTATTGATGAAGCCTTCTTACTCCAGCTACAGGAGGCATCCCACTCGCAGGCTCTTGTCCTGCTGGGGGACTTAAACCACCCTGACATCTGCTGGAAAAGTAGCACGGCAAGATCAAGGCAATCCAGGAGACTACTGGAGTGCATTGAGGCTAACTTCTTAAGTCAGGTAATAGACAGCCCTACCAGAGTGGATGCAATACTAGACCTGATGGTCACCAATGCAAATGAGTTACTCGGTGACATCAAGATTGGAGATAACCTGAGCTGCAGTGATCGTGCACTGGTGGAGTTCACAGTCCTGAGGGTTATGGGTCATGCGAAAAGTAAAGTCAGGACCCTGAATTTTAGGAAAGCAAAATTCCAGTTCCTCAAGCAGTTAGTCAACAGGACCCCCTGGGAAAATGCCCTGAGGGGAAAGGGAGCAGAACAGAGCTGGCAGATCTTTGAGGACACTTTTCACATAGCGCAAGAGCTCTTGATCCCCAGGTGTAAGAAATCAGGAATGGAAGGCAAGAGATTGGCATGGCTGAGTCAAGGCCTCTAGGTCAAACTCAAAGGCAAGAAGAAAATGGAGAGGCAGTGAAAGCAGGGACAGGTATCCTGGGAAGAGTACAGGGGCGCTGACTGGTTATGCAGGGATGGGGTCAGGAAGATGAAGGTGCAGCTGGAGCTGAAGTTGGCAAGGGATGCAAAGAATAATAATAAGGGCTTCTACAGGTATGTCAGCCAGAAAGGGAAAATCAAAGAAAGCAGACCCCCTGTGATGAGCAAGACTGGTAAACTGGTAACAATGGGCAAGGAGAAGGCTGAGGTACTCAACAACATTTTTGCTTCAGTATTCACTAGCAACCTCTCTCCCCACACCTCTTGAGTGGATGGACTGCAAGGCAGGGACTGGGGGAGCAAGGTCCCTTCCACTGTAAGAGAAGATAAAGTTCATGACCACCTGAGGAACCTGAACATACAGAAGTCTATGGGACCTGACAAGATGCATCCCAGAATCCTGATGTAGTTGCCAAGCCACTCTCCATGATATTTGAAAATTCATGGCAGTCACATAAAGTCCCCAGTGACTGAAGAAAGCGAAATGTTGCACCCATCTTTAAAAACAGTAGAAATGAGGACCCTGGGAACTACCAACCTGTCAGCCTCGCCACTCTGCCTGTGAAGATTGTGGAACAGATTCCCCAGAAGCTATGCTAAGGCACATGGAGGACAGGGAGGGGATGTGAAACAGATAGTGTGACTTCACCAGGGGCAAGTCCTACCTGAGCAACCTAGTGGCCTTTTATGATGGAACAACAACATCAGTGAACTTTTAAACTAAAAGAGGGTAGATTCAGACTAGAGATAAGGAAGAAAACTTTTACACTGAGGGTGGTGAAACAGTGGCATGGGTTGCCCAGAGAGGTGGTAGGTGCCCCATTCCTGGAAACATTCAAGATCAGGTTGGACAGGGCTCTGAGCAACCTGATCTAGTTGAAGATGTCCCTGCTCATTGCAGGGGGGTTGGACTAGGTGACCTTTAAAGGTCCCTTCCAGCACAAACTGTTCTATGATTCTATGATACTAATGTAGTGGACCGTACTGAAATACTACAGTATTACCTGCAGTAATGACATACTTCTTAGTACACTGTGACAAAACCCCACATATTATTACAGGAAATGTGTTATCTAATATTGTTATCTTGCACACTCAGTGTTAGAACCAAATTTTAAGATGTTTAGATCCCCATTTTACTCTTATTGATTTTATTGATTCTTAAATGCTTTTTTTTTTTTTTTTTTTTTTAACTCCCAATGGAATTCCTGTTCTCTCTGTATTTTAACTGCTTGGAAAACCAAGTTTACATTTTACCTATGTAGTAGGTGATAACATTTCTCTTTTAAATAACTGGGTTTATAATAATAGAACTTGTTATGGAGGGAAACTACTTGTTATGCCAACAATAAGAATTTAAGCTATTTACTATCTATTAAAGGAAAATAAATTTATTCAAGTGATTCTATTCCTATAAGCTTTTAGTTAACAGAAGTGCATAAAAACCTTACCAAAGATAGGACAATCATTCAAGAAGGCCAGAACTTTTCTTGGAAATGTATTTCTTGGATATTGATTGGGGTAACAGGTATGAAAGTTTAGGAAAGCCTGATTCTAAAGACAATACAAGGTTGCTTCCTTGCATAATTTGCTTAAAAGCTATATTAAAAGTGGAACAGCAAGACAAAAGCTGTGTTTTGGGCTTGAAAACATCTCATTTTAATAACAACAAAGGAGGAAGATCCGTTTATTGTATGAGCATAGCATACACTTCATGCTTTTTAATAAAAAGGAAACTGTGTTATTTGCTTAATAATGTATTCGCTCTTTTCTTGAAATAATAAAATCAATAAAGCAATACACACATACACTTTCAAATATGTAGGTAGCTGGGAGTATAACCAGACTACTAGCCAGCATGAAAATATTTCATTTTTGGCTTTGTCCCAACTGCACTTGTATAAAAATGGGTGAAGTGTTAAGTCAGTTAAGGCAATGGCTTCCTTGACATTTTTGTAACATTAAAGCGGACTCTATAACACATCTCCTCCAAATTCATCTTGCACCACTGTTTTTTCTGTATTACAGGTTTTTGGTTTTGGTTTTTTTTTTTCTAACCTCGGCTCCTGATCAACTTCTCTAGTGAGAACTTCAAACAAATGTGGTTAACAAAAGCAGTTAACATGAACAGGAGGTCGGAGCCCTGAGAACACAATTATGCTGCAACTTGCTTGAATAATGGCAAAATAACTAGTACTTTGTGGTTTGTTTGTTTGGGGGGGGGATTTTTTTTTTTTTTTTTTTTTTTGCCTAAGAATAACAATCAAATGCTTTCTTTCAGTGCTCAAGATATGGGTAGGATCTTTGTAAAATAGAGACAATGGAAAAAACAAAAGACTGACATTGTGAGAGTAAAACTCCACACTAAAGAATGATGCAGACAGCAACTGCTTCAGGGGAAGCTCTTGAAGAGCATGCACCTGAATCTCCTTTGATTTGCTCTTCAGCAAGCCAAGTACACTTAGGAGTGCCAGGTGGAGGTAAATTTTTTGCCATTCTAGCCTTGGGAATGTCTCATGACTAGATTTTACCACTGTAAAATTACTTTCAAAGGCACTAAGTATTGGAGAAAAAGATGTATTAGTTCTGATTGCTCTGGAAATCTGAATGACAACTTTCAGAAGCTTTTGTGTATTAGTCTGTGGTTTGAAAGAACTGTTAGTTTTGCCTTCAGGTCAATTGGTCCAAGTCTCAGAAGAGCAAAGCCTTGGACTGTCCATCTCAGACCATCGATCTACAACAAGGGATGCCTGTGAAAGTTCCAGTGAAAGGAGTTCCTACTTTCCCATTGGAGGGGTGGACCGGAGCGTTGCCGGTCATGGAGCACCACTTCTCAGTCATTCTGGTGCCAGTATTTGTGTGATGAAGTAACTGATGTGTTAAAATATTTTTGAAAGAGAGATGGAAGTGAAAAATCTCTTTTTAAAATATATCAGCCCCTGCCTGTCTCCCAGGTTAAACTCAGAAGCAGTTGCTTTGGCACAACTGGGAGGTGTCACACAACAGCGTGGGAGTGAGAAGCCGAGGGGTAGGCACTGTGACGGAGTGTTGCCACTGAACACTTTGAATGGTGAAACTATGGATTCTGTTCATCACCTGTAGCTCCTTGAAAAAGAATGTGTTTGGGCTGTGGATTTTCCCAAAAAGCTTTAAGCTATTTAAATGATGTACCTTTATGGAGGTTTTTAGTCAAGTATGGCTAAAAGTTTAAAGTCCCTTAAATCACAGAAATTTAGCCTACAAAGTTTACTTGCTCTGCGTAGACTGTCTATGGAGATTTAAGTTCCTTAAACCACAGCTAGAATTTCTGGTGCTTGTGGTCCCTGTGGTCTCCAGCAATGAAATTTTCAGACTTTCTAAAGGGCAGCTGCTGGGAGTTAGGAGACTTTGAGCTTTGCTGTGTCTTCTGAGTTTTCTAAAGGGGCTGCATCTGTGCTAGTCATTTGAAGGTTTTGTAAACTCTGCTGAAAATCATTGTGAATCTTCTTAGCTCTTCATGAGAAAAATAAACTTTTATTGCCATCTGTATTATCAGTGAAATTTTAAAATTATCCAGAAATTGAAGGTGCATATGCTGACTCTCAAAGAGTATGTCTTCGATACCCCTTGAAAAGATGTAGACCACATGACCACAGATATGTTTATGCAGTTGATGATTTGTGGTATGTACCTATATAAAATACCAGAAATAGCATTCTATACTGGGCAAACAAATATGAAACTAACAAAAATTGTTAATTTTAATTAGTTAGTTAATTACAACAAAAACACCAGTTCTAAAACCTTCAAGATTTTTATAATGTTATTTCTCTCAGTCTAATCTAGCTTATTTTTTACTAATGGGATATCTTTATTATGCAGACATCTGAACACAAATTCTGGATCTCTACAGAAGTAAACCTCTTAAAGGAAATGCTTAATTTATCTTCACTGTCACAACAGGGGAATAAATGCCTGTGTGAACCTCCAGAGTAAAAACCTATTCACCTAACTTAAGTTCTTAACTTCTGTAGAAAGTTCCTCTGTAGTTTGCAACTTACGACATTCCCTTGATTCCCTTTTAAGCAAAATTAATTTATGTCCTGCCTAGATGCAGATTTCTAGAACTTTAAGACTAAGGGGAGCTACAGTATGTTTCAGGTTCTACAGAAATAAATAGTATCTTGATTTCTGCAATTTTAAGATAAACATAGGGAATAGTGTTACTCTTGGTTAAACTTACCCTGTTTTTTTTAAGATAAGGTAGAATAAATTGCATTCTGTCATTCCCATATTTGTCTTAAGACAGTAAGCTTAATTTTTAAACAGATAAAACTGAGAGCTATAGTCAGTCCCAGCCAGCTAATTAACAGAAATTTCAACTTGGTTGGTTGAAAGGAACCAACATCTAGACAATGTGACTACTGGTAATAATTTCTAAATAGGTCCATTGTGAGATGGACACTATAGTTTATACAAATAGGAAAAAGAAATTTTATGGAATGAATCAGAAATATTTTCTGTACGGCAGTGAATTTAGTATTTCAATGATGACTGAATAATGTCTTGTATAGTTTATTAACAACCAGTAATGTATACAGTAAAAACAAGCTCAAAGCTTCTGTAAGCTGTCCTTCAGTATTCTCAAGCACGTAAGAGATGATATTTGTATATTAATGGTAAGTGGGCACTGCAAAGTATCTCACCTGAAGTAATAATTCATCTTTTTAAGAAGTATTTCTCTTCATTGGTTAACTACGTCACTGTTCAAGAGTCGAGTTAAGGATCCACAGGTTAAATGGTATGATGCTCATGATATCTACATATATCACCTTAACAAACTTACAAAGTTTGGTTCAGCTCTCTAAGCAGAAGAGTCTAATGATATTTGCAATACCATGTTGTATCCAACGTGTTAGTATAGCAGAAGAAACACAAGATCTATGGGAGACCAGTAAAACCAAGGGCAGACAAGATACATTAGGTCACTTCAAATATTACTAAAAGCCTATATTTAGAAGGTCAAATTGAGTAGTAGGTAACTGGTTTAGTGTTATCTGATAGCTCGGTAGATTACATTGTCTGCTTTAACTACGCCTCCATTGATACAGAGCTTAGACACTTGGCTAACCTGTTGACACCTTCCTACCCATGCCTAAATTAGGACGTCTGTTCTAAAGTTGAATCCTATCCCTGTGATGCAGACACCTGAAGAAGTGATTCTGTAGCCTAAGCCTGTGCACTTAGTGTTTGTATCAAAGACTTCAGGATGGGACTGACAGGTATAAAACCGGATTTATGGGACACCTGCGCCTTTTTGGTGCACGGTCTGGAGCCCAGGTAGAGTATGCTAATGAGTCAAACAGGATGCTAGATAACTGAATATGCATAATTGCGCCTCTTTCCTCCCTAATAAACATCTGAACTCAGGTGAGAGGGAACACATGCACAGATTCCTAGTAACACTATTATTTTATCTACTTGAAGCTATATTTTTCTTTAGTAAGAAAATTAAGTATGAATTTAGTTTTCATATAAACACATTTTGCAAGGGAATGCTCTTCAAAAGAAATAGATATGGTTTTATATATTTTGTATTACTTTCATCTAAATGAAAGACTACCTTTTTCTTTTTCTGAGAAACAGTTTTCTCATCACTTGAATGTGATGTTTTATTCTTTTGCTCTTGAGATGGTGTTTGTTTCAAGCATCATTATTCTAATTTCTGTTAAAAAGGAGCTGTACAGCTAATAGCATTTTATGGACCTAGGGTTAATAAGTCAAATAGTAAGGAAATATTAATATAATCTTTGTTTAAGCTAATAGCACTATGTTCTTTTATTGCAAGTCAGAAAACAAGTTTGCTTCACATAACCAACCATGTGACTCAAATAATTAAACGATCTTCACTATGAAATGTTAGAACACCTTTGTGTTTAACAGCTAACTCATTTCTTCGACACATGGTGCTAAAAACAGTTCAAATAAATAGGTTTTACTATAAAATTACTATCTGATTCAGAGAAAGTATAGTTATTGCTGTGTTGAAAGTAGGAGCTGATTGTCCTTCTACAGTTGTATTCACCTGCCTTTTACATTTATATCATATACCTCATTCAACATATACAATTCTGTCACTTTGACTTCAAAAATAACAAGTTTTGTAGTTACACAAATTTACGTAGAAATGTTCAGCTCAAATATTTACAAAAGCACAGAAGTGGAGCCACGTCTGAGAATGAAACAAGAATCAAAAGGCAGGCAAAGAGGTGTTGGAAAATACACTATAAGCAGAGCAGCAGCTTGGGACCCTGAATATCTGAAAGATCAGAGTACGTTAATTTAAATTATTCACTGCAAGGATGAAGTAGGAGACTGGGGAATTTATGTATATGAGAAGAATGACATCTGGTTTAGATAATTGAACTTCTTATTTGTTTGTTTTATAAATATTTACTACAAGTGGGTTTGATGAAGAGTCATTCTCATTAGTACATTGATGAAAAAGTGATGCCCTGTGTTGAAAGTGTGTGCTTTTTCCTACGTTTTTTTCAGCTTTAATAAAAACTGCAAGTTTTCTCATGAACCTTGATTTTTTTTTTTTTATTTTAGTTTATTACTTTATTGAGATGAACAATTTTCTCTTTTTTTTTTTTTTGACCAAAAAAGTTTTCATCAATGAGTTTCTCAGGAATATAATAACACAAGTTATAACCTCGAAGCAAGACTATAGAACAGAACATATAATTTGTATTATATGAACTTTCAGAATCAAAGTATAATTAAGTTTCCTGATCAAGTTGTCAGAGTGAAAAGTCATGATATTTGTGAGTCTTGTTCTGTTTTGAAACACAAGAGCATATTTTCATTGTTTAGTTGAAAAACAGGAACATGCCACAAAAATAATTATCTGAGATGAGATGTATTTCTGAAATAAATACAGCAGACAACTTTAATGTTTGTGTTACAGACAGATGGGAACAATAATGAAAAAGTACTACCTTACAGCTGTTAGTTAAATTAAGATTATATTTGACAATACACTCATAATGTTTTAAACAATTTCTTACTGAAGACAGAATACACATATATGAATGTGCATTATATATTATGTACATTTGCAGTACAGTAGATCTAATTAACTGAGCAATAATTTTGAGCTACTGGAGACTTTGCAGTCTCAGAGTTCCAAAATCATGCAAATATAGTGTAAAATAATAAAATAAAACTGCTAAATAATGAGGAAACTTTGTGCTGTTTATTAAGCTTAAAAGATCAGTCCAGGCAAAGACTCAGAGTTATTTAATGACATTTTATAAACATCATAATAGTGAAACATCTCTGTGCAAAGAATTCAAAAAAAGGCACTGTTTGAATCCATTCCACTAAGCCGTGGCATTTGTCACTGTCATTGTGACAGCTGGGGATTGAGATCCTGTAAGAAAGGCCATTATTACTGGACATTCTGTGTCAGAACTGCACTGTGTCAGAACTGTTTCTCAGGCAGTTGCCGTAAGTGTGCATGTGCTGGCCGCAGTAAGCGTGCATGTTCACAGCAAGTGGAGAAGGAAGGAGAGAGTATTTGTAATCAAAATACTTTCTAGGTGAATAAACCTTGGTGTTTCAAGTAAGCAGGAATGCCCATTCCATGAGTGCTGTAATTGTATTTTAAACAATGCGTGCTAATTCTTCATCCTTCATCCAACCTTACAAGAATTAAGTCTATTATAGCGTAAAAATGCACTAAGTGTTACCTCTGCCATGAGTTGTTTTTAAAGCACAAGTTGAAGGCAGTGGTGCACGAAACAGAGAAGCAGAAGAACTTAGGAGAGTGTGAGTATGCAAGTGCAATCTACAGTAACATGCTCTGTAGTCTGAAATGAGACTGGGATGACCTGGAGGTACCTTAAGAACATGTCATGTTGCAGCAGAAAATGCATTGCAGTGTGGCACGTTCTCACTAGTGATTGCTGTTTCTACTGTTTTGGTCTTCATGTTCTATGCGTGCATTTTTGGCTGAAGTCAATAACCTATTTCCAAGAATCAGAAATTAAAAGGTAAGCATCAAGACATGTATGGAAATTAATATGGACAAAAAGAGGTAATTAATAAAATTATTGTATGACGCTCAATAACGAAGAAGACAATGATCTGCTCTTCCTTCTTCTCTCCTCCACATACAAGGTGTTTATGTGCATTATAGGGGATTATCAAGCTCTAGTCATATGATTCTAGTCTATCAAGCTCTAGTCGTATGTCGTTCATTGATACCTCAGGGCTCCTATATCTGTATCACCTGGCTCCTTTGCGCACACTGAGCATTAGATACACATTATAAAGAACGAACAAGCCTATCTAATTTTAATCATAATTAACTAAATAGTACTGAAATTGAGGTTAAAAAAGACAGACAAACTATTAAGGTTTTACCAGTTTGATCCTAGTTGGAAAAAAAAAAAAAAATTCTTAACCCAAATAGGTAGTGATTCACACCACCAGTATCTTCAGATCATGGCCTTATAACACGATGGGGATCACAAACTAGCAAGAAGCTGTGCCTCCTCATCCTCCAGCCCTGAATAATGAAATTACTATGAAATGGAAACCAAAAGTGTGCAAGTACTCTTATCGCTTTGAGTGGTCAGTGTGAATCGGACATCTCAAGGAGGAACAGGAGAGTCTATTCTGGAACATTTCTTTTTTTCTCAGCTCCTTCCTAGTCCATCCTTTGTAATCCACATCACTGGTCAAAGTGGTTTTCCTCGGAATGAAGCATGGTTTCTATTTTGCAGAAAGAAATTAGTTTGGAAAACATTACTCAAAGGTTGTGACACCATATTTTTCTGTGTGGCTAATCTACTTTAGTCCAAAATGGAAACTTGTGTTAATAAGACCATTCATATGTGCAGATTGAGGTCTTACAACATATCTGGAACTGGTGAACGGAAAGCTGTAAAATTGTCTGGTTGCATGAATAGTCAAACCTTCAATAGACTGATTGTTTTAGCCCATGTCTGCACTACTGTAGCTGTGCTGATGTCAGTGGAATTTTTACCTGCACAGAAAGAAGTAATGCAGTTATAAAACAAGCTAAGTTATTTATCCAGAATATTCACACCTCTTTCATAGCTGTCAGACTTTTATCTCTCAGTTAAGCCAAAATACTAGTAAAAGCCAAATACATTTTAGTGCTATTTTTGTCTTTATGTCTCATGGAAGTAAAATGGAAATAAGGATGAATCTGAACTTGTAAAAGATTCCATTAATCTGTAATTTTCATCCTCATTAAAGTTCAATTTATTTCCACATCATGAGGGGAAAATATCTTTTTGCATGTTTTGTCTGAATAGTACTCAGTGCAGAACTGAGAGAAATAAGTCAAAGGAGTTTACCATAAACTTAAGCTTTCCTTAACCAGAACTTCAAGACTGAGAACATTAGAAAACCAGATTTGTCCAACTGTGAGTATAGCTCCTATTCTTCAGTATATAAATTTAACTTCAGAGATTTTTCTAGAGTCACAAAATATTCAGGTAAAAAAGATTTATAATGGCTTGGGGTTTTTTAGTGAATCCCTCTGAATTGCTGGGGAATTGATTTCTCTGATGGGGTGTCTTGTCTTGCTATAACCACTCCAAAGACAGTGATTTCAGAGCCTTTCTGTTTCTTGTTCTGTTGTTGAAGTACCTTATATTTATGAAGTTTTTCCTTGACATACTGAGAAACAAGTTATCTGTACTCCTGGCTCATCTCTAGTGATTACTTCTCTTATTCTGCTAAAAAAAAAAAAAAAAAAAAAAAAAAAAAAAAAGTAAGAGTTAAAATAGAGATTTGTGCATTTAATTCTCAACTAAGTCATTTGTGTTCATATGCTCTACTTATTTTCTGCAGCATTTTCTTTTTCTGTCCTTTAGAACACAATCTGGTAACCATTGTAAGCCTCTGACAATTTTTGACTTGTTTTCTAATAAGATCCAAATGTCATGCAGCAGTTACTAAAAATTTCTGAAAAAGAAAGATATTGGTTTTGAGAAAGGCATTTTGCTCCTTAGAGTGGCACCACCTTAGTGAAAAGGTCTGACATAAAACTATGGAGCTCTGGATTTTCTCTTTATTGTTCTGACATGATATTTCTTCAAAACCAGAATTCTGGACATGGTAAGTTCCCCTCTGTATGTAAATCCTCTGCTGCATGTGCTAAGATATTTCAGCTCTTCAGTGCATTTCATTTTGAATAAGCTTGAATTGAGTATTCTCCTATTTACAGAAAGGTCTTTCATTTCTAAATATAAACATATTTTCCTTCACTGTTATTTGCAGTGAAAATTGCACAGTGTGCCATTGGTGATGTACACCGATTGACCAATATTTAATAATTAGTAAATGTGTTAAGTAGTAATTTCTTTTAGAGGCCAAACCAATTTAGTCCCCTTGCACAAAGTATATTTTACTAGCTAGCAGTGGTAGCGAAATGGTAAAAGGTAAACCTTGGATGTATCAGGTGTCATTTCTCATTAGTCATTATTAATTATCTGAAAGGCACGAGTTTTAAGGCTGTTCTGATCTGTACACATAATGCAATAAATTCTATAATAAAAATATATTATTGGTTATTATCTATCAAAAAGGAAGCCCTGGTTTCAGTTCTGAAGACTGTAGTGCATTTTTTTAAGAGGATGGAGGTTGATTCATCACCAGTTGCAATTCTTGCTAATATGCTTATAACTGTTCACTCGAACTCTGCTCACAAGACTACTGCCAGTGGCAACACATTATAATGAGCTAGTACGAAGCATTTTTTCCTGCTTGCATTCCTTTTCCTTTTCTTTTTCCTTTTCAACATTTCTGTTATTCCCAGGAAAAATGTTTCTTCCCATGTATGTCACAACTCTGAATTGCTGGATTAGCCATATTTTAATCTGTTTAGTTTATAAATTTAAGTACTGGTAAATTCGCAAAGCATCTGCTTGGAAACAGGCACCTAGCAATCACATTAGAGATCTAAGAATCCTCCCCATCACCATGGGACTTTTTTTTTTTTTTTTTTTTTTTTCCCCTTCTATTGGTGTGTATTAGGTTCACATGACAAGTTTTTGGTAGTGGGGGGGCTGCAGAGGTGGCTTCTGTGAGAAAAGGTCAGGAGCTGCCCTCATATCAGACAAAGCCAGTTTCAGCTGGCTCCAAAATGGACCTGCTGCTGCCCAAAGCTGAGCCCATCAGCATCTCTGGTGGTGCCTCTGTGATAACATGTTTAAGAAAGGGTAAAAAATTTTGTGCAGTAACTGTGAGAGAGGACTGAGAATATGTGAGAGAAAGAGCCCCGCACAGACCCAGGTCAGTGAAAAAGGAGGGGGAGGAGGTGCTCCAGGTGCTGGAGCAGAGAGTCCCCTGCAGCCTGTGGAGAACACCATAGTGGAGCAGATATCCACACTACAGACCGTGGAGGACACCAGAGCAGGCAGATGTGGTCTGCAGTCCATGGAGAGTCCATGCCGGAGCAGGCTTCTGACAGGAACTATGGCCTGTGGAGAGGAGTCCACGCAGGAGAAGGTTTTCTGGCAGGACCTGTAACCCTTTGGGGGACCCACACTGGAGCAGTCCTCTTGTGAAGGACTCTACCAAGATGAAAAGGTCCATGCTGGAGCAGTCCTTGAATAACTGGGGCCTATGGGAAGGACCCATGCTGGAGCAGTTCATGAAGGACTATCTCTTGTGGGAGGGCCCCTATGCTGGTGTGGGGGAAGAGCGTGAGGAGGAAGGAGCATCAGAGACAAAGTGTTATGGACTGATCGCAACCCCCATTCCCCATCCCCCCTCAGCCACTTGGCAGGGAGGAGGTAGAAGGGTCAGGAATGAAGTTGCTCTTGGAAGAAGGAGGGGAAGTGGGGGCTAAGGAAGAGGTATTTTTAGTTTTGTTTTTTGTTTCTCACTATCCTACTCTATTTTCAATTGCCAATAAATAAAAATAATTTCCCCAGAGATGATTGTGTTTTGCCCAAGATAGTAATTGGTGAGTGATATGCCATATAAATATGTACTATATATATATATAGTATATATGTCATTGTGGGAAACATACTTTGACATTTCAGATATGGCTGGAGTGGAGAGGTTTAGATTGCTTTTTACTATGACTGCTTCTTTGTTCTAAGGAACAGTGACATCAGAGAGATCCAAATTTTTGATATGAACAAATTAAGACTTTCTACTTTCATTAGCTTTTCATGCTTCATTTAGGTAGGTGAAAATCACTGTCTTCCCTAGTCTTTCTATAAGTAGTGAGTTCATTATGTGCTAACTTGGAAAGGGTGACAGCTTTATGAAACCTGTCTCTCCTTCTGCTCTGTCTTCCTTCTTTCATTCTTCCTAAAGTTCATGAGCTACAAATTGTTTCACTTGATCTCATTGCAATAGGGTCATTTTGCAGACTACAGGTCTGCAAGTGTTCAAGGGCCCTTCACCTCGAGGTCCATGATGGTTTTATGGGATACGGGTAAATGAGCTCAGAGTGAATGATCATTGGCAGGGCTTTTCTTGGATGTTTCAGAGGCTTTGGGGTAGCTGGTGGGACCAGACACATATTGTTATGTATAACAACAAAGCCCCTAGGGATCTCTGGAGCTTACTTTAGGGCTTGGAGTGTTAAGGCAATCAAGCCTGGAGTACTTCAAGTGAGCAGCTTCAGGAGTAGCCCCGTGGCAGTGAAGTGGCTTGTGAATATATCCGACACGTTTCACTGCTTTCTAAGTGCCAGAAGGGGAAGCTTTACCATGAATGTGATAGGTTGTTACAGTTTTCTAATGATTACAAAGAGAAATTTGTGCAATAAAATGATGTTTTGCAGTATGCAGATTTCAGGACAAATCACTAAGTGTAACCTATAAGAAGGCCAGATTACACAGTTTATGAATCAGTGCCGACATTTTCAGTGGGCAGCGTGGCAAAAGCTTAAGACCCTGAAAACATAACTCCATACTCCTAAGTGCATTTAGAGCTGTTATATGTTTAAAACAGCAAACGGCTAACTAAAATAAGAATAGAAATGTGACATCATCCAGATAAGACTTACAGAGTGAAGACACTGGAATTAAGTGTTGGGGAAGATAGACGCTAAATTCAGTGAAGTTAATACAATTCTATTTCATGTATAAAGAGTAAAATACTCAAAGCAAATACTACTTGCGTTCTGTGAGGCATAGTGTTACCATCCCTCTTTGAGGGATTAGAGTCTTGAAAGCCTACTCTGAAGTTTATAGCTTACATCCATTTTCAAATTAGAAATGTGTAAGTGCAGTCTCTTTTGATTCAGGGACAATATGATACTCTGTGTTAATATATTAATACAACATTCAGTGCCAGTAGTACTTCAGAAGTACAAAATAATACCTCACAGAACTTCATATGCTTATGCAATCCAGGCACCTTTAACAATGCTCATAACACTCCTTAGAAATGTAGCCCAGAAATTTAGTGTGTATTTGAGTGGATGTCAAGAAGTTAAGTTACAGCTGTGCACTGTTTTTTTGCAGGTCAGTTATCAAAAAGTATGCATAGTCTTGAAAATTACATGTGTTTTATAAAAAAAACTTTTGTCAGAAGCGCTACAGGAATCGTGTAACTTTAATATGCAAATTTTAAATGGAAACTTGTGTCTCCAATACATGGGGGAAGGGCCAATGTATTTGAAAAATTCTCAAAGAATGGTTACTATTTTTAATCTGAAGAAGCATTCAAAGTTTCACTTACTTTCAGCTAATGGAAAAGTTTGAGCTCCACAGAACTTGTGGGTTGCTATTCCCTGTGGCATGTACATTCCTGATGTTCCATAGGACATATCCTTCTCCAGAGAGCCTGGTCTCCTTCCGTGGAAGAGGTAAAGGCTAGCATTCCTACTTAGTGCTAGCAAGCAGAAATAAAAGCTGACTGACTGAAGCTGATGTGCTTACTAATTCAGTCTTAAAATGTGGGCTTTTATGAAGACACGATTTCTTGCAGAACAAATAAAATCTCTTCAGTGAAAGGTGATGATTATTTCTCTTTCACTTCAGAGAAAGACTTTAGTAACTCAAAAGCTCGCAAAAAGCAGTAATAATCACCCTTCACAGATGAGATATCCTGTAGGTATAAAATGCACAGTTGTCACCTCTCTGAATCTTCAGTTGTGTAGCTGACAAAGAGAAAGTCTAAGATTTCCCTTCGATGTAGACACATATTGATACTCTAAAATCTCTTTTTTCTTTTTTTTTTTTTTCACTCCTCTTTTCTCTTGTAACCTTTTACTGCAGATCTACATGCAGCTGTGGGAGGAGGTGTCTCTGTTGTAGGGAAAGGTGAGAGAGAGTCTCAGTGGAATCTCCTGTGGACCAAAGGAGCTTCCTAAAAGGTCTAGCTGAAGGTCCTTTTTCATTGTGCAAGGTCTGCTTTGTCTTCCTTTGACTTCTGCGGCAAGCAGTCATGCCAAATGGGTGGCAGAGTATCTCAGTGTTAAGGACACCTCCTCCCTTTGTCGGGATGAAACAATTTCCCTAATAAAAGGGCAGCCTGACATCAAAATTCAAATTCTTTTGACAACCAGCATAGGCAGCAGGTGTACATTAATGGAGTTGACATCCATAGTGTTTTAGAGCAAGTTCACAGATTCTTTGAATTGTATCCAACAGCCATTTTCCTAAACAGGGGGCTTACATGTAGTAACTTGCTGTCATTCTCCGGAGGAAAAAAAGATCATGTGTTAACAAGATACATGAAATTTATAGCTGCTGGAAAGACTCTTCTGCCCTCCATGGAGGAGAACTGGAGCCTTACCTTTCCTGAATTTAAATAAATAAATAAATAAATATAAATTTATTGCATGGAAGTTTTCAAACTGTATAATTTTAAGTTTCTGTGGCAATACAATTCATCAACAATGTAATTAGTTTTCTTTTTTCCTGCTGATTACAATATAATTTCAGTCCTGAACTTAGATTAAGCACAGGATGTGGATGAAGACCTATGTATCTTTAACCTCCAAATTTTCTTACTATATTTTTCTTTCACCTTGATCCAAGACATTTAACATTAGAGGGTATTTTTTTAAACTGTTTTGTTAACATAAAAACATTCATCTCTCCTTCAAAAATGATCTTGTGATTAGTCAGTGTTAGTAGGGCACTGTGGAGATTTTCAGCACCAAGTGTATTATTATTTCTTTGCCTGTTCTTATAAGACCTTCCCCGCCCTTTCTAAGCCTTTGAGGGAAGTAAATACGACCAAAGCCTTTTTTAAGGAAAGTCTTTAGGAAAGACTTTAGGGAAGTTATGAGGACTGCATATTTTTAACAGCTAGATAACTCATCCCTTAATTCTCACTCTTCACAACCACTGCTGTCCCACTCCTTTCTGCAGTATGGCATGAGACTGATGTAACTAAGATGCAAGAGATGACATAATGTGATGATTGTTCTGCATGTTATTTGAATTGCTTCACTTTCCAACAGCTTTTGTGGGTTGCTGCCATGCTTCTTGATTCAACTTGGAGAATTAAATTCAAAGCTAGTCAAAACTCAGAATTCTGCGAGAAAAATTCAGCAGTTCTCATGTCAAAAGATAACCTTTGCAGTAATTCCTTTAAGAAATTTGTAACATTAAGAAGTACCTTATTTTCTGAAAAATTTTGAATTGAATAAAAGATAGGTTTGTTTTAAGTTATATAACTGATTATGGTTTTAGTATTTCTTAACTAGTCTAGCATCATTACATAAGGCATAAAATTGTAAATTGCTACTCATATGCCACAATATGATCAATAATAGGAATTGTCTTTTTATATAAATATAAAAGAAATAAACATACCTGCTACTTATTTTGAAATAATTCATCTTATTTTCTTCATAAAACTAATTTCTGTTTATATTGAAAAAGTTTGACAAAAATGAAAAGAAAATAACCAGGAAAAGATATAGCTGATTAGTTTTCTTATTTTATTTTCCAATCATTTTTCTATGTCAATTAAAATAGCCTAAATGAATTTCCTCCCTCCCACACCAAAGCCAAGAGTATTGGTGAGTGTGATAATTTTGTTCCTTCCAGTAATGAACTACTCTGGGGAAGGAAGAAGCCTCTGGTTATATTATTGCAAAGCTAAATAAGTTGCCATCCATGGAAGATATAAAGTTTTCATGAGTATAGTTCCATCTTTTACAATATGTATAAAGTGAGACCCGAGGAGCTTTTTGTAAAACAAGAAGCAAGCCAATGGCTCTTGAGGAAGGATTGTTACTAGAGCAACCTATTAAACATTGCTTTATATTAACAACTTAGCATACAACTTGCACTGCTGCTGATAATTGCTTTTACTTATAACCCAGAGGTTATTTATATGGAAATATTGTAGCATGTTCTGGAATCTTGAAAAATATGTAACTTTACAACAGCTACCAACAGCTAAGGAAGAGCATGGCTATGATTCTGGAACCTGGAGTAAGAAATCCTGTCTTAGTGGGAATTTAAGATTTGATGCCTTCTAAGTCATGAAAAGATCAGAAAATGGAGGGAGAGAACATACACCTCGTTGGAAAAAAAAAATAAAAAATAGCCCTTTATTACTTTGGAGGTTAGTTTCCTCAATGTTCATAAAATACTTGAATAAACTGGAACTTTATGTTTTATAATGCTTCTTTATTCTCAGCTAAAATGCAGTCTTAAAAATTACCTCAAGTAGTCTCACCTTGTCAAACTTCTGGACACAGATGAACTGACAAGACCCTTAGCACTGCGGGTACTAGGAACACCGCTCTGTGGGTTTCCTCATTGAAACAGGACTGTTAACTGATTTGGGAAATAATCAGGTCTAACTGTACTACGCTGCCATGAGTCTCATCTTCCCAGTACCACACACACTGGTACAGTTCAAGAGCTCCAACAACCCAAGTTTATAGTCATGTTTGTTATAATATCATACAACCACCAACTAACTGGTGAAGTAAAATGTGTATTGAATCTCAAACTCCAGTAAGCAATAATTGAGGTAAGAAGTGCAGATGATACAACAGTCAGACAGGACAGGAGGCAGAAGCTGCCACTTCTGATAGAGCCATCATAATAAGTCCCATTGTTATATCGCACTAATTGTTCTAGCCCCTGGTTTTCTCATATGTGACCTGTGTGTTTTCCTTTTGGAAAGAGCTCTTGTTGTGCTTGTCCTGCATCTGCTTGTGTATTCAGTGTGGGCAATTCCTCTCTTTGTTTTCCCAGTTGTTTTTGGCCTCAGTCAGAGACAGCTTTTAAGTTAAATAGCCATCTGGCAACTTCACTCCTCTTCAAACTTCTCTGAAAGGAAACTCATTTAGCAGGTGCACACTAAGCCATTGGCAAGTTATTGACAAATGAAAAAAAGAGGTCAGCCTAGACTGACATGAACACCCTTCTGAGCAAGAGCATTACATGCCTTATAAACCAGAAAATTGACAGTCAGAGGACAGAGTTTCAGAAGCCAGACAGATATTTCTAGATGTGCTATTTCTTTTCTTTTTTCTTTTTTTTTTTTTTAAACTACAAAGATTAGTATGCCAGAAATAGAAACCAAGACAAAGATGTGCAAGTACTAGGTTTTCCATTTATACTTTTGTACTCTGCTACATAAAGCATTTGTCTCAAAAAAAAAAAAAAAAAAAAAAGGCAATAATCTAAACGAGGCATGTGAGGCATGTTCAATTACACTGCATTTCTAAGTTAATCACTCCCAGATATCTAAACTACCTATAAGACAGAATGTCCATTTATTTATGAAAGATGAGTAGGAACAGGCCGCCTGAGTTTGGCAGACAGAACATTTTCTAGAATGGTTAAGGCAGGGACAAGACAAAATTTAGAATAATGGGGGTTTTTTTAGGTAACATACCTTTAATGAAGCAGATGGGCTCTGATCATAGAAAGTATAGTTTTAGGTGAAACGATTGTGTCATTATGCACACTGTTTTCAGTGAGTCAGTCAAACTTTAATAATAATTAGGCAGGGCTTCAGGCTCTGACTTTCGGAGTATGCTGCATCAGATCCTGCGGGCTGTTTTTAAATTCTAAGACACTGTGACTGTGATTCAGACACTCAGCTATTTGCTTCACCTAATGAAGAAAATCAGATCTTCTTGTAATAGGCATGTGTTGACACTGAGGAAACAAAGTAATTATTGTCATGTTCTCCTAGGATGCTACAGAGACATCTAATATCAAAATCCTGCCTAATATTGCTCTCAAGTCCGTGTCTAGGACAAGTATTTTGAATTTTCTGAGTTGAATGAGAACATTTGGAGCTATGATTCATTCCTAAACACTGAGTGCTTAGAATTATGCACAAATGTCTCCAGATGAGCTAAGCAGAATGTTGCATAAAACTTCATTTAGAGTGTAATTTCAAAATATTTACACTGCACAGATACAGTTTGAGACCTTACACTGGCAGGAGTATGATCAATCATGGGAGTAGGTGCGTCTTGGACTCTGAAGGACCAAAGCATATAAGCATTTGAAACTATTTGAATATTTTTCTGTTTAGAGATAAATGCCATAGGCCGAGAAATAACTTCTAGATGTAAGCAAACACAATTTTTGAATAGGAAAAGGATGTTGTCATGAATAAGACATTTGTACCTTTCAGACATCAGCTCAAAATGAGGCTAGAAAGAGCAGTGGATAGTGGTAGGTAAAGGTCATAAGAGAGTCCTTGTGGATGTTGTTTCCATGGACAGGGAGTGACTGACATGCATTTTGAAGGACAGTGCACGTCTAAATGGGTCAGGACTTGTTCTAAACCAAAGAAGTCACAAAGTAAATATCTTGTATTTCTATCTGTAGACACCAATGTCACTATTACTAATATCTTGACACCTCTACCACTAAACTGAAAGGAGGAAGGGAGCACATAAGCATGGTAACATGTAAACACACCAGGTATTCATGAGATGATCCAGGACCAAGCGCTATGGATGTGGCTCTCACTAGGCTGCACCAGAGGGAGTTATCCCTAAGCAGTGAGAACGTGAGTTCCTCTGCTGCTTTTTGGGCCTGGATGACCAAGGATGATCTTCTGGAACCTACACATTTAGCAATGTAGTAGTCTGGTACATGTGTGGTATGCAGACTCAGAAAAAAAAGAGAAAAAAAAAAGTGAAATATCTTTAGGAATGCAACATGATTTTTTTTAAACACTTTGTGAAGTGGGACTTTGTGTGAGAGAGAATTGGAAATGGAAAGCTTTAGAAAGACAATAACTAAAATTAATTTAAATAGACAACTAGAGTGCAAACATCCACATCCGAGCTAATCAAACTGGGCATTCCTGTAGAGAATGTATTATAGAATCTTTTCCAATATCTCTTTAAAATGAAATAAATCATGCTTTAGAAGTGTTTTATTCCCTCCATTGACTGTAACTCAGAAGCCTACTGTATACGTTTAGATAGCGACAACACAGAATATGTGAATAACCCTGTAGAATAGATATCAAGAAGGACTTGCCCTCTCAGACAATAACTTGCTGGACCATTGTTATAGAGTATTGCTGAACTGTGAGTCCTGAAAAACAATGTTCTGCTGAAGTTCCTAATGAATCGACTGCATAGTAGCAGTGGAGCATCTGATGATGATCTCTTTAACTGTACCATACTTGTACTTCCTGTAATTTGAGCAAGTTCAATTGCCTTTTCATTTTGTCACTGCAGCAGACAGAAAATTTTGCAAAATTTGTCTTCTGAAACTTGACTGAAATGTTTTTTGAGGGACTTTTTTTGGGGGAACATATATCTGAAAATTCCTCAGAAAGTTTCTGAAAATACATGTAACTGTTAAGGTTGTCTTAATTCTGAAACTAAAATCTGAAATGTTCTGAATAGCCATGAGTCACTGAAGACTACCTTAATCTCTATCCATATTGGTATTTTAGAGATAACTAAAACTACCGAGAAAACAGTTACAAACTCCCTGGGACTGAATTATTATGTTACCACTTTACTTTTTCCAGTGCCTGAGAGTTTCTTCTCAGATGTGCAGTATCTCATGTGCTTGTGTTTGGGTTTTGTCATATACCAAGATAATTGATCCAGTGACATTGCCAGGATCTTACATGGATCTTCACACTTTTAATATTTTACAGGTAGCTGCTATTTTTTTTTTCATTCACCTCTATATTCCTTTATTGAACATACATATATGTTCTTAAAATAAGATGACTGTATTTCATTACCAGTTGTTCATAGTAAAATAACTCTCTTAATTTGCATTTAATACTTCTCATACTGTAAATAATTCTTTAATAAAACTCTTGTTCCAAACTGTTAAGGACTTATACAGCTTCAAATAGTTAAGTGTAATGATTGCCACATTTTAAATTATGCTATTTGTAACTAGTTGATTTATATTTATTTGTTTGTTTCTGTTGTTTTAGATATGTTAATCACTGAAATCAATAAAAATTAATAAACTTAGATGATGCATGACTTCCTTTGAAATATTCTTCAGTCAGAAATACATTTACACAGAGAAAATAATGGCCTAATGGAAGAACTATGCATTGAGTACTTATGCAGTTTCTTCAGTGCAGTATTTCTGATGGACCTTGTGCATTTCCACAAGTCTCAGAGTGTAGCTACAATAAGAAAGCTGCCTTCAGTGTATTGTAGACAGAGCTTTCTGTGAACAGTCTTGGGCATTGGTAGTAGTACAGCTACACTCTTCAGAGCCTACAGTGGGTTACAAAAGTCACTGAAAAGGAGACTAACTTAGCTTAAGTCAACCTTGATGTTGCTGTAGCTGTAATAAAGCCGTAAAAATATACATTGATTGCACTGTTCATAAAAGATCATACTATTCAGAAAAGCAAAGCATGTATGGTATTATATGCTGGATTATACAAAAACTAATTTAGCAAAAAATAGTTGGTAGACTTGTGATGCTAATAACATCGTGTTATAAGGAAAGATGTGATAGCGTCCAAATTCTGTGTATGAGATATAGTCAATAGACAGAAATGTTAAAATTTGAATGTGCACATTTGGTTACATAAGAATCTATGTGATTTAATTAAATACAGGTATATAAATGGTGTGTGAAAACAAAGCAACTGTGGATGAAAAGATAAAATGTTTTGGGATGGCTTTAGATATTTCAAATGATGTTGAAGTATTAGTTTCTTGTCTTAACTTGATTCTTTTTAAAGATGTACTGAAGTTGAGGTGAAGAAATGTTCACAAGGCTGTGAAAACCAACAACAAAAAAAAATTTAAAAATTGAACACAAAATCCCTGAAGTCTCAGATCTTCTGTACTGGTCCAGTTTGTGGTCATGCTGCAACTAATATCCTATCCTCTGCATAATATCATGAACTGCACCCCCTCCACTCACCTCCTGAGGGGGAAAAAAAAACAACCAAAAAAACCCACACACCAATAAACCCCATGTACTATGCTTAAATTTTGCTTGCAATATGATTTTTCTCTCAGTACTTACTTTCTCTGCAGCTGGTACTTCATTCTCAAGGCTTATTAGGTTTTGTTTCATTACTGTTTATCTTGGTTCATAGGAGTCCTTCTTAGGAGAAGACGACTATATTGTGTGAGACAATATACAGACAGAAAGCACTAAACTTTGACTAGACCTAGAACTGTGTTTACAACAGAACTTCAAATATACGGGAAAGTTTCTGTTGCCTCATTTCTAGAGTCTTAACTGTCCAAACACTTGAGTGAGTATACTTTTCATCTTAATCCCTCAAGAGCAATTCAATAATGTGAGTGGGATGGCAAGTTGAGGAGAATGATAGATCTTTAGCTGTAGCATTTCCAGTTACAATTTAATATGTTTGATGCTGGGAAATGAATCCCAATAGCTTAAATATATTGTTATATTTTTCTAATGGGTAGGGTTTATATTGTTTGCATACTATCTCTGAAAAAGATTGAACTAAGGCAAATCTGAATAATTTTTCCTACTGTAACCTGTGATTATTTATACGAATATACAGTCCATGTGCTAAAACCGCAGCTTTGGGAAACTTAAAGATCATACTTGGTCCGCAAATAATTTTTTACTCAGAACAAAAATGAAAATAATTTATAAAATATTATATCATTAAGTTCAATAGTTGATCAAGCAGCATGACTCATTTCTCCATGTGTGATCATCAAGGGCAATTACATCTATATCCCTAACAAAACTCCAAAAGTTGGCAAGTGAGGGAGACAGGAGGCTTATTCATAACTGAAGAGAATACTTAGAAACATGGGGAATTACCCTAAACACTGAACCCCAGCTCTCTGCTCTTTGGCCTATACCTTAAATTGTAGGGAGGAGAGATTTAGCAACTCAAGGAACATGTGCTTGTAAAGTTGAAATTATAATATCACTTGTTATTAGCTTTCCCAGTGGCTTTTTATTTCCGGTCTTCTAACCAATATTCTATATTTATTTTTTGCTTCTGAGGAATCTTTTCTTAGTTTTACTGTAAGGCTTCTCCATTCAGAGGGTCAGGTTGAGTCAGGGTGAGACTGACAAACCCATGCCGTGCTGTCTGCATTGAAGTAGCAAGTCCAAGCAACGTCGTTTGTGCCAGCATCTGGATGAACTTGCACATGTGCCTTGGGAATTAAAAGAACTGAAGAATATTCCCTGCTAAGCTTCAAAAAAAAGAAACTTGGGAGCTAAAATTACCCCTACAGTGCTGACTTTGGGGAAGGCATTTCCTGTGACAGATGTAAACCCTCGCTTGCTTCTCTCCAAGGCCAAGGTGGCTGAGAAACCATTCTAGATTTGGATGCACGTCAGTTGATTAGCTCATTCTCTCCTTTGCTCTTGTCTTGTCCTCTTCACTTCTGGTTCAGTTCTGTTCTACTTGCTGAACTCATCTTACCTATTCCTTCACTCACTGAAGGATTATATGGTTCCTACGGAGGATGTTTGTATTGCTGGGGTTGAAAAATGTACGATATACTTGGCACACATGGCGCAAAAGCACTTTCATAAAGCCTGACAAGATAAGCTGGTTTTTGCATCCATAGCCTGGTGCTCGTAAGAGCAGGGATGGACAGAAGTAATTTTGAGACATTTGGATTTGGTACATCAGCACATGGGAGTGCATAATAAAAGTATTTCTATAGCCTCCAGTTCTTTACATCTACTTCCATATGCCCTCCTTATTTGACGATGTTAAAACACAGTCCTCCAGAAAATGAAACATTAGGATTTTCACTGGTCCTTTTTTGGGGAAGCAATGATTACTGATTTGTGTTTGAGACTGCACACACAGTGATCAGTTGAGACCATGTGACCTGCTGTTTGACAGAATTTATAAATTGGTCTGAGTGTATAGAAGTGGTCTCTACAATGGATTGTTGCAAGCAATTATGATATTGTACATATTTCTTAATACCGTCATACCATAGTATTTGTCCATAGCAACTCCATTTACAGCTCATTGAAATTCTACTTCAATGATATGTTATTAATATATTCAGCTTTTGTAAAAAGACTAGGATAACTTGCATGTTTTCAAGCAAGGCATATCTGAGGCAGTTATGAACTACTCCCTCAATTTACATTTAATATTAATACTATCCATCAGTAATATACAGATGTATTTATAAAAACAGATGGACATCAGACTCACAAATATGTATAAAGCAGTTACAATGGACTTAAATGTCTATTAATGTTTCAATTTTTATTGTTAATTAATATAGCTATTAAGACTGTTGTAACCAATTGTAAACTAGTAAAAAATCATGTCTTTATTTAAATATATATATATTTTGCTTTAAACACATTCATAGTGAGAACTATAGAACTGAAACAATTTGTTTACCCAAGACCAGAAATTAGAGTTCTGTAATTTATATTTACCCATTCATTGATCTTGTTTAACAAAATTTATTTTTTGTAATTCCAGTTTTATGGTATTTTTTGTGATTAAGAGAGAAAACATTAATCTTAGAATCACTTATTGGGGACTTCTAAACTGTTATTATCCAAGATCTCTGTATTACACAAATCTCTTCCCAGTAGGAAGACAATGTTATATCAATATTCATAGAGCTCGGGTCTTAAAAACACATTTTAACTGACTTTCATATTCCTTATTGTGCAAGATAAATTATTTCACCCCACATTTTTGTCCATTTAGTTCTGAGCCAGTCAAAACCATTACAGTAACAGAAGATTTAAAAAAAAAAAAAAAAAAAAAAATCAGAAATCATTTGGGAAAAAATAGAGTGATGGGAAAGGATAAAATATTGGGTATAACTGTAGTTGCATCTTTTTCTGATATAGAGATTCTATGACTAATTATGCATGTGGGAGGCTGTATGAATTTGGTACACAAATACTTGGACAAAAGCGAGTGATGTGGAAAAACTGTTGTTCATAGAATAATGCTAAAATAATGGTGCTGAAAAGGAAGGATTGTGTGAGGCAGTCAAAACATAAGCAGCATTTCTTACTGATTACTGTGATGAAAATCAGTTTGCTTAGAAATGTTTTGTATGATATGAAAAAAGTTGACTCAGTAGTCTTGGTGTCCAGAAATGAGGACTATGGTTGTGTCAAGTCAAGCCAAACCCAAACTAGCAAGATCTACATGACAAGGTATTGTGGAGATTATCATAAAGAAGAAAAACGCCAAACTTGGAAAATAAAGTATCTCTGTTTTGGCCATGTTAGGTGAATTCATAAATGGACAACTAGAACTAAGTATTTGTGGGGGAGTCAGAAGGAACTAATGGAGGTAAAGCTGTGGTGATGGGGAAAACCTGCAAGTCCTACAAGCCAAACCCTGAAACTATAAACATGAATTTTCTCAGAGAGAAATCTTGACGAGAAAATAGGAGAATCTATTAAAGATTCCCAAAAAAGGAGCAGAAGATTGTCAAAATATACATGGAACAGAGATATAAGAGTGAAGAATGATGCACAAAAGCCTAGGATAATCATAATGAGTTTTGGCTTTTAAAATGTTGATAAAAGGTAGTCATATTTTCTATTTCAACATTTCTATACCACAGTGGTATAAATAGTTTAAGAGACTGAAGAGCCAAGAGAGGAAAACAAAATGTTCTTCCAGCTTCACAGTTTAATGAAATCTGATACTGAAAGCCACTCAGCACAGAAATTTAAAAACATATGTAAATAAACTTACTTTCTCTGAGGAACATTGTCAACAAATTACATGCTCACGAAGATCAGAGAATAGTGCAGATGAGCCGTAGTTTCTGCATTCTAAAAATATTAGAGATTTTGCAAAAAGTATTGATGGTGTGGAGTTGTGCCTGCAGCAATCCCATGTATAAAATATGACTTGCTTACCTGAAATATGGGATGGGTGAATCTTAGTTTCTTCAGAAACTAAAGGAAGTAACCTATATCTGCAATTCTACCGTATTCAGATTGTGCACTGCATGAGTGGTATCTTGCTGCTAAGTTTCCAATTTGAGGCTGGGCTACTTGGGTGAAATCTCTGATGCATTTGTATGGATCTACTCTTTTGTTGATGATCCAGCACTGTAAAATTTAGCACATGCTCTTACTGTCATACGTGTCTTTCCTTTTGATAGTGAGAATGAAGTTTCATTAAGTTTTATGGTAGATTCACATAATGGAATTCGTAAATGGAAAAATTTAGAAGCATTGGTGACTCTTCAAGCAATATTCTTTATTTTAAAATTACTTGGACACCTCTGTTGGAGTACTTCATAACAGCAAAGTGACTATGACTCACGTAATGTAGAAGAAAGAATGCTGGAAGAGAAGACCATTTAAAGACATGAGTAAATACGCTTTTTTAATAAATATATTTTTTTTTGTTGCAGATACATAACCTATTTCAACCCAAAGGCTTTGGAATAGAGTTTCTGACAGTGGTATGCCAGGGAGTTCAGACAAACACTAAATAAAAAAATAAGATAATATGTTTTTTTTACACTGGTGTTATTTTTGCATTTCATTTTAAAGGAATAATTCCAATTATTCCAATAATTAGTATTTCATAATAAAATCTATTTTATAGTAAATCCAGCCTTCATAAGAACTTGGACTACACTTATGTTTATACACTTACCTGATATGTTAAATATACTGAATGTATCCCTTCTCAAGGCCATTGCATTTCTTTATCTTTTCTGTGAATAGGATTCAGCTCATCCCAACTCATCCATTTAGGGGTAGCATGTGAGCTAATTGTCTAAGGTTCTTTCACAGTTCATACAAATCTAGGCATTGTGGCCAAAAAGTTATTCAGTTCACGCTGAAGCAGACAGTGAATGGCAGATTTGTTGTGTTGCTCTTAAACCAGTTTTCCTGAGCAGAGCTGCAGTACAGAACAGCACGGAGGCATTTAAAAAATGCCATGGTATTTAGTTCAATTAGTTTATAGTCAACACTTGATTGCTTCCTGACTGGGAACTCTGTTTTTTATTGTTTTCCCCTTATGTACAGCAAGCCAACCACTGTAGATACCGTGAATTTCCACAATTCAGCAGTCTTTCATGGTTGGTTGTCTCTGCCTCCTTTCTACTGTGCAGCACGGCTGGAGGTTTTAGACATTTCTTTGAAGAGAAAGTGAAAATGTTGCAAGTCACTTGACTTAGAAATAGTCCTCAGTTGCCCTGAGATTCTGCCTTTGGCGACTTTCTACTTGTGAGAGAAGTTGCTGAGGATCTAAAAAAGCTTTTGGACTAACTAGCTGCCTTCTCTCTGATACACAGGAAGTTGTTAGCAATAGTATTTTTTAAGCCCTGGATGATCTTCCTGTTCTTCTTATGCTTGCTACAGTGAAACCTTGTTAGCAGGATAGCCTTTTATTTCAGTTTCTTGAGAAAAATGCCCTTGGACTGATCCACAAACAGACTTTCAACCGGGTTCTCCAACATGATCTTTTTATAGTCCAGTGTAATGTTCAGAGCATCCATTTAGAATGTAGGAGATCAAAGTTTTTATTCTGCCTGAGGAAATTCAGATTTTTCCTATTTCCTGGTGGGCCAGCTAACCAGTAGGCTACAGGGTTTTTGGGATGTTCAATATTAGAAGCACTCAATATTGCTCCAGCTGAAATGTCACAGAGAAGATCATTCAGAGATAGGAAACACAAGGATTACTAGTCTTTTGTTGTATGATTTACTAAGTAGTCACATAGAAAGGGGAATAAAGCTTAACTGGCTGATCCTAGGATTGTTCATGTATTTCATTTGTGCAAACTACCAGAGAAAAATACATAAGAAAGTAAGGAAGCAGGGACAATCACTCAAAATGCATCTCTAAATAGCATCCCTGAGGGTAGATGGCTATACTATATATCCTTCTTCTTGCCTAATGTTTTGTTCATATATTGATCCAGATATGTAATGGATTTTCAGAAAAGTAGTACTTCACATTTCTTCACATTGGAGAAGAGGTGGGGGTATATTTCCCTCTGCCAGTATTAAAATTTTTAGGCTAGGCTGACTTTAAGAATGATCTCTTCTGTTTCTAAGCATCCAGAAGTCTTTAAAAATAAAGATAGCATGAAACAGTTACTATTAGTTATTTTTAGTACTACTGACTTTTCTGTCACATTCTGATAATGAGAGGATAACTGTAAGGCCACCACATCTACGTAGCTAGAACTAGTCAAGCAGCATACGTAGTGTATCACAGTAATTCTGTGGCTTTGAGTGTGATGGGTTGGATTTATTGCTGTAATCAGCACAAGACTGTTTTGTCCTTAAATGACTTTCATCGTGACTAGACTCTCCTTTTACGTTTTGAAAGACTTGTTTCAATGAAGAAACAGTTCTTGTCTTAGGCAACATTGTGCTTTAGTTTGTGCTATGGGGTTAGGGAGTATTATCATCAATTTGCTTGCTTACACATGAGGCAGAATGTCGATCTGAATGACTTTCAGAATCACACAATCACAGAATCACAGAATGGTTCGGGTTGGAAGGGACCTTAAAGATCATCTAGTTCCAACCCCCCTGCCATGGGCAGGGACATCTCCCACTAGACCAGGCTGCTCAAAGCCCCATCCAACCTGGCCTTGGACACTTCCAGGGATGGGGCATCCACAACTTCTCTGGGCAACCTATTCCAGTGTCTCACCACCCTCACAGTAAAGAATTTCTTCCTGATATCTAAATCTAAATCTCCCCTCTGTCAGTTTGAGGCCATTACCCCGTGTCCTATCATTACACTCCCTGATAAAAAGTCCCTCCCCATCCTTCCTGTAGGCCCCCTGTAGGTACTGGAAGGCTGCTATAAGGTCTTCTTGGAGCCAGGAATAGGACAGGCCCTGTTGGCCTAGGCAAGTCCCTGCCCCTCAGTACTTATCTCCTGGAGAAATATCCATGGTAATAGAATGGGTCAAGGAAACAAAACAAACAAACAAACAAACCACCACATTTTTTTGGTGCAAAATTTAGTCTTGGCAAAACCAAATGAAATGAAACAAAATGAAACGAAATGAAAGGAAATGAAACCAAACCAAACCAAACCAAACCAAACCAGCCAAACACAAAAAGAAAAAAAATTGGAGAAATCCTACTAAAAGTCAAGACTGATTTGAGACAGAGAGCTGGCAGACAGCTGGCAGCTTGTCCTGGGAGATAGGGTTGCTGATGTCTCCCCTGTGTGAGGACTAGAGACTTCCATTCTATTGAGCATCTGGGTGCTCCAAGGTATGACATGGCTCCAAGTCTTTCTTTCAGATCTTTCTTTATGACACTTGATGGGTTCAGTTCTCCAGAGAGTCTTTTAGTTAAAGAAAGCACATAGAGTTTCAAAATATTTTTTTGAGGGGATAAATATGTTATATAGAGACTTTCTTTGCACTTGAAATCAGAGATTTAAGTTATGTTTTACATGTTTCTGTTGCAGTTTGAATGGGCTTTTTCCTTCTGCATTTCAGGTTTCCATTTTCATTACAGTCAGAAATCAAAGTTTTTTCAAAATGTTAGAAATTTCCACACATGGAAATTTTGACCACCTCTCTAGGGAAGCACAGCTGTATCTTTGCAGATTGAATTGGCAGAGATACCAAACAGTGATTCAATGGATTCTCCTTCAGACACTCATTTTTTCTCTCCAAGTAAAATCACAGAGGAAAAGCCAGAGTTTTTCCATTTGCAGAGGCTGTATGAAGATCATGAGATCTGCAATGCAGTTTTTAAATACTTTCGTGTGTTTAAATATATATTAGGATCAGAAAAGTAGGTAGAATAGGTAGAAGAGGGAAAATTAAAAGCAGAAAGAACAAGTAATGGAGTAAAATTCTCATGGCAATAGAGGAACTAGTTACAAGACGCACTTTAATAATTTTAGGCTAACCTTATGGACATAACAGAGAAAGATAAATATAAATTTCAGATAGAAAATACAGGTAAGAAATCATTTAGAAATTTTCAATTTACTTGTTGCTGGCTCTGCTATCACCAGCAGCACATGGAAAAGTAGTATTAAAATAGGCAAACTAATTGTGCTTTACAAAAGATACTACAAAGTTAGAGATGCATTGTTACTCTCCTGCAAATTAGTTATCTTAAGTTTCCCTTAACATCTGTTTCCCTTTGTTATTTCTTCATTGTTTTAGATCTCCTAGCAGAAATTTATGACAATTGAGATCAACTACGACCACAGCTTTTACTAATAAATGCCATAGAACTAAATGAAACAATACCATCTTCTGTACTCAAAAGATTATTTTTAATTCCTTTATTTTTTAAGGTAAACTGTTTTCTTTTTCTTCCTGATCAATCAATATGTAATGGAAGACATTCTTCCTAGCTTCTGACTCCTATGCATGTAGCAATTATGCATCTACATAATCTCATTTTTACTCCTGGACTGCTTTCTACAAGGCTTGCCTCTCAGGTTTTCTTACACTTTCCCGACTTTCCTAGTTATTTTCATTTTTTTCCATTTTTCTTTCCTTGATCTTCAAAGCAAAGATGTACTATTAGCCTGTAATCCTGTGTCTCTCTAAATGTTCTAAACTCTGTATTTTCTACAGACATTGGAAGCTGTTGCATGACTCTTCAGATGTGATTTCTCAGTCATGCTTTACATTTCAGGATTACTCTTCTGGAAAATATGGCGTAAATGGCTTTGCCATATTAGTTCTTTGCATATCGAGCATTCTGTACAGCATAATCTCAACAGTTTTGTTCATATGTCATTTCAAGTATGATGATTTTATTTCTCTTTTGAATTTTATTCTAAACACTTTACTAGTTTCTGATTACATTTCAGCATTTGTACATTCCTTCCTGTTAAATATCTATGAAGAATCATTGGTCATACAGGTAAAACAGGTTGGAAATATTCCATTGAACTTTTTTAACAAAAATGTGGACTTATCAAAAACCAATTCACCTTGAGAGAAAGACTTCATCTAAGTGAGTGCCCTAATAAAATAAAAAGAAAATTGAAGAGGAAAAAATAAATATTTTCTAAAACATTCTATTCTAACTTTTTAAAGTTTCATTCATCGATTTGTAATATCTTCCTTCTGAGAATGGCATAAAGTTATATCAAGAAAAGTTAAAGAATAAATATTTCAAACCTGAAATTTTGCAACTACTTTGATCAATTTTTCTAGTTTGGAGTGTGTTTATAAAAACCTAAGATATGGATTCCCTGTCTCATTTCAGGATAGAAAAATATAATCATAATCTAAGGAACTTTCATGGAGCAGGAAGCCTTTTCCTATGCAGAAATAGGTCAAAATAGGCAGCTATGACCAAATGTGCAATACCACAGCTGAATGCAGTGCACAGTTTTGGCACCTCAGAGTACAGTGGGATTTGCCAAGAAGGGAAAATATGACATATTTCTAGTGGCATCTGCTCCTGACTTGGTGAGAAAAGAAGTCGTCTGTGGCAGTGGCATTTGTAAGGAGCCCAAATGCCCAGTGTCGTCTATAGGTCTGAGAGAAAGAAAGCCCTGGAGGCTGGAAGGACATCTTGACCAGGGGAGGAAAGGCTGGGAGGCAATTTCCTACCACTTCTAGGGCATTTTGAATTATATCTATTATACTTGTATGCCATATTTGTTTTAACAATAATAAGTAGTATAAAAAAGTATAAGACGATTTTTAAATGTACTTTCAGTCAACATTTTAATAGCATAGAATTAAGACTCAGGATTGCACGTACTTTATTACTAGAGAGGCGTTAAGACAGCATCTTCATTTTTAACGTCACCTTTACTAACACAAATCTTTGCATACGATCCAGTGTTTTCCCATAAAGGCTAAGACAAAATTAAAAAAAAAAAAAAATAACAAAAGAATAAAGCTGTAGACATAGAACTGTCTCAACAGAATTCTCAGGCTACTGGAGAAAGGCATAAACTTGTAGATAATGTAAAGCTAAATCAGACTTCTTAGAATCCTTCAAAGGATTGACCAGAGATTTAGCACCACAAGGAAGTTATCTTTTGCCTCTGGAAACAGTGATGCATAATTCACCTTCTGCTCAAAAGGCTGATCATTAGCACACAACATCATAAATACAACTTACTGCTTTCATGCTGCCAGCTGACTTAAGCACACAGAAGACTGAGAGGGAAGAGAGAGGGGATATTGTGCATTGCATAAGAGTGCAGGGATAGTACCATCATGAAGTCAGCATAGGGGAGTTGTTATTATGGAAGCATTTTCATCTTCACTATTGGAGGACTGTGCCCTGGGAGAGAAGAAACCAAAGACAGTGTGAACTAAACACATCTGTGGTATTTGCTCTATGTGACTAGTAAAGGAACTGCAATGAAAATGGAGCCACTTCTTTATACCCTTACGTATAAGTTGTATCTCTACACAAGGCTGTTGGGGAAGTACTGGTGTTGATAGTTTTTGCAAGAATGAACGAATTTCTTATTTATTTACCATTAGCTTGGTGTTACTCATTAAAGCTGAAGAGTTAATTATTAGATGAACCTTATTAATACAAAAGTATGGCACCTATTACACCTACTTTCCAAGGCAACTGTTCCAGCAAATGCTGCATATTCATTTATCCACCTTTTCAGACTGCATTAAAAGAGTTGTAATCTCTATATACAGAATACTAGCTTTTAAGATAGAAATAAAAGAGAGAAGGAAAGATACCCAGCACTACAGATGTTTGGACATGTGCTAAACTCTTGTATGGAACTGCTTGGAAAGATAAGAAGAATTTGGATCATGTGTAAATTCTATAATCCAAAACTGAAAAGGCTTAAGGCTTTGCTAAGACAATTTTGGGGATAGTCTCTGATAAATTGAAAAGATTTATGATGATGTAGGATTATATGTTAGAAGGCAGGACAAAAAGAAACTTTGTGGAAGAAAAAGTAGATATTCTATGCCAACTATCATGGAAAGAAATACTATACTGTGCAGTCTCAATCAAATGAATCAGTAGATCACAGGTTTAGGCTGTTTGACCCTGTGGATGCAAGTGTATTGGCAATGAATTACCTCCTTAGAAAAGAATGATCACATTTGTCAGACTCCACAGAAACACTGTAAATTGTTGGGAATATCACAGAAAATAGACTTTTCCACCTATCTGAAAAGAATTAAATCACAGAGAAGAATTTGTAGGAAATAAATGTGTTTTATTTAATGAGGTGAACTGTTACACGCAAGGGTATTTGCATGTCTCCTCAAACTTGTTTTAAAAAAATCAGGAATACATCAGCTCACCAAAGGTCAAACTTTGGTAGTCTCTATCTTTAATTTGAAGGCCCGCAGTTGAGTTTCCAGGTGCTGGGCAATATGGCAACCATGATAGAAGTGGGGCTTTTGATGGATTACTGTTAACCTCAAAATCCCATAGGGAATGTTTTTTGAACTGGAAAAGTTTTCAATTCCCCACTGTCTTTGGGGCATAAACTCTATGTTGAGCACAATCTTCAAATGATGACTGCAGATGTACAATCATGTGGTGATGGCAAATGAAAGTGCAATCTCTCAGCTACGCAGACTTTTTGTGTTAGTTCCAAGGGCAACAGTTCTTAGTGTTAACTTAGTGAGAAGGAAACACTCTGCGCTAAACTTGTCAATCAAGATATGGCCACCAAAAAAATTCCTGCTAAAAAGATGCTATGTAAACAACAAATCTTACCCAGAAATTACACTTAGAGAGGATATTTCTATCTCTATTACTGCTAAACAATAGTCCCTTTATTGACTGTTGTCTCTTGACATGCAATGAAGTGATGGACAGGGATCAGGAAAAATGCAACTTTCTCGTGAAGTTTAAAATGCATTTTTCCTCCTCTTCCTGTAAACATTTCACTGACTAAAGTTTTATATGAAGAAGCAAATTTATAAGCTGTATTTAATATATGAATTGACAGATGCTAAGATGAAGTAATTTACTTTTCATCTTAGCAGACTACTTTTCATCCGTCCACCACTCTCATTTACATTTTCCTTTCAAATTTCTTGGTACTTTTCTACTTAGTTTAATAGATATTATCAGTGTATTACAATACAACATGTTTGTATTACAAGTGCACTCTTAGTGCATTTGACCAAAAAATAAGAAAAAATACAACATGCATTTTCAAATTTTAGAGGAAGAACTAGGAGAGTAGGAGGAGCAAAACCACTGTTTCACTGTGGGTTTGTGAGGGGTGGGGGTTTTTTTCAGCATTGGGGAAGGAGTGGAAACAAAAACTAAGAAAAGAAAAAAAAAAAAAACATTTAAGCTGAAAACTAGAGAACTGTGATCAGCCAACAGTCTGAATAAAACTTTCTTTGCCAGAGTCTTGATTAGTGCTAAAAAAGGATTAGCATCACTGTTATCCCAGAAAACTGATGGAAAACTCTATCATTTTGCAGTAGAGCCATCAGAAGAAATTTTGACAAGACTCGCAGCAATTAATGAAAGAGTGATGGCAATTCAAAATTCTTTAGAAGTTTTTATTCATACTGAAAATTAACACTGGGGGTGGGGGAAGCTATTTACATCATAGGATAAAATCAGGGGGAAAAAAAAAAAACAAAACCAAAAAAACACAAATAATTTAGGCCTTGGGTTAAAATATTAGGAGGAGATAAAAAAGGACCCTAGAAAAACCTTTCATAGGAAAATTCCTTAACTTTTTTCTCTAGTGAGGATGCTACACACTCTATGTAGTTTAATATAGCTAGTTTATAGTATCCGCATTGCTAGACTCTGAGGGAATATAAAATTTTTTCATTTTTTTTTTTAATTTTTTTTAAAGAAAAAGAAAGAAAGAAGCGGTCACTGTGGCCAGATATCCAGAGATACAGAAACATATGAAGTCAGTTTATTAAGGTTTTCATCCCAACTGATGAAACTGGCAAGAATTCTGCAAAGGACAACATTTTCAGGTAAGAAATATAGGATAAATATATGCCAAAGCAGCTGCCCCATGCTTCAGACTTGAACAATCTGCATTAAATATATATTTCTGGAAGGATGATTTTTATTCCAATGAATTTCTGAAACAATCTTTCATGAGTCTTGTGTATTACTAAGGTCTCGTGTGTGCATCTAATTGTGTAGCCATATTACAATTAACCTTCTGCAGGACAGAAAGCCAAAATACTGAGCATGCGAAAAAAAAAGCAACCCTTAATTGCATTCTCCTGGGTACAAAGAATAGCTGTGGAGACATTTTCAATACTCTTCAATTTTTAGTGCCCAGTGGAACTGGGCATCCTAATCTCCTGTGCCTCTCTGTGAATAGGAATACTCTGGCTAGTGCTTTCCCCTTGGAATTTGCCTTATCAATATCTTAACAACTCTGTGCAAGTTATTGTGGAAGCTTTGTGTTCCCTCTTTGTCATCTTGTTCTGGAGTGGTGGGCATTGTGTTAGTCCGTAAAATATGGCAAAAGAGACGTATTTCAAATCGTACCCCAGAAACAGAGCACCTGTAACTTACTAGTCACTGCAAACTGGAAATCAGATATAGCCACGAAGAGCCGGGTCTCACAGGTAGCAAAGGAAACTCTGTCATGAGCTGGGGTTTAGCTTGACAAAACGAAATAGAGTGCACATTTTGACTGGAATGTCTTCTCCGGACTGGGAGGCAAATTAAACCTCAGTACGTAACTCTATACTGAAAATATTTTTTACACAAACTACAAGTTCTCAGCTGCACTTTACACAAATATAAAGAGAGCCAAAAAATTTGTTTCGCTGTTAGTTTCTGAAAAATCTGATAACACTGAGTTTCAGATGAATGACCTAGCTTTTCAGAATTGAGGAATGTCATGATGAGTATCAAAAAGATTTTGGTAGAAAATTCTTACTTGGTCTACTAACACAGTATGTATGCATTACTGTCAGTGAAAAGCTCAAATTGGCTTGATGGTGACCACTAAGGGCAATCTCTGGGTTTAGATTTATGAGTTCCTACTTCCTAGGCTCAAGCTGGCTCTTATGAGCACATCATCGGTCAGCTAAATATTTAATATTTGCATTGTATTGTAGAAATAACTGGAACTTTTCAAAACACTGATAGCATATAAAATCAGTATAGCTTTGTTCCACTAAACCTTATTAGAAAGGTTATGAATTATATTAATAAATATGAAGGCAGTATTCTGAAGCAATATCTCACCAGAACAACTCTAAATGTCTGGTTAATTATATCTATTGTATCTCTGCTTCTAATATATTAATTAGGAAAAATATATTTTTCTGATATCAAAGAGAACTGTGATTCATGATTTCACCCATAGATTCCTTCCCATTTTGTTAGTGTCTTCATTCAAAAAAGATAATCTATAACAGATTGAAGACACTTCTTAGAAAGGTTTGTTTTGTTTGTTTTTTTAACTCTTTTTATAAAACAGGGAAGGAAAAAAAATCTGCTAAGAGAGGAAGAAGTGCCTCAGATGTAAAACCATGTGAACCTCATGAGGTTCAACAAGGCCAAGTGCAGGGTCCTGCACCCAGGTTGGGGCAACCCCCAATACGAATACAGGATGGGGGGTGAAGAAACTGAGATTAGCCCTGCCAAGAAGGACTTGGGGATACTGGTTGATAAGAAGTTGGACATCAGCTGACCATGTATGCATGCAGCCCAGAAAGCCAACCACATCCTGGGCTGCATCAAAAGAAGCGTGGCCAGCAGGCCAAGGGAGGTGATTCTGCCCCTCTACTCTGCTCTCGCGAGACACCACCTGGAGTACTGTGTCCAGCTCTGGAGCCCTCATCACAAGAAGGACATGGACCTGTTGGAGCAATTCCAGAGGAGGGCCACGAAGATGATCAGAGGACTGGAGCACCTCTCCTATGAGGACAGGCTGAGAGAGTTGGGGTTGTTCAGCCTGGAGAAGAGAAGGCTCTGGGGACATCTTATTGCGGCCTTTCAGTACTTAAAGGGTGCCTACAGGAAAGATGGGGACAAACTTTTTAGCAGGGCCTGTTGCGATATGACAAGGGGTAGTGGCTTTAAACTTAAAGTAATAACTCTCAGGACAAGTTATGGACAAATATTCTTGCCTCAAAAAAGGGCAAAGGAAATCAGTTACTGTTTTCATATTCTGTCAAAGTTAATAGAAGAAGAAACTAAGTTTTTGGGTGTAGCTCATCTAGTTAAACATAGACTTCTATATCTGAATAGTCAGGTGCTGCTGTGAAAACACTTGGCTCAGACTCGAGTAACCTGGATTCAATGCTATATTCCCTAGTAGTCTCCTGGATTGTTTTAGGAAAGCATTTAGCATTGCTATGTCTAAAATGCCTATTTTCAACAGTCTTAAAGACATCCCCAAGGACAAACTTCCTGGCTTTCGATGCAATTTTGGCCTCGGTACACATCTGAGCCATAATCAGAGCACCCAGGAAACACCTGTTAAGAGTATGTGCTCCAGAAACCAGGCAACAGTCGTGAACAGTCTTTTCTTAAGAGGCCTTAGATACTTAAACTATCCCCAGAAGGATGCACAACGGGGTTTGTACCATGCTGTCATATTATGTTAATACACATAGGCAGAAGACTAAACTCTGCATCACTTACAGATCATGCGTCTATCATGCCTGTGCAGCAGAATAATCCCCTTCACACTGTGAAGGGATAATATGCCACATAATCAAAACAAGTGCGAGCATAATGATTAATAGAACCGGAGCTTTCGTAATGTATACAGACTAATAAGCAGAAAGTTCTTTGCCTGCCATAGCAGGACCCCTTTTCCCCTGATGTGGTGGCTGTGAAAGACAGGATGTCTCACTTTCTCTGCAAACCTTATCCCTTTGCCAGATTTTGTTGAGACCTGGGCTGCCCAGTGATGCAGATTTTCCTAGCCAGGAGTTATGTCAGAATATCACAATCACATTACACTTTGAACGGTAATGTAGTGCCAAATTTATATGTATTCCTGAAATCCTCGGTAGCTGCTATTTCAGTGTGGAACTGTAAGCAGCGTTCAGTACAGACACAAAATGGAGAAAAGACTAAGTATCTTTAGCTGGATATGCATATTCCCTCTCCTGCACAGGTTATGATGCTGCTGCCTTCTCGCACAGCTGTCCTATGCTTCCTATCTCCTGCATGCCCTGTCCCTCCCAAAGCTGAAATGTTAAGGTAAGCCTCATGATCATATGGCTTTTTTTCCATAGGACATTTTGAACTTTCACCCCATGCTGACACAGAAATCTCTGGAGTGTGCTGGGTACAATTTTAAATGTTTGTGCTGGGAAGGTCAACAATGGGAAGTGCATTTAAGGATCTGCTATGCACACACCAATAAAGAAGAACTGATCAGCTGATGGCAGCATTGACTGATGTGACCATGAGATGGCAAAATTTAAGAGCCTGAGGAAATTGAGGAAGACCAGGAGCAGACTGAAGATCCTAGATTTCAGCAGATCACACTTCAACTTGTTCAAGTGGAAGGAAGTCCTGCCCTGAGACCCATTTCAGAGAGCAGTTAGAGCAGAGCTCCTCCCCAGGGAAGGTGAATCGGGAGCCACAGATGACGCAGCACTGGCCAGGCAGAGTGCTGTGCTGCTGCAACAGGGCACAGTCTCTGCAGGGTGAGCAGAACAGGGGTACTGATAGCAACAGGGTCTTTCAATGCTCCAGTGATCATCAGAAAAAGCTGAGATATTGAATCAGGCCCAAGGTCATGCTAGGAAAGCAAAATGGCAGTTCAGAAACAACTGCATACAGGTTTACTTACAGCATAACTCCATGTGTCCATGCAGGCTGGGAACTGGCTAGCTAAGGAGCTCCGCAAAAATAAACACTCTGCTGCCTGAATCAGCAGCACATCTTGCAGAGACGAAGGCTAATTGAATACTGGACTGCATTATTAGGATTTCAGCCAGCAGGTTGGAAGAAATGATTTTTCTTTCCTACTTACCACTTATGAGTCCGCATCTTGAACATTTTGCCACTTATGGGCTCCCTGATGCAAGGGAGTTATTGATAAGTTGGGGAGAGGTTAGCCTTGAGGAAAAAAAGGCTAAAGAGGGATCTAACCGCTCTTTTCCAGTATCTAAAGGGTGATTACAGAGAAGACAGAGATGAACTATTTTCAGATAGAAGTGAAAAAAAAAAAAAAAAGAAAAAAAAAGAGGCAATAGTGACAAGTTGCAAAATCAGAAATTCTGACTGGAGATAAGGTAGCAGTTGGGGACATCACCAAGAACGTTGTTAAAACACTAGAACAGGTTGCCACAAGAGGTTGTCGAATCTCTATCCTCAGAAATATTTAAAACTTGACTGAATATGTCTCTGAACAACATGATTTAACTTTGAATTTAGCCCTGTTTTGACTAAATGTCTTCCAGAGATCCCTTCTAATCTAAATAGTTGCACAATCTTGGAGCATGGCAAAGGCCTAGGAACAGATTGATGCAGCCCACAGGAAACTGTCTCATATCCAAGCCAAGTTTTAGGAAATTTATGGGTATACATAAGAAGGCTGATTTGGACATGTCATGCACATGCTGTGGATAGTGGATGACACTTGTAGGTCAATTCACTCATTCCTAGCCAGGGTCTGCCCATGTGCCAACTCAGTTCCCCATCTCTGTCACAGTCCTGCCCAGTGACGTGCAGCCTGGCTTACATACAAAATCCACCATCCAGGAAGACAGAAAATAGTGCTATCATCCTCTTTATAGTTCCTGGGATGCATCCCTTTTTCAGGGATGTGGCCAAATCAGGAGCAGATCTGGCATTAGCTGCATGCTAAGAGTATCTCTTTTGCCACTGTATAATCATTAATGAAAGTCAGGTGTTGGGCCAGCTGGAAAATTTCGCTGGCTCCCTCGAGGAAGTTCTGGCAGAATAATGTTATTAAGACAGGTGTCCACTGCCTGCCTCATCTTTTCTTCATCCATGTGGAAGATATCGCAAAATATTCAAAAAACAGTCTTGCCAACCTCACCTGGACATTCTGAGGAAAGCATAACTTTGTTGGCATTTCTAAAAATGAGCTAAAGGATAATATACCCCAAAACACATTTTGCCCTGTAGTTAGCTTAGTTTAGGTATATCTGTGCACTAAAGTGACTATTTGCTTTATGCACTATTGTCACGTTTGAAAAAAAAATGAAGCTTATCAGTTTTCCATAGGCCATCAGCAACACCCACTCCAGCAAAGACTCTGAGAAATCAGCAACTGAAGCACTAAAAATACCTTCTGAACATGCTTGGAGCCCAGCTACAGTTCAGGAGGCTGTTGTGGTTTAGCCTCAGACAGCAACAAAGAACTACACGGCCGCTCTCTCAACCCCCGATGGCAGTGGGGGGAATATTGGAAGAAAAAGGCAGTTTAACAGAATAGCAAAGGGAACAGGAAAACAACAACAGTAACACAGATAGAGGAATGTACAAACATACGGTTATGGTACCACCGCTCACCAACAGGTACTGGGATGTCCCAGCCCGCTCCTGCGCCCTCCCCCAGCAGCTTCGGGATCCAGATTGGGCATGGCTCACGTGGGATGGAATGCCTGTATCCCTGCCAGAGCCTGGGGAGAATTAACCCTATCCCTGCTGAAACCTAGACAGAGGCCAAAATAAAGATTTTTGTCCTGGTTTGGGGTGGAGCAGAGATTACTTTCTGTTCAGTGAGAGAGGCTCTTGCTTGTACCTGTTGTTGTGGCAACCAGGGTCAGCTGACTTGGTTGTCTACCCTGTGGAAGGGTTACACCTGTGGACAGGCCAGGTGACCCAAACTGACCAATTGGGTATTCCATACCATCTGCCATGCTCAGTATAAAAGCTGAGGGATCAAAGGGTCAGGTCTTTTTCAATGGTTCTTGGTTCTTCAAAGGGTTTCTTTCTTCAGTGACTGATATCTGAGGAGGACCCTGTCTGTTCTTCTGCATTTGATCCCAGTCTGTGTGTTCTTAAAGCTAGATCTAAAATCCAGTTCCCCTCCGTCACTGAGTCCAGTCTGGAACTTCCCAGTGCCTGTCAGTGATACCTCCCTAGGAGCTTGATGGGGTTTTGTATATATTGTATCTATTTAATTATTTCCTTTTTATTTTACTATTAATATTTCATTAAAGTAGTTTAGCTCTTTCTAAACTCATAAATCTCTTTATCTCTCTCCTTCCTTTCCTTGGAGCAAGAGGTGGGGGTGAGCATCTGTTGTCTTGTCATTGGCCAACCTGGCCCAAACTGCAACAATTTTGGTGTACTGACTTTTGGGTCCTGAGGGAGGTAAAATAGAACTTCATTTTCTTTTTGGAAGGGCATTGCCTTGTACATACACACAGTTGGTATTTACTCTCCCTTCTGTTTTATTCCTGCTGCCTTTTGCTCTATGGAGGCATTTAAAAGTCTTCCAGAAGAGTCTTTCTTTAAGATAAGTATTGTTAAGACCTCTGTCCTGAACAGTTAGCACTGTTGCCCACAGGCTCCTGAGCTGCGTCTGCTGCCTATTTTAAAAAATGTGTAGGGGAAAATCCAGATGTTCGCTTCAATGGGAAGAACCTCTGAAGATTAGTTGTGGGACTTTGCTTAGAAAAAAGAGGTATTCGCTAGAGTTGGAAAGAATGCAAGTGGCCAGAAACAATATCTGTATGCAGCAGAAACAAAATTGGAGGGTTCACTCTAAATCCAGCAGCAAAGGCAGGAGGAAACCTCATTTGGTCATCTGTGTCTTCAGCCATACCTAATTCTGATTGAAGGAAAAAAACCTTGAATTCCTTCTTTTCCCTGCCTCATGCTTATTCCTTCAATGCTTTTTTTCCTCACAGAAAAGACATAGGAGTTTGAAATTAAATTATCCCATAATGCAACTCTGAACTGTGCACTGGAAGAAATTCCTTCTGACTCCGCTGCAGTTAACAACTTGTGCCAGAGGCATGCTATGTAATTACCATACACTTTCTTGACTAGTACTGTCGGGAGAGAAAAGGTAATGTGAGATCAACTGAAATATGAAACAATAAAATGAATTAAACTGCACACAGCAAGAGGAGGAAAAATGAGATGGGAGTTGTTTTTGTTAAATGTTTGCTGTTCATGCACTGCCTGAGGCTGAAATTCTTGACTGTTAAGGATTTTGCAGTTTTATGGATACCATCATAGGATTTTAAAGGATTGTGGTACGTATTGCAGTTCTTGTTGAAAGTGCATATTCCCTGCTTCTCAAGTAAAATATTTGCTTTGGTGGTTTATTCTGCATTTCTTGGAAGATCATCCTTTGACCTTTCTTATCTCTAAACACAACCATAACTAGACTGATTCATCCAGAAAACAAATGTCACCAGAAACTCTTTGTATTCCTTCTCTCTTTTTAAGATCTTACTCTTTTCTTCTACATAATTTACTTGGCAAAATCCTCTGCAAAGCCTCTGGTTTCCAATAAAGGAATAATTGTAGTAGAAGATTGAGAAAAAATTCTGTCTCTAGTCATGTTTTTGTAATTACCTCCTCAAGCTCTGTCTTCTATTAGTTATGAATTTATTTAGAAAACAGCCTGCTCATCAATAGTTTAGTAACAAAAAAAAAAAACCCAAGTCTATCTTTATATAGAGGAGAACATGTGGCAAAAATTCCATTAAGCCTTGAAAATAATTTTTTGTGTAGTATGGATACAAGACTTTGGGTCCCTTTGGAAGGCTAATGCAAACACCAGTCATTATCAGAAGAGTAAAACTTTTTCTCCCACGATCGTCCTGTCTCATGTAACAAAAATGTCAACTGAAACATTACAACATATTAACTGATATGCACATTATGCAAGCAAGATAACATAACTAAGAAGACATAAAGTATTTTGCAGCTTTGTGCCTAAGTAGGGTATTGCTTGCACAGTCTAATCTACATTTAATTTTCCTTGATTGGTCAGGTACCTGATTTTTTTTTTCCCACAATAATGGAATGCACATGTGTCTGCACACCATTTCCACAATACTCAGTATTTAACTTTGTTACTAATGCAAGCAATTTGCATTAGAATACCAGTGTGTCATATCTGCCTGGCTGATTAAAATTCACTGAAAAATTTTAAATTCACATTAAACTGCAGACACTGTTTCTTTTTATGCAGGTAATTTTCCAAGCTTCCTCAAGATGCGGCCAGAAGTCAGAATTTCAAGCATGTTGCCTCACCCATGCAGCAAATGCTAGTGATGATGGTGCACCCCCTCCATGAGGGGTAAGCTTAAGATTCAGTTACAAATTGCCTGGACTAGAAAACCTTTGGCAGGAGAAGCTTTTTATAACAACCTCAGAAAGAAGTCTGGAGCTTCATTTTAATGGCAGAGTAACTGTTGCAATTCATTTGCGATTGTATCACCTAGTGATCCTTTACGATGTGATGTGCTTAGTAAAAAGAAGTATTAGAAAGAGAAGGATGTGGACAGAAAGAAGTAAGTTCCCATTTTTACACAAAATATTAATTGTAAGTGATGCAGAGTATGAAGTTTTGTCCTGAGGGGTTCCCTTGAGGCTTAATGTATGTAACTCCAAACACCCACTACAGTTTCATTGAAAATCCATGTCTGCAAAGAAATAAAAAGAAAAATCACAGAATCATGATCAGAAGTTGAATAAATAGATAAACCAAATCTGTCCCTGTGTATCTTGTAATTAATCTGGTTTACACTACACAAGTTATGGGTAGGAAAGTTGGGAGATTTTTTTGGGCTCAGCACAACACCAGACTGGAAAATCTGTCATCCCAAGTGTTGTCAGCCTCCCAAGGCAGTAGTATAATTAAAGGCTGATTTTTACTTCTTGGTCTGAAGTCCTCTTTCCCCGACAGTGAGGATGTAGTTGGTCTGCATAGAATATTGGCTGCTGGATTAAAGGTTTTTTCAGAGGAGGAAGCAAATCCATTCTGTAAAAGGGATGTAGGGCTCAATGACCACGTGATGGGGTATGGCAATACGTGCTCTGGAGGCTTATAGTAAAGACATATTGAAGCTTCATTGATCCTTTCCATTCCATTCCTTCTCTCCCAGTAAAGGTTCATTTAGTACATTTATGAGAGTTTATTATGTACATTTGTGTACATAATATACATAATATGTGTACATAACTTATAAGAGTACATTTATGAGATCTATATTTTTTATTTGTAGTTAATCAGTCCTGCTTTTCCAGAAATGTTAGCTTTAGGAAGGACAATAGCTTTAGGAAAGACAATGGTCTGCTGCAGTTATAGTGCTTCTTGGGGACAATTACTTGCATGGATTCTCTCTCCCTATCCAACTTCCGTGTCGTTTTAGAACTTTCTGAATCATTCTTTTATGGATATGCTTAGGCCCAATGACTATTAATTATCTAAAAGCAAAATATTAACTCTCTTATCCTCTCTTTCTTTCTCTGAAAATGAAATTAAAGACTTAATATGCTCAGTGACTACTGTGTCATAATTGCTTCCTAGTCATTATAGTTTCTTGAACAAAGCAGTCTGGAAAAGTTAGAATGCTTCCCTTCTATGCTAATAAACATCTATGAAAAACATTTTAGAAATATTTTAGCCATTTAATGACAAAGACATTTCTGCCATATATTTACACTTAGTAGGAGAAGATGTTATATATATTCCTCATGGCTTTATGGTATGAAAAATGTTTTCAGAAGCTCTTAGATGACATGTAAGTGGCACAGAGTATATAATTGCAGAGAAAAAAATGAAATGGCTCTCAAAACAATGCCACCGCAATATTGCCAATCAGATATTAAATAACAATGTTTGCATTGTTTACTTGAAACAAATCTTTAATTATTGAATACGAATCTGCTATGGAAAGCCAGAAATGTTAATTTTGTATTTAATAATTAAATGTTTCCAATTTTATTACAGAGCAAGACAATTCTGGTAGTAGGATAAGGCTAGAAAATGTTATATGCTCCCAACTGCACTCCTTATTTTAATGTTAATATCCAGAATGTTGTGGAATACTTGTACACAATAGCCATTCATTTAATGAGACCTTTCATATCAGTGAACAAACTAGGATCCAGCAGGGATTTGTTTTCCTTTTATTTACTTCATTAGCAGCACTATGAATATTGCATATAAAGACAGCTGGAAAAGCAGAACACTTTTGTATGCATACCTTCTTCTTAATGAAGCCACAGGACAATATTAAATTAGCTATGGAAGCTGGTACTTTTTATTGTAGTATTTGATTGCACGACACTGTTAAGCTACAGTAAGTGAATGCATTATTGTCTTCCATTTGACCACATTTCAATACCCTACAAGTGTGTTATGAAAGATTTAACTTATATACATTATTTTAGATAACAAAAAAAATTCCATATGGAATTCCATAATACTAATTCCAGTCCTGGAAAAAACTTTAAATGGAACAGTAATTTATGAGTAATTAACAGTAATTAACAGTAATTAACGGTAATTAGGAGAGAACAGAAAAGGAAAAAACAGATCTTCCTTACTTCAAGAAGAAAAAGATGTGGTAAAACATCTTTTATGTAAAATTCCCATTGATTTCAGCAGGGACCTCTACCTAATAACTGATTGATAGTAGGAAATTTAGATATCATTATCTCCACATTAATTTCTGCAAAAATGAGACACACATTTCTAGGTTTCATATCCATAAAATGAGGAAAAGAACAGCCATTTATTATAGCATCTATCAAATACGACAAAATCTCCTACTTGTTAACAAGTACAAACAGAAAAGTTATGTGCAATTCTTCAGAAGAACTGAAGAAGATAAGATTTCATCTATGCAACATGGGAAGAGGTAGGGAAAGGTTGTGTATGAAGTTAATACAAATAATATAGCTAAAATCACCACCACATGCTCCTTTCTTAAGAACTACTTACCCCAGAGTGGAGGGAAAGAAGAGGAAAGAAGAGGGGAATGAGACGACATGCAGTCTCTCACATCTGGTAAAAAATCAGCGTAGGAAGTCAGTGAGCAGGACTTTTCAGGAACTGCTCCAAGTAACAGTCTACCACTCTGCTTGCATCTATGTACTCCCAACAATTTCTAACCTGAAATCTCACGATGGTCTGTAAGTCTTCTTTGGAACACAAGTCCTTGGGTTTCCCATGATAGCGTTAGCCAACGCTGGCCACTCCAGCTCCCACATCACAGAAAAATCCCCAGGCTTTGGAAAAAGATGGAATTGCACAGCAACCAATGGGATGGAACAGGACAATTGTCTCAAACCTTATGTAATGATTCAGTTTAGCTCCAGACTTCCTGATAACACGTCTATGCAGGAGAAAGATGCTGTGATGTGATTGGTGATGCTGAGCGCTTGTAAGTGCCAGTGACTGTCCCATTTGCTCAAACTGCAGCTCAATAAACTTGAGTATTCTGGGCTTCTAGTTCAGGCCAGAAACGTTATTGAAAATGTAAGGCAGTAACTATTCCATTTTTCTGCCTTATCTATCTTTCTGTCTCTCACAGAACATGTCCAGATTGCCTCTGTGATGCTGCCAAGAAAGTAATGTGTCCCTACAGGGCTCACTCAGAATTAACAGTCCAGCAGGAGTTTCTGTCCTAAAATAGATGTGCACTCATAAGTCTATGCCTTGGCATAGCCAGAAATGTCTTCCTAGCCAAGAAGTTATGGCCAGCACTGGGACTTATCTCCAACAAGCTACTGCAGATTTCCGCCCTTCCCTTGGCATGCAAAACACAGCTTTGTCTAAAAATGATGTTAAATGTCTTCAGAGATGCTGCAGGGCTGCCCCAAAATGCTGGAGGCAATGCCACTAATTTTGAGGACGACAAAGGCCTGTTCTCTAATGGATCAGATCCATTGGCATATGCCTCTGAATGAGTCAGGGCATTTCTGAGTTTGGAGGGAAAGGGTGTGGCCTTTAGTGGAAAGAAAATGAGGAGGTGATAAAAAAGAAGGGTTTTGGTAAGAGTGCCTCATGCCTATAAGCAACGTAGATCAAGTTATATATGTCATGTATATGTGATCTATAGAGGCCCATCTTGTTTTCTGAGGTTTACTGGGATGGGCGTGTGTACTGTTCTTACCACCCAAATATAGAATCATAGAATCTTGCTCTTGTCTGATGGAGTTTTGCTAAACCTAGGGGCTAGTCAAATGTGTTTGGCAGTGCTGTTTTCGGATTTTTCTTGGAAGCTTATTGCTGCCCTGTGGACTCCAGTCCGGAAATACTTTTTCCAGTACGGAAATACCGGAGGCAGGTACTCACAGATCCACCACAACTTAAAAGTAACAAAAGCTACATAAGTGGCAAACGTATACTGTAGATATCAAAGAAACAGGAAGTGCATCATTCTAAGAGGCTTGGACTGTCCTTCCTGCTTGTGTGGTGCAAGTGTGGTAATGCTGACATGTATCACTATCTGCTAACTGAACATAACTGCCTTGTGAATGCTGATGCTACGCGCGGTCACAGAGTCTGAGGCAGTTGTCAAGACTGATTTCTGCCAAGCACTAGGATGTCTGGAATATCATACTAGATGGGAATTATGTGCTGCTACGTGAAGATCACTGAATCATAAGCTACTACTAAAAGCAGCACATAATTAATAAACAACCTATGGACCGAAATATAGTTGCTTAAAACATTCAGTGGAAAAAAAAACATTTTAGATAATTTGTACAAACTGAAAGTTTTGTGTTTTGAGTAGGAGAGAGGCTGTTTGCTGTGGAAATGGCCTACAGCAAATAACTCGGTCTACAGTATAAGGTAGTTGGTCTGTGGATGTTAAGGGCTGAATCAGCCATCTGCAGATTAAGGCTTCAGTAAAGCAACTTTTGCCTAAGAGTGTAGGGTGCTGGGAAAAGTCTGATATGCTGCTGTAAATTAACTTGTAATGTTAAAAGTGATCTCTACAAAAAGGCAGGAGTTTGGAAAGCCAAAGCTCAGCTGTAGTTGAAAACAGTAAGAGATGTGAAGGGCAAAAAGAAAGGATTCTTTAAAAAAAATTGGTGGCCAAGAGAAGGCTTAAGAAACTGCCAGCCTGTGGATCAGTAGGACAGGGGATGTCATGAAAAGAAGCATGGAAAAGACAGAGGTTCTAGATGTCTGTTTTGCCTTAGTTTTCATTGGTAAGGTGAAAGCTTGCCTGCAGGACTAGTGGCAATCTGCGGGAGTGAGCATTACCCAGAGCAATGGATGATGGAGTGAGGGAGCACTTTGGACTGTTGGGCATACGTAAATCCATGGGATGAAGTGGGTGCATCCAAGGGTTCTGAGGGATGCAGACAATGTCACTGTGAGCCCACTCTCTATCATCTGAAAGATTATGGTGATAGGGGAAGGTTCTTGAAAATGAGAAAAAGGCAAAACTTACACTTATCTTCAAGAAGGGCAGGAAGGAGTGTCTAGGGAGAGACACTGGTCAGCCTCACTTCAGTACCTAAGAAGATGATGAATCAGCTAATGCTGGAAGTGGTTGCCAGCCTTATGAAAGGCAAGGAGGTGACTGGGATCAGCCAACATGAGTTCACAGTACAGGAGGTAGTGCCTGACAAAACTGATTACCTTATGCAGTTAGATGACTGGCCCTTTGGACAAAGGGAGAGCTGTGTGTGTTAATTACCTTGACTTTAATAAAGCCTTTGATATGTTCTCCCATAGTATTCTAACAGCCAAATTGTTGAGATATGAACTGGATAAGTCAGCTAAAAGGTGGATTGAAAATTGGCTGGATCATCAGGATTGTAATCAGCAGTGAGAAGTCCCACTGGTTAATGGTTAACAGTAATGTCTTTCAGGGATGAATACTGGTGCAGGTACTTTTTGATTGACAACCTGGATGTTGGTAACAGTGAAAGTTTGAGTATGATACCAAGTTGGGAGAGAGAAGGACAGCTATGTTTCTATGATTTGGAAACAAGCAAGGAAAATCAAGGAGCAGCAGGAGTCTAATGGCTGAATGAGGAATCAAATGCGGAGATGAGCATCTGGGGAGAAATTTGAACTGCACAAAGATACTAGATTCAAGAACTGTGAAAAACAGAAAAAGAGCAGTGGAATAGATAATTGTTCACTCTACCTTAATTCTAACTTAATTGTTCGTTCCATCTTTACTTTTCAATTTCCTACCTTTTGAATGTTTGATTCAGTAACCTTAAAAGATACTTTCTTTGTTTATACGGTCTGACATACACAGGTTGTGTTTCCATTGCATGTATTAGAAAATACTTTTATCATTAAATTAAAGCCAAGGAAAATGATGTTATCAAAGTGCTCATTTTCTACATAAAAAAAAAAAAAAAAAAAAAAAAAAAAGCTGTAATTTGGAGATTTTCAACATTTACTTTTTCACCAAAAGTTGTCCTAAAGATACAATACAATAATAAAAAGCAAAGCTAAGCTTTAATAAGGAGTATAGAAGACAGTGAAAGCAGTTTAGTAGGTGGGAAAAAGGAGCCCATGTTCACTCATGTACTACTTCATATGTCATATAAATTAAGTCAGTAATACTATGTTTCTTAAAGTAGTCTGTGAAAGTCGTTGTCTTACAAATCCATCTATTGGCAGGTTTTTTCCATAGTTTGTGGAACTTCACTAAATTTTGCTGACAATAAGCCATTATTTAGAGGATTCTGCTTGAATTCAACATTTAAGAACAGAAAAGGTTTTCCAAAAATGGCCTGAATCAAAAACAAAGAAGACAGCTGGTGGATAAACAGGTCAATTTTTCTCATTAAGATACAGAAAAAACAGCCTGCTGCATACAGCCTGCCCTTCTCACCTACTGCAGTGAAGGCAGAACAGTCTTATCAGGTAAGGTCATTCTGCATGGCAGCTCTGCAATTTCTGTCTCACCCTTCATTAATCCACAGGGGTAACCAGTAGGAATCCAACAGCTCGTCATCACTTCAGTAACAAGCAGCATCAAAACAGGTTGTCAGTAGCCTCATTTCCTTCCACTGCATGTGAATAAGTAAGAATACTAAAAATTCAACAAAGTAAAACAAAAAACAATCAGTGGAGATTTTACTGGGAGGAGGGAAGTGTTACTTTTTTATTTTTTCTTTCTTTCTTTCTTTCTTCCTTCCTTCCTTCCTTTCTTTCTTTCTTTCTTTCTTTCTTTCTTTCTTTCTTTCTTTCTTTCTTTCTTATTCTGTCTCTTGTTAATATGATCTGCATTTGTACTCTATCTAGGAGAAAACTGGAAAACCATACAATAATTTCAGCATTTTTTGATGCTCAAAGACCTGCATTATAGACGTATTGTAAAGTATTTTCTGCTCAGAATTCAATGTAAATGTGTCTCTGGCTACTGAAGTAGATAAATACTTCTTGATAAGAAGAATATGGTAAAATGTGAATCAGCTAGAACGCAATCATCAGAATACATTCTCACATGGAAAGCTTCTGTCCCTTAACATTTCCATGAACTAATAGCTTAAATTAGCCTTTTGACGAAAGATGTTCCATAGAGACCCATATTCCTGGTTTGGTACATCATACAGTGTGATAACTGTTCCTAACACTATAATTTCATACTAGTAAAGACATAGTATGATTGTATATTTCCCTGTTTTTAGTGTAGCAACTCCAAAGAAATATAAACAAGATGATAAGAACTTGGAACACATTTGGGCAGATACTGTTGCCTGGCACCAGGGAAGACAAAATCACTAAGAATATGCTGATAAATCCCCACATCATTCCCTCCTTGTAGCAGTGCAGTATGCTCTGTGTGTTTCTCCCATCCATGATGTTTACTTCATCAGCCCGATGCTCCCCAGTGATAGCACATGAATAAAAGAGCAAGCAGTAAACTGTCAATTTATCACAACTCTACTAATGCAAACTCCATGTGGTGTTCTATTCCTCTTTTCTTCCTTAATGCTTCTTATCAATGTTTCAGAGTGGTTGCCAAAAGCTGTTCGAAAATCTGTTATCCCCAAATGTTATGTAGCTTACCATACACTGCAGAACTCCAGTGGAGGCTGTATAAGCAAAGCACAATTTGGCACCCAGTCAACATACTTCTTATAAGAGGAAACAATGCAAATTTACACAGCATATGATTTAAGTTTTAACTTAAAATGCTTTTTCAGTGATAAATAATGCAAACAATATTTTAACTAATAACAGGCACGCAATATAGGTGAAAGAAGAAACTACGTAACAGGTATTTTTGGACCAAAACTGGGAAAAACAGAGTCAATAATAATGTCAATGTCAATAAATAATGTAGGATGGTTGTTGCAGAAGGCAGAATCTGGATTTGAAAGATGTTTGCATTAAGCAGTATAAGATTAAGTGGTTGGAGAAAGTACACTGATACTGCCAACACAAGGCCGAAACTATTTATTAAACTCTGACCTGTTTGATGTTTTCTCTTTACACTGAAAGTCTCCTGTGAAAAAGTGAAAAAGAAGGGAAAATGAGAAAAGAAACAACTATATGAATGAAGCAAGTTAGGAAAGGAGACCAGGATCTAGAAGTAAAATTCTTTATGGTTAAAATTCTTTACCTTAGCTCCGCTACACACCTGTTTTTCCTGCTTGAGTAGCCATTAAGCTTGTGACAAGCAAAGCTTTTACTATTTAACATTGATCCAGTGAAAAGCCAGAGCAGAGAAAATGAGATTCAAAATGGATACTTAACAGAAAAGTTCTCTTAAAAAAATCCCATCACTATTATTGTAATTTTTTTCATGATCTTACCATAAACAAGGCGTGTAGGATACCTTTTAAGAACCCATAGGATGCAGGTTTACACATGCTCAAATTTACTTCTCAGTGCAGGAGACATCACATGCCATTGAATTTCTGATCATATAGCAAACTGCCCAAATAATTTAGGCAAAGAATATGGGTTACCTGATCAATGCAAAAAAAATTGACTGGACTGTGTAAATCAATAGAGATTTTCTTTTATATATGTCTTCACACATTGTGTTTAAAAGCTGTACCTTGATTTGATGGGAATTTCTGGATCTTGCAATAAAAAACAGCACAAACAATGATTGTTGGCCCCACGGCAATTTATTGTTAATTAAACAACTTTCCCTAAAAATTGATGTTGGCTTGAAGCCTTCATCTTATCATCAGTGCATGACAATCATAACTTTTATTGTTCATTCATTCATTAATTCAGTCTGTCAGAGAGTCAGTTATTTTATTTAATTGAAAAATCAATCGAAATTGGTTTAACTGCCTTGAGAGCTGTGAGTTTTAGCCAGCGGTTTTGCTTTGCTTTCATGATATGGTGTTATTTTTCATCATTTTCAACAAAAGCTTATTTTTTTTGCATTAATTGCAGAATTTTCATTGGTGGTCTGTCATTTAAATCCTGGCATATAACCCCTAGTTTAAGAAAAGAAACATGAGAAAAAAAGATCTTAGCTAAATGGCCCTAATGGGAATCTGATTTAACAAACTTAAGTATCTTTTTAAAACATCAATGTTCATAATTTTGAAAGAGCAGGGACAAAGATTATCAGGACCTGTTAAATTTGCCCATGAGACAGATGCACGTGTGTTCTCAGGCTTCCCAAACCTGGTTTTGCTACATAAGAGAGTCTGTCTATAGTCCCACACCACGAGTTTTAAAAGTAGAGAAAAAAGGGAGAAAAGTAGCAGGGAGGAAGCACTTCTGCCAGTTCATTGCACACCTAACCTACTGCAAAAACAGGAGATAAAAGATGTTACCTCTTTTGTGATTACTTAAACGCCAGTGGGTCTTTTTGCTTGTAGGTATTCCATATCTTCCTCTGCTGAGCACAGCAGGCACACCTCATCCTCGCGTTATCTGGATGCTGCTTCCTTCAAACTATCGTAATTTACTAAAATGGAAGATGAAGGCTGTAGTTATGGGAATCTTTATGCCTCTGAATCAGCACATCTCTATTGATCTCATTGTATTTAAATGTGATTACATTTGAGGCTCTAATTGTCCAGGGAATACTTCAGGAAATTTGTTTTGCCTGTTAACCCGCCATTCCCTTCTCCTCTATTAATCTTTTTTGGTAGGTAGGTTATATTATAGTCACAGGTCCATATGCATCCTGCTCCAAGAAAAGATGTTTCCCAAATCTTTCTTTCTTCTTAATAATCCATGCATAGTTTGAATTCTTAGGAACAGAGGAGATTTTTTTTTTTTCCTTTGATTTAAGGCTTCCATGAACCTGACCTGTTTTTAATGAATGAAAAAGGGACTGGTTCCAAATTTTTAAACAGAGCCTGAAGATACTTTGTTTCCCCCTCTCTAAATTTTACTCAATACTTATGGTGAGTGGGTCAGTATGTCTTTAAAAAAAACACCCAAAAACATATTGTTAATACTTTTTTGTGATTCTCCTTGAGGAAAGTAAAATTTTCTCTTCTGATTTTTCTTTTTCTCTCCCTCTTGAATATACTTCACATTGGCATGATGCTGTTTATTTTTTACTGATGTATACCTTTAACTGAGCTTCATAGAATGGTAAAAAGACATATTTCCAAAATGGATATAACCATTCAAGTTCTATAACCAGGTTGTAAAAACACCTCATATATGATCTAAACAAGGAAAATTTCTGGTCCTTTAAAAATACATGCAAATAATAAATACTTACAGCAATGCCTTAGCATTAAAAAAAAAAAAAAAAAAAAAAAAAAAAAAAGAATACTTGAGCTCTTTTATACTACATCTTCCAATAAAACTCTGTCTCTAAAAGGCTGTAGTGCAGTAGAAAGCCTACGCTACTGGCACATTATAATGAGATGAAGTGAGATGACAGTGGGAACGTGAACAAGAAAGCTTTAGAGGATTGTCTGAATGACAAGAGAAGAATTTCAAAGTGTTTCATGGAGGTGGCTATACTTTTTGGTTTTCTCTGTTACATTTCAGGTAGGGGCTCCCCCAACAGGGATTGAGTGGCAATGAGGATAAGGGATATTCACTGTCAAATCAACTCTACGTCTTTATCTCTGTCTGTCTCTGTCTTACTCCTTCTAAGAATAGAATAATCCCATCTTTTCATAATACAGTGACATTGCTCAGATCTTTCATTACGCCAGGATTAAGAAGAAAAACTGGGGGTGGGGCTGTGAGGGGAGAGCAACCTCAGTTTGATTCTTCTTGTTCCACCACCTTCCCTCTTTGTACTTTCGCATCTGACTCAGGAGGCAAACCAACTCCACCTTGTGCTCTTTTAGATTTAAAGGTTATTAACAACTGCAACATTAACCTGCTCAGACCTTATTTTCATTAGCTTAGATGATAGGATGGCAGGATTAAACTAGCTGGAAGGAGCATGATGTGATTTAGTTCTATTTGATGCTTCTGCCTTAGTAAATGTCAGAAGCAGGGGACAGAGTATTAATAATCATTTGCATCCAGTATGCTAACGGCAGATCTCCAAGAGAATGTGCTCTGTAAAATAAAGCTCCAAGGTAGCAAGCCCCCCCTTGCTTTTAACTCAGCCAAAAAATAAATGCAAACAAGCCCATTCAAGACATCTCTGACAAATGCAGGGTTAAATAAAAACACTAGTATCTATTTAAAAGCAGAGAAGCAGTTTGCTGGAGCAGTTATTTCATGTTAATCACTTTGTATTTACTGCAGCTTGAGAAAGACTCATTTGTTATGCAGACAGTGTTCATTGTCGTAGCTTGATCATTAATGCACTGCTGCCAGCAACAAAATGAATTAGCTCTCTGAATACTAAACTGGGAAACCAATGTTGAACCAGAGTGGCACAATGACACTTACAGGATTAAAATATACTACCCAGCTATGACAGGGTGCATTTGTGGCCTTTGCTAACTATCATCTATTTTTAAGATTAGTATTAGTAGGAAACCTCTCTGGAATTGTTGAAAATTGTAGGACAAACAATAGTGATCATTTATGTTCCCATGGGAGTGCATACTCTTTCTGGAATATAAATCTCTCAGGAATTATTTCCCATGCTTGACCACAGCCATTTTTTTCCCATCAACAATTTATCATTTATCCCTTTACATGCATGCTTTGAATTTCTGCAATTCCTAGCATACCGTAGATCCATAGCAGCACTGTGGAAAGTACATGAATACAAAACACCAAGGAATCAAAGCCCTACTGTGTCTATGAAGAGATGTCACAGACATGTGCAAAAGCAGAGTAACAAAGCAAATGCCACCTGTCACTCTCAATGTTTTTATACTGCTTTTGATGTCCCTATGTCACAAGAATAACAACATTAATCTCAGAATGCTAGGTTGTTACTATTAGCTATAACCTGCTCTGCACTGGTCGGTAAACTAGAAAGGGCTGATTGTATATTTAAAATAAAAACTGGGGGAGGGGGCAAGGAAGAAAAAAAAAATAGATGGAAAAATAGCTTAATCAGCCAAGGTTTTTGGTGGATTTATGCTGCATTCATATCTATTTTAGTGGGAGCTCAGGGTTTGCCCTGTAATAAGATGTGTTCAGGTCAGAGCAGAAGGCAGCAGCTTCCTTTGTATCTCCTAAAAACTCTGTGCTCAGTTCACTGAGATATTGCAAACGCAACACTCCCAGACATTCAAAAGGGAGAAAAGGGCACCCAAAGGCAATAGGAACTTATAAAAAACCTCGTTGTACGTTTTAGGAATAGTACCATGTGCATAAAGTTGTCATAAATTGAAGCTTAAGGAACAAAACCCTGAGCTAAGTTGTACAGAAGAGATCCAGATTTGAGTTGAATTTTTATGTTCTCCAAGAAAGAAAAAAAAAAAAAGTGGCAAGTGGCACAGTATTCCCTACTCCTATGAGAGTGTTTTTCATCCCAATTAGAAATAAAAGATGCTTTAACCTTTATATGCAAACCCAAACACATCAGAAAACACATCATAGCCCAAACACTTAATACAAAATAATGGTTAAAAACTACTGTAGAGTTGATGCTGATGGCTGATTATTTTTGCAGATTAGTATGTTTTAAAGTTAATATTTTATAACATAAATTATAACTGGTTCTCTTGTTCTATTTATTTGTGTATGTTCTTTTTGAGAAATGCAGCCCTTCAGGTTTAGAAAGGACTATGTTCAAGATTAATGTTCAAGAATGAAAACAAGCTGTAGGAGAGGGGAATTGTCATCATCATTATGCAGTTTTCTGACCTCAAAGACTATTATCTAAAATAATAATAGTGTTCATTTACTAGTGAAGTAACACTCTGCAGTTAATTAAATGTCTGTACAGTGGTATGAAATCATTAAATAAGTATATACCATAAATGCTAGAGTTGCATGAATTGCCTTTTGCTGCCCATTTTGAAACACATTACAAGAGCAACGTCAAGCTCCGTGGAACTTCCTCCATGTAGTTGATGTTCATCTCATTTGTCACAACTCCAGCCAGTTCTTTAGTGGAACATATCAGCTGGTTAGCAGTAGATTGTAGTAACATAGGATAATAAGAAAATGATACTTTATCCAACTCAAAGGTACTGGTAATTTCTGTAAGCAGAATGTAGTTATCAAAAGTTAATTTGCCCCAGATACAGTGACAGAGGCTTTGACTAAGTAAAAAAAAAAAAAAAAAAAAAAAAAAAAGAAAGAAAGAAAAGAAAAAGAGAGAGAGAAGGAGACATTTCTTAAGCCATCCACTTCAGTGCAAAATACATGCTGAAAAATTCTCAAAGGTGAAGCAACCTATTTCATTGTTATAACACTAGGCAAAGTTACCAAAAAGGATCTATGAAATCATATCCATAATCTTGGAAAACCACGCAGTGTAGTTTCCATTTCTAAAAGGATTAAGAGCAGAGCACATTAATTGGTCATAACACACTGCTAATGATTAAAAAATAAGAATTTTCCTCACTGAATAATTAGTTTGTGTCATTCCAGAATGGTGGTTGTGCTTTTATCCCTCATTTTTCTTAAGGGTTCTGAAATTTACTGATCCATGTTATCATTTGTCTTGTAGTTGTTTTAGTTTTGTTTGGTTAGGCGCCTTGAGACCCACAGGCACTGAAGTCATGATGGTTATCACTACTATTAGGAAAAAGGACTTCATATTTAATTATGTTATCTTCTCCTGACAGAGTGAGGGTTTGAAAGGGAAGAATAAGTACTGTCAATATTCCTTATTTATATCTCAAATCAGAAATTAAATATTACACTGTCTATAAATGCATATACTACTGAAAGAAAAAAAATAATGCCGGAGTCTATGCCAATGTCATTTGGGGGGGGATATCCCTGTATGGTAGGAAAAAGGTTTCCTTGTCTTCGGAAAAAAAACCCCACATCTTAATAGTACCCAAAGCTGCATGAAATAACAGAAAATAGGTATAAAAATCTACTGAGCCCATCTCCAGTACAAGAATGGTTTCTTACAAATCTTGTCGCATGAAACAGTGGAACTTCCACTGATGTTCCTAAAATATTCCCTTGGGTTGTTTTGCCTAATCTCAAAAGTGAGTTTCAAAAAAATACTTTGAGATTTCATTTTTTTTTTAACCCCAAAGCAATCATAGTGGGAGCCTTAGAAAAATTTTTTTCTGTCTACAGATTTTCTAAAATGTTTTTGGAAAAAAACATGGGCATTGGCAAGTTTCTCTTATTCTTCATTTGGTTAAAAAAAAAAAATATTCAGTAGTCTGTATTGGCTGTTTGTTTGGGTTTTTTTTTCCCCTCTTCTTCCTCAATTATTGATTCTTGGCTTTCATTCATTCTAGAATTTTTAAGCTTGGAAAGAGGCAGAACAGTTTACTGAGTGAGGCAATTAGGATTTTACACCTTATTCTTTCATTTATCTTTCCTTAATACCTCTTCATGTTTGCCTTTCTTGCATATTTAGGTATTTGCTTTTCATACTGTTACTATGGGTCTCCACAGTATTAATCCATGTAGGACTTTGATCTTTGCCTACAAATGTTCTAAAATATAATTACACTGTATTGACATTTTTCATATCTTTTAATATTTCTGCTATCTTTTTTATATACTGACATAATGAAAAGCCTGATCCTTATTTTTGTTGAAATAAATACAAAGTAAAAACAATTCCTTTAGGCTTCTAATCCATATACATATCTGTACCATTCCCCTTCTTTCAACCCTCCCCTCACCAATTTCTTGTTTAGCAGAACTTCTCTTTTCTTGTCCACTACAGTTTTCTGTTTTGAAGAAATTGTGGATTGTTATATCTTTTCTTCATTAGGTACTCCTTACAAGATGTCTCAGTCTGTCTCCAGTCTCCTAAGTTTTATTAGTTCCTCTTGCTGACCCATTTTGCTCTTATTTTTGCAAAATTTCCTTTCATGAAATCTAATTCACTTGTATTGCTGCATGAAAGGAATTAACTCCCTCACTGGGGGAAAAAAAAATCTAACCAAAGCAATCTCCCAAACAACAACCAAAAAATTGAAATGGGGGAGACTGGAATAAACTCAGCAGAAAATTCCAGCTGTCGCAGAAACAACACAGGAGGACTATTGACATAAGTGATTACTTCACAGTTGTTATTAAATCCTACACTCACAACAGTCACAAGGTTTGATAAAATTTTGATTTTATTATATGTGTGGGATCTGAGAATGATATTTGCAGCTCAGCAAACACCTTTTTCCTACATTCCATTTTAAAAAGGTCTGTCTGAAGCAGCCACTGTATAAATGCTAAGGGTACTTCCATGCTGGTGATGCATTATTTACCCTCTCTACTGTTGTATCTCACTTCTTATCCATCTCCAGGCACTGTAATACAAGAGGTGCTTGACTGGGAAGAGAGATTTAGGGAGAAAATAGAGGAAGGGATTAGAATTAATAGAAACATGGAGAAAAAGTTCCCACTGAAACAGTTAAGAAGGATTATTTTCATTTTCACACTACATTTTGTCACAAATTATGTGTCTGCTACTAACCATACCACTCATTTGCTTTTCAAGCTGCAGCAATGTGCTGATGAGCAATTCCTGGTGGAGCTCCAAGCATTCAGTTGTAGAGGAATTCCTTTCAATAACATGTATTTTTATAATAAAGAATCAAAATGTTGCTTTGCATTCAGAGACAGAAAAGAACCATCGACGAATTAGTCAAATAAATACATAAATGCACGTCCATGTGTTTTTGTGTGTGATCATTTTTCTGCAACAAGAAAGCAGAATGGAAAAATTATTTGAGAAGTAAAATTGAAGAAAAAAATTCCTTGAATGCATATAATAAACGTCAAATTAATTCTATGACTTACAACACTGTACACCAGCTGTCTCACTCATTATAATATGACCTAGATCTTAAGGGTTATGTTTATAGTGTAACAATTAGGTCAACATATTGGCAGCAGATCTGTACAACAAAATGGTTGGTAATGGACTTGACACACACATTGTATGCTTTTCTGTGGTTTTACTTTAGACCGTCTCTAGGCTAGTCCTGTAGAGTTAGTACACAGTAGTGGTTGGAAGATTTTAGGTACTTGCAGACCTCTTGGTTTAGCTTCATCTGAAAGGGACTCCTTTGTCATTCCCTGAGAGCATGCTGTGGCGCAAGCTAAAGTGCTATGAGGGAGAGCAAAGGGGAGATTGACTGAATGAAAACACTAACATAGGAACACCCAGGTAAAACTGTGTGCTGTTTGATACCTTTTCCACAGTCAATATTCAGGGGTCACCTCCCCCAAGCTCAGGAGCGAGGCATCCCAACAAAGAGCAAGTCAGGCAAAAATGCCAGGAGGCCTGCATGGATGAACAAGGAGCTCTTGGACAAACTCAAACTCAAAGAGGAAGCCTTCAGAGGGTGGAAGCAAGAACAGGTAGCCTGGAAGGAATACAAAGAAATTGTCTGAGCAGCCAGGGATCAGATTAGGAAAACTAAAGCCCTGATAGAATTAAATCTGGACAGGGACATCAAGGGCAACAAGAAAATCTTCTGTAGGTATGTTGGTGACAAAAGGAAGATTAGGGGAAATATAGGCCCTCTCTAAAAGGAAATGGGACGCCTGACTGCCTGGCATATGGAGAAGGCTGAGGTACTCAGCAACTTTTTTGCCTCGGTCTTCACTGGCAAGTGCTCTAGCCACACCGCCCAAGTCACAGAAGGCAAAGTCAGGGTCTGGGAGAACGAAGAAGTGCCCACTGTAGGACGAGACCAGGTTCAAGACCATCTAAGGAACCTGAAGATGCACAAGTCCATGGGACCTGATGAGATTCATCTGTGGGTCCTGAGGGAACTGGCAGACGAAGTTGCTAAGCCACTTTCCATTATATTTGAAAAGTTGTGTCAGTCTGGTGAAGTTCTCACTGCCTGGAAAAGGGGAAACATAACCCCCATTTTCAAAAAGGGAAAAAAGGAAGAGACGGGGAACTACAGGCCAGTCAGCCTCACCTCTGTGCATGGCAAAATCATGGAGCAGATCCTCCTGGAAACTCTGCTAAGGCACATGAAAAATAAGAAGGTGACCTGTGACAGCCAACATGGCTTCACTAAGGATAAATCATGCCTGAAAAATCTGGTGGCCTTCTACAACAGCATTACAGCATTGGTGGATAAGGGAAAAGCAACTGATGTCATCTACCTGTGTTTGTGCAGAGCATTTGTCAATTGGCAAGATGAACAAAGAGTTTATTTACTACTTGTATGTCTTTTCTACAGAGAACAAGCTGTCTACACTAGCATTATCTATGGTGCAAAACAAGTACCAACACCACGTGAAGTTCATTAACTGCAAGGTTTCACTTTACACTTCAACAGGACATTTTCTGTAAAGCACTTGTCTCTTAGATGTCAACTAAAGCTGGTCATTGAAACTGTCAGAATCTAAGGTTGCTTTTTGTTGATATTTTTGGGGCAGAGAACAATTTCAAAAGATCTTAAATTGGATAATATGTTATATCTTGGAGTTTTTTGGTCCTCTGTTCAGTTGTCTCTATTTGGCCTGTCTTTGTACGACAGAACAAGTAGAACTAGCATGAAATATTTATCAATTATTTAAAAGTCTCCCTTTAAAAAAAAGGCAGATTTTTATGTTATGGAACTAAGCTGTAATACTTAGTTTTCAACTCTTTTAAAATGTATTATCACAAAATTTATATTTTAGGACTGATGATGATCCCGTGGAAACCATATGGTAACAGAAATTGTCTTTAGGAAAAGTTTTAGGTTTATGACTTAATTAGAAGTGTCTTACCTGTAGTTCAGTACTAGACAGTGTAAAGAGAAAAAAAAAAAAAAAAAGAAATCTTGTGTCATCCTTGTAGTTATCATTAATTCTACTTTCAGCCACCATTTCACAGGAACCAGTCTGTGTAGGTGGGGGATGTCTGAAAAAAGAACATTTAACCAGATTAATAAATGATTTCATTATGTAGAACTGCTTGATGAATACATGGTGAAACATCTGTTATCTTGGTGATAGGAGCTGTCTGAACTCCACTAACTCTATGCAGTAAATTTCAGGACAGAATGAGGCAGTATAACAAGAGAAATTAGACATTCAGAGGGACTATCTAAACTGTTTAAATTTGTCATAAAATATAGTAACTATTAACACTCCAGTAGCAAAGGAGAGAATCAAACATTATTTTGTCCAATTTCTGAGTGTCTTTCTTGGGCAGCTGCAAAGTATGAAAGATTTAGAACTTCTCTCTAAGCTCCATACTTTATATAATAATCAGGGAAAATATTTTGTCCTAGTATTTATGGAGCAGAATCTTGTGGGTTTCTGCATGCTTCTAGGAACAGTTGGTAGACAACTGTGTGCCCACACATCCTTTATTATTTTAAACACACTTATAGGCTTCAAAGACATAGAAGGTATCGGCACTAATTTTGCACTGCGTATCTTTGGTTTACTTTCTTGGGATTCTTCCATTTGACTGCAGTGCATTACAAGCAAAAAATATAACTAGAATAGGATAAAGAGCCATGACTAGGGCATGATTCAGGAAGGTTCTGTTTGCACTCATCAGGTAAAGTTGCATAGGTAGAGTACCAAAACTGAGGACCTAAGATTAGAAGCTCTCTGAATACTTAAAAGTTTTCCGTCTAGGTGGCAATGAGGCTCTGTCCTCAGTGGTAGCTCAGGGAGGGTAGATGGGTTGAGGTATAAACCCTGAAGAATAGTTTTTAGGCAGATAGGTTGACCTTAGCTCTGATGGAGACAGCAATCTTTATACAAAGGTATAAATACATGAGTTTATTTGCACTTGTTCTTCTGCTTTAGCTCCTCTCTCTGTGTGATGTGTTTGAGAAAATGTTTTGTAAAGCCGTCTAGATGGTCTCCATGGCCAATGTTACCAGGCATGAGAGTGAAATTTCCTATGGTTAACTGGGTAGTAGAGATAAATACCTTTTTAAAACTAATAGAACACAACTAAGATCAGTTTCTTATCAGCACATTAAGGCTACAGGAGTCCACCAAACCAGACATGAAGAAAGTAATGTATATACTGTTTACTTCAGTGAGGTGAAATAATAATCTTCAGTTAGAAGGGACTGGAACAAAATCAGATGTGTTTGTTCCCTGTTTCATTAAAACCTTCACAGTTTTGTGCTAGTACCCAATCCTATGTGGAATATGGTCCTACAGTACTGTACTGCAAATAGCAGATGAGTGAAGGCTTCAACGTGTGAAGCGTCAGCACAAGCTACGTAATAAGAGCGTATGAACTGAGATTCCTGAGAGGAAAATGTAGTGCCCAGAATGTATGAATGAATTTTGAAAGACTACATAATAATTTGATTATGTTAAGAAATAATTATTCCATTTTTGTATGACCAACTGCTGTAACACTGTTGATTGGTTGGTTTATTTTTTTTAATACACAGTCTCAATAAAACTTTTATTGTAATCCTTGTATGCTGTGACATTTTATGAAATCTAAGGAATTTAGGGGTCCATTAGTACAGGATTTGGAACTTGAAATATCTGGAAGTGTTTGTGGCAGACATACTTCTGTCCTATCTGAGCTAGATGTGTTGTGTATAATAATAAAAAAACAAAACAAAACAAAACAAAACAAAACAAAACCCAAAAACACCACATTGCCCACACATTTAGAGCCTAAATTAAAAAAAAAAAAAAAAAAAAGCCCTGTAAAATAGGTAGAAAAACATAAACTTTCATAACACTTTAAAATTGCTCAAAAGGATTGTTAAATTTAGACTTTTTTTGTTCTTAATTTCTTTTTCTTTAGAAAATAGATATGTAAATGAATAATAACATCATCAGATATTTCTGTCTGAAAAATGACTAGCATTTGACTCAAGACACAAAGATATCATTGTGCTGGGAAGCATACATGCAATCTAGACAGCTTGTGTTTTTCCCAGTAAGAATGGGCACAAACAGAGAATGAATGCAACAAGAAACCGTGGATTTTGGAGATTAATCGCTTGATAAATACACAGCCTAAGAATCATGTTCCTCTGATCAACCCCATTTCTTCCTGTTGGGTGGTTCCACATACTCCATTCAGGCACATGCCTAATTTCCGAGATGCTGGAAACATAAGCATTGCTGAACATGTCTTACCCTGACTCAAAACTGGAAAAGGGGTTGGGATGCAGCCAGACACTCCCAAATGTAAAGTCTCAGATATGAAGAGAGTATTAGTAAGCTGTAATAATGAATTAAAATTAGAGAGGAAACTAAAATAAATGCTAAAAGTTAGATTGTAATTCTAACAAACCTCTCAGAATATTTACCACGCACTGATGGAGACTGAGGGAAGTAACTGAAGGTTGGAGAAAGGCAACCGTTGCACCCACCTCCAGAAACAGTCATTGATCCACCCAGGAGTCACTCAGTCCATGGGAAAATCGTGGAGCAAGTCTTTTTGGGACATGGTTATGGGCACATGGAGCAGTCATCATGGATTTTTTGAGAGTAAATCATTCAGACTAACTTCTGTGATAAAATGATTGTGTGTGTGGACAAAAGAAGAGCAGTGGTTGTCCACTCTACCTTGAATTTAGCAAGACTTTTGACATTTCTTCCCACAGCATTCTCATGTCCAACTTAGGTCGTTGTGCTCTGGATGGGTGGACAACCAGACAGGTAATAATCTGGTCGAATAGCTGGGCCTGGAGAACCATGGTCCAGTGGCAATTGTTGTACCACACACAGATCTGACCTGGACCTGTCCCATTTAACATCTTTATCAGTGATGTCGAGCCAGTGGTGAAGAACACACTCATCACATAGGGATTGCAACACCAAACTGCGGGGTGGAAACATGGTGCACCAGCTGATATGTTAGAGGGGGCACAGCTGCCATACAAAGGGACCCAAAGAAGTTGGAGGAACTGGCCAACAGGAACCCCATGATGTTCAACAAGGGCAAATGTCAAGTGTTGCCCCAGGGAGGAAAGAGCTCCTCAACAACACTGGCTGGGGACAGAAGGTCTGGGGAGTAGCTATGGAGGAAGGCCTTCAGGGTGGTGGTAGACAGTGAGTTGAACATGAACCCATGGTGTGCCATGGTAGCAAAGGTGTCCAACAAGTCCTATACTGTATAAACAATGGCACAGCCTGTAGATTGAAGGAAAGGGTTATACCCTTATATGTGGCACTCATCAGACCACATCTAGATGCCGCATCCAGTTGTGGGCCCCGACACAGGAAGGACATGTACATACTGGAACACTTGCCCTGTGAGTAGAAGTTGGGGGAGCTAGGTTGGTTCAACCTGGAGAAGGGGTGGCTTTAGAGGCACCTTACAGCCCCCCTGTGCTTACAAAGGGTCATTGAGGAGACAGTCAGGCTCCTCACGGTGCTGCAGAGGAGGTTGTTGAGAGACAACAGGCACAAGTTGCAGCAAAAGAGGTTCAGACTTGGTATAAATAGTAAATTTTCCTCAGGAGGACAGTGAGGCAGTGGAGTAAGTTGTCCTAAGATTTTATGTTATTTCTGTCCTTGGAGAAGGTACTAAGTGGGCCAAGATGTGAGCAGCCTGGTCTGACCCCAGAGCTGGTCCTAACTTGGCGAGGGGTGCACTAGAATCTTTCCTGCTTCAGTTATCCTGTAATTTCTATGATCATTCAGACACTGAAGACTGTGGAACATGTTGCTTCTTGTTTTGGCTCTGGATAGCAAACATCATCTTGCATGTGTCAGAAGACCCTATTAGAGATGATAAAGTTGTCACTTATTAATTCCAAAGTTACATAAAGAATCTAAGCAGCATAGAAGTGGAGAAGATCCAACCTGTTCTTATGCAAGGTCCTTTTAAAACGTGCTAAAAGATTCTGCTTTCCAAGGAGATACAATAAATACCTACTTTCAGTGAATGAAATGTATATATATAAAACCATATATATATATATATATATATAAAGCAAATAATTTGTTAGGGAAAGGTTTTGAAGAACATTGTTTTATTCAAAATAAAACCCTTGTACAGATGCTGTAATAGATTGTGCTCCTTAAAATCCACCTAAAAGGTTTTGTTTCCTTTTTTATGCTCCTGTCTTCCTAGTCTATCCTGTTTTGTGTTATCTCATTTGCCATACTTCTCCCTTCTCCCTTTCCTCTTTCCATTGTTTCACAGTATACATGCTTGTTGCTACGTGTTATTGATAATTCTGCACTATAATTTTGTACAACTTTTAATAATGACATCATTTAACATACATAAATGATTGTTTGCTATAAAATGACCATTTGTTGTTTTGTTGTTTGTTTTTTTAAATTCTGGAAAACAGACAGCATCTATGTACTTGATAGCTACTTGTTAGCACCATGGTAGTAGAGAAAATGAATGCTTAACGGTCACAAAGTTCACAAGTCGTTACTTGGTTTCTATTTGATTTTCATAAGTAAGATTTCAAGGGCCTGTCCACAAGCAATGAAAATGTATTACTACATGAATAATTTTCATGCATGGCAATGTCTTAAGAACTATTCAGCATTGTAAATGTGTTCTTCTTAGTGCAATTATGAAACTTACAAAGAGCACCATTAGCGAGATATTTTTACATAAGTTCATATTGTTCAGTTATTTTATTGCAGAAGGTAAAAATAGGTATCCTAGCAGAAAATCCAAGGAGAAAAAAATGATAAAAATCATCATAACACTTCCCCTCAGCTGTGTTGGGTATGAGAGGACAGTTCTTCATAAGACCAACTGTGCAATAGCACTGAAGATCTCAGCCAAAGTCATGGAACATAGATGGAAATGAGAATCCATAGAAATTTGTCAACTGAAGATTCAAACAGAGATTGTCTTTTTGGTTTTGCATATTGAAGACAAAAATTTTGATGGACAGATAGATCCAGGCAGTATTCCTAGTCTGAAGATGGAGTATTACAACTGCCCTTGACAAAAACATACCTTTGAAACATCTGTTTAGAGGTATTTGTCTATTAGCAGAAATGTATTTTAATTTCTCTAAGTTTTTCAGCCTATACTGCTAAAATTCAGGAAAATCATCTGGGTATAATCCTATAATCCAACATTTCTCCCAAAAATAACTTAAGATAAATATTTCAATATGTTACCTTTCCAAAAAGAAAATCAGACAGACACTACTTTTCCCTGTGAGTAGAAGGATGCTAGATTTCAAATTAGATAACAATAGTTTTCTATATTTTTGCATTTTTATAACATAGCACACATCATATTCTGTTGCTCGCTGAACTGACATTTCAAAAATACTTTTAACAGAAGTGAGAGAACCACATATAAGAAAAAAATAAATACTCTTAAACTCATATCCCTTTGATTCTTCAAAACTGGTTTAGAGAGAAGTTAGAGGTTGTGTATGGACCTTGCAATCATAGTGTAACAAATCAAATAACCAACCAACTCTGAAGAAAAATTCTGTCTGTATAAAAATGAAGGGGAGACAATTCTGACTGGAGTCTAGAAGCTTCTAACTATTGTGTTTAAGATCAAACATCCCAGTTAACTATCTGACTTTATGAGACTTTATCACGAATTTTGAAACATTGCTGTACTAGTTAAACTTTGGAGAGATACCAGAAATATTTTCCAGAATCTATTCTTAATGGAGATAGCCAACCTGCGCTATCTAAAAATAAATAAAACAAAAGTGATGAGGACAGATTGTTTTCTCGTCCCAACTTAGAATTTAAGTTCAATGCTGTATTCTTCTATCAGCTTTCACTTGGACTCTTAAATATACAAATTTAACTATTGTTTACTGTGAGTTAAAAATACACGTCTTTCTTTCAATATCCTAAATAAGGCCTTAGAAGCACTGTAAGGGTAATACTTATTTTAGAGGCAATGCCAAACCTACATCACACTGATTCAATGCAGCATTCTGTTTCTAAAATTGGATGTAAGCTGCAGATTCAGAATATAGCATAATGAGACCATGCAAATCTGTTTTTCACTCCATGTTTGACTTGTTTTTAATCCTATGTAATAGGTAGTTGTCCGATCTATGCTTGATCCTGTTATGAAAGAGCTTGTTTGGATCAGGTGGAACCAGATGAAATTCACTTAGAGTGAGGCAGGAGCACCATGGCTCATCCTACCAGTGACACACTTGCCTGTGTCAGAAGAGTGGGACAAGACTAATCCACACAAACCCATTCTTCTTCCCCTCCAAGACCAGGACAGGCCTAATCGCTTGACCTGCCTGTAGGGAAACTCATTTCATCACATAGCTACAAAGAAAAAACAACTGTAGCAATTAGATGGATAGGGATATGATTAAATATAACTATAAATATATGTATATGTTTATAAAATAAATTAGTGTGAGTTGACTATGCGATTCTGTCATTCCCTCATGATCCAGTACTGTAATCTCATACACATCAAGAAGAAGGTATAAGAAATTTTCTTATGGTTCATTATCTCCAATTAATAAAGTCTGATAGTCCTCTGTAATGTTATGACACATCTTCATAATGCCACCTTCAGGCTTCCATTAGTGCAAAATGTTACCTACACAATGAATAAAATTCCCACTGCACATCTTTTCCTAGAGCAGAACAGGCTGAAAACATAGAATCTGAATGCTTAATTATATTCACTAATATAATGAATATAAGTGCCAATTAAACTCAAATTGTCACAAATTTTTACTATTAATGGATGCCTTTGTTTTTTGAGGTTTTTTGATTCATATATGTTCAAATGTTTTCTGTTTCAAGTAATTCTCATGCTTTTTTTATGGTGTCTTTCTTTTCTTTCCTGTACAGATGGAAGATGAAGTCCCTTTTCTGAATAATTCGTGCCTCTAGATGTGACATAAAAAGCATGACCTTAATCATCTAGGCCATTCCAGTCTCCACTCCCTTATCCTCTTACATCATATTAGCTGGCTCATTAAAAGTAACCCAATATTTAAAAACACAAATATATGATAGTTCAGGAAAATATGAGGAATATGCCAGTTGATTCAAGTAATTCCTTTTACACATTTATATCAAGTGGGTAGAAAAAAAAAGAAACACTTGGCAATGGAAAGACAAGAATTAGAAGAAAAAGAAACACAATCTTCATTTTAGGTGCCGCATTTTATTCAACTGCTGTTGAATAGAATGGGGAGAGGTTTGTTAATAAAATGAAGTGAACAAATGGACCTTAGATACTGTATCACAAATGAAGTACCAGTTATGCTCCATAGTCCCATTTTCACATTATTTAACTTAAGTTTGCCATAGGACTCTTTCATTGGTGATTTCTTTGCTGATTTTCTTTCTATATCTGTTGTTTAGCCACATATTTTTACAAATACAATACCAAGTCATGAATTTGCTTTCTACATATCTTTGATTTACTAATTGTTTACTAAATGATGATTAAAGGATAAAAACTATGTTCTTATGCCAACGGTTCTAGTTTAAGGTCTCCAGATTGTATGACTATTTTCACTAAACATACTGTAAAAATATTCAAAATACTTCTGATACTGTATTGTATTCACAGTATTGACTGAGAAGTGTTAAACTCATTAGGCAATTAGAGACTGGCCTGTGTCAGCCATAACTCCTTGTCATCTTCATACATAATCTGCTCAGCAAATCAATGCAATACAAACTGATTTCTAGCTATTGATCTAAACCACTTCACATATAACAAAAACCTGATTCTGACAAATGATAGTATAAAAGGAAGAGGATGTGTAAATTGCTGTCATTTGACAGCTAGCATCTATATTATTTCCATACTTACAGAACAGAGCAGATCATTTTTCAAAGTGTTTAAAAGACTAACTGCTGTTTGAATGCTTGTGGATATTAAGCAAATTGATGTGCATTGATGTACATAACCTTATAGCTTATGTCATTGACCTTATGAGAAACAGATGTGCTGGAGTAATTCTTGTGCTGTAATTCATGGGCAGTCTCTTAGATTCAAAGCTTTTCCTGTCTCCAATGCTGAGATCTTTCTCCCAAAATGTTATAAAAAGGCTGAAGTAACTGAAACTCTCAGCTCTGTGATTTCCAGTATCCTATCAAAAAGGCAGACACTTTCCCCAAATTAAACTTTGAGGATTTTACACATGAATGCACAATGATTACAGAAAGAAAAAAAGGTATCGATAGTGGCTAATTATGACAGATTTCAATTTCCAAGTTGCATTACTTTTAACTTATTGTATTCTGAAGATGACGAGACTCTCAAAGTTTCTTACGGATGATAAGAAATTACTGTAAACTGGCAGATGAAGTATCTTTTAAGACATTCCAGATTTCATTAACTGTCACCAAAATCAAAGCAGGGAAAAGGAAAGTCTAGTGGGTGGACTCCAGGTCCACCCAGTGTATGCCTCAAAAATGCTGGCTTCTGAAAGCACGAGGTTTTGGGGCATTCTGCCAAATAGTCTTCCCTGGAGTACGATAAAAACTTCAGCTGCTGTCACTGGATGTCAAAGTCTGTTCCAAAGCCAGAGTATTCCTGAAGCAACACTTCCCTCATTCTTAGCTCGCAGGTCCCTTTATTTCAGACTTTCAGGTGGTGTAGCCTGGTGTAAATCGAATAAATTTAAGTGAAAAAGGTCAATAACTACCTTTAGAAGTACCATAAATTGAGAGATAATAAGGTTTTTAAAAGAAGTAGTTATAAAGGCACTGTACATGCATTCATATTCTTTAACTCTTGTAATGAGACATTAATTTCCAGGAAATTGGGAAAATGGTAAATGGGAAATCGCAGAACGCAGATTATTTGGTCAAATGTACACTGAAGCTATCTTAAACCACACTTGAAAAAACATGTGAAAGGTCCTGTGTTTTAAAAGAATGCAAAGGTCTATCTGAGAAAAAAATACCCTGATTTCATTCACAGGTAGAAAGGTTATCTGAAAAAAAAATAAACAGTCCACATATAAAGAGATTATGTGAAAATGGGTGGGCTACGAAATAATAATAAGAAAGCATACACTGATGAATAGCCCACATTAAAGATAATTAATAGCGCAGGTAGAACCAGCTCTGAACTCAGTATATGAGTGTAACAAACTCCTCTGAATTTTGCACATGGTCCTTTTCTTCTGCAACGATATTTTGAGATCCTCTACTATACTGTGACATAAACATTATTTTATTATTATTAAGTGGATTTCTTAAGTATCTAGTTGAAGGTTTTGTTGGCTGTGATTAATTGGTCTGGTTAGGCTCCTTTGAGAGCTGATTTATAAATCTGGGTATAACACAGGAGCTAACACCTGGTTAGGTGATATGGGGACTAAGGCTGCAGAGCTCACAACCCATACTGGCTCTGCAGTTAAAAATCAGCCGTAGTCTCCTGGTTCTGCTGTGAATCTAGGACTCTGAGCCTGAAAGCTCTAGCGTTGGTGGCTTCAGGAAAACCTGTGTCACCGATTTCATCCTAGGGTAAAGCAAAAGACTCCGTACTATGATCTGAGAGGAGGGGTGAAGGAAACTGTTCTCTGTGTCTCCATGATACCCATTTTTCTTGCTCCAGAGTCATCCTTTCATCAGTCATGTGCCTTCTTTTACAATTAATCATTCTACTTCTACAGCAAAATGCAAAATACTGAACTTCATTTTCTTGCCACCCAGGAGGATAATATCCAGAGATATGCTGGGTGATAAAGTATCACCAAGAGATAGTTTCATTTTTAAAAGCTCTAATATCTCAGACTCTACCTCTTCTGCAATTGGGTGATTCCCAGGAAAAAAAAAAAAAAAAAAAAAAAAAGGAAAAAAAAAAAGAAAAAACCCAAACAAACCAAGATGATTTCTTTGGTAGTTAATAGCATAAACACCATTAAAAATATGAGGAGGAAAAGAAGAGGCACTTTTTATTTTTTTAAGAGAGTGTCTTTGTGCCTCTGTATTGTCCTTGCAAAACTGTTGTCTTAATCCACTTTTCCAGTCACAATTGTTTTAGCCCTTAACAGGACCTTCCTCATTTCTTCCACTTAAACTTGAGTTTCCCTTAATAGTTGAAGGATGTTTAGACAGCATCACATTAATTTCAGTGGACACCGAGTTTTATCTAATTCAGCAAGCCAGCCTTTGTTAATTAGGCCTCACAGGACGAGTGATTGCAAGGAACATCTCTAACTGTCACTGATCAATACCCGCAACAGAAGCAGTTCTACCAGTCAATTACTTGTGTTTCTGAGGAGGAAAAAGGGTCCTATTCTTCTTAACTCCCTACACTTTTTTAAAATCACAAGGTCCCTCTGCCTCCCTTCCTATCAGGTTCAACCAGATGCATACAAATTGTATTTCCTCCTTCCAACACTGTAGCAGGTTCATTTGCAGCAAAGTCCTCTGCAGCCCAACAGTGCTGTTTAGCAACAACTTATGCTTCCAAAGCCGTGAGCTTGACTGATGGGGAAGTCAACGCTCCAACAACACTAACAGAGACTCACTGTTTAAGCCTAGAGACATGGGTTCTGTTTGATTAGGTCCCAGGAGAATAAATATATGGAAAGTAATTTAACGTAATGCTACCCTGCAATCCTTCAGAGATAAGAAGTGAGTAAGGAGAGAAACAGATCACAGCCTTTAGCATTTGCTCATCATTTATTTCAGTGAGGATATATAAATATATATATACATCTGTTTATAAATTAGAACTTTGGGCACTTCCAATGATAGAAAATATTCTTTTCTGCCTTCTCCAGCCTGTTTTCCAATGATCTCCTGTTCTTCTCTGGGGGGATTCTGAAGCTGTCATTCCTGTCATTGATAACTTAGGGTTGAAAACACCCAACTTTCTAAAACCATCTCTGAGTTGTTATGATGCACGATAAACAGATAATCTCTGAAAGAGATGGTTGGTAAAAGGTTTTCTCAGTTCATGAAAGAGACCTGAGAATTTAGAAATTTTCTCATTGCACATCATGCATTTTCAAAAACAACAAGTGACAAACCAAAATGCAAAACTGTAAAGAGACTGACTCTTCATTACTACACTGAAAGGTCAATGTTTAAAAGTGGAAAGAACAGCTGAAAAAATATTTTCCTTTTTCCTACATGATTCCCCTTTGTAGCCTCCTCTAAACAGCTGTTTTTAAGGGCCTACAGAAAAATATTGCTTGTTAAGTTGTAGGTGAGAGATTATTTGTTCTGGTGCAATACCAAATGGAATTATTAGCAGAAAGGCAAAATATTCAGTGGAAGCTAAACACACATAAGTTTGGATGTTTACATATGAGCATGCCAAAGCCAAAGGTTACCTAAGCAATATACTTAATTGAATTTAGAGCACAATTCAGCTATCAGACACTCAGTTCAGTTGCCCATGCATAGCAAGCTAGTATCTGAATACGGAAATCTGAGATGCCTGGGGTATCCTGCCAGCCCTCCAGATTATGCCACAGAAGAACATGTCTCCCAACAGTTTTGTGTCATATCTGACAGCCTTGCGCACATGTCCTTGATACTGTTGGGCAAAGCTCTAGACATACATTTGTGGGCAGTAACAATGCACCAAAGGTGTTTTCTTGAGAGTAAGGTGAACTATCCTCTACAACTGAGCAGCAACTGCTGGCCAGGTGGGACATCTTCAAATATAAAAAGATTTAATCTTTTCCTAGGTCCTCTGATTGTAATAGGAGCATAGATACCTAATTTACATGTGACACCTGAATTTAGGTATCTTACTGTTGACCTGAATTCTTCTCAAAGTGAGACAGGAAAGTACGCAGTTATGTTCATTACTGCAGTGTCTATGGTCTCCATCTGTGGAGTATGTGGCATTATCATAGCTTCATGCTGATCCTCCCAGGACTGATCAACCAGATTGGGGCTATTCAGGTTCCGTATGATATAATTGCCAAAGCTCTGTTGTAGCTTTGATATCTATGCGTCATACTAATAGCTAGAATAATAATAGAAATTATAAATCTAAAGGGGATTGAAGCTGCAGATACTTTGGAACATGTTGGTGCTGGCAAGAGAATCAGATCTCAAACCTGAAAAGTGAAAAATGTTAGAAAAAGGTCAAAAGTTAAAACTATAGAACAGCCTGAAAATTGTTGATACATATAATAGGTAGTGTAGAAATGAATGAGGTGACAGGGAATAATTATAAGTAAGGATTTCAAATGGAAGAGCCATACCTTTGACTACTGTACATTAGCATGGCTGTTATTCACAATTTTTCAAGATAAGGTCAAGGCAATTGTCCACCAAAATCTAACTATTTATGCAATTTAGGAATTTAGGGGTGCTTAAATTTATGAAATTGTTTATGCATAAAAAACCCCACCTACAAGTTTGTGCATCCAGTTTTAATCCCACTGATACACACATTCAGGTACGGACCTCGACATTTCATGAAGGTGTGAATGTCATGATGGACTACTGGTATTTTTTACACATCTGCCTCCTTAAAATTATCCAAAAGGCATTTATTTCACACTTCTTACTCTCACCACACCCCTAGTTTCATAAATTTTTGTATCTTTGATGTTAAATATAGACTATATTTAAGTTTCAGCATATAGTTCTTCTACATTATATTTTCTCAGTTTTTCATAATTAGCCTTCTCTTGTCTGTTGTCGGCCTGCTTATCTCTCATTCATGTCTATTTAGTCTTTTTTTCCCAGTCTGATGTCACCCTTCCCCTACCACTGGAATGATTGTCTATTTCTGATATGTCCCTCAAGCCCATTTTCTCTGAGAATCCTCTCAGCCATTTGCTCCTTAATAATGATCAATCTGTTCTATATGCACAATTTTTCCTTATATATCATCTTTGATATGCCTTTCAGACACTCTAAGCTTTGTGTGCTATTGGACATCACTGGATTACGCCTCAGAAATTAAAAAAAAAAAAAATAAAAAGAAGAAAACTGGACACTGTTATTTAGTGTCTCAGTAGTTCCAGTAGTTCTAATTAAAGCATTTGTTTTAAAAAGAAAAAGAAGCTGTTCTGAGTTTGTATAGTTGTGAGACTCTCATTCAAAAATATGTTTTTTTCCAAATGAAAAGATATGTTCCTATTTTATCTATGTCTAACTTAAGAGAAGGATTTTTTTGTCTCTTCCACAATTGTTGGATATCACAAACACCTATGGTGGATCAAAGAAATGCTTTCATTATTTTATAGGTGTTAACAATTCCATTTACTCCTGCAAATTAACATAATCCCATCCTTCCAAAGCTTAAAACAAAAGGACAGTTCTCAAAACACCTTCCAAAGCAATTAAATACTATATTCAAAGGCACCTGCAAAGAACTCTAAGCAAACAACGATTTTCTTATACTCAGTATTAAATTTTTCAAATCCAAGTTGACCTTAAATTGCAATCTAGTATTATGATTGCAAACAGAGCTATTACACTATTTACAATACTTACCGATACAGAGTACGCAATCCTGAGACAGGCCTGAAAGATTTTAAAAATCACTGCTAGCATAATAATCTATCAAAAAAAAAAAAAAAAAAGGAAAAAAAAAAGACTGATACTAATGATGATACTGAACAGTGGTTTTGACAATAGTGGCAAATGTTTTGCATCTAAAATAAAATAAAAGTTTCAGTAATTCCTCTTTTAAAACAAATCAAATTGTACAGTAGTGGTTTTATGCAAATTAGCTCTATTAAAAGCACCATTTGCAAGCTTCAGGGGTTTGCAACTCTAATACAAAACCCTAGTATATTAAAGAAGTGAAAAATATTGTATTATGTGCCTTTATGTCTTAAAAGTTCAGTGTCTTAAAAGAAAATAAAAGTATTCAAAGGCATTGTAATTTGAAACAGTATAACCTTTCTTCAGTTTTAAGAACATTAAGACCAGGATATTAAGAAAATAGATTGCAAAACACAAATAACTTATAGTGGTTTTGCAAATTTGATTCTGTGATATTCAGTTTTGTGTTTTGTGTATGAGATAATACTGGAATACATTATGACTGAAAAAACATCCCAGGACAATTATGAAATGTTTAGGGCTTAGGAACATTGTTTGCATCTCTCCACAGCTAATACAAGCTTAATTTTAAGACATTGGCTTCTAATCAAAAGGCAAAATTCTTACATATAGATGAGATATATATAAATATATTTTATATGTACATTTAAAACACAGTCAAGGAGTTCTGATATGATTTGAAAGTAAGATTTTGGCAGTATCAATATGGTAGAGTAGCAATTATTTTAATCAGGTTTCAGAAATGATCTGAACATTGTGATTTGAACCAGAATCTCATAGCTTTTAAAATTTCTAAATAAAATGTGTCATGCAGAGACTACTCATCCCAACCCCCTATTCTCTAGCCAAGATTTTTCTCTAAAAGGAGTCTGGCTTTTTAAATGCATAAATAGAGTTTCAGTACTATGACCCAGAACTTGTGTATGACTCTTGGCCTTTAGGCTACACTTAGTTACCCTGGATTCCAAGAACTATTTATTATGAAAAATTTTACAAGGCAATAAATGGCTTTTATGGATGACTACATCAGAGCAAAGCCGATAATCACAAAAAAGATTTATACCGAGTACATCTAAAAACCATGAACATTGTAATAAGACATCAAAAAAGAAAATTCAATGAACACAAAAATCTGCCATGGTTGTTTCCTTGTCTTTGAAAATAGTGTTTGAAGGTTCAAAGAGCAAATCATCATTCAACAGAATGGCCTGTGTGGAAATCGCTTTGTATGGTAAATCAGAGAGAGTCAGTAAGGGTTCTGGTAAGAGTGGAAACAGGACAGAGACTCAGTTCTGATCAAAATAGATATTGTTTGGTAGAAAATAAGCTTTGTTTTCAGGGATGGGGTGGGGAATAATCTGTAATACTGACGTTATGAAGAACTCATAAAAACCCTGGGTTTTTTTTTCACAGGGAGAAAAACTGCAATTGTATGTCATAGCTGCTAAACACCCACATTAAGTTTAATAGTATACTCTCCCATAAAAAAAGACAGTGCAAAATAACGTAAGACTGCATACCAGCAACTGTGCTCGGTGTATTACCCTGACCATTTCACCAATTATTTCATGTTTTCCAAAACCTTCAAAAAATAAGCCACCAAAGATTAAAAGATAGAAGCTGTCCCACTAGAACAACGGATTTTAAAAAACCTGGAGAAGTGAGTTGCCATCTAATTGTCATATAAGGCTTTAAAAAAGAGCAACAGAAAATTCCAACCTTCCCTAATAAGCTTACAATGCATTCCTAGAACTCCAGATATTATTAACATTTTGATAATAGGTCTCTAAAAGGAAATATTGGCAAGATTAATTATGAAACAAAATTTGTATCAAGTTATGCACCATCACTTTTTCTGTCACTTAAATGAAGTGAAAAACATCAATTGTCATTCTTACACTTCAAGAAAAAGAAAGACCTTAAGGCATTTTGGTAAAAATCAAAATATTTTACCACTATATGTAAGGTAACTTCTTTGTGGGATGATACTATCTTATGTGCAATCACATATAAAGAGAGGAGAAAATTACCATTAGAGGTCAGAGTAACGGATGAAGTGTGTTAAGTTAGATAAGATTTAGCAATAATGTTTATATAAAGAAAATGTACCGTTTACTTTTGATTGAGAACTCAACTGGCAGCATTTGTCCTCTGATAAAGAATGTCATCTGTAGAGCTATTACTAAAGAATCATAGGATCATATATTTTGATCTGTAACTATGAAGACAGATTGCATTAAAAGCATCTTATTGCCATTGTTTCTTTACTACATTACTTTCTTCTCTGAGGTCATAGCAACTTCTTCCTCCATCTACTACTGTTTATATTGGATTCATACTATTGAATGTCCAATTTGAAAACAAAAACATGGCAGAACTGAAATTCAGTCTTCCCTCTGTCTGTTAGCTTCTGTAGAAATTACATGTAAGAGAATATTTTCCCTTAGAATACCCCCAAGTAAGATGTTTGTTTCAATATTATTCATGATTCTGAATTATCCAACAGACTTCTCGTGAATAAAGATTGTTTTCTATACTTGCATAACTTTGTTCAGCTCAGAAGTTATAAGAAAACTAGCTGTACCTTTTTCTTCTCAGTGATGCTATTTTTTATCTTCTGTTTTGTTTTAATCCTTTTTTGGAAGCTGCTAATCTTCAGTGGAAAATCTGACACTCAAATAGACAAACTACTGTCCTTTTCTTCAATAATATTTAAGAAACGTTACAGTGCAAGAAACACGTACTGTGGAGCAGCAAGATTATTTTGAACTGTTCTTGAAACTTAGCAGTCCCAAATGCACACACTGAGCAAATTCTAAGTAAGGTTGACAGAGTGGAGAAAGGTCTGCAAAGATTATCGGTCTGATGACCTTGTTTACAGTTTGCTTTCATGCCAAAATGTCTGTGATACATGGAGCTAGTAATACAATATAATATTTTGCCCTTATGCAGCAGTTTTCATCTGAGGTGTCAAAGAAGTTTACCAACATACAATTCATCTCTGTAACATTGCTTCAGTAAATCTTGTTACGCCCAATTACTTCAGGTGAACTGAGACACATAAGAACATCTACTTTACAGACACAAAGAATGGAAAACAATGCGTGAAGGATTCGGAAATCTAGGGTGCATCCCTGCTTCTAAATTCACTAACAACTACATCTGAACCATTCCTAAGAGATCTTTACCTATTCCTTTCCGTTATGTATGTATATGTCTCCTGCAGGATACTCTACAACATCCCTGGGCAAGCTAATTTGCTGATAACTATAGTTTCGATTAGGAGGTTTCACTTAAATGTCAAAACTAAATACGTCTTGGAGTAATTGATTTCGACAGCAACTTCAGTGTTCTTTGAACATGGAAAATAATTAATTCCTCCCATTTTAACAGCTCTTTCATTCACTTAAAACCTATTAGGTCTTATTTTGGTCTTTTGTTTCCTAAGCTTCTGTTGATCATTCTGTTTGTTTTCCTGAAGATATTTTCAAACTTTAGGCCTTCAGCCTTCTTCAGGAATTCAGTGCAATCTTAATACAGTATATCTTTTGCAATAATATTTGCATTTGTATATGTATATATCAGTTGAATAATATTTGTTTCTTCACAACAGCGTGATATTGCTAATGCTGCAAACTACTACAACTAGATTGTTTTCTCTTAGAAAGACGCCTGAAACATCTGTGATAACTACCCTGAGTAGTTACCCAGTTTTATACATTTTTAGAACTTTCATCTAAAATATGTTTCTGTAAATTCCATATCTTACATCACGTATGAGAAACACTGTCAGAATCCTAGTAAACTCAAAATATGGAGTACATGTTTCTCCTTATTTTTTGTAGGGTGAAATTAAGTTTGACGTTGTTTTATGTTATTCAGGTTCTTCTTAGCTGTCCTTTATATCTTTTCTAAAATAGGCATTAGGTTTACCCATCTGTGTTCTTTTTTTTTCCCCTCTTTGCGTTCTCCCTGCTAATTTTAATTATTTTATTTAGTTCTCTTAGTACCAAAGGGTGAAGTAATCACATTAAGATGATTTGAGGTCTCTAAACTTACCAGAGCACTTTCTTACCATTTTTTTTGTATGTATAGTTCAGACCCCCCAGTGTTTTATCTATCTGATCGCAGTTGAAAGTAGTCTCAAAAAAAGTAAAAACTCATTCAACATTTCAGCTGTTCAGCATAATCTTCAACAGCTTTTCTTCTTCACTGTGTAAAGAACTATCTTTTGTTGTTGCTTTTTTTCTTCTAATACACTAAGAATGCCCTTTTGGTTCTCTCATGATGTCCTTGGCTTGAGGTACCTCATTTTGTGCCTCAGCCTTTCTGATATTGCTAATATTTTGCTACTGTTCAATTAAGAATTCTTAACCTTTCATTAGTTCTATTTAACAATTCTATTCCTTTAGTAATTTAGTCTACTATCTAATTTCTGTGTACTTTTTTTTTTTTTTTTTTTTTTTTTTTTTTAGTTTAAGGTCATGCAATATCCTACATTTTACTCCATTTAATCTCATTGCATTTCCTATAATTCTTCTTCACAGCAATTCTTTGTCTTTGTGTCCCTAATACTGTTTCATTAAGGAATCACCAGTTCTCTAGAACATCTTATTCCTTAGACTTCCCTCCTATGGGACCTTGCTTCCCAGAGCTCCGGCGAGTCTACAGAAGTCTATTGTCCATTGTCTTTAGCTTGCTTTTTCTTTCTTTCCTTTATAAGGATCAGGAATTCCTTTATTTCAAAATTAGTCTCATTCAAACTACTCCTACTTTCAAATTTCCAAAATTTTTCCCTAGTGATTTCAGTTAAGCCTATAAAAACTTATTTTTAGCTTTCATTTCTCCTTTCAGTATACAAAAAGGTCATTCATGGATTTTGAATCCCAGAGCCTGGTTATATCTACATACATGGAAATAGTCCCAGAAATGTCTAAAATTAATTTGTTCAGTTGAATAGATCTCAGACTCCACTCAGCATGACTCACTTGTGCAAATGGAAGAACTGATGCTTCTCTTTAAGACATCCTCATCTAATCTACCAGGTCTTTAGTTAGCTATCTTTTTATTTCTGCCGTCTCTGGACAGGTGTCTTGGACACCCTTGGGCACTACTTCAAATGGCAAGAGATGCATGTCTATGAGCGGCTGAATTAATGTATTGCTATGTTGACTAGATCTCCAGTAACAACAGTGGGACAGCAGGCACCTAGCTCATATAATACCTAATCACATGCTGATAACTATATTATAAATGCCTCAGTCTATGAGCCTCATCCATTGACACCCAATGCACAATTCAGCTGCAGAAACATCAGTAATCAATCTAGTATTATTTTTGGTGCCTCTGCCATCTGACCTTCAGCTGCTGCCTCAGAAGGGTAGGGCAGTTCCTATGTCATGTCTACCAGTCCCATGCTGCTACCTCATATATAGCAGGGTGCCTTCAATGGCACTAGATACAGATAGTTTGGGAAATGAATTTATTCCTAAAATTAAGTGAGATAAATCTGCCCAGTAGGCTTTATCACACCAACTAAGTTCTAATATTGATTATGTATTAAGGATTCTATTTCTTCCTAGAACTGTTCATCCTTTTGTGTTGGTAAATAAAGAGCTAAGATTGGCAGCAAATTTACTGACTATCCCTTCTCTTCCTCATCTGCATAATCAATATTCCTTTGGCTATTAGATCTTTGTCTAGATTTCTGTTGGTTTTATTCTGGTGTATCTTTATCTGATATAATTTGTTATTATCTCCTCATTGGGTTCATCTATATTTCTGAATGGTGCATCACAGAGGGAATGACAAGTGTTAGATTGGTGTTAGATATTCTTATATCTATTGTGGTTCTAATCTGTATATGTGTATAATAATTGCATATTTACAAGCAGCAGAATCTACAACAGTTCCCAGTGCTAGATACATACCACATGTCTATAAAATGCAAAGGGACAACTGTATAGATGGCTAATGCAGAACAGATTTCCAGGTAGCCTCACAGATTGCCTTGCCATTACTACCAGCATCAGATCATCTTTGGTTGCTGATGTTGCTTTAGACCTCCAAACTAGCTAACTACTTAGTGCTCCAAAATTTCCTTTATAGTGATGAAGCACTCAGATTTCCCAATGTTTCTCAGACTGGCTTCTGGCTTTGCTTCTACTCTAGCCTACTTTTTCAGAGAATCTATCACCAAGGACAGGGTATGCCAGATTTTTTTAATCCATTCTTCCAGGGACTTGCTGGCATGAAAATGTAGGCTGTGGTCATTATAAATGCAGATAGAACCCAGGCTAAGAGAGCAAGGCTTGGGTGTAACCCTCTCATATGTGGTTAGATGCTCAGATAGGAGACAAGAATGTGATGTTATCATGCACATTTAAACCTCCTGCTATGAATTCTGTCTGCAGTTCCTCTCTTCAGGTATACACTAATTCACTCTCTGTTGGTTTTAGATCCTTCTTGTCTGGATCACCTCTCCCCTGTCACAGAGGACAATGCCTTCTGCAGAAAACATTTCAGTGCACCACAAGCAGACTCAAACTTGTTAGCAATGTGCCATCTTAGGGACTGGGAACAGCCTAGATGTAGGAGCAAAGAGGATCATAGATTAATTTACCATGAGAAGCAGAGATGAAGCTGTAGCTGTATCAGTGTAGGCATAATTGAAGAGAAAATGAGTGCTTTTTCCTATTTTAGTGGCATATTCAAAACCAGAAATGCTCATCCTTAGATGTTAGCAATTAATTAAAGCGTAATGCATTTTAGACAAGTGATACACAAGGGTATCATATTTTCTCCAATCTAATTTAATCAGTTTATCAAAAAGATGCAGTTCTTGTTTCCAGTAAGGGAAGAGTGCTCTTCCCTGTTGATTAACTTTTGTTTGTGGCAGATAGTTTATTGCTTCTGTTGAAAAAAAATGCCATACTTTGGTGTTAATATAATCTTCACCATGTTCTTTCACTTTGAAGTAATCAAGTGATTTTTATTGGAGTCTTTTTTCAGACAGCTGCTCAGAAAATTCTTCTCAGGACATACATAAATTTCCAGTTTCCCATTCTCTTTATATTTCAGGCTACTATATATCAATAGATGATAAAATGTACAAGTCTATACTTAAAATATCTTTCTGATAAGGAAAGTGGAAAAGTTGTGCAATTGTAAATATTATGAGTTCAATTCCCTTCCACAATTATGTTGAGAAATTTTAATCTGATTGGGGGGAAAAATAGGCCTATAAAGTTTGAAAGAGTGAGGTAGTATTTCCTACATAACTTAATATTCATAAATGTATTAGGAACATAAGAATCCAGATTGGAATTTTTGCTAATAACCACTTCTGTCCTGACTTGTACTTGAAAAATAGCTCAGAGAAAAAGTGGAAATAGCACTTATTTCTTTTTTTCTTAAACCACTCTACTGCAAACACAAAGAGTACAAAATAGCTCAAATTCTTCTCTTCTGTTTAACCAATCTTGATGAATCTCATTGGTGTTAATGATGGCTTCTTTGGACACCAGCAGAAAATAGGAAATGTGAGGGTGAAAAAAAATGACAGTAAGTGATGTAGCATTTATGAAGAGATAAGTCCAAACTTTTAAAAAACTATTGTATATGGCCATTTCTCCATACGCAGCAAGGAACTGTGAGTCATATTTGGGTCATGAAGCTGTTCTCCAAATGTCTTCCTCTTCAGTGACACCTCCCATCTGCCACGACAAGTGGAAGTCTGACAGCAGTGAAGTTACTGGTTTCATGCTTCCAAATTAAAATTGTGTGGAGAAAGAAACAGACAAACACAAGCAAAACAGTGAGTTTACTTTGCAACTAACATAGACCGTTGACTTAGTGACAGTCAAAATCCATTGGCTATATCTAGACTTATTCTATGTCTACCACTAAAGGAACATAGTGTTGATGTAAACAAGTCTGTACTCCTTGATTTCAGAGCCAGGAACTAATATTGGTTCTTTTTATTTTACACAATATATATAACTTAGGGAATGTTTCATGGTTGTAGATCTGGGTGTGTACTCCATTTGTATTCTGGCTCCATATCTGATTAAAACATGCAGCAACCTCTCTTCTGCTCCACGCATTCTGTATTGTTCAGGACTGGGGCAGAGAATATTTGAAAGTGCAAGCAACTTATTTTCGCTCTGGTTTTGACAGTTGTTATGTTTGTCACAATATATTAATTCATTTATTATTTGTAGATTCTTCAAGTTCTGTCTCAATTTTTGAACAACACTTGTTTTCCTTCTATGACATAAAGGATTTTTTTTCTGATTTTGAATATAGGAGTTTTTCTTTCAGCAATGGAGAACCACAGCTGTCTGAATACCTTACAAAACAAAACAATAAAACAACTTTTGGCTGTCCTCAGTTTTCATTTTAATAAAAGTGGCTCCTTACTTTTTATTTTTCTGTCTCAAAAGGAGAGGACAATTCATCTGGCAAGAGATTACTTGTCTCTCCATTTCCGGCTGACATACTGTCAAAGGATATTAATTCATCAAGTCTACATTCATTAGCATAATTGGTTTTGTACTTTTAAAAAAAAGTTGGCTCTATTAATCAAGTTCGATCACAAGTCTATCTTTAATCCCCAAATTTCAGTAGTTCTATATTTCATACGTCAGATCTCCTCACTTTGTAAGATCAATACTTTCCACTACTGGATGTCACTGAACCATACATTACTACACCATGGATATGTAATCACTGTAGCCCACAGAATGAAATATAATTTTCAGTTCTATATGACCATTAGAACTGTCTTAAGATTATCTTTAACAATTTCACATTCATCATTGCTTCAGCAAGTTAGAAATGTTTTATTTTTGAAGTTACACTAGTTGTCTCAAAGATTTTACTCAGGATTTCCTACTCAGTCCCTTCCTAATCCATGCTTTATAGAATGGTTTGGGTTGGAAGGAACCTTCAAAGATCATCTAGTCCAATGCCCATGCTGTGTACAAAGGCTTCTTTCACTCAATCAGGTTGCTCAAAGCCTCATCCAACCTGACTTTGAACAATTCCAACAAGGCTTCCACAACTTCTCTGGGCAACCTGTTCCAGTGTCTCACTACCCTCATAGTAAAAAATTTCTTCCTTATGTTCAACATAAATCTATCCTCTTTCAGTTTAAAATTGTTGCCCCTTGTCCTGTCACTACAGGCCTCAGTATCTCTCTGTGTTTCTTGTAAGCTCCCTTTATATATTGAAAGGCCACAGTAAGCTCTCCCTAGGACCTTCTCTTCCCCACACTGAACAACACCAACTCTACCAGCCTTTCTTCAGAGGAGAGGTGCTCCAGCCATCTGACCAATTTTGTGTCCCTCCTCTGGACTGGCTCCAACAGCTCCGTGTCTCCCTTGGATGCAGTACTCCAGGTGGAGTCTCACCAGAGCAGAGCAGATGGGGAGAATCACTTCCCTCGACCTGCTGGCCATGCTTCTTTTTATGCAGCCCAGGATATGAATGACTTTCTGGGCTGCAATCACACATTGCCAGCTCATGTCCAATATAGTAGAAGAAATCAGCTTTTTTGTTAATCAAAAGTTTTATTAAAAGGTTTTCCAGATGGAAAAATGTTCTGTGAAGGTTAATCTTCATGAAAATTTTCTGAATGTCTATAAAAGTATACTTTACATTTTTACTATATTTATTGCGAATTTGGTTTTAGGGAAAAAAAATAGTAAAAATAATTACCTGGTATAATAATATTCCATAGATTTTTCTGTTAGCTGAACCAGTCACTGTTTTCCCATATCACAGAAGTCAGTAAAAACAAAGACTTCTTTTTACCTCAAAATGTTAGGTTATCAGAGAACGAATCTATGGGAAGTATATATTTCTTTGCCAAAGTACCAGTCCTCCACATGTTAATTGAAGATATTAATGCAGAAGGGTCCTTTTCTGGCTTTACCCCACATTTCATTTGGCTTTTGTCCCATTTTTCTTTCTGGAACACACTGTTAATGTATTTCATTTTCAGCATGCCACTCGGCAAGGATCTCACATGCATACCATATGACAGATGTCCTTAATGATGCATGATCTTTCCAGACTCATTTCATTAAAGTTTTAATAGCAGATCCTTGTAAACCTTAAATTATCCTTATATGACCATCATACATTTACACACTTAGAAGAATGTATATTCAGACACTTAAACATTTCCCAATGCTCAACCTCTCTTACTATTAGACTTATATATGTCTGCATGTTTCTACCCCTTTAAATTAGACTTAAGCAAACAAGTCAAAATATGTAACCTCTAGAAAGCACCAGGCAATATAACTCTAAAGCAGCAACTCCAGTAATAATATTTGTTCACAAGTCCTAAGAATATTTAAAACAGGTTACTTAAGCTGTTAATAAACTGACATCAAGTTTTTTTTCCTGTGCATGGTTCTTTCTTGCAATCCAAAACTGGCATATATCCCTACTGCAAAGTGTGGTTTCTAAAGTATCTCATAGGACTCTCTCAGTTATGCTTGGTAGTTACAGCCCAGGTAAGAGATACTAAGGTTCTTTGAAGTCATTTTCTTAACGTGCATGCCAGCAAAGAAAGGTGGCAAAATGTGGTACATCATCAGAAAGAGACAACTAAAGAGAGGACCTCACTTGACCACCATAAAAAAGCTTATTGGACAGGTTTCTTGGGTATTGTGTGCAGGTTTGGTCTATGCATCTCAAGAGGGATGAAGTGGAGTAGAGTGGAGTTATAGAAGGTAAAGAGGAGAGCAGCAAACAAGGGGACGGAGGCACCATTTTATAAATGAGAAGAAATATCTGATATTATTAAATTTGGAAAGAAGGCATCTGAGCAATCAAGACTTATAAAAACACTTACTGAAACTTATGAGAGACCAATTCAGAACAAACACAAGAAAGAACTTTTTCTTCCCAGCAGATAGTGAACTTCCAGAATCTATCCCCAAAAGTGGCTGTGGGGACAGATTGTATCAGCAGGTTTATTAACAACAAGTCCATGAACAGATGATCCCATGAAAGGGATCAGGCAGGGCCATACCTTTTAGAACCCCTGATCCAACAGTTGAGGATGCTGTGGGAGTTAAAAGGAGATGGACCGAAGAAAGTGGCCAGACTTACCTGCTCCTCTGAATTAGCATCTCCTCCTGCCACTTTCTAATCCATGGGACACTTCTGTGTTCACACGTATGAAGGCACAATACTGAAGTTAAAACTCAGCACATAGCAAAAACCTCTAGCAAAGACTTTTTTTTTTTTTTTTTCTTGCGTGAGTGCTCAATGATGAATGGAACAACTGAAAGGAACTAATGGGAAATACAGCAACTGTCCAGAAATGTGAAAGATAATTGGGGGTTTTAAATGAAACTTGATCTATAAGCAACATATGTTAGCTAAAAGGAGAGCAGCCAGATGACAGCCTGAAAAATATAACTCAGTTGTTTAAGAGTTGGCCTCTAGATGCAGTAGACTATCTCAGATACTTCTCTTGGGCTGCCATCCCAGTAAATAACTGTGCCATCCTAGAATGATAGCTGGAGAACATAAGAAATTAATGGCCTGCAGGTATTTAAAATGGCACAAGAGTCCTGTGCTTAGATACATCAGTCTGTCCATTTTCATTTTTAATGGAACACTAACAATAAATCTACAGTGCAAAAATTTGAGATATATGACATTCCCTGGAAAGACGAAATATGTGAGTAATGTATTTTTAAATAGAGAGAATGCAATAAATATGGAAGCCTTAGTGATAGGCAGTAACTGTGGTGGTGCTTGTAAAGCCACTCACTCCAAAAGTGTACATGACTACAAATTCCTTTAAAGAGCTTTTTTAGTAACACCTTGAAGTCTTCTGGTAATCTGTTTTACTCTGTACATGGTAATAAGGAATGTTTTCTAGAAAGTTGAGGAATGTTTTGCTATCTTTATTTTTGTTATGTTTGATATTATTTTGTCTGTTTGCAGCAAGACATTAAGTTTGGTATAAACTGGCCCAGCATGGAGGTAAAGGAAATACAAACACAGGAAATGCAGCAAGAACTACTAGGAAAGTATCAATGGTAGAAATGCCAACGAAGCTTTCTAACTTTCTGGTTTAGAACGAATGTTCCATACAGTCTTTTGTAGTCGCCATATGTATTTTTTTGATGTTTGATATTATTTTGTCTGGTTTTGAACAAACCAGGAAGTTCATTTGGGAAATTTTGAAGGTGAAGTGAAAATTTTGAAGTCAAATTTAGCAGAAGACAAGCACCAGCTATTGATTGAAAAGCAATCCAGTTTGGAAGATTTAAACTATTTGATACATGTTGAAGAAGTGCTACCACAGGACTGAAAGTATCAAGTGAGTTCTTGGAATACATTGGGGATGATCTTATTGCAAAAAGTACAAGATTCAGCTCACAAGTCTTTTAGAGTTAATTGTGCATAATAATTTAAAATTTGAAGGCAGAGTAAGCAAAAGAGATTAAAAACTATAAACTTCACCGTTCTGAAGAAAGTAAAGAAAAAAAAAATTATTGTACTTCAAGAAAGTGGACATAAACAAGCCTGAAAACTTTTTTGGGAAGAAAGTAGTTTGAAGGAAAAGTGATATTTCTAAAAAAGACAATATTAAAAGTTTTGAGGTAAACTATCCCAATACAAAGGAAAGGTAAGATTAGGAGGTCAGAAATCAATGAAAAATGCTTTAATAATAGGAAAAGCAAAAGGCAATCATAGAAAAAGTGAAAAGAGCAACATAACAAAATGCTCTATGGAAGAACCTTAAAAGCACATAACATGCAAATTCAGAAAACTTAAGGAATTAAAATTGGCAGAGAATATAAACAGCAATAAAATGTTCTCTAAGCACAGTACAAGTTAAAAAGAAATTAAGGGAAATACTGAGGTGTTCCTTTATGAGGTGAGCTACTGAATGAGACAGAAGGTGTTTAAATGTTCAAAGCCTTTTTGACTTCAGCTCTAAGAAAAAAAATATTATAATCCAGTGCTCCAAAACTTACAAGTAAAACCAAGGGCATAAGAGAAGTGAACACAGCAAATGATAGGTCTAATCCTGGCAATGTGGCAATTTTATTTACTGCCTTAACAAGAAGAAATACACTTAATATAATCTCATAATTTCCCAGACAGTCAAAAGACATTCTGTTCATTTATGTTCCTCCTTTCTCCCCAAGAGTCTATGGAACTTACATTTGTGGGGTTTTGGTGCCATTAAGTCCTCTTATGTCAAGTCCCCCTCTCTCACTGAGAATAGAAACATCTAATGAGAATTAATTCATCATCACCCACTTGGAGCCTCAATTGCTATCAGAAAACTTTTTGAAAACTAGCCAGGGGCCTGGAAAACTGAGACAACAATTAAGGGTCCCAGGTACTTGACTAAGGCTGTAAGAATCTAATGGACTTAACTCATAGCTGTGGTTACCAGGCTATGAAATGCTACAAGTAAAAATCTTCCTCCAGAAGCAGAGGATTCATAAGCAAGAAAAACCTTCTAATTTTGTGATTATGACACTTCAGAGCATATGGCAGAGCATGCGTTGGTGACTAAAATTAAATGTCTGGGGAACTGTCAGGCTAGGAGTCCCGTGCTGGATTGAGTATTTGGGTAATGGCTACATTTCATGACTGCAAATGTTCTGTGGGAAAAAAAAAGAATTGATTTTAGAATTCACAAAATTGGAACAATTATCTGAAATCTTTGTCTGGAAGCAGGGTTCAAAAGGGGAAAGATAGCAGCAGTGGATGCGGATCAAGTCATGGATTAATTGAAAGTCCAAGGGACCTGATAGCACCCAAGTTAGAGATGGCCAATATCCTTGCAAGAGCACCCTCCATTATCTTTGAAAAATTATGGAGATTGGAAGATATTTCTTACAAATAGAACAAGGCGAATGTCATAGTCTACTTCAAAAGAGGCCAAAAGGTCAAGATAGGCAACTAAGGCCAGCCAGTCTCACTTTCATCCCTGGAAAAATCATGCAGTGAGTATCACAGAATGATAGCCCAGGAAGCAGAAGAACTGGGAACAGCCGACATGGATTTACTAAAGTTATATTGTGCCTGACAAATCTAATTGCCTTCTATGATAAAATTATGAGATGTGTGGATGAGGAGAGAGGAGTACAGCTCCAACACCTTGACTTCAGTAATGTTTTTTACACTCTTTCCCATAACATTCCTGTGGAAAAAATAGGCTATTACAGTGGATGAGGGAACAATTAGATGAGCAAAAACACCCTCCTGGAAGCACAAAAACAGTTCATTCCCTTTAAAGGTAAGTGAAGTAGGTGGAGCAAGAGATGCCCCTGACTTAACTGTGAGCTTCTGAGTCGGCTCAAAAACAAGAGACAAGCGTACCAGAGACTGAAAAGCAGATGAATACCCATTGAGAACTACAAGGGTGTGCAGAAATGCAGTTAGAAAAGCAAAAGCTCAGCTGCATTTGAAATTGTCCAGAGATAGCAAAAACTCCAAGAAAGAGTTCTTCAGGTATGTAAACAACAAGCAGAAACAGAAGGAAAATATTGGCCCACTGTTATACAGGAGTGGTGAATTAGTCACCAACAACACTGAAAAGGCAGAGGTTCTCAACACTTTGATCACTTCTGTCATTACCAGCACTGTTGGGCCCCAGGCCTTGGGAACAAAAATCCAGGCTGATGCAAACATACACCCACTGTCAGTGAAGGAAGAGTTGGTATGCAAACTATTACAGGAGCTTGACCCCTACAAATCAATGGGCCCTGACAATATCCACCTGAGAGTGTTAAGAGAGCTGGCTAATGTCATTGTGACACCACTCTCCATAATCTTTGAGAAGTTGTGGAGACGGACGGATGTCCCAGAAGACTGGAAGAAGGTTAATGTCATCCCCATCTACAAGAAGGGCCTAAAGGAGAGTCCAGGAAAATAATAGGCCTATCAGCCTTACTTCAGCCCCTGGGAAAGTTATGGACTGAACCCTCCTGGGGGCTATCACAAGTCAAATGAATCACGTGACTGGGAAAAGCCATCACGGATTTAGTACAGGCAAGACATGCTTGACAAACCTGATCACCTTCTATGACAAAGTAACCTGCTTGGTTGATGTGGGATGAACGGTGGACATTGTCTACCTGGATTTCTCCAAGGCTTTCAACATGGTTCCCTGCAGTCTCCTCCTAGAGAGAAACTGATGTGTTATGGTCTAGACAAGTGGTCTGTGCGGTGGGTGGGGACCTGGCTGGTGGTAAATAGCTCCTTTTCAAACTGGCAACCTGTCACAAGTGGGATCCCCAAGGGATCCATATTGGGCCTAACGCTGTTCAATATTTTCATAAGTGATCTGGATGATGGGATCAAGTGTACCCTGATGAAGTTTGCTGATGATACCAAACTGAGTGGGGAAGTGGACATTTTGGAAGGGAGAGTTACCCTGTGGGAAGACCGGGAGAGGCTGGAAGAGTGGACTAAAAAGAACCTTATGAAGTCCAACAAGGACAAGTGTAAGGTCTTGCCCCTGGGAAAACAATCCAGGAGTGCAGCACAGGATGGGATCCACCCGGATGGGAGGCAGCTCTGTGGAAAGGGACCCGAGGATCCTGTGGACAACAAGCTCAATATGAGTGAACAGTGTGCTGCTGCTGCAGCAAAGCAAGCCAGCAGGATGCTGGGTTGCATCAACAAGGGCATGAGCAGCAGAGACAAAGTAGTCATTATCCCACTCTACTCAGCACTTGTTGGGACACACATGGAATGCTGTGTTCAGTTTTGGTCCCCACTATACAAAAAATGTGTGGACAAGCCTGAGAGGGTCCAGAGAAGGACCACCAAGATGATAAAAGGACTGGGAAGCCTGCCATATGAGGAAAGGCTGAGAAAACTGAGTTTGTTCAGCTTCAAGCAAAGAAGGCTTAGGGGAGACCTTATGACCATGTTCCAGTGGCTACAAAGGGTGGCTACAAAGTAGATGGAGACTCCCTTTTTACAAGGAGTCATGTGGAAAAGACAAGGGGTAATGGGTACAAGTTATTCCTGGGGACAATCTGATTGGACACAAGAGGAAAATTTTTCACAATGAGAACGATTGGTCATTGCAATAATGTCCCCAGGGAAGTGGTGGATTCACCAACATTAGACACATTCAACATTCAACAGGACAGGGTGCTGGGCCATCTTGTCTAGACCATGCTTTTGCCAAGAAAAGTTGGACCAGATGATCCTTGAGGTCCCTTCCAACTTGGTATTCTATGATTCCATGATATTTTGATGGTTAGACACAGATGGTAGTCAGTTGTACTCTACCAAGATGCTTCTAACAAGAGTAGTACCACAGGAGTCTGTCCTGGGTCCTTTTACATTTAAAGTCTTCATCAGAAAACTAGAGGAGGTAATGGAGAGCATGCTCATCAAGTTTGCATTTGACATCAAACTAAGTGGGTCAGCTGATATGTGTGAGGGCAGGGCTGCCATTCAGACAACCAAGAGACGCTGGAGGAATGGAGCAGCTCTGTGGATAAGGCTATGCTAGAGAAATTATAGATTAACAGGATAGAAAAATCCTGTAAAGTCAGGAATATGATTATCATATTCATAACTGAAAAGTATAGTTTTGGGCACCTGTCCCAGTATATCTTTCAGACTAAGTAGAGATAATTTCACCTCAGTTTCTCAAGAATTGCAAAAAGTAATTTGCAATAGAATTGACTTCAAAGTTAAGAATAGTATTTGCTGCTGTAAATCATAAAACACATAATTCATAAACAGTTACTGAAATTGTATAGAAATATATTTTATTACAGAGCCATAATAATGAAAGGGTCTTTAAGAGGTGATGTAGTCTATTCTCGCACTAAGAGGCAGATGAATTAAACTTAAAGCATTCCTGACAGATATTTTTCTAAACTGTTTTTAAAATTATTCTCTTCTACAGCCTCCTAAAACCATTTACTCTGATGTTGTATTAGTGTTTTCCTTTAGGCGAACCTAGGTCTCCCTTGCTTCAATTTAAGACTAACACTTCTTTTCCTATCTCAAATCCTACGAGATGGTTTTGAGCTATCAGTGTAACAAATCTTTTAAAAAAAAATCACACTTCTAGGAAGCAACAGAAAAGACAAATTGGAAAAAAACTCCACACACTTATATTCATAATACTATAAAAAGTAGCGTTAAGATCTCATATAGAATGTAATGTAAGTTTTGGTTACCTACATTAATGAACTTAAATTGAAACAGTCTCAGAGAAATGCCAAAATAATTACAGTAATGGAAAACCAAGCTTATGAAAAGAGGTTAAAGGACTTGACTTGTTTATATGAGGAGACATTTAATTTTGTTAAGCTAAACATTTGGGGCTTTGGAAGAAGTGAGAAGGTACTAATTAAATTGAAAAATAATGCTGGTGCAAAGCAAACAGCTATAAACTGATTATGAATATATTTCCAGACAGAATAAGAAAAAACATTTACAATCATGATGTAAATTTTCAAATAAGGGACAGTTCCATATGCAGGATTGTTGGGACAATTAATTTAATTGTTCTAAGATACTATTTGATAAAATTTATGGAAAAGATTCTGCTGATCCTAGAATTATAAAGTTTGGATAAACATCTTTTGATTTCAAACCTGAATGTATCCACAAGAAATATTTTTATCTTAATGACTGTATATGTTTTGTTTCAATTATTGTGTGTCACTCCTTTGTTTCAAGAATTTCAATAACTGCCATAGGAATTGGCAATTACCCCAAATATGAAGTCAAATCAAGAAAGATCCTTCCCTACCCCAATGACAACTGCAAGGTTATTTAGAGGGTATTGAGATCTTGTGTTTTTGATGTTGATAATTGATTTGGTTTCTTGCTTACCTGAGTAATACACGATATTAAAACACCAAAAATTTCTACAGGTATATTAATGGTAAGAAGACTAGAGAAGGTGTGGGCCCCCTCAGAAAGGAAATGGGAGAACTGGTGACAAGTGATATCGAGACGGTCAAGGTTCTCAACAACTTCTTTTCCTCAGTCTTCACTGGCAAGGGCTCCAGCCACACTCCCGGAGTCACAGAAGATAATGGCAGGGGTTGGAAAGAACTGCCCGTTGTAAGTGAAAATCAGGTTCATGACCATCTGATGAACCTGAAAGTGCACAAGTCCATGGGACCCGATGACATACACCCACGGGCACTGAGGGAACTGGCGGATGAGGTTGTTAAACTGCTATCTATTATATTCCAGAAGTCATGGCAGTCTAGTGAGGTCCTCACTGACTGGAAAAGGGGAAACATAATCCCCATTTTCAAAAAGGGAAAGGCGGAACCATGGAACTATAGGCCAGTCAGTCTCACCTCCATGCCTGGTAAGGTTATGGGGCAGATCCTCCTGGAGGCACTGCTGAGGCTGAAGAATAACGAAGAGGTGACTGGGTACAATCAACACAGCTTCACCAAGGGCAAATCATGCCTGACAAACCTGATGGCCTTCTATGAGAAGGTCACAACATCAATAGACAAGGGGAGAGCAAATGATGTCATTAACCTGGACCTGAGCAAAGCCTTTGACACTGTCCCACATGTCATGATCTCCAAGCTGATAAAATATGGGTTTGATGGACTGACAATTCAGTGGATAAAGAACTGGCTTGACAGCTGCACCCAAAGAGTGGCTGTCAATGGGTCCATGTCCAAGTGGAGGCCAGTGACAAGTGGAGTCCCTCAAGGATCAGTACTGGGACCGGTCTTGTTTAACATCTTCGTCAGCGACATGGACAGTGGCATTGAGTGCACCCTCAGCAAGTTTTCCGACGACACCAAGCTGTGTGGGGCGGCTGACATGCTGGAGGGAAGGGATGCTATCCAGAGGGACCTTGACAGGCTGGAGAGAGAGGTGGGCCCATGCCAACCTCATGAAGTTCAACAAGACCAAGTGCAAAGTCCTCCATCTGGGTTGCGGCAATCCCAAGCACCGATATAGGCTGGGCAGGGACTGGCTTGAGAGCAGCCCTGAAGAAAAGGACTTGGGGGTGCTGGTAGACGAGAGGCTCAACATGAGCTGTCAGTATGCACTAGCAGCCCAGAAAGCCAATCGTATCCTGGGCTGCATCAAGAGAAGCGTGGCCAGCAGGTCGAGGGAGGTGATTCTCCCCCTCTACTCCACTCTCGTGAGACCCCACCTGGAGCACTGCGTCCAGTTCTGGAGCCCCTACTACAAGACAGATACGGACGTGCTGGAATGTGTCCAGAGAAGGGCCACAAGGATGATCAGAGGGCTGGAGCTCCTCTCCTATGAGGACAGACTGAGAGAGTTGGGGTTGTTCAGTCTGGAGAAAAGAAGGCTCTGAGGAGACCTTATTGTGGCCTACCAGTATCTTAAGGGGGCCTACAAGAAAGCTGGTGAGGGACTTTTTAGGATGTTGGGTAATGGTAGGACTAGAGAGAATGGATTAAAACTAGAGATGGGACGATTCAGACTGGACGTTAGGAAGAAGTTCTTCACCATGAGGGTGGTGAGACACTGGAACAGGTTGCCCAGAGAGGTGGTGGAAGCCCCATCCCTGGAAATTTTTAAGGCCAGGCTGGATGGGGCTCTGAGCAGCCTGATGTAGTGGGAGATGTCCCTGCCCATGGCAGGGGGGTTGGAAAGATGACCTTTAAGGTCCCTTCCAACCCTAACAATTCTATGATTCTATGATTATCACAGGATCATTTACATATTTATAAAAATTAATTTCCTGTTAATGCAGAGACATAGGACATTAACAGTGATCTTGATCCCTTCCTGTTCTATACCATAAAACTGATGTTGTTGCCACTTGCAATGTATTTCTTAAATTTCTTATGGGCTGGAGGAAAACATTTAGCACTTTGTGATGTGTAGGAATTGTTTTATGTGCCTTCTGTCCTAATATTTTTTTTTTTTTCCTTTCATCATCTCCTGTGATTATGAGGATTTAGATGAGTTAAAGTTGGAGGAAAAGGGGGTGAAATTTTAGTTCCCACATGCTAATGTTTCAAATCTGAGTTTGACATAATCTCAGATTCTCAAAAAAATGTCTGGTTCATCTAGACCAATTTAGTCACCTTTGGAAAAATCTTTGTGTCACTGCTGTCTCAATATGGGCATGTGACGTTCTTCAATAGCTGAAATTTCCTGCTCTAAGGAAATAAAATAGGTTGCTAATATATAATGGCTTAATTCTCAATATCTGAATTGTAGTGATTAATCAGCAGAAAAAATAAAAATCTGTTTGTCTGATCCAAGAACTAAAAACAAATAAAAAACCCCAAACTTCTAGCAGTACATTTTCAATAACTGCAGTATCACTTAGCTAGTCCATTTTTTTAATGCATATTTTTTAGCAACACCCAGTTGCTAATGATAGGGAATCCTGTGAAACATGTTACCAACCAAATGAAAAAAAATTTTAAAAAATCATATTTTTCTCAGAGATTGAAAAATGAAGATAAACCTGCCTGGTGCAATTTATCATACTGGATGGAGTTAGATTTATTTGCTTGCTTTTTTTTAAGTCCAATTGAGAGCAAAACTGGAATATTTTTTCCAACATCATAAAAAAAAACCTTGTGTTTAATATGTTAGTACTTAGAAATTAATACTTTGGATTTTATATACAAAGCTTTGCACTAATCAGTTTTTAAAATTATTCATTTAGAAATGTGAACATCTAGTTAGGCTAATTTTAAAGGCTAAGCAGAAAACATAAAGTCTTCAGTTCTACTATTTAAATAGAAAATAGGTCACAACATAATGCCACATATAAGCCCACACTATCTCAAAATATGCCATCAGAAACTGGTATTTTATCACAGTAATCTTTCTTCACCAACAAAAACATCATATAGAGCTGAATTCTCACTGATGACCTGATCAAATGGCTAGTACTTGCCAGTTCTTTCAATTGCCTTTGGGTGACTGTGAATAAGGCTGAAATTGACCAGGATTTTTATTATTTTTTTTTTTTAGTTAGAAAGAAATCCTAATTGAAAATTCCATTGTTTAATTGAAAGGAAGACTTGAGATTCTAAAATCTAGTGTTAATGCATGCTTCGTTTGCATTTGATAACAAACACCATTAAATGCTCGTGTTATTGGCCTTTTTTATTAATGAATGCTGGAGTGGAATAATAATGTCAAGTGCAGTAATTATCACCATCTAACACCCTTTAGTAACTCTAAAATGATAAATGTCTGTTTTTGCTAGAAAGCAATCTGTGAAAATTACACTTAATTTCAAAACTAAAATGAACCATGCTAGAAATAACAGTAAATAAAGCTAGTTTAAAAAAAAATAAAAATCAAAATTATTTTGAGGGAGTCCTTTAAAACTTCATTGCTACACATCTGAAGTCATTCTGTAGTCATCAATATAATCTTTTCTATCTTGCTATTAGAAGTCTACATACAGTTCTATGTCCTCATCTCTCCCGTGGCATACTATATTTGTTCACAGTCAGAAAGAAATGTTCAATTATATCATTGTAGATATTCATGTAGAACTCTACTGGGTTTTTTTAGCAATTAGTACTCCATTTCTTTCTTTTTTATTCATTAAGTAGTATGCCAACAGGTACAGGCGCTTACACAGGACTTTTTGTTATATAACTTATTGCAAAGAATTAAATATATTTAAATCCTGAAAAAATAGATTCATAGCTATCATAGCATTATTCAAGGAGCCTTATAGTCCCTACCCACTTCCTACCCACAGTTCACAAGAAACAGGTAGTACGTGTAAGGAATAAAGTATTTAAATGACACCAGCCTCCATATTCTCTTTTCATCCAGGAATGACAACATTTGAACTTGGGGGAGGAGGGGTCCCTTCAGCATAACGAAGACAGGAACCAGGCTTATTTGAGCTTTTTTTTTTTTTTTTATTACTCTTTAAAAAAATAAATGATTTTTTTCTCATAATAAAATACTTATGTTCAGCAGACAAGATCTTGAGATATGTCCATTAGTATCACATGTTCCAAAGCATTAACTCATAGCAGTCACCAAAGAGTCCTCATATTGGTGGAAAAGTTCAGGCAACAGGAGTGTGAGAGCAGTGTGAAAAAGGAAGAAAAAAAATTTTCTTTGGAAAATCACAGGAACCAAAAGAGAAGTGACTGCAAATAACAGATTTTCCTATCCAGAAATATTAGTACTAAAATATTTATTTTATTCTGCTGCAAAATAAATCTGTCCCCTGTTGAAGGACCATTTGGTCCCGCATGACTCAATGAAAACTCATTTCTGTTACAGGTTAATTTTTGCTATTGACTGAAATTTAGATTAATCAGAGGTTTATACCAAGATAATACATCACCAGATCATAACTAAGAACAGTGAGAATGTATAGGCAAATGATAATAAAACCACACAAAAAATAATTAATCTCATAACTGTAGAGAGATAACACTTTTCATATATTAATAGGATATCCTTTAATATGAAGGGAAGATGTAATAGTTGATGACCTCTTGGACACAGATGATTGAATCTTAAAAGGAGAAAAAGATAAATAACACAACTTTCAGAGTGCCAGTAAAAATTATCTTCCAAGGTTAACTTAACCAGCCAATGCATTTATAACACATATAAGAATAAGCACCTAATATGAGACCACTTATCTGAAAGCAATAGACCACTCTCGGGATGGTAAGTTCAGAAGACAGATTACTAGGCATTATGAAAAATTAATTTTTAATCATTAATCTTTCCAGCAAGGCAAGTTGTGTATTTTCTATTTACAGGAAGCAAGAAAAGCGTGTCTACCTTTCAATGCAACTATTTTTAAGGTAGCACAGGAATTTATCTAAAGCAAACAAGTTAAAAAGTACCTAATTTTAACAGAAATAAAAGTAATCAAAAATAAGCCAGATGTCAAAAGCATGACCTGGACTTACAGAATCATGACAGTACTTCTCCCATGAAAGCTTTCAGGATATAGTATGGTGCCAGATGTTAAAATTTATCCAAGAATCTCTGGAGTCAAAAAAGCAATTATACTTTATCCTTCATCTCTCCTGTTTCAGAATCTCATTACCAGAGTTTACAGAAATGTTTGTGCTGTAAATATTACAGGTGCTACTTTAGGAAAAAGTTTTGATTGCAGAAAAGTTTTTTCGGAGATGTGAAATTGCTTTGATATATACAAACACAGGCATAAATAGTATATGGAGTAGAAAACAAAATTAATGTTTTACTTATGTCTCTGACTTGTTTACTGATATTAGCCTTGGTGTTTACTACAGTTTTAATGTTCTTCCACTACAAATCTCCCCAAAGACTCTATCTTACAGACATTTATGTCTGTGCTTAAGTTCTTTAAATTAAGTCATCCATTTAGCAAAACTGGGATGATAAAATCAGGTACCACTGAACAGATTAAGTTCTTGCAGATTTGTCTTTGCATTCAGTTTCTGCTAAACTTCTTTGAATTCAGTTTCTGCTAAACTTGGTCAATCACTCAAACACATAATATGGTCTGTAAGCCAGAGAAATAAACATGGTGCCCCTCCAGAAGACTTCTGACAATGGCTTAAGAAATTACCTATTTGCATCACACCTCCAGGAGCCTTAGCTTAAGAGTAGAAAAAAAAAAAAAAAAAAAAAAAAAAAAACAAAAAACCACCAAACCAAAGCAAAGCAAAGCAAACCAAAAAACAACCTTAGTAAATTCTGATTCTTTCTGAGAAAAAATTTGTATGTTAAAATTACATTTTATGTCTTCAAAATGGATCTTTTTTTGCAGAGTGGATATGGTGTTACAGTCATATACACACTCAAGGTTGCGTGTCAAATGCATCATGGATAACTGGAATTCAGAAAACAGACCATCCCACATATACATGAGGAATTGTTTTCAGTAACAACAATTGCAATGTGGTAGCAATGACTGGCAGATATCAAGGGGGAAAAAAGGATTTTCTAATTGACTTCAACATAATGGGACTGACTTTGAACACACAAACCATCATTTTTTGTATCCCTCTTGTTCTGCAAAGCACTTACCTGGAAGGTGCCCTGCAGAGCGTGGGTGCTATTGAATGACATTTTTATTTTTATTTCTGTGTCCTCTTGTATATGTTTTCCCACAGACAGTCAGATGCAAATTAATTTTTGAACAATTCATACAGGTGACTTTTGATCTAAGGAACAGTCAGCATAAACAAAATTTCAGACACATGCACAATTGCTGTGCCATTAGCTTTGCCATTAAAGCTTTCCTTGGTTCATTCCAGGACAGATCCCAGTAATATTCAATCTCACAGGCTATTGTTAAATATTTAGTTTACAATATACACTATCATGTTAAGAGACTATACCCATAGCTCACTACTAGTATTCTGACCACACTATTTCATAACACCCTGTCTAACAAGACACCTTAATCTATGTTTTGCTTTTAGAGTTCATCTAAAACTGTAATTCAAACCACATCTAATTACATAGGCAACAATATTTAAATAAGTTAGAGGCCTGGTGAGCAGGTTGAAGACCCAAGATTTTCTAAGAGAATTAGTCTGTCTCTGACAGTCATAAAGACCCAGACGACACCAACCTCCAGTCCCCTTCCAACCTTTCCTGTGCTGCCATATTGCAGTTTCATGAGTTTAGCTTCATAGCTTCATATTCAAAATGCCTCTTCCAAAAGCTGCGGAGTGTTGATCAAGTGAAAACTTCCAGTGCTGGTCTGAAAGTGTTAATTATTCAGAAGTGGTTAAGTGGTCCAAAACTGTTAACTTTTTAGTGGGGGTTATGTCTATGCTAAGATCACCTCACCTCCAACAGGCATAGACTCCACAGCATGTGCCCTGAGGGGCTTGTGAATTTGTGGCTACATCAGATGTGGTTAAAGTTTGTGCTTCTAGGTTGCTAAATAATGAACTGATAGAGTATAAATAATCATGGAGCAATTAAAATGGCAGCACATCTGAGAAACATATGTTCTAGATAGCCATGCAAAGAACAAGTGATTGTAGTCTCTGAGTAACAATGCATGTATGGCAATTGCACTGAATACTCACTTGGATAAAGACCTATAGGCTCTAGTGATAGGGAGAGAGATTCCACATGGTTAGGTGAAAAAGGACAAGGGAAGACCATCTTATACTTCATTACTTTACTAGAAAGTAATACTACCTAAGAATTCATTTTACATGTAACAATTGCTGTAGTAGTTGCTAGATTCTTTGACTTGTTTTGCACTAGAAGAATTAATATCTAAATAATTAATCTTTTTTAGCTTGCCAATTAGCTACATTTTGGATCTTGTGGTTTATTAGGAGGAAAAACTAGTAGTACTAGAAGTACACACTGATGTAATTCTGCTTGAAAAGGACGGTTTTCTGATTACTGTAGGAATCAAAGAAAATATTTTCTTGAAGGATATACATCCTCTTTCAGTTGATTTTTCGTATGGTGGGTAATTTGACAAACGCGTCCAGACAACAGAGATTTTTAAATCATCTAAAACATCATGGGTGAGATTAGCTCCTTATCAAGACGCTTGAAGGGCAACATAATATAAGCGCATAAGTCAATACCAAAAAGACTTCTATATGCAGTCATTAGGTACAAGCCAGTGGAGATCTAATTAGAATAATATGGAAAGCTATTATGTCATTCAGAAATTAATATCTATATTTTATCAAATAAATGGTTTTCTAGGTACCAGTTATTATTTTGAGTACAGGCTGAGCTTAGTGGGCTTAACATAGGTATGTAGTGCCACTCAGGATGTATTTAGGTATTTGAGATATTTAGACAGGACTGGCAGACATGAAATATGTGGGAAACCTGTGCTCTTCTGAAAGCTATTATGAGGTCAAGGTGAGATAGTTCACACCATCTACACTGGCACTGAAGATGACCAGAGATCTCCGTTGAGTGTGATGAGAGATAAAGACTCTAGAATGTTATGTAGAAATCTATACTGATTCTATGACTCTAAGCTGTGATGATCCGATTAATCAGTACAGCTGAGCTGATTCAGTGTCTTGCTGGACTTAAAAAAGACTTAGACTAACCCAGACATCTTACAGAATTGCACCAAATCTCTTCCAGAGACACACAGCTGCTCTCAGATCCACTCTCTGTCTTTCCTCATCTTTGGCTTTGGATTCCTCATTCCCAGTGTTTCATTTGACCTCATCATCAGGCAGGAGGTTTCTAATGTTTTTCGCTATCAATGAGCAAAAAAAACCGGTTTAATAAGTATATGCCCATCTATGCATCCCTTTGTCCCACTGTGGAAAACTAACATATATTTCCTCTTATCGCATGCAGTTCATGTATCACTTTCTCAAAATCTTACTGTTAGTTAAACACACTTAAGGCTCAGTAGTCACCCTAATTTGAATTTAATTTGAAAATTGTTACAGACATGATAGAAGGCCTATGTGAGCAAAAAATGATCAGTGTTACGCAAAACCTGTTTTTTTAAATTATTTGACAAAGGAAAGTTGTTTAGTTCAACCATGGTTTTGCGCTGCATCCCTCCAAAAATTATTTTTTCACACTGACTATTTCCCTCTTCCACCAAGTATGGTTCTTATTCTATCTTAGTATTTTTTTATTATTCTATTTAAAGAAGAAACAAATATTTAGCTAAACTTAATAAAAATAAAATTTTAAACTTCATAAGTATTGTAATAAATGTTTTTCTACTTTTCTTGAATTATTTTCTCTGTAAATATTTATCAAAATTTATCAAAGCTCAATAATATATTTAGTATTCCAAATTCTGCCCTCCAATATACATAGAACTCAAAAATTTAACATATCTTATAAGAATTGCTGCATCAATTTCTATTAGCGCTTATGGTACAGTTTTACATGAGCTAAAACTCATGGCCCCATTTTCTAATATTTAAAATTTTCTGGAAGATGAGATTTATTTCCTAAGAGATTTAAAGTCAACTAGAATTATGTCACTGAGAAAGAGCATGGTTCTCAGAATTAAGGCAGTTCAGGTAACACGTCCCTGAATACTCCCCTTGAATGGCAACTTTTCTAATGTTGTCTAGTATTCCAGAGCTGACAGCTGGTAAACCTGAGATCTAGCAAGAAGCAAAAGAACTGAAATGATATTAGAAGTCCTAGATCAGTTGAGAAGATGGGCAAAAGAGGTAAAAGGCTTTATGGGCAGGTGAGAGAGTTTATGTACAACTAGAACTCAAAAGAGCTAAATTCAAAACTCCTAAAGAAACCATCTAATTTCTGCACCAATACTTGCACTGAGAAAAGAGGAATAAAGCTATACTCTCCTCTCTCGATTTTTTTTCCTTAAACTGGAAGAATTAGGGTGTGTTTTACAAAGTACTTGTTTGATGTCTATAGCAACACCATCTTTGGCTTTCTTAGGGATTGTAGGCATTATGTAACTGGAACTTTGGTATAGAAGTTTGAATATCAGATATTTAATTTTTGCATATACTATTTTCTCTGACAAAAAAAATCAATGTGTTTGTTTTCAGAGTATCAATGTGTTTATTAAATTTTGTACTCAAATTTTTCAAAGACATAAAAGTTCAGGAAAAGTCTTGTTCACTGGAAGTACAATTTATAAATTAATAGTTTATCATTTGTTTCACACTTGTTAGTCATCATCTCCTCAGCAATCCTCTGCACGTGCCCAATGTTCCTCTAAGATACTTATGGCACATTGAAGAAAAGGTCACAGCAGGAAATTCTGAGGTGTATGATGAGAAGTTACATTTGAAATCTGGCTTCACAATGAACTATAGTTTTTTTTTTTTTTTTTTATGGTAGTACAAGGACAATTAATTTTTTAGTTAACAACTTTACAGTTATAGCTGAGAAACTTTCTTATTAGATTTCTTTTTCAGGTGCTTATAGCTTTGTGAAATAAAAGCTCTTTGGGCTAAACCTGTCCTCAGTTCTTGTTCTTTTTCAGTTCTTTGATTTTCTTGATAAGAATTTACTATAAACAGTATATTGAACTATTAGTAAGTTGCATATCCTCCCAGTACTTTTATTTCTCTTCCACATTTTTCCTAGATGACTGCATTTTTACATTTTGGGCAGCACCGAGCATCACATATTAAAATGTAATAAGTACTCATTACCTTACCATTGTGTCTCTCAGCTAATCTACCAACTTACCCTGTCTCATCATTGCTACTTATATGTGCACTTATTACCACCAATTAGTCACTAGGGGTCCTATTACTACCTATTAGTCACTGTTTTAGCAACCAATTACTTAAACATAAGCTCTTAGGTCCATCTTAGACATCCAATAATATTCTGTCTGGCCTCTACCTGCTGCTCCAGAAGGACATAGGTTTTCTATAGATCCTATGTCACATCAGCTACATGGATGTCCTGAATACTCTACCCTCAAATAGCACTAACCGCCTGCATATGGCCTTCTGATTCATGTACTCCATATCTAGTCAGCCAAGTAACTTCCAAGCTGAACAAGCCCAACTTTCCCAGCTTCTCAGCCTTTCCTCATATGGCAAGTCCTCCAGCCCTCCACTACCTCAGTGGCCATCCTCTGAACTCACTCCAATTTGTAGATATCTGGAAGACCAAAACTGGGCACATTATTCCATATATTGTCTCTGCTTAGTAGAGGAGAATAATCACTTGCCTCAATATACCTGTGATGTTCCCTTTAATACAACCCAGGGTGCTGTTAGCCTTCATTGCTGAAAGGATGTACTGGTCTCTCACATGCAATTTGTTGTTCATTAGTACACAGGCACTTTTCAGCAAACCTGCTCCCAAGTTAGTCAGTCCCCAGCCCAGCTACTGTAGGATTTTAGTCCATCCTTGGTACAGAATTTCCAAGGTTTCTGTTGGCCCATTCCTCCATCCAGTCAAGTTCCCTTTGAATGGTGACCCTGCCCTCAAGTGTATCCCCTGTGCCTCCTAGTGCAGTGCCATCTGCAAATTTAATGACGGTTGTCTACATTTTATATCCCACGAGGTCCTTCATAAGGATAGGTCCGAGTACCCCTGAGGAACTCCACTTGTAACTGGCCTTCAGGTAGGGGACGAACCATTAATCACTCCATTTGAACGACAACAATATAATTATGTTTTCATCCATCTAGTAGTCTACCTAGTTAGACTATAACAACCCAGCTTAGATACAAAGATGCTTTCTCAGATCATGCTAATGTCAAGGTAGATGATATCAGCTGCTCTCTCCTCATACGCAGTCACCTTAGAGTTGTTTAGAGTTTCTATCTCAAACCGAACACCACCTGTTGTGTTCTTCACACTATATGAGTGTAACAAATTGTGCCTTTACAGAATGTCCAAAAAAGCAAAAACAGCCAGTTTGAAAATGAGACACTGTTTCACAGTGGTTATTATTTATATTATTGTAGTTTTTCCTTTTCAAAATTGATCATTCCTTCTATTTATATATCTAAGATTTGAATCAGACTTCAGAACATATATACATACTCAAAAGTAACCTTAATACAGCATCAGTTCTTCATAATGAAAATTGTCTAGCCCTAGAGGTTCAAAACTGAATTTTAAGCAGTGGGCCAAATTAATCTTTAATGTAATTTCACTGATGTCGGTATGCATAACATCAACTATTAATTTGACCTAATTTATTAGGAAGTCTTTGTGCAGATTGTAAATGCTACTGAGCTTTTGCACTTTGTGTAAAAATGTATTATGTATGACCATGAAGCTGAGTGATTTTTGTTTGTGGCCAAAGCAATTCCGTTAAAATCTACACATTTGTCTTAAAAAAAAAAAAAAAAAAAAAAAAGAGAGAGAGAGAGAGCGAGAGAAATATTTAATTCATCATGACTCCATGTCAGCAGAGCACTCAAAAATACAGTTCAAGCTGACAACATGCTCAAATATTTCACTCTGTTGGGGTCAATGATTGCTTGGAGTTTGTATTCTCTAACATTTTTTTTAAATTTACTATCAGATCCACAAGTAAAGAAATGGTGTTCATCCACAAGTAAAGAAATAATGCTAATCTAAAAAGGTGAAATTCACCAAAATGAAAAGTGTATTCACTTATCTTCTCACAAATATGGGTAAATATTAATTATTCCACCTGGAGGCTGCTTGTACTTTTATTCATGAAAGGGTGCTATAAAAAACAGTGTTCTAGAAATAATTTTTTAAGAAGGAAGAAAATGTAACACTCTAGTTGCATAACTCTCAGTGAACATATGAGCAAGCTTAAATAACTAATAAATGCTGAAATATCTCAAATAATAGTACTACAATAACAATGACACTCAATTTTAGCTTCTCTCCAAATATATTGACATGACTTTCGGCAAAAAAACTGAAGTATCGGAGAGATAGATATCAAGTATTTTCTGAGGTACCACTGTAATCTCTCTTCTCTTTTCCTTCACTGATTCACAAGACTGTAAGTTCCAGTTACTTCTCTACCACTATCCAAAACAGATTACTGCATTGATCGTGTACCACTTTTGTGTCTGAATTAAGTCTAACCTTGAGTTTCATTAAGAATCCTGCATCTGAAAAGTCTGAACTTTTCTCTAAATTCATAATTATTTAGTAATTTCTTTTTCTTTTTTTTTAAGTCAGTCTTCCCATGCTTAGAACCCTTAACTGTTGTGACAGTAGATGTTTGTAGGCTTTGTTAAGTTTTGTATACTCAGGGATGACAAAGTTGTCATTGTTATGAGAAAATACGATAAACTAGCTGCCTCTTCTGCAATTCACGGATAAACTTATACATTGAAGTTTAGGATTTTTGTCTGCTACCAAATGAAGTCCTCGATCTGCAAGGTCCTATATATTCTTCATAGCACTTTCTAGCTATTGGTGCTGTCTGGATTACATTGTATTTTTCTGGATTTTCTAATATTTGCCACAAGTTTGTAACTCATTTACCTTCCTATGTTTTTTCCTATATATTTTTCCTTCTGAGAATATTTAGGATTCACAGGATTCACAGAAGACATAATAAATTCCCAGTCTTATTTTAGGTATGCAACTATACAGAACAATTTTCAGAGACTGAATTTCTTAAACCACAGTTACCAGCTATTCCATGACAAGCAGGTTTTGCATTCACAGTGGACATGAGTCTGTAGCTCAGATGAATTTACAGGATTTAATGCAGATGAATGTCACAGCTCATTATCTCCCATATCATAAAGTTCATACTGTATGTCATAATGCTAAGAAGTTGTAATTACAGAACTTTCAGCCTCCATGATAATAAACACAACTTTGAAAGTTGAAGGGTTGGTTTTCACTTCTTGCTGATGAAGTGTTCTGTCTGCTGATTGAAAAAAAAAGTAGGTGTTTTCTTCTGATTTTCAGGGAGATAATATTAAGTCTCCACTGTCTTGTATCTTTTCAAGTCACGACTCTTACATTCTCAAATTTAAACTGACATTCACACTGCTTGTAAGACTGGATGCAGACAAGGGAGAAAGCGATTTTAAGGAAGCAGCAGGTGCAATAGATGACACTTGTGTCTGTGTTACTCTGGACAGGAAGAGTTATTCAACATTCCCACACTGGTGAAACAGAAAGCTGCAGAAACAGAAGAATTTTCTTTCTTCAATATTTATTATTCTTTCAACCACCTCAAAATAGAAACTGTAAACACTTAGATTAATGGCCTGAAAGATTGTCTGGTTTTGTCGCTGCTTCTGAAAATATCACTGTGTCTTTAGCTATATGGTATTTTGTACCTCCTTCTAGGTGCTCTTTCATGACTCAAAACAAATACCTGCTCCAAGAAGAAAAATACATTTGACTGTTAGTTAACCCAGCCTGTCTGTCTGTAGGACTAATGCACTGTTATTTCATGTTAAAATCAGTGATGGTAAAAGAGAGTGTGTGTACATATATATAAATATATATATCAATAACCTTGGAACTTGAACAGAAATGTAAACTGTAATAAGCAGGATAGAATTAATTACTCAGGCCCTCACTTGTCTTGCATTTAAGCTGCCAGACTGGCTGTCCAAATTCTGCTTTCAAAGCCCACTGCTCTGTCTGAGACAGTAGTGTGCCAGTACAATTCTAAAACTCCTTGTACTTTCTAGGGTGGATTTACGTAAGGCTACTCTATTTCAGCTCCCTCCTGCCTGGGGCCTCTAGTCTAATATTGCTTTTCTTTCAATATTTCTCCAGTTTCTTGCTTCTTGGTGATAAAAATATGTCAGTCCTGATTTGTCACTTCACAACCTGTCTAATAACTACTAAAGCACTGAAAACCCCAAAAGTCTCCATAGAGTTAGAAGACAGGAAATACTTGAAAATTAACAATAACGTCCACATTTGCTTAGGCAAAGGCAGCAAAAATTAACATTTTGCTGAATGAAAGGATAGACTTTATAACATTTTTTTCCCCTTACCATCACTACCTCTGAATGCAGCTGGTTCTACACCTCAACCTTTGAATTGAGTTTGGCAATCTGTTATCACAGCAATTAGTTCAAAAGCAGCAGTTGGTAAATGCCAGTTCCTCAGCAGCAATAAAATATCATTTATTGGTTACTACTACGCAGTTGGCGATGTGTACAGGGATTTTGCAACACCTCTGTCATCTTCCTGTTTTCCTGTAAGGAATCAGCACTAAAAGAAAACTTTGACACAGAATATCAGTATGTGTATTTTTGTTTTGTACTAAGTCTTAGAAGAGCAAATCAAATTATTGCTACATTGACAATGTCTGATAAGTTTTCAGTTCTGAACTAGTTTAGACTTATTTTTCTACATAATATTTCATTAATTCTGAGTCCTATTTCCAGACAGAAAAAACCCTAAAGCTAGTTACTTTCCTTTGGTTAAGTAATTTAATGTAATACTATTACTAGTATTTCAAAGAGACAATGACAGACAATATAATCTGAACAAAAGGTTTGTACCCTTTACCCTGATTTATGTGAAAACATTAAGATTATATCCTTACAGGCCTGATGACACATGATTTGACCGATATTTTAAAAAATGCTCCTTTTTTTTAACCTTTCCAACATTTTACATTTTTACATAGGTTTTTTTTTTTTTCTCTTTTTATATACACAGCATAAAATGCCTAGCACGAGACCTGTCAAACCCAAAGCATTCAATGGAAACAGATGGCTACAACTAGCTGCACCCATTATTTTAAGAAGGAAAAGACTGGATAGTACTCTTCAAAATTAGCTTTTCATAATCGATACCTCTTCACGTTAGAAGAAAACTTACCACATCAGAGTAGTGCCAGATAAAACTTTATCCTTAACAAATTATAGGTCATGGATCAGAGTCTAAGCAATTTCATGGGTTTTTCCATGCTGTTGAATATTCAAGTACAGTGTGTTTTGTTTGTCTGTTTGTTTTGGTGGGTTTTTTTAAGTTGAAATAAATAGAGAGTTTATAGCCATCTGACTATATTTCAGATGCTGTTATTGCTGTGGAATTTTGACACCTTTTTCTGTATTTACAATTAGGTCAGATCCAATGCAATTCTTGGTCCCATTTGTAACAATCTTTCATGTCATAACTGTACTACTTTGTGTTCTTGAGGAGAAATTATAAATTATATGCATGTGATTGTGATGCTCATGTTTGCCTCAGTACGCACACCAAAATATTGATTCCTATTTTAAGGTAGACCATGCCAATATTCCCAGTTACATAGGATGTACTATGATCTTGCTAAGTTGTTCTTCTGATTATCTTCATTGTTAAGGAGGACAATAGAAGGATTCTGTTTTGAAACTGCCTAGCTTTTGCATAGCATACCTTGGTTTAAATTCCAGTTTAATAGATTAAAAACTCCTGTCCCCACCTCCATCTGTTTTTCTGTTTAAAGATATCAAAATTCTGAACCACTGACTACAGCATCTTGTCTCTTCTGAACACGGACAACCTTTGCCTACAGCAAATGGTGTTACACACTGATCGACTTAATTCAGTTCAAGGACTGCAGCATGCTTTAGGTTCGTAAGTCTTTGGTCACCATAGTAGACAGTGTGCAATCATGCTTTTAGAATTCAAGTCTCAAGCATGTGTCAGTTCCCATTGCTTCTTTAATTGATGTGCTACCATAAATTAAGATGTCTACATGATATCTCACAGGTAACCTTTTTGTAACATCACACCGGTACTGTATTTTCTTACGCAAAGTATATAACTTGTGCTTGACAGATTGTCTTACTGATCAACAGAACTGAATCCATAAACTTCATGATCGCTCTCAAACCCTGTAGTTATAAACTTAGGCTATCATTACTAATGTGCCTGAAAAAAAGGTAAATTATTGTGGTTAAAACAATTCATTCTGATGAGAAGATGTCTTACACATCAATTACCAAAATCTTTCCCTACAGAAAAGAAACTGTTCAAGAAGAAAAATACATTTTTTCTCTTCTTAAGCATGTCATAACAGTAGTCACGGGATACAAATTTATGGGCTTAAATTTAAAATACATGTTAATATACAATGCTATTGAACATGCAATGTTGCATGACTTCTTTGTTGTTGAAATTAAGAAAAGAAGTCACTGTTCCAAAGAAAAGAGAAAAAAGGAACAGCAACAGCAGGTGAACACCACATCACTGGAATAATAGATGGAAACCTGGATTCTACCATCCTTATTATTTCAAAGCCATTCAAATTGGCATTAAACATTTTTAAAAATATACATCAGGGACAAGAGAATTCTTAAAATTGATTCAGATTTTTTAGTAAAGAAGAGTGGTAGAACTATAAAAAAGTTAAATAGATTTGATGAATATTTCTTCTTTTTATTTCCAGTCTTAAGGGTGTACTCAGAGTTTGCAATTCATAACAAGTTTTCCACTTTTACAGTAGATCAGCATGGTCATTAAGAAAAAAACAGCTTTCAAAATATGCTAAATTAGATTAGTAGCTGTTCATTATTTTAAAAGAATGGGTTGAAAGTCTGTCTTAGAAATTGGTGACAGTTGACAGAAGAGAGAGTAGAGTACTCCCAAGCTCCAGAGAAGAGACAATGGAAAAATTACAAACTCAGACAGCTTGACATGCATGTCGAGGAAAATCACAGGAAGGGTGATACAGTCTACATATCTCTCTGGAATTAAATATGAGAATAATTATTAATGTCAACTGCATGACATCATGGAGAAACAATCTTGACAAACATACTTTGCATTCTTATTTAAGAAGATTATACATTTGATTGACAATGGTATTTATCATCCAAGGCTTGTTATCTTTCATATGTGTGAGGCATTTTGTTTGAGAGTAAGTTAGATATGCTATTAAAGACAAGGTCAGACTAGATTATCAGAAAACTGTTAAAAATAGTTTTACAGCGTTGAAAGAACGTATGTCAATTCAATATCACTGTTGCCAGTGTATTTACTTCTTTATTTATTTATTTATTTGTTTGTTTTCACATTTTTAGATGGTAGATAAAAACCATAACACATTCCTACAAATCTTGCTCTGCTTAGGCCTATTCTTAAACCATCACTATCTATGCTCAGCATTGTTTTTCCTTATATTCTTGCGACAATAAACTTACTGCTTTCAGTTCTTCATAGATTTATAAAACTTAAATAACTGATATTGAAGTTTCATTATGAAGTTTCAGTGGTATAAATTCTAACTGTACAGTACTAGAAATTTGCCTAATTCTTTTGACCTATAGGTCCTTTATTTGGTGCTATTTCATTACTAAATGTTTGTACTGCAGCAGCTTTCATACAGTATACTGATTACTACAAACAGAAAATTAGGTTATGCATAACAGAGAAAGTCTGGGAGGTAACAGAGCAAAAATTCTTATTTCAGGAATACTTATTTCGGATTTCAGGAAATGTGGCATTTTTTCAGTCTCCTGTGTGATAAATATTCTATATCTCAAGTCTATAAAGGAAAAAAAAAAAATCAATGAAAAAGAAAAAAAATGCCAAGACTTATTTCAGCATGGAAACTCAACTCTTGAATGAGTTTAATCTGGAAAAGGATAACCTTTAACATCTTGGAATAACTGTGATCTAGTATTTTAGCTACTTTATCTCTGAAAAGTATACAAATAACGAACCATGTAATCTACTGATTCTAAAATCTTACTATGTACTAGATACTGTTACATACTATCTGTGAAGCTAAAATTGGCAGCAGCAACTAGTATTTTTGTTCACAACATTCCAGAAAGTCACAATATTGGCATTGTTTTTGGAAGTTGCTGCCTCCTGAAATAGAACATGCATTATAATGACTTACTAAAAACTGATTTTCCTGAGCAAACCATTATTTAAGGTTTCTGTTCCTGCAGAAATTTTACTTCTAGGTTATATTTATCTGAACTTATATTTCCAGTATAATGTATATCTTGTTCATTACACATTGTACACCATTTCTGGAAACAATTTTGAAAGGTTATAAATAATATTGGTTGTCATAGGATTCAGTGCCACAGAACATCATACAGTACCATTTAAGAAATCTAATAGTGGTAAAAAAGAGATTATATATATCCCACTTTCTTAAATCCCATGTCGTGTATCAAAAGCTGAGGATGGTATGGTCAGAATGTGAAAATAAGCTCCCTTTAGTAAACACGAACAATGAAAAAATCTTAAATTATAAGCTAACATCTGTAGGGTCCCAGAGTTACATAGCAGCACTCTCCAGTATTACTGAACCACTTTCTGAGTGGTAGCCGTAATGTTAACAGAAGGTGTTGGGAATGGAAGACGTTGTGCCAAATTATTTCGGTTTATAGATCATATCTAAACTGTTAAAATTGCTTTGAAAATAACTTGGATACATATTTTTTGTATGCCTATTCAATGATAAAAAGACCTACAGAAAGACAGTTATGTGTCCGCTACCTGGATGAGATTAAAATTGGAAATGAATCTACAACAAAATATTAGACTCAAATATGAAACCTCAGGGTTGACCAGAAGATGAACTGGTACAAGTTCTAAATTTTGTTTCAAACTTCTCCTCATGCAAAAACATGCTGAGACAAATCAAGATCTTTCATAAAAATCTCTGATCAAAAAACATGCCCAGTTTCTCTTTGGAATTCAAGATCATAGTTGTATGTCTTGGACACACCTCTAATTGCAGGTTTAAATGTTTAAAAATAACAATTTTGCATCATTTTAAGCTTTTACAGAAACCTTTAACCTTGATTATGTAAAGCTTCTAGCTTCTTGTCTTTCTATTAAGGAAAAAAATGTATTAGGGTATTAATCTTTGATATATTCCAACTCCTAATGCACTGTAGCATGCCGTGGTGCACAAACTGTGATAAGATTGACCTTTTGCTTTAATCCGTAACACTTTCTAATGGGGTAACATTCAAAGTGTTCCATTTGCTGGTGTCTCACATCAGAATCACCCTGGAAATTTGATACTGCACAACTTCAGAAGTAGACTAGTTTGGAAAAACCCGTTGCTTATTCTTAGCAACCAGTTCAGAAATTATATATTTTAATATTATATACAACAAAGGCTCTTTGAAGTTAAGGTTGTTAAAATACATTAAAATGGTATGAAAATACATACAGCAGATTATACAATAGAACTGAAGAAGTTTTGACTATTTACTTCTAGGTGGAGCTGATATATATTAGCTTTAATTTTTTTAATAATCTCTTTTTTTTATAATCTCTTTATGATTTAATATAGCCACTAGTCAGTGAAATAATTAAGTCTTCTGTAGCACAATCAGTTTGTGACTATTTAACAACAAAATTCCTGAACACTTAGTGTTAAATCTGCTGACTGATGTTTAGTATTGCAACTTTTAGATACTCTTCAATAGAGAATCTCAAACTTGAATTTAGCTAGCCGTGTTATAAACCAAAATAGAATTCAAAGTGAGAGAGCTGGGAAACTTGAGCTTCACGTACTCATGGATGCACACAGGTGTATCGCGCTAATTCTGCCTGTGCAGTCCAGCCTGGCTGCCCATAAGTCATCTCCATCTCAGAAAACATTGACAGGACATGACAGGAGTCACAATTACTAGATCTAACTACCAACTCCTCCTCTACGTACCTGAAACTACAGTGTGATGGTGGCACAACCCTTTTTGTGTGTATCAGAGTTGTTTTGTATATCGGAGGAAAGGTGAAACACAGATTTGCCTACACCAGCTAGTCAACAAACACCTAAAGGATAGGGTCCATTCTGTGAAGCCTACCTAGCTGACTGGATGTTGCCTTCAGCAAAAAATGCCAAGGGCTTAAGTTTCACCCCTACAAGGAAATACAGACCTTAATTCCAAATTTATCACAAATATTTCTGCTAAACAGTATTAGTTTGATAACTATATAGTTTAGTTTTCAATTAGCTTGATGGAATTTGTAATCATCCTGCCTAAGTGATTAATTATGTCATATTTCATTTTTGTTTATTATAGTTCATAATATTTGTAAAAAGCACATTTAAGTAATCTTCTCTGTCAGTAATGAATTGGGGATAGACTCAGGGAGAGCACCCAAGAGAATCGGCAGTTCCACCTGAGAGGCTAGGCATGACTTTTTATTCATCCCTCAAGTTCTCACATTCATCAACCCGTAGCACTCTCAGGCATTAAAATTTGCATTTCCAAACTAAAGGAGCAAATGGAAGCAAAACGGGGAGTACAAGAGACTAAATTTCAAAATATATTCCATGTGGCATGGCTATAATTTTGTACGAAGGACCATTATCTTATCTTGTTCACATTTTAGGCAACATGAATTTCTTGAATTAGGTGCATGGGTCCTACACTTAAAACTAGAGCGTTCTCAGGGTGGAACCTATAACATACCATCTGTGGAACTGCAAAAGAAGAAGTTACACAGTGATTAAGAGATTCTAAGCAAACATTTTAAAAGCATGACAGCTTCTTTTGGTTTACTTTGATAAAATAGAGCAGATTAGAAGGTTTCTGTTTTCCTCAATTTACTTCATTGGGGGGTGTTTGGTTTTGGTGGGGGGGGTTTTTGGGTTTTTTTGTTTGTTTTCTAAGAAAGGAAAATTAGGATTGTGAAAAACTCAAAGCACACTGAAGTTCAAATCTCTCATTTTAAGAGTCTCAGGGCTATGTGGGAACATCTAATAGCTTTTTTTCTAATTACATTAAGAACTTGTCATAATTGCCTGCAGAAGCCATCCAGTGTTCCACAGAATCCTCTTTTTTGTTAAGCACAACTGTTCTTAAGCAAAGGCAAATGAATGGCAACATTAATATTCTTGACATGCTCCAATATTGTGATGATAAATGCCATAAAGGAGCCTATAAATAAAAAAAATAATGAAGCAATAACATAAATGGAGGTCATGGGTGTTCTTTCTCCCTCCTTCACTGTTATTAGCGAAGCACTTAAGCATGTCCTTAACTTTAGGTATGTGAATAGTCCCATCAAAGTTAATAGTACTATTCACATGTTTAAAATTAAACATTTGCATAAGTGCTTTGCAGGCTTAAAGGCTTTAAGTGAAATGTTTTACCAAAACTGAACTCATCTTGGCTTTAAGAACAAAAGCAGTGACATGAAAATAAGTTTCCACTCTGACCTGCCATCTAGAAAAGCCCTGATGACAAGTGGAATAATCAGTCAGAGGTCACACTGGAAGTCTGTTGCTATGATCACAGAATGGCTTTTTTTCTTATCCTCTAGAAACTGACTGACTGCAAAAAGTTTTCTTCTCAAGGAAAAGTGCTGAGAAGGAGGAACTTTAGATCTGCAGCCTGTTTACTTTAGAATAGTGAAGGGTAGTTGGCACTTTGTGTAGGGCAATATCCAAAATGCTGTGGTTCAAGAAGCATCCACAGAGACAGATTCACGCCTTTTTGGTGCCTCAGTGACACTTCTCTAGATCCCTGAGGGTCAACACCTACCTGAAGAGCTTGTTTTTGTGGTAGACTTCCATCATTATGGCATTATTTCTTGGAGCAAGAGCTGTAGATACCTGCTAGAGGGTTATAGATGAGACATATGTATTGATTATCTGACTAACTGAGCATCTCACTTAAACTTGGGGGTCTAAGGAAATTATTGTCTAATCAACAAGAATGGAGAGAACTGCCAAATTCTTCTTCTGATATCAGTCTTTCTCTGAGTTGTTTCAGTTCTTGAAAAGATGACTGAATAAGAACTTCTCTTGTTTCTGGTAATATGTCAGAAACTTGTTTTCTGATCCAACACATCCACGATGGTTTTAGTTTTGATAGAATCTAAGTGTCTGTACATTGTATATATCCTACATGCAACTCCTTAAATAAAGCGTTAATCCTGCAACATAATTATCAGGTTTGACTACCATAACAAACATTTATGAGTTAAAAAAATAATATATTACTACTAAACTGGCTATTAAGAAAGCCAATGAAGACATACTATCACTCATTGTTTTCACTGTCGCAATACACTGAATGTTCAAAAGGGTGTAATGTTTTCCTCCTCAAAAAATGACAGATTTATAATCTGCTTATGCTTATTTTGTTGCACAGACTAAGTAAAACAGACTTTTGGAAAACAGCCAGATGAGCTTTACAGATTTGATCAACCATTGTGCTAGTTAACTGTAATAACATGAAGATGTTGACCATCAGACCTTTAATGGATGATGAATTACATAGCTCTTATGCTTGCAGTTGCTGTTCATAGCCTGACCCAATAACATACTAGAAAATTAGACAAATATAATTTAGCATCTAAGATATTCTAAATATGAGCATTTTTAAAAGCTAGCCTGACTTGTTTTATTTAAGAAAGTCATACCAAGGAAAAAATATACATGTGGAAATAAATAATTTGGATGAAATCTGGCTTCTGTTGACCCAAACAGAAGACTGCATAGCTCTGGAGGAAAAGAAAAAGTAGCTTTACTTGCAGATTTTATCTAAGTTCTAAGGCTTTTTTCATGGGATATTGTCATATTGCAAGTCAGAATGCAGCTCTTTAACTTTTCATGTTCATCTTATCTTTAAAAACTTTAGGTTGAAAACTCATCCTCCTCTTATATAGAAACATCTTAACCAATATGGCTTGATATCCCATGTCTCACATCCCACCCTAGGATCTATTTATACATAGAACACACTTCAGTTTCAGATTTTAACATAGGACTGCTATATCATGGGCTGCAAGAAAAAGGCAATGTTCACACATTGAAGAAACAGCTGGCAGCTGTTTTGTTTTGGGTTTTGGGTTTTTTTTTGTTTTTTTTTTTTTAAGTTGGTGATGTATGAAATTCCCCTCTTCAGAATATCTCTGTGAATTAGTTCAATTCTAAACTACACTGAAGGCCAACAAAGATATTTAAAAGGAGCATATTAACTAGAACTCACTTAAATCAGCGAAGTCCATTGGAGTATCTGAATTGAACCAGCTGAGGCACCAGTCACTATTTTTTGAGATTCACCCTGTAGTGATTCTGGAGGTATAAGCTTTGCAAATTATAGTGAACAATTATTATATTCATATAGTTTATTAAAAAACAAGATACAGAAAACAATAAAATTTTCAAAAATACAGTGTTTAAAAGGAAGAACCACAGCTACTCTACACAGGTATCCTATAACTGATCTCTGCTATTCTTTTAATCTCATCTTCACCTAAAATCATGGTCCAAAATGTCAGTATCAACAAATGACAGAATTTTAAAAAAGTATGCATGAAGGAAAATCTAACGGGTCAGAAAATACAGAATAAAAAAAAAAAAAAAAGTATACATATATAAATACAGTTTTTCCAGAGTGTTTTGTGCCACTTCTAACTTTCCAATTTTTTTCTGCATTTGACTTCTGAAAAGTTTTGGTTTGCATTTTTCTTTGCTATTCTCACAATATGTCTTCTATACATGCTAAATTGAAATAAAACATAAATTTATTCAATCTGTGATTTCACTGTCCTGTTAATCTGTCATTTCAAAATCTCATTTTAAATCGACATTCAATCATTAAGTGTATTTTTTACATGTTGGGAGTAAGAGAAAAGAAAAATCTAACTGGCAATATTTTCATTGAAATGCACTTATTCGCAATTATGTGACACGGTTCACTAAAGCTAAAAAAAAATGTCAGCCTACCAGGTGCTAAAAATGTCCCTGAGGCTATCCTTCACTGAGATTTAATAAAGCTATTAAAAAATTGAGAAAGAAAGTTATATTTAAAATATTTTTCCTTCCTTTTATTTTGAATTTCAACCTGTCCTTTACAGTGGAAATTAAAAGAAATGAAAGTACAGTCTCTTAATTATCATCAATATGTCAATCATTTAATCTGTTAACTAGTTCTCTCTTTTAAAGTTCCCGTTTTAAAGTGTTGACATTGTTCTTTAGACAATTTTAATGAGGAAGAATTCAACATGCTATGAAATACTGAGGTTTCAACTTCTCTTTTTCAGGAATTCATACTGCCTGAAATGAAAGTGAAAATATATTTTCCCACAGCCTCTCCTGTCCTCAAATTTGGCCACAGATGTATAGACAAATTATGACATATTTTCTTTTCTGAGCACAAGTAGAAAAGGTGAAGATAATTAAATAATATTTTATACTTGCAATATAATCGATCAGACAATTATAAATGTCTGCAGCATATAGTGATAAAAGTAGCCACCATATGTTGCTGAACAAATCATATAAAATACTTGGTTTGCTTCTTTTGGTCAGTTAACTAACCCAACTGCAAACAGATGTGATTGACACACCTTGACTTTAGGAAGGGCTAACTTACAGGACATTTTTCAGAATCTTTCTAAAATGTATGGTCTGACAAAAACCACTATAAATTAAATGTACAGCTACTTGAATATATCGCACTCATTGGTGTGCTATCCAAGTGGTGAGGTAATTAAAGCAGGCTCTCCAAAGAGTCAGAATAGTTCAACATTTTCAATAATGACTTTGATGAGAAGCTGAATACAATTACAAAGTGTTACCACAGTAAATGGTTAATAAATCACAAGCTGCATTTGAAGGCACTACGATGATTCTACTGGGAAAAAAAAATGACAAATCTCACATAAAAGAAACAGAATTCAGTTGTGTCCTCTGTTACGTTGTTAATGGAGCCTCAAAAGAAGTACTGCATGTAGCTCTGGGTGTCACGTTTCAAGATTTTGGACAAGCTATGTAATGTCTGGTCATGGACAACAAAAAATAGTTAAGTTTAAATATGCAAAAATTAAAGAGTGGGGACAGGATAATAGTTTTCCACTAAGTAAGTAGTATACAGAGACAGAACTTTGAAAGATTTTTTCCATGTTCATGGAGGTTGGATGAGAAGGAAATTGTTCTTTCTTTTCCCTTGTAAGAAAAATTTAGAATACATATTAGAAAAATATAAGGCTTTTTAGACTGTTCCAGATATTAATGAGAAAAGTTATACCTTCATAAAAGGTTATGAAAAAAAGGCTAGATAAATACCTTACAGAAAGGTCTAACTGTACTTGATACTAGTTCAGTGCTAAGACATGTCTAAATTATCTGTAATTGCCTCTTTTCCAGCTGTGATTTTCCTGACACTGTAACCCAACAATTATCTAAATTATCAGAAAAATGTTCATTAAAGGAAAGAGACACTAAACAGTATCCACAAAACACAAAGATTCATAACATTATAATCTGGGATGCTAATGATGCCTGTCAATGTTGGCCAGTTTTTAACATTGTATGGCCCATTTTCATTTTCTTTTATTTTTGCTCAACTTTAACTGATGGCATTTTCAGTGCTCAGGATGATGTTTTAACAGATCACTAAAATGGTTCTGTCTTTTAGATAAACGCTGGGAGATTCTCTCCATCCTGAAAAAAAAATCCCCCCCCCCTTTTTTTTTTTCCTAAACAATCTGCAAATGTTTAGAGGCCCCGCCTATTTTTAAAAAGGAAATTTAGGTAATGGACCCTGCTATGAATTTTATCAGTTACAGCTCATTGCTATTTGCTAGTGAAATTAGTTTGGGTCCTGGTATCTACACTGAGAAACAGGAACCTCTTTTTCCTGTGCCTTCAATATCTTTCTCTTACGCTTTTCTTCTTCTTGACAGGCACCCACCACTTTCTCTTACTCTCCAAGGCAGTACAGTGAAAGAAGCCATCACCAGAAGAAAAGGCAGACGGAAGAGGGGCCATGCTTTGCATACACTTGGAGACAGTGTCCTTCATGGCAGCTGAAAACAGCAGCTGAGTGGAGGCCATGGTAGAAGGACCTCTCCAGCCCGGTTCCAGGCTCCCCAGTACAAAACAGACATGGACATACTGGAGAGAGTCTAACAAAGGGCCACAGATATAATTAAGGGACTGGAGCATATCTCCTTCAAGGAAAGGCTGAGAGAGCTGGGACTATTTGGCCTGAAGAAGAGAAGGCTCAGGGGGAATCTCCTTAGTGTATATAAACACCTGAAGTGTGGGCGTAAAGGAGATGGAGCCAGGCTCTTCAGCGGTGCCCAGTGACAGGACCAGTGGCAGTGAACACAAACTGAAACACAAGAGGCTCTCTCTGAGCATCAGGAAACATTTTTCCCCATGAGGGTGGACTGAGCAGTGGCACAGGTTGTTCAGAGAGGTGGTAGAGTCTTCCTCTTTGGAGATATTCAAAAGCTTTCTGGACACGGTCCCAGGCAACCGAGGGGTGGACCAGATGAGCTCCAGAATTCCCTTCCAATCTCAACCATGCATCAAGCATGCTGCAAATTTGACCCTTGTGGATTTCATCTGAATTCAACTACAACCATTTTTGGTTTGTTGTTTTGTTTTTGTCACTTGTTATAAGGGAAATTTACAGTTTCTGCAAAAACAGTTCTTTCAAGTATTTCAGTATATTTTCTCAGGTTATAATTGCATGTAGACAACGTGTAAGAATGGAGGAGTCAAGCCATGGAAAAATAGTCCAAATTACCTAACAAAAGACCACAATGGTCTTAATTGCTCATTCAAGTGAATCCCCATGATCACTCTTTTCACAATTCATAATTAATAATTTAAAGGACCAAAGAAACTTAATCAAAGAAAAAATTCCCATATTCTTTACTACCAATTTTTGAATTATCGAAAGCAGATCAGATGAAAATATTGAGAAAGAGATTGCTTTTCTAAATTTCCCTTTTCCAACTTTTGGAACAAGGGAATAACACAGATTTCATTTAATTTCCATCAGTTGTGCTACTAGACATATTTCTACTTATTTCCACTATATTTTGCCAAATGGCTGATCACACACACACACAATTTGTCTTTCATTTCAGATATTGAATTATGCTATTTATATTCTTTTTCAGAATCTCTCTTTCAAAAGGAAAAAAAAAATATCAAGCAACTTGTTGACCCCAAAATGATAAGAGGTTTAAAGCTGAAGAAAAGTGGTGAGAAGCGTTGATAGCATAAAGATAACAGGCTAAAGCTAAAATATTTTGCTGTGTTAGGAAGTCTCAAAGGAATGAGTAAAGTCTCAAAATCAATATGAAATTCACATATTTCAGCATTTTGATAGTTTCTATGCAGCTACCGTATAAAATTCAGTTTCATCTTAGGGGCAGTCATTTTCTTATATGACAGTTTTCTTATATGAAGTAATTAAAATGATAGATTTTACTTACAGCTGTTTAAGGGTTAAAGCTGGTTCATTAAATAAACCTTGTTTTCCATATTCCAGTATTTCTTAATTCTGTATTTTACTTATACCCAGCTGTCAAACATAATTTAGACTACTTAGATGTAAGATATGTGAAGATCTGATCTGAGTGTCAGCACCTTAGTACTTGCGTTCAGTCAGTCAAAGAAATCTTTAAATCAAGCAATCTCATTTAATGTAAAGCCTTTAACACATACCTGGTCTCTTTGCTGCCAAGCAATATTTCTCCGTCAGACGAGTTTGCCTGACTCTGACTTTTTTTTAATTATTATTATTTCAGCAGCAATCAAGGAAAAGGAATCTTTGCTAATCAAACACAATAAAACTGGAAAACAAAAGAAGGAATAAGTTGATAGGAAATTAACTAAACAAAAAGGAAACTTTTTATACTGAAATAACACAAGCTGAGTTTTAAAAGTGGAAATGAAGATATAGTAGATACAATGAAGATACAACTGAAGCAGTCAGAATATTTGGAACCTGTAAGAAGGTCACGGCATTCATGCAAATGCGTAAAGAAACTGACTGGAATGAGTGGACATGAAAATACTTTTCTAAAATATTTTCCAAATGCCAAGTGTTGGTTTGGATTTTTTTTTCCTTTTATAGACCTGATGGAGATCTCATGTCCCTCTTCCACCTCATCCCCATTTAGAGCAACGACATTAGGAAGCACTCAGCCATGACCCATCCCTTAATTTAGTGCTCACACTGGTGGGTATAGACCTCCAAATCCTAACTTTTATTTTGCTTCGCTTAAGGAGTTTCTTCTTTTGCATAGGAGGTAGATTTAATAATTAAAGTCTACTGAGTTGATACTAACAGAGATAACTTTAACAAACATAATTCCAGTGATTAACAGTTGCCTTGAAGTCCCTAGCATTTGATCTCGGTCTCACAAAATAAACACATCTTTTACTAACAGCTATTTATGAAAGTGAAGCTGCCACACCTGGTTCTCTCACAGATACATGATACCAAAATTTCAATTAAAAGCTTTTCACGCGCTGACTCGGCTGAGCTTTGGAGCAATTTGGATCTAAACCCAAATGTTGTGACTAAGAATGGAGGTAAGTGATCACAGACATTCAAAAATCTCAGCTTCACCCAGCTGTTCCACCTCCTGTTTCCTACGTTATTGTTTGAATGATGTTCTTTTTTCTTTCTGCCAGCTCTGTTGTATTTTTAGACTTTAATCACATTTTAACAATTGTTACATACATACCTTCTGACTCACTATCTTAATTTACTTTCTTTTTTTGGAGGAGCATTTAATAAATCTAGTTTCTTATTTTGACATCAGTACTGTTTCTCAGTTCTTATACAGGGTTGTTTTTAAGTGGCTGTTTCTCTTATAACAATTAATCTTTAGCTCTCCAGCTTTTTCTTTTGAATTGTTTTTAGAAATTAAAAAAAAAAAAAAGTTTGTGATACTCCTCACAATGTATGTTTGCTCTCAGTATAAGGATATTAATGCCTAATCATTGAATTGGTTGGAACTCTGGCTTTATCTATACTTGTAAACTAAATACAGACAGATTGCAGCCTCAAATACTGTCAAATGGGCATCCATGTTATTAAATTTTAGCACCATTTCCATGACATTTTTGGCCTGAACTATCTAGTAATCTCTCAGGAGATGGTTGGTTGGGCTGTGTGGGTCAGGAACCATATTAACCCACTTTATTGACCGGTATAAAGGTTGATCATAAATCTATGTGGTATTAGAGGAAGATTTACCAGAGAGGTGTTCTGACCTATTTTCCCTTCCCAGGGCAAAATCTCCAGGAATCTACCCAGCATCCAAAACAGGAGACTGTATTCCAGAAGCAACTTCATCAGTGGCAAACAGAAGGGAATAAACCCTTTTTCTCATTAGGATTATGGTGAGCTTCTGGTCTTAGTGCTTCCCAAATCATAGACATTTGAGAACATTTTAATTAGGCCTTGCAAAGATGCTGGAAAGAGGTGTGAAATCAGTATTGCAATTTGATTCACCATTAATCCTAAATAACATCTCTGATGAAAGCCTTATAGGACATTTATAGAAATTTAATCATAATTCAGAAGTGGTCCAACAGATAAAAGGATCTGTTTTAACTTCATTTGAAGTCTGTGGAAAATCATATCTAAATAGCAGGATTGTAGGATAATTCAGGTTGGAATGACCTGAGGAGGTTTTATAGTCCCACCTTCTGCTCAAAGTAAGGTCAGCTTGAGGTCAGACCAGGTTAGTTGTTAACTTAAATGAAAATTATGTTAGACTTGTTTTTCTGTTCTGTTCCCCTCCTTTTCCAGCAGTCTTTCAACTGAGATTGAAGTAAGAAACTAATTTTCCAGTTTCCCATAACATTATTAGTGCTTTTTATAAATAAGTCATTCTGAATACTTTAACTTGATATTGCTACTACTTTAACCTAAATTAAAAGCAAAATATCTGTAATAAAAAAAAAAAAAAAAAAAAAAATTCACCTGCAAGGTGCAAATGCACCATAACGCTGGGTTTTCTAAACACAGCTTAATTTATTTCACATAAATCTCTGTCATTTACTGAAGAGTGTTAGAGTTAATACACAATGTTTTTGTGAATACTTATTTTAAGGATCACTTTTCTATCAGTTAGTTGCTTGTTTATACATTACCTAAGGTATGCTTTTGTGGTCACTTGAGAAAAGTTCCAAGTAAAGACACTGACAAGAAAAAAGGTCTAGAGGAGAAAATCTCCACCTACTGGGGTACTTGGTGCTAGTACTTCAATAAGTGAAGGACAGAGAACAATGTACAGTCCAAGGCTAATTCTGAATATCTCCTCAACTACATGAAATGCTGCCAGAATCCTCTGAGAAACATGTGGGTCCATCCTTTAAATGTAATGTGTCTTGCTGTCAAGGACAACTGGAGATGCTGTATCATTTGCAAGTATGCATTTGTACTTGTAATGCAAAAAAACCCGCAAACCCACATCAAGAAACTGTGAGTCACAGAGGATCTTTTGATTGTACATAATAAACTCTAGCTTTGTTAATATTATCTCGTTATATTGTTCTTTTAGTTCTATGAAGGATAAAGTATGGTTTATATATGCTTTTTGGATTCTTGCATTTCTATTTGTAATGACCAAAGGATAGTAATGAATTATACAAATAGTAATTTTATAGCAGATAAGAGACTACCTTCGTATCTTCAGGTACAGTAGACATTTTCTTGTCATAAGTGATATTATCATATAAATTAATTACTATAACCAAAAAAAGTGGAATTTCTTTTAAAGTGAGTTTATTTCAAGCTGAAAAGATTTCCCAAAGAGGAAGATTCACTGCGTGAGAATTTTGTCTCGGATCATATAACAGTGAGGCATCCACACCCATCAGCATAGCACTTGCATCCAATTCTTTTACAGAACTACAGATATGAATGGATTAAATTGAAATATATTGGAGAAAAAGAATATTTCAAAACAAATATTTAATGAATTTTTTAATCTGTTCTGCTCTAGGTGACAAAGAATAACATGAGTTTCTGAGTCAAAGCCTTTTATTTAATCTATTGATAGATAATAAATGGTGTCCCATTTTATAGAAATCATGCTGACATGTCAAAACTTTCTATAAAAATCTTATTCCTGTTCTGCATAGATTTAGGCAGATCTAATGGAGCTATAGTGTCAAACCAGGACACTGGGATTTTCAGCCCCATGCTTAGAATCACCTGCACTCTATGATGAGCTCTCTGGATGGAAGATAGTCAAAAAAGCTGTGTAGCAGCAAAAAACAAGGATAAAATTCATTTTGGAGTAAACACTTGACACTAAAATTTACAAAAAGCTTTTTCAGACCCTTGAAACAAAAATTCATGTAAAGATGTTCCTTTAATTTTCCACTAGCCTTAGCCAAAAGCAAAGGATTTTGTACAGACTGGAAGTGCAAGCAATTTAATACAAAACAATCATTTACACATTTTCTGAGCTTTCTTTGGGCATTAGAAACCTGTTTGTCAGTCTTGATATATCACAGATGCTCTATATTCAGCAAATGTAAGAAGATTCAGGAACAACAAAATAATAAATCTTTGATATTATTTCAATACAAAAGAATCTTGAGGATCTTGACAGGAGTTACAAAGATTATTTAAAACAAATAATAATCTTTAATGCAATAATATACAGTTCAATACTCAATAAGATTTAATTCAATAACCAGTATCGTAGGAAGGAAAAAAGAGTTCCACAGTACCACAGTACTGGATTTACAGCTTGGTAAACTTGAGGCAAGAAAAGGTTAAGAGATTTGCCCCAAATCACATAACAAAAAATTACTGACAGAGCTGGAAAAAAAAAAAAAAAAAAGAAAAGGTCATTTATTTGGGATATGTCTTATTAATCAGAGCAGTTTCCCTCACTTATACTTAACCTAGAACTAGTTTCCTGTGATATCTTATGAATGATACATTTATGCTGAGGACTTATGAATACCTTAATGTACCTTAATGGTTCTTATGTCCTAGAGGCCAGGTCCTACAAACCAGTCAGCACCTCATAAAATATTTGTGCTAGCCAGAACCCATACATCTATCTATTCTTCTACAAATGTCAGAATGATTATACATGGTGAAGTATTTATGTAGGCTATGGGAGAAATGAGCATGGCCCAAAGGATTTCTGAAGGAATTAATTCTGGAGCCTCCTGAAATTTATTCCTGGAATTAATTTCTGGACTCCTGAAAATTTTCTCTACTGGGACTTCAGGCCTAGCTGGGTGAAAAGGTCTTCCTTTCATTCTTTGGATTCTGGGATTCCCATTCACTGAGGCTTCAGCTGGGACTTCTCCTGAAACATAGTTAAAGCTGTCTGAGCTATGAGATGTCCCAGTTGTAGCTTCCCTGCTATGTATTTTGTGCAATTCATCACAGATACAGCGGAACATGGCAGAGAATAAGCACTCCTGACTTTATTTTAAAAACAAAACCAACAATCAAGCAAAAAAATCTATGTGGCTCCCCTGCTGGCTAAGGCACAGGAGATCCTGGGAAATTGCCTCCTTTTCCTGCCACAGAATTCACACCAAATGCTGTGTGCTCAGCTGTGGGCACATTCAAAGTATGGATGAGGACTATTTTTCTCTGTGATACAAATCACCCTCCTTACATGAGGTACACAGACAACTTGCCCAGAAATGAGAGGGCTGTCTTGCAGCCTACCTTGTAGGAACTTCAGCAGTAAAAAACCAAGGTCAAGGCAGCACTGACAATGTGGTTTGGGCTTGAGGGCATAGGAAGACATGAAAGGATCACTGTGAACTGGCTTTAATCAGTATGGGTCTGGTCATCATACAGTCTGCAGGGAAAAGACTTGAATGCAATCCCTCGTTTTACTGCCAGGGAAGCCATCTGGCTTGCTCAAGAGGAGAATCTGAATGTCAGCTGACATCAGAATATGGGTGACCGGGGCTTGGGTTTAAAGGAAAACTGGAACCCACATTAGTATAAACATGTAGCAGCTGTGCAATCAGCTGTAGCATAGGTTAAATTCACCATAAAATTTGCAATTGTATAAGTTTCTGCAGTTGAATAATTTTGACTGTGAATTTCTTCTCCCTTCTTTCCGTACTGAAAGCAGAAAAGATCTGAAGATTACCCCAAAATGCAAACTCCCAAAGCAATCGCGTAAACTGAAAGATAAGCCTCACTGGGTAGAAAATGCAAATAATTTGGCTATGACTAGAGCTTTCAAGACAAATTGCAGAGATTTTCTTTGAAGAGAAAAAAGCTAAAAGAACAATATTGAAATAAAATTAATGAGATTAAGCTCCTGAAGCAACAGTGTTGTTCAAAATACTGTTGAAATAAAAGTTTAACTGTAATCAATGAGATAAAAATGTCTTATGTTTCTACAGTGTGAAGCAGGCTCTAATTGACTAGATTAGAAATTATGTCTTTTTGCTTTAGAAACTAGGCAGAAATGTGGTGATAGTGCATAAAACCAGACTCCTTTCTTCGGCTACTTAGCCTAAAACTTAGTTAAAAAACAAGCGTTCCTCAAGCTGCACATATGCATTTCGAACCCATGCATAAACACTGATAAATTGCAGACATTGAGTGAAAATAGCACAGAAAAGCTCCCTTGTGCTCTAAGCTTCAACAGGATTTTTGGGAAGTTGACAGGGAATTATCCTATCAGAAAACAAAAGATATTCATAGGGACTCATAAAAAAAAAGATTTTCCTGTCCTCTCTCTCCCCACAAGCACTGTTACATTGCAACTTTCATCCCCAGGAGTACCAGCTCCCTCAGAACTTACACCTTACATTCACAAGTTTCACCAGCCTTAAAGGTATGAAATGAGTCAATGTGTTATACAGGAAACCTTATTTACAGATTAAGATATTATTAGTTTAAAAAAATGACTGGATGATGTCATGAAAACTGCATTGTTGAGGCCAATCATGTCTTGGCAGGGGTACGGCATGAAGATATTGAAGTAGTACTGAATGGCTATTCTCCACAGCTGAAATTTTGCAAATGTGAAGAATTAATTTATAAAAAGAAATGCAGGGGGGGAAACACACATACTCCTCTAATATAAATCAATAGTTTTGACAACTCACTTGGAACTGTTACTCATTAAAGAGTTTCCCTAATGAAGGTGGCATACTCTAGAGAGATGTTAGTTCAGATGGGAAATAAAGAAATAGAAAAGGATTGCAATGGAATGCTCTAGCAAGGTAATTCCGTAAACCTTGTGATCTGCAAGCCAAATCACATGATTTAACACCATCCCATACCAGTAGCTCTAGCACCTAACTCTAAATTTGTCAGTGGTGAAATAAACTGTTTGCAGCCTAAACTTCCTCCTCTGTGGGTTTTTGATTAGTTGTTTGTTTTTTTTTTTCTTTGCTGGTACTACTAACACCTAATCCTCCACCTCTAATAAAATGATCCCTCTACAAACAAAGCACAAGCTCTGACTAAGCCTAGTATTAATGCCAGTGACAGTGGCTCATATCCAAAATTGGATCCAGAGAAGAAAAACTCAAAGGAATATGATTGTATTACAGCAGAAGAGGGTAAGTGCATAATTGACTATGACATCATTACCAGCTGTTGCAGAGGCGAGTGTGGTCCGTGGTCTAGGCCTTGACATAGGACCTAGGATGTTGGTTTCTGGTCTTAATCCTGCCCTGGGTGATCAAAATGCTTTTAAAAACTGGTTTCCTTTTTTTTATTTTTTTTCTGCAGTACTTTTTACCTTAGTTCTTTGCTGAGCATGATATAGTGATTGCATTGTAATAGGAGAAAATGTGTTAGTAATAGATATAAACAAATAGTGAGCTACTAGTTTAACAACTTAGGGTAACTTATGGTTAAAAAATCAACTCCCCTAGGTTAGTATTATCCTCATGTTCTCATATACAAAAGGCAGCAGTATTTTTCATGAAAATGAAGTGCATATAATGTTTACTGCTGTTAACATCACTGTAATACACTTCTAATTTTGTCCGCTTATACTTTGCCTACTAGACTGTTAAACCTGCATCAAAGCTAACAGTAACCTCTTTTAAAATACCTAGGGAGGCTCTTTCTGTTCCAAGATCATAGGATTTCCCTAATCTTTGTAAGAAGTATCTGGTGCTGGCTGCATTTGTAAATGATACCCTGTGTTAGACAGTATTTCGTTCTTACCAAATACGGCAATTATTGTGTGTTTTGTCCCTGCAGAGCGACTAGGGCTGCTCAGGTAAGTAGCAATTCACTGTTATAAAGCCATGGCCCCTTATAGAATAATTTAACCCTGTTGAAAAATAGTAGCATCCACCACTAAATGGATTAATAATAGCTATTTATAAGTTTCCTTTTCATTCACAGTGTTGGAAAATAACACCTTTAGACGTTCTTATTTTTGTCTGCTAGAAGTGTGTTTACTGCCAGCTGATGTTACAGTAGCTATCTCACATTTGCCAAACCCAGCCTTGGTCTCTTCTTCAGTGACTATTTTAGAACGTTGTCGTATATCTTACAGTGAAATGAAGATCTAATCCATAACACTGAGAATTAATGTGAAGCAAGTGTGCGAAAGTACATTACCTATAAAGAACAACAAGAGCAAGTATTTTACAGGTGGTTGGTGTGCCAATTTATAGCAACTGAAGAACCAAAAGGAGAAACAGCACTGGGAATTTCAGATTCCTGCAAATGCTTCCAAATGTCATCTGCAGAGGTTTATGATGACCAAAACAACTGTTGCCTTTTAGCACAGAGTTCAGCAAACTTTTTGAGTTCGCTGGCATGATGCAGTTGCATTAATATATGTACTGTACACCTTTAGTATGACACTCCACCACTATACAACTTGCTTCCATTTACATTGCTTCCAGAACACCATCATTTGAAAGGATGTAGCTTCTGAACACAGGCAGTGTACTCTTTAAAAGCATAGGTTCTGTTTCTGTCACTGGCATATGGCATGATAAGGGTCATGTTACTCCTTCTCTGCAACTCCACTTCCCACCTTAAAATATACAGAGAAAGAAAATGACTTCCTCTGTAAACAAGCAAACAATGGCAAAATGTAATGTAAGTATTGACTTATTTTGGGAAAGTGTCTAGAATTGTGTCAACAATATAAGCACATCCAAAACAAATAACCCCCCTGCTCTAACAGGGAGCAGTAAGGATTGCACAGTCTGGTTCAAAAGTCTGATCTTTTTCTTGTTTTATCTGTAAAACCCAAGAAGATATTTTGCCTTCAAACTCCCTACAGTCCTACTGCCTGCCATTAGCTAGAGAACAACATACTTTGTCCCTAGAGAAGACCCTTCCTGCAGTGTTATACATTGCACAGTGCGGAGCACATTGTTGGCAATGAAAGATCATAATAAAGGCATTTGACTTCTGGATGTGGCAGCTAAATGGGTAAAAGACTGACTCTACTGGGAAAGGAGAATAGGCAATTTCCAAAATGTTCTGCTCCTGATGTGTGTTAAGCTTTCTGGCCGTGCAGGTTGAGTGGACTGCAGCTCCCACACAGGCTTGTGCCAAAAGGCACTGATGAATGAAAGTTTGGGAGCAAGCTTCGGGGGAAAAGAATGAAGTGTTTTCAAAAGTATTCCAGATGACTGAGGATCTACATAACAAGTCCTTTTGAAAGTCAGAGTAGTCAGCTGAAACTCCCCCACAAACCTGTTACTGCTGGAGACATTGACAGATGTGCATATATGCATATTCACTCCTCATCTTGAGCATTGTTGCTCATTGTTCTCATTGAGAAACACATTTTTCTTAGTGTTATGCATATTAATGGGTTGAGATACAGCTATGTTAAATACTGAGTTTCGATTTGAAAACTGACAGCCATGCTCTTCTGGAACAATACCAACTCTGGAGTCAAGAGAAATGAACGTGAAGTTAGGGACAAAAAGAGGAAACACTTGCAAACAAAACCTACCAAAAAAATGGAGGCTAGACTGCAGTCTGATCCACTGTACATACACCTTTCTAAGGAACTTGTAGCCATAGGCAGAACAGCATTTGTTACAGTGATGCCTCACCTCTCGTCTTAGAGTTACCCGCAAGACAAATTTTAGACTGATGTATAAAAAATAGAACAATGGAGGGGGGGAAAGGAAATTAGAGGTAAAATCCATGACACTGAAGCATCTAAAAGGTGGATCTCTGAGTTAGCATATCTTGATTTCCTTGATAATTTGTGGTGAGAATTAGATAATGGGAATGACTTGTCCTTTCTTAAAATAAAGTGAATGTAATCCTGTGTAGCTAGTTACTTTTTGAACTGTTGATAAAGAGAGCCTGAGGGACCAACTAAGAGTTACTCATCTCATCTTGGGACAGCCAGAATAGGCAAGATGAATCCCACTGTGCATCTTTAAATTCATGTGAAGAACAAGACCTCAAAAACTGCAGCAGTGATCAATGAAAAAAGCTGAAAACTGTGAAAATGTGAATGAGAGGCAAAGCCGAAGGCATAAACCTGAAACAAGATAGATAGTAGGAGGAGCATGCAAACAAGAAATCAGTGAATTTAGAGGAAGTTATTTGAAACATGACAAATTTAGACTATTCTTGGTTAATTTCTCACTGTTGAGGTAAGGCTTTTAGTGACTCGTCTCTATCATTTTGATTTGGGCTTTTTTTTTTACATTTGAGACGTGATTTGTTATGTGTTAACCCAATTCTTGTGTTCAGGTGCAAAATGAGATGAAATTTTGCTTTTTTCTGTGTGCGTAAACTGCCCTACTTTTCCAAGATCAGCAGAGCTATTCCAACATAATTCTGCTGAGGATGTCTCTACAGCTTTAAAATAGGAGGAATGGTCACAGGTGGAAAAACCAAATAAGTGTAAGGAAAAAAAAAGGCAACATTTAAATGCAAGATTAAGCATAAAAAAAAATTCATAATCAAAGCACCACACCACGAGAAAGGGGTGTTAGTGATGTATTTTAAAGAAAATACTCTAGCAACACAAAAGGGAATCAACTGAGAGATATGGAAAGGCAACTATTTTCATGGAAATTTAAATTGTATTTTTATTTGATACTCAGTTGCTATGATATTTTCATGGAAGAACTACTTTTCATAGGTTAAATCAAAATTGAGTAATTCTTACCAACTCTGAAGAAACTGCACATGCTACAGTGATGCACAGGAACGTGCAGAATGGTGCCTGGGGGAAAAAATGTACTAGCCTCGAAAGGGAAGACCAGAGGCAAGAGCATTTAGCAAGCACACATTTGTGCATGCTTATTTATGTAAAATTGCAAAAGGGAAATATAATCCAAGAGTGCATATGCCCTGCTAAATCCCTTATTAACTCTACCAGGTACAGCATCCTTAATGTTTCATGTGAGCAGATACCTCTTCAGACGCATGGAGAGAAACAGGCTCTCCTGTGTCCCATCATCTATCATAATCCATGTCTATCTGATGATAAATTGCTCTCACCAAAAGGGCCTCTGTTGTTGATTAAATGTGTGATGTGCATATTTTGACAGTTTGTAGTACTTAAAGGCTGAAGTTTTGTATGTGTTTTCTGCTTTCTTCCCTCACACCCTTTGGAAATAATGAACATATTCTTGAAGTGATATTTTTCACCTTCATTTTGAATCCTCAAAGAATCTGTGCCAGCTTCTCTAGTCAGTTACATTATAGCATCAAATTGAGGTTGCTGTCACAGTGACACAGAGGACAGAAATCTTTAAAGAGTAGGAAGCTACCTTTCAAAAGTCAAAAGGTCCCGTGATTTATAGCAATATAAGATATGCCCTTATGGAAACGAACTTTGCTTTTCAGGTGCCTTTTTCTAATAAGATGAGGCTAAAAAGCATAAAGGTGAAATTGAGTTAAAAATGAATTCTTTATGTAAATGCCACATTTTACTTTCAAATTCCTAAGTACAATTATCCATCATGTTCCCGAAAAATGGTGATAACTAAAAAAAGCAGATAATGGATAAGTACTGTAGCAAACCAATTATAGTGAACGCTAAAAATTACTTCTTTACAAACTCATTCTCAACCCCTTCTGTTCTTTTGATTTATGTGTCATATGACTTTTTAATCTCTAGATTTTATCCTTTTTTTGAGATACCCCACTAAGCAGCTTACATTTAAGGGAGAGTGGGAAATAGACTTGGCTTTATTTCTGTACAAGGCAGATTGTATCTTCCCCGAAGACTTTTTTATGGTAGTTCTTTGCAAAAGATATTGCTTGTGCTCTGTGGATACCTGCAGTGTTCATCCAAATTAGTCTTGATGTTATACAAGAAGTTTCTCATTAAAGGTATAGGCAATAACTGTTTGCTTTTTCATCCAAAGATTATATCAGCAACATAACATATCAAAACTACCTAGCAAAATTGTGATGTTTCTGTGAAATGAGAAAGAGACAGATGAAGGAAAGTTTTTGGTTGAAAGGATGAATGGTAGCTCTCAAAACTTGCTGGAAAAAACATACACCTTGACCTATTTTAGCACAGAACTTATAGAACCATATAAGGTTATCACTGTGAACAAAGATCCAATGCTGAGGTCAAAAGGCTGTGCTACAATAAAGTTTAAAAGCGCTGAGCATACAAAACACAACTGCATGTATCTTTGCAAATAAGCCTGTCCACAGTACTTATAAGAGCATCTTACAACGTTCTGAAGAATTTCTTTTTCTTTTAATAGATTTAAATTTAAATATTTAGAATTAAAAATTAAGGCATAGATATTTCATCTGATTCCTATTAAGAAGCAAGAAAACACATTTCTAGTCAATTAACTGGAGGTGGCTATATGTACTGTGTATTTCGTGAAGTTATCATCTCATGGAACCTAACAGATAATAGGAGCAAGTGTTTTCAGATACCTTATTCAGCATTAGTAAGAAAATCCTTGCATGTCTGTACTTTATGACTACCTGTAACACTTCCTAAGGGCATAGTATTAAAAAAAGATTGCAGAAAAGAGGGCAGGCTTCATAGTAAGCCTCTCAGGGTCTGTTGTCAAATACCTTGCAATTGTAGACAGATACTAGTTTCTCAAGATCTCATTCCTATGACACATTCTCCCTGCCGCCTCAGCACTTATTACTGAAGCAATCACTACAACTTGTTTAATGTATTCAGGAAACCACCAGATCTATTATGTGAGGATTCACCAAGAGCAAAGAGGTTTCAGATGAAAACAAAATTCAAAAGAAATATTTTTTTTCTGTGACAATGTCTATTTTCTTTTCAGTCACGAGCAATGGCTGCTATATGGGAACTCCATGAAAAAAAAAAAAAAGGGCAAAAACCACCCCTCCCCTCCCCAATATAATTAGAATAAGAATTACTTTATTGAGCAGATAATTTGATAATTTTGTCATGGACTTTCCATTCATGAATGGAGCTATCACCCACAAATATCAATATATTTCCATGAAGAAAAGTAAAAGCAGTACATTTCAGTGATTCTAGATATAGTGAGACCTGAAACAACTGGAGTTTGCACCAGTCAAAAGTTAAGATGAATATTTGCTAGCAAATATGAACTCTTAAAAAGAAAAAAAAAAAAAAGAACAAACAAAAAAAACCCTCTCACTATGTCTTGACGAAGTGGGATTAATTTGTGACTAAGTGGTGATGAAGAACACTGGCTCATTAACATTCTAGTGGGAAGTTTCTAATTATCCACAAGAGGATATTAACTAGGTCAAATCCAAATCAGAGAAGCTGCATGATATCACTGTAGCATTCAACTTATATACTGAGAAAACTTAGTGCAAAGAAACCCATTTGCTTTATGGCTAAAATATTTTGAATGCTGTAAAACTGTAGCAGGTATTTCAGTAATTATACTATAACTAGTTTTTTTTCCTTCTTAGTCATTACTTTGATCAGCCACAACTGTTATTTTGTATTTAAATAGTTTAGAGAAAACAACAACAAAAAAATGTATGCAACTATTTTTTAACATTGCAAAGAAGTCTGTGTTACTTTATCTGAAAACTGGTTTTCAATACAGATAGATACCCCGTATTTCTTATTCTTCTCACTTTCTCTCCAGTTTATTACTGAAAGTATGCAAGTAGTAAGAAAGAAAGATGAAGTAAAAATTAAAATCAATAAACCAGAAATGAATACACGACTCTTTTGCTTTTCTTTTTCTTAGTGAGATAAGATTTCAGAGTTAAGAACACTTATATCATTTAATTTTTTCATTAAACGTCTTCTACCAGCTCTGTCACTTATATAGCCTTGTATCCTACTTTCTAGAAATATAAATGGGACAGGTCCTTTGGTCAAAAAGCTCAAAATCACGCAAATATCAAATGTAGAGCAGCTGTTCTGCCTGCACTAGATTCCACTAACTAGGGAGACTTATGTATTAGACTGCAATGACGTTGGGAGAAGTCTTAAATAGCCACTGCCATTTGACTTGGTTAAAGATTCCATTAAAATGCTCCCACTGTGAATCACACTTACCTACCACGTAACACCAAGGTTTTGAGACCTACACCTGGGTCAATCGAGATGTGCATGAAGAGTGGCTCTGTGAAGCCATGGGGGCTCTCTTGAGTCAAAAGGACTCCCTGGAAGAGCCATCAGGGCTCTCTTAAACAAGAAGCTAACACAGGAAGAGGTGTGGTGAAAATGTAGGTGAATTAATTTTTCCCCCTTTTTTTAATTTTACTTTTTGCCTCTGGTATCTTTGTTTCAGAAGGTTTTCAGGTAATATGACCTTATATATACAATATTCAATTAGTATGAAGGAAAGGAGGGGAAAAAAACACCAAAAAAGTAGCTTCTGACCTCTTCGCAGCATTTAATGCCACTGTAAATAAAAGAGATGAACTCATTCCAGGGAGAAAGAAAAATGCTTCCTACTGTTCTCTGATACAAAAGCAGTATTTTTTTTTTTCAACGAATCAGCTGGGAACTAAACTGAAATTATTCTTTTTTCATATAAATAGCAGAAGCCTTCTAGTAAAGAGGTACAGCGCAGAGATGGATCACCTTTGTCAGTCACTGTCTGAATAGTGGCCACTGAGTAAAACTGTTATCTTGGTTGCTAATGGTTGATAAGTCAATTCCACAAACCTCACAGAAGACAAATAGAAAAGGAGATAAATAATTTCTGACCCCACCCCTTTTATCTAAACTCAAGAAAAGAAATCTGAGTTTTAAAGGTGACTTAAACTTTAAAGGTTTGCTTGTTTGGCCCCCTGGGGGATACAGTAAAAAAGGAGGGGGAAAGAAAAAAATGCAAAAATATAAACAAAGGGAGCTGCCTTTCAAATTGTGACTGAAGTGGCATTGTTTCTTTGAGCATTGATTAGCATTAATTGGCATTAATCTGTACATGTGTTTTTATTCTATGTTAAAGTATCATCCTGTTTGCAATACATATTATGTTCTGATACTATTGGGAAGTCTCAGAAGTGCCCCTATTTAATGTTATGAAAGACTCACACACCCTTTCACTTTTTATATGGCATCAATTCTGTTTTTTCTTCCATGTTTGTAAGTCAGGTTGGTCTAGACTAATACTAATTTACAATCCGAGTCTGAAAACAAAGGTTTATTAATCTCAAATAATCTGAACTCCCTTTCCAGCCAAACAGTGGTGTTCAACCTTAAACCTGAATGCCTTTTTCTACAAACAACTACAAAAATTTAGAGAAACTAACTTTTCAGAATAATATAGAGGCATATTATACTTAGCCTTCATACTGCGGGAAATAGAGTTCATGCAATCATAGAATCATAGTATCTGTTGGGTTGGAAGGGACCTTTAAAGGCCATCTAGTCCAACCCCCCTGCAGGAAGCAGGGACATCTTTAATTAGATTAGGTTGCTCAGAGCCTCATCAAGCCTGGCCTTGGATGTCTCCAGGGATGGGGCATCCACCACCTCTCTGGGCAACCTGTGCCAGTGTCTCACCACCCTCATTGTAAAGAACTTCTTCCTAATGTCTAATCTAAGTCTACCCTGCTCTAGTTTAAAACCATTGCCCCTTGTCCTATCGCTACATGTCCTTGCAAACAGCCCCTCCCCAGCTTTCCTGTAGGCCCCCTTCGGGTACTGGAAGGCTGCTATAAGGTCTCCCTGGAGCCTTCTCTTCTCCAGGCTGAACAACCCCAACTCTCTCAGCCTGTCTTCATAGGAGAGGTGCTCCAGCCCTCTCATCATCTTCGTGGCTCTCCTCTGGACCCGCTCCAACAGGTCCATGTCCTTCTTGTGCTGAGAGTTCCAGAGCTGGACACAGTACTCAAGGTGAGGTCTCATGAGAGCAGAGTAGAGGGGGAGAATCACCTCTCTGGATCTGCTGGCCACAGTTCTTTTGATGCACCCCTGGATGCAATTGACCTTCTGGGCTGCCAGCACACATTGTTGGCTCATGTCCAGCTTCTCATCCACCAGTACCCCCAAGTCCTTTTCTGCAGGGCTGCTCTCTATCACATTATCCCCCAGCCTGTATTGATAATGAGGATTGTCCCGACCCAAGTGAAGGACCTTGCACTTGGCCTTGTTGAACTTCATAAGGTTTGCTCGGGCCCATCTCTCTAGCTTGAGATCGGTGTCATCTGCAAACTTGCTGAGGGTGCACTTGATCCCACTGTCTGTGTCATTGATGAAGGTGTTGAACAGCACCAGTCCCAGTACAGATCCCTGAGGGACACCACTTGTCACACCTCTCCATCTGGACATCTAGTCATTGACAACCACCCTCTGGATGTGACCATCCAGCCAGTTCCTTATCCACCCAACAGTCCACCCATCAAATCCGTATCTCTCCAACTAAGAGAGAAGGATGTTGTGGGGGACCGTGTCAAAGGCCTTGCAGAAGTCCAGGTAGATGATATCCATTGCTCTTCTCTTGTCCACTGATGCAATCACTCCATTGCAGAAAGCCACCAGGTTGGTCAGACAGGATTTGCCCCTGATGAAGCCATGCTGGTTGTCTCAGATAACCTCCCTGTCTTCCGTGTGCCTTAGCATAGCTTCTAGGAGGATCTGTTCCATGATCTTCCCAGATGCTTACCAACTCAGCTCATCTACCCAGAGACTAATCACCTGGATCCTTCCAGCCAAGTAGCAGCCTTACCCCATAGCTGTGCCTGAGCTAGAGTTGTCTGACCTTCGGGGCTGATGGGGAAGGTCCCCACCCACTTGCCCTTCTTACTGGTATAGTCTGCTTCGTAAGTAGGACAAGCATTAATATGGTTCCCTGAGAACTGATAAGAAAGTCTTCTCAATTAGCACTTATCACTGCTTAAGATGGCAGTGCAGGGGGAAGGGAAAGATTATACATCTTGGAGCCCTCAACTCTACATTTTGAGGATAACAATGATAAACACATACTAAAAAGTTAGTAATGAGTTTTTGCATCTTTCAACTGGTTTCAGCCTGTATTTATGTTTGAAGGAGAGTGTCATGTCCCTGAGGGCTCCACCAGCCCTGATTGTCCCTGCTCAACACCCCAGGGCTCCCTCAACCTGCCCAGGGCCCAGGACCCCATGTCAGACCCCAGGGGCCCCAGGGCTGTCAGCCCCTGCCCCAGCAATGCCACAGCAGGGCTGGTCTCCAGCTCTCCAAAGCCCTGCCCTGCCCAGCCACAGGCTCCCCGAGCCAGGCCCACCCACAGGCCCACGTCCTGGTCTCGGCCCATTCCCAGGGAGATTCCGGATGCCCGGGTCTGGGGCTGCCCCAGTGCCCCCGGCTGCCCTGCGCCTGGCTGGGGGTGGGACGGGCCCTGGCTGCCAGGCCCTGCCATCACCCACCATGGGCAGCCCCCACTGCTACTGGCCCCCAGGGAGCCAGGAGCCCTGGTAGGGCCATGGCCAGTGAGGTATGTTTATTATGGGCATGTCCAATATGCAGGGTAAATCAACAGAAACTAACAGAACATTTCAGGTTGCCTTTTTGTATGATCCAAAGAGGAAAATAGATAACTTTCTTACATTTGTAAATAACCTTCCTATCTGAATAGATCGAGAAATTTTCTCAATATTTTTAGAGAGAACTGGTACCTCCAGAAAATCCTCCGTCCCTCCAAAGAACCACATGCCGAAGAAAAGAACAAACATAGATCTCCTTATTTTCTAATTTTGTCCCTAGCAGATCTCAGAAGTTTATTATTTGATTTTAGCTGACATTGTTTGCTGCAACCAGTCCCTTTTTTTTTTTTTATTTAAGTACACAGATCGTTTGGATAATTTATTTTTTTTAAAGAATCCAGTGGGACTCTGTATTGGAGAAAGAATACGCCAAATTCATCACATTTCACCAGGACTTCACATATAAACCAAGCCTCCCACCCTGAAACAACCAAAATTCAAGAGCAAACAAACAAGCTGATAGGAGAATGCTTTTTTCAATTCAGTCTTTTATGCTTTTAGCATCATAAATTGTTCATTCTTTGAAACAGAGGAGTCTAAATGGGTTATTCATAGACACAGTGGGTACTACAAAATACAAGAAGTCCCTTAATATTTCTAGCATTCCTAATGAGCAGAATCTTCTGCATTAACCTTTCCCCATCATTGGCTTGAAAAGCTATCTAAACTAGGCCAGGGCAAGAAGTATAGAGCTTGGCAGTCTTCAAATCTCTGGTGAACTATTTCAGGGAGTGCTAATTACAGTGCAATAGTGAGAGCAGGAGCTTCTTATCACTGCTGAAGCACAAGTCAGCATTTGTAAATGGTTCACTCTGACAGCTGTCTGCTATCTGTACTCCAAAGATCTCTCTTTAATATGCTAAAGCCTATCTGATAACAAGTCTCTTTCCCTTTTCCCATATTAACTGTTAAATGCATGTAGTCTTTTTTGCCTTGCCTGCATAGCTAGTTAAAACGGTGGTCCATATGTTTATCATAGCTGCCTGCATACTTAACTAATTCATCAACATGCAAGGGAAATACAAACCCAAATGCTCCTACAGGCACCTAGGAATAGTCTATACCTACAGCATCATTAACCATATAATTGGACTGGTTCATATTTCTATTTCCTTTCTTTTTATGTCCCAATTTTTCTCTCTCACATATATCGTTGAGTCATGTTAAAAGACAAATGAAAATTCTTTATTTTACAAATTATTTTTTCCCAAGAAGTAAAAGTCTCCTTCAACTTTTTTAAAGCTAGCTGAAAAAGTTAGAAGTGGAGTCAAAGTTGAATTAAGCTTAGTTAAAAGGACAACTAATTACTGAAGATTTTACAGTTAATGGTGATAACATGAAAAGCGTCATTCTAGAGGAGTTGCAAGAGGAAAAAACATGCTATTCTTTAAGTAGTATCACTCAATGACTAAGTGGTGTTTGATATTCATTAAATGAGGAAGTAACTGATGAATGATTAAACTAACACTGAAGTGTTAGATTAAATTTGGGATGATTGGAAAAACTTTTAACCAGAGGAAAGCCAAATCACTAGCAAGCAAATTGAATGATCTCAGGGGAAAATAAATTGCTTTAATGGTCATTACAAAAAGAATTTTATTAATATTTTTTGGTCTGCTTTTGTTTTGAATACATACCTTGTTGGTTTTTTTTCTGACATAGTCTAATATACTAAATAAGAGATCATCCTGCCATCTGTAAAATATTATGAGAAGGAAGCAGGAATTTGAAGTTTATTCCACTGTTCCTTTTGCTACTAGACAGAAATGAACAATCTCTGTCATCTTGAAAATCAGCAGTCACTGCAGATACAAAGACAAACTCGGTGTGTTTCATTTATATATGTCCCAAGTTACCTGGCAAACATATGGAGTTCTTTATAAGAAGTTTTTATTGTCATGGTTATTACATTCTCTGTGCAACTTTCTCCTGGGAAATGGAAGAGGTCCCTGGTTGTATCTGCTAGACTTCGATATATGTTTATGGCATGCAGCATAACATAATTCATAACATTAAAGAGGAAAAAGTAGAAGGGAAGCAGAGCTAGTGTGCAAGATGACAGCACGAAAAAAAATGTGAAGGTATGCATCCTTCAAAAGTGGGAAGAGAAAAGAACTAAGAATAAAATTGAGATTTCAGAAGTTCCTGATTTTGATCTAACCCTATTTCCATCAAATCCTTCATTGGTAGTCTTAATGGGAACAGAAGTAAACCGATACTGAGCACTTAGAGTATAGCATGGTGAGTGGCATAGGGAAAACAGTGAAGAGGGAACAATTGTTCTCTGTCTTTTCTAGTCAAAGATCCATAAATATCAAATTAAAGAATTTTATTTCATGTTTAAAACAAGGAAAAAAATATTTATTGACACAACAAATAGTTAAGTTATATTTTTATACAGGATGTTGCAGAAGCAAAATCTTTATGACTGGACAAACTCACAGCAGAAAATCCATCAGGACTATTAAACACAAAACCAATAGCTCTCACTTCAAGCACTTGCTCTTACCTCTGTTACAAACTGCTGAAGTCTGGGAGAATATCACAGTAAAATATTATCACCTGTTTGCCTTGATCTCATATGACTCACTACACTATTCTCCCAGTATTTAGTATGGCCATTGTTGGAGACAGGAATTTCAGCCTGATTTATGCAACTGTCATATGTTTCTGAAAATAAATAAATATGTGTACCTGAAGCTGATGCCTTTCTCAGATGACAAAATGTTTCAGCAGAAGTAATCAGACATTTAGGAAGGAATGTATCTTAGAAATTTATTTTGTTGGTTTAGTGTGTTTGGGCAACTCAAAGCACTCAATCGTAACTCAAATTACTTCCAACCACATTCTTACAGGCTGCAAACTGAGAATCAAAGACAATTTGCGTTCACACAGGTAGAAATATGAAGGAACTGTTACTTTATGTGCCCATAATATTACAAGCTCCTTGAAGAATTAGGAAAAAGGAAAAAGAAACATGAACTTATTCCATTCACTTCAAGATAATGTATTCTGGAATGCAATAGGTTTCTCTGGCCTGGAAAACTGAGCTTTCCATTTATGTTTTAAGGATACCCATCACTCAGAAAGTATTAATTACATAATAATGTAATTAAAATGACTAGTGCCCTTGCAATACACATTGCAATTCATACATTTTCACTTTCTGATCTACATTTTTATCTCACATAAGCTGGTAAAAGGAACAGAATTACACTGTCAATACCACTATCAATAAAGTCTTTGGGCTTGCAACAAATAGAACAGCTTAGATGTGCTCTTGTCAGGAGATGGATGTAAAAGAAGCCTGGTGAACTCACAGAGGCAGATGAATTAAAGAAAATGCATACTACAGAAGTCATACAGTGCTGATGTAACGATAGATAAACAACTAATTTCAGATTTCACTGAAGTTCTGCAATTGTTAAAAGAGTAAAAATTTCAGATGGTATGATTTTTCTGATGAATCAGATTTTTCAAATTTGAAACATTTTAACAAAATGATATCAATTATGAAAACCTGCTGAAGGAGTACAGGCAGAATTCATTCCAAGGTTTTCCTAGTTTCATGCCAGCTCACGTGCCACACCACCAAAGAACTAGACCTAGTCAATTCTGCTAAACAGAAGAGGACTGATCCGTGACCCTGAAATCAAGTGGCAAGAACTGATTCTCATCCATGTTCGTTAAAGCTAGTCTTGTGTAAAGCAAATTGCCCACGTGCATACTGAAAAGCACACTGCCTTGAACCTCCCCTGGGTCCTTTGTGCTCTATTTGACAAAATTAGTATTTTTTTCTGGAAATGCTGGGCATGAGGCTCTATAAATTGCTTGAGCATACAAAGCTGTGTAGAGAGAAAAAGCCAAGACTGGTGGTGTTTTGTCAGTATCGCCTTTTGAGATCTGTGTCTCAAGAGTGCAGCACCTGGCTCTGCCACCCTTCTCTCTCCTCAGGCTCTGCCTGCCTGCGCTCAGCCCAGCTATGCTGCAGCCTGGCTGGGTAAACTGGGATCAAACTACTGGGATGGGGATAGGGCTTGGAGATACCTCATCAGGGCCTGTTCCTGAAGCTGCTCAGGAGACGCATTTGAACTCAGGCCCATGCCAAGGGTGCTTGCCTTAGCTATGTTGTACGTTATGCTTGTACCTTGCCAATCCTGCTCTGACTCACCAACGTGACATCCTTTAGCCTCAGACCTGCCTTGTAGCTACAGAGTTGTCCAGCAATCATTGGATGGTGTCTGTCCTTGTTTACCATTGCCCTGCTTTTCTGGCATGGGTACTGTGGAAGTAGGCTCTTGTTGCTGAGGCCACTGCCCCATCTGCCTTGCTGTCACCCTCAACTCCCCATTCCCTTTCCCCTGCGGAGCCACCAGCTCTCGCTGGTACCTGGCAGCAGGTACCCAGTGTGCAGCCCCACAGGACCACATCTAGGGATTGCATTAGTGAGACTTACTCAGAGCAAGCCTAAATGCAAACAGGAAACAAACAACTGAGCTCTGTGGGTAATTAGTGCGTGTGTGCTCAAGCTTATTCCCTGTCCACTTTTTCTATAGCAAACCCGCCTGGCCTGTGATTCTGCCTTGCTTCACAGTGCAGAGCCCTTCACAGGTTGCACAGCTGGGAGCCTGCAGTTGGAAACTCCTTGCCGTGCTGGCTACAGCCTCCATTTCCATGTCAATAGCAGACAGCCTAGAAATGGTGAGCCTGTGCCTCACACACTCACGCAGGGGAAGTGTCTCTCCAGAGCATGCCTCCACCCCTCTGGAGTACAGACCTAGCCTGAATATGGCAGTTCATGTCCAGAGCAGATTTTCTGAGGAAATCAGAGCACAGGAATAAAAGAGGACAGTGTGAGGTAACATCTCATCTTAACACAAGGTTAGAATGAAGCCCGTCCTGGCTATTTCTGGAATTTTCAAGGTATCAGTTCCTGGATGTACAGCAAGGAATATAGAAGCAGTGAGAGCCCAGATCTGAATTATGGTTATTCAGCCTTCTAATTTTTGTCACTAAGGTGATAAACCTAAAGTGATAATTCACTAAGGTGAATCCTGCGGACCTGGATTCAAAGGGTTTGAGGCTTTCTGAGGGATCTGTGGCTTCAAAAGTATTCATCTCCCAGTGGTCTTTTGCTTTGCTGCTGCTGACATTGAGCTAGGGGTCTGTAGAGCCTTCAATGGACTGAAAACACTCTGAGAGCTTCCCATTGAGTGCTTCCTCATACAGAAGAAAGCTTGTATAGAGCAAAAGGCTGGATGAATGCCATTATCAGTACATCCTATCATCATATCTGATTAATATATAGGTAAAATTGGGTTTCGCTCTACAGTGCCGTAGATGAACTTGGAATAAATACATAATACAGCATGATAATTTGTTTCTTAAATAAAAAGTAATTAATTATTTGAATAAATTATTTCTAGCTAAAGTTCTAGAGATTTTTCAGCAAGCTAGTTCTTTATTTTTGGCTAATAGGGATTTTTTATTCAGAAAAAAATAATTTTCATTTGAAAACAAAAAAGAATAGAAGAAATGAAGATGGATACAAAGAGTTCAACAGCTACCGGGTCTCAAGTTAAAATATAATTTAAAGTTGACATCCAAAATCTGTTTTTGTTTCCCAATAAAAAAAAGAACACTGGAAGTTGGACTCGATGATCCTTATGGGTCCCTTCCAATTTGAAATATTCTATGACACTATAATTCTATGATTTCATAACACAACTTTGAGAATATTTACATTATTTAGTGTTTAGTTTACAGAATGTATTAAAATTACATTTTATTGCTATTTTTTAATTGTGGTTGATTTTGCAGTCCAAAAATTACTAACTGTAACCTTTCTTAATTGGCCTCTAAGTAACACTTTAGTAGCAGTAATCTAATTTAAAATTACATTTTTAAACAGTTGAAAAAAGGCACACCATTATTCAAAGTAACAATATAAAAGCCACATTTACCTAAGTCCAGCTACAGTAAAGAAGGAAATATCTAATAATGTTGAAAGTCTAATAATATCTAAAGTAAAGAGTCACTGTGGACGCTACCTGAAAACTACTGGAGTACACTTTTACACCCAACTAAGGTTCCACTAATACAAGGAGTCATAACATACTAAGCACAACATCTGGAATTAAGATGTTTAGCTCATCAGCCAATGCTAGGTTTTGACAAAAGCCTGGATGTAATGAGGATAATTTGGTTTTTTTGAGCAGGGAGAGTTTTTAATATGGTAGTTCACATCTATATTGCATTGTGGAGTTTAGTCATTTGGGAGGTACAGGCAGTCGCTAAGAACAAATAAAACTGCTACCGAGGCACAAATGCACTGAACTGTCATGATAATATTTTAGAAATAACATGTGTAAAAAGTAAGAAATGGCTGATTTTTTTTCTGCTGTAATATTTCCCATTGGAAAATGTCAATTCAGCAAAATCAACTCATTCCACAAGAATATCAATTTCAAAGGCAATTCTATTGTTGAACTGTACAAATGATTCATTTCAAAAGGTCAAAGAAATAGATCATTTTGACTTCTATATTAATATAATGCAATCATTGTGTCAATAAAATTCAAAACAAAACATTTCAAAACATTTCAAAACAAACCTATTTTAAATACCTAAGTGGAACCTTTTTATAACACCAAATGAAATGTTTTCGATTTTCCAGAATGCTACTTTTGAATTCCATATTTCTAATTCTGTCCTGATTTCAGCTGGGATAGTTAATTTTCTTACTAGTAGCTGGTAAAGTGCTGTGTTTTGGATTTGGGATGAGAATGATGTTGATAACACATTAATATTTTAGTTGTTGCTAAACAGTCAAGGACTTTTCAGCTTCCCATACTGGCCTGCCAACAAGAAGGCGGGGGGCACCCAAGAAGCCGGGAGAGGCCACAGCCAGGACAGCTGACCCAAACTGGCTAAAGGGTTATTCCATACCATATTACGTCATGCTTAGTATATAAAGCTGGGGGAAGAAGAAGGAAGGGGGAACGTTCAGAGCTATGGAGTTTGTCTTCCCAGGTAATCCTTACGCGTGATGAAGGCCTGTTTTCCTCGAGATGGCTGAACACCTGCCTGCTGATGGAAAGTGGTGAATGAATTCTTTGTTTTGCTTTGATTACATAATGCAGCTTTTTGCTTTACTTATTAAACTGTCTTTATCTCAACCCATGAGGGTTTTTTTTTTTTTCCTCCTTTTTCTCCCTCTTCCTACGCTACTTGGGGGAAGAAGGAGGGGAGGGGAGTGAGTGAATGGCTGTGTGGTCCCAGTTACCATCTGGGATTAAACCATGACAAACTCCTTTTTGTTCAGAAAATGCAACTGTCAAATATTAGAAGTGTTGGAGTTTAAGAAAGTATTGCTCTATGGAACATGAACTATGCCTAGAGAAGAAAAAATTAAGACTGTAAGAAACCAGTAGTAGGACGACAATTCTTTATAATGACTAATGTTTCTCAGTGTTCAATTTGGCTTTGGAAGGGCCAGTCTCTCAGAAAGTGATGGGCCATATACACCAGGATTTCTCTTTAACATATTGTAAACGTCTCCAGGCTCCCCACAACTGACACAATCAAAATATTTTATCTCTTAGTTAAGTGATAAAGTTAAATAAAGACCTAAAGTTAAGTAAAGTTTATCTCTCAGTTAAGAGGTAAAATAATTTACCTCTTAGACTTCAAGTAAGAAGCAGATAAAAATGCAGTACAAGGAACTTCTGTATTGCTGTTCATTCTGGTAATTAAACACAGTTTCAAGATCCATTAACTGTTTTTCAACCTTATTGATTTCTGGTTCACTCTCCTTTTTTTTCCCCCTCAGTGGAGTTGTAGACAATTTCAGAAGTTGCGTCCATAAATTGCATCACATTTATACATTTAGTTTTCTCAGTCACCTTTCACAGAATCCTTTGAAACAGTCTATACAAACCCTATATTTTAAAGCACTGAATAACAAGTCAATATTCACTGATGGCAGCAGTAATGTATTCCATAAACATCTTTTTACAGATTTTGCTGTTTTCCTCAGAATGCCAGCTTTCATGTAAAAATAAATTCTCACTCTCTTTGGCTGTGGAAATAGCCTTCATTCCCTAAATCAATAGATTTCTATCTTGTTCACTCTGCAGTCAAGACAGACTGAACAATATAACACCTGCAGAGGTGTGGATGTCTTTCATCTGAATAGGATTTTAGCTTCGAAGTCAGTATTTGACTCTTTAAATGCTTAGGGCTCAATTTTCAGTTTGTAACAAACTGCAGAGAGTTTGTGACAAAAATCACAGTTAAGTTTCCAGTTACTCCTGCTTCAGCAGGAGTAAATCTGATACCACTTACTTCCCACTGTACCTGCAGGGAACTACAACCTCGCCACGCACCCCGGGGAGCAGCTCTCTGCACAGCTTGTACTGTGACTGCAGTAAGGTCAGTCTAGAGGGAGAAAGGGAGTTCCTTCAGCCTCTTTGCTGCACAGGTCTGCCGAGGGAATTACAGCCTTGTCTTATGGTTCACAAGGTAATTTAACAAATAGATTCCAGGTGGCCAAACCTGTATTTTTTACACACAGCATCTGACGCATCACAGGTGAGTGGAAACTAAATCAAACTGAATTGCATGCAAATGAATTTTGCCCTTCCTTCTATGCAGTTCTTAAGTCTCAGCCATAATTATAACAATTTTTACAGTGTTAAAGACTCACTGACTTCTAATGGAAAATATTGACAGACATTCAATACTGGGAAACAATCTGCCCTCTCATGAATTATAATGACAAACAGCCTCCACTCTACCCTGGTGGAAACATTGATTAAAACTATTTTGCTTATGTTTCACACTTAGGGTAAAAATCTTTTGTATAGATCTTCTTGTAAAAGAAGAGAGGCTATATTGACAAGCATGTGAATGTCTAATATTATTGGAAGACATTTCTGAAAGCACTTAAGATTTTTAAAGTAGAAATCCTTTGAGAGAAAATTAAATATAGCATGAAAATTGTAAGGGAACTTTCTAGGAACACTGTAAAATAAATAAAGCTGAGATTGTCTCTTGGATTCCAAGTAATACAGATAAGTATCTGAAATGTGATGCAACACCTCCAAACTTAGCATTTTCTTATGCTGTATGAGTGCTTAGGCCCCATTTATTCAGATTTTACAGGACTGTTCACATCTTGTGTATCCTAATTTCTTTAGGCACCACAAATTAACCTAAAGTTCCCTGGACCAGTGACCCAGGCAGATACAAAGGAGTGCCCCCACTCTAAGAAGAAAGGCATTTACCTCCATATTGCTGTGCACAGATAAGTCAGTTTTGCAGAAACCTGTAAGAGATGGCTGAGAGGTTGTACCTAGATGAGGCTAGGTATTTCCCACACAGGATGTGGAAAATCTGAATACAAGGTTTTGTTCAGCCTGAGACCATGTAGTCCCAAAGGACCACCAAACTGTGGGCCACCCGTGCAAAGATGATAAGAGTGACTTTTTGGTCAGGACAGGCATTTCTGTAACTATAACGTTTTCCATGTGTTACTTAACTTTTTCACACTTTACACAGCAAAAGCAGTATAAGTAATATAAAGAAAACAGAGCAGGACTACATTTTTTTAAAAAATACATAACTTGAATAAATTGCATATTCTTGATATACTTTTGGGTGGCTTCCAAAAGCAGCTCTTAAACATCACTAGCAGTCTTAGAAAGTCATCAAAAGGATAATGCATACTAACGAAATTCATTAGTTTGATTAGGCACGGTTAGCATCCATTTCACACAGATCTCCATACCACAGACAATGTAGAGGGGAACAAGGTTGTATGAATACAGCTGGATACAGAATATAAGCTTAAATATATATCAAGACATGAATGCTGCAAAATTCTGTGCCTGTGATTTGGTCACTGTGGTGGAAATAGCACTCTTCCAATTAGAAATTTGAACAGGTTGAGAAATCTAGATATAAAAATTCATATAAAATATTGTGTCCCATAATAACAGTAGGACTCATCTTCACAGAAAATTATGCTTTCAAGTAAATGAAGGGGGTTTGTTTCGAGAATTTCATAGCATAGTTTTGAAAAACTAAGTTTTGCTACCATGGTAGGTTGACCTTGGCCAACTGCCAGACACCCACCCAGCCACTCTCTCATTCCCCTTCTTCAACAGGACAGGGGGAGAAAATAAAATGAAAAAGCTCATAGGCTGAGTCAAAATCAGGAAGATCTTGTACCAATTACTGTCACAGACTTGAGGGAAAATAATTTAATTTCTTAACAATTAAAATAGATATGGATGGTAAGATACAAAGAAAAATTCCCTTCACCCCTTCTTCCTGGGCTTAACTTCATTCCTTCATTCTCCACTCTTCAACCTCACTCCATCCTGAGCAGTGCAAGGGGAATAGGGAATGGGGTTACAGTCCATTCATCACAATTCCTCTTTGCCACTCCTTCTTCATCACACTCTCTCCCTGCTCCTGCATGAGCTCCTTTCCATGGGCTGTAGTTCCTGCCAGGAGCTTGCTCTAGTGTGGGCTCTCTACTGTCTGCAGCTTCCTTCAGGGAATATCCATCTGCTGCAGCGTGAGGTCCTCCATGGGCTGCAGTGTAGATATCTGCTTCACCATAGTCCTCCATGGGCTGGAGGGGGATAATCTGCTCCACCTCAGCCTCTCCATCGGCTGCAAAAAAATCTTGGCTCTGGCATGTGGAGCACCTCCTCCCCCTCATTCTTCACTGACATTAGTGTCTGCAGGATTGTTTCTCACACTCTTTTTTTCCCCTCACTTTTCTCCCACAGACTGCCATGCAGCATTTTGCCCTTTTCCATCTATTGTCGCTGATGGAACTCTCTAGTGTGTCCAGCATGGGGCATTCCCTGGCCTTTCCTTGCAGAGGAAAGCCCTCCCTCTGCTACCAGTACTTGGACACCTACACTCAATACAGTTACAAAATAACCTGACACCTCCTTCCTGAAAAATAGAGAATGATTTTCAAATCATGTTTTCACTTCTTCTTCAGTAAAAACTTCCAAGAAAGGAGTGAGCTGTTTTTACATCACACTGACACTTTCTTCCTTCCTTGCATTTTAATACTCACGAAATGCCTTTTTTCTTTTTCTGTTTGCCAAAAGAAAAAACAGATTCTTTTTTTTCCTTTTTGTGATTAAAAGAACTGTAAAATTATGGTTTAAAACCCTCTATGCATTCTATTCTGTGTGCTGCAAGTGTTTCTAATTAGTTCACTGGCTGAAGTGGTAAGATTCATTAAAAAAGACGGGGTTTTGGTGTTTTGTTTTCCTAATTAGACTTCAAAAATCTTTGGAACAGTAACAAACAGAAATAGATGTAGGATATACTTATAAGGCACAAGACGCATACAGTTCATAGCTACTGGAATATGTGGATGTCAAAAATGTATATAAATTTTAAAAAATGCATTTTTAGAAGAAAGAGCCATTAGAGACTGTTAGAAACGAGGTTTGCAAGCTGCCTTTGTCAGCAGATAACATCATTCTAATAGCATATAACTCCTTCTTTCTAAGTACAAGAATAATTGATAGGTTAGGACTGAGCAGAAACTGAAGAGTACCTGCTGGTCTGTTTATTGCTGAGACAGCAATACCTCCAAAAATGCCCCGTCTTTGTAAATCTTAACTCAGGTACACACTGTTTTGCCATTTGTGCAATTCATAAAGTTAATTTCAGTTGAGAATGACCCAAATAATAATGCTGTTCTCAAGAATAGGAAGGAGGAAAAGCTATACATAAGGAAGAGAAAAACAAAGACCGATGGAGGAAGAGTTTAAAAATTACAAATGTAAAAGAATTCACCTTTCTGTTTCCTCTTGTGCCTGATGGTGCATTTCACACTGATTTTAGAGATGAAGAGCTGCAGTAGTTGACCTTGAAAACGTAAAGAAAAGTCGTATCAGTTTTCTTTTCAACCATATGTCAAATAGGATCAGTTCCTAATTCCAGACAAGGTGAAGAAGTTGTTTTGGCTACAATACATGCAGAGAGTCCATTATTTGGGAAGAGACAGTAGCATTTGTTCTGTATTTTTAGTGTGTCTGGAAGAGTGCACAGAGGAACTGTAGTCTATAACTACAGCCTCTTCAGTAATAATGCAGCTAATTAATAGCAATCCATTATGTCATTTATACTATATAAAACTTAACTTTTCTTTCAGAAGCCAGATGCACTGTTCAATAATCACTCAGAGCAAAAGGGGTTTACACTTTTAAACCTCAATGCCTAAGTTCTACCTGATCAGCATTGTATGACTTCAACATCTGTGCACTCCAACTGGTTCCAAATGCCTTTTTTAAAAAGTTAGGGGTTTTTAAACTGCATTTATTTGATTGGAGTTGTAATTGTGGAGTGGAGGCAATTTAGCAGCAACCTTCTGCTGCTATTTTTAGTCTCACTTTAGATTAAAACTAACCTCCTTGTTCATTCAAGCAAATCTACACCACTAGATTGATTATAAATTGGATTGCTGACAGTAGCTACTGTTTCACTGGCAATGCTGAAGAACTAGAAAGACATAAAGGGCAAGATTTGCAACGTGGACTTGCATGTGTATTTGTCTTGTTAGGTGCCACTGTCAGTTACGAAATCCAACTTATTTGCCACCTACAATCCTAAATTTCAGTTCACACAGGAAATGACTGAACAGTTTTTATGCTTAGTTTGCAGCTAAGTTTGAGACAGATTTGCAAAACAACCGTTCTTTTTACTTCACTTACCTACATACTCTGATTCAGTAGGCATGCTCAGGGCTTCTGACTCTGCATAAATAATGCCAAGAAACTACTTCTCAATAAGTAATCAGGGTTTGTATGTGAAATATGGAAGATCAGATGAAATTCCTTTCTATAACGTTTGATCTGGAGTATGAATTTGTACTTCACTTTCTCACATCCTCATTCTTTGTAGGCAAGCCAGAAAGGCAGCAACTTATTTATTCTTCTTCTGGTCTTCTTTGTGCATGCTAAAACACTTGTTTTGCCAGAAACTAACAATGACTCTGCGGACAGATGATTAGCACAATCACCAGGCCTCCAGATCCTCATTAACATCCTCCTCACTGCAGAGAAGTTTAACAAGAGAGGCTTTGCCACACCATAATATACCTCAAAGAGACATATAGTCAAATCATGCATAAAAGCAGGTTTCACATGAAATGAAATGAAGAGTAAAATTAATAGAATATGGGAAAGCAAATTTTTAATTAGGACGAATGTCAAACAAGACTGTCCTGTGTACAAAGCGGGAATACTGTTAAGCAGCCAGAAAGGCTTCTCCCGAAAAGTTAGATGCCTAGTGAGTGGAGTGGTCAGTTAGACGCTGTCCATGGTACTTCCTAGCAGTTGGCATAGAAGACTCCCTAGTGAGCATATGGATTTACCTGGGCCTTACATAGAATCATAGAATGTGTTGGGTTGGAAGGGACCTTTAAAGGTCATCTAGTCCAACCCTCCTGCAGTAAGCAGGGACATCTTCAACTAGATCAGGTTGCTCAGAGCCTCATCAAGCTTGGCCTTGAATGTCTCGAGGGTTGGGGCCTCCACCACCTCTCTGGGCAACCTGTTCCAGTGTCTCACCATATATATCTAGGTGTCTATATATCTCTAGGTGTCTGCCTCCTCCTGTGATCATAAAGTAAGTATCCCCATACATTTATGGACCAGGTACATATAACCTTTTATATTTATATACATGTGTATATATATATATATATATATATATATATATATATCTATCTCATCAGGTCACTGAGGGCACTACCGGGCTGTATTTTCCCTGCCGAGCCCCACCTGTACCCCACCCCAGAAAACTATGTGCCCAGGAGGCCTGTGGGAAAGTAACAGAAGACTGGCAAGGAGGATTGTAAACATACTCAAGTGACTCGCACCTGGAGTGTCGGAAAACACATATATCACACGAATTATTGTTTAGTCTTAGGTGCTCAACAAGTAGAACATCTGCATTTAGATAATATACACCTGTGATGGACTCAGAGGCACCTTATCAAACATGCCTGAGATTCCTGCCCTGCTTTTGGAGAAGATCAGAGCGCAGCGCAAAACTATGCCTGCTTGAATCCCTGGTATACAGGCGAGAACAGCAGGTTTGAACTCTCTCTCTAACTAGCAAGGACTCTCTTGCTAACAAGGACTCTAGCAAGGACTGAGCTCTGCGGTGCCTGCGTTCCCACTTGCTTCGGAGATCCACCTGTTCATGAGGTATCGAGATTAAATTTATTCTTTGCATTTCATCCATGGTTTTTTGGTTGTTCCTGTGTCCTGCCTGTGTCATCTCACACAAGCCCTGTTTCATTCCACCCCGGGGTCATCAGTCCCTGCCCCAGTCATGTGGCTGGAGTACCAGCCTCCAGCCCTCTCTCTGGCCGTGCCTCCCAGAAGGACCTTGGCTCTTCTCTGCAGGTAGCTCATGTCCTGGGTGGACCCTCAGGTGCCTATCTCCCTTTGCCCTTCATTGGTGCCCTTGGTTGGCCTCTGGCCCTGGCTCATCACTTACCATGTCTAGGGCTGTCGAGTACCCTGTTACCAGAATGCGGTACTGCCCACCCTGTGTAGGCCCTGTGGGTCTGCTCCACCTTGGAAAGGGCACAGCCTGTGATGGAGTCACCCTCAGCCCCCAGCTCCCTGGAGCTGCTGGTCCTCACTGCACTCCTACATATATATCCGATGAGCTTAATCAAGAGTTGTGTATTTCACTAAGTACATTAGCATGATATTGTGACACTTAGTATTCTTAGACTAAATTCATGTTGGAATTATAGATCCAGCTGCTTGATGAACAATAAGTCCACCAAAGTTCCTCAGGGGGGCCAAAAGAAACCGAAGTGAACTCAGGCCTGGGGAGACAGAAAAAAAGCTTGTTATCCAATCGGAATTCTTTCTCCTCTCCTCTCCTCTCCTCTCCTCTCCTCTCCTCTCCTCTCCTCTCCTCTCCTCTCCTCTCCTCTCCTCTCCTCTCCTCTCCTCTCCTCTCCTCTCCCCTCCTCCCTCTCCTCTCCTCTCCTCTCCTCTCCTCTCCTCTCCTCTCCTCTCCTCTCCTCTCCTCTCCTCTCCTCTCCTCTCCTCTCCTCTCCTCTCCTCTCCTCTCCTCTCCTCTCCTCTCCTCTCCTCTCCTCTCCTCTCCTCTCCTCTCCTCTCCTCTCCTCTCCTCTCCTCTCCCCTCCTCCCCTCCCCTCCCCTCCCCTCCCCTCCCCTCTCCTCTCCTCCCCTCCCCTCTCCTCTCCTCCCCTCCCCTCTCCTCTCCTCTCCTCCCCTCTCCTCTCCTCTTTCTTTCTCTTTTATGTGTGGCATTAGAAGGATTCTTTCGGCATACTAAATTGGTTTGACCATTTTGGTCTGTTAAGTATGTATCTTATGAAAGGTCCATCCTTTACAATAAAGGCAGAAGAACTGGCTGTTAAACAAGCTGTGAATTCCTCTGTAAAATATTTGATTGTCCCCTGAGTAAATTAAGCCAATATATTCACTGAACAATTTCACAACAATCTCATAAGCTCTGCAGCAATCTCACTTGAGGCACTCGAAGTGTCAAAAAGCACCAAGTTAGAAAAAAATATTCCCTGAGGGCTAAAATCTCAGACATACTCAGGTATATGCATATATCAAGTTTCTACTACATATCAAGTTTCTACTACAATCCCTATAATCAGTGCCACCTACTTCTGCTTAAAGTCATGTTTCTGCTGACAGACATATGGAGAGACAGTACTGCCTTCAAGTCAGTAAAATGCTCAGAGCTCAGCTCAACCTGAAGCTTAGACAATCCTCTAAATCACTGTTGCCAGTGGCCTGAATCAATAGCAGGGATCAAATACACCTAACGATGTTAGGTGTATTTGATCCCCTGTATTTGGCAGTCCTAAAGCACTGCCAAACATCTGATTGTGTTACCCCAGAAAAGTTGTATATCTAAAACATAATAATTTTACACTGTAATTGTGAAAACAAGGGAAGATTCCTGCCATAGCAGAGCTAGAAGATTGACAGACCTGTTCTTTCCCTGCAGTTCAACCCTGGCTTGTCTGAGGCAGTTGCCTTCTGAAAAACCTTCGCTAAGGCATGTACCTTGTGGCAACAAGACACCTAGGAACTGGACATTGTAAAGCCAAAATGCCTTCAATGCCTGGACCTACAACATTATTTCCCCTAGATTCCTTGTTTTCATCAGATATGTGTTTCAGTGGATTTCTGAGCTTCATCTGGGAGCACAGGAAATTACTATGTCCATTGAAGTTTCTGATGCCTGAAACCTTTGTTACAAAATGTTCCAAAATGTCATTCAGAAATAAGCTCTGCAACCTCCATTAGTCATAAATTACACTCTGCCTGAAAAAAATGGAATAGCCACTTATTTGAAATTTTTTAAAAGTCTCTGTCATTCTACTTGGTTTTGCAACTAAGGTAGGTCTATAGAACTTTTGGTTCAAAGGTACTCCCCCTCTACTCAAATATAAAACTTGTGTATCTGATGCTAAAACATACTGCAGGCTATCGTGGCACTCCAATTAGGTGAAGTGAACAGAGTGGCCCTATTTCACATTTATTGCTATTTGTTGGAAACTCTACTGTCATTCTACAGGCAATAGAGAAAGTAATGAACCTTGTTTTCTGACAGATCTGCAGTTTTAGGGGCTTTGTTTGTTTAAAAGAAAGGTTCGTTCTTTGTAAAAGAAATTATAATCATACATCTTTTCTGCTCTATTCTGGCTCTTGGTTCCAACATACACAATGAAGAATCCAGATGTGGCAGAAACTTGCAAGTTGCTAAAATTTTTCTTTTAATTTAAACCTTGCAATTTAATATATCACTCCTTGATGAAACTCAGGAACTACTGTTCAATCAATAAATACATCATATCAAGCAGGAAACATTTTAGGAAATGCTATATTCTAATAAGGTCATGGGATGTATAAATTTCCAGAAGAGATTTGGATCAGAAAAAAATGCTGTTCTCCAAGCAAGTCTTAAAATAGTCTTGGCTTGACAGATGTCCTCCATGAATACTGGATATTTAAAACTCCTTTAAGAATCTATGTTTTTTCAACTGTTAACTGGTTAAATTACAGAGTAGAAAGCTCTCAATTTACTAAATACCTGATAATTGTATCTCGTCTGATTAAGCACCTTTGATTCATGTTTTTGTATCGCATTTTCAGCGTATCATATGATCAATGAATTCCTCTTTTAAAATTATTTGCAACATTAACAACAAATTGAAAAACATATTGCCTCAAAAACGGATAAAAATATATTAGTTTAAAGAGACAGAAAATACTAGAAGAGGGAGCAGAGGAGTGACAAAGTTGACCAGGCACAGTTCAATTGTTAATGCTGTGTTTCATAGCACTCTTGGGTATTAAATTCTGCCAACCAAAGAGTCTACTTGTAAGTCAATTGTGATCTTTAACATGAGCAAATATAAACAGGACAAAGTCTAAGTTCAAAAGTACTATTTACTTGGAGCTGGCAGAAAATGGCATCAATAAATCTTATACTTCAGTTGAGTTAGCATGATGCCTTTCTTTGTGTCAAAATGAATTGCGCTTTGCGAGCTACTTGGATTTTAAGGTATTTGGACATAAGCTTTGTTTCTGTTTCTGTTTTGTCCTCAGAAAAAGTTTTATTATGTGTGTGAGTGTCTCCATACGAACTAAGTCAGGCAGAAAGTAGAAATCAGTGACTTTGAAACAGCAGCAGTCTCTCCTGAAAATGACAGGACCTGGGGAGATATAAGTCTCTGAAGACACACAGTCATCTTCAAGCACTGCACAGAATTCTTTAATGATTGTTCACTGCAGTTATATACTGTTATCATATCATGATGACTCAAAAGAATGATTTGGTGAATGGAAGAGTAGATTCACTAAATAGACTGATAACATCAGGAAATCATAAGTTCCAAGGCAGAACATCTAAAATTGACTTGGAAGTTATTTGGCATGCTTCCTAGTACCATACACTCATGTAGGATATTAAAGAAATTAAAACAGGGTAATTCATAAAATAGATTGTGAGTTTAAAAAAACACACAGAATAAGCATTGGCATTATGAAATCAATGTAAGATACGCCAACACAAGAACTGCCCCAAACCTTTGAAACTCTGGGTGTGTTGTGGGTATCCCTAGAGCATCCAGTGAGATTTTACCTTCCTAATAAATTAAAACATTATTAAAGCTGCACTAATTATCTGTATGCTTTCACTTGCACATGAGTACACTCTTTAAAGCAAAATAGCAAAAAGGACACTTTGCTGTGTCAGGGTAATAAAGTCTTCATTACACTCAACTCTAGTCCAATTTTTCTTTTTTTTTTTTCATGGTGAAAGATAAAGCAATCTTTGCTAATGTTAATAGGCAGCAGAGAGACTTAAATTATGTACCCTAAGGTGTACCCCTAATTATGTACTTAGACTTAAATTATGTACCCCTAAGGTACCTAAGCATGTACCCTAAGGATATGCATTAAAGAACAAGCTCATGCATTTTTTACCCTGAAGGAGGTGTTAGGTTTGTGGGTCACTGATTCAGCAAGACTGAGAGAGAAACAGGTGACCTGAACACTGACTCTTGCAATAGCTAGAGAAAGAGGCTAAGGGAGAGATGGTTAACCTTTACAACTACTATATACAAATTGCTTTAACAAAACTCTGTTCCCCGAAGCTGATGGCATTCAGTGCCTGTCCCTTACCAGGGCATTCTCCTTCCCTGAAAAGCTGGAATTTTGGTCTCTAGCAATGGCTCAGACCTATTTCTTTTTTTTTTCTCTCTTTTTTTTTCTTTTTTTTTTTTTTTTTCTGCCCAAAGGCTGGTTTAAAAGGCTAACAAGAGGGAGCAACCGCCACATTGCTGCCAGGAATATTAATTGACTATTTATGGTTGAAGTGAGCACTGGGGCCTTCATGTCCTGGGCATGCTTCCCGCAGCTCACTTCTGTTTCTGAGAGTAAGAGTAGGGTTTTACTCACAAGTCTTTCCATGACTTCTACAGATTCTGGTGAGGATAAAGTTAAAAACATTTCTTTTTGCCCCCTTTTAAGTTAAGCTGCCTTTTCACTTGGGAAATAGACATTTCTTCCCTTGTCTATTAACTTCCTCAAGTTTCTGAAAAGATGCTGGTGAAAATATGACTGCAAGCGCTCCTCTCATTCCCTTATGGCCTGGCGTGATATGTGAGAAAGTATGTGGATGGTCTTGTGAGATATTCCTTCCTTAATAACTCTGGTTTGGGGGCAGACAGGCATTAAATAAAACTGAAATCTACCTATAGCTATTTTAGGTTCCTGGAGCCTCTAAATCAATACACATAATGGTCTGGACAATGCTTTTCATTTAAAACTGGCTATTAACTCATTATGATCTTCATTTTTTCAGAAGAGAAAAATGACTGGAAAATGCGTGAAGCAAAACCTTGTTGTCTTTTTCTGATCTTGACATCATACTACCAGGGGTGCTAACTTACCTCTTCCACAGTAGAAAACAGCGGTTGGGGTACCATTTTGGAAGTCCTCACTGAAGAACCAATAGAAGGTTGAACCATTGAAGATGTCTCTGAAGAACCACTAGAACTGAGACTCAGAATCCCCTTGAGTGTAGTCATCAGCAATTTATTTGTTGACAGAGCTTATACTGGAAAACTGGTTAAAAAACCCAACCCAACCCAACCCAAGCCAAACCAAACCACCCTGACAGTTATGAGGAATTCAAGCAATAGTTTTGGATGACTAAAATATAAAAGGGTAAAAATTGAAATATTTAAATTATTCTTTCTGGTATTTCCAAAACACTGTTCTTCATTCATGTAGAAGGGAAATTAGTTTGATGAAGAGAAGTATCCCTAGGAAACCTAATTAAGCAATCTAGTCTCATCTTCTCCACTTACCTAATTCAAAAGAGGTCCTTTGACCAATTTTTCTCACTGTCTCAATGATTTCTTGCAATAGTAGTCTACAAACAATTTTATATGAAGTAAATCAGTTTCAACATAAGCTGTGCAAACAACTCAGTATCTCTTATAACCCAAATGGTAGTTGCTGTAAGGAAGAAGAAGGCTTCAGAGACAAGACAGAAATGTAGGCTTTGCACTAGGTCTCCAATATCCTATTCTAATAGGATAATTACTTGGTTGGAAGTGGAAAGAGAGATCAGCTACATGCTTCTGGTGTGGCATTAAAACTTAACCATGCGGACCTAAACTTTTGCTTTTCCTAGAAATGTCTGGGGAAAAAAGTTCGCCATAACTCATTAGCTTTTAAATGAGTTGATGATCAAGCAACAAAGTTTGGAGTAAACCTGAACTGGCCTTTTTTTTCTCTTTCATCCTTCTTATGTCTTCCTGAAAATTTTTACCACAAATCTAACTTATATCACCAATAGTCATTATTCTCATTTTCCAGAGAAAAAAAAAAAATCTATTATTTTCCTGTATAAGATTAACATATATAAAATCTGACATTTTTAGGTCAATTTTACTTAAATATTGATAGAGCTTCAATTTGTTTTATCACAGGAAACCTCAAAGTACTGGGCTTTGCATTTGGATAAAAAGTGGTGAATCTTACGGTCTTTCTCAGTTTCTCCAAGCAGTGAATTCCATTATTTTATTCTAATCTCCAAAATATGATGACTCACCTCCTTTCTCATGGAGTTAGGTAGTTAAATTCTGAAGGTCAGAGTAATCCTGGCCCTGCTCGGTCAGAGACTGGAAAACACTAGATTACATTAATACACACATTGAATGTGACTCGGTGTTCTTTCTATAAGGAGCTAGTGCCAGGAGCAGAACAGTGGGTGTAGGTACTTATTGTGTTCAGGCTTCAGTAAGCTTCATCATAATAATTAATTCATGAGATAAGGAAGGTATACATGATTAAGGTCATTTCATCACGAAACAAAAAGTGAGAAGAAGTCTCTTAGTCCTTGTGTTCGTGCATAGGTAGCTATTTATAAGTCCAGGTTCAGAGGGGAGTCTAGAAACCAAAGGCTGTTTTGATGATTTGTGCGACATCTTCAAATAAAGAAGCGAATATGATGGAAAGCTCCCTAGGGTTTTTCTTCTGCCTGCAGGCATAACCTCTTTCTTACTTGGATTTAGTTTCAATTAACTCCTTGTCAGCTATGTGCTGAGCTCAGCCAGGCACCAGACCAGTCAGCAGCCTTCATAAATTGTGACAAATAAATAGATTTGAATATAATCTGAATAATGGACCAGAGCGCATCATATCCTAACCTTTCTTCCATGTTTGGTTGCTAACCACGGGTATGCTGATTCAGCATTAGTCTGCATTTTTGCATGGTTATTTACGCTCGCACACAGTGTCTGCAAAAAGGTACCTTCTCTAATCCGATCATATTTTGCATCCCTTTTTCAGTGGCAGTGAATGGATCTCTAGACATTTTGTTTATATGTTTTTATGGTCTACATTGTTATACTTGCTACCTTTCTTCAGGTTTTCTAAGTAAATCAGTGTATCCTCAAGACATGTAAATCACTTATTAACTGTCCACTCAACAACTATATCTATATTTATTATTGTAAAAGGGTTTGACCCAGGTGACTAATCTAAATGCAGCCATAATAAATGTTTGTCCAGAACAAGGTACCTCTTAGAAAGTATTTGAAAATTGCCTGGAGCTGACCTGACAAAAGGAACATCTTTAAATGTTATCTCTAGCCATGTTCTGATATTAAAATACATTTTACGTACTATCACTTGAAAGCCAGCTTCTGTTTTACTTTCATAGGGTTGTTTGGTATGTCAGAAACTGTGATAAAAGACACTGCCTATGTCGAAGCTATTTGCCCCAAAAAATCGGCATCTTATTCAAGAAGAGCATGATGATGAGACAAACTTTAAAAACAAGCCCAAAATTTTAATCAGGAGGGTGCCCTCGGTGGTCCTGGACCCTAGTCCCTGGACCTTGATGGTCCAGACTTATTCTAACTGCTTAATGGAGTGGGAACCTAGACAGGTATTCACAGTATAGGAAAGAGATCTATGTCAGAAATTACTTCAGTACTTCACTACTTTAGTAGTGCTCAGCATTTTCATTAATAACCAGGACAGTGGAATAAAGTGATGAGAAAATGTTAAAATGACACTGGTCAGGAAAGGGACTCAGGCCCTTTAGAAGACAGCCTCAGAGTTCAAAATGATCTCTGCAGTTTGCATGATCATCAGTTGTAAAGTCCTGGTACTAAAGATAATACCAAATGGATAGTACTTACTAGGTAGACAAGTGAAGGAGAGCAAGATTGCAGTAAGAGGTAGCTAATGAGCACTAGTGGCAATGGAAAGGCCTCTGCTGGCTATTATACATTGATTTCACGATGGCACTTAGGAAAAATTTAGAATCAAAATGACAGCATTAAAATCACCAAGAAAAATTAGAAAATTTGAATGTGAAGACAGATTAAAGGAATTTGCCGCTGATTAGAAAAGAGTGTGACTGAATTTTCCAATATAAAAGGTTGCTATTAATGAGCATGATCAATTGTTCTTTATGTCCCCTGAGTGCAGTACATTAAGTATCTAGCTTAATTTACAGCAAAGAAAATTTTGGATAGATCAGGAAAACACGCTTCTATCTATAAAGATAGTTAAAAGTCAGAACAGGCTGTTTAATAGGCTGCAAAAAGTATAATTTCAAGCTTTAAAATAGGTCATACAAGCTTCTGTCAGGGATCGCCCGGATGTACTTGAATTGTTTCAAAAAAAGGAGATAAATGATCTCTTGAGGTGAGGGTTGGTTTCCGGGTTCTTTTTTCCATTTCTATGTTTCTTCTGTTTAGGCAGGTTTGTACTTAACAAATCAAATTTACTTTTCTGTTGGTTTTTTTTTTTTTTTTTTTTTTTTTCCCCCAGGAGCCCATGATGATTTTTCAGGTTCCAAACATCACATCCAGTTTATCAAGCAATCTGGGAGCTATTAGGCTTACAGAAAATTCCCCCTATCTTGCTTAGCTATTCTTGACACAGCAGTAATAATGAAACCAATATGTTAAACCAGGTTTCTGCAAGATCAGCTACTGGTAATCACTAATACCTACAAAGTTTCTAAATAAAAATATTAAAACAAAGCATACAGATGATAAAGATAAATTGTAGAAATGGAGGCAAAAATTACTAGTTCCTAGTATATTGGAAGCATTGAAGTGAATCTTAATGTAAAAATATTGTAGGATTGAGTGAAAAAGCTTTAGAAAACTATTTAAAAACTCTATGAAAACTACAGAACAAAAGATATCAGCCTTTGAAACATTACCTGAGGAGGAATTATGTAGCCAGGACATCATGTAGCCAGAAGGGTATCAACAAAACCTGAAGGACATATCCAAGAAGGAAAAAAAGCAGCTTTAGAACTGCATGCAATTCTTACTTAAACTATGGGTCACACTGAAGCTGTCAGGAAGAAAATGCAGATAGACAAGAAACTGACTCTTCCATAATGAAAGGTAAAAAAAAAAACAAAAAGAAAATACAAATTATCTCAAATGTGAGCAGATCAGTAGAATACCACAGATCAGTAAAATGTCTTCCATGGGTATATGAACTATGATATTTCCCCCAAATTTTCCAAACCAGAGAAAATAACTGAAATTTTCAGCTATACATTGCAAAAACTGAAGTCAGTGTCAATTCCCTTTTCTCCTCTCACAAAAAACTACAAAACCTCATGTGGAATATTGTATTCAGTTTTCATTTTCTTGCATTAAAAATGATGGAGATATTCTGCAGTTAAAGCATCCCGATTGATCTGGATATTGTAAGAGCTTACTCATGATAAGTGTTCAGAGGAGCTGTAGACTGGAATTCTGTGAGACTGAGACATTACCTAAATGTGCTATAGGGTAAAAAATAATGTTTTTTTCATTATTTCAGGAACAGAAAACTCTGTATTTGGAAAGTCAGGATGCCAATAAATTTGGCAGAATGCTTATGTCACGTGGAACACTGCTAACACAAGCATTCCGAGAAGTTAGTGAAACAATATTGAAAATAGGCATCCACAAGTATTTTGAGTTCAAGAGAACTCTGAACCTGGACAATGTAGGCTGGCAGGTATTATTATTGCTATGATAATTTATGAGCACTTGAAATTTGTTACCCTGTCACATTGGTAAGTATAACTATAAGGAAGTAGATAGTCCTGTACCATAATCCACTTCTGAATGAATGATTTCTTTTAAATCACAGTATTAGAAGATGGAATAAGAATTTTTTTAATCTGTTTTGATTTTTTTTTTCACAGGTTCATACTGTTGAAGTGCTTAAATTTCATATTTTGGAATAAAAATACATGAAAAGAAACTGAAATGATTTACTTAACTACATTTTCTTGAAAAACAGTGTCTGTGACATTTTCTTCTCAAAAAACTGCTTGTTTAAGTTTCTGTCCTATCATAGGTACAACTTTCCTTTTATTGTGCCACAACTATTACATTTTAAGGAACGGTGCCTATGTTTTAACATCCATCGTTCTTTTATTGTTTTAGAAAAGAAACTCTAAACAGAGCCTAAAATTTCAGTTCTGCAGAAAAACAAACAAAAAACAAAACAAAACAAAAAAAAAAACCAAACCCCAAAAAACAGCTAGGACAAACTTAATGAAGAACAAAGTTCCTCTGAGACAACTACTGTAAACTGCAGGAGAGAAGAAAATTAAAAAAAAAAAAAAAAAATTGTACATCTACTTTTGGGTGTCCAAATTGAGAAAAATTTGAGTTTGCTTTTACACCAGAAAAGGGTTCAGCACTCTCTGAAACATGCAGTATCTTCAGCTGAGCAGCAAAAAATCCTAATTGCTTTTGAATTTTGAAAAAAATATTGTCTGCAAAAAACCTTGCACTTTTCCCCATCACATTTAAACAAGTCATAAAAATGCATGTGGGCATCTGCAAAGGAGCACAGCTTTTCATCTATACAAGCTGAGTTCATCAATTTAGTTTGATATCAAAGGAGTATCAACTAATTACACCAGCTCCGCCCTAGGCAATAATTTAAACCTATTTAAACAAACAAAAAAAAATCTTGTCTTTTTAATTTTTTTCTACTTAAAATACATGTGACTTTCTTTATTATAATTAAAAGACTTGTGCTTTTTATTTATTCTACCTAGGTCTAGGATTAGATCACCACTGTTGCTCCCTTCACAATCTCTTTTACTATAAACTAGAAACGTGCAATAGCAAATCAGTCCCATTGTTGCTTTTTCATACAGGTGTATCCCGTGAATATGAATTGTAACCTTTCCATATTCTCAGTCTTTTAATTTTATCATTTAACATCACTGAAATTCAATATGTAAATGAAAGGTTTTAGCCACAGGAGAAAAAATGAAGCCAGCCAAACATGGACATAAAGCTTGAGGGAAAGATCCGGAAACATGGCACTTCATCTTTCTATAGGGCTTTACATGTTCAAAGTGCTGTATGAGCATTCATTAGCAAAAAATGTGTCCTTTCATCATCTCATGCTAATTACTGAGAGAAGGAGCAAAATGTTAGAAGCGGTAATATGCATATACACTGCACAATATAGTACTCTAACATATATTAATTAGCATCAGAGTACGAGAGAAAACTTTTATTGGAAATGTTCCAGGAATGCAAAAGCAGCAGGAAGGGAAAATAGTCTTCCAAAGTACTTGAAGGTAACAAGATGTAAAAGCCAAATAAAATAAGCAAATCTGAAGAAAATAGCTCTCTGCAATGTTTTGGGGTTGTTTTGTTAGTGGTTTTCTTTGTGGTTTTTTTTTTGTTTGTTTGTTTTGGTTTTTTTTTTTGTTGTTGTTTTGGTTTGGGTTTTTTGGTTTTTTTTTTTTAATTATTATAGTGAAAGGGAAAGTATTTTTTTAATGATGAATTTCCATTCATTCTTGTTCAACTTGTTGACTGTATTCACAGAAAAGGGTAACTGCCTGTTGGCTGAACCTCAATTAATTATTATTAGTAAGTCATCTTCCATTATAACCCTGTTTGTTCCCCATAGTGAGCTTGGAAATCACACAATTTGAGCACTGTGCCTTTCTCAGATGCTGTGCAGGACGAAGACTGTGATCTCTCAAATATTTCTTGGAATTTCTCTCTTCCTCTAGGCAGTGTCTAACTGGAATTTTAATGTGATTTTCCACTGGTTTGTTTTGTTTTAGAAGTCTGTGGCAACATTTCTTTTTTGTTTTAATCAGTTTTCCAACTAATTTTCTTTTTCAATGAGAAATGCAAAACTTTCTAATACTTTTAAGAATAACATCTGTTCATTTCCATGGAGAAAATCTCATTTTATCTGTTATTTTCTCTTTCCATTAGCAACTAATAGCTGAGTAAAATGGAACTATCTTCTGGCAGAAGGGAGGGAAATAAGAATTACCTTTTCCTTCTATGTAGATAAAGCTAAAGTTATATAGTTTTTTAAAATTCTATCCTCAGATAAGTTGTATTTAAATACTTTAAAACAAAGAAACAAAACCAAGAAATTACGACTGTTCTAAGACAATAGTCTAAATACTACCAAATATTTTGCTTCAAAACAAGCATTTTCATTAAATAAAAATATCAATTCCTGTATACCAGTCTTATATCCTTCAAGATGAAGGATGAAGTCTTACGTCCTTCAAGACATAGAAGATGCAGTTCAATTTTTCAGTAACATGAATACTTAGTCCAGTAGGAGGTGGTTTTTCTCCCACCACTTTCTTTGAGGTTTGAAATCTTTATGGTATGGGATACTACTTAAAAATGTAATTTGCATCTGGCTTCTGAAGTTTTTAGGCACATGAGGGAAGACAGAATATCCTAGCAAAAGTCAGGATTAATTAAGAGAAGAATGCAGCCATGCAGAAAATCTTATTACCACACATGATTTAAAAACATAGCTGAGGACTTAACAAAATGGAGTAATAATTTGGTGTTTATTCACCCACAGATGCAAGGGTATGCCTGAACATTGGAAACTGATTCAATGGACTAATATACTGTAGCTATTAGTTATGCACCCTCCTTCTCACTGATTTGTCAGAAGGCTTCTTCCCTGACAAAGAAACTCTCTCTTTTTTTTTATTTTTTTATTTTTTTTTTAAACAGAGTCCACTTCAGCCTCCTTTGTGTCTTTGTTAGCAAAAGGGTTAATTGCTGTCAATTGCTTTTATATGTTTTTTCCATAAGGACCTCATAATCTGTCTTTCATGGGGTTTCCAAACATCACAAATACACGGTGTATTTTGGACAACCTAAGGGTTAACAAGTACAGTCAGTTCTCTGTGAAGCCCCATTACATATCTATGATGTTACATAAACAATTGATAAAAGGCAGATAACACTGATAAATGGTGTTGATCAATATCTCTATGCATTTCAAATAACTGAATTTATGATGAAGGTCTCTGTGTTCTGCAATTTCTAGGATTTTTTTCCCCTGCTAATTATCTGTCTTTCCTAAGAGAATCAAAATTTTATCTCCATTTTAGAAAAATATCAAATGGCATAGCAGAACTGCACAATTAATTTAGAAATTAATATTCAGGTTTTAAATTTAATTAATCACATGAATCTTACACATTTTACCTTACCATACAAACAAAAACAAAACAAAAAAAACCCCTTCCAGTAGGGATACTTTTAGACTTGTTACCTGTTACTTGCATGTAACAAATATTGAATTCTATTTGAATTCAGAAGGAAAATCTCAACAGCAAGAAAAAAATAAAAAAAAGTCACTTTGCAAGTAAATTTTTCCATATAAGTAATTGAAATAGTGAATTATTTGTGAATATATGTTACTGTAAGAGAGTAAAAACTAATAATAACCTTCTAAAATCTCAGGTTTGTAATTGTTAGTTTTCTGCCTGCCAAATGTACTGGTATACTACAGAGTTCTCTACTACCATAGCAGTCATATTTTGCATGCAAGTGAACTTATTTATTTACAACATTTCAGTCACTTCGTCAACAGTGAACTTTAAAGCTTGGAAGACAGCAAAAACGACAAATAAATGGAAATATTTAGAGGACATAATCTTCTTTGTTTACGTCATATATCCCATACTGACTTCTATCTTATCGAAACTGCTAGTATGACAAAGCTCAAAATCATTCTCTTACCTGAAAGCAGACATTGAAATGTGTCAGTCATAAATCAGGCGAAACACTGAAGATTTCTTCCTTGTTCATATGTTTAAATAAGAGAACTCTACAATGTATTTCTGTGGTGGAGATGTTGTTGGTTTGGGGTTTTTTTCTTTTGTTTTTTCTTCCTTGGTACTTTGAGAATATTGTTTCAAAGCAACGAAATAATAAAATAGATAGATAGATTTTATTCTCTGGCATCTTCAGAGAGGTTCATTTAAAAATAGATTTACACTATGAGTATATGGATACTGTTTTAAGAAGACTCAAGAGACACATTTAGGACTTTATGTAACCATCAGTCTTACAGCCCAAAGTATTAAAAACTGGACATTTATACCTTTTGAAAGTGATTTTACTTTCATTGTTACCACATTGAATTTCTTGGACAACAGCATTTATTCTATATGGATGATTCTGCAAAATACTACAGTTTAAAATACATGCAATTCATGGATAAACAGATACAACAGATGTCATCTAAAACAAGCATCACCCATAAGAAATTGTTAGACAGGGAAATTGTCTGGAAACTAATATCATAAAAATCCACACAATTTTTATCACAAAGCCATTGAGATCTTGCATGCATCATCCTTGGCATTCCAGCATCTGGAATAAAGCCAGTGGAAAAACCCACAGACCCAGAAACCATTGGTGCATTTTCCACTGCTGGAGACATTAGCTAGCAGCGACTTTGCTCCAGTTCTGTGCTGCGCATTGTGCCAGGGCTTCTTTGCTCTATTTATTAAGCTGGTGACACAGGCAATGTTAACTCTGGCATTGAAATTCTTTTTGCAATCAAAATTGGTTGTTCCAGTCAGAAAAGCCAGGCTGAGAAAGTGGCAGCATACCAATCATCTCTCAATAGCTTCCCACCCAAACTTCCCTGGGGAATGTGAGGGAGGAAGGGGACCTTTCAGCATATACCCATGTCGTGGTTTTGGCCAAATTGGCCAATGGTCAGTGACAGATGCTCCCCCCCAACCTCTCGTACATGAAGAGGAGGAGGAGAGATAAAGAGATTTACGAGTTTAGAAGAAACTAAACTACTTTAACAAAATATTAATAATAAAATAAAAAGGAAAATAATGGAATAGATATAGTATATAAAAAAAGGTATTAAGCTCCCAGGATGATGTCACCGGCAGGCACTGGGGAAGTCTCAGACTGGACTCAGCAACGGGTGGGAACTGGATTCCACAGATGGAGTCAGGAACCCACAGATCGAGATCAAAGGCAGATGAACAGACAGGGTCCTCCTCGGACGTCGGCCATCGAAGGAAGAGAGTTGACCCTTTGATCCCTCAGCTTTTATACTGAGCATGGGGTGGATGGGATGGAATACCCTGTTGGTCAATTTTGGGTCACCTGTCCTGTCCATTCCTCCCTGCAGGTGGGACCCCTCTACGCTTCTCCACTTCCAACCTTCCAATGGGGTAAATAATGAAATTAGCTGACCTTGGTTGTTATAGCAATAAGTATAAGCAAGAGCCTTGCTGCATCCCATTCCTTGGCACAAACTGTAAACATTGGTCTTATCACTCTGAACAAACCGTTTTCGGCACAACATGCTGTTAATCTGAGAGAGTTAGAAGAGGCCTAGCTAAGAAGTAAAATTACTGAACAGAAGGTTGGTTCTGTTTTACCTCAAACCAGGACAACGCAGTGAATGAACTGTCAAACCTGAAGACCAAGCTTTCATTCAGCTAAGTCTTATCATCTCCTTTTAACCTGGGGGTCTGGGAGGTCCGGTGTGCTGAGGTAACTAAGACGCAGTGGCAATGGAAACCTGCCTGTGAGGGGGAGAGGGGATGCTCAAAAGAACAAGGAGGCCAAGGGCCTGGCAGCAAAACTCTTCATTGTGTTGCTATTGTGTTTCCATGTCCTGTTACACTGCATGCAACTATACATGGAACTAAGGCATTGCTCAAGATCCATTTAAGCTGTTCTAGGTGGGAAAAGTAATTTTTTTAGATTTGTCCCTCTGTGAACACATATTTCCAGCATCACAGAATTCGGCAGTCATGGATTTTCAGTACTCAGACCAGACGAAAAGGAGGTTCACAGCAGGACCTGAAGCTGGGTCCATATTTTTGGAATTCTATCCCAATTATGAATCTTGGCATTCTCCTCTGTGCTACCCAGCAAGCATTTACTGCTTGACCCTGTCTTTATGGCATTTTGTTAAAAAAAAGTGATGTTGCATTCATATCCCAAATACTTTAGTGTACTCTGACATCTGTCAAATCAGTCGTGTTTCGACATTCACAGTATTTCACAAGCAACCCAGGGCAGCTTGGCTGCATGAATGACATGCCAAAAAGGCACAATGTAGTCACCATAATGTGAACATAATAGCACTCCAAAGGTTACCTGTGACAAATGGATGCAAGCATAAGGAGATGCTTATATCTTTTTCAAGAGAAAAAAAGATAATACAGTACGATAAAGAGACTGTGCATTACATATACCTGTGCAATAACTACATTTTTAAACCATTACTAACCATTTTTATTCTGTTCCAAGCAGTTCCCTATCATGCTTGAAAAATTTCTTTAAGTCTGCCAAAGGCCCTCTGAATACTTCATAATGTTGACTTACTCAATAACCACATAAGCCACCCCACCACCAATATGCAATTATATAACATTCCTATGGCAACTACAGCAACTCCTTACATGGAAAATTACTATGAAGAGATTAACATATTTGTAGCCATCCTCTACTACAATTTTGCTGCTGGAAGTCTCGGAGGAATGGTACCACTGTGAGATGGTGCAGCTCCTTGTGGCACATCAAGGACTGCTCTTTGCAACTGAGGACTGCTGTGTTAAGTGGCCATTAGGAGCCTAATTAACATTTTCACTTAGTACTACTTTCCTAATCTGAGAGCCAAGTCAGATTTGTCTTCCAAGGCATTGTTTCTAAAGCAATAAATCAAACTGAAATATTTCTTGGCCATCTTCCAATAAGATGCTAAATGCTAGTTTCCTCCAAAAAGCAGAAATCAGCATCACTATCAATGCAGACCAAAAAAATATATAAAGCATAAGCCATGATCTGTGAGTATATTGTCTCTACCTATATACATTTTCTATTTTCCTACTATCAGAGCCACTTTCAAATGTTCTGAAGCACTGACAAAGAACAAGAGACAGATGAAGATCCCTTGTAATCTTAGTCTAAAAAAAAAAAATCACTATTTTTCAGTGATTTCAAGACCATCGTTCTCACATAAAACCCTATAACAGAAACCAACTAGATTCTCTAGGTGCTGATTTGGCAGGATTATGCAAATTTGCACCAAGTGACATCCAGTGCATTGGATTTTGCAAACTGCAGGTGCAAAGTTTGGGTGAGTGCTAGTCCTGATGTTGAGTAGGCAAATATATGTTCCAGATAACAAACTGTTGTCTGCCTGTATTTTTTTTTTTTTTTATTAGCTAGTAACTAGGCAGGTCAGAAACTCAAGCATCTACTCTATCTATTTAGGAACCGCTTTTGAATTCACTGCACTCCCTAGAGGATTTTGGGTCTTCTAAACTAATCAAGGATTTATGAGACATAAATACTATATTATGTCTGTGATAGATGAATTTTTCTCCCCACTAATGATCCTCTGGCCAGTCTAAGAACTGCGGAACGATGTTGGAAGAAAAATAGATATTGTAATACATTGCCTGAAGGGAGTTATAACAGAGAGAGAAATGAGGGAGGACCTTTTACACAGGTGGTCATACAAGCGTAAAATAGACGTGTTTAGATATTTTGATTGTGGAAGCTTATTTGTTTTGAATATTATTTGGGTTTTAATGAACACCAAAAACATTTTATGTTCAATAACTTTGTTAATTGCACAAAATTCCATGTTGCGCAGAACATGTAAGGAAAAGAGGAAGAGCTTAAATTAATATAAAAAAAGCTCCATTGGCACAGATGAAGCTGCAGTGGATTATATCAACTGAGAAGCTATCACAAAAATGAGATGTGGCTAATGGTTGTGAAGTGCACTTCTTTTTGTAAATTGTGGGAGACAAAAATGTGGTATTTTTAGAAGCAATATTGTAAGAGACAACTTATGCATACATGATATTAATGGACTAAGACATTAAGCTCTGAATGATTGCTTTTCCCTGTTTCCATACCAATGCCTTATTTTATATTTAACTGATATCTCAGATGGGTACCTGTTCTTTCACCTCCTGTATTTATGTAAGATGTTTCCTTCTTTTTCCCTTTTACACGTTTTTGTTTGTTTGCCTTGATATTTTTAGGGTCTGCACATTGATTCTGGGAATAGGTTTTGTTTGTCAGGATGAGTCATGCCCACCCTCTTTCTCTCATCCATATAGGCACATAAGCAGAACTGAATTGTCCCTTAAGTCTTCAGAGCAGGAAGACATTCTCTTGGTACCATGTAATTTATTTCATCTAATAGAGCTCTTATCACAGGTGTACAGTGAACAACAGCTACTTTTGACTCCTTTACAGGTGGGTTTGGCTTTGGTTTGTTTTCTTATCAATCCCAGTAGAGATAATCTTTACTAGATTCACACTTCTTTTATGACCTGTGGGCTAATGCAAAAGTTCCTTACTGTTTAGTAAAACACATACTTATTTATTCGTACATAATTTTTCCCTGCTTCTCAGATTGAGATGTTAATATTCAGTGCATGACCATACATTGTTTTATAGACAGTGTGTTGTGAGTCTCCATTGAGAATTTTGTCTGTCATGATTTTTGCAAAAAATACTGAAGTCTTTAGTACTACTGTGCTCTGTATGCAAGGAGGATTTCATTCAGTTGCATCTCTCCGTATTTCCCTTGAACTGAAATGTACGCGTGATTGCTACCAGTTATCATAACAGTAATACCTTTTGCACTTAGGACAGTGGTACTTTTGCTTCCTTGACACATGCACATGCATGCAGTGCATACATCCAACGGGCAGGAAAGCAGCAATTCCTAAAGACAATACATTGGAAATACATCTTGTTTCATAAGTATGTGTAGATAGCTTAATCAGAATTTTTGCTTTTCTTTTTAGAGGTATATTTATGGATAAGACCTCATGCTAAAACTTTAACTATTGACTAGAGTTAGAAAGTAGGTTTCTTTGGACAATTAAATCAGCATAACCATGGTAAACATAACTTACTAGGGTTTTTTTTTTTTATTTCAGTCCTGGTCACAATATGTAAGATAACCTTTTTGTTCCACTTTCAACTCCCACACTTCACTCAATTTTTCTTCTTAAATTGGATTAGAATCTCTTGAGTGGAAGCAATTATCTTGATTCCTTAAATTCTCTGTCAAAGGAAGAAGGTCTCTAAAACAGAGTGGAAGGAACCACCTTCAGGTTTATCTGTCCGTTGTTGTGAAATCTGCCAATGATTTTTCAGAGACGGGATGTGAAAATAGGAGGAGAGGATGAGGAAGGAAACAAAAAAAAACACATCAGAAAAAATACATATATTTCTGTTTGTATTTTCTTTTTTAACTTCATGGTCATAAGGCCCAGACAATAATTGTTTCAAATTTGTGTAATTTGCAATCTGCTAGTCCTCTCAGTTTGTCTGCTCTGCTTTTTGTGAGGTAGATTCACAAGGACATTATCCTCAGCTAGTGTAAATCCCAACAGCCCCATAGTGGATGTATGAAGTTTGTAAACAATCATATTTTTGAACCTTCGGAGTCACAAGCATATACTGAAATCACAGGCAAACACAGAAATGTAGCGTTAAGCCTTCTTAGAATCTCCAGATTTGTCCACTGATATTAACTGAACTTGAGAGACTAAGCTCGCATGAATTGCGTATGGAAGGATCGAGAGAGAGATGTAGAAGGGAAAGCAAATGTATAATGCATATGCATCAGTTCAATGCACAGAAGTGATCTGATGAATACTTTATAAGCCTAATTTGTAAGTGTGCCCTGAGTCCCTCAGTGTGCATTGTTTAAATTCAAAGTTTGTACATCCTTTATGGCATCCTCAGATTGTATCAGCACTTCGGAGTGTTTTGTCTTATTCCCAGCAACAGAATGTGCTTCTTGTACATACTTTGCAGAGCAAAATGAGCCCTGGTGCTAAGATACACAAAGAGGATACTGCTGTGAACTTCCGAAGTGTTTTGGCTCATTTCCTTAAACTCTTCTCATTGCTTAAAAATCAAACACAGAAAAGATTTTTTGCCAGCTTAGTTACAATGTTACTGTTAATCGCTTGATGAAAAAGTTGCAGATCTCATGCGCAGCTAATGTAGACCAAGACAGAGCGGCTTGGTTACAAGAATTACATCAGTGGATGAATTATAACTTACACTTCTGCTGCCTTCTTGAATTGTTGTTCCTGCAATGTAAAAAGAAGGATGTAGATGAGTTGCTTTCTCTAAGAAGTGACAGGGAAAACATTGGTCTTCATGGAAGAGTGATACTTCCAAAAGCAAAACTTAAAAATCCCCTTAGGAACGGCATCTTCTAACCTCAGAGGAAGCCATAACTCCTCATCCACAGATTACCCAAACAAAAAAAGCGTAAGTAGTGCCTGGAAACTTAGAGGTACAAACCTTTAGCAGACATGAGGTTCTTAAGTGGATCAGTTGCATTAATTTTCAAGTCAAACAGAATTACCAATGTATTGAGAAGGATTCTTGTCTTCTCAAGCAATGGTTAGCTGATTTGTAACTACTGTCTTCTCAAGCACATAAAATGTACAAAGTTAAGGATACAAAATGTTATGGGCAAGTCTATGGAGCTGCACATTTGTCCAATGCCTGACTTCAGCTCCCAACATGTAGTGAAGGGAAAAAGGTCCACAAAAACTAGGAGACTATCATTAAAGGTAAGCAGTATGTATACAACAGCATGCATCCTGCTCTCTCTCACTAACAAGACATTCTACCAGCGAGAACTACCAACAAAAGTCATCTCTTTTATGCAATGAAGAATATATTTTCCCAGATCTTTTCCAAGTCAAATATACTCTTGTAATTTATTTTAGATTTACATTTTTTTTACTTCTCTAAGCTTGGACATATTGAAAAACTAATTTCATTTAGCTTTCCAGTCAAATTACTTTTTAAAGTTTTTATGCCTTAAGTTTTTGCTGTAAATTCTAAAAGGAGATTTTTATCTTAAGAAAACCTCAAATAGGGGGTTATCTTTTTTACATTATTAAAAAAGTTTCACAGCATGATTTTTTTTTTCCTCTTATGAAGTCTCAGTCTTCAACCAAATTTGGCCCTATATTCTCTTTTCTAAGGAAACATTGAAGAATTAAACACTTAAAGGTCAGGATACTATAAACTCAAGCTCATATAATTACAATAAAGTATCTTTGACTGTAAATATGCATTCTTTCTTTCATAAAGTACCTGTATAATTGTTCAGACAAAAAAAAAAAAAAAAATTAAAATTTAGGATGCTAACCTTCATGAATCATTTAAAGAGTACAAAATTATGATAGCCATACTGGCTGCTATATCTTTTAATGATAACATTGATCTTTTTTATCCTCTTTCTTCGCTTTTAAAAAATGAATAGTATTCCAATAAATGGTGTGTGTTAACTTAGGAAATACGACATGAGGATCTGATAAAATGATTTGAATCACTGAAGTACTGTCTAACTAGTGGATATATAACTGAAGATCTAGTTGAATCAGTGGTATCAGGATCTACATCCTTCACCAGCGAGGGTGAATCTAGTGGTGGTGTCACTAAGATGCTCTAAGAGCATAAGCAAAATAATGTTTGTAGGGAAAGGGAGTAACAAATGAGAGGCAAATGTAAGCACATTTGCTGCCAAATTAACACAGTGATTATAAGTATTAAAAGTCTATAAAGAGCAATATTTGACAGTAGTGTGTGGCCATTTTTTGTATAGCACAAAGAATGAAATAAACCCAGAGGTATGAGTTGATAAAGCTCCTACCGAGCACAGGTACAGGCTGGATCCTCACGCCTGTGCAGAGTAACTTACGTGATTCCCAACGCACAGCTTCAGATCTCAGGTCTCTCAGTTTAGGCAGCTCCCAGCAGTGGAGACCCTGTAACGGTTTTGGATCTATGAAAATTAAAACTGCAAATTCAAGTATCTGAAACACTGTAGATCTTAGAAGATCCACTGGAGAAGGTTACATTTTCTGTTTCTATTGGTGAGGGCAGAAGCAATACTTTCTATTTTATCAAAATGAGGAGATGTTTTGCTAGAGTATTTTGGAGTCCATAGCCCTTAGGAGGAGAATGACGTTTTCTATGGAACAATTGTGCTATGCTATTAGCACAATACACAAATTAAAATACATGAGGCAGGTACATACTCAAGACCATAATATATGCACGATGGAATAAAAGAGAAATGTCACTGTAGCACAAAGAAGTTAGTAGAGATGATTCTCCTGAAAACTTTCAGATCCAGGGAAGTGGGGAGGGAGGCTTCTTTTATATGTAAAGGTCATTTTGGTCTAGCAGTCTAGAGCTATTCTGCTAAACAAACTGTTTTGCCCTCTATGTTGTTTAAAATAATGGTATATTAGCTTGATTAATTTGAAAACAACATGGTGAACCTGATAAAATTTAGAAACAATAGTTCCCACTCATCAAATTTTTAAATATCATTACAGATGAGCTAGACAAAATATTTTCCCCTTCTCATCAACTCTGGTATGGCCATCTAATGCATTTTTTTTTTTTTTAATTATATGGGCTTTAATAGAAATAAAGAAAAGGAATTGGGAGATGCTTTTAAGCAAAATAAGAAAATTATCCCTTGAATCCTTGCCTACCCTCTCCCTTGTCACCCGTTTTTGTTAGTATCCTATTGTCATGGTTTCGGCTGGGATGGCGTTGACTTCCTTGCTGGTAGCTGGTGTGGTGCTGTGCTTTGGATTTGGGATGGGAGCGCTGTTGATCGCACACTGATGTTTTTGGTTGTTGCTAAGCAGTCAAGGGCTTTTCTGCACCTCACACCACCCCATCGGAAATTAGGCTGGAAGGGCACAAGAAGTTGGGAGGAGACACATCTGGGACAGCTGACCCCAACTGACCAAAGGGATGTTCCATGCCATATGACATCATGCTCAGTATATAAAGCTGGAGGAAGAAGAAGGAAGGGGTGATGTTTGGAGTTACGGCATTTGTCTTCCCAAGTAACTGTTACGTGTGATGAGGCCCTGCTTTCCTGGACAAAACCCAAACCCATGAAAATTCATTGTCAAGGCATTTCCTGAGATGTTACATTTTACATATTATACATTTCTAACTTAAGAGATTTAAAACTGAATCCAATTTGGAAAAGTGAGATTGCATTTTATAGTGAAAATTTCACAATATAGCCATGTGTCTCTAATGCCCATAAAGAATGATGGTTGTGCAGATAGCTATACTATTCTTTTTAAAAATTGCTGGATTGCTTTTGAGATTAATTCATATATCTGGTAATAAAAATGCATGAAAAAATTATGTCTGTCTGGTTTTGGTTAGTAACAAACCCCTTCATTTAGCAGACCTGGACATGATGTTAACGGATGCTTCAATTCAATGTATCCATGGGATGAAAGACTGGGGAAATTTTTCAGCAAGGAATAAGCATCTCTTAAAGCCCATTTGCATAGATCATAAGGCAAAGTAAAATTATTATGACCTTCAGATATGACCTACTCCTTGACAGACAATGAACTATTTCCCTGAATTAGGTCTTGCATGAATTAAGCATAAATTAAAAAAAAAAAAAACCAAAAACAAAAAAACAAAAAAAAAACCAAACAAAACCAAAACCAAAACCAAAACCAAAACCAAACAAACAAACAAAAAAAGCCCACAAAAAACCCCCAAACAAACAAACAAAAAAAAAAGAAACAAAAACAAACACCAAAAAAAAAAAAAAACCAAACCCCAAAAAGTTCCTAGTTCTGATTTCAACACTTTGAGAAATAGCGAATTCAATATGTCAATTGACAAGTTGTCTTAGGAACAACATCCTGTTCCAAACATGCCTACTTTCTAATCTTAATTTATCTAGCTTCAAATTTAAGGCTTCTAACTTACAAAAACCCTGCTAAACTGAAGAGCTTCTCAAAGTTTCCTTTCTCATAGTGGTGGCATCAGTATTGAACCCAGGGGCTACTCTGCTCCAGCTGGACATTTTTCTCCAGGCACGTGCACAAGGCTGGCGTCAGCCTTTCTGCTTACGGTGGCTCTGCCTCTCGTGCAAGGCAGGAATGCACAAGGGAGCCCTTTGAGCACGGGTGCCCTTCTGGATGGGGGTGGGAGCCAGCATGGCTAGTGCCTTCCAGCCTGGGAGCCAAGGATGTCTCTACTGGAAATAGGGTGCGTGGAGAGGTAGATGGTTCCCAGCTCTGGCTTGAAAATTGTCACTGGGTCCCAGAGTGCAGGTACTGTTCAATTGGGTGATAAAAACTCGTCTGGGAAGAGTGGCTGTCTGAGTCCAGCTGCTGGAGGGCTCCACATTGCACATGGGTACAGGTATATTCTCAGGAGCCAACCTCCACCCTGCTCGGGCAGAGATGGGGACAGGGTAAGTCCCTCGGTGCTGCCTGTGTTTGTGCGAGTGCTCTGTCTGTCTGTCTGTGTTCCCTGCGTGGCTGGCAATTTACTGAACTCTACTATACTGACCAACGTATGTGGTGTATACGTGTGCTCTGCGGGCACGGGACTGCTGGGAGCACGTGCTCAGCCTCACTGGTTGGTCCTGGGGGCATGGAGCTGCAGCTGCCTCCCCACCGCAAGATTGGCAACTCCTAACCGGTGTATCCGCTGCTGCACCGGACACTCATTTCCCACAGACCCATCCAGTGTGATCCCAAGTGGTTTTGGAGCTGTGGCTTACCAGGACAGGGTTCTCCATTCTGTGGGAACAGGCTGCATTCATGAACTCTTTGCTGAGAGGTACAGTTAGTAACCTGTGAAGAATTTTCTTGACCAGTATCCAGTCATTCTTCTGCCTCCATCTGTTTGTTCCCTCCTTCTGTAATTTGTGCATCATTTGAAGAGTGTATCAGTAATTATTTCCCCCAAGACATTCATAACCTCTTTAAATAGCTCAGAGCCAAAACCTGATCCCTGCGAATCAACCTCTGTAGCCATTTAATGAGTCCTGCTTATAATTACACTGAGCTATTATTTAGATAACTTTTAACACACTTCATGTACAGTATGTAGGGTTTTTTTATTGTTTCACATTTATCAAGATACTGTGCCATATTGTCAGAATAGAAATCCAAGAATATTACAGCAACAGTACCTTTATAAGTCAAATTTGTATATGTCAAAAAAGCCCTCCAGTCACTTTGACAGATCTGTTTTCCAGAAACCTGTGTTGATTTGCATTAATTAAATTACTCTCTTTTAATTCTTTATAAACTGAGTCCCATATTAGATGTTTCATATTTTTTTTTTCTCAGACTGATTTTATGATGACAAGTCTATAACTAAATAGGTTATTCTATTTATTCCTTTTGAAACATTGGCACAACATTCATTTTTCTTACAGATGTTTCCTGAATGTCCTCCATGTCTCAATACTTTTGAAAATCAACCTTGACAGTGTGGAGAACTCCTCTGACACTTATGTTATAATTCTTTGATGCAAATTACATAGATACACTGATGGTACATCCAAGTGAGAGGAAGAAAGAGCTTAACATCCTTCAGAGTAACTTTTGTAATGGAAATTTTTTTATTATCGACTATGATGGGACTATATTATCTGAATGCTTCCCAAAAGAGAACAGAAATAGTAAAGGAAACCTTTTACTTTGTCCAATGGTAATCATTGTGGATTCATTATTTTTTATTTTATTCTGTGTTCACACACAAAGAAGCCATGCCCCAAACAGAAAATTAGCCGCATATTTTCTTTGCCAATTGGCTACCCTGGAGGCTTTGGGTCCATGACTTAGGACGGTATGTTGAAACATCTTTGCCATGATGGGCATGGATGGGAGCATTCCCAGGAGGCCTCCTGAAGCTCCACAGTCACATTAGCCCACAGCCAACACATAGCAGGGAAAGGCACAGAAACATGAATTTCACTAAGCAGCTGAAGAGTTGCAATTACATTCAGCTCATTTCACTATTTTTTTTTACATTACGGTTGGTCACATTTGCACTGGAACAAAACTGAAAAAGAAGCTGAATCAACACCCTAGATAAAATCCACTAATGGGTGTCTTAACCCTTCTCCATCCACCCTAGACCTGAAGTATGCATTACTCCTATCCACAGTGCGGAAACACAGCTCAACCGCATTGCTTCCAGTTACCCTGGGTTTACGTAGGGAAAGAGATTTTTTTTTTCCCTCAGTCTTCAATACTTTTTATTATTCTGAGATGCTAACTACTTATTGTGTTGATCAGAGGAAGTACACATAGTAATCCCGGGTGATTAAGCTCCGTATTTGAAGGGATAAAAGAGAAAGAAGGATAAAGGAAAAAGGGATAAAAGAACTCTGTCTCTTCTCTTTGTAAAGAGAATGGACAGCTAGGGATTTACGTGTATTCTAGATTTAGGAGCCATTCTTTCTTTGCTATTACAGGTTTTACTTTATTTTATATTAGCTTTTAATTTTAATCAGAATTTTGTAAAATTTACAGCTATAATTACAAAATGAAATTATTTGGAATATGGGTAGAATACAGCGTTTGGGTAAATCTGACATTTTTCTTTCAATGGACATTAAGTTGTGCAGTTAAAGTTACAATATTCCTAACAGCAATGGTCTTTAAAAAACTAATTACAAACTGCTTACTTAAAATATTACATAATAATATTAAAGAAAATTTCCTGTTAAAAGATCCTAATATTTCCTCAGTATTTCAAATCCCTGTTTGCATTCTGGCTTACAAGCTTTTAACTTTTATGACGCAGAATTATATTTTTTGGGGTGCGTTTTGTTATTAATTGCATCTGCAAAGCTCATGTCCGCTGATTGTTTACATCTGTAATCAGCTGTGCAATCAGGCAACCAAAGGAGCTGAATAACTCAACTAGTTTACGTGCACTTCCAAAAACCCCTGCAAGTACAAGAAGGGAAAAGTACCGTGCTGTCATTACTGAACTATAATCAGAGTTCGTGGCTATGCTTTAGATTTCAGAAAGGGGTATATCTCCATAACGGTGATGATTCTTACTTCAAGCACTTTGGATACACAGACAGTTCTGCTTTTCTGGCGCAAGGATCTCTGAGCACTGAAGGTGGCTACTGATACCAAAGGGGGTGCAGCAAGGTCTGAATTGCCATCTGGCCACTCTGCAGCGATCGGTCGATCACTGATCATAGGCACATTTTGCTCATCGCTGTTGATACCTTTTTCCTGTCTTTCCCTTCAGAGAACATGACTAATAGCAGCTTTATTTTATCATGTAGAAGCACTTCTAGTATACGGTAGTCTAGTTATTCACCCTGACTGCACATGGCAAGTGTGGCCCACGCAATGGGTTGAGTTTGTATTTCCAGGAGTCCCAGTGAATTAGTTTTAATCTTCAACATCAAAAGGGATTTGTGTTCAGATCACTAGGGATAACTGTGCCAGCATGCTGGGCTGTAAACTGAGAAATCTGGGGATGAGATTCACTGTAAAACAAAGATCTAGGCAGTGTTTCCCCCAAAGACCCCTTGATGGGGTGAAAAATTTTACCTTTTGACAAATAATCTCAGAATGTTTTTCATTTAATTAGTAGAACGCACTTTTTCCCTTTTCACATTTGAAATGGCTTGTGTTTTCCCTAGGTTCCTTTTAGGTCAGAATCCGATATCAAAGACAAGGTCTCTGCCTAATACATAAGTGCAAACAACTGTGGTTACTTGGAATTCTTGGAATCATTAGTTTTGAATGGATTGTCTAAAACTTTGTCAGACATTTCTTTGGACATTTTACTTCCAAAGAGATGAGTTACTGAATAAAACAGATAAGAATAATAAATTTTTACTTTTTATACAGGTACAAACCTCAAATTTAAAAGAAAAAAAGAAAAAAAAAAAAGAATAATTTGGCAAGATTAGTTGAAACGTTTTTTAATTATCAAGGCAGGTAGGATATTTATCCAGACGAATATCCATATATTTGAAGAGAGCATTTATCATAACACTTTTGATGTAAACCTAACAGAACTGAAAAATACTGTACCAAGAATGATACCTCAGCTGTAGAACCCAAAGGGAAGATGGTATTTAATCACTAGTATTAGTCACATATATGTTGATGACTTCTTACCTTCAAAGATGAATTCATATGAGCCATAGTGTTCAATGATGTCAAAAGTATTGATCTACTGTTAGGAATTTAAAACATATTTTAATCCTTGCATTTAACTTTTAGCACATGCTAAACCCAAGTGTTTTTATGTGGGAGGGGGAGGGGAAGAAGGATGTAAAAGGGGAGAGAGGGAGACGGGCTAAAAGGAAATTGCCTGCATATACTTGTGTAATGTACAGCCCATTTAACAGAGGATTTTATGAGCTGCAATTACGTGTACCTCTCATGAGAGATATTTTTCTTCCATTCCAGCCATCACAGTCAAACAAGAAATGCGTGTTGCGCTCTTTTAGTCTTACCGCTACCACTGAACCAGGCAGGAAGACGGTATCATGATTTGTCATAAATCATCATAGTATGCTGTATTGTTTTTAATTTTTCTACAGAATTGTATGAACAATTCTACAGTACATGTTAATTTACATCAATTAAGCATTGATGAAGTTTCTCTAGCATCATGGCACAAAGCCGATTAGACATTTAGCTATAGAACTAATTCAGTGCAAAGCAGTGTTGGAAGTCTTCCAGTAAAACCCAACCCTCCTGGAGTCAGAGGTTTGTCTAGTCTCTATTCGTTTGCCCCTAACTGGGGCTTAGAAACAGCATGGCTGAGAAAACACATTTTACTGGCACTTTGCTGAAGTGACTACTTTGTTCTGCAGTTACTTAATTCTTATTAAAAAAAAAAAACAAACCCCAAACCAAACCCCAGTGTCATGGTTTTGGCCATATTGGTCAATCAGAATGACAGATGGCCCTCCCCCCCTTCTCTCCTCAGAGAGAAGAGGAAGAGATAAGGAGATTTACGAGTTTAGAAAAAGAACTAAACTACTTTAATGAAAATATTAATAAATAAGAAAATAGTAAATAATAATAGAATTAAAAAAAAAAGTATACGATATATACAAAAACGTATCCAGCTCCCAGGATGACAATTGCACCACCGGCAGGCACAGGCAAAGTCCCAGACTGGAGTCAGTGACAAACGGGAGCTGAATTCCGGAACTAGAGTTAGGAATGCTTGGATCGGGATCAAAGGCAGATGAACAGACAGGGTCCTCCTCAGACGCTGGCCATTGAAGAAGGAGAGCAAGGCCCTTGTCCCTTTGATCCCTCAGCTTTTATACTGAGCATGATGCAGATGGGATGGAATACCCTGTTGGTCAGTTTTGGGTCACCTGTCCTGTCCGCTCCTCCCTGCAGGTGGGACCCCTCTACACTTTTCTGCTTCCGACCCTCTAACGGGGCAAATAGCGAAGTTAGCTGACCTTGGCTGTTATAGCAATAAGTATAAGCAAGAGCCTCTGTGCATCCCATTCCTTGGTATAATCAGGTGTTATCACTCTGAGAGTGAACAGTTTCTGAACAATATGCTGGTAATTTCAGAGTTCAGTCAGTTAGAAGAGGTCCAGCTAAAAAGTAAAATTACAAATCAGAAAATTGGTTCTGTTTTACCTCAAACCAGGACACCGAGCCAAACAGGAAAACCCTGAGTTCAAACCAAACCAAACCAAAAAACTAAGACATCTTAATAACAACCAACAAGGCCAATACTGTGGTAGCAACTTTAGATGGCTTAATGGAAGGATGTAAGCAGAAAGGTTGTAAACTATTGAACTAAGAATGCAGGGAGTTATAAAAATATAAAAATCATAGGCAGCCTAGAACTACGATAGCTCTCGATGGTCCTGCTCATGTTTGTGAGAGGGAATCTCTGGTACTTAGTATGTAATCATTCACAGATATACTCTCCCCAAACTGCAATCTTTTGTATGGTAATTATAGCAATTATAAGTTGATATAAATCACGTACAGATTATCTACAGAATAGCTAGACTGGGTACTGATACTACCATAGAAGCTTAAAGGTAGCTGTAAATCCAGCAAGACCAGTTGGCTTGCCCTGAAAAGAAGGCTGCTTCGTGTTAGGTGCAGTGTTTTGCTAAACATGAGACTAGGTAATCTACACCTGGTTCAGTGGCACTGGAAAAGGGAATGCTAAGCCTCCCTGTGGGGTGCTTATCCTAAGTGTTTAGTCCTTTAAGCAGTCTCTCTCTTTAAAGGAGAATTTACGGCGCTACGGGTTTACTTCCATTTCCTGGGGAAGGTCGGTAATCTAAGTAAATGCCACTGAGAAACACCCTGTATTTTTAAAGCCCGTGGAGTCTCAGCTTGAAAGGAGAAGAGCCAAACAGATCTCATAATCATAAATGTCTTCCACGTCCAAAGTGACGATTCATTTGACTGAGAAGGCTTGAGTCAACTAAGTGGGCAGCGTGCCATTCTGCTCCTCCCTCCCTTCCTTCCTCCCTTCCTTCCTTTCCACCTTCCTTCCTTGAGCTACATTTGACATTTCACTTCCCTTCAGCAAAATTTCACACAGGTGTGAACTTCACTGAAGATAAAGCACTCTCTGCTGAGTTTATAAGGAGTATTAATTTCATATCAGATACAGCGATGATTTTAAGAAGTGCACAGGTGACAGCTCCTTTCACCCAGATGTCAAAAAGTCCTTCATGTGGGAAGAGGTTTACAAGCTATTCCTAATACACTTGAGCCTTTACTAGAAAATCAGAGCTGAAAGGACCTATACCCTATATACAATTTCACAAACCACCTTCCTTCAACCATACCCACAAAAAATTACCAATACTTTCATAATATCGCCATGGGATGTGTTTAGTACACTCCAGACAACTAAATCCATTTCCAGACACAAATTTCTGTTACGTATGCGCTCTGTAACTTTGATGAAATCATTACCAACCAGAGTTACCTAACATAGGCTAAGGAAACATAGGCACAGGATGAAAGTATATGATTAATAAATTTACTTAGAGTAAGACTTGCTTTAGAGAGGGAAAAAAATCACCATATTTTCCTGCCTCATATTGCACTGAAAAGCATAAAGTCACTTTCCTAATGCGTTTGGTCTGAAGAAAGTGAACGCCATGGGTTTTACAATGTTTCAGATGAAGCCATCAACAAGAACAATGTCGAGGGCCATAATCGATAAGTTTACAAGGTTGCAGTCATAGGCCACCAGCAAATCCATTTTGACTTAATCAGCTTTCCAATTTTTCAGTTAAAATATAGCACTTTTGGATCATATCCAAGCAACGAAGAGACGGTAATAAGATGATTCAATACAGTTTGCACAGTCTTCAAAATTTTTAAATCAAGATGGTATTTTAGCAAAGATTAACACTTGGTTTCCCCTATCTTGTGTACCTCATTCCTCCCCATTTTTTCGTATTGTAATGAAAACTGTGCTCTCCCTGCTTAAAACTGGCTTATGACACCCATGTCTCTGTGGCTATTCTGCAGCAGGTTAAATGTGTGAAATATTCCTGTGCGATGAATCTCTTTGCTGAAATTACATTCTGCTACAGCAAAAAGACATTTCACAAGGTACAACACTAATGACTGATTTTCAGCATTTTCTGAAAAGGGAAAACATTCCTTTCCCCCCACCCCCAGCCCAGTGTAGCACTTACCTTCTCTTTCTTGAGCTTGACAACCACGGTCCAGTGCTTGAGGTGCCGAGTGTCTCAGCTGACTGAAGAGCATGAGAAGCTGCAGCTGGGGCAACCACTAAGAGCAGCGGCGATATGTACTGGTATGTCACAGAGATGCTTGTTTGCATTTTTGGCAACGTATACAGACAATCTTCTGCAACTGAAGCCTAACTGCATTTCACATATTTTTGTTTACCTCTAAAGTTCATATGCAATAGAGAAAACTGCGAGAACAGAGACAAAATTTGTGTATCTGAATTTGTTATGCCAAAGCTGTACTTTGGTTAACAGCTAGAAGAACTTCTCTCCTTTTCTTGGTCTTGGGCACCCTCTGGGAGAATCAAAGGAGGCTCAGAATGGTTGATCTGTGTGTGCGTTCCTCTTGCCCCTGCACGTTTCTACCCTGCTTTTGGAAAAAGTCATTAGGAATAAAACTATTTTATGGAACTATCATATTTACATTCTTCCCCAAAGAAGCTGCATCTTTGTGTGAGAAACCCATGGTGTTTTTCTATCAGTTGTAGATCTACGTGATCCCCTACCAAACGCTTCCTTTTCTCAGAAAGTAGGAAGATGATCTGCACAATGAAAGTCTAGTTTGGAGTTCCTAATTCTTTGATTTTATCACATTTGAGTGTAACTTAGCAGCTTTACCTGCAGGAATACAGAGATTTGGATTGGATACTGCGACTATTAGACACATTGCCCACATCCTACGTACGTAGGTAGTAGTAATCAATTAAATAAATAGCAAGACATCCAGATGATGCAGTGGAAACTGCTTTGTCAAATCTACTGGAACTTAATTAAATCTCTGTTCTCCAACTTCCAAAGTTCTCTAAATGAGGAGGAGTTGCTGGCTATATAGTGTTATTGCTCTGAGAAATTAGGAGTAAATGACAACACGACAGTACACTTTTGTAAACTAACCACGATATCAGACAAAAGACAGTTAAAAGTACAATTCCAATATCCCTTTCTATAAGCAAATTGCTCTAGTTGCCATAGGGGTGTTGTTGACTTCAAAGAAATGAAGAATTCACTCCACCAATATGCAGTCTGAGCTAAAGATGATGGAGAAAACTGGTATGCAGCAGTTTTTTCCAATTGTCTCCAAGATGATGACGTACTCTTCCAGTTGTGTAGTTGTAGCTTTGTAGTTGTTCAACAAATCCAGAATTTTGAAGTCAAAACTAAAACAATTTCACAATCTTACCAGCATCTGAAGTGAGGCATCTACTGATATATTTGCTACATTTATTTGTGGTCTGAGGCTCATCAAAGGCGATTTACACATCTTCTTTGATTCTGGCTCCCAATTGCTTCATTTACTTTAGACCTTAAGAAACACGCTTCAGAAGGCTGACTCTTATCTCTGTAAATCCCAGTGCCTCATAACACAATGTCTTTGAATATGTTTTTGACCTGGGTTTTGCTTCTCTTAATGCAAAAATTTTCCCTCCAGAATTACTGGTTTTACATTATTGCTAAGGACAAGTGGAAGACTCTTCTGTTTCCTTTTCCTTCATTTCATTGGAGTGTTGGGTTCTAGTTTATACTAGGCTTCCTTGCCTCCAGCTCCTTTCTTCTACCATTTTGTTTTTCGACGTTAAATAATGCCCTCTCTGCTATTTTCTGAATCAAAGAAACCTTTGATATTGACAACAATCCTGTTAATATCCCACTTCATGCACCAGCTTCACATTGCAGATATTCTGGGGAAAGAGCTGCAAAGAGAGGGGTGAGAGCTGAAATGCTTTCTCCCTGCTGAGGCTTCTTTTAATCATGAGAGCGAGCCAACTCCTAAAATTTTGAATATGATGGCTTAGAGCCCGTAGGTCAAAGGGACAAAGAACAGAAGAGACCAACCGCCTTCCTTATGCTATCCCCTGCCATCTAAAATATATTATTTTTGTTGTAACTGAGCCACCTGGTGCAGACACAGCCACCAGCGCTCAGTGAGCCCTGCTGCCAGGGCAGGATCCTCGGCCCTTGGAAGTTCTGGTAAGGGCTTTAGTTTGAGTTCTCATCTTCCATTTGTTCTCCACTTTAATAAGGCGATTAGACCCACAATCTGTGAAGCGTCAGCCAATGGGAAGGTTAACGTAAAGTGTGGATTGACAGTTATGTTTCTCTTGGGACAGAGATGGGTTATGAGAGAGCTCCTTTTCCTTCACTCCAGTCTTTCCATTTATTTCCACTGGCTTGGCAAAAAAACAGTTCCACCCTCTCAATGTCAAAACACAGGAAGTTTAGTGAAGTTAAAAGTGGTAAATTAGAAACAAATAAATGGAAACAAATAAATTAGAATAAAGGTTTCATATTTTTTATTTTATTACTGTTTAATATATTTCTAATATTAAAACATTAGAATTCTAATACGAAAATATTAGAAACAAATTTTTCATATAGCCTATGGAATTATGGAATTTAGTGCCTAGCTAGTGTTTTTGGTGTCTAAATTTATCAAGATTAAAAAGAAATAACAGTGGATCTAGTAATAAAGCAGAAAATTTCAAGCTTCATTCTCTAATTGTTAAAGATACGAATGAATCTAATACAGTGGAACATTACTTCATTTCTTCTTACTATGAAGTTTCTTGCACCTTTATCTTCACAGAAGTCAGACTGCATTTTGAAATTAATGCTGTACCAATGCAATGAAGTTTCACCTGAATATATTCGATGAAACTCCTGTTCTTGTATATCTTTGCAACCTGGAAATTCTAATCACAGTGGAGTTCCAGTAAAATGTAAAACCTAATTTACTTGTGAGGCAGAAAGGAGTTTAAGTTCCAGTACAACACTTCATACATGACTAACTTGCCTTTTCCTTCCCTTCCCCCCCCACCCCCCCATCTGTATTTTTCATGGCTGAATTTGGCTCCATCTTGCTGCACTTATTCTACTTTCCAACAGTAAAAACATGGTCATAAAGTTTTGCCTTTATTTTGTGGAGGCTGGAATTCTTCTCGGGATATGCCTGAAGCACATGTTCTATATTAAGCCAAAAAACCCTAAACATATCCTTAAAATTAAGCTGGTGCTTACTTTCTATGCTTAATAAAAAAGAATTAAGCACGCGCTTCAGTATTTGTCAGGATTGAAGTCTGCTTGCTGAGTTAGAGGATAGAGTTTTTGGATTAGTTGTTAACAGTCCTCTTCATACAAACACAGATGGAGCATTCAAATGTCCTGATTGCTCACATGTCCTCATGATCTGTAGCCAGGATCTGGTATGGATTTTTTTAGTTCAGTCAGAACAGGACTTCATCTGCAAAGCAGCAGATGGAAGGAAGGGATCCAAGTTTTTAATCCTTTTTTTTTTTTCTTTTTGAACAGATGTTGTTGAGATGATCGAGTTACAGAGCCACAAATCCAACCAAAAAGTGGGTAAAGAAATATATGCAAACATATGTTGATATTTGACATATGGTTAATCAGGCAGGCTAGAGTCACCTACTGCTGACATGAATGTCAACCTTATATGATGGAGATGACAGGATTTTTGAGATTACTATAGAGGAAGAATTTAATTTTGTGTACTCTCTTATTTCTCATTCAGTCACCAGAAAAGCTAACCACAACACTAACTTACTTTAATAACAGTCGAATGGTTCAGCACAGGACCAGGAAGTTGGTCAACAGCAAGCAGTAAAGCACACGGAAGGGAATTTCACTAAAAGGAGAGGAAGGTTTTACTGTACGGCTCACATTCACAGATTCCAATTTGGGGCAACAATCTCACTGAAAACTGTCAGCTGAATTACTAAACGTATGAAAAAATAAATGTATGAGATCGCATTTACTGTTAAGTGATACTTTTCTGACTATTAATTCTCAGCACAAGGTAAGGCTACTAAATTAGAATTGTAGGGTATGCTGATCTCATCATGGTGGTCATGATGAAGTAATCCTGGTTTTGTCAGTGATATATTTATTGATGTCTCTACATCTTTAGAAAGAAAATTCAAGACTTTGATGACAGTTCCTTCGAAGTAAACTGTAAATGATATGTGCTTCATTTTTTCATTTTTATTTTTTGTAAAACTCCTCAGTTTAATTAAATATATGCGACACTGAAAAAGTTACTAATTACAGCTTATTAACGCTTGTTCTACCTAGTAACTTCCCTGTTGGAATTCAGCAATTATGAACGAAGGGGATCCCAACAGGCACCTGTTTTACACTTGAAAGCTCAGAATTATTGCTCTACAGTAACACTTTATGCTATGTAACATAAGTCAAAGGAGGAATTATACAGCAAAACTTCTGTTATCTTGTCTGTAAAGACCAGAAATGGAATTCATATTGGATGGGATGAGTTGTTGTCACTGGACAAACGCTACTCATTGTACTTTCCATTGGCTTAAAGAATTAACATAATATGCAAAATACCTACACTGAAACAGTATCTACCCTTTTTTCAAAAAAATGCTTCCAGATCCTTAGATGAAAAACATTTAACTGTAAACCATTATACTATACATACTAAAAATCTTCTGGTACCATCTAGGTCATATTTGACTGACCATATTGAATAAAATTTTCTTAATTATTACAGGTATGAACAGACTACAGTAACACAAAATAATAACAGACTACACAGAAGATGCAAAAGTTTGTTTTTCTTTTAATCCAGGAGCAAAGACATGTAAGGAAACTCACCTTGAATACTGAAGTATCTATGATCTATTAATTTTTGTTCCTGACCAAAAAAACCCTTCTACCTAAACCAGTTGAACACCAGAAATGCCTAGAAAAATTTTGTGAGGAAGACCAAAGATAAACAGACGATATTAAAAAAAAAAAATGAGGTCAGAGAAGTATTCTCATAATACATGGAAATCCCCTTATTTGACATATTTCACGCTCCTTGTCTTTACAGAGTTTAATATTTTACCAAGATTTTGGAGTATTTTATGGACACTCAACTATAAACTTTGTTTCTTAAATGCTGAACACAATAATTAATTTTATAAAGCAGTCATAAGCCCTACATAATACAGTTTTTCTTCTTTAGACGAAGTAAAAGACATTGCTTCCACCATGTCATACATGTACTCATGGGTTCCACCAAACCCTGTCTACGTGTCTATCATTTTCTAAAGAGACCCTTACCCTGGTCTTGATGAGATGTCAGAAACAGACAGAAGTAAGAGGGACAGATGACAACATAAACATTTTGTGGAAATTACGGTAGCCAGGAAAATAAATTTTAAGTACTTAAATAAACCAAAACTACAACTTCTGTATTTTAAAAACAGATAACAAAACTTTCTGTAGGGAACTTGGTAAAAAAAGGGCTCAAGAGGTTCAAGAATGGATAAGTAAGGATGGCCAGAGAAAGCCATTGGGATATGAAGGAGTTAAGGCCATAACTTTATCAGAATTGAAGCAGGGAGACAGGATGGATTCATTTTACAAGAAAGAAATGGAAGGCTACATGGCAACATGGAAAATGAGAAGAATAAAAGGAAATGAAAGCAGGAAGGTGCAAAGCATTTTGGTTAAACAGCAGGATCACATAACCTTGTATCGCTCCATGCCATTCCCTATGCCATTCACCATGCCAAAAAAGATAATGACAGAATTATAGAATAATGGAGGTTGTAAGGGACCTCTGGAATTCGTCTCATTCAACCTCCAAGAAGAAAATAAATTAAGGAAACATAAAAAGTACAACAGAAACCCTGCAAATAACAGCAAAAAAAAAAAAAAAAAAAAAGACCACAGGATACAAAGGGGAATAGATGGGCAAGTAGAGGATGAGGAAATGGATAAACATGTTGATAGCAATAACTGTATGAAAAAAAAAAAAACATAATGGGATAAAAGCCAATCCAGAACAGATTTCTGGTTAAGATCTAAACAATAAGCCATTCAAATGGAAACAGAACAAGAAGCTTCTATGATGTGCAGATGTATCAGGTTTGCGTGGCAAGGTTTTGGTAGTGGGGAGGGCTACGAGAGTGGCTTCTGTGAGAAGCTGCTAGAAGTTTCTCCATATGTCCTACAGAGCCAATGCCAGCTGGCTCCAAGACGGACCTGCTGCTGGCCAAGGCCAAACCCATCAGTGACGGTGGCAGCGCCTCTAGGATAACGCATTCAAGAAGAGGAAAAAAAAAAATGGGCAACAGCAATGGCAGCCAGAGAGAGGAGTGAGAATATGTGAGAGAAACAACTCTGCAGACACCAACATCAGTGAAGAAGGAGGGGGAGGAGGTGCTCCAGGTGCCAGAGCAGAGATTCCCCTGTAGCCCGTGATGAGGACCATGATGAGGACCATGATGAGGCAGGCTGTCCCCCCGCAGCCCATGGAGGTTAACAGTGGAACAGATATTCACCTGCAGCTCGTGGAGGACCCCACGCCAGAGCAGGTGGATGTGCCTGAAGGAGATCGTGACTCTGTGAGAGCCTGTGATGGAGCAGGTTCCTGGCAGGACCTGGGATCCCATGGAGAGAGAAGTCCACACTGCAGCAGGTCTGCTGGCAGGACTTGTGACTCCGTGGGGGACTCATGTTGGAGCAGTCTGTTCCTGAAGGACTACACCCTGTGGAAAGGACCCAAGCATGAGCAGTTTGTAGAGAATTGCAGCCCACGGGAAGGACCCACGCTGGAGAAGTTCATGGAGAACCGTCTCCCATGGGAGGGACCCCATGCTGGAGCAGGGGAACCATATGAGGAGTCCTCCCCCTGAGGAGGAAGGAGCGGCAGAGACAACGTGTGATGAACTGACTGCAATTCCCATTACGCGTCTCCCTGTACTGCCTGGGGGGGAGGAGGTATAGAATTTGGGAGCAAAGTTAAGCCTGGGAAGAAGTGAGGGGTGGGGGGCAGGTGTTTTAAGATGTAGTTTTTATTTCTCATGATCCTACTCTGATTTGACTGGTAATAAATTAATTTCCCTAAGTAGAGTCTCTTTTGCCTGTGATGGTAACTGGTGAATGATCTCTCACTGTCTTTATCTGAGCCCACGAGCCTTTTGTTACATTTTTTTCTCCCCTGTCCAGTTGAGGAGAGTGGCTGTGGGGGGCACCTGGCACCCAGCCAGGGTCAGCCCACCACAGCAGCGAACAAGGCTGGATTCACTTCACAAGACAAAATGCTGCTTTAATATAGTATTTATCACGAGGACAAATTGTAAACGTTCCAGTCAACTTTCAAAGGTACGCTGTGGAAGACTTGGTGTTAACGGGATTCTTGTGCTCTAGTTTTGAAGAAGAGAGGAAAAGATGCAAAACAATCATAAAATCATACCAAAATTTCATTCCACTTTCCTGATCCGCAGTCAAGTGCATGTTCATAGAGATTAGGCATTAATCATACGCTGGTAAACCAAACAGTTCTGGTTTGAAATCCTCCATGGAGTTCAGCAGTAGCGTTGCCTCCTTTTTAAGGTCTGGATTTAATTTTTCATCTGGAATCATAACCACTTGCATTCCTGCTGCCAGGGCTCCTTTGACTCCAAGTGGTGCATCTTCAAACACAAGACACTGAGAAACAAGGAGGTGAGAGGAAAAAATTAAAAAATAATGTTACTATGAACTTTTAATGTTTTGATTTAAAAGAGAGAATGATCCCAAATAAAACTTAGTAGGAAAGCTAAATTCAGTTCCTGGTTTGACACCCCTAACTAGAACAAGGGCAAACTTCTCAATTTGAACATCTGCATGGTAATTAACCTTAAATTCACTTAAATTCAAAAAAACATCAACACGCATACTTAAATCCCAGCAACTGGTTATCCAGATGTTTCTAGGTGATTTGTTTTATAGGGATGGGTTTAAGCACAAGCTTAAAGTTAAGCAAGTGCTTAAATACCTTTACAAGCAGGCAATTTAACTCTTCAAGACCAACTTTACAATCTGCAAAATGGCAAAACCAATGCTCTCACTTACAGATGTGGCATTTTCTACATACACAAGAGGGGGAAGACTACATTGCCTAGGTCAATATGAGGACTTTGGATGAGTGGAGAGTAAGACAGAAGATACCCGTCAGAATTCATGCTCTATTTGCTTAATTCTTCCAAAGCAAAGGTGAAAAGAAAATGAGCAATTATATTGGAAGGTTACTTTTAGAGAAGAGACAGTTCAGTCAGGTAAAAGTTCCATAGCTTAGAACAGTCACAATCATTCAAGAGTGCAGTTTGGAAGCAAAGTTGTTAAAAATAATCAATAAATTATTTACGTGAATTTTGTAGCTTAACATCAAAATATTGAATAATAAATATATAAATATATAACAAATAACAAATCACCTGGTCTGAACTTTTATATAACAAAAGATAATGCTTTAGAACGTATATAATAAAACATCTCTTCCTGACATTACCCAGTCTTGAGTTTGAATTTCTGGTCATGGACAATCCAAAGCAACCTTTGGCATCTAACCATCCGAAAAATTCTGACCTACACTCATAAGTGGTTTCTAACACTTCTGCAATTCAGACCATTTATTATCAATATTATTAGCACTGCTATGACTACAAATACCAAAATTACTGCCACAAGTAATTTCAGTAATTCAGCACAGGTCTCGGGATGGCTACTGCAATTTTCCCCACACCCTTCAAACAGTGCAACTCTGCCTTATCACAAATTTCTCTCTCGTGCATTAGGCCCCTCTCTACTGTCATTACTGATTTACCAAATCCATTCCTACATACCCAGGATGGATTTTCTTATCTTTTTCTTCACAATGCAATAGGCTGTGGCAACTAATACTGAATGGGTAAAAGTAATGATTTGCTAAACTTAAAATTTAACTTTTGACTGAATCCCGACATGACACACTGGGAGAACATACAGTACCATACTGCATCTTTTAGGCTCTCTAACACACAACTATTTCACTAGGGAAGATTAGGGGTGCACAACATTTGTCTGTTCTGGCTGTGCTCTAAAAGAACCAAGTTGCAACCTGGAAAAATCTTACTATGTTCAAAGAAAACATTTGTGCAAGACATATTAAATGTCTGCTCTGTATCAGAGACTGTGGAAGAGGAAGAGGGTATGAACCTTTTCTTTCTGCTTTCTTTTCTTTCTAAAGTACTGATTCTTGCCTGTCAACACACCAGCAAACACTTGGGAGTCTGCCAAGAGAAGGTAAGAGGTGCTTTCTACCTTGCATGTAATAAAGTAAAACTTAATTAATGATTTTTAATAAGCCAATGGAATCGCACCAATCTCTTTTGTGCTCATTTCCTTTATACAGTCACTGAATTCCAGTTTGAACAATGTGATATTTTCAAATGTTGATCATTATCACTATTACTAATTACAAATATGTAACCAGCTGATCCTGCAAAGCTCGGAACAATTGCCCTAAGAACAGAAGCACAGATCTGCCTCTAGGTTTTGTTCTTAACAGTACCTTAGTTTGTGACCCTAGGCACTGTGAGGACAGTAAACGAAACCCTGACAGGCTTTGCCTTTTGAAGAGTAAGCTTAAATGTTGCACAGAACAGCATTATCAAGGCCTTTCAGAAACCTTTTCTAATCCAGCCCATACAAAGAAATGTACTTCACTGCTCTGCCTTGAAAGACCTAATTGACTTCCATGATGTCACTAAGCTTACTGTATGAGAGGAGCCGATGATTATGGAAGGCAATATGCATAATGAAAAGCTTAACTAATTCCCTGGAACTAGAAGCAATTAAAACTCTTAATTACCAAAGAAGCCAGGCAAATGACCCATAATTACAGTGGCTTTAATGTTACAGGAAGTAAGTGTACTAGGTCTTCCTCCAGCCTTTCTTGCTACTGACACTTATTGTCAACAGCACAGCAACATTTTTAATGGATGATGAAAGGTTTACAGAGGTTCACATACAAAATGGATTTATTAACTTTGCTGCACAGAGATGTTATAAGCTGTTCACTGTCCTGGCCCACCCACATACTAAATTTAGAGATATGAAAGCAGCCAAGTTCTCCCCCATTTTGCTTAACTATTGCAATATCAGCATCACTCCAACTGAGAGAGACAGATGAGATTTATACAGACTTCAGCTGAAATTCTGGCTGCTTCTCTGCATTATTTCTAAAACTTGTGTCACTGATCAATACTACTGCTATGAGATCTCACAAAAGGTCATACTAATATAGGACAGTGTTCACTTTGGAATGAACTAGATGCTTTAAAAAGTAAAGTAATAAAGCATAGTAATTTATATTTCACTCTGTGAATCTAGAAAAGAGAAATTAATCACTTAACCAAAGGAAGAAATAAAATCACTGCAGCACCTCATTACCTCATCTTCCTACATGAAATTTAAAAATATAAGAGAAGAGTGCTAGCTAGATACTTGGTATGTACTTTAGACCCTCTCCAACCTATATAGTGTAAATGTCTGGATGGAATATTTATGTAACTAACAGGGATATCCATAAGTGTTATTGTTACTAGTGATAACCAAGATGTCTGGAAGGACAAAGGATTAAAATCAGTTTTGAAATTAAGAATTTGAAAAACCTTTGTAGGTAATATATATGCATGGGGAGTGCTTATCAAATGAATATCCTTGACCACATATGACACTACCTCTATCAATTCCAAAGCAGAATGATAAGACTAAAGATGGCGTAATTGATAACATAGAACTCGTCTGCAAATTAAACACTACCATCTATCATTCTATAAATTAAAAATGAAAAGAAAATTTTCACTGTCTTTGTAATGGGTAAATATAGCCTCAAATTCTTTCATATTATAGTCGAATCACAGAATGGTTTAGGTTGGAAGGGACCGTAAAGATATCTAGTTCCAACCCCTCTGCCATGGGCAGGGATAACTCCCACTGCACCAGGTTATTCAAAGCTCCATCCCACCCGGCCTTGAGCACTTCCAGGGATGGGGCATCCACAACTTCTCTGGGAAAAACGATTTTTCTTGCTGGTTCTGGTCTGGTCAGTTTAGGCCCTTAATCTTAGTGAAACATATGCAGACATGGGGACTAAACCACCACATTTTAGCACTTTGTCTTTGAACCAGAGTCTTACTGGTAAGAGTACTGAGTATTTAATTCCCTTTGATAAACGAATGAGAAGAGAAGGAACTGAGTATTTGTTTGTTCCTTTTCTTCCCTTTCTTTTAGTATATTATTTTTACATTGTATTTTCCATATGGTCCATGAGAAACAGATACTATGTAATTAATGAGAAAATATTAAATTTTAGTTTTCATATTTTTTCTGTTACCACTGTTACATTTTCCCTGTGGTCTGTTCAAACTGAAGCCAACATGGTTAAGTCCTTCACTGGGCAAAATATACTTAAAAAAAACTTCAGTCCCTTTAAGTCTTACACAGAGCAAAGTTAAAATTACCCTGTCTTCTGAGGAACTACTGACAGAATCACTGTCCCACCACACATAAAACCCCATTTCAAAACCACTGCATTTATATACCCTGACTTTAAAAAAAAAAAAAAAAAAAAAAAAATCAACAGGCATTCTGGGGAAAAAGTCATTAAAATTAAAGACTAATAATTAATTTTATTCCTCCCTCCTGCTGAATGAATGCAAAAAGGGAAAAGAGTGTAATTTTGAGGTTTCAAATCACAGTTTCAAAAAGGGCTGGTAAGAACTCTGAGAGACTATCCATATGTTCATTCTCCAACTTCTGTACTTGGTTAGAAGGGATAGTAGAATATTATTGTATCTTCTGTCCTCACATGACAGAGAAACGTGACATACTGTTTGGGATTTCTTATGGATTGCATATTATACTTCTGTAACTTCTTTATTTATCATTGATATTTTGCCATGTTCAAATCCACTGGTCAAAAGCGTGATGTGTTATTTGTAAAATTTGCACTCTGGAAACATTTGGTATCCTTACATATTAAATTACATATGTATACATGCACAATGCAGTCTTCTGTAAGCATTTAAGGCCTAATTCAAATTCCATCATAGCACTAAAAAAATCTCCATTGATTTCAAAGGGCATCAGAATGAGTCTCAAAACAGGCTGCAGGAGGAAATCCACTAAGTACAGCCAGCTCATGATGATTTCAGAACAAGATTGTTCATCTCTGCAAACCAGAAGGCAGTCAGACCTTTCATTTCTACAGGTATCTTGTTAACTGCTCACTTCCAAAAGTATTTTTACTTTCCTTATTGTGAAAAACTAGCTAATACTCTGTGGTCATAATTCAAAACTAAGTAGTATCTAAGAAATAAATTATCAGTCTGAAAGATACTACTACTGCAATCATGGTTTTTGTTTTTTTCAAGAACTTTTATCTCTTTTTCCTTGCCAATTCAAATTTTCAGATTTTCAAAATAATTCCACTACTGACAAACCGTGTTATTAGTGTGAGTTACCCAGGAACTTTCAAGAACCACTATATAATTCAGAATACAACACAGACCCATCTATATACACCTTACAAAATGTTGGGATGCTGAAAAGATGCTGTTTATCATTTATGGGATGTTGTGGAAAGTCACAAAAAGAGAGGAAACACCATCAACTTTACTAACATGTCATAATACAGATGCTGGGCTATTTTTTTTTTTTTTTTTTAGGTACCTTGTGTTTTCTTTTTTCTATGCTTTGATATACAAAGTATCTAGGAACAAGGGGAAAATAAATTTCTGGGTCATGCATTTACCACCAGAGTTACTTAAACATTATTGAATAAATGCATTTTAAGCAGCTACAGTATTTGCAATTTTGGCCTCCCACTGTGTTAACTCTCTGAAGAATTAACAAAAACCAATAATTAAGTAACTTGATTAATTTATCTCTCTTAATGTTTGGAGTTAAACTCTTTCCAGAAATAGTTGGGAGAAGTCTCAGTAGCAATAATGAATTACACTTCATTTTATTTTAAGGATATATGCCAATTTGACTAGCCGGGGCTAACAGTCATATTAAACATGCTGTTTAAGAAAGTCATGCAGCTTACATGCTCCATGACTTACTTCCATTAAGGAAAATGAGGAGTAAGCCAAGATGGTTTTAAATGCTGTAACAAATGAACAAACAAGCTGGAAACTTATAATCAAATGAATTAAGCACCAGAGTATCCAGAATACTAACTACCAGCCACCACTCTTTATGATTCAATGATTCATATGAGAACTGTTTGGAAATTACACACACATATGCTTTTTAATTCAGATTTTTATTAACTCGCTACTAGGAGTACGTTGCAGACCAGAAGACTTATAAGATAAAACCAAAAATCATTAGCATAATTTAAAAAAAAATGGATAAAAAAAAGGAAGCGTGTTACATCTGCACGTAATTACATCACTGCATTTCCAGCTCTTGCATAAATGCCACTTTACATTTCAGCCTACAGCAGCAGCTACTCTCTCACAAACCAGTTCACAGGATGTTATCTTAAGGTGGGCCAGAAGGAGTAGAACGGTTTGGATGGGGAAGAAGACGACAAAATTTCAAATTTGTTGCTTGTTTTCAAGACTTGATCAAGTGAAAGAAAGTGCTTCTGTGAGTGACAGTCGGACCCAGACACAGCGGCTCTGTGAAGCAGGGAGAAGGTCACATTTACATGAGGGGTTACTCTGATCATTCCGGATGGCTGGAGCACTCTTTTCACAGAGGACTGTGTGTTTAGAGGACAGCACACTGAACTTTGAATGGCAACTTGTGTTACAGGCCTCAAGAAATTCCCAGGCGTTTCTGAAACAGTGTCCAATTATCCTGGCAGCAGAAATCTAACCCAATCAACTGCAGCTTGGATTAGCCATAGAAGAGTACTGTTCTTTTACAGAGGACATAATGCAAATACTCAAGATGCTTTCTACTGAGACTACTCATAGTACGTAACATGCTGGGTTTTTATGCCCCTTATCTCCAAAAGTGGCCTAAAAAGGAATTCTGTGCAATTAAATAGTTAATTTGTGCTGTCTTCCCTTCCACACAGAAGTACCTTTACTAAAACTACCGACTTTCTTGACATGTAATACGCAACATATTCAAGTAACTGCACCTTGCACGCAGAGCTCAGAATTGTAGGATAGTTTACACTGGAAGGGATCCCTGGAGGCCACTTAGAAACACCCCTACTCAATGCACGTCCAGCCAGAACAGGCTGCTCAGGGCCTTCACCAGGTGAGCTTTGAGTATCTTCAAGGATGGAGATTCCACACACCTCCTGGGCAACCGGTTCCCACATTTCATCACCCCTATGGTGAAAACGGTTTTACGAGCATCTAGTAGGAGTTTCTTGTGTTCCAGCTTGTGCCTGTTGTCTACTGCACTATCACTCTGCACCTCAGAGAAGAGGCTGGCCCCATCTCATGAGCAAACGCATCAGAGATATGAACCAGGTACATCTGAAGGACGAGCTGTTTTGATAAATCCAAATTCTAACTCTCATATTGAAACTGGAAGTAGGTATCAAAAAGTATTTCCTGAATAAATGCAACAACCTTTTTGCCACAGGGAATGTCTACAAAGTCACAGGCGCAGCACAGCAGGCTGACGACGGCAGGTACCCTGCCTGTGTTGTGTAAATGGACACCATCACTTGCCTATAACCAACCCAGCAGGTGCTGCAGAAGGCAGCTGATTCTCATGGAACCATCCAATTTTTTCAAGCAGTGTTATTTTTTTGGCAATAGTTTCTTTTTGTTCTATAATGTCTCCTTGAGCAGTGTTATTTTCCCACACAGAAAGACCAGCCTGCATACTGAAATGTACCTTAATCTGTTTTAACATCATCTTCATTATTGTACAATCTTTGACAGAAGTATTAGTAACAACCCACATATGCTTCAGACATAAAGTCATTTCCTAATTTCTTCAGTAAAGAAAGAAACGGTGAGAAAAGGCATTCACCTTTAAACAGGTTTTCATTGGGAGTGAAAAAAAGTCATGTAAAACGTCTTTTTTTTTTTTCTATTCAGAATAAGCTTCTCATTGAACTGTACACGACACAGTGTCACCAGTCTGGAGTGACTTGGTGAGATGTAGCTTTAACTCTTCATGATCAGGAAGAAAGCGGTTTTCTTTCAAACTTCAAACAGCTGAAAGCTATCTTTTAGACAATATTTAATATTATTGGCATAAAACTCCAAGCACGAAGCCACAAACTAGCACCTTTAAGTAAACCAAACAAGACACTAAGAAAAATTTAATTTTAATTTTCTACATATTTGAACTACAGGAAACAAATACGTATATTAAAAATTACAATTTTCTGTTCTCGATATACATTTTCTAACGGGAAGGTGGACAAAAAATGAAAAAGCAAGCTGGAAAAAATATTAACTCCATACTTGTTGAATTTGTATATTTCAATCAGAAATAACGTCCAGATGTCAACAGGGTATAAAGCTGACAGATGGCAGACTAATTTAAAAGGAAAACTACCACCTATCTGCCTGCAAATTGACCTCTCATGGGCAAAGTCCTCCAAACACTGCAACAGGCCATATGCTTAAGTGTAAACTACTTGCTCATCCAACACAATAATGATTTTATTTAAAAAGTAAGAATCACCACTTACCTAATGAGTTCACTGACGCAAACTATCCTGCATTTGCTCACCTTCAACAGTTTGAGTGAGGCTTTGGAAAAGGGATGAGGGTTGATTTCCCATTTAAGCTAAACATGTCTGTTTCTCTGTGACTGTTGGAATACTCTAAAGCTCGCTGCCATGTTACTGTGCCACTGCCTTATGGATTACAGATGCCCACACATAATATACATACACATTCACACAGAAAATAAGCAAATGCTACATAAATTTCATATGGACTCACAGAATCACAGGATCCCAGGATGACTGAGGTTGGAAGGTATCTCTGCAGGTCACCTGGTCCACCCCCCTGCTCAAGCAGGGACATCTACACCCAGTTGCCCAGGACCAGGTCCGGACAGCATTTGAGTATTTCCAAAGATGGACACTCCACCATCTCTCTGGGCAATCTGCACCAGTGCTTAGTCACCCTCATGATAAGGAAGTGTTTCCTGCTGCTCAGAGGGAACGTCCTGTGTTTCAGTTTGTGCCCATTGCCTCTGGTCCTGTCACTGGACACCACTGAAAAGAGCCTGGCCCTGCCCTCTTTGCACCCTCCCTTCAGGTATTTATATACATTGATAAGATACACGCTGAGCCTTTTCTTCTCCAAGCTAAACAGTCCCAGCTTGCTCAGCCTTTCCTCATATGAGAGATGCTCCAGTGCCTTAATTATCTCTGTGACCCTTTGCTGGACTCCCTCCAGTAGCACCATATGTCTCTTGTATTGGGGAGCCCAGAACTGGACACAGTATTCCAGGCATGGTCTCACCAGTGTTGAGTAGAGGGGCAGGATCACCTCCCTCCACCTGCTCATCATCAGCGGCTTTGCCGCAATGGTACATTGATGGGTCATGGTCAACCTGGTGTCCAGCAGCCATCATAATTATCTTTTTTCTGAGAATATGAAATCAATTTGCTTTTCTTTCCTGTTAAAAAGTGTGCAGCCGCTCACTGGTGCAGAGACAGATGGTACTGCAATGGAACTTCTAAATTTAAAGGTCTGAATGACAAACGTGCAAAAAATACAGACAAAACATATTGCTAAGTGACCATTACAGAACCTATGATAAGAATATAAAACACTCCATTAGGAAGCGTTTCAGTCACCCCAATACTGATATAAACACAATTCTTCACAGTTAAGTCAAAGGCAAACTGCCTTCTCTATAAATGCTTGCAGTCAACTTACAAACAAGCACCTGAATTAGATAACACATCCTTGTTTTGTGTAAAAAACTAAGGTGACTCTGCCTAAGCACAGGCCACCCCTTTTTTCTTCTTTTTAAAATCAAATTGTGTATATTTATATATTAGTAAGACTACCATGGCATACCGCAAACAGTGATTTTACATTGCTCTAACCATGACCACACATGACCTGAAAGAAACCACCTCTAATACAGCAACACGATCAGTTCAGAAATAAGACACTGCCACAGGTATTGCCATGAATCTGGATAAATTGACAGGCAGCCGAGTGGTATAAGCAGCATTTTGCTGATAACTTGGAAGCTTTAGCTCCCAGACAGTATATAAGGATTCCCTGGGGAAACAAGACTGCAGCAGGTATGTCAAGGTGACAAAGTATCACTGCCACACAATCCACTGAAAGATATGTTCTGGCTACCAGGTAAAATATGCTGGGACTCCAAAAAAAAAAAAAAAAAAAAAATGGAGGACAGGTTGTCAGGTGAAGAAGTAAAATAGAATCTCAAACACCATGATTCAGTATATAGGAAGTATCTCAAGTAATTCTTCCCTCATTTTTTTTCTGATTAGATGTTACAGTGTTCACTCTCTATTATATTAAAAAACTTTGCTAATTGATTTCAACTGCTTCTAGTCAGACACAAGTAAGACGCATTAATGAATAGAGAAAATTTATAAATCAGATGGCAAATAAGACTAAAGAGTGAGGACTGAAATTTCTCATCCATACATAAAGATTGTCTTGGGGATATATGTTCTGTGTTTGCAGGACTTGAAGGTGTAGCTAAATGCATCTGTTTCATATTCTTCAAAGGTTTGTAAATTCTAGTCTTAGCAAGGAAAACAATGTGAGAAAAGACGCTAAACCTTCTCTTTGCTCCATTGACACTGCATCTCAGATAAAACACTTCAGTATTTTCAAAGTCAGAGAGAAGAGTCTCCTCATTGACAAGTAAATTAGTAATTTAACAAGTAGTTCTGTGGAATATCAAGAGATAATGGGTTAATACCAGAAAGAAACAATTACTCTATCTAGAACTACTGTTGGTATAATCTCAAGCAGGTCAAGTTTTAACTTTGTTACTAAAAGAAACAGGAGGAAGATCTTACAAAATCAAATGACAATTGTCATTTTGAGCTTCTTCAGACTATCGGCACCTTGCGTCTAGACGGAGAGCAAAGACATTGCTTATGACACTTTAAATGCTTTTCCTCAATTGGATGTTCTTGTGCTCAGCAGTGGCAGTGCTGCAGGCTGCCAGCCAAGGTTCTTCACTCCTACATGTTCTCCTACTTCCCTATCAACTAAAAAAGTTTTTCTCCCTGCTTTGGGTGCCTTCCTAACTACCCTCCCTGGAGAAAAGGAGGGCAGCTTAGGCAATTTTTAATTAGTAAGAATCTTTCCTTCCAAATTTTGTGTGGTTATGAAACATCACATTACTAATAAGTCCAAAGAGCATCTATGGAGCATTAGCAGTTAAAATTGCCAAGTATGTTTCTACAGAGAGAGATCTGTATATTTTCATATCTAGAAATACATATATCTATTCACACATATACACACATGTTAGTTTATGCGATACAAATGCTCATCTTTGCACACAGGAAGAAGGTTTGTCACTGCATTGTCTGCGCTATGAACGTGCGTACGTATTGAAGAACCACAGCATTTTTAACTTTTTGCCAATTAATGTGTTTTTGTTTATGCTCTCTGCAAAAAAAACCCAACCCAAAATAAACAGTGTGGAAGACCCATAAATAAAGGAATTTACAAATAAAATAAGAGTCCAGTCAACTGGAATAGTACTGATCCCTTTGCTGTATTCATAAAGAAATGCAAGAAAATGGTTGGTTTCTTTGTTTTTGTCAGGCAACACAAGCTTTTAATATCGCTAGTCATTCAGAGCTTCGATTGAGATTTATTAACCTGTCAAACAAAAGCAATTTTACAACACATACAATTGCAGTTCATTTCAGAACATTTATTGCTCTGTAAACAGAAAATCCAGATTCTCCTTAAACAATCTGTCCCTTTTCTTCTCCTTGAAGAAAGAAAGAAGGCATGGCAGAGAAAGAAATTCTAAGTGAAACAGAAGTATTCATGAACTTATTTACAGAAACATATAAAAAGCATAAAGTTAGCAATTAAAACAGACTTTTACTGTGACTACCTCTATTGAAAAAGATCTTTGGAAAAAACGAAACAAAATCAAATAGGGGCACAGCAATGAGAAAGAACTTAAATTAAAGGTGGTAACAATGCTGTAGGAGGATGGCCTCTGCCCAGGAGATGATGTAGAACTCCCCCCACATGTGGGCAATATGAATGAGGGGAAGGGAAAACAGAACAACTCCATGTTTACTTTGTGTATTTTGTGCTATGCAACTCCCCAGCCATGTGATAAAGCTAAAAGAAGTGTCAGGTTTCTGTATGCTCTTCAAATCTTTAACTACAGAACAAAACAACTCCTCCAAGGAAATTAAATAATTGTGGAAGGCTATTCAGCTCGTAATTTAAGTCAATAGTATCTGTTGAGCAGAAGCTCAACTATGAAATGCTGTTACTATTTAGTACCATAATTCTCAAATATGCAAGGATTATGTTTGAAAAGTTCGTTAGTCATTACAATTAGGAAAGAGGAAAACAGAAGGATGATGACAAACTTCAGGAAGCCCAGCAGAGAGCCACCAAGATGGTTGGGGTTGTAGCAACTTGTCTTATGAGGAAATGCTGAAGGACATGGCTTGTTCAGACCAGAGAAGACTTCAGGAGGGCTAAACAGCAGCTGCCCAGTATCTCTGAGGACATTACTAAAAAACTGGAGACAGACTCTTTACGAAGGTGCATAGTATGAACATGAGATAATGGTCCTCAATTGAAATAAAAGAGTTTCTGTCTGACTAGACGTAATGAGAGAAGGGGGGAAAAAAAAAAAAAAAAGAAAAAAAAAATCCCAGCAAGAATTAAGCACTGGAAAATATTGTCCAGAGAAGTTGCATGGTCTTCACCCTTGGAGGCTTTTAAGACCTGACTGGAGAAGCCCTGAGCAATCTGGTCTGAATTCACTATTGACCTGCTCTGAGAAGGCTGGATTAGTTACTTTGCAAGGTTCATTCCAACTGGAATGACTCTACGGAATAATTAAAACAAAGTATTAAGCATCATTAAGAACTCCTCTGTTTCAATTTTCAATCCTTCAAAGCATTAAAAATAATTTCTAGAATACTACCAGTACATTGGATACTGACCTTTTGTACCTACTGGACGTTAGAGCAATTATTACCTAAAAGAAGCCCTGCCTGACAGGCCAAAGGGAAATATTTTCTATCTCATACATTTCACTTCCTGCCATCTTTGCAATACAAAGCAAAATCAACAGATAACTGAAAAACTGAAAGATTTTTCCTATCATAAACTAAGATGATTCAATGATAATATAATCAATATTAACTTTAGACATTTTTTGCTCTCTTATTCTATGTCTAGACTATGAGAACATCCTGTTTCCTGAGTCACGGGGTGGGGAAAGTAGGTAGAATAAGGTGATGTGCCCAGATGGGAACAAATGCGGCAAGACTTGTCCCAGTAAAGCTGCAATAGAAGATATAGGAGAAGATATGATACTATAGATCTACTGTAGATTCTACAGTAGAAACTAGGAAACTAGGGTGGAATAGCTCAAACGACTCAGAGATGTTTAGAAAGGAGGGGTTTTATTAGGAGTCTGAAAGAGAAGGACTAAGATAGGTATCTACCTGGATCATGTACACCTGAAGTGGTTATCTAGTCTTCCTTTATGGAGAGAAACATGTGATCCTAGGGAACAGGGTTACTGCTGTTTGGGAACAGGATCTAATTCAGTAGCCTGACAGAGGGGAGGCAGCTGCAGCTCTGTGCACCCTGGTCCGAACAGTAGTGAGGCTGAGCAGGTATCCCCTGTAGGCACATGCGCACAAACACATACATAAATATACACACACACACACACACACATACACACAGAGATCAACGCACTTGCACTCAGCACTCACATGAACCCATGGGCTCATTCAGCTGGCTCTTCACTAGCGCTCACACACTTGCGGGCACTCAGTCCGGCCACTGGCACTGCAGATACATGGGCCAGGCCCCTGTGACCTGCAGTCCTACGCCAGGGGCTGGCACTTGGTTTTGTCCAGCAGCCGGCATCCAGACCCTCGCTCGCTCCAGCTGCTGGCACCACAGACACATGGGCCTCTGCCCAGGGTCTAACTCCAGTTGCTGGCCACACGCACACAGACACAGAGAACAGATGTCCTTCAACCGGGAGAAGAGTTAGAAGTGGAATTTGATAAGACAGGACAGACTGCGCTGGTCAGGAGCAGGCATGCCCGGACAAGCGTGTCACCTATTTACACACATCCAGCCCTTTTTATCCCCTTAACCCTCTATTTCCCCGTAATAAATTCTGTGCAATCCCACAATGCTCTTCCCCTGCATCACATACTGTGTGCCACGCACCAGGCAGCACCTCCCCTCAGTCCAAAAGGGGATCCAGTGTTGATCCACGCTGATGTGTCTCATGGCTGCATGATTCACCTTAATGGCTTTCCTGGGACAGCCTTGGGAGGGCCCAGACAGGCCGTCCGTCCCTCCAAGTCCTTTATCTGGGCTCCCATCTGCCTTCAGGACCCTGTGCTCCTCTGGCCTTGTGGAGATGGGCCTCTGATGGGCTGATGGCTCCTGTGGTGGGCCTGGGAGCAGCCAGGCAGGGTGTGATTTGGCATTCGCCACCTGCCATTGCCTCTCTGATCTTTCATCACACAACCTAACAGCTGCATCCTGTGGTGGATCTTCCTCAGGATCTACCCAATTCTGTGAAAATTTATGCATCACATGCTGCTTGATTCCTAACAAGCAAGACCAGGAATCCAAGTAGTTTCTTTCACAGGTCTTTATAACTAGGCCCTGGCATACCATACACTATGCCAAATATAGAAATCAATAGGAGAAAAAGAGATGCTCAAATCAGACATCCTATTTTTCCTTTCTTCTCAATGCTGCTATTATTCCAATGTTCACTCTGATCCTAAAGCAATACAGCACAGCATGTCACAAGCATTATTACGTCTTCATACTGCCGAGTAACTGAAATCCTTTTATTAAAATACAGCATTCTGTGATGGATTTCTTCATCCTTGGACTGACATTGAGCCTGAAGCTCTTACTAGTAATCACTTTACACAAAGCCAGATCACATACCCAACTCAGACAGAGAAGCTAAGGAATCAATTCACAGATTTTTAAAAATGGTGTGAAAGCTGGTGAGACTGAATTGTTCCTGCAAAGAATGGATACATTTCAAAACTTCTGAGAGAAGGCCTTTTCTGAATAATCTGAATTAAGGAACGTTATATTCATCCCTCATTACCATTGTATTATTAAAACAAAATTAGTTCCCCAAAACATCAGAGAAACAAGAAAGAAGTTATTTTACTGAATATTAATAATCTTAAAAAAATTTAAGGCTGTCACGTACTAACACCATAGCTGTAAAGAGCTGTAAATAGTAAGGTATCAGTAAAACAGTCTTCCACCATCCTACTCAAAGTCAACAATCATCTTTCAAGCATACATCCTCTTCAACTGATTGCTAAGATAAGAAAAAAATCAAGTGACAGGAGAAAGGGACAATAATAAATTGTCCAAATGCTAAGATAAGAAAAAAATCAAGCAACAGGAGAAAGGGAAAGTAATAAATTGTCCAAATGCCTTAGAACTACTAGTTAATGCAAGACAGAAGATGAAACTCTGACATCAGTGGTTCCAAAGAAAACCTCTTTGCTTTGAGAGACACGCCAAAGCACACATTTGCAGCTGACTCTTCTTTCCACTATCTTCATGAGATTTTAAATTTAGACATGTAGCATCCTAAATGTTTGAAGAGTTTCTGCTGTAATGTTAGCCCTGTCACATCATCTACCAATCCTCTTGAGACAGAATGCTTAGCCACAAAAAAGTAAATGCTTTTACTATTTCAGTATATACATCATTAACTTATCTACTGTTTCCTGACTCTTCATCTACACTCCCTAAAAAACATTGGGAAAGCGTTAAGGACAAATGGGCTACTGCACACTATTAACTCTTCATAATTTATAATGAAGCTATATAGATTATTTAATGCAGTCACAAATTCAAGTTTTCATTTTCACCTTCAAGGCCCTATACTATCTTACCCACAATTACTGCATGTCTTGCTTTTATTTCCTTCTACTCCCTAGACATCTTCTATCCTTTCACTTAATTGCATTCTTTATCTCTTTCTCCCACTTTCAGCTGTATGTCTTATATCATGCTGACCTCTGTGCCTTGTACAATCTCCATGTCTACACTCTTCATCCTTCTTCAGCAGCATCTTTAAAAATACACTCTTTCAGGAATCATTGGTACATTCTCTTCTTCCTCCCCTTCTATTGCTGAGCTATTAACTGAAATTTGTCTTGGTTAAACCACTTTTGCTCCTTTCTGGACCAGGGCAGCAGAGAATACAGCTGAAAGCTATTACAGAGCTGTCTGATTCACTTCTTAATTCTATCAGAAATCACCTCTGGTAACTCTTTAACTCTGAGGAAAACTGAGGGACAATACTTGCTTGTCATCTAAAATAGGAACTTGGAAACTTGTTCACTAAAAAACCACAACATTCATTAAATAAATGCTAATGTGTGTGTGTGTGTAGGGCTGATCAGTTTCTACAAGCTACTTCTTACAGTCTTAGATAAACCCATAGGGTTTAATGTGTACTTAAATGTAACACACACAAACATCAGGAAACTCAGGAGCATTCCCAGGTCTAGTAATGATCATAGTATGGTAGAGACATAGCATTATTCCTGACTCCTAGAACACCTGACTGCAGGACTCTCAGCTTCTCAAACTTCAAACACCTCCTTTACAAAATATAACTCTTCATGGAAGTTATCATATGACCATTGCACCAGTTGTTACTATAATTAGAAAACATTATTATCTTCTAAGGAAAACATTAAAATAATTGCAAACACTTTTTGGTGAAGTTTAAGAAAGAAAAAAAAAATCTTCTCAATGAAATTTTTCTGCCTGAAAAGTTAAAAACTCACAACCAAAAGCAGTCTTCAAAGCATATATCATAGCTAATCTTAAAACTGAAAATGCATTCCACCTAAGATACATGATCATTCTTTGTAGAATAATAGGTTCTGTTGGCATTCTCTTGGGATAACTGCATTATTGAAAGTGGAAAGCAGTAAGATAAGTTACATACTATTATGCTTTCTGCCCATGGCACTTTTTTTGAATCAGTAATATTTTGAGTCTGTACCAGCTTTGAAGACAATGACAATAGGCTGGAACCTCTAATGTTTCCACTCTTTAGTCTCAAGCTGCAGAATGCAATAATGTGTTCTGGACACAGCAACTGAATGGATCACTGTGACCAGGTAGAAAAGGGGACAATTTCCTAATGGAAGAAAACATGTTTTGTAACAGAAGATATTTTCAGTAATGGATGAAATGTCATCAGCTAGTCTTTGCTAGTCAGCAAGACCCTGGGGCTCTGAAGCAACTAAACTATGAAGTGAAGCAGTTACTAACATTAAAAACCATTTCTCATTACCATGCTACTATGTTAGAAAGTAGTTGTAGAAAGTAATTTTGAAAGAATCCTGGTGCTACTCAGGTATTATTGACTAGGAAGCCTTACCTCTATACTTGGTAAAATCTGCTGATGACACAAAGTTAGGTAGGTTAGCTGAGATGAGAAATATCTGTAAGAAACTTGGAGTGACAAGGTAGTCTACCGGGCAATCAAGTGTCAAACGAAATAAAACGGTCAAGAAGTGTAAGCAATACACATTAGCCAGAAAAAAAATAAATGACATGTACACCTTGTAACATTCAGTTTAAGTACTGGACATCACTGTAGACAACTCAGTGAAAACTCGGAGCTTGGGTGACACTGTGTATATTCAGAGACATATATAATGCTGTCTCATCTGGAATACTCTATGTACTGTATGCCACAGACATTATTCTATGTTAAAATGTTTTTGACAGGAAGGATCTGAAGAAATGCAATGGGAATGCTTATGAAGAAAAAACAAAACAAACCAAAACAAAAACACCACCCCTCACCACCCCCCAAATAATCCTAAACAAAACACGTTCAGATGGTAAGATTCTGAACAGACTGTAAAGTGATTTACTTAGGGAGGAAGAAGTAAAAAGGGATGTGAAGAGTAGTACTTAAAATACTGAGTGGCAGATCAATTACTTCTTATCTTTCTCACTCATAACGTAAAAAACCCTGACATTCAAAGAAGCGAAAAGGTGAGAAATTCAGAACATATGCAAAAGATTTACAGAATTCACTGTCCCAGGTAGTAATCATCAGCAAGAAAAAAAACATACTGTGAAAGAGTTACTAACCTCCCCTCCCCCATTTTATTTCCTTTTGTTAAAAAAAGGGCCTTCAATTACTTGATATGGGAGCAACAAAATTTAAGTGGATAAATTAACCCCCTTCTAGCTAAAAGGCGATTATATTGAGCCTCTGGTATTAGCTGTCATCAGAGATGCTACCGAACAAGATGAACACTGAATCTGAGCATGAACAGCAATTCCTGTATTCAGTACTATTTAGAGAAAAATGAAAAGCTTTCTTTGATGGAATAGCAGGACAGCATTTCTACCACTGCTTGGAATTGTTTTCTACTTTAAATCAGAATCACTTCAGTCTTATTGAAGCTTAACTTGAACCATTTCCTTCTCGGCTTTGAATCACGCTATTATTCTAAGATAAAGAGATGCTGGAATGGAAATGTTAAGCATCCTTTTCTAGCAGATAAAGCTGCCACTTCTTCAGCTCTTGTGTGTGCTACAAGGTCTTTCATCTTTATACCACCAGTCTATCACAATAATAATAAAAAAAAAATTCTCAAACATTGCTTTATGGAGTACACTTTGTAATCATCTTGTAAGTGCACTTATTTTGTGATACAGCAATCAGCCTGAGCAAAACGCTTTGCCCTGTTTAGACTATAAACCATTTGTCATTGTTAATTGATGGTCCTGTATGTAGGTTTTCTGCAACCGTGCCAAAAAGAGACTCTTATGAATTCCTTACAACACAACAGTATAAGCAGAACCCTACCAGGAATACCAGCTCTCTGAAAATTACCTACCACTGCATCTCAACAAAGAGCAAGTAATTTAAAAAAAAAAAAAAAAAAAGGAAAATGAACTCTCCTTCCCCCAGCCTTAGTGCATTAACACAACTAAAACAACATATAGTTGACCTTAGTCATGGAGGTCATGGAGGTCATGGGGAGACCATGACCATGGAGGTCTCCCCATGACCATAATTTACAAAGAAGCAACCAAAAAATACTGCTAACAATGCAATTCCTTGTTCCAGTCTTCATTCTTTGTCCTGAAACTGTTGAAAAACATTGTTACAAGCAGCTCTGAGGTGATTACAAAGGTAACTTGAGATACAGAGAGGATCAGAGCACTAGATCTTTTTAAAAGAGGATTTATTCATGCTTGCTATAACCCAAAAGACATTGAAAACATTTCTTTGTGAAAATTCTTGTCAATTAAAATCTAATTATTCAATGACTGCTCTGTTTTGCATCTCCAAAAAATGCTCAAGGTCTTGAAAGAAAGAAAAGATAACTCAGTGAGCAATTTATCATAAAAGAAGGATTCCCCCCCTCTTTTTTACTACTTATCATGCATAATTAATATGTGATAATACCCCTAATGAGTTCCCTAAAACAATTAGCAATGCATCTCCAGTGACCTGCTAATCTGAATATAATGCTTTTAGAATTTGGAGGTGTACCAGTCTTTGTGCTTACACACTCACCTCACGTAGAAGCAAAGAAGGCTGCAGAACATAATAAATTATTCTGCATCACATTTCATCAAGTCCCTTAGCAGCTACTTGATACACTATCAAGACAAATGCAAGGAAAAAAAATTATTTCTGCCTCCCCACCCCCAAACCAGGGTACTCCAAAGACTAAGAACAAATTATAATCCTTCTTTCCTTTTCCAATCAGATACACTAAGTGAAAGCAAACCTTGACCAGGTTATTTTTTGCATGGAATTTCAATGACTTTTTTCATCTCCATAAGACAAATACAACCATAAATAAACATGCACTGCAGTAACAAGGGCAACGTCTGGAACACTTAAGAGCTAAATTACTTTCAAGCCATGCAACATCTCATTTTTCTTCCACAAATATATAATAAAGACTGCCAGCATGGTGGGGGGATGGGGGGGGTGTGTGTGTGCACAAGCAAGCACACACGCCTCAGGAGAAGAAGGAGGAAGAAAACCAACCATGTGAACTGAGAGCATGATAATTGACAACAAAACAATACAAACAATTTTGTAACTGTCTCCTTCCTTTAATTGTCTTGTAAATACAAAATAGTGGCCTATTATGGATTTAGGGACAAGGTGTGTGTGTGTATAGCAGATCTTCAGAAGCCCTGAATTGTTAGATATGGTGAAATATCTCACAGTCTTCTCTCTACAGCCATGTCCATTACACTTAAGAAGCTGGAAGTTGAGCTTCATAATCACAGAACTTCATCATCCATCCTGGGAGACACAAATAAGAACTACATGCTTAGACAATTTAGAAACTGAGGAAGGTGCATGATTCAGCCAACAGACTGTCCAGCAGCATATCACATAAAAAAGCACATTCTACTACAGTACTCTGATCTTTGCATCCCAAGATGTAAGCTTCTAGCAGTATTTCCAGATGGAGGTCTTAACACATAAAACTCTAGATTGTTCAATACCTACTTACTTTAAATTGCCTACTAGGCAATTTAAAGGTATAATTTATTAATAATTTATTCCTTTAAGTTTCTCCTGTGTCTGTCTGAAATCAATAGCTCTCCACCAGTGGGGGGAGAAAGGTAAAACAAAAGAAAAAAAAGTTATTCTGTTTATTATTTTGCAGTGGCCCACAGTAGCAGGAATTCAAGAGCTAGGCCAGCAACACATACTAAATACTGAAATCACTACTAGGAATAAGTCTTCAGTCACACTGCAGAGCAAGAAAAGTAAAGGCTTTATGAATTAAGGAAAAGTCAAGAACCTTCCTGAGCAAACAGCTGGTGTACCGTGTGGTAACTAGAACAATCCCCAAGGAAACCCCAAAAATGAAAGACTGAATGCCTCAGGCTGAAGGGTGCTCAAAAAGCTGTTTTCCCCAATTTCTTGAGGAAGTATTCCTCAAGACAAGATAAGGGCAACCCTCTCTTCTGATTTGCTTTAAAAAGAAAACAGAAGTCCCAGATTATTGTTATGTTCTCCATGGAATCAATTTTTCTCGATGTTTTAGAAATGTGCTGAGACTACTTTTGCAATTATGCTTTACAAAAGATTAACTGCAAGATATGGTTAGTTCCTGAGAAACAGACACAAGCTGTTGAGATTGGGTGATTTTGGATGCCCATATGAAAGCAAAAAACTAATTTCTCAAAAAACTGTAAAGTCAGAAAGGGAGGTTCCTACTGAACTTGGCATTTCATCTTGGTTAGAAGGCAGACCATTGGATATGTCCTGTTCTCAAGACAATAGATATACCCTTTCAGATTTCACTTGCTATTCGCTCTCAACACTTAAGGGTATGTCTGCATGGAACAATTAAACTAACCTGAGTACACACAAATGGTGCCACATACTTCATTCACCTCCCAATCACCCCACATACAGTAACAGTAAAAATATGTAACCTAAATTCATCAAGGGAGTGAACTCTGCTTTTGTTGCAAACTTAAGCATGCCATCTGTACGCAGGAGCAGCTGTTTCAAGGTCTCGTGGCACTGAACCACTTGCTCAGCAGTCCCACCACCTCCCAGGGAGCACCATCTCCACCACACAACACGATTCTGCCAAGGGAGGGTCTTCTCTGCACTGTTTGGAAGCTGGCCACTGCACAGCACAGAATGCGACGCTAACGGGAATGCTGAGGGAGCACAACCTTGCAGATAAGGGACACACCAAAGGGACACTCTGTGCAAGCAGTGAGGAAATTATCCCCCTGAACGCCCAACAAGAAAATGCACACATCCGAAACATTCAAACACCCCAGACCTTCAGTCTGTGTACTAACCGCCTGGCTACAGAGGTGTTGGTATCAACAAATCAGATGACACATGAAGTTCTTTCTTGACTCTAACCCATCAACCGCTTAATTTGAATTAATTAATGAATTGTAATTACATCCGTACAAACAAGAAAGTCAAGTGGCTTCTGGAAAGCCAAAATTCTGCCTTGTACCTCGAAACACACCAGCAGCTGGAAAGAGTTGTGGAGCAACGCTGACGCCTCTTCAGGCAGTAAGTGGCCACCAGCACATACAGATGGCAGCGTATGTGAACAACAGTCATCTGCTACAAACTCTTCTTCATCTGTCCCACTGACTGCAGCTAACACTTCAAAAGTCAGGTGTACTATGAGCGCTACGATTGCAGGCTGGGAGAAGGAAATAGCTAGCAATATGCTAAAATAACTGGTAAAAATTGTGAGTCCAAGCAGATAAGACAGCAGAGCATGGGTAAATCAGACCGGTTTATACCATGAACAGCTGCTTAGAAGAGTGTTTCATCTGAGGAAAAATTGGGAACGTAGGCCTATTCAAAGGACAGGCTAGAGCCAAGGTTGAAGAGATGGTCATTGATGTAGGTTTGAACTAAGTTGAAAAATGTCTATGTATTTTTACATTTAATGATTTTGTTATTTCTAACATAAAATGTCAGATTTGTGAATTGTAAACATTCAGTAAAGACTACAAGTCAATTTATTTATAAAATGGAAAAGGCACAGATTTATGATAACTGAAATACGTGATTTCAACAGCAGGGATTCCAATTTACAGCTCAGTACACCACCTAGAACGGCTGTTCATGCCTTTGTAATTTCTGTACCTTATTTAAAGTACTCCTCAAACTCAAAATGCAACCTCTAGGTCTACATAAGGAATAGCAGAAACATCACTAATAAAATAATTGCGTATCTGAAAACCATAGTAAGTGAAATACATCCACTAAATGCATACACTAACAGTTGTGCAGTTGAAGGGGAAAAAAAAAAAAGTAGGAAAAGGAATAAAATGAGGGGGCAATAACAAATAAAAAATAGATTTTGGCATCCTTTTTACACAAGCTCATAATAATGATGGTCACATTAAGTGCTAAATCAGCCTTCTTCACCCTCTGTTTTCCTCGTACAATATAGACTAAAATTACAAAATGGTCATAATGTTCTGAATCTCTGTTACTCTCTCACTACATCTTTTGTAGCAAAAAAAGTCTCTAAAAATTTCTCTTTGAACTTCTCTTTTCTATGACATAAAAAGTCCACTGAGACTCATAAATCGTAATGCCATTTAATCAGTCTAAAAAATTTTAATGAGCTCTCACTAGATTTGGTACAGAGATTATTCATAACTATGGGATCAATTAATTAATTAGAAATGGAAGAAACTGCAAAGAAATAGTGTTTTAAATTAAGGTGATGATTTACATCACTTGGAACTTCTTAAATAGAACAGATTGAATCTTCATAAGAGAGTTAAGATAATTTGTATTACTACAACCTTTTCCTCTGTTTAAACAATGGATATAAATGGTAATTTTTTGTTTTTAAATTACATTACTACTAAGGTCCTGTATCTTATAGAAAAGCTACAGGCAAAACAACCAAAATACTGGAAAGAAAGGCCTTGACCTGTCACATTCTACAGTAGGTAAATAATTAATTCATGTGTTTTTAATGGCATAAGTATATTGGAAGTATGTATAAATGTTTTCATGGGAAGTTAGAGTCATATTTAAAATAAATTCAGTAGCATAACATTTTTGTTACTACGAAACAAAATTGCTTCAAGATAACACTGGAAGTTATAGTTGATATATATATCTTATATAAAAATACACAGAGAAACACACAAACAGCAAGGTTTCTATGAACTCTTTTAAAGCAAAAATTAATATTCTAATATTTATAAATTCCAAAATCATGATTTTAAATCATTTGAGCCCTTTAAATCAAAATGGAACTGAAAAACACTGTTTAGCAAAAGCACTTTTGTTTCTTTTTTTTTTCCCCAGATCAAATCTGAGAAGTGTTATCACTGAATCACTGAATAATTGAGGTTGGAAGGGACCTCTGGAGCTCATCTGGTCCAATTTCCCTGCTCAACCAGGGCCACCTACAACCTGCTGCCCAGCACCATGTCCAGATACCTTTTGAACATCTCCAACGTGGAACACTCCACCACCTCTCTAGGCAACCTCTTCCAGTGCTCGGTCACCCTCTGTCATGGTTTAGGCCGGACTGGCCACTGAAACACCCTTACAGTAAAACAGTGTTTTCTTGTGCTCAGAATCTCCTATACTTGTTTGTGCCCATGTCCTCTGGTTCTGTCACCACGCACCGCTGAAAAGAGCCTGTCTCTGTCTTCTTTACACTCTCCCTTCAGGTATTTATATACATTAATAAGATCCCCCTGAGCATTCTCTTCTCTTCATCAGCAAACTGCCCCATCAACCAGATCACTAATGAAGATGTTAAACAGAACTGGACCCACTACTGACCCCTGCGGCACACCACTAGTCACTAGCATCCAACTAGACTTTGCGCTGGTGATCGCCACCCTCTGGGCTCAGTGGTTCAGACAGTTTTCAACCCACCTCACTGCTGATGTCGCATACATCAACAGCTTCTTTATGAGAATATTATGGGAGAGAGCATCAAAGGCCTTACTCTAGCCCAGGTAGACAACAGCCACTGCCCTCCCCTCATCTGCCACACCAGTGATTTCATCGTAGAAATTTATCAAGTTGGTCAAGCAAGACGTCCCCTTGGTGAAGCCATGCTGACTACTACTCCTGATGATTTGTATGCCCTTACTGTGCCTGGAAATGGTTTTCAGAATTAGTTGCTCCATCACCTTTTGGGGGACTGAGGTGAGGCTGAGCAGCCTATAGTTCCCTGGGTCCTCCTTCTTGCCTTTCTTTAAGATAGGAGTGACATTTGCTTTCCTCCAGTATTCAGGCACTTCTCCCAATGGCCATGATCAATCGAAGATTATCAAGAATGGCCTCACAATGACAACTGCCAGCTGCATCAGCATTTGAAGCTAAATCCCATCAGGGCCCATGAACTTATTCATGTCCAGTTTGCTTATGTATTCCCTGACCTGATCCTCTTCCACCAAGGGCACGTCTTCCTTGCTCCAACACTTTCTCCTGGTCTCTGGGACCTGGCATTCCTGACTGGCTACGTTCAGTACTTCAGCCTTTTTTATGTCGTGTGTAACCAAGTCCCCCATCTCATTCAGCAATGGGCCCACATGTTCCCTAGTCTTCATTTGTCTCCTATGTACTTACAGAAGCCCTTCGTGTTGTCTTTTACATCCCTTGGCATACATAGCTGAATTTACCAAATTTCACAGTAGCGTCATTAATGAAACTCTGATTTTGCCTCTGCAGCACATTTTAAAGGTTCCCTTAAAAGGAATTCCCTTTCCCTATTGTGTAAAAATTTGAAACATAGTAAAATACTACGTAACTATGTAATTCTAGAAAGATATGAAACAACCCATTTCCCAAATTAGGATCACATGAAGATAGGAAAATAATAAAAAACCCCAAACAAAAACAATACTTTGAAACCTTTTTTTCTAATCGTCTACATAAAATGTATGGAAAAGAATACAGCGTTTTGAACACTGTGGCGTGAAATTTCCACAATATTCAAGCATACAGTTTCTATATACGTACAGCTCCAGCTGGTTTTCATACAAGTTGCATCTCTGTATTTGAGAGCAGAATTTGGCATATATTTAAGAAAAAAAATAAATTGAATTTTAAGAAAAGACAAGATTTCTAGTATTCAATCTGCAGATCAGTTTTATTACCTGACTGATTTAATTAATTACTCATATGATAGTGCATTGTTATTAGTGTTGGAAGTTCATATGAAACTTCACGTATCGCAAGATGGTAAGACCTAGGCTGAATTTGCAGGGTGTATCTTGTTTGAAATTCCTGTGCTGCGGTTTCATCATTATGCTTAAGTTCTTAGTTAACCAAAGACTGCAAACAAAAAGGTCAACATTTAAGAAATTCCCAGATGGACAATTATGACATCCTTCAATGACAGTAAAGCAGACATCATATCCAGTTTTAGATCATTTTAGAACCGCCTACCTGTAGAAGTATGCCTGCATAGCAACAGTTACAGGCAAGGATGCCACTACAGCCAAATTCTGGATTTGGCCTTCTATGGCTACATTGTATTTTTTGCTCGGAGCAGCAGTGAAGTTTTGAAGTAAATCTGACAGTCCTCAGCTGCTACTAAGTAGTTTTGGTGTGTGCTAGGTTGCTTTAGCAGGACCCTGAAGTGGCAGTCCCCTCCAGGTGCGCAGCAAGCCATCTCCAATGCTTAAGCAGACATAAAGCTCCAAAGAACCTTACACAGCTTGCAGCCACGGATGAGAGTGAATCTAATCCAATGGCAAACATCCAAATCACACATAGCATAGATATATGGGCCTAATCACCAAATACATTGCTCTAATGATTTGTTACTTTTGAGTCCAATTACTGGCTTATAGAGACATTGCGTCCATCTCCTGATGCTTTGCTGCAAACTTGCATGTTACTGATTTCTAGCATGCAATCCCAACCTGCCGCGCTCTCAGTTCACCACTTGGGACTAAACACTGCCGATGCCATCACTGCACTGGTCATAAATGTTTCAGATAGCTTCAGATAGCTGTTTTGATTTTCTTCTTGGCAGTTCAGTGCTTATGCTAAATTCCCACACTTCGACGTTTGTGACTTTTGTAGATGTGACAAAAAAAAAGTTCAGCTGAACTGCCTGCACTAAGGGAACTCTGAATGCTCTTAAACTTCATATAAAGGAAATGCATGGGTTCAAACCGCCATGCTCTTCTTCAAAGTAAGGTTAAAGAAAATAACTATATAAAACTACCATGAGCATTCTGAAATTTTGTTTGTCTAACATATCTTTAAAGTTTAAAATTAAGTGTAATACAAATGCTACTATTATCTTCAAATATTTTTTTCATTGTTACCACAGCTAAGGCTGTTGTTGTTTGGCTTTGATTTGTTTTTTTAGTTTTTGTTTTTGCCTTTTTTTAAATATTTTTGTCCTTTTTAATTATTATCACCTTCTGACTTTTCTGAAATAGAGCCAAATAAGCTAAGAGCTTTGGGAAAGCTCTTCCTCTGCATATTACTATTAGGCTTCGCATGTGAAGTAACACTTTAATTCGTCATCAACACAGCTGACATTCAATTTCCTTACCTCCCCTTCAGATATAATACCAGTTACAACACAGCTTTATATAAATTTTCAATACTTTCTGCTCTTTTACTTTCAGAATTACAGAATAGCTTACAGCCACACCTCCACCCAACTGAAAAGCATGCATTACACATCTCTCATTGTTTCACAAAAAGCACACTACACAACATTATAGAAACATACCCTGATTTTTTGTTCCCTAGACATATAGTTAAGCAAGAAAGAATAATTTTATATGAAAGCAACATTAAGCTGTGATTTAAGCTTGTTTTCAACCTCACTCTTACTCCCTCCAAAATGTTGGGCTGCTTCCCAATATTTGCTTTCAATTGAGTATTAACATGTTGAAAATTCATAGCTACTTGAGATTTACAGTCTTATTGCTCAGATTCTTCAACATTTGGAACGTATTATATATACAAAGCCTACTCACACAAGTACCTAACATGTCCATACAACCGCCATCTGCATGAACATGATCGTGTACATTTGCTCTATGTTTCCTGAACATCTAAGTTTCCAAATGAAGTTGATGCACATACACAGAATGTCAACAGAACTTGCAACAGAATTAAAAAAAAAAAAAAACAAAAACAAACAAAAAAACCCCCAAAACCAAACAAAACAAACAAACGAACAAAAAAACCCAAAAAAACCCCACCACAAACCAACAAAGCAAAACCAGTTTGGTTAACACTGTTTATAGAATGCCACACTGCACCAAACTTATTTCACTTTGTATTCCCAGGCAACACAAATAGCATTTAGACTGTGGGTGAGAACGTGAAGTATGAAAGGCTGAAGAATCTTAACTAATCATTCTGTATGTACTTGTGTAAGCACTTTTTCCTCGATAATTCTACTGAGAAAACAGTCATCACAGTCAAATCCACCTAAAGTTGTTCCTTAAAAAATAGTACGTAATGTATTTTTCTGCAGTTATGAAACTCCAAAACTTCAGAACTTAGGTTCCACTTGAATAGACAAGAAGTGAGGAAAATATTTTAAGGAGAAAGGCTATTTAATTTAAAATACAAGAGAAGACATTACTTCAACTAATTCTCAATTTATCTTTCAAATATTCTCCCTACAGATTTCTATTTCAGAATTGAGTTTGGATAGTTATATATAAGAGTGAGAAAGTAAACACCTCCACTATTTGAAAAAGATTGCTCAAACTGATCAGTTTTAAATCAGAAAACAGGAATTATGATCTCAGAGATTTAGAATGCAAGAGGAAAGAGATGGCTTAGGAAAAATATATGCCCTCTTTACAAAGAAGTATCTTTAACGTTTAGACACTTAAAGAGGTAAATCAGCCGTGAATGTATGAAAAATAAACTGATCTATGTTTAAATAACTGTTTCAAAACTTTGAGCAGTGAAGTTAAGATTGCAGATTTATGCATAGAGAGTAAAATCATTACACTTTCCTATTACTGCACACTACCATGTAGTAAATCAGAGCAATCTGCATTACTAACATTATACGTAGTAGGGGAAAATCATGCTTTACAACAATCTCTTGCTTCAACAGCATAAACTTCTTTGAAAACAGAGGTTGCTGATTTTTATAGCATTTATATTAAATATTAATCTAAGTATTTATCATGTTAAAAAAAAAAAAAATAGATAAAAGCCAAATATAGCCCAAACAGAATATTCCTAACTTTTCAGTTAATTTGTTCCCTCCCCTTCTTACCTTTTCTGGAGGTGCGGGAGGGTGAAATCTCTGTGCACAGACTAGAAATGCATCAGGCTCTGGCTTGCCACACTTCACCTCCGGGTCATCTCCCAACACAATATGATGAAAAAGACTAAAGAAGTCTTTGTGTCTGGCTGTTTTCATCTGAAATGTCACTTCAGCTGAGCTGGTGGCAACAGCTATGGGTACGTTGTGCTTGTGTAAATGACGGATCAGCTTATCAACCCCTGCAAGACAAATATATACATTTTATATTTTGTATATGCATATATGTAGGTAGATGTATTAATATTTATACCTACTTACAATATATTTAGCAGTGTTTCAACAATGTTGTCTTACTGAATATAACAACCTATTTCAACCAGTTAATGTAGAAGAAAACTCTTGCTATATCTGAAACTTTCCTTCTCCACACAAAAATCATGGAACATTCCTCAAGGTATATACTCGTTCTGTCATCAATGATGTTTTCCTCAAAATATGGCAAAAATGAGTTCACCATCATTACGAAGTACACCCACCAGAAGCTCATTAAGTAACATCTCCAACATTATATGTTTATTATTTCAAACTCTCCGTGAGAGAAAAGCACACAGGGGAATATTTTCTTTTATACACTGAGTTATGCTCCTGAAAAAAATCAAAAAATAAAAATAAAAGTCAAAGAAATATACTCTTCTCACTGAATGGTATAGTTTTAATTTCTGAAGCAGGTACCCAACTGGCTTAAACCAGTCCATAAGAGAGCTCTGTTTCTCTCTTTTGCAATTACTAAAGCAAGTAACACTGGGCAGAGGAGAAGAGCTGTCAGTCACAGTTGTTAATACCAGAGCTTTATCTATTGCTGCTGTGAACTCAGAGTAATGAACACCTCAAGCCTAATGGGTAGAAACTTCAATCCGATCCAGTCTTCTAGGGAAGGTTAATGCAGGGAATGGTGAAAATACAGTAGTCTGTGTAAGAGGGAAACATACTTCAGTATTCCGTGCAAGTTTTGAGTTTCTTTTGCAGAGGTTTCAATGCTCCCTTGCTGCAGCATTCTAAATGCTGGATGCTTCTCCCAGACAAAACAATTAGCAGTGTCTAGTGGAGAATAAGAGTGGAAGTCTGGTCTTTACCAATTCACAAGAGAAAATCCCTCCATATCTGTAAAATCATTTCAGCTCTGCTTCTTGGCATGAATCCAAACTGCTGGACAAAGGATATTAGTTTCAGGTAGATGAGCCTCCAGTTGACTCTGGCTCTTTGAACCAACTTGAGAACAATTCTTTGTTTTCATCTTCCAACTGCATGAATTCTTATCCTACTTTTCATGCCTGGCTATACTAACGTAATCTTATTTCCTTCCTCTTGATTCAGTGTCATACTTATTCCTGGTCCCTGCTCCTCAAAACACTCCTACTTCTCATTTCCATTCAATTCTTTCCTTTGCCACCCCAGCATCTCCAATTTGCACTTCCCGTGTGATCCAGCCTTTCTGCTCCATTGCTCCATTTTCACAATTCTATAAACAGCAGCCTTATCTGCACTACATTTTTCCCAAGTATAATCATATGCCCAACTTTGAGAAGTTATAATTACTACTGATAATAAAGCGTGCAGATTAGTAAATAGGTGCATTAACTAACCCATCTATCTGGAAATATGACCTGTAGATGTGACCCTTCACAGATTTCTTCTCTATTCTCCAGAATCTAATTAACAAATTAATAACTGACATTTCCAGCTCCATGCTTGTATTTAAAGACGGCCTTTAAATAAATGCACTTCTGTAACGTTAGATCCCAGTTGTACAGAAATAACAAGTGTTATTCCTCCTCCAATGACAATGCATCACCCATTTAAAAGCCTTTCTATGACCCCTTAAATGGCTATACTAATAATAAACAAGTGCATTTTTCCCCAAATGATGCTACTCTGTCCTCTCATTGAAATATGATGCTAAATACAAGTTAACTTTTTATTCCAGATACAGATTACGTCTTCATATGTCAACACGTGAAGTAAATCCATATCAAATTAACGGAAGTACTAAGATCTCTTAATATAAAGCAGTAGACTAAATGCCTCTTTTTTAAAATAAAAAGCATTCACTCAAAGGAATTTACTCAAAATAAACTGCAGCATTTAGCAAGGCTAGCATACCGTGTATGTAATAATATAAAGAAGTCTAAAGATTACACAAGTAAGAAGATTTTTCCATTCTCCTATGCTCTTGTTATGATATAATTAGTTCTCTCTAAAGTTGTGCTCTTTTCAAATAGCTAATTTTCTTCAGTCCCACTGCATCACAGCTTCTGTTCATCTGTCACAGGGTATGTTTATCCTACATTTCTATCGGAGGTAGCCAGCCACAGAAAAGCACTGTTGCAGAAAGGTTATTTCTTCAGGGTTCTCTCCTGTATTCTCCCAGCACGTTATGATTTCGGTGTGCAAATGTGTGTGTGTGTTTCCTTTTTATTTTTGGCTTCCCTTGCTACAAGGGAGCTAAAATGCAGCTGCCCCTAATAGCTCCAGAGAGCAAAGATTTACATTATTCAGAAAATACACTTTAACAAAAATATGCCATTTAAAACATTGTTATTTGCATATGTGTAAACACAGCAAGATAGATTAGAAAAAAATACAAGGGGAAAATCATCTGCATGGAAAAAAATTAAATTGCATATGGAAGAATAGGTAGCATAACTTAAGAAGATGAAGACAGTATTTTTATTCCAGGTTTGTAATTTCTTTGTAAAAGCTATAGATCAACAAAATCCTTTTGTTTGCCTCAGTTACCACCAGCATAGCTCTAGACACTTTGCCACCACATCAAATTACTGACACAAATATTATACTAATTCAGCATATAATTCTTCATTAGGAAGATAATACCTTTCATAGTATCTATCTTCTGCTTTTTTTACAGAAAACGTCAACAGAAGGGGAAGTGGGGAACTGCTTTAAAGATCTGTAAGAAACTTCCTCTCGCATATACTTTGTCATTATATTCCCCTACAGATACACAGATTTTTCAATCAAATGAAGACTTCAGTTATGTCAAAACCAACCAATTAAAAACTCAACGACTATGGAGAAGTATGGTGAAAATTCCTATGAACTCGCTAACTTCTAACTTACTTGTAGCTACCATGCAAGGGATGGAGGCTCATCCATCACAGACAGACCTATCTGCTAGGCTTCCTGGGACCATCTTCCATCCCTCCTACTGAAAACTTAGCCACATGCAGCAAGTTCTTTTTTTTTTTTTTTTTCCTTTTCCTTTTTATTTTCTTTTTTCTTTTAGTATCTTTGATTAAAAACAAAAAAAAATAAAGAAAGATCAAAAGAAATAAGGATCTCCATTTTTCCAGCATAAGGAAACCACTTTCCATTTTCCAGCATAACCACTCCTAATGTGGTACACATGCAGTAACAATCTTAGGCAGTACAACATAAATTCTTCAAGTGATCATAAAAAAATCAGGAATAAATATCCTACCTTGCTATGCTTTATTTCCAAATGTACTCTTTCATTTCAAATAATCAAAAAGGTAAATGCTGCTTCTTTCCGCTTTAAATATTAAATTTTAGAACAGATACAGAAGCTTACTATATTCTAAATGTAATAGTTAAACACCAGTGACTATTGGAAAGAAAAACAGCTGAAAAGAATTGTAAGCTGAATTTAGTTACAGAAGAAGAAGGATCAACTTTAAATGTCAGAATCTTTAAAACCTGATTAGTCACAAATGTCAACAAAGTTAACAACTTTGAAAAGAAAAAAAAAAAACGAACTAAACCAACAAAAAGGAGTTATTTTTTTCTGAGACCACAGACACATTTTAAATGAAGAGATCAGCACTTTTGCTCTGAGAGCTGCAGAAAAATGTATACAAAAATTTTTTTTTTTTTTTTTTTTTTTTAAGGAAGTGTTATTCCTCCATTAGACTCCAAATGCGGTGCTTGTACTCTTTAGATTCAGCTGGAACCACGGTGACTAATATATTGGATCAACTGACAAACTAAAATTAAGACTTATACTGAACAACAAAACCCTTGGGCTAACTTGCATTTTTCCTTTTCATTGACTAATACAAACATGTACAGCAAGAGTTCAGGAAACCAAATAATGCTACACTAAAATTATCTAATGATAGTTCCTATCTAATTATTTATATGCTATTACAACACTGTTTTCTACAAGATCGGTTTTTCCAGTTATCACACTTTATGATCAAATGGCTTTATTCATTATGAAGTGAAAATTAACAAGATGTAACTCCTGAGAGCTAATTCAAATTGATGTAAAAAAAGGGCAATTTTATTTTCCTTTTAGCTTTATATAAACATGAGCTGTGTCATATAGAATACTTCAGAACAGTGAACACATAAACTTTTGCTACATTTCATTTGATATACTTTCAAATTTTTGTACTATCCCTTCTCTTGTGCTTGTCTACCACTGAACAGAACACTGTTCTTAACTTACCTGACTTCTGGAACTCCAGATTCAGATCTATTTCTTCTGAAATGCCTCTCCAGACAAAAAAGGAGATAATCTTAGCATCATAGAATCATAGAATGGTTTGGGTTGGAAGGTACCTTAAAGATCATCTAGTTCCAACACCTCCCACTAGACCAGGCTGCTCAAAGCCCCATCCAGCCTGGCCTTGAACACTTCCAGGGATGGGGCATCCACAGCTTCTCTGGGCAACCGGTTCCAGTGTCTCACCATCCTCATAGTGAAAAATTTCTTCCTAAGATGGAATCAGAATCTTCCCTCTTTCAGTTTAAAACTGGTATCCCTCATCCTATTGCTACACTCCCTGATAAAGGGTCCCTCTCCACCTTTTCTCTAGCCCTGCCTTTAAGTACTGGAAGGCTGCTATAAGTTCTCCCCGGAGCCTTCTCTTCTCCAGGCTGAACAACCCCAACTCTCTCAGCCTGTCCTCATAGGAGAGGTTCTCCAGCCCTCTGATCATCTTCATGGCCCTTCTCTGGACTTGCTACAAGTTCATGTCCTTTTTATGTTTGGGGCTCCAGAGCTGGACATAGTACTCCATATGGGGTCTCAGCAGAGTGGAACAGATGGGTAGAATCACCTCTGTTGACTTGCTGTCCATGCTTCTTTTGATGCAGCACAGGATACGGTTGGCTTTCTGGGATGCAAGTGCACATTGCCGACTCATGTTGAGCTCATCAATTAACGTCCCCAAGTCCTTCTCAGCAGGGCTGCTCTCAATCCATTCTCTGCCCAACCTTTATTTGTACTTGGGATTGCCCTGACCCACAAGCAGGACCTCACACTTGGCCTTGTTGAGCTTCATGAGGTTTACACAGGCCCATTTCTCAAGCCTGTCCAAGTCCCTCTGGATGGCATGCCTTCCCTCCAGCATGTCAACTGTGCCACACAGCTTGGTGTCATTGGCAAACTTGATGAGGATGCACTCAGTCCCACTGTCCGTGTCACCAACAAAGATGTTAAACGCCACTGATCCCAGTACTGACTCCCGAAGAACACCACTCATCACTGGTATCCACTTGGACATTGAGCTGTTGACCACAACCCTTTGAGTGTGGCCATCCAACCAGTTACTTATCCACCAAGTGTTCCACCCATCAAATCCACGCCTCCAATTTAGAGACCAGGATGTCATGCAGGACAGTGTCAAGCACTTTGCATAAGTCCAGGTAAATGGCATCTGTTGCTCTCCCCTTATGCACCATCATTGTAACACCATTGTAGAAGGCCAGCAAATTTGTCAGGCATGACTTGCCCTTGGTGAAGCCATGTTGGCTGTCACCAATCACCTCCTTATTTTCCACGTGCCTTAGTAGAGCTTTCAGGATGATCTGCTCCATGATCTTGCCAGGCACAGAGGTGAGACTGACTGGCCTGTAGTTCCTCACTCTTCCTTTTTCCCCTTTTTGAAAATGGAGGTTACACTTCCTCTTTTCCAGTCAGTGGGAACTTCACCAGACTGCCATGACTTCTCACATATAATGGAAAGTGGCTTAGCAACTTCATCTGCCAGTTCCCTCAGGACATGTGGATGGATTTCATCAGGTCCCATGGACTTGTGTACCTTCAGGTTCCTTAGATGGTCTCGTACTTGATCTTCTCCTATAGCAGGCGATTCTTCATTCTCGTAGCCCCTGGTTTTGCCTTCTCTGACTTGGGGGGTGTGGTTAGAGCAGTTGCCAGTGAAGACCAAGGTGAAAAAGTCATTCAGTACCTTAGCCTTCTCCATATCCTGGGTGATCAGGTCTCCTGTTTCCTTCCATAGAGGGTCCACATCTTCTCTAGTCTTCTTTTATCTCTGACATACTTATAGAAGTAAAACGAACAGTGTGCAGGAACAAGGACACAAAAATGCCCAGGCCTACACAGGCAGTCTCACTGTCTTTTCTAATGTCTTACTTCTAAAAAGATGAACATAAGCTACGAAAGAAAAAGCCTTTGAAAAATGAACAGAACTCCCCAAGGCCTTCTCTTAAGCAAAACCATACATTTTAAATAGGACCACAAGAAGTTAATATCGTAAAATTTACAAGGTAGCTTTTATGAAAGTTAAGCTTCAAAATTACATTACAGGAGCTCCTACCCGACTGAGATGGCCTCAAATAAACAAACAGTGGCATTTCCAGTGGCAAATCCTTTCATGAACCATAACTCTCTTGCATTTCTGTACTCCTTCCTGGGGTGCTACCTATGTACTAATTACATTTAATTTCTAATTAATAGTATTTTAATCACTATGCAATCCCAGGAAAAGAAATAGGAAATCAGTGGGCAATAGAGAAGACAGTGCGTGCGTGTTATGTCTTTGTTTAAAATTTGTTATTAGAAAGCTAACATGTTCTACTAGGAAGGACATTTAGCAGACATCCCCATTTTTCCCACCCTCAAACAAAACCCAAACAGCTCACAGGGGTTTCAGTTCTGCAACAACCATCAAAGATAATATTTATTTATAGTTTCTAACTAGTTTAGCTACGTTGTTAACCACTTTAAGAACATTTCGAGCAAGCTGGAACAGAGAGCCATCAAATACATAAATAACTTATAATCTTCCAAGTGAGTGTTGTCTTTATTCAAACATTTACAGTGTCAGATATCTAATAATCAGAGAAATAGTATAACACAGGTTTACTTAAGTTCAAGATAGCAAATAATGAAAAAAAACCCAACAAAACAAATAAAACACCATAAATACAACATATTCCTTATACTAATTAAATGAAAGCATCAGGTAATCAATGAAATCAGGTTATATTGTGGAGTTTCTGTAGATTCTGCCTGTTCTTTTTCAGATTCAAGTGAAAGCTCAAGCTAAAGTATTACAGAAAAATAAAGGCTACATGTACAGAAATTATAAAAGCTTCGGATAGACTTAAAGTTATTATTTTGTGTCTTCCTCTTCATAGCTGCTTTTTTAGAAAGCAAGCACATGTGAACTCTTAAAAAAACCCAAAATAGCAAATGGGTATTTTAAGACTGATATGAAGATGACTTTCTATGTCCACAATTCAGTTCTCCACAATTCAGTTATTTTAATGAAAGATATTACTTCTCATTTAAAACCTTCTCTCACATAAGTCTCGAATCATTGTGATTATAGTAACAATATTACTGCTATCTGTAACTGCTGTCTATCCTTTGATATAGTTTTGGGGAATACAGAGTTTATTTAGGTCATTTTACATATTAAATTGTCTTATCCCCCTGCCTAGTTAGTTACTGGTTATTTGATTATTATCTAGTTAAATTCCCAAGCTATTCTTATTTTTTGTCTGTATTTTGTAATCACAATATGTAATGCGGTCTCCAATTAATTTTAATTGTTGAAAAGATAGTCATTCTTCTTGCTTCAATAAGCTATAGAGGCCACTCTCATTTGACAATTTAATCTTGTTACTAGTTACTAGTTACTACTAGTTACATTTATTTTATTGTCAACTGTAATTAGAAGCCAAAGGAATGATCCTCTCCCTAAACTTTTTGATAAAAAATGTGCTTCTGTGAAAAATGAGGTGGGGTATTGAAGCATGCTACAAAGTTATTTTTAAGTGAGAAAAAATTGTATTTCATGGGCAATCAAATATTTTCCTATATCTATTTTATTGTTTTTTCCTATATATATTTTATTGTATCTATCTATGCTTGAGTTTTCCTGGACTTTTTTTTAAATCTTCCAAAAAAATATTCATTTTTGTTTTCCTTTTTGTATCATGTTTGATCAGTCTGCTACCTCTTTTACCACATTTCCTATTTCCTTCGGTGGTGTATGTGCATGTTTCATTTCTCTTTCCCTGATACACTTCTAGAGCTCATCTACACTATGTAGCCCGTGCTAATATAATTAAACTTGCTACATATTGTAGCTGAGATGCAGCCTATTCTGCAGAAGAAACAATATGGCTACAGGCTTTTTTAAAGAATACTGTCATGATCAACAGACTTTTTCGCTGTACACTGAAATTTTTGTTGGAAGAACTATACTGGTCAACAAGTGCTATCTTCACATAGCTCACACACAAATTATGAGCCCAAATACAATTTCACACTCTTCTTGCAGACTTTCAGCGTTCCCTCTAAGAAGAGCTTCACATACATCTATCACAGAATTGCTCCTCATTCATTGCCGCGTAGATACAGTTAGCTTTCTACTCATATTAACAGCATGAGAACAGAGGAAACCTGACCTCTGGGGCACCAAAATCAAGGCTCTTTAAAGATCCATATTCAAGTCCACTTCATTTTGCTGTAACGTGACACAAAACAAGTTGTCTGAGAACAGTTCAGTGTGTATTTGGGAGAAAAGATTTACTGCTGAGAAAAAGACTAAAGGAAACCAAAGTGCTCCATGCATTGTTTAAATTAACTGTGTACATGCATTATGCATGCCTTATATGATTTATATCCAGTTATGCACAAATGGAAATCTTAAGGATAAATATAGTCTCTATATGAAAAGACAGCTCTTCTTTTTCAAAATCATTTACAGTTCCTACACTGAATGTGATATCAGACCAAACTTAAAGCTCTTCAGGATTTTATCACTCTCTTTAGTCAAAGAAAAGCTAACATTACCACTCAGAGCTTTGTCAAGTTGATTACATTTCTAGCCAATTCGATGATAATTCTTTAAGTTCATAAAAGTGCTTCTATGGTAAAAACGTCAGCAGTGTCTAAACTAAAAGGTGGGGCCTCAACAAGAGCAGAGTATAGGGGCAAAGAAAAAAAAAAACACAATAATCTCACGTAGAACAAGAAGAAGTCGTCTGTTTACTTAAGTAACAAACTGATTAAAAAAATGTTTTTAATGTAGTTTGGTGTGCTAAAACAGTTGCAAGTCCATCAGCATAGTGCTATTCATTATCTACACTTGCTCTCAATCCTGAAGTAAATCAGCATTGCTGCTCTGAAGGTGACAGTGTGACAGAGGTGGGGCTATCCGCCACTTGGTGTAATTGCCATGAATCTGATAAGACTATGGGAATGTAACTCTCAATTCACCTGTTTCTTTTTTGTTCTGAGATACTAAAAATGCTATCTGCAATGGTATACTATGCTTTCACTGAGCTACAAAAGTGGAAGTGGAAACTAATAACCTACTTCCCAATTTGGAAGGTGTCCTGGTTTCAGCTGGGAAACAGTTAATTTTCTTTCTAGTGATTGCTGTGAAAGGAATGTCAACAATACATATTGTTTTAGTTGTTGCTAGGTAATTGGCTATTACTAAAGAATTCTATCTTCTCATCTTATTGCTCTCTGAAAAGTACCAGAGATCCTTCTGGTGGCAGACTCCCTGTTCACTAAATTGATAATCTCATTTTAGTCTGGATATACTAACACATGCATGTCCATGGAAAAAGTATAAGTACTAAATTTGACACAATTCAGAACTTCTGTCAAGTGTGGTGTTGCTGACTTATTGGTAAAAGCATTTTTGGGTTGCAGTCCTTTAAGACATAATGCAAAGGCCAAATATTTGAAATCAGCCAAACAGGCAGCATCACTTGAAGTCTGCAGCTAATTGACTGATCTCTAGGGGTTACAGGCTCACTGAGCCCAGCACAGACTCACTAGAGTTTCCTACCATTAAAACAATAATAGCAAGGAAAAGAAAAGATAACATGGTAGGAAGTCTGTTCAACTGTTAAGGGCACAACATGAATCAAGAAAACAACAGCTAAGCAAACTAGACTGCTGGTTGAATGGAACTGTTCAAGAAAAAAAGAAAAAAAAAGACTTCAGAGTGAGCTGCCATTGGAACTTGAACTGGTTTTCTTCCTTTTTGTGATTTCTGACTGGCTTCATTTAGTACTAAAACTGAGCTATGAAATTACCTCCTCATGTCTGCGAAAGACAGTCAACTATACTTGAACTGGAAAATAGTTTGCACATGCATTCTGCACTGGCTGAACAGGAGCTGCAACAAAGAAATCCCAGTTATAATGAAAACGATCCAGGAATGGAAAATGTCTGAAAAAGGTATGCACAACCACACAATCCTTAAGGATCTGTGCTTTGTGATGATGATGACCCAGAAAAAGAGACTGCTAGGGCATTAATTTCATAATCCTGACATGATTATAGTAACTGTTGGCAGCTGTGTAACTTGGAGTTAGGTTTTTTTGGCTCTATGTATATTCTGGGTTTATGTTAAGCAAAAGCAGGTAAATTACATATGCATGGTTTTCTTCTGCTCCACTTGTCACTCCCCATTTTTCTGGCAATCCATTTCCCTGCAACGTAGTACTGCATTTGCAGAAACAGAAGGCCTACTATGTTACTCTTGAAGATATCAATGTCTGTACTCTGACAGAAATACTTAGAAAAGCAGCACAAGTGGCAGCCCTGTCATTTTGTCAGCATTGTCTTAGATTAATTCCTTTCTCCGCTGAACTAGCCTTCCCTAAGATTCTAACAGAACTAAAAATAAATCTAACTCTGAAAAACTCTCAAATAGTTATCAGAAAATTCCACATTAGAGTCTGTATTTTGACCACAGCCTGATGTATTGAAGCTTGTCGGTCAGTTCAGCCATACTGAAATAGTCAAAATTCTGTCTTCAACCACTAAATGCCTCAGAATTGCTGAGCATTAAGCGGCATGCCTGTGATATAGTCTGTCAGGCAAAGAACTGCTTTGCCAATTGTATATCTGTACAACTTCCACACCATCCTTAACCATCACAGACATATCTGTCAATTACTTGGATTTGGGAATTAATAGAATTATCATCGTTGGCACAAACATGAGCATAGCTCATTGTATGTCCAGAAACAAGTGCTGCTTTGCCTGAGTCACTTTTTCAAACATTGTTGGTCATCATTCAGCACTGCCTTCCGCCAAACCAAATTTGAATTTTATTTTTTGGAAAACCTGTAGAAATTGATTGAAACAATAGAACCTCACCTGCCTATTAACTGCCAAGAGATGATCAGAGACTCAGCATGTCAGAGTCATCTTACACCACTAATAAATATGACAATTAACTTTCACTTTCCTGTATTTACCTGTAACTACTGAAAGATCTTTTAGTCAGAGACCGTTGTAAATTCAAAATGTTACCACAGTCTTACATCTTACACCTGCATGAAGTCCATCCTTAATTAAAGAACATTAACAGGCTGTAGAATAAATCCACCAGGATTACATTAATAAATATCCTCAGAAGATACAAAAGGACAGAAGAAAGGTATCAGATTAAAACAATCTGTTTATCAGATTAAAGACCACTTCAGTCCTTAAACAGACAGATGGAGCTCCTTCTTTCTAGATTATTACCTGGTATCAACCTGGTTTTCTCAAATTTATGACAATTCAGCTTGTATCTCATACGCTGCTACCAAGTAAAGTACAGATTCCATTAATTCAGTGACCAAGGCTGCCTTTGCTCCCCACAATGGCCAGCAACCATAAAGTATTTAAGCTCATTCACATAAATTCTGCTTTAGAAAATAGCCTGAAGGAAGTTATCGTATGTATTTAGTTGAACTGAAAAAGTAATCAGTTGAACAATTCCAGTGACGATAAAAATGTTTACTTGCTTGTCCCAGTAAGAATTTTGTTTCTTTCATCTATAATAGCCCAGCTTCAGCAAGCCCAGAATTCACTTTTTGAAGGCAGGAACAGCACAAAACTTCATGTTTCCTTCATCTAATCTGTTCCATCGCCTCTCTGCAACTCTGCTCAAGCCAGCTCAGCCACATTATCACAATCGTCAGCAGGCACAGAACATCCACTTAATGGCATCTATTACCTGTGCTGTTACATCACAGCGACTCTTCTCTGTGCATCCTAACATTTCACCCAGTCTGTCCATCTGGCATTTTCTAAGCCCAGACCACGTTGTTTTTTCGTTTGTCTTGCAAAAGATACAGCTGCAAAGTTAGTCCCAGAAGTTTGACATGAAAAATTTAAAACACATCCCTCTATCTTTCTTGTTTTCCTGGAGAGTTTAACCAGACTTACAGTTTTAGGTGGACCTACAAGTGAGAAAGATGCAATTTGAAAACTGTTGCATATAAAAGACATTGATGAGATAACTAAATAAGTTGACTGCACAAAATACTCAAGTTTTTAAGCTGCCTAAAAAAATTGCATCTTTTTATTTTTGCTGCTTCTTATTTATTCCTAAAATATCATGTTTTTTACTTACATCCTCTTAATGCATTATGGAACTAGGTATAAAAATGTATCTAAAAATTAAAACATCATTAATGAGATGTAGAGATTGTCAGAACAAGCAAGCATACATTCAATGAGAAAAAACTGTAACAGACTTGTTATAGTGACATGTAGTTATTTCACTTTTAATACTGTTTTTTTTTATTCCTCATCCTTTTTTTTTCTTTCTTTCTTTATAAATTATTGATATTTGCTCCAGGAAGTTTAACATTGCACAAAAAGTTAACAGCAATTCTAGCTTTAGGTATTGCTCGTCTTGCATGGCTGAGGATTTTTTTCTGAGTATTCCAGGTGTAAATGTAACGGAATATAAAAGTCTGAGTTTACACCACAGATAAGATTCATCCTCTTGCTTATCTTGAGGTACCTGGTTTAAGCTACCCTTTGGGGCTTACTGCACAATCACTGGTTAAAGACATGTCTTAGGATAACCTGAGAAACCCTCCTTCTCCTGTGGCACACAGCTGGCTCTGATGCCATGCTTAAATTTCACTGTTAAGGTTAGGCGAGATGAATCCCAGCTGAAAGAACGCACAGACTCATACACTTGCCTGCACATTTAAAAGTGTATTTGTGCTTAACAAAGTAGGACTATGCTTACAGCCAGAGAAAACTAACTTGCTGAGTTACACAGCTGCCAGCAACAACTGTAAAAAATATCTGGCTTAAAAATAGAAATCATGCCCATTTTTTCTTCTTTTAAAACATCTAGAAAAAAGCTGTTCCCCAAGTAAACAAGAAAAAAAAGTTTTCAGTACTTTTTAACAGGAAAAATATCTCTTTAACGGGTAAATAACAGGTAGTTTTGAATAAAACTTGATAAACAAGAGTGATGAAACTGAATCTGTAAGACAAACTGTTTTGTGGAAGGCAGATCAAAAACTACCTTGGTTAGCATTTAAGTAATTCCATAAACAGTTTATAAATATTGAAGAGAAACATACCTGGCATCAATTCAGCAGTATGGAATATCTTCTCCTGCTTCATTTTACTTTCATGTAATAACTCTTCTTTGGTTATTGGAAGATCTAGAACATCTCGAATAATCTGCGCTCCTTCTAGGGCTTTCTTACCCATGACCAGGGATTTCAAATCCCAGGTATAGGTCTTTCCAAAACGCCCACAGATCTCTTCAAACACCACTGTATAGAGGCGCTCGGTATCTGCCAAAAAAAAAAAAATTAAAAAAAAAAAAAAAAAGAAAGATTAAAACCCTGTACAGATAGCTGAGCAGCCAATCTTACAAGCAATACCACATAAATGGTCACAGTGAACTGCCAGGAGCCAGAGGACGTATCAAAGTGGACAAAATTGCCTCCCTTTATTTACAGAGGGGAAGCCAGACTTCTAAGATCACCTCAGAGGTACATAGGTTTTTCAAGTTCACTTCTGTGTTAAGAAAACATTACTGAGGGTCACAACAAAGAACTATCTGGACCGGCTCCTTCATCACATTTCTTTACTATACAGGTTAGCAAGCAGTGTCTTAATTAAAATACTCTTATTTATTCTTTGCATGAGAACAAAAAAGGAAGGAAGGAAATCTGGTACTTGGGGGATGTCATTACATATTCCATGTAAATTGAAAAAATAAAAATATTTAATTATTTAAGAGTATCTTTGAACGGAAGCTTCAGAGTGCCTTCAAAGACACTACAGTCATTATTACAGTGCTGCTGGCACCTCTGCATTTACATGTGATTACTCAAGCAGAACACACCCACTTGTATTTCCTGGGGGTTTCTGGCAAGAGTAAACTTCAGGCTGAATTTTGTCAGTGAAATTATCAGCTTCTTATGTCAAAGGTGTTTTTAGTTTTCAAACTGATGTTGTGGGTTTTTTTTAATACAAACAAACAATCCTTCCTGTCTTTCTCCCTAGACAAATCTTTGAAAAAGAAGGTCAATAAGATTTAATTTAACACCAAAACAGGGAAGAAAAGTCCTTTCAACTCTTGACTTCATTTCAGCAAAGATCCTGAACAGTGGCTTTTCTACTAGTCTGTTTATCTTTTTAAGTAGTCTCCTTTGAAAGGCCAGCTGCTGCTGCTAACTATGCTTTAATTTCCTTCTCATGCATGTCTTTGCCTTCTGTATCTCTAAAGGTCTGTTTATTATTATTACTTTAGAAACGAAAGACAAAAGCAAGGAAAGAAAGTGGTTGCTCTTATTTAGAGAAATTAGAGACTTGACTTAGGAATGTGTCCTTTACCACGTAAAAATATTTTTTATAGGGGTAATAAAATAGTGAATTTATTCATGCACAGATTGCCTCACTTTCTGAATACATAGGAAGTATGCAACAGAGTTTAAGCTTTAACATAGATACCATGAAGAAGACAGACTGAAGAAAGAAAAGCAGAGCCTGTGACTACAATATATAGATCTTCCCTGCAGTCTGACAAATGCCTGCAGCTTAACCACAGTAATCTGCTTGTCCTGAGATCAGCAGATGATTCCGATCTGAAATCAAATGAGAAACATAGGGGCCGTTTCCCATCATCGCACCTATCATCACGTGAACACACAGCCGTTCAGAAGACAGGCTCTGCTGCCTGCCAGAGCGCTCTTCTCCATGTTCCCCTTCAGTAACTAGAAGGGACGTTGAGCCAAGAGATCAGCTAAAGACCAAACGTACTTGTCTGTGCAGGGCAGCAAATGGCTCACAAAACCCTCATAGCTTAAAAATTAAAGAAAAAAACCAGCACCTGTAGTAATCTTTACAAACGCTTCTTAAACAACAACACTTACAGAAAAAAGTTGAGAGTAATGCTGCACACCCATAGAACACACAGGAAAGGTATCACAATACCGTTTTGAATCAGCAGAAACACAAGCAACCATGCTTTGAAAAGTGTTAAGCTGGCTAGCACCAGGAAGGAAGAAAAAACAAATAAACAAACAAAAAATCTTGATACTGCCAGGCGATACTCTATGCAAGCTGAGAAGATTAATTAAGAATACAGTGTTTAAAATTTCACAGTTCTCTCTTTCCTTTTTTTTTTTTTGAGGCACTCATTTTTCTTCTATATCTCAGACTCACCGGGTGAAGAACATAAAATTCTTATCCTAAATTTAAAATTGAAACTTAAATTTAATCCTCATCCTATTAAGTAATACACAGCAAACTAAGCAGAAATGAAACAAAACAAGGAATCAAAACGTGTAACTGTAGAACATTTAAGCAAGTGAATCCAGCCCTCGCTGCTAGCTCCCATCAGGAATACAAGCTGAGAACACAGCAGGATCCACATGGCAGTGGCCTGTTCTAACAGGGGGAAGGAAATGCAAGACATTCCTGCAATTTGCAGTAAATGTACAACCTCAGCTTCATTCTCTTCTGCCTTTCAAAATACTCTTTATCTTTCTAGCTCTTGTCCCTTGATATATCTTTTACATGGACATTATCAGCATGACGTACTGTCCATCCACTTGCTAAATTTCACTGTGATTGAGTGATATTCATTCCCTAGCCACATATCTTCTTCTAGTCATTTTTACAGCAACCCTTCTTGTATATAAAAAGCACAGTCAACTCCACTGGTGCTGTTTACAGCGTGTAAAAGCCAGTCACAATAAATACAAATCAAGTGACAAGAATGACAGAGGCACTGGATTACTCAATTTGTGATCTGGCACAAAAACATGCTGATGCATATTCAGAGAAACCTACAGGTCACCTGGCATCTGACCACTGCACATAATTGGAGCGTATGATCTGCTCAAATCACTGCAGAGTCAGAATTAGAAGTGCAGATCTATCCAGGGTAGGGGTACAGCAACCACTTCTTACACATGAAGACAGCTTAAGACAGAAGACTATGACTTCATGAATGAATATGAAACTTCATTTTTTCAAAAGGTTATACACCTTCTGAATTTATTAAAATTATGTTATTGTAATTCTAAAATAGTCTCTAGTTTATCAAGGATATGAAGTTAGTAGGCATGTAAGCTCATTTTAGCCGTAGTCAATCTTAACTATTGGTTCCCAGTTCTTTGTTTGAATAATCCATCCCATCTTTGCATCAAGCTTCCCAGATGAAATACACCTATGATTTATTCTTCCACTAGAAGTCTGACCAGAATTTTAATTGTGTACATTCAATATATTCTAGTAAGTCAAAATCAGATCCTGGACACCTAAACCCTGCAAGATTTTTATTCTGATAGGGGACAGACAAATGATTAAAGGGAAGAATTTTAATTCAAGCGGTAGGTTTCTTGTGTCTATACCTGTGAGACAGATTTCTGTTCATATGTAGAAGAGAACCATCTTCAGTATTCAATTTAGCCAAATTCAAACACAATTGGTCATTTTTACCAAGATTTTTGCCCAAGATTGAGAAAATCTCATTACATTTTGTCACCATCAATACTGAATGAACACACAGGTGATTATGATTTTGCTCTCCTATCAGTCTTTCACAATATTCCTTTAGTCTCTTTAGGGTATGCAACAGTGTAAGAAGCCACTGAAATGCTCATTTAGGGTACAAGAGATAAATATAATTATAAAACCGAATATAATTATAGAAGTGGAAATTTTTGCTTTGCTTTTTGCAACTCAATTGGTGGCATTTAGCACAGTATAAAGTGTTAACTTGCAAATAAATCATGCAGTTGCTGAAATGGTGGGGGGAATCAACATTCCAGACAGTATTAGATATTTCTTCTACTCATAGAGCTATAGTAATAGTAATGACATTTACATTTTCTCTTATTTTCAGATTTAAATGTAACACAGGCCTTAGTGTGTTTATTCTCCCACTATATCAACTGAACGGTGTTAAAGAACACAGGATTTAAACACAGTAATGGCAAAGCCAAAATAGTGACAGATTTCCCATCGGAAAGACTAACTTTGTCGAGTCTTGAATATCACATGCATAACTCGGCCAATGGTCCTCGTTCCCACCTACTTCAAAACCGGCAAAATGATAAACTCACGTTCCCTTCCCTCCCTCTCCAGCATACAGAGCACGGCTGGTCAGCTCACTCACCAGCTGTGTCAAGCCTGTGAGACTCAGGAGTATAACAAATGCTGCAGCACTGCATGAAAACCAGGGAATGGATGTCACTTAGTAAGGCTCTGTGCTCTAAAGAGATCTGTCATCAAGCCTGCCGGTCTACAACCCCTCACCCCACAGGCTGTACATGCTCTTAGCTTGTTCAATTACACAAGTGAACCAATTCTTAAAATATCCATATAACTGAGGATATCAGTATTAAACTGGTACATTCACCACATTTCCAAATGGTATACGGACTATCACGGAGCTTAGGAAACACCACTGTCAAGATAAAACCCACGTAACCATCCACAAACGTTTCTGCTGGTGGTTTTGGTGAGCAGGAAAAAAGAAAACAGTGGGAAAACAATGGCCTCTCAACAGCAAACTTAGAATGGAACAAGGAACATTCTCTCAATCCAAAGAATAATTGAAGATATTACTATCCACAGTTCATCAGTTACAGCTCCATCTCAAAAAAATGAAAAAGAAATAATAGATTATGACAAAGTACTGAAACATAAATATACAACAGCATTATAAAAACCGGTCACTGAGGGAGCAACAGACTATGCCACTGAATAAAGCATGGTGCATAATTCATTCCCCATTCTTTTTCTACCCTTACCATTTCTTTCAGTGGGAATCTGATACTTTCCCTGTAAGATATCATCAGTCAAACCAGACAGACAAAACCAGTAAAAGCAATGCAAAAGAACAGCAACTATACAACTGTCACTGGAACAGGCCTGAAATTGCAAAAATCAGTTTAAACCACCCAGACCCACTGACGAATTAGTGCTGAAGGCTCGTGAGTTAGCAAAACAATCAGAAAAAAAAAAGGAAAGAAGAATTTGAAGATTATTTTTTTTTTAATAAAATAAACGATCTTCAGTGGACAACTATCTTGGGATTTGCGTCAAAAGGTCAGTCTTGCAGTTCCCTCCCAACACCCTTCCATTCACACTTTCACTACTGTGAAAGGTAGTTTAAAAATGCATGACTATGATTACCCATGATGGCTGAGAGAAAAAAAAACATCAGTTTAACAGCTGACCTCAAAATCATTTACAGCTTAGCAAGAGTAGGGATGAGGAAGACAGGCAACTGTAATTATTTTTTACACAATAGCCTAAGTGTTACAGCACTAGTCCAGAAAATGAGACTCAGCCTTTCAATATACCCTGAGGGGCTGAGCCTACTTCTCCAATGTCCCATGAGATTTTTTTAATGCTATTATGTTATTTTTATAGATATATACACACACACACATAATACATACAAACCATTTATATGCTTTTGAATATATATATATGAAGCACATAAACATATATTTTTTACATATACACATATATATTGTGTGTATATATAGTATTGTGTTTTAAAGGCAAAAGCTGCTTTTTGAAGAGTAAAACTCAGATAAGTGCTAGCCACTGAATACAAATCAACCTGGAACCTGTTGACTTAAGGGCTCACTAAAGGGATGTCGGTTCAAACCCCTTAGCAAAGGCGACCTCTGGGGGAGATGAGGAACAGGAATGTTCTATTCTTTGCTGTAGTATTCCTCCCATTCCTTCCAAATGCTTATGAAGAAAAATAAAATCTAAATTTATCACCTTATAGAGACAACCCTTCAGTCACTGTCACAGGAGGAAATACACGCTGCTTTTATGAATGCTCAATCAAAATATTTGACCCATGCCTAAATTTCAAGGCATGTGGTGCTGATGTACCCAATCAGGCGGACTGAACCTAAAGGCGGTCTGGCCCATCAAACCAGTCAAAGGAAATGCTGCCACAATATTCGTATCTTGTACCTTTCTACTGTACTGATCTACTGTCATAACCAGTACCATTTAAGTTCATCTTATTGTTACCTGTAAGTTAAAGGAAGGTAAAGCCTCTACTAAAATAAATTGAAAGCAGCGAATAATGGTTCAAAATCATAAGCTAGTTATAAAGAGCAAGTTATTCAGTAAACCGTTTTACGTGATTGATAAACCATAACTTATAAAGAAAAAATAATGACTATAATTGCCAAAAAATAAAATTACTGCTTCCAATTTAATTGAGTAATGATTTGCAAATCATTATATTTTTTATTAGCACTTAGAAAAATTCACTGAAATGATCCATTATTCATTTTAGTAGGTAGCAGGGAGAAGTCTGTTCTGGAGCTTTAATTTTTGCATATCTGTTTCTTTTTTTCTGTTGTACTAGAATATTAATGTAAGTACACTCCAAGATATGCTACACGGTGATTACTTCACTAAGTCCAGAGAAACACACTGCCACTGGCTAACTCACTCAGAGTGCTGTCAGTCTGTTTGCCCTTCTCTGATATGAGACATCCTACTGTGAATTCAAGTTATTGCTAACAGGTTTAAAAAGAAAGTAAGTTTGGTGCCCAAAAAATATTAGCTGCATAGAACTGTGCCCAAATGCGTATCACATATTTGCCCCTCTGGGCTTGTATTACTGGGAGAACTATTCAATGGCAGCTACAGAAGAAGCCAATTTCTCATTTTATATGCAAAGAAACATTTTACTTTTACAGGGAGGGGAAGAAGCTTCTGAACAAATTCAAAAGGCTTTTAGTTTACAATAATATAGCAGACACATCTTAATGCTATCTTCTATTCACATATGCACCTTATGCTTCTTTTTAATGCCATAGGGAAGTGAAAGAAACAGTTCACAAGTAAACCACACAAACACTCTTCTGATGTGGAGCTGCAAACAAATACTCCACCAGCAATACAAAATTGCACATGAAAAAGTAAAGAGAAGTCTGCATTTCAATTCCGGAGCATAAGGGAACCCAACTTTGAAATAGCAGGCAATATATAGGACTTAATCCAAAACATTCTGAAACTGTACTTATTAAACATCAACTATGTGGCAGCATCTCATTAGTTTAAAAATAGAAAAGCTATTGATTCATAGAAACTGCCTGATATGCTTTCTTAGGCATTCACACAGGCCCTGAACCATTAAAAATAGAACTATGCAACCAGTGCCTACACAATCCTGCTTGTTGGGTTGAAACCCATGGCTGACAGAAACATAGCTCCTTCAAATGTGTATGACAAGGCCCAAGTCAGGTAACAGTTACACTGTCATTCGCATATGAGCTACTATAACAAGGCAACAGTATCATACAAGGAACACTGTCATCCAGAGAAGCAATTATTAGCTCTGGGAAGACCAACCTATCCATATTCACAAGGAAGTTAGCCTTTCAGCAAGGGGGTATTCTCCTCTTCTCAATATGGTGCTGACAACACACAGCAGCAGTTCACTGACCTGAGGAATGCAAAACAGGGGTTAAAAAGTTGTTTTGAAATTAGATGTTCCAAGGCACTTCGATACAATTACCACATAAGATAGATGAAATCAAAAGGGTCACTATGTTATCAAAGTCAGCAGAAGAATGATCAAATATATAATCTTAATTAAGATACACTTTCTCCAGGAAAAGCTATAAGAAACATAACCTTCCCTGAACAGACATTCCAGAGCTGTTCTGTTTAACCCACAACCTAAAATAGCAACACTGGAAAAAAGAAGTCAAGAGAGCGGAGGAAAAAAAAGAGTCAGAAAACTTTATTCCTCCCCCAAAAAAACCCAACAAAATGAAACCAAAGAGGATTCTCTTCAGCAAGCTACAGTTCTCTTCTAATACTGATTTCCTTATTTTCAGAAAGCTTTTGCTTGCTCAGGAGACTACATAAAGACTTGGGCGAGTTGTGAATTCAAGTTCTTTGGCTTTCAGTGTTACATGTTTCTATCATCAGAAATCACTTTCTGTAACACCATCCAAAAAGTCAGTTTCCTAAACAGTGGAAATATTTCAAAAGACAGAGTGACTTTAATAGAAAAGAAAAATATTATTTTTCCAGTGTGGCCTTGGACAATGTTCTAAACTTAATTGCAGCAATGTGTCAAACACAGTACCACAAAGGAAGTGTAAAGAACTACAGATTAATAAAGCTGACCTCTTCCGTCCACTCCAGAGTGCCTACAATTTTTGAAGTAAATCTGCTGGTGGAGCAATTTCTCTGTGGTGGTAACACTAACAGGAGAAAACCAAACATCATCAATGTGTTTGATTTTCCAAGAGAAAGGACATTTCATCATGGTTGACTGCCTACAGTCAAGAGGAAAGTGTCAGAACTACTGTGAGACCTGATCACAGTATCTCTTTAATAGTTGTATACCAAGAACTTCTAATCTTAACGAGAATCTAAAATACAAAAAAGAATCAGATCTTCGATATTCATGCAGCAACTGTGATAGATAGAACTGAAAATTATGTTTTATGAGCTATAATCACTGTTTGTTTGAAAACTGTGGATGAAACCTCAAAACCATGGTACAGATAACAACTTAAGGGACTTCCAACACCACATGGTAAGTGCACAAGTCTTATGAGGAGCAGCTGAGGGAAGGGCAATTGTTTAGCCTGGAGAAAAGGAGGCTGAGGGGAGACCTTATCACTCTCTACAACTACCTGAAAGGAGGTTATAGCGAGGTGGGGGTTGGTCTCTTCTCCCAAGTAACAGGCGGCAGGACAAGAGAAAATGGCAAGAGGAAAACCCTTCACCAAAAGTGTTATCAAGCACTGGAACAGGCTGCCCAGGGAAGGGGTTGAGTCAACATTTCTGGTGGTATTTAAAAGATGTGTAGATGTGGTGCTAAGGGACATTGTTTAGTGGTGGACTTGGCAGTGCCAGGTTAATGTTCTTCATATTCTTAAAGGTCTTTTCCAACCTAAACAATTCTGTGATTTTATAACTTCTACCCATGTGAGTGTCTTAGAAGAAGAGTCATAGATCACTCAGATCTGAGCTAGTAGTTAGTTTATTGAGTTCTAATCAGTAAATTTATGTATGTAAAACATGTAATAAGTACAGATGGATTGGCGGTCAATACTATTTACTACACAAAGTTAGCATGGGACACAAAGATTATCACTTAAGCTTACTATATGTATCTTAAACGTTACATGCATGCAAAAAGTGTCACTTGCTAACCCATCGAAGTCTGGTGTCAGGTAAGGGATCTCTCAGCCTCAAGGGGAACCTTGAGCGGTGTCTGTGTTCAAGGGGAGATCACCATCGCGCAGTCAGCTGCTATGGATGGAGAGCTCAACAGGCCACGATGGCTGCAGATATTTATAACGTAAAGTGGTTGATTTATAGTCAGCTTTTCTGCTGTGTCAACACAGTTCTGGCTGCTTATCATCCCAGTCTCTGCCAAACCATTTTTTTTTTTTTTTGGTTTGGGTGTTGAGTTCTCACTGATAGCCTCACACAATAGGACTAACTTCGGTTAGGCCTACTTGCTGCGCATCTGCCTGGACCAAAGTTCAGTTAGTTCAAACAGGAGGAGTTCATCCATCACAGCGCTCCACAGGCTTCTCTGAAGTCACATGCCCACGGTGCCGTAACAGTACTAGATCTTCGTATTAATATCCCCCAATAAACTGCCACTTCAGTATGCAGTAACAATTGTTTAATAGTATTCCTTTATTTTCTTCATGAGTATTTACACACTAATTCTCAGTTCTCCTGCTGAAGAGCTGTATAGTTTTCCTCCCACTACATATTTGAAATTTTCCTGAAAATCTTTGTCCTCTCTGCATAGATGGAGTCTACCTAGTAACACTAGTATATACAATCACACTAAAAATAGAGAATATGTTAGACTCTATTAACTGAAAAAATCTTACCAGCACTTTTTTTTATCTGGACTTCTGCAAGGCCTTTGACACGGTCCGCCACAACATCCTTCTAAGTTGGAGAGATACGGATTTGATGGGTGGACTGTTCAGTGGATAAGGAACTGGCTGGACTGTCACATCCAGAGGGTGCGTTGTCAATAGCTCGATGTCCAGATGGAGAGGGGTCACTTTAGGGATCCGTACTGGGACCGGTGCTGTTCAACATCTTCATCAATGACATAGGCAGTGGGATCAAGTGCACCCTCAGCAAGTTTGCTGACGACGCTAAGCTGAGTGGTGTGGTTGATGTGCCAGAGGTACAGGATATCATCCAGAGGGACCTAGACGAGCTAGAGAGGTGGGCCCGAGCAAACCTTATGAAGTTCAACAAGGCCAAGTGCAAGGTCCTCCACTTGGGTCAGGACAATCCTCATTATCAATACAGGCTGGGGGATGATGTGATAGAGAGCAGCCCTGCGGAAAAGGACTTGGAGGTACTGGTAGATGAAAAGCTGGACATGAGCCGACAATGTGTGCTGGCAGCCCAGAAGGCCAATCGCATCCAGGGGTTCATCAAAAGAACCATGGCCAGCAGATCCAGAGAGGTGATTCTCCCCCTCTACTCTGCTCTCATGAGACCCCACCTGGAGTACTGCATCCAGCTCTGGAGCCCTCAGCACAAGAAGGACATGGACCACTGTTGGAGTGGGTCCAGAGGAGGGCCACGAAGATGATGAGAGGGCTGGAGCACCTCTCCTACAAAGACAGGCTGAGAGAGTTGGGTTTTTTTTCAGCCTGGAGAAGAGAAGGCTCTGGGGAGACCTTATAGTGGCCTTCCAGTACCTGAAGGGGGCCTACAGGAAAGCTGTGGAGGGGCTGTTTGCAAGGGCATGTACCAATAGGACAAGGGGCAAAGGCCAGGCTTGATGAGGCCCTGAGCAACCTAATCTAGTTGAAGATGTCCCTCCTTATTGCAGGGGGGTTGGACTAGATGACCTTTAACGGTCCCTTCCAACCCAATACATTCTATGATTCTGTGATTCTATGATTATGGTACAAGATTATGTGATCTGCTCAAGAACTCTACCTCTCATCATACAAAGTCTCTACTTAATATGTCAGATGCAGACTGATTAAGAAGCCTGAAAAACAAATGCAAATACAAGGCATCAACTACAGTTCCTGTGAAATGTGTAGGAGACATTTCAAAATTAAAGATTCAATGCAAAAATACCTGTGAAAGGGTTTCAAACCACCTTAGTTTGAAACCACCACAAGAACCTCCATCTGGAGAGAAAAAAAAAAAAACAAACATCAATCGCTCCATTGCACACAAAAATTATTTTATTTTAGTGGAAGTGCTACAGAGGTGCACATATCAGGTACCTAAAGGTGGATGTACTGGACCCACTCCCAACTTCCAAGTAAAATATTTTAGCTTTTAACAGCTTTTCTAAGAGTGGCATTTCCTGGCAGAGAGGAGGCAACTGAGAACAGATCCGTGTCTTGAGTCCCCCGCTTGCATCAAACTGACCTACTATTATTTTAGCCCATTATGACAATTCTAAACTAGCATAAGGTCAAAACTCATTTAACCTAAACTCTACTATCTCTTTTTTAAAACTGGGGAAAAATAACAAAACAGGACCATGGATGCTTTATAAAAAGACGTAAAACTTACACACACTACAAACCTGGAAGAATGCAGTGATTGCAAAAAGGTTAAGAGAATCTCACTAACACATCAGTGAACTGAATGCACATGAGGACTACAGGAGAAATAGGAAGCTGGAAGAAGACTCTCTGACAGTAGCTACGAAGGTTATGCTTTCAGCTGTCTCAAAGGGGAGAGGCTGAAAATTATTTTGCTAGAGAGTGGTTCTGGGTATAATGGAAATGTTATGACTCTGTTTTGAGTGTGACAGCTTAGAGTTACAAGAAACACTGCTGTGTATCCTACTAAAGGAAATAAAAAAAAAAATGTGTTCAGAGACTCAAAGAGTGCAAAAAAACTTTAGTCCATCATTTCATTCTTCCATATGATTAATGGGCTAAAAATAAAAAACAGATATTGTGATCCGAACTAGGAGTCATTCCACTTTCACTCAATCTCTCTTCCTTTCTACCTCAGTTCTGCAGGCCGAGGTCAAAGTTTACAACTTGAGACACAAGCAGCTTCACTCTCCTGTGGCTGAAATTTAATAAGCCTGACACAGGAGTTACTGCACTGGGGTGTGCTCAGTTCTACTGCAACAGTGCTTGCAAAAGACAGACTGGAGAAGTATATGCTCAATAAGCAGGTAAGAGGAGATTTTTTTACTTTATTCTCAAAAATAACCCCAACTTCCTTCCCTCCATCCACAACCTAAAGAAGAAAGAAAAAAAAAAAAACAAAACAGAAAAACAGTAGCCTTTCTCTCACTACTCAGAATTAGGTACAAATCTACTGAAATCAATTAAGTCACAATGGTACAAGTAAGAGACAATCAAGTTCACACTTTCTGAATATAAATACACTAGATAAGGTATACATTTCCAATTCCACAGTAACTAACCTGAAATTAGATTTACAAAAAAGAATTCTTTGTTCCATAGCAACAATTTGCTATAATTCTGCTTGTAAATGTGAAAATTGTTTTTGAAGGTGCATTGTAGGCAGCTTCACAGTTAGAAAGGGGTGAGAAGTTTAAGGAAATCAGGAAAGAATTAGTGTCTCTGATTAACACCTGACAACATGTGGCAAAAAAAATAGCTAGAAACTATTAATATAAGCATCACACAACTATACATAGTAACTGTGAAAATGATTATGGACAGCCATATTCAGCAGTATCCAAACAGATCTGATGCACAAAATCTAGAATGCAGTGCAGAAGTTAGTAACACCTGAATATGAAATAACTCTGAAAAATGCCATTTGTAACAGGCACTGTCAATAAATAGCTTCCCTGACCCATTGCAGTAATGTCTTTTTGCTTGATCTAAAAATCAAGCTCACAATCAGCAAAATGAAAAGTGTCTGCTTCATTTGCTGAATACACTGAACTGAGCCACTTGAACTTAAATGACTTTTAGACAAAAAGATTAAGTTATAAGGCTACATCTTTTGATCCATTATGTTTTAAAACTGTTACAAGGATTACCATGTTCTAGGCATACAGTTAAAGCAGCATATCCAGTTAAACAAGGTAACTTACATGTCTGCTAAATGTAAGAAAAAAAACCTAGAAGGAATACAAGTTCCAATAATAAAAAAAACCAGCTGGTCACCAAAGACCTTTCTCTTCTGAAAACAGGCAAATGCACGATAGGCCACATCTTTCTAATAGACTGTGGATAGTAGTTTTCAAAGAGACAGAAAACTGCACAAAAATGCAAATCTGGTATTCCATCAACAAGCTGAAAAGCCTTTTGTTTTTTCCTGTTGTCTGAAGAGCAAATCTAACTACCAATATAAGAATCCAATTGTATGAAATGTTGTAATCAAAGAAAACACAGCTGAACACTGTTGAACATTGCTCCAGTCTACCCTCTACAATGTAAAGGGCAGTTTTAGTCACTGAGCTTGTCATACGCAAAGAGGTTGGAGGTTTTTGTCTTGTGTTAGGTTGACACAGTTCACGGTGATATTGTTACAGGGCTGTCGGTCTGTCATCACTTCTGTTATGAACTTGCATTTTCTAGAGCTTTAAAACTTCACCGGTTAAAAACAAACAAAATGAAATTATACAAGAATTAAAGCCGTTTTCTTTAGGAAAGGGATTTCTTCGGACAGTAACTTCTACCTTATTGTTGTTATTCATAGCATCACAGAAAAGTTTGTGTTGGAAGGGACCTTTAAAGGTCATCTAGTCCAACCTCCCCTGCAATGAGCAGGGACATCTTCAACTAGATCAGGTTGCTCAGAGCCTCGTCCAACCTGACCTTGAACGCTTCCAGGGATGGGGCATCTACCACCTCTCTGGGCAACCTGTTCCAGTGCTTCACCACCCTTATTGTAAAACATCTCTTCCTTATAACTACTTGAAACCTACCCTCTTTCAGTTTAAAACCATTACCTCTTGTCTTATCGCAACAGAGCCTGCTAAAAAGTTTGTCCCCATCTTTCTTATAAGCCCCCTTTAAGCATTGAAAGGCTGCAATAAGGTGTCCCCAGAGCCTTCTCTTCTCCAGGCTGAACAATCACAACTCTCTCAGCCTGTTCTCATAGGAGACATGCTCCAGCCCTCTGATCATCTTCATGGCCCTCCTCTGGACTCGCTACAACAAGTTCATGTCCTTTTTATGTTGGGAGCTCCAGAGCTGGACATAGTACTCCATGTGGGGTCTCAGCAGGGTGGAGTAGAGAGGCAGAATCACCACCCTTGACCTGGTGTCCATGCTTCTTTTGATGCAGCCCAGGATACGGCTGGCTTTCTGCGGTGCCAGCACACATTGTCGGCTCTTGTCCAGCTCTTCATTCACCAGTAATCCCAACTCCTTCTCTGCACAGCTACTCTCAATCCCTTCATCCCCCAGCCTCTATTGATACCAGGGGTTGCCCCAACTGACCCAAGTCCAGTTCGCTAGCCTGTCCAGGTCCCTGTGGATGACATGACCTCCCTCAGGCCTTTCAACCACACCATTCAGCTTGGTGTCATCTGCAAACTTCCTGAGGGTGCACTTGATGCCACTGTCTGGCACTGATGAAGATATTAAACAACACTGGTCCCAATACAGACCCACGAGGGACACCACTTGCCACTGATCTCCATCTGAACATTGAACCATTGACCACTACTCTCTGGATGTGACCATCCAACCAATTCCTCATCCACTAAACAGTCCACCCATCAAATCTGTATCTCTCCAATTTAGAGAGCAGGATGCTGTGAGGGACCGTGTCAAAGGCCTTACAGAAGTCCAGATGGATGACATCCATAGCTCTTCCCTTGTCCACTGATGTCATCACTCCCATCATAGAAGGCCACTACGTTGGTCAGGCAGGACTTGTCCTTGGCAAAGCCATGCTGGTTGTGTCAAATCACGTCCCTGTCCTCCATGTGCCTTAGCATAGCTTCTAGGAGGATCTGTTCTGTGATCTTCCCAGGCACAGAGGTGAGGCTGACAGGTTGGTAGTTCTCAGGGTCCTCCTTTCTATCCTTTTTAAAACCAGCTGCGATGTTTCCCTTTTTCCAGTCACCGGGGACTTCACCTGACTGCCATGAATTTTCATATATCATGGAGAGTAGCTTGGCAATGACACCAGCCACTTCCCTCAGGACTCTGGGATGCATCTTGTCAGGTCCCATTGACTTCTGTATGTTCATGTTCCTAACCTGATTATGAACCTGATCTTCTCTTACAGTAGGAGGGACTATGCTCCCCCAGTCCCTGCCCTGTGGTCCCATCCACTCAAGAGGTGTGGGAAGTACTTCTTATTAATTATAGAAAATCTAGCATGTCTCTTGAAAACTTAACTCCCTCCCATGGACTGTGGGAGGAGTTTCAGTATGTCTTGAATTGGAAATAGGAAGCATCTGCATTGTCAGTACTGAAGCCATTGAAATACCTCATCATTGCTCTGAAAAAATGATTTCCTTAGTAGTCTATAAAAAGGCTCCATTATAGACAATTCAAGCGGGTAATACATTTTTCAAACTTAGACTATCATTGAGTACAGTTATAGGGTACCTGTAATCATTGATCTTTGTGAACTCTTTTGTTGAATATTTGATTTACGCTTCTGGGCCTATATTATCAATAAAAACTTCACAGCTTGGAGGAAAGGAGTAGGTACTATTATTTAAACAGAACTGTAGGATTTTGTAGCATCTGTTACCTTTCTATCCAAGGAAAGAGCAATATTGGTAAGGTACACCATATTACACCTCTGATATGGTACAACACCTATCTATTGGGCACCTTGTAATCACTCACGAATACAAATTTAATCTTTCTGAATTATGTATTTCCATGCTGTGCTCATCTCTAGAAAAAAAGAATGGCATGAAAAAACAAGGTTTTGGGGAAAAGTTATTGATAAGCACTACCAAATATGCTGAAGAAGACTCAGATAAGATGAGGATTTCAAGACTTTAGTGAGAACAATTTCTAGGAAAATCAGATGAAATCTCAGCTGGGCCTAAACTTCGAGAGTATGTTTTTTCGAAAGCAAGCCTGTTTTTAACTCACAGCACAAGAAGACTACTTTTAAAGAAACAGGAGGAGCGAAGAAATGTACATGTAGGATCCAATCTAGAAAGAATGAATGGGTACTGGAAGTATTTTCCTTATTGTAAATCTTTTGAGATATACTTAGGAATAATGTTAGAACATTACAAAATGTGATTTCTTGTACATACAATTAGAATATAAAGCAGAGAACTCAAGCTCCCGATTTCAGTATGCAAGACATTATGAAAAGAAAAGTAAACTAAATATCTATTGAAGAGTACACAGAGGAAAAAAAGTGCTCTGCCTTCCTTTTCTTTATGTACAAATACAGAAACATTTGGGTCAAACACGAATATTTGTTTTAGTCCCTTGAAAGCTGCAATTATAACAGCAGGAAGAAAAAGAAAACATGAATCTATTCCACGTTGAGCTACAGTATTAGAAAAGGGAATGGATGAAGAGGGGAATGACTTCCATGGTTTTGCTATAAATCTTAGAATGTAGCTTTTCATTTTTCAGTTAGTAGTAACTTCTAAGAACATATAGCCATTTCTCAATTAACCAAGGCAATGAGGAGAGGAAAAATCAGGCTAACACACAATTTAATCATCTTGCACTATTGCCTAGGGGAGAGGCAGGGGGAAACATAGAAAGATTTACGTAGATAGCAGCTTTAACCAGTATAATGCAGACAGGCACCAGCTACACATCCCAAAACGCCAACTCTTAAAGCCAAGAGCTTTGATTAGGGAAAAACAAGGCCTAACTCATTCATAAACCATATAATCCAGCTATATTGTTAACTCTCCATTATGCAAAGACACTCCTTCAAGAAAATTCTGACACATTTTTACAGCATTTTTCTTTGACAATTTCAGAGGTACTGAAAAGCCACTCATTATCTTAATAGTTATTTTAAATGGAAGAAATCCTCTCCTTTGCATACATACCCACACACAAAAAGGCATCCCCTGTATCTCTAAAGCTTTATCCAGGAATTGCAGGGATTTATAGAGCACCAGAAAATTCCAAACTGAAAGAATATTATTTGAAAGATTCTGAAGTCTGTAAAACAAACAGATACCTAGAAAAAAAATAATACTACCATATACAGAAAGCTTAATACTGTGATGAACACTTCACAGGTTTTCTTCTATTTATGAAATATATTTGAGATAAAAGCAATACAGACATAATATATCCAAGGAATGATAACTGCAGAATTTAGAGCATAGTCTAAGAAAAACCTTAACAACAAAAATAAACATAAAAGAAGAAAATTCATAATGTTATGACACTTCCCTCCCATGATGCCATCAAAATTTATAAGTTTTCTCACAGACCGAGATGTCACATAAAGACTGCTATACAAAGTATATTCACAACACATGTATATATGCATAAGTATTGGTATAAACTCTTATGTTGTTAACACTGCCATTAATTAGTACACTTACTTCTGTAGGTCCATTTTGGAACTCATAGGCTGCTTCTAAACCCTGGTACCCAGAAGCACCCAGGCCATACGTTATTTCAAATCTTGTCCCAGCTTATGTGTAGACTGCCTCCTCTCCCCACCATCGTGCTTTTTGTAGGAAAAGAATGGTCTGGACAGCAAGCAGTAATGGTGCCACAGCAGACTCCAGAAAGCTCTCCTCTCAGGGCAGTTCAGGGACCATCCCGGACAGGTGAGGTTTTGTGTGACAGATCACAGCCACCCAGAAATTTTGCAGTGGTATAGTGTGAGGTTTTTCAGGAGATGCAGTTGTTTCCAAAGGTATGAAGACTCGGTAATAGACAGCTAAAAAACACTCCAAAAGCTCTTTAAAACTCTGAATACAATTAGCAGGTAAAAATCAAAAAAACTTTTTTTTTTTTTTTTTAAATCTGTAAAAGAGAACTCTATCTTTTTTAATGAAAAAGAAAAGGTAGAACTGGCATTAGTATGACAAGTGATATAAAGATGAAAAACTTTTTTTTTTTTAAACTAATCCTTAGAACCTAGAACTTCAATTTTATCTTGTTATTCTACAGTGTTCCAAGTGCACAAGCTAATTACCTGCTCTCTGTAACAAGTTCCAAAAGACGGAAGAGGAATAGTTTACTTCCATTTTGAAAAAGGCAAAGCCATGATAAACAGTAAACTATGCAAAGTCAAGGGTGAGTCACATATTTTAAGAAACTAAATTTTACAATACTACACAATTTGCCATATAAAGTGCCATATAAAAAGTTCTAGAACACACAAAAACAGAACAGCAACACTAATTCTTGTTCTTTACTCTTAGATGTCTTCATTCATGGAAAATGAAGGTGTTGAAATTAAAAATGGGAGAAGGTGAAATATCATAAAAATATGATCTACAACAATAATAACAATGCAAGTTATTAGGCAGAGGAGTACCAATTAACTACAATACCTTAGTGGCCCAAATATTTTCATTTTCCCGAGATATGTTCCCCATGAAAAACTGTTTTTAATTTTTAAAGACTAGAAATGTATTCCATTGCGATATACTCTTTGTGGCTCCATCTCCCCCGAGCCACAAAGCAAAGAAGGTTTTGCTGGTCCAATAATAATATAATGCTATAGAGAGGATTCTGTCCTGGCATAAAAAGATCCACCATTTCACATGGTGTAATTTTTTGCAGTAATGTTTTTTTAGCAGAATGATGATGTTATCCAAGGTTTTGTCACTTTAGAGGTGTGCACGGGTCTACTCTTCTGCACTGAAAATACAGCTTAAAGAAGCTTTCTGGATGTAAATTACAAAACCAAAAGAAATCTTTACGACAGAACAATTTATTCAAATGAAGTTATGTCTCAGTGTACTCGTGCTCCACCTTAAACCCATTAATTGCTCCCACTTCAGCCCTTCTGATACACTATAATCCCAATTTTTTCATTAAAACACACATTATCTTTCATTCCATTCTTCTTCCAGTATTAGCGCAAATTTTTTCCCCTTCATTAGAAGTGTTCCCAAATGAACAGTACCAGCATCAAACTCATATAACATCCCAATCCAACAAAGAGACTTCCTCTTATGACTGGTCAGTAATCAAATAGAGGTCTATTAGTTTGCATATGTACTCTATGGCAGTTTACATTACGCCCCAACGGACAGATTAAAGCAGAACACAATTTTAAAGCCATAATGTTCAGAAAGATGCCCCAACATGAGCAGGCAATTTGCAGTATATGGCAACACTGTGAAAAAGAACCTGAGTGAACTAATATGTATGCGCAGCAGACAATCAATGCCCAGGAGGGAATAAGAGGGCTGAGCTGCTTGGCAGCAAACCCAATCAGTTCAGCACCCGCAAGCACAGAACTGCTGCAAAGGACTAGCACACATCTATCCTTCAGAGAGCAAAGGTTACAGAGGGGCTGCTGGAACTATTACACCAGGTCAGAGAACGTGTATTAATGAGCTGGGAGACTGAGACACTGTATAACGCTATACGTATTATACAATAACAAAGGTCATGAGCAAATTCCTATGGATGTTAGATAGAAAGAATGGGCTGACAAATAATAAACTGGGCTTTCAGTTGTGTTGTGTTATCCTGAGACAAACCGAACATGAAACGTGTCCAAAAGAACCACACACAGGCACAGCAGAAGCGAAAACTAACAGCAGAGGGAAAAAAGTAATATACGGAGTGCTCATACATAACTGGTGCCCAAAGGAAAGCTTTCAAGTACCAGAAATAAACCTGTTTCAGAGACACACAGTCTATTAGAAGTAGGACTTATTTGATGATTTTTACAAAAATATACCTCAAAAGGGAAGGAGGAAGAAAAGTAAGAATACATTTTTAAAAGAAATCAGCTAGTACATATAACAACAGCAAAACCTACTTGGAAAAGAACAGTGTTCACTTAGATGCAAGTTTTTTTCAAATTACAGCATTAGATTTACTGCCAAACTACTATGGAAAACAGTACTTAGTATAATTTAAAATTATTAAAAGCTGCACAAGAACAGAAAGCATACATAGAGACAGTGAACACTGATACTGTCAATAGGTGTGCAAAATATTGCCAAAAAAAAAGAAAAAGGAAAGGAAAAAAGTTGTCAGCCATCAAAAAAAGAGCCTCAAGAAACAGAGACAAGCATTCCTTACTGGTTATTGAAGGAGAGGAAGTCAAAAGTGACATAAATAAAACAGGATGGTTTTCTCCTACGTACCAAGGAAAATCTTGATAAAGGTCGGCAGTACTTCAGTGAACTTTGGGTCGGAACACCGATTTTATTATTATTGTAAAGGGGAAGGAAAAGGATAAATCAAGGTCAGGAGATTCTGTTAGAATCATTATAAGATATGAAAACGATTTTGGTTAAATACTTCTCAGTAGTCTTGTGAAAGAGATAAGAATCAATACAGAGAGGTAAAGAAACACATAACAGAAGCAGCAACAATCATGAGAAGCCTCTACATCATGCAAAAGAAAATCAGTTGTCCATAATCAAAGCAATAGATATGGTGTCTGAAGGCAGAAGATACTTAGCTGAATTGCTTTTGTGTTGTTAGTTAACACAGTTCCTGGTCTTTAAAAGAGCAATGATCATATTCTGAAAGTTGTCATCACCATTAAGGTCTATTGCCAATTAAAAACAATTAAAAAAATTAAAAAAATAGTTAAACAACTAACACCTACCCACCCCAATATTAGAAGTATAAATGCAAGTATACAAGAATAAGATTGTCTCTCAGAGAAAATATATCAGCAGAACTCACAGAGCAGAATTTTACTGGTAAACTGTCCTACCCAGACAAATTAAGGTGTCCTTAAAAATTCCCCTCTCAAGAGTTCAATTATCCAACTCACAACAAGGCTACATGAATGAATTACGCCTACTAAGAACAAGAGCTGCACAGTTAGACCCAAGATGGCATACAGCGTAACCACTGCCAGTATGCAGAAAAATAAATCCAGGGTTGTTAATGTTATTTTTCTTTTTAAGTAAAAAGAAAATTGGAATGCAGCAGCTGGAAATAGCATTATTATAAGGGAAAACTCTATGAACCTTTTCTTTGTGTGAAATTCTGTTCCATTTCTGACACCTCATTATTTACATTCAAAGCAAAATACTTGGAACTTTATACACAAAACAGTGTATGTAGCCAACAAATATAAAACCTTATAATCAACAAACAGATTGGAAAATCTGCATTTAGGCACAGAAAGAGAGTAATTTTTATAAATGACCAAACTGCTGTGTGCATCTTTAAAATCACTAAACAGAACTTTTAGACTCCTAGCACCTTCAAAACATACTTCTACACTTACTAAACGCCCTCTTTACAATTGAATGTGTGTAACAGTCAAAACTAAAGCCACATTATTAATAGTGGAAATTTGAAATCTCTTGGGATTATTTCCTACCTTTTTTTTTTTTTTTTTCCTTTTAGAACCAAATGTTTTGAGTCTGGTGCAACTAATAAATAAATAAATAAGCACCAAAAATGCACTGCATTTGTGTGTAATTTATGTGCAATATTAAAATAAAATCATGGATCTTTCAGCTTGGGAGCATTCCTCTCTTAATTCTCCAGGGAGGTAAAAAGATCATTGCTAATGCCGCCCATGGCATTTTGAAATGCAGTAACCATTACAGAAATGAAAAAAAAACCTGTTCTACAGATGCTGAACTAAACTCCGATTCTCGATTATTCTAACCACAAACAACAGGCAACCATGTGGATGGACAATTTGCAAATCAATCAGGGGAATAACAGAAGTTAGACTCTAGGTTAGTACATTTGTTATGTCCTTGCCAAAATTTTCCTTGCTGCTAAATTAAAATGTTAGCTTTCAAGCATATGACAAATCTTATTTACTCTATTTATGGTTAGTTAATTCTCAATGAGGAGCTGTTTTACTTATCTCCAAAATTTGCTTGTGAAGCATCTATGAGGTATTTTAATCTAATAATTTTAATCTAATAATATCCTTAATCTCTTTGTTTTTGCAACAAGATACAAGTCCGGAACACAGGGGCAAGACAATATTTTTGTTTCCTTCTTTGTTCCCCGAAATCAGATGGAAATGGAGAATGTCAAGAAAGTAAGTTTCCACTACCTAGAAGCAGAAAATAGGCTTACAAGATTGCCAGTTTATAGCCTAAGAAGATTAATTCCTGCACTTAAGCCATAATAGAGGACAATCTAGAGAGGACTGATGTTTAGTTGAATTGGTGCTATTTGCTCTGACGCAGAAGAAATAGGAAGCTGTTTTAACCTCCCATTCACACTGTAAAATAAAAGACAGCATGTGCATAAGCAAACTCCAGCATGGAATTCTTACCAGTTTTCTTGGTAACAGCAATCTCCTAGGCAACTTGTGCAATGAAATGAAAGTAAGAGTACATTTTTGACTTCTGACCTTGTGACAATCGGTAGGTAACACTGGGGAGAAAGAAAACATGCCGAAACTCTCGCGCATCTCACAACACTGCAATGAATTTAACTGCAAATTAGTTTCTTCTATACTATAGACATGAGATTACCTGCATGACCAGCCATGCAGGAGTTGCTTAGAAGTGGAACACAAGAATCCAGCAGTCTTCTCCACACAAAGGAGACAGTGGCTGCAAAAGCAGCAACTTCTGATTCCACTTGCCTAAACTACTTCTTGCCTCTCTGTGAATGGTCAGAACAAGCTGGTGTATCTGTGCCTGTACAGTCCGACACGACTTTGAGCTACGGCAAAGGTATCTTGCTAAACTAAGCTGCTTTAGAAACCATCTCTCTTTTAGGTCGACTTGAATGTGCCGAATTATCTTATGTAAAGATGCCGTTTCACAACACTAAAGGATACCAGCAAGGATAATAATTTACATAAAACGATCACTCTTAACAAAAATTTAAACAAAAAAAAAAATACATGACTAAACTTTCTATACTAAAGTGTCATGTTCTCTGCATGTTAATTTAGCTTTAGTTCAGCTTTAAGCACAATGCTAAGAAACATCTTATCTTTGCAGCAGTTTTCCTAAATTCATTTGTCAGTTAGGAAAGGTTAATATTATACATGCAGCTTGTAGAGAATATAATTTCTAATTTTAAATACTTTCAGCCCCCTACAAGTTTAGGCACAGATCAAAGGCAACATTCAATCCTATCTGTGTTCTGGTGGTGGGGTAGCTATTGGCCACAATTACGTAACAAATCTTCTCATAGCTGAAAACGCAGCCTATATAGTAAATTGAGTAGATCCTAGGTGGCACTGCTCTAGCTGTATATTTTGTACAAATTCAATAGATTTTTTTCTTCTGGATCTTCAGCATTGCTTTTATATGTTTTTATAGTATGCTAAAACACCAGGATAGGATATTAAACAGTACAACTATAACAAAAGTATTTCTTTAGGTATCAAAGATCTCTAGCTTCTGTTCTCTTTTTCAATTTTTTATTTCAGCCAGCTAACCCTGTACTCTGTGTGTCAGATAAATGCACACGTAAGCAGGTTTAATAGTTCTAATTATACTACATTCTAGCTGTTAGAACAGTAGTCTTCTGTAGGAAAAGACTAAAGCATTTTAAGAAAGAGCAATCTACTGTACGAGTTCTGAGCATTTATTCTCAGGATTTGCTATAGGCAAGCACGAAGAAATTTAACACTACAAGAGTTTGGGTCTTTTTTTTTTAAAAAAGTACAGCAAAAAATAAAATTTAGTTATTCCTTTTCCTCTCGTTTATACTATACGGTGAAGTGAGCACCACTTATAAACTACGTTAACTAAATCTTGCTGTATATGTATAATAAAGCAGGATGTGGCTGTAGAACAGCACAAAGGCTGGTTTTTTTCTATTACAGCTGGAGTTTCTTACAAATAAGAGTCCTTCAATTAATCTTACTTATTAAATAAAAAGCTGTCTAGAGGTGCCGTTCACATGTTTTACTTTCTGAAGTAGAGCACTTGTTTTCCATTGTGCTAATTTCCTGGCAACTGGAATGACAGACAAAAAACCTAAGATGTCATTCAACAGCTCAAAGGGAAAGAGAAGCTACTCCAACAGGAGAAAACTCCAGAAGATGGATGAACCGCATTGATCGCAAGCGCTGAAAAAAGTGTGTTAAATGACACTTCACATAATGATACAGAAGGACTCTGAACGAAAGGGATGAAGTACTTCCAGTGGTAGTTCAGGGGCAAGAACTTCGCTATTGAAGGTAAGCTGATATATCAAGGTGGGGCTCAAGGACAACTTAATCAGTGTCAATTATGTTAAAGAGATGGGGGGAGGTAAAGCCACAGAAGATCAGACTCAGCAGCACTCTCACATAACCTAGCGTTAGCCACTAAAATATATGGATGCAGGTTCTGTGGCGTAACACTTGTATTGTTTCCAAATTCAAGAACCTTGTAAGTGCCTCAGACCTCATTTAAGGATTTTACATTCCAGTTATGAAGTATTCATGAATATTTTGGAAATCTTCCTATCAGAAGATATCCTACCTTCCTTAACCAGAAGCAGGTATGTCAGCTATAGAAAGCAAGTTCATGCCACATTACATTAGATCAATTTAATGTTCAATGTTTCATCATTTATAGATCAATTAATATTTGGTCTATAAAATGGCCATCGTTTAGGTGAAAACTTCCAAAAACAGTCACATACATTTTCAGACACTACTTCATTGTGAAAGTTATTGCAAAACCTAAAGCTTCAGATTCTGAAAAATGCAGTCATTTATCAAGGTACTTTAAAAAGTTACAAAAGTGTAGTTATAGATATCCGATACCGAAAATTTTGTTTGTGTTCTTTCAAAGAAGGTAATTTTATGCAGATTTCTATAGATTCTAGAAATATGTATGTAATTCATTTTAGCATTTTCAACATGACACGTGACATCAAAAAATCATAAGAAAATTAAAGGGGAAAGGGGATCTTATTTTTCACCTAGGTTTACATCAATATAACAATTTGTCTTATTCAGAAGATTTACAGCAGACAGGCTGGGCAGAAAGCACGTAGCCTGTGTGCCCTCTATTTCATTCCTTCCCCAAATTATTCCAAATTCCTTGAAACATTTAGGAATCTTGGGGAAGTCAAGCAGTCTCCTGACTGCCTTTTTGCCTCGTAAGGGTAATAAGTCATTGTGAAACAAAAATTACATTAAAGTTGTGACAGAAATCAAAGTATTTAGAGGCTGAAGCATACTACAAGTCCTCTGAAAGGACGTGTACATTATGAAAATCATCCAGGTGGTGTACCTTTCATGCCTCTGTACTGGAAGACACTTAAGAGTATTTTCAGTTTAATTTTGTACACAATTATGGCTTTCATCACAGCTGAAAGATTACCGAAATACAAACCATTCTTTCTACACAACTTTTTTAAATAGAAGAAATCACACCTATGTTGTAGCATAACAGTAACTAGGGGAATGGAAACACAACGCAACAAAATATTTATCAATGCAAAGGATGCCTCGCATATAGGGATAAAAATAAATTATACCAGCATGCATAAACTCTTCACATAATTATATTTTATATACAAGCACACAAAATGCCCTAATTTACGTCTGCTATTTTATTTGAACCCAGAAAGTGACAAAGTATTTCTCTGGAGCCGTACTGTATAACAGATAAATTTAAAAACAATAAGGAGTAGGTTTATACCTCAAGTGTCTCGATTTTGGCAAACTCAGGCCCAAGAATTATGGATCCTTTATAATTACTTTCCCAGTATGAGGCGCAGTTCATAATCTAGAGTATTTCTTATGCTTCTTCACTGTATGAACCCCAGAAGTTTGTAGAACTAAACATGACTCAGAACCTCAATTTAATATTGGTTTTGCCCATTTAGAATGTTACAGAAAGGTAATTTCTAAATACAGACAGGATAGCATCTGAGAAAAATGTCTTCAGTTCCTAGAATATTGTCCAAAGCTAAAGCATCTACTCTGTAAATACCTGTGTATAACAAATTCACTTAAAACTAATACAGTTATCTTATCTACCCATATCAATGCTTAAACACTCATATTGCTTACCTAGACTGTCTTTGTCAGGTGAGTATTCTGTGTGAAGCAGATTTTCAAATTCTGCTAAAAAGTAGTAGTAACTAAAAAAGCTTTCCTGAAAGTTCCAAACAAGAACAAAATTAAAATAATTGGTTCTGGATTTAAAAAACAAACAAACAAACAAACAAAAAAACCCAACCAACAAACAAACAAAACCCCACATAACCCCAGGCTATTTGAGACTCCAATGGTGAAACTGAAAATGAAACTAAACCAACTCATCTTCATCACTGCTCTGCATAGGGTACTGTGAGTGCCGATGAAACAAACAGAAACAAACCAAATGTTTGAAACTATTCGTGTTACCGAATACAGCCGGTTTTGTTTTAAACCATGGTAACAGAATTGCCTTCAACCGTTACAGGTGCCAAGGAGGAGAAAGCGCACATTTCTTGGAAACAGAATAGCTCATTAGACTTCGCTGCAATCTTTCCAGAAACTGCAACAATTTGGGTTCTGCAGAAGGAAGGCACATGCCTCAAGTTCCCACTTTCTAAGAATTCACCTACATCCCAAGCTGCTTCCTGTGCAATAATCCACACAGGCTATTTCAAAAACCAAGTCACGTACAAAAATATTCCATTATTCTACAGGAGACGTGCAGCAGAAGGCCCTGATTCAGCAAATAGTTAAGAGCAGACTTAAACAGTGTTCCAATCATACTGAATATTCAAACCGCAGGATCCAATCTCAATGTAACGTGACAGATTTCAGAATAACCCTGCAAAGCCGAAAGTCTATTGATACAAAAACTGTGAGATGACTACCACAGTGGTTTCCAGACTTTTCAGGTCTGGACTCTGCAGCTCTAAACGCTGAAAAACGCTCTCCTGCACCCTGCGCGGCACAAGCCAAACCCCAGGGTAAGGGACTTGCTATTCTCAGCCACCTGCTGCAGACCCCCGGCCCTTGGGCTCCTCCGGCTCTGCAAACTGGAAACCCCTTCTCCACACCTGCTTTCCCTGCACTTTAACCCCAACCTCCATTCTCCACACCCGCTTTCCCAGCACCTTAACCCCAACCGACCCCTCGACTTCTCTCCCCACAGCCACCCTAACCTCATTTGGCCCTCTGCCCTCAGGCGAAACTTGCCACAGAAAGGCAGGGGATGGCGGGGAGGAGGAAATAAACCGTTTCCTGTTACTTTACTCCCTGCAGCCTGGTTTAAGCAACGCCGCCCGGGGCAGCCCGGCTGCCCGCCCGCGGCGGGAACCCCTGGACGAGCGGCCGCGGGGGGCCGGCCCGGCCCCGGGAGGCGCCTCAGCGGAGGGGCGGCGCGTCGCGGCGTGAAGGGGGGCTGCCCACCGCCAGCCACGGCCCCTCGCCGCCCGGACGGCCGGGCCGGGCCTTGCAGCGCAGTGGGACCGGCCGGCGCGCAGTTGGGGGGGGGGCAGGCAGCGGCAGGGGATAGGGGCGAAGGCTACACACCCAGCAGCAGGCCATCCATGTCAAAGATCAGGTGAGTGACCGGCCGCAGCGCGGCGGAGGACGAGGGAGCGGACATAGCGAGGCCGGAGCAGCCGGGGGGGGGGGGGGGCGTTGCTCCTGGTGGCGGCGGCGCAAGCGCGCTCCGCCGCGGCGGCCGGAGCCAAGGGGGAGCGGTGCCGGTGCCGCCGCCGCGGGGCAAGGCCGGGCCGGAGCCGTGCGGCGGTTGGTGCCGGGAGCGCCGTTGGGCGGGCGGGGAGTGGAGGAGCACTCCCCCGCCTTCCCCCCCCTCCCCCCTTTTTCTTTCTTCTTTTCTTGTAAAAGCACTGACCAATTTTCTTCGTGGGCCTCTTCGTGGAGCTCGTTTCCTCGCAAACTTTTGCGTGTCTGTGTAGGGATTTTAGAAGGGTGATGTTACCGCTGGGTCGTAACAGGAGCCATAAACAAAAAGGCACAAATCTTTGTACAACTGTGAGGAAAGAGTAAGGTAATAGTGTGTAAACCCATCTCTTAAGGGTTGCTGATGTGAGCTGTGGGTTGATTTGGGTGCTTTTGTTTTGTTTTTGTCTTTTTTTTTTTTTTTTTTCTGAAACATTCAAGAAGTTTTGAGGCGCAGGGAACAAGTTCTTGAGATGAAGCAAAATCTTCCGGAGTGGACACATCACCTGGTTTTGCCTGGGCAGCTGTGAGGGAAAGAGGTAACTTTCCTCATCAGTCTTCCCTTTTCTATTCTTTTCATGCAGGTAACCCGCCGTCGGGCATCGAGACCGTTGAAATACCAGTTCCAGAAGCAGATATGAGAAGTGCTGTATCAGGCTCCCAAGGTGACATACTTGGCTTGAAAATTTGTACTGCTTCACAGTTCTGCGTGAAGGCGATGGTTAGTGGTGGCTTCGCAATAAGGGAAGTCCTGTCTCTTTTGTCTGTAGGCACACCTCTCAGCAATTCACGTTTTCTCTGACAGAGCCTCCATTTGAATGGGCGATACTTCACCATTTTAGCAAACTGGTCGTGTTTTTTAAAGCCCTAAGTGTAGGTGTCATACAAGCATCTTTGAATTTTAATTTAGCCTCCTTATACATCTTACCTACCCCCAAAACTTATCCCTTAAAAGAACCCTCACCCTGCGTTTGTGAGAAATATCATTAACACAAAGTCCTCATAGCTCCTCCTATCTTGGAAATAAGAAGACAAATAAAATATCCTTGGCCTTTAGCTTCACCTTTAATAATAAAAATTTTCTTTCAAACAAAGCTTTTTGACTTTTGGGTTGGCTGTCTGTTTATTTTTTTTTTATAACTTGTCATATTTTGTAATGATTATATTTGATAATGCTGCTTAGGCCCTGCCTGCGTCGGCTAGGAAAAGACTGCACAGTGCCTTAAGTGTGTTTTAAAAATGTCACACGTAGTCGTGAGGTGCGTCTGTTAGTTCTTGCATAGATTTAAGAAAATGGGTCCTGTGCTTCCAGATTAAATTTTTCTTTGTAACCTTACAATATGAGTGTTAAGAATGCACACAGCTCTTGGTGTTTCTGCAATAAACACTGTACAGTTAACTCAATGCTCCAGCTTTGTTTCAGACAACAAATGTGTTAGTTTCCTTAGTAGTCCACTTAGGTGGAAGCATAGCTAGAATCAAAAGAAAGACCAAATCCTAAGTACAGGATGTCCAAAAAAGTGTTAATCTGTTAAAAAGAAAAAAAAACAAAAAACAAAAAACAACATTATCGTAATCTCAATGCTTGTAATATTCTGCTGTTCTAAGGAATAATGTGTTTCTGCTGTAAGACGGTACGCAGTTGTGGCAAAAACTTCAGGAGAGTGAGTAATGAGGTTGTATGGCAGTTGTACCTGAGGTGGATTCATTCACTTTCTAATTATCTAATACTCTAAAAAATCCACCTTTAATTGTATTTGTTGGCATAGTAACACCTCTACTTGTTCACAAAAAAGCTACATCAGTCGGGTATCTTGAGTCACTGTTCTAATTGGAGAAAAACATAAGTATTTTGATCACAACTCCACCTTCCCCTTTGCCCTCCCCAAAAGGGGAAATACTTACTATTTTTAGTGTGTAAACCACCAGTTCATCTCATAAAACATAAGACTTATGCCAAACTTTAAAGTCCAAATCCTAAAGACAGCATACTTGAAAAAAAACCCACAAAATTAAAGTGTGATGAACCTTTTTAGGGTTAAGTGGTCTGTGATACAAATCTTATTGTGCACATTTCAAGACAGTCAGGTTACCTGACATGCTGGCAACCTCAATTGGCTTTGCTTTATTTTGGCTCATCAGTGATAATAAACATAATGTTAGCTTACTTAATTCTTCAAAGCTACATTCAAACACAGGAAAATCTTCCCAATGTAGACAAACTGTTTAGGTTTATTCAGCGTGACTAGGTCTTGTCTAACGGAATAAGATGCGATGGAAGTCCAAGCAAACTTCTAATTCGTCATGGACCATAGTTTTCTAGATGCAAAAAGAAGTGAAAATGCTGACCTAATTTTTAGGTCTTAAATAATTCTCAGCAGTAGTAGGTTTGTTTTGGTTTTGGTTTTTTTTTTTTTTCCTTTTTAAGGAGTGAAAAGAAGTTGAGATTAACAATTGTGCAGTTGATTTTTTTTTGTTTGCTACTTCTTTTTTTTTCTTATTTATTTTAAGTCTGTTTCAAGTGGAGAAGACTTTATTTTAATAACTTTTGAGTTGTGGGAAGCATAGTGTGATGGAGGTACAGTAACTATGAAAATCAACAGTTAATTATATGCTTACTAACCTGATGTGTCCTTATTGAGAAGCATAAACTTGGGTTACCGAGATGCAGTCGTGCAAGTAGACTTGAATCCCGCAAAGTCTGAAGAACAGAGTTAACTTCATGTACATTTTTAAATTAGTTTAGCTTGCTATTTGGGCACATACCAAAGCAGACGAATAAATCTTTGCCAAGTTTTACATTTTATGGTGTTACATGGTACGTGTACAGGTTTTTAAACGACTGTAAATTAGCTGCCTGTAGGTGTTCCTTCTTATCCCAAACAAGTCTATTTTCTCTGGCTTTGTAATAATATTAAAATCACTTTGGTTTTGTTATTCTTCCATATGAGATGAGGTAAAAATACTCAGGTGTGTATTCACATGGGGTTATTAAGTATGCAGCACAATGTTTATGTACACAATCCTCATAACCTTTTTTTTTAATCTTTGTATTTTTTTGGGGGGTTTTCTTTACCTTGAAACTAAAAAGTTTTTCACGTCACTGGAATACTTGTGACTTAGTTCTTTTCCAGGCAAGTAAAAGCTTCAGAATATGCTTAAGTGTTTTCTTGGTTAATACACTTGACTCAAAAATCGCAGTTTCCTATTTCGCTACTTCATATTGTGCTTGAAACATGAATTCAGTTACAATATTTTTATAACATTGATAGGAGCATCATGCACTATGTTTCACACGGAAATGACTGACTATTTTTCTTGTTCTGCAGGAGCCTTGGCAAAGAGGATAAACAGATTATAATCCATTTTAGTTTGAATATTAAAAAAGGATCTAAAGACTTGAATAAATACAATAATTTAAAAGCTTTCACAATGATTTACATGAACAGCTGTTAAACCCACTATTAGTAACAAATTACTTGGAATGACTTAGAGTTAAATGTAATTTAATTCAGGTATCAGCTGAGATTCACAACAGTTGCTATAGTTGAGCCTATAAGCCCTCAGAAAGTGAAACCCCTCCCAGTGCTGGATGTCACTAAACAAGAGCTTTTCACCCAAAGAATACGAATTAAGTGAATTTTCTTGTTTCAGTTCATGTTTTTATTGTTGCAGAAGGGAAAATGAGCACATATCTTCAGGCTATGAAATAATACCCTACACCTGCTGATCTAAGTCATGTTTTATTGATTACATAAGTCAAAAGGGAGTATATCCTCTTTAATGAATCGTCTTACAGCCAAACAAGTAGGGGGAGGAGAGCTGTCCATTTTCTGGATTTTGATATTTACCACCAATTACAAGTCAGTTAGTTACAAAGGCAAGAAGGATGATGTGTTATGCTTCAGGAGAACAAAGTGAAGAAGATAAATGTTGGTCATCTGTAAATGTAGATGAAGCACTATAAAAAGGTGCTTAAGCAGCAATGAGGGGTGAAATTCTCTCAAAGCCAACCAAGCACACAAGAGGGAAAAAGGGATCTGCGATATTTTTAGATGTCAATCGCTGTATTTATTGATGGGATTGTACAACAGAACAAACAGTTTCTGAAGCTGGGAAATGAAGGCTTAATGCCATACTTCAAGCCCTTTTTGCTTCCCATTAAAATAACTCAGAGTCATTTTCTTCTGTGGTTTATGAATTAGGTTTTTAACATCATTTTTGGTCATCCAGTAAAATATTGGCTACACGGAGGCAAAGTGTTCAGGTAATTATCAGTGTTACTGTAATTGAAATCCTGAAGGGCTTAATAGGTGGGTCCTGTTTAGCCCTAAACTATCAGAAGGATTAGGACAGAAGGGAATGCATCCCCAGGTAACATCTGAAGTGTTCTATCTTCTTTTGCTTTTCCTGTGTGATGCGGGCTTCCTCTGCAGGATCATTTGCAACTTTATTTATCTGGCTTTCCATTGTAGCAAGAGCATAAAATATTATTTATGCTTTTAGTTTCCGTGTCTTCATGTGAATTTTATGGCTGTATTTTTTCGTCTTACTACAGTTCAATTGTTACAGATTATAGGAAATCTTTTGTATTTGTAGTGCCATGTGGAATATACATTCTGTCAGCCTTCCTGAGCAAGACATCTATCACTTGGTAGAACTGAATGCAGTTCCCCTTCCAGTGGTCCCTTTCAGTCCTGTGTTCCTAAGCTCAGCCTCTTCAAAGGCTGCTGTAATTACATCTTCAGATGCAAGAGAGAAGGAACTGTGATTCTCTGGGTCATGAGGTCTCTAAGCCACTGATGTATAATGCTCCAGATTCAAGTTTTATGTGCATGTTCCCCAGTCAGCATGCAGCAAGCTGTGGAGAGTTGACTCTCCAGAGCTCAGACGTTCTTTCCTTGTGGGTGCATGCCCTTACAATTTTTTATGTACCCAGAAGGGTCGAGCAGAGATAAATGAGCTCACTGACACTCAGCCCTGAATGTCTACATGATCAGAGTAAGCGTGCCATCAGTCTAGGTAGTGCAGGGAGGCTGATGGAGGTCAGCTATTGTACAGTACCACAACGTTTCCATTTTTGCAGTGGTTCTAGCAGTCTGAGTGTCTAGATCTGTCTAGCCAGAGAAGTTGTCGCACCGTGCTGGAACATATGAAGTAGCAGAAATGATGGGAAGGGAGAGGAGAGGGGGCAGTACCAAGCAGAGTTAACCAGCTGCTTCTTCAATCCCTGACTAGGGGAGTTAGGACTTTTCCGTGGCTGCAGTAGTTAGTGTACTGCCCATCCCTTTGGGGAATTCTTCCCTCCTGAAGCTGCTGCCCTCTCTTCCTCCCTACCTGTGCAGAAGCGCAAACACTGGTAGTATACTTCAGAACATGCTGTTGTGGACAGCCAATGTCAAATATGCTTTGTGAGAACTAGCATATAGGGCACTGACTAATTTTTGTGTGAGGAAATAGTCCCTTCATTAGGTTGTCTGCCTACTTTAAGTTAAGCATGTGTTTACGTGCCTTGGGGAATTAGGTTCAGTGTGTTGTAACAAAGTGTATGAGAAAATAATGTAGCCTTATTTCTTATTTTATACTTTGAACTAAAAGTTTCTTAGCAGAAGATCAGTAACAGATACTTGTTTTCATAAAACATTTGTAAAACAAGAAACACCACTTGTAAATACTAATACAGTTATATATTATGGGTACCTACAAGGAAGCATTGTAGTCCCGGTGCTGTCAAGCCAGTGAGAACCTGATTATTATTTTTGTTTCCTGAGACAGCTAACTCCATCTACTAAGTGCATTTCAAACATTTCACCTTGGGTTCTGTAAGGGGAATGATTGCTCACAGTGACAGTGCAGGATTGAAAGATTCCTAAATTCATATTTCACATGCTTATAAGTAAGACCACAAGAGATATTCAAGATGGAGATGAATTCTTTGCATTGAGACAGAACTGTATATGCTTAAAATGTCTGTCCAGACATTATGCGGAAAATTTTCTAAAACTTTCAGTGAATCTTTTGCTCTGCTAGGATACCCTATGTTCTTCCTCTACTTTTTTTTTTTTTCTTTATTTAACAAACTTCATTCCTTTAACCTTTCCTCATAAGTAATGCTTTCTGAACCTTTTAGCATTTTGATTGCTCTTCAGGTTTCTAGTTTTTCTGTATCCTTAGAGAAGTCCAGTGCTCAGGTACATTTTTGTAGCTGTGGGTTTTATAAGTGACAAATATGAAGGCCATCTTCTACTAACAAAACTGCTGTCTTAATCTCAGATATAGGATTCCTTTGAATTAACCTAAAATCTGAATTACCATGTTTGCCATAGTTTTATTTTGTTCACTAATGATTGATTTGTAATTCTTACAAGTATTTTTTACTACTTCTGCTTTGTCAGGTTGTTCCCCATTTTGTACTAAGCCAAAAGCTGAAAACTTTTGTTGCAACTTGTCCAATTTAAAATCGTCTTTATGGATCACTTCTAGCTGTATCCTCATTAATTAAAGACAGTCAGTATTATACTTCACTGAAAGAGATCAGTGGCAACATATCTAGCCCATGAAGAGCTTAATACCTCTTCATACAGTTTGAAAGATTTTTCTGCATTTTTAAAGTATGAAGAATGATTATCTTGCAAGCCTGATGAGGCAGCTATCTGCAAGACGCTGTGTTGCAGAATGAATTGTTGTATCACTGTTCCAAAAATGTTGCATGTATCATTTAGACCAGTGGCTGCTGCAAGCAACAGAGAATGAGTATTATATTAATGACCACATTTGACAACCTGGCTCCATACTCTGTTTTTCACTGACTTCTCTTTTTTTCAGCCAACAATTATGTTCTCATCTGGAAAAATTAGACTAATGCAATTTTCCGAAAGCGATTAACAAGACTTTGAATATTAAGATGGCTGTATATCCTAATTAAGTAGGACATGCCATCCAGAAACTAGCCACCTTGAGTTGTGGTCATGAAATGAGGTAGGTTTAGGCTGTATTCTTGAGTTGCTGAGCTCGGGGGAAAGCCTGGGTGCTTCAGGAAGCATAGAGCTTCACTCAGTAGGTGGCACTCTTGTCGCTGAATCGCTACCAGTGTCTTCCGGGGTGGTGTCTGCACTAAAGCTTTTTAAAGTTGGTGGAAATATAGTAAATTCTTGCCCACTTGCAACTTTGGAATATATTTAGCTGGGTGATAATTGCGTCTTGAAGGACCTTGGAGGATAGGGACCTGCACGTTCATCTGCTTTTTCCGACTTCATCACATCCAGGAAATACAATAAAATACATTATCTAGTAGATCCAATGAAATATTTTTTTCCTGTCTGTTCAAGCCCATCTTTTTCTAAAGGTCCTGTTCCGTGTGTGCCTTGAGATAGCTTAGACAAGTATTATTTGATAGTCAGAAGCTATGGCTATAGTGACTACAAAACCTGGAGCTTTATTCTTACATGGCATAGCCGATATGTTCTTCCAGCTGAACTCCTATATGTAACTCTTAACTAAGGTTAAGCACAACCGTGACAAAAAAATACCAAAATCATTAGACAATGTAACTGAGTTCCATATATAAAAGCCATTGTGACTTCCTCAGAACTATACAAAGTCCTCTGCAGTCCACAGATTTCAGAAGTTCATATAATGATTCCCCTACATCCTTCAGGATGACTAGTGGCTACAGAATTTTTAGAGTGAAACTTGTCACTGGTACTTTTGGACTAAACTGAAGAATGAAGTTTAAACATCTGTTTTTCACTGAAGGTTTGTTGCAGAATAAATATCCTCAAACATCCAATAATCCAATTTGTAGAAAGTCCCTAGAAATAAGAGCTGTATCTTTTATTTCTGGATATGTGTGACTTTCAACAATATCTTCTGAAATTAGCTAAGTGCCTTGGGTTTTACTACAATAAGAGAAGTTAACAAATATCCTTTGTTCAATTTTTAGCTCTTACTGGTGTATTTCATTTGAGTCCCTGTTAAATACAAGTTTGTATTAACAGATTTATGTGTAAGCATAAGCATTTAGATGTGCATCAGCATTCAGACAATCTTAAGACAGCAGTGCATCATGTTTTGTTTTTACAAAAATATATGTACTGTACCTGGTAGATGAACACTTAGTGGTGTGATTAAGTTTGATCCTAAACTTTTAAAGCTTTGTCAGAGATGTTTTGATGAATTGAGACAAAATGTCTGCCTCACTGCAGCTCTGTACTTCCACTGGATTCTAATAAATCCAGTCATGCATCCTTCTATCTCCTTTTCTTCCCAAATACTATTTAAAAAATGATTTCTTTTACCAATTCAACTAGTTGAACTCTGTTATATGTATGAATGTTCATATATAAATGAGTAGATAGTCTGCTACTTGGTGACCATTTGTCTCTAACAAATTATGAAAGAAAAAACAAAGTTAGACTCCGTTCATGTCCATGTGGAAAAAAAAAACAAAAAAACCCAAAAAAACCAAAACCAACAATGCCAAACCACAAAACCAGATAATATAATCCATTAAAGAATATTCCATATCATTGGAGAATACATTACTAGGTAATGTAGTACCCTATTTACCATAGCCTAAATGCAGCCTCCCTTTAGCATTTCAGTTTTCAGTCCTACTTAAGCTTTGAAGTCATTGAGTAATTGTCACTTTAGCACCCTTTAGTGATTTCTAATCAAAGATGGAGAAGAAACACAAACAAAGAAAACCCCTCCATTCAGTCTCCATTCAGTGCTCAGATTTGGATAGGGGAGGATGTTTATTTTTTCACTCATTAACTCATCCAAATTTTCTGCATACTCTTTTAGTTAGAGTGAATAGATCTTTTTACACTGCATTTTGGTTTTCCATATCAAATGCCTTGAATTATCACATTAATTGCCACAGACAAGTCTGCTTTTCATTGAATACATCTATATTTTGGCATATATATCCTTATTTTATCACTACTTTCTTCTAATTTACATGATCACAAGTTTTTGAATTAATGTTGCTTAATAATAATTTGGTTTAATAGAATTTATTGTAAGTAAATAGTTATTACTATACATTACTGAAGAGTTGCAGTGTATGTACATAAGAAACTTGGTGAAGGACAAATATTTTTGTGATTTGTCAGGGAATGTTTCATCTCATCTCTTGTATCTCTCATAGTGCTTCTTATGAAGGATTTTTCCTCAGTACCTTCTAAAATATGATTTATCTAAACATATAATTAATGAAAGGGATTAAAAACTAGCTGATTATTCATTTTACGGAGGTTGACAAGGTTTTTAAAACTTGTCTTTGTTTTCACTTGTTAATGCTTTCAACAACTGTAAGACAATAGGTGCAGAGTTTTTCAAGGATTTAGGGTAGAGCTAATATTTCCTATTTGTATTTGAGACAGAGAAAAGGTTAATAATTTAAAACTGTTTCAAAATTGTTACAGTACAATGTTATTTTAACATAAAGGGAGGGAAATGCACAGCAGAAAAGCTCTGAACAAGCTGTACTGATTTCTTGAACCACAGAAAAACATAATTTAAACTTTGCACTTAGGCAACTGTTCAGAAACATTGGTTCAGTTTGATTTCTCCCAGTCATTGTTAGCTTCAGTATTTTTCCTGGGAGTAAAGTAAAATTTTATATTTAGAATGTAAGGCTTGTATTCTGTTAATTTTCAGTGGCACACATCTTTGGACATAAATCTTTCTTTTCCTGATCAAGTTTCCTTATGAAAAATACATAAATGGGGGTGGAGGAAGGAGAATAATATGTAAACTAGCTAGCACTTTTCAAAGTTTAATGAATGATTTTTCATTTTAGGGTCCTTGGAGCAGTCATTTTCTGGGGTCATATTCAGTTTTTAAGAGACTGCATAGTGAGGAAGCCAGGATGGGCGATGGTGTACAGTATTTATGTAGACAGAATTTCTAAATAATTCTGTGCCTCAAATGGAAAAGTTTGAAAACCACAGATCTGAAATTATACTTTAAAAGGTGTTTTAATGCAGTTTCTCAGAAGTTGCTATGTAGATATTCTGCAGGAACGCTTACAATGTGTACGGAGGGCGAAAATGTACCTGAGATTCTGGCATTGCCCTTGTTTTCCAAAAATATGATGCAAAGTTACTAGCACTTGAAAAGCCTAACAGAAGATCTTCAGCAACAAACTAAACCAAGTGTCTTGGTTACGCGTGTGTATATAGGCATTATGAAAACATGTTGAGATCATTTCCTACTGGTGAAGTTGTGTCTTATCAAGAAATACTGTTGGTGTTTTATAACAAGAAGCTGTCTTTTTCAGTGTTGTCCTCTCTTCCCCTCCACCCTTCTCTTTCAGTTCACGTGACTGGACTTTGTACCCATTTACTGATAATAAGCGCGCAGCCATCTTGTTTGAAAACTAGAGGCAGAAACTGAAACAAATCCGTGCTGCAAGGTAAAATGCCCCTCCTGCCCCAAAGTCTATCATTTGTATATAGTTTCATTGTAAACATTGAGGTCACATATAGTTGGAGTTCGTATTCTTTCACAGCTTGCAGCAAATTCCTTATGGCAGGAAATTAGCAATTATGAGAAGTAATAATATATGCAGTGTTGTCTTTTCTTCTTAGCTTAATGCAATATATTATATATAAGAAAGAAAGAAGAGATGTTAATACTGTCTACTCTTGCCTGTAAGATACTATCAACTTCAGTGGCAAATTATTTTGTAACAAAATGCACTTTGTTATTAGGTATTGCAATAGAGTAGAACATTCCCTGCTTACAATGGGTTAAGAAGAGTATAAGCCTTACTTGAATTGTGAAAGCATTTTGAACAAAAAAGAAAGCAGGGTGTTGGTGAACTAGAACATTTTCCATCTGTGCAACAGTGTTTTTTCTCTTACCACGTAAGCTCTGGTTGTTTAAAAAGTAATGTTAAAAGTGTATGTAATTTTGATTACAGACTCTGTTTCAAGAATCAAATGGAAATGAATTGTTAAATAGTTTTGGAGGGGGTTAGGTTATGAAATAAGCTTGTAGTTTTGAAGTGACTCCGCTTTGTGTGTGGTGTATGTAATCTGACTAAACCTTTGATTCAAGGGTGGAAGCATGCAAGATTTAACTGTAACTTTTTAAGTGATATTAAATAAAACTAATCTCTTCCTTTGTAATCTCATACACATCCAACCTGCTAAGTGGGGATAAACACAGCTACGGAGGGGACAGTATCTGTAAGAGGAATCATTGAGACTGAGAGGATGGCAAGGAATAATAGGGAAAAAGTAAGGAAAAAATCATCACTTTTGAATAGGTTGTGTCTGCCAGGCTTAAATGGAAAGACTACATTCGGGCAACCACACTGAAACAAGAAGGAAGATAAAAAAGGAGAAGCCTGTTTAAACAAAACAAACGTTGAACAGAATCTGCCCACACATAATGCTTGCTATGCAGTTTTGTAGTTAATAGTATGTATGTTAATAGTAGCTAATAGTATGGATTCCATACATTCTGTTTTCTCACAAACATGTTTTTTGCTTCTGCCCTTAGGGTTGTCTCTAGGTGGATTTTAGTAAGTGCAGACCTGTGTTAAATCCCTGTCAGACCAGCCGCTGAGGCTGCTTTAGTACCAGGAGAGCCACAGTCGCCAACAGGGAGCACTGTCTGCTGCTGGCTGGTGGAAGAGCTTGTGTTGTGGGGAGAGAAGACATAGAGGAGGCAAGCAGGGAGACACAGCAGCATCAAGAGTAGTAATGGTAGAGTGGCAGTGATAATAGCAGTACCTGGGCAAGCAGGATTGGAGGAGTCGAGCGGCTGCATCCAAGAGGTATTTAGACTGAGTTTAGATCAATGGCACATTTATATGGGATTCTTGAGTTGGAAGGGATTTGGAATAGGGTATAGCATGGTTTAGAAAGGTGTCTTCTTGATTGTGTGAGAGGAAGTTTGGGGATGAGGAGGAATGAAATAAAGTTCGTTTAGAGTGAGAAGGATAGGACGACAGGACATTTAAGAAGGATTGTTAAGTGCTTAACAAGAAGTACAGCTATGGCACTCTGGGCTGTGAACATACAAGTTTGAACTGCTTCAGGTTCACGATGACAGTGATCTTGGGTTTTTCACATCCTTGACAAATGTTTTAAATTAAAAGGTAATTGTGTAAAAATGGCGTCGTCTTTTTTTTCTGCCATGCTAAAGAATCAGTTGATCAGCCATACTCATAAGGAAATCTTAGGGCACAGAGATCAGACAGACCTGTTTTCCTCTGACATTTGTCTTAAGCTGGCCAGGTTGGTGGTTGTACAGTATTGTATGTGAACATGCTTTCTGCAGGAATCGCTAGTGTTATAAAATTTATTTAATTAGAAGTCAAAGTCAGTAAGTTAGAAGGCTACTTCATCCTCTTTCTTTTTTTTTTTTTTTTTTTGTTAGTGTTTATATTCTGCACTGCTGACAGAACTGGCAACTATGATGAAGAAAATTAAAAGCTGTTGACATGGATTAGTCATTTACAAAAGTTACTCTTAGCTACGTAACAAGTGTCACGTCTCCAGTTCATGTAAGTTATTATAATAGACAACTGGATATGTTGTCTATTATAGCAGTTGCCTAATAATAGCAGTAAAGTGTTAGTACTGAAAAATGCACGTTGGACAGAGAGAGTGATCGGTTCTTTTTCACTGATGAACAGAATCCATCCTTTAAAAACTTAAGGTGATATTGTTACCTAGAGGCACAGAGCAAAGGAAAATGTCCTTTCTTAAAAACTTTTTTAAAGACATTATGATAACGATTGAAAAAGTATGTTATTCACTTCAAACAAACTTGCAGCATGCTCCAGCCCAGGCCAAAAGATAATGAGACCCCTGGAGCTGTAATTGAGAAACTGTTCAAATGTTAAAAGGAAGTTAATACTGGTGTAGCACAAGAAAATGTGTACCACAAGAGATTGGAAAAAATGCCTTTTTGGAATAGTTTTTGTATTTATTTATGCCCTTAAAATGTCACACAAAATAAGGTGAAAATGAAATTAATTGCTATAATCTTGAGCTAATGATAATTTTCATTTTGTCTGGTTGGGATTTTGCCTCAGCTCCTATGTGCAAAGTGATGCCGTTCTATTTAAACAGCAAGAATTTAGAAGTTTCCTAGAGTCCCTATGAAAGAGAGAGAGAAAGAAAGAACTAGAGAAAAGACAGAGAAGGGGAGGGAGAGGGAAGGAGGAGAGGAGAGAAGGAGCAAGATTTTTCTACTCACGCAGGGCAGAAGGAACCTTGACAACTTGTGGCTCAAATTGTTGTTTTTCCTGTATTGCTGTAATATGATATATGCCCTTCTACACTGTTTGTTCAAGATTTTTTTTTTTTTTTTCTGTCAGACTGCAAGGACCCACTTCCTCTTCTTGTATTGTAGGCAGATATTTTGTCTTAGATTATTTGCTGTTTCAGATATCCTTCATTTTAAGACCTTCATTCTAATTGTGGCCTAATCCTATGATATCTAAATTCTGTACCTCAAATATTTTGCCAAGCTAAGTATATTCACAATTTTTATCTTTTTTTCCTTGATCGTGGAGTAAGTCAGTTATTCCTTTGTATGCTTACTGAAATTAGTAAATGATCAAATCTTTGGAACTGGCATAAAAAGTTGGCTAATGTGTATGCTTTATTTTGTAAATGTCTTTGCCCTTTGGTGTACACATTTTTTAGAAGATTCTGATCTAGGTAGTTTGCAGTTAGGCAGCTATATAACCACTATGCAGCTCTGAATCCTTCTTTTCCTAATTGTACAAGTGTTCTTTCCAGAATAAATATTTTCCTGGTTTGTAAGACCTCCTATTTTCATGATCCTTGCCTTTTGTTTTCAAATCTGTTTTCCAATAATGACATTTGATTTTAAAGCTATTTTGTACTTTTAGTGTTTACAATGACTAATGCTAGTGGAGTATCTCTGCATTAGAGCTGGTTAGAAAATGACTTACCATCTTACTTCCCTCCCTCTCCTTCTGAAGCTTTTTTTTCACCATGTTAATTGGGGAAAAATAAAAATTATTAATCAATAATTCTATTCTCTTTGTTCTAATTTTGCATTAAGTCATGAAAAATAGGTGATTTTGGGGTGAATCTTTTAACCCTGTTCAAAATAACAGAGTAAAAATATCTCCTGGCCCAAAAGAACAACAGAAGTGGTTTGGTTTCACCTTGTGAATGCTAAACAGTCTACTTTTCTAGATGTAAAAGTAATGGAGAACAATTTAATTTTTAAATTGCTACATTTTAAAAAACTTTTTTTCCCCTTAAAATTCCTTTTTTTTTCCCCATTAGAAAAATTTTTATCCAAAAAAATCCAAACAGTTTGTCATATGTTCATGACTATTTACAGAATGAGGACATACCATTCCCTGAGTATTAGTTGTATGGCAGAAGTAATATAAACCAGTTTTCCCTTTCTTTCAGAAATGGTAGAGAAGGAACTTGGTCTTCAATAAGCAGCTACACTTGTTTATTTTAAGTGTCTGGTACTTGTACAAATTAAGAGGAAGAAGCAGCTGTTCGTTTATGTCTTGTGAGCCTCCTTCTTACACCAGCGACACCGTAAGTCGGTTGATCTCAAATTGAATTGTTTTTTACTTAAAATGCTTTGCCATTTCTCTCCGTGGTAAAAGGTTCACTTTTTAGAATCTAGATGGATTGGATCACAGCAAAGAAACTTGGCTAATGGTAATCAATGGAAGTAATTTGCCACTGGATCCATTTATCCCTTTTCATTTTGAATGTGGTGGGTTGGCCCTGGCTAACAGCCAAGCACTCACACAACTGCTCACTCACTTCATTCCTCCCCTCTCCGGTGAGATGGGGGAGGAAATAGGAGGAACAGGAGTGAGAGACTCATGGGTTGAAAATCACTTACCAGGTACTGTTGTGGTCAAAACAACTTGGGAAATGTAACTTAAGTTATTGCCAGGTAGCGCAAATGTTTAATTACTGATTGGAGTATTGGGAAACAAAAAAATGGCAAACATTGAAACATGCAGGAAAACCACCTTTCCTCCCACTGGAGGCTGGCTCAGCTGGCTCAACTTCAGATTCCTCTCTTCTACCTTCCTAGTCTCCACTTCACACCTTCCCTCCAGACATCTCCTCCTGCCGTGTTACTGGTGCAGGTTGCACTCAATCCCTTCAGTGAAGCAATGGGTGGCACAAGAGGACAAAGTCGGTGTTCAGCCACTTCCCTCTGCCACTCGTTGCTCACTTTTTTCCTGTCCTCTGGTGTGGGCCCTCCACGGGCTGCAGTCCCTTTGGGCACATACTTGCTCCAGTGTAGAGCACCTCCTACTGCTCTGGCCTTGTTCCCTCCTTCTCTATCTCTGCCCCTCACCACCCTTCTGTCTGTGTGCCTTCCCCCCAGTGTTTTTTTGCCCCTTCTTAAATACGTCTCCCCAGGGTGCCACCAGCTTGGCTGATGGGCTCAGCTGTGTCCTGCTGTGGGTCCATTGCAGAGCTGGCTGGAATGACTGTGTTCGGCCCAGGGCAGCCCCTACTCTCTTTCCACAGAGGCTCCCTCTGCAGCTACCAACACATTGACACCTGCATTCCGATACAGTGCCATGAAAAAGTGGTGTTGGTTTCAGTAGCTTGGTAAATTGAGATAGTCCGAATGCAGATACCAGATACAAGTGATACTTTGTTTTGATAAACGGGAGGCGTGTTTTTTTATTATACTCTAATGCTTTTTTCTAACGCGTGTTCTGGGAAAGAATGCAGAGGTCGGATATAAGTAATAGTCCAGACGCAACCATTTCCTCTCACTTAGTTTATGTACCTTCTAATACAGCTGTGCTCAGTCTCTGCGATGGGTCAGATTGAGCAGCTCCTTGTGGACAAGTGAGAGGGTTGCTTGTGGTACCCCTTTCTCCATCAAATTGTCTGAGTTTTCCATATCGTCTTATAAGTACACCATTACTCGCTCTTCTCCTACCCCTTATGTGACAGGACAAGCGTGTGCTTCACTGTCCTGTGATGAGAATGAATTTGTCCCTTGTGCTGTGATGGAGGTCAGGAGAACACGTGTGACACTTGAGCATGTGAGCAGGTGAAAAGGACCTCATGAAAGAAGGTAACAGGATCTAGTAATGACTGGCCAGTCACAGGCTGTTTTGGTTGCCTTCTGTGTGTGTAGCCCTTAGGCAAGAGGGCAGCACGCTGTCAGGCTGAGCTCACAGTCTTTTGGTCGGTCACCTCTGACAACACTTTCCTTGAAATATCATCTGGCTCAAGTAACAGTGGGGAATGTAATTTCTATTCTGTCAGAACTCTGTCAGAGATGAAGTTTATTTGTCTGATCAGACGTGATTGTAATCTTAAATACAGGGTTGACTATAGCTGACTTCAATCAGAGAATTACCGATATTCCTATAAAATAATCCTTGCTGTTGTATGTAATCACTCTTATATCAAATATCTTTTGCTTGAGAGTAATGAAAGAATAAAATATTTAAGATGGAATATTCGTCAGATTGCTATGCAATCTGTAAAGGAAAAACACTTACATGCATCCCTTGGAGCAAAATTTTGCAACTGAAACACATGAAGAGTTGTCCCTGGTTCTCAGATTTCAGTGGAATTACTCACAGACTAAGAAACTGTTACACCAGTAAGGTTGGAAGAGCACATTATACTAATTGAAAAATGTAGTGGTTGTTTATTACACAAAGTTGTTTTTTCATATTTTATGCTGAGTGCATAACACAGGCAACCCACCATCAAGATGGGATTTGTTTCATGTAAGTTTATTCCTTTTGTATACATCTAGTCTAAACTAGGTGTTTAGGCTCTCTTTCTAGCCTGTGGAAGAAAATCATGAGCATCACTTCCAACATTTCATTATACCAATCTTAAGGAGAGATGAATCATCCTCTTAAGGTGCCTCTCTCTTCCTATTAATTAGAGAGAAAGCCTAGATAATTAGCTCAGATAATAAATGCGTAACTTTAAGATGAATAAATTCAGATGGATTGGTTTGCACCATGAGTGCATATGGCCCATTGCATATGGGCCATCTAGGCACTTAACTTCTACATGAGTAAAATGAATATTGGCTAAATGCAGCCTTTTCTCAAGTTTTGTCTGATAGAATCAGCTGTATTGAGAGCCCTTGAGTGTTATCATAATGCAAGTATAAATAACAATAGAGTTCTTTTAAACATAATAATCCCACACTGAGAACAAATTAATGCAAATGCAACTTCTATTTTCTTTAAATGAAACAACCTTTTGGAAATAGTGTAACATACTGGATCATTTTATTGATGTGCTACTTGCTAGCTTTATGTAGCAAAGAAAAATTGGCCATTTCACTGCAGTTGCTCTGGTAAACCGCTTTGACTAGACAAGTGCTTGTAGATAGAGGAAAATGCAGTAATATTGTGTTATAAAATCCAAAGCTTTGATCTTCACAGACTCCAGAGGATGCCAGTGGAGAGAGATGGGTTTTGGGGGGTTTTGAGGTGTTTGGGTTTTTTTTTCCCTCCTGTTAGGTTTCATGTTTTCCTCTGATAGCTGATAGGCATTTTAAAACTGCCATTTCAATGAAAAAGGCTTGGAAACTGCTTTCAAATTGAATGAAATTGGAATCTAGTGTTAACTGGTTGGCCATTTGTCCTACTGTCCCTCCAAAGACTTACAGCGGAACTTAGATATCAGCCTTCACATCTGTGGACTATCCTTGTGAAGGCAGTGAAGTGTCTTAGTCCAATGTTACACGTAATTAGACTTTTTTTTTTTTTTTCCCTTTTTAAACATTGTGTGGATTATTACATTGTATATGAATGGAAACTCGGAAAAGACCAACTTGGCTATAGTTAAGTGAAGTAACAAATATTAGAAGCAATCGTATTACTGAGATTGAGTTACCAGTGATCAATTAGGATGCTGTAACTGACTTTTTGCGTAGTCTTAGCTTGTTGCAAATGCAAAGTAATGTTTGTTTGTCTAAATGAATTAGCAGTAGGAGCAGGCCAAAAGCATATGGTTTTATTTCTCTTTACATAGTCATATGACATAAAAGATGCAACAGATACGACCAACTTGTAAGAGAAGAATTAATTGAGAGATTGGAACAAATCTTAAGCTGATATCAGAGAATTATTAGTAGTAATTTTAGTATATTACTTTAACATTTGTTAAAATCTAAAAACTTACTTTTTTGTTTCTCATGAAGCTGAGGAATTTTCTCTTTACAGAATCTTATGGAGGGCAGGGTTTTCTTCTAGTTTGTTTATTTACAATATTATTTTTATGACTCTTAGGGAAATTTTTGGAGTTCTGCCATTCAGTTAAGCAAGGAAAGATTTTTTTTTTTTTTTTTTGCATGCTGCTTAAGGATAGCACAGCATTTTTTAATGAGGTGAATATCTTTAAATGTTGCTTATTTCATCAGAAAATACTGTACCTTCAAGGATAAAGTATATTAAGCATTTTCTCAAAGGGTTCTGTTATATTAAAAGAGCAGTTTAGAGTTAAATTGCTTAATCAAACTAAATAAAAATGCTGGGATGACTGAGTTTGGGGTTTGAAAGTTTCATATCGTCGTTCTTGTAAGAGATGCATCTGTCTGTAGTAATCAGGATAAGGATGAAACAACCAGCGATATCTTGAGCCATTTATCCCTGGGGGGAGGACACCAACTCATTGGCTTCTATATGATCTGCCAACATTTTTTAATGTAGAAAACTGAAACTTAAAAGAAGTGTTTGGTAAATCCACATGAAATATCAACAAATAGTGGATTATAAGAATTATTTGTTTTCATCTGTTCTTACACTTTTATCATAGAATCATCGAATCATTTACACTTAATTTGTTTTAATACAAATGAAGAAATATGTATTAGAATCCCAAAAATGTAATTTTATGGTATGTAGAAAAAGTAGGATATGTGTGTATGTTCACCCATATGCATGTGCAGATGTGTATATTGACACATCTATGTATGTATATATATGTTCATATGCAATTATTAAAGTATAGTAGTTTGAAATAGCTTGTATGAAATCCAAATTCCTATATGGCTCATTGTAGCAAATTAAGCACTTTCTTAAATCTACTCAACTTAGCAGCAACCTTGTGAAGAAAGGAGGTAGTATTAGTCCTATTATATCACAGGGAAACTGGAGCAGGGGTCAAAAATTGCAGTTATGTGTCCTCCAGTCAATTAAGCAAAAATGTTGCCACCTCAATCTAGAACAGAAGTCTTCAAAGCTGAAGCGTATTGCAGGAACATCCAGAGGATGTTATGGAACTAAAAAAAAAAAAAGCAAATTGATTCAATGAAAAAAAAAAGTTAATTAGTACAAAATTAGCTAAAACAAATTCAGGAAGGTGAAAAGGTCCATGGGGACCTATTGAATACAGTGTTCTCCTGTCTAAAATACCCTAAATACTGACTGCCGAAAGGTAGAAGGGTATACTAGTAAAAGAATATACTTGCCAAGTTTCTTACGTACTTTCCTTAAACGTTTGGATTGGCTGCTGTTGGAGACAAAGTACTAGGTTAAGTGAGAGCTTCATCTGATTTGGTGCGATCATTTTCATGTTGGGTCTGTGCATGTCTGTCTTTTCACCATTAAAACCCCTGGAGTGACACACATGAGCCTCAGCATTCTCAGAGCTTCATTCTTCTCATGTTCTTCCCTTTTTACCCCTCCAGATTTCTTTGCTGTTGTCTGTTCCACTCAATTTCATCCATCCAATTTTTCTTGCTTTCCAAGCACATCCCTTCAAGATGCATGAAAGTCTGCTACAGAGAGAGAGTACACCAGAGAAATCAGAGTTGTTGAGATTAATTTTTTTTTTCCTGTTTCCTTGTTGATTTCACTTCAGGGACGTGATACCAGGTGGAGGCAAATTGCCCAGTGCGTGAGAGTGTCTACAGTGCCTTCAGACTAGAGGACTATCCAGCAATATTATGTCAGAGACACCCTTTAATAACATTTTTTTTTGTTGTTGATTTGAAAAATGAGCAATGGAGGTACTAAATGAGGCTAACTCCTCCAGGAGCAGATGCAGACAATAACAGATTTTCAGCCACTTTGCAAATGACAATGATCCAGTTGTTATTGGGCATAACTATTTTTAACTTTGCAGTGGAAATGTATTTAAATATATTATATGAAGTCGCTATATAACATAAACAGCAGAAGATTTTAAGTTTTGACCAAGGTGATTAATTGTCTTAGGTATTTTGTTGAATAGGTTATTTTCCTGCTGATCTCTACGCAGACTTGAAATTACTTTAGAATTCGGATAAATTGTAGTCAATTCATTTCTAAGATATTTCACTCATTTTTTTAGATTTCATTCATTCTGGAAAATAAAATACAGCTACTACTCTGGTTTCCAACAGTAACTTTGCTCAGTAAAAGGAAAATTAGTTTGCTCTGTTCATTAGTGGCTAAAGATCTCACACATACTCAGAAAGACTACTCTCCATAGCTCCATACCTTCTAATTAAAACACAGGATGTTTTGGTTGGGACAGTTGAATTAAACCTTGGAATTACTGTTTGTAAAATTTGCGAAACAGCTAACATTGTGCCTTTAAAATGATGGGTTTGTTAGTGGCAAGTGTATATATTTCTAGGTTTTATTCAGACAACGTGAAGCCTACAGCAAAAAATAAGTAATTCTGTGAAATAAATGTGCAGGTCCTGTGAGCATCCATGCAACTCTATATATAATGTCACCAACATATATATCACCCTTTTCAACATCCCTATTGCCGTGGACCTTGAGACCCTCGCAATCTGAAGAGTGGAGCAGGAACATAAGATATGGTAGCAGGTTTTTCCTATCCGTTGGAGTCAGTGTGTTTAGCTATTCTCTTGCAATGCGTGGGAAGCAATTTGAGCGTATTTATCCTTTCAGGGAAGAAAGGTAGATCTACTGCACAGATTAAAAGTCTGCACTATGGCAGGTGCTACACAGCTTCATTAGTACGGTAATTTGCTGAAGGGTTGGTTAGATGCATCCCACCAAGCAGAACTGTGTTTAGTGTTTCTTAAACCCTCTACCGTTTCTCCTCATTTCAACCTGCAATTCTCATTCCAGCTGGGTCTCAAGCTTCCCTTCTTGCTCTTTATTCAAGTCAGTGCAAGTTCTTCCAGTTTTGACTACTTCCTCTTGTCTACACTTTTATCCACCACACCTCAGTAATTTATGAATCTGTCTCCCTTGATGTCTAGTCTCTTTGTACCAGCTCTTCCAGTTCTGGCTTCTTTATCTTCTCTCAATTTACTTTTATCTACCATAACTCGCTGATTTACAGGTTTTTTCTTTCTTGCCCTGCTGTCCCCATTCTCTCTGGAAATCCTTGTTTCTAGTCCCTTTTCCTACTCTTTCACTTTCAAATTTCTACATCAGTTTTGGTTTTCTCTGCTTTCCTTCTTGTCCCAGCATAATCCAGAATGCAGGTGTGACTCATGCCTCGTCTGCAGGGTGCTGCCTGCCTCCAGAAAAAATGGGAATATTATTTGGGGCAAAACAGACAGTCTCTGTTCTTTTTTGATGTGTGTACCTGGCACAGTCCATCACAGCTTAGGGGCACTCAATTTCAGCCAGAGCATAGTCAATGCAGTTTAAAACAGAGATATGGCAAGTTCCTGTTTAGATAGAATAGCATTTATCGCATACACATCTGCAAATAGACTGTGCTTTTACCATAAAACCATGTGGTGGTATGTAGTATTGTGTACAATACCTTCTTCTTCCCATTTTAAGTTGGATATAGCATGAGCATTATTTATAGAACATTGTGATACGATATCAAATATTTTTACATAATTTTGCTATAGGTCCTGACATTTAAAACATTTGTGAAAAGCTTTTTCTTAAACATTCCTTTCAATAATTTGGTAGTGCATCTCTTCACCCCCTTTGCCATAATACTTATTACTGTCAAGAAACTCAAGCAGAATTCTTTTTCCCCTTTCTGAAGGGGAAAAAAATAATTTTCCCCATTTAATTCAGTAGTAGAATTGATTGACTTTTTTTCTGCAGAGAACCTTGGAAATTTTGGTCCTAAATGATTTCAGTTTCTGTGTTCCTCAAATCATATTTATACCTAAAGAAAAAAACCAAACAAGCCTTATTTGCTCTCATGATTTACTGCTGTGTAGTGCATCCATGTATGCAAAAGTATTTTTTACTAGTTCTTTGTTCGTCATTATTTAAAGGTTTCATCTGTGTAAAGGTGTGGAAGGAAAGCTATATACTAAAAGATGCATTTTTATTTTTTTAAAAAATATGACAGAGAAAATAATGTAAAAAAACCAAACCTGTAAGAAAAAAGCCAAATAAAAATATACAATCTGTTTTTCTCTTCTACTATACAATCAAGGGCAATAATAGGTCTAAATTAAATTAACAGTGAAGTTAATATGTTTTCCACCTGTTCTTACACTCCAGGAAGAAGATGAGACTCGTTTTATTTCTAATAACGTGCCAGTGTGCCATAAACAGTGTCAATACTCACCATGTTTCAAAGCCCAATGTTGTTTTACTGATGGCTGATGATCTTGGTATTGGAGACCTGGGATGTTATGGGAACAGAACCTTAAGGTATGATGATATATTTGGGGGAGTCATAGCTTTATATTTTTGTTTATTTATATCTATTTTTTTATATTTTAGTTTTTTAGATTTGTAAAGTTAAAACCCAAAAAACATTCAGACATTTGATTAGGTTCTTTATAAGTAACCAAAGTTCATAACCTTTCCAGAGAATAGAATATTCGATCTTTGTTTTCTTTTCTTAATTAGAAAAAAAGACTTATCTGATGTATTTATCCTGGTGAAAAGTTGCATCATAAACAGAGAATTGAGCAAGCAACCACATAAGGGTAGGTGTAGAGAAGCAAAGTATAATCAACAATTTTCTTTTAAAATATGCATGATGCCAATACTATGAATTAAGTGAATTTTGAAGCACTTGTGATTTGAGACAAGCTTGTCACTAACCAATTGGAAATAAAGTACTGATTTTTTTCCTTTGTTCTTCTTTATGCTGTAGTCAATAAATTCATTAAAACAAATGTTAATACAACTGAGTAATTCAGCAGTGTTCCCCAGTATGATCCTTACTACCAGCTTAGGTATGATGGTTGTGTAAACAGCACAAGTTGTGCCTAGTCATTGTGTTTCCATGGTGCAAAGTCTTTGATCAAATTAAATAAAATTCAGACTAGTAGCACTGTTCTGTCAAACATTAAATACTCTTGTTCCTGCTGAAGTTAGTTAGAAGTGAAAACTCCTCATAACTCAAACTCAACAAATATCACTCAAGTTACAGCTTCTAGTTTTAAACAGGAAAAATCCGATGCTTGGATCACTGCCCTCCCAAGGACCAGAACTGTTCCAGGAACTATGTTCTCTGATGTGACAATTCAGAATTAGATCTTTGGAGTATGAGGAGATTTCATCATACTGCTTGTTATCAGTAGGTGATATTAGAGATAGCAAAGTAGTCTGTTGGAAAATTAATGTTTCTTACTATTCAAACTTAGATGATTGGAGTACTACTGTGCCTTGAGGTCATGGTCATTAATCTCCCAGGGCAGGGACATATTACAGCATGCTGCAGCTCCTGGATAGGCTGCATTCCTAGTTTCCTTTCTGCAGTACCAAAGGCACAGAATTTCTTCCTGCAGGAACCAATTTTCATGTGCATGATGATCCAGGTCACAGACAAGTTTCCCATGTGGATATAGAAACTTGAATATGCCCCTGGATCTAATATTGCAGACATAGTCATGTCAGACATGTAAACATTGTTAATATAGAGCATGACACAGTCACGACCATTTGAATCTCTCCCAATAACTGATAACCACTACACAACGTTATCCCTAGCCAAAAAAACTTTTGCTGGGGAAAGAAAGAAGTGACACCAAGTAGGGGGCAAGGAAGCACAGCCTTTCTCGAGGCTCTCCTCTCCCCATGGCTGAAGCAGAAAGGCCGTGTAAGTAGCAGTTACAGTTCTGGGTCAAAGAATGTGTTAAAAAGGGTCGCGATACAACATGTCCAGGTGTCACACTTTAGTACTGGCCATGAAGAGTAGATGAAAGTGGAGAAAAAGATTTTTGGCACAGTGCCACAGTGTCTCAGTTCAGTGTTGACACCTAGTGTAAAAATATTTGAGGCAATAGTATTTGGAATTGCACCACCACCATGGTTTTGATAATTTGCATACAGTAAGTCTCAATTTGATTTTCCTGATAGTTTTTGCCTCGGATGCCTTGATCTCACCATATCCATTTCCAAATAATCATCTTTTTGTATTTTTTTTTTCTCCCCACATACATTTTTTCTAGAACCCCTAATATTGACAGACTTGCCGAGGAAGGAGTGACACTTACTCAGCATATAGCAGCATCTCCACTTTGTACTCCAAGCAGGGCAGCTTTCCTGACAGGGCGATATCCTATCAGATCAGGTAAAATCTCATTACTTTATATATAAATCTAATCTTTTATTTGCAGTAAACTGTATTCATTTTTTTCTCTGGCCTTTCTTGATATTTGTATCATTACCAGGTTAGGTACTCATTTCAGTAACTAATCAAGCTCAGCAGAGTTGGTCAACATTTGAAATCTTCCATATATATGGGAAATTCTCACATTTCAGAAGTGTTAGCATAGTAATAAAGCTTTTTTTTATTGAGAAAAGTTTTTTGTGTTTTTTAAATACCAAAGAAAAAAATCCGATTGTGGTTATTTAATGGAAGGTGCATCCAAATTCCATCAACTTCCTTCACTGTCCAAATGACACAGCGGGCTCTTTGTGTGCCTCCCCAGTTGCATTCAGGCTGCTCCCAGGGTGTTTGTTGGTGGGCAGCCTGAGTGTTGAGCATCACAGAGATGCACCTAGAAAGACACAATGTAAGGACCCAGTGTAAATTCTTCTGCTCAGACATTTCTGTTTCCACAAGGCCTTTTGGTTTAGACAAATTGTTATTTTTTCAGGGGAGGGGGCGAAGGACAGTTCATTAAGGTATTCCAGCAGCCCTTAAAGCTGGGAAGAAGAAAGCAAAAAATCTCCCTTTTCTAAGTATTTTTGTTCCATATCTGCCCATACACAGTGTTAAGTATACTATGAATACATGCATTTAATAACTTCTCTTACAGTACCTGATCCAAAGCCCATTTGAGTCCGTAAAGATCCAGTCTGTTTATTTTAGTGTGCTGAGACTGAGCCCCTCAGTGCTTAGCCATGCAACTTTAATGTTCCCTTAACATCATTTTTAGCAAGGATCATTATACATTAATCAGATCACTTGTTCATTAGTGATAAAACATCCTGTCCTTGCTTCTGGGAATGAAAGTAAAGCAAGACTCTGGAGCCTACTTGATATGTTTGAGCTCATTCAAATCAAGTAACAAGGTTCTGCAAAAGTGCCAGCTAATATAACTTGCTAAATTTTTGATTACATTCAGCTGCAAAAGAAAATTTTATATACCTGCTACAGTTATATTGCTATTAATATTTACTGTAGGTAAAGCCACAGGTCACTTTCAATTATGATCCTTGTTTTTATTTCTGAAAAATTAGGATTTGAACGGATTTTTTTCTTAACTGGTCTGCTCTCAGTCATACCTGATCATTTCCCTATAGGTGCAAAAATTGAACTTTGTCTTAATTAAATTATGAAATTTCTAAATATGAACTACTCCCAAACATCAGTGAAGAACTAGTAAAGAATTATTATGGAAGATACTAGAATCATGATGTGGAAAAAAAAAACATAAGAAATTTAAAACTCCTGCTAACAGAGCTGAAAAAATATATTCCAAAATGCAGTGTTTGATGAGATACAAACTCAGAGAAAAGTAATGATGAAAAAAAAAATAAAAATGGTTCTGTACTTTCATTCTGGTAACTTAAGGGAAGTACACTGATTTCAGTTACAAGACATTGAAGTACATAAAAATAAATATAAATAAATATATAATAACTAAAATATAGATATGTGTAGATGACTAAAACTACGTAAACTGTTCATCAGTAAAGCTGATGTGAAAAACTGAAGTCAGCATTTGAAGGGTAGGTTGAGCTCTCTTTAATAAACCAGTCTAACGAATCTTTTTCTCATCTAACCACAAGGGATACCTGAGGGAAGATTCTGGTTGTCTTCATCAGTCATGTAACTTTGGCACTGCAATCATCCAGTTGCATAATTCAGACTTCCTGGAGATACATCTGCACAGATTTGCATAGATATTCTGTGTTCTGTCTATCTATAGTCAGAGCCAGCTCTCGTCTGGAATCCTAGTAATCTAATTTTCATGAACCTGAATTCTCAAGTTGCTCATCCTTAGAGTAGTTGATAAGCTCAAGCTTATGTTCCTCAGACTCTTGAGTGCATAGAATTTACTGTGCCTTATTTGGATGTTGTCTCGCTAGCTGATACCTGATGCTGCTTTAATGCACTGTGTGTACTTTGAGTCATGTGTCTTCCTGCCATTGGAGCACTGGTCCTCTCCCATCGAAGCTGAGTGCCCTAGTCACTCTGTTTCCAGAATCAGACTCTCGCTTGCTCTTTTTTAACCTCATGATATTTACATGCCCAGCTGTAAGACCGCCCTGCTTCAACTCCCTTCTCTCAAATAACCTTAAAGGCTTTAGAAAACCACATATGAGGAAAGTGGAAGTTCTGAGAGTAGAATTTGGGAGCGATCTTGCTTACTCCTCTGCTCCATTCCTTCCCCATATACAAGAAAAGTAAATTATGCAAGTTCAACTTCTTTCAGATACGCTATACCTTCGAACAGCTACAGAAGGGGCTGCAACAGTTTATTTGATGGCTGGTCCCACAGTTATTAGCAGAAAATTTTTTCACCACTTCTCAATTTATAGTGTCTATATAGAAAAGACCTTGCTCAGCTAAATGGATGATCATATCTGCCACTTGCAACATTTAGTGTCTGGTGGTAATATGTCATTTAAGTGATTCCACCTAAAGCAAAAAAGTGCATGCAGAAAGAATGAATGGAATTTTTTTCACTGTATTATCCAAATCTGATTCATTTTCATTGTATTTAGGAATGGCTGCCTTCTCACGAGTTGGTGTCTTCTTATTTTCTGCCTCTTCTGGGGGACTTCCTCCTGAAGAAATAACTTTTTCCGAACTCCTGAAGCAGAGAGGTTATACAACAGCTCTAATAGGTAAAATTGCATACATACACAGCATTATTTTTCACTCATTTCAATCAAAAGAACATTAGCTTTCCATATAAGCTGTTAAGGGTCTGTATTAAGCTTTTTCCCCCCACAGCATGATGAGTTTATTTTTCTGGCACAAAGCTGAGCGTATTCCCATGCATATGTGAAACACTAATCAGGTAAGCATGTCTAATTCACTTGTACAGTTATAGTCTTATTGTGCAACGTACTGAAGAAACATGATGAACAAATTGAAAATCAGTCAAGCTCTTAAAAAGTTTTCAGTATAAATAGGAGTTTGATTACAACTGAGAGACAATGAGGGATTGATCTCAGGGTACAAGTCAGCACAGTAGTGGGATTCATTTCACCAGTTTTCAATTATCCGTAAAGTAGATAATGTAGTACCTGGGCTATCCATCTGGATTCTCTTCTTAGTCATCAGACAGAAATGGACATCTCTAGGAAATTTTTCTCATCCTGCAGTAGATGTTTAATACAAAAACATGTTTATCTCTGATTATAAAGACAGACAACTAACTGCATCATAAATACCAAGTGATGGGTAAAAGGAATCCCATTAGATGAATATTAAACAGAATTTCAATGAGTATCATAAAGATATAGCATTTGAATAACGTGGGGCTTTTTTTTCCTAATATGGCCACTGGCTTATTCCACACTGCTAACATTTTAGAAGATTTTTGTGAAATGCAACTTGTATTACATAGTATACATTTCTGTACTGGAATTTCAAGCAAATAGTTGTTTAGAGAACATCATACTGCAATGTTACTACATTCTTTGAGAAGCTTGATGCACCCAATTTGATTTTAAAATGTAACAAAAGCTTGCAATTTAGGGAGTAATTTTTGTTTAAAAATCAGGCTGTTTATCAAGGCTAAGAATTCACATCACTGTTCAAAACAACTCCTGTATTATGTAGGTAACCAGTGTTGATGATCCTAATTAAAAAGTCCTACATGGCTATAGCCCAGTCTTAGAAAGTATAAAATACCTTCATGTCCTGACAGATTCAAAACAGAAAAGAAGAAAATCTAACAGAATTATTTTTAGTGCAGGTGTATTTGAACCACAGTGCAAAAAAACCTCATTCATAATTTGTCATTTTCATCATGGAGTTAATTCCTATTGCTCCATATTCAATTAAAGACTGCAAAAAAATCATTTTTCTGTTTGTAATAAGTACTGTAATACAAACACTCATTTTCTGGGGCTGACCTAGTTAATGGTCTTTTTTTAACTACTTTCACTGCAACATGACAGCTTGCCACTTAGATCTCCAGAAGTTATCTCCATGATGCTTAATGAACAATTCTTCCAAAAGTGGCCTGAATGATAGCTATGAAACCATAAGATGTTATATTACCATATCCTTAGAGTATAATGAAGGCTTCCAAAGATCAAGAAGTGCATTAAAATTAAGGATAAAGTATATGTAAATGACAAAAAGAAAAATCATGTAGATTTGAAGACTGGATAGACAGACTCTGATTCCCAGACAGCCCATTTGCTGCCTCTGCTGGTATTCTTATCACATCATATTGGTCTAGGTCAGGGAGTCTTTGCTTGGTTCAGTCTAACTCAGCAGTTCCCAAACAATTAATTGTCAAATCCTGCACCAGTGATGGATTGGCGTAAGGGTAATTTGAAGCCTTTCAGTTTCTCAAGCCTGTACTGTCACTTCCTTTTTTTGCCAAGTTTCTCTTGTCTTTACCCTGTAAGGACATTTTTTTTCTTTATTAAGTGCATTTTCCTTTTTTTTTTTTTATTTTTTTCCCCTCCTCTGAATGTATACTTCCTCTTGCTTGATACATCCCTAAATATATTTTAGATATAAATCTATTTTATGTATAGACTTTTTTACCTCATTGTTCTTCCCTTGTGACACAAGGTGACATCCAATAGATCTGGCAGGAAGCAACACAGCCTGAAGATCTGCAACAAAACCAAGTTTTCTCAGAAAAGGCAGCTGCATTGAATATGTAATATTTCACCAGATAAGGATCCTGGAGAGTAGCAAGAAATGCTGATGTTTTTAGGAAATAGCTATTCATAATGAAAAATTCCACTGAAAGTAGATAGGTATTATTTTAACTACCAGGATACTCAATTACAATTGAGTAAAGGTCAGCTTTTCCTCACCACTGTTATCCAGAGTGTTGTCTGGCATCCAGAGAAATTTAAAATACACCTGTGTAGCTTATCTCCAAAGTTTAAAATACTTACGGATAAACTGGGATTGGTATCTTTCCTCCGGAATGAAGTGTTGTAGTATTTGGACACAGTCTCACAGTAGTGAGAAATACAAGATTGGCTGAGTCTATGAGATAGGATTAATAGAACAGTTATTAATAGAACTGCTTAAAATGTGACCATGTTAATAATAGATGCATATATATTTTATATTATTATTTCTATGTATATCTTGTATAAATGCGTTTCTTTGAGCACTCAGTCTTCAGATTGCTCCTTTTTCAACTGTCTGAGGGAAAAGCAGAGGGAAAACATGGATTTTTGCAGCCTTTCCAGCATTCTGGGTTCTGTAAAGCTGAGTTCCAGATTAAGTTTCTTGGCTGAATGAGACCTGCCTCTCACTTCCACTTGCCTTTCATTGCATTGCTTTTGCTCTGCAGAAATCTTAATTGCGGCCAAAGGAGAGGGGAAAAAAGCCTAGGTCTCAAACTATCTGGGTGCTCATAATTTACAATTAGCAGCATAAATTTCACTCAAAAGCTTGGTAGAATTTGCTGAAATGTGCATGATGGTTCTGCGAAGTGTCCATAGTACAAAGTTTCACTTGGCAAAGAGGGGAGAGCGTTTTGCAATGCTCTCAGATTCAGAAGGGCCTCAGAGTGTAAAGCACATTACAATAATCTGTTGAAAGGCTAGTTCAAGGCAAGGGTTATTGTCACAAGCAATGAAACAAAACATGTATTGTGGTCCCAGTCATCCCTTGCTTTTTCAGAGTAGTGCAGGATCTATCAAATCCCTCAGCCTCGTCAGCCGTTTGAGAATGACAATTGTGTCTTTCAGTCACAGCTGCCAATATAATTTGGAGCAGTGCTTCTGTTGCTTTTCCCAGCTAACCTGCTCTCTGATTTGTTTGGCTTAAGTTGCTTCTGAACAAATCTTTTTTTGAGGCTCAAGTTCATCTTGACATTGAACAATTTGTTGTGCTTGTTGAAACCCTTTCGATAAAAATAGATCCTATATTTTCCCCTGTCCTAATTTGTTCTTGCAAGATTCTTCTGTCCTGGCTCGCAACGTCTAGTTTTATTGAGATCCAGTTTAAACAAACTTCTTTATATCATAATAAATGACCCTGAAAGTATCTTTTTCATATTTTTTTCATTTTTTTCCTATTTTTTTACTGAACTATAGGTGTTTTGAGATTGAGAAATAAAAAAAAAAAATAAATTAAAGCTCTAAGATCATTTATATTCGTGATTATAAGCCTTTACCTTTATTTCAGTTATCTAACTTGATGAGAGTTTTTTCATGCTCACCTCGCTACACATCTGGCTTTATGATTATTCCATAAAGACAGTCATATAAACCTAAGAGAAAACATTGAAGCATTTATTTTCCAAAATCTGTGTTCATGCTTGCTGGGAAAGGAAATTCAGGGTTGCAGTCTCAGATAGCCCTTTATGGCACCATTATATCATCTAAAAATTCAGTATAATGGTTTGCATTGCTGTTCTTGTAATCGGCCACAATAATATTCACTGGACCATGTCCAAAGTAGTGAGTAGGGCCATTCTGCTTGCGGAAAGCAGAATAGTGCCTCAAGTGAGGGGCCATCTCATAGTAAGGGGGTAAACTTCTGATGGGATGAGAAAGCTGTAGAGCCCTCCATTTCACTGGCAAAAAAGCAAACCTGAAAATGCTTTTAGACTTGCTTCTGTGATATAGAGAAAATATTTCTAACATAAGACCATCAAGAGATGTATAAGCAGAACTGGACTCTCAACTAAGCATTCAGTTAGGGTCAAGATTTCTGTGGGATTTTTCTCTACCTTTGCTGACAGGTGGACTTAGGCACACGACATTCCCATACCATACCTTAGTTCTGTCATTTGTGAAAGAGAAATAATGACATCAAGCCCGTTTGTTAGGTACTATTTCAAAAAATCAGAACTAACCCCCATGTTCGCCCTCTTTGGTAGTGCAGTAGCCCCATTTGTCATTGCCAAAGGCAGAAATGCAGAATGAATATGCTGTTCTCTAGACCCAGGAGATGCTCAGGGCTGCCTGCAAAGCTGGGATGGTTCAGGAAAGGGGAAGATTCTATATAAGCTTCATTTCTTTCCTGTACTAACACTTGTATCTCGAAGTCTTTATAACAAAATATTTCAAATTTTTTGGGGCTAGGTTATGGGGTTGAGGACTGACTGGGTTTGTGGGGTTTTTTGTTTATTTCGTTTAAGATCACAACCACTGTATCATCCTGGTCGTGTTTAGGTGTTTGGTTCACAAAAAATAAATTAAACTTGGCCTGGCAATATATATTGTCATCTGTTTTGTCAAGGCTGAATTTTTTTGTCAGATATTCAACACATTTCTTTTCTAAGACCTAAGAGCATAGCACTAGCCATAATTTATGTCAATAGGCTTAACTGAATTTGATTTTTTTTTTTTTTAATTATGCATTTGAATTTAAATAACAGCTACCAAACAGTTAGGTCTGTTGCACTAAGTGATGCAACAGACCTGAGTTGTACCTGAGTCATAGAATGAATTATCTAGATACTTACTGCAATCAGCATGGACATACATTATGCTGCTATAAGGCAAGTCACACTCACTATTTTCTTGTGTTGGTCAGTGTCCAACATTATTGCAGAATTGGTATGATTTCCCAGTGAGACAAAATGCTGTGAGAGGTAGTATTTGGCGGTAATTCACTTGTTACTGTTGTTTCTTTTTTATTTGTAGATATAAATTATATATTAAAAAAAATCTCCCTCATTATATACATATCTATATAGTGAGGGAGATTGGCAATTTCAGAGATTTTGCAATCATTTAAATAATAAATGCCTTGGTAATTTCACTATTCTTGACTTATTTCCAGTTTGTTACTTTTTTTTTTTTTTAAATTTAAACTTGTCAAATGTGAATGATTTACCAGAAAAATTTCAGAAAGGATATATCGTAAGTTCATGTTGGCTCTTCCTAAGAAACCAGTAGGTGCTACCAAATGGTATTTTCTTATGTCTACTTAACTACACATGCACAAAGGCTTAATTTTCAAAGTTAACTATCTATTAGGGCTCTGTTGCTCTTCAGTGACCTGCTAGCCCACTCAGAATTTAATGGTCTCCATCAGGAGCTGTGCCAAACTATTTCTAACTAAAACGATGAGGCAGACATCAAACTCTTTGATGAAGACATAAAGAAAGATTAGGTAGAAAATAGGGATCCACACAATAAATGCTGGTGGTGAGGGGATATCAGTCAGATAGTGACAGTTTCATGTTTGAAATAGCACACATTGTAAGTCTGATGATTTAACTACAAAAACACTCCCTGTCCTTTTCTCTTTGTAGGAAAGTGGCATCTTGGGATGAACTGTGAAAGCAGTAATGACTTCTGTCATCACCCCCTCAGTCATGGATTTGATTACTTTTATGGGCTTACTGTGACCAATTTTAGAGACTGCAAACCTGGCCAAGGCAGCGTGTTTTTAAAAGGGGTTCAGAAGTCCCTTGTCATCCCAATCCAAATCGCTGGAATCGCCCTGGTCTCTTTGGCAATAGTACAGTACATTGGCCTCCTCAAAGTTCCTTTCCAAGCATTGGGTTATTGCTTGTTAATAACTGCTATTTCACTTGCAGTTTTGATCTTTTTCTTTTATCATTTTCGACACCTGAACTGCTTCTTAATGAGGGACCATCAGATTATCCAGCAACCACTATCGTATGAGAACCTTACTCAGAGACTGACAAAGGAAGCCATGCAGTTTATAGGAAGGTAGGTTTCTAACTGTGTTATAAGTTAACACTGGCATTTCACAATGATGATGTTTCTGAAAAAGCAGAAAAAAAATGTTAACTGGTGGGCATGAGGAATATGTCATTATATATTATTATCATTTTTTTTCCTTTAAAAAATCACTGAAGTTAAACTTTTTTTGTAAAAGTGACTGCTTTTTTCTAACAGGTAGGTCATTATTTTCTCCATAAAAAATAACTATATTTACATGCTTCAGAAAAAAATTTCAAGAAACATCTAACTTTTTTAGGACTTTCTATTCTTGAGAATTTCATGTAACTTGAAATATAAAAAATCTTTTGTGATGTGACTTAATTATGTGAACGTACAATGCAGAGTCATAAGCTATGACTTTTCTAGAGTGGGAAACTGTTCTTCATCATTGACTTGAAGCATCCATTATTTGGCTTTCATAAAGCCAATTTTTTTAAGATACTGTCATTTTAGATACCTCCACTTTTATTCGTCTTTCAATTTGAAAAGATTTGATTTACAGAAGTTAGGAAATAAATGGTTTTTTGAAAGCAATGATTTTGTAATAGACATCACATTGGGTCACCTAAACATTGGATGTACAAAATCATCCTAAGTCATTCTTCTTTTTTGCAAAGTTAGCTTTATTTTGGAATAATTACCACCACAGGGCTTTTAATGGGATCAAATCACAAAAGTATGTATATATTCTGAAATATAAATCAATATATTTGGAGAAAAAATATTTCATCCATTTAACTTCTTGAAAAATATGCCAAAGTATTTTTCTCTGTCACTTTTGAAACAGGTCACACCATTTCTAAAAATAGATAGTCATAAGTAAAAACATGTTCTAAGATACAAGTCCCTTAATTACTATTCTGAAAAGTATATATCAGGTAGTTACTGTGAATACATTGACATGGTGTCATTGCTGAATGAAAACTTACACCAAAGAATCAGAAGCTAAGTTTTCTAGACTTAATGACTGCATGCAGTAGTCATCAAGACTGTTAGCAAGAAAAGATGTTTATCTAAAATCTTGATCTCATACTGAAATTTTTATATCCTTTCTATCATTATAAATATTTGATGTGGCCATGTCAACTCATCATACCAAAATAAAATGTTTTTTATAACAAATTTCTTTAAGTAAGTAAGTTTTCACAACAACCAACATTGTCATGAGTATTTATAAACAAACTAAACCATCTTTATTTCCTCTTGGCAATGGTGATAGGTATAAAGATGCCTTCTCATCTAGATTCTAATTAATTTAACAGTGAAGTACTTTGCTTGTTACAAACATGCACACATAACCCCCTTTGAAAATTGTTCAGAAGTTATTTGCTTAGTGACCAAGCTTTTGGTGATTTTAAAAGGCTTTTAAGTACATTAACTGTATGTTGGCAGATTCTTCCACGATTTACGAGTATGTAATGTGCCTCTAGTGATTCATAATATTTTGAATATCTTTGAATGTTTCATTGATTTCAATGCAATGACAAAAAATTGGTAGCCCCAAAACAGGTGAGTTCAAGATTGGAAACCAATGCTAGGGAACTGGTTACTCTTTTAACTTTATTAATATTCATAATGTGCACAATGTTATTGTATAGCTTAGTCAGTGTTTAGACCTGGCAAAGCAACGTATCGTCTAAGTCAGCATAGCTTTGTTGACTCAGCTGGAGGTAAGTTGCTTTACATCAGCTGGGCGCTTGGCCCCAGTTCTCAATGTAGTTTCCAGACAAAATTGATGTTAAATTGAAGTCCAGGTTAAGAGCACACAGTCATAATTTACAATAAACTTTGTTACAGGAATGCTGCAATTATAGTGAGAATTATAACCCAGACAGTTCAGAGTCAATGTTAAATTAAAGAATATCCAAGCACATGAATGTATTGAGAAGCAGTTAGGGCATTCGAGCAATCTTAACTGTTGCCCTGTAGTGAATTCACATGCAAAGTATATGACCGTAAAACTTACTCCTGGGGATAGGAGTAATTAGATTAATATTCACTGGACTGATCCGTCCCATATATTAGTGTGAACAACAAAATCAATATTTGGTTTGACACACTAATTCTGACATTATATAGATCATACCTGTGAACTCCAGCACGCCAGTAGACCGTTGCTGACTTTGGCCATTTGTACGGTAACAGCTGTCAAGGGTCGACCAGGTAGCAGCAGCAGCCAGACATCTGGCGTTCATAAGTGAAGGGCCACCAGGTTTTTAGAAGCCACGGTTGCTCCACAGCATTCTTGTTGTGCCACTTCTTTCAGCGATCAGTCTCCCTCACCCCTCCTTTAGTCACACGCTTGACTCAGCACTTGGTTTGTCATACAGACTTCTTCTGTTCAAATAATACAATAAGTAACAAGCTCAGTCCTTTACACCAGAAATCCCTGTGCACAAGTATACTAGAGTACAAACAATCCTGAATTTGAGAATTCAGTCTCATTCACCTTTACTGGTTCTTAATACATTTTATCATCAAACTAAAAATCATCAGCTATCATGCATGTTCTAGTTGTTTAATTATCTTTACAATAAATACATGATGAAGCTCCAGTCTTCAACAGCACTGGTACTTCCCATGTAGTCCTTTTATGCTATATTTATATATAATATATATGAATGTATATACAGTTATATATGTAACAATTACAACATAAATGTTTTATCTATATAAGCTTATTATACCTATTACCTGTATTACCTTTTTAAGTTCTTCAGAGTTCAGACAATGGACTTCGTGACATTATTCTCTTTTCTAGCTATTTCTCAGTCATATTGTCATTTTTATAACTTCTTGCCATGTATATAATCATTAGATTTTGTGGGTTTTAAATCTTCTTATAATATCTTCATAGCATATACCTGTGTGCTGTTACACTTACTTTGGTCTGGTTTTTTGAGAGGTGATATTGTATTTGTTCTTCCTTAGTCTAGGATATGTATATTACTTTTCATTTGTTCCTAGGTAGATTGAAAGAGGTCAAATACAATAGTCAATGCTCAGAAATGGCACTGGAGAAGAGTGTATACAATATACAAGTGTCAGATCCAGTGCGTGAAAATAAATACTAGTTCAGTTGCTCACTAATTGTAAGTGGGCAGGTAAGCCTCAGTATATGTTAATTCTAATTGTAAGTGGGCAGGTAAGCCTCAGTATGTGTTAATTCTAATTACTTTTTCCCAAGAGCAAGTGTGTAATATTGTAAACCTGTCAGAACACTCTCTAGACATTCAGTATATTTGAAAATCAAATGGATTCTAATTATTTCATGTTAAGTTCAATGTGGTTGTCACTCATGTATCTTCAGCATGCCCTTTAATGACCAGCTGCACAGACAATGCAGATTTGGAAAGTGCTAGAGACCTATTTTTAACATATCAGAAAATAACAAGACAAAAGTACTACTCTGTGATACAGAATACCTCTCTGACAATTTTGGATAGATGATCACAACTAATAATTATTAAAATAAAAATCCTAATGAAATTAACTTCTGGAAAACAGTGTTTGCATACAAACATGTTTATATTCAAAAGCTATGGTGAAGATGATGTTGAACAACTTTCGTGCAGATTTATTTTTTCAGTTATAGATTGCATAGCCATAATATTCAAGATTTTGTTATGATAGTTAATAATTTTTTTTATTTTCATCTAGTCTATTTCAGTCCTTAAATCATTGTTACAACACATATTCAAATCTATTTTCATCTAATCTAGCAGATTGTGGTTTAGAGTTTTTCCATATATCACTAGGTCTTAAGATCAGGCAGTTGGCATGTTGTACTAGAGTTAGTTCTGAAATCAACTGTTTTTATGGATCCTACAAGAAGACTCTTTATATTTTACAGTAAAATACAAATTATAGAGGAGAATTTGTGTATCTTTGTATACACATGATGTATATGTGCACATATATTAAAAAAGGGTAGTAGTTTATAAGCCATAACAACTCTGCTGGATCTTCATCCTTTTTCTCAGCCCTCTGCTTGTTCCTTTTGAACAGAAGAGCTAAGATATTTATTCATATACTTCAGGGTTATCTGAAAATGTCCGTTTTTAGTCATTTAAGAATGATTAAGGACCTAACTAGTTCTGTGATGAGTGTTAGCCTGCATTGTAAATGGAACATTTCTAAAAAGATCTGTAAACTGGGCTCCAAAATGTTGCGGGCGAGAGGGATTTAGTAATGAATATAATCTGTAGTAGGTGAGAAATTTCTTTTTTCCCCCATGCTTATGAGAATGTACTTTTTGAAGGGGAGGAAAAAGGTTATATATAAAGAACATAAAAGCATATATGAATTGTTTACCTTAAGCATTTAAAAGATTAAATAGGCATGAAATTAGAGATGTATCTTGGCTATTTGCACGGAAGAATCATTTCACAAATGCAGATATAGTAGAAACTCGTCCCACTTTTAATATCCTCTAGAAGGAGTCATATTTTCCATATTTTTATGTTTTTTTTCCCTTTCTCACTGCATTTTCAATACCTTTTCTGGTTTTGATAAGTTACTCTCAAGTGGCCTGGAGTTCTCTGTTCTGATTTTGAAAAATTTTGAAAAGATGAGATTTGTGGTTTAAAGGGTGTCTTGCAAAAGAGTAAGACAGGAATATTCATTCATGGATTCAGTCATGCTAACAAGGATTTTAGCACTGTTAGCGGTCAGAACAAAAGAAGATCCAGCTTGTAGGACAAAGTCCTGCTTTGATAAAACTAAGCCAAGGTTTACCTTTTCCTTCTGCAGGAACAATGAAGTGCATTCAGCCAGTCCAGTCACAAAGAGCACTGTCTAATCAGTGATCTAATTTGGGAGTAGAGGAGGGAGCCACGGGGAATAAGCACTGAATGCATTTATCCACTGGGAGGGATATTGAATAAGAAGAATATTTTTATTAAAGGGGAGTTATAGGAGAGGAAACGTTAGGTTTGCATCTGCCTGTATCGACACGCTGTTACATATTTGTGCTGAAAATATATCCTCAGATTATATACTTCAACATTTTTGTTTTCTTTCATTTTAGCTGTGTCTCTGGTGCACCATGACTATGTGAAAATGACATATTCTCATTCAATAAGTCTTATTAAATCATATGCACTTATCCTTATAAGAAGTAATATATTTTACCCCTGTATCTATTTCAAATAGTTCTTTGCACACTATTTCAGTCTTATGGGTGAATTAGCTGGAATTTATAAGATTTTGGAGATTACAGAAACAATTCTTAACTCAATTTTAACACAGCACAGTGTAGCCCAGCTCCGTCAAAGCCAAATATATCTGCTCTCATAGTCAGCTGCTGTGAATCATAGCACCTTCACTGGTATAGAGGGTAGTAGTCTAATGGGTTAAAAATATATACTCTAGGACAGACTATGAGGATAATTTCACATCTAGCAAAAAAAAAAATGTTGTTCAGAAAGATCGTACTTGTCCGTCACATTAAAGGTTAATTTAGAATTTATTGTGAAAAAATAAAACTGAGCCCATGTTCCTCTCTCATTTCCTGTATAGAATCATACTTGAAATCTTAGTTTGATTTGACAGCTGCAGGCCATCAAATTCAGAGCCCCACCTGTTGCTCTGCTGCACTGGTCTTAGATTGACATCAATGCATGGAAAAGCAAACAAAAAATACCCAAGGAGTCTTCAATGTGGAAAGTATTTAGAGCAAAATTGCAGGAAAAAAGTTAAAAGACCCCCATGTGAAGCACAAAGTCAGATTAGTTATAACTTGCTCTCTCACCCACTTTAAAGCTGTGTTTTACAGCCCAAGCCTGAACTAAATCCTTGAGTAATGTAAAAACTCCTTACACTAAATAAGAACCCGGTACTATGCAATGGAGAGGAGTCACCAGCAAGGCGATGCATTTAGAGGTTTTCAAGATCGGTTAAGGACACATTAAAGAATGTCGTGTGTCAAATGTGTGTAATCTTTCTGGCTGCTTAGTAAATTGAAAAGACTGTGTGATTCATGTTGGATAAAAATTTTTACTGTATTTGAGTAAGTGAATCTCAGATCTTTTGAAACTGAAGTTCCCTGTATTTAAACTGTGTAAAAGATAGTGGCAATACATTTTTGAAGGAGCTGTTTACTGAAGAGGTTCAGGAGTTAAGCTGTTATTGTCAAATTACTCTCCTGCCTACTAGCCGATATTGTCATTCCATTTTCAAGGTCACAGTAAAGGTAGTCAGTTATGATTCTCCTCAAAGAGTTTTGGCAGGAGATAAATAGCTGCCTGTGATCTTTTATAGGATATTAATAGGTGAGACACTTCTCCACCTGACAGCGAGCTGTCAATCAGAACCTGTCAATTTGAGTTGCAAAGAAGAGAATGATGTAGTGCCCTTCCATATCAATCATTGATTCGATGACTCTTTGTGAAATTTAGATCTTTGTGTCAGTTCCATTTTTTTTTTTTTTTTTTAAAAAAAAAAACACCACATCAAGCCTGGGTTATTACCTCTTGAAAATAACATTTAAAGTGGAGGCTTTTGATACTCACTTTCAGCAACACGGATAAGCATTTGGAAGTACGCACTATCTCTGTGACATTAGAACAAGGCAGTTTGCATGAAGAGTAAATTGTACCTACACCATTATAAGTATAAAGTAGATTTTTTTGTGGTGTTTTCCCTTAGAAATTGTATATTGGTCTAAATTCGGTGAACTGTGCTTAAGGAAAAAGTCAAAGATAATCCCATGCAGTAAAATATGCATGTTGTAAACCAAAAATGGTGCCCTGCAGAAATGTTCTTTAATAAAAGGTCAGCGTTGCATCAATATACATGTGAAGTATTAAACTTATAAGTATACATGTTTTTTTACTTGAAGTGCTGACGTTTTCAGTCTTTTTAATTGACTCAGGAGTCTCGTGTGTTATTCGTTGCTATAGTGGAAAGGTTCTCACACATATGACCTCTCAAATAGCAACAAACACAACTTCATGGAAAGTGTATCTTTTATAAAAAATATTGTATTTATTTCCTTTATTTTTTTGAATCTGTTATAATACTAAAGTAATACGGGATACGTGCACAAATATTTGGAGGGAATTCAAATAATTTTGTTTCCATTTTCCACATGAAAAAATGTTCTATTTATTCTGTCATTTTTTTTAAAAAAGGAGAAACTTTTTATGAAGATAAAGTCCCAGCCAGAAACGCACTTATCAAGTGAGTAATCTGGATAAAATTTCCCCATTTTGAGTTTATGTACTGCTGCCTATGCCAGTAAAAAAGAAAGCTTTAACCATGCAAATTGTGCAAAACCAGATCCAAACAAGGACAGAGGAAAAATGCATCATAAATATACCAGATTAAGCCTGCTTATTTTTCCTTAAGAGTGAAGTATTGATATCGCATAAATCCCTTTTTTAAAAAGACTTTGTTTTCAGGTTCTAGAGGTTTTGTTTTGGTTTTTTTTTTTTTTCATTTTAAAGAAATAGTTTGTATGTGCATGTCTGTATAGTTCCTTCCCTCTTTAAAAGGTGGATGAATCAACTGCATGAGAAAATATATAGTCTCCCTTTGATGTTGTGAATCACAGGTATTATCCACAACAGATTGGTGAGGGAAAATATGGTAAATAAAGCCAAAAATACTCTGTAATCAGCTGTGTGCTTTAAGGTGTGATCCAGACAAGTTTTCTGGGTAATGCTTTTCTGATTCAACTGATATTTACAATATGCATCATACTACAAATGCTGTTATGGCGCACAGCAGTAAATTTGGCTAGTACTGCACAATTTTAAGTAAAGTTCTATAAATAATGCATAAGAAAAGTTCTTACTTGAGTTGTGCTTTCACAACCTACTGGAACTGATCATAAATATTGTGTTGACAGATCACAGGAACAGCAAAATTTACAGACAGTCTACTGCAGTTCAGGAAATAGACTAGTTGAAGAAAAAGACAATGGAGACACTTCATTACTGTCAGAGGAAAAAATATATCTCTGTATTAGTATGTACTTTGAGATTACTTATTTTTTGGTACAACACATTTGTAGTATTATTTACTGATCACATGCATACACACACAGAGCATTAAATGGCAAGAGAAGATATAGTCCAGGATAATGAAGGAGGAAGAGTACTAGTATACTTGATTTAACATAGTCAATGATATTATGATATGTTTGACCCTAGTCCTAGATCAACAGTCTAGTTGATCAGCTTCCATATGACCTTGTGAGGAAGATAATTTTGTTTCACATATATATGTAGTTACAAAGGTATGTTTTTGAACAGCAATTGTATTCAGGCTTTTAAATATGTACTTGTAAAGTGAAGAGAGGTGCTTGTAGCCAGAAACTGCTAGGTTCTTGGCTTTAAACAAGTTCCTTTTCAGTATATGTAGCAAACAGTAATTAGATTTTATTGTTCATTTTTGCTTGCAATTCAGTATACAGTTAAGGATGACATTTTACTCCGTGTATGTGTATTCAGGATTACCCTGTAATCAGTTACAGTACTCATTTTCCTCCTTTTTTTTTTTTTTTTTTTTTTTTAGCTCCACTGCAGAAAGATTTCTTTGTATAAATTTTGTTATAAAATATAGTAAGGATTTGGGGGTTTGTTTTATTTTGTTTTTCCAGGAACACAGATGCACCATTTCTTCTTGTCCTGTCTTACCTTCATGTCCATACTGCTCTATATGCTTCAAAAAACTTCAGCGGAAAGAGCAAGCATGGTTTATATGGGGATGCAGTGGAGGAAATGGACTGGAGTGTAGGTATGTTGCATGTGCTTCTAATATCACTGGAGGAAATTCACATCCACCAAATGCAGACGTCAGCAATTTGCATGTCTACAGTCTATCTGTCATACTTGTCCTTTATACTTAGCGGAAAGAAACAGTAAAAGGCACAGTAACCTGATCTCTTGTAATATCTACTTTATTATTAAATTTATTGTGTCCTACAAATGCCTACTCTCTTCTTTGACTATGAAGGTAGTCCACACAGTATGGACTTAGCAGACCTATGGACACCTTAACTGTGGACATTTGAAGTAGAGCAGTTGAATCCAACCCCATGAGCTTCTGGGTACCATCTGGCCTCTGCAGGTTGTCCTCATAAAACAATATGCTAACTTGAAAAGTGACCATATGATATTGATACAAAAATATTTTCAAATAAAGTGACTACAATATACCTATTAGCAAAAGTAATTTGCTAATTATTTTAATGAGTTATCTGAATGAGTGAAATCACTCAGGTGAGATCCACTTCTGTTCATGAAGAATAGTTAAACCCAAACAATTTGCCATTCAGAGCATTCCATTCTCTCTGAGGCTGGAGAGCAGTTGTTCATGACGTCTTTCAACAAGATTCCCTTATCTCTAGATATATTGGAATGACTCTCTGATTCCAGAGATAATCACCTGTGAAAACAGCTAACAGGTCATATTTGAAAAGAATCATATTGGAGAATAGCAGTATTAGGTGCTAAAGATGAGCTTACATTCCTCCTTCTGATATACCCCAAGTCAATTCTGTTCTCAGTACAACTCAGTGCAAATTGGCTTCCTTCAAGAAAATCTTACTTCCTTATACTTGCTATAAACAGATATTCAGCTTTGGTGCGTACATATTTTTAAGCTATTTTTAAACGGTGCAGTGAAACATAATGTAAATTCGCTTGCATATTTTGTATCAAGAAGTCTAGTTGCAGAAGCTAGGGGAAAAAAGGCATCACAGCACATTTAGGGATTTGTAATGTATTTATTTACAAAAATGGGGAAAACCCTTGTGGGAAACTATGATACACTTTTTGGGAAGGGTTTTCAATGTGGAAGGTAACTGGATTAAACAGAAAAAAACCGCTCTGTTATAAATCAGGTTTTGTAACAAAAGTGGCTTTCATTCCAGTTGTATTACACCCTGTATCTTTATCATGTCTGGCAGTGGCCACCAGCATTTGGTCAATCAAGTGCTTTCATTAGGTAAAAGTATGCATGTGTTGTCCCTTCTGCTTGCATCCACGTTGTAGTAAACTACTGAGGATTAGCTGGTCTTACCGTCTGTGTTTGATTTTACTATTTCTTTTTCTGTTCCATGATAGTTATCATGGATAGATATCCCAGCCTCGTTGGTCATCTGCTGCTGCCATTACGTTTTGCTCCCTCCTTCAGGAGAGTGGGACCAGGGTTTAAACAGCAAGTTGAAAAGCAAGGCAGCTGACATGCTACTCATTCAGGCTATTTAATGATGCAGAGGTGGTAACAGATTGAAAACCACTACTCTCTTCCAGAATGACCACAGGCTCTTAGGAGATGTGTCAAAGAAACCAAACTCAGTGACAGAAACCTATAGTTAATAAAATTTGGGATAAATCAGAAATACAAATTCAGTGGTGATAACATAGGAACTTTGAACAAACTGAGAGAGGAGATAGATGAGTTTCCTCATGTGTTGTCCTTTACAATCCATTGCAGGCACATCAGGAGCAGCGGGCTAGCTTAATCAATCAGGAGACAGATCTTTATCTGTCATAAACTCGTATACAGGCATCAAATTTTGTTTCAGTTGGGGGTCTGGTTACTTGGTTTTGCTTATGTCTTGTGAGACTCCTGTTGACAGATTGCGTATGTGCTCCAAGAGGTAGAAAATATGTTTAGTTCCTCTGTTACTTTCTCCTCTGTTATTAGGATGATGAAAAAAACCTATGGTTAACATTTCCAAAAGAGTGTGAAGGAATAATATAGCTTTTTTCTTCTTTTTTTTTTTTTTTTTTTTTCTTCAATGGAAGGGAGTACTTATTTCCATTAACCTCCACTGAAAATTCCAGTCTTAATGCACCAACTAGGTCAGAGTAGATTTATTCACTGCACTGCTGATGTCAGTAACCAGTATTTTCTTGGAATGCCTCTGAAGATGTTACGGTAGAAAAGTCAAACAAAATTGTCTGGAAAAACTGAAAAAGTGAAAACTGTAAGCTTTCCACAAAGGGAGGTTTCATCATTCACTAGACAGAAATTATATTTATGCATAGGTGAATGTAACTTGCAAAAGCAATAAGAACAAAATAGTCCAGATATAACAATATCCTGCAAAACCTCTAATTAAAGGCAACACAAGCACAGGAATCAAAAATGAGTGTATGGAAAACTGCATTGTAGTACAACATTAGAAATGTTTGGCATGTGATAGGAAAATGAACACCAACTTTAACTCCATTCTAAAAGAAACTTACAACGTATTATCCGCTGAGCGGGAAGCATTGTGGAAAAACCTTGTGGATGACTGAAAAAAAGCAAAACTAAGAGAAGAAGAGAAGTTAGAAGTAGAAGTAGAAGTTCAGACTGTCAGGTACCAGTGATGGAAAGATTAGACCATGAAATGCAAATGAAATATTGTTCCTGATTTGAAAGATCAGCTGGAATCAGAAATAAGTCTTTAGCTGCCATTTGCAAGAGAAAAAGCAACAGCCTTTCTAGTAAGACAGATAATTTCACTCAGACTGAGAATTCTAAATAGAAGACAATTAATCCATTTTCATTTGTTTACTTATTGAGAATCAATTACCTAATTGGACTATAATTCAATTATAAGGCAATCTCCATGCTAGGAGGAGAAAAACCGATAATACACATGAACAAAATACTCCTTTGAATATTTCATGTTTGTGACTTGTTAAACAATACTGTATGATTACAGCCCATGTCAAAAATATGAAATACAAAGTCTCTGGATAAGCTTTGGGACCATGTATGTCTACTGCTTTTGCATACTGATGTGTGTGTAACAGAATTGAATGTATAAAGCATTCACAGTTATAATGTCACTGCATGTGACATGCCTTAGAGAGTCGTTCTCTGGCTAATAACATTAATTTTCTTTCAATGTAGGCTAAGCACCTTATTAATGCTATTAATTATAATTCATATGAGAGCAGATGAAATAATCTTACAGTCTAAAAATGGAAAAAGAAATGATGAATGAATTAGTGCAATATTATCCTTTTCTTCCTTCCTCCCTTCTTCCCTTCCTTCATTCCTTCATTCCTGATTGAGTATAGGAAGAGAAATGGACATGTTCAGAAATTGTTTTTGATGTAAATTGCATTACACTAATTTAATCCAAAGCAGATCACTACAAAGAGTTTTGGAGCCCCCTGTAGACTTGCATGCAAGCTCTGTGCAGACATACTAATTCACCACCACTTTTGTAAATGGCTGTTTATTCTCCTGTTAGCAGTAGCAAAGCTACATATCAGTTCTTAATCCTTTGTGGAACAATCGCAACTGAATGGCTTAAGTGTAAAAAAGTCTCAGAAATTTTAGTCTGGTGCAAGCTAGGTAACTGTAGAGTGGGGGCCTTGTCTGGATATCTTTATTAAGTGAACGCCCTGCAAGCTGAAAAAAATTAACTGCCTCTCTGCCATGATCTTTTGACCTGCCTTAGGATGAAGTTATACCAAGAAAATATTACCACCATCTGATGTTAGTTAATTAGAAGAAAAGGAGTGGAAGTAAATCCCAATGCATCTTACATGTAGCTTGCTTTTGAAATACCTTAGAAGGTTTGGCAGAGTTATATATGAATAGAGTAGCTCTGTATCTCCCCAGTACAAGTGGGTTATGGAGCTACAGTACGGTGTCCAGCAAAGGGTCACAAAGATGATTAAGGAACTGGAGTATCTCTCCTATGAGGAAAGGCTGAGACAGCTGGGAGCTCTGTTCAGCCTGGAGAAGAGAAGGCTGAGCGAGTATCTTATTAAAGTATACAAATACCTAAAGGGAGAGCACAAAGAGGATGGGGCCAGGCTCTTCTCATTGGTGCCCAGTGACAAGAAGCAATGGCCACAAACTGAAACACAGGAAGTTCCCTCTGAACATCAGGAAAAACTTTTTTACTCTGACAGTAACTAAACACTGGCACAGGTTGCTGAGAGTGATGGTAGAGTCTCCCTTCTTGGAGGTATTCAAAAGCCATCTGGATGTGGTCCTGGGCTCCAAGTGACCCTGCTTGAACAGGGGAAGTTGGAGAAAGTGAACTCCAACCTCCTGGTCCCTTCCAACCTCAACCATTCCGTGATCCTGTGAGGTGCTGAAGAAAAGAAAAAAGGTATTCACTAAAGTCCATTCATATTTTGAAGCAAATTCAGACATAACTTTTAAAAGTCAATCTAGACGGACCAGAGATCTCTTCACTGAAGCAAACAGAAGCAAGATATTCTCGTGATACTCTCCTTCTCTATTCCTCTCTTGTGAGACCCCACCTGGGTACTGCTCTGGGGTCCCCAGCACAAGAAAGAGATGGACCTGTTAGAGCAGGTCCAAAGGAGAGCCACAAAAATGGTCGCAGGACTGGAACGCGTCTCCTCTGGAGAAAGGCTGAGAGTTGAGGTTGTTCAACCTAGAGAAGAGAAGGCTCCAGGGAGACCTTATTGCTGCCTTTCAATATATAAAGCGGGCCTACAAGAAAGACGGAGAGAGCCTTGTTACCAGGGTGTGTAGTGACAGGACAAGGGGCAACATTTTTAAAATGAGGGAGAGTAGGTTTAGATTAGACATTAGGAAGAAATTGTTTACGATGAGGGTGGCGAAACACTGGAACAGGTTGCCCAGAGAAGCTGTGGATGACCCATCCCTGGAAACATTCAAGGTCAGGTTGGACGGGGCAACCTGATCTAGTGAAAGATGTGCTTTCCCATGGCAGGGGGCTTGGACTACACAAGCTTTAAAGGTCTCTTCCAACCCAAATTATTCTGTGATTTTGTGTTACTACAGTGATGACAAATTTTGAAGATGCTAATGATACCTTAAATAGGTTTTCCTTACAAGGAAAGCTTGGGTTTCCGTACAGTGCCTATTTTTTTTTTAACTGAAAGTACTTACACAGTTAAAACCTTGGATATCTGAATAAATTGAACCTTACATGAGGAACATTTATGACTTGTCAAAGCATTTGTGATACTCTGCTACACAACGCTCTGGGGCGATATGTGGCCTGTAGTGAAATACAACTAGGCAGAAGTAAAGTATACTTCATTGAGAAAGGCCAGCTAGGGTTCAGTCTAGTAGGACTAACTGAAAATCAGACCACTTTTCACACTGTTTTTCTTCCATTCAGCTATTATCATGATTAAGAATTGTCCATAAATGTTTATCATCACACAGTGCTTTCGAAGAGGAAGGGTAGGGCAAAAGCTCTGCTGACTCAACTCCAGGTGTTGAGGAAACATCTAATTTACTTGTTCCATAAGTAGATTTCCCAGTGTTGTAAAAAAGATTATATCAATACATACGTGTAGGATTATGCTGTGGCTCTGAATTCCTACAGTGCGCAAATGTGAGATAATAAAAACTAAATGCTTACATGCCTTCGATCTGATGAATGTGTGCATGTTTAATAGATAATACTCAATGTATGTGGATTGATCACATCCTCTACTTTTAACTTCTATTCAGCTCTGGAGTGATGTGAATCAAGGGTCTAAGTGGAACCCATTCTAATTTAATCTAAACCATTTTTATTGACCCCTGTGGCTTTTTTCTCTGTTTTAGTAACAGATGTACCACTGTGTTAATAATAGATGGAAAGAATGTTTTCAGAAACAAAACAAAAGCTACTTTTGGAAAATTGTAAAATATTTAGGAGACAGACAACTGAACTATGCCCACAAGACTTTTTGTAAAATTCTTGCTGTGATGAAGGTATCATAGTCTAAAGCATTCACAAAACAAAAAGAAGGGTCTAAATGTGACAGCCAAAGAGTTTTTGAGGTTGTGAAGGATGTTACATTCCCTCAATTTTTCTGTTTTTATGTGGCTTCATAATAGCATGTGATCTGTCTTCAGTTTCTTAGTAAAGCATTTACTTTTTCGTTTTAAAATAATTATTTTAAATTACCAGCCTATGAGATCTTAAACTTGACTAATTATTTTTATTACAAAGAAATTAAAATATAATTTTAATATTTATTTCAAGTTGTTCTGCCCTGAAACTGTATTCCTAGATTTATTTATTTTTTTAATATTCTTTCCTATATTGAGCAGTAACTATTCTCCTGGGAAACAGTATAGTATTGTTAAGTTTCATCTGAAATCTATGTCTCTTCTTTTAAATATAATTGTTAGTGGCTGTTATTGTGAATTCTTACATCTGTATTTTACATTACAGTGTTTGTATGCTTTCAACCTCTATTAAGAATCCTATTCTGTTAGGATCAATCTAAAAATGTACCATAAATCTTCTGAGAATTCTGAATTATGCTAAAAATCAAAATAATCATTAATAATATGAAAGGGAAAAAAAAAAAAGATTCCTATTGCTTTGAGAAAAAATGAATGAGCTATCCTTAATTTTTTTTTACTCTTTATTTTTTCAGAAAAAGCCTTGCATGCAGAGATAAGCCTGATTTATCATGGCTTTTCACCTGATGTAGTCATTTGTAACAGTGCAAAGTCGATTTAAAAGATAAGCAAAGCAGAATGGTGCCACATTATCAGAAGCGGTGGATAATCATGCTCAGATAATTTTATACAGCTATTATGAATGTCACATAAACTTAGCTGAGCCTGAAAACTTCAAGATAGAAGTAAAAGTCTGGAGAGTGGCGCCTGATGCTAATGGTTCATTCCTTGACCTTGCTTTCCTGAATTTATACGGGTGTAAGTCTTAAGTCTAGAAGGTTTATTTTTAAGCTGGTTTTGTTATCATGAAAGGTGTTCAGCCAGCTTCTCTGAGGAAGGAGCTATTCAGGCAATACAGGTACTCTGTGACTAGACAGCATTTTCCCACCCATTCTGCCATCCTGCTCTTGCCCTAACATTAAGAGACTGTTTCTTCATCTAAGACAGTAGCTAAGCTCTTGAAGCACATTCACTTCTTAGGTCAGATCTGGGAAAATTGTCAGTAAGGGTGCAGATTAAAGGCATTTGTGGTTCTGCTTTTTGTGATGTGGATACTTTCCAGTTACGATCTGGGCTAAAACCCAAAGTCATTTTATATGTCACTAAGCAGCAATGACTTTCAGTCACTACTGAATGGGACTGAATTTAAGAGGTGACTAAGTGATGAAAGACTCCCATTTCCACTACGATAAGCCTCCTCAGCTACCTAATCCTCTTTAAGTACAGTTTCCTCTTTCTTTATTGCATCTTTGTGCACAGAAAAGCTCCTTCTTAGAACATTATTTACAAGATCACAAAGCACATCTTAACCAGCCATTCCTATAGCATTTTTTAAATCAGTGAAGTTTAAATAACGTCTTAGTAACACACACTCCATGATGGAAAACTTCAGTGTAATGCAGCTTGTGGTACTAGTGGTGTTGTGTTCAAAATTTGCTGCCAGCTGCTCAGCAGATTTCATTTGCATCTGGTATTGCAGGAGTTAAATTGTCAGCACAAGATGTGTTAGTACGTTGCGCATTTTACTTTACAAAAATGTAATCATATAGCTTTCAAAATTTGAAAGGCTTTCTATTAGTTATGAACCTCTGAAAACTGAGTCTAATACAAAAACAGTGAAATGACAGTTAACATTGTGATCAAAATGCTCTAATCAGTGAAAAAATTAGGATTGCTCAGAAGTTCCAACCATTGGTAATACCAACCATTTGTCTAACCTTTGCCTGTAAAGTTTAATTTCACATATAAATGATTTTGGTTGGATTTTGCTCCTTGCTTAAAGTGGGTTGGGAAAGTCATTTTCAGTGAGATTAAGAAGACAGTAAAGATTTAAGCCAAAATTGACCTGCAAGAATACAGTGATTTCTATGTATACTTGGATGAAGGTTGCAACGAGGAAACTGAATGGAGCTAACTTGAGCCAAATTGTAGATAATCTGCAAAATAAAGAGTGAGAAAGCAGTTTAAAGGAAGATATTAAGATTTTGCTGGTGGAGTTGCTCTGCACAGCAACCTTTTTAGCACAGATACTGTGAAGCTGTTAAGAGGAATTGCATTTGCCCTGTCCCAGGGAAACTCTGAAGGAATTTAGAAAGTCAGTCACCCAGAGCAAGCAATCAGGATGGCAGAGAGAGACATGATTTACAGCTCCCTTTGCTCGCTTTGGTGAAAGTGTCCCTTTCAGCACTCACTTACGAACATGATTTTGCCATCATTTTTCTTCAACACTTGGACACTGAAAGCAATATCTGTCTAGGTGTTTATAGAGATTGTTATCATGGTTTTAATAAAGGATGCAACTGAGCTAGTAGGTGAAGGATGTTGCTGGTAGAAGTTATATCTCTATGAAAGAAGCCTAAACGTGAAACAAAGGAGTAGAAAAACGAAAAATGCTAAGGATTTTTAATCTGGGCACTTAAACCTTCCTGCCCACGCACCTTCCTTGTACCTTCACATAGTTTTGTAGTGAATTACCCAGTGCCTTAATATAACTGATACAGTCCGTGAATACTTATACATTCATATGATCGTGCAGAAGGCACAAGTGAACATTGTAAGGCTATGAAGTCAAGTACTCAAAGATAGGAAAAATCAATCTTCCTATGATTGTGTCTTATGGTACAGTTTTTAAGCATATGTTTACATGCCATTTATTTTCCCGTTGGAACCCTGTCTACTCATCACAGAGTGCCTTCTTAACGAGCAGCTACTTAACAGTAGGTGCATTCCTCATTGTTAAATATGAATTCTCATGTTTTATTTAACATGTACTATTGAAGTTCTGTTTTGAAGACAGATTTCTTTGACATCTCTCATCTTTTCTGTGTCATTACTTCGCTAGAGTATGTAACAGACTCGCAAATAAGCATTTCCACAAAGTCTTTCTAAGATAGGGGGATCTCATTAATCTGTTTCCCAGAAGAAAAACTGAGGCACAAAGATGGTGTTCCGATTTACCTACTGAGGTATAGCTTTGCTGCCAGTCACTCACTAATCCAGCTCTTGATCTGCAATAAAGCATTAGGACTTTAATTTCGCTGGCATGGGAACGGGGAAGGGGGGAAAGCAAGCCATTTATCCTTCCAGGTCTTGATCCATGTTGGAGGTGGGAAATGGTTAGAATGTGCACCGGGACTCAGGAACTCAGGTTTTCTTCTGGTCTTGGGGATTAAGTGGTATTTTTTAAGGATAAATAAATACCTTCACCAACATATGAACTAGAATGATATGAACAGTTTCTGTGGTGGCTCAGAAAATGTCTTCCAGCCTTTTACTTTTTTTTTTATAGCTGACTGCATCTCAATTGTAGAAAAAAGCTAAAACTGACCATGCGCATTTCAGTTTCAGTGATGATACTGAGAATCCTAGAGGTTCTTTTAAAATCATCCCTACTGTTTCTTGGAGAAAGACATGGAACTTTCTCATGCTGCTTTTGAAATGTATGTTAATTATTTTGAGACCATACTGTTAAAAAAGAGGAGAACTAATTCTCAGTGAAAACAGTAATCATACGATAAAGCTTATGACACTATGGATTCTGTGTTGTAAACTATTGTTTATTGGCAGGCTGGTTCTTGTTAATTAATTGCCGTGCAGAAGTTTCACACTGCTGAATCACAAGGCTGAAATTCCAGGTGGTAATAAGCTCTTATTGATGGGGTTGGTGGAACTGCCTTTTTATTGACTATGGCTGTTTTTTTTTTTCCAGTGGTACATCTGACTGCTAAAACAACGACACTATATAATAGGCAGGCTGGTAATACTTACAAAGATCATTATTCTTCTAGAAATCAGTTATGTATTTTGCATTACAGAAAGCTTTTTATTGCACCAGCAGATAAATAATGAAATTTTTAAGGTTAGGGAAAGTGCTAGAGTAATGATGCTGTGAATAGTGAAAGGTGGGCTGATGAAGTTTTAACTTTACTGTTCTCCAGCTTTTTCCCTCACTACTTGATTCTAAAATAAGGCGTTTATGTTTCATTTTAGGGTCCTGTTTAAGAAAAACTGGCACTGAATCTTTATTATGCTTTCTTACCTGTTATTTTTTAATATTACTGTTTGGGGTTTTTTTCATAATTTCATTTAGTGTACTCAAGGTATTTTTTACTATTTTGAATGCTTTCTTTTTGTTTTCTTTTTCTTTTGGCTTAGTTCTTGTACTTTGTATACACTTGTGTCTTTTTAAATCATTCCCTCTCCCTACCCACCAGTGGAACTTTCTTTATAACATTTCCTCATGAAAGAGCATGTTGTAGTAACCCTGAGAACACCCAACAGATTTTATGTTACAGTAGTAAGCTCAATATCCAAAGGAACACCTGACCCCTAAGGGCTGAGTTGCTTGCTTGAGATGATGAAAATGAGACTTTGGGATAATCAAATCCCTACCTTAGACCAGCACGAAGTACAGCTTCAGTGGATCTTGCAGCTTGCTGCTACCAAAGAGGGAAGGCAGAGCACCCTTCCCTCCTTTCCCTCCTTTTTCCTAACCAGCTTCCAGGGAAAGCAGAAAGGAGGAGAAAGAGGAGAAGCATATTCCTTTTTCCAGAAAGCACCCTTTTAGCAAACTACTAGATGGACTCATCTATAATCTGACACTTAATTTGCCTAAAATTATGTATGATTAACTTGGCCCTTAGGTGTTTCAGCTTACTTGGTTTTACAGTACTGCAAACATTTCTGTGTTATGAGGATATAGGGTTTAGACTCTGCAGGCTCTTGTATTTTAGTGCATGAGATATTTGTGGGTTAGAAATGATTTTACCACCATTTCTGAATCATACTTGCATTTAAAAACAAGGCAGGCAAACAAGAAATAGCACAGTCATAGAATCAAAGAATGTGTTGGGCTGGAAAGAACCTTTAAAGGTCATCTAGTCCAACCCCCCTGCAGTAAGCAGGGACATCTTCAACTAGATCAGGTTGCTCAGAGCCTCATCAAGCCTGGCCTTGAATGTCTCCAGGGATGGGGCATCCACCACCTCTCTGGGCAACCTGTGCCAGTGCCTCACCACCCTCATTGTAAAGAACTTCTTCCTAATGTCTAATCTCAGCCTGCCCAGCTCTAGTTTAAAACCATTGCCCCTTGTCCTATCGCTACATGTCCTTGCAAACAGCCCCTCCCCAGCTTTCCTGTAGGCCCCCTTCAGGTACTGGAAGGCTGCTATAAGGTCTCCTCGGAGCCTTCTCTTCTCCAGGCTGAACAACCCAACTCTCTCAGCCTGTCTTCATAGGAGAGGTGCTCCAGCGCTCGTATCATCTTCGTGGCCCTCCTCTGGACCTGCTCCAACAGGTCCAGCACAAACATAAGTGTGCTTTAATCTTAAAGAAAAGAATGGCCTGCCTCAGAAAAGCAAGATGAATTTTGTCTTCCAGCAAACCCAAAGATAATTTAGTTCTAGATATTTGAAATAAATGAGTAGCTCAGGATGTCTCAGCATTTCTAGCTTCCATTTTCATGGAAGATACTATTTCTGCCAGCGTGAAAAGTATAGCTGTGTGTATAGTATATAGCTATGTGAAAGGTATCAAAGTGTTTCTAATCCAGATGGCACCACAAAACAGCAGAGCAAACATTAAGCAAGTAATAATAAAGGTTTTTTTTTCTTTATTTACAATTTGAACAGATATGATTTATCTGTTCAGTTTGGTGGGTGAAAAATTGGACATGAGATGGCAATGTGTGCTTGCAGTCCAGAAACGAATCATATCCTGGGCTGCACAAAAAGAAGCGTGGCCACCAGATTGAGTGAGGTGATTCTTCCCTCTGCTCTGGTGAGACCCCACGTGCAGTGCTGCGTCCAGCTCTGGGGTCCCCAGCACAAGAAAGAGACGGACCTGTTGGAGAGGGTCCAGAGGAGGGCCACAAAAAAGATCAGAGGGCTGGAACATCTCTTGAAGAAAGGCTGAAAGAGTTGAGGTTGTTCAGCCTGGAGAAGAGAAAGTTCCAGGGAGAGCTTATTGCAACCTCCCAATATATAAAGGGGGCTTATAAGAAAGACAGAGAGAGACTTCTTACCAGGACCTTAGATTAGATATTAGGAAGAAATTTTTTATAATGAGGGTGGTGAAACACTGGAATAGGTTGCCCAGAGAATTTGTAGATGCCCCATCCCAGGAAGTGTTAAAGACCAGATTGAATGGGGCTTTGAGTAACTTGGTTTAGCAGAAGGTGTCCCTGCCCATGGCAGGGGGGTTGGAGGTCTGTGATCTTTAAGGTCCCTTTAACCCAAACTATTCTATGTTGCTCTGAGTCTATGATCTTTGCAAAATCATCACATCATACTGAAACTTTCAGAATAATTTAATAACATGCAATGTCAAAAAGTATAAAAAAGCCATTGTCGTTACATTTTTTCAGATGATATTTTTTTACAAATTCTGGGACTTCTTAGCTCTGAAGTTTGTAGAACTGAATTTAGAAATTCTTTTGTCAGCTAAGGAAGTCTATGATTCAGTTTCTTGCTGACAAGTTGTGTCGATAAGAAACCTTTAATGAATGTATTCAGAAGTTTGCTACGAGTGTTAAATAGTAAATAGCATTTTCTTTAAAAAAGAAACAAGGGATAAAAAATAAAATAAAATACCTTGAGAATATCAGAAACTTTGATAAATGGTGTTTGAAAACATGCCTTTTCTGTTTATAAAACTCTTTCCGTACATAATCAAGCTACTTCAGTGGCAGCCTCAGGAAAAATGTCTGTGGTAGGTCTGTTAGGTTCTCTGAAGATGAGACTTCCTTCCCTTTTGTTAAATTCTTTTCTTTCTGTAGATATCAAAAGAGATCTTGGCCCATCCAGTAGTATACATATAGAAATATGGTTATGATGCAGTGGTCTAAAAACAGAGCCATAACATCAGATTCTTCTCTCCCGTATTGATATGAACAGTTCCATCAAACGAAGTAGCCAGGGTATGTTTAATATATTTACGTATATGCAGTACTAGTTTTATCTTCCTTTAAATAATTTTTTTTTATTTCCTGAAGTGAGAGAGGTGCGCTTTCATCTAAGAGTCAAATCTGGCCTTCTTTTCTTGTCAGCTCCTCATATACCACAAGCAGATAGTTTATTCCTTTTTATTCTTTGCAGTTATTCTTTGCTAGCTCTTCCCAATGGATTGTTACAGGAGATCACGCTGTATTTTTTTCCCTCCACTTGGCTACTTTTCATTACTTGGCATCTGTTACAGTGATCAGTCCCTGTTGATAATAGCTTATCGGAACATCATTATTCAAGCAGTTCTGGGAAGACTAGGTTTTAAGAAGGAGGAACAAAAATGTTATATAATTGAGATAAAAAGGGTGATAACAATTTGACATACTTTAATACTACATGTCCTTTTTGGAAGGTGTCTCTTTTTAGATGAGCTAACAGAACTGTTTTATTTAACCTTTCCTTTTATATATAAACATTTCTCAGTTCCATGCAAATCATGTATTAGTTATTCTTCCCCAAGAGTTGAAGATGGTATCTTCCTAAATCCAAAGAGAATGAGACTGAATAAAGGAGACAGGATCTTTATGTAGCAATTTAGCAGTGTTTCTAGTTGGCAGATACGCAGGTCCCTCAAACTACTTTTGTTTTTTAAAAAGAGGCATTTCTTAGGGACTTAGTTGGAAAAGAAGAAAGTGGTCACTCGACTAAGCAAGATGATAAATACCCTGATAAATATCTGTTCTTTTTAACCATGTTGGGGTAGGTCTTCTGTTTGCATAGGTTGATGTAACTGCACAGAAGTCAGTGGAACTGGGTTGACTTGAAGTGAACAACTACGAATGCTTTATGAAAAGTTTGTAGTTCTTTGAAAAAAATTGGTATCACAACCTTCCAAAAAACCTGTATTTTCTGTTGATTTGTTTTTAATAAAAAGAAAAAAAGAATAAGAAAAAAGAGGTGAAACCCCTGTAATGGAAGTGTATACTTAGTTTCAAAGTTTAACCATAATGTCAGAAAGGTAGTGAACAAATGGTTCACCTTACTAATATATGCAAGACAGTGCTAAGTATGTGGCTAGCAATAGGTGGCAAAGCACAGGAGGAAAGCAGAGGTGGCTGCCAGAAACTTGCAGGCAGGGAGCAGCACCATACAAGTGTCAAATGTCCATTACCAGGAAAGTAGAGAGAAAACCAAAGCCAAAGGTAAGGATGATGTCTGTGCAGCTCAAAGTGGGCTGAAATGTCCCATCTGTCTCGTGAAGTCCTGACTTCCTGAAAGTCGTGGCCAAAGTTTCCGACAACATAAAATGATGTGATTCAGGACAGAGTAAAACATAACATAGGTTCCTCTGTATCAATCATAATACATCCTACAGGACAAACTTTTGAACATTTTAGCATGATGTTAAGGGCAAAGTGCTGCTATGATGGCTGCTTTACCAATATTATTTTAATAGGGCACAAAATTGGCAGATGTCCTTATAAAAATAGCTAAAACATTTCTATGGGACAAATCCTAAATGTTCTTGCCAATTTGTAGCTGAGGTAGTCAAGCCCCATATCCCAAATTTATCAGTCCATTCACATTTCAACTTTAGTGTGGTTCTGCTGTAGTTCATCAAACAGTTGTTGCAATAACCCCCAGGTGCTGCTCATAAAAAGTAGATGGCCAAGTTGAAGAGAGCTTTGAGGACTTTCTTGGCAAAAAATACAAGAGAATTGTATCACATTTCTCTCTCAGAATGTAAACTGGTTTTCTGATGTGACATTTAATTACTTCCCTTGTTCCATATTAAGTTTAGGAACACATAGTAAGAGAGTAGAAAATAATTATTTTAAATAGGAGGCACTGGTGTAATAAATACACTATCAGGAAACGTATGCCGATGTTCGATCCTACTGTTGTCATATTTAATTGTTAAACCTTGATAATGGCACAGTCAGTTGCTAGGCATAGCTAGCCATGCTTTTCCAGTGCCTTTGAGAGCAGAAATCTATTCGCTGTTGTGCACTTACTTCTCTCTGTATGTATAGTGAAACACCAGTCTATTATGGAACTATTAATGTGAAATGTGGAGATTTCAAACCTGTTCAAGGATGTCTGTCTGTATACAACATCAATAGATTTGATGTTAATAAGTTTAGAAAGAACTAGTTCTTAAAAAAAAAACAAACAAACAAACAAAAAAACCCCAAACATTAATAGGTAGGGACTAAGCCTGTACCTGCCTCTTTATCCATAGGAATAGTGGTATTCCCATAATTAAGAAATGTGCTGGTTGGGACCTTCCAGTGGGTATTTGCCATCTGTGCTTTGGGGAGTTTACCTTGGCGATAACCCATCTCTTCTGCAAATACTATCTATTTACAGTTAGTTTAATTTTTTCCTTGTATCTATGCTAATATTTCAGCTCGTCTGTGGTGTTGCTGTGTCAATGTTCCTTTCTCATCTCAAATTTAGCCTTCAGATTTATCCTAAAAAACACTTCTCACTGTGATCCTTACATGCAAAGCAGAGCCCTCCAGAAATCTGTCTGGCCTTCAACAAGGAAGCCTCATAACTCCTTTTTTGTAACTTCCCATTACAAACCAAATGACACATAGCATTCATATTGTTGAACCTTTGTAAACTCAGATTACTAACTGTATTAGTAATTTCACATGTCACATATTTGCTTTATTCACAAGTAAGAATTAGGTAGAGAAAAGGCAAAGAAATGGGTCTGATGGTCTCAGGGCCCTCCATGATCTCATGCCCCCACCATGTCTTGGGGGCATCAAATACATCTTGGCCTAAGCAGAGACCTCAAGTATTTCCAAACCAATTTAAAATGGGAGTGACATTTCTCTTTCTAGGGCTCAGACCAGAAAAAGGTAGATGTCTCCTGTGCTACTGAATACTACTATGAAACTTCAAGAAAAGCTCTTTCCAAATAGTCTGGGAACATTTTTTCAAGACAATGAAATGACGGTGATGAATTAAGGAATCAAAGTCCCATTTCATAAGATAGTGAGCAATCTTATGAGCTAGTCATCTATGAGGACCTGAGGATGACCTGAAAAATTATTTGCCTTCCCTTCTGAAAGGATCCTCTGGAGTTTAAATCAGCATAGATACTGTGATATTGAACACATACATATACCATAAGGAAAAAAAAAAAAAAAAAAAAGGAGAATAAGTTGAAAAAAAAAAAAGCTAAATCATATAGGAAGATTTGTGGCCTTCAGTTTGTTTGGGTTTGTTTGTTGTTTTTTTTTTCTCCTAAGTTCAGAATGTCATCTAGAGAAGGCAGATTGGAGTTTATGTTCATTAGTGGAAAATTCCCTTGAGGACAATTTTCACAGTGAGGCTTACTTTCTTACTGGTATTAACAGTGTCTGTACAGAGATTCATTCACAGCTGGCATGGTTTGGAGATGGTGATTGCACAGTAGGCTTCAGGTGTCTAGTGGTACTTACCCATAAAAGCCACTGAGTTGCCGAAAAGCAATTTCACAAGTAGGTGAACGAGCAAGTGTGCATGGTGATGGTCATGTCAAGGGGAAAAAAAAGCATCTTCTGTTTTGGGGGTGAGTTAATGCACAGTTAATCTTCAATGTAAGATTAGACTTGCACAATTAAAATCAGAAAGCTGGGAAATGAAAAGGATTAAGATTTCATGAGGAATATTAATTCCATCTTAATAAAACTCCTCTTAACATTATGGTGTATGATTTATAGCAAAAGTTTAAAACCTGCTCACAAATTCAGCAAAGATTAAAAAGTTTGGCTGTTAAAAGACAATAAATGTTTAGGCTCTAATATCAACCAATTTTATCACAGTTCCAATTTTATTTAATAAAAGTTACAAAAATGAAGCAAACACACTGGAAAATACTTCAAAATTTTCAGAAAAGTGTAAAGGATTAAAATGTAGGGTTAAATTACTTGTCCTATTTTAAATAAATCATAACACTTCATACTTTAATCTGGAAAAATGTTGGCATTATACATTTGGATCTAAGAGCATATACATACTCAGTTTAAAACTGAGTCTGATATTAACTGAGTTAATGAATGTTTAAACCTTTGAAGATATAGAGAAGAGTGTCGTTTATCACTCCACAATTATTGAATCAATCACCATCATCATATACCGGAATGATCAAATAGCTGAAGCCTTAACTGCACCTGACAGTTTAATTCAAAATGACTATCATCCTTTGGTTGTCATTGCAGTTTGTGTAGGCCCTACCTAGAGAAATCCCTTCCAAAATTTGAACGGAAACATGGGAGACCTTGAAGTGGAGAACTAGACAGTGTCTTTTGCATTATGCATCTTAGTTGTATGTGTGAAATAGTATCTTATCCTCAGATGTGCGCAGAATGAAGATGCAAATTTACCCAAAAAGTTATCATCACAGCTGTCATGCAAAATGCAAATGCAATGGACCCTCCTAAAATTGCATGACCATCTCTCATATTTTAGCATTTTAAGCAGGCTAAAAATTAAGATTTACATTAGAAATACATAGCCTTATGTTCAACAGATGCAAGGTCTAAAAGTGAAATTCAAGCAATGCATTTATTAGCTAATTTAAATACTAATAAGGAGATAGTTAATACTTTTGACCTTTACTGATCCATCATTAGTGTGGTCGTACTGATGTAAATACGAAAACTTTTCCATACTGCATTGTCTATATTGATACTGCAGCTATACTTACAGGTCTTCACAACTTTCATAACCATCTTAACTCTGCTTTATTATCCACATATCTACATATCTAAAATAATCATTCCAACTTTCACATTTACAAAATAATTTGAACCCTATATAACTAAGAGAAATAAGAGATCTGGTACTCATTTCTAGGAAAAATGTATGCATAATTCTAAGTCAAAATTTGGTTGATTTATTCATAGCTGCTAAGCAGTGCATACCTAATCTGCTGTGCACTATGCTGAAAATTTATCCTGAGGGTCTGAAAGACACATTATACTTATAAGACTGTATAAACAGTCACAAATCAATTACAAGTTTACAATTACATGGCAATCAAAACAGAAAGCAAATTCATGCTGATAGGTTAAATGATCCCACACCAAAGTTGCTTTGTTTTTGTTTTAAAAAAGACTGCCCTCCTCCGAGCCCTTACACTGATTTCACTTGTCTCACCCTGAGTCTAGGGGAATCCAGCAGAAAAATGTTTGATGTTCTACAGACTGTCTGGACCTAACAACTACTGATTTGAATGGTAATTTTAGGTGGTTAAATCTGGGGCATTTGCCTCACTTTACCTCATTGTGAAAAGAATTCAGAATTTTTGGGGCCAAGTTCATTCAAGATAGGTGAGCTGTGTATGAAACTGCTTCTTCTGCTTCATTAACTTTAAAAAATGTTTATAGTACCTGTGTCAGGTGTAGATGGGTACGCTGTATGTAAATTCCGCCCTCTATGTGTCTACAATATGCACAGGTGGAGCTTGATTGTGCTAGCACCAGAACTTCAGTGTAGGATTCGTCAGTCCTACCATGTTTGAACTGCCAGTAGCAGCAGGTCTGAACTGTCTTTCAAGATGGAGAAAAACTGTACAGCAGAGCTAAGAAATCCACTTCAGACCAGCCCTACTGTGGTCCTGCAGACTGAATGCCCATCAGTTGTGCGAGTGCCTTAGGTGCATTCCTGGAGTCCATCCTTGGTTTTAGTTTAATTTGAAAGGAATCGAGGTCACAAAATCTAAGAAGGCTTTGCTATGCAACTAGAAATATATTAACTGTCCGTGATTGGATTTACTGTAAAATGTGCACTCCTGATCTGAACTAAAACACTAATATAGATGCACTTTTTCAGAACCAGATGCTACTTGTTTGGCAGAATGTCCTGTTGACATTGAAGATCCCACTAAGCTATTGCAGTAGGAACTTAGCACATTTGAGAGTCTGGCTTTGTGCTTTGGAGAAGACTTCATTGTGGCTGTTTCCATAGCATAACTTTAAAAATAATGCTATCACAGTAGGACTGCTTCAAGACTTACCTCTGAATCTACACTCCACTTTCTGCAGGAATTATTAAATATTTTGTATTTAGTTATGAATTTATTTTCTGTTCTATTCAAACCGTTATATTAACTAGTATTCGCTCTCACCTTTGATGTTTATATGTTCATATGGTGCTTCCTCTGTGCAGACTCACTCAACTTCTTAGTTGGATGTATTCTGTTGACTGGCTAGATAATGTGCCGCAACATCAACCTATTGCTTCATCCCAGAATTTCCACTTTCCAGTGGTCGTGTTCTAGCTCTGCATGTTAAACAAGTTGCATGCAGAGTTTATGTACTGTTCACCATATGTGCAGCCACTTGTTGTGTTGCTGTCAATGGTTTTATTATTTTCCATCTTTACCTCAAGTGTTGTGCTCAATGACTAGGTCTGAAAGTGATAATTACTTCCCCACTGCAGAGACAAACTGATTTACATATTTATCAAGGGGAAACTGGATGGCTCTGAGCATACCACAGAAACATTTGCATATTTATAACCTGAAACGTACAAAAGCTAAAATTAAGATAGGGATGTCTCGGTCTTAGTTACTAAGCTTGTTCTTATACAAAGGTTTTAGTTGGTGGATTTTGTAATCAGATCAGTGCATTAAAGAGCGAAATATCTTTTTTCATTACACAAAATCAACATAGAGATTAAAATGATTGTTATCTTCTGAATGATGGTGTACAGAAGTTGCAAGATGAAATCTTAGCCTTTGATCTCTGAAGAGGTGGTGAACTCTGGATTTACCTTAATTTAACTCCTGTAGGAGGAAGAGGGCCCCAGGAGGTTTACTATGTAGTGGCTATAGAGTTGAGTGGCATAAATATCTTTTCTGGGAGAAATATAAACTTTCAGATACTTATGCATGTAGGGTTAATTTATTGGATTTTATACATGTATTCAAAGCACTTGCAGTCCTGGCTTGCCACTCACAGAGACGAACCCCTTCAGCTGGCTACAAGTTAGTTGTGATTCAGGTTAATGATGCTATTCTGAACATGCTTTAGGAAACATGTCTTTTCTGAGAGGGTGGTCAAACACTGGAACAGGCTTCCTAGAGAGGTGGCCAATGCCCCAAGCCTGTCAGTGTTTAAGAGACATTTGGACAATGCCCTTAACAACATGCTTTAACTTTTGGTCAGTCCTGAAGTGGTCAGGCAGTTGGACTAGATGATCACTGTAGATCCCTTCCGACTGAAATAGTCTATTGTATTCTAGTATCAGTAGGGAATTCTGAAACAGCAAATATGAAAAAACTGAAAAAACAAACTGTCTCTTCTAGGCAGAGACGTGATGGCTGGTCTTCCCACATCACTTTGTCCAATACTTGTCTCCAGCTCACTGTAATCTTCTGGATAAAGCAGAGGCACATGAAAGTCTGCCAGAGTGGGACAAGAATGTTATAATTGCAGGAATTCTCTTTATCTTGTCTTGTCTTGTCCTGAGACAGATCCTTAGCCCTCCTTCTGAATCCTGTTGTTTCTTCAAATCCGACAAACTGCTTTAAAGCTTTCCTGAGGAGTAGAGAGACTATTTTGTCCTAATGCCTAGATTACACAGAGATATTTTGTGTTCTAGAGCCTTTTATTCATAATTTAAGAAAGACTCAAAATTATTTTGAATTAATACAAATAACATTTCTGTCCTATTGACTTTAAATGACAGTAATTTATGAATCAAATGCATTTGTTCATATGCTTGCTTGACTAAAAACATTTGCACAATTTTCCAAATCACTAACACATTTGTAAACACATTATTGTTTTTCAATATTTGTACCTTGTTTTCAAATGAATAGTCATTTTTTATAAACCCTTTATCTTAATGTAGGTGAGTACAGTAGGAGTTTTACACAGTTCAAAACTCCAGAAATTATGCTCAGCATTAGAGAGGCTGGTTCAGCTACCATTCATGCTGTGTGAGAGAAGTTGAATAGTGGCATGGCACTCTCACTTTCCTTCTAAAGAATACAGTCAATTGCACTATCACTTTCACATGGCTATCACTGCATTGAAATTGGCATTTTGACTTCTAGAATGAAACAACCCTCTTCAATTTAGCAGAGCTCGAAGCAAGAGTAGACAGCAGAATGTAGAGAGCAGTCCTCAGTATACTTTGGAGAAAGCTTTGCTTAAATTTTGGAACACTGACGTACTAATTAAAACAAGTAACATTTTAATGCTGTCCTTGATCTGGTTTGTATCTTAAAAAATACAAATGAAAGAAAAGTGTCCAATGATCTAGTGGCTTTGTCTGCTACAATGTTAGCCACCTATGCTGGGGTATACATTCTTAGAATGGCAACAGTAGGAAAATATTGATCTGAAATTCTAGTTGCTAAATAGCTTCAGAAATTATGCAGCTCCTTCAGTGCTAGATTGATTTTGTTGTTCAGAAATGTTGTCTTTCCAAATCTGTTCTGTTCAAATCAGAAAAAATGTAAAAACAGTAGTATCCACAGAGATCAGTGCAGCTGTTAATTTTTTTAGAACATGGCTTTCAAGTGAGTCTTTTAAGTCAAGAATCCTTCCATTTTTATTGATAATTTCCTACACTAGGGATAGAAAGTTATTGCTTGAACAGAGCTACACATTTCCCAGGCTTATTTATCCTACAGTTTCACATTCTGTATCAACTCTTTACATCCAAAAAGTCTTTTAACATTTGTATTGCTTTCTGCAACCAGCAATGTGACCCAAAGGGAATACTAAGCCAGCTGAAGCCCCATTCTTGTAATTCAAGAGCACATGACATATGATACCCTTCCAATCATATTGGAGAAGGCAGGTTAGATGAAACTCCTCCTTGTCCATTAACTGTCATCACCTGGGAATGTTTATACATCAGTCCAAAGTCTGTGAAATCTACATTCTAAAGTCTCTGTGAAATCTAGAGAAATAATAAGAGCAGAGGAGTTAGAATAAAAAAGAAATTAAATTGTTATAAGAAAACAGTAAAGGATTTATTTTTCCTACTTTGTAGTATTTGCTTCCAAAATTGGTGTTAGTGCATGTGAAAGAAGTCTGTTCATAGAGATTCACAATACATTCTTTGCATTTTTCTTCTGTATTGGTTACCATTTAGAAATGCTAATAAGTGAATGTATTGCTTCTGTTAACAGTAGCCACATCATTCAAATGCACTTTAATGAGGCTTATCTCCTGGTAGCACACACTTTATTCCTTATTTATAGTTTCCATTCTAGAAGGTGTCAGTGTTCAAGATGAAAATAGAAATGGAAGTTTTGCTTCATTTCTGCAAGTGCATTGTGATTGCCATTCTCTGACAATAGTGTCATTTGAATTACCACTCTCAGTCCATCTGTACTGAAAAATCGTGTTGCTAAAATAAATCGTCATTTTGGCATTTGTTAATTAACCCTATTATAGCCAATCTTCTTTGTGTTTAAAAATCCAAATGAAGGAAATGGAAGTTGTACTGTTGAGGTCAAGAAGCTTTGGATGAGATTTCATTTTAGTGGGGTGTTTTTCCTGAAATGGGAACATCTGAGTGTCAGAATTATTTTTTTTTTTCAGGCTAAGTCAAACTTCTCAACCTCATTTTGAAAAAAAAAAAATAAAAAAGGTCATCATAATGATGACTGCTTTATTTAATTAATTGTGGTAGCGAGGCATTTTTCATCACATCTCATTTTTTCCCAGATTAATTAGGAAATCAAAATGGCCATTGTTGAATGACAGCAGATGTCTCTGATCACCAGAGATCATTTAATGGGGTATACTGAGTGGAATTCTTGTTTTATTTTTGTTTTCTTTTATATACAGGGTGAATTTGAAAATTTCATTAAGGAAAACTGTGTAGGTAAAAAAATGCATTTGTGCATGTCATTGCACATATACTTCTTTGTGCGATCTCATTTATTATTATTATCATAGAATCATAAAATCATAGGTTGATACAGGTTGGAAGGGAATTCTGGAGGTCGTGTGACAGAATATCCACACATAATGTCCTAACTTATCTATATGCTCCACGTTTTTATCATCATTGCCGCCTCTCCAAGGGATATTATAATTACTTAGCCAGCACATTCTCCAAACAGTCTCAGAAGCCAATGGGAAATTGCCTCTTTCTTTCCTGGCACTAAGTCCACCTCCTGCAGCAAGCGAATGGCACGTCAGATGGATCTGCATGATTTTCCCTCAACCCACCAACTTTAAAATGTCAGCCTTTGTAACAGATTTTCCTCAGCTCTGTGGGGAAATTTCAACTCCCACGAGGTTTCAAAATTTGCATAAACAAATTCTCCTACTCTTACATTTCTTCTTTGCTCCTAGTTTGCAAAGACCAGCAGGTATCACTTGTTTAACTGCTGATGTTCCTTTATTCATGACACAGTCATTTGAGCTGATGAGAAATGAAAACAGTCAACCTTTTTAACAAGGCAGTTTTAGAATGCTATAACTTTAAAAGACAAGTAAAAATAGTAGCAATAAGGTAGGGCAACTAGTCCTTATCCAGCAAAAGACCGTAGCAACAGAAATGATGTTCTGAAAATCGTTAAAGAGGGCTCTGTATTTCGAAATTCTTATCCCATCCTCTCTGACACAATAATTGGGCATCAGCTGGTGAATTAATTCTTAGTGGACAGGTAAGCAAATCAAAATTAACATTCAAATTGGAGCATTCATGGATGTTTAAGTAAAAAGAATAAAGACAAAATGGTTGTGAAGACAGAATTATCTTTATATGCTCTGAGATCCCTAAAGGACAAGGTTAAAGCTTATTTGCAGGCTGATGTGAAGACGACTTTGGTCGGTTTCCAGGACCAATTATTTTAGATTCCTAATCAGTATAAAATTCACTGGAGCAAGTTACAAAGCGTGGCTTCACTTCCATTCATATAGAAACCCTCTTTAAAAACTCAGTCTAAATGGGTTTGAATGTAATTTATGTGCACTGCAAGACTCTTCACAGTGCAAGGTAATGTGAGGAGCCCTTTGTGAAAATGAAACATGACCCCATGGTGCCTTGGAGTTTCAGAGCATATCCACATGGATTCTTCTTTTAAATATTTGCACGTGTGTGTTTATTATCTTGCATATTTTGAGTTTAGTCGATGTCTGTTCTCGTATGATGAGAAATTAGGGACTAATTAGTTAATTTGAGAGTCATAGCATCATAAAAACATAGAATGGTTAGAGTTGAAAAGGACTTTAAAGATCATCTAGTTCCAACCCCCCTGCCCTGGGCAGGGACACCTCCCACTAGACCAGGCTGCTCAAAGCCCCGTCCAATGTGGTCTTGAACACTTCCAGGGATGGGGCATTCACAACTTCTCTGGGCAACCTGTTCCAGTGCCTCACCAGCCTCATAGTGAAAAATTTCATCCTAATATGTAATCAGAATCTTCCCTCTTTCAGTTTAAAACTGGTATCCCTCATCCTATTGCTACGCTCCCTGATAAAGAGTCCCTCTCCACCTTTTCTCTAGCCCCGCCTTTAAGTACTGGAAGGCTGCTGTAAGGTCTCCCCGGAGCCTTCTCTTCTCCAGGCTGAACAACCTCAACTCTCTCAGCCTGTCTTCATAGGAGAGGTTCTCCAGCCCTCTGATCATTTTCGTGGCCCTCCTCTGGACTCGCTACAACAGGTCCATTTCCTCCTTATGTTTGGGGCCCCAGAGCCGGACGCAGACGTCCAGGTGAGGTCTCACGAGCATGGAGTAGAGGGGGAGCATCATTTCCCTTGACCTGCTGTCCACACTTCTTTTGATGCACCCCAGGATGCGGTTGGCTTTCTGGGCTGCAAGCGCACATTTCTGGCTCATGTTGAGCTTCTCATCCACCAACATCCCCAAGTCCTTCTCAGCAGAGCTGCTCTCAATCCATTCTCTGCCCAGTCTGTATTTGTACTTGGGATTGCACTGACCCATGTGCAGGATCTTGCACTTGACCTTGTTGAATTTCATGAGGTTTACACAGGCCCATTTCTCAAGCCTGTCCAGGTCCCTCTGTATGGCATGCCTTCCCTCCAGCATGTCAACCATGCCACACAGCTTGGTGTCATTGGCAAACTTGCTGAGGATGCACTCAGTCCCACTGTCCGTGTCACCAACAAAGATGTTAAACAGTAGTGGTCCCAATACCAACCCCTGATGAACACCACTCGTCACTGGATGCCACTTGGACATTGAGATATTGACCGCAGATCTTTGAGTGTGACCATTCAGCCAGCTCCTTATCCACCGAGTTGTCCATCCATCAAATCCACGTCTCTTCAATTTAGAGACAAGGATGCCATGCAGGACAGTGTCAAATGCCTTGCACAAGTCCAGGTAGATGGCATCAGTTGCTCTTCTCTTATCCATTGACAGCCTCCAGAGGTACTCCATACATTAACTTTTTTTTTTTTTTCTTAGAATGTCTTATTCTAACACTCACACTGAGATTTTTGCCATGCTGCGTCTATAGGTTGCTAGGCAGCAAAGCTTTAGCCCCAGACTCTTAGCTCTATTCTGGATGCTGAGACTCTTTCAAATATCCTCAGTGGTTTGAATCTTCCTGCTGAGGGGCTTCCTTGATTGAGAGCAACTGCTTTCAAAGGTCACTGACTCGTGTGGATCAGCCTTTTTCTCTGATGTGCACAAATCTTCACATTTTATACTTCAAGAAGCCCTGCAGCAATTGAACCATGGTCCTGATTGCAACCAGCCTTGTGTAATTGTCTCTTACTGTATGTTGCATGGTGCCAGTTGCTATGTATAATAATGTTTTTATGGAAGGTGATCTTGAAAAGGCATAAGGACAAAAATATTTGTGTGTGCTAATGAAAAAGCCACTTGAAGACATTAAGACTGTTGTTTTGTTTTGTTTTGTTTTGTTTTGTTTTGTTTTGTTTTGTTTTACAGGGCAGGTTCTGGATGTACTGGAGAAATATAATCTGAGTGATAATACTCTTGTATACTTTACGTCTGACCAAGGGGCTCATGTTGAAGAAATCTCCAGTTCTGGAGAAGTCCATGGAGGATACAATGGCATATATAAAGGTGAACATTCTCCGATTATTTTTAAAAATTTTGTCAGAAGCTATCTCCTTGGTTTTGCTCCAAAACTGTAATGTACTCTATGGCCAAGAAGGTCAAAACCTGATTCCATAATAGTAAGCTTTTCGTGACTTTCATTTTAAATTAGGCAGTAAATAGGCAGTAAATTTAAGGGCTTTACTTGTCAAATACTGCACGTCAACTAGAGTGCATGCTCAACTCTGTGGAGTTTTAAGACTAGCAAATACACTCTTGAACTGGCCAGAGATACAGCTTTGGAAGGGTCATAGTACTCATAATACTTTACTGTCATGGCTGGATAGTAGAATAGAAAGGGAAAAAAGGTGGTTTTTTGAGCCATCGGAAATCATGAATGAGAGCTAAATACCATGGAGTGAGTGGGATCACATGAAGAGAAGATATAGAGAAGATGGGAGAACGAGCAACAGAGTCAAGTGTATTCATTACATAAAAAGTAGAAAAGAGAATTTAGGTTTAAAAAGAAAAATGAGAAACTGGGTTGAGTTTGGGATGGGCAAGTTCCACAACAGCCAGAAGAAGACAAGATTTCAAGCAGAGAAGTCTGAATTGGAGGAGGGAGTTTTGAAAATAATGCATAATAGACTTACTGAATTGAATTCTGATTTGGAAACAGAGAGACTTTAGTTAAAAGGACAGAGTTGAGTTGTATTCTTTTAATGCAGGTCTTGAGAAGATTAGTAGCCCAAAATCTGTTTATTCTGTGGAGACTTAAAAAGTGTTTAAAGTCTACCTTATTGTAATACACTTTCTCCTGGTGATATCACACAACAATACTGAAAGATACTGCTTTTTTTGCAATAAAAAGCAAAAAATTCCAGCTTGGGAATTGGCCTTCCTCATTTTGTCCATTCCCATATCCCTGGCATGGTGATCCCTTCAGTCAGCAGGAATGTAATACACCACTGGATAACAGACAGCATTGTCAAATATGAAATAAAGGATTCCCTCTGACAAAGTACAGAAAACAGTGTTTTCCAGCATGCAAGTGTTAGGCACACAGCATCAGGAAAACGAATGTCAAAATGTTTTTAAAAGTCTTCAACCGTATTGCAATGGGGTAAGAATGCTTGGTTTTATTATTTTTCATGAAATGCAGTGAATGTTTTTGTCCCTTTACCAGAGAGAAAGTTCTTTTCATTCTTTCACTAAGAAGTGGCTGTGTAATTTGTTTTCCCCTCATATTTCAGAGGACAAAATCAAAGAAATCCAGCAGATTTTGGAAAGTCATTTACCAAACCTGAAACTTTTAATTGAAGAGAGGAAGAAGTAAATTGCCTTTAGGTATGATTTTTTAAAACGCTAGTGTTGCAGAGTTACAAAATCACATAGTAGCTGAGTCTGGAAGGCACCTCCCAAGGTCTGCAGTTCTAGCCCTTGCAGAGCAAGGTCAGATAGATCAGGTTGCGCAGGGCTGTGTCCAATCAAGTTATGAAAATCTCCAGGGATGGAGACTCCACAGCCTCTCTGGCCAACTTGCTCCTGTGTTTAATCACCCTCACCATAAAAAAATCTTTCTTAAGTTAAAACAGGATTTCCGGTGTTTCAGTTTGTGCCCATTGCCTCTCGTCCTGTCACTGAGCACCACTGAAAAGAGCCTGGCTCTGTTCTTTTTACTCACGTGAGTCTGTTTATCCGTAGACGGGTACACGTGAGCCTTTTCTTCTCCAGGCTGAACAGTCCCAGCTCTCTTAGCCTCTCCTCATATGTCAAATACTCCAACCACTTAACCATTTTCATAGCCCTCCTTTGAACTCAATCCAGTATGTCCATGTCTCTCTCATACTGGGGAGCTCTGCACTTGGACCCAGCACTCCAGATGTGTCTCACCAGTGCTGAGCAGAGGATAAGGATAACCTCCCTCAACTTGCTGGAAAAAGTCTTGCTAATGCAGCCCAGGATGCTGTTGGCCTTCCTTGCCACAAGGACAAATTGCTAGTTGGTGTTCGGCTATTTGTCCACCAGGACCCCCAGGTCTTTCTCTGCAGAGCTGCCTTCTGCCAGTCAGCCCCTAGCCTGTGCTGGTGCTAGAGGTTATTCCTCTGCATATAAAGGACTTGGTATTTCCCTTTGCTGAACTTCATGAGGTTTCTTTTGGCCCATTTCTCCAGCCTGTTGAGGTCCCTCTTGATGGTAGCATGACCATCAGTGGATTAGCTATGCCTCTCAGTTTTGTATCACCTGCAAAACTGCAAAAAAGAAGAAAGATAGACATATACAGTAAACAATAACAATACAGTCAGATTTTCAAGTGAGCAGGCTCTGCAGTTTTTAGTCAGTAGGTATCTGTCTGAGAAATGACCCTTATATTTTAAGAGAGCTGTGAAGGAAATGCTTCAGAAGCAAAACAAGCAATGCTGAAGTCATGAGGTTACAAACTATCAGACACATCCCCTTGGACTAACACCAGAGTGAAATGTATCTTGAATGTTAGCACTGAGGCCTTACATAGTGATTTAGGTAATTAAGGAACCATACGGTTACATATCTGTAGCTGTAGGCACAGCCTGAGGTGTTTTAGAAGCTCTAAAAAATATTTGCTTTCTAGAATGCTAGACATAAGATACAGGATAAATGAAGAGGAGGAAAAAGAAGACAAATACACTGGGGAATATGCCTTCCTGGAGAACTCTGATTGAATGAAGACTTTTTTATCAAGCCTTGCAGAATTTTGTATCCATACTTACAGAATGGAGAACAATTTGAAATAGGTCTTACCTGAATTAATAAAAAATCTGATCGATAGGGTTACTTGGGGAGTGATGGGGCTTCTTATTTTCAAAATGAATTGCATGGTTTGCAGTTACCACCTATGCTATGCTGGCAAATGTTGTAATATACTATGGGACAGAAAATAATCACCGTATAATAAAAAAAATAATTATTGTATGAGAGACATTCTTAATAAGTTTAAAAAAAATGAAAAGATCAATTGAATGCAGTTTTACCATTTAGTAATACTATGAAATCTGTTTTATCTTCCCTCTCTCCATCTCCATATCAGTCCTCAATTTAACATATATATTTTTGCATCATTTTAAAAAAGAACAGAAGTGCAAGTGATCAATTAATGGCAGAATTAGTGATTTTCATACATAAAAAAATTATTCATATTAACAGTCACGTACAATGAGATATGTTATTGGTCTGTACATCTCTGGCAGATTTAATGAAAACAGACCCATGACGCCCTAAGTCAAAAAGCAAAAGAATTATCTTTACGCTGTTTGTGCTCATGTGTGCCTGCACTAGGAATTTGCTTCATCAGATGAGTAGTTTACAAAACTAGGAGACATGCACGTACTTTCTCCCTGTCTCTGCTAGACAATCTCTGCTACTTACTTACCTTTTAGTATATGAGCGCTGCACGAATGCGAATATGAATCAAGCCACTTAACCTTCTTGTCAGAGCTGGAGCAGTATGCTCAGCAATAATTGGTTCTGCTCTAAAATCAAAAGCTCTCAACAGATCTCCACAATTTGAACTCACTAATTTGTCTTGATATCCAGCCAAATGAGCACCAATAATAAAATTTATGGGGAGTTTGGAGAGTTAGGCTAGCACTGCAAGACTGAATACAAAAAGGGGAAATAGCTGTTTGAAGGTTTTATTACTCTTGATTTTGACCGTGGAACAGTCACCATAAATTTGGATAGCTCTTGAAATTAGAAACCAGAGCTAACATAGTGTTTAACTAGTTGCTGTCATACACAGTCTGGTTTATCTCTTCAGTATCCTTTTTTAGAAGACATTATATAGTAATATTACGTACTACACTTTCTGCTTGACTAACCTGATCTCCTTCTATGAGAAGGTGATCCACTTAGTGGATGAGGGAAAGGCTGTGGATGTTGTCTACCTGGACTTTAGTAAAGCCTTTGACACCATTTCCCACAGCATTCTCCTGGAGAAATTGGGTGCTCATGGCTTGGATGTGGGTACTCTTCGCTGGGTAAAAAACTATCTGGATGGCCAGGCCCAAAGAGTGGTGGTGAATCCAGTTGGCGGTCGGTCACAAGTGGTGCTTCCCAGGGCTCAGTACTGGGGCAAGTTCTCCTTAATATCTTTATCAATGATCTGGATGAGGGGATCAAGTGTACCCTCAGTAAGTTTGCAGACGACACCTTGCAGACCTTTACAGACGAAGCTGGGCAGGAGTGTTGATCTGCTTGAGGGTGGGAAGGCTCTAGAGAGGGATCTGGACAGGCTGGATCAATGGGCCAAGGCCAATGGTATGAGGTTCAATAAGGCCAAGTGCCAGGTCCTGCACTTGGGTCACAACAACCCCATGCAGCGCTACAGGCCTGGGGAAGAGTGGCTGGAGAGCTGCTTGGCAGAAAAGACCCTGGGGGTGTTGGTCAACTGCTGGCTGAACATGAGCCAGCAGTGTGCCCAGGTGGCCAAGAAGGCCAACAGCATCCTGGCCTGTATGAGAAATAGTGTGACCAGCAGGACTAGGGAAGTAATTGTCCTCCTGTACTCGGCACTGGTGAGGCTGCACCTCGAGTACTGTGTCCAGTTTTGAGCCCCTCACTTCAAGAAAGACATTGAGGTGGTGGAGCATGTCCAGAGAACGGCAGCGAACCTGGTAAAGGATCTACAGCACAAGTCTTATGAGGAGCAGCTGAGGGAACTGGATTTGTTTAGCCTGGAGAAAAGGAGGCTGAGAGGAGACATTATCACACTCTAGAACTACCTGAAAGGAGTTTGTAGAGAAGTGGGTGTTGGTCTCTTCTCCCAGATAACAGGTGATAGGACAAGAGGAAATGGCCTCGAGTTGTGCCAGGGCAGGTTTATATTAGATATTAGGAAAAATTTGTTCACTGAGAGGGTTATCAAGCATTGGAACAGGCTGCCCAGGGAAGTGATTGAGTCAATATCCCTGGAGATATTAAAAAGACACGTAGATATGGCACTTAGGGACATGTTTTAGTGGTGGACTTGGTAGTATTAGGTTTAAGGATGGACTTGATGATCTTAAAGGTCTTTTGCAACAGTTCTGTGATTCTGTGAATATTGAAGCAATGGATCAAAATCATGGCCTCTCTTTCTAGTAGCCTTTTTCTGACAGTTATCAGGATCAGAAGCCTAGGAGGAAGATGCAGGAGCTGTGTAGTGAATAAAGATCTTTAAGAGCTCTTCCTAATCCAAGGTAGTATGACCTTGGTTTAAGATGTGAATCCTGACAATTTAGATTCTACAAAAAGTTTTAGTATTAGTTATATAAATCTTCATCATATAAAGATGAAAATCCACTTTGAGTCTTTCTAAATTCTTAGCGTAGCCTAAATCCTTCAGGAATGAAATCCACAATATAGAGAACACAGTGCTTTCATTTACTTTTTTGAAATGGGGCAGCTGCAAATTTCATGGAACATGTCCTGGAAGTTTAATAGTTTCCTCACTGATAAAGGAGGGAAAACTTATTATACCATCCCTAGCTTACCTTTGTTTTGCATACTTTTATTGTGCCTCTTTCCCATTAATACTTAGTTCAGAAATAATTGTCTCGTCAGTGTCTCTCATCAATCTTAACTGATGAGTTTTTCTTTGTCCCTAATTTCTTGTTATTTTCTTCTGTGGACTGTTTCTAATTATGCAATATGTTCTTGTAAGATAACTCTGCAAATGTCACCTTTTGGGTTTTTCCATGAAGTATCACTACTTGTTTATATACTTCCATTTTAATATTATCCATTTCATCCTGTAGAAACATTTTGCCTATGTATCTTACTGATTACAGATGTGCATTAAGCATTAGACTTTGCATAGGTCCTTTTTCTTAAGTATGCAGTGAATCACAGAATCACGGAATCACAGAATCACGGAATCATAGGGTTGGAAGGGACCTCTGGAGATCATCTAGTCCAGCCCCCCACCAGAGCAGGGTCACCTAGAGCAGGTTGCACAGGAACGCGTCCAGGCGGGTTTTGAATGTCTCCAGAGATGGAGACTCCACCACCTCTCTGGGCAGCCTGTTCCAGTGCTCTGCCACCCTCAAAGCAAAGAAGTTCCTCCTCATGTTGAGATGGAACTTCCTATGCTCAAGTTTGTGCCCATTACCTCTTGTCCTGTTGCCCGGCACCACTGAAAAGAGCCTGGTCCCATCCTCCTGACACCCACCCTTTAAGTATTTATAAGTGTTGGTAACGTGCCCCCTCAGTTGTCTTTTTTCCAGACTAAAAGGGCTCAAGTGCCTCAGCCTTTCTTCATAAGAGAGATGTTCCAGTCCCCTAATCATCTTGGTAGCCCTTTGCTGCACCCTCTCCAGCATTTCCCTGTCCCTCTTGAACCAGGGAGCCCAGAACTGGACACAGTACTCCAGATGTGTCCTCACCAATGCAGAGTAGAGGGGGAGGATGATCTCCCTTGACCTGCTGGCCACACTCTTCTTGATGCACCCCAGGATGCCATTGGTCTTCTTGGCCACAAGGGCACATTGCTGGCTCATGGTCATCCTGTTGTCCACCAGGACTCCCAGGTCTCTTTCCACAGAGCTGCTCTCCAGCAGGTCAGCCCCCAACCTGTACTGGTGCATGGGGTTATTCCTCCCCAGACGCAGCACCCTACACTTGCCCTTGTTGAATTTCATAAGGTACCTCTCTGTCCAGATCTCCAACCTGTCTCTCTTTATGGCGGCCCAGCCTTCCAGTGTGTCAGCCACCCCCCCCAGCTTTGTGTCATCGACAAACTTGCTGAGGGTGCACTCTGTCCCTTCATCCAGGTCATTGATGAATATATTGAAGAGGACTGGACCCAGTACTGACCCCTTGGGAACACCACTCGTCACTGACCTCCAACTAGACTCTGTGCCCCTAATCACGACCCTCTGAGCTCTGTCTTTTAACCAGTTATCTATCCACCTTACTGTCCGTTCATCTAACCCACTCTTCCTAAGCTTCCCTATGAGGATGTTGTGGGAGACCGTGTCGAACGCCTTGCTGAAGTCAAGGTAGACAACATCCATCACCCTTCCCTCATCTATCCATCAGTGAAGGTTATGGTATGTATAGATAAGACCACAGACCCTAGTTAAGTTATTTTTTCTCTAATCTTTATTGTACTGCAAGCATTTTTACAGAATTTGAACTTGAATCTTATTTCCTGTTCATCCAACTTAGTGTGAAGTCTATTATCTGTTCTTCTGAATTTGATCAACCTGTGATACTTTGTGTCATACATTAATTTTTCCATTCTGCAGCTCACTACCCTTCCAAAATTGAAGTAAATACATTAAAATAATAAGGAACTTTAATACAGAGTAACATCAAAGTAGCTTACTATTGACAGTTTTGCAAAGTGTCATAGGCTGCTTGTTTTATCTCTTTGTTTCCTGCCTGTTAGTCAGATTTTGATTCATGGCAACCTTTTGTCTCCTAACCCGTGATTAATGTTCCACAAACTTTTCCTGAAGGTCCTTGTCAAAGATCTTTCAAAGGTTTAAATCTAAATCCAGCCTCTAAACCAAGAAATCAGTGGCTATTTTAGTAAGAATTTCTTCCCAACAACTCGAGACCTTCCCACCCGAACTCCTGAAGGATTTTTGGGTGCATACAGGATATTATATTTTTCCTGGCTACTTAGTGTTTTGATCAGAAACTGCTCAGAGAAATGATCAGTTTCTCTCAGAAACCTAGTAATTCCTGTGGACTTATTGGGCTAATGGGTCCTTTGTGTCCTTTGGGCCTATTAGTTCCTTTGGAAACTTAACAGTTCATGGTATATTTTTATGAAAATTCTTTCTATGTATTTTCCTATTTAGCTCATTATTGTTCGTACTGGATCATCAATGCTTTTTCATCTATTGGCATATAAGTCATATATGATGTACCATTTATAAACTAAGTTATTTATAACATATATGTTATTATGACTTATAACATATGAATTACAGTCCTTTTTGTCCTGTTACTATTAACATTTTCACATTGAAATATGGTAACTATTGTGTTTAACTGAAGTCTGTTTGTAACACTTTCTATGTAGTTTCTCCAGAATTTTTTTCTCTGTTCTGTGACATTTCTCTGTTAAAATGTATGGAATTTTGAGATACTGTTTTTGTATGTGATATCCAGGATATCTGCACTGACATCTGCTTAGGTGTTTTTAGGTATTCTCTCTTGAATAATCAAGCAGCTTAAAATGACTGGTCTAAATGATGCCATTATATTCTTCTTTGGTACCGTGAGATATTGAATCTAATTATTTTTTGGTAATTTTTATTTAGTTGCTTAGTGACTCCCTTCTTGAATTAGCTTCAATGTGTTATAAAATATGTTTCTCCCGTTACATATTTTATAACAGTAAACAGTGAAGGCATTAAAAATGTTTCTCGACATTTTTTCTTATTATGCTATTTCACTGGTACATGTGCAGACAGTGAAAGTCCTCCCTCATTATCACTTGTTGATACCTGTCCCACTCTGTTACATATGGGATTTTCTATGGAGTCTCCTTGCATCTCTTAGTACTCTTACTGTCAGCTCCTTTTGGATACGTAACTAAATATATTTTGCCTGTACTTTGGAGCTGCACATTAGAAACATTGTCTTTCTTTGTATTTATGAAGCATTTAGCACAATGGGTACAGGCACTTGGCTACTGTCATCCTACTAGACTGGGTCATGAGTTCTGCTGCTAATGGAAATGGAGTCAAACGCTGATAATGGGAAACCATTTGAACAACATTCATTTTAAGTGCTCTGTGCCTTAGAAATAGGTATATACATATTTACTTTGTCAATATCCATGAAAAATAATGATGAATGTTTCTTAAGGATTTAGACCCTGCTTTTTTAAATCTATTACAGATCTATAAGAGCCAAACAAGGCCTGGAGGAATCAATTACCCAATATTTTATTGAAATTTATTATTTTTAGACAATTTCATATGGTGCAGTGTTCGTTCAGCAGTGTTTCTTGAAGCTATTAGTAAATCATTTCCTATCTGTATGCCACAGAGAAATAAAGCTGACCATTACTTTGGCCTCAGTAACTCTGCCATTGCATATTTAGGGATATTAGTTGAAGTTTCACTTTTGACTTTAATGAGAGCAGGAATTGACCTTTTTTTTCAAAAGTACTGTATTTTTGTATTCTCTCTGAAGTGATCCAGGTTTTTTAAATAATCAACCCTTCTTGTAATTTTGACTGAAAGAGAAAATATCCTAAGAGACCATTTTACTTGATTGGAAGAAAGATCAGATGAAAAGATGTTCAAATGAGCTGTGTCTATTACATTCACCTGTATAAGAACCGCTGAGGTTTAAAACTAACAAAAGCAGTACATGAAACAGATTAAAAATCAGTAAAATAAAGCGTGAGCTTGCCATTGAAAATAAATTGTTGTTTGATCATTTTATAAGGTAAGCAACAGTAAACAGTTTTGGTTGTTGATGTTTGTAACATAAAGTCCACTGCAGATGGGTAGAATAATTAATTTCCTTATAGCTGTCTATCATTCAAGAGAATAAGTTGGGTTTGGAAGCTTTGTTTTTAGAAGAATATAAGAAGGAACGAAAGGGTAGTATGGCTATAATCCAAGTGATCTAAGGAAGTTATTTAAAATAGTTTTCATCATTCATCATTCAAAATATTAAAAGTGATATACCACAGAGTTCCCCTTTATATATCATCCTTTGTAAAATCTCTATTCCCAGAGTTAGATAATAACAGTCAATTTAAATCAGAGGGATAAAAAAAAAAAAAAAAAATGTTCTTTTAGCTAAGATTTGAAATGAGGTTCAAATGGAAATTTGACATCATGTTGTGGATGACAGCAGAGAGTTATGTCTGTACTTTGCCTGCTCTTGCAGATTTTTCAGGAAAGGTGAATGGAGGCTATTGTTCAATATAACACTGAAGGGTGCAACTACTCAGAAAGCAGAGATACCTAAGCATGAAAATACAGCCTGGGGTGTTTTATGCTGTTTTAAAAACATTTTTAGAAGAATATAAGAGAACAAAAATAATATATAGCTAGGCTGCCTAGAGTTACAGGCATGCAGACTACTAGGTTGCTTCAGTGTTGTCAAGTCCAAGCGAAATACAAAAGTAAGGAGTCAGATCCTGAAATATCAAGAGATTATAATTTTAAATAATGGCCTTTTGTGGATTTTTTGTTTTCCTTCTAATTATAATTTTGTTTTGGATATTTGCTTCGTGTTTCAAGCATTGGTAGTGAAACCTTGATGTATTTTTTAAGGAAAAAAGGATGCAGGTAGCTTGAACAACACTTAACAGCTAGAGTTTTAAAGACAATGTATATCAAGGATTTGTAATCATATAACAGCATTAAGCAACTCTAGTGATGTCACTAAACACTGTTCTAATAAAGATGAACACCACGTAGGCATAGATAATAGAAGACAGTCTTCCGCAATGACCTGTAATTCCTGCCCTGGCTCCCTGCTATTCCTAACCTCCAGAGATATAAAAAAAATTATGCTCCAATTAGTCTTTTGAAAGGCAAACAGCAGTCACTTCTTCATAGACATAAGTGAGGAGCTAGCCCTGCTGTGAAGTCCATTTTGCTTTTTGTACCTCCCAGCAGGGAGGCAGAGTTTGCCGAGCGCTCCCTTTGTGCTCAGGTAATGTGCAAGTTTTCTGTCCTGTTCTGTAGCCATTCAAGAAAATTGTCCTGTGAAGCTAGGAGCTGTGAAAGTGATCCAATGTGTAGGTTGTAAGAATTGCAACACGTGTGGGAATGGGATTCACCGCTTACCTTGAAATTGCTCTGTCTCCACGTTACACAGGAGGCAACAGTAAAACGAGAATTTATTTAAACAATCCAATCTAGCTAGCACAGGTACTGGGTTCAAACAGGTATACAGAAAGAAAAGGAACCTCACACTTAAAGCTACCTATGGTATAGATCAGCTGTTAGAGTTTTCCGTCTGTCCTTACTGTCCAGCCAACAAACTGCTGTGATGTGTACACAGAACTAGGATCCGGCTCATGAACTAAATCATGTCCTTGTCGTAACTGTTCACTGAAAAATATCTTAATTTGAGGATATCTGTAATGTTATGTCCTTATACTTGTATTTTTATTCAGATTTAACTACTTCCTCTCTACAGGATTTTCTGTGAACCATAGTTCAGTCAGGATATTTATCTTAACACTTTCCTGCTTCGTAACACATAATTCCCACCAAACTTTTAAAATCCTGATGACTGTTGTACATGGATAGAGTCATCTTTTCTACAGAAGATGCACACAGTCTATTGACATCTACACTGGTCTCGACCCAACTGTATTAACAACTGATCAACATACTGTTGGGTGAACATTTCCTTCTGCTAGGTGACAGGTGTTTTAAGCCTCACCACGTAACACCTTTATAAACTTAAATCTACATTTTTGTTTTGAAAATCATATTTTTTACAAGAATGTAAACAAAAATAATCCATGCATCTCATTCCTGAGTTTTAGAATAGGTAGCCACGTGCTTCATGGAATTGCATTTGCTGCAGTGACAAGTTTTAAGACTGCTCTAAAAGACAGTTTCCTTGAGATCTGAACTTGGCACTGCCTTCCAAAAACAACTTAAGCAAAGATTGTTGCTTGATGTAGTGTTGGATATTAGAAAGTCTAAGTTTTCTGATGTCAGACTAGATAATTATGTGTTCCGGACTATTCAATATTATGCATTCTGATAAAGCTTATGAAAATAGTAAGCAAAAATCTGATATAAAAAAGAATCATGAGCTAAATTTTTTTCAGACACAAGGCTGTGTATATATATATAATGGGTAAAGATCTATGCAAAAGCGAGTTTTCTATCTTGAAGTTGCCACTTACTTTTATCAACAGTCAAAAACCTGGAGAAAACCTTATTGAGCAGTGAAAAAACCGCAGACAAACCAGTGGGTTCTGAATCCCCCAGTGCTGAAATAGAAAAGATCATTGAGGAGTAAGATAGACAGTATGTATGGCAAGACCTGGGCTTGACACCAAAGATACTAACATCTATATGGTGTTTTGAAGGTGTAAGAGGCTGAGGAAAGAGAATTATTGACGTATTTTTTTCTAATAGTTTATATTTTTGTTGGCTTTTTTACTTGAAAAAGGGAGATACAGGAAATAAATGTTCATAGTAGTGTTGTTTGAACCATGAGGTGCTGTTTGATTCAGTTAATGGCAGGAGTTCAACACACACATTCCTTTTCTTTCAGACATTTCTATTATATAAAACAGTATCAATTTGGTTGTAGATGGCTGGCCCACACCATGCTTAACCAGATCCAAACGCCACCTGTTTACCAGAAATATTTTTTTTCCAAATGATATATTAATTTCAAACATCAACCTGAAGTGCTGTACATAGTCACATGACTCTGTAAGACGTTAATAGCAGTACTTGTGATAGCTCTTCATACAGAGTTGTGTCAATCATATATTAAGTAACGGTAGAAATAGTGTCATAGAATAAACACATTGCCCTTCTGCAAAGACATCGGGAGGACTGGGCAGTGACGGACGTTCTAGGAACGAAAGAAGTGTCTGCAATGTAGTGTTGAATGCAATCATTTGATAGTGCAAGTGAAGTCGAAAAGGTCCTCACAGCATCCTGAGATCTACCACCACTGCAGCGAATTTCTTCCTAGTGCATTGAATTGGAGAATTTGGTAACATACTTGTATTAGTTCTTTCTTCTACCTAAAGTTATTAAGCACCATTTTTAATAAAATATCACGCATCTTCTCTGGGTTTACACCTCAGACATCTAAGCATACTTCAATTTATTTTTGATTCCTGTTTTTTTGGTTATATCTTCACATAGCTATGTGGCACACTTTTTGTGTGCCTTTTTATCTCCTACAGCTGTTACTTATTTTTGTTTGTAAATGAAATACATTTTATAAGCTCTGTCTAGTACATATTACTAGGTTTACTGTGAGAAAGGTACTGATTGTAGGTGGAAAATCTAAACCTAGCAAATTAAAAATAAGATAAATTTAATTAAAAGATTCTAGCTAGACAGAATGTTTACTATTTGGAAATCAAGTCTTGTGGGGGGGTATTTTTCTAAGAAGAAATTGATTTCTTAGCAAACAAAGCTTTCATTTTTCAGGTGGAAAATCAATGAACTGGGAAGGAGGTATTCGTGTGCCAGGGCTTCTCCGTTGGCCTGGAGTGATACAGGCTGGCGCCTATATGGATGAGCCAACAAGTAACATGGATATATTTCCTACCATAGTCAAACTTGCCGAGGCACAGTTACCCTCTGACAGGTATGCTATGTAGTTATCTTTGTTTTAGAGAAAGTCTCATGAGTGTTTTATACGTTCTGGTGATGTCTATCAAGGTAGAAATGCAAAGGGAAAGAAAAAAACTAGATTTTAAAAGCATTTTTTTGTCATTACTTACAGTAGTATTTTGTCTCTTTTCATATTGACATACTGATATATTTTACAGAAATGTTGTATGTAAATAAAGCTTAACTTGCAGAACAAGCACCAAGGAACAAGAAAGTAAGAGAATACCACCAAGAACAGCACCATGTCAAATCAGGCCTAGAATTATTTACTAAAAGAAAAAATGAATGTATCAAAAAAGGCTCTGTTCTGCATGAGTGAATGTGGTGGAAAAAGGAACTGCAACGGTAAATTATTTTAAACTTTATGAGCTCAACCTCGGTCTGCTTAGTATAAGAAAACACTTCAAAATGCCAGGTAGGCTTTTCTCACAGGTTTTTTACCAAGTGGGTGAAAATAATCTCTTACAGAGTTTTGCAGCCTGATAAGAAAACCCACTGGACTTTGAAAATTCATAAGATGCTTTATTGACACTCCTACAAACCTGTGCTTTGTCTTGCTCAGGAGATAACCAGTCTCAGCAGCAAGATGCCTCCACCTACACTCTGTTGCCATCCAATAAGTGGAGAAACCTGCTAATATGCGTATGCTTTGAACACATCTACCATACGCAAACAGCTTTTGAGCACAAGGCATGCAGAACCCACGTGGGAAAAACCAGTGGAGAGCAGAGACACTCTGCTAATGATGATTCATTGAGTGCTTGAAGGAAATGGCAGGGCAGGACATGTGCAAGACATGATTAGTCAGGCTGGTCCCGAGAGATCCCCTACAAGCAGTAACTCCGTTGAACCTGAGCTATTCAGATTGTTCTTAATGTGAGCAGATCTTATGCACTTTGTTTTCATATTGCTTGAGTGAAGACTAAGCACCAATGTTTTATTTTGATCTCTCTGATAGAAATCCCAATATACTTGTGTAACTTCCACTTGCAAGTTGTTCCACTCTGATTCTTCTGTGTAGACTAGATACCATAATTACTGCTTGATGGTAGGTCATGGACTAGCTTGAAGCATTTTTGATCCAGCTGCTGAATTCCTATCGCTCCACTGAATTCTTCCTGAGAAATAAGAGAAAGGACTACAATTAGGATTCAGTCACTGTGAGGCAGCAGGTTAAAAAGGAAAGGAGGTGGTACTTCCTTAAAGAAGAAAAATAAGTCATCAGAAAGAAGTCTCATATAGCCAGCAATGTGCCCTTGTGGCCAAGAAGGCCAATGGCATCCTGGGGTGCATCAAGAAGAGTGTGGCCAGCAGGTTGAGGGAGGTCATCCTCCCCCTCTACTCTGTCTTGGTGAGGACGCATCTGGAGTACTGTGTCCAGTTCTGGGCTCCCTGGTTCAAGAGGGACAGGGAAATGCTGGAGAGGGTGCAGCAAAGGGCTACCAAGATGATTAGGGGACTGGAACATCTCTCTTACGAAGAAAGGCTGAGGCACTTGAGCCCTTTTAGTCTGGAAAAAAGACAACTGAGGGGGCACGTTACCAACACTTATAAATACTTAAAGGGTGGGTGTCAGGAGGATGGGACCAGGCTCTTTTCAGTGGTGCCGGGCAACAGGACAAGAGGTAATGGGCACAAACTTGAGCATAGGAAGTTCCATCTCAAGCATGAGGAGGAACTTCTTTGCTTTGAGGGTGGCAGAGCACTGGAACAGGATACCCAGAGAGGTGGTGGAGTCTCCATCTCTGGAGACATTCAAAACCCACCTGGACGCATTCCTGTGCAACCTGCTCTGTGTGACCCTGCTCTGGCAGGGGGGTTGGACTAGATGATCTCCAGAGGTCCCTTCCAACCCCTACCATTCTGTGATTTCTGTGATATCCCCCTGAAACCAGCAGTTGTGCGAATGCAAGAGTACTGGAGATATTTTACTGGAGACACCCGTTTCCCCATCAACAGGGGTGAGACCAGTGCATTACTCAGGCAGAAAACACAGCAAACTGAAAGTGGGAAAGACGCTAAATCAACAGACCCCCACAGACAGGGATGCACCCAGAAAGCAGAGTTATCGGACAACATAGCTTTAGGAATTCTAGGATGGTTTCCTGCCCATCCTTTGAGAAGAGTCCTACTCAGAATGGTGATGTTGCATACAATTGCTACCAAGAATTTCGTAGTCATACATAGCTTATGGCTCAAAAAAGTGAAGTTGGTATCTATCTTTTAGTAGTTACAGTAATATGAAAAAGGTTTTACATGATAATGAAAATTAACATAGACATTTTTAAACTTTTAAAAAGATTCAAAAAAGTTTGTATGAGGTGTTGCTCAAAATGCTTAAATAAGAATTACCTGCTGATCTGTAATCAGCAAGAAGTAATTTCCTATAAAAATATAAAAATTCTTTTAAAATTTGTAATTCATACCAGGTCAAAAATGCAGATTGTGATTTCACCCCTGCCAGCTGATTCCAGCAATTCAAAGGCTTAATTTATGGAAACATTTAAATGCCTTACTTATTTTATAACTCCATTTTGATGTAAATCAATTGACTCCTTCAAAGCAGGATCAAAATTGTCCAGCAGCATTTAGAGAGTTCATATACGTATCTCTGTGTGTGTGAGTTGTAGTTGATAAACACATATTTAAACATAGTTCATTTTCAGCCTTGAAATGACTACTTCTGTCTTACATCCTGACACACATAATTTGCTGGACAGAGGGGATGCTAACACAGCACAGCATATATTTCTCTTGTTTTAGGGTTACTTTGGCCAGACTGATCCCAAACAGCTTGAGCAGATATACCTGGAGGACTGTGTTGTAGCAATTTATTCACATATGCCTGGTCACTTTCTCAGGAGAGAGAGGATAAAAGACAAAAATGTATTTGGGATACAACCATTCCTAATGGCAAAATGTTAAATCAATGTTTCCTTAAATGATGTAAAAATCAAAGGGAAGAGCACCTAAAGGTTTTTCTCTGAATTGACCAACTGGAGGTGGCCATTCAGAATATTTTTTTTTTAAGTAGAGGAAATGCAGAGTTATAATATCATCTTAGTAAAGTGAGGTTTATGTTATTGTTCTGACTTTGAAATGATATCTTACTCAGAATTATTGATGGACATGATCTGATGCCCTTACTTCAAGGAAAAGTTACCCGATCCAAGCATGAATTTCTCTTCCATTACTGTAATGCATATTTAAATGCAGTGCGCTGGCATCCCAGAAACAGTAAGTAAACTTGCCTGTTCACATTTTAAATACTTCGTATAATTTTTATTGCAGTTTGAAAAGAATCAGGAAGAAGCCTTGGGCTATAGTAACAAATAAATTGTTTAAAATATCTACCCTTTTTCCTTCTTTTTCACTTTTCTTTTTGCTAGAATGCACCTATTCACCATTTTACTGTTTGACATTAGTTTGTTGCTATGCATTAATATTACATATCGGTACAATACTGAAATCTATGGTATCTGAAACTTTTTTTAAAAAAATTGCCTGAGAGAGAGTCTGTGTTACAGGATGAAGTAGTCAAGGTTAAGTGTTACATCTTCCTTTAAAATGCACAGGTAATAGGATGGCTTGCTGAGTAACAGCACAAGTATGATGTCAGCCTGGCCATTTTTATTATTGGAATAGCAACGCATAGGAGAATCACTAAGTCAAAGTCATAATTATCCAATAAATGATAGAGTATTAAAGGGTCTCTTTTCATGCTTTCTATGGACAATAGAATTCCACTTTGTAAGCCAAGGAAGAAAGCATTTCCCACTGATTTGCTCCTTTTTAACTAGCAGCTCGCTGTTTCTGGAAGCAACTTCCACATTAACCAAGCCTGTTTCCCTTTCTAGAACAACCTCTGTGCTGAATGAAGTGAAACACACATTTGTCTACTCTCAGTTGACACTCAAAGTGGTGACTTGTATTACAGCTTCAATATGATGATCCAAGACAAGATTCGGTGTACCATTTTAAGTACCTTGCAAAGGAACTTGCTTAATTGTTGATGTGCAAACTTAAAATGAGTTGGGAACTTTGTCTTCTTGGTCACCTTTCCGTTGACTCTCTACCTGTCTTGGACCTTAAACTAGGAAAAGGGAAAATTATACATATAACATTTATTTACCACTACTTTGCCTATATGTCTTGCATTTGATAAATAATCATAAGGAAGAACCAAGCAATAGGAAGTTGTGGATACCTAGTACCATTTTGTATCTGAGTTTGGATTAAATTATTCAACATAATGAAGAGGAGAGAAGCAGGCAGAGCTCCAGACAGGCAGAGAATCTGTGTTTCTCAAACATACACCTTTGCAAGATGAAGTACCCCTTGTCTGAGGAAAGGGTCAGTTTTGTTGTACACTGAGGGGAAGTTTAATGGGAAATGAATGGGAGCAAAGATGAGGGACTAGTCCATTGTATTTACTTGAGGGGCAACACTGTAGATTGTGATTCTCAGTTTATCCTTCCTCCAAGGCAATCAAAAGATAAAGCACACTCAGAACCTGGCAATAACATTTTGATAACACTGGGCTGTTATTTGTATAGAAGGGTTTTTGCTATATTGCCTTGTCAGTCTACATTGTAGTGTGAGAGTAGGTAAAGCGCAAATACAGGCTGGGCAGAAACTGGATTGAGAGCAGCCCGGAGGAGGACTTAAGGTTACTGATGGATGAGAAGCTCAACATGAGGCAGAAATGTGTGCTCGCAGCCCAGAAAGCCAACCGCATCCTGGGGTGCATCAAAAGAAGTGTGGACAGCAGGTCAAGGGAAATGATGCTCCCCCTCTACTCCATTCTCGTGAGACCTCACCTGGACGTCTGTGTCCAGCTCTGGGGCCCCAAACATAAGGAGGAAATAAACTGTTGTAGCGAGTCCAGAGGAGGGCCACGAAAATGATCAGAGGGCTGGAGAACCTCTCCTATGAAGACAGGCTGAGAGAGTTGGGGTTGTTTGGCCTGGAGAAGAGAAGACTCTGGGGAGACCTTACAGCAGCCTTCCAGTACTTAAAGGCGGGGCTAGAGAAAAGGTGGAGAGGGACTCTTTATCAGGGAGCGTAGCAATAGGATGAGGGATACCAGTTTTAAACTGAAAGAGGGAAGATTCTGATTCCATCTTAGGAAGAAATTTTTCACTATGAGGCTGGTGAGGCACTGGAACAGGTTGCCCAGAGAAGTTGTGGGTGCCCCATCCCTGGGAGTGTTCAAGGCCAGGCTGGATGGGGCTTTGAGCAGCCTGGTCTAGTGGGAGGTGTCCCTGCCCAGGGCAGGGGGGTTGGAACTAGATGATCCTTAAGGTCCTTTTCATCCCAAACCATTCTATAATTCTATGATTCTTTGATAGCCAGATATTCCTCTATACTCTCTTTCGTAGCAGTCCCCTGGCAGTGCTCAACACCTTTTTCTTACTTGTCCAGTCTCATATCTTCAAAAATGCCTTTTCCATGTAGACAATGCAATCATATTTGTAAAGATATTTGTTGCAGTCAGCTAAAGCTTTGCCCCTGTTTATCTCTCTCCCATGTGTTATTGTTGTACAGAGACAAATATACTTGCAGTACAGCTGTACGCACCTGATGCTATCTGCATTGCTGTGGGTACTCATGTGGAAAAATGAGCATGGTTGGGTTTTCTTCTGATATCTCAGCAGCTCTATATGAAGCAACTGATAAGTTCAAAGTGCATTATACTACTACTTAGAGTATTATTGCCTTCTAGCCTCCCACCACAGCTAGCTCTTTACAGGTAATCTCAGTGTCCATCCACAGTCACTGTTTCAGCTACTAGTAAGTGATATTTAGTATGCAAAAATGAACATATAATGCAGTGGTTTTGGGTTTTTTGGTTTTGGTTTTGGTTTTGGTTTGTTTTTTTTTTTTTTCCTGGAGAAGCAATTATTTCAAATATTTAATTCAAAACATTGCAAAATTTTACTTAGCAGCAAAGAAGTAAATTAGAAGTATCCTATAGCAACAGTTCATTCCCTATACTTAGGATAACATCCAAGAAAGTGAATGAGTCCATGTTCTTTAAAGACAGACTACAAAGCTGGAAAATTTTGCAACTTTCACTTAACCTGAGCATGCTACTATTATCAGTTACAAGCCTGTAAGTCTCCAGGGTTTGGGTATAGACTGATCACCATTCCTAACTCTACATGTATTCCATTTCCAACACGCTTTGTGGCCTAAGTATCACGTTTCTCCATGAGCACACACATTTTCCAGTATCCAGAAATTACTGTAGGATCTCTAATCTTTTAGTTGCACCTTGCCGATGACTGTAGTCAGGCAAATAGCATTTAATTCACAGAGAAACTTCAGAAGCGTATACTTAACGTTCTTAAGGATAGTCTTGAAGAGGTGATATTCCTTATCTAAGAAAAATCAGGACATTCTTGAAAAAAATGTCATCAAGAAACAGTTATCTCTTTCTGTGTACTTTAAATGATCTTTTAGACCAGGAAAGTCTTGTGTTGTTCTTGATCTGTGTCCCCCAGATAGTTAACTAGGTTAACTGCGGGTGCTTCGGAATTGTGTAAAAACATACCACCTGAAGATTATGCCTGTACATACAGGCCAAACGCTAACCATCTCTGTCTCCCACTATACCTGAGGCTTAGCAGAAGAAACCGTGGTGGTGTGAAATTAATAACCCCAGCCACGTTCAGCATCTTCCGCACTGCTTTGGTGATGGGCCCTTATTAGAAGGACCCAATTGTCAAACTTGTCTGAGACTACATTATAGATTGCTTCATTATAGACCCCTTCATTAAACTTGAAAGCAGCAACAGCTAGAAATTCATAGACGTTTACAACAGCTAAGGAAAATGTTTCTTGTTTATTTATTTATTAATTAAAGTACATTCCATTCTAAATAAAGGGTAATGCAATATAGGCATAAATGCACTTATTAATGCATATATTCTCATATTTCTTACTTTGTTTATTTTCTGGGAAATCTTAGTTTGTATGTCAGCTTCAGCTTGTGTATTCCACTTTTTTTCCTAGGTACTCAAAGTTTAGAATTACCTTTGATCCTAGGGAAAAATTCATATATCTGGAAATGAGAGGGTAGCTAAAGTTTTGCTTTGCCATTTGGTACCTTGTTGCCTCCATCAGTTCCCTTAGTAAATATCTTTGCCATTGATAGCTTTCCACTGTGCTTCAGTCTGAAGAAAAAAAAAAAAAAAAGGTTTAATTTTTCACTCTTAGACTATATATATGAAAAAGGCACATTCAGCGTGTGAGAAATTTGTAGTATTTGCACACCTTTCCCCTGCTTGCAAGTTTCTAAAGACTGACTTAGACATGTGTTTCTCACGTCGTCCAGGGAAGGTCAGTAACTTCAGAGTAAACAATTGCCATTTTACATTTATATATTTAGAGGCTAAGTAGTCCTCAAAACCAAATCAGTACACATCTTCATTAAGACGTTAGCTAGGTCAGTTACTGCATTCACAATATACTTTCCCCTTCATCAGCCCGTTGAAGGAGTGTTTAGGAGATATGTGCTATGTAATGCTGTTCTCAACCAACACTTCAAAATTTAAGCCTCACCCTTTCTAGAGAGATGTGAGAAAAAGAATCTCTTTTTCCTCTACACCTTTTCTTTCTCAGACACAGAAAATTAAGCTAACACCACTTTCTTCTTCATTTCTCTTTGATTCACTTACATTTTGCCTGATACTAAAAAATAATGCACATTAATCTTGACATCCTGAATTAAAAAAGGAATGAAATATTAGGCAATTTTCATTGCTCGTGATTCATGTCTCGCTCTCACAGACTCATGTGTGCTGACACTTGTTATCAGTGCCTTGGAAACAGCAATGACATACAGTCCTAGTCCTTGGAGGATGATTTCCTGTTATTTTGAAACTTTATAAATACGTGCAATTTAATTGATCTGTTAATAATACCGAGAAGAAGACGTGCTAAAACAGAGTCAGCAAAGTACTGTGATTTATTTGCCATTATCAATCCTTATTCTCCACAGCTGCCTGGTGTACCATATAAGTACCAATATATGAAAACAACACCTTTGGGAAATAAAAAAATCCCAAACTTTTTCATTCTGACTAGTAAGGTGCAATCATTTAGGGTTTTTTAATCATTAAAAATTTACATTTAAAACAAAGCAGGTGTAGGATTTGCCTTTACTTTCTTGAGCTGAGTCACCCGAAGTTTTATGCAGCTTTCTGTTAGATGCGTGTGCCAGATTATGCTTTGGCCTAATTTAACTCTGATCACATGTTCTGATAGTGCAAGGAGACCAGTACTTGTGTATTTGCTAAAGTTATAATTTAGCATAACTGAATACTAAAAAACTATAAAGAGCTCTGTCTCCAGAACATTACTGGCATATGAATCAGTACTATTAAAAATGCATTGCTATGACAACTTAATTATAAGGAGAGAATTCATCAGATACAGAGCAAAACTACAGTTGAATGGAACTACTGCATCTTTCAGGCTCCTCTCATTGTGCGCAAAATTTTCATTTGATAAGGAGGGAATATATTGTAATCCTGTGCAATAAACATTGACAAATGTAATGCAATACAGTCTGTACTATAAAGAAATAGTAATCTTCACGGTATTTTGGTACTACTAATAAAAAATACTAATGTTCTTGATAAATGCTAGAGTGACTTTACTAGCAGCACTTCACCTTTTCTATTTCAAAATGGATTTCATTATTCAGTGGAAAATATCATTCAGTAAACGAAAGAGACTTGCTATGGCAAGTTAAATTGAAGCACAGTAGACAATAGAACCAAACTAGCTTATCATGCAAATATAATGACTTTGAAAGACAGCAGAAGTTCAGTGGAAAACTTTACATAGAAATTTTCCACTTTGCCTCACTTAACAAATAGGATACATTTCAGTTAGTGTGTATTCTGAGTTTCTTGTGTGTTGTGATCATCTGCAATTACTGAAAATAGTTAAATTCACCAACAGGGGGTTATTTTCTATATTGTTGTAGAATTCATAGCTATTGTGATTCCTGACTGTTGCAATGTCCTCCGGCATCCAACTGTATACAGTATTTCATGAGAGATACTTCGTTCTTTGACTAGGGATGAGGGGATCTTGTTAGTCATGCATTTAACCTTTTCTGCAGTATCAGCTATTATGGGTTAAAAACAAAAAGAGAATGAGAAAGAAATATTTCCTGTTTTGTAGCTTTCAGACTGTGTGTGCAGGATAAATTTATAGAATAGGGGTTTTCTTTGAGATGTTCCTCCAGGTTCTGTTTGACTAAAGACATTGGAGTCATAATGAAGAGAGAACAAAGCAGAAAAAATCTGCTCAGAAGGGCCATTTTGTAGCAACTTCTGGTTTGGACAGGTATAGCCTTTCTTATGAAATGGAATTAAAATGTGACTTATTTCTGAAGAAATGGAAGTACGAAGAGGAATACTTTGCACTTTTCCTTACCTCTCAAAAGGACTATGATATGCATACCTTAAGAGGTAATAAGGGTTACCTTATTAAGAGGGCTTGCAGTATTTACAATGCTATTCTTAGCTTCATTTTTGGTAAAATCACATTGAGTCTTAATAGTTAAAAAATGTAAACTGAATGCATATGCTTAGGGAATGCTAATTTGTGAACACAAGATTGTCCTGAGAAAGAGGGATTGAAGGAGACAGAGTCTAGGCAGGTAGCAAAAACTGTGAAACCTCTATGAAACTCTAAAGAATCAGATTAAAACTTTTTTTTTTTTTTCTACAGTCAAGTTCTCAGTGTAAGGTAGATGAGGCTAGTGCCTGTCAGTAGCAAATGGATATGCATTAATTTGTATGTGAGAGATATTTTGGAATATAAGTTGTGTCAATATACTTCTATTTGAAAATGCCAACACTTTCTTGTTCAGTCCTCTTAGAGCGTTTAAGAAACATAATCATTCAGGCATCCATGAAGTAAATTAACAGTTCTGTTTTCTCTAAAGTAGAAAGTATTGGAGATATTGCTAAATATTTGGTATGTTAGAAATGTCTCATAATATTTCTCCTACTTTCTCTAGTATATACTAAACAAGAAATTTCAATTCACACATTATCTGAAGCCTCATAAGTGGATTTCCCACCCTCCTTCTCATTGCTTTCTTAGTAATAGGAGAGCAATTTCTTCATTGTATTCTTTGCCATACAGTGAATGAATGCTATGGTAACTTCACATGTAACCTGTGGGATGTACTTGTCATACCCAGTAGACCTATTGGCAGAACCCATGCTCTTGCCTAGTTTTTTCCTTTTCTTTCACTTGTGTCCCTGAGGAGCTTTTTCCATTTATGGTTTACTTGCTTTCTCTGTGGTGAACAGAGGACGTAGAGGATGCTGTTACAGATTCGTAAGCATTCGCATTGACCCTGAGAATGCCAGCAGTTATAGTTACTTGCTTTCATTCCTTAGTAATACAAAGGAAGGCAAATTTAATAGAAGTTTGATCCAGGACCTTCTTCTTTTGCAAAAGACAGATAGTACTACCATGTAACTATAACTGCTGTCAAGGAAACATTTTGTTTTCTTACAAAGAAATATCTTTTTTTAATCAAATCTTATTGCACCAACCTCATACCTTTTTTTTTTTTTTTTTCAGAAAAGAACAGATGGGAGAGGATAAGAAAGAAAAAATAAACATTTGAAGGAGTAAGATTTTCCTATTGTCACAAATATTTTTACTTTCTAGCTAGAAAGAATAGACTTATTTAGTCATAGTAAAATTGATGCAGAAACACTTTTGTCTCAGAGAGCCATTCCCCTAGTGAAAGACCATGGTAAATGTCCTTTGACATTGACATACACACAGATTTTCAGTGATCATATCATAGCGCTTTTTCTTCATATAAAAATAGCAACCATAACATACTGGTCTATTGAATCCAAGACATCCTGACCTAAATTAGTAATGTTCTTTTAGTGAACAGAGAAAAGTTGACAGGTTTCAGTGATCATATAAAGGCAAAGGCATTTGCAGTAGCTAATTCAGTATTATTTAAACTTCAGCTTGAATGGCTTGCTGTCAGGTATTGTGTCATGCACTTGTGAGAGTACAAAAGAAAAATCTTATGGATTTTTTTTTTTTCTGTATATTCCACTGCTAACAGTTAAATAGAAAAAAAATCTGAGTTAGAACAATTGTCTGATATTTTTTTATCTATTTATAGTTATCAGTAGTCAAAACAAATATAAATAACAACTATGTAAAAGAATAGATAAAAATGCACTGCAACTTTCAAAAATTAATTTAAGCTTACCAAGTAACATAAAAAGTGTATCTTTAACAATTTCTGGAGTATTACACTTCCAAAAATATCTCCAGTTCACTGTTGGACTTGAGCCTGCAGCATTCTGCATGTTACATTCAGAACATAGCACTGATTCATCTTAATTTTAAAATCGGATTCAAATGGCGTAAGTTGTCTTAGGCAATGTTCTTCAAGGGAAGTAGTTAATGCATGCACAAACCCACGTAGGGTATTTTGAGTGCCACAGCCTCTGACATCCTGTTACTCCTAGAAAATAAAGCAAAGTGTTTGTTTGTTAGAGAAATTCCCTGGAAACCTGATTGTCAAGAGCAAAATGACTTCTCAGTATGCTATAAAAAACCGTGACACGAAAGGCAGAAGAAATAATTATAGAAGAAAACAGTGGGGGCTTGGAGGGTGGGTGCACTTGGACAATGTTATGCTGGAGGCCAGTGTGCATCTGTGGATGATGTGCACTCTCTACTGTGTAGGTCCTTCTGAGTGTAAGTCCTCATCAGTACTTTGGAAAGCCAACACAACCAGAAATATTCAATAATCAGTGTAAATGACGGGCAATGGGATAGGAGGAAATGGCCTCAAGTTGCACCGGGGGAGGTTTGGGATCAGTTTTGGGAAAACTTTCTTCACAGAAGGGGCTATCAGACATTGGAGTAGGCTGCCCAGGGAGGTGGTTGAGTCACCATCCCTGTAGCTATTTAGAAGACGGGTAGACATGGTGCTTGGGGACATGGTTTAGTGGTGGTTTTGGCAGCGTTAGGTTAATGGCTGAACTCGACAATCTTAAAGGTCCCTTCCAACCTAGACAATTCTATGATTCTAGGATTCTAAATGTCCTCTGTCTGAGAAAAGCTCATGTCTCAGTACAAACAGTGACTTTCCTGTTGATTTCAGACCAATTTTTATTGGTCTCAAACTATTAGAGAACACATAATGCATTACAATATTCAAGTATCTTTTCTTAAAACGTCCAGACTTTCTTAAAACTAAACAGCAGAAAAAACCACAGCTTTTTAAATTTGTTTCTAGTTTTGTTGTTCTTAGTAGAGAAATTTTGTGGATGGATTTGTGTAAAAGCTTGTTGACTCCATTGTCTCCTAGATGGGGAACTCTAATGCAAACGTGTGAGACTCACTCACTCATTCACTCACTCACTTCTCTTCAACGTTGGCATTTTAAAGCAAAATAGGTTTCCAGCATTCATATTAGGAGGGGGAAGTTAGAAATAATGGTGCAGTCACAACATTAAAAGTCAGCAAGACCATAAAAAGAAACATAAAGATCATGATACTTTAGTACTTTGAATTAGCACTAGTGTAATAAAGAAAGGCTGACCCTTTTAGCATTAGGAAGTGTTAGTCCTCCATAAGATAATTTAACATTACCAAGTGTGTGCTAATTTTTCATGTACAACCTGTTACCTGTCTGTTGTACATTAATTTTTAAATGGTATGATATCACAGAAGCAAACTTCTCAATCATCTCACTTGCTTAGTGAGAAGAGTAGAGTCTTTAAGACTCAGTAGAGTCTTCAAGATTAACTTAATTGTATTATCTAGGCTCTCTTCAATGACATCGTATGATGTACCAGAGTATCACTCTGTAGCTCAGATTCATCCATATGGTCCTGTTCAGTGGCAAGTGGAGACTGAATCTCAGTCCTAAAAGCATTATAGTTACCTCAGCGACAGTTCATGTCCTTATAGCAAAACTACTTAGCCAGCCAGGCTTTATAGTTTAGGGTCAGCAATGTCTTGATCTACTCTGCTGCTGCTGATTCCAAACCAAATGTAATTCTCTACTCTAGCCTTTCCTTATAGAATTGTAATTTTAGAAGGTTTGAGTTGATTCACACCTTTTTCTTCTTTTTATGAACAGAAAAAGTGCCACCCCTAATTCCAAACTTTAAATACTTTATATCTTCCAAAAGCCACACTGTTAATTAATCATTTGGTGGACCTTCTAAAATGTTACCATGTTACATATACACAAAGTTAAGTAGAGAGAGGGGACAGCAAAGTATGGTCTCATGAAGATTTTGATACTGCCAACTTTATAAATAGATAAAAAGATTATCAGACAATTGTTCTAACTAAAATAGTCTGATGAAGATTTTGAGCCTAGCTCTACAAAAGTATGAGGTAGAAATGCTAAACAAGACATTGTGATTAAATAAATCTACCTGAGTGAAGAATTACTTTTTCTCTAAAAATTGCATCTCAACACTCTGTGGAGTTTTTTTTAATGCTTTTTTCTCCAATTCTACAAGGCTGTGGAAAACAAAATTAGGACTCATTAGCTCCTCATGGCCATGGTGTCTTAGAACTGAAAATCCTTTAGTCCAACTAGGGTCTAGGTCCACTCTTTTTCCTACGGCTGTCCATGGAGGCACTTTCATGCCCTTTCTTTACTTCTCCATCTCTCAAATTATCCCAGCATTCAGCTTAGCAGCTGTTACTTTTTTGTCCTAGACATGGTTATGTTGTGTTAAGGGAAAATGCAATTCCTGCCTACAGTATGTAGACTGAGGATATTAAGGCATTTATATAAAAATGGAATTTGCTGTAGCATTTCCCTGTGTTATGCAGCATCCCTAACTTAGAAGCTAAAACAATGCTCCTCCCATTTTTTTTATCTGCATTAGGTGCACTATAAAATAACATTTTTATTGTCTGATTACTCAAAGCCTAATCCCCAAACTTAATTTTGATTCAGGAGTATTGTATAAAAGTTTAAAGTTATGAGTTGCACCTGTAGAGGATGATACTGACAGTTTTATAATACTGAGTGGTAAATTGCTTGTCGTATTTATAGTTGACAATGATTTTTGGATGCTGAAAACAATGCAGTTGCTACTAAAGCCAGTTTTCAGCTGTAGCCAGAGGCTCTAAGAGCATCTATCTTTGTGATTCAGAAACAACTGTAGCCCGTGAGTGTTCAGGTCAGTTTTCAAAAAGCAACTTAGAAGAAAGCCAAAGATAAACAAAACTTTTTTTTTTTTCCAGAGAAAATCAGTTTTATCAGTAAGGACTATTTGTATGTATGCCATGAAGGCATGAGTTTATGCATGACTACGTGGAGAAAAATGTTTCACAGAAGTGAAGATGGTTTGAATTGTGCTGAGAGAGGGACGTTTTACCATAAAGGCTTTGAATTTGCTAAAACAAAAAATATCATCTGCAAGAATTCATCCTAACAGAGCTGGTCAGCATAAGACGACTAAGGTTAGAATCAAGTGAATGAGGGAGAGAAGAAAATGTAAGTGTTGTGTCATGCTGAAATTGAGGGTTTGAATAGCTGACTTTTTTTTTTTTTTTTTTTTTTTTTTTTTTTAAACAAATATAGAAAGCACATAGAATTCTGTTTGGAGTCCTGTTTGCAATGGTCGCTTTTAAACTTCAAAGGAAAACTTTGAGACTTCATGCATTGTTTTGATTTTCATTCTCAATTTTTATCTTTTTATGGAAAAAAGGTTAGTAATTTTTAGTTTATCTTTAGTTGTAGAAAATGCATTATAATACTTGAAATATGGATTATAATGAAATACATTATGAAAAATGGATTATGATACTTGAAATACTTGGATTATGACATTTGAGTTTATCTAAATTAGCAACATTTACAGGTTTTTTACAACTAAAATTATTCTATTGAATATCATAATTTGACAGTTTGGAGGTTTATCCTTCTGAAAATCTTGCAAAGTCCAGTAATAGGCTTATCTTAGCACAAGAGTAAGTACTGAGCACAAATGTCTGAGTTTAGTTTCACGGTCAATGGTAACACAATCAGTCAGTGGATAGAAAAGCAACTGGGAATTGCAAACAATTGTACAAGAATACAGGCTGTTCGTTCATCTGCTTCAGTTCATTCAGCTCTGCCCTAGCAGAGCTGCTAGGTCATTTAGAAGTTCTGGGGATCTCAAGAATGCCAAGTAGCTCCAAACATCAGGACTTGTAGTGACAAGGAAAGGCCGTCTTAGAAAACAATGCTGGTGTTCACAATGAGGCTGTAATAATCAAGAAGAAATGATGAGAAATGCTTTAACTGGATTTTGGAACTTGATAATAAATACAATGCCTGTAGCTTCTGAGTATTATCAAAGTCCTTTTTTTTGTTCCCCCCATTCGTATGTCAAAATTTTTCAGGTCTACAGTTAGGAAGTGTTTTAATTTCTGCCAGTGCTTTTGAATACTTACAGCATACTGAGTTTTGGCAAAAAAAAAAAAAAAAAAAAATAGGAGTAAGTTCTAAGAAGTAGATTTGAATGTTTAGCAACTAGCAGGTTGAACTAAAAAAAAGTAAATATACCACTCATATTTCACAGAATATTTTTGAGTACATGTTTTCAAAGCATTTGATCCAGTCTTAAGTAACTATGAGAAGTATTTGTATTTTGAAGATCGAAAAATATGCAAAAGCCAACATATTACTGTGTCTCTTTAACATAGTTTAACATGAAAAACTTTATAAATTGCTATCTTGTAATCAAATGAAAAATTTAAGTATAAATTATTTGAATGCTGCAAAGGATTATTCCATTAGTAGGTAGTCCTCAAACTTCGGATGCTGGCAAATGATTACAACTAGCAAGGATAGCATCTACATGGAAAACATCATCAACATGTGAACCTCAGTCCTTGGCTGAGCCCATCAAAGAAGTCTCTGGCTTGACACACAAGAAAAAGTTCCCATGACAATTATACTTGGTCTTTCCTAACCAATGTCAAGCTATTTTTTTCACTTTGTGGACCAAATTGACTTCAGATATATCTTTACCACTATTCATCGTTAGATTTTGTATTTCAGTTGCTACATATTCTGGTGAAGTATATGAGAACAGATTGTGTCTCAGGCAGGAAGAACACCTTTAGGAAGGCTTGAATCACCTTTGTTCTTTGGTCATCCGAGGATCTACATGGCTGTGTAGGGGCATCTTATTCCTCTGATAAATTTTGATCTGTTCATGGGGAGATGGTTGTGGAAGCAGACAGCTTTTTTTACATGTAAGTTTTTGGTGTTTTTATTTAGATAGACAAGAAGAAAGTAGTGATCCAAACTTATGAAGTTAAAACTAGGCAGACCTTTGAGATTCATCAAGACAGGAAAATCTTTCAAAGTGAAGGTGAGGATATGGGTGACAGGAAAATTGTTTATCAAGTCCATTTGCCTGACTTGATTTCCATTTGAATGCAGTTTGATTGGGAGATTTCCTAATCTGTAATCCTAACTGAATTTCAGGTTCCTTTTTATGTCTCCACAGCCTAAGTGCCAAGACCTCAGTTAGGAATACTGACTCGGTATCAGTAAAGAAACAGAGTTTAAGCTTGGACATGCTCAGCGTGAATGCCAGCCACTTCGAGACATCTTTGGTAGTGTAAGAGGAAGTTAAGCAACTATGTAAACATTGCCTGAATTTGTGTTTCAAGTAATGACTAGGCTGAGGTTTTGATAAACGTCTGTCAGTGTGCAATGCACTGAAGTATGAAGCAGAATGGATTACTGCAAACCACTGCTGAAAGCTGAAGTAAACCTGTTTTACAGCTGAAAATCATGTATGTAGTTAATTTTCTTTTCCATTGCAACAGATGAGGCATGTGTGTATGGTTACATGCCTTGTGGAGAATAGCATAAAAATGCATAGAAGGAGACACAGTAGCGAATACAATAGGAAAACATTTCCTGGTGTTTCCTGCTACCATTACTATTGTCACAGATCTTTACAGAGTATTTTGACAAATAAACCAGCTAAAATTTAGAGATGAAGACTGAGTTTGCAGAACTGTGAATTAAAGATTGAATGTAAGTTTCAAAAGCCAAAAAACAACTACCGGTATGCAGATGTTTGTATTTCACAATATCCTTTGAGTGCTGTCATCACTCTTAACTGCGGTGAGGAGGGAGGGCATATATAGAATTTATATCTTGTCATGTAATGCCAAAAGCACTTTCAGTAGTTTTGAGGAAGTACAATGTGTATCTGAGTGACTTTAGGTTGCAAGCTGTTTTATATTTATTTATATTACTTCCTAAAATATTGGGTCACAGACATTAAACCATAATCTATGGGAATATACTCTTAGGCTGGTGAAAGATGTAGGATTTCATGCTCAAGGATGAGGCTTTGTTTAACTCATCTTTGTAACTGTCTTGCATAACAGATCTGTAATGGTGCCACAATAAATCATAATAAAAGTTGGATTAAGTTTGTGACATAAGTGCCCTCTTCAAAGATATATTGAGGCGTGCTAGAATTACTACATTGAATTATGCAGTTAGTTAAAAATAGGAGATCAAGCCAAAGGGAACAAACATTGTCTCTACCACCTCATTCACAGCAGTGGTCTATATACCCTCCTTCAACTGTGCTTCAGAGATTGGAGGGGAAAAAAAAAGGATAATTAATTTTGCCACTCATGTATTATGGGAAGTACTCAAAAAAAGCCCACCCTTCGTGACCCATGAAAATGACTGGCTAGAAGTTTTAAGTTAGAATCTGGATTATAGTCATTTTTAGGACAGAAATCAAACACTGCCTTAAATCCTAGTAATTTTGTCTTTTTTTTACACATAAAAGTGTAAAGAGATATGATGCAGAGAATGAAGGACAATGACTGGAGTTTCCCAGCTCCATTGCTGCTTTCTTCTAGCTTGAGATGAACTCACTGCAGGGCTGATGACATCTCAGTTGAGCACTCTGGACGTTGTGTAGGACTATTCTATGCTGCTGAATCTCTCCAGCAGGCTTAAGAGGTGGGAAAGGCATTGTTCAAATACTGCACCGAGGTCCATGCACCACACAGCTCAGAACCACCTGGACTTATCTGGACGTACTAGGTAATACGTCATATATGCGTATCCATGTACATGCCAGAAGAAGAAAAGGCAACTAGATTTTACCAATGGGAACTTGAGTAACTGAGGAATTTATGTCTGGAGTTAGAGGATGTTGCTAAGCAGACATAAATTTAATCTTCAGGGAGCTAGGATCTAAATGCTGAACACTGATTTTTCTACAAGCTAGAGCTGTCTAGTGAGCAAGACACTTGGTAAAACTCGATTCAGGTTTCTTCTTCCTGTAGACCTTGGGGCTGATTAAGTAAATCACTCACGGTGTATCCATCAGTATCAGTGTAGCAAAGAAATAAAACAGGTTTTATTAACTATTTTATTAAGCAACAACACAGGTAGCTGAAAAAATAATTTAATCTTTTTTTTTTTTTTTCGTAAATAGTTTGAAGTAGGAGATTTGATGGGAGTTGAGGAGCATATGTAGATCCTTGCTTAAAGAATTAGTTGAGCATACAGCGGCTTTAGTCACAGATTACATCGTACTTTGCTGAATTTGAGCATGAGGTTATTATTTGTATTCTTAAATTAAGATAGAAATACTTTGTTGAACTGAAGGCAAACAAGATGAAATCATCCTCTTGGTAAATTCATAGGGAATTTAACACTCATTTTAGTGGACCACAACTCTATAAAAGGTGTAGAAATGGAATTTACAATAGACAATGCAACAGGTAATTGAGGGATGGGGCAACCCGAACGAACTTGGTGGATGCCCCATCCCTGACATTGTTCAAGGCCAGGCTGGATGGGGCTTTGAGTAACCTGGTCTAGTGGGAGGTGTCCCTGCCCAGGGCAGGGGGGTTGGAACTAGATGGTCTTTAAGGTCCTTTCCAACTCTAACCATTCTGTGATTCTGTGATTCTATGAACTCTGAGACAATCATCTGCACCAAAATCTTTATTTAAACTCCAGCAAAAGTTTGTGAAGGATTTGTATTTGAAAAAGTTAGTAGATAGAACACTAAGTGAAAAGAGTGTGCCAATAAAATGTCTTTGTCTTCCGCAATAAAGGAAATGAATGATAGTAGCACAAAAGTTACAATAGAAGACACCATCCATCAAGAGAGCTCTTAAAAAATACATTGTAGGGAACAATTGTGCAGTGGCAGGGGGATGAATTAGATGACAAAACGAAAATTCATTTGAAATATCAGAAACGAGCTTTTGTTCTTATTTGCTACAACTGGAACAGAGGAAACTGCATACATTGATACGATAAAGACACAGATATCGCGTAAGCAGTCAATGCAGATGTGCTGTAGCTAGTGATTGTATATCAAAGGTCATTGACTGATCGTTAATGATGAGTAAGACTTTAAAAAAAAGTATACAGAAGTAACATATATGAACAAGGAAGGCAAAACCTCTGGCCACATCAGCTAAATGCATAGGTTTTACACATACCTGAGAGGAGATGTTTAACCACTATCTATGGACACTGTGTGATCTTTCATAAGCAGCTGCACCTTGTAGATAGATATTTGGTCTTAGAAAGCAAAATTAAAGATGGACTGGAGAATGCTGGAGAGATAAGAAGTTCAACTCTAACGTGGGGTGATGCTTCACTCTAAAAGTGACTCCAGCAAAACTGTAAGTGACCCCAGTACTTGTCGTGCTTTTACTGAAAGAGCAACGACTTCCAGCACCCAAGCTGAGCGAGCAGAGCTGAGTGCTGATAACAGGGTCCATCAGTGGTCTCCAACCTAGGCAAAGTGGTGATTCGGGTTCAAGGTCTATCCAGGGAGTCGAGTCAGGAGCAGGAGGAGATGGGAGCATCACAGAGCTGGAAGAAAAGCTACTACCTAGGGCCATCCAGAGACAGGGCTGGGAACTGGCATTCCTGCAGCACCACTCAGGCAGGGACTGATGGCCTCGGGCTGAGCTGAAATGGGAACCCTGGTCCATGGGCAGGGTGTGTGGATGGGGGTCCACCCTAGGGCTGGTCAGGGCCAGTGAGGCTCTTTAGTGCCCTCTTGACACCTCAGATTTTTAGCAAATTCTGAGGTTGGCGATGACAACATGTAGATGTCTACAGTGTAAACACCTACAGCTGAGCTAACCTGAGCTAATCAGTCTCATCAAAAGAAAAACAAGCTTCTCTCACAAGCTTCTTCTCACCCTGAAGCAGGCCTCTAACAAAGGTAAGAAGCAGATCAGTATAGGCTGGTAACTAGCTTAAGTAAAGACCTCCACATTGCAGTGATCCAAAATTAGGTGAGGTGACCAGGTTGTCAGATTGCACACTAAGAAGCAGCATAGTGATGAGCAATAAATCCTACTCAGTACCTTGAATTTAAAATTAGAAATGTCTTGCCACCTTTTGCACAATGTGAAAAACATTAATATTTTGCTAAGTGTCAGGAATGGCATTATGGGAGTCTCTTGAGATTGACTGGGAATTTTAAAATCATGCCATTTAATTAATGTAATTTTTCTTTTAGATCAGCAGAGGTTCAAATAAGGGCCTGTCTACAAATACGCAATACATAAGATAGCCAAGTTAGACTGTGTAGTAAAATACAAAGAGTGAACTGTAGTACAGAAAGAAGTGAAAAGAATGGCCAGAAAAGAAAAATATGGATGAGATACAGATCCTGATTTGGGTTACAGTGACATAAAGATCTTTAAAATCTAATTAAGAAAGTGCCACTTGCTTTCCTTTTAACACAAGACTAAACCAGTCATTTACCTTGTCTGTTAGCTATCAGCTCTCTCAGAAGCTTTTTATTCTTTCTTACAGGTAAATGTTGTTGGTTATTGAGGCAGCTCTTAATGTGGAGGCATAGATGTCCTTCCCCCAAATTACTTTATAATCTCCATTAAGTCTCATTAAACCTCATTCCTTGTCACCAGTCTTTGTCTTAATAGCAGCATTCAGTGGCAATGTACTCTATCAGCGAAATTGTACAGAAACTTGTAACACCTCGAATACTGTGTTCATTTTTGGGCCCCTCACTACAAGAAAGACATTGGGGTGCTGGAGCGTGTCCAGAGAAGGGAAATGAAGCTGGTGGGGGGTCTCAAGCACAGACCTTATGAGGAGGGGCTGAGGGAACTGGGGTTGTTTAGCCTGGAGAAAAGGAGGCTGAGGGGAGACCTTATTGCTCTCTACAGCTACCCGAAAGGAGGTTGTAGAGAAGTGGGGGTCTGTCTCTTCTCCCAGGTCACAAGCAGAAATAACCTCAGGTTGCACAGGGGAGGTTTAGATTGGATATTAGGAAATATGTCTTCACCAAAAGTGTTATCAAGCACTGGAACAGGCTGCTTAGGGAAGTGGTTGAGTTGCCATCCCTGGAGGTATTTAAAAGACGGGTAGATGTGGTGCTTGGGGACATGGTTTAGTGGTGGACTTGTTAGTGCTAGGTTAACGGTTGGACTCGATGATCTTAAAGGTCCTTTCCAACCTAAATGATTCTATGATTCTATAACAGTTAGTAACAAGTTTCCATAAATACATAGCCATATCTTTTACTCATGTTTACACATTTGCATGTTATAGTCTACAGCAAAACTTTCCCTTGAGATTTCCTGAACAGTTGAAGGCAAGTGGTGCAGACCACTTTTCTAGTTTTGAGGGTCATCATGCATGAAAAACACTGAAGTGTCAGTGTGATGTGGATTTATGTCTGTTCTCCACTGGTTCAGCTGCACAATCCCATGAAAGAGTTGAATGACATCAATTATCTAATTGATGGGAGAAAATTTACTTTTCCTTCAGTAATAACCCATGAGTCTTCAGGTTACTCACATCACTTTTTTATTAAAGAGCAGCCCTTTTCTCCCCTCTGAACTATGTCCTTTTACCCTGTTTTCATCCTTTTCCCATCTGTTTATTCCCCTTTCTGTCCCCATTTCTGAGCTTCTGTTCTCACTGGTAGTGAAGCTCCTTGTGATCCTCGTAATTGATCAAACCCTTGTGTGAATCTTTCCCTTCCGCAACTGCAGAAGCTGTAATAAACTCTGTCCCTCATGAGGCCTTTTCTGGGTTTTAGTCTCATAAGTTCCTTCACTTCCACTGTTCTCTAGAGAAGTGTGTTATCTTACAAGTGTTTTTTTTGGTTTTTTTGCTTGTTTATTTTTGGGGGGGGTTAAGTTCTTTTGGCATTCTTTCTTTGCTCATGGTTTTCTTCTTTGATAATATAAAGAAGAGATACCTTTTTGCACCGTATCAAACATCTGAATCACTCATTACTGTTTCTCAATGAAGTCCATTATGATCTTTTCATCTACTTGATTATTGAATGCATTTTGGTTTGCCTGCTTCTAACTTGCTTTGTGAGCATCATCTTCACTCTTCATTTGTGCCCTTCATTGTTTTTTTTTTTCCTCTCTCTACCTGATCTTGCCCATTTCATGGAGGCATCCCAAACAGTCCCCCAAACCACTAGTTTGTGTTCAGTGTTTCAACCACAACAGCTGGAAAAAGCAGAACAAGCATCAAGTGTCATTTACCTAAACCATCTCATTAAGTATTTTAATTTGCTATCTTGATCCTCATATCAGAGCAGTTGCAGCTGTATTTGGGTGACACAGTATGGGCATATCATTTGGTAAGTGTGAAATAGTGGAACTGCCGAAGGGAAGATGAGCATTTCTAGCTTGAACAGACACCACGGAACTGTTTATATCAAGCTCAAGAAAATTGACCTAATCAACTGATACACATTTCTGCTAACAATATTTTAGGTAGGAAAGTGTTTCTCCTGACAAGCATGACAAATACTGTTACAGCATTTTCTTGCCTCTGCTCTGCTCTGTGACAGTGGCAGCAGAGTTATTGTTAGGCTCAGGCAGAGCTATTTGTACCTTGGGATTTGCAGTGCTCCACTCCGTACCAGCACACCCCTGCTTACTCTGGGAGACAGGCACAGACAAAGGGAAAAAAAAAATTAAATCCTCACCTTTTTTTTTAAATATTTACCCTATTCCTAATCATAGTAAGAACATAAACCCAACTTCCTAGTCCAGTTGGTTAAGTTGAAATGAAATAAGATGAAATAAGAGACCTTCTTTCTGTGTTTTTTTTGTTGTTGTTGTTGTTGTTTGGTTGGTTTTGATTTTGTTTTTTTTTTCCTTATTTGCACTTCCCTTTCTCCTGGTTTAGATTGCAAACTAAGGGGCAGGAATGGCTGCAGCATGGAAGGCACAAGCCAAAACTCCTGTACACCAATGCAATGAACCATTCCTTATTAAAAAAACCAAACAAACCAAAAGACTCCAATCAAACAAAACCCCAAAAAAACTTTGATTATTTTGTTTACTTCATGCATGACTGAACAGAGTTCACAAGCCAAAGTTATTTTGTATTGAGTGACAGTTCTGAAGTAACCTTTCATCAAAACAATTCTGACCTCTCCATTTAAGTCCTATATAAGGAACAGTTAAAATGTATTCATCTTGTCTGCGGCCCCAGGAGACCCTTCTCTGTTCTTGTTATTAGTAGGAAGGAGAGTTTAGCAGGTTATAGCACTTCAGAAGGATAAAGCCTGTTTTTCAATATGCCGCACAAATGCATTCCTTAAATCTGGAAATTGGGTGGAGACAGTCAAGGTTCTTTCCCTTTTCCGTCACTTACTGTCATCTGGAGGTGATCTGAACATCTCTACATCCATCTCGCATACCACCAAGATGAGAAAATATTCCCATTGCTTTCCTAAAACTCTTCTCTTCAAACTCAAGCATTCGTGCTGACTGGAGAACTGCGAAATGAAGTTTGTTTTTTGCATAGAGGTCCGCACTGGCAAATTACTGAAATAATCTCTGAAATACCTTAACCTTGAGCAGGTCTGGAAACAGAAAATAAAAATAGACTTCTAGAAATTTTCTTCGGAATAAATTTATATAAGAATCCCTGCTGATCATCTTTGAGAGAACATCCTGTGATATGGTGATATGTACTTTTGGTGTTTAGGTTTAATTCAGGATTTTGAGGGATTTTTGCATTGTTTGAACATATGCTCATTAGTCACATTAATCTGCATCACAGGCCTTCAGAAAACTTGTACTTTCCATTTCTTCAAATGTGTTAGTTCCAAATGATAGGCTCGTAAGAACCTTAATGAAATAGGTTTATACTTCTCTATATCCTTCAAGACTCAATTTCCAGCTGAAACACTGGGTATTATAACATCCCCAAGCTATCAGGTAATACCCTTTTTTAGTTCTATTTGGCTTAATACCTGCACAATTTTGCCAGCTTTTCTTTCTAAGGATGCAAATTCCTATTTACTTTCAGCTATTCTCCCCAAAGTTTAACACCATTTGTAATGTTTTGCTAGTTTCAGATTCTAGCAAACACGTGCATTTTCTAACAGTGGGACAGAAACTATTGTCATATATTTCAGATACTAAACTACACATACTATAGTCTTTACAATAAAAACAAAATTCAGTCATTCACAATCTTTTTTATATTTAGGGCTGAGATTTTTGCACCATATCACTTAGAAATGGTTGCTTTCTTTAACTCTTTTTTTTTTTTTTCCACTCTGAAAAAGGGAACCCCTTTTTTATGTAATTTATGCTTAACTGATGCAATTTTCAAAATAAAACAAAAAATATTTTCCTAGAATATTTCCTAAGTATCCTAGTAGCTTTCTAAAAGTAAAAATAAATATTTAATTCAAATATCTGAAATAGCTGTAAGGAAGCATAATTCACCTTTGCCCTCAACTTTTTAAAATAAAACAAATAAGTATTCCGTATTCTTTGGCAGAGCACAAAATTCTAGGCTACTGTTTCTACTTTTAACTTTTAAAGTAACTTTGCATGGTTATTTCTTTGGTTTTAGATATTCTTCTTGCTATTTAAAGGTTAAGCACGCTGTCAGTTTTCAGATTAATGATTCGCAATACTTCATTAGCATTTCGTGCATCAAAGGATTTTTTGACATCCAAATTTTGAAAAAGGTCTGGAGAAAATAACTTACAAACAAATTCCTGGGGATGGTTTTGGTTGTTTCAAACTTGTCTGAAAATATTTGCAGAAGTTTCTTAGGACTTCTTTGCATCTTTGTCTCGTATGTTTACTCAGTATCAGGGAAATTGCTGTCTGAATCCTACAGATTTGTTCATTTCACTCAGAATGATTGCATCCACTTCATGTAAGAGAGTAATGATTGTCCTCAATTTATTTTCTGTTAATAAAATGCATTTTTGAAGGACAGGAAGAATAAAAGGCAAAACACAATTCTGAATAGGTTTCTCTTTGTTTTTTGCCATCTTTGTTTTTTAAGTGTGTTGCTCTCTTGGTTGTTAACTGTATCTCTTAATGACTCCAATGGAAAACCAATACATGCAAATGAATACTATTTCTCTCACAAGCAATAAAGTAAGGCTTTTCTGTTTTCAAGGACTTTTGAATATAGGTTGGAAATGACCAGTAATTTTTTTTTTGTGTGCCAACATTATCTTCTGTCTTCCGCATGGCATCGACTGCTGCTTGGACAAACTGAAAATTACACGGACCTTTCAGCAAGTAAATAGATTCTTCAAATAGATCTTTAACAAGTGTCTGGATTATGTGCATCAAATTACTACGGATGGAATTTTTTTCCAGGGCAACATGTATTTTTCCATGTTGCTGTTAATTAAGACTTCCAAATATGAGGCATAACATTGCATTTATAGCACTTCCTATTTTAGCAGCTTAGTTTCTATACCTGCAGATTCTTCCCACTTGGGACTTTCTTCAGCAAAAAAGGAAAACATTGTAAATGATCAATCAATTCTTTTTGAAGATGATGATGAAAAATTCAGGAAAATAATTCTTTGTTATCTGCTACCGTTCAGCAGATAATCTTGACTTTTGAACAGAATTCAGTGGAATTTCTTGTACCACAGCGCTTTAGATAATAAGTCATGAGATTTCAGTCTTGACTCCAGCAGCCTGAGCGCGATTTCACAATGGCTTATATTTTTCTTCCAGCAGTTGTTCAGTTATTACCAGTTGTCCACCAACATGCAATCCTTTCTGTTTTCACTTAACATGCAACATGCCATATGCTCTGTATATAGGCAAACCTGAACATTTCCTTATCACAGTTTCTATCCTTAAGATTTTAAAATCCCTGCTACTACTGTCTTTTTTCATGGTTTTACCTCAAATACCGCATGTTCTGCGCAGTTCTTTATGCAAGCCTCTTCTAGCAACAACTGGTTCTCATAAACCAGCATTATGTCTTTGAATATCACTCAGTTATTCTCCACCTACACTGGGACATAATGTGCTGTCTTCTGACTGATGTAACAATATAACATTGTAAGATACACAGATACTTAAAATAAGTATCTAAAAAAAAAACAAATTTTCACTGAAAGAGCAATAAAGTTACAAATTTTAAAACTCAAATAGCAAATTTTTATTAGCTGTTTGAGGAATGCACGAAGTCATGAAAATAATATATATGTTTTCTTTATCGTAAGCAAATAGTGTTCTCTATGTGCTATATGTAGTTCTACAAGAATTTAGCTACTGAAACCTTTTCTAAATTGTTCAATTATTGAAGAGCTGAATATATACATATAAGTGATATCAACTTTATATAACATTAGCAGAGAACCTAACAATTCTAAATGAATAGGAAGCGGGAAGAAAGGATTCAATGAAACAATAACAAGAGTTCTCTGAAAAATGTCATTTTCAAGTGACTCGCAGCTTTCATCTGCTCCTCGGTATAAATGAAGAAGAGCTGGCGTGAGTTAGAGCGTGGGAGCTGACAATGGCTACAGAGCACACTCAAGATTCAGGAAAAGTCTGTGGGCGATTTACATCGGTACACTACGCCCAAAAGGTTATGCTCAAAGGCATCTGAAGTGAAGGAGAGACCAGCTCCCCAATTTACAGTGAAGAACAGACTTGTTTAACTTGTTCTTCTACAGAAAGAAGAAGCAAAAAAATATAAACAAAGCAGAAGGTTGTAGCAGCGAACCTATAACGATAATGTCATAGATTAAATGCAGCACAAATGAAGTCCAGGCAATAACACAGCAATAGCTTCTATTCACTTCAAGAACTGCTTATCAGAAAACACCATTTAGCCATCCGTGATTAAGAACAGTGCTATTATAGGAGAAATGACATCCATATCCAGTGTGTCACTTCATCTTGGAAATATTAATATAATTTACTGAGAGACTTTTATTTAATCTCACGGTTGCTACCTGTCTGTGGGAGCTACAGTTGACTGTATGAGTATGAGAGGATACAGATGAGTATGGGTGAAGGATAGTAAAACAGAAGAGGAGTCTGTTAGGGAGATCAAACTCTGAACAATTATGTTCAGAGCAGGTTTGCTTGAACTAATTGCAACCTATTTTAATTTGAGACTATTTATATGTACAACTTCTGTAGCTTTTGTTTTTCTTAAAGGAAAGAGTTATTCTGAGAGCTGAATAGGTGAAATTGTTGGACAATTCAGAGAGCTGGAGAATCGCAGAAAAAATGGATGCCAAATAAAGTAGCTGTGAAGTGTTGAGACAGGATCTTGAAGGGTCCTGCAGGCTTGGGACTTGCCTGCTGTTTTAGAAAGGACCTGATATACGTGACTGTGGGGGAGCCCTGACAATTTTACTACTAACTTCACTGAGGAAGAGACATATAGTTATCTTTTTATATACAGAGAGTTTACTATCCAGATGCTTTGCAGAACATAGGTATCATTAATTACTCAGAGATTAATTTGATCCTTGTAGTTAACCCTCTGACAAAATGAGGTTTTAGATCAGCCAGGAGAGACTGGGAGAGAGCTCTCTCTTTTTAATATCGAGCCTTATACAGTTCATCAGCTTTACAGGTTAGAAGTCTGACAGCTCTTTGTGTCTCCTAGTATATTACACTGGCTGCTCCACAGTCACAGATGCTGACAGATACGCTTTTGTTTTTATAATGCTTAGGAAATCGGTGGTTAAAGCCTGTGCTGCTGCTCCTCCAGCACCACATGAAGTTCCAGATCCTCGCTGAAACATCCCTGCAGTGCAAGGGACGAACATTGCACAATAACAGGCTTTGAGCTCCCAGAGCTGAGTGTTATGCGCAGTATGGCCATGACATTATATAGCTGCATAGCTCGTAAAGTAGCATCAGCTCTTCAAAACACTAGCGAGGTGATTCAGACATGACATGGCATCACACATGCCCTGTCCCCAACCCCACGCATGATTTTGCAACATGCCGTATGCTCTGTATATAGGCAAACCTGAACAATTCCTTATTCTGTGGGGAAAATAAATCCTGGTACAACTTCCTTTCTTTTTCCCATGTCTTACCTATCAGAGCTGCTTGTACTGACTTGCATTAATTCAGAATCCCCAACTTTATGTTGCTATCTGCAAGTCCTTGAACTGGCCTGGTGCTACAGTGCCCAACACCAAGAAAGGCTGGCTAAAATTTCTTTTCAATGTAATTCAGCACAAAGATAGATGCATGGTAAGACAGCCTGACCACAAAGTTCTCGTATGCGTGGCCTTACTGGAACTTCTTTTAGTTCACATTTTAATAGGTATATAAATTTTTTCTGCTCTTCTTCTATCAAGGTGTTATGATGCCCTGAATCAAATTCTCAGGTGGGGCAAATGTTGCATGGTCTACAAAGGACATGGTGCACTGATTAAAAACACCTTTTGGCTTTTGCTGTTCTTCATTGTCCAACGTGCCAATTAAACACTTTTAAACAGACCGAAGGAATGCTTACTATAGAATAACATACCTCCCCAGAATGTAAATTCTAAATCTCAGTAAATGAGAGGCATGTTTCTGCTCTGGGAAATTTTCCATGCGAAAGTTCAAAGAATTTTAAAGGGGGGGTCTTAGATTTTCTTTGTTTATTTTAATTCTGAGGAAACAGCAAAGAATTCAAGTATCGAACCAACCTTTCAAAATGTTATTGGAAACATAGATGGAGGAATGCTGCCTCGCCCTGCATTCCCTTTCCCTTCCCTTTTCCCCAGTAAGACTGTGCCATGGCTGCTGTCACAGCCAGAGCCTTTTAAAGCCTGCCAAGTCCTATTGTCTGTGCCAGCAAGTCACTCTCGGCCTTTAGAGCTCCTTCCCCTTTGCTGACTTCCAAGCAGCGTTCAGAAGGTTCTCCCAGTCTAATGTGTATAACAACCACCACCACCCCTCTGACTCTGATTTAAGTGCAGACTAAGTGAACTGGAAGTCTCCAGGTTCTGTCATTGAATTGGTTCCTAAAGGTAAAATCTCTTATAAGGTGAAAAATACTGTGGGATAGAAGAAGCTGTAAAGAATCTTAAGGTCACCTACTGTCCTTTAAATTCATGATATAGACTAGAACTGCAGCCTGTGACTCTTTAGTCCACTGAAACATTTCTTTCTTTAAGCCTGTTTTTATCTTTAAAAATTGAGTGTGATGTAGTTACAGCATAGCATGTAGCAGTTCATCTCTGCCTTCCCACAATTTTTAGTGCTTTCTATTTTATTGAATTGATGAATTGATTAATGAATATTAACCGCTGTAGCATACATAAATCTGTGACAATCTGTTACTAGGTTAACAAGCTTTCTGTGAACTTAACAAAATTCAGCAAAATACCAAAAAGAGTTTTTCCCCAAGTATTTAAAAAAAATGAGTTGATGCAAAAAATGTTTTTCATAATAGGGTGCTGAGTAATGTAAATTACTGATGAATATGCATTTCTGATGTCTGTGTACACTCAAATGGGTAGGTAGTCTGACATCACAGACCTCAGCTGTTTAGTATCCTACTGTTGTTAGGAATAGAGTACAGATTTTTTACTCTAATTAATTATTCTCTTGTCCATTTCTGGAGAACTGTAATCTTCCCTGGCTGTGGGAGGACAGTGTCCTTCCCTGGAAGTGCCCGTCTGTTCCTACCTTACCTGTCTCATCTGTGATCCTTGTGGAAAACAGGAGCCATTTTTTGTTTACACCTTTCCTATAAGTATTTGCAGATTTTCCAGCGTACCTTCTGATCAAGAGTGCTTCTTGAAGGAACCAACTGATACCTGCTTATTCTTAATCGAGGAAATAATTAGTATTTCTAAACAGTGAAAATACTGACTGAAGTTACACTAGTGCAGACAGTTCAGTTTCTGTACACAGCCAATTAAGTTGAGAGAGAATGACCCATCTATAAACGAAGACCTTTGGTTCACATTTTACAAAGCAGAATGTCATCTAAAAATTGCACTGCCGTAGCAGTTACTTATTTCTGGAAAAAAAAATCTAGAGGCCTAAGACAGGAATTTAGCATCCGTGATACTTTTTCATGTCATCCCATTTAATAAAATGAGAAATGCTGTCTCCAGGTGTTTGCAGTGAAAGCATGTGGCAGAGGGTAATGGGTTAATGCAACAAAGAGAGGAAGAGAGAAAAAAGTAAAAATGAAATTATTTTGAGTAGCAAAATGAGAAGCAGACATGGCCCAACAGTGTCTGGTTATGGTCAAGGAGCAAAGGTACATTTTAATAAGTCTTGAAGAAGACAGTGCAATGGCTTAGTAAATATATATGCAAATCTTCTTAGCGCTGTTTATGTAAAAACATAAAGTTCTTTTAAGTCTTCTATGATTTAGTTAATCAGAATTCTTCCAAGGGAATGAAATGATCATAATGTTTCCACAAGTATGTGTAGCATGAAAATTGCCATGTTTTGCTTATTTTTGTTTTGCTCAATTTTGTTTTACTCTTTCATTATGTTGCAGTTCCTGTACAGAGTGAGATTGTACCAAAAGACTGATTTACTGTGGTGTAAATTAGAGTTGCGTAAGAGTAGGGAACTTTTAGTTTGTCATTTTACCACCAGCTGTTTTGTGTCTGTAAATTGCAGGTGAATCTGTCTGGAAAGTCTTCTTCTTCACTCCAAACTTCAGTCCTGAAGACTCCAATGGTTGCTACGATTCCCACGTTTGCTTCTGCCATGGAGGATTCATCACATGGCATGATCCCCCACTGCTCTTCGATCTTTCCAGAGACCCTGAAGAGGAAGTCCCACTGACTCCAGAAACGGAGAGCCGTTTCTATGAAATCCTCCGAGTCATACACTTAGCAGTAGACAACCACACCAGATCCCTGCATGCTGTCCCTGACCAGCTGTCATGGGACAACCTTCTCTGGAAGCCATGGCTCCAGCCATGCTGCTCCTCTCTCTTTCAGTCTTGCTACTGTGACTATGACTCAGAAGGGAGCCTGACGGAGGTGCATTCAGGGCAAACAAGCTGCAATTCCCTTTCCGAAACTGGAACAAGAGAGTGTGGGTAGCTGACTTCAGCCACCGTGGTAGTAGCCTTCAGAAGGTTTTGTTGTGCCAAAGGACCTGTCTTTAAATACATCATTGCAGTAGAAGGGAATTTCAGTCAATAAAACGTGCCAAGAGAAGGAGGGCAAGACATACCTTTTCTGTCTTTATGATACAAGAATCAGTATGAAGCACATGTTGCCGTCCTCATCTACAAATGGGTAGGCTGTAGGCATCTTCTAGATGAGATCATTTTCTAGATCTTCAGCTTTTTTCTGACACAGCAAGGAATTTACCTATAGTTTCTGTCAATTACAACCACTAAGTGCACACTTCCCCGTCCTTTTTACTAAGTATTATCAGCCATTAATAGGACATAGCACCGAGTAATTAAAAATACAGCGGTAATTGTGGAGAGGTCCACCTGTGACTATAATTTGATAACTGACAGACAGGTAAAGAGCAGACCTGTAACAACAGCATCTCCATCAACAAGCATCACAGATATGAAATCATAAACAGATTGCCAGCAATCTAACATTGCATGTGCCGTAAAAATGTAGGGAGCAATGCAGCGGCAGACCTTGTGTCCACATCAAAATGGTGCTCCCTAGCTAGTGTTCTATATCATGGCAGCAACCTTAGTTTCAAAAGGAAACCACTTCAAGTGCACCAGTTGTGTGCTTGAGTGTGTACCATAATTCTCTCTGTATATATGGAAGTCAAATTCATAACCCCCAAAACCCCCACAAATCCTTCACTCCCTGATATAGACACACGCTTATGGTCATAGCCCAATTGCTAAAATGAAAGATTTGGTCCATACTTGATATCTGAGTTACAAATTCACGTGATACCACAAAGGTATCTTTCACTATTTACTATACCTATTCTTACACCTGTTCTTGATGAATGTAGTGTGCATCAGCAAATAAATAAAATTTAGTCTTCCTTTAAATATCTTTGCTATCGTTTAAGCTGTCTGAATAGGATCTGTCATTTTCTGAGGAGAAACTTGGGCTTGAGCACTTAAAGCCAAATATAATTGTCTCTGAGTTCTTAGCAAGGCCTTGGGAAATCTACAGTGCTCCAGGGCTAATTTCTGTATCCATTTTTATCTGCATCTTATTCAGGCACATTTTCTTTCCGCTTTACAGGCAGGCAAACTATTTTCTTTGGCAGATTGTACCAGAGGAGAACAAATCAGCAAAATACTAAAGTGATTTGATGTCTGATAATAGAAGGTGACTTGCTTCTTATCAGAAAACACCGGTTAATTCCAACATTATGATGTATTAAAATCCGTTTGGTGGTATTAGCACATCACTAATGCAAAAGTGATCTGTGATGATAGTAATGCAATAGCTTCAGTCAGCCAGCATTAAGGTTGTGACCTGGTTCGTGGGAGCTATCGAAGCCTGTCCTATAAAAATGTATTGTGATATATGATATATTTCTCTGTCTGTAAAACCTAGGCTTTATTTGATTTTTCTGCTGCAGTTTCATTCAAAATTTCATTCTCCACAATATCCAGATGCCTGTCCCGGGAAATGTTGTACACTTCCCTTGAAGTCCTATTTTTTATATTTCACTTTGTGTTCGTGATTGTGTATCTCAAGTATGTGCCCTGCAAGTTCTCTGTAGGTAGCAAAGTCCTGTGTATGCTGATGCAGTTAGTCTGTTCAGGTGTTTCCCCTCAGGACTGTTTATATTGTACCTGGAAAGTTGTCAGATGGCCATTCATGTGGCGCAGTTCCCAGTTTGCTTTATTTAATCACTGAATGTCCTACATAAACTTAGGAAGAAAGATGCCTGCAGTTTGAATACAAATACTGTTCTGCACTGATCAGTGGCTGCCTCTCGACACCACGGCAGGATGCATACATCCCAAATTTTTGGTCCTCACCATGTGGCCCAGGAACCCCTTGGGGCACGGCGCTGGTGCCTGCGTGCCTCCCCCTGCAGTGGGTGGGCAGCCTGGCCGTGGGGGGATGCTCTCTCCAGCTCCTGCCGCTCTGCTGCAGCTTACGCAGAACTTTTCAAGCAAATACGCCTGCTGAAGCGTGGGGGAGAAAATGTTGTATGTTAGGTATACAGCAGTAACGCAGACAAGGTGTTTGATGTCATTGGGTCTGTTTTGTTCCCACAATTGCTGGGCTGTGACCTTAACAGGGATCTCAATTTATATTCTTAAGGACATCCACATCTACTTCTTTTCATCGGGAAGGTGCTCTGTTGCTATTATTTCTTTTCTTTCTGCAGGTACAAGAATTGTTTGTTGTGTTAGGCACAGCAGCTGTTCTGTGCTGCCTGACAGGTATTAAAAATGATAATTTTTCTACTGCTCTGATTTCTTCTCGGCTGAATATGGCCTTTATTTTATACCCTCCTTTCTTAAAACATCCACACCCCTCAAATACTTTTCCACCTATTTCTTTGCCACTCAGTCCTCCCATTTGCTTGTCATATTGATTGTGGTGGCTATTTTGCTCTAATCACTCAGAAAATAAAAGGTCATCTTTGTGAAAAGATTTGACTTTTAGGTCTACTTGCCTCTGCTAACCTCCTACTTATTTAAGGTCTAGCAAGGATTAACTTTGCGTTATGAAATCTAAGAAATAAAAACACACCCAAGACACCATGAATAATAAAAGTTATTTCTTGTTTGTGGCACGAGCTTTGTATTTTTCAAAATATAATTTGGTACAACATTTAATATTTTGACTTAAGCAGTAAAATCTGAAACCCATTTTTACAATTGTTCCTTCAAGAAAGATTCTATTAAGAATAGGGCAGTATTTTTCATACTCTATGTTAATGCCATTTCATTTAATGTCTAAAATAAACCATCGCTGTATTGCAAATGTATTGTACCTTTCGGTACTGTACCTTCTGTTCTGGAGATGGCATGTCAGATCATGGTAATTAAAGTAGTCTTGTTTATCTGCAAAATAAAACAAGAAGCACAATATACCATTTCTGTAATGGCACTGCCTGATCTAACAAGGAAAAGTTGTTTTTTCACAACAGGTTATTGATGGGATATACGTGTTTCACAATTTATTAACAAGGAAGGCTCAAGGAGGATGTGCTGCACTGGTACTTTGAGACTGACTTTCAATCTATCATTTAACGAGCATTGGTATTGTAACACGGTGCCCGTTTGTAGAATATGTCAGTTTAATCTGGGAGTTAAGCTTCAGAGGGAAGTGTACTCCTCTACAGTATTATTTAACAGTATCACATCTTAGTTTGTCACAGAGTCCGTGTATGGCCCAGAGCAAGTCATTTAACTCTGTTTCTCAGTTCCTTCTCTGTGCCCAGAGGACAACAGTATTTCTCTAACTGTTGCAAATGCTGAAAGAACAAAAAATACTGAAAGTGGTAATCTGGTAAAGGTGCACTTTCTAGTCCAGAAGGCACTAGAAAGTGCTGGAAAATTAGGATGCAGATGTCCCTATACTAGGAGATATAAGATACCCTTAACTTCAGGTTTGCAGATAGGTCCTGTGCTTACTGTTTAGCACGTGTGGGATCGGGGCCTGGAGGAGAGAGAAGAGATGGCTAAAAAAGATGCACACTGGGGATTCAGAGAAAGATACTAGTCACATTTTTCTAATTATATTTATTCTCGCTTTTAGCAGACATAGGAGACTACATGGAATCATTTAAATAATATTTCCCCCTTGGGGACTGTGTGTCACAGGTACCTGGCTCTTCAAAATAGAGATGTCCTGACTTGCCTCAAATTACTGTGTCAGAAAAAGATAAAAAAAAAAAAAAAAGGGGGGAAATATGAGCCTTTGGAGATAGGTGTCAGCTCACTGAAATCCAACTGAAAGTTTGCAGACAACTAAGTGAATGTGGTCCATATTCCTTCACAGCTCAGTAAGAATCATCACTTGCCAGCAATAGTTTATTTCACGTTGTAGTAATGTGAGATGTGGGTGTTCAGATGTGCGGACAATGTAGAAAAGTTCACATGAGATTTCACTTGATATAGGAAGAAATGGAAAAAGAAAGAAAAAGAGGGCAAGCATAGCTACAAAAATCCTATGTTCTAATAGAGTACATATATTAAAACATAGGGGGTTTTGACTTACATTAGGACATGATAGTTCTGTGCGTAACACAGACCTTTTCATCTTTTCTGTCATTTCCCTTTCCTCTGGCATTGCCTGTGCAGCATCTGAAATATGCTCTGAGGATCCACCCTGCCCGAGTGCACTACGAGCAGAGCGGCCGGCCGTGTGGGCAAGAGGAAAGTCTGGCACAGAAACCTCTGCCCTGGCAACCTCCAGGGAACAAATGGTTTCTGGGGGTTATCTCCAACCTGAAAACAGAGGCCTACGAATTGCTGGTTCCTCTGGGTCTGTTAGGGACTGCAGGTGACCAGGAGGAATGAGGACACCTCTGCAGCTGACTAAACTGCAGCAGCATCCTTCAGTGTTGGATTGTCAGATGGAAATTTGCTGAGGGCCCACAGGATGGAGGACCCGTTGCCTCCGAGTAAACACACCAAGCAGGCTGCTCCTGAATCATCATTCGGGAGGTGACAGATCTTAATCTGAAGCTCTGGGTCTAAGACAGCAACAGTCATGCATTTGACTGAGCTGTGGACCAGAAGACCTGAGACAGGCTCTAGGGACTCCCAGTTTTACAGGCTGCTGAAACTGCAAATAATTCAGGGAGTCCTGATAGATTGTATGGCTTTTCCAAAACATTTTGGTGTTCTTGGTAGCTTTTATTTACATCAAAACCAATAAAAATCTGCCTAAAACTTCATGTGTAGAGTAAACAAAGGATGCTGCAAATTGTACTCAAGACTACTCACAAGAGCTTTAACTGCTGGTTCAGTACTGAGAGCAGTGAGCGTGTGCCAACAAAAGGTTCAGTGACGGAAGGTTTCTTGTGCATATGAAAAGATGCTGAACTCCAGAATCCCACTGAAGCTTGCAGTATGCGGGCTAGTAAGATAAGAACTGGCTTGGTTATCCTCACATCTCTAATCGTACTGTCAAAGTTAGGAAACATTGCAGACCTTGCAGGATATGGACTATAGGCCCTGCGATGCTTATAAAGCATCTCCTGAATACTTAAAAAGCATTCCTTTAATATAAATCATGCTAGATTCCCTGTGTAGATTCCCTAGTAGATTAATGTTAGGCTTTTTTATAAAAGAATGATGCCACAGGTATTCTCCTTGAAAAAGAAAACTATTTTCAGAGAGAACAGATTCAGCATATATGGTAGATCATGGAATCATGGAATTTTTCAGAGTTGGAAGGGGCCTCTAGAGATCATCTAGTCCAACTCCCCTGCTAAAGCAGGATTGCCTAGAGCACATTACTCAGGACTGCATCCAGGCGGGTCTTGAAAGTCTCCAGAGCAGGGGAATCCACACCCTCCCTGGGCAGCCTGTTCCAGTGCTCTGGCACCCTCACCATAAATAACTTTTTTCTCATATTTGATCAGTTACAAAAAAACCCTCCAACATTATTTATTCTACAGTTATCAAATAATAGAACATTTTATCCATATAATATTCTATTGTACCAGATGCATGTGAAAAATACTGTGAAGTAGTTGAAATTATAAGGCAGAACTCTTCATTGTGACACTTATTTTAAGAGAATTTGATATGAAGTTGCTTTCGGTAGCAATATTTGTTACAAAAGATTAGAACAAAGCATCTCAAAAGCCTTCTGGATTCAAGTTGGGCTGCAAGAGAATAACTTTGCCTTAATGTGCTCTTCATTGCTTACAAATGAAAAACCAAGCTATGAAGGAAAAAAATCCCAACTTTAAAAATGTTTTGCCTGTCCTGATAGCGATAAAAAGAATACTAGAAGTTTGTACGATGTGTGAGAACTTCTTTGATTTTTTTCTTATTTTATCTTTTATGGCATATCTCCTCCTGCTAAAAGGCAAAATATTCAGGTTCAGGAAAATGTACTGATTGGTTTGTAATTGTCAACCTTACACTGTTATATGGAATGCATTGGGAAGTAACTGATTAATACCTCTGTCCAGATAATTGTTTAAGCTCCAGGGAGATTGTTAGAATAGGAATTTTATATCCTAACACCTCCCTGTGTGATACACATGAAAAGCACAGTCATCCAGTGACGAGTAATCGCTCACCAAGCTTTTAAAAAGCATATTATTCTGCAAAAGGAGCTGCTTCATGCCCCATCCTTCTCTTCTATGATACTTACTAAAAATAAAGGGAAATCCTCTCTGAAACTAAGATTTATGCTACCGAATGACAACCCTCTTTGATTATCTTTCAACAAAATTTTGTCACAAGAGGCCATCCCTAGAAGCTAGATCATATTCTGCCCGTTCTGGAAATTAATGACAGTGATAAAAGTCTTTTGCCAGAGCTCAGGAAGCTGCGTTAATGTACAATAAATGAATGCTGCAGACACTTAGTTTTGCACGTCAGTTTTTAAGCACTCAGTACCAGTCTGTGTAGAGGGATGCCATCTTCGCATTTTAAACCCATGCTCAGTTTCAGGTATCTCCTGTGTTTCTCCTTTTTGCTCTCCAAACTCCTATTGGGGAATGCAGTTTCTCTTTAAAAAGTTGACTTGGCAAATTTACCTGACTGCTTTATGAAAATGTAAATCCTTTCTTTGCATGAAAGGTTCTTACACCATAATATGAATCAAGGTGATCGTCCATTGAGATCCAGACTCTGGCCTTCACAGATTAAAGCCAAGGTCCAGATCTTAATGAACGATCACCTTGATCTAACAGTACAACAACCTCTTTTCATGCAAAGAAATGGTTTGCATCCATAAAACTGTCTTAGGTAAACCCGTACAAAGGCAGCAGTGTCGTAGGAGCCTCTTGAGGAATTGTATCTCATTAAGCCAGGGCTCCTCTTATGTCTTGAAAGCAATGCAAACTGAAGCAGAATTTTTGCTATTCATTGAAATCTTGCCACCAGTAAATCTCTTCTGATCAGAGACTCTTAAGGCACCAACTCTGTAATATAAGCTGTGGCTTAAACTTTTATCCAATTGATTCTCAGAGCACTGAACCTTCAGCTTTCCTGAAAGAAGCCTGACAAAGACAAAGGAATACATAATCAGGAAAGAGGTAGAGTAAGAAAGCCTTTCAGGAGTTGCAGAGTATGTTTGCAGAACGGGACTTTGGGCATGCTTTCCATCTTCTGACGCTGGCTATAGGCCCCAGCCATGATCTCGTTCCATACTGACTGGCCTTGCTCTGCTAGCGGAGAAGGTACACAGTCCGTGGACCAAACGGACATGGGTAACCCCACATAGTGCCTTTTTTTTTTTTTTTTTTTTTTTTTTTTAAAGAAGAAGACTGTGAAATTCATCAGAGCATGCATCTACAAGCCAGTTTAGAGGAGGCAAGAATGTTATCAGGAGGGTGAGAGATGAAATCAAGATCTAGGAAAGTGTACAGGCTGGGAATGAAAAAAATCACTCTTCATCTTCTGGTTGAAACTGTGGCACTGAGTAGAAAACAATTTTAAATCCAAGGAATCAGGAAGAGAGTAATATTCCCTAGCGGTAAGGGCACTCACCTGGGTTGTGATGACAGCTTTGCTATGAAACTTCAAGACTGATTAAGTATTTTTAATCACATGAGGTACATAGATTGCCTCTGGAGCAGAGAAGGACATACCTTATGGCTACGAAGTCACTTTCTGTCACTGTTACTCGCTCCCTGACCCAGTGAGTCCAGGAATCTTTCCTGAAGAGCAGCAAAGCTTGTACAGGAAGGGCAGAAAGTGTTTTGTGCTTCTCCTTGCCCACCTTCTTCTCACACCCAGCCAGCTGCTTAGGGGTGCTTTGTTTTAACTGCATGTCCCATCTACAAAAATATCGAGGAGTGAAGGCTTGAAAGAATTACCTGTCTTCTTTGATCCCAGGGTTTGAAAGAAAACGGTGCTTGTGAAGGAAGAACCTCATTCTTGCATTGCCTGGAGTCCTCTGAAAGTAGGATCAGAGTCCTTAGATGTCATAGGAAGGATGTATTCCCTGGCTCCAGAAGGATTTAGAAATCACTGTAGGTAGAAGCGTAGTTGTAGGTCTGAGATTTATGTAATTTAAGTTCATACGCTTGCAATGAAGATGTCTGCACCCGAGCTTGCCTCTATTTCTACCTAGGGGAGAGAAAAACAAGATGTGTCTAGCCTAGCTTGTATGGCTAGGTGAAGATTATATCAGTCATGCCTAAGAATATTCTTTTTTTTGCTTTTTCATAGATGCAAAAAAAAGGCATAGGATAACCAGTATAAACAGCATAAATCTCAAGACATCTGTGTTTAGAGAGCTGAACCCCACTCCTGTCTCCTGGAATCTTTAAAATCTTTTTTAAAAAGTGAGGCATGTATGAAATTTTCAGCAGTACCCAAACAGAGATTTTCACAATCAGAATTTTGCAACTAAATGCCTTAAAGCACTTTTTTAAAGGCTAAGCTTCTTTGTTTGCTTGTTTATTTGCTTGGTTTTTGGCTCTGACTTTCAGGTCTTCTTGTCTCTGCCATGCTCTGTGCAGAACTATCCTATTGAAAGTATTTAAAAGAAGTATCATCGTTACACAGGTCAAGCAATTTGCTTTTAAGGTCATATTAATCATTTTGTATGCCAACATTTTAATTATTTTACTAGGGTGAGATATTTCAATTAAAATAGAGTTTTGCAACAGTAAATTAAGATCTTTTCCAATTTACATTTTCTGTTAACATCAATTATGATTGTGTTGAAAGAACTCAACTCATAGAATACTGTTCAACCTCTGGAAAAAAGTCATGACATTTAATATACAACTGTCAATCTCTACTTTAGTGAATGTTTACTTGCCATGCTAAAAAGTTTCCATTGTTATATGCATATTGTACATTTTCCATCTTCTTGTATCTTCAGAAATACTTCCTAGCCAAACAGACAAATAAACTGCTCTGAATTATGCATGAAAAATTATTTTGGGGCTCCATCTGCTAAGCATTATTTAGAGTTTGTTTCTTAAGTTAAAAACATTTACCCTGCATTTTATTGGTACAAAACTAGTTGCAGCACCTAAATGGATTTTATTTCTTAATATTCTGTATTATCACATGACTAACTACATATCTAATAAGAATACTAGCAGAAAGATCCTAGTTCAGCAGGGCATTTGAATACAGGCTTGCAATTTAGCAATCTTCATCATCCCACTATGTTCAGGAACTTTGCTGAGTGAGATTCTTCACCAGCTCAGTCTCACTGACTGACTCATGTACAATATTTTACTCTCACTGTCAATATTTTTCATTTACTCTAAAACAAAAATGTTGTATATGTTTTAAATGCCGGGTGTTTCCAGCCTTTCCTGTTCCATGATTTCAGGCTGTGTCCATCAGATATTTGTAAGCTTGCCTCCAGCCTTGCTCTTTGTTAGAAATACAATGCAAGCTAATATTTCTTTTTAGTTCAACAGCCAATTACTTCTGTTACTAGGATACTGTTTACCATAAAGATCATGTTGTAGAATGTACTGGCTAAAAAAAATAATAAAAAACTAACAGAACAATGAAAAGCTTTCAGAGGGGATAAATCCAAAGGCACTGAGGGTCAACTACTAGCCAGCTATAAAATGTGCCTTTTTACATGGGTCACAAGAAGCAACGCTGAATCTGTTAGATTCCACTGTTAAAAACAGAGGACAAAAAAATGTTTAAATGAGAGATGAAAGAAGTGTTTTTCACACGGAGCTAGAAACGAGCTAAGCCCAGCATTAACTGCCATCACATTGGCTTATGGCTGTATAGAAATAAAACGCTCTTGGCAGGACAGCAAATAAATTGAAAGACAGAAAAACTGGATGCAGGCATGAAGTATGTGAACTAGACAGGTAACCAGAGAAAGATATAAATAAAGAAAAAAAAATGTACGCCAGTCCCACTGACCTTCATAAGCAGAACAGAGAGGAAGACATGAAATTAAAAAATCTAGACCAGAATAAGAAAGCATGTTCACAATTATTGCTCTGGGTGCACTGAAATTGCAATGAGCAGGGAAAGACAGATGCCTGACTTATCCTGTAATTTTATGCTTGGATGGGAAAAGATCTATTGAATTTAGACACCTATGAAGCAATAGTATTGGGTGCAGAGTGGAGGAAGTCCCTCTAAATGCATACTTTTCAGACATGTATTTAGTGCAGAAATGTGCTAGAACCTTCGAATGTTTTTAGAGGAAGGTCATATTTGTGTTAATTGTAAGCAACAAAATTAAACACATAGGTTCCCCCTCCAGATGCACCGAAACAGAAGTTTTCAAGGCTAATTTTAGAGGAAAAAGCAATCCAGAAGTAGTGGTTTTGAAGTTGTTGGAGATATGGAACAGAGGATATCTTCCAGTGTCGTCAATAGCATTAATGGTTAGTCTCTTTTTATTCCCTGAATAAAATGAAATAAACATTTAAGTGTGATTTCACCAGAGTATTTTTGTTAATGTTATAATAGGCCAGATAATTAGACAGACAAAATAAATATTGGGGCAGATAAAACATGTTAATTTAAGAAACTTGATGACTGTCTGTGGAGATGAAGAAATTATTCTTTACTTCACCTATGTTCAAAATATTTTTTCTTTGGACAAGTCTCTCTTTTTCATTTGTTTCTATCTTTTCTGAATGAAAGACATTAATGGTGTTGCTTTAAGAGGCAAAGCAGTTTTGGCAGAAAATAAACCCCCTTGTGTTCTAACACTCCTCATGGAGGTGGGAGGCTCGGTGCAGCTGGGTTTAAATTCTGAGTGATGCCCAATGCAGCACTATCAGTCCAGTCGCGTTTAATATGTATTAAACTGTTACGATTTGGATACACTAATAGCAGACTGCACCTTCAGTCTAGTCGTGCTCATGCACTAGCACGGCCACTCTCGAGTCTTTGGTCATGTTCAGTGAGAAACCGAGACGACTAGCTACTTAAACAGTGCAGTTTTTTTAAGCAACAGATCCGTAGGTTCTTATGGTTGCCGGTGATAAATACACTGTCTGCAAAGCATGTACAAATGAAAGTATTGTTACGAAATGCGCCACAGAGTCATAAACAATCCAGCCTGGCTATAAATGTAGGAAAGAGACTCTCTAGAGAGATTTCTAATTTTCCCGAGGAAGCACTCGGTATAGTCTAAGGCTTACCCAAAGGCGTCCCTATGGCGGGGGAAGAAAGGCTCAGCCCGTCAACTGGTCCCGGAAGTCAAAGGCAGTCTGTGATGGAGTTCTCCTTGACTTGTTCATGATGATGTCTTCCCTGATATCCCCCCTTTCTCAGGCTATTTTTGTACTATTTTTTACCTTCAAGGTGGAGTTTGAGTGACTTTAGTCATAAATACCTTTATTATGATTGGTGTAAAATTCTCTTGCTTCACAATTAAAGGTATAGTTTACAAAAAATTCAGGGTGCAGACTCAAGGAGGAGTGTTCGCACCTTGGAGGCAGGTAGCCTTTGGGATGGGGGTGTGTTTTGGTATTATAATGACATTATAATGAGCAAATTCACACGAAGACAGCATTTCGTCAAAATTTGACAAACTGTTGGCTCAGGGCAGTAAGTATGCAGCTTATCAGTTCCATAGTACCATCTTGTTCCTATATCTGCTGTATTATCACAGGGCTGGGCCGTGGAATTTCCATCCCACTCCCCTCCCCATGTTGCTTTGCAAGCAATATTGTACAGGGATTCACAGATGTAGTGGATTCTTCGCATACCAGCTGCAGTTGTATTCCACCCTTGAAGCCTTTTGATTTTATACCTTTCCTTAATGTGTGAACAATGCTGTATTTTTGATCATTTTAGTAATTATTCCAGAAATGGGAACGAACTCAGATTTGTTGGACTAAATGCTCTGATCTGAAAATTTAATATATACATATGTTTCCAATTTTGTTTAAAACACATCTATGTTTAGGGAGATGTAAGTTTGTTTTGGTATGAATCACTAAGTCATTAATTTTGCATTCTCCTTTCTCTCCCCCACTTTAACTGTGCTCTTTACCTGCTTCCATGATATTGTAACATCATGATCCTAAGTACTGCCAAATGACGTCAGTATAATGCCAAATAAAATACAAATACTAATAATTACTATTACTAGAACTATTACCAGTACTACTAATAATAAATAAAATTCTAAAGCCTCTTAAAATGTAGCTTCCAAAAGGAATAGTGAATAACATTGCTTAGCAGCACAAATTAACCCTTGCTTAGTTCTCTGCTGACAAGGTTAAACTGCTAACCAGCAGCTGGGTAAGCTCAGTAAAAATGCTTTCTGTCTACATTAGCTACAGTGAAATCTGAAGTACAGCCATACCCCAAACTGAAGTAATTTGATGTTAGCAGAATATCTGATTCAGACATATAGCACACACTTTTCTCTTTGCGTGAATATTATAAGCATACATTTCCCCACATATTTTTATGAGCTATTGGCACTGTCTCTACTACAGAGAACAGACAATGTAGTAAGATAGAATATATCCAAGAAATAATATATCCAAAGGATGATGCAGATTTCCTCTGATGGAAAGGACAGATAACTGTCTAAATGGGCTGCGATCCAGATTGCTCATTTCTGTTGCTAACAATTCCTAATTCACAGAAGAAGACAACACAGAAATGAGCAAGGCATCCTCCAGAAAACAATAAGAGAAAGAGATATATCTGAAGATTCTAGTGTGTGAATCTTTCTGGAACATAAAGTAGTAAAAAACAAAGAGTTCAGAGTTGAAGCAGCAGAGTCTCCATCCTTATGCATTATTAATTGTCTTAACAAAAGTAGCATGTACATGTCAACATTCATTAGAAAATTCAAAGCATTTTAATCTGTTTAGGGACTGTCATATTATGAAGCTTACCCAATGTAACTGATTGTTTAGGAGAGATAATTTGCAATTTTTAGTGGACTGTCTACAAGTTCCACTAATCACCTTAGATGAAAATCATGCCTAGACAATGAGTCCTCTTATCCATGTTGGAATATTCATTTGCATTTATTTTTGCGTAATTGAAATTAATTGGAATAAATGTCAAATAGTTAAGAAGTCAGTAACCTGATTTCAGGAGAAAGATTAATTTCAGTTTCACAGAAATGTCTGTCTGTATTTTTCTTCTATTTTTGTCCTGTGATCTCATTTTACAGCATATGACAGCCATCATCTACTCATAAACCATCATTGTGAAAGCCTAGAATACAACAAATAGACTATTTATTAAAATTTTGTGTTAAAATAAGAAAAGGAATTAACATAATGCTTATTAAGATGTAAATGATTTATAGCTGACCAGTTCATGGACACATACCATTGCTCATACTGAGTACATTACGTGGCATGTATTAAGCATTGGAACAGGCTGCCCAGGGAAATGGTTGAGGTACCATCCCTAGAGGTATATAAAAGACAGACAGACATGGTGCTTAGAGATATGGTTTAGTGATGGTTTTTGTCAGAGTTAGGTTGATGGTTGGACCAGATGATCTGAAAGGTCCCTTCCAACCGAGGCAATTCTATGATTCTGTGAAGATACTGTCATTTGAAAGGTGGCCATGAGACTTACAGAAAGCACTTTGCTAGTTCACCGCACACCACATGACCTATAGGATTTCTGAGTATCTCTCTTTCTGTTTGGTTGCTAATTCACACACAAGAAAGCACTTTGGATAAGTGTCCCAAAACTCCAACAATTCGCTTTTATTTGGGGATATAATGGGGACAAAATCTAATTCCACTTATTTCTGCAATGAATAATACCAGTGGTGAAACACGCACAGGCCGATGCAAAGGACGGCACTGTACAGGCATTATGGTACTGCTTAGCAATTTCCCTCCTTCTGTAGTACAGTCAGCAGCACCCTAAAGTTAGTGAAGCAGCTGACAGAAACATCCAGTCCCAGCAGTGCTGCTTTCAATGTACTTGGTCACTTCTGCAACTCTGATTGTTCAAATTCAGTAATTATTTGATTTTGGTGTTGGGATTGTTTTGTTCTTTTTTTTTCTCCTCTCATTTTTTTTTTTTTTTGTTTTCCCCTAAAGTTCTAATAAGTTTCCTAAATAAGTTTCCTAAATTCTAATAAGTTTCCTAAAGTTCTAATAAGGACCAACACTAATCCAGAAGCAGTTTTCAAGTTCATATCTTCCATGTTCAGATTCTTACCCAACCATGAACAATGCAGATGATTGATATATCTTGAAGTGAAGAGCTTTTTTGTCATTGTCACTTTGATTGGCCAGAAATGATTCCTAAGTGCAGTATATTAAAGGACTCTCAGTCCTCAAAGGGAAGTGTAGGAGGGGGTGAGAATGGCGTGACAGAAAAGTTTTTCCAGGTAAAAAATATCTATCAAGTTTTTGTCCTCTTTATGCCATTGTGATTTTGCTCATTTTTATCATCAATGAGAAGCAGCATTTTCTAAAGAAGAGATGAACACTGTTACCAATTTTAAGAAGTGATTAACAGGAGGTATTCAGAGTGGAAATTCAGGGAAGTGGGGGAATGAGGTTCAGGAGTAAGATTTAATTACTGCTTTAAAAAATACACCCATGCAATTAAGTGAATTTGCAGGTCTCGTCTCTCCTCTCCTCTCCTCTCCTCTCCTCTCCTCTCCTCTCCTCTCCTCTCCTCTCCTCTCCTCTCCTCTCCTCTCCATTTTCTCTTTTTTCTCCAAGTACACTTTAATCAGGTGAACTACTGCTAAGCTCACAGCTGTGTAGTGATATTGATTGATTTTAAATCTTCCACTACACTGACATTCCTCTACAAATATCTGCCAGACCTAAGAGAAGGAAAGTAAGAAAGCTAGGGTGGAAGTGGCAAAGGGCATAAGTGCAGAGGAGGGGACTGGATAGCCGTCACTAGAGAGGCAGCATACAAGCTGAGTGAGGAGAAGACCTACCAGATAAAGTGTTGAAGGTGAGGGGAAGAAAGACTTGAAGGTATGATCAAAGCACCATAACAAAATAGCAAATGCACCAGAGAAACAAAGCCATAGTATCAACAAAGATACTCTTTTCACCAAACTAGAAGGCAGAGTAATAGCTCAGCCCTAAAAAGCAAAGTGAACATTTCTGTCAGTCCTTTGAATGACACTTTTTATTAATAGACGGACTACATGGTTTCCCTGGCTCCGTTCAGGGGTATATCATTCAAGGGTATATGATGAAAATACATAGTGGTTCATGATGACTGTATTCAATGAGAGACACTAAACATGAAAAAATTTGGAGGAAAGAGCTTTCCATACAATAAGGATTGTCGAATTTAGTTAAACTAATTTATTATTTGGAGCCCTTTGAAAGCAGGTACTGAATCCATTGTGTGATGCTGCCTGTTCAACTACATTGTCTGTTCTCATCTTTTTCTCAGTGTCCTTGAATCAGCAAGATTAAATAGTACTGACAGTTAAAAAGCCTTGGTTTAACTTGCATAGATGTATCTGGAGATCCATGCCAGACTTGAGTTCATTTAGAGATGTTGCTTGACAACCTGATCCTTTGAACTCAATCTGTACTTGATCTTGCACCCCTACGTTGCCATGGCTCCCAGATAAAACAAAGTAAGTATTTTACCCTAAAGGCACACCAACAGCTAACATATTGCAAAAAGGTCTCCTTGATTGTGCTTTCAGTTCTGCAATGCTGATGCACAAACTCTCATCATGCACAACCATGCACATCATCAGGTTTCCTTTATAAACCTTCAGAATATTCTTGGGGGGCGGGGGGGGGGGGGGGGGGGGGGGGAAGAAAAAAAAGAAAAAGGATATAACTCGAATCTCTAAAACTCCATTAAAATGATTGTTATGATCTCTACCCTGTTAACCTTTATGATCTCATTTTCCACAGTTGCCGTTAAATTGCTTCCTGCAAAGTGCCAGAACAGGTGACATTGACAATATGTTCTTTATTTTACCCATGGCATCAATGGGTAAAAATGATTCTAATAAGTCTTTGCCAATAATTATGATCCTCTAAGAAAATATTGCACATATCTTCCTGTAAAAGATAAGAATGGTAAAGTGCATACCACTGTCACACAGAATGAAGTGCTCTTTGGAATATCTTAAACAAAATACAACATAAAATAAAAATGTATGTTATGAGTTAGGAATCTAGGAACATAAATGGATTCTTAATGTAAGTAGTTTGTCTTCACAGAAAAAAAAGGGAATTTAAAATGTAGCAGAAAAACATTTTTCTATGAAAGGCTGGAGCTGCAGGAGGTGATTGAAAGCTTTGCAATGTCGTGTGGTACTTGTAAAGTCATGATTGCTAGTTATAGAATATTCGTTTTAAATTATTTTTAAAATGTTTATCACACTAGTTGAGATTCAAACTGTGAGATATGTGTTCATGGTGGCAAATATTTCCCAGCAATCACAATATTTTCAAAGAACTATCTGTACTGAAACAGAATATTCTTCTGAAGGTGGGCAAGATATGAATATCTAGGGGGTTGACTTGGTGAATTTTATTTTTATTATGAAACATTTGGTTGTGTAATTATAGAGGAAAACAGGATGAAATAGAACTGGCTGCACTTTTTTTAATCTTAAATTAAATATTTTGACAAAATTATTTTTCTTTCTCAAGCTATTCCTTTCCATTTTTCTTCCTTTCCCTCCCCCCCCCTTTTTTTTTTGTTGAGAGATTTTTTTTAAAAGATTATGCAAATGTAGGCTTTTTTTTCTTCTCTTTCCTTTTTTTGAGACAAACATGAACATATTTTAATGAAGACTATGTTTTGACAAAAAAGCTATCTTCCATTAGTGGAAAATGTAAGAACAATTTTGCTGGTAAGTCAGTGTTGTCATTCCCCTGTTTTCTGCAAGGCACTGCTCTTGTGTATGCCCTGAAAGCATTATTGCAAGTTAAAAGGAAGGATGTACACTGATGTCTACAATCAGGGATATAAATCCATATATCAACTCATAAATAGAAGGAGATATTTTTTTCGAATACTAAGTACTCCCAGCTATCTGTGACTTAACTCTGAGAGCTAGGTATGATATGTTTTGTTACCAGATATAACATTTTGTTGTGATTGCACTGCTGTTTCTCAGCCAGTTTAGATTTTTCTTCTCCAGGGAATACGAAGTTTTGTCTCAACTAAAGGGTGAGGGGGTTTTTTGTGATATTTATTACTGCTCTGTGAGTATTCCCTGCTCTCTGCCCATCACTTTTAGAAGCATATTGTGGTCTTTGAAGTATACATTATTTCAGCATTGAAGACACGTTATCATCTCAGTCAACATTTCAGTAGGGCACTCTGTTACTGCCGGGGCACAGATAGGTCCCATTCAGCTCAGTGTTAGATAACAGATTCTTGAACAAGATTACAGAAGCAGAGCAAAACCATATGGCTAAGAAATTAGTCTCTATCATATATAGTGCTTTTACCACATCCATATCATTGAATTTATAGGGTGTGCAACGGCCTCTCACATAAAAGGTACAAGATAACGACAAACTGTATTCTTCATCCTGGAGAAGTTCATCAGATATAGTACTGATACGTAATGATGAGAAAGAAGAGACTGTGGGGGAAGTTTTTTCCTAGGTTTCTGATGTTTTTTCCCTGTGTTGGAATGCAAGTCTTTTGGCTACAATACTGAAACAATAAAGATGAAGTTCCGAATTGAAGTGTAACTATTCTGCGTTACTATGATACATGTGATCTTGTAAAGACCTGAAATGCAATTGTTTATCAGTCTATGTGAGTTCCTTGCATCCATTTCATTCTAATTTGCATTTTTTGGCTGTTGATATTGTTTAAAATGGTTTATTATGTGTAATCTACTGCCCCCATCAATACTGATAAACTTAGCATTAATCTTACGTGTTGTGTTGCAAGAGCTCTGACTCTCCTGCCCCCTCACCACAAGCTTGTTTGCCATCGATCAAATCATCATGACATATTACTTATATTTTTCCATTACTTCAGACCTGATGCACAGAATAGGATCCCCTTCTTATAAATGCAGCAGCAGGAAATCTAGAACTGCCAACCCCAGCACCAGGGTTTCCCCAAAAGGAGAGAAACCCCTCCTTTCCCAGCCTAGCCTTAAAGACTTAAAAAACAAATAAATAAGAGAAAGTTATAAGTCTTTTTTTCTCTCTTTTTTTTTCCTTTTCTTTTATTAAATAATAATAAAAAAAAAAAAAAACAGCTGGCCCTGGGACAAGTGGAATTGCCATCTCTTTCATGTGGTTAGGAGGTAGGGTAGGGAAGGAGAAGGTCTTTCATTGGCTATGTATCACCTACAGACTGGAGAGAGACTAAAATATTTCTCACTCCCAGGGTCCTAAAGTACTGGAGGCTGAATTTTTCCCATCAGAAGGAGCAGGCCAGCAGAAGGTAGCCAAATTGAATTATTCCTTGTAATTACCCACCAAGAATTGGTGACTATGAAGTGACATGTTATACCAAGCAGACCTGGTATATATTCTAGAGGGTATTTGTGTTGCTTTATAAAACTTTGATCCTATGTTTGAAGGGAGATCAACCAAGTTAACTAAAGTACGAAAGAAACCTGAAAATGAGGAAAGGAAAAGTAAGAAATGACTTAAATATAACCAAGAGGGAATAAAGGAAGAGTACTTGCTGAGGAAGACAAGAAACATAAGAGTATAAAGTGCCAGCTGTAATCTCTTTCCAAAGGAGCAGAATGAATTCAGACAGTCAGGGTACCAACCCCAGGCCTGTGGTGGGTCAGGAACCCTATACAGCAGCTCGGCATTGCGTTTAACTCCCCTTGCCTCAAAAGGACAGTGTGGAACGGAATCTGTGAGAATGAGAACTTTAATTACTAATTCTTTCTTATTTCAGTGGGATGCACTCAGCGCATTACACCGGGACAACTGTGTTGTAACAGTCGTAATTGCACTGGTGGTAAGCTTAACATGGGGGGAAACTGGATTTTCTGATAAAAGATGCCAGACAGAGAAGAATAATTTTCCAGCTGTCTGAGGGGAGACTGTTACCCATTGAATGCAAATTTTATTGTAAGTTTGATCTCAGTGGGAATGATGTACTGGTATGATAAACTGAGGAAGCCACAACCAAAGAGGATTTAACATATACAGAATATTAAGACACCTTGTTTCAAACAAGCGTGGAGCTTTATCTTTCAGTTACATGGTTTGTCACTGGAAGTGCTCAAACTAAACAACTGAGCGCATGGCAGCTACTAGGAATTTGTATGCACAAGGTGCTAGTTTCCATATAAAATCAGAGCAAAATGAGAAGAATTCAAAGAAACACTCTTGAATGGTAGCCTGGAAATGGATGGCAGACTGCAGATGGGAGAGTATGTTGAAACAGAATGCTTGGATATTGCTAGTGTTTCCAGTGCTTTTGTCCTATTCAGACACCTGTGTCATCGGTTTGCTGAACAGTAGGAGATGCCTGTGATGTCGCAGCTCAGATTTCCAGTGGATGCAAAAACTTCTGAAGTGTAAGATGAGTCTAAGTGAGCTAAAGCTTGATTATATTCAGAGAATAATTATTTACCCGCTTAAATACTTCTGAAATGATACTGCCAGGCAGGCAGCAAGCAAACAAACTCTCAGTCAGGGATTGCAGCCTACCAGGTCCTGCTGCCTCTGGAGCTGAAGCTAACCAGAGATAACTGAAGAGACATGACTTTTCTGCACTGCCACATTTCCTTCTCAGTGCAAAATCAGTTGCTTTTTTACAAAAAAAAGCTTGTAAGAATCTCCAAATGAGAACACAGATCTTTCTAATAGTGAAGGCTGGTTTGAATGATAAAACAAAAGAAATGGCGCCATGTGGTGTTCCCTGCCATAGTTCTAGCTATGTTTGTCTATTGTAGTTCTAGTTCATGTTTGTCTATCACTCTATTTTAAAAAGAGTGACAAAACCCTGGGTTTAGTATTGCTCAAAATAATACTTAACATATTTTGATTTCCCTCCAGCAGATATTCTATTCTGTATGCAAAATGTGGATTTTATGGGTGTGTGTGTTTGTTTGTTTGTTTGTTGTTGCTGTTTTTCAGTCAAGGGAGCACCCATCTGCAATAATATGATTTTTGCCTGCATGCTTGGATTTCAAATTACAAAACCGATATTTTGAGATGTCTGACAGCTTTTCCATACCATCCAAAGCTCTGTCTCCTTGCTTATCTCACATGGCAAATTAGGACTGAATCCTTTACTAGATGTACATAACTCAAATAAACTTGATGTGAGAATTTTCCTTTAATTATGTCAGATATATCCAATATTCTTAAACTAGGTGGTAGGATGCAGGATACTAACTTAAAATAAAAACTCAAAGAATGCTTCTGATGAATGAATATTGACTGCAAATTAAAAACACAGATTAAATCTTTCTTATGAATTGTTAAATAGATATTAACGTTGGTCTGCATGGATATGCTTATCTACTCATGGTAATACATGATTACATACACACACAATACAGTCCTTACAAGACAGAAAAAGTGTCTCAGAATCCTGTGGTCTTTTGGAGCCAGATACAGTAAAAGTTTAAGGAAGAGTTTGTTGTACTACATTTTTAACTGTCACTTTTCACTGGTCTTTCTTGGTTTTTTTGTGCTTATCTAATATGTTTTCCAGTATAGCAGCTCTGGTTTTGTCTTTACATCATTTAAAGAAAGTTATAAGCAAGCTGCCGTATTTGAAAGAAAATATGAATATAAAACTGCATGTACATTGACTGAATTGATTTAATTTTAAGTTATTCTTCTGTTAGTATTTGTATATATTTTGGAGGGGTAGTAAGAAGAAAAAAAATCGATTAAAAAACCAGTTTTAATTTTGGTAATTTTACAGAACGCAAAGTCAAGTCATACAGCTCAAGAAACAAGCGCTATACCAAGGCAACTACGTAGTGATGGACTTTTCCTGTTTGACATGTTTCCCTGTTGAAGACAGAGGACCAAATATCTCAGAGAGGTTTAGGCACTGAAAAAATCAGTTAATTTCAATTTAATCATAATTTCATCGATTTAAGTCCATGGAACTTTAGCATCTAAGTGCCTTTGGGGATATGGCCCGAAGAGACTCAACATATTTAGTATCTACATTCATCCACACAGATTAACACCTGTAAAATGTCTCTGGGATAAATTTGCTCAACTGCAAAGGAGTCATAATTTTGCTTTATGGCATTACTATGGAAGTGATGTATCCTAATTAAACAGAAAACTTCATAGATTTTTATTTTGATCATATATGATTTGATGGTGCTATCACAGAATCACAGACTGGTTGAGGTGGGAAGGGGCCTCCAGAGGTCATCTGGTCCAAACCCTTGCTCAAGCAGGGCCACCTAGATCTGGTTGCTCAGGACCATGTCCAGATGGCTTTTGAATACCTCCAAGGAGGGAGACTCCACAAGCTCCCTGGGCAACCTGTGCCAGTGCTCGGTCACCCTCACAGGAAAAAAGCGTCTTCCGCTGCTCAGACGGAGCCTGTGTTTCAGTTTGTGCCCGCTGCCTCTGGTTCTGTCACTGGACACCACTGAAATGGGCCTGGCTCCTATCTCCCTATACACATATATCCTTACGCACATAAATGTACTTTTAAAGACACACATCTACCCAGAATTATTATACTCAGACTTATGCCTCTTGCTATGTATCTTGCTTGATGTATCACTGTAATTGATACAGTTTTCTTAACTGGGTATTTTAGAGTTTTTGTTATGGCAGGTATAAATAAAAAATGGTTCTGATTTTATTCTTATATGCTTCATGTTTCCCATTTTCTCTAAGCAATTTTTCCCAATATGATATTAATTCTGGTTCTGCAGATGTGCCCTGGAATTTGAGATGTTTTCCCCCAAATGTAAAAGATATATACTGCTATTGTAGAGTTCAGTTTGCCTAAATAGGTGCCAGCTGAAGAAATTCATCACCTCTACTCTAGGACCTCTGTTTGATTCCTGGATAAGAAAGAACAATTCAAGCTGGATTGTTTAATGCAGCTTCTGTATTCCTTGTATAGATAGTGGAATGAGAGTCAGGTGTCTCTAAAAGATTGCACATAAATTCTTTCTCTTCCTTGAGATACCAAACCCATAAAATTTTGTTTACCACTAGATCCAATCTCTGTATATTTTTTTGCTTCTTGTACATGTGACTATAACAGTTAGATTCCTGATAGGAACTAACCGTAGCCATTTTTTCTGCATCTTGCCATGTCCTGATCTCTATAGGCATTTGTACCTCTGTTTATAGTAATGGCTCCTGTGTGCACTAGCTTTTGTCTGTGCTGGATTTTATGGAACAAACTGTTGGTCGAAATATGCACCAGCTGAATTTCCATAAAGCGTCAATTTATACTTATATCTTTTTCATAAACATCACTCATGCCAGGAATTAATTTGCTTATTGCATGTTATGACTTTGAGATGTTTGTTCTATATTTACCCTTACAGATTTCTCTTCTACTTTTCATTGGTCATGCATTTAGAAGAATGAACTGTAGCACATAATAGTAAATAGCAACAGCTGCAATGGCAACAGTGGCAACAACAACAATGCAATTTTACTAGCCATGCCTATAATAATCTATAAGATTGACACAGATGTGTTACTTGCAAGGTGCCAGCTGCTGGCACTTCTTTTCTTGTTGACTACAAGAAAACAAAAAAGAAATAAAACAGATTATTTCTGCGACACACCACTTACTTCATAGATATCTCAGCAAATGTAAGGGCACATTTCACAGCTGAATATGTTTTACCCTTGGATACATTCAATTTGTATTCATTTTAGAATTTATTCTGTTAATTAGAAAAGGTTATAAGATTAATAAGTAGTCATCACTAATGTATGCAACGGACTATAAGCTTCAGTTGATGTTTATTCCCAGAGAGGCATTAGAGATTAGCTCATACAAATCACAGTGAGCAGTATATCCTATCTTTCAAAGCTGGTCTTTATCGCTATGTTGCTTTATAATCTCTGAATCATTTCTAAAATCCCTGCCAGAAAAGCCAACAAAAACCCAGCAAACCCTACTCTACCAACATAAAATGATACATGGCAATTTCAAAAACTTTTATAGAAGAATTGATTTTCAAGGAATCCTTTATAGATGTAAAATGAGATAGTTAGAAACACACAGAGAATACTACAGCTTGTGAAAAGATCCTTATTTATTAAGAAAATGTATAAATGAGCAGTCTACTTTCCTGGTTTCCAGGGCATTAGGCTGGGCATTGGCGTGTGCTCCAACCCCAGCCTACATAATTTTTGAGATTCATGATGATGGTCCAGAAGGGCAAGACCCTTTTTGCACTTGAGCAAGATCACAGTGCCCAAGCTACAGCTGACAAGACAGAAGGTCAGCCAGTGTTCTCTTCTTTGTGGTCACCCAGAGCAGGGGTTCACTGCAGTGCTGTGTCAGGTTGGCCTCTAGATAGGTGGCTAGTGAAGATACTCTTCCTCGCTTGGACAGGTTTCCTTATCAGATCACTCTAAGGCTACTGAGGTCAAGCATTTCTTGATGCTGGAAAGTGAAGCATCCACTGCACCCTATATCCCTAATCATTTTATTACTGACTTACTGTGCTAATCACTCTTCCTTCTGTATTGACCTTTCCCCTGCTGAAATTTGGAGGAAAATACTCCAAGATGATGCAGAGTAGCCAGATATTCTTAACACATAATCTGTGTCTAAGGACACTAAAACATCCAGACCTGCTCTGCCAAGATCTCATCTCCTCACCTGCAGTGCAGCTGGAGGAGAAAGAATAAAATTTTGTCATCCACCCTCTTACTTCTGCTATAGACAGAAGGGATAGGTCAGATTTTAGGTAGACCTGGAATCTTCTCACATGTCAGTCATAGTTCAGTCACTTGAGTTTATCATGACATTTTCTTAGCCTGCCATTGTTGGAAAAAAATTACGACTTTTCTCAGTCTATAAATACAGAGCTGGAAAAGAGCTCAGAAGATCATCAGCTCTCTCTGCTACTTGTAAAATATCTAAGGATTTCCTCTGACATTTTTTTAAAACTGAAAAAAATTATCTAAGCCTATCCTTTCCCCCCAGACATCTTGATTTCTATATATAGACATTATTCAGCTTTTAAAAAAATGGAAATATCCACATGCAGGCACTTAAACATAGGTGTCATAGATAAGATGAATCCCAACTTGCAGATCAGCTACTTTGGGAAATAAAATATATAGAGATATGTCCTTTTGTACTCTCCCTCAAAGCTTTGGTAAGCTTGTTACTGTTGAGAGAGTATCTAAAGGGCATCTAAAGGGCATCTCAAGAACTACGAGTATTCCATGATTCAGGATTAAATTTTAGATTATTTTTTTCAATTTTAAAAAATTGTAGTAGTTTTTTGAATGTTTGCAACACATATCTTGCACAATATTATGGAAACTGTAGGATTTCAATTGCAGAAAATGTAGGAGCTTTTTATTTAAAAATCTTATTTGAAGGGAAAAGTCTGTAAGAGTATTAAGAAAATATATTCAGCCAAAAAATTATTTTCTACATAACTCAGAGTCACCTTTAATCCTTTTAGTGCTTTGATATCATGAAGTTAACTCAGTTAAGGAAATTAACATTAGTGACAACAAAGTAAAACAAATATTCATGTAATAAATGGCATTTGATACATAATTTAGCTCCTGTAATTGGTATACCCTATATTTCATACTAGTAAATACAAGGAATATTGAAGGCAAGGGAAAAATTCCGTGTAAAGCAATTAAAAGATTTTGCGGAGCAATAGTTAAATTAAACTCAGAAACAATTTTATTTGCACATTCACCCATCTTTTAGTCTGATTATTGTTTTTTCTCACTGATGATAAAAACTGTAGTTTTCCATACTTTTTCTTTCCATACTTTTTTTGTATTCTTGCACTTTTTTGTGCAAAGTGTTGTGATGAAATATAAGCTCAGAAATGTTTGAACATATTTTCGGAAATTCAGGCAATGATCCACATATACTTCTCTGTCCCTTTTAAACAAAACACCGTCCATCTTTTGAAGATGTGAAAATGTACATGCATTGTGATCCCTTAAGTATACCCACAACTTAATGTGTAAAAATAGCCTATATTACAATTATGTCATAGTTCTTTATTATACTATAACGTCTTACTGCTTTATATAAATACAGATGATAAAACTGTTATATTAGAAATTAAATATTAATACAGAATGCGCTTTCAAAACACAAGCCTCAAAACACAGTTCATGTTTCACTTTTAGTACTCAGCTGAAAATCTTCATGACTTTTCAAAATAAATCTGAACAGCTACTAGACATTTTTGTTTATGACTAAAGGCTATCCACATTAGTCTGTGTTGACAAAACAGTTAATAGACAGATTTTGCAATATAGTTTTGAAGCATCCAAAACTATTTTGATATGTTTTATCCCTCTGAAGTGCTATGCCACTGGGAATATTTAATGAACAAGGAAAAGGAGCTTTTTAATTGTCTGAACTTCCACAGATTTCAGTGGGAACTTATGAAAAAGATCAGTTAGAAGGTATTTTATGCAATGCTTAAAGGTTTATTTGTACATTTGATTGCAATGTGGTTACATGGTCCTTTAAATAAAAAGCTTCCATTTTGTATTGCAACACATTTTAAATCATCTAACTAGAATATTAGCTAGTTTTCTAGCAGTTGAGACACATGAAGTTAAGTTTTTCACAGTTATGAGTGATAATCAAATTCTGCCCCCAACTTTGATTGATTAATCGTTTTTAAGAACCTTTAATTGCAGTAGGCACCATCATATTCCTGTGTTACCTTTGCTTCATCTCCCTTTTCTTCGCATAGTCCCTTAATTGTTAGTGTCCGCTTACTTTTTTTATCAGATGCCTTGTCCTGTTTCCTGCTGGATTACCTACCCTACAACAGGTATCCCTACCTCCTTCCTCTTCACAGCTGACAAATCAGCAAGAGAGATGTAAATTGTCACCAGAGTAAACCCCAAAATTCTCACTAAAGCAACATTTCAGAAAAAAGTATGCATTTATTGAGCTCAAAATGTTAAAAGAGAAGAAAAAAAGAAAAAAAGGTCTTTGGTTCAGAGAACCTTCTCTGTTTTTAAGGCAGAGCTGCAAAGGAGGCTCGCTTGCTGGGACTATTGGCACTTCTGGCTGGGAGCAGTGGGTTGAGGAGCCCCTGGCAGCTGCTAAGTGCTATTGATGGCCTTGTCAAGTCTACAAGTGGAATTAGTGGAAAACAACCTCAGTTTTAGAGGATGGCTCTAGCGGTATCAAGAAAGTTTCTGCCTTGCTAGAAATTTGTGAATGTTTCCTAAGCATGGAGCTGGGTGGATGACATTTTTTTCCATGTATCTTGTATGGGGTGGATAAACCTACCTCAGTCATCTTCAGTTTGGACTTTCAGTTTTCTTCCCAGCATCCTGCCTGAAAATATGCTTAAAAATTGTAAGCTGTTTTCTGTTTGAATATTTCACATGGTCTCATGAACTGTCTAACATAAATTAGACCTAGTCTAATTGACCTGATCTTTATATGTAATACCCAGCTGGCATATTCCAGGTGTTTTCCCGTCTATCTCTTACAGTGGATACAAGGAAAACCTAATACTCTGATGCATTTCTTCTGTGTTTCTAAATTACATTGGTTTTACTCTAAAATTATGTTTGGAAAAGACACAACAGAATATTGAGCTCTCATGCAGGTTTTAGGAGGAACCTGGAAAATGGGCATCTACTTAATCATCAGCTTTAATCAGTGTCAGTGTCTGGTCAGGTGAAAATTGTTTTCACTGCAATGATGGACCCACTTTATTTGTCTTTCACAAACAGGTTATGAAGAACAGCGTTATCAGGTGTCCATTTTTCCAGATGTTAATCACCACAAGTCATGCAGCTACAGAGGATTAAATTCTCATCCCAGATTATTTTAAAGAATCAGCAAGCCCACAATAGCTTGCTGAATGGCCAAGCTTGAAAATTAGCAACTTTTACAAAAGCTCTGATATTAGTGCTCTGAAAACAGAAGTTCAAGTTAGTGGATAACTGCCTGAACATACACAGGAATGTGCTGATTATTTTCAGTGCTTATGAGCCACACACAAAGGAACCCAATCCTTACAATGTGATCCTCCTTTCTGGAGATTATGCATACATGTAGTGTCATCTGAAGAAGCCAGATGCTTTCCCTCTAGTTGGACCAGTTTTTTATTTTATTTTTTTTTTAAACCGCATCTCTGGAGAAGGACAACTAATCTGGGACATTATGAAGAGTAAGAGAGCTCCCATTCCTTCTTCCATTGACAGGAAAAGGGGAAAAAATAAAGCAGAAACCAGGACTGTGCAACTTGTTCCTCCATCATCAATCTGTCTGACAGCAACAAGAGAGATCCTTAACTACCCAGATTCCGAATAAATGCTCATATACAGAGACTCTGAAAAAGCAGAAAGAGGACTGAGGCACAGACCAGCATTCCAGCCTTAGGAATGGTGTTAAAGAATCCCAGATGCTATGTGAGAAACGCAGTTAAGGGAGAAACAGAATTACTGTGTTCATGCTGGAAAGAACAATATTGATCCTGAGATTTAGGGGCAGAATTAACTGTTGGTCAAGGAATGAACAGATATGGGTTCGTTAAAGATTTCTGTCTCTCTTTTGCTCACACACACATACACACGGTTTCAGTTTAGGTACTAATTATTTCTATTTCATAATGCTGTTTGTTTTGCTCTTGCCCCAGCAGATGTTTAAGACTATGAAACATGGGAATTCAATCTTCTGTTTAGATGAGCTCACTGAATCTTAATGTCTCATATTTTCATGTGATTACAGAAGAGTTCTGATCAAAGAGAATTCATCTCTGGGAAAGATATAAAAAACAAAAACTGCATTGCCTGTGTTTATACAACAGAAAACCACTGCGTATGCATGTACATGTATAAAAACTTTCTGCCAGAGGCATTTACAATTATTATTTGTTCTTCTCTTTAATTTCATAAAAACCTTCTCATGCAGACTCATTATAGGCTTGTAAGTAGAAGCTGAGAATGAAGGCTTGATTTGGTCCACCACGAGGCAGTGTGCTCTAGCGGAGTGTACTTGTTCTTGGGAATCTATAAATGTCAAGCCTGTTAACTATTTCACTGTTCATCAAAGCATGTCAGAAAAGAGAGAGTTTTGTTCTCTGAAGAGGTGCTCAATCAACTGTGAGTGGCAGCTCCTTTTCGTGCCGTGAATTTATGGGTTTGGGAAGTGTACTTTATTTACTTTTTTTCCACAGGAGTGGAAGGAGCCCAGCAGTGCTCTGCAAGGCATCTGGCAGGATATGCCTCTGTCGTAATGAGGGCAGGTTTCAGACACCCTCGCTCAAGCTGTTGCCCACTTGAGTTCAAACACAGACATGTGCTGCCCCTCAGGAGACACACATCTGGAGCCGGACAGATGTTCATCTGTGGTAGCCCACAGCTGGCTGGGGTGCTTAGGCCTACCCTTGCATTTTTGGATGTAACTATGCTTCTTCTGGGGGAAGCCCCGACAGGTAGGAAGCTTAACAAGGCAGCACAGTTTTCTCATATCAGTGTCAGGTATTTCAATTTAGGATAAGTCAAGACTCAAGAGCCAAGACAGAGCATATAAACATCTTTTCAGATACTGCTGCAGTCCTCAGCCAGACATTTCTGAGAAGGGTGGTCTGTGACTAATAAATGCCTGTTGCCCTCATTTAAGAACTGTGCTAAACCAAAGTGCTAAGGTCTGAAAAATATGATGGCTAAGTACTTTGAAAATGTGACTCTCAAATAGCTGGAGAGCAATCTAATGAGCAGGTTGTTGTAGTTTATCAGAAGACTTGCAAAGCTCTACACAAGATTCTTATGGTGCTTTATGGAGGAAAATGTTCAAATGTGTCATTAAGAGACATATAATGTGTACTGAATAATATGCTACTAATGTCTGTAGCTTATGCACATACTCAGCATACAAAAAGTATAATTAAGTAATCAGAAAATGCATGTTAGAATATGACAACCAATGTGAAATGAATAGTGTACTGCATGAAGAACTGCTTACTTGTGTGAGGAGGAATTGTAGTCTCAATTATTTATATTTGACTGCTGACCAAGGAGATCCAATTTTGTGCTGTTTCATCACAGTGCTATGTATAGGTTTGTTAACCACCATAAATGCCCCCCAGTTAAAGAACTCTGACTGACAAACGCAATATCAAGTTGACAGAGCACTAAATGAATGTGTTTCCTTAAGAAGATAGAGTTAGATATAAACTCTGGACCAGACAACTGTGGCCAGGGGAAAAACATCTGCACCTGGTACAGCATGCGTAGGGCAGAGCTGCGGAAATGTCCTGGAGACCTGATAGTGACCAGTGGGGCAGAGCAGCCACGAGCTGTTCAGAGAAGATGGGCCTGTAAGGACTGACCAACAGTAACAATTTACATGTCGTCTTTTTTTTTTGTTCTTAAGTGGCCTTTCCTTTCCTCATGAGCAAACAACATACCCTTATACCAAGAGGTCATGGCCTCTTATGGCCCTTCTTACTGGGCCATGCCCATGGCATCACACACTGATCCTCTGGAGCAGAAAGAGTAAAGTCATTCTGGCCCCATCCATACTCCTACAAGTGCCCGGTTCTTCCTCCTGGCGATGTATCAGGGAACTTCATCGGTCAGTTTTAAACAGGCCAAATGCTAGCACTTCTTGCTGGAGGGTGCTGCACAGCTTTCTACAAGCTTTATCTGGGAGCATTCACTCTGGCCAGCATTCCCATTACGTCTTTTCTATGCCCGGACCCACAGCGATTCCTGCGACACACCTTTTGCATAGTGCCACCCAGGCCAAACAACCCCCTTATGCAATTGAAAGTATTGTTTCATCTTCAGTTTCTTTCTTTGCCAGGGGCCATGAGAGAATATTAGGAACAGGTGGCTGTAGCCAAAGTCCTAGATTTTGCTTTATTATTTGTGTGCATTTACAGCCTTCCTATGTGACAGTCTCATTTAGTCGGTGCTACAGGCAATCTCTGTCTGTACCTAAAAATATCTTTAACAGCTGCACGTAGGGAACAATCACGGGGGAAGGAAAAGAAGCATACAAAAGCAAAAGGCAACTTAGAAAGGAATTGGAACCAGAGGAATTGAAGACTGGGGTTCTTTTATTACCTAAAAGGACACTTATTTTGAGGAGCATGCAGAGTTTGCTTTTACTGATTCTATTTTTGTTGATATTTTGTCCATTGCCATTGTTTGCTTAAAATAATTTCTCGGGAGATACCTGGCAGCTGCAGGCAGCAAATTCTAGCAAAGTAGCTCTGAAAGTGAAAAATTGGATTATTCTCTACAGAAGACAACTACTTTATACGAGCACAAAGAAATATCTGTGAATCTTGGCATTATATATTGGGATGTGTGACAAGTTCCTATAAACTCACAGACACAACCAAGAAATAGTGTGAAGAAAATATTTTTCTCTCTCTTCAATCCTTCAGCTGGAAAGACTGGGGGGTAATATCTTTTATCTCTTTTTCTAGTGCTCACTGGAACATTCACATTTAAAAGTTCTTTTCTGTGTTTTCTTCCCAAAGTCCTTGTAGCACTTATTATCTCACAAACTTTACCTTATCCCCTTCCTGCCACCCTGTCACCACTTCAAAAATTGTTAAGCCAGGGCTAAGAAAAATCATTCTCTATTTGTAATCCCAAAGCGGAGACCTTAAACTGGCAAACAGAAACCAATTTATACTTCTTTAGGAATTATCCCTCCCTCTGCTTCCTTCCTTTTCCTTAGGTTTTCAGCTTCCTTATAAGTGTTTTGTCAGAGTGATTAGACAGAAAGAGCAGTATAGACCAGTTTGTCATCGCACCCCCCATCAGGGCAACCTGACACCCCAGGTCATCCTGCCTGTTTCAGATACTTGTCTAAATCCTGATTAATTTCTTCCTTTCCCACTCCCACCCCACAGCTTTGAGATCATAATAGGAGCAGGTTTCAGGATGTCCTAGTTTCCTGAAGGATAAAATTAAACATTTTCCTCGTCCCAGAAGAGTGTAGGATGGTGGGTAGGTTATAAGATTCAAGTTGTCTCCACTTGCAAGGTGTTTTTACTTGTTCAAAATATTGGCTCCCTGAGGAACTCTAATCGGAAGTGTATTAGAAAGAAAGACCTGCTCAGGGATGTAGAAAATGATGCAGTGTTCCTCATATCCAGTATAAGAAAAATATATTTTATATTATCCAATGTACAAACAGATAAGCACTCTTTTCCTAGACTTTTTAGTCTCATGTTACAAGGAAAGAATAGCAGAAATCAATGCAGTGTGTCCCTGATACCAATGCAAGAGTGTCCACACGTGCCCACATATTTTTCTCATCTTTTCCAGGTATATCTTACCTGAATTATAAGAGGCTTTTGCTTTCTCTGTCCCTCAATTTATTCTGGAAAAATATTTGGCTACCCTGTCATTTAATCCTCCAGTAACTGGGATTCTACGACATGTCTTAAATACTCTTTTCAGGCACTTCACAAAATAGTCTTAATTTAAATAATTTCCCTCTAAATCCAAATAGAATAAAAAATAAAACAAAACACCCACACAGACTCCATTGCTTCCAAGCAATTTTTATTTAACCCATCTTCTTCTAACCCTCATTTAGATGCCCATCATATAAATATCTAAAGTTGAACTGACTCTCATTGGCTACTTCTATCATCAATGGAGAAAAGGAAGCACTTCTAGACTTCTATTCATCTGATCTATTTTAGCTAATTAGTAAGTTTAATAGTGACCTGGAAGTTCCTACTTGAGCCACTTAACTAGACAGCAACCTTACACAAATTAAGAGATAGAACTTGAGTTTTACATTTATTCTGGTAAATCCCACCTAGAGAACACAAGAACAATGCTACTACTAAAACCTTATGAATTATTTCTTAATGAAATATTACCTATGGTGCCCAGAATCAACCAATAGTGTAGTAATAGCTGTTCAAACATCTGAGATTAATCTGGTATCTCACAGTCAGTTCAAAAAAAATGTGAAGAGGAGCAAAAAATAAATGAGCATAAATTAAAGCTGCCCAAGGGTTCTTTACAAATACATTAAAACAATAGATATTATGAGACCAGAGAGTAGATGCATTAAAAAGTGAGGCGGTGAAAGAAAATATTCATGATTCATATAATAAATGTGATAATGAACTCCTTTTAAAGGACCTAAGATTTTAATTAAAAACTGAGCTAAACTGAACTAAACTAAACTAAAGGGCTTCTAGCTGATATAATAATGTGGAGAAAAGTTTCCAAATATGAACAGAATGTTTTCAGAGACACAACAGTGATATGAGTGCTTCTGAAGTAAATGTCTACCCCCTTTGATTTACCCTTCACCTCCACTCATCTCACTGTGCAGCAGTAACACGAAGAGTTCAAGCCATCAGAAAGTAATGTGAAGACTTCAATCAAGTCAGCCCTTGGGGAAGATTCAAGCCAATGACTGAAAGAAATACGGAAAAGTAAAAGACTTGCTCATAAGTTTCCATTCCATGTTAAGATAAATTTGCTCACATATTTGCAAGAACACAAAGCAAAGCTAAAAAAAAAAAAAAAAGTTATAGTTGTTATGAAGTCAAGTATTCAAAGTTTTTCCTTTTTTTTATGTGAGAATTCCTAGATTTTATACCTACTTTTTAGTTTTTCAAATTTCTGTTTTTCCTAGAAGCCTGTCTTACTCAATACAAAAGAGACAAGTTACAGACAGAACAAGCGGATTTTCAACATTTTTCTTTTAACTGAGTTGTTGCAAGTGTCATTCATTGAAGAAGATGACAGCTGCACTGATAATCTGGTAAAGATCTCATGATCTCATAGTGAGGTGGTACATGCGTGAAGACAAAAATCCGCAGTCTTCAAACAAGATTAGAAGAGAAGAATAGAAAAGTAGATGTTAGGGATGCAAGAATGATTAGGTTTGATTTTTCCTCACGCTTTTCTGGTAAAGCACCAGAAAGCAGAAAAATGACTACATTCTTTGAAAGGCAATGAGGTCTTCAAAGATGCAACCTACTCTCTAGTTCACAAAAATGCATCAAGTTCTTACAGATAGACTGGAGCTGACCATCGAGTGTCTGTGAGGGCCAGTTGCCCCACAGGAGGGAACCGAGGGTGGCCATGGGGCTGGCGGCACCATGCCCTCATGAATCAGGGACCCATCCCACAGCATCTAGTGAGGGAGCAGGACCGGGTTGGGGATAGTGACTTGGGCCAGCCCAGAGGTCCCAACTTCCTGGCAAGACCGCAGTGATGGGAAGGACTGAGGTCTGGTCAGGAGCAAGCCTGAAGATCTGGTCCAGAGCATGGGCAGCCAGGTGGGCCCTGGGGTCATGGGAAGGCCCCTGGCACATAAGCCACCATTTTTTCACTGGTGTGGCATTGGTGTGGGCAAAATACTTCGGTATTACTGCAAGACATCCTGGCTACCACCATCTTGATTTTCAACCATAAAATCATAGGTTGTAAGGGACCTCAAGGATCATCTGGTCCAACCTTCCTTGCCAAAAGCACGGTCTAGCACCCTATCCAGCTGCATCTTAAAAGTGTCCGATGTTAGGAAATCCACCACTTCCCTGGGGAGATTATTCAAATGGCTGATTGTTCTCATTGTGAAAAATTTTACTCTTGTGTCCAATCCCAATCTCCCCAGGAGTAACTTGTACCCATTACCCCTTGTCTTTTCCATGTCACTCCTTGTAAAAAGGAAGTCTCCATCTTCTTTGTAGCCACCCTTTAAAAACTGGAACATGGTGATAAGGTCTCCCCCAAGCCTTCTTTTCTCACAGCTAAATGAGCTCACTTCTCTCAGCCTTTCCTCATATGGCAGGCTTCCCAGTCCTTTGATCACCTTGGTGGCCCTTCTCTGGACCCTCTCCAGCCTGTCCCTATATTTTGTGTATAGCAGGGACCAAAACTGAATACAGCATTCCAGTTGTGTCCCAACAAGTGTTGAGTAGATGAATGGGAACACCTGGCTAAACTGGTTTCAGAACACAAAAGGTGAGATGCAGGGAGCTGTCATTCAACTCAGCTCCATCTCCCCTCGGCAGACACTTATTGATCCCTATCTATGCAGTGATAACTTGGGGGGAGCTGTGGAAATGGCTCAGCCTGAGTGGTCTCAACACTGCATTACAGTAAGAACTGAAACCAGAACTGAAACCCGAATGGTGCCTTTAACAAACAAAATGCCCTGAGTCATGTCCCACCACTATTCAGTGAGTGTGAGACCAGACATCACAAAATAAACATTGTTATCTAAGGGGCCATCCCAGGGGTAACCATCCCAGATAGTGTAATCCATTCAAGCACAATCCTGAAAAAGGATATTTAAGTCCAAAGTTTTGGGGAGAAAACCATGGGAATCTTCCAAAGATACAGATGGCCTGTAGAAGATTCTGCCCCCCTGCCCCCCTTGTCCAGGACGCTGTGCAAGGTAACTTCCCGGGATTGAGTGGCCTTACCTGAGAGAGAGGATAAGTGATTTAATAATGTACGTATGATGTCTGGCATGCTCTAAGATCGTGATTTGTGCACTCGTTTAAGGTATTCATATCTAGCGTGCTGGTGGTTTGTGTTGTTACCTTTTGGGGTCACTTGTTAGGTGGTAATAGTGTATTCTGGGAATTGTTTGGTTCTTTTCCCCTTAAATTGCAATAGTGCATTCTTCCATTGTATCCATAAGAACTTGCAATAGTGGCGTATCAGACCTGTGAGTGAAATCCAAATAAATTGTTAATTTGAACCTCTCAGTGAAGTCTTTTTCTCTCCATCACAGTAGAGTGACATAATGACTTCTTTGTCTCTGCTGGCGATGCCTTTGATGCAACCCAGCATCCTGTTGGTTTGCTTTGCAGTAGCAGCAGCACACTGTTCACTCACATTGAGCTTGCTGCCCACCAGGACCCCCAGGTCTCTTTCCATAGAGTTGTTCCCTAGATGGGTAGATCCCAGCCTGTGCTGCACTCCTGGATTATGTTTTTTACCAGGTGCAAGACCTTACATGTTGTCAACAAGTCCTTGTTGAATTTCATAAGGTTCTTGTTAGCCCACTCTTCCAGCCTATCCAGCTTTTCCTGCAGGGTGGCTCTCCCTTTTCAAGTGTCCACTTCACCACTTGGTTTGGTGTCATCTGCAGACTTCATCAGGGTACACTTGATCACATCATCCAGATAATTTATGAAGATACTAAACAGCGTTGGGTCTAATATGGATCCCCTGGGGACTCCACTTGTGACAGGTTGCCGGTTTGAAAAGGAGCTCTTTACCACCACCCTCTGGGTGGGGCCTGTCAGCCAGTTCCCCGCCCACCGCACAGACCACTTGTCTAGACCGTAACACATCAGTTTCTCTAGGAGGAGGCTGTGGGGAACCATATCAAAAGCCTTGAAGAAATCCAGATAGACAATGTCCACCATTCATCCCACACCAACTGAGCAGATTACTTTGTTGTAGAAGTTGATCAGGTTTGTCAAGCATGGTTTGCCCTTGGTGAATTCCTGCTGGCTTTTCCCAATCTCATGCTTCATTTGACTTGTGATAGGAGGATTCGTTCTGTAACTTTCCCAGGGACTGAAGTAGACTGATAGGCCTATAAGTTCCTCTTTTCAAGCTTGTCCAGGTCCCTCTCAATGGTATCCCATCTCTCAGGTGTCAACCACACCACTCAGCTTGGTGTTGTCTGGAAACTTGCTGAAGGTGCACTCAATCCCACTGACTATGTCGTTGATGAAGATATTGAACAGTACCGGTCCCAATATGGACTCCTGAGGGACACAACTTGACACTGATCTCCATCTCAACATTGAATACCCTCTGGATGTGACCATCCAACCAATTCCTCATCCACCAAACAGTCCACCCATCAAATCCATCTCTCTCCAATTTAGAGAGAAAGGTGTTGAGGGGATTGTGTCAAAGGACTTACAGAAGTCCAGATAGACAACATCCATAGGTCTTCCCTTGTCCACTGATGTTGTCACTCCATCATAGAAGACCACTAGGTTAGTGAGGCAGGACTTGTCCTTGGCAAAGTCATGCTGGTTGTCTCAAATCACCTCCCTGTCCTCCATGTGCCTTAGCATAGCTTCTAGGAGGATCTGTTCCATGATCTTCCCAGGCACAGAGGTGAGGATGACTGGTTGGTAGTTCCCAGGATCCTCGTTTCTACCCTTTTTAAAAACAGGTGCAATGTTTCCTTTTTTTTCACTCACTAGGGACTTCCTCTCACTGCCATGATTTTTCAAATATCACGGAGAGTGGCTTGGCAATGATATCAGCCACTTCCCTCAGGACTCTGAGATGCATCTTGTCAGGTGCCATCGACTTCTCTATGTTCATGTTCCTAACATGGTCATGAACCTGATCTTCTCTTATAGTGGGAGGGATTTTTCTCCCCCAGTCCCTGCCTTGCAGTCCATCCACTTGAGAGGTGCGGGGAGAGAAATTGCTAGTGAAGACTAAGGCAAAAAAGTTGGTGAGTACGTCAGACTTCTCTTTATCTGTTGTTACTAGTTTGCCAGTCTTGCTCAGTGGGGTGGTACACTTTTTTTGACCTTCCTTTTCTAGCTGACATACCTGTAGAAGCCCTTCTTGTTATTCTTTGTGTCCCTTGACAAGTTCAGCTCCAGTCGTGCCGTGGGCTTCCTGAACCCTTGGCAAAGCCCTGTATGATCTGATTGCACTTTGAAGAAGAGGTTTTATTCCTAGAGAGCTTCTAGCCAACATTTCTATGATTATTTTCAGTAAAGACCTTGTAGCACTTGCTGAGGTTTGAGAATGAGAAGCGGAAAACTTGTGCAGCATCTTTGGAAAATCTTAGAACAATTTTTTTCACAGGGTAAAACTACAATTGAAAAGCATTAGTCAAGACAAGGAGATAATGTCAGGTGTTTGCGTCTGATCTAGGCTAACTACAAGTACTTTTTCCTTTTTGTGACTCCTGGATTCATGCAGCTTCACAACTGCAAGGTTTGATTCAATCAGCTGATACTAGATTTTAGTCAAAGGGGTCTGAGGAGCACAAGGTTAGCTTATTTTCTATTTCCTACATCTAAAGTAGAAATACGTAAACACAAAAGAGAAAAAAGGTAGATAAGCCATACACTTAGCAGAACTGACTTGATGTTACATCTTGTTGGGTTACTGAAAATGGACATTTTTTAATGTGAAAGCCTGGCTGCATATTTCTGCAGCTCTCAGTGCTGAGAGGCACTGAGGCATCCTTGAGGCTGACTATGGGGAGTTCTGGAGTATAAAAATAACTGGAGACGTGCACATTCGATTAACAAAAATAAACACCTCAGTAACTTCTGAACTGTGAATCAACAAATGAACACTACTTAGCTGTAAAAGATTGAGTTCTAAATGAAAAATATTTGCTGAATTTCTCATTGCCCAGAAGAAATTTGCATTGCAAATACGTGACACTTTGAAAGGGTCATATCACTTTTTGCATGTGTTTCAACACTGCTGAGGCTTAATTTATGTACTGTCATTGGAGAGAGGGAAGTATAATGGATTTTTAATTATTCCAAGTTACAAAGAACAAATGGAAGGTAGTCCAGTTTCTAGACAAAGCAGGAAGAGAATTAGGAGTTATAAAGAGCAAATTACACAGTCATGCCCTATTAAAGTTTTCTTGGGAACATGGCGTATTTTAAAACGTATACATTTATTTCTTGATTCACTCTCAGGGTACAACGCTTTATCATATTTTTAAAATGGTTAACATGGCATGGCATGGTTTGGTGCATGGCATGCACCAAATTAACTCTGGTTTGTTTGTGTTCCCACATACTACTTTTGAGTAAGTAGGTTGATGTACCACACGAAGGCAACAAAGTCCTGCTGATAGACTTAATTTTTCTGGCTTTTCCAGTTCCTCGACTTGAGAAAGTGGAAAGTTATTTACATACTTTCATAAACTTCTTCATTCTCAGTCCATATAATAAAGTACACCATTAATGGGACTTTCAAGTTTAAGTTCTCTCAGTAACTGCTAGCACTTAGGATGAGAAGTTAAAGGGCCAAACATCTGATTGGCTGGTTTTGGTGAATTTTTGCATTGGTGCATTTTTGGCTCTTAAACAATTTTGTTCAGTCATAGCTGATTACAAGGCAGATAGTAGTACTTTTCTATATCTGTTTCTATTTCTTCCTGTTCACTAAGAATGTGATCCAGCACCTCTTAAAGTCACCAAAAGTCTTAATAATTTCAATATAGACTTAAACCACCACAACACAGAGCATTTTTCCTCCCTATATCTGCCATAACTTGCTCACTAAAACTAAGTTTCAGCATCCCCCCACACACCTTTCCGAGTCTTCCATGTCTCATTTTTTCTCTTTTCATCCTCGTTGACACTGAAAACACATATTTGACATGGGTTTTCATTAAAGTAGGTAAAATTATAAATGTTCTTTGTTTTACCATTCATCTAAATATAGTAAATTTTGTTGAGCAGACAAAGTTCAGCTGAACTCTATGAATAGTTTGAATTTCAGAACAAATCTGGAGATCTTACAAGAGATTTTCTTGGGAAATTTAGAACTGTTCTGCTTTTGGTTCTGAAATACTACAAGAAACCCTGTTGGTGTTTCATCATTTGCAGTTCCATCTGGAACCCAGAAGGAAAATTTGCATACATAAAAATAAAATATTATCTGAATATTTCAGACCTTCATCAAAGGTTTGGTTTAATTTCTGGTCTAATCACAGATGAAACTCAAGTGGTGCTGGGGGACACTTAGATTTGGACTGGTTTCTATCTCATTTTCATCATCAGGATAACTGCTTTCTCTTGAGAAAATGCAATAATTAAAAACTCTGCTGCTTTTTGTCAAGATTGTCTTTATGGGAAAGTGTTATGAGAAGTAAATGGATTGGATTCAAACACCTGTGATGCCTTTTAATAGGCTACAAGGAATGAAAGGTAAGAATTCAAAGTTGAAAAGTTTGCATGCACCTATTGTCAATAATTTATAGGATTTAGTGCAGAAATTTCTCTACTAGAACATAAGACTGCTTATGGACCTCCATGCTGAGTCTCTGTATGGCAGTGACAGCTATGCTAGAGCCATAAAGGAAATGAAATGTATTTTTATTACTGTGTTAAAAATTTCACAATAGATTGGTTTCATTGTTTTTTTAGAACATTACTTTATTGTGTTTCACAGCAGAAAAATTCACAAAGGGACCTTTTGAAGACCCTTGGTGTCTGGAGAGCTTGGGCACAATTTAGAGGGCTTGCAACTGAGCAGTCTGTGATTCCACAGAAGGAAACCTACTACTTCCATTACTTTGAGTTATTAGTGTTTGGTTTCTTTATTTTTCTAATACATACACAATGTGTGAGGCAGTTGGTTTCTTTTCTCAAATTAGATTTAATAGTAAATGATAGCAGTTTCACCAAAAATGTCTCATATACCACAGAGACTGTGGCCGTGTCTGCTATCAATAACGTAAAGTAATATCTGAGACACTCCAGGGGCTACTAAAAGAGGAAACAACATATACCATACCAAGTTCTTAAGCCAGAAAAATCTAAAATGGCACCATCATAAAATCTACCTCTGTGAGTAATGACAGACGTAGATAGAAGTCTCAGGCCCAGCCTTAAATGTAATATATTACTTCTGCTCCTGCCATTCCCTGGTGACTGCTACTGCTCTCTGCAGGATGGAGCATGCAAGCTACCAAAAATATGTTTGCTACTGTTGACAGACTGTCTGTGAGAGAAATAGATAAAAAGGGAAGTTGGGCGCGTGTCATCTGCTCCTGTGGAAGTTTTCCAGGAGGTACTTCAACCTGCAAACAGGGATTCGACCTTCCCAAATGCCCTTGCACAATAGGTACGAGGCTCTGCAAGTGCAACTGAACAATGGTGAGGATGATGGTTGATGTAGGTAGAAGGTGTCGCCAAGGTTAAGTTGATCTATGCCCTGCAACAAAACCGCTTCCATAAAGAAAAAAATACAGGTTATTGACACAGGAAGCTCTCTCCTGAGGGGAACAAAAGGCCTAATATGCAGACTGGGTACACTTCTTAGGGAAGCCTGCTGCCTCCCTGGGGCCTGGGTTAAAGATGTGAAAACTTCCTACCTTGGTATGGCCATCAGATTATTATCCATTATTGATTTTTCAGGTAGGCAGCAATGAAGTTGCAACAGAAAGTCTGAGGACAAACAAGAGAGACTCAGGGCCCTGGGATGACTTGTTAAGAGAGCAGGAGCACAAGTAGTGTTCTCCTCTGTTCTCCCAGTTGCAGTGAATGATGAGGAAAAAACCAGGAAGAGCCCGCAGATTAATACCTGGCTCCGAGCCTGGTATCAATATGCAAATTTGGGGTTTTTTTGATCACAAGCCATTCTACACAACACCAGACCTGCTGGTGACAGATGGGGTACACCTGTCTCAAAGGGCGAAAAGGATCTTTGCTGAGAAGTTGGCAGGGCTCATTGAAAGAGCTTTAAACTGGATTTGAAGGGGGAAAGGGATAAACCCAGGCTCACTAGAGATAAGCCTAGGGGCAGCACACCAATATTTGAGGGATGGTGTGCTAGTGAGCTCCTTTGGCCTCCTATGTCAGTGGAGGTAGGGGGTGAAGATCCATGCAGCAGCAAAGACGCAAGAGTTATTCATGTGTTAGAAACCATGGAAGCCACTGAGAACAGTTACATAGGAATTAGGACTTCTCCCCCCAAGAAGGTGTGGGATCAATAGTCCCTCTGACATGTATCTACACCTATGCATGCAACATAGGCAACAAACAGGAGGAGCTGGAAGCCATTTTGCATCTGGAAAATTATAATATAGTCGCCATCACCGAAACATGGTGGGATGACTCACACAACTGGAATGTTGCAATGGATGGCTATGAACTCTTCAGAAGGGATAGACAAGGAAGGAGAGGTGGTGATGTAACCCAGTACACTAGGGAATGTTTTGACTGTCTGGAGCTTGGTGGTGATGAAAGGGTTGAGTGGTTATGGGTAAGAATCAGGGGAAAGGCAAACAAGGCAGATATCATGGTGGAAGTCTGTTATAGACCACCCAACCAGGATGAGGAGACAGATGAAATATTCTATAAGCAGCTGGGAGAAGTCTCACAATCGCTAGCCCTTATTCTCATGGGAGACTTCAACTTATCAGATGTCTGCTAGAAATACAATACAGCAGAGAGGAAACAGTCTAGGAGGTTCCTGGAGCGTGTTGGTGATAATTTCCTGACACAGTTGGTGAGTGAGACAACTAGGAAACCTCGCTGGACCCATTTTCGTGAAGAGAGAAGGACTTGTGGGTGATGTGATGGTGATGGCCGGAAGCCATCTTGGGCATAGTGATGGTGAAATGATAGAGTTTTTGATTCAGAGAAATAAAGAGGGAGGTCAGCAGAACTGCCACCTTGGATTTCCAGAAGGCAAACTTTGACCTGTTTAGGAGACTGGTTGTCAGAGCCTTTTGGGAGGCATTTCTTAAGGACAAAGAAGTCCAGGAAGGTTGGACATTCTTCAAGAAGGAATCCATAAAGGTGCAGGAGTAGGCCATCCCCATGTGTCAAAAGATGAGTTGGTGGGGAAGAAGACCGACCTGGCTAAACCGAGAGCTTTGGCTGGAACTCAGGAATAAAAAGAGAGTTTACAACCTTTGGAACAAGGGGCAGGCCGCTCAGGACTAAAAGGATGTCATGAGGTTATGCAGGGAGAAAATTAGAAGGACCAAAGCCCAACTAGAACTTAATCTGGCTACTTCCATAAAAGACAATAAAAAATGTTTCTATTAATACATTAGCAACAAAAGAAGGGCTAAGGAGAATCTCCACCCTTTGTTGGGTGCAGCGGGAAACATAGGACCAAGGATGAGGAAAAGGATGAGGTGTTTAATGTCTTCTTTGCCTCAGTCTTTAGTAGTAAGACCAATTACTACCCGCTGAGCTGGAAGACAGGGACAGGGAGCAGATGAAGCCCCCATAATCCAAGGGGAAACGCTTAGCAACCTGCTATACCACTTAGACACACACAAATCTATGGAGCTGGATGGGTTCCACCCAAGGATACTGAGAGAGCTGGCGGAAGTACTCACCAAGCCACTTTCAATCATTTATCAGCAGTTCTGGCTAATTGGAGAGGTCGCAGTTGACTGGAGGCTAGCAACTGTGATGCCCATCTACAAGAAGGGCTGGAAGGAGGATCCAGGGAGCTACAGGCTTGTCAGTCTGACCTTGGTGCCTGGGAATGTTATGGCGCAGATCATCTTGAGCACCATCATATGGCACATATAGGACAACCAGGCCATCAGGCCCAGTCAGCATGGGTTTATGAAAGGCAAGTCCTGTTTGACTAACCTGATCTCCTTCTATGACAAGGTCGCCCACTTAGTGGAAGGGGGAAAGGCTGTGGACGTTGTCTACCTGGACTTTAGTAGAGCCTTTGACACCATTTTGCACAACATTCTCCTGGAGAAACTGGGTGCTCATGGCTTGGATGCGAGTATTCTTCGCTAAGTAAAAAACTGGCTAGATGGCAGGGCCCAAAGAACTGTAGTTGGCAGCTAGTCAGAAGTGGTGACCTCCAGGGCTCAGTATTGGGGCCAGTTCTCTTTAATATCTTTAGCAATGATCTGGAGGAAGGGATTCTGTGCGCCCTCAGTAAGTTTGCAGACAACACCAAGTTGGGTGGCAGTGTTGACCTGCTTGAGGGTTGAAAAGCTTTGCAGAGGGATCTGGGCAGGCTGGATTGATGGGCTGAGGACAATGGTATGAGGTTCAACAAGACCAAGGGCTGGGTCCTGCACTTGGGTCACAACAACCCCATGCAGCACTACAGGCTTGGGGAAGACTGGCTGGAAAGCTGCCTGGTGGAAAAGGACCTGGGGGTGTTGGTCGACTGCTGGCTGCATATGAGCCAGCAGTGTGCCCAGGGGGCCAAGGCAGCCAACTGCATCCTGGCCTGTATGAAGAATAGTGTGGTGAGTAGGACTAGCGAAGTGATCGTTCCCGTGTACTTGGCACTGGTGAGGCCACACCTCGAGTACTGAGTTCAGGTCTGCACCCCTCACTACATGAAAGACATTGAGGTGCTGCAGCATGTCCAAAGAAGGGAAAAAAATCTGGTGAGGGGTCTAGAGCACAAGTCTTATAAGGAGCAGCTGAGGGAGCTGGGAATACTTAGCCTGGAGAAAAGGAGGCTGAGGGGAGACCTTATTGCTCTCTACAACTACCTGAAAGGAGGCTGTAGCAAGGTCGGGGTCAGTTTCTTCTCCCAAGTAACAGGTGACAGGACAAGAGGAAATCACCTCAAGTTGCACCAGAGGAGGTTTAAATTGTATATTAGGAAAAATTTCTTCACTGAAAGTGTTGTCAAGCATTGGAACAGGCTGTCCAGAGAAGTGGTTGAGTCACCATCCCTGGAGGTATTTAAAAGATGTGTAGATGTGGTGCTTAGGGATATGGTTTAGTGGTGGAGTTGGCAGTGTTAGGTTTCAATTGGACTCAATCTTAAGGGTCTTTTCCAACCTAAATGATTCTGTGATTCCTTGCTCTGAGGAAAAAGTGTGGGATGACATTTGCCTATTTAGGAAATATTGCTGGAGGTTGGGCCTCATGAAGATCTTTGGGAATAAAGAAAAAGAAAATTGTTTTCTTCTAAGGTTCAAGATGATAATGGGTAAGTGTAGAGAGAAGAATTCATTAGAAAATTTATGCACATTAGTAAACAATGACCTTTTAGTCAAAATGAATATTTCTTATCATCTTGAATTGTTTCAAGCAAACCCGCAGAATCTGAAGGTTAATGTATTTATCCTCACTTCTGAAAATTTTTGCATTTCCTGCAGCATCAAAAGTAAAAAAGATAACAATGAAAGACATAAAACAAAAACAAAGCAAAAGAATAAATATCCAGAAAACTGAAAGCAAACAAACCTCCCAGGGGAGCATGAAATTTCATCAGCCTTTATAGTGAGTTTTGAGAAAAAAATAAAATTGCTCCAGGAAAATGCTTTATGATGTTATTTTTAACACTCCTAAATTGGAATATCTTCTGAAATTGTATTGCAGCCATATTATATTCTTGTCAGCTGAAGACCTACTGTTACTAAATGTGGCAAGCATTTATCTTGCAGGTGCATAGAGACTAGAAAAATAAGGACCAGACTAATGCAGTCAATATGGACTTTTAAAACCAGTATCACCTCCCACACACATTGCAGCTAACCTCATGGAGGTGAAAATTGTCTTTCCTTATACAAATATTTGTTACTACCGAAATAATTCTGGGAGAGATCTGTGAATTAGATTGACAGCATCTGCCAGTTTTAAAATAAAAGCACTGGTGAATAATGAGCAAGTTCTCTCAAGTCCTCACTTGAAAAACCTGAGCTTCTCTGATGCAAAAAATGAAAAAGACAGCCATTTAAAAATTATCCCACAGAAGCATACACACAGACACTGTAGGTGCTGAATACTGTTCCCAGTGAAGAGACTTAGCTGGCTTGCAAACATGGGGCTACCCTATATGCAAAGGAGTTGCCAGTGAGAATTCGACATTTGTAATCAAGATTAAGCAGGTTTTCTGGAACTACGTAAGTGTGGTGGACATATATTTTCACCTTTTTCCAATATCCTTTTCTGATCTGTTGTTTCCCAGGGGGTATGCAATGCCTTGGCTATTGTTCTTTTCAGGAATAAGGCTCTCCTTCTTTGTAAACTTTGATGGGAAAAAGGTCTTTTGATACAGGTCTTCCACACCCTTTAGATATACTTGGTTTACTGGGTGTTGAGTACTGAAGACTCATGCCACTTATAATCAGAAATCATCCAGTCCGGACCTGAGAATGTCTTCGGTGAAAGCAAGTACAATTCCATTGACAGGTGTAGTTGTGACAAATCAGTGTCACCACCACTGGTCTTTGGTGTTATATCACTGTCATGAGGAGTGCAATTCTTTTTTACAGCAGATTGACAGGATTTATTCTCCTTTAACTATTCTCAAGCTAGTTATGCCACTTCAACTAATAACTGAGGGTTTTCTTACTGATCTCAAGAAAATTGATGCAAATTACATAAGGGGAATATAAATCAAATTGTAGTTTAAATGCTTGTGCCAGTTAGATCAACAACAGGGTTGCTACCAACTATAGCAGGGTTGAGATGTCCTGCTTCAAAAAAAAAAAAAAAAAAGTTATGGAAATAAGTCAAATAAAAATATATCTTAATCTACTGTTTTGCATCACTGGAATATTAACCAAAAGCACCAGAGAGCCTTATGACATATGACTGACAAAGTTTTTTGTCTTTCTGCCTACACCATTGGAAAAAACAATCAACTGAATGTGTTAAGTTTGTTGCCTTTTGGCAAAATTTACAACATGATCTAAACCAGCATTTATTAAATAACCAAGAAGAAATAATTTGATGACCCGATTTGCTGACCAAGTTCCGTGTCCCTGTCTGGATTCTTTTGCAATTCTGATCACAACAGGGAAACAGACATAGGGATCAAGAAGCCATCATATCAAAGCTGTTTTCAGTGTGTTGTAATTACAAATTAAATTGTGATGAATTACAGGGTCCCAGTAGACTATATTTAATCAATTGTATATCATGGTATGAACAGAGAACAAACCTTAAAAACCTGTTAAGTAAAACTGTATGGTCTGGGGACAGCAAAAAGATCTATAGAACAAGTTTCCAGGTATTTTGACTCTTCTGCCTTTTCAATGGTGCGCTCAGTGGATGAGAAGTGGTGTAGATTTTGTTACATTTCTTTCACTGAGATTAGAGTGTGACACTAACTAAAGGACTATACAGAGGTGGGCAACATCATGCTTTCACTGAAGGAACTCCATGAAAAACACATGGCTGACAAAAGAGGGCTTAGTACAATGAAAATTCAAAATTATATGACAGTGAAATATATTTAATGCAAAAAGTCTCTAAGAAGTTTCTTAGAATCAGAAAGCAATACGTTTCCATTGTTTTAACATAATCTGGCAATAAAATTCTGCATTAGACTGAAAAATAGAAGAACTTAATCTAAGGTATTAACAAAAACCTGGTTCTTGACAGTCAGCTGTGATTAAATAGATGTTAGGGAGTAAAGTCTTTGACAAATACCTCTGACAGCTAATTATTATTTTCCTTAAAAGTTTCCTTTTTCAAAACAAGGTCAATGCAGGGAGATATGTGAAAAGGAGTAAAAAGAATGAGCTGTCATTTTACAAATTTTTTGCTATAAAATTAACAATACGAATTTATGTCAAGGTTCTAACAGCAGAAATGTAACACATTACATAAGCATCTTGGTTCATTTAATGTTAAACATTACAGCACAAGTGTCCACCACCAAGTCCTAGGGCATAAACTGCAACCACAAGTAGTATTTATGTACTTTGGAATGTGGAATGAATAGGACTAATATGGTAACACGTAGCCTAACAGACAGAAGTATGTTAGACACTAGTTATTTATGTTGTTGACATTGTATATGATAAAAAAACTAAAAGATTCTCATCAGCCCAATAGTCATATTTTAAGTGATTCAAAGAAAGGGAATACATATTTTACTTTTCCTTAGGTCTTTAAAAGTATATATGCATACATGCACACACAGTTCCTTCCAAATACATGGTTTTAATTCTATATTCTACAAAACCATTAACTATTTTTCACTTGTATCTCAGTGTATATATAAATGAATAAATCAGGTCAACTTTTACTCATAGATTGTATACACTTTTCACCATCACCCTGAAGAAAAGAACAATGCTATTAATAAGAGTCAGAATTGGAATTATGGAATTTTTGTGAAATTTTGTGCCACTGTTAAATGCTGTAAAGGGAAATATAATTATTACTCCTATTAACATAAAAGATTTTGTATGAATGCCAACAAACAAGATTTGGCCAGAATTCTTCTCATGGATTGAAACTATGTCTGCTCTTCCCATTAACCCTTTTGATTTAACAAGTGAAGATGTACTGTACATAATTTCAACCCGTCAATGAAAAAAAAGTTGTCACCTTAAAAATGTTATTTAAAAAACATGGCAAAGTAGCAATTAAGCCCTTTGAATCCTTTAAAATTGCATGCCTGACAAATACTTCTTCATCTGGTGCAAAATAAAAAAAAAAAAAGAAGATAATTTCAAACTAAGCATGATAAAAATTGATTAGTTTCACTAAATATTATGGCATTGTATTTTACAGAAATGTCAGAATGAATAGTTAAATATGTACTACTTATGAATAAAGGTATTAGCTGCTGACCCACTGAACTAGCACATCTACAAAGAGCTGAAATCTTTTGCCATTGAAATTTTGCCTGATATTCAGAGTGGCATCACCTCACCTTAAGGTGTCTCTAGCATAGGTGTAACATTTAAGCTAGGGTATCTAAACTTTCATGTCATTCTGTTGAGACCTACTCAATGACATTCATAACCTCCAGAGGATTATTCATTCCATTGTGATGAAGAATATACATTTGATCAGATAATTGCATCCTAACCTCATGTGACTAGCTAATCTGCTGTAATGGAGACCTAGATGTATTACTGACATGTAGACATCTATTTTGTAAATGCCTAAGGCTAATGGACCTACCATCCTTAAAGTAGGTATTGCAAAATTCTTCAAGAAGGGAGAACTGGAATGTAGAGCAGACTAGACTTCTTTCCTTTGTGGCCAAACATCATTATATACTATTAGTCATCATGACAATGACAACTGAAAAAAATGAAAATACAGATGTCACTTTGTTTTAGCGTTAGTATACATCAACCTATTAAAGTAGGTCAACACCATCATTCACACTTCAGACATGAAGATAAGGAGGAGAATGAAATGAACTCTGGATCTTGATGGAAAAAAATACTTTCAACAGAGAGAGCATGAGGAGAAATTTCAGTGTAAAGCTATATAAAATAATTATTATCTAAAGCTCTTTTCAAGCAGTTTTTCTTGGAGAGCTTTGAATAGTGAACTTTCTTCTCTTTAAGTAGTGGAAATGTTAAATTTAGGATAATACTTCACATTTCAGACAAAATACAACTGATCTTGTCAGCCAAAACAATAAGAGGCCAGGGGTATAAAGGTCTGTCTCAGGAATAGCAAGCAATTGGCTCTTCTGTTTGCTGCTTTGTGCTTAAAATAAAGGATAGTGCTAGATTATAATGTTACATTTTTAAACAAATGCAAAAATGATCCGACTTAAAAGCAGAGCAAATACAATGGATTGGGCTAGTATTAAATGAATGGTTATCCTGCAGGAAGCATTACACTGAAAGTTGCGTAGTATCTGTCTTTCTAAATACCTTTGTTTTGAGAAAATCTATAGCTTTAAATATAAAGAAATCAGCAATAAACAAAGGAGAATATGAAAAAAAGAAACCATATCAAAAAGCATTACTAACATATCTAAGTAACAAGGTATTTAGTACTGAAACACAATAACATATTATACGTATTTTATGTGGCATTAAATATATATGTGTGTTTATGTGTGTACATACTTATTCCCCTTTGGGATGAACCCAAAAAATGTCATCCTTTTGTTTTAAATCATGTGAAAGACAGATAATGGAAGCAAGAAAGGAAACATGTACATTCGTGGAAGCAAATTAAGGAATGACTACACTAAGTCATAGTTTTTGCCGAGACAATAGTTTTCCCAATGGAGAAAAAACATCTGGTACTTAAGTAGCAGGGTTCTTGATGTTAGCATACTTCTTCAGATACCTCTAAATGACAGAAAATGAGCAGAAGTGACAGACTATTCAGAATCAATACGTACTGTGTGCAGTGAAAGCTAAAAAAAATGAAATAGAAACACCCCTGCTACAGAGAACCCAAAGAAAACTCGATTGAAGAAGTAATTGCAGGCTTTAATGTTCACATTTGCATTTTGTCCACTCATACAAAATATCCTCCTGGCATCCTATTCAGTCTCTGGCTGGAAAAATACTGATAATTTTGGGGCAGAAGCTGGGTTCCATAGTTTAAAAGTATAATTTGCTTCCTGAGGAAAGAAGACTCCTGGTAAACATAAGTACATAGGACAGATCTACAGTTGTGCTTCTTTGGTGCTCGTCTCTGGTGTAAGCAGAGCATCAGAGAGGGAGAGGGGCAAGTAGATTTCTTAGTCCTGAAAGTTGTCTCCCATTATGGTTATTAAAGATTTCTTATAAAGAATAATTTGTGAACTGTAAGGTTACATCTATACCATTTAATTAAACAATAAGATCGTTGTACTATTTTTCTGTTCTGTTATATCCTATTCTAGGAATTGTATCAAAATAGGGAAGTTTTTTTGGTCTGAGACGCTTAGGAGAGGAGAAATGATGTATAGTGAAATGATGGAAGTCCTTCACAGCTGAAGGCTACAGGTACTCTAGTAAATTGCAGGTCTCTCAGACAGTTGACTGACAGAGAGGCCAATGATTCATGGAATAGTCCATATCTATGCTAAACTCTTGTAGTCCCCAAAACAGGGTAGCCACAACCAAACTGACTGTGGTGAGTGAGCTCCAGGCCGTGTCAGCTATGAACCATGACTGGGAATTGTTTAGGAGACCATTAGTGGGCAGTCTTTTCCAGGGGCTAGAATGGACCCAGCTTCCCAGGTCTGGCGAGGAAACAATTCCAGGGACTATTCACACAGGCATACCTGGAGATAGCTTTCAGGGCTTGGGAGTCTGCTCTGTTTGGTTTGTCACAGTCCCCCAGTCTGCTGTTGCTGCATTTTTGACCTTTCTTCTATCATGTGGCTTGTACATACTCTTTGTGCATCTTCTCTCCTCCTCTTCAGCTCTTCTGCAATGTTTTTTTTTACTTTTCCTGTTGCCTCTTCACCCTCTCTATGTGACTGTAACATTACTTCTACTGATACTGCTCGCTGTCACTTGCCACTGATTTGTGTTGTTCATTCTTAGCAGAATTGCACCACCATGTTGGGACCTGGATGATCCTGTCCTGAGCCACTCCTGTGTCGACACAAGTAGTCATTAGACCAAAGGGAATAAAGGCTCCACCTGGCCTTGTGTGAAACCGCCTGTTTTTGATCTATTAGCTGAGACTATCTGGGGCAATTTCATGTTGCATTACACTTCATGTCATGGCTGGCAGGGATGCACCTCACTGGAAACCTCTGTCCTGGGAGATTGTTAAAAAAATAAGCATTATAGTTCAAAGCAGTCTAAATAAACTGGATATCTGAGCAAACCTAACAAACTGAGTGCTTTAACAGTCATAGATAAAAAACAAAAATCTAATTTCTGTGTTGCATAGATTTTGGCAGGAGATAGTCCCCTAAGTCAGCTCAGCCATAAGCAGAGGGTTGATAAGCATGTCATGCAGCACAGTTGTAGCTATTATCCAAAACTTCACATGCTGTAATCAGTTGATATTTTCTTGAAATGGTCTGTGAGGTCTCTAAATTCCACCTAAATGGACCTTTGTGATCCTCATTTTTTCACTGAAAATGGTCATATTACTGTGGTGCGGCAATTTACCCTATACCATAAAGAGCCAATGCTCACAGTCAGCAGCAAAGCACAAGGTAAAATACATGGACTTAGTTCTTTTCTCAGCCTTAGGTCTTACTTGTGGGCTTATCCAGCAGCCTGATTCATCAAGATCTAAGTTTTTCTTTTTTATTTCAGTAGATTTTGTTCTGTGTTTAAACTGTTAGATCTGTCGTTTCATGTCATGGGCTTATGCGAGTTAGAAATGGTATCAGAGAAAAAAGCTCCTTCAGATTGTACTGGTGAACCTAAACTATACTGGGGATGCTCTTGAAATACACTGTCATCTTTGCTCTACCTTCAACAAAAATGAAGGCTTAAAATGAAAATGTGTTCTTCAAATAACATACAGAATAATTTACATGCAATGACATGTGTTTTCTTATCCACTTAAGCCCATCTGTGCAATAGAGAATATGACAGAAATAGAAATTGGAAGACAAGGGAGGAAAGATACGTATCGAGCACATCAATGCTCATATAGGAGGCCAACTAAAGTAGCATACAAGCAATATAAAGTTCTGCCTACTAGCTGCCTGGAAGGGACTAATCAATTTGCATGAGTGACCAAAATCTCATTATTCTGCTCAATGGTGAGGGTGGCTGAACATGTTCTGTGCCTTGGCTGGTCCATTTCTGCTTTGATTTTGAAGTAGTATTGCAGTTGTGTGCTGGTCTTATTTAAGCTGCACTGTAAACCAGGCCCCTGGTTTCTTTAACACAGTTTATCCCATATCATACCAATATGGACATAGGAAAATTAGAGGGGACCCTTCAAAGCATCTTTGTTCAATTAATTGCAATTATGTCCTAGAAAGCCATAAGAAATCTGTCTACTGAGTTCTGATAGCCTAGACTGGCACTAAACCGTGGTGTTTGTGGTTATCCAGGAGCATATCCTTAGAGAAAGCCTGAGGAGCTCTCCTTTGTTAAAACACAAAGGTTTGTGGTATCATTTTTTACCTGGCAAACTCCATAAATCCAATACTTCTCTTTCCTTTGATATTTGCCTTTCCAACCTATTATGGGAGTCTCTGAGTTTCACTCATTGCAGGACTAGCACATGGATCCTTTTTTATGTGATCTACAAGTGGCTGGAAATGGGAGAAGGCAGACCGAATGGTAAATTTGTATAAAAGCTTTTGGCTTTAATCGACCATTTGGTTCTGCAGGTCAAAATACAAATAATTTTTTCCTGTGCATTACAAAATGTTCTCTGACCTCTAGGGTACAGGTAATTGCATTCCCAGAAGTAATACTGCGTAGTAGCAGCCATTCACCAATTCATAGCAAAGAGCATACAACTGTTGGAACTGGATGTAATTCTCATAGAACTGCTAGTTTTGTTTCTTGAGTTTTTTTCCATGCATATACAATATATATGATCATTCTTAACTGTTTAGAAACAGACAAAGGATTACTGAAGTTACAGGATCCCCCACTGTTCCTACTGTAGTAGCAGCTTATACTTTGATTTTTACTTGAAATAAGCATTTCTTTTTGAGCTTGAAAACTGAATAAAAAGTTGTGATTTCTTTTTCGTGCTGTGACTAGTTACCGTGCCAATCCCCTATACTTTACTCTGACATGAAATGGAGACCTTACATCTAAACCACCTGATTTCCTAGGAAACTTGTTGTATTTCATAATGTGAGTGCTTTCAAATCGCCATGGAAGATCTACAGTTTGTACAATTTAGATTTTTGGAAAGTGCTGTGACCTTGAGGCAAGAAACTTTTAAATGCCCTAAATTCTAAGAAAAAAAAAAAAGTATTACATTGTAGTAATGCTCTAGTGTTTTGTTTACTGTAGTTAAATACATGCAAACAGATTTGGGTTTTTTTCCAGGTAACAGAATATTTGGGTTTTTTTAACTTAAATGTTGTTCTCGTCAACTCTGTTTTAGCAAAACAAATGTAACCTGATAGTGGAACAAAACAAGGGTGAGACAATAATGTGGACTTTGTTGTTATTTTCTGTGTAATGATGTATTGCATTCCACAGTACCAGAACAATATACTGTCTAAAACCCAAAATGTACCTTTCTTCTAAAAAACTCACAGAATCCAGAAACTTACTGTGAAATATCAAATAGTAAGCCATGTTTTGGTTATACCTATGCCTTTTTTTCTCTTTTTTGAAAGTAATAGCAGATGAGGTTACTTTGAATAATAACTTGTGCCTGAGAAACCCATCCATTAGCTTATTTATAGATGAGTATGCCTACCTACCTCTCACTTAGTTATTTCCTTATTAACCGCTATGTGATAATACTTCCCATTTATTTAATTTTAAAATTTATTTATTTATTTATTTATTTATTTATTTATTAAATAATAAAAATTAAAAGTTAATAACCTCATCCTCACAAAAGAGAAATGTGGTTCTGTATAACTGCCTAAAGATCTTAGTAAAAATAAGGATCATATTTTACTCTGAAATAATTTTGGATGTAGCCATTGAAAATCTGAACAAAGTTCTCCCCAAAGAAGAGATTCAGATAAAATACCTTGGTTTGTTCCAGTTTCTCATGCTGAACATTGTCTTGGGACCAATTCTTTCAGGTTACAAAAATCAATGTTTTATGCATGCAAGAAACAAATAAAAACAGTTCCCTGGATATAAATTGAAATGCTAAGAGTTTCTCTTAAGTAAGATCATAGTCATAGCGTTAATCATAGATAATTAACCTGAGACAGTTACTCAGTTAATTGTAAGTGTATAAAAGCCTTGAGAAGTGGACTCCACTTCAAGGCTTTAAAAAATCTCCTTCTGTTTTGTTTACCATTTCATAAAATCTATCTTGAAAACTGCAAGGACAATTTTTGTTTGTTTAGTTGAAAAGACGGTCCCAGCAACATTGCTTTTGATCAGACTTCATCCTTAGCACAGGCAAGTTTTCTTTCAATAATAGCTGGTATAGATGTAGGTAAAAAAAATCACCATCAAAAGAGGTACCCTTAAAAGCTATGTGAAAATTAATCTTTGACTGAAACAAAGGCAAGAAGAAAAATTACTACTGAAAGTTTTCAGTAGCATTTAGATATCTGAAGACTGATTTATTTGGAAAAAAAATCGTTTTGGTGTTACCCCTGTTAGCAATTAAACTATACATAACTGCTCCTTTGATTCCTTTCCATTTTGTGTAAATTTCTGAGCTCTTGAGATATCATATTTTATAATGTGTTATCTAGTATCATACTAAAAATCTAATGCATAACCTTATCAGATTCCCTAAGGAAGACAGGTACAACTAACTTTCTTCTTGGGCTTGAGGAAACCTACACGTATTGCCTTGATGTCAAAACTGTCTGAATCATCAGCTGCCCACAATCTACATTTATCCAAAACATCTACAGTTTCATAAAAACATATTATGCTCACTCATATTATAAGACAGGATGAACCCAGGAAAAGACTTCAGCTAAAGTTAAATCTCTCTAGAGAGGTGGCACCTTATGCCATATTATTCTTGTAGTTGTTTCTTGATGGTAAGACCTACATATTCTGTAAGTCCTCTGCTGTCTGTATGACAGTACCAACTGATGTGAAAGAAGCAAATATACCTACCTGTTTTGCAGAGGAAAACAAAGGTTTACTTTTTTTTGCAGACATTCTTGCCATGCCAGGAATTTTGCTTACCTGTTTATTGGTTTGTGGTTTGGGTTTTTGTTTTTTTTTTTTTTTTTTTTTTTTTTTTAATATTTCTTATTTCATTATGGCTGCAAAAATGAAATAGTGGGTAATGCCTGTTAGCTAAGAGACAGAGAAAGAGCAGGGTAGGTACCATGATGCATAGACAAAAATTTCCTGAATTTAATAGGAAGAATGCTATTGGCCAAGATTTTCCATGCAATATTTTCAGTACTTTATTATTACTATGTAGTTCAGTGCATTCTTTAAATTAAAATCTAAAGCATATAAGCTTCCATTCCTAAACACTGTGGCAATCTTTTCTGACTACAATTTATAGGACTCAACTTCCTAGAGCATTGGGAATGTCTTTTAGGGGTTTCTTTCTGTGTAAATCTCCGCTGAATTTAGTTGATTCTAAATGGATATGAGCAAGATATATTTCTTTTCTAGAATTTCAGACCGTATTGAAGGATGGAAATTCCAATTCCTAGGTATATTTTTTTAAGTAAGTCACACTGTTATCCTATGACTTGCATTTCCGTCTGAACTTGCCTTGGTCAGCGACTTCTTTGTCCCTCCTAATGTTAACCTCACATTATCTCCTGGTTAGTATTTCACAACAACCTTTTCACATATACATGCAAACAAAAACATGCACTAAGTGACCTTGAAGCTTCCCAACATTCTTTCACTAAGTTGCCTTAAACATTTGCCATTCTTGTCTCAATGAACTCAGATGAGGGGTGTAGCTACTCTTTTTCACAACAAAATACTTCTTTTTGTCACTTAGGCCTATTCTCCTAATTACTGATGAATACTTAAGGAAATATGTCATTTTTGAGCCTCAGTGGTGGTGTTATAAATATTTCTGCCCCTTGGCTGCCACTGGAAGCAGATGGTAGGCTGACAAGATATATTTAAATTCTGAGTGCCTTGAAGGAAGTACAAGCAGTAAACGAAGGTAATTTGAAGTGTGGTGAGTGTAAATCATACCTTCATCATCATAATTGTAAAACTAGGCATTGATTCTGGAAGAGAAATTTCTTACACAGGAATCTGTACTTGATATCGTAATATGTAGTGGTACTCTGTCAAAAAATGTCCAGGGCAGATCCTTTGCCAAAGACCCCAAATGTCCCATGCCTTACTCCTTCCTATGTCCCATCCCTTATTCCTTTCTGAGTCTAAAGAATGACGGTGTGCTGGGTCAGACCAACAGTCCCTTCAGCCCAGTAGCCTCTCCTTGACAATAGCTAAAAGCTGATATTGAGGGAAAAGTGTAAGAACAGGGGAATAATTTGTGATATCATCACTTATTTTCATCTCTGCCACCTATGGTTTATGTATTTCATAATATTGGTGGATTTTTCTTCCATGGCCCTGATAGGAACCACTGAAATCTGCTGTTGCAATCATACACCTCTTAGAAGACAACTTCTATCACTTCTTTTTAGGTCTGTTGCATAGACAGAGAACAGTAAGTGTATAGGATCTGAAATTCTTCGTGAAAATTCCCAGCTGTCACCTTTGTCCACAAAGAGAAAGCAGCTTTGTCTGGGTTTCAAGCATAGGTACTTCAATTAGTTATCTGAGGGTATGAATTTTGAAGCTGACATTTGCTTTTAGAAGATAGATTACTGCTAAGTGTTGAGTAGGCTGACAGGGGTCAGTCTACAAAAGAAATAGGAATAAAATTATTTACTATTATAACAGTAGGATATATGCCCCAGAAAGGCTTTACCAAGAGATCAAAATATTTTGCAAGGGTATGACTAGCAGCAATAAAAGCCAGGTTCAAATTTGAGTTCTCGCTACTAGCAGACTGGGTCAAGTCTGAAATCAGAAATCCAGAAAAATTAACCTAAACATTCCATTCCAACATTCTATGAGAAGCTTTTTTGCCTTTTTCAGGATGTCATGGTTTTGGTCGGATTAGCCAATCAGAATGACAGATGCCCCCCCCGCCCCCCCCCCCCAAAGAGAGGAGAGGAAGAGATAAGGAGATTTATGAGTTTAGAAAAAAACCCTATACTTTAATGAAAATATTAATAAATAATTAAATAATAAATAACAATAAAATAAAATTAAAAAAAAGTATACAGTATATATAAAACCATATCCCGCTCCCAGGATGACGATCGTGTCACCAGCAGTCACAGGGAATATCCCAGACTAGAGTCAGTGACGGACAGGAGCTGAATTCAGGATCTGGAGACTGGAATGCTCAGATTGGGATCAAAGGCAGACAAACAGACAGGGTCCTCCTCAGATGTCGGCCATTGAAGAAAGAGACTTGACCTTTTGATCCCTCAGCTTTTATACTGACTGTGATGCAGATGGGATGGAATACCCTCTAACGGGGCAAATAGCGAAGTTAGCTGACCTTGGTTGTTATAGCAATAAGTATAAGCAAGAGCCTCTGTGCATCCCATTCCTTGGTATAATCAGGTGTTATCACTCTGAGAGTGAACAGTTTCTGAACAATATGCTGGTAATTTCAGAGTTCAGTCAGTTAGAAGAGGCCCAGCTAAAAAGTTAAATTACAAATTAGAAAATTGGTTGTTTTACCTCAAACCAGGACACACACAATATTCAATTAGCTTAAAACTCAGTATTTTCATTAATGAGAGAAAAATCCAACAAGATTATTATCCAAACAGGATAACACCTAGTAACTAATTCCTCACATAATTATGAATTTGTAACATTTTGCTCGATATTTAGGTTTGTCAGTTCTTGCTGGGTAACAAAGCCCAGTTCAAACCAAACTGGTGGTATGGTATGAGTTACTTCTGCTCACTCTTCCTTACGCTTACTCCAGTCATGCCTTCCCTCTAGCTGTTCCTTGTTCTGCTCCTTCATGCTAGCCATGTTAGGTAGCCCAGCAGAGACACGAAGAGATTTTTATTTTACATCTGAGCAAATGTGGGATTCTTCTGCATACAAAATACAGTCTGGTGCCACATATAAAATTCTGGGTTTGATCAAATGAAACACACACAGAGAAGAGTCTTGATTTCTTTCTGAAGTTCTCACTTAGAAAGTGCTAAAGGCACTTTGAAGGAACATGGCCACTTATCCCATGTACATTTAGACATGGATACTGGACTAGATTCTTGAACAAAACTACTATTAGAAATTTTCCTCCATTTCATGATAGGACTCCTTTTTTGATAGCAATGTCTGGCAGTCATAATACAAAACTAAGCATATAAAAATGACACTTCAGGACTACCTATTTCTCCCGTCATGTTCATTCTCTAGTCATGAACAGCTCACTCTGTCTTTTTTGGGTTTCTCTTTGGAATTCTTGTTGGAGAGAGCAGCGGAATCCTGGAAGTTTTGTTTTCATATTAGACCAGGTCTAATGTGAAAGCCATCAGGTCTACACAACAATATTTTGTTGCTATTTACTCGTTACTCTCCAGATCAGAACACAAACATGTTTTATTCATTTATTTTTTATGCAGTTTGAAAACTGTGAACATTTATGATTAAGAAAAAAAGGTTAATAATATTTGGGAAAAAAGGTTAATAATATTTGGGAAAAAATAAATAAGCAGTATCATTAATAGTTACTTGTAAACTGAGCAAAGGAAACAACCTATTTGCATTGCACTATGTCTATGTTACAATTGTTGCCCTAAAAAAGGCAAAATCTAACCTGAGACTAAATGGGCTGGTGAAATAATCAATGTAATTATCTGAAAAAGAGGGAAAGAGACTGCTCTTTGATTTTCATATCAAAATGTTTTCTACCTAGATACATAACTGTAAGAGTTGTAAAATAGCTGGAACTATTTATTTTTGTATTTTGTTTGCTAAACATGAAATAAGGCAAATTCATTTTAATGAGAATTTTAATGAGAATAAAAGAATTTATTCCAAGCATTTTATAGAAGATGAAAAAGTAATAAGTTTAAGAAGATGAAAAAAGAATACATTTAAGAATATTTAACACGTAGATTACTTTTTATTATGCAAGTACACATGTACATTTATATGCCAATTTTATATTGCTTGCCAGCTTGAACCGTAACCTAGAGACCTTGCTAAGAGCTGGAAGAAACATGGGTTAAAGAACTTGTACAATGGCTGCAATAGCTTCTCTTCCTACAGAAGAAAAAACATTTTACTTACTATTAATTAAGTTAAAAGGTCAAAAAATCTAAGACTACAGCTAAGATCAGCTGAAAAGGTCAAAAATGTGTAGCACCAAAGCACACATATGCATGTCAGCCAAAGTTTGTCCTGAAAGCGAGGCCTCTGACGTGTCTATACATGGCAAAGAGAAGAGACTCCAGTTAGAACAAGCTACTCCTGATCAAGGGGTTACATCCATACGATTCTGAGTAGAAAGGGGTTCCACATACAGCTCCAGAATACCTCCAGTCAAACTCACATAGCTGTTCATGTTTCATACTTCACTACACAATACAAGCATGACATGGATTAATTTTCTATGTGTTGCTGGGTGGCCTTGTTCAAGGAAAGAAAAACCTTGTTAGACAAGTTTTCCTGTTTGCTGTTGGAATCAGGGAGTGGGACTGAAAGGCATATGAAAGTCAAAATTTGTTTTTTACAGGGACCTGTATGCAACTGAACTAGAGCCAACATTTCTTTGAGGATAGTTCTCACTTAAAAGTCACTTTATTTTTTTTTTTGTTGTTGCTGTTGCAGTCATTACATGAGTCAATCATTGAAAAGCGCCAATAAACCGTGATAGAGTTAAGAATAGATTACAGAAAAATTCTTGAGTGACAGCATGCTTTGCTTCAACTGGTCAAAGTACTATTTAGTTAAATAAATCTTGACAGTCTGGGAAAAATATATTGAGAAAGCAGCAAAGTTTTTGAGACTGGAACAAAGCTAGTTTGGCTAATAAAATTTTATGTGATTATAAATGTGCTCAGGTTTTACGGGTCAGGTAGTTTTTGTTGAGAAATAACTTTGTATTGGAAAGACTTAGTAAACAATCATGCAAATTTTTGTTTTGAACTGCAAATTTGGACTGCATTAAAAACAGGAGCTAAAATAAGAAGTAATGTTTGGAGCTACTTACATGTATAGCTGTCAATTATGCTGGTAAATTGCATCTTACTTTAATCCTAGTTTTAGGGTCAGAAGGCCATATGACCATTTACTTGAAATGCTTTAAATAATCATTTGTTAAAAACATCTCTGCTATACGCTTCCTCAATTTTTATAAGATGAATAGCTTCCTCTGTGTGCATATACCTTCTGATTTATGTCTTTCAAACATATGCACCATATTCTCTGTATAGAACTTTTACCTTCATAAGACAAAGTCTGCGTTTGTTAGGTGTTTTAAAACAGAAAATTCTTTTGCAGCTTCAAAGCCTCATTGTATTCTTTAAAATATCATCCAGAACTATGCTTATTGCAAAATAAACATGTGAAATATAATTAGAAGAATACTCCAAAGCTCTCCTCTGCTCAGTTGTCATGGTTGATTACTTTAAAGGAAAAATCATCTGGATGAAAGAACTGGCTTCATTGAAGTCAATAGCAAACATCCTCTTGACAGGACTATGACCAAGATTTCCACAGAAAAAACTGTATTGATATAAAATAGGACTTTTTTGAAACAGCCTTGACCCCCAAACTACATGCTTTTGACTAGTCAACAAACCAAATCTGACAACTTTGAAAATCTCATCTGTAAATCACAACTGCAACACAAACCTGGCAAACATATAAACACATTTAAGTGAATGTCTCCAAGTGAAGACAGATCCAACCCCAAGTTAAAAAGGAATGAGAACCTGTCAGTGCTTAATAATGTCTAACTTTTAGGCACATTGTGTAGCTTTGAGGCCTAGGCATCTCCAGTAGTTCCATCAAAATTAGTCCCAGTTACATAAACTAGTGCCTGTTAAGGTAACTAACTGAAAATGCTGTGGGATAAACGTCCCTCCCTTGCACCTCAGCACTTTATTGAGCCTCAGAAAGTATCCTTTACACTCAGGGTTTACAGCTTGGAATTTCTCAAAACCTTTCTTTGAAAATGGAGACAGGTGAAGCCTAGGAATCTCCTACACCTTATTAACACCTTATTAATAAAACACGTCTCAGTCTAAAGTACTAGATTTGAATACAGGAAAAACATGTACGCTTCCCTCCTTTGCCCTGATCTTAGCTTTCCCTTCACTGTATAGTACCAAAAATCACAAGCTGGAGTCCTTTCAGAGTGAAGGGGTGTTGTTAATTCTATGTCCTTCCTTTGAAGCCATTCCACTCTGCAAAAGAGTACAAAATACTGAATGTGTCAGAGATCAAGAGCATGTGCAAGATTGACTAGACCAACAATTAGGGCATTTATCTGTCAAGGGAAATTCAAAGGTTCTGGTTTATGGTCTCACACTTTTATGGTTCATCTGTGCAGTCTTTCAGAATTAGGGATAATAGGACAGGACTTGCTTAACCCAGGAGAAATTATACCAATTTTATAGTCTCTAACAAGTTAACATTAGCAAATTGTGAGCATATCAAATGTTTATGAGATTAAACACATTGTTCAGTTAATGATCATTGTTGGCAGCAGACCCAGAATGAAGACTGCTTAATGGGTGTAGGTAACTCCTGCTGACCAGCTCCATGAAAGATATGTGGTGATCACAATGCTGAAGTGCAAATAGACACATGCATAATTTTTAGGACCTAAAATGCCTAATGGGGAACCACACCAGAGAGGATAATTCTCACAATTATAAACCTGTTATGCAAACTTTGCATGAGCAAACCTGAGAGACATAAAAGCACTTGTTAGGAAGATTCTGTTAATAAACAGTAGCAATGGCTGTGGTTAAATGTCTCTCTCCTTCTTCTTGTTTTTTCCTTTTTCTAGCAGGAGCCATCTAATGATGTATTTTTTTATATGTTTTGCTAAGACACTTCACAGTATAATTGCTAATCTATGTTTCAGCATCACAATAATTGGCACTGCTCTTAAACTCAGTGTCCTTTACTGTGTCCTAGATGTCCTACTATTTAAAATGCCATACTAAGTCTATTTCATAAAATCAGAATCATAGAATCACAGAATGTTTTGGATGGGAATGAACCTTTAAAGATCTTCTAGTCCAACTCCCCTGACATGGATAGGGACATGTTTCACTAGATCAGATAGTTCAAAGGCCCCATCCAACCTGGCCTTGAACATTTCCAGGGATGGGGCATCCACAACTTCTCTGGGCAACCTGTTCCAGTGTCTCACCACTCTCATTGTAAAAAATACCTTCCTTATAAAACTGTTGCCCCTTGTTACATCTCTACAGGGCCTAGTAAAAAAGTCTCTATCTATCTTTCTTCTAAGACCCCTTTAAGTATTGAAAGGCTATAATAAGATCTCCCCAGAACCTTCTTTTCTTCAGACTGAACACCACAACTCTCTCAGCCTTTCTTCAGAGGAGAGGTGTTCCAGCCATCCAATCATTTTTGTGACCCTACTCTGGACTCACTCGAACAGGTCCATGACTTTGTTGTGCTGGGGATCCCAGACCTGCAGTACTCCAGGTGGGGTCTCATGAGAGTAAAGGGAGAGAATAACTTCCCTCAAACTGCTGGCCATGCTTCTTTATATACAGCCCAGGATATGACTGGCTTTCTGGGCTGTGAGCACACACGCTGTCTCATGTCCAAGTTTTCATCCACTAGTATCCCTAAGTCCTTCTCTATAGGACTGCTCTCAATCACTTCATGCCCCAGCCTATATTGATATTGGCAGTTGCCCCATCCAGGTGTAGGTCCTTGCACTTGGTCTTGTTGAACTTCATGAGTTTCACATGGGCCCACTCCTGAAGCCTGTCAAGGTCCCTCTAGATGGTATCCCATTCTTCAAGCATATGAAATACAGCACTCAGCTTGGTACCATCTGCAAACTTGCTGAGGGTGCACTCAGTCCCACTCTTGATGTCATTAATAAAGATACTGAACAGTACCACTCCCAATACAGCTCCCTGAGGGATGTCAGTTCTTACTGATCTCCATTTGGACATCGAGCTGTTGACTGAAACTCTTTGGATGTGGACATCCAGCCAATTGCTTATCCTTAACCTCTATTTCTCATAAAGGTTTTGAGAGACTTAAGAACCTCAGTATGGAGAGAGGGAAATCTAGGTCATCAAGATTAATGAACCTCATTCAGGATGAGAGAGTAAAGCCAACTGGTTAATCCAATTAAATGTTTTGAATATTTTAACTGCAGTGAATGCAAAAGCATGTTTCCCTGAACAGATATTTATAAATAGTCATATTACTTATACACATAGTGTGTGTGATCGTGAGAATATATATATATAGAGAGAGAGAGAGAAAGGGAGACAGGGATACAGTGAAAGAATGACATTTAACTACTTTTTTTGTATTATCACTTCCGTCTGTTCATGAGGCCTGTGAAGAGTGGAAATAGATCATTGTCTACTTCACTGAATTGCTTTTTGAGAAGGCTAGGGTAAGGAAAATTAGGGACCCTTTTACCTTACTCTAGCTGTCCAATTCAGGGAAAAACATATTACTTCTGAGGAAAGAACTTGAGTATTTGAGCTCAAGATGTAATTGGTGCTCAAATATTTGCAGAAAGTTATTGTGAAATTGAGATGCAAACATAAATGTGGCATTTCGAAATCATGTGTGGGAATGCTTTGTGTTAGCTTCATCATTCAAATGCATTTTTAAAAGTTAAATGCTGTTGTACATTTTTAGTATGTTTCATTTTGTGTTTTGCATCTTTATGTGCGACAGTCAAGATCTGATGTAACAGGATCTTGAAGGTAGGATGCAGAATTTATGTTTAGGCTCTTAAGAACTAGTCGTGGTTTTCAAGAAACATTCATTACACAGAAACTAGTAAGAGATACTGGCTCCTCACACCAAATATGTAGGATTCTAAGTAGCACTTTATGTAAAGTATTTGTAGAACATTTTATGTAAAGTAAATTTTAGAAAATTGCACCTCTTAGAACTACAAAATGAATTGTATACTTAAATCAGCCTTAGATTCAACTGTTTAAAAACAATAAGCTAAGAAAATCAAAGTTAGGTAATGCCTATATCAGGATGTTTGTGCACTGTGAAAAAGTCGTAATACTGTGATCATAAGCAATATTTAGAGCAGCATGTCTATATTTTCCACCCTCTATATTGAACATATGTTTCCACCCCTTATTCTGTGGGACCTTAATCAAAATTTGCTTCTGGATTTTCCTTCAGCACCTATCACTACTGATTTCAGAATTAAAACCTTTTTAATGTATTACCCTAACTTTTCTGTCAAAAAAAGAGTTCCATTTTGCCACTGGAAGACAAGAACAGATAAGATAGATGTGAAAATGTTCTGCAAGATCAGGTCCCTAATTTGACATTTCTAGTACCTGTTATTTGCAGAACACTTAGCACTGAATGGCGCTTCTTGTGTCCAAAACTTATCTCCCACTCGTTGCTGTTTGTTACTGCGACTGAGTAGCATGTCCATCAATTAGATATCAGGTCATCAAGCTGAGCATTCTGAAAATAAGAAACAAATAATAGTGACCGTCTGTGAAGAGACAGATTAACTGACTTGGCGTTGGAATTTTCCATAGAATCATTCGTTTGCTTTGACTAATGAGACCTTTTCTCTCTGCTTGCAATCACATTAGTCACTCGGTATGCTCTTTCTAAATTCAGCAACAAGCAAGAATCCTGCAATCAACAGCTTTCTTCAGCATATAATGCTGAGCTTTTAACACAGGAGATCTACTCTGCACATCCAAAGGAAAAGGAAAGGGAAAAATAGGATGTGATCATGTAAAGGAAACCTCAATTCTGTCGTATTTTAACAGATTGTATTATCTTGACAGATTTTAAGAGTGATGGCTGCAAATCTCTACTTTTATGTACTTTGCATGAGTAAACAACATTTCTTAGTCTTCCTAAAAAGTAAGCCGGAAAAACACAAATGTGATCAAATTGGTACCTATTTTTAGGCACAGAAGTTAGGAGATATGAATCACCTTTCACAGGTTTCTGTAGCCTCTCCCTCTCTCTCTCACTTAGGCAGGTTGGAAAAGCTGGCTTCTAACTTAAGTGCCATGGTTAAGTCCCTGCAGAGAAATAAAAAAAAAAAAAAGAACAGAGAAAAATATTTTGATCCTATATTTTGATAATGCCATTTGTGTACAGCCATTATAATGAATATCTTTTAATTGTCTATTTATGCTGTTATTTCTGCTATTCATGGGGCAAAATGATACAGCTTCAGTATGCAGTTAATTGATAACAATTTGCCCATAAGTACTGTTTTTCTTATATACAGTGCACATTGCAAGATAATTCATAGACTTTGTTTGATAGTTTTCGTTTTTCGAAAGCTGATACATCTGTACACTCTTCTGTTACAGAACTGATGAGACAGGATACATCTGAAAATGAGACATCTAAATAATACAATATGTTCAAGCACATACTTGTCTCCCACAGAGCCCGACTAATCTTATTTGCCAAAAGCTTTCACACTCTTGTCCAAACAATGAGCGCTGTCTCAGAGCTTGATCTCACCAGGCGAAAATACAATGCAGAGAAGGAAAAAAAAAACCAGTCTGGTATGAAATGTAAGGATAGTTGGATGTAAGAGGGAAGTCAGATAATGAGTTCTTGGCAAACTATGGCAAATATCCCATGGAAAAAAAGTCTTGCATTACAAGGAGATAAAAAAATTCTTTTCTCTGAGCCTATATGATCCCAGCGAGAAACAGTTCTCATTACACACAGGCCTCATTACACAGTCTCAGCCCAGGCTATTCTAAGACAAAGGGATCCGACTCTGAAAACATATGGAGAAAAACATAAGCATAAAATAATTTAGCTTGTAATACAGTCACTTCTTTCTTGCTTCCTTGTGAACAACTTCACAGTAGAACACATATAAACGTGGCTCTGAAGCACATATAAACAAACTCCTTTTATTCTGAGAGAGTCTCTCCTATTAAGTACCAGTCAGGGCAGAAGCCCATTTTTATTTCAGAGATAGATGGAGGAATCTCGGAGCAAGGTTTACACCTGATTATGCTCAGGCTGAATAAATCCTTGAGGAAGCCCAGGCTTTCAGTCCTGGTGTTCAAAGAGTATCACAGCAGCCTGTAGGTCTGTGGGCCAACAACAGGAGCGACTGGGCTGTGCAGTCTCCTCCTGAAACCCAGCCCTTTGTGCATTGGGCTTTGTGCAGCTCGCTAGTGAAATTCAGGCTCGACTAACTAGTGAGGCCCACATCTGGAAAGACCAAGGTGAGAGCCAGTGTCTGGGTAATGGGGCCAGGACCTGGGCATAGAGATCCGATGGACCTAGGGCCTCAGCTCATATTAAGGGCCCCATGAATCTGTGGGTGTAGCAATCACAGAGACCAAGAGTGTGTGCGCATCAAAGGTGAGCCTCAGCCAGAGAGGAGCAGCGAGACTGGGCTGTGTGTGTTTTTCCGAGTGCTGTGGGGTTTTTTGTGATACTGGTAAAGGCACCTGTGCTGGTCCATGTGTCTGGCTGTGTTTGCATCCTCTGTGTGTTGTGTGAATTGTCTGTATCTACTTCTTGGAGTTCATCTTCTCCATCGCTGCTGGCTGGACTTGCAAAGGCAGGGTGGCAGCAGCACACATCAGGCTGGCATAGGTAAGAACTCCAGCTTTGCGAGTATACCAGATTCGGCTCTCCTGGGCCAGGAAGGAGGAACCCATGAAGTCCTGAACAGCACTGGATTCAGCTACTCCTTAACAAAGACAGCTGGTAAGGGTGCCGGGGAATGAACGGGATGCTGGTCAATAGGCTAGTAATTCCCACAGTGATGTCCATAGCATAAGAAGAAAGGCTGTTCAGTCTCTGTGGTTTCTGGAAAATGTTTATTGTGTTTCCAAAAAAGGCATACTCTGAGCAGTGAGCGTTTTGAGGACTGTTCTTGTCATCACATCTATTCTGTTACCTGTTGAGGAAGATTCCATTCTCAGATGCAATGAGTCTGCCAAAGTTTCTCTGTTTGTTCACTATGGATAGCCTGCAAAAGGATGCCCAGGTGGATGAACTGTGGATGAAGCTGTGTGTTTTTCCTTTTCCTAAATGTTTTCATGAAGACTTTGGAACAGAAGAAGGCTGGTTGAAAAAAAGAATCATTATGCACAAGAACTCATGCAGCCAACCGATGAAATGCAGAAACACAGTTACCATTGGAAACAAACATTCCACTTTGAATTCTTTATAACAGCTTTTCAATAAGCAGCACTGAGATGCTTCCTAAACATGAGACTATCAGCTAAAATCCATAACTCTAGTGGTTACTAAAATCACACATATAATAGATGTATTTTCTTACAACCCATTATAATTTCCTGATGATAGCTACTGATGACAAAAGTCATAATAAATCTTTCAGTTTCACTGAGGCTTATGACTTCAACCAATGTATATAACCAATGTATATAATCATAATTGGATTTTATTAAGAGTAAGATTGTATATTACAAATTTAGCCTTTGGTTACGCTTTATCAGACTTGACAGAAAGACAGAGTTTAAAAGCTTGCCAATTTTTCTAGGAATATCAGCTGGTCCAATGAAAGATGGCATCTAACTCTATAAAACTCACCAGGGTTTCAGAACATCCATCTGTTACAGTTTTGCTAATTTTTTACATTTGGCTATGAATTTCCTCATACTTGGGCATGCTTCTTAAACCTTGACCTATGGCTTTGTGGGAATCTTAACATTTATCTAAAAGACAAAGTTCAGCCTTCATCAAAATGTTCCCCAAAATAGGATTTTAAAAAGACACCTCATTAACAATCTATGGAAGATGTCCTGAATTTTTAATTTGTGTTTTGTAGCTGTGCTGTTAATGATACTCACTGTCTGAGAGTTACAAAACACTTACTCAAGTGCAGTACTCGGGATCAAGACACCCATGGTTTAGTTCTGCCTTCAGTAAATCTCATAGCCTGCACATTCAAATGTCTGTGGTAGGCTCCGAGTCATCCGTTTTCCCCTTGGTAAATACAACATTCATTTTGCTTCTGCAGTAGAGAAATAATTATATTTAGACCTGGTAACTGTTGCCTGTGGGTTTTTTTGGCGCCTTTGTTCACTGCCTTTGGAGTTAACAGGCCATGTGTCTAATTACATCTCCTCAGGAGCGAAAAAAAGCTCTTGTGGAAAGTCTGTGGGCTGCCTCTAGAGGACCATCATTTATTGTTATGTATGGTTATGGAGGTTTTTGTAGGTGAACGGGAGGCAGTTACGCTTAAATTTTGAGCTGAATGGAAGTGGTATGGATGCATTACTGCACGGCTGAACCTACTGTCTTTTCAGCAGGATTTAGCACTACACCAAGCACTATGGTAACTGCTTAGTATAAACATCCATCTGCCTGGACTAAGCAAGCATTTTGTAAAACAGCCCAGGGATTCAGTTATTCAGTTATTACAGATTTGTATCTGTAAATGTGAACAAAGTCAGTTCACATTTATCCACTCATAAATTTATTTCTGTTGCTAATTTTTCATCTGCTTGTGGGAATTACATATACCAGTATAATCAGTGGCCCAAGGTTCATGGGTCTTGATTTCAATGCATTCCTATATCACAGTTTTTTAATGTGGTCTTGGTCAAGTCACTGCCTTTAATTTCCTCTAGAAAATGGAGAAAGTAATTGGATTCTGCTTCTCAAGGAGGAAGACAATTTAGTTTTTGTGTATGTTTCAGATACTGATGTGAGGGAATTCTTCTAATCGCTTAATAGACTTTTATGCACTTTCTTTTAGTATCCTTCTGAAGATTGTATATTTCAGGCTGCCAAAACTAATGGAAAGGAAGAGAGAATAAACTAATGTTAAATAAATCTACAGGAAAAAGTGAGCGATCATGATAGTAAAGTGTATAAAGGTGTCTCAGCAGTGGACTCCATCCTCATATACAGGGACAAGCAGGCACATGGCCAAGGCAGGGCGATGTGGTACAAATGTGTGTGATGCATCAGACAGCAGGGAAGTGGTGGGAGGACAGAGGCTGAAATTCCTTGGCTCCTTTCACTCAGTACAGTGTATGCAAGCTTCCTCCTGGGGGGAAGTAACGTAGGGCAAAATGCTCATCTAATACAACTTTACCACTTCTTTTGTATTATATTGGATATCGCTAAACATCATTGTAGTGCACACATCACATTGCCTTTTTTTTTTTTAAATTCCATTAGTTCATATTTTCCCATGATGGTTGTCTGTATGATTCTCACTATCTGTTAGTTTGAAAGCATTCCTAGTTAATCCATCCTCTATATTATTTCTAAATATATGAAAAATTCTCATGTATAGAAATTATCTCTTAAGGATAACACTTTAATCCAGACACTCCTTGGAAGTACAACTGATTATTAATCACAACTTACTGTTTTTTATTTCTTTGTGCATCCATGAAAATGGTAGAATCTAGGTTTTTTGTTACATAGAAGAGTTAGATGCAGTATCTTGCTAAATTGAACGTAATTGGTGCACATGTTCTGTCCTTTTAAGACTCTCAAATGCACAGTGTACCTGTCAGACACAGTCTGTGATTTGTGAAGTAGGCTAATTTTATTTCTCATTAATGGGTTTTCTTTGGTTGTTATTAAATTCCCTAATTACTATCTTCATTATTTTTTTCTCAACAAAAATAATACTAAAAAAAATCTTGGGAATTTTGTAAGACAAGTTTTATCTCCTCTTTGATTTGTGGCAAATAAAGTGATATTTTTTTTCTCCTACTTCTTTGAACAATGCCTTTTTGCCACTTCAGATCCATTTTCTCCCTTTTGTCTCTTCTCCTTTTACCCTGTGTTTTATTCGCTATCTGTGTACTCCTGCTAAGACTTCTTCATCTTTGCTACTGGGTCATCCATCACAGCTGCCAGCTATTCCACCTTTTTTTGGCAGCTGGCCTCCATCTCCTGCTTCTATTATTAGATACTTTTCCCTTCTCAAGTGCCAGGCACTCTCCACATCTAATAGCTAATGTACTAAGCAGAAGAAAACATTATTATGGCTTAGATTATTTTCCCAAAAAACAAAATAAGCATTCTAAACCCCAGAAATTCCTGTTCATTGCCTTAGCTGAATTTCTACCATAAATTAACAGAAATATTTTTATTAACAGAATTATTAACAGAATTAACAGGTATTAACATAAATAATTAAATAAATAAATACAGTATATTTTTGAGAAAATTAAAAATATCAAATCATAAGAACAGAGGCACTGGCACCTATTCAGATATAGCTGTCTTTGGGCAAATAGTTACTTGCATTCCCACAAGCAGAATAACAATTTTCTTTGCGATCCAACCAAATCTTGTCATTAGATGCCAGGGAGACCTTATAGTGGCCTTCCAGTACCTGAAGGGGGCCTATAGGAAAGCTGGGGAGGGGCTGTTCACAAGGGCATGTAGCGATAGGACAAGGGGCAACGGTTTTAAACTAGAGCTGGGCAGGTTTAGATTAGACATTAGGAAGAAGTTCTTCACAAGGAGGGTGGTGAGACACTGGAACAGGTTGCCCAGAGAGGTGGTGGAGGCCCCATCCCTGGAGACATTCAAGGCCAGGCTTGATGAGGCTCTGAGCAACCTGATCTAGTTGAAGATGTCCCTGCTTACTGCAGGGGGGTTGGACTAGATGGCCTTTAAAGGTCCCTTCCAGCCCAACACATTCTATGATTCTATGATTCTATGCTGAATCCCATGTCAAACTTTTCAATGCAATTAATAGAAGAAAGTTATTTTAAAACAAAAAGAAGAGAAGTGAGATTTTTCTTTGGCAGACAGACATTCAAATTCAAAGCTCAAAGAGTCATCATTTGAAAATGTAGCACTGTTCAGAAGTGGCTATAACTCAGAGTCTGCTTTGCAGTGAGTGGCTAGCTGTCGGTTATCATATTGCAGCACAGGTTAAAAATCCACTTTTACCAAAACTCCCTCCCTCAAAAAACCCTGAAAAAATAATCAGGAATATTTCCATTCACTTTACATCCTTTTGGCTGTCAGCCTCAAGTAACTGGCATCTCTTACAATGTATATCCTACCTAGCAAATGAAATATGCACTTTATCATCTGACAGGAGACTTCAAGACCTTTACTACTCTTCTATATACATCAGGGGAAAAAGGGAGGAAAAAAAAAAAAAAAAGTCCTTCAGAGAAATTCTTGTTTGGTGTCCATTTTGTACTGCAAATAAAGAGAGGTAAATAAAAATGTACGAATCGCTGCTCTAAGAGAAAAACATTGTGAAGCTTTGCTAAGATATAGGCTCTACTTTGTCACTCAGGTAATCTGAGAAAATGAGTGTCAATGATCTTTATTGCCATAATTTACATGTTTTCAAAATTTCCCCTCTAGCACCCCATACCTTATTATAATCAGTTTTAGCTGAAGTCTGACATTATTCAGGGTGTTGCTGCTAAAACTGAGATGAAAATTCCTTTGACAATCCTGCAAGTTTTTGGTTTTGTCCACTGGTGGAAGATCAGGGAAGATATAATTGCATTGCTAGTATTTAGTGTTCTGCTTCTGATTTGCCAGCTATTTAACTGTGCCCATTTGTTCATTAACTTTATTAATGTTTTTTTAAAGAGCAAACAAGGAAAGAAACACTGCCAAGAGTATGACCAATATTTCTTACTTCTTCATGACAGTTAACTTCTTTGTGTGACTATGTCATTTGTCATTATTCTTTTATGAACATATAGAGCCCCAGGAATATATTATCCTATCAGATTTTGGGTAGTAATATTTTTCTTTCAGCATTGCTTTTCATAGGTTTGCTTATACCAAGAAATAAAAAGTAATGCATGTTCTCTCAAATATGTCTGCATTAATCTTAAACATGAGGAAAGCTCAAAATGAAAACAAATCTTAGAAAAATTGAAGTTCCTGATGGCAAGGTTGGAACTATTACAAAACAAACATCTAAGGAGTGTGCAACATATCTGAGACAAATCTTTCCAAAGTCATATTTAAGCTTTCTCTAGGACATTTTTCTCAACCCTGAACAGCTCAACAATAGCAGATGCCTACAGTGTTGCCTTTAGAGATAGGACAAGTTTTTGGGCTCTCTTATCCCAACTTTAACATCGTCGTGAGGTCGCTGTATGCAAATAAATCTTCAGAACAATTCCTGGAGATTTCTATCCGCTCCTACCTGTCTTCTAACCTCAGTAATACATGTAGGCTACTTCATAGAATCATAGAACAGTAGAATCATAGAATGGTTTAGGTTGGAAGGGACCTTAAAGATCATCTAGTTCCAACCCCCCTGCCATGGGCAGGGATACCTCCCACTAGACCAGGTTGCCCAAAGCCCCATCCAGCCTGGTCTTGAGCACTTCCAGGGATGTGTTCATCATATTACTTCTTTGATTATCTCTGGTACTTACAAGAATCCAGGTTAAAATACAGTTTCAAGTTTATCCAGAATTACACAAAGATTTCTCAATATGTTAATATTGAAATATGCTCAATATTTATCAGCTTAGATTTGCTATGCAGTTTAAGCAATCTATTGACTTAACCTGACTTTTTCCTTCCTGCATGATATGATTTGCATTGAGAAGTGTTTCCTAGTCTCATAAGAATTCACAAATTATTCTAATAAAAAGTATCAATGAGACAAAATATTTGATAATATTACAATTTATATAATTGTAAGTAAAATGGTAAATCATGGATAATATTGCAATATTATACTCTCTTGCTAAGATTACTCGAAAGAACTCTTTGCAATGTAACAATAATATTGTTGATTGATTTAGGATTTGAAGCATCCTTTTACCTTCACAACGTTTTCATCTTTATAGGTTTAGCCTGCCACAGAATGCTGTAATAGCAACAAGGTTCAGAGCCTGTCATTTCCAAACTATTTTCAGTTTGCAGTGTCTGGGTGCCTGTGCAAGTTTAGCCTGATAAGACCTAATAGATAGTCTTATCACTCTTCTTGGTTAAATTAGCTTTGGGGTTGAAAACAAGTTGGATACCTCTTTACAGTAAAACTACCTGTACACTGTCATTGTAGCTATTAGTACATATTCCATACTAATCTGGCAAAGGGGAAGTTGAATTGCATGAACAGTAGTAGAAAACAGTTGCAAGGCACTCCAGCGGACTGTTAAAAATTAAACATGCATGAAGTATTCCTCCAGATACCACATATTCCTTGTGTATGCCAATCCTATATCTAGGTATCCCGGGTCCAGTGAAGAGAAATCAACAATTCATGAAACTTGTACGCTGGTATTCAGAACAATGAGCAATGCTTCCCCCACTTTTCTCTGTGGAGACAGAAAGAAAAAGGCTGAATTGGGCACTGCAACACCTTTGAACAGAATCCACTCAGAGCGCTGATGCATGTGCTGAAGAAGTTCTGCAAGACGCAACAAAGATGACAACACCTAGGAAATTAAGACTTTTATTATACTCACAGTGTGTGTAAACATATGGCTATATATGTGTGTGGGTGCATGTCGTATGTGTAAATGAAGGTGCATTTTCTTTTCTTGTGGCACTCCACGGTCTGTAACAGAAGAATTTTTAGGATGCTCTGACAGAAGTCAGTAAGTGGTTTGGGGTTTAATTTGATGTAGTATCCATATAGATAACATCATTTAAACTCTGGCAGTTCACTAACTTTCTCTTAGGACTCATGTGAAAACATTTTCCTCTGCCTCTCTTACATGTTTGGCATGATAAAAGAATGTATAGCTTTGCTATTTAAGGTTTTAGTACAGCAGTGTAAATCGCCTTGTTAGCAAATACATGAAGCTGCTTGACTGTCTGATTCAAGAATTCTTTGAGCAACAACGTTAAACTAGGAGCTTAAGGCTACAAATGGCTTGCACAGTTCTGTGGCACAGATATATTAACATTGCTACTGTCCTTGGTAATTTTCTGAGACCTCTCACTGTGGCATTATTATGGGGATCTAAATTGCTCATATATTCTTCTTTTTACTGTATGTTTTTAAAGTAAATTTCACTCTCTGTGAAAGCAGCCACGTTGGAACATGCGGACCTTTTTTTTTAATAAAATCTGATAAGTAATAAGAGGAAATAAAATTCTCACATCTGACCTACTGCCATGATTTGCCCTGATGATGGGACCCTCTGAAGGATGAAAGCAAATTGCTCTTCAGTCCCACTCTGTGTTCTTTTCCTTTTGTGCTGAGAAAGCCAACCAGGTTGTTAACAAATGCAAACTGTTATAGTATTTTCTTTTATTTTTTATTCATTTTCTGATGTGGAAAATTGGGCCACTAGAAACCAGACTGCGATCAATGCATTTCAACATAAAACATGAAGCAGCCTTCTGAAAGTAATATCTCTTATTTGACGGTTTGAACTTAGTAGTGGAAAGCTGGTGTCTACATTTAGAAATCTGACCACTACCCTTGCAGCAGTCATGAAATCTCTGATTTTAAACATAAAAATATGTCCAGGTGTAAAGATTGCAGCCTGAACGGATGTGACACAGCCTTTGAATGCTGATGCTGAGTCTCTGACCACCATTTAGAATACAGTTACATTGGTAATGTGTCACTACTTCTTAAAAGGGGGAGCTGGTGAAAGGACTCTCTTCTTCTCAACTTGTAGTATCTATTCTTGTCCTTCACTGAAAAATTAGATAAGAATTCATTATACATGATTAAATACTATCCTACTGCCAGCGAGTCCATTGCCAGTTGCTTATCCATTCTCCAGATGTGAGGCACAGAGTGGATGTTTCTCCTGGATCAGACTGACAAAGCCTGCAGGGACTATTTTTTGGAAGAAGTCTGCCTTTCTTTGCAGTGCTGTATTTCCTAGAATCATCTAAGAACCTGTCTGTGAAGCAGATGGTCTTCAATCTCTCCTATTCTTTTTCCAGGGCACATTTTGACTTTGACTTTTGCTCTTTTGTGGTAGGGCTTCTGTTTACTACAGGAGAGGAGAAGCTCCCTGGCCCAAGGAATGCAAAGCACTTACTCTACCAATCTGTGGCCAGCGATCACAGAGGACTAAAGTCCCTGTTTTAGGCTGGCATCTCCCAGGTCTGTGTTCCTAGTTACATAAATAATCAAGCTCTGTGATTTTCTTGCACCCTCAGCAAGTTTGCTGATGACACAAACCTGGGGGGGGGGCGTGGCTGACACACCGGAAGGCTGTGCTGCCATAAAGAGAGACCTGGACAGGTTGGAGAGTTGGGCAGAGAGAAACCTTATGAAATTCAACAAGGGCAAGTGTAGGGTGCTGCACCTGGGGAGGAACAACCCCATGCACCAGTACAGGTTGGGGGCTGACCTGCTGGAGAGCAGCTCGGTGGAAAGAGACCTGGGAGTCCTGGTGGACAACAGGATGACCATGAGCCAGCCATGTGCCCTTGTGGCCAAGAAGGCCAATGGCATCCTGGGGTGCATCAAGAAGAGTGTGGCCAGCAGGTCGAGGGAGGTCATCCTCCCCCTCTACTCCACCTTGGTGAAGCCACATCTGTAGTACTGTGTCCAGTTCTGGGCTTCCCAGTTCAAGAGGGACAGGGAAATGCTGGAGAGGGTGCAGCAAAGGGCTACCAAGATGATTAGGGGATTGGAACATCTCTCTTATGAGGAAAGGCTGAGGGATTTCAGTCTTTTCAGTCTGGAAAAAAGACGACTGAGGGGGGACCTTATCAACACTTATAAATACTTAAAGGGTGGGAGTCAGGAGGATGGGGTCAGGCTCTTTCCAGTGGTGCCGGGCAACAGGACAAGAGGTAATGGGCACAAACTTGAGCATAGGAAGTTCCACCTAAACATGAGGAGGAACTTCTTTGCTTTGAGGGTGGCAGAGCACTGGAACAGGCTGCCCAGAGAGGTGGTGGAGTCTCCATCTCTGGAGACATTCAAAACCCGCCTGGACGCGTTCCTGTGCAACCTGCTCTAGGCGACCCTGCTCTGGCAGGGGGGGGTTGGACTAGATGATCTCCAGAGGTCCCTTCCAACCCCTACCATTCTGTGATTCTGTGATTCTGAGCTCTGTGAAGATTTTAAAACTTTGTGTAGATGCTGGGATGTTATGTGCTCAGAGAAACCATTGGGGTGGTATCAGTGTTCTGTCCTTCATTGTTTTCCATTTTTATGGACTATTTTATCATCTTTTTATTAGAAAGTGATTTCAATGTTGCTGTTTCATATGGGCTACCCTGAGGACAGCAGGATGAAAAATATTCAATGTTATCCTTTCTCCTTAATAAAAGAAATTGAATATTTTCTTTGTTAAGTGGGAAACAATCTCAGTCCCAGGTTTCATTTTGCTGTGCAACAGAAAATATGGTTTGATATGTAATAGAAAGCACATCTACTTTTACTATGTTCCCATGAAAAGATAAAATATATGATTTGATTCTTTGGGAGGTTTTGAACTGGTGACAGTCTTAATCTGGATTTTAAGGTGCGTAACCAAGATCTGTAGTGTCTAGAAATATTAAAAGAAAGAAAACTGTATTGAAATATAGATAACATGTGGTTGGCTAGAAATTATTTGCATTCATCTCCTGAAGTGATTTATAATTTAAGGTTTCTATAATTCACTTTTTTTCAGTAGCAATGGGTTTTAGTGGTGTGTTCTTTTCTAACACCCAAGCTAAGTAGTGTACCTTTCCAGTGCAAAATGACTTACCAATGTGAATTATTTTCTTCTAAGTGGTATCAGCTTTAAGAAAACATGCAAGCCATCTTAACCTATAGATAATAGCATATACAACAGAAATATTACAGACTATAATGCAATAAATGTCTGTTATTACTCATTGCAAGCAAGCAGGATTTAGCTGTTGTGCTTCTGTGATTCTCAGGGCTAGTTGTAGGACACTTACTAAACTGTCTCCACAGTGTCTGTGGAAAAATTCATCTTAATCATCAGTTTTGCTCCCTGTATGTAGAGACCCACCAGGACTTGTGCATCACAACTTGCACACTTAATCACTTGTTTTCTATCCCATCTCATCTACTTGTGTGCCAGATGCCTTTCCAAGGTGCCTTAGAGCTGCAGCCCTATTCTGTTCATGGTGAATCGCCAAGTCAAGTCTTTCCATGCCGCATGCAAGCAGTGGGATTTGGACAGGTAATTTCCGTGCTATAAGAAGCTATGACTGCACAGAAATCACTTTAAGCAATCCAACTTTAGCTTTTGAATAGCACACCATGAATTTTTGTCCAAATAGTATATGTCACAAGGCTATCTAAGCAACAAGTGAAAAATCTATCATTGATAACTTACTCCATCTTTCCCTCAAATATCCATAGTAAATTGAGTGACTGTGGTTTTTAGACCTTTTTTTGGTTTGCTTGAAGGATGAAATCATTACAGTCTACAATAGCCTTAAAGAGCATACCCCCAACTACTGTAAAATGTTTCAAGTTCCCCTTCCTGCCTGAGTCTTTCACAAGCATCTAAAAGAGAAGTGGATGGGAGAGAGAGTGAAAGTGCTATTGAAAACATTTAAACTTCAATCAAAGATGACACTAGATTCCATTCCTGAGAGGAGTATGCTGTTTTGTGAACATAAGCATAAAGACTTTGCAAATATTAGCGATCTCTGGGCTTGAAAAATTCACTTTACTTTATGGCCACTGCATAATAGCATGCTTGCACAGCTGGATCTGACCTGTAGAGAGCAGCACATCTGAGGAATCAATGTAGTTAAGAAAGAAAAACACAAAAATAAAACAGACTATGCTAGTGATATGCTAAATAAGTATATTTTTAGGACCTAACTCTTAGCTGGCTAAAAAAACACACAAACCAAAAAAACCAACAAACCCCCCAGCTCTATGTGCCATAAACCCAACAATATTATTGCAGGATCTTAGTTCAATTCAAGTTATAGACCAGTTGTTGAACCTCTCTGTCTTTAAATTCTTCTCTCATTCTCACTTACGCAACTACATCGAATAAAATAGGGTCATGTGGGCATATTTTCTATTCACAGAGTCTAAATGTATGAGTAGAGAATAAAACATCTCAGTGCATTTGAGGACAAATCTAGGCTGTAGGATCGTTATTGTCTGCTGATTCTTCATGTAGTACTTACGGCCTGGAATCTTGGGACTTCTTTCTGTTTAACTACATTAACTTCATTTTATTTCAATTCATTTATCTACAGAATCTTTTCAAGATTATGTGGTGACCTCCAAAGGCAAAAACTCTGAAGGTTAAAGCTATACTAAACCCATGGAAGAAACAGAAAAAAAAAAAAAAAGTGTAATTTTATATTTTAAGGGAAAAAGAACTCTGACCACAGTAGGTTAAAGTTATAAATTTTCAGGTATGTTGATGCATTCAGGTGATGAAGACATAGTTGGTAGCAATGCCTCAATACAAAAGATCATTTTAATGGTAGATATGATCATGATGTTGAAGATTTTCTATTTTTGCCTTGATCTTTAAAAGGTTCTTCTACTTTACAAGTCAGTAAAGATAAATTTAACATCTACCTTATCTGTTGATCTTTACGTATTAATTTCTTTTTGTCTAATAAAATATTATAATCTGACCAATGTTACAGTGATTGAAAGTTACTGATGTTAAAGTACTTTTTACTACAGTCTCTGAATTTACTAGTTTATAACATGCTGTTCATTATCACTTCATGACTGCTAAACTGCGTGAGACAGACTTTTTATTGCTTCTTCTATTGACAAAAATGCACTACAGATGCCTTATATTTTAATGGTGTTTTAATGATGGTTATAATAGTTAGCATGCCATGAATTTATGTCCAACACAGATTGCCTCAGCAGTATAATTAATAAGCACACAAATATAGTTGAGGAAGAGACTTTCAGACTCCCACAGAAATGGTCACTTACAAATTGCAGCATGCTAAACCAGAACTTCCTTACTTCTGCTTGCCATACATGGAACAGAGTTTTCATAATAAACTTCAAGTCAGTTCCAATTGCAGTTCAGTTTCTCCCTATCTTACATTTATCAAGCTTCCTCAGCATGGTCTTTACCATAGAGTCAATTTTAAACGCATGAAAGCAAACCCCTGCCTTCGCCATGGAACTTTTTACAAAACTGACATGTGAGACTCCTACAAAGCCCAGTGTATCACAGCCCAGTTTCCTCTGCAGGCTACACACAGAGGGCAGCTTTGGTCCCATGTTAAGAGATTGGACTGCCTGACCTCCAGAGGTCCTGCACCACTTTTGGTGCAGGATTTTGTGAAATACCAGAACACTAATGTATAAGTGTTCCCAGGAGTGTGAGAAAGAATTAAATTCAAATTCCTACAGATTTTTTCATTTGGGTCATAAATTCTGATTAATGCTTTCCTATGGCTGAGGCATCTGTAAGATCTTTTTTCCATGTGAGCTCACTGAGTTGTTCAACAACGTGAGAACTTCCACTGTAATGTCTCCCTCAGAGCAAGCAGAGGAGATGTGTTTCCTCAGCATGATTGCCTATTTCATGAGGTGTTTCTCAGTGTAATTCCCAATGTGAAGCTTCTGTTGAGTTTGTTTGGATGATATCAGGTTCAACAGCTGGCCCACCCAAAGATGCATCAACTTCTTCCCTCTTCCCCTGAAACGCTGACTTCTCCTGACCACGTACACCTCATTCTCTTGGGAAGCCTGGATAAAAATGAAAAGGAATAAGAGAACCTATTCAAAAGTATCTTCAATAAATTAGTCTTAAGGATGGTGCTGTCTACATTGCTTTTTGTTGCCTACTGCACCTCATGCCTAGGAATGGCAACTTAAAAACTTAAAATTTCTAAGGATTGCCTTATTAACTGGCAAGCATGTGGCAATGGAGTAGAATAGTTTATGTTTTGTTATAGCTCTAATCAATGGTTAATTTGAATAAATTCGGGGCAGGAGAGAAGACCCGTTTTTTGTGGTTAACGTTTAATTAACTGTTTTTGCTTGGTTCTCATTTGGTGCTTTAATTTTCCATAATCAGAGCACTTAGCTGTCAGGATGACAGGTGGTTATAGAAACTAGAAAATTAAATAATTAAACCTGTCACTTGGGCTTATCTGTGCATCTCTGGGATATCTGGCCTCAGAAAGTGTTCCCTTCTCCAGCACAAATAACCTGGAAAGATGAAGCAGTCCAGAACAGGCACAGTATACATTGTTTCTCAGAGTTACTGTTTCACACTCCCCGCAAAATCTCCTTTATCCTTATCCAAAGTTTGAAGCTGTTCTTTAAAATAACAGCTGGCCAAGTAACTTAATGAAAATGAACTTAATGAGAATGAAAATGAAAGACAAGATTCTCACGTAGTCCAGGCTTTTGACCTGCAGTATTTCTTCATTTTCTACAAAATAGGGTTTTACAACCTTACCAAGTCAGGGATTTTTTATTATAAAGGAAGGAAGGAAGAAGAGGACTTTTGTTTCTCAAAGGCCTTCATTTTAGTGGAAGGGGGAAAATTAGTCTCAGTACAGCTTCCGAAATGGAAACGTAAACATTGGCCAGGAATTCTGAAGACTGAAAAATCTATGCCAACAGCTCCTTAGAGTTTATTGAATTTGAATAATCTCAGTGAAATGTTTTCAATTTCATGAATGATAAGGACCCTGGCTCAGAATTGGTTTTGGTACATTCTACATTTGGTACATTTTACGCTGTTCTCATCAGATGGATGTTCTCTTTGTTCTAAGTTTCTGAAGAACAGGAAAAAATTTAGTACTAGGTACACTAGGTATCAGTCAGTGTAATTGTTGACTAAGTAGACTATATTGAAGAAAAATGTATTTTCTCCATCCATATGCTCATACAGGTGTTTGCATTCCTATTGCAGTGACAATTATAGAGAATGGGACACTGATGTGTTACATAGCACAAGTGCACATATTTAGAAGCATCATTTTATAAGACAAGAAGAAACCATTTACAGTAGTATTAATACAGTATTACAGGAAATTACTTATTTTGCTTCTGAGATGGCCACCACAGCAGAAGTGTATCAGAAAGAACAGACATGAACATGTACACAACCTTTCTGGAATCTGACCAAACCAAAGTATAAATCATCACCTCCCTGCAGACTGAACTCATCTGTTACCTTTCTGCTTCCACAGAACGGTACCTGCTGTTGGAATACATTTCATCCTGATTCAGTTCCTTTTGATCTATCATCTTTGCTCAGATTTCCCTGTAAAGCAGACGCACTGCATTTTAGTCATGCCCTCTGTGGCAAAGCCTCTATCTGCAAAATGGTCAGGTATACTGTTGTGAATCACGCAGCAGTCATCCTCGGCTACATTTGGTTTGCTAAGCTTTTACAAAAAATCTGGTAAACTGTTTCCATGGCAGTTTTTTTCCTGGATGTCATCTATGTTCTGTAGTCCCTCTAGAAAGAGATCCTTGAGACTCTTGAATGTCTGTGTTGCTAAAAGAATACATTTGTTCTGATACAATATCATGGAAATAATCTCAGAGGAAATTTAACATTCAGTAGAAAGCCACTGCCTGTGTCCATGGCTTTTGCTAAGGGTGACTTTGAATATTTTGGTTTCCTAATGAATATGGCACAAGGCACCTGTGCTAGAGGGTGTGATTGTGATAGTACAAGCGAAATAAAGTGATAACAGAAATTCAGGTTCTACATCGTTCATGTTGCTGCCAGTAGCTGTTTCTAACAGATAGCTATTTCTGGATATCTGTGTTATGATTATGAGTTGGGTTTTTTTGTTGGTTTTTTTTTTTTTTTTCTGAACTTGTTTGCACTAGCTGTATGAATAAATTGTATCTGTGTTTCTAGTCAAAAAGCTTGCCAGGGGAACATGGAGAATCTGCCCAGACAACCTCATCTACAGATTGGCTGGGCAGAATTAGAGCCCTTTAAAGGTGATCTGAAACTGCTGCTGTAACATCTGAAACTGAAGATGCCGCTTTCAATAGAGGGACAACAAAAATGGGCTGACCGAGGCTTTGTCTGCACTGCCTTTGGTACACACTCTTAAACTCAGGCTTGATTTTGGAGAGAAGGATGGCTACAGCAAGCTCTGCCAACAGAGGCATGGGCTGTGCAGGAGCCTTTTCTCTGACCCATCTGCAATGCTCCTCCAAGTCCCCTCCTGGGCAGCCAGTTCCTTTACTTCCCACTTGGTCCGGGCTCAGAGGTAGCTGTGCAGTGCAGGTGGTCAGTGCTCAGCTCCAAGCTAGGGCCATAGAATAGACATAGCCTTGCAGGCTGTTCTGGGCAGAAGAGGGAAATGTTAACTATCTAATGAACTACAGTGGTCAAATATTATATTAATGATGGATTTTAAAACTAGCCAGTGAGGCAGAGGGACAAGTTAATAAAACTGATTGCATGCCTCTGACTGAGGCATTTGAAGGCTGTGTGATAAAGTAAGCAAGAGGTGGACAGAACTTTACAGCCATTCTGGAAGGACACATCTTCATTTTGTCTTTGGGTGTCCAGCTCATCTTTATTTGTACCAGTGTTAGATGGCAGGATGTTTATATTTATCCAGCTTAAATTCTTATTTTTTCTCTTTGGAGCAGGGTGAATTGAATCATATTTCAGAGTTAATTTCAGATGGAAAGCAGGGAAGATAAAGACAGTACGTCTAAGACAAATGCAACAGTAAATTCACATATAATGTGTTGCTACTGTAGTTTTCAGGTAAAAGTGAATCCTACAGAATACAAAATTGATGTATATAGTACCATTTCAGGCTGCAGATGATCCACAGATAAAATCCCATTAGTATAAACATGTGACAGAGAGGATACATTAACTCCTAGGTTTTTACTGATAAGATTTCTGCACCGGGAAAATGAGCAAGTGGTAGTCAAAAGCAGATTTAGTGAACAGATTTATATGACATAGATTTCGTCAGAAGCATCCTTTCACTAGTAGAATAAATTAGTCCATTAGTGAATGCTCACTCACGTTTATTGTGTACAAATTGTTATATCATCAATATGCTCTGCACCAAGCATTAATCTACGTTGTCTTGTTAATAAAAATTCTTCTCCACGGGTATGGTACTACAGATGGCAAGGAACACTCAGTCAGTAGCGATGGTTTACAAATCAGATCTAGTGGGGCAAAGCAGTTTAGCAGTGTGTCTTGTTCCGTGGCATGTAAAATCACCTGCATGTAGCACTTGAGCTGCAAACACTTCAGTTTGCCAAGGGCGATGAAAAAAATTCGGTAACGTATACAATATAAGCTTACTGCATTGCAGTAATACTCTGCACCCTCATGTTTAACTTCATGGCAGTCAATAAGGCATAGCAGTGAAGAAGGAAGATGACATAATTGAAGCACAAATAGCTGGAACAACTTCCTGTCTGTGTTCTGGAAGGTTGTGGAATATTTTCCAACCCAGCAAATAACCTCACTAATGCATTTAAAGGTAGGCTGGCCGAAGTCCCGGTTAATGTACAATCGAGAAAACTTCAGAAATAGCTTAATTAGATTATATAGTTCTTTTCTGCCTCAAACTTCTACAGTTTTCGAATATGAAGTAAAATTACTGATCTTTTAGTAAAGCATTTCAAAATGCATAGCTGCATTTTCCACTACGCAAACCAAAGCAGAAGTACTGGTGCATTCTATTCCATCTCACTAATTCAGGAACACTTTAATATTAGGAAGGATTCGACTGCCTATCAGTGAAAAGGAAATCCTGTCAACTTTTCCCAGTGGTAGAAAAAGAAATGGATTGCCAATTCTTTTCTTTTTTTTTTTTTTTTTTTTTTTTTTTTTGTCATCTGCAATTCCATACATACCCATAAATACTTTCTGGCATGACCCCAGGGAGTTTCCAACACATATTGATTCTATGATTCTATAGGAGGAAACCCTTCAAATAATGATTGGACATGGCTTCACAATGATGAGGCAATAAAACACATTTGGGATGGTAATCTTTATTTATTAGAGTTTTCAATTCGGAATGTGGGAGACAATTTGCTACATAACTCAATGTTCACTTTGCTGCTCTCTCTCTTTTATTGTGAGTGTAGGTGTGTAATGGTTGGTGGCTTCCTATAAGCCGCTAACTTGAAAGAATATCACTCTGCCACATACTGGGATTTTTAGATATTGGAGTATGACGACTCCTTTTGTTCCAGTCTTTTCTGGACTTTCCTAGTTACACAATCACTACTATGGAGGACTATACACGTGAGGCTTTGTGTCTTCCTATTACTACTGATAATTTAGGTACATATTTGAGGGTCTTTCTCTGCTTTGAGCCTTTCACCAAATTGGACTGTGGGAGTAGCAAGCGCATATATCCACTTGTTAGAATTTTGTTCATTACAGGTTTTGACTAATCTAACAGACTTTTGGGAAGGAATTCAACATGCAATTTAGGACATTAATATTTAAGTATTTACAACACGGTGTGAGTCAGTTACTTAATCTTAGGAATCAAGTGTATTTTTAAGATCATGTTTTGGCATCTACAGGCCCACCTGGTCTATAGATACCAAAACAGAAAGCATAAGTCTCCTACAGGTCCTATGCCACATCTGACAGACTGTGCAGACTTCTTGGTTGGCACTAGACCCTTATGTTCCAGTCTAGATGTCATTATGTGAGGTAGAAGTTCCCATCGTGCCCAGGAGAGATCTGATAAATACAGTCATTGGATTATAGAAAGTTATTTAGATCATCCTTCTGTAGATGTTCATATTTCAACTGCGTAGCTCTCTTGAGTCTGTTGGATTCAGTCAAGCACGGATGTTTCCAGAAAGTAACACTGTTTTGCTTTACATTACACTAGGGCAGCAGATTTGTAACCCCTGTTTGTCTTCACATTTTAAAATGGGAAATTTTCATTAGATATACCTGGTCTCTTGACTTGGCATTGTCTTTAATGTTTGTTTGTTGCAAACTAATAAGTGTCATTCTGAATCTTCAACAGACTTGCTTTTCCAGCTCTGATTTGAATCCAGTTAGGATGCTGTTTCCTTTTATATGTCTCTTGGAAATACCCTATCCATGCTTTATTAGCCCAAATAGCTGGATTTGCATATTTTTACCAGCTTTGTGTTCTTTGCAAATTTTCTAGATTAAATTAATGCTGGCTCTTCTGTCCTGTGATCCGAGTGTGTTATTCTGGGACACTGATTTGTCGTTTCAAAATGTATGGTAGTAAGCATTGTGTTGTAATACCTTGCAGATGTTTCTAGTTTAAGTTGGAATGTTTTTAATTTATGGCAGGTTTAATTAAAGTGATTTCCTTTGGTCTAATCATTATAAAATTAGTAATTGAAGAGGGTATTGCTTGACCTCCTGTGCTGTGTTTCAGGCACTACTTAGAAACATATCTTTCCATTTATGGAATGCTGGGTTTATGTTTTACAGCCAGTTACCAGTTATAATTTTAGAGCCGATGGCTGCTATTAACTCCAGTTTCTCTGTATTATCCTCATCTTCCTTTTTTAATACGGGTTTGTGCACCTAGAGCACTTATTTATGTTTCAGGTGTTTTTCTTCTGACCTCGAAGAATCAATAAAACAGTGTTTCCAAGTTGAAGTATAGAAACAACGCTTCAGGCTTCTCTTTCAATGTTTTTTGTTTTTTATTCCTGCTTTAAGAGATAACATATTTGAACATATGTTGCTGCTTAATTACTTCTTTTACTTTTATATTTGCTTTCTTTTTGCTTGCTAGCCATAGCTAGTGATTTAAGATGATATATAAGCATTCATAAAGAAAACCAACCAGCCATTCACTTCCCCACATTCTTTGTGCCCTTCTCAATATGTGCAAGCGTATCCAGTGTAATGACAAATAAACTGTTTGAAATGGGGGCAGGGCTCAGTTATGCTAGTTTTTCTGCTCCATTACTCAACTGGCAAAAGGAGAAAACAGGTATTTATTTACTTCCTGAGTTGCTCTTGGCATTGGGGTTTACTCAAAGCCTCCAACAAGTTGGAACTGAACCCATTTCTCTGCTGGAGAGCCCACTTTACAATGATAACCTTGGACTGCCTGGAAGCAAGTTGTTAACCTCTAAAGTTCATATTTCATTTGCCAACAGTAGCGGCATTTGATTTGTTCAAGTAAAGTACTCTGACAAAAAAAAGGGGAGGGGAGAAGCAAAAGGGATTTTTGAACAGAAAGCAGAGATTGTGAGAAGTGAACACAAGGAGAAAACAGTCCTTTCTTGCCCTTGCACTTTTCCAGGCTATATTTAACAATTTTATGTAGTAATTCTACTTGTAGAACTTCGGAGAGAACCTGCCTTATGGGATCATAAAGTTCAGGAGTTTATAGTGATTGATTGAATAAAATAGGGTTGATAGTTCATGATGTGCAGTGTGGCATAACTCCAGAAGAGCAGGCCGAGGGGCGGCATGCAATACAGTGGCTGGGCAATAAGCCAATGCACAGCGTCATTGTAATTGCAGATGAAATAATAATTATTTGTGATAGCTTGCTAATCAGTGAAAGCATGGAAAAGGCTGCTGATAAGCGCCCTCAAGGTAATTAAGGTGAAGCATTGAATTTGCATAAATTTACACTTTGATTATTGTTCACAAGATACCCTCTCTCGAAATAGACTTGGCTGGTTTCAAGATGAGCGCTAAATCAAAGCAAAGGAGTGCAATAACGGCACAGCATCAATAATGCTTGCAAAATACAAATGCACCTTACATAGACAATTATCTAAAGAATCTATTGTCCTTAATCAAAGGATGATACTCAAGTCACTTTTTCAAATTACCAAATAGTCCTAGTTAGCATATGCCTTTCTAGTTGTAGCTCTTTAATGAACACAGAAAAACACTTAACATGAGATCTTTGGAAAATACAACATTTGATTATGTACCTTGCTCAAAAAAACAACCTGTTAAACGAGGACTGCTGAAACAGTGTCATTCCCTGTATTATTTTGACATACTTGTGCAAGATGTCTTGGAAGCATGCATTTAAGCCATTTCTTTGGGAGCTGCGAATATAATACTCTCATCATCTCAGACTCTAAGTCACCCCCTCTGACAGAAGGCTCAGCTGCAGTCCTTGAGGTCTCTATGCTTGTTTCCTGAGTATCAGTTGCCAGGATAATCCAGGTGCTCAGCCCTGCAGCCGTAGCTCCATAGTCCATCTTAGCTCCAGTGCTGTGATTCTTTTCCCTCTGGGAAACAGCAATGGGGTCTCTTGACAGTGCAGCCTGCTAAAGGAAATAACAGTTTGTGTAAAACAAAGGGCTTTGGGGTCTCAAAGCAAGCATGCAAACAACAAAAATCTAGACTGTACGTATCTATTCACTCTTCCCTAAGGTTTATTGCTTCCTGGAAAACCCCTACTGAGAATTCTGGAGTCCCTCTCTCTGTCAACGTTTCTCTCCAGATAGTTTCTGACAACTCATTCCCCACTCTCCTGCTTACTATGATTTTTTAAAGCTCTTTACTCTTCCAGTTCTAGTGGGATCATTTGATTGGAAATAGTGATAGGTTTTAAATTAACGATATGGTTACTCATAATTTCTGAGTATTCTTATTTATATTATATTGCTGTTTGCTCTGCTTTTGACTAACATCATCCTGTAGGAAACTCCTTTGCCTCCCTTGCTGACCATGCAATATTCATGATCCTAACCATTTCAGTATCAACGTATCATAATGTAAAAATTCCATATATGTCATGTAGGTAACTGTATATGCACATGAAATATAAATTAGCTGCTAAATAATTTTAGGCACCTATTCTGGGAAATTTTTCTCTTGCCTCCTTATGTTCTCACCTCATCCTCCATCCATGGCAATGCTGCATAAAATTAAGAATCAAAGCTACCATAATTGTAATCTGCTGTATGTTTTTTCCCGCATTATTTATTTATTGCCTTTTATTTTATTCCTGTCTTACGTATGGTTGTTCCCCAGGGAATTTGGAATCATGCTGTCATATTTGAGCTTTTTTTCATTTTAGCCATGCAAATTCTTTTGTCTAGATACAAAATTTCAGTAGAAAGAAGAAAATGTATTTGTCTAGTACAGTATGTGCTTGGCATGTTTTTATATTCTACTTATTTAGAAAGATGACCTCTTAAAGCTGTCTCTCTGACACAGACATGCAGCACGTAGAGTTTGCTTTTATAGTATGACAGTAAACACATCCACTGAGATACCAGAGATTTTTTACTAAGGCAGATCTCTCTGAATGCTGCATTTGTATTCCAGGCAATCTTCATGCAGCAATGTAATTATTTGATTAAGAGTGAATCTCATTATTGTATATACAAGCATTCCATGCACAATTCTCCCGGTGATGCACATACTGTATATGACTTAAAGGTGTCATATGTTCTGTCATTGGTTTTCTCCTGTTTATTAATAAATAAATCAAACTATTTTACAGAATACTAGAGAATTAGGATAGGAGGTACATAACAAATGCTGAAGCTGCCTTCCTTATTATAAATCTGACGTTCTTATCACATAAATGTTACTCTAAAGTCACTTCTGAGCTGAATCTAAAAAGTTTTTTTTAGAAATTTGATAACACTAGAACCCTTTTGGAAGTTCTGGTTTGAAAGCCTGGCCACAGTTAATCAGTAGCAAATGCATACAGATTTCAGCGTGGCCAAAATTTCACCCGTGGTATTCTGAAGTTTTTCTTAAAAATTCATTAGGTGTTTTGAACTCTGGGTATCTTAGTCTTCTTTCGCTACTGGAATGACATACGGCAAGAAAAAAAGAAGATAGTATAAAATATACATAACAAAAGTATGCATATTTTTCATAGGGATTTTTTAATGAGGGATTAGTTACACAGGAGCTTTAGGGATTAATTAACCAATACCTAATTAAAGCAGGGTTCTAAAATGGATCATGTGTAAATCTGAAAGTCATGCTGAAGGAGAAAAGGTGGATTTTTCATAGCTACCCAATAACATCAAAAAGAACAGGGAAAAACAGGAAGTGAGACTAGAAAAGTGAGAGGAGGAGGTTGCTGTTGTCTTTGTTCCTTTTGTCTGTAACGGACACAAGTCCTAATTTGGCTAGTCCATTTATTACCCTGAATTCACAAACTGTACTCTGAGAAGTCCCCTGTTTGAGCAGTAAGGTTTTCTGTAATACAGGCTGAATAAAGGGCCAGGGTGCCTTGCTGTGTTCTTCCTTGATGCTCTCAACAGTGGATATGACTCTCTGAGGAGGATGGAAGCACTGAGACTGAAGTCTGCTCTCATCAATTGCCCTTAATCATATTATTGTTCTCTTAACTGGATTATCCCCATTCTTGTGTCATTTTCTCTGCACTGATATTTTTATTGCAACTTCATTACATATACACTTTGTGCCGGTGGCTTTCTTAGAGAAGTCTTGAACACAGTCGCTTAGAGTTTCACTATACTGAAAACAAGATGTGTTCATAGAAGAATAACATTAAAAACATGATGATTCTCTAAAATAACATCCACTTGTATTTTTTTTTTTTTCCAAAACGTGTTTTTCATTTGAAGAGCAGCTTCAACAGAAATTCTAAATCTAGATTATAATGTGGGTCCCTTCTTATTTTTTTTATTCCTTCCACCAGTTTTAAGGCTAAAATGAGCCTTAATGAACTTGTATTTGAAGCTTCTATATAATATCCACTATAAAATTTCACCTTGCAATACCTTCATTGAATCTAATAATTTTTGGATGAATAGGTAGAGATTTTACAAAGATAGCCTTAACTCAAAAATTTTTATGAAGGTGCCTCCAGCACTTCTTCAGGGAAGTTTTTCAAAAGGTTAATCACTGTTATAATATGTCTTTCTTCTCTTTTGAATTTGTCTATCTTCACTTTTAGCCCTTGCATTTTTTAATACTTTTGGAAATTCATGGTCAGATGGTTCTGCTGCATGGCCAAACACTAAATCTTTGCAAGGTCATTGCTTCTTCCCAGGATGCAGTTCCCATTCAATAATCTTTTGTCCTTCCATATTTATGTCTTTTCATCTGACTCTAGGAAAAATGGTAGCTGACAGAGCCCATTATTCCTCTTTGACTGTGACCCTCTTAAAAATGGTTTGGCTCGGTTTAAAAATGACCCCTGTTATTATCTATCACTTCACCAGTCCTTGGTTGTCTATAAACCGTGATAGAGAATTGTTTATATTTTCTTCACATCTCTGATGGAGACATTGAGTCGTATTGGATTGAGGATTAATTCTTGAGGCTATAAATTCATTCTGTGATTTCCTGTTAGTGATTACATTTTGATATCCATCAGTTATCATTTTGCCATCTATTGACTAGGTACTACATCGATTTTGGATAGTGCTAATTCCTTTAATAAGAATGTTGTGTAGTAAAACTCAGTTTAGCTGACTACATCAATTTTTCTACCAAAGTTTAAAGCTCAACAAAAAAAAATTCTTTTCATCAAAATTGACTAAATCAAAAAAATATATATAGTTTAAGGAAAAATCTGTGGCTCACAACAGTATTTATCTGATTGTGTAGAACAGTCACAGGCTCAAGTGTACTGTTTGCACTGAAACAATAACCAATCCCAACAAAAAATATCACGATCATGCCACTGTCTAATGTAACATGTTATATCATTCTGGAATCAAACTGCATAACTTTCCCTGATTAAATATGAGAGGAAAATGGTCAAGCATGAGAATATATTCTATATGATTAAAAATATAGAATGTACAATATAATCTGTATTTCAAAAATAATGCCAGGTGTTCTGTATATCTCCTGTTGTAAAATTTCATAAATAGAGAAATTAAGTAGTTTTCACTTCAGGGCCCCCAATGACCTTTTGTTACTGTTATTTCAGAAAACTTGGGATTTTTAAAAATTTTCTTCCCAGCAGTGCATTCTGTTGGTGGCACGTGTTTCATGTGCATCATTATCTTTCTGCAGAGCTGTATCTGAAAGTTAAAGACACAGCACTTCTTTTTACGTTAAAGTCCACAAATAAAAGTGACTTCAGACCAGGTTTTTGTGTGAAATTTTTGCTTATTTATTTACTTATTATTTTCCTCATTTAGAAGTCTAAGTTAGAAACAGTATCAAGTTTTTCTCCATAGGTCAAATGGTTTGCATTTAGCACATATCAGCGTTAATCATGATTGTTACCTATACGGCTCAAGAGTGTCTCTTTCCTTTCACACCAAATGCAATGTCAGAATTGCTGGTACACTCCAACCATGAATTAACTAAACACATGTGATCCTGTTTCCCATACCATAAAGGTGAACTTTAGAACTATACTGAAGTACACTTCAAAGGCAATGTCAGGATTTGTCTTTGACAAGGTTCCTTAAATCTATATATATGTGACAATGTAATAATTAAAACTGATTGAAATCGGTAAAACTGGTTGAAAATTAACAGAAAAGTTGGTTTTCAGTGGTATAGAGTAACTAAAAGGAATTGAAATACTCCATAAGTATGTATAGATTGCATTTCTTTTGATACAGGATTTACTTTTTAAAAACCTTACCAGAAAGGATAAAATGTGTTACTCATTATTTTGAATTTTTCTTAACTATTTTATAATTAAAGAAAAAGTCAAACCAAACCCAAAATTACCATTTCAGATTCACTGGAATAGTCACTGTTACAACTGTCAGCATACAACAAAATGAGGTTAAGAGAAGTATTTCCACAAAACTAGGGTAACTATCCTCTCAGTTCTCTAAACACTTACTGGGGATATATATATGTGTTTTATGACTGATTTTTCATCCCACCCTTTAGAAGAGCTCAGTTGTCCCAATTTACTAGAGAAATTTAGGGAACTATTCCAAACTAAAGTTAATCTTTAGGGAATGCTAAATTTCAAACTCCAAAACTTTTATGTAGAAAGTAATATTCTTTCCCTCACCCACTCTGGTTAACTACAATAATCACAATGTTAACTCTGTGTTTGATTTTGATTTTCACACTCTGGGACCAAACTGGTGACACAGGTCAGTGAAGATCTCCTCTGAAGACACCTCCTTCTCTGCAGTGCTTCTGAAATGAACTTTAGGTTAAGGTGTACTGCATAAGTGACATAGTTAGGTGTTTAAAGTTGATTGGGACAAATGGAGAGAGAAGGCCAAACCTGGGAGACAGGGTGAAAAAATACATAACTAAATAGAGTAGGAAAATGCTAGCTTTGTATTGTCTTTAATAAAGAGTTCAGGGAAAACCAGCGATTTACTATATATGTATCTGAACAATAGCAAGGGGTTAAATGGATAACTGTGGTAATGATGCAACCAATAGGAAGTAGGTCCTTTTCTTGGAATAGTAGTTGAAGTAACTGTAAAGCTATTTCTAATTTTAAAATTGATGCCAGTCAAACATATCTAAAAATAACTGTTATCCCTCAAAAATTCGTAAATGATAAGGTGAAAGAAATATTTTTGACATGTGAAGCAAATACTTGCATTCACCTTCCATGGATTTCTGTAGAGAGTTCTGTCACCTCCAGTCTTCAGGTAGCATGAGTTGGGGCGACCTGTTGTTGCTTCTGTTCTAGAAGAAAATACCACCTCTAATATGATCAGCAAACCAGATTTTTATTTAAGTACAAAACATTCATGGTCTATAAACTAGCAAAGTACCTTTAAATCACCAACGTGAACAAGTACTTTGCAGAACCAGAGTCCTAGCATTAACTGTTATTTTTAGGACAATGGGGATGAATAGCTAGCTGAAGATTAAACCTATTTACCTATATTGTTTCCCATTTAGAGTGTCTTTGCTGTTGGTAATTTGAAGTTGATGGGAAGGATAATAGACTAATGTACAGAAAATACTCAGCAGGACAGAAAGCGATGGCTCTGAATATTTTTTTTTCCCCTGGAAGAACATCCAGTGCCCATACTAACAAATGAACTACTTTTGGTATCAGTCCAAAAAACTGAAAAAAAAACCCAAACCAAAACATTACAAGGGTTAGATATGGATACTGCAAAGTGTTAATGAACGAGGCAATGCGAGGGTGAAAGATTTATTGATATATGAACAGTCAATGTCAGGAAAATATGACTGAAATGACAATGATACAGAAGAGATAAAATAGATATTTAAAGAATGATGAGATGTCATATTTCTAGTTCATTCTAGTTCATACTTGGGGGGGGGAGGAACTACAGATAGATAAAGATTTTTGAAACATTATGAGAAGGACTGAAAGGCCACAGATGTGCTCTGTACTTCTCTATCAGCCAGGTAGAAGGAGTGGGTGGAACTAAGGTACACAGAACATTAATTTCCAAGTTGTTAATTTTAGTACAGAAGTTTTGTAGCCATTGCATAAAAGGCATCATTAAAAAGCAATTAATGTTAACACAGTGTTTTGTTTACAGTAATAAGATTGCTACATACTGAACAACAATTGGATAATTATACCGGTTGTGGTTACTGGTTGCACAGATGGGAGGGTTTAGAAGCAAATTAGCTGATCAAATTCTATTATTGAATTTTAATTCACTTTGGGATATATTTCTTTGCTGTCTGAAAAAAAAATAATCCCTGTTACCCAGTTTACCGTAAGAAGGTAGGAGCTTTTATAACTTCTAGTCACTGTTGGTGGGAGAGTTTAAAATCTTCAGTCAGTGAAACACTTGTGTTTTCGCTTACTCAGCCTGCTAGTGAGGATAGCCATGTTTACTGTGGCAAACATTTAGTGACTAATGTAAAAAAAAAATAATTACAGACTCATACAGAATCACAGAATGATTAAGATTTGAAGACATCTGGAGGTCATCTTGTCCAATCCTTCTGCTCAAGCAGGGGCACCTAGAGCATGTTGCCCAGGACCATCTCCACATGGCTTTTGAATATTTCCAAGGAGGGACACTTGCCCTCCCTGCCTCTGGATGCTCTGGCAACCTGTGCCAGTGCTTGGTAACTCTCTCAATAAAAAAGTGTTTTCCGATGTTCAGAGGGTGCGTCCTGTGTTTAAGTTTGCGCCCATTGCCTCCAGTCCTGTCACTGGACACCACTGAAAAGAGCCTGTGTCCATCCTTTTTGCACCATCCCTACAGGTATTTATATGCATTGCTAAGATTCCCACTCAGCCTTCTCTTCTCCAGGCTGAACAGTCCCAGCTCTCTCAGCCTTTCCTCATATGTGAGGTGTTCCAGTCCCTCAGTCAACCTTGTGGCCTATTTGCCACCTTTGCAGCAAGGGCAGCTTGCTGGCTCATATCCAACCTGGTGTCCACCAGGACTGCCAGGTCCTTTTCTGCAGAGCTGCCTTACAGATGGGCAGGCTCCAGCATACATTGGTGCCTGGGGTTGTTCCTACGCAGGTGCAGGATTTTGCACTTCTCCTTGTTGGTTCCTTACAGGCCCTTTCAATGTGAGCAAGGTTCCTTACGGCCTCTTTCTTCAGTTGTTTAGGTCCCTCTGGATGGCTGTACAACCCTCTGGCATATCAGCCACTCCTCCTAGTTTGGTGTCACTTGCAAACTTCCTGAGGGTACACTCTGCCCCATCATCCAGATCATTAATGAAGATGCTGAACAGGACTGGATCCGGTATTGACTCCTGGAATACACTGCTAGTCACCAACATACAACTAGACTTTGTGCCACTGATCACCACACCCCGGGCTCAGCCATTCAGCTAATTTTCAACCTACTTCACTGTCTGCTCATCTAGCCTCTACATCTATCCTCTAGCTTCTCTATGAGAATCATAGGAGAGAGTCCAAGTAGACAACATCCACAGCTCTTGCCTTGTATACCAGGCCAGTGACTTAATCAAAGGAGTTTATCAAGTTGGTCAAGCATGGCTTCCCCTTGGAGAAACCATGCTGACTACTCCAGATGATTTGTCCTTAATGTGCCTGGAAATGGTTTCCAGGATTAGTTGCTCCATCACCTTACCAGGGATCAAAGTGAGGCTGACCAGACTGTTGTTCCCTGGGTTCTCCTTCTTGCTGTTCTTGAACATAGCAGTGACATTTGCTTTTCTCCAGTCCTATGGCACTTCTCTCAGTCACCATGAAGGAACAAAGATTACCCAGACTGACCTCATAATGACATCTGCCAGCTACCTCAGCAATCAGGGGTTCATCCCATCAGGGCCCATGGACTTATTCATATCCAGTTTGCTTATGTATTCCCTTACCTGATACTCCTCCACCAAGAGTACATCTCTCCTTCAGCCCTTCCCTCCAGTCTCTGGGACCTGATGTTCCCAAAGGCTGGTCTTGCTAGTAAAGACTGAGGGCAAGAAGGCATTCAGTACCTCAGTCTTTTCCATGTCCTCTGTAACCAGGTCCTCTATCTCATTGAGCAATGGGCCCACATTTTCCTTGGTCTACATTTTGCCTCTTCCCTCCAGGGCCTTATCCCATGGGACTCTTCCAAGCAGATCTTCAAAGAGGCCAAAGTCTGCTCTCCTGAAATCCAGGGTTGTGAGCTTGCTTTTCACCCTCCTCACTGCCCTCAAGATCCTGAACTCCACCATCTCATGGTCATTGTAACCAAGGCTGCCTTTGACCTTCACATCCCCACTAAGCCCATTGTTGTTAGCCAGTATGAGGTCCAGCAGAGCACGTCTTCTTATTGGCTCGTCTTTAAAGAGGAAGTTATCACCAAGGCAGGAACCTCTTGGATTGCTTATGCTCTGCTGTGTTGTCTCTGCGGCAAATATCAGCATGGTAGAAGTCCCTCACAAGGACTTGTGAATGTGAGGTTGTTCCTATCTGTTCTATATGACCATGAGAATGGTCCATATGATCTAGAGATGCTCCATATGACCTAAAGAATTTCCCTAGCTTCAGTACTTTCCATCTCCTTTAATTCCTTCTGCTGTGGTCCCACGCATTAAAACTCTCACCCTGCCATTGGAAGTGTAAGGACTCAGGAAAGGGGAGGACTGTGGTTTTGCATATAGGAAGAGGCATACAAATAGTGTTATATGTAAGCCCAAAAGAGTTTTCAATAGTTCTGTTAATACATTCGTGTGTGTAATAGCTACAAAAAATGCAGTTAGACTTGTAAAAAAGAAAACTTCCTGAAAGAAAAGCTTTCTTGGCTAGTATGTTTTCTAGGTTGTGTGTCTTTTACTCTCTGTGAAGATGTCTCATTAATTTCCCCTTGTTATGGCTGTCTAGTAGAATTATCTGCTTTCCGACATTGTTTACAGACCTCAGATTAGGTCACATTCCCCATTGTGCCAAGCACTATGCATAATACAAATAAAATCCCTGGATTTTACAAACCAGGAAGTCTAACAGGTAAAAATGTATATTATTCTAAAAACACTAAATGGTCAAAAGCATTACTGATTCCCCTCAACTTCCCATTTCTGTATTATTTCAGTACTGCAAAAATATAACATCTTTAAGAGAGTTGTCATACCAAAATAGGAAATTGCTTATATTTAGACCTGATTTCTGTCTTTATCATGACTTTCTGAAATGAGAGTTTTGTGATATAGGAGAATTAGATAATAAATTAGATAAAAGAATGTTTATTGTCATTATTACTAGACCAATATATTTTAGACATAAAAAAATGATGACAGTTTAGGTAGAATAAATATTTATCTGTATCATAGCTAGCAATAACAAATGCACACATTTGTGGTTTTATGTACAATACTAATTGATTAATATTTCATAAGTTTATTGGGCTGCCAAGCTGGAAGACCTTCTAAGTGCCACAGATATGCCCAGTAGTGATCAGACAATTAAGGCAACTTATGTTTCAGCAATTAAACCTTATCTATGTGATTCTAGCTACATTAATTAATGAGGAACACTTAAGGATGTGTTTTTACCTCCATAAATTGTCCGTTAATATTTTCAGTAGCAAATAAATGGCTTAGAATGACTGATACCAGAGCAACTCTTAGTGGTCTAACAGGGAAGAAAACAAACCAAACCAACAAAAAAAAACAAAAAAACAAACCAAAAACAACCAACAAACAAACCCAAACCCAAAACCTCACTGCAAAACAAAAGGCCAAAACAAATTAAAAGCAACACAAGGTTTTTCTTACACGAAGTGTCAGGTTTTAGAATAACTTTCCATACTCTCATGTAACAATTGTTTCTCTAAAATGCAGCATTTTGGCTGTTCTCTGTCTCTGCAAAATAGTCTTCTGAACAAAAAAAACATAAGCAGTATCAAAATGTATGAAAAAGTCATGTCTTCCCCTACAGGAAACACTTTCAAAACAATTCAGTGTTACAGAAATAGTCTAGGAAAAGGTGTTATTCAGGAAAAGACAAAATTCTCTGAGATATTACTCAGTTTGTCTGTTAATCAATGACTCATCTGCATTATTACATCACAGGTGTTCTCTGTAGAAAGCCACCAAAGACCAGGTTTCATGGATCATGAGCTTTACAGAACAGTTAGCTTATTTCTGTTATGGCCATACCAGCAAACCCATCTGGAAAGTCAACATGAGATAGTCTATAGGCTGATTAAAAGTAAAAGAATGAGAGCATTTGTTCAATGGAAGATACTCAGATATAAGGAGATCTGTCAATGCTACTGGGCAACTATCCCAAGTCTCAGCTCCAAATGGCAGGTAGACTAAAACAGAGCTCCAAAAGACAGAAGAGGTCTTTCTTCACTCTGAAACTATATTTACAATAAATGTGAGATGAATAACAGTGGTGACAGCAAACATTAGAAACACTTTATGTGCAGTGTGTAGTGTGTGTGAAAAGAGAAGGCAGAGACTACTCCAGCCAAGTCCTGTATCTGGGGAGACATAAGCCAGTTTCTCCTTCACCTTTGGCTCACCAATTTGCTTCCCACATTGGCAAGGAATAGAACTGGACTTAAGTGCCCTATAGCTGAATACCGGGATACTGAATACAAAAATCAGCTGCATATCCTCTAATTTTTTCAAACCAGTGTCTGTCAGTGATGTTCTCACAACTATGAGACCCCTGTGCTCCTACAGAGGAAGTTGTATGGATCCTTTAGCCTCTGGATTCCATCAGCTGTCCAAGTGCAGCTACTTTCAGAAGACACCATTCAAACAACACTGAAAATAACTCTGGATGCTTTCACTGGTGAAGGTACAAGTGCCTGAAGATTTTGTACTACTACAAGGATAGAAGGCAGTTGAACAAAGATTTTGTGGACTTTTGCTATGAGTTTGCCAGAGACATAAAAGCCTAAGTCCAAGACTTAGGCCAACTTTATCATTCCTACAGGCTAAGCCAAGATCCAAAAACACAGATGTAACCTGCTACTCAGAATGTGCTTGTCTCAACAAATGTTTCCGTTCAGCTGAAAGTTCCTTAAAAAAATGGCATTGGCTTCTGCACAGTTCCTTCTACAGTTCCTGGCTGTCCACGTGCACTGAAATATGAAGGGGTGACACTAGACCTGGTGTGCTGCTTTCCATACTGGCAGCCAGCCATGGTAATAGTAAGTATGGCATCCTCTGACTTTAAAATACTAAGTCCAGAACTGAAGATCGAGACTCAGCTCGCTTTCTCATGGACTAGCGGTTAAAGGAATAGCCCAAGACTTCTTAAGGCATACTCTCAGCTGATGTTGCCATATGGTCATTGAAATAAATATGTTTCCGGCACTAAGCAATGCCTTAAGAATTGTAGCTAACACATTGTCATTTAAATTTCATAAGACCCACTAGAAACAGATGAATAATTTTGCATTCATTTTTCCAGGATGAAAGCTTATATATATGTAACTTACAACTATCCTACAGAAGAACGGGAGGCAAAGTGGCTGCTGTTCAGGTTGGCTGATTTCTGACAGAAAAGCAGAAGAACAGGAAACCTCTGTCAAAAATCTGTTGGTTTAAAATCAAAGAGTATTTGAGTAATACAACCACGAATCCCCAGAATACAAAATAGTGCCATTATTAAAATGTGCCATCTAACAGCAATTGCTAGTAATACAAAATAAAATTTGTTTCTTCTTTTGCTTTCCAAATTTTTCTCATTCAGGTAAAAGGAAAAGAAATGATGATGTTGCACTATAAAATTTCAGGCAGCTTGAGAGCTAACAGCTAGCCAGACACATTGAAACACAGAACAGTAACAGGCATTTATATGTAATCGATCCTATTGAGCCAAGAACAATATTTTAGAGAATACCTCCATTGTTCTGTGACAGAGGTGTTAACTGGGTGAATGGGATTGGTCAGTGATGAGAAGAAATGTAAATTGCTGTTAATGCTCTGTTACCAGCTGAGCAACTAAAAGAGAGAACTATGACGAAATGGGCATGGTTACCCAGCTGAAAAACATTCTGGTCCTGCTGCTGCAGACTACTAATGTATTCACACTGATTCGTCAGGCAGAAAAAAAACTGCTAAAAAAAATGGCAGTGGTACTGTTCCTTCATCATCTGGAAAATGGGAACTTTCCTTCCCTGTCGTGAGGAGCAGTGGGTGAATATGGAGTACTTCAGTAATTTGCCATTTCAAACTCTGTAATGTCAGCATGGAAATCAGTAACTCTAGTAACCGGAGGGAGGGAGAGCCTGGAGGTCTCCTTTCATCATAGATTCTAAATAAAAATATCCTGCCAAGGAACATAACAAAAAATCTCAGTGTATCTAACCACACAGACACATGACCTCCTCAGGGTCTGGCGTGCCACTGGGGAGGTATTAGTCCCGGTTTCCATCATGTTGCTATGTCCCACCTTCTGGAGGTTATGTCCTCTCGAGTCTGCCAGTTGATATGCTCCATAAACTTTCAATCAAAATTAATAAAACAGCAGTGGGCCTATCTAAATGCTTTAAACTAACCTGGTTTATTTTCCCTGAAGTAGACTTGGGAGCAATCAGCTGGCAAATTTGAGGCAATGGTCATCCTTGGCTATTCACTGTCAGGGACAATCAACCAAGTGACGGCCTAAGGCTGATAAACTTCTTTCATGGAGTAGCTGGAGACAAAAAAGGATGTGTAGTTGCAGCTTAATTATAAATTCAATTTATTACTTAAATTATTATAAATGCATTAAAAAAACCCCCAAACCTTTATAACGAAAATTGTGTGTGTTCACTTTACAAATTAGCCCCAACAGAAGAAATATTCAAAGCAGACAAAATCTTATGTCTGAAATCCTAATCTTATATTTACTGGTAACTGAAAAGAGATCTTCATGGAAGTAGACAGCCTCCATATCACCTAAGGGAGAAAAGATTTCACCATCTATGATTTACTTTAGTTTTGGTCACTACAAACAGCTTTTCTGTAGAAAAGATGCTGAACTGGATCGATAGTTGATCTATTCCAGTACAGCATTCTTTTATCAACAAATGTAGTAATTGTAAGGACACTCATGAGAAGGCTGTGTCACATCACAGACAAGTCAAGAGCTAAGCATTGAGGTGTCCATAGAAATATGAGATAATCTGTCCTCCGTAATGACAACAATAACTGAGTGACAGAAGATAGTAAAGTTAAAACAAGAATTAAGAAGCAGTAAGAAAAAAAATAATTATTTTTTTAGATATTCACAAATTTCTTTTTTGTTTGAGAAGGAGTAAGTTTCAATCATTTAATTCTTTTTTCAGGAATAGCGTGTTCTTCAGCACAAGGAGATTCATTCCAGTAATCAACTGTTAGGATAATTGAAAGTGAAACATCTCCCATAACTGAATAAAGACAGGCAATTTCTTCGATTTCTCTCATTCCTAAATATTGAGAACCTGTACCCACATAAATTATAAAGCAATAATGTTGTATTCTTATCTGCTTTGTCTCAAATACAAACAGTAATTTATGATTCTGCACAGAAGGGAAAATGGGGTCAGGCATCTATGTGGATTCAGAAAATGATCATTTAGAGATGTAATTGTTACCATGAGGAAGAGGGGGTTAAACTCAAACTCAGGATTTGAACCTTATCATATTTAAGGTTAGGAAAAGGAACACAGAAACAGCTGTATGGAGTAGATCCATTGCCCATCTAGTGTATTATTTCTGTGACTTCTGTTTTGCATCCTGGTTTATGACTGTCCCAGACATCTGAGGACATGTGTACTAATGCAGAAGGCAACATACATCACAACACAGGAAAGTAACCAATCTGTAAGTAGCTTAGTAACATCTATTCACAGTCATTTGCAGTTTTCTAAAAGTAAACTGTATGTTGCACAGTGTCTTTGTCCACCAGCTAAAATTCAACCTGCTGAACACAGGCAGTTTTCTCCTAAGACTTTGCTATACAGTAATAAGCAGTCTTCTAAAATGAATTTTATTTAGGAACATAACAAAAATCAGGAAAAAAAAATAAAATAGACCTCAAATGCTCAAAAATATGTAATTTGAGTACAGATATTCTGTCCAGGGCCATAAGGAATGTTTCTCTAATGTTATTACAAGCAAAAGTCTCTGTTGATAGGGTAACAGCCATGCAACCTATACTGTGGAAGGCACAGAATATACCATGCATGCCAGGTACCACTCCACAGACCACACTTTCAAAGTAATGTCTGCTATAAACCATTAGATATATAGCACTGCATCTATAGCTCATTTTATATGTATAATTTAATATATTTATAGATATAAATAATATACACACATATATTTGTACATATTGCATAGGCATGCAATGGACAATAGATTAAACATTACAAACACATTCTGTTATTGCGGGGTCTTGTGGGGTCCTGTACATCTCTGGCTTTCCTCATTCCTTTCTGCAGGAGTAACTTAGTTACCCCAGGTCACCAAAGCACTAGATTAATAGCGAATCTGGGTATCTCTTGTTTCATTACCTGGAATTCTTTTGTCTAAAGAGAAACTAGAATGCAATTAAACAGAAGGTACACAAGACACCTAAGGAAATTCTGTGGGCTAAACCAGTTTATGAGACTAAGACATTGTTTTCACAGTGATTTATGCCTCAGAGCAAACACTGAGACTACTTCTTGCTGTGCTCACAGCCCTTTTAGGAGACAAAAGAGCAAATCTGCCAATCTAATACTCAGTTCTGCGACTAGCATGCATGGAGAGTTGTTGCATTAGATACAATTTCACAGCAGTTTCCAATTTCTCTTTTATGTAGTTGCTTAATGTTTTTTTCTTATCCCTGGTTTGCTATTAAATACAATCCAGAAGCTATATTTTAAAATAAAATAATTTAACGGAAACATTTAGTACAATTCCCTTTTGTTGTACAAATGGAAAACAGTCAAACTGAAAGAAATACATACTCTATTGAAAATAAAGCCAACTTCATTGTCTGTCTGTCATAATACCTGATGAAGGGAGAGAAGAATGGAAGCCTGAGAATAATATCTTGCTATATTGACGTACTTTGTCATTGTAGCAGCAGGATGATGGTGTTTGACTTTTTTGCTAATAAGGATAGATAAGATTTGATTATTCTTATTTGGATTGGGACTTGGTGGGTAGGGACTGGGGCAAAGAAATGGCACCACCCCACCCCCTACGAACACTACTAGAAAACTGGTAAAAATGGACAAGGAGAAAGCTGAGGTACTCAAATTTTTACCTCAGTCTTCATTGACAACCTCTGTTTCCACACCTCTCGAGTGGATGGACTGCAAGGTAGGGACTGGGGAAGAAAAGTCCCTCCTACTGTAAGACAAGATCAGGTTCATGACCATGTTAGGAACATGAACATACAGAAGTCGATGGGACCTGACAAGATGCATCCCAGGGTCCTGAGGGAATTGGCTGATGTCATTGCCAAGCTACTGTCCATGATATTTGAAAAGTCATGGCAGTCAGGTGAAGTCCCCGGTGACTGGAAAAAGGGAAACATTGCACCTGGGTTTAAAAAGGGTAGAAAGGAGGATCCTGGGAACTACCGACCAGTCATCCTCACCTCTGTGCCTGGGAAGATCATGGAACAGATCCTCCCAGAAGCTATGCTAAGGCACATGGAGGACAGGGAGGTGATTCAAGACAGACAGCATGGCTTCATCAAGGGACAGTCTTGCCTGACCAACCTAGTGACCTTCTATGATGGAATGATGACATCAGTGGACAAGGGAAAAGCTATGGATGTTGTCTATCTGAACTTCTGTAAGTCCTTTGATACAGTGTCCGCCCAACATCCTTCTCTAAATTGGAGAGATACAGATTTGATGGGTGGACTGTTTGATGGATGAGGAACTGGTTGGATGGTCACATCCAGAGGGTAGTGGCCAATGGCTCAATGTCCAGACGGAGGTCAGTGACAAGTAGCATCCCTCAGGGTTCTGTACTGGGACCAGTACAGTTTAATATCTTCATCAATGACATAGTCAGTGGGACTGAGTGCACCCTCAGCAAGTTTGCAAACACCAAGCTGAGTGGTGTGGCTGATATGGCTGAGGGATGGGATGCCATTCAGAGGGACCTGGACAAGCTCAAGAAGTGAGCTCATGTGAACCTCATGAGGTTCAACAAGGCCAAGTGCAGGGTCCTACACATGAATTGGGGCAACCCCTGGCATCAATACAGGCTGGGGGATGAAGGGGTTGAAAGCAGCCCTGCTGAGAAGGACTTGGGGGTACTGGTGGATGAAAAGCTCAATGTGAGCTAGCAATGCATGCTCACAGGTGAGAAAACCAGCCATATTCTGGGCTGCATAAAAAAAGCATGGTCATCAGCTTCGAGGGAGGTGATTCTCCCCCTCTACTTTATCGCCATTTTCAGTGCTCCAACCCAAATGACCATTCATAACAAGATGAAGGACTGGCCTTTGGAATTAATCCAGCATGAGATGTGAATATAGGCCACTAGAGTTATTGCTATTTATTGTTCCTCCATTTCACCCCACTGAGCATACTGAGATAGCATTAATTAATAATCTGTGCTGAATATAAAATCTCTAATACCACTTACATCATAATAGTTTTATATTGTGTTATGTGTCATTAGAGTTGACATAATGATAATACCCACTTTGTAATGGAAATAGTTTTAATAGAAAGAGCATTAAAACAACACAGTACATGAAGGAAGTGTTATTTGGTATATGTTCGCTGAAGTACTACCTGGAAGGCAAACTATGAACATTTGGAAACTGGTAGGTAGCAACAGTAAGACCGGTGGTTGCCCACATTATAAACTGGACAAGCAACATGGCAGGATGAGTAGAAGGCTGCAAATATGACTATCCTGACTGTCTTTGATAATAAAAGCATGATATCCATTCTTATTAATGACTGTCTTACTCTCTTGAATCTTAACTTTTCCCTTTAGTTTCCTCTCTGCAAGTTTTTGGGGGTTTTTTGGTTTTTTTGTTTGTTTGTTTTTTTGTTTGTTTTTTTTTAACTGTTTCACATTAATTCTTATGAAGCTGCATAAAATACATAGAAATTGCTAAGTGAGTTCTAGGATTAGAACTTAATTTGTGAATGAAGAAGAATGATGAGATCTTGTGGTTGGACTATGTGATATGAATGATATATTTGCAGGGATTCCCACAAGGAAAGAATTTTTCCGTGGTAAAAAACATGCAAGCCAGGACTAGATTAAGTCCCTTCTATCACATTATGTCTGAATCCTACAATCCATTTACCATTTTCTAGGCTGTGTAGGCAGTTTTGCAAGACTGAATGTTAAACTGTTTTATCAAGAAAAGAGAAGAAAGTTGTTGTTCTATTTCAGTCCTATTTCAGTCGTTCCCTTACCTGCCTGATGGTGTTCACTAGGCTTTAATGAAGATCTTTTATACTCACCAGACGTGGTTCCTGTGTAGTTAGTCTAATTGCTTCCCTTATGCATAGTGCAATGGTTTTATCTCTGCTACCACAAAATAAATAAACACATAAAAATACATCTAATGCTGTTGGAAGAGGGCAATATTATTATTTTATTTTTTTTAGGAAATAATTGAGTGGTTGATTTCTAATTCTAATCCCTCATTTCTTTTATTTGTTTCTGTAACAATCCAATCTTGCAGGCTAATCATTTGGTTGAAGGGACTTCTAGTCTTCTGGATTAAGAGACAGCCCTTTATACATAGTATATATATAAATAAATATATAATATATGTGTATATTTATATATTTTATATATATATATACACTAAACCAAAAGTAGAACAACATTTAACTATTTAGGCAAATAATATCAGGAGAGACAAACTTTTCATGCTTAGAAGATTAATCCTGGCCTCTAGACGTGACATGGTCTTCAGCTCTCTTGCACAGCAGCTTGCAGTTGCTCGTAGGTTATGTGGCCAAGGACCGACCAGTGCATACAGAGAACCAGGGGGGCTGAAGGAGCAGTGATGTGCAGAGGAACCCCCCATAACCTGGTGAGGGCAAGTGGGGCACCCAAGTGAGTGACTCCTCAGACCGCCAAAGACCGAGAAGCTCCTTGCTGTGGTGTGAAACCCAGAGGGGAGCCGACCAACTTCCCCCAGAAAGTCTTGCAGACTGAAGGGGGCTGCTGACCGAAAAGGGGTAGGGCTTATTATGTGATGTAGAGGGAAAAGTGAAGCCTTGCAGTCCAATAAAACTTACGTTATGTCTGGTGGTGGTAGGTAAGCATAAATCACCAACAAATAACCAATACATCAGATCTCTGTAGATGCAGAAGATGATAAAAATTACACTGACGGTTTGCTGCTATGTGATAATTTTAGCCCTACCAGATCCAGCAGTCGGATACAAGGGTTACTGAGGGTATTGTGGTTACAGTTTGCTGTAACTTCTGTCAAGCTGGCTCTAAAAACAGCTTTAGGAGAAACAGCCACTTATCTGTCTTTTGTGGGGCAAAGAACAATAAATATCTGACTGCTTAAGTGTTTTTATGTTGTGTTCAGTGTGTGAATGTGTGCACTTACGCCTTTAGATGAATACTGTGAACTCGGCGCTATAAAGTACGGAACAAATTCTGTACTAGAAGGCCCTCAATACCTCGTGCTGAGCATGCCCAGGTATCATTTCTCTCTTCTGCCCTCAAAATAACAGAGGTCTCCAAAGCAAATACATCCAAATGACAAATGGTTTGTTTAGTACTTCTGGCAGCACATTTCCACTTGCCTCCCTTCCCAGTGGAAAGAAAAATGTTTATAATTTACATTCATTGGGTAATTCTCATGGGTTTTGTAACACAGGCTGTATAAATATACACAAATATGTATAAAAATAATCCTGATATACAAAATCTTTTGGAATTATTATTTTTAAATCAATTAAAAATACTCTCCTTGCTGAGTTACTTTGTATGCGTTTCTAAAGCCATAGATACAGAAACAAAGCTGCTATTTTTGGCTTTCACAATGTAAAGAAAATGCAAAACTTGTTGTGTTTATAAAATAAATGGTATTCCCACTTCTAAATGCAGGGTACTGGGAGTATGGGGATGGAGGAGCAAAGTTTGGAAATCTGGATGCAGTTTCTTGCTCTTAGCACAGATACACCATGACCTTTACACATTGGCACAGCGCTACAGAATTGTTACTATGCATCTTCTGAAAGGCACTCATCTCTTTTCCTGTTTACTGAAGAACAAACCGAAGTCAGAAGTATATCAAAGAAAAAAACTAACTCTGTTAAAATCCAGAAGGATTTTTTTTTTTTTTCAGTTTAAGATATGTCATTATACTAATCTGTTTTATAGCATCATTTAGAAGCTACATCCAAGATCAGAATAAAAAGATGGGTGACTGTCATACACTGATTTTAAATTATCATTCATTGCAACAGTCATTTAAGTTCATTAGAGCATCATGTTCTTAATGACTAGATATATTTGAAATACATACATGTTGGTATGAAAGATAAAAGAAAGAACCAAAGGAAAAAGATTTTTTTTTTTCCTCCTGGGTAAAATAAAACTACTTTAATAATACATTATACAGGTGTAAAGGAGTTAAAGTTATAATTTTACCTGTTATACATATACTTACATTACATTGCTTGACTTCAGCTGGTTCAAATTAGTTAGGAGTAACAGATGGAAATCACCCTGAGGTTAATATTTCTTTCCTTCTGAACTGCCAACTTCCAGCAGTTTTTTTATATCCTTAATTTTGCTATGCTACTGCTTTCAAATTCATACTGTAAGCATTTTTCTTTTTTTTTTGTTTTGTTTATATTCTGCATTATACAGCAAGGATATCATGCTTTTTATTCATTATATTTATCATAACTATGGTGGTATGCTTGTCCTCATGAGTCTGATGTTCGATTACTCTTACAAGTGTCTGCTGTCAGTTCTGCATTTCTCACAGCAAGTATTCTGAACATATCTGGCTGTTCTTTGAAGTTCATTCTTCATATATCATTTCAATTTTCACTAAAACCTTACCAGAAATCAAGACGGTTATTTTCATGCAAAATGTTGAATGTTTAAGCTGCTGTATAAGATATTAAATGCATGCTTAAGGCATTAAATGAGTGTTCTTATACTACGTAAGGATGCCAAGCTTTATGAGTGGTTGATAATGTTGTACACCAAGGAAGTAAAATGTTTCTACAATCTAAATTATCTGCAGAAAAATAGGAAGTGATACACTGGAAAATCCCATCCCTATTTCGTAGTAGGCAGACTGTAAGATAGTCAAGACTCCATTTTGCTACAATCTGACAAATACTTAAGTATATGCTGAAGTCAAAGATAATTTGAAATACATGCATTTGCTTAAATACTTAAACATGCTGCCCAACTTCACAGATTATAGCAGAAGCAAAAATTGAACAAGATCTGGTTCATTGTACACATGCTCAGACTGTCTCTTTCTATTAAGAGCCTTGTAGACAGTAGTCCTGTAAAGCTTATGGAAAACATCCTAAGACGTAAAACGTTGTTCATCAAAACAGAATCCTTTCTGCCTATGTGTGTGAAAAAGAGTATACTGTAAAAATTTAAGAATTACTATCTCTATACTCCACAGGAAACATATAGAAAACCGCACGTGTCTCTCATAAGCTTAATCTTCAAAATTCCTCTTAATAGAATTCACTTCCGATATTGCATATAGCACAGGTTTTACTTAAAACTGCTTATTTAAAGTATATTTGTTGTGTTGCAAATTTAAGTGCTCAAAAAAGCCCCATGGAAGATCAGGATTATGCATGTTAGTGTAAACCTCCTCCTGTGCATGAACTTTACAATATAGTTATTAATTATGCAGGCAACATTAAGCTCTTTTAAAAACTTGTCTGCAACGTCAAGAATTGGGGGTTTTACGTAGTAAAATTTCCTTGGTTAAATCAGACAAAAAACCACAACGCTTGAAAAGAAGGTTTTCTTAATGTTATAATAAAGGTATCGTCAATGAGGATAAGGTTCACTAAACACATCTTTAGCACTTGAATTACTAGAATAACAAGTTTACACTGTGCTCACCTGTGCAGACTAGGATTAAAGAGAGAATACTTGGCCTGTGACTTTCACAGACACGTACTGACAGCAGAGACATGGTGGGACTGAGAAACATTAGGTACCATTTCAGGTTCTAACAAGCACTACATTCTGGTGTGTCTGGGCTCATCCCTGCCTTTCCTAAAAACTTTAACCCTTCTGCTCCTTTCTTCTCAGATCTTCCATCTGTCCTCTTCCTTCCTCAGTTTCAGGTTTAGTCCTTAGTTTTAAGTCCAAGACTTAGTTTATTAGGGTTTTTTTGTTTCAGTTTCATCTCTTTTTTTTTTTTCTTTTCCATTCTATTTGTCTGAGAAAAAAAAATAATTTATGATATCTGAAAACAGGGTCTGCATGATCAGTACAGGCACTTTGTGTGGACCACAGGAACCCGGCTATAGATTAAAGGACTCCCTTCACTCAGATTGAAGCATGACCAGTGGGACTGGAATCTTTGAATATTTCAGATTTTAAAGCAAACAAGTCTCCAGAGGGCATGTGTGAACTGCAATAAAAAAAAAGTCTTTAAATTTGACATACTTGTGTGGGTTTTTGTTACATAGACAAGAGAGTCACACTTCTTATATGGCCCTCTCTCTACTACATTGCAAGTCCGTTCACTAAAGCAGAAAAAAGACCAGAATTTTCAAAGAAAAGGTCACCATTTTTTTTACAATGCTGGAACAAAAAAATTTCCTGTATTCTAATTCCTAAAAGTGCCTGGATAGCTTTATTCCTTCTTTTTCTTTTAATAAGCCAACAGGCTGGGAAATTTCAGTCCAGATGGCTGAAGTTTGGCAAAGTTATAAACAAACAAAATCAGGGTCTTAAAAATGGAAGTGATGGGCAACGTTACTAATTAGGCATTCTATATTTACTTTGCCCAGATGCCTCCTCTTTTCCATCTCCAAATAAAAATAACCAAGAAATTAGAAATTTGAATTTGGTAAAAGATTAGGGGTTTGGGGCTTTGTTTGGGGGGAGGAATTAATGAAAACCTGTGTGTTAATACCTAAACATACTTTTAGGTAACTATCTTCCCTGAAAACTTACAATTACAAAAATGTAGTTGTTTGAATTATTCTAACTATGCCAATTATCAAGTCAAACATCTAATGTTCTCTCTGTAGATGTGAATTTTTGACAGCTATTTGTGTTCTAAAGACTGAGCTTTTCCATTTGCTTTTACAACTCAACTGTCCAGCTTTATAGGTTTACCACTTGTGGACAAAGTCAATATTAAGATACAGGAAAAAGTAATGTAAAATTAGAGTGAAAATGTTGGTGACACACTAAACTTTCAGTTCCTGGTTTCAGATGACTAGTTTAATTGTCTTATATTTCTTCTTTGCATTTAGCACTTGAACCTAATTGCATCCATTCTCTAAGCAGTCCATCAAGCACCCACTGTTCATCGACAGACAAGCGGATCTTCTCCTCAGGCCTGAGTGCCTTGCTGTTGGTTGGCTCCATGCTAAAGGCACTTTCGATATTATGGTCTTTATTTGAACTTTTCAGATCTGTGTTTGCTGGAGAAGATTTACACTCTGCGTCTCAGATGTGGTAATATGGAAAAGCTGGAAAAAGACAACCATGGAGCCACAGCACCATCAAGTGACAATTGCCTCTGTCACTGTAAACTCCACTTCATGAGTACACATAACATAGTCTCAATTTTGTCTCTCACCCTCTCTCTACCACAGGTATTTAAAAAATACCTTTGTAAGTTAATAACAACTGGTTAAATAATTAAATTGAACCTCTTTTTTTTTTTTTTTCATTATTTAAAGTGGTACTTTCTTCTATTAAGCCTTTTGTACTGTGTTTTTTGGAAATACCATAGTACATTCAGCCCAGGATATATACCAGAAGGCTGCTATCAGGTGACTGGGCTTCCTTTCCAGTCACTTTTGCTACAGAAGGTAATGTTGGGCAAATCAAGTAGTATTTCTGTGCTTTAGTTCTCCTGAATGGAATGTGGAAATTCGGGAGAACTACCCTTGCTTTAAGTACAGATATACAAATGAAACACATTATATCAAGGCATTATATAAGCCTAACTCCTTTATCAAATTTTTCATTTCTTTTCTGTTTCTTTAAGGAATTCGTGGGTGGTGAAACTGACAACATCACCTGTGTGATCATGCAGAGACAAACATGGATATTTACAGGAGATTTCTGAAGCCCATACTAGCATTTCCAGTGGTTTCCATGTTCCATCAGCTCTACCAGGCAGAGAATAGCCCGTACACCAGGAAATCATCACAGCAATCACAAGGTGGACATTAGTTCTTCTTTGATCTATCCCCAAAGAAGACTTGAGGACAGCAAAGGACTCAGGTTTGATTTGTGTCCTGAGTGGAAGGCGAAGATGCTTTTCTTCTTGAGTTTCTCTAGAGTTTTCTAGCACCTGCTTTAATTCCACATGAAAAAAGACCCTTGAGCTGTGTTGTCTTAGGCCAACCAAAGGGGCCTTTGAGACTATGCCTTTGTTCAGGTGCAGAGTCTTTCTGTTCAAAGCAAAGGACAGGAAAATGGGGGGAAATCAGCTTTATGTCATACGGAGATTCTTATAGGTGGAATGTAAAGCTAAATTGACGCTACCTTTTCAAATAGCATAGCTCCTTCACAAATAGTCTTCTGAATCAAGATAGATGACAGGATGCAACATAGGAGGTTTTATAGCCCAAAATGATTATAGTGCAACATAATCTAAAAGAATATTTCCTTGTCCATTAATAAATCACATATATGTACACAAAGAGATATATAAAATATGTGTACATGATGTATATATATTTATATTATAACAATGTATGAGGGGATTTTTCACTTTCATTAGTCTTGTATTTTTTGTTCTCGAACATGACTGCTTAATAGTGGAACAGTCATAGAATCATAAAATCATAGAATGATTTGGCTTGGAAGGGACCTTAAAGATCATCTTGTTCCAACCCCCCCTGCCATGGACAGGGATACAATCCACTAGACCAGGTTGCTCAAAGCCCCTTCCAGCCTGGCCTTGAACACTTCCAGGGATGGAGCACTGACAGCTTCTGTGGGTAGCCTTTTCCAGTGTCTCACCACCCTCACAGTAAAGAATTGCTTTCTAATATCTAATCTAAATCTACCCCCTTTCAGGTTAAAACTGTAACCCCTCATCCTATCACTACACTCCCTGATAAAGAGTCCCTCTCCACCTTTTCTGCAGACCCCCTTTAGGTACTGGAAGGCTGCTATAAGGTCTCCCCACAGTCTTCTCTTCTCCAGACTGAACAACCCCAACTCTCGCAGCCTGTCCTCATAGCATAGATGCTCCACCCCTCTGACCATTTTTGTGGCCCTCTTCTGGACCTTCTCCAACAGGTCCATATCTTTCTTGTGCTGATGGCTCCAGAGTATCTGGATACAGTCCTCCAGGTGGGGTCTCACAAGAGCAGAGTAGAGGGGCAGAATCACTTCCCCCAACTTGCAGAGCACACTTCTTTTGATGCAGCCCAGGATACGGTTGGCCTTCTGGGCTGCAAGCACACATTTAAGGCTCATGTTGAGCTTCTCATCAACCAACACTCCCACGTCCTTCTTGGCAGGGCTGTTCTCAAGCCATTCTCTGCCCAGTTTGTATTTGTGCTTGAGATTGCCCTGACCTACATACAGGACCTTGCACTTGGCCTGGTTGAACTTCATGAGGTTTACACAGGCCCACCTCTCAGGCCCGTCCAGGTCCCTCTGAATGGCATCCCTTCCCTCCAGCATGTTGATGGCACCACACAGCTTGGTGTCATATGCAAACTTGCATGAGGATGCACTCAATCCCATTGTCCATGTCAGCAACAAAGATGTTAAATAACACTGGTCCCAGTACCGACCCCTGAGGAACACCCCTCATCACTGCTCGCCACTTGGACATCAAGCCATTCAGTGCAACTCTTTGAGTGCAGCCATCCATCCAACTCCTCATTCACTGAGTGGTCCATCCATCAAATCCATGTCTCCCCAATTTAGAGACAAGGATGCCATGTGGGACAGTGTCAAATGTTTTACACAAATCCAGGTAGATGGTGTCAGTTGTTTTTCCCTTATCCACCAATGCTGAAGGCCACCAAATTTGTCAGGCACGATTTGCCCTTAGAGAAGCCATTTTGGCTGTCACCTGTCACCTCCTTATTTTCCATGTGCCTTAGCAGAGTTTCCAGGAGGATCTGCTCCATGATCCTGCTGGGCACAGAGGTGAGGCTGACTGGCCTGTAGTTTCCCAGTCTTCCTTTTTTCACTTTTAAAAAATGGGGGTTATGTTTCCCCTTTTCCAGTCAGTGGTAACTTCACCAGACTGCCACGACTTCTCAAATATGATGGACAGTGTCTTAGCACTTCATCTGCTAGTTCCCTCAGGACATGTGGATGAATTTCATCAGGTCCCATGGATTCGTGCTCCTTCAGGTTCCTTAGATGATCTTGTACCTGATCTTCTCGAACTGGGAGGTGGTACCTCATTCTCCCAGTCCCTGCCTTTGCCTCCTGCAATTTGGGCAGTGTGGTTAGTGCAGTTGTCAATGAAGACTTAGGCAAAAAAGTCATGGAGTACCTCAGCCTTCTCCATATCCCGCGTGACCAGGTCTCCTGTTTCCTTCCCTAGAGGGCCCACATTTTCGCTAGTCTTCCTTTTATAACTGACATTCCTTTAGAAGCTTTTCTTGTTGCCCTTGATGACCCTGGCCAGATTTAAATCTATCAGGGCTTTAGCTTTCCTAACCTGATACCTAGCTGCTCGGACAGTTTCTCTGTATTCCACCCAGGCTACCTGTCCTTGCTTCCACCCTCTGTAGGCTTCATTTTTGAGTTTGACTTTGTCCAGGAGCTCCTTGTTTATCCATACAAGCCTCATGGTGGTTTTGCTTCACTTCCTCTTTGTTGGGATGCATTGATCCTGAGCTTGGGGGAGTTGATTCTTGAATATTAGCCAGCTTTCTTGGGTCTCTTTTCCCTCCAGGGCTTTATCCTGTGGTACTCTACCAAGCATATCCCTGACGAGGCCAAAATTTACTCCCCTGAAGTCCAGGGTAGCGAGCTTGCTGTGCTCCCTCCTTGCTGTCCTAAGGATCTTAAACCTCTCCATTTCATGGTTACTGCAGCCAAGGCTGCCTTTGACTGTCACATTCCCCACCAGCCCCTCCTTGTTGGTAAGAACAATGTCCAACATGGCACCTCTCCTCATTGACTTCTCTGTCACTTGGAGAAGGAATTATCATCAACGCCTTCGAGGAACCTCCTGGATTGCTTATGCTCTTCTGCGTTGTCCCTCCAACAGATACCAGGATGGCTGAAGTGCCCCATGACAACCAAAGCTTGTAAATGTGAGGCTGCTTCTATCTGTTTATAGGCGGCCTCATCTGCTCAGTCTTCCTGGTCAGGTGGCCTGTAGCAGACTGCCACTGTAACAACACCTGTCCCTGCCCTCCCTTTAATCCTGACCCAGAAGCTCTCAGTCAGCTCCTCATCCATCCCCAGACAGATCTCCATGCACCCCAGCTGGTTATTGACATAGAGGACGACACCCCTTCCTCATCTCCCCTGCCTGTCTTTCCTAAACAGCCTGTATACATCCATTCCAACGCTCTAGTCATAGGAAGCATCCCACCACATCTCTGTGATGTCAATAAGATCACAGCCCTGCAGGCGTGTGCATGTCTAACTCCTCTTGTTTATTCCCCGTGCTAGGTGTGTTTGCATAGAGGTATTTCATTTGGGCTCTCAATGAAGCTGACTTACTGCCTGGAGTGACTGGAATTCCTTTCTGCTGCAGACTGGGTGTTCTTCTGCTGACTGTGATCCTTCTTCAAGCTCTGGGCATCTGTTGCTGGGGCATCAAACTTGTAACAGTGGGATGGATTGAGGTTCCTCTGCCCCAGTAACTTTAGTTTAAAGCCCTGTTAACCAGCTTGGCAAGTCTATGACCTAAGATGCTTTTCCCCTTCTCTGACAGATGGACCCCATCAGCCCCAAGTAGACCTCATTTCTCAAAGTGAGTCTTATGGTCTAAGTAGCTGAACCCCTGGTTGTGGCACCATTCCTGTAACCATTTGTTGATTTGCCAGATTTGGCTGGCCCTTCCAAGCCCCTTCCCTTTGATCGGGGAGACTGATGAAAAAACTACCTGTGCTCCAGAGTCCCTGACTGCTGCTCCCAGGGCTCTGTAATCCTTCTTGATACTCCTCAGACTGCTCCTGGCAGTATCACTGATGCCTGCATGAGAAAACAGCAGTGGATAATAGTCAGTGGCTGTACTAGGCTTGGGACTCTTTCTGTGACGTCCTGATATGAGCCCCTGGTAAGCAGCAAACTTCTCTAGACGGTGCATCAGGTGGGCAAATGGGTGCCTCCACACCTTTCAGAAGGGAGTCACCTACTCCTATCACCTGTTGCTTTTCCTTAGTTGTGCTGGTTGTTATACAGGGAGCAGATTGGGCTGCCTTGCTCAGCTCCAGCATCTCTGCTGATGGGAGGGGTCTTTCTTCTTCAGTCTGCGGAGCAGTGAAGCAATTCTGCAAGGGCACCTCAGGCTTTGGTGGAAGTATTTTTGTCCTGCTGGTCCTTGTTGTTGCAAGCTTCCATTCTTCTGCATTACTCCCCCCTCGCTTTTGTGTGTGCCGATGGGGGAGTTTTTGGCTGTTTGGCTGTGGGCTGTGGGTCCACTGCAAACTGAATAAGTAAGGACATCATAAATATTTTATTCAAACACCAGAAGTAGACTCAGGAAGTGGATGTATGCTGCCATTTATGCTCATCCTTGATTCTGGAGAAGTCAACATGAGAGGGAGAGTAATTTGAGTTAATGGTTGTTACACTATCAGTAAGTAAATAACGTCAGACATTAACTTGCTTCCTGGGGCCAAAATCTGCAATTCTGCTAATGTCCCAGACAATCTGACTGAAGTCACTGGATATAATCAGAAACAAATGTAGCCTTTCTCTTGTTTGTAGGTCCCTTTTGCTAGGTAACTGGGGCTTGGAATCCCCTGGGGGAACATACACAGCTCCAGCCAGATGGATGTGGACTCTCAGGTGACACAAACCCCTCAGTGAGACTGTGAATGGAAACAGGTCTTTTTTAAATCATGGCATTCTACATAAGTTTTTGCAAACAGAGAAATGTAACATGTTGCTAAAATATAAAGAAAAAAAAAAAAAAAACAACAAAACCAAAATCCCAGCTTCCCTATCCCTTCGGAAAAATATTGATGTGGTGGTGGTAAAAGTGACAATATAAGATAGAAGTACCCAGATTCCAAAACCTCTTTGTGTAGATTTCTGAAATACATGATTTCCCACTATGTTCAATCTGCCTGTACATCTGGTCCCAAAACATGATTTGTGATTTTAATATGGTTGGTGAGACATAAGCTAATATGTTTTTCTCTGCTGGAGCTAAAGCACTCAATGCAGGGGAAAAAAAAAAAATAGAGAGGGAATCTCTAACTATTATGTGAAATGAGAGAGAATTTCCTGTGACAATAGCCCAGCAACATACAATGTTTCTTAATCTTGCTGCCCACAGGTCACCCCAAATTCTCTGTGGTGTTTATATTTAACAGCTGAGTGGAATGGGGGGGACGTCACTATTAGAACCATCCTCCTGCCTGAAAATTCATTCTGTTTTGATGCTGTTTATTTTTTTCAAAATGTACCTTTTGAGTTTTTGCATTAAACTTTAGTCAGAGCAACAATAACAATAGAATAAAACCCACATAAAAAGAAGGTCTTTTTTTTTTTTTTTTTTTTTCTAAAAATGACAAAGTTGTTCTGGGAGTCCAGTAGTCACTGACTTTTCTACAAGGTAGTCTCAGCCGTCTATGTCACAGCATTCACAACACACGAATTTTCCATTAAAACACTAAATATTACGATGACATGTCATATAGCTGCCAAAGGTTTGCAGTGCTGAGCAGTTTCTCTAGCAGCTGTCACTGTTTTCTCCTCTGGCATTTGCATTATTCTGGTACTGTATGGAGTCCGAAAGTTGTCATCAGCTTGCCTTCATTTCATTCCCTCTGTCTGAAGTCTTATATAGGCTCGGTGTAACATGCCATTCTGTCTTAACAACACGCCCAGGAACTTCCCACCACAGACACCCCAAAAAACATCCTCTTAAGATGTCCTGGTTTAATTTTGAAGGATTCAACTGTTGCTTGTTGAGAATATCAGAAGCACCGTCAATCAAAATGGGAAAGTAACTCTCTGCAGTTTAAAGTGGTAACTTAAACGGTAGACTGTTAATTTTTTTGCACAATAGAGTTATTGTGGCTTTAAAATGTGAATCCTAAGTTTTGGGTTGATATGTTTTTTCCATGTCTTTTCCTACCAGGGGTGAAAGTGGGTTAAAAATTCTATTTAATCCTTGGGGAATAAGGCCCATAAGAGTATTTTTATTGTAGTGTGATTGACTGCCATTTTCTTCAGCTCTTACAAAGATGTCTCTAGAGATGTGATATTTGATAGGTACTTATTTTTATAAACCAGGGGTCTGAAAGGGCCCACAGGGAACCAGGCACGTATTTCTCAGTGAATTTTTGATTGGCAGGGTGACAACCTCCTCTGCATGTGACACTCCAGCTCTAGGGCTTATATAATGTTCCTTCTTCTGAATGTGAAGCTCCTCATAGGGCTATCTCCAAGAACAATATAGGTACTGTGACACTGGGTTTTGCAACACCTTATTTTTGAAATGATGGCTCAGAAAATAGAATTAAGGGTGCTACATTCAAATTTAGACCCAATGGCCTTACAGTAGACCTGCTGTGCTGAGGCAATAGAAGATGTCATGGACTGTAAGGAAGCTTGAAGCTGCAGAACTCGCCACTGCTCCATGCTCTGAGAAGAGGTATGAGGTGCAGGGTGGTTATTCCTTCCATGTCTTGGAGACTCCTTTCTGAAAGCAGGCATGTGTGGCCTCTCCTGTACTGATGACTACTTTATAAGGTGGGAATGAAAAACATGATATACTCCTCCTTTTACCTGCCTACCTGCCAAACTCAGGACACACTTCCATTTTTAGGGTTGCCAATGCATTTTATCTCTACCCTTATTTATCCAAAATGCACAAAGAATATAAGAGCTGGGACTGGACATCAGAACTCCTTTTTCATCTTCTTCCTCCCTACTTAGTGCTGAGGGTCACATTCCCATTTTCTGGTCAATTACACGATTGTTTCCCTTTATTTTTGGTAGAGCTGTCAGTCTAGCGTGCTTAAGAGAGCTGAGAAATACTGAATTTGATCCCCGCTGTAGGGAGATCTGAAGCTCCCTCTCTGTGTTGTGGAGCCATGTTCAGGTCAAACCTGAGGTTTTGAAGTAAATCTCTTGCTTCTCAGACACTTACTGTGTCTTGGTTTGTGCTACACAGTGAAACACACTAACTAGATGCCAGTTGGATCAAACAAAGGCTATTCCAAAAGAAAGCTCTCCAAAATTCTTACAGTGTAGAGATTGAGGCCTCAGCACGAAGTGTATTTTGTTCTACAGATTTGCCAGCATTGCTCTGCACTACTTGTTAGTGCCAGCTGATGTGGCCTTCTCCGGAGGGAACAGGGGAAGAAGGTGATCATACTGAGAGGGGCAACACCAGCATCTCTGTTAGCTTTTCTCCTCTGCTGTTTTTCATGGAGCCTGATTGAACGGGCTTACGTTCGGCGTGCTCTGAAATCATCCCGCTTGAATGACTTCAGCAGAGGAATGTCCTCTTTCGGATCTAAACTTTGCTCTTAACTTAATTGGAGCTCTATACACCTACACAGTGAACTGCTTGGAAGTAAGATGGAGACCATGAAGTTCTGTGGAATTTATCTGTCAAAGACTCTCCACATGCAAACCAGTAAGTAGAAAGGTGACCGTTTTATACCATCCCTGAAGTTCTGAAGTGCTCTATAAGCATGTCTTCAGCACAAGGGTGTCTTTCCAGAAAGATTTCAGAATGCTCGAATGTGTTCATCTTCGGTGTTTTCCTCCCAAAATGATCCAGTGGAAACGATGCATAGGAAAAATATTTTTTTTTTAAGGAGGAAACCCAAAATTTTTAGTGATCCAGATTTTTGAAGCTAAATGTGTGAAAACCTTTGTCTCTTGCTGCTGGTGTAAGTAAGTCGTCTTTGGATAATGCTCAGTCTGCATTAGGCTGGTAAATCTTGGCCCTCAAAGAGAGGATCAAACCATATTCAGCATCTCTAAAGCATCATTTTGATGCCAGCTGACAATAGCTCCTTTCAAAATGAAAAATAGAAGGCTGTTGTATTGATCTTTCAATAGAGATCATCCCTCCTACAGTTGCAGAGTCTACAGCAATAGCTGCTGTGGTACAGTATACTTCTCTTTGGCAAAAATGCTGAAAATGACTAAATGTGTCTCTGCGTGTTCCTTCTTGCCCACGCTATTACCAAGCCATAGACAAGGAGGACAAAGAGCAAATTCCTTTCAAGGAAATGGGCTGAGGTTGTTCAGCTCATTACTTTTACTGTTAATGAGCATACTGCACACCTTCTTCACAGAGGACTGGTGCTTATTCCATCCTCGGTACAGCACAGTTCAGTGGAGCTGGCTGTGGCATGTTCATCCCCTGGGCTATAAAGCTATGCTAAGGGCTCTCGCACAAAGCAGTTTTGTTTTCCTTGCCCAGAAGGTACTGATGATTAACACTCCTCAGTATTTTGAGTGAGAAAATTATAAAGTTGTTCCAAAGAATGACCTTGAGACCCACATTTTTCAAGTTATAATGGGATATACATACATACATATATATATATATATACACATATATATATATATATACACACACTTTCTTCCCTTGTGACTTTCAGTAGGTGGACTATTAGGCTCTAGCTAGACGGACAGTTAGTTCACAGGAGTGGTGATGAGGGATTCAAATCACCAGGTTCCACTGGCATTACTCAGACTGTTTTGGCTTGTACCAACTGAGCTCTTTACATTAACTTCTCAGATCAGTCTCATTGACCAGTTAAATGGGTTCAGATAGCACCACCACTATGAAAAGTGTATATAATGATTTGTTTCTGTTGTATGCTGATGAGGTAACTGTTTCCAATAGACTCACTTTAATGTAAAAACCAAATGATGCCATAGTAAGTACGTACTCTTATGTGTCACATTAAAATCAAGATCCCACTACAGAGTACTTTTAAAATTATGAAATACTACCATTAACTTTTTTGCCAGTCAGATTTGTTTTTCATTAAAGCATAAGCATATAAATGTGGTTTTTTTGTAGCTATCTAACATATATTGTTTTCTGTTTCTCTGGACAATTCAATCTGTCGTATTTCATTAAAAAAACAAGATCACTCTGCCATAGCTGTGGTTTATGATTTTTAATTACCATAAAAGAATATGGAAATGCAATAAATGTATTCAAAGAAAAAAAAAGTATTTAAGGATAAAGAAAAACTTCCTGAATTTCAAATGTTTGTATTTTGGAGTATTTTTTATTGGATTTTAGCAAAAAAAAAAAAAAATTAAAAATTACACAATGGCAATACATCATGTGAAAATAAATCCCTCCCTGGAAAATCTGATTTTCCACCATGGAATCTGAAGTGAAGGTTTCCTAGAAGGACAGGCTGGAAAGGTAAATGAACATACTCGAATACTGGAAAAACCTAAGTGGAAAGGTAGCTATGAAGAAGAACATTTATTTAGAGAACTTGAATAGGAAATAATGGACATGACAATGAGTAAAAAAGAAAAATGAGTGTATTCTTTGCTGTCACTGTCAGCAAGGGAGGAATGTGAAGCTGAGAGAAAGGGGGAGCCATGCTGCAAGAAGTATAAATAATCACTGATCTCAGTACTTATGTACTGATTTACATTAGCTAAAGTCCTGCCCCTGATCTGAAGTGGAAGTAGACTCGTATTTGTGAAGGACCTTGATTAAAACTGGAGACTTGACATTGTGGCCACCTCTAAGGACAGACAAGCAAGGACAGCCACTGGGTTCATGACACACAAATTAAATTTGACTCTCAACTTGCAGTCTAGTATCAATATATGGAGTTGTTCTAAAAAAATTGCTCTCAAGTCCAAAAGCTGGCACATAGGAAGGTGACAGAATACCAATGATGACCTCATAAGGATATCTGCATCCACCCTTTGCCTGGGGTATTTAATGTCCCTGCAGCCAGAGGGAAGACAACAGCTTCTTCTTCTACCTATGTAATAATATAAAAATTATCTAAAAAATTCTAAATATGGTTAATACTGCACTATGTGAAATAACATGTAAATACCATCAATTTTTCTTCATAGGCAAAGGTCTTGGGAAAGAATAAATCAGTTGGCAGGGGGGAGGGGATGGGTGTTGTGCCTTAGTTTGAAAACATGTTCTGTGTTATCCCAAAATTTAGAAGTGATTGGTTTAGTAGTTTACGTTTCTTCCATCATTAATCAACGAGTTCAACACTGTAAAATATCAAGCAGTTTCTATGACACAAATTGTACATAAATTGTCAGAACTTATGTAAGAAAGAGAGGCAAAACCACCCACTGTGTCAAAACAAAATGTATTAGTGGGAAGAAATATCTCTCACCCTAGATTTGCACTTTATCAAGTTTCCAGCAAAATACATCTATGAGAGGATGAGAGTAAATGGTAACAAATTGATAAAGCAAGGAATTTTAGTAATGAGTAGCTCTGAATTCGTGTATTGCCCAAGTACAAGCCTTTATGAAGACTTTAAGCCACATAATAATGATGATAATAATATAAAACTTTGCCAGCAAAGTTTTTATATAATACTACTTTAAAATCTAACAATCTATAATAAACATATATAATTTTTACATATATATAATTGATTATTCTCACACTTGCAGTGAAAACCTTTTCCCAACATGTTTAAGCAAACACTGGTAAAAGGTTTTCTACTTAGATGTCTGTCTAAATTAGCTTCAATTGGTCGTTACTCAATTAAACAATGCAAAGTGAAGAGAAATAAATCATCAAAGAGGTTTCAGCAGACAAATGAGATCCAAAATGTTTAGCTGCTTTTAAAAATTTTTCAAAATTACCATGCTCATAATACCTTTATTTTTGTCAATGTTCTTAAGTTAGGACAAAACTAAGGTGAGTCACTTAAAGATGCCATAAACAGACTGGGTTACCAAATTTTACAGTGTTTTGGAAACCTGTCTTCTCAAAATTTATATTTCATTCAAAATCATGTAATGGATTAAATCGGTTTATCACAAACACCGTAGGAAGTACTTAGAGCTACCAATAGTAAATAGAAATGTTTAAAATGCTACTGAGATCCACAGAGATGCTTAAAATATATAATACACTCTCACAATGAGAAACCGAATTTGCAGAAATAAGTGGATTCTTTCAGCATTAATTTGCATCATTTAGATAAATATTCAATCCATTTTATACTAGCCACTCTACCCTGCTCTTGACAGAACAACTGTGACAATTCCGCACATATTATTTACTCTGCCACAACATTGGATCTCAAATAAATATCCTAGTACATAAAGCAGAGGTTTAGATTGTTAAGATGACTGCTTGTGCAATGCCAAATCAAGGGCTAACTCATGTACAGTTTTCAAGAAACATGTTCATGATCACACTCACAGTTTGCAGGTTCAGCCATCAATGCATATTATGCAACAAGCAAGCACCCAAGCATCCTTTAAGGTCAGCATCTGTTCTTCCAGAACTTTTTTTCTCCTAGTATTCTTTTGGAGAGTGAATACTGGTACAAATGCAGGTGCGATAACATTTCAGGTGTTCAGGAAAATATTAAATGTTTGTGTCTGTCCCTCTAGAATTCTTTGGGAGAAAGGAATGGAAACTAATATAAGGCAATTAGAAAATCACCTTGTAACAATGAAAATAAAAGTCTGAAAAGGAGTGGATAAATTTAGAGTTCTGCTTGCATCATCATTCAGAATTTTTTGCATTTGTTATAAAGGTTTCACATACCTAATTGGTTGGTAGCAAAGGAGATCCCCATCCATGTTATTCAGTAAAGAGTCCCAACAGTGCTATAAATTGGAAGGCTCAGTAAGAGAAACAGATTAAAATACAGCTAATATGCTCCTGATTTCTCAAAACCAATGTTTCCTTCTAATTGAACCCAAAAGTTTGGCAATAACTGCCTAGGAGATCCCTGTTTTCAATTGCCTACCAATTATTTTCTTCTTAAAGTGAATAGGTGTCAGGGACGTGCTGGAGTAATTTTTGACCTTTGAAGTCAAAAGGCATAGTTGATTACTGTAAAGTCTAATTATCCCTTACAGGGATATTCACAATTACTAACTTTGCTTTGAAGAAATTAAGATCCTTGGTGCATACTTAATGGAGAGGAAGGTTGCTCCAGGGTCTGAGTTAGACCAGGTGACTAATTTTGTTTTTCTACATCCTCGATAGTTTTAGCAACACACTTGAACAATTCCACTTTCTTAAAGAGTGAGATCAAACGCTCATCAGATATGTTGTGGATTTTAACATACATAACAGGGCAAAAGCCTTTATTAATATCTGACCTGCTGACAATACTTTGTCTAATGCAGCCCGGGATACCGTTGTCCTTCTCTGCAGCAAGGGCACATTTCTGGCTTATGTTCAACTTGGTGTCCACTAGGACCTCCACATTCTTTTCTGCAAAGCTACTTTCCAGATGGGTGGCCCCCAGCCTATTCTGGTGCCTGGCTTTGTTCCTCCCCAGGTGCAGGATTTTGCACTTCTCCTTATTGAACTTCTTGAAGTTCTTGTCAGCCCCTTTCTCCAACTGTTGAGGTTCTTTTGAATGGCAGCATGATGCTTTGGCATATCAGCCATCCTGCCAGTTTGGTGTCATCTACAAACTCGCTTAGGGTACACTCTGCCCCATCACATGGATCATTAATGAAGATCTTAAACAAGATCAGAACCAGTAGTTATTCCATTAGCACATCTGTTGCAATTTATCAGTGACTACCAGCAGTGGTACTATGAAAAAATTATTGGATGTACTTTCACCTGAAAATATTTTGCCTTCTGGATTCTTACAATAATAGTCAGCAGCAGTACTCAAAATTTCCCTATAGTGAGGAACTCAAATGAATGAACTCCAATAGTAAAAAGATAAAAACAGGAAAAAAACCCTTTTTTTTTATAAAAAAAAGTAGCAAAGATAATGATCGGGAGGCTTATTCAGTAACCTAAACCCTGTATCAAGGTAAGCCATTTATTTCAAGTGACGTGTAGATCCCTGAGGCTTTGAGGCCACAGCTCATTTGTGTTGTTAGACACTGACACACACAGAGACTAATGAAAGATAAGGAAAACGTGAGAAAAGTGAAGAAATCATAGGTATAAAGGCAAGATAGCTGTCAGGAAGCCATGCATGAACACAAGCAGCTTATAGAGCCTACATTCAAGTATAATGTCCCTAAGGAATATGACCCTAATAAATACAGTCCATTACATCTTTAGAGTCAGTATAGCTTCGAAGCTATTTGCATGTAAATGATTGCATTTTCTGTCGCGCATTGTTATCTGATGATTATAAGCATAGCATTTTTTTGGTTGTTTGTGTGATTTATGCTCCAGTTATGCTTAAAAGCTACAGAGAAGAGCTACTGGTGTCAGCAGAGCTTGGAGTTCCCCAAAAGGTGAACCTAAACAGATTTAAAGACCCCACAGTCTGGGATTTTTTTTCCTAATTCCTGGTACAAAAATGTGTTGCGTTTAAGTATCGCTGCACTTGGTTGTTTGCTAGAAGACTGTAATACCTTCCACAGTTATCAAACACATTGAGACTGACTGAGTTGACTGTTGATTTAATGTAACCTAATGATATGACACTGTGATGAGAAAAATAATACTATGATGAAGAGGGCTATATTGTTAACGACCTAGAGATACAGAAGCTTTTCCAGTCTTAGTACCACAAAGGGATACCAATAAATAAAAAAAGCAAACAATATTCAGCATTGATAAACAAAAAAACCTCAAACCAGAACAACATCTAAGTTTGGAATAAGATGTCAACTGGTGAGGAACATGGCAAATACCGTGATCCATAGTTCTATATTCTTTAAAATTATTAGCATATGGAGAAGAGAAACAAAAGACAGCAAAATAGATGCAGATGCTGTCTCATCAGAGAAACATGGAGAAGCAGAAAAAACTACACTTCTTCCATGCTTATAATCTCAGAAGAATTATGTGACCTAGTTCATTCTGTATTGCAAATAAGATATCATAATCAGGCTACGCCTGGGCCCAACTTGATTATGAGAGTTGTGCAACTGTTCACAAGTCTGAAGACATGGCAGTCTACATTGCGGCATCAGTAACTTAGGTACTTGGGAGATTAAAGTCTTCTTAACTCAAGTATGAAACCTGAGCTCTATGGTTTTTGTTCCTGTGCAATACTTAAATTTCGATTGTTTGAAGTGGCATAATGATCTGAGAAGTGGATGATTTTATCTTCTGTGCTCATATAGATGGAACATCTTTCTCTCATTTCTAGCTCTACCATCTTGTCTAGTATGTTATGAAGTTATTTAGATTATATACTTTCTTGACAATGTCCACTTGTTGAGGATGCTGTCCATACCTATAGCTCTTCCCACCAAGATGATTTAAGAAGATTAATCAGGATTTTCTTATTAAATTTACCACAGTGGACTGTAAACAATAAGCATAATTGTCTTCTGTGAAATCTGGGGTGAATTAGCTTTCTGTACAGGACATGAACTTCACATAGGTTAGGTTGCAGTCTAAGCTGTTATTCTGATTTGACCTAAGCAATTAAACCAGAATTTGGAATTCTGTAAACCAGTTTCCTCCAAAAGAGCAACCGCTGAAGAATGGCTGAACTCTCAGTTCCCTGGACAAAGGAAAAAAATATATTGCTTCTGGTGTCAAACTCCTTTCAGCCAACATTTAACCTAACAGATTTCACTGCTGTGCCACCAGGGCTTTTATGATTGAATCTGGAGGTTCCCATCTGGCTTGCTGGTGTCCTTCTCTTCTGCCTTGCCTCCACCCTCCCCAGAGCTGTGCCTCATAGTCTCTGTTGGATTTAGCTGCAGTGACTGCAAAGCTTTTAGGCTTTAGCTATTTGCTCTACTCCTTCGTCAGGCAGTATGTCTTGCCCTCAGCTAGTGCAGCTAAAGCTTAAAAATAATAATGTAAATGCAAATTGATGGCTGGTTTAAGTTAATATGCCAAGTTATGAACAAGTACAGTTTCTGCAGTAACAGCCCCCAGAAGAAGTAGAAAGGAAAATCTCAAAGTAATAAGCTCTTCATCCAGCCTGGCTCTGTGATTATATGATTACATATGAATACGTGATTAGTACCCTCAAACACCACTTCTACAAAAACAAGATAAGAAGCTGCCTTTGCTCATGCAAATAACATTGTGCAGCAGCCTCAGGAGTGTGTCCTTGTTTTATAAGGATGTATACTTAAACTCAAGTTAGAGGCAATTATTGTTTCAGCTATAGCTAGTCCTATGAAGAAATTTAATGAAATTTAAAAGCAGGAAGTAAATATATTAGCCAGTATCAGTTGTATATAATGCAACCCACAGCATTATTATTCTTTAAACATTAACATGTAGTGAGTAGTAATTTAGGAGGAAAACATTTTGTGAAGACCAGTATAATATAATTTCACCCTTCGGTAAACAATATAGCACAGCCATGAAGATTATTTACATACTGACAGCTGGTCTGGTAATGCTCTCCCTTCCCCGCCTATCCTCTAGGCTGTGCCCACGCAGCCCAAGACTCCTAGCATAGATCCTAGCATTTAGCAATGTCAGTAGTTTCGTATGGTCAGAGATGGCTTGCACAGTCTCCATAAAGTTTGCATGGACAAAGTTTTATTTGCATCATGATGCTGGCTTCTTGCAGCACAATGGTGTTGCAATCCCATCTCCTGGGCAGCGTTAAGTGTGGCCACGTGCTGCTTCTCTCCTAGTGTAATACTCTGCTTCAGATGGTTTTATCCTCATCTGCCTTACGTAAGAATATATCTGGTATTAAAACAGCTTTTGTAGCATTGGAATTTTTTCACATCTACTCATTCTATGCAATATATTGTTACTCCCCTTTTCAACTCAGATAGTTATGACAGAACAGTATTGCATTTCATTTTATTCAGTGGGCTGTGGCATTGCATAACTGTGACCTTTTTTGTGGACCAATGCTTATAGTTGTCAGGAAATTATGACTTATAGTGATTCACAAAGATGCTATTGCTTTATCTCTTGATGATGTGGAATAGCATAAAATAACAGCCTTTTTTGATTCATTCAGTTCTCTTCCACTGTTTGCAATTGGGAAAACTGCAAAATAGAATACAAATGTATCAATTCTTACTACCCTTTTTTTCTGTTTGTGAAATCAGCTGGTGTCGTTGATGCAAGCTGTTTGCTTCTCTAGATACCCTTTTATTTGAGTGCATTTAAATTATGATTTTTCTCTAGGTGTAAGGACACCCATAGAAACACCTCCTTTCCAAAGTACCCTGCACTCTTTCCATCAAATCTGACATTATAAATGTTTGAACATAAAAATCAATTGCATGATATGTCTAGTGCTTTTCTTAGCCCACAGAGCTACTATAACTCATAGTTATAAGTCAAGCCATGTAAAACTATTTAAAATGACTAAAGATATAACCCTCTATAAAACTGCCATAATCCCTCCCTGCAGGTTATTTCAGTGTAAATTTTCTGTAACATATGGATGCTCATCTGATCTTCCTGCATCTGAATATTTTGGAAATGAGGATGACTGTACACATAAGGGCTGAGCTTCAGCCATTCCATTGACTTTTTATTTAAATATATTTTCAATATAAGTCAGGCAGCTTTATTTAACCTTCTATAAAAATTCTTGTGTATATTCCACAGCAATTAAATCACAGGGAATTAATTACTTGTAAAAACATTCAGCAAATTACTTAACACATTACTTAAAGTTGCTCAGAAAACAAAGTATGCAATAAACAAAATTTAAAAGGTCAAAACTGAAATGAAACACTTCATATGAAAGGGTATGCATAAAACAATTTGTTTATCTCACTCTTTCTTTGCCTTCATTGTCACATCTGTGTACAGAGCTCCAGAATTTCAACTTTCTGCTCACAACTTGTTTTTCTAGATCTGTGTGGGCATTTTGTTCATTAACAACTCCACTGACCAACAGTTTCAATTTTGGAAAAAGCTTCAAACGAGGCAGCCTTCATGGACAATATATTTTCCTTCTACTGCTCTGTAGTACATCTACAGCAGACCTGTAGTTGTCAACACAGTGTTTGAATATAGCCAATACCTATATTTTGTGGGTGTCTTTGGGGGTGAGAGTGAAGGATTACAGTTCCTTTCCCAGATACCATCACTTAAAACTCTTTCTTTCTCTTTCTCCTTCAAAGCACATGTCACAAGGGGCAAAAAAAGATTAAAATCTCTGATGCTCCTCCTTACACATGTAAAAAAGATGCCGCCTATCTTTAGATAATTTTTTTTCTTTTGTTTCCTTAATTATTATCTTCCTGAGGGAAGCCAAAGTAATTTTCTATAAAATAAATGGAATACAACATTAGACTTTCTTTTTTTTTCCCTTCCTTTTTTTTTTTTCCTCTTTAAGAGACTGTTTAATCAGATCTGTGGAAGTGATGGGGGAGTATGCTAGTCTCTAACCTTGCAATTATTTCAAGTTTTTTGAGCCTATCCACAGCTATTCTCTTTATTCCTCAGCGCCCTTTACAATAAGACTATTATGGCAAAAAGCTTGACTGCATTGTGGCTATTTCTAATGTTTATTCATAAGCTTTTGCTTTTAGATTAATTTTTAAGGTCAGCCTGGGAACTCTTATATGTATGATTACATTTCCATACAATCTGCCACCATGCAATTCAGCATGGCTGCAGGCAGGGCCAGAGGGACCTGCAGGGATGGGCTGACAGGAACCCCATGAAAGTCAGCAAGTGCAAATGCCAAGCAGTGCTCCAGGGAGGGAAGAACCCCTCCGATGAGACAGGCTGAGGCTGCAGGGGCCGGGTAGCAGTTCTGTGGGGAAGGCCTTGGGGTACTACTGGGCAGCGAGGTGAACGTGAGCCCACGGTGTGCCCTGGCAGCAAAGGCAGCCAGCAGCCTCCTGGGCTGCATGAAGAGGGACACAGCCCATAGACTCAGGGGAGAGATTGTCTCCCTCTATGTGGCACTCATCAGACCTCATCTAGATACTGCGTCCAATTTTGTGGCCCCAGCGCAGCAAAGACATGGTCAAACATGGAAGGAGCTTGGAGAGGCCCTCCATGGTGGTAGGACTGGAGCACGTGCCCCATGAGGAGAGTCTAGGGAAGCTGGACTAGTTCAACCTGGAGAAGGGACAGATTTGAATTTATATCTCACAGACCTCCACAGACTATGAGGGGTCATCGAGTTTGCCCCAAGATGCTGTGCTGTCTCTGTCTCTGGAGGAATTCAAGCCCCAGCTGGAGCAAGTCACAAGCAGCCTGGTCTGATCCCAGAACTGACCCTGATTTGAGCAGGGGGTCAGACTAGAGACATCCCAAGGTCCCTTCCTGTCTGAATTAACCTGTTATTCGGTGCTTCCACTTCTGATGTAAATTACACATCACAGATAACCGTTCAAAAAACTTCATCTTTAAGCTTTAATATCTTAAGAATCTTCAGCAGTGGCAGAACATCACAGTACTGGAAATGTTATTCAAGGCAGTAATTGCAGCTGGAAGTGGTGAGACCAGGAACTGCGCATCTGAAGAAGCAGAAATGCTGTACAGTAAATAGCGAGTTTCTGGGAAACTGGGAAATCCAATCAGTGTTGTGTTTCAACTGCAGTAACTGGATGCCAGGAGTACATGAGGTCTGGTCTGGTTATTTACAGCGTGTGGCTACAGCATATCAGGTAATCTCCCTTCCGTGAGAATATTGATACATATTTCATAGTAGCAAGAAAAAAAATAATGATGTGTTAATGAGTATCACAGCTTACCATAGCTTCAGTCTGAACATGCCTTCGGAATAAACCAGGTTGCCTGACTCTAGCTGGATGGTGGTGATGACACCACTTTTGGGAAGCAAATCCTTGTTTCTTGTTTTGATGTCTTTGGATGGTTATTTTTGAAAGTGTAAGGAAAGAGGGAAGAAACTATGGAGCTGGAGAGTTTTATCTTGCAGTGAATATGTTGCAAAATCTTGGTAAATGAGATATTTTTGCCCAAAATCTGAGAACTGATATTCACAGAATTTCTGCATAGCTGTTTTTGGTGGTTTTTTTTGTTTGTTTGTTTCATGCGTGATATTTTTCTTCTGCAAAAATCTGACTTCTATTTAGTTATGCTGAGAGGAGTGTGTAGAGCTGAGAGTGGATGATATTGTTAAAGAGTCAACTTGCTTGAAACCATGCCATATTAATGCAAACTGATCAGGAAAAAAATAATTTGTATGCCATGTAGACCTTTTTCAAGACAACATGGGTGAAGTTTGGATAAGTATCCCTAGTAAAAACCATTAAAAAGTTTACTTTGCATTGATGCAAAATTGATATTTTTCTTACTTTTCCTTTCCTAATTCTATTGTGCTGTACATTATGTCTTTTTCTTTTCATCATCTTTTTTCCAAAAGATAGTTCCTAAGTCCTCCATTATGGTTCATTTCAGATGCCATAAATCAATGCACAACAGACAAGAATTCACTGCATGTATAATATATCTGCCTGAGTGTACAAGTCTTTATATGTTTTCACTTCAATGATTAATATATATTTGATCTGAAGCACATTAACTAGTGTAAAAGTAATCTCGAGTGTCATTACTGCATGTATTTTTAATTGCCTTTTTCTTCAGTGGATTTCTGAAGTACTTTAAAAAGGAGGTCAGTATCATTCTCTTTATTTTACATATGAGAAAAAAAAGAGGTGTCTACAAGGAAAAAAAATGCCATAAACTTGGAATTAAATAACAAAAAAAAACCCCTCACGCCCAGTATTGAAATTCAGTTTGACCACTCTCTAGCACTGTCTATCCTGTAGGTTTCTAAATTGGCTAAATGTCTCCCTGATTGGTCTGCAACGTCCCAAGACACTTGGTCCTGTGCTGAAGTACCTATTGCAGCCATACAAGGACAGGTTTTTTACCCAGCACTCCACTGTCACCCAAGAAGCTTCTGATTTAATTCTGTGGAAGAAAGCTGACTAGCTCCAGTCCCTGGCACTGGACATTGTTCTGGGTCGATAACCCAGGCACCACAGCTGCCAAACACACAAGTGCAATGCATCAGATCATGTCCCAACTCATTTCTTCAAACCAGAAACTTGGGCCATCATCAATTCAGAAGTTACCAAGGAGGAGGGACTTAACTTCAGCCTGATGGTTACAGCAGCCATCTGGGAAGTTCGAGAGAGTTCTGATCCTCAGTGCCAGGACTGTTTCAGTGACAGCCTAACACAACGTGCAGAAACACTGTCGGGATCAGGTGAAGATCCTCTGTGATGGGTGAGAATCGGGGTCACTGGGCTGCTTCAAAATTCTCTCATTCCTGGCCCAGCAGTGACCTGGCTTTCACAGGAGGAAGGGGGAAATCTCTCTGCTGACTTCTGCTGGAAGCAAGTGCTTTTCTGGCACTATTAGATGTATGTTTGACCTGGAAAAAGCTTATATTATGGCCTTCCCACATCCTCAGAGGCTAAACACTGGTCTTTTATGTAAACACAGATGGAAAGCTATTGTTGCCATAATTTTAAAAATAAAAATACTGCTTTAGGTACTCTATTCCATTAAGGTTTTGCACTATTCCATTAAGTTAGGCACTTAAAATATCTTTTTTTTTTTTTCTCTAAATGTTAGATTGAAGATAAATATACACCTACCACAGGTGAACTAAACCATCTTCTTAGGGACGTCTGTTCTCTCCATTGACTTTCTACAAACCTTTTCTTGGGAAGACTGTGTTGAAACCATAGTGACTTTTCTCTGTCTGTGGTATATTAAGGATGTCAATAGTAGGTCCATCTGTTATCTAAGGTGGAGACAGTCTTCTAAATTCCATTTCAGTGTTTTCCAATTGTACAAATTAGGTATAAATAATAGTTTGCTACAGCGCTCAGAAAAAATCAAACAACAAATAAACTCCAACAAAACTATTCCAGTGTTCCACCATTAGGAACCAATTAAAAGGATTATTTCCTTTGGTAGTACTCTGAACACTACGAAAAGTAGTGATGGGGAAATTGAAAGTCTCTGGCGAATGGAGCACCCCTCCACTCTCTTTCAAATAAAGGCTTTGTGCTGACAATGTGGAGTCACTGTAGGAGGCAAGCACACCTGAGGACCTGAGGTAATATTCAGGGCAAGGTTATATACTTTTTCTTCCTAAAGACATTCTGAGTTTCTCCCACATTTACCATTATCCATTACCACGGTCTTTCATTTCTTCCTTCACAAGTGGTTGTGGGGCCACTTTCAGGGATCATTACCAAATCCCTGAAAGCTCAAAAAATAATCACAGTTTTAGTGATTTGGTTTACAAGGTGTCCTAACAGCATGTTTAGGCAGGGACTTGGGATTGTTGAATGGCTATGGGAGGGATAAGAAGCAGAAGCATGAGAGGATCTTAACTGGTTTTACATCCTTCCAAAGAAAGTGTGGTGAAATGATCTCAGACAGTTACCCATGGGAGCACAGAGCAATATATGGTAAATGTTCTTGTCAGGAGTTACACGTCTTGTAAAATATACCAAACACATTAATATTTGCTAGAAGCAGTACCACCTTAAGCAGATTTGCTAGCCTCGTTAGTAGCATTTAGCACTGCATTTATAGATTTCCTTTGTAAAAAACAAAAAAAAAACAAAAAAAAACCCAAACAAACAAACAAAAACAAAACCAAAACAAAACAAAACCCAAAACAAAACAAAAAAAAACCCAAAACAAAACAAAAAAAATATTTCACAAAAGTTAATTTCTCTATTGCTTATGAAGGGATTAGTAGATGTAGCCTCCAGCTCATCTTCAGAAGTGTGGCAAGACATAGAGTTTCTGCTCTGTCACTGCTGCCTTTTGTGTTTTCTTAATATGGCCTCATTATTTCCTTGCATTCTCCTTTCTTCATACCTGTGTGTTTCTCAAGCAGTTATCTTCAGTTTATTTTTTGATGTTCATCTAGTCAGTATAAAACCTGACTTTTTTTATCTACAGGCACAGCCTCTAACCCTTGGCCTTGCAGATTCCCTCAGCACAGACAAAAACCAATCAGTTCTTATCATCATGCTCACCTTCTTGCTGGAAAGGAATGGATGAAGACAAATAAATGAGTAACTGAATTTTAGTTGCGCTTTCATCTTCATCAAGAACACACTTACCTGGTCCATCATCAGTGACAAGCAAGCTATACTACTTGTGTGCTGAAATATTTTTATTTGTATTGGAGATCTCCTTGTAAGAAGTACAAACACAAGTATTCCTCAGGAGAAGTCATCATTATTTAACTGACAAAGTTGTCACACTCTTCAGAATAAGACTGTATTTCCTTCTTTACTGAGTGCCACCAAAAAAGTATTGTTTTGATTGCATTTTAGAGCTGACAGTGTAGCAGAAATTATCACTGGTTAACATGGAGGATAATGTCAGAAACCTATCCTTGCAGTTATTTATCAAAATTTGATAACTGATGGATGAAAAAAAAAACGTACAAAAAATGAAAAAAAAAACCAAAAAACCAGCTAATACTATCTGCAGAGTTTTTCCTTATCATAGATGCAAAATAGGTTCTCAGTATCTGTTTTAGTTCTGCCCTGCAATAGGTCATTCTATATGATACATAAAAATATATAAAAATAGATGATATATAGAAATACCATGCACTACCACTCTGCATAGTAATTCACAGTGATAAAAGTGACAGAAACTGAAAAGGTCTTTAGGAAGAAAAAAGTATATAGCCATATCCGTGCCCTTAACACACCATTGGTACATGGCAGAATTGACTTTGAAACTCACATTTGTAAATCTTTATTACCTTATTCACAGTAAAATTCATGGTAGAGGGCATAGAAATGTGGGGTTTTTTGTATAATGATCATCACAGAAATTGATTTTTCATGACAAAGTATTTCACACTTTTTACCTAAGTTGTCTGTGTCATCTATGTTGAGTGCCTTTGGTTTGATGGCAAGCAGCTATCATGTTTTTTTAAGTGTTGATTCTTCCAAGGAAAGTTGGACTAACTAGTCAAAAAATGAATAAAGATGAGGTGAAAATATGCATGAAAAAAGCAATTATAACAAGCTCATACTTTAGTATTTTTTTTCTACTCTATGGAAATACACTTTTTGAATGAAACGTGACTACCTTCGTTTACAGCTATAACTTCAGACATAGTCTGATGTTATAAGGCAGAGAAGTGTTGCCATATGGATTAATGTAAAATTTAGTAGTCTACTCTGAAACCAAATATTCATTCATCAATTGGAAACATCTTTTTCATGTAGTCATATTAACAGTTAGTAAAACAAAAATTCATGCCTCTGATTTTCCTTGTAAAAATGAGTATTTATGCACATCCTGAAGTAACATGGATATCCGCTCTTCTTCCCACCAGAGAAAATCATTAATAACAAGTATAAATCTCTTCTAGCACTTAAACCCACAGTGTTTGCAGCCTCATATAACTTTTCAAATAGCAAAACTGTTTTAAGAAGAACTTTATATTTCTTTTTAAATTAACAGATTGGCTAACTTTATCAGGAACTGAAAACTGGGGAATACCTAAATATAAATTTCAGAAGCTAACTGCAGGCTGCTGTTTGAAATCTAGAATAGAATGATTAATCATCAGGATGTTTCTCTGAGGTAGATGACAGATACGTTACTATTACTGTAGCCTGAAGAAGCTAAAAGCAGATGTGCTTAATAAATACAATGCTTTGAGGACAGGACTTCTAGCAATCATGTTAAATTACAAACAATATTTTTCAGAATATTGCTCTCCAACTGTAAACAGAATAATAAATTATTCAGTTGGAATATATTTTTGAATCTTTAGCTTTCTATGTACTATTTACTTCACATAAGCAGTCAATATGGAACATTTTTCTTAATGGATTGAAAAAATACATGAACACACTTTCATTCAAAAATCACAATTTTTATAGAAGTATTAAGAGCAAAATCACAGCCTCTGTTATGAATTTCAGATAAAGTTCTTACCATTTGTTGTTTTTGCCTTAGCCTTGCACCACAGAGCCACAAAGAAAATCCTATATCCCTAAAAGATGTGTAAGCAAAATATTCTTTAAATATTATTACATACCATTATGACCGTGAATTCATTTGATGGTTTTCTGCAGGATGACCTATTGCACACTATATTCAACACATATAAGGGTATCTATTTGGAAGGAAACTGGAGGGATCTGTTACCAGAAACTCGGAAAATGCAATGATGTAATCCTTACAACGTGCATTTCAAATTGACGCTTTCATTGTTAGTTTTCAGTGCCTTCTGCTAGCATAAATGAGAGAGTTCTCACTTCCAAGAAAAGGAAGTAAACCTTCCTCATCGGCTTCCATGCTGTTCCCCTCTAACTATGTCAATCAACATGTCCCAGTTTTGCCTTACGATGAGTACTAATGATTTATTTAGTTAGCAGATCTCCGAGTTTCACGGTATATGTGTGGTACTATTTATAATAAGAGTCCACTTCCCAGCATGGAGATGCTTCTGACACTACCATAATTTTCAGTGTAATCTTGTGTTTTTCTTCCCATGTGGTATCACAGAAATATATATGATCATACTGAGAAAATGCAATACTTGGCATACCTGACTTTGCTTATTTTTTTTTTCTAAGTGTGTGTACGTCAGATTACTGCCAGACAGAAGGAATGAAGTGAAGTCCCTCTAACCACAGGACCCATAGGACACCACTATTTTCACTCAAGGCACTCTAATGGGTCTCAGGGTGCTCTGCAGAAGTGCTAGGCATGAGGTGACCTGTGGTCTGGGAGTTTTAAGCATAATTGTTCTTTCCTGGCACACGATCAGACCTAGACACATGAGCACTTTTAGAAAAGCTGACGGGAGATGCTCACCCCACCTATTCATGGCATCTGTTGGAAATTGCTGACTTATTTTCTACTTGCTGAAAATCCCAGAGTCCTGCAGGTAGTAAATCATGTCCTCTGAAGAAAACAATCTGCTAGGCACAGGACTGATTTTCCCAAATTTTACCCTCAGGAAGTCTTTTCAAGACAGAGAGAACCATGAATTTAGACACTCTTAGGGCATTTTGGTATCACAGTAGTGATCTGAGCTACTGCTGACTAAATCCAGCAGAGAATCAGAAACAGCACAGGCTCCTCTGGTGGAGCACCGAGCCCAACATGATGAGCCCAGCTGACAGGATGATGCAGCTAAGCTGCTGTCAGCATCTTTGCATGCTGGCACCCTGGGCTACACAGACCTATCAGTCTGAGCTGGCACTTGCCTGAACTTCCTCACTCTCTTGTTCATTTTGGTTTTGCCACTTGATACAATGCTGCATCAAGAGCATCCTACAGATACCTTGAAATCCAGAATTTACGCAATTCAGTAAAGGGGATCAGGGCTTTAACTCTCTGTTGGCATTGCTACAGATATCTGACTTCATGGATCCATAAAAGGGGATCACATCATACACACCAGATACCTAAACATATCTGATCATCGTTTGAACAGCTTCAGCTACATCAAATAGGAATAGCTAACTTCAAGCAGGTATATCTGGAAGTAACAAGGAAGAAAGTGCGCTGTCTTCTCAAGTATGGATCTTCTCAGGGCTTAACAGATCTTACTGATTTAAGCAGGGCTGAGGTTACACTGTTAGCCATTCAGGAGTAAAAAGCTTTTTAGAAACATCTAGCAAAATTGACTCTGTACATAGATGCAGCAATGGCGTCAATCAACTTCTATAAAGTTTCTCAGCTAATTTGATTTTCAGCATATACTTTTAGCAAAGCTGAAGGCCAGATAAGTCCAAGTAGTACCTAGAGACAGCTTAATTACTTTCTGCCTGACCTGGTACACAGTAATTTTCACCCACGTTCCCACAGAATGACCATCCCATAAAACAACACAGTCCATGAAACTGCCCTCTGCAATGTCTCAGGCAAGATCCACAGGTGATATTTACACCATGATGCAGAAGACAGAAGGATGGGTAATACTTTTTTTTTTTTTTCACTTACAAGGTGTGCAATTTAAAGTGTTCTTGATATCACAGGATGGTGGCACCAGGCCCAGGAAATCTACTCCAGATAGTAGGACTTTCTCAGTATTAAGGGACTGGAATCAGGTATATGACATCAACACAGCAGGCTTATTCTCAGATGCCACAGTGCCAGCTCTTTACTGTAACAGTCTATATGACACTTGGAGAAGACAACTGATCACTATGTGTACCTGGAATGGCAGAAGAAAATGCACCAAGAAATGCCCAAGCAATTTCTAATATTTACCAGAGATTGCAGAAATACGACTTCTAGAAATAGTATACCATCCCATCTCTAGTCACTGACAACATTTTCCTAGACGCCTCAAAATGCCTACCTCATACGTGCAGATTGTGTGCATTGTAGAAAGCACTAAATCTTGCATTTTCAGATCTGTCAGTGTTTCCGTAGCTGCAAGGACTGACCATAAGTTCTACTTTTGATTCATTTGCCCCATCCTTTTTTAATTTCTGTTATTTAATAATGAATATCTTAGAAAATAAAACTTGTCCTTCCTTTCATTCCTGTTTCACCAACTGCTTTTGCAGACTGTTGATCCCTACTTTTGCTAATATCAGTATGATCAGCCTTTTTTCTAGTAACGACACAGTATTTATGTAGTAGCCTAGTGAATCTGTTCACATTGTGTACCTGCCTTCTCCTCTTCAGCCATGAAATGATTGCTTTTTCTTCTAACAGGTCATCAGGTGTAACATACATACAGAACAATTAGCCCTTTTGAGAGCATACTTCATTGCCCAGTCCCAAAAAAGCAGACACCTCAACATGGGCTTGTGTGATTGCTTCTTCAGTGATAAAATATGCCCTTCAGTGGTCCTCTGTGGACCTCTCCTGATGACATCTCTAGGACGCTTTGTAAAAAGTTACATTTGAGATTCCTAGATTGAGATAACCTCTCAAGGTGGTTACCTTAAAATACATCAGGGCATGATGTAATGGAAAGGACCTGCTCATTTCCTTTCACTAAAAAGAGCTGAGGATGAACAATGCACCGTTTAGATTTGGTCAAGATGAAACTAAATATATGATTGAAAATATGCACATCAAAATTAGTGTATTAGTTTTCACAGGTTCGGGGTGTCTACATCAGAGGGTTACCATGATGATAACTTAATATCATTACTTCTGAAGCAATTCTGCATGAAAAAAAAAAGTGAAATGCACTCATGTCTATTATTTTATTTTATCAAAATTATTTACTAAAGAGATAAGCAAAAATATGTGATTATAAAAGTCTATGATTTTTTCCCCTTAACTGGTACTTTAATCTTTTCTTCTCCAGTATACTATTGGAGTACTAATTCTAGAGGCTTTTTTCTGTGCCACTCCTCTCTTATTATCATACACTAAATATTTAAGAGGAATAAAATAGACACACAAATAGAATGAGATCATGTTTTTATCTACTAAACCATAGAGGGATCTCAGGGGTGCCTGAGAAGAAAAGAAAGCTACAGGAAACCAAAATCTTTTCAGTAGATCAATATACAATTGATGCCAGCACAGCAACTTGGAATTAATGGACAGAAGAGGTTTATAACTATGTCTTCCATTTAAAACATAGTAGATCCATTTTTGCACAATAATCAAACCCAGGAAATTCAGCCTTGAAACCAAAATATATTTAGCTGAACATTTTTCTAAATAAAAGTCACTCAAGTGAAGTTAATTATTTCCACACAGCCAAGAGGAACTGGATAATGGAGCCCTCGGGATAGGTGCCACTCCTGGAGGAAACAATCCTACACATTTGCTAATGTAGTCTGAGCAGCTTTTTTCACGTGAGCTACTCTGAGCAGCTCTGCAACCTAATGAGGCACTCTTTGAAATGCATAGTTCAGAAGGCAGTTCAGAAGGTAAAAAGGAGACTTTATACACCTGAAATTTAAGATTGAGGTAATATTTAACCTCAGTGGATGCAAGCAGCCAACTGTTAGCAGATTCATTTATTCTGCTCCATTCTTTGTTATGTCCTCTGGGAAGTGCTAGAAGTGATGTCCAGTTAAGCCTGTTTGGAAGTCTGTTTGAAAATCCCAGATAAGAATAAGGCGGGAGGGCCAGTATTGTGATTTACAGGAGCAGGGCTGGCATTCTCATAAAGTTCACCCCAATCCATAAAAAATGAGATTTAGTAAAACCCAGCTTTTTTTTTTTTTTTTTTTTTTTTTTTACCTCTTCTTTGCATCCCTGCTTCCTGTGGCTCTGAAATGGACAAATTTCCTATGTACCTTTTGGTCAGAGGCAAGACTGAGTCTGGTTTCCAGATCAAAGCCACCCTGTGAAGGTAGAACTGCCATGCAATTGTCTGCATCTGACAGTGGAGGCGCAACCACCGATCTGCTGCTCTTCCCAGGGCACTCTCTGCATGGAAGCACCACCTTTCCAGCTACAGGTGTGCTCAGTATGCTTCTCTCATTCAGGCATATAACCTCATAGCTGGCTCCTCAGCAAGCTGTCGCACAACTGCTGTAACTGCAGGATCAGGGAATTCCTTCCTGACTCCAGATGGGATTTTTATGGCTCCTCAAACACAGTGCAAAGAGGTCGATGAGCATCTGGTCCTTAATCTGTAACCACCAGTCAGCTGTTGATTCTCTTTGTACAAGTCCTCAGCCTTCATTTCTTCATATAAAATGGGACTAATCTTCTAAAATGGGACTAATTCCTGGCACACAAGGGTGCCAGGAAGCCTACTCAAATATTACACATACCTTGTGAAATGTGACATATATGAAAGAATTTCAGTCTTTTCAATCTGTGATCCTCCACGTCTCCGACTTGCTAAAGTATTATTTTACAGAGGATAAGAAAATTGCAGAAACACCTGAAAACACCAAGACACAATGTTAGAAACACTAGCAACTAGTGTTTCTAACTACATAACTAATTTGAAGAGCATTACTCTATATTTTGAAAGAAATAAAAATACAGAATTTGATGCTAGTGATAACTTGGAAACTGCTGGAGTTCAAATCAGAATTGAAGGCAAAAGGGTAGCAAAGATAATTTTCAAAGTTAATGATGAGAGCATCTGTTGTCTTGTCATTGGCCAATATGGTCCAAATCACAACACTAATAGTGTGTCCTGGTTTGAGGTAAAACAGAACCAATTTTCTGTTTTGTAACTTTATCTTTTAGCTGGGCCTCTTCTAACTGACTGAACTCTGAAATTACCAGCATATTGTTCAGAAACTGTTCACTCTCAGAGTGATAACACCTGGTTATACCAAGGAATGGCATGCACAGAGACTCTTGCTTATACTTATTGCTATAACAGCCAAGGTCAGCTAACTTTGCTATTTGCCCCGTTAGAGGGTCAGAAGCAGAAAAGTGTAGAGGGGTCCCACCTGCAGGGAGGAGCGGACAGGACAGGTGACCCAAAACTGACCAACAGGGTATTCCATCCCATCTGCATCATGCTCAGTATAAAAGCTAAGGGGCAAGGCTGCTCTGGCTTGCTCTCTTTCTTCAATGGCCGATGCCCAAGGAGAACCCTGTCTGTTCGTCTGCCTTTGATCCCAATCTAAGCATTCTTGACTCTAGTTCTGGAATTCAGCTCCTGTCTGGGAGCTGACTCCGGTCTGGGACTTTCCCTGTGCGGGCTGGTGGTGCAATTGTCATCCTGGGAGCTGGATATGGTTTTGTATATATTGTATACTTTTTTTTATTTTATTATTATTTCTTATTTCCTTATTTATTATTATTTTCATTAAAGTAGTTTATTTATTTTTCTAAACTCATAAATCTCCTTTTCTCTTCCTCTTCTCTCTGGGGGGGGGGGGGGGGGGGGGGAGGGGCATCTGTCGTTCTGATTGGCCAATCCACGACATAGTGTTATAAGACTTTAAGGTTTAGTTGATATTATTTTAAAAGCGTATTAATTTCATGCTATTAGATATCTCTTAAAAGAACATTTCTGTGTTACTATTTCTTTGCTCTTCTGTGTCACCAAGCCTCAGCAAAGAGGCTCTTCTCAAGGCCCAGATAGGTACACAGTATATTTTATCAGAAAGAGCATGAACTTTCTACCTTTAATTGCACAATATTGAGAAGACAGAGAGCCCAATCTGTGCCATAATGCAATGCAGATTTGCCCTTCACTGTCATGGAAGCGGCACAACAGTGATAAACAACTGTGTCCTGCCTCTCTTATATATGCTAAAGAGGAAATTAAAAGGACTATGAGAACAGTAAGACGTCTACAACTAGAGCTTAAACATAGCATATTTTCCCTGTTCAGGGGGCTTACAGGAAAGGAAGTCTTTTACTTGATAAATGCTGTAAAAGAACCAGAAGGGAATAGATACAGAAAAAATAAAAAAAATAGAACTTTGGGTGGAAAGAGAAACTGTTGTTTAAAGCCAGTAAAAATGGATTCATGAGAAAAAAAATTCCAAAAATTAACTTCTTGTTTGAAAAAGTCATCTCTGACTTGATCAGTACTCACTTGAGAGTTTGATTTGATGATCTCGAAGAACTGACTTTAGAATGCTTTGACAGGTTCCAGAAGAAAAAAAAAAAAAAAAAAGAAAAAAGAATTTATATTCTTCTGTTAATTTCTTTTGATAATTTCTGGAAGGAATTATCTTTCATCCCTGGTTTTGTTAATTTTATTTTTTAATAAGGAAAAGGTCTATTCCATTGGAAATACCACAGTCATAAGGAAATGCAATGAAAATACTTTGAAATTGTCCTTATCCTTCTCTATTGTGATGATGTTCAACCAGAAGGGTACCTCTAACTTAGTATTAAGACATCCTTTGAACATAACTCAAAATATGCTCTTTAATGCAGAAATATGTCTGATCACACAGTAAAGACATATTAGTTGTCTTTTTCAATTAAAAATCTGAATATATGGAAAATTATCCTAACTTTTTATTGTTATTAAGATAATGTTAATTCTTTGCATGCATTTTTACCTTTCCAGTTAGAGTTGAACAGAGTGAACTCTTCCCCATTGAAAAGCATCAAGATTGTTAAACTTTTCTTATTCTGAGACTGTGAAAAAAGAAACTTTCAGTCTTTCAAATATTTTTTTTCTTCATCAGGAATCCATTTCTTTCAAAATTTCTTATGTGTTAAAACAGGGGGGAAAAAAAGAAAAAAGAATTGTCTCATAACCTGCTCATCTCTGAGAATAAACTTATTGCTATGTAATAAATTAATACATGAAAAGATTGTATTGTCCTTCACCTGATCAACAGAAGCAAAGGCTTTCTCTTGTTTCAAAGCCAATTAGTTGCTTCTTCAATTTTTTTCCCCAATGAAGATCCCAATTAACCAGGCCTCCCACAAGCCTGGCTCCTTTCCACCTGCACCATGAATTTACCAACAATCTTTCATTACAGCATTTCTAAGAACATTTGCAGGCCTGCTTCTTGCTATTTTACAGCATTTCAGAGAGCCCTTGTGTTTATTACCAACCCAGAGAGGATGCTTCTCTTGATTGCCATACAACCGCGGGAGGGAAACAGCCTGCCTATTTGCAGTACTCTGAGGAATGCTATTATGAGTTGGGCATTTGTTGAAGTATTCCCATACCTTCTTTGTTTGAAAACCCGCTCCCAAGGAATGAACTCTTACCAGCCACTTGTCTTGAAATCATCCTTAATGCAATTAAAGCCAAGGTGAAATGCAAATAAAACCATGTATTTGCTATGCCTTAAATGAGAAAAACAATTTTAAACACTTACAGAAGACAAAGAAAAAAAATGGAAGGAAAAATTAATCTTGATGTTTTCACCTCAAATTTAAGACGAAAAGACTCTCCCTGAAATCAGACAGTTTGCTGGGAATGTTTTCCTGACATTCATCCAATCAAGAATTCCTCCCCCACGTTACTTTATGTCTCAAATTGCACTTATTACAAAGAGCATTTCATTGGTGGAGTATGTTCATTTTGTAGCTGTTCACTATAGTTGAACTTTCCAGGAAGTCTAGGTATATTTAATCTTTCTTATTAATACTTCCTCCTTATAATTATTTCTTCCCTATTCAAAGGCAGGCTTGACACTTTTATTACTAATTTAAGGACCTGTCAGGAGATACATAGATCACACTTATTCAGGCCAGGTGCCTTCTCATGTACCAGGCTTATCAATTAGCATTTTCTTTATTCAGCAATGGTAAAATTCTTCCTTTCCTTTGCCCTTGGTGACTCAAGGTGCACATTTCATGCTGAAGTGTGTCCGTGTACTGAACTTTCATTTATATCTGTATGGAGGTTCACAGAATCTTTGTATTAACAGCCAAATGGGATAAAAACATATAGCTCATTGCCGATTTTTTTTTGCTGAGGTCAAATGTGATGGTAATTAGCTAACAAATATAACTGTGAAAAGGCTAACCCCTCTAATATCTTCCAGTAGGACTATTGTAATGGTTTCATATAGTCTGCAATGACTAGTTAGCTTATTTAGGGTTTCACTTGCACTCAAGACGCCACTTTAGCTATTTCTTTAATGTTTTCATAATCTTTATAAAAAAATTCATAAAAATTTCATGTCATATATGTATTTTGGTTCTTTTTGGATAGTTGTAATATTTGTCTACAATTTTTGTACGATTTTCTGTTCAGATACAACAGTTTTGCTGAGCAGCTGGACAATACTTAGGTCAGTGGTTTTTTTGCGCCGCTTAATCAGTCCCTCATACTGTTCCTTTCAGATACAGACTTCTCCTTTTAAGTAGTTTTTTCTTTCATGTGCTTCTGCTGCTGCAATCCATATTTCTCATTTAATCCACTCTACTGTAACATTGTCTTGTCTTTCTTCCAGCATCATGCTTCATTCTTTTTTTTTGCATTCTGGGAAAATCTTATATTTTTATCAGGCCCAAACAGGAACAGATACGAATCAGAATGGTCTTTTTTGAATTTGTGGCTATGATTCCCACTGTATTTTTTTACTGTTTTAGGGATTTCACAAACATTTCCACAATCAAAAGACCTAATTTAAACTTCTTTAAGTCGCATATTGCATTCCTCAGAGTTCCACCTTCATGGCAGCTGCTATTAGCTGTTGCTCCACAACGCTCATTTTCTTCCTGTCCCTCTCTTTTTAGTTAGGCACTTTTGTTTGTGACTTAGCTGCTCTAGTGCTTGTACAATGAGCTGTTCTTAATGGATGATTGTGAAAAATTGCAAATTAGCAAACTGTAACATTGCTGCATTTTTGTTAGAGAGAAAAAAAAAAAGAAAACAAATGTATAAACAATGAAAAAACTTGCCAAAGAAGTAAAGGGATCATTTGCTGCATCTGTACTGCTAAATAAAAGAGAAAAGTGACATGAATAATCATGTCCACACTGCTAATAGCTAGCACCATCTAAAGCAGACTGGCTGTATCCACGTCACCTACCACCCCATCCCTTATAATGGCCTTCTGGTACCTGCAGAGGGCCTACAGGAAAGTTGGGGACGGACTCTTTATCAGGGAGCATAGTAATAGGACAAGGGGTAACTGTTGTAAACTGAATGAGGATGGATTTAGATTAGATATTAAGAAGAAATACTTTACTGTGAGAGTGGTGAGAGACTGGAACAGGTTGCCCAGAGAAGCTGTGGATGCCCCATCCCTTGAAGTGTTCAAGACCAGGTTGGATGGGGAGTAACCTGGTCTAGTGGGAGGTGTCCCTGCCCATGGCAGGGGGGTTGGAACTAGATGATCTTTAAGGTCCCTTCCAACTCTAACCATCTTATGATTCTATGACTGCAAATGCAAAGGATTCTGGGACTTCAGAGGGAGCCAAATCTAGTGCAGGAGTGCAATCTAGCACAGTTTCATCCCTGGGCAGCAGCTCCTCATTTTGAATTGCAAATGTGCTGGCACAGCTGAATGGAACGTGCTCAAGTGGGGAGAGATGGCCAAGACTTTGGCAAACTATGCAATAAGGGACTGAGCCCTTGAGCTTACTTCTTGGCCTGCTTTTGTTTAGCTGTGTAGGCAAGAACCCTGGTAGGCTGTTCGTTCTGACTCTTGATTCAAAGTAAAAAATTACTTTTTCCTAATGGCATCACTCATTAGTAGGCTACAAGGACAACCTCCCTCTCAGCGCTGTCTCTCTCTGGACCCATGCATATTCCACTGTTCTCTATGTAGTGGCCTAGCCTCTGCCCAGCAGCAAAGAATATCCAGACTATTGCTTAGCCTGATGGTTTTTTGTAACAAATGTAGCAACTATGGATTATGACTGTCTCTGATGGTGTACCAGATCTGCTTCCCAGATGAACTTTATAACCCTGCAGCTATTATGAATATGTAGGAAACAACACAATCGACCAACTCTCCCTGAACGCTTACCTTCAGAGCTCAGGACATTACCGTGTTCTGGAAGAGACTTTTTTATATTTTTTATATTTCTTACTGGTTTAGGCTTCCTTCTTTAGTATACAGAATAATCCTGGTGTGTTCTGGGGCACAAAATTCTCTCTATTTAATGTTCAAGGAACTTGCAGTATCTAAATTCAATCTAATGAATTTTACATTCACTTCAGTGAATGTACATTCAAAATGTACAAAAGTACATTCACTTTCAGAATGTACATCCAGCTTTCAGCACCTTTTTCACCAGTGTGAAAGGTCTTGGGTCTTCTTATGAATTTGGGCCTCCTGACTGTACTAGAGTTACTGGATGGGTTATAGGGTATTAGCTATACAGCCTTTTTGCGGGATGATCACGTGAAAATGACTGGGTTCTATATCTTCATCCTTGACATTTAGAAAATTGAAACAATTGCTATACATCCTTGGAAGTTTTGGTGTTTGGCTTTCTGGTTTTGTTTGGCTGCAACAATGAAATTGTCTTTGCTGTATTTGTTGCAGTCAGCACTTTAACTTGGGAAATATTTGACCAAATCAGAATGTAAGAAATTAGTTATTGCCAGTAACCCCAAATGTCAATATGCCCACTGATTATATCATGAAAAAGGAGAGCTTTAGTTTTTATTTACATGTCCATTTACACTTCATGTTTCCGTTCAGTCCAGGGTCATGTTTCAATCCCCAACATTAGTTTAAAAAAATCAGCTCCATTGCTCAGAAGTTTGATTGCCCATAAATTGTTTCCTGTGTCGCTTTTATTATGCTATTTAAAAAATAAATCTATTTTAACCCAAGCAACTTCTCTTTTCTGTGCTTCTTTAAGAAAAGCAAGGACAGCAAATGGAAACACACTGTTCCTTCAGTGTGAAAACTCGTTTTTTTTTTTAACTTGATCAACCTCAGCAGGATAAAGAAAAGATTTTAGAAACATCTTTAACTTTACTGCCAACAGGGTTTGAAATCATAAAAACTCAAAGACCCACTTCTTTCCTCCATTCACTCCTGTTATTTTGTCAAGGCCTGAGTTGCTACAACAAAACACTCACAAACCATCACCTGAACTGTTCTGGAAAATGTATTTCGGTGTTTTTCAGGGTTTACCAGGTGGTTCATTGTGTTTCAAGTGTCCTTGAAATTCAGCTGTGTGACACTGGTATGAACTACTATATAGAAGAGGTGCAGGGTCAGAAATAAAATGCTGTTAAATTAACTGCTGCCTGTGCAATTAGCCTGCAGGTGACTTATTTTACTGAAGCTGATTTTTTTTTTTTTTTAATATTAAATTTTTTGACCAGGTTCTGTCACAGGTGCCCGCAAAGTCAGATTCTCTCTTGGCAGAAAGACAGCGGTATCTGTGAAGTTTGACCACATTCTGACAGTTATATCACACAGATCTCTATGAATAAATAAAGAAGCTGTGGTTTCCCCTTCATAAAAAACCCTTTTCCCTTTCATGAGGTGAGTGAGGTCTAATCCATTTAATTATTAAAACTGGCCCACTTTATGTCTTGGTTGCTGCTTAAGTCCTTTTTTTATCACTAGACCCAAGCAGTCCAGAGAGAAAATGTGCAAAAAATAATATATGGCAAAGTGCATTTTTAAAGAGACTTGGAGTGTGAATTTGCTTGATACTGTTCCTCAGTGTCTGGGAAAATGACTTCTTGTTTTTAAGAATGAAAATAAAGCCCTGCAACCATAGATAGTGCCAAGATTGTCTTCATGTTAGTAGGTTTATATATCTTGCAGAGTTTGCAGGCCCAGATTTTCTCAGATTCCAAAGAATTTGTGGTCTTACACTGTGACATCATTATGTTGCAAGTCTTTTGTTAAATTTGTCTGAAATACAAAGGTATAACTGCATAGAGCTGATAAGGGGTTACAGCTATTATGACTCTAACTTATTTGCTGATATTTAATACACCGTTCCTTTCAATAAGATTCTTATTTAATGTTCTGATCACTATGATCTTTCTCTCTGAGGACATGTTAATGAAATGCATTACAAAAATATCTAATCTTCATTAAAAGCATAAAGAACAAATTACAGAAGTTTTCCTCTTCCCAGTATGAGGGACAAGCACTCAAATTTAGTCTCCTCTCTGCGTCAAATGCCCTATGGTCAGGCAATGTTACTGGGAATTTACGTGTTCAAACACTGATATTCAAAAAGAAAATTAACAAAGAAAACTCAAGTATTATTTACATATTCAGTACTGCTGTCACTGTATACTGTTACGTTTCTTGTCCTTATATTTATATTCAATATGTGCATAGTTTTCATGGAAACTGCATTGCTATTATGTTTGTAATATACTGCAATATTACATAGATTTTAAAGTGTAATTTTCCTGCTTACTTGTATTAAATACTGAACCTCTAATTTCAGGTTGGTTCTTCATAAGGAAAAAGTATGGGGAAAACCTGCATGCTAATATAGGGACAGTAATGAGATGAAACTAATTTATCAAGGCCTTTGGACGTAGAAAATTCTGCAGGGCTGAACGTTTGCATTGCTGAACCCTACCTGACCCTGAGAAAAGCTAAGGAACTCGAGGTGTGGTGAAACTCAGACTATTCAGATTCTCCTTGGAACCATTAATGCAGTGCCTAAACTGAAACTAAGACAATTTTTTTTTTTTTCCCCCAGAGAAAAAATAAAATATTGCGCATAGTAACGAACCAAGCTTTCCCATAGGAGAGTAGTTATTTAATTCTGATGAACCTGCACTTTATTATTTTCTATATTTCCATCATAAACACCACAGATAAACACCCTAGATCCCTATAATTATTTTTACAATGAAATAAATACACACCTTCCTCCAGTTCCTCCTTCTTTTTCTTCCTGCGTTAGCCAGTTGTTTACAGAGAGCGGTGCTTGTGAGCAGTTTCTCTAATAAGTTACGTATGATAAATGATTTTCCTTCTTTTTTTTTTCTTTTTTTCCTTCTTTTTTTTTCTCTTTTCCTTCTTTTTTTTTTTTTTTTTTTCCCTTTTTTCCCCAGGTTATTTTGATCTTATAGTGTCATGATAATTAGGAGATCTTACCTCCCTTAGCAACCTTCCTTACTGCATCATTCTCCATCTCAATACTGGGCTAAGGTAAATGTCTTTTCAGAAAGCCAAATTCAAGGACATGGAGTATGGCTTTTCTCCATGTAAAAATACTGTTTTAATAAGACCTACATTTTAAACCCAGATAGTAATTAAATAACTACAATAATATGCTAAACATATTTGTGCATACACAAAACAAGTTAGAGGTTTGAACACTTGACATTTAAGGCAGATTTTACTCTATACATCATTTGTCATGTTCTCATACTTAACAGTTATAAGTTTAATTTAAGAAGGAAGCGTTTCGGGACACAGCCAGCCAGCACTGGAACTATCACATATTATGCAGTTGGCATTGGAAGGAAGATCAGTGAAGGCCCCAAGATGTGTTCTCTGCATAATGGGATCCCATGTCACAGTCATTGTTAATTGGTCATTAGTGATCATGGGAATAGTTCTACAAGGGTTTGGGATTACTTAGTATCATCTACAATACAGTGGAAGAGAGAAAAGTAGAAATCAGTTTCTGGACAACAGATTTAGTGTTAGGCCAGTCACATTTTCATTATAAACCACTAAGACTATAGATCGATGAGACAATTTTCTTCAGTGTTAAAAACTGATCAGTAATAAATTGTAGTAATTGATTGAATCGATTTTAGGGAAAAGCTTACACGCTTTGAAACTTTTTTTTTTTTTTTAATTTCCTCTGTAGTCAGCATGGCCTAAGACTATTAATCTTTATAGCAAATTGCAGTGCTCCTATCTTAAGTTTTTGGAAATAGTTTTGATTTAGACCAAACCTGGTAACACTAGAGTTCACAGTCACTGGTTTTAGTAACAATGGGGAAAAAGGGAATTAAGAAAGTATTTCTGGTTTGCTAGCAAGACTTCTTATTTGTAATAGGCAGACTTTTAGGGAACTAGATACAGAAACTTTACCTGTGCAAACCTTTTCTGGTTTCCACAGAGATTTCCAATTTGAATCAAGATTACAATGATTACTTCTTTGGTTTAAGCTTATTAATTTCTATGATACTTATTCAGATGTCTGTTGCTGAAGGCTCAAGGGAAGCAGCGTCTTATCTCCTTCCAGAATTATGAGATTCAAATTTAGAAGGCTGGCTGCTTTTTAATAGTAATTGAATACCACAAAAGAATTTATTTTTATGAGTTCTCACAGCTTTTAGGTTGCCCTTTTTCTTTCATTAAAAATCCTTTGAATACTTTTCACTTTGAGTTTAGCTGCAATATAAAATCCTTTTATTATTATTTTTTTTTTTAATTCAGAGAAATTATTTAAGAAGGGTTTATTAAGTTTTGCTTAGCAAGTCTGTTTTGTTTTAGGAAATAGGCTTAGACTGGTATTCATCTATCAAAATGTGGGGATTTGTGGTTCCTTTTTAATCTTCAAAATTATTTTCATTATTATTGTAACTTTTTTTTTTTTCTTAATACAAATAAGCCTGGGTATAAAGCAGGACACCACTTTGGTTTCTTTGTTAGGTACAAACAAAGAAAAAACAGACTGTTTGTTGCCTGAAAATGCCTACAAACCTTCCAAACAAATCCTTCACTTGATTCAGTATTATACAGAAGCCAGGGCTGATACAGAAACACTGTGATGCAAACAGACATCTTCTGGGCAGTTCCCTAAAGTCAAGCAGTATCTGTGGAGTTCTTTGAATGATTAGGAGTTAATGTTCTACAAACCATGGGATTCTGGGGAATTTCCAATTTGAAAAGAGTGTATCATGTCATTATTTCTAAAAAAAGCAAACAGTCTGATTTGAGTAACTGAGAGCCACATACTCTTAACAACAATCCTGGGAAAATGCCAGGAAAAGCTAAAGGCTAGAATGAGCAAGTAATTAAGAAATTTTAGTGGAATGTTAATGATTATGCATCTATATATTAATGAATATGTATGTCTGTATATTTATATTTAATTTAAAATAAATCTGAAGAAGCAATTTTATTTTTTTTTTTTTTTAAATGAGATTTTTTTATGTTCTTGGGCTGACACTGAAAGAAAATTTGTTACAAGTAATATTTTTTGGTGTCTTCAAATAAAGTAAATCCCACATTGGAAATCAAATCTCTTGAACAGGACGGTCAGTTGCTGTCTGGATAGTGACAAGAGCTCCTGTAAGAGTTCTTAGAATAGCACCTTCAGTTGGAATAGGTGAGACTTACCCAGGACTTGCTTTTCTGCTCATGCCTAAAAATCAAGCTGGCCTGTAGTCCTATTACTCCAGAGCATGCATGACCCATCATTGTTGAATATCTTAATCTTCATTAATTACCTTAGCAAAGTACAAGACATTTTCTGCATCTGCAGGAACAGTTTCTACCGACCATTTACAAATGGCTTATCTGTGCGCTATCACCTGATCAATTTGCAGCAGAAGGCACCTGACAGAAAGGGTCCATAGGGGCCAGATTCTCCACTCAGGTTGTCAATCAACACTTTTAAGAACACCCGTTAGTTTAGGCACAGCAGATGTTGCCTGGGGGAAATCTTCAGGACAGTCTGAAAAGTCCCACAAGGAGTGCTCCTGCGCTGATAAGTCAAATACGTTGTTGTGAAGGTGTCTAGGGGTTCAGTCACTTCAGTCACCTGGTTTCAAGCCAGTGCATTGTCTCATCTATGAAAACGAGTAGCAGAGGACTTCCTCCCTACCCAAGGAATTAATGACTTAAAGATGGACACACAGGCACAACCCTGATACCCAGCTGCATCACAGTTATGAGTAAAGAGCAACTTTGAATTTTGTACTTATAACTTGATAGTTCTTGCCATAGTGCAGTGAATGTTATTGCCATAACACAATTAATTCTGTAAGTCATCATACTGAGTCCAGCCTGAAAATTCTGATAAGAGCATTGCTACACAAAATCAATGTAGCCAGAATAAATGCATTAAAAAAACCCAAACAAACAAAGCTGTTTTAACGATCGATCACAAGCTTTCATTTAAAAATTATTGTGTTTTGAGAGCATCTATTATGATTATGCACAGATTCATGTTTATATTGCAAACTGGGTCAATATTTTTATCAATACCTTTGAAATAATTAATAAAATATTTACTAGTAAATTTTATATAAAAGTTGGAGAAGTATGTAAAGAAGAGGGTTGATTAGTTATACAAAGGTATTTGATCATGTACTGAAGTAAGATAACCTGAACAAATTGCATTTTAAATAGAACTTTGATGTGATTAGCAATTTCATGTTTAAGAGGACTAAAAATTCCATCTTTGTAATATAATTTTATTCTGATTCAGAACAAAGTCAAGATATTTCAAAGCTTCCAGCTCAAGTTAATTGCCCCTGCCTTCCCAGTTCCAAGAAACTATTGACTGCCTCGGAACCAGCAACCCAAATAGCAGCTGTAGCTCTGCTGTAAATGAAGCTCAGAACCAGAAATTCCAAAGCTCTTAACATCCTCCCCTTCTGAGAACTATCAAAGAGATGAACTGGAAGCCTGAGCTCCTCAATGGCCTGCCAAGTTGAGGAACCAGGCAGAGATGGTAATAATTCCCAAAATATAACAGGGATTTTGTCAACATCATAGTCTTGCACAAGTTCACAGTATTGATCAAATGACAAACTCCAAAATACTCTCTTTTGAAATGTTAAGTGAAGACTGATGCAAGTCCAGACATCAAGGGGGGATTCATCTGACAAATTCAGTCATCCAGGATGTAGGTATCTGCCTACGTGGGTAGGTGTCTAGATTCAGTTTGTGATCAGTGGGAAGATGCGAGTAGATGAATTGTTTCAATGACCTATTTCCGTAGTCTGATTTAGGTGTTTAAGGCAGACATCTGACATCATTCAGGTGGTGCTTCTGAACCATGGACAAAAGCTTATATTTTAAAAAGCACTGGTATATGATAAAATCAAAATGTTTAAGGCTCTGAATCAATGCTCGACGGAGTACAAGTTATATATGAACTGGTCTAACAGAGAAATAAGGGTCCTTGAGTGCACTAAGGAGGAATTTCTTGGAACAACAAATTAGGCTAAATAAATTCTTTGAATGGCGTTATGGACATCAAAAGCTGGTCACTATGGTCTCTTCTGTTCTGGAGTCCTTGTCTCAAAAAGATGTTGAAAAATAAGACTGAATTCAGAAAAGAAATGCATCAGAATTTTATGGTTTACACTGTTAAAGTGGATTCATGTCACTTGATGTGATATTGGACATTAATGTGAAAGTCCTGTGTAAAAGAGGTCCAGTGAGAGCTCATTGGAAGTTTCTGTATCTGTCTATTGACTATAGAAGGTTCAGTGTGCTTACCTCAGATATTAAAGCTTTTATTGTAAACATTCCAATTATGGAAAAATACTATACCATTTGGCTATTAATACTGGCTTTTGTCTACACTTGTCTATTATTGATCTCAGGCCATAGTTAATATATGTGATTTTACCAGGCTTAAGGCTATAGCTACTAACAAAGGGATATACAAAAAGACCTTGTATAAAGCTTGTGAGCTTTTGCCTGTGATTTTGTCTGTGTGCCTATAACAATAAAATACTGTTAAATATAAATCCTAAATCACCAGAAGTGACTTGATAGAGCATTGTAGATTAAACCAAACATACAATCAACAAAATAAATAATGCAAAGTGAGTATTTTATCAAAACAAAGAAAACACAAGTTTAGTTTATCTAATCTGATTTAAGAAGAGTTAATTAAGGGAGTTATTGCTTTGAACATATATATATATATATATATATATTATATTCAACATTAATTAGATACTTCCTTGATTTTTTTGATATCAAACAGTTCAATAACTGCTTTTTGTTGGACAGGTCTGATTGTCAGCTGGTCTGAGACACAGTCTTCAGTGTCAAATGTAACAACTTCCTCCATTCTCTTTAACCTTGGGTTTTTGAGTTTCTGGTCTTTTTGTTGGGTTTACTAAACAGGAGGTCATTCCCTGAGACCATGAAGATTGTAAATAGATTCAGCAATGTGATATATAATAAACCCACTTGGATAATTTTCTGCTGCAAGCTATACCTTCCATGACAACTCTGGAAATGTTTTCTCATTTCATTTTCTATTCTATCCTGCATCTTGCCTTGCTCTTTGTCAACCTCTATGTGAAAAGAACTGGAACATAGCAGATAGATAGCTTACTGTTCTTTAAAAATGTTAGGCTAGGTCTTTGAAGCAACAGGATTCATGTGTTTTGTTGAGCTTTACTTTCACAACTTCTCTTTTTCAGTGTGAAAATTAGATTATTAACAGATTAAAGTCACCCTGAAAGAGTCACTCTGGCAGTTCTTTTTTCCAATTAATGACTAGGGTTTAAGTTAATAAAAATATACACATTTGTTATAAATGATTGGATGCATCACTTTATCCTTTTTGTAAAGAGATTTACTTGGTAATTCTAAAGTGGAGAAAGACATTTAAGTTAATTGCATGAAAAGCTCTCTACTTGAGAATTAGAGAGATGTTATAATCCTTTGACTATAGCAAATTAAATGCCACCCTCCAGAAACTGTAGTGCTCCATGCTGTTAGATTAAGAATTCTGTAGTTGTAATTTATTAATATTTAGAAAAACTACTAATCAGAATATGATGAATTGTAACTTAAGTGTATGGATGACACTAATGCATGATTTGATTGCTTTTGGTAGTAATCCTTCCTTTTTTATTATAAGTGGATTTCATATTTGAATAGGTGTTTCAAATGCAATCCTGTCTTCTGTCCCTTGTGCACCTTCCTTTCACATTTACTTAATGTAAGTAGAAATAACCCTAACAGGACATACCAATATGTAGTAGACTGGTTCCTAGAAGATCATTTCAATCCTAGCTTGGAGACATGAGAGTGTGGACAATTTGTGTCAGGATTTGAGGCTCTGAGAGTAGTTTTTTTCCATCTCTGCTGATCTGTTCTAAATATGAAGTATTAATCAAGATTAATTTATTCCAAGCCAAACCCCAGAATTCTGCAACGTCGGTGGTCAATCACTTGAACAAAATATTTATTAGTTGCCCATTTCTGCCATCTTTTGTCGGCAGTGCTTGAGTAATGTTTTCTTAACCTACATTTTCCCAATAACATTATTACAATAACACATTAATGTCCTCTAATTAAACAAAAAATACTGCCAATTCCTCATTCTTTTCCATTCTACCTATAACAATATTTTTATTCTATTTTTTGCTACAGTTAGTCTTTATTATATAATGTGGTATTGTATATACGCACTCAACATAACCTGTCATCCACTATCCTCTGCTTTATATTGCTCTGAAGAGTTTACAAGCAAAGGCAAGAGACAACCACAGTCACCACAAAGAGGTCTAGCAATGGAAGACAATAACAAGATGGTATAATTCTGTATGATAAAGCACCACAGGGTTTTCTGCAGTGTAGACATCTGTATCTGAACTGGTCATCCAAGATCCTTTTATAGTAAAAAAGGAGAAAAAAGAACTATAGAACATGCCTCATCTCATCCTAAGGCGGACATCAAAACAGATCAAATTTATGACACGGTAATTTTTTTTTCTCCACTGTTTATAAAGAAAATTTGGGGTAACTAGCTCATAGGTAAACATCAATAGTTGACTGAAGTTAAATCCTGTCACTTCTGTTTCATCATTGACAAGACTAATATTAAATTAAGAAATGTTTTAAGGAAGACTGAATAGATAATAATCCGGCCTTGTGGAAAGTTACAGACATATCTAATTGCTGCATGGAAGACAGCACCAGTGTTTCGGGCTGAAATATTCCTACAAGAATGATGAAACCCAAGACAGAGACGGAAAGTGTTTTTATTGTTAGAGGATGGGGAGACAAACACCTGGGAAACATCATACCTAATGCTGAAAACATTAAACTATCTGTTTAAGGAAAAGAATGATGGACTAGCTATAAGGAAAAGCTTACTCAAAGCTTTGTGGAAAGCTATTTATGTGATATGCAAGGAACAGAAGACAGATCTGATGAAAGAGCCTTCAGACATAAAAAAAAAAAAAAAAAGTATATTCCAGTCCTGATTTCAGCTGCAATAGTTAATTTCCTTTCTAGTGGTTGCTGTTTTTTTCAGATTTGTCATGAAAGGAATGTCAATAATGCATGTTGTTTTAGTTGTTACTAAGTGATGTTTATATTATTCAAGGACTTTTCTCAGCTTCCCACAGAAGCTAGAAAGAGAAGCATAGACAGAACAAGGGAATAGCCAATAGAATATTCCATAACATAGATGGCTTGATTGGTATATAAGTGGGTGTTGGCCAGGGGGCGGGAATCTACGATCACTGGTCTGGTCAGGCTGGGCAACCAATTCAGTGGGCAGTGAGAGCGACTCATGTCTTGCATAATCTTTTACCACTATTATTTTTTATTATTGTTGTTGTTATTATTATTATTATCATCATCATCATCATCACCATCATAATTTTTATTTTCATTTTCATTTTCACTTACATTTTCCATTATTGTTCTATTAAACTGCCTTGATCTCAGTCCATGAGGGTTTTTTTTGCCTTTCCTCTCTTTTTCTCCCTCTTCTCCCTTTCCTAGGGGGGAAAGGGGATTGAGTGAGTGGTTGCATGTTTCTAGTGGAAAGAAGGAAAGGAAAGGGGAAAGGAAAGGAAAGGAAAGGAAAGGAAAGGAAAGGAAAGGAAAGGAAAGGAAAGGAAAGGAAAGGAAAGGAAAGGAAAGGAAAGGAAAGGAAAGGAAAGGAAAGGAAAGGAAAGGAAAGGAAAGGAAAGGAAAGGAAAGGAAAGGAAAGGGAAAGGAAAGGAAAGGAAAGGAAAGGAAAGGAAAGGGGAAAGGAAAGGGGAAAGGAAAGGAAAGGAAAGGAAAGGAAAGGAAAGGAAAGGAAAGGAAAGGAAAGGAAAGGAAAGGAAAGGAAAGGAAAGGAAAGGAAAGGAAAGGAAAGGAAAGGAAAGGAAAGGAAAGGAAAGGAAAGGAAAGGAAAGGAAAGGAAAGGAAAGGAAAGGAAAGGAAAGGAAAGGAAAGGAAAGGAAAGGAAAGGAAAGGAAAGGAAAGGAAAGGAAAGGAAAGGAAAGGAAAGGAAAGGAAAGGGAAAGGAAAGGAAAGGAAAGGGGAAAGGAAAGGAAAGGAAAGGGGAAAGGAAAGGAAAGGAAAGGGAAAGGAAAGGAAAGGAAAGGAAAGGAAAGGAAAGGAAAGGAAAGGAAAGGAAAGGAAAGGAAAGGAAAGGAAAGGGAAAGGAAAGGAAAGGAAAGGAAAGGAAAGGAAAGGAAAGGAAAGGAAAGGAAAGGAAAGGAAAGGAAAGGAAAGGAAAGGAAAGGGGAAAGGAAAGGAAAGGAAAGGAAAGGAAAGGAAAGGAAAGGAAAGGAAAGGAAAGGAAAGGAAAGGAAAGGAAAGGAAAGGAAAGGAAAGGAAAGGAAAGGAAAGGAAAGGAAAGGAAAGGAAAGGAAAGGAAAGGAAAGGAAAGGAAAGGAAAGGAAAGGAAAGGAAAGGAAAGGAAAGGAAAGGAAAGGAAAGGAAAGGAAAGGAAAGGAAAGGAAAGGAAAGGAAAGGGGAAAGGAAAGGGAACTGAGTAGTTGAAGGAAAGAAAATCTCTGAAGAAAGAAAACAGGTATGAGAAGAAAAGAAGGCGCGACACTACAGCAGTTGTCAGAGACTGGAATTTATCTCTAGTTTTACACCTGAGCTAATCAAATTAGAATCCTTACATAGGGATTCAGTGGAAATAAACTGGCAATTTTATTTGCCTGAGGTACTTAAGATAAATATAAATGGAAAAAACTGAAACAAACAAAAAGATTTCAGCATGAAGGTTTGGTTTGGTTGTGGATTGTTTGGGGGTTTCTGTTTGTTTGTTTGTTTGTTTTTGTTTCGTTTTTTTTTTTTTTTCTATTTTCTAAATCAAGATGAGTATTTTTCTCTGCTCTCTCTTCTGGGATTTTGTGTTTCCTGCTACTGATTGTAAGGGGACTTTGTGGTATACATATCAACTACATTCCCCATAACATTTAAGAAAAAAAACAACCCTCTAGAGCTCTGCTAAGAAATTGTTATAAAGCATTTGCAGAAAGGAGAAAGGCTTTGAATAAGGCAAGGTATTTGTTAAAACTTCAGGATTTGATAGGTTATAAAAGAAAAACATATTCAGGCTCAGGGGGTTATTAGAAGATCTAAGAAATCATGCTGGCAATACTTCTGTAGCTGTATTAATCACCATACTTCAGCAGAAAAGACATGGAATAAGACAAAAAGAATAAATGAGAAAAGGGACACATCTTTTGCAATACCTACTTTAATTAAGGGTGAAACTACTGTTGATTCATATATACAAAAAGTTAACATGCTAGGTGGGAGCTTTGCTAATATTGATTGTAACTATAGATTGATTTTATCTGCATCAAAGAGCTTTTATTATGTGAAGATTTGTGTTCAGATTTTTTCTATTTTTCCTTTTGAAATATGCAATTGCATTCTGGAGGGCTAATATGAGACCACTAGCGCTATAGTATAGGTTTTCCAGTTAATTAATTTAGGTTATTTACCTCCAGTAATATGATTCATGAGCTTAACTATAATTGTTTGAAGAGATAAAAAATGGAATTTTAAATTTTTTGAACATTTTCAGAATTGAACTATTTGTTGTGTTGTTGTTTTTTTGTTGTTTTTGTTGGGTTTTTTTCCCCTTAAGAAAATGGCATGTATTTAAACATAGAATAATATTTCCTGTATAATTAAAACAGGTTGTGTTTCCTATGACACAAATTCTTTGTTACACTATATAGGTTGGTTAAAAACAGAAACAGTTAATAGATTTTCATTGCATTTTCTAAGTTCCTTTTATATTTTCTACGTTTCCTTGAGAAGGGTTTGTCTGCTTTGGTTGGATTCTTTCGTTGGATTTCCTTTTTCAGAAATGCACCTATACACGTGTGTTTATCATGCAGCTGTTATGATATACAAAAAAATAGTCAGCAGTTAGGATCCTGACTTTTTATCTGCTTGAATATTATGCAGCACTAGGTTTGGGTTTCATAGGAAAAAGATGACCTTGCTTCCTCCTTGTCAGAAAGTCTGTGCTTTCATTTTTTTATATAACCTTGCTGTTCACTGAGGCCCCAGGGAACCTTGAAGCTAATCCCTGTCAGAGGAGGAGACTGGGTAACGGTGCGATTGCCCTTCCACCTTCACCCGATCAACTGTTTTGCCAGTGAAAGCTAGCTAGGACATATATTACCGTTAAGTCAAGACATCACAGAAGTCTTAAATTCCTCTTCGTAAATTGTCAAGGTAAAGTGCAAACAGCATGCCATCTTTTTGTCATTATTTTTCTCTTAAGTGATCCTCTGACCATTCTTACTGATTCAGGGTAGGATGCAGCCATGATATGGGTAAAGGCTTCATACAGTTGCTCAGCTGCTTCTCTGGCAAATAAACTAAATTATGCTTCTTGATGGGCTGTGGAAAAGTGGGAGGAATGCATTCCTCTCCCCTGCCCTCCCCTTTGGCAAATCTGTTATTTTAATTGTATTTGAATTTGCATCAGCAATGTTTCAGATAAATACTTCAAGATTCAAGTGTCTGTGGTTATGCACAACTAAAACTGCATAATGATGACTGCTTGGGAGACAAATTTTCTGTCCCAGGGGAAGATCCAATCATTTCAAGTTTGATATCATTCCAAGTCTGATAGAAAAAATAAATGCTGACATTTCTGGTAATAACTAGATTTCAGAACTACAATATCACAGGATGGCTGAGGTTGAAAGGTAGCTAAGGAGGTGTCTAGTCCAACCCCCTGCAGAACAGGGTCAGATAGAGAGGATTGCTTTTGACTGTGTTCAGTCAGGTGTTGAATACCTCCAAGGATGGGAACTCCACAACCTCTCTGGGCAACCTCGGTCACCCTTACAGTAAAAAAGCATTTCCTGATGTTCAGAGGGAACTGCCTGTGTTTCAGTTTGTGCCCATGCCTCTGTTTCTGTCACTGAACACCACTGAGAAGAATCTGGTTCCAACTTCTATATTCCCTGTGTTATGGTATTTATACACTTTGATAAGATGCCCCTCAGCCTTCTCTTCTCCAGACTGAACAGTCCCAGCTCTCTGAGCCCTTCCTCATAGGAGAGATGCTCCAGTCCCTTAATCATCTTCGTGGCTTTTTGCTGGACTCTCTCCATTAAGTCCATGTCTCTCATTCTGGGGAGCCCAGAACTGGACACAGCAGTCCAGATGAGTCTCACCAGTGCTGAGGAAAGGGAAAGGATCACCTCCCTCAACCTGTCGGCTATGCACCTCCTGATGCAGCCCAGGGTATAGTTGGCCTTCTTTGCTGCAAGGGCACATTGCTCACTCATGATCAGCTTGCTGTCCATTAGGACCCCCAGGTCCTTATTTTGTAGAGTTCCTTTCCAGTCAGCCCCTAGCCTGTACTGGTGCCTGGGGTTATTCCTCCCCAGGTGTAGGATGTGACGTTATCTCTGCCTGAACTTTGCAAGATTCTGGTCTGCTCAGTTCTCCAGCTGGTCAAGGCCTGTCTGTCGAGGCAGAAAAACCATCTGGTGTATCAGTCACTCTTCCCAGTTTTGTTTAATCTGCTGAGGGTGCACACAGACACATCATCCAAATCATTAATGAAGATGTTAAAAAATGTTAAAGATTACCCCAGTAGTGACCCCTGGGACACACTGCTAGTGTACTGGGGCCTCATACTGCTGCTGATTGTGGAACTTTGATGCCAACAATTCAGACAGTTTTTAATCTATCTCACTATCTGTAAAAGCTGTACTTTATCAGTTTGTCTACAATGATGTTAGCGGAGATGATGTCAAAAACCTTGTTAATGTGAAGATAAACAATATCCACCACTATCCACTCATCCACCAAGCCAGTCATCTCATCGGAGAAAGCTATTAGGTTGATTAAGCAAGATTTCCCCTTTGTAAATCTATGCTGATGACTCCAAATCACCTTCTTGTACTTCATGGGTCTAGAAATTATTTCCAGGAGGATTTCCTCCATCACATTCCCAGGGACTAAGGTGAGGCTGATAGGCTTGCAGTTCTCCGAATCCCCCTTCTTTACCTTCTTGAAGGTAGGGACATTTGCTTTCTTCTAGTCCTCAGCAACCTCTCCCATTCATCATGACCTTTCATAGATAATCAGGAGTGGCCTCCCAGTGACATCAGTCAGCTCCCTCAGCACTTGTGGGTGCATCCTGTTAGGTCCCTTGGGCTTATGTCCATCCAGTTTGTTTAAATGTTCCCTAATCAGAACCTTCTCCACCGAGGGTAAGTCTTCCTTGCTTCAGACTTTCTCGCTGGTCTCAGATACAGAATCATGGAATCATAGAATGATTAGAGTTGGAAGTAACCTTAAAGATCATCTAGTTCCAATCCCCCTGCCATGGCCAGGGACAATTTCCACCAGATTAGGCTGCTCAAATCTCCATCCAGCCTGGCCTTGAACACCTCCAGGGATGGGTCTTACCAGTAAAGACTGAGCTGAGGAATGCATTGAGTATCTTGTTCTTCTCCATGTCCTTTGTAACCAGTTCCCCTGCCCCATTCAGGACAAGGCCCACATTCTTCCTAACATTTTGCTGTTGATATATCTGTAGAAACATTTATTTCCCTTCAAGTGCCATGGCAGATTCAGGTGGGTTTTGGCTTTCCTAACTCCATCCCTGCTCAGACAAAGTTTCTGTATTACTCCCAGGTCATCTGTCCCTGTTTCTGCCTCTTGTACACTTCCTTTTTATGAATTTTTTCATAAGAATGTCCCTACTTGAATTTACTTGATGAATTTACTTGACTCCCTGATAGTCAGGGATGACTGTTGAATATCAGGCAGCTCTTCTGGACCCCTCTTCTCTCCAGGGCCGTCTCTCATGTGTTTCTTCCAATAAGAGGCATGAACAGGACAAAGTCCCCTCTTCTGAAGTCCAGGGTTGAGATCCTGCTTTTTGGTTGGTCTTCAGGAAAAATGTTCTTCAGGAAGAACCTCTTGCTCCTGACCAAGTGCTTTATAGCAGACATCCACAACATCACTGATGTTAATCTGCCTGATAATCCTGACTCACAAACTCAACTGGCTCATCACTTGTGCCAAGGCAAAGCTCCACACATCCACGCTTCTCTCTCACATAAAGGGTGAATCCCCCTCCTCTCTGTCCTAGCCCATCCTTCCCAAAAATTCTATGTCTATCCAGGATAATTCAATCTGTGTGTGACCTCAGCAGGTCTCTCATCCAATTCCTTGCTCAAAGCCAGCAGGCCATGCTGCTCAGGTCTTTCTCCTGTCCAGCCTTGAAAACCTTCAGAGAAGGAGACTACACAAACTCCTGGAACAACCTGCTTCACTGCTCGACTCTTCTCATAAGGAAAAACACTTCAATTTAAATTTGAAAAAAAATAACATTTCTTTAATAAGATTTAAGACTTTAATTTGATAATTATAAACATCATGAAAATATTAATGAATCTTATTAAATAAAAATCTTCTAATACATCATTTGAAATAAATAGGTTTCCACAGAATACTTTACATTTAATTAATTATTTTTCTGCCAGAAGTCCTTTAAGACTTAGGATAGGTTCAGATGAATCCTGCAGGAGGGAGTGGGACAGAAAAGGGAAATTCCTCCTTTCCTGGGGAGCAAATGTTCCTCCTAAAGGGGTGAGGGGAGAAAGGTGCAGCACACCAAGGTTTCATAGATCAGATAGAGACTGATGTAGTCCCATCAGCAGTGTATGTTTGCACGCTCTGGGTGTGACAAAAAGAGAAACTTCCTAGGGACCGAACTGTGAAGAGATCCTGTGAGCTTCCTTTTAAAACAGTTATTTATTTTTGAGCACTCTGATGAGCAACTGAAATAGAATCAATGACTTTCTTATCAGTAGATTGTTCTTAAATCCTCTGCCTTTCTATCTATAAATATATGCTATAATCAAGAAGGTAATTAATCTAATGTACCCGTGAAGCTGTTCTTGCAGCTCTGTACAGACAAATAACCTATTTCCAGAAACAACTATAAATAAATGAACATCTTATAGCAAGTAGGTCAAATTTTTAAGGATAATTAGACATAAAAGACATACAGACAGGCGCCTCCTGTGAGGAAGTTTTTCAGCATTCTTGAAAATCCATCTGGATGCTTAACTATATATCAGGTCACCATGACTACATTTAAATCCCTTGAAAGTCTGTGTCCTATGCACCGAAAAACTCTCCGAGAGGTCACCTGTCTAAGGAGTCTAAACATATTGTGCAATATATAGGAAAATATAAGCACAGTGAGAGAATAATTAAGCTCACGAAAGACTTCAATTGCCCTTTGGAGGATCTGACCTTTTTCCTTCAGCATAAAGGAATCCAAGAGCAGCTATGATTCCAGCACAGGTGCTGAGAACATTTATGATGTCCAGGCCCATGGGACCTTTGCATGGCAGAATCAACATTACTTGTAGAGCAAAGACATTTAGAATCTGCAGAAAGAAGCAGATCAGCAGGCAATACACACCAGGGAGGGCAATGAGAGTATTGCACTTGACTCTGGCCATCTGTGCAGGCAAGTTCAATACAGCACAGAAATATATAACCTGTCTCAAACAATAGAATTAATCTAGACAGAGAAGTGAAATCTCCAGATCAGCTCATTTACCATACTGTACATTAATATTTTTTCATGCCTTGATAAAGTTGTTTGGTGGCTAGACTTCTTTCTCTGCTTTATTATCTACAAAAATGAACACATAAGACACTAAATAAAAACTTAGTTCTTCAGCAGATGCAAAGCAGTTTCAACATAACTGATTGGGCCACCTGCAATATTAAAGAAGTATCAATAAAATCAGGCTGTTTCCAGTATGGGAGTTATTACATGCTGTGTAAAATCCCGTTTCTCCTCCCTTTCACTGAAGTCATTGAAGCCTGAACATAGAACTAAATACTTGGCACCAGTGAAACGTATCTCACAAAAGCTGCTTTATGTGTTTGAACACTTTTAAATTGCTGGTCTACTGAATTTAATATGCCCAGGACTCTAGAGCAAGATTTTGTCCTTTAATGATCATAGAACTTTTTATAAAAATTCAATTTATTTGTTACTATTAAGAGCTTGCCAGTCCATTTCAATACGAAATTCATCAATTGTATCTCAGCTTTACACAGTGTCTTTTTGCTCTGAAATATAGACCTTGGCATATGTAAGCAGATAGGGTTCTGAAGATTTGCCAGCCCTCATATCATAAGCGTAACACTTACATTCCCTTTTGTAGAAGGAAATGGTTTATACAAAATGACAGTTGTGAAATCTGCAGGTTACTAACAGCTTGGTAAATCTAACTGAAAGAACATCTTTAGTCTAGCAGTAGTAAACCTCATCAGTCCAGCAGGAGAAGGCTTATCTGTGCCAGCTTTAGAAACAAGGAACATGATTTATTTCACCTCAGGTCAAGCACTTTAAGGGTATATAATCCTAAAATTTTACTCTACCTCCTATCCAAATACATAAATGCGTGCACTGCATCCTGCTATCAACTTCAGCCCTAGCATCTCTCTTGCACTGCACTGTGGGAAGCAGTCCTGGTTATCTTGGAAGCCAGAGGACTGTGAAAGGACACACTGTGAAGGCTGTAAAAGAAGGTCGTGTATTTGTGTGTTGATGAGGATTGGAGGGGCACAGAACAACAGAAATCTGTGTGCATCTGAAGTAAACCACTTCGCTAAATTATTAAATTCAGTTAATTTGGCTTACGCAGCACTACAGCTAGACCTCAAAAACTTACTGAAATTTTCACTACACTGCTTCTGATTGTGTCATGTAATTTGTCATTGGGATTCCACAGTAACCAGGTAAAAATAAAAACATGCCTAGAATTATGTTTGGCTAATACTATCTGAAACAAAAATTCCACAGCATACAAGTATATTTTCTGAACATGATTTTCTTAGGTGATTCAAGCTATCTGTACTGGTTTTCCCCCAGATTAGAGGCTTGTCTGGCTTCTGTTCAAGTGAGCACACTAGGATACTTCTGTGGACGCTGGAAAAAATCATCTCATTGACCTGGTACCGAAAAACAAGTAGCCCTGTAGGGTGACTATGGGCCGATTCCCCTAAGTTGCATTTATGCAAATTCAAGTAACAAAACATACTGTGTAATGAAACATAAGAGAATTAGTGACATGGGAACTATGCCATGCCACTGCTGCAACCTTGTCCCACATTCCTCCTTCTATGTTGTCAATCCTGAATGAAGGCAGAGTTTTGTGTTAAAATGAATTGAATTTACACACTGAGAGATTATGAATTAAGAAAAACTGTGAATATAAAAATTAAGGACAATGTCATTAGTTGTTGGTACTTATTGTAGTTCTTAATTGGAGACTGAATCTCATACATCTGATTTATCACATTGGGAATACACAACAAAGGTCCTTTTTAAGTATTTACCAGTAAAATGCCATTGACTGATTTTGATTTCATAAAAGTCAGTAGGGAAAAATAAACAAACAGAAAAAACACACCAGGAGTGTTTGTAAAGACTGAAGTTGTAGGCATGGAAGAATTTCTTTCACTCAGTAAAGAAAAGCCAATTGAACCAAAATGTCATTTTAATCAGGACCAAAACTACTCGCTAATTCATCTCGTATGAATTCAGAGGATAACTTGAATGGGAGAAAACAAAGACACTAGTGACGTCACTTGTGATAAAAACTTTTAATCTTTTTCCTTTAGAAAAAAGTCATGTTTTTGTTTTATACAATGTCAAAATATTCATTTGTTTAATGAGGAAAGGATACAGGATTAAATAAACATTTTATATGATCTAAGTGGGAATTTTTTGTTTCACGAAGAAATTAAACCAGAGTTTGAATCAAGGTGAAGCAGACTGACAGCCTCTGAAAGGGCAAGCTATAAACCAAGGGGATAATAAATTTCAAATATGTTTATAGTAAATAGTAGTCAAAGGTCAAAATCCATCATATGTGCAAATCCCAATGGAGTCAATGTGTTTGTGACTGACGGTCATACACCACCGACAGCTTCAGACACACAACAGCTCAAGTCAGTCCTCTAAATGATATTCTGCACAGGAGAGGGGCTCCAAATGAATGAGTACAAAGGGAAGAAGAATACAAGTTTTGGGATCACAGATGCTCAGCACTTCGTCTTTTAAAACATTTTTAATATTTCAACCTCACGCATGGCAGAAATAGTCTCTGTTCCATGGGACTTTTCTTTAATTTTTGCCATCATCATTGAATTTCAAGTACTAATATCTGCAGTTCTGCTTCCCTCATTTTGTCATGCTCTGCTGCATTAGTGCAAATCTCCGCTCTCGTCCTCAATATCCATCATAGTCCAGCTTTTGCTGTCACAATTGTTTCCATAGGAAGACTGTTTCTACTGAAATAATGTAAGGCTATTCCTGCTTTACATAAAATCAGTGACAAACGTGAGTATATAGGATTGTAGAAACAAATTAAAATTAGTAAGGTGGAAAATTGATAATGTCTTCAGAAAAGACTTTCAGGTCAATGATTAGATAACAGTGTTTTGCCTGTTTCTATCGCTAATTTTAGCTATGGCAAAAACTAGAAAGGAAATAACCTTACAAGGAGAATCTTCCCTTTAGTTCTGTTTTACACTAGAATGCCCTGCATTTCTTTACCAGTTACTAGAAGTAGGAGGTTAGTGAGGAAAATTGTGAGAATGAGAAAAAAGTGGTTTGATGCCAAATGCCTACTCAAACGCTTGTGTTTCATCTACGCTAAACACTCACAGAAACTAGGTTCAAGTTGTAGATGAATGGAGAAAAATGGATTGCCTAAACATTGCTGAAAAAAAATGATGAAATTAAATGTCTGATTCTAAATTTCCTTCTTTTTTCCAGAGCAAAAATGAATTTTATATCTTCTTACAATATATACACACATACATATGAGATTTTCTGACATTTATACTCCAGTGTAAATGAGTTTTAATGAGTAAGAACTCCATTTCATACCAGTTAATGCTGCAGAGGTGCCCTAACCAGGTGAACCAAGAATTATTTTATATGCAACTAAAGAGGTAGAGACTAATGACAGTAAAAATTTTGCCTTAATTCTGGCCAGGGAATTAAACAAGTGTTTCCTGGACATGATTAGCTAAGTTTAAAGAGGGCCTTTGGAAAAAAGGACCACAGATTAATACACAAATACTTGCTCTGCCCAATCAAATAAAACTAATGCAATTAGTTTTATTGTGGTCAATATCCTTAAATCACTTAAACACAGGCTTGACTTGTGAGATTTGAGAAATTCAATTAACTAATGCCAGTAAATTGATAAAGTTTCACTAGAATAAAAATTACGTAAGCAAGAAAAAATATTCTTAGCGTACTACATAATAAATGTCATACAAAAGGGAGTGAGAGGCAGTGGAGAGACTGCAGAGAAGAAAGTGACTTCTAAAGGACTCTAGTGGGAATCTTTGCAGATACAATTATTTGGGGAAATAAACTGGCTGCATAGGAAAAGACTAAAACGTCAATTAAACTGGCAATGTCACAAGGTCCTTTTGTGATCACATAAGGTAAAGTTATTTAAAAAAAAGCTAAAGAGCTTCACAAAATCTTAATTTCTGCTTCTAGAAAAAATTCTTCTTTTTTTTTTCCAAAATCCTAAATATTCCTCAACTAATAAGTGGTTTATTAAAGCTCTGGGTTATGCTATCTCGGAAAACGAGATTCAGACAGTATCAAAAACATAGCAAAACAGAAATTGATTACTGCAATATTATGATATAGACTACTTAAGTAAAAGATGAAGTACATGTCATCTTTCGTAACCTGAAACGATTAAGAACAAATATTAAATGGAACAACCACATTTCGTGTCCCGTGCAACTTACTGAAAAGGAAAAAATAAAATGGATGTAAGCTTTTGCTTACTCACATGCTCTCAAACTTTGTTTTGGCACGTCCAGAGACAAAAAGCAAGGCTGATATTTTTGCAGTCATTGTCTCTGAAAATAGAGTATGTTTACTGTGAACAGAATGACATTGTTTGCTGACTTCTGTAATGCTGCTCTTGCTTGAGAAAGGAGCAAACACAAAAGGAAAGTGGAATTGTGTTTTGGTTCAGAGAAGTGGATTAGCGATCTGTGTAAATATGATGCAGTGTTTGTCTAAAGGATTTCTGCTCTATAAACACATGAGGCTAAATCCTGGTCCTATTGAAGGCAATGGCATAATTCTCCCTTGACTTCAGCAGAACTGAAGATTGGCTCAGCACATTTTAATACTATAAAATTGCTCACTCCAAGAGAAAACTTCACTGGAATGACTGTTTTCACAACTCAACTCTTCTATATCCCGAAATCATTGATGTGTGGGCTCACCATGAAAACACTACATAGACTTTTCCTCTGAAGAAACAAATAATCCAAGTGTGAATCCACAGTATTTCTTCTCAGTGTTTACAGAGTAGATTAGTATCATCCTACCAATAACAGATGCACAGCCTTTCTGATGTTTTGTTTTGTTTTGTTTTGTTTTTTTCTGAAACAGAATCAGATGGTGACATATACTAACTTTTTTAAAGACCAGACAGCAAAATTACAGCTTCCACTGAAATATTTTTTCATGTTCTTTACTTATTTTTTTATTTCACATTTCTTTGCTTATTTTTTAATATAATTTTCTACTCAACAGAGAAAGAAAGAGAGAAACAAACATAGAAAAAGATTCCATATTTTATTACCTGAGAGGCCCATTATTGACCACCTTTAACTACGGAGAACTTAAAATGATTCTCTGTCCTTGGCAAATTTTTTCCCACCACAGCATTCTTAGAACATATTGGTTTTCATAATGCTCTTTTATTCCTATTCGATGGGATGTTTTAATTAATCACTCCCACTCTGTCAATAGTGGCTTTACTTTGAATCTGGTGACTGCTAGCATCCCTTTTCTATCTTCTGCAATGGACTTTCTTAAAAGGTTTTTTCAAGCCCAGATAAATGTCAGCTTGTTCTCCTTTATCTCTGTTATTTGCCAACCTGTTCTCAAATGCAGCAGCACAGTCCACAATCGTGTCACTCACTATATTTTATAACATTGGCTTGCAATCCCTTAACATATGTTCTGCCACACCATATTTGATGAGGTCCATGAATCCTGTGAGGAAACAGAAGTTAGTACACTTTATGGAGATAAAGCAACACAGCAGTCCACATTCATTATGTTTAGGTTAATATAAGTAATTTATAAGTATGTTATTTATACAGGTTGGTGGCTATTTAGGTTTTCTGACTATTGATGAAGTCAAGCCTTTAGTCAAAACTATATTCTTAATTAATGAATTAATTACAGTTCTAGGAACATATAGTGTAGTATATCTAAATAATATCATAATTTAAAAAATAATCATAATTAGACATAGTCATTCATAAAGTTACCACCTATTTCCACCAGGTAAACTATACAAATTCTCAGAGATTTTAGCATTAATATGTACCAAATCCAATAAAGTCAGGTTCATTAAAAAAAAAATCCATTTCTCACTTGTAATAGGCCTCTAGATTCAAATTATAATAGTTTACATACCCAAAAATATAATAACAAACTGAGACAAGAACAGACTAAAAACCTGGCTGCTGTTCCAAACAAATACTGCCAGCAGTCAGAGAGACATGATCTCAGGTTTTACCCTGGACTTTGATGAAGGCCTCAGGCCCTTCCGTAGGGTTATCTTCCAGATCTTGAATTCATGAATGCTATGTCAAGAAAGCATATAAAACTAAAGTATATATCACATAGTTCAGCCTTGGAAGAGAAAAGTGTGGTTTTTTTATTTTTTACAGTAGTACTGTGAAAGTATTTCATAAAATGAAATTCTGATATACAGAATTTTGTGACTTAGAGTACATTAGTTACAATGTTAGTTGTATGAAATTCACATTAGTTGCATCATTAGTTCTATGAAATTCACCCATATTGTGTGAGGAACAAATTCATCCCAAAATTACTCTACCAGGCAGGTCCAGGTAGGCAATGGAATTCTGATATTCACACACAAACATCTCAGGATCTCTTTTTGTCCAAGACTGGATGGAACCTTAGAGACAATGTCCCAAGCAGACATTTTTATGCATAGCTTGATTCACCTTTCACTTATTTGTGTGTGTGCCACCAGGTCTTAACTTAAGTTCAGGCATGTAGATATTTGGAAATATTTTGAAACAATCTAGAATATGTATGAAGAACCAATGAGAGTTAATTCCAGAAGAAGAGGGAGAAAGAAAGGGAAAGAAGTTCAGCATTATGGACACAAGAACTGTTTCACAGAGAATGCTGATTACAGAAAAAGCATTTTAGGCCAACTGACCAAAAAGAGCAGTCAGAAGAAGCAGCTACTCACAAATAAAGAAGGCATATAAAAACCAAGTGCCTAAAATGGGTACCCAAGGTACCCATTCTTAAGATGGCAGCCCTGTTACCTAAGCAAACCTGGGAGCACACGAAATAGAAGGATAGGGCTTGTGGCAAATTTTAGACATGAGGATTGCTCATTCCATTCAAAGTGTTCAGAAGCAGAAAACAAAGGTGGTCTGAGTGACACCAGTACATCAATACCAGTGAGAGGAGAAGGCAGGCATGGGGGCAGCGCGGGTCCTGGGAAAACAAGCACGCCTCAGGACTTCATTACCAGACCAAGAGCAGCACCTTGTGTGGCTGAACCCTAGCAGCAATAGCCTTAAACATCCTTAATCCACATCTTTTTTCTCTCTCTCTGTCAAGCTGTTTTTTATTGCTCAACACCTTTGCGCAGTATGGGTGATGATTAATGCTACTTTGAGCAGAGATATTTGGCATACACGCCCTACATGCGATCCACAGACGCGTTTGGCACTGCAGAGTCACTGTGACTATGTGGGACATGGTTCTGCCCCATGGGCCCTGGGGAGCATGGGGATTTCTATACCTGCCTGCGTGCACAGCCTGGTTCAGGGGACAGCAGATGCTGAGGCTACAGCTTCAACCCATCCCTTCTTGGCTCCAGGGAATAAAGAGAGAAGAGTTTAGGTATTCTGTAGAGACATGGATTACCATCCTGTCTGGATGCATGGAGACTCTTCCTCCATACCTTTAACAAACTGAAAAAACTACCACCACCACTTATTTCTTTGTGCCTTCAGTGGTGCTGAGCAGAACTGACTCCATCTAATTGGAATGAAATATATCAGTAATGGGAATAAACAGCACAACTGAGAGACACTTTTAAAAGGCTCTACAAGACCATAAAACGTCTTACTGCAAAGGTCAGTTCGTCCTCCTAGCTCACCCTTACTTTCTAAAGAAATGGAAACCATGAAGGTTGGAACTGGGAGTAAAGATGAACTTTGGAGGAGAGATTTTCAGAGTTATAAAAGATATTTTGTTGCCTGGTTTCTATAGACAGGAGCCACTTCCATGTCTTTCAAACTAGTATGACTACTTTCTACTTGAAACTACTTTCCCTAGTATGACATAAGCCCATGTTCAAGGAGTCAGACTTTTGACCATATTACATCTGCTATATGTTGAGGGATAAAATTAAGAAACACTTCATGAAAATGTTATGACATAGATAGAGGAAATTTTAACAACAGTTTCAATAGAATACTTGGATTTTTTTTTTTAACATGGACTCCTCCACAACAGCTGTTGTAGGAGCCTTTAACCTGAAAATAGCCACAACTTAAATTAGACCTTTGCACAGAAGAGGATGTTGCTGCACTAGAAAAATAGCATGGGAATGTTCAGGTGTGAAGGATTCAATGGTACATAGTTATTCACATTCTGAAGGAATATCTAAGTGACATTTTTGTTCATGAGAACACTTTGGTAAGCATAGAAAACAAGAGTTTCTAGACTCCAGCAAGTTCAAAGGCTGAAGAAAGAAATTGGAAATGTCCAAATGTGCTGTCATATCTCTCAGCAAAAAAATAAACAAGGCATATTTTAAAATCTTTCCATTTCTCAAAGAATGAAAAAGAATGGGAATACTCTTCAAAAACAGGATAAAGATTTGGTCTGTGAAAGCATTGCTATATGAAAGTATGTGCTTTTGGTACTTCTGACAGAAAGATCTTGCTGGATATCTTTAGTTTGACAAGAGAAATTGTGAACATTATCATGAGGGATAGGTTTGTGCTAAAGATAAAAGATAAAAAACCTGTTCACAAAAAATTACAAGAGCTAAACCCCACCTTTTACTATAGATAGTTTAATGCTACGGAATTTTCTTGGCATCAAAAAAAGATTTGCAAAGCTTAATGTGACAACACCATCCAGAGTTTAAATTCACACAGATGAAATCAAACAGCATTAGAAAATGGTTGAGCATGGTGATAAAGTGACTGTAAGGCGAGCTGGCAGAAAAGCACTTTCCTAATAATGAGGAAGATGCCCTAGGTGCAAACACGCTAGGCAGAATATTGGCAACAACACACTCCAGGCATATAAATAAAATTCCTCTGTCCCACCTCTTTCTGCCAAATGAGTACAGCAACTCTATAGTCACTGATGCTTGCTTTTCTTTGCAAACTGTAACTTACTGCCATCACTGACAGTAAAAAAAAAAAAAAAATAATCAAGCTATGCTTTTTTGTCTCTTTGTGAAACTGCCTTCTCCCATGAAACAGAAATTAACTGACACAGTTTACACATGAGGTGAACTGTATGCCTCGGTCATACCAACATCCAGTAAGACAGATTTCAATCCTCAGGAGTGCAGGAATATTATGACTTGCTGCTTGGTTCCAGCTGTGTGTCAGATCATGCTTTTAACTTACTTTTTATGGATTCCAGGGAGAGAAGGATTGGATACAGCTCCATGCGTGGAAGCCTTCCATTATAAATCAGCCATGATATTTCAGCCCTTGAGTCCATCCTAACATTTTTGTTTTCAGAGTATGTCTCTCGATTTGCAGCTTATAAGACACTTTTATATTTCAGAGCCAAAACCAGTATGGTGTTATTGTAGTTTACTACTGCTGCCTAATTCACCACTGCACTGATTTCAATGGGGTCATGCTAGTCTGGAGCTGCTGCATTCGTAATCGTTACATGAATTTTTCAATGTGCATTGCAGCAATATATACTCCTAGCACATTTTATGTTTCTCACATTCAACAGAGAAAAGAACGCTATAATAAAGTATAACATTAAAGTCTTCAAATACACCTCTTTTGATGTTGTTTCCAACAAAATGGCAACTGTATAAACAGGAAGAAATCCTAACCATTTAGGTTTCCATTAAGAAAATAAAAGGCACCTTCGGGTTAATATCCACCCCTATGGATTTGTTTCAATCTTAGCTATACGGAATATTGTGCATGTCTCCACATTTTGTGCAGATTGCTAAATGTTTTTGTTCAGTAATCCTGGCTTTAAGGGATTTCATAAGTATGAGACGAGTTGTTTACTTATTGCTTATTTAATTACTGATTACTTATTATACTTGCAGGTTAGTCTAAGAGGTAATAATATCATATTAGCATAGACAGGTTTCTTACAGTCTTAGAGATGATGGTAGAGAAGCTCCAGTTACCTATGTCACAATTTATAGACAACTTCCTACACTGAGTTATTTTACCCTGACACATACTGTTTCTTCCACCACAAAACCTGACCACAGCCGTACCACTATACTTTCTATAACATTTCTGAAACTGTAGCTAGTAAGAATTGACATGCTCTCTCAACTGTCACACTTATATCACCGAAGTTAAGCAGAGGTCATGCCCTAGATAACGCTTCTCTGCAAGTGGTTTGACTTCTGTCATCCTTAGATTTCCTGTGCGTCCTCGCAATTTTTTTTATTCTTCTATACATTTTCTGCATTCAAAACTCAACATTGCCTCATAGCCGTTTGTGGTGTTGTAAGTCTGCCTAACTCAACAGTCTTCAGATATTACAGCTAGACAGGCGAAACTCTGCCACTTGTTTCATCCCCAAGGACAAAGATAAACCACAAAATGCATTTGGTGGCAATCATTCACTCATACTTCCTCATAAAGACTATATTTCTCCTAATGTCAAATGACTAATATGCTACAATACATCAGTTCAGGAGAGGTTAAATCACAGAGGCACATAGGAACAACCATTTCTTGTGCTCTTAGCAAGACCTGGAAGACTGAGTTTTGGTAGCATGGATAAAAAGCGTAGAGTTTACCTGGAATGTCAAATGATTACTTCGGCCTTGGCACCCAGACAGTGAGTCAAATATTTAGGGTCAAATATGTATTTAGGGTCAAATACGTCACCACGCAAGTACATAAGTAGGTATGACAATTCTTTATTTCCATTCTGGGCTGAATAAAGTAGTTCAGAATTGAATAGACCTTTGGGGATCTTTATCCCATTCAGTTCCTTCCAAGATTGTTTATATTGTAGATGAAGAGATAAAGATTATTAGAACTATTATTCTTCTGTCTCAGACACCTATAAATATCTAGTATGCCATTATTTACCTACAAAAAATAAAAGTATGTTCAAGATTCATCAGTTTCATGTAGTGTCCTGTCCCACTTGAGCTTTGGCATCACCAGCTGAAGGAGCGAATGTGACATGTAGGGCTTCTGAACTCAGGAGTGCTGGTAACCGTAGTTTGGTGCTACATTTTTTTAGGGAAGGGAGTAGGCTAGTGTTCACTGGGAAATGCTCTGTCAGGTACACTATGGCTGGACTACAGTTGTAGCAATCTTCCCTGTAAGCAGGAAGATTACACAGGTCAGCGGGGTGTGCTTGCAAATGGCACATTTTGACTGCAATGCAGAGGAGAGAGCGGTTACTACCAGGATGCTTGTTTTTGTTTCTAAATAAGCCTTAAGGATTATATCTGATTTTCATCTAGTTGCTGCTCAAAATAAAATGCTTTAACACAGTTTCTAGTTTTTCTTGTTCTCAGGTCCTCCAACTTCAAACTAGGTAATATGACCAATAGTCTACAGAAGCACGCTCTCCTCCCTGTGAGCTTAACACTCCCAGCTGCATAAGTGCTCAACTGTAACAGCAGCCCTGGAGAGAATTTATCCCTCCTCACAGCCGTAATGCTGATAGCAAGGGTACTACAGTGAGGAAGGAAGAAGTGTGATTGAACTCCCTCACATAGACTAGGGGCCGGGACACAGGTTTGCCTCTGGTCAGCGGGCTTGAAAGACACACAGTATCACATTTACAATCATATTTTTAAATAAAATAATAAAATAGCCTTGTTCATTACATTCAAAGCAAATTTGCAGATGACAGTCTTCAAGCAAGTTTTTGAGCTATAGTTCCCAACCGAGTGAAGGCAGCTCCCCTGCAGCCCTGGACCAGTCACCAGAGACAGGGAGATACCAGCACAGCCTGGTGTTTAGCGCTTCCTGTGGGCTAACCCTGTGCAATTCCTGCTTACTTGCTATACAGAGTTAAGTAAATTATTCTTCCGAGAAACTTAACTTTAATTACAGGACATATACAGGGTCCTGGTGTTTGAGACTGAGTGCTGAATTCCAGCCCAGGCCCTTTCGCTTTGTGCTTTCTGGGTAAGTTGTGCATCAACTCACTGTGAGAATATGTGTCATGTCTTGTTTTTAAATCCCAAGTGCCTACAAAGCATTTCCTTGTTTTACAATACACTATTTTTCCTTATTTTACATTTCATGTTGGAATTTACAATTTTTTCTTGCAAAACTTTTGGCCCTCAGTTTCTTTTCCTGAGAAAACTAACACAGAAGACTGGTTCCCTGGGGAAACAAAAATCATACAGACTATGCCCTCTTAGAGGCAATTTCATTTATGATGATCACCAGACCCTCTGTAAAATTTCATCTGTCTCTACACTCTCTGGGTAATGTAAGTGTGATGACATCTTCTCAGCACATTACACCCTCAACTTCTCCTTAATTTAAAGCTTCTAGTTATCTTATGAAGGGCAATGATCTATATCTAAATTTTTGTTCTGCTTAAACTCGACTTCTGTACGTATGTCTTCCTACATATTTCATGGTGAGGTATAGAGGTCTGGTAAGGAGATTTGTAGTCCTGACACACACGTTTCTTGAGGAATAATTATATGAGCTGGAATCCTCTTCTGGCTACACAGCTCCCTGTTTTCAGTCAAGTGCTTTTTCCAGTATGTACTTAATGCTCAGGCCCATTTTGTTATCCATGCTCTCTCCAATTCTCAGACGGATCTTAGCTGCTTCGAAGTGTAAAGAATTGGCCTCCTTAACCGCAGCTCGTTCATTACCTTGCTACGCAGCACACAAGGTCTCCTTCCCTGCTCAGACAAAAAGCAAGTTTCTTTTTATTTCCCATTCCCATGAAATATACTCAAAATGCTGTTTTGGTATAGGTATAGAATGTAGCTTGCTTGTGAGGTTGAATAGTAAGCAGATCTTGCTGCTGTACATGCAAATTAACACATCCCTGCCTTTCCCCACAGACAGAAAAGAGGAGTTAAAATAAGGGACCATCTAGACTGAATTCTTATCTATATTCTTGTTTGCAGTCAGTCAGCAGCAGCTTGGCCGTGTTACTGATGTTGCTGCTGTGCTCACAGAAAGATCAAAGTCCATTACAGTACCTGTGCCCCTCTCACCCAGGAGAAGGCAGGATGCTGATCAGCAGCAAACGCACCAAACAACGTGTGCCCCCGAGCCTGCCCATCCTCAGTATCTTCCACCAATTCACACTGTCTCTAAGGAAACTCTGGAGTCTGTTAGATGGTCTGTTTATGATCTGTTTTCCTTGTTATTTTCACTCAATGACAACAATTTGCTTGTTATTTGACGAATGCCAAGTAAAAGCGTAACATAGACTGTGGATGAGCTGGGCTTATTGTTTGAATAGTAGGAGCTTATGACTGATGTTCATGCTGTGCAATTAATCTCCTAAATCACATGTTTCTTTTCCTCATCAGATGATTATTAAACCTATATAGAGCTTTCAAAATGGCTTTGCAAAATCTTCCTGTGTGAATGCATGTCTGAATGAATATTTGTATGCAGCTTATTCACATCACAAATATTCAAATCTCTTTCCTTAAACAAAAGAATTATCCTCTCAGAGATTTTGAATGAGTGTTTCTGAATATATTTTTTTCAATGTTTTCCCACCTTCAATTCAGACAGACACTGGAACTAATAAGATGATTAATACCAGGTAACTCTTTCTATACTTTTGTCCTCCAAAGATATTCATAGACAAATACATATACAAATCTGCACATAACTACAGTAAGTGATTGGTTACAAAATCTTCCTTGACATCCAGTTCTTCTTCCTTATCTCTTTACAAGCCTTCCATATTATATGTGTTGTTTATTAGAGCAATTTTAATATGGATTGAACGAGCAGTTTACCAGTAAAAAGGAAACTATAAACATATTGCTGTAAAATGAGAATTGTCTATTGATAAATCAAAGCATTATGCCTCTGACCATACCCCAAGAGAACCACTGAAGCAAGCTGCCTCAGCTAATTCAGTGAATTAGTGATGTTTACTGGTTTGCAAAAGCCATCAAAAAAAAGATCACCCAGCATTTTTCCTCTTTTTTTTTTTTTTTTTTTTTATCCTTCCATCGTTCATCACATTTAAAATGGAACACAAGGAAAATTCCTGCTCATATTTTAAATTCTATTCCTCTCTTTTGCTGCTTATTTGCACCTATGAATATAGGGTATACATTAATAAAGATTCTATCTGGATTCTCTTTTAGGTGAAAGGCATCCTGTCCCCTTTCTCCAGTTCCCAAGTTTAGACATTCAATCCCAGAGATGACAGCAGCTAAAATGAAACCTCTGAGACTACAATTTTCTATTATATACGTACCTTTTGACACCAGTAGAGGGAGATGCAGTCCTCTTAATTAAGTCCTATTTTCGTGGTTTCCCAGGTCTTCCTGGAACACCTCTCTTCCCTGCCCCCCTTCCCCCCCGATATATTTTGTCCAGTACTACAAAAAGTCCAGTGCTGCTCACCTGTCTCTGAGCTTTATGTGGGCAGAATAGGACTCTCTCCCACAGCCTAGAAGAGGTCACTGCTTCCCCAGCTGGACATTGCTTGTTGCCTTCCAGCCCAAGTACTGAGTGTTAATGAGCAAGAAAGGTGGTCTAGGAGATTTCAGGTTAAGCGGAAAGGTGATAACCAAATCCTATAGAGTTAGAGAGCCAAAGTAACTATTCTGGGATCTAGGTTGCAGTGTAAAGTCTGTCTCATCTTGTCTCATTAAGCAGGGAGAAAAAAACCCCAAACTTTTTAATGTTAACTCCTATTATTTTGTGATCCTCTAGTTCCTCAAACACCAAGATGATGAGGAAACTGGAACACCTCTCTTATGAAGAAAGGCTGAGGAATTTGGGTCTCTTCAGTCTGCAAAAAAAGACAACTGAGGGGGGACCTTATCAACACATAAATACTTAAAGGGTGGGTATCAGGAGGATGGGGCCAGGCTCTTTTCGGTGGTGCCCAGTGACAGGACAAGAGGTAACGGGCACAAACTTGAGCATAGAAAGTTCCATCTAAACATGAGAAGGAACTTCTTTACTTTGAGGGTGGCAGAGCACTGGAACAGGCTGCCCAGAGAGGTGGTGGAGTCTCCGTCTCTGGAGACATTCAAAACCCGCCTGGACGCGTTCCTGTGCAACCTGCTCTGAGTGACCCTGCTCTGGCAGGGGGGTTGGCCTAGATGATCTCCAGAGGTCCCTTCCAACCCCCTACCATTCTGTGATTCTGTGATTCAGTCCCACACATGATGCCACTAGCATAAGGTCCCCTATGGAAACATTAGCAGATATAATAAAAACCTTAAAACTCATGCCTGTTGAAAAGTAACTAAAATAACTAAACACTGAACACCTGACACGTAACTTATTACATGCCCATGCTACCCTCGGTAGTACACTTGCCCTGCAGTTTATGTCAAAAGCTTGTTGGTTGCACAGTATTTCTCCCCTTTCATAGTACTACTTCTGGAAACTCTTTGCTAATAGTGGCTGTAAGGTCCACGTTCATACTAGTACAACAGTTTCATCATTGTTGCTACCTGTTTTGGCAAGTCAAAAGTATTTCTTATACTGTTTGTACAGAGCCAGTTGGGTTTTGCTCCTGTCGGTGTATTCAGTGCTGCTTATATAAGAAGTCTTATTTTAGCTGGCTCTCAAGCACAACTCAATAAGGAGGAATAAGAGACTATGATGCAGTCATAAATACTAAAATAAACTTCCAATGGGATGAGAGCCCTTAGTTGAGGTCCAAGAGAGCAAAACATCAAAGTTGGTAGGACAGTTCAACAAGCAGCGCACATGGTCAACTAAGCAACAGGGCTGAGAGATTGAGTCATACCTATAGCTATGGGCCCTGGTATACAGTGAAGTCACGGAGCAGACTCAAGGTTGATCAAGATTTCCATCTCCCTGACAGAATTTCTCAAGGTAGCTTTTCCCTCTCATTCTCTCTCACCTCTCCCACTCCTTTACTGCTGTTATCTTTGTTTAAAGTGCTTAGTTCACTGTATTGGCTACAGGTTTTGTGTATATTCAGCATGTCGAAATGCTTCTGCAGCAGCAATGAAAGAGCTTAATTATCAAGTTCAGATGGGAAGAAGAGGAAGAGAAGAAAGATGAGTTTATAAATAACTGATTATACTTAATGTTATACAGGCATCTAATGCTGGACAGAGAGAGAGAGTCGTGCTCTAGAAAGGCACTACAAAGAAAATAAACAGACCAATTTTAGTCAAGAGTTAATAGAACAGGACCAGCTGTCAGACATGATAAAGATTCCTATTTCTTCTTTTTCTCTGTTGGATACAGTTAGCCTCAAAATGAGCATAAAAGGCCCGTTATTGCCCACTGGTGGTAGTATTTAGACATGCTGGCTAACAGTAGAAAATCAGTGTTTTGTAGGTTGCCATTATTGAAATATCTCAATGAAATTAAGTAAGAATGTTGCTACTAAGCAACTTGGGCTTAGACTCAGGCTAATGTCACACAATTTATGGCTATGATTTTTTAATAATGAATCAGTTGTCTACAGTGTTTGGCAGGAATATTATCTCCATAGACCACAAGGTCCATTACTCTAATAGGAACAAGAAGAAAGAAAATACGGACGTTAAATCTAGATCTAGCTTCTGGAAAAAAATACTGCATTTTTCCATGTTTCAGCTCCTGAAAGAACAGTTATTAATACAATCTTGGGACCAAAAATACTCCTGTATGCAAATTTCCCTTCTGCCAATACCAGAGAGAGGTTATAGGGATCTTGCTTCTTCATAATCATCCATATTTTTTTATATATATATAAAATATATATATTTATATGTATTTATATATATATATATATATATATAATCTGTTTATAGCATATGTAGTCCTGGTAAATTCCTGAAAGTCATCTATTCTTAAAGCTTCAGGAATTTCATAATCTATATACCAGATTTACAGATTATATTCAAGTAAAGATTAAATCTTTGCAACACTGTATTTATTACACCTATATTCAGAAAATAATTTCTGTTCTGTAGCCACAGTCTTACCAAAAATAAATGAGGATTATGAAGAGAGTACAGATTCAGCAGTCACAAACACCAAACTGTGATTGATAAATTCACTGTTTATAGGACTAAGATATTGAAACATAAAATGAATTTCATTGTTTTTCCTGTCAGCATTATAATATGATAATTTATCAGATGTTTTTACAAATTTTGTTTATTTGACTTTCAGTAAAGTTCAACCTACTGGGTGATTTAGGAGATTTTAAAAACATAAAATTATGTTTACTGCTGAAACTCTGGGCTTGTATGTTGATACTCAAATATTTGAAATCTGGACTGTGTGCTTTTTGGCTCAAATAGTTGTTTGCTGGAGCGTTATGATATATGCAAACAAAAAAAGTACATAGATTAAGTCCTAGGTAACTACTAAATCTGAATTAATTATCATCTTAATCTTCTATTTCAAAAAAACACCTTTTTTGTTAAAAGAAAATTAAAAGAAAATATCAGTCATCCTCTTTCGTAATCATCACATTGAATACTTATCAGTTTTCACTATTACTTGGTTCTCTGAACATTTAATGTTGTCTGTTTCTGAGAGAAAATAATGAACTGTGGTTTATCATCCCTTCACAATCCAGCGTATGGTTCTGTGACACCACAATACGGGTTCCATTTAATTTTTAACCTATTTTAAAAATGTTAAGTACTGTAATCTTGACATGTACCTCACCGATTTAACATAATGATTTTCTCCAATTTTTAATCAATACAAATAAATTCTCTGAAAATTCCTGTTAGGAATTATGGAGTGTAATTTCCACAGACTGAAATTATGGGGTGCACGATCAGAGTTCTGCACATGAAGGGCTTTCAGAAATAGCCCTCAAGGAGAGGAATTTCAGCACTGAGTTGCACTACTCAGAATAACCCCTTCTAACCAAGAAAAATTGCAATTCTTTTCTTGTAAGGCTTAACAACTGTATTATGTTCCAAGGGCTGATCATTCAAGTACAGACAATTTAAACAGAGAACTTTAAAGTGAAAAGCCTATGAGCCTATGGAAGAATAGGGCCTGTAAAGTGAAGGTGAAAGAGTTAAGTAGAGAACTCGGTATTTACAGGACCAGCAACAGAGTATCCTATTTCCCTTCTGGCGCTGGTCCACTTGAGAATATTAGTGAACAAGCAGTGTTGACATCACATAGCCCTTTTCTTTTATTCTCTTGGAGTGTGCCAGAGAGGCACACATGAGGAGTGAGAAGGTGAGAGGGGAAGAGTGAGTCCATGTCAGAAAAAAAAATTACACTATTTTTGTCAGTCTCAGCAGAAGAAAGCAAAATAGAAAAAGAATGGCCCGAGAACATTCAAAGGAAAATTAAAGCTGGACAGAAGGATTGTGCATGAAGTCAAATATCCACCCAAAGAGCTAGGTAAACAAATGACATCATTGGTGCACCCATGATTAACTCTATTTTTCATTTGCAAATAAATGGAATTAAGTAAACAAAACTTTATGGGGAATCGGTGAAAATAAATGTCATTTTAGAGAAACCTGAATTAGCCAGTGTCTGGATTATCTTCACCAAGATATCAGTTGGGAGTCCAATAGTCTTCCCAACACTGTCATCCTTACTGCCCTTATTACTTCACTGTGATTGCCACTGTGTCTCCATTCAAATCCTTGTCATTACTTCTCACTGGTCACCCTTTACAGATTTTCAGGGAAGAATCAGCAGTAAACAAGATTCTTCCCCTAAACCCTTGTAGTAACAGGAAACCACTGCTGGCCAGTCTCCCTCTTTACTCTCTCTTATGCCTTCTGCAACATTCCCACCTCCACTTGCTGCTGAGGCAGCCTAGCCGAGGGTACCAATAGGGCACGTCAAGAGAGCATATCAAGTGTGAGCAGGAGCGCTATTTTACAACTAAGACCGTGACAGCATATGAGAAAAGTGACCTGGACTGTCACAAAGAAGATCTGTAAACTGAACCTTGCAAAACTAACCAGTTACCACTTTCTTGTAAAACTTGTCAGCAGAGGGGTTTTATCCAGACAGCCTTCCGCACAAGCTTTGCCCACATGCAGTTTTCCAATAGTCTGGGCTTTTCTTTACTCCACAAGAAGTGTGAGTAGTGAGCTCCCCAGTTATAAAATGATTTAACAGTTCTGTAATTATCAGCTTTCTTCCAATCCCATGTGACTACAAAGAATGTAGCACAGTCCCAGTACCATTTTAGTGACACTCTGTAAGTGTACAGGAGTAAGAAATCTTCTCTGCTAAAGAAAGCATTTTTCAGCATTTGATATTAATATTCACCATATATAATCTACCACAGTCCTCTACACTCAAGACTTGCCTTCTTATGTACCACAGGTTGCTCTCTCTGTGTGTGTGTGTGTGTGAAGGGGGGGGGGGGGGGGGGGGACTGTTAATGCAAGTATTATGCATAATTAGAACTGATAAATAAGAACTGGCAATTAGAGGAACCTTAAGCAATTTTTCACCCTATCTGAACAAAATGACTAAACTGCAAGTGACAAGCTTGTAAATTAAAAACCTGAAAATATAAAAACTTTATTATGAGTATGTCATTTGTGAATCATTTAAGTGGCATATAATTAGATATGCAGTCACTTTATTATGGTTTATTTGTTCCTGGCTCATAAAGACTTTTTATCATTAAAAGCTCCCTGACTGTGACATTTACTGTAGAGTAGCCATGAAAGGAAGTGTTGAAACTTTGCCACTAAAGACTTGTAAAAATACTTGAGAGAAATTACATAAACAAACTACCCTAGAAGATGCTTGTGGGAGTTACATCTGGAAGTGGTACAAACAATTAATTGCTGAAAACATGCTTTCTGTCATTGGAAAAGAAGCCTTACTTTCATTCTTTTTGCTTTAGTTCATTACACAAATCATTTAAATTTTCCTTGCAAATGAAAGAGAACTAGGCTTGGACAGTGCACTAATGACTAATTGTATTGGTCATTACATGGCAAGGTTCTGGTAGCAGAGGGGCCTCAAGGGTGGCCCCTGGGAGAAGATACCAGGAGCTACCCCCATGTTGGACACAACCGGTTCCAGCCAGCTCCAAAATGGGCCTGCTGCTGGCCAAAACTGAGCCCACGAGTGATGCTGGTGGCACCTCTGTCATAACGTATTTAAGAAAGAGTAAAAAACAACACCGCAGAGCAGCTGGGAGGGGGAAAAGTGAGAAAATGTGGGAAAAAAAACCTTGCAGCAACTCAGGACAGTGAAGAAGGAGGGGAGGAGGTGCCCCAAGGGACTGGAGCAAATGTTCGCCTGCAGCCCAGGCAGAAGACTGTGGTGAAATACTGCTGTCCCCCTGCAGCTCATGGAGGACCACAATGGAGCAGATATACAAACCGCAGCCCATGGAGGACCACACAGAGCAGGTAGATATGCCTTAGAATCATAGAATCATTGAGGTTGGAAAAGACCTTTAAGATCATCAAGTCCAACAGTAAACCTAACACTGCCAAGTCCACCACTAAATCATGTCCCTCTGCACCACATTCACACCACATTTAAATGCCTCCAGGGATGGTGACTCAACCCCTTCCCTGGGCAGCCTGTTCCAATTCTTGGTAACCTTTTCAGTGAACACATTTTTCCTAATATTCAATCTCCTGGTGAAAAATCCTGGACTATTGCTGTGCATTGTCTCACCTGTGTGCTAAAGCTTCAGGGAGAGCTGATGTCCTGTAAATATAACATGATTGGAGAAGTTTAACTGGGATCAAGGAGGAACACTGGGCGTCTCAGTAGTAAGTGTAGGGCCTTTCCCAGTGAAGGTAACTAAGCTGCAGCCCGTGGATAAGAGGGAGTCCACACTGGAGCAGGCTCCTGGCAGGACCTGTGGCCCATGGGGGATCACCCATGCTGGAGCAGTCTATTCCTGAAGAACTGTACCCTGTGGAAAGGATCCCATGCTGGAGCAAGGGAAGAGTGTGAGGAGGAAGGAGAGGCAACAGCAAAGTGTTAGGAACCGATCGCAAACCCCATTCTCCATCCCACATGCACTGCTTTGAGGGTAAAATGTAGAAGAGTTGAGAATGAAGTTGAGCCTAGGAAGGTGTGGGAAAACTGGTTTTAGCTTTGTTTTGTTTCTCATTATCCTATTCTATTTTTAATTGTCAATAAAATAAATTACTCTTCCCCAAGCCAAGTGTTTTTCCCATGATAGTAATTGGTGAGTGATCTCCCTTTACTTATCTCAGCCCACAAGCTTTTTCATCATATTTTCTCTCCCTGTCCTGCTGAGGAGTGAGAGAACAGGTCAGTGGGCACCTGGCAGTCAGCCAAGGTTAGCATGTTACAACAATGTAAAGTTTAGGCATAATATAATGTAAAGTTTAGGCATATTAGTCTAGTTTGAGACTTCCGGATGAACTCACTGACCTCTTGTGATCTTTTTCACTTCCGTATGCTTCAATACACAGAATGAAACTGGCACTGCCTAATATTTCAGATTAGCAGCCAGCAGAAACCCAGGCAGACTGTAGGTGTAGAAAATATGTAGATTCTAGTTTTGGCTGTTCTTTCCAACTTCCTTCCTTTCCTCTTCCTCTGCCCTCTCTGACGCCTTCTTTCACGCTTTCCTCTCTGTCTCCCAGCCCATCTCCAGGATAGAGGCACTCCTGCGTCCCATCTCTGTCCCTACCACCTCCCTTGTGCCTCCAGGTGCAGGAGGAGCTCTTGTTCATTCAGGCATAAGAAAAAGGAAAAGAAAGTAGGACAAATGAAAGTTTCATGAGGGCCAAGTTCAAGATGAGCCTTGCTAAATGAGTCTTCTTGAGCTTCTCTCCAGATCTGATTGTGATGAACAAATGTAGAAACCCTGCAGAAATCATAGTAGGTTCACCACACTGTGCAGATATACTGAACTAGAACCACAGGTAATGAAAAGCTGCTGTTAAAAACACTTGTATAAAACAGCATAACATCATAGAAAATGCCATCTCAGCTTTGATCAATAGTGTCTCTTGCACGCAGATCTGCCAACAGTCTGTCCCAAAACTTTTCTGGAGCAAATGAGATGCCCTTTAATGCTGCAGTGTGAAATACCATGCCCAATATTTTGTTTCTATCTGACCAGTGCCACTTACTTGCACTGAATGGTGAAGAAGTAAATTTAATTTGCATTTAAAATTCTTCTCAAAATCACTATGGATTTAAACATATACCTTTTTTCTACACAAGCCAGTCCCACGTTTCACAGTCTTGTTTCACAGGAATATGTTTACCAACATCACCAACATCTGGTTGTCTGTGGCAGATGCACCCGCCCTGACAAAGGCCTAACAAAGACCCGACAAAAGCCCGCAAAAAAACTTTCCACCACAGCTCTTGTAACACCCACACAGTGGTGGTTAGGATGTAAACATTTTGGTCGAAAGGTGAGGAAGTTGGGATCCTCAGCCAATGAGGGGGCTACATAACCATATTTGACGACAACAGATCAGATTCAGCTAGGGTATAAACAAAGCCCCTCTGGAGAGCCATTTTGAGTTTGTCCTCCATGGAGCAGCAGGCCTGCAGTCAGGGACTCTCCCCTTGGGTTGGGGTGCTACCCAAGGAAACTCTTTGAGGTTAAGAGTCCTCCCTTATTACGTGAGTGATTTCACATTGTGGGTCATTGGCCATAACCTTAAGAATTCTTAAATCAGTTGTGTAGTAGCAGTTCTCAAATGACATTCTGAACCTATGGATTATTAATGTTTGTCGGAGTCTCAAAGTAGTTTTGCTTAGAGTAAAACCTAGTTTGATTTTGTTATCATCTTGTAAAAATGAATCCCATTGTTAGTTTGTTAGTCGGTCTGGCTTGGTTTTGTTAGGTTCTGCGACATTGTCTTATCCCTCTTTGCAGTCTTCTTGCAGCTCAGGGACCACACTATGATCCAGCCAAGCTCTTCCAGCATTGGCCACTGATACTGTGTTGAATAATCGTAAATTACAGCAGTCCTTGGCATGCTGTAAGTTAAACCAGTTTCCAGAATTGAGAGATTCCACGTTGAATACAACATAAGGTTGGGCTTGGTCGTCTTCGATTACCTTGGTCGCCTGTTCCAACTCCTCTGTGCTCATGGACATATAGTGAACCATACTTAAGTCGTCATTCTCTTCCAGTAAATCCATAATACACAGTCCACACTCCACATGCATATTTCATAACAGTCCTGATCAACATTAATAGCTATAATTCCCCATTTAGTAGAGGGAACAGCTGCAAAGCACTAAGTAGTGACTTGATGTAAGTTGTCAATAACATCTCCAATGCCATCAATCTGAGCAGTTAAATTGGGAATGCTTCCCTCACAGTCTTGCCATACCTGCGATTAGGTGACAAAGGCTCTCAGAGGTATAAAATGAAAGCAAAGCACACTGTAATATAAGACGTATGTGGCATTGAAAGCAGTGAAGAAATGTGTCAGCTACTGACAGAATTAAATTCATTCAGAAACATCATGCTTCTTTTCATCTTCTCAAAAATGTAGTTGCCGTGCTAATGAGCATGTGAGTCATGCTATGAACTGAAGGAAATGATGGGGGGAAAAAGTGACATGTGTTCTGATTCCTGCCAGTGAAGAAATAAGGACTTTATGTTATCAAAATTCTTATGATGACTGTCGTTGCAACTTCAGCCTTTTATGATCAAAATCATTAGGGCTGTTCTTCCATAAATCACACATATGAAAAAAATCAAACCCTTCCAATTAATTTCACTACACATGTGTCTCCTGATGTCTCTACATTTTTCTTGCATTATTTCAACCTGTCAGTTGCATCTTTTCTACCTTAGCTGTTGTGATTTGCCATTTCATAGATAATATGCTTTCAGCTTTCTCCAGTAGTTTGTTGGCATTTTTTCTTTTGGTTTCTTTTTTAATAATCACGTGCTTTGGACCAGTGCAATAGCTTGCATGTGTTTGTTTAAAGTACACTGCAGCATTATCTTCTATGGTTCTACGATGTTTTACGTCCCTACACTCTTTATATATCTGCAATGTTCTATTGCTATTTACAATTTATTTCAAATTAGTAACAGTTGTTATATTAAAGCATATGTTTCCTTCCTTTATTGTGTCCAGGATGAAAAGTAAAATTGGATTGAAACTTGATCCTGGATTCCTTGTCGCCTTGAATCTGAATCATTGTTGTTTGGGGTTTTTTTATGTATTCTTCAGCTACTTTTTAGTCTCACTGATAGCTTTAGTTAATTTGCAAAGTGAGATATTAAATATGGTATATTAACAGTACCATCAAAGTCTTAGAGTGCTGAAAATAAATGAAGGTGTTTTGTTTTGTTTTGTTTTGTTTTTATTTAGGTGCATGATAACATTTTAAAAAAGTGAAGTGGGGAGCCAAGAGTTCAGAACTGGGAACTGATGTGATTGATTCACAGCCCAGAACCCTTTCTCTAGGACTTGAATTATTCCTTTTGGAAATGCAGAAGAAGCTGCTTTTTCCTTTCCTTTTAGTATTATGCTGGTGGTTTGCTGTATGCTAATATATAAGAACTCAGACAAATCACTTTAAAAGTGTGAGGTTTAGAATCAGTTCACTCCTCACCTCCTCAGCTTTTTGGGTTTCGAACCGGCTTCTTCCATCTCCCAGAAGAGATCCTATTCAACAAGCTATGGGTACATACACCCCTCTTGTTCTGCAAGGAAAGAGAGGAAGAGTTAGTTTAAGGTCAATGATTACAGCGCATCTTACATTCTGCCCCTAGTACCCTATGTGCATTTTATTCAGATGGCTTCATGTAGAATACAGAAGAAAGACTCAGTCATACTGAAAAGCAGAAAAAGTATTAAAAAAAGAAGACATATTCTACAGGAAGCCTCACAGTTACGATGACTGTCCTAACCAGACACAACTTATGAGACTGCCTACTTCTGAGAGCAAAACCTCTTTTATCCTCCAGTTGGGAGTCCAGATGAACAGGATTGTAACCACTGTGTTCTGCTAAACCCTCTTCTATAAATTGGTGTTATGTATCCTTATCGAGAGGAGAGGAGAAAATGAAGGGTGCCACAGTCCTTCCAGCCAGAGGTAGTTCTGGGTTTGTGCCTATGTGATTTGCAGGCACATAAGAGCTGACCATGCAGACTTAGCATGTACAGACAGCTGAGAATTTACATAAGGAGCTGGGAGGAAGGAGTCCTACAGCTTGAGGTGTGAAATCTGTTTCCACTGAAATCCCAAGCAATTTGTCATAGATCTTAACCGAACTTGTTCTTGTGCAGGAACCTCTGGAGCCAAAACAATCATGGTAAACATTTTCTAAGAAAAAGAAAAAAAGGTTCTGAACTTCAACTTCAGTAAGGTTCTGGTTTTTGTTTTTGTTTTTTTTTTTTTTTTTTTTTTAATTTTTTTAACTAAACTGCCATCAACAAAGCAAATTTGTTTTTCCCATGACTAAAGATTAGCACAAAGATACTTTTTTTCTGTCCTCTGGAACCTTCAAGAATCAGATAAGCTTAAGTCTTCTAGTTGGTTAACTCTATTTCCGCTAAGTTTCTTTCTCCTCTGTTGTGAAACTTGCTGTACAAACACTTTCCCATAAGGTGCAACTGATGTATCAAAAAAAAAAAAAAAAAAAAAAAAAATTTGATTTGCCGCAGTCCCTTAGGGTTCTAGGGGATAATCACATTGTGTCTTCAACAGCAATGACGCTCACACCGGTTGTTGGGTGTACAGCATTGATTCATAGACAGGTAAATGCTGGGGGACCTTGCATCCTTGCTGCAATTGGGGCACTCCAGGTGATGCCCTGATGTGCAACTTCAGGCTAGCTGCCAGACAAATTCTCATGAAAAAGAGCCTGTCTTCCACACTAAAATCCACTTAAAGACCACTACTCAGACAGAAGAGTAGTATTTAATCCATGTTTTCTAGTGTCCTTATGTACATACAATGGAAAACGGTCCAACACTGGGGTAATTAGGAAAATCAAGTATTCTGTGCTTTACTCTTGTAACCTGTGACAAGGCCAAAGCAATCTTCCCAAGCATGTACACTTGATATACACTGATATTCTTCATGCAAAAGGTCTTTCTAGGGTCTTTCCATGTACATATGGGAGTATCCAAAGCCTGTGTAACCCACCTTCCAAATAAAGTCATTGCAGAGACCAGCTCAGTCAATAACACTGTGATACAGTCTCCGCACATATGCATTGGTATATTGTTTTACCAAAATTATTTTTATTACCCTGTTATGTCTCTTTTACTTGTGCATCTACACCTATCTACACCTTCTGTTCTGTGAAGAGAATACATGGGTAATTTCTATGGTAAACGTACATTTCTTCTGCCTCTCCTCTCTCTCTCTCCCTTTCAAACATCTTTACTTTTTATTCAAGACAAGGTATTTTATTCAACATATAGTTGTTTCAGAGTGGCATAGTGAGACAGTATATGCACTTCTTATTTGGATTATTAAAAACCAACCAACCCACCCACCCGGGCTATATTCTGTTCTCAGTTATATTTTTTAAGCCACGCTCAAGTAATGAGGAAGCAGATAAAAGAACATGTTGCATTATATGTATTTTTCTTGCACTGTCCCCAGCAGTGATAGCAGGAAGATATTTTATATAAGCAAAGATAATATTTGATTGCTTGGTGTAGGTGTTTTAATGTCTACAAAGATTACTTTGTATTTAAATAAAATATCCATAGCAATGCTATATAGCTGTTTAGAGCAATTCTGATTATTTTTTTTTTCCTTTGAGAGTGTAGTTATATCATCTAGTCACAGTAGACATAAAGAAACTCTACAGACACCATTAGCTTTGAAGTTATGACTCTTATTGTCTATCATTCAAACATAAAAAGCTATATTAGAAAACCAGACCACAAGTCACATTTCTTGTATCTCAGAATGAAGTATAAGCTTCTCACCTTTCTAAGCTTACATAAAATGCTTTGCACTTCAGATGACAATCCCTACTGACTTCTTATTTCACCAAGTATCAATTAGTCTTCAATCAATTACTAATAAAGATATACAGCTTCCAGATTCCTAGTCAAAAGTCTAATATCAGATTTTGGGGGAAAAAAAAGAAAAAAGGTTATTAAAGTTATTAGAAGGAGTGGAATGTATCAGTTATAAATGCCTGCACACATTATTTTTACGATGACAATTTTCCCTTTTATAGATAATAATTAAAGAGCCACAAATCCATTATCTGATACATGCGACAGATCAACCTCTACCCAGTTTGTGGGATGACTGTAGCAACCTTTTTCATTAATCACTTTAACTTTCATTTTGCAAAGAAAAATACTAGCTTTATTCATATTGAAAGACAAATCACTTCCAACAAATGACAGAATCTCAGTGGTGGTATCCTAAGCATTGGCATGTAAAGACAACAGTTCAAAGCTATAACACTTTTTATTTTTTATGAACTCTATATATAGTTACACTGTGATGCACAGAGTCGTAGTTGGCTTCGCTTCTTCTTCCCATTCTATCTTAATTTTCTTTAACAATGATAGCAATCAACTGACAGCATAAAAATTTTTTTCATTAAAATTCAGCAGTTTTTTAACCCCTTTATTTTCAATTGTTCAGATGAGTTAAGAATCCTTTTGTCATTTTTTTAATCTATATTACAAGTAGATCAAATACCCAAATTATGTTACTTGGTTCAAATGTTGGATAAGATCATTTGTTTTTCTGTTCTAGATAAAACTCTTGTAAATAACTTAAAAAATATATGTTATTAAATCAGTTTGGTGGTCCTAGTTACCACACAGTTTACTATGTTTCAGTGTTATATCCAGTTCACCTGCGCTTAATCTGTCATGGAACTCTATTACCGAAAGTAGCACTTAATACTTTGAAAATAAACTGTGCTAAACATATCGTAGTTGATTTTTTGCTTGCTTCACAGACTGTAACATAATACAGCATACGGAAATGAATATTGACATTGTCCTGGTTTGAGGTAAAACAGAACCGATTTTCTGTTTTGTAATTTTACTTTTTAACTGGGCCTCTTCCTCTTCTAACTGACGAAACTCTGAAATTACCAGCATATTGTTCAGAAACTGTTCACTCTCAGAGTGATAACACCTGATTATACCAAGGAATGGCATGCACAGAGACTCTTGCTTATACTTATTGCTATAACAGCCAAGGTCAGCTAACTTTGCTATTTGCCCCGTTAGAGGGTCGGAAGCAGAGAAGCGTAGAGGGGTCCCACCTGCAGGGAGGAGCGGACAGGACAGGTGACCCAAAACTGACCAACAGGGTATTCCATCCCATCTACATCATGCTCAACATAAAAGCTGAGGGATCAAAAGGTCAGCTCTCTTCCTTCAATGGCCGATGTCCAAGGAGGACCCTGTCTGTTCATCTGCCTTTGATCCCAATTCGAGCATTCCTGATTCCAGATCTGGAATTCAGCTTCTGTCTGTCGCTGACTCCAGTCTGGGACTTTCCCTGTGCCTGATGGTGGTGTGATTGTCATCCTGGGAGCTGGATGGCTGTACAACCCTCTGGCATATTAGGCTCTCTTCCCAATTTGGTGTCATCTGCAAACTAGCTGAGGGTACAACTCTGCCCCATCATTCAGATCATTAGTGAACAGTATTGGACCCAGTATGGACCCCTGGGGTACAATACTAGTTCAGCTACCAACAAGACTTCATGCCATTGATCACCACTCTCTGGGCCCTGCCATTAAGCCAGTTTTTGGTCCTGAAAAGTCCTCTACTTATGGGAGGCAGTGTTGAAAGCCTTGCTGAAGTCCAGGTAGACAATATCCACTGCTCTCCCCTCATCTACCAAGACAGACATTTCATTGTAGATTACCTGGCTGCTCAAGCATGGCTTCCCCTTTGTTAATCCATGATAACTGTTCCTTACCACCTTCATGTCCTTCATTTGCCTGGAAATGGTTTCCAAGACTAGTTGTTCCATCATCTTCACATGAGGGAATCTAAACAGGAACTTCTAAGATAAGAGTACTAGCTAAAGAACAACAGAATTGTAACACTTGCACTAGCTTGCATTTCTGAGAAAAAGTTCCACTGATTTAATTGGATCTATGGTAATTTTTACCAGTTGAAAAGGGTTTCAATTCTGAGGTTACTGCTGAGTGAACCCATTAGTCCTCATTCTGCCTCAATTGCTCATCTATCAAAATAGATTAATATTTCACATTCTCACAAGGATAAACGTATTTTCAGATGTTCTGATAATGAAGCCTCTAACTATCAAATACTCGTAAAATTAGAGTGAAGGATAGTATCAAATACCATAAAAACCAAACTAAATGCATACCTAGACATTCATGTTCCTCCATTACAAATCTTGTTTCACAAAGTGTTCTAGAACTTTCTCATTAAAAACTCCTTAAAATTTTAATGAAATATTTATATACTTTTAAATTTATAGGATTTAACTTGAATTCTCATTTCATTTTTCCTCCTTGTACTTTTCAGTAATATTTAAGAAGATATTTTGGCTATACAAAAATGAATGATAGTAAAAAACCTCATATTGCAGGATCACATCATGATGCTAAGCAAAACATGAAGGAAACATTTTACAATAACTCTTTTATAAAAACTATATATATACTTTCACAGATTTTTGGAAATTTACACAATTTTTTTCACTTTGGAATGTTTCTCAGCTCAAACTGAAGTGATGCACAAAGTAAAGATATTATTTGTTCCTTAGTTAGTTGTACAAAGATTTATGATAACCTTGTACATTTCAGAAGCTTGTGAATACTTTTCTTACCACTATAGCATTACTACACTAGAAATTAATGAGATTGCCTCATTGGACACAGAGTCCATTTAAGCACTGACTAGATTCTACTAAAAATATTAGAAGAAAAAAACAAGGCCTGTATAAGGCAAAAGATGCCCTTCTTTTCATTTTAAGGCTGTTACAATTCAAGAATCAGCTACTGTTTAGTTTAAACATCCTTTGAGACCTCAATGTCCATGATCGAGGGAACTCCAAGTATTTCTTCCAAGTACTTACCCTAAAACCGGCATTTGTTTCTAACTAATGATGTATAGTCAAAGAACTGTGAAATAAATCCTTCCTGGTGCAATTTGCAAGTTCAGAAAATATTCAGATCTCAAGGAAGTTGCGTTACCTTGATCTAGCTTCATCTTCTGATAAAGAACTACCTCTCAGATGATTGCATTTTTGGTCTACAGTATTTCTTCATGTAGACGGCAGTTTCATCTGTAAAATGCTATACACTTTTTTTTTTTTTTTTTTTGGTAAAGTTAGAAGAAATCAGTTTAGAGAGAGGAAAAAAACAGGCATCTTTTGCTAGAAAAGGGCACTTCAGCATTTAAGACAGAGTTTCACAAGTTGGATGGGTCACGTAGGGGTGCATTCCAGCTTGCCCTCATCTATCGTTCTGGCTTTCTTAGTAGTATAAAAATCAATCTTAAATCATGCCTACCTAGTAGAGATTGCAGATTCCAAGGGAATGAAAGAAGCAGATGAACATCATTCAGCAAATAGCTCCACTGGAGGTCAATAGAAAAGCCATTGCACTAGGTGTTAGGGCCAGATGGGTCCACAGACATTAACTGCAGCATCAGCAAATAGAATTTTAGAACTAGCTTCTATCAGGTCATTATCATTTGATTTCATGTCAATTCAGCTATAGTATAATCCCATGTTTTGGAAAAACAAGCTATTTCTTCTTTCTCCAGCAATTTACAATAAATTATTCTTAAATATACACTACTGAGTATTTTTTCAATCTTCTCTGTTTACTAACTCGATTTGAATCCTGGTATTCTGCACATTTGCAGCAGCTAATATCTTGGGACTAGATTTGTTTCATACTTTTAAAATCACTGCAGTGGAAAAATATTGTAAATATACTTGTAATAATTTCACAAACATTACATCCATTTCATCTCTTTCATGGTTTTGTGCTGTATTTGCCAGTAAAGCTGATACTGCAGTTTAACCTCCTGAAGTGTACATTTCTAATGCTCAGTGATCCATAGTAGTGAAACTATCAGACCAAGAGGAATAAGACAACCTGTCTCACGCAGCTCACCAATATATGTGCAACCACTAATGATATTCCTATCCTGGCCACCTTCTTAGAAGCTGGTGGAAACATTAGGTGGTTCTTATTGCATTCATAATCACTCCCTGGAGCGAGCAAGAGAAATTAGTGATAGTGTCATTATTAAGGAGGTGAAATCAACCTTCAAGTTTCAGAAAAACTTCTAGGCTTCCACAGGAAAAAGTTAGTAAAAAAATTCTGCAGCTGATATTGTGAGTGCTATTATACTTATCAATAAATCAAAGCTTTCTGAAAAGTTCATATGGACAAAGAGAAATATGTATTCAAAAAGAGATTTTTGATCAAGGACATAGAATGAACTTACAGTAATCTATTTTAGAATAAATAGACACAATAATGTCAGGTGTTTGGCAATCTATCAGGGAATTATTAAGACTAGATTTTTTTTGCAAAATATTATGTGATAATTCAATCCATTTCTTTCCCAGTTCTTTGATGAGTTCTTTACAAAGTTGCCTTTATCTCTTTATTACTTGTCCGTCTCCGATAATTCCTCATAGCCTTTTCAAACTAAGTTTTTAAGGAACCGTATTTAACAATGAAGCCAAGCAACTTCTTACACTCTCCTTTCTCAATTAGAGTAAGTTTTCTCTATTTTTGTGGAGGCTACAGTGAGTTTTTCCATGAGGAAGCTCCTTGTGCTGTACCAAGAGAAAATTCTTTGTTAGCTTTGAGGGGAACAAAAATAATTCAAACAGAATAGAAGAATTTCAAGAAGTAAATCATTAGCTCATTTGGCTCACCCTGGGTAGTTGTATTGTCTGATCTCTAGAAGACTCTAAAGCATTATGAAGTTTTGTATAAATCACATGTGACTTTTTTTTCCTACTACTTCCTTTGCCAGAGTGCAAGTAATCTTTTTGTTAAGATTTTGTAGAGATTTATCCTTGTTTTAACTTTTCTTCATTTCATTTCCTACATACAAGGTCTGTAAATGGTACTTATTTAGCTTATGGTGCTACACTGGGCCCTGCACACTGCACGTTGCAACAGAGGGAATCCTGAAATGAAATAAAATTTTGCAACATGTCCTAACTTTTTTATACCTACCTGGTTTATACCAGTGAATCTGGGTACATTTGGATGCTGGAACCTTTTGAATTGAGGTATGAGCTGAATCAAATTCTTCAGAGGCCATCAGTACCTTTGAGTTTCCAGTTTTACGTGTGAAAAACCTCTGGTGAAAATGCAGAAAATATAGAATTAATTATGTATCTAGATACAGCATCAAATCTTTTTGACTGAGTGCAGAATTTTACAATGATTACATTCCCCAGCTTTGAATCAAGTTCTTTATTTTTCCTGTACAATTAGCATATTGATATAGAATAGTTAAACACATTAGGGCATTTAAATGATCTGTAAAGGCTAAATAATACAGGAATTCTGTAGCTATCTCAAAATTAGCATTAATCAATTCTGGATATAAGTATTTAAGACTGAAGTGAAAATGTTCTTTGGTATGGAAAGGCATCCACACATCCCTAACTCTAACCTGAAACAACACTTTAAAAGAATCCGATTATCATGATTTGTGACTTAATATTGTCAATAAAAATGTTATCAGGGAGTGTGATAATAACTGACTTCTAAATATACTGAAGGCTGTTGTTTTTTTTTTTTTCTTTTTTGTCTCCTGTCCATTATTTAGGGAAAAAAAAAATATTCCTTTTGTTTTTTAATAAATATTTGTTCCTGCTAAAAGAGAAATTGATCAATGATAGTTTTAAATACTTAACTGTATACAAGTGCATTTCCAAATCAATTTAAATGTCTTCAGTGTGATTCGGTAAGCAACTATTCCTCTGTCATTTAAACATTCCTCTACCACGACTACTAGATTAGTTTGTTACAAATGATGTTATTATTATAGACTATTACAAGACCATTTAAGTTTCCTGCTTTTCTAAGCCGTTAGCCTATGAATGGAATATCTTGAGGCGCTCTCTGCCTGCTGAGGCTCCTTCTCAGCTGGACGTTTGGGCCTCTCCTGAGCATCCCCTGCACCCATCGCTATGCCCAGGCTTTGTGGCTGTCAAAGGAAAGGTGTCTCGTGTTGGGAAAAAAATGCACAAGGGTAACAAACCTTCAAAATGACGTGGGGGAAAAAAGTACCAAAGAAAAATTATGTCAACGATTACAAAAAGTAGCAGAGTACTGTAATCCTTTCAGGAATGCATACATTTTTATGGGGAATTTGGAATAAAAAAAGCTATTCAGATAAAGACAGAAGGAAAGGTTGAGTATGTAATTTCGATGGCCATGTAATGACCCATACTTTACCCTAAAAATGATCACTAAGGAGAGCATTAAATAGTACATTCTTTTTAAGCACGATAAGATTTTAGAAATCATTTGACTGTCAGATGTGGAACATTATTAAATACTACACTACGCAAGCAGAATAATCACTAATATTATGAGGGCTTTATCTGAAGATACAGGTTGTACAGTCAAAGTAAATTTACACTTAATGACACTAGGTTTTTAGGGGAGGTTGGTACACAAGTTCTGGTGATAATTGAAATATTTTACTGCTAAAAAGTCCTGTTGTCTTTTGAGTGTGAAACATTTCCCTGTAAATAATTTTTTGTCAATAAAAGTCATGGTCTAAAATTTGCTATTTGTACATATCTAAACTTATATATCATATATGTCTTCCTTACATAAACTTAATGAAGATGTAGATACTTCAATATCCAAAACTTGCCACATAACCAGAATGGGGAACTAAAAATGGCAAATACATGAGTAAATAGAGAGCTAAAGTTATCATCTTACCAATGATTAATTATCAGATATTTCAAGGGGAAAGTTTTTTTAAGAGTGAGCTTGTAAATCTAAAAATTACCTTTGAACAACAAGTAATTCTCCCAATTCAGGTGACATCTTTATTCCATTTATGTCAATGAGAAAATGCAATCACCCTTAACTTCTAAAATGAAGCAGTCCAATTCTACTAAATACAGCTGTCTTTTATAAGATTTATATGGGACAGTAGTGATAAAGAAACTTTGTTTCACCTCTGGTGTCTCTTTCCCCCCCCCCCCCCCCAATTTAAAAGTGGCTTTGTTTGCTTATAAAGCAAATATTTGCTACATAGTAGCAAGTTAAATGGAGCATTGAGCATATTGCAGCTTGGTATTACCTGAAAAAAAACACAGCAACTGACAGCTATGTACTTTTTGCTGTACAAAAAGCACTAACAGATGCCGGTATTATGTCTAGTGTTTTTGGCATCTGCATAGTACCTATTTGTGAAGCTAAACACAGAGCTGAAGAAGGTACAATATCTTTGCAGCTGTGGCATGCTCAGAGAAGAAACACAAAAGTGAATATAAGACAAACAAGGGCTAAGAGAGACTTAGGAAAGAACTATTTGTATTACAAAAAAGTGGATACTAAATTCCAGTTTCCTGCCAAATTCTAATCCCTGAATAAAATGTGCAATTTCATTCTCTTAAAACTGAAACATAGACAAAAGGTTATTTAATGACCACAAGTGCGATAAGAGTTAAAGTGAACCAAATTGAAATCAAGAGCGTTTGTCCCACACTTCTGACAGACAACTTCTACAACTAGGAACTTAAAAAGCCAATTAATTAATGCACTGTTGCAAACTCTCCTATGCTTTGAAATGACATGCCAAGGTTTCCGTTTTGATGGGAATGCTCTTCCAGTTATAAAATCACTCAGATTTTTCTCCCCAGTCAGAATGCCACTGGCATTCACCAAGTAGGGAACAGAAGATCAAATTTTTTGTTCAAGATCACTCAGTTTGACTGTTTAAATGAAGACCAATGACCTTGAGATTCAAGCCTGTATGCAAGAACCTCCTATCATTCAGAGCTCAGAAGTGATCTCGTCTCCCTGCAGCAATTTTTCAACAAGTGTGCTTCAGCTTAAATGCTTATGCCCTCCAGCCAGCCTTGGGCAGGGACCTATCATGAAGATTTTACAGGAAGTAAAACAAAGAAACCTGAATGCTATAGGACATAAATGTGTTTACTATCATTTTTCTTTGGCTATTGTGTAATAATTCCACTGGGAGGGCAATGTTTTCATTTTTTCCTATGCTAGAGACACAAAGAAAGCAAAATACCAGCCTGATCACTTTCTCTGTGCAACCTATAATACTTGGACAGATTTCTCAGGTCATTATGTTTGGGCAATTTATAGATGTGGCTGCTCTCAGAGATACTGAATTAGTTTTCAGACAGACAATTCTACTTCAGAAGTGGATTTTTGTTACTGTTCATGCATACAGAAGCTTATTCCTGGTACCACCTAAGTCAGCAAGAACCATGAATTTCTTTATTTCATCCTTTTCTGCCACAAACCCATCCCATGAAGGGGAGTTCTGCAGGGACTGTTCTGGGGCAGAGGAACGCTCAGGAGTGGTGACTACACATCACAGCAGGGAGTGCACCTTTGAAAGGATTCACCTGATTTCACAGAAGCAGAGGACACGGTCTTCTGCAGAGTTTAATTCTGTTCTCATTTATACTTGTATAAATGCAAGGAAATAAGTGAAAACAGAATTCAAATCTTATATGTGATCATTTCTACAATTACTGTATGTATTGCTCAAAACTGCATGTGGGCGTCCTCATTCTGAACACAGTTAAAACAAGTTTTGAGATTTGAACCATTTTATCATTGTAATAAAAGCAAGAAACAACAACAACAACAACAAAAAACAAAACAAAACAAAACAAAACACCACACAAAAATCCCAGCAATCCCTCCCCCACCTCCCAGCTTCAGCAGAGGCTAAATGAATCCCCTTTTCTTTTCCAACTCAGCAAGGTTTTCCTTCTAAATCTTGCCCAAGGACTTATAGGAATAGGTCCATGTACTAAAGGCTAACCATTAATAATATCTGAAGAATAATTATTGATCTTGGAGTTGAATTGTTCTTAAAGGAACTGATCACTAAAGCACTGAGGTAATACAAAAATATACAGAGGGTCAGATACTGCATTCATGATATTTCATTTGAATAGTGATGTCTTAGTAGCAATGCTTGTTCTAAGCTGCAGCAAGTCCCTGGTTTTAGCCCCAAACACTGCAGATGTGTTATATGCAATGCATGCCATTTTGCACTTAATTTTCTAGCGCTGACTTTAATGTGGTGTCTGAAGTTTGTTCTGTTGCTTGGATTGCCGTGAAGAAGTTATAACTTTACCAAAGACCAAAGTCACACTTCAGAAAAAAAAAAAAAAAAAAAAAGAAAAAAAGAAAAAAAAAGAGAATTAGACTTGTCCTTTGATACAGCTGCAAAGCAGTAATGCAAGGAAAAAAAAAAAAAAAAAAACAAAAAAACAAACCCAAACTAATCCAAGGTTTTGGTTTGCTCTTCCCTGTAGTAACCTATAGTTTTGTTTTTCTCAAAGCAATTTCTGTATGATGGAGTTCAACCCTAAGTTCAGCTTCAAGCTGTGTATTCTAGTGCAATTCCAATACTGCTGGCACTTCTGGAAAGCAGCCCAGGTGGGTTTAAGCACAGTATACAGTAAAAAAGTAATTTGCCTTGCACACTGTATGAGATCAGATACTGCTGGCCTCCACAGAAAAAATTAATATTTATACAATAAAGTTTATTTATCTTTCCAATTCTTATTATACAGTGATACAGAAGTAAAAATTCTTCACTAAGACAAAACTAACCTTCTGATACACAGGCAGAAGAACATCGTATTTGTAGGAAAGCAAATTGCTCCCTTTCCACTGAAAGATTTGAAGTTCATCTACATTTGAATGTGACTATTCTGCTATCTAGCATATCACTTTGAAACACATTTCCTTCACAAACACACCCTCTTGTAGCCACTCTCTTGTGGTCATGCTATTCCCTGATTTCTATTAGAAATAATGCTTTCCAATACAACAGCTATAAAACCCAGTCAAGCTATTATTGTCTATCTACACCACAAAACTGTATCACACAGGCTTTAAAAAGAGAAAATGCTCTAGTCTAACACTTCAGATCCTGTAGCTTAATGAGGTAGTCAGATTATCATCTGATGATGATATAGCATTCTTAAATGTAATTAGTAATCTCTGTGTTCTTTGAAATGACAACACGTAAACATATGTTGCATTGTGTTTCAAACCCAAAGCCTTTGTGCATATCAATACTCTAAGGGAAAGCACTCAATAGAAGGGGTAAATTTACCAGATTTTCTTTGTTTTTTGGTGCATCTCAGTGACTGAATACATATCTTTCAGCGTCAGAGCAATGCTCTGCAAATGCAAAGTGTGTGAACTATGAAGATTTTCCATTCTTTTTGCACTTCTGTGAGTTGGAAGCAATCTCACAGCTGGTTTAGTTTATGAGAGTTGATAATGGCTGCTCACCAAGAGGAATTCTGAGTAGACTGCAGACTGCAGGAAAAAAGCCAATGCAGTGAAAGGATTTGGGATCTTTTAACACCAGGTTGTGAAACTAATCTACTTGTTCCTAGTACTCACAATCAATGAACTAGGAAAAAAAAAAAAACAAAACAAAAACAAAACCAAACAAAAACAAAACAACAAACCAAAGCTGAGGTGGAGCCAGGAAGCCGGAAAGAGGGATTGTGCAGATTGGTGGGTGCAGGTTTGAATTAACTGACGGCATACCCATGAATGTATGAGTGTTAGTAGAAGAAGACATTCTGGAGAAATAAGAATAGAACCATAATTCTTTTTTAACAGGGAGTAAGGAAAAGTAATGGCTGACAGGTAAATAGGAGACAGAGGCCAGGATTCTGTTCCCTGCTTATAGATAACTAGCGCTAACTAGATTCCCTCAGATGCCTAAAAACCTCTGTATGAGCCTAGCAGTTATGATGTGTGATCTATGGCAGCCTTCTGGAATGTTTTAGAGGCTCAGTCTGGAGACCCTGTGTTGCCTAAAGCGACATAAGATGTATACGTTTAGCCAAATGAATCTCACTCAGAAATTAAAATGTTATTTCTTTTCCATGCCTTTAACTTTTCCAAGCAAGGGCTTGGCATAAAAAGTTAAAAAAAAAAAATCAAAAAAAAAAAATAAAAAAAAATTAAATCTAGTTTTTTTCTGCCAGTCTCCTCATTAGCCATCCACACGCTTCCCTGTCAAGAAGCATGGAAAGATTGCCAACTTGTATGAAACAGTAAAATAATTACAGTAAAGTTTTCTGTCTATTAATTTTGTATTCCAGCAGCCCTTCCCTGACACTAAAACTTTTGCTTATCGTTATCCTTCACCAAGGCAAAGATCTTGCCACTACTCCTAAGGAAGTTTGTATGACCTTATGACAAAAATAACAGTTGTGTATAGCTGAAAATACTCCAAACTGTGCATAACTGAAATCTGTTTCAGAAAAGGTTGTTGCTTTGCATATGGTTTTGCATGAAATATTGACTTGTTTTCATTTTTGCGTTTGTTACTGTAGCAGTCCAAAGCATGTGTAAGAAAATTTACAATGTGATTAAAATCGATAAATCTGTTACAGATACAGACATATGAGAAGACTGTCAAGAATACACACAATGAAAAAGAAGCGTGTGGTCATTTCGATATGACAGGAATTAGGCTAAAATTTCAGATGACATGATATTAGCCGTACTGGGGAATACAAGGAGAAAGACAATAAGTCAATACAATACACTTAAAAAGGAGTTTGTGGGTAATCAAAGATCTCTAGCTCTTGATTAGCACAAACCTTTTTATACTTAAAAAAGAGACAGGAAAAATGAATGCTTATTGGAAATAAAAGCTAATCATAAATATTCACATTATGAGTAAGCAGACCTCAGCCTGGTACGTTTTCTTAGTTTACATCCATGTCCTGTAGATTTATCAGTATATTCTGAAATAAATATTAACAAACACAGTATTAAAATGTACGTATAAAAGTCTTGTTGACAAAATTAAAGATAACTCTTATGAATAAATGATATTTCTTATGAACTGAAAATACATTCTCTATTTCCCGTGCAGCTAGAGTTTGCCGTTCGATACAACTTTTTTCTAAATGATGCATTTTGAAAAATACATTATAAATCAATTTATCTGTACTTGATTCTTTTAATTGTAATACATTTTAGATGACATACTGCTTAATGTTCTGCTGTGTTCAGTCAGTTTAGGATTGAAAGCATACACGAGTGACCACGATGAAGAAAAAAATCGAGCAGGTGAGCTCAGCTGCAATAGCCATACACATCAGTCAGTAATTATCAGACAATTCAGTCTCAGCAAATGAGCTGTTCTGCTGTGATTGCTCACACTTCTTGTGCTTTTTTTGTTGCTTTTGTTTATGGAAATTAATCTGGAATATATTTATATGTTAACCTGGAATATACTTAAAGAGGCTGTCCAGAAAGGTTTAATTTAACCAGATTGTTTAATTTCTATGGAGAAAGTGATTTATGTGTATGAAAAGTGGATCGCAAGCAGTTAAAATAATTTTTGCACCCTGCAGTTGGCCTTGTAACGTGTTACAGTGCTCTGTCTACATGGCAGTTTACTTTTAATAACTTCACCTCTGAGTATAGTCATGTCCTGGTTTCAACTGAGGTAGAGTTTATTTTCTCTCTAGTTGCTGCTGTGTTTTCAGATTCAGTATTAAAGGAATGACAATAATGCATATTGGTTTAGTTGTTGTTAAGTGATGTTTATACTATTCAAGGACTTTTTCAGCTTCCCATAGAAGCTGAGGAGCATAGACAGAACTATAGAATGGTCAATGGAATATTCTGTACTATAAGCATCAATGCTCAGTATATACATGGGGGTTGGCCAGGGGGCAGGAATCTGCGATCACTGCTCGGGTCGGACTGGGCAACCAATTCACCAGGTGGCAAGAGTGACTTGTGTCTTGTGTATTCTTTTACCATTATTATTGTTATTATTATTGTTATTGTTGTTATTTTCCTTTTCCACTATTGTTCTATTAAACTCTCTTTATCTCATGTTTATTTTCCCTTTCCCCTCCTTTTCTCCCTCTTCTCCCCACCCCTCACTGGGAAGGACGGGGGGCTGAGCGAGAGGCTGTGTGGTCCTAGTCGCTGGCTGGGATTAAACCATCACAGATCACAACAATTTGAGCAGTTTTGACAGAGCGACTAAGAAAACAATGCATGCTGCATGTGGTGTCAATGATAGTTTTGACTTTAGCACTTGAGTTGCTGGTAATGAGACTAGGCAAAGGACCTGTACAAAATCAACAACAGCCAAGTCTAGCAGAGTGACAACTCTTGCAAGAGTGGCATCATAGAGGTTGTTTTCTGATGCTGGTCAGGCTGCATATATTTGTCAGAAATGGTCATCCTACAGTTTTCAGAATTATGCATCTGATTGCCTTTAACAATAAGAACAGGAAGAATATTGCAACCTTGAACACTATATACGTAAGCATTCATAAACTGGCTCATAAATCATGACCCCCATTAACACAGACCACAAAATAGCTGAGAGTTGTTTCACCTCTGCAACCTGCCGGACTGATGACACAAATGGAATAAAGGTGTCATAAATGTTAGGCATCACTATAATCATTTTATATTCAATGAGCACAGCAATTGCTGGCTATATTGACAGGTATAACCAAAACAGATGAAGTGAAGAAGCAAATCCCTTTATCAAAAACAGTGTGGATAGTAACAAATGCCAGTAAGAGAATGCAACGGATCATTCATGAATTCATCTAGCTTTCTATTCCCTGGAGGCAGAAGTGCTTTACAATAAAAGAGTCACTGTAGTCTGGTCCAGGAGAGCCTGCCTACCCAGTCCCCCAACCGTATTAATATATAAGTCAGATTTCAGAGCAATTCAGCCAGAAAACAATATTTTCCTATTATGATCAGTGGCAAAAGTCTAACAATGGTCAGAGCATGTTTGCCATTTTGGTTTTGCCTTTTGTATCCACTGTCCCACATTGGAAACCAGCATTGTTTCATATAATAAAAAAAACACTGTGAATGGCAGATTGTCTGATGTCTGCAAGAAGAATATGAACAGATCCACATCCCCAGTAAAACTAGATTTTCTAATAGAGAAAATAGAGATGAAGAGGGGAGGTTTTGATTTTAGTGAGAAACTTGATGATAAAAGGAGCACATCAACCAATTAATAAGCATATTTGTAGCATGTTAATAGCCGGTTCCAGGGAATGAGTTCTGGTTCTGGGATCAATATATATAGGCACACTTAGCACATCTCCTGATAACCCTCTGTGCCTAAAGCCCTTTCTAGCACACATCATGCTTGCAATTCATCTGCTTTTCACAAAACCAGTGTTTCAAAGTCAGGCAGCAATATATCAAGTCGTAATGAAAGCTAATGCCCTCCTAGAGATGGCTTCTGCAGATTTATAGGTGCCATAAACACTCACTGCAGATAAACTTGCAATGACTATGCTTTCCACAGTTCAAGGGTCTTCAAACATGGATAGTCTGGGACCTCCTTTCCCCAAGGGATATCATCTGTGAATCCTGTGTGAAATCTTCAGCGTGGATAGCACGATGTAAGCATCACAACACCCATAAATGCGACAGTTCCTGCACAACCAAGGATCACAAACACCTATGCCTAGACCTGAGCTCTCACAGCATCAAAATAAACTGCTCATCTGGTTGGCTGAGTACTGTGAGAGTCTGATGGGCAGTCTAATACTAGCATTTTGCACGATCTGAGTAAAAATGGTAGTGTTCCATGTCACCTGATTTGGAGTCAGGGCCATGCCTTTCTACATTGTTTTGATCCCTTGGGCAGTGACAGCAACACAGCCGAGTTCAAGCTCCACACAGAACGCCAGTTTGTGGCCACTCACTCAGCTGCAGTATCAGTTTAGCCTCATAAACAAGACTTATTCCTGCATGGCTAGAAAATTGGTTATTCTAGCCATTAGCTATCCAAGACAGATTTCACAGTCAGCAGTACAGAGACTTCCTATTCACACAGCAGAAAAAGACATTACTTTCATTTGTTTCAATCTCCTCAGCCAACCCCCATGGTAATGTTATTTTCTTATAATTTATACAGGTGAAGAGGCTGGAAATCAAGTAAAAGAAAAATTTTTATTTTTTCAATCAATCTTTTCCCAAACCAAGAACTGAAAAAAATGTTTTCCTTTCTTCCAAACCCCAAAACCTTCAAGAAAAAAGGCATTGGTTCTTATAATCTTTTGTCCTGATGTGTTGTTTTCTATTTTAACTCACTAAGTTTGCTCCAACTCTGAGAAAGCTACCTGCAAAGACCAAGGGATGGGCACATGCCAAAAGAAGCACCTACTAAACCCAACAGACAAACGTCTGTAAGAGGGTAGCCAGTGGTTTTCTTCATAGCTTTTGCATGCTGGTTCTCTCCTTCAGAGAGGCCCTGAATGATTCTTATGCTTCTGTGCCCCTTTTCTTCCCATGGGCAGCCCACCTGCCCCCACAACCGTAGCATGTGTGGAGAAAAATATTGAATAAGCCCCTTCGTTTCCACTGAGGAAAAATACAACTCAGGTCCTGACAGATAGAGTGTAACAAAGCAAGAGATGTAGACCAAGAGATAAAAATGACACAGGGAAAAAAGAAAACACTAACCAAGCAAAAAAAACCAAAACAACTGAACAAACCAACCATATAACTGCAAATGGCTATTAAAAACCAAACAGGGAAAACACATGTGACTGTACTGGATTTCCCACCACCCCTCCAAAAAGTGAGGTAATACTCAGTTAAAAATACACAAAACCAAGAACAACACATAGCAAACCAGTTCAGAATCAGAGAAAAATGTGAAGGGTGGGGGCAAAATAAAGGCAAGAAAAATGCACGAGGTGTCTACGTGAGGAATCACGTGGCCATGGTTATGCTCTGCTCTTCCTCTTTCCCTTCCTTCATTACATACCACCTGTTCTTATTTACATCCTCTCTCATATACTGCTATACCACTCCAGGAAGCAAGGGTATGTACCTTATTTTTGTGGTGTGTTTAAGAGAAAGAGGCTGAAATTTCTTACCTCAAACACACAGTCATCTGGAAGTGGATAATTACATTCACATTTGGTCTCAATAGCCAATGTTTACTAACATCTATTCAATTCAGAAGCTTATTTGATGTATACATTTAATGGTTGGATGGACACAGTGTGTTGGTCTGGAGGAGAACATATTCCACTGGAGTCACAGCAAAGGGAAGGAGGACATTTTTACCTCTCATTGATAAAGTTATTTACTATCTCATTAAGTACACATGACTCAAAGTCTGACAAAGAAACTTTTGCATCTGCCAGGAAGCAAAGCAGACTTTACCTTTAATTTAAAAGAACAGACAGTCTCCCAAATACATAAATTGGTTTAGGGTTGAAAGACTGAATCTGTCTGAACCTACAGAAGTCTTAAGAGGGAAGGGTGGTCAACAGAGCCACCCAGCTTGCAGGCAAGGAAAGCCTGAGAACAGGAAGATGAAGGATGATCTCAGAGGCCTGCTTCTGAAGGTGTTTTTTAGTGGCGCACCTTTGAAGGACCTTCCGTCTGAAGGAGTTCTCTGAGAGAGGAGTTCAAATCAGTTCTTTCTAATAATTGCAGCCTGATGTGTAGCATACAAAACCCAAGACCTATGCTGCCACCTGGTTTGAAGCAAATGCAAGTCAACTGAGCATTAATGAATTCTTTGATGTTTCTTTAGTTAACTTAATTTATGCGTCATTTTTTCTCTTATTTCTTCCTCCAAATCCTTCACCAACATTTGCATCTTTTATGGATGCTATGAGTAAAACATGGTTGGATCCGGGTTTTCTCCTGTGCAAAACACTCTGAATGTGAATTCTGGCAACAAGAATTCATTTCTAATTACCCATCCACATTCAAAAGTTTTTTTGTTTTTAAATCAGTTTCTTCTTGCAGCAGGCAAAACTAGGGAAGTTCACTTAGTTCTTTTGTATTCTTCAATGTGTTTTCCTTCAAGAATCAAACAAAAACAATATAAAAGTGTAAAGTGGGAAAGGAGCTTAAACTCCATGTTGAGAAGGTGAAATAAACTCATGGGGACCTTATCCAGAACATCAATTAGGTTTAACCAAATTAACACAAACTAAGTAACAGTAAGAGAGACCTAGTTCTTTTTGCTGTCCAATTCCAACCCTATGCAGAAGCAGCCCCAGCTGCCAAAAAGTCTTGTAACTGTTCTTAACCCCAGTATTTACACCTTCTATGCATTGTGATTGTGAGCACCTGCTTTAATATCCCCAGGTTTTGGAATGCTGACCTCAAAGTATGTTTTGCAGTAACACATTTACAAACACCATTACAATAATTTTAGGGAAAAAAAGGCCACACTGAAATGAGCACGAAAAGTGAATACATACACCAAAAATCTCATCAAATTCAGGGTGTTTTTATCTGCATTTTCTTTTTCTTCACCACTAAGAATCAAGAAATATGTGTATCTTAATAGAAATTTTCTCCTTCCTAATCAGTCTCATCCTCCCGACTGATATTCTATATTAGCTTGCACGGGGCATTATATCAGTCTTATTGTTATCTCAGTTTGAGTTGTGACTATTAGTTGATAATTTTAAATGCTTTTTAAAGTGGAACATAGAGCCTTGTCATGCCTTAAGCTGGGAATATTTTGGTTTTTTTTTCCAAGAAACCCTTTATGGTTATTTAATAAAATAATTAGGTTTTTTATCCTTGTGGTCACAAGAGATACAATGACAACTGAATAGTCAAAATCAATTGTGCATGTATGGAGACATTTAAGTAAAGACCAAAGAGTTCTCAGGTTTGCATCTGAATTACTTGCTCATGTCCCTGGGTTTAAATCACACTCTCAATGTAATTAGTATACATTTACAATACATTTTCAACTGTATTTGAGCACAGACACCGAGATTCTCGGCATCTTTAAGAGAGGGAGACAGATGGATGTCCTAACATAGTATGTAAGTTTGTACAAAACAAAGATGTGACTTAGAAACTTTTTCCTCTAGGTGAATTTGTTTTTAGTGTACTTAAACATAAATATAATATATTTTTTCTTTTTACTGGACTGGTTGACAAGTTAAGGATTAAATCTTTCTAAAAAACTATATCTAACTCTATATCTAAAACTGTATCAGACTCAAAAAGGAAGCCTATAGAGGGTGGAAGGAAGGACAGGTATCCCAGGAGGAATACAGAGAATCAGGTTTGTAAAGAATAAGGAGGAATACAGAGAATCAGGTTAGGAAAGTTAAAGCCCTGGTAGAATTAAATCTGGCCAGGGCCATCAAGGGCGCAACAAGAAAAGCTTCTATAGGTATGTCAGTGACAAAAGGAAGACTAGGAAAATGTGGGCCCTCTATGGAAGGAAACAGGAGACTTCATCACACGGGATATGGAGAAGACTGAGGTGCTAAATGACTTTTTTGCCTCAGTCTTCACTGGCAAGTGCTCTAGCCACACCACCCAAGTCATATAAGGCAAAAGCAAGGACTGGGAGAATGAGGAACTGCCCACTGGAGGAGAAGATCAGGTTTGAGACCAGCTGAGAAATCTGAAGGTGTACAAATGCACGGGACCTGATGACATTCATCCACATGTCCTGAGGGAACTAGCAGATGAATTTTCTAAGACACTATCCATCATATTTGAGAAGCTGTGGCATTCTGGTGCCTACTGACTGGAATAAGGGAAGTATAACCCCCATTTTTATAAAGGGAAAAAAGGAAGACCCAGGCAACTACTGGCCAGTCAGTCTCAACTCCCTGCCCAGCAAGATCATGGAGCAGATCCTCCTGGAAACTCTACTAAGGCACATGGAAAATAAGAAGGTGACCGGTGACAGCCAACATGGTCTCACCAAGGTCAAGTCATGCCTGAGAAATTTGGTGGCCTTCTATGATGGCATTACAGTGTTGACAGATAAGGGAAGAGCAACTGTCATCATCTACCTGGACTTGTGCAAGGCATTTGACACTGCCCCATGTGACATCCTTGTCTCTAAATTGGAGACACATGGATTTGATGGGTGGACCACTCAGTGGATGAGGAATTAGCTGCATGGTCACACTCAAAGTGTTGTGGTCAATGGCATGATGTCCAAGTGGAGACCAGTGATGAGTGGAGTTGATATTGGGACTGGTGCTGTTAAACATCTTTGTTGGTGACAGGGACAGTGGGGATGGGTGCACCCTCAGCAAGTTTGACAACGACACCAAGCTTTGTGGAGCAGTCAACACACTGGAGGGAAGGGATGCCATCCAGAGGGACTTGGACAGGCTTGAGAGCTGGGCCTGTGTAAACCTCATGAAACTGAACAACGTTTACATGTAGGTCAGGGCAATCCTAAGCACAAATACAGGCTGGGCGGAGAATGAATTGAGAGCAGTCCTGCTGAGAAGGGCTGCATCCTGGGCTACATCAAAAGAAGCATGAGCAACAAGTCAAGGGAAGTGATTCTGCCCCTTTACTCCATTTTCTTGAGACCTGACCTGGAGTACTGGCATCCAGCTCTGGAGCCCTCAGCACAAGAAGGACATGGACCTGTTGGAGTGGGTCCAGAGGAGGGACACAAGGATGATCAGAGGGCTGGAGCACCTCTCCTGTGAAGACAGGCTGAGAGAATTGGGGTTGTTCAGCCTGGAGAAGAGAGGCTCCGGGGAGACCTTATAGGGGCCCCCTAAAGGGGGCCTACAGAAAAAGTGGAGAGGGACTCTTTATCAGGGAGTGTAGCGATAGGATGAGGGGTAATGGTTTTAAACTGAAAGTGGGTAGATTTAGATTAGATATTAGGAAGAAATTCTTTACTGTGAGAGCGGTCAGGCACCAGAACAGTTTGCTCAGAGAAGTTGTGGATGCCCCATCCCTGGAAGTGTTCAAGGCCAGGCTGGATGGGGTTTTGAGCAGCCTGGTCTAGTGGGAAGTGTCCCTGTCCAGGGCAAGGGGCTTGGAACTAGGTGATCTTCAAGGTCTTTTCCAATTCTAACCATTCTATGATTCTATGATCTATTTGTTAAAAAACTGACAACATTAAAAAATAGTATCATGTTCATTCACATTTCAGATCAAAAGCTAAATGTTTCTGAAGACTTATTAAAGGATTATTGGTAAAATATTTTCTCAAAGGATTAAAGTCAAAGGGTAAAGATTGTTTTTAATTATACATTTCCACTATTTTTTTTGTGTATAAAACTGGATTGAGCACTATGTCCAGTCACATGCTCATGATTACGTTATATTTCAACAGGCCAGCACACTATAGTCATAATTATCTGGGACTACATACTTACAAAAACAAACATAATTTATGCAGATAAAAAGCAGAACAGTGAATGCAAAAGAACCACTGCAAACCAAAGCATGGTACAACGTGAAAAATTATGAATTATGGTAATTTTTAAATTGCATACAGAACTGTATTCTTTTTACTAAATTGATACCCATAATTTTGCGTGCAACTGAATATTTGAAATGAGAGGACTGCTGAACAGGTTTTTATGTAGAAATCTGAATATGAAGAGAGATTCTGCAGAAATACTATCTGGCACAGTGACGGACTGAAATTCTCTTACATTTTGAAAAACTTCAGTGCATAACAGTCAAAATATATATGTCTAAGTTAAACATAATGCAGGGATCAATTGTAAATATAAGTTTTAACATGGCAAAAACTGAGAATGGCCGTTAACTTCAGTGTGATTTTTCAGTTCTCATTCTGGCACGTTTATGGTGTTAATGCTGCTGAGTGTGTGAACACGCTCTGGTAAATAACCGTGCATATCAGACTAGCAGAATACTCTGGTGGCAGCTTACTAATATCTGGAAACTATTGTGCTACGCAGAAATACTGGTTTTATTCTAATTTCTGTGTTACCATCTAGAAGACTTATTTCAAGTTTGGGACATTTTTTAATATTTGAGGAATTCCCCTGTATTTTTATTCCAATAATAAGCGGAGGGGAAAGGCATATTTTTAAACAAGAGTTGCACTGGCAGCTACTATAGCATACATGTACTAAAACCTGAAATCTTGTTATTGGAAAAGAATAACATCTATCAGTAGATCCTGACTAAACTAGGGAATCTAGGTCATCTAGCACCTCTGGGTGAAGCCAAATGAGGCAAGAACACAGAAATATCTAGACAAATTTCAGTGAGACATGTTTTTCAGCACAAGAATGACTCTCTACTGTGATAAACAGCCCAAGACTTGCTGGTCTTTTAGAACATTTCTAAATGACAACATATTTCCTTGTTTTCATCTTCTTTTATTGTCTGCTGAGAAATATATTAAGCCAGATTTTATTTTTTTAACTTTTATTAAATATCAAATGTACATATTTCCAAAACTTAGGCATTTCAATGTTAATTTTTAATAAAAAACATCAAGTAAAGTACTTTTTCAATAATTTTCAGTGGTAAGTGAGTCTACCATTGCTAATTATTAAATACAATCTCAAGAATGTGGATGAATTTCTAATGTAAGACTATAGCATTACTACTTATGATTCTCATATTCTTGTGAGCATGTTTTCTCTTCTGAGCAGGAAGAAACCTTAAATTTGAAAACGATTGCAAGTATTGTCGCAAGTATTCAAGTTCATTAAGATAGTAAAAGAAACCCAAATTATCATTATATTAACAACTAAACTGCCTCAGGACCACTAGCTAAGATGAACCATAAAGTTCTTGTCTGGTCTTTTTTACTAATTAAGTAATTACATATTCATTATTATAAAAATGATATTTATCTTTTCCTTGGAGAAGAAATACCTCCTCAGTTGTTTTCGCAAGAGGTATGTAATAAGGTCTTCCATTATTTTTTCAGTCAAGTTACCCATCTGAAGGCAAATATCCATTCCAGTGCCTGTTCGCTCCTGTTGTTCCTCTCTCTCTGTAAGGGAGAAAGACACCTCTTCTTCCAACTCTCTCTTTCGTCTTGAATTTGTGTTTCACAGTGATGCATTTTAGCTTTTATAGGTCTGACAGAAAGGAATCTGAAATTGAAAGAGATTGATCCACTGGAAAAAGACTACTGTTTATCAGATTGATGCCTCACTTGCATTACCTCCAATTTACCCTTTTTGCAGTCTACAGATTCACTGGAAAAACAAGAAAACAACCTCATTTCCCCCTGCATATACTTCAACACCTTCTTTCTCTTTTGCTTTCTGTGTTTCCTCTGTTCCCCGTGCATAAATATTTGTAAACCCATCCCTGACAGAGCTGCACAAATCGAAAGGCAGAACAACATTCTGGCAATGGTCCTTCACTGCTGCAGGACCTACATGGCACCCCTCCAGAGTAATTTTTAACCACCACATCTCTCCTTGGGAATAATTTTCAAAAAATTATATTAGAAGTAACAGTTGTGCTATATTTAATCTACAAAACAAGCAGAATAGACTATTTGATGGCCTTTTCTGCCTGGAGCAGCATTATCCAATGCTAAACAGAGTCTCCAAAGCAGAATAATTAGTGAATCATCATCTAGCAGGGTCTTCCTAATCTGACCTGGGGTCATGAAGCAATTCAGTAAAATAGAAAGAAGCATTTTCATTCCTTTTCAAGTTCTACAAAAGATCTGTAAGTGCTTGCTGAGATGAGATATATATAGATATGTATATATATATATACACACTCTCTGTTTCCTTTAATTTCTTCACTCTCTTTAGCTCCAGAAGTGTTGGAATGCATCAGTACAAGATAGTGTAAAGTGCCAGGATCAGTATCTATGAACAAAAGTATCCATTGCTTCTTGAACTTTATGTTTTTTTAAAGTCAAGCACAGCATCATCCCCCCCAAAAAAAACAATAAAAAAATTACAGACCTTCCATAAATAAAGGTAGCTAGGAAAGGAATCATAGTGTACAACTTGAGCTGTTCTGAGAGGTCTTTCTGCCTTTAATGGTCATTGGTCTATAACTATTATAATTTCTTCAGAAGTATTAAAAAGGATACAACCAGTCCTTCCTTCTCCTTCAGAGAGAAAACTATCCCTGTTCAGAGATTTTTCATGGAGAAATAATGATGGGAAGAGCACCTTTAACCTTGAGGAAGGCCAAACCACATGGAGAATTGAGCGTTTCTTTCCAAGAATCAATATTCTTCCTATGCCTACATGAATGACTAACTCTTGTTCTTCTTGCACAAAAGTGACATGCAAGGACCTGGGCACTGATGGGGCCGTACATGACTGGTCTGAAGAGAAAAAAAAGGGTACACTCCAAAAAGAGGCATCATGAGCCAGCAATGTGTGCCCACAGCCCAGAAAGCCAACCGCATCCTGGGCTGCATCAAAAGAAGTGTGGCCAGCAGGTCGAGGGAGGTGATTCTGCCCCTCTACTCTGCTCTGGTGAGACCCCACATACTGTGTCCGGGAGGGCATGGACCTGTTAGAGTGAGTCCAGAGGAGGGCCATGAAGATGATCAGAGGGCAGGAACACCTCTCCTGTGAAGACAGGCTGAGAGACTTGAGATTGTTCAGCCTGGAGCCATGACAAGGGGGTTGGAACTAGGTGATCTTTAAGGTCCCTTCCAACTCTAATGCAATATCATAGCATAAATATCATATGCTGCTTTCTTCTTCAAGTTACAATTCTTATGCTATTCAAAGAGAGGCTGCATTTTCCAACTGATACAAAAAAAGGTGTTGACTCTGTGCACAATGCACATTTAAATTGAAGGAGGACAGATAAGTGTTTTGTTCTGTAGTGTAACAAGAAAGGAATGTAAATCTTGATATGATATCACTGATAATCACGTTAGCAATTGTGACAAAATAAATCTTGATAAAATGTGCCATTGGAAAAGATACTGAAATAAATGAACAAGGATAAGAATCAGTTCTTACATATAGTAAATTGATAGTAATGTACAAAATCTATATGATCCCATAGCCAGATGCAATATTTATCATCTATCAAAACCAGACAGACACAAAGCTGTTTATTAAAAAAAGAAAAAAAACAAAACAAAACAAAACAAAACAGCCATAACACAGCAAAACAAATAAACAAAAAAAAAAATGCCCTAGCAAAGTTATTTACAGTTATCTAAAGAAAGTACTGCTATTCTGGAACACTTCTATAATATTGCCTTTAGAAGATTGTTAAATAATTCACAAGCATATTATTTGTCAAATAACATACTCAACATTCTTTTCAAACAGAACTTTCTCGGAATATTTTGCTGTCACTAATGCTTAGCACTGTTTATGAATTTTCTGATACCAAAACGCACTTCTGAATTCAAACCCAGTATTTATCACACAAAGTTCTTATCAGCTAGCTACTGGCATGGAGGCTCAGAGAGCATTATAGGGAAAAAAGGAGAAAGGCAACCTATCTGTTTGGCGCTCATCTCATGAGTCAAGGTTGCAGTCAAGGATGTCTTCATTTCACTGATGTCAGTGTGGACATCTCCAGGGAGTATAAATGGATAATGTAGCCTCCGATCACTCCTGCACCAAAAGCTAGTAAATTTTTTAGCAAGACACAGAGACAGATTCCTGAGTCTGTAGCTGCAACTATGACTAAAGTTTATCACATTCTTTAATGTTTTTTCATTGTCATCATTTCCCAGCACACCAAACAACATCTGGGAATCACTGAGATGTCACTCCTTGTTCCTCACCTGTTTCTTTGCCTCCTTTCCTAAAACAAGGAAATATTTTGATATTTTGATATTTTTATCAAAATATTCCATCTAAGGTAATTCTGAAGGTGGTCCCTGATCCTTGGGAGGGAAAAAAAAAGGCCAACGCACAACAGTGCAGACTCAGGAATTTCTGGTTTGACTTATCTAAATTGGAAAGTCCTTTAAATATTAAGAGCTACAGCTGTTTTCCAAACTCATTTCCTGCTGGTCAAATTTCTTCTGTCAAATATAAATCTTTCGTCTGTGTTCCCAGGAGTTCAGAGTACTTGCATGCTGTGTGTTTGTGAACTGAATTGGTTGTTCCTGGTATGGGAGAAATTCTTTTCTTTGGCAGGCAAGGGGAAATCTAGTTGAACTCTATTGAAGTCAATCGGGCTACTGCAGTAATACGAAAAACAAAGTCAGATCCACAGATTGTTGCTCTGCCAATTTATTACTTTTATCTTTTTTCTTTGTTTGTTTCCTTGTGAACCCAATTATTTTATAACCTTTAAAAGAATGAGCCTCTTCAGAGCACATAAAATATCACTTTCTTTACTTGATGGGATTAATGTTCTACATTTGCACAGAATGATACTGAATCACCTATCCTCCCCTGTGAAATGACAAGCTGTATTGGCCCTATTCTTTTGCTCTCCTTCCCATCTTGTTCTTTTCGTATATAAATGCCAGAATATAGTTCAAAATGGAAGACGATTCATATCATTTATGTACATCTGAGATGTTCATTGCTGCATGTATAAATGCAAGAGAAAATCAATCTTCCAGTTACACTTCAACCACATTATATATGCCTAGTGGAATCAAGGCTAATAATAGGTTTGAGAAAAACAAAACAAAGAAAGAATGAAATTTCATTCATGCAGGAGAAGAGATAGGGCAGCAAAAGTTTTCTGACAGAAGTTAAGCGACTAACAGCATCACTTTACATGGTGATAGGGGAAAACATTTAACAATTCTAATCTGTTCTGTATTTTCCTACAAAGCAACCACTGAGTAGGGAACAACTGTTCCTGGAAGGTAAGGCTGAGCCCAGATAGTTCCCACTACTCAAAATTTAAAACTGGAAACTGCAAAAATAGCAGCCTATTGTACTTAGGAAATTCGTAGCAAAGAGAAGGTTCATTTTTTTCATGTAACGGATACCTTGGGATGTTTTTTGTGACCTGCACAGGAACATGGAGAGTCTGGAAAAATTTACTCTTGATAAGGAAAGAAGGTGCAAAAGAACAGAGTATTTTTAATTTCCTTAGTCTTCTCCAATTTTAGGCCAAACCTGTCATCATTCTTCAAGTATTTTTCATTTTTTACACAAAAAATTATCTCAGTTTTAGTATTAAGAAAAGGAGACTAATTTATTACAACTGTTCATATTTTTCTATCTTTTTCATTGGAAATAATAATGTTGCTTCTCATATTCCCGTACCATTGAAGACCCAGGTAGGTCTATAGCATCACTCTCCTTCTAAGAGACTGACTGTGCTGTAATTTAACCTACAACATGTTTCTGCATCCTGTTAAAAGCTATGATCTTATCTAACCATAAAATTTGAACAAAACTAAAACATCCTACTAGCAAACCCCATTCATCAGTAATAGCAGCTGCAACATGCTTTACATGACAAGGTTTAAGTCTTCTTTGCCAAATTTGAAAGGTTTTACACCGGTCCAAGTAAACCAGGATTTCCAAACATTAATTAATATAAATACATTAAAACTCTTTTTTCGTGGCCCATGTCTTACCCATCTTTCACATGTTAAGTAAAATATTGGTACCCTTCTTCTCTCTACAGTATGGAAATGTAGGTACCACTATAGATTAATCCTGTCACGATGGAGAAATGAGCAATCACCTTGACATTCACAAGTCCATGGATACATGGCTTATCAAATCCTAATTTAAAAAAACAAAGCAACAACAACAAAAAAAAAAAAATTAAAAAACCCCAAACTGGACAGTGTATTTTTTTAACCTTGGAACTCCTATGTTTTTACTGAGCAAAAAACTTCACAGGGGTTTATTCACTTTAAAAGAATCCCTTTCTCATAGCTGTGTAATAAGGGAGCCCTTATCCTTTCAACACAAAGTGCTCTCCCCTGCTCTCATTTTCACCTTGACATGTCTGGATCTGTCAGAACCACCTACTGGTAGATCGACAGCATTTGTGCCATAAACTGACATTCCGACTATGTAGAAAATAGTTGTTACATACAGATTACACTAGATGCAAGTGTGAGAACGTGAGTTAGCAGGAAGAGCTATAGGTGTAGCAGGAAAAGATAAAACAGTTGATATGAAGCTTCTCTTCTATTACGTTGTGCCATTTTCTGAGTTTCTTTTCTTGCTGTACAATACCCCCTGCAACCACACACAGTCTTTATATTCCTTGGCCGGCACAGGGTGTGTTTTTTTCTTTTTCACGACTGGTGGAGAAAACAATTGATTAACACATTTGGTGTAAAAGGTGCCAATTCCTAATGATATTTTCAGTTAAGACAGATTTCAGCGCAATGCGTAATTCACACCACTTCCCAGAGCTTTCTTTGGGAGACTGGTCTCCTTTTAAGGGATGCTTGTTTTTCTCCTCTGTTTTTCAGCATCATGATTACATCAAACACTCACACACATAGGGAAAAATGTAATTTTCGATGACTCTAAAGGAAAGATTAACAGAAAAAACACAGGAATTATTATATTATTAATTTAATATTTTTGATCTCCCCCAAAAAATTGAGTGCTCAACATAATACGTATAAATTCTTGACTTTATGTTTTCTGCTGCAAGGTGTGTTATTTTATTAAAAATTGAGAGATAGACAGAGAAGAGAAAATTGCATATACATGTTTTCTTTTCATAGGTAAAGATTAAGGAAATCTTTTGATAAGTTTGAGAAAAGACTAACAGGTATTTCCTGTTAGATCTGTGAGTTGTATTTGAGTTAGGAGCAAATGTTGTGTTTGCCAAAACATTCCTGGGGCTTCAAGATGTTTTCTTTTGCTTTGCTTTAGTTGTTGCTTTTTTTTAAATCCTGTGCTACTTTTTTGTTTTTTGGTTTTTTTTACCTCTTGTATTTTGGGTTGCAGCTATCAAATTCAGAAGGCAGCTTTTAACACTGGCATATCTGATAATCACTAAAGATAGGTTAAAGGCATGAAGATAGAAAAGTGCTGAAACACCTCAAATTTGCTGAACTTACTTCAGTTCATAAAATAAGGAAGTATATAGGATGCAGCTGTTCTGCTATTGTTAATCTTGTGCCAGCTCATTCGCAACAGCTACTCACCCAGCACATCCCACAGAAACTGAAGAGCCAAACCTTAATGCTTTAAAATTAAAAAAAAAAAAAAAAAAAAAAAAAAAAAAAAGACAGAGAGAAAGAATACCAAGCTTCAGAAGACTGAACTTTCACTAGGTTAAGGACTTTGTTAGTTTGATTTCAAAACAAGAATTACAGCGTAGATATATAAAAACTGACTGGAAATTAAGAATTAAATCCTGTTCTTGCTGAAAGCAGAAGAAATATTTCTACTGATTAACTCAGGGAGAACCCTTACCCTTATGAGTGTTCTCAATGTTTTCTGACAAAAGAAGTGTCATTCCATACAGTGCAAACTTTGTATGTGAACTGAGGAAATTTGTATTCAGTATCAACCTAATAACAGAAAATAAAACACTCCATGCCTCAGTGTACGTAGGTGTTTCAGTTCAGATTTTGTATATTTCTGAGAAATAAGAACAATTGCTGTATTTTTCTTCTGTCACTTGAAAAAAATAAATCTGTCCAACAAGCATGCTACATGGTTGTATTTCTCGTACGAAACCAAGGTAAGGAGGAAACTGCAATTGTGGGAGATCTGCATCTGAATTTAAGACATTGTGTGATTAAGAATAACTGAAATATAACAGTAAAGTAATTTATTTTCTACATTCACTTACCTACTGAATTCAACTGTTAAAGTCTTTGTGGCATGTTTTGTGAGGCAAAGAGATAAAAACCTTTCAGTGACTGAGATGAGATTGCCTGGGGATTTAATTTAAGAATCATGTAAATTTGGATTTAGTTTTTAAACAAAAAGTGGGCAGGTATTTAATTGTTCTTATTCTGCAATAGTGTCAGATTTTTATGTAATGAAGGATTTAGCTGATTAGCATTTGCTGAGAGCCACTTCAAACTAAAAACTGTGAAAAGAGGATAGATTTTGCAAAAAGATTTATGAGATTTCTATTGGTACACTAAGATGTCAAGGACTGATGTATTCAGGTAACTTTGCTGTTCTTCCACCCAGCAGAAGTAAGGAAAGGCCTACCCCAGTAAAGTGTTTTGAAAAAGACCACTCAGTAGTCTGGTTTTGGAGCATAACAGGCCTAACACAAAATCCGTCTGGTGGAAATTCCTGCTGAAGCCACTCAAAAGCCCACTGCCTTCTCTCCACTCTTCCTTTCTGTGCATGGGTTTTCCTCGCAGCCTGAAGTCCTGGATGGGGGTTTCAGCGCCACCTGAAAATCTCAGGCTTTGCAACCAGTCCAGAAGCAGTGGACAAAAGCTGAGTCAGTTGTAGTCAGAACTAGCGAATGTAAAACAATTTTCTGTACACAATCTCTCGATCTTCTTCTCACTGAAAACATGTTCATTATTTCTTTTTTAATTCTCTTTCTCTCTCCCTCTCTCTTTCTCTGTCTACAGCCTCTGATCTTCCATATTCATACACTTTAGCAAATACGCAGTATTACTGCAACAAGTTTCATATGACACAGTTTAGCCAGTTGAGAATTTTCTGCTTTCAGAATTACAGCGCTATGGTTTCTAAAATGCACAAAGCAGACAAACAGCGGTTCTATATCGCTACTAATGAGAAGTAGTCTACTGTTTTTTGTTATCTCCGTGACAAACAGATATTTAAATTCACTTTAAGTTGATTTGACAGGTTGTTTTTATTTCATGTGCTGTTTAATTTTTTTCTAATATTTGCTAATTTTTTTTTTCTTCTGACTTAGACCAAGCCATCAGCTCTCATGAGTATGTCTCCATAAGAACAGATAGCATAGGTAATGCATGGGAGCAGGAAGGAGGGAGAGGGAGAAGTGGGGAGGGATTCAAGAAGATCTTTTTCTTCAGCCAGGCCTGATGTACATTTCCTCTTTGCATTTGCTGAATGTTACCAAACTTCTAATGCTACATCTTTGTCCCTTACCTATAGAATATTCAATGGTGCAATATTAAGATTTTATGCCATAAGAGTTTGGGATAATCACTTTAGTTCTTAGTAAGAGCAATGCAACAAGGCTTCCCCCAAGGAAATCAGATGAAAATTTCACACCATGCTTCCCTACCCCATTCTGCAGTAACATGTATACTACAGGAAAGATATTTTAGGTGCAGATTGTTGTACATATAACAGGTTATTATCTTTTTGGTTGTGTATTTCTAGCCATAATCTCAGTGTAAAACTGGTGAAGATAACATGGATTTGTAGTATTTCTGGGGTGGTTTTTTTAAAGAGATATAGAAACTTACATTTTGCTTTAGTTTGCTTGATGTATGTCCCCCAAAATTAATCATTTCCAAAACATAGGGAGATTTGAAGACTAACAACATATTCAAGCAGAATTCCCATTTGAAACATCTTTAAGATTGACTGCTTCACATTACATCTCTGTAATGTGTCAGTATTTCATCAGCGATATAAATACATACAATAACGATATATATAAGAATATAGTAAGTTATTCTTTGTGCTATTTTTACATGATTTATTTAATCCATTCTATGCATTGTTTTTTTCAAAAAAGATTTGGATTTAAATAAGGAACATTTCTTCCTGAGGATAAATCAACAAAGATTTGATACAACATTAAGAAACAAGTTTTTTACTTTAAATTTGATTAAAAAATACATTGTGGCTAATCCTCACTTCTAGATAAACTATCTAACCCATGGGCCAGGTAACTGAACTTCTAACTTATCCGAATCCTTCCAAATTACAAGACTTGTACCTGACCTACTTTTAAAAGACATTTGTTATGAACATTTAGAATCGTAGAATCATAGAATAATTTGGCTTGGAAGGGACCTTTAAAGGTCATTTAGTCCAACCTCCCCTACAATGAGCAGGGACATCTCCAACTAGATCAAGTTGCTCAGAGCCCCGTCCAACCTGACCTTGTTTCCAGGGATGGGGCATCTACCACCTCTCTGGGCAACCTGTTCCAGTGCCTCACCACCCTCATTGTAAAACATTTCTTCCTCCTATCCAGTCTAAATCTACCCTCTTTTAGTTTAAAACCATTACCCCTGGTCCTATTGCAACAGATTCTGCTAAAAAGTTTGTCCCCATTTTTCTTATAAGCCCCCTTTAAGTACTGGAAGGCCGCTATAAGGTCTCCCCAATGCCTTCTCTTCTCCAGGCTGAACAACCCCAACTCTCTCAGCCTGTCTTCATAGGAGAGGTTGTCCAGCCCTCTGATCATTTTCATGGCTCTTCTCTGCACCCACTCCAGCAGGTCCATGTCTTTCTTATGTCCAGAGCTGGAGGCAATACTCCAGGCGGGGTCTCACCAGAGCAGAGTAGAGGGACAGAATCACCTCCTTCCACCTGCTGGCCACACTTCTTTTGATGCAGCCCAGGATGCGGTTGGCCTTCTGAGCTGCAAGTGCACATTGTTGGTTCATGTCCAGCTTTTCATCCATCAGTAACCCCAAATCCTTCTCAGCGTGGCTGCTCTCAATCCCTTTATCCCTCAGCTTGTATTGACACTGGGGGTTGCGCCAAGGTGCAGGACCCTGCACTTGACCTTGAAGTTCACACAGGCCCACTTCTCTAGCCTGTTCAGGTCCCTCTGGATGGCATCCCATCCCTCAGGCATGTCAACCACAACACTCAGTTTGGTGTCGTCTGCAAACTTGCTGAGGGTGCACTCAATCCCACTGTCTATGTCATTGAAGAAAATATTGAACAGTACTGGTCCCAGTATGGACCCCTGAGGGATACAACTTGTCACTGATCTCCATCTGATTGTTATCAGTTTTCTAGTCATGTTCGTTGAGGCGGGTACACTTCCTTTGACCTTCCTTTTCTGGCTGACATACCTGTACATGCCTTTCTTGTTATTCTTTGCATCCCGTGCCAAGTTCAACTCCAGCTGCACCTTCATCTTCCTGACCCCATCCCTACACAACTGGGCAGTGTCCGTATACTCTTCCCAGGATACCTGTCCCAACTTCCACTGCCTGTGCATTTCCTTCTTGCCATTTAGTTTGACCAGCAGGTCTCGGCTCAGCCATGCCAGTCTCTTGTCTTCCTTCCTGATTTCTTACACCTGGGGATCAAGAGCTCTTGCACTCTGTGGAAAGCATCCTTAAAGATCTGCCAGCGTCCTTAAAGATCTGCCAGTGTCCTTAAAGCATCCTTAAAGATCTGCCATTTCAGAAGAAATACTGATTTTATGGAAAGATCTTACGAATTTTGCTTTTCTCAGGGTTTCTCTCTTTATTTGTAATTACCGTATCTCCTAGTGACTGCTGTAACATTTTTATGTACAGCCAGGGACAACTTACAATTAATTTTCCACCTTCATGAACAGAGTTCTATGTGTGCTTCACACAGTAAGTAACAAGTGAATAGTCCTTGGATAAAGGCATATTTTTAATTGTGATTTAAACAATTTCAAGGAAAAAAAAAAAAAGAAAGAAATTTAACAAATCTTATGTTTTCATCCATGTTTAAAAAATAATTGGGTTAGTAAGTCCAGGTAGTTGATATCAAATTCAATTAACTTAAAATGTTAAGTTAATTCCTAGTTGTTAAGTTAATTCCTAGTTATTAAAGTTGAATCTCTATGGACAGGCTAAGAGCCCTTACGTGTGATACAAATCCCATGCACCTACTTTTGGGTTAGCTTCAGAGGAAGCAGGTGAGAAACATAAAAAGCAAAGTTTGTGCAAGTAAAAGTACTCGGAAACTTAAGTTAAGAAAAATGGTAAAACATTTATAGTAAGAAAATGAACGTAAGTAGTGAGAGATCAAGTTAGGCTTTCTGCTTCCTCTGCTCAAAAAACTTTATGACTCTATGCATCATTGTCCTTTGTTGTTACAAGCAGTTGCACACAGTGTCGTTGCCTTCACACACCACACAGCACAGGGAATATTAGCACTGATGGGAAGGGAATACAAAAATATGTGTGGGATATGAAACCGTCATTGTTGCAGACACATGAAAAACATCCACATTGCTCTTAGACAGGAAAGATAAAGTCATTATTGTAATACAAGTGGCGATTTTGAAAATTGATTTTTAAAGCTCCTTTCACATTTATGTATGAGGAGGAGTAAGTGCTCTGGGAATTAAATACTAGTATAATACTAATCTTTTTTAATACTTAGAACAAATGGTGTTAGTAGTAGCTTGAAAATGATCATTCTTCAATTACACCGTTGTAGGCATGGTATGGCACGTTAGTCAAGTCAGAAAAACAATTTTTTATTTTATTCTTTCTAGGTAAAAAACAAAACATCAATAGACAAACTTACAACAATATTATCATCTACTAATTAAATAATGACAGTATTCCCGAAGGTACACAATTCTTCTAGATACAGGATTTCTGCCAAGAATTCATTGGAAGTTTTACATAGCTTGATAGGTGTTGTTTGCCAAGCTGATGTGATTTTTCTCTCGCTGAACCTGTTTCATTAATTTGATGTGTGAGAAATAAATATTTGCTGTGCAATTAACTGGAGATTATTATGGTCTAATGGAACTTTCCCACACAAACAGATGCTCGGCCCTTTAGATGCATAAAAAGCACATCAGCACTTGGTAAATAGAATGAAGCTGTGGGGAAAATATTGTTAAAGGCATTTAATTGGTGAACACAATTGATGTGCATGTAATAGTTTTGGATTTGCTTAATTAAAGTAGCGAAGAAAAAATGACAGTTACCATGTGTGTAGATATGATGTTCACCGAAGCTGTAGAAATTATGTTGAAGGTACAGCCGGTAAAAGTAACAATCTTTTTTAAACAGAAATACATGCCCTTGTCCTCAGTCTCATGTACTTATTTTATATATACAATATTTTATAAAACTAACTATGTCACTGTATGTTTTGATAAAACAATAAATGAAAAAAAGAGACAGAAAATGATGAACTGAAAACCATAGTACTTAATAGCCAAGACATTTTTTGTCTATGCTATAGCAACATAAATACATACATTCACTGTATTACCTAGACTGCAAACCGCTGGAAAGGAAAGTTAGACCTCTTGCACCTATACACTTAGCCAATTCCCAACTGAGGGATTTGATCTATCAGTACTTTTGGTGGTAGTACTGTACGAAGCCCATAGTTCAAAAATTATGATCTCTTCAACTAACAGAAGTAAGTAAATGAGTAAGTAAGTAAATTAGTTAGTTAGTCAGTAACTCAGGGGAAGCCCTGGATGATAGCTGCTCCTAAACACTGCATTTCAGAAACGGCACATTTATAACAAGACTAATGGAGTGTAGCCAAAGTCACAATGTACAGATAAACCTGAGAAACTGGGAAAATATCAAGCAGATAAATTATAATTAATTATACCTCTGATATACACGGAAATGTTCAGTCTACAGCAAAACATTTTAGGCAATCTGTTAAGGCTTATGGTCCACCTCTTTTAAATTCTCCACGCTCTGTTTTGTGTGTTACATTCATGTGTGCACAACTTCCTACAGGACAAGCTCTTCCCTCTGCAGGAGCTGGCAGAGGTAGCTATGCTCAGTGTTGATAACCAAGGAGGAACTGTACATTCAATTCAAGATAAAAAAAAGCTAGAACAAAGGTAGCATTGAATCTTCATAAATATTTCTCCTGTAATAGGACAGTTCCTGTATGGAATGCTTAAAACATAAATGTAAATCTAAATATATACATAAATTCAACTCTATATCTGCATACATAAATAGATATACATTATAAATGGGTCAAAAGTAAAACATTTTGGATTACCTTATTTCTGAAACCTGTCCAAATGTCCCTATCTTTTTTAATGCCAAACATCAGTGTAGGAAGTTCCTTGAAAGTCTCTAGATCCAAGAGCGCATCTTTCCTACCATAGAAAGAAAGTTCAAAGCTCTTAGTACAATGCAGACAGAAACAAGATACAAAAGTACCTACTCCATAATTCTTGAGAATTACTTTTCTATGGAGACTCACATGTTGGTGCTGTGAGACAAGTTAAAATGCCAAGCTATGTTAAAATATCAAACTGGGTAACGAATAGACTTTGAACCTTGTTCTTAAGGTTCAAGTTGCTACATAATTTTAAAATATTGATTATATTACCAGTGTTCTTTAACATAACTATGAAACTAAATTAAAACCAAATGCATTAAGGGAACATTCTGGCTGTAAAAGTCAGCATTCAAAAACAAAGAAACAACAAAATTTAAGATAGGTAGAGCACTGCAAACTGGAGAAAGGAATAATATTTGTTTTCATTCTCATTGCTCAATAAGCAAACTCCTTTCTCATTAATTCTGCAGAGACCATTTTGTGTGCTGAAGGCCTAATGGCTCAAAATACATGTGTGCTAATTTAGCGAGATCTATAGGCTTCAGAAAGCTTAACCAAATTTTTGTGTGAACAAATGTTAACTCAGAATAAGGCACAGATTTGTATGCTTGAAGGGATCTAGAAAGACAGAAAATATCTATACTTTATGAAGTCTAGATCTTTTAAATGATAGATTAGGTTTGTTCTAAAAAGCATCTAATGCATAAATGGCAAATGTCAACACACTTAGAGAAGAAAGTATAAAGACAGACGAAGAAAATTAGTCTGGTGAATGGAGCCGTAGCAGGAAAAGAGGCTTACTGTATGGCTTTGTAACATTAGACATGATGTTCAACACAACAGCTTAGTTGTCACATGCCTTTTCCACAGTCCAACACATTGCCAGCCACAAGTGATTCCTCCAGAAATCGCCCTTTAAACTATGGCATAGAACACATTAAAATGAAAAGCTTTTATCCAAAGGTAATTCCCAAATACTTCCAATATGTAACCTCATCGCACAGGGAAGGAAATTTAAACAGAAAATTATTAGGTCTGGATCTCCACATCAGAGGTGGCATCATTTGTAAGGCAATTTACAAACATTAGTTTTCCTCCCTCTATTTAAAAATTCGGGTAAAATTGCAGGAAGACTTAGTTTCCAGTCCTAAGTGCTTATAATCCTTTGCCCTTAGTTCTTTTTCAGGTAGGATCTGCTGCTTACATTGCATTTTAGACAACATGCTTGCCTCAATGTGTGTGTCCAGAGCTTCCCGGTGAGCAGCCCCAAGACAGCATTTCGTTTCCCGGCATTAACCTACTTGAATCTCAGTCCTGAGATGAGGTCAGCTGCCGGACCAAGGCTGGCTTTCAGCTACACAGAAGGGTCTAAGGAGAAAGACTCCTGCCAGAGTTACTCTGTGCCAGGTGACAGAAGAGTGACATCCTCCCTCAAAACAAAATATTGCTGTAAGTGTTCTTCCAGACCTAGAGGTGGGTAACAACAACCCTTTGGGGGTTTTATTGTCCCTGTAGCAGCACACTCAGTTTTGCTGGTGTTTCTGAAACAAGTCAGGATTACAGCACTAGACCTGATCACAGAGTAAGGTCCAGCAACGAGCAGGAAAGCTGTTGATTCCTGGATCTCTATGAAGACACACAACACCACACGCACTGCTTCACCCTGACATTAAACCAAAGCAGTACCAGCTCTTCACAGCTTCTCCACAAGCAGAATCTCACCCTGAAGTGACTTGCAAAGCAAACAGCAATCTCACAGCAAAGCTACGTTGCAAATGACGCAGCAGAGGTGCAAGGATGTGCAGAGCTTAAAGGGCACCTCTGTCTGAAACAGTTCTTGCTAAAAAGGAGAAATGGGGGATTAATTTGCTGTAGTATTTGCCACAAAATATATGACCGAATGTCTTCAGTGATAAAAGGGCTATTAGATAAAGTGGAGCAGATAACGTATTGATGTCAGGAAATATAACGTGGTTCCCCTTGTAATAGTATCCTGCCACGTGACACAATGCAAGCTTTTGTGCTATTGCCCATTATGATGAAGTAGACATAAAATCAATGTTCCATCTAAAGAAAAGAGAAATCCTTCTCTGCAACTTTTGAAGAGAGCCTGTCCTGCCAACTGTAAAAACAATTAGCCTAGCTAAAGGATTAAAGGAAGGCCATCTCATTTAGGGCCCCATGAATGTTATGTGGTTACTTTGGTTAGCACCGTTTATTTTGAGGGCTTCACAGACAAGTCTGTCTGTTTTCTGTTTACATTCGTCACCACTGGGAACCATGTACCTCTCATATCTCAACTGGTACCAGTAATAAAACAACATAGCTGGGGGCAGGCTGCCAACCGAATAAGGCAGTAACAGGCTGTGTTAGAAAACGTTAGCGCTGTTGCAGTCGTGATCAAGAAGAAAAGAAATACTAAAATAAAAAGTAGTGAAAAAACCCTGACAATTCTTTATAACTGATGACAATAACATTACACCAAGACAGGTAACAGGCAGAGGGCAGAACTGAAATTATGGCTAGCTCAGATTTCTTCAAAAGGAAGTGTTTCAGAAATTTTTTACCACCTGCTGAGTAGCTCTGGCAAGTCACCCTCAGAGAGCTGCATCCCTTGGCCATTCTGGTGGTGTCCTCCTTACATTGAAGAGGAGAAGCTTTTCTTACGACATATCAAATCTTGACCATTTAACCCTGCCTTTCTAGCTCTCCAAGTCAAAACATAGATCTCTAATGAAAAATACGACTACATATCTAACAATATTTGAGAAGTTTGTTAACACTTCCAAATTCTTCACAGCAGAGAAAGATGGAAAATATAAAAAGACACTTAAAAACACTAAGCTTCGCCTTAATACACTGTACAGGCATATGACATAGACATGTGAAACTTGCTACTTCTTTCTTCAGCAATGGGCCTTGGTAATTTCAAAATGTCCTGTCAGTCCTTCATCATGCACTTTACATTCTCCTCATCTCACTTCTGCTTTCCTAATGTTTTTCTTCCCTTTCCCACTCCCTCTCTGCTTCTGTCTCTGTGTTCCACCCCTCTTCTTCTTCCTCTTCTTCTCCCTCTCCCTTTACCTCCACAGACAAATAGACTTTGCAAAGGCAAGATCACACAAAAAATATAGAGTAGGAATATATCATACAGAAATAATTTTTCACACTTGAATTAAGCTTCCAGTTTTTCAGTGCACATACATCTGCAATGACCTCTAAAATTAAAGAATCTCAGGGAACAAGCCCCTTTTAACATTAAGGGACAAACACAATCATGAAGCAGGAGTGGTGTTTGAGAGTCATATTTGATATTCAGAAGTCACTAAATCCACCTAGATTTACTATGCCTCTGAACCAATTTTTTTACATAAAAATCATAGCGCTTTGGTGACACTTCAACATAGTTCCCATCAAATAATACCGAGGGTCTTGGCTAGAAATCATGAGTCTCATCTTGAAACCAGGTGGAGTCTTTATCAATCTGCTGAAGAAGATTTTTGGGCGTACACGTAAAGCAATTACTTGACTTTAAAATGCATAAGCCACACAGGAAGACAGTTGGGCCGCTTACTTGCAATTTATCATCTTATATTTTCATTAAAAGACCATTCCATACTAAACTAACAGCAACAACAAAACTTAAATGAGCTTTGTTGAGTGCCAGCAAGTCTGCACTAATAGAGTCGGGTGCTGTTCTGACCTCTACTTACCGGGGTCTGACATCTGGTTTAGATGCCACCTGTTAGGGATGTCACCTGAGAGGGATGTTACTGACGCATCATGATGGCCAAATGCTGCCATTTATACAACACTCACAGTTCAGCAAATGGAGGCAAAACTTGAATGAAAAAGGCATTCTGCTACTACACCTGCTGCAGAAAACTTGGCTCCTAACCTGACGGGCTATATAAAATAAAAAATTCTAAACATTTCTCATGTGATGAGAATATTTAATTCCAGTCCCAAAGACAAAAATGAAAATTTGTTTCATTTATCATCACAGTGATAAACTAAAATACTATAGTTTCACAGCTATCAACTGAAGACTTCTAAGAATTTCCTGTCACTCCTGTTATTTATAACTTAATAAAAGTACCGACCTTTTCCCTTATCTTCAGTGCTCTATCTTGCAGCATGGATATCTATCTTTTTACTATTTCCTCTTTACTATTCTAAGTAATTGGACATTTCTTAAACACAGCCCCTGCAGCACTCAGGAATGCTCTTTCGGGAGCTTAAATATTACAATTTAACTGTAATGTTAACAGTTTTAAAATTCCCAGTCTTATACTTGCTAATTTAACAGTCTCTTCCCATCCCACAAAAAAAAGAAAGAAACTGAGAAACTGCCAGTTTTAAATAGATAATAAACTTCATGACAGTGTCAGGTCTGTTGGAGTGTAGTCTTTTGGGAAAAGCCAGACTTAGTCCATTTTTCCCTGACTACCTCTACAACTTTGTTTCAGCAGACGTTGCCCATGATCTTCAGATGCCATAACAGTAAAAACACAACGCATCAAGAGAGATTCTTGTTCTCTCTTGCAGTGTATAAGTAAATAATAGGATGCAGCTGGTGGTCTGAAAACCTTAGAAATCTACAGAATGAAAATTACAAACAAAATTGCTGATCCTCCAACTTTACAAAAGGTAAATTGAGACTAAAAGTTTAAATAGTTTAGTAAAGGTTATGTACCAATTTGTTCCTTAGTTACTTGCTTATGATGAAATGTCCTTATATATCTTCCACAGATAATTATCCACATTTCTACAATATAAATCTGATTAAAGCAACAAAAATAAAATTTGATGTTTTAATAAGTATATGCCTGTAGATCTAGTTCAATATCTGTGGTAAATAAAAGCTAATTAAGCAATGCAGTGTGTTTGTCGTGGTCTAAATATGATATAGGTGACAAAACTGGATACATTTTAATAGAAACATAATGTGTTATGCCTAAAAATATAAATTGAAATGACATGGCTGTAATACTAGGTTTGTTTCTATTTTTAAAAATCAGTATAATTAAAAAGGTGATGATGTATAGAATAAGAGAATTATGAGAATAAGAGAACTATGTGCAATTCCATTATTCTTCCCACATTTAACTGCTCAAACAGGACACAATGATCCTATACAAAGTACAAAATGGAATTGAAACAGGGGGAAAAGAGGAGGGAAACAGAATTGAAAGACTGTCTACATTTATCTTTCCCAGCCCCCTCAATCATCTCTCACATGATCACCTTACTTGCCATTGAATTGGTCAGCCACTTTCCATTATTAAATGCTGTTGAAGAGAATGTCAATAATGCCCAAATTTCCTTTTCAAAATCAGGGTTTGCAAACATCAGAGGAACCTGTGCCTTAGCTCCTGAAGCACAAAGCGAAAGGCTGACGCTGTCAATGAGTTCCTACTAGTGGAAAACATATGTGTGCTCATCACAGATAGAAGAGAGAAATCCCACAACAGACGTGTAAAATCAAAGCATTGCTTTTTCCTTTCAGGTTCACCCCTTTAGGACTACAGCATGGCTTGCCTCAAAGGCTCAAAAGTTATATCAAATCTGACTCTGAAACCGTTTGCCTCCTCTACGACAAACCAACATCACATAACAGAGAACTGGGCCTTCAGATTTCTGGTGGATGGAAATATTAGAGAATGGAAAGAAATGGTTTCTTTTTTGTTTAGTTTCATTGCCATAAGCACACAATACAGTCTGATAACCAGAGCAGACACCTGCAGGCATTGTAAAGATGCCCCTACTTCAAACAACAAACACTGTTCAGAATGGTTAATAATGCTGTGAGCTTTATGGAGACAGAAAATGACTTCGGTTTGCCTTGCTTTAGGCATTTTTTTTTAAGTGAGAAACATTTCTTGGCTCCTGAGGTTCCAAATTTAGCTTCAGCTAGCTAGAACAAGGAGTTATGTATGGCCAATAAAGCACTTTCAGACTGAAACCCAGAGCCCTGATCCCTCTGTTCCGCTACAGACCTTCCAGCATCTGCCTGTCATAACACGTCTTACAGCACCTTCCCTTTTGCTGGTTGCATTCATTACTGAATGAAAGTTGTGGTGGGGGCTTGTGGTGGGTGCTTCTGATGAACTCAGCCACATTGGTCTACATTGCTCTCGGATTGCACGGGCCTCTCCAGGGGATTCACTTACATGGAAAGAGACTTCATTTGAAAAGACCACGTAGTGTTAGAAATGGCATAGTCAAGCCATGATTCTTGGCTTTCAACAGTCATTCAGGACCTACGCAAGCTCAGCAGGATTTTTATAAGCTCTCTCTTTGACTCATGTTCTTAAACTTTGCCTTTATTACACTTTAAGTAATTACATTGTATTTGTGATATTGAGGCTAATTCCATATTAAACATTTACTCAGACTGAAAACTGTTTACATAGGAAATCTCCGGAGACTGAAAAAGAATTGGGAGGAAGGAAAACTGCTTCCACAACCAAAACAGATAAAATGGTTTTAAAAAAAGGCAACACTTAACAAAACTGCACGGAGTCTGACAGCTCCCTGGATATTTTGTGTTTGCAGGAGGAGTGGATTAAATGCTATATTAAAGGAAAATATTACATGGGCCAATGTAATGTTTCCCTATGGATCTCATGGTATCATTTCTAATAGTACTGCTCTTTGGAGTGTGCTTTATGTATTTATCTTTTTTTAATTTCTGTTTTAAAATTAAGGGGGAAAAAATCCCCACTAGACTAGCAGTAGAAAGCATTAGTTTTTCTGCGATTTTTTCTAGCCTTTAAAAAAAAAACAAACCAAAAAACAATAAGGAAGCAAATTAAAAAGAGGAAGTTTTATCTCTCCAGTCATTATTGGTGCTGTATCACACAGCATTTTCAGTTTCCGTTTGACAATGTAACATATAAACATTTGCTGATTAAAGTAAGAACCAACTATTTTGCAGTTTAATCTCATATGTGTATAAAAATCTGAATTACCACTCTTGTTAGCCCATCTGTTTCCCTCATTGCTGCTGGCTTCTCCACAGGGATAGAAAACAGTAATTTAGTTGCCTCATTATTAACACCTGTGATTTTTGCTGGCTGAGTACAAATATGCTCAGTTCGTGAAAAAGCTACACTAGCTTTCAGGTCCCTACTCTTAGAAGATCATTTAATGTTGGACAAAGGTGGAAGGTTGCTGCTGCTGGAAACTCTTCATAAATTTATTAAAGGAAAAGACAAAGGCTGGCTATGGTAATATTACTTCTGTATATTATTCTGCCAATATAATAGAATTCTGGCTTAAGTTTTTCTCCATCATTTAAGGTGGTGGGGTTTTTTTGTGTTTTGGGTTTCTTTGGTTTTTTTCAATTTATGGATCAATTGGTTGTTTCAAGGGAATTAGCAAAAATTACTACCATGAGCTCTACATTCCAGATATTTGGACAACACCTGAAGTTTTACACTGAGGGAAGTACAGTACCTTGAATAATTGAGTAATTTTTTAAAAACTCATTTCACATTTTTAACAGTAGAATCTGGACATCCAGATTCTCATAATCCAGCCATTTTTTTTCTTTATTTCCTTATAATAAACAAAGTATATTTTCTTCATCAGTTCAATAGCCCTGAGAGGAGAAAAACTCTATGAATTACAAGGAACCTCACGCAAAAAGAAATGTGGATATTTATTCAAATGTTAGAATTACATTTTGGGATCTCCATCAAACAGAAGATCATTTCTGACAATGTAGATTACTGGTTTACAGATAAATCAAAATACAGGATCAAAATAATATTGGCTTCATAATTATTTTTTCATTATCGATTGCAAAACTATTATTAGGAATCGGAGCCTTTAATCTCATACAATAAACAAATCCTCATTAGGTAATTTAATTTGTGCAGCTGTGAATAACATAAAAGAGTCTTAAAGGAAACATTTTGTCTGGGAGCTGTAGGTTGGGGACCACTAATCTAAAGATATGTAAATAAGTTTTACATTTATCTTTAGGATGCTCTTCTTCTTTTTTATTTTCCATTTAACATTTCCTCCCTCTACCTCCTGTCTTTGAGTTTTCTATTTCCATGCATGAAATATAGTTTCTGTAGAGATAAAAGTCCATAGCTTCATATCCAAGTGGTAGAATGTCTAAATATTGTGATAATGTGAGTGGGATTTGAAGGGCATTAACACAGTGCTTTCTAAATCGGAGGGATTGTCTTGTTCAATACTAGTCCACCAACACTGACATAAGTGCTAGAGAAACTACCTATACTTCAAGGAACAGTCATATTTCAGACTTGTATCTTGCATCTCAAGGTGTTTATGAAGTTAACTGAAAAAAAAGTAAGATTTTTGTTCGTTGCTAGGTAATGAAATTAATACTTTCTTAAAAGGGGAAAATCATCAGATTCTGTCAAAGGAATTGCTACAAAAAGAATGAATATGTCTCAAGTTGAAACTGATGTATAGTGTAGAAAGACCTCATCATTTTTTCACTCTTCCTGCCAGTAGATAGAGAACACTTACGTTAGGCTTGATAAGTGTGTTGCTTACTTTTGGTATGAGAAAGGACAAAGACCTTTTGACTTGGCAGTGAACAGAGCTACTCTTGAAAAGGTTTCATCTTTTCTGTTGGGCATTTCAAAGGGTAGTTCTGATAAAAAATTCTTTTGTATCTCATGTAAGGATTGTCTTATACTTGGCTTAGTCTTTTCTCTGGCCAGCAGGACTGTGAAGCGTAGGAGCACTTCCTCCAGAATTTTCATTGCGGTGGTAGCATTCAGGAGATTGAGAGACTCTTACAACAGCTATCACACTCTTAACCAATGAAAAAGTTACAGCTGGGCAGCTGAAGCTCAGTCCAAATAAATTCACAATATAACTGTTAGGGTAGATGATTCAAAACATAAGGCAAGGTGAAGATTTTTCCTGCAATGCATGGTTGCCAGGTTTTTTTACAGTCAAGCAGTGAGATTTCTGGGCACTGTAACATCAGTTTACATCACAGTTACATGGTCATCGTGCAAACAAGACGTGCAAGAAGGCATTTTTCTTTTTCTTCTTTTTCTTTTTTTTTTTTTTTTTTCTTTTTCCCCCCTGTGTGATAATGTCCTGGCATCTGAACATGATAACTCTTATCTAAAGAGATATTCTCATTGGCTTACTGGGACTCGTGTTTACAGTTTTGAGACTATCTTGCTGCAGGGTACCCTAAACGTAGTTACACCTCAGGCCAGTTTAGAAACCAAAGACAATATAAAAATCTGTGGCTTCTTTATTGAGTTGATTTCTCAGTGGGAATATATAACATGATAATGTTGTGCTTTGCACTAGCTGCCTTCAGATCTGTGGATGGAATTTAAAAGTTTGGTATTTATCTATAAAGACCAAAATAGTTCGGTTTCTGCCTATTTGATAAACTGCTTCTCTTCTATGGTACAGCAGTAGACAATGAAAAACACTGCAGTAAAATGTCCTCAGGTTCACAGAGTAAATGGCATTTCTAGGTCAGAGGGCCACTTTCAATGTGTTCTCCATTATCAATACAGAAGAGGGCAAAGGGAATGAGGACGGAGAAAGAAAAACATAGGAAGGGTGCTTTACCTCCTTAATAGCTTGATTCATATTGCACTCTGGGGCTTTGTGAGATGCAAAACTTCGCCTTGACAAGCTGAGGAAGGACTGCAGCTTTCCATTTCTTATATGTGCTGTACAACGTCAGGAAAAAATATGTTCATTACAGCATTTTTGAGACAGTTCAGAGCTGACCATGTACATTAAGAATCCTCTGAGTACATGTGAAGGGTTGGGGTGGGTCTATGCATGACATCTCAGAGGATCATATACGATTAGTGAAACTATGGAATCATCACTTTTGGGTATCTCCAGGATCAGGACGTTGAACTACTGTGTTAGTTTTGGCAGAAATATTTCGATTGATGCAGCCTGCTAAAATTTATTGCCACTTTCCTGCTTGGGTTGTTTGTTAAGGATTTAACTAATATTTTGGATCTCTCTGCACCGGGAAGAGTAATTCATCCCAATATACTGTAGATTTCTATCAGCTGGTCAGCTGAAATGCCTCATAGAGTCCCCTGCATATACTGGCTGCATTTCCACTGAGTATAGTGGCAGCTCAAATGCTCCTTACTCATGTAGATAGCTAAATGTTTTAGTCTCAAGCTTATTCCACTCCTACTCAGAGAATATGGAGGAAGCCACCAGAATGTGGAAGTATGCTTCATCACAGGGGAAAAAGTAGCTCTGTGTGCAGACATGTCCACGGAGAGCAATGGACTGATAGCAGATTCCAGATTCCTCTGTGTGGAAAGTCTCAAATTCCCCATCTCCAAGTATTTTGATTAAACCAGAAGCCAAGACGCCACCCAGTAATGTTCATTAACAGACAGCTTTCTTAATTGCGTAACATTTATTTTTTAAATCCAATAAAGATATTTTCCTCCAATGATCTTGTTTAAAGAATAAGTACGTTTTTTTTTATTATTTATTAGTAACACATGGCAATCCTGGGGGCTGAAATTGGTTGACTTCATATAAACAATTTGCTCTTACTCCAATTGGAGTGGAGGGAGACAATCATGAAGAATTTTTTTTTTTTAATTTATTATTTTTTATTTGGACTATGGGAATTAAACAATGGTATTCCCTCCTCCTCTACCTAAACTGGGAACTGACTGCATCTGCAGTCGTATGTATTTAGGTTTCCAGAGTCAGTAAATCAAACTCTAATTGTGGGTGTAAATACGTAATTCACTTCTTTTCCAGCAAAACTATCTCTTCAGAAGCACTTCAAATTTTCTATTTTAAGAACCTTTTAAAAATAAAATCCTTGTTGTGTATAATATATGTCTAACTTCATATTAAAGTTAAAATTATAAATTGGGTTAAATACGAACGGGTTAAGTTCAGGGAATTTAACATGGAGCTTTAGAGGAGAGAGAAATAGCCATTCCATCCTTTAAAGCGCAAGATGTGAAGTCCATCTGAGCCAAAGATGAAGCTCTGCGAAGAGAAGAACTGAAGGCAACAGTCACTGAACAAAAGTCACCTTGAAGTACAAGAAGCACAAAGAGGTCAGTGCATTCAGTGAAACCTTCCAGCTCTGGCATTTTGGCAAAAATGACAAGAATTCCTACCTAATCTAGCAGACATAACTAGAAGGTACATTTAAAAAGCATCTCATTCAGATAACTCATATACTCGAATAGGGCTGTTTTCTTTCTACTTTATAACACTGCCTCCAGTTCAGATCAATGGCCCTTCAAATGAAGGTCAATGTGATTTCTGCACTTTTTCCACATGCTTCTCAGAAACAGCTGAGCTATTTTCTACATAGTGTTTCCAAAGAAGTTGGACATAAACTTCCAGTCTGAAAGGTTAAATATTCAGAAAGTTCTGGGGGACTGAAAACAAGTAATAGGTAATATGTTCCATCATCTAACACCAACATCACAGGGATAGTAAAAAGACATTATTTGTTATGTTGCTGTCAGCAAGGTCATGGATTTTTATAGCAGCTTAGTACAGAATGAAACATCAGGACTGAATTCAGAGTGAGTTTAGAACACAAACAATTCTTAATATTAGACGTGAAATATCACTTTTTTTCTGTTTATACTTCTTTTTTAAAAAGTGCACTTTGTAAAGTGCTGATCCTACAGTAAGTCAAAGAATCAGAGAACCATTGGTTAGAGGGGACCTCTGGAGATCACGTATTCTAACACCCCTAACTCAATCAGGGTAAGATAGTGCTGGTTGCACTGGACCGTGTCCGGATGGCTTTTGAATACCTACAAGGAGGTACTCACAACCCCTCTGGGCAACCTGTCCCAGGTGCTCAGTCACTCTCACAGTAAAGTGTTTCCTGATGTTCAGATGGAACCTCCTGTGTTTCAGGTTGTGCCCTTTGACTCTCCTCCTGTCACTGGGCACCACTGAGAAGAACCTGGCCCTGTTTTCTTCATTCCTTCCCATCAGGTATTTATACAAATTGGTAGTATCCCCCCGAGCCTGCTCCAGGCTATACAGCGTCAGGTCTCTCAGCCTTTCATGCATCAGATCCTCCAGTCCTTAATAATCTTTGTGGGCATGCAGCGGACCTACTCCATTAAGTCCATAACTTTCTCGTACTGGGGAACCCAGAACTGGACCCAACACCCCAGATATGGTCTAGCCTCTGCTAAGTAGAGAGGAAGGATCACCAGCTTTGAACTTCTGACAATGCTCTGCCTAATGCAGGGCAAGGTGTTGTTGGCTGCCTTCGCCGTGAAGGCACATGACTGGGTCATGGTCTGTTTGTGGTCCCCAGTACCTGCAGGTCCTTCTGTGCAAAGCAGACGCAGGACTTTGCATGTCCCTTTTTTTGAACTTGATTCCGTTCTCTGCAGCCCAATTCTCCAGCCTGTCCAAGTCCCGCTGGACCACATATTTATCTTCAATTCCAAGTAACGCAAAAGAAGAGTCTCAAGTTCATGATCTAATATATGAAGGATGGAGCCTTAGCCCTCCGGGAACTAGAGACAGAACTCCTGCTAATTTTAGTAGGACTGATGTTTACTTTCAAATCTCTTGAATATATACTCTGACAGGAAACACATAGACAAGCTAAAGGAAAATAGTAACCCAAACAGTAACTTGCAATTACTTCTGATATTAAGCATTATTAAATATAAGCTCAGCTAGGAGTTTAACAGCAATATCAGATTGCAAGATGTATTGTGTATAAAGACATTTAGAGTGTGGAAAACTGGTCTGAAATCACTTAATGGAATTTTTGGACCCTGGAAAAGGGCATATAGTAATACCATGTAGGTCCTTATTCTAGAGAACCAGAGTTGGGAAAAAGGATTGAAATTGATGTTCATATGAAGAATGAGATAGAAGAAAGGATGGGTATTGCAGTTCATATGAAGAACTGATCTTGACGGAATAAAGCACCAGTCTAGGCATCAGACATTCATAGAGGGCCTACATCTGGATGATGAACATTACTGCTCAGCCTAGTAGTCCCAGCCAATAAAATAACTGTCGCATACTTATAGCGATCTTCATTTCCAGCCTTCACACACAAAGCCAACCAAAGGTTTGAAGGTCAGAGCAGAGTTCAGAATCCTTTTAGGAAAACAAGAGCTGTTAGAAAAGGCAGAATTACTCCTGAATATCCTAGACAGGGCACTGACATGTTCAGATAGAAATTCATTGCATTTCATTAATTGAATGCAACATCCTGACCACTATACAATTTCCAGGCAGGAATGAGTTCAAAAATCATTTCATTTCAAGAACTGAAGTGATCCTCCTTAACGGGTCTAAAAAGAGGTGAAGCTGTCCTGTTTGCCTCAGCATGCCAAGAGATCAAAGTTTTAACTGAAGACTCGGTCCAAAGTGCCTTTTTAGAGGGCATGCCTATACCAAAAGCCTGAAGCTGCAGCATTTCCTTTTCAGACACCTGCAGCATGCTACACGCACATGTTCAAGGCCACAAGAAGATCATAATGGTTTCATTACAATATCATAAATGATAAAGCTATCATTAGACTAGAATGAACAGTGTAAAAAAAAAAAAATTACAACCCCCCCCCCCCAAAAAAAAACAAAACCAAAAAACCCCACCAACCAAAAAAAAAAACCCAGAAAAAGCCACAGTTGGATTGTTACCGGGTCCAAGTCTAACAGTGTAGGAAGTTAAAACTGTAGCTCAAGTTTCAACACATTCAGTGCTCCCTGTTGGGAGGCTCCTGGACTGTGACTGCAACACAACTGTACTTCAGACTGAAATTATCAGGATCACTAACCCATGAAAAATGCCGCAGTAGCCTCCTAGCAACAGAGCTCACCAAGAACACCTTTCTCCTTCCCCTTCATCGCACATGTTTCCCAGTAAATATCAGGGTGGTTTCCACGGTCTCAGTCCCAACTTCACAGCACTGTAGGTCTGGCTCAAGTTCCCGGAGGTGAGCACCACTTTCTCCCCGTGAAACAAACTCTCCTGTTCTCTGCTTTCTTCAGGCAAAATCTGAGCCGTCGTCGCTAGGAGAAGTTAAGGAAACTGAAGACAAAGCTTTCTGCTATCTGAGAGAACACATCCATGTAGCTACATATGAACAGGGGTTGGAGAGAGAAAACCAGGAGCAGGTCATCCATAACTTCATTAATTATGGAGAAGAGAAAGAGTTAAAAGACAGACTTCCATGGCTTTTTGGGGTACTTCCATGTTTTTCTTTTATAGTTGGTAGTTTTTCCATAATTTATTTGTAGCTTAATGAGGAAAGATGGAAACTTGCTGTTGTTTTCTGTTCTCACATTGAAACTCCAATTTTCTGATCTCAGTAGGTGTCATGTTGTATATCCTTATCAAGATTATAATTAAAATGGAAAGCATGAAGTGTCACACAGCTGTCCAATTCACAAATAAGGAAAATAATTTTCTTAATGCTTCTCTGTCTTTCCCTAGTACAGCTACCATTGCACAAGTTCTCTCCTTTGTAAATAGCTAAGAGTAAAAAAAAAAAATATGTATTTCAAGTTTGTCACTACTTTGTGGCATATGAAAAAAATGGTGGTAACTGATCTGCCTCGATGAGAAAGAGTATCTACATACAGCTTACATTCTCAAACACAAGTCTATTCTTTGGGAAAATATGAAACCATTTCAGAAAGAAATTACTCCCTGAACAATTAATACCTAAATCATGAAACAAAGAAATATCATGTAGAGCACATCTCTGAAATACAACAGGATCTCAAACTAGTTTACTAAAATGAGTAAAAATACTTCAGCATAGAAGGATTTGTGATGCCTTAAGGACTCTTTTCTATCGATAGACCAAGAGGGAAATATGCAGATGTGGTACAGAAATGAACTATTTTTAATAATCTCTTAAGATTTTTATGTCTTGTCTGCTTAAATATACTTCTGTATGGAATATTTAAATATAAAAAAATACCGTAGCATATTTTTAGCATAATCTGAAGTAATATCAGAACACATGTATTAACATTGTGCTTTATCATAAAAATACGTTCATCCTCAGAACAAAATATTACCTTATCCTGTTTCATCTTCTAGATTTGACTGTCTGTACTAATGATTTTCAAAAGCATTTGTGAAATCTGAGTTTAAACAAAACCCAACAAAATGGTTTCCCAGACAACACAGCTACCAGAGCTAGTAATGTTTCAGCAGAAATGGTGCCTTTTTTTCAAAAATTTTAGGGATTGTTTGTAACTATCTTCATTGCAACCGCTTATCAACAGCATCATGGTACAAAATGGGCATGCATTTTCGCAAGTTTCATTTCCTTCAGCCTTTTAAGACATTAATAATGGATTTATTGAAAGTTATACAGCCTATTTGTGGAGCAAGTCCATCAGAAAATGAAATTCTGACAAGTGGAGGTTCTGCTTTCACCCACAGAAGGACTACACCTAAACCACCCCAAACAGAACAGAACAACAGAATCTATTTAAGAAGTACTCTTAAAATTACAAATTAACATAGTTCATTGTGGTTTGTTTTGACAAGAGAGATCACGAACTGATTTTCAACTCCATTTGTTTAGGACTGTTTGAAAGAGGACTCCCTACTACCTTAGGCTTTTCTGAGAAACTTAAACAAGGTAGCTAGGATCCTTTTTCAGCAGAACCGATTTATGACGTTCTAACAGAATATTCCAGTTTTTAGTCAGCATAATTAGCTGTGAAAGATTCATACCAAACTGAGGAACCTGAAAGGTGATAATAAACCCCTGAACTTACTTCCATTCAGAAAGGCTAATATTCACCGCTTGAAGAATACAAGTACTGTTAATAGAAAACAAAGTCTAAGAGGCTCTCATCTTGTTAGATTTCTCACAGTTTCTCTTTCAAATAGAAAATATTTAACCAAGAAAAATGTACAAGTCTAATTGCCCAGCAAGACTATTCTATGATAGCAGAGATTTAAAACAGAAAAAGGATCAGGTTAGGAACACAAGCAGCCATATATATTCCAACTATGAAAGCTGGGATGGAGTATGGATAGGATTAGTACTAACACCGATGAAGACAGGTAGGAGACTATCGAAAAGGGATCAGATTTTTTCCCATGAAACAGATTGGTTTAAGTAAAGGCACTTATTCACCTTCCTACCCTGGAAGCAGCCTTTGCAAACACTCCGCAGTTACCCCTCATTTGTGTAGTGAACACGAATGGCACAAACGTGCCACAAAACCAGAAACATTTTTATGCTATTTTATCAGATATGGGAACTGCACTTAAAACCAGAGATTTTAAAACGAAAGTTCTGTCCAGGCTCAAACATTCAAGTCAGCAAATACAGATCTAAGCACAAAACTGAATTAGGAGGCTTTGAAGTTGACAAAGAAATCATGACCAATTCACGCAATTACGGAGACTAAACCAGAAAGCAAGTAGACTCACCTTTAATAAGGTTATGTCTCTATTGTAAAAACACTACTTCGCTTAGAAAAACTAGGTTTTCTCTAAACTTTAAATCTGATATTTTCAAGGTGATACAGCGGAGGGCTTGGGGGAAGGAGGAAATAGAATGGGTATAAGTCACAACACCTGAATGCTTAGAAGCAGCCTTGGCTTCCTACGTGAAAGAGTCCGTGACTATCCTCCCACAGGACAGTCGATTTACCTCTTGCAAATATTTCCCAAATACGCTAATCAATCAGGAAGTATCCCTTTTTACAAACGAGATCTCATTTTTCACAAAAAACAAAATGGATTTAAACATAGTTGGCTGAAAATAATGCATTTCTGAATGTGCTTTCCTATGCTTCATTAGGACCAGTCGAACAACTCAGAGAATAGCGTTGCATCCTTCCACTTGGGGTAGGTACACAATCAGAAAACATTCATAAAATGGTGGTAACTGAAAAATCTCTGAGTCTTTCTATGGACACAGCAGTATCCCCTCTGAACACTAGTGTTATGACTGAACAGATTTCCGTTCTCCTTCAACTTTTATGCTCCAGCACACAACAAAATAAACCCACTTTATCTTATCACAGTGAACACTCCTACATCTTATCTCTGCATTAATATGATTTTATTCTTCCTGAAAAATCTTGTGTCATCTTATTATAAACCTATGAAGGTTGATTTCTAAAGCACCCAACATTACCCCGTGGCTCTTAGGGCTCAGTAAATGCGATACTGTATGTGTTCCTGTGCATGTCGTTAATACACGTGCTGAAATAAGTCAGATTTTTACGGATTAAAGAGCATAGCAAACTGTGACAGTGTTGACGCTCAAAGCAACATGCATCGTCAGTAAATGAACTCTGCATTTAACAACGTTCTCCTTTAAAACTCTTAAGAAAACTGCATCCAGATAAAACAACATAAACAATTTCCTAGCAGCATTATTTACTCTTTCTATTCATGCTAAAAGTTATTCTCTGTATAAAGGAGTGTGCAAGTGAGCAAGGCACAGGTGTCTCGGTAGCACAAAGGTAACATTTCAGTTTTACATGCAAAAATGCTGTCCTACAGATCTGGAAATCTTGCAAACCATATACAGAACCTCATGCATCTAGAAAGAGTTGCTGTTCTAAAATGAAACTAAGATGCTTTCCATCAGCATTTTTTTATTTTATTATTTCTTTCACTATCAAAACCAGTAATAAAATAATTCAATCCATACCACATGAATCCTAATCTGATGCAATCTACATACAAGTATGTGCTGAAGAGGCTTTCAGCTATATCAGTTGTTGGTTTTTTTTTTTTTTAAAGCTTATTTCTCACCTCCCCAGATTTTCCTGTTGGATTTTTTGAAATGCTATAATTTCATACATGTTTAATTAAATCTCTAATTTATTTTTTTTATTTTCTTACATATTAAGAAATCAACTTAAAAATACACTTCAAAAACAAGCACCATTTGCCTGTAAATAAACAATTGTGGATTTTAGGATTTCAGCGTTAAGACTGAAAATCCTGAAGTTCCACTTAAGGTAGTCAATGCAAGGCGAATGGTAAAAGAATGAGATTCTCAAGTCCGAGTTCATTACTTGCTGACTTACTTCAACTTCTCTCCAACAGACTGGTTTTTTTTGCAATCACGTTGTTACAGCATTCTGAGAAATTTAAAAATGAGCTCTTGACAAAAGTTTCAAGAAAATATATTTATGCAATTTTAGCAGAGGAAGAAAACATAATAAATACAACAATTTCTTACAGCCTTCTTTACAAGATATTTTTACATTCAAACCACATTTCTGTTACAAATTTCAACTAGTATTTCAAATTTTAAAAGACTACATTCACTGAAAAATGCAAGAACTTTTAATGTTAAAAAATAACACATCTCAAAGAGTGCAAATGTTTTATTTATTGTGGCTAGTGCTAAGTGTTCAAGTCCTTAGAACACTGCAAGATACGTATTAGATCAGCAATATTGCAAGCTTCCAAATAGCACGCACAACTATTATATTAAGTGAACAATACAGATTGTAATTTTTCATGATAGAACCTTGATTTGTCTCTCAGATAACATTGAAAAAGACTTCTCCAAATTTCTCCAATCATGACAACATGAGCTTTTTACAAATCCCACGCTCAAGTCCTCAGCTGAAGCAAAATGGATCTAAGCTTGAACCTCCTCAAAACAAGACAACTACCAAGTAAGTTTGATTCCATTATGACACGTTCATATAGGTCTTCGGAGTGCAAGTCATACTTTCTTGGCAGAAGCAGATGCAATTCCATCGGGATTTTTATTTCCATAAACTGGAATTGGAACAGCAATCCCTTAGATTCTGTAGGATAGCCGTAGCTGTGTTTTGACAGCCATGAGGTTTTGTTAATTTTCTAAGCACCATCTACTCAAACCAGTTTTCCTTCAGTAAAAAATGTACAGCATCATCAAATCCATTCTGGTACAACAATTCCATTTTCTCCTGGTTTGGTGGGAACAAAGCTTGATTAAGTCTTACTAGGTTGGCTAGAGACAGCTGCAACAGAGCAAGAAGTTATAAATTAGCTCAAAGTAACTTATGTAGACTTGACTGTGTTGCTGTCTGTTCTGTCATCTGTTTCCTGTGCCATATGTAACAACAAAAGACCAGCATGGCTACGTCTACACTAGTAAATTAACCATGTTCAGGTGTACTGCTGAGCGCCAGGACAAACTGGCATAAAGAGTTGGCATATGAATTACTAAACTCACAGCCTTCAAGACAGACTGTCTGCCTGTAAAACTGCCCGAAGTTTCTGGAACATTTTAACTTCAGAAACATTCCCAGAACCGTCTGGCAGAGTAGTAGCTGGCACATGCTAAACTTGTGCAAGGAAACATTTTGACAGCTTACTAGTGCAAACAACCACATTCTTGGGAACATTCCCAGGCAATGTTTAACATATGAGTATAAATGTAGCTTGTATTACCAACAAATTAAGGACTACTCAGCATCTCAACTGGTCACTTTGATGGTGTAAAGAGACGTCGAAACTTTGTTCTTGAATAAAGACATTATTAAATTGTTTACAAAAAAAAATATAATTAGATTTAAAGTTCTGAATGCTTGACTTTTATGATTTATTTAATACTTTAGCCACATACTGTATTACACAAAATTTTGAAAAACAGTATCAAAATGATACTCATTATTTGAAGTAAGCAATTATTCAAATTCTGACATTAATAGATGGAGGAGATTCAAAGAGACAGAAAACCGTTCACATTCCAATCCAGATGAATGAAGATACACAAATCTTCAGATTACAATATTGCTGGAAAAAACTTTCTTCTTAGTTTGAATTTTTGCAGCTCTAAAAGCTAATGGTGCTGCAAATGGAATAATTTAAAATGTTGCTCGAGATTCTGCACAAGCCTGCGCTTGCAGGAGCCTAGACGCAATGTAACTCTGCAATTAATTTTCTATCTCTAAGCTAATCTAATCACAAGCTCATTTTAATTCCTCTAGATGCACTAGATATTAGATACAAATCACAATCAAGAAATATACAGTAAGCGGTGCACATATTTTCAATACATATGAAATCAATAATCTTATGCTTTATGATCATGATCATCTACTATCATGCTTAAAATCTCTCTGAGAAACTTTATAGATTCAGAAATTGGTTCAATTTAGGATGACATTACTCAAATTGAGAAAAACATATTAAGAAATGCCTAAAATAATTTAAAAAAAATAGAAAGAAAAAATAAAGATCAGCAATAATTTTTACTAATGGGAGTATTTTTTTGACAGCTACTGCTATTCAGTATTTTCTTTCATCGTGTCAAAGGGAGCTTGCAAAGACAGAAATTTCAACGATGAAAATGAGACCATAAAAATCAGTCTCAGCCTATATTTCAATATACAGAAATGTTTCTGTAACATCTAACAAAGTAACTTCTGGAAAAATGTTCTGGTATCAAATATTAAAAATCCTAAAACCAGCTCTCTTGAGCAATAAGGTGACAAGTCATTTTATACCATTTCAAATGTATGACGAATTTGTATTTCAAATTCAGTTAGAGCAGCTAATTTCAGCAAGTATAGCGGGATGTTCTGTAGTTTCACCCTCTTGAGGTTTTCTAGAGAAGTCTTTTTTTTTTTTTCCCCCCTATAAACACTCTGCCTAGCCAGATACAGCTGATACCTAAAGCAAGCCTAGTTGATACATAAGCAGAAAATAAACACTTAAAAATAAGTATGACCTCAACTGCTCAACAACTTTTTCTTCTTCTGAAGTTATTTAATCAAAAAAGCAACTCACCATTATATCTTGTTTTGCAAATTTAACATAAAGATCCACACGTCCTTTATCTTGTGGACAGATATCTAATCGGCCGCTGAAAGGAGAAATTGTCACAGTTCTTCCAACCGGCAAGATAGGAAGGCCATTGGTAAGGCCACCATCAACCCACTTCTATTGGAAAAAAAAAAAAAAAAAAAAAAAATTTCAAAGTAACCTTTGTACAGTATGTTCATTAACCGAATACTTCATCTTTCCTGTCCTGTCCCTGCCTTCTCCACCCCACCCTCAAGAAAACTTACAAGTTTCCTTCTCAGAATATCACGCACAGGCTTGAGCCTGAGGCACAAAAATCAAGGAACTGACAATGTACACACAGAGTGTTTAATTAATGAGCGTTTGGCATAATGTGTAAATACATGTGTAATAAATTTATTGAGCTATTAATAAGGCTTGTTAGTTAGTTGATCTACTAACAAAATGCCCCATGGAGAATTTTTCTCAACACATACATGAAAAGAGAAGATTGTTAATACTACATGGGAACCACATCAGATAATGTATACTCGTCTAAAACATCACTCTGATTCAAACTAGGAGCTGGACAACCTGTATGTGCAGGCAAACTGACTGCACAGGCTAACCTAAACATGCCTTCTCTCTTCTTCTTCCACAGCCTCCTGTCTTCTTACACACACAACACAGGACAGCAATAGCTAGAAAGTGGAGGGTAAACATGACAAGAAGCTGAACAAATATGGCACATAAGAGGGAGAAGACATCACGTCTGCTACAGGAGTTGAGTACAGGAAAGAATGGGGAAGACAAAACAAAAGCAACTAATAAATATCTTGCAAAGCCCCACATATTTCTTGGTTCTAAAGGCAGTCTAGGGGCACAAGCCTGATCTTCACAGGGACCACAGCAATTCCACCCCAGTACAAGCAGCAACAACTGTGACATCTCTTTCCAATATATTTTATACATTAATATTTCTTTCTGTCCTTACATGCATAACCCAAAACTCAACATCAGTCTACTGGATAGATGCATTCACTGACATCATACATGAGGTCTGGTGATCAGATGCATCTCACTGAAGTTAATACATCTACAGTCAAATTACTCATTCTACACTTCCTTTATCGTCAAGGAAGAGAAAACACTTTTAGCACATGATTCACCTTATCCTAAAAAAGGCATTTACATCTGATTCGAGTTGTACTGAAACAGTTCTTTTCTTCTCCATTAATTAAAAAGGAAACATACATTAACTAAGTAGACTACTACAGACACTTAAAGCTAGGCAAGTTGAAATGTTGTAAGAAATAATATTATAAGATTCACCTCAGTTTTTTCTTAAGGGTTTGACCTCCCCAAAGATAAACTGAATAATCCAGGATATCGGCTTCAAGTTTCGTTAACACAGAACAATACAAACAAATGACAAATTGTACTAGTATTCTTTAGCACCAATCAGGTTTTCTGCTGTAGGTGATACTACATGCGACTGCTACGAAATGGCAAAATAATGCAAATTTTTCCACAAAATCACTGAAAATGTCATAGGAATTTAGTCACAAAATTAAAAAACAAAAAAAATCTCCCACTAAAAGTATACTATTAGAAAGTTCTTTATGACATCTAAATTAAAGTTGTCTTCAAATTCTTAGCAAGACACTGGCTTTCAATGTAGTGCCATACAGGAAGCATTATCTCAGGTTACAGTGTTTGGTCTTCAGAAGCCCCTGAGATTCTCTGAGGTGCATCACCTGGTGGTATAGATCCCTCTCAGCTGTGTCCTTTACTCTCGCTTAAAGCAAACTTCCTCTTAATTCTGCAAGTGTAGATTTCTCCCAGTGCTCATCTAAGTTCATGCAATCAAAATACTTTGTTGTCACTTGCCCCTCCTTCCTCTGCCAAATCCGTATCTCGTGGTAAGTGAATTTACTCTTTTACACATGGATATATAGCAAGCACTATTTGGGGACGTTGCTTTGTCATTCTACCCCACCCTTTTCTTCACTTTCTCAGATGAAAATTTGCCATTCCACACTTCTGTTATGCTCCTAATTATAAGCTGCAAATATTCCCATTCAGTAGTCTCCATGGCCCTTTTCACCCTATTATTTCATAACACGCTTTAGAGCTTGACTCTTGACATTAGCTCCTGATGTCAGTATCTACAATCCACCACTGAATTCCTTCACCTTCCACAAAAATCATATTTCTCAATGCTTAGGATTCAAATTGTTTTGCCTTAGAAAAGGGGGCAAAAAAAAGTAAAATTCCTAAACCTTTTAAAGCTATCTTCCAGACTTCTCAAAATCCATTACACCATTGCAGCGATAACTGTGAGTGAAGCTGCAACACACCTTAACGTTTCTAACACTCAGGCTTTTTTTCCTTTGAGTGTGTGTGTCTATATAAATAGTCATTTATTATTGATTTCTATGCAATGATCCTTGGAGTACTAAGTGGTTTTTTGTTGCAATTCCTATAGTGACAAGAACAGGGGAGTCCCTACCTAAGCCAAGCCAAAGACACTAGCAGATGACATCATTAATATCTTTCACAAGTCCAGCTTAGTAATTTTACCACTTAAAAGTTTTCCCACTTTAAAAAAAATCTGATTATTTAGGTTTTTCCCTCCCGTCCTCTTATGTAACTTCAATATTTATTTGAAAATCAAAACATTTACCAAGAGAAGGGAAATACTTTTTTTATTAAGCACTATCTTTCATAGATTCTGTTATTCCTGGCTGACATGCCCTCTGTCATTTTATTTTCTTTCAAGTATTTGGGAGAAACAGCTTCTCAGTCAAAAACATTTTGGCTCCACAGTCCCTCATGTTACACAGATAAAATAAAACATAGATGCACTGCAAATAAAGAGATGTGATGCCCCAGATTCTTTTAATTCCATTAACCAATTATTGAAAAATGCTTCTTAGCTGACGAGGCAAATTCCTGGTAACTTCTGAATCAGTTTCTCTTTTGTAAGTACAGTGCAAAGACAGAGAAAATTCTGAAATAATACACAACAAAAACCAAACCAGGCAATGAAACTGAGGATGAGGGTTGGGCCTAATATAGAATCTACCCATTTACCAGTAGATGGTTTTTACAAAGCTGCCTCATCATCAGATACAGTCAATTCAATCACCTGCGGATCTTTATCTGTCTTAAAGATTAACCTTGCCAGAGATTCAGAGGACACCAAACCAACTCAAAGTAAAGTAATTTCCCATGGAGCAAGTTTACCCTGCTATTAATGGTAGCCTAGTCCAAGGGCACCTTAAATACCCAACCCAGGTAAAAAGTAACTTGAGGCCACTAATAGACTATAAATTCTCAGATGTTATTTTACGCTGCCTTTTCCTTCAGATTATTTTTAGGTGCATCAAACCAGAAGAAAACAGACTATGAATAGACTGATGTTACATCTATGCTACCATGCAATTTAGTTGATTCACCCCAAAAGTCTAGCCTCCAATCATGCATGCTACAGCTATGCTAGCTAATTCCAGCGCGAGCCAAATGCTTGCCAAAAAGCATTTGTCCTAAAAAGAAAATCGCAATGCTGGGAACAATTTACCCTGGGTTTCACTCTCTATAGGCAGTATGGACAGACTAGCAACAGGTCTGGCTATGTTCTGATACTATTCCAGCAAAACTGCACCATACTCCCTTACATATCATGCAACCTGACTTCAGATTACATACTGAAACACATTTCAAAAACACTCCCAGATGACCTGGTGACAGCTATGCAGGTGATGTATGTAGTCCAGACAAGATTCAGATCAACTGTCCTGAAGCACACTGATAAGGCCAGTAGACTCGAGCAGCTAGCAGGGAGTAAGCTCTATTCCATACTGCCATGGACCACATGGCCTAAGGAACTTCCTGAAATCAGTGTAAATGCACACAGACAGAGCTTTGGTCTGTTACAGTAAAGCTTTCAGGAAACTTGGAATATGATGCTAGACAGGGAACTACTCGAGAAAGTCCAACTGAGGGCTACAAAGATGATCAAGGGACTGGAGCACCTCTCTTACGAGGAAAGGCTGAGACATCTGGGTCTGTTTAGCCTGGAGAGGGGAAGACTGAGAGGGGATCTCACCAATGCTTATAAATATCTAAAGGGCAGGTGTCAAGAGGATGGGGCCAGACTCTTCTAAGTGGAGCCCGGTGACAGGACAAGGGGCAACAGACACAAGTGAGAACACAGGAAATGCCATTTCAACACAAGGAAAAACTTCTTTACTTTGAGGGTGGCAGAGCACTGGAACAGGCTGCCCAGAGAGGTGGTGGGGTCTCCTTCTCTGGAGATATTCAAAACCCACCTGGATGAGTTCCTGTCCAGCTTGCTCTAGGTGACCCTGCTTTGGCAGGGGGTTGGACTAGATGATCTCCAAAGGTCCCTTCCAACCCCTACCATTCTGTGATTCTGTGAATATGACAGGTGGCCTCACAGAGCCAAATCAATATCCATTCTGTCTTACTGACTTCAGTGCTTACCATTTCTGGATCATGAGATTACATGCCATGTATCTGGCTCTATACTGCAGGCTTTAGGGCCCCTATTACCCCCTCACATATCCTCATTACCCATTAATCCAAGCCATGGAACTACTATTGCTATAGAGATCCTATGATTTTTGCTCTCACCAGTATTCTGGACTAAAGAATGGGAGTCACGCTCATTTATGGGCAATGGTTTTCTCAAAAAAAAAAAAAAAAAAAAAAAAAATTTCCTCATACCACAAATGCACTGTTTTACAGAGTACAAGAAAAGTCGCTGCAGACATGCAGAACTAATCATTCTAAAAAATTACAATAAACGAAAGCAACCTTCTTCTCAGAAACCACCTTTTCTGAATCTCACTTAAGAAGAGTAGTAAGAAGTTTTGGGAATGACAAAAAGGTTTCAAGTAACAGAAGAACCAGTTTCTGTGAAACATTAATTGATTTCACTTCTGAATACAAAAAATAAAGTTGGGCAGGAACAAGAACTGTCCACTAAGAAGAGGCTGCAGGTATTTCAGTAAATACTGTGGTACCCACGCAAATCATAATAGCAGTGTTCATGCAGTAAAATGGGTTTTAAATAAGTTTAGGACAAAACTCTGAGCCAACACTTCAATGTCTTAATTAAAAGACCACCACAAGAAATTTAACAATGACACTTCCCTTTAACTATTGGCAGAATTAACCTAAAACATGCATGTATGCCCTTTGAGCTGCACAAGTAACATATAAAGGCTCCAATCAACAAAATTTCCAGACGCTGGGAAGCTGCAAGCAGTCTCCATTAAACTCAAGCAGTCAGGCAATACCGATTTAAACCCTTCAAACATTTTAGCTGATACGTATTGCTGTGTACATAATTCTTTTCTGACATAACGAACTCCAACTCCCTCCTGCTAGAGACAAATGCATGTGGTTTTGTGTGGATTTTTTGGCAGGGTGGCTGTGAGGATTATAGATGTCCTAAACACATCATTTGGATGTGTATGAGGAAATACAGAAAAGAGTATCACGTAGCACTTCTCAGAAAGGAGTAAATATCTGTTTTCATGCTTCTAGTAAATACAGAGTAAACAGTCAAGAATATTCTTAATATATTTATGTAAGAAAGACAAAACAGTTCTTGAAGCTAAACCAAGCACAGCCAACTGTGAAAAAGTTTTCTTTACAGTAGTGTATACCTCTCAAAACTTCACAGCCATGCTACTATAGGAAAAAAAAAAAAAAAAGAAGTTTATTCTTTATGCTTGTCCAGAGATAAGAGATTTGAAGGTACCTGGTAAGCATGTAACTCTGTACAGAACATGAGAACAACACACACATGTACTCCAGCAGTGCCCAATCTGCCAAGATCTCCCTTCCACTAAACAGAAAAGCAGAATTGTGGTCCTTTAAGTTGCAAGAAACATTTCAGAGTGGTAACAGCTTGTCATGAGAAGCATCTTTACTAAGAGAACTTCCTTCTTGTGGTAAGTGTTAGACATTATCTTTAAGGAAACAGATTCATGCTACAGAGATCTTCTCAGTCTCAGCACCCACAATTTTTCAAACAACACATGAACAAGTTCATGTCTTCTTTCATGGTGTTAATCTACAGTATCAACAGAAACAATAACTGTTCTACAAAATATAGTACTGCAGTTGCCTTCCCTTAAGATCAAATAATTACATCATAAATGAAGAATGCTTTCACACACACAAAAAAAAAAGTTGGAAGTTAAACTTAATGAAAAATTACCTCTCCTTTATATTCCACTGGCTTAATTCCTGCATATACTGGTACAAAACTACTTGCTAGTAGGACCTATAGAAAAAAAAAAGGAGAAAGACTAGAGAATAACATTGAAGAGAAGGTAACGAAGTAATTCTGAAACAATGCATATTTTCATAGATATTTATCTATATTAAATAATAGGTCAGTAATAAATCAATGCATTAGTTTTACATAAATCCATTGTTATCTCAAAATGTCCTCTTGTTGTGGTATGTCAAAATGTGAATAAAACTATTCAACAGGGTTCATTTGTTTACGACTTGACAGCGACAATTCTCAAAACAAAATACCACAAAATAACTCACTGATTAATGTGATCCCACCTCTGGGGCCTTCAAAATAAGAAGGACATGGACCTGTTGGAGTGGGTCCAGAGGAGGGCCACAAAGATGATCAGAGGGCTGGAGCACCTCTCCCATGAAGAGAGACTGGGAGAGTTTCAGTTGTTCAGCCTGGAGAAGAGAAGGCTCTGGGGAGACCTTATAGCAGCCTTTTCTCTACTTAAAGGGGGCCTACAGGAAAGATGAGGAGGGACTCTTTATCGGGGAGTGGAGCGATAGGACAAAGGGTAATGGTTTTAAACTGAAAGACAGGAGATTTAGATTACATATTAGGAAGAAATTCTTTCCTGTGAGGGTGGTGAGACACTGGAACAGGTTTCCCAGGGAAGTTGTTGATGCCCCATCCCTGGAAGTGTTCAAGGCCAGGCTGGATGGGGCTTTGACCAACCTGGCCTAGTGGGAGGGTGTCCCTGCCCATGGCAGGGGGGTTGGAACAAGATGATCTTTAAGGTCCCTTCCAACTTTATGATTCAAAAGCATACAAACTTAGTTTTACGCAATGTGAACTAAATCAATGATTTTGCAGAAACTAAATATGCATATGCTGGAAAAAAAAAATGCAATCTAGAGTATTGTCAAAGAAGCTGATCCAGTCATTCTGCTAAAATACTTATATAATGTTTACTCTTCTAATTATTCAGATTTTTTAAGAATTCAAAATTTTCAAAATACTATGAACAGCCTGAAAATTCACATATGTATATCTTTATCTAACATTTTTCAGTATTTCCCTAACACTAACAGACCAGTGTGGACTCCTATTTCACAGCTCCCACTTTTCCAAACTAAATAGAATCGCAGAATGGTTTAGGTTTAGGCACTGCTCTGTCACAAACATACAAATCATGCCTCTCTTGCCCTTCATCTCCAGTTTAAGAACTGCAAATCTAGGAATGCTGCTACATGATGATTGTAAAGACTCTTTCAGAAGCGGGAGATTATTAACTGCCTTTCCACATCCACTGGGAACAGCAAAAGAAAGTAAGAACTTAGAATTGTAGCAACGGATATTCAGTTTAGCCATGATGAAAAACTTTGGAACCATAAGGCTTGCTAAGTGTTGAAATCAACTGCATATGGAAGTGGAAAGATCTCTGGCAGAGAATACACAAGTTTTGCTGCTATAAAACACTGTTTGCCCAGCAGTACCTTTATCCATGCCTTAGAAATAGTACATCACATCTAGAAGAAGTGTAATACGCTTATATAACCTGAGAAGCTCTATCCTCCATGCTACCGGAGCAGCCACCAATATCCAGACTGCTGTATAAATGATACACGCTTAGCTGAAGGCATGCACAAAAGCATATATTACACTGAAAGAACAGACAATATGAATGCATTCCAATGTGCAATTATTCTGAATTTTATTACTATTATTCCAACCCATTCCACTGCTAGCTTATGGAGAAAAAGAATAGAACAGAAATCATTAAGTCAATTACAGAACTATTAAAGTACTAATAAAATATACGTGCTTCCAAGGTTATCTTGAAGCTTCTATCTGTCTTCAGGTTAGAAAAGATCACTGGAGAAACTATAAACCTACAGAATAATAATCTCCATGCTTGTCACTGCTGGCTAGCATAGCCAGAAATAACACTGTATAATCTGAGATAATTATGCAAAGATAATTACGCAAAAAGCTTAAGTCCTAAAAATTATGAGAACTGATTGACCATGTAGAATATAATGGGTCAAGATTTTTAAAAATGACACTTTAAAGGCAAACTTCCCATGCATACTTTGAGATTTTGTTAACAAGTGTTGGGTTTTTTTCTTTAAGTGTTAATTATAAGGAATCTTTTACTTACTCTAAGCATCCAAAAGGACAGAGAAAGAAGAAAATCGTTCTTATTCTATTTCCTCCTTTATTCTGCTGTATCTTATGATGTCCTCCACTAAGATATAATCAATTACTAGAAAGAACATTTGCCTTACATGCATCTGCATTCATCCTACAATTTCATATCAGCTTATGCATACAATCCTGATCCAAATTTAAAAAGTGGTATTCAAAAGAAAATAGATGGGCAGTAAAAGATATACTTTCCAGCGACAGTTAAAATACAGTTTATCTATGGTACTTAACATTACATTATATCTATTCCCCACAAGGACTTGTAGAAAGTGCTGGATTTTATTATTTTTTTTGTTTTAAGACAGGAACTTTCTTTTCTTACTTCCTCTTGTGATGAAACATAATATATATGGTATCAGTGACGTAAGAGATGCAAAAAGACTCTGAGAACTGTTACAAAATTTGGAGATCCTCTATTTTATTCTAATCTACTATAATCATTAGTTATCCAGTTACTTTTTAAACAGACTTTGCCTACAAGGTAGTACTTTAAAAACAGATGAAAGAAACACACACAAAAATAATTTTTTGCAGAATTTGTGAAACTGTAGGATCAATTCTGTTTCCATTACTTATGTCATGGTTGTAGCACCACTGATAGTGTAAGTGATTACTTGAGTAAAACAGTGACTTTTTGTACAGCTAATAACATACTCCTAAACCTTGAAAAAACCCAAGCATTTTTATTTAAAGCAGCAATATTCAACTTTATTACCTTAATGAGGTCCTCCCTGGAGGCAAAACTTGAAACCAAGTGGTTTTCCCCATTTTTCGTGTTAGTGACTGACACATAGAGCCGGTTCTCAGCTATCTCATGAGCATTAGAAGGAAGAATAGACTCTATGCCTTCCCTAGAGCAAAGAAAATGCTAAACATTATTCACCATCATTATTTAAAAACCTTGCAAATAAGTTAAGGGTGAAATAGTGCTGAGCTCCCCACAGCACAGCAAAAATATGCACACTCTCCATTCTCACTTAGAGAGCTTCACACAAAAATAATCTTACAGATAGGTACCTAAGTGTTTTCATAAAATCATAACCAGGCGTTACAGCACCGAAGTCCAATTTTCTAACTTCCTCTGCAAATCCATAGGCAAACTGCTTACATTTCTGCAAATTAAAATATTCACGATTAAGGATGTTTTAACTATGGGAAGTATGTTCAACTGTGGTATCTAAAACTTACTAGCAGCTAAAACTTTAATGAAGAGAGAGCTATAAGATCAGACTAAAATATTTTCCCATATGTTTTTCCCATATATTCCCATATCGTTTTTCTATGTATAACCACTGCTAAATGATCAGTTCTCTGAACCATGTCATTACAAGAACAATCATTTACATTTCAAGTGTAAAGCCACCTTTTATTTTAAAGATTACTTTGGTACTAAAACCAGACACAAGTACCTTAAGATACCTATAAGCATTAAAAAAACCCTACAATTGCTACAATTTCTTCTCACTAATGCAAAAAAGCTGCTACTAACAAATACAAATATTTAATGAATAAAACTGGAAGTATTTACTGAATGGAATACTACGATAGAAGACAAAGGAAGAAAAGACAACTGCAGAAAACCAGGCAAAAGATTCCACTGTACAGAGAAACTCTTTTGCGCAAGCTGAAATGCATAGTGTTAACAACTGCAGAAAAATACCTTGAAGCGTGACCCATAAGAAGTCCTAAAGGAGAGTAAAGCAATAGGTAGCATTTATTTTTTAGCAAAAAGATTCTGAAACAATGAATTATGATTCTGAATGCGTAAGACTCAGTATTCATATACCTTTTTTTATCTTTTGATGCAGACTTCTCTAACGACTTTAGGGACTTGGGGAAAAAACTAAATCCAATCTTATGCAACTTTCTGAAATTGGTACTCAATAAATACATTATATCCATATTCACCTCTTTAACCACACGTTTACAGAATAAAAGATTTGTCTATAGATAGTCTGGGGTCCCTAGCTTACTAGCTTCCTGCACAAAAAACAAGTACGTTGTTGGTAACAAAATAAATGATTGACATGGCCAGGGAAGAAAAAAAAAAAAAAAAAAGAGAAGTGAATGTGTCCTACTGAGGAGGAAGGTGCAGGATTTAATGAATGGAAAAAGAGGAAAGAGTTGGAGTGAGGATTAGTATGAGATCAGGAACAAGCTGGCTGAAGCAGTTTAACTTTCTCAGATCATTCGTATAACAGAGCAGTCACACCTAGGTGAAAGACAGAAGTGTAGTTCTTGCATCCACTTTCTCTATATGGCCTTCTGATAAACGCATGAAAAAGGTTTGTTAAGAGGTCCATACCTCTTAAAGCAACAATCACTGTAAAGATCTGTGCTATTCCATTTCACATAGGTTAGATTAGCATGTTTACCCTAGAAGGTATTTGCCATTTCCAGTTCCAAGCCAATTCAAATATGTAAAACTAGTTACATGCACCCCGTCTTGGAATTTATTCTACGTGAGGCAGTTAGGCTTCTTCTCTAGTCAATCAGTTGGAAAGAGGCACATTCAGACACCTCTCTCTCTTAACAGAGAAGAAACCCACAAAACCCTACATAGAAGCACCTGAGAACTACTATCTTTATATCTAAGATGCTTTATTAAAGTGACAGGGAGCTAAGAGTAACAGGGAGGTACATGAATCCAAACCTAGGAGAAGGACAGAAAACTACTTTCCATATTACAAGTTCTAAGAATAGACCATACCTACACTCTCAATTCTTGCTGCCAAAAGGGAAAACTTCTTACAGCTATGAATTGTTTATAATTTTACTGCTAGAAGCATTAAACAATACATCTAAATTTTAAATAGTGACTGAGGACGTGTTTAGAAATTATAACTACTTGTACTGAGTAAAGCAAACTTGACATCAAACACGATCAAGGTACTTTTGAAATAAATAGGTGCTTATCTATATAAGCCTCCCTAGAATTCTCAAGTCCCATGCCTTTTCAACAGTGACAAAAATCTAAGATACAACTGAAAAACATTTGCAAACTGTCATATTAGAACAGCAACAGTCAGAACAAGAAATCCTCAGTGTTACATTCTCTCCAAAATAAGGAAAGATTCTACTAGAGCTTTAAGACTAGGAGATGGAGGACATCCTTATTATGGGTTGTCTAACACAGCCATCTCCGGGGAAAAAATGAAAAATAATTAACTGATGGAAGACATATTTTTGGATATAAAATATTTCAAGTTAGAAATGTAATAAAAGTAATAATATAATTAACTTGATATGAAAATTTAATTCTATTCAGTACATAACACTGCCTTTACTTAAATTCTATGAGAATTAAGAATTATTCCTCCCAAAAAATACCTCTCAATTTTCCATTTGAACAATATAACAGAATGACTAAATAATAATAAAAACAAAAAGTTAATGAAACATCCTTCAGTTTGTATTAAAACAACGTATTTTCAAGCAAAAATCCATCAGGCTCAGTGTAATATAGGCTTAGTTTCCACGAGCATAAAAAATAAACACTCTTGTAATGTTTTTACTTAGAAATATTTTTCTAAGTTGGACCAGGCTGGGAACAAATGTTCATAGCCAGAACCTAGTATAACCAGAAAAATTTCATTGGGCTAAGAAAAGGCTAGCTGCTGTGCTCGCCCTAGAGGAAATTAAAGTCAGAGGTATGCATTATACCAGGCAAAATTGAAACTGGACTATTAGTCAGAGGCTACAGAAAAGGAGTAACACCTGAACACAATACAAGTAAGGTTTTCTTCACAAAAGAGTGGAATTTTCCTAATACCAAATTGTCTAAAGAATGCACCTAGGGAGTGGTGGGGTGGAAATTGGCCAGGGAAGAACTTGCTGCTGAAAGTAACAGAAGTACAGTTAACTGTAAGCTAAGTTCATATCACAGCAGAAACAACCAAGCAGAAAGATCAGTGGCAAAGTGTGGTATCGGCTGTGACTTTTGTTTGAATCAAACGCAGTGAAAATTCTAAGAAGCGAGGCCCAGAGAAAGTTACCTGATGCTCACTGGACTGAAACCTAAGTGTACTTTGAACAAAAATCTAGCAGCCTTTTTTTCCACCCACAATAATGCAGTTTATTATAATTAAAAATATTATAGAAATATTAACATTTTGGCAAGGCCTAGTCCTCTACATATGCTAAGGCAAAGTCACCACAGGCATTTCAGAGGGCAAAGCAGCCTTAACTTAAGGGGAGAAACAAACAAAGAAAAGCCAACGGTCTCCCACAGAACCTGTAACAGAGTACTCATTGACTATCACTTTTCTGTCTCTACATGACACCATATCAATGGTGAGAAAAGGGCAGCATCTCTGGAGGGGAAAAAAAAAACCCAAATAATGTCAGAACAGAACACTGTGAGGGTTAACCCTCCCTGGCATACAGTGGGGCTACTGCTGTTAAATCATGAACTATACCGAGTCCAAAGGAGGTGCACAAGCCACTTCTTGCACTGTCTAATGGAGCACGGACAGCAAGGAAAAAAATTGATTCGGTGCATGGTGTTCTCTGACTTTGTGAAGATACAGTCCATCTGCCATCTTCATCTCCTTTCACGAAGGGATGAAAAGATGGTGCTATGCATTTGCTTAACAAGGCCTACCTCTAGCCAAGAAAACAATTATTAACTTTGTAACGTACACTGATTGAGTGCATATACATTTCAGTATATTAAAGTAAATGTTGAGCTGTATGCAACCAGATATATACACATGAAATTTATATTTGCATAGCCTAAAATATAAAGTTCATATGACAGACTTTTATCATAAGGAAATACTTGCTTCATAAACATTTCTGCCCATGAGTCACAGATTTTGTGACACATACACAAGTTCTGTTTCTTTATAAGAAGCAAGAAGAAAACCAAGAACCAAAATATTTAAGAAAACTTAATGGTGGATGATTATATCAAAAATATCCTTTAAAAATTATCATGTCCTATACCTACGAGTTTATTAATTTACCTCTATATTTTCTGGTACTGCTAATAAGACAGTGGCAGCCAGTGATCCCGCTGAAGCTCCCGCAAAAGCTTTCACAACTTTCAGTAACTTCTTACCATGCCTGTAAAAAGCAGCTGCTGCCCCCAAGTGGTAAATACCCAGAAACCCACAAGCTGCAAATGACAGATTGATATGTTTCATTTTTGCTGTGGAAATAAAGTTTCACAGTCAGAAAAAAGACTAGTTTTATATAATTTATTATTTTATTTTAAAATAATATTATAATATAATAATATACTATATAATTATAATAAATATAAACATATAAATAAAATATAATAATAAAAAATTTATTCTTTTGGCACGGAATGCATAATGTAGTATATCTATATAACAAAAAGCAGTTTAAGAACAGTAAAAACTTTTGATCACCAAATACACCAAACAAGTAGCTGTTAGTTTAGCCTCTCCAAAAATGAAAACAACTCTAAAATCCTCCGTAGCACAAATCACTTTTTCAATCAGGAAATATATATCTCTCTCTATATGCAACGTAACTGCACATTTTCATCCAATTTGCCAAAGAAATACAAAACAAAAGTAGTACTGAAAAGTGATAAAAGAATGCTGTTGGAGAGCCAACGTTGTTAGCCACCTAGAGTAAAAATCAAATTAATTATAAAACTGCTGGCTACTGTGTCAATATACTCCCCTCACACACACAGGCTTGAATCCAATATAATTCTCTAAGAAAGCAGTTTTTTGCTTTCTCTTTCTATGACCATGTGACCCACCTTCTGGATGCGGGGAAGGCTGTGGACGTTGTCTTTCTGGACTTTGGTAAGGCCTTTGACACCGTCCCCCACAGCGTTCTCCTGGAGAAGCTGGCGAATCATGGCATAGACAAGTGTACTCTTCGCTGGGTTAAAAACTGGCTGGATGGCTGTGCCCAGAGAGTTGTGATTAATGGGGTGAAATCCTCTTGGCAGCCGGTCACCAGTGGTGTCCCTCAGGGCTCATATTTGGGGCCAGTTCTGTTTAATATCTTTATCAATGATCTGGATGAGGGGATTGAGTGCACCCTCAGTAAGTTTGCAGGTGACACCAAACTAGGTGGGAGTGTTGATCTGCTTGAGGGTAGGAAGGCTCTACAGAGGGACCTGGACAGGCTGGATCGATGGGCCAAGGCCGATTGTATGAGGTTTAATAGGGCCAAGTGCCGGGTCCTGCATTTCGGTCACAACAACCCCAAGCAACACTACAGGCTTGGGGAAGAGTGGCTAGAAAGATGCCCAGCGGAAAAGGACCTGGGGGTGCTGGTGGACAACCAGCTTAACATGAGCCAGCAGTGTGCCCAGGTGGACAAGAAGGCCAACAGCATTCTGGCTTGTATCAGGAATAGCGTGGCCAGCAGGAGTAGGGAAGCAATCGTGCCTCTGTACTCGGCCCTGGTGAGACCTCACCTCGAGTGCTGTGTTCAGTTCTGGGTCCCTCTGTACAAGAGGGACATTGAAGGGCTGGAGCGTGTCCAGAGGAGAGCTACCAAGCTGGTGAGGGGTCTGGAGACCAAGCCATATGAGGAGAGGCTGAGGGAACTGGGCATGTTTAGTTTGGAGAAGAGGAGGCTGAGGGGAGACCTCATTGCCCTCTCCAACTACCTGAAAGGAGGCTGTAGGGAGGTGGGTGTTGGCCTCTTCTCCCAGGTGAATAATGACAGGACCAGAGGAAATGGTCTGAAGTTGCGGCAGGGCAGGTTTAGATGAGATATCAGGAAGAGTTACTTTACTGAAAGAGTGGTCAGGCACTGGAACAGGCTGCCCAGAGAGGTGGTTGAGTCACCATCCCTAGAGGTATTTAAGAAATGTCTAGATTTGGCACTTCAGGGCATGCTCTAGCGACAGAGATTGTAGGGTTTGGTTTTTTTGTGTGTATATTATTGGACTCGATGATCTCAAAGGTCCTTTCCAACCTCGAAGATTCTATGATTCTATGATTCTTTCACCCTTGGAACTCATTTGCTCACTACTATTATTAGTAATCATTAATAGACAAATTCTTATTTAAAGTAATTTCGTATTAAGAGAAAAGCACACAACATATTGTTGCTAATGTTAAAATAAGAAAGAATAAGAAAACATCAAAGTAAAATACAAAGCACTAAATGTATGGAAACACACACTCTGAAGGTATCAAGGACAGAATTTAAATCTAACAAAACGCAAACAGGAAGCCTAAGTTCAGATCCTTAGGGGTGGTTTATTTAAAAAAAAATAATGTATATTTTATTAAGTCTTCTGCTTCTGCAAATAACAAAAATTATGAGTGCAAGCCAATCCACAGAATATACTGTAAAGACATACAAGCTATCATACAGATTATCTTAGTATTGAATGAAAAATAAACTCCTAGTACATTTGGGTACACATCAATATGAATGGGACTAAAAAAAGTAAATCAGTATACTCAGACCTATACTTCATATAGGCCAGGCTGGATGGGGCTTTGAGCAGCCTGGCCTAGTGGGAGGTGTCCCTGCCCATGGCAGGGGGGTTGGAACTAGATGATCTTTACGGTCCCTTCCAACCCGAACCATTCTATGATTCATTTTTCTGGTTCATAATGAGATAGTGGATGAGATGTTTGTTTTGGAAATCATTAGCAGACACTATGGTATCAGTTTAGATGGTCACAAATCAAAAAGAGATGAAAACTAGGAAGAGTATCTAAAGCATAGTTACAGCAAGAAATTTCAGATTAAAGGATTTTTTTAAAAGAGAAAAAAATCCCTACAAATGCAGAAGACAATCACACTTCAATGTATGAAGAACTGGCTGGTACATTTTCTCTGAAGTAAGAAGAACAGAAAAGGATGTTATGTGAACTGAAAAGATTATTTGAATCTCAGATCAAAACCTACTGAAAATATACTGACTGAAGTCAGATGCCCATGCCTTCTCTTAGAAGACTTCATCAGGAAGTTATATTTTCTTCTATGAACTTCAGTTCTACCTAATTATCAGCTATTTTAAGTAATCACTGTTCTTTTTAGTGTCTGGATACATGGCATTCACTCTTTGATGAGAGTTAATTTCTTTACACTTAGATCCCATGCTTCTCTTATTTCTTCTTCATTCCCCTACCCAAGAACAGAGATTATCGAATGAGTAATCACATTGGTTTCTTGACTGACAAAAGCATTCAGTGAGAGGCGAGCACGCAATAAGAAAAAACACTAAGATTTGAAGTAAAGAAATACTGTTAAAGAATGCTGCTAATCTCACACTGTGTTAAGAGAAGACTAATTTCAAGTCCAAAAAGATGAAATAAATGCAATTGAAAGTGCAGTTAAAAATAAATCTTTCTTTTTTACAGAAGTACTTGATCCACTGGATTTGTATGGCATGCAATACAGCACTGTGTTACAGATTCCCCAAGAGAACTTCAAATCAAAAGTAGGAAGCGCATGACCGTGTTATCAAGTCACTATTTTTATTAATTAGGGTCAGTTCCCAGGTCTACATTTATCACAGTACCAATGTTAAGGTTCAAATGACAGATCCAGTGGTTACATCTAGCTGAGAAATTAGTTTTGCACATACATGTAACAACCCTACATGTGGGTTAATAATGAAAGAAAAAATAATCATTGAATCATAGAATAATTCAGGAGGTCTCTTGCCCAACCTTCTTCTGCTCAAAACAGGATCAGCTATCAGATCAAATTGGGTTGCTCAGGGCTTTATCCAGTTTTTAATTGAAAAATCACATAATGTTTAGCTCCTAAGTGATAGCTAGTACCTGTTGCTGGGCGAAACAACCAGGTCTTCTTTCATTTGTTCAGAATATTAAAATCAGTAGAGTATTGCAAATAATCAGCATTATAGAGAAGCAACAACAGAACATTAATATCTTCATTCAGCACTGTGCATCTACCTGCAGGGAGGTTCTGTACATTGAATTGAGGGCCTCTTACAAGTCTGTAACAAAGCACTTAACCTACAAAGATGACAGAGATGAGTAAGAATCATGGTTCTATAAGGAACTATCTGGTTGACAGGTGCAGTTAAGCAATGTTATTTCACCTTGCAAAGGAATCTCTGAGTAAAAGGAAAAGATAAGGAAGCATTCATTAGATGAACGTCCTGTAAAAATCAGAAAAGCAAGAAATAGGAAACCAAGATACGCACTTTTATAAGACTATAAACTTTGCCATTTCTTTTGATTCTTGCAAATATATCATGGCAACATTTGATTTGCAAGTTAGAAGGGTATATTTCAGAGACAGTATGATTCAAAAATTTCTTTTGCTTTCCTGATCTGGTATATCACTGCTCTCTTGATCAAAAAGAATAGTAGAGTTGTAACAACTCCCAAGAGGGCATATTGAGAAACTTAATTAAGTCTACAGTATGAATATTCCCTGTCAATTTGTTACAGAGTAAAAGAAATAAGAGCACACTCACATCTGGACATAGACCATTTTTCCAGCTGCCTGAGCAAACAGCAGAAATCTTGCTATCTTAGAAATAGTACAAAACACCTGTTCTACAAGACTTCAGACCAAATAGCCTTAAAGGGTTAAACTAAGTTCTGACTACTAAGTATATTATCTATTAACTGAAAGTTATATTGGCATGTGTTAAGAAAAAAAAAAAAAAAAATCAATGAACCTTAAAAGATGGACATATCAGAGATATGATGTAAATAGGACGTAGCAAACGCTTTTGCCACTGCTTTTCAAAAATCATCTTACATGATCATAAAATTTCAAAATATAAAGATTTTAACTGGCTAAGGGAATAGGTATGCTTTTGTTGTCTACAAGAAAAAAAAAAAAGAAGCATAAGAAAAGGTAAGTACAAGAAGAAACTAGAAGGACACCTGGGCTGTTCAATCTCATTACTACAGACAGTGCAGGAGCATTCAGGAATAAATATAAACCTAAGAGTTCTATTTAAAAGATTCTTGCATCTGTGAAAAAAGAATTCACGGGTGATTAAAAATATACTGGGTAGGTTGGGGAGGACATTTATGCTTAGTCAGCAGTATCTCATCCATTTGTAACCTACAACAGAATGTATGTAAGGGGACAAGCCTCTACAGCACAATTATGATATGGTACAATATGGCTTTTTCAGGATAGGTACCGTCTTCCTAATAGTCATGCACAAGAAATAGCACAGCAGTTTCTCATGCTGCTGTTTCCTAAGCAATATAATTATATAAACAGTGCACGATCTCAGTGTCTTAGCCAGTCATAACTATCTCTATGTCATCCCATTTGTAAACAAAAGCTGAAAATGCCCAAAGCAACTGACTAAAAAACCTTTACAAACAGAAATAAAATATACATAGAATGCGAATGACCAAGCACCCTGAAGCACAGGAGCTAAAATGTATGATGCATAAGAGCACATTTGAGGACGAGTTATTAGCTAGTAATGACAAAACAAGCAAAGTTATGGAAAGAACTGTTTAGCTAGGCAGCATTGCTAAAATAAAGGTCATAATTGAAAATATGAATTTACCTGAATCAGAAATCATCACTCACACAGGAATATTTAATTGTTTTTTCACATTTATAACAGAAAAAAAAAGTTCATTCTCCCAGTCAAAAACAGGCTCACACAAAACAACAACCCATCCAGCAGACTGTACTCTACTTAAGAGTCACCACAGTTGCTAGCAAGAAAGTGGGATAACCAAGTTTTGCATCTATACAGTCACACAGAATAAGCATTGTAAGAGTTTGATGAAGCTGAAGAAAAACCATTAAAATAACAATAATAGAAAATAATCAGTACACAATCCAATGAGCCATTAAGACACTTAGGAAAATCAAATGTGTCTTTGTAAACTATAAAAATTGTGTACAGTCCCCTTAATATTAAAAAATAACACATCACATGATACAAAACTCTCAGAGTCAGAGTTTAGACCACCTTGATCATTAACAAAAGAAGTCTAGAGAGGACAGGGAAGGCTGACTTCTTAAGAAAAAGGTGGCAAAAGGTTCAATACCTTCTAATGAATGTTGGCTTCCATCACATGCTCCACTGGGACTTTTTCCAGCAGCTATTTTTGTTCCCTCTGCACTAGTAATTTTTCTATCTGCTACCAATCGTTTATCATTTACCTTGGAAACCTACAATCATACGGTCAAATATTACTATTTAAGAGAGAAACAACAGGCAAATATAAGATGAACATTATTTATCCTTAAACAGATTAATAAAGTCAATTAAAATAGCTGTAAAACCATCTAGATAAATTTCTCAATTGCTTAGCCCCCCCAATGCTCTAGTATTTATAAGGTGCATGCAGGAATTTGTATTTTAAAGATTAACTAAATTAGACATCTAGAAAAGCATTATCACTTGGAACTGCCAGTGTCCAAAATTAGCCTTAATTTTGTGTCCTTTCCCACTATTTTTGTTTATATCTACAGATTATTTTTTTTTGTTTAAATCAGACTCTTAAGTTTTTATCCTCCCTTGCCAATACAATAAAAATTGTCTTTTTGCTCTCCTTTTTTTGTGCAATATTGCATTAGTAAAAAGTTTTCCAGAGAACTCTGGTCCTATTCTTCACTAAATGCCTGTCACTCTAACTAATATGCCTGCCAGTTATCATGCAGTATTGTCTGAAGAACAATTTGAAAAAAATTAATGTTTCTTCCCAACTTTGAACTATCAGACACAAAAAGTTAATTCTGAAGCACTGGTTCTCCTGGCAACTTCTTGCTGCCTGCCCCTTCACCCTGATAGGCTTCTTCAATTCATAAAAAAGGCTGCAAGCTCAAAAGCCCAGCTCTGTAGATTCTAAAAGAAACACTATTATCACTGTATTGATGCACATCACTTACAGCTAGAGCACCACAAAAATACTTACCTGGAATTTAACTCTGTTACGTGACTCTCTTATGGTGCAATAGTCTAGAATTCCAATCCAGAACTGCTGAGTTTTTGGAAACATGCAACTACACAATCTGCCTTCTTTCAACCGAAGCAACAGTATTTGAGCACTACAAAGACTTTTAGCAGTCCACATTTTCTCAAAAGTGACCTCTGGATGTGGTGACCAAACTGATACCTTCAGAAGCTGTTTTAGCATGGAGTTACAAAGGAAGTATCAATAGATGAGTTGCTTGGACAGCATAGAAGTACACAGTAGAAACTTTCTCTCTTCTAAACATAACCTGTTTAAAAACATTAGGGGGGGGCGAAGAAAAAAAAGAGAAGAGTAGGTGAAAGGTAGTTGCACATCAAGGCCTTGATACTGTAACAAGGTCCTCTTCACCACCCTCTCACTTAAAACACAGACGGATTAACAGCTGATTCACTCCACACGGAAACAGTTGTAGGCAGAACTTTTGTTCAGCAGCTACTCCCTCTCACCAGCCTCCATCTGGCACTGTGGTGTTCACCACTAACCATAAAGTCAGCTATTCATTTTGGAAACAGGAAGGACTAAAATTGTTAGTTACACAAAGAACAAGCAAACGAACTGTCCCTTATAATTAACAACATGAATACACTGTTCCCTCCGCCTCAGCTGACAAACGCTCAAGGAGTGCTCCAGCAACTCCAAGCCAACTGTTCGCAGAAACAAAGTGCTGATGGCAAGATCCTAGTAAGAAAACCTCCAGCACGCTGGCCTGTACAAGGCCAGCCTTGTCACCTTCTATGCTACAAGGGTACCGTAGGAGTGGCAAACAAATCAAACGTAACTCTGGTTTATGCCTAGCAAGACTCTGACCACAAAGAGTAATGTGTGGAAATGCACTTGTTCAGACGAGAAGCAGAGCAGGTTATTGCCCTGACTACCAGTGCAAACAAACCCTGCGTGATTCTGTGTCGCTGAGGTCTCAGAGGTACTCTATCAACTCCACACTAACACCCATCGGATAAGCAAGTTTCAGTTTTTTCCGCTTCACAGTGCGTGCCACGAGGCCTACAATCCAGTTTCATTTTCCCTTCTCCCACTTTCGCTCAGTGAACAACCAGCATAAACCAGCAAAACAGCGCTGAAACGACGCGACAAAGAGTTTTTAAACGTAACAAACACAGAACGCCAAGTGACAACACTAGGAAAAGTCACTGCCTCCTTCCAACCCGTACACTTGCGGCAAGGAGGGCGATTTTTTAAGCCGTCCACGACCCTTCAAATTTTTATCTCAAACGCCCCAACCTTTCCCCGTTTCCCTCCGCGCAGGCCCCCACTTCAGATCCCCCCCCCCCCCGCCCTCTCCTCTCCCCGGGAAGGTCTAACACGACCTATGCCACACAGCGGCGGCGGGGCCCTGCCCCTCTCGGCTCCTAGCCGGGACCCCCCAACCCCCCTCACGGACACAGCTCCGGCCAGGCACCAGCGGAGGCCGCCGACGGCTCGCCCCCCACCGCTCGGCGGGTCGCGGCAGAGCCCCGGGCGGCCCCAGCCCTGAACGCGCTCCCCCCCACGCCTGCGCTACCTCCCGCGGCGGCGGCGGGGCGGCCTCCCTGGGGCGCAGGGGGCGCAGATGCCCGCGGAACCTCGCGGGGGCCGGCCATGGGGGGCGCCGGCTCCTCCCCCGTGACGCTGCCCCTGCGCGCGTGCGCAGCTGTTGCCCCCCAGGTCAGTCACGTCCCCGGCGGCGGTGGAAGCTCGCGCGGGCTTCTGTCGAGCTACTTGTCGCCGGGCGAGTTGGGGTTGCCCCGCCGTAGCCACCCGGCTGCCCGGTGTCGGGTGCCTGGTGATCGGTCTGCCTGCCTGCCTGGGCTGGCTTCCCTAGGGGGAAGGCCCGCGGGCTGCCCCTCCGCCCGCCTCACGCCCTCAGCCTGTGAGCCGTCGCCGGCAGACGTCGTGTGGGCGGGTGTCGGCACCCCCCAGCGCCGCCCTCGTACCGGGCCGGGCAGCGGCGCGGAGCCCCACAGCGCGGCCGGCGCCGTGTAGGGGCTCCCTGTTGCTGGCGGAGCGACCTCAGGGCGGCGATAAAGTTGATTGTGTTTGTTTTTCTTTATTTTACGCAGATTCAAGATGGAGGGGGATCCCTTATCCAGCAGTGGGTGAAGAAAAATGGGGAGAGCAAAGACAGATGGAGAGGGACTTTTTACAAGGGCATGTAGTGGTAGGACGAGGAGTAATGGCTTCAAACTGGAAGAGGGTAGATTTAGGTTAGATACTTGGAAGAAATTTTTCACTACGAGGCTGGTGAGGCACTGGAACAGGTTTCCCAGGGAAGTTGTGGATGCCCCATCCCTGGAAGTGTCCAAGGCCAGGCTGGACGGGGCTTTGAGCAGCCTGGTCTAGTGGGAGGTGTCCCTGCCCGTGGCAGGGGGGTTGGAACTAGATGTTCTTTAAGGTCCCTTCCAACCCAAACCAGTCTATGATTCTGTGCCTGTGGGATGAGAATGTAGATGTGTGAACTCAGGTTAGAACTAAACTAGCCGGGGGGGGGGGGGGGGGGAACAAACAAACAAACAAAAAGACACGTTAGATTTCACACAGATTAGCTTCTTCCACCTCGAGCACCTGTTACTCTACTTCTTACTGCCATATGGGAGGGACTGATAGAGGTCTGACATAGAAGGGGGTGCAACTGTTTTTAGGGGGAACCTTGACAGTCTAAAGTGCTTGTGTACAGTTTAGTCATCTTTTCAACTACTAAGTTTATAGAAGTAATTATTATTTTGAGCTTCAGTTCAGTCTGTTGTAGACTATAGGATGAAAGAATAGCCACATTTCCTTTAGAGATTTGAACTCCTGCAGGGTCCTTAAATTTGACTTTTAACTTGTTGCTTATCAGATTTATGCCAGTGAGGACCAGAATATGGAAGTAGCAGTGATGTCTTTTTTTCACTAATTAATATGACCCCCAACACCTTACTAGCAGGCATAGATTTGTAATGATGGTATCCTAAGACAAAAAAGATGACAGAATAAAAGTTTGCAGGATAGTTTCCACATGGAATCATGCAAAACATGTATTTCCTTATACAGAGGCTACAAACCTTGTTGGAGCATAATCCATAATTGTGCTTTCTAGCCTATAATGAAGCATAAATTAGCAAAGTTTTGATAGGAATAAAATTGTAATATTTAAAAGGCGAATCACAGGAACATTCGTTTCTGTTATGTGTGTATGTTATCAGCAACTTTAAGATGGTTAGAAATGAGAACAGCAGATGTAGGTCTGTGGGTCTGAACATTGGAAGATACCGATTTACATATTACTTTACAGTGTAAGGAAAAAACACATTTAGTGTGACTCATGCTAGTGAAATATGAACATTTCCAAAATGTTAAGTGTTACAGACATCTTATTGTTCAACATGACTTTGGAATTGCTTACTGTGAGTCTAATTAGTTGCCTTGGATTTTTTTTTTTCCTGTGTGATAGCTAGAGTACGTTATCAATCTATAAATTATTTTTTTTTTTTTAAGTAAGATGAAAGACAAATTAATCAAAGACATAATCCTAAATATGCTTCTCTTTAGGGCAATACAGAAATATGTGAGGGTTCAGCCTCAGTTTTGACAAGATCACACTCTGACATTTTCATATGAGTGGTGATCTGTAAAAGCTAGACAAAAAAAGAAAAGAAAATACAGACCTGAGAATGTCTCCCGCTAATTAACTGCCTTTTTTCCCCCTCTTCGTTTTACCTTTTCCACGACTGTTGCCCATTGCTTTTATCTCATTCTTACCCTAATTTAAATGATTGGCATAATTAGCGATATTACATGCCACTTCAGCTGATTAGTAAAATACATTGTTTCTCTCATTGCTCAGGATAGGAAATGTAAAATGGAAAGTATTTCAGAAACAAAGGAACCTCTTTTTCATTGCTCTGCGTTAATACAATTGTAATATAGACAAACACTGAATTTCTTGAGGTAATTTAAGTTTCCCACAATCTTTTTCCCACAAAAGTATTTAACTTTTATTAAACCTGTTTGTGACATACATGCAGTTATAAAATAGGCCCATCCCAAAAGAAAGATCGCTACACTAAACAGCCTGCATATAGTGCTGTCCATCTCTCTCTGAAAAAAAAAAAAAAAAAAAAAAAAGAAAAAAGTAGGTTCTGAAGTTCTGCATCCATCTTTTTTATGAAAGTGAAGGCAGCAGTCTGAACTTCAGTTTGCAATAAAACAAATTCCATGGAACTGATGAGAGTTGTACTGAAACCTTTCTGCATAAAGCACTGTTTCCTTTGAATTTTCAGTGTCCGTAAGGAGTAGTCCTTTAATACCTTACAAAGGGAGTTGTGGGTGGTTTTGGTTGTTTGGCATTTACTTAAACTGAAATTTGCTGTAAAAATTTTGTATGAGATGGAAGAGGAAGCAGAAATAACAGAAACTGGCTTGCATCCCAAATGCAAAGTAAAAAGCAATAGTTGCAAACAGTGCCCTGGGATTGTCTTACACAACCAAACCATCTCGTGATGGAGTTACTGCCTTCTCTTTTCATCATCCTGCACTCCTGCCTCATATTTTCAGGATGAGCTTGTAGACGAGAAAGCCAGATGAGCCCTAGTGGTGGGGAAAAAATCCTGCTTTAATTATAGATGGAGTTCTAATTTGTAGTGGGCAGTAGTATCATTAGGGCCACACTTGCATCTAAATTGATACTTTGGTTGGTGGCTATGGCAAGTACAAAGGTCACAAACATGGCAGCAGGACACTTTTTATTTTCATCCTGCCGGGTGTAGACTCAAGTACATCAGTTAGCTTCTTGTTCCTTCTGTACTGTGATCTATTAATGAATTGGAAAATAAGTGATGTAGATTAAGCTTTCTGAGTTGGTGAGAATTAAACCTTTAATCAGGGGTAGTTCCAAGTATAGGCAGAGCAAGTCATTGCCAAGGACAGCAAGCAGAGATAGTGTCTCAAATGTAGCAGCTGGCACTCGTGTCTCTTTTGCCCTTTTAGAAGTATAAACAAGGCTACTTTAGCTCCCTCAGTCCTTTCCCTTTCCCTTTCCCATAGCTAGACTCGATCAGACCCTTATCCTTCAAGCATCAAAGCTTCTTTTATCTGCTACATGTTCATGTTTAGATAAATTTATCTGTATTCAACGTTTTTATAGCATGATGAGTGAAAGATATTTCACTCTTTGCTCCTTTAACAGTTGCTCTTCATAATACTCTGCTGTTTCCTTAAGAATCAAACGCACCAAAAAAGGCTTATGTGAATTATATAAACATTTCAGCAGCTTTACAACATGATGTTTGCCAGAATATAGGTATTTTGGAGCATGGATATAGTTAGGTTACAAGTTATTTGGAGGTGTGTGCAAAGCAGTTCCCTTAACAGGCTAAGCTACAGCAGCAAAAGGAGCTTTGGTGATATGACTGTAACTTTGTTACATTTTTGGTCAGCGTGATTAAGTGGGTTAGTGGTGTGACTACTATAATACCTCTCTGCCAGTGTGACTGTGAATTCTTACATCATAGATTAAGTCCTACATGGAAAATGAGGAAATATATAAAGAAAATCATTGAGAGGGAAACTTAACTTGAAAGACTTCTTTTAGCACTGACAAAGATGTTATTCATATTACTCAGAGTTGTATATATTTAAAAAATATGTCTCCTACTGCAAGTCTCTTTTCTGTGATCTCTGCATAATAAACTTGCGTGGGGAGGATGGAAGATTCTGTTTTGGATAGGTGTCATTAAAGGATTTAATGCAGTTTTTTGCAACATTAATTCAAATTGGCATAGATCCAAATGCTGATACATGGATTGAAAAGTTCAAGAAAATGTAATGATTTATTGCAGTATATGCAGATCTGAAGAAATGTCTAGTGGCATATCACAAGGAAAAGGATATGCTTTTCTTATAGGGTAAGCAGGAGCATGTAGAAGCTTACTGTTGAGCAACTGATAGGCAAACTGATGGTTTTGACTGGTAGCCACCTATAAATAATCCATTTCCGTACCTCCTGTGTCACAGTCATCTCGGTGCTAAAAAAGAGGATTGTGACTCCCTCTGTCTTGAAGACTGTTTGGGTGTTTGTGCTCTAAGGGTACCAGGTCCATTGCTGATACTACACAGCTACGTAACCATGGTGCAGACTTCTGAGGAAATTGCTGGGGGGGGGGGGGGGGGGGGAAGAAAAAAAAAAGCTGTCAGAAAGTCTGAAGAAGAGGTTTGTGTGAGATGAAAAAGCTGAAATTGGAGACAGGGCAAGAGAAGGAAAAGCTCTGACATGGGCAAGTATAAAAACATAAAGAAAAACCAGGGTGTCAGAAGATGGCACGACTGCAACTGTGCTCCAGGGAGCTGCAGGAACTGCCCCTTCTCCTCCTGATGCTTGCCTGCCTGACTAGCAGAGGTGGTGAGCATATTAATGCCTAACCTAGTAGCAATCATTTCTGTATCATAACCCATCAATAATTTTTCTACTTCTAAGGGGGGTATATTCTGATTGCAGAATCACTTTGTGCTGGGCTAAGGTGTGACCCAAACAGTGACCCAAAGAGGAATGATTACAGGAGACAGAAGTTCACAGATAAAACAAATATAGGAATTGTCCCCTGAAAAAGTGAGCTCAAAGGAACATAGGTGCTTCCAGATTAAAAGCCAACTGTTTTTGGAGGGAGACTGGTGACTTCATAGGGTGGAAGGGTCAGTGTGTGTGTGTGAGTGTGTGTGTGTGTGTGTGGATTGGGGTGGAAATGTCTAGCTACAAAGGAACTGCAGGAGAAAGAAGTTGTTAACCAAGCTGAAGATGTGTTGAGGCTCATGAGAAAGAAGAGCAGTAGCAGAAGTCTTTCAGATGGTAAAGTTCAACAGCTGGCTTGGAAACCAGCTGTAATATTAGTGGTGAATTTTATGAAATTAGAGTTAGCAACCTCTAGCAAAGATCTCCAAATGATATAGGCATAATATAGGCATAATATTGAAATATTTAATAAAAAGGGAAAAACAGAAAACAAAAAAAAGTTCACCTTGTTGAAAGGCAAGGTGAAAATAGATCCAGGGCATCACTGAGTCATGACTGATATCTTTCTCAGGTGTACTTCCAAAGAGAATTTTCAGGAAAAAGTATATATTTTGTGAATGATACCTACAAGAAAAAAAAAAAAAGTCTTAGTTTGACTGTAAATAAGTATGAAGGTGAAAAGCAGTTTGGGGCATCATATGGGAAGATAATTTGTCAGAGCCGTGAGTGCAGTTGTTTTTTTTTTCATTAGTTGCTTTTCCCAGTTCCTGTCCTGCTTCTTTTCAAGTCTGTGGGAAACAAATATATAACATGGGGGCTACATCTTTGCTAGTGAACTTTGTTACTAAGTGGTAACATTACTAAAGACAAGGCAACAGTGAAGGAACAGTGCACAATTAAGAATTGAATTTCATAGAATGGGTATAGCTTGCATTAATTTCTGGGTTTATTATGGCACATGAAAAAAAGAGTCGAATTCCAGAGAAAGTAAAAAAGAGAAAGATTTTTGATTACTGGGAAGAAGAGTTAGATGCATGTACTTGAAGTTAAAAGTTTCAGAAAGCTATACCATGGTTGATCCAAAAGTGTGAAGATGAAAGGAAAATGGTGATATATCAATGTCAGAAAAACACCCAAAAGTGACAAAGTAGATCTAGCTGCTGCTCAAGAAAACAAGTAACTTTAGTTACAATAGTAATTAACATAGCATTGTATTATTAATTACTACATGCCAGTTTCTGACTATTCTTTTGATTATAAGCTGAATAATGAGGCATCTCCCAGTATTTGAAGCCAAGTCTCTCAACAGTATGTAAGCAGAAGAAAACCATCATTATCAACTGGATAGACATTGCATTAGTAGTTTGAATAAATTTTAGAAATCTAAAATCTCTGTTATCTGTTAAATCTAAAACTTTAACTGGTAAATAAGTGTCATAGGATTCTGACTAAATTCTGAACTGCCTAATTTAAATTGTCCATAGAAATGCTTATTTTATTTTTCATATTCTATGAAATAAGAACCTATCTTAAGCTGCAATTTAGAAAGCTGGAACATAGGTTACCAGAAGTCCATTGAACAATGGACTTTCCAGATGCAGCCCTGTATTATGGCCTCTCAGATGGAATCAGAACAAGAAATATATAAAGTGTGAGACAGTCCTCCTGTTTAGTTAATTTAAGCCCAGAAAATCATTCAAGGCAGGCGGCTAACAGTCTCAGTCTTTCTGAACAAAAAGGTACTGTACAACATGGTATACAGGTGGTACATAGTAGTTGGTTAGATCTGCTGAACCTTACCAGTGGTTCAGTCCAAACCTGAAGGGATTTGTTTGAGTTTAGTCACATCCAACAGTGGATACCAGCTTTGTATGATGTGACTTGCAGGCTGACTAGCCTGTAGTGGATTTGAGCAGCAAGTGAGGATATGGTTGACATTGCTAACTAAACAAAACATAATTATCGTGAAGACTTACTGACGTTGTGTAATTTAAGGCTCCTTAAATAAAATAGTACAATATTGTTTATGAGGAACATATAACACTAGTATTTCATGCTTGTATTAATTAAAGTTTGTCTTTATTTTGATTTCTGTCTGTTCCTCTCTGCCCTCAGTTTATTACTTGGGTGCCACTTAAATTTACTTTGATCAAGCTGACTAGGCAAGATACTCTTCATTTTTGTTCCCTTGCACCTGTCTGTGCTTTATCTGTAGCATTCTTTTAAATAGAACTGAGTAACAGCACCAAAAAGACTGAGGGTGAGATTTCCCCTGGGCTGACTCACAGCTGCTATCTAGCCCAAAGATGACATGTTCAAGTTACTTCTACATATCAAAGAGAAGATAGTTCTTCTTCAGTTTCCAAAGGCCTCATCTATCTAGATTGAAAAGAGTAGCATTAAATCATACATTTGATCTTCTTTTGCCACCTAGATACTCTACTAGGTCAGCCTTTCAGCAGCTTTACGTCTCCCAAAGGCCTCTGGGAGTCCAGGTTGTGCCTTTACATATCTATATTATCACATACATCAGGGTGGTGAGGTGCTGGAACAGGTTGCCCAGAGAAGCGTTGGGCATCTAGCCTGGGAGTGTTCAAGGCCAGGCTGGATGAGGCTTTGAGCAGCCTGGTCTAGTGGGAGGTGTCCCTGCCCATGGCAGGGGGGTTGGAAGTAGGTGCTGTTTAATGTCCCTTCCAACCACTCTATGATTCTGTGGTCTAGTTATAATATTAAAAGTTGTTTTCAATATTGATTGTCATCGTACCACTGATATGGGAAGTAAGATAAGAGTTTACTTGTCCTTTGTGGTATACAACTGACCACTTCAGACTAGAAAATTCATCTGGACTGACACTTAGCCTGTAATGCTAATCTGTGTTTTTCTTTGCCACGCATAGCAAATGCGCTAAGGAGTTTGTTCAAAAGGAATGATAGTGAATAGAGACACTTCCTGCTTTCTACACAAAACCAAAAATTGCAGGCCAAGGTATAATTTATTTTATTAAAAATAAATGTCATAAATTTTAAAACAAAGCATTGCTCTGAAATGAGACTCGAAATTCTTCATTTTGAAAAATCCATATTAAAGGTTTTCCTGCCCTATTAATTTTGGCCAGAATTTTTTATTCATTTATTTGTTTAATGTAAGGTAAACATTGACATTTGTTCGCAGTAAGCTAAATCAGCTCATACCATATCTTAAGATGAAGGGACTCATCCTCTGAATGGCCTCTCTTCTTTGACCCGAGGTGGTTGAATTAGAAGCCTCAGTGTCAGGTGACTTCAACAATCAGCACATATCCTGTATTTAGGGACTCATATATTACTGGAATATTGTAATAATTTTACAAGAGGGATGGTGAATCTAAAACTCCCAGCTTTCTAGAATGGTGTCTCCAGGAGCCCCTCTAAGGCTTTTTTCGCTGGTGGTGACCTCAACAGAAGACTTTGTAACAGGCTGGTGTGTGTATGTGTACCTGTGTGTAGTGCAACCGAGGTCTGAGAGAACAAACACGCAAAGCAAGAGCACTGGAGGATATTCATTACCTGACTAATACAAGTGGAGGACAGTTAGTTGTTATAAGCTGGAAAAGCATCCCCACCACTACAAATGGCCATTACTTCCCAAAGGACCTGGTAACATTTTCCTTCGTGCTACTTGCCATGCTCAGCCCCGCTTGCCCTGTGCCTGTTGGTGGGAGTAGGGGGCTGGGGGGATAGCAGGGAAATCCTCACCAGGGGCTGATGCATGGGCACAATGCGCTTCCTATCCTGGCATCTGTGGTGCTGGGTGCTTGTGCCATGCCTCAGCCCGACACAGGAATGAAATCAGGCTCAAAGATTTACTGAGGGGTTGTAAAGTTCTCATGCAGATGGATCCCACTACCCCTACAGCTAGAGCTGCTCCTGGATACCGTATTAAACATGTCAGTACAAACATTTCCTCCAAATAAGATCTGCTAGTATTTTATGTGCCCTTTATCAATTAATCTGAAAATAACATTATTTTCTGTAAATTGTCTGTATGAGAACAAATCATTAATTTCCGGAGTACCTCAGTCTTCAAGTCCATTTCTTGTGTGTGTGTTGTGAATGAGAGAGAGACATAGAGTGTAGGAAGCTCAAGTGGTGCTGATATGTTCCAAAATCATATGAAAAATCAAAGGGCCATTTGACTGTGAAAGCAGTTGCTTTCCCACTTCATCCCTTAATTTAAAAACTTTTTAAAATTTCTTATTTCCCTGACTGGAATAATTTGCATGAAAAAATAAGACAGAAATGGAAGACAGTGATCTCACCCATGCACAGCTATTTGGTTTGAAGTTTGCTTTTAAACTTATTTTTTTTTAAGCTGCACTGTATCAGTTACAGAAAGTAATTCCTTCTCCAAGTGAACTTCCCACATAGTGTATAAATCATGCATAAGGTACCTGGACCCAGCTCTTAGGAGCTTCTGTATTTAAAGTCTAAACAGTAGGTGGCACTGCTGTTTGTCGAGTCTTTATAGATCAATATTGTCAACATAAGTGGCATTTGCCTTTTCCATTTGCCACTTCATAGTAACCTTGATCTGGCCAAGGAGTCAAGGAGAAATCTGAAATGCAAATCTTCTCTAAATAAAAATAATAAAAAAAATCTGTTCAATATCGCTACAGGATTAGTTTGGGGAAAAAACATCACGAAATTATTATAAATCTGCAAATATGCAACAGACCTGTGTCATGTCTTGCAAATTGTCTTTAAAAATTTCCCAGTAATCTTATGACCTATTGAACAAAACATAGGAATGTTTATTTAAATTTGGAGCAGTCACAACAGGGATCATGGTTTTGCTTTTTTGTTCTTTTTCTATTCTTTTTTGCTTGATTTTATTATAGCTGAAGCCAAAAGCCTAAGTGACAATGAAGATTCTTGTCACTATAATTGCTCTTAGTCCTTTAATCTCCCCCAAATAAAGGGTTTTTTTGTATCCCAAAGGTATGCATGTTGTTTAATATTAAGAGTTAAAAATGTCCACGTAGCTCACAAAAGGCCCAATGATTTTTTGCTTGTTTCTTTTCATATAACCAGACAGTTTTCCCTCTCAGTTTTTGACATCTTGGGTGGGATTCGTCAAAGGAATGCAGGCATGGGCAACAGTCTAGACAAGGATATTTGAGCTAGTCATTCTAAGCTGCTTCGTTGGTCAGTGAAGAGAAACAGACATTTTTGGAAAGCAATTCATTTCAACCCAGAGTAGACTTTTAAAATATGTTACGTGAATCATTCTCTAAAACTGCCTATTTTTCTTTATTGACATTGAAGAAGGTCTAAGAAAACCGCCTCAGAGGTAAATGATTGAAGTTTGGCCGAAGAAGCCTCTGTCCTGGCAATGGTGTAGACTCACTTGGTTGCCAAATACTGAGTCCGCAATCACTTGAAATTCTGAGGTGAGATGAATTACTGTCTGGAAGCCAGAGAACAAAACCTGAAATTAGCCATTAAATAGAAAATTCAGTCAGAAAAATGGACACTCTAGAAGGAAAATGGCACATTGCTGTTAAATCACTCCATCTGCTCTCAATTTGTCTCATTTCATTTCCTAACACATTATTTAAAGTGTCTACTTTTGCACTCCATCTTTTTCCTCTTGTCACAGCCTGCGTGGATGCCTAGCTTCAGGTTCACAGCTGCCAGGCCCATGAAGAGGTTGCCCAGAGAAGCTATGGATGCCCTGTGCCTGGAAGTGTTCAAGGTCAGGTTGGATGGGGCTTTGAGCAACCTGGTCTAGTGAAAGTTGCCCCTGCCCATGGGGTTGGACTAGATGACCTTTAAAGGTCCCTTCCAACTCAAACCATTCTGTGATTCTGTGATTTTGTGTTCTTCTCCCTACCGCTTCCTCTGACAACCCTTCTGTAGATGTTGGTTTGTTGTTTCTTCTGTTAAATATGAGTAGCTGAGATTCAGTACAGGAATGAGAATAGATTTGTTTGTAAGGAATGACAGCTCATAATCATCTCTATTGATGTGTAAGTTACCAAGTTCCAGTTAAATATGCAAATCATTAGTTTTTTTGCATCTTTCACAGTCCCTAATACTTCAACTTTAGCAGATTGATGTTATGAATTTTTTTTACCTGATTCTCTATGAAATTATATTTTTGTTCCCCAGCCCTGTACTACTTTTGCAAAAACAATTTTTATGCGGATTGGAAAAGATTTTAAAATCTTTATACTATTGGTAACTTCCCTTTATTGCATAATGGATTGTACATGCAGTTACCAGAAGTCATTAATTTTCATCTGTTTTTTTCACCTTTTGCAGTCTGTCCTCTTTTGACCCTTTATCTCATCTTCCCATTGCTTTATCTTGTCTTCTTTATATATTGCGTGTTAAAGTAAATGAAAACATTTACAGTGGTGAACTTAACAAGTATGCTTGCATCATGTCTCTTTATGAGTATTTCCTATGTATCCACTAAATTTTGCATGTGACATTTCTAAAAATAGTGTTGCTTGTAACTACATTTGTCTCTCAGTGACTAATTAAGCAACTTACCACTCGGTTTATTTTTTTGTAATATGCTTTCTATAAATTTATTGGTCTTTGTTAAGCTTTTGTCCACATAGGAATGGTAAAGAAAATTTATCTAAATAAACTAATGGTGTGAATATGAAGTGGATTCGTTAGGCCTCATTAATTTTTTGTAGCTACTGATTCATAATTAAAAAGGTCATAACCGAGTCTGTAGACGTAAAAATGTTTGAATGTTAAAATAGAGCTCTCAAAACATTCTAAAGCATTTTCATCTTTGTTTTCTGTTTCTGTGCATAGAAAGGTAAAAAGAACAGATAAGACTTTGATTCCTGTACTTAGGCAGGAATTTGATCTTTGTAAAAATACAGAAAAGTAGCTGAGGAAAAAGCCAGACTCTCCGAGTGAGGACATGAATGATCACCTCAGCTTTTTTGGACCACTTTTAATCTCCACATGACCTATTGTCTCCCCTCATTGTGAAAACACAGCTTTCTCTTTCCATACAGGCAGTATGCGATGGGTCAACACAGCCTCAAAGTGCTCACAAATGGCATTTAGTGACCGAAGAGACTTGTCCTCTCTTTCACCAGGTAACGCACCCCAAGAGCACATGATCTTGTTATACTATTGTACATCTGTTGTACAGATACTATTAGCTACAGCATAGACTGCAAGAAGAATGTTATTTGTTGATTTACTGCGAGAAAACATTCTTCTTTATCTAAAAATAACATGTTTGCAAGGAATTGTGGCATGTTCAGTGCAAAGCAAGAGAAAATATGCTGAGCGGGGCAATAGGAAAGGGCTCGGTGAGACTGAATAAGACATTCTGTAGACAGAAGGAGATAGAAGGCAAAATTATCTGAATTCCTGTTTTTATTTTGATCTGTTTTGGCACATATACCAGTAAACTTTACTAGCTAAAATTATCTCCATCACTGTAAAATGAGCAAAAGACATTATTGTAATGATACTTGACAGTATCATTAAAAGCTATTGAACAACATTTGCATAGGACAAACACTTGCTAATTGGAGCTCTTTCTACATTACTGTAGTACATCAAGGTCAGATTTAATTTGTACTCTACAACAGAGATAGAACACAGCTATAAATATGACTTGTTTGCAGGACCACTCCCTTCTTAGGATTCTACCACCAGTCTGATATAATGACCACACTTTAATAGTACGCATTTGCTTAAATGAGTTGGAAATCTTGTAATAGGCACATGTGTCTAAATAAAATATATTCATGCAACAAATAGTTTTAAAAAGGAGGCAAAAGTAAATGTAAAATTTCCGTCATTCAAAGCAACCTGCATGAAGTTCATGTGCTGAGTGTTTTGTGTGTGTCCTCTGCTTTCCAACCATGACTACAAAATAATAACGGTTACCAGACTCAAGGAATTTAGTGAGGAACTGAAGCCAGACAGAAAAAATTGTGAAATATCCAGAGTTTAGTAATGTTTACTTTAAACTATCTGATGTCTTTAAAAAAAATGGAAAATTGAATCTGTCACTCTCTGGAATATCTTTGCTAAACATGACTGCTGTACTAACATTTTCCGAGAGATTCGCTGAATTTTCCTGGGAGGTAAAGGTGAACAAATCGTGATTATTTTGATAACCTTATCTACCAGGAGATCAAGATTTTAACCTGATGAAGCAGGGGGTTTGATGAAATGTTATCCAGTTCTCTGCCTGACTTAAGATATCTTGAAACAAGTGGAAAGCTTGCTGCTGGGGAATATAGGAAAGATGAAGTTGTGACAGTCTACATAAGGCTTGTATGAAAAGGATAAAAGAACTCTCTGCTTCCATCAGTTTACTTATGTTGTCAGTGCTAGTGTTTTATGAATATTTCTAAGATGTGAATTCTAGACATAAAAATATCCTCTTTGGTCATATTGTTTCTGATCTCCCTAACATTTTTTTTCTTGATACGTGAATTAAATTCAGTAGGCATTTAAATATCTCAGCTCCAACACAAACTCTGGAAATATACCTATCCTGAAATAGCTAAGTGATGAAAAGCTCATCTGAGTTGAAATCTGTTCCAGATGGGGCAGAGCTGGGTTTAGAATGAAGACCATTGTCTAAACATGAAGTCACTCTGGGGGGAGGCCATGCTCTTCTGCCAGAAATACCATCCTGAGAATTTTTTCTAAGTAAGACTTCATGGAATGGTTCTGCTGCTATAGGTAAAAAGAATTTGTTGAAAAATTCCTGTGTCTTTGCATGGCAAACCTCTCTGACTGTATTCTCTTGCCGTGTATCCTCAGGAGCCTTTGCACGGGCCTCATAGGCATTGCATAAGCAACCTCGTAGTGTTTTCCACTGTAGAGCAAGGAAAGGGTCGTCTCTCTGAATCAAGGTTACATGTGGCAGCAAGCAGCAGGAGCTGCCATCGCATGACGGTTCTCTGACTCTGGTTCTCAGGAATCCTAAGCAGGAGCAAAGAGGTCTGCCTGTGAGAAAGGACTTCTCACTTCTCAGCCCAGACCCTTCTCATACCAGGGTAGGGCTTGTCACCTCTGGGAAACCTGGGGGAGACCGTAGCACTTTGGGAATAACAAAGTAATTTCAGAGGGAAGGAATTCTTACAGGTGAAATTCAAACTAAAAATATTTCTTTCCTTACAAACACACTTAAAAATACCACAATGCTTTCAATATAATTTGCTATTTTGACAACTTTTAAATAGTCCGTGGTGACTTTTGGCATCAATGTGTTCTAAGTGTGTGGTGTCTGAATATGTCTTAATATTGGGATATTTTGCTATGAGTTACTGGCACTCTTTTTTTTTGTTTTAAATGTTTTCATATTTGATAGTAAACTAATTTCCAAGCAATTTAATTTATTAAATGTTTGTTACAAGAAAAAAAGTCCAGTGCTAGAAATCACAGTAGAATAACAAAAAAATTCCAGAAATGAACATAATTTCAGAAACTGTACTTTAGGGTACATCCTGTTGGTTTTGACCATGGTTTAGATATTCAGTGAATTTATTAAGTGGTAAAAATTGAATTTTAAATTTATTCTTTTTTAATTTAAAAACCAATGAATAGATTTCCCTGAGTATTTGTTGAACTGGAGCAAAAATAATGAATGGAAAGTGCAAATTCTTTTCTGTAAGCATTAGAGATGGGTGACAACTGCTTTATGAATAATTTCAGCATGAACTGTTGAAAACATAAGTTCAAGTAGTTAAATAAGCATGAAACTAACTCTTTAATCAGTAATATTTCATTTCAAGCATTTTCTTTGTCCTTACTGGACAAAGCATTTCTCCTTGCTGGAAGTGTTAGTGACAAAACACACAAAAAAGTCTCTTCTGTCCTGCTAGTTTTAAAATACATGACAATCTTCATGATCACAGTCCTCACGAGAAATGCCAGTGTGACAGATGCACTTGACCCCTTAACCAAATGAGCGGTAGTTCCGTACAGGCTCCAAGGAGGGTAAAGGCCTAAGCTGTAAATGGGCCAAGAACTCCTCTGGTTTCAGTTTGTTCCCTGAAAACCTCCAAAGGAGCAGACTGACACGGTGAGCATCGATGCATATGAGCCCGGAACACCAATCATGCGATTAACACATGAATAGCAGGTGGCTTTTCTAAGACTCATTTATTAAGGAACGAAGAAAGTTGTGTGTACAAGGAGTCTCATGCATACCTTTTCCATCTCATGTAATTTGTCTACAAATCGCTTTATTCCATAAATGTGACAGCCTAAGTGAGCCACCTTTGAGCTCTCCTGGCTTAGCAGCCTGGCTGCATGGCAATGATCTCCCCTGGAGCTGGGACGCCTCTCAAGGTTGCTTCTCGAGGCAGAGAGGCCTTTTAACAACAACAGATCTTTGTTAACTGACCAATATTGCGCATAACCTTGTAGTATGGTAACTTTGATTTTGTCTGGATAACTGATTTGAGCCTTGGTACCTTCGATTTTTGTCTTGGTAACTTTGATCCTTGTCTTCTTGATTTGTGCCTTGGTAGTTTTGAATCATTGTTCAAATGATTCTGCCACACAGTAATAGAGTGAAGCTTGCCATCGAACTTTGTTAAGTCGCACATTTACAACATCATATTAAAACCAATTTTGCTAATACCTTTGACAGTGCTTCTTTAAGCCAACTAAATCACCCATTTGCGACAGCCAGTTACAGGTAAAGACGATTACAGAATACACAGGCGAAGTAATGACAACTCAGTGTTAGAACCCCTGATGAACATCTTGTACAGGTTGGGAATAAAATAATGTATTTTTACGTATTTTTAAAAGAGACATATAAGCAACTTTGACTTTCATGTACGGAATAGGTGAAAACATAGCTCCTGGATTTGGAAGATGGGAAGATGGGCTGTCTCTGCTTCTCTCTGACTGCATGGGAATCCGCAGAACCTGAGGAAAAAAGGAGCTGCATTTTTATTTCCTCTTGATCAGTCAGTGCAGCTGGCAGGGAAAAGTACATTTTAAGATGTTTTAATAGGTATGCAGCCTTCAAATGCATATTGAAGGCTCATTGAAGCATTCTATTTCCTTAAGCAATGTAAAGTTCAGGGTTTTTGATAAATAATACTACTATAGCTTTGGAATTATACTACAAACAGTGATCATTCTTTGCACTTTTGCATGAATGTGTGAAAATAAAATAAAAAGAAAACAACCTTCAGTTACATTTAATTTGCTTTAGTGCTTGCAGAAGTGATAATTGACCTTAAAGTATCTGAGGGCAAAAATAGTTCTTTCCCCTTGCAGCCAAACAAAACCACAAGGTAAAGCTGTTGTCCCTGCAGAAAGGAAGGCAATGCGTGTACCGTTGCAATCTGGATGAGACCTTCATGGGCAGAGGCTGTGATGCCACTGTGTTTAAATCAGCGTATACACCGACTGATGTTCTGATAGGAGTTAGACAAACCTCTCAAAAAAATTAAATTTTTCAGTTGCTGTTTGTTTACAATTTCATAGTTGTCTATATATATATATATATGACTCATTTACTGTTTTGATTAGTTTTAGTTATGACAGTCCATGTTCAGATAATTACATGCAACTGGAAGCTTTTGAAGTGCAAGCTGTCAGAGAGGGAAACGGTGTAAATCCAGCATGTTGCCATGTAGACTTTGTGCTACAAAAGGTTAAGTTCATTCAGCAAAAATCCATGACATTCTTGCAACTATGTGAGGCAAAAATCTTCCTGTATACTACTTTTTTTGCTAAAAGTAATTTTAGGACTTTTTCCTTCAGGCTTTTTTACTAAAAAAGGATTTTGCTTATCATCGTTTAGAGTCTGATTTATTAAATTTTAAATTAAGATTGACAGATTATATTTTGACAGTTTCTGGGTATTTATGCTTTCAAATCAGGTGAATCCAGGAGGAGATCATCCTTATCTTGTAATTATGAGCTGTACAAGATGAAGAAATTTGCATATGCTTGGCTTAAAATGTGAGAGTGCAAATATCCTCAAATGGGAATAACCTCTATCATTTTTGCCTACTCTTGGAATAGTTCAGTCTGTGTGGTAATGTTCTTGGGATAAATTTGATTGCAGGTTTGCATATCTCCCATTGTATTTCCCTTTTCTGTACAATTTATCTCTGCCTGCCTAATTTCTGTGGTCTAGAACTGAAAAACTTTCATGGTACTCGAAAGTTGTAAGACAAAATAAAACGAAACTTTGAAGAAAAACAGAACTGAGATTCAGTTGTAACATTAAATATGTATCTATAAAAACAAACAAACAAACAAACACAAAACAAGCACACCACCTCTTAATAAGAAGATCAACCAACAGCAGAAATAATAGTTATTTCATTTTTTATTTCAGAAATTGATCTCTGTGTGACACGCTTGTAAGAGTATAGTACCTTGGGCCTTACACTGTAGTAGGAAGAAAAGCTGTTTTATTGTAGAAATATGACCTTAGGGCTATATCACCAGATGTTCTGAATGGGAATACCTATGCATAACATTTATTGAAGTTCCAGCTTTCTTCGCTTTTCTATGTTGAATAAAAAATAGATCTAATTTTAAATTAAACCAAGCAAAGGATATTATGGAACTAGATTTATAATTTTTAAGAAAGTAACTCACTCCAAAATGCCAGTGCTGTTTGATCATTATAGAGCAAGAGTCCTACTTACGCCAGTTATTACTGTTAAGCTGCCAAATCTTGATATTCAGTATTTATAAAGCTAGAGTGAAACATCTTAAGTGTTTGGTTAATTTTTAGCACTTTCAGTCTGTATGGATGGATAGATGCTTTCAGTCTGAATTCAGACAAATATTGTTGATGTTTACTCCAGGGGAATGTGTGAGAAGTAGAACATCAAGTGCTGCATTTTCTGCTAGTTTTTTTTTAAGAAATGTATATAGGTATCGTTCTTCTTTCAGCTAATGGAACAGCACCACCTTTGAGCTATTTGTAAGCCATAAATCAGCACATACGACTTCTCTGGATGAAGGTTTTTCTAGCGTTTTTCCGAAAAGCATTAGGACTTTACAGAACTTAGTCCTGATAGTTTATTAGTGCCCTTGTTACAAATTCACCTTATTCTCTCATCTTTGAACATCAAACATCAGCACTGATGTCATACGTGTTTTATGGAGTAAAAGCAGAGGTTAGCCTAAGATATGAATGTAGCCCTGGCTTTTGGATTTCTCTGAAAAGAAAGAAGATGGTTGGTATCATTTTCTGCACCAGTAGAGAAGCGTATCTCCATGAGTCAGGCATGTGAAAGTAAAAGTCACTAATTTTGTTTACTTCAGCTCTTCTTTCAGTAACACAGCCACAATCTTTTGACTGTTAGGGAAATCAAACACAACCAAAGTAGTCTGGAGTTTAATTTATATCATCAAAAACCTTAAGCAAGTGTTTATTATCCAAAAGCAGTTATAGTCTTAGGCAACAACATACCTGGATACTGTCAGTGCTACACAGGGAACCTGTTTCACTTTCACCCACATGAACATTAAAGGATTTAGTTTCAAAGACTTCCAGAACTACAGCAAAATATTGGTGCTGTGGTTAATTATGTGTAGTTGCTAAACTCAAACATAGCCTCTGGTCCATTTTTATTCACTGATTATAGAAGGATATTAATCTACAGTAAATTCATCATGCTTTTGCTTTCAACCTCCCCCATAACTTCTTAGTTGTCATCAGTTTCTGAGTACTTTCAGTGATATACAGAAGTGGGAGAGACTTCTTGCTCTCTGGATCTAGGTCCCTGCAAGCTGAAGCCCATAGTTAGAGGGCTCCCTAAAACTTGCATAAGATCTGTGTTACTGTTGAAAAGGGAGTCCCTCTTCTTCCTAACTCCTCCATCACTCACGATCCAGCCCTGCCAACAAATAAACAACGAAAACATTTTTTTGTTTGTTTTGTTTTTAAAAAGCTGTTTCACATTCCAGAGGAACAGGTTGAAATGACTGTGTGTTCCTGATCACATGTAGTTATTCTGTATGATTCACTCTGCAATATTTAAATATAGTTGTAGTTTATTTCTATGGATTAAGAATTTTTAATATACTATCTCCCTTTCATTTTTTCTATGAGTAATTCCCTAAGCAAAAGTGTATGTATGCTGTCATTTCTTAGGCAACAATTTTAACTGTTTTATGTACTGATTGTCATTGTCCTCTTAGTCTGATGGAACTTTTACAAACCTAATGTAATTCCTTCCATGCAGCTGTTGCATATACCTTAATTCTGATTATTCAGTGGTTTTCTTTAACACTAAAGGCTCCGTATATCTAATTGTATTCATACTTTCTTCTTATTGTGTGAGAAGATTCCACTTACCCACTTTTATATCTCAAAATTTTCACTGAAAACCAACACTGTTTGCTTGTTATTTACTGTTACTCTCCTGGATTGCTTTGCTGGAGAAAGGGATAGATATCTGCAGGTAAAAACCAATGCCATTGACCTTTAGACATCTGCCACAGAATGGGTTGCCATATCCTGCAGACTGCAGAGGGAGCCTTGAACAAGTTTCGACTAAACACCTTCCTTTCGGATGCTTAGCATTGTATTTGTCTGAGTAGATATCTAAAGTTCAATCAGAAGAATCAAATTTAGTGACATGAATCACAAAAAGCATTAAAATAGGCTTTGCTTCTAGTCTCCTGTGTCCCTTCAGCACTGAACAGAAAGAATAGTTGGGCAGCCTTTACATTTCATTCTGAAATTTTTGTACTTGTGGTTTTTTTAATGTGGTTTTATATTATGGTGTTAAGAGTAGTTAGAGAAACCATAAGATGAGCCACGGTTGTTAAACCAAGTCTGAAGCAAATTCATTCCAGAATTTCCAGTTCTCTTCAGGCCAATAAAAATTTCTTTTGATTTAACCTTCTGTATTTGCTTAGGAAATAATGTACTGCTTCAAGTATGTTATTTTCTTTAATTATTCTGATTAGGATTTGAATTAAAAAAACCCACAACCTTATAGGTGATACATGTTAAATTAACTAATTTAATGTCATTTGCTGGCATCCAGTTTGCAAGGGCTAAGTCATGCCAAAAAACTCACTGATTACCAAGGTATGTAATTTGATCCCAAGACACAACAAAACCTGGGGTACTAGGTATGTGTAGGAAATGGCCACCTCTTTATAGACCCTAAAGAAAAATGTTGATGACCTGCCGGAGCGAGTCCAGAGGAGGACCACAAAGATGATCAGAGGGCTGGAGCACCTCTCCTATGAAAACAGGCTGAGAGAGTTGGGATTGTTCAGCCTGGAGAAGAGAAGGCTCTGGGGAGACCTTATAGTGGCCTTCCAGTACCTAAAGGGGACCTACAGGAAAGATGAGGAGGGACTCTTTATCAGGGAGTGGAGCAATAGGATGAGGGGTAACAGTTTTAAACTGGAAGAGGGTAGATTTAGATTAGATATTTGGAAGAAATTTTTCACTATGAGGATGGTGAGACACTGGAACAGGTTTCCCAGGGAAGCTGTGGATGCCCCTTCCCTGGAAGTGTTCAAGGCCAGGCTGGATGGGGCTTTGAGCAGCCCGGTCTAGTGGGAGGTCTAGGGGAGTTGGAACAAGATGATCTTTAAGGTCCCTTACAGCTCTAACCATTCTGTGCTTCTATGATTCTATGTAATAATATCTTCATCTACCATCTTAAGACCTATAGGAAGAAATACAGAAATAAAAGGTAAGTAGAAAAGCAGATGAAAAAGATGATCCTAGAAGAAGCCGGAAAGTAGGGAAAGTACTTACATGTAACAACTGTTCCCCTCCCCCCTTTCCTAAATCTTATACTCTTCTATTTCTGGAGTATACATCCTGAGTGAATCTGTCACTGTCAAAAAGGTTAAGGATAATAAAATTCTACATGGATATTTTGTGTTTGATTTTCAAGGTGGAGATACAGCTTAGTGCAGGTATGAAATAGTTCTGAACTGAAGGATGTGCCCATATATATGCATTTATGTGCATCTATATGTCAGTATATATATATATCACCATAGTTGTACTGTAACCCCTCACTTCATAACCTGAGATCACTAAATCTGAGTCTGAGCTAAATCTGTTCACAGACATTTCCTTAATGAGATTTCTGTCATCTAGTTTTATCAGTGTCCTGTGTTTTCAAATCCAAAGTCTGTAATATATGTCTAAGGGGTAAAAAAATAGAATTTGACCAACTTGACCAGTCACTACTAATTAATCAGCTGCAATAGCTATTTATATAATTGAAGGAAAAAGTTTACAATCACAGCCTTAGAACTGGAACTCACTCTTCTTCTCTTCCAAAGTTATAATGCAGTTCTGCTGAAGGCCAAGTTGATTTAAATTTAGCAGAAACTGCTTGTGAATACAAAAGTATTTTGGAACATTATTTATTCATTTTTTTTATAATCTATAATATATTTACATAGCTTCAGCTAGAACTGAATTACTATTCTCTGACTTTAGTACTAGTTATATGAAAGTATCTTCTTTGGGAAAACAATTTACAGAGCACAAACATCAATTTATTATTTTGTTACATATTTCAAATTTGCGGATGGGGGACAGGCAAGGGACCATGCTTATAGGCCCCTCTATGTTACCCTTATGTGCTGCCCCGCGGTGTTGCAGCTTCATGTGTCCCTACCTTGAGACTGTGTATGTTCCACAAAAATGGAGAAACATCTGTATCTGCTTGTATCCACTCCTTCTTGTCTCAGCTATGCCCAATCTGGTGTGAGTATGTGGTAGCTACTTCATGGAGCTTCTGCTTAACATCTTTACAGAGTTTAACACAGTAAGAAACATGGAACAACTAATGTAATCAAATGTTACCTGCCAACAATGGTGAAATCTCCTTGCTTTCTCGCCTTTCTTACATGCTTCCTTAATCAAGCTACTAGTCTGTGAACAATGTCCACAATTCCCTCAATTTCCCTAGTTTTAACAACACAGAACAGACCAGTAATCACTCTAACCATACCAGCAAACTGCTGTTGAGTGGCACCAGGCTCCCACCTGGGTGTCAGAAGGCCCCATCACCTCCTCAGTCTTTCCCATTGTCTGCTCCATAGCTCCCTCTCTGAAACCTGTCAAAAGAGGTATGAGCATCCACCATTTGTCAAAGTAGGTTCTGCAATATAATGGTAATCACATAAAGTCAGTGGTCTGTGTTCATGCTTAACATATATTGGTGGGGTTGGGTAGATCACAAAATCTAACATGCTGAGAGACTTAATTTACTTTTTTTCTTGTGTTCATTTAAGAAAAATAATAACAACGTGCAGTTCATTAAAGATGGAGGCCAGAGGTTTTGTATTCAAATTGTATTAGAGGACCATCATATTTCCCTCCAGTTTAAACCCCTTGAGACCTACAGAGTACAGGCTGGGAGACAAGTTTTCACTAACCTCTGTAAGGTGTGTTTTTTGTTGTTTGTTTGGTTGTTTTTTGTTTGTTTGTTTTTTTTTTTCCTCTGTGTTACACATATAGTTTTCCCCATCTAAGATACAGTGTATAGAAACTATTTTTTCCTCTACCTTCCGTTTTCTACTTTATAAGTTTGTTCTGTGATTCAAACAGTATTTTGCAATTAGGAAGGGGTTTGGTAGTCGTGTTTCTCAGGTGAGATACTCCACTCAAAGAGCTAAAGAAAATGCTATGGAGAAACAGTGAATGTTTTATACCTGCAGGGGGCATTACAATACAAAGAAAAGGAGCAATGAAAGCTGTTGAGACCTTTTCCAACCAATTTGTCCGATAACATTTTATGACATTTGACAGTCAGGTTTGGACTCTTTTTTTTTTTTCCTTTTTTTTTTTTTTTAAACGTGGCAAGTTGTTTTGAAACCCCATTAATAAGCTTTTTTTTTTTTTTTTTTTTTTTGAAATTACATTAGGAAGAAGATTTAAATTACATTCTAAATACAAAATACAGTATTCTTGCACTTACTGATACTGATGAGGAACATTGGGATAATGGTATTAAAATGGGACATAAAATGCAAATGATAGTTTCTGTGCTATAGAAAAAGAGTTTGTAAATGATCCATTAATAACATTTCAAATATCTGCACTAATTTGGTGATTCTAGTTAGTCTGTAAACATTATGAATCTCTCGCTATGATTTTTTATAGCTATAATTACATTCATATAGAGGAAATAAGAAATGGCATCTTAGCTGGCTAGCAGTTCTGACATAAAATGTTAGCTAATGTGTTATGCACATATATGAGAGTGCTGTTAGATAGCTTGTCATTCTTCATAGAAGTCATTAAATATATGTTTCATTAAGTATTGTCTGTAATGTCTGTAATAGAATATTACATTTTTTTTTTTTTCAGTGGTGCCCAGTGACAGGACAAGAGGTAACGGGCACAGGCTTGAACATAAGAAGTTCCACCTAAACATGAGGAGGAACTTCTTTACTTTGAGGGTGGCAGAGCACTGGCACAGGCTGCCCAGAGAGGTGGTGGAGTCTCTGTCTCTGGAGACACTCGGAACCCACCTGTACGTGTTCCTGTGCAACCTGCTCTGGGTGACCCTGCTTTGGCAGGGGGCTTGGACTAGATGATCTCCAGAGGTCCCTGCCAACCCCTACCATTCTCTGATTCTGTGATTCTGTGATATTTATAACCTACAACGAGTGCTGATATGTACCTTCTACTTCACAGGTAATAGATGGACTCTTATAGACATAAACATTGGGTATTATGGAATTATGCTCCTAGGATAGCCAAGATATGTACATATGATTCTGTATACAAGCAGAATATGATCATCCAATGGTCTCATACAGATTTCATTGATTTGTCAACACTACGTCAACCATTGTCTGCTTCTCACTTATGGAAAATTGTTCTTAGAAGCAGACAAAAAAGCTGTAACTGTCAGCAAAAATGGAAGTTGGCCAGACTTGAGAGCTGTCACTGAGAGGAAAAAGCTGATTAGATGGATTTACTAACCGCTCAAAAGGAAAAGACTATTCAAGCTCTGCAAGTACAGTAGAATGGCTGTAGTGGTAGCTGCATGATTGACAGTAGTTCTATGCAATTTCAGCTTATTTTACTCCCTTTCACTCCTAAAATGACATTTTTTGTGTCTCTTCGCTTCTCCCACCAGCAGTCAAATTGTAATGACTTAATCAGGTTTAGTTGCAGTGTGATTTATGGTAGCAGACTGTTATTCTTTCAAAATGGAGTCAGTCATGGTTGCAAATTTGTTTGTATCCAGTTATATCCAGGGAAAATGGAAGACTTATTTTGTTGGTACAATAATAATAGATTAGAGGCTTAACTGAGGAGAGATCATTTTATTTCCAGGATTTATCTGTAAACTGCTTATAAGCACTATTGATTTGTTGGCAGGTTCTTTGTAGTCTTAAAGCAAATATTTGACACTGTGTGTTTGATATTCTGCATTTTCTGATAAATTCTCTGCATTGCAATAACTGTTGTGTTCTTGCAGCAGATCCCTATCTCTAACTTTGCCAATATTAAATGAAAGACCATTAGCATTCACTTACTATATTTTTTCCTGCATTAGTATTTCAGTACTTTTGGTTGCACTTCCTGTCACATTGTAAAGAATAAAACAATTATTTCTTCTTTACCATTTTCTTCTCTCTTTGACATAGTTATAGGATCAAAGAAAAACTAGCATTGGAGTTACATTACTGTTAGGCATGGAAAACCCCTGTAGCTTCATATAAACCCCACAAAAAGGAAAATATATTATCCACACTAATATAGTGACATTACATATTTCAGATGTGCATTTAATGTATACAAATTTCTGAACTGACTTAACTTCCACATTTTTTTAACCAGTTGTGGGGTTTTCTTAGAAATTTCCCCAACAGTTTGTTCAGACAAGGCTGTATTCTATATGTAAGTACCTCTTAGTCATCCGTATTCCATTAATAGCCCTCTAGACTGAAAGCAGATGCATTTTTTTTTATTCTTAAAAAAGCAACTGGCAAGTCTAACAGTTGTAAATGTTATGATGATCAAAAGCAGGTTTCTATGATTATTTTTGAGATAACATTTCCAAAATGAGAAAAATTAGGAAGGAGAAAGATCTTGATAGCATTCGCCAAATGAAAGCTAACGAAATAGTAAGCAATATGAAACAGCTTAATTCTTAATTAGTTAAAGATTTGCTTGCTTCATCTGGACATCACTTGTTATTGATGTAATAATGCTTATGCTTGGAAGGGCACAGATACTTCTAAGTTTCTTAAGATGACAGAGAGAAGAGTCGTCACCTCTTGACACATATTTGTTATAGTTTCCCATTTGGTCTAGGAAGTGTTAAAGGTCAGGGCTCTGGCATTCAGGTTGAATCCCAAGAATTCATACTTGAAGGTTTGGCTTAAAATACATTTTCCACATTTACCACAATTTGAAGCCCTTTACAAGTGTTATGTGAATAAGAGAATTATTTCTTTGTTCATGGGGATTTTACAAGATCCAAACCATAGAATTTTACGGACAACAGTGATGGAATAGAAGACTACAAACATACATCTGTTTATTTCCATTTTATATCATTTTGAAGGTTTACAGCTAATCTTTTCTTCTTCCATAACAGAAAGCTGACAAAGACGTATCAAAAAACAGTACAACAAAGTGAAGATAGAAAATATGCATCTTGTTATCAACAGTGTTTACTTGTAGTTGTAAGTTACATAGCAGATTTTTCCATGTTCAAATTCCTTTATCTAGAATGACATCTATTTAAAAGATACACAGACCAGGAAAGATGATTGGCTTAGGACAGTTACAAAGTAATTCCTTTAATACTGAATGCGAAAGGAATCTGAAAGCTCATGTTATAAAATCATAATGTCTTTGGTTAGCTATAAAATATTTGATCACTTGATGTAGAGCCAGGTATGTGAATTCCTTGCCCTAATCTCAGGTGGTAAACACATAAAGGCAGCTGTGGCTTTAATTTTCTAGTGAGAAGTAGTTTATTACTCCTAGATTGCTCTAGTATAATCTATACATAGAATAGTGATGTCAGAAGGCAACTTTGACAAAAATTGGTTAAATTTTTAAACCTGGAGTTAACAAATCAGTAATAATAATAATAATAATAATAATAATAATAATAATAATAATAAAGCCTTAATACTGCCGGCGCTTTGGGACAGGACTCTTTACTACTATCACACAGAAAGTTCTCTTGCATTCAAAAATTGTCTTTTGTTCTGGCTCAGGTGAGGTTGAGGTATGAATCTCATTGTCATTGTTTCAAACACCTTAATTCATAGTTTCCATACCATTGCTATTGCCAAGACCCAAGAATTAGCCACAGTGGATAAAACTGATTTTCTCTAGTGTTTATTACTGACAACACTTTGAAATAACTACTCTGCCTCGGTGGTAATCCCACAATCTGGTCAGATCCTTAGATCTGCTAGTTTTCTACATCCTATAGAATGTTGCTTTCCTTCTCCAGATAGGGAGTTAGCAAGTCCTGTTTCTTTTCTTCATCTTTTCTGAGAATTCAAGACAGACTTGACGCTGGCAAAGTGACCCTGTTTGCCTTCAGCCAGTCAGGACACTGAGTCTTTTACTTCCTTGTTGCAATGGGTTGCACTAGATGGTAGGGGAAGCCAAAAGAATATTCTCTATCTCCATTTTGTATTACGAAATAGCCTGGTAACTTGGCTGAAGGGAAAGAACATTTTTTTTAAAAAAAAAAAAAAAAAAAAAAGCATATAAGACACCCACAAACTTTCTGCTGAAAGGTTTCATGTTGCTTTTGTAAGCTGGCAATAGAAGAGGTCTTCAGGATGTGATAAAGTCAGACGATCTGGCATGAGGAAAATTGAAAACTACCAAAGGCTTGGCAGGGCTAGGACATGCCAGCTCATGAGAAACAGAGAAATTCATTCTTCATCCTAGTCTCTAAATCAGATGTGGAATCAAGGAAGTGAACCATGCAAGAGACTCTCAGGTACATAGCTGTTAGAAGTCTCTTGCGGAAAGGCACTATTTTGCATTTGGGTACTGATGACAGAGGGAAGCATAGACATTCATGGCAAGCCAACCCCTGGCATCTTAGACTAAAACAGAAGGTAACCCCAGATTTACAGCTTTGACTACTCATCTCTTGGCAACCAAACCCTGCAGTACGTCAAATTCTCTCTCTTTCAAGGGGAGAATAAATAGATTTAAAAAAAAAAAAAAAAAATTATTTATTTTTTGAAAAAGCCTCTTCATTCATTTCTCTGCTCTTCTTTTTCAGTTTTAATTTAACCCATTCCTTGGTGTGCATAAAGCAAGATTCATTCTTCCCAGATGAAGTATTCCCTGCTACCATGGTACAGAGCACTAGAAATGCTTCAGAAGAGTAGTGGTCAGGTGCAGGTCCAAGCAGCTACACAGTATTTCCAGGAAATCAGAAAGGTTTTTTGTGGAATCACTTTTCAGGGTAGTAGTGATTCCTCCATTCGTCCTCATGCACAGCAAAAGAAAAAATAACTTGTGACCAGAAAGTTAAAGTGTATATTGCAAGGTGATTTCATACTTTAATATGAAACATGTAGGCCTCTATCTCAAAAATATCACTAGCTGTCTCATAGGAGAAAAATGAGATTTCTGTCTTCCCTGGAATATATAGTCCCTTATTGGCCTTAAAAGCCTATTCCAGAAGCAGAACTAAATTATGATCACATTTCCAAAATGCATTCTTAAAACTTACTAAACTGCAAAAAAATTGTAACATTTGTCTTGTATGCAAAGATTTTCTGTGCTATCAACCGATGACAATTTTCATAAGGTAAGACCTGGCTTATAGCAGGTATATTATGACTAAGTTTGCCTGTCTATGACTTGATGTTACATATTAAAACTGAAGCTATTCCCTCAGGTGGTGAGGGACAGCCACAGGACAATGCAGTCAGTTTGTGGTTATGGATTAAGAAAAGGGTATTCAGAAAAACAGGATGATCAACAGTCACATATTTGCATGAATGGTGTCTTCTTTCAGATCTAATTTTCAGGAAGACTTTCTCTTCAAAAAAGAGTTAAAGCTTACTGATGACTAGAGGCAGACATTTTGGCAGTCCTGACTCATAAATGGCATCTCTTGAGCATAAAATGATGAAAATAACAGAATTAATTGTATTACTTGAGGTTGAAATGAACAAAAAAATCCTTAGTTTTGAATCTTACAATGGTTCATGTTATAAAACTCTTTCATGCAGAGAAATTAATTTAGAGAAGTGTTATTTTCATTGCATTGTCTAACTTTCTAACAGACTTCTCAGTCTAATGACCTAATTAATATTCTTCATCAATGTTGAACACATATCATACATACATGACAGCAGAGAAAGAAACATCTAGTTAGAATATGGCTGATTAACTTCAGAAGGTGTATAAACTGTAGGAGTATTTATTTTCTGAGATTATTTTTATAAAATAAAAGATAACATGAAATTCCAGAGAGCTTAGGTTCTTATGAACATTTATACCTTTACAGGCTTTGCTATTGAATCTAGTGAAACTGCAAAGGATCAGAAATATATTAGGATCTTAAAACTTCTGTATTGAAGTGACACCGACTCTTGAACTGCCTGTGACATGGCAAGATTTTTGGCCACCTTAAACTCAAGTGGACATATCTTTGCCATAATTTCTGCTCAATATGGAGTAAACAATGCTGGTAAATAAAAGCTGCATCTGGCCAAGAGATCGCCTGTGGTTTAACATGACCAGTGTTAAGAACCCCTACATCCACCTGAAGTCTTTTTTCCAAAGCGCTGCCTTGGATTCTCAGGCAATATCCTGTGCAATAGCTTTGGTTCTTGAGAAGTAAGGAAGTCAACTGGCCATCATCTGAGGAACCCCACTGAGATTGGGTGGACTGTTCTCTATCATCCACTTTTAGGGTACTGAAACACCCTAAACAGTCAGTTCCTATTGTCAGAAGACATACTCCCCCAGGTTCTTTTCCTAACAGGTTTTATGGTTAGGGTGCAGCCAAGGGAGAGAATTGGGAGCCAAGGGTGGCCACAGAGACAGCAGGTCTGGGCCCTCTGTAATGACAGCCGCATCCCACAGCACCCAGTGAAGGAGGAGAACTGGGAGGAGGATGGTGACCAGGACCAACCCAGAGCTGTGTGTCCGCCCAGCAAGGTTATGGTGACAGGGAGGGCCGAAGTCCAGCCAGGGAGTCAACCTCCAGGTTAGGGTCAGGATCAGGTCTGGAGACAGGAACCAGAGTGAACCCAAGGTGCTGAGGTCAAAGGCCAGACTAGACAGTCTGTGGGTGAGAGTCAAGATCAATGTGGTAAGTTGCTGGGCATGGAAATGGTTGCAATACAGCTGCAATGTGACTCAGACACCCACCAGCCTGGAAATCCTTAAAGAGCAGCTCACGAGGGAATGTGAGGGAGCCTTCACTGAGGCTTCTTCCAGCTTTTCTCTAAGAACTCCCCAGCTGGCTGAGGCATCTCAAAGAGCCTTTTAAAAGAGGTGGCCTTGAGCAATGAGAGGAAAACTCCTACAGTGATGGACAGCTCTCCAGGCCTTGACAGCTGGCTTTGCTTTTTTCCCCTTCACAAACATCCATGCATATTTGAAGTCCTTCATTATGAGGTTAATCCCTCTTTCCCTATGTATAGTTTCAGTTTGGTGGTGTGAGTTATCACAGGAAAAAGAAAAAGCCTGTGATTCACCAAGTGTGCAATAGGAAAGAGGATCCAGACTTCTACTTCTTCATGAAGTTTTTTCCCAGTTGTTGACATAGGTAATTTTGAAAGATCTAAGCTAAGTGTCCTAACAACTAGCCAAGACAAATCTGAACCCTTTTCCTAGGGAGTCCACTTATGCTGTTATCAAAATTGTACACTTGCAATGGGGAACTTTTGAAACAAACTTTGAGGACTTCTGTTAGTGTCAAGGCCTCCTACAGTAATTGTCACTGGTTTATTATGAATGATCTTGGCCAAGGTTGTTTTGCTAACCATAGAGTTTTGATACCTGAGGAAAGGCAAGAAAAAATACTTAATTCGAATGTTCAATATTAATAAGAAATTATGAGTTACTGGAAAGATTAAGATTTTCAGCCCTGGAAGCAAAAGCTGATAAACATTTTAAATCTAGTTGCAGTTGTGCTTTACTTGAAATCGGTAATTTTGTAAGATACATTTCTGCTGCAGATTCTGACAACAAAGTATGGGGGGATTTGTTCCTCAATGGAAAGTTATTTATTTTTTTAGTTATAAGATAACTGGATAATGTGCCCAAAAAAGCCAAGAGTGTGAGTCTTTGAGGAAATTATCATTGATTCTAGTAAATGTAATTGTTGAGGAGTTCATCACCAAACAAGAATTGCAACTGAGAAGAGCACTGAAACTCAACTGAGAGATCTAGAATTCTCTGTAAGGAACCAAAGCAAACAGTGTGATGCAGTCTAAGTGGCAGAAACTTACTTCATGTCACTTATTGGTTAGCTTTAGCACGGTGATTGGCCATAATCCAGATTTACAGCCAAAAAACAGTGAATCAAGGCTTATTAACTGTAACCGTATTGACATTGTGAGAAGCTAAATATGTATTGCAGGATTCAGGAGTATTGCCAGTTTCCCAGCTCCAACTGCCTCCATCCCTAGATGCAGTCCAGTTATGTGCTGACTCTATCTGAGTTAAAACTACATAAGCAGTAGACTGTCATGACCACATGCTCTGGTTTTCCTAGAGAGGAAAACAAGGCACCCATGCCACGTGCCGTTACGTACATACGATCTAAGAAACAGGTCTTGCAATCCAGGAAATTTTATATCATGCCCTGGCACATAAGTGTTGTTCCAGACAGAGAAGCCAGTCTTCTGCGTCTGACTCTTGGGAAGATCGTGGGTTTGATGGATTTCTTAATCAGGAGAGGAGATTAAGATTGGGATGTTCTTTTTTTATTTAATGAAAAATCAGTTTTTCAGTTGATTTTTCAACCTAATTTTTACTTTTTAATTGCCATAATTCCTTCCTGACCTCCTCTTTTTTCAGCCAAGCCCAGTTCAATCCTGCAGTTGCCTTCTCTCACCCCACTTCATTAATATATCAAACAAGATATTTCTTCCTAGTGTTCAATAACTGTAGTACAAACAGCTCACTTCTAATTTGTAAACTTGATTGGACTACAGTCCTGAAACCAGACCACATTATTTTTTAAAGTTGTATGACAGACATCCAAAAATCAATGAGACAAGAAAAGTAAGTGTATATTTTAACTCATCCAAAAATTAAAAAAAAAAAAAAAAAAGGCTTTAATTTAGGAAAAAACATATTATTTGAACTTGGGAATGTCTACCAAAGTCAAATAATGAAAGACCTCTTGCACTGTTATGTATTTCCTCTGTACTGTTTTTAATTTTCATCTTTTTAAATACTTATGACTTTTTGTGTCTTCAAAAAAGCATGACAAAATGTCACGTCCCTTTTCAAAATATGTTAGTGAAAAAAATTATTGGAATAATCATGGAACACAATTTCATTTAAAAAAAATATTTTTTATCTTCTCTGTTCTGTTTTACAAAGAGTCTCCGACAAAAGTAAGCAAAAATATTGTTTGATTGTATTTTGTTTAAGAATATCTGAGCAAAATTGTTATGTTCCTTGCTTTTTTTCTGACCACCACCCATCACCAAACCAGAACCAAACACAAAAATTAAGTAATGCTATGTTGTTTCAGGGTTTTTTAATAGGTAAACAGACCCCATCCATGTGACCTCTATTTAAATATACAAATGGCCTCTGTTGCATTTTCCATGAACAAAAAATACCTCTTTCCATTAGTAAAAGGAATGTTTTCTTCTTTTATACCAGTTTCATAATCCCCCAAAAGCTCTTGCCTTCAGATTAAGTTCTTATATTTCTAATTCTTCCATTTTATGTGGCATCCAAGTTAGTTGTACACCTGTACATTTCACAGCACATTCTCTCTGACACATTCTCAGAAGTAATGTTTTGCTTGCTTATTTACTCATATGTCTATATTGTCTATATTTTAGCTTGAGGTTCCTGTGAAACTCTATGTGGAACCTTTTTGTCCTGAAAGTAAGAACAGATATAAGAAGGTATTTGTGTATCTAGGCAACTTCAACTCTCTAACCCAATTTTTTTCTGAATTTTGCTACTTAGTCTTTAACTCTTGATAATATTTTCAGGTATTTCAGATATACTGGCTATGTGAGCAAATGATGAGCAAATGATTAAGGGGAGAAAAAAGGCATCTGGTTGGCAAGAGGTTTTTCTTGTTGGATGTTTACTTTTTTTTGCAAAGATAAGAAATACTTGGGTTATTCAGTGATGCTTTCAGGCCTTATGCATCCTGAAACTTATATTACATGTATTTGTTCTGTTATATGTTTCATATATATTGTGAAAATTATGTTATCCATTTTAGAGAAGTACGGTTGCACAATAGCCATTAGATCTCTTACTTTTCAGGACGCAACAGTAGTATGTTGAGTCTTTGTTGACATCCTTAAGTTGAAGACCAAATCCAGTTGTAATATGTGGTTACATGAGTCCTAGTTAGAGTGAAGTTGGTGAGCTCCAGGGGTGGACCTCACTGTGCAGGAATCCCCCAAATTCTCATGCCCTCGTGACCTCCAACTGCTCATGCACCACGGCTGCTCTTGGGAACTTGCTCACAGATGCAGCAACCGTACTCTTCAGGTTGGTGACTCTTTTTTCTCATGACCTGTTGACCTTTGGGCCTTCATGCGTTATGACTATCCATGGGAACTTGATAGGCTGTTACCCTCACACAACATTTGGCCTAGAAGATTTTTCTGAGTACTGTTGAGCAGTACAATGTATTCAATACAGAGTATTGACTTGACTTTCAAAACAGAATCATATGACAATGATAAGATTAATTTTGTCATATTTAACAGGTTGATTTATACAAGATGAAATTAAGGCAATCCTTTTTCTAAAAGTTTGGTGTTTTCTTAAGCAACATTGAATATCCCTGCTTACCTCCCAAGAAACAGAAGAAATTAGCTTGCAATTTGGAAGAGATAAGACTCAACAGCATACTACCATGAGAAGAAAATAATTTGCTTGCTTACCAGTTTTTCACTCATTTTAGTGAGTATTATGACATGAGGAATAAGCTATGCTACACTTTCAATAAACTTTTGTATAGAGGTATTACTGTCTTGGGAATGTTTAAATCTAAGAGTTTGAAAGAAATAACAAGACCTTTTTTGCACAAATTCTGTTGACGTATACCATTTCCAGGGTGAAGTCCAGTGACTGTAGTGAAGTCATTTTAAGGTCTGTACTTTTCACCAAGTATTTATACTATCTGCAAATTGATGTAGGTTCTGTTAGTCATCTCCATTTCGTTGCTTATTTTCACTCCTGAAGCATTAATTATGGACCATAATGTCAATGCAATGAAACTACAGTAAGGCAAAAAGGACTTGTTTTGGATTATTGACCCTGTATATAGACTTGAGCCTTACTATTTTTCCACTCCCACTTGTAGAAAACATTTTGGATGTTAACAATCACTATCTTTCTTAAATCTAGTTATTATGGAATGCATAAAAATAAACTGTCCCTTATGGCCCATGTGCTATCTCACTCAATCCAATGCTATTACTGATGATATTTTCATGCATTATCTTGTTTTGGCAAATGATGTTTGATTTATATTTGCAAGACAAAAAGAAAATTCTGGTGTTGGATTGTATTATGTAGTGCTATATCGTGCAATACTGCAATATCGATTACAACTATTTTATCAGTGTGGGAGACGTGTGTGTGTGTGTGTTTGTGAAACACCCTTGTTTCAGAGAAAAAGTCCAGAAAGGAAAAACACCTTCTAAGTATGAGTACTGATGGTTTTATAGTGTATTACTTGCCATTAACAGAAAGAATACCGAAGCTCTGAATCTGAAAAAAAGCACTGTCTGAAATATTCATGGTAGAAAAAGCATCTTAAATATTTTTATTTCATTAGTGTTGTTTGGTTTCCTACCACTGTACTGTTTCATATAGACCCTTTCATCTAGTTTCTGATCTTGAGTGTTCATTGTGTGATAGTGGTAGGCAACAGTTACCCTTTAAGGTTATCAGTGTCCACAGAAGAATGAGGTTCAGTCATTTCAGGAAAACACAGAAGATGGAAAACAGAGATGCCTGAAAGTGTTTTTCCGTAATATGAAGGGGATATGTCTTCATTGTCTTGATCCTATCTTCAATTCCTTTGACGAGCAAAAAATACTCAGGTGCTGATATCTGAGGAATTCAGTCCCTCATGTACAGTGGAGGTTTTCCACTGCTTTTCAACATAAGCAGGAATGTGTTAGAGGACGTATTGGGAGAGGTGGGTGTGAAGATGGAGAAAAATGGATTAAGGAGAGTTGTGCAGTAGGGATACAGAGCCTAACACCTGTGGGCATAAATCCACCAGTTGCTCCAGTGCAACTACGGTGAATGACACCAAGAGAGATTTTCTGTTCTTCTTCTTACACTGTACCAATGGAGGTGAAAGTGGCTGAAAAATTTCAACTACTCTATATTTTTGTGATTATCCTTTAATTTCCTTTCCTTCTTTGATTTTCCTTAATATTAAATTTACTTTCCTCATTCAAATCACAGTTCTTTCAATGTTGAGGAGAATAAAGTTGTCCAAGAAGCTTTAAAAGACTTTTCATAAATGTTTTATGAAATCCTAATATATGGCTGACAGGTGGCCATTACACAGCTGAGATGTTCCATTCTAAATACCTGGTTGTTACTCTCTGATAAAACCTTTTTTATTCAAATACTTTTCCTAGCCTGCCATTTAAATGCTTAAAACAATCAGGTTATCTTGCTCCAAGTTATTATTGCAGGAAGAACTCATCAAATGGAGACAAAAATAGTTGAGCTTCTTTAATCTATATTTATTCTCTCACTCCTAGTATGTTGAAAAGTGTTCAACCCAATAAAACACAAGTTTCTTAAGTAACTGTTTCAATGATGTGTTAACAGTCAATGGCTGCCAAGTGGGAAAACTGTGAAAGTGATCAGACTTTCTGTCTCAAGCCTAATAAAGCTTCAAAGGCCAACCACATTATTGAAGTGATGAGGTGTTTAGACTTTAAAGCTGTACTCACAGCCTTCACCATCAGACAGTCTCTGTGTTAGATTTCTAATGCAGCTTTCTGTAAAGAACAACTGAGGAGATCAGACCTGAAAAAAAAGGATGGGAGAGAGAGAAGTAGGTATTGGAGAGATGAAAATATAGGTGGTTTAATCAGAAGTATATGGACTATAGATTAATTTTGAGATGAAGTATGGAGATTTATGATCAATACCAAAGAAAGTAAGAAGAAGATTATAGGGGCGTTTGGAAGTAAAGCATTGTTTTGTAAGCTCTCAGGATGTGGCACATCAATTACTGTATTTAATGGTTTCTACTCTGGCAGCTCTTAACATAAAACAAGCTCATCAGAAGCTTTGTCAGATAACCTCTGGCTCTTTACATAGTTTTTTGAACAACATGTATAAATTATGCTTCATGTACAGCTCTGTCAGTGAAACACAAACTGTACAACTCTATAGCTACTGCTTGCTAAGTTGGTAAGCTTTCCCACTGCTGATTTGGTAAATTATGAAATTGCAGTAAAGGTCAGTTCTATGTCAAAGTTTTTAGGTTAAAGTCTTCCTTCAACTACTTCTCGTAGCAGATTTTGCATGAAGAGAGACTTTAAACAAGATTTGAAATAAATCTAGGGGCTGTTTCTAAGTTAGAAATTCAGAAATATTGTGTTTCCAGTTCACAAAATTTTTTCTCAGTTGTTGTCCATGTCATTCCACACAAGAGTAATTTACTGAGTAATCATTACTGTGCCAAAAGGGTGGGAATCACATACCTGAGATAATGTTAGTCTGTAGCTCCCTTATTATTAACTGTAATAAAAGAAGCAAATAACTCAAGACAGGCTAAAAAAGTAATCAGTTTTAACTCAGGTTCACTCAGTGTTTCAATCATTTTAATTGTTGAAAAATCAGAGTGCAACAGTCAATACTGATCTGCAAGTAACTGTGGTGACTCTTCTCCTAGTAACTAAAACAACAGCTAGAGCTTGAGTCAGTATCTGTTTTCTACACTACTTCTGTGTATGGAGATATGTCCAAAAAGTACAAAAGGGTTCTTGAAACAATATAAATTAATGTATAAATTTGTCATAGAAACCTTAAGGCCAGCCTGAATGAAGAAAGAAGGGCAATGTCTGCCCTTCTGCAAGCACCAGAACGATCAGAGGGCAGTAAAAGGGCTGTGAGCAGGACAGGACGCAATGGCATTTTGAACAGGAGGTCACCAAGACTCTAGCAGATGGATGTGCTGCTTCTCTGAAAATAACAGCCTACGAAAAGGGAAAGTCTGAAACAAGGAATAGCATAAGACAATACTAAATAGACTCGAGCCATTAAAAGGTGGTGAAAGGAAGACAGAGAACAGGCTAGGAGCCAAAATACACCTAGATAAGTAGGCAAAGGACAGTGAGTAGATCCTAATGACTCCCTGACTGGGGCAGATGGAAATACAAAAAACACAGTCACGGTCAGTCAATATAAGCATACAAAAGGCAGACCTAAAACCATCGGGGGTTGCATACTTGAGCAAGACCCAGGAAACATCAGGAGAACTCAATAGCTAGCATCCCTTGCCCCCCCTGCATTCACAAGGAAACCTAGGCAGACTTCCTGGGGTCAAAGGTCTTCATGTCTGCAGCATGGGCAGACATCTTCTTGGTGCTTGAAATCAGTTTTGTTTCAGCATTTTTATAAAATAAAATTACCTTCACCTTCCATCTGATCTCACTGAGTTGTACCTACAGCGATATGGCTAGTCCTGCCTTCTTAGTCTTAATCCATCTCTGCTATCTCTTACTGTCCAAGGTCTTGGATATAGTGGAAGGTAAAAAAAAAGTCTGCATATTTCTACGTTGCTAGTTTCTGAAGTGAGGTGCTTATAGAACATACATCTCAGCAGAGTCTGTAAATGTCATCATTTTTAGAGTGACCTCCAAAGTATTTGCAATGGAAGAGCGTGTAGTTGAATTTTGGGAGTGAGAAAAAGACAAATGCAAAGAGCACTGACTACTAGCCTTTTTTTTTTTTTTTGGTCATTTCTCCCATGTCCTCCAGGAAAGCTAGCTCCTGTTTGATGCTCTGGTGAAATTTTTGTGCAAAAAGCCTAGTTGCTCTTTGTGAACGTGTGTGCTTATTAATTTGAAATAAATAATCCCTCATAGGCTCTATCCCCTGTTCCTACCTTCACTTTTTTCTGTCTACCTCCAGCCTTTCCCAAATTTCCAGTCTCCTTTCCTGGCATCCCACAGCCTTTCATTTTCCAAGCCCTGCTAACAGATCTGTTCCTCTAGAAATATCAATGTAAAGTTGTCAGAAAAATGAAAGAGAAGACCAACACTTTGAAAAAAAACTTTGAGCACAGCTCGACTTTGCAAAGCATTTATTACAGATGTTGCACTTGCTAGAATCAGCTGTTGAGCATCAGCATTTCTTTCAACAGCCCCTGCTCCTTCCATAGAGAGGATTATGTGTTTGCAGACTAATTCCTACATGATAGGAAATAACACCTTATTAAATTGGGCATTTGTTCCCACTTTCCCTTCCAAGACTGTGTCCTCTTGCTTTACAGTCACCCATTCTATCACAAGCCTCCTCCAGTTTGCCGTGTCTGTCTTAACTATAGTATATAGTACATGTGTCAGTCTGGTTCCATGCATAGTGGCTGAGACTTCGTCAAGAAAATAGAAAAGACTGTTGTTGCCTTCAGTATATGATTACTGGACTGCCTCCCTCTCTTTCTAACAGGTTCACTGCTTCTGTAAGGGTCCAGTGGGGAACACAGCAAACAGAAATGGCAGAGTGCAAGCAGCCTCAGAGCAGCTGGCATCCTCACTCTCCGTTAGGACAAGCTCACAGCTGAGGTGTAATTCTGGTTGCCATTTGGTGTGGGTGAATAAAGTTCTTTGTTGGCAGGATAGTCAAGAGACAGAGATTCTGGAATAAAAAAAGGAAGGAGCTATTTCTTAAATGTCTTCGAAAATCATAGGAGGGGTCTGATTGAGTACCAGGATGAAAAGGTTGTCCTGAGTAGCGGTTCTGGCTCAGAGAACGTGGTGGTGGGTGAAGAGAGGCCTGACTCTGAGAAGTGGTTCTGCCAAAGAGGGATAAGGCGTGGGCCAGCATCTGCTTGTGGGTTCTGGGCTTAGAAAATGGAAGAGGAACAAGCAAGAAACAGGATAAAGATACACACTGGCTTCAGGATGTGCTATCAGGCTAAGCCTGCTAATGCAATGGACAATTTAAGAAAATCTGTCTACTCAAAGTTATTACCACACATTTTCTTGAACAAATTTTGCCCAATAGGCTACTTTTCCCATGTAGCTTCAGCAATTTTGATATGGTCCAGCAAATCTGAACTTATTGTAACATCTGACCATTGCCTCCATTTCAGCCGTTCTTAATGATTATATCTTATAGTAATTATTTTATAACCAGCTTAACCACACGCTTTTCTTGACTAACCTGGTAGCAGGAATATACTTGCTTATACTCAAGAGAATAAGGTTTTACTATATGTACTGTAAAATACAAATCAAGAGCCGTGAGCTGGAATCAGTCTATTTCAGGCACTGCTTTGGCACTTCACTCATTTTTTCCCCCTTCTTATTCAGGTCAGAATCAAGCTCTGAGTCAACTCCTAAATTATACAAAGGGTAACCGTGGCCTCATTATTCTGAAGATTTGTCTGTATGCTGGTCATAAGAAGCATGGTCCAAAAGAGGACTAGACTTACAGTGGAGCCAGGAACCTTAATGTTTTCAAACAGATTTTACTGAGCAACTAAATAAGTGTTTCATATGCTTGGTTCTATAACTTATAGACGCTCCGTGATCTTCAAACACTCAGTAGAGATAAAACCTGGTATGGCTAAGACAAAACTTATGGATATGTTACAGAAAGAAGTTTTATTGTACTTCACTGGATTCTTGATAGGCACTTTTCTGAAACTTCTTGCTTGTGTCTGTCCACGTACCAAACCACTGAACACCTTCCAGCAGCTCTGTACTGAGTACATTTTCTTTATTATCCTGCTTTGAGATGCAAAATAGTCAACAAATATGGTAGTATCAGGACACAGTTTTCACAGATGAACTTTTTCAGCACTTGAATACTGGGATTCAGGACTATCAGAAAGCTATTTTCAGCAATTCAGAAAAAAAAAAAATCAAGTTATTGTTCTGATTATTTTTTTTTTTGCACTTTCTAAAGCTCATTGTTCAGGATTTCTCAGGGTGGTGATTTCTTTGATGTTTCATTCTTTCTCAAGTCTGTACTTTTGTGCATACTGTCTGAAGAAAAAATGATTGTTACATGGAGAGGTTCTTCTAAACTATTTTGAAAGCATGCAGACATGAAAAAAGTGTTCTTATGATACACAAATGTCTAAAATATATCAAAGAATGATAAAAAATGGTACAAAATTTACAGATCTGATTTCAGTTTCTGATGTATATAATCAATAAACATGCATATTTATTACTGTCTACAGGTAGAGTACAGCATATAATTAATATGAACTTTACATTTAATAAAATGTGCTATTTGTTATATATACATACGATATGATACACTTTTCTTTTTACACCTCCATACAACTATGTAATGCTATAACAATGTCAATAATGCTCTAAAAATTTAAGGTCAAATTGGAATATAAAGAATAATTAGGAAAACATTCCTAAAAATACTAGTTTTCATCATGTTTTTGTACATTTGAGTTTAACTTTCTTCATTCATTCTAGGATGACTACACATGAAATAAAATTATATGACTGCCTGTCACATCATATTCTTTACGAAAAATACATTCCAGAACTTAGATAATTTCTTCCAGAATTTACAATAAAATATTTTTACAGTCTGCAGTGTTTAAACTCCCAATTTTATCTCAATTTCCAGCACTAAAGTAACAAATACTACCTTAGAAAGAGCATCATATTTCAAGTTTTCACTAAAAAAGATTTATGAATGCAAGAGTAAAAGACATTTTAAAACACATGAAAAGTCTCAAATATAAAACTGATAGCTTAGACTTTAAGCTAAAATAGTAAGTCACTGAAGATTTGAAATTTCAAGAAGTTAGCTTCTCTTAAAAAGAAAATAGACAAGAGAAGATTCAGGAATTGTGAATTTCTTTGAGTCAACTGCTGTTGGAAAGAGTGCAATAAAAGTTATTTTCTCCTGCTAGTTAACAGCAAAGATTTTCAATAATCACCTCTGTTTTTCTTTCCATGAAGAATGAGTGCTTGGTCCAGATCATACTGACATTAGTTGAAATATTTCTCAGTTGAGTTTTGGTTTAGCTCTCTGAATTAGCATAATATTTTGTAGTGGATCCAAACGAAAATGTATGAAACATCCAGCTTGTTAACTGAGCTAAACATCTTTCATTCTATTACAGACTAGTTTTTATAAATATTATTTATGTTACTCTTAATATATGTATGTGCATATATAAAGGAAGATATTTAATCCACCTTCGTTCTGCATTCTGGCTCTCTAGGAAACTTGCTAATTTACCTTTTTCACCAGCCCAACAGAAGAGTAAAGCACGACAAAGGCTGTAAAACACTGATAGATCCGTCAGTCCAGTTTAAAATGTTACAGCGTCAATCATTAATCAGCCAGTTTAAGCATGGCACATTATTATTTTGAACGGTAAATGTTACCAAGTTAACCAAGACATTATTAGATTATTTATTTTCCCTCATTCAGTTTAGGTCTCCCATGTGTTATTTCATAATCCCTTGGGTGTGAGAGGAATTTAAACCTAGTTGTGGCTTATTTAGTTTGTTTATAGAGCTAACACTTTTCACTTCTGTGTTTCTCCATTACCTGCTTAAGAAATTACTGCTCTGTGAAATTCAAATTAAAAAAAAAAACAACCAAGTTTAAAACAGATATCAAAATTATTACTTGCAGTATGTTACAACCTAAATACATCATGAAAACCATATTTTTTCATGCACATTTTTGTGGAAATAAATTATTTTGTTTTCTAAAGCCAAGTTTTGTTGTCGTTCACACAACCTGTAAGCTTCATAAAGGTAACATAAATATAATAAATGTCAGGATATTTTTTATTTAGAATTCTTCTCTCATATATATATACAATTGGAAATGCATAAGTGGGCTTAAAAACATGTAGCTAGAATATGTCATGTAAGATATAAAGATGTTGGTAAATTTTGTGGACAACTGATATGCAGTTACTACTTTTTATTAATTGGCTTATAATTTCAAAACAAGCTTGCATTACTGCAGCTGCATTTTTGATCTTTTCACTTGCTGTTGGCTTTTCTCTGGAAAATATCCATTTAGAGTTAAGTAATTCCCTGAACATGTATGTTTTCTTGAACCTGTGAGCACCAGTGTCACTACTTAGACATCTAATTAGATGGCAATTAGTGCATACATATGCATATTGTGCACTAATATCATGCACTAATTGTAGATTTTATATGTGTGTGTATGCAATAATGATGCATTATGTATTTATTGTAAGTATATATCCGTTTTATATGTATATTTATAGTATGTGTATATTTATGTGTGTATATATGGTATATACAGAGTATGTACAAGAGAAGCTATATAGATGTATATATGCGTGTGTATATATATGTAGAAAAACAAATAGCTGAGTGCTCAACTGCTTATAGTTACTTGCAGAAAACGGTGTATGAGACTGTTAGACTGCAAAATTGTCTGGATCAGAAGTAGTTTCATTTGTAACTCAACCATTGTTGTTAACTTTTAGAGTCATAGAATCATAGAATCATTTAGGTTGGAAAAGACCTTTAAGATCATAGAGTCCAACCATAAACCTAACACTGCCAAGTCCACCAGTAAACCATGTCCCTCAGCACCACATCTACAGGTCTTTTAAATACCTCCAGGGAAGGTGATTCAACCACTTCCCTGGGCAGCCTATTCAATGCTTGATAACCCTTTCAGTGAAGAAACTTTTCCTAATATCTAATCTAAACCTCCCCTGGCACAAATTTCATCTTGTCCTGTCGCCTGTTACTTGGGAGAAGAGACCGACCCCCACCTCTCTACACCCTCCTTTCAGGTAGTCGTAGAGAGCGATAAGGTCTCCCCTCACCCCCCTTTTCTCCAGGCTAAACAACCCCAGCTCCCTCAGCTGCTCCTCATAAGACTTGTGCTCTAGACCCCTCACCAGATTTGTTTTCCCTTCTTTTGACACTCTCCAGCACCTCAATGTCTTTCTTGTAGTGAGGGGCCCAGAACTGAACACAGTATTTGAGGACTGACCTCACCAGTGCCAAGTACAGGGGGACAATAACTTGTATCAGACTATTTCTGATACAAGCCAGGATACTTTTTGGCCACCTGGGCACACTGCTGGCTCATATTCAACCGGCAGTCAACCAATACCCCCAGGTTCTTTTACACTGGGCAGCTCTCCAGCAGCTCTTCCCTAAGCCTGTAGCGTTGCTTGGGGTTGTTGTGACCCAAGTGCAGGACTCAGCACTTGGCCTTATTGAACCTCATAGCATTGTCCTCGGCCCATTGATCCAGCCTGTCCAGATCCCTCTGTAGAGCCTTCCTACCCTCAGACAGATCAACACTCTTGCCCGACTTACTGTCTGCAAACTTACTGAGGGTGCACTCGATCCCCTTGTCCAGATCATTGATAAAGATATTAAAGAGAACTTGCCCTAGTACTGAGCCCTGGGAAACACCACTTGTGACTGGCCGCCAACTGGATTTAACTGCATTCACCAGAACTTGTTGGGCCCAGCCATCCAGCGAGTTTTAACCTAGTGAAAGTACACCCACCCAAGCCATGAGCAGTCAGTTTCTCCAGAATGCTGCGCAGAATGTGTGCCAAAAGTGCTTTTGCATGATTCTTTCTGAAAATGAAGTGTTTCCTCTTGGTGTAGATAAAAAAGAGTAAGTATCAGAATGGGACCTAATATTGTTAATGCTTCTCAGCAGTTACAGAAGCAGCCAATACTTTGCTTCTTTGTTACTTACTAGTTATTTGTATTCAAAGCAAGGGAAAACGCTGAGCAGCCTAAAACGTCTCTAGAAGGCCTTTACCAAGGTGTAGAAGGTCCCTTTCTACATATAAGCAGAAGGAAGCTGTGTACATGTACTGCAATCCTCAGTCCTTCTTACAAAAGAGGGAGTTAAGAGCTGTACATCTGTGTGGACCACAGCACAGGGCACAGCTGAAACTCTGAGGCTGGTGAGAGTTTCTGCAGAGACCCACACAGGCTGCCCTGCTCCTGGCAAGGTCCTGGGCACCATGGGACACTTTTGGTAGGACACAGGTATGGGGATAAATAAGCTTTCAAGATATCCACCCCCACACGTACTGTGAATTTTCTCCTGAGCTTCTTGCAGATATAGGCTAGAATTTGTCACAGTAAACAACAGATGTGAAGGGAACATTTTTACTTTTGGAAGACTTCTGTTAATTCACCCATTGGGTTTAAAAATCCAGAGTTTGTTAAAATGTCTTTGAACCGCAAAGAAATCTTACTTTGATGGCTTTTCAGATTTCTTTGCATTTTTGAAAGATTTTTCTTAAGGCAAACAGCAGAGACACCTTTATTTCAGCAAGACTTTTTGTAAGGGTTTGACAAGGTTCAGTCTGTCACCAAACCACTGAAAAGAAAGTGGGTTTTGAAGAAAGGCATTCTTATGTGTCCTTTTTTATCTTCAGCCAGGAAGGTTCTAACTCACATGGCAGTATTAGTCTTTTCACTGATGTAGTGTAGCACATTCTAGTCTGGCAGCAAGGCCAGCTGGTGTGAAATGGTCTCTATCCATACAATTAAACTCAGCCTCCAAAAGTGAGTGGTGGCAGGCAAAATAATTACTGGGAATAGTCCCTTGCATGTGCTCATTCATGAACCTTGCACAGAAGTCGTTTGGGAGAATAATGTTTGTTTCATTTAAGAGCCTGCCAGGACTCTTCTATCAATAGATGATCAAGTCAGAGGACTCAAATCTGAGCTGTTGCACTAGTTAATTTGCTAGTTCAGACATAGCTGCAGTACTGCAAAACCAGAATATAATATTGCCTTTAAAATGAACTTACAAAATAATGAGTTCTACAAAACAATAATTTCAGGCAGCAAAAAGCGGAGGTTGGTGATTTAATCAGAAGGAGGCGAACTGCTACCTTGTTTTTGACTGGGGAAGTCGTGTCTGTGTGTATTTCAACATTTATCTCTTTAAATAACAAACTTTACATTTTTCCTCTGTGAGTGTTGATTTACCTGCTTTACCTGAAACAATGGGCTGTTAGTATTTAGCAGGTATTTTTAGCTGAGCACTATAAAAACTTGTAAGTATTACACGTGATTATTTTAAAGTAATCCGTATTCTGATCCCATTTTGCAGTGTCTTGCTTCTTTCATAATCTTCCATTCCATTTTAGGAAACTATCTATCTAAAAAATGTTATAAAAAGCAGCACTACAGAACATATTTTTCCCAAAAGAGAGCTGAGTGGATTTTAACTTAATTAAATCAACTGCTTGCAAAATAGGGATTTGTTCCCAAAGTATGAATTTCACAGAAAATGCTGCCTCTCAAAGAAATCAGTTATCAGACTATGGTTTTTGTGCTTTTTTTTAATTAATATCCAGAATATCAGAGTCATCCAAAAACTGTTCAAGCCCTAACTGAGCTGTTAAAAAGAAGGCATTTTGCTATCCTTTATGAAAAACATTTTGTGTCTCAGAGGTCAGCTTAGATTTCTCCAAGTGTTGCTAATGAAGCAAAGCTGCTAATGATTGCGCTTAGTTTCTTCTTTCAACTTCAAGAATGAGGACAGAATACAGATAAGTCAAAATCACTCCAGAGCGTGTCTGACACATTTCAGCCTGCAGCAGTCAGGAGAGTTTATCTTCACTTTTGTAGAGGTGACACAAATCACTTTGACACTTCTGATGTGGAGAGGAGGAGAGGAGAGAATTTCCTGGGTAGCATTTGGCTGAGGAAGATTCACACTTAACCTGACAGAAGATCCCACCAACTGGGAGCACCACTTCCATCCAAAATCTTTCCATTCTGCTGAAGTGCCCAAGTGCTTTGAAGGAGGACTCAACGCCCTTGTAAATAAAAATAGACGTTTTCTTATTTTTTGCTTTCCAGTGTTTTGCCCAGTTCATTTAGAGGCCACAAAGTTTCTTCAGTAAAGCCATTGGCCTGAACTGCAGTAATTTCTCCAGACAAGCTAAATATTAAAACTGGAGTTGTTCAGCAGTTGGTGCCCATTGGGCTGGATTTGTGGGGGATCCTCATCCAGTTGAGTCCTACTTAGTGACAAGCTTTCTGAGTCTGGGGTTACCTTTTCCTATATCCTCCTCTGCACAATGATGATCATGAAGTTTGATTGCGAGGTGTAGGCCTAAATTACATACCAGAAGATTAAATCATCATTGTAAAGACTAGAGTTATTTTATTTTATAGATTTTTTAATATACATTCAGGGGTATAATACTTTTAATCCAATTCCTCCCCACCTAATCTTTAGTTTGTTGAATATGAATTTATTTTGTTGCTTTGTATTGAAAACTTCTTGCTCTCAAATATGAAGTTGTAAGATTTTTTTTTTTTTGGTTTATATTGGCAGAGACAGTTTGTAGTTTTATTCCTTTTTAAATCCTTTTAAAAATGTGATTGACATTTTGTATGGCAACTAAAACACAGGATGCATTCAGCTTTTAAGCACCATGTATCTACCTGTTAATTTATGTGAACTAAAACTAAAGATTAATTTCACCTCTTACCTAGAAATGTTTCCAGATGTAACAAATCTTAATTAATCTTTTTCCTTTTGGACGAAAACATTTATAAATCTCTGATCCATTTCCTTTTGAAAACCTATACAAAGTACTTGTCAAGAGCCTGTATGGTGACCTGGAATACAGATTCCTGGAAGTTTTAAAGCCTATTTCTGTAACTGCATGCAAAAGTCTAAAGTGTTGGAACGTGTAACTTGTATCCATGAATTATCAGCATGGTAAATGATGCTGTTTGATACCATGTTGCATTGTAATCTACAGTGAGTTATTGTGTGTTTATACTTCACCCCGCATTTTGTTTTCCCTGCCACCCTGTTACCCGTTTGCCCTGGGAATTCAAACCTCTTGTCTTACAGCTCTGCTGTAAATATTTGACCTCTCATTCTCTCATTTGTCTGTTTTCTCCCACTGAGTCTTTTCCTCTTCTCATAAAACTCAGCTGGGGAGACGTCAGGCCGTTGAGTGATCGCCGGTCGTGGGCGGCCGCCCGAGCTCTGCTGTGCAGTGCTGCCCCTCAGCAGGTCACATCCTGACAGAGGATGCTGCCAGCGTGGCAGGCTCCGGGCAGAGGGGGATTTGCTCAGTGTCACAAGAAAGGGCCAAGGTCCTTCTGCAGTCAGTTTTTACCAGGGAAGGACTAGTAAACAAGACAGATGCTGTAGCACCTTGCCTGGCTGGCATTAAAAGTTCAGTGTAAAATCTGCTTGTGACACTGGCATGCAGAATTTGCTCTCCCCAGGTAAAATAAGTACTACATCACTTCCAGTCTTTGAGGAGTAGTAAGAATCTTTCATTTCCCCCACGCATTCATCTCAGTTGCATTGCAGGATGTTCTGACCTTTAAAAATAAGATTATGAAAACAAGAGACCAATAGCCTAAAGGACTTCTACAATCCATATGTATATTCATTCTGCTTTGGTTAATGAAACAGTTGGAAAGAGAATGAAGGTGAAGGTTCAGATCGCTTCTTGCCAACATGAGACCTTATATCAATTTCAGGAAGAATATAGTATGGAGTAAATGACTCAAAGAAAGATACAATGCAATACAGCCATTTGGAATGGTATTTTCATTATTACAGCACATAGGTTAGGTCACAGATTGGGTAGATATAACACAATTAAGCAAAAATTCAAAGTAGTACACATAGGGAAAAATACCCCACTACACAAAGCAAAAAACCCCCAAACCTCCAGAAACAATCAAAAGTTAAAGACTTCTTTCTTTTGGGAGCATTTGTTGTTTAACAGCACAAATTTAGCTGAAGTAGTCTTTAAATGGTCAAGATCAACTTAGCCCTAAGATGGTTCTCTCTGACCCTTGCGCTGCCTCAGTAGAGCAAGACGCACGTGGTGGCTGCTGGTGAAGGCCCTGCTCGTATGAGCCCTTAGAGAAGGTCCTGCCACAGATCGTCCCCAAATTTAGCTAAACTCTTCGTATGGCCAAGGTTTTACAGTTCTGTTCCACAGCCAACTTCTGGCACATTTATTTTATATAATATTCTCATTGCCTCTTTCCAGGCTAGAGAAATTCCCAAGACTAGAGAAAGCCTCATATTTTCCCTATTACAGTGACTCTGTGACTTGCCTTAAAATTAATGGGCCCTGTGCTCTTATCATGCTTTCTTTGCTTCCCTCAGTGAATAACTAGGGATCTGTATTTCCTTTTGTTTCTATAAGCTGATTCTCTTCAGTAAGACTTGTTTCCTCCATTCAACACAGAGGCTTGGAGCACATGATAAAATTGATTTACCCGACTGGTCCATTGGATGCCTGGGCTGTTATTATACATTCTTATTATCTGCCTATGCCAGCCACCGGTGAAGACTCCTGGAAGAAGGTGTTTAGGCTCTTTACTTTTAGTTTTTACCAGACAGTTATTCTTTACTGCTGCCGTGTGGGAGCCACTTCTCTCATGCCCCAGATGAGGCAGGGAATATTGCCAGCTAAACCATTTATCTGAGTGAAGTGAACCTCACTTCACCTATCTGAAGAGACGAAGATAAACGTTGATGTGTCAGACATACTGTATTTATTGTAACTCCATCACAGCGAAGGAAGTGAGCTCTTAGACACTCTTACACAGGTACCATGCTGGCAGTGTTTCCATGATCTCCAAAGATTTTCTAAGTCTACTTCCCCAAAGGCTTTTATGGGAAATTTAGTTGTTAAATGGGCTGCAAGCAGGCATATGCTTTCCTCACCAAATAAAATGGTGACGTTGAAAACTGCAAATAGAAATTTATCTTGAAAAGAGAAGTTCTATTACAGCACACGGCAGAAATCTGCTTACAGCTCATGCCAATGTCTCCCTAGAAGTAAGGCATTGATTACATAAGTATTTATTACATAATGATCATTTAACAAAAAAGGCTGTTAAATATTTCTGCTAAGTGCAAAGTTGCTTTACATAGGAAAGAGAAGTGCAGATACGGACCAATTCATTTTTATATAGCTAGCGGAAATCATTAAAATTAGAACTATGGAAGATTAAAAGTCTATGGCAAATCCTGGATCTAAATGAAATGCATTTTAGTATATAGCTCTCAGTGCTTTATGAAATGTGCATCGTGAAGAAGTCTATAAGCAAATTATTTGTCTTTATCCATACTGCAAGTTTCACTTGAATATCAATTCAGGGATCTACAATAAAAATCATGAAGCTTAATTGATCCACTAATATAATAAGCTGTCAAACATCTTATGATTACAGTTGCATTTTGCTGCAACATTTGATAAGCTCTAATAAATACAAAAAAGAAGTGGTTGTCTTAGACAAAATGTGTTTTCCAGTGTTTTCAACTCACTTAGAAGTCATTAACTTCAGGCAACAGAAAAAGTTGCTGAGTAGGCTTGGAACGCAGATAATCATCATCTGTCTGGGCTTCACTCTACTATTAGATTACAGTCAGCATGAAAAATAAAAAAGCATGAGGAAAAGGCATTCGACCACGAGATCTGAATGTTCGTTTCTTTAATGCCAGTTGAGGAAATTCTGGGTGTCATTAATCTGGAGGCACTTTTGGAGTTATATTTAATCTTCTTTCCTCCATCAATATAGGATTTTTTCAATAGCTGTTTCTAACTTCATGGCTGCTTACATCCCGATTAGCCAGAAGAGGAGATCAAATGGACATGCAGCCACATACACAAATATTTTTTAATTCTTTTCCTCTGTGGACCTTACTCCAGGACTGAACATGAACCGGGGATCAGGAAAGTCAGGAAAACTAATACTTCAGTTTTGCAGAAAACTGAGCATTTCACAGTCATGCTTCAAATTTCACATGAAAGAGAGAAGAAAATTCCATATTGTGGGAGGTAATTTTGCTGAAAAGCAGTCTTCAGTGCTAAAATGTCGAAATGTCTTTTGGGACACAGCCATGATTCCACCAGGGAGAAGAAAAACAGCCAGCATCTTCACTGAGCAGCCGTGGCCAAAATGGGAAACATTACTAATGGACTGAATTTATGAACACATGGGCTATTGCATGAAGTTAATCACAAGTTACGGGTATTCTTACTCAGAATTCCAGCAGTTTCCATGGAAGTTTTAACCTTTCCCCAAAAAAGTTCTTCCTGGACACTATGTATAGGTCTACCTAAAAACACAAATTAAGAAACAAAAGCCTCTAAAGGTTTAGAAAAGTCTTCAGAAAAACTTCATAGGAGTGTCCTGTGCCCTAGCGTTAGGACAAAGGTGGAATTTATCCATCACAGTCTGCTGCTGCAGGCCGGAGCACTGGACACAGCTCAGTCCTTGGCTGCACTCGCAGCCCAAATGGGCCATGCTGGATGGACTGGGGGAGCCGCTCTGTAACTCTGAGCAACAGCCACGGCCTGACTAAGTCAGACCAGCCTGCCAGTACATGTTAGAGAAGCCGAAGGCTTATTCTTATTTATATCGCATACCAATTATCCTAAAGACTCGCAGATCACCTGGAGATCATTGAAGTTCATAACCCTGTTTCCCTCAGCACATGTTACAGCTGGGAAAAGTGACATCAATTTTTTCCCAGCAGATTTTCCCCAGATCTCTTACATAAGACTGATACTTCCATTGCCAAGTGTCTGAAGTAGCATGGTGTTCTAAACTACCAGAGCTGCAAAAAATGAACTGGAACACAGTTAAGAACTGCAACAAACTGATTTTTCACTTTGGCTTTGGGGCGCCGACCGTAACAGGTGGAAAAAAGGGTAGCTATCCTCAAACAAGTTTCATGTTTAAAACACAGCTTGCTCAACCTACTGGTTGGGTGTCCACCCACTAAAATTGCTTGTTTTCAGTAGAAACTAAAAAGCATAAAGTGATGCAGAGCACAGGGTTTGCTGCAGTGTGTCACTCGCTGAGCAAAGCTGCCCTCCCAAGACTGGTGGCCACATCTCCAGGCACCCAATGGAGCGCCTCTTAAAGTTATCTCTCAATACGAGATACGCACAGACTTCCTGCAGAATAAGCAGCCTGTTCAGACTGCAGACTTACTGCACCATGTGTGCTTCATTAATTATTATTATTCATGTTTTAATTGTTATTATTTTACAGTGCCCAAGAGGCATGTAGGGTTTTTGTCATCTGTTAAAGACACAATTAGAAGAACTAGACTCAAAGGAGCAGCAGAGGCAGATGGTATATTGGCAGTTAAATTTATAAAACTCCTCTCTCAAGTCTCTCCAGTAAGCAAAATAGCTTTTTTGCCTTTTTTTTTTTTCTTTTTTTCCCGTTTGCTTTCAGGCCAGCAGTTTATTTCAAGATGAGTTTGCTGTAGTTGAGAGGGTAGAGAGGGACGTGATTGGGTTTCTCAAGAGTTTTGACGTTCAAAAAAAAAAACCCAAGAAGCAGAAATTATTTTGACTGAGTCAGAAATCATTTATTCTTATGTTCTTGCCACAGAGAAACCTCCACTAGTTTCTAAACCAAATAATAGGTGCCATGTGTCCAGCTTCTCTCTTCTGTCTGTCACGTTTCTAGTTAACCTTGTTAACTGGGCTAGTGGAAAAACACTGGTGTAATGTAACACAGGCAGTGACCTGCCAGATGACCTATGCAGATCAGATGAAGGATATCAATTTCGGGGTTGATTGGGGGTGTGAATAAGACCACTACTGCTAATAAAAGCTAGGGTTTTTTACAGTCACACCCCTCACAGCAAAGCAGTAGCCTTTCGAGGTACTGGGAGCTGATCTGAACTGCAGGTGAGAGTGCAAGTGCTCACATACCAGAAAGAAAAAAAAAGTTTACTGAAAGGGCAAATAGTAAGGCTGTCAGAGAGCTAGGATTACTTGTTTAAATGGCATTTTGGGTCAGGAAGCAGCTGGTGTTAAATAAGCAAATACTGCTTAGAAATGAGTATTGTGCTCTGCAAATATGGTGATATACAGGAGTTAAAGGATTTAAAGACCAAAAACCCATGAACATTTAAGTAAAATTACATTACAGTTCACAAGTATTATGTGAATGAAAATTGTCCCAAAAATGTATTTTTGGTATAGGATACTTTGAATACAGTCAAGCCCCCGGCTGCGGGCCAGATTCTTCCAGTTTATGTGTTAGAAAGTTTTTGCAACACCCAGATTTCTCATGTGGAGTATTTGAAGATTCAGCTGAGCTGCATACTGAAGTGCTTCTTTCAAGGACACACTATTTGGCTGTACTTGTGTGGTCTTCTTCCCCTCTCTCTAGCACCTACACAGAGCAAATACTTTATCCTGCACACTTTTACCCAAGGGCTGCACGGATGGGTGAAAGCGCAGCCTCTCTCCCTCTCCAGCTGCCTGCGCGTTGTGGAGCAGGGCCAGGCACGCTCATGAGAATCTTTTCTTATTAGCCTCCACTGAGTTCACTAGACCTGGTGGAAACACACGCGTTTCAGATATTTTGGGAAGAGTGGGAAGAAAAAAAAAAAAGAAGAAAAAAAAAGAAAATATTTATGAGTTCTGCCATGCTTTCCAGCCACTTTATAGAACAACTGAAAGTTTCTAAATATTCTGAAATGTAAAACGGAGTAGTTTGTTTCAAAAAAATAAATCAGTTGTGTCTTTCCCAACCAACTCATTGTTCCAAGCAATGGGAGGGTTATGTGCTATACCAGAGAGGAGAAACTGTTACTAGCGAAGTGATTAGTTTCTAACTCCCCACAAAAGAAACCCCAACATTATCAGTACATTACTCTGCTTTCTTTTTTCAAAAGAGTCAAAAGCACAATTAGTTATGCAGAAACATAACAAAAACAGTTCAAATCCCCAGTGCGTTTACAGAGAAACATGACTGGGAACCTGAGCCATTACAGGTACCTAGGTCTTCCAGTCTCTTTCGTAAATTCATCGTCATCATCTGAAAATTGGCATACTTTTTACCTGCATCATTTCTGTTCAAAAGTTCTCTCCGTTGCCTCTCAGTGTGTTATACCCATGTTACTGTTTAGCTTAAATAGCTCATGTTCTGCCCTGCTGTTTATACCTCTGTCGTGTTGTTCTCAGTCTTCTCTTTGTTGAAGGACTTTTCATTTTTTTCAATGCCTCCAGTATAATTAAAGGAATTATTTAGGCAGTGTGTTAATAATACATGATAAAAAAAAAAAAAAAAAAAAGGAACCCAAATTCTATCAAAATTAGTATGCTCAGTTTGACTCTGGCTTGTGTCAGGCACACAGCTCCAGGAGAGCTCCCTCCCTGACTGGATGCTGTCCAGACGGTTGTGTTAGCGTTACATTTTATGGAATCTCACATGCTGTAAATTTCCGAAGCCTGAGCACAGTGCTAGCACTGCTTCTGCCTCTGGGCTCTGAGGCACGTTCCCCCCAGGTGCACAGCTCACATCTGACACCCTTCTGTGAAGTCAGGACCCTATAGCTCAGTGCCTAGGCACAAAAATCCGTGCAGGCTGCCCTGCTGTGGAAAGGAAAAGCGTGTATCACAGTATCAAAAGTCACATTCGTACGCTGTAATTTCATAATATGTCAATTTAATAGTGTGATATCAGCTGGAGACCACAAATGGTGCATAGAAAGATTTCCCAAATTACCACAGCTTCTAGGAAAACATTTGACAGCTCGATTATAATACATGATGATAGACTAGGCCAAGCTTTGAGACTTAGAACCCCACCCTAAATATTAAAAAAAAAAACCCCTTAGATTTTTAGCAAACAATTTAACAGCTGTGCGATCTGTTGCACACCATATAAATTTTCCCAATGAATGGAATCAGAGCATGAATGGAATAACAATTTCTGTTTATCCCAGCTATGTAAAAACTACTTCCCCTCTGTTGCCAGTAAAGAAAAAAACATTGAATAACTAAATATATTAGCACCCTGAAAATGATCGATAGAGATCTGCAAACGTGGAGGTCAAGGGGGGGATAATCTGATTACATCATATAAAATCAGTGAGGAAAGACATGTCTCCTCCCAAGGGTTTTAATTGTCATCCTGTGGGTGACAGGAAACCTAGAGCAGGTCTTGCTAGAGGAGACTCTGGTAGCCCCTGGAGTGGAGGAAGGCAGAGAAGATATCCAGACTTGGCCCTGAGGCATCGCCTCTCCTCACAACAGACCATGGCTGCTTGTGCACTGGGGTAGAGTTTGTGGAGATCTTCATCCTTACTGGTGTTATCAGGTGCATTCCCAGTGCCTGCGCTGACACTGAGAAACAAGGAGGTGCCAGGAAAAGATCCTTAGTTCAGAAATCAAGAGGTACAGACTAGCTTGTGTGTGCTTTGCTGACAGCTGGCCTCTTTTACGCTAAATTGCCTTGCGATTAATCCTGAGTTTTCTTCTGGGATTTCACTCTGGACAGAATCTTTTTTTTTAGTATTTTTTTATTTTTTTAATTCAAAGTTTCTGAAGTAATGCAAGGATATGTAGCAGCGATATTCCTATAGCATGAAACTGAGGGATGGTACTGCATGAGGTCCAGCGTGACATAAGTGCATCTGGGGACAAAATGCGTTGGGGTTCATACAGAGTCAAAATCTGCTTCTGTCTCTTGCTTCATCCATACTGACTTTGGGGATCAGTCCCCAGAGTGAATTATTTCCAGAACCATAAACTGGCATTGTCTTTGAGAGGTCTAACTAGGGTACCCAAAGCAGCAAAGGAGCTAAGAACTGAGCAGGGTGGGTGATCAGAGCTCCCACGTCCAGGTTCACTGCCTGTTTTGGCAGAATAGACATGTCCATTGTATTTTTTAACCTGCTTAATGAACACACATAAACATAAAATCAAGCAGTGGTTTTTAAGGGTCCATTACCAATTTCACAGTGAGACTGAAATGCTTGCATGACTTCAGACTAAAATAACAACCTCTTCAGAGATTTCCTTTCTGTTAAAGCTTTGCTTACATACAAAAGTGATTGTTTTTCAGGACTTTATGGCTGAGGCTCCTCTCATCTAATTTTATATATGTATATTTAACTTATTGTTCTAGATTTTATATATAGTTAATGGGGAAAAATAGTCACTTTAAGAACACTGTTAATTTCTAGGTGAGACCTGGTGGAGGTGTACTGTATATTGCTGCAAAGAACGAGTCAAACATTTGTTTATAATGAAACTCTTAGTCTTCTCTTTCCTGAATTCTGTGAAGTGAAAAGCTTTTATAGCATAAAATCATTAAAGGTTATAGTTTAAATCAGTGTTAATGTAAACATAAAAAATGCTTTCAGTCCTTTCATAATTGTGTTTGTTCCCCAGAGATATTTCTGATAATGTTGCTGATCTGTACAGAATACTTAAATGCAAAGCACACACTAATCTTTTGCAAGGAGTGTTACATACGCTAAGATAAAAATCCTCTGGAGAAAACTCCATCTGGATTAAAGATAAATACTTTTTTTTATTTTCAGTAAGATATGAGTCATTACAAAGGCAGAAGCTTATATCACGTTTGCAGCTAGCTCAAAGGATCATGTATTTTTGTTAGCATTTTCATGTAAACAAATTCTTGCTCTTAGTGAACTGTAATAGTTTTGTGGTGATGCATCAGGACTTTCATAAGAGAACAAAACATATATGATCATTCTTTTGTGGATGTTTACATATGTAAGTGTATCCACATCTATTGTACCCCAAAGCTTTTTGGACAAAGCTGCAACAGGATGTGACAGCCTCAGATGCCTCAAAGATACACATCGTGGACAAGGTCTCTGGAAGAGGAAAGAAAGACCCTACTGGTGCCATCTCTGGAGGGGCAGGTCTAATCTGACATCTGAGGACCCGTGCATGAGAGAGGGGTTGGAAATACCCTGATTAGCACTTAAAACATATGAGATAGCAGAGAATCCAGGTGAGAGATACAAACCCACATGACGCCAGACTTCCTTAACTCTGATGAGGTTTACAAAGGCCAGGGATTTACAGCAAGTGAGGTAATAAAAGAAGGACCAAATTTTTGCCCTGGTCAATAGTAAATAAACGCTGAACTGCTGTGAGTATCAGCAGTGTTCCAATAAACGTTTGACCTCTGTAAGACTAGGGAGATGAGGTGTGAGGTGCATTATCAATGTTGCTTTAGTGCCAACAGTAAGTTACCCCAGCCTTTATTCTGTCTCATTTGCAACTAAAGTGTGAATATAACGGTGACTGATCACCTAGCTGTGCTGCTCATGCACCCCTTTTCCGTCAAAATGTGCTGAGTTATTCAGGATTTACTTTTTATACTGCCTAAATTAAACTATCTAATTTTCCCCAGCCCTGGGGAGCCCTAACATATTTCACTCAAAATCAGATTAGACATTTCAAATAGCTCATCCAAGCAGTACAACTTGTTTCACCTGAAATCTGCGAAGGAGCGCTATCAGCAAACTGGCAAGAGAGTGTGTCCAACAGCTGGGAGACAGCTGGCAAGTGGTGACCCTCTCAGTGGAAACAGCTGTTTGCAGAACACACCTGTCTGCACCCCTGTTTCACTTACATCCTAGGACAGTGGAACAGGGATGCATGCGCTGAAATGTTAGCTATCTCAGAACTAGGTAACTAGTCATCTCATTTGGGCACCTTGAGGGGTGAAACTTCTAGAAGGTGACAGCAATAGAGGCAGATGGTGTGTATTAATTAACTAATTGAGGTGTGAAAGAATAAACTGGGTGTATGCCTGTCTTTTGGGGGCTATGCACTAACCAGTCAATTTAGATAAGGTAAGTTAACTTTTAGAATACAAAATTAGGGAAGATAAGTCTCGCTCTTCAGATATATTAATTCTGTTATTTGTGTCTGTATATGTGAAAATACTCACAGATATATACTTATAGAAGACATTTTCTCTGCAGAAGTAGCTATGCAACTAAACACCAAACGTCGAGAAGGTTCACTTACCATTAGGGAATCTAGAATCAGGTTTGACATCATTTGAAGCAAATTTATTTAAAAGCAGTTTTTTATGTTCTGTGCGGTTGTGCTTGAATAAGAGTATCTAGGGCAGAAAGGGGAGTGAAGAAGAGGAGGGTTGTTGGGATAGTCCCTTTGCTTTTCAAACCCATGCGTGTCATGCCCTACCTTCATGGGCATTAATGAAGATCAGGGCACCTACATAGCACTCAACATGCCGAATAACAATTTGCTTAAAGTTAGCAATTACAATTAAATATCATTCTCTAAAGCTTAACAATGATTCCTTTCTTCAACTTTAAATGCAGAGAGGCCTACACAAATATGATGAAAAGTCAGGGGGGAAGTTTTTCCTCTGGAGAATGAAATATTAGCTATTGTCAAAGATGAGACAATTAACAGCATAGCCCCGTGCATTGGGAGGTTACAGAGAATTTTAATTTTCAGATGGCTGACTAGTGTTAAATGATTACTGATCACCTGATTTTGGGTCATTAAGGTTAAGAAGTTTTTGATTGGCTTTGTTGATGTCACAGATCTTGGTCAGGTCATCTGGGTGCACTTCACCTGTACCTCGCATGTCCATTGCCTGCCTCTTACGACTTCAGGTAAACACTGGTCTCAACTGTGCCATTGATATGAAGCTGAGAATACGGAGTAATAAAATGACTTTGTGAACTTGTTTGGACATAATACATGTTTTCTGGATGAAACCGGATGATTTGTGGTGTTCAGTAGGTCTGGCTACAATAATTCTTAAACTCCGGGCAAGCTGAAAGCAAGGCATGAGAAAGTATACAATAACAGCTGGCTACCCCCAAGTTGTTGTTCAAGAAGAAAATTTTAAAAGTTGAAACCTTCTCTTGTCACGAATAAGTAACTTTTCCTTACCACCTACTGTACCTTGTTATTTCTGTACTAGCCTTGTGCGGAGCTGCTGGGAAGGAGTGACGGTAATGCTGCTTCCTCTGTACTTCTTTTGGAAGATTCTGTTTCTGGAAATAAATGAATTTTTAAGGGAAAAAAAGATCTTATGGACATACCGCTTAAAAATTAGCAGCATCAGAGGGGTTTTGCCTCTGAATATCTGTGAACTGTGAGAAAAACAATACAGGACTAGATGGGTCATTTTTTGGATCTGGGAAGGTCCTCTCCCACATACAAAGACTAACATCATGCCTTGATTCTCTAAAGAAAGTGATAGTAACTCAGACCTTTCAGATATGATATCTGAAGTGGCTAATCTCTTCCCTGATGAGATTTGACAAGAAAGTAATGGACTGACTGAATGGATTCTTCTAGGTCTGTGGCATTCATCATCCCTTTTCCTCAGTGTTTTTTTTTTTTTTTTTTTTTTTTTCTTTTCTTCTGTGTTGATGCTGTGTCTGACACATGGGAGTAGACGGGTCTATTTTCAGGCAGGTGTTAGATCATATGATGAAAGATGTGGAAAAGGGCAGTGGTGGGCTGTATGAGAGAGGCAAGCCACCCTCTTGAAAATCAATATTTATCTTTATCCTTTCCTAGTATCAGAGATCAGTATTAGAGGGAGGGAAGGAGCTGCAAATTGACAGTACAATCTGCTGTATGTGATTACGTGCAAGGGGAAAAGGTCTCTGGAGATGAGGAAACCACCATCTGCTCCTCTACCTAACCCAGTATCTGAGTTTATTATTCAAAGCATTCCTTCTGCACTCACTGAGGTTAAGATTTCACCATAACACTCAGGGCCTTGCTGGCTGACCCGGTGCTGTTCTAGGAAGTATTATATTCTTACCGCATTTTTCTCCTGAGATGGGTAATAAGTTCACATCCTGAAGGAGCAGCTAAATCTTGATGCTTCTAACCTTTTGTGGGAGCTACTTATGGCATGGGTGAGAATGTGAGGGTTTTAGGCTAATGAAGCACCCGCTGCAGGCTCCCAGCTCCGTGTTATTTGTTTAATCCATCATGGTGAGACAAATGCATTAGCCATTTAGCACAAGACGACCTCTGCAAGGCTGGAATAATGGGAGACTTAACCACACCATGACTGTTCCTGTGTGGCCTCAGAAGGCTACTTAAGCACAAAGGGGGAGGTTTCCGTGCATTTTAGAGAAATTAATGCCACAGCACTTTTAAATTTATATGCTGGGCGACCTCTCAGATCAATAAATGTATGTATAAATGAAACAAGGTTTACCAATGAGCTAGTCCCTATTGCCTGTTAAATCTATATGAATGTCACTTACAAAATATGTTGGCCACAACATACTACCACATATGTCTTAGCAGAAAAAAAATGGAGGTGGGAAGGGGTGATTTTTTTTCCCCTTTTTTTGTGAGGCATATAGCAGAACCTTCTGCCTGGTGAAAACAATGCATTTAAAGGACTGTAAAAAGGTTACAGCTTAAACTTTTGCTTGACTACCAGACCACTGAGAAGTGAAATAACTTTCCACATTCAGTCATGAAGAAACTTGAATAAATATGAGTGACTGCTGTCACTGACTTCAGTAATTGGCTCATTTTTGAGCACAGAATCCTCCTTTGATGCAGAGAGTAGTTGATAATAAATTATTGCTTAGTGCAACTGAATTTTAACAAACATTTGGCAACATAATAGGTAATTTATTTATGTACTTATTTAATTGCTCCTTACATGAAGAGGTATTCATTGATATTAACCATACTGAAGTCGAAAAGAGTTATGCCATTATTTTAAAGGTCTGAAGTTTCACTCTGTGCTATTAATTAGTAATAGCTAGTTTACTAGTACTTTACTAGCAGTACTTTAACTAATATTATTAGCTAACAGTAGGGACTTTAGCCTCTAGAAAAAAAATGTATTTGCCAACTTTGATGTAGCTAGTAACTTTCAGTTCACTACATGATGCCTCCAAGCTTTATTATTAATTATCCATGAACACATATTTCCTTCGTTTAACAGTATTTGAAAACTGTAAAAGTCACATAAGAGTTAATTTTAGCAATACATCTCATATGTTCTCATGTTCTTTATTGATGATGCATGTTACCGCTATAGCTCCCACTCAGATGAGTTTGTCCTTAGAATTACATTGGCTCACTCTGTAACTCCCCAAATTAAGGCCGAAGGATGATCAGTATATCTTTTTATGCTCAAACCTCTTATCTACATATGAAGCAACCAAAAGATTTACAGCTGTGTGTGTATGTGACAGACTGCACCTACAATTTGTCTGTAATCTGCTCTATGCCTTTTTTTCTCCGCTCCTTTTGCATATAGATACATGATACTTCGCTTACTTGGTGAAAAAAAATGTTATTTCTGGTTATTTCCCAGACATGTGGCCTATAACCATGTTTAATAATATACAAAGCTGAACAATGTAACGGTTTCATTGTTCCCTGTTCTTTTCAGAACCAATTCTGCATGTTCTAAAAAGTAATACTGTGTCACCAGTAATTCATCTCAGAATGGCTCTGGCTGCCAGTGTTTGAATAGGCTAAAACTTTCTGAGCATCGATGGATTTCAGTCTGTCCCATATTGAAAGCTGAGAATTAATAGCAGGCTTCCACTGAAAAATCATGTCTTCACAGGGACAGAATATAAATAAGTATCAATGCCTTTCATGCAGATACCTTTCATGCAGACTGACATCATTTCTCTATCAACCTGATTAAGCATTGCAAAGTAAATGAATCAAGACAAACACAGTCATTTTAATTTAATTGAACCCAGAGCTTGTCATAAGAAAACAGTAAGACATACAGAAGTCTTCTGAAAAAATCATATCCAATTAATTGAACTGTGTGTAGACAGGAAAGGGTCAGTCATAAAAATTAGGTAGGTGATGTGAGTTATATTCTTAAAATAAAAGGTCAGAATCATAGAATCATAGAACCATAGGATTGGAAGGGACCTCTGGAGATCATCTAGTCCAACCCCCCTGCCAGAGCAGGGTCACCTAGAGCAGGTTACACAGGAACACGTCCAGGCGGGTTTTGAATGTCTCCAGAGATGGAGACTCCACCACCTCTCTGGGCAGCCTGTTCCAGTGCTCTGCCACCCTCAGGGTAAAGAAGTTCCTCCTCATGTTTAGGTGGAACTTCCTATGCTCAAGTTTGTGCCCATTGCCTCTTGTCCTGTCCCCGGGCACTACTGAAAAGAGCCTGGTCCCATCCTCCTGACACCCACCCTTTAAGTATTTATAAGTGTTGATAACATCCTCCCTCAGCCGTCTTTTTTCCAGACTGAAGAGACCCAAATCCCTCAGCCTTTCCTCATAAGAGAGGTGTTCCAGTCCCCTAATCATCTTGGTAGCCCTCTGCTGCACCCTTTCCAGCAGTTCCCTGTCCTTCTGGAACCGGGGAGCCCAGAACTGGACACAGTACTCCAGGTGTGGCCTCACCAAGGCAGAGTAGAGGGAGAGGATGACCTCCCTTGACCTGCTGGCCACACTCTTTTTGATGCACCCCAGGATGCCATTGGCCTTCTTGGCCACAAGGGCACATTGCTGGCTCATGGTCATCCTGTTGTCCACCAGGACTCCCAGATCTCTTTCCACAGAGCTGCTCTCCAGCAGGTCAGCCCCCAACCTGTACTGGTGCATGGGGTTGTTCCTCCCCAGGTGCAGCACCCTACACTTGCCCTTGTTGAATTTCATAAGGTTTCTCTCTGCCCAGATCTCCAGCCTGTCCAGGTCTCTCTGTATGGCAGCACAGCCCTCCAGTGTGTCAGCCGCCCCCCCCAGCTTTGTGTCATCAGCAAACTTGCTGAGGGTGCACTCTATCCCCTCATCCAGATCATTGATGAATATAATGAAGAGGACTGGACCCAGTACTGACCCCTGGGGAACACCACTCGTCACTGGTCTCCAACTAGATTCTGTGCCCCTAATCACAACCCTCTGAGCTCTATCTTTCAACCAGTTTTCTATCCACCTTACTGTCCGTTCATCTAACCCACACTTCCTAAGCTTCCCTATGAGGATGCTGTGGGAGACCGTGTCAAACGCCTTGCTTAAGTCAAGATAGACCACATCTACCGCCCTCCCCTCATCTATCCATCCAGTCATGCCATCGTAGAAGGCTATCAGATTAGTCAGACATGATTTCCCCTTGGTGAATCCATGCTGAGTACTTCTGATAGCTTTCTTTTCCTCCACGTGCCTTGAGATGACGCCCAGAACAAGCTGTTCCATCATCTTTCCAGGGATGGAGGTGAGGCTGACCGGCCTGTAGTTCCCTGGCTCCTCCTTCTTGCCTTTTTTGAAGACTGGAGTGACATTAGCTTTCCTCCAGTCCTCAGGCACCTCGCCTGTTCTCCAGGACCTTTCAAAGATGATGGAGAGCGGCCCAGCAATGACTTCTGCCAGTTCCCTCAGCACTCTCGGGTGCATCCCATCGGGGCCCATGGACTTGTGAATATCTAAATGATCTAATTGATCCCTCACTCGCTCCTCCTCAACCCAAGGGAAGTCTTCTTCTTTCCCTGTTACTGTATTCAATGCCTGGGACTTCTGAGGGCTGGGCCGAGCAGAAAAGACCGAAGCAAAGAAGGCATTCAGTAACTCTGCCTTCTCCGCATCCTCCGTCACCATGACTCCTGTCTCATTCAACAGTGGGCCCACAACTTCTTTGGTCTTCCTTTTGCTTCCAATATACTTGTAGAAGCTCTTTTTGTTGTGCTTGACGTCCCTAGCCAGGTCTAATTCCAAGGCGGCCTTGGCTTTCCTTGTTTCATCCCTGCACGCTCTGGTGGCATTCTTGTAATCCTCCCAAGGGGTCAGTCCCTTCTTCCACTTATTATAAACTTCCTTCTTCCACTTGAGCTTTTTCTGAAGCTCCCTGCTTAACCATGCAGGTCTCCTGCGTCCCTTGGCCGATTTCTTTCTCTTCGGGATGCACCGATCCTGAGCTTGGAGGAAGTGGTCTTTGAATATCAACCAGCTTTCTTGAGCCCCTTTGCCTTCCATAGCCCTAGCCCACGGGATCTCTCCAAGCAGTTTCTGGAAGAGGCCAAAGTTAGCCCTCCTGAAATCCAAGGTTGTAATTTTACTTCTTGTTGTTTTGTGGATAGTGCCCACGATCCTGAACTCAATCATTTCATGATCACTACAACCTAGGGTGCCCCCAACCTTAATGTCCTCCACCAATCCCTCTGTGTTTGTCAGTACCAGGTCTAGAAGTGCTCCTCTCCTTGTTGGCTCCTGTACCACCTGTGTCAAAAAGTTGTCATCAATGCACTGGAGGAGCCTCCTGGACTGCCCATGCCTGGCTGTGTGGTCTTCCCAGCAGATATCAGGGTGATTGAAGTCCCCCATGAGAACCAGGGCCTGCGATTGCAAGGCTACCTTCAGTTGTCTGTAAAAAGCCTCATCAGTTTCCCCATCCTGATCAGGTGGCCTGTAATAAACACCCACAACAGTGTCCCTCATATTTGCCTGTCCCTTAATCCTCACCCATAAGCTCTCGACCCGCTCTTCATCCGCCCCTAGTGAGAGCTCAATGCATTCCAAATGCTCTCTCACACAGAGTGCAATTCCACCACCCCGCCTTGCTGGTCTGTCTTTCCTGAAAAGGACATAGCCACCCATGACAGCATTCCAATCGTGCGAGTTGTCCCACCATGTCTCAGTAATTGCAATGAGATCGTGGCCCCGCAACCGCACACAGACCTCCAGCTCTTCCTGCTTATTCCCCATGCTGCGTGCATTGGTGTATAAGCATTTCAGAGAGGGAGTTGTGTGTGTAGTTTTGACAACATTTACTTGGCAACATTTACTTTGTCCTGGTAATTGGTTGTCAGTGCTCTCCCCCACTTCCTGACTAACTTGTAAATACTTTGTACTGAGAATCTCACTAGACGTAAGTACTCAAGGATAGAAGGACTATTCTGGAAGAGCTATTACATTGTATGATCCAAAAGATTTCCCACATCAGAAATCAGAAAGACAATCTACAGGGGAAAATAAACCAAACCCCAAACCCCCAAAGAAACAACCCACTACAGTTGTTTAAAGATATCACTGGTATGTAGAGATAAACACATACCTATAAACATACAAATTATAAACAATAAAACCACTTAAATTGTCAAGTTCAATGAGAAAAATGAGAGTTAATTGGATTCTCTTTAATGGTTCAGAGCTCCCACAGTTGGCTTTATGAACCTCAGTCACTGGAGGGAGCAAAGGAATGCTGAGCAATTCTCTGTTAACCATTTAAGCAGGGGCTGGTGTGAGAATGCTGTTTATTGCACAGAATTATATATGTTTCGTCCATCTTTCTCCCCCTTTATGCTCTTGTTTCCTTATCCTCCTTATGAAGTTGAGCCGTGACCCGCGTGTAGAAGAGCTCCACACTGCAGTGCCAAGAACAATGGAGCTTTGGTCAGTAACTGCTCCTGTAGTAGAAATAATAGATCATGATAATGGCCCTTGGCTATCTACACTACAGACCAACTGATTTATACCTGCTGCATCTGTCCTTTAAGTCTGAGCAGTGCCTGAGTTAAAAGGCATGAGTTGGAGGGCCTGGAGACACTGCAGTAAGAAGAAATAGCCCTGACTGGCTTCACCAGGGACCTCCCCCATTCCCTTGCCTATGGCCCAGGAGCCCTATTTCAGCTCAGGCTGAATCCCCATTCCCTGCTTGGGCTGTGCTGCTGCTGCCTCCAGACCAATGTTTGTCTACTGCTGTTTCTGACTTGGCTGGGCTTCTTGGGTGGATGTTGGACCTGACTTGCCATTCTGAATTTTTCTGGAGGCCACTGAACTGCTGGCACAATCTGTTATTGTCAGTATCGCCGCCCTGCTCACCATGTTCAGGTGCCATCAGACTGAGCCTTCCTTGTCGAGGGCTTTGCCCTGCTGCTGGTTGGATCACTGTGGCTTCTGGCTTATTCCTATCGTGGAGCAGCCCAATGGAAATAAGCAGCACTCCTGGAGGCTCTCAGGGATCCAGAGCACATGGGAGGTGGCTCCCCCACAGCCGACAGGACTCTCGTTAGTGGCCCAGTATGTCATTGTCATTGAATGTCAGCAAAAGGTCCTTTGCATACCAGTCTACTGAATGCAGAAAAAAAATGGATGATAGTAATAGTTATGTGGCTGTGAAACACCATATGGAGTTATTTCTACCTCATTCATTGTAAAAGAACAAAGTCTAGATAGTTCCTAACTCTATTATCTCTCTTATAAAAGCAGCAGAACAGAGGTAGGAAGAGGTCTTCACTAATTCATGTCAGATAATGGAGTTGGACCTGCTTAGAGAAAAACCTGTGGGCAACCCAACTGCGGGGTCCAAAGAGACACTGGTGACATTCTTTCTCACAAGAGACACCTGTCTACAGTGGGAGACTAGCTGATCGGGTTGCAGCTGTCCTAATTAACATTGTCCTCTATGACCAAAGGACAGAGAATGTCATGACTTGAATGACATTTAGCCCCTCAAAGTCGACTCACCATCGAAGACTACTTGTGATGGATATGGGGCCTGACTTCCTCCAGGTGATTTCTGATTGCCTCACTCAGTGCCAAAAGCAGTCAGAGTGATCATGGCTGGATGCATTTGGTAAAACTTCAATGGATTGTGTCTGCTTTTAAATTGAGAAGGTGCTCTAATGAACAAGAATAAGTCTCATCACTTCTGTAGCAACATGTTGCTTTTCCTAATTCCTTCTCTTTAGACTGTACCCTACATAAAGTCTGATCCACCGTATACTCACTTATGTAGAAATTACTTTGAAATTCTCTACCAATGGACTTCTGAATTAAGGCCCTGCTTCAGTAAATAGTTGCCTTTTACTTAATTTCCTTGCCATTGGACCTTTTTATTATTATTTTCAGAGCAATTAGTGTAACTTTTTTCCCAATCTATTCTTTTAAGAAGAACATATGCTGTTCAATAACTGGCTTGGAAATGGAAAAATGTCTATTATTAATACACAATATGCTCTGGCACTACAAACTACTGACTAACGCTAAAAAACTTCTAAGGATTCATTAAAATTCATTAGAACCATGTGTCCATGGACTTAAGTGTAAACCTAAAGGGCACCATGACACCACAACCATTTGAGAAACGATCACCCAGAGAAAGACCTGAAAGACAAAGGCTTTCCTTCATTACCAAAGGGCCATGGAAATTTTACCTACTTCTTGATGTTTCCACAGAATTTCTCCAGGGCAATTCTGGTAAAAAACGCTACGTAGGATTGAAATATAGATACTGTGGACAGAGCCTAAAACTATTTTTGTTCTTGGCTATGATGTTAATTTAAACTCTTAAAATGTTTCCATCTCAGTTTCTATGTTGTTTTCCACCTTAATGTGACCTTGGCGTTCCATACAAAAATATATTCAATTTCAGCTGTATGTTTATTATTTCATGTAGTATTTTAAGGGGACCCTGTATAGGAACAAGATTATTGTAGATTTTATCTGCATCTTCCCGTTGCCTCATATAAAAGTATCATTTGAAATAATATATTTTAAATGTGTTTAGAATAAGTAAATGGAAAACAACCATCCATTCTCAGTCATTTGAAACTGAATGAGGTTTTTTTCAGCCACTAGGCATCACACATGCTATTGAGCAATATACTTCGTTTTGCCAGCCAGGCACAGAACATCAGAGGACAGTATTCTCAAGAGTCCCATAGTCAAGAAAGTGGTTCCTTCATGTAGTTAGAACAAAGGGAACTTGGATATTCCCTACTAATCTGCAGATTCCATCGTCAATAGTTTTAACTTTTAGTTTCTGTCAAACAAAATTCCTGATTTTAACCTACTCCTAGAGGATCTCGAGTTTTTTATTGTTTTGCTTGTTTCACCCAAGGCTGAAATCACATGAAAAACATCAATCAGAGAGCAAGATGGCAGAAATCCAGACCCAAGTTCTTGCTATGAGAAGAATTCATTGTGGCCCCATCCTCTAACTCCAGCTCTGATTCCTTTCCACCCTAAACTTTGAACAACTCTCTCTTAAGGATTAGTTCAATCTGATTTTGAATGCTGTTTCTTTTGATCAAATATAATTTGAAATCACTTGCTTTTCTGAACAGACATCTTTCTCCCAAACGTCTTCATAAACCTTAGTCTCTAAAATCTCTATAAAATAAATAATTTTTAGACTGATTTATCCATAAAAAAAAAATCTGTACTTGCATGCTGTGTGATTATACAGTTTGTACAGTCTGTAAACAATAAATCATTAAATCTAGCAAATACTGTGTGCACTGTTCTTACAAAGTATTGCACAAAATTGCTTTGAAAATGGATGTCTATGAAAGAATTTAACATGAAAACTGTCAAAGACAATTAAACAATTTGTACAGAAGTCCAAAGCTCTTGGGGTTGGTTTGTTGATTTTGTTTTTTGGGTTTTTTTTTTGTTTTGTTTTGTTTTTTCCCCAAGGATTGAATATCAAAATCTCTTGGCTTCTCCATTCAGCCTGAGGTGTCAACACAGCAAACTGTGTCTCACAGGCTTCACCCCTAGGTGGCTGGAATCTGATACTCTTACCATAGATATCCAAGCCATGTTAGGTACTGCAGGTCTCTTACCTGGCCTCCACCTGCCACTAAGGGTCTTTTCTGACCCCCTCACATCTGTTGGTCCTATGTGAATGTCTGACACCCTGAAGATATGAAATATCACTGAAAGTTTATATGATTAGAAAATTTAATTGTTCCTGGAGTGGGGTGAGGAGGGAAGGACAGCCCATTGTTTTCACTGAAGTCTGGGTTAGTGCCTTGGTTTACTAAAAACTGTTTATCTAGTTTGGAGAGAAGGAGGCTGAGGGGCGACCTCATTCCTCTCTACAGCTTCCTGAGGAGGGAAAGTGGAGAGGGAGGTGCTGAGCTCTTCTTCCGGGGATCCAGTGATAGGACGGGAGGGAATGGTTCAAAGCTGCGCCAGGGGAGGGTTAGACTGGGCATTAGGAAGCATTTCTTTACCGGGAGGTGGTAAGCATTTCTTTACCGGGAACAGGCTTTCCAGAGAGGTGGTTGATGCTCCATGCCTGTGAGTGTTTAAGAGGCATTTGGACAATGCTCTTAATAGCATGCTTTAACTTCTGGTCAGCCCTGAATTGTTCAGGCAGTTGAACTAGATGTACATTGTGGGTTCCTTCCAACTGGAATGTTCTGTTCTATTCTATTCTGTTCTGTTCTGTTCTGTTCTGTTCTGTTCTATTCTATTCTATTCTAAAAAGTGGTTAATTTTTTAATGAAGAATTTTTAAAGAGTATTTACAGTTAGGATTTTTTTTAACGTTTTTGATTTGAATTAGTATATAATTCCATTCTATTATACATTTGTGGGACCATCTCCTAGTAGCTTCATTTGAAGACTATGACCAGGACTAGCTCATGCTCATAATAGTCATGCTACTCTAGAGGAGCACAGATTGTGCCATGAGGACATGGAGGTTTAAAGCTATATATCTGTTATGGATGCAGATGGTGTCTCTTTTATCAAAACTATCCTAATGGGGTCTGCATCTGCAAACTGCAGTAACCTTGGACTTGCAGGAACTGAAGGAGGTCTGACAAGAATTTGTTGTGTTATGATCTATAGCAGGCTTCACTCTGTGAGTCACAGCCAAGTTGTTTTCTTCGGCGCAGCCCCTGCCACAGGCTATGGGCCAGGTTTCTCTGGAGCAGCTCCATGGGGTCTTTCAAGGAGGCAGGTGGGTTTTTTCCAGTGGGACTGGCACTAGTCTCCCCTACTACTGCCCTCCACATCTACCAAGGGTGCCATTAACTGCAGTCTTCCCCAAGGCTTGTTAATGTGTGAATGTGTTCCGCTTTTGAAGAGGAAAGTGCACTTTTTATGGGGGCTCACTATTTCTGAGGACATGAGTTTGATGGAAGTAGTCTGCTCCGTCCCTCCCTTTGTAGTCAAATCTCACTCAGAATTATTGCTCTTCCCTAAACCTGTGCTCAACGGGCTTCTCACCTCATTGACAAAAGATTTAGTGACAGGAATTGAGTTAGGGTCTTAAAGAGAGAAACAGAGATGGGAGAATTAGGCAGACCAGTCATCAAAGTAACTTACTGAGGTAACAGTTCCAGCAGTACATATTTTAATACCACGCAGCCTTTGCTGTTGTGCTGTGAAAGCCATTAAATGGCTTTTTTTGATGGCAAAGCAGCACAAATTTGCACTGATATTTTTGAGGGAAAACACAATCAAGCTATCACTTGTATTTCCTATGAAAAGCAGCTTTATATTTTTGTAGCAAGCACTAGGAATGTGTAATAGTATTTGTATTGTAGTCCTCGTGTATTAATCTGCATTAATTAGATATGCAAAATATGATTAGTATGCAAAAAATTAAGTGTGTAAACGGCATTTTTATTGTGGTAAGCACCCATAAGGAGATACGGGTGAGTAATGAACTATAAGAAAAAAATATAAACCAAAGTACTATTAATGTGTGATTTTTAATACAGGATTAGTGAGTTATATTTCTAAAACAGAAAAACAGCCTTTCCCTTGCTATTCTCCCCCTCCCTCCCGCAGTTCTTTTGATATTGGGAGATAAATTGTGAGATCTGTAGGTAACACCAAACACATGGAAAATAAAGATACAGTAAAATAAATCACAACATCCGAGTCCTTCAAGATTTATAAGTTATCAAGCCATATGCATTTTCATGGCTTGTTTTTTTACTAGCAACAGTGCTGCACATTAAGTGTGCATTCTGCCTTTTAAATATAATTACAAAGATGTGAAAAATGGTGGAATTCAGTAAAGAGATAAAATACCATCCCTTAAGATCACTTTGGCACAAATCTAAGGTTCTTGCTATTCAAGAAAAAAAAAAAAAGTGTTCGTCTCAGAATGAAGAAAAAAGCCCTCCGAATTTTAATAAAGAGAGACTGTAAAACTGTTTTATCAATCTAAAGCACAGCATTCCTTTGTCTTTGTAAAATAGTTCCTTGTCCTGTTTAAATATGGACCTAGAAAATCTATAGGTCTGATTTTTTGCTTTGTCTTCTTTCCTTGTTAACCAACCAACCAACCAACCAAACTGTTAGATTATTTGTTTGTTTGTTTTACTGTGAAAGTGTAGCCTTAATTTCTGGAAGAACTGCACAGTCAGAGGTGTAAAAAGTGAACAAAGACATAACAACTGCTTTCTGCCTAAACATATGCAAGATTTTCCATGGATATTCTTACTAGCAGTGCAAGGCAAAACTTTGCTCAGTTCCTTGGAATACAAAAATGTGAAATTTAGTATCATAAGGAATTTACTATTAAAAAAACCCAACACCACTTTTTAAATTATATCCTCTCCTCTTTCACCAGAATTTATGAAAAGTGAATTTTTGTGTTTATATGGATGTCTCTGTGAAAATGGAATTAATACTTTCATAAATTACCATTATTTTTAGGATGGTTTTCTTTGTACTCACAACGGAATCTCAGTACAGAACCTGTACAGTTATAGGGCAACACTAAACAAGTAATGTAGTCTTGAGAGTTTTCACGGGATTAGCCTAGATTTACTGTTGCTGACAGACAGTTTGCCACATAGTTTGTAGAATTAATTTTCTTTGTCAGCTATAAAAAATTTTGCTGATCAAGACTGTCTGTGTGGTTTATAGCAAACAACTTGTAACAAATGTTTCCATGTTTCGGTATATGATATGTAATAAAGACCCAAGATCACTCAACCAGTGCACATAATTTTAGATCTTTTAATCCCATTACATCTTTTACTAGTGTCTCTCTTGAGCAAGAAACGTATTTTGACACTCAAGTACTCTGATTTTCATTTTACTGAGAATTTAATGGATTTTTTTCCAAACGGAAATAAGGAACAATAAGTTTTTTATATTATTGTTTAAACCCTCTCTGGAGTCATAAAATAGGATGCATAGGATTAGTGCACCTTTGAAAACAATATTTACATTAGATTTTCCTCCTCAGTAGATAATGACACTGATGATCCCAAATGGTAGGGAGGCAATGCAGGAAACTCCTTCTTTTTCAAGAGAAGATGGCTCAATGTTTGCTTTGCTGGAACTTTGGAAGGTCCCTATCTGCAGAAATAAGTAGTTACACTTTGAACACAAGGTAGGATATGATCACCTCTGTTAATTTCAAATCTGACCTCCTTTCTAAATTTTATATTATGTACACAAAATTGTCACCTCACAGAAGATGCAAAACTAGGCATCTTTAAGCACTGTTTTTCAAAAGGTCTTGCTTTCCTCCAGGACTAATAATTTTCAAACATAAAAATTGTAGAAAGATAAATCTTCTTGCTCAGCCTTCCTGCCATCAAGTATTTTTTTCTTTCCCTATGCCAGACTTCCTCAGCAAGCATTGCTTAGTAGAGACCTAAAAGAACAGATTAATGTTTTCACTGGTTCATATAGCTTAAGGGGTTGGTTCAGGCAGCTGCAAGAAAAACTCCTCAGGCTACAGCCTGATTTCCTTCAGCATTATCTGTGGGAATTCCTGGTCTCCTCTTGACTCCCTGTACCATGGTTTTGTTTACCATCCTCCTCTTTGTAATTAACCACAAATGTGCATACCACTCATCCAAAAGCACACGCATATTCATACCTGTCATCATTTGGCATTTTTGTCTGAGGCAATGCAGGTGTTTCTTCATAAAGAATTTCTGGAAGGGGTTCCACAGGCCTGAAATACTCTTGCGGAGAGCACCTCATTCTCTCTTAATCTTCCTGTTTATAATTATAATTGCACTTCAATTTGTCTCAGAATCACTAGCCTTCCCATCCTGGAGAATAATCAGTCTTGCCTGTGAGTGTGGGAAGCTGAGCTTCATAGAGTTTCCCCAAACTCTCTTTAGCCTGTGGCTATCAGTAAGCAAATGTCTACAGACCATTTAAGTGTTGAGGCTGGCACTGACCCTGCTTTGGATTTAGTCCTAAAACTAAAGTCTGTGCTAAGGGAGACCAGCAGAGATTTCTTTTGTTTTGTACTAAGAAGATTTTGTTTTGGAATTAGTTTTTTTGCTCTCATGTCTATTGGAGCACTGCAGTTACCAAAAAATATACGTTATATACTTATAGCCTATGTGTGCAGGTTCCTTGTTTCAACATTAATTTATGTTCTTATTGTATGTGTTATAACATTACTATAAAAACATCCTTCATATCATGTAAGACTTTTACAGATGGCAAAAAGAATACAAAATCCGGTGTTTTTCATCTTAAGAGGAATCCTTTTAATAAAATAGTAAATACAGAAAAAGATAATACGGAAAATATTTCTGAAAGTGTAATGCAAACAGCTTTTTATTTCAGATTCATAGAATAACATTTTACCTGAAAAGTTATATTTCTCACACTTGCCAGATTTCAGCCCTAATGCATGTTGAGCCATGAAATGACAGATTTATTTTTTTTAATAGTTAAAATTAAACTTTATAAAATGCAACAAAATTATTAAAGAGAATTTCCTTGGGTCTTAGATACAGGACAGTATAAAGGATTTTTTCCCTTTCAGTCTAATATTTTATCCAAGATATTCTAAGATAAATGCTTAACATTTGTCAAATAAAGCCTGAACTTACTTTTGATGAGAAAACTCTCATTGATTTGAGAAGGCAGAGAATTGGATCCATTAAAAAGGAAAAAGAATGTTTTTTCTAAGTGAAAAAGAATGGCTGCTCTGAAAGATACTGCATACCATAACTTTGCTTTTTTGTTATATTACACTGTTTAACAAGAGTCCAAACTGGGACCCATCACTTTTAATAAGGATGCATTTAAGAAGATGAATTAAGTCTCAGACAGAAGAGGTAGGTGAACTTGTCCTAACTGTGGGTGGTGCAGTAATTAAAAGTCAGGGAAACTGCAATCTCTGACAGTTCATTAGACAAAACAGTATGTGGAAAATGTCTTGTCATGTCTAATTGCTACAGCTGCTTGGATTTCTCTGTTATTCTGGGACATCAGCTATTCATAAACCAGCAGGAGGAATTGATCTGCGGAAAGATGCACTTCCTACGTTACATGTGCCCTATGTGATCAATGCCTCCAGTCCTTGACTAAAAGCTTAACTTAACTAAGAGATGTGGCAAATATTACAGTAGAAAATCTATATTGAGCGATGGTGCTAGAATTATTGAGTTGAGCCAACAACATTACTTAGGAGCATAATGCTGTCTGAGTGGGATTATATTGTGTTGTCTATCAAGATAGTTTTTACATATACATTACTAAGCAGTTCCAGATGTGGAATTTGAGCTAGAGCTACTGGTGCTGGAGCCTTCTTGTTTCATCTCACGGTATGTAAAGAAAACAGCTTCAGTGCATAGGTGGATGATCTTACAGTACAGCAGCAGAAATATATTACACTATTTTTCTGTAATTTCATTCATATTTCCCATTAAACAGAATGCTAGGATGCAATTTACTTTTTTCCATAATAAAATGAGAGGCAGTTCGCAGTGGGACAGCTTTTGGGCTTGAACTGGTTGTACTTCAGGCATTTTCAGCGCAGCACATTGTGCCATGGCTGCACACTTCATAGGTAGTTTCAGCGCTGGGATTTCAACTGAAGCAACTGGATTGACATGAGACCAACTGAAATCACAGTCTAATTCACATCTGCAAAAATTTCCACTTTCCAGTAGTCTACATGGTTTGATACAGCCTTGACCCTGCAAACATTAGTGCATATATTTAATATTATTAGCATTAGTAGATGTATATCTTTTGATGGAACTTCATACTAATCAGGTAATTATTGAATGCTCATAGCACTAACATGCATCAGTACTTAAGGGCTACTGGGAAATCCATACAGGATCTATATCTACCTCAGTCTTTAGATTTCCTAATATCCTAAGCTTTTTGCTTCAGGGACTTCTTCAGTGCCAAGAAGCCTTTGTAGATGGTGCACGCACATACTGCCTCATGCTCGGAGGCATCTACTTCATCAGCTTGCTTGACATAGACACTATCCATGGAAAAGTACTTTTCACACGGGACATGTAAACGTGCTTCTGGACATTTATGGAATACGGTGGGAGACTCTTACTGATGGTATTGTGCAAAGTTGAAAATGATGATGATAATAATAATGTTGATGATGATGATGATGATAGTAAGTAATAACAACCCAGATCCACAGAACATCACTAAGGGTCTTGAAATGGATTTAAATACAAAAAGCCAATAAGATAGTTGGCTTGGTTGATGGATACAGCATTTGCAATAGTTTTGCACAAGTAAAACTCATGCAAATTGTCCATCTTTTACACTCATCAAGAGAGCATTACATAAACAGGATCTGACACACCTGTAAGAGGTATTTGCATTCTGACATGGTGGATGAGTTGTGGTTGGGTGCCACTCCCTGCAGCTAGTGCAAGTGGATGAAAATCTTGCAGTATAGCTACAAAAGCAGAGGTATTAAGGGAAATAAACAGGAGATGATGTAATTACAATAGATTCTGTGAACGCATGCAGAAGAAGTAACTTGGATACAAAAAGCATGATTTTCAAAAGTATTCTGCATTGGTATAAAACTTCCATTGGTTTTAATAGCGGTAGTACTAGGGTGGTGCATTTTGAAAGACGGACTTTAATGAGAAGAAATTAAATCTATGGCCAACAGTGAAAAATAGCCTCCAACAAAATGGTTCACGGCAGAAGCCCAAGCTTAGGTACTCTGATTTATTCTCTGTGGAGTTTTCTTTCTCCTTTGACTTCAGAAGAAGAGAAATGTATTCCAAGAATAACATTAAAAAAAATAAAAGTTATTGGTGTGAATCACCCGAGTGCTTTTTGAAAACAATTCTGAAAAGACTTTGTTCACCACTGCATTGATCAATATTTATGTTAACAAAGCTCAAGCTCCACTAACTTTAGTTAAACTCTACCAACATATGACAGGTATATATTGATGAATCAAATCCTAAATTATTGAAAATTTATAAAGTGTTTTTTGTTTCTACACAAGTATACAAAACAAAGGTGGAAAGAACATTGATGTATCTAACTGCCCATTTTCTTACCTGTATGGTAGAGAGAACAAAACCTAAGTGGAAATGAATAGGTATGAATTCTTCAATTAATTGGGAGTATGCTGAGTTTAGCATTTTTTCTTTTGGGGCAGTGAGTTTAAATACCGTGTAAATTCTGTCTCGGACTGAGGATACTCCCTCAGAGATCAGCTCCGTCTTATCAACTCCAGTCTAGCTGCATGTACCAATCTTGTGGCAGAAGAGATGACTCCAGTGAATCATAAGCAAATCAAAAATCACATTATACATATTATAACACGCAATAATTTACCCCTGGCACTTAGCAGCCATGATTAGGAACTGAAGATGTGGCCTATGCTTTTTTCCCCCTGGTATTGGTTACTTGTTTTTTAAGGCAGTTCTTTGCCGCTATTGTACCTTAACTTTGTCTCTGGTACCTCTATTTTGACTATTGCACTCTAACACACAGAAATCCCATATCTTTTTAGGTGTCAAAGAATAGTGAAAAGGGATTGCAACATTAATTTCAGTAATTCTTCATCCTTCCAAGTTTATTTTCCAGTTTTGTCTTAATCACATCATCCAGAAGTGAAATCACATATTTTAGGATCATTGATCCTTCATAGAAATTGATAAATTGTATTAGTCCCTGCCACAAGGCTTAGATGGAGGGTTGCAACTTGCAAATTGCAAGCATGAGTTTAAAATTCTCAACAAGATGGCAATTTAAGCTTTTAGTTTGTTCCTAATCTTATTACAGGCCCCCCAAGGCTATATTTACCTTCAAGGCAAGTGAAGGTTTTGAACGTATCAGCAGGAGGAATTAAACAGTCCTGTACCAAAGGAGCAGGAGGAGGAATTTTGAAAGGGTTTCAGGTTTAGGGTAAGACCCAGACTACTGTGTCCAACGTGTCACTCAAGTTGTCATTACAGTCCCAAGGTCAATCACTCTGACCAGAATAATTTGGTGCACAGCTACACTTTTCTTTTAACGCTGCTGGAGATGAATATCTTTATTCTTTGCAAGTTTTCCTTGTAAGTACCAGAGATTTCAATGTGAAAGTGGTAAAATCTCTTAGTGGTGAAGTTTAGTGGGACTTACACCATCATTCATTTTTCCTTTTCTTTTTTCAGGGCTGGGAAAAATGTGTGATTGATGGACTGAAAGATTAAAATCTTCTTTTCATCTAAGTACTGGGAACTACCAGTCAATGCCTACTGCAGGTTTCAAGGATACTGATACTTTTAGATTTACAAAACTTAAAAATATTTAAAAAAAAAAAAAAAAAAGAAGGAAAAATGTATTTCTAGTTTTCTAGTAGCAAAACAGAAGATTAAATTTTGCTAAATCAGTCACAACTGCCAATTTCTTTTCTAGAGACACCAAGAATGGAACAAAACTGAAACGCCTGGAACATTTACCCTGGGCAGGAGGAACCAGTGAAACACTGTGTGGCAGAACCCTGTGAAAATCCGATCTAGTGGGTGTCTTTAAGCTATACAAGTAATACATTAACTCTTATCTGCTTAGGTAGAAAAAAACTGCTAAACTGCTATCAGAAATGTTACATTTCACATTAGGCTGTGGAGTCACATCAGCTAAAGACTTAATTTAAAAAACCCAAAAGACTGAGCAGAAATCCTGAACTACAGTTTCCTCCTTACATTTACGAAGAAGTTTGCTCTCCATTTTATCTCTTCTTCTGTTAAAAAGCATGAGAAATGACCTTTTTTTTTTTTTTTTTCTAGCGTGACCATGGAATTCTGAAATCTGTAAAAATAATACAGTCCATAAAAGTAAAACAAACCCTACTGTATCTATTACTGTATGACACAAATAATCTTAATGCAAGACCATTCAGAAAATTACTTATCTGTAACTTTAATAGCAGTCTAATTTCCTCTTATATGCTATGTTTTCCTCAGCATTCACTGTAGATGAGATATTGCACAGAACTTCTAAAATAAGCTTTATTATTTTAAGCTTCCTTTTTCATTGGTATTGGAAAATTTATTTGGCTACTCTTAATTTTCATCCCTATCCCTTTTGTTGTTTGTCTGAGCTGTGTTTTTCTAGCAACTAGTGATTTGGGTATTTTTAGTCATGCCTATCTTAAGAACAGTCAATTTCCTAGGTGGAGCGATCAGTGACTTTTTGAAAACAGACTGAACTAGAAGAGTAGCTGGAATTACATGTCATTTGTGAAAATTAACTCTTATGGTGCTATCACACTGATAAATCATTTCATGAACACTCCATGTGACCACTGTGACTGAAATCACTTCTGGGAATTTAAAGAAAGCCATGCCTTGTCACAGGATTCAGAATCAAAACAGGAACAACTCCTGTGCCAGATGAGTTAAAAACAAAACTTGTCCTTTAGAGGGGCTTATGTTCAGGTCTGAATGTCATCATCTGGAACTCTCTCTCTTCCTTTTTTAAATGTCACGTTTGTTTAACCCAACCGCTCTAAAAGCAATTGGGCTTTTTTGTCATGCCTTTCTTTACCTCTAAATTTATGAAACTGATAATTCTTAGAAAGCCATGCCCAGTACAGCATATTGAGTGCTCAGATAAGTGCAAGTCCCAACACTTTACTACACACATACAGATTCGCTTAATATTGCACAGGTTATAAAATAAGTATATTCATAATGTTACGCAATTTAGCTTTTTTTTTTGTGTATATCTAGTGGCAACTGTTCCAGGGTTTCTAGATGATAAGCAGTCCTACCTACCACTTGCCCAACAGATTCCCACCCATTGTGATGGGATTATATGTCTAGAGGTCTAAAAACCAAATCAGCAGGTCTCCCATCTTTTCCATTGATACTGGAAAAAATTGTGCTCATTTGTGCTTCAAGCACAAGTAACAACAAAATGAAGAATAAAATAAGCATTTCTTTTGAAAATAAATGTATTTGATTTTTTTTTTTTTTCAAAAGGTTATATCCTCTTTTAATATATATTTGCCTTTTGTCCTGATCAGGTCTGACAGTTCAAAAATCACTGCTGTGGTATACTGTTCCATATAATTGTCCAACCAGACAAGTACTTAGCTTTTCAAGTGGGCTATATTCTAATTAGACAGGATGTCAAACACATGTCAACTGAAAAGTTCAAACTGAGGAAGCAGATCAATATCAATGAACAGCATGTCACAAATACAAGATTGCCTTAGACCAAGTTTTTAAAAAACAGGTTCCTAAATTTTTGTGTCTGAAGACTATATGCAGGTTCCTAAGTAAAGAAGTACAAAGCCTAAAGCAACACTTACTGTCATTATCTAGTCTAAAGATTTTGGCCTTGGTCTGTAACTTGTTTTTCATTATTTTGTTGATGATTCATGTTTCAGTCTTGTCAAATGCCAGGTAGGTTTCCAATTCTACTAATTAAGATCCATTGAAAACATTGATTTTTTTTTTTTTTTTTTTTTTTAAATGATTTTGCAGAGCTCACCATTCTCCTGGTGCCTCCCGGGTGGCATCTCATACAATGAAAATTACATGCAATTGGAGAACAGTGTTCATTGAAGGAAGGGTGGAGGGCACTGTTGAAGAAAAGTGTGGGGAAGTGCTATTGGGCAGGAGGTAGTTACAGTGAACACAGTAACATTTATTTAAGCAACTTAGTACTTTCAGGCTGTCTTTGCCCACTCTTTTTCTTCCCATTCTTCTCATCCATGTTGACTGACAATGTTGGGGAAAGGCAACTTCAACAGTAAGGCAGTGAGTTCTTGAACAGGAGGAGAAGGGAGAAGTTTGGAGACGTGGTATGCACAGTGATGCAAGTGGAGCTGCCCTGTCTCCAGGAATGGGCTTTTTTTATCCTTGACTGCTTGCAGAGCAGAATTAGAAGCAGAAATAGCATTAAAAAATTGCCAAGGATAGAGACAGAGATTTGCGTTTTATTTGATTCATTAGAGAAAATTCAGTAAGGTCATCAGCAAGGCACCGCTAAAGAAACACTTTATAAGACCACGTTCAGCTGGTGGTGGACAATTTTATGCAATTGCCCAAAGCTTTAATCAGAATTGGAACTTGTTTTGAATACACAAAAATAGATAAAGTAACTCATAAACTGGAAAGAACAGACAGAGTATGGAGCAGAAAAAGCATGCAAGTCATTAAACATGGTAAAGACTTGGCAGAAGTCTGTTAATTATCTCTGTTCTGTATAACCATAACCAAACCAACATTAAAATTTAAATGATTATAGAAAAAATAATCAAATTCATCAGCCAGCAGCAAGTTCTTTGATCTATCTGTAAAAAAGTTTTCTTTTTCTAAAAAAAATTATTTTGGTCTCTAATGGCAAATAACATTTTCTTTTTAGATAAATGTCTGTATACTTTCTGTAATAATAATAATAATAATAAAAATAATAATAATAATAAAGTGAAGTCAGGAAATAATGGCCTGATAAATTTTATTCTTATCATTATATAGCACACTCTTTGTATTGGCATGACACTCCTTGTATTGGTATCAGTATATAATAATAATAGTAACATAATAGCAATATAACAATATCCTTCAACTTAAGCAACTCCCCAGTTACTCTTTTTATTATTCATGAAAAAACAATGTCCTTGCAAACTGAGTTGATTTGGATTTGGAAAAATGATAGGAGATACTGTTGCAGATGCTCATGTAATATGTATTATTCCTTTTCCCAAAATATTAGGATTTATTATCTCCCAAGAAAGGGCAAGACCCTCAGCAAGTTTGCAGGTGACACCAAGCTGAGTGGAGCGGTTGACACCGCTGAGACATGGGATGCCATCCAGAGGGACCTGGACAAGCTCGAGAAGTGTGCCCGTGTGAACCTCGTGAGTTCCAACAAGGCCAAGCGCAGGGTTCTACACATGGGCTGGGGCAACCCCTGGCATCAATACAGGCTGGGGGATGAAGGGATTGAGAGCAGCTCTGCTGCTACTTAAAGGGGTCCTCAGGAAAGATGGGGACAAACTTTTTATCAGGGCATGTTGCTACAGGACAAGGGGTAATGGTTTTAAACTAAAAGAGGGTAGATTTAAACTAGATATCAGGAAGAAATTTTTTACAATAAGGGTGGTGAAACACTGGAAGAGGTTGCCCAGAGAGGTGGTAGATACCCCATCCCTGGAAACATTTAAGGTCAGGTTGGACAGGGCTCAGAGCAACCTTATCTAGTTGAAGATGTCCCTGCTCATTGCAGTGGGGTTGGACTAGATGACCTTTAAAGGTTCCTTCCAACCCAAATTATTCTATGTTTCTGGGATTCTAAAATTATCTTGTATTACTGCCAGTCATTCCTTTTCAAATTTCTTGTCTCCTACTGAGCATGAAGACATTATAGAATCTGTGCAGCATTATAATTCACATTCTGAATTCTTTTTCTAAACTATTCTTAAATGTAAATCAAAATGAGGAAATAAGATTTATATACAAATTATAAATTTTAATGGAATATGCTGATTCTGGCTCTAAGTTTACAAATAGTCCACCCAAACTTAATCAGTGTTCAGTTATTTCCTTAACTATGTCGAGTATTTGGTCTCTAGATATTCTTAAACAGTTTCACATTGTTAGGAAAATATTTTTTTCCTTTCATAACTTGGCTGGATAATCAAACTCTTAGCCAAGAACGATACAAAGAACCTCCAACTGTTTCTGTCCAATTTGTCATTCTTTAATTCATTGCATTTTAAGAACACTGATTATCAGCCCTTTGTTTTTCATTAGCCCCCAACCTAGATGGTTCAAACACAAGAATACGGATGCAGAACAGTGACACATCTCTGCAGTGAGAGAATGGAAAAACAGATTTCCTACCCCAGCCCAACAGGGGTGCTTCAGCAGTCAGTACTGTGTATGTTGTAATGACGTGCTTCAATAAACAACTCCAGTTTTCACAGCTCACCCACATACTTGGCTCTTCAGCTGCCTGGTTGATTCAAGGGGAATCTTTCTTCTCTTTGCCTTTGCTCAAACTGATCAAGTTTTTCACTCTTATATAATGGAGCACAGCAGAAACGCATGAGTTGTTTACCTTTCCACTGGGAATGATCTAGACCCCCTCTCCTCCTTCGCCTGTCATTCTAGTTATCAAAGATACAACACATGAAAACAATGATACAATGTCAAGTTAAAGGTCCATCTCACTTAGTTCCTGATGATGCCCAACATCAGATGCCTAGGGAAGAGTGAAAGGATTCAACAAGCATATAGGAATAATTTCTCAGGATTCTTTCATTCTACAGCAATTTGAAAGTCAGGATTTCTTTCTGAGACAGAAAGTACATCTTCCCATTTAGTGGCCTCGTTAGAGGTTTCTTTCTTATTTTCTTCCAATCACTTTTTGAAGTGATATAGACTTAATATCCACAACACTGTGGGGCAGGAAGCTTTATGGCATTATGACATGTTGTGTGAAAAACTACTTCATTTTATTTATTTTGGACTAGCTTGATTTAATACCCTCTTGTATTCAAGGGAATGAGGAACAATTACTTGTCCAACAAGCCCAGTTCCCTTAACCTCTCTTCACACATTGTGTGCTCCAGCCCCCAGCCATGTTAGCCAGTCTTCACTGGACCCTCTCCAGTTTATGTCTCTTTTGCACCTGGAGGCCCCAAACTCATCAAGTTGTTCACATACAGCCCTATAACTGCTGAGTAGAGAACACCAGACACATAGAGCATAGCACAAGCGTTGAGAAGTTGTTCAATATTCAGCATCCTTCAGGAAGTTACAGGTGAAGGCCAGATACGCATGGGCTGCTAAGAGTATACTGCTAACAAAAAGGTGGCAAAAGACAAGACACTGGTCCAAAAGACAAATGGCATAATTAATTCACAACCACAGTGCTGTGAACTGGTTCACTCTGGAGCAGACTGGCTTAATCCACACCATTTAGCCTCTGACTGAGTCTATTTTGTGGCTTTGTAGCCTGAAACCTAAATTGCTGTTCTGTGTGGTTTTCCGTTTCAGAGCTTCCCAAATAATTTCAGGGTTTTACTACGGCCCTCCAGAGTGGAGTTTTTATAACATAAAACTTTGTGTGTGTATGGCATGAAAAACTGTGTTGCATAAGGGTCTTTGTTACCTGAATTAATTTACAGTGTTTCTAGCTGTTAGAGATGAACAAAACAATTTGTACTCACTGTTTGTTATGGATATGTATTAACTGATTGAGCTAATATGAAATAATGTATACCTTACCCCTTACTGTACATTAATGCATCAATTTTCTCAAGTAAATTGCTATTTAGGCAATATTTTAGGGATTTATAATAAGTATTTTAAATTTGTAATAATATTGTTGTTAAGCATATTTCATTAAAACTATAACAGCTTGACTCAGTTTTGTTTGTTGTATTAATTGTTGATACTAATTGTTAGCTAAATTATATCTCTTACTTAAAAAGAACTGGTTAATTCTCAGTCTTTACTTAGGAATAAATTGAACTTCTATAACTGTCTCATGGATTTTAGACAATGATTTTAGAAAATAAATAAATGGATTTAATCTTATAATTTTCTTCTGATACAATTCAGTCCCACCATATCAGTGTATGCAAATTTGTTCAAATCATCAAGCGTTGAAATCAACGGGAGTGGACACCCATATAATCCTACTATTTTGTGGATTATCAGTCCACTACTCATGTGTGTTTAGGCTATACTCGTTCCCCTTTTTACTTTTAGAAAGAAAATAAAAGTATGAAATGCAGGTTCAGAGTTTACACAATGTTAGGCAGGAATTCATCCTTGCTTTTTTTTTTTTGTTTTTTACATTTTGACACATACGCACATAATGCTAATTTTCCAAAACAAAGAAGTCTGTCTGCCAAGTTTTTTTCATGCTGATTGGGCTGCTGTTCCTTGACCCTAAGGAAGTTGGGAGAACTTCTTGTTTGGGAGCTCCCCTTTCACACTGACAATGTGGCTTCTGTTCTATGTACTTTTGTTTTGTCCAGTCTGCATTCTAATTTTGTAACATTTTGGGACTGAATCCACCAGGGTTTGGAGAGTCCAAGTTTGCAGTAATATAGTTGCCTGGGAGAGTGGGATACTGTGAGCACCTTTGCTCTTCCCAGTGGTTTTACAGAGTCTACAAATTCAAATTCAGGGCCTACAGCACAAGTCTTCAAATATCTTTGCTTAATTTACTTCAAAAAAAATGTAAAATGGATGCTCAAACTGTACCTACAAATTCAAAAACATTTTTTGTTTCAATTGCTTACTATTTTCAACATGTCTGTTTTTTTGACATTTACCTGAACATTTACCCAGAAGCTGACTGTGTTCACTGTGCTGGAACAACTCCACTTCTCTAACATACGGAAAGTTTCTGTCATAAAAGCAATGCATACCTGCACATAAAAATATTACTTGTGATTTGTCTCAAAGCAATGAGATGGAACATAAAAGGAATGTCTTAAACTTGACTATGTCCAGTCTGCTCTTTCTCTGTAGTAAACTGCTGTCAGGAAAACGCAACATTTTGTGCAGACCAGGGGAGAAAAGGAGGAAAAGAACAAAACTATATGGCAGATGTCAAGAACATAGCTTCATTTTCTAAAGGAAGGAGCTTAGATATGATGATGATGATGATGAAGATGATCATGAGGTAATTACTTTACATAAGACTAGGTATTATCTGTTGCAGAATACCACAAAACTCAACCAAAAAGTTTTTGACATTCCCACACTTTGATGCACATCTGAAACAACATCTAATTGCAAATTCTCAAACAAAACAAAACCAGATGCTCTATGTAGGTCAGATTTCTCATCTTTTTCTGACACGATATAGGAATCTTAGAATATTAGTAATGTAATATTTTAACTTTGAGTATTCCGGTTTTTTTACTTAGTTAAAAAACAATCTTGTGACTTATTTTCAGTTCCGATAGCAAATTGCTACATATCCTCATTGTTGTTCTTTTAAAATTTCTTTTAGTGCCTGTTCCAAGTATGATCAAAAAAGACTGGATTTCTAAAAGCCAAACTGTACTTTATTCGTAATCCATTTCAATGTACTCTACCCTATTAAAACAGGCAGAGAAGTCTCAGTATTAGGTGATAATTAAACAGCAGTGACTACAGAATGTAAAATTTAATGACCTGGAATCCCATGCCTATTAAAGACTACATGTTTTCTTTAAAAACTCTCAGGTTACCATTGCAAACATAGATTTTCAGGAAATACCAACAGAGTCAGAGAGAATTTAGTACTCTCTGACATTTGTACTAACAAGTAAGAAATTGACTGGCACGTGTTTAAAACCTTATATCAGGTAGTCTGTTCATAAACTTATTTATGGGCAGGGCCTGGTGATGAGTCCCAGAATTCATTAAATACCAGTAAAATTCACTTCTCCCTGGAACAAAAGACATTTCGTAGAATTTAGTCTTGAGATAAACCAGAACAACATTATACTTCATAGAAGGTCAAAAGTTTTTTAAGAGTACTTTCAGGTTTTTTTAAAAAAATGTCTTTATTTGAAACCAGAATGGGCTACTGCTCTTAGGCGGTAACTCTTTAAAAAGTCTAGGTAAATTTTAATGTTTGATTGAAAAAAAATACACCCCACCCCCCCGCCCCAAAAAAAAAATGCCACAGAGGTTTAAAGCTGTTGATTAGAATCAAGTACTGTATTTTCATCCGACAATCAACCTCTCTCTATTAGGAAGACATGTCTAGAAGTTAACTTCTATGATGGTTGATTATATATTAAAAATGTTTCCTAGGAGATTATATTGAGACATATTTATTTGTGACCTAAATTTTTGCCTACTTTTTTGTGTTAATAAATAATAACTCAGAAAACCTTGCAAGTGAAAGTTGTAAGTTAAAGCAAGCAAACATTTCTATTGTTGCTCACTGATAGTTCCCATTTCCTTTTTTTCACTTGGGAATGAGACTTGAAACTTTGAAATGCAAAAGAAAAATAATTATTTTTACAAAGGATTTCACTTTTATATGTAATTGTCTTCTTTTCTGTTACTGTGTGCAACAAATTTCAATTTCCTCCTCTCCAGTGCATCCTGGGTACTTACAGTTATTATTATCACATAGATATTTTATGGGTAATATTTTTGCCTGAGATTGACTAGAAATTTGTGATAGAGAGTAGTTCCAGGCTAACAGTAATTTTATTTCTCCCAGTACAAACCTTTGTTATGTGTATGTTGCAAATTGGTTATCTCTTAAAAGACACAACGTTTTCACTGAGGTAATTCTTAATATTTTGCTTGTGGTCTTGCTCCACTTGTGACCCTTCAGAGCCTAACAGAGATCCAAGAGAAGAAGAGCAGATAAGAAATTCATTTTAGCTGGTGAAGTGTCAGCAAGAAAAGAAGAGGAGAAGACAGCAAGCCTGAGGGCACCAAGCATCCAGAACTGATCTTACTTAAGATAGTTGGGGAAAACATGTCAATCCATCACATCAGCCCAGCAGGAGAATTTTACAGGCAGGAAGAAAGGAAATATACCACTGAGTAAGTTTCTGAAAGTTTCAGCCAAGTACCGATTTTACTGGCTATTTGCCAGGTAACAGAGGATAAATAACTGTGTTATTCATATATCCATTAAATAACAGTAGTAGTTAACTAGAACTGTTGAATAACTAGTATTTCTAGAATATTTTTAATATTGATTAGAAACATATAATGGTTAGAAACATAATAATGGCTCATATCCAAAGTTCATGGAGCTGGTTTTTTTTTTTTTTCCATTGCCTGCAAGGAAGTTTCTGACCCTCCTTTTTTTAGTATCAGTAATAGCCTAAAACACAGTTTCAGAGCAGAAGTCTTTCTCTTAGTCTACCTTGAATTCCCTGCTTACGCATCAGGTTCTGACGAAAACCTTGCAGTTTGCAGTTGTCTCTTTATGCTCCATCTGAAGAAATTTTTCCAAAAGGATAAAAAATTTCAAAAGCTGACACAGCAAAAGGCTGTAATAGAAGCCAAAATGAGAGTGCCAAGCAACGTGTCTGGGACCCTGGAAAGGAAAGTGAATGAAACTTTAAAAGGAAATCGCTGGTAGTGATTTGAACTGTGAATTATGCTGTGAATAGTGCTCCCAAGATTTGAGTACTAAATGCATTCTTCATCACTCTCTATTTCCCTATTTCTTAGCTTCAGGAAAAGCCTATCGAAGCTTACAGAGACTTAAATCCAATTTAATTCCAACACTTAATCACAGGAAGGGAAAAACCTATGCTGAAGTTAGCAGAAATCCATGGATTTTCATCAGACAAAGAAAAGAGAGAAGAAGCTTCAGAACAGGAGACCTTGAGTCTCTCATGTAGTTTTCCACCATAAGAAAAGATAATGTTCATCACTGGTGTCACCTAAATTTCACAACTCAGTAACATTCACAGTACAGATGAGATAAATCATTGTCTTAGGTAATTGTTTACTTCCATTGATGTGATGAACATTCAAGCATTTACGACTGGATAATTTAACAACACACCCTGTAATAAATACTCTCTCTGAAACAAGACCAGAATACCAAAAATATCTAGTATCATCACGATAATCAAACAGAGATATGTCAGAACTAGAATCTGTCTTTTGCATAAGAGGTCCAGACCAACGATAAAAAATACACATTAAAACCTTGTTATTTTTCAGAGATTATATTGGAAGGAGTTGGTGGTCACTGAAATGCATCTTACTAGCATCAGTTTAAAAAAGAAATAATAACCTGCAACAAAATTCTCTGTGTTATACAAGTACAAGTCTAAACCTGAAGGAAAAGTCCTTGGTTTTGTTTTTTTGTTTTGTTTTGTTTTGTTTTGTTTTGGGTTTTTTTGGGTTTTTTTTTTGTTTGGTTGGGGGTTTTTTGGTTTTTTGGGGGTTTTTTTTGGTTTTTTTTTTTTGTTATTGTTTTTGGGTTTTTTTTGGTTTTTTTGTTTGGGTTTTTTTTTTGACATAAAACAACCGTGCTTCTGAAAACTGCTTTTACACTTTTATTTCACATAAGCAAAGCAGTTAGTGCTCATAGCTATTGAAGTCCTTACACATAAAATACACATCTGTTCATTTATATATGTCATATACAGTGCATTTTGTTGCCTGTTTTATCCACCTTTGTTCCAGAAATCGAAATAATAATGTCAGGTTCACATTGAAGCGAAGTTCACATTCCTTAGTGACTAACATATTTAATCGCCTTCCAGAACAAACATGATGAATGTTTAAAAACATCCTTTCATTTTAAATGAAGAGGTGGATTAAGGCTAATTGGAGTCTTATCAACCAAATATTATCTACACACAAGGGACTGAGCCTCTGTCTTCCTTCAACAATTTTTGCTTTGAGTTAGATATTCTCTAAAACTAGTCTTCCTTTCACCACATCTCAAATCTCTTTGCCCTATTTTTCAGTCATTTCCAAAGACTTCAGCCCAACTATTCAGAGCCCATACTTGTGAATTAAAGAACGACACAGGCAGTGTAATGAGTGGCATCATAAAGTTTTATCAAAACCATTTGTTAAATAGATATAGAATATGTACTTTCAATACAAGATTTAATTGCTCTTAATTAAAACATTTTTATCTCAGTTCCAGAAATCAAATACAATTTACTAGAAACAATTATTGTAAAATAAGTAATGTTTCTATAGATAAAAAATTTAAAATCTTAAATGGTTAATCTTTTTGTTGTAGCTCTGTTATATTTTAAAATGAAAAGCTTTTACATACTGGGAGTTGTCCTGTATTCTTAATTTTGAAAATGTCCTGACAGCTTTGAAATTTTTTTGGTGCCTTATTTACATAAGGAAATGGGGTAAATCTAATCCTTTCCCACAAACTCTTTCAGACTCATTGAATAATCATTTTCCAACTGGAAATGCTTTGTCAAAAGATCTTGTTCATTTACATTAACAACAATGAAAAAATCTTTATCTACATCTTATAGTTCTAAGGAATTTAATAATGATTTATATTTCAGTCAGACTTTGAAAAATGCTTTTTTGCATTAGCTCCTAACTTTTTTTTTTTTTTAAAATGGGAGAGGAACTTTTCCTTCTTGTGTTTTTGTCTCACATTTCTTCTTATTTTAAATTTGAATTTAAGTGAATGCAATCAGAAATAAGTGAAATAACATTTTCTACTATGAATCTCAATAAAGTGCAGGACTAGGTCACAGCATTGTTTCAAAGAACTCTGAGATGTTTTAGACATAGATGAAACAATGCATTAAACTTTCTAATCATTTTCCAGAGTGTCAGACTGATGTTAAGTCTTGGGCTTCATCAGACCATTAACACTCTAAAGCATCCTGCAAAAATAACTTCTGTTGTTAATACTCCATACCAGGGTAAAACACATCTCCAAACTGTTGCTGCAACTGTAGAGAAATGATTAAGCAAATATATTTTTCCTATTCAAAAATGCATCTTAATATTCCCTGGGAAGCTGACGTTATACAGCAACCTTAAATACAGTCAGAAATATTTTGGTTCATACTATTCTTCCTCACTTCAGCCCATGCATTATAACTAAGGGAAAATACAGTAATGGAGAAGAATATCATGTTTGCCAAAAGAAAAACCAACCCCAGCTGCTCATTTCTTTAGAATTCAACGATGCACACAACTGTTATCAGAAATAACAGGAAGAACATTGAAATTTTTCAAAACAGATAGATTCTGTGGAAGGTTCTTTTCTAGCCTAGGTTGCTAGGCTATGTCCTTCTGTCTCCAGAGTGCCTGTAAGAGAACTTCCAGGACTCTAAAAAATGTTCTTTACAGGCTTTTGCTCTTCTCACCAGCTGCTTAGGGTATAGGTAAAAAAAAAAAAAAAAAAAACAAACCTAAAAAATGTTCTTTACAGGCTTTTGCTCTTCTCACCAGCTGCTTAGGGTATAGGTAAAAAAAAAAAAAAAAAAAAAAAAAAAAGAAAAAAGATAAAACAAATGGAATAAGCTTACTCTTCTCTAGCCTTCTCCAGATGCCAGATGACATAAGAGAAGAAAGAAGAATATGGGAACATTAAAGTTGAATGTGATGAAAGACTGGGTGCCTTTGAGGCTGGTCCAGGGAGCAGTGCAGTGGCCAGAAAGCGGTTTCATTTGGAACAGTCTTGGATAAGCAGATCTGAAGACAGAACTTTCTGTGTAGTTTTGTTCTTTCTCCTTCTGCATTTCGAAGATTCCCTTTCAGAACAGATTGTAAATCACTCATGAGCAATCCTAAAGCCAAAAGAGAGTATTGGGCGGGGGCAGGGGGGAGTCAACCTTAGCCATCACTCATCTAAAAAGTTATCTCAATTTATATTATAAATCCTCCACTGGAAGCGATCATTATCTGGATTTTTTTACAGTGTTTTACATTGAGGAACCCATAATTTAACAGAGGAGTTTAAGGGGTTTATTTTTACCCTAATTCACCGCTTCTGGGTTTTGCATTCGTGTTCTAACCTCTAGTTTCTTAAGGAAAAAAAAAAAAGAATGAATTCGAGAGATTCCACTGGAAAATACAGAGCAGTTATCCAGTTTATTCTCTGGTCTTTTGTCCTATGTTTAACACATTGGTTTGCAGGTTTTAAGAGCATAGTATTACCGCTGCAGTCTTCACTGCTCTGTCCATAAAGCCAGAGAAAAAGCTGTCTTTGCTGAACATTTTTTCTGTACCAAGCAGTGTTTTTAATATTTTGTTTTAATACTAAAAACCAAAAACTCTGTTTCATTACAACATATTTTAAGTGACTAATATATACTAGAATTCCATACCAGAAAGAAATTAGACACCATATGTAATTAATTCAGTAGAATTTTCCAAAAGTAACTTCAGTTTTCCCATTGCTAAGTGACATTTTCACAAATTGAGTTAGGCACCAGCTTGTAAAAGTATTTGGCAGAAAACGGATTTAGGAAAAAGTTGTAAATTAAATTGTTGCTCTTAGTCTTTTGAGCTCATCTAGAAGTTGACAAAGATTTATTTAATTCTTTGTATAAATGTGTATAGATAAATAAGATGTGAAATGATAACATTTCCAACATATGGGAGACCCTCTTCTCTACAGCTGTGTTTGGTTTAAAATTCAAGCTATTGTAACTGCAAGACCCAACATCCCTCTGTCTCTCACCTTCCATCTGGCGTAAATAGGAACAGATTTCATGGTCTGAAGTTTACATTTTTCTGTAGAAATACAATCACAGGGAATTAAATGAGAAATAAAAGTAGGGAGACTGTAGTAAGAAGTATCTTTTTGCTATGGATGAGATCTGATCCTAAAGAAGCAAATGCCAAAATTTCAGCTGGCCTCAGTGGCACCAGAATTTCAGCCTGGAAGTAGAATAATGTAAATTACAACTTTCTAAATCTCTCTGGAAAATCTCCTGAACTGTCCATGTCATTTCCCCAAGATCCAGAGATGAAAATTCATCCTGAAATTGTTAATTTGAATTTGAATTATTTTTTTTTAAGCAAACAAGTATATGAAGGAGGGAGATTATTTATTTTACATGACAGACTTGAGTGGCAAATGTAGAGCTGCCTTCATGTAGCCTCTATGAGTTAGCAGTATATCATTCTTAATTCATCACTAAATCGCCCAATGAACTCTGCACAGTGTGACTTTTCTTTCTCTTGCTCTGTTGCCCGCTTTGTACCAATGTTTAGACTTGTACCAGGACAAACAACTTGACTTGACAACAAAGACCTTCTCTTCTGCTCATTCTGTTACATTTTAAGTTAGGAATTATGTAGGCTTGGCTTTATGTAATTCCTTTTTCATACCTCAGAAAAATGACTCCTTGGTCTCGGCTCATTTCCTGGTAGACATAGTTTATGTCCTAAACCCCCCACTTTAAAAGCCAGTAATTGTTCCTCTAAATGTAATCGGCAATTTCATATAGAAAAGCCAGTTACTAAATTGACTAAGCAATTTTCATTCTCATGTCATCTTTGCAGGTGGTCCTTCCAGGTCTTGCTTGAGGTACACTGGAAAGGCAGCCAGAATTGTTACTCTTCATGTGCCTTTAGATAAATCAAGATTAAATGTCCTTGCTTGCCAGTCTTGCACCTTATCCACTAAACATAAAACTAAATGCTGTACAGGCAAGACTTATGCAGGTACTAGTAAATAATTTTTCCATTTCAACATTTTGATTTGCTTTGGCATGGATTTTTGTTTTAATGTCTTCTTTCCCAAGGACACCAACTTGAGATAACATCACTCCAGAAAGAAAAAGTGAATTAGAAATAATTTAGAGACAGTAGGACAAAGTAATAAAATAAGTACAAAACTGAAGTCTGAACCTGAAACTTTGGAGCTATGTGGGAATAGTAAAAAATATTAAAAGAACTGAAACTCTCATTCTGTGACGGTGTTTCAAACACTGCTTTAATATTTGCAATGAAGAGGGTTTGTTTGTTTCTTTGCTTTTTAAGAAAGTGTTTTTAGTAAAGCTAACCAGAGATCTGAGATTAATATTAAAAAGAAGGGGTTTTATGTTGTAGAGGAATAAAAGCAACCTTTTGAAAATTTTCCCAAAGAATTGTGGCAGAATGTCCTGTCGGAAAGGCTGGGCATTTTACTCAACTTTTTTCTTCCTTTCTTAATGTTAATTGTTTTCATCAAAATTTATATTTACACATGAAACATTTCAGATTTTAAGAAGAACACATTTTGACAGGTAAAAAAAAAAACCCATGCAAATTGTTGAAAGAATTGTCACCAATTTTGATTTGGAATACAGTGTAAGAAAGTACTATGATTCAGTGTTTCAGTGAAGAATGTACTCGAGTTAATATATTCCAAATGAACTATTTTTATTCCGTAAAAACAGTATTTCCCAAAATGAAAAAGTTCACATGGAAAAGTTTCAAACATTTCCCGCTTCAGAGCTTGAAAAATGAAAGCATAACCAAATGTCACATTCTTTTTCTCAATTTTTTTTTTCCCTATGATAGGAAAAGCACATCTAGAGAATGGCAAAATGAAAACAAAACAAAATGTTTAACCAAATAAAAATTTAATAAAAATGGTGACATGGTAATTTTAAATTGTTATTTTCTGTATTGCCTGTCTGTCTGAGAATGGAAGAAGCTCAGACTATCATTTAATATCATCAGGGATGCTATGAAACAGCATTCTCTGTCAGAATGAGATGTAGCCAAAAAACCAGATATGGCCTCGATTGCTCACTTAAATTTAGTACAGTAAAAATATTGGGTTTTGCTGTTTTGGTCTCTTAATTAAGCCAGTAATAGTGCGCTAACACTGACTTGCTAATATTCCCTTAACTAAGAAACTGACAATGAAGTACTTAATATTATATTTTTGGTTATTTTTCCACCAGTAAGAGTAACTAATTAAAAAAGAAAGAAAACTTCTGAGCTTTTACAAAACTAGTATTTAAAATACTTTTTTTTTGTTTATTTGTTTTATGCTTTCATTGATTTTGTGTATACTTTTTTCTTGTATGCTTAGGAGTTGGAGGCCTTTTTGTCGAGGGTTTTTTTTCAATAGGGAGTTTTTGCACACCAGACTGCATTCTTTCCACCCCGCTGCAGCTCTAATTCATGTTCATTAAATAAAATAAAAAAAAAAAAAAAAAGAGAGAGAGAGGTTAAAGAAATGGGGCTTTTACTTCTTTGGAGAATTTACTACTTTCTGATATAATCACCTTGGTTAATAAAACATTTATTTAGAAAATGAAATCCAGGGCTTTGTTTTACTGGAAACAGTTATAAATGAACGTGTTTTGCAGCAATCACAGCAATTATGCAAGAGCTACAGAAACAAACATACTAAGGAGCAATCAATAACTAATAAATACTTAGGAAATACGAAGGTGAGGTGCATCATGAATACCATTTTTTCTCCTTTGTGGAAAAGCAAATGGTATCTAATTTCTTTTTATATCTTATGTAACTGTCAAAGATGTGAACTGGATTTATTTGCTTATACTGGACATGGCAAACAGACCACTGCTTGTGTTTTATACGGCTGGTTTTTTGAATACATTTCATGTGTATGTAAGTCTAAAATTCAAGGGTTTATTTACTCTTTCAAGCTCCCTCTTAGCCATAGAAACATTTGCTCCTATTTAAAAATGAGTCAGATGATTCTCACATCTACATGTCAATTAGGATTAGGGGAATGTTTAGAGTTCCAGTTTAATAAGTCATCTAATGGTAATGGCCTATGTACAGCAGTTCTCATACAATTTTGATCCTAAACAGGAAAAAATAATACACAATCAGTTCATATTGTGGATGCTGGAGAATTTACAAATTCAAGTCTCCTACTGAGGCTGGCATTGCTGTGAACTGCATGGAAAATGATCTCTTTTGGTTTTGCATTTTACTCAGAATAAACTCAAGGTCTGGAACAGAAGCTTCCTGATGAACCATTTCTGAAATTCAGAAGGGATGAGGTATGAGGTTTCAGACAGCAGCTATAGCTCATTTCTTTGAGTTGGTTTCCTCAACTAATGTCTAGACGCATAAAAGGAGACAGCTATTGAAATGCTGAGCACTGCACTGATTAACTTTTAAATGACTCGCTGCCTAGCTTGAGATGGATAAACAGCCTACAATAAATGGAGAGAATAATGACCAAAACTGGAATCCATGGGAGACAGACTGTTGAGCAGAGAGTTGCTTAAAAATACCTAGCAGCAAATGGTAAGGATCAGTGACTGACTAAGGTCCCTTTCAGGGACTGACATTAGGATCTGCAATTAAGAGTTATACTTGAAGGATTTCACTGTCACTACATGTAAGAAGGCAGCCTAATAGAGCAGGATCCTCAGAGCTACAGGGACTTTGTCTGAACATGTGCATAGAAGGTGTTTTTACAGGTCAGTTCACTTAAGGTGAAGTATTAGGGTAGCTAAGGACAATAGAGCGCCTATGAGGGTAGGCAGGTCCTTTGGCAATTGTCCAGTGGCACTTGTGTATCTGCAGGTTAGTCAAGTTCCTTTGTGTAGACTCCTGACCGTGGGAAAGGTGGAAATGTCTTTCTCCAGTTCAGTATTCACAGCTCCAGGTTTGATCCTGGACTTAGTGTGGCTGCATCAGACTTTGAGAAAATATCACTGTCCTGGTCTTTATTTCATGGGGTTGAAGTAGACACCTGTGTCATGTTTGCTACTGACTCTGAGATGTCTTTAAATTCACAGCTCTCATGTGTTCACTGATCTGCAGAGCCTCCGGCACGTAGAAGTTATGAAATCTGCTGGGCTTGAGAGAAGTGAGTGTTAGTGCCCATTTAATGCTTAAGAATTTCAACTCGTGGAGCAGGGATTGAAAACTGGACCTTATTTCTCTCAGATGAACTATTGCATCAATTCTGTTCCATCATTGCCACAGGGAATATCTAAAACTGAACAAAGGGGGACTGAGGAGGGACTGAGAAAGTATCTAGCATATAAGTGTGAGTGTATGTATGTGTGCGAGTACAACCACAGTCGTGCACACACTTTGCCCTGAATTCACATATTTGCAAACATAGGATCTGTGCCTGTAGAACTCCTATAAAGAAATATTTTCTTCCATCTTGTACTTAATGGAGTTACATAGCTTGGGCGGAAGGGGAACCAATGGAAAAGCAACAAACAGATTTTTTTTTGTTGTTTTTTAAATCAGCCTGGAAACTAGTCAGAATGGGATTTCCAGAAGTTCTCATTCTTGACCTTCTACATTTACAGCTGATGGGACCAATATTCTTACTGACCTCATTGGGACTAAAGTTTGCTTGACACAGCTTTTTGAAGAGTTAACATTAACATTTCAAACACAATGCAATTCTTCCCAGCCAAGAGGGCAAGGATTCTACTGAAAGAGTCCAATGAAGCACTTGAGAGATTCTCCTAAATTTATTATCTCAAAAACTTTGGTCTTTCATCTCAGGATGACAAATAAGGATCTTGCTGAAAAGATTTACAGGCAAAATAATATCAATGCTTTATAATGCTTAACTGACAAAATCATTATCTTGTCCTTGTTAACAGATTAATTTTCACATCATCCTTGTCGCATGACAAAAATCATTATCTACATTTTACTGATTGAAAATGGTTATAGCCCACATATCCCAAAACGATCCCTTATTTTCATGCTTCATTTTTTGAGATATCAGATCCTGGTCTGTTTAAAAAGAGGTGATTTTCCACAGCTGTTAAAGTCTTGAGAAACTTCATACTCTCCTGCGGGGTATCCAAAACTCTTTAAAAATGAAATTAATTAACAAATTTAAGAAATTTATTGAATATGTCTTTTAGAATGATAGTTAAAGAATTAGCAGTAAAAAGATATTAAAATTCAATATGGCATGAATTTCAGGCCCAGCTGCTATAAACTGACCTTATATTTTAGGTCTTTCATGATGGAAAACATGACAGAAGGAAACATTAAATTACTGGAGGAAAAAAATCTTAGAATTTTCTCATTTAAAAGGAGGACACATCATAAGTCTGTGTAGGCTGATGTCATAGAGCAGAGTCTGCCATCTAAAAATTGTTGTTATGACCAGACTGTAGAAGTGCATGGATCACATCTTATGTGCAATAATTGTGATAATGAAGAGAAAAATGGTGAATACCACAGGTAAACAAAACAAACAAACAAAAAAGAACAATAAAAAATAATACTCTGAACAGCTTTAGAATTTGTGTCCTAATTATTCCTGCATTTTCTGAAGTTGATAACATCAAGATCTATATTTCTGAGAGGGCATTGTATCAAAAGTTGTGACATTCTTTTGTGGCAAACAAGGAAAATTACTATCTCTTGGTTATCCTGTATCTTTCCAGCCTCCAAAGTTTGAGTAATAAGAAAATAATTGTTATCATATGACTCACTGTTGAAGCCAAAACATGTACTTCCTAAATTTAGTTTGGCTGGAGGATCCAGCTGGGAGTAGTGATAGACACACAGTTCTGTTCATGCTGCTCTCATGCCTTCTTTATGCTTTTATTAAACTCCCTGAGTACAGTACATTAGCCTTTGCACAGAAGCCTGTGCAACTTACTTGCAAGCCTCTGCCTTTTTGGTTTTCCCTCACAATATCTCATGAAAAAACACCTTTTTTTTCTTTTCAGCATCAGATTTTTCCCTTATGCTGGCAAGAATCATGGCCATAAGAGATTCTGGGAGGTTTTTGGATAATTAGAAAAGGGAATCATACGAAGAAAGACAAGGGAAAATTCAGTGATGGCATTTCCAACTTTCTTCTCCTTCAAATGAATTAAAAAAAAACCTATGAGAATGTGCATTAAAAGGAATATTAAGTGTGCACTCATATATACATATGGGTTCCTGTGAAATCAATAAGCGATTGCTTTTATTTTAATTCTAAGTTATTCTTAAAAAATAAATAATAATCTGTTTAAAGATGCCATCCCTGTGAGAGATGAAGCTTTCTCCTACTCCCAAAGTGAAAATCACCTGCCCAGTTGCAGAGCACTTTCGCAGGACATGTCAGTGTGTTACTATAATTAAATCAACACATGACATGACTGGAAGGGCCATATAGAGACATGAAGGTCTCAGCTGTGCTCCCTAACTGAGAAAAGGTAAGTGTGGGTGACAGCTGTAGCAGCAGTAGATTTCACAAATCCCTTACGCAATTTGGGAGGAAAATAAGGGCTGTTTTATAGATGACTTGTTTCTAGTGTTGGGTTTGGGTTTGTTGTTTTTTTTTTTTTTTTTTCTTTCTTTTTTTCAGAAAAGCTCTGTACAGTGCCTCATGAGCACCCTGTGAAGAGACAGCTGCTGTTGCCGTTACGATTACTTTTTGTTGTTGTCATTGTTGCTGTTCTTCATTTGGTTCTTATTGAACGGAACTGACAGTTTGCTTTCACTTGCCTTTTAAATTAAAAGCTTGTCCAATGTATCCCACAGGAGATACAGTGTAATGAATCTGAAGATCTGGAATTCCCCGGTCTTTACTGTCATGAGCATTTCATGTCTAATTTGTAGAAGTAGTCTGTAAAGAAAGCAGAATAAACAAAGAGAATGGCATATGAATTAAGAGAATCATCTGATTCATTTTCTCTCTGAGGAAGACTGTGTCCATGGAGACCTGCTCTCGGTATGGAAGAGACAACCACATTAATGAAAACAAGCAAAAGGGAAATACCACGTTCTTGAGGGAACCAATCACAAAATGTTCACTGATTTGAGTTGGAGCGTGATCTTCCTTTGTTAGACAAGGGTACTATTTGGAATGCAGGCATAAACGGAAGTAAGAGAGTTTCAGACAGGGTAGAAAGAGAAGCTATTTCCTCATGAGGACAGTAAGGCAGTGGAGCAGGTCGCCTTGACGTTCTGCGCCATCTCTGTCCCTGGAGGCTTTCAAGCCCCAACCTGTCCAAGCACTGAGCAGCCTGGTCTGACCCCAGAACTGGGCCTGCTTAGGGCAGGGGGTTGGACTAGAAACCTTCTGATGTCCCTTCACAGCTTGAATGGTTCTGTGATCATATTTCTCAATAGAAATGTCACCAGAGCATTTTCAGCAGACATCATTAGTCATGAATTTACAGATATTCTTAAGGACATAGGAAACACCTCACTAAAACAGTTTCTCAGCATGAATTGGAAATCTTAGCCTTTCTTCTCTTTCAGCATTCTCAGTTATTAACAATTACATTGGTTCTGTTATCTTGGAATCTAATGGATTTTTTATAAATCACACTAATCTATCACAGGTCTTTAGGCTGGTGACTCAGCAAGGTACATGATGGAGGGCATTCTAGATGTTCTATTTCTGGGAAAATTTTGCAGTCAACAGAAATTGCATGAAAAAGAATTACATGAAACAGAATATATCAAAAAGGAGAATGGTATTGAAATTACCTAGATTAATTTGGTAAGATAGAGTCAGTCTGAAAACGGACTTTGACATACAGGTACAAAGCAGTTGAGAGTAAAAGTATTATAATAAAATTTTAAAAAGTTTTACTGGCTAATATTAATCTATTATTTATACTACAAACACCCACAAGTTACAATTGGTTCCTCCATACCTATTCACCTGTTATTTTTTTTATTTGCTTTTATTGTATTTAGGGTGACCTTGCACACTGGGGATTGGTTGCACAAACCAGTCAAGCTCTTTGCAGTGGTACTAAGTCCTAGCAGAGTCTGTAATAGGCTCTGCCTCTCAACAGTTCTTCAGTCCCTCTTAGGAATTACTAGGTCTACTTTCTGTTGTGGAACTGCCATCTACCACCTGCTGAAGGAAAACTTTGCCTTCTCATCTGTAGCAGCCACTACAATCTTCTCTGTGCTCCTGAGGCATGAAGTTTTGCAGTTGCTTGTAAAATGCCTTAGGACAGCATCCTCCTGGCTGAACCTTTCACCAACAATTCCACATGACATTGTTTAGTTCTTACTAAAGTCTTTTTACTATGGCCTATGCACCATGATATTGGCTTACATTTATCATTAGGAGCATTAGCAGTATTTCTTTTCCTGAGCACTGAGGTGGAAAATAAAATAATTTTCGTATTCATCTTGTTGCTTCACTGTCTTCGGATGCCTATATGGTGGTTTCAGGCAGAGAGGGAAGTAAGGGCAGAAAAAGAGGAAAGCCCAACTTACAATCATGTCATTCAGAAAATCAATACTTTATGAGACAAATTTTATTCACCAAATGACTTCATAATTTCTAGATCAATGAGAAGGCCTGTAATAAAATCAGACATGGGTTCAGCTCATGACAGAAATGACATACTAGCTTTGTTCCAAAGATCATTCAGTGACCGATGCACCGCACAAGCCAGAAGTATTAAATATGCAGTTTCATATCATGCAAGTTAGAACCAGACAACACATTCCAGATCCGCATCTTCTAGCCAATTTCATTAGAGTCAGCTGCTCTCTGCTTTTGCTTTGGTCTCAGTTGGAGTCAGATATCCCATATCTCCTGATAAACCATAACTCATTAAAAACCTTTTTATCCTTAATATAGGTTCCACTTTGGTGGTTTTTGGTTGTGAATTTTTTTGGGGGAGGAGGATTGGGGGTTTTTTGCTTGTTTTTTGTTGTTGGGGTTTTTTGTTTTTTGGGGTTTGGTTTTTTTTTTTTGGCGGTTTTTTGGGTTTTTTTTTTCCCTGAGGGTAACATAATGGCACACAACAATCCAACAGGTTTTATCCTCAGGCAAGCAGCATGAATATCCATTACCTGGCCTTGTCATACCAATTTAGTAAATCTTGGGCTCCAACATTTTTCAACAGCTAGTTTCTTTAATAAACATGGTTTGTATAGATTTATATATGTGAGTCTTGTCATTGGTGAACTGGTCATCATTTCTCTCATTAGAGGGATGCAGCTCCATGTGTCAAGCCTGCTACATCATTTGGCTCCAAACAAAACTCATCTATTGTGTCATTAGTACTGAGGGTGGAAAAAAAAAAAAAAAACAAAACCAAAAACAAAAACAAAAACCAAACCACCAAAAAAACCCACAAACCACCAAAACCAAGTCAAAACAATAGCAATATTAACTCTCCGAAACAATAGAAATCGTTGTGCTGAGAAAAATCCAAAATAACACAAACAGGCCTTGAGTCAGTATGGCCACTGGGTGTCATTGTTTACTCCACCATGTGATATTCATCTCTGTAAACATGAAATGCAGCTGGATGTAGTGAAGTAAGTCTATTCGATCATTGTCTGAAATTGGCGATCTATTCATTAATTAGCTGAGAGTAAAGATTTTTTTTTTGCTTTAAAAAGACTAATTATGGATATATTAAAATGCCTTTTATCTTATGTTGTCTTGTCCAATGTTTCTCAGACTTAGGAAGTTTGTTTTTAGACTTAGGAAGTTTGTTTTTATACACGTCCACTACCTATTAAAAAAAAAAAAAAAAACAAAAAAAAACAAAAACAAAACAGCAAGCAATTCTTTTTATAAATGCATTGAAATTATTGTGGAAAAGAATGACACTAGATCAATGATACTGCAATTTATAGTTCACAGATCAGACACACTGAGTTGCTGCTGATGGAAACTTTTGTTCTCCTCATGGCATTTACCCTCATTTGGAGAAGGTGACCAAAAAAGGTTTCTCTCTATTACATAGTATTACCGGTTATTTTGAAGTAAGATGAGTTGCTATTGAATAGTCTGGTTAGACTTCAAGGTCAGCCCGATGAAGTGAATTTTCCCATCAACCAATCACAAATAAAATACAACATGGCTAGCTTTTCTACTAATAATTGCTCTATGTAATGTCAAACGTGATTTTACTAAGTCTATGCTGAACTAGCAGTCCTGGGGAACATCATGTCAACTAAATCATCTCCTTTCCACTGTGTTAAACAGCTTTAATAGAAAATTGTTAGGTAGACCAGCTCATAAATGGAAAGGATAATTCAGTCTCTGCAGCTATTCAGTCTCTGCTCAGACAGACAGCCTGAGTGCCAATATTTTAACCGATAAATGTGAGCACATTGGAATACCTAGATTTTTCTGCCTTCTGCATAATATACTTGTAGTACGAATTGCGTGCTCTTCTGCATTAAATAGTCAACAGTTGTCAACATTCAGTGCTTCGTGACATCTGAAACAAACCTCATACTTGCAAAAATAAATAACTTCAGCACTTCAGGTCATTTGCTCACTTTAAGTGGCAACTGGTGATATTTGAATGGCTATAAGAATACTTAACAGTTGTTTTATATTGTTAAAAGATAAATTTTCACAAAACAAGGGAAAGCCAAAGGCTTGAAATAGTTATGGGTAAAGAGCGCAAAGGAAAAATTGAAAACAGAAAGAAAAGCATAAATTAAATAGAATGGGTAATGAGAATATTATTCCTATCTTTACTTGTTAAACTTACAGTGACAAAGTATTTTCTCGTAATAAATAAATGCCATTTCTTTACTATATCTAAAGAAAAAGGGATCTGATAGACTGAGTTGTCTTAAGAAATAAAGAAAGGACAAAGTGCAGCCCTCTTCTCCTGACTGCCAGTTTCATGCTCCATTTCCAGGAATGTGGTCTCTTTGTATGAAGGCCAATGGCAAGTTGGCTCAGATGATGCAAACACTGTGAAAGCCTCGATAGCCAGAGAGAGATTAATGAAACTGAGAGAACATGTAGCGAAAGACCAAGCCAAGGAGAAATACAGGCCAAGAAGTCCAGCCCAAGGTATTCATTTACCAAAGGCTGTGTGTCTGAGACAATATTTTTGTCTACTCATTTTCCCATGAAAGTATAGGTCAATCCGTAATCACAGAAAAACACATTTTGAATCCATTTTGGATTATTTCCTTTGCAGAGGTTTCCTTTTAATTTGAAGACACTCCCACCATGGAGTCATGTAATCATAGAATCATAGAATTGTCTAGGTTGGAAGGGACCTTTCAGATCATTGAGTCCAACCATCAACCTAACTCTGACATAAAACAGCACTAAAGCATATCTCTAAGTGCTATGTCTACCCGTCTTTTATGTACCTCCAGGGATGGTGCCTCAACCACTTCCCTGGGCAGCCTGTTCCAATGCTTGATAACCCTTTCAGTGTAAAATTTTTTCCTAATATCCATTCTAAACCTCCCCTGGCATGACTTGAGGCTATTTCCTCCTGCCCTATTGCATGTTACTTGGGAGAACAGACTGACCCCCACCTCTCTACAACCTCCTTTCAGGTAGTTGTAGAAGGCGATAAGGTCTCCCCTCAGCCTCCTTTTCTCCAGGCTAAACATCCCCAGTTCCCCCATCAGCTCCTCATAAGACTTGTGCTCCATAAAACACTTGCATTTTTTTCTTTCTCGTTGTAAACGAGAGGGGTTTTTTAACCAAACATATGGTTTGTCTTTCTTTTCCTTTTTCATTTTTAAATTTATTTGCATGTCTAGTTAAATACGAGGGTTGGGAAGAGGTGTGGATATATCATTGCATTTTTTTTAAAGATAAACTACATTGAAACATTTACAGTTTCCCTCACTTTATCTGGTTCTTGATATTGTTCTTGAATCTTTGACCATACTTCTGGAGGTAGTCCTTTTCAAGGAAGGAAGCTCCTTCAAGCTTAGGAACATTTAGTGTGGAACATTTAGTGCTACTGTCATTTTATTGTCACCAGACATTAGGAGCCCTTTCATGTTTCTCTGAATTTGTTTTTCCCACAGTTTTATACTCTTGGGAATACACTTGGGAATAAGGCACATGGTAAAACCAAAATATATCTTAAATAAAGGCTTCAACTCCTTAATTTTATTGAATCAGTCTCCAGATTAGAAATGGGAGTACTGAAAAATATTTGAGAGATTATGAACCTTCTGTTAATTTTAGAATAAAGTTCTAGATATTTCAGAGAAAATCTTAAAAAAGCAACTCTCATCTCCTCAGTTCTATGTGGATCTTTCTGCTGCACAGAAGATGGTTCAGAGACACTTTTAGCTTTCTCCTCCCTACCTTCTGTAGTCCCAGACTAATCATAGTATCTCCTGTCATTTACTCTTAAAGAACTACTAACTAGAAGACAGCTAATAGCTGTCAGGAGATGACCAGTATTGACACAAATTTAAGATGGCGAATGAACATGTACTTTGTCTGGACTTTGTGTATGAATTTTGGTGACCCAATCTAAAATTCAACAGAGCACTCTCAAGTTTAATAAAAGTATTGAATGAGCAGCTATAAGGAAGTCAGTACTATGAATTATCTCATCTGAAAGGCGACTTGAATAATTGTATTTTTTTTTAAAGGAAGACATTTGGAAAGTCAAAGCCAGACATTCAAAAGCATACATATCTCAGAAAATTAAAAAGAAAAATCAGACAAATAGCTGTTGCTCTGTTGCTAGTGTAATACTGAAGACTAAGTTCATGGAATAAGAATAAATAATGGTCACTATTTTCCAGATAATATTAGCGTTAAAGAAAAGTATGATTTAGTATAAATATTGTACTCTTCAGTCAGAAAGATTATCTCAGAGATGAGCAGAATATTTGATCTGTCTTCATCAGCTAGACATGTTCAGTCATCTCTGAATTATTGTTTTATCAAATGAAAAGTCACCAAGTGCTTTCAACAGCATCTGACCTGGAAACACTAAGCTGACGGTGCTGCACATCACCTGCAGCTGAGCTTCCAAAGAGTAGTGTAGTGTCAGTACGGACTAAGAATCCATACAAATGTCTCTGTTAAATCCTCAGTGGAATTTTCATTTTACTCCCAGACATTAAAACAACTGATGGTGGGCAAATAACAACTGCCATTAGTGTTCTGTGTCATCTATGCACTACATCATAACAAATAAAGGTACAATATACCTTTGAACGCAAGCAAAAGCTATTGTAGCGTGTCGCACCATTTCATCTTCATACTTTGCTACTGCACCTTGAGCATGGCACATGCAAATAATTAAATGCTGTTTTCTTTAATTTTTCACTCATCAGTTCATTCAAAAGTACACAGGAGACTTGTAGTCTGGCAGGTTTGCAAATGAGGAATAGATTTTTTTTTCCATGCCAGCTCCAAGTGTTTGTCATGTATAGTGATTGAAATACCAGGCCCTTGGAAACTCTTGTTTCTTATAAATGCACTCTTTTAAAACTGCGCTTCAGCTTAACATGCCTGAGAGTATGTGTGTATCTGAGCATGTGTGCACTTCTTAATGAGAAGAAAATTTCAAAAGTCTGGCTAGCTATTCTTTTGGTTCATATATGTGTATGTATAAAGATGTATACGCAGGTATATATGCATACATGCATATATTTTTTTACCATTAAAGTCCTTCTGAGTTTGATTATCCCACCAAAATGCTGTTAGTTTGCATTTCCCTCACAAACATGTAAAATTAAATCCCTTAAAAGAATATGATCAATGTTATCTTTCCCTTCCTCCGTCTCTCCTTTCCTCATTTTTAATGCACTTCTATTCTTTTTTTATGCCGTCTCTGCAGTATTATCTTCAATGGTAGCAAGATTAGGTAGTATATATTTGCTAGCACGGTAAATCATGATTTCTAAATTAGTGTAGCTCTCGTGGCTGTAACCCTTCTTTCTCTGCAAAAGGACAGCTCTGAGAAACCCCAAGTAAAATTTATTAAATCCTACCTTACCCCTTTAAAACAGAAATCCAGGACTTTAAAAAATAAGGGTTTGGGGCAAGGTCATACTAGTCTACTTCTTTACCTTTACCTTTCCTGCAACAAGTTGAGGTTTCAATAATTGTATTACAGCTTGCTTCATAGAGTGCAAAAGAAATTCAATGGGTACCTGAGGAAATATAAGAATAAATTATAATGAAAATTTATGGTGAGGAAAGCTGGTTGCACCATTTGTACAGAAGTGATCCAGAGAAACCTAAGTACTGTAAAAGATTCTCCCGGTCCACTCTTGAAAAATATGTTTTGTGAATATTTTCACAGAATCATAGAATCACCTAGGCTGGAAGGGACCTTTCAGATCATCGAGTCCAACCATCAACCTCACACTGACAGTTGATGCACTGAAGGTGTACTTCGGAAGATGCGTGTCCAGCCCATGTAACCAGAGCCCCAGACAGAGGGACAGTCCCCTCTGGTATCATTACTACCAGTCTTCGCCCATAACAGCTTTGAGCTGAGACAATATCCTACTTTTCAATTATTTGCTTTTTTTCACTTTTCCTCAGAGGTACTTGGGCATCAGGTGAAGACTGAAGTAGCGCTGGAGGAGAAACCTGCTGCTGTGGAATTATTTTCTGGCCAACCAGAGAGCGGATGGTTTTTGAGTTCCTTTAATGTCAAATAGATACTCCCAAGCAAAGAGCAAACACAGGATCTGACAGACCTTCAAAGAAAGAGTCATTGAGCTATGAAATTAATTTCCCATTAAAAAAATAAAATAAAGTAAAAATATCACAAAGTTGCGGACTGGTGGTCTAAGTTATGTGTAAACCCTTAAGCTTAATGGAAATGGTAGGTCTTCACTTGAAAAAAAAATTGCACTAATGACCACCAAAATCCTTGCATAAGCTTCTCTAAAAACCAAACATATTTGGGGTTTATGCACTTATCTGAGGTCATTAAATGTTTATATCATGGATTTCCTGATTATATGTTGATTTCCTTCTAAGTTCCATAATGTTCTTATAAAATAAATCAGTAAAAGCCAGCATTTATCTTTCCATCATCTGCTCAAAACAAATGCAAATGAAAAGCAAATTCTATTAGACTACCTTAACTGCTTTTTAAACAGTAAAAGTGTTTAGAGGTAAAACAGCACAAGCATTTGGTGTGCTTTAAAGGGTAACTAGATTGCAAAATGCTGCTTGATCCCCATACAGTGTACCATGGTAACTTATGCCCTTAGTAGTATTCTGTTTTACCTAAATGCATGTGTTGTATGATTCTCTGTGTAGTAACGAACTAACAGCGTGATGCTGCTTCAACCAAAGACTTCAAAATGCAGAGCTTTATTTGATGGGGTAGTAGTTGAAGATTATAAAGGATAAAAGGATGATCTTTCATATCAAGCTTTTATGGCATCAAATCACACAGATTTAATCTGTATTTTACTATAGGATCTATAGAGGATGAATATATTAAGCTAAAATTTAAAAAAAACCCAGAACTGTTTCATGTGACAAGAAAAGGAATGCATCACTTTTTTTAGCACACACTTGACTTACTGGATAGCTAAATTTTAAAAAAGTCTATATAATTTTATGACTATGAATAGCATTTGCAATAACAGAAGCTATGAGAATCTAGTCAATGGTCACTTCGTGGGGTCAGGGAAGAAATCTTTCCCTATGCAAAGTAATATATTTGCAATAGCTTATATAAAAGCTTGTCCTTTATGCCACTGGGAACATTTACATCTTTCTAAAACAGGTGTGAGCCATTGCCGTCAGTGAGCCATGACTCAGACATGATGTTATGAGATAGATTGAACATGATGGAACAGTGAATTGCATATTGAAGTTTTTTATTTCTTTTGGTCTGCTTTAATTTAACATTATTCTACAACTTTTCAAATATGCTCATTTTTCTCCTTAGCTATAGCGCACCAATTTTCCACTCTTCTAACATCACTCCCACTGGCCACTTTAAATCCTTGGGTGAATGGGAATGAAAGGAGTCTATTGGTGGTGGGATAAAGGGATGGTAGGTGGTGATAAGACAAAGGGCCTCCCACCTTTGGCACGTGATTCGTGTTCTCATGGAGATCTACTAAGCGACAAGTGAGCTGAGACAAAAACGTGAAAGTGACTCCTTTCAGTACCCTAACATTTCACGTGGCAGAACTTGGAGAAAGTGTGGTAGTGGAAACATGAAACAAGGCTTTGCAGCTCAACCTTGAATCTCGACACTCTTCCTTCTTTCATTGTCAGAAAATGGCACTTGTATTAGAATATGGCATATTGTTTAAAAGCAATTCAAGTGTCAGAGAGACTTTTTATTTTAAAACTGTCTCTTTTAACCATTCCATGAATAACACCATTTTTATTGAGCCCTGAGCTGGAATAAAAATTCATATACAGTTTGGTCTAGATACAGTCACTAAAATTTATTTATCTAAAATTAAATATGTGAACAAAACTATTACTGTCAGCAGATTTCTGATATTCTGTCAACACCCTATTTATTTTTCTGATCGTGGACTGTCTCTGCTCGAAAGAAAAGCAGTTAGTTTTGCAGGGTTGCAGCATTCTATGGGTGTGATTTTTAGGTGTCCTTAGTTTATGCCATAGCCCTGAAAATCTAGGTCAGCAGCTGCTGCTCCTGGGGAACGCTGCTTATATCTCTTGCCAGAAAAAGCAGTGACAATCAGGCTCTCCCTGGTCTTGTCTCAGGCCCTGCCCTTCATCCTCAGCGCAGACAAATTCGTAGTTGCAAGCGTTAACAAGTTTCGAGTTAGTTTTTCTTCCATGATGCTTATATTTATGCTGAAGAAAAATTATTTGTACAGATGTCATGAATGCATAATGTACAGACTGCAGTGTCAGGGAGATACTGGTCTGTCCATGAAGAGAGCTTCAGAAAAAATCCGTTCTGTTGATGAAAGAAACCTGGACAACGGACTATCTGTATCCCACCTTTACAGATAGGACTTCAGAGGGCAGGAGCCAGACATCTCACCATCAACACTAAGAAATATTTGTCAACACCTAGAGTCTCTGAGACACTGCTAAGGGGCTGATAGACAGGACACGAGGTGAAGAGGTGACCTCTGCATTCTGAAGTAGCAGCTGGAGACTAGGGCAGGTACGCTAGATCTCACCAAATAGCTCGATCTGTCTCTGTTAAAGCGACTGATTCGCAACCACAAATATGGTACCTATTGATTTTATTTGCAGTGTCTCACTGTCATTTGCAGCATGTCTAAACAGAACTTAAGCTGTCTGAGACACGTACTTTAACATGCAGATGTTTTCAGGGAGCTTCAGCCGTATAATGTAACCATGTTTTAGTACTTCATCTCACAGGAGGCGGTTTGCCTCACATTAAGGCAATCATCCAGACAGTTTAAAAGAAGGCGCTGCTTCTCGTATTTTCCTTGTTGCCAGAGACTGCTCTCCGTGTTTCATATCAATCTTTGGCTGTGCCTTCACCTTTTCATAGATGGAGTGTAATCCAAAACAACTCCTACTGTATTCTAACAGTGTTAAGGCCACCGTAAACTGAGCATCAGTATGAAACAGAATTAGTGGAGTAAAAGAAGAGCTTTAAAAAAATTTATGAAGTATGAATTGAACCCAGCTTATGTGTACTTTTCAGACCAGATGTAGTGTGATTGCTGGCTGCTATCAATATAAAAAAATTGTGCTAGTCACTTACAATTGTAAAAATATTCTGTCCTTTACTGTTTAATTCTGAAAGGAAGCTCAATGAACCAAGATGTTGCACTAACACAGAGGGAAGGAGGAAAAGCAACAAGCCCAGACCTGAACTGGAAACACCTGTTCCGATGCATCTCTTCATCATTGATTCCTACAGGACTCTTACTTCGTAGTCTTGTACTTCGCATGTGTAGCTGCTTATCTTTCAACTTATCTTTCATTTAGAAGGTGCTCAAGGACTTTAGAGAATTTTAAAATTACATGCTTTTCCTCTCTGTTTTCTCCCATGCCAAGAATGACAGCAATCTTCTTCCTAAGGTCAGTTGAAGAGAGTCATATTTGCTTCAGTTCCTTACCTAACAGTGGACAAACTGATGTATTAGTAAATGCAAATAAATATGCTTAAATAGAATATCAGAATCGTTTCCAAAGAATTAAGAAATTACTCTTATGGAGGACATTAGGTTTTATTTACATAAAGTGAAGTTTATATCTCTGCATATAAATGCAATTAATTAGTTATATATGTACATGATATACTAAGTATGCAAATACAATATACTGCATTTTTTGTTTTCTGTCTTTTCTATAAGAAGTCATACATGCACCTTTTTCATATCTAGCTGACAGTTAATTATTCTATACCTCTGGAACAGGCATATTTCTAAGTAATATTAGATTCTGTTGTCTTATTATTACTTTTTATTACTTTATTACTTTTTACTATAAAGTCAGATGTTCAGGTAAAAACAAAGTAATTTAAGTGTCATGATATAGCCCAGTAGCTAAAGTATGGTTCTGTCCCCAGGAGATGAATAGCTAGCAAGAGGAGGAAGAAACTCTGGTTCCTTAATGACCTAGTTCACCCTTCAGCACTTTAAAACAACCCTACATATGCTCCAATGCTGCTCTTGAGCTGCCCACCACATTTTTTAAAAAAGCGCAAAATTTATGGGTAGCAACATTTGGCAGGGTGTTCGAACACTGGAACAGGCTGTCCAGGGAGGTTGTGGCATCTCCATTCGTGGAGATATTTAAAACCTGATCAGACACAGCCCTGAGGCTGGACCTGCTTTGAGTAGAGGGCTTGGCCTGCGTGACATACAGAGATGCCTTCTGGCCTCAACTATTCTGTGATTCTGTGATTTGCCAGTTGTGCCACAGCTTACAAGAGGTACTAATCTTATATAATTTTACAAAGTTTTTTTCCTGATGAATTCAGAGTTTTTTCCTCTTCTGAACTCATGCTGTGTCGCCCAGTTTGAATAGGTAGAAACAAAGCTGAAGTCAGCAACCAGAAATCAGTATTGAAACAATGACCATGCCTGATGGATGTAACTACAGGTTATCCTTTTCCTCGGATGTCTGGACTCGGAAAGCAAAAACAAACCAACCAACCAGCAAAGCAAAAAAACGAATTTACAGACTGAAAAAATGATACCCTAGAAATAGGTCCCAAAACATTGCCAACCAATCGAAGGATATTTCTTTCTACAAATATTTTCTTTCTTGTAAAACACAGAAGTGAGACTGAGTTTCTCAAGATGGACACTGAGGCACTGGAAAGGATCCAGTGGAGGCTTACAATAATGGTGAGGAGCATCGGAGACACAACCTAATCAGGGTCTTTTGGGGGAGCTGGACTTGTTTAGACTTGTAAAGTGTAGTGGGGGGGGGGGGGGGGGGGGAGTATGTGCTTGAGGTGTGGTGGGGTTATGAAGACAACAAAGATGACTCATTTAATTTATGGTAAACAGCAAAAGGAAGTGTAATGGACATATATGTCACTCAGGAAGTTCAGGTTAGAAAAAAAATCTGTTCAGTATGAGAGCAGTGCAACACTCGATCAGGTTTCCTAGAACAGATGTGTTCTCTGCCGTACCCATGGATGGCTTGATCTACTATTGGTGATAGCCCTACGCTTGTTCAGACATAGTTTTGTATGTGCAATTTGTCTGCATAAGTGTAAATTCTGTTGAAACAAAAGTATAGCTTGTGAGAGAGACCATATGCAATCATATGTTGCAGTACTGGGTCATTGCTAAAAGCATATGACAGCATACTGATTCATATGACTATTAAAAAGCTGCAGTCAATAAGAGATCACGCAATAAAGCAATCTCACAGTCAAAATATCAGCATATAATTGAAGCAGTTCTGATACCTGGAATACAAAAAAATACATAGAAAGTCCATAAGTAAGAAATATTTTGTGTTTTAATAGAACTAGACTGCTGATATTTACATGTTCCGAATAAAGGGGTTTGGCTTGGTTTTTGGTTTTTGTTATTCATAAGTGGTATAAGTAGAAACTATTGTTGCCAATGGAAATACACTAAAAAATGAAAAAGTGTCATAGAAAAAAAATATAATAAAATATAATCCAAAGTGGATTAGGTGATTTAGGATAACTCGATTAAGTAAAAATTATTCTGATTTTTTTTTTTTTTCTCCAACTTGACATAATTTATTTCATAATTTATCTAACATAGGAAAAGAAATACAGATCAATATTTTTTTAAAGTCAGTAGTGGCTGCACTGATTTGTTTCATTCAATCTACCAGATTTATGATGATATAAGCAGTATCAATCATCCTGCAAATATAGCATGACACTTAAGAAGTATAGATGTACAAAATAGAAAGAACACGGTTTTTGGCAAGTCCCTCAATCATTTCTCATTCAACCAGCCAGCCTGATTCCATTTTGATTACTGGGCTACTGAAACTGGGATCTTTTAGTTAGGAAGTGCTTTTGCAGGGATTCAATCTCAAAGGAAGTATCACTCTCCAATCTAATAAACCTGTAGAACTTGCTAAAGTAGGAGACTCCCTCAAATGGCTGTAGCCTTATATCCTTCACAGCTTCCTTTCCATGCGCTAATCAATTCGTTGGCATTTTCCTTTGATCATATCCTGTAGTCTATTAACAAGGAATCAAACTAATGAGTGAAATCCTCAGTGCATTGGAAGGCGATTGCAAAGCTCTCATGGAGTTCGGCAGTGACCAAGGCTTCACACAGTTTCAAGAGAGGCATTTAACCCTCTTTGATTGCTTAGAAATGCCTGTTAACGATACCTTGTTCACTTATTTGGAATTAGCTTAGTTTTTGCTTGTGTTGAAGTGTAGTACTTTAGAGAGGTCCTTTGAACTGCTTTTCAAGATCGGAAAGTTTGCCCAGATGGTATCTTAAGAGCAGAGGAAATCACTTTATAATTATACTTCTCTGAAAATAGCATTCTGGCAGGATTCTTGCTCATCCACCCACTGCTGCTAACAGTCTGGAGGGTAGATTTTTGAGGTGGTATTTATCTTTACACTTTGATGTTTTTATTTCTTGTGTTATTTGAGGCATTATCAGAATTTCATTTTCTTCTGTCATTAGCAATTTCTTCCTCTGGAGGATGTCTTCTCAATCAATCAGACATTGCCTGGTAGATTCCAAGGAAAGAGGTTAAAATCCTGGCTGGTATATGACCCCATGTGCTGTTGCTTTTTCCTGAGGACTAAAACCAAAGGGGAGTTCCATGATCACATCTTACATGAGGAAGCACAAAATTGGGAATGTAAAAGCCTGCCAAGCGATATCTACAACAAAGCAGACTTACAAATTTAACCGTTCCCCTATCTTCTTGTGTTGATTGCCTCAGGTGATTTCTGACTTTTAAAGTATTGATGTACATTCTGCTCTACTTCTTTTTCTATGATACAGCTATTCAGATATGCATTCTCTAATTTGTGCAGGAAGCTGGGATCAAAAGCTCTTTTTGACCGCAAGTGCCAATGTCTAACTGTTAAAGGGGGTTGGCAAATCAGTCAGAGAAGTTGTGCACATAATTTTTTATATTTGTAATTTCCTTTACATGTCAGCATATTTTTATTTACAGAAAAAAACAATCATTTTAAGGTCAGAGGATAGATCCTTTAATCTTAGTATGTTCCTAAGGGCTTCTGTATGTTTCATGAAATAGATATTCCTTATGAGATCTTCCAGGATGTGTTAAGAAATGTAAGTTAGATGTTCCTTAGCCTAGAAAAATAAAAAAAAAATCACTTTGAGTCAGTTTAAAAGATGATTCTTTTGTAATTAAATGAAAAGATACAAGCGCCTGTGGAAGAGACTATTGAACATGAAACTGAGCAAATTGGTTGATTTTTTGCAAACATTTGTAAGTTTATAAATCATTGTCAAAAGATTATTTTTTTAAACAGAAAACATCCATTAAATGTGAGATTCTTTGTGACTGGGAGTACTTCATATATCAAACTGAGAATAATGCATACAGACCTGTTGGAGTTTTTTGTTGCTTTATTAATCAGTCTGTATATAATTTTCCAATAAAGCCCAAATTTCAGGACATTTAATACATTCACAAATGGTTTCGTTTTTTTTCCCCCTAAAATATATTATTTAGTACACATATTATTTTATTAAATAAGTAAATTCAGTTGGTGCCCTGAGATAATAACAGGATTCATGGAAGAGAAATAATCAGCTGTGTGATTTTGCCATACAGCAGTATTATAGGGAAATGAACATGAATGGACATTTTTCAGCAACTTCAAAATGTTTCTGTTCATATTGTCAGGCTTTAAGTGCCTAAACCTTGGAGAAGGCATGACATTTTTTCTAAATGTCTTAATTTTAATTACTAAAAAAATCAAGCACAATATTAAGTCATTGTGAAATACCACCCTCAGTGCTATTAGAAGCACAACAGCTACATATCTTAAGTCTTGGGAGCAGCCTTAGTCTTTAGATCCAGACCCTTTAAGACACTTAGATTTCAAATAACCTTTGAAACTAGACAATTTTACACACTTAAATAACTATCAGTTCTTCACATGACTTGGGGAATCTTACAACTTCTGCTTATGTTTATTTGGGATTCTTAAAACAGACAGTTCAGCAACTAAGTCCCACGTACTGCAGTGTTAGTTCAACTTTAGTAGTGACTTTCTCACTCTCCCCAAAGGTCTGTAGCAAGTGTTGTAGGATCGATCATGTATCTTAAGGTGTATCATGTAACCCAATAAGGTGTAATAGTTCAGGAACGGGTACATTCAGCTGTGTCTATAAAGTCAGTAACATCTAACAAAGGTAAAAGCAAGCAGCTGGCTAAGTGTTACCTGCAGCTGCTCAAGCCAAATCCCACCTAGCTCTATAGCCCCCATTCTGGGTACCTTTAAGGACAGAAAGCTGTATGCACTGCTGCTCTTGGACTATGTTTTGCTCCTGTTGCTGTGATTCTAGTCAGACAGAGGAGATATCCTGATTCCCTTTCATAGCTTCCCAGGATCCTGCCTCCTTCCTGCCTTTGTGGTACAGCCCATCTTGTTCCCTATTATGTTCCTGCTGAAGACCTCTGTGGCAGTGCTCAAACTCTGCTTCCCCTCTCACGTTGATGTGCCTACACTACTGTGAACACCCTTGGAATAACAACCATTGCTTTCCCTCCACCGCTTCCCTGCCTAACACTGCTAGAGAGTGCATCACCAATGAGTCTCCGAAAGAAAGAATTACGTGATGTAGCCCAGACTGGCTTTCAGTTGATAAAAGTAAACATCTGTACCAAAAAGACATATTTCTTTTCTTTAAATGGAGCTTCTGTCAAAGGGCCATTCTGCGCACGAAAAGGCAATATGGCAAGCAATAGATTTTCTTGACCATTGAAAATGAAAAATTGCAAGATTAGAGAATTAGAGGAGTTCATCTGCTCAAATATTGCCAAGCAGAAAAAATGTACTGGGAAAAGAAAACAAATGCAACTCTCTTAAATTAAGATTTTTAAATAATTTTATTTATTGATTCAGATACTCAGTGGTGTTTGAATGGTAATTTATTCATATCCTTTTAAGAAGCTGGAAAGCTAATGTGCAGGTACCAAAGAGGTATTTCTGGCATGCACAACCATTTAAAAAGTTATTTACAGAATCTAATTTTAGGCACCTGATTTGCATTCCTAAATTGAGCGCCAATCTTACTCCTCTCTTGCTGAATGCAGGAAGGAAATCCCTCTTGAAGACAATTCAGAACCGCTGCACTGAAAGGATCACCATCTTTATACTGAAGGCATACTAAAAGTAGCCTCCCAACTTAAGGCACTGTGCAAAGCAGATATTTAAAGTTTACTCACTTTAAATTGGCACCTGCATTTTCAAACACTTATTTTATATCTGTACGTTCACATTTTGTGCCACTAAGAGTTCATAGATGTATCTCACCATTGTGTCAGCATATCCTGTAGTTTATTTGTATAAACTAGGCCATAAAAATATATGACACATTTAAGTGTATCCAGATTGGAAAAAGTGACTGGTATTGTATGTTAGTAGTCTCTCAACATGTTTATATGCATCTGAAGCCAATAATGAAAAGCTTCCCAGCTGTGACCGATGCTTGGCTTTCCATTTTTCTCATGGCATCCACACAAAATGATATTCATTATATTGAAAATTCATATTACTTTTTTGTCATATATACTCATTGTATAGTCTTCAACAAAATTTGAACTTGGATTAACCTTGAATTTTACAAGCTAATAAGAACAGTTCTGTAAGTGAGAACACACAAACACAGCAAAGCAAGCCAGCAGGATCATTTCATATATGCCTGGAACGCCTAAAGGCAAACTAACTAATCAGAGTGAAAACTTTTAATTTCCTGGAGTATTTTAGTCTTAAGCTGTTCTCTTAAGCAGTTTTTTGGGATTAGATGTTTTTTGCATGAAGCGCAAAAATTATTTTAACCCCATTAGCATAGCAGAATTATATACTGAGTCTTCAGATTATTCTTTTGAGTATATAAGGCAGACACTGGGTAAATTAAGCTGGACAGATGAGCTTGCTTTCGTACACTTTGCTGGATAAGAGAACATCAAATATGCTGCTATGTAGACAATAAGGCTAAATAATTTTAATTCCTCTTTCCCTTTGTACCTGTCTCTTTCTCTCACCTTTTTTTTCCATTTTTTTCCTCCCCATGGTTTTTCTATAGTAACTGGAAGCTATTCCAGTAAGCCTTCTCAAAGTTGCTTTCAAAGTCTCTTCAGGTAAGATTCATCTGAAGTGTAGAAGTCCATTTCTGAGTTACTGATCTAGATTCTAGATTCAAAGCGAACATAATCACTTCTAGGACAAAATCATAGAATGGAAGTATAAAACAAGCTGGACGGACTGTGCTATTTCCCAGTATTCACACTAAAGGCAACCATATTTCAGACAGGTCGTCTTAGTTTTCCCACATCAAGATGGTAGAAACAATTTAACAAATTTTAAGCAGCTGTATTGTGCATATATGTATGCAACATAGTTAGATTTCTTTTGCAATTAATGAAGAAATAGACACTTTTGGGGTGAAATTCTGAACATGGTGTCTACACTATTATTCATTGTGTTCTAGCAGGTAGGATGCCTTTCTTGCTTTCTTCTTCCCCAAGTATGAGAAATTGATGTTTGATTGAGCTGGAGCCTGCTGCTGTTCTATCCTGGTAGTGAGGCTACACAAAACCTTTGTCAAAGCTTGTTCTCTAAATTAAGCACATATTATCTGATTTCTTGGCTCTGCAAAGTGTCTGAAAACTGATTGCAGGCAGTTTGGCTTTCCTGAGAGGCTCTTAGAGTAAATGGTTTTGTCTCCAGTTTTCTTTTCAACGAAAATTCAATGCAGAATGTGGAGCTGCACATTGTAGCATACAACTTACACCAAGAGGAAGCTCATTAAAAAAGATGTAGGAGAAGTATATTACCAGCATAGAATAATGCAACTGCCTGGTGAAATGGACAAAGGAAATGGAGACACTTGAGATAATTTCAGAATAGAAGCTTTGGACAGAGTTGTAGCAGAAGATGAATGAATAACGAGCCCTAAATGTTGCAGGGCTCTCTGTAAATATAAACACATTCATAGACAATTTTGAGATTGTAGGGGGGCACCCTTGCTTTTTCATAGAACAAAAAACCACAAATATATTAAATATATTTGTAACATAGGAAAAGCTTTCTATAATCTTAGAAAGGTTTGGATTGGAAGGCATCTTCAAAGATCATCTAATTCCAACCCCCTTGCCATGTACAGGGGCATTTTTCACTGGATCAGAGTGCTCAAAGCCCTGTTCAACCTGGTCTTGAACAATTCCAATGACAGGGCATCCGCAGCTTCTCTGGGCAGCCTGTTCCAGTGTCTCATCACCCTCATCATAAACGAATTCTTCCTAATGTACAATCTAAATCTATCCTCTTTCAGTTTAAAAATGCTACCCCTTATCCTGCCTTTACAGGGCCTAGTAAAAAGTCTGTCTCTGACTTTCTTATAAGCCCTCTTGATATATTCAGAGGCTGCTATAAGGTCTCCCCAGCACCTTCTCTTCTCCAGTCTGAACAACACCAGCTCTCTCAGCCTGTCCTCATAGGAGAGGTGCTCCAGCCCTCTGATCATTTTTGTGGCCCTCCTCTGGACCCACTCTAACAGGTCCTTGTCTTTCTTGTGCTGGGGACCCTGGAGCTGCCCAAAGCAGAGTAGAAGTAGTGTGCACCCCAGGATACATCTGGCTTTCTGGGCTAAGTCACCTAGTATTTTATTAACATTAATAGATGAATAAGACCATAGTAGACATCATTAAACAGCAGATTATGCATTTCCACAGACAAACTTTTGTTTTGTTTGACACATAAGACAGAGTAAGATAGCAGAGGAGAGGGGACATAATGAAAGAAAAAGCTGGATATATGGTATGACTGCTGTTACATGGTATATAATGAAAGCGGAAAAAATTTGGCTTATAACAAAAGCACAGACTAATCAAACAATGACATGGTTAGTGTCACCAGAAGGTAAGCGTGAATTGATCTATATTGGAAGGAAAAAATATTTTTTATTTGCTACTTATGGACAACTATTCTTCCTCCGTTTGACAGTATTCCTCCACTGTACGAAAATTGGATGGGAATAATGCATATGCAGGTTATTTTTACTAGAAAAGTAGTACTACATACAGTAATTTCTCATAAAAGGTGTGTGCTATATGCAATCTATTTAAGTAGAGTGTAGAATATCTAACTCATGTCCCAAATAATTTTTGAAAAATTATCCTGAATAAAGGCTGAAAAGACAAATGTGTATTTCTGTTCAGCTCTGCTAAATTATAGAAGACCACCGATTAAGTGTTCTGTGGAAAACTGAAATCAGTCATTATGGTGAAATGAAGAGCTTGGTGTGCTTTATTGGATCAGAAATTACCATCCTTTCAAAAAAATCATACTATACCCCCCCACAGTAGTTGAGAACATTAGGTTTACCTGGAACTTTGCTGTGGTTACACAACATTGTCTTCTCAGTTGAGCAGATGAATAACAAGAAGTTCTGCAAATCTCAGAACTGATCTGCTTTTGTCCTTGTGAAAGTTTCAGAGAGCCAGTAAGAAAAGCAAGCTGATACAGTTCAGTCCCAAAATGATGTAGGAGCTTAATCTGGAAAAAAAATGAACTGGATACAAAATCATAAAAAAACCCTGTAAGGTCTTTATATATTTATCACTGTTTTCCTCTTTAGAATTAATGAGACAAAGTCAGCGTGACTTTGTCCTTTATGGTAGGTGTTTTAAGATATACTTTGAATCCTTGTTATACACTCATGAGGATGAAATCAGGACAGAATTTGAATTATTTCATTTTTCCCCCATGTACATATTGACTTGTGGCAAAATAATTTCATTCAGGTTAAAACAAAGGACAATATAAAATCTATCCATCATGCAGGAAGACAGCTGTTGCTATGGACTGCATAAGGTAACGAGAAAGAAAAGTTCAAGGTTTTTTGAAGGCTGATAAATGACTGAATATCCTTTACTTCTGTGTTTTCTACACAATCATTCTACTTACAGAAGTGAAAAACCATAAACTGCAGCAGTTAACGTGTCAAGTCACTTGGCATAATATCTGAAGGACACTTCAAGTTTATTTTTTATTTTTAAAGCTTGATCTATGTTATCAATGTTTTGAAAAAATTACACAACCACATAAAAAATAGTATATGCATGGTATGTTATGCAATATATACATGAAAATTGCACTGAGTTGTTCTGAATGAAGGAATGGATTGCAATAATACATCCTTGATGTCCTTTATTATGCTTAAATGTTTCACAATTAATATGTATATAGCAAACAGAAAGAGAGATGCTATGTATCTTGCTACTTTAAAGGATTTTAATAATGGCCTAGCCTGTTGCAAGTACACACCTGTCCCTAGTTCATCTGAAAAAAAAAAAAAAAAGAAAATAAAAATAAGAGGGTTGAAAATGTCATAAAACATAGCATAGAGCAAATTAGAAAAATAAAATATATGGAATTTGGTCCTGACACTTTTGAAAATACAATGTAGAAGAGATGTTCATAAGAGAAATAATAGGAAGAAACACCACAAGTTTACCTCTTCCATGAGATGAGTGACTGACATGCAGAGATATTTACGTTGCATTTTAATCTGTAAATGTCATTACAGATTTATGCAAAAAAAAAAAAAAAAGGCAAACATATTTAGAATTATAAAAAGGATTACTGAATAATTAGAAAATACTATTCTATACTTCTGAAAAAAATATTCCTTAAATTGAGTCCTCAATTTTTTTTATTTCATAGAAGTTAAAATGAGTCACAACACCACCAGGCAACACTACAGGCTAGGGGAAGAGTCGTTGGAAAGTTGCCTGGCAGAAAAGGACATGAGGGTGTTGGTTGACAGCCAGCTGAATATGAGCCAGCAGTGTGCCCAGGTGGCCAAGAAGGTCAATAGCATCCTGGCTTGTATCAGAAATAGTGTGGCCAGCAGCAGTAGGGAAGTGATTGTCCCCCTGTACTCGGCACTGGTGTGGCTGCACGTCGAGTACTGTGTTCAGTTTTGGTCTCCTCTGTACAAGAAAGACATTGAAGTGCTGGAGTGTGTTCAGAGAATGGCAATGAAGCTCGTGAAGGGTCTAGAGCACAAATCTTATGAGGAGCAGCTGAGGGAACTGAGGATGTTTAGCCTGGAGAAAAGGAGGCTTATCGCTCTCTGCAACTACCTGAAAGGAGGTTGTAGAGAGGTCGGGGTTGGTCTCTTCTCCCAAGTAACAGGTGATAGGACAAGAGGAAATGGCCTCAAGTTGCGCAAGGGGAGGTTTAGATTGGGTATTAGGAAAAATGTCTTCACCAAAAGGGTTGTCAAGCACTGGAACGGGCTGTCCAGGGAAGTGGTTGAGTCGCCATCCTTGGAGGTATTTAAAAGATGTGTAGATGCGGTGCTAAGGGACATGGTTTAGTGGTGGACTTGGCAGTGCTAGGTTAACAGCTGATCTTAAAGGCCTTTCCAACCTAGGCAATTCTATAATTATTCTATGATTCTAAGATCAGTTTTCCACCTTGTGTAATTTCAAGATCTCTGACACTACACTTGAACCACGGCTTTTATGCATCTCATAGGATAATTCAAGGTCAGAAATATGCTCTGTCTGCAGTTCATTGCCTAGATCATTTCTGTTGTAGTAGAGACAATAGAAAATAAACAGATGTGACAAGAAAGAGAAAGGAAAAATACCTTAGACGTAACAATAAGGGAGAAAAATAGACTAGTCAAATTAGTATCAAAAATCCACTACCTTTATTACTGTCAGGAACTCTTTTTAAAAAATTACATATAGTCCTAGATTCTAAATTAATATAAGTTGGCATAGATGCATCAAACCTTCTGTCACTTAGAAGAACATGTTTTTAAGACATTTCCTATTATCTATATTTTTTGCACATTAATGTTCTGAAATTCACAAAGTACCCCATGTTGAGAAAAATTAGCCCAGTTTACATTATTAACAGAACCTTTCAGGAATTCTGAAGACTAGCCAAAGGATTTTTTCTGTAGCTTCCAGCTAGATTGAATGTCTTGCATAATTAACTTTTATCTTTGATCCTTTCAGGACCTTAATTCAGCTGAGAATTTGGTCATGGTATTTTTAGCTAGCAAACCTATTTATGGACAGTTGGAAGTTGTTTTTTGTCAATAACAATGCATTATATTTGCCGATGATATTTCAAAAAAAATGCCTGAGGCAGACATAAATCTGGTGACCTAATGTTAGAATTTCTTTGTTGTAGTAGCTATGTAGGTTATTCTGTAGCTGCACCTATGCTGTGAACATATAACTTATGTACTATGTGTCGTAAGACAACCCTTCTGAAAGGGTGTTAAATGGTGTTAAAACACATTCAAAACCTTCTCACTCGTCTTTAACATTACTAAGTCAACAATAAAACCAAAGTACTTCTTTTCTCACATTTTCTAATGTGATTAGAATAGAATTTGAGAAGACTATTTCAGAAATGCTTGTTTGGGATTTCTTGCACCAATTGTACTTTGGAGCAGTACATGCAAAATTCTATAAGTTTGCTTAATAAGAATTGTTAGGTGATAATTTTTTAAAGATAAAATTACATAAGTTTAGTTCTATGTAAAATTTTCCTTATGCGGGGAAATGCAAAGGAAATTGTAAAGTGAAAAAGCACAAGGAATTTCTTGATAATGGAAGCAGACTAAACACGTTACACATTCAGTAAATTAGGACATACAGATACAGAGATTAGAATCTGGTGTTGGTGTGAAAGAAGAGTGATAGAAAGAAAAAGGGGGAGGAATGAATTGAGAAACCACAGTCATCTCTGCCTTATACCATATATCATTGGATATTTAGGAGATAGAACAAGACCTACAGAACCCAACCCAGCAACGAAGTACCTCCTCTGAAATACAGCACCTTGGACAGTACTGCGACATTCTGATCCCATGGTCTTATCAGCAATGGTTTGCTAATTAACACGAGTAGCTAATCACATCTTAGAAAAAAATAGATAATCTCTTGGAATTAGGAAATTTGAAAGCTAGGGCTTACTGATAGTTCATAGAAAACCTTTACATTTTCCCCTTTGTATACCTATCCAAAACATGAATTCACAGTGGATTCACTGTTCTGCTGCTCTGGTTTTGAAATGGAGTCAAACTCAGAAACCTTGAGTTCTCATGAGCTCTCTCCAAATGTAGAAACCAACGAATCATTGCTTAATATTGTTTAGAATTTTGAGGTCAGTTATGACAGGTCCATATCTATCTTAGAAATTGCCTTCACACTGCTGTAGTTCAAACATAAGATTCTCAAAATCATTCCTTCTTGGATTAATTAGTCTTTCATTGAAAGCAGTACTAAATTTTCCATGATTAAATAGAAAGGAAACCAGGCTGATACTAAATGAACATTCAATAATAATATTTCAGTTGATTAACTCTCAGTTTGTACAGATTTAGCTGCCAGGAGAGCGAGACACTGTATTTATCTTCAATCATTTCTAGAAAAAAAAAAATCAAAGAATGTTGTACGTTAAGAGGATATAGTCAACAGTCTTTGAAATCAGTATGGATTTTAACTGAAGAAAGACTGGGAGTCTGAGCCTGAAAGCAGAGGAAGCAGTGATTTAAGGGTGAGGACTGAAAAAAAAACAGAGGAAAAATATGGAAGGTTTCCAACTTCTATTAACCCTTAATTGTCCATTATACCATATTATCACTATTATCTATAATAAAAGCATACCGTACATTCTATTTTTGCCTTTTTTGGTTTTGCTTTCTTTTTTTTTTTTTTTCTTATCTTGTATACTTTGGGACATGTTCTAAAGGGCACATTTGTTCTTTCTTTACTTGAACCCATGGAATTCTAACTATGTATCAAAACACTAAGTCAAAAGATGTTAAGATTCTGGAACTGAAAGACACTTCCTAAGCTATTGGTGCAAGTACCTTGGTTTTGTTCAGTCCTTTCCATGACTTGATAAGAAGATACATCTATTCCATCTAAAAAATTGGTCATAACCTCCTTGAGCTAGGAATCTTATTCAAATGTCCATCTTTAATTTATTCATATGCATATTCATAGGATTTATGTACTAGCTTTTGTTCCAACATTCCCTATATCTTAAATTGTTTTGATTTGTTTTCTTTTCCTTCTCTAATCCTTCTTCCATTAAGAAATTACAAACGTTACTCGTATCCCTCCTGGCTTTTGGTTTTGTAGGCTGAAGAAACAACATGCTTTTAATTCCCTATTCTAAATTAGAGTTTTCATCCCCCTTATCATCCAAATAATCCTTTGTTTTATATTCTCACATTACATCTATTAGTTTTCTTAAATATGATTTGAATTGTATGTGGGCTATTTCTGATATCTTGTCAGTAGCATGTATGCTTCCCATTTGTTACAGAAAGATTCTTCTCTGTCACCTCTTCAGAATTACCTTTTTCAGACTTGTATTGTCATGGGAATACATAGTTCCCTTGTGATCACCTACCACAACTACTTACTCTTTTCAATCAGTTGATCCCAACAAGAAAAAATAATTCTATGCATGACTTTTCGTTATTAATGATTTTCAACTTACATATTTCAGTCTGGTTCTCAAAATCATTCATTTTTTCTCTTTAATGACACTTTTTTTTTTTTTTTCTATAGAAGTCATCCTTTCTGAGTTGCTGCTATCAAAAAACATTAGTATATCCCCATTTTGGGGTAGGTTTTTCTGTTTGGGTTTTTTTTTTTAGAATTGCATGTAAGGTGCTGCTTAGTAAAATTCTTGAGGTTTTTTTAATGGCTTCTGAGAAATGGCATTACCAGTCCGATGATCCTGTATTCATTTACTTATTTAAGCAAATGTAATTAATGTGAACCCCTCATGTATATAAATACACGCAGTTCTTTATGGAGTCAGTCTGTGTGTTTGGCAGTACATAAGCTTCTTGGTGCCAATCTTAATCAATGACTGAAGTGTATATATATTTGTAATACTTTACTATGGCTTTAACTTGGGAGTTTGTTCAGGATTTTCCACATTTCATTTTCAGTCATGCAATTTATTTATTGAGACTGTGTAGCGGGAGACAAAATTTTTAGGGTAATAGCCTGTAAGGGTACAAAACTGTCTGACTATAAAGAAATTAACATTGATCTGCTGAGCAGAATTTTGGTTTAGCTGTACCCATTAATTCTTGAATTTCTTGGAAATATACTCCAAAGACTTTGTAATTTTAGCATTCTTACCTAGCAGTTAATATTGCGCAGTGAATGGTTTGTTACAACATATGTTTTCCCTTTTCAGTAGCTTCTTAGTCTCTGTTCCAGCTTTTCCTTCATTTCTGATATATTCTCTTCTGTCCCCTACTATAACCCAATGAGGCATAATAAACCTAAATTCTTAGCACTTTCTGGGGTGAATATTATTGTCAGGATATTGTTATACATATTCCTTATAGCTAGGGGCCTTCATTCCAATTCTCACTACACCCAAGAGATCTCATTTGGATCTAATTTTGACTTAGGTCGGGAATATTTTCAGCACAGTCCAATGAGTATATTTGTAATGAAGGCACACACTGTGCTGGGTGGGAAATGACATAATGCAAACAAATCTGTTGTCTTCAAAATTGCTGTAATATCTACAAATCAACCTCAAAGTCACTGTGTTTTAGATTTTCTTGCTGTTGCTATTAAGGGAGTTTTATTTTCTGAAGCTTAGTGAATATAATAAATGCTTCCAGAAAAGCTTTGAACAAATGGTTTTCATTACAAAAGTTTGAATGACAAGTAATTAAATATAGTGAATAGCAGTAATAAAGCAAAAAAGATTATGCCCTCTGGTAGCCAAAATATTGATTTCTAATCTTTTCTTGCATTGAATGAAAATGACTTTGCCCTACATGAAAGTGAAAAAATGTGTAGATCCTATATGAAGTATATAAACCTGTAAGCAAGGAAAAATATACCACTTTCTCTTGAATATATTTGTCTACTTAGAATTATTGTATTGCAGGATAATTCAGGCTGGGAGGGACCTCAGGAGGTCTCTAGTCCAACCCCCTGCCCAAAGCAGGGCCAGCTTTGGGCTCCTCACAACTTGGTCTAGTTGGAGCTTAAAACCCACCAAGGACAGAGGTGACACAGCCTTTCAGGGTAACCTGCTCCACTAGCTCACTGTCCTTGGGGCAAAATGGTTTCACCTTATGCTCACCCTGAACCTCTCCTGCAGCCATTGTCTCTCACCCTTCTGCCCTGCACCCCAGTGACAAAATCACCTTCATCTCCTCGATGACCTCTCAAAGGTGCTGGGAGTCTGTTTGGTGTACTGAAGCCATCCATTCTCCAGCCTAACTCAGTCCAGCTTTGCCAGTCACTCCCCATGAGACAAGTGCTCCAGCCCTCGTTACCTTGGGCACCCTCCACTGAGCTCCCCACCATTTGCCCATGTCTTTGCTGCGCTGGGGGCAAAAATTTGATGCAGTCTTAAAATGTGATCTAACAATTACAATATAGAGGGTCGACAATCCTGTCCTACAATCTATCGAATGTGCCCCTGTTCATATAGCCCAGGAGCTGTTCACCACTTTTGCTGTTAGGGCACACCATGGGTTCATGTTTGGCTCACTGCCCATCACCACTCCAGGACCTTTTCCACAGAGCTGCTCCCCAACTCCTTGATCCCCAGTCAGAGTCATTGCAGGGCTCTTCTTTGCCTATGGGGACCCAACAGGGACTCACCATTTGTACTTGTTGAATTTCATGAGAACCTGTTTGACCACTTTGAAGTGTACTAGCTGGTCGTCCCAACCTGGAGTCATCTGCAAATGTGACAAGAGTGCACTTTTTCACCTCTTCCAGGTCATCAATGAGGATATTAAAATAAACAGGTCCCAGTGCAGACCCCTAAAGTATCAATTTGTCACAGACTTCCACATGGAGTACTGTCAGGGTACCACAGGGGCTGGTGGCACCTTGGAGACTAGGGGCTGGAAGCAGTGGGGCCTCCTCAAGGTGACTACCAGGGCAGGGCCTCACCATGCAGACCCCATCCCACCACCCCAGACAGAGATCAGGGCAGGCAGGGATGCAGCCAGGGGCAGTCCCAGCCCAGGGCATGAGACACTTTAGTGGGGATAGGGATAGGCTGAGACCAGGCTGGAATGTAAGGCCATGGGTGGGGATTCAGAATCAGGCCTGGTAGGGGTAACCAAGATCAAACTCAGCCATGTGTGAGCTATACCATCATGTCTGTGTGATCCCAATTAGTTCATAGCACTGTAACTGTTTGCAGACCTTGGGTAAATGATCATGTAGCTGGTGTTGGGCAGAAAAATTTTGCTTTCTAGGACCATGGTACTACCTCTAAGGATCCATAGCTTTGCCAACAGACCAGCTGACCTGCTAAGGGGAGCTTTAAACTAGGAATGATGGAAAAGGAGAACGTCCTCAATATTCAAGTGATGAAGAGGTGGATGGGGTAAACAAGCAAAGGGCCTGGGGTGATGTGAACAGAAAGGACGTGGCAATCAGCTGAGAAAAGCTGAAGCAGAATCATCTCAAGTGGAGGCATATAAATAAGGAAGCGTCTATGGGGCAGCCTTATTGGAAAAACTCTTATGCCCTTTCTGGGGAATCAGCGTGCTTGGGTAACTTTCTGAAATGACTGTACAGTAATACTCACAACATGGGAAATAAACAGGAGGAATTAGAAGCCTTTGTGCAGTTACAGGGCTATGAGCTCACTGAGATCACAGAGATGTGGTGGCATAGTTCTTAAGTCTGGAGTGCTGCAATGGATGGATACTGGGAGTCAGACTGGGAACATGAGAAGGGAAATTTGCCCTTTATGTGAGAAAGCAGAGTTCTGTCTCAGAATGGATGATGAGCCAACTTGTGGGTCAAGATGAGCAGGCAAACCAATATGAGTGATATTGTAGTGGTTGTCTGCTATAAATCCCCTGACTGGGGAAAAGTACAGGAGACGTTCTTCAGACAACTGGAAGCAGTATCATGTCCATCCTGGGAAAGTTTACCACACTGATATCTACTGGAAGAACAGCACAACAGGTGACAAGAAAAACAGGAGGTTACTGTATCGCATTGATGGCAACTTCCTGGTGGAGGTGATTGAGGACCTGATGAGGAGAGATGCTCTGCTGGACCTGATACTTAAAAATAAAGAAATGTGATGTAAAAGGTGATGTGAAAGCTGAGGGCAGTCCTGGCTTCAGCAACAATGAGATGGTGAAGTTTAGGATCCTGAGAGGAGGGAAAAAAGGCAAAAAAGCATCATCGCAACCCTGGAATTCAGACAAACAAGCTTCAGCTTATTGAGGAATCTGCTTGAAAGAATCCCATGGGAGAAGGCCCTGGAGAGAAAAAAGGTACAAGACAGCTGGTTGATCTTCAAGGATCACCTCTTGCATGTTCAAGAATGGTCCATCCTGATAAGCAGGAAGTCAAGCAAAGGTGGCAGGAGGCCTGCGTGGATGAACAAAGAACTTCTGATTAAAATGAAATATAAAAAGGAAGTGTATGAGAGGTGGAAGGAGGGGCAGGTGACCCATGGGGAAATTTGGAAGCACTGTCTGAGCATCTAGGGATGGGCTTAGGAAAGACAAAGACCACCTGGAGTTAAATTGGGTGAGGATGTGAAAGACAAGAAGAGCTTTGAGAATATCAGCAGCAAAAGGAAGACTAGGGAAAATGTAGGCCAGCTGCTGAATGGGACAGGGGGCCCAGTAACAAAAGATATGGAAAAGGCTGTAGTGCCTAATATCTCCCTTGCCTCAGTATTTGCTGGTAAGACCTTCAGGAATCTGAGGTCTCTGACACCAGAAGGAAAGTCTGGATGAAGGAACACTTACCCTTAGTAAAAGAGTATCAGGTCAAGGAATATTTAAGCACAATGGATATACCTAAGTCCATGAGCCTGATGAGATGCATGCACAAGTGCTGAGGGAGCTGGCCAATGTCATGGGAAGACCCCTTTCTACTATCTTTGAAATGTTATGGCAAATGGGAGAGGTTCCTGAAGACTGGGAGATATAAAGTGTCACTCTAACTGTTCAGAAGGACAAGGAAGGTCTGGGCAACTACAGGCTGGTCAGCCTCACCTCCATCCCTGGAAAGGTGATGGAGCAATTGATCCTGGAAACCACATCCAGACACTTGCAGAACAAGAAGTTGATCGGTCAACATGGATTCATGAAGGGAGAGTCATGCTTGACCAACCTGATAGTTTTCTACAACAAGGTGACTAGCTTGGTGGGTGAGAGGAGAGCTGTGGATGTTGTTTACTTCACCACTGGTAAGGCTTTTGACACTCTCCCATAACATCCTCATAGACAAACTGACAAAGAACAGGTCAGATAAATGGACAGTGATGTGGATTGAAAGCTGGCTGAAGAGCCAGGCCCAGGTAATTCTTATCAGTGGCACAAAGTCCACTGCACAACAGGGCTCAATACAGGGTCTTATACTGTTTAAATCTTCATTAATGACCTGGACGTTGGGACAGAGTACACTCTCAGCAAGTTTGCAGATGATACAAAACTGGGTGGAGTGTCTGATACAGCTGATGGTTGTGCTGCCATTCAGAAGGACCTCAATAGGATGGAGAATTGGGCTGAGAGGAATTTCATGCAGATCAGAAAAAGGAAATATCAAGTCTTGTACCTGGGCAGGAGTAACCCCATATACCTGTACAGCTGGGGGCTGAGAGAAGGACCTGGGTGTCCTGGCTGACAAGTTGAACATAAGCCAGCAACGTGCCCTGTTGCAAAGAAGGCCAACAGCATCCTGACCTACGATAGGAGTGTTTCCAGCAGGTTGAGGAAGGTGATCCTTGTCCTTTACTTTGCCACTGATGAGACACTTTGGGAGTACTGGGTCCAATCTTGACTCCTCAGTACAAGAAATGAACTTAGTGGGGCAAGTTCAGAGAAGACCCACAAAGATGATTAAGGAACTGGTGTGTCTTTTATATGAAAAAAAGCTGAAAGAGATGAGAGTGTTCAGCCTGGAGAAGAGAAGGCTCAGGAGGATCTTATCCACGTGTATAAACATCTGATGGGAAGGAATGAAGAAAAGGACAGATCCTTCTCATTGCTGACCATTAACAGGACAAGAGATAATGGTCTCAAGCTGAAATACAGGAAATTCCATTTGTTTACTCCAGACTCAGTCACCCTCATACTCACACACCTGTCACCTGTTGAGACCTATTTTGGTTGCATCTCTGATAAGAAGCTGCAACTGAGTTCAGGGTCCAGAAGAGATCAGGAAGACAGCAAAGAATAGAATAGAATAGAATAGAATAGAATAGAATAGAATAGAATAGAATAGAATAGAATAGAATAGAATAATTTCAGTTGGAAGGGACCTACAATGGTCATCTAGTCCAACTGCCTGAACAGTCCAGGTCTGATGAAGTTAAAGCATGTTATTAAGGCCCTTGTCCAAATGCCTCTTAAACACTCACAGGCTTAGGGCATCAATCACCTCTTTAGGAAGCCTTTTCCAGTGATTGACCACCCTTTTGGTAAAGAAATGATTCCTGATGTCCAGTCTAATCTTCCCCTGGTGGAGCTTTGAACCATTCCCACGTGTCCTGTCACTGAATCCCAGTGAAAAGAGCTCAGCACTTCCCTCTCCACTTTCCCTCCTCAGGAAGCTGTAGAGAGCAATGAGGTCGCCCCTCAGCCTCCTTCTCTCCAAACTAGACAAGCCCAAAGTCCCTAGCCACTCCTCACAGGATATGTCTTCCATTCCTTTCACCAGCTTTGTTGTCCACCTCTGGATGCATTCAAAGACCTTCACATCCTTCTTAAATTGCGGGGCCGAGAACTGCACATAGTACTCAAGGTGAGGCCACACCAGTGCCGAATACTGCAGGATAATTGTGTCTTTTGAGTGGCTGGTTGTACTGTGTTTGATGTACCCCAAGATATGTTTTTTCCCTCTTGGCTGCCAGGGCGCACTGCTGACTCCTGTCAAGCCTGTTGTCAACCAGCACCCCCAGATCCCTTTCTGCTCTCCAGCCACTCCTTTCCCAATTTATGCTTGTGCCCAGCTTTACTCTGTCCTAGGTACAGAATCCGGCATTTCAACTTGATAAATTTCATCCCATTAATCATAGCCCAATGCTCCAATCTATCTAGATCCCTCTGCAAGGCATGTCCTCCCCGCCCCCCTCCCCCCCCCCCAACACCCTGCCCTGCTCTATACTGCTGAGGGTTTTTACAGACAGCTGTTGACATAGGCTGCCAATCATATTAGTCCACAACAACTCTGTGATAGACCTTTTCAGAGGTTTCAGGCACTGTTTTCCTGTTAGCTGCTGATCTAAGGTCCGTGTCAAGATTCACTTATTCTCAGTTCTTGCTCTTATTCTTTCTGCCATGACTCATCACGGTCAGCTCCTCTTTGCATTTGACTCAGCTCTTGGCCAGGGCAAACTCATGATATTTCTGCATTACCTTAGATGGCTAAAGGTGAACTCAGCACAAGAGCAGAATGTATCTGAACAGTGAGAGGGGATGACCAGTGGTCATTCCTAGAAAAGATCCCTAAAGGGGAGAATAGAGGCAGGCTGCTAGAGAAGGATAAGTGTGGTTTACTTAGTCTTCAGTCTCTGATAATGTAAACTAAAACAGTTTTCAGAGATATAATACAAAATAAATTTTGAAATATAAAAAAATAACCTTTTTCTTTTGTGCATAATGTTTGCTTCTTTTTTACTGCCTCCTCTGCACTTTGCTAAACCTTTTCAGAAAGCTAAAGAACAAATAAACAATTTAGCTCTGATACAAGGAGTTTATTGCATAAAAATTTAATGGTGTGGTCATGTGCAAACCGCCTCCCATACTGGGTGACTTGGGAGAACTAAAAAGGTTTCAACTGTCAATCTGATGGATGCAATGACTTAGAACCAAAATAACAATCATGCAGCGTATCAAGTATTTGTCTCAAAGACGCAAAAGGAAAAGTTAATAGAGCAGTTCTTCACAATGTAGCTAGAACATATTAGGAAAAAAAAGTGAGAAAATCATTCTATAGGAATTTGGTCTGTTTACTCCAGTAGCCAAGTCTTTTATCAATCTGGATTTTATACCTATCTGAATGTACTAATCTGTCTATACTTGTACCTGTTTGGATGTATTCCAAAATTCCAACCTTTCTTACCCACTCCATAAAAATAAAATACTAAAGCATACTTGATCGTCATAGTCTTATTAAGAAACAAGGCTGATGACAAATACCTCCAATGATAGCCTCAATTTGAGGAATGATTTCCATCTGTAGAAAGCAGTATACATTTGTAAACCTATATAAACTTTGTAGTAAGATAAGCTTTTGAAAAGCGCGTAATAACTTCAGTGTTGTTTCAAAGGCAGTTTTTAGGTTTCATTAAAAGAACAATTTTTCTCCAAGGCTGTATAAAGCTTTTGCATGCACTTAGAATGTTTCCCAGGTATTCCTTTGTTTGGCTGTAGAAGACAAAGAAAACCTAGATACATTACTTTAACTGCTTCGCTGGTGACTTGGCAATAAATACTATGCTAGAGACTTTCATAAACACTTTGTGCACAAATACATATTTTAAAAATGACAGTACCTGAAGGATTCCATTTCTTTTCTTCCATTACTTTGTCTTTTGCTTTAAAAAAAAAATCTGTGCAAGTGCGTCTTAAATGCCCTTTTGTTGTATATAAATAAAATCCCATCAGCTTCTACATTCCTTTAAATTTGAAGGACTAAGGCTTGTGAAGTTTGTTTTCCTGACAAAGCATGAACAGGCATATTAGTGCTTCATTCCATTGTTCATACTACATTAAAAAAGACAGTTGTGTAAAATTATTGGATGGAAATATGTATATATTCTCATGAAATTCCAATAATATCAGGTTAATAATAGCTTTCTCTATTTTCATACTGAGTAAAGTCAACCAAACAGCATTCAAATTGTGTAGGCAACCGTGTTTGTGCATCCCCTGCTTATTCTGCTGAATAAGTCTACCAAGAGGGAAAATGAACCATAATTATGAATTGTGGTGGGTTAACTCCAGACAGCAGTCAAACACCCAGAGGGTCCCACACTCAGTCCCTTCTCCCACAGGATGGGAAGAAAGCAGAAGGAAAGTGAAAAGACTCAAGAACTGAGATAATGACAGTTTAATAAAGAAAGCAAAAACTGCCCATATAAGTAAAGCAAAAAAAGGAATTTATTCACTACTTCCCATCAGTGGGCAATGTCCAGACACCTCCTGGGAACCTGAGTGTCAGCACATGCAACTGTTGCTTGGGAAGACAAATTCCATAACCAAAGGTGTGCCTTCTTCCTCTTCCTTTCTTTGAGATTTTATTGACGAGCATGACGACACATAGCCTAGAATATCTCTTGGGTCAGTTTGGGTCAGATGTCTCCACTGTGTCCACTCCCAGCCTCAGTCTGCTTTGGGCAGGGGTGGAAAAAGAGGGAGCCTTCATACTGTGCAAGCGCTCTTCAGCAACAGCCAAAACATTGGTGTGTTATCAACACAGTCTTAGCCACAAATGCAGAGCACAGCACATGGGCTGCTAAGGAGGAAGCTAACTGCGTCTGAGCCAGATCCATTACACACGTATTCAAGGGAGAAAAAGAAAATGGAAAAAGAGGAGAATTGTCTTTATGCCTTTCCACTTTATCTTTCAGTGTAAAATGTCTGTCCTTCTTTGGAAAAATGGCATCAGTGATCTGGAACTTTCAAAAAAAATAGTTTCTGCCAGTCATTGCTTGCAGTACAGATAGATGGATTACAAGATTTACTAACTTTAAGGCAAAAAAGAGCCACTAAGCCATTGTTTCTGACCTTCTTGACTCCTATGTCATTACATTTTAATTTATTACTCAGTAGGAGAAGCTAGACAGAAAACTGCTGGAGAAAGATCAGATTCTAATTAGGTGCACAGCTACAGCCTGGAGATAAATATTTAGGAGGGAAAGATACAGACACTCTTGTCTCTTTTAAAGCAAAAAATCAAGAGTCTATGAGCATGTCTGACTCTAGAATTTCTCTTCCAGAGCTGTATGGCGTGCTTTTGGCCCTGAATGTCAATTGTCAAAATCCTGAAGCCTTAAATTTTTCTTAAATACCTTCTGTGCTTCCAGGAATCATGTCAGGAATTATGTTTATGCAGCAAATATATTTGTAATCCTCTATAATGACAGTATCTTCTGAACAAAAAAAAAAAGCAACCCCCAAAAAACCACAAACCACCAACCCCCTCCCCCCCCGCCAAATCCAAAACCTAATAAGCTAAATTAACATTTTCATTTTACCTTTCTGTTGCATGCTACTTTAATTGCTGTGCAATTCTTTTCTCAAAGATAATTTGAAATGCTCCACCATTACAGCATCAAACCTTTCCAAGGAGTCTGCTGCTGTAATTAGAGATAACGCAAAATTGTCTCTTTCAGCTTTCTAGAAAATCCCATCAAATAGACAATTGAAACCTTTCAAGACATTTTGAAGGCATTATTATCCTATCTCATTATCTGTCTCAGAGACAAAGGAAACTAGTTACTAGCAAGTCCAGATGTAGTGTTTGAGACTTTATCATGCAGGGCAATATGATTGCATGGAAACTATGGAAATGACCTTTTCAACGTTTTTCTTGAGGTTTTCCCTTGAACAGCTAAAATGATAGAGCACTAGCAGTCAACCCTAAAATCAAATTAAGCCCATTGAGCGTAAGAGCTGAAATAAGACCAGAGAACCAGGGAAGATTACTCAATAGACTGTTTTAGTCCCAAGCTTCTAGACAGTGACGTGAGTCGGCAGGTGAACTGGTGTGAAAAAACACAAACTCATCCTTAAATTTTCATCCGAAGATTAAAACAAAATATTACTAAAACTCTGAAACACCACTTTGTTAAACCACTAAAAGAAAACTCCTTTTAATGGACTCATTGGTTTTCTGTGTGTGTAAATGCATACATACACACAAAGCTTTTACTTTTCACAGTAGCAATGCAGATTTATTTGCATTTTAGTATAACAGTTCTGGTTTTATTCTTCTGGAGTTGTAATCTAGATTACTGACTTTATTGAAAAACGATTTATTCTTTTATTCTGACGTGCAAATGTTTATATATTGTATGCATAATTACACCGGCATGACTAGAAGCATATTTCTTCCAAAATCTGAAAATTATTAATTTTCTAGGAATAAACCATACTCATCTTCACAATTATTTTCATGTCGATGACATAGTAGCTACTATAACAAAAAACTTTCTGGAAAAAAAAGGTGAAACAGTATAAAATAAAATTCTGTATAAAGTAAAAATCAATGAGTGTACTGGGTGCAGGTGTCAATGTGTTGGCAGCAGGGAGGACCTGCAGGTATGACATCTGTGAGAAGACACCAGGGTCTGCCACGTGCTGGACCCAGTTGGTTTCAACTGTCTCCAAAACAGACCCACTGCAGGACACAGTTGAGCCCTAGTTGTGCTACTACAATGAAAAACTTATTAACAACCTTGATGAGAATTCATAACGAGCAATGAGACTGGTCTTTAGATATATCAGTAAGTGATTGTGAATTCCTTTAAGCAATATGAACAGTACGCTTATTCTCAGCCTGTCCTGTTTTCCTGGCATACATCCATCTTTTGAGGGCAACTGAAACATATGTATGGTCAGAGCTTAATTTTTTTTCCTCCAGCCCTTGCCTTGTCTGCTCTGTCAACTGTCTGGTTGATTTTTCCTATTCAGTCAGTCCATTGCCAATCCCTATAAGCTCCAGAGGATGTTTGCTTAGACTATCCTAATTCAATAAACTGTAGCAATACTTGACAGAGTTTTGCTGTGGTTTGACAACGGAAAGATTTGTTTCATTTAACCACATGAAGATTTCATGGAAATTATCTTCCTTGAAGTACATGAGAAACAGAAGCAGATGCATACTAATATGAAAGGCACGGTGTTGTAATAGGACTTTAGCAGAACTTTTAACAATCTTCTAAAATGTAATGCCTGAGCAAAAACGATTCTCAGGACCTGCAACAAGATGAAAGTTTGTTTTAATTGCTCAGGAAACTAAAATATAATGGTATCTTCTCTATTTTTGGGAGGAAGCAGGTGGGTTTTTTTTGTTGTTGTTATGTTGAGACCCTTTTTAGTGCAACATTTGGTTTGTTGCAAATTAATCTTCATCTGTCACACTCCTTTGTATTGTTAACTGTTAATTAAACCAAATTTGAGTACTATAGTTAACTCATCTGTTCAGACAGACTTAAACTTGTGCAGAGACATTTAAATTCTACATTTATATCAATTCCTCCCTCTGCTTTTATCTTAAATTTTAAAAAAGAAATGTTTCAACATGTCAGACCAGAAGAAATAGATAAAGAATGAAAATATTATTACAGATAACAATTACCATAAAACAGGAGTAAAGTTTTCCGAACAGTATTTTGATACTTAGCCTCTTCTTCTTCACATGCTTATCTATATAGCTTACTTCAAGAGTTTAATTCTTCCAAAGTAGTGCTTGATTCAAAGGGTAGAGAAAGTACAAGAACAACAAAACATCATTTGTCTAAAATCTAGTTTTAGATAAAGGGATTGCCACTTCTAATGTCCTTGGGTTTGTTCTCAGGTTAAACCTGTATAACATTCAATGACACGCTGTTTTCTCAGTTCCCTTCACAATGATATTTCTTCCATGAATTAGCAACAAGAGTGGGGGAACTAAATATTTTACTTTTATAACTTTTTCAGGTTTTGTTTTTTTTTTTTTTTTTCTTAATGGTAATACTGCAAATGAACCTTTCAGTTTTCCTGAGTCATAAGTATAGAGATCTTGTATTAGCAATGTCAATGTCAAACACAAAAGAAAACCTCATAAATGACATATATGCATTGAATTACTCATGAATATAAGCTATAAAATTTAATTATGTTTTTTATAATGGACCAGGGAGAGCAATCTATGGAGGAAATATAAAAATATGTTTAAAATGACAAAATTACATTACTGGGTTATTTTTTTTGTATTATATAATCTGTTACTAAAAAAAAAAACAAACCCCAAACAAAAAAATACCAAACAACAACCACCCAAAAATATCATCAAACAACCTAAAAAGCTGCAAGAACACCAGCTCAGGCTATCAAACCTGAAGCTATATACCAAAATAAATTAAAGGAAATCAAAAATCTTGAACTCATTCAACAATAATCTCCTTATATTTTATTAAAAACATGTAGTAGTCTGTCAAACTTCCATATTTTAAATTAAAATTAATTGCATTTTCCCCTTTACATAAATGGAAATTAAAAAAGAAGCACAAGCATGAAAGAACGGCATTTGCCTATTATATCTTATTGCTTTGTTTAGTTCTTCAGAATAGCATCTTTGCTCTGGTGACTACTTATTTTGAATACAATAAAATAATTATAAAGTGTTAGAACATGTTCCATATCAAATTCCAATTTAGTTCCATTGGGATGCACTTGCACTTTTGATCTAATGCAAGATTAGGCCATGATAATACATATTGCAGCAGAGTGCTGAGTTCAGCCACGAAGAATGACCCAATACCTTTTAAACAATAAAATCTAAAGAATTACAGTTGTATTGGGAAAACTTTCTAAAGGATTCTTGTTGCTCTCTAATCTTGGCCCAATGTTAAGCTGGAGCCACGTGATATGAACTCACAAATGATAAGCATTATCGCTTCACTACTGTAGTTAAGGAAACAAAAACTTTCAGCAAAAGTGAATAGGATAGTTGGCACTGAATATGCCAGGCCAGGTAGGAGAATGATTTTGCAGCCTGGTGGGCACTAAGCTGCGAGACTTGAGTTCCAGTTCTACCTGTCATGGCATTTGCAATTCTAAATGAGATAGTTTCAGTATGAAAAATTGGAAAGAAAGCACTCAAAATGCAGAGGAGAGAGTATTATAACCAGAAGAAAAAAATTTTATGTGAGATATCAGGATTCAAAACCCTGCTCCAGGACAAAGGGAGGTGGGATTGATTCTGAATTATCTTCTTTGGAAGTGTCTGTTGAACCAGTCAGGATATGGTCATATAATATTGAATCTAAGTGGTAAATTCAGAAGATCTGAAGAAAGCTCTCACTTATCTCACTTCTCTAAAGCTCGGAATAAACAGACATTTGGTATCTTCTTTTTTCTTTCCAATATCAAACTTAATTTATTCATGAATGAGAAAAAAAAAAAAAAGAAAAGAAAAAAAATAAAAGAAAAAAAAAAGAAAAAAGCTAACAAGTGAATGAAAGCCCTCCGGACACCAGAACTCTTTCATGCAAATTCAGCTAGACAGGTTGAAATCTTCCTCCAGCCATTCTGGTCTTGACCAATGCAACAGCAATTTACAGATGTACCAAACCATCCAGGAACTGTTTCTGGAGGTCAGACTGAAAGGGAATGAAATTCTACATTGATATTATTTTTGACCATTCAGGGGAAGGTCTTTTATAATTCCATATTGCGTATTCAAATAGGGGGGAAAAAAAAAAAAAAAAAACAAAGGAAAGAAAATGTATGCACATGCATTTCATTACTTCTAGTCACAGAATGTAACAGCCCAACATTAGCTTTCTGAAGAATTTTGTTTCATGTACTTGCTATACATTACCAGACTATAATGGGAATCAAACACTTACAGGCCATTCAGTAGAAATGTGAAAAAGACTTTGACAAAGCAGCACAATGCTTGCTTGAAGCCAGAAGTTGTCATCTGAGAGGAAAAAGGGTCACTCAGTTAGTGAAATAAGATCAGAAGTGTGAATTGTAGGTTTTCAAGCTCTGTAGAAGACAGATTTACTCACTGGATCAACAGGGCAGTGAACTGTGACTACTAACAGGTAACTCGTAAAGAAAATATTTGAGATAATTCATTCTTTTTCAAGCAGGAATGCCAAATAGCAGCCATTAAGCACATTTTCTTTCATCAACTGGGCATATACCTAATATAAACTGATCCTTGTTTTAGAAAAATAACATTTCCTTTAGATGTAAAGCCCTGAGAATATTTTTCTCATCAATACTATCAACACCAAAAGAAAGGAGTAACGCATTTTTTAAAAAGTAAAAGAAAAAAAGATGATATTGGATGTAAGCCATTGTGGTGCTATTTAGATCTGATGCTTCATGTACTTCTTGTCATTAAGCAGTACTAATGGAATTAAGGCCACATGGAACTGGCACCAAAGCACAGAATTGCTCTGCACTGACAAGACCTTAGCTGAGTATTTCTCTGGGTTTTGGCAGCCCTTCAAGAACCTTCTGAAACAACTGGAGGGATTCCAGAGAGGTCTAGAAAACCTGACCTACAGAAACCTTGAATGAAACAGGAAAGTTTAAATTAAAGATGAAAAGAGCAATGTGTGATGTGACAGCAGTGTTCAGGTCCAAGACATGCTGAACAACTGAGCAGTTGCTCTCTGTATCAGTGTCGATAGGACAAAAAGCAATGAGCTAAATTATGGAAAATTTAACCAAAGCTGCCTATTAGCAAAAACACCTAACAGCTAGTGAAATCGATTACCTGCAGCACATTGTGGAACCTCTTTGCTGAGGGGTTTTTAAGAAAGGTTAGGCACCCGTATATCCTGCCTGATGGGGCAAAACAAGACAGTTGAAAATTTGGGTTTGGCCTCTTCAGACTCAGGAAGGTGAAAATCAGCCAGTCTTTCACTAGGGGTAGGGGATTCTGGGGAAAAGGTGAAGGACCTTCCAGAGGATGGGAGCCCTCAAAACAGCAATAAAAACAAAAAAAGGCCGGAAAACAAGGATACACCTTTTTTTTTTTTTTTTTTTTAAGTTTTATAATGCGTACTTATTCTCATCCCTAGCTTTTGTCATTACTACTGTGGGGAACAGTTTTGTTTACCTCTAAAGTGAGTACATTAACAGTTCTAATTTTTCACTCTTTTTTAACATCAATTAGCCTACCTTTTTTTATGGAGGCTAAAATGCTATGTTACCTAAGATTAGAGAAGTTCTTAGTAGAAAGGGAATGGCAGAAAACTCCTCTGCCCTCCTCTCCATTTAATCTCCATTTAATGGATGTAGCAGAGTCTAAAACAAGAGATTTAGGTTAACTCAACTAAAAAACCTCAATGCTCATAATAAAACACTGAACTGGCAAAGGAGCTGATTTGTTCACACTTTTTCATACCCATGGGGAATGTCAGAACTGTAATGAATAATATTCTGTCCCACACCGGAGGGATGTTAACTGTTCCCAAAGAAGAGCTATATTGTCTTGGGACAGGACAAAAAAGTTACATGTGGTACTGCCTGTTATTACAAATAATCCTCTTGATTATTGTTTTTAGACAATTGTGTTAAAAGCCATGGAGAGATACAACTTCAATAAATACAGGACACAGCAGGCACCATGGATATATTTTTTATAAAAGATCACCATTGACTGAAGATTATTGTTTGATTAAATTGACTGCCTGATGTTGAGGCTTCCAACAGATAAATGCAGCCAAGAATTTAATCAACAAACTGCATCATATTTGCATCTATTCCACGTTCTGTCTGCTTAGAGAAGGAACAGATGCAGACTCAGTAGGAGTCAGAAGGAAAGGAATCAATAGGGAAATACTCTATTAAGAAGAAGTTTCTGAATTTGTAATCCAACCTTGACCTAAATATGTTTAGATTCTCAGTCTGATAGTTCTCTTGAACCGATGGTCTCTGAAATCCATATTCTCTCTATTTAATAATGTCCCTTTGCTGACATTATTAGACTAAACAAAATGCTGAAATAAATTCTTTTTTTTAAGCCGTTCTGACATATGCTAGTGCAGATGTTACTCTAAACAACTACCTCTGCCTGCGGTTTATCTTACTGTTCAGCCTCCAGCTGCTTTATAAGGATTTGTTCCCCAAAATAAATAAATAAACAGCTCTGTTTCAATCCAGGCAGGGCACAAAATTATGACTGCCAGAGTCCTTTGTGAGGGAGTCACCAGACTGCAGGGTCTTCAAACATGCGTAGGGAACAGCATTATGCTTTATTTTGTCATTCAAAAGTGTGTATTGACTTGGACTGGAGATGCTCGGTCCACACTCGCAGAAGCAACTGTGCAAGGCACAGCTGATTCACAAACAGGTTGCACCAAAATGCCTCCGGCTGCCTCCACCGTCTTTTGCCACTGCCCACTTTCCTGGAAACTGCATCACAAATACATGGCATAGCCAAAGCCGCCTCCTCTCTTTACCGACGTAGACGGGCTCCATCCTTGGCCTCCCGCTTCCCCTCCCCTTTTACACAGCCCAAAGTGTCTGGACTAAGTTTGGTAACTTATTCATGAGTAGTTGCAAGTTAAAGTTATGGGACTGAATAAAGGTTGGTGGTCCCAGGACGGTCCTCACGCTCAGTTCCCGTCAGTAAAATGAGTATCACCAAACAATGTGCACCTGGGAATTAGCAAAACATTTTTTCAGTGGTGTGTTTAGTTAAGTAACAGAATAAGTTTGGAAATGCAATTCAGGTGAAGTTTTAAGGAAAAAGGAGAACTACCTTTAAGAGTTGTTTGAAAAATTTTCTCTGAAGAATAGTTGTATAACTGCCAACAGCAATCAAACAAAGAAAAAAATAGCACTTTATGTATCACTTTCTTCTTTAACAATTTTTTAGCATTGTTATTGCATAAAAGCAAGAGTAATTCAGGAAGAAGGGCTTTACAGGCAACTACAAGGAAAAGGAAGATACTTCTTACCTAAAAATTCGGACAGAATAGGAAAAAAACATCTTTAGGTCGAAGTTATTCTTTTACCTGGGGAAAAGAATTATCTGCACAGAGTATTTAGTCACTTGCTCATGTCCAATGCACAGGGATTTATGTAGGGAAAAGACACACAAAAATATTCATCTGTAAAATGCACCACATTATAAATATGTATGTGTATGTATCTATAAAAGTGTGTTTTGTAGGTATGTATACATATATGTAACTATATATGGATGTGTAAGTGAATACACTTTAATTCATAAAATACTTGTGTTTATATACAGAGATAACTTCATTTTGAGACTTGGGCATGTGATGCCTTTATCTGGAATAATTAAACATGTTGTTGCAGACTTCATAAATTAAAGCATAAAGGATAATGAAGCTATAGCAGCCTAAGTATATTTTATGTCAGATGGTTTTGACCCTGACTAATACAGTAGGACCTTGCTGAATATCTTGCATTACTCCTGGAATTTGTTTTTTGGGGCTGTGGGATTTATACCCTCAACAGCTGATCACATGGCAAACAGGTTTCTTGACCTTTTCCCATGGCAGGACAGGGAAAATTTAAACTGTTGCAGTCTGTTTGTAGAGACCCTAGGTTGTTGATTAGTTGGATTGGATGCTATTTTAGGGGAATGCTTTCCATAAGGAAGGTTCAGGTTCCTTAGCAAAGTTCAGCTACTATAGTGGCATTTTATTCCCATGTGATTTGTACAGTTAGAAGTAAGATCCTGCAACAGGTAACAGGGAGACACCCAGACATCTTCATAGGTGGGGTCAACTGGAGCCAACCCACCTTAAAATAGGCGAGAGATTTCCCTAAAGACTCTATTCCAGTTGCTTCTGGCAATTTGGTGTAATACAGATAAGGGATTTTGCGGTTGGTGGGGAAATAAAGGAAATAGGTTCTTTTTTGGTTGGTTATGATGAACTATATGGCCTAAAATTTTCAGGAGTCTGCCATCAATAATGCAGAATGCAAAAGTAAAGTAAAAATAAATCACATACATTAAAACATTTTATCGAACCAAATAGCTGAAAATCCTATTAATAATGTCCTCAACAAGGAATACAACAAGTCCAGCATTATGATCATGACATGCACGATGAACTATACGGCATTTTCCTAAGTGAACTCACTAGGTACACTATTCCACTGTTTAGAAAAATATTGGTTGTAGAAAAGTTTTTCTCCTTTCAGAATAAAATACTCCAAGTGTATTATTTAGATAGCTGTTTCAGGGAGTTGAGAGTCTAATTTTTTTTTTTTTTTTTTTTTTTTAATTTAAGCTTCTCTTGACAGAAATGACAGAAGGTTTAGATAAATTTCACTTTAATTTGCTTTCTCTCTTTTTTTTTAACCTCTCCCACTCCACAGATCATTCTGACACTAGATATTTTTAATGGATGAATGAGTTTAGAGTCTTACTTTTGTTTAATTTTCTTTCAGAAATAATGAATATAAGACCTGAAATACCTGCCTCCACCTGATACATCATATAGGACTTGGATCAAAAAAGAGGAGAGACGGTGTAGCTGAACACCACCTCAGTTTATTATTCTGTACTTACACTAATCCTCCTTTCTCTTTAAAAGTTATCGCAGGAGAAAATAATTTGAGGTACTCAGGGGTGTATTAAATTGCTGACTCAAGATTCCAATATTATTTGGTTGCACTCATAAGCTACTTGACCTATTGATGCACCAAAGTACATGTTCAGACTAAAATTAATGTCTGAATCTAATCAATAGTTAGAAATTTTCTGCTACATCAGGTTTGATGATGACTTTTCAGGCTGTACTATATCCTTTTGACAGATTAAATAAGTATATTCATAGATCTTGTGGCTTTGACAAACTAATCACTGGAAGGTGAGATATACATCTTCTGCACCCAGAAGATCTTTGCCACATTGATTAGTTACCTCCAGGCACTGCAGTAAAAGAGCTTCACATTTAACGCCTGACTACTTCTGTCATAGGTGCCAAAAATATTGTGATTAAATGGTTTAGTGGGCAATGCTTAAACTTGTAATTAATAATTCTGATCACTGATGCCAAAAAGGAAATGGTTTGAGAATCTTGGTTATTTTTACTAGCACTTTTTTATTTCACTAGTATTACATTCAGTTGATGCATTGTTTACAGAAGTATGTAAGCAAAAAAAAGAGCTGGGCCCATCACTTCCAACGTCTACTCAATGTCAAAGCAGCTGTTGGTGGCGTATTGGACTGTTGAACTCATGTAGTGTGTTGCTGCCTCAGTAAAGCTGTGGAGGAACATCTGAAGTTGACAAAAGACAGCAAGCACAGAAGATGGTACGAGAGACTGTAGAGATAATATATTTGCTAAATGTTGCAAAGTGAGTTGCAATCCTCCAAGTGAAAGGTTGCTCCACCTATTCTATTTATTTATTTATTTTATTCGGGGGCACAAAGATCATTTCACAAATCTAAATGAATTGAAAATCCTTAATAAATATTAAAGTCCTAATGATAGTTTACAGTACTAAATGACTGAATGGCAATTGGTTTCCTGTGGTAATTAAAATCTCTGAGATTCTCCTTGTCTGTTGGTGATATAGAAATATGCCTTTCAAGTCATAACAAAGAGTTTAGGCATATGAAGGTTTTCACTGCTCACTCAGTCCAAAAGAAGTATTGAGAGAGCTACCCAACCTTAAGTGATGCAGTTAAACTTTCAAAATGGTAAGTTTATTGGGACTTGATGGCCTCATGGGAAGAACTGTACTGTTTGCTTTCTACAAATAAGGATTTGTGATAGACTCAAAAGACTTTCATCTCTGTCATTCCCTGTTTTGAACAGGAACCAAATACAGAGCCACCCAAGACAGTAGTGCTGGCAATGTTATTAGTGCTGGCGTCAGTATTAGACAACACAACTCATGGGGTTAAACTCTGGACTTTTCTGTACAGTAATGTTTTAATCTTTCCACATTGCACACCGCCTCTAACATTTGCCAAACTGAGTACAAAGGAACACTTGCATGCCAATAACTGTGCACTGATAACTTCTTAGAAAGACTTTTAGCTCTTAGTAGATCGATTTTCTGCTTCTACAACCATTTGTGGATTAATATAATCTTGAAGAAAATTAACAGTATGTGTCAAGGAAACCCCACAAAAGGACAGGTTGAATTTATGACAATTTCAGGGTTCATCTTCCTTGGATATGTGATTTTGACAATACCGATAAAAAAAGTAATTCCTTGTATTCCAAATGGCTTTACCAGGATTACAAAGGGAGACTAGAGCCTGGATAGGCTCAGACTCTCCACCAGTTTAGATATACCTATAGTTCTTGTGCTTGCTGTTTTGCTGTGGGAGCTAAGGACTGGGTGCTGTAGAGAATGCATAAACTGTGTGGTCCAGCAAGAGGCACCACTACATTCTTGTTTGAGTGAAGCAGCACAGTGAAATGAAGAATGAAGGTCTTTTGTAATGCCCTGACTGCTTGTTCAGACACTGTCATCAGTGAGGGCCCATTCAGAATGTGTGAAATGTGCATGTCATGGACAGTGCATGAACACCCAGGCTGTTTTATATCATCTCCTGGAAGATGGAAAGAAGAGATGTCGTTACCCTAAGAAATGCTTCAAGGTCACACTTCACAGAATACAGTTTATTTGCCAATTTAACAGCTAAAATAGATGTTTCTTGGAAAGAAATTGCATACTCTTGGGCAGAAAATATCTCTGAATCTCTACGGTGGAGGATGCAGGTGCAACATTAGAGCAGATCATACAGTGACAAATACCATCTGCTGTACCACAAACTGAGTGAAAGGTATAGTGGTGCATATCATCTGTCTACTCAGTAACTGTAACTCACTCTCGCTTCAGCTTAGCTACTAAGAGCTCAGGACAATGAGTACGTTACAGCCTTTGTAATCTAAGGAACATGAAAGTTATGGAATAAATTCTGGGCTTATCACATGTACTAGGAATCCTCTTTCTGCATGTTAATAGGGCATTGGGGCATGTGAATATTTTATATTTTTGACAAACTACTATGTATTTCAGCTGAAATTGGGATTTAAGCATAGAGAACCTAGTTCATTGATACCACGGAGACTGCTTGTTTAGGAAAGAGACTGACAGTAGAAGTAGATTATTTTGTGGATGGTCTTGGTAGCTGAATATCATAACTATTTTGTCCTGGAAATATAAAATAATTTAACCCTGCTATTTTTTTCAAATCTTTCAAATTTACATTAAGTTTGCTAAACCAACAGTGGGAACAGGACTTTCCTAACCATCTTTTAAGATTCTTCTTCCTTGAATGCAAGCCTTTTTAGGCATATGTAATTTTTTTTTAGGTTTTTTCATTGTCGTCATTGTTTGAGAGAAAAGCACAAATGAACTGTCTCATGCATGTACAACACAATAAGCAATTTCTAATCAGTGTTAAGAATATGTTCCAATATATTAGCTCTGTGGCCTGTTGAGGTGCATAAGACTAGTCACAAAGTAGTCCTTCCATGAAAATCTGAGTCTGGAGGCAAGACAGATTAGGTAGCTATCTGACAAAAGGAATTAACTATTCTCTGTCTATCTGCCACAACACAAAAAATGCAACAGGGCAGGTTCTGGATTACATCTTCAACTATGGAGTCAGTGCTTTGCTAGTTTCAGAGCAATTCCATGTAGTCATCTCAGCACGGATTTGAACCTCCACCTGAGGAACTCAAAGCAGAAACAGATTGTGAAGGATGAGGCCATAGTGGCGTAAATCTCTTTGTGACACAGAATGATTGTCTCTGAAACAAATCTTAGACCTCTTTCTCTTCCCCTTAAAAGAAACCAACAACATATGTATAATCAGGCTGACTTATTATATAGACTTCCTCTGCTTCTATATCTTTTCATAGGTGGAGATAAGGAGGTAGAGTACTGTAAAATGTACTATCAGAAAGTACATAATTTACCTTTTATGTGCTGTAGTACAGTAAGAGCAAGCGAGAAGACAGCTGTATAGTGAATGTTAGCAGGACTGGTCAGAGCTAATCTACAAAAGCAGAAAACTACCTCTTCCTAGCCTTCCAAATACATGGCTTACAGGTTAAGACTAACGAAAGTATAGTATTATGACATAGCAATTTTCTAGACAAGACAAGAACGATCAAAATAATAATATATTTAAAATAAATAAAAAGAGGAAACAATAAGAGGAAACTAAACCTTGATATACACAGGTAAGAAAAGACATACTTGCATCCTTGAACATGATCTAATTATAACATATTATCCACCTTTTTTCAGTATTTTTTCATGTGTTTTTGCTTTCTTGTTTATACTGACTTTATTAAGTAGACAGAATATGAGGTCTTAACTGTATCTTTCCAATTGATAATAGCATTTTTTTCAAGAAAGATGTCTGTCACATTACTGTGTGTGACTGCATCCAGAAGTAGGGCACTTCATTTTGATAAACATGATAAAATGTGGATGTCAAAAAAGCTAAGAGAAGCATTTAAAACTTGATTCCAAAAGGCAAGTTATACTTTGACCTATATTTTTTTCCTTTCTTTCATACTATCTGTTGGGGTTAATCAATAATGCAGATCAGACCTGCAAATCATGACATTATGTCAAGGAATAACTGGAGTTTGCCTTGTTCATGGAATAAATCTCTGACATAATAGAAGTATGAACTGTTTGAAATGTAATGTTTTGACAAACCAACTCTTCAAGGAGAAGCCTTTGATTTTCCTCTTCTGTACTTCCAGGAGATTATGATGTCCAAAATTACCACCATAAAGAAATTTGCTTACAGGAAATAAGGCTACTAGACTGGGCAAACCTATTCTTGGACCCTTGAAGTTGTCCAGAAACTCAGATCAAACTATGAAAATGGAAAGTGAAAAGCAAACCTGCCAGATTATATCAAGAATGTGCTGCTGAGAGGTTAATTCCTAGCTAGTGAGCTTAGTGAAAATACTTTAGTATGTACAATTTTCCACCTTTATTGAATAAAGGGTTTTTTAACTTTACACTATGTGTTGAGCTGTAGTTTTGTTTTCAGTTAAGTGGTAATTTGCTTTAGATGCTCTTCCTGGGTGGTCTTGGAAGACCAGTTTTTTTATTAATTAGGAACACTCTGAAAAGACCAGGCTTGAAAATAATTTAAAAATAGAAATTTAAAAAGACAGTCTGCAGTTCTACAAGTTCCTCATTTTTTTATAGAGAAAATTACATCCCTTTGCAGGTGATTTAATTGAAGTGGTCCATGAATGTAAGGATGCATATTGCTGGCATATAAGAGTTCATTCCTGCCACTTGCTTTGCTCGTTTCTTAAGATGAAAAAGAATCACGTAGCACTGTACTGAAAATGAGCTGATTAATTGAACTGGAATTCAGATTTATTAGTGGGAGCCCAGTGCAAACTCCACACGTTTGGCTGAGAATGCAGGCAGAAGGCTTCTTGATTTACCCATAACTCAGAGCGTAGATGTATTCCACTCATGTGAGACCAGAATTCATAAAGGGCTCATAATATGAGATGTCTGTCGGACATGATTTGAGACCCATAGAAAGTGTCCCTGTTACCTCGCTGAGAGCTGGTAATCAGCTTGTACATGCGGTGTTTGCAGAACATAGCCGCTGCTGCGTAGGGTTGACTCCGCCATACCTGGATTTCATGAAAGGATACAGTTGATTCATTGCAAATCTGGGCTGAAGTGCAATGACATGTACCTAGCATGGACGACTCGGAGAGCAGGGCTTATGACCAACCAGGAAGCAAACTGAGTCACTGGTAAGGACATGAAAAATTAATTTCTCCATGATTTGGAATCATTAACGTTAGCTGTTGTCACCTGAAAAGCCATCAAAGTTACACTGTGGATCATGCCATAGGCAAAGATGAAGCTGACCACTTAAATCCTTACTGCAGTTATCATTATTGTCAGCATGGTTTGGAGGACTTCTTTTCTTCCATTTTCTATTGAAAAGAACACACAAATTGCAATGTTCATAATTCCTTCTGTACAAGGTAAAATATCTAGGAGATCAAAATAACCTGCATCTATTTTCTATAGTAGAATTGAAGAAAAAGAAAGAATATCTTCTGTTCAAACATCTTCTAGTACTCTGTTTTAATTCCCTGCATGGCTTTGGAGAAGCCAGTTGGTTGTTCTTTGCATCATTTTCCTTTCTGGAAAGTGAAGATAAGGAAGTTTTCCTTTTTCTCTCATTACACTTTGATGTACTAAAATTTTAAAATATTAATTTAACATAGAACTATTAACAGTAAATGTGCCACGCTATGTTTAGATACACAGCCACTTATCTTTGTGTTTTACAGAAAAAAACCAAACGTTCTTCAAAGTTTTTATAATAAATGACTAATGCTGTAGTTACTTTTTTAACTGCAAAATTATGCATAAAACAAAACTTGCTTTTACTACACATTCTTGCAGCGTCTAGATATTTCATTTAAATTTCTCATTCTTTTGAAGATGATAGTGGTTATAGTCACAGATAAAAGACACTGCAAGTGTATTTAAGTGTGGTCTTGAGTAGGTAGCCAAAGCAATGTGTCATTGGTGTTCCCAGGAGGATTTGAAAGAAAGTAGAGTTGTTTTTTTCCTGATGGTATATGTTTGTATTATTGCCTTTACTATATCAATCACATACTTCATAACTTTTGCAAATAATCTGCCTCATTCAGGAATCTTTTTCTAATTTTAATATCTATCTTAGCAATATTTTGTGTATTTATTTTACCCTTCTCTGAAACACCAGAAACTGTCTGCAGTTAGAGATATCCTTGCTTTTCTAAAGTGGTAGCATCGGAGCCTTTTTTTCTCCTTTTTTTCCTGAAGTGTAGTCCATGTTTTCAGGTCATCCAGAAGTTTCATTTAAATCCCCAGTTGTTGTTGTAGGAAAAATCTTTGGTCTTGCCTTTCCTCTTCATCTAGCATACTGCAATAAATGTTTAAGTTTGCGGATGAGGCCTGTAATCAGCAGTATGTGGGGCAGCAGCAGCGTGCAGACCAGAGGCTCTGAGGACCTTTACAGCTTAAATGCTTCACCCCTGTGATGACAGAGGATGAGACTCAGTTGCTGAGGTATTTCTTCTGATCGTGTGCTGTTAAACGAGATGTTGTCAACATTAGGGACTGAGAAATTATTTCTAGCACTATCAGCATCTTTGTGTACCTCTTACTTTTTCTGTCCCCATCGTAATGATTAGAATAATAAAAATATAGAATACAAAAGAAAAAACAGCAACAAATACAGAATGAAAAAAAATCAGATCAATAACTCTTCAACAGTCTGTGGTCTGAAAACCGCAGCACCCTGGCTTGGCCATCATGCTTCCTTTGTGGCTGGAAAGATGGCAGTGAACAATATTTTTTATTTTTTTTTTTTTTAATATTCACTGGACTAGAGAGGACATATTTCCATTAATGTTTCAGTATCAACAGTGCAGCACAGATATATAACTTATTTAAAGTCACAATTTAAGTGATAACGGAAAATGTAACATGATTAATCAACCACTGATTTAGGTTAACCGCTTATTAAAACACTCTTTTCCCTTGTCTTTCTCATTGCCATTCTCCAACGTGCTTTATTTTAAGCTGTTAAAAGCAGCTTGGCATCTAGTTCTATGTAAAGAGGAGATTTTAAAAAAACAAGAATGTGAGGGTGCTGCGAAGGCTGGCTGCCCTGTGGGATGGAGCTGGGAGCCAAGAGCAGCTATAGATCTGTCAGGACCATGCCCTCCCCGAGCAAGACTTGTCATACAGGACCCAGCAAAGGATCGGGGCTGTGATGGGGACAGTGACCTGGGCCAGCCCAGAGCCCCATGAATCCATGGCAAAGCTGCAGTGGTGGTGAGGACCAAGGTCTGGCAAGGATACAGCCCACAGGATGGGGTGAGGATGAGGGCTGGTGAGGTGGGTGGCCAAGGATTGACACACCTGCAACGGTTTCCAACCTGGAGCCACAAGCAGGTAACCTTACAGTGTAAGGGTCTGCCCAAAGCCCTGGAACCTAGTTATTATGACATATTTTGACATAGCACTACCTGAAAATCCTGGCCTCCTGTGTCTTATAGACTGTAAAAAAAGCATGGCAGCAGAAAGACTCACAGGCACACTGAAGAGCACAGCAGCTTCATCAACATGATCCACAAGTGCAAAGGCAAAATGGAAAGGCAAAATGAAGAATATAGTTTGGACCCCCTAAATACCTGCATCTCTTCCTTACCCTTGCAGAAAACCAAGGTGTTTTCCAGATCAAGCTTGTTGAATTGTCCAGTTAATAGGTCACTCTCTTTCAGCTTTCTGAACTGCAATATTTAGCCTCAATACTGGTTGATTTTTTGCAATCTCTTTTTGGAGAATAACCACCTCTCATTGGATGTTTTAAACACTAAGGAAGATTTCAGATTGGTTTTGAAGTTTTATGAATGTCTGAATATTCTCTATTAATTCTCAAAATACATTTCAGTGTAGGAAAAAGAATACTCTAGACATTTTGCCTTTGAAAAAGTTGGCTGAAATTATTTCAATAGAATAGATAATACCATGTACATAAAAGTCATATTTCATCCAAAAGGATTGTAAAGAAAATCTGATATTTTGGTAAGCAGCTCTTGATTTCTTTGGGTTTTTTTGGTTTTTTTTTTTTGTTTGTTTTTTTACACAATGATAAGTATTCAATGGTATTAATATCTACATGGTAGTGAGGATGTAGTGAGGATAATTTACAGGAGGTTAAAGATACACAGAAAGAATATAGTCAGTACTACTATAAAAAAATAGGTGATGATAGCAATAATAATTATATAATATGATAATAATGATATGATATGATATGATGTGATATGATATGATATGATATGATATGATATGATATGATATGATATGATATGATAATAATCATTATGATCTTATCTTGATGTTTATAGTATGGAAAAAAGGAAGAAAGTAAAGTTTAAAATTAAAAATAAATATTGTAGAGCTCTATAGGACATGTTTAAAGGCATATTGTCTTCCTCATGCTCTATACCTAGATATACTGTTCTAGGAAAGAGAAAAAAAACCAGCAATTTCTTTCATTTACATATTTTCCTTACAAAAATCCTCTTCCCAGGGCTTTCAAATGAAACAGCAAATGGGAATTGGATACTATTCAAAGCAATAATCTATCAATGATCCTTATGAATCCCTTCCAACTTGAAATATTCTATGATTTTATGATTCTACAATTCTGTGATTTAAAATGATCCAAAAACTTTTGTCAAATCAAAAAAATGTACAATGAAAGAAGGACAGAAGAAAAGAGTCTCTAATTTTTCCAGTCTCAGATGCTAATTGAAGTTTAAAACACAAAACTGGGTGCCACCTGAAATCTCACCTTCAGAAAGTACCTTGAGTATAGAGTTGCTGAAAAAATAATAAAAAAAAGAATTTTAAACCATATCCTAGTGAACTGTGGGAAGAATAGCAAAAGAATTATGAAATATGATGAGGAGCATGTAGTACCTATGAGACTGAGGTTGCACAAAACGTAGCCAAAATATAATTTATGCAATATTCATTTGTGTGGGTAAAAACAATCAAGCCAGTATAGAAATGGATCATACCTTTGCAAGACCAACATGTTTTATTGGTGCAACAATACACTAGTAACATCAATAATGAGGAAAATGTGGGATGACGAAGTGTACCTCCAAAATCAGAGACCGTTTTGATGTTAAATGTGATACTGGAGCTTAGTAAAGAATTCTCCACTTCTATATCTTTTCATATTTCCACCTGCTTAGCAAAGCTAAGCTTAAAGTGACTTCATTAGCACTGTCTTCTGCTTTTAACACTCCTCAGGCCATATTTCAGCCCTCCATGGCAGAAGTCTATCTCCTGTTGAGACTGAGGTAGCGCCTGGGTTGCAGCGTATGTAACAAACTCACTAGCTTTAATTTGGCTTGTTAAATAACAGTGAAACTTGAAACGATGGCTAGCTGAGCGCATATATTCTCAAGAGTCATAACCAGACTTGTGCAGGCTAAAGTTCATGTTTCCCTGATTGAAGAATTGTGGTAGAGGGGTGTGTACACTTCTGGCTAGAAAAAAACCTATGGAGCTCTATATCCACTTCCAACTTCATCTGCCATGTAATTGCTGAGGGACTGACCTGTTTTAAAATCTGATCTAGTTCAGTTATATAAATGTGGTAAGAGTCATCTCCCAATTAAGACAGATGAAATTTGGATACATAAAACATATGTCTCTACTACATGTGAAACAGCTGTTGAAGCTTCCACTGCAAGCAGTGTGAAGTCAGGCTGTGGTTCAGTTGCCCTCATGTGGGTGTCATCTGTTGTATCGGTTGCCTACATATCTGGGACAAATGGATAGGGATAGAGAATACATGGTAAGTGAAGATGTGCTGATTATGTGCTGAACGTGATTGTCCAGATTATACCTGGGAGTCCTGGTAGACCACAAGTTGACCGTGAGCCAATAATTTGCCCTTGTGGCCAAGAAGGCCAACGGTATCCTGGGGTGCCTTAAAAAGAGTGTGGCCAGCAGGTCAAGGGAGGTCATCCTCCCTCTCTACTCTGCTCTGTTGAGGCCACATCTGAAGTACTGTGTCCAGTTCTGGGTCCCCCAGTTCAAGAAAGACAAGGAACTACTGGAGAGAGTCCAGCAGAGGGCTACAAAGATGATGAAGGGACTGGAGCACCTCTCTTATGAGGAAAGGCTGAGAGAGCTGGGTCTGTTTAGCCTGGAGAAGAGAAGACTGAGAGGGGATCTCATCAAGGCTTATGAATATCTAAAGGGCAGGTGTCAAGAGGATGTGGCCAGACACTTCTCAGTGGTGTCCAGAGACAGGACAAGGGGCAATGGGCACAAAGTGGAACACAGGAAATTCCGTCTGAACATGAGGAGGAATTTCTTTACTTTGAGGGTGGCAGAGCACTGGAACAGGCTGCCCAGAGAGGTGGTGGAGTCTCTTTCACTGGAGATATTCAAAACCCACCTGGACGCGTTCCTGTGCAACCTGCTCTAGGTGACCCTGCTTTGGCAGGGGGGGTTTAACTAGATGATCTCTGAAGGTCCTTTCCAACCCCTACCATTCTGTGATTCTGTGATTACATTTAACTTTGTAATGAGCTTAGGGTGACTGTGCTTAGATGTGTTTGATAGGTGCTTAATGGTAGCTAAGATCCTACTGTCTGTACCATAAATTAGGTTAATTTTGGATCATACTGCACAAGAGAAAAGACTTAGATAAGGTCTTACTGCCAAGTTAGGCAAATTCAGGATCTGACTGCCTTGATTTAAGTAAAAAACACAGCATCATATGATGGAATAACTTCCAGCTATTTCTATAACATAGGAGCTTTCTCTATTTCATGTTTTCTTTGTAATTAACAAAGATAAAGTTATTTGTTTGCTTATAAAAGTCTGCTAACTGGACTCAAAGAGCTTCAGAATTCAAGTCAAAGACATTTTTTTCTTCAAAAACTAAAACCCAGGCACTTTCTAGAACTTTGGACGATTTCTGTGACTCTGTAGATACAGAATATGCCCTGCATCAAACTGAAGTCAATCTTCAAGATTTATTGCTCAAGAGAGGGAACAGGATTCTTAACACTCTCACCGACAGGACAGGTGGAGGTGACTTAGCTGTCTTGCACAGCATGGAACATGCTAAAGTGTGAATGCTCCCTGGATCTGTAATGAGCTACTCAGAAGTCTGCTGTGGCTCAGTGCAATGAGGAAAGGATTACATGTCTGAGTGATATGCAGCCCACCTAAGGTCTGACCTTACTTTCCTGAAGTTAGGGAGGCTTTTTGTCATTATCTTAAATGAGGGGAGGATTACTATGATGAACTAGGCACTGGGCTCAGGGTTAGCCTCAGTTAAAATACATCTGTGTGGGTAAAGATACCAAATAGGCATTTTTTTAAAACAAAACAAAACAAAACAAAACAACACAAAACAACAGTCTAACCTCCCACAAAATATTCCATTTCTGTGAGTTTAGATGTGCTGTTCATAAACAATGCCTCCACCATAAAAGGAAATAAGCAAAAAATACCTTCATCGTCAAAGGTTCATCAGTTGGTGGTTTAACAGTATATGGCATCAAAAAGTACTTTTGCCAGCTTCTGCCTTTTAACTATTGTTACCCATTATATTTACAATATAATAACTTCACATCAACTGGATATTCAAGTAGGATGAAGTTTGTCCTCTGAACAATGAAGTAGACCTCCTTCGTCTATTCCCCCCAAAAGAATGGATTTTTCTCAATTTATTAATCTGCAAGGGAGTTGCTAACCATTCTTTCAAAGCATAAGTCAATACTCAGTACTCAAAAAATACACGTCTCATTTTGTCTTTAAATTATTGACACACAGAATAAGAAAAAAAGCAGGTTGTTATGGTTTTTCAGGGTAAGGAACTGACCTTTTTTGTATCTTTGTTTATGTAACATCTGACACTGAGAATTTTGATCTTGACTGGGATTTTTAAACTGTAAAAAAATTATACAAAGCATTTATCGTATAAACCTTTGTACACAAAGGATTTACAATACAGGAGATTTAACTGTGAAACAAAACTTCTGCAAGAATTGTTTACCTTTTTATATTTACTATGGAAACTTACCAAGACGATGTGATTTTTTCATTTCTATCAGATTATTACAGTGTCCCAGATTCATCCACACCACAAAGCAAAGGAGTCTTCTGGGGTTGGCTCCATTTTCTGGGAGGACGCACAATACTGTCTTTTTTTCTTCTTTTTTTTTTTAAGAACAAAATGAGAAGTGGTCAAAACAACAACAAAAAAGAAGAGTAAAGTTTGCAAATAAAGATTTATTGCTGCAATATTATGCTCAGCTTTGTTGCAAATCTTATGATCTTTATAGTTTTTGATTTTTTCACAGACAGATTCTCTAGCATTGGCACCCTGACATCTGTGTTTAATATAAGCACTGTTTCCAGACATCTTCTGGAGAAAACACTAAAAATAAATAAAGACAGAAGATGCACGTTTAAAAAAGCCACTGTTGAATATGTGCTAGTAGGATTTCACAATGGTCACTTCAAAAAAGGAAGAAATGTGTTTGTTTGAATTCCATGGAGTGTTTTCCCTTCCCTCCCCTTAAGATTCAGCCTATTACGTGAGTTTCAGCTGAAACAAATTTTATGGTGGTATGGAATTGAGAAATGCTGGCATCAAAGCTTTAATAAACACAGAGTTGAATCTGTGAGAATAAAACTGTCGACCATGGTTTGGCAAGCATGGCACATTTTGGAAAGAAAGATGTCAGAGTAACAAATAAATAGTTAAAACCTATTTTTTCTTGGAAAACAGGATTTTATTTAGTGTTTCTTTTTTCCTACTTACTGCTAACTTTATGTGCTTCCTATGCTGGATGATGGCCCTGAAGTGGATAGTTTGCCACAAATCTAGAGTATTGTATATGATTGATTAGAAATGAAGTCTGAACTGCTGTATGCCATTTCATCGTTGTTTCTTTTCTCCTTTGCAATCTGGTCATACCAGCCTGGCAAAGCCTTGTCATGATTGGTCTCGGCTCACTGTTCCCTGTAAAAAGAAAAATTTTCAAGGAGTCAGAAAACCTGTCTCAGATTTGGAATTCTTATTTTGAGAGTAACTTTGATGTTGTTTGGGTAAGTTTCATAACACTTTTGGAATTTAGTTTCCTATTTCTGAAAAAAAGTTTGGATAAGAATTTCCTTCATCATTAGCAGAGGGAAGATGTGAAGGGGTAAAAAATAGCGTTTTGTTATTTTGAAAGAATTTTTAATTTTTCTATCAACCATGTAAGAAAAATGTGCCAATGAGAAAAATGCATGCTCATTTTTTGTTCTTAACAAATAATAAGGTATTGCATACAGAAGATATTGCAGTATACATTATAAAATCCAAATTATGAGAATAGTACCTCTCTTCTCTCAGGAATAATTTGAGATTTCTATGCTGAAATCCCAAATAATGCAATGCACAAAAAGGAGTAGAAAATATTATTTTATTACTAACCAAAAGAGACTTCATGGTACGTTAAAGGGGGAAAGAGAAAAGAAAATTATAACCAACTATCTGTAAAACTAACAATAAGAAAACAAGCAGAAAAAGTATTTCCTCTCCTCAATTTTCACTCTAACCTCCTGAGTCTCTCATAAGGACGCAGCTACTTCACACCTGGGTTCCTGTCCTTGTGGTGAAGACAATCAACAACTTTTCTGCTACTTTCTAGTCTTCTAGTTCAAAAGGCAGCTGGCTGCCCTTGTGAACAAAAGTCAATTTCATATATCATCACACACTGTCAAAGCATAGCTAAAAGCCCATAGATCTGAAAACAGTTTAACTCTTAACGTTTATAAAACAGTAAATACAGTAGGCAAGAATGGAGTAGATTTTTTTTTTAGTCAGACCACCCCAAATCATTAACTATCAGAGGCTCTGAATGCCATAATTTTGGAAGTCATAAGTAATTTAAGCTGTTCTTAAACAGTAGTATTGGAAAGCTCTACCCACGCATGGGGTAAGTGGACTTGTACGAATAGTAAGAACTTAGAAAATCAGATTTAGCATTCTAAGATGAATGATTAATGTAATCACAACTTAGAAGTGATCGCTTTTATAAATGGAAGGCAACTGGTAATATCTAGTCATGATTATGAGAAGATCTGGGTAAATGGGGTAAGTATTAACTAAGCTGAATAGCAGCATATAAATATAGCAGTATCTGGCACTCACAGTGCAAGAATTAAATAGTCCTCAGGAAAGATACATCAAATCATTCTCTACATTGATGATACACATCATTCTTTAATTGCCTTAGTCAACCTAAAACCAGTCTTAGTCAACCTGCATTACTTTTAATGGCTTAAGCCCGTTTAAGGGGTTATTTTGAAAGTTAATTCCTACTATCTTTCATGTGCTGGTGTTGTAGGTCTGCTACCTCGTGGCTATGAACTTGACCATTTCAGGCTGTATGTGGCTGTACCACTGTGGAGGATGCTTACCTAAAGAGTACATCACTTTTATTGTATTCTAAAACAATTGTCCTAGCATGTCAATGTAATGAAATAGGGTTTGAAAATTATCAAAGTTTTTGGGAAACCGAGCTCAGCTAAAAGGAGTAAGAGGCTGGCTGTTTCGTTTTTCTACTATGGAAAGATTTCTAACATTTTTGGAAGCGCCTATGTGGTCTTCACACCATCCCTGCCACCATGAAGGAATAATTCCAAATATCAGTTACCAAAATTGCCTCTAAACAATATAAAGGGAGAGGAAAGAGGGCAGCACTGCTGTAGCCCCATCTCCTCTCACCAACCCAAGTGCTGTTCCATTACTCTTCCAGGTAAGAGGCACTCATATAGGATCCCAGGACTAGGACCTATCAGAGAAATTAATCAGCAGCAACTAAATATTACAGTCTTACAGCTAATTTGAAAAAAAAAAAAAAAAAAAAAAAAGAAAACCAAAACCAAAACCAAACCACAAAAAAACCAAAACCCATGTAACTACAGTGTTATAACTAGTTCGTTATGCACTGAAAGTAAGCCACAGATTTTTGTCATTTTATGACATACAGGTCAGATACCCATCCTTTCTGTTTCTTAGTACTGATAAAATCTTCCCTACTTCCCTAGTAACATTCTCCCAATCATGCCTTGAGACAGGTAAAAAGAGGAAATGACTGTCTGTTTAACAGTTATATCCCTCAAATGCTTTTTATAATATGTAGTTCTTATTTTTGTCTCTTCTTTAACTGCAAGGTAGTTTTGAGGGCTTCTCTTCAGTGCTGTTAGGAAATTAGTGTGATTTAAATTTGAAAAACAGCTATAAAATCAGCATTTATTATGTATTTGACCTATATTTGTGCTTTGATAAAATTTGGGCAAAAATCAAGCAAGACATTATTTAGAAAACTGCTAAGAAATGTTAGGAGTGGTTCACACAAATAATCTTTGCCTAAGCATCTCTGTTTTATTGCCTTGTATGATAAAGTGTCACGTTCCACAGCTTCATTTGCTTGTCTGCACAGTGACTTATTGATGGGCAAGCGTAAGGGGGGAGTAATATATATGCCCTCTAAGGGGTTAGGTCTTTAACTAAATTTCTGTACACAAGTGATTTGAAAGATTGTATTTTTAATTGGCGAATATCTCTCTTTTGGAATCTGAGACTAAAGCAAGGAGTGGCAAGGGAGCTTGGTCCTTCCTTTTCTTTAGGTAGCCTGCCTAAAAATATGAGAAAAGTTTTCTATTCCTGCACTTCTTACTGCACTGGCCTCCTAAACATTCCTGATAAGAGTACTACTTAAGCAGAAAAGCCTGTTCCAACTCATACAAACAAATAACAGCTTAGGTTGATTTGGGGGTTTTGTTTTTGCTTTTTCCTGAAAAAGGAGGAGTAGAAGGAGAAAGAAGGAAAAAGAAATCTTTTTATGGGGCCAGATTTTGATCTATTGTTGGTTTCACAGCTTCAGATTTTCACTGCAAAATGTGTTGTTTTGATCTGTGTATTGTATACACATGCTGAAATGAGCAGAAAACAAGGTAAAGCTAAATCCAGATTTACCAGAAGGAATTTGCTCAGTGTCAAAGATTTTATCACTTGTTTCACCAGTGATTTTGTGTACAGAATAAGTCCCTTCCAGTATCTATATCTGGTTCCATTTCAGTGGAAACCAGGAAAGAGGGGACAGCATAACAGAATTTGGTAGACTTGGGTCTTGCCACACTGAAATTCAGAGGCAATCAGGGCACTCTATGAAGGTGGGAACTGACAAGTGCTTTTCTATTCCTAATCTGCATCTAACGTGAAAGTCTCATTCTTTTTCCCATTGATGTCAATAGCAAAACAGAGTGTGACTTAATCTTTGTCAAGTGTGACTGCACCATCCTCTATTGGAACCTCTAAAGCCATGGAGATAAATGACAACCTTTGAGAATTTGAAAAAAAAAGTTACTGAGAAAATTAAACACAGGTTAATATTTTTTTTTCCTATGACAGGTAAGCTATCTTTCTTCCTTCACATCTTTATCTCATCATGCAAAAGAAACAAATAAAAAATATTAAAACAACAGCCAGGCAGCCCACATTCTCACATCAGTTTTTCAGGTGCAAAACTTGTCTTTCAACTACACTTAAGCATCTTTTCTCTTTTAACCTTGTGGGTCTTGCATTTCTTTTTTGCATTAATGTGTTCTTAGGAAAAGAAAGAGGGACTTTTAGGAATTTAAAACAAATATTTAAAAATATACTTGTAACACTGCTTCATTTGTTTCAGGACTGCCTTTTTAAAAAAAAAAAAAAAAAAAAAAAATCTTATTCCTGCAAAAATTTTATATTCTAAGGGGTTCCAGCTGCAGGTTTTAATCTTGTTTTTGAATCTGCAAATCTTAAACTTTTTAAAGCAATCAGGTTGCAATTATTCCAGGCGCAGACAGTTGTGTGGGATGCATTGCCTGGGATGTGAGAGGACTTCTTTCAAGTCTTTGCTCTGGCATTGACTTCTGGTGCGACTATGACTGAGCCATTTACCCTTCTTTGCTCCTCTTCCTTCTGTGTAAAACTGAGTTAATAGTGATTCTGTATTTTGTACAGGTATTTTGCTACAGCTGCATTAAAGACTAAAGGTTGTTTAAATATTGGAGTCATGGAGTATAAAAGAGTTAAGAAGCATGTTGGTTACTTGGATTGTCAGCTTATTTCTGGCACTGTAGTTTTCACACGTTCACCTCAGTGCTTCAATGTCATCTTAGATTTTTAGTTGAGTATAAGGTTGTTCTAAGCCCAAAGCAAAATAAAAAAACAAACCAAAAAAAAAAAAAAAAAAACAGTCAAAAATCACAGCAGACAGGACATGCAATGTAATGATAGCAAGAAAAGCTCTCTTGAGACTTAACGTTTAAACACAATTCAGTTATTCCAGAGCTGAAGCAACCCCTTAGAGAAGGTTAGTGCTAAGTCTACAAGGCCACATAGCAGGATTCTGCAATGGTTTATAAACTCAAAGAGTATTATGCAGGTACATATTTCCATCCACCCTTCCGTCAGCTTAAAAAAAGAACATCATAGAGATTGTCCTTAAAAGAATCAAAAGTACAACCTGAAGAAGCAACAGCCTTTATATTATTCCCTTTCCTGTCTTTTTAGAAGGAAAGAGGGGTTTTTATGTCATGATCTGAATGCCAGTAAGCCAGATAACAGCTTCTGAAGGCAACTGCCTTAAGAGAGCTGGGTGCTAATCTCACGTAACACCCCTTGCCACTGCATTTAACAAAAAGAGAAGGTCGTTCAAGTGCATAGGACCAGGGGTATACAGTTTTGGCTCCTGATTTTTCTGTGGAGGCAGGGAGAAATCAATGTTTCAGTCTCTTTACAAAAACACAGTATGTGGCTGGTACCATTGATGGGTGAGATGTAGTTTACAGTGATAGAAAAGGACTCACAAAGTGATGGAACCTCTCCTGTAGAGTGCGACACTGAGCACACACGGCACTGCAGGCAGCTAGTGGTCTGTAGCCAGCTGCTTCTTCCTCTCCCCAGCTCAGCAAATCCTGCCCTAGTTCCCCATGTAGCACATGGCTCGTATAGCAGGCTGATGCGTTCTTCTCGTCAACAGGTTCTGAAATTGTTTAGCATGGGACTTACTGCAAAGTGGTCTCTAGTAATTTGGATTTGAAATGATAAATATACAAGTGATGATAGTAAGCCCAGGCAATAAAGTTGCAGTGAGCAGACAGAACTGAACTGATCCTTGCACAACAGCATTGCAATATGCAGAAATTGAAGTTAATGAAACAACATTCTGAGACTCTGAACTCTACCAATTTACAGGCAAATGACTGCAGTAAAAGGACTAAATATGGTCCTTATTACAGTTTCAGGTTGCTTCCCTTCATCTGTTACAACCAACAGCCTCCACAGCAGAAAGTATTTGCTTTCCTTTACATTATCTCCAAGAAATCGAAATGAAAACAGCAGAGAATAGTCCCAACCATTCACAATGAGGTCTTCAAAACAGGAAATAACATTATCATACTGATTGCACTGAAGGCAGTGGTAGACCAGCATGGACATTTTGTCTAAGAATAGGTGGGTTTTTTACGGATGTCATATGTAAGTTACAGCCAGCCTGGAAAGAACTAAAGACATCTGAAATAATAGTGTTCTCTAAAATATTTTTTGTAATCTGAAACAAATATAACACATTAGCTGATGAATTATAGAACCATTTGTATGTGAATTTTCTTTATATTAGATGGTATATGGTCTCATAAACTGGAGCTTCTAATCCTGGAGTAGCGACTGATGACTATTATCATCCTTGAAGTCAACTCTCCCCGCAGACTCTTACTAGCTAAGAGAAATGGATGCCCAAAGCATATGACGTAAGCTAATATAGTCTCAAATTCTCCCACCAAAGCTGGTCTAAACTGCAACAGAGATGACTTAAAGCTTGATTTCTGCAGATATCGCAGTATGTTCACTGTACAGCTGAGCATCCAATTTACTCTGTCTTTCAAGAAACCTCTAGAACGAACTAGAGAAGGTAGCTTTCCATTTCATTGCTCTTGCTCTCTTTTTAATCACCTCTTTCTCTTCTTTTTTAACCTCAGTTTACTGTCCTAATGTCTTTAACACTTCCCCTGGCTTCTATTAAGTTCTCCAAAAGGTTTATGTGCTTTCTTGCCAGTCAATTTCTTCCAGGCTCCCATGGCTCTACTTTTAATAACACTGATACATTTCTCAGCGTATTTCTTGCTCTACATTTCTTCTGAGTCTTTGATTTTTCACAGCAAATGGTGACTTTTATGAAGCCTTGTTATCACTGCCACAAATTTACTGCAGAAAGCAATCAGCCCTGCTGCAGAATGTGATCCTAGAGTGTTACAAGGTCTCCAGTGCCTTTGTGAATACTAGTGTGTATAATTAAGTCCTTTGGTACAATCTTATGATATCTGCTGAAGGTGCAAAGGGCGTTAACCATCAAATCCTTTTTCTAGTATCACATAATCTGATTTTGTTCTGCAGACTTAAAGTAAGATTTACCCTAGTGCTTTTGCCATTAGTTTGCTATGTAGGGTTGTCTTACACCTTTTCTTCATGTCTCAGTTTAACTGGTGATAAAAAGGGTAAATAAAATATGGGCTATGCTTAATTAAAATGTCATGTTAGTGCTCTCATGACATAATCTTCTAAAAATATGTCATGAAAATGTGTTTTTTAAGAATGACATAACCAATCCATTTGGAATAGAAGAATAAACCAAACAAGACAGGAAAGACTGATGTGGTGGATTGTATTGATCCGACAGTGCAGTGTACCACAGTTCTGACAGAACTGCAAATATTCATATTCAGTCACTCCCAGTAGATACCATAACCACTGCCAAATTCTTTTTGTAAAGGAAAACTTAAAAAAACCCAAACCCACAGGTAGCCCACAGGACAAAATGACTGAATAATTTGTTCATTTTGACCCAATAGCAGACAGTAGGCCACTTGTGCAGTAATACCATTTGTTTTAGAAATAGCACCAGGACAGCATGCGGCGTCACATAACAGAAAGATGGTCCCTGTCCGAAAGAGTATCCATCCTAGCACAAACAGTGTGAGGATTGTTATAGGAAATAAGGATTAAATTCAGATTAGCAATCAGTGACTACAGCAGCCTCTATAACCACCACGAACTCATCACTGAGTGTTTTGCACTGATCATAATGTAGCTGTATTTTGAAAAGAGATTGCAAGAAGATTAATAGTGTGGTCTTTTAATTTTCTTACAGGGAGTACTTTCTGTGCATAAAGACTGTGCTGGAAGAAAGTGTCTTGGTGTTTACGAGAAAATTTGACAAATGGGCAATCTAGGTGAGCATAGTTGGCAAGGTGGCATTTGATAAGATTTAAATCTGTTGCGCTAAGGAAGCATCTGCTGTGGAATGGCTCCCTCACAATGAGCTCTATTAATAACTTAGATTTGCCAGCGGCATGTGGTGTTACAAAAATATATACGAATGTTCACTTAGTTGCATGCCAGACTGCCACAGAAATTAGAGTTGATTAATGTTGCCAGTGAGACTACTATAGATTTTCAAGCTGCCTCTAGTTATTCATCGGGTGCCGCACTTCAGACTGTGACTTCTGTGAAAGCAAGGCACTATAACATGCTCACAGTCTTAGCAACCATGCCAGTCATTCTGTAGCTTAATAGGGGTTTTTTTGTGGGATAGAGTATTCCAAAGGTAACAGGAAAGTCCAATTATCGGAAGTAGATATAAACACTGCAAATTCAAATGTTGTCTTGCTCAGGTTTGGACTGTTAATATCACAATGAATGATTCAAGTATTGAAAAACTATCAGAATCATTTGCCTGCCTCATTATCAGATCACTGAGGAGACCAGATCACTAAGGAGATACTGCTTATCTGCTAGAGAATCGATCTCAATACTGACCAGCTCTACGTATCAGATTTTGAAATGCAGTATGATTCAGATGACAACATTTCAGGATCCCTGTCCACCACAGCGGAGCACGTTACTGAAAGCAGCTTGCAGAACGCAGAGAGCTTAAGAGATACTGAAATACATATTCACATGCAAACTCTGCTGAGCTATTCTCCAGCCCCATCCATATATGCTCAATTTCACTGATTAGGGCCACACTTTTTCAGGCTGCTTCTACCAATGTCTTAAATTATCTCAAATACTAAACTGGAAGGGTGGCCTTACTTGTTTCAGGAAACCCTCATTATTACTAAAAAGAAAAGCTGAATATTTATGCAAGCTTACAGTGATGGACATAAAATAAAACTGTTGTGGAAATTGTTGAATTGGGGTGGATGAAACTTGATTCTCCACTCTATATCCTAAACAACTTTCCATGATTGAAGGTGGTCATGGCAATCCCATACTAGAATTCTGTGTCATGTGAACTGTTTACGACTTTTAGACAAAGGTTTACAAATTATTCTGTAATTTGATGGAGTTTTAATGGCATCATAAAGAACCCGCCTAACTATAATTAAGATGTAATTACTGTTTATGAAATTAAATTGTCAAAACAAAATCTTTAGGGTGAGGTTACATATATGTTGCAGGCCACAACTCAGAGACGTTCTTTTTTTCTTCTTTTTTTTTTTTACTTGCCTCAAAAAGAAGCCTTTTTAAGAGTAGCTTAATTTCAGTTGACTGCGATACTGTTATGAACAGAGTATTATGCAATATCAAGCAGTATCCGATGTAGGCTACTTTACAAACGTAACTGAACAATTCAAGCCAGAAGGGAATGGTTTATGACTGCTTGAGTTCCCTAAAATCAGCTTTTGGCAGTGAAATTCCCATACTGATCCTTTACAGCTCACTGGGAATAATTACCCCACCTGGGGTTTGTTGGCGTTGAGGTATAAGTCCATGAAAACTGACTTCATACAGGATATCTTGTTTTTCCGAGAATTGACCACCCTGGTTTTAAAATTTTCAGCCATATTCAAACTGCCTTCTGGCATCGTGTATGTTTAATGGTAAAACACAGAAGTAGTAAAGTAATACTTTTTTTTTTTTCTTTAATGTATGAGCTCTTAAAAGTAACAACAGCTTCTAGGTTTGTACTAGCATTAGTAATCTATTCAGAAAATAAAAAATTCCCCTACATGTCTTTTAAAAAAATACTTTTTAAAAAAAATTCTTTGTAATTATTTACAATAAAGAAGATAAACTGGAGTACGCAACAGTCACAATACTGCAAGGTACTGAATGAAAAAGCTCACTGCCACTTCCTTGGCAGTTTGGATGTGGCTGACTGTAATTCAGGACAATTAGGTAGGGCGAGTACTGGTACTGTTTCTGTGAAATCAACAGTATCATCCATATTCAAAATACTACACTGTAATATTTCATGGTATTGAGTCACAGGGTAAGACTCAATGCGTGTATATGTATAAGCAAAGATCCTGTGCTCAAGGTGACCAGATCATGATTCTTCATGCCTGTATGCAACATTTCTCTCAACTACAATTCCTGAGACGTGTTCCAAGCACCAAGGAGGGAGGCTCACAAAGGCAACAGTCTTCCAAAGACTATCTCTATTGTGGAATTAGCTCTCCAGTTACACTGATATAGCGGAAGTATGTAAATTCTTTTCATAGCTCTACTTGAAACTAGCATTGTCCAGCATTTAATGATGTTGCCTCCTTTCCTGCACCACGTAGCAAATCATCTGGTGTTATGCAAGAAATGTGAATGTGACTGATGATACCCCCTGGATCTGGACTCTGAGAGTATTTCTTTCTCGTTTCTGTCCTGTCTGCAAAGTGACTGCTTTTTATCCAGTATAAAAAGGTACCTTTAAAAAGTCAACTAATATATGCACAACAAATATTGTCTAAAATTCTGGTTGCATGTCTGTTCTGCCAAGTCCATGATTCTTAGACACTGATGATTTTATATCAAACACTACCTGACACTACATTAGCATAATCCTTTCTCCTCCACCCCCTTTTCATTCCTGGAAAGGTCAGTAAGAGTCACATCCAGTGGAATTTTTTTACAGACCATCAGGTCAGAGTAAGGAGGGGGATGAAGCCTTCTTTAAATAACCTGAAGATGTCCCTGTGTCGCAGAATCACAGAATAGCTGAGACTGGAAAGCACCCCTGGAGATTGCCTAGTCCGACCTTTCTGCTCAAGCAGGGTCAGGTAGAACAGGTTGCTCAGGTCTGTGTCCAGTCAGGTTTTGAATTATCTCCAAGCATGGAGACTCCACAGATTATCAGGGCAGCCTGTTCCAGTGTTTGATCACTAATACAGTAAAATACTTTTATCTTTCATTCTGGTATTTCTACATGTGCCTATTGCCTCTTGTCCTGTCACCGGACAACACAGAAGAGACTGACTTCAACTTCTTTACTCTTCCCATTAGATATTTATACACGTCGATAAGATCCTCCTGAGCCTTCTCTTCTCTAGGCTGAATGATCCCAGCTCTCTCAAACTCTTCTTATATGTCAGATGGTCCCTTAGTCATCTTTGGGTCCCTGCAATGGACTCACTGCATTAAGTCCACATCTTTCTTGTGCTGTGGAGCCCAGCACTGCACCCAGAGATGTTTTTCACTGGGGTTGAGTACAGAGGAAAGATCAACCCCCTCAATGTGCTGGCAACACTCTTCCTAATGCATCCCAGGATGCTGTTGGCCACTTTTGCAGCAAGGGCACATTGCTGGTTTGTGTTGAACTTGGTGTCCATCAGGACCCTGAGGTTCTTTACTGACAAACTGTTTTCCAGCCCGTTGGACCCCAGTCTGCACTGGTGCATGGGATTATTACTCCTCAGGTGGAAAACCTGGCATTTCCCCTGTTGAACAGATTCCTATTTTACGTATTATCAGTTGTCCTTGGAGGGTTTCAAGCCCTGACTGGACCAAGACTTGAGCAGCCTGCTCAGAACCGAGAGCTGGCCCTTCTTTAAGCAGGGAGTTGGACTAGAAACCTCCTGAGGTCCCTTCCTGTTTGAATTATCCTGTGGTTCAATGAGAGCTGTTCTAGGGGTTACAGTAAGTGTTGCAATTCATGAAAAAGCATAGTTTTCTGAGCACAAGTGTTGACTTGAAAAAAGTGGCTATGTATGAGGGACATCTATGGAAAAAGAACAAATTGTGCCAGTAGTATGTACTCTCCATTTGCTATAAACTTCACCTGCAACTTAACAACACTAAACCCAATAATAATTTCAAAGAAGTGGACTTAGAGTACAGTGTGTCTACTCTCTTGTTCACTCTGTTATGTTTCTTAATTTAATCTCTGTTGCAAAGATTGTTTCCTATAGCTTAAAGTAAGAATGGCATTAATAAGGATATCTAAAACTATGTTTCACCAGTTTCATACCTTATGCCTTACTACAGTGGATTAAGAACTCTCCATAACTCTTTCAAAATATGGTATTTGTATTGAAATACATTTTTTCTGGCCTTGGGGACTTTTTTTCCCCCCTGTTTGTACCATCTCTCTAGAGAGGTATTCCTTACAAAATGAGAAGTGCTGATGTAAACCATTATTTTTCACCCCAAAAATAGATGGTACAGTGGTTACTGTGCTACTGTAAGATCTACAAGACTTTAACACACTTCACTGCTACATGTTTAACTTAAATAAGTGATTGTCTCTGTACCTTGGTTTCCATTTGTAGTACGGATATAGTAACAGTTTTGTATCTTTCAGGACTGCCAGGAAGAGAAAGATGTTATGATATTTCTGCGACTCAGATGACAGTAAAGAAAACAATTTCAGTACCTAAGGAGGACAAATGCAAAAAATTTGAAATTTTGTACTGTCATCAATAACTGAAACTTGGTGTCAACTGAAATTCCAACAGCAAATAATATGACTGGGTTTATAACATTTGCAGATGATGTATATGTAGTTAAGTGAGTTTTTCACAGTACCTGTAATTTATTGTACTAAGTAATTAGGATGATAAGTTATAAAAATATTAATCCCAGCTCCTTCATGAGGTCACGTGAAAGACTACTGTATGAAATACTGACTCTTTTCCAAACATATGGAAGACAGAGTTCATAAAAAAAACCCAATGTTGTTCCAAAGGCAACTTATCAGCAAAGATTTTTTTTTTCTTCCCAAAAAACTTGGTCATGTCATGTTATGAATCATTATTTCGGAACTGCATGTCTCCAGTTTAAAAAACTCAGTAGTCTGGTTTGCTTGATATAAGGAGTAACTATAGACATGAATTCCCTTTTCTGATTGATTAAAAAGGCTGGAGAAATGCAACTAAATCTATTCAGCTGAGACCAGTGTAACATCTGCTTTGTCTGCAAATTGTTTCCTTTAACAGTTTGTTTTAACGAGTTGGAGCTTCTCATTTCAACTACTGGGGTTTTATTGTTGTTTTAGCTGGGAGGGGTGTGTGGGGGGTGATACTTTATCACCCGATGATATCTTGCAGTTATTTTTTTTCCTTCAAAACAAATCTAAGTGGTCACATCTGTGTTATGAAAATTAACATATGTATGTATAAGCGGTACTTATATAGGTATTTATCTATGCTTCTACATAGTTATTAAACCAGGAAAGTCAGTAGAAATGATACCTAAATATGTTTAATAAGAGTTTTTACCCATCATAATGTGTGAATAACAACCCTTCTAGATCCTTACATGTAGCTATGGAACAATTAACAACAAAGTTGGTGTCAGAATGAACTTTTTTTCACTTTTTTCCTTGTTTGAGATATTTTGTTTTCTATATTGAATGAAAAACTACATAGGGAACAAAAAATTGTTTCTCTCACCCTAAACTGCTTGCAAGTAGCTACAGTAATGTGACCAAAAAGCAGGGAAAGTACAAATTCTGGATACTTTTCAGTTAAGACCTGCTGCAGGTCACCAAAAAGTAAATGTCTAGTGAATGCCCACAGGAAGACAAATGAATCATAGCTGTCTTCGGTACAAAGTCAAAGGAAACAATTACTGCATAGGGTGCACACACTGAGGTCATGGAGAGGGATTTACTTTGGACTAGTTCTAAGTCTGGTCCCAAGGTCTCGGTGACCATTAGCAGTCGGATTGCATTAAGAAGGAGCCTTCTGGTCTAGTTTCTGAAAGTGAACTTGTTCATATGCTCTGAAATGACTCATGATATCAAAGCAAACAGCGGTAATCAAAGACCAACTGGAAGATTCACTTGAAATCGGCACTCCTGACCCTAACCTGAACGGCTGAAGTAGACAGACCCATAGTCGTTCTATTTTTTCATCCCAGAATGATACTTGAAAGGATTACTTTTATTAAAGTAATTTTCCATTCTAGAAGTGCCTTTCTCTCCAGAAACATTTTGTTGTCAGTCTGCCTTCTTAATAGAGAAGTATCCAATAAATACATGGCTATGTGTTTCTTTGAATTTTGAGAATGTTGTCCTTTGATGCAGCTAAATAGGCTATGTAATCTTTCAAATACCATAGACCAAGACCAACATTTTCAAAACAGAATCTTTCAGAGATGAGCTTAAAGATGCCCAAATAAGTATGCTGTCTTCTGAAGGCATTGACTAGTAAAGGACTCCAGTTAAAATACGTAGTAGTTGTATTTTTTCCCCTTAATTTGCTAAAAGAATTTGCATTGTGACTCTATCAGAATAAGGACAGTACAAATCTATTTTATACTCCAGTGCAGCTTCCTTTTTTATTCCTATGAACTTGTTAAAACTTGTTTAAAGTTCTGCCAAAGATGAAACTGGAATTAACTCCAGATCAAATTTTACCTTATGCAATGGCATCATATTTAGAAATTAGGTATCAATTTCAGTTTAAAGGAACAAATTGGATTACAAATTTTCCCATGATGTTTAGTCAAGTGAAAAATTTGATTTTTTATATGCATTATAACATACGGTTGGAAGTGTCACATATGGTTGGAAGTGTCAGCCAAAAGTCAAATGGCCGCACTTTTCTCTCCTCAGGTCCCAGCTGTCCTGATATATTAATCATTTTCTAGACTCCCATTTGTGCTGTTGGAATATTTCTATTTGTATTTTCATGTACATATATATACGTGTGTGTGCAAAGCATAATTTAGTAAACTGTTAACATACAGATTCAGAAACTGGTTTTGAAGTAAGAAACAAACCTGCAGATGTGTATTTTTCATATATGCATCAGAAGTTTTAAGTACTTACTTAATAAATTGCAACTTACAAATATTTTAAAACATTGAACAGATGAAGTCTTAAAAGTAGTTATACGGAATGATTAAAAATAATCCTTATATATTGCTACTGTCCTGAATATAATTACAGACTCAGACCCTGCAGGTATTCTATTCAATATGCCTGTGTTATCCATCCTGAGGTGTTATGTATCATCTGTGAAATACACTACTTAGGGAAAGAGAGATATACTGTTAGTACCTAAAGCAGATATTTTCAAAATTTTTTAGGAAGGTCTGTTGTCTAATTCTTATTAGAACATTTGGAAATTGTGTACAGGACATCTTTGAAATTTTCGTCCATAACACCTTTGCAGCTATTCAGGCTGCACTTTCTATATTGAATAAAAGAGGAATTTGCCACAATATTTTCAGAACTCCTCATCAATCTGGATCAACTTTTTGGCCGCATGCAAATTAAGATTCTCTCACCAAAGAGCTCTTTAAAAGAGCTGTTACTTTTGGCTGTTAAAATTGCTGTGAAAGGCTTCTTTCAAACTTAGTAGGTTGTTTATGAACATGACAAGCAATAGAGTCTTTTATTCATAACTTTCTTCCTCCATTCTCTCAGGGAAGATTGTCAGGTGATTAATAAAGTAAAGAAAATAGACTGCATGCTTAGTGAAAGCAGGAGTGACAAGGGCTTATGAAAAGTGAAAACACAACCAAATATAGCATACGGTATTCTCCTCTCTCGCCTATGAAAAAATTGCCAGCTTTTACTTATATATGACAGCATGTTCAGAAAAGTGTTAACTTCATTTCCAAGTTGTCCCATTCTGTCTTGTGCACAAGTTCACACAAGGGAAAAAATTATTTATTTTGGTCCTGCTTATTCTTTTGAACTGTATATGTAGGAATGTCATCATATTTTCTTCATAGAGAATTCATGATTACTAGGCTAAGAACAGGAACTATAGGTAAGAAGATATTCAGTCATCATTCTTGTTGAACTCTAATAGATTCTTTATGTTGGCTTTGTCTTGGGATCAAGTTTTACGTAATTTGATAGTAGATCTTTAAATTCTCAAGATTTTATAGAAAATATCTAAGCTTGCTCAGATTTGGATGACTCTAGATTTAGACTTTTTAGGAAAAATATTCACTGTGAAATTTGCTACAACAACATTTTGATATGAGTGGCTTGTTTTTGGGTACTCTAAGAGTAGGCCAAGTGAAAGACAAAATTCAGTGTTAAATATTAAAAGATTAAAATATATAACATTTTTTTAAAAATTTCCTTTGTACTCTTTTACATCATCAGGTTTCTAACCCATAAGGGAAGAAGAGCCCATTACTGGTGTAATGGGGGCTGAGACTGGTGATTCTGTTCTCTCCAGCTCTTCCTCCCTCACTGGAGAAGCAGGTTTCCCCAGTGGGAAAAATGGTGTGGATATTGCTCTTTCAGCTAAGTCTGAGTATCAGCTCAGCCTCATCCTGTTACACAGCAGGCCCAAATGCAGTTTCTTTAAAATTTTCTTTCTACCCAGTGTATTCAGTCCCTCTGAAATGGCCAGCAACTGTATTTTCGTCAGCATAACCTCCACGTGTCATGATCTGAACGTCATGACCATCACTCCCTAGCTTCCCTCGCTTACAAGCAGCGACTACTCAGACCTCTCACTTGTCAGGTAGGAACAACTTTCATATTTTAATACGTACAGCACAGACCATCTGAAGACTATTCTTTTTTAAGTAATAATCAGGTGATGAGCAGTGGTTTTAGATTACTAACCCTTTTGCCAACAGCTCAAAGTGTCTCTGAAAAATCTCCCAGCTATAGGCAGCTGTGGGAGAAGAGAGTGGTAGTCTATCAATCAGCCTCATCAGCAGACAAGTTACTAGGACATTGTTCAAAAACAGAATTATTTCCTGTTGCTGACAGAGGTACGTAGTCTGTGTGGATACAGAATCAAAAGAGGCTCTCCTAGAGAAAACTACAGGTTATATACTTGTAAATGCAATCTATTCAGAATGGGATTCAGACATCAGATTCAGACATCAGGGGATGTAGTGATAGGACAAGGGCTAATGGTTTTAAACTGACAGAGGGCAGATTTACGTTAGATTTAAGGAATAAATTCTTTACCATGAAGGTGGTAAGGTGCTGGAACAGGTTGCCCAGGGAAGCTGTGGATGCCCCATCCCTGGAAGTGTCCAAGGCCAGGCTGGATGGGGCTTTGAGCAACCTGGTCTAGTGGGAGGTGTCCCTGCCCATGGCAGGGGGGTTGGATCTAGATGATCTTTAAGGTCCCTTCCAACCCAAATCATTTTGTCATTCTATGATTCTATGATCAGACATGAGGTGTCTGACAGGTAGGTGTTCACTTCCGAGCTCCCCAAAGAGGAATGGCAGACCTGAACCATGCAAACAGCACACCCAGAAGCCTGCCCAGCTGCTCCTGCAGAGTCCAGACACAGGCCATTCGGGAGGCCCTGTGGTATCCTGCATGTTCCCCAGTTGTTGCTCCAGGTCTTGCAGAGCTTGTCTTATTCTTGCCAGCTTTGGATGGCTGCCTTGGGTCTCACAGGAAATAGAATTGGACCATTATTTTTAAATACCTAATTTATTCCCTTAAATAAGCAGGATCCCACTCTTCAATTTTTTTGGCACAATCAGATAATTATTTGGATGACATTGTTCAACTGAAATATTTCAGACATATTCTGCTACTCCTCAGGAGATTTTCTTTTGGCAGGAGATAATTTTACCAATTTATTAGTTAGACACAGAATTATGTCTGGTTTTTATAATGAGTCCCAGCTCCCAAAAAGTTTGGGAAGCAGTCTACTGGGTTTTTTTCTAAGTAATCTGTATTTTTTATATGATGTGGTTTTGATCGTCTTTAATCCACTCTGATCTCTACATGCATGTTTCTAAGACCTTCAAACTATAATAAATAAGTAATTTACGTGGAATTTCTGAAGAGGTTTTATGTGCACAAAAAATTTAATGTTTCCCTAATGAGATAGCAAGCTCATGTGAAACGCCCAATCATAAGGAATTCTCCTACAAGGTATTAGGACTTGATAGGGCCAAGAAGTTGATTTTATCTTGGGCAACCCAGAATGACGTTACTTAAAGCTTTCTTCTAGGTATAGCACTTGGATTCTCTGTGACCTTTCATTATACCTATGCAAGCGTTTACATTCATACAAAACAAATATGGAGTGGTTTGGGTTTGGTTTGTGTTTTTTTTGACTATTTACAAATTCTTTTTTCTTGTTTTGCAGACCTAGTGTAAAGGGCTATAAAAGAGAAAGGCCAGACTGGGGGTTATTTCATTGAGAAACCTGGAGATGGTACTAAGAAGGAAGGGGTTTTTTTCCTGTCAACTTGCATGGGAAGTATGCATATGTTACAGGTAATGGTAAGATCATTCTCACTTTCACAACAAAAAGAAAGCCACGAGGTGACACTAGCACAGCGCAGAGACTCAGATGATGGACTCGGCTTTCCCAGAAGCTTTGCCTGTTTTCTGTTTTACAGCACCTTTTCAACTAAAAGAACAGGCAAAATATCAGATAGAAGTGCATGCAGTAAACAGTATACAAAACCTTAATTTAAATGGCCTGCAATGTGTCCAATTTGATTACTACAGACTCAAGGTGTCCATGAGTTCATTACAGTAGACTTTTCCATATAAGATAAACTAAGAAAAGAGACCATTGCCTCATTGCCAATGAAACTTTCTTGATCGCCACTAAAAAACACCTGACTTCAGGATAATAAATGTGCTACTAAATGTGCTGCAGAACAACTGAAGCAAAAAATGAAAATGTATAAACCTTATAAATCAAAAAAAAAAAAAAATATCGAAACCACTCTCTTCATTTTACATAGAGCCATAGACACCCTCTGCGCTGAGGGCAGTACTTGCTGACGGGGACATCGTGTCTGTCACCGCTGCAGCCTTTGTGGGCACTGCAGGTAGCCCACTGCACGCCTGGCTCTCTTGCCTGCCTGGACCTGCAGCCTCCACCTCTGTCCCACCTTGTACCTGTTTGGCAGCTCCAGGGGCAACAGCAGCCTTCCCCCAGCATAGGCGGGCGGAAGTCTAGGCCAAAAAACACAATATTGAAAGCAGTTATACAGACTGACATTAACTGGGTGAAAAAAGTGTCGTATTAAATGGTGGCCACATATTTCTTCTCATTAATACTTTTCTCTTTTCTCTTAAACACACATAATTGCATGTAGATGCCAATGGGTTATCCAGTAATGCAAAAGATCTACAATCAATGCAGAGTTCATGTGGCTTTACTGAATTTTGACTGAAGTCATGTCTGTATCTACGTAGCTGGCTTTTGTCCTGGGACGAATTACACTTTTTTGTTATGCCAAGTCTGTTTTATGTTGTCAATAAACCAAATCATAGTTTCAAATAATTTTTTTGTGAAATTCCGGCGTTTCTCTCCTGCAACGTGCTTTGTTATTTATTCTTCCATATTGCTAAAAAAAAAAAAAAAAAAAAACTTCGTAAAAGCTTTAAAATATCTCATTTGGCTTGAGACTTTCACAAGTCATTTTCCTTTTCTATTCGAAAGGAGACAATGTATGGTTGCTTTTCTGCAAGGGTAAATTCTCAATTTTCATTTTTTCATTAGGTCTATTTTGTTCTTACAATGTCATTTTTATTGTACTAAAGCAGGCTTTGATTGTAAAGAACTCCCCAAAACAACAAAAAATCCCACTCCTTCTTGCTTTTACCAGCCATAAAGTTACTTGACAGTACATGTGGGAAAAGAGATATGGAAGAACTTCATAGATGAAATAATGTACTGTTTGTACAATTCACCTTTCTTAGAACAGGAAGAATTCGAAAGGAAATACACTGAGTTTCTGTTTTATTGCTCCCTGTTTGGTTTTGTCTCTAAGTTCTTAAGAATTAATCCTACCTCAATGCTTTCATGTAGGGAATTCTTCAGAAATTCTCCTGCAACTGAAATCTTGCATTGAAAACTTAAATAGCTCCTTTAAATAAACAGGGATGTCAATAAAACTTTACTGAAAAAAAAAAAAAAGATTAGCAATTAAAGATCCAATTCAGCAAAACGTCTAATTAAGCACTCACTTTAAGCGTGTTTAATCCATAGACCCCACTGGGATTTCAGCATCAGTTTTGAAGTTAAAAAATTGTGGGCCTAAACAAATAATGGCATAATTGCTACAAAATGGTAAAGTAATAGCATACTTTCAAGGAAGTTAAAACAGAAAACAAAGGAAACAAAACAAACCAAATACTTCCTAATTTTTTCTGCCTGACTCAAGATGCAAATAAAAAAGCTTAAACAGATAAGGTTATATGGGTATGTTTTGTGGGCCTTTTTTTTCCACTTTCATTGCAGTAGATTATAGGAATATGATATAGGAGCTGAAAAGAAGTAGGAAAATATCTGGATTCCACTCCAAGGTAACTTAACTTTTAGCATAAGATCCACTTTCAATTTAGAGTTGCAGTACAAACTCAGATACCTTTAAGGGCAAAATTTTGAATCAGGTCAGGATCAATTTTTTGTTGTATTTTTTTTCACTACCTGTAAAATATGCTGATTTTTCACACGAGTGATCTGTTTGTGGAACATCAGCTGGTCCAAAATTAAACTTCAGCAGATCTTTTGGTGAACAAATCTTTCCATGGACAGAAAAGGTATAGCTATAATATCACATACTGTTTTCTTCCAATAAACCCACAAATATTGCTAGTTTTATGAGTAATATTTTCAATTGCACACCAGCTCTGAAACGTCACAGGAAAATACAGACAGGAGTAGCACTAAAATATTGCAGTGCCTGGAAGGACACAACATTATTACTGGATTAACTTGCTAAGGTTAAAGACCAGTAAAATGGCACCATAAACTTGTACCTAGCCAGATTTTCCCTACTTTTCAAACTTGTTTTAGGGAACTAAAATATTCACATTATTCCTGACACCAGTCCTACTCTGTATTAAACCATTTTATTTACTTACATGGTGAGATGTGAAGTGACATAGCTGCAAATGCACACCCATGTTTGAAGACTTGGCTAACAGGGAGGAGGAGATCAGGCCATAGAGAAAAATACAAATCTAAGGACAAACTTACAGATTTCTTGTCTGTGCATAAATGTTAATTATTCAAGCAGAGCTCATAGAAATTCTAACAGCCTGTATCACAGGGTGTCTGGGCACCTAATTGCTGCTCCTTTCATTTCAGATATTTGATGTCTCTCATTATATAATCCATACCTGCTGCAACAGCAGATTTGTCCATATGTCGTGTTTTATAACCTATTCTACTTTTAGTGTCCCCTGGGACTATTAAGCAAACACAGAAAACAGAGAAAACTTTCTGGCTGGTACATGCAAAATCTACAGACACTTCAGAGGCTCCTCCACAGCCCATCTCACTTTACAACAGCTACGGATGGAAAACAGCAACCCCTCTATAAACCAAACTGTAAGTAATGACCTCCATATGCTTGAATAGCTTGAGGAATATTAGCTTATTAGTGAAGATACTTGAATAGTGTGGTATGTGTAATACTTGTATTCAATTGAATTCTTACTGGAAAGCTGTGCCATGTCTCAAGTAACACAATTATGTTCTATACCATTAATAGAACAAAGAGTTCAAAGAATAAACCATGGTGTACATTCAAGCTTTCACTTGATTAGTTAAGGGAAATATTTGTTCCTGGCCTATTGTGAGCTGTGTGATTGAGTATCAATGATGATAAGAAACTTTCACTGAAGTAAAGCTTTTGCCCACTTAAAGATGACTTCATTCTGAGATACAATAAGTGCCTGTAGCTACTGTTATAAACAGCACGAGTTTTCTGTTTTCAGCAAGCATTACTGTTAATTTTAGTCACCAGCAGAAATGCAAAGTTACAATTTATAAAAAGTTAACATATAAAGATATGAATTCTGGGTGCACAGGGATTTAATGTAGTTGTTCTTTGCTTAGTTTGTTCAGGTGATCAAGGAAACAAGAAGGGCAACATTATTACAGAGACTGTACTATTTAATCTTGAAAATGGAAGAGCTTGAGCTACTCCAGAACTGTCATTCTGACGTTCAATACAAATCTGGAAAATGCCTATTTTTGCATGTTTGGTTCTGTAGCATGGATCCAGCAGGGAGGGGTCATCTTGTCACTTGGTTTAGTTTTAATTCTTGAATTAACTGGAATCAGATGGAGTATATTGTGGAAATATACAGATGATGCAGTCTCAGATGATGTTATAAGATTACCATGGTGCCGGATGGACACCCTGGGAGAAATTCATTCAGAGATGTTGAACATAATTTTGAGGAATGGTTTAAAAAGAAAAAGTCTTTTGCCTTTAAAATTGTGTTTATCTAATCTGGAAACACATTTGTGAGCATCTTCCTTTTTTCACCCTGACTTACCCTATGTGCCTGTCACAGGCGCTCTTCATGCATTCACCAACCTCTAACATATAAGCACTGTGAACGTAATTTCAGTATCAGATATGGAATACCTGGTTTAAAACCACACTGATAGATTTACATAATGTATGAATACACAGCCAACTATCAAGTTATAACCAGGATTACATTTTTTCTTTAACTCCATTCCCCTCCCAGTTTCCTCCCCCTCCTCTTTTAATCATATTATTTGATTGTCGTCTAAGAAATTTCTGTTTCTTCATGTCTTCTGATAATCAGAGAAGTTTAACTGAAGACTACGGTTGGCAGAACATTACAACTTAAGCCCCACTCCCCCCATATCTGGATTCTTTCTTTGCATGTATTTGAGCTAGTTCTCCATCATCTCAATATAATTATTCTTTAAAAACATCCTTAACAGGATATTTCATTCTAAATAAATCACTAGTATTATTAGTATTATGTTCAAAATAACATTTTGGGCTCTGTTTTCCAAAATCATATAAGAAAAGGTAAAATAGGTCAATATTAAAAAGCAAACAAACAAACAAAAAGCCTGCATATTGCACAATAGGCTCTGTCACACACCCATCTCTCTGACTTTCCTGAGATTTTTATCCCAGGTGATCTCTCTAATTATAATTTCTTATATTTTCCACTTTTAAAAATAACTTTTCCCATTCTTAGTATTTCATGAAGTTAAGTGTATGCTTCTCTAATCAAAGAGATAGGAACAGAGAAATAACTACATAACAGAATGCAATAGCCCAGAACTGGCAGAGGGTTACTTTATGTAGTAGTAGACTGATGAAAACTTTATAATAAAATATGATATATCACCATTAAACAATTAGACATAGATTCACAGGCAGTTAGAAAGATAGAATGGAAGTGACTGTACACTGAAAAAATAGCATTAAAATCAGTCCCTAATTTCTCTGGGGAGAAAGCGGAAAAGATTTCTCAGATTAAGATATGGAAGCAGTAGGCCCACAGAGGTTCTTATTTGATTATTTTTTGCAAAACTTTGTCATGTTTTTCTAAACAGACAATCAGTAAAGTCAGCATCAAGCCAGGAAGCATTACAAATACCTTTAAGAGAATGCTAGCCAGTTAGCGCAGTGATATGAGCTCCTAAATGACAGTTCTCTCACTGCCTTCACGTAAGATGTGCGGTGTACTATCTGCTATATAAACCACCGACACTATATTTCTCATGTTGGTTTCTTTATGCAGAGAAAGTCTAATACAACCAATGATTACAAATGATTATATCATCCTTACCTTCTGTTCATTACCCCAGGGAGATTTTCACCAGCCAGGCTGGTAAAGCTGAACAGTAAGTGAATTGTGCTGTTTAAAAAGCAGGTATCTAACTTAACTGCAAACTCTAATCTGACTAGAATCCTTGCAAGGGAGCAAAAAATCCTGAGGGACAAAAAAAACACATAATAGAAAACTTTGCAGTTATACTGCATATGAATATGTAGTATTAGAACTGGAGTTTCTACCATTTAACAATTATTGAATATATTAGTCCGTCACAGGTTCATGGTTTCCTCCCTAGAAACTGGAATAACCACAAATCAAATGTTGTATTCCGTTTCTTCTGTAGGGCTCCTATTTCAGAGGAGACCATGTATATGGTATGAACATGAGGATGTTCAACCTTTCATGTTGAGACAAAAAGACAGAATAATGGGTCTTTAAATTAATCAAGAAGTCTAAATTTCCTTCTTAGACAAAGGGAAAGCACTATAACTTTAGATATCAGGGTGCATTCCTATCAATATATACTAACATATGACACACAGAAGACATGTATGTGAATGATCAATACTCTCAAATTCATTCTTTTTGTGTTAGTCTTAGTAGAACATGTTGAAAAGAAACATCCTCCCTGAGATTACTTTGCCTTTCTCCAAATCTCCATTGGAGAATGAATCAAGCGTTTCAGAGGCCTTATGTTAAACAGAACTGAATTTTCTCAGCAGAGTATACGCAAGTTTGATTACAAGTTAATGTTAAGCTGATACTCACGTCTCCCAGAAGAAATGGTGTCCTCACAATGAGACAGTCTCCTCTTAGAATATAACCTTTTGTAAAAATAGTAGAGGATGTTAAGTTCTAGGTACTTTTGGAACACTTATTTGATTTTAATCTCTGACATTTTACTCTTGCACCTTGAGTAGTTCTCAGTACTAGAACTACAATATAAACCTCTAAGTAGATGGTCTTCACCCTTCAGAACAAATTTTGATTTTTACCCATATGTGATAGTTCATTGTTTTTAACAAATTCTTCACTATTTACATGGACCTTTATTGCAACCCATTTTACTTTGATTAGGCTTTATATAGCATATTTAAACAGATATCAGTGCAAAGGCTGGAAACAAGTCAGACCTGAACCATTATCTTCCAACATCTCATCTGGAATTCCGTAATCAGCAAATTGCTGTTTACAGTCTGTTCTTGCTGTGCTGCTCTATTATAATGTTTTGTCAGTCACATAGTTTGCTTACCATAATCTTCTATACAAGTTCAAATTCCATTCACGTCTAACTGAAATAACATACATAACATTTCTGGGGAATGATATACTTCAAGCTGTCTGATATGCCATTACTGGCAACAAACTCTTTTTTTTTTTTTTTTTTTTTTTTTTTTAAATAGAAAATCAGCTGTAGGCCCTTCTCATTCAAAGCAATTTCAAAAGCTCCTGGATCCCAACATAAAATCTTTACATAAAAATGCTTAAGATTACTGGAGATGTAATGCTGACATTGACAAAGAAACTAAGCCAATGTCATCACAAGCTGTCTTCTAAAGGTTGAAGCTTGTTATTAAATATGTATCTGAAGAAAAACAAAGTGGTTATGGTTTTAGGGTATGCCAAAGATCCGCAGAAACTTTGAAAAATGAAAAGAAGTGTTTTTTATAGACTTTAAATGAGGAAATATAATAATACTGATGAGCTGGAAAGGCAGAAACATGCTGTGCACCAGGTTAGGAATGTCTATGTTTTGAGGCAAGCATATCCATGTAAGACACTCTTTTACACAAAGCTGTTGTCAGACACTTCTGGACTGGTGCAACGTACATTTGGAGTTGTGAGAAGCTGGCAGCTGGGCTGATTCGATTAGGTATGCAACTTTGTAGCTTTTTTCCTCCAATCTTTCACCTTTTCTGTCCTTCTTAGGCCCTCCTTTGGCTGAGCCTCTTGTTACTGCTGTTGTTACTCAATTTGATTTGGTTAAGGCCAGAAGAGACTGCGAGGGTTGGCTAGTCTGACCCCTGGTGCAGTAGAGGACATCAGGCTTCTTTGAGTCATCCCTGTTTGGACCAAGTGGTCTGTACTTGACAAAACAATCTTGGGTAAATTTCTACCATGTGCATTTTCATGACAAGCTGCATGAATTTGAAAGAATGCTCCACCACACTCTTCAGTTCAGCACAGCACCTGCCGATCTGCTGTCTCTGTAATAGAAACATGGTGGATCTATTTCTCCTCTCACCACCAGTTCAGCCATGATGAAAATTGTTGATACAGGTGAGACCGCACAGCAAGAGCAGAATACCATTTCCTATATTTACGGTACGCTTCATGGCATGAAAGTTGTCTTAGAGAGGTGTCATTATCTTCCTTTTTTATTTTTATTGTTGTTATTTTTAATCTGTGACTTTAACCAATCCCTTTGCATTTAAAATCAAAGTCCATTATTGAAGGACTTCATGTAGGTTTGTGACAATTGAATGAACAGGCATTCCATGAAGTAAAAAAAAAGAATGGACTAGACTTCTATATGTCTCTTTTTGTACTTGTTTGAAAACTTTGTTAGATATCTTGTTGGTTGTCATGGTTTAACCTCAGCCAGCAACTAGAACCACGCAGCTGCTCGCCCACCCTTACCCTCTTTTTTCCCCCTAGAAGGCTGGGGGAAAGAGGGGGAAAAAGGATGCGAAAGGGAGAAAAAAAACCCTCACAGGTTGAGATAAAGACAGTTTAATACAAATAATAACAGGAAAGGGACAATAATAATAATAACAACAATAACAAAAATAATACTCACTGCCCAGTGAATTGGCACCGTCCCAAGCAGTGATCATGGATTCCTGTCCCACTGGTTAACCCCCATTTATATACTGAGCATGATGTCTATGGTATGGAATATTTCATTGGCCATTCCATCGGTCTCTCTATGCTTCTATGGGAAGCTGAAAAAAGCCCTTGAATATTGTAAACATCACTTAGCAACAACTAAAAACAATAGGTATTATTGACATTCCTTTCACACAATCACTAGAAAGAAAATTAACTCTTTCCCAGATAAAATCAGGACACTGGTTTACATTTAAAAAGAAAGGAAAGGGGAAGAATTTAGTTAACATCAATTAAAGTAGCTTAATACGCATTCTTGCTAACAATAAGATAGAGTATCATCATGCTGCATGAGATGAATCTTACCCATTATACTTTCCTTTTTTGTGGTTTGCTTGTTTGGATTTTTTTGTTGTTTCACTTTTGGATTTGTTTTGTTTCTAACTGATTACAACCATGTCACAGCAAAAAGTTAGCTTATTTTTTTCCCTTGAGAATCATGAAAAACTTAAGTAGAAAGATGTATAGAAAATCTGAAACCTTATGAAAATGACCTCCTGCCAAGACACTGAAACATGCAATGCCAGGGATGACCTTTAAAAATGATAATAATCATTCAAATTTCAGCTGGTATATTTTCCTTTAAATATATGAATCTATAGTGATTTCCTAATTTCTGAGGTATCAAAATGCCTAATAGTTGCTAAACCCAATAATTTTTAAATCCCATAAAACTTCTGATATCATGCATGGGTGAATAGAAAATATACCTTTCATCTATCCTTACTGAGATAGGGGCAAATGGGAGGCTAACTGTAATCTAAGAATCGTTGCTAGCTATCAATTTTGACATGGCTATTTGTATTTTCTGGAAAGCATCAGGTATTATCTGTGGAAATCATCTTCATGAATACAGATGCTGATCTTCTTTACATATATTTATATGTGTGCATGAAAATCAGTCTGAAAGCTGACGGTGGAAACTCTGCAAACCCTGATTTCTCACTCTGTAATGCATTGCAGATTCTAAACAATGCATTTTTTTTCAGGCCTAGAGAATAGATAGCAAGCAAGTAAAATAAATACGTTAAAGTTCCAGTTTCACTCTGCTTTCAAGATGTTAAATATTGCCTATTTCTACTGATAAAAATGAAAACCAAGTTTTGCAGTATGGCGCAGCATTATTCATTCAGGTATACATTTTCCCTTTTAATAAATAATGAAAATACTTCCACCCTTACATAATTTAACAGAGCCAGGAAAATGTGACTCTATTACCAGTCATACAATTTCAGCAAGCACTATGCATAATCATAGTGTGGAGATGCAAAAAGTGGAATAATATGGTAATTTCCTTACAAAGATAATTTTCAGTGTATCTTTTTTTCTTTTTTTTTTTTTTTTTTTTAAACTCTAGAAATAATAGGGACAATTTAGATCAAGCCTTGATGTTCAGAAGTGTCAGTATCTTCGCTGTTCAGACAGCTGATAGCTTAGTGCCTTTGGCTTATTATCTTTAATTTCAGCAATACTCGTCTTCTCACTGTATAATGAGATTTTCCTCTCCACTTAAAATAAACCAAACTACCACTCTGTTAATCTAAAGGTAAAAATTCAGGTGACTAAGAATGATATAGGAAGTGCTATAATGTGATGGGTATCAAAAATCATTCCAGAAAAAAAATCAGACAGAAATACAGAGCTCATGAACCATTCTATAACATGAACACTGCTATTTAAAATGTTGCATGTTTGTGTCCCTCCCATCATAAACTCAAAATCGCTTAATACTGTGAAAAACATTATGGCATTTAATCAAAATAGAACTAATACTATGTCAGATAATTGTCATCACGTAGGGATTGTAAGTACTTCCACCTGCAAGAGAGATGGAAAGACTGGTGGGGGTGAGAAGGGGAGTAGAGGAGGAGGTGGGATTTTTTGATTCCAGTCTAACCATTTCATTCTCCCTTAAAAAAAAATAAATCAGAAGAAATAATATGCTGTCTTTTATTCTTAAGTGTGTTCTTAAAATGAAATATATCTATTTTATATGGGTATAAAAGATGTAAATTATGTTTATTTAATGTACCTTTTTTGCATCTGTTGGACTGTCAGAACATATATTTTTATTTTGTATTGTCTTAAGTACATGACACCATGTCAATTAACTAGTAAATTTGTAGATGTCCTATTAATGAAGAAGTTTCTAAAAGATAAATGTAGCTGAGAAATAATATCTAAGAGAAGATGGCTAGCTCAATTTGGGAGTGGAAGAGTTAATGTTGACATTGAAAAACAAGTTGCTTAACAAGACCAGAGTAGCCATTTGCTTTCTTCTGTTTTCACTTTTGCCTGTAGTCATCACTGCGTGGGATAAGACCAATAAGGCATTTCATACAAAACTAGAAAAACTGAAAAACTCAAACAACAATAGAAAATGCTTACAGACAAGGCAAGTGACTTTGTGACCACAGATAAGTTTTTCTTCATTTAACTGTTCTATATTTTAGTGATGGTCTTAGACTACTGCTACCTTGAATTAGTAACCTTTATATGTTACATAGGTATTGAGAGAAATTTCTTTTTCTAAAAAAGTTAAATTTAACTAAATGATTTTTGCAATTTTTCTATAATGAAAAAAACATGAATCTGAGTTTACAATTTGCCATTTGGATTCATGACCCTTTTACAGCAGTCCTCCTTATTTGGATTACTACAATACTGATATTTCACATCTGGACAACTTGGGGAGTCTTCATATCTATTATTATAAAAAAATACTTAATAGGAATATAATAGCTCTATCTGAGGATATCATTGAACAATATTCTGTTCTTATGCATACAAAAATGCATAAGATATGCTTAATGTTTATTTTTTTTGTTCTATTTATAGTCCACAGGCACTCATAATTCCTTTTTTAAAAGAACCAAATGTTCTAGCCATATGGGACAATTCAGCAAATTAATCCAAGTCTGTAAAAAAACCTACACTAAGACTAACCCAGTTAAAAGCCTCTGTCAGAAGTGAAGAATGGTTGCCTAGAAAAGAATATAAGTATTAAGACTGAATCATTTCCCAAATAACCAACTGTGCTACTTTTTGAAAAGTGCCTGAGGGCTTCTCACCAAAATTTTCTAAAGAAGATAAAAAAAGTTAGGTCCACATAGACATAGTTAGACACCTAAATAAGTGTTCTGATTTTCACTTTTTCTATCCATGAAATGCTGAGTAGATAACAGCTCCTATTGGAATCAAATGGGATTGAGTGGGTCTCATGTCTGGTGAGAAAGGAATAATTTCTGCAATTTCACAAAGGAGTAGTAGTTTTGCCATCCTTTTTCTATGCATGCCTCATTATAATAACTTTTCATTTATGTTCCCTACAGTGGTTAAGTGATGCACTAAATATGGGACCTCCGTAACAGATCACTTAGTTAAGAGGGTGGAAACCAGTCTATTCACCGTTTCTGACCAAAATGTCCAAAACTGAAAAGGAAAAGGGGTTTTTGAAACATCGTTCAGGGCTTAGTTTTGTTCCTTTGCAATTCTTCCTGAATCTTCATGATATGATGTGTTAATAAATTGTTAATTTTATATATTTAAATGTGGCCTATTATAAAGCACAAGGAACGATCCTGGAACTAGTAAAGGCTTCCTCATCCCTTGGAAAGCACAGGCAGTTTATATACAGACGAAGGCGAAAAATTTCTACATCTTTGAACTTTCAAGGCAGGAAAAAAATGCATCTTAAAGACAACTGCTGAAATTAAAGGAAATTAATACATCTTTTTTAGCGTAGTACTTCTACGTTGTAATGTGAATGCCATTGCTGCTAGAAATTGCTAATGTGTTAAATTAAATGATAAGGGGGCTCTGAGTCTTTGTTAAGTAACTCTTACTTCTGAGGGATTGACCTTAAAACAAGCTTTTATAACTTCATATTGTTCCCCTAGCACGCAACAAGTATCTCCAGCTTTCTGTTTCTATGTTACTCAATATCATCCATCCTTTAAAAAAAAACACACAATAATATCAGATTTACAGTATTCCTAACAATTACTGTGCACTAGTCTACATATAGTCCAAAGAATATTGATGTATAATGGTCCTGTACAAGATTTTTTTTTCTTTTTCTCTCTCTCTCTTTTTTTAAAATATTTTTTTATAGATCGACATTAAACTTTGATTTATATGTGGTTTTATTCACTATTTAGGACACAGAAACCAGATGAACCACTTGATCTGTGTGGTTTTTATTGTAGGGATAGATACGACACACTCCTTATGTTCTGCTATAACAGTTGGGTGAGAAATGACATAATTCTTTTACCACACATTTCATGTAATAAACCTTAACTTCAAGCAAATGCAAGCTATAAAATTCTATTGATGGGTTTCTCAGATGCTGTACTGTTTTAATAGATACCTTTCTTCTTTCAATATGCTTTCTTTTTACTCTTTGACATACATTTTAAACAGAAATGCCTGTCAAGTGTCCAGCAGGGTGCACATGATAAACCCTTATGTATCCTTTTACTACACCTTAGATGCCATAAACTATACACAGAGATACATACAGCACTTACTATATATAATGGTGTAGCGGGGTACTGCTGATAGGCTTTTATAAATAAAGAGCAGTAGATATTTTCTTAGTGCAAAGGTCAGCAGATTAATGTACTGTAGGTTTGTATTCTGTAGCTGGCATTCGTTAGTAGCTTGGCTATTACTCTTCTTCAAAGCTGCCAAATGATACCAAAAGGTTCACAATAAAATACGATAATATGAGAAACTGAGTCTGCTGGGGAAAGGGGTTGTCATTTTGGCTAATTTTTTTTGTTGTTGTTGTTTTAATAGAAAGAACACAACTAATAAAAAAAACCCCAAACCACAACTGAGACAATTCATATCATGTGGCGACCTCACACACACACACACACACATTTGGAAGTCTTTCGAATTACTTTCTTTACTTTGTCTAACCTGCCCATCAACTGATAACAAAGGAAGTGGAAACCTTACACATTGTTGTATTTCCTTCATAGTAAGGCAGAAATCTTTGGGCACGTTCGATGAAGCAAAGCATTTAGAAAGTGGCCTAAATGGAGAATGCCACCTCTGCATGCATGTTTTCACTTAGAAATGGGAGTTGTAAGTTAAAAATGACCTTTTTTTTTCTTAACAAAACATGTTCAGATGAGTTTCCTGTGCAAAGAATACAGCTAAGCCTAGTCTTAAACTGAGTCAACATCTTCATAAATGCTGTTCAATATCTTCATAAATGGGATTGATGGGATTGAAAGCACCCTCACCAAGTTTGCTGATGACACTAAACTGGGTCATGAGGTGGGCATGTCAGAAGGGAGAGGCATCTAGCAGAAAGACCTGGACAAACTGGAAGAGTGAGCAAGCAAGAACTGTACAAAGTTTAACAAAGATTCCCAGAAGAACTGCTAACAAGACTTTCTTAGGAGACCTGATTCAAATCCAATACCGGTGTAAATTCACAATACTCGCATTCTAAGATGTCAGTGATTTGTGGCTCCTGATAACTAATTACAGCTACAACACTATGGTTATAGCTATGTTATAGCTACAACACAACACTATCTTCTGCCTCCCTTTTTGAACATTTCTTTTAGGTTATACTTGTGCCTTAATTTAAGTCTTTGGACTATCTACATTTTTCTAATCTTTTTCCCATAAAACTCATTTTAAAATCACCTGTTTGTTCTGTCCTCATGCAGTTATCTATACTGAAATAATCATCTTCAGATCTCAGAGTCTTGAGATCTCACAAATTGAATTCATGTGAGGAAGACATGGAGAAAAACAATCATCACCATCAATCAGATAGCAAGTACCTAGAAGTGGTACCTTTAAAAAAAAAAAAAAAAAAGTTAAGCTGATCTAAACATTATAAATAAACAAGATCAAAAAAACTTATATCACAAAACAACCATCTGGAAAAATGCTCACTTCAGAACTGAATAAATGACCGTAACTTTAAAAGAAGCATCTTTCCAGATCCCATCGAAATTCACTATGTATGGCTGGTTACCAATATCATTTGGCAGTGAAAATCACAAATGAGATCTTTATGTTGGACAGCAATACAAGTCATCCAATTTTTCAAAGTTATGTAGCTTCTGCCTTTCCTACTAACATTTATTAGGGCAGTAAGTGCTGTGTCACTGACTTTCTTATAGGGTAAATGAAAATGCTACGGTTTGAGCTGCAAATCTGTCTGTCTTTTTTTTTTTTTTTTTAAATTCTGTTTAGGAAAAAAACATGCTAGAAATGTATAGACACATCACACCACATAAAGTGTTTTCCCTCTTCTATTATCCATGTATATGCTATACATAGCCCTATATACACAGAAACTACAGACAAACTGTAATGTCTGAATAATAATTTTTAAAGGTTTAAAAAATAATTATTACTATTGCACAGCTTATAATAGTATTTGTAGTGTAACAACTCACATTTACACGTATACTTTTTACACACGAAGGCATGTTTCACGTTATATAATGAAAGATATTTACCATCGTGGTGATCCAAATTGCTTGTGTACATTTATATGATACATTATCTACTGCAAGATATTAGCTAACTAGAAATCATTGAAATAACACTGAAAATCACTGACTAAGTAGTCTAACAACAATGATACTGCGTGTTTGTTTAACTCCTGGGTCTCACAGAGTACGCATTACTGTGGCGAAAGATCCTAAAACCTGTATTTAGAAAGAAAAACAAGGCTTATGCCAGACTTTATTTTAAAAGATCTTTTTGATAATTCAAAGTAATTTACTTCCTCAAAATCCCAGAGGAAGTATTTTATAAAGCAAAAACTAAATTTAGATTTCTTAAGCCCTAGTGTCTTGACTTAGACCCAAGATCTGCTATATTTAAATCATTAACTGTCCTTGAATTATTTCTTTTGGTGTTGTAGCAGTATATTACTTTTAAATTGGACATTTAGACTCTTACCAAGCATCCCAGAGGTGTTGCTAATACATCTGACTTCTGCTCTTATTACTATAATTTCAGCACTGGTGCTTTCTGTCTTTAAAGATGTCACCGTACCTCGCACCAGTTCCAATTCAGTGTACTTGTACTCCATCACATTTATCTATACACATGTATGTTATAGCTTGTCTGCAGCTGTATAATAACTTATACGGTTTACTTACAGCATACTGTGACCATTGCGGCTGTTTAAATTAATTTGATTTTCTACAGCAGTTTAAATTTTAGCGGAAGTTTAGTGTGTCAAATCTCTAAAAAAAAAACAAACAAACAAACAAACAAACAAACAAACAAAAAAAAAAAACAAAAAAAAATTAAATAAGAGAAAACAAAAGTGCATGCATTTTGCAGTTTTTATATCAGATTTTTAAGTGATTCATTCCATGCTGCATGGATAATTGTTCTTTCTTCACAAATACTCTTTTCTACTTTGTGGTAGTTATATTAGTAAGAAACTGGATTAATGATTGAGTGAATAAAAACCAAACATATTTAAGATGGTAAGCCTCTTAATGAAATAATTTATATCTGATAGGCCAAAGAGCCACAACCTAGACACAGATAGGGTAAAAAAGGCGACTTCCTTGCCAGTTTTGAAAATAATTTGCAAGTTTGAAAGCACAATGGTAGTCCTTTTACCCATTTTGCTGTGATTCAGGGAAGAAAGCTCCTTCTCTCCCTTCCCCTCCCCCCAGCAGTAGCTGTGGAAGATCATTGCTACACCAGGCACAGCCTTTGTCATAATCTTTAAGGGACAGACTATCAAACTGCTATAGCAAATGAAACTGAAGAGGAATTCATTCCCATATATTACCACACTAAATGGCACGAATTGGAAGTGACAAAAGAAGATTTTAGCAGTATCTAGACAATTAATCAAGGTAATCACTTGTACACATCACAGTTCTAAACTTGCCCCAATTAAAACCAAATAGCAAATACATCTTCTGCTGTAGTCTATAGCATTAATTAAGCACACAGCTCGGTCTGGGCCATTGTCATTCCTCAAAGTCCCTGAGCACTCTCTCATTCCTTGAGAAAGCTAGATAAAAGTTTTCTTTACTGAGATTACAGCTGACACATGGTTTCTTCCATGGAATAAGGCCAATGCAGGCTGTCCCTGTGAAACTGCTCTCAGTTTCTCTTGACCTTCCACTGAAGGCTGGAAATTTCATCCTGTAATTAATCCTATGAACATTTTCAAATGTAAGAGACCAGAAGATATCTAGGATGTGCTTCACTGAACATATGGGTCATCTAACATTACCATTGAGGATTTCAGAAGAAGCATAGGTAAGAATTTTATGCACAGAGCACTTCAAGGAGAACTGAAGATCAATCTGTGGATTTACAGAGAAAGAGAGGCGACTGACAAGAACCAAAAGGACATTCAGATATCAGTTCCTTTGATTTTAGTGGGATTTAGGATTGTAAAAGCCATTGTATATCTGAGTCAAAATTCTCCTTAGCCCATCTAATGGAGAACATAGATCTTTTCAATTGCGCTGAATCAGATAAAGATTCCTTTGTCCTTTCAAAAAGTACTGATGTATTTTGCCTGAAATGTAGATGTACTCAGCTTGATAGTCAGTTTTATCTCTTTTGCTGATGCAGTGGACTTTGTCACACAGAAAGTATGTTTTTGGCACAAGGAGGAATCAAACTGTTTAAGCAGCCCATATTGAATCCACAGGACACGTTTTAATTACACAGTCAGAAGTCATTGCTTCATTTACGATTCATAATCATGAACATATTTATATAACAATTGTAATCTAAAATACAGCTCCATGGTACTGATCTGTACTCAGTAAATATTTTTAAACAACCGTATATGCATACAGAACAATATCTCTATCTTTGTAGGCATTATGGCTTCGTAGCCTAGGACAGAGACCTGTGGTTATTCACAGCACTTCCAACAACCTTTTTTATTCTTCTCTTTTTACACTTTCACCTCTTCACAGCACAGTCTAGCTTGAAATGGTGTTTACTCAGTGCTCAGGACTGGGAGTTCAAATGTCTAGCAAAGTCTTGGGATGACAATCTGGTACCTACAATTATAACATATATTGGTTTTCATGTGCTGCGTATCTTTCACGCTGTACTAATAGGTCTTATTCTCTGAACTGCTATTTCATATGTAGTTGTAAATAAAAATAGAACAGCCAAAAAAAACAGACTTAGTGTCTGTTTCAAAGTCTGTCCCGTTATGCACAGGGCTTTTTGGATCATGGTGACCTGACAGATAATAATCTCACACTAGAATTTTAAGAGTCTCATGTTTATCCTCCATTGTTTTGCTTTTAATAGGTGAGAAAATGGCAAGTTTCTGCAAATCTGTGTGAAGCACATCGTGGACATGACTGTAGAGGCGTACTGTTTTTGGCTTCAATAGATAATTTTCTTCATAGTAGCTGGCATGGTGCTGTCTTGGATAATACGTGGGTGTTTTAGTTATTGCTGAGTAGTGCTTACACAGCCTCAGGGCCTTTTCTGTTTCTCATGTTGTCTCACCAAGTTGGCTGGGGGTGTACAAGAAGTTGAGAGGGGACGCAGCTGGGACAGCTGATCCCAACTGACCAAGGGGATATTCCATACCATATGACATCATGCTCAGCGTATAAAGCTGGGGGAAGAAGGAGGAAGATGGGACTTTGGAGCCATGGCATTTGTCTTCCCAAGTAACCGTTATAGCCTACTGATGGGAATTAGAGAGTGAATTCCTGATTCTGCTTTGCTTGCACACGCAGCTTTTGCTTTACCTACTAAATCGTCTTTATCTCAACTCATGGCTTTTCTCACTTTTACCCTTCTGATTCTCCCTCCCATCCCACTACAGGGGAGGGAGGGAGCGAGTAACTGTGTGGGGCTAAGCTGCCCACTGGGGTTAAAACACAACAAGAGGTTGACAGCCTTATTTCAAACAAAATAAAATGGAAGTAAATTTTAAATTGAAAGAAGTTACAAAAAATATCCCCCCAAAAAAGTGTGACTTTTTAAATCCTGTATGCCTCCACAGGCTTCACTGTTTTTCATGCTTTCATTCTTCCGGCCCCATGAAGATTTGCTCCGTGAAAGTCTGCATTTTATATGAACCATAGAATACAGCCTTTGAACTATGTTTTTTATTAAATTTACAGAAATCCTATTTATTCAAATGATTTTACAAGAATAAATGCCTTCAAGTATTTGATTCTACCCTTTCTGTGCACGTGGACATTTGAGAACTCATTTCTTAAAGCTTCATGTACAAAGACATCCAACACAGCCAACATTATTTGCTCTCACCCCAAGAGCGATGTAATGACATTTTCGCCTCTAAGTAGGTCTCACAAGCAACAATGCAATAAAAACATTTGATTTAAACAGCAAACATTATATGTCTCTGATTAATAAGCACAGAATTGCAGTGACAAGGTCAAAGCAAAATAAAACTGACATAATTTGTTGAAACTATTACTGGCAGATACTGCAGCCCGAAATTTCATGAGATGGTCTCATAAGAAGTTTCAGTTTCATTGCTCAAATGGACCTGTTCCAAGTCAGTGGGGGAAAAGTTAATCTCACCTAACCGTAGGCATCTTGCATGTAGGTCTTAAATCTAACTGAGCTATTCTCTTTAGCCTCCCATTTTATTCACTAGAAAGATACAGGCACCACAGTGTCTGATTCACCTATATTTGATGTCTTTTTCAGAATGAGATTCAGTCCTTGATTCTTTTTCTAATTCATAAAGGGAGATTCATAGTACATAAAGGGAATATAGACAGCTAGCAAAGATATTTGTTTAAGCAGCAGTCAACATTTTTTTCATTGCATATCTATACCAAGTTAGTATATTTATCTATCTATCTGATAGATATGAAATATTCAGGATTCTTCAGAAATCCTACAACCATGAATGACGAATACAGACCTGCTTCTTCCTTGTTTGTTAGTCTTCCAAAAGTCTGCTCTAGAATCGATTGGGTGTATTAAGGCAAAACGGTCCTTATTTGGATAACTTATTTTGTTATACAGGAAATTTTCATGTACTAATCATATCATTTTTTTCTAATATAATTAAAGGATTAGCTACTGCATTGTAAGTTAACACCTTACTTCAATGTAGACAAATCCTCCTTATATAAGCTCACTTGAGTTCCTTCTTTCATTGATTTCCCTTCCCCAAGTTTTTTTCTGTGCATGCCTCAGAGTAAAAAATACGTTTAGAGTAACTGGAAGTCAGAGAACTCTTCTGAGAATTTGGTTTTTGCTGTCTGCAGTTATCCTAAAAGCACACAATATATGTGTCTATACGTAACATACATCCATACAAGGAAAGGAAGGAAAGAAAGATGGGATGTCAAAGAGGGAATGAGAGGCCATGACATGACATGCCTTGCTCTCATTTTCTACCACCAAAGAGAAGCAACATCTCAGAGGTGTGCTGGTGGGAGTACAAAGGATTCTTGGTGAGCACACTGAGACACTCCTTTGAGAACTGCTCTCTCTTGTGTCAGGTCTGTGAAGTCCACCCGTTCTGCTCAGTGTATGTCTACAACCTGGAAAGTAAGGTGTCAGCCTGTATAAGGAATAGTATGGACAATCGCATAGGGAACATTTATAAAGAGTAAATTATACACTGTAGCCACTTGAGGATATTCTACATCATATTTTCTGGTCATTCCACCTCAGAAATTACTTCAACAATTAGATAAAGAAAACTCCCATCTGAAGAGACTGAAAAGACAGGAAGATTTTTATTTTTAATTTTGGCCTTAAAAGGAAGTGCTTACACAAAGATACATTGTATCTTGAAGTTTATAAATTGTATATTGAATTATATATATTGAATTATATAAAATGATGAAAGGTATATACAGAAAGTTTGTCAGGAGTTTTCTGTGTCATAAGAGAGAACCATTTACTGAAATTAAAAGATTTGACTATGTTAAAGGAAGAAACGCTTAGAAGTCTACTAAGAAGTCTTAGAAGAACTACTACATGATTTCAGGAAGCAGAAACTTCATAGAATGTTAAGAATTAAGGAGAAAATGGAGAAAAAATGCTAAACACGAAACCTTTATATTAAAGTAGTTTAAGATGTTTGTTTTAAGCATTTTGAACTTCCAAGATTTTCTCAGTCTATATATCAGCAAAGGAGTAATTTAGATCCTATTTACCTCAACTTTCACATACATTCCTAATTAGCATTTCAGTTTATGTAACTTGATGGCTGAAAATATTAGTGTTTTAATCAATAACTTAGTGCTTTGGCCTTGTTCTTAATCCTGCAAAATCTAGCAAATTCAGTTAGAATAAATGCTCTTGTGTGAAACAGTAAGTGTATTCACACTGCATACAGTTTTAACTTTGTTACTATCAGACTCCCTTTCAGTTGCCTTTTGGACATGATCATAACTGATATGATTATATAGAATCATAGAACGGAATGATAGAATGTGTTGGGTTGGATGGGACCTTTAAAGGTCATGTAGTCCAACGCCCCCACAGTAAGCAGGGACATCTTTAATCATGTCACCATTATATGGATAGGGACATCATTATATGACATAAGTACCATGTAGTAAAGCAGTTCTTTAAAGAATGGTGCATAAAGGAAAAGGAAACAGTTTAAGGGAATCAGCCATAACATATCCCTTTTGGTGGGGGACTCTGGGACAGGAAGAGACATGTCAATGTCAGGGTAATGAACAGTAGGGGAGAAAATTGTTAAATGGACAAAAGAAGAACCAAAAAAAGAGATGTCTTTACAGACCTCACTGCATAAGAAGGGGCAAGGCTTTCCTATTTCCCAGTTAATTTCCCTGTTTTTTCATACAATACCTAGCAAATGGAGTAACAATTCTGTCATGAATTCTTAGAAGTTGGTAGAGTATGAATAAGCAATTATTTTAAGCCCAGACATGTTCTCTCACTTTCTCTCATTACAGTGTGACATTAATTACTGAAATAGTTATAGAAAATATGTGCACCATTCAGTTAAGGAGAAAACCTTTTTTATTTTTTTTTTTCTCCTTTTTTTTCTCAAAAAAAAAAAAAAAAAGAGAAATTTGCTTCCTTTCTAAGAAAGGTTCACTTAATTCATGAGTATAAATGAACAGGGTAGTGCCAGACATGTTCTGTGTCACTGCAGAGCTGTTCCAGAGACTCTAAAAATGCAAGGTTCAACAGAGCCACTAATCTCTGTCCTCTACACAAAAGAGAGGGTGGCCTTATGAATAGTAAATTGAAAGTTTTTTATCTCTAATGTCAACTTAATGACTTAAATGTTTCATCTTATTGCAAGAAATCCAAGTCAGTGTAATCCTATGACATGCTATGAAACAAAACCTAATCTTTTTTAAAGATGTAAGCATTTTCAGTGAGAACCAGGGACTTGAAGAGGGTAAATATGAACAATGACCTGACATCAGCAAGTGCTTTTATTCATTTGAAACTAATGTTAAGCTTCACTTAACCATCATATTAAAAGAGTTCTTGTCGTAGTAGGATACTTTTACTCTTCATGAACATAAGGAAGTGCTCTTATCTTTGAAACATCAAAGCTTTTCTGAATGAGAATAAAAGTCTTTGCAGTGCTTTCCTCTACTACCGTGACATAGAAATTTAAGGCAGAATGTAACATTGTCCTGTGTGGATGTTCAGACCAAATGGACAGACTGATAAATGGTGAAGATGGAACAAACCTTCATGTTCAAAATCCTGCATTAATAAGCAAAAATGTTTGATGTATCATCTGGTTACATTATGAGCTAAAGAATGGTTTTAATTTAAGTGGCTCCCCTGAACGCTCAGTCAGTTTGCACTTAAAAAATGTGAGGGAATTTTCTCAGAACTGATGAATGTGAAATATTCATAGCGGGGCAAAGGCAAAACCATAATAGCCTTTGCCCTCATTTCGATCGGTTTCTGCTTCTTTCCTCAGTGACATCTGTAATCATAAAATGAACCTTTTTTTTTTTTTCTTTTCCTGGGTTCAGTTCCTGAGAAGAGGGCTCCAGCCCCAATACCAATATAATTTTCATTAAATTAATTGTCACCGTTTGGACAGGGTGACCCTGATGGCACCACTGAGTCTTCTGATCAGCCTCTCCAGGGACCTTCACTGTGGTCCATGGACCCAGAGTCCTCCCCAGCCTGACCCATCCCACCTCTGTCACTGCTGCAGATAGGAGGAGCAGCCCAGGGACATCACTGCACATCAAGGGTTCCTGTTGGGCCAACCCTGGCATCTAGGCATCCTCCAACATATCCATCTGCCCCTTCCCTGTCATCCTGGGCTGCCCTGGCTTGGGAGGCACAGCCAGGAGACAGGAAGTCTCCTCCTTCACTGACAAGTGGGATCCTTGTGCCTCCCTGTGGGAAGGGGGTACCCAGAGCCTGAGGGCAACAGATAACCCCAGGATCCTCTTGGGGCTGTTTTCCCCACCACAGTCCTCAAGTGCCCCAGGCCCCGGTGCTACCTTATATGAGCAGTGGCCTGGCTGTGCCACCACCCTGACCGTGCCTGCTCCCAAGAGACCTACTGAGTGTGGCAGCCCTCCTTTTGCAACCCAGGAAAGTAATTACACAATAGCCACACCAAAACTGACATCGTCCGGTCGCACCATGTCCTCAACCAAGCACAACCTCAGCCCTGAGGTCCTTCAGCTCTGCCCAGCCCCACAGGCTGCAGTCCTGGCCTGCCCAGGCCCCACGGCCATGTCCCTGCCCCAGCCACACAAACCTTGCCCTAGCCTATATGAGTACAGCAACTTTGCTGATGTATTTAAGAAAGGGGAAGAAACCCAGCTGCCCATTGCCCTGATCCCAGGTGAGAAGGTACCCTTCGGGCATATCTGTGCCTTGTCACATCCTAAATTAGCAGCCCTCGAGAAGTACCTCAAGAACAGTCTGGCACTGAGGCTGATCTGCCCCTTCGTCTCTCCCTCTAAGCCCCCATATCTTTTATCAAAAACAAGTATGGGCATCTTAGCCTGGGAGAAGATTACAGACATGCCAATGAAGAACCAGCATCCCTTGCCTCTCCCCCAGAGCTCTTTGAATGTCTTCAGAGACCTGACAATTCACCAAGCTGGACCTGTGAAGAGATTACAATTTACTCCAAATCTGGCAAGGGAATGAGTGAAAAACTGCTTTCTGCACCAGGCAGGGACACAATAGGTATCTTGTTGTGCCACTTGGTCTGCTCAAAGCTCCAGCCACATTCCAGCACTTTCTGGTTTCACAGCAGAGCTGACACCCTTGTGGGAGAATACGATGTCTTAGTGACTGTAGACCTGTTTACCAAGAAAGCTCACTTCATCCCTCTCAGGAAGCACTGATGGCTCCACAGCCTGCTTAACTTGCCCTACAGCGTGATTCTTGGTGCTGTGGGCTCCCGGACAGCATCACCTTGTTCACAGCCAGATACTGGACAGAGGTCATGGGAAATATCTTCCAAACCCAGCCCCTGTAAGTTGTGAGGACACACCTTGCTGGCAGGAGAGTTTGTTATCAGGGCCTTAAGATCACCACCAGGACTGACTGTCCCTGCCAAGCCTCCCAGGGCTCCCCCCACCCCTGCCCACAGCCCTGGACCCCATTCCAGCTCAGGCCAGGGCTGTTCATACATGGATTGAGGACTAAAAAATTTTCAACAGGATAACACATACATAACAGTCGTTTTTGCATTTTCCGTAGTTGCTTTACAGTGATGGCCAAATTTTTCCAGTCTCTCTTCCTTTTTCTTAAAGTAGGAGATACTGGTAATGGAAAAAAGGCAAGCCTGTCTCTTCTCTACCTGTTTTACAAAGGATCATTCTCAGAGAATATTATTATTCTGTTTTAACAGTTTTAGTAAGCTGCTCTTGACAGTGGATAGAACAAGCACATAGGATGAGTAAAAATGCCTGGATTTTTAATGTTAATTTCCAGGATTTCATTTAATACATCTTTTCTTTGAAGATCTTTTTATGCTAGGAAATTCACTGTAATAATACTATGCCATAAACAATAATATTAAAGCTCTTGTAAACAAACGTTGCTTGCAATAAAGTCAATACTAGATAATAGCTAACTAAAAAAAGTTACAGTTCTCAATTTGCCAAAACAAAAAATACTGGCAATGAAGTACAAACCACAGAGAATGCCACTCTTATATTAAATTACCTCTTAAGTACAAATTTTAAGCTGTTTTTGTGAGACTGAATAACTTTATGTCCTCCCTCTATAGCATTTCTAATTGTTTGCAGTTGAGGCTGACTTATGTCAGAATGGGTAGTAATAAAGTGCCTACTTCATCACTACTAAACTCAGTCCACAAGCTGCTCTCAATTTTATGAGATCCTTTTATTTCCTGCAGTGTTTGGGGTGGAGGAAGGAGGGAGAGGAGGCTAGAGGGAAATTCAGCAGAGGTCTTTGCTGGTTGCCAAAGAAATGCGTAATGAGCTAGACTGCGCCTTCTTAATATTTTCATCCTGAGACAAACAGTACACTGCTTCCCTGCAGAGCAAGATCCAGGGAGAGGTTGTAGAAATCGCCTGCAGACACTTGCAGGAGTTGCAGTCTGTTGCACAAGGTAGACCTGTCTTGTGTTGCTGAACAAGAAGTGGGGTGAATCCTGTCCTTATCAGTTCAGGTGGATTACACCCTTGATAGTGCCCTATCTACAGGGTATTGCATAATTATAGTTCCTGATGGAAAAATAGTGCTGTGCAAATCATGACCACAGGACAGCAATAAAAATTGAAAAGGGGGCTGTCCCAGTTCAGACAAGTCATCCTTAAACCACCTGAAGGAAAGCAGCGCAACACAGAGCCACACCGAGCTGTAAACTCACTTTGTACTGTGCAGAAGGCATGCACTAGTTCAGATATGGGAGAAAGGGAAAGAATAAGTAGGAAGGAAACTGACTTAGTGGTTTCAGCAGATTGCACTTAATTCTCAGGAGTTTTCAGATGATTTTGTCTAATACCTAGGTACCTCTTCTGTGTAGTATTGTAGGTCAAGCACATGCTTTCCTAATGGGACCGAGCAACCCAGAAGGAAGATACACTGCAGTGAAGAGAATCATGAAGGAAGGTGAATGCTACCTGAGACACCTATCTTTTGTGAGACATCATAAATGAAGAAAGAGGCAGTATTTAAAAAAAAGGTCACTCTTGAGTGCTCCTGTTGTCTGACACAACCGTCTTAACCAGCAGCTGGGCAACCCCTTTAAGGTACCTACTATGAGGTACCCAGTCTTACTCTTCAGGTTTTCACAAATCATACCAACTTCCTTCCTTTTCCATTAGCTCTTTTGTGAACTAGGATGATATTATTACAAGATGAAAGTTTTTGTATTGTAGCAAAACTTCCTATAAAAATGATCTTGTCTTCTGAATAACAACTTTACTGTAACAAGCTTTCATTGCCTGCCCTGAGAGAAAAAATACAGCAACTAGCCATATGCCAACACTCAGGGGAAACAGAAGCTGAGGCACAGAATATGCAGGGTTTTTTAACATTCAAAGGCAGGGAAATATTCCACTTTCTTTTTTATATGGGGATTTATAGTTAAGTGAGATACCTCAAAAATCTCCAAAACCAAAGAATCCGGGGATTCGCACTCTCTGCATCTGCTTTGGTTAAAATACATGTAGTGTTTTGCTGCCATGGTGACAAACATATCCATCCTGATTTCACTCTTGAGAGCATGGAGGATGAAAAAGCATTAAGTTACTATAGTTATAGGATGGCAAGTGTCACAGAGAGGGTGAAAAATTTATCCATTGTTTGGAATTATAGGTCTATTCTCAAGAAAAATGTACATTTATTTTATAAATTGTTTGCAGGCAGTTGCTGTTAGTGCCTTAAGAGAATATCAAATTCCAAACAATCTGAGGAAAAAATTAGGACTAAATATCTTCTTAATAGTTGGTTTTGATATATTTTTACTCACCAAAGAGTGATTTGGGGGATTTTGATGGGAACAAATGGGAGACTGGCAAAGTTCCTTTTCACTTTTCATAGCAAAGCAGAAATTCATCTGGAAACCATTAACACAAATTGGAAACAATAGCTTAAGGTGTTCCATTTGTATGTTCCATTTGTAGATTAACATATATGTGCTTCATTGTTCAGATCACCTGCTAATTCTGCAGATGGAAATCAAAGTACAGGAGAGAATAAAAAATGGAGGTGAGATAGACTGATATGCTTAAAAGTAATACTTTTTGTCTTTGTCTTGAAAGATGAGATATATAAAAAGATATTTTTTAAGATCTTGATTATTATTTTATATGGGTTTTTTTTCTGAAAATGAAATTTCTGATAATTAAAATGCTGAATATGTAAACAGAATTGGGGGAAGGGATGTCTGTGTGGGATGCAATTTCATTTTTCCATCCAATTTTTATAATGCTACTTTTTGCAAAAGATGTAGGAACCCCACAAGGGGATGTTGACTCAGTTGTAATTTAGAAGGAAAGTGCATCCTACTTGATAATCACCTGAGGTCTTTGAAACACCTTGATGGCACATCAAGAATTCCCATCTAATCCAGCTGAGCATTTTGTTGGCCTAGATAGGCATTACTTAGCCTGAGAAGTCCACTGGGAGCCAAACACAATTCAATATCATTACAGTGGTGTATTATTCATATATACTATGTTAGGACTTACATATTAAAGAAGTAAAATATTTCCCAAACACAATTGCTTACTGGCAATACTGCCAGGCACTTCAGTCACTGTGATGCAAGGTAGTGCTGGTGTTTTATATGTAAACACAGACTCAAGGTTATAACTCATAATTTTTTTTTTTTTTTCTGTTGTGCACTGTTAGTTGATCCTTTCTCACTGTTGTATTTCTTGTATGCTTGGCAAAGCAGAGATTCTTAGCTGAGGTTTTATGATATGTAGTGTCACAGAGTGACACATGACTTGATTTGTCTTTACAAAAATTCCCCTTCAGCGCTTACGCTTGAAGAATAAAATTGTGATTCTCTGCAAAGAAATGGGATTTCACTGGAAAGTTTGGCAGTAACTAACAATCCATTGTAAGACAAGAGCATCTGCAGAGGCAGATTATGTTGGTTTTTTGCCCTCTTGAGGCATTCGTTGTCTGTTGATGGCTACTCCAGGTGTCCCTCTAGATTAGTGTGATAGGTTGATACCAGCCCAGTCCCCATCCAGCCACTCGCTCACTCTCCTGTAGTGGGATGGTGGACAGAATCTGAAGGGCAAAAGTGAAAAAAAACCCTTAATGGATCAAAATAAAGGCAGTTTAATAAGAAGAAGAAAAAATAAAAAAGAAAAAGAAAAAAAAAAAGAAAAGAAAAAGAAAAAGAAAAAGAAAAAGAAAAAGAAAGAAAAAGAAAAAGAAAAAGAAAAAGAAAAAGAAAAAGAAAAAGAAAAAGAAAAAGAAAAAGAAAAAGAAAAAGAAAAAAGGAAAAGAAAAAAGGAAAAAAGAGGAACAGAAAAGAAAAAAGAAAGATAAACAAATAATGCAAAAGCAATCACTCGCCACCAGCGGACTGATGCACAGCCAGTCTCAAAGTAACATCTACTTTGGAGAAACCTATCCCCTCACAATCACTGTTATTTCTGAGTATGATGTTATGTGCTGCAGAATATCTTTTTCTTCTGTTTTAGTTTGCTGTTTTCCTTCCCAACTGTTTGTGCACACTGAGCGTACTCCCTGGGGTGGCAGTGTGAGAAACAGAGAAGGTCTCTATGCCGCGCGGGCACTGGTCAGCTACACATAAACCATTGCTGTGACAAAACACTGCTTTGGCTCAAATGTAAACCTCTTCGCCATATAGGCTGCTATGAAGAAAGTTAACTCCATCCCAAACAGACCCAGTACAGTTAGTATTCAATGATTCGCTCCTTAGAGCTTTAGGGCTAAAGCCAAGTCTGGGTGGAATCCCCGTGACTGTAGAAAATGGAAGCATTTTCTTGGAAGCAAGGAACAATGTAGGTGGGAATGGAGATCAGAAGGACATCTGGCCTGAGATGCTGTGGCAGCCAGGGCTTCTCTCTTCTGAGGTTTGTTTCCCAGTGCCTGTTTGTAATCTCATCCTCTTTAGCTATTAATGTATAACTGCAAAGGATAAAAAATGTCCATATGGTTCCCAGAAGAGATACTTGATGCTAATATTGCATAGATACAACATGAATTGATTTTTTGGTGTTCCCAGTGTAAAGGTAAAATTACAAATGAGCCAGGAAACCCACGGTCAAAACTATAATTTTCTTTCAAGATTTCACACTTGCGCATGGACATACCCAGTGCCATAAATAACTTCAGAATGTGAATGCTTGTCATTAAGTGGTGCTGAGATAGAAGATTTGTGATGAGATGTCTTCTATCCAAAAGATGGAATGTGACTGCTTTGATAATCCCTGAACTGTTCAAAATAATTTATCTTTGAGAGAACAGGCTGATAATCTCAAAACAGGTTTATTATATAGCAGAAGATTAATGTAGGGTGAAAGAAAGTAGAAAATTATTACAAGCTACTTAATTAATGAAAAACTGTGAACAGAAAAGAATATATTAGAATAGCTCTGTTCTTGTTTGGACTTAGGGAAATTAGAGTTTACAGAAAGATGAATGTGAACAGGATTTGACTTTGCATCTCTGTAATGTCTCATGGATGAGAATCTTCTGTTCCATATGTAAAATGCATAACAGCATTTTATTAAATAAGCTAAGCATTCTTAACATAGCAAAAACTCAATAACGTATTATGTTAGTGAAGCCTTACACAAATTATTATTCCAGATAATGTCCATTTGATTTCAATGCGTTTCTCCCAAACATTACGTACCAAAATGCAATTACAGTAACTTCAAAAAGAAGTAAAAAATAATATGTTTAAACAAATTACGAAAAAGAAGTTTTTTTACTAGAAGGACATGGGTTTTGAACAGTAGTTCACTTGTTACTAACCTGATGTCACACTGAGAAAACAATAAATGACAAAAATGCATATTCTGAAATGGGGATCTGATTTGTCAAATGGTGCTGAAGAGCTGGGGCAACTCCTCTTGATGCCACTACAGTTTTCTGACAACTGAACAGATAAGAAATGATGAAGGTATTTGGTAATGTCACTGCATGCCTGTGTAAGGAATCCCAGAAACTGCTGCTTCTTTCAGCATCAATGTAATCATGCTGTTAAAATAAGGAAAATAGTATTGTGCCTCAGAATTTCGTGCTAGTGTTTTCCTAAGGTTCCCTTCTCCTTGCTGCTTTAAAGGAATTGAATCCCCGTTGTCATCCTAAGTGATAGTTAATGCAAATTCTCCTGATATTGGTCTGAGAGTGGAATGAAGCAGAAGTAGCCAGAATTTTCATTTCTACTTCCAATGGCCCGGTTTTCTTTCATATATCTGTTTTCTGTTTAGTACCACATGATTTTCATTTTCTAGTTGTTGTATAACTTCACAGGCCAAAATATACCATACTTGGGTTTGCCCCTTGATTGAAACTGGTAGACAAGGCTCTTTATTTTCGTTTTCTGCATTTTAACTTCAACCTGAGTTCCCCTAAGGTCACAGGTCTTTGGTCAGCTGCAAACCATCAAAAAAGCATTAATATGCATACTGAACAAACAAAAAACATCTTCCTTTACCATCACGTATTCTGAAGTCTCCAGTATGTCCCTTGTCCAATGAACCAATGGGTTACAGCATTTCTAGAGTGGAAAAAAAGTTCCGCAAACTATCTATCAGAAAAAGAAATCTCCAGAACAAAATTGCCTTTTAATTTATGCATGACTAGAAAAGCTAGTATTGTTCTTCCTGTTGCTCAGCATGACACTGCATAAGATCATATCTGGTCATAGTCATAATTCTCTAGCATTTCACCAGTAACAAAATGACCACAAGAGCTTTTTCATTTCGTATTATAGTGACAGTAATATCAGTACATTTGAGGTATTTAAGTTTACCCGGGCCTTCACACAGCCATCAGATACTGATGACTTTATGTCATAGTAAGAGTCCAGAAATTACTTTAAGCTGAAAAGACCCTGAACAATCTAATATCTTTTATATTTGGAACATTTAAATATGGGCACACAGGGAATAATTTTTAGATCAACAGTACTGCTTAAGGTGTTTATTGTTTCACCCATTCAGGAATAGTTTAGTAAGGACACAGGTTAAAAATGTCAAACCTGACACCGTTTGTATGGGAGAATGAATTATCCATATTACCTTCCAACACTCAGGAGTGTATGCCTTTGTAGTCCTGGTGGAGTAAAGTGTTTTTATCTACCTAACAAGAGTTTTTTATATATTTAATAATAACAGGAACCTAGAGGGAACTTGGGAATTTCTAACTTTCAATCATGCTTCAAATCATATTACTTATTTCAGTATTTTTTTTCTGAATGACGGGAGATTTGTTTCAAAATGCTAACTAAAACAAAGCCGAAAACTTTTCATCCTTTCATATGTAGAGTTCCAAGATACAATTGTAGTGGATTCTGAATGGATTTTGATGGGTTCCTACAACAGCTTCAGTATTTTTAAAACTCCAAAGTTAATACTCTTGATGCAAGAATTACTTAATATGATTTAGTTTCTAGAATTTCACTAACTGTGTAAGCATTTTTTTTTGCTCCATGGCAAATAGCACAGTGGGTTATAGTACAGGCGTTTTTTTTTTTCTGGATTTCAATATTCTCACATTTCAAGAAAACAAAAGATGTTTTCAATCTTGGCAAAACAAAAATTTATTTTTCAACAAAAGTGGGCAGATGTTAACATATGGGACAAAAGAAAGGCAGTGGCATTCTCCTCAAAACCATCATACAACACTTATGTGTCCAGTAGGAATACAATAAAATAATGTAAAGCATTTATTAGCACTGCAAAAGCTGTTCTTGAGCTGATAGAGAAATCTCATCGCAGATGCAAGCCTGATGCTAGTCAATCCATTTGCAAATATGAAGTCCAAATTAATGCAGGAATAAAACTAGAAGATGCAGGCCTTTTACCTTGACAACAACAGTTACATGGAGCAAAGATGAGAAAGTGCTGCAGCTGAAGATAATAGAATACTTGACCCATATGTGCTTGAAAGTGCTTTGAGCTTTCAAAGGACTCAGGAATAAAGACTCCCTACTGGAAGCCTCAGTGCAACACACACAACTGATAATCGTAAAAGAAAGAAGCATTACATATTTAGAATAGATCCTCAGTGTCTGTGTCTATGTTGACATATAGTCGTCTAGTACAAGCCTGCTTCATCACTCACTGGAGAATGTTAAATTCTGAATGCACCTATGAAATTAAAATTATCTTGCCTATGACACAGTATTCCACCTCTCTCTAACACTGAGTTCTTCCCATTTCTTTTGAAACATCAATAATTCTGCGGTGGAAGGGTTTAGATTAGTTATACATTAATTTTGGAAGGAGGGATACGTCTTAAATTCTTTAATGGAACTACAAGGTTTGTGAGTATTCCAAATAAGAACAACAATTAAGTTTCAGCCTAAACAATACATTTAACACACTATCTCTGCTTCACTGTTTCACTACTTTACCAAGCATTATTTATGTAGAGTTACTATGCTTGTCCTGCTTAGATAATAATGATACCTACACGCAAAGGGAGGAAATGCAAAGAGTAGGTATATAGAAGAATTATATTTTTTAAAAAAAAAGAGACAAGAGATTGGGGAAAAAAGGTGTGGAGTAGAAATAACAAAAGGAATCAGAAGAAGGGAGGAAGAGAAAGAATACAAAGAGCAGAAAAGAAGACAAAGAAAGACATATTTTTTTTCTCTTCTGTGCTTCAAGAAAACTGACAGAAAAGAAACACATGACAGATAATAAGTTACGGATGAGATGAGTGGAAATTATTCTTTTAAGAGAACACTTAAAACCACTATGTAAAAAAAAATAAATTCTGCATAAAAGTTTAGCTTTCGCTATTAGAATACATCAGAAGTATGACCTTGTGACAAGCTGAAGTTGGATTCATCTGGCTATAAAAGAAACAAGGTCCCACTGGGACCTTTTTGTATCCAGAGAGGATATAATACATTTTGTTTTATATTAGTTTGCACTGCTGATGCTGGCTGTGCATTTCAAAATTAGATTTGCTGAAAGAAAATATGATAGTCATTTCAAGAAAGAAAACTACATTGAAAGACATCAGAACAATAGCTAAATTTATTTTTATTTTTATTTTGTTTACTTGAAATGTCTTTGAGTCTTTTAAGTGTCATCTTGCACATAGTATTGAAAATTTTTCTTATTACTTTTCTGCATCATGTAATTACCTCTAACTTTTTCTGTTGACTCTACAGAGATGTAGGTGAACACCTCTTCTGACTCAATGGCACCAAATCACAGACAGAGGTCTGGTAGATGCCAAAAGTAAGTAAGTAAAATAATTTAGCTGGTCAAAGTAATGCAGGATAGTGCCTGTTTCAGTACTGAAGGGGATCAATGAGGTTGGGAGGGACCTTAGGAGGTCTTTAGTCCAACCCCCTGCCCAAAGCAGGGGCAGCTCTGGGGTCAGACCAGGGTGCTCATTGGTCTATTTGGGGCTTTCTTCTCAACCCCAGTGGAGCTTCAGCTTTTCTGACACTGTCCCTATATACCTGGACAATTACAGATTCCTCCTGTGCAGGCTGCCCCTGCTTCCAACCCCCATACTGCCTTTCTGTAGCAAAGCCAATCTCCTGATACGGGTTGAGGAGAAGTAATGATTAAGACTAATTTCCTTACAGTATTTATAAGGAATAGGTTTGTCAAATCAGATAAAAGGAAAAATGCAAGGAAAAAAAACCCAACCCAACCAAACAAAAAAACCCAGCAGAACAAATGTCCTTACTGACCAAAATGATTTTGTTTTCTGTTCAATACCATTACGTACTATTTTTTTGGCTATATGATTCCTTGCTTTCACAGGATCTAAATCTGATAAAATAGTCTACTCTCTCTGCATGGCTTAATTCAGTGAGATCCCTAGTAAAACATCACCTGTGTCCACGCTTCTATGCATAAAATTAGGCCCACATTGCCCCAAATTAATATATCTGAAGCACAAATGAGGATGTTCTGTCAATGAACAGTACAAAGGAAGAGAGATATCTAGGGCAAGCTATAAGTACCACACTTGTCTTCCCAGGTACTAGGATATACCATTCTTGGGACAATGCTGTCCTTAAAGGTCTTCCAGCTTTCCCAAGCTCATTAGTCTCTCAGATGCCATCTACCAGTTGTGTGAATAAGCCGAAATCTGTTTGCCTGAAATGCAGAGTCTGCACTGTATTACTCGTCTTCCACACTCACCTCAGGATCATCAGCTCCCATATTTAATGTCACTACAGCCTGATCCCCAATCAATTCATGCTTGCCAGTGAATAGCAAATCGAGCTGGGCATCCCTGATTGGTCCACCCAACACAAAGTACAAAGAAATTATCCCAGTGCCCTCCAGAAACCTCCTGGATTGCTAGTGTCTCAGTGTGTTGCCTTCTAGCAGATGACTGGGAAGCGAAAATCCCCCATGAGAACAAGGGTCTGTGACTCAGAAACTTTCTCCAGTTTTTTAAAGGATCCTTCGTCCTTTTCCTTATCTTGACAGTGTTAGCTGCAAGACAATCCCAGCAGGATGTGGCTATTACGGGCCATTCCTCCAACCCTGACTCACAAACTGAACCATGCGGTTATAGTAACCCAGCGTAAAACCTACCCAAAGAAATAACTGACAAAGGACACAGGAGATATAACAGACAATGAAGGACTCCTTCTACAAGACAACTAGGATAGGACTAATTTCAATAGAGTCTCAGTACACTTTTACCACTGAGTTAGTACCCTATTTTATATTTTTAGTCAATGACAGAAAAATAGGTCATTTGAAAGCACCATTCATTACTCCTGACAGATATCTGAAATAGACCAGATGAGTTGCTCTCTAGAATCCTTTTTCTTTCTATTTACTTTAGTCTTGATAAGTAGCTCAGATGTGGTTTTCTGCACTGTAAATATCTAAAATATGACAAGATGAACCTCTTTCTCAGTGAGCACCTACATTCACAGACCTGACAGTCCTGAAAATTAATTTGCTGTGTTTTTCAGCCAGGATGAGTTAAGCATTACACAGCCTCAAACGGGTTATTTTCCAACATTCACTGTAAATAAAGTAATAAAATATTCTGCAGTTCAGAGGAAGAGTGATCAAGGGAAAACTTGAACTTCAGACAGCTGATTGTGCCTATATGCCCTTCAGGCTGATCACAAATCATTAAATCAAACAGTAATTTAGATCTTAGATTTTTAGTATAGATAATTCAGATGACCACTGGAGGTTATCTAGTCAAATCTCTATCTCAAAGTGCAGTCAACTTAAAGTTACATTAGATTGCCCAGGAAATTGTCCAGTTAGGTGTTGAGTATCTCCAAGGATGGAGACTCTGCAACCTCTCTGAGCATACTGTTCCAGTGTTTGACCACCCTCGCAGTGAGCACTTTTTTCCAAATAGTCAACTGGAATTTTCTTTGCTAAAACATTTGTTTATTGTCTTTTGCTGTGCCCATCCAGAAAGATTTTGACTCCATCTTTGGCCTAAATACCCATTAGGCTGTTAAAGGCAGGAATGAGGTTCCCCGCTGAGACTTCTCTTGTCCAGGCTGAACAATAGCAGGGCTTTCAACCACTCCTCCTATGACAGGACAAAAACTGGAAACTACAAACTAAGGTACACTTTGCATTTAAATGTCCTACGGCATATTGTGACACGTAAGGACGGACTTGTTGCCATTCTATGGTTATAACTATAGTTGTCATTAACTCAGTTTTGGTCCTGGAAGCATCTGTTGAAAAGTTAAACATGTTTTATGTCGTGACTCTATGTCTTTTACAGATTCACCTTACCTTCCTTTTCTTCACTGCCTTCCTGTTGAGGTGAACTGTAATTTGTTACAGTTGACATTACTGCACATTGAGCATTAAGAATTCTTCAATTTAATGATTGATCCTAGGGAATTACATATTACAGTGAATATAGAATATCCAATATTTTTAGCTGTAATTTCTTAAGTTTAAGATATTTTAACCACACCATCTTTATTTTCAGTTAGTGACAACTAGCACTTAAATCATAACATATCATTTTCTTTTGTCCAACATGTAAATTTTTTAGCATTTTTCTTTTGCATCCATTTTTTATTTACTTTCTGTTATATTAAATTAAAGGTATTTCACACTGTATTACAAAATATTATTATTAACTATACTCACAAATGTGTTGACATGACCAAGCATTGCTTCTCCTGCCTCTCGAAGACTCTGACCTGTTTGTACCTAAAATATGCAGGAAAGATATTCATGTCTGACACTTTTGGGGAGGTCTGGGTGATAAATAAATATATCTATATTTAACTCAATAAGTTACTTTTTAAAAAAGTTCCTAAGATTTCTTCGTCGGTACTGTATTTCCCTTCTTCTGTTTTGTTTCCAGTCTACTTGAATTTATGGTGAGATATTAATCTGACCACCCAGATGCAGACAGCTTCTGTAGAAGATGAAAGATTGTCCAGAAAGAATAACTAGCAAAGTTTCCTGAGACACATTGCTTGTTCTTGCAGACAGAGAGGAAAGTTTTTCAACAAAATGTATAAAGATTACTACCCAGAGAAAATTAGAAAGGGAAACCTAAACCCCTTATATTCTGTTTATTTTAGAAAAAAAAAAAAGATACAAATGTGTCCAGCTGGCAAGAAACTACTACTATACAGAAAAATGATATACTTATTTTACTTCTTTTTTTCCTATTTTTAATTGTTTCTGCTTGCTCTATAATGTTCAAAGCCAACAGGTCAGAATGTTCATAAGGATTCAATCTAGTTTTCTTTGCACCAAGGAATTTACTTGCATGTTCTTTGAACTGAGATTAATAGCTTAGCTAACCCTTTCTGATCCTGCCATTTTGAAATGCTTTTAGGAATATCCAGTTGAACCCATTTCCCTATAGAGGCCTCCTCCACCTTCTACTTCTTGATGACTTTCACTGTTATTTTTTTATGAGAGAAAGGGTATGGATCCTACTGGGTTCAGTTTTCACTGCAGCTAACCTCCGTCAATAATAGAAGGAGAAAGTGTGTGATTCTTTTTTTGCTGATGATACTGAATTGTTCCTTGGGTGAATGAGTCTTTCCTGGGGGAAAAAAAGTCTAAAGTCTAATGGCATACTTATATGTATATATGAATATAATATGCATTTAAATTGTCTCGTGTTGACAGTAGGTTTCTTGCATAATGCAGCCTCTCTAGAAGCAAATACCCTCTGGTATTGCTCACCCCTTTTACAGAAGACTGCTGTAATGCCAGTCCAAACACCTGAAGAGTGAGTGGAGCTGTGTGTCTATGTGCACAGTATGGGGGTGAGATGGGAGAAGCCAGCCACTTGCAGAAGTGCTGTAATTCTCTGCTCAACCTAAGAAGTCTTCACACTAGTTTTGGGACCTAGGCCTTTTGCTTCTAGATCAAGAAATATGTAGTTATGATATCCTGTAGGACTGCTTAGTATAGATGTCCTCTGCTCTCAAACAAGGAGATAAATTCATCTGATTTCTCTGGCACATGAGCATATGAGGAGAAATCTCTGAAATTCTCAGCCTGCACTTAACTCTGTCTCAGTGGAAGACAAAGAGAATTTTACAGTTGATCTCAGTAGTAAGAGAAAGCAGGAAATGTCAAATGCATTTTAAAAACACCACTCCCTCATTTTATATGGGTGGATCAAAATAAGCAGAACTGGGTCCTGCACTTGGGTCACAAAAACCCCAAGCAGTGCTACAGGCTTGGGGAAGAGTGGCTGCAAAACTATCCAGTGGAAAAGGACCCGGGGGTGCTGGTTGACAGATGGCTGAATATGAGCCAGCAGTGTGCCCAGGTGGCCAAGAAGGCCACAGCATCCTGGCCTGTATCAGAAATAGTGTGGTCAGCAGGAGTAGGGAATTGATTGTCCCCCTGTACTTGGCACTGGTGAGGGCCACACCTCGAGTACTGTGTTCAGTTTTGGGCCCCTCACAACAAGAAAGACACTGAGGTGCTGGAGGATGTCCAAAGAATGGCAACAAATCTGGTGAGGGGTCTAGAGCACAAGTCTTATGAGGAGGGGCTCAGTGGACTGGGGTTGTTTAGCCTGAAGAAAAGGAAGCTGAAGGGAGACCTTGTTGTAGCGAGGTGGGGGTCGGTCTCTTCCAAGTAACAAGCAATAGGACAAGAGGAAATGGCCTCAAGTTGTGTGAGGGAATGTTTAGATTGGATATTAGGAAAACTTTCTTCACTGAAAACCCTATAAAACATCAGAACCGGCTGCCCAGGGAAGTGGCTGAGTCACCATCCCTGGAGGTATTCAAAAGACAGGTAGACATGGTGCTGAGGGACATGGTTTAGTGGTGGTTTTGGCAGTGTTAGGTTAATCGTTGGACTCAATGAACTTAAAGGTCCCTTCCAACCTAGGCAATTCTGATTCTATGATTCTATGATTCTGAAATTTGTACAGTTCCTGTAATACAGTATGTATTATAGGAATTTCATTTGATTCTGCTGCAAACCCAATTGCACGGCATCACATTTCCCCAAGCAACAGATGTTTCCCAAAATAACAAGTTTGTCACATCTCTAAATGTGATCCATAGGATCCACATGTCAACTACTATGCAAGTCATTTTACAATATACTATTGAATATTTTAAGCTAAATACAAATCTTGGACTTCTGGGTGCAGAGTACTATAAGAAAGAGCTATGTTTTGATAGCACATCTGCAATCAGATGTCACTAAAGAGACACAAAACAACGTCTTCAGGGGGCGGGCAGGACTTGCCAGCAAGGATGTCAGTTGTAGTCCAAGCACAACGTATGCTGTGAGGCATAGCACAGGATAGCAGTGAAAATGGCAGTGCATTATTCAATATATTCCCATAATACAATTCACGAAGGGACAGCTGCCTAGGCTTACTCCTTTGTGATTCAAAAAAAAATAAAATTCATATAGGCTTCTTATGTTTGCTATCAAATAAAAAAAATGGAGATAAGATTTCTCACACTGCCTATGTTGGTCTCCTGGTTGTCCTTACTGAAGTGAGTATTAACGTTCACTACAGTGGCAAATGACTGAAGGTAATGATGAACATCTTGTGGATTTTTTAACAAGGTCATGTCATTTTGCATTTCACCTTTTACCATAGTCACAATCCGTACGTATTACAGGAATAAGCAACAGGCTTTTTTTAAAAAAAATTGTCACCTCTGACAGTATTTTTGCTCAGTACCACAGAATATCAGAGTTCTGCTGCACTACCATAACCTGATACATAAGGTTTTGATCCCACACTTCATAATAATGGCTCCCAGACTGAAGGCTGATTCTTCAGCTGAACAAAACCAGCACTGAATCCTGATTACAATAGAGATATGGGAATTTACACAAGAGGAGGATATACTCTCCAAATTCATTCTCAAACATGTAGCAAATATGCAGTTTATCAGATAATTACAGATTTGCTTCTGAAAATGTTAGAGCCCTCCCAGAACCTGGGGACAAACAGAGTTAGACAAGAGTGGTCATGGTTATGGAGAAAGGCTAGTGTGAGCCTGCTCCATGAAAAGGCATCCAGGGAAATCAACTCAGTCAGGATGGTGCAAAACACCACCTTGAAGGAGCATACAGTGTAAGACTAGTTACCTTTATTGTTTGCACACGGGATCTTTGGAGCCACTTTTCCTTCTCTGCTGGGATGTAAATGCCTTTTGGGTAGAAGGTTTTACAGGTTGAATTTAAGTAATGTCACATTTTAATGCTCAGAAAATTCTATCTTCAGTAAATGGCTTGGGGATAGAGGGTTAGAGATTCTCAGAGAGCCTGCAGCAACTCTCCTGAAAGCTAAAGGTACAAAACATGTGAGGAAACCTATATCCAAATGTGGAGAACGAGACAGACGTAAGTCACTAAATAGCACAAAGAAAGCATGAACTTTCAAGAAAAAATTAATTTCATTAAATTCAGAGCATTGTTCTAAAGCTGGGGAGACAAAATAAATGCAGAATGAAATTATGTTAGCCAGACTATACACTGGAAACTTGCTAATCTACAGAAAAATATGACCATCCCTTCCCTAACCCCCACCCCCCCATCCTCAAGAACAAAAGGTGCCTGATTCCTGTTCCAATTACATTAGATAAGTTCAGACATCACTGACCGACTGCAAAACCCTCGGGAAAAAAAAAAGTAGTCTCCTGCCTTCAAGATATCTGGAAATCCATGCAATACAGAGAGGAGGAAAGCACATCTGTGACACAAGGCCTGCGACACAATGCGTGTATTGTCTCTCCCAAGGATACAGCTTGCCAGTATCCTGAGTACAGTATCCTGAGACACCAGGGCTGGACAGAAGTCAGTTATTCAGCAAGGTAGTGTTTGAACCTAATTCCTGGCAAAGATGATACTGCTCACTGTAATGTACAGATCACTATTGCCAGTGGAATAACATATTGCTGCATTTGAGCAGGAATGTTTTGCAACAGAGCTTGAGAACTTATACACAAAAAGTCCACCTGTACACTTGAGAGAGAGAGAAATCCTTCAAGCACAATGTGACCATAGGCCACAAGAGAGAGGTTTTTGAGAGCCACTGCTAGCTGCCCCCAAATGACTTCAGCATATGCTTTGAAACTCCACTGCCAGCAACTGGATGTACGTCAGAAAAATGAAACCAAGATGCACATCAGTGTCTTTTTACTTAGAGTTGCCTTAGAGCATGGAAATATGACATCTGAATGAGAGCTGGATAGACAGAAAGCACAGAAAAACATAGGAAACATAAACCAAAGCAGTTACACGTGGCTGCAGGCTCCCATTTAGACACTTTAAAACTGTGCTGCTACACCACCACACGGTCAGCAAACAAACCAAATTCCACAGTATGCTGTTTACTAATTGCCCTTCTATCATTCTTGGAGAATATTAATAACTTTTTTGCAGGAGTAGGAGGCATTTCTACCACTTCTGATTGATACTGCAGCACAGTTGAACACTTCAGCACACTGAGGAAAGTTCTATTAATTAAAAATGATATTCCTGTCTTTTTACATGGTCTACCATTGCCAAGTCGATGATAATTTTTTCTGACTGTGATGGGAAATTTCAATATATGCAGTGCAAATATATGGGGCATTTAAGACAATGACAAAGACATGGTCTATGTGACAAAATAACGTAATGGAAACAAGCAATTTATGCTATTTCATACAGTATGGTAGTTACAAGTTGACTTGTTTTCTTTTCACTTTCTCCTAGTGGTTATTTATTCCTATCATCTAAATTCTAACATACCTGTTTTGAACATTTAAATAGGAGAAGTATTATGCTGAAATAATTATGATCATTCCATCCTCTCCTCCCTTCCTCTAAAAATTGGACTGAAACAGCCTGCACTTCCAAGTGAATTTTGGGCTGGGACAAAAAATTCTTGAACCTTTAAACTCAGGCAAAGAATTCCTTCCTTCAGACTGAGACATGATCGTCCAGACACTTTCATGTGCTGTGCCTGTTGAATGTTGCCCCTGTGAGAAAACACAACCTTAAGCCTAGTACACCTGTCCCCTCAGGAAGCTAATATCAACACAGGGGAATATTTCATCCAAAAGATGAATGTCTGGTGCATGACCGAGAAAAAGATACAAAGACTTGCTCAGTGGATTGCTGTCTGCCCTGGCAGTGAATCAGGCATCTACCTACTGAGGACATTGTGAACACCTATTAAGTGGATGAATGCACCTAATCTGACTGAAAAATCACTGTTTCACTATTGGTATAAATGATTTTTATTCAATATTCCTTACAGCTGAGGAACAAGCTAATATTGCATGAAGGTTTCTTTAAAATCCTTTCAGCAGAATGAAACGATGTCAAGAGTTGCCAGAGGGCACTTCATACTAAACGAAACATAAATGTGTTTTGTAATGTGCTCCATCACCAGTATTTTCAGAAGGCATGGCATCTGTGCAGCCTCCAGAGAGCAGGGGCTCTGTACTACAGCTAAAGGAGTTGGCTTGACAAGCCCGGTAGGTAACCCAAGTGCTGAGCCTTTCCTGGCCCTTGAGCTCAGCAGGCTGTTGAATCTCCTTTCTGGGAGGTTTTCAAAGGCATGCCTAGGCAAAACCCCATCTGCCCGGATAAAATTGTCCTAATTTCCACCAGAGGCTGGAGCAGAAGAACCCCTAGAGGTCCCTTCCCCTCAACTTTTCTATAATTAATTTTGTAATACAGATTGCTGTCTCTGGATATATGGTGAGGAAGAGAGAAAGCACCAAGGAGCAGAACATCTGTGTATACTAAAGGGCAACGCTAGCCCAGAAGCAAATTTTTCTGACTTGCTACAAATACTTTTAGGCTGAATGTTAGAACAAAGGTTTTAAACATGAAATGGTGGACTCTTTTACAGTCTTTCAGTTGAATAAAATGACAGCAAAAAAGTAACTATCATTAAAATGGAGTTTAAGAAATTGATGGAGCTCGTCTCACACGGTGTCTTTGATGGTAAATGACTGAATTTGGTGATATTTCATATAGATTGTATGAGTACTGCTGGGGCAGTTATGTGGTGCCCTCTTGGCAAAATAGTCTGTGTAGGAGTGGACTGGAAGTTAGAATAAACTATACTTGAGTGGAAGACACCAGGCTGCCTAATAGGAATTTTGCCTAGGCAGATAACGCTGAGCAGGAGGATGACCAAAAGTCAGATTACACTGCAGCTGAGGATTACATAGACTTTTGGAGGGAGGCAAGGAGATGTAAGAGGCATTATCTTGAAAAGAAGTGTAAAAAGAGCAAGAGAATTTGCGAAAACTGGAGAGAGGGAAATGGGAAACCAGGTCTGACATTGTGATAAGCCGTCCCTGGCATTGCACTCTCTCTTCAGCTTGGATAAAGCACCATCCCATGAGGCGCTGTCACCCAGCCAGGGACTATTGATGTGGGGTATCACACGGGGACACCCTGGGTGTGTTGCCTTCCCGTGTGGGTCAGTGGGTGGTCAGTGGTGGCAGGGGCTCACTTGACACTTGGAGCAGCCACATCTCCCACAGGGAGAATGAGGGAAGCCCCATGAAGGGTGATGGTGACCCACACAGCCTGGGGGCATGCAAACCTACCTCTGTGTGTGTCTGGGCATTAGTTGCAGAAGAGTGTTTAGAAATCTGTATTTGTTTACTAACCTTTGGTAAGACCCCAGTATTGTGATTTATCTGTTCTATTCCTGATATTGATCCTGAATGTATAGTTTGTTCTTTGCTGGTTCATTACATGTCATTAATAATTCAATAAAGCACTTCGATACTGATTTGATTTAAACCATGTGAGCTGAGCAGTTTTCTCCCGCAACAGTGGTCACCTGTCAATTTTCCTTACATAAAATTCTCAAAATTATAGCTCCAAGATCTGATTTCAATCAAAATACTCTTATTACTTCTGACAGGCTTTAGATCAGTTTCAAAATCATTACTAGTGAAGGAAAATATATTAATTTAACAGTGAGCATTAGTCAGGGGGATGCAATGCTATTTAAATGAGAGACTGTATAGAGTTAAGGCCCTGGGGCTCAGCATCAAGTTAATACAATGACGCAGCTTTTATATTTATGTTAGTTCATGTTTGTCCACATCATAAAGTGCAGCTACCTATTAGGAGTTTTCTCAATATCACTTGAATTTTACCTTCGGATTTTCATAAAAGCTTTTGGAAGCAGTTCAATGAAAAACTGAAGAAAACATTTTAAAAAAAAAATCAAAATATGAAAACATGCTAAACTAGTAACAGACTTTTTTTCATTCCCGTTTTTAAATACATATTATATAGATACCTATTTTTAACTTTTTGGTTCTTGGGAGAAGCCAAGCCTCTGATATAGCACACTCAAGCTAGAAAGCAATTGCTAATTTAAATCACGATTTTACAATGCAGTGATGCCTCTTTGTTGGCATTACTCTTTCTCTAACAGTTTTGAAGTTTCCACTTGCTTAGTACATTTCAATTGAGGTAAAAGGAGTGGCTCGTTGTCAGTTTTCTGTTTTTTACATGCTTACTGAACTATGAATTTGCCTGTTCTTGCCCTAGTCAGTCACTGACTTCCCAGCATTTGTCCAATACCACTTCTTAGGAAGTTTGCCTTGCTTTTATGTGGTGGGGGAAACAGCATTCAGCCACATTCACCGCGCTCTGCCAAATGTCTCAGAAGAAACAATGGTGCTTTTCATTCTCAGAGACTACGCCTATACTAGCAGGGACAGAGGTGCTGCTAAATTCCTGGCTCTGGGCTGGAATATACCCCAATTACCTCCTGTTTCCATACAGGCCACGACCTGGGCATGCACCAACCTCCCCTCTTCATGTCAAGCTTTACGCTGAAAAGAAATGTGGCTTCTGCAGCCAAAGGGAAACTAAACAAGTCATCGTCTGTTGGATCAGGTTCCCAGACTACTTACAGAAGGATGCAGGCAAAATGCTAAATGTCTGTAGACACAACTTTTCCCTCTCTTTGGAAATCTGAGTGCTTAAACCCTCATGTTCCTCATGAATTCAATACTAAATGGCAGTTCTTTCATATCTAAGGTTAAAATGAACACTTTGAAGTAAAACACACAACTGCTTTTACCTGTGAGGTATTAATTACCACTCTAAGGACAGACTCATGTGGTCTAAAGAAACCAAGTCACTGAAATGTGATGACTGTTTGTCAACTGAGACATTGTATCAGACAACATGGGGGCATTTAGTTTTTCTTGTCAATTGTGAAGTGAAACACTTTCATTGAAGCTACAAAATCCAATGAGAGATATAGTTATTACAGCCACTAGGAAAATATGTGTGCACTGCAAATCACCCCACAATTTTTTCATTGAAATGTCAGGATTTAAGAACTTTACAAGAATTGGACCAGCCATAGGTCTTCTCCAGGGTGGCCTTCTCCAGTTCTCTTTCCCTTTTGTCTAACAGAAAGCTGGAAACCAACTCTTTCAAATGTAAGCCATTAAAAACTGTATCCCCATCCTTCCATTTGCTCTTGGACGACTGCCATAATTACATTGCTGCTATTCAGCAAGGACGGATCCCCCATACCTATCAATGGAGTGCTTTGCTGTATGCTGACATACAGAATGCTCTCAGAACATTTCAACCTATTACTGCTATCTAACACTTCCTTTGCACATTACATTAGAGCAAATAATCACACTATTTCCAAAACAGCATAACAAAATTAAAAGCTCCAGCACAATAAATGGCTTATAAACTTTTTGTGCCTGTGATTAAATCTTTGGCCAGCCTCTTCTCTTTTCTGCCTATGACCCTTTTTTGCTTCTCTCAGTTTCTTTCCGTATGCACTCTTTGGAAGATGTCTGGTTAGTTAGGAGTCCTGAGGGGCTTGAGCTGCATCTCCACTAAGGCAGATCATCCACCAAACTCATCTCTCCTCTCTAGGAGTCCTAACTCAAAGTGTAATCCCAACTCTTGTAGAGATTTATTTTTTTTTTTTTTTCTATGTTAATTTGACAGGAAAAGCAGAGCTCTAACAGAAAGCCTCAGAGGTACTGACAGGAGCTTGATTCAGCAGCTCTCAGCAATTTCCTTATTTAATGTGGGGGAGATCTTAAAACAGGAATGGCTCTTTATCCTCTCAGGTTACATGTTTTTTTTCTGATGACTTTTGCTAAAGGTTAATTATAATTATTCGTATGTTTTTAAAACAAAACTGAATTGTGCCATTCTTTTTTTTTTTTTCTGATTGTTTATTTTTAATAGCATTTATTTAACTTTTACAGGGGTCCTGAAACAGTGTTGTTTATTCATTTATTCTGCTCTTTAGTAATATCAAACCTGGGAAGCTTTATCTTTCTGATTTTGATCAACAACCATTAAGAGGTCTGAGGCTACTCCCTGTGATATTCGCTGTCATGCTGGAATCACTATCTTGAAGATTTTCTTTTAAACATTTTTGTTAACTAAGTCCCAGAGTCACAGAAGTGGGTAAAAAGTAACTTAAAACAATTGCAATATAAGAATTGCTGACATTCTGCCTAAGTGCATTTTCAATCAACTGATGTGAAGGAATTCTGGCACTTTCAGCTTTACTGATTTGAAAAACAGCATTTATCTTTTTAAGTGCTGGGGACATTTCCAGACTTTTTGATAACCTTTAGAATTAGGAGAAACTCTTTGGGTCTGGTCACTTAATCTGCTTTCCCTTGTGTCTTGTGATAACCATAACTTATGTTTGTTTTCCATGAATCACCATGCTTTACAGGTTAGGTTTGTCCCGGGACACAACTTCAGTAAACGGTATGACGGAACAGAAAACCCCTGTGGTGAGGGAGGTGTGAAATAAGATTTCAGGCTTGTCAAGGGATTTTTTCCTCTTTGCAGGTCCTGTTTGAGTGGTCGTTTTTCTCACCTTTCACAATAGCACAGCTGGACAGTCATATCCTTATAGCAGATGGCTGTGGAAGTGGTGCATTCTGGGGTTTCTCTACATATGACTTTTTGTTTTCTTGTCCAAAACTTTCCGTAATAGAAAGCCAATTTGTAGTTCAGTCACCCCATTTTCTATCCAAGGTTTGGCCAGCCTCATATTTATTTTTTCCTGATTTAATTTGCTGATCTTTATTTCCTGACCTCTGTGATAAACTTCAGCGATAAACTTCAGCATTAAATTGAGAGTTCTGGTTAATTAGGAAAAAAAATAATAAATCAATCCTATCATTAGGTATTAAAAGCTACACTTGCCTACAGTTTCATCCTGCTTTTCATAAATCCAGAATATCTATGTGTCCACTCAGATTATGCTGAGGAAGGAGGAAGATGACAAAGGCAAACAATAGGACAAAATCTTAAAAAAGAGTCCAAGTAATGTGTTTGTAACTCTTCTAAAGAGTTACTGATTTTTCTGTTCTTCACCTTAGTGACCTCACCTTTGAAAGATAAGAAAAGGAAGCCTCAGAGGAACGCATCAATTCTTCTTCTTCTATTTCCCAAAATCATGAATGTAGAGGGCCAAAGGTTCACCTGGATGTATCACCACTTTAGCAGAAGTGAATCCGTAACCCAGACCAAAGGGTCATTACCAGGCTGTGAGTGGAGGGAGGGGTTTGTATTTTATTAAGATCTAACTTACTTCTGGGTAAGTAATAAGGTGTTGCCACATTACTAGTAATTTCACAGGCTGCTGCTGTTTCAAAACAGTTATATATGAGAGAAATACTTTATGTTGTTCCAAATGGGTTTGGAATGGGTTCAAATCTTTTAAACTTTTTCGGAAATAAAGTATTTATTCACTTTAAAGTGCTAACCTACACCTGAAATCACATCCTTACTCTTTTCCACGTTGTAAACACCTAAGACTAGGCTGCCATGTGGAGCCTGACGGTTCATCGAGGCCCACAGTCAATGCCCTGCCACACTTTCCTTTGAATCCCGCTAATTCCATTGTTTATCAAGATCAATATTTGAACAATCTTTGATGAACCACAGGCAGCACACTGGAAATTTTTGTTTTCTTCATGTAGTGATTCTAAATATCAATGACTTTCTGATTATTTAGTCTCCTCTTCTGTATCATTAGGAATACTGTGGATATCCCACATTTCAGTGCCACAACTTCTCAGTCCATTGAAATACTGTAAGTCTAGTAAATCAATTCAGTTATAAAATGGGACAGGGTTTGGGTTGGTTTTTTTTTTTTTTTTTTCAGAATGGCAGTTACATTTTTTATGAAATAATAGTTAGTGACAGGTATCTCAAAGTAATTCCTAAATTAAGTTGGTTTTTTTTCCTATAGTGCTCCTGCATTACATAGATGAATAGATATATGGCAAGATCAATTTAAAGCCATATATGCTTATGGCAAATTGAAAAATTTTACATATGTAAAATGCTTTTAAAAGTGATGTGATTAAATCCAGTCTTTTATCCCACTGTCAGTCAAAATTACAGCTCACAGCTATACCCTTGTGGGACTAATTTCTTTTCAATTAATTTTTAAACTGAGCGTGACCTGAGATCATTTTGAATAACTGATGGTCTGGGGGATGTGTGGAACATGGGCATTTCATTAAGAAGCAAAGCAGTCTTTGTATTCTAATATCTGTAACAAACAAACTTTAAAAGAGTGAATACTTATATTCTCCAGAATTATCGTTTTCTCCCTTATAATGAGTGCAACAGCTATTCAGGAGGAAAGAGACAAAATCTCTCTTGCTATGTGAAGACCAGGTGAAGCACATTAATGGGCAAATAGAGTTTCTCCCTTTACTTTCTATAGGAGGAATCATGTACCAAACAAAGGAATGCCAACTCTAAACAGGGTATACGTATACTTTTTATTTGCCATTTCTAAATTACAAGATTTAGCGATTGTCATGTATTCAATAACACAGGAAAACTGGGATATCTTAGGGGCTGTACCACTGATTTATCCAATGAGTTCTTACCTCTGACTGCCAAAAGGAGTCTCCTGAGGGTCCTAGATGATACCACTGCCAGCAGAGGAGATGAGTTGTTGGAGGGAAACTCATTTCCAAGAGGAGCCATACATGAAAGACTTTTTCTCAGAGACAGAAAAGTGGTCAGCCATGTTGGACAACCTAAAGATGCAAGGTTTTCATTTGAACGCTCAGAGCTGCTTCTTTCCCTCTCTGTGTTGTTGGTTCCCCCACCCCTGCTAAGAGGGTAATATTCAACTCACCTTTGTGATTTGAGGGAGCAAAAGTTAATTGTAGCAACTGAATGTGGATGAATATCTGAATCTATTATGTTAACATGTTTTTATGCTCATCTCCTTTTTTTTTTTTCTCTGGGGGTTAGTGTGTTTTCATTCAAAAAAAAAAAAAAACAACACCAAAAACAGACTAGCTGGGGATAGGAAGAATGATACACTGTAGTACTGAAAGTTTAAAAAAAAATATATATTTTTTTTAATTTACTAGGAAAATGTTCTTTAAGACCTTTTCTTTAATTACATACAGTAGATCAAGACCAGGGTCAGTGTCTGTCTTCATTTATTGGATCACTCAGTGTGCCAAAGCAGTAGGATATGAGTTTGGAGTTATTCCTTCACAAATAACAGTTATTTGGCAAATAGCATGTCCAGACATTTTCCCACTTCACTGGTGCCATAGACACTTAGCAGCATGTTCTGCTCTCCAGAACATTAAGTTTTGCTATCTCTCCTGAATATCAGTTTTCATTTGGGGAATGCAGGTCCCAAGTATGTGCCTTTTCATCCAAAGTGAAATTATTTCCCTGTTATGTTCCTTTTTGTTGAGAACACAGACATTGACAGTTACTTTTTGTCCCACTACATATAATCCTTTTACAGGAATAGTAGAAAAAAATCTAGGAAAAGTATGCAAAAGCACATGCTTTATTTTTGTATCTTTATGTTGCATTTCTCCTGAAAGGTTTCCTAGCTTTATAGTTATATATAGAAATGTGTATGTGTAAAGTGATAACTTGAAGATGTTTCCTACTTACGAGCCAAAAATTATTCCAGAGAGTAATAAACTCACATGCCAAAAGCCCATTTTTATGAGTCCAATAAATGGCTGTTGATTCCTAATAGCCATTTCTATTGAGTTGTTATCCTAAGATGTGGTGTAAGTAGTAGAGAGATATGAACTAAAAATAATATTCACTTTTCTAGTGTTAGGTTAGGTTGGGCAGATTGAAATAAATAATTGAATTGAAGTAGCATAGCCATGCTTGTGGTTTAGACAAAAAAGATTGTTGCTTTCTGAGTTACAGAAGGGTCTGTCTATCTCTCACTCCCACTGGAATCATGCTATGCTTCCTGCTGTGGGATACATGCTGCTTTCCAAAGTCCCAGCTCCCAGATGCTCACCCTGGCCCCACAGAGATGCACATCGAGCCAGGGCCTGATTCCTACCCCCTAACTGTGTAGGTGCTCTTTCAGGTGAAGACCTGGGTACACATGGAGGAACTTAAAGCTCCCTGGATGGGGTATATTTGGGGAATAAGAGCACAATGTGCTCTCATCCAGCAGCCCTCGAGTCCAAACCATGAAATACACTGGAGCAGAAGTTTGAGTTGGTCTCTGAACAGCACTCCTGAGCCTGCCTTCATAAAATTGCAGCATAAGGGCCAAAAGGTTGTTCTTGCCCCATGACAATGCAGTCACGCAACTTTATTTTTTCTTTCTTGTAATTTTCTCCTTCTCTGTTTGCTGGTCTTGCACAGAGTGCAGTTACTGTAAATGACAGTTCTGTTTCAACCTCTGGTATTTAATTTATAGATAACACACAGTCTAATAATGTTATTTAATCTGAGAAGAAAAAAAGCCCTGGATGGTATTGATGAAAAGAGAAGTTTCAAATTAATGTTACAAAAATCAATAAAAATAAATGAGAATCAGTATATGGCTAGTGTCATGGATGTGAGAAACTAGAGACCTACAGTCTGACCCCAGTAGTGATAACTTCTTGCAAATTAATTTATTTGTGAGGGATGTCTATAATTCTTCATGCTTCATTATACTGGCAAGCACATGACCTGGCACTATAATTTGCAAGTGAGCATGATGTCATTTTAATGAAACATCAAGCAGGGTAATTCAAAAGGAAATGCCTACTATAAAAGAGCTATTAAATAATACTTAGCAATTATGGAGTGATTTTCTACTTCAAAGCCCTTCACAAACAGTCGCTAATGAATTTGCATAACCTCTCTGTGAGGAGGAGGAGTATCATTGTTCCCTTATGCAGTCACAGAGCACAGAAGCAACTTGCCCAAGACTGCAGAGGCCACGAGCATCAAAGCCCAGATCAGAACTCGGGACTCGATGACAGCCAGACATATGGCTAGATCATTACATCAGGCTCACAGCCTAGCAGGGGCCTTTATAAGGTCCTTAATTCCTTTGCATAAAGATTAGTATCGATAGCTCAGCCTCAGCTGCAAAGCCAGTGCCTACTCCAGGTTGTTTTGTTGTCTTGCCACAGGGCTGTTCAGGCTAGGATCTGAAACACAGTGTTACCCCACGACCCACAAACCTCCAACCTCAGGTCTCCTTACCCAGGGAAATGGTAAACACCACGGCCTCATCCTGATAGACTGCCAGGATGCAAACTTATATGCGCATTCAGACCCAGGAACCTGGAAACACTTCTATTTTACCATAGTTTAGACACCCTCTTCGTTAACTCCCTCCACCCTGCCCCCATGGTGGCTGCAGCACACCAATGAATGAATGTTGTAGCCACCTGAATCTCCTGGGATCTCAGGAGATACGTTTTAAAGTGAGTGGTTAACAACAGTGCAATCCACTATCTCTTCACAACTTTCCCTTTTTATTTTAATACCAAAGCACTGGTGTTTGGAAATCCCCACTGACATGTAAGACCAGATGCCATTTGTCATGCATATAGTGATTATTTGAATTTACCCTAATGATAACACTTCATTGTAAAACCTCAAACCATCACTACTTGCATTGATTGTGCTATTTTTCTTTGCTCATGATAGAAGGAATCATATTCATTTTGAAAAAGAACAAACTTTCTCACTGCATTGAATATTAATAACTGTACTTTTTTTCCCCCCCAAGCTTACAGTAGCAATGCCTATAAGTATAGATAGACATTCTGAGTCAGATTAATCAATCTATGAATCTCACAATCTTGGCAATACAAGACAATGTGTCATCCTTGTCAATAATTTTAATAATTCATACCCCTACATTTGGGAATGTATTTTACAAAAAGCATTCAAATGCAGGTGTTGCATTAAACAAATAGCAAAGGTTTTCTGAGTAAGCGTCTGAAGTATTTTGGAATAGCCAGATACTCAACTTTGCAATGCCTTTTAAAAACCTTGAGATCTGCCTCTTTCTGAGAAAACACTTCATTTGGACAGAATTTCACCATAGAAAAATAACCAAAAGCAACATTATTGACTGCAATTCAGTCTAGGCATTTTTGAGGAAACATAAATTTGGGTACCACTGAAATCCTGCAGATCTTTCTGCACATTAGTCATCGGCTTGGTTTTGTGCATTTTCCTTGCACAGGGGTGAAAGATGTAACATTCAGGAGATAACTCCCAGTAGCAGCAACCGTTGTTCCAGATGGTCACCCAGACCAGCAACTGGGACAGCTATTGTAGAAATACTTAATAAAGACATTTTCTGAGAGGGAGAGATATAGATATGTAGAGTGATACATATATCAATTAAAAATAACAAATTAAGTTTTGGATCCTTTCATTTTTTCACCAGGTCCATCTTTACCTGTACTAATAGTTCAGATTCACTTGAAAGCATTGTTTTATCACAAGTTTGAGAACGAAGTAAAATTTTAGGCAGAATTTGTTTGCACTTCAGAAATTTTAATCTTACTTCAATATGGTCATCATCAAGCAATTGCAGGAGGAATGCCTCAGATAAGGTGTGCTTATTTATCCAAAGGAAATGCTACACTGATTTAGTGCCTAGTTCTCACCAGGAAAGAAGAGTCATGCTTGGATTGTACGTAATAAAGGTATGGACAGTTATTAATATTGGTGTTGTAACACACATTCTCATCTTACTGTGTGGCCAATTTTCACTATATATGTACCAGAGAAGTATTTCATAACTCAGCAATTAGCTGTCTCCTTACAAGAGTAATGTAATTTAAATGCACAAGAATAATGTAATTTAAATGCTTTTTGGAACCGTGCTCTGTGTGAACGCATGCCTAAGTATTATTATCCTTCCCTAAAACTTGCCTTCGTTATAGCGAAATCCAAACTGGAAAGTCCTGGAGCAGCTCAGTGCCTCATCTGCCTCTCCAGGCATATCCTTCCAAGCTGCTGGAATTCATCTCCCCCACTGGAGTCCTGAATAAACAAGCCCAAGAGGGATCACAGCATGGCTCCACAATGAAATATTTGAGTAGGGTTAAGACATCTGGGAACAGTTTGGGGACAGCTTCAGGTCTGGAACTATCTATTTGAACCAGAATAATTTTGTTTGGCAGTTTTGGTCTTGATTTGAACTTTGCTTTCTGCCAGCTGGGTAAATCTACTCATGGCTGGGTGAACTGCGGCGTCTGTGGTTTGCAGATGTATGTTCTCGATCCTTCTTTGTTGACACTCCCTGCATTGTCTTCTTCACTTGGAAGACATCTGTGTAGCTAAGCTTTTTGCTAAGCTTGAGATCATTCTGAAATATAACCTTTATTTTCATAATGTAACTTAACATTTACACACAGAGGTTAGTATTAATTGTTATTTTTTCTAAAGTATTTCTGGTTCTGGACCATCCATGCAACTGCTAGATTTTATTAATTTACTAATTTTATTAGATATTCTAAAAGTTCATAAAACTGAGAGACAACTTTTGTGATCCTCTTGGTTAACAGTTTCCATTTTCTCAAAATTATAAATATGTTTTCAGTTCATACTCCATTTTAGGTGTATCTTTAATGTAGTTGTAAAAATCAAAGCAGAGACAGGCAAGTTTGGAGGGAACCTAGGAAAGAAGACAACCTGCATCCCATTTGCCTTTCACTTAATCAGGTTTTACAACACGAAAATAGAACTCCTTTTGGTTTTCATGAGTCCGAGGAGAAATTTAATTATCTGTATGATTAAAAAATGCACATACCAACTTATCTATTAATTGACTAGTGAATTTGGTGGTTGAAGGAAACTACAGGCAAACCTGAATATACCCACGAAATTTCAGACCCTCAAAGGCAATGAGAACAGCAGGAATTAGACCCTAAAACATTTGAAGACCTGAGGAAAAATGGTATACAAATGCAACTTTAAATTAGACTGATATATGACTGACAAAAATTCATATTTCCTTACGTAGTTAATGCATAAGGTCATATTAATAGATTGCAGAAAGCAGAATATTTGAGACAACATAGACTTTTGACTCCAGAGATACAATGCCTGATTTAAATGGATGTGTCTTGGATTAGTTTTCATTTTCTAAACAAAATACTGCATTAAAAATGAGGTATTTATCTTAACAGGCAATTTGACCTGAAAGAAATTTATTACGCACCTCAGAACTACAACAAACCTGATTTGTCATTTTGGTGTGCATATTTTATAGCAGTTTTCCTCTATTGACTTTTGCAAGATTAATTCCACTTTACGCTAGTAAGAATAAGAAAACAATATCTTGTCTTTTCTGTCTGGGCATAGCTTATAGTGCACCCACATCAAACTAATTTTTATTGCATATGTTATTTTCCATTGTTTCGCAGAAAACAAACACGCACATTTGTAGTGGACATTTGTCCTTGATGCAAATATACTGAAGTCAGTAGCAACAAAATTCATCTTTCTTAAGTAAACATTTATCACTGAACCAATTTATATTAGACATCCTTTATAGTCAGCAGAACGAAAGAAGCCTTTGCAGGGTGGGATTTACCTCATCCTAAAGACTCATATGAATCTCATTGCAGATATATGAAATTAGATCAGATGTATCTCACCCTTGGAGTCATTGAGTATGGTCTGCTTTGGATGGGGACCATCTGCAGAAGGGCAAGTGGGAAACCCTCTTTTATGACTGTAAAACTGTGTGAGACTTCACAACTGTGAACATTTCAGAACAGCTGCGGGGAATGAGAGCAGAGTGTTGCAGACAACTCATGTACACCACTGGCAATTTTTTTCATTAGACAAATACATCAGTCATGGATGCCCAATACAGCCTTGCTTATTGGAATACCTCAGGTGCTAAGTTAAAAATCCGGTGAGGCATACACTAACCATGCCCTGCATTTGATAACTATTAGGTCATAATTTGAATATATCTCCCTGAAAGCACTTTCCTTGCTCGCACATAATTCCAAGTTACGAGAACATTTCCATAATTTATCAAGCATATTTTTTTGCACTCTGTTCAGCTGAATTGTCTTTACTCAAAATTTCAGCTAGGACTTTCCGTTTCCCAGAGCTCAGTTCTGGAAAATTTCAGATCCAAAAATAATAGTTTCAGATATATATAAAGCAGCGTGGTGGTAAGAATTACTATTCAGTCTTATGTGTACAGGACATGGGGAGTGGAAGCCAGTACACTGAGTGCTTACCTGAGAGAGGACTTAGATGCTTAAAAACATCCTGAAATTTATACAGTGGTCCAACATGTCTATTTTCCCACACTAGCTATATAGGTAAGTCTTCATACAATGTTTAAAGTCTGATTAATACTTCTGTGTCGTGACCCTACTCAAAGAATGGTACTCATGGTTTTTCAGTAAGAGTCCAATGGCCAGAATACCTGCTCAGGAGGTGGAGGATGCACAGCTCTAGTCTTCAGTCCCACTCAGGAAGATTACACTTCCATCTCCCCAGGGACCGCCATAACTACAAAACTGCATGTTCTCCCAACCAGGAGCATTTTTTAAATCTTTCCCCTCCAATGGAGAGGTGTTCAGCCAGTGCTAGAGTTGGTGCCAGACAGAAAGCAAACAGAAGAAAACCGATTTGGGCAAAGCAGGCAAGGTAAGGAACTCAGATAGGAGCTCCAGAAATGTCCTCCCAAACTCTTTCCTGTGCAAAGTTCCCCCAGAAAAGGAATATCTTTCATTGCCCTTATTGTTCTTAGTGACTCTGTATAGCTTCACATGCATGCATCCATTCAGGAAGACAGAAATAGTCCATAACAAAAGCTGTACAGTTACTGAAGACATCTCCAAAAACCTATTTATTACCCTTACTGTCCCAAAATTAAAGTAATTAAAAAACTTTGACATAATTTCAGTGTAGTACATGGAGACTTACTGCTTATGGAGCAGTCTATGAATATCTTTTGTGATACCAAAAGTAACTCAAAAGCATGTTTGGTTTTTTTTTTTCTTCTAAGGGAGCAAAAAAGCCAGGAACAAAAGGATCTGTGTTTTAAACTCAGACCCTTATATCAAAGGCTGCATGGTCCTTGGCAAATGAAAAGACACTAAGGAATTTTTTGTTCTACTTTGGGAAAAAAGTATAAATACTACCACTCAATATTAATTAAAAATTTAATTAAAATGTTCTTTTAAGCCATTTTATAGTTTTATTCTTAAATACATCCCCACAGATCAATATAGCTGCATGTAAGAACCAGTCACTCAAGTGTTCATGTTTTTCCCAGACTAATTATACTGGCATTCGATACATACACGGATCCTTCCCTCATTAGAGATTCTAAGGAATTTCTGAGGACACTGCTAAATATATCTACAAGGAACTCCAAGGCCTAACTACCCAGTACATTTCTGATTCTTGGGAACAGGAAAAAATAACTTTACTTTAATGGATGTTAGTTTATGTTTCAAGGAAGATAAAAGATTTAATAATATACATACACACATTAATTTTCAGATTTACAACTGATGTTTTAATCGTCTCCAGTTTACAATGGACTTAATAGGAGTAAACTTCATCCAAAATTTCAGTCTGAGAAAGCCAAAAATTAGGGGAAAGTGTAGACTTTAGTCCTGAAATTTCTTATTTATTTAGAAAAATTAATGTTTGGATTATGGTCATGTTTCTTTGGCAATTTTAATTTTTTTGCCTTTTTGAGAGAGATTGGATGGAATGTGTCTATTTCTTGAATTTTCTGTTCATCTGGTAGTTTGGCTTTAGAGCTGTAGGACTGAACACTGTTGAGTGAAATGTCCCTCATAACTTCAAGAGGAATTGGTTGCAAGATAGTTTACTGACCACCAAGAATGATATTAAAGTGTGTGCTTGATTTGCTTTCAAAGCTAATCCCTTTGATTTGGCTGTATTAGGCTCCAAAATGAGGGAATATAATTCTTTCCTCTTTTTCCCCCTATATTTAAAAATGAATTATCAACTAAAGAACTAGAATGTTAAGAGAAAAGGCCACACATTTCCAACTTTTTTTCAATGTAAAACACAATTAAGCTTGGAGCTATTCCGAAAAAAAGATGGATAAACCCAAAGTCAATATACTGATAAATAAGACATTGAATTCCAGTGTGTTGTATCAATTTGTGAGGGACATTTTTATTTTTCCGTAGCTTATCAGAAAATAAAACAAAACAAAGCAATAAAGAAAGAGAAACTTTTTTCAAACTCTGGGTTCAGTTAGTATACAAGAATATTATCATCATGTCTCTCTGGCTATTTGATTCTCTGCAAGGTTCTTTAAGAATCAGTTCATTATTACGATTGCTTATGTAGCCTAGAAAATGTGATCAAAGCGTAGCAGCTGAAGTGATATATCCACAAATTTACAAAACATGAGTATCCTATTACTTTCAATAGGTGTCATCTTTACATTTGCATATGCAGGGACTCATGTTGTGATAGTCAATTGATGCAGAGACATCAAATGTAAAGGCCTCACAAGACAATTTCAGAAAAGAAACTTCAGTTTGCATGTGGTTATTTTATAAACTTTACCCTCCTCCTGCCACATACCAACCTGCTACGGTGGTTGATATATTTTATTTGATCAGTTGTCGCTATTTCTCAAGGCTGAATTCCTGAAAAAATATTTTTTCCAAGTGAGCATATACAAGAGCTCTACATCTAAGCTATGACTTCATATGAAATCCAAAGACAGCATCTGCAATAATGATTCCCTTACCCTTACCGAGGTATAAATAGATCCCGGGCTAACAGTTCTGTTTTCAAAAAGGTGTAATGATTTTCTGTGAATCCTCAGTGAGTTTAACACAAGGAATGAAAGAAAATATTAAACACAAAATGGCTGAAAGAAATAGTGTCATACTGTAATATGTAAGCAGAAATTATTTACTTAGATATAAACCTTTTTTTTTCCCCTACAAATTATCAGTTCTAACTTGGTGTTCCAATTGCTATGAAGCTTTCACTTTTTAATGGCAGAATCCATTTTAAAATATATTAGTTTACCCAAATATTTTTTTGGAAACTGTTTATATTAAAACAGCTTCTCTGTTTTACAGGCCAACTTTGTGTTTAGTCTTCAAGCTAAAAGCAAATGGATACATTCATTATCCTGATTTGTAACTTTCTTTTGTTTCCCCAGAAATACATCCTTATCATACAGGCAAGATTACAGTTATAATGGTTACCAACTTTTTTTACCTTTTTTAACTTTCCTGTTACCTTCTTTTTTTAACTTTATTACATCAGTAGGAAAATCTTAAATAATTTCCTGTACTTAAGTATAATATATATTTTTGATTTATAGAATATCCTTATCAGACAAATATCCTCAGTGCACTCCCAAGGAATGTGTTATAAATGACGCTTGGAATTGTCAAGGGAACAAGCTTTTATTCTAAGAAGATGTGGTACTACTGAAACTTTTAAACTTTTCTCTTTTTCCCATTTGCTTTTTTTTTTTTTTTTTTTTTTTTTTTGGTGCACCAGCAGACAAGGAGCAGGAAAGCATATTTTCCATTTTAAGCTTCAATTAGACTTCTAAGAATTGCTGTCTCTGAAGCACCCCACACACATACTCCCCCATGTGGGTCTAAAACCCACAATGAAAAGACTTTCCTTGCATGCTGTTGGACCGCTTTCTTCTAGGACTTTCATAATACTCCTGTCAACAAATTACATAAACTATCAGACAAATCCCTTGTAGGTGGTTTCCATGAACCCATGACACTAATTTTCTCAGCATCACAAAACTTATCTACAAGCTCTGAATACCAGTTACTACTTCACAAAATGGTAACGAACAACAAGAGATTGCTACTTTATTCCAGCTACTTTTTAAGACTACTGGTATTTTTTTCCCCTCTATTGACACCAAAATAGTTAAACCTAATAGAGATTCCTCTGCCCTGAAACATTTGTTCCTAACTTTCTGATTGATTTAGTCAACTAGTTTGGTTCTACAATTTTGGTAAGTAGCCATGAAACTGGTTTCAATTGAGTGTCCCAAAGTGACATCAGTTGGGAAATCAGTCATTTTTGTGAGGTGTGTGTGGCCCATGTGTGAGTCATGGCCTTACTGTATCTAATTGCATGGGTCTCTTTCATACCTTATGGCAGCTAGCATCACTCAGATATCCTGAGTGGTATGCCTAACCCCTGAGGCCAAAGCAGGAAGGTGAAAAGATTGCACAGTTTTTTTAGGTTTTTTTTTTTTTTTCCATGGAACATGGGTTTATGAGAAAAGAGACCATCTTCCATACCAAACACAATGTTGGTTTGATTTTGTGATTTATCCTTTTGTCTAATGTATTCCAAATTATGTCTCTTTTTAGCTATTACAACAAACACTTAAGTTTAAGGAGACGATAATCACCTTTCAGTAAAACACGATTTCCATCATAGTTTTTATATAATAGTTGACCATCATTTTAAAAAAATTATTTTGAATGAAAATATGCCAACCTTTCAAATTTTTTAGGAGCAACAAAGAACAGATGTTTCCTGAGACCATTAACTTCCCTTCCTCCCATTCAGCCCTTAAGTTTTTTTAAAAATATAATAAACCTATTTTGAAATATGCACGAAATCAGCCAGTGACCCTATTGAAGACGTTGCCATTGTACATGCTGATGACAAGCTTCACCACTATTTCAAATATCATGAAGAACAAACCAGTTTTGGGGAAAATACTTAGATGTTTAGTCTTACAGATCTCAGTTTTTGGGTGGCTTTCTTTAGCCACACAGCATTAAAGTGAGCTAACGATGAGATATCATCACATAAGGAAGTTGCCCCCAACATTTGAAATTATAGAAATATTGTTACAATATTGGAGAAGCAGGATGCACAGACATTTTGCATTTCCCTTTCTGGTGATGTTCAGCATAGTGGTAGGAAGCCACACCATCAGCCAGAAGGAAAATAACTTCTAGCTGAAGGCTAACACAGATTTAACATTTATAAACCAGCCAAAGTCACATCAATACCAAACAAAAAAAACCCCAGTCTTTTGAGGGTGTAACAGTAGAAACTAATGAATAAGATTTCATGGAAAACTGATTTGGAAAAATCCTGTCTCAGACTGAAAAAACACAACCATGCTAATTAACAGATGTATTGTCATATTAGCTTAAATTGGAATGGTAAATTTTATTGTCTTTCCTATATATGCCGGTCTTTTTATATTCATTTTTACTATTACTTTTCACAATTGAAGATAACTTATTGGAAAATCTTGACTTATAAAGGCATATCGACTTTTGGGGCTTGTTTCAGAGCTATTGCATCACCACCAGATATGTATTTATATCTAGATTTGTCTTCACTAAGTCAGTTGTCCAGGTGGAACTACACAACTCAATCTGGTTTTGCAATTTATCTCAGTAACCTCCCCATGATCCCAGCAGCCACTTAACACTTTAATCTGCTAGTTGTCCAGGTTTAGATGTGCAAAATCCCCAGATACGTAAATGGTTTACTTCATGCATGCACCCAAGCTCCCTTGACTACTTCAGCTAAAAAAACTTTGTAAACTCTGCCCAAATCCTATTGATACTTTTCTCCGCCATCATTTTAACTCTGCCTAAGTGTCTATAATGCTTGCTCAAGCCTTGGGGTTAATGGATGGTGCAAGCAAAGAGGCAAGTTGCTTTTTTTGAATGAAAATTGCATAAATTAGATTAAAGCATATATGAAGCTAGACAGGGATGAATAGGTAGGTACCGACCTCAGTGGACATTAAAGTGAAGAAAGAGCCTAAACAGGGAACAGATAAGACAGGTTGCTAAAAACAAGGTACACATCCTGGTTCCATAAGGCCAGGTTATTAGCAAAGGGGAAGTGAGGGCCTGGGGAAGCACATGGAGAAAGTCAGGAGAGAGGTTTAGCTATCAAGCTTTCATACTTACACCAACTAGTTCTTGACAAGCGTGAGGCCAAAAGACCATAAGGTATGAAATCTTTCAATCTGTGACTCAGTTTCCTTGCACTCACCATGGAGAGTTATTTGCAATCTTCTTTGGAAAAGGCTGATCCCAAAGGATATTACCAGCGTAGATAGCTTCCCTGGGGCATCTGTGAATGTTGTCCTCACCCATATGGTCTCCACTTCCATCAGCTTCTTTCTACCTGCATTTATCATCACGTGTAGTTATTTAATAAGCTTTACATTCCAAATAAATGCATAAATGCTTTTGGAGAATACAGAAAATTTTTTACAAGCTTCCTCATGAACCTGGAAATCTATATGATGTTCCCTTTGTAAGAAGGACTTTGTGCTACATGTTGTTTATTGTACCTAAAGGTAAACATACATCTGTCACTCACCACAGGCTACCAGGAATTTCTAAGTACTGTCTGTCCTCAGTGTTTCCCAGAACAGTGTCTCGCAGGCATGGCATTACAAAGAAGTTGATGAAAGCAGAGAGCAGCTCTGCACTCAGAGCCCTTCTGCAAGATGGAGATGTGAGGGTTTCAATGTGCACAATATTTTGTTCAGGAGCAAGAGAAAAAGGTGTCCATGGGAGAATGCGGAGGAGACTTACAGTCAGCAAGTGTTAGTGAGCATTTAGGAAGACCAGAGAAGTTGTGGGCCCACTGTTGAATGAGACAGGAGTCATGGTGACGGAGGATGCGGAGAAGGCAGAGTTACTGAATGCCTTCTTTGCTTCGGTCTTTTCTGCTCGGCCCAGCCCTCAGAAGTCCCAGGCATTGAATAAAGTAACAGGGAAAGAAGAAGACTTCCCTTGGGTTGAGGAGGAGCGAGTGAGGGATCAATTAGATCATTTAGATATTCACAAGTCCATGGGCCCCGATGGGATGCACCCGAGAGTGCTGAGGGAGTTGGCAGAAGTCATTGCTGGGCCGCTCTCCATCATCTTTGAAAGGTCCTGGAGAACAGGCGAGGTGCCTGAGGACTGGAGGAAAGCCAATGTCACTCCAGTCTTCAAAAAAGGCAAGAAGGAGGAGCCGGGGAACTACAGGCCGGTCAGCCTCACCTCCATCCCTGGAAAGATGATGGAACAGCTCGTTCTGGGCGTCATCTCAAGGTACGTGGAGGAAAAGAAAGCTATCAGAAGTACTCAGCATGGATTCACCAAGGGGAAATCATGTCTGACTAATCTGATAGCCTTCTACGATGACATGACTGGATGGATAGATGAGGGGAGGGCGGTAGATGTGGTCTATCTTGACTTAAGCAAGGCGTTTGACACGGTCTCCCACAGCATCCTCATAGGGAAGCTTAGGAAGTGTGGGTTAGATGAATGGACAGTAAGGTGGATAGAAAACTGGTTGAAAGATAGAGCTCAGAGGGTTGTGATTAGGGGCACAGAATCTAGTTGGAGACCAGTGACGAGTGGTGTTCCCCAGGGGTCAGTACTGGGTCCAGTCCTCTTCAATATATTCATCAATGACCTGGATGAGGGGATAGAGTGCACCCTCAGCAAGTTTGCTGATGACACAAAGCTGGGGGGGGCGGCTGACACACCGGAGGGCTGTGCCGCCATACAGAGAGACCTGGACAGGTTGGAGATCTGGGCAGAGAGAAACCTTATGAAATTCAACAAGGGCAAATGTAGGGTGCTGCACCTGGGGAGGAACAACCCCATGCACCAGTACAGGTTGGGGGCTGACCTGCTGGAGAGCAGCTCTGTGGAAAGAGATCTGGGAGTCCTGGTGGACAACAGGATGACCATGAGCCAGCCATGTGCCCTTGTGGCCAAGAAGGCCAATGGCATCCTGGGGTGCATCAAAAAGAGTGTGGCCAGCAGGTCGAGGGAGGTCATCCTCTCCCTCTACTCTGCCTTGCTGAGGCCACACCTGGAGTACTGTGTCCAGTTCTGGGCTCCCCGGTTCCAGAAGGACAGGGAACTGCTGGAAAGGGTGCAGCAGAGGGCTACCAAGATGATTAGGGGACTGGAACACCTCTCTTATGAGGAAAGGCTGAGGGATTTGGGTCTCTTCAGTCTGGAAAAAAGACGGCTGAGGGGGGATCTTATCAACACTTATAAATACTTAAAGGGTGGGTGTCAGGAGGATGGGGCCAGGCTCTTTTCAGTAGTGCCCGGGGACAGGACAAGAGGCAATGGGCACAAACTTGAGCATAAGAAGTTCCACCTAAACATGAGGAGGAACTTCTTTACCCTGAGGGTGGCAGAGCACTGGCACAGGCTGCCCAGAGAGGTGGTGGAGTCTCCATCTCTGGAGACATTCAAAACCCGCCTGGACGCGTTCCTGTGTAACCTGCTCTAGGTGACCCTGCTCTGGCAGGGGGGTTGGACTAGATGATCTCCAGAGGTCCCTTCCAACCCTATGGTTCTATGATTCTATGATTTTGCAAGCCTAAGGCTGCCCAGTCATTCATGGCAAGCCAAACAGATAGTGTGCATACAGGGCAGGTGGCCATCTGGCCTGGGAAGGTTGTTCTCCAATTAAGAGGAACAGGGTGAAAAGAGGGAGTCAACTAAATGAACTTTAGCTGTATAATTTATAAAACCCACAATGAAGACCTTTTTCAGCCCTCATATATATCCAAATTTTAGCTTTCCTGAGGTAATCTGCCTAATAGACAAGACAAACATTAGGTGTGTTAATCTCTCTTCTTTTTTTCTACAGAGGAATCCATAGTCTTCTCATTCACCTAGCCCCCCAAGTGAGCGATGCCTTTTATTTACTGCTGTGAGAGTCCCCTCCCCTTCTAGAAGTTAGGTCTGTTAACCTGTAGGCTTGCTAAAGAATTAAAGCTAGCCAGTGCACCAACAATAACACTAAAACAAGGCACCATGTTGGTTTCTGCCATCAGTACAAGAGCTTGAGAGATTCTTCTCTCTTCCTTCTTTAGCTGCTTAGTGAATTTAAGATTAACAGCCCCTTCTGCTAAACACTAGGTAGGAGAAACAAGAGCTTGATAGTAAGGACACACGTCCCATCCACTCGTATGACAAGCATAAATAAAACACCATGAAGAAGGAAGCTGATCAGCCACCCCAACCTTGTCTCAAGTGGCAGTATCATAGCCGAGACAGTCTGACTAGGGCAGCCAGCCAGCTCATTAACCTGACTGCCATAAAACCAGAATCCTATAACAGCTCAAGCTCTGGTTCTGCTGCTGTACAGGACATGCACCTTAATACGTTCCATTTCTTGCATTTTGTGTATTTAAAGCATCACACTGCATGTATTAAATAGTCCCTGGTGGAACTAAGTTGCATAAGATTTAAATGTTGGGAGTGAGGAAAGATTTCAGTTATTCCCTTCAAGCCTGCTTACCTAAAGATTGTGGATTTGCCTTTGCTTTTAAAGAGCCATCAAGTTTTTTATAATGAGCAATCAGTTATATTCTTTTTCCTTGGACTTCCTTTCAACTGGCATGAAATGCTACTGTAAATGATTCTGCTGTGTATGCTTATTATATTTCTAGGCTTGTTTCAAGGTGTTCAGATGAAAAGCTCCGTACAAGAGACCAGATGCCAAAAAAATATAAGGAGTTAAACTTGAAAAATCAGATTCAATCAACATCCATATTTTGCTTCAAAATAAATGCTGAATCCATCAGGCAAACAGTGAATATTTCAGTTGAAAAAGGTGTGTTTAAACAAAATATTCATCCTGAAATTTGGAAAGAAAACATCTTGTCCTTTCATTTCAAGATGATACTGTGACAATGAATCTACTTAAACTGGCTATGAAATAATCCCTTTTTCAGTCCAACTTTGATAGTCTTTTGTACCCACGGACAGATTTCAATCAAATTTAACATTGGGTTGATGTCTCAAGCATAATAAAGTTTCTACAGACTAAGAAAAAGGACAGCTTGATAAAGAAGGAAAAGCAAAAGTGACCAACAATGTTGAGACTGAAGCAGAAGCGCGAGAGAAGCGGACTGAGCTCAGCTCACATCAGATGAGCAGTCAGCACTGATTAACTTAGCAATCAGCATACGCAGAGCTCCCCACTCGTCAGAGGACTGCTGATTCTTGCGATGGAGGTGTTATGGGGACTTGGGAAGGGGCAGGGTCCATTGCAGAACAGAAGAGGTGGGCAGTGGGCCCAACCACAGAGCAAATCCAGCTTCCTTAGTGTATTGCTCATAAGAAAAGTTTTGCCTTCTCAAGGAGCAAAGTAAAGCACAGAGAACAGAAATGAAAATGACAACAGCTGAAAAAGAATTCAAGAAAATAACTGGATGCTAATTTGATATAAACCAAAATATTTGCAGTGGTTTGGTTCATCAATAAAAAGGAGGTTCATTTTTTTTCAGGGGCCAGTCGGGCTCAAACCACGACAGACCCAAAACAAGCCTATTTTCCAATTTTTCGCTTTGTCTACTGAATCAGTTATTCACACAGAGCTAAGTACATTATGTAGCTGTCAACTATATATAAATAACCGTGACAGAAACTCTGCCACAGAGTCCCACACCGCAGTGCAAGCAGAATGCTTGCAAGAGACATTGCACGTGCCAGTGGGACAGTGGTCCAGCCACACAGAACTGGCTCCTGTGACACTGTACCAGATACTGATCAAATCTATTTTGAAATTAAAGAGATGTGATATCAATAACAACAGCAAGTGTGAAGTAAGTTCAGGAATCCTTATATGTATAGTTCACAGAACAATGATTTTTCAAATCTGCTTCCTGGGCTTTTCTCTTCCTTCCCACTTGTAAGTTTGATGTGTGGCACATACAATGACACATTTACAGAAAATTCAGTAACTATGACAATGTCAAGGGGACAGAAATAGAAGTCAGAATAATGATTAGGGTTTTTTTCACCAAAATCAGCTAATATTGGCATTTTTATTTACTGTGGATATAAAATCAGCTCTGCTATTTTGCGATTTAGGACACAATCCTGGATGTAGTACAGAAATGACGTTAAGTTAATCTTCAGTCTTCAGAGATATTTTTTGAAATTTATTGATAATTTCAAAATCACGCTAAAATATTATTGCAACTGGATGTAAAAATTGTACAGGCTACCAGAAATTACAGATGAAAAAGACAATTCAGTTGTGCTAGCTATTGTGGTATGTATGTACATGCATGATAGTTAAATTTTTTAACTTGCAGTTGAGTGCTCTGGTGCCAACTATAGAAATGCTATTTGGTTTGGTTACAAAAGAAAATATGATACCTTTTTCTACCAGATATAGAATATATAGCTTTCTAAGAGGAATGCATTCATTCAGTTGTACTTGAAACACATTGCAGAAGAGAAAATATCATTTCAAGTGTGGTGAAATAAAATTTTCTGATACATGATAGTTGTATGTACTGTATAACTTCATATTGAAACACTAGTAGCTTCCTTTACAGCAGTGTTATTAACCATCAGTGAAATTCTACTTGACTTTTGCAAGAAAGCTTGCTGCCATTGAAACTTCTGCCCCAGATTGTGTAGAAGTAGCTACCAAATATTACATCAAGATGCTATCAACTTCAAAGCTATTATCATAAATTTTAGTTCAAAAATCAATGAATTAGCCTAACAAGCTGTGTTCCATTTTATGGTCTCTTTGTCTATGTAAAATAAATCAAACTAAAGGCTGAGATATTAAAACAATGCCAAACTTAGCCAGGCTGATTTCTTCGGAAATCCATGTCTGTATGTTTGCCTAGCTAGCAAGCTATCTCTGTCCTTTTGTTCATATGTTGAGAGGAGTCAAAAGGATTTTAAAAAGTTTTAAAAGATTGAAGCACTATTTTTGAACACCAGTAATCTCCAAGCAATTCTCTCTAAACGGAAGGGTTTTGTACAAGAAATAGCTGCTGTAAAGTGCTCTGACACGGCAGAAGCAGATTAACTCGCTGCTTAAATTCTGGACTCTGCTAGAAATGAATAATATTCAAGTCACAATATTCAGATAAGCCAAAACCGTAAAACCCAGAATATACACCCGCTTTTTGTGAGTATAAACTTTAGGTGTGCAATAAATGTGAACTTGGGCAAAATTATAGTTTTACACTCATTTAAATATGGTAGAATCAACTTTGTCTTATAGAAGATTGTGAAATTAATTCTAAATAAAAGTGGCACCTATGAGGTTGAAAGTATCGAAAGCTACACGCAAGTGAAAATATCATGTTCTTACCTAAAGCCATGTGAAATAACTGAACATTTTTAGAAAAAGTTATCATGGTATTTCCTTTAATATAATTTTAATAGTAAAATTTTATAAAAATAATCTTCCCTCACCAGTCAGCATTTAATTTTAAATTGAAATTATTAACCTTAATCTGTAACTTTATACTATTGCCGCAGGTCTGAGAATTATACGTTATGACTTCATGGTACAACAAAACACATAGAATGCCAAGATAATCCTTTTAATTAGAGTAAATGTAGTGAAATGGGAATGGTACCACGTTGGAATACTAATTGCTGTTGTTTATATATTTATCCATTGTCCTAATTATCCAACTGTTCTTATCTAGATCGCTGGGCTGTATTGATCTAGAGAGAATGGTTCAGTCTTTAGCTAAAACATCTTTTATTTTACATTGCTGTTCTTCAGAGTTGTTCTCTTAAGAAAAAGGACATGTAGGATTTTGTATCAATTTTTCAATCTATCACATTTCTAAGAACTTCATTTGGGCAAAACAATGCTGTTTGGTACCCATTCAAACATGGGAATATCCTTTCTATGTACACAGGGATGGCCTTGAAAGGCATTACTGATGATAACATATCACCTTTCCATGTTTTTCACTGTAGGAAAGAATTATGCATCATGTCAATGCCTAAGGCACTGCAAAAGAAGTTTCCATATGGTTTTAACTGTAAATTGTTCTTCAAATACGATAATATATTTTCTTGAATATAAGCCATTTAAATGGATTCTATTTAGAATGTCTTATTAATTTTTCATTCTGGTTATAGTCTCATTGGTCTTGTTTTAAGTAGTTTTCTCCAAAATAATAAAAATCCCAGCCTGCTCTTAATTTGCTGCCTTTTCTTTTTTTTTTTTTTTTTCTTTCTTTTACCTCACACAGGACAAAGCCTCAAAATTCCATTAAAAGTTGACTTGACAGGAAAATGAATAGTGGTTTTTATCTCTATCTTTAGAAATTCAGTGATAAATTTATGGTGTATGTCAGGCTGTTGTGAAATGCAACCATGGGGTACGAAGATAAAAATCTGCTTACTCAGGAAAAATTATTAACAGACCATGAGAGAACTGCATATAACAAAAGCGATTAAAAAGACAATCTGGATTTCATTTCATATCTCCACATCACAAATCAATTTTAAGCATATTCTATAGGTTCTTGTACATAACTATGAAAAGAAAAACCCCAAATTTTCTAATTCTTAACTCATAGCAGACAGTAGCTAAGGCATAATCTTTGTGCTTTATATGCCGTATACACTGTATATATAAAACAGGGATAAAACTGTATCTTATATGTGTAGGCATGTATACATTTTTGTGTATATATGTATATATAATTAAACTGTTTAATTTAGCATTTCTTATTAAAATTGTGCACTTGACCTGATCTATCACAAGTTTGCTTTTGTCTGATAACAGTTCAATTTAAAGTAACTAACTGGAAACACGTCAGTATATGTATTGAAAGAAAATCCTCTAAAATATTATGTAGTTATTTGTCAATACTAAAAGACAATTGATAAAAAAGTACTTGTTAAAATGTGGAACAATAAAACGTAGTTTTGTTTAAATTGTTTAATTGAAATTTGGAAAGCACAATAAAATTTAACACAGTATATTCAAAAAATCACAGAATCATAGAATACCAGGTTGGAAGGGACCTCAAGGATCATCTGGTCCAACCTCTCTTGGAAAAAGCACAGGCTAGCCAACATGGCCCAGCACCCTGTCCAGCTGAATCTTAGAAGGGTCCAATGATGGGAAACCCATTGTTTCCCTGGGGAGATTATTCCAATGGCTGATTGTTCTCATTGTGAAAAATTTTCCTCTTGAGTCCAATTGGAATGTCCCCAGGAGTAACTCGTACCCATCACCCCTTGTCTTTTCCATGTCACTCCTTGTAAAAAGGGCATCTCCATCTTCTTTGTAGCCACCCTTTAAATACTGGAACATGGTGATAAGGTCTCCCCTAAGCCTTTTTTTCTCAAGGCTGAACAAGCCCAGTTCTCTCAGCCTTTCCTCATATGGCAGGCTTCCCAGTCCTTTGATCACCTTGGTGGCCCTTCTCTGGACCCTCTCCAGCCTGTCCACATCTTTTGTGTATAGCAGGGACCAAAACTGAACACAGCATTCCGGGTGTGGCCTGACAAGCATTGAGTAGAGTGGGGTAATGATTTCTTTACCTCTGCTGGTGATGCCCTTGTTGATGCATCCCAGCATCCTGTTGGCTTGCGTTGCCGCAGCAGCAGCACACTGTTGGCTCATATTGAACTTGCTGTCCACAGGACCCCCATGTCCCTTTCCACAGAGCTGCCCCCCAGCTGAGTAGATCCCAGCCTGTGCTGCGCTCCTGGATTACGTTTTCCCAGGGGCAAGACCTGACACTTGTCCTTGTTGAACTTCATAAGGTTCTTGTTAGCCCACTCTTCCGGCCTATCCAGGTCTTCCTGCACAGTTGCTTTCCCTTCTGAAATGTCCATTTCCCCACTCAGTTTGGCGTCATCTGCAAACTTCATCAGGGTACACTTGATCCCATCATTCAGATCACTTATGAAGACATTAAACAGCGTTGGGCTCAGTATGGATCCCTGGGGGGCCCCACTTGTGACAGGTTGCCAGTTTGAAAAAGAGCTCTTTACCAACACCCTCTGGGTGGGGCCTGTCAGCCAGTTCCCCACCCACCGCACAGACCACTTGTCTAGATGGAAACACATCAGTTTCTCTAGGAGGAGGCTGTGGGGAACCATGTCGAAAGCCTTGGAGAAATCCAGGTAGACGATGTCCACCGCTTGCCCCACATCAACCAAGCAGGTTACTTTGTCTTAGAAAGCGACCACGTTTGTCAAGCACAGTTTGCCCTTAATGAATCCATGCTTGTTTTTCCCAATCACATGCTTCATATGACTTGTGATAACTCCCTGGAGGATTTGTTCTGTAGCTTTCCCAGGGACTGAAGTAAGACTTATACTAATTGTTTAAATAGCTACCTAGATAATATAATCACAGCCTGTGAACAAGAAGGAAATGAATACTTGAGCAGAAAAATATTGTCCCATATTCATTCAACTAATTCAAACCCAAATATTAGGTCTTAGTCTCAAATACGCACTCTAGCCACACCTCTCATGACTAAGCTTACCAAAAGACTACTTAAACAGTTTTTGTTGGACTTAATTCTCTTTCACATAAAGACTTGCTTCATAAATGACTCCCTCATTTTCTCACTTTCATACCTGAATCCTGATATGATTTGATGAATAGCTAGAAGGTAAAAAGCGCTTTATTAAAAAATTAATTAAATTTATTAACAATTTTTAAAACTTTCAGAATTAACATATTACTACTCACGTTTTGATGTTAGTTGGAGCTAAACTGGAAAGAAAAGAAAAAAGAGAAACAAAAGCCAAAAGATCCCAAACCAAAGGCAAAAGCTGATAGGAAAGCTTAAAGGTAATTGCACACTACAAATGCTTGGACTGCAGAGTCTAACCAAAGGAGACGAACAAGACTGAATTTTCAGAGTGGGGCAGTACATGAGTACTGTCACCGCCTTCTGCAGCTGTGGTCCCACGTTGATAGTTTGGCTGAATTCTTCCTGGGGCAGTTTAGATACATAATCTGAGTCCTGAGTTATCTCACAGCAAGCTGTAATTGTGGGAGAAGTCTGAAATCAAAGCATTTAAATAGTGACAGCAAAAAAAAATCAGTTTCATTGTTAAATTCAATAGAATTATTATATTCAAAACTGTCCAATTATTGTATAATAGATAGCTTCACTTACTGATATGAATGCTATAAAATCAAAGGTCTTTTGCCAATAAAATAAAAGCTCGGTTACTAACATGATTTTCATCACTAATTAATAAAAATGGGTTTCAAGGGATTTTATTACAATACTTTTAAAAGGGTTACCATTATCCACTTTGGACTTACACATTCTGCCAATTCTAGTTTTGTTAACGGTTGCCTGCATGGAGGAGAGACTGATATTTGTAGGAGAAAACAGAGTGCTATAAATTACAGGACCTTGACAGCATGGTCCTTCATTGCTTTCTCTCCACAAGTGTCAGTTTCCAGAGCTATTGGTGAGCAAAAGTCTAAAGAGGATATTTTCTGTATCATATATGGAAATTAGAGAATTCTGCAGGCCAGAACTGAGCTGGGTCTGTCATGAATATGTGTTAAAAAGAGATAAAAATTTTCCCATTTTGTGGACCTATACGACCAGCCTCTGTAACGTTTGCCACAAGAAACACAATGATAATATCTTTTAGCACCAGCAAAGGAATAATAAGAATAAAGAAGAAAGTCGTAGCCTAAAGGATGGTATGAAGCTCCCAACTTGGAACCACGTCAAGAACATCCCTCATGACTTACAGGACACATTCTTACTTTTCTGTCTCAGCTTGTGATTCATAGCAGATAACTTGATCCTTAAGAAATATTTTCTCATACTAAGCATAAGCAATAAAGTGCAAGAATGACTTGCTCTGTTGTTTTCAAAGTCCAGCATTCATAGATCGCTTTAATCCATGCTACAGCTGGGCTGCTTGCAGCTGGTGGAGCGGAACAGATACATCTCTGTTGTGACCTATTTGATCAATTTTAGACGTTCATTCTAGAATAAGAAGAAAAGCAGCCTCACAGCCTCAGGTGGTAAAGTCCAGGGAAAAACCCAGGCAGACATGGCAAAAGACAGAGGCCTCTTGGACTGTTGTTGGAGGGACAGGGTAAATCCCATATTATTTGCCTAGTTCACGGGGCAAATAATAGGGATTCACCCTGTCTCGTTCAGGGTGAAAATGCAGGAGGAGGAAATCAGAAGCCTATTTACGTACCTTTGCCTGGTCTATTGGCATGTCACTTGCATTTCTTTTCTACTATTGAGTTAAATATGAAATGCATATGTTCAGAACTAGCCAAATCTATATCAAAGGAAAGTTGGGTGGAGGGTTTGGGGGTTTTTTGTTTTGGTTTTGGTTTTTGTTTGGTTTTTTTGGTTGTTTTTTTTTTGTGGAAAGCTGTCTTCTAACATTTATTTATAATTCTTATGAATGCTTTGTTATTTATCAGTCAACCTGACAATCAGTAAATTTATCTGTTGCTCTTCCTTGCGCTCCCAGAATTACAGGATATTGTTGTTGAAGAAAGAGAAAGACTGTGTGTCGTGGTTTGGCCTCAGATGGCAACAAAGAACCACGTGTCGCTCGCCCAGCGCTTCCCGGTACGGGAAGGATCAAAAGAAAAAGGCAAAACTCTTGGGTTGAGACAAAGGCAGTTTAACAGAACAGCAAAGGGAACAAGAAAACAACAACAATAACACCGACAGAGAAATATACAGACGCGAATACGGAACCGCCGCTCCCCGCCGCTCCCCGCTGGTCCGGCCCCGGGACGCGCCAGCCCGCTCCGAACCCGACTGCTCGCCCCCTCCCTCCTTTTAATCTCAGGGTGGGCGTGGCTCACATGGCATGGAATACTTAACCCTGTCCCTGCCGGAACCAGGACATTATCCACCCCTTATTCCATACCATTTTGCCACGCCCAGATCTTACAGTTTTCGGAACACGTGACTGTATACCCGGCGTAGCTCATGCACACAGTCCATGGGCCGAAGATGCAGATCTTGAGGAAGTTGCTGGGCGTCAGCTCTGATCCCATCACCACTTTGCTTTACTCAACTGTTCATCAAAGTCCATTTGTCCTTAATTTGGGTGATTCTTACTGCAGTACAGCCAACAGCAATTATAGTAACGAGGACATACAGTGACAGTGTTGCACACGATTTGATTCATTGGCTATTCTCCCCCAAAATCAAGTCCCCATGAGGTACACATCGGACTTCCCCATCCTGCCGCATTACCCACCAAGTGCACCCAGGTCCTTGGGCAAAAGCAACCCCACGGATGGGTTTGCCTCTGCCTGAGGCAGGACTAACCCAGACTGTCTTCCCCAACATATTCTTCATGTGCACTACGGGGACCTTATCCCCTTCTACAGTACGTGGAAGTTTTGACTGGGCAGGGCCAGCCCGATTGGTAGATCCCCTGGTATTAACTAGCCAGGTAGCCTTTGCTAAATGTGCATCCCAATGTTTTAAGGTCCCACCACCCATTGCTCTCAGTGTAGTTTTTAACAGTCCATTGTACCGTTCTATCTTCCCAGAGGCTGGTGCATGATAGGGGATGTGATACACCCACTCAATACCATGCTCTTTGGCCCAGGTGTCTATGAGGCTGTTTCGGAAATGAGTCCCATTGTCCGACTCAATTCTCTCTGGGGTACCATGTCGCCACAGGACTTGCTTTTCAAGGCCCAGGATAGTATTCCGGGCAGTGGCATGGGGCACAGGGTATGTTTCCAGCCATCCAGTGGTTGCTTCCACCATTGTGAGCACATAGCGCTTGCCTTGACGGGTTCGTGGCAGTGTGATATAATCAATCTGCCAGGCCTCCCCATATTTATATTTCAACCATCGTCCTCCATACCAAAGAGGCTTCAAACGCTTGGCTTGCTTGATTGCAGCGCATGTCTCACATTCATGGATGACCTGTGCAATAGTGTCCATGGTCAAGTCCACCCCTCGGTCACGAGCCCATCTATATGTCGCATCTCTTCCTTGGTGGCCTGAGGTCTCATGGGCCCACCGAGCTATGAATAGTTCACCCTTACGTTGCCAATCCAGATCCACTTGAGCCACTTCAATCCTGGCAGCCCGATCCACCTGCTGGTTGTTCTGATGTTCCTCCGTGGCCCGATTCTTCGGTACGTGGGCATCCACGTGGCGTACTTTCACAACCAGATTCTCTATCCGGGCAGCAATATCTTGCCATAGTTCAGCAGCCCAGATGGGTTTGCCTCTGCGCTGCCAGTTGCCCTGCTTCCACTGCTGTAACCATCCCCACAGAGCATTTGCCACCATCCATGAGTCGGTGTAGAGATAAAGTACTGGCCATCTTTCTCGCTCGGCGATGTCCAAAGCCAGCTGAATGGCTTTCACCTCTGCAAACTGGCTCGATTCACCTTGTCCTTCACTGGCTTCTGCAACTTGTCGTGTAGGACTCCACACAGCAGCCTTCCACTTTCGATGCTTTCCCACAATCCGGCAGGACCCATCAGTGAACAGGGCATATTGCTTCTCATTTTCTGGCAGTTTATTATATGGTGGGGCCTCTTCCGCACGCGTCACCTCCTCCTCTGGTGACATTCCAAAATCCTTGCCTTCTGGCCAGTCCATGATCACTTCCAGAATTCCTGGGCGACTGGGGTTTCCCATTCGAGTTCGCTGTGTGATCAGTGCAATCCACTTACTCCATGTAGCATCAGTTGCATGATGTGTGGTGGGGACCCTTTCTTTGAACATCCAACCCAGCACCGGCAGTCGAGGTGCTAAGAGGAGCTGTGCTTCTGTACCAACCACCTCCGAAGCAGCTCGAACCCCTTCATATGCTGCCAAGATCTCCTTTTCTGTTGGAGTGTAGCGCGCTTCGGATCCTCTGTATCCCCGACTCCAAAACCCTAGGGGTCGACCTCGGGTCTCCCCTGGTGCCTTCTGCCAGAGGCTCCAGGTAGGGCCATTCTCCCCAGCTGCGGTGTAGAGCACATTTTTCACATCTTGTCCTGCCCGGACTGGCCCCAGGGCCACTGCATGGACTATTTCCTGTTTGATTTGTTCAAAAGCTTGTCGTTGCTCAGGACCCCATTTAAAATCGTTCTTCTTCCGGGTTACTTGATACAGAGGGCTTACAATCAGACTGTAATCTGGGATATGCATCCTCCAAAAACCCACAATGCCTAAGAAAGCTTGTGTTTCCTTTTTGCTAGTTGGTGGAGACATAGCTGCTATTTTGTTGATCACATCCATTGGGATTTGGCGGCGTCCATCTTGCCATTTTATTCCTAAGAACTGGATCTCCTGTGCAGGTCCCTTGACCTTACTTCGCTTTATGGCAAAACCAGCTTTCAGAAGGATTCGGACTATTTTATCCCCTTTCTCAAAAACTTCTTCGGCTGTGTTTCCCCATACAATGATGTCATCAATGTACTGCAGATGTTCTGGAGCTTCACCCTGTTCCAGTGCAGTCTGGATCAGTCCATGGCAAATGGTGGGGCTGTGTTTCCACCCCTGGGGCAGTCGATTCCAGGTGTACTGGATGCCCCTCCAAGTGAAAGCAAACTGTGGCCTGCACTCTGCTGCCAAAGGGATTGAGAAAAATGCATTCGCTATATCAATCGTGGCATACCACTTGGCTGCCTTAGACTCCAGTTCATACTGGAGTTCTAGCATATCCGGCACAGCAGCGCTCAGTGGTGGCGTGACTTCATTCAGGCCACGATAGTCTACAGTTAGCCTCCACTCTCCATTGGATTTTCGCACCGGCCATATAGGACTGTTAAAAGGCGAGCGAGTCTTACTGATCACTCCTTGAACCTCTAGTTGACGAATCAGCTTATGGATGGGAATCAGAGAGTCTCGGTTAGTGCGATATTGCCGCCGATGCACCGTTGTGGTAGCAATCGGCACCTGCTGTTCTTCGACCCTCAACAACCCCACAACAGAAGAATCCTCCGAGAGACCAGGCAAGGTGGACAACTGTCTAACTTCCTCCGCCTCCAAGGCAGCTATGCCAAAGGCCCATCGATACCCCTTTGGGTCCTTAAAATACCCTCTCCTGAGGTAATCTATACCAAGGATGCATGGAGCATCTGGGCCAGTCACAATGGGATGCTTTTGCCACTCATTCCCAGTTAGGCTCACTTCAGCCTCCAGTACAGTCAACTCTTGGGATCCCCCTGTGACCCCAGAAATACAAATGGGTTCTGCCCCTCTATAGCTTGATGGTATCAGAGTACACTGTGCTCCTGTGTCCACTAGAGCCTTATACTCCTGTGGGTCTGATGTGCCAGGCCATCGAATCCACACTGTCCAATAAACCCGGTTGTCCCTTTCCTCCACCTGGCTGGAGGCAGGGCCCCTCTAATACTGGCCATGGTATCCGGTACTCACTTCTTGCAGAAATGACTTGGAGGTTCCTTCAAGAGGATCAGAAGCAAGATCAGGCCTTATGGTCTGTCTGGGGAACTGCCCACTGGAAACTGGGGCGGCACTTTTCCTGGAGGGATCTCCTTTTGTGGTTGTCCTTCCTTGCAACTCCTGTACCCGTGCCCGCAGGATCCAAGTAGGTTGTCCATCCCACTTCCTCATGTCCTCTCCATGGTCTCGCAGGTAGAACCACAGGGTGCCTCGTGGTGTGTACCCTTTGTACTCTCTCTCTTGAGTGGGGAAATGTCTGCTTCTAATAGCTGAGATGCTGGCCCGTACAGGTGGGGAGTAGGACATATTCTCTTCAAGTTGCTGAACCTTCCGGGACAGTTTCTCCACAGCTGAGACAAGGGGGGAAGAGAGGCTTTCTTCATATCGCCGGAGCCGGCCAGCCACCTCATCCACCGTTGGTCCTTCTTCACCTTTCCATTCCATTACTGCCAGTGAGTTGGCATATGACGATGGTGCGCTCCGTACAAACTTCCGCCACATGGGCCTTGTGCAGTGCACCTCATCAGGATCTGTGGGCAAGTCTGTGTTGTCCAAGTCATAATAAATCATCTCCCGCACGGCTAATTCTCTCAGGTACTGGATACCTCTTTCCATGGTGGTCCATTTGCTTGGTTGACATACAACATCTTCACTGAAGGGGTACCTCTCCCTCACGCCTGACAGGAGTCGCTTCCAGAGGCTGAGGGCTTGGGTCTTTTTTCCAATTGCTTTGTCAATGCCGCCTTCCCTAGACAGGGATCCCAACTGCCTGGCTTCCCTACCCTCTAATTCCAGGCTACTGGCCCCATTATCCCAACACCGAAGCAGCCAGGTGACAATGTGCTCGCCTGAAAGTCGGCTAAAATCTTTTCGCATATCCCGCAGCTCACTCAGGGATAGGGATCGGGTAATTATCTCTGGTTCTGCCTCTTCCTCCTGTCCTTGTGATGGCCCTGGTTCATCGTCATCTCTTACTATGCGAACCGATTTCTTTGTGTACTTCTTCTTTTGTATGGGGGCAACGGATACTGGCACGGGTTGGTTCCCTGGTTCAGCAGCAGTGTCTGTCACCGGGGCTGGAGTAGCTGCAGTGTCTGTCACCGGGGTTGCAGTAGCCGCAGTGCCTGTCGCAGGGGTCGCAGTGGCCGCAGTGCCCGTCGCAGGGGTCGCAGTGGCCGTCGCAGGGGTCGCAGTGGCCGTCGCAGTGCCCGTCGCAGGGGTCGCAGTGCCCGTCGCAGGGGTCGCAGTGCCCGTCGCAGCAGCACCTGCCACAGGGGCCACAGCAACCGCAGCGCCTGCCGCAGGGGCCGCAGCGCCTGCTGGTCTGGTCTCTGTCTCTTTCTTCTGAGGGTGCTGCATAGCACTGAGCAGAGCCTGGTAGACACTAGCCAGGGCCCAGCACAGTGCGGTGAGTTGTGCCTCTCTAGAATAGCCACAGCACTTTCCCTTCAGATATTCTACTATTCTATCAGGGTCCTGTAATTGTTCAGGGGTGAAGTCCCAGACCATTGGAGGTGAGAAGTTCTCTAAGTACCTGCCCATGTTCTCCCACCTGCCATGCCACCCCTGACTGTCCAGCCTTGGAGCAGATCTCTGGGTGGCAGTCTTAAATAGTTGTTTAACCCTAAACGAGACCTGGAACATATTCAGCAAACATAACACTAGGAACATGCTGGTTTGAGCATCCCAAGGATATTCAAAATTCTCAAAAGCTGTCATACCTGACTCAAAGGAGAAAAGGGAGGCAAAAGAGCTGGGGAAAGTGTCCCCCCCTGTTTCCCCCATAGACTGGGTGTAATTATTAATGAATTCTGAGAGGTGGTACCCAATGTACGGACAGGAGAGCAAGATCACATAAACGCCCCAAAATAACCGTCTAACAAGTGATGTTATCATATCATAAGCCGATATTGCACAGGACAGCAAAATGATAATCCTCATCCCCCTCCCAGAAGTAACAAATATCATCACAGGGAGTGCATAAAACACATAGGAGTTTACATAACACAGCCATGAGAACAAATTAAGCAACATAGTGACCGTGACTATTTACCTAACAAATTCGTTTTTTCAAGCTCTAGTTAGATTCTGTCGTTGTCTCAACCCTTCGGGCCCCACGTTGGGCGCCAAAAAGGACTGTCGTGGTTTGGCCTCAGATGGCAACAAAGAACCACGTGTCGCTCGCCCAGCGCTTCCCGGTACGGGAAGGATCAAAAGAAAAAGGCAAAACTCTTGGGTTGAGACAAAGGCAGTTTAACAGAACAGCAAAGGGAACAAGAAAACAACAACAATAACACCGACAGAGAAATATACAGACGCGAATACGGAACCGCCGCTCCCCGCCGCTCCCCGCTGGTCCGGCCCCGGGACGCGCCAGCCCGCTCCGAACCCGACTGCTCGCCCCCTCCCTCCTTTTAATCTCAGGGTGGGCGTGGCTCACATGGCATGGAATACTTAACCCTGTCCCTGCCGGAACCAGGACACTGTGAAATTGTGATTTACTGGACAATTTTATGAACAAAATGAATAACTGAAAAAAATTTATAAAGCATGCCAGTATTAGTACTACCGTGTTTGCCCTGTAAACTTCACCTTATTGTTACCCTTGTGTGGGTGGATCAGCATCAGAATATTTTCATAAATTAAATAAATCTACCCTGAGGTTACATATTCTTCTTCCTTTCCCTTGGAACACATCTGCACACCAGATTACCTTTCCTACTTTAATGATTCTCTCCTAGTCAAATTGATTAGGCAATTTGATTGCTAATCTTTGGAGGCAGCAGATGCTGATAATTCTCTCAACAGTGTACTAGCAACTACTGCAATTGGCAATTTGCTGTTGACAATGCATACAACTCTCTTGGGATGATAGGTTTGTACTAACCTCAGGAAATCGCATCTTCTCCAGTTTTATAGTATAGTTAAGGATAAAAAATACTTCAGCCAAATATTTCAGGTGTGTCTCTAAAGTCAGTGTCTTAAATCCACAAGTTAGCAAAAATCTGCTGAATACACGTGGCTCATAATGACTTCAATAACATTTTGGATTTCTGGCATTTCTTAAGATTTATTTGAGATTCAAAACTTAATTTCAGGCAACTACATATTTTTTAAAAAGTCTGTTTTCATAGAGCAGAGTCTGCCAGACTGACTTGTGACTAAGATATTTCCCAAAAGACTGCTTAGCATTTGTGCACTAGAAAAAGCTACAAATCATCTAGGAAAACATTAATCACTACGTTTTGGCTCTCCATTTTATTAAATCCTATTTCAAAGTTACTGTAAGTCAACCATTTTCCCCCTCATTCTTGACATCTTCCACTTTCTACCCAATAAAATCTCTCCTCTTTGCAGTCTTATTTTTTTGCCTTCTGTTCGTATATAGTTCTTCCTGGTTTTGAGACTATCTACTTTTCATTCAGTTTCCTGTTCTCCGTGTGGTCACCTAAGATGGTGAGCGCACATAGAAACAATTAAAGCAGAAACTTTCTATGGCAAGAAGAAAAATAATACTTAATATCACCTGAGTGATGCAGCTATCAAAGGTGTATGGAAGGTGGCCAATAGGTTTTAACCGGGTTTTTGTTCAGTTCAATGAACATTGTAATAACAATCATCCATTTGCTCACACTTGTCACAACCTCAAACAATTAACAAATATTTTATTAGTATGTTACATAAGATACTCCAAACTACTTCAGCTTTATTTCAAAATAAGGTTCCACCCATGGAGTGTTGCTTGCTCAATAAATCATCATTCTTATTCCTTATTAAATTCCTTAGGTGGCTAGGTCATGAGGCTCATATTTATAATACGTAAGGTCAAAAACTGGAGCCTGACTCACTGGGACACTCCAGGATGTCTAGTCCTTTATAGTATTAGAAAATTAATGCAGGCTTGATATACTTTCATAGCAAAGGAAAATAGAAGTAATTTAGTCATCAAATACAGCTAAAAGGGGCTATAAAGAAAAAATCAGCATAGAATCTCTAAAGAATCTCTACCCTCAAATTCAAGTGATCAACTTCTGTTCTTATTTACAGTTCTGTCATTTTTCATATTACTTAGGTGTTATCATATTGTTTGACTTATATTGCTACAAATAAAATAAAACTGATATTTAATACAAACCTTTAAATAGAAATTTGAAATTAAAGTGAGGCATGTTATGTGCATTGATTTTGCCATTGACATTATATTAGAAGTTAAGATCATACTGAATTTGTAATATTTATGCAATCAGTGTAGGAATTCCCACACCAGCCATTTTCTTTCAGAATCATTTTACATTTTCCATGGCAATATGATGGTGTAGTTAGTACATTGCTGGCATTCTTTCTCAGGACAACATATTTTTTCTTCATATGAACTTTCCAGAGAACATTATTTTCCTTATAAATTTGGCTTGTCCATATGGAATTACATGCAAATCTATGAGAGCATTTTCATCTTCCAACACTCATGTTCCATTGCCTTACTGCAAACGCATTAGCTGAATGATATAGGGAACCATACTTACTCTTACCTTTGCTGCTCTTGCTTATTCTCTGTGCCCTTTAAAATGTATTTTATTTAGCTCAAGCAGACTTTTAAGGTGTTTGGTAATAACAGTGATGCACAAATGGAAAATTAAGGTACATATGTAAACACACAGTGGGTGAATACTTCCATTAGCATGAGTGTGTAATTGAAAAACAAATGGACTGATGCCCATATTTCACCATTTCACATGTGCACTACCCATTAATTCTTTTCTTTAAAGGTGAAAGCTAAACTCTGATGGTCTATTAAGGGTTGTCACCTTCATATAAAGTAACAAAAACCTCAGCTTTAAACAAGATATTCCCTTTTACTTGCAAAGAAATAGAAATCTGAAGATCTATAAAGGGAAAAGTATATTATTTTTCCAGCAAAAAGTGATCTGTTCTTACACCTAACTCCTTTCTTGACATTGTTGGGCATGTTAAGTTTTTAGTATGCAAGTTTAGTATGTAAGTTGCATAAACAAGCAAGGACCAAAAAATATTCCTTCCTCCAGCTACTTTTTATGTTTCTAATGGCACTAATCAGTATGAGCTTTAGTCATCTTTAACTTCTTTGAGTATTCAGTTTTGACTTTTCATCACTGCCAGTTCCATTACTGTCAGTAGACCCTTTGACATTGTTTTGGCTGAGGCAAACCACTGACTACTTCTGATTTTGTTTTAAAAATATATTTTATTCCCTTAAACTAACTCAATTTCAGATTGGCACTAAAAACCATTAGAACTGTACTCAGATCAAATGATAAAGGTAATTACATTAAAAGCATCTTTTTAAAAATTTATTCTTCAGACCAAAACGGTATTCTCCTAAGCCTGAAAAGCTTCAAGCCCAAAATCAGTCAGAGTCAGCTTGAGGTCCCGAATTAATAACATCCGAGCCCAAGACCTCAAATTTGTTTCTTTCTCATTGCTTACATTAAGTAATACTTATTTGGAGGATGCATCAAATGACAAGCCAAACCCTATTCCAGCCCAAGGGTTATCTCCTGGTGTACCAGCTAATCTCACCAGCCTTACTGAGAGCTGAGAAAAAAACCACAATGCTGTCCATTTATTTTCTCACTAAAACAGCCACAACATCTTACATGAAACATGTGTTTTCTCAGCATTATTTTCTCAGCAAAACAACAATATTCTACATGAAACATGTGTTTCATGTAGAAAAAAAGGTCTTGGGTAACCGACACAGAAGTGTTTAGCTAGAAAAGTAGAAGAATGTTGCCATTAGAGAATGAAGAACAAAGGCCAGCATGGTACCTGACTACTGAGCTCTGTCTTGAGAATATTTTAAAGGAATTGTAATTTTCCTAAATCATAATAATTAGTAAAAACTTGCTAGTTTACTGAGCAAAGTGAAATAAAATCGAAGAGGACATTCTGTAATTAATTTGCTTTAGTGCTTACTTACTGAACACTGAATTTTATAAAATAATGTCTTAAGCATTCATTTTGCACTTGAAAGATAGGTTTACTATAGCAGATCCTTTATTCAAAGTTCTTTATTCAGATATTTAAGTTTTTTAATTTGAAATGGTATAAGCAAATATGTCTTAACATTTAAAATAATTACTTTTAATTTCTTCAAGAAAATAGTAAGGTCAAAAAATTCTCAGTGCTGGAGTGAAAGCCAGTACAGAAGGCAATTACAGTTTTCACATTGCATATAAAGCCATTTTGGGCTGTTATTCATGTGATAACTAGTAACAAACACGCTGTGCTCTTGCATGAGATAGATGAGTTCACATAATCCTGATTGACTGGTGACAAGTGCAAGCGTTATCTCAATAGTATGGTGGGACCAAAGTGGCCCTGACAGATTGACTTGAAAATAGATAAATTCTTCTCCATCAGGAATTATACATTGCTATCAGATTTTTACTTGCTATAGGGATGGTGTCATGATTGACAGATAAATCAGTTTCTACCAGGAAAAGTAACTGTCGCCCTATCCATGTTCATATATACATTAATAAGAACAACATATATGTACACGCAGAAACCCAAGAACAGTGAAAATGTCAAGAGTGGGATTAATCTGAGAATAGAGTCACCAATGAGTTAGTAATCCACAGGTCTATTACTCACCTTTGACAGTTTGAGTTGTTTTAGTCAAGATAAAGAAAGGGTAAAAGTCATCTTATTGTAAGATGCCTAGAATAGGTCAGATGATTAGTTGTGCTCTAAAAGTCTCTGCAGCTCAGGTGCATTCAATGCATGTATCTAAAAAAAGGTGAAACACCAAAATCTGTAACTGTGAAACAGTTTAACTACTGCATTTCCGACCATGCTTATAGCACAGGTATATTAAACAAACAAACAAACAAACAAACAAAAAACAGAAACAAAAAAAAAACAACAAAAGAATTGAAAATTTAAGCCATACAATAGTTCATTCTTTCCTCTTGGACTATAGATACACACTTTGAGCTTGTCACATACCGTAGGCTGTGTACCAAAACCCTATTATAATTTCTATTAGAAATGATAGCTTTTACCACATGCCCTTTAATTGACTGCCCATAAATAAACCCTTCTTGACACAACCCCATATTATTTCAGCATTCACATCTATTAGTGGTCAAGAAAATTCAGGAAAGAAATGTGGTTGCAATACAGAGAAGCTATGATAATGGCTTTCCATTTAGAGGAAAGGCAGAAGTTATGCATGTTCAGGATTTAAATTTTCACATCTTTCTAGTTTCAAGGTAAATGAAATCATTTCTGTTGTTTACAAGTCTACAAGAACGTTTTCAGCATGCAAGTATGCTAGCATAACTGTTCTTATGAGATAATCACAAAAAAATAAATTTATCACATAGGATACTTATTCACACGCTAAATTCTACGTGGATGTAAAGTTTTAGTATCCCGATATGTGAAGGGAACTTTTGCCTATGTCTGGAAGTTTCACTCCTCCTTATGAACACTAAATGACGAAAGGCATATATTGCAGACAGCCTTTGGCAGATATTGATCTGAATGGTTTACAGTATATACAAAACTCTTATGAAATGCACAAAATATTCCCATTCTACATTGAGAAAAGCAGTATGATTTAGAAGGGTGATGTAATTTTTTTCTTTCCAGAAATCAAAATATATAACATACCTAAAAATCAGATTCAGTTCTCCAAAACTATGGATAATATTCCTTTGTTCTGAACAATTTCCCTTGCCTTGCCGCCCCTTTTGTTCTTTTTTTAATAAGAAGTTCAATTTTATACCTTTGAATTTCACTTTGGTTCCAATGGATTTTTTTTACTTTTGAAAAATTGACATATTATAAGGATGAAACCTTTTGTCTAGAACTTCCTCAGAGTTCTATTATCTATTATAAATTATTTACAATTGGTAGCTTTGTAAGTAAATTTGGAGAACATAATATTCCATGAGTGCATTTTTAAAAGTTTAGAGAAAATGGTTTCTTGTTATAAAGACTAGAAATGCTTTGAAAGTATTGCCACTGGCAATGGTAATTTTAAGATAGACTAAAATATTAGAAATTCAGTCCACTGGGTATTCATACCTGTCTATGTCCTATCTTTCAAACAACTGTAAATGTAATGATGAAGTTTACTTTTACATGTTTGTATCATATAGTGCACTGCACATGGGTAATGGATGATATGACACTCTCTTTTATATAATTCTCCTCCTATTGTAGGTATGTGCATGGGTACAGTGGAGAAACAGGATTTCTAAGAATAACCATAGTAGGGATTAATATAAGCTGGACCAGATGGAATGGTTGATCTTCAAGAAATTCTATTCTCGCATTGAGTTCTGTAGACAGTATTAGAAATGGGAAATAGCGAAAACTTAAGTTGGACAAACTTCAAAGGACTCAAAAATTTGGTTTTGATTAATAATTCAGATTTTTTTTAATTTAAACTTCTTCTGATCAATCATGAAGAGTAGAAACCTTATGAACAGTGCCTGCAGACAGTTTTTCAGTACTCTGTAATGTCTTAATTGTTCTAAAATAATTTACTTTTTTTCTGTTTTGAGCACCATATAATTTTGAGTCAGTACCAAGTACTTTCTGTCATCTCAGATATATTTAAGAATTCCTAGAGTATTCTCAGCAAAGTTCAAAATAAAGAAGAAAGCTACTGTTGAGGGGGAATGACAAAAAGAATCAATATAGCAGCTGTTCAAGATCTCTAATAATTATTAATTAATTATTAATGGAACAATAGCATTTTCAACTTTTAACTTCTAAAGTTATTATAAGGATCACATTAACTACTGCCTGCATAAAACTGTCCTCTTTTTAGTAGCTTTCTTTAGATAAAGGAAGAGTTCGGAGCTAACAGGGCTAAGACCCAATCACGAGAATATTCTATCTCAAATAAGGGGAGAATAATTTTCCTTTGACATGAAGAATATTTAGGTTTTGTTAATGTAGCAGTACTATAATAAAACTTGGAATATGTTAGCTTAAAAACTTTAAGGTACTTTTAATGGAAAATATATGTAGCGTTTATGTCTTAAATATAAATAAATTACTGAATCAATAGAATATGGTTCCACAGTTTACTGTGGGGTCATGCATAACATATACAGCTAATGAATTAAATAATAGATTTTCTAATTTAAATATGAAAAGATTATTGAAGAGTACTTTTTCAGAGCGCTCTTCCAAGATAAGACTGAAATATTTGTGTTTCGCCCTGTAGGACATGATTTCTTTTTTGTTGAATTAGCTTTTGCTGATAAGAGTAATTAGCTTGTACTTTGTCGTTAGTATTCTGTGAAAACATAAATCCCAGATAGAACTTTGTCTGTGACTATTTACAGGGGAAAAGTACTAATTCTTACATGCTCACCATTTGGCAAATAAATTAGAAGTTTAGCAAGTCATAACTCAAGGCTAAATTGTTGTGGGCTGGATCTTGCATATGTGATCTGGGTGTGTCATTAACAGGTTAAACAAACCATGTTTTCAGTAAGTTCCTACCCCTCATCTTTGAGGAAGATCTTTCAGAAGGATCCCAGCTGTCACTGATAAGAGATTTGTCATGCAGCACAGACATTTTCAAACAACCTGGAGATTTGAATTCCCTTCTTACATGTTCATTTTGTTGGAGATCTGCCTCTACATTACCTCATGTTACATTTTGACTGTTTATCAAAAATGTTGACTATTTAATTTTTCATTGTCTTCCAAGGCTGGACTTACTTTGGCTTCAGCTGGACTGGAGTCTAACTGCTCATGGTGCAAGTGGCTTTGGGCACTCTTCTAAGCTCCAAAGACTCAGGCCCAGCAGGGTATTTAGGATGAGTTCTCCTCATTGCAATTATACAACGTTTCAATAAATATTACATTTTAGTATTCTATGTTCTGTATTCTATATTCCATATAAATCATCATAAAAGCGCAGCAATTGTGCCCTTGAACAAGAAATAACGTTTCGTGTTATAGTAAGGTATTTTTATTTTCATTTAGGATTTTTATAATTCTTTATGCCGGTAAATTTTTTCACTCCTATTTCAACCATAAATCTTTCCTTAATTGATTTTGAAGGACATATGACATTTTTATTCCTATTATATTACATTATATTATATTTCATTGACACTTTTTCAATAAATATCTAATGTACCAGTAATCAGTCTATAAAGCATTGAGTATGGCTCTGCCTCTCTACTAATTATCTGAATACCACAGTTGTATAATCTAACACTTCTACTTTACTACAGCAACAAAAAAGTAACTAAATGAAGAAGTAGACATTAATAGTAGTTTTAGCAATGAAGGAATAAAGAGGAAAAATCTGAGAATCTGAGACCACTGCATAGAGAAAGATCAGTACAGGATAGAAAGTAAAATTGTCCTAATGGTGAGTGCAATTTTTACTGAACAAATCGATATATCCCCAAATAAGGAGAATTTTTTCCACAGAGGCTTTTGCTGTTTCTGAAACATTCTGTTAGCAACATTAGGAATCAAATATAATATGTCAGCTTAAATTTATTTTCCCTTAAATTTATTTTCCAGTCCACTGAATATAATTAAAAAAACATTTTGGTTCACACCCCTGGAAGTGCATGTACCTCAGAGAACGAAATGCGTTACCCACTTTTCATACAATGTAATATGCTTTCCTATACAATTTAACATAGAGAATGAGGGAAGAATGCCGGAAGGGATCATGTTGATGTGTGAGCTTTACACACAGAGTGATGACAAAGAGCTAGATACAGCGTGGATTACCCACAATTCATACCACTATATTTTTGCTGTTAGGTGATAGTAAGAAATGGATGGAATTGAAGAATCACAAGAGGTGAAGTATAATAAAAAAAAAAAATAGGGAAATAAATTTAGGTTTAAGAATACAAGTAGAGATAAGAAAGAGAAAAAGTACTAGAACTAGGCATAATGGAGTTATGGCGGCGTCTTTGAAAGATTTCTTGATGCAATCAACAAGTATAGAAAAGGAGGCATAACTATGGAAGTACCTTCCCTCTTTGAGAATCATGATAAAATTTCAGCTTCAGTTAATAACCATTTAATACAATTGTTATATGTAATTAATATATAAATATATATTAATATATATATTTAATGGCTATTAATTGTATGATAACCATTTAATTTTGCTCCTAACCACTTACCAGTCAAATATTTGCAAAATTAAAAGAAATGCATTCATCTAATATTTCACTTATCTTCAAGGATTAGATGCTTTCAAAGAAACTGAACCTTTTCAAACTTCTTCAACAGCAATGTTAATAAAATCATGGATTGGAAAGATGGAATGGATGATTGTGATAATCCTTATTTGACCTCCTATAATATAGATCAATGTTTAATGTTCGGATATTTAAATGAAGCTTTCATAGACTTATATTAATCAAAGAATGGAAATAGGTATAAGGTATAATTTATGCGTATACCTCTTGGTCTGCCATTTGTCTTCAGTGTAAAATTTTTTCTTGATTTTTACTCATTTGTATTTGGCTTCTTTTATTAGTTAATTCAAAGATTAATGGATGAGTTTGAGCACAGGTATGTAGCTCTGCAAGCGTGAACATCTTTCTAACTCCTCACTAACACAGCCTAATTCAATGATGCTAGAATAAATAGTAGTTGGTATATTTGTTCACCTCTGCAAGGAAACATCCTGTCACTGCAGTTTATAAATTAAATTCTTGCTCTTCCTTTTCACACTTGTAAAGATCTGTAGGATACTGGTTGAACTTCTTATCTTGTTATGAATATTTTCCACCTGCAGATGTAATAAGATCCTCCAGCAAGTACTAGCAACATTGCTGATCTTTCTTTAGTATGTTGGATATTTTCTTATCATGGTACAACCATTACACAGCTACAGATATCTCACAGTCTCTCTCTGTCACCATTTCTCATGTCTGATGCTTCATCCGTGAAATCTCATCCCACTTCTTTGGCAAATGAGTCACTTATCTTGCATGATGAGCGACTGCCGTCCCCAGCTCCTGGGTAGCTTTGAATCAGTGATGAGTGTAAATCCATTATATACACCAATATAAATACCAGTGTCCATAAACAGTTTATCTTGTCAGGATAAAATATGTCCCAGCAAAGTTACAGAATATCTCAAGTCAGAACATGATTAGATTTCCATTTTTTATGTTACCATCTGCAAGCACTAGAGAGTTCTGAAGTGGGGAAAAAAAGCACATTTATTTTCTTCCTGAAAGTGACAGCTTTTTCAAACACTACAAAACCTGTATATAACTTAAGCATGTTGCAAGATCCCCACATTTAGGTATTTCATCTTCTAAAACCTTATCTACCTCTTTGCCCCTTGATTCAGAGAATCCTCATGACTTAAAGGAGTTGTAACTAAGCACATACCATTACTTTGTCTATGAGAAAAAAACATTTATATTTCTCTGTTTTACTGCCAGAAATGAACATTTTAATGCAGTGAAAAATCCAAACATTGTAAAAGGAGGTATTAGTGCTGTATGGATTAAGTTGAAATATGTGGGTTTCTCATGCATAATTATAAGGCGGCATCTTGCCCAGACATATCCAAATACTGTAGCTCTTTCACACAAGATCAGACAAGGCTGTTAAATCACAGTTTATTTTTCTGTGAACCTATATCATCACTTGGGCTGTTAAGGCTACAGTTAGTTTATTTTCACCTTTGAAGACTAAACCTTCTGTTTCTAGAACATATTAAAATGGTTAAGGAAACTGAAGATATTCTGCCATTTTGCTGGAAAAATGGTGTTGAACTTTAAATGTCGCTCAGTAATAACTATACAATATCTCTTCATGTGTTTATCTACACAGAATACAAGACACTGAATTTATCTCATGTTGTAATTGGAAAATGGAATTGGAAGCCAAAATTTCTTGAATTTTATGTATTGCTCAGATAAAGTTTACTCCATTTTCACCCCTGAGAAAGTCACTTAATTGTTGAGCATTTTCTTAATGTATTCCCCCTAAAGTGTGGGCAAGGGTAATTATTTTCCTTGCAGAGCATCATGACAAAGAGTTACTGTGTGCTTGTTAGTTTGTTTGCTTACCTCTTTGTTTTTGCAACAGACCTGTCTATAAATTTACAATTTTTTTAAGTAAGTATGCTGGCAGTGAGCTAAAATTATTCTAGTTATGCCTTGCTGATAGAACTGATAGCATGAATGGGTTGCTCTAGCTAAAGAGATGCTGTGGGAAAAAATTGCGCAGGGAATTAACACAACAACCCTGAATAAGGATGCTACAATTCATATTTGAATAAAGATGGGGCAAGTGGCAAACTTTAGGTTTCCTATCTTGACAGTTTGCAAATGGCACTTTTTTTCTTGCTTCTGTATACTCCTTCCATCTTCTGCATCTTGGCTGTTCGAAGAAGAGACTGTGTTTGTTACACATTTCCTACAAGCTTGAGATATTTGTGCAGCAGTTCTGCCATAGGAAGGACAATTTAAATATCACAATTAACTACAAATCTTATGTACAGGGTGGATCATGGCACCACAAATAAGATTTGTTCATGCTCCTTCCTCACCTATTAATTTGTCTGTATCTTCAATTCACACATCAGGAAGTTTTCGTAACAAAAATAGGCCAAGATGCCTCAGTTTCTTCTGTACTGGTCTACAGTCAATCCAACTCCTGTGGGTTTCATTGTTCTTATCTACTTACATTCACCATTTCTCCCTTCATTTTCATTAAACTTTTATTTTCAACTCTCCTTACCCTTATCTTCTTTTCTTTCCTCTTTTTTTTTTAACACGCTTTCTTCTTTAACACTACCAGCTGTAGCTACAGAAGCGATGAATCAAAACAGTGAATTTTACATTCATTTTAAGGCTGGGAAGTCTGCAAATATCCTGTTATTTTTCCTCTTGTAATGCTTCAGAGCCTAGGATTTGTTCGCCTGGCTCCTGTGGAACAAAATTTTCAGAAGAGCTGGTTGCATTGTGAAACTTAGTGAATCTCCAGCATGAGCAGAGACACCCTGCAGAAGGTCTAAGGATTAATGGAAGGCTCTGAGCACAGGTACAACACTACATGGAAAACAAAACTATTGCTGGTTTTTGTACCTCGTGAAACATTTGCAAGGATTGTGTGCTCAGGCACAAGCTATAAGGAATTACACAAGTCCAGATGGGATTTTGAATGACTGGAACACCACAGTCAAAATATCATCTGGCTTATGGGGTTTGGCTCTTTAATTAATCTCATTCTCTAGAGAAGAAATTCTGGGGAAGTAAAAAGTTCAAAGGACTACTCAGACTGTGCATAGACCTGACAATAAAGGTACATATTTCTTTGATGAGGTGATGTGATGGTATTTGCCAAGCCCTTTATGTAACCTCTACTCATTCTCTAAGAATACGCTAAAAGGGCTAGATTTTTTAAAAATCAATTTCTCACTAATATGGATGCTTTAAAGGGAAGAGTTGGTATGAAAAATATTCATGATATAAAATATTGCTACTTCTTTTGTAAGGAGAAAGTTATTCTTCTGCATCTCCATTGGTGTCTGTATTGTGGACTATGAACAATCTGGACATTTAGACATCCAATGGACCTGGACATTGTAAGCATCAGGAGGTAATTTGAAAGTAGTTTCTTGTAAACTAGCCAGATTGTGGCGTGTTTTGAGACTGCCAAAAGATTTTCTGCATCAATTAAGTATGAATAATTTCTGTTCTAAACCATGTCCACATCAACTCAGTTAATTATATTGAATAATCTGTAAAGAACATGACTAAACGTATAAGTACATACATACTTTAACTAATGATACATATCACCAATCTTTTGACTGACATTTTGCTGCAGGATCCTCTCCGTTCTTGCCAGGACATATTTGTTGCTTCAGGAATAGATACAGAGCAAGAAAACAGTTTTATAGACCCCATTGATATTCTGCAGGCCTTAAAACATATAGCTCTGTAGAACTCATGTAAACTCCACTTGTTTATTTTACAAACAAGAGGGGGAAAAAAATCTAGTTGCAGATATAAAAATCAGTTCATCTATTATGTCTGAGATTCTTCAAAGCTGAGTTATAAAGTGAGTCTCCTGTCCCACCACAAATCCTAAATGTCTGTTATATGAATAAAAACTAGTTATTAAACAAAATTAATAAACCACAGTGCAAAAATGGAGCCAAGTTCATCTAAACTCAACATAAGAGCTCAACATGAGCACTACCAAAGTCAGGTTCACGTTCCATCGTAATGTGAACGAGGCCACCCTCCATTAACATACAGTTTTGTATAGACAACTAAGCTTCTAGGACTAGTTGATTTAAAGCTGCCTAAAATATACAGAAACAGCACAAAGTTTAAAGGCATCTCTCAGGGGATGCAATGGACAGAGAATGTCAAGTCCTGAATAGCAGGATGCTCAAATAACATGGTTTAACCTACATTTCAATTCAATTCTAACGCAGGCAGTGTGTGTTCATAGATATTTAATGGGTCAGGGTAAATGCATTCAGAAGCACCTTCACACAGATGATCTACTGCAGGAACCTCTCTTCCTGCAGTGTGTTCCCTCCTAAAGCACTTGTGTGCACAGGGGAGGCGTTAGCTGACATTCACTGATGGTCTCGTTGCTAAGGTTTCCAGATGAACTCATGTAGATGGCTGAAAGAAATTCTGTCTTTTGCACCACAAACAAAGGAGAATCAATGCCTTGAGAGGTATAACTGAAGTCTGTTGGAGGTGGGACTACAGTCAAATGCCAGTGAGGAAAAGGCCATGGTCTGTAGTTTCAAACGACGTCCATACGAACCAGTTATAAATACTGGACCACTGCATCAGTACGCAGTGACATCAGTGAGACAAAGTCAATAATAGCAAATAAACACAATGTAATTTGCAACCAAATCATTACAACCTAGTTGCCATTAATGAAACTTGGTGGGATGAATCCCATGACTGGAGTGCTGCTATTGATGGCTACAGCCTGTTCAGAAGGGACAGGTGAGGAAGGAGGAATAGAGGCACTGCCCTCTTCATCAAGAAATAGATAGAGTGTGAAGAGCTGTCTCTGGAATAGCCACGAGCAGGTTGAAAGCCCATGGGTAAGAATTAGAGACTGAGGTAACAAAGGGAACCTTGTGGTTAGTGTTTACTACAGGCGACTCAATTAAATGAAGCCTATTAATGAAGCCTTCTTACTGCAGCAACAAGAGGCATTGCACTCACAGGCTCTCATCCTGCTGGGGGACTTCAGCTACCCCAACACCTGCTGGAAAAGTAGCACAGCAAGCTGTAGGCAATCCAGGAGACTCCTGGAGTGCATCAAACATAACTTCTTAAGTCAGGTAATAGATAGCCCTACCAGAGCTATCTGGTGGAGTTTGCAGTCCTGAGGGATATGGGTCAGGGAAAGGTAAAGTCAGGACCCTGAATTTTAGGAAAACAAACTTCCAGCTCTTCAAGGAGTTAGTCAATAGGAACCCATGGGAAATTGCCCTCAGGGACAAGGGGGTGGAACAGACCTGGCAGATCTTTAAGGGTGCTTTCCATATAGCACAAGAGCTCTTGATCCCCAGGTGTAAGAAATCAGGAATGGAAGGCAAGAGACCAGCATGGCTGAGCTGAGACCTCCTGGTCAAACTAAAGGGCAAGAAGGAAATGCACAGGCAGTGGAAGCAGGGACAAGTATCCTGGGAAGAGTACAGGGATGCTGCCTGGTTGTATAGAGATGGAATCAAGAAGGCCAAGGCAGAGCTGGAGCTGAACTTGGAAGGGACGCAAAGGTTAATAAGAAGGGTTTCTACAGCTATATCAGCCAAAAAAAGAAGGTCAAAGAAGGCATACCGCCCCTGATGAACAAGACTGGCAAACTGGTGACAATGGATGAGGAGAAAGCTGAGGTACTCAACAATGTTTTTGCCTCAGTCTTCACAGTCAGCCTCTCTCCCCACACCTCTTGAGTGGATGGACCGCAAGGAAGGGACTAGGGGAGAGAAGTCCCTCCCACTGTAAGAGAAGATCAGGTTTGTGACCACCTGAGGAACATGAACATATAGAAGTCTATGGGACCTGAGAATATGCATCCCAGAGTCCTGAGGGAACTGGCTGATGTAGTTGCTAAGCCACTCTCCATGATAGCTGAAAATTCATGGCAGTCAGATGAAGTCCCCAGTGACTGGAAAAAGGGAAACATAACACCCATTTTTAAAAAGGGTAGAAAGGAGGACCCTGGGAACTACCGGCCAGTCAACCTCACCTCTGTGCCTGGGAAGATCATGGAACAGATCTTAGAAGCTATACTAAGGCACATGGAGGACAGGGAGGTGATTCGAGACAGCCAGCATAATTTTACCAAGGACAAGTCCTGCCTGACCAAAGTCTTGGCCTTCTAGGATGAAGTGATGACATCATTGGACAAGGGAAGTGCTATGGATGTCATCTATCTGGACGTCTATAAGGCCTTTTACACCATCCCCCACAATGTCCTTCTCTATAAATTGTACAGAAATGGATTTGATAAGTGGACTGTTCGGTGGATGAGGAATCATTTAGATGGTCACATCCAGAGGGTAGTGGTGAACAGCTCAATGCTCAAATGGAGATTGATGACAAGTGATATCCCTCAGGGGTCCATACTGGGACCAGGACTGCTCAATGTCTTCATCAATGACATAGATAATAGGATCAAGTGCACCCTCAGCAAATTTTCAGATGACACCGAGCTGAGTGGTGCAGTTGACACACTTGAGGGATGGGATGCCATCCAGAGGGACCTGGACAGGCTAGAGAAGTGGACCCGTGTGAACCTCAAGGTCAACTGCAGGGTTCTGCACTTGAGTTGGGGCAACCCTTGGTATCAATACAGTCTGGAGGATGAACGGATTGAGAGCAGCCCTGAGGAGAAGGACTTGAGGTAGTGGTGGATAAAAAGCTGGACATGAGCTGACAAGAAAGCCAACTGTATCCTGGGCTGCATCAAAAGAAGTGTGGCCAGCAGGTCGAGGGAGATGATTCTCATACTCTACAGGGGAAGGGGAGTACTATGCTGGAGTACTGCATCCAACACTGGAGCCCTCAGCACAGGAAAAACATTGACCTGTTGCAGCAGGTCCAGAGAAGGGACACAAAAATGATCAGAGGGGTGGAACACGTCTCCTATGAGGACAGGGTGAGATAGCTGGGGTTTTTCAGCCTGGAGAAGAAAAGACTCTGGGGAGACCTTATTGCAGCCTTTCGGTACTTAAATGGGACTTATAAGAGAGGTGGGGACAAACTTTTTAGCAGGGCATGTTGTGCAAGGACAAGGGGTAATGGTTTTAAGCTAAAAGAGTGTAGATTTAGACTAGACATAATGAAGAATATTTTTACAATGAGGGTGGTGAAACACTGGAACAGGTTGCCCAGAGAGGTGATTGATGCCCCATCCCTGGAGGCATTCAAGGTCAGGTTGATCTAGTTGAAGATGTTTGTGCTCTTTGCAGGGGGGTTGGACTAGGTGACCTTTAAAGGTGCCTTCCAACACAAACTCTTCTATGATTCTATGATTGTAAGTTTAAAATTTTCAGTAAAACTTTTACTCTATGACCATGGAAATATTTCTGGGAGTTTTCAAGATTATGCGTGAGGGCTGCAGATCAGCAGAGCAGGTAGGTAGCTGCTAAAATGGAACAGATCGCTGAAGAGTAGATGCAGGTTCTTCAGTCTCCCTCCTTTGTGAGTAGTCTGCATGTTCCCCCTGAATGTAACACAGTGATTGTCCTTCATTTAGGTGGTGGACGTGTCTGTTGTGTATCTGTTCAGTGATTTGATGAGCAGGGGTGAAAAGGCACATTTACATAAAGACACCGTAAATGCGCTGCTGTCATTACTGCTCCTGGAGAATGAGCGTTCAGACTTAGGCTGGTGAAAACTCCAGTTTTACAACATGGAGGGATGCTCATTTATGCAGGCCAGGCACTTCCTCTGTATGGAGAATTGCTGGACTTGAGAACTCATAATCTTGAATCTGCCACCACAAACACCCCGTTTTACTTGTTGTCAGTAGGACTCACAGGTCAGTTGTAGGGCTCGACCAAGCATCATGACAAACTTCTAGCATGAACAAAAGAAAAAATACTTGGCAATTTTTTTCAATTAATTGGCATTTTTAATCTTTTTTGTCTTCTTAAAATGAATGATGCTGTAATCACATCGTTACTTTGAATAAATAGATATTTTCTAATACATATAAAGTGATGTGTAACCTTATGACACCACAGTTACCCTAAATTATATTAATAACTGTAGTGATTTTAAGTAGCTTGTGGCTAACATTTCTGAAACTAATTAAAAAAACAGGAATATTCCCTTTTTGTGGTTTAATGAGTACTGTGAAAGACTGAAAGTCATTTCTAGATGAGTACTTCTATTAACCATATGACTTCCAAGAATGTATAAAGTACAATAATATTTAGCTAACGTTGCATTAATTAACGTGTACAAAATTATAAATTTGTGGAAATAGAATACTGCAGTGAATGACAATGAGGGATCTGCAAGGAATTACAAGTAGAGACAACAGAAAATGCTGAGGATTATTTTTCTCTCTCAAATCCGCTGTGTGGGAGGAGGAAAGCAGAGAGGGACTTTCCAAACTGTGGAATTTGTATGGGGGAGTTTGTTCTGATTTTATGTTCTATTTAATCTCAGTTTTTTACAGAAGATACTTCTGAAAGCCATTCAGAAACACATATTTTTAATGAGCTATAGCCAGCGTTAATGAACATGGTTTTACAGAAAAGGAAAAAAAGAAAAACAAGAAAAAATTCTAAATCCCACAAGCTGTGTGATGAGCATCCAGTAGTTTACAGCTCAGAACAAGGCAAATGGCATTCTTATTATAACTTACAATATAACCATAAATATCTGAAATGTCTCAAAGCTTGAAAATTACTGTGGAGAATTTCTTTATCTGCATGCAAATGATCAGCAGAATTATTCCCTTAATTATGGTTCAAGCATCTGGTTACAATATGCATGCTGAAAAAGTAGAACGGTAAGCAGTGATCAATGTGATTTTTAAATATACTGATAAAGAAATTATTAAGATTCAACTGTAAAGGGAGCAACTTACGTCTGTGAAGTGAATCATATCAGAAGGAAAAAATGTCTGTGGGATCAGAATAATACAAAACTTAATGGCAGCAGTAGTATAACAATAAAAGATGATAGGACTTGCATATCATAATAGAATGGGCAGAGATAAAAGAAAAAATCTCCAGTTCTGAAATAAGCCTGGCCTGCATCTTGTGTGTGCATTATTACACATACTGTAATTTTCTGATAGTGTTTGTTTTCACCCTCTCCATGGGCAGGAAGCATATGAGTACCCAACCAAATTTCATCTCTTCTCCCTCAGTTATTGACCCACAGATGGTGCTTTAATTTTAAATAATCTTCATATGCGTGCTCCTTTTTTTTTTCATATTGGTAAATTTATTTTGCATTATGCTGAAACATATCCTATGCTCAGAATACAGGAGACCTTACCAGTTGATAAGTCAACGGGCTGAGGCAACCACTGATGTTCAAGTTGTGCTCTTTGAGGTACTGGTGGTCTACTGTAAATGGATGCTTTCTCTAGTAATCACTTCGCTATGTGCTACTTAAGTAGTAACAAACCAAGATATAACAGAAGAAAAATAATCCACACAACAGTGTGAACCGATGCTACAGAAGGAAAGCTTCTGATACATTTCTCTGGTGGGGTAAGATTCATTCAACTTTGTTTTAGGCATCTGCAATATAGTTGCCCAGGCCCAAGCTTGAAATCTGTCTGACTTGAAAGCCAACTGAGAGGGACTCTTATTTTTAAGGCATGATTTATCTCACTTATTTTAGCTCTGCATGTTAGGATGATTTGAATTATATATTCCAAGAGGTTTTCCTCCATTGATATAACAGGTCTAGAGAACCATTTCATATTTGATTTGGTGAAATGAATCCCACTCACTGTCTCACTTAACAAATTGTCTCATTGAGTATGTATGCACCACTAAGCAAAAGAGAGCCCAGGAGCAACCTTTTCACTTTATTTAACATATTGTCTCTTTTTGGAATTATTCCTACAAGTTTCTCTTTTTTCAACAGCCGTGCTTTAGATTCAGTTTTCCTGCCCTCCAAAGCCCCTACAACACTATCCCAGAAAGGCTTTGTCTTTCAAACAGCATTTTGCTGCACCCCAGTTTTGTGACACATGCTACGCTTCACACTGCACACAAATGTTACTCTGATAAACAGCTACGTAATCCTCTCATTATTTCAGACATTACAAATGCAGAAAGCACACAGAACAAAAAAACACTTCAGGGACACACAGCATCATACAGGGACCAGAAAAAAACCAGAGCCCTAACCTGCTTTGGAGGGGAAGAACTAAACAGCGTGAGGTAAAAGGACCGGTGTTATTTGACTTCATGCCAAGGATCAGTCCCTGGTGTTTTTTATGTAACACCAAATATATTGTCGCAGTCAGTTACTGTCCTTAGTTCAGTTGCCCATTAAATGACATCAATTTAATGTACAACTAAAGTACCTATCCCTACTCCAACATTGATTCTTTTCCCTATTTCTGCCAAAAAAAAAGTAGGAATGGTCAAAAAAGGCTCTGAATGCAATTATTTTTGTATGTTTCTAAATTTTTGGAGCTGTTGGTGTTAGTATGATTATTTTCCATTTTACTCAATAAATGAGTTGCCTCAAAATGTTGAGTGCAAGACGGCCTTCAGCATTGCTTTAGCAAAGGATTTTGATAAAAAACATTTTGCATCAATCCCCAGTGCATGTGAAATCTTCACTCTAAAATAGTTTAAATAGTCCTGTATTCCAAAATAAAGTTAAAAATTCTTCCTCACCACCCCTCTCAGAATGTAATTCTGTTTCATCCTTTCCTACCATAATATATCCATCTTTCCATCATACTTCCTGAGCCAGTGCTTCTTCACCCATCATACCTCACATCACCTTCCCACAGCTCACGAGGTCTGTGTCATGCATGTGGCAGATGCCCCTGCTGTGGTCCCAGCAGCCCAGACTGGGTTCGCAGGCACTTGTCTGACAAAGGCAGGACATGTGCAAGACCTTGGTGCAAGTCGTCCCTCACCCTAGACAAAAACCCAAGCACATGGACAGTAAGGAGATAACGCAGCATGTCAGAGGCTCAACACCACACTAGGCAACACCAGTCCCCCTGCCAACATGCGAGGTTATCCGTTATCAAGTCAAAACCTAGGCAGACTTACACAAACCCCAACAGGACTAAAGAAACTCTAGAACAGAATAATGCCTGAATCAGCTGCAGAGTTGGCACTGAAGCTTATGGCATAGGCAGTTCATTACAAAATATCATCGTGCCATGACATAGAATAGGCTCCTGCCCCAGGGCCGGTTACTTTCTGAAGGGCTGCAAAGAATAACGTAGCATCCAAGGTTTGAAAAATCATGTAGTGACTTAAGTATCTTGTAACAGAACAATAGACTTTCCAAGTACAATAATGTCTGTCATAAAAGCTACTTTTCTAAATAATTTGGTGTGCCTTCTACTTCCCTGTGAATATATCAGAAACAATGGTGGTAGAGAGAAATATCCTCAAGTAGATAGGAAAAATTTTAATTCCATTTTTTTATGTTGTGATTTTTGTAACAAGTTTCTTACAAGGCAACAAATGTCATTTCCCATTTACACTGTGATATCAAATCAAAACATTACTATACTATTGTTCTTTGCTGCTTCAGATTACACATATGTGATCTAACAAATTAGGTTTTAGTTGCTAAGAAAACCAGCCCTTATTTAATCAAGTTCAAGACCCCAGTTTAATTTTCTGTATGGGTCTCCAGGAATACTGTGGCTTGGTGTGATTAAAGATAAGTATGGAATGAAAATTTTAAAGACTGCTTTTGGTGGAAGAACAATATTTAACCTACATGCCATAAAATCAAGTTCTACTTTGTTCAAAGCTGGAATATGTTTGCATACTTGATCAGCTTCATCTCACTTGGTCTAGTTTTCCATACATTAGGAAAAACTCACGTATTTACATTTCAAATTCCTTCTATTTTAAGAAAATTGGGAACAACAAAGCACCAGAAAATAAAATTAAGGTCCTTTTTTAAGAAATACAGACATTATCAGCTAAACTACATTATTAATGGAAAAGAAGACACAGAAAACAAGAATGCACCATGTAAGAATCCAAATAACTAACAAATTGCTTTAACCTCCTTAGTATAACTTTCTCAGGCTTTATGGTATGTATATACGTTCCCCAAATCTGTTCCCTCCAAACTCTTAAACAAATGCATGTGAAATGAATAACCTTAAATGACTGCAGATGCCAGCTGGCTTTGTATTTCAGATCTAGTTGTGACAGCAACTGCTATTTTCTTTGTGATTTTGATCTTCATGTGCTAAAGTTAACAATTGTTGGGGTACAGATCTTCAGCTGTAAATTATCATATTTTCATTTAAGCCAGTAGAGCTAGGACAATTTAATTTGTCTGAGGATTCCCAAAAGTCCATATGGAGCTATTACAGCAAATCTGGAGAATGAATTAAGTCCCTAAAGTGTGTAATGAATAGATTTAATCAACTCAAAATATAAATCTCCAGGCAAATTAGTTATAAACAGTTTCATATTGATAAAGAAGAAATGAATAGTCAAACACTGCAGGAACAAAATGAACACAATGTTCTCCAATACACAGTAAAACATAGAATTACTCACTGTTTTCCTGTCAAATATCCAACTGGCTTTGTCAAATGTCCAACTGGCAATGGCTCTGGAGGGGACAGAATTTTTCCTTTGGTTTTCAGGACCAAATGTCAGCTCCTTCAGTCTAAATTTTCCCATTTTGCTTTTAAAAGTGTAAAATGTCTACTATCAGAATTAGCATATAGGTCACAGCAATGAAGCAGTTAAATCACTCTGCTGGGAATATATCAATCAGATGGGGCACTTAGAAAAACATTGAACTTTTATTTTTTATATACTCTCTAGGATATATTTTACAAGAAATTCTGTGTGCTGATAAAACCACTCCATCCAAGGAAAAAATTGAAGCCATATTTCTCTCGGAGTGTAGCTTTGATCTCTGGAAATGGAGTTTTGTAAACAAAGCATAATTGAGACCATGTCATTCTTCAACAATACAAGGAAAGGAAAACAATTGAGCTTTCCCTCACAGTGAAACCAAATGTTAAAGTTGCCTGAGCCTAGGACAGCATCATTCAGTACCTACTTAAAAGAAAAGATATTTCTTATTTTCTAATTATGTCACCTGAAAAAAAGTGTCATTAGTTTGGCACTGAGATGAGAAGTGTCACTGCCCTCTTCTGGGTGAGGTTTCAGGAGCCTACAGATTTTATTTATCCATCAATGAAAACTGATCAGGCTCTGTATTCAAAAATGGGAAGTGTACATCTGGTTATCCTGCAACATAAATCACCTACCACATCACCTTGTCAGCAATGGCAATTACTTGTCCTTCTATTGAGAAATCTTTCCCTATGACAGGAAGGGAAGTGAATGATGGCAAAATAGGGGGCAGTGCTGAGGGAAACAAAGCTCCAGAGGTCAGGATCGCATACTTATCTGCTCAGACACAAAGTTCCCGTTTCAAGTGATTTCAATGTTCAGGTAGCTTTTTTTGTACCTTTTTTTTAAGTAGAATGCAGACGGTTTGAAATTCTGTTGACAGATAGATAGTAGATGTTTGGACACTTTTAGGAATTAATGCTGTCTCATGAAGCTGGGTGCTTCAGCCCAGAACCACCAAATTACAAATCAAAATACATGCTTCAGTTAAAGCAGAAGTTTAATTGCCAGCATTAAGTCTTCAGAATTCATACTTGTATGCTTAAACTTAAGCAAATACTTAAAATCAGAATTAAGAATTTTGGTAATTAGTTCTTCCTTTTCACCAAGGAACATATTCATTTCAGGTACACATCAATACTTGTACCACTGAAAAGAACACTAGACAGTCCAAGCAAAAACCCACTTTTTTTCCAAAGTTCTCTGCTCGTATTGTTTGACTATCTGTGTCCCTCAGAAAAATTTAAGCAATGCTAGAAATATTTATCCAAATCTAGGAGGCAAATATTTTCCATTAATTCTTTCAAAGTGCCAGGAAAGTGAAATTCCCTTTGTTAATTACATATTTAATTGGTGAATTTAACACAAGTTCTGCTTTTTAATGCAAGACTGAATCCGCTGGGAAGGCATTGTGAAAGAGACACTCTAAAGTGACAGACTGTGTTGTGGGGAGCTCTAATGTTAAGACAAATCACCACCACTGCAGCCCCATTGATGGTAGCTTCTTCAGCAAATGGCCATTTGTCTCAAAAAGTGCCATGTTACTAAATGAGAAAGACGACCAAAACAAAACCAACTTGGAAGCCTTGCGTCTCTTCTATTTTGGGCATAATCCTCACCTATAAACAAATTTCTTAAGTCTGATAGTACAGCCACGTTTTCCTGCTGCTAATGCTACACAACCCACAGAACATATGTAATACATTTTTCCTCTTCTTTGCATGTTACACTTACTTTAGATTGAATACAAAGAAGTTGGGAGCAATCCCATAGTTTCTGTCTGTTTGTTGGCGTGTTGTTTTGTTCTGTTCTTGAAGTACACCCAGGATCATAACAATCTCATTTTGGACAGGAGCTATATTGCCCTCAGCTGAGCGTGCTGTTTTCAGTTCATGAGATTGGACTTACAGTAATTCATCTGTGCTTATCTCAGTCACTCTTCAAAACTGACTCATTGGTCAACCATCTAGAATAATTTTGGTAAACAAATTGTCACTACAAAACACAGATCATGAAACTTAGTTGTTTCAAAAGACAAGCTCTGACTCTTGGTTCTGGATTTCTGAGCAGTTGCTGAAGAAGTTTTAAGCCACCCCTCTACAGAGGAGCATATTTGACGTTCACTTCCGAAGGAAAAGATTTTATCTTTCTGTTCTTTGTGGCTTCCATTTCAGTCCGACTACAGAAGGTATTAAAAAATTGGATTATGCATTTCTTCCTGAATGGGGAGAACCATGGCCCTGTATCAGCCATGAGAGATGTCTGTTCTTTCTTGTTCCATTATTTGTTGCAGTCATGGAAAAGATGTATGCCAATTTTAGTTATATAGCCACTTCGCTGTTCACAGAATAGTTCTGATTATTTTGTGTCATGGTACTGAACAGAAAATTAGTTCTGTTTTACCTCAAACCGAGACATTTTGTTACAGTTTTCCAGAGCAGCCAGTTTGGTTGCAGACCCAGTGTGTGTTAGGACTGACTTAGAAGCAATAGCAATCAGGAGCAATCATGTAATAGTATTATGTTTATCAGATTAAACACTATATTTGAATCTCTATGCATTCCAAAGAATACCATGAGATGTGACTTGACATTCTGGAGAAGAATTAGGGAGGATACCTTTTATTTTGAACAAGAATGACTTCCAAGTTCCAGTCAGGAAAATAACCCCAGGGAATTTACCTTTCCCAACTTACATTGCAGTACTCCACTGATTAAGACAAATGGGCTAAAGGAAAATTAACTAGTTGGATTAACTAAATCTCAGTAAACAAGAAACTCAGAGAAAATTTGTTATTTTGGCAACATAAGATATCACGTACATGGCATCGACATTTTGGTAGACAAAGGATGTCAACCTCTTCTGTGACTTGGAAGTTAAAAACGCACCAAGAAGTGGAAACAGTGTGGTGACATATAATGGATTTCTCAACCATAAAACGTGAGTCTGACAACATTACAAACTAAAATATTAATCCACAGCAGTCAGTTATCAGTCACAAATCCACTGTAATTGTTCAGACAATATAACAAGGATTTATATGTCAGTAGACTGAACGTCTGGATTGTACTAAATTGCGACAGTTCATTAAAGAAGACTTTCATATTCCTATCAATCTATCATTTTTTCTGGTAATTGCAGTAAGAAGAGGTTAACCCAAAAGAATCAAAGCTCATGTAAGAAGATTCTTCTATTTGTAGAGTTCATTAACTTGAAAAGTTTTGTGCTTCAGAAATAAAAGGTATTAAGATGGGGCATTAAGAGAGGGAGTATAAAAACCATTTGTGTTGATTCATCTTGCAATGAGACCTAATCTGACCCCACCTTCACAGCCACAGAGACACTGCTGGTTTTGGTAAAAATTCCAACCAGATTTAGGATGATGATTGTTCTGTCATCATCTGGTGCCTATTGCACCATTCTGCTGCCTCTTTGGTGCCTGTTGCACTATTCTGCCGAGGCTCACTCCTCAAACTGCCTGAAGAAGCCAAGTATTACCTTCTATTTAATACTAAGTTCTCAGCAACGTCACTGATTTCTCATGGCTCTAACATCAAAGCAAACAATTAAAAGTTTTTATTTTTGTTAAGAAAAGTAAGATCTGCCATTTCATGGAAACTTAGTAAAAGCTTCTGAAGAGGAATTCTTTGCCCAGCAACATATTTTAGCCTTTTTGAAAGAGTGTCTCTTTATACAAACCAATGTTCTTTTTTTCGTCTTACAGGAAACCAAAAGCTGCAACTACTAAGCTGTGGTCCAATAACAACATCTCAGCTATTATTTTCAAAAATGTATGTTAAAGGACAAGTAATAAATAGAAATAATTGAGAAACATTGAATGTTCTGAGCTTTGAAAGGATTCAGTGATTTTTTTCTCTAGCAATAGTACAGGATATGTGTCTTTTCTTGGAGTCTTTGAAACTTTGAGGTTTTAAACAGTTTAAGATTAAGTCAGAAGACAACCTGAATCCTGTCTAAAACACTTTAATCTTTCACCCACATTCTACCAGCCAGAATAACATCATTAGCTTGAAAAGATTGTTCGTCACAGTTAGTAAAGAAAAGCAAAAGTCTATTTCACTTACCAAAGACAGTATGACTTTTCCTGGCTTTATTTTTCCCTCTTCCTCATGTTTTAATATATGTTGAAATTAATAAATGTTTTATATTCCTGCAAACACATGCACAAATACAACTTGTGTACCTCCTCCCTTGCCAAGTAGAGAGTCAAGTATTTTGGGGGAGATTTTAAATCTACCTTGAGATTTTGAGGATTTCACTGGAAATCTCTGATGTGCATGATCTTCAGAATATGCTAAAGCTATCTTGTCAGCAACTCACTCTCACAGAGATTTTTCAGAAGAAAAGGAGAAAATAACAGGCATATGACAATCACTGGAAATCAGACATCATTTGCGACAGTAGTCTGGGGCAAGGAGCTGCGAAGCAGGAAAACTCGATATGTTTCAGTGGTGGAAGCAATTTATATGATCTAAGCAGTAAGAAAAAGGACCAAACAAAGAAGAGGGTCAGAAAACCAACTGAAAAGGAATAATTATAGCCTGTGCTCAAACACATAAGGAATTAAGAAGAAGTTTTTCCCAGGAAGATATCAACAGCTGCCTGTTGAAGAAGCCCAAGGACACCTTCTAGCCTTCCTTCTGACCTTCCTCCCATGACAGATAATTGTGTGGGCTGCAGTGGGAAAATAACATGTTTCTTTAGTACAGGTGTTGTCACCTATTCTTCCTGGCAATAGGAGCAAACACGCGGTTTGTCTTTAATTATCACTCTCATCTGAAACCTGGTTCTGGCTAAATGATGCAATGCACTGCGCTTTGCTTAGTAGTGTTGCAGAAGGCAAAAATGAACTGAAAAAAAGAAGTAGGGAGAGCAAAAGGAGGAAAAGGATAATGAAAACGTGTAGAAAGGAGAAAACTGTAGTTCTGCTGCCTAGAGAGATGAAACTGGAGAAAGGTATTAGAAGAGAGGAAAAGACTTTCCTAAAACGTGCAGTGCACATCTCCATATCATGAGCATACTGACTTGTTCAGGACACCAAGGCTTTCTAGTGAAAAGTGGTTCAAAAAGCATAAATTCTTATACAGTTTGTTACCTCACCAAGATTCCAGTGAGCAATAATCATTGCTCAAAAATACCACTTGTCTTTTTTTAAATTGTCATCTTCGTGTTATTTTTCAGTTATAGCTTTGATTCCTAAGTTACTGGTCTGAGTTGCAGAGTAAATCAGTGCAAGGGAAGTTGTCACCAGATGTCTGGTATGAACTATTCTCATTTCAGACTTTCTGAGCAGGTCTGGGCCAAACAGTGCTACACCTAGGAAGCAGAATCTCATATTTCATTATGCGATGGGATGTAGAAATGGATACCAGCTGTACCAGTCTTGGGAAATAGAGCTGTCACAGGAAAAGTGTTTGGGGGACTACTTTTTTCTAGGATTTTCTTGCAGCGTTATGGATTTCCTCTCGGTATGCCTCCGAATTTGTGGCCCTGACACTTACAGTTTCCCAGCCTTGGGTATGAAGAAGGACAGGACACCCAGTTGTGGGGTATGCATTTTCAGGCTTGGATCCTATAGGTACAGGGCCTAAATAAAAATAGAGGTGTCATCCTACCTGTGCTGTCTCTCTGTTGCCCTCCCATTTTCAGCCTGAGGCAGCTGAGAAGCTGTCGTTACCTATCACATTCCCACCCTAACTTTAATATAAGAGTGACGGATGCTGCAAATAATATAGCTATGAGAGCACAGAGCTCACTGTGCTGCCAAACCTGCCGGAAAAACTAGATAAGGGCTCTGACAGCAAATCTGCACTGAGCCTCAAGCCATCCCAGCACACTTTGGGGACTATGACGTGTCTCCACGTTACCTATCGCAGCCTCAGGGCTGCATGATATTTCCCAACCCTGCTCAAAAGCTCAACTACCCTACATGCTGTAAGCTGCCGCTGCCCCACTGAACTCCTGCCTCACCTGAGTACTTCTCTTGCTCCAGCCAAGCACATGACAGTTACAGGTTGCGGGAAATTCATGGCTCAGAAGTGGAAAATCTAAGTGCCTCTCAAGCACGCTCAGATATCAAGAGCAGACATTGGAGTATATGATCAGAACAATGAGTAAATTTGCACTGGGTCATGGAAAATTATAATCACATTTAATACTTGTCTTTTATGTTGTGACAGAGTATGAACTATGTTGACATCTCTTTTTTCTTTTTCTAGGCCAGATGTTAGAAAGAGACAAAGCAAAAGAAACAAAGACTAGTGCAGAAACACAAAAAGCAGTCTGCAAGACTAAAATACAGCCAGTTCCGAATCAAAACACTGTTTTCGTGTACTTTGTATTCATCAACTTTCCTTACCTTTGCAGTATTCTTCTGCAAGCATAATTTCCTAAAGAATGTGTTCCCTTTTAAAGGTCAGGCAGGTGGGTGGCCATCAGGCAAAGAACATTTGCAGAATAAGTTCCCATATGTATACACACACTCAAATAATCTATAAATTTGTAGTCCATTCTTTCTCACAAGCAAGGTCAAAGTAAAGCAAGACTTCATGAAATAGGAGAAAGATTTTATATAATTTTTATATAAATACTGTCATTAAAAGCAGAAATTAAGAACAGGATAAAGTTTTTTTTGAATGACCACTACCCCAAATCTGCCAGTAAATTTAGAAACTGTAAGAGAGAGGGCGAGAAGTTTACATATCCCGTGATTGATTTGACACAAGAATAGGAGAGATGAGCATTAGAGGGGACAGAGCTGACAGCAAACTGACCTACAGAAGGAGGAGAAGTGGCAGTTACCTATAAGTGGAGTTAACAAGTTATAAAGCGGGAACGAGCTAGCCAGCTGGAACAGGGCTGGGAGACTTGAGAGAACACTTTTGACTAAAGCGAACTAAGGAGAAAGAAAGATGATGTATGTTGGTGGAGTGTAAAGGTTTATATTTGAACATATGAGCTGTTCATGCACACTTTTGTTTAGTAATTTTCCGTCTTCATCAAAACAGTCTCCAAAAGACTGGACCAAGAGATGATTTATTTTTCGTTGTAGAAATATATCTGTCCATTTAAAAACAGCAGTAGCAACAAGAATAACAAAACTTCCACCGTCTCTTGGAAACACATGCACAGGGATTTCTCTTGTACCTCTGCAATAAACCCATCTAGAAAAACAAAGCAGCAAGCTTTTTACACAAAGATTATTATTAGCTTTGAAAACAAACAGAAATAAAGCTGATAGCAAACTATTATACATTCATAGGAAGATGCACAATAAAAAGGAGAAAAACATAAAAAAAGCATGAAAAAAATGTGAGGCTTTTTCCTGCTTCAGGGAAAAATTTTCCTACTTCACAATAACAACCTCATTCATGGAGAGAACATTGCATCCAATGTGCTTTATTTGAGCATATTCTCATTTCATGCTAAATGAATAATGCAAAATAAAAACAGGAGTATTCCCATTGGTTGTTGAAGCAGATTACTTTTTTTTTTTACCTTTTCTAAATGTTGAGCCCGTTAGTCTGCACAACTGCGTCTCGTCTCAAACTTGGGGGGGGTCTCATACCCATAGTGCTGAGTTCTGTGTAAATTAAACCCTTTCTGGCACCATCAAAAACATTTTATGCTTTGTACATTTCCAGTCCTGCTGAAAAACAGTAGGTCCTGACTTAAAGCCAAATCTACACTTTTTTTTTTATTTTTTTTTTACAGCTGGATACCCTTGTGACTAACCACTCAGGAGTGATACTATTGTGTTCAGTGCCAAACTCCTACAACATGCAGATAGACGTGTTTTTTATTTCCTTCGGTTTCTGCTAAACTGACATGCATTCCACTCTCCTGACGGAGGCCTTTTCAAGTGGTAATTTCTTTAAAGGCGAAGAAAAATCAATTCAAATTAAGGTAGGAGTGTGAGATCAAACTTTCTCAGAATTTCTTGCAAGTAGTAAGTCATTAAAAAGTTAATAACCCTAAACAGCATGGTATTTTGGTGATCACCACAGTGGCATTAAATTTAAAAATATGGTTATATAATCTGTGCTCATTGGTTAAACATTCATGTTTCAGTGTTTTTAACACACTCTGTCTCCTCCTCTTTATCCTAACCCTGAAACCAGCTGAGATGAATCCAGTCACCAGCTGCCTGCCTGCCTGTCTTCCTGGGCATCGGACAGACCTCTCTGGTGGGGCAGGTTTAATCCACTGCTCCCGAAAATCCTCAAATCTCCTTTATGCTCAGATCACAGGTAGCATAGATACAGGACATGAAGTCTGTCACATAAGCCAAATGTCTTTTTTTCCTGCTATTTCATGAGTGCTTCAACTATGCTACAACAGATAAAATGCAGAGAGAAATACATACCAAGCAGTAACATCAAATGAATCACAGTGTTGAATGTAAGTTTTAAATGAATCCCCATAGCAATTAACCGACATGAACTCCACAGATTTTAAGTAACCGTTCTGTGATATCCAAGTGTTGGGTTCTCTGGAACACACGTCAGGAAAGGTCTTCAAGGGCAGCTGTCAGGCATAAACATTACGTGCCTCCTAACACACAAAGGACATAGCAAAAGGCTAGCGAGCACGGGCCTCTCATCTTTCTGGGAGAAAGTTCCCAGTGTCTTTTTGAGGTGGGAGAATTGACATCAGCCAAGGTGAAAAAGACAAGCCGTACAGCATAAAGACAGTTTCAGCCCTGTGATGTCTCTGTTACAAAGTCCTGTGTGGCCTGCACCTGGTGATTTCTCTGAAACAAATCAAGCAGTATGTTTATGCAGACTTCTTTTCCGTATGGTCAAAAAGAAATCTTTAAGTTTGGAAGTGGAAGAAAGAATGCTAGAGAAAGAATTAGTGTACAGTAAAGAAAGTAAAGAAAGACTTCTCCACTTACCAAAGGTGTAAAGATGACTATAAAGAGAAAGCTTAGCTCTATGTATAAGGGACTAACTATTATGTACTCTGCTCACTTGATTTCATTTATATAGACATCAATAAGAAACAAGTCATACCCCCAAAAACTGGCTTGTATAATCACTAAATAAAACAAAAGATAATGTAGTTGTTATTAAGAATGATGTAGATTTTTTTATTAATGGCTAGATAGGGCACATGAAAATGATTCATCTGTTAGAAGTCTTCGGCTCATGCCTTCATGGGCATTGTGTTTAAGGTATAGAACACCTCTAACCATACAACACTGTTCTAAATTATGAGACCAAGTATGATGTCATTTGTATGTATTGCAAATACTAAAAAATGATTAAAGCCTTCTAATGTCCAACATAAAAAGCATATGTCGATGGAAAAAATCTTATGTTTCACGTCTGCTTAAACATGAAGCTTACAATTGTATTACCCCCGAGGTAGCTTTCTGCAACCTACTCTGTCTCCTCATCACCACACCAGTGAAGAGAAGACATTAGTTGGGGGTTTGGGGATCTGTTCTTATGGACAACCATTGCTACTTTTAGGAACAATGCATGGCACCCTGTATTTCCTTGGATGTGATTACCATTTGGGTAGAGGGAGATGGCCCTGTTTTCCATAAATACTCATACAAGGGATGCAGAAAAATTAACCTTATATCATCTGTGTGAGGCACATATTTTTCCTTTCCTTCCCTCTGTCCTCACAGAGCCACAACAGTGGAGCACTCTTAGCACCACCCAGGATGTGTATTGCATGTTTGCTGCCATTCCCCTGGCAGAGCCTACTTTGATTTCTCATCAATATCTGAACAAACAGCAGCTGTCAAAGATCCCTAATCTTTGACAACGTCCACACTGACTACATACTTAAGTTCTTTATAAACCATTTTACTTCTTCCACATGCTGCAGTTTTTCTCTAAAGAAGTTTTAACACTCTGAAAATCAATCTTCCCATTTCATGCTGCGGTCAACCTCAGAAAGCATAGTTATTCTAAGTGTTTGATTCACAAATATTGTCTGTAACCAACAATAACAGTATCTGGCTGAGGTTTGGAGTCTGCATGTAACTGTGTGTACTCACACACATTTGTAGCCATATACACCTCATTTCCAGAGGTGATAGCCACATGGTATAGTTTAAAGCCAAATATTTCTGATAACCCTCTGTCTACAGTATAACTCCATGCCATGAGCTTTAACCTGAATTTAATATTAGAAGTCACCAATATTTTACAAATAGTTTTCGTATTTCACCCTAAAATCACTACAGATGAACAGAACGATGCAAGTACCTATTTTCTGTAAAATGGTTAAAGGTTTCATTTCAGAACTACAGAATTGCTATTAATCTGTATTGTTACCAAGAATGATTTGTACGCCATCAAACTTACTGATGTGCTGTTTCATACTTTTGAAGGGAAAAGAAGAAGGATTTTCATGGAAATTGGATGGGGAAATGGATCCACTAAGCATCTCATAATAGGCAACCTTCAAGCACATGGATTTGGTGGGACACAGGCAGAGTTCATTGGCAGGTCTGAAGGAAAATTATTCATGGAAGTACAGCTTTCTAGGTAATTCAGAAGCTTTCAAGGCCATATTTGTCACTGTCCATGAATTTAAAATCTCTGCAGCTGTAAGATCAGATTTATTCTGTTGAGAAAGATAATATATTTCATAGTCTTTTCAAAATGACTGTAACTATTTGGAGTCACTTAGAATTTTGTATATTAGAATAATCTCTTTGGGGAAAGATTAGTAAATGACATGCAAGAGAAATACTCATGCACGGGCTCCAGATCAAGTAGTTCTACTGATTATCACCTGGATGTAAAAATTAGGTATAAATAATGGGCTATCAGTCATGCAACTATGTATTAATTGGAAGATATTCAGGAAACTGTATACTTTTCTATAGAAACAGTTCATAAAGAGTCATATGGTTCAAACACTGCACCTTTGACTTCCTTTAATCTGTATGAGCTTGCACTAGCTGAAGATCTGATTCATCAACTTTGATTTTCTGTGAATTCTGGGTCTGAGTTTTAATTTAATTGTTCAACCATAGCATTATAATAAAATAGCTGATTTATAGTAAGCTCATTACTTCTAGACTGTGTAGTTTAAATTTTATTTCCTCTAAACAGAGGAAGCCTTCTCATATAATGGGTTCTTGCTTACCTCCAATAACAACTAAAATCTATAACTTCATTGAAACTAGTCATGTGCAGAACACTAAGCATGTGTATATGATTTTTGCAGAATGGATCTAATTTTATTCTCATTAAACTATAGGAGTGGTTTTTTGAGAATAAAAAAGGGAAATTGGGATAAGTTCTTAATACTTGTTTATTTTGTTTTATCCCAGTAAGCCAGAACAAGCAAGACCAAGGAATGATATGAGTTTTCCTTTCAAGATTATTCAACTGTCTGTTTAGCAATAGAAAATAAAACCAGTAATAAATGATAAAACGTGTTCTATTATTTAATATATTATATTAAATGTAGACTTTAAAAAGTATTCCAGGAATTAGATTGATCAAAGATGTTATACAATACATGCATACTTTGCAGTACAGAAACTTCCACCATGTTTGGGATGTGTATTTTCTTGCTTTTTACCCTGAAATTGTAAGATGTATTTTTCAATTACCTGACAGCTTTAAAACGTGAAAATAGTTAAAAGGAAAAAAAATATTCGTTTTCTTTAGGGTTTTTGTGTTGTTCTTTTCATGCTACTGAGGTCAGACCTAACTCCAGATCACAAACCTTGAAGTGCTACAGGCATGCTCATAAACAAAGTTTTTGGCTGGGCAGATGCAGTGTGAAACAAAGTATTCTGCTATTGAATACATTGGAGCTGGCTTCCATTATCTGTGCTTCGGAGATTTTATTTTCCGTATTATTTCAGTTATTTGTTTTCCCTATCTCCAAAAACCTAGCAGGGTGTACGTAGGCCAGTTCATTTAATAGCGTTCATTAAACATTGTTGAGATTTTGAGCAATATTGCACATGAATGTGCTGTTGCACATGAAACCATTCAAAATGTGGCAGCCAAGAAGTGCTCTCTGTGGAGTCATAAGCTAGGTGATGAAGGGAAGATATGAGATTCAGCTAGCCTGGAAAGACCCTCGGCTGGGAAGCAGTGAAAGGTTTTCCAATTGAGAGGCACTGGGTTAAAAAAAAAAAAAAAACAAAACAAACCAATCATTGCCATTTTCAAGATAGTAGAAGAATTGACAAGTAATTACTAAAGCCTTCAAGTGTATCAACACTGGGCAAGTAAACAGTTTTTGCTGCTCAGAGTGCTCAGAGGGAAAGAGGCCAGGCTGAGAACCTGCTGATCAGCGCGGTGCACACTGGTCCCTGAGGAAGGACCAGGGTCCCTCCCGCTCTGCTTCCTGCCACAGAGCAGCTGGGAAGTATCTTCATTGCCTTGGCATGCACATCCTGGTAATCACTTCCGCAAGGTAGCTCTACCCTGTTTAATTTAAAGTGACCAGGGATCACACTTCAAAAATACACCCAGAGTTGCAGATAAAAGTCCTTCCTACCACTCATGGGACATTGCAGAGGTGCACTAAATTCTCTGCTTATGTTGATTCAAACTCTTGCCTCTCCTGATGCTGGGAGAAAAGCACCTTGGGAAAGTTTTCAAGTCTGTAATATTGCACAGAAACAAACAAAAGATGTATTGGGTGGATGGAAAAGAAAGTAGAAGCATGTGTAGCCTAATGCACTTAGCTATGCAACTAATAAAGCAGTTGTACTTTTTAGTTTCAAAATATTTGAGCTGTCCTGGGAGCCAGGATTAGGACTCAGAGCTATCCTAACTAAATTGCATTAACCACTGCACTGTGAAGTCTGTTATGCTCTGCAAGACCAAAGAACCTGCACTATTTTAACATTCAGTGTGTTGACAAGGTGCTGTCTTGCACTCAGTAACCAGGATAGCTTGCGTTCCAGAGATGCCCGTGAGTGCCTGAGCCAGAAGTCCTCTGGAAATAACAAAAAAGAAACCATAGAATCCACCTAAATTAGATGTGAGTTCTGAGATCCATTGCTGAGCTTTAGTAGCATTCTTGGTGTGGGCAAAGAGGGGAAAAATAAGAAGAAAGAATCTTCTGTGACTTGGTCCAGATTTGTTTCCAATGTTTTTGGGCGGGAATATTGCATAGCAAAGTCTTTTAATCTCTCTGGGAAATTACAAAATTGTTAAATATTTTTCTGACTCTTCACCCATTAAAACATGTGTTTTATCAGTGGATCAAAAATCCAAAGCTTTTCTCTAGCTTCAAAGATCCAGACAAAAGTTGGAAGAGGCATTTTTGCTGTACAATGATAATGAAACAAAATGTATTCCAGAACACAGCTTTAAATTACAGAAATACTACATTTGCTGCAATAAAAATATGTAGTGGCCCAGGAAGGAAAAGAGTGAGGAATTTTCCCAGTTACTGATTTGTGCATCACACAAAAGTATGAATATATTTAAATTCTGTGTAAAATACCTGTGAAATGCATTGTATTTTACAGTTCAAATTTGCTCTTAAATGGAGGGATTTAAAATGTCCTTTTATCTGAAGTGATATCAGACTGTGTATGAAAATCCAGCCTAAAGGTCAGATAATGCTAAATGATGATCAGTCTTCCCCTGCAGCCTCAGTACAGAAAGGTAGCTAGCTTTGATCTTTCATTATTTACTCGAACTGACAAGACTTCTTTAGCTCATTGAAGACAGAGCAGATTTCAGTTAAATTCATGTCAGGGGCCAAGGCTGAGCCTTAACCCCAGCTGGGATTGAACTCCCAACCTTCCAGTGCAAGGATATGTTTGACGCCAGGTCACTTGCTCAAGCGCTGTGTCATGTACAAAGTTGCACGCTGTTACTCCACCAGACTAGATTTATTTACCCATCTAGTTTAACTGTGCTCCTGAGTCAAGCCCATAGAAGCTATAACATCCAACCCACTTGAAGCTGTCTTCACTTTTACAAGACACTTTCTTCCTTGGCAGGTATATTGACCAATATATTTTTAAGAAGCTATTTTTTGTAAAAGTTGTCTGTTTTATTTGACAGCACCTATCCTCAGCTGCTCTTCATAAGAGCATCATACCCCATTTGGTTTTAATTATTTCAAAAACAGAGTCCTCCGTCACTCTGAACTTATTTCCTTCACAGTCCACCTTAAAAATTAGTTATACCGATTCCCCCCTTGCTCACTTCTTGATCCTTCTTTTACAATCCATGGTCCAATTACCATTTCTAATGCCAGGTGTGTCTGCATCCCAGCTATCTCGTACTATTCTGGTTTTGCCTTGCCCTTCCCCTAACAGCATAGCTGTTGGGCTATACAGACTTTCAATTGCGCCTGGGCACAGAGAGCTAAACTCTGGACATTGAGAGGGCAGAACACAGGTTTGAGCACTTATAGCCGCTTACACCCTGGTTAGTACCTCTTGAATTCACAGACAACATTTGGCGTCACAGAATCCCACAATCACAGAGTGGTAGGGGTTGGCAGGGACCTCTGGAGATCAACTAGTCCAACCCCCCTGCCAGAGCAGGGTCACCCAGAGCAGGTTGCACAGGAACGCGCCTGCTCTGGCAGGATCAGGCATGCTCTGATCCTACTCTGAGCATTTTTTGACCTAGTGTCGGTTCTTCATATTTGTTTTACCCTTTCCTTTTTTTTTTTTGTTACTATTTGTGTCTAGAGTAGGGCAGGTGAGATTGTTTGCTCAGAACATCCTTTTCTGAAAGACCAGAGAGTACTCCATTTCATTATGCGGCAGCATCTGTTAAGGTACACATACTTACAGTTTCAGCTTCTGCATTATGCCCCTAAAGCCTGTAACATAGAATCATAGAGTCACAGAATATCTCAAGTTGGAAGGGACCCACAAGGTTCCCTCCCTGCTTTAATATCAACAGAATTTAAATGCAAATCCAACCATAATTTGCAGAGCTGATAAAAATTATCCTCATGATTCTCAGTCTAAGTCACATTCAGAAGAAAAAGTTCCAGGAACACACTGTTTCCTGCTTTATCCCTTGCTCCACTTATCTCCATTTCTATCCTCTTCCTTTACTAAAATTAGAGCCATGTTAGCCTCCTTCCTCAAAATTCATGCTTCATAGAAACTTCTCCATGAAATCCTGCTGTGTTGTTAAACAACGCCAGTGTCAGTGAATGAAATCTCGCATTTACCGCTGGAATCCAGAAGAGGAAAAATTTGGCCCATCAGGACATTGTAACAAGATCAGTGGGAGTTCACCCTGTCTCAGGAAGAGATTTGGTACTGGGTCCATCAGCCATGTGCGTAGCTGAAATGCGTGTAATGCACTGCCACAGTCAGCAACGAGGTGAACTGTGCTTAGTTCTGTACAAGAGCAGGCGGAATTAAGTTTGAGAGGGGGGAAATAGGGAGTGGGGATAATTTAAAATCATTGTGATTTGAGTTGATGAATTATATCTGTAAGTTTGCATTTCATGGGGCTACTTAGACAAAATGGTTATCACTTAGTCATTAAAACTTTTCTATAAAAACTGATGAAGAACATTAATTTGGATGTTTATAATCTATGGGCTACATTCTGCTATCTAGCTACTGTTTCATTCCTACAATGTGAATTAAATTTTTACATGATGACAGGACACAATATAGCCTTAACTTTCCCATCAACAAGTTGTTTTTGTAGGGAAGAAGAAATAGGATAAATCCTTTCATCAGTGAGAGGAGTTCTTATGCTAGGAAACAGCATTAAGTTACAGCGCAAGCTCTTGCTTTCATGTGGGAGATACGAATATGAAGAAAAAAAATGCACTGATCTTTTTCGTTAAAGGGAACTATTCATCCAAGCACTGTGTTCCACACTGTCTGAGTGCTGCAAAGGGTAACATTCTTCCCTGTTCAACTGTAAGTCATAAGCAATGAGAAAAACCTCCAAGGATACACAAAAGACATTGGTCAGACTGAGTAGGATCATTATACCAACTCTTACTTGGTTTGACTGGCAAAACAGAGTACCGGCCAAGTCCCACAGATGCCAAGAGCTGAGAAAGAAGGCTTTTGATGCACAGTCTACTCTTATGATTTTAATTTGTATTTATTTAGGAAATGTATTACAGACAGCTATGGAGAACACTTTCACAATGCTGTATTTCATTAGAGCTGTGTTCTGAAGCTGATGCAATCTGGGCATGAGCTAAAAAGACCATGAAAAAAAATAATTCAATCAGTGGAGCAAAAGGCAAAATGTGCTTATTCAGTGGTTTCTTAAAAGGACAAACAAACCATATTTTGGTTGGAAGTAGTGTGCAAATTTAACTTCTTATTAAAAGAATTTTTTTGGTCGCTTTAATCTTTAAAAAAAGTGGAAATGTTTATAGTTCCACCCACATGGAAAAATACAAATTCATGTTTACAGCAGGTGATTCTCAGCATGTCGCAGGAAATGCTCTGTACGTTTCCACACACTTAGAATACATATTTGAAAGTTTCCATATCAAAATGCGTGAGCAGTTTTCAAGATATTTAAATGTAGCTGTCAGCTACCAAAAAGAAGACAGCAAGATTCTGTTTGTACGTACATGAGGAATGACACAAAGTACTCGTCAGCACACGATGTAAAATTACTCTGCATTTGAAATCAGACTCCAAATGGCAGCTGTAGGTAACTTTGTAGTAATAGTACCATTCTGCATCATTCTGCAGTACTCTGGGACATCCTACGGTGCTTTGTGACATTAAGAATCCCATCACAAAAAAGCAGAAATCAACAATTCGCAGTTTCAGACAAAAATAAATGGTATCTGATTAACATCCCTATTGAAAGTTCTGTGAATGTGTTGTTTTCCTCTGAAAGGACAGTGCTGATGATACTCATCTACTCGTCTGAGCTCGTCCCTTCACGACTTCTTCACAACTGATGGAGAGAAAAAAAAGTTTCAGGACATAATTCATTTAAATTGTGCTCTCTGAAATAACAAAAAAAAACCCCCACCCTTCAAGAAAACACAGGTCAAATAAATTGTCTTCAGAGAGCTTCCATCTGTTAAAGGTTTATTTGATGACTGATACAAATTTAGAGTCAGATTTAGGTGAGATAAATGCCACCTTATGTGACCAAAAACGTCAGGTGCAAGTTCATTGATCAGGAATTATGATTGTCAAATATGCCTATTCCTCTGCAGGACATTTCTGAGTAGGATCAAATAAACTTTCACAAAATCAGAACTGATCACAGAGATGTAAATCATCTAGGTCTTTAGCTGCTATGAAAAACTGGCTTTACAATACCATTCCACCCTCTGCGCTTCTGATAGTCGAAAGCAAGTTTTTTTCTTTGAAGTCAATCTTTATTCCAGTCATTCTCTGTATGGGAGATTTTCAGATAGATTTAGACTTTCTCAGTCATCCAAAACTCTCACTGGACAGTGCTAAAAGCAGTGCTGTAAACAGAGAGCCTGTAGCTGATGTTATAGGAGACAACTAATTTTTATTTGTTGCATCAGTTGTAAATAAGGAGAGCACATACAAAATCATCTGTATTACTCTTAGACAATTCACTAATTATGTCTTCCTGCTGGTCATGTTAGCAGAATGAAAAACAGCAGTGGCTGGTGGAAATGTTTCTTGGTGATCTCTCCTAAAGTGAGCAATTTAGTTATTTGTATTGCCCATGAGAGTTTCATCCCTCTTCCTAAAAAGATAAATTAAGCAATGGTTACTTTGTAATGCTGGCTATGTAAAATCTTAAGGGAGCTTTTTTTCCTTCTTGGGAGGCTGGAAAGATGCAGGCGTTAGTGGTCATGACTACCTCGTTAAATTTCACAGACAGGGGCATATCAAAATGTCTACGTAGAAATAGGCCTAGTTCTGCAGAAGAACCTGAAGATCAAAGTCTTGGTCAGAGTCCAAGTTCACTTAAAATGTTGTCCCTAAACAAGGATAAAAGTCAAAAGGCCAGTCAGGACAGATTTCTTAAGGGAAGTGGTTTACCATAACAACTTGATAGCAGTGTCACATCAGAAATATTTGGAAAATGTAATATTAAACAATAATGTTATTGTGAGATGTCATGGATTGTTTTGCCTAAGGATGATTCAAACATTACGGTTAGAACAACAAGAAAAGGAAAACAAAAAGTTAGCAAGAATGAAAATATCTTTTTTCCCCCATTGGCCTTAGCATAAAATGGAACAAGGAATAAATCTCCAATTTATCCTAAGACTTACCCAAAGCCCATTGAAATCAGAGGCAATATTGCTGTTATTTTCATGGCTGTCTCCCTGAGGATTAGGGATCAGGACCTGTGGACATGTGCTTGTGTTTGATAAAAGTTCCCACTCCTCCGTACCGGTGTACCAGCCCTTGAAGAATAAAGGGAAGAGAAAAATGTTAAGAGCTGGCTGTCATGGCGCACTACAAGGATTCACAGTGATTTGGTATTTTTCCTAGTGGCAGCTAACATATCTCAAATACTGGACGAATTAAATTACTCTGCTCTATGTTTTCTTTTCCTGATAACCACTCTAGCAGGGACTAGATGGACAACTCAAATAATAGCAAATGCAGCTCTGCTTGGGCTGTGAATCCAAGCCAGCTAGCACTAACTGGGACCCCTGTGTGCACTACGTTACTTACAGTATTTATATTGCATATTTTTCCCTGACTGCAAAACTTATAAGGCACCATTAATATTAAACAGATAAACAGGGAAAAGTAATGCAACTTGAGAGAAAAAAAATAACCCCATGAAGTTCTGACTCTCACTTCAGTGGCCTATAGCTGGGGCAGAGTCTTGTATCATTCAAGTCAAAAGCTACTAAAATGTTTAAAATTGTATCTAAGAGGTGAATGAAAAACAAATGTTAGATATTTCAGTCCGGCTAGGTAATTCACGCAAAACCTGAAACACACTAAAAGATTACATACGTTTTTCTATATACACACATTACAGACACACACACCCCACCTAAATATTTATGTTCTTACGATCTAGTATTAAGGTGAAAAACCTCTGGACCTTTTTAAAATTGCTTCTTACTAAATCTACAAATAAAGTTTTTTTTTCATTTTTAACCAATCCTTCCATTATAACAGACTACCGTGTGACTGCTGCCTCTGCACTCATCAACTCTAGGTGAAATACTGGTAATCAAATTAGCCAAGGGTGTGCTAGGAACTCCCAAGTTTTTGAAAATTTCGTCTGTTCCTCAGGACAGAGTCATGAACATCATGAATAAGAACCGTACATCCTTCTCACAGGATAGGAGACTGAGAAAAGAAACAAATAATCACATGATCACCACAATCACTGTACTTAATTTCTTAGACCAAGTGATACATACCCACACAGTACATGGGGCTTCTGCTGGCCTGACTTCGTTCAATTTCTGTTTCATAATTCACTTTAACAGTCAAGGTTTCGTTTTAGAGGCATTGAGTTATTCAAGTGTATTCACATTTACTTCAATAAACCTTTGTTTCAGTCACAGAACCCTTCAGTCTAAATGGCTCTGGTCCTAAGACAGACTTCATAGAAATGACAGACAAATAGTGAAAAGATGCTGCGCTCTCCGAATGAATGCCTAGATATGCTATCAGAAATGTAAGTTAAGAAAAAAATATTTGGGAAAAATCTAGAAAAAGTTATCAAGGGCAGTATTTTGTGCCATTTTTATCAGATGTTTGGATATATTTGAGTCATAAAAAAATCACATCATGGAATTTTTTGTACCTTTTTGTATGCTACTTTACAATTGGTGCTCAACTAGTCACAGCTAAGAGCCCTAGATAAACCTCAACTAATCTTCTGCCTGCATAAATTGTAATAGTTCTATGAATTTGAATAGCACTACAGATATTTACTTCATTTAAAAGTCTTGTCTGTTATTACTGGAAGATAAAATATTGTTATTATCCTGAAAAGGACTTGTTACGTGTTATTATAAAGTAATTTCTTTTCTGGCACTACAATTGTCTTTTTAAGTTTTCTCTTCATGTTCTTTACATCACTTCAAGCTTGCCTGTATAGTCTGGGGAAACACGCACAGAGAAGCCATTACATTCTGTCTTGATTGCATCTGCTCTTTAAAAGAATAGTATAAAGAAAACAAGAAGCTTTGATTTTCAGCTTTACCAAATAACTGTTCTCAGACAAATGGTTTATATTGAAAGATCACAAAGGATCACAGAACCATTCAGGCTGGGAGGGACCTCAGGAGGTCTTTAGTCCCACCCCCTGCCCAAAACAGGGCCAGCTCTGGGGTCAGATGAGTCTGCTCAGGGCTTGGCCCCATCTGGGCTTGAAACCCTTTGAGGATGGAGAAGGCACAGCCTCACAGGGTGACCTGCTCCACTTCCTCACTGTCCTCACAGGGAAACAGTTTCTCCTTATACCCAGCCTAAGCCTGTTGTGTTGCAACTTCTACCTGTTGTGTCTCACCCTGCTGCCCTGCACTGCCATGAGGAGCCTGGCTCCATCTCCTCAATGACCCCTCGTGGATGCTGGAAGGTTGCTAGGTCCCTCTAAAGCCATCCATTCTCCAGGATGACCCAGCCCAGCTCCCTCAGCCTCTCCTGACAGGGAAAGTGTTCCAGCCCCGCTGCCTTCGGGGCCTTCCTCTGGACCACATAATTTCTGTTGATCAAAAATATTCTCTTGAGGAAGTTGATTCTTTTCTTTCCCTAGGATTTAGGAAAGAATGTAGAAAAATCCTTTCAGAAGTTGTCTAAATTTCTGTGACTCCAGCTTCATTCACTTAGGTCACTCAAAGTCAAGACTGTAGGTGTGCACAGAATATTTAAACACCCATCTAAAATATACAAAATATTTAAACTACAGTTTCACCTCATAAACAACCATAAACTTCAAAACTACATACATCCCATTCCAAGCACAAAACTACCTCAGAAAATGGCTGTAACTGCAGTTTACACACATATGCAAACACTGTGCATTCCCTCAAAACAGTTGAGGATGCTACATTATTTCATTGGCACTTCTCTCAGTTAACTCTGCCCTGAAGCCCTTCCCTTCAGTTCTGAATCTTCTGAGAATTTTTGCCACTCAGTCATAAACAGCTGGTAATTAAGCTAACCGTGAAAATGCTGACACAACATCAACGCTATTGGGATACAGTTAGACTGAGAAAGACCCTGGACAGTGCAATCAATGCCACTTGTGTGTATGAATTCAGTCCCTGGGGAGCTGTGTGGTAGCATGTAAGTATGGAATGTATTTAAGGACCCAGAATACAAATCTCACTTGAGAAAAATGGAAAACTCTCATAACAATAAAAATAGTCAAATAAAGTGAATGGTGACTGTTATCAGTAGAAGGAAATCCCTTCTTGTCATTGAAACTAATCTTTTAATCATTAGTCCTAAGAGAAAATAATAGCAAAAATGTTTTTCTTGCTGTCAAAATTCAAAACAATTCCCATGGTTGGGTATATATTGATTCATCTAGTGGTCTTTTTTGCAGGGGCGTACATATGCAAGCAATAATGATTTTGCAGGGCAAAGACTAACACTGATTTATTACCAGAGGTCAGAGAGCACTGGTGTTAATGGAAACGTTTACAAGAATGAAGGTCACCGAATTTGGTGTGGTGCCAAGAGCAGGAGTTCCTTCTCTTCCTTGATGGACCTGCAGATCTTTACTGCAACGTTGCACTGAACTCAGCAGGCCACGGTATTGCCTGTTGCGTGTCTTTGATCCTCCTTTCAGATCAGTTAGAAGACATGTGTTGGAAGGAAGATAAAGCACCTTTCTCTGTCCCTAACATAAACACTGAACACGGAAATATTAGGGGATTTATGGACAGCCTCTTGGCTGTGCTGCTGCTGTTCTTGTTAGCTGTGTGGAGGGTGCGCATCAGTCTTCAGCATCACCTACATTTACCTTGCGAAGTCCATACTACCTGACCTTGAGTGTGAGCCAGTACCATCTTTTAGAGTTTTCTTGCCTGGAAAATTAATGATCCGGTGGGGAATCAGAAGGTTAGGCTTAAGAAAGGAGCTATAAAGCTCTGGGCCACATGGCCATGAATTGTTTTTGCAGTTCAAAGAGGAAAGAGCAGATGGGAGAATCTATGCTAATCTTCTCTCCAGTCCTTGTAACTGGTTGTTCAGTTAGAAGAGACTTAACTGAAACGTAAAATTACTGAAAAGAAAATTGGTTCTGTTCTACCTCAAACCAGGACACAGGTGACAAACATGGAAAACTGTCTTCAGACAGCAGCAAAGGTCTCAAGTGGTCTTTCAAATTGCTCTCTCAGAGGCAGTATATTCTTCACCTTAGCCAAGTTTCCCCACACCCCCCCCCACCCCCCGAAGTGACTAGCGAGATCAAACAGCTGTATTTCTGATCATCAACTTCAGAAATTTCAGCTAGACCTAGAAATCTGGTGTAATAAGTATTCAAGTATGAGAATAATATCTTGAATCTTATAAAAGACAATCTGTGAAAAAGAGAATCAGTAAGAGGAATAGGAATCCCTCCCAGCAGAACTATAATAACAATATTTTCAGAAACTCTTACTATCAGCAGTAAATTCAACTGTATGATTAAAAGTATATAAATAATAACAAATACTTGGGTGTGACGTTCACAGCATTTGAAATAAAAGTCCATTAAAATAAGCCTGCAATTTAGATGGGCAAATTAAAAGATGCAACAAAAATTAGAACAATATGATACTGTGGCCACTATAATATAATGGTACACTGTTTTATGCACTCTTTTTCAAATGGCATCTCACGTCTTGTCTTTATTTACAATACAGTGCCTTATTATTTTCTGCACCTATCTCCAGTCCTTGAGATGAACTACTTGGAATATGTAATTCAGTTGCACCTTATATAAAGGCAGTTTTTCTCTCTAAAACATATGGAACAGTTCAACCTCACAATTTAAAGCAACATCTTGTTTATAAATTGAATTAAATTTCTCAGCATTGGAATATTGTCAGGAAAACAATGCAGTCCTTTCTTAAATTTTGAAATGCCCACAGGATCTTTCCAGATTTGCAATAGGTTGATTCATGAAATACCTACAACAGGTATTTTTGATGTCTCTGTTCAAAGTGATGGTGCCCACAATGCTACCTTATATTAGGATTTATTTCTGGAAAAAAATCAAAATCAAAATCCATTTATATTCTTCTTAGGACTTATTGCATATAAATAGATACCTGAAAAAAGCACATATGATAAATTATCATGCTGCTCGATCAATCATATGACCCACTCCGTCAAAGTCAGGGGATAATTTCTTGCTGGCATAAAGTGGCCCAGAATTTCAACTATGGTTCTTCTGTTTCTTCACAACAATATGAATTTTTAATGCCTTATTTAGTGCACACTCATTTATTGTGCTCTTCAAAGCAGTACACCAACACAAATACACTCTTGTGAGTAAATTGTAATTAAATTGAAGTTAATGATTGATAATATTCATGTGAACAATATTAAACATAAGTATGACACATGCTTTTCAGACCTTGGTATTCTGAAAAGCTATTTTGGGTAAGTCTAAAGAGAATCTCTGTAAAATTGCAGTTTTCAACAAAGAATGCCATAGAACCGTTAGTCATTTAGTCACAGCTCAAATGAGGTCAAGCAGAGAGAATGTCAAAGTCTCAAAATAAATAAATTTCAGAAGTGAAGAAGCAGAGCTAAAATAGTATCTCCTATTTTAAAAAAGTGAATTTGTTTGATTGCAATATGAAGGAATCTGAAATATGCACAAAGTATTATTCACATTTTCTCAGTCTGAAAAAATATTTGTTTAACATTTTCTCTGTTTATTTTTTCTTCTTCCACAAGAATGTGTGTAGAAAAAAAAAAAATCAGTAACATTTGTGTGAATGTGTATTTAGGTACACTGTTTGCACAGATAGCTCCTTAGAATCACAAAAAGAAAGCCAAAAAAGGTTTCAAGAGGTAATATCTGCCCTGTTCTTCTTTTCCAGGTTAGGATGATCTGAGTGCACACCACTCCTCCTGTGGCAATCACACTGCTGCCAACCTAGGAGTCATTTTATGATTTCAGAAATCAGAGTCAGAGACTGACCCATGTGTCACTGACACTCTGTCACAAGAAGTTTCAAGGCCATCCTCATGGAAGACACCTCACTTCACCAAGCTTCAAGAATAAGCTTCATGACAGATTGAGAATATGAAACACTGACACTAATTATTGTAGTGAAGAGTTTTCAAATAGCCTATGGGTTGAAAGGTATTTGCAAAGAAACATTTTGATTAATGCACTTGTAAATATTTAAGTCTGTTTTCAGCCGTGAGGAGATACACTTTGGTAAATATATTGTTATTGTATTAATAGTGCACTATAGGGCTGGCAAGATTTATGCCTTCACGTTTTCAAAAAAAATGTATCAAAATCTCAGTTTACACTTTCATGAAAAGGAAGCTGGCTGTTGGTGGGCTCAGCATCAAATCTGGCTTTGTTAGATCTATTCTTAATGGAATTGTATCATATAAAAATTTGGTGTTTATAAAGAATGTGAGACTTTTATCTCTTCAGGATGCCTTGATGAAAATGTTGAGGCACAGAAATGACACCCAAAAATGGACGTTCTTTTTAAAGATCAATGACAGAGAGAGGAAAAAAATATCTTCCTCCTAATGTTAAAGCAACACTATACTAAAATACACAAATATCACAATATTCACATTATTAATAGCATTATCAAGTATTAGAAAATATGTAACACCCCTATGCTAATGACATTAAAAATCCAGATGTGCCATGAAACTGTCATTGTATATTATGTCAAAATCCAGTTTAAAAAAAGCCAATTTTCTGGAAAAAAATAAAAAAATAAAAAAAAAAAGAAGTTAAATGTTGAAGGAAAAAGAACCGGTGACAATTAATGGGTCATTGCACATCACACGTTCCATGACTATTAATAGCCAGCCTTAGGTTATTATTATTATGGCACATACTCCTTTTCCAGGCTTTAGACTTTTGCTGCAGCTTGTTAAATTGGTGTGATTTTAATAGGAGTTATAATCCTTGGGTTCATCAACAGAAATAATGATGAGAAGTGTGTCAACTAGTGTTACTTAAATGTTGTAAACAATGGTTTTTTTAAGTTCAAAACTAATTTCCTGTTGTTGGAAAAATATAATAGAACTTAAAGTTACACTGCTCATAGAGTTCTTTACTAAAACATAGTGGGATGAGGCTATTATCATGCAAATTAAATACATGGAAATAAAATAATGGAAATTTATCCTAAAATACATCCTCCTACATTACAAATGAAATCTGGAGGCAGTTTTTTACTGAATGATTAGTAAACAGAAATGACATTAAATAATATTAATAAAAAAGGATTATGAAGAAGTTTAGCAAATTCCAATTTAAATAAACCTGTGACAAATATGAAAATCTATAGTAAATTTAGAAATCATGGACACAAAAAAATATAATTCCCTTTAAAATCATGAGCACAGTCTTTCTCATACGTTTATGACAGTTCTATCACAAAAATATATTATCATTCTTCAAAGAGGTCAGCATTAGTGCTTATAAGGAAAACTCAGTTGATATAGTATTCTTGAGTGTCCAAAAGTAAGTTATTAGATTTTATTAAAGGTTGTTGTGGAAACTTAACAGTTAATAAATGAGAATTGAATTTATGCACCAATTTATAGGTGGTTACAGTGAATGGAAGTTACCAGCAGAGTTGCCTATGCATCTGTTCCAGGATACCTGCTACTCTGTTCTGAGTAAATTTGAAGTGTAAGTGTGGCAGAAAGTTGTATTTCCGAGAAAAAGCTTAGCCATAGTCATAATAAGGAACAAGCTCATAAGAACAGAGCAGTAACAATACATACCTTCTCTGAATGGTTTAGTATACACTAACACTCAACATACCACATCTTTTTTTATCTTTTGACCAGATGGGCTTTTAAACTGCCATTGTTATTCACAACGTTTGTTTTGGCACTCATGGAAAATAAACCACTAAGATTACACAGCACAGAGCTGAAGGAATGAACTCATAGAGATCTCCTGTAAGCTTCACAGTTGCTGAGCTGCTGAGGGACTGGGCGTTGATACTAACAAACTCCCTATGCTAACACATTGCAATTGTATTCAAACTTCTTTTATTGTGGCCTTCCCTGTCCTTTCTTTTTTTTTTTTTTTATTTTTCTATCCCACTTCACTTCTCAGTGACCTTTTGACTTATTCTCACTCTTCTCACTGAATATTCCTGTCTGTTCTACAGAGGTTCAATTTTTTTTTTTTTTTTTCCTTTCGGTAGTTTTTTGCCTGAAAAATAACCCAAATCCCAGTTTAAGAAGTACATGTATTGTAGAAACACATGCCAAAAAGCTCTAATTGACTCCAATGTGCACTGCTTCTTTGATTTCCTGAAAAAATAGAAGGCCTGGCAGTGCTGTAGGTGCAAAATGAGAATAGCAGAGCTAATAAAAAGCGCAATTATAATTTTTGTAGCTGGCCATTATTAAGGCCATAGTTCCAAGAACATCAACAGCAGACAACAATTTATAGATTTGTCTGCAGTCTTCATTTCTCAGTTGTACTTAAGCTTTATAAGAAAACACAATACAAATAAGGCTTAACAAAGCATACCAGTAATCCACCTGGGTCTGGAAAAGTAATAAGTGCTAGCTAGCAACATATTAATCTTACAGAAGGAAAAAACTAATACAAAAAAGAAGAGTCTCTGTGAAGCTGAACCATCTACCCTGACATTTTTGTTTTATAATAAATATTCTTTAGCAATATTATTTGATTGGACTTTGTCACACATTTGTTTTTGTTGCCTCAACTTTGAATCTTTAATAAAGACTTAATTTTACAACCCCAGTGGAGATGTCATTGTTGCCTTCGAATTCTGTCACAATTTATAATCCAGCACCGACTGACTTCCCATTTATTATATTTCTATGTTGAATTTCTTCTTGCTATTCAGCATTTTAATATACATAGAAAAAGCTCATCATTCAAGATCAAAAATGTGATGTTTCAGAGGGAATGATTGGAAATTTGGAAATTATTTTCTTGTTTATTCTTCCTCTATCATTATTTTAGATCCTTTAACTATTGCACTTAAAATGTTGTCATGGTTTAACCCCAGCTGGCAACTAGAACCATGCAGCTGCTTGCTCACACCCACAGTTGGGATGGGAAAGAGAATTGGAAGAGCAAAAGTGAGAAAAAAAACACATAGGTTGAGATAAAGACAGTTTAATAGGTGGAGCAAAAGCCACACGTGCAAACAAAACAAACCAAGGAAGTCATTAACTGCTTCCCATCCCCAGGCAGGTGTTCAGCCATCTCCAGGAAAGCAGGACTCCATTGTGCATAATGGTTACTTGGGAAGACAAACACCATAACTCTGAACTTCCTCCCCTTCCTTCTTCTTCCCCCAACTCTCTATACTGAGCATGACATCTTATGGTACAGAATATCCCTTTGGTCAGTTGGGATCAGCTGTCCCAGCCGAGTCCCTTCCCAGCTTCTTGTGTATTCCCAGCCTACTTGCTGGCGGGACGGTGTGAGGAGCAGAAAAGGCCTTGACTGCTTAGCAACAAGCAAAACCACCAGTGCACTATCACACTATTCTCATCCTGAATCCAAAACATAGCACTATATCAGCTGCTAGTAAGAAAGTCAACTCTATTCCAGTTGAAACCATGACACATGTATAAGCTTCTAAACAGCTTTTTGTTTATTTTGAGCAAATACTGTACCTGGGTTCTCAGACAGAGCCCAATACAATCAGTAGCCATCTCACTATTGACTTCTGGGTCCAGAATTTCCACATGAGATGGCCTTCCCTTTGGGATACCTTGGACAGAAATAATTTCTTACAAACCTGCTGGACTACAGTTCCCTGTGAATTCCGTGTCTCCAAACCTGTTTTACTCTTTATGTGTTCTGCCAAGTTGGGTACCATGGTATTACTCCGGGAAGTGGCTTGCATTATTACTTTTCAATGTGACAAGATCAAAGTGTTCTGCCTGCATTCGATGCTCCCTGGCATTCCTCTTCAGAGCACTCCCAGGTTGTGTTTCTGCTGCTCATCTTGAAACGATGCTGCAATGGTACCTGTGGTATTGATCTTGCCTCCCGCCTTCAACAGAAGCAGAGCATTGGTCAGGCAGCACTGTTGCTGGCATAAGTTATGCTGCAGCATCTGAAGGAATTAGTCACCTCAGTCGAGTCATTTAGATACCTATCCAGCAAGCCAACCATATTCAGCAAAATTTAATTTAAGATGAATCATATGTTTAAATTTCGATCTTTAAATGAGGTGAAAGTCTTATCTGTAATTGGGCCTTAAAATCTACTTTTATGTGACACTCAGCATTTTTAAATACGTCTGATATTCAGAATAATTGGATCAGCATTCACCTAAATTGATTAAAAATGAGACAGAATTACACAATTGTGATACACTGTTATCTTCCCAAATTACCCTCCCAGGTGGCTACAGTAGCAAAGTGCAGATATACTCAAACCAGTTCTTTTAAAAGTTCAAAGTAGAGGGCAGACAACTGGTGCTCAGCCTGAACTTAAACATCCGCTTCAGCAGGATAAATTTTTCTCCTCTGATCTCTGTTCTGCTGTGAAAGCTGCAGTTCAGAATCAAGGGGACACAGTGGCCCCTGTATGCTTCTTTAACCCTAGGCCTTCCTACAAGCCTCCAAGATTCAAGAGATTCCAAGAGATGGGAGAGACAGAGACCCAGGATGATCATATCCTTCCCAGTTATGTGCCTTGCAGTTTTCCTGTCCTTTCCTGATGCTGCAAGTTGTGATATTTTAGCGCTGGAACCAGACAAAAAAGACAGACAGACACTGCAGAGGAGTACAGAGAAATGCTAGTGGGGGTTTTGCTGTACAGTAATCTTGCCGCAACCCTTGCTGTGCCTTGTCCTTGCTCCTTACATACACAGGCTACAAACTTCATTGAATGTTCGCTGTACAGCACAGTGTTTCCCCATCCCACAGCTTAGCAAAAACTGATAAGAATGTGAATTGCTCACGCATCTCATACATCTTTCCAGTTCACCAGTAGCTTAGACTCATAGACTCATAGAATAATTTGGGTTGGAAGGGACCTTTAAAGGTCATCTAGTCCATCGTCCCCTGCAACAAGCAGGGACATCTTCAACTAGATCAGGTCGCTCAGAGCCCTGTCCAACCTCACCTTGAATGTTTCCAGGGATGGGGCATCTACCACCTCTCTGGGCAACCTATGCCAGTGGTGCACCACCCTCAGTGTAAAAAATTTCTTCCTTATATCTAGTCTAAATCTTCCCTCTTTTAGTTTAAAGCCATTAGCCCCTGTCTTGTCGCAAGAGGCCCTGTTAAAAAGTCTGTCCCCATCTTTCCTGTAGGCCCCCTTTAAGTACTGGAAGGTCATAATAAGGTCTCCCTGGGGCCTCTTCTTCTCCAGGCTGAACAACCCCAACTCTCTCAGCCTGCCCTTGTAGGAGAGGTGCTCCAGCCCTCTGGTCGCTTTTGTGGCCTTCCTCTGGACCCGTTCCAACAGGTCCATGTCTTTCCATTGCTGAGGACTCCAGAGCTGGATGCAGTACTCCAGGTGGGGTCTCACGAGAGCAGAGCAGAGGGGCAGAATCACCTCCCTCGACCTGCTGGCCACGTTTCTTTTGATGCAACCCAGGATGCGGTTGGCTTTCTGGGCTGCGAGTGCACATTGCTGTCTCATGTCCAGCTTTTCATCCACCAGTACCCCCAAGTCCTTTTCCACATGGCTGCTCTCAATCCCTTCATCTTCCAGCCTGTATTGATACCGGGGGTTGCCCATACCCAGGTGAAGGACCCTGCACTTGGCCTTGTTGAACATCATGGGGTTCATGCAGGCCCACTTCTCAAGCCTGTTTAGGTTCCTCTGGATGGCATCCTGTCCCTCAGGCCTTTCAACCACACCACTCAGCTTGATGTCATCTGAAAACTTGCTGAGGGTGTATTTGATCCTACTGTCTATGTCATTGATGAAGATATTGAACAGTACTGGTCCCAGCATGGACCCCTGAGGGACACCACTTGTCAACAGTCTCCATCTGGACATTGAGTCTTTGACCACTACCCTCTGGATGTGGCCATCTAATTCGTCATCCACCAAACAGTCCACCCATCAAATCCATTTCTGTCCAATTCAGAGAGAAGAATGTTGTGGGGGATGGTGTAAAAGGCCTTGCAGAACTCCAGAGAGATGACATCCGTAGCTCTTCCTTTATCCAGTGATGTCATTGTTCCATCATAGGCCACTATGTTGGTCAGGCAGGACTTGCCCTTGGTGAAGCCATGCTGGCTGTCTCAAATCACCTCCCTGTCCTCCATGTGCCTTAGCATAGCTTCTAAGAAGATCTGTTCCATGATCTTCCCAGGCATAGAGGTGAGGTTGACTGGCCGGTAGTTCCCAGGGTCCTCCTTTCTACCCTTTTTAAAAATGGGTGTTATGTTTCCCTTTTTCCAGTCACTGGGGACTTCATCTGACTGCCATGAATATTCAACTATCATGGAGAGTGGCTTAGCAACTACATCAGGACTCTGGAATGCATCTTGTCAAGTCCCATAGACTTCTATATGTTCATGTTCCTCAGGTGGTCACAAACCTGATCTTCTCTTACAGTGGGAGGGACTTCTCTCCCCTAGTCCCTTCCTTGCAGTCCATCCACTCAAGAGGTGTGGGGAGAGAGGTTGACTGTGAAGACTGAGGCGAAAACACTGTTGAGTACCTCAGCTTTCTCCTCATCCGTTGTCACCAGTTTGCCAGTCTTGCTCATCAGGGGCGGTATGCCTTCTTTGACCTTCTTTTTTTGGCTGATACAGCTGTAGAAACCCTTCTTATTAATCTTTGCGTCCCTTCCAAGTTCAGCTCCAGCTCTGCCTTGGCCTTCTTGATTCCATCTCTATACAACCAGGCAGCATCCCTGTACTCTTCCCAGGATACTTGTCCCTGCTTCCACTGCCTGTGCATTTCCTTCTTGCCCTTTAGTTTGACCAGGAGGTCTCAGCTCAACCATGCTGGTCTCTTGCCTTCCATTCCTGATTTCTTACACCTGGGGATCAAGAGCTCTTGTGCTGTATGGAAAACACCCTTAAAGATCTGCCAGGTCTGTTCCACTCCCTTGTCCCTGAGGGCAGTTTCCCATGGGTTCCTGTTGACTAACTCCTTGAAGAGCTGGAATTTTGTTTTCCTAAAATTCAGGGTCCTGACTTTACCTTTCCCCTGACCCATATCCCTCAGGACTGCAAACTCCATCAGTGCATGATCGCTGCAGCCCAGGCTGCTTCCAATCTTGATGTCACAATTAGCTCACTTGTGTTGGTGACTAAGAGGTCCAGGATTGCATCTGCTTTGGTAGGGCTATCTATTACCTGACTTAAGAAGTTATGTTTGATGCACTCCAGGAGTCTCCTGGATTGCCTGCAGCTTGCTGTGCAACTTTTCCAGCAGGTGTTGGGGTAGCTGAAGTCCCCCAGCAAGATGAGAGCCTGTGAGCGTGATGCCTCCTGTAGCTGGAGTAAGAGTGCTTCGTCAGTAGGCTTCCCTTGATTGGGTGACCTGTAGTTCCCTGTGTTGTCTTAGAGGAACACCCTTTAATTCCTTTGCGGTATTTCACTGGTGTATCCATCTTGATTCCTATTACCTCAGGAGCCCCTCTCTCAACTCCAGAAAACTTCAAGTGTGCTGCAGTGTAGCCAGCACATCTCAGAGGAACATGCTGCAGTCCCTCACTAACACCCTGTCCCTCTAATCGCTGCCTGCCATCCCACAGCTTGTCATGGGCAAGCCTGATATTTCCCCTTTCCTCCCTCAACCCTAATTTAAAGCTCTGTCAATGAGCCCTGCTGGCTTGTGAGCAAAGACCCTCTTGCCTCTTTCAGAAAGGTGAACATCTGATGCCAGCAAGCCTGGTGCCATGTAGGCCATCCCATTATCGAAAAACCCAAAACTGTGGTGGTGACACCAGCCATGGAGTCACGTATTAATAGACTGGGCTCATTGTTTCTTCCAATGTCACTGCTTGCAACTGGAAGGAGAGAGGAAAAAATAACCTGTGCTTCAGATTCCCTTACCAACCCAATGCCCTGAAGTCTCTTTTGATCCCACTTGGACTATGTGTTACAACTTCATCGCCACCAGCATGGAAGAGCAGCAATGCATAATAGGGTGGTGCAAGGCTAGGAAGTTTTCTAGGGATATCCTTAACCCACGCCCCAGGGAGACAGCAGACTTGCCTAAGAGGAGGGCTTGTCCAGCATATTGGACCCTCTGTTCCCCTCAGAAGGGAGTTGCCTACAACTACAACGCATCTTTTCTTCCTCGTGGAGGTGGTTGTGATACAGGGGTAGGCCTTTCTGACCTGCCAGCACCTCTGGTAAAGATGGACCATCATCCACATCATCATCCATTGACTGGCCTTCCACATCCAGAGCCTTGTACCTGTTGTACACAAGCACCTAGGAAGGTGGGGTAGGCAAGGAGGGAGTTTGCCGGTCACCCCAAGTGTGGACTGCTCTCCTTTATGCTACTACCTTCAGCCTGTCAGGTGGAGGATACAGCATCCCCTTGATCTTGGGTTTTTCCTGGTGATTGTTCCCATTTCTGTCTCAGGGAGGGCAGAGCATGATTCCACCAGTCTATCTCTTTCTGAGACTCCCTGATGTTCCTTAACCTTTCTACTTCCTCTCGTAGCTCTGCCACCAGGCTGAGCAGATAGTCCACCTGGTCACACATCACACAGCTGTTCTCGCTACTGCCATCCTTTACCAGCGAAAGGCTCTGGCACTCCCCGCAGCCCGAGACCTGGATGGCTGCATGCTTTCTTGGGAGCTCTGCCTCTTGCAGTCTCTGGCTGTGGGCTGGATGAGAAGTGCCTCTCTGGCCTAACAAAAAGTCCTTTCTCACCCCCCTCATGCTGTGCTGGGTTGCTGCCCAAGCATGGTACTGTACCCGGGGGCACAGGAGGTGACTAGAGCACTCCAGCCACACGATGTAATACCTCCTCCTGCAGCAATAGCTCTGGCCAGGAATGGCTTCTGCTCTGGCCTTTCTACAGACCTTCCCAACTAGACCCCTGCCTGTTTTTGAGACATTGACCATACAACATTCACAGCAGTTCCCAAAGTGAGTATCTGCCCTAGTTTTTCAAAGCTTTCTTCCCTCATGCTCCCTCAATAGGTAATTTAAACGTTCCTGTATTTTCTGTCTCATCTTTGATCCCGCAATAGCAAATGTTTATTTCTTTCTAACACACATGGTTGAATTGAGTGGTAAGAATAATTAAAAAAACAAACAAACAACAACAACAAAAAAACCCACAACAAACCAGCACGGGAATTTTTATTTCCCTTCCAAACCACACCAAGAGAAATCTTCCCTATATCAAAGTTTTAGGGGACTTTGTGATACAATTTCTGAACCTATCTGTAACTGCGAAATATCGTATGTGCCTTTGAACTTAAAAATTAACTTGATCTAGGTCTTTTGCTTCAACATTAAATGAGCTTCTCCTGTAGTAATTTTTCTAGGAAGTAAACTTGAAGTTCCCCTAATAGTTCCTGAAGATTTGGAACATTAAACTACTGACTTCAAATATTTGCATAAAGGTGCTACAGATTACATCAAATGAGTTGCTGACCACTGTACCCAAAACACTTTTTCAGTGCACTCAATGTCTCAAAGACACTCAGTGTCTCAAAGACAATTTTGGGCTCCAAAAGGAGATTTGACTTACATATTTCATAGGCACAGCTGCAAATGGACACATTTTTACTTTGCGTGAATGTGCCAGAGAATATTAACATTAAACTCTGCACTTTAATAAATTCATGGAGTAGAACTTACTTTAATTATGCCCCCACTAAGGTTTGGCATAGGATAGAATAGTTGTAATCATTCTAAAATAGTCTCTTCTGTCTTTTTTGAAATTTCAAAGAGACCCTTGAGAAGTTTGTGTAAGACATTATAATATAGAGCAAGAATGCTGATACATAATGCCTTCTATCATTTCTTTTGAGGTCAGGACCATCTCTTATTATATGCTTGCATATTGCTTCGTACAAACAAGCCCTGATTTCAATTATGGTTGCTAGGCGCTGCTCTAATTGCTCATAACGGAATCAGGTAAAACATATGCTTTATGGAGTTTCTATAGGTTTAGTCAATAGTATACATTAAATATTTATATGAGCTCCTTTCCATATCCACATAGGTAACAGCACCATAAATGAGCACCATATGACTCACTAAGTCTTTTCAGTAATTGCTGTAATATGATGCTGAAAATGTTGTCTGTGTTACCAGGTGAATCTTTGTGCCGGAATTCACTTGTCACTTGTAAGGAATGAGCACGTGGAAGCCTTAGGTGTCTCTGATGGGGAACAGCAACGCCTTCTACTCAACCAATAGATATTTAGGAAGCTACATTGTACTGACTTTTAATAGGACCTGGGATTTTCAGTCTTTAGCCCTCAAAAGTATTTGTTTGTTGGAAATTAATCAAAGGTAGCTGGGTTTCTGGCCACATGTGAGAAGGTCTGTCTAAGTGTTCAAATTACTCCTGAGGATAGGCATTTGAGGGACTGTAAAAAAAAAATAATAAACAAAAGCCATACTTATTGTCTCCTTCACTTAAATTGCAGCTTTGCAGGAGCCTTTCTTACATATTAGTTTGGTTTTTAGACCTTTTGCCCGGAAAGTAAAAAAATCTGGGGTTAGTTCCTGATTTAGCCTAAGGATACTCAGATTTCCCGCCTCCCAGTTCCCTGATTTTTTCTCTGAATTAAACATTGCATTAATTAAAACACAAACAAACAAAAAAACTAAGAAACCAAAACCAAACAAACAAAAACCAAAAAAAAGCCACCCCAAAAACAGAAAACAAAACACTCCAAAAAAACAACAAACAAACAAAGAAACAAACGACCACACCGAAAAAAACCCACCACCACCACCAACAACAGAACTCCTACAGCCTTGGCAGCAGGAACGAGACTCAAGCACTCTTGTCCCTGAGCTGAACACTATTACAAGAACACTATTATTGCTGATGCTAGATGCCCGTGCTCTGGTGCTCTAACTGGATGGGGAATCATATCCCTTCTTGCTCGCTCTCTAGTGTTAGCTGTGCAATGACATATATTCCCCTCTCTTTTTATAATTTGCCAGGAAGAATCCTTTTTTCTGTGAGCTTTCAATTGCAGGGCATAATGTCATGGATATTGGTGATATTTTTTCAAGTGACCAGACTGAGTTTGATTTACAGATTTTTAGGTCAGATCTAGCCAGATTTACATGAATGCTGGGAAACCAGCTTTCGAGGCCAGGAAGCCCTGGTAATATATATAGATTTGAGCTGCAGGTGCAGGGGCAACTCAGTTGACAGAGGGCTTCTCTCATCAGGGAGTTACTGAGGAAAGTTTCTCTAGATCATACTTTTCAATGCAAAAACCTAACACAGTTTTGGATTTGATGATAATTACCGGCGTTATTATGTCAGACTCAGAGGTGCTTTCTGAGTGAAAAGATATTGCTTTTATTTCACCTCTGGAATGCACTTTTGATTGCCTTTATTCAGTCTGCTGTCTTCATGCTAGCACAGCATCTTCTTTCTTTCCTATTTACTCCCATATGGTTTGTTAATTAACTTTTCTTCGGAACTTATGAAAAATATTCTCCATATTTGCTGAGTCTTTTACTAGCAGTATTCTTTCTTCCTTTGCCAAAGAACACATATCTTAACAGGTTTGATATAACCAATTCTTAGTGTTAGCATGTGGTGGAATATCTGATATGCTTGGTACACAATGTAAAAAACAATAAAATATTATAGTTTGAAAGCTGACAGTAGAAAAATAGCTTGTTTTGCTAGAAACCCTCAGCCTCGATAAAAACCATAATCTGCTTAAGACACCAAGAAATCAAAATTTAACCTTGTATCTCATCTACATGAATATTTGTATCTCATATTTTGTTGCAGTTTTTCTGTATGGCATTGCTAGAAAATATCTTTAAAGTCAGATGAAATATAAATATAGCTAAAAGTCTTGTTATATATATTAAACAATTGAGGTTATACAGTGAACAACTCTGCTTCTCTGGATTTTGAAGCCAGCCTGACTTTTGGATGCATAATTTGAATGGAAGTATAGACTAATTTACATGGAATTAGCATTGACGTTTTAAATGCAAGACTGATACAGCTTTATTCCTCTTTTGGTTATCTGTTGTAAACAATCACATACAGCGAGCATTCTGACATAGTGTGAAACATACTGTGCACCTCTTTTTCACAAAACACATATCTATTTTTTGTGATGAATCTACTGCCATCAAAGAATCACGAACAGAAACAGTTACTGCTTCCCTTTGGTTCTACTGGGGCCTTGCACTTCTACCGTTTGTTGCCCTCTATTCCTTTTGTCATTTACAATTGGTGAAATGAATACCAAATGCCACTAAATACGAGTGGAAACCTTTCACATTTATTCTGAAGTGGCTACAAAGAGTACAGGACAGCAGAGAATCAGACCAAGATTAAGCTTCTCTTTAGCTTGCTTTATAAATTCAAATGAAGTATAACTTTTTGAATTGAGGGAGAAAAGGTCATAAAAATAGACTTCAAAAGAGGGAAAAAGGGAAGAAAATTTAACTCTGAATTGCAATTTCTGTTATCACAATTGGTCTTTCTCACTAGGAATCACACTGCTAGCATATGTCGCTCAGTATAGCCCTGCTGATAGCAATGGAGCTGTGAGATTTGCATCAGTTTAGGATGTAACCCCGTATTTAAGTGTAGTATCTGCTTACAATTAGCCATGAATTACTTTACACAAACAAAGCCAAAGACGTATTATTTTAGTTTCCTCCATAAAGCTCCTTTTGCCTGCCTGTTAACAGATGCCACATATTTCCTCTGCCAAAATTGATGTTATATTGGCAACAGAGCAGGGAATCACACTTTTAAATTTTCTGTAAAAACACTACTTTAATTAATTTCTGGCCACTCCCGAGACAAAATACTAGACAATATGGATCTCAAGCCAGACCCAGTATGGCAAGCCCTACGGTTTTAAATACTTCTCTTCATTTTTCATGGTTCACAAGTATATTGAGGACTGCTGGCAATTAATTTTTGTGGCGCACAAAACTACAACTTGTCCAGTATATCTAGTATTTTGTTAAAAGTCTTTTTCCTCTCCTGTAGCTTTCAATGGACACCAGAAAAAAACTCAAAGAACACATTTCAGTGGAAAGAGATCAAATGCTCAATACATGCAAGAGGGAAAAAATAAAAAAGGATACACAATTCTATCCACTACCGAGATCAAGTAACAAACACCTGGTTATGACAGGGAAAAACAACCTCTCTTGTGATTTCTTCCTTTACACTGGAAAAATGCTGAGGCCTGTCTCAGGCACACTCTGACACCAGCCAATCTGGCTATTAGCACAACTGTTAAAGTGAAATTATAAGTCTCTTGTGTTTCCTTCTTTTCCAGCCATAAAAATGTGAGGCTTGGCTCGCGCTTATATCAAACGTTACATTTAAATATTGTAGTTTACTTTCTCTTCAGGGAAATCACCCACCAGGGTCACCAGCCTAATCACAACTCACTTTAAATCATTGGAAATGGGGAGAAAGTATGAGTGAGAGAGGGAAACCAGACCGATATATTGTTAGTGACATTTCCCAACTTTGTAACTTATTTTCCTCTTTGTGCTTCCCAGAAGCTAAGAAAGGATGATTCCTTGTCCCTTGAGCTCCCATTTCCAAATAATTCTGAGCCAGAGTCTTTCTGAAGAAGTGTCACAAATTCTCTTTTCCTTTATCCCTGTAGTTCATTTATTCTGCCTTTCTTTTCTTTCTTTTCTTCCAATGTGGTGTCTCACTGTTTGCTTCGTGAGAGCCTCCCCTCCCACCTTTTAGAAGTGGGAGCATAGCAACTGAGTGACACTCTATCAATAACCACTCTGGCTGCTATGGCGAAGACCTTGCTTGTTTCTACCCGTCTGAGTAGGAACGTACCCAAAGAGATTACATCTGACTTGCACTTTGAACGAGATACTGCAAGAAACTAAACTAAACTAAGCCAAATAAAATAAAAGCATTGGTCAACTAAGACAACATTTCCTTCCAGCATCTGCTATTTATACTGATCACAGGTATGAAAACAAAACAGCCTTTCTCCAAACTGTTCTGAATTGTGAAATGGCCTGGATGAAAATAAGCTTTTTAAAAACCCTCTTGGTATTTCCACCATAACAATTGCAATCACAGTTTTGACTTTTTGTTGTAGACAATTGCTATTCATTGTTTTCGTCTCGAGCACAAATGTCTCTTTAGTTCAATCTTTTCCAGTCCCGTACAAAATTATCTACCTTATGCTGTATTGTAGTCCTTGTCTCAGGTCCCACCCTTTCAATCTCATTCTGCCACTGGGAGAACTAACTAACAACTACTCCTCCTTAGTAGAGTACAAAATCAGTCTATCTTGAGGCTGTGAATCACCATCTCATTGTTGAAACAGCCAAGAGACCAGTCCGCAAACCAAAGCAGAAGATTATGCTGTTATTTTGAACCATGAGCTTCCCAATAACTGCAGTTGGATCTAAATATATGATCCATTAAGCACACATTCTTTAGCCTAAAGTACCCTTTGATGTTTAACTGGAAGGGATTTTTATGAATGAATTATGACATAATGCATAAGGGTAAGCTACAAAAATGAAAAATGGCATAAACTTCGCAAAGAAAAGAATGTAGGAAATCGGAACCCACTGTGTGTCTGGATTCACTTCTTTTGTCACTATGTTGTTTGCAGGATCAGACTAAGATCAAAACAAAGTAGAATGTTTTTCAGACTTAAAATATTTGTTCCTCATTTAAAGAAGGAATAATTGATGTAAAGTGAGAGATTTTTCTCAAGTGATATCTACAGAGGTTTTATTTCTTTGAAGTCAGGCAGGAGCAAACTTAGAATCATAGAATAGAATCACAGAACTGTTTGGGTTGGAAGGGACCTTAAAGACCACCTAGTTCCAACCCCCCTGCCATGGGCAGGGGCACCTCCCACTAGACCAGGCTGCTCAAAGCCCCATCCAGCCTGGCCTTGAACACTTCCAGGGATGGGGCATCCACAACTTCCCTGGGCAACCTGTTCCAGTGCCTCACCACCCTCAGAGTGAAAAATTTCTTCCTGATACCCAGTCTAAATCTACCCTCTTCCAGTCTGAAACCACTGCCCCTCATTCTACCACTACACGCCTTTGTAAAATATCCCTCTTCAGATTTCTTATAGGCCCCCTTCAGAAGAATTCTAACACACTACATCTTAACCTGCCTTTGGATTATCTTTCTGCTATGTTTCTGACCTCTCTGGCAACTAACTATGTCCCAGACAATGCCTGTGCATTCAGGGTTGGTTCTGGATAGGAAATTCAAATGTTTCTAACATGTTTTGGGAAAGATTTTAAGTGTGGGGAATTCCTACCCCAGTTTTATATTTTTCCCCATGGCAACAGGGTCTGGAAAGTTTATTCCAGATATCTGTCACATTTTGAGGAGCTTAAATCACTTTATTGCTCTTTTATACCACCTGACTCCAAAGATGAAACAGAGCAGTAAATTGTGCATGACATTCTTCAAAAATGGTCTCGCTTTCTGACGTCAACCAATTGGAAGTAATTGTTGGGACTGGGTATGACATAATCACTGATTATAGGTAAGTCAGGGAAATGCTGTCTGGTTCCTGTTTCTTTGCAACTTCAAGTGTCAGGTGCCACCTCACTGTCATACATAACTTAAGGGTTATTGTTTGCAGAGTGTTTTACCCATCCAGATCATGTCGTGATGACACAGCAGAGAGCGCTGGTCTTCTCCAAAGAGGGGTAGTCATCTCCCACCTCAGAAGTCACCAGAAGCCATGTGGACACATTTTCTTGAATGCAAATCAGAAACTAATGCAATAAATGTCAAAACATGAAATAAAATGGCACCTTAGAAGATAAAAAATCTTCAATTAGTATGTTTCAAACTTCCATATCCTAAGTCTTTTTACTTACAACAACCATATACTTCAATTATCACAACCTTCAGCTTCTTATTGAAAATTATACTGAAGTTAATACATTTCAATACATTTTACCATTAATTCATATAAACCATTACATGTACAGTTGATTCAAACAGCTTTTCTGAATTGTGAGTGCCGTAAAGAAAAGACAATTATTTTTTTCATTGCAGCACATTTTGTTAACTGCAAGTAAATAAGCAAAATGCTGGCAATAGAAAGAAAAAAATCATAATTAAATTGATTCAAATTTAAAGCTTAGCGTTAATAGAATTGATATTTAGCAGCTTTCTGCAATCAGCCCAAGTCTGTTTATACACTACTCTTTTCAATACTGCATTTGAATAATGCATTCTGTACATTCAATAATATTTAGAGAAGTTGGATTAGGAGGTAGACCTGTAGTGTTTCCTGTGCAAGATTACTGAACAACACAAACATGTGAGCACACGAACACGCATGTGCACACACACATGCAAAATCTTCATATAAATCATTCATATCTGGCTCAGCCCTTTGATAGTGCTTATGATCTCTTGTAAAGTTAATATTTTATTCAGAGAAACAACTGAACCTGGTTAGAGTAATTATGCGTGCTGAAACCAAAATTTCAAGTCAGGAATATGAGAACCAATATATGGCATATCTTTCCCTGTTGCATCCACTAACTGTTCTTTTGTTATTGTTGTTATAGTTTACCCCTATGCACTCTGTTATAAACTTTGACATGTATGAGATCAAATAATTCTGATTTTTAGCCTGTATCATGGAAAAAAAACCAACTTTGTGTTAACACTAAGAGAAATGTAAACAGTATTCAGTCACTGAAGAATAGCTTACCAATCATGAAGATCTTAGTTTAGCATTATACATCAATTTTATTGTTAAGATAATCTCAGAAAACACTTGATATTCTCTTGTGTGAACAGTTATCTATATAAACTGAAAAAAGAGAAAAGCTTTTTTTTTCTTTCTGTTTACATGCTATTTTGCATCTGACAGTCTTCTGCATATGGGTGTCCTTATACTAATTCTTGCTACCTAGCATGATCAGTGCAAATCCTGACCATGTGCATTCTAGAAAACTTCTTAAGATGTCTTAGTCAGTTATTGTGACTTGCTGCTGAAGTGCCACCATTGCATTCACTGTCATAAAGTTCCTGATCCATGCAGATACACACTTTGCCCACATGGAAACGTAATTCTACTTTGTGTCATGACCACCTTGTCAACTCTGCACTTCTCATGTTAAGCTAATGAAAACCAAATAAAGTCCTTGTAGAGACAATGTTAAGACTGCAGTAAGATATGAGATAAAATCATTATTAGAGTTGGAACAAACTGTATGTACAGCATTTCTTTTAGGTAGACTACAGGAATCTGAAAACGCATTCCGATTTCTTTTATTTTTTTTTATGGTTGAGGTCTTTTCTTCATAGAGTTTGTTCATAAACATTGTCTTTTTACTTTACAAGTACTCTATAAAACCAAACTGTGTTTTTGTGAATACCTGAGCAAAGACAACTTTGTTGAAAGGAATTAAAAAACATTTCAGTGTCTTTGTATTCCTTCCAGATCTTTGCTTAATTCTGGCTAGGTTTTTAGGTTGGAAGCAGTAGTAGAAAATCCAAGGAAATCTCTATCCCTGTTTATCCACAAGAGTGTATCCCATAGCTTCAGATGAGAAAGTACTAGTGAACTTTAATAGGATGACATATCTTTTTCCAATTATTCATCGCTGTCTCTGAAACCATCTTTCTAGATCTGTCTCAATGGCTTGGGATTCACAAGTAGTGCAAGACCTCAGGGCATCCTCAGGGCTGGACTTCTGCACTAAATGTAGGTTGATGATACTTCGCCAAAAATACATCAAAAGCTCTCAGAGCTTTGTGGTACATAAATTGAGCTTGTTATCATGTTTCAGAACTCTTTAGCCACGAATCAGAAAATTGACTGCATCTTTCAGAATGGGAAAAAGAATCACAACATAAATTAATGTTCATAGCACTTCTACTAGCATAATTCATTTTCTCATTGGAAATAACCATAGAATAGTTTGGGTTGGAAGGGACCTTTAAAGGTCATCTAGTCCAACATCCCCTGCAACAAGCAGGGACATCTTCAACTGGATCAGGTTGCTCAGAGCCCTGTCCAACCTCACCTTGAATGTTTCCAGGGATGGGACATCTACCACCTCTCTGGCCAACCTGGGCCAGTGTTTCACCACCCTCATTGTAAAAAATTTCTTCCTTATGTCTAGTCTGAATGAATCTTGGAACCTTCCATAGTGCCATGCCTCAATAATGATAAATATATAGCAATGGCAATTTTTCTTAAGCCTTTGAGCTCTGCTGAGAAATGGGTAGGTAAAGAGAAGGTAGGTGGATCACAGCTGTGACCCAGAATAATCTGGGACACTGACTTTTTTTTTGTATCTTTGCAAGCTTTATGATCCAGGCATGTTAGCCTCTTCTTATAAGAAACACATATTTTTAAGGTTAGTTCCAATAATTAATCCAGCAACTTCAAACTGATTAGTGGGTGTCCAGGTCATTGAGCTTATTAATAATGACATCTTAGAGTATTGGTGAGACAATATGTCACTTCACCTCCAGAGAACTCTAGGAATGTTATCATCTCCATTTGAATTTCCCCATATCCTTCTCCAGCTTTGTCATACCCAGACCCAAGAATTGCTTCCAATTGGTTGACCTCAGAAAGCAAGACCATTTCAGAAGAATGTCATGCACAATTTACTGCTCCATTTCATCTTGCACTCATTTTTCCACACATCTGCGGTTGTTTCCCAAGGTGTCCAGAGCCAGCTGGATACGCACTTGTTAAAATATATTCATCATTCTGTAAGTATTAACAATCATCAAGATCCCGACACAAAGAAGTATTTCTTCCACATTGGCTAACATCAGTTAAAAATGGCAAGGGCCCAAACTGTAAGGAACGAGAGAAGTGGATAGGAATCACAGAAATCTTTTCATTTGAGTCCAGATTTCAGTACCAACAGGGTACTGTTTTAGAGGGTACCAACAGGTGCACTTAAGCACAATAGAAAGCAAGGCACAATCAACCAAACACACGTACACTTATCCCATGCCTAAATCATTGCCTATACATTCCTGTATACCAGTGAGATCCTCAGTAGGTCCCCAAGTCCCAGAGTAACTGTGTAGTTGTTTAGAAAGCCAGTCCTTTGTGGAAAGAGACATCATCTACCTTTAGGAAACTGATTAACAGGTCTAAATCAGAAGGTCAGTTTTACCAGTATACACACACAGACACTGGAAAGAGGTACACCATTGCAAGTATGTTCCTGCCCTGAATCACCTTATCTGGAGGAAAGCAAGGGAAAGCCAAAATTAGGCATCTAAAATTAGGCTGTGGGGATTCCTCACAGCAATCAAAAGGAACGTAGCCTGAATATGCAAAACAAACCTGGTGAAATTTCTGATTTTAGAAAAATTAGATTGGGTGAAACTGAAAAAAAAGGATAATCTGGAATAATTGTATGGTTGAATATGAGCCTTCACTCTTCTTAAAACTGGCCACTGTACTAAAGTTCTGGTGAGGAACATAAGAGCAAACCTTCTGGCCCTGATTCTGCAGCGTCTGCATTTTCTGTAAACTTTGCCATTTGCAAGTAGACTGACAGCTGATGATGCAAAACATGGGAAAAGGGAGAGGAGGGTTAAATGGCTGCAGAATAACAAGGTTTCTAATAACTGTTGCTTAAAGGTTCCCCTGACTCTCCTTTGAGTCTCTTTAATGAAATAATAAATGTATTTTTACAGGTGTGCAACAGCACAGAATATAGAGATTAAAATATTATCTAAAACACCACGTCTTATTCTAAGGAGAACATTGGTGAAGAAAATCTGTGGATTATGGGAGGGAAAGGGTGGAGAGTCAATAGGCATTACAAATCCCCGGTGTATGGGATGATCCATCATGGGTAATAAGTGAAATCTCTACCTCTTTAAATGAAAAAGCTTCAATGTGTAGTCTTTTTTAGTGGCTGATGAAGGAAGAATTAACCTTGTTGGACATACATTTTCTTTGCAGTTTGTATTTTTCTCTTAGACCTATATGGTGCTGCATTTCTAACTACAGATAAATGCTGTAAGGGTTTTCCTAGTTGCTGAAAATGGCTATATTGCAGGTCAAATTACCCCTTAGAAACACCTAAATGCCCTTCACTCAAGGAGACATATTAGTAGACACATTAGGAGATTATGCACCAGCATCCTGGCCCACATTTACCAGGAAATGACCTGCTGAAGACCTGTTGGATAAAGTAATTCCAAAATAACCCCTTATTTGCTTTACAGAATACAAAGCAAGATCTTTCATAGGGATACAGGAAAGAAAGGTGTGTAATTCACTGTTGTTCTGAGAGCTGGGCTGATTTGAGTTCCAAATTTGTGGATTGTGGAGACAAATGGGATCAAAAATACCTGATGTGTTTGTTCACACACATGTAGATTAGGAAGTGGTTTGGAAAATAATGTAACTTCCTATAAACAATTCCCAGCACTGTGTAGGACTGATTTTAGATGCTGCATCTCTGGGGATTAGTAACATGTTATTGGTACTAGTCAAAATACTGCTAGGATGACCATCATCTCTACATGTCCCCATTTCTGCCTTGCATGAAATCTAAACTGATTGCTTTCATTATGTTACCCCTTATGACCTGCATATCACATCTAATGCACACTTATGACACAGGATTCCCACCTTAATTTTACAGCTATTTGTAATTTTAAGCGCTCATTAGAAAACAATTTAAAAAAAAAATAATAAATTATGTCTTTGACTTGGAAAAAAAGAAAGAGTTTGTGGTTCCTTCCCTGACTTTCTGTGGGCAGTGTCTATTCTACCAGTGTCAGGCAAGCACATCAGATCCCAGTGGCCTGTCCTTCATGGCAGGCCCTCCCAGGTATGGTCATCAGTACACCTGATGGCACTCAAGATGATCTGCTCAATAACCTTCCCTGGCACCGAGGTCAGGCTGACAAGCCTGTAGTTCCCCAGATCCTGCTTCTGGTCTTTCATCTTCTTACGTTTCATGCTGTAAGATAGGCAAGTAGTGTATTCGTCATTTAATAGAATCACTGGGCTGGGCACTGCTGTCTGGCTAAATAAGTCTGGTTTTACCCTGAAAAGTGCTTAATGCTCATGTCAAATTGGGAATGCGCAGTGCAGAAGTGCAGTTTGCGGCTGGCACTGACTACCCATATCTGTGTGGTGCTATCGACCAACACATTTCTGGCCTGTCTTTGGTCTCTCCTGTTGGCAAGCTGTGAACACTTATACTTTGCACAGCCATCAGAAGCCTACAGATTTGTCTGTAGGCATTTACATTTTTTTAAAGCAATTTAGATTTCTTCAGTTTTTGGAAAAAACCTTATTTCCATATTCATTGCAAAATATCTCTTCTGCACCTGATTTAAATTGCTGAATCCTCCTCTTTATCTGCCTGTTATACCTTTAGTGATTTCTTGTAATGTTTTATGCTCTACCCTATCACACATTTGTAAGTAAGCATATGTTGTTCTGAGTAGGACATAAAATGCTTCTGTGGTATGACCTCTCTTGTCAATCCACAGCTACAGTAAGCGCAATCTCTTATTTTCTAATCTAAAAATCAAGGGTCCCTTTCTTTGTCCACCATATAGCAAGACACACACACACACAAAAAAAGATATAAAAAGAATATACTTCAAGTGTTTCACTGAATAAGCCATTACCTTGAATAAGTCTTTTGTAATGCCAATGCACTGTGACTCATGTAATTCAGACCTGAAGCTAATACGCTGTTTGAAAACGTACCCGCTGCTGAGATGATTCCTAAACAGGGAGGCAGAGAAGTGATTATTAGATAGGACAAGACATGAGCTGAATTACTGAAATGTGCAATAAAGAGCTCTCAGCCTCTACAATTTGCCTGTCAAAAATGAAGCTTTTAATCAATTTAGTCAGTGTAACAATATATTAGCTCAGCAGCCTGCCATCTCAGCATGTAATTTTAACTATAAAGAACATTCTACAAACACTATAAAGCCCCAAAGTGCTCTTTAAGAAAGTGTCTAAAACATAAACAAGGTTTTTAATAGCCTGTGTCAGCAGGACTAGAACAAATCACAGGAATGTAACGAAGAAGCTTTTTCCTTTTTTTCCCCAAAAAGGATTCCACAGCTCTTCCTAGATAATCTGACTACACTCTTTCTTTTGTGGAGGCAAAATTTAACCTTGATTTGTCATCTTCTCTCCAAAATATCACTTTTTTTCATGCCTCATGGAACTACTTATACTAATCTTCATTAGTTCTCTGAGGGTGCTGAAGTCATCCATTCCTAATTCCAACAATGTCCTGGCATACACACTAAAACACAAAGGAATGTTACAAAAGAGTATTAAGGGCAGTAAAAAATTTCACTCTCAAACTGCACTGTTAGAATAAATTTTCATAGGAAAGTATTACTGTGTATTACCAATAAGTTGAAAGAAGGTGAAATCATCATTTATATTATTTTGTTGCTTTAAAACATTTCAATGAAGGAATTACTGTAATTAACTTTCTGTCATGTTTTCAGTTTTCCAGTGACTCACTGTGAAAATTGCCTCCCTGAGCCCCCCACATGCACAGAAGTCACCACATATTTGAAAGTGAAGAAAGCTAAAGGAATAGGCACATATACAAGAGGGCTTGAACAAAAAAATGGCATGCATAAATGCATTTTTCTGTGCGACCATGAATGCTTGCAGTAGTATTTTAATGCAGTATGGTCTGCAAAATGAACTTCAGATTCACATCATAGATATGGAGTTCTCTATGTGCAGGCAACTATGTAAACTATTTTCTGCTCTTCCACCCTCCAATACACCTGGCCTGCCCCACAATTATGGGAAAGGATGGTTGTGGCTTTGACCTTCTGTGGTGCCTTCCCTCTTTCGGGAGTTAGGCTAGGGAGCAGTGACTGAACCTTGCAAAGGGATAGAAAAGTGTTCTGCGAATTGCCTTTCCACAGAGCTGAGCGTGCTGAAAAGCCTGATCCAACTAGCCCCTGAAGAAAACTATTTGAATCTTTGTTTTGTAAAAGGAGAGAATTAATTCTTGCTCCTCAAAGGAGGAGACAACATGTGCAAAAGGCCAACAGCTGCACCATCACATTTGAATCTTAAAAATCTATCCAACTGGAGAAACAGATGTGAATTTGGAATAAATTTAAGGGTGTCTCCCTCAGTGCACTAGTAACAGGGATACAGAGGGCAGCAGATTAAATCCCAGGACTGACATTTATGCCTAGGCATATATGTAAACTACCACATTAAAGAAGAGGCCTAAATAGCAAAGCGTTTCCCCCAGAATCAGTACTTTTCAACTTTAGTAGAAATGTTCACAAAAGAAAAATAAGTTCATGGAGGTAAAGCACATAGAGCCACCTATCAAACTCAATGCACAGGTCACTTTGAAAAAGTACTCTGCATATCTATATATAGCAACTGCTCTGCCTGTAAAGCTCAGTGGGATCCTGGCATGTTTACCACTTCATATTTGTTGTGCAAATTGATAAGTTACTTGGAGAAATCTCTGATCTTGTGATCAGTTTTATAAAATGGGATTCTCTGGCGTTCAGTGAATCCCTGCAGATTGCTGCTCATTTGCAATTACAGGAATAATCTGCGTTTCATTTTCTTAGTTCTTTCTTATGTAGCTCTTATCATATGAGTACGTATGAGAACACCCACCAACTTTGGTGAAAACAGCCAGAGTGAATTTACTTCCACGGTATTCATAGCCCCTTTTTTCTTTTTCTGTGACGAGCAATGTGAATATAGATGTGTATGTATATACGCATGTGTATAACAGTTTGTGTGCATCTGTGTACTTTGATGACACTATTTGTGAGAACTCTAACGGAATAATTGTACCAATAACAGAATAGCTGCATCAAGTGTTGCAGCTTCACTAGCATCAGCCATCTTGAACTCATTTTGACTTTCCTCTTCATTCCAAATGTTTTAGATATCCAGTGGAGGAGTAATAATTACTACAAGCAATTCCTTCTTTTTTTTTCTGTTGAAAATTGTTCATTGTTTCTGTCAGAAATTGTTCATGTGTGTCTTAAACTATATTCATGGCAAAAAAGATCCAATCTATCATTAACAAACTTATAGAGCTCACATGTGGCTATTTCATAAGTTTTAACGAGGTTAAACATACTGAATAAATCATTCACTTCAACGAGTTTGCATGGTCCACTTCTGTTTTAGAGCTTTGCATTGTAAAGTAATAAATACACAAATAAAGTTCTGCTAATAGCCCCTATTATACAACTGAAGTGGGTAATCAAACCCCACAAGATATTTCCTATTTACATGTTGTATTAATTTGATTGACCATAAGCTATGTGTTAGTTCAGTCAAAATAGATCCCATAGCGTCAAAAACACATCTGGTAGGGAATTATAATATTCTAGGCACTGTATCTCTTGTAAAATATTCCTTCTATATCTATCAACAGCTAATTATTTTAGACAGCTAATCAATTCAATTATTAGCCAAATATTTCAAATCCTTGGCTTGGAAAAATCTTCATTTATTGTAGCAAATGGTGCATTTACACAATATATTCTCTCTGGTGGAGAATTTCGCTAAAGAAGCCCCATTCCTCCCTCCCTATTCTAGCATTCATTCTCATGCTAATACTTTATTTGCTGTCCTTAATACAATTGCTTATGAGGACACAATGTAAGCCAGGTCACTTACATTATTTTGATTTAGAAAAGAAAGACTGAAAACCATTTCTGCATTCCTGCTTACAACGCAGAACAAGTGAGAATACAGAAGATTCTGATGGAGGGCAGAAAAGCGTTCAGAAAAAAGCACATCTAGATCCTGATCTGCAAACAGTCTAAGAATATTGAAGTACATGTGGCTCATTTCCCAGAAGAAAGCTTTAATTACCTGTGTACAAAATATCTGGAAGGAGCCTGATGTCAACCTGGTAAACCATCAGTCAAGAACGGAGGACCAACAGGACTGGGAGAGGATGACTGGCAGTGGCAGGTCAGTTGTCTGGTAGAAGTCCATGTCCTAAACTCACACAGAATTTTCCACTTCTTTATTCCAGTAATAAAATATAAACAGAGTTAAACTTGGCAACAGAGAACTGGAAACACAGGTCTCCTTGTTTAACTCAGTGCCTAATCATGAAAGAGCTGGGTTTGTGTTTATTTGCTCCTTTACAGATCTTTTTTTTTTCTTCTGGTGTCTTAGAGGTGCCCAAAACAACAAACACATTTTTGGGTTTAATGTTCCCTATCAACTGTAATGGTTCCCTACTCATGATCTGTCATTTTAGATGCTACCTATCTGAGGACTGAATTCTCTCTTATCTGTGGTGATGAGGTGTTCAACTAAATATCCTTGAGTCACTTTGCTAGGGCCAAGAGTGTAAGTTTTAGATATTTTTTGTTCAAACATTTAAGTTTCCTCCTTGGATCTTGCTCAAAGCTCATGGTGTTATTTGAAAAGTTAAAATGAAATGAGTTCTAGCAATTAAAAAAATCTGTCAGACTGACAGGCCTGTAGTTCCCCAGATCTTTCTTCCATTCCTTCTTGTAGATGGGTGTCACGTTCGCAAACCTCCAGTCAACCGGGACCTCCCCGGTTAGCCAGGATTGCTCATAAATGATGGAAAGTGGCTGGGTAAGGACTTCCGTCAGCTCCCTCAGTACCTTTGTGGAGATCCCATCCGCCCCCCATAGACTTGTATGTGTCTAAATATACCTCTTTACTCCTCTTTACTGACTTAGGATTTGGGTCTTTTCAGTCTGGAAAAAAGACGACTGAGGGGGGATCTTATCGATGCTTATAAATACTTAAAGGGTGGGTGTCAGGAGGATGGGGCCAGGCTCTTTTCAGTGGTGCCTGGCAACAGGACAAGAGGTAATGGGCACAAACTGGAGCATAGGAAGTTTCACCTAAACATGAGGAGGAACTTCTTTACTTCGAGGGTGGCAGAGCACTGGAACAGGCTGCCCAGAGAGGTGGTGGACTCTCCGTCTCCACACGCCTGGACGCGTTCCTGTGCAACCTGCTCTGGGTGACTCTGCTCTGGCAGGGGGGTTGGCCTAGATGATCTCCAGAGGTCCCTTCCAACCCCCTACCATTCTGTGATTCTGTGTGATTCTATGGATTATAGACAGCAAGCTCAAATGCAAAGGTAAACTAGACTTTTACTTGGTCTGATGAAACCTACTGTAATTCACGTAGCTCCTATGCCTTTGTACATTCCTTGTTTTCTTAGCATATACCACTACTTTTGAACAAGTTTTGAGCAGCTACGTGACTACGGATCTTGTAAAATTTATTTGATACAAGCAAATAGAAGGAAGACAACAAATATATTTTAATTTTCAACTTGGGTTCTGCATTCTGATCTCCCAAGGAGTTCAAAACACCCTATTAAGCTCATTGTTAGATCATTAACATATATGTCCTTAAAGAACTATGTCTTTATATAGATAGAATTAGACAGATTACATATGTACTTATAGTATATATCCTTAAAATACTATGTTTTTGAATGCAAAAATTTCTATGTATAAGAAACTTAGGTTTTAAGAATATTCAAATTACTCTAGACTGTAACAGAAAATAAGTCTGTATTAGGCTGATTTGTTAGCTTGCTTTTAAAGAAAGGCCCAAGATCTGATATAGTTGCAGGAAAGATTGTTAATCAATATTCTTTAGTGGTTCAGCACATCAAGCTTTATATATTCTAAACATCTTTCTAGTTTTTTTCCTGTGGATATTCCTGGGGAAACTAGTACAAAAGATATTATAAACTAAATAGAAGTCTGATAATTAATGTGCAAATGCTAGAGTTACTGGACATTAATTCTCTAGAAATGACAGCTACAGACAAATATGATGTGACTTACATGTCAGGGGCATCATGATATAGACAAAGACAAATCTTCAGATTAAGCCTCCCAACAGTAATATTCTAAAAGCCTGAGACCATTAGTTTTTGCTAGGTACTTATTAATCTCTTTAAAATGGAACTGGTGTCTTCAGTTTCAATCCCCAACATGCACGACAAATGGTCAGATTCTTAGCATTATAAACAGAAAGGCAAAATTAAGAAGAAAAAAGATATCCTTTTGTCTTAAAACCTGGTAATTAAGCACATCTTCTGTAGCCCTGCCATAAAATGCTGTCCCTCCAACTTTTTAACATTTTACGGCAGGATCCATTTAACTCACCTTCCATTCTGTTGCAGTGTTTGAGCAGAGAGATCGCTCCTCCTCACAGGAATGTGGAGACATCTGTTTCCTGAGGTCCTGCAAAGTATTATACAGGGCTCTCATAGAATCATAGAATCATAGAATCATAGAATCATAGAACCATAGGGTTGGAAGGGACCTCTGGAGATCATCTAGTCCAACCGCCCTGCCAGAGCAGGGTCACCTAGAGCAGGTTACACAGGAACATGTCCAGGCGGGTTTGGAATGTCTCCAGAGATGGAGACTCCACCACCTCTCTGGGCAGCCTGTTCCAGTGCTCTGCCACCCTCAGGGTAAAGAAGTTCCTCCTCATGTTTAGGTGGAACTTCTTGTGCTCCAGTTTGTGCCCATTGCCTCTTGTCCTGTCCCCGGGCACTACTGAAAAGAGCCTGGTCCCATCCTCCTGACACCCACCCTTTAAGTATTTATAAGTGTTGATAAGATCCCCCCTCAGCCGTCTTTTTTCCAGACTGAAGAGACCCAAATCCCTCAGCCTTTCCTCATAAGAGAGGTGTTCCAGTCCCCTCATCATCTTGGTAGCCCTCTGCTGCACCCTTTCCAGCAGTTCCCTGTCCTTCTGGAACCGGGGAGCCCAGAACTGGACACAGTACTCCAGGTGTGGCCTCACCAAGGCAGAGTAGAGGGAGAGGATGACCTCCCTTGACCTGCTGGCCACACTCTTCTTGATGCACCCCAGGATGCCATTGGCCTTCTTGGCCACAAAGGCACATTGCTGGCTCATGGTCATCCTGTTGTCCACCAGGACTCCCAGATCTCTTTCCACAGATCTGCTCTCCAGCAGGTCAGCCCCCAACCTGTACTGGTGCATGGGGTTGTTCCTCCCCAGGTGCAGCACCCTACACTTGCCCTTGTTGAATTTCATTAGGTTTCTCTCTGCCCAGATCTCCAACCTGTCCAGGTCTCTCTGTATGGCAGCACAGCCCTCCGGTGTGTCAGCTGCCCCCCCCAGCTTTGTGTCATCAGCAAACTTGCTGAGGGTGCACTCTATCCCCTCATCCAGGTCATTGATGAATATATTGAAGAGGACTGGACCTAGTACTGACCCCTGGGGAACACCACTCGTCACTGGTCTCCAACTAGATTCTGTGCCCCTAATCACAACCCTCTGAGCTCTATCTTTCAACCAGTTTTCTATCCACCTTACTGTCCGTTCATCTAACCCGCACTTCCTAAGCTTCCCTATGAGGATGCTGTGGGAGACCGTGTCAAACGCCTTGCTTAAGTCAAGATAGACCACATCTACCGCCCTCCCCTCATCTATCCATCCAGTCATGCCATCGTAGAAGGCTATCAGATTAGTCAGACATGATTTCCCCTTGGTGAATCCATGCTGAGTACTTCTGATAGCTTTCTTTTCCTCCACGTGCCTTGAGATGACGCCCAGAACGAGTTGTTCCATCATCTTTCCAGGGATGGAGGTGAGGCTGACCGGCCTGTAGTTCCCTGGCTCCTCCTTCTTGCCTTTTTTGAAGACTGGAGTGACATTAGCTTTCCTCCAGTCCTCAGGCACCTCACCTGTTCTCCAGGACCTTTCAAAGATGATGGAGAGTGGCCCAGCAATGACTTCTGCCAGCTCCCTCAGCACTCTCGGGTGCATCCCATCGGGGCCCATGGACTTGTGACTATCTAAATGATCTAATTGATCCCTCACTCGCTCCTCCTCAACCCAAGGGAAGTCTTCTTCTTTCCCTGTTACTTTATTCAATGCCTGGGACTTCTGAGGGCTGGGCCGAGCAGAAAAGACCGAAGCAAAGAAGGCATTCAGTAACTCTGCCTTCTCCGCATCCTCCGTCACCATGACTCCTGTCTCATTCAACAGTGGGCCCACAACTTCTCTGGTCTTCCTTTTGCTTCCAATATACTTGTAGAAGCTCTTTTTGTTGTGCTTAACATCCCTAGCCAGGTCTAATTCCAAGGCGGCCTTGGCTTTCCTTGTTTCATCCCTGCACGCTCTGGTGGCATTCTTGTAATCCTCCCAAGGGGTCAGTCCCTTCTTCCACTTATTATAAACTTCCTTCTTCCACTTGAGCTTTTTCTGAAGCTCCCTGCTTAACCATGCAGGTCTCTTGCGTCCCTTGGCCGATTTCTTTCTCTTCGGGATGCACCGATCCTGAGCTTGGAGGAAGTGGTCTTTGAATATCAACCAGCTTTCTTGAGCCCCTTTGCCTTCCATAGCCCTAGCCCACGGGATCTCTCCAAGCAGTTTCTTGAAGAGGCCAAAGTTAGCCCTCCTGAAATCCAAGGTTGTAATTTTACTTCTTGTTGTTTTGTGGATAGTGCCCATGATCCTGAACTCAATCATTTCATGATCACTACAACCTAGGGTGCCCCCAACCTTAATGTCCTCCACCAATCCCTCTGTGTTTGTCAGTACCAGGTCTAGAAGTGCTCCTCTCCTTGTTGGCTCCTGTACCACCTGTGTCAAAAAGTTGTCATCAATGCACTGGAGGAGCCTCCTGGACTGCCCATGCCTGGCTGTGTGGTCTTCCCAGCAGATATCAGGGTGATTGAAGTCCCCCATGAGAACCAGGGCCTGCGATTGCGAGGCTACCTTCAGTTGTCTGTAAAAAGCCTCATCAGTTTCCCCATCCTGATCAGGTGGCCTGTAATAAACACCCACAACAGTGTCCCTCATATTTTCCTGTCCCTTAATCCTCACCCATAAGCTCTCGACCCGCTCTTCATCCACCCCTAGTGAGAGCTCAATGCATTCCAAATGCTCTCTCACATAGAGTGCAATTCCACCTCCCCGCCTTGCTGGTCTGTCTTTCCTGAAAAGGACATAGCCACCCATGACAGCATTCCAATCATGCGAGTATCTCCGTGGATCTCTGATTCTATCAGAGTGGCCTCACATCCACTCTTCCATCATGAGCCTTCAGCTCATTTAATTTATAACTGTTCTCTCAGTTAAAGACTTTGTTCTCATGTCAAGTCTTTCCATAAGATAATCTGTCAAAGACAATTTTTGGTTAATAGCTTTGATGAATGTGCCAACTCTGTATATTTTAGTGTAATAACAAAAGTGGAAAGTTTTCTGTTACGGGAAAAGAAAAACCTAAATGAATAAAAAATGTCCAGACTTCCCCGTATATTTTTGTTGTCAAGTCTGCAAATACGCGGGTTGAACAACACCTCAGCTAGGATTCTGCTTCAATACCAGCAATGCAAGGAAAATGCCATTCTTATTTTATGGTAGATAAGTTAAATTTAACTTCATGGCTATTCATACAGTCACAGATACAAAGCATGTCCATACTTGCTCTAATTATTAATGAAATCCTGCTCCTACTAACTTAATCACCAATTTTTCCGTTGACTGACTTGGGAGAAAGGGAAGGCAAGCTTCAGCTGGTAAGGGGCAAAATGATACAACAAATGTGGAATATTCCACATCTTTTCTAAAAATCCTATATTACTGCAACCTCATCTAAATCAATACCACAGCAGCAAAACTCAAGGTGAATACAACGGTATAAATAATTTAACAGATATGATTAAAAAACTGCCGAAAACCAACATGAATTTACTATTATTTATTAACATGTCAAACCATGTGTTTGGCCTGGGCACCACCAGCCCTGACTGCCCCTTCCCAGCCCCCCGGGACTCCCCAACCCTGCCCAGGGACCAGACCCCATGTCGCCCCCCCAGGGACATCAGCCCCTGTCCCAGCAACGCCGCAGCAGGGCCGGTCTCCAGCTCCCCACAGCCCTGCCCTGCCCAGCCGTGCGACCCCTGAGCCTGGCCCACACACGGGCCCGTGATCCATCCCTGTCCCCGTCCCCAGGGAGGTGCCCGATGCCCGGGACTGGGGCTGCCCCGGTGCCCCCGGCTGCCCTGCGCCTGGCTGGGGGTGGGACGGGCCCTGGCTGCCAGGCCCTGCCATCACCCACCATGGGGAACCCCCACCAGCCTTGAGGTGCCCTGACAAATTGAACTAAAATGCCCAGAAATTTACCATACTTCATTAACTTTTAAGTTTTCTAGTAAATCTCTTTAATGGAAGTGATTAAATCTTTGGTTTTGCTTTTATTTGATACAACAATAAAATAGAAGAGGGCTGTTTGGTTTGTTGTTTTTTTTTTCCAGTCAGTACACCCTGAAGGATTAGAGTCTTTACCTAACAAACTGTCTTTAAATATTGCTTTGTATACTCATGGACATAATGCACTAAGTAATGCATCCATAAATTGAAAGTCATGTATTTAAAAAAACTCGGGTAGCATTTGTTACAAATGTCCATGAAATTATAAACTGCAAAAAAAACCCAATTTTTTTAAGATTTCTATCAGAATAAAAACATGCAAATTGCAGAACTGATCATGTTTTCTTGCCAGAACAATAACACAAAAAAGAGGAAGTTTACCATTACATATAAATCGAGCTAAACATAATGAAAAAGTATGTCACAGAGCTGGAATTAAAGCAGCCAAAATGGTAAATAAAATTATGCTAATATGAATTTTTAATAGACCAAAGGAGAGAGAATGAAGATATATAATCCTATCTGAAACTTGGTGCTTCAGCAGAGAGAAAAATATGCTCTTCAAGTGACTGTCCATGTGGTGATGCCCAGCCTGCAGCATAACAAATGTAGTTAGCTTAAATACAAGTATAAATATATTCAAAGATAATATGAGTCTTCATATGACATATTACTTTTAGACTTTATCTTAATGTTTACTAAATGGTATATCACATGGTATATCACATTACATTTAAGAAACAATAATGTCATTCAAAAAATTATAAACGCAAAATCCACAGTGTGCTTTCTCTATTTGGGTGTTTATTTCCTTCCTAGTAAGACTGCAACCTAACCATGCATTATGTCAAGTAGAGGTACGTATGAATCATATTTGTCTCTAATCAATACTGAAAATTATTCCAAATCATTCATTCATCACCTTCATTATAAACAGACATATATTCTAGCCTTAGTTATACATTTACTCCAAAGGGTTTTAGAGGACTCGGAATGAGGATTATTGTAGCTCTAGGAGAAACTGACTTGACTGTCCAAAACTGACGCTATTCTAAAACAACAATGGGCACAATATTACCCAGGACAACTTTATAGATCAGTAACAGGCCTGAACAAGTTACATATAGAGAGTAAGGAGTAAAGAGGTGTCCTTCTTTTTTCACCCAGCACACCAGAATATAAGATAAAGGAGCAAGAAATCATCTTCAACTTCTACATCTTCTGTCCTTTCTGACTTCAGTTCTCAACCTATTTCCTTCTTTTGCCCAGACAGACCCATCTCTTCCTTGAAGTCATCCACACAGTTCCAGTGACAAGCCTGGGTTAATATTTATATTCATACTCATATTTACAGACCTTACATGTTAGGGGGAAATAACTATTTGCCTACTTTTCATTATGATGTATACAAATTTATGTTCCAGATTGGATTATCCAAATCAATATGAGATAGGATTTGATAAAGTTCATAATATGCTAACTGGAGTCTAGTCAATATATCATGTAATAACTGAGGCATTTTTTTTCCTCATCTCTCAGTCAATATAACCTGATCCTTCAGGCAAAAGAATAGATTTAAGAAGCTTCAGTGTCCTTCTGTTTATTCCAGTATAAATCAAAAGGAACCTGACGAAATGAAATAAGTTTTGCTAATGTGAGGTACGTGTGAGAAGACATACAAAAACGAAAACTGAAGGTCTAACTTAGATAACAAAGGCTTTTCTTAAGTGCATGCAGAGAGATAAAGAGAAAGAGGATCCACAGGAACAGTGCTGAGCAGGGAACAGCTAGAATACTCAGGAGAACATGTTGATAGAAACCAGGATGCCTTTCGTTTTCACTCTTCTCTTTTACAGCTCTTTGACTATGCAATGACATACCTCTAGCTGCAATACACAGTCCTGATCAATGTCCTCCAGTTAGTCTGCATTTTTCACAAAATGCAGAAATATATATAATCATAAATGCACATATATATATGGGCAGTATGATCATATACACATCCATTGTGATTTTACTTGTATCTCAAGTGCACATATAGTGTACACATGAGAAGGACGTACAGCTGTCTTATTAGCTAGTAGCTTAGAGAATCACTAGTAACTCAGCAAGCCAGTCTGAAGTCACCTGAAATAGATGGTCTCACCAAACTATTCCAGCCGAAGTGTTCCATTTTGTCGGAAAAAATTAAATTTTCATCGGACCAGAGAGATGAACACATGTGAAAGTGTGAGCATGGCTTATTGGTAAACCACTCATGGGGGTTCAGATTCTCTTTGTTGTGTGTTGTGAGACATTATTAAACACTCCACAACATTTTTAGGTGAAACACACCTAAAAAAGAAAAGGTTAGGCAGCAGCTGATGATGGAATTTCAGGCTGTATGCTAGGAATGATAATACCCACAGTAAAAGTCTACCACTTAACTCTTACTTTAATCCTCCTATTAATGATCTGAGTCTGTGCCAAAATGTTAAGCTTTTGCCCAAAATTTCCAAAGTTTCCTAAAGCTCAGCATTTTGAAAATAACCTTAAGGATCAAATTAATGGTCTTGACACAATGGCTAAAGAAGCAGGTGTTCAAAGTAATCTTTTAATCATGGTAAACTCAAAATACAATGGATAAAAGACCATAACAGCTCCTTTATATATTTTTGTGGCTCATCTATTCCAGTTCAATTCTATCTGCAATATCTCTGCACTGTGGGATGATTCCTTAGTACCCACCTATACAAAGAATGACACAGTACTGCATCAGTAATAGCTTTGCTACACATAGTAAATCTTAAAAATATAGAATATGTCTTCTTCCTGACATATATTGGCAAAAATATTTGGCTTTAAATGTAGAGAGTAAGGTAGAGATTGCTGAACTTTTGAAATCACACATGCTAAAGAACTTCATTTGTTGCACTAATAATTAGGTTACAATAGCTAGCACAAATTGTGCATTATCCTTTAGACTCAGGTGGCATTTTATATGAGAAAAATAATAAAACACCCTTCTTTTGTCTAGTGTCTGTATCTCTCACACATGACTGAAGTCTTTTAAATCTTGAAGCACTGATTAGGTGTATAATTGACCACATGGTGGAAGTTTTAACGTCCTCTCTCTAATATCCCTAACATTATGGTTTCTTGTGTCAGTTATTTTAGCCTAAGATAAATATTTTGTATGCACAAATGCAACGTTTTATAGACATACGCACACACAGAGAGATGCTGATGAATGGAATATATACATATTCATATACATGAATATACTTATATATGTGTGTATATATATTTGGATATACACACACACACACACACACAGGTGGATGGATTTTTAGTTCCAGGCTTCTTGATGGCCAACTGCTTGGGATTCCATCTGAGGAAGCTAAACAGCTGAAGATCAAAGGTACTTTTAAGAAAATAAAACCTACAGGTCAAATGGGCACACTTGGAGCACAAAGAATATTAAGGAAAAGAACTGCTTATTTTCAGTCATATGTCTTGTGTATGTTAAAACCCAAAAGTTTAACAAACACTGCTGAGAGTGGATATTGGGACTTATATTTATATATGTAGATATTGTTTTATCTACCTATATATTATGTACAGACAGCATACACAGATACAAAGTTCATTATGGGTTAAAGTTATTACTGACTAGCACACCAAATTATATTTGCCAGACTTCAAAAAAGACAGAAGACTCTAGAAGAGGAACTAACATTTTAAGCATACTTGCTGAACATATTGCAGCAATTGTTATTATTAATGCATCGATTACAAAAGCAAAACACATTCCATTATGTTGGAAGAAAGAAATCCCATTTTAACAAAATGGTCATTAAGTTTCAATGCTCTGACTGTACAGGCCTCAGACTTTAGAGCATTTGAGAGGCCGATTGTAGGGCAGAAAGGCAACAGAGTGTCTCTGCAACAGATAGACCTGGAGAAAGTTTGCTGTATATTCAAATGGTATAGAGTTTTGCTTGGTGATATAACACATGGAACAATATAATCAGAAATTAAAACTTAGCAGTACGAATAATGAAATCATACAGAGAGAAGGACATACACATGGACACAGAGTTAATTGTACTAAATGGGGTAGTACTCTATTTAAATCTTCCTGCTTTTATATGGGTTCCTTTAATATAGGCTCCAGATCAGTTCTAGATCCACAACACATATACATGTTATAGAAAAAACTGGATCATGGAACTAAATGTAATTCCATGGAAAAGCTAAAATAAACAGCCCTTGAGCTCTACTCTTTGGAATGATCCAAAGAGTCATTGAAGTCACCTACTAATGGGACGTAAAGAGCAAATTATTGAAAGAGGAAACCTAAAAATCTGTCTTTCAGGTAGACAGAATTGACACGAGCTCAGTTCTGAGATGGGAGCTCCGCTTCAAGTCTGTTTCCCATAGAACTACTAAAGAAAGCACTAGTTGGTATTTATGGGTCTCATGCCCATAAACTTACTAGGAAACAGATAATTTCAATCAGCTCATTTCAGGAACAACAGTCATTGAAAAGCTACGGATTGTAATAACTTTTAACCACCTAGTCATTTAGTTGAAATCTGAACAACTGACTAGTCCCAAAAATGAAAATTGCAATATATATCTTAATCACTCTGTCCTCAGGATGACTCCTCTGACTTTAAAACCAGGCTTCAGCTAAAACTGGTGTATTTCCCACTGAGAGAAAATATGTTGCATTAATTTGGCTGATTTCTGGAAAAGAACAATTCATGTCAGGTTGATTGGCCAACTCTCAGCTACTAATGTTTGGCAATACTCAAAGAGCTACATTTGCAATAACGTTTCTATAAGTGCTAAGAAGCAGTCCGTGAAATTTCTCCCAAGTTCCTTATCTGGTGCGCACATCTGGTCCTGAAGAGAGCATCGTGTGGAGATAGTTTTGTAAACATTATACATCTACGTGGTAACAGAGGATATAGGTAAAGCTGTGCAAACCCTGAAAACGTAGCCCAGCTGCAGCAACTGTGTCTGTGAAACCTGAAAAAAACCCTGATCAAAATACAGGGTCAAGTCAGCAGCAGCTGAGAAGAAGGAGCCTGAAGGAGAGCAGAGATGCTAAAAATGCATGATCTTACTCCATAGATCTTGAATTTGCTCTGCAAAAACCCATTCTCCAAGTCAGAGAAACTATTTCATGTTCTACCTAATGGTACTAATGACATGACACAGCAAATGAAGCTAAGGAGAAGGCAGACACATTGTGTTCCCTTGTTCCAGCCATGTTTCACATATTCTCAGAAGCTGAAAGTTTGGTGTGTGACCACACCTGGAAGATCGTCCTCTCATTCCAAGGAGTGCCAATAGCCAGATTTGTGTTACTGTACAAGAAAACAAACACACCCATCAGTAGATGTGACACATCATATCGGTTACGCACTACAATCTCGTATTTCTTATAGAATTACAGGTCATGTCTATATTATTAAATTAAATAGATCTAGGGAACAGCTACTTAAATTAAGCAGTGTTAGTTCCAAGCACTGTAACTTGATATGTACTGTTAAACAAGTAGAATCCCTGGTATGTCCTTTGTACATTTTTGGCCTTCGCATTTTGCTCCCACCCACTCCTAGGACTAGACAAGTGTTGACATGGGCTAGGAGCCATTCACAATAAAGTCTGGATGCAGCTTCCCACTTTTGCAGGACAAGATTGCTTAACGTTATGAATGTGGTCCATTCCACATCAGCTGTCCTCAGCACAGTCCCCAAACATATTTAATGTCCAACATAGAAACAGACTTTGCAACAGACACATCTTGCAGCAGGGAGATTCTGATTAGATAAAAGGAAAATTGCTTTTTACCATAAATATGGTCAAACATTGGCACGGGTTGCTCAGAGAGGCTGTGGGCTCTACCTTCTTGGAGGTCTTCAAGATTTGACACAGCCCTGAACAACCTGATCTGCTTCGAGAGGGGAATCAGACTAAATGACCTCCAGAGGTCCCTTCCAACATAAATTATTCTGTAATTTTGTGGTTCATGTTCTGATTCAAAATCCACATAGGCTGTGCACACAGGTAAGGATAATTTCATCCAACAAAAGCTATTATTTCCGAAATTGGCACCATGGATCAGATGGATGAATTTTCCATTTATTTTATGACAGTAATCCACATAATTTGAATCCCAAAAAAGACCATTTTAGAAAGATGACATGAGCATCATGTTACATAAGGTAAGCAATAAAACTTTGTGCATTCACTTAACAGACACATCCAATCAATACATGAATTACATCTGGCAAAAGTGTGAGAAGAGACATGAGAGAAACTCTACCAAAACGATCTAACTCCGTGAGCCACAGTCCTGAATGCAGGGAAGAGGATCTAAACAGCTCTCCACAAAATTTAATTAACAACATCTCTACCACTAGAAAATAGGCTTGCACAGACAGGATCTGGGTCATGCATGAACTTTGCTATGAACACTTTTTTAGTCTTTTGAAATTGTGACTTAATTTAGATTGATATGTTGGGGTCCTCATTTTACTGAGTAGAGTTTTCAAAAGTCCTAAAATTCCTCAGTAAAATATGACTCATTTTCAAAATTAACTGACTCACCTAAGAAGTATTTCCCACTGGAAGTCAAAATGGCCATTAGCTTATACATGGTATGTAACACAACTGAATGTGTGTGTGTCTGCGTATTTTTCCCCTACCAGATTCATTACAACGTATTTGTACAAAATGATTTCATATCCATTCCCTTTGATGGCAATGATAATAATTTAGATCGTAAAGATATAAAACCAAACAGCCATTTGCAAATTCTTGGAAGAGTTGAACAAATATGAAAAGAAGGACAGATACTGAATGTTTGCTGTGAAGTTATAAATTGTATGTCTTGAAATGAGCTTTCTTTCATGCAGATTTTATTGTTTTTCTATAGCATGACATAATTAAAAGCACAGAAACATTTAGGTGAAATTTATATATTCCTTGTATTAAATTTATTACCACCACTTTCTAGATTCTGTGATCAAATCAAAATGCATCATAAATTGTCCTTACCCATGGATCATTTACAAAGTGTACAAAAATTATTAATGGTCCCATCACTTCATGCTTAAGCAGACCTTACTCACAGGGATCACTGGTAAAATAAACTACAACAGGAACCATGTCAATGCATATATGAAGTCCTTGATCTACAACTGTGCAAACGAAGCAAGCCCACGTACTGATGGCAAGCATAATGTTTTTCAATACTGGAACTGTTGATAGCCAAACAGAAAATGTTAATTAATATTATGGAGCATTGACCTCAATGATTTCCCTTCTAATATGAAGATGTTTGAAAATAGGGCTTCACACACAGGAGATGCAAAAGGTGAACAGTTAAAGAAGCATTCCCTTCCCAATTTGAGGTAGGAGGTGGATTATGCGACCAGCTAAAGCAGAGACCTAAAGGCTGTCTGATAGGGACTGCTCCGCTCTGTGCTAGGGCTCTTCAGTCCAGTTTCCTCTGACCTCTCTCCTCCATATACTTTTGGTTTGGCTTCACTCCAGCAGTTCCTTTCTGACCTATTTCTTTCCCCTACCACTTTCTTCATTAATTTGCATACCCTTCTTCTCCTTTTACTTTACCTAAGCACTTGGCTAATCACTTCCTACAGTTTATACCACCAGCTAGGTGTTGTCTGCCACAATACTAATCTTTCAGTGTGTTTTGCTTTTGTTCTTTTGATCTTTCTTTTCTTGTTTCTTTGGACTGCAATAAGGCTAGGGAAGGCATTGTAGCACCTAATGCAATGTGGCCCCATTCCTCATTGATCACAAGTCACCAGGAATTAATAATAAAATTTGTGACCCTTAATAAAAAATTACCAAATGTATTATTTTCAATTTTGGGAAATAAAATCTTGCATTTGAAAGTTCTAGCTTTGCGACACATGCCTACAATCAGCTGGACATAGCTAGTACTATAAAACACATCCCTTCAGGAGAGACACTGTAAAGGTTGTTTCGTCAGGAGGAAAATGCTGGTAAAAGAAGATGCTTTGTGGATGAATAAAAAAACACAGAAGAAAGGAAAATGACTGAATCACCAATGGAAAGTCACAAATAAATGTATTTTCTTATATATAAGAATACATGTAAGAAAAATGCATCTGCTAAATTATTTATGGAACATAGATTTCATACAGAAGTCCAAATTCTAGTCTATATGTTAAACCTGATCATTTTCTTCCCCACCCTTTGATTGTATGGCTTTAGAAAAGTATTATGCTGCCAAAGAGGATTAAATTGGATTTGAGATCCATGATGGTCCTATTATTTCAAGCATTTAGGAGCAGCTTTTTGTTTTTGTTCAGCATTAGGCAAACTGAAAACCTTCAACTTATCCATCCTGCTGCGGTACACTGCGTAACGTCTGTAGTCTGCTTAGCTGGGGCTGATTTCTGGGTACCTGTCGTTCTGGTTTTCTCTTAATCTAGTCCATTTTCAACATTACAGAGAAAGACTATTAACATTCAGTTAAAGCTTATGTAAAATATAGCTTAGGCTATCTAGCAATGTTAATCTTGACCCCAATCCAGCAAAGCTCTTAATATTTCTTAATATTCTCATTACATTCCGCAGAAGAATTGAAAATCAAACATATACCTAAGCATGGAGGCAGCTGGAGGCTTTCAACATTACCTGTGCTATAACAGTGAAAACAATAAGAACTCAGAAAAACAGAACATTTGAAATCAGGAAGGGCATAAGAAACATTTCTGAGGTTAGGTTAAAACCAAGAGAATAAGCGAATTTCATTTTTATGCTAATTAATGTGGCTTGGACACAGACTCTTAAACTAGAGCTAGTTGTATAATATCGATAGTGATCTTTGCTTAAAATGTCTCCCTTTCATCTGGAGAGTCAGATGGCTCACAATGGATGAGGCCAGACTAAAGATCTCTCTGGGTACCTCTATACTGTATTAGTAAAGGGCCGGAGGCTGAGGTCAGCACTGGACCATAGCATCCTTACCGCCTAATTGTTAACAGCACTTCCTGGCTCTTTTTTATTGGAATACTCCAGCTTGCTCTCTCCAAGACAAATTTCTTACAGAGGTGGTTAGCCCTAAACACTGTGGACCAGAGCCAGCTGGCAGCCCTCAGCCTTTCAGAAAAAGATCAATCCCTGGACTTTTATTTAGCAATATAGATGGAACTTCAGCTTCCATGGTTGGGAAATAGCTCAGAAAATTAAGCTCCCTTTGCGAGGTGCCTGGCTAAAGATCACATGTCTCTCCTTCCCCTATTTTTTCTCTTCATGATCTCTCTTCTATTGCAAAGGTTGTGAAATCTTTTTAACTCTGTACATGGATTTCTCAGCCTCTCTGTCTTCCTACAGCTAAATTAAGGTATCATTCCTCTGCCTCTGTTTTGATGGAGCTCCTGAAAACCTTTCAGAAAAAAAGGAGTTCGAAAAGGACCGGTTTAGGTTTTAAGTAGTCCTTTCTCTATTACAGTGGGTTACACAATCAAAACATAAAATCAGAATTTTTATAGTACCACCAAGTTAAGAAGCTGGTTTTATTCTTCCTGTCTTTTTCTTGATTGTCTAAATCTCCTACAGGTCTAAATCAGATAATGGCACCAGACAAATGTTTCAGCTTGTTGAATGTTGTGTGTCACATTCTATAGTCACAGTTTAGTCTTATGAAGTGGATAATGACCAGTTGAAGGACAGAATAAATGTTCATATTCTTGTAGTGATCTGAAGCATTTAAAACATGGCTATGAAGGAAAATACGAAGTAAAATAATTCCAAAACAAGTAGATCAACTTCTTCTTGATATCTTAATGAGAGGAAACGTAATTTCCTTCAAGATATTTTCAATAATCATATATTAGCTATGTCAGCCTGTTAGAAATTCTCAGATAGCTTCATTTTTTCTTGTGCCTAACACTGAAAATAAAGCCACTCTCTATATTCGTTTGTACGCTAAACTGTGTAGTTTTGAAATTTGCGAATAGATTCTGCTGTAGTTTTGGATACAAATTATTTTTGACTATGCACAGATAGAAAACGTTCTCTTGGTCTGATTATAATGGACAAGATAGTTTGAAGAGCTGTGAGTGTAGCAAGGAACAGCTGATACATTTCTAAGCAAAAAAACCCAAACAAACAAAACAAAATGAATAAACAAAAAAAACCCAAACACAAAGAAAAAAAAAAAAAACTAACCCTAAACCAAATTATTACTCTCAGAAAAGAAAAAATAAAAGAAAAAAACCTCTTTTTAGTGCATGCACTAAATAGCATATATATCACATTGCTAAGAAAGGCCTTGAACTGCAAGACAGTGTCTTAAATAAATGGAAAATATCTCAGTAAATGGAGAAGTCAGCTATCACTTCATTTAACTGATTGGTTTGTAAGCAGGATAACATGTTTATGACACTTCAAAGTGAGTGAAAGAAGGCTGAGATAAATTCTTGCCATTCAAAATGACATAATGGTAACAGTGGCTATGAAAACGCATGAGAGATTATTCTTGAATAATTGCTGGAAAGTGATACATGTAATTATGGTAGATTAAATAATACAGATTTCTCTTAACGCAAGGAGAGTGTTTTTATGGCTATGATATGTGTGTGATGACATTAATTTTCCTTATTTTATTGACTTGTGTAAGATTACTTTTACATTTGCAGAAGTATAGCTGTCATAAAAGATATAATATTGACTTTAAAAATGTCTATCAACAATTGTCAAAGACACCATTACATAATGCAGCTAATAATATTGGGCTTGGTAGCCAAGTGTTACCGAAAAATTGCAGCTAAAGGAATCAAGAGCTAAATATTCTCATTGCTATGGATTTGCACGCCAGGAATCTAGTAAAAAGAGCATTGTGTATACATACTTCAGAAATTGGTCGTAAAGTATCCAAATGAAAGTTTATACATCAGGACATAAAACACGAAGCATCAGTCACATCACTGGATGTGTGTTTTTCTTACCTAACTGGACGGACAAGCAGGAGCACTGATTTCAGCTTTTAAGAATATCTGGCATTAGGTAAAACCCTGGAGGCTGCTATGGATCCTAGCATAAGATACGTAATGTTATGGACAGTAACACTAACAGAAATGTTTTATTTTTCCAAGGCACTAACTCAAAAAGACATAAACATGGCTTATCTACCCTACCGTCTCAAACTGCAAAGGCACGGCAATTTGCACCAGTCCAGCTGAACAGATAGAAACTACAATCCCTTCTGGGAAGAAGATCATCAGAAAAGTTTAAGGTCAGATATACCGAGAAAGTCAAACTTTCCAAAGAAAACAGAAGTTCCAAAGAAATGTAAAGGTGTGTTGATGAATCAAGCTGCCTAAATTCAGCACACAAAACGTAACCCCACATATGCTACCTCAAAGTAACGGATATTGAAATGTCTGGTATTCAGTCAAGATCAAACCAGAGAACATATACAATTATTTATAGCCTTGGAACTCTACCAAAGCAGCAAATGTAAGAGATAAGCAAGTTCAAAATGTTCCCTAGGTGAATGTTTCTACTCTCAGTCAAGAGAGAACAATGTCAGCTCTGCAAGAGAAATGTCACCTTACAGATAGAACACTGAAATTTGTTCAGGAGTGTCTCTGTTTAGCCAAACCCAGTATCATTGTTTTTTAAAGCAATCAAGATGACAAAGAAAGATTTGTGTCACAGCAGAAAGCGAGGCTGTAGCTGAGGTTAGTTTCAGTTCTATGCTGTAACAGTCACAATAACACATAGGCACATGGGGTGAAACCAGTGACACGCAGCTTCTACATTAAGAAAAGACATTATGTCCAGAAATTCAGAGCTCGGATTACTGGAACATTTTCAGGTTGGTAAAATGTTCTTTTTACTTACGGATTTTTTAAAAAGTATTTTTAAGCCATAGTGGCACACAACCACTTTAATAAAAGTAAACTAAGCAAGTTGTGAGGTTGGTGAGGCACTGGAACAGGTTGCCCAGGGAAGTTGTGGATGCCCCATCCCTGGAAGTGTTCAAGGCCAGGCTGGATGGGGCTTTGAGCAGCCTGGTCTAGTGGGAGGTGTCCCTGCCCAGGGCAGGGGGGTTGGAACTAGATGGTCTTTAAGGTCCCTTCCAACCTAAACCATTCTATGATTCTACTTAAATTTCAGATTACTGAATCAAATTGAATCTTAACATCTCAAAGAAGAACTTCTAAGAACAAAAGTGATCAGAGGGTGGAACCCCTGAGGCTGAGAGAGTTGGGGTCGTTCAGCCTGGAGAAGAGAAGGCTTCAGAGAGACCTTATAGTGGCCTGTCAGTACTTAAAGGGTGTCTACAGGAAAGATGAGGACAAACTTTTTAGGAGGGCCTCTTGCAATAGGACAAGATGTGCTGGTTTTAAACTAAAGGAGAGTAGATTGAGACTAGATATAAGGAAAAATTTTTTTACAATGTGGGTGGTGAAAAACTGGCCCAGGTTGCCCAGAGTGGTGGTAGATGCCCCATCCCTGGAAACATTCAAAGTCAGGTGGGACGGGTCTCTGAGCAACCTGATCTAGTTGAAGATGTCCCTGCTCATTGCAAGGGAGGTTGGACTAGATGGCCTTTAAATGTCCCTCACAACCCAAATTATTCTATGAGTCTATGAAGTTTCTCAATTCCCTTTATATATTATCATGATTCCTGTCTAGGGTGGGGTGGGCGGGCACAGAGATCAAAGTTCCCCTGTCCGTCTCCCTCTAGTTGTCTTTTTCGTTGCTGATCAAGTGGTCAGGCCACCACAAAACAAGAACAAACAGAGACTGAGGGCAGAATGAGAACAGAACAGAGGAAAAGGTTTTACTTCATGAAGAAAAAGTTGATGACCTAGGAAAATAGGTTATGATTTACAGAGCTCATTTTAGCTTTCAGAGTTACTGGAATTTTGTATTTCAGAGTTACATATTTTAGTTGTGAACAGAAATACCAAAATGTTTATATGCAGCTCATACGGACTGGGACTTCCCGTGGCCCTAAGCATGCAAGCAAAACTTCTTTACCCCATTTCTAGAAGGTCTTTTTTTCTTTTGTTAGCATTTTGCACATTTGACCTCTAACCTAAAGCTTGCTGCAGAAAGACCCCATAGCACCCTTTTTGAGTTATGGAACAAACATGAGAAAAATTTCCTTCTTAAGATTCTGCTATACCTCATTAATCTTATCATTGTTTTCACTCTGCAAAGATATGTTAAGCTTTTTCCAAGCCCCCAAGGCAGCACAACAGTATTATAATAACATTTGCTGAAAGCTCTCAGAAAGACCTCCTACACTGCGATTCCTAGCTGGCTGGCACACCCATGTGTCAGTTCTTTTAAATCATGTGTCTCGGCAGGTTTTACACGCGTGCTCATTCATCATTTATAAGCTTCTTGGGTTTGGGGGCTCACTCTCTTTTATCACAGATTGAGGTATTGTTGAAATTAATCATAGGTTACTTTCCCTAATGGCTGCTGCTGGGAAGTTGGGTGTGTTGGAAATCCTGTTGTGATTTGGGATAAAATATTAATATCAATAGCAGCTGCTTTGCGTTATAATGCTATGTAGAGTTAAATAGTAAGGTAGTTACGTATATTATAAGGTTATCCTGGAAAATTACCATACTATTTGTTGTACTGTGAACCCTGATCTGCATAGGCCTTAATCAGGATTTTGTTTATCTTTCATATGCAGATCTTATTTCCGTACAAGGACCACTTTTTTGCAACAAGCATCTATGACTCAAAGTTTCTTAAAGTGCCAATGTCCACCCTTATCGCCTTTATAGAACCTTATTCCAGCAAATCAAACCCAGGTTGTTTTGAACTGCATTGAGGTCAAGAACATTTACACTTGATGATCATTGGACTATAGTGTGAACTAAAATCACAGTTTCTAATGTGTCAAACCTGAATTCTACCCTGCAGCTGCAGGATCCCAACAATTCAGAGGTTCAAGGAGATGTCACCTGGTGGTATTTGTATTCATTTATTTTGATCCAGGTGACTTGCTCAGTTGGTGCTGGAAACTATGCAATTTTAAAAGAATTTTTAAAGAGGTATTTTGAAAAAAAAAAAAAAACAAAAAACAAAAACAACCAACAAAAACCAAAACCAAACAAGAATTGTTGCATCTATAGGATATTGTTCTTATCAATGACCTCACAAAGCTACCATTGATTTAAATGGAAAGCAGATCATGCGCCAAGTGAATTAGGGAATGATTTCTTGACTGGAATCTAGGCTAGGGATAATGGTCAGGCAATATAATAACTGATGAATATTCAAAACTGTCAGGGACCAAGCTAAGGAGAGGAAAGTAAGAGTTAGTACACAGACGAGGAAATGCAAAATGAGCTGCTAAAGCCAGAGATATGATTAATCAATCAGCCAGCACATTTATTGAGTAATACAATGGCATATATCCAGTTACAGAAACTGGAGGGAGTGAGTTCAAAAAAGTCCCCCAGAATACCTGATCTACACGCATACTCGTGATGGAATATCATTTGCCCCAGGAAAGTGGAAAGGCTGTTTTGGGAAAGGACATACATGAGACATAAGATAGCTGTGAACAGCCATCCTGTTTTACTTTAGGGTTTTTTTTTTTTTTACCCTAGAGGTGAAAAAGAAAGCAAGAAACAGTCCCTGCAGTGTCATTTCCTGGACAAATGCTCTCCTGAAGAAGGATGTGCTATTGTGATCTTTCTTTTGTAGACTAACACAGACCATGTTCCCTGCAAACATTTTTAATATGTGACTTCTAGACAGACATTCCTTCAGCATGTACATGATAATGCAAAGGTGGTGGCAAAAAAAGACATTAATCTTTTTGGGCTGAAACTAATTTTGACCAATTTTTTGGTGCTGGGAAAATACTTTTGTGCTGCTCCTGCTACTGTTATTGTAAGAAAAACAGATACAAAGCATGAGAAAAACAGTAGGCTTATGGTCCCTCTTTCATATTTCCTTTGATTTTTTGCCCTAAAGAGTCAGTTGATTGGCTCTGGCATCCCAGTCATCACCTTCTGCTTGAGAGAGTGAGCAGCTGATCTCAGATGAGGAAACAGCTCTAAATTATCAGGTTGTGCCACATAGCTGATCTCTGAGTCAGCTAATTTTGCTCTTGAACCACAACCTTTCTCCCAACATCTACCAACTGTACCAGCTGCTATCAAATCTGACCTCTTGTTATGCAAAAGTATTTCCAATCTTTCCTTAAGGACAATCAGAAAGCAAATATGTACTGCTTTTAAGCTGTCAGTATGAACTACTTCCCTTCTGTGTCCTACTCATAACTCTTCACACTCTTTGCAACCTGCAGAGTGCGTTTTGTGAGTAGCTATATGGGCAGGTGTCTCCATCTAATCTACTCAGTCTTTTGGCCAAGTGTGAATTCTGCACCACTGTATAAGCAACTCCATGTAGGCTGGAAATCTGTTGTCTGTGACAGCATGATGGAGATTGCCGTTTTGTTCCAGCTTACATTGTGCCGCTTTGTAAGAAGCAGCATGTCTGAGCATGGCTTTGATTAGCTTTGCAGGCACCGTTAGCCAACTCAGATGTGACCCAGTAACTCAGACTTTCTTGTGATATTTTTGAGTTAGAAAGAACGGGGGCTACCACAGTATGTGAGTATTTCCCGGGCCTTAGATAAGAAGAGGTCTAAACTGTGCCAGTAAAAAGTATTACAAATTGCACATAGACCACAGCATTAGTTCTTGTGGTGGTCTTGGACCTAATTACCTGGAGAACTTCCAGAGACAGGAGATAGGGAATCTTTCATGATCCATAACACAGGTTCAAGAGATATTACATCCTTTTCTCCCACTGTTGGTAAAGGAAATTATATTGCTGAAAGCCTGAATTTGGTGAGTTTTAGTGAGTGACGCATGCATGGGAATTGCATTGTCCAGCAGAGAGAGACAGAAATGTGACTGGTCTGTGCCTGCTTTGGCATAAGTAGCCGGCTGTGATAAATGAAGAGCCTTTGACACTGCCCTCCTATGCTACTCAGGACCCAGACACTAATAAAGACTAGAGAGAGATGTAGAGCTGCAGGTGGAAAGAATCTCACACGGAAGTTAGGAGAATGTGACATGTTCTGCCAGATAAAATTTTGCCTCAGCGTGGAAATGCATCCATATGGATGCTTCCTGTGTGTGTCCGTTTTCTTCCTGACCTTAACCTCTAATGCAACAAACAAATTAGTGGAAATCTAGGTCACCAGACATCTGAGACATAAGCCTTTCCTGTGGACTGTGCCACTGAATAATAGAGAAAGAGAGTGTGGGAATTGTGTATGCAGTCTTAGAACCGAGGGAAATGCCTGATGAGGGTCTGTTCTCTGGCTCCACTCCATCACGCATAGCTCCATCCACTGGCCAGATACATCTCTCTTGCTGCTAGGGGAGTGTGGTGCTCACAGTTTAGCATATCTAGGCTCCTGCTAACTTGCAGTAAACTGTGGCAAAGAATGCAAATTCTGGGAAGGTGACTGTAGTTTGTTACACGTTGTGATCTTGACCAGAAAATCTAAGATGTGGATAGGTTTTCATCAGCCCCTGACAGGTATTACTCTTTGGCCCCTTTGCTCAGCAATGCCGTTATTTCATGGTGTCAGGGAAAGAAGTAAAACCAGCAAAACCAAATACATCCTTCTTGAAAAAGAACTGATGACAAGTATGATGAACAAATGGGGCACAGAGTGAGGCAGAACTGTACTGACATAATACAAATTCATCCTGCAGGCCTGAGGTTTCCCAGATATCCAGAGAAGTTAAAAAATGAATTACTTATTTAAGAGTACTGCCAGAATTAAAGGGGAGCACATTGACTGACTGGCCTGGGCATCTTCCATAATATTTTAGAAGGAGAAGTTCCTGCAAATGGGGCTCTGCACACATCAGAATCAACTAGTAGGATGGGATATTCTGTATACACCTTGTTGTTATTTGCAACATTGAGGAAGAATACTCTTTCTTTTTCAAAGATATCAAGCAATTTACAAAGAAACAGTTGTGCCTTGAGAAAGAAAACTGAAAAGTACAAATCACACACTCGTTCTCAGAATAGTCAAGGACCTGATTCATCAGACTACTTAATAAAGTCACTTATGCTGTATTTTCTAACAGAGATTATAATTTGATTTTTTGGTAATTGAACTTTTCTTTTTTTTAGTTAAAAAAAATCCATTTTCTTTTTTCCTTTGCATTTATTTAGCAAGAAAAAAAACCTACTTTAACACCAAATCTTATCCATAGGGAAATCTCTCATCCTGTTTAGAAGTGCAGATTACTGAAAGCCACCTGCAGAAGGTGTGATTAAAACAATACAGGAATATTTTTTATTGTTGCATTGTACAACTGCAATTTCTTTTAAAATCTGAAGAAACAGCATGTTATTAATGTAATGTACTAAAACCCCTGAATGATACTTCTATACATTAGGAAATTAGAAAACCAGAGTTTCTTAATGCTGGAAATTTCGCATAGCGTAATTCAAATTAAAACAGCTGAGATATATTAAAAAAACTTTAAAACGTTCAGATGCATGCTGCAAGTGGTGACATATTTATACTGGAGTTTCTACATGTGTTTCCTAAAATGAGATTGAAATGACTGACCAATCTGAGCTAAGCACACAAGTTGGGCAACATGAAAAGATGTTCCCTAAGACAGACTATATATGACCCACAGTAAAACATCAAACTAGCATAAGTATTGTAATAACAATAATAAGCAGAGCCTAGGAAGCTAACTAAAGAATTTATGCTTGCAAATGTGTCCCACATGTCTAATTTTGAAATTATGAACACAATTTTACTGCTTTACCTGTTAACAGGACGAATTAATAGCCTCATACCCTAGTTTTTAATGCAAGCAATATAAATGTGCTCTAGTGTGCATTAGCTGCCTCAAGTTAGTGGTAGAACTGTTTATCCATTTTCACTCTTTTCAGATTGTAAACCTAAAAAAGTGATTTTCCACTCTGCTCAGCTTTCGTAACAGGCTTATATGTAACCAAGGATATGGAGAAATAGGTGGTTGTAATTGCTTTGATAAAACAGAGTTTCAACAGAAAATATTAGTTTGTCAAAACTGAGACTTGGTACTTTCACCACTGTTAACAGAGTGGAGAGAAATACATTCACCAAAGGAAAAGTAGAAGAGTGGGCAAAAACGATATCGCTTGTGGTTTTTGAAATTGCTCAGATCTATAAACATCCTGTTTTAATACCTGACACAAATGAGAATGATGTTGAAAAATGTGTGAACGTGTAATAATAATTTCCCAAGTCCTAGATGAGTGCTACGAATCTAGATGCGGCAAAAAAAACCCAAAATTTTTGCAGGGTCAGAAAATTTTAAAATTTAAAATTTAAAAAATTGTTATTTGCAAAAACACTGATATCGATTAGTTTTTACAATCCAAGTCAGTCTGGAGAAGGTTTATTGCTATACATTCAAAGCAGAAGTTATGGAGAGAAACACGGTTAAGAAAAAAATGCTACTCTCAGGGTTTGCTATATCAGTCTGGTTTAGGCGGCTCCCCACTCAGCATGCTGACTGTCAGTTCTGAATCCAGTTTTGCACTGCGTCACCCTCATACTTTAATTAGAGACGGTATTTGTGCAGAATTTTATCCTCCATCAGAGCCTTTGTAGGTAACAGAGAGAGGTGTAGAGATCCTTGTTGCCTCTTCTGAATTTATGTTTCATAATCTAAAAATGATCGTAAGTAAAGATTTTTTGTTAGTAAATATGACTATAGAAGTCTTGGTAACATTCAACAGCACACTGTATGATATGTGTGTTATTTTTTTACCAAAACCTGGATGAAGCAATATTTAGTGCTATTTCTCCATCAAGGCTTAGAGATTGGCAGTAAGTCATACCTTGTGTAAGTAGAATGCAGCTGAAGTGAATATTAAGTGTTCTGAAAAACACCACTCAAATTATATATGTTCTTTGTTTTTCATTGCAAAACATTCCAACCTGAGACATTGGCTCTATTCATCTCCAGTTGAAAATAGTTATCACTAGTACTTAAAATGGATTTCTGGATGTGATTATGTAGGTTCACTTTTCAGGAGAAAAAGAAAGGAAAACATAAAATAGATGAAAATGCTGCACCTCTGAAATTAACTGGAAAACTCTTATGTTGTTAGAAGTTCAGAAATATTTCAAATGATGAAATTACACGGTTTGTATCATATTTTTACTGTCTTAAGTTATGAAAAATTAGGATGTTAGGAAACTACATATAGATGTTTGAGATACATAAGGGTTTTTCAGAATTAAAAAATATATTTGGATTCCCCTCGTATGTATTCTTTACCTTTTACTGCAATAGCTTACACAATTACATACAGTGCATAGGACATATGTAATACAATGGCATAATAAATCTGTTGCATCATAACCCACATTGGTATTTCACACAAAACTTTCATGAAGAACTCTCTGAATATCATACGATATCATATGTTCACATTTCCTACATGGTAATACTGAGAAATTAATCTGTAACAGCTCCTTCTGATGAACAAGTGGTAATGAAAGCTTCAGCCTTAGAGATTCCAGTAAGTGATGCTGTTCTATCATTTGTCTTAATTTTTTATGAACTTTCAGCAATTATTAACATTACAGCCCCAACAGTCATTGCTGAAAGCTCTTTCAGCAGTACCACAGCCACATATGTCAGTAGAAATTAAGAAACACACAGATATTTCCATCCCCTTCCACAGGAGTATCATTTGTACCTGACTAACGTAACATGAACTGACAATAACTTGGTGTTTGCTGGAGGTTATTTCTAGGGAAAACAAAGCAGATTTTTATCCTGCAAACATACAGTGGTCTTTTTAAGACAGAAGATTCTCTAATAAGGGTGGTCTGTTTTATAGGATTTCCTGCATCTAGAAGAATCTATCTTTGCTCTTTGCATTGGGAAGTTAAAAAGCCAACACACAGGTGGCCAGGAAAGACTGGACTAACCTTTTCCAATTATGAACTAGCTGGGTCATTGGGAATGCCTGCTGGCATACATTATATTATGTGGGGCAACTGTTTGATGGCAATACAACACTGCCCAAAGTCAGTTTTTAAATACATGCAGATTTGTACGAATCCCTAAAAGTGTATGGAAAAAACATAGACTTTGTACCAGAACTGTGTACTGTTGGATCATGAATCATTCCGATATCTCCGGTCTAATACTGATCATTTGGAGTCCCTGCATCTTCTCAACAGGAACTACAGAGTAGCATTTTATATTTCTTCCAACAGCCACCATGTGTTTTCAATAAGAGCAGCAGTCTGCAGGTGCAGTTATCTTTTGCAGTACATAAATTTTAAGGAGACCGAATTCTTTTTCTCCCCTAACAAAGACCTCTGAGACTTGCCATGCAGTTGAGACCTTGCCATGGAGGTGTAACCTCTGACCTCCAGTGCAACATGCAGCAGAAGAAAGCAAACTCCCTGGTCTGTATGGAACACCTGCCTCAAACATCTGCAAGCGGCAGAGGCGGCAGTTTAATGAACTGGCCTGTTCACAGCCCTGTGATTGCAATAGCTCCGCAAAGATTCTTAAGGCGGCCAAGACTAAAAGTGCTCAGGATAGTATGATTTATAACACTAAAATGTTGACCTTTTACAGCCTTAGTATTACCAAGCCTCATACTTCAGGTTGATGTAGCCTGTTAAAAACACCAGCCCACTTGCTTGTTGCATGATAATGCTTTACGTGCTTAGTGGTTTTATGCTCCCTTTTACTGATGGAATTGCCCCCATTTGGAATATCCATGGGAGGGAAACCCCACTGTAAAAGCTTGGAGAGAAAACCTCTGTTTTCCCATTTCTCCATTTGTAACAATATTTATATCTGCTTATGTAGTGACTTGAGATACCTGAATAAAACCATATTTTTTTTCTTGGAGTTTGCACGATCCAGACCACTGTAAGGATGTCATATGTAAGTCCCCATAGATTCTAGACAAAGTCCCACAATCTGTCTTATCTCTCAAGCTTGCTGGGACTCTGCTGTGGATAACAAAATATTTCCACCCTTGGGTTGTTGGGGGTTTATTTTTTAGGGGGAAGGAGGTTGCTTGGAGAGGCGTGTGGCTCCTAAAGGGAAAATGGTATGTAATTGGTTGTTTCAAAAGCATCGTCTGCTTGGGAAAGTGTTCTGTGGGAGCAGACAAGGCGCCTTTGACAGCCCATGGGTCAGTTCTCCCTACCTACCAGGGCCTGTATGTGTCCATACGATGAAGTAAATGGCACTTGTTCTCTCAGCTCTACACCACCTGGCCATCCTTTATGAAAAACTAGTCAGATATGAGCTCTTTTTCACAGTACAATAACTGGGGTTGTTTAGCCTGGAGAAAAGGAGGCTGAGGGGAGACATTATCACTCTTTACAATTACTTGAAAGAAAGTTGTAGCGAGGTGGGTCTCTTTTCCCAAGTAATGGCCTCAAGCTGCGCCAGGGGAGGTTTAGATTGGATATTAGGAAAAATTTCTCCACTGAAAGGGTTGTCAAGCACTGGAACAGGCTGCCCAGGGAAGTGGTTGAGTCACCATCCCTGAAGGTACTTAAAAGATGTTTAGATGTGGCACTTAGGGACTTAGCTTAGTGGTGGATTTGGCAATGCTAGGTTAAGGGTTGGACTTGATGATCTTAAAGGTCTTTTCCAACCTAAATGATTCTAAGATTAAGTATGGCATTCATGCCATTCATCTCGTACTGAAAGTAACATTTCTGACTTGCTGAGGATCTGAATTCCCACTGAAATCAAGGAACAACACTAATAAGCAAAAAAGACTACCCAGGATCAGGTCCTATGTGTCCTTGCTATAAACACAGCATAATTCTTCTTCCACTGCAAAACTTGTAAAACAATTTTCTGCTGAGCCTTTGCCAAATATAAATCTTACTTAGTTATCTAGAGCATCCTAATTGAGTCATTAGCTCTTTCCACTTATCTGATCATTGCTAAGCTTATCTTTCCTATTTGGCCACAATTTTTTCTTCTTTCTATAGCAAAAAGTGCACAACATAGTCCATGCCTTTCACTGTAGTAAGACTGATAAATCTCTAAGGTCCCTAGTATTATAAATGAGGAGAACTTGCCCTTTGTTAGCTTGAGTGTTTGGAAGCTGAGTTCCCAGACGTATTTATGTACTGCAAATTGCAATGTTGCAGAGTATAACTTGAGTGCCTGGCCTTATTTCCTCAGATAAATTATTTTCCTAAATCTCTTAAAAACTGGATTTATCCAGTCATGCTCTATAGTGACATCTGTAATGCTGGTACCCTGACTGTCTCAGATCAGGAAATCTGCTGAACATACTGAAGTTCCCTCTCTGTTTAACTGCTAGATCTCCTTCTAATTAATATAAGGCACAGGGGTGGGACAACATAGGTATACGACTCAAAAGCCAAGTTCATTTTAACATGTTACGCTGTCACCATATGACAAAAGAGCACTAGGTCTGAGAAGTGCTTGCAGATACTCAAGACACCCTGTTCAATTTAATTTGAAAATTAGATAAGTTTGTTTTGAGTATAGAACAACCTTTTAATGTCATGGAAGGAGGAAAATCTGTTAAAGAAAATTTTCTTAAGTAATATGATCTCCTACGGAAGTTTCTTTCCAGCTCAGTTTTTAATGTAACAAACAGTCGTGGTTTCTTTTAAATGTCCCTAAAGTTTTCTTCCTATTGTTCTGTTGTGAGAACAATTCTAACCTAATTAGGATACTCCTTTAATCTGATAGAAAAGTTGTAAGCACAGAGGGACACAAATGTCTGAGAAAGAACAGGTTTACAGGTTCCCAGCTAATTCCATTCCAGGACAGTTCTCTGCTAATGTCTCTCTTTTCCATCTCTGATTCGGGTACAGTGTAATTTTTACCTGATGGAAATCTCTAAGAAAAATAACAGAAAGACTACTCTTTCTCAAATGAATCTCTACTCTTCTAGGTATCTAGAAGAGTAAAGAATTATGAAGATCTGCAGGAAGTGTATTCACACTTACAAATTACATATACACCAAGTACCTCAAAATTGCACGACAGGCTTTATCCATATCCATGTCGAATCCCCCCCCAAAAAAGGAATTATTTTATTTTTTTTACATGGAAGAATCATCCATCTGATTGAAAAATCCTGTCATTAGGGATTTACCCCAGGGATCACTACAGGCTTCTGTACTATTCAGCATCTTCATTAAAGATCTGGATGATGGGACTGAGTGCACCCTCAGCAAGTTTGCAGATGATACAAAACTGGGAGGAATGCTTGATACAGCAGATGATTGTGCTACCATTCAGAGGAACCATAAAAGGCTAGAGAAATGAGCAGAGAGGAATGCATGAAATTCAACAAAAAGAAAAGCAAAGCCCTCCACCTGGAGAGGCATAAGCCCGTTTACCTGTAACTCACTTGAAAGTGGCTTGAAAGAGAAAGATCTCTGGGTCTTGGTGGACATCAGGTTGACCAATAGCCTGTAGCGTGCTCTCATGGCAATGAAGGAGATAGTAGCCTAGGTGACATTAGGCAAAACATTGCCAGTAGGTCAAGGAAGGTGATCCTTCCTCTTTGCTCATCACTAACGAGACACATCTGGAGTGCTGGGTCCAGTTCTGAGCTCCCCAGTACAAGAGAGACATGGACATACTAGAGTGAGTGCAGCAAAGGGCCGCAAAGGTGATAAAGGCACTGGAGCATCTTCAACATGATGAGAGGCTGAGAGAGCTGGGACTGTTCAGCATGGAGAAGAGAAAGCTCAGGGGGGTGAATATGAAGCATGAGCATGAATATATGATGGGGAGGGTAGAGTGAGACAGACTCTTCTCAGTAGTGTCCACTGACAGGACAATGGCACAAATTGATACATAGGAAACTATGAACACCAGGAAACACTTTTTTACTGTGAGGATGACAGCACTGGAGCAGGTGGCCCAGGGAGGCTGTAGAGTCTGTATCCTTGGAGATATTAAAAACCTGACTGGACGTGGTCTGGGCAACCCTGCTTGAGTCTGCTTGAGCAGGGAAGCTGGACTAGAAAGTTCCAAGTGATTAGACAATCCAACCTCATCTGTTCCATGTGATTCTGAGTAATCCAGCCTTTTCATGTTATAATTCGTTATCAGTTCTGGGATCCATCTTACAGGCTACATGGGACAGATGGCCAAGATGGCTTTCAGATCTCAGCACTGAGCACTGACTCTGCAGTGTTAGTAACCATGGCATTTCTCTATCTGCACATAAATTCTAGGGCTACATGAAGCATAGCAGGTCAGATGGAGTCATCCTCTGTGACAGATTGTCACTTCTTCTACCCTGCTTCAGGGTGGACTGTAGAGAAATGGGAAAAACCAGAATCTGTTCTTGGGTTAGTCAAGGATTCATATAGGATCCAGAAAAAGTTCTTAAAGTGCCTTTAATCTAATAATTTTAAAAGTTGGGCAAAAGTAGGCCAGCTTCTAGGACTCTAACATATGACCAGAGACATAAGAACTTTGTGAGTAAACACTGACGTGATAAGGTAGCAAAGCTCTTCTTCCTCTCCAAGCAGTCGGGAGGGTAATTGTCTCCTTGAGCATAAAAAAAGGTGGAATAAGTATGTTCAATGCCCAAGACAGTTCTGCCAGTGCATGCAAGTTTCTTACCAGCTATTTGATCCTCAAAGTAGCAAAGTAACCCTTCCCACACAACAACTGAAGTGCTGTTCCTTTTGACTCTATTATGAAAACAGTACTTGTTTTTAAAACTTGAACATCTGTTTTAATTAATTTTTTTCTCCCTATAGAAAATGTACAGGTTAAAAGAGACATTTACTAATGGAAAACACTGTTTTTCATTAACAGTTACTGGCATGACAAAACAAAACAAAACAAAACCCTTTCGTAGGCTTAGTTCGAACAATTTTACCTTTCTCAGCTTGCAAATTCTTCAGTTCTTTTAAAATTATACCACATAAAGCAGTAAGAAATAGTCATTGAAACTACAATGATAGGATTTTACTGTAAAAAAAAAATCAGAAATGAAAGACTATATTGTGAAAAGTGTATGGAGTAATTAGCACATTGAGCTGTTTTGAAAGCTGCTGGCACTGTTTAAAGATTAAGTCAGCCTTTGGCATTGCTGATCATTATTATTTCAGTGTTGTATTTTTAAAGGCGGATTTTAATGAAAGGCTATTGGATTAGTAGTTTGGAAAAAGGTTTACTTTATAAAGCAGATTTATAATGAAAGTCCATATTGGTGGCAAGGGCAACAAAAGGAATCTACCTTTGGTGATGCAAATTGCTACATATGCTTTATGCTGAGCTTTTACCTGAAAAGGCAACTTTGAACAACAGCTAGTTCATCTGTGATCTTGCGAAACAACTGTATCTTTTCCTTTGCAAAAGAAATAGAACAAACCAAACCCAAAACAGGCTCAAAATTTGTCAATTTTCTCTTGAAAGGGAGTTTCAAAAGAGTGTGTTGATTCCTTGAGACGTGTCTCAATCCATTTCCTGATTCTCTCATATTTTGTTTTGTCTTTGGAGTTTGGATGAACTTCCTCATCTCCTCATCAAAAATTGAATTTTTATTTTTTTCACTTGTTAGCTTAGATATATGAGAAATATATGGCAAGCCACAAGCCTCCCAAAGCACAAGGTCTGATTTACCAGGCACAGGTTTTATCAGGGCATTACCCATTAATATTTGTGAAGCAATTTGTGAGGACACTGTAAATGAATCACACTCAGAATCATCAACCTTTTGCTTCTGTTTTCTGCTTTTTTTCTGTTAACATTCTATGTAGCTGTCTAAACACAAACATATATTGAAAAAAACAGATCTTGAAACTGAATTAAGCTTGCATAAAGCAATTTCTGAATTTAGATGGGATACGCTAATTCACAGGACACGCATTGCTGTATATTTACTGCAGTTCTAGGGAATACTAGGGAATCTCTACCTTAAGGATAATATGAAATACTAGTATCGTCAGAAACTAGGGACTAAACATTAGAAAAGAATGTTTGTCATTGCCTTATTCCTTCTTCTCAGATTAAAGCAAAAAGGAAAATTTCAGGGTATTCATATTTTCTTCTACAGGAAATCATACAACTTCCTACCAGCACAAATGATGACATGACTTAGATTTCCAGAAATCCAAAAATTTCTATTTGAGCATAGTTAAATGTTGCTCCACTTTTGCTGTGATCTTCAGTTCTGTTGACTTATACAGGATTTAAGCAGATCCTGACCCGAATCAAAATGATTTCCAGAGCCTCAGCTAACATATTATCACAAAAAAGAACCTCACCAGCAGAGAAGCCTGTAAGCTTAATTTAAGACAAGGTGATTGTCTTGTTGCAGAATCCACAAATGAAAGCCTCTGCAGTCTGAGAACCATTCAAAATATTCACAACAACTTCTCTACTTTTCTTTTTATGCAGGGAAGAATACTTTGGAAAGGCCTTTTAGCAATACTTTTGTTTGAAAATATTTACTGTTATTTAAATATTGCTATCAGCTATAATGCTGTGAGGGAATAAGATGGGAAGAAGATAGGGTAGTCCAACAAGGCATAAATAATTTTTTTTTTCCTTCAAGAGAATTCAGTGAGAAGTTAAAATCATTGAGAATTGCATTGTTTATGGCTTTTTTTAAAACTGTTCTGCTCAAACACAAAGCAAGTCATGCTGCTCAAAGAAATCTCTCTTCAGTATATTCTTAAGGTTCCAATGGGGACCATTATAATCATCAGAAATAATGATAGATCTCAGATATTACAAGTGCAATGAAAACCAGTTTCCTCTGGGACAAGAAACATTTATTCTGAAGGCATCTTACAACCAGGATACACAATGAAAGATGAAAACAAAGGCTGTGCTTTTTCTCTATTTGGTATGTCACCCTAGGGTAACATCAGAACCTTGATAATTTCGTAATATTTCTAAATCACTTTGTTCTTATTTCTTTTATGAGCTGGAGGAAAGTAAAATAATTTTGAGTAATCAGAAGTCTTCCGTTAGCTACTTTATACCATCAGCTCCTAATTACACAAAAAAAATTAACATGCCTTAGAGAACTTTACTTTTTACTAGGATGAAGTCAAGTTTGAGATTTCCCCTTTTACAAAAAAAAAAGGCTGTATTCTGTGTTAGAATGAGGCAACAATTTTATCTGCCAACATTAGGTGATGTAATTTTTTTAAATGCAAATATATGTAAAGCAACACTCCATACAGATTTAAGCTGTAAATAAAATTATTCTATTCGTGATTTTATATTAACGTGTCATTAATATGGTAATGCCCTATTAAGTATAAATGTAGTGCTTAGAATCAAAGTAAAGATTAAATAAAATTAAACGACTCTGTCACGGCCTCAATCTTTTATAGATACTTTCCAGGTGACTAGTACGCCTGACTGTTAAACAAAGCAAATATGGACCATTTGGAACTACTTGGAAATCCTTTCATCATTTGCTTAAAAGAAATGTGTCCCAAATAGCTCAGCACATCATTCTCTGGAAACCATTTAACTAATTTATAAAAACAAGACCACTGTTGAGAGTGTGGTCTGCATCTACCAGGCATAATGATGCTGCCTTATGTTTGGTTCATTCTGGAAACAATCAGTCACACACGTGCCAGGAATAATAGTTACTACAAGTTCAGAAAGTACCCAAACACCAGGGACACGTGTATCTCATTGACTAAGTGAGGAGTGTAAATCTACATCAACAAGCATCATATTCTGATATTCATAAGATATTTTATTTCAGCTGCTGACAGTTTCAGATCATGTTTATACCTAATGCGTCATAGTTCAAAAATACCACGGAGATAAAGCATATGACTAAGAAAAAGAGAGGGCTGTGGTCAACTGAGAAGAAAAAGCTGCAGAAAAAAGACAAACCGAAGACAAATGAATAGCTTTCTGCAACAAATTTTCAGAGCAGCTGGAGATAGCAAGCAGACATCAGTAACAAAATATCCCATTTCTACAAATTTAATGTAATATGCAGTTATTATAAAATAAAATTCATACAGACCAATAATACCTGTTAGAAATTAAAACCAGGATGTCTCAGAAGCACAATCTACTTTCCTGGGACCACTCACAGAATTAAGTGTTGTAGAGTTTCAGGAAACTCAACAGAATCAATTCCATAACAATTCTTCTCATAAATATTACTGTCAGGAACTTGCTTCCCTAAAACTCCCTAATAATCTTTTTAGAAAATCAGCCAGGCACCTATTCTTCCTTTTTCTAAAGCTTTTCCATCCCAGGTAACGGAGTGAACGGGGGAACATTGCTGTATATAAAGAAAAAAGAGTACTGAAGGTTGTATCAGTTGCATGTGATTAGAAATATTTTGTTAGCACCTTGCCAATAGTTTATGTGTTCCTGTGCACTACAAAGTATCTTTTGCTCTTTAATTCATTCAGCCTATGAAGAATCTCAGCCCTTTTTGGAACTGGAAGATACTTTGCCTTCATGGGTGATGGACAGCCACCACACACTAGCATTATCGACAACAGTTTCTTGTTCTCTTGTCTAGTTTGCAAAGTATTTATGGGGATACAGGATATATCCTGTGGTGACAGGATTGGCAGCACAGTCTTCCCTTTAGCACCGATGGAAGAAAGTATGTCCCTTTAGTTACGTGATTTAATTGAATGTACACTCAGAATAGCTACACATGGGCCAATAGGTTGAAACAGATGTAAATAAGCATGTGTGAGTCAGATTTAGTAGGTGACCTAACCAGTAAAATTTACTTTTACACTGAGGCAACCGACAGAAAACATAATTGACCTACTATGGGCAGGGTACAGAAGTTACTGTCTAGGGGCCCATGGGTTGCCTTAACATAAAATCAATGAGGGTTTGGATTTGATCTTGCAGGATGAAAGGATTAGTGCATCTGAGAAATGTCAAAAAAACAAGATTACAGTGCATGTGATGCCTAAAGAACAGAGGGTTAAGTATGCACAGGGTCTCCGCTGGGTCAGTTTGCTGGATCTGCTCTTTGAAGGCAGAGTAACCTACTAGCAAATCTTTGCTGAAAATGCATTATTAACTCTGCCTGCATTATGGTTCATCTTAGAGGTATTATACATTTCATATCAAGAGCTGCATCTTTAAAGTGTGATTAATACTGTTAGGTCTAGGTAAGCTAATGGAGGACTTTATGGCTGTGGTAAGACATACAGCCTGGGAGTGACTGATCAGTTGGAGTGATCTTACTGGATGCTTGTGGGACAGGAGGGCACCACCAGAGCCCCAGGGGTTGACCCCCGCACCAGACCAGGGCCCAGGACCCCATGTCACCCCGCCTTGTTTAAAACCATGCTGACGACAGACCATCACGGCACTTGTTCTTCCTGCGTCCTGCATCATCCTTACTACCGTGTGGTTTTTGCGCTAAATTCTCTGGAATAAGAAGAGGTTGTGCTGTAGCCCACCAGAGTGGTTTTACTATAAAATGAAACTGCGGGTAAGTGACACTGACTGAGCTTCCACATGAAGGGGTGTTAGGATGATCAGGGAGGGGGACCTAAACAGTTTAACAGGATACTCTGCTTCCATCATTTCCACACTGCCTCTGGAGAGCAGTGACAAGAGAAACTTAGCCAAACTCTGGTCTTTGTCCTGGGCCTCCGTAGTTGGAGCAGTCCTATCTAGGGCAGGAAACAAACCAACAATTAAGCAATGTGGCTGGTCAGGCATCTGGTACTGAAGCTCACTGCCTGGACCTCTTTCACACAGATTCATGGAGGCAACTCATACACCTTAATTACACAAAGCAACTAAGCTTATCCTGCCTGAGAATTTATGATGCTTTTCCTAACTCCGCTTTACCTATCACAGTATCAAAGGATGATTAAGGTTAGAAGGGACGTCTGGAGGTCATCTGGTCCAAGCCCCCTGCCCAAGTAGAACCATCTAGAGACAGTTGTCCAGGCCATGTTCAGACAGCTTTTCAATACCTCCAAGGCTGGAGACTCCATAACCTCTCTGGAAAACCTGTGCCAGTGCCCAGTCACCCTCACAGTGAAAAAAGTGTTTCCTGATGTTCAAAGTGAACCTCCTGAGTTTTAGTTTGCGCCCATTGCCTCTGAGCCTGTCACTGGGCACCACTGAGAAGACCCTGGCTCTGTCCCCTTTGCACCCACCCTTCAGTATTTGAACACATTACCTGACTCTAGGTACCCTTTTATACCTAGAGTTGGGCAGTGACTCTGAAAGAAGCAGACATGCTCAGTCTGTCAACACATGGCTATGTGGCTGGTATCATTGCAACAACTTTGGCTTTTCTGGCAATGGGATGGCCTACATGGCACCAGGCTTGCTGGTGTTGAATGGGGTGCTTCTTTCTGCAAGGGGGAAGACGGTGTTCGCTCAAGAGCTAGCAGAGCTTCAAATCAGACTTGTTGACGGAGGGGGATATTACTCGGCTTGCTCATGAAAAGCCAAGGGAGGACACTCCAAGGTCTGAGGGACAGGTGGCTAGCAAAGGCCCTCAACCTGTTGCTCTGAGATGTGCTGGGTACGCTGCAGCACGCTCAAAGTCTTATGGGGACGAGCCAGGGTCTCCTGAGGCAATTGGAACCAGAGGTTCACAGATAAAACGCATCAAAAGAAGACCACCTGAAGAGCAGCAGGAAGGAAATGCAGCCACTCCAGCCTGTAAATCAGCTTCATCGGGCGCCCAGCTGAAGTGCCTCTGTGCAAACACATGTAGCATGGGAAAGAAGTAAGAGGAGTTAGAGATGTGCACACGCCTCTAGGACTATGATCTCATTGGCATCACAGAGATGTGGGGAGATGACTCCTGTGACTGGAGTGTTGGAATGGAAGGATACAGGTTCTTCAGGAAGGACAGGCAGGGGAGACAAGGAGGGAGCATTACCCTCTATGTCAATAAACAACTGGAATGCATGGAGCTCCACCTGGGGATGGATGAAGAGCTGACAGAGAGCTTATGTGTCAAGATTAAAGGGAACACACGGGTTGGTGATGTCACAGTGAGGGTCTGCTACAGGCCACCTGACCACGACGACGGAGCAGATGAGGCCCTCTATAGACAGGAGCAACATTATGTTCACAGACCCTGGTCTTCATGGGGAACTTCAACAGGAGCAACACCATGTTCACAGACCCTGGTCTTCATGGGGAACTTCAACCAACCCGATATGTGTTGGAGGGACAATACAGTGGGGCACAAGAAATCCAGGAAGTTCTTGGAATGTGTCAACAACAACTTTCTTCTTCAAATGGTAGAAAAGCCAACGAGGAGAGGAACCATGCTGGACCTTGTCCTTACCAACAAGGAGGGCTAGTGGGGAATGTCAAGCTCAAAGGTAACCTTGGCTGCAGTGATCATGAAATGGTAGAATTCAAGATCCTTAGGGCAGCAAGGAGGGTGTGCAGCAAGCTCACAACTCTGGACTTCAAGAGAGTAGATTTTGGCCTCTTGAGGGACCTGCTTGTCAGGGTAACATGGGAAAAAGCATTGGAGGGGAGAGGGGCCCAAGGAACCTGGTTAGTATTCAAGGATCACCTCCTCCAAGCTCAGAAGCAGTGTATCCCAAGAAAGAAGAAGTCAGGCAAAAAATCCAGGAAGCCTGCATGGATGAAGAAGGAGCCCCTGGACAAGCTCAAAAGCAAAAAGGGAGACTACAGACAGTGGAAGAAAAGACAGGTAGACTGGGAGGAATACAGAAAAACTGGCCGAGTGGCCAGGAACCAGGTCAGGCAAGCTAAAGCCCAGATAGAATTAAATCTGGCCAGAGACATCAAGGACAACAAGAAACACTTCTGTAAGTATGTCAGAGATAAAGACAAGACTAGGGAAGATGTAGGCCTTCTCTGGAAGGAAACAGGAGACCTGGTCACCCAGGATGTGGCGAAGGCTGAGGTACTGAATGACTTTTTCACCTCGGTCTTCGCTGGCAAGGGCTCTGACCACACCACCCAAGTTGCAGAAGGCAAAAACAGGGGCTATGACAATGAAGAACCGCCCACTTTAGGAGAAGATCAGGTTTGAGACATCAACGACATGGACAGTGGGATTGAGTCAGCACATTTGCTGATGACACCAAGCTGTGTGGTGCAGTCAACACACTGGAGGGAAGGCATGCCATCCAGAGGGACCTGGACAGGCTTGAGAGGTGGGCCCGTGCAAACCTCATGAAGTTCAACCAGGCCAAGTGCAAGGTCCTGCACCTGGGTCACAGCAATCCCAAGCACAAATACAGGTTGGGTGGAGAATGGCTTGAGAGCAGCCCTGAGGAGAAGGACTTGGGGGTGCTGGTTGATGAGAAGCTCAACATGAGCCGGTAATGCGCACTTGCAGCCCAGAAAGCCAACTGCATCCTGGGCTGCATCTTGGGCTGCATCAAAAGAAGTGTGGCCAGCAGACTGAGGGAGGTGATTCTGCCCCTCTACTCTGCTCTTGTGAGAACCCATCTGGAGTATTGTGTCCAGCTTTGGAGTCCCCAACACAAGAAGGACATGGACCTGTTGGAACAGATCCAGCAGAGGGCCACAAAGATGATCAGAGGGCTGGAGCACCTCTCCTATGAGGACAGGCTGAGAGAGTTGGGGTTGTTCAGCCTGGAGAAGAGAAGGCTCTGGGGACACTTTATAGCAGCCTTTCAGTACCTAAAGGGGGCCTACAGGAAAGATGGGGAGGGACTCTTGTGTGTAGTGATAGGACAAGGGGTGACAGTCTTAAAATGAAAGAGGGGAAATTTAGATTAGATATTAGGAAGAAATTCTTTACTCTGAGGGTGGTGAGGCACTGGAACAGGTTGCCCAGACAGGTTGTGAATGCCCCATCCCTGGAAGCGTTCAAGGCCAGGCTGGATGGGGCTTTGAGCAACCTGGTCTAGTGGGAGGTGTCCCTGCGCATGGCAGGGGATTGGAACTAGATGGTGTTTAAGGTCCCTTCCAACCTAAACCATTCTATGATTCTGTGATTCTACTGTGGCCTTGGGCTAAGGAAGGGAGAAGCAGAGGCAGTGATCTCTTCTGTGATAATGAATTAAAGATACAGCATGAGGTTCAGGCCAAAACAACTGACTTCTTGTTTTAACTCCAGGAGCACCTTAAACTCTGGTATTTCCTAATTTTCAAGTGCTCAACTTTTCAACTTAGATACAGTTTAATAAGTTTGGGGGTTGTAATGGAATACAGTTTTCCCTCCAGTTATAGCACAGCATAAAATTCAAATGGTATCTGAGTTTTTGCACTCACCTAACAGAGTTGGATTCATCAGTGACTAAGAACTATGTTTGACTAATTATATCTTTACACTAAAGAGGATTTATTTTAATATATAATACCATTTGCAAATCTTGTGTCAGACAAATTCTTTTCTCAAAAACATCACTGATAACACAAGCAACAATAAAAGTGGTCTAGACCCACCTGGAAAATCAGCTTTGGTATCATGTTTAAGCTACAAACTGAAAAATAATACAGTCTTCATTTTGCAATTTACATAATTCATATTTTACTTGAAAAGAAAAATAAAAGATAAAAATCAGTGGCACAAATATTTATTATTTAGTTATTATTGTGCGTATATATACACACCCTTATGGTATGCATGCATACACACATATATACACATGCTGTTTCTAGATACAGTTGAGGGTTTTTTGATAAGCAAAAGTTATCAGGGAGAATCTCTGACCTGGGTCAAGCTGATGAGGCAAAACTGATAGGTCATGAAGGTCAAGACCTCTTTCAATTAACCCCAGACCATGTGAATGGCATTAGGTAATTACTGCTTTAGATGTGCCAGGGTGGATTAATTGTGTGTCTTGCATTTAGACATCGCATTTGGATGTTGAAGTAGTTATGACTGAAACTAACAGTATACTACTACAGTCTATTACCTGTAAGATGGTAAATACTGATACTTAAAAATACTTTTAACTACATAAATTTCAATTTATAAGCAATCAAGTAGCATGATGGCCAAAATACTGTTATTAGTCAGACAAACCTCCCTTCAAGGTGTCAGAATGAGAGGTAAGCATGCTACCATTTTATTAAAGGTGTAGCTATAGGCCCTTATCCAAAAAAAGCACTGAAGTCTAAGAATGCAAGAATTGTAACCGATGAGAAAAATATGGGGAGTCTTTAAAAGCATTAACAGACAATAAACTTTAAAGAAATAGATATTGTTGATGTATGAATTATAAATTTATTCTATCTGGTACTATAGCTAGTTTTTTATAGCTAATTTGTCTACCTTTCCAACATTCATGAGCATCTCAATTTTACTTAAGAGAGCATAAGTATGTTCACAATTCCAACATTTAAATATTTCTGAGCAAGCAGACCACAAAGGGTTTTTCACTGAGTTAGGGCTTAGAAGATTTGTTGATTACTCCTTTCTCTACTAGTATCCACTGGTTAGGAAAATTTCATTTCACTCCTATGTAAAAAGAGGGAAAAAAACAAGAGACGTGAGAACTGGGAAAGTGGAAACGTTTTGAAAGATTTGCCTCTTCTCAATTGCCATGTTCCACTTAGGGTGACAAATGGCCTTAGACTGTTAAATTCATTCTTAATACCGTAGAGCACTTTTGGACTTTAGACGCACTGTAGTTGGGTACACAGAGAAGTGCAGCTGCCAAACATTCAAGGGCATGACTTTTAATTCTGACCTGGCTTGATCAGAAAATTGCACCTCTATTAGCAGCTACCGTTTAGGCCACAAGGCTATTTGTGTTATCCTGGCTTCAATATTAAGTTTTGAAATCTCAAAGCTACATAATCAATGCTACAAAATTCTTCAGCCCGTATGTTCAGATGCACAGATTGCTACAAGCAGATCACCTTTGAATGCTGGCTTTCTCCCTGTGTCAAGACATCATGACCCTTGAAGAGTAGTCTCCAGTGTCTGCCACTGTCCCTGCCTCTGCTCAGGATCCAGGCAAGCTGGAGATCATCTTTCCCAGTGAGTGGGTTCCTGGCCCAGGACCTGTCTGCTGGAAGCAATAGCAGCTGTGGTGTGAGACACTGCTTAGAAATACGCTTCCTTCTTTCACAGCGGAAAATATGTGAAGAAGAACCCTGGTTACAAGCAGAAGTACTCTACTGATGGTTGTGTGCTTCAATAACAGTGAATGACTTATGGCCTAATGACTGGAAAAAGAAAAGTGAGAAGAGAAAGTTCGGAGAAGGTGAACCGATGGTGCCTCTTGTGCAAGAGAAGAGAGTGGTTGTGTGTAGGTACCTGGAAGAAATCTGAAATACGAAGCTCTGTAAAGCTTTGGAGCAGTTCTGTCCCTCTAAGTAGCATAGTGCACTGCCACAGTATGGGCTCACAAGATGAGCTACTGCTTCTTTGAAAAAGAGAATTCTTCATCAGTTTTCTAAGGTGACTGATGTTACATCCATGACATTAGCATCCCTTAACAGCTGTGTCCACAAGAAAGAGTACAGTGTTGTTCATGAGAGGGAGAGACTACACTTCAACTAGAGCAGGCTTTAGGGTTTGGATTTTTATAATACAACAAATTAAATCGAAAGACTCACTTTTTCAGAGCACAACAAAAAACTTGTGCTTGGCTTAGCTCTCATGCAGTTTCTCATCTATATGCAAACATTTAGAGCACAGAAAAACCTAAAGCAGAACACAAAAAAGCCTCACAAAACACCTCCATATCCACCCCATTCTGATTGCTCTTTTTCTTTCTCCAATACATCAGCAAGCCACTCTCAATGGAAATTTAGGGAATATATTTTGCCTAAAAAGCACACTTTTCCCAAAAGTTCTGCACCTGAAAATACCAGTTAAGCTAAACTAAAATCTTTATATTAAAAGCTTTGAATTTCTACGTATCTGGGATAAAAAAGTTTATCAAAAGCAGAATACGATTGCCAATAAGAGGAGGAGAAACACAAAGCAGTCTCTCACAGAGCGGACTTGCAGCTGGGTCTCCACCATTGCAAGGAGATATGTGAACAATAAAGTTTTACTTTTTATGGGCTGGATGTCTGCTTTTCCATGGCCAGGTTTATTCCCACGTAGAATAAAATATGGAGGTTCTCTGAACAATCCTTACTTTTTTTAGGCAGGCGATTGGGTAAAGAGAGAAAGAGAAAGACGTTGTGTTCCCTGTGGGATCTTCAGTTTGGGCTGTGCTTTACTTAGCTACGCTGAAATAAAAAACAATCTCCTTCCCAAAACATGGGGAAAGAGACAAAATGGCTTATAACAGTCCTTGCCAATGTTTTATTGCAAAGACTAATGCAGCAGGATTATTGACCTTTTTTGACCTTTTGACCTTGGTTAACTACATCTTTAAAAAAATACCATTTGCTGCATGCGTTTTTCCCCATGAATGGGAGTAATTTTTTAACCTTGTGGTATTTGTTAGGCATAGTTCAGTCAGGAGCTGGGAGAAAATAAATGTTCCAAACATAACTGGTGGCATTATGTCTGAGCTTTATCATTGTAAAAGATGTTTACAGATAGTCTTTTCTTTTTTCTTTTTTTAACTTTGCACCATGAAAAAAACCCCACTATTCTTCCTATCAGCTTGAGAAAAGAATAAAAGATTCTGTCTTGAAATTTCTCTCTTGAAATCCTCATGAGTTACACACAAAATCCAATGGGTAGTATCATTAAAGTATATGAGCAGTCTGCCTATGTTTTTTGTTAATCATTTGAAATGAAAACAGTACATATGTCATTATAAGTTGTAGATCTTTAGAAACACAATCTCTTCTTTCATTTGATGTCCCAGCTTCCTGTTTTACGTGTTGGTTTTAGTGACAGAAAGCACAAACTTTATGACAGAATGAAAGGCTGAAAGCACCTAATTAATTATTATAATTAAAAAGATTCAGATTTCTCTTTGCACATAGTATGTGTACTTACATTTTAACTGAGACAGAATCAGCATCTCCCTGTACTTTTAAATATCAGAATTACTTTGCAAAAATATAACAATTTCCATTTCAAAGCTTTTCCTTTTTCTTTTTCTGCTAGGAGTGTGTCACAAGGAATTATTTCTCCCAGTTCAGTTCTTTACACAAACACTGACTTTACGAACACTCACAGTTATTTTGTGCCCCTTTTTCAAAGCCAGAGAAACAGTACTGTAGTGCCTCACCTGTGCTGGTCCTCCAAAATTTCTTTTTTATAATATCACAGTTCCATTCATTTTGATATTAATTTTTGTGTGCAAATATGTTGCCTTTACAGTCTCAGAACTAGAATTTTAGAAAACCCAGAAGTGATAGAATATGGACTGTGCTAGAAGGAGCATCTCCATTCCAGTCCCATTGATTCACTGAGCCCTCACTTGGTGAATTATAAGGGGTAGTAAGTCTTCCACCTACTGGGTTAATTACAAAAGATATTAAAGACTTAGGCCCAACAATGTTTTGTTCTAAGAGTAGTACCAATGCAAGCCCCTGTTGCACTTGTGACTTTCAAAGATGTCACAAACCACATATTTTCTGCTTTCATTATAGCACTGATAAGATCAGAGCTACCAGGGTCTGTGAAGAGTAATATAGTTAGCAGTTAAAGCTTTCTCAGCTGTAGCAAATGATGGGCATGGCTCTAATAAAGTTTACTATTTTACAAATGTGTAATAAAAATCCATCACATATTTTAGTGCAAAACAAAGTCTCAGGTGTTTCTGAGATTTTATGTCCATCTACCCACTTCTGGATGAAAAGTAAATGCTAATTATTCCCAAATAGCACTTGTGAGGTAAATAGCTATTTAACTGGGGGAAAGAGGTGAAGAAAGGATACTACTCCCACCTCTGCAGGTTTTCCAGGTCAAAAAATGGGAAAACGTATTTTAGATGTAAGGCAAGATAGAAGATACTGTATACTGTAGCAACTGATGGACAAAAACGTGCTTCAAATCAAATACTTATCTCCCTGATAAGAAGGAGCCAATTTTGGAAAAGTATTCAGCTCTTCTCTAGACCAAGCTGTTATTTGTATCTCGAATTAATATTAACTAAATCACTCAGTATCTCCTTAATCTTGGTTGCCTTTTCAAAAAGGAAATAAATCATAGTTTTCGATTAACTATAACGTCATATGGTTTGGCTAATGTTAGTGAATAGTTCTGTAATATGATCAATCCATTTCTTCCAAAAGTATTCCAAAGAACTCTATCTCCAGTCCTTGGATTAATAAATAAATATGTAGGAAAAAAGAGGGGGGAACGGTAGGCATGTGAGAAACTAAACTAATCAAAGCAGTTTCTTTTAAAGTTAACTTGATTTTTCTGTGCTAGACCTAAAACCTTTAACATCCACCCTTCGGGTACATACATTTAATGCTGTTTAGTTTTTGTACTGAAACACCAACAATCAAGAGATGCAACCTCAGTAAATGCCATTCAGAGCATTAAATCCTAGCCCCTATATGGCCTTATTTTACCAGTTTGTGAAGTGGAACTAGAAAACTTCATTAGCTTCTCAGCTGAATATAAAAAACCTGAGTATTAGCCAGTCTTCCCAGTGTAGAGGACTCTTTATGAATAACCTGGGAAATATTCAGGGAAAAAATGTGGCTTGCTCCCAGATTTCTTCAGAAATCTTGCCTTGCATCATAAAATCCCTGGATTCTACTGCAAGCTGATACAATTTAGAGGCTGCTTCAAGGATTCAGGGGAGAACAATGATTGATTAGTGCTTTCTTGTTTTGTTTTCCTTTTGTCCCTCTCTTGGGTTATGCAAGGCAACAAATTATAACAGAAAATGGATTAAACTGCTCTGGAAATTGTCCAGATCACAAAGCGTAATAGTTCTGAAGAACCACCATATCATTAACGCCCACAAATAGTTATGTTTCATTATATGATTAGTATATTAATCCATTATGGAATGAATGTCACTGCTCATCCTTTGGTAGTATCCTATAAAAGATGTTATAAAGTGTAGTAATAAAATTTAGACATGCTTAACTAGTTATGCTATAGGAACATACTGAAATGCTACTACACTCAATCCAATGTTATTCTAGAATGATTTTTTACTGTTAAAATACTGGTTTTTGACCAGTGGTAGCGATACTGCTCAAAGATAGCACTGCAGTTCTGCAAACGTCTGTATCTATTTTTTGCAACCATCTGACTACCATTTTTATCATAGTAAGATTGACTTCCAGCCTCATCAGTTCGACCCAATCAATGAGCAAACCTTTAACATTTAGCACACACCTTTTGCTTAGCTTTTGCTGAATATACACTGAACAATACAACTTTAACTAGAAGGGCCTGTTTCTCACTTCTACAGTTAATTTGCCTACTGAAAGCAAGTTTCCTATTAGTTGTAAGGACAATAGCAATTATATTGTGTATTTTTAAGCAAATTCAGTCAGTCTTTAGTCCATCAAAATCATTCAGTATGCATGCTTAGAAAACTTTAAGGGGGGTACTTGCATGTGCCTGGAAGCTTACTTTAGATAGGAGTAGTTCAAAGCATTTACATCAAAGCCCTGATTTTTTTGCCATTAAAGACGGTGGAGGTGAGTTTGGCAGACACAAAGTCTTGCATTCAAAGCCAGAGGCAAATGTATATATCTCTAGGCTTGTTCTGTTCATGTTTTCATTAATTGCAAAGAATGTATTGCTTTAGGCTTACTTTACACTAGATAACAAAATCACTTCAGCAAAAGTAAGAATTCTTTAAATCACCCACAGAATTATCTTAGATACAGATATTGAAGAATTTTGTGGTCCCTATTTTGCTATGAAAAGATATTTCAGACTTCTCTTCATCTTTTACAAGAAGACCCATGCCCTCACCAGTAGAGGACAGTTTACTTATATGCTCAGCAACACTAATGGTACTAATTCTCCAAATTGTTCTGAGATGGGTGAGTGAGTCATGGGAAATGGGAGGAGAATACTGAGTGGTGATCAAGTGACAAAAGAAAAAATATTTTAGCAGTTCTATGGCTCTAGAGTACAGTGTGGATAATTATAAAGCTTATATTCTTGAATTTGACATACCTGCAGTGAGCCATGTTACCCCCATTAAAAGGAGCCAACTGTCAGTGTCTCTGGTGGCTCCTCAGCTACGTGTGAGAGGGCAAAACAGAAAGAAGGGCATTTTTGTTGATGGAGTTTTTGTTATCTGTGGGAGCTGCAGAGACAAATATAAAGGAACTAAGGAAGTAGAACAGAAGAGCAGTGAAAAATAAACTATACGTAAGCTGGTAGTAGGACATTCAGGGTAAAAAATAATCTTCATTCCTTCAGGATAAGGAAAATCACGGATCTAGACAACCTTATTTTAATATGCTTCTTATTCACCATTCCCAGTTACAGCTAGAAAGCATCCTAACCAGTACCAAACTGTTTCTGGTAGGGAGGTGGTGTTTAAAGACCAAGAGGTGAACAAAAAGGGAACACTCACCAAGGTCATCTTGAGCAGAAAGACACAGAATCACAGAATAGTAGAGGCTGGAGGATACCTTTGGAGATCATCTGGTCCAACCCACCTGCAAAAGCAGGGTCACCGAGAGCAGGCTGGACAGGAACACATCCAGCTGGGTTTTGAATATCTCCAGTGAAGGAGACTCCACCACCTCTCTGGGCAGCCTGTTCCTGTGCTCCATCACCCTCAAAGTAAAGAAGTATTTCCTCATGTTGAGATGGAATTTCCTGTGTTCCGGATTGTGCCTGTTGCCCCTTCTCCTGTCACCAGGCGCCACTGAGAAGAGTCTGGCCCCATCCTCGCACTCACCCTTTGGATATTCATAAGCATTGATGAGATCCCCTCTCAATCTTCTCTTCTCCAGGCTAAACAGATCCAAGTGTCTCAGCCTTTCCTCATAAGAGAGGTGCTCCAGTCCCCTGATCACCCTCGTAGTCCTCTGCTGGACTCTCTCCAGTAGTTCCTTGTCTTTCTTGAACTGGGTGGCCCAGAGTTGGACACAGTACTCCAGATGTGGCCTCACCAGGGCAGAGTAGAGGGGGAGGATGATCTCCCTCGACCTGCTGGCCACGCTCTTTTTAATGCACCCCAGGATACTGTTGGCCTTCTTGGCTACAAGGGCACATTGCTGCCTCATAGTCAACTTGTTGTCTGCCCTGGACTCCCAGGTCCCTCTCTGCAGAGCTGCTTTCCACCAGATCAACCCTTAACCTGTACCACTGCATCGCATTATTCCTCCCTAGATACAGGACCCTACACTTGCCCTTGTTCAACTTCATTAACTTCCTCTCCATCCAATTCTCCAGCCTGTCCAGGTCTCACTGTATGGCAGCACAGCCTTTTGGTGTGTCAGCCACTCCTCCCAGTTTTGTGTCATCAGCAAACTTACTGAGGGTACACTCTATCCCCTCATCCAGGTCATTGATGAATATGTTGAATAAGGTTGGACCCAGTACTGACCCCTGGGGAACACCACTCGTTATAGGCCTCCAACTAGACTCTGTGCCACTGATCACAAGACCTTTGTGCTTGGGGTCCCAAATGGTTTTCTTTTCAGCTATGCAGAACCATGAAGCATAAAACCAGCTTTCCAGAAGAAGCCCTAGCAGAGATAGGGAAGCTCCTTATCCAACACTTCAGCAGTTGATGTGCAGTACTTGTAGGGGTAGCAGCCCCTCCAGCTGGAATGAGATCAATATGCAGTCACCTTGAAATGCCTGGAATACTCATGTGGTAACTAACACTAATACTAATGGTACAATTTGCAAGTGAAGTCTAAGGTACCTGGAGTCATCTGTGGTTGCAGAATTTTTGGTCACTGGGTTTTCACAAAGATTGGTGTGTGGGTGTGGGAGTGGGTGTGTAACAAATCAATCAACAGTCTTAATTAATTATATCCCTATGAAGTGTGGAGACTCAGCTAGATCCTTTCCCTCCAACTGGAATGGAAAGATCAGAGGGGAGCCAAATTCTTTGGTCTTTCCATAAGCATTAAATTATCACTGGCGTTTTTCAAATTCCAAGGCCCTGTTTGCCCTTACTAAAGATTGCTCTATTTCATACATACAAGTAAAGAACTCCCAAAGGATGAGAGCTCTGCCTGTGCTTGGGGCACAAAGGAAAGGTTTTTTTGGTGTTTGTTTTGTTTTTTATTTTGTGATGAGTAAGAGCTCAGGCCACAGTTTATAAGCGCATAAGACTGAGCTCTCGGTATCACTGTCAACCGCAGAAGGTTACAAGAGGAAAGAAACAGCAACTCAGCAGGAAAATGCAAACACATGCTGGGGAAGTTAAGGGTTGCAGTTAAGAAACGAAAGAAGTTAATGCTTTGGGGTAATGATAATGTTTCCAGAAATTCTCCAGAGGTCCAACTGTATTTTTGGATATCTATGGTTTTTCAGGATTGCACAGCTTTTGCATTCTCCCTCGCATGCACAAAAACGCTCCAGTGCTATGCACTATATAGTCCTGCTGAGAAGTGAAGCTCTCTGTAGGAACAGCTCACCATTTTCTCTGCATTCCAGTGAAGCCAGTGTTGGAACACCACTGAGGTCCCGGTAGCTGGTTTTCTTCGTAGGTGGTGGGATAGAAAAAAGCCTTTTTGGAGGGTCTGCCCGAAAGACAGCGGTAGCAACATAGGGATTACAACTGTCAAAGTTGTGCATTTGCTTCACCCATGCATGTGTGCATACTAATGGCGTAATTTGATGATTTTTTAAAAGGGCATGTTCGTTGCTTTGTCGGTTTAGTAATCAAGGATTTGAAAAGCAGAGTTTTTCTACAGTAGGGATTAAATTATCTGCCTTTATGGTTTGTGTTTCTTTTTGTCCCCTTCTCCCTTTCTTCTTATTACCTGGCCCTTTACTCCCTCCCTTCTCAATATCCCATTTACTCACTGTTGTTTAAATCCCCCACCACCTCAGCCCCGCTTCTGGTGCTGTTCTGCTCCCATCTTTCACCACCCTTTGTTTGTTACAAATAAGATGTGATCATAGTTACACACCTGCTGTTCTTGTTTCATGATAGCATCGGAATACTACTTTCCCAGCAATGTGAGACCGACAGCAGTCAGAGCTTTTTGTTGGATTTTTTTTTTTTTTTTTGCACATCTTTTTGAATATTTGGCATTAAGTGAAAAGTAGTCTTTTCCTTTCACATTACTGCTGTTTTGAACAAGCAAGGTTTCAATTTCTTTGAAGATAAGGGAACAAAAAATCTATTCGTTGGACATGTCTTTGCTATTTTGCTGTATAATGACAATATTGACTCTTCTCCTCTTGCCATTAGATCACCGACCTCGAGGCCAGGGCAATAAAGATGCTTAATTTCCCTCACCTAACCTTGACATTTATTTTAATATTGCATATGTTGTGAAGACTCTCTCATAGATAAAGCATATACACCATAACCACCTCACTTCATTTCACATTATCTAAAATGTAAGTCCCTGCTCACGCTACCTTTACCTCTGTTTTCTCTAAGTTATTTCAGAGTTGCTTCCTCTAGTTAATTCCCAACTGTTGGAAGTTAATACTTGTTTTGCTTTTAGTTTTGTTTGCTCAGCATTACCCTGATTTGTGCCTTGAACATACCCCATCACCATCCCTTTCAAACTGTTTGCACTGTTAACAGTGCCAACTTTCTATTTATTGCCTTTTTTCAGCCCTTTTTCCCAACAGTTGACATGTGTTTGCTATTGCCGTCTGCTTGCTGAACATCTACATCTCGCTTAAAAGCCTGTCTGTGTTCACATGGGTTGCAGAAGGAGAGCTCTTTTTGTTGGCTTGTTCATGAGTTAATTTACTATCAAACGAAAAGTTACCTGAAGTGATTACTTCCTCTCAGTCTCCATTTTGCAGGGTGGGAAATATAAATTAGTCTTAGGTACAAATGTAGAATGAAGTATACTGTTGGTGCTAAACAACTTTTGCGTATGTATTTATTAACTGACACAGATAAATGTATTTAGGAGCAATAGCTATAAAAGCTTTTCACAGTTTTTACTTTGCTTTGATTTAGGCTTTCATGGTATCAGCTGCAGTACCTGAGTGAGAAGTTAATCTGTTGCAGCTTTGGGGTAAATGTATAATGCTAAGATTACATGGAATGCTATTACTATTTGCATACCCCTCAAATCAATTAAATAAATGAAGCCAATAAAGCTACAAGCCAAATAAAGCATTATCATCACAGCAGCTTTTAGTCATGATTATGCACACAGAACTCTGAAATAGCACTACTTAAAATCTCTAATTTCATCCAGTTGCCTTTGAATTTACATCAGTGAAACTCAAGGTAGAAAATCATTAATTCTCTTTGCAAAGAGACGTCTATAATATCTTGGCAAATATGAGTGTTGTTTATAACCATTTTATGAACGGAAATGAATTCTACTGTGTATTTGGTAGTTGTATTAGAAAATTAGATGTCTTAGATGATGTGATATCTTCAATACCACATATTAGAATTATTGGATTACTGGGTATCTTAGGATATGTGGAATCTTCAATACTGAGAGTATTTTCTGTTATTATGGATGCCTTGTAATGCTACAATTTTTATATGAAAAATTTGAATTCTATATGATCACTTTCACAACATGTGCATTATAAATGAATTTACATCTTCAAGTCCAATATTGTGAGTTTTTCAGTTTTTCCTTAATTTGACCCCTACTGAAAAGTTTAAAGTTTTTTTGTTTGGTGGGTTTTTCTTTAATTAAGAAGAAAATTCAGGTGTTACCTACTTGGGTCCCATCCAGGGATCAGGCAGTTTATGCCAAGAATCTGTAATGTGGAAATAATTCAGACTTCTGCAAAAACTTACACAAGAAGTTAGTTCTTCTACACCGTGTGTACATTGACTGTGAAGGAAAATGGGGAAATTTGGAATTATTATTTTTATTGTAATCATCTGTCAGCAACTTTCACCCTTTTCGTTTGACCTACCTCGTTCTCTGTATGGTCTAATGAAACTGAGCTACTCTGGGACACTGAGAGAACTGAAATGAAAGAAGAACATGAGGTAGTCAAAGGTTCTTGTTTAATGAACCTTTTTTAACCTCCTACGCATTCCTTCTCATTATGTTGATTTCAGTCTTAGAAAAGATTTTTAAAATATATTCAGAGAAACTGCCTGCTGCTGTGGAAAAGTTTGGTTTGTGAGGAATTTGGTGGTATGCCAGTTCTTTCAGCATGGAAAGAGAAAAACTAAGAATGCTTACCAATTAAGGCAATTAAATTCAGCAAGGCAGAAACAACTGCAAAATAGCCCTGCTAAGACTGAAATGATATAACCGCAGCGTAAACGTGCAACCCTAGTAAGGATTTGTGAGAACCAGTTCCTGTAAGACAACCTTACAACAAAATTAATTTGTGGCTGAAGATCTTCACCAAGGAAAGTAGCATCTGGGAAGAAAAGAGCTGCCTCACTGTTTATGGTGTGACTAGATAGCATAAACCAGTAGAGAATAAATAAAACATTATTAAAGTCACTACTGAGCAAGGAGATAATGGAGTCTTGCAAAAACACACTTTAATTGGTAGCACCTAAAAGTCAGAATAGCTATGTTGAGTTATAGTAGCTGAGAATGTAGCCTTTTATCTTCAAAGAAGTCCAACTCAAGGAGCTTTGAATCATATAGGACTGAAGTAATATTATTTCCCTCGAGACAGTTTCTCAGTGTGGCGACATTGCTACAGGGTGAATTTATTGATCACATCTTTGATGCTACTGACCATAAGGAAGCTGCACCGTATTTTCTCAGATTGCAGGCTCCGTTAATGATTTCATCTGCAGTGCTCCTGCCTTGTGGAATGAAAGAGAAACTTGTTAATTTGCTCTTGACCTTGAGGGATAACTGTCATGAAAGACATTGTCCCCCTCAAGTACCTTAATATTTCCGTTACTTTTGTTATTTCGAACAAGACTACAAATTCTTCCCTAACCATGTCTTGGCACGAAGGATCTGCCCTTTTCTACCTTTAGTAGTCAGTCTAGCTATGGTTTTAGATGTTCAGCCCAGGTATACTTTCATTCCTCTTCAATTGTACAGAAACAACCCAGTTTGTGCAAGTCTCTGATATAAAATGCAATTCTACCTTAGTACTGTTATTGTAGGTGAAAGTGAATATTGAGCATTGTTAAAAGAGGGAGTTAGTCTATACAGACTCTGAGATGCTGTGGTAGCTATGAGGAGATTAATAAAACCGTCGTCATCCCAGACGTTGGAATTCCACACGGAGTAGCAGAACTGACAGAGTTGCAAATATCTGTGACATTATGCAACGGTTAAATCAGGACTCAGATCAAATTTTTGCAGATTAGCCACATGTCTATTAAAGATCTGAATGAACAATGCTGCCTTTGTTTTTACTTTCTTGCTCCAAACTCAATTATGCTACATATAAAGCTGGTCAATGCAACATCCTCAAACACGCCATATTCTCTCTGTACTGATTTTCTAGCTGTTGCCTGTTCAGAGAAAGCAGCTTAGGATTGTACATCTACTTCATACACTTAAAATTTTGTCAGCACATCTTATTCTTTCTCCCCCTGAAGGTATGCAGCTGAAGAGTAGCATCTGTGGGAGTACAGCACCAGTACTGAAGCCATAATAGTAGCGCTGGCGAAGGGAAACTGGAGGGAGAGGCAGCAAGTAGAAGCGAAAGAAAAGAAGACCAGAAGGGAATAATTGATCTTGCAACATAGGTGGCTTGTCCTAGAAGCGTACTTTAATTACCTTATTAAACTGACTAAATTTGGGAATTTTTAAAAAATATCCAATAAAGCCAGAAATTCTGGAGTCTAGAGTGAGTATTTTTCTTTTGAAATTCCCTGTCTTTAATTATTTTCTACCAAAGAAGAACCTAGAAGCTTGAGGATATATTTATCTATGCATTATAGGATGTTAGGTAAAAAGTACATCTCTAGCCAGAAGAATTTATTACCCAAATAGATAACCAAGACATTGCTGTTACCTATATTTCGCTAGGACAAAAAATCAGGAAGCAGCAACATTCAATGATTTGCCAAAGGTTATACAGCAAATTGTGACACTTTGAATTCAGCTCCAATCCTTCTGTCTTCTACTCCTGGGAAAGAGGTTGGTCTTCCCTGCCGACAGGATGGGTGTCCACCAGCGTTCCTCCTTAGACCTCTGCAGTAAGGCTGTACTGGACTATGTGAGGACTCAAGCTCCTTTGACTTTATCCACTTCCATGGATATACCCTAACAGACAATGCAACGCGCAGCCACTCCGTCATTCCTTTTTCCACACGCACTAAACACCATTAAAGGCAAATGTCACCTGCAGAGCTGACAGAAATAAATTGCACGACAGTGATGAAGCATGGAGAATTATTTAGTAATAGCGGAAACTTCAAGTCAATACTGACCTTTACCCATGTGGCAATATTTCCAGGTGATGAATAACTGCAGAGATACACGCAGTGCATATATACCTTTCTGAATCTTTGACTTTCTATGTGGTTTTTGTCTATTTAGCTAGTATTTATTCTTCCTCTACTGTATTTGTCTATTAAAAAATATCAAAACTAAAGCAGTCTAACTTTTTTTTTTTTTCCCCAAAGCTTCACTTATTTTATTAGCAATTTCAAGATATTTTTTATCTAAAGCAAATGTTAATGTCTGACCTTCTGCAATGGCAGTTTTACATCCTGAGGTGACAAACAGATTTTAAAATACACCTGGTACCTTTTCTTTCTCAGTCATAAGTGTGCTTCAAAACCTGTGAAGATGTACTATGACCGACTTTGGTGACATTCCTGGAAGAGTGTGATATAACTCAGAGTTGAGTAAAGGCAGCAGAACAGAACTGTCATAGAAACATTTTCTAATTACACAAAAGATTACTGACAATTTTGGCCAGAAGTCCAAGTAAATCACACCATGTATTTGCACCAGCTGCATGTGTTTAATGCCACAAATTTTATCCCATGAACTAAAACCGTTCCCAAAAGTACTCTTGAACTGGTGGAGAACTTTGCTGCAGTAAGATGTCTAGATTCTGTTAAATTAACAGGGAACACACCATGTTTACAATCTGTGCTTTCATTTGAATGGAAGATTTTCTATACAAATAGCTAGTTATTTTTCTTGCATTCTAAAACTGGAAATTATATAGAAAAACAGTGTTCATTGTCTTATTCTATGAATGCACCGGTAGGTTGTGCATGACTGGAAAACTCAGTGGAAGGGTGACGTCCTGTAGTGTTTTCTTGGTCCTGCCCTCCCGAGGGGAGACTGGGAATGTTTTCATAGCTCTCTGCAGTTCCCCTCTGCTCTGCAAGTCCAGGCTGCCTTCTCTAATCCAAGGCTGCGGCGGCAGGAGGAACGACCAAATGATATCTTCAGATTCTGGACATAAGGAGCATCAATTTAGATATAAATGAGATGTAACTGATAATATGGTTGAAATAATAGTGAATTGATCTATGCTGATGATTTCTCTTTTTTTTTTTTTTTTTTTTTGGTCCTCCACAGTAGATGTATATCCTGGAACAAGAAATCCCATATAGCTAAAATATAAGAAAAAAAAGTTTCTTTTTCTTCACTTTCAGATGACAACTAACAAGTCTCTTTTCAACAAGATTCTTATAAATAATAAAGGCATCTGTCACTGTTCTTTTGAGTCTTTGATTCAGTGGCCATTAAACTATACTCATTTTAGAAGTGATTACAAATAGGATTTATTAATTTATTAGTAGAATTATTCATGGACATAAGAAATATGCCTAGATGTTAGGTTTACATATGTAAAAATGATCTTTGGAACTTATGAGAAATGCCAAACAAGGCTTTAATCTTGTACTGTTGCACATGTATGATACCAATGCATTAATAATGCACACAAAAGTCAATTTTAAAAAGCTACCATACATATAACAGATTCTTCTTAAGATGTCTGTTTCATACTATGAACCCTTTTTATATAAGTACTCTACATTCAGTGAAATAAAAGGAATTGCTTTTATATGTAATGCGATACTATTAGTCCTTTTCAATTTTAACAGAAGCCCTCTTTTAGAAAAAAAAAATTCTTTACAAAAGGAATTAGAAGCATCCCTGTATTAGCAACACAGTATTCTTTGAATTGTATATGGCTTCACGTATTTTCTGGAGAAGTACAACAGCGTACTGAGACCTGTTCTGTACAGAACAAAAAAATAAGCAACTCATGTTGGAAGTCAGCAGTTTTCTATTTAACCAGGAATAGCTTCATTTTAATTATTATCCCAGTAAAAAGTAATAAATAATTTTGGAAAATTGAAGACGATAATTGATTTCACTCCTTAAAGAAGGGACAATTCTGCAGTTATCTCGCTCCAGTTTAGAAACATATTTGAGTTATATTTTTTCCCAGTGCTAGTTCCAAGGCATTTGGTATTCATCTTAAAACTGGCAATTTTCGGAAAGTGTCTTACATTATGGTCCGGTCCTGCCCATGTTAAATTCAATATAAAGTTATCACCATTTTCCATTAAATTACTGTTATCACTGCAAATTTGCCAAATTGTACTTTCCATCCCAGCCTGTCAGGGCATTTGGGAACCAATGAAAAAAACTTCCAAGTTTCTTGAAGGATGCACTGAAACATTGCGGAAAAGATATAGAAGCATTAATGAGAAGAGGAACTGGGAAAGCTCCTTTCAGGCAGAGATTTGCCTGAGTACTGAACTGGGAAACGGTGCTCCACTGGGCTGGAACTCCAGTTGCTTGTGTCCCTGGCTAAAGCACCTGCCCTTCTCTGTGGCATCCTGCCCCATGCCGGCTTCCTCTAAAACTGTTTCAGAAGCATTGGCTGAGGCTTGACTACGCCTATGCTGAGCTTACCCACCTGATTTCCTAAGGACACAGTAGACATTTAAACAGATAATTCACAGTGAAACTTTCCTTGAACTCCAATAGACTAAACTAAGTATAACAGGTAACAGTGACACACAGGCTTCAACTGGGAACCAGAACGGTTCTAGGAACACTCTTCAAAGACAACTAAGTTTTAACAGTGAGAAAGAAAATTAATGTTTCTTAGTTTTAAACATGCAGAACAATGATTGAATGAAGCAAAAAGTGTCATGGATAGGACACAGAAAGTGCATACGTTACAATTACACAAAATGCGTGCAACTGATAACTTTGCTGCTTCATAGTGAAAACCAAAACTGAATGTAAAATGAGTCATTGCAGTGAGAGCAGAACAAAAATAGAGATTATTAAAATGATAATAAAGCAGAAAGACTTTTCTATAATTTTCATCTTGCCAGGAGCTTTTTGGAATGTCAACATACAGTGACCACTGCATGAATGTCAGAGGAACAGTAACAGACTGACAAATGGAATGAGGTAAAATGATGCTTGCCCAATAGTTTGCACCCAAGCTAGTTATTCCGGTTGTTTGCCCAAACCAAGCCTTGTCTCATTTCAGTATTCTTCCTCCAGTGTTTTCTGGACATCTGTTACCCTTACTAACGAAGCTGACATAAACTGCCAGTGTGGCCTTTCATATTTGCTGAGATACCACTCACATGCTTCTTTTATTACCTATCTAATAATTATCCTAGCTCTTTGTGACATCCTCCTCTGCAGGATTTTGCCTCCCAAGGTCCAAAAACTTTGTGGACTGCCTGGACAGGATTCATATCATTCTACTTTAAGTAGTTTCTGCATAGACATCTGTAGGTTAGGTTTTCATTCAAAGTTCTTTTTTATAATGTAAAAAGAATAGACATTTTTAATGAACAGTTACTCAGATCTCAACACCTTTTAAGCGCTTCTATTGATTAGAGAGTAGCCAGCACAGAGACAGATGTCCTCTCTGTAGAAGTCTCAAACCAGGACACCTTAGTCAGGTGAGTTCCTACCTCCATGCCTTACTGCATTCTTTCCATGGATTATGCTTGAGTAGTGATCAGCGACTACCAAGTAATTACATTATTACTACCAAGTTCTATGCTTAGATTGTCTGATTTTCATCTCCGTGACCACCACTATGATAGTGTCCATCTTCTTTCTCTTTTAATTCCAAGCGCTGCAAAAGGGCTCTGAACACCTGCGGGAAATGTATGTTTCTCTGTGATCTGGATCTCAGAGCGGATGTAAGCACCCTGCACATTTAAGAATATTTTCTTGCCTTCTTCATTAGTCTCCTGCTTGCCTTTTCTGAGTGAACTATACCCTTCAATATTAATGCTGTGACACATGTGAATCATCCGACAAGTTTTTAATCTCCCAAATGTCATTTACAGCAAAATGTTGGCCAAGTAATAAAGGCTCCAGTTCTTCCTACTTAATCCTTACATTATCTAATACTTTTGGTGGACCAACCCACCATTCTTGTTTCTCTCTCTCCTCTGACCTTGTGGTAAATACTTCTTTTCTTGCCAATATTTAGACTTCTGTTAAGGGCGAAATAGTTCATTGTGATCTGGTGGGTTTTGTGAACCTGTCTCAATAAATCAATATGTTGGTGTGAGAGAGGTGCAGTTCTTCCTTGTGCCATAGGGTTTATGGAACACTATTCCATGGTCAAGGCAGCTGACATTCTGCTGGGAGCGCCATCTGCTCACTCACATATTTATCTCTGTGTCACATCTGTCCCTAAGCCTTGACCTCTGATCAGCAGAATTGACACAAAAGCCACCTGAGCTCCTGACCCCTTCACCTCCCCGTTCCCGGAGCCTTACAGTAGCTTTTAATCTGTGTAAACTCATTCCCAGTAGTGTTATTAACATCCACATGGAACATGAGCATGGGGTGCTGTTCAGAGGGTTGGAGGACCCTTGGCAACATTTCAGTAACACCAAGGATTTGGGCTGCTCAGAGGCAGTATGTCTCCCAGAATGTCAAGTCTTGTCAACAGATGGGTCCCACTGTCACTCTCATCACCACTGTCACTGACAAATCTTGTAATCTTGTCACAAAAGAGGTGTTACTTGGTGTTTTGCATGTAACCTAATCCTTTAAATTCTTAACTTCATGAGAAATCCACATTCTTTTCTTCCAACCTCTCCCCCTCTGTTACTGTCACTCTTGTAAAATTATAACTTTTTTATTTACAGAGAAAAACTCAAAACCAGAAGTCCTGACTGGCAAGAAACCAGAATGTAAATTAAAATGAAAACAAAACAAAACCACATATTTTTTGTCTTTAGAGAAGCCTATGATTTTTCAAGCATATACAAGTTTGGTAATTCCAGGGATTATTTTGCCAACCACAATTAAAAGTACAGTAGAATAAAAGACTAAAACTCATCTATCCTTAGGGGTTAGCAGTTGAAGAGAAGATAAATGTCTTTAGTAATAATCTTTTGCCTTAGCTAAACCTCTGACTGCATTCTTGAAATACTTCCTGAAATACACTTTTGTAAACAGTGCAAGTTCATAGTGGAATGAATCTATACGAGTGCACTGCCACAGACAAAGTCATACCTCTGAAGCATTTTAAGGGACACCTAATATTATATCAAATCAATCTTTTTGTGACATAATGATTAGCTGCTGTGAGAATGCATCCTTCCCTTTCTTTAAATTTATAACAAGAAAGCAGGTTGGGATAAGAAAATCTTAGGGAAAATCTCTGAAATGAAGCCAAAAGTATAAACATTCTATGGTGCAAATAGTGACCCACTACGGAAAAAAAAAACATTGCTCATCTTTGTAAACATTTACCTTTTTTTTGGTCATTTTTAGATCCTTTATGGGAGAAATAGACTCATTTTGAAAAATAAATCAGAAAGAAAATCAGCTGCAATTTAGCCTTTTAAAAGATTTCTCATAGCTTACTTACCGAATCACCTGGGAGGAAAGAACAAGACACTAAATATTGGAAAAAGGAAACTTCACACAAATCTGTGAAGCACTAAAGCATCTCGTAATGTATGCAACAAGGAATGCAACAATATTGCTAGATTAACTCTATAAAAAGTAATGGTGATATTATTCAGAAAATTAAGCAACCTAAAATCTGTATTAGGCCCAAACAGGCAAGTCTTTTGCCACAAAATAGTCAGTGATCAGGAGAAGATAAAAACTTCGTAAAGTTGACATATAAACAAGACATGCAATTTTGAGACTGAAGAAGACATAGTGTTTAGTAATTGGAATTTTAAAAAACATCTTGAATTGAATTGAATAATTGAATTTCCTCTTAAATGAGTGGTGAAGAAGCACTGCTGTCCAACTCAGGCAAAATTCAAGATACCCAATGAAAAAGTAGGGGGAGAGTGGTCAAGAACGAGCAAAGGCAAAATCGCTAGAGGAACAAGGAAGCCTGTAAAAATGCTTTTTAGAAGAGTGGATTTCCCATGGCAGAATTCCGCCTGTTAGGGACTAGGCAGAACACAGCAGAGAGGAGAGAGGCTCAGCCAACAGAAGTATATCCAGGACGTGCAAAGGAAACGTCAGAAGGACTGTCTGTCAAAAAGAAAGAATTAGAGAAAACACCTCATCAAGAGTAAGTGCTTCACGTAACCTAGGATCTGTTTTCAAAGTCAACAATGATGACCTGGTTGCGCTTGTTAATCTCAAATCCGGTAGTACTACTATTAAATTTAAAATGGATTTAAGGGCAGAGGTGACTGTGATTTGTAAAGAGACTTTACAAGAGATGATCCCTGGAACCAGATGGAGCAGTTGCAGATAGCGCTCAATAGCCCTGGGGATATATAAGTTGCCTTGTTTAGTGCAAAGTCTACCTTAGCGACACAGGGAAGGAGCGTGCTTTCGGAAAACTTACCATTAATGGGATTCCAAACACTAAAATGCCTAACTCAATCACAGTCACTGAGAAGGAGATCAGAAGCAATTGGAAGAAACTTGGCCTAAATTTTGCAATAATGGCAATCAGTGTAGAATTTAGTGAAACAAGAGATCTTATTTCATGCCTTTGCTTACCTTTTTTGCCATTCTTACTGCTTCTATGGCAGGAAGAATAAAGAGTGTGGCAAGAAACAAAGTAACAGTCATTATTAAGCTGACAGCGTGGTGTGTCCTTACAGTGCTGACACTAGTCATCGCTTAGCTAAGCCATACATAGATTTTTTAACGCCATTAACATGTGTTAAGAGTAGTACGACGTTAATAACTAAATGCAGTATTCCAAGATGTCCAGCTTCAAAGAAATGCTGCAACTAAAGGCTTCCCAACATTGCACAGGCTTTTTTTTTTGGATTCCCATGACACATTAGAAACATATTTCATGGATTGATGCTATAGAATTTGCAGAAATGTTGTCTCCAAGTTTCTGACTGATTTAGTCACTTCATTTTTCTATCATTTCTCGGAATGTCTAGGTGATATTTAAGATAAAAATAAGTATTTTTGAATCATATTTATTAATATTTTTTTCAATCTTCACCTCATTAAAATCTTTCTTGTTCCCCTCTAAGTCCCTTTTTTTTTTATGGCTTTCTTCCCACAGTGGCTTATCAAAATGCCTTTTTTCAAGCTATGAATCTGTTCATTTAAGGGAAAAGCTAAGTATTCTCCTACCATGGGAAAGTTTACTAGGACAATGACAGCAGCCTGCCAGAGACCAGAAGAAGCTTTCTTTGTTGTTCTTTACAGTGTGCTGGCTCCATGGCAGTGGCACAGCTATTGAATTTGCTGGCAGACTAACTATACCAGAAGCTGCTGAGCAGCAAAGATGCACAGCGACGAGATGCGCAGGGAGACCAGCGTTCACATCTGGCCTCCTTTTATTTCTGGCACCAAACCTCTGGTGGGCTATAGTTGCTGATCTTTATCCTCTTCTCCACAAGGCCTTGAAGAAATTCCATAGGTTTTATTTTTCTTATCTGTGGCTGTGGGTTCATTTAAAAAAGTGACCCTTTTTCTGGTTCCTGAGTCGTGATGAACTGTCTAAGGAGGAAGAGAAACATTTACTTGATCTATAAGTATTTCAATATTTCCACGTTAAAGATGACTGTAACATATGCTTCACAATGCCTGGAAATGGCTTTCTTACAATTGTAGTGCAGCAAGTCATGCATTTAGACTTGTCTTTTGGACATAAAGGAAACCTATTGATTTTGCAAGTCTAAGCTTCAGAATATTTCACAGTAACTGCTGCTAAAGCCTCACTATAAGTTGCTGAAAAATGGAGCAGCGCTCCTTTCTTTCCCCTGAAGCTAACTGATTCATTAGGCAAAACTGGAAACTGATGACTGCAGAAATGCTTTGCTTGCATCACAGTTTCCCCACAGTTAGGACAGTCAAGGGATTATACAAAGTCTCTAAGTCTCTTCATTGCCTCTTTTCTCTTGTATGCAAATTGCCTCTGATTTTTAATGTTTGTATCTCACCATTCTGCCTATAGCAGGACTTCTACAGAGAGAGAAACTTTTGCCTGAGACCTAATGCCTTGCCAGAAGGATTGAGCATGTGAGGCTCCAGATTTCAACTGTGATGGGTGATGAATCTCCCGGTGGGCTCAAACCCTGCCTTTAGGAGGTACGTTCTTTTCTTTTGACTGACACCCAGTGCAGCTCCTGCTTTTGGTAGCTCAGGACCTTGTTACTGTAGGTGCTCTCATGGTGCATAAAAGCAGAGCTCACTCATTTGTAGTCAGTGCTGAAACAACACAAGGTTCTTCTGGTTTCCTCCTTGGAGGCTCCCTTCCTCCCTTCCTCCTTGGAGGCTCAAGACCTACAGCCTCTTTGCATGCAGTGCCAGGGTTTACCCTTTCCAGCTTGTAGGGCCTTGATTTACTCGGCTTTTCTTAAGATCCAACACGGTCCCTCTCCTTTCAGCAACAGTGTTTGGCAGTGATGAAACCCACAGAGCTATCCCTCCAACACTAGGTGATATTCGGGTGACCATCTGAGACGGGGTAGGCCATAAACCCATGAATGTGAGGACCATGTCCAGGGGAAGACTTGCTTAGGAAAGGTCAATGTGACTTCCCCTGAGCACATGGCAACCCAAGGGAAAAAAGGAAGAGCAGGGACAGCAATGCATCACCACAATGGCAAAACAGTGAAGGCTAGTGGAGACCAGAGGTGTGCTCCCACACAGGTACAAACTCCGCATCTCAATGTTTTGCTCAAATTCTCTCATTCTTGGAGGAGCTGAGCTCCCTGCACAGTGACAGCAGTAGACACAAAACCCTGTCAGAGTAGCAAGCGGTGTCAGTCCCAGCTAGTACCCCAGCCATGGTGGTACTTCCCACTGAGGTCCCAGAGTTTCAGCTCTGCATCTGCAGATGTCTGAGCTAACAGCAAATCAAGGTATTTCTATGAGTCTTCTGCAAAGCAAAGTTCAATGGAAGATAGGTCTGTGTGGGTTCCAGCATGACGGTCTTTGTGCCAGTCTTCTTTGCGTTTTGTCCACTCTCCCCATCCTCACCTAGTCCCCTCAGAAAGGCAGCGTCCTGAAGGTGTGAGGTGCTCCTCTCTCCCCTTGCTGTGGACATGGGAGCTCAGGACCATTCTGCTTCAACAGCAGCGGCATCTCCCCCTAACCAACATGGCTCTCTATGCCACGTTTGCTCCTTCTTTTGTCGAGGCTATGCTCATGCAACCGGTTACACTTCTTCTCTCCCACCTCAGATCAGTGGGCATCTCTGGTGCTGAATCTTTCTTCCCTGCCCACCCTACAGTTCTGCAGTGGGATGAGAGACCTTCCCACAGCATTTTCACTGAAGGCATTCCTTTCTTTCCACTCCCAGGCAGCTGTGCCCTCTCCCCCTGCCATCCCCAAGCACGGGGGTTTCAACATCTGCAGCACCAGCAGAGGCAGCTGGGTGCCAGGCACCTTCTGCCGCAGCCACAGCAGCCCGACCTGCTCAGCTCAGCTCGGCTCCCCACAGCCCTCAGTGGTCTCCTCAGAAGCTCATACCCTGCTAAGAGTAACGTATTACTTGACTGAGGACTGATAATTTTGGTAGCTGCAGCTCCCCAAACCAACAAGCCATGGCATACCAAAGAGGCAACACAAATGGGCCATTGCCTTTGTCAATTTAATGTTTACTAATTTGTTGAATGTTAATATGGTAAACTATCAGGTGAGTCCTAATTCATTCAGTTCTGCAAGCTAAGCAACCAGGATGAATTCTCTAGAAATACGTCTGATCACCTTCCCATTTCTCAAGGCTTGTGAGGTAACTAATGTCTGACAAAATAAAAATACATTGAGAAGCTGCAGGTTTCATTTTCTGCTGGCTTTGAATTCCCAGGGCCACTGTAAGAAGGGTTTCATCACAAACCTACTGAGAATAAAAGAACTTAAAAGCATGCTCTTCGAAAGAATATTTTTCAATTTCTTTCTAATTTGACAGGCCCATCATGCAACTGAAATTATTTATGCCATGTGTTTTTTCCCCTACAATTTCCTTGATAGTTAAGATGCCACTATTCGCCTTACTGTTGCTTCACAAGTAATTAGTAAGAGAGGATGTGGAATCCCCATCCTTGATTATCTACAAAACATGAAAGGGCAAGGCCCTGAGCAACCTATCATCTATGAATGATAGCATGCAATAAACTATTCTAGAGACTTTGAGGTTAGCTGAGATAAAAGTTTCCTAGATAAAGTCCGACAACAGCTACCGGAAACACTGACTACATTATTTGATTCATAGTTTCCCAGTAATTGTATGTATAATTTTTAAAAATAGGAAGATTTTTTCAGTCAAAGGTTGAATTTCAGGGAGAGAATCCCAAAATGAACTGTTCACTCAATTGAATTACACTGCTCTATGCAAGCTTTCTGCTGAGTGATTCTGAGAATGATGTTAGGTAAATATTAATTTTTTAAATCAAATTTAATGAAATAAAAACATTAATTTCTTGCTATTAGTTCCACATAGGTTATAAAGTTACTTACAGAAGTTACAAACTTGCCTACAAAACAGATGTGGGATCATTTTAGGATTTTATTAAAGCATTGAGCAATCTCTGTTAGTGTTTGGGAAAAAAAACTTATACAGATAATTTAAGCTGTGTCAGCTTTGTGATTCTTGATATTGTTCAGGCACAGCAGTTTGTATTGTTCCTGCTACATCTCTCTCCAGACTTCTGCTATTCACCCACCCTCTCCTGCTTTGCAGATGAATTGGGATCAGTTTTGCTCAGTTTAAGTGATGTATTTATTTAGCTAACCCGAACACAATTTATTGGCTTAACAGCATTTATCAAGCTGCAAATATGAGTGATAACTATCAGTTTAATATCCTTCTGTGTGCTTGCTACAATTTCCTGTGGCAGGCATGGCTGTTGATTAAAAAGACAGTAAGGTTTCCTATTCTCCAAAACTATATTATGTGCATAATAATTCAAATGAGATACAGCTGCAGATACACTTTATATCTAAGAATTAATATTATTTTGTTGACAAGGAGCCCTTTATTGAAATCAGCTCTAAATACATGAACGTATGTATTATCTTAACGGCTTTATTTTTTAGTGGAAAGGTATCATAAACATAAATCTTTGTATCAACGAGCAGTGAAGAGAAACATGCTTTGAGTGTGTCATGTATGACTAAGATTAATAAATGAGACAAGTTCTCACACTGAACATACAACAAAAGCAATGAACAGTGATCCATTATAAAACAAAGCCAAAAAAAAAAAAAAAAAGTAGTTCAGGCAAAAAGATGAGACACATCATTAATACAATCTTTAGAAAAATGGGAAAATACAGAGTTCATTCAATAACGCATCACTACAGTGTTTACTGTATACCCCTGGTAACTCAGCCATTCATGAAGCACCTTTAGCCAATTAAATGGGATCCTTTGCGGTGAGAGGTATTTCACTCAAAGCAAGAAAAATGCATATGGAACTTCTTTGTCTTCAGTCTGATTCCATAAACACCAAGCAAAAAGAACAGTTGCCCCTAAATGCTCTGAGAGAACCATTAGCATCCACCAGCTTATTTTTTTCTTGTATGTTCCTGTTTTATGAGTTGCGGCCTACTGATTTTGGCTTGCAGGTATGTTCACTGAAAGCCTGAAATATTTATATTTCAAGTAAGTATTGCAGCACATCTCATAAAGGAAATTTAAAAGATTATTTTGAATGTTTGCAATACTGGAAATGGGATGTCTGCAGAGAAACAAATACATGAGATCATTGGCTTCTTTTTGTGCCGCCTGTGCTCTTCTGTCCCCTATCCGCCTCCTCTACCTTTCATTTAGATAAAAATGACAGGGTGGAAATTACAGCTTATCACTCTGCATCTACTAACAACTATGCAGTCCGAACCATTTAAATCAGGCAACGTTTTCTAAATAAAATGATAAAAATATGACAAATATGTTGTCTAATCAGCACTAATCAGCAAACCCAGACTTTTAAACATCGACAATTTTGAACTCTTTGCACGTATTTATGACTGGACAGCTTGTGACAAAGGCAATCAAGCTCTATTTGGTGTACAAATATATTTGCACACGAATATAAAAGGATATTTGAGTGTAGCATATTTGCCGATCTCTCCTGAAAAATGACAAACCACTATTTCCAGAGCTGATCTTCCTTTGAGAAGAAACAGACCTCCTGAATGTACCTTATTGTTAAGTAACATGAATAAATCACCATCACAGGTGAGGAACCGGGTACAGCGAGCGTTCATAAATTCTTTAGTTTCTGTGCCACATGGCACTCTCAGTAAATGCTTATAGCAAGGCACGTATTAAATATTAATCTATGCTCCTGACAGCACCCCGAGTCGAAGCGGGGAGGCCTATTAAGCACAATCCGGTTGAGGGGGGACAGAGCAATTCGCTCCTGCTGAACCGCGTCCCCCTCGGATCTGCAGGAGCCTCGCACGTTGGCTCGATTTCAAAGCTGACGTTCTCAGTGTTCTCCCCCGTGATTTCTTTACCCTTACAGGCGCTGCGCTGCCACCGGCGGGCTCACAGCCAGTGCTTTGGCTCAAGGCCTTCCTCAAGGAGGCTGGCGTATATCCAGACGATGACAATGCAACACCTGTGATAAGAAAACAGAAGTATAGAGGGGTTGGGTTTTTTGTACTGCAAAGAGCTTTCACTGTATTATTTTTTTTTAATGAAATGGAATCTTTTGAGTGCATTCTACTTTCAGATGCACAGAAGCCAAGTGGCACAGAAGCACAAGCTGCAAAACCCAAACCCCAAATGATCAATGCTGTTCAATATATAGCAAATTTTCTTTATTTCATATGATTCACATCCTTGTTTCTTTTAATTCAACATTGAAGAAAGCATTTATTTATTATGGAAGGAAAAAATGAATGGCTATTTTAAATTGCAACACTTCTACTATTTATTATGTCACCTTACCTACCCACAGTGATATATCATTCTTGTCTGGATTTACTGAACCATAATGGCAAATATAATTGAAATAGTCCAACTTGCAGAGAAATTTAACTATATGGGTTTTTTCTAAACATCATTCAGTTATGTAAAAGGACAACCAAACCCCAAAATTTAAGCAGTTATTCTAATGGGAAAGCAATACCAGGAAATTCTGGAGTTTATATTCGAGTTAACAAGATCTAAATGTTTATTAGGCAAGTCAAGAGTAAGTCAAAGGCGCATCCCCAAACTATAGATATTGCATCTGAGAACAACAGAACATCTATGACAATTTGAAACAGTTTAATGTTTGTACTAAGACAGATATTTATATTTATTAAAAATAAAGAATTTAAATCCTAGGTTATTGGCACTATAAAATAGAAAATACTCCAAACCTGGTGTATACATAGATTTCACCATGATTTTCATTCACGAAAATCTTGACTTGCAGGATCAGGCCACTGACAGAGATCCAGCAACATTTAAATTATTTTAAGTTAGTATTACAAAGGGTGAACAAACCTTCACTGTGAACTCTTCTATTAAAACAGAGAAAGGGATGGCAAGCTCTCGAGTCTAACTTTTTATTTCAAGGGGTGCTTTGCAATGTAAAAGACTGAAATCATATCTAAATTTATTTTCAGATTATTTTGATCACTTTCTAAAGACAACAAAATGCTGTAGGTAAGCAGAGGATAAAGTGGTATGACTTTATACACAATGAAACGTAGATGTAGCAAAGGTACTTGGCGTGACACTGATTTTTCTTAGATGACTTTATGTCTTCAACTTAAGAAAAGCAAAACTATAAATTCTGTATGGAGGAGATAATGTAGCAAGATTTCGATGTAGGATAGTTTATTACCTATGTACAAATTCTAAACATGAAAATAATGAGTAAAAGAAATCAGACTCTATTTACATTTACATTTTTTTACAAATTATTTTTTACAAGAAGTGTATTTTTTTCTCTAAATAACAGGACAGACACATAAGACCAATCTTTTTGTATTACATACATAAATAAATATTGACTTTAAATGAGTGTTATAGGAACATAATTTCTACAGCCAATTTGGGTAACAGAGAAGCAGTTCTGTTACCTCTACTACAATATAATTAAGTAAAAAGGAAAAATTTTACATATAGAGCTCTGTTAATTACTTTGTAAATTGTACCTTACTAATATATTCAGTAGAGGTAATACAGTCGTTATATTTCATGCCCACAACTGAACAATGAGTTTTGGCATGCAAAACCATATATAATCATCAACATCTGCAGGTATTCATTTACATTTTTTAAATAAAGGGTATTCTTAATTATTTAAAACTACATGCAACAGCTTATTAGCATCATATTCCTGGTTACAATGCACAAGTTTGCATAACATTATTTTTAGTAATTGATGTTCACAGGTACTGATCAAAAGGGTAGGAATATACTTGGCACATAGTATAAGAAAATGAATTAATAAATAAGTCAATATCACAACTACATTTACATATACACAAGACAAAAATAATTTTTTTTATGGTGGTGTACACAGAATTTAGAACTGTCTGGGTCCCATACTTTGTTCTATAGGGCCCTGATTTAAGAAGGTGTTCAAGCGCATTTTGACATCCATGCTTTATTCAAGACATCACTAAAGCTCATTCTTAGCCGCAGAGGTTTACTTCTGGCCCACTGACTTCTTTTGTGCATATGGAAGTTTCCTCTGCCGCACACCTTCCTGAATCAGGGCCTGCTTACATGAAACTCTCCCTGACTCCAGTTGGGAGTATGGAGATAAGAGTACTGTGGAACAAATTGAGTCGGTATTTAGGCTTCTGCACAGTTCTGATAATGCCAATGGTAAAATTCCTGTTCACATTAGCAATAAGTGTCTCTTTGATTTTTGGTGTGACCATGCCAAACGTTAACGTCAATGTTAGCATTGCCATACAATGTCCTCAGCTCTTTCCGAAGCCACTAAGTTGAGGATGTTCAGCATTTCAGAAGTCAGACCTCCTATGTGCTATATTCTTAATGAATATTCAAGATGATACACATAGTAGTACATCACAAGCTCTGTCTTACTTGAACAAACAACTCAAAAATGGTCAAAACAGATATAACAAGAACAAACAATTTTCGTCTTAAACAAAAATCACCGATGAACAAAAAAAAGATCCACCTCACAAAACAGTTAGCAAAAATGGCATAATCTTACAATTCTCCTTTAAGAAACAAAGATAAACAAATTGCATCCTGAAGTCAACTGACAAATCCATCAGAATCGTACATAGCAAATAATACATTAGTTTAAAGGTGCAGAATATCTAAAAACATCCCAATACCTATATTAACTCTGTATTACACAACATCATTAGAGAAAATAAATCTTTAACTAGTGAATCAAGCAGTGAATTACAACTCTATTGCTGAATTAAATGCTTAATGTGACTTAGGCTAGTAAATTAGGACAATACCCTGTACAATTCAGCAAACAAGGCTTTATGAATTAGGCACTAACAACTTCAAATTTGTACTGCTAAATTCAAAGAATAATTAGGAAATCACACATAGTTGGCAATCTAACATCCATGCATGAGCTTTGTTGACCTTGGATTTTTCATTTTTGATTTGGAGGGTGATTTGAAAGATGAGCTGATAAATTGATGTGTAGAAGGAAAAAAATAATTCACATCTTAGTGGACTCTACATAATACACTTGTTCAATACAATTCTACTTCATCAACTCTTTTTTTTTTTTTTTTTTTGATTTCCAGAATTTACTTTAAAAGTGAAAACCCCTCCATGTTCTTGAAACGTACATCGTTACTTTCAAAAGTGGAATGCTTCAAAGAGACTGGCATCAGCAAATAGTAACCATTTTGATTCATTTCAGAAGAATGAGGCTTCCCCTCAGGAACCAAGACTAAGGGCATGATTACTCAGGGCTGCTAACTTCCAGTTTATCGCCAAGACAGATTCGGCATCATTGTAATAAAGACCGACATCCACGTTCTATGCTTTACCCTGTCACTACAAATGACATATAATTTCATTAACATTAATCAAGTCCCTACAGATTTGTTCCAGCATAACTAGAACAGACTGTGATTGAAGGGTTTGGACATAAGTTTTCAGAGAAGCCTGAGGTAATTATTTTCCCTGCTCCCACTGACTCCTGCTCTCAGCAAACACCACAGAGATCACTTCTAGCCTTATCGATGCCCTGTGTGATCTAAATGTCGAAGCAGTGCTGCACACTGTTCTGGTTCAAATTGTGATTTCTCTGTAAAAACTTGTACACACAGAAAATTTCCATGCTGACAAGGGCCTCTGAGACTTTGGCCTTGAGACAAAATGGAAAATAAACCTTTATACTAGAGATTTTTATGAAGAAGAGTTCATCTGTTAATTCGCTAATGTATTTTGGAAAAGAGGAGGTGACAGAATGATAGAGGAAGGAATTAAAAGCACCATAGCCTTAAAGATTTGTAAAACTACTGTTAAAGGCCCAAACTATGTAGCAATAGAAATTTTCTGGGAAAGTTCTTGGTCACTGAATGCATATCAAAAAAGACAACAAGCAAAGTAGAAAGAGAATGGCAAAAAAGAGCCCTTTAAAACTGAAGGTAGAAATGTATGCAAACTGGAGTGAGTGAGTGAGTGATCAGAAATTAATTGTTTCCTTCACCCCCTGTGGTATCAATCCACAGGAAACACAAAGCTATAAACTTCAGTAGAGACAAACTGTATTTGAATATTTTGTGAATGCTCTACTATGATAAACATAACTTTGATCCTGAGTTTCAGGTATGTATGTATTTTCTCCGTACTTGCTTTCCAGTTTGTCATCAAGAGAAGGAAAATATATTTACCACTAATGTCTGAGCTCCTCCCACTGAATATCTCAGGCAAATACGAAGTGCAGGTGAGTCTGTAGCATCTGCTGGTAGAAAAAGTGGCCACCTTGTCAAGTTTGACTACTAAGCGTTTCAGTTCCATTAGCCTTATCATACAATGGTTCAGGGAGCAAGGGAAATTGTGCCAAAGAATGCAGGAACACTTTGAACATCTTGAACATGAGAACCTGATTATGAGTATTTGTATGGATGTTTATTGGCAGATACTTTCCACCCTCTCGGTAATAAATCCAAGCAGTTTCTGTTTACTATCGAAGGATGTCTCTCTGTGTGGCAAATTATTTTAGACAGTTTATATTGCACAATAAGGCAATATGAATTCCCTTATGGTTAAAAAGGGCACCCTTCTGTCTAAATTTGAAAAATGCATTCAAATAAGCTATAAGTCAATGTTTTCCAGATGCCAGAATATTGTCACATAATTCTTTCTGTAAGCAGAATAGCACGGAGCCAATACATCCATCCTTCTGTTCAAAAGATCCATGGGGAAAAGAGATACATGCATCAAAAGCCAAAGCCAAAAAGTAGCTCTACGGCTACTTGAATAATAAATGTGCCTCAGAATTTCAATTTCTAAAATGTTCATGTTAACTATTCAGATTTTTGACTAGAAAATCAGTTTCTCTTTTCAAGATATTACTATATATTGAAATATTATATATCAGAAAATGGTAAGTGGGATTTTAAAATTCATTCTTCCAGGTCCTATCAATTAATTGTATTGATTGCCATAGATTTTCCACAATTCTATTAATCGCCATTTGTTTCTTTACAATGGTACATCTACCCTGGATATTTTTTAGCTATTAACTACATTAATAAAAGATCTACATGCTAAGACATTACCATTTCAGAACAGATGGTTGATAGGAATGTATCATCATTTTCCTCTGTGGTGATATTGCAATTATCAAATACTGACTATTTTGGGGTTTCCGCTACTGGTATTTATTTTACTTATGTCGTCAGACATATGGAGATCTTCTTTAACAGCAGAATACGCTAGGGTTTAAACTGGTGACAGGCAGAGCTGTAAGTAAAACTGATCATTTAAACATGCTGATGAGAACATGGCCTCCAGTGTTCAAAAGTATGTATACATCACAGGACAACCTTGCAAATATTAACATTGAAGCCACTAAGAGAAAAAGCTGTATACACTGCACTGTTTCAACCTACTTTAAACATAGAAATACAAAACCATTATCATCAACACACTTTTGATTTTCTCACAGGTGTTGAGCTGGATGCGATCTTCATTTCGTTGAATAGCGGTGGCACTGAAATGATACTTGCTGTATGTTTCATCCTGGCCTTGGTGCAAATACAATTTGTCATGGCGGAACTACAGAGAAGTACACACTGATCGTACAGGATGGTAACTTCCACTGGAAAACTGGGTTCATTGCTCCTACAGATGTGCCTTTTCCTAGCCTCCATTTGGGAGCTCAGTTTTTCTCTCAGTTATTTGTATAATCATCTGAAACAGTCTAATATTTCTCTGGGGGTGGCTTGTAGTGATGTGGATGATGTTGCTTCAGATGAGGTCCTAAACAAAAGAGTAGGAAAATATGCACACATCAAACCCTGAATATGTAACACCATCATTTATCTGTACTAAAAAGTCTTCATGAGGCCTTCAGCTTGTAAGTGAACTGCCGGTGCCCACAACTATGTGCATATTCAGTCCAGACAACTTTAGTGACTGTGAAAGGACAAAAGGTTTCAAGCAGATGAATCTTGGACTAATTCATCACATTTTTTGTTGAGCTTTGCAACATTGAGCTGTACTTGTCATAAACTTATAAAATGCTGGAAATGGACATTATGAGGCCTGCACTCCTTTAGAAATATGATCAGGCTCTACCCATGCTGGACTGAATGCACCCAGAAAAATCAAATCTTGAAAGCTAAGCAATCCCAGGCCTAGGTAGTACTTGGAAGACAGACCATCTTTGAATCCCAAGCGCTACAGGCAGAAGCCCAAGAGCTGTGGTGGAATAAATGGCAAATGTCAGACCACAGAAACTGAGTGAGAGAAGGACTGCATTTGCTTCCATCATTGCTGATGGACAGTTATGGGGGGAAAAAAACCAGTATCTTCACGCATCTTAAATTCATGGAATGCTACTGGAACCAATAAAGACTCCAAGGCTCAAGCTAACTGTTTGCATGTGGAGGACTGAAGTTCTGTAACACGTAACCACATGTCACAATGGGGTACTACGTACTGTGGGGTGAAAATGGAGGCAGGTCGGGTGTTCGGAATGATTTTATCGTAGCTGGCCCTTCCCCACCAGTCGTCAGCACTTGAACTTCCAAGCGGTATAGCATCGATGGCCTCAGATTGGGCACAGTAAGTACATAATGATCCTAAAAATAAATAAATCGCATTAATTCTCAGAGCGTCTCAAACTAAAACATAGTTGACCTACTCACATGAAGCAGTAGTTTTAAACAGGTTCTGTCACTCTCAGCATCCACATTCTTAGAATTCTTAGAATCCTGATAAAAGGATTTAACGTATACATCACTTTGTTGAGAGGGTTTGTTTTGAATTTTTTGCTTCCTGTTGTCTTTGAGCATACTTTTTACCCTAATGTTATGGTTTTGTGTGTAAGAGGTCCAAGTCATTCCTTAGTGTTCTTGAAAATGGATGATGTGCTGATCACTAAAAAAAAAAAATAAAATTCTAACTTCCTAATAATTCTTTTTAACAAACATGTTCATTACATAAACTTTTTTTTTATTTGGGATCTTTCTGTGAATTCCACTAATTGGTAAATTAATTCATGGCAATTCACAGGCCTGGCTGCCTGCTGCAGCTAATGAAGATAAGTGTGGCTACACAGATTTCAGCATACTTGTACCAATTACAGCATGAGAATCTGTCCTTCTGTTCTTAATCCCGTTTTTGGCATGATGGCCTCAATTTTCACTGCTCCATACCTTGCGTGGTCACTTACACCTGTGCCAAATAATTTCAGAGTAAGTTTATAAATGCTCCCAAATGGGAATACATATGACTAAAGACTGAAGAGCGCTAAGGAATCTAAAGTCCTGACGCACCTTACTCCAACCTGAAAAGGACCAGTCCTGGGAAGGGGACAACAGGGCAGTGACACCGGACAGTGTAGGCACAGCGTGCTCCTGCCACCAGCCAGGCTGGGCCAGCCAGGAATTTGCAGGGCAAGTTGCTGTGGCCGGCACTGCACCCAGCACCATGTGGGGGGATCTAAGCGGGCTGTGGGAGTAACTGGTAATTTGCTGTTACTGCCAGAGCCCACAGTAAAGGGGAAAGGAGAGAGAGAAAAGGTGGTGGTGGGGGAACGTCTGGTTTAACTGCCAAATTAGCACATATTCTGAGATGGGGCTGCTCTTCGTAGACCTTGCTGAAGCTGTTCCACCTCGTATAACATACTGAACGGGTAGGAGAGAGAGAGGAGTGCACACATCGCACTCAGACACTCGCTCTGCCCATTCAGGCGCTCCTCCAGCATTTGGGACCTCTGGGTGTCAGCCCCTGTTGTGTAAATATTAAATTTTTATCAGTCAGAGGCTACCAACAAGAACGAGTGAATGATCATCACCATAAAATACCCTAATTGTGGTGGTTTCTGAGAGGTAGAAGATACTGTTTCAGCTCAAATCAGTTGCAATAAATAGACAGAGAGATACGTATAGTGATAGATAATTAAATAAAAAGAATCCCCAGACTCTACAGTAGAAAAACAGAGAAAAACAAAGGGAAAACTTTAAAGCATAATCCAATGCAAAGGAGTGTTTTAAATAGAACTTAACATGTATTTCAGACCTAACTGGACCAAAAGCTTAAAAAAGGATTAAGAAATTCTGAATAAAATATACACCTGCTCCTAAAAAACAAGATGAAAAGTGAAGTGAAAAGTAACATCTCATGGTCTGTAACTTTGCTTATCACTGTGCTAAAGTGGCGGTTTGCAGCCAAAGGTCTGTGACTGAGTAACCACTTCAGGCAACCTTGCAACGTGGCTGGCTGAAGAGACCAAGGCCATATCTGCACCACACTTCCACGGTGGACTGTGGCTCAAGCTCTGAGGGAATTGGTGCAGATCACACCGAGTCTGTACTAAGCTGTAACAAAAGAGCTCCGCACGCTGCGTGGTAGCTTGCCCCATGGTTGTAGAGCATCCGCGGTCAACTTTGTTGCTCTCCCCCAGAACAACAGGCTTTGAAACACGGGTGCCCTAGCCTTAGGGCTGTCTGCTAGGAACTAAGACAGAATGGTGAGAACCTTGCTTTGGATTTGTGGAAAACGCGTTGAATGTAAGATGCGTCCAACAAAACATTTTACACATTCTTTAATGAAACAAATGTTGTGAAAAGACTTTCAGTCAGCTCTGCTCTAGACAGAACCGCCTTGATCCACTTCCCTGAAGTGAATGAAAAGACTCCCAATGTTGTTAGCTGACTTTGGATCGAGGCCAGCTGCTTAAGCCCTTTGTTGACTTTGGTGGATCTGGCAACAGAGTTGGAATGAAGTGCTCTTCACCTGCCTCTGCCAGAGGAGGAACTGAAATAGCAAAGGCCACCTTAAAGCAAATAGGGGGAAGAATTTAAATCATTAATTCTCACACTTTCAATAAACAGTGAAATCTACTTCTCCTTTAAATTATTTGTCTGTCAGACAGTGGTGCATATTGGCAGAGGGGGAAGTGATTTTTATTTTTCTTAGAGCAATGACTGACTCAAAGAAAGAGAAAATTCTCTTAAATCCACCGACTTGGATACCAAATAATTAGTAAAAATATAATAATGACCAAGTTGAACAGCCTGATCATCAAAAGAAAATAAAAACTATCTATTGCCACACAGATGATCTTTTCCTCCCCTCGGGCATTTCTCAGACAATGGTTGCTAATTTGACAATTGTGAACATTAAAATGTTTGATGTGTCATCAAGAAGAGTAGCTGTGCTTTGTTTCTCCAGCAAGGAGGAGCACTTCCTGCTCCAACTTGCCTGCAGAGCCAGAGAACGCTACGTGTGACATCTGCATTACCACCAAACTTTAAAAATAGGCCACCTACGCACACATTTATGAAGCTGCTAGCAAAGGAAAGCAACAAACAACTTACTGCTGGCAGTATCTGCGACTGCGAAATGATGCTGTTGGGTAAGCTGTTCTGCCGGCTTTCTGTGGTTACTTCTGCCCAAGTGACTTGAAAGCCTGTCATGGGCTGGTGAAGGTCTGCCTTAGATATCTTCCAGGAAAAATGCCCCGTGATGTTACCTTCCTGGACAATGAAAGACGCAGATAGGTTCTCGGGTTTGGCCAACACTTTGGGTAGAACTGGCACTATAAATTTGGAAAGCAAAAAGATAAGCTAAACTTTGAGAGATAATGTTCATTTAGTTCCACAGATCAAGGTCAGACCGAGCGCTCTTTCTGGTGTTACCCAGGATCCTGCCAGCTTTCTGCCATCGTATTTTCAGTGTTAACCAAAGCCCATCTTTGATATATTCTGTTGGCATTTTGTGCCAAATTTAAACTTCGAATCAAATCCCGTCTGCTGCAGGTGACAGAAAGGAAAGCCTGTGGCATATAAAGGCATACGTGCCTCATTCACAGGCAACCATCCTGCTGCTCCTCTGTATTTCAGAATACCTGAGCTCTGGTTTTCAATTTTGGGATCACAAAGAAAACCCACACAATAGCACAGAACTCCATGATGCAGGAAAAAAGTGAGATTCATGCTCTAAAAGCGTAGTACAATTTAATAGGGGCACTCCGATTAGGGGAAATATATGCCTGAGTTGCAGTTGCCCAGGAATAAGGTTGTAATGCTGCAAACTGTCCAGAGGGGCGGTCAGGAAATGGCAATGGTGGCCAGCAGGGCTCTGAGGTGACCCACGACGCACCGGAGTACGCTTGGTGACAGTAAGGACTCGAAGTGAAAGGTCCACCCTCTAGCTAAAGAGAGAGGTTTCCAGGCATGGCTGTCCAAAGCCATGGCTGACCTGACCTAGCGCTGACAGCAACCCTGCTTTGAGCAAGCGGCCGGACTGGCTGAGCCCAGAGCTCCTTACCAACCAGCATCTCCACGATCCTGCAATTTTCCATAACCCTCTAGCTACATCTACCATTGTGAGAACACTGTGAAAGGTATGAGTGCCTTTATTTTTCATTTGAGAGCAGAATTAATCTAAACAAAATCAAACTGGAAAAGCAGCTTGCATCAGTACCAAAACATTTAAAAGATGGGTTATGCCAGCATAATTATATTTACAGTTATCATCTGTCACTATAATGAATACAACTGGGAAACAGTTCCTCCTTACAAAAATAAAAACTGTATAATAACAAATGTCATCATATGTTTATAAACAGTTCGCTAAAATTATCACCTAATTGACAAAACAGTAATGTGGCAGCCAAAATCTATACTGCTCTGTATTTTAGTTGATTTTTCATATAAGCATTAGTCATACTTTTATTTGTTCCGAATCTTTCATTTCCCATTTTAGAATTGATTTTAAGGATTTTTTGTTGGTGTTTATAAATGCATTTGAAACTATTTAGCTACTTTTCCAGATCATGCCTTACCTCCTTCAGCGGGACAATTAATGTGCTTGTGGTTTTTTTCCTTAAATGCAGAGCAAGGTGGGGTAACAAAGACAACGCTCTCAGCCTTAAAACGACCTTTAGATTTTGCAGGCAAAACAGTTACTTTATATTTGCATGAAAATGACAGGTCCTTCAGAATCATGTAGTTTTCCTAGAAGAAAAAACAAAGAGATCACATTCTGCAAATAGAAAAAAATAATTGACAAAAAATTGCTCTAGAAAAAAAATAAATTGAAAAATAAGGTTGGCAGAAGATGAAAAGTTTTCTCCAATAAAATATTTTCATGATACGCTTAACACATGCCAACATGGCTTTTAGTCAGAGAATAAAGCACAACGTTGCCTACGTTATGATTATTTTTAGTAGCAAAACATATTTGCATGGTATTTGGATATGTCCTTCAATTCTACAAGAGTTCCTTTGCCACGCTGCATCAAAGCAACTGGCTTCTAGCATTTAGAACAGTCTCTCTGACATGACAGCAATGGGGGTAGCAATGTGAGGGTGTAAATGCTAATCGAATTAAATAAATGTAAGAAAGCTGACTTAAGCTGCTGTAAATGACAGGTTTCATCTACATTTAACTTTTTTCAAGTGCATTCAAAGTCCAGCATGGCATTATGGATCCATTTTTTCCCACTTAGGAAGAAAAGCTCTACAGCTGAACTACAAAGCACAATTCTCTGTTTAAAGACAATGTCTGGAGAAGAAAACTTTATACAAAATATAAGCATCCTGCTAAATTCTTACTGTTGTCTTAAGCACTTTTGAAAAATGTCCTGAAAGCTTTAGCACAAATCATATATGAGAAAAAAATGTTTGGGTTTCTTTTTCCTGGGAAAATGTCCAATAATACCTTACTGGATAAGGTCAGGAGTCTTTCACTGCCTTTTAGATATTTACTTCCCTTCAGAATCACTAATTTCCAGCATTTTTCTGCATAACTCACTCTTTTTTCTAATCCCAAAATGGATTAGTTTAACCTTCACTTGGAAGGTCATTTCCAACGGAACACAGAGATTGGGCTGAGAATGGACTTGACTTCTCACCTTCCACCTGCCATGAGAGTGCTCTAATGGGCTTGACTCCTGCTTAAAATTGTGACAGGACTATTTTTATTTATTGTGACAGGGCCTAAATGCTCAACACTGGAAACATAAGGTCTTTATCCACCTTGACCTATCATACCCAGTACCAAATTTTTTGTAGCATCAACTTTCCTTTGCTTGCTTGTAACTATTTTCTTCCTCAAAAGAAACCCAGAGTTTCCCAAAGTAGATTGGACCAATTACAGTAAAATGATTTAGACGAGATAAATGACCTAATCCCACAATGCATTTGGGCAGATGTACAAAGAGTCTTTCCTGACCTCTAGTGGAAATAAACTTCTTAAATGCTAACTTTCTCCTATCTTCAATGTGCATAACCTGAAATATTGGGACCAATCATAACATTATGTCACAATCATTTTTTAAATCCACCTCTAATATTTGCTTTGCTGACCCCATGACGCAGTAAATCTTACAAGCTAACAGCCTTCTGTTTGAGAAATGGTGTCTTTTGATTTACTCTACTTTTACATGCCATCAACTCCACTGAATTGATCCAGTAGTATAGGTCAGGGGAAGAAGGAAAGGTGAATTGTGATTTCTTCCATTCTCCATAACCCACTAAATCAATTGTGATGCACCAATCACATTACTGTGTTGTTCAAATAATGTGTTACAGAGATGGATCACACTACATTGCAAACAAATTGAGTATGAAGAACTGCCACTGCAATATATATTTGGGCTGACATCCACTTACATAGAGCTTCTCTCCTAATCTGATATCTGCCCAACTTCCAGATTTAATGTCTAGTATTTGTCACCTACCGGCCTTTTTTCTTATTCCATTATTCTCCTCAGGTTTATGAAACCCACCTGCATGTCTAAAAGAAAACCTAGTTTATTAATTACTATTATTACTGTTCAGTATTTGCACTGTACTAGAGTCCTACAGTACTAATTATAGATAAAGCTCCATGTTCCATATGCTGTAGAAATATGTAAGTACTTAGCTAAGAAGTTTGTTTGCCTGCTCTTGTTTTCTGAATAACACCGACAAGAAAAAATATTATTTCAGTCAAGTGTGGATTTAAAAAAAAAAAACAAAACACACACCCCAAAACAGTCCAGATTTGATCTTTTGCCAAAGAGGAAAACATAAAAAAGAAACATTCTTATCTATGAAACATGGTATAAAGGATACTGTGTTATGTTAAAGAACCATCCTTTCCCTTGCTGCTTAGAAGCCGTTCAGAGTCAGGCAGAAGGATGAATGGAGACTTACGTAAGTCAACTCAGTTACTTTCCCAAGTCCTTTGGTGTCATTGTGGGCACAGGACTCCAGTAACCAGTGGACTTGGAATTGATTCATGCTGATATCTAAGTGATATAAAAAGAGAGGAAAAGACATATATTATAATTATGCTTTCACCATTGCAACTTTTCTGGCTTCTCTGGATAAAAATAGGAGGAGTTTTAAGTGTTGTAGAGCTGGTAGTTCCTCACTTGTTCCTAAGCATCCTTCAACAGAGTGGAGACAATATTAAACACTTACGTAATTTAAACCTTATATCAGCTAATGAGATAACTTTAAAAATAGTGAACTGGCATTTTCACATATGTAAGCATATACTGCTTACATTCTTTTAAAAATCAAGCATTTAAATTGAGCATTTAAAAAAATCTCAATGCTGCTAGTTCTAAACATCCTGCAAATGATAGAAATTATTTTGTGTCAACTGCCTGTGACCGTTTATATCACCAGAGCATTGCAATACTGCTGCCTGGCACTGCTTGAGAAATCTGTGTCTGCAGACACGTAAAAATGTCTGTAAATCCCAGAGCTTTCTCCTTTCAGAATATAGCATAAGACCTGTTCAGTATCTGTCCAAACAAAATTCTAGTCTTGACTCTTAGGAGTACTACCAAAGGCTTGAGTTTGCTCCCATTTAAATGAATGACAAAACTTGCTGCGGTATCAATAGTACAAGCTTTCAGTCAATTTCCAGCTCTTCCAGCTCCTTGTCTAATACTGATTGCATAAGGAAGAAAAACAAAGAGGAATAAAGACTTAGACAAAAGAAGAACAACTCATCAGGCAGTGCGTATACATCCTGTCATTTTCCTGGATTTAGTTCTCCTAACACAGGGAATGCAGAATTATGTCTGTTATTATTAATTAGCTCGGTATGACATAGCCACTAATGCCAAGTGCCTGATTGTGGGTTTCAGGACGGAAAACAAATACCTTTGATGCCTTAAGGGCTGATCTGGCATTAGACTGCTATGAGCAATTTGGATGCAGAAGGGAAGGATTGTAAACTAAAGAGAAAACAAGTAGTGTCTGAAACTAGCTCAAATGGTATTCCAGTAAAAAGACTGATTATAAGCTCCTTGAAATAGATTTTTGCAGCAGCTATCTTCATAACAACATGTATGCTAATTATTTGTGTGATTTCTTTGGAAACCCAGCTTTTTTTTTTTTTCCCCAAAAGAAATCTATAAAGTATTAACTTGCTGCTTTGTTCCCTCTCATTTAAAAATAAAGAATGAAATGGATGTGCTTTCACTTGCCGCTTAGTTGCTGGGCCTTGCCACTTGATGTGCCTATTGGATGAAGACACAGAGTCCATTTGTAAGCAAGTTTCATCTGATTTCGTCTGTTCCAGCTCACTCAGTCATTGCCTGTCACCTGCTCGCCCCCCTCTCCTGCGGCAAACAAACAAAAGACCTAGCTTCTTGGGATCGGAAAACTTTGTGCTAGGTTAATCATGATATATTAATGATGTACACTGTGTGCCAATTAACCACAGTGACTCTGTATACTATCTGATAATCACAACTTACTATTTTAAACTATCTGCATGTAAGGTGGACTGCTCTTTGTAAAGCTAGAAATTAGCTATTTTCACTTATAATAACTTTCACTTGCAATCCATAAATAAATCACTCTTTGGTAGAGATTATCAAAGCCAATTAAGCCTTGCCATTACCGAGCCACCAAGAACTGGATTAAACACATACCTCAGGAAGGTCACTGAATATCACTACATGGGCAACTGAGGTTTTATCTTTCCCATAAAGATAGATAAATCCTAAATATCAAGAGCTTACAACTCAGCATCCAGATATATCAGTGCAGAGGTTTACTAAGCCTCTGTTCAGTAATGTAGTTAAACAGGTTGTAACCCAAGATATTTGGCATTTCCAGCTCCTGGCACAGCAGAATTCTGTTTAGATTTTATTGCAGCTCCACCTCCATTCCTTATGTGAGCTTCTGCTCACAGGCAGTTCTTTTCTTCCTTCCTACTTCTCTCCAGCATCAGCAAACTCTTAGTAACCCATTCACAGAGAGCTGTGTTTTCTGTTAACTTCTCTATTTGAGCTAGAAAATCAGGAACAGGTTAAAAAAATTGCTATGTCACTTCCTATCAATTTGGACTGTAAATGCAGGATGAAGGGTTTTAATAAACATAATTTCATGGGGTTTTTTATTTAAATAAAATGAATAAATGAATCTTGTATTTGACAGTGCTCAAATCTGGTATTCTGATAACAACCTATATTGAAAAGATGAGATTTTCTTTCTTTCAGTGAGTATGTAATTAAAGTTATTTCAACAAGGTTTTTGCATACATATGTAAAAGTACATCAACAGCTATAAACTGGAATGCATCAGGATGCCCCAGCTAAGTTTATCCAAAACTTTTTGGTAGAACAGGCCTTTTTGATTTTCCTGAACTTTTATTTTCAAGACTAAAACTTCTTCAGTTCTCATCTCCATCTTTGTCATTGCTGTTATCTAATAGATTTCTTCTGCAGAGAAAGACTTGGGAGTCCTGGTGAACGACAAGTTGACCATGAGGCAGCAATGTGCCCTTGTAGCCAAGAAGGCCAACAGTATCCTGGGGTGCATTAAAAAGAGTGCCGTAGCAGGTCGAAGGATGTCATCCTCCCCCTCTACTCTGCCCTGGTGAGGCCACATCTGGAGTACTGTGTCCAGCTCTGGGCTCCCCAGTTCAAGAAAGACAAGGAACTACTGGAGAGAGTCCAGCAGAGGACTATGAGGGTGATCAGGGGACTGGAGCACCTCTCTTATGAGGAAAGACTGAGAGACCTGGATCTGTTTAGCCTGGAGAAGAGAAGACTAAGAGTGGCTCTCATCAATGCTTATGAATATCTAAATGGCGAGTGTCAAGAAGATGGGGCCAGAGTCTTTTCAGTGGTGCCCAGTGACAGGACAAGGGGCAATGGGCACAAACTGGAATACAGGAAATTCTGTTTAAACATGAGGAATACCTTCTTTACTTTGAGGGTGGCAGAGCACTGGAACAGGCTGCCCAGAGAGGTGGTGGAGTCTCTGTCTCTGGAGACACTCGGAACCCGCCTGGACGCGTTCCTGTGCAACCTGCTCTGGGTGACCCTGCTCTGGCAGAGGGTTGGACTAGATGATCTCCAGAGGTCCCTGCCAACTCCTACCATTCTGTCATTTGAACATAAACATTTTAATTGCTTTTTGTTAAAAAGAAGAATGTAAAAATAGTTGATAACAATAAAAACAATTTTATCCTTTTAAAAAATCTATCCTACCAGGGTCTAAAGCCAGAGTAATTTGGGTTACAAAACTGAAATATAATAGGGAAGTAGCTCCTACTTGAGACAGAAACTTTTTAAAAAATAGGGAAAGGTGAGACATTTCCTGATTAAATAAAGCTAGAAGCACGAAAAACTCAAAGTGTATGTGCATGCATGAAGTATGCGTATTAAATAAAATGACTGATTTAGAAATTATCTTTAATTTTTTTAAAAGCAAAAGGAGACAAGATGTATGGAATGATCTAAAAAGCCACATAAGCGACTTAAAAAAAAAAAAAAGATTAAAATATGCATTTGTTTTATAAAATTACTCCTAAAGCTCATGGCTCTAGAGTTTTGTTTTTATGAAACATTATACATCTGATTTTGTGTTTACAGCACATGCAGAAGAAAAACTTCTCCCAGCCTTCCCTCCAGCAATACACACTCTTCTAGTGAGATCACTACTATAATTTTATTTAGATTCTTGTTTTCAGCTGGCCATTACAAACTCAGTGGTAGCTACTGGACAAGCGATCCAAGCTGCAATCTAGCGGAATGTCAGCCACTACCACCAAAGCTCATGGTTCTGAGTTCAGCCCAGCTGAAGTTAATACATTGTAACCCACAGACACATCTTTTTCTGAAAAGTCATTTGAGTAGTTAGTGCTAACAGAATATCCAGTATCTAATGGGCACGATTTTGGTCAGTTTTATTAGAAAGCTCTGCCATCCCTTCTACAACAGGTACGTAATACTGAAAAGAAACTGCCAGACTCCTTCAGTCTGGTTCCCTGATATTTCAGATATCACATTATAAAGCCTTTTTTTTTTATATAAATCAATCACCTTCTTAATAGTTTGGAGTTTTCTTGATTCTTTACTTCAAATTATAAGTCTTTATGAAGCTTTATAACTTCATTGTTCTCATGGTTAGAAGTATACCATTTAACACTAAAATGACTGATGGTTGCGCAAACAGTAAGCATTCCTCTTTCCCAGAACTCAGAATATTTGTATAGAAACACTGAACTTGAAGGACATACTAAGTGGTAGCACTCATTCGAGCAGCTCTAAGCTTGTGAAATTAGTCAATATAATAATCATTTAAGTAAGAACTCCTTAAAGGACTGTTACAGCAGACAGCTTATTCAAACAATTGCTTTCAGTCTCAAGCTTTTTTTAAAAGAAAAAGGAAAAAAAAGCAAAGACAAAAATTACTTTAAAAAACCCTGTAAAGTTACTGTCATGGACATGACCTTCATCAGCTGAAGCTAAATATTTCGTGATGTTTCAGACAGTTTCACAAAACTAATCCTCCCAAATAAACTACTACCTAATGGTAATTATTTTGGCTATGATTTTTAAAGTAAATTTTTCTGAAGTATAAAATGAGTTCCTAGCTTTAAGAAAACATTCCTATACAGACATCACATGAGCACGTTCTTAAAATTCCACATATGCTTAGCTGTTTTACTCAACAAGGGTATGCAGCCAACTTTGCTGGACAGAAATCTTAGATCTCTAATTAGAAATGTATTGATCGGGGGATGCTCTAAAGCATGTTGAAAAGATGTCCCTTTTGATTCCCTCCCTCCTGTGTTTCACCCAAAAAAGCCTTTAACTCCACGAGTATCTCCACAAAGCTATCTCTCTATTGATTGTGTTTATGAAGATGTTCTTCATCAGATTTATCTTCTTTCTCCCCCTCCCCAACCAAAACTCTTTAGTTCCATTTCAATTAAAATAAAAAAAATGTATTTCAGGGTTTTTTGGAGGGGAAATGCACATTTATTCTCTAGCTTTAAGCTGTAAAAGCATCTCAAAATCCTATTAATGCCAATGCCAAATACATCTGTTTGCCACTTTGAAAAGTTCGGGTTCATATGCACAATTTAAGCATCTTAGACTGAAAAGTTTTGCTTAAAGTACTGCAACATACCCTAAGTCATGGCTGCACAATGATTAACAGGAATACCCTAGGCCTACATCCTACGTTTGCTAAATCTCATCATCTTCCCACAGAATTTGAAGCTCGAGACCCATTCAGAAAAACCACCCAATACAATGATAATGGTAACGGTCTCTGCTGTAAAAGTACTTCAGCTTTAGAGTTGTATATTATGGTGTTTGATGGGTGGTTATTGGATGATTCGTCTTTACAATTTGATATAAAAATGCCAATTAATGCCAGCTGTGACAGCACTATTATGCAGGCAACCAAATTACAAGAATTTATTAGAAGGAAAAATCAAATGGGATTTGCTGGAAAACGAGCTTTCAGAGCAGACATATTCAACAACAGCAGCTCAAATTAAGGTTTAATTACAATAAAAATGTCTGGCATCAATAAACAGTACCATCAAGCTGATTTCTGTATCATGACAGGATTTGAAGTAATTAACAAGCAGTGTCTGATAGATCTTCCAATTAGATTAAAATATGGTTAAAAAGCAAAGACTCTAAAATAAGACATACTTATATGAAAACCTTTATCTGGCAGCATAAAAATACTAATTTAAAATAAATAAAAAACATATGTCAAATGAGTATTTCAGTAAAAAAGGAAATGGTGTTCTGTATTTTTTGTCAAGTTACCTCAGCAAACCGACTCCCTCCAAAGTATATACATATAATTAATATGCTAACTGTATGTCAAAAGGAGTTGTTATCAAAGTTTGGAAGATAATTAGCCATGTGTAAACCTGCTGTCTTCATTCAAACCTAACCTTTCTTCCAACAGAATGCCATAAGGAGACCGAAATTTCTGTGAAGCTATTCAGTAAGAAAATTAGCGAAGGAATGCGTTCTGCATGTAGCTAAAGCTTTGGATTTATTATATATTGTTGAATCTGATACTTCATACAGCAAAAACTGCAATGATTATTTGTGACTGGCCACATGGTTTTTGTTTTTCTTCTCATACTGGGGGGTTAATCTTACAAGCTTCTGAGCACTCTGGCCCTGATTCAACAAACCACTTAAGCATATGAACAGTCGTGTTGACTTCAATAGTTAAGAGCAGCTAATGGATCAGACCAGAAAGTTTACTAACCACCAAGATCAAGACACTAATGACCATACAAACTATAGTTAAAAGATAGTCTTGAACATGTCTTTGATTGTCTTGGACTTATAGGAAGAAGGAAATATAGCAAAATTAAGTAATTTCCTTTCTGGATCATATGTCTTGCAGCATTACTGCTCTAAAAATAGGCCATAGCAAGGGGTAAAGATTTTCTATTTAATATCCCAGCACAGGGCAGAATCTGCTCAGGGCACATGAAGTGCATGTCTGAGTATCTACAAGCTTGATTAATTGTTTCTACAGCAAAGTTATGTTTATGATTTTGGGGAGCTCTGTATAAATCCTGTGTCAAACAACACACCATTCAGGACAAAAATTATTTATCTCATTGTATTGAACGGTGGAGCTGTGCTATGGTATATAAGCGTAAATGTAACAATGGTAAATGGTGAAATTTATGATCCCTTGCATAAAGAAAAAACATTTTATCATCTCTGAAGTGCCCAAAGATATGTGCAAGTGAAAGGCTTCCCGAAGAAATGTTCCTGCCCTATCTTCTCCCAGTATGCAACCCCTGATACACATTTACAACTGTGGATCTAATACAACACGGCACTGCTTCCAACCCGCCATTCTGGCAGAGGGATGAGCAGCAGTGTTTGGCTCTACAGTGTAACCTGCCTGTATTTCCACACCAAGAACTATTACGTAAATAGCTGAGATGATAGAAGATAATGAAGTGTCTCCTGCCCTCTCAGGCTTGTGCCCATCTGTTTATCAGGCCACCATTCCTCTCCAGGTCAACACAGAGTTCTACAATATGCAACTTTCCATAAACACTTTTTCTGCTAAGACTCAGTTGCTGGAGAGGTCCTGAAAACTATGCAGGGAAGGCTTAAATACGGGCAAAATCCAAGTGAATAAAGGAAGCAGTGCTATTTACTACTAGTTGCTTCAGTTTTGGAGACATGATTAGTATAAAGTAATCCACATGGCATTTACTGCATTGTAATAACAGCACGACTGAAGAACAGTCAGAGAAGGAACACTTCAGCATACGGCAAAGAAGCAAAACATGATCTCAGTCAGTACTTGATCATAACATTTATTTCTTCACATATTGGTTCACAAGTCATTCTATGCCTCTCTGAATCATGGCGTTTCTTGCCAACATTTGAAAACTGAAGCTAATGATAAGACAAGAAACAAAGACAGAATAACAAGTGTCATTTTACTTAAGGTAGTTTAGCAAATGCAAAGTGAGATATTAGTCTTAGGATACACAGGTAAACACAATTTACCTTCAACTAATCATAAAACGTTGCATTGATATGCTAACGCATTGTGAGCCTCTCTGCACTCCTCTTTTCCCTGTAAAAACTACGTTTTTGATGTGTTCTGTCTAAGGCATTTTAAGTAAGTTATCTTAAACAAAAAGAAATTAAAACAGCTGTGGCTCTTTAGCTTCCTGTGCATTGATTCACCCAGTGGTATAAAAAAACCCAACCAACCACCAAAGTGTCAAATGTTTGGTTATGAAATTCATGGTATTCATGACACCTCTGAGAAAAAGAAAGTTTTAATAATCACCTATTCAAGCAGTATGATTAAAATAAACACCAAAACCCTCAGCTGACATTTAAACTTCATTCAATAAACGCTTCCTAACAAAGCAAACTATACTGTTCCTTGCTCTTATGTGGAATAAAAGCAGTATCGTTTAAATCACAAAGATTTTGTTTCTCACATTATGCCATTTAAAATAAACTTTATTTCTATAGAATGCATTCTTTGTGTCATACAATGATAAGCCTTTCCAAAATTGATATTAACAATTAGTGTGTAATTTAAAGACAGCCCTGAGCCACAGTATTTGTGTCCATATCTAGACCTAGGAAGCCTCAAGGTTTAAAGGTGTTTATATTGAGGGATTTAAGTTTGGGATCATCTCTAAGCCGGATTACCTCTACCCTCACTCCTTTTCCCACACACACCATCCCATACAAAGTGAGTTCAACAGTATCTCACTCTGGTTTCTATTACAAGGAAATTTGCCTCTTGTAAGCTCCAGGTCTCACAATAGCTGCTTGTAGCCTGAATAGAAGCTTCCTACGTTACTGCCTCATAGCCAGACTTTCAAAGGTATCTAAGCATCCAAAACCTGCATTTAATAAAAAAGAAAAAAACCCAACCAAACAAGTCCAAGGCTTGCTATGGCTATACATCTATTGAAAATGAAAATGTCACCAGGTACTCTATCATTAGCTTTAGCCTTCTGTGCAACTTTGACAAACCTGGCCATTAATTTAGGTGGGGAGGCTATATGGAGGGTAGGTAATCTGGCAGTCCTTCCCAGTTCCAGAGTGAAGGTACAGATCCAGCTTACCCCTAACTCCACAGTGGAAGGAGGTGCAGGGATGTACCTGCTACTCCCTTCTCTCTCATACCCTATGCAAAAGCCATACGGGTGGGTTTGCACGCATGTACAATGCTCCATCAAGTTCCGAAACTGGACTTTCATGGTATGCATCATGGCGTGCCATATCAGGATGTTGCTTTGCTGAACTGTTATTCATAAAGTTAATGACATTAATAGGCAGTTTCTAAATCTGCAGTTTAAGACTCCTGAGTCTATGAGAAAAAGAACAGAGTGAAAACAGGTTAAATATCTATAAAATCACCTGAGACAGGGTGAACAGAGCTTGGCTGTCTTCTGTCTCTCAAATGTAAGAATTAGTATTCAAATGAAGCTAGAATAAGTGGCTTCAAAACAAATAAAAAACCCGTGGTTCTTCATAGAACAAGCACTTAAAACTCTGACACCCCATAACCCAGGATGTTTCAGATGCCCAAAATTTATGTGATGCTATCGGGACACTGGATATTATCATGGAAGATAAATGCATCAGAAGTGAATAAATACAATGAAATCACATTGGGCTCAGGAAATCCCATGAACTAGAAGTTGTCTGAAGCTGGGACAATAATCTGCAGAAGTACCATTACACGCTTACCCTATTCTTATGTTCCTTTGCGTTTGCTTTTGGTCACTGACAAGAACTGGTGGGATGGACCTTTGGTCTAGACTACTATGGATATTTTTATATTCAGCTTATGGTCGCAGGAGTAAAAGCAACTGGTGTTTAAGAACTCATTATTCATCAGCTGCATACATGTGACATGTTTAATTTTAGATTATAATTTCAGTGTCAGATACCCTTTTTTGGTGTCTTTCCTTCCAACTCTAGCTACTCACTCAAATAGTCCAGTTTCCTTCCTTGTCTGTATTGTTTATGCAACTGGTTTTATGGTCCCCTTATAAATGAGGCTAATTAAACAATACAGGTTAAAAAGAGGCATGTGGAGGAAAACTGACTCAATTTACAGAAAAACACTCATTAGTTTAAACCACCTTCACCATGAGCATGATGACTGACTGCTGATAGTTTAAACTTTCCTGGATCAGAAGCTACATATTCTACTTCAGAACTTAGGCAGGCTAAGAGAGTGCTCATGAGCAGTTATTACCCCGTAGCTGACAAAAAGTATCTTGCTAAACTGCAGTACCTCAGTATCTTTTTACTCATAGCAGAAATGGTAGGATTGTTCCAGGTACGATAGTGTAAGCACACAAGACAAAGCTTTGACTGAATGAGACCTAGTGATACAGTTTAGGGAAAGAAGGGGAAGAACTGGATGGTAAAAAGCTTCCCGTTTTATCCCTCAGTTATTCAGACTGCCTAACAACAGACATTGCCAATGACAATCTTAGTGACACTATAAATATACACATTTGTGGGCATATATATAATTTTTGTATTTGTTGTTAAAATAATGAACTTTATAGGTTACGGTAATACTCAAGAAGTAATAAGAAATGTAGAAAACTGTGTACTGGGTTGACAGATAATATTGAAGGCACATAAAGATGCTGGTTTTGAAAATATTTTTTCCTGAAGAATTAAAAATCAGGTGAGAGTTTATTTATTAGTTGGCCAGTTAATTTTTTTAATGCCTTGAAGTGAGTCAAGTCTTGATAAATAATTTCGCAATGCAATATTGAATGTGTATCTGCAGTACTCATCCCACATAATGATGCTCAATCTTTGGACTGCACTCATGGGCCAGGTAATTTGCAATTACATTTCTATTTGATCTTGTAATGTAACTTCAAAAGAAATCAAGCTTAAAATTTGTATTCAGTTATTAAGAATAAAAAGAAGACTTCTTTTAAATGCATAATTTAAGTTAAATTCAATAGTCTTTCACACTTACTAAAGCTGTTCTGGAGTACGATTCAGGTCATACTGAGGGCTTGAGAACAGCATACACTATGTACATTTTAAAATGAAGCAATAAGGGGATCAATCATTCAAAGTGTTAGAACTTGTTTGATGAATGTTCTAGATCAAACCAGTACAGTACAGCCACAATCTGCCTTCAGCAGGCATCAGTGGGTGCCTGCTAAGCAAAATCAATCTTCTGTGCTGTCTGAGCTCTGGGACCACAGTGGGTAGTTCTGATTTGGCTTCTGATAATTTGATTTCCTGGCAGACTTTGAATCAGTTCCAACGACATTCCTGGGATAATCGTTGGACAGACTTGCCCCTAAGGCTCTCACACCAAGGACTTGAACCCCCAACCCTGAAAGGTACGGAGGTTTGGAAGTGAGCGAAAGGCATTCAGTAATGGTTTTCTGTTGTTCCTGTGGAAACATGAAGAAATGCAGTAAACTGTGCCCCTGAAAAGACTCCCCAGTATTGTCCCATTTGCAGGGGAGATGCCACTGAGGCTGCCCCTGTTGTAAATGTGACTTTAAAACTTTACTATTTGTCCCACTAATCAATTGCATACTATTTGAGAAGTTGCACGCTACTTGCTCTACCAAACTGTATTATTTGTTGATGTTTTTCATGACTCCCACCAGCAACATTTTAAGTATAGTTAGCACATCACATTTGGACATAAACCAACCAGTCCAAGTTCTGTAGTCGTTTACAACTGGAGATGCTCCCCTTTTCAGTCTCTCCAGGCAGCAAAAAGGCAAAGAGATTTTAAAAAAACAGCAGTGGAATAACAAAAATTTTATTCCTGTAACTACACTAGGGCCTATATAAGACAAAGTAAGGGAGGAGTAGGAATTACACAGAGGCTACTTCTGACAGGATACAAGATATTCTTTTAACTCTGGAATGATTTCCCACAACAGCTAAAGCTGACAGCATGACTTACCTCCCCAGTCAGGATGCTGGGGAAGCCCATAGGATACGGGCCTCTGAGTCAGCTGTAGCACATGTGGAAAAGCAAAATTATGCAATGTCTAATGGTGAATTTCTGAAAAGTTGATCTAGTCAAAGATTCTTGTGCTTGGGGCAAGCTATACTAATTAAATCCCTAAATACAAATGCACATCATGTGTACCAAAACAACCAGTCTCTGCTGAGCTAATGTCTCTGTATTCCCATAAATATGAGGAGAATATATTGGTGTATACTTCACTATAATTAACAGCAAGGTCTTCTTGTTGAAAGAACCATCTGGACCACATTGATACCTTCAGCTACAAATATTTTAGTGCTTAAATATCTATAATTAGAAAATGGCCAGCTGCTCAAACACTGGTCTTCCTAGTGCAACAGTTAGTACCAAACTTAGTGTTAAACAACTACTGCTGAACTCTTTACAATAGCAGCTAGAAACTCCAGCTGGTATTGCAGGGTTTCATTAGCTTCAATGGCACTAGTTCTGTGAGAAAGGACCATAGGATAACATGGGGAAAGCTTTCAATTATTTTAAAACCTGACATATGAAATACCTTATTGCAAACCAAGAGTCAGCACATACAGTCACTTCATTTACCTCCCTGAACTAAGTGAAAGTTAATTTTGTTTTCCTAAGATCTGGCTTTAAAAGCATTCGTGGCAGCTTTCTGTTTGCTTTGCCTTGCCTTGCATTTTATTCTTCCCTGTAATTTAATTCATTATTCTTGTTTGGTTGATTCATCAGACAATGGAGGGTTCTTTGCCTCTCCCTGCCTTAAGTGTTCTTTTTTTTTCATGCTTTAGCATTTACCAGGAACACAAAGAAAGAAGCCCGAAGCTAAGCCTTAATGCATTTTAAATATTTGTCTTTTTAAGCAAAACCAAGGGGCAGATATATTGATTTTAAATATCTAGAAGTACTTTAAATGTTTAATTTAAACAGGGGACATACATGCTCAGAGACTTCATTCAAAGAAAACTGAAGGAAACTAAAGCTTTACCTGAACAAGGAGAGTTACATTATACTCAAATAACAGACACTGGGAAAACAGTACTGAAGGCAGAGCAATGGGCTGGAAAATATTATTGTGACATATCGCTTTGGAAATAAATCATCATACTAAATTACATTTAAATATTTTCATGTATTATAATTATTGCAGCTAGTGATGAGAATTGATGCAGTGAGCTTATAAAGAATATTTTTTTCTCCTTCTTTCTCTGGGAAATATCTTATTTTCATACCCTGAAGATACACAAATTTGCAGCAATTTGAAGGCTTTTCAGCTGAAGTCCAAAATCTCAGCTCTCTAGCTGCCAAACCACTGAGGAACAGAGGAAGCATAAGGATTTTTTTTTTTTATTTTCACACTTTCAGTCTTGGTTACTGCACAAGATACTGAGGATCTTAATTTTTCTAAGTGGCTAATCCTTTTAAGTAAGGGGTTCAGAATGCATCCAGTCTTGGTAATGGATGGTACTCTGTGACTCCAGCACCAAGGAGTTAAAAGTGATTTGTTTAAATTGATTTCACTAGTTGACATAAATAGCACATAATTTCTAATTTCACACAGTCGAGATGGCCAAAAAATCTGGCCACAAGCAAGTTCTTCTTTTCATTTACAAAAGTGGGATTCATGCTGTTTAAGGAATGTACTGTGTTTCTCTAATCCCAGGCCTAAGTCAGAAGCAGCAAGTGAAAGACATTTTCTTCTTTCAGAAAGAAGCTATTGTATTCACATAATTACAATATGCTTTTGTGATGACTCTGTCTAGCAAAATTATGTGCATTTGCTAAGCGCCTTGCACTGCTTGAAGTGTGGAGTTATTTTTGCTAGCGTACATCCCGAAGTAAAATTATTATTGCCATCATACTGAAGCATTCAAACTGAAAGATTATTTCAGAAAGAGGTTTATTTTAATGTAAAGTCCAGATCCTACATTCCATTCATGCCTCATGCTTACTGAAGCTAATGGGACTTAAGAAAGAACACTTGAAGAACAAGCCTAAATAAGTCTTTCCTGCCACCAAACTGTGGCACATTATGATGCATATATATGGAAATAGGATCTTCCATCCACTTATTCAGACTTTAACTCAAATGCTGTGTTCAGTTTCTGAGTACTGATAAGCAATCACTTCTTTACCATATAATAAAGCCAGTTCAATAATAGTTTGCAACACCCCCTCTGTTGCAGTTGTTGCACAGGATAGAGGTCTGGTGCATTCTATCCAGAAGGATAATATAAAACCAAGGGCTTCAGCCCTGATGTCATCGTTGTGGTCTTTCACTGCCCTCCTAGAGGCACATCTGCAAATGACAGGAATACATCTTCTTCGCAGTAATGGAAGAACTATCTTTGAATGTCAAGAGACGTCACCGTACATTCTGGAAATCCTAAGGTACATTGCAATAAACTGCTAGGTGCCCTCTGCAGACTGATATTCATAACGGACAAATTCCCTGTCATTCAGAAAACAATAACAACATCTATTTTAGGGCCTTACGGATAGGACTGAACAACTTGCTTTAACTTCAGGGTTCTACTTTGAGCAGATGGTTGGACCAGCTGACCTCCAGAGGTCCCTTCCAACTCATTTAAATTATTCTATGATTCTGTTCTATTTTGACCTTTTTTGAGAGAGTAAAATGGTTCAAATTCAAAAGCAAAACAACTTCTCAGGTAACAAAGGGATTAATGAAAGTAAAGTAATAATCTAAAACAACCCTAGGAACATGTTTGTGTTTCTTAAGCGGTCTGAGACTGCAAGAAATCCACACAAGTCTTTCCTTCTGTTTGTTTCTGTAATCTGTGGTGTGCTGTGATGCTACAGTGTTGTGAGGCAGTACAAAACTCTTCTATAGAGCCATCTTGGGTTTGGACAGAATTTAAAAAAAAAAAAAATAATGCTCTTAGGTCTAAGCAGAATGGTAGGGCCACTGAATTTGAGAATACAACAAAAATTTCTGAGAAGCTTTTACTATAGAAAATGCGTAACGTTCTTACAAAGTGAAAGACTGCTGGTTTAGTAGTTGCTAAAGTTTTCATTACAGCTAAAAGACACTCTATATCACCACACTATGCTGGTTTAAATATCTTCATCTTAAAAAATTCCAAAATCTAAATAACATATTTATTTCATCACCCCTGCAACCATCTCTTTTTAGGACCATGAAGTCTATCACAGAAAGTAAAAAAAAAAAAAAAAATTCAAAATCGAACCAGACAAAGCAAAGATTGCTACAACCAATTGAAATTTTGCGTAATTTACAAATGTCGAACATATTCAAGCTTGAGACTCCTGTTTCTTGAATTATTTTTCATGTCATGGGAACTCTTACCATTATCAATATTCTTCTTTCACATGGTTTCATGACATTTTCTTAAATTTTATTTGTTTTAAAGTCACACATCCTAATTTAGGACTATAGAAGTGTTGTTTCTAATAGCAAACCACAAAATAATGAGAACATCATAGCAATCAACAGGGACTCCTGTTTTCACCCACCGTGAAGAAGACAAAGAGGTCAATTCCCTGTCAGGAAGGATTTAAACTCGGATTGCCTGTCTGCGATGAAAACAGCCTAGATGCTAGGGTTTTCCTATCAGTATAGTAGCGTATTCCTATCAGTATTTCCTATGACAGTTGCTTCATTCTTATACCTGCTACAAATCCCTAAACATGACTTGAGACAGTGCAGTTCATAAAGGAGAAAGAAGAGTGGGTACAGTTCCCAACGCAGCTGGCTCCAGTAACTGCTGTCTTTCATAAAGACAAGACACAGCCAATATGCTTCTCCTGCTGTGTTCCTTGCTCTGCAGTAAATTGTCACTAGCAAATTTGCAGTCAGTACCTCATCCATGTACTACATAACCTCCAAAGTCCTATAAGAGCTTATAGAAGCCGCTGGCTATACTTCAGTTCCACATGAGGCAATGGCCCTTGCTGAATTACTGCATGTGCTGTCACTCAGAATGCAGGTATTTTCTTTTTAAAACAGAAAAGAAAAAAGTAAGTGTGACAAACTGCCATATTCTGCCCCTCTTCACACACCTTTGCTATCACTCTTCGTTATGTGAGAGAAATGAAGGCAACTTCCACTGCACGGCTGGGGCATATACCTAAACACCCTAGTGCATGTCACAGCTTGCTCCCACCACGTCACCAAAATGGACCTCTGGGTGTCCCTCTTCTATAACTGGATGTACATGGATTCACACAAGATGAGTCAGCTGTACAGTCAGCAACTCAGGAACTCAACTGGTCCATCCCTGGCACAAGGTGACAGTATGTAAACCCATGTCATTTCTAACAGAGCTGTGCCACGTCTGTCTTTGAAGATCTTCAACTGTGGAGATTACACCATTTCCAAACACTATTATTTCCAAGCTATAAAATATTCCCTGACTTCATTTAATGTTAATTGCCTTTTGTCTCAGCCACTATGAGAATGCTGACTACCTTATTTATTTTTATAGGCATTTGTAAATATTACTACAAATATTACTGCCAGGTATGTAACACAGTGTGGGATTCATCTCCAGACTTAGATGTCAACATTTACGGTGCAACATCTATTTACAAGTTTGATGTTCAAGTTACCATTATAATTAGTGGACACCTAGTTCAAGACATCTACTTCAGAACAAGATGAATATTGCTGTCTGGTCATGATTTTTCCTCCATTAACTATAAAAGTGAATTTGGAAAACTACTTGTAAGGTGGATTTCACTAGGGGTGCTGGCATTTTGGTTATAGGACAAATAATCGTCTGGAAACAGGCTGGCAGGAAAAGGGGTTGCAGCTGAATCAATTATTCTACTGGGCTGAACCTTGCCTGTAGACTGTGAGTTGCACAACCCGTGCTTAAACCTGTGGGAGACATCATCGTCTCCTCATCTTGAATGATGGATATTGCAAAAATCTTGTCCTTTTTCCTTTTTTTCCATCCAAACTGCTCAGAATTGAACCTCAGGTCACAGAGAGATGTTAGGCATCTCTAAGCCTTCTACAAATGAGTTGTCTAGGCTCCCTGTAGTACTCAGTAAGGAGGAGAGGCATCTCCGGAGAATGATTCAGCTGCTGTGTGGGATGACTTGTTTCAGAAGTCACCTGCTTTTCTTTTTTGACTATAAAAGGAGCTCAGACAATGAGTTGACATCTCCCTTCCAGAAGGTTAACGCTTAAGTCCCAAGCTCAGAAAATATAAATCACGCTTTGGATAACCAAAACCATATTATTAGGTAAACTTAGTATTCACAAATAAAAATGCCTCAACTTTTATTTAAACTTTAAATTATTCCAGCTTTCCATGAAGTTAGGCAAAAATGAAATATAATGGAGAAAGCTAGAAAAAACTAAACTAGCATAGCCGAGATAGAAACAAACATCTAAAATGTGTATGTAGTCAGGCTGAGTGAAAGCTGGCAGATTTTGTGGAGGAATAAGCATTTGATTTGAAAGTATTTGATACAACAGGGCTAGAAGGGTAACCATTCAAACAGGCAGGCACTTTTTAAGAAACAAAAGATACCTCTCACAATCCACACCATCCAGTGTGACATATTCTTATGTTACATAGCATAACTGAATGGTTATACAGCGTTCAGGGTGGTGCTGCACATGTCTAAAGCCAAAAGAACTTAAATATTTCAATATTTTTCAATAATTTTCAATACTTCAAAATTTTCAATATTTCAATATTTTTAAGAACTTAAGAAATTCCAGAAGAAAAGGTGATTATCCATTTTGTAGCCCTTTATTTCAAACAGAAAAATTAAATGGATTGTATACACATGCTACTGCTACACATATAGACTGCTCCAAGTTAAAACACTAAGTGTTGGCACATTTTCAAATAAAAGCATATGAACCTGTTATGGCTAAGCTGGAGCAATGCATAACAATCATCTACATGCTCCTAGAGGGCAAGAAAGGAAAATCTCTTTTTTGATTTCTGAATCTGATTAGGCACTTAAAATTTATGGCATTTTCCTTTAGACTGGAAGATTTAAACATAAAATTGTTGTTAGATTTTTCTGAAAGAGAGAAGGGTGCGTGCAGCAGAAAACCAACTTAAAGATTTTTTCAGTGGTTGTGGCCAACTATTCATCCTGTTCTAATTCAAGGCGACTGATAAAGTTTTGCATAAAGCCTATTGTGGCGTTAACATGAGCCAGTAAAACTCGAAATTTCGTGCTTCAAACTACAGTTTAGTTTTTGTGACAACACTGCATTATTTCCATATACAATCATTTCTTGATTTTCTCAACTGAGAAAGCCCAACAAGTGATACTGCAGTGGTATCAGCAGAAAATCCATCCGGGAACTGTATGTGCTTGAGACCCTCTGACCACACTCAGAGAGACAACATTCACAGCTGCAAAAGCTCTGTTGAACATAAGGCCAAATTCTACTTCCCTAGTTAAAACTTTAGAGTAGCAACTTCCATCAAACTAAAAAGTACCTCAGCTCTGGGAAGATTCACTCTCCCAACACAACTGACTGTAACTTTTGGATAGCTGATTTACGTCATTTCCCTCTGACAGACATTTACACATCCATAACACAAATAGGAGAGACGATGTTTCACTCTAACATGACGGTAAAGGAAAGGGAGGATAGGTGTAGGATTTAACTTTGAATGATTGTACAAGATTCATTACATTTTATCAATGTTCTGCAGTTGATGATAGTTACTCCTTAGAAAAAATAGTAAAATAAAAATTTGACAAACCTGTCTTCTTCCAGTAGACTTTGACCTGAAGTTGATTGTCCTGATAGAAAGGAGTTCCAATTTTAAGAAAACGAGCAGGTTTTCTTCTTTGAAATGTTGGGTAAGGATCTACCAGTCCTTTCTGGGGTTTCCCAGCAGAAGATGTCTGTTCCTCTGCAATACATAGAACAATCAGGAATTATTTAAGTACAGTTCCGTATAATGACTATGTTAATGGTGCTGAAATTCAGAAAATAATACTATCTTTAATCCAAATTATCTTATTTCAGCATTTTACCGAAATGAAATTAATATAAAGAATAAACTGCCCGTAATGGTTGAAAAGCATATCATTTGTTTGAAATTCAGTCAAAAATATTTTGGACAGAGAGAGAAAAAGATAAATACATTTTAATATGAAAACGCTCTGTAAATTTTCAAAAGAATAATGAAGAAAGGGAGTGTATTTATATCCCCAAGAACAAGAAATGTTAACACATTGACTCTTTAAACAGGCATAGTATCCAGCAGCAGTTCTGTATAATCATTCATAGTTTTAATATTTGTGCAGTGTTTGAATATACACAAAACCCAAGGATGGCATTGAGTGTAACCCACAGAATGCCACATGCGGTTATTACATCAAAGTAAATATAGCCCATTGGTATGCTATATAAGAACATTCTGGTCAGATTAAAGATCTTTCCTGCCCACTTTCCTGTTTCCAACAGTGAACAGTGAATGCTTAGGAAAACACTCTAAGAGCAGAATTAACTTTGAGCAATTCCCTTGGTGTCATGTGCCTAGCTTCCAACAAGCAGTGGTAAGGGGATGTCCTTCATCAAGTATTTCGTTTGGCAACAGTTCATCAACATCTAGCAGGGCTGACAACATTTCTAGATATTTTCAGTTGAAAAGGCAGCAATGCTGATTCAAACTGCATTTACGTTGCACACTTGCAAATATATCAGTTCTAAGAGGACAGTATTCGCATCAGATTAACAAAAAAAGCTGTATTTAATTCAGTAATAAACCTAAATGAAAAGTAAAGATTCTAATAATTACGAAGCGGCAATTATTAACTACATACTTGAGAGAAAGAGGGAAAGATGCAGGTTTCAATAATTACCATGAGTAACATGTAAACTTGAACATTGTGCCCTACATGCAGCTTCAGCTGACACCCACCTTCTTTTTGGCCAAATTTTACTTTGTCAATCTTTTGATTAATCTGAGACAATTTTACTTTTTCCTTGCCTGTTTAAAATTAAACTACCAAATATACCTTTAACTTAAGCAAACATGCCTTAAACTTAAGCAAATTCTTTCTCAAGATAACCATACTGTTTATACTACCTAAAAGGAAATCAAAAAGTGATTGAGAGAAGTACAAACTTCAATCTATTAGGTATACCTGAACTTAAAGTATTTTAATTTTACTATATCTCTGCTTTGCTGTTCTTTGTCTGCTCCACTTCCAGAAAAACCAGGACACCAATTTAGAATATTTCTATATAAAGATCAAGAGAGAGAGTCTTGCTGCATTTCCCAGAAGAGAAGCACGCAAATATAGTGAGGCAATGTATTCTGAGTGTGGGGAAATACAATGCCAGAGGGCCAGGGTCAAAGCTCACAGAGGTCTGTAGGACTAAATTACTTCAGCGGGTTATGGACTACTCTCTATTCTAACAATAGGAACAGACACCTAAAAACCGAGAGCTTAATTCCACGGAACTGAGCAAGTGACAGTGGGACTTCAGCAAAATTGGCATGTTACTTCTGGAACTACTTCCCAAAGGCCATGGAAGTCCCCAAATAAAGAGGGGGTGTGAATGTCATGTCCTAGATAATATTTCAGGCAATACTTTTTTTTCTTTTTCATATTTCTCCATCTGCTTCTGAGTACTCTCAGAAGTACCTCAAGCAGGACTGGCTCTGTACCTAACTAACTTCAGTGAGATTCAGAAGATGAATTTGCATCTCCTCCAGGAGTAGTTTTTATTGTCTTTTCTATGTAAGCTGCAATCTACCCATTTTTTAGAAATGTCCAAAAAGGTACAAATACAGTTCTCAGCAGAGTACTCTATCCACTAAAATGTTTGATATCAGTGGTTTAGGCTCAAAGAATCTTGAATCCTCTACTTCATGGCTTTAACAGAAAGGATGCTCAGATTTGTCTATAAACATATTATTGAAGTTCTCTGCTGCAAAACAAATTGTGTTTTAGTTCTTGCAGTTGCTGATTTGCAGTTAAAAAGAAAACACTGCTAATTAATGAAACAGTTGTTCATAACTTGAACATAACAGTCAAATACTTGAAGTATATGAGAAAACAAAAAATATTTTTTTGGTTTTTGCTCTTAGTATAGTATTACTCTGGTTTAAAAAAACAATACAATTAATTAACCTTTTAGTCAAAAAATGTCACCACAGTAAAGTGAAATAAAGCACAAGGCATTAGAAAGGTTATACTAATTAGACATTGGTAGATAGCAGACTTTCACAGAAACTACTGATGGATGGACTGGTTTATGAAGTAAAACAACCAAGGAGAGGGAAGATTATCCAAGCAAAACTGTGGAAGGAATTTAAATCTAGCTGTGATGATGACACGACAGAGGTGCCACGGGGGTGGACCGAAAATGATGAAACCACCAAAGTCACACATGAGGTATAGGGTAAATGAACTCCATTTGGTAGAGGATTTGTAAATAATAAATCAGATGTGATCTGCATCAGATTCTGAAAAAAAACAATGCTATGGAGAGGGAAAAGTGAAACAAAAATCTTCCTCTCCTTACACAAACCCATTGGTGATATAGACCATGAGGGACAGACCATTAGTGAGACCATGGAGAGTTGATACAGCACGTCCAGCAAAAGGGTTTCTCACAGTAAGTATAGAATTCTACCAAAAATGACACAGTCCAATCTCAATTACTCAGCTTCAGTTTAGAGGGTTTTTTGTTAGATAGAAATTCTTCATTTACTATCGTGTTTAAAGATGATGATGATCTGACCTAATGTCAGGACTAGCAATAAAGCTTGACAAACATCAGTCGATTAATTATCCTTGCTCCCAAGAGGGGAAAGTTTATAAAGCTATTCTCACAGTAAAATGAGAGAAAGAAACTTAACAGCTTGCCCAATGTCACTTTGGCTAGGTGTGTATAATGGCACATAGAACTTCATCCTAGTTACCAGGACACAGCTCAGCTGCAGAGGCAGGTGAAATCCAGACACTGGCCTTCTCCTGTGACCTAACGTAAGGTAAACTCAGTTACGTGTTCTTAGAGCTGTGACATAATCTGGTGAAACGCCAGTCAAGATGACTGGAATTAAAACTAAACACCTTAAAGTTTGGCACTGAGATCCAAGACTTCACATGAAGTTCTAACCACAAGAGACACGAAGACTTGGTATGGGAAGTAGGGAGGTGTAAAAAAAAAGAAAAAAGGAAATTTTTGCTTGTTTATCTAGCAAAATGTTCTTTGCAGAAAGAAAAAAATAAAAAAAAAGAAAAAAAAAACACAAGCAAAACCAACGAAATATTCTTAGGAAAATACTCAGCAAAATGAGAACCTCTCTCATAAATACCAATGATACGCTTCTAGTTGAGCTCAGTGGCTGAGTGTACTGGAATTAAACACCCAGTTCCCACTGTAGGTTTTCTTCTATTACATCTCCTGTGTACATATAGAAAAGAAAGAAAAACTAAATGTGGTAGCTCAAAGAAACTTTTGATACCATGCACAATCCTGCAACCTAGGTCACTTTTCCACTAGACAGAAAGCACAGGTACAGTCTAGGAGAGCCAGTATGAAAAGGCCATAACTCTTATATTCACTTACATTGGGCTTCACTGAGCATTTAACCCAAACTTGCCCTATGTACACACTTGTGGAGATGCAAGCTCATATTCTGGTATGGATTTCAAGCAAAGATTCAGTGTATTGAAGAGATGAAAACTTGGCCCTCTGGTGTCTCTTAAAATGGACCATAAAGGTAGTAAAAATGAGCTTAATATGGGAAAAAGAAGGGTCTTCAGGTCTATTTTATCTTTATGGCACATTAAAGTGGGAAGCAACTGTAGATATGAAGGTCTGTCATAGCTAACAACTACTGTAAAATATTTTAGGTATATCCAAACTGAATATGCTTGCAGAAGGGTCCAGCAACAACAGCAATGTATCAGTTAGGGTGAGAGTAATTACAGTTATGTTATGAAAATGAAGACAAGTAAAGTTTAAATTTCAAGCGTACTTTAAAAAAAGAACGTGAATGGATAGAAAATTAAATGGATTCAGGACAGGATATTGAAAATTATATTCTTTAACATATTATCAAAATTTCGCTGGTGTTGGTTAATCAGAGACACATCAGCAGTTAGGGCACTAACTTATTATTGTAGTTATACAAATAGCATTTAACTAAGAATCATGGTTTACTTTCAGATTCAGATATGGTTTTCAATTGTATTACTTAGCACGTGAGGTTTAAAGAAGATCTTAACAAGAAATAACCTGACATCTAAAGATCTCAAGATTCTAATTTGAATGTGGGTCGTATGTTTGCAATAATTTCTTGAGAATTCATTTCATGCAACATTTTAGATTCCTTAATAGAAGAGCTGATGTTTTATATTAGTTCACAGTAGATACACATTTGTGTGGTCCAGGAATCTGAATTAATGGGCTACTCAAAATAGTCAGGATTTTGGAAAGCATTGCAAGTTAAAACTGACTAGTTGAGACAAAGACACAGAAATGGTTCTACTCCAGCCACTGACAAATATGTTAAGTTTTTATACCTGTATTGCATTTAAAAAATATTAACACCACAGTCATGCAAATGCTTCAATTTTTGTTGCGTTTGTTTATTTCAGGTGAGTAGGATCTAAGACAAAGAATTAGGCACAAACTGTCACCAATTTTTAGATAAGAAATTTAACGTTAAAAGCTTACTCCACTGAGATGGGATCACTATGATATAAACCAGAAAGCTTTAGGAAAATATTTTTTTTTAATTTGAGAAATCATTATATAGAATATTCATATTCCAGATAAAGAAGAGAAAAAGCATTCAGGTGACTGAATACAATTACTCACTATTATTCCTGGTGTCCTGAGTTGTGCTAAAATGGAGAGAAACCTTAGCACTTTTCAGGCGTATCTGACCCCAGCGTGTTACTGCCTGCAGTTCTACATTGTAGTTGCTGTTGGGTTGGAGTCCCTCCAAGACCACGTAATTTTGGGCCTATAATAGAAGAGAATAAATATACAAAGTAGTTATAGTATTACTGAAACATAGACCCTTATTAAAAGCAGGCCTGTTATCTTAGGCACACTACTCTTTTGAAATTAGAAAAGAAAACTCATGTAGAAATTTCAACAGAGCAAAATTTCTTTTAAAAAGAATATATTTATTTGACTCTGGTTTTCTGTGCCACTTAAAAAGTACTAACCTTCTTGATGTTTACATAATTTTGGCAAATACAGACACCTATTTTTTAGGTCAAAACTAGAGGGTTTTTTTTTTTACATATAACAAGTTTTTTTCTTATGCCAAAATTCTTTTAGCCAAAGAAAATTAAACTTTTTATTCCCCAATTTCTGAGTTAGCAAAGAAAACTGAATTTTTTTTTTCTAGAGACAGTCCTATTGAAGACAGCTAGAATCCGACATTCAGTACATTTGTCAATATTTTCTATTTGTTGAAACTGTTGAAAACAAAAATGAAAAAAACCCTCAAAACTCACAATCAAAAATACCCCCTCATTGTTAAGAATACTTTTCCACTATAGAATGAAAAAAGGAAAGAAAAAATACACTTTCCATTATTATGGAAGTGTCTTAAATGGCGAAACACCAGAGTAGGATTATCATTCTCTGGTCAATAATCCATAAATTAAGGCAAGTCCCAGGGTATTGCAAAGAAGAGCCAAGGCTTCTCAGTATTCTCACACTTCTAAATTTTTTTTAATGTATTTATAAAAATGCCCTTACAGTGCATATCTCAGCCAGAAGACATTACTCCATGATTTCGTTAGTGTACTTTGTACCTCTGAAGTTTGACAGTCAATCCAGAGTGAAAAACGTAACCACGTATTGCCATATTTAACACTCCAGGGACTGTCAAAAGCATTTCATATCAATTACCTTTACTTGTTTTCTGCTGAGATATTTATAACATTGACTACAATGCTCAATTAACAGTGCTAATATTGTAGTCAAGTTATTTGAATGTCTACCTGGAATGATTTCATATGGAAATCATTATAAAATTATTTGGACTAGACTACATCTAAAGATAAAAACTGGGTAAAAAAAATCTTCAATGATCTTCAAAAAATAAGATTTTTCCACCCTTAATTTCTTTTTTTTTTTTTTTTTTTAATTTTTTGCAGTTTCAATTTTTAGGCAGAAGAGTTGCTATAATGTTCAAAGGACCATTGGTTAGCAATAGCCATGACTGCAGAAGAAAAGGTACAATGAGCCAGGAATAATAGGAAGGATACTCTGAGAGCCTGCCTTTTCTCTAAAATATGCCTTGGCTCTTCCAGATTTCTCTATATTCAAGGTTAAAGAACCAAGTTATCTCAGCCCCTGAAATTACTCCTTATCGTCTACATTTGTGGGGAAATTTCCTTTTTCTGCTTCCCAGCACAGAGGAGGTGGTGGTGGCTGTGCAGCCTCCAGACCCTGATCACCCACCAGTTCCCATTAGAAGACATGGGAACCACGAGAAGAGGCTACCACGGTGGTGCCTCTACTGTGTCCGATCTGCTGTAGATGAACTCAGCACACAGTCTCCATTGGCTTTATTTCTCTCAGGGTTTGGTGACTGAGGGACAGAGAGAACTATATCCTCCAGCTGTCATTCATCACAGTGCAAATGGGCAGCCAGAGACAAAATACAGTGTTAACATAGACATGGGAGCAAATTCTCACAATGCATTTATTAAGAGCACTAAGAGTTAAGTTCAGCCTGTTATCTGTAATTGATTCCTTTTTCTATTAACTACTTTAAAATAATATGTAATATGCTTAAGTATATCACAAGGGAGAGCTTTCCAGTAAAGCATATTTGATACATCATTCAAACTCACAGGAACTTTCCGCAATGGAAATATGTCAGATCTTTGGTACAGCAGCTTATTCAAAGAGTTTTGGGTTTGTTTTTTCCTTGGACCTATACTGACTATTTAATGGTTATTCTATATGATAGTGTCACAAGTCGTATTTGCATGGTGAAAGAACAATGTGACAGATGATGTTAGGCTTTTTAAATAAAACAAGTACTGTATCTTTAAGAAGCACTAATAAAATAAGCCTGAATTTAGAGGACAAACAGCATTTAACTTTCTATTCATCTCTCCTGCAAAATCTTATGGTATTTACCTGCATTTTAAGGCAGAAGTCTACTTTTCTCCCTGAGTTCATTGATAGAGATTGAGAGACAAAGATTGTCTATGGGGTTGGTGATATTAAAAATGAAGACCACTACCAACTGCTGAAATCATTGCAATTTATCACATATTTTATACTTACACTCTATTTAGTGCCAGAAACAAGCCGTATTTCTTTCTCATTCACTATTTTCTTACTTACCCCATCGGTAATCTTCCTTCTCTTTTTTTTTGCTGGGATTACATACTTGCTATATGTCCAGCTCCAGAAGACTTTGTAGTGGTGCACTGGGATATCAGGCTCTTCTGGAAGATCCCAAGTAATCAGTACATTTACACTCCCATCATTGTTTGCACTGATGTTGGCAATTCTGATATTAGATGGAGCTGGTGGAGCGGATGGATCTGGAATTTAAAACAAACAAAAAGATTCAAAAGTAAAGATCATCTTCAATAAAGTAAAGATCAGGCATACATGAGCTGGACTAAATATTCTCAATACATTGAAGAAAATTCAGGCAAAAATGTCCCATATGTGATATGGCTTCTTGTAAATTCTAGAAATTCAAGCTCTACTGAAATAAAAATTATGGGTTAGCATCTAGTTTTGTCATTATTCTGTGTTGTTCATAACTCACAAACATTTTGAAGCTTTATCAAAATGTTCTAGACGATCAGTTGTACTTCTGTCATTCATTACTTTAAATATAGAGTGTAAAACACTCGTGTTCTACAAGTGGCCTTTTATAGTTGTCACAGAATGGTATGGTGGAAACACTGAATTTTTCAGTGTTGCCTGATAATTCTCAGATGATAACATTATGTTTCTACATGTTGAATCTTTCTTCAAAATTCTAGTATTGACATTTACCACCACAGACATAAACACTTCCTTAGTATAAATATAATTAAGATGTGATGATATATTATGATGTCATAGAAGTCTATAGGGTTGTTTTTTTTTTTTAGAACAACAAACAAAACTAACTAGTCCTTTGTTTTGTTTTCCTATTCTGGTTTAATTTCTGGTCAATATCAACTGAAATATTATTCCTTCAGTTGTCTCTGTGCTGACCCTACAGTCAAGAAGGACACCTGACAATACTGAATGTTAGGTCCTCCTTATGGACCTACTACATAATATCCTGGCCCTGAATAATGTGAATCAATGGAAATTTTGCAACGGAGCTTCTGAAAGCCTAATTTGCTATTTACTAACTCTTACTTTTTAATCCTACTTTTTAACTCCTACTTTTTTTCAAATGCCTGTGGTAGCCAAACATTGGTGACAAAATATACGGAAACCGCAAAACCAAAATTTAAGTAAAAGTAAACAGCGTGACTCAAAAAAAATTAAAAGTATATCAGGCAGAATAAAGGAAATTCGTAGTCATTAAGGTACGCTATGAACCTGTAGTCAAGAAAAAACAATCAGATCAAACCCCCCATTTTCATATAACTTTTTAGCCAAATGAGCCAACGCTTATTTGCCAGAAATAAAACTGAAGGTGTGCAGAGGGGACACCAGGCATTCATTTACTGCATGGTTCACCTGCATCTTTTTATAATGGTAAATGAGCTGTTAAATAAACTTTCCAGGCATACTAAGTTCATCAGATAATCCTTATGACAAACGGTCTCACTGAAAAATTCCATCATTTAGTTCATTGAAATTGACACATTCAGAATTAACAAAGACAGCATTTCCTTTTTAAAGATCAGCAGATGTGAAATAATGGCTTATTCCTGTTATTTAACAGGACTCCTGGTTAAATAACAATGGATGCTCCTGTTTCCGCACACATGCCATTTAGTTAAATAGTAATGGATGCCCCTGTTTCCTCACACATATAATTCAACCCAACTTTTGGCCATAAAAGTTACAAAGCATATTTGAGTTTAAGAATTCTGGAAATTTAACTTAATTTTCAAAATAATAGGAACTCCTTATTTCTTTTCACTCATTTTTTTAATCAGCTTGCAAGCCGGTTCCCTTTATTTTTTTTCTGGCTTTGGAGAAGCATTGTTCTTAACAATTATTTCCTTACCTGTGAAGTAGCCAACAACTCCATCTTAAAATATACAAAACTATTTATATTGGAGGGGATATATTTAAGAGATTAATTTAGTTAAATGGTTTGTACTGTTCTAAAACACAACTTTTCAATTAATTCTATTGTGTAATAAAATAAGTAATTATAAAATGAAATACAGGTACAATAAATATAAACAGAGTCATGATACATAAATCCAAAATCTTCACTAAATATTCATTTTCACTCATTTAAAATATTAGGGTTTTTATGTGTTATATGACAGTGTATTATGGCAATAAAACATTTATAACCTGAAGTGCAACATGATCGTATTACTGTAGGTGAATTATTCAGGTTATCTCCCAGAAGTACTATGCATCATGTATTATGTATACATAACATAGGGGATAGAATTAAAGTGTTTTAGAGAATATGTCTTGACAAACAAGTCAGATATAAGCAAAACCAATTCTAACCATAAAACATGTTTGTCTTCATTCTGCTTCTATAAGAGACTCTAGGAGTCATTAAAAAAATCTAAAAGTTAAATGAAATAGCTCTTCTGGAGAAAGTGTTTTACATGATCAAAAATATTTTGCAGTTCTACTCACCAATTTTTCCTAGGTCTAAAAACAAATGACCGAATTGACATTCTTCCTTTTCAAATGTTTCTGTCCCCATAAGAATGCAAGATAGCGTGTAATTTTCCTTGTATAAAGTCAGCGATTGACCAGAACAGAGCTTTTAAATGTCTCAGAATCACAGGATTATTATTTTTTTTTAAGCTAAGTTCAAACACCCCTGTTTTTCTCAGCAACATAAGCAGAAAAAGAAAAAAGTAAGGAAGAACTATGTGCATACTGAAACAAATAGATCATTTCTTCTGACTTACAGCAATAGCTATAAGCTATAGCACCAGTCAGCTACAATTTCACCCTGTATTTTTTATAATTGCACAGTTTATTGAAAACATTACTTTATCAGTAGCATTTCTTCTGTGTTCACTAGAAACAGTCCAATCAGCAGACAAAATGTTGATCCATATTTAAAAAAAAGCCTACTAGTGTTTCTCCTTTGCTATGGGAGAATGTAAACGTACTAAAAATCACTGGGTAATTACAGCTAAGGACAGAGATCATCCTCTTAAAAGGAATATACATGTGAAATAATACGGTATTAGCAGAACCATTTTCCTGAGCATCCCCTTTCTTCAAAGTCTCTCTTTTGCAAGCCTTGCAAATGTCATCCACAAAAATGCCTTTGAACAGGAGGAAGAGGGGTGGTGGTAGCAGTAGAAGACAGAAAGGAAGGAGATCTGCAGTTGACAGACATGAAAAGGCGAGACATTGGAAAGTGCCACATTTTCCAGAGGAGCTCTTTTAAAGCTAGTAGACTAAGCTGGAGAAAATAATAAACTAGAAGGACATAGATATCAAAGATGAACAAAACAATTTATTACAGTTTTGTGTTTAATCATCTGAAAAAACCCTGTCTGACTGTAGAGACAAATAGAGAAAACTATTTCTTGGATTTGGGATCTATTACCTGCAATATGAAGCCACTTAGTGAGCATTTTATACCAGCTGAGGATCCATTCCATATTATTTCAATACCACTATATAATTTATTAATTTATTTCTATATACTTCTATGACGCTCACCACTATTACAACTGGCAGAACTATCATTTTGTAAGCCAAAAAAATAAGAACATTAATCTTGTCTTTCATTTGAAAGGATTGAGTTTTACCAGCAAAACTAACACGTGAGAAGGAATAGCAGCAAGGCCAGATATTGTGATCTCTGCTATTTACAGGAAAGAAGCCCAAACCCCACCCTCAAAAAAACCAACCACACAAAAAACCAAAAAAACCCACCTAGACCCCTCCAAAGTCCCCCCCCCCCCCAAAAAAAAAAAAACAAGAAACCAAAAGCCCAAAAAAACCCCAAACCCAAAAAACTGTTAAGTATATTAAGTATAAGAGCACGGTCCTCCACAATACATGACTGACAGTTACCAGATAACAGATTAGTTGGTTTTTTTCTACTTTTTTTTTTTAAAGCCTTCACTATTGCATTATTGAATGGAAAAGTCATGCCTGTACAAGGTGCTCTGTTATGCTTATGTCTATGCAGACATTAAAAGCAGTTTACAACTCATGCTGAAATACTTCAAGGTTTAATAACTGGTACTGGAATATAAAGCTTATATACATGAGGTGTTTGTTAACCTGACTGTGAAGCTAAACTGGCATTCTGCTGACCATGAAGCTAACAGCCATTCTACTGTTAGTCTTCATAGATCTGTGATTGCTTTGACTGACTGCCCACATGTATAATTCATATACATGAACATTAAATTACTGGAATGGAAACTACTGCCAGTTTTTCAAATTTAAAGTTCTGAAATTTTATATACATGAATTTATCTGAGTGTTAAATCAAAGTCTTTGGTTTGCAGAAAGAGTGATGCTAGCTGCAGCTTTTCCTTTGCAGTTTATACTACAACTCAAATAAAATAAAAGTCATTATATATATCCTAGAATTTGGCACAGACAGCTGTCCTCAAATCCGAAAAAATTCTGGTCTCAGCAGCCTGACAAATAAATCACTTCTCGCTGCTAGAAATGATAGCTTCATTAGGTCAAGGCTGAAGCTGCTGTTCCAGCACATGGAGTAAGTACTGCATTTGTCTGGATTGTATCTGGCTTGAATATACCCAAAGGACTTAAATTCTTGTCTTGCTGGCTACTCAGCCATCACAAGCAAAACTCTGTCTCCAGTCCCCAAAGGGGAGGATTCCTTGCTGCAAATGAAAGAAAAAAAGAAAACCCTCACATTGTCACCATTTCAAAATGCGTATCTTCCCACACTCGTATCTGTAAACATAGTGATAGAAAATTTATATTTTACAAAATTTTTTCAATCAATAGGATCTAAAAGCACTTTGCAACCTTAACAAAACAGTACGGGCAAGCTGTACAGAGGAATCACATCACACACTGCTGCAACGCATCCACTTTGGCTTTAAATGTCGCAACTGTAATGAAAACAGTAAATGATTTGGAATATATTTTAGAGAAAAAAGTAATTACATTGGAACCGGAATTCTCATTCTGAGCTGCAAAAGTGATAGCAAATTTCACTCTAATTTAAATCCTTTTTTACTGAGCTTTTTTTTCTGACTTAAAACGGATCTCCCATTGCTATCTTTTAAACATTAGACCTTCTAACTTTAAAAATCTGCTGAGGCTGCTCTACAGACAAGTTTCCAACCATTAAACAGTTCCAAGGCATAAGCGGGAGGACTGTCTTTGCCCAATGGAAATGGCACACATAAAGCAGCTGTGCAACAGTATAAAAAAATCATTGGTCCCAGAGGAGCAACAGAAAGAATTTTATTGCCAGGAGTGGGTGTCTGTTCTGGTTTTACTAACACTCAGTAATGTATGCATGAAATCACATCCAGCATGGTACTTATGGGCTGTGAAAACAATGTTTTCTGCTTCCTTTTGCTTGACAATTTATCCCATGTATGCTAGCAACTACCTTCATGTTGAAAATAAAAACCTGTAGCAGAGGTAGAAGCATTGGATGGTTTGGGCTCATTGAGTTCATCTTATAGTCTCTTTTTGACTCAGAAAATGGCATACATAGTACCTAACTACAGACCGGTAAGATAATGCATTATATGGGAATGCATAACACTGATCCCTCTAGTTGACTGCAGTCTCTCTTAGTAAGAGTTCATTCTCATCAGAAATCATAAGATGCTAGAAAAAAATAGCCTAAAAACTCTTACCCAAACGAAACAATTTAAAAGTTGTATTACTAACGCCAAGCAGCTTCTGACCAAGCAGTTGGGTTAGGTTATCCAGTGCCAGCTTAATGGGAGAAAAGCACAGGAACCTTTTCATCCAAGGAGACTCCTTTATGGATTGTAGGAACAGTTCTCTCCTGCTTCCAGAGAAAATGAAGCAGCTTGGAGAGAGACAGTCAAGATAATAAAGAGAAATATATTTGTACCTTTAGAGATCAAAATATTCTGCCAGGCATTGTGTTAGTTTTATTTATTGCTGTTATTGCAAATTGCTGCCACTCAACTGAAGATGAAAGGAAAGCACTCACAATTTAAAAACCCTGAAAAGTGAAGTGGAAACCACTGTCAAAATAGCAGAAAGTTTTGATCAGTTTTAGCTGACAGTATCCATCTGAAAATCCATGTGCTGAGTTCTACTTCTAGGAAAGAACCACTCTCTCAGGTGCAATATTCACTTCACCTTCTAGCCACTTTGCTCCAAACAGATAGGCATAGTCTAATGCGGTTTTCTTGCAACTTTGGAATCACATTTTGGCAAAATGAAGCATCGCTTCATTCCCTGTGAAGAGTCATGTGGACAAGCACATACAAACCTTTCATTTCCTTAATAAAAAAGAAATAAACAGCATAAAAAAATTCTCTCTGCTTAAACTCTGAATATTTTAATAGATTATCTCAGCTATGCCACTTTGATTATTTATTATTTACAGATTAATGCCATAAATGAACACACGAGGCAGTGTAAAACAGCTAATAAACCTTCACCTCAAATGTTTACAGCATAAGAGCATCAAAAGCTGCAGTAGGTAAAACCTCAAATCACAATTGCATGAGGAATGGTAATCTGGAATGCTTGATAAGATACTCTTGTTTTCCTGTTTTTGTCTTTTTCATGACTGGGAAATTAAACTAATTTGGATAATACGAAACTTTATTTAGTGATAGAAAAGTTAATGGAAATCACATACCTCAGAAGACTTAACATTATTTTGAATAAAACAACATGTTACTTTGCTGTGTCTCCTTAGAGACCACATTTTTTGCATTCACAAAATGCACAAAATAGTATAAAGCAGTATTGTGGTAACCAGACAAAATTCTCTCTCCAAATAATTACAGCAGCAATGTTTTTGAGTGTTCTTTTTAACAGCTTAAAATATTTGGTGACAGAGACTTTGTGGTGCCATACTCCTCCCTAGATTCAGAAGATATATCATGTTTGTCCTCCTTTAAAGAAAAAAACAAACCCAAATAATTTGCTATTCATTACAACTTAGAAGTGATTGGTAAAAGTTCAGCATCGTGTGTGAGAAACTGTCTTAGGAATTGCTGTCATGTTTCCTGATCAAAGGCTTTATTTTGAAGAAAATTCTGTTAAGCCTGACAAAGATAATACTCTTCTCTTGGTCTTGGCACAACAGGCTGGATTGAAACAGCACAAGAACTAATGTGAATTTCTGTCCACACTTCACATAAATGTAGCGCAGACAGTCAGCAACCTTCCAAAGGTGATGTGCCAAAGTCCGCTTTCCTTTTCCAAACTGGAGGTTAAATGTGCCTGTTGGAGCTCAGCAGGGGCCAGTAGATGCTGGCACTCAAAAAACCAGGCACATCTGAGCAGCAGCTTCTTGCCTCTCTGCCAGGCAGCGTCCGCCACTTCCCGCTGAGCTCCAAAGTAGTAGTTAAATGCCTGTATGACACTATAACTGTTACCGATATGAATGCCTACTTCAGGACATGGAGGTTAAGAGATACCAATTGAAGCATCCCAGCATCATTCCCGCAGTCACCACCTAGCAGCATCTTCACCTGTGTCACCTAGTGCTTCTACACATTTCATGTGGCAAACATGGTATCTTTATAATAACCACTGACAATACCAAAGCCTCTAAAGTAGTCAAATGAGCTGCCAGAATAGGATCATTTTGGCTATGAAGCCGATAGCTAACTGAACTCCTTGCTGTTTGTCTGGCAATTCACAATTGTCTGCCAAGGGCTGGAGTTTAGATTTGAAAATTATTATTTTGAGGGTTATAGAAGCCTTTTGAACAACGCCGGCTACATACTTTCTGCCATTACCAAGATCCCGTTATTTTGTTTTATTTGGTAAGAGCATGCAGAGGTACTACTGGCTCCTGATGTCCTTGTCACAAAGTCCCGAAAGTGCTCCCCACCTTCACCAGACAGCCGTGAACAGCACTCAAGGAGAGCAAGTGCTTCAGAAGTAGCTGCAGAGACCACAGAAAAAGAGGACTCTGGTACCTAACATGTAATCATATCAAAACCACAAGCTCCTGAAACACAAACCACTGCCAGCTGGGAGGCTATTCTGAAGAAATATCCCTATGTGCTTATCCTGCTCTTATGCTGTTCTCCAAAACCCCACTTTTGGCTGGGGTCAGTTACTGGGCTAAAGAGACCTTCAGTATGACTTACCATGGATTTTCTTACATTCGTTACCAATGTAGGTATTTTGAACAATATACTCCTGTGGCTATCACACTCAGTAGGAGATTATTTTTTTGGAAAGTAATACAAAACCTGCCTGAAAATGTCACGCTCAAGCCAAAAACTCAGTGATATCATGATATACCTTTATGCAATTGCAGTTATAGTTGGTCCAAGCAGAATAGTTGGAAAATCTTTACAAACTCAGTGAAACATCTGACAATGATCTGAGTTTAAAAAAACACTGTTGCCTGATTCAGCAACGCAGTGCTATATCTGCTGAAGTGTTGCTGATAAAGAAAAATAAAGACAAAGCTACTGCTGCTGCTGAGTCCCTGCAGTAAGCTCAAAACAGCTTGAAGGAACTGTATTTTTGATGTGACTGAAATGATATGCTACTTAAGTATAATAAATTCTTAAAATACTACTTTTATACTTGAAAAGGTTTGTGGTCACAGCAGTAACGGGATAGCTATGCCAGCCAACCTTCCCACCACAGATGTGGTTACAGCACCAAAAAATTATTGAGTCTAATGTATACTTATGCAGTAAGTAATTAAACCACTCATAACAGCAAAAGCACTTCCATGCCTCTATAACTGCATCTACAATAAGACTTTTTCTATGACTGACTATGGCCAAATGGAAAGCTAAAAGCTAGGATGGGAACCTGTGGATGGCAACTGCCTGTACTGCAAGATAATTCTATCTGCAGAAAGAGGAGGAAATGCATTCCTCGAAATATGCTTTATACCATTGTGAAGATTCTGTCACTACTGAAACAAAGACAAGTCTTTCTATTAGAATCACAGAATTATAGGTACTTTTTATTAGAAACTACCTCTATTAGTAGAATGAAGAGTGATAGATCTCATTCTTTAGCACTAAAGTCAACTAGCACAGTCTGGCTATGTCCACATTATCAACTGCCTTTAAGAGAGGGTGACCACATCCAGACCATCTGTCTGTTGGGAATAGTTTCTGGCTTGTGCCAACTCCTATACTATGCCTAAGAGTCATCCGGGAAAATTTTTATTCGCGTGGGTCAAATGCACACTGGGACAATGACAGCAGCTCCACAGGATGGGAAATCTGTTTCCATCTCCCGCATCCACCAATTACCATTAACGGGCACAGAAATAATTTTCAAAGTTATTTTATTACCCAAACCCTTGCAAAACCAGAAATGGCAACAAAAATTCCTACAATATTTTGTGGACTGGCCAGCATGCCTTTCTAATGAACAGAATCATGCTACTTAGCATTTACACCCTTTTTATTCTTAAGCCCTTACGATTAGTGCTAGCAAGGGAAAAGTTATATTAAGAGAGCCTGAAGTTTCATCAAAACAATGCTGATACAATTATTTAGAGATAGGCAACAAAGTATTTCAATACTCTGCTAAACATATGGCAGCAACATATTTCTTATAACCAAAAAGAAAAATAAGAGAAACCTCTCAGAATAACACACTGAAACCCCACTTCCTTCATGTTTCATGGTCAGGGTCATGTTGTTTGATACCAACCGTGCGGAAAATGTTTAAAAGGAGGTTTATTCATTGAGACCCCTTACTGATAAAAGAATAATTACATCTTTAACCTTTAATTCCTTTGCCGACTTCAAACAAATCTCACACCATTTCTAAAGTCAGTGGCAAAACCACCCAAAACCCCGCCTGTTAAAAACCTTCTGCCACAAAAGCAGGCAGATCAGGTTGGGCTCCGTGTGTGAGGGAGATGAAGGTAAGCACCAGATGTAGTGAACGAAAACTAACCTTTCGAGGATCGGAAGTGTTTGCTGGGTGCCGTGAAGCCTCTCGTCCCGTGCACATTCACAGCAGCCACACGGAACTGGTACCACCTGCTCGCTCGGATGTCCGGCAGCCGAACCCGCTCCTCCGTAGTCTGGTGGGGAAAATGTCACGCTTACACGCATTGTTCTGACATGGTTAGTTGTGCTATCATCTCCCATGCAATACTGGTAAATCAGACTGAAGGGTAGGGAACGCACTTCTTTAATACGCACCCGTGTTGGCAGGCTGCATGCAACCACCCCACCTGACTCCGAGCATCATTCTGCACTGCAAAGCATTTACATCTGCGAACAAAATCATGTAACCACCCAATTTTACAGTGCATTGCAGGTCTCTTCTAGGAAAAGTAACCTTCAGAAAACTGGTGAAGTGTTAAATTCACAAAATTAGTTTTCCACTTATCACAACCTTCACCAGTGTATAGGGCCTAGCTGTTCAGGTGTTGACGTTTCAGGGAACTCACTGCCCAGTCACAGGACTCATTTCTCCAATTCTCAACTCTCAGTGAATTAGGGGTCCAAAATGGCTTCACAAAATCCAGTGCTGTGAGAAGCCGCCTTTTCTGATTCACAGGAAACACGAAACCCTCAGGTAATGAATGTAAGCCTTCTTCAGATCTTTGGCACTTCAGTCAAAAAGACACTCACAGCTTTAACTCTTCCCTGCAGACCTTTCTCAGGTCATAGGAGATGACCTTTTCTCCAACAACACCCACTGAGACTGCTAGTGTCATGAGTTCAATTTCCACCTTCTGTGGGGAGTGCCTTAACCGCTGAAATATGGAATAAGCATAGATGCACTCTGAACCCTTTCAGTAGGAGGTGCTTTACATGCTCTTACTCTGAGCCCTGCTTTCCTGTGTCTTTTTTTCCCTTTTAAACTTTTAAAGAGCTATCTTCCGCGCTGTTTTTTATTTTTCCTAAGGTAGAAGCCCCAGAACTGAACACAGCCTCCCGGTAACCCCTGAATCACTGCCCAGTACAGAAGACGTAGCATTTTTGTAGAATTCATCAGAAACTCATCCACTTGTTGCAGATTTTAGTTTTTCAATTACCTTTCAATTATCCAGTTTTCATTTATTTTAGGATGTCATGTTTATTGAATTTTAATTTAATTCTTTAATCAAAAAAACACATAAACCTGAACCAAATGCCCTATATATGTCCAAATTATTACTGATTATCACTACTGACCAAACATGCAGGCTTATTAAAAATGTAGTGACATCCATTTACTTTCACAAGCTCTGTTTTCTATAACTTCAAAAATCCACCTTCCTTGGCATTATTTCTGGTTTTTTGCTCTTTCCAGTCCGTGTAAGAAAGTAGTAGCAGCTGACCTATCTCAGATAGTCAGAACTTGAGGAAGTTGCTTCAGCTCTCCAAAAATGGTATTTTTAGAGCCCTGACCAATACAATTTGTAGGTATTATCCAGCACTTTATCTCTCATTTGGTGACAAGCAAAATTTAGGGAAACGGATACCTCGTTTGTGTGTGCATGTAATGGAAAGAGAGCCTTTCTGAACTGCACTATAGACTGCTCTCAGACTGGTAAGCATTGCAGACTTGGAGCCTCTCACATATTGCTGGTACTCAGAGTCCCTCCCCGTTCAGACAGCTGCATTTGTCTTTTTAGCTTAAGCAGGGGGCAAAGTCCTGATGCTTTCATTGTCTGCCTTATCTTTCCTTTTTTTTTAGCTTTTACGTTACCTGTAGAGTGAATTATCTGATCCAATGAAAGGGATGCCCTAGGGAAGAAAGACTACCTGAACTAACTTTTACTATTATTTTCATTTTATGGAGCACTCAAATGTGCTAGCTTTTTCCAGCATGCAGGCCTGCATACTCAAGAATTTACAGATCAGACATGACACTGAACTAGAGTAAAACAAACTATCACTATATTAACAGAAAAAAACCCCAAGGATATATTCAGACCACTGCTGCAACTGACATCAGGGTGCGGATCAATATCTAATTGTAATCAACTAGTTAAAACACTGTGGGTTTTTAAAAACAGATTTGCTGAATTTAGTTACAAGGCAAGCATATTCTGAATAGACTTGACCCGAAATTCCTCAGCTAAGGGATCTTGCTTGTCATTTGCATCAGCTCAGTTATTCTGCTAGGACTGATTAAAAGGAAGGATTTCAGTTGTGTCAGTCTTCCATGGCAACCGTGAAATACTGTAACATCAAATAATCTGTCAATCCATATCACTGAAATTATTTTAATTTATGAACATGCCTTAGGCCTATTACTTTCATCATTTATTTTGTTGGCAAAGCTCCTGTTAAACTCAATGGCACGCAGGAGGTGTAACTCCTGCATTAGAGAGTATAAACTACTTTGGCACCTTTAAGCAACCTTTACACAGATTTAATAAATTTCAAGAAAGAGCTAAATACTACTGAGATATCTTATACTACCTAAATGGTAAATTGATTTTTTTTTTCTTTAATTGCTTCAGTTAGTTCTCACTACTTAAGTATCTTTGGAGCTGAGATCATAATATTCATATTAACGTAAGCCCGCTAAATAGTATGCTGAGTGGTATTACAGTAATCAATGGACTGTTTCACTGTGTTCATTCCCTTTCTTTCCCTTTCTTTCACACTATCAATCCTGGATTCCCTTCTGTAGTGTAAAGATTTAATGGAAATAGGAGAGGACAGCCTTACCCTGCTGAGTTCATAGCCCTACACCTTCTTTTGAAACTACGCACAGTGATAAAAGAATCTGCAGTTCAGAGAGTGAAGGGATACCATCCAGGGTATCAGAAGACCTGAGTTTTTCTCCTCTGGTACAGAAGAAACCCGACAGTGCTGCATCCACTACTCTATCAAAGGAGAGCAGACCTCCTCTGTTTCGAGTGAATGCAATCCCACACAAGGTGGGCACTCTCTAAGAATGCTTAACAAAGCAAGCCCTCTCCTGAGAGATGGAGAAATAAACCTTCACTGTACAGGACTGGTGGTGAGCTCCAGCAGGGATTTCTTGCTGTCAAGAGTTCAGAAAATTTTTGTGATCCTCAGAACGAGAACTTCAGGTGTCTCAAAAACTTTAAGTTTTAAAAAAGATTAGTTGTCCGCAGAGTTTAGACATCTCCAAAGTGAAGCACTAAGGTTTGTCACAGTCAAGCTAGCAGTAAATTCCACTCCTTATTTGCTTTAATAAAAGAATAGATTAATAAGTAAACTTCATTATTGTCTGACCATATGTATACATATATGTAAGTGTGTGTGTGTACGTACTTGACATCCATTCACGCAACACAGACATGTTCTGTCTGAAAATAACTGACCTGGCATATTTGAATTAACTTCATTAATCAGCTTAATATAATTAACTATCTAAGTTTCCAATGTAAACAGTAATACTATTATTTTTAGAAAGCATTAGCACCAAACAGAATTATAAGTTTGTTCACAAGATATATGGTATCCTGACAGGATAGTGCAGCAGGTCCTGCTCAGCTGATTAAACCTTAAAAAACAGTAGCATAAGAAACCTGGCATAACCACTTAGGACACCGTACATCATAGCCAACCAGGTTAAGTGGTATCTTATTTTCCATAGTTTTCATATTAACCAATGGAAATTAGTCAAAGGGTTAGTTATGTCAAGTTTTCGCAAAAACGTGCAGTAAAAAAAACAAAGTAAACAAAATCTTTTCTTCCTGAAGTGAAAAACAACTAAAATTGTTTTCAATGTGCTTGCTTTCTTTATATACTTGGAAAGTTAAATAAGTAACGTATTAATTAATTGAGCCTTCCTCCTTAAAAAGAACACATCAAAAAAGACCTCATGACACAATAAAATACAAAGGAAACAAGCTTTTTCAAAATGATTTTTTCAATCCCAAGAAAAAATTTACGAGATGTGAGGAATTACTTCCAAATTACCTCATGTGAAGGCAATAGAAAATCACCAAGTTTTTTGAAAAGTAAACACCTTAAATTAAAGTTTCAGAAGACTGGAAGCCGGCTAGTGTCACCTCCATCTACAAGAAGGGGATAAAGGAGGACCCAGGAAATTATAGGCCCATCAGTCTTACTTCAGTCCCTGGAAAAGTTATGGAATGAATCCTCCTGGGGGCTATCACACGTCAAATGAAGCACGTGATTGGGAAAAAGTCAGCACAGAGTCACCAAGGGCAAACCGTGCTTGACAAACCTGATCGCCTTCTAGAACAAAGTAACTTGCTTGGTCGATGTGTGGTGAGCGGCGGATATTCTGGATTTCTCCAAGGCTTTCAGCATGGTTCCCCACAGCCTCCTCCTAGAGAAACTGATGCGTTATGGTCTAGACAAGTGGTCTGTGAGGTGGGTGGGGAACTGGCTGACAGGCCCCACCCAGAGGGTGTTGGTAAAGAGCTCCTTTTCAAACTGGCAACCTGTCACAAGTGGGGCCCCCCAGGGACCCACACTGGGCCCAACGCTGTTTAATATCTTCGTAAGTGATCGGGATGATGGGATCAAGTGTACCCTGATGAAGTTTGCAGAGGACACCAAACTGAGTGGGGAAATGGACACTTCAGAAGGGAGACCCATCCTGCAGGAAGACCTGGATAGGCTGGAAGAGTGGGCTAACAAGAACCTTATGAAGTTCAACAAGGACAAGTGTAAGGTTTTGCTCCTGGGAAAACGTAATCCAGGAGTGCAGCACAGGCTGGGATCTACTGAGCTGTGGAGCAGCTCTGTGGAAAGGGACCTGGGGGTCCTGGTGGACAACCACCTCAGTATGAGTCAACAGTGTGCTGCTGCTGCGGCAACGCAAGCCAACAGGATGCTGGGATGCATCAACAAGGGTATCACCAGCAGAAGCAAAGAAGTCAAGAAGTTACTCCTAGTGAAATTCCAATTGGACACAGGAGGAAAATTTTTCGCAATGAGAACAATCAGCCATAGGAACAATCACAGAATGGTAGGGGTTGGAAGGGACCTTCGGAGATCTTCTAGTCCAACCCCCTGCCAAAGCAGGTGCACCTAGAGCAGGTTGCACAGGAATGCGTCAAGGTGGGGTTTGAATGTCTCCAGAGAAGGAGACTCCACAACTTCCCTGGGCAGCCTGTTCCAGTGCTCCATCACCCTCAAAATTTTTCCTCATGTTAAGATGGAATTTCCTGTGTTCCAGATTGTGCCCATTGCCCCTTGTCCTGTCATCAGGCACCACTGAAAAGAGTCTGGCCCCATCCTCTTGACACCCTCCCTTTAGATATTTACAAGCATTGATGAGATCCCCTCTCAGTCTTCTCTTCTCCAGGCTAAACAGATCCAGGTCTCTCAGCCTTTCCTCGTAAGAGAGGTGCTCCAGTCCCCTGATCACCCTCGTAGTCCTCTGCTGGACTCCCTCCAGTAGTTCCTTGTCTTTCTTGAACTGGGTGGCCCAGAGCTGGACACAGTACTCCAGATGTGGCCTCACCAGGGCAGAGTAGAGGGGGAGGATGACCTCCTGACCTGCTGGCCATGCTCTTTTTAATGCACCCCAGGATAGCATTGGCCTTCTTGGCCACATGGGCACACTGCTGACTTATGGTCAACTACTTGTTCACCAGGACTCCCAGATCCCTCTTTGCAGAGCTGCTTTCCAGCAGGTCAACCCTTAACCTGTACTGGTGCATGGTAGTTTCCCCAGGGAAGTGGTGGATTCCCCATCATTGCATACTTTCAAGATTCAGCTGGACAGGGTGCTGGGCCATCTTATCTAGACTGTGCTTTTGCCAAGAAAGGTTGAACTAGATGATCCCTAAGGTCCCTTCCAACCTTGTACCCTATGATTCTATGATTATTGAAAATTATAACCCCATTTCTTCCTGGACAGATAATAAAAATAGAATATTGGATGAGGAACTCTGATCGAATATTTTTTTTTATAAGAAGATGCAAACAAAAACTTTGCATAATTACATTACATATGGGCACAGGCATAGAGAAATTCAGATCCTCACACACAGCCTTTTTGATCTTCAACTGCTTTTTACATGCTCTCTAGCTTAAGTCACAGAGTAATGAAAAAGCCAGCATCATCTCCCCTGGACTGGAATGCCCCAGGAGTTCTCAGCTGAATGGCTGAGCTCTTCACAGCCTTTGCCTATAATTAAGGTCTCATAGCCCAATGTTTTGGAATCATACAAGAAAAAATCTCAGTTATATGGACAAGAAAAGCCCTGAGGCTGTGCACACAGTCACTTTAGTCAAACTGGATATCCATCCTTGTGGCTAATATTGCAAAATAAATCCTATTGCATGCAGCTACACTTAACAAATTTGACTGCCTGGTGGGATGTCTAAAACTACAAACACAGAATTACTCTATTTTGGATTACTAGCACCCCTCAAGGGCGTCCAGCTTGTGTGTCCCATAAGGTATACACAGTTCACAAAGCCGTTCAGGCATCCTGAAGCTTGCTCTGAACTGACATCCCCAGTGGGGTCCATCACACAATCAAACACGTGTCTCTTGTGATGCAGAAGGGACAGCGAAGTTCTCAGAAAGGTGTAGGAGGCTTCTCCTGACAGAGAGATTAACTGAGCCCCTTCTGCCTGCCTGTAACAGACCCCCAGGAAAGGCAGCTGTCAGGATTCTTATCACTCTTGCACAGGAACATGTTTCTGAAACGCTCTCGCCTGTACATCCACTGCAAGAAGGCAGAGGATTGTAAATGCTCCACTACTATGGAGCATATATATATAATGCATGCTTCCAGGAATGTGCATGACGTCTGTTTCTGCGATGAGAAAAAGCACAGCAGTGTGCTACATTGGCAGTCTGGATCGATCAGCCAGAACAGTTGGGCTTCTATAGTCTAGCACATATACACGGCACAGTAACAGTGGTGAGTAATTCAGATTTGGCTCATTTTTGCTACATGGTATTTTCCTAGTAGCAAAGGCAGGAAGGTTGTTTGCTGAATATGGAGAACGCAGATCTGCACCTCAGCGGAGGGATAATAAATAAGTCACTGCAACTTTATCAGGTTTGGTGGTGTGCACATTCCCTTGGGCTTGCACAAGCAGGGTTTCATGCCAGGATCTGCTGCAAGCGACTTTTTCTGAGCAAGTCTCTAACATGGTGACAGCCACCTGTAGCACCACAATGAAGCTAAGAACTTCACTTCTGAGTGTTCAGTTTCACAAGCTTAACATTATTGTAAGATAGCTTTTTCCTACACAATCTGAATTGAGAATGAACACAGATTGTCACAGAATTTAAACTCCCTCCTGTAGTTTGTGGATGGTTCTATTTATTCTCTTTCCTTTTTTTCCTAGCTATAATGACATTTTGCAGGTCTTTTCAAAATCAGTATTCTACTTTCCTTGTCAGCAGGGATGAGGGTGAAGCACTTAAGATAAACGATTGGAACTCTGCCATCCAGGTGGACTGTCAGCATGTTAAAAAACAGATTGAAACTGGGAAGGAACTAAGTGAAAATTTATGCTCTGTTGGCTGCTTCTCGTTAAGAAACATTTGCCCATGAATCCTACATTTTCAGTCTGGATTGCACTGAGTGATAAGAGCATGACATCATAGTCTTTTCTGAATCGGGAGGGTAATATCCAAAAAAAACAACTTTACAAAGAATAAAGGTTTTAGTCTTTTTTTCAGTCTGTTTTATTTTAAAAAAATAAATAGGCTTTTCACCAATTGTATTTTCTTATCTTGTTTATAAGACCCAAGCCATGCCTTGGAGATTGTGCACTAAGTCCCACTGGCCTCAAAAGAACTATGTCTCTTACATGCTTCCTTCAATGCATTTTGGTATCTAATTCTACATTTTTCAAGAGATTTAAGAGCTTGTGGCTTTAAGAGACTTTGGAAATCCCACCTGAATAGATCATAAGTATTTTCTTACAAGAAGGTGCTACTCACTGGCCTTATGAAAATTAAGCCTCCAGCTAGTTCTATAGATTTTTATCTATAGAAAGCAAACCCACAAAATAAATTCATTTTGAAAACATAAACCTCTGATTTTTTTTTCTTTTGGGGACAAGGAAACTGCTATTTACTTCTTTACTGATACATTCACACATTTTTTATGAAGTCATTTTCAATACATACCAAAAGCATCTGATGTTTCTATAACTGAAAAACTGGAAGTGAAAATACTGAAGTTCAGAAGCCTTGGAGATCTGGGTTCTGTTTCCAGCTCTATCGTGACCTGGAGAGAGACACTATAAAGGGATCCCTCTGCATGAGCCTCTCCACCTGTAAGTGATCTAACTTTCCTCCAATCTGAACAGGACCTTCAGATCACGATCTGGAAGCTAGGGATCCATATGGCTTTACAAAGAACTGACCTGCGCCACAGTTTGCCAGTTGGTAGCATCATCCTCACTTGGATGGATTCCTTGATTCCACCTCCTCTGAACAACATAGATCACAGGCTCAATGGAAATATTGAATTTTGAAGACCACTTCACCTCCAGGTCTCCAGACTGAAGTTCTATGAATTTTAATTCTTTCCGAGGTTTCAGTGGAACACCTGTAATAGGAAAGTGCAGACAAAAATATGTGAGTAATTTACAAGATGCGATTAAAGCATATGTAGATGATGGTGTATAAAAAGATAATTTTTTTTAAAAAAGGAGATTGTTGGTCAGACAGAAGGAAAAAAGGGGGGAATGGACAGGCTGATGAGCATGGGAGTTTCAGAAGTGGTCACAGCCGAACTCTCTCTGCTGACAATAAAACTTGTTTTTAAAAAATCTTCAAAATTATTTCTTTATTTCATTTAAAAACTAAAGGATCTGAAAGTTGTAAGCTAAAACTGATTTCACAGAAAACATTTTCCAAGTATGCTTTGATAACCCCCAGAAAGATCCCTTTCATCCCAAGCTATACCTGTTGTTCAGTTTTTCATCTGATTTGTCCTTAAACACATCTAATGACAGAATATTCACAGCATCACATAGCAATCCATTCCAATACTTCTCTATCCTTACCATTAGAAAGCTTTCTCACTACCTTGTTTAGTCTTCTCTGCTGCATCTTAAACTCGATACTTGTCCATGATGTTCATGGATCGTGGAGAACAGATCCTTTCTTTCTTTACTCTCTGGAGGAGCCACAAGACTGTTATCATGGCTCTGAATGTTTTCTTCTTCAGTCTAATAACCACCGTGTGCTCCATTTTCCTTTTAAGTCAGTGTTTCTAGACCTCTGAGCATTCTTGCAGTTGTCTCTGGAAACCCTCCTGTTGGCCCACAGCCCTTCTCCAGAGTCAAGACTAAAACTGGACACAGGCTGTGTCTGAGCTCTTACCAGTGTAGACTAGAGAAGTAGACTAGACTAGAAGTCTTACATTAGTCTGATATACTTAAAAAAGCTGTATGCCTTCTCCATGGCAGCATAATCTTACTGACTCACAGGCAGCTGTATTGTATGAGGTGTCACTCTCCACTCTTCCCTAAAGATCTAGGAAAGGTAATTCCAAAGCGTCTCACAATAGATGTTATATCTAATGCATGTTGTCCAATTGTTACATTTCAGAGACAAAGATGTCTCTCTAAAATTTTATAGTAATTTCTCATTACACAGTGACACTGAAGAACAGTTATTTCTGTTGTTCCTACTGCTGGTAACATCACCTTTTTGAAAACATCTACAATAGCTCGAAGGAAAAAACAGCTCTTCAAATTTGGCATCTTTTGATTAAATCAAAAAATCAAGCGTTAGATACATTTCTCTAGACAGACTTTAGGAACTCATATTTGAGTACGCAGCATTTTGTCACTTCAGGTAATGTCACAAATAAGATTTCTATGCTGACCTATAAACCTTCTTAGCAAGTTATCGTATGCACTTCAGTTATTTTGTCATTTCAGTGGGTGTCCACATAAGTCCAGCTGTATGTGTTGGTTCAATAGTTTCCTACTCAGTCTGGCACATATGACCAAGTAGCAAAATTTCCTTAGGTGAACAAACCACTTCTATATTTTAGGAGATCTTCTCCTAAATTTGGTTATAAAATTAGCTATAAGTAAATAAAAACTGATATTGTAGCCCTTGAAGAAACCTAAAATCAACCTGAGGAAAATCCAGTACTTAAATCTGGTTATCACAGCAGTTTAAACCCTGGATATCCTTCAACAGCCAGCAGTCTTAGTCTAATACAACGAACATCACAGAACATGTCAGTTCGCATTTCCACATTTGAAAATCCTCCTTTAATTATGATGTACAATAATCCTACAATTTGCATGTTAAGAAAACTTCCATCTGCTTTGCATCAGGGGCAGTTGGATTCACTTGATTGCAAGTATCCCAGCCTCTCCGCTGTTACATAATTGTGTGCAGATGGAGCGCAGCAGCACACACAACCAGAGCACAGCACAAGTGCGTTTTAAAATACTTTTGTAGAACCAGCACCATCAATTTCATATCCAGATGTGTAGATCCAATCATTCTTCAATGTGCTTTTTATTATGTAAATGGTCAGCCCTTTCATCGTGCTGGAACAAATTAGTCCTCTGAAGTCTGCAATGCTTAACTGAAGAATTCAAATCACTGATTGCTGTATGCGTGCAATACCAGAGCCCAGGAAAAATGTTTCTAAAGATGTCTTTCAGATGGTACATGCATCCCCGTGCCATGAAAAAAATAAATGCACTCTGGTCTACCATAAGAATCTGTATTTTAACTGTTGGTTCCCTGGGAATTCCAAAGGTTTCCATGGAAGGGTTCTGTATGGTAAAAGGGTACATTCATGGCATCAGTACGATTGTAAACACAGTTGTTCGAAGACTCAGAGATTCGCACCTTTAAAAGTCTACACTATTTTTTTTAATACAAGACTATTTTTCTTTAAGCATGACAAGAGCCTTTAAACTGTGGACAACCATCTGGCTCCAGCTATCCTGTTATGATATTGTCATACCATCATACCCTTTAAATATCATAATCTTCTCTTCACAATTGCCCAGATCTGCAGTTTGTTCTGCTGTACGGATTGCTCCCTTACACGTTTCAGATAAAATTAGTTAGGCTGGTTTAGAGAGCATGAACCCTAAACCTTTGTTAAACGGGGGTCCTGCAAAGTTCACACAAGTAGGTGTATCATCACAGCTGAGAGACCACTAACTTCTGAGCAGGCAAAAGGTGATGGGTGATTTTTTTCAGCTGTCACCAGCTGAGTGGAGAAAAAGATACATGTCCTTGTTCTTACTTGGGGATGCACACGTGCACGTTAGACAAAGTGAACCCAATCAAGCATTTTCCATCCCTTACTCTTCCTTAGGGTTTTTTCTGCATTTTTAAACTGTTTTACTTCTAAGCAGACATATTGTCCCCATTTCCATCTCTGAAGTACCAAATCTACTTTAGGCACTTACTGTTATTTATAACATCATTATGTCCATGTAGAAAAAAAAAAAAAAAAAGATGCAAACCATGGAGAAGGGACATTTTCTGAAATCCTTCACCAGTTGAGACAATGTAAAGGAGGTGGATGAGGCAGATGACAAAAGAGTAGGAGAGAACATCTGATATCTCCAGTAAAGGGAAACAAAAATGTGAAGACTGTGTAGTGAAGACTGTGTAACTGATTAGTAATACTCCCAACAGAGACAAAAAAATGCAATGATAACAGACAGTTTGAAGATTATAGTGAAAGCAAGCCGGTAAACAATTGGGATAACAAGTAACTGGACTTGTTATGTTAATCCAACAACATTTGCAGTATGTGACTTTGGTGCAAGTGTACTTTCATTAACATGCTTTTAGGATTGGGCTTTAGCACTTAGTACTAGAGGGCAAATCCACTTTGTAAATCCAGCAAATCACATGGGTAATTTCTATCTGCTCTTGTAACTAATCTCCAGAGCTTGATCAACAGTGAAATTATAGGAACTTCTGTAGACTCTTAGATTCAATCTGAGTTCATTTTCTAGCTGTGAGTGCTGTCATAAAGATAAGAATGAGTACTAAACTTACTCACTAGATCTTAGTCATGCTTGCAGAGTTTGCTCTTCCTTAGCTACAGGAAGGTCATTTACCCCTGGAGGAAATGAATAGCAAGGTTGTTCTGTTTCTATTTGTCTTTTGTTGCAGAAAGACAGGTTGAAAAGGCTAATTAGCTGAATTCATCAGCTGAGAAGGCAGTACTGTATTGGGCTTTCCTTCCTCTGCAAGACATATATGCTCTTACAAGCAAGCATCTCCTGCAGATAGGTGATAAGACGTCAGAGAAGGTTAGTTCTGTTCCTATATAATTAGGCTGAATAGCAGCAGACTTTCCAGTGTGGAGTTATACAACCTTTCATACCCTGTCATATCCTGTGTCCTCTCCAAATGCATGTCATCTTATTTCATTTGTTTGTTTGTTTGCTTGTTTGTTTTATTTTTACCTTTTCCAGCTCTTCCATTTACTAGAATGCTTTCTTGTTGCGGTATGGAGCCTGATCATGTAAATCATTACACATACAACACAAATGACAGTTTATCACTCCAGTCATTTGTCTCAAGAAGGTGAAAGAAATAACTAAGTGATCCATTTTAATAATCGTCATTTTGACAGGTGTTGTGCATAGGAGTGTATTAATTCCTTACAGTTTTAAAGGGTTTGCTTTGAACTACCTTGAAAGCAAGAGAACCTTCGTCAGTTTTATGCTTACTCAATGTCTATGACTTCTAGATTAAATTTTCCCCATTTATGCAAGTAAATAAGACAGTGCTTCCTGATGCCCCATCCTGCACACTCGAAGACAGGATTCAAAAGTCAAAGCACATTATTTCTGACATACATTTTTAACACTAGGGACATTCAAAAAGATGCATCAACATTTCAGTTAAAGCAATGAACTTAAAAATAAAATCACCATCTCCTTCACATATTTTACCATTTTTCCATCCCCAGATGGAACTCAGTCTGGATTCGGACCTAAGCCTGGAGCTTAGTTCAGAGTTCTGCTGATTAGGCTCTCCACAGAGAGACCATGCTATCAGAAGAATAACTGATTAATATTTATTTTTTATCACTGAAGTAAGGAGAATGGATTTCTAACAAAACATTCCAACTCTGTGGAACAAGAAAATGCCTTTCATGGATGGTCATTGTTCTGCATTAGGAGCATATTTTCAGAATATTTACATGTATAAGGCTTTTTTTTAATTCCAACAAATTAAAATCTGGAGTTTGTCTAAGCAAATAATTTCTTAGTCTATATGTTCTTGCTGATGGATGTCAAGGAAAACCTTTTTTCCACAGAATCTCAAATCAATTAAAAAATTTTGAGTAAGATTGTCTTAGATGTAAATAATGAATTAATATATATATATGTGGATATTATAATCTTTCACTACTGTGTTCTTTCATCATTAAGATCAGCAATGCCAAATATACCACATTGATTTGTTCTTTTACAAGATTATCTCACACTTCCTATTTGGTAGTCTTACCTGCTTGGCTTATAAACATAAATGTTACTTGTGATTAACAGGACTTGAACTATTTATTGTTAAATATTTTCTTGCTGCATTCTCTCTCATCTGCATTAAATTAAGTGAGATTTCACCTAAATTGGCAAGTTTGTTCTGCTTAAGATGATTCATAATAGCCACATGTTTACATTCCACAGATTTCCAGACATGGGCTTCACAAGGGGAAAAAAATTCAGAAACTGGAGCAACATTTTTCTCTGGTTTTCCACCCTTTCAGTGTCCAGTCACATTTCTACAGGCGCCTCTCCTTTTTCTTCCCATCCATACAAACTCCTACAAAATGAAACTCCTGGTTTTCTAGGAGACTTTATTATGGCCTGAAGTTATTAGCCCAATATGAGTATATATTAATAATCTCTACCTTTGTACAGATTTTTTGGAACTTGGCACGTATGACCACATCCATTAGAACAGCATTTCTTCACTCCAGAACATTCACTATCGGCTTCACAGCTTTCAACACAGGCAGCTGCAAAACCACTGGCCTTCTCAGGTGCTGGGCAGTCCCCTTGCTTCACAGACAGGATGTACTTAAGGAATTCACAGCTAGTTAGGCATTCATAATTCTTCTTGGGGAAAAGAGGCTAAAGGGAAAACAAAAGAATTGTTTAAAGTTTTCAACAGGAAAAAAAAAAAAAAAAAAAAGTTGTACGTTTTCCAAGACCTCCTAAAGGAAAATTCAGATTTTCATCTTTTGCAAGACTATCCCTGAAGATTCATATATTCAAGCCACTTCTAAAAAAGCATTCCAAGTACAGAATGATGAATTCCCTCAAGTAAGACCACCATCTTTAATGGAATAAAGTTGTTTATATCTGCCAGCTTTCCCTTGTTTTCCTCACATTGGCTGGCTACAAAGTTGCTCAATGACAGATTAAAAACATTCCCAATATAAAGGGGAAGCAATGGTCAGGGAATCTTTTTTTTCCAGACTACCCCACATTCCTCCCTTTGTACTTCATAACACTTTACCCACAATATCTGATGAAATGCCACTCTAGATAAGGAAGTGAAATCTTCTTTCGTTATACTGTTTGGACTAAGTTGGCTAAGTAAGAGAAGATTTTGCAGCATCTTTATGTTCTTGCCAACATATTAGTAATTGTATAATTCTTCATGGAACTGGAACTAAATTTCTGATAAAATGATCAGCAGAAAATACAGATTAAAATTAGCCTGAAATATATTGATTAAAGATCAAAGTAAATGCTACTTCTTTGAGAAATAAAGTCCTAGATATATATGAGAGGTTGCTTCAATGCATAGACATTTTATAGCATGTGCACTACTCAGAGGTTTGCAAGGTTCACTTAAAACTGTCTTAAAAATAGCATCTAGCACCCTGGGGAGAATATTGTGTGTGACATGGGGATTTCATCTCCTTTTTTATCTGGTGCCTTATTTAGTTTGGTGCAAAACCAGCTGAAGTGATTCCCTTATAGTGATTGGTGGCACTGTAGATGGGCAACCCATGTAACTGGGGTTATCTATAGTTTGCCTTTCTATCTCAGAGCAACCAAAAACCTTCCACTCTGACAGATCTGATGTATAGATTCCTAAGGCTACACAGGAATTATAACCCCCTCTCCCTCCAACTATTCATGTAACTTCTGCAACCTCCTTCCATATTCAAATGTTTTACTTTCTTATTTTTACTGTTCTCGCATTTCTGGTGCAATGAGAAAGACTTCACTATTATGGAGGCCCAGGTATTTCACAGACTATGTGTCAGTTTATTCTCCAAAGCCACTGTGGTCCAAGAATGTGCCACCACGTTACGTCTCCCGTCTTGTCCTACAGAACAGTCCAGAATTTTTGAATCAAGATTTTAAGGATGCATTTGGGTGTTATGGCTTAACAAACCTAAATTAGGCTGCCAAAATGAACAGTCCTTATATCTCCTACCGACACCAGTGATCCTTGGACATGCACTCCTGCTGTTCCCCCCATTGGAATGCACCTGATCCCATGGTTAGCCAGTTAAGAAGCTAAGCCAGCAGGAAACTGAATTTATGGGCAGAAAAGGGAGTCACATAAACTGTCTCCTTTTCTTCGTCGCACATAAGGTTCCTTTAACATTCGTACACCCAGTCAGTAGATAAGAAGTAACATACCAAGCAGGGATCTTGAGAAACACAGAGCTAAATTGCTGCTTCCAGATTTTTTACAAAATACAAAAAAAAATGAAAACAGTCTCAAAGGAAAACAGCCTTGTTTAATTCAATCAAACAATGTCTATGGAGCATACGTGAGCCAGAGAGAAAGGAAAGTGGTCCTGTGCGCTTGTGTGTGTGTGTGTGAAGCTAATTTCAAATCCTAAAACATCACAAATTTGCAGCTACTTAATTAAAAACTTTATAGCTCCCTGAGGCATAATACGTCCTCAAGGCTTCTCCTCCTCACCCTATTTCACAGCTCATTTTTCAGTTAGCTGCTAAATGTGCTGCTCTTCATTATGGGCCTTTGAAGTTCTAAATTTAGGTTCAACCAGAAAACACTAATCAAAGAGGGATGCTCACTGTTTTTAACTACAATAGAACAGTGTTCTACAAATGTTTTCCTTTTAAACCAATTTTATACGTATTTTCACCCATATCTGGAAACACACAGCCTGAGTGAGAAGTGATATACAAGAATGACATAAATTAGGTCCACTAAAACTGCTTTATTATATGACCCTAGAGTTTTGTATATAAGCAAGCAGCAATTAATCTGGGTTAAAGAATTCTTACATGAGAAATTTTTACTTTGTCTTCTAATGTAACTACATAGATCAGTAATCCAGTAATCCCTATTTACACAGTTGGATCTAAATTCTTTTTCAGTTGAAATTACAGCTTTTCCTAATCATCTTCATGATGCTTAAAAACATTTAAACATAAGACATGTTCTTCTACCAGAAAAAGAATGCCCACAGTGATAAGGGCATTGATTCAGTATATCAGCAAGATCAATATATCAATTAAGGTCACTTACATTTTTTAATAGGAAAATCCTTGAATACAGCTGTATCTTTATATTGATTTAGTTATAATAAAGCAACTTTCTATTGAGATAATATTTCCATTTTTTACTGAAAAACACTTAAGAACTGTAACAGCTGAATTCCACCAACTCAGCAGAGGCATGTTTTAAATCCAATAAAAGCATCTCCTTTTTTGTACTAGTTTAACTGACCTAGGTTTGCTTAGTCACAAGGTTATTCTGAAACATGATTCAGAAACAGTTTTCCAAAGGCTTCTTCCTGAATAATTATGTATTTTGATAGTAGTTTTCTGAACTAGGAGTCCACAACCCAGCCACTCCAAGAGAGATATTATTTTAGAAATCAGATTGACTTTCATATACAGGAAAGGCATCTTTTCTAGCTACCCTGCACAAGGATTTTCACACAATGACATTTTATCTTTTAAACAAAGATACTCTTTCTTACACATGGCCAGAAAAGATAGAAGAGCATGTGGTAGAAATAGTGTCTTACAGAAAGGATTTAACAGCAGCTTCTAAGAGAAGCTATGTAAGTGTGGCTGGATCCCGTCTTAAAACTTCAAGTTGAGATAAATTACTTTGTCAGAAAAAAAAAAAAAAAAAATTAAAAACTCAAACTTAACATGGCTAAATTTTTTTATGTGTATCCATTCAAACGACAGCGAATGCTGTAAAAATCCTGTGTTTGTTAGCTGTCTCCTTGAAGCTAATACTTTAAATGAAAGCGACAGCTAGAACAAAGTGAGAAAGAGTGCCCTTGAGCTGACGTACCTCACAGAAGCTTTGGCAATGGTTTTTCTTCAGGTCCCAGGACTCTTTGCAGGGCTCCAGGCACTAGGAAGAATCAGGAGGCAGAGAAGTGTCAGGAAGAGAGAGAAAGAAAGAAACAACCACAAATGACCCCATTTCTTCTCCAGTTGTTTGTTTGGCCCATAGGAAGTTAATAATAGGCTTTAGAAATCCACTTCTCCTGAGGATAAGATTGTGTCATTGAGTCATGGTGTCAGAGCAAGGTCATGCCAAGCCATGGTTAGATTACAAGAAATATTTGCAGTATTTCTTACTGTACAAGGCAATTGCCTCACTTGTTTATATGCCATCCTATTTTCCGCCTTATTGAGTCTAGGTCCTAATACCATTTAACACCGTGTCACTGGATCACAGAGACAATGTCAAAAGCACTACTCAAAACTAAAGAAAGTTAAATCTTCTCCTCGCTGACCAGCCTAAAGATTAGACAGGCACATTGCCTTCCCAAGCGAGAAACTATTTCATCAAGCTATGGAGTAAACTCAGCAGAGGTTTAACCACTATTCCTGTATAAATAGACAATGTTCACTGGTCTGTTAGCAAAACCACTTTATTTCAAGTACCATATTATCATTTCTTCACCTTCAACCGCTACTGCAATGGTTATACACAGAGTTGAGATTCAAACTCTGCAAACCAGAGTCAAGTTTCACAGCACAGCATAAAGAAAAAACACACTATTAAGAGCATTTACTGCAGCTGAAACATAAATTTAGGCTCATATTCAGAAAGCTTTTCTTTTCCTTTGTTACATGTATGATCTTGGAAAATACGGGCATTGTTAGGAGTTAGTAACACCTACTCCTTCTTTTAATAGTGGCACCAAAACCAAAGACCTTTGACATACAACTTAGTATTTATATAATTTGTTTCTCTTATACGTACTATTAGATTGCATCCATATACATTTATGCTATTCAAAAACAAGCATTAATACATATAGCCTGTATCTCAGCTGTCCAGCTATATCATTAATGTACTAAAAAAACTAGTGTTTTAAAAGTTAAATGTTTTTCTTGCTAGCAACAAAGCCTGAAAAACATAATAAAGCCATTAGTCACAGAGGTTACATATTTTGGGAATGAAAAATACCACTCAAATATTTTCTCTATATGTATCTTGGTATTTTAGACTCAATTTCTAGCTCTTCAAAATTCACAATGTGCTGTATACCGAGTAATTAGAAGGATACATTATAAAATGTCACTGAAGTCAGTAAGTTTAATTAATTCCAGATTGTTGTTCCTCCTGTGGTATAGTTACTGCACATGTGAGCCCAATTCCACTGTCATGCCAATTTTACAACTCTCCTAACTGATGGATTTAGCTCCAAATTACAGAGGCATGATTGGTGTAAAAATAAAATGGGAAACATTTTGATCACACTGGGACTTTGTCAGTGATCCCCAAGGCTGTCAGGATTTCCATATCCTTGCCTCCTCTGAATTCTTGCTTCACTCCTGCACAGCCACACAGAGTGCATCTAAAACAGCATATCCACAATCTTGAGATGACAACTAGGACCAAGTTCATGCTGACTGGACCACCTTCCTTGCTGGCTCTAGAGCAGAACAGTTTCCTTCTAGTGTACATAAATTTGTCTTTTTCCAGACATCTCAGTTTTCAAACAAACTCTCTGTCCTCATAAACTTTAGCCTGCCTGATTCTGTTAAACTTTATCATCCCATTTACATGTGTCACTCTGTGCTGTATCTTTTATCTGCAAAAAGTTGTGGGTTTTTTCTCATCTTTGACACGCTTTGCTATGAATGTGCATCAAGATGAGTCTACTGAAGAACATACATTTTGCAGTGCTCTGCAAGGTACTGCAGGAAAACATTTCTCCCTCCACTCTGTATCTCCCCCATTTTTAGTACCTCTAGCCAAGGCAAGCACCAAGTTGAAAATTCTCTCAAGAAAGTAACAAGTGACGTGTAGCGTTCCTCAGGGGTTGATACTGGGACCTGTGCTGCTTAACACCTTTGTCGGCAACATGGACAATGGGATTGAGTGCACCCTCAGCAAGTTTGCCGACAACACCAAACTGTGTGGCGCGGTCAACACACTGGAGGGAAGGGATGCCAACCACAGAGACAGGTGGGCCTATGTAAACCTCATGAAATTCAACAAGGCCAAGTGCAAGTGGGTGCAAGTCCTGCACGTGGGTCAGGGCAATGCCAGGCACAAATACAGGTTGGGCAGAGAATGGATCAAGAGCAGCCCTGAGGAGAAGGATTTGGGGGTGTTGGTTGATGAGAAGCTCAACATGAGCTGGCAATGGGTGCTTGCAGCCCAGAAAGCCAACTGTGTCCTGAGCTGCATCAAAAGAAGCGTGTCCAGCAGATTGAGGGAGGTGATTCTGCCCCTCTACCCTGCTCTTGTGAGACCCCACGTGGAGTACTGTGTCCAGCTCTGGAGACCTAAGCACAGGAAAGACATGGACCTGTAGGAGCACCTTTTTTGGCCACAAAAGTGATCAGAGGGCTGGAGCACCTCTCCTATGAGGACAGGCTGAGAGAGTTGGGGTTGTTCAGTCTGGAGAAGAGGAGGCTTCGGGGAGACCTTATAGCAGCCTTCCAGTACTTAAAGGGGGCCTACAGGAGAGATGGGGAGGGACTCTTCATCAGGGAGTGGAGCAATAGGACAAAGGGTTTAAACTGAAAGAGGGAACATTTAGACTGGATATTAGGAAGAAATTCTGTACTGTAAGGGTGGTGAGGCACTGGAGCAGGTTGCCCAGGGAAGTTATGAATGCCCCATCCCTGGAAGTGTTCAAGGCCAGGCTGGATGGGGCTTTAGCAACCTGCTGTGGTGGGAGATGTCCCTGCCCATGGCAGGGCGTTGGAACTAGGTGAACTTTATGACCCCTTCCATCTCTAACCATTCTATGATTCTATGAAGAAGAAGAATCAGGCCTTATACAGACAGTAGCTGAAGGCTTTCTGGCAGCTATTGTTCCATGTATAATAAAAATTAAAGTCAAGAAAATGAGAATCAGAACTAGTGGCAATAACATCTGTTTTCTTAAATCCAAGTCTTCAGAGAATACCAAAAAAAAAAGTATACATCTTAAAATTTAAAATTTGGATAATACATTCCTAATAATTTCAATGTAACTCAGCAAAGGCCTGACCCAAAGCTCTCCCAGACCAACAGGAGTTATTTCACTGGTGTTTAGCTCAGCCTTGATGTCTGAAAGGAAAGCACACAGCATTTCTCACCAAAAAGAAGAGTTTCAAGGAAATACCTAAAACATCCACGGGAAAACTATTCCCACCCAGCAGGTAAACACATCCAGGTTTTCTGGATTAGTGTAAATGTGTGTGCCTGTTATAAGGACACTGAAATCCTCTATCCAGGATAAGGAGGAATCTAGGCCAAGCAGCAGCTTGCAGCTGTATTTGGCTGTACTTTATGTAATAAAAAAATAACTTGCAGACCAGCAAGGCGGGGAGGTGGAATTGCACTCTATGTGAGAGAGCATTTGGAATGCATTGAGCTCTCACTAGGGGCGGATGAAGAGCGGGTCGAGAGCTTACGGGTGAGGATTAAGGGACAGGAAAATATGAGGGACACTGTTGTGGGTGTTTATTACAGGCCACCTGATCAGGATGGGGAAACTGATGAGGCTTTTTACAGACAACTGAAGGTAGCCTCGCAATCGCAGGCCCTGGTTCTCATGGGGGACTTCAATCACCCTGATATCTGCTGGGAAGACCACACAGCCAGGCATGGGCAGTCCAGGAGGCTCCTCCAGTGCATTGATGACAACTTTTTGACACAGGTGGTACAGGAGCCAACAAGGAGAGGAGCACTTCTAGACCTGGTACTGACAAACACAGAGGGATTGGTGGAGGACATTAAGGTTGGGGGCACCCTAGGTTGTAGTGATCATGAAATGATTGAGTTCAGGATCATGGGCACCATCCACAAAACAACAAGAAGTAAAATTACAACCTTGGATTTCAGGAGGGCTAACTTTGGCCTCTTCAAGAAACTGCTTGGAGAGATCCCATGGGCTAGGGCTATGGAAGGCAAAGGGGCTCAAGAAAGCTGGTTGATATTCAAAGACCACTTCCTCCAAGCTCAGGATCGGTGCATCCCTAAGAGAAAGAAATCGGCCAAGGGACGCAGGAGACCTGCATGGTTAAGCAGGGAGCTTCAGAAAAAGCTCAAGTGGAAGAAGGAAGTTTATAATAAGTGGAAGAAGGGACTGACCCCTTGGGAGGATTACAAGAATGCCACCAGAGCATGCAGGGATGAAACAAGGAAAGCCAAGGCCGCCTTGGAATTAGACCTGGCTAGGGACGTCAAGCACAACAAAAAGAGCTTCTACAAGTATACTGGAAGCAAAAGGAAGACCAGAGAAGTTGTGGGCCCACTGTTGAATGAGACAGGAGTCATGGTGACGGAGGATGCGGAGAAGGCAGAGTTACTGAATGCCTTCTTTGCTTCGGTCTTTTCTGCTCGGCCCAGCCCTCAGAAGTCCCAGGCATTGAATAAAGTAACAGGGAAAGAAGAAGACTTCCCTTGGGTTGAGGAGGAGCCAGTGAGGGATCAATTAGATCATTTAGATATTCACAAGTCCATGGGCCCCGATGGGATGCACCCGAGAGTGCTGAGGGAGCTGGCAGAAGTCATTGCTGGGCCGCTCTCCATCATCTTTGAAAGGTCCTGGAGAACAGGTGAGGTGCCTGAGGACTGGAGGAAAGCCAATGTCACTCCAGTCTTCAAAAAAGGCAAGAAGGAGGAGCCGGGGAACTACAGGCCGGTCAGCCTCACCTCCATCCCTGGAAAGATGATGGAACAGCTTGTTCTGGGCGTCATCTCAAGGCACGTGGAGGAAAAGAAAGCTATCAGAAGTACTCAGCATGGATTCACCAAGGGGAAATCATGTCTGACTAATCTGATAGCCTTCTACGATGACATGACTGGATGGATAGATGAGGGGAGGGCGGTAGATGTGGTCTATCTTGACTTAAGCAAGGCGTTTGACACGGTCTCCCACAGCATCCTCATAGGGAAGCTTAGGAAGTGTGGGTTAGATGAACGGACAGTAAGGTGGATAGAAAACTGGCTGAAAGATAGAGCTCAGAGGGTTGTGATTAGGGGCACAGAATCTAGTTGGAGACCAGTGACGAGTGGTGTTCCCCAGGGGTCAGTACTGGGTCCAGTCCTCTTCAATATATTCATCAATGACCTGGATGAGGGGATAGAGTGCACCCTCAGCAAGTTTGCCAATGACACAAAGCTGGGGGGGGCGGCCGACACACCGGAGGGCTGTGCTGCCATACAGAGAGACCTGGACAGGTTGGAGATCTGGGCAGAGAGAAACCTTATGAAATTCAACAAGGGCAAGTGTAGGGTGCTGCACCTGGGGAGGACCAACCCCATGCACCAGTACAGGTTGGGGGCTGACCTGCTGGAGAGCAGCTCTGTGGAAAGAGATCTGGGAGTCCTGGTGGACAACAGGATGACCATGAGCCAGCAATGTGCCCTTGTGGCCAAGAAGGCCAATGGCATCCTGGGGTGCATCAAAAAGAGTGTGGCCAGCAGGTCAAGGGAGGTCATCCTCCCCCTCTACTCTGCATTGGTGAGGCCACACCTGGAGTACTGTGTCCAGTTCTGGGCTCCCCGGTTCCAGAAGGACAGGGAACTGCTGGAAAGGGTGCAGCAGAGGGCTACCAAGATGATTAGGGGACTGGAACACCTCTCTTATGAGGAAAGGCTGAGGGATTTGGGTCTCTTCAGTCTGGAAAAAAGACGGCTGAGGGGGGATCTTATCAACACTTATAAATACTTAAAGGGTGGGTGTCAGGAGGATGGGACCAGGCTCTTTTCAGTAGTGCCCGGGGACAGGACAAGAGGCAATGGGCACAAACTTGAGCACAAGAAGTTCCACCTAAACATGAGGAGGAACTTCTTTACCCTGAGGGTGGCAGAGCACTGGAACAGGCTGCCCAGAGAGGTGGTGGAGTCTCCATCTCTGGAGACATTCAAAACCCGCCTGGACATGTTCCTGTGTAACCTGCTCTGGGTGACCCTGCTCTGGCAGGGGGGTTGGACTAGATGATCTCCAGAGGTCCCTTCCAACCCTATGGTTCTATGATTCTATGATTCTATGATTACCACCTGCCCTCGGAAGCTAAGCTTAGGTATGTGGATGGCAGACCACCAGCAGGCAGGAGGGCAGCAGTGCGGGAAGCGTCCTGGCAGTCCATTCGGTAGATATCACTGGTCCCTTGGAGCCACCACTGACTGCTTCCCTGGCTCCACCATAAAGGCTGCTCTACTGCTGGGGTGGGAAGAGGTATGAAAGAGAGCACTGAACCAGTCATTACGGGACGGTGGCACCCTTCAGAAGAGGATGGGTGTTAATCACACTGACTTTGCTAAATTGAATCCTCCTAAAGCACCTGGTTTTTCATCTCCTGTGGTTAAATCTGGAAGATGTAGGCTTACTTTCTTCAGCCAGACTGTTGCAGAGTTTTTATTCGGTATTAATCAATTGCATCAAAAGCCAAAAGGAGTGATAATAGAAAGCACCCCAGCACTTGTCATCATTCAAAATTGGTGTGTGTGGGCACATATGCACTCACACACATAGCTATAAATATATCTATCAGATACTACTATAGATCCATTAATATTCAGACTGTATAGAAGTAGGAACAAGGGCAAAGTACTGTTTCATTCAAGAAATAAGGATTACTATTGCTTTAAAATATTTTGGTTTATATTTTATTTCATTTTTTTTTTTAAATTTGCGGTTAATTGTCCTGTTAGAGAAGTCTTTTTTGTTCTAATTTTTAAACTATAAACAAAGCAACTATGAGATTAGCATATGATGCATGCCATTTACATTAGTTAGTAAAGGGGTTTTCAAAATAGTCCACCAACACTTAGGAAATGTTGCCTTTGACCCGAATGGAAGAGAGTTACACCAACACAGCGATTTTGAAATCTAATGAATTGCAAAACATCATTTAAACATTGAAATAAGTATTTATTCAAAACCTGTATATTTATTAAAATATTATATTTAAATTAAATAACTGAATATGACATATTTATAACTATTTAAACAGCAAACTGTTATTCATTTCAGAGTAGAATAGTCTACCCACAGTATATTTGTCTATAAGGCTTCTTCCTTCACCAAAGTGGAACCAAGTCATATGCAAACTGTTGCAAAAAGAATGAAATCAAAGTGGTTTAACTGGAATATAATTATTCTTTTCATCATCATTCACCATTCCAGTTGCTCACATCAGCAAGGTCAGAAATTAATGATTTATGTTTACAGTATATATTTAAGTGTTTTGCTGTTCTAAGGTATTTAATTAATGGAACTTAGATGGTTTAAAAAAAAAAGGAAAAAAACACCTTTCACTGTACGGTCTCCCAAGAACCTGCCATGTCATGAAGACAAGTATCTGAAAAATGCACGTACTTACTATCAGGCACTGAGCAGAGAACATTCTTGGGATCAGTAATTTTACCAAAGTCAAAGGAGAATATAGTGTTCATCACTCTTACAGAGAACCATATTGTGACAGGTACACTTAAATATATGACTGCGCCTGAAAAGAACTGTGAGAAAAGTGATTTTCAATCTGTAAATCTTAGCACAGTGTCAGTAAACACAATGCAAAAACATAACAGGCAGCGCGAGAGAAATAACTGATATTAATATTTCTTTTTTAATCTACATCTGCTGTTTATCAATAGGAATAGAAATTGTTACTTTCTGTGTCTCAAAAATTGGACTGTGCATTCTCTGAAGAACATAATTTTTTGGTTTCAGAACAGTAAATGCACAGTTGAATATTTACCCAGTCCAAATCAATTAATAGCATGCTAGCTCCGTATAACAATACTAGGTATTAGCAATATCACATCATAGAACATACTATCTTTTAAACAGTTTGAACCACTACTTTTCTTCTTTACTATAAGAGTCATGAGGATGTGTTTACTGAAACTATTTCTAACGATAAAACTGAGGAGACACATCAGGAAGATCTGTAATTTAAAAAATTTCGGCACATGAATTAATAAAAAATATACTCTCCCATTAGTTCTGGATTATATTTTCCCAAAAGATCCATACACACAAAAACCAATCCTCAAACATTCTCTTCCTAGAGGATACATCTCATTTATTAATGCCAAAGAGAAATATCAATATTTACACTACTGTTTGAATCAAAGACCAAATTAGATTGTTCAACCTGACGCATGAGTCTGATTTGGTATTTCTGCACTTAGTAGGAGATGGTCTAAGCCTAAGAGCTATACCTATAAGGAAATAATTTAGTAGAATAGGAGAATATTAATTGTGCATAAAAGTAGGTAAGAATCACAACTCGTTAACAATTTGAATTGAAACATAAAAAACCATCTTGGGATGGGACCAATCAATTCATCTGAAGGACTTTGTCTGCCCGCTTCAGGAATGAACATAATTTTTGTCAAATCATTTTATAAAGTCTATTTATACATTTGCCTCTCAACTTCCTGTGGTAATGCATGTCCTCATAAACTTTAAGAATTGTGTTTTCTTTCTATAGATTCAAGACAACTTACTTCAATTCTGCATTTAAAAATGAAAGAAGTGTTTGGTTACAAAACTGAAGTTAGACACACTCTTTTAAAGATCCCTGTTCTACTTTTCTTTTTAATCTCCAGTTTAAATCTTTGACCGGCACTAAGGTGTGGGCTGTCTACCTACCCAGGATGCACAGGTGTGACTGTTTTATAACGTGCATTACAAAATGAAAAGCTCAGGTAAACAGAACTATATACAGGGAGAATTTCAGGTACTTAGAGTGAGGAATCCTAGAGAGACGGGTAAGCGAATCCAGAATTGTGACACAAAAAACCCTTTTCTTATTTCCACACTGGATCATTCTCCATGCTCTCCAAAACCCATGCTTGACGGTTTGATTGATCCAGAGGCTTCATATTGAGTAACGTTCCATGTGAGTGGTTCACTGTATCAGGGTATTGCACTCAAGCTTGTGGGCACCTTTCCTACTGATCAAGTGCACTGCAGCACTTCAGATATGAGCCATTTCAGGTGCTCGTACACCCTGTCAGGTCAGGCACACACAGTACACGTCTATCTTGTTTAAAACAAACCCTTTGAGGTAGAAATACACTAACTAATCAGTCCGTTCCTCAGGCCAAAAAAACCTGTGAGCCCAGCGAGGGGCGTGCAACAGCAGAATCAGTACCTGTCACATTAGCTTGTAGGTTGATACGTGCTGCTTAAGAAGCCTCTGAGCCTTTTGTGAGATCCATTTCACACAGAGTCAGTCTCTTGCTTCTCTGCCTCTTTGGCCTCTCAGCAGACTGAACCACCGGAGCACAAGCCATCAACTTTATAGAAACCTGATGTGACATTTTAGCTCCTAAAATTCAGTTACATTTGATGTAGACTGGGAAAGGTTTAAGTATCTGTAAAACTTTGAAAGTCTGATAGGAATAACTGTGAAACATATTCTGTTATGTAAAATAGCAGGTGCACGTGGCTACGTGGAGTTACTCCTCTGTTCATGTTAAAGAGATTCTCATGAGATTTACACTAGTAATATATTTCCCCTGTAACTGAATAAACAAATGGGTTAAATGACAGAGAAAGGTTCCTTGTCTGTGTTGCCTGTATTCCCTACTGTAGGTCAGTGAGCATCATGATTTGGTGAAAAGGAGCGATTTTGTATTCGAGGATCAAGTCTTAATTAAATTAGTTACAGTTGGGGTTATTCTGTGACATTTTCATGTACACTGGGAACCCAGCTGATACTGTCTGAAAGTATTGCTAATTGTAGAGCTGGTTTTGAATGAAAGCCAGGTCTTAGATTTTAAATGGTCACTAAAGAATGTGCTACTTGGTTAGAGGGATCTGGGTCTTTAAAATCCCTTTAAGGAGCACTTCTTAGTCTTTCTTGAAATGTATTTTTTCTTGTTCTATACTGATGACATCCTGACCTGTACTGTGATGGGGTAGCTAACAAGGAACTGGTTACTAATGTGGAATTTGTTATCATCTGCAAGTACTAATTTATTCTGATTAATAAAAGTATATATATACAAAGGAAAAGAAAAATCTTTCACTTGTAATAAACATTCAGATGGTGCATCCTTATGTTTTAGGACAGATGACCACTTTTGTATTTTCCAGAAGTCATCTGCTCAGAAAAAAGTAACAACAAAATACCTGGGCCTGGCACTGAAACTAAGGCATTGCTCTCTCTGTGGGAGATGTAGTTACAGCTACCTTAACTCTTCTGAATGCTCTTCGATTGTAAAGCAAAACAGTGCAGCACAAACCACCGGGGCCCGACAGGTGCAAGTAGGGATTGACATGGGTAGGGAACAGCCACCACATGGCCACATTCACATTATATTATATCACATCACATCACGCAAGGGTGCAACTGCAGTGGTTGGGATCAATCTGAAGCTAACACCCCGAAAGACTTTTCTGGTTAATTCACATGTGACTTCATCCAGAGCAATTTGGTATTAAAGTACTAAAGGTTAAGTGATGAGAAATACAGCATTTTGTGTTGAGTTCTAACATCAGAAAATAAGAGGGAATATAAGCCATGCAGCAGTGGTCTTAGTCAACAGGAATGAAAGCCATATTTCCTGGCAGAACTTGCTATATCCTTTCTGAAAAGGCTAGGAAAAGCTGTTTAACAAAGATCCAAGAAGTATCAGTACATATCTAACTGAATCTAATAATTCTTATCTAAGAAGGATGCTGTATACAACTTGCAGGTGAATATGGATTTTATGACACATCACTTGCTTTAGATAATTTTCCAGGAAATGGATTCTTTCTTTTCTCACTGGTTTTGTTTGGTTTTGGTTTGTTGGGTTTTTTTTAATAAAAAGATGGTAAATGGCATCTTCCAAATATATTCTAAATACAAACCTAAAAAGTGAGACCGTCCTTATCTGGCACCTTGAACTGAAGTCTTGAAAGATATGAACAACCCTCATTCACCTCAAAATGGTGTTAATACTGAAATAATTTTTACAATTACATTTCAAAAAGAGCAGTAAACGATTTTACTTCTGATTTCTTATCCAAGCAGTGTGTTCTCAATTGTTTGTTGTAAATTGTTTCTGTAGATGGGATTGCCAGTGTCTTGGAACCGACCACTAAAACCTCCACTTCACTAAACCATGCAAAACACGGCTACGGTATCTTCCAATTACAAACTCTGAAGGACAAAGAAAAAAAGTAAAATATTCAAAATAATATTCAAATAAGAAAGAAAAGGACAGCATACTATTTCTTTGAAGCTGTATTTTACCACTTCAACAGAGAGGTGGACAACCCTTGATTTCAGCTCCTTTTACTCAGCCTCTTATGGTCTCAGACGTACAGTTATTGAAGTTCTAGGCGCGACTGTCTTCTGTTACCAGCGCTTTGGAGAGTGGTCTGGTCACTTGAATGGTCATTTCACAGAAGAATGAAACATTTCTGGGAAACTTTACTGGTTGCAAAGTTGAGCAGCACAGTTTAAACAGCTATAGCAAATAACTGCATTCAATGCGTATTTATTCTACTTGGGTGTGGGGGAACTAAAAGCACACACACGGACAAATATTACTGCTCTCCACAGTTACGCAAACTTACTAATATTAAATCAGGAGGTAAGGTAAAGGAAATATTTAGAAGTGCAATTTTTGGATATCTAACGAAAACATCAGCTTGAAAAAATCGTTTCCTTTTCTTAATTGCCTAGTTCACTTCAGTAGACAACATCAGGGATGCCAATACCACAATTTTAAGTGTTAGCAATTTGAGTCACCGAATGCCTATCAATACTCAAAGCAAATAAAGGAAGCCTTATGACTTAGGATCAGCATCAATATTTCCTGGAATAGATATAGGGAAAGGGCTAGTCATATTATATTGGTTAAGTCTGTCCAGACCTTTGCATATACAGAGCAGCATTACAGGCTTTGTTCCTAAAGTGGAGGCTGTTTCAAAAAATCTGGAGAAAAATGCTGTTCTGACTGCATTGATCTCTGAAAATCCATCATTTCAAATCTCCATATGCTCCAACATCCTGCATTAGAGCACCAGAAAGACCAAGACCCTTGCCAAGAACTTCAGGTCAAATTTTGTGGAAGTCCATGTAGCCTTTGCTATGAATTCCCAGAATTAAAGAGAAAGTGAAAGCTGCATGAAAAGTTGTGCATGTACTGAAGGCAAGAAGCATTTAATGTGTTGAAAATGAAGGAACTGTTTGACATGAAATATTGGGAAAGTAAATTCCTATTTAAAAAAAAAAAAAAGCAGCCATCATCACACTGTAGCAGAAACACAGCAGTTTAATCTTTTAGAGTGAAAATAACTTCTAACACTGACAGCTTGGTATCTGTCTGTATGGCTTAGTTGTCTGGCATGTCAACCTTTGCCAGCAGAAGTGTTTGTTTGGAAGGACAGAAAAACAATCCTAGGACGCTTTTCATGTTTCTATTCTTTGTTACCAAATCAAAATCATGGCCATCGATGTCAACAGAAAATTGGCTCCCAAACATTAGCTCGTTCCAGACCAGTTCTTTTCAAAGTTTGTTTACAGGGTTTTGTACCAGCAGATGAAACTGGGACACGTACTTTTCTTCCCTTTTCCTCCCTCATAGCCTAGAGCTTAACACAGTCACCAAAAAACAACCTTGAGTTCTTATTTTGTCTGATTTTGAAAAATGGAACTGAACTTAAATCTTCTACATTCAAGATGCATCCCCTAAACATTAAATACTTGATGGAGCTTTCGCTCTCCTGTTGAAGCTGTTTCGTCTTGTATAAGCCATGAGTTCTTCTCTAGAGGAGAGCCTTAAATATGAATCTCACCTTGAAGGGTCATGCCCTAGCAGCACTTTCTGATCCTCATTAAGTTCTTTTGAAGTGCTTATAATAGGTACAAATATTTTGGTTACATCTCAGTGCAGTAGCTATTCCACTACTGCTTCTTTGCTACAGAGATAATATTTTTCACACTTTCCTTTTTTTCACATCTTTGTTTCCTCTACCAACCTACTCTGGCCTTAAAATTGTTGTTCCAACTATCCCAAATCAAACTGTTGCCTCAAAGGTAATTTTCCTATTCTTCCATTGCCTTACTTTTATGTGCTGCGTCAGGTGCCAATTAGTTCTCTTTTTTCAAAACTATTTCTAGCCTTTATTCTAAATCTCCACATTCTGAGGTTTAACCTTTTAAGATATAATCCATAGCACTGACAAAATGCTATGAAGCAGCAAGTCAAGCCTGGAGCACTAGTGTGCACACAAGATATATACTGTCGCAAAGTGCATAAATTATTTTAAATCAAATGAAGAGCGATACAGTCTAAAATGGTTAAGAAGCTCTCCTCTAACAGACATCTTTCTGATAGTGATAATAGCTTTAATTGCTTAGTGCCTTCCTGCTTCTTTCTGTGCGATTGCTTACGTATGGAATTCTTTGGTAGTGTAGCTGCCATATTAATGAATAATGAAATGAACTACCTGAATTAAAAAACAGTAGCTGTTTTGCTTCTCTGTCTGAACTTTCTTCCTTCCAACTGCAGTTCTGCAGTGCAGTTTACCAATAAACTGATTTATCATGTTTGCATCTGTTCCACCAGTCTATCACGGATCAGTCACGACAACTCTTTCTTTCTGCTTTTAAAGCTTCTCCAAAATCGCGTTGATAACCTAGAGAGTGAGCAACCTGGCAGAAACTTTCCACTTGTAAGTCCCTACTGTTTCTAGATCACTGTTCCCTGCCACCCTTTCCATGCAGATCGGGTCCAAAGGAGGTAATCTAGTAAAAATAACAGTAATATTTAGTGCTAACAAGATGGGTCTGCAAAATGTAACAGCTTTTCCTTTCCAGATATTAAAACTGCGAATGGGCTTTCACAATGTGTTTCTAGCAGTAGCGATAGCGATCAGATGATGGATAACTTCACAGTTGGACTCGATGATTTTAAAGGTCTTTTCCAACCTAAACGATTCTGTGATTCTATGAAAAGAAACCCATCTTACATTCTATAATGTCTTTCTCAGAAACTGTCTTTTCATTTCCCAGTAGTTGGCTATTTGCTTTAGCTATTCCATAATACTTTTAAAATAAAAGTGAGCATAAATATTTTGACATTTTATATATGCACAGAATTTTCATTTGGAAAACATGATTCTTTTAATCTCAAACAGACAAGGGAAAGCCTTTTCAAGCTGGCACTTTCCCCTTCCAATCTGTTACAAGGCAGCCTCAGATAACCACACACAGTCTTGTTATAAACACCATCTTGCTATGCAACTTAAAGTGTCTGTCAGAAAGTCAAGTTTTTTGTTACTTTTTTATAAATGAGTTAAACTAGTACACTCTTCTGATAACAGATGACTCTCCTTATACATCACCCTGCAAATTCACACATACATTTCTGAATGAAAGAGCCGCAACTAAACGTTCTTTTTGCTTGTATCCACCACAGTACTATGGTTTTATAGACCACCTAATAATCAGAGATGACAAAAAAAAAAGGGGGGCCCTCTTTGTCTAAATCGTTACTTTGTTTCTCTCCCCTGGCTTTCTATTTCCCTCCCAGCACTACCATCACCATCAGAAACGACATATTCCGCATTACTAAACAGCAAGAGCCATAGGGCTTTTCACTTCTAATTTCACGCCATAATAAAATGCAGTGGTTGTTTCACTGGGAGACCTGAAAAGCCTTCCTTTGTGAGGCTTGTTTGACGGTCAGGTTAAGTATCACACTCTGGCAGCAGGCATCTGTGCGTGCCGCTTCACGCAGTTATGGCAAGGGGGGAGGAAAAAGGACAGAAAAACGAAAAGGAGTTTGTCTTGAAAAAAATATTCATCCCCTACTCTGAAGCAAGCAATTTACGTTCTATTGCTTGACCCAAATATTTTTAAATATGCCTCATCGATAAACCAATCAATCTAATAATAGCAAGTCTAGAAAGTTTTCAGTGTACTCAGAGTTACGCTTGTTGCTTTAATGGAAAAATCTATTGACCTAAAGTGGACTGATGATACAAATTTGTGTAGGTGAGAGGAAGGGAAAAGGATCCAAAGAAATAAATCTGTGTTTTTATTAATTTCAGAGTAAACAAATTCACCAAAAAAAAAACAGTGATGGTGATCAGCAATAACAAACAAATATGGTGTTTCTAAAAAGTACCAGCATCATATGTAAAAGAAACATTGCTTCGTTCTATAATAGAAGTTAAAATTCTGTTAATCCCAAGTACAACAGGAACAAAATCACAAAATGTAACAGGAAACTCTGTGAAGTGTTCTAAACTTAGTTTTAAATAGATTCCCACTACACAAAGAATGTTTTTCTGTCCCATGTTTAGAAACCCTATTGTATCCATTGAATCTTTTGTAAAAAGAGATAATGTGATTCCTTTTCACAATAATACCTTCGTGTCTCTTAACATAGTCTACTGAAACACCCAAATGAGTAAAACTTTATATCAGTTTACATGACAATTCATAGAATAAACACAGCTGGATAATAATGTAAAAGTTAGATAGTTTCACATATTATTTGCAAGAAAAAAAAAAGGAAAGCTTGTGATTTAAATAATACAGTGTCTGAATACCCTAGAAAATCCAAAGTAACTAAAATAGCTATCTTGTTTCAAAGGAATTTCTGTCAAAGGTTATTACATAAATGCCTTCCCTCCTATTATTTTTCAATGCATGCTACACATAGGCAAGAAAGCACTTAAATGCTAAATTTCTTGATAAGTCTCTCTAATTGTTGTATTTTTTAGGTTATGGTTACATGATGGGCATAAGCAAATGTAAATCTACAATGCTACCAGAAGAGGAGCAGTCCCGTACTGGGACTAGCACTCCTTTGGATGTAAATGTGCTGAAACAGGCACCTGGATGAAAAAGTGACCAGTTTTTAGCCAAGTAAACTTCCCCATTCAGCTCACTCAGTAGTCTCATAAAAAGTAGCCGCCTGGATCGGGGACGTGCACAAGAGGGAAGGAGAGAGGAGTGTGTAAACACCCCTCTAATTGATAGCCTGCTCTTACAGCAGCTTAAGCCAGTCATAAAACCACAGTCTAAAAAACAACTACTATCTCGTTTTCCCTCCAAGGCTGAGTAATAAAGGTTGACATTATGGTGTTGAGAGGGAAGTGGGACAAACTGGCAGCTGAGTTAATAAATAAATAGTTCTGATTAAACTATCATAGAATGTAATAAACCGTTAAATCAATCCTTGGCCTTGTGCTGGAAAAATCGAGCTGGATACGTTTTCCCTGGCAAGAGGTCTGGGCCAGTTTACTGGCCATTTCTTCTTTCAGGGCCAAAGGGCAGGTGATTCGGCTGTCCACACTGCGCCCCAGGAACATATTCTGCTTTCAGTGTTCATGAAAGCAGTAGTTCCCTCTGCAGCTCCAACAGGCATCATTGCATTACTTTACAGTATAAATTTAGAATGTTAATTGGGCAAGCAGAATTTTCCTTAAATATGAAATTTGGCTGGCAGATATTACTCCTACAAGGATTCTAGGATTGTCACCGAATATGCAGCTTTTTTTTTTTTAACTTCAGCTTGGAAGCTGAGAATTTTGATTCATTAGCGACTGATTTCTAACATTATTAAAAACATACTGATCCTTCCAGTCATGGACTACAATACAAAAAGCAAAAGACTGATGATAATATACTTCTAGTCATCCTAAAGTGACCTATCGTAGTGTGCAGATGTTAAGACAATGAAATGGAATATAACTGTGATAAAGGTGATGCTATAGCACAGCAAAAAATGTAAAGTGGAAATTTGGGATATGTAATGTTTCTAGTTTTATGCCATTCACCTTAATGGGACACTTGAGCAAGCTCTCAGAGGAATCAAAGAGAGTAAGATTATGGAGGCATGTTGGTATGAAGTCCCCAGAGAACAACTGTCTGAAAAGCAGCTCTTTGCACAGCACTCTGTATGCTGACAGATGAAATTAATAGCTTGCCTTTTTATGTAAATGTATGCAAGGAAATGCACACTAGTTAATGAAGTATAGACATAGGGTCACAACCAGAAGTCATAATTCTAGATTAAATCAGCACAGATTGCAGGTGCCCAGCAATCTCAGGAACTGAGTCACTGTGATTGCTCAGAGGCATCCTAAATCTCATGGTAATGCATATCTAGAAAAGAGTACTAGAATACTAATACTAATAAGAGTACTAGTTTGGATAGAAAGCAAGTACCTTTGAGCTGCTCTGTAGTTACTGCCATTGTAAACTGCAAAACTTGACAATCCTGAAAAATCTTCACTGAGGGCCCTAGAGTTGCAGCAGCTCTAACTGGATGTCATTTTTTACCATTCATCTCAATACCGACAGGGTTAGGTTGGGCAGTAGTGGTACGATGGCAGGTTGGAGGACTGTGTGCAAAAGGAAGAAAGAAAACAACGGCGCTGGATGAGGGGAACAGAAAAGAGGGAGTGGCGAAAAATAGTCCTGCAAAGCTTTTCATGTGAAGTCATCTGTAAGGATCACAGTACGTCCTCGAGGGTATATTAATGTCTAATCAAATACTGCGGCTTTTCATTCAGTTAGGATGCTTCCAAGTTTTCTGTTTTCTGTATAGCTACCTGTTTCAATGAAATGTTTTAGAGATTTTAAGAGTTAAACTCTCCCTTGGAAACCAAACATGGGGAAAGAAAGTACATAAGGCAGCTCTACCTCTTCCCCTCCTCAGCTGGACAGGAGGAGAAAATTACAATGAAAGGCTCCTGGGTTGAGATAAGGACAGGGAGATCACTCACCAATTACTGTCACAGGCGAAACAGACTCAACTTGGGGAAATTAACATAATTTATTGCCAATCAGAGTACAGTAATGACAAAATAAAAACAAATCTTAAAACATCTTCCTCCCAGCCCTCTCTTCTTCCTATGCTCATCTTCACTTCTGCATTCTCTACCTCCTCCCTCCGAGCAGCACAGTGGGACGGGCAATGGGGGTTGTGGTCAGCTCATCACATGTTGTTTCTGCCACTCCTTCCTCCTCAGGGGGAGGACTCCTCACACTCTTCCCCTGCTCCAGCATGGAGTCCCTCCCATGGGAGACAGTCCTCCATGAACATCTCCAGAGTGGGTCCTTCCCATGGGCTGCAGTTCTTCATGAACTGCTCCAGTGTGGGTCCTTTCCATAGGGTCCAGTCCTTCAGGAACAGACTGCTCCAGCATGGGGCCCCCATGGGGTCACAAGTCGTGCCAGCAAACCTGCTCCAGCGTGAGGTCCTCTCTCCATGGGATCCTAAGTCCTGCCAGGAGCCTGCTCCAGCACAGACTCTCCATGGGGTCACTGCGTCCTTTGGGTGCACCCACCTGCTCTGGCCTGGGATCCTCCACGGGCTGCAGGTGAATATCTGCTCCATCATTAACCTCCATGGGCTGCAGGGGAACAGCCTGCCTTGCCATGGTCTTCACCACAGGCTGCGGGGGAATCTCTGCTCTGGAGCCTAGAGCACCTCCTCTCCCCCTTTCTTTACTGACCTTGGTGTCTGCAGAGTTGTTTCTCTTACATATTCTCACTCCTCTCTCCTGGCTGCTGTGGTGCAGCAGTTTTTTTCCCCTTCTTAAATATGTTATCACAGAGGTGCTACCACCATCACTGATTGGCTCAGCCTTAGCCAGCAGTGGAACCACCTTGGAGCCAGCTGGCACTGGCTTTGTTGGACATGGGGAAAGCTTCTGGCATCTTCTCACAGAAGTTACCCCTGTAGCCCCCCCGCAGCTACCAAAACTTTGCCATGCAAACACAATACACGAGCCCTACTGCAGGATTCAGCTTCAGATATCTGGGCTGCATGTCTACATGCAAGACAGGGACCCAACTTCCCTTCATCTGATGGAGATCTAGCCAATACAGTCAATGGCATGTGAAGAACCACTCAGCGATCCAAATACAGGTGTCTCCTACAGGGTGAGATAAGTAGTTCTCTGGACGTTACGGACTGTACTAACTGCATTCCTGTTGACAATGGAGGGAGCCTGGATACCTCCATGATGTGTAAATTGTATAGAATCCAAAATTCAGGTGTTTGAATCTCATGTTAAGTCCCACCACTGGTCGAAGTACTGTAAATTTAGTTAGCATGATGGGATTATTGTTTTAGGAAACCATTTCTTTCTCTGAACTGTAATATTCCAGAATATTCCTCAAAGTAGAATACTTCTGTAACAAGTATTTCAGGCACACATTTCTAGTCTTGTGGCTGTATTATATTTCTTAAATGTAAGAACACTCAGTCATAAAATTAGATAGAAAAGTACTCATGAAGAGACTTCTGAACAAGACATAAGATATAATCTGGTTTGTTTCACTGCCAGTCACATTTGTTACATGAGTTCAATCATTTTTACTCCCTCAACCCAATTTGAATTTATATAATTTTCAATTGCTGTAATATTTCAAATATGTTTAGACCTATGTATGAAACCACCAAGGCACTATTTTTTGCTTATTCAAACAAACTGTCTTAGTCATTTTATACTTTCCACAGTATTTCTTTGGGCAAGTAGCTAGAGACTAATGTGTAAGCACCTTCGGGTAACCATACTATATTTGTCTGAACAAATGCACAGTTGATGCTGTATAATAAAAAAACAGTTCTCTCTTTTTCCTAATCTCCACAAGACAGTTAGATACAATTTTTCTACCACCATGTAAAATTGCCACTGCCCAGCAGCAAAACTGCTAGCATACTGAAACTGTTTACAGAATTACTTGTAACATAACATAGACATATAGTCTTTATTGTAAAGCCAGTTGTTACAAGTCAAATCACAAAAACTACCCTTTTTTGGGAACAGTGCAAAAAGTTTTGAACAGTGTTTTTTATACACAACAAAATGAATAATATTTCAGGATTTGACTATTAAAAGTATCTTAATAATGTCTGGCTGTGAAGAAATATAATACCTCTCCTGCATTTTACAATTGCTTAATAGAAAGGCTGTAAAAGCATCTGACAAATGTATTCTTCAAGTATCCTAAAATTTGCTTACACATTCATAGAGAAATGACCTGTTTTATGGTTTAACCTCAGTTACTCAGTATCATAGGACCAATTTTGTGCTTGAATTAACATATGCAATGCTCATTAAAATCAATAGGAGCCACCCAGGCAACCAAGGAGACAGAGTTTGGCCCAAAGTACCAAAGCATATTAAGAATAATTTATGTATTTGGCAAAAATTCTGGAACAATATTTAGGCCAAGCCACTTACATAAACAATCCTTCCATTCATATTCTTAGAAAAGGCAACAGTAACAACAGCTGTCACAGCTTGTTGTCCAAATACACCTTTCTCTTTTTAATTTTAACCTCTTAGAGTAATCTGTACCTGCATTTTTAAGAAATTAATTTCAAATTATGTCTTTTTCAGTTCTCTTCTTCTATGAGTACAATTTTCCTTCAGATGTTAAAAAGTAGCTTGAAAAGGATATTCTTCTAAATTGTGGCCATTACAGTTGATTTACTTACTTCTTCCTCAGTCCTTTTATGTGTCTTCTTCTTGTTCAGTATAAAAACTAAAATCCTTTCCAGGCCTGAAGATGACCAACAGAGATGGCTATATGAAGGTGCTTTAGATATTAGAGCCTTTCCAGAAAAGGGGCATCACTGTAGGCAAAGATGGACTTCATCTGTGTTAGAAAATTTACACTTCTTGAGTGTATTTCAGGCTCTACCTTGGTTACTAAGATTCATGGTACATACAAAATCATTCTAATTTAGATGAAGCTTACAGTATCATATAATGTGCTTTTAAAGATACAGCCTATCACAGTTAACACAATTTATTCTGTACCCGTAACAGCTATTTTACGCCATTATAATTGCACCACTATAAGCATTTTGCTAGAGGACTATCAAAAAGTTCTACCTCTCCAATCTATACTGCCAAACTAGCTGCTGATACAGTTTTATATTTTTCTTCTCTCCTGGATCTGACAACAGCATAACTAAGGTGAGGTGTTAAGACAATTAACATATTTTTTAAAAGAGAAGAATTCTAGCCAAAGATCATTATAACTCAGTTCTTGAAAAATGTCACTATATCTCTCCAGGCACAAATCCAATCCAAGAAGTCAAAGGAAAAAAAACATGCCATCCCCATCTGTAACGCATTTTAGACTAATTTATTGCCACTAACTGTTCTCAAGTAACTGACTTGCTCTGCAAATACTATAAGCTAAAGCTTTCACTTAAGAACTTTATTTCATTTGCTTCATGGATTGTTTTGGCACATTTTGCTATTTCCCGCTGCAAAAGTAGGGCTAAATTTCATATACTCTGAAAACCTCCTTGTAATATCTCAGAAGAAGAGAGAATACTCTGCAGTTTGTCATTTGCCACATTAATAATCCAAACCGCTCCAGTTACCCCCAATCACATTTTCTATGTGAATCTCCAGAAGTTATTTCCTTCATGAAAGCATTTTACTGATTTTCCTAAATGACACACCATCTTACAGTCAGATTTGCTTTTAAAAAAAGTAGAAATGTAGCTTTAACAGTATTGCTTTGACTACTACAACACAATATACAGTGTAGAAGATAAGGATGTTTGATGTTTGAAACAGTGACTTCAAAACATGAAGAAAACAGAAGCAGACTAAACAGTGGCATCTACTTCCCAAATTTACATAAGAAACAATTCCATGAGTTCAAAATACTCACAGTCCTCTCACTATATGCTTGATGGTGTCTACATCCTAAAGCTTTTCAGGATGTTTTTTTGTTTTGTCCTCACACTCAGTTACGCTGGTTCCTTACAAAAGCTTTATTCAACTTTATGCAGATTACACACAATACAAGACCCATTGTGGGCTTTACCTTCCAGTGCACTGCCTGCTTGTAGAGCCATTCAAACCAAGCACAAATCAAGTGATACAAAAACAGAACAATAGTGTTTTCCAACTCATTGGATCCAGTTTGGAAATTAGAGATGGTGTCTTTACAAAGCAATTGGTGAAGGTTAAGTGAGAGGCATACAAAAGTATTAGTCAAGATGTAGTTCAAGAACAGGCATCCTTCCCCACTGCTATTAAGTAAAGTACTGGAAGTGAGAGGATACTCAAGTTGAATTGTGTTTTATAATAATGGAGAGCACTTTTGCAGAGACGAGCAGGTGAGGCTCCTAGAACAGCATAAACCAAATCAACTACAGGCAGATGATCTGGTTCTGCCCTCCCTCTCTGTCTGGGCTGCCCATTGTGTTTACTCTTTTGCTCTTCAACTGAAAAAGTGAACACACTTTTAGGGTGTCAATGCTGAAAACTCTCCCTTTGCTCATCTCCTCCACCTCGAGAAGTTTTCATCCAGACATGTGAGTTGACCTTGTTCACTGCAAAGTCAACATGAGGTAGTGGGAGAAAACAAGTAGCCGGGGGAAGGGAAGACTGCCTCTTGCCAGATCAACCAATATATAAAACAGCCTTATGGCCAGCCCACCCCAAAACATATTCTGATTTGGAAATTTCCTTTTTCTTCATCCATTTACTAAATGGAGAAAACTTTTGGATTTTAAAGTGACCACCAAATAAACATTTTTTGTTTTCTTCTACTTCTGCATTTCAAGATGTGAACTGCTTCCATGATCCTCAAAGAAAGGAGTACTGCATTCTAAACTAATAATGCCTTTTTTGCATGTTCAAGGTCTCATATATAGAGACATAAATTTGAGCATCAGAAAACATACTCATAAAGAAGATAGTTATGTCAACATGCTGCTCTATGACTGGTCTAGTGATCAAATTCTCACACTGAAATTAAAATTTGGTCATTAAATCATCTCTGATAGAGATAATTTGCTACTCATTCAGGTAGAAAGCTTATACACTTTTAGGCTGGAAAATAATATTTGCAATCATATTCTGACCTTCTTACTTCACTGTCAAACTGGCACAGGTGTTAAGGAGCAGAGGAAAGCTTTTTTTTTTTCCCTATTTTTGCATGCCCTCTCTTAAAGCAACAAGTTATGGGAGTTGAAGAATTTACCAGGTTACAATTCTGGGCTCCCAGCTGCCTGCAGCAAGCATTCACAGATCTCACACGGGGATATGATATACAAGAGCATACTGCCTTTGTCTTTTCCCACTCTAGAATGTCTCACCTTCTATCCCAACTACATATTCTTTTCTCTGGATCTTCACAAGAGCCTTGGGTGCATGCAATTTTTTTGCAGTGTCTATTCTGGTGAAATTCTCCTTAAAAAAAGCTCAGGGGCTTCTCAAGTGCTTCTCAGCAACATGAAGAATCCAGGCTGGAGAAGCGAGATAAGTACTTACTTTTCCTGAAACTAATATTTTGGTAGATAGCAAAAATGTAAATGAACAGATCTTTATCAAACCCTGAAAAGCTTAAAATGCAAAAAATGAAGATATAATACTAGCTAAATTAATAATAATGAAAAATAATCAGAGGAAGGGGAAGGAATTGCATTCTGAAAATTCTATCATAAGAAATAAGACTTGTAAAACTGAAAACAATAATCACAAGTAGCCAATATGGCTTCAAATCAAAGTCAACTGAAATCAACGATACCTTTGCATTTACTTCAGCAGGCTTTCAATAGGACTATAATTGCTTTAATTGAGTCTTGAAAGATAACCCGTGATCACATCATGTACATTATCATAATAGATAGTTGAAAACTGAGAATGTTAATCACAAAAGGCCTTTTTTCCCCACTTGTTTACCATCTCTGTAGTTTGAATGAATGCATTTTTGTAAATATTTATTCAAGTTTGTATTTTTTTCACCATTATCTTCTAAACGAAAAGTTTTACATTGTTCAAACAACGTTATGTATTTCTGTTTACTCAAGGTATGAAACAGCTTGCCCTCCAAATAAAAGTTACAGTTCTGTCCTACCATTTCCTTCCAGTGTAACTCATTTTTCATTTTATCAATGAAAAATTAGCAGATTGTTGTTTCCATAGTTGAGCATGTTTTCAGTGCAATGTTAAAACATGAAACATTTAAAACTTTGTTTACTGGACTTCATCAAATTTATAGAAGTAAACATTGCACGCAAATGTTTACATTATTGTAAAAATGTCTATAAAGTGGTGATTTTATTAATCTGTCCTAGTAGTTGTTGCCTATCACTCTGAGGGAACAGTAAAATTATTGTACAGGATTTTGCAGCAAAACTTGTCTCCTGAAGCTTTTCTACAAAACAGAAAACATTAATTTCTACACAACCTTGCAACTGTACCAGTTTCCTAGAGCTTTTCATCCGTTTCAAAAATATTGTGTCTAATTACTAACTTTGCTGAACTTGATAGTAACTTCATTTGCATGGCTCATAGGTGTTGCATTCACACATTTATAATAAAGAATTGTTCAAAGAAAATGTGTCCAGCTCAAACTACAGTTCTTAATTGTTAAAGCAGATCCAAATTAGCATTCACAACCTGCATTTCCCTAACAACAGGCTTTCAAGCTGAAAGCAATTTGTAAGTCAAAAAGGATTTTGGTCAATAGATTCTGAGCATGCAAAACATGTTTGGCACTTAAAAATTCCAAGACCTGTTGAAAACTTATGAGTTTACATTTTCTTGTTTCCTGTTATTTTTCAGTGAAACATTATAAAATGGGTGTATGACTTGATAAAAATTGGAATTATTCCCAGACATTCATTTTAGACAAGGTTTATTGCTAATATCTGATGAAATCTTAATCTATATTTACAACAGCTCTTTACTTTGACTCCAAATGATGTAATGTCCTTATGGTTTAATAAACAGGAAAAGATGTTGAGAAAAATAATCTCTTTTGTAAATTTAAAACACATCAGCCACCTCTTCAAAATGTTTGTCTGTGCATATGTATGGATTATAAGTATAGCTGCTGCAATATGTTTACTCTAATAACCCATGCAGAACAAATCAGGCTGATTCATTGATTAATTATATAGTTAAGTTGTGTGCAACATCTAATACTGAATGTGCATAGATTACATCCAATTACATTTTTATGAGGATTTATGGTACATAACAAGTCATGAGATTTAAAAAAACTGAACAGTACTTTCCTGTTACAAAAATAGAAAAGCACACACACAACAGTTTATATTTTCCCATATTTGGTTGTTTTTGGAAGTCTGAAATATGTAGACATGATATGATGAAAGTAATACACGGTATTAGTATTTCTGCACTGCACCGCACCGCACTTTTATTTATGAGAGTGCTGAAGAAACTTCTGAAATAGTTCTCACATAATTTAAAATGTGATTTCCCCTGTGCAGTCTGTTCATGACTTAGGCAATATATGCCTTCCTTTTATTTGCATTGGAGAAGAACAAAATAATAGACTTCTCAAACCTATTATGACAGAAGAGATGCTCACCATTTTGGCCATCACTTTAAGTCTTCTCTCCCTCCCCTTTTCCCCTCAAGCCTACCCCTCCAGCTTGATGCCCTCATCTGACATACCTCCACACCTATCAACTTCTGCAACTGTATCTGGCCAGTTGGAAGAGCTTGCTAACAAGATTTATGTGGTGAAGGGAATGTAACATTTTAACATTTTAAGGCAACAGAACCATGCTGCAACATGGAAAATGTATGCCTATATACAGACTCTGTATTCTTAGAGAAGAGCACCGATTCCAAATGGGGAACAAGACTCCAGAAAACTGGAGCTCCTGCACAGCTCCCAGATAATGTATTTTGCCCTGAAGAGTAGAAGTGTTCCAAATAAGTTCCTGATCACATTGAAACAGATTCAAGTATTATCTCAGCCATGAGAACAAATGAATGTAACATCTTAGCCCACTGCGGATTTAGAACAAAGCAAGAACTTCTCCCTGAAACCTTAAAGCTGTAACTATACTTTTTCTGTGCATCAGGGGGCACACAGGTTTCGTCTGTATTTTTATTTCATATTTGTCATCTTGCATATTTTTGTTAGATACGCCACCGATGGTGTAATAATTCAGCCTGTTGAGTGAAAAAACATGGGAAATCATGTAAAGGAATTCTGAAGTCAATTTTAGTAAAAATTCTCTGAGACTGAAACAACATTTACATCAATTTCACTTCTTACTTCCTGAGACACACAATATGTTTTGCACATTGTCATGATTTTAGGAGACATGCCATCTAGGAAAAAGCAAGATCCACAGATCAAAGACTTGGCTGACAACTTTGTAGATTATTTCATTATGTAACCACTCTTCCACCCTACCCCCAAAAACAAAGGAGCTGCTACAGATGACTTCTGATAGCAACTTTTTCCTCATTGTAGTTTTAAGACACACTAGAACGATTGACAGCTTACAGAATGGCCAGCCAGACCTGTGTTTCTTTCAAATAAAATTAGAAGTATGATCATTATGGGTTTATCCAAATGCTTCCTCCATCCCCATGCCCCACACATATAAAAAAGTTAGCTGTGATTGTTTCCCACACTCAGCTGACATATTAGATGCTTCAGTATGAAATTATTCAATCAGAACATGAAACTAAATTTGTCTCAGACTCACCCTTACATATGGTGAGGTCTCTTACATACGATTTCTCTCTTACATATGATTTAAATAAGAAAATTAAAGTCATTTTTTTACTGAAGCTGAAAAAAAATACAGAAGAGCAACATAAAACAGCAGAAAAGTTTTACTTTCACAGTATAAGAGAAGGTAAAGCATTTGATTTCCTATGAACCATATTATTATCTTTTATATTCCAGGTCACAATATAGGAAATAAATGATTACACTTTCATAACATTTCACATCTCTGTCATCAAACTTCAATCGCCATCACTAAAAAGACTGAAATGATTTACACAGCAGCATGTGACAGCTTTACCCAAAGAACCGGAGAGAATAAGTGGGTAGAGGAGGGAATGAGACGTGAATTTTTAGGTTTGTTTCCGCATATAAACATGGAGAAATACTGGTGTAATAGATAAATGCATTGGCTTGATGTTTTTGAAGATTTTTGAGAGGTTCTTTTTGTGGCTATACTGCTTTGATGGTCATATCACAAATGGTGTTGGTTTTACAAACTGAGAGCTGATGAAGGTTTCGGTTGCTCTGCCTCCCTCATACTGACTACTTGCTCCTCAGAAAAGACTCCAGAAAAGGATACGTGTTCAGTGCTCATCTTCCTCACCTAACAAACCCCCATCTTAATAGTTACCAGCATTAAAGTTTATGAATCCTGTTGATACAGAAACCAGAATTCATCTCTCCCTTTCTTTCTTCCTGCCTTTGGGACAAATGTTGAGGTGCTGCACTCTAACCCACCTGGGCTATGCTAGCATTAGCTCTGAAAGTTCATCAGTATAAATCTGATTATAGTAAAGTACAAAGTGTAATGGTTACATGCAAATTTCGATTTCCAAATGTATATAACAAGAAATGTATATAAGAAGAAATGTATATAACAAAATAGGGATTCCAGATTAGGGATTGACAATAGATTTAATTTAAATTCTGAAGTCCCCCATACCATTGCAAATACCTTTTCCTACATTTCATATTAGCTCTGCATACAATACTTGCTTTAACAAGAAACTCTAAGTTAGTATGACTTCAAAGGTTAATACATATACATAACAGATCTTGTGCTTAACTCTGTGTAATAACTTCTGAATATTTCTGGAAAGACCAAACTGTGCCCAGTAGGACAGCAAAGGTGCAAGAAGTAGGGAAAATACTACGTGGGCCATCTATTTACTTATTATTTTCCTGCTTCAATTGTTAGGCCAATTGTTATCACAAGACATTACAGCAGTACACTGCTAAGAGTTGACTCTCTATTGCTAGTCCTGCAGGATTTTACTACAATCAACACAGTAAATGTTCACGACAGACCAGTATATATTAATAAAATTAAAATATTTCATCAACCATTATTATCTTTAGAGGACATTAATTTTAAAAAATCTATTAGAGTAGTTTCTCATGGGTAAGAATAATCAAGCTCTTTATCTATTTATCTGTGGTGCTGGAAATAGGGAGCTGAAGTATGGCAGAATTATTTCACACCTATCAGTTTATCACGATGCCAGTTATCATACAAAAGAAATGAAAAATATCAGAATTAATCCAAAATGTAAGTCAAGCCAAAGGCAACATATATTACAATATGACACATTGACTATTTCATAAATATCCCAGTAAAGCTTCCACTTTGGCAAAGCCATTTATACTAATACAGTCTAATCCTTTTCCTACTTAACACAAAGAAATGTAATCAACGCACAGTTATAACTAGAAGAATCTGTGAAAAGGATTATTTCCTTGGTAGAGAATATAATGAGTCCTTTTCATTGTTGCGTTATTTACTACACTTTTTCTTTGTTGTACTGAGATCAGATGCCATGAAAAATGATTATAGAATTCAGTGGTATTATCCAAGCAGATACTAGTGACCAGGCACCCTGGTCCTGCATGTGTATCCCAAAAAAAACTTCCCTAACTTTTTCTTAATTGGAAAAAAAGCAACATAAAACTAGATTTAAAATTTCACAAGAAAGCAAGCCTCTCCTCCATCAGAGTTGCTCTTGGTTGCTATTCTCTTTATGTGTCATGTACTCATATTTCTTTCTTCCCCATCTGTCATCATTTCATCATTAATTTACATAATATAACACTTAGATTTGGGTTGGTGCAGACACCTAGCAAAGACATGGGACAGCAAATACTTCCTGTTTTCACTGAAATACTTCATTCTACAAAGACAGCTGTAGGAGACAAGTAATATTTTAATTTCAAATACTATTACAGCTTTCTTCTCTAGAAAAAATTCAGTTTGTAGATAAACCCCTGTATGTAATGCCAAGCATGGAATGGAATTATTTTTCAGTACAACAGCAGATTTAGTGATATCTGTGAACTTTATTAACTCTGAAAAATTATGTCGAACAAAGTCCATAGGAGGTAAATACCATTCCGTTTTACAGATGGGGAAGTTAATGAAGAGAGAGCGAGTGCAGGATTTTCCAAGACTACTTAAAATATATCAGCAATAAGAACATGTGTCTCTCAACTCCATCTAAATCAAAAGAATCTTGCTCATACCTGAGATACAGTCACCTATAAGCAATTCATCATTTAAAATCACTTTCTCTCCCTAGACGACAGCATAGATACTCCCAAGCCTTAAGTACTATGTTCAGATTTTGCTGTGGTGATCCCCATATCCCATCTCTGACTTCTATTGTGCTCCCTTCACGCCAGAGAATACTGCATCCTGAGATTTCTTCAGGTAGGTGGCTCTGTGATTTTTTTCAGTCAAAAATGAGGCTGGTTAGCAAAAACTGTAAGTTCGTCCATCTTAGCTTGTTTTGACTGAAGCAGGTTCACTCACTAGAGTAGCAGAGTGGAGAAGCAGTAATCACCGGGATGCTATGGAGAGGGAAGAAGTGATAAACTGCTGAGGACAATAACCTCTTCAGTGGTACTATAAGCACCTAAAAAAGTGTAGTACATGAAACAGAATCTGCAGCCCAGCTTGAAGGAAATATGTGTATTGTGTTAGCCAGAGAAGCTATCTAGTTAGCAACAGACTAACCTGAACTCTGAACAATCGTTAAATGAATGCTCACAGTGGGAAAGCCCAACCAACTGAACCTGAAGAACAGTAAGAGCAGAGAGGATGAAGGTAAATTACAAGTTCCAAAGGAGGGGAGAGAAAGGGGCTGATTTAATTCTCATCCACTGACTTACAGCAGCCTGATTTCTCACTCTCAACAGCAATAAGAGTGAATGAAAATCAAAAAAACCAAGGAAACTATTTAGCCAGTTAGCTAGTGTACCAAATTAAACACTGGCACAACTCTATTTAATGCCAATACGGTCATATCGCAACTCATTTTAGAATAATGTGTATTTTCTTCTGTATTCCTCTTATAATTGTGATTTACACAAGAAGAACAAGCAGCGTCTCCCTTGTGAATAAAGTCAGCTGCAATTATAAAGTGACCGTATAACCATCAGTCCTAGCTGCAATACTGCTCAGAGATGAAGATTGCTAAAAATTAAGCAATGATACTTTCTTGCAGCTCAAAAGACAGCCTGTGCAAGCCTAAAATTAGCACATACCCCTCCTCCAAAGCATTTTATCTGTTCCTTTAAAAAATTCACATCAACTTGAATATGAATTAAATGCTGCTTCTCTTCTTTTTCCTCTTTTAAACAAAATCTGCATTTCAAAGGAAACAGACAATTTTATGTTGGATAATGAAGACAGTATCTGACAACTCTTCCTTTTGTGTTTCAAGTTTCATATCTCCTCTTTTCTTCATCTTAAAACACCTGGTTTGGCTGGTAAGAAACGCATTGTCCAAAGCAGCACATATTACAAACAATTTTTTCTTAGTATAGAACTTAATGATGATACCTATTTCTATAGCACAGAATACACGAAGTTGGAAGTGACCTCTGAAGATCATCTAGTCCAACCCCTCTGCTCAAAGCAGAGTCAAACTAAAGGATCACAAGTCAGCAGGAGAGCACCTGGAATGCAGCACAAAGACATTCCTGCCACTCCAGCCAGTAAGTCAGCTTCATCGGGGACCCAACTAAAATGACTCTATGCAAACACACAGAGCACAGGGAACAAACAAGAGAAGTTAGAGACGTGTACGCACCTGCAGGACTGTGATCTTATTGGTATCACAGAGACATGGGGGGATGGCTCCTATGACTCCTATGGAGTGTTGGAATGGAAGGATACAGGCTTTTTAGGAAGGACAGGCAGGGAGACAAGGAGGAGGTGTCACCCTCTATGTCAATAACTAGCTGGGGTGCATGGAGCTCTGCCTGGGGATGGATGAGGAGCCGACTGAGAGCTTCTGGGTCAGGATTAAAGGGAGGGCAGGTATTGTTACAGTGGGAGACTGCTACAGGGCACCTGACCGGGAAGACCGAGCGGATGAGGCCCACTGTAGACAGATAGGAGCAGCCTCATGTTCACAAGCCCTCGTCCTCAACCTGAACAAGCCCTGGACTTCAACCACCCCAGTATCTGTTGGAGGGACAACATAGCAAGGCATAAGCAATCCAGGAGGTTCCTGGAAGGCGTTGATGATAACTTCCTTCTCCAAGTGACAGAGAAGCCAATGAGAAGAGGTGCCATGCTGGACATTGTTCTCACCAACAAGGAAGGGTTGGTGGAGAATGTGAAGCTCAAGGGAAGCCTTGGCTACAATGACCATGAAATGGTGGAGTTCAGGATCCCTAGGGCAGACGAAATAAAACACAAAAAGGAAACCTACAGAGGAGAGGGTAGAAGCAAGGACAGGTAGCCTAGGAATAATACAGAGAAACTGTCCGAGCAGCCAGGGATCAGGTTAGGAAAGCTAAAGCTCTCATAGAATTGACTCTGGCCAGGGACGTCAAAGGCAACAATAAGCTTTCTTCTACAGGTACATCAGTGTTAAAAGGAAGACTAGGGAAAATGTGGGCTCTCTCTGAAAGGAAACGGGAGACCAGGTTACCCAGGATATGGAGAAGGCTGAGGTATTCAATGACTTTTTTGCCTTGGTCTTCACCAGCAGGTACTTTAGCCATACTGCCCAAGTTGCAGAAGGGAAAGGCAGACACTGGGAGAATGAAGAACCACCCACTATAGGAAAAGATCAAGTTTGAGACCATCTAAGGAACCTGAAGGTGCACAAATCCATGGTATCTGATGAGATTCATCTACGGGTCCAGAGGGAACTGGCGGAGGAAGTTGCTACGCCACTATCCATCATATTTGAGAAGTCATGCCAGTTCAGTGAAGTTCCCACTGACTGGAAAAGGGGAAACCATAACCTTCATTGCTAAAAAGGGAAAAATGGAAGACTGGGGGAACTACAGGCCAGTCAGTCTCACCTCTGTGCCTGGTAAGATCATGGAGCAGATCCCCCTGGAAACTCTGCTAAGGCACATGGAAAATAAGGAGGTGATTGGTGACAGTCAACAGGGCTTCACTAAAGGCAAATCGTGTCTTTCTCTCCAATTTAGAGACAAATGCTTTGCAGAAGTCCAGGTAGATGATGTCAGCTGCTCTTCCCTTATCCACCAATGCTGTGAACCCATTGTAGAAGGCCACCAAACTTCAGGAAGAAATTTTTCACTGTGAGGGTGGTGAGGCACTGCAACAGGTTACCCAGAGAAGTTCTGGAGGCCTCTTCCCTGCAAGTGTTCAAGGTCAGGCTCGAGGGGGCTCTAAGTAAGCTGGTCCAGTGGGAGGCGTTCCTGCCTATGGCATGCGGGTTGTAACTTGATGATCTTTGAAGTCCCTTCCAACCCAAACTATTCTATGATTCTATGAAAGTAAGTTGCTCAATATACAGAGAGAGAAAAGGGTGTTGTTATTATATTTTTTTTTATACTGCAGCAGCAGGCCCATGCTCTGGTTACATTAGGATCCTATGTAACTATATGCACAACAGCTCTGTAAGAAATAATTTTGTGGCCTGACAAGTTTCCCATACAAGTAAAAATGATTCAATAAATGACTACACCACAATATAAAGAATAAAGGTTACTGCAATGACCGATATGCTCAACCTTCACAGAATATCTATTTCACCATCTTTTGAATAGAAGCAACACTAGAGAGAAATTAAATGATACTGTCATAACAAGCTACGTAAGTGCTGCATTTTAAGGGTTGGTCAAGTATACACTGTGGGTATGCTTCAGTGTGGGTATGCTTGGGCACAGGCACTACTTGAGGATGCACTTTCAGACATGAACTAGCTACCAGACAAAAAGATAACTAAAGAAATATTATGGGGTTAGTATTTTTTTTCTTGTAATTTCAGACGTATCAGTCACTAACAGAGATTTAATCTATTTTATAAATACTGACATGAAGTTTAGTATCATCCCAGTATTTTAGACAGACATAATCCTTCAGTAAGATACAGTTTACAGTAGATGCAGACAGACACTTTAGCTAGACATTCTTGTAAATACTACTCTGTAGGTTCTAGGAGTTCAGGCTGTAATCATCTGTAAAGATTTCTGCACCAACAAGGAAAAGCAAATCCTGAAGTCATAGGAAGTGGTGTAAGGAGAGCACCACTGTTTAGCTTCAGAATTACACTGAATTACATCTGCAATGACGATACTGCAAGTTCAGTGAACTTCAGTGGTGTTCCTCACCACACTGACAATTTCAGAGAAAATGACACTGACTTCCCTGGGGACTGGATTTTACCTGATAAACATAATAGAGAAAGCATGTACAAGTGTCTCTAAATTGGAGCCTAAGTGGAGAAAATTATGACGGACAATCACAAATGTCCCATAACAGATTTCTGGCTTTCCATTGGAACCTCTCACCACACAGTCTCTTTTTAAGTGCCTAAAAAAATATGTCTCTCAATGTATCCTGATAGTTGTCATTATTTTGGAATCCTGGTTATGTTCAAGAGCAAACATGGCCATTTTGGATATAAACTTGACTGGCCATATTGCAAAAATATATACTGTAAACCAAAAATTAAAATCAGGATGACTCTTAAACTGGATTTCAACCAGAAAAAAAAGTTTTAAAATATTGTGTAATGTTAAATAAACAAACAGACAAAAAGCTCACAAGAACTAAAGTATTCACCAAGATGAACAGCTCATCTTCACTGTTTCCATAGCTCAAACAGAGGCAGCAGTCCCAAACAAATTTCGGCATCTGCGTCAAGCCACAGTTTTCTCAGTGTGGCATAGCTCATACTCCCTGATAGTGTAAAAGTAACATTTTGTGAAGCAGCAAAAACAAAAACACACACAGACAAATTTAAACCTGCACTTAGATCCAACTAAAACTCACAGTTTTCAAACAAAAATTCTTCCCAAAGTCTTTGCTTACGGAGGGACGTCTCTACTTATCTGAATGGACTAGTGGACCCAAGGGAAGGCAGATAAGTTTTCCCAGGGAAATTATGTTTCAGGATGGAAGCTGAAAGATGAGGTAAGTGATGTGTAGGAGAGCTGGAAGCAGAAGATCCTAAATGTTTGTGTTTCTTTTCTGCCTTTTCATGGCAACTCCCTCTAATAATCAAAGGCACATCCTTGTAAATGCTAGCAAAAGTCACGACAAAGGTTAAGCCTAATCCACATATTTGAAGAATCAAAATGCTCTCCAACCACATAGCACTTTAAAAACAGAGTTCAACCAAGTCAAATTTCAAAAGCAAAGTAAATGAGCATATTTGAGAATTGTGCATTTCTGCATAGGTAGATACTGGTTTACACAGATAATGCAGCAGAAATAACAAGTAAAAATGTTATACCTCTCCCAGACACCAGTTTTTACCTTATGTTATTTTTTAAAAGCCCAGATATGGGAAAAGACAACTAGACTTGAAATATGAATTCTGTATAAAACCTGACATTTCCCTGCCCAAGGTGGTTCAATAAAAACCTCCATCATTAACCAGTCACAAAGAATTAATATGTGTGTGTTTTTGCAGCTGTCTCCTGCAACTTCCAAATAGAAAATCACTGCAAGTTTGGAGCCCAGTCGAAAAATCTTCAACTTGAAGGAAGTTATTGCTGGCAGAAGACTTTATATCACTACAGTGTCTTGACTTTCACTGAAATTTTGACTGGCTACAAAGTAAGGAAAGCCCAAGGAAATTGCTGTGCTGGATTTGTCCCGTGGGAACTGTGACCAAGTAAAGATCTCTGGATTTGGGTCTCAAAAAAAGCCTCCTTAGCCAGGTAACTGAATGTCATTGCCAACATCAATTCATCTGCTTCAGTGAGAATAAAAACTATTTATTTTCAAATATATATAGACACATAGATACATACTGTATTACTAATCAACAAGAATTATTTTCTCGGTTGTTAAATGAATGGGTTCAGAGCATAGAAACATGTAAAAAACAAGGAATAGTTTCAGTGCTTTCAGTAAAAGTCGAAAATTCTGGTATTAAAACAGATTCAGATAATTAACATCTTGAAAATACATCATGGTATCTTACATAATATCTAGTCAAAAACTCTCATATCCCACATAAAGGCTGACTAAGGGGGTCAGGCTGGTATATATACATTTGGATCGAAACTCCCATTCATAGTTCTACTATTTTATTTCATACAAATTTCCAACATATTTTTACTACTTCTCTCTCCATAAACCGAGTATCACTGATGCACTTGCCATATATCCTGCAGTTAGAATATAACTGGAATAATAATTTCAAAAAAAAAAAACCCTTTTTGAGAAATCCAACTGCATGGCAGTGTTCTGTATTAAAAGGCCCAGGAAAAAGGAAAGAACCTGTTAAGATTCTCATCCTTTAAAAGAAATGAAAAGAACAGCAAAAGAAGAAAACAACAAAAGGTTGTCTCTTTATGTGTTTTTCCTTAAATTAGTGTTAGGGAATGTTGGGGGGGGGCAGTTTCTTCCCCCCCGCTTTTCCCCCTTCCCGCTCTCTCTTGCTCTTTCTTTGTTTTTCCTTCCTCTGTGGGAGAATGCTACTATACAATAAAAATGTCTTTTCAGTAATTTGTCATCTGCTTTGAAATCATTCCTTTCAATATAACCTTTTGTTAAAATCAGGCAGAAGAACACATCTCTTTTCTGCAGAAAGGCACAAATTAAATTTCTTCCTCGTACACAGCGGATGGATGAATTCTACTGACAAATTGCATTACATGAGCATTAATACTTATAGTTGGAAGATGAACATATTCGACATACTTAGATCATACTTTGTGGTGTAAAAATTTGAACTAGTGCACATTATCACTTTCGTATTCTTAAACTTAGATTGAGTATCTCAAGGTCCTCCTACAATGGATATCACTTGACAAATGTTAAACTTTGTACTTTTACAAAACTATTCTTACCTACTCATACGGTGTGTACTAAAAGGGAGAAAGCAAAAGGTGTATTTTTAAGCATATGTTGACTTAGAACGTAAAATCTTGTCTTCTTTTCACCTACACCAACGTCACCTCTGAAGTGGCAATGCTATCATAGCCCTTATTTCCAAACAATTTCATATTATTTGAAGTCCTGCATAAACACAGACTCCAAGGTTGGACTTTTATGACTGCCCTACATATTTCGGTAAGTCTCAAGGAAGTTTACAAACCCACTTCTTTACAGAAAAATGTCCCTCTGCTTTTAGTGGTCAGATATTTAAACTACCTCTCGCGTCCTGAAGTGCAGAGACCATGCTGCTAATGCCTATATTTGTGCATATAAATCTCTCATCTGTCAATCCAGTTCCCCATGAATAGTCTATTTAGGTTGGGTTTAAAGCAGTGGGAAGTCGACCTACACGAGAGAGTTCTCTTGTAAAATGACCGGAGGTCAGTGTTATTATCTCTGTAGGCTACCAATGGTGCATTTGTTCCACCCTGTGTATGAGTCATTCATTTATAATAAGCTCCATTGCGCTTTGAAAGTGCTGGGAGGGATGGGTACAGAAGCTTATCTTCTGTCAATTGGCTGAAGCATAAGAAGACTCAAAAAAGAGATGTCCTCAGTATTTAACTGTTCAACTAGAAGATGATTAACTTTGTTATAAATAAATTAGAGGTCTTACATCCAAATCCCAGTAAAAGTATGCTATAATCACACTTTCTATTCAGACTGCCACTTTGTTGTATGTTTCCTTCACTTTTGAAATTCTCATTGTTTATAAATACCTACTGAAGATGTGTACTGCTGTTAGCAACTTCCCATTAAAAGCAAGAGTAGTTATAAAAGCCAGCTAAAGTAATTGAAGTACAACTACATTATCAAGATGTGATTTTATATCCCAGTGTTTATCTTTCACACATAAAATTTAAATAATCCAAATAAAACAAGCTCAATATTCAACTGAAAGTAAACTATGTACAGATTTAGATTCAGATTTTCCAGAGAGCCTACAGGAGTTAGATGCAAAACCCCCATATGGTTTGAACAGTGTGGAACATTTCTCTTCTACAGGTTTCTTGAAGGAGTGAGAGAAGAAGGTGAAAGGAAAACACAATAAAGCAAAACCATTTCAGAATTCCTGCAATCACTGACATTTGTAAATGGCTGTGGAATTCATGCAAAAAAATTATTGTCGTACTCAACATATTTGTACAACGCATTTACACACTAGCTTAGTTCATAGTTATTTATAAATTATAATACAGAGGCATTATTTAAATGTTTCATACACTCTTCTTATGATGCACTCTTGTCAGTCTTGGAATCCCTTAGACAATTTGGCTGCTGTTATTTTTTCCTAACTTATTCCATCCCCCTGAGGCCTCTCCTTAAAAGCCTTTCCACCTGTTCTCTTTATAAGATGTGGCATTTTTAGATGGTAGACCATAGAACTAAAGAGAAGTTAGTTAAGGCTTTCTTAATACAAGAGACAAAGGTGTCAAGACAGATAAATTTCTGTGGCTTTGTCTTGAAAAGATACAGAACAATACAACTTGGCAGCTTGACAATTCTTCCAGGCTTTGTTTACTGTTCTTGCAACATTCACAGTAAATGAGATCACCAATCAGACAAGGTCAGAATATCATGCTATCCAAATGCTGGATAAAATATAGCACAGAGCATGCAAAGCGAATGTCATACATCATTACAGAGCAGCTCAGATTACTGTAGGCATACAGGACCATGCATCAGTAGTACTTGGATTCAATGCAACATTTACTACTTTGACAGAACATGCCAAAATAACTGCATATATAATTTATTTAAATAAGAAAATATTTTTTACTTCCTTTAATAATATTCTGGAGCCATGAACGCAAAGTGAAATCATTTTTTTGAGCACAATTGCAGACACTACAAAAAATGTGGGTTTTTTTTCCATTGCACGATAAAACACTTCTGAAACCTATTCATATGCTTTCCAGGTTATATGATGTCTACTTTCAATTCAAGTACCAAATGTGGAGTCATTTGCAAAGCTGAAACAGTAGAATATAGACATGGGGCGGAAAGGTCAGAATAGGCCTGACATCTTTACAGGCCTGTCTTCTCACTGACAGATTTCCCAAAACACACTGTGCTTCTTGTTAAGCAAGTGTCACAAGTTTCTTTATTGTCTTCTTCCAAGGTGTTAAACAGCTCTGTGCTGTTTGATAACCTGTCATCACCCAACAAATGTTAGTAATAAAGAAAAAATGCACTAGCTTTCCATGACAGCCCTATAAAACATACTCAAGAGCTTTTCTCTAAATTCACCATTTGATAAAACTACAATAAAAAGTACAACTGTATTGAATTATTTCAGCCTTTCCCCAGAATAAAAAGCAAAAACCAAACTGTAACACACTTAAAATGTCACTGTGAACTAACAGATCAATCAAGTACAAGCACAAAACACACCTACCACACACGCATCTATTTGAACTGAGCTGATCTAGCCAGAAAATTGTGACAACTCAGGGGGAAAAAAAAAAACCTTCAAATTGTTATGATATAAGCTCTTCTTTCTTTTTTTAATTCCATGATGAACAACTTCATGTTTTTTTAATAACAGGTAAGTTAGAGAAGTAAAACCACAGCTCATTTCCTATCAAGGAGAAGATTTTGCAGGCAGACGGCAGAAGCGCAACAAGTCTCCACTAGAAGAATCCTGCTGGTAGGGCAGGAACAATCCCCACCATTTTTCAGCAAAGATATAGGTATATGATCTACTTACACTGTTATGCTGCCTGTTCACTGCTCCTTCACCACCCTACTGTCCTCTTACTATTTCTTTTACAGAACACCAGCAATTGCCTTTAAGATATCAACATTTTGATGCGATCTGCTAAAAGTAGAAGTTTAAATAGTCATTAAGTGCGTCATACACTTCACAAACACTTTTAAATCAGTATTACATCTGACAATCTTTCTACCACTGAAGCAGTAAAAAGGGGGAAGAAGAGCTGAATTTCTAATTAATTCCATCTTCCCATATTGGTAATTAGAAACATTCATCTACATGAATAGTGTTTGCAAATCTATTTTGCTGTTGATGTTGTCTGGATAAAAAAAAATTAAAGGGAAATCTTTAAAGAACTGCGTATACATACACCACTTCCTTACAATAACTACTTTCAAGTGTATTATAAAATTAATTTGCATAATGTTGGACCCAGGAATAATGAGGACAAATAAGTCTTTCCCTGAAGATGATGATGACCTACTTACTTGCCATTTAAGGAATTAAATTCTTCTTTCTGCAATACTTTCAAACCCTTATTAAACCTAAGAAATATGAGAATCAGATGATTTCCCCTACAGCCAGATATTACTTTGAATGAAGTACATATGGTGATTTTATGCACCACTATTACCCTTTAACAAAAAATGTATTTCCACAGAATAAAGCTATATTAGTTTAGTTCTCTTGGTTTCAGTTTATTTGATGGTAGGGGTAGAAATTAAAAGAAAAAAACAAGGCAAGAAAGCTACCAATCAAATGTCTTCTTTTTTTAAAACACTAATTTGTAATTCAAATGTATTATGTAACTATGGATTAATTTTAAAATATTCCGTTATGAAACCAAAAGATTTAATTCATCTTTTGAAGAAAATGAGTGATTAAAAGGTGATTATTTTCTGTATCATGACCCCACCAAAAAACGTAGGTCACAATTATCGTAGGAGTTGTGTATGATGACGCAAATTGAAAGATAACTTTGGGGGAGGAAACTGTGCAGCAGGAACAGCTGAACTCTAAAGAAACAAAATACTTCTGTCATGCAGATACCTTCAATGATAAATAATGGCAGGAAAATAGAACCCTAAATAATATATGAGCAGAACAGATCTCCAGTAGAAAGATGATGGAGGTTTTCTCTGAGACACCGGTGGTTTTTAAGAAATATTTGCTGAGACAATGATCTTCCAAGGTGGCAAAGACAGGTTTGGTAATGTTTTCATTTATTTGAATAGTTACTCGTCAGCTCTCTGTGTCTCGGTGCTTCTTTACAGCTACAACTCCTAACCTTCCAAAAATGTCACCCAAAAAACTCCAGTTCCTTCCCTTGTTCATAATCCTGTAGGAGCTTTATACCTGCCACCCAGTGAGTGAATAACGATACCCTCAGATATCACTCAACAGTGTGGTATGGAAACAAAAAAAAAATTAGCAACTGTAGCCAGACAGATCTCTGCCTGCTGGGTCTGACCATACCGCCCATGAGCACTCCTGCCACTCAGAAGCAAGCACGGTTAGTTCTCCTCCTAACAACAGCTGCATGGACCAGGCCGGGGACGTGTTCAGGGCTCTGTATTGTATTCTCAGGCCAAACTGAAAGAATTACAGACATTAGGAAGGCCAATACATCAGAATCCACGTGATGCTAAAGCCTGATTCAAGTGGATGTAAGTTGAAAGCAATGATAAAGCAGCAACTACTATTTAACCAATATCTTCATTGTTTAGTATGGCTAACAGGACGTTCCTATTTACATAAAACAAAAAGAAGTCTCTTTCCCTACCAAAGGAGTTAAAAATTCAGTTAGTAACAATATAGCTAAACATTTCACATACCTCCAATTTTATGGTTTATTTCATTCCTAATATGTAACTGCTTTAAAAATTGATTCTGCCTTCCTAACTCTGGAAAATTCCTAGTATCTTCAGTTCAAATCCCAAGTGTCATAACTGAACTGTCTTTTCCTGCTCACGCCCTGATTTATTGTGGATATTTAGATTTAATATATTTTGGATAAAACAATATCACATCTGTGAGAAAATAACATAGGCACCTGTTTTCTTTATCCAAAGTCAGAGGTTGCAAACTCTGACATTTTTTGGAAACCACAGGTTTTACGTCTTAAAGCAAGCACAACATTCGGTATTCTGGGGTAAAGATCCTTGTTCATAACTCAGTCTCCCGGTTCACACTCCAAAGGAAAAAATCCCTTTCCAGAATTAATTATGGCAATGCTTTCATTCCTAAATGCATCAGCTGAAAACGCCTTCCTGAAAAAGGAAATCGCTTTTATGCCTACATTCACCAGCATCAAAATAATACAATGCTGCATAGTTATCCTTTGTCTTCTTTCATTTCAGTGTGGTGGACCCTGCTGGTATTCTTGCATGGGGAACTCCCTTAAGTTGAACATGAATCCAAAATACCTCTTCACATTTCCCACATACCTTAAATACATATGTCAACACTTGAGAAATATGGCTATGACTTTCCCCTTCACTTTACACCCCGTGTAACTGTTCACTTATATAAAACGAGGATGCAAACCAATTTTAAATTAGACTGCAAGAGATAGCCTTTAGACCCAACTGCAGATACATGAGTGACTTCAGAAAGATTAAGGTAGTGGAAAACAGGCCTGAGTCTTCCTGTCATTACCTCAGTCTGGGGGAATTATATCTGTATAGTGCTATGCTGCCTCTGTGTGTTTAAATTCTTCAGACCATTAAAATAGCTAAAACCATCTTATTTGACTAAAATCAGAATGCATGTTTGTTATCCATACAGTAGGTGTGATTGTTATGGAAGAACTGTCAAAAACAGTTACCTTTTTGACCTGTTAAGCTGAGACTATACCCCAAACTGACTTTAAGCAGAACTTTCTAAGGAAATCCAATGAGGGGGATCTGCTTAAAATCCATGGCACAAACACAGCTCCTTAACAATGCACCGTCTCAGAAACATTTCTCTGTGTTGTGCACAGAGAGTTATTCTAATATACAGACAGTGCTAAAAAGCAATTAACTCTTTAATGTCCGATTAAATATCACAGTGTTACAAAACAAAACCTCCAATTTCTGTTTTATGACAGACTATGTTCTGTGCCCAGATTGCTTCCCAATTCTTTGCAGACACTCAAAAATGGAAAACAGTCATAGCTCCCACTTCCAGCTCAATGCTTTCCTTACAATTCAATGAGCATGTGGAGAAAAGAGCGCTTACATCCTTGTCTGTGTGTCTCAAAAGACACTTGCCTTGCTCTCAGCACAGCATCCTCATCTACCTAAGCATATTTTTATACCTCCTTCAATATTATGGAATTGAGAAACTCCAAGATAGGTCACTTGAAAAAGCACAATCTTGCCCTATGGATGGATATAACGCTTGTTTAAAGTCAGTATTCCTTACTTCAGTGGGTTTTGAATAACACCCTGGGTCTAGTCAAGCAAAACTCCCTTTAAAGTCAAGGCTAAGATACACACATGCATGGTTTTCAGGCTCTGTCCCTTTACAGTGGCTTGAATATATTTTATTACTACATTAAAGGTCATTGCAAGTACATTTTGTCTTTGTCACTTAACTAGAGCTATATTTGATCTAACTCTGCAGTTGTCTCCCACAAGAGGAGAAAAGGACCATACGTTTAAACAGACTATTACAGCCTGTTTTGCATCAAGAATTAATTAGGTTAATGAAATGTAATTTAATAAGACAAAATTAAGATTCTGATCTCAACTCAAAAGTTATAAATTTTGTACAGATTGTGTGACTTATATGAACTAGTAAAATTCCCAAATAGTAATTCATGGAGCTGGGCTCAGGGAACTAAGGTTATATTTGGGAAATCAAAATCTCAAATACACTTCCATGTTACATATTTCCCTCTGCATACAGAACACAAAGTTATTGTAAGATGAGAAAAAAAAAAAAAACATGTACAAGGTTTGAGCAAAGTGAGTGGTGAGACCTGGGAAAACTCTAAAGATTTAAAAAGACAAATCTGTTGCTTGCTTTCAAACAGTTTTACGGCTAATTTTCCTTAGTCTTAGTAGTACTGTCTGACCAGTGTTGCTCCATTGATGATTGGCCTTCTGCTACATGTTACTTAATCAACTGCTTTCTAGATGACAAAAATTTACAGTTGATTAGGCTGCATAGTTCCGTTGCTATTTCAAAGTTTCTAGGAAGGGATTATTTTTGTGCTCAAATACCTCTAAATAAAGGCTTCTGCAGTCTGAATATCCCTGGATTCTGAACAGTGTTCACTGAAGCAGATCAAGCTAAGTTAAAGAAGCATTTAGTGCTTCAGCATGCCAGCTTCAATAAATATCTGTCAGGTATGTGTATGTGTGTGTGCACGCCCACGCACACATTTCTCCCTTTAGCTGCAGTGTATGTCTGTACATAGTGTAGAGTATGCAGACTTAAGGTCTAAAGCCAGCATTTGCATTTTGAGACCAGAGTTGAGACCGCTGTGCTATTATCCTCAAAGCCAGTGTTGGCACAACTCAGTCATTAATGACAATTTTGTGTCCTTTCTCCGTGAAAGAGGGCTACTTAATCTTTGGCTGGTTATGCTCAGCATTGGCTCAGTTTGTTCAGTATTCAGTAGTTCAAATTTCAAACAGCACAGTGATCAGACTCACTTACCTCCATTAGTAAGTGGATCAGATAAAATCATCCAGAAAAGCAAGCTCCAAAAGACTGAACCTTTTCTATAAACCCACAATGAAGATCAATGAGAAATGCAGCAGAATTCTGGGGCACAGGGACAGATAACCAGTATGATCCTTCCCTCCCTACCTATCATAAGGGCTCTAGCAGCGGGGATAATCTTTTAGCAGAAGAAAAATGATCACACAAAATGGCCACAAAAATGGCCAGAGGGATGGATCACCTATCCTATTAAGAAAGGCTGAGAGAGTTGGGGTTATTCAGCCTGGAGAAGAGAAGGCACCGGGGAGACCTTATTGCGGCCTTTCCGTACTTAAAGGAGACTTATAAGAAAGATAGAGACAAACTTTTTAGCAGGGCCTGTTGCAGTAGGACAAGGGGTAATGGTTTTAAACTAAAAGAGGATAGGTTCAGACTATATATAAGGGAGATATTTTTTACAGTGAGGGTGGTGAGACACTGGAACAGGTTACTCAGAGTGGTGGTAGATGTCACATCCCTGGAAACATTCCAGGTCAGGCTGGATGGGGCTCTGAGCAACCTGATCTAGTTGAAGATGTCCCTGCTCATTGCGGGGGGGGGGGGTTGAACTATATAACCTTTAAAGGTCCCTTCCAACCCAAACCATTTATGATTCTATGAAAAATGAAAATAACTTGATTCTAACCATTTGTCCTAAAGACAGAAAGTTATTAGCAGGACCATTCAGAGTGAAGCCCAACCACAACAATTTCCATCAAGGCCTGAGGTCTGTTCTTCAAGGCAAAAACATTGAAGTTGAACAAACCAATAAACAGTAAGAGTTGAGAAACAAAAACTAGTGTCTGGCAAAGGACATATTCTTTATCTTTTACAGTACCACCCAAAAATAAGTAATAGTGCCTAAGTTTTTTCTAGCAGCAGGTTATTGCACACCTGCAAGTTTACTTACCTATGGAGAATCTAGCTGGTAACACAATATTAGACTGGAAGGATGACTGATGTGATCCAACAAAGCAACTGTGAAGAATAGGAACTTTCTTTATTTGCACTTATTTCAGTGTCCCATGTTCTAAAACAACTGGTTTTTTGATAACCAAAAAATAAAAGTTGATATTCACAAATATAGAGTGATACATCAGAGGATCACAAAGTACTGTAAACATTGTTTGGATTTTAACTCTGTTTATTTGTGAGTTCTCAAAGCCCTTGGAGAACAAAGGGATTCCTGTCATCACAGCACATTTATACAGTCATACTTTTGTATAAACATAAACACTGAATCACAAAGCTCTTTCTTCTATTTACCCAAACACAAATATCCAGAAACTTGAGTCAACCTATTTCTTAGGTTGCAGCTTAAATCATCTAACCACTATGGTTCTCTCGGCCCCCCTACCATTTTATAGATGAACATAAGAAACAAATCAAATCATCCATAAGAATGTAAGCAATCAGTATTACATCTGCCTTCTTATTTCTTATATGCCTAGGATTATTTTATCTATTTAGCACACCCATAATCTGAACAGTTCTTATGAGCTCTATTCCAATAAATGGGTTTACCTTATCCTTTACTAGATGAAAGGAAAACACTCTGTCCAGCAGATCAAGACAGAAATTTTTATTCATTTTTTTCTTTTTAGATAAAAATCAAAACATCCATTATCTCTCCTTCTTATGGGTGGTACTTAAATCATGATAGATTGACAATACCAGGAACCACCATTCCTCTTAAATTTTACAAAGCTATCCCTATCCTGCTGTAGCTTTCTTGTGTAAATAACAGTGGCTCAACATACTTTCCAGCAGAGATGTGAGTTTCCAGGCTAAGAAACCTGGAATGTTCCAGCTACTTCAGGCTAATGATCTCTCAAATGCACACTAATATGTTTGATAAAAGTCTCCCAGCATGTGTGCACAGAATGCTTACCATAAGAATGACAGTACTGTGGGCAGGGCAAATCGCTGACACCATTTCAGACTGCGTTAGATGCTGGAGGCACAAATTAAAACTGTGAGCTTTCATTTCAGTGGGCTTTGACAGATGGAAGAGTGCATCAAATCTCTAATTGTTTAAACCATTAACTCATCTTTCCACCTGCATTATCTTTGGAAAGAGCTCAGCTGGAAGCCTGAAACAATTGCTAACAGACTGAATTCAGGAGTGTGTATTATTCTGAAAAGAAATCAGAGTTGTCTTTTTGAAACAGCCTGTTTATTTGGCTGCAGCATTTGTAAACTTACTTATCTTTATTTTCACATTTTCCTCTCAGTTCTGAAAACACAAAAAATAGCCTTTCAGCCTTTCTGCAGAATCAATCAATCAGGAACCACTGCCTTGGCTGCTGGGAACACGAAAGTTATATTGCAATTCACAGTACATTATGATGATCCCCATTTATCTCCAGTCCTTGTAAATGCCACTGCACATACAGCTCTGTATTATGCCTCCTGGTCTTTTGACTTTCAGTTGCTTACAAAACGAAAAACTTGTGTAAGGAGCTGTAAAAAAACAAAACAACAACAAAAAAAACCCCCAAACCTCTACTTCAAAAACTCTCTTGAAATGCCTTTCCCAGTCTTTTTGCCACCCCTCCCCCCACCCCCCTCAGCCCGGCCCTTAGGGCTAAAATACATTTTTCACTAAACTGGCATCAGTGTAGGGCAGTTTGTCATTTCATGTTACTCTCACTATAACATTCAACTCTTACTGTTGTTTTTATAGGGAAGCACCTGTTATGTGCTCAGCACTTCCAAGTACTTGAGAAGAATGGCCTCAGAATTATGGCACTCACTGTAAAAGCTGACTGGCAAAATGGAGCAGGAACAGCAAATGCTACACATTTACCTACAGTTTAGCAGGACTCGCTGCTAATAAAATGCCAGAAGGCAGTGGGATTTTAAGGACACAACAGGAGCTTTGTGAGTGACAGTAGGCAGGAGTCATTTTGGGCTTAGAACAAATAAGTAGAAAAGAAGAAAACATAGGGCTACAAATATGATTCAGGGACTGGAGCATCTGCCATACACAGAGAGGCTGACAGAGTTGTGACTCTTCAGCCTGGAGAGAATAGGCTCAGAGGGATCTTATACATGTTTATAAATACCTGATAGGAGGCAACAAAGAGGAGGGAGCCAGGCTCTTAACAGTCACACCCACTGGCCAGACAAGAGGCAACAGGCACAAATTCAAACAAACAAACAAACAAACAAACAGGAAATATAAAAACTTTTTTACTGTGCAAGTGGTCAAACACTGGAACAGGTTGCCCACGGAGGTTGTGGTCTTCATCTGTGGAGATACTCAAAACCTGACTGGACGTGGTCCTGGACAACCCGCTCTAGCTGACTCTGCTTGAGTAAGGGGGTTGCACTAGAAGATTTCAAGAGAGTCCTTTCAACCTAACCGATTCACTGATTCTTTGGTAGATTTGTAAGAAACACATAGATGGGCATATTGAATAGTGACACTAGTGGAGAGAAAGAAGCAAAATGCTGCATAAAGATTTTCAGATGATAAGTTAAGGAAAGGAAAGGTTTTAAACAAGAACTAGGTAAAGATTTGGAGGTTAAATCCAATAGAAAATGTGAAGTTATTGGGGGAATTCAAAACACAACATAAAACAATTTATTGCCATCATACAAAAATAGTAAACCTCCAGTGCAACATTGTCACCTTTGAAGTATTTGAGTCATCCTTGCAAAAATCTTTCATTGGGCCAGACTCTAATAGTCTTTCACAAATCAAGTAGTACTTTGACCCACACAGCTGTTAGTGGGAGGTTGATCAACAAATTTAATGGTTACTGTAATTCTTTAGTGAAATTTTAGTGGAATTCTTCAAGTGGATTACATAAATGGGAAGTCACTGGTCAAAGTAAACAAGAGGAATGAAACAGACCCTTCACCTGTGTGCAGTGAGTATATGTATACAGTCAGCAGGTTAATATGCATAAGAAAAAAATTCAGTTGTGAAAATGGGTGGATGTTTTCTACTTTTCTGCTGAACCCACTAAGGAAACTGTATTTCATTTTAAGAAGCAATATAATGAAATTGCCAGTTAACAACATCTGTACATAAGATAAAGACAAGAATACTATTCTCTACCCTTATGAACATGGGGAATTTTAAGTGAAGATGTTTAAGATCAGCTCTGGAAAACACAAATCTAATAACCGTACCTGGGCAAAATTCTTCTCTCAACACTGAACACGCACCTCTACTCAGAATTTCTCATTAATGTCAATGAGAATTACACTTTCAGAAAGAGATAGAATCCATACAGATTTCATTCCATTACTTTTATTTATAAAATCTATTTTAGAGAATAAAAAGGAAAAAATGTTCTGAGACCTATCACTTTAACAAACGATAAACAAATCCCTAACAAAAAATGTCACAAATGCTTCTGAACAGCAGAAGTAGATATTATGTTTTAGACACTCTGTATATCCAACCAACAGTATTTCAAACACTGACCTATCCTACCCTTCCCTCCCTAGCAGCTGCCATTACACTCAAAAATAAAAAGATGAAGTTTTTTTCTACGTGTTGTCATTTAGAGGGAACTTTTCCAGTATTAATGAGGGCTACAAATGTGTACCAAAGCCAATGGACTACCTGTGTTGAAAACAAGTTGAATTCTTTACACTGAAATAACAGATTAGATTATTATATGTTATATAGTTCAAAACATTAAAGACACTATTTCTTCATTTATATAACCCATACCTCGGAATGCTTTAAGTTAATTACTTAGGTAACTCAGAGTATGAGATACCATCACAGAAAATATGACTAATAGCAGAGGGAAACAGAGGATTCAGCCCCAACTAGATTTTAAATTGCATACCTATCAATGTAACCCATGACAAAATATTATTTTATTTATTCTTGTTTTTAAAAACAGCCTATGGATGATAGGCATGAAAATATTTTTAATTGCAACATAAAACCCAAATACTTTGCTATGATGCAAGACTTAAGTCCAAAGTGCATAAATGTACTGGATCTATCAGATTCCAGTTTTAACTGTCTTCCCCCACTGTGCAGAGCTTCTATTTTACATTTCTCTGCTGGGACAGCTGTTGGCAACAGGAGCTGGATTTTTAGGTAGTTATGTATGTGGAAGTAATAAAGAGAGTGTCTGCTTGTCTGCTTCTCTCCCCAGACAAGCTTTTGACCAACGTGGTGTCCAGGAATGGAGATGACTGAGATCCAGGTGTTGGTCCTATGGCTGTGTGTGAAGAAATACTGAGCCCAGCCCAACCCAGCCCGTTTTTGTAGCTCTCCACTTTGCAGCTCCACTTTCTCATGCTGTTGTTTATGAGCCCATTTTCACATTACTCAGCAGGTCTGATGGGCTGACAGTAATCTACTGATAAAGTAAAAGAAACTAAATGCTAAATTTTAGCTCTCATTATCTAGACGAAATCTGAATGGAACCTCAAGACATAAAGTAAGTTCTACAACATGTAATAGCAATCCTAAAGCTCTGATTTCTAAAGAAAAAGTCACCATGTTTTCAAGACTCAGCTTCATGCTTAATACAGTAAAGATTAAAAGAACCAATTTCAGAACCAAATCCAAGTTACTTGATTAACATTCACTGTTTTTATTAACATATGAACCGAACACACAGAAGTTGGCACATAAAACTACATGAGCTTGTGTGTACAATAATTCTCAAGTATTATTTTAATTCTAACCAACAGTATCAAAAACTTTTCTCCTGGATAAACTGTAGAAAAATGCTTGACCTTAAAATAAAAATAAAAAACCTTCAATGACAAAGTATATTTTTTAGGGACGATAAGAAATTGAAAACACCAGATAACTACTGTAGTTAGAGGTCTTAAAAAAAAAAAAGTATTTGTTCCATTCAATTTCTAATAAAAATTCTTATTCTTCTGAGACCATGAGATTTTTTTTTTTTTTAAAGAAAACCAAATACCCACCATGAAGTACCATTAAGAAGAAAGAACAGAGCCAACAAGAGCAAAATACAAGAAAAAAATAAAGAAAAATCTGCAAAATAACATGAATGTCATAAGCTCCAACAAAACAACAGAACTATGGACAAAGTTAGACGAAAGAATGTTGGTTACAAATCTATTTTCAAAGAAATTCCCAACAAACTTCACTGACTACAGTGTCAATTTTACCTCAATACACATATTCACAGTGGAAGCCAACCAGCAATTTATAGGATCCCAAGAAAGCCCTCAGTCTGCTTCAACTCTGTACAAGCAGATATGTAGGAGTGCACGATGGCAGTGAATAAATAACCACCAAAAATAACAATTTTTTAATGATTCTATAATTTTCCTAATTATAATAGAGTATTTTTAACATATTGGAATTACCCACTTGATTTCAAAACAGGACAAGATCTCACTAAATTAAATTACATATAAAATCATTGGTGCATATTTTGCTGCTCACAGTCATGTGGTTGTGACTTGCTCCATTAAAATAATAAAAGTAAAAATAAAGAGCCATTTGGGATGTAGGTAGCAATCTACAACTGTTCCTGTGCAAGCTACAACCATTTTAGTGAATTAGATTTGCACCTCTGAAAAATTAGTTCTCAAAGGTATTCATCTTCAAACTAACAGTTGTTGTCTACACTTGTATTAGAGGGTAATGTTATAATAGCTTGAATTAACTTTAGAGGTACTTCACTAACTAAACAAACTTGAACAATATCTTATCAACAGTTCTCTTCAACTTCTTCAATTCCGTGGGAAGCTTCAGAGCTAGCAAGTGCTGGGAGCTTTTCAAGAACGCTCTCCTGGAAGCACAAAAACAGCTCATCCCCTATAAAAGGTAAGGGAAGTAGGCAGACCAAGAGACCACCCTGTCTTAAGTCTGAGCTTCTGAGTCTGCTCAAAACCAAGAGAAGCATACCAGAGATGGAAAAGCAGACAAATACCTATTGAGAACTACAAGGGCATTACCAGGGCATACAGTAATGCAGACAGAAAAGCAAAAGCTCACCTTGAGTTGAAATTGGGCAGAGGTGTCAAAAACTACAGGAAAGTGTTCTTCAGGTACATAAACAACAAGCAGAAACAGAAGGAAAATACTGGCTTGCTGTTTAACAGAAGAGGTGAATTAATCACCAACAACACTGAAAAGGCAGAGGTACTCAACGCTTTCTTCACCTCGGTCATTACCAGCACTGTTGGGCCCCAGGCCTTGGGAACAAAAATCCAGCTTCATGCAAACACAGACCCACCGTCAGTGAAGGAAGAGTTGGTATGCAAACTATTACAGGAGCTTGACCCCTACAAATCAATGTGCCCGATGTTATTCATGCGAGGGTGTTAAGAGAGCTGGCTGAGATCTCCATAATCTTTGAGAAGTCATGGAGATTGGGAGACATCCCAGAACACTGGAGGAGACTAATGTCACCACCATCTACAAGAAGGGCCTAAAGGAGGACCTGCTCAGTTGATGTGGGGCAAGTGGTGGACATCGTCTACCTGGATTTCTCCAAGGCTTTCAACATGGTTCCCCACAGCCTCCTCCTACAGAAACTGATGCGTTACGGTCTAGACAAGTGGTCTGTGCGGTGGGTGGGGAACTGGCTGACAGGCCCCACCCAGAAGGTGTTGGTAAAGAGCTCCTTTTCAAACCGGCAACCTGTCACAAGTGGGGCCCCCCAGGGATCCATACTGGGCCCAACGCTGTTTAGTATCTTCATAAATTGTCTGGATGATGGGATCAAGCATACCCTGAAGTTTGCAGATGACACCAAACTGAGTGGGGAAACGGACATTTCAGAAGGGAAAGCAACTGTGCAGGAAGACCTGGATAGGCTGGAAGAGTGGGCTAACAAGAACCTTATGAAGTTCAACAAGGACAAGTGTCACGTCTTGCCCCTGGGAAAATGTAATCCAGGAGTGCAGCACAGGCTGGGATCTACTCAGCTATGGAGCAGCTCTGTGGAAAGGGACCTGGGGGTCCTGGTGGACAACAAGCTCAATGTGAGTGAACACTGTGCTGTGGCAAAGAAAGTCAACAGGGCATCAACAAGGGCATCAACAGCAGAGACAAAGAAGTCATTATCCCACTCAGCGCTTGTCAGGCCACACCCGGAATGCTGTGTTCAGTTTTGGTCCCCACTATACACAAAAGATGGGGACAGGCTGGAGAGGGTCCAGAGAAGGGCCACCAAGGTGATCAAAGGACTGGGAAGCCTGCCATATGAGGAAAGGCTGAGAGAACTGGGCTTGTTCAGCCTTGAGAAAAGAAGGCTTAGGGGAGACCTTATCACCGTGTTCCAGTATTTAAAGGGTGGCTACAAAGAAGATGGAGATGCCCTTCTTACAAGGAGTGACATGGAAAAGACAAGGGGTGATGGGTACAAGTTACTCCTGGGGAGATTCCAATTGGACTCAAGAGGAAAATTTTTCACGATGAGAACAATCAGCCATTGGAATAATCTCCCCAGGGAAGCATCAGATTTCCCATCATTGGACCCTTCTAAGATTCAGCTGGACAGGGTGCTGGGCCATGTTGGCTAGCCTGTGCTTTTTCCAAGAGGTTGGACCAGATGATCCTTGAGGTCCCTTCCAACCTGGTATTCTATGATTCTATGGAAATAATAGAAAAGTCACTAAATTAACTACATCATATTTTACAGCTGTATCAGCTGTCTTATACATTGATGCAACTTGCAAATAGAATTTCTCCACTGTGCATCAGATGAAAATAATTGTGCAAACAAAAGGTGCTTCTGTGTTTCAGTGTCCCCCTACTAACAAACTAGCTGCATGTTTGCTGTCATCTGTGTCTTACCATAAATCACCTCAAAGAGCTGTGTTGCTAAACACCACAGCCACAAAATAAAGGTGGACACTGGGAGAATCCTTTAGAAAAATATCATCTGAGATATTTAGCAGAATCACGCTCATATAAAACATCCACTGAGATGCTGAGAAGCAGTGAAAGGAATTTGCATATTTAAAAGGTTAACTCAATCCCCTGCATTGCTTTGAAAGTTTCAGTTAGGTAACGGAATTGTTTGATGTTGCATTGCAAAACAGAAAACCAAAGCTTGCCTGTAACAAGAGAACATTCTGCTTAAGTTTGGTTATGCTATTAGACCAAGTTTATATTTATTTATTTTTCTAAATATGGTAACGCTGCTTTCTTAAGGAAAATGTATTACTTCCCTAAGAAAGAATGAAAACATGAGGTAACATGACTGTAAAGTATATGTTAAGTAATTTAAAATTTAAACTGTTGCTGCACTTTTTATTAAAAAATAATATTAATTTGTAGCATTCTCTCACTGATTTCAAGATTTTTTTAAGAATGATGAGATTTCATTGCAAAAGTGCAACCCTTAGCAGCATGGCACAGCTAATAGCAATTGTTGCACATTCCTCATATACTGACATTGTTATACTCTGGTTTTCATGCAGACAAAAGCCACCAACTTTGTTTTATTTTCCTGTGATGCAACAGTCAATAACAAATTGGTCCATTTACAATCCCATTCATTTCAAAGGAAATAAGATCAGTGAAGCAGCAATCCCACTCTTTAAGTGTAGAGAAGAAGTTTTCATGTCTTAAAATCAAGGTTTAGCACGAGCACTTACATAGATTACATGATTAAAGCAATAAAGAACAATGCTACTTGGATTTAATCCCATTTGCAATGGGATTAAATGGGTACAAATTCCACAGAATAAAAAATAAACACTGACATTAAAAAAGCATAAATTCTTGTAGAAATACATTTTCAGGAAGATTAGGCAAAAATACTACCTTCACTATTTTCAGGTAAATTTCCAATGGATGCATCTTTCATGACATTTATGAGCAGTCAGCATTAGAATGTGCAATTCCACTTTGACCCACCAAAGCTCCCAAACCATTGTTGCTTCTATCCAAGCACCAAAGAAAGACTCTTGCACAGTAGAATGAGTTGACAATTAGCTTACCTACCCTCTAGGCTTTCAGGTGCTGGGATAGGACAGGGCATCAGTAGAACCACTAAGATTTGTATCAAGAAGTTTTTCAAAGAAATTCAGTGTCAGGCTAAAAACTAAACACCCAAACTGAATGAAATGTTGAATGTTGGCATACCTTGGTGCTATTGGAGAAAGATTTTAAAGTGATTGACAGTTTTACTCTTATGACCAAAAATACTGAAAGAACAAAAATGATACACCAGATTTTAGCCAGTGTAAGGTTTGTTGACAACCACAGAATTATATTGGTTTAACAAAGATTGGTACTTATCCTCAAACATTATTCCTGAAAGAGTAAATCACTTGGTTTTAATTTTTGATATTTTATTATAGGTTGATGTTTCCAAATAAAGTATAAACATATGTTTCTGAAAATGGGCTAAAATGAAGAGCACCTAATCTACAGACAAGAGATTGAAGCAACTAGGCAACTTAAATGAGAGGGGGGGGGAAAAAGGACATACCTTTGAACACTGTTTATGATTCTGGCACCAAGCAAGTGACCCATTGTTCTGAAAGACAAAAAAAAAAAATACATGAATATTAATATATCTTTAAGACTAGACATGATCACCCTAACAGGTTTAAACAGAATTCACCTTCCAGTTCTGCTTAGAGAATGGTGTTGTGTCACAACATCAGTACCATTCCTGACTCCAACTCCCTTGTGTTGAGCAAAAGACTCAGGCAAGTGTAAAATGACCAGAGAAAAGTTAGGAAAGCATTTCATCAAGCAAGGCTGGTGAAAAACTGACTTAAAGTCACCTTTTAGTCCATCTTTGTAAACACTTACTATTTAGACTTGCTAGAAAGCAAACAAAATGTAATACCTTTATTTAAGAAATTGATATGGATTGGTAGTGATTCATGAACAGAAAGACCATTAGTCACATTTCAATATTGCACAAAACTTAAAATGAATTATCAAGGAAAGATAATGAACGGCCTTGAAGTAAATGGAAAATTCAATTAAATGTGACATGAGTTTACCAAAAGTCAACCATACTAGTTTTAGTTTACATTTTTGGTAATAAAGTGCAATTCTCAGATGAGGAAACACTATAACTCTCATTTATCTTGACTGCAGTAAAACAACAAATACAGTATCACATGCAAAATAATCATTTAAGCTAAAGGAAAAGAGAACATAATGAGAACAGAAAGATAAATATGAAACTGGTACAGGAACAAACAGCAACCTGCTGTTCTACTAGAGGACCTTCTGAAGGGTCAACTTCAGAAACAGTATTTCCCAGTAAAAAACCCACAGCTCAGGAAAGAGAAGTGTGTGTTTCTGGGGTTAACACATGTGACAAAATATTGATTCACTTTCTGTATAGTGAAAGACTGAAACAACATCAGGAAGACCTGAGTGACTCTATGGACTGAACACAAGAAATAGGGTAAAACTTTACAACACAGAGTGCACGTTCATGCACTTAGGAACTTACAGGTATATATTTCTTCCATAATTTATAAACTCATACTCTGAAAACAGAACAAAAAATGATTCTGGTAAATTTCTTGTTCACAATCTGATTACAATGGTGAGTCTATGAGGGAGTAATAAGATGCCCGTTCATATGAATTAGGCAAGCTATTTCTGCTGGGATGAATTTGATTGCCTTCATCTTTGAGTGCCTTCACCTTTGGCACAGACTATAGACCTGGAAGTAAGTCTCCATGGAAGAGGAATTCAGGTAGGCCAGAATCGAAAGGACTAGCAAGATTAGACTTTTTTCTTTTTTCTTTTTTTTTTTTTTTTGTTTGAATAAGGGGAGATGTAAATAATAGCATAATCTATATACATAACTTTTTATGTATAAAATCATACAGATAAAGCCAAAATTATTCCTTGAATGTACAACAACTACAATTCAGAAGTAGAAATAGATACATTAGCATGCATTGAAACTAGATCGGCTTCTCAAAACAGCAGTACTCTGTTCTGATCTCAGCAAAGTTTATAAGGCTTGCTACCACAGCTATGAAGCCTACACTTTGAAGCTGGATCCCTCTTAGCAAACCTTTGAAGAGATCATATTTATGCATGTCTTCATAAATGTATGTAGTAATGCCTTCTCACATGCTCCCAAGATGTGGCCAGTAGGTCAAGGGAAATGATCGTTCCCTCTACTCCACTCTCGTGAGACCCCACCCGGAGTACGGTATCCAGCCCTGGGGTCCCCAGCGCAAGAAAGACATGGAACTGTTGGAGTAGACCCAGAGGAGGGACAAAAACGATAAGAAGGATGGAGCACCTCTTCTATGAGGAAAGACTGAGTTGGGGTTGTTCAGTCTGGAGAAGAGAAGGCTCTGGGGACACCTTATTGCAGTCTTTCAATACATAAAGGAGTCTTATAAGAAAGGCTGAGAAAGTCTTGTTACCAAGGCCTGTAGTGACTGGACAAGGGGCAATGGTTTTAAACTGAACAAGGTTAGATATAGATTGGACATAAGGAAGAAATTGTTTATGATGAGGGAGGTGAGATACTAGAACAGGCTGCCCAGAGAAGTGGCTGATGCACCATCATTGGAAGTGTTCAAAGTCAGATTGGACAGTGCAACCTGATCTTGAGAACGATGTCCCCGCCCAGGACAGAAGGTTGGATGAGATGATCTTTAAAGGTCCCTTAATGCTTTAAAGGTCCCTTCCAACCCAAACCATTCTGATCCTGTGATTGTATGACTGAAGATTGTTCAAATCACATACTCACAGAATGATTTGAGTTTGGAAGATACCACTGGAGGTCATCTGGTCCAACCCCCTTGGCTCAAGCAAGAACACCTACAGCCAGTTTCCCAGGACCAAGTCCAGGTGGCTTTTGAATATCTCCAAGGTGGGAGACTCCACAACATCTCTGGGCAACCTGTGCCAATGCTTAGTCACACTCATAGTAAAAAAAGTGTTCCCTCATGTTCAGAGGGAACCTCCTGAGTTTCAGTTTGTGCCCATTGCCTCTTGTCCTGTCACTGGGCACCACTAAAAAGAGCCTGGCTCTGTCCTCTTTGCACCCTCCCTTCAGGTATTATACACACTATTGAGATCCTCCCTCAACCTTCTCTTCTGTAGGCTAAACAGTCTCAGCGCTCTCAGCCTTCCTTCATAGGAGAGATGCTCCAGTCCCTTCAGCATCTTCATGGCCCTTCACAGGACTCTCTCCAGTATATCCTTGTCTCTCTTTTACTGAGGAGCCCCAGAACAGTACTCCAGCTGTAGCCTCATCAGTGTTAAGGAGAGGGAAAATATCACCTCCCTCGACCTGCTGGCAATACTTTACCCAATGCAAACCAGGATACCGCTATCCTTCTTTGCTGCAAGAGCACATTGCTGGCTCATGTTCAAATTGGTGTCCACAAGGACCCCCAGGACCTTTTCTGCAAAGCTGATTTCCATCTGTGTGGTCCCCAGCATACATTTGTGTATGGGGTTGTTCTTCCCCAGATGCAGGACTTTGCATATCCCCTTGTTGAACTTCCTGAGGTTCCTGACAGCCTGTTTCTCCAGTCTGTTAAGGTCCCTCTGGATGGCAGCATGATCCTCTGGAACACTCCTACGAGTTTTGTGTCATGAGCTAACTTGATGAGGGCACACTCTGTCCCGTCAACCAGGTCATTAATGAAGATGTTAAACAGGACCAGAGCCAGCATTGACCCCTGGGGCACACTGCTAGTCACTGGCTACCAACTAGACTTTGTGTCGCTTATCACCACCCTCTGAGCCTGACTATTCATTTAGTTTTCAATCCACCTCACTGTCTGCTCATCCAGTCTGTACATCAACAGCTTGTCTGTAAGGATCTTACAGGAGACTGCATCAAAGGCCTTACTGTATTCAAATTGGTCAAGCAAGTCTTTCCCTCAATGAAGCCGTGCTGACTACTCCTGATGATTTTCTTGTGCTTAATTTGCCTGGAAATGGTTTTACGGATTAGCTGCTCCATCTCTTTCCCAGGGATTCAGGTGGGGCTGACCCATCAGGGCCCATTGACTCAGTCATGTTCAGGTTGCTTACATATTCCCTGACCTGATTCTCTTCCAACAAGGCTACATCTTCCTTGCTCCAGCCTTTCCCCCTGGTCTCTGGGACCTGGGATTCCTGAAGGCTGCTCTTGCTAGTAAAGTCTGAGGCAAAGAAGGCATTCAGTAATTCAGCCTTTTCCATGTCCAATGCAATCAGGTCCCCCATCTCATTGAGCAATGAGTTTCCCTAGTCTTCCTTTTGTCTCCCATGTACTTATAGAAGCCCTTCTTGTTGTCCTTGATGTCCTTGGACACATTCAATTCCATTTGGGCTTTAGCTTTCCTAACTTCATCCCTGGATGCTCAGACAACATTTCCATATTCCTTCCAGTTTACCAGTCCTTGCTTCCACCCTCTGTATGCTTCCTTTTTGTGTTTGAGTATTGCTAGGAGTTCCTTGTTCATCCATGCAGGCCTCCTGGCCTTAGCTCCAATTTGTTGGGATGGTCTGCTCTTGAGCTTGGAGGAGGTGATCCTTGAATATTAACCAGTTTTCTTGGGCCCCCATTCCCCCCAAGGCCTTATCCCACAGGACTCTTCCAAGCAGATCTTTGAAGAAGCCAAAGTCTGGTCTCCTGAAATTGTTCCAAAAATCTTCCCAGGTGTCACAAGAGCTTGGCCCCAACACACAAAAAAATAGAATAAAGAATCAGAATCCCTTTTTTTCAAGATGTTGTACACCAAAAGGACCAGAAAGTACAGCAAGAAAAGAAGAGAAACAATATGGATTTTGATGCACATGTTGCCATCAGACTGTTTGTGGAAACTAAAGCCTTCATGCCGGAATGGACATAAATCTGCTCTTAACCTAAACATAAGTTACTCTAACAATATCAACAGCTAAGCACACTCTTCCATGCACTGATGGACCAACTGAATTGAAAAAAAAACCACAGACCTACTCTTACATCAGTAGGAGAAACAAATTTTTGGTCGGATGAGTCATTTGAGTGCACATCCCTTCTGTACTTAAAGAGATGAGCACAGCTTACTAAAATGATTCTGCAAAAATACCAATACCGAGTCACTTCCAAGGACAATTCAGAATCACCTTCCAAATTTTTAAGCTTCTGTTAGCAGGAAAGACAAAAAGATGTAGGATAGGGTAATTAGGCAACAAACTTGAGTGTTTCAGCCGCACAAGATAAATCACTGCCTTCTTCATTTTAAGCATGAAACATATTTTGAATCTGATACAATGTAAAGATAAATCAATAACACAGATTTGGACCAATCACACTGGGAAGTTCAGGAACTGAAACTAAAGCATTGAACTTGCATATTAATCTTGTAACTTAAGATCCAAACTAATGCAAATTATACTTATGCTTTCAGTTCAACTTTTAATCTGAATTACAGAAACTTTTTTATATGCCTTGTTTTTCATATGAGCTGTAATGATAAAAATTTCTATTCCTGCATTACCTAAGGAACTCTGGGGATGATAAATGTAAAACCACATCCACTCCTTTCCACTTGCAAGCTTATTTAGGAGCAATTTAAAAATTTTAGTTCATACAATTTAATTTCAATATTTTATGAACCTTTTTTTGTCTTATCTTCCCAGCAGTTTACAAAGCAATCATTATTTGAGTTTATAATACCATTTTTATCTGCTGTTACTGTAGAATTTAGCCAAAACTAAGATTTGCTAGTGTAAGAATAGCTATCTATGTGCAATGTGTCAGGTCCAAGCCCTTCAAAAAGAGAGATGCATAAATAGAAGAAATAAAACTTTAGAACAGCCGTAAATAACATATGCTAGTGGGAATACTTTAGTATTACCCTTAATGCTGTATGAGGATTTATTATTTCCATTTACAGATCTAGCCAGCAGTAATGTTAAAACAATATTTTATGTGCTACTTTCAATTTATCCCCCTTTTCTTCTTCATATAAAGTGTGACAGAGGTAGCTGATTGCAATAACAGATTAGAAGCAGCTCTCCGCTTTGTTTCAGTTATGCTGCTGCTTTCCACTGAACTAGAAAAAGCAGTCCAGCTTTTAAATTATATCTGTTACTTGAGACAATAACACCATAAATGTCCAGATGTGTGGCTCTCCTACTTCATAATTTTAATGTCTACAAATGTTTTTATTTTTTCTACTGAAAACTATTACCACTTGACTTAAAAAGTATGCTTAGCAAAACATAACAGTATTGTTTAGCAACTTCAACTTCATATGAACTAACATGATGTGAATGAATTTTCATCGTACAAGTTAAAAGAGCAAATTTTACAGGCTTCCTTTGAACAACAGGGTAACAGACAAAGCAGGAATGCTAAATGAACACTCTCCTCCTCCATTCTGCATCTTTGCAAATGGTTAATCTAAATTACACAAACGTTCAGCTGTGATTTTTTTTCTGCTTTGAATCTAGTGTACCGGTATGAAAGTGTAATTTCAAACCATGAGAAATTTGTGTTATATCTGTAGCATTTTACATGTTCCCAGATTGCATCCTTAGTTCCCTCACATCTGTTTTTCTTCAGACCCAATCCTGATCTGACATGAGAGTCATTTTTGTCCTGATCTGACAAAAAATGAGAATTTTGACTTTGTCTTTAGTAGTGGCTTAACTCTGCTGTGCAGAAATGGCTTCAAGGAAGAGTTAACTACCACTGTTTCTGCCCATCTATAAGTCTTCCACCAGTGTACCTTTAGGGCAACCTTGAAGTATCTTAATCTGTACACTGAAAAGAAGAAACCATGCCAAATGGGGCAAACTCCAAATACTCTGTCTGACCAGCACTGACACGTCACATGAAAGATGTCAGGCAGACAAGACTAAAACAATCTCCAACATCACATAGTAGATGGAGACAACAGGAACTCAGGCCACCACCTGAGCCCCACACACTTTCACACTCTGCCAGAAAGGAAACTGTAGACAAATAGAATCAGCCCTTTAAAGACCAGAACTGTTTGACGTGTTTAAGTCAAGAGTTTACAAAAGCAAAGACAGGAGGAAAAAAAAAAAAGGGGGGGGGAAATAAAGTCAAATATTACAAGATTTATCATTCAAATTTTTCATAAAGATACAAGCCACGAGTATTTTCAATGAAACTGATAAATTGGCATCTCTAATCAGTCTTACTAGGCTTCATTTCAGCAAGTGTATGTGCATGCTTGCTTTCCTCTGGTAAACCACCAATGTCCTTGGGCCTAAACAGTTAGGATAGAAACATCTGTGTTCTGTGCCCTCTTATGCCTTGAAAAAAGACAAGTTGTGCAGCATCTCTTGTAAGAAAAAAATGCACGTAGAGAGGCAATGAAGAATCAATCATCTATCTACAGTGTGCCCCAGGGAAAAAAATTAATAACCTTCACAAGCAAGTAAAAACTGGCCTTTCATTGGAGGAATAGCAAAAAAAAAAAAAAAAAAAAAAAACAACAAAACAAAACACAAAAAAAACCACAAAAAAAAACACAAAGAAAAAAGCATTTCATTCATTTGCATCTCTGTCCGTAATTATGTTAGGAGATACAACCCTTCTTTTGAAATGCCAGAGATAGCTGTGAAAAATGAACTAGCCATTTAATCTGCTATGACAATACCTGTATACCTATTATCAGGTTTGGAAGTCTTTTCTCCCCTGCCCAATCTTCAGTTCACTTTTGAGTGAAATCACTACGTCTCAGAAGTGGCCTCTCCTGACGACCTCACTGATTCTTTCAAAATGACAAAAAAGCATAGAAATAAGCCCTTCAAAAAACAGTACCCATTGACATGAAACAGGGCATTTGAGTAGACAAATCAATAGCTGCTGCCATGATGAGAGACAGGTTCCCAACATTTTCCTTAACCTTTCAAAAATCTCAACAGCATGAAATTATATGTAATGGTAAAACGTAATTTATAGTGTGCCTGACGTAAGTATCCTGACTGTGTGCTCACTAAGACACAAATTAATATAGGGATTTATCTATGGCAGTGCTGTGTGACCCCAGGCCCAACTCCAAAGTGTGGAATTAAGATACAGAATGGAATGCACAAATTCAAGCTAGTCTTTCCAGTTCCTAGTTACATACCAAAGCATGCACCTAGGAATGAATTTCAGAAAAGCCTGTATACTTAGTGGGGAGAGATACCAAACCCAGCAGACAGGAAATGCAAAAAAAAAAAAAAAAAAAAAAAATATTTCTCAAAGCTTTTCTCTTGAGATTAAACACAAACTTGTAGCAGATGCATGGACAGGGGAACCACAGTCCCACCTCTCCTGGGCTCTGGTATGTAGTTATCCTTTTGCACATCAATAACTGTCAAACATTTCTCCTTGAAAATATGCAGAAAAATGAAAAGCGGTTTTATACAACAGCTTGCCCCAGAAGTCTTTCACTAGAGCAAATTTAAGCCCTTACACACTTTGAAATGACTCTTAGCAACAGGCTAGAGTGAAGACTGAAACCTGGACAACAAAATTGAACCACTCTGTAGAAATGAACAGGAGCTATATGGACTCAGAGACAGTGAATAAGCAAGGTCATAAAGCCCAATTACAAGGTCCACCTCTGGGAAATAAGACTGCTCCTTCAAGGACAATTTATGCAAATATATTTTTAGTGCCTTCACTTCCACTTGCTCATCCAATATATGGCAAGTTTGAAGACCATCCACTGGAGAAGCCATGGATAGAGGAGGATCAGCATGAAATTAAACCACTCATAAAATACAACAGAATCCCAGAAATATTCTGGTTCCTTGGCTTACAGTCAGGGAAGGTAGGATGGACAAACAATTGTTCTTGTTATAAAGTTTCTTATTTCATTGTAAATTGTATCTTAAGGAAAAATTAATTCCTTAGTAAGGAGTTTCTGTTGCCTAATAATGGTTTTAATAAGAAATGAAATTCAATAAAGCAAGCATCAAAAAATCTTAAGCTGAATGTTATTGAGCAGGACCATTTCTGGCACTTAGATATATAGGAATGGTATTTGCATGTACAGTTGCAGTTTCCATTATAATCATTTGATTGAGATACCTCATCTCAACCTGACAGAAAATGAGCAGACCTTGGTTAGTTATGCTTTCATCCCCTCTAAGCTATATTAAACTATGTGACAACCCTAACCACTACTAGGAAGTTCCAGATAATACAAAACACTGTCATATACAGCAGAAAATTCAACTCTGCCCAGTAGCTGACTCTGGATCCCAGTCTCCCCAGTTGCTGGCACCTGGACATACAAGCTCCCAAGAACACAGTCCCACTCCAGCTGCTAGTACAGCCTGTCACACACACTGACAGAGCAGACTGGGATTCCAGTAGTCAACCCCCTTGTGGTTGGGGGGTTACTACAGCCCCCAGCAGCCAAACTCCCTGTGGTCTTGCCCTTGAAGACACACTGTGACACACACAGAGCTGGTCAGGACTCCCCAGGTTCTTGCAGTAGCCAACCTGCTCTCCTCTCACCCCTGGAGACACACAGTCATACCCAGCTCCGAGGCCACCTCACCTACCCGCAGGCTTGTTCAGCTGGCTCTTCACTAGTGTTCACATACTCGCCTGCACTTGGACCAGCCGCTGGCACCACAAACACATGGACCAGGTCCCTGTGACCCACAGTCTCACGCCAGGGGCTGGCACTTGGTTTCAGTCGCTCCAGTCCCTCTCTGCCTCTGCCCTTCGGCCCACAGTCCAAGCCCAGCGGCCAGCACCCAGACCCCTGCTTGCTCCAATCGCTGGCACCATGGACACACAGGCCTCTGCCCTGGGGTCTGACTCCAGTTGCTGGCACTCAGCCCCCCACACACACATACACACACACAGAGCAGATGCCCCTTAGGCAGGAAAAGACTTAGAAAAGGAATTTAATAAGACAGGACAGACTGCGCTGGTCAGGAGCAGGGTATGGCCAGACAAGCATATCAGCTATTTACAAACATCTAGTTCTTTTTATCCCCTTATCCCTCTATTTCCCCATAATAAGTCCTCTGCAATCCCACAATGCTCTTCCCTTGCACCCCATAACGTGTCCCATACCCCTGGCAGCATCTCGTCTCAATCCAAAAAGTGCTCTGGCGCTGGTTCACCTTGATGGGTCTCATGCTGGACAGTGGAGCTGAGGCTCTCCTGGGACAGGCCATCCCTCCCTCTGACTCATTTATCTGGGCTCCCATCTGCCTTCAGGACCCTGTGCTCCTCTGGCCTTGTGGAGATGGGCCTCTGATGGGCTGATGGCTCCTGTGGTGGGCCTGGGAGCAGCCAGGCAGGGTGTGATTTGGGATCCCCCACCTGCCATTGCCTCTCTGAGCTCTTTTATGGGTCTGCAGACAAGCTTTTATCACAAAACCTAACTGTTCATACCTGAATATTTTATAGCAGTCACAGAACGGAACCAAATTCCACATAGCACAATGTCACACATTCAAGAGTAACAAAAAATGGTTCCTGAAGCAAAAGTGTAAGAACTGGATAAGCAGCTAATGGCTTGTTCCAAACTTTTGGTCTTTCTTGTTACTATTCTCTGTAATTTTCCTACTTCCACTATACCTTTTTAAGATGGAAGGATAGCAACACTATGCAACATTCAAAATGGGTGATGGCATAATTTATACAGTATTATAATATCTTCAATGTTATTCACTGTTGTTTTTCAAAACTCCTTAACTTTCAGTTTATAGTTTTGACTACTCCAGAGAAGTTAGCTGATATGTTTCAATGTTGAGTATGCAGGTGTAAGGGCCCTGAAGGCATGAGTAGGCCTTAACAGCCCTGACCTGCCTCACCTGGGATCTCCACCCTCGCCTCCTGCCCACGAGCCCAGAAGTCACATTTCAGCCCGGCTGAGGCCTTCCATGAGCTATCCTGTAGCTGTGCCTGCCTCTGGCCTTGCCTGCTGGATGGACATCTCACCTATGCTGTAGGCAGCTCATCTCCTGGGTGCACCCTGTAGCTTCTCTCTCTCCCCCTCTCCTGGCTCGACCTGGGACCCCAGGCTGAGGCCTCGTGTCCTGCCCTGTCTCTGTCCCTGTCTCCTTTTACAATAGAATTATAGAATAGTTTGGTCTGGGAAAGACCTTTAAAGGTCTCCCTGCAATGAGCAGGGAGATCTCCAACTAGATCAGGTTGCTCAGAGTCCTATCCAGCCTGACCCTGAATGCTTCCAGGGATGGGGCATCTACCACCTCTCTAGGTAACCTGTTCCAGTGTCTCACCACCCTCATTGTAAAAAATTTCTTCTTTATATGTAGTCTAAATCTACCCTCTTTTAGTTTAAAACCATTACTTCTTGTGCTATCGCAACAGGCCCTGCTAAAAAGTTTGTCCCCATTTTTCTTATAAGCCCCCTTTAAGTACTGGAAGGCCGCTATAAGGTCTGCCTAATGCCTTCTCTTCTCCAGGCTGAACAACCCCAACTCTCTCAGCCTGTCCTCATAGGAGAGGTGCTCCAGCCCTCTGATAGTCTTTGTGGCCCTCCTCTGAACCCGCTCCAACAGGTCCATGTCTTTCCTGTGCTGAGGACTCCAGAGCTGGACACAGTACTCCAGGTGGGGTCTCACCAGAGCAGAGGGGCAGAATAAACCTCCCTTGACCTGCTGGCCATGCTTCTTTTGATGCAGCCTAGGATACAGTTGGCCATCTGGGCTGTGAGCACATACTGTCTGCTCATGTACAGCTTTTCATCCACCAGTACCCCTAAATGCTTGTTGAACCTCATGAGGTTCACGCAGGACCACTTCTTGAGCCAGTCCAGGTCCCTCTGGATGGCATCCTGTCCCTCAGGCATGTAGAACAGCATAGCATAGTGTAGTGTAGCGTAGAATAGCATGGACTATTTCAGTTGGAAGGAACCTACAATGATCATCTAGTCCAACTGCCTGAACAATTCAGGGATGACCAAAAGTTAAAGCATGCTATTAAGAGCATTGTCCAAATGCATCTTAAACACTAACAGTCTTGGAGCATTGTCCACCTCTCTAGAAAGCCTGTTCCAGTGTTTGGCCACACTCTCAGTAAAGAAATGCTTCCTAATGTCCGGTTTAATCCTCCCCTGGCGCAGCTTTGAACCATTCCCTCCCATCCTGTCACTGGATCCCACGCAGAAGAGCTCAGCACCTCCCTCTCCACTTTCCCTCCTCAGGAAGCTGTAGAAAGCAATGAGGTCGCCCCTCAGCCTCCTTCTCTCCAAACTAGACAAGCCCAAAGTCCCTAGCCACTTTTCATAGGACATTCCTTCCAACCCTTTCACTAGCTTTGTTGCCCTCCTCTGGATGCATTCAAGGACCTTCAAATCCTTCTTAAATTGTGGGGCCCAAAACTGCACACAGTACTCAAGGTCAGGCTACACCAATGCCGAATACTGCAGGATAATTGTGTCTTTTGAGTGGCTGGTTGTACTGTGTTTGATGCACCCCAAGATGCAGTTTGCCTTCTTGGCTGCCAGGGCACACTGCTGATTCCTATCGAGCCTGCTGTCCACCAGCACATCCAGATCCCTTTCTGCTCTCCAACCGCTCCTCTCACAGTTTATACTTGTGCCCAGCATTACTCCATCCTAGGTGCGGAATCCAGCATTTTGACTCATTAAATTTCATCCCATTAATCATTACCCAATGCTCCAATCTATCTAGATCCCTCTGCAAGGTATCCTATCCCTCAAGAGAGTTAACAGTACCTCCCAGTTTGGTCAAACTTGCTTACGGTGCATTCAACTCCTATATCCAGGTCATTGATACGTACATTGAACAGGACTGGCTCTAGAATTGAACCCCGAGGAACACCACTGGTCACCAGACAGATGTAGCTCCATTCACTACAACCCTTTGAGCCCTGCCCTTCAGACAGCTCTTCATCTGGCGCACTGTGAACCATCTCATCCCACAATTGCCCCCGGCTACCCCTGACCCTGGCTCATCATTTGCCATGCCTGGGGCTGTTGATGATCCCATTACCAGCACCCAGCTCTGCCTGTCCTGTGAGGCTTCTTCCCTCAGAGAGGCCATGGCTTGTGATGGCATCACCACTGGCCCCCAGCTCTCCTTCCCCTGCGAGCCATCGCTGAGCCTGACAGAAGGAGACTGTGCTTTGTGGTCTATAATAACATCTTCATTTTTTCATGATGTGTAAGAAATGTCCTTAGACTTTGCTCTAGTTAAAAGCCCAAAGCAAAATTTCAACAACAGAACCACATAAAGATCACCCAAACCAGGCAAAACAACAAGACATGTAAAACCTACCAAAATAAACAAAAAACCACCGAATAGGTCTCTAACATGAGAAAAGGTAAGAGAACAAATGTACTTAGTGGGTATTAGTCACATTGTTTAACATATTACCATCAGACACTTGGATAACTTTATGATGAGTGTGTTTTATAAAACCTTATGTAGAAATACAGCATTAAACTTAACTATGTACATATATTTCCTCTGCCATCTTACAAGTACATACGACTCTTTCCTTAAAAAAAAAAAAAAAAATTAACCGAGCGACAGTATTCTGAAAAGGAAGACAAAGGGATGAACGCATTTTGGAACATATACCCAGAGTTCTTCTGTTACTGTGACTAGCCACTGCGATCCCTCACAGCTAAATCAAATGTACATCCTCCTTAGCAGAAGCCATTTCTATACTACAGATGTTTAAATTGCAGAAAAGTAAATGTTGGTTACTGGTTAACCCACAGTAATTAAGTTAAAGAGGTGACTGAATGTAAAAAATAGTCATAAAATTGATCAGCCTAACAATTCATTCTGGTGACATAACTGCAGTTTGTAAATATAAACCAAAATTAAGTTATCATGGGTAACAGTTTGACTAACACTGCAGTCTAATTTTAAACATCTGGACTTAACACCATAAAATGGATATCACAAATAATTTTTAGAAAGTCTTAGTCATGTTTTCTTTTGGATTTACACTAATGCTGCCATCACCTGTAACATGCTAACTCCTATCACAATTATATGGTGGGTCCTCCTGTAGATGAATGGGTACAAATAGAACTGTATTGACCTAAACCTTGCATTGATATTTCCTGAACAGTTCATACAAAGTCATCTTCAACCTTCGTTTCTATTACAGAGTGTTTTCATTAGAGTTTACACTGAAATACTTAAAGCCACAACTTCACATGCACCAAAATTAAAACACAGAAAAAATATTAAGATCAGAGTAATTACAAAAGAAATTAAGTAAAATCAGCAACCATCACCTAAATTGTGAGACACAACAGTACTTGTTTTCTGGCTGTCATCATTAGTAGGTTCCTAGAAAGACAGTCATCAAAATCCAAAGGTCATTACCAGAGAAACAGTAAGAGATCAGTAGGTTTGAAAATGCAGACTATGTATTGCTTGGATCAAATTTTCATCTCAAGTATGGAACACCTTTTCCCTTTTTGCAGCAGTGTCTTCTCAAATGCATAGAAAAACTACTAGATAAACACAAGCTGTAAAAACAAATGAGCCACAGGAATCCATGTGTCTCCACCGCACTTGTGAGTTATGACTGCCTTCTTGTGGTTTCACAGACTTCACTCTTACCACTTCTAAGAGTGATCTCAACTGAGGTCTTATTCTACATAGCAGAAGTTTCTATCAATCTGTAGAAGAATCCAGACAAAATAAACTTCATTTCACTAAGCAATAGGAGGAATTAAATACACTAACTTGAAGATATTAAAATTAAATATGGAATCTTACACTAAGGCACATACTTTGGGCCAAATCCTGCATACATTTCTTCGGGTTAAGTAATCCAGTTGAAGTGAACAGAAACTAATCTAATAGCATTAACATGGGAAGCAAAAGATGGCTTGTCAACTATTTGTTTGTAGGCTCTATTTCAAACCCCCCACACTCGCAAAAACCTAATGTGCCTTTTTTGTCGTGTCATAAAGTAGATTTGCTATACAAGTGAAATAATGACGCAATAAAACTATATGCTGGCTCAAGGATGTGACGGAAATGTAGCCCACCGGGAAATTAGCACCAAAAAGAACAAAATACATTTTTAGAATGCAATCTTTACTTATGTAAAATACAATATGAATGTAGACACACATGACCTACCTTAGTGTACTTGAAAAAACACAACTGATTTACCAAAAAACAGTAATATTCCAGGTTTCAGAAATGCGTGCATGCTGCTTTTAATGCTGATTTGCCTTTATAACTGAAAATTATAGTCCATATTACTATTCTGTATAATTATAAGATTACTGGTTAGTTGGGTGGTTCCCAAGAGCATGTGATGTGGTACATTTACCACAGGCTGCTTTCGCCTGCGCTCACCGGCACTGCCTACCAGCTGATGATTCTGCAATCAGCTACAAACACCCCAGGGTGTCTCCACACTAGGAACTCATGTGAATCACACGAACATATCTGTTGAGCAAAACAACTGGTGTTGATGGACTTGATGTCTGCACTACAGATATGCCAACTTCCCCTTTCCCTTTAACTAGTTCTAGTCTGGTCCCATGGACGCAATGCCCATTAGTCACTAAAGCACATTAGGTCTCCCTGGATCATCTCTTCCAGTTATGTTCATCCAGAAGAAATCCACTGCATGAACTCTACGACTGGTCCATGACACGAATCAAAAGATGATCGTGATGCTCATGAGACTCACTCCAAAAGCAAATTCTGATCCACGTTAAAACACTAACGTGCAAATGCACCTCAGACACTTCTAACATCTCCCACAAACACACAAGAGTAGTATTTCAGTGCTTCCTGCTAGACTAGATTTTCCCTAGAAGCCACACTGTTTCAGGGCCATTCAGAGCAGTGTTCCTTTCTGGGCTTGCAAAACGCTTAGAGTTCTGGTGTCTCATGTCCTTAAGAAACTAAGCATTAAAAAAAAAAAAAAAAAAAAACACCACACAAAAGAATAATAACCATACATTTTTAGATCAACCACAGTGTCCATTATAAACAGTTTAACTACAAACTATACAGTTTAACTACAAACTAAAACAGGATACTCCATGCAAGTTGCACTGTCATGGAGTCATTTCTGATTACAAAACTGCTAAATGCATTAAATGCATTGTACTACATACTGAGGATGTGATGCTTTACTATATTTTCTCCTATTCTGTTCCAATATGTATGGGAGGGATATCATTATATCCTACACTTGCACCTTTGGCAAGAGTATGTATGCACACCTACTCTTAAAACTTAACAGTTCTTCAGTACTCATGCTATTGACTCAATACCAGGCACCATCAAATTTTATGCTCACACTCTTGTACTTAGCATACTAATGATTTCCAGTGTAATTGCATGAAATTCACATGATAAATTACAGGAATGTACTTCCTTTCTTTTTGGCATGTCTTACTAGTTTACAAGATACTAAATATTTCAAGCAGTAGTAGCAGCCATATCCATCATAAGCTGATGGATGCATCTATTTTCATTTCCCTTTAAAAGAAAAACGAACAAACAAGTAAATGAATAAATTCCATGCAGTACCATTCTCAACAGAAAATATTTGTGACAAATATCCCCTATCTTATTCCAATTGTCTTGATATATTACTATAAAATTTCTCCTCTTTCATCTGTGAAAGGCAACAAGCTCAATAAACATCATTGGCAATATAAATACTTTGTTTCACTATCACAAGTTCTTTTAGTATTGTAAAAGCATGTAGAAAAGTGTAATCTCAGCAGTAAAAAACAGCACAAATAATGGTCCTACAGATGAAACATCCAGTCTAAAATTTGACTGTAATTATACATTGGTAGTTCCACAGACCCATTCACATTTATAAATAAAGTTTTCTGTACAAAAATCCTATTTTTGAAGAATTATTGAAGTGCATAGCAGAGCTCTCAAAAGTGTCAAAATTAACACCATCCTTGTAGCTTTAACAGTTGTTTAAAACAGTCTTGAGGGACTTTTTCCATAGAAGACCTGGCTCAGTGAGTGAAGTGCACCTCACCAGAGCTGGTACTTCCTAAAAACATTTGCAAAAGGGTTCTGTGGTCATCCAGGAATTAAAGAACTGTCCAAATTAAAATGACCTTTGGACTCATAAATGGAACAGCCTATCTTCAATCTGAACAAAAAAACCAACACAATATTGTTAACATACACTCAGAAAGCACTAATTCAAAGAAACATATGTCAGCCACATAAAAAAAAGCTTTCACCACAAAAGTTAAAGCAGCATTTCAGGAAGAAGTCTCATTTCCCAGACATATTTTAATTGCTACAGTCTTTCCATACATCTGCCTTCATTGTAGACATTACAGAAAGACAGACAAGATGTAATGGGTACAGTTTAATTAGCCCACAACTTTATTGTCTCATCTTTAAAGCACAATCCAACAACAAATCACACCGTGCAAGTTAACACACTTTTCTCCATTGCTCCTACTGCTTTGGCCCTCGGCCTGTCCCTTCCAAACCAGCTCTCACTTCTGTAGAAAGTCAACACACAGGACTGCCACGTTAAGCCAATAATAAAGACTGGTGGATGCCAGTTGCATACTGGACAGATACCGCATATCACATCATATAATGAATGTCTTCCTCCTGATTGTATCATGTAAAAAAGAGGAAGTCACGACCCCCTTTCTCCTGACCAGCTCAGTGCTGCTCTCTTTCTCCAGCTCCCAGACCTGTAAACCCTGTTCATATCTGTCTGCAGACCACATTTTTATTCCTATCCTATTTTAAGGAACTGCAACAGCTCCTGAAACAACAAAGGCTGCAATGACAAAGTTGTGTTGACAATGGATGAAAAACAGGCATCAAGTGAAAGAGCATGTAGAAGGGTGGGTGAGTCTCTAACTTTCCACTTGAAATTTAACATGCCTGCTAACCTGATCCTAGTTGGGATCCTTTGGCCCTGCAATGCCAATAGTATATTCCTGAGAGAAGAACCAGCCTTTTAATGCAGGTTACAATAGATGCAATCTATTTCTTCCAGTTTTCTTAGGAGCTTTTTCCAGCTTGTTAAGAACTGTATGCCACAAGAAACATATATTACATGGGACAATTGCTGCAGTCCAGACTTCTAGACCACCCTGCAACCAATGTAAGACTGTGAAAGGACAGATGAGAGGGAAAGGAAATCAACGTGAAATTCTATTATTTGAGATAGATATAACATACTAAAACTACTTATACATTTTGAGCTACAGCGATATTAACTGGATCTTTCTACAGTAACAATCTTCAGCAGAAGACTTACGTTGCATCATCATAGCATCATAAAACTTTCCACAAACATAAAAGCCTTTCATGTGCCAGCTTTCTAGAAAACAGTCTGATAACTAGCTAAGGAAGACATACCATAAAAAGAAAATAAATCTCTCGAAGGCAGGACTGAAGCATTTATCATTAACACTCTGGTTACCAGAGTTATAGCTGTTACGCAGAGCAATCATTTCCTGACAGGTCCATCATGTTTCAGACCTTTCTGGCATCAGGTGAAAGAGTTAAAAATTAAGACAGGTTAGTTTGCATTTAAGTTATTTAAAGGCTTGTAACATGAGAGAAGCCAAAGCTGAGCCTAGGTCCCTACCCAAGCCACAGTACCTTAAAGCCTCCAATTAATGTAAACAATTGGATATGGAATTTTCACAGACTTCCACTGCAAGGATCACACCGGCTCTGAAGCCTAGCATTTTATTTTATATCTTTGATGTAAACTACCAGCCACAAAAGAAAAACATTATAATATATATCCTTAAGTTCACAACATGTGGACAATTGAGGTTCATACCAGTTGTCAACATCTTGTATTACCAACAGGCTTTTTACATTAAAATTTTGTTTCTCTTTCTTATATCATCTATTTTTGCAGAACTGACAAATATTTCAGTTGTTCCATCTTTGGAAAGTCTCAGATACTGGTGGCATGCTCCATGAGTTCTATCTCAACTATAATGTTTCCTTCCATTTTACCAGCCTTCTCACCTGTGTAAAGCAATTAAGAAAGACAGTGAAGTGAAATGGGTTGTGGTACTACAAATATGTTGATAATATTAAAGTTTCTTTTTCATTGGACTGAGGAGCTCTGCTTGATTTGCTTTCTCAGTGGGAAGGTTATGGATGAGAACAACTTGACTGAGGCTCGATCTATACCAGATGGATCTACTAGGTATGAGTAAGCATCTTAGGGGCATGAAAATTTGACATCTGCTCCTTTTATTGAGAGGGTAAGCCATGCCTGTTGATGAAACTTACAGGGATGCTTTGGAACCCCTGAGGGCACCTGGATACATAGAATAACAATCAGTAACTGGGCAATATCTATTTTTTTAGAAAAATATATTTATTTACTGTCTTTAGTGGTACTCAGCTCTGGTTACATCAAAAATTGCTTCTACCTTCCCTTACCAGCTGAAGGAATCTCTTCTAAAAATATCTTAATTTGAAGTCAAGGTGCATTGCATCTGGGAAATAACTGGCAATTCAGTTTTACTTTGTCCTAATGGTATAGTATCATTTACTACCACTCTGAACTTTAACGGATGATGTCGATGGTAAGATGGTATTTATCAAATTCAAGTTAATTGTCTTTAAACGGCATACTGGGAGATTTCTTGGTTTTATCTATAAATTCTTAAAAAATATTTACAGTACATTTGCACTGGCCTAAGCTTATTCCCACTGAAAGTGCTGGAGACATTAATATCAACTGTAGGGATATGACTCAGGACAGCAGTGAAAGCTCCTGTATTAAACTACTAACCATATAAAAGGAAGAACTAGTAAGTATCAGTCATAAGGCTGAAAGATCTCCAGCTAGAGAAAAACACATGAACTTACACTACATTAATGTGTAAAACTTTTTATCTTTAAAACTACCTGTGAGTCATGCTTCCTATCCCAAAACAAAGGTAGCCAGTACATTCTTTAGGAAACTCTAAATGTTCACTCCTTTCTGCAATTTGGAAAATGGCTGAGGTTTGGTTTAACTTTCAAAATGAGTCCATGTTGCTGCTCTTTTTTTCTACTTAAGAAAAGGAAGATTTTGAACACCGGAAGGAGGCTTGAAATTATTATTATTTGCTGTTAAACATTTAATCACCACTGAAATTACAGCTTTGGTGCTTTCCACTGCTCAAATGTTTATGTGTGTGGTTCTATGATTAAACAAAATCTTTTACAGGATGAGCAAATATGCTGCATGTGCAGCGTCAAATGCATTCCTACTCTGCTTGGTCAATGAGGATCCATTGGATAGAAAATGCATGAAATTTACCAAAAGCCTACTGTCTTTCGCACTGTTTATTTTATTTAATAACTCAAATAAAATCCAACAATAATCTCCTAACTGCAAAAATCTACATCTTCTTTCCTTATTTATTCTGACAAACACGTCCCATAGCTGCTAGCAAGTACTATATGAAGAGTGACACACACCTCATTAATGGGATGATTTTTGCCTCTTTGTGTCAGTTTGCCTAACCTCAAATGTTCCTTCCACCTACTGCACCTTCCAGACCGACCAATGCTTGGCTAATTCATGATCTCTCAGTTCACAGTTGCATAGAAAGAAATCTCAAAACAGAAGAAAGCCTCAAGCTCTCCTAGTTCCAGTTCCCTTACCAAAATTGCTAGATACAAATCAAATGTCAACTTATCATACACTCTTTGTGACTAAGAAAAATGGGGGCAGATTATAATGTGATTCATTATTGTCTAGCTGTAGTTACACAATTAATGTGATTTCATTGTTTTCAAAGTAGCTATAGCCATCATCTAATTGGGACAAAAAAACAAACAAAGAAAAACAAACAAACAAACAAAAAACCAAACCAACACCTCATTGAATTAGTTTCTATGTAGGAACAAAAATTCTGAAAGAAAAATATTGATTAACAGTCACTGTATTAGGACACATTGTTATTATTAGTTACCTTCTGTTCCTCAGCTTTCAACTACTTGCCACCTCACATATCAGTTCATCCGTGTACTAAATTCCAACAAAACACAGTCTTACAGAAAGTAGGGTTAAGAAATGAATTTATGGTGTCTAGGTCCAAAAATGCCCTGAGGCCTGACCTGACTGGAATGTTCCAGTAGTACAAAGAAATCATTAACAGCTAAAAAACACTATCAATTAACTATAAATGATGTATAGCCCCAGAACTATGGCCTAAATCACGAGATGAGATGAGAAATCATGTTCCTGTATGTAAGCCATGATTACTTGGGTTCTTTTATTTTTTCATATAAGTTAATGTGAAGAAAGCTCCCACAAAGAGTAATCCATAAAAAGGAAAAACAGAACTATGCTTAAAAATTCTTATAAGAATGGCAAGGAAGGCTGAACTATGTTTGCATTGGATTAAATGAGTACATTATTCTCACCCAGTCTTCAACATCAACCTCAATCTCTTGTCTCTCTGGACAGAAAACATTTGTCCTGAAGGAATCTTATTATTTCCCTCATATTATCTTATTACAGGATCCATGGCAACCGGATTGCAACCCTCACAAGCAGAAAAAACATAAAGTCTTCACTATCTTGGAGAAGTTTGCAGTTTGAGTTGTGACCACTTGAGAAATTACAGTGGCAGCAGTTCGTCAAACTTCTAACTTGAGAGATAACATCCTTGTAGTAGACTGTGCCCAACACACTGCTTGGGGAGGCCACTTCACTTTCTCTACTGTATGGGAATAAAACATATGTACAGCTCTTCTCTCATCACATGACCAAGTGTTACTACATATGTGCAATACAGTAAATCCAGCACTTCAGAAAATGCACAGATTACATGTATAAGATCCAAAACTTTTCCTAAAGAACTGGAATTACTACGTAATTCAGAATACACGTAAGTAAATCATAGTATTTAATACAGTATTAAATAGAGCATCTTGTCAAGAGAGCAGACTGCCATCACCAGAACATATTTCTGGTTGAAAACTCTCCAGAGAGTAAGTTCACAATGTTTGGAGAGCAGAAATTGTTCAGAAAGCCAAAGTAGCCTGTTTCTTTGTCCCCCTTTTCTCATAATGCACCAATGTGGTTAAAGTCTTCAGGAAAGACAGAAATGAGGAGCAAACTGCTCCACCAGCACACACTCAGCCCATAAACTGCCTCCAGACTCCCAAGTTACTTTCAGGAAAAAAATTAATGAAAACAAGCTGAAAAGAAGCCAGCCACAGGTCAGCAGCATTACCTGAACAGGCTGCACACGTGAGCACCCCTTGTCTAGAACAAACTTAACGTTTATTTTCCTGCATTGGTATGTATGACACAACCACAAATTATCTAGAACTTCGTGGTGAATTTTCTTGGAGGTTTTACCTGTTTTACTGGACTTTCCAATGAAGACAAAATGATTTTCAAGCCACAGTTTTGCTAAACTACAAACAAGAATAATTAAACTTTTTAAAACAGGTAAAACTCCATGCAGCTGAGAAAAAAAACATAAATGAAAAATATTTACAAACAACTCTTCCTACACCCACTGCGTCTGTTCTCTGTTTCCAGACTTAGCTTCAATTAATTGTCCCAGTAAAATCTACAGTCCCCGCTACTCCTAGACATTTTCTCTTCCCACCATTGTCCTCCCTGGTGTGTGCCTGCCAGAGGTCACATATCTCCAGCTTTCTCCCTTCTGAGACTCTCTGTCTCTTCTTTTGCTTTGCTTGCCAGTTCTGGAGCCATGCCTTCCTCAGGAATCTCAGTTGCTACCCAGGGGAGTCACTCCCCTTGCAAGCTTGAGTCAAGTCACTTCTCTTTTAAAAGAACGCGATGTAACATACAAACCAAGAAAAAAGAAAGCAAAACAGTGTCCATAAAGGTATAATAAGACATGGGGGGCTATTTTGGTGAAAGATGCGTGTATTTTCCTGTATTATGTTTTCCATGAATTAATATTTTTACATAATTTTGATGTTATACCTCTTTGACAGTCTAGAGAAACATTGGTGAAAATACAGTTCAAGGAAGTCAAAGGAAATTTGATATAAACTTTGGGCACGGTTGTTCCCAAAATATGGAAAGATTTTATATTCTTTTTGGTGGATGAAAATAAACGTGTGGTTCTTTTTAATCAGAGATGAAAGGGACAGGACTCCACTTTCAAGTTTAAAGGGTTCGCTTACCTTTTCAACACCCCCAGTTCTCCACCGTCCCATCCTGTGATCTCTTGGACATTAAAAGACTAAAAAAAAGGATACAACTAGAGTTGGGATAACAAGTTCACAGCACTACTCTTCTCTATTGAAAAGGCTGCATGGACCCAGTGTTCATACATGGACCTGATCCAGCAGAAATCAACAGAAGGCTTTTCATGGACTTCAAAGGTTTTTGAAATATAAGGCCTTATAAAGCTCAGCTGTGGGAAAGGTCAAAAAATGAAGATTCTTCGTGTAAAGTCCTAGGCAAGTGTTTTTTTGGTGCAAGATTTACATTTGCTAGGCACTGACTACTTAATATCATTATGAATGTGTCTTTCTTCTATCATATTTCTTCTGAACTTGGGTCACAAAAACTCCATGCAACACTACAGGCTAGGGGAAGAGTGGATTGAAAGCTGCCTGGCAGAAAAGGGGAGGTGTTGGTAAACAGACGGCTGAATATGAGCCAGCAGTGTGACCAGGGGACCAAGAAGACCAAAAGTATCCTGCCTTGTATTAGAAATAGTGTGGCCAGCAGGACTAGGGAAGTGATTGTCCCCCTGTACTTGGCACTGGTGAGGCCACACCTCAAATACTGTGTTCAGTTTTGGGCCCCTCACTACAAGACAGACATTGAGGTGCTGGAGCATGTTCAGAGAAGGGCAACAAAGCTGGTGAAGGGTCTAGAGCACACGTCCTGTGAGGATCAGCTGAGGGAACTGGAGTTGTTTGGCCTGGAGAAAAGGAGGCTCAAGGGAGACCTTGGCACTCTTTACAGTTACCTGAAAGGAGGCTGTAGCCAGGTTGGGGTTGGTCTCTTCTCCAAAATAACATGCAATAGGACAAGAGGAAATGGCTTCAAGTTGTGCCAGGGGAGGTTTAGATTGGGTATTAGGAAAAATTTCTTCACTGAAAGGGTTGTCAAGCATTGGAACAGGCTGCTTAGGGAAGTGGTTGAGTTGCCATCCCTGGAGGTATTTAAATGTGGTGCTTAGGGACATGGTTTAGTGGTGGACTTGGAAGTGCTAGGTTTACAGTTGGACTTGATGATCTTAAAGGTCTTTTCCAACCTAAATGATTCTATGATTCTATACTCCTAACACTCAGTCATTAATAATATTTTCAATCTTTAAAAATATGGATGCTAAATAATAGTACTTTCTTTTACTGCTTACAGAAGTTGGATATGCAATCAAATTCAGATAATCACAGAAAGCAAAAATTCACCCAGAATAGCCAATGGAGATGCAGATCAGCTTGTGAATAACAATCTCCAGTTGTAGACACACATAAATTCAGCACTCACTCTTAAGAGGCTTGCCCTTTGCAAAATGACAAATGTTCAGCATCTGGGAAATCAGTCTGGTTTTCAAGCTGTCTCAAAAATGTACTAGGGTTTTGTTTTTTTTTTTCCTTATAGGGAACTTACTAAACCAAACACATTTCAGAGCACTAGTTAATCACAGAGACAACCCATCTGCAGACAATGAATAGTGTTTTAATAATAATTTTAATATGAACACTACCTAGTTTATACCCTTTCACTCTGTGGTAAGTGGGTACATGTTTCAATGGAAAAAGGATTTACATTTTAGAACTCCCAGTATTTTTCTTTCTAAAGCTTTCTAATGCTTTTCAAAAGCAACATCTCTCTCCCCTCCCTGACACACCCCTGTGACATTAAAACTATGCTTTGCCCATGTTTTCTATACTTAAAACTTCTACACATGAATTTTATTAGGAACATTCCTATTTGTTTTTATTGCATTTGGTATCAGGCACATTTACCAAATTAAAAGCAATTTTAATTTCATGAACAAGAGCAAGATAGAATAAACTTTTTTTTTCTAATATGTAAGCATCCACAAGTAAAATGCAAGAGAAGTATCTTGGCAGCTCTTGCTGTTCAATACAATTGTTCACCCATTCACTTACGTTTTCATACAGTTCATTTAATTTGTATTTAAAACTCACACTTGAGGCACAGACAAACAGGCATATCTTGGGAAAGCAATGGTAAAGGTTAAAGTCCCAAATCTGAGAAATCAAAACCACTAGAAAACAATGACCAGGCTCTGTAACCCTTGCACTCACATCAACTGTGCAAGCCTTCATTGATGCCAAAGAGATTTGAGTTTGGTCATAAGAAAGTGAACATAACTCCCACTGAAATTGGGGAGGTTATACCAGACATGGATACAATTGCAAAGACTAACTGTGGCTCAATTCCACAATACCATGAATAATGCGGGTTTTTTCACTAGATGCATCCATCATTATTCAAAATGAACCTTTCATCTTCAAAGTTTTTACATAAGGTCACGTTAGAAGATCTGTGCTCCTCTTGTTCACAACAGCAGATCTCAAGAATAAGAGCACACCAAATGCCAGAATAATTATCCAGATCATATGCCATATGAACAATAAAAACAGAAGAATGACTGGGAATTTTAACAAGTTTTGAGAAAATCATAAACTAATGACAAATGCGAAAATTTTTCTGTGGAAAGAAATTAAAAGCAGTGTGCTTCATGAGACATATATGAAAGTCAGAATTATTTAACACAAGGACTATTTTTGGAAAGGAGATGAGTACTGAAACGGCAACACAAGCAGATGGCACACATTTCCTAAGTAGTAACATGTAGAAAAGATTGTGAACATGTCCCAAAAGATCTAAGCAAACTCGGTGCCTGGGCAGCCTATACATTGGAACTGAAACATTCCAGGAACACACTACATATATACTACATCTCATTACAAAAGTAGTACATATCTTTTCAAAAGATTTCATGAAAAGTAATTTATGGTTTCAGAATAATTCAAGACAGTTACAATAGATGGTTTCTTCATGATCTCCATCTTTTCTACAGCAGGGCACAGAGGCACATGCACCCTAGACTTTTCAGGCTGGCCTACCGCTTTCCCATCTGGAATCGATTGCAGATTTTTGCAGGTGCAGTCACTTTGGAGTTACAAGCAATTTGAAGGCAGATGTGCTGGCATGTAGACAACTAGCTGCCTGACTTGTAGGTAAAATCTGGTATTGGATATCTAGAGGTAATCACTCGCAGACTATTTGCTTGCAGATATAAAATCTGAGAACCTTTTATTATTTATTTAAAAGAATTGCCTGTTTTCCCTCAAAAACTTTGGTTGTCCTGACGGGCAAAAGTCCATTTATAGCAGTGAAAAGAACCTCTTACCACCATATCGTTATCAGTCATTCAACATACCAAACTTTTAAGGCCTTATTGTTCCCTCTTATGGCTATTAAACATTATGCAACATACACACATATTAACTTAATTTTTTTCCATCCTTTCAAAAACACTTTTGACCGAGCTTTAGCTGATCTAGCTTACTACTAATTCCAAAATAATAATTTTTAGTACATTACTATTAAATTTATATTAAATCACACTTATGAGGGGAAATCTCTCAATAGTTTCCCTTCATATATCACGAATCTGGCTTATTATTTAAGGGATGTTTACACTGTGTCAAAAGGTTCAACTGGAACTCATCCACTGTCTAGATAAGTTAGCATAGGTATGAATACAGAACAGCTATGTGACCAAGCTCATCCACACTGTTGCTGGTACATTTTTAAACAGTACCCATCTGAACGAGCTTAATGCAGTACCTCGTGAGCCTATTCAAGCAGCAATCGCAAATCTGGATCACACTGTATGTATACATCCCGATGTATCTGGATTTCCTTCAAGAATTAAAGAAATGAATTTGCTAAGATTCAATTTACTATTGAACACTACCCAAACACACACACAACAAACAAAAAAAAAAAAAATTCAAACCAAAAAACCACAGTGATATGTGACAAAACCAAATCCCATTGGATTTAGTTTTAGCATTTTGGTTTTAATGCATTGACAACCATCAATGGTCATATATAAACATGTAAGAAAATGTAAATAGTGAAAATTAATTCAGAAGTGACTAACAATTTTTAGCGCATATTATATCTGCAAAATGTAACTACTCCTGTTCTCTGTGCTAGTCACTCCTCCACATTTGGACTGCTGGGTCCAGTGCTGATGGGAGACAGAGACTTTGTGGAGCAAGTCCAGCAAAGGGGCACTAAGATTTAAGGAATTGTAGCATCTCTCACATGAGAGGAGGCCGAGAGAACTGGGATTGTTCGGCCTGAATGGAAAAGGCTCAGGCAGTTCTCATCAATGTTTATAAATGTCTGATGGGAGGGAGTAAAGAAGATGGAGCCAGCCTTTTCTCAGTGATAACAGAACAAGAGGCAACGGGCAAAAATCAAAACACAGGAAATTCTATCTGAACATAAGAAACCACTGTGAGGGTGGTTGTACACTAGAACAGGTTGCCAAGAGGTGCCGTCCAGTCTCAACTACTCTGTGACTCTGTGAGCACATGGCTATGGCCTCTATTTATCCCTGTGACTCCATACAGCAAACACGGACAGAGTATAGCTGGTAACTATGCCCTAAACTCTTGCCCCTGTCATTCTTCCATCCTCTGGCATGTTCTACCACCCTCTCAGATTCTGACCAAGTAAACAAGACTGACACCTCCTCTACCTTAGCTAACTTGTCAAGTTTCACATATTAAGCAGGAAGACACTTGAGAGGTCTGTAACAGATGGCAGCTAAGACAAAAGATCCATGAGTTCACAGGTCCAAGTAAACACTGCTCTCCATAACATTTTTATGCCGTACCTGTAGCCTATGTGCTTCCACTACTGTTCAAGCTCTTATTCACATAGAAAACTTCTAATCATGCTTGCTGAACATGGGTCGGATGGCTGGCAGTAGAGGATAAAATCCAAACTATGTTTTCACTCAACTTGAAAACTGAACACTAAAGGTCACTGCCATGCCTGATCCCCAATATGGAAGGAGTTCATCCACAACTAATGTCACATATGGGAAAGACTACACCCATAGACAGCAATGCAAGTAATTTAGTTTCACTCCACTAAAACAGATAGGTTACACAGAAAAACCTTAGCTGAACTAATCTGAGTATTCAAGCCTCTTTTCCAGCTAGCTATACAATGTCCCTATTTATATCCATAACCTTTTCAGGAATACAAAAACTTGTGCAGTAAACCCAGATTCACAAAGAAACTTCAGATAAATCACATTAGAATTCCTAACTTTCTAATTCACCAGCTAAAACACCTGAGAAGGGAACTGCCTTAGTAAGAAAATGCTGAGGGAACGAATGTATCCAAAGACATCACCTTTCTTTACAACCTCAGTCCCTAAAACAGCATGCCTTCTTCCTCATAGGATTCACAGTCTTGATGTTTCTTGTGCAGCCAGGCGCCTTAGCCTCCCCTTTCATTCCAATCCAGAGGAAGAACTGCCCTTCCCATTGTATAAGGGCAGCTTACTAACACACAGGCATGCTCTTTCAGACAGCAGCCAAACAGGTACAGCACTGATCATGAAACAGGACACTCAGGTTCAAATCTATGACTTCTTCACTGTAGATTGGCCACTTGACTGTCATGCTATTGGTTGCTGGAAGAACGTTCTTGCCATCCTCCCTTGTTCAGGTGATTTACAGAGAATTTTGCCAGAAACAAAGCACAGCAGTAGGAAACGTACTTGTCAGTGCAATCATCCAGGAGCATGAGCGGATTCCAGTGAATGCTCCAATTACTCCCTCACACACGTTATGCAACAGTCATTCTAAAACCCCAGTCTCAACACCCCAAATAGCTAAAAGTGGTGAGTACCCTGAACATTAGGTTAGAGAGGCATGTTCTCTTTGCCCTACTCTTTCTGGTCACAAATCAATGAATGTCTCATTCAGTGCTGTCCAGTGGCCCAAGTTCCACAGTTGGGATAAAAATGCTTTCTCTAATCTGCAAAAGTCTAAAGCAAGCTAAAGGTCAATGGTGCACACACTCCAGGAAGACTGAAGAGGTATGCTGGAGTCCCTTCATTCATAGATTGAATATCATTCTCTACTGTGGATGAGTATATAATTAATATGCTGTTTTATAAAAGAAGAAACCACTATGACCCATTCTGCTTACATTTTTGGTTTGTTTGCTTTTTTATGAAAGGACTTTGTGCCAGCATGTTTTGTGTGAAAGTTCTCGGTCTGTAAATAGGCCATAGATAGAAATAAACTGTACATATTTCATTGGGCTGTAACACCCATGTGGCGCAATATCAATCTCATATCAATCACAAATGTCCTTTGATGAAACCTCTATGTATAATTCCCCAACACCCCCAAAACTGGAAAACTCCTGGCCATGGTAATTTTATAGCAAAAATCAGGCATCTGTGCCTGTTCAATAGGCATTCTGGAGATCACAGACTGTTGATTTAGGTGACTAATTCTTTTTCTAACCCTCGTCAATAGTCTACACCCAAAAAAAAAAAATAAATCTTTGACCTGTGAATCGGTTAAAATTATTTTCTACTGAGAATGCACCTTTAAAATAGGCTTAGAACGGCTTCCTAAAAGTAAATTATCAATTTTTTTTTTTTTTTTTTAAAAGAACACCTCTCTTGACCCTTTTACAAATAACGATGGTAAAGAAACATGGGTAAAAATTCTCTGTGGAGGAAAATGAATGAAAATCTCTTGTGAACATACTGGAAATTTGAAAAATATGAGTTGACATTCAAACACGGGAGCTAGCAGGTATAGAATTAATCATGATTTCCTGTTCATACTACTTGGCCCTCATTCCCTGTAAAAGGTTGTTAGTGATGTGGTTTTGGTACCAAGAACTATGTGAAATGAACTCTCTCTGAAGGCCTCTTGGGGAGGCACCATGTTGTTGATGCTTCCCATGAAGCACCCAGTTGTTATCTCCCTGACCCTCACCACTGAGGCTGTGTCTAAAGCAGGGCTGAGAAATGCACGGGTCAGTCTTCTTTCAATTCTTTTCCTAGCTGGGAGACACTAGAGTTCCTTCCTGCTCAAGTTGGGATGAGCTAGTGTTTAGTTTGCTTCAAAGGCTGAATCAGATTACAAGATAAGTGGGCATCTCTGAAATGAAAAGAACTCCAGAAATTGCTACCAGTTGAGATGAAAGGGGGGGAGGGAGGTGTTTAGAAGGCGGGAGAAGAGAGAGGGATGAAAGGAGTATCATATCCTTTAGCCCTCATGGAATAATATGGCCCAGATCTGCATGTCCTACTGTCCACTGTGTATTATCACTCTGCTGTGAGAACATCGGATGCTTGCTGTACTCTGAAAGTCTCCTCTTGTCCCTCATTAAAAGACAATGGAAATCTTAACTTTTATAAAGGAGAGCACTTTATCTTTCAAACATGACAGTCGTTTCATGTCTAGCAGAAATTTAAACCCTGGTAATTTAGACAAATTACCGCAGGTTTTAGCATGTTGGGGTTAAAACTCCGAGATTTTCAACTGATTACAAAAAACCAGCCAGTTATCGAGTCCTAACTGAGTAATTTGCAACTTATTGCACCCTGGCTAATTAAAACGTAATCACTATTGTTTGGCAATGTGCATTCTGTCAGCAGTTTTACATCGGACAAGAAATCTTGCCAAGAAAACACAAAAAAAGCCTTTCACCAGAAATTGGCTTGATCTAAACTGCCTCTTTAGCCACTGAAACTGTAAAACAAATAAATTACAACCGCCTGACAACGCAATAAAAAAAATAGTAATCCCTCTCCAAGATAATGAACTATTTTAACGGGTACCCTCCTTTCAAGCCACCCCGTGAAGCGGAGACTACATTGACAGCGAGCGCTCCGCCGCCCCCGGCCCCAGCGGAGCTGCGGGAGAAGCCCTGGCGCGGGGCCGGCCCAGGCAGTCCCTTCCCCACCGCCCTGGGGCGCATCCCCGGTCTCTTTAGCCCAAATCCGGTTATAGGCACCGAACACCTCCCGCTGCCGTTGAAACGAACGCATTAAGCTTTCCTTTCACGCTGACTTTTTTTTTTTTTTAATCGGGTTATCCTTAAATATTGCTCATACCAGTCTTCTGTGCCAACACCTTAGCCCTGGACGTTGCCTTACCCAAAACATCTGCCCCAGCGGTTCCAGTGTCAGACTGCCCAGGAAGGCACAGGGCAAGCGAGGGTGCGCCGAGCGCACAGGGTGCACTCCCCGCCCGGTCCCCCTGCGCCCTGCAGAGACTTGCCATCCCGAAAGGTGGAGGTGGTTGCCTTCCCACCGGGATGGCCAGCCCTTCCTAAAGGGGCTTGGGGGCTCGGGAGGGAGAAGGGCTGGCAGTTTAGGAGGCTTTCCATCATTTGGATGGGGTCGATTCGGTTTAATACTTTCACAACGTAGAGCAAGTGGGGAAGGGAAAGGTGCGTGTGTAACTGGAAACTGGAAAGGACGGGCAGGTACCCGCTGCTGTTACGCCGCTTCCCGCATTGCTTCCAGCGCAGTCGCCTTCGGGGCTCACTCTCCCTCATTTCATTGTATACCTCGGGGTTTCCCGCCACTTCAACCCCATTCGCCCCCCCTTCACCCCCATTTCACCATTCCCGTTAGCCACAGACGTGCCCTTCTGATTCAGAAAAAAAAACATGTTATCCGCACCCTCACCTTCCAGGAGGTCGGAACCAAGCATTACACGTTCCCGATCATCGCTCTTAAAACGTAAGCACAAACTTTCCCACCAGGCTGGAGACGCGAACCACCCGCGGGCGGCAGAGCGCGACGGCTCGCGGGCAGTCAGAGCCCCCGGGGGATCGCCCCAGCACCGCCCGTCGCTCGCCAGCACAAGCGCACCCCCGGCCCGGGAGCACCGTGCCGCGGCCGCCGCGCCCGCTCCACAGCCCCGGACATCACCGGAGGCAGCGCCGAGCACCTGCGAAGGAGCCGGGGCAGAGCGGTGCCCCCGCCGCGGGCTCAGCCCCGCCACCCAGCCGACTGGCGAGCAGCTGACAAGCGTGTGGCGGGGCGCGACGTGCCGGCAGCCCCACGATCCGCCGCCTCCTCCCGGCGACCGGTCACTCGGGGAGCCCGGCCGGCACCCACACGCACCGGTGGGTCTCGCCGCCGCGGGGCCGTGCCCACCTGCCCGCCGCCTCCAGGTGCCGCCGGCGGCACCCGCAACGCCCCGCTATCCCTCGGGCAAACGGCCCCCCAAGTTTGCCAAGAGGCGCCCCGGCCCCGGCCGTCTTCTGCGTCCCCACCCTGCGCCCGCCGCGCCGGTGCCGGGGGACACCCGTCCGCCCGGCGGGCCGGGCGGCGGCGGCGGGGCGCCCCTGCGCGGCGCCATGCCCCTACCTGGAAATGCTTGAAGAAGGCGGAGATGCGGGTGATCTGGAGGCTCAGGCACCTGGAGGTGCATCTGGCGGTGGAGAAAGCCTCGTCCTGCCTGCGGGCAGCGGCGGCGCCAGCCCCCGGCCCGGCGGGGCTGCCGCAGGCGGCCGTTACCCAGAGGAGCAGGGCGAGGGACGCGCCGGGCGCCCTCCGCACCATCGCTCTGCCGGGAGAGGAGGGCAGAGGGGCGGCCGGGCGCTGCGGGGAGGGGGGCGGCAGGCACCGGGCTGAGCTGCCGCGCGGCGGGCTGGTGCCGGGCTGCGCTGGGGGCAGACACCTCCGCGCCGCAGAAACTACACAAGAAAGTTCAATCATTCAACTCTCCTCACCCCCCTCCCGCCTGCCCGCCCGCCCCGGCCCACAGCCCTCCCCCGCCCGGCAGCGGGCGGGACGAGGCTGACAGCGGCCGCGCCATTGGCTGCGCCGAGCGCCAGTGGCGGGGCGGGCGGACCGTGTGGCCGCGGGCAGGTCGATCCGGCGGGGCCGCCGCTGGGCGGTCGGGCTCCCGCTAGCAGACCCGCCACCTGTGGGGCACCGGGGCGGGCAGCGGCCGGCGCAGCCGCCCGGCGCAGCCGCCCGGCCCGTCCTCACACAGGCGCGGGCCAGAGAGGGGGGGTCCCACAGAGCGGCGGGGGCGCGCGGCCCGCGCCCGACCCGCGTGGCGGTTGGTAACCGGCCGTTGGTCACCGGCCGTTGGTCACCGGCCGTTAGCGCGGGGCCGGCAGCCGGCGGCGTGGCGCCCGGCCCACCGTCCGTGCAGGGCCGGGCCCGGCGACCTGGATCAGGTCGGGGGGAGCGTCACGGCCCGGCCGTGGCTTTGTATGTCCGCAGCCCTGCTAAGCCGCCGGTCCTTACAGCCTCGTCTGCATGAGTCTCTTTTCTTTCGTCTTTTTTTTTTCTTTTTTTAAAACTCTGTGTTTCTTAACAGCGAAACTCTGCGATGAGCATTTGTCCCAGGGTGAAACCCATAAAGGCTCCTCTGAAGAGTTATTTAAGAATGAAAATCTACAAGTCATTAGTCCAAATACCTCTGAGTAATAGCTGCAAAATTAAAACAGTGCCTTGAGCTTTAAAATGGCTCCCATACAGTGCATGGCAACTTAACGTTGGTGTATCTCTGCGCTTGCAGTTGCAGGGCTGGGAGCGCACGCCGAGGTTTGTGGCACAGAGATTCTGTACGACGTTCCTTCCCGTACGCCCTATGGACTCCTCCCGGTGCCAGTATGTGCTACTCGGAAGAGCAAGTGGATCTTTTCTCACCGGAGCCTGTGGATTGAGCCTCCTGAACTTGAAAATCCCAAGGTTGTATGAGCTGAAACAAGTAGTCCTTAGGCCATTGCAGTAGTTAATAGTAGGTTAGTTAACTACCATCAATAGTAGTTTAACATGGTTATCAAACAGACTGCAGGAGTCTTCTTTACTGGAACAAATTTTAGCGTAAGTTAAGTGCTCATTAGGAAAGTCACCTAAACTCTCATCAAAAGACTGCAAGGTCTTCAACCAGTCTGGCTTGTACTAATTTTACATGGCTATAGTTCCTCTCTTTATGGATGTTCTTAGGTACATAAATGTGAAACAAAGCACGTTCCCCAATGTCATTGTTCTTACCAGACTATATGCATACACCTTCCATGCACCCATATATATCAGAAAATCAAAGTACAAAAAGGTGTGCTAAATCCAAACTAATAAATCAGTAGTTAAATTCTATCTTTAGATTCTAGCTAGAATTTTACTAGCTTAGCACAAAAGGCGCAGATTAAAAAGAGAGTTCTTGTCACAAGTATTGGTAACATACAAATAAAGTAAGAAGTGAGACAAATTTTAGTTTAGCTATTACATCACACCTTACAGTGTCTGTTGTCAGCCGACCAGAAATCTTCACTTGAAAGAAGCCAGGAGGCTGGATTCACTCCTGCAAGCGCTAACAAATTGAAATGACATTTTGCACCCTTGGATGCTCGAGGGAGCGCAGTTGCCAAAAGACGAGGTCACCTGCCCCATCCTGGCACTGAAGTTGCCTCGCTGCTTGCACTGTGTAAGTGTTCTCTGACGGCTGCTTTGGAAGTGCCCGTGGTTAGGCAAGGAAGACCATCTCAGCTACACCTCCAGAAGTCTTCCTCATCTTTGGAGTGGGAGTGACTGCCTACTTCTTGCAGTGAGCTGAGGTCCTCAGTGGCTCAGAAATGCTGTTCCCAATGCTGACTGTTATTTTGCCGCTAGAGAACCAGTTACTTCGCCTAATCCAGCATCCCTGTATTTAAAAAGAAGAAAACAACCACATTACAGAACAGCACAGAAATAAATGCATAGGCCTAGCAATATTGTAACAGAGAGTGGTGAGCCCATTCAGGCCTCGGTACTAAGTTCAGGACTTCCCAGTTTCTGGCTAACTTTCATGAAGGTTCTTTTAAGCCTTTACTGAAAATTTCGCAATTTATTTTGCCTTGAGTCAGGAAAAGAAAATTGCTTCACTGATTCATAGTGTTTACAGGTACACCAAATGCTTTCAACTTTTGCCATATTTTAGCAGATAATAAGAACTGCCTGAAAAAATATGTAACTATCTGTAAATCAGATGCAAATCTAAAGAGGGCAGATGGTTCTATAGATATATCCCCTCCGTGTTACTACTAATGCAATTTATGTTGTATATTATAAACCCTGGCTTTGAGTAAAAGGGTACGAATCCTGTTTCTTTTTATAAAGTCTGGTAGCAGAGGGCATAGAGCCCTTAATAATTAAAAAGTTTGTGAATACACAGTTTACTCAGTTGCTTTTGTTTGAAAGGTCATGGTTACAGAGATCATCAGCGTAGCCTGTGAATTCCTTTTTAGTGAGGGCTGACTTGGTTAGCACACAAAAGACTGGCTGTTCAGTTCCAGTAAAACTGTATTCACACAGGTCCCGTTCCCTTACAAGGAGATTAAGAAGCAGGCTCGGTGGCTCAAGAATTTAGTAGGTAATTAAAACCCACTATGGGCTAAATAGCCAATAGACCAAAAGACAAGATACACAAGTCTGTAAATACACTCGTTTTACAGAAGTTACAGAATACAGAAATTTGGAAATGAATAATATATACAAACCAACCAATCTTTAAAGATAATCATAGTCCATAACCACATAAATAGACATAATAGACACATTTGTATGTTTTACTCCCTGAAGTTTTTGTCAATTAAAATTAGATTATCTTTTAGTATTAGAAGTACTAGAATTAATACAAATAAATTCTTGCAAATGCAAATAATTGATCTTATGTTGAAAACACAGCTATTATTATCCTGCCTGTGCCTCAGAGCAGTCTGACGATGTAAAAACAAGCTTTTTTGAAGACCAGCTTTGCGAAAGTCGGGGATGGTTTTTTTTTCACAGGAGACAGCGCCACATGCTGGTGTTGTGAGGTGGGAGCTACTGGGCGTTGTATCGATTTATTTCTGTTTAATGAGTTGTTTTTAATCGATTTTAAATGAAGCTGACTGCATCTTAAGTAACCACTTCTTATTCCAAAGGAATTACCAACATCAGGTTCTATTTTCAGGTAAACGAATAAAGGAGATGATGTTAATGTTAAAATATTTGTTGGTTTCATATAAGCTGCTGTGTTCTAGCTCACTGATTTAGTTTATTATATTAAATCACCCCATGTGATTTAATGTGCCATTCTTTATTCAATTCTCTTCAGCTTTAATTATGTTATGTAAAAAAATGTTATAATTCTGTGTACAACACAATCCCCCAAACCCTCTCCAGGAACTCAACTTGCTGGGGTACCTCTCTGAAGTGCCCGCATACTAATGCAGGCAGTATGGGGACCAAACATGATGAGTCAGAGATCTGTGTGCAACTGCACGGCTGCAGTCTTGTCAGGATCACGGAGACATGGTGGGATGGCTTCCATGACTGGAGTGTTTCAGTGGAAGGATACATACCCTTTAGGAAGGCTAGGATGAGAAAACAAGGAGGGGGAGTTGCCCTTTATGTGACGGAGCAGATGGAGTGCATGGATCTCTGCCTGGGGATGGAAGAGGAGCCAATAGAGTGCTTAACGGTTAGGATTAAAGAGAGGACAGGTAAAAGTGGCATTAGAGTGGGTGTCTGCTATAGGCCACTGGACCAGGGAGAACAAGTGGATGAGACCCTCTACAGGAGGCTCCCCTGTACAGGAACAACCTCACATTCACAAGCGCTGGGCCTCACAGGGGACTTCAGCCACCCCAATACTGGCTGGAGGGACAACACAGCAGGGCATAAGCAATCCAGGAGGTTCCTGGAGCGTGTTGTTGATAGCTTCCTCCTCTGAGTGATAGAGGAGCCAACAAGGAGAGGTGATCTTCTTCACACCAACACGGTATGAAGTTGAGACTTCATACCAACACAGAGGGGCTTGTTGGACATGTGAAGGTCAAAGGCAGCCTTGGCTGCAGAGAACATTAGATGGTGGAGTTCAGAATCCCAAGGGCAGGAAGGAGGGTGAAAAACAGTCTCACAACCCAGGACTTCAGGAGAGCAGACTTTTGCCTCTTCAAAGATCTGCTTGGAAGAGTCCTGTGGGATAAGGCCTAGGGAGGAATGGGGGCCCAAGAAAACTGGTTAATATTCAAGGATCACCTCCTCCAAGCTCAAGAGCAGACAAATTGGAACTAAGACAAAAATGCCAGGAGGCCTGCATGGATGAACAAGGAGTTCCTAGCAATACTCAAACACAAAAAGGAAGCATACAGAGGGTGGAAGCAGGGACTGGTGAACTGGGTTTACTACAGAAACATTGTCTGAGCATCCAGGGATGAAGCTAAGAAAACTAAAGCCCAAATGGAACTGAATCTGGCCAGGGACATCAAGGGTAACAAGAAGGGCTTCTATAAGTACATGGGAGACAAAAGGAAGACTAGGGAAAATGTGGGTCCATTGCTCAACAAGACAGGAGATCTGGTTAAACAGGACGTGCAAAAGGCTGAGGTACTGGTGGCCACCTTTGCCTCACACTTTAGTAGCATGATCAACCTTCAGGAATGTCAGGTCCCAGAGACTAGGGGGAAGGGTCGGAGCAAGGAAGATGTAGCCTTGTTGGAAGAGGATCAGGTCAGAAAATATGTAAGCAACCTGGACATGACTGAGTCAATGGGCCCTGATGGAATGTATCCACAAGTGCTGAGGGAGCTGGGAGATGTCATTGTGAGACTACTCTTAATAATCTTTGATCGATCATGGCCATTGGGAGAAGTGACCAAAAACTGGAGGACAGCAAATGTCACTGATATCTTCAGGCTGGGAAAGAAGGAGGGCCCGGGAAACTACAGGCTGCTCAGCCTCACCTCTACCATTGGGAAGGTGATGGAGCAGCTAATCCAGAAATACATTTCCCGGCACATTAAGGACAAGAAAATTGTCAGGAACAGTCAGCATGGCTACACAAAGGGTGTCTTGCTAGACCAGCTCGATAGACTTCTGTGATGAAGTTACTAGCATGATAGACAAGGGGAGAGCTGTGGATGTTGGCTACCTGGACTTCAGTAGGGCCTTTGACAGAGCCTCCTATATGATCCTCATAGGAAAGCTATTGATTTGTGGTCTGGATCAGCAGACAGTGAGGTAGACTGAAAACTGGCTGAATGGCCAGGCCCAGAGGGTGGTGATCAGCGGCGCAAAGTGTGGTTGGAGGCCAGTGACTAGCAGTGTGCCCCAGGGGTCAATGCTAGGTCCAATTCTGTTTATCGTCTTCCTAATGATGGGGCAAAGTGTACGCTCAGCAAGTTTGCTTATGACACAAAACAAGGAGGGGTGGCTGATATGCCAGTGAGTCATACTGCCATCCAGAGGTATGTTGACAAGCTGGAGAAACAGGCTGTCAGGAACCTCATGAAGTTCAACAGGGGAAGTGCAAAGTTCTGCAGCTGGAGAGGAACAATGCTATACACCAATGTATGCTGAAGGCCACCCAGCTGTAAAGCAGCGGTCTCTTCCAACCTCAACCCTTCTGTGATTTGAACAATACAATAATTTGAACAAAGAAATGCATTTTCAAGTGCATTTCCCAAATAAAAGAAGAAAGCTAAATAGAAAATAATTACCTTAAATGTTTACTTTGTAAAGTTTGCCATAGTCTTCATTGAAGTCTACAGGTGTTTTTTCAGAAGCGCTTACTTAATGCAGCAGTGCAACTACATGGGCTTTTTGAAGAGCAGTAGTCTATTTGTTTTGTTAGTGAATTCATGGCCAGGGATTAAAAAGACTATTACACGTCCCACCTACACTGCATGTTTAGTTCACTAGTATTCAGGACATACATGAAGATGGTAATATATTATGATACACAATAACTTAGATGTAATATTAGATATATTTGTAATCTATTTTAACTGTACTTACAGACTTAGGAAGGTTTGGGAGATGGCTGGCTTACCTGTGATTTCTTGATTGTGATTTCTTGCTAGCAGCAGTTCACCAAATAAACTGCTAGGGCTCTGATAGATACTGGTCTTTAATTTTCTGTCTGCGTTTTGAATCCAGCCTGTGTCTGCTCTAGTTTGCTGCTGCTCAAGGGAAGTGAAAGCATTTACCATGGAAAATGAAGTGATTTTGAAAGATGCTTCCACAAAATCATTTATTTCTCCAAGTAAAACAATGGAAGCCAGAACTGAAGAATGAATTTGTGCCAGAAATTATGCCATCTGTGGACAAACCCTCATGCCTGTGAACAGAAGGATGAAATAGACTTTTTTATGGCTTTGAACATTCCCTCAAGGACCAAATACAACCCTATTCCTGTGGAAAGGGCCACATCATAACTTTTGTTTTTCCCTGGGCTCTTATAGGTGGCCTATAGCCTTCCTTCCACATGTGATCCCTGAAATTAATGACCTTCTCAAACTTCTTTTGAGGAATAGGAATTTGCATAGTCCTAACTCAAGCTTGTGAGTAAAAGCCAGAAATCTATCTCTCTGTCTCATATAGCTGATGTTCTTCATTCATAGGTGTAGAATTGCAATCCTTATAGTAATACTTTATCCCGGGAGCAAATCAATAGGAATTTTGTGAGTCACTGCTTTCTCTTGTACACGGGTAATCAGTAGCAGGTAGTAGGAATATTAGGAGTGCAGTTAGCAGTCTCAGTGGAAGACAGAATGAAATAATGGTTCATTGTTCCAAAAATCTCATCATCTGAGTGTAAAGCAAGAGACAACAGATGCTTATCCAAAGATTGCTGGGGAAATGCAGGAAGCCAATCAGGTAATTTTGAACTATATGGTAGGCCTCATTGCATGTGTAAGAAACACAAGAGCAGTGAGGTCTGAGGAGGGGTTTGAAGCAAAATGATGGGATAACTTTAGAGAGATCCACTGAGCACTCTTCCCAAACATAAGAAGAAACATAACAGAAAGCACGAAGGTGCTTATTTTAAAACATAAGAAATTAAAAATAAATGCTGACATCATTGCTTGACTGTAAGAAGGATTGGATTTTTCAGTGTTGAACTTAATGTTCGGTTTCTTAATGCAGTGTGGAAGAAAAGAAAATTCAGAAATACAAACAGAGAAGAGATTACTAAAACAGAAGACTGGGAAAATACTCTTTGCTCTGTTGTTGACAAATGAAAATTTGCTATTATATCAAGAGCAGAGAAAAGAAGTCACGGTGTTTAGGATGGAAAATGATAAGAGTTTATCTGCATGAATCGATAGAAAGAACTGACTATTAGAGACACTATGCCAAAGAATGCAGATTTAAATAAACTTTGATTTTCAAGATGTGGAGATCCAAAGTCTTAGAATCAAAGATAGTGCCCAAATGATACTCCTGAATGAGGTTTCATTCACAATACTAAAGAAAAGAGATAAAACGAGACAAATTATGAACAAAGTGAACCTGAGATAGCCATAAAAAAAGGTCAGAGGCAAACAATGCTATTAGCTGAATGAACATACTTATTTCCTCCCAGGGACTCTCATCTTCTTCAGGGTCACATAGAATAGGGCAAAGCCAAGGCCTCACTCGCTCCAAATCTGTGTCTTCAACTAGTTTGCAAAATAAGTTTTCCAATAAAAATGTACCTTACTGGCATGTTCCCAGCTGCCTCTTGTCACTCCAGTCATTAGTCTGATTTCTTGTTTCAAACAGACCATAATTCTTTGTCTTGTGTTTTGTGTATCCCATACTTATCTTCTGGTTGAACTAGAGCATGTTTCTAAACAAGCACCCTCTCCTTATATCAGGAGAGAAAACAATGTAAAAATCAACACATCTTTGGGGAAGTCTTTTGTGTTTGTCCTACTTTAAAAATGTGTACCTTATTTCTAGTCTGACTGCAATGTTTGTTTATGTTTAGACATTGAACTTTTTTCTGCCTTTTGGATAGATGAAGACTGCCTTTCATGTTGAAATCCACCCGAAGATAGATCGAGACCCATCTGAGGATAAATCTGGGATATAAAGGGAGGTTACTTGCAGACAACGATTAACTGCTTTTATAAATTAACCAGACTGAGATTTCTTTGTGAAGTTTTGCTGCATTGCAGGTTTTGTAAACCTTCTGTTTTTTCAGAAACTTTACAACCTTGAGGTGCATACCTTAGGTATGGTATTCTAGTAATGGGCATATAGGACATGGTATTCTAGTAATGGTGTTAATAATACCATACAGATGTAATGTGATATCTATAATCTGTCTTATATAGTTAAGAGCTACATTAATCTTATTCACTGTGTTACACTGGGAGCTCATGTTCAGTTGGTTACTCACCAGATGCCAAAGGCTTTCATAGATACAGGCTTTCCAAGAAACATTTTTCTGTCCTGTGAGTGTGACCTACTTTCTCTGTTCCTAGCTGTACAATCTTGTATATGGCAGCATTACAGTGCATGATGTTTAAAAATGAATTCAGATTACTGAGTGATTCAGAATTCTCTATATATTATTTATCACTCAAGTCAACAATCATGTCATATGGAAACTTCCTAAGAAGTGATTTTATTATTTGTTTCTAGATTACCAATACACGAACTAAATAACACTAAGTCAAGAACAGAAAGCACTTACTAATTTCTGTTATGATTTCACATTTACAATTAGTTTTGGAGATGGTATAGTTATCAAGATTTTTTTTTACAATCTGAATAGCACAAATGTTTTACATTAATTATTGCTGAATGTCAAATTTTAGTTAGAAAGTCACATAACAATAATCCAAGTTGGTTTTGACATTGTCTTTGCCAATCAGATTTGTAATCACCTCAAAAGATAATGTCAGATTTGCTTTGTATATGCGTATGAAAAGTGTTTTCATGCATTTACTAATTGAATTTGCTGCCATACTTGCCATTGTTGCTTTTGCCAAGGAGAAGCAGACCTATCAAGGTGAGGGCCCTCTTGGGCTAGGCTGTATGAAGAGTCAACCAATGTGCAGAGCCTGAAAGGAATATGTGACACAATTGTAATAATTCTTTTTAATTAGCCTCAATCTTAAGCAACTGTCCAGCCTGTTACACAGCACATATCAGTTCTTCTCAACTCAGATCACTGCATAATTTTAGTATCATCTACCCTTTAAGATTTACTTGCAAAATATTTAAGTAAACAGCATTCAAGATGGCAGAACTACAACATAATGAATTGATCCTTTATAAACATATCTAGCTAATAACTATAAAGTCTTAATATTCCTGTTCAATGTTTACAGTAACATTTTTTGTACAAAAAATAGCTAAAGGTAAGGTATGGTATATAAAAACATTCTGTGTTCCCTTGAATTAAGCTGAAACCTTTTGATGTGCTCGAGAGGTTGTTGTTTGTGCACTGTGTCCTTCAACCTAAAATAACACCAAAAGTGATAGAATGAAAAATGACAACAATTAAGAAGAAGCTGAACCTGCAAATTTGTTTTTATGGATTTTCCTGCTCTGTGTTGCAAATGTTAAGATTTAAAATACAGAATAATTCAGACTTCTATTGTTCACGGTTCTGTCTTCAAGGTTAATTAATTTTGAAATGAATAGAATGAAAATCCATATTTGCCTGTATCCCCAGTTTTTTATTAATTGTACTAAAAATGCTAAAGTATGTACCAATGCTTTTGCATGTGCAGACAGACACATATGTGGGAACTCATGAGAGTGGCGAATGACCCCAGGTAAGTTGCCTTGTTTGCCTCTGTTCACTTGGCAATACATTTCAGAATGGTGCTGTTCCTTGTGCCACTCAGAAGAGCAGAGAGGCTGGTGACAGTTGTATCACTCCCTGCAATACCAAAGCTTAAGAGGATATGACCAACCGGCCAATATAAATGGGGATATCAGTACTGATATCTGCCTTCCCATGTCTGCAGTGTCTTTATTAGAAAATATTTCAGTGAACTGTGCCAGTCCATCAGTCCTCTGCATGTACTCGTGCCTGGGATTCTTCTTTTTCAGGTGCAATTCTTGTTGTATTTCATGAGGTTCCTGTTGGCTCCTTCCTCCAGCCTACCTGGGTCCCTTTGGATGGCAGCCCTGCCCTCCAGCATGTTTACCAATTTCCCCAATTTGAAGTCATCTGCAAACTTGACAGGAGTGCACTCTATTACCACCTCCAGATCACTGATAAAGATGTTAAACCTGACAGGTCCCTGTGCAGATCCCTGTGGTATCGACTTGTCACGGGCATCCACGTAGAGTGCTACCCACTCTCTGACCCTGCCCATCCAACTAGCTTTTTACCATCTAGTTGTCCGGCCATCCAGACCGTGATGGTCTAATTTGACTAAAAGAGGTAATTAGTTATGGCTTAGCTAGACAAGCGTAACGAGTCTGTCAAAATGTGGACTAATCTGTCCCCTACACTAGTAAGCAGAATTCCCTCTGATTACCTCCACAGCTAATTTTGTAACTGCGTATCTTAAGCAACATAGTTGATTTGTCTGATTTGTCGCTACAAATATCACTGAGCAGATGAAGTTTGGCAGCTTGCCCAGTATCAGTTTATGTATTTATGATATCAGGTACCCATCAGGCCTTCACTATCAAGAAATAGTAGTTATAGGAAATGCCCATTTTCTCTTGGCTTTTTCTCACAAAAACTCTGAAAATTTACTTTAGGGTTTGAAGTAGTCAGACCTTAATAGTAAAATAGTGATAGTGGGTGGCTTTCCTACAATATACATTCCAATGTACTTAACTTTTTGTGCACAGTTGATGCCACTGCATACACGAGTTAAATAGGGAACCCAAATAGTTAGTTACAGTCAACTGGCCTGAACAACTAATTAGCAGAATTTTTCCATATAAATGCTTGTTACTGAAAACATGTTTTTAATATAGAATGGAAACCTTTTTAAAAGATTTAATTTTAATTAAAGTTCTCTCACATAAAGAATACCTTGAAAAGAAAAAGTGAAGCAGTTTGATACTTATATTAAAGCACCTCCTGTTTGTGTTTGTAATGAAGTCTTTTGATACAGGAAAAATAAAAAAAGACCAGTGTTCCAAATATACAAAAATCAGTTGTTGGTATTGATTTTAAGAATAATAAAATATTTCCATATTTTTTCGTACTGGCATGTGACAGTAGTAGTGCTATAGGTGAATATGCTGTTGATGATATGCCATGAACTAACCAATAACTATAAAAATAATACAGTATAAATTTTTCAAATCACAACAACACACAACAAATTCACAAAAAATATTGATTCTTACAGTTGTTGGGGTTTTTTTTATTATTTTGTCTAATCAATAATCACTCCAAAGTGATATGTTTTCAACATTTTCATTTCCAGGAGATTGTTTTAAAGTTTAGTTTAGTTACAAATTGGAATGAAACTGTTTTTTGAAGTGCTGCATTTTCGATTTGTATTAGAATGCCAAGAATTGAAAAGGTCTGACCTCAGTCTTGTCAAAAAATGTTTAATAGTTCAAATATCTAGAAAAAAAGGTGTGTGTCTTTGATGTCTTGGTGATCTGTAGCAAGATATCGATCCTCCCTCAGAGAATGTTTGCTTTTTGTATTACTCTTTAAACTTCTCTGAGTTGGTTGGACTGATATTAAACTGGTGTTGATGTTAAGCTGTTCTTTGTACACCTCTTCCCACTTGTATCAAGTCCATTCACCCTAGTAAAAAATATCCTTTGCCCTACCCCCGCAGAAAAACAAATCACAGTTTTAATGTTTGTTACTGCAATGGCGAATACCTGTGTTGTTTTATATCATGGTCTTGACAGGAAATGCCATATTTCTTGACCTCTTCAAGTCATTTTTGTATCTTTCACACTTGTATAATGCTCAGCCTTGTTTAATAATGCCAGTCTGATCATCTGTACTGCCATAAAGACTTTAAAAGAAGAAAGATAATGTGGTTGTCAAATTTTTTCTTCCTACCAAAATTCTAAAATTCTGTGGTTTGTCATAGTAACTGTGCAAAAAAAAAAAAGAAAAAAAAAAAGAAAAAAAAAGAAAAAAAAAAGAAAAAAAAGAAAAAGCAGATTGTGGCTTTCTTAAAAGATAGTATTCCATGGCCATTAGAAATAAAATAATGAGAAAATACTGTAGTTTCTCTCTTGCTCTGTAAGGCAGGATAAAAAGAATGGTACTGAATTTTTAAAAATAAAAGAAAATAAAGTTGTATGTTTATTATAAATGACATCAAGTCTTCTTTTTCACTTCAGTCCTCCTAGCCCAGGGCATTCCTGACAAAATAACACAACTGAATTCAACCTGTGTGTTTTAACAGCAGTAAACCCCTTCATGAACATTATAGCTTCTGGGAGCTATTTAATTATGGAGTTTGCCCACCTTCCTTGTCATCTCATCACCACAAGGGTGAGATTTTTCACCCTCCTAAAATAAAATTTCACGACTTTGAGGAAGCAAGGTCCTTTACTAGTGATAAACGACATTGTGATAAAGTGCTGCATAAGAGTTCAGAAGACTTTAACCATCCTAAAAGCCCATTGATTTTACTAAAGCTTATTTTCTCAGAATTGAGTAAATTACCCCAAATAACCTAATTCACCTAGTTATTTAAAAATAAACCTAGTCAACGTGAAAGTGAGTGGTAGGTCCAGAAGATAAAAGAAAAAGGTTCATTCTCTTCTTCCATCTGAGGAAATACTTTTATTTTAAGGTAATCAAATTGAAGTGCTATATTTATTTATTCTATATTGCCTAAGTCTTCCTGTCCCCAAAAACTTCTTGGAAATGGACAGATGAAAAATCTGTGCAACTGCTAAATAATGGTACCATTTTGTCACTGTTGAAGAAAGTCTTCAAGGGTCACATTTAGAGTATTTGGAATATGCTTTCATTTTGAGATAGGGAGATTGTCCTAAATACGTAGAAACTTGAGCTGTAATTGTCTGTATGGTCCTTAGTTGCCGTGAGAAACATCTACCAGTGTAGCCCAAAATTGGCTGTGAGGCTAGAGTTTTGAATGAAACACTTACACGCCTAGTTTGCCAAATACTGGAATGATGTTTTCATGCTAATTTGCTGCACCAAACTGGAGATATTTAATTAGTTGTACTTTGCATGTTGCTTCCTGCTGAACCCAGGAAGATTCAGTCCTGATGTGACAAAGATATACACTGTCATGACTGAATCTGAGAATTGAACCAATCTCTTGGAATACAGTATTTCTGCCATTCTTGTGATCCATTTGTGTAAAGATTTAGGTGACGGATTTGGCTCTTTCAAAATCGGGGTGTATTTATTTCCTATAGAAGAAGACAGCTTCATCTTCATGCTTTTTGTGCACCACATGAGGGAGAAATCCTGCAGAAAATGTGAGATTTGATCACATAACTAAATACCTTAACATGATGTACATGTGAAATGGGCACAATTAATTGTCAGGATAATTTAGATTTTGCATTGTAATTCCTATTTTGGAATGCTTGAACTTGTGATTTTAATACCACTGGTTTTAGCTGGGGTTTTATGGCATATAATATATTAATATCTAAAATTCCCTTGCTTAGTAGTTGTCCTGTATCTTCAGCAACTACTTTTTAATAGAAATTATAAGACATGGATGTAATATGAAGTACATGGCAACATAAGAGTCACATTATAAAGAACCTTGAATCTAATGATCCCTAGCTGATACAGTTTAAATGAAACAGTAGGACAAACAAAAGTGTGTCTCTAAGTAAGGATTTTGATTCTGAAAGGGCAATTTATTTGAGAATTTATGAGAACCAGTTAGAGACAATGACTGGATTGAGAGTTTAAGGACTTTAATATAGAAGAACCATGCACATTAATTCAAAAGAGCAAACTCTATCTGGAATTCGCAGGCTAAGCAAAGAAGAAAAGCTTGCAAACAACATCCCTGGGCTCTTAGGGTAAAACTACCTTCAAAATTGTATTGGATATAAAAAGAGAAATTGGTAACAAGAAAAAAAGAAGGAATGATTTTACTTACTGATAGAAAGAGTAGGGGTAGAATGATAAGGTAAGATAAAGCTTGCAAAAGATATTTAAATACGTTAAACAGTACATTTAACCAGAATTATAAAAAAAAAGAATGACAAAGTAAATCTCATATGAAGGTGGAAGTAGTAATGAAATGCAAGATTTTGTTAGTGTAGCTCTAAAACAGCTTGCATGTTGTGCTTCAGTTTTCAGTACAGCTGATGATGTGGAACACCAGCCACTGGGTTCCAGTCTTCCTGCAGACCAGCCATGTGGCCTCTGCAGTTACATGCTGCAGGGCCTCCTCTTGCCACATAATCTGACATGTATAAAACATATTAGAGCTAAGAATTCCTGTGCAGAAAACTTACATTGAAAAATGAAATAATGTTATTATCTGCAAATCTGCTTAAAATTTCTGTATCATAGGAAGAATCTGCAGACCTCAGAGGCCATTTAAAAAAAAAGGAAAATCCAGTGGAACACAGTCAGAGACTTCACAGACTAAGATTCAGGCCTCTCTTCTGTTGAATTTTCTAGTGTGACCTTGGGCAAGTCTCGTAACTGTCCTGTGCTTCATTTCTACATCTTCAAAAAGCAGCCAACAGCTCTTCCTATTCCGCAGAAGCTGCTTGAGGGAAAAGTATGTGAAAGACTATGAAGTGATTATATGCAATGTGAAAATCTATCTGAGGAAGAGTGATACTCATTTACTTATCTATTTAATACAGCTGTCCACTTTTCAGCTGCTCACTTCTTGTTTCCTTCATAGTCACCAGAAATAAGTACTTCCAGGGCACAAATCATCTCATCCTAAAGGGGACATCAAAAGTAAGTCAGATGAACACTATGCTGAATGCCTGTTCCTTTCCTCTGACTCCAAAGAAAGTCTCTGGTGCAAATGTCTGTAACTGCAGATATTTGGTCAGATTACTCACACTTGAAATGTGCTGAGTTCCATATAATAAACATACAGATGAAGTGTGAGGCAGTTAGTCAGGCAAAGATATACCATCTCCTCAGTGTCAGTTAAGTGCCCAATACTAAAGCAATTAGCTCTACAAACATCATATCCTGTAGAGCATATAGAAGGTAGACATTTAAACATGTTTGAGCGTCTTGCTTACTTATAATGCTGAGGGAGGATATGCGGCTTTCCATGCACACCCTAAAAATTCAAATCCAACTGTTACCTGTAGTCTTGAGAAAATCTATTTAATATGTGAAAAATTTTTTATCACAAAAAAGTTGTGGATGACGTTTTCAGCCAGGAGCTCTACTCCTTTTATGCATACCTACTTATTTGCAGAAAAATATTGACATCTCTGGAAATGTCTTTTTGAAGACATTCTGCAAATTCCCCTATTGAAGTCATGAGGGTACTTGTAGACTAAACCACTGCTTATCACAGAATCAGAGACAAATAGGCTGAAACAGACCTCAGGAAGTCATCTACTCCATGCTTTTACCCACAGGCAAAATCAACTGTACCTGTCGACTCTGATAGATGTTTACCTAACCTGTCCTTAGAGATTTCCAATGACTGAAACTCCAGAAGCTCTTCAGGCAATCTATTCTAGTGTGTCATGATCCATGTCATTAGAAAATTTTACTTAATATCTATCTTAAATCTTCCTGTCTGTAATTCAAGACCATTAATTCTTTTTTCATCCTCTCTAGGCACCGAGAATTGATTATTTCTTTCTTCATTCCAGAAGAATATTACATACCCACAGATCATAACAATGCCATCCTCTTTTTTCTGTTTTTCCTGAAGCACTCTTATTAGTACACCTTTTCAGTCCCTTCTTCCTAAGGTCTTTTAATTTTTTTTTTTTTTTTTTTTTTTTAGGTCCAGTTAATTTCATTGTTCTTTTCAGTTAGACCAAATGATAATTCTACCTTGGAAAAATAGATCTTTTCCAACTTCCTTAAGCTTTGCAGAAAGCCTTAGTAAGACTGAATGCACCCATTTTTGTTAGATAAACCTCATTTATATAGGGTATACATGAGAAAATTAAAATTTTTATCAAGTGTTAAAGAGGGAGGAATGTGTGATGACAACACTGCAAGTGATGTCCATTATGTGGCATGCAGACTAGGTGACAAACATAAAAGTCTGATAATTCTTTCTTTTATCCTAGCATCTGAATGATTGTAAGCATTCGAGGGTAAGAGTAGTGAGGCAGAACATACCAAAAAAACCAGTTGTAATATAACCATATGTTTAGAAGCATTAGAAGTACATACCCTTATAAAAAGTTCTAAAATGTCCAAAAATTCATAATCTTATGTGGCAGAAGTAGATAAATGTTACACACTTTTAAGGAAGTTTTGTACTACCCTGCATATATTTTGACAAAGACTAGAGTCACAAAAAGTCTTAGTTACTCAACTTCCAACTTTGGCAATTAGAATATTTTAATTTCTTGAGACAGATTAATAATTGTTAGATATTACCACCCTATAAAGATTTGCCTTCTCGACAGCAGAATTGCACAAAATTTCCTTACCTTTAGTGTTTCCAAAGTTTGGGTGCTGTAATTCTAGAAAGTTTCTTAAAGCAGTAATTTTTTAAATTTATCTTATTTGAGAGCTGCTTAGGCCAGCATACCTATATCTTAAATTTATTTTGGATATTCAAGACAACCAATTAATATCTGATGTTGAATTTTCTCTATAAAAGAATTAAGTCTTCATGTGGCCAAAGAAGAAATCATGGAGGTTTAAGTACTATAGTTAAGTGATGGGGGCATTTCTTTAGGGTTCAACAGAGACAGATGAAACTTTCTGCTGCAATTACCAGTTCATCATTTATACAAAGTACCACAGATCCAGGAGAAAACCAAGAGAACATCCAGTAGATTAGTGACTGGAGTGGCCTTTCAGGCAGGATTTAAAAAACCTGGATTCAAGTCTTTGCTTCAAACGTGGCAGAAGAATAGTTTTAAAATATGTTTCTTACCTTCAAGCACCACTGTGAGGCTGAGTTGCAACAACTGAGTTTTAGGCGTCTCGTACACGAAGTCCAGGTAGAGTTAGCTACCACAATAGGAAATTCAGAGCTGCCACCATACTGTAGGTAGGTACCTGAGCTCACCAGTAACCAATGGTGAACACAAAATACGTTTTACATGTTGGGGATTTTGGTGATTAACATCAAAACCCCCTTTCCTTCTTCTCTCCAAAAAGGTTTGTATCATATAGCTTAGGATGGGGAGAAATCACCCTCATTCCTGTGGAAGGTTCTTCTGTACAAAAGCATCCATGATTTTGAGGCTGAAGGAATAGTAAGGTCACTGTGTCTCTGAATTGGGCATTCAGGAGAAAAGAGTCTTCGATTCATAACTATATACATATTTCATAATCAAGTTGAGGAGAGCAGGTGAGAATGCAAGGCTGCAGTTGGCCGGAAAGAATGTGCTAATACCAGGCTGAGTTATTTTGTTCTAGTTCTCTGTCAAATGGAAAACTGACATCTTCTTTGGGAAATGATGCATTTTCAGTAGGAGGCATAGAGAGCCCCAGTCCCACAACAACTCAGACCAGGTTATGATCCTTATCTATCCTCCACACCAAGAAGGGTGGAAATATGTTTCAAACTTCTTCAGCAGAGCTGGTGCTTGAGTAACTGCTGTGGTCGTGGAAAAACAACAAGAAGAAAAAACAGCACTTCATCTGCAGGAACCTAAATTCCACCTGCTCCTACAATAGATTAACAAATATTTTTGTGAGACAGAACTTTGCCCTCAATAATCTGTCATATAAAAGGAGCCACACTAAATTATGGCAGAAATCTGGCATTTGTACATGTTTTAAATAGGAGATGTAGGGGTATCCTTCCAATGTTAGTGTGCATTTGGTGTAGGTCGCAAGGTTTTGGTAGTGGGAAGGGAGCTACAGGGGTGGCCTGTGTGAGAAGAGACCAGGGGCTGCCCCGTGCTGGACACAGCAGTTTCCAGCTGGCTCTGCAACGGATTTACCAGAGGACACAGCTGAGCCCCTGAGCCAAGCTGGTGGTGCCTCTGGGAGAGCGTATTTAAGAGCAAAACACTGCACAGCGGTGAGGAGTGGGGAAAAAAGCATGAGAAATAATTCTGCAAACAGCAAGGTCAGAGAAGAAGGAAGGGAAACAGATGCTCCACACAGTGGAGCAGATTCCCCTGTAGCCTGTGTAGGGACCATGCTGGAGCAGATATTCATGCTGCAGCCCATGGAGGACCCAATGCTGGATCAGGTTTACCCTGAAGGACTGCAGCCCACAGAGAGGACCCATGCTGGAACAGGGAAAAAACGTGAGGAGGAAGGAGCAGCAGAGAAGAACAATTATGGATTGACCACAATCCCCTATTCTCCATCCCCCCTGCACCACTTGCTGAGGGAGGGGGTCAAGGGGTTGGGAATGAGGGAGTGAAGTTGAGTCTGGGGAAAAAAGGTGGCTAGTGGCTGGTGTTTTAGTTTTTGTCTTTGTTTCTCACCATGCAGTTCAACTTTTAATTGGCAATAAATTAAATTAATTTTCCCCACGTCAAGCCTGTTTTGCTTGTGATGCTAATTGGTAAGTGATCTCCTTGGCTTTATCTCCAGCCACAAACTTTTAAAATCTTATTTACTCTTCTCCTGTCCTATTAAGCAAAGAGAGTGAGAGCAGCTGGCTGGGTGTCTGGCAGCTACCCACAGTCAACCCACCACATTCCCGCTACAGGATAATCGTTTAGATTAAACATTTTTTCATGCTTTTTAAATACAGTTTACATATTTAATGTAAAGAATGAAAATAAGGAAGTCAGTTAGCAAGTCCTTTCCTATCCTATATTTCTATCTCAAACTCCATACTTCAAAAAATTACAAAATAGTATTCAACAAGCAGACTTTCTGACTTCCCTATGCAGAACACAAAAACGTGGAACAACCATCTGAAACTCTAAAACTTCAGATCTTCAGTGCTTTCACCTGCAAGAAGCTAAACAAAAACGCTATGTACTTTTACTTGAGAAACAGCAGTCCTTACTAAAAACTACATTAAGAATCCAGCCCACGCTCCTTATGGTTCCATTTCTGATGTATTATGTTAATTCATATGTGTCAATTAAACGAGATGTTATTCCATCTTAGCAAGAAACTGAAAATGTTCAAAACAGCAGGAGTTTTATATTTTCACTTTATTGCTTTAATTATTTTAGCAAGAAATTACAAAATTTTAAAGCCAGAATGAAATTTGTTTATAATGATAATGGTATCTCTTTTTTTTTTTTAAAAAAAAAAAACAGACAGTCTTCATTCACATTTTTCAATATGACTTCAGAGTTTAAAATGATGCTTTAAATATGAAGTTTATTTTAAGCATTTTATCTTAGAAGTTTATTGAGATTCCATATAACAGATTGGGAATTGGGCTACATCATTTGCTGCATAATTCATACTTCATAATTAGCGTGGTTGGGTTTTATGAATTAATAAGTGCATTCATGGGTTTCTGGCTCTACTTACTTCAGTGTGATAGTATTGAGAAAGGTGACAGATTTACAGTGAAATAAATTGGAACAAAAATTCTTACTTGTAAGGTACTTATGGCAAGCTGGTATATTTGAAGGGCTAGGAACTACAATTTACAAGTGGTACTGATTAAAGTAAAAAGTATAGCAAAGGAGGCAGTATAATAACCCATTTTCTCAAGAAACAGATGATGAACAAGATCTGTGACATAATTTCTGCCTAAGTGCCTGTATTAATCTATTGAAATATGTTCCAAAAACTCAGAGAAAGGCCAGGCTGCAGTGCAGGGGGATGGGCAATGGGGGTTGTGGTCAGCTCATCACATGTTGTTTCTGCCACTCCTTCCTCCTCAGGGGGAGGACTCCTCACACTCTTCCCCTGCTCCAGCATGGAGTCCCTCCCATGGGAGACAGTTCTCCATGAACATCTCCAGCGTGAGTCCTTCCCATGGGCTGCAGTTCTTCACAAACTGCTCCAGTGTGGGTTCGTTCCATAGGGTCCAGTCCTTCAGGAACAGACTGCGCCAGCATGGGTCCCCATGAGGTCACAAGTCCTGCCAGCAAACCTGCTCCAGTGTGGGCTCCTCTCTCCACAGGGTCCCAGGTCCTGGCAGGAGCCTGCTCCTGTGTAGGCTTTCCCTGGGGGCACAGCCTCCTTTGGGGCATCCACCTGCTCTGGCATGGGGTCCTCCACGGGCTGCAGGTGAATATCTGCTCCACCATTAACCTCCATAGACTACAGGAGGACAGCCTGCCTCATCATGGCCTTCACCACGGACTGCAGAGGAATCTCTGCTCCGGCGCCTGGAGCACCTCCTCCCCCTCCTTCTTTACTGACCTTGGTGTCTGCAGAGTTGTTTCTCTCACATATTCTCACCCCTTCCTTCTGAGGACACCTGCTGGTGTTGCGCAGGTTTTTTCCCCTTAAATATGTTATCACAGAGGTGGTATCACCGTCGCTGATGCTTGGTCTTGGCCAGCAGCGGGACCATCTTGGAGCCAGACAGCACTGGCTTTTTTGGACACAGGGGAAATTTCTGGCATCTTCTCACAGAAGCTACCCCTGCATCCCCCCCGCTACCAAAACCTTGCCACACAAACACAATACACAGCTCTTGTCCCATTTTAAGTCCACCACTATCCCCACGTCCTTCTCTGCAGGGCTGCTCTCAAGCCATTCATCACCCAGTCTGTACTGGTGCTGGTGATTGCTCTGACCCAGGTGTAGGTCCTTGCACTTGGCCTTGTTGAACTTCATGAGGTTTACATGGGCTCACTTCCCAAGCCTGTCAAGGTCCCTGTGGATGGCATCCCTTCCCTCAAGCGTATCAGCTACACCACTCAGCTTGGTGTCATCCACCATTTGATGAAAACATGTTTTGTATAGCCTTGACTGAACCTGCTATAGCCTGGGGTTTTTTCCATTAGACCACAGGTGCAGTCTGAGAGGTTCTGCATACTGAAGTGTAAGTTTAGGCTTGAAATGAGTGCATATAAGGATTTGGTGTTGGTTTCAAGGCCTTTTTTGGTTTGTTGCAACACTATGTAACTTTCGCCTGCCTGTCACAGGAGAAGAGCATCAAAGAGCATCATATTAAAGTGTGCTGAAGGTTAAAGTGTATAACAAAAAATAGTGAAATTCTTAATGAAAGTTTTATGGCAGGATTTTTCTTTTTATCACAGAAGAAAAAGCTTTGCTTTTTTGGAGTTATTCCAAGCAATCAAAATGTTCTCTCAGAGTATTCATTCTGCAACAAATTATGCCTTCATCCCATGCTACTTCAGAAAGCCATGTTTTACCTCAAGCATACATGTCATGGTGCTCTGCTGTGTTCTGATCTAACAGCACTTTCACAGACTCCGCTGAGACTCCACTAACTTCACTATATTTCAAGTCCATAAAGAAGATTTAGACCAGATCCTATAAATTCAAGTGTTGTACAAATAAAATGTTTGTCTGATGGCTACTATTCCAAAGCCCTCAGTACAGTGCAACTTAGTAATATGATCTCAGCCAATGGTTATGGTTTTATGCAGTTAGAGTCCCAGGCTGGGAGTTAGTAACCTCATGTTCTGTTCCCAGCTATGCCTCGGATTTACTGTGCAACCATAATCAGATCTGGTGTTCTCTCTGTGCTTTGAATTGCTGTTGCACAAGGACAATAATATTTCTTTACCCTGCAAAGCCCTTCTGAGAAATATGTGTAAAAACTATTAATCTGTTGAATGCTTACCTTATTACCCAGAGTGTCAAAGATAACATTGCTAATGCAGCTATCGATTACATTAGGACTCCATGACTTTGAAATGGGCTTCTGCAGTATTTAGGAATGCCCATTGATTTTGCTTTCAGAAGGACTCAATATCTTCTAATGGAAACAATAGTATATGTTATGACTATCGTAGCCACATCATGAGATTCAAACCAACTTAAAGCATTGGAATTAAATTTTTGCTTCTTTGTACTCCAAGTTTTCTGGTCTAATTATTCATATCCGTCAGTGCTTTCTGCATGTCAAGCAATACTTCCTGTCAAATGGAAAAGGTTTTATGCGGCATGGTCCTTTATTCTTTTATTATAGCTAACATCTATCTTTCTAGCTTTATATACTTCAATATAAAATAATGATGTAAGAATTGCCTAATATAGTTATGCTCTTGTTCTGTAAATTTTTTTGTACAGTGATAATTGATCTCTTCACGTTTCCTTCAGAGCAGTCCACCACATGCTATTTCCAGCTATTTCATGCCATATTTTATATTCCTTTCCAGCCAAGTTAAAAGGTGTACTCATAATAAACCTTTAAACCTATATTCTGCCTATATACATTCTGCCTATATTATGCCTATATTCTGAATTAATATTTTTCCTTTTGTCAATCTTTCCTCTAACGTACATTGTACAAAGAAGAAGCATATCATAGTTAAATACTCGAGCACTCTTTCTGATCTACCTTTTGCATACATTTATAATGTCCTTCACTTCCTTCCTCTAGCATCACTATCCCTTCCATTTTCCCTGTTGTATACATAACTGTCTGTTGTTATTGAAATACCCATTAAAAGTCCGCCTTTGCAATGGCATTTAAGATTCTGCGAAGTTTCCCTACGCTGCAAATACAGAATAGCAATATCTATTCTGCCGCAATGCTTTGGAGTAAAGCCAGACTTCTGAATGGGGATCACTGGCATTTTATTTTACAGTTCAGACAACTGCATTTCCTACAGTAGCACACTGGAGCCCAAAATTAAGTTATGAATATGCATGGATGCCACCTAGTATATCTTTTTCTTCATTACCTTTGATATTTTAGAGCTATGATGCACACTTGATGGTTTCATGAAATGAGACGGTTGGCATTGTTGGGTACCTTTTGTCCTTTGTTCTAATAAGAAAGTATATTCAGATTAAATGGAGTTCATCTTGTGTGTACAGAGAAGGAGCACCTCTAATGAAGAAGCTGTGCAACAAATCCTGTCTCTCTTGCAGTTAGTGAGCTCTGGGAAGATGCCAGAACGGGAGCAGAGGCACTTGTAGACACTGTGTATACACAACACATGTAACAACAACCCTCGGTCTCTGAGGCTGTGGATGCAGCTGGCTTTGGAGGCTCCTGGAGCCTGCAGGAAGGCCTGGAAAATGTCTCACCCAGACAGGTGGGACTACTATGGTTGGACACAATGTTAGGCAGAAGAGACATGGGAGATTACTGAGGTAATGTCCCGTAAAAAGTGTTTTGTCTTTGACGGCCTCACGCTTAAATGCTTCCAGCTATGACATTTGATCTTCAACTCGTAATTCAGTTAGATGAACAACAAAGTATGAGAGCCATCTTTTTAAAAAGATTTTTGTAATAGATAAGAAGTTAGGTAAAGCATGGTTGTCATGCCCTTCATAGGATAAATGGGGCAAATTCTACAACATACTGACTGTCAGAAATGAAGTGCTATTCCTGCATTGCTGCACACAATTCTTTATGGTTTAAGTGAAGGAAAAAGGCATGTGGCAAGAGCTGGAAGTCTCTCATTTAATGGATCAGAGATATTCTGGACAAGGAAACTAAAATTCCTAGTAAGGGAGCAAACCCGTGGTATTTGAGGAAGATTATTGTCATCCTACTCCAGTTGGTTGTTCTGAGTGATGAAAATGTAATGTACTCCTAAGTGCTGACCAAGTTTTATCCAAAGGTCAGGCTGAATTATTAAAAGAAATGCTGAATCTATTTGGTATCAAATCATCTGTACTAAGGGTCTGTGACTGTATCTCATACAGGTCCTATTAAAATCTGGCCTCAAAACTAAATGAAGTAATGCTCAAAGTTATGTCTGTAACTATTAAAAAAAGAAAAGACACGGCGATAATGGAGGAAAGAATAATCCATTATATGTTCTTCAATATGAAAGTCATATATTCTCCTTTGCTATAAAGTGGCTTATGGGTTGCTATATTGTCTTCTGCATTTCATTAAGGCACTTTTACAGCAGTGTCTGAAATACACCAAGGGCTGGTCCTGACAGGGAGTTCTGACCTTTTGATGGATATTGTTTTGCCTGTAAAGCAAGCTGATGGTTAACCTTATTCCCAGTGGAAAAATGTCCATAGTGCAAAGCCTAGCAGTACTCAGCAAATCTGGGCCAAATCCTCAACTGGTGCAAATCTTGATGGGTTCTGCAAGTCACTATGCAACAGCTGAAATCCAGCGTCAGTAAAGTCAATGATGAAATTTGTATTGCTGCCAGCAGAACCAGGATTTTACACTTCAGATTCAGCTAATACAAAGTCAAGATTATAATATTATTATAAAATAATTTTTAATTGCTCTGTAATATGCCACTTAGAGCATAGTAGATGCTTTGAATTAGAAGTATCCTCTAGCTCCACTGTATCATATCAGGGCTTTTGTGCAGAGGACTTTGCATTCTCCCATGCAGCATACATTGTGTGTGGAATAGGCTCAGACCTAATATAAAAGGAGATCTTGAGCCCTTTTCTCCTCATAACAGTTCACGGTGGGGAGGTGTGAATTTACAGCCTGGGGCTGCAACCATGCAGAACACATCTTCTGGTGACTGTGCAGCATCTCATCTGTGTTCTGGCTGTCACACATGGCATTGAGAAAACAGAAAAAAACCTTGGTGCTTGGCACTTCAGGCTGCATTAGCAAAGTTCTAATATCCAGGCAGGGGAATGGGAAGTTGGGAAAACCCTCTTTTCTCTCCTCTTCTCCCTCTATCAAACATCCATTCTGTGTTTTAGGTCTTCTCATGAAATGAAAGCCAGTGTAGACTCGTCTCCAATATTTACTTTTAAATTACACCTTATAACTTTATCTACTGTTCAGCCACTTCTCCAAACTACGTTATGAATTTATATGTAAATACTCTAACATAAAAAACATGAAAAGTGGCATGGTGTTGAAGTGCTTGACATTTAGTGCTTTCTCCTGTATTCCTGTTTATCTGTTTTTGCTTTCCATAACAAACACTTGCTTTTCCCTCCAAATGTCATTCTGCCAAACATCTTGAGTCATGACCTTTATGAGTTAGACAAACTGAGCAACCAGAAATACATACCCAATTTCAGTAACTTTATTTACTTTAAAAGCACGATCATAGAAATAGAATCTTCATGGTTGGAAAGGACCTTTGAGATCATCGAGTCCAACAATACACACACAAAAAAACCCAAACCCTACAATCTCTGTCGCTAGAGCATGCCCTGAAGTGCCAAATCTACACGTTTCTTAAATACCTCTAGGGATGGTGACTCAACCACCTCCCTGGGCAGCCTGTTCCAGTGCCTGACCACTCTTTCAGTAAAGTAATTCTTCCTAATATCTCATCTACACCTCCCCTGCCGCAACTTCAGACCATTTCCTCTGGTCCTGTCATTATTCACCTGGGAGAAGAGGCCAACACCCACCTCCCTACAGCCTCCTTTCAGGTAGTTGGAGAGGGCAATGAGGTCTCCCCTCAGCCTCCTCTTCTCCAAACTAAACATGCCCAGTTCCCTCAGCCTCTCCTCATATGACTTGGTCTCCAGATCCCTCACCAGCTTGGTAGCTCTCCTCTGGACACGCTCCAGCCCTTCAATGTCCCGCTTGTACAGCAGGGCCCAGAACTGAACACAGCACTCGAGGTGAGGCCTCACCAGTGCCAAGTACAGAGGCACGATCACTTCCCGACTCCTGCTGGCCACACTATTCCTGATACAAGCCAGAATGCTGTTGGCCTTCTTGGCCACCTGAGCACACTGCTGGCTCATGTTAAGCTGGCTCCACCAGCACCCGCAGGTCCTTTTCTGCTGGGCGGCTTTCTAGCCACTCTTCCCCAAGCCTGTAGCATTGCTTGGGGTTGTTGTGACCAAAATGCAGGACCCGGCACTTGGCCCTATTAAACCTCATACAATCGGCCTTGGGCCATCGATCCAGCCTGTCCAGGTCCCTCTGTAGAGCCTTCCTACCCTCAAGCAGATCAACACTCCCACCTAGTTTGGTGTCGTCTGCGAATTTACTGAGGGTGCACTCAATCCCCTCATCCAGATCATTGATAAAGATATTAAACAGAACTGGCCCCAAATATGAGCCCTGAGGGACACCACTGGTGACCGGCCGCCAAGAGGATTTCACCCCATTAATCACAACTCTCTGGGCACGGCCATCCAGCCAGTTTTTAACCCAGCAAAGAGTACACTTGTCTATGCCATGATTCGCCAGCTTCTCCAGGAGAACACTGTGGGGGATGGTGATGATGCAGCTGTAGGCCACTTAGAATGAAGTTGTTTTATGACTTCTATACATTAACATAGATCATATCGGATCATATTTGTCCTGGATTAACATAGCAGTTTTCACTGCTATGCTGTCCCCTGCTTGGGTGAACTACACTCTTGGAAGAAACAATTGCCAAAGAGGTGGTCCTTTTCTGATTTTTTCAGGAAGCTTCAGTCCACAAATGCACCTCATGTCTGATAAGAGATTGGCTTTATCTTTATGTGATGAAGAAGCAGGAATTTCTGAGACAACCATTACATTGACCAACAAAGCCACACCTAAGTGGATATGAATAGTAAAATAAGTTTTACTGTAAGTACAAGTGTCTCATAGGTTTTCAAAATAGATCTATAGGTTCTTCAATAATATCTCAAATGAATAATGAATTTTCTTTGATGGAGCTCTGATTTGTAAAACATTGAAGGCTCACCAAAATTATGTTCTTTGCAGCCCACATATATGCAGCTGATTCACTAGTCTACTTATAAGTAAGGATGATAGAAAATGCTGGACAGTTTTGCATTAATAGCTTAAAGTAGTAGTGCATAGATTAAAATTTATCATCATAAATATGTCAGAAAAGATGTAAATTACCTTTAGTGACATCTAATCCAAGAGAAAACAAACTGTATTAAGTATTGTAATTGCTTATTTCTAATGCCTTATATAGAACAGATTGTGTAAAAAATAAGCAGTAAGAAATGACTAATTTAATGTGTAGACAAGCTTTGATCACTCATTCTCTAGATATGTGCTGAAATGGGTGGGTTTGCTTTTTGGGTGTTTTACCAGGTATTTTCTTCTCTGATTTCACCAGGGGGGGAAAAAAAATCCCTCTCTCTAGTATGAAAGACCACCATCAGCCTACTTCCACTGAAAAAGAATTCAGCTTCATTCTTATTTCTTCTCTGATTTGAATAGTTCCATAGACCCAAGCCAATTCCAGGATAATTGTAACCAGAGCTTTTCAAGTAAACACAAAACCCGGAAAATTTGCATGGAACTTTTGGGGAAAAAATGAAAAAAGTTAATGGAAAATTAATTTTATAAAAGTATTTCAATTGTCTTCTGTACAGTTTCCCTCAAAGATTTGAAATAGAACAGTTCCTAAATTTTTTTTTCAATCACTAAAGAATATTTTTGATCTGTATTCATTTTTCTTTTTTTCTTTGTTGCCACTGGATTTAATTTAAAAAAATCTGTGGGGTTAGACATTTTTCTTATTGAAAAATGGATGAGGGTAACTTTACTCTTTACAAAAGTTCTAATATTGAGGATATTTTGCAACGTTATGGAGCAGGAAAAAAGGAACAAAAAGAAAGATAAAAGGGCTGAGTAAAATAACATTGATATCAATGAACTTACATCAATAAAAAGGAAGACTGATGTCATAAACACTGCAAGTTTAGATTATTTGGTTTTTGTCACTGAGAAATAAAACATAAATTTTAGCTAAGAGCAAACAAAACCCAAGATTTATTTAAAAGACTGAAATGACAAATATTAATGAAACAAAAAAAAATAATTCTGAATAAAGCTTTGAATGTGTAAGAACTTTTCTTTGTGTTTTTTTTTTCCTAGCTATATCGTGGGTCTAATAAAAAATATTTTCCCTCTGTACAAATTTTGACTCCAGTGAGATTAATGATATTTTTCTGTGAGAAAAAACAGAACCAACAAATCTTTCAGGGAAAACATATTTTCTTTAAAAAAATTAATAATTATTTTTCATTAAAATTATGACAGGAAACAATCTCTTGCAATAAAATGTAAAATCAACTCATAAATAGTTACAATTAAGAATTGAAAAATAATGTTCACAGAATTATTTCACAACATGGTAAAAAAATTACATGTAAGTACCTGGCATCCATGGAACTACTTATGTATGAAGTTCATTAATTTTATGAGGTCCACTCTTACCAGTCAGTTTGTCAGATTTTCTTCTAAGATCCTGCTTTCGGAAAGGAAGGAGTCCACTTTCACAAAAATTTCTGGTCATCAACAGCTTCAGCTTTCATCTTCGTGAATACTGTTGGGAATACATCAGACCTTTAACACTACTCTAAACAGAATTTTTATGCTGTAGTGTATACTTCAGGCCTTTGTGCTCAAGAAGGGTAAAACCCATCTGATGATCATCACATCACAGTTAAAATCTGACTGGGGTCCCAATATGTAATTTAATCCATATGTTCAGAGTAGACAGGCCTGCAGTACGTAACCAATAGATATGACTTAGAAAGCTAGAATCACATATGCTTGAAATAAATGTCAGAAAAGAGAAAAAGCACAACTTCTTATTTTAATGGTAACACATGAAACATTTAGATGCACTAGGTGCATTTAGCAGTCTATCAGTAATTCATCCACACCCCCCAAACTTGGTTAGTCGAAAAGGTCATGACCATTCTCTCATTGACTCTTATTTAAATGCCGGTCCCTCCTAATGTCTCAGCAGAACAGGGTGTTTTTAACATCATTGCCCATTTTAAACCAGGAGTGGATTTTAAACACATATATGTAAACTGTTACATTCTCTGCGTTTTATCTTTAAGGTAGTAAGATGTGACACTGGGCCGTCATATATTTCTGCAGGAATATATAGGTAGGTAAACATGTTTATCATAGGCTATACCATATATACAATGTACTGTATAGGCCATATCAGAGGCTGTATCATCAGCCTCAGCAAGATCTTCATCTGCAGTGTTCAAACTTGGATGCCTTTGCCATCTTCAGCTATATGTTGTAAAAGTGATGCTTGAGCCCATGATTTCACTTGTTGGAGCAGCTTTTATTTAGGTCACGTTATACTTTTTAGATTGAGGTTTTCCTTAAATTATTTTCTCTGAAAGATTTAAAACATGAAGCAAAACAGAATTATTACTGTTGTTGTTGTTGTTGTTGTTACTATTATTGTTGCTATTATTATTATTATTGTTGTTGTCGTTGTTGTTGTTGTATTACCTCAAGGTTGCAACTGATAAAATTCATAAGTAAAATTTAAATAATATTTTATAATGTTTTTGTGTGTCTCATTGTATCTGCAGGTAGAATGAAAATTATTTGCATATAATGAAACACCCTTTTTCACAGGCAACATTTTAACTATTTTTTTCTTCATTTTTGTTATTTTATTTTATTTATGAATTGTCATTATCTGGATTCAGTGAAACATAAGTAAAAAATTATTCTTGCTCCAACACATCTTAGATCCTACATGACATTGTCTAGTTTGGCAAAAATACTAATTCCTAATTTGTGATTGAATAAAACTGATATCTGAAAAAAGATTAGATAAAAACTAAAATTTCAAAGCAAACTGACCTAAAGGAGTCTCAGGATAGATTCAGCAATGCAGCAGCCAGTTGTCTCTTCACAACCTCAGCTCCTAAAGACTTGCTGCCAGTTAAGCTGGGAAAAATCACATAAGCTTTTGAGAAGGTTCCCTCTGCTGTAAAAGCTAGATTAGAAACACCTGAGAATGAAATGCAAATGATAACACAAAATTATGAGACACTGAATCTGCTTAAATGAAAAATATTGATGAATATCATGAAAGAAATTATAACCAAGGTAGCTGTCTGTGAAAAAATAGACTTTCAAGGTAATTAGAGAATGAAGTAATCCGCACCCTTCCTTCATAAAGGGAATGTGGAAAAATTTACTCTGACATGAACATGAACTCAAGCGTAGATTGTATCTATTGAATGGATCCTGCCACATAGATTTCAAGACTGAGGAATCCGCTTATTATGAGGGGGTTTGGATTTACATATTTACAATAATGAAAGCTGTCAGCTTGTGCCTAAGTATGGACCTTCCAAGGGTCTTGGGATTTCAAGATGTTGAACAAAATCTCCCATTGACATTAGCGGAAAAAATTGGGCCTGTGTGTCGGTATTTTCAGAGAATTTTAGCTTGTATTAAACTTCCAGCAGTTAACAAGCCTTCAGTGGAATCTAAGGGCCATGAAAACTAAAATAAGAAAATGTTCCTATACTCCTTTATGTAACACCTTGCAAGGGTCCCTGATTATAGAAGCAGCTATCGCCAAGAATAGCAGGGAGATAGGAACACAGTGTTGAAATATCTTCGTAACTATTATCCCCTTACTTGATTTAACTGTTTGTCATTTTGGTGAAAAGAAAGGACACGCCTCAGCCAGAGGAAAAATGGAATTTACTAATACATAAACTGCAATGACATTCTCAGCACCAATCCTTCTCCCAGATGAGAAAAAACAATCTTGTATTAATTACCCGTGCGCTCCAGATCCATTTTTTAAGTTATTTTATCCCTCAATTATTTCTACATTCCCAAAATGCTTAATGCTATTACATCAGTTTTCCCTTGAATTGCATTAATATTCTGTAGTCAAAATAAGGAAGAACTATCGTTAACAGTTAACTACATTAACAGCACATAAACACCTCTGCAAAGGAAACAGGAATTAAAGCAGTGGTTACAAGAAAAAAGATTGCACTGGGTGAAATAACCTGTCGGGGCAAAATTCTTGGCAGCAGATGAATAATGTACAAAGGTGTTAAAGCCTAGCTTAGTGCTACTAATAGGAAAGGAAAAGCAAATTCATAATTCTGTAGATACTCAAGGCAGCAGAAAATATATCTCACTCTCTGTGAAGAGTGTTGGCTTGCAGCAAGGTCTGCTTACAAAGTCTGTTGTGAACAACGGCACCTAATTCAGACAGTCTGTGAGCTACTCGAAGCACTGATGCAAACTTACCGATGCCATTGTTACCTGCCTACAGCAGATACAAGCCTACAGCTTGCAGACTTCAAGTATACTTTCTAGTTAAATTTCAGAAGAGTCCGTATCTGACGTGTCTTTGGCTTTCTGAGCTGTTTCACTCCATATGCAGTATTAGACATATTCAAGCACATATTTTGTGGGTTTGTGATCTTCAAAGTAAGAAAAAATAACCAAACAAACCAAAAGCAAAGCTGTTAAAATATCTGCAGGATGTAGATATTAGAATTTAGTTAGTGCTTTCTCTGAATCATTTCATAGTAGGGCAGGCATGCTCTAAAACGCACTCAAGTTGATGGGGCATATTTGAATTTGAATTGAAGTGGGAACACGTCCACGTTGGTTTAAGCTTTTATATGTCCTAATGCAAGTTTTAGCTGTTCTTGTCTGTAGCTGATTGAAGAGCAATAATACTCTAATGTATAATGATAACTAATCTCTACTAACTACGTAATCTATAGCCTTAACTCCACTCATTGCTGCTGTTCTGTTTTCTTGGGGTTTTGCTGCAATGTCCTATGGCTCTGAACTGTGGGCTCTGATACCCCAGACAAGCTGCAGAATGGGAATGATTAGATCAATATACCCTCTACCACCACACTGGAGCTTCTCAACTTAATCTTTTTCAATAAATTATACTTAGTCTCCGCTCTCTATTCAGTCTTTTGTTTCTTATAGGTATTGCCTACAAGAAGACAAGATAATTTTGGAGTCATCGTGTCCCTTAGAGCTAATGTAAAACTGAGCAGTTTGCAGTTTTCCACTAATCCGAGGCTGCCAGGACAACAAGATTAGGAGATGGCAGCTGTTGCGTTTCTGTTCTCTTATGAAATTCAAATAAGATGGGAGAAGGATGGTAGTAGAAGAAAATACTGAAAATGGGTTGCATTGTACAGAGTTATTTTCCTTCTGTTTTTTTTCGATCACAGGGCAGATTAGGAGAAGTGACATTCATATTACTCCTCAGAAGTAGCTCATTTTAACATGATGAATGAATGAGTGAATGAAAGAGTGAATAGGAAACAACCACCTTAATGGAAGCATAATCCCAAAGGTGAAATGAAGTTTTATGACATTTTATGTTATGAACTTTTATGTTGACAAAGTTTTTTCTGACTCCAAGACATATTGTCTCTAAACCCCTCAGGTCTCAATTCACACAGATTGTATTGGAGAGCATAGAGAGGATTTTTGTGGGAAACCTGTTTAAATGATTATTTCTTTCATTGTGTGAGCTGAGGTGTTTTTTTAATCTTTTTTTTCATAACAATGGTCCAGATAATACAGGTGGATATTTATGTTAAATAATTCGGACTAAGGATGGGTATACATTACAACATTTCTAAATATTGTGAAAAATACATCTTGTAAAATGGGCTGATTTTATTTTTGTATCCATATGTAGATCTGATACAGACTTTTGACAAGCCCTTGACTTAGTGCTACATTAGAATTTGTGGTATACAATATCAGGAAAGCAAGCATTAAGTAGCTCTAAATATAGTTGTCACTGAAGATTCCCTTTTTTGTGATGTTGTTTTGTGTGGTGTTTTTGTGTATTTTTTTCTATTTGTTTGGCTTCGACTCGGATTCTATTTAAAATTTTTCATCATTAAAACTTTTAGTTAATTATTTAGGTAATAGTGGTGTTAAGTATAGCAGTTTGAGATAGTTTTTTTCCTAAAAAATGTAGATTGTGTCAATTTCATATATAATATGTGGAATGACTGAAATATATTTTTGTTAATATCTGTATATATCAATTAGGGTATGTAAAAGAAGTGCAGTGTGTAGTAGAAGTTATTCCTTCATGTTTTTGTATCAAGCATATGACATATTTAATGTTTGAAGTGTCCCATATCCCACATAGTAAAAGACTGATAATGGGAAGTAGACCAATAATGTGTGCATGAGTCATAGAAATTTCATTAGGACACCACAGAAACATCAGAAGGCTGATGTTAACCATTCAAGGGAGTTTACCTGTGCCTTCTTAGGGATCTTTCCAGGTATAGGACTGTGCTCCAGAAGAGCCACATTCTACCTGAGAAAGGAAGTCAAAGTCAATGAATAGACAACCAGGTTGCTGCTTGATTTGAGTGGAAGGGGAAGGTTTGCTTTGGGCACAAGTCAGTGTTGAGAACTGCTGTGAGGTACTTTGCCACAATGCAGGAGAGTGCTTTAAGATAAAGAGTTATCCAGACAATCTACAAGCAGACTATAGGAGTTGATTTGAGGATGATTCAAGGGAGTGAAGTAGAGTCTTGAGGGCTTCTCCTTCCTACTTCCTAAGGTTCTTTGGGTGAAAACCTTATATGATGGGATAGGTGCATTTCTGTATGATGCCCCTGGTCAAGAAGATTTTAACTGTCTTTAATGATGAACTCTGTGGCTTTGATAGAACTGATGGACTGTAAGTTCAGTGTGATACTGGTAGTTACCCTCCTTCAGGAGTTGAAGCAAAGCTGGTGGTGTTTAACTTAGCTTTATAGCACAGTTATGTTGGTTTATATCTTAACTGGTGAAGCTAAGAGCACTTCCACATTTTGGTTTCCACAGGAAAAAAATATAAATATGGAATGACATAGAATGCTCTGATAATTTCCTTCATCTGGATAACCAGAGGCAGGGATCATAGCTCACATTCTGCCAAACACCTTGTATGGTATGGATTGGCAGTACTAAGGATTCAAAAGCACTGGGAGCTGAAGGACCACCTGGAAAACACAGGCAGCTGATTAGAGTAGGAAAAAAAGTAAAACAAGGGCATAACTGGGAACAGAGAAGGTAAGGTGGTCCCGTTGGAGTGTCAGCACCATGTTTGCTCACCTAATCATACATGTTCATAGGCAGATTCAATTTACAAAAGGGTTTCATGAGAAGTTTTCTCTTCTATAATAATAACTGAAGATTATAGTTTATCTTCCATGTTGAAGTTAGGGAACAAGACAAAATATAGGTAAAAATCCCTCTGCATCCATGCCCATTGGAGTTTTTGTCACATGCAAATCTGGTGGGGGTTTTGCTGTTGGTTTTGTTGGTTTGGGTTTGGGTTTTTGTTTTGTGGTGGCGGTGGATTTTTTTTTAAGTTTTAATGGTAGGAAAGATAGTTTTGAAATAAGACTGTAGCAGAGAACAGAGCAGTATTTTATGTGGTTGTGTGCTAGGAAACAGCAAAACTCAAGAGAAATAGACCAGGAGGAAGTGTAAGTTGCAAGTGTGGATCATGTACAAGTCAAGATTTCCTCCAGCATAAGGAACTACAGCAATGTCTTAAATACTCTAAAACTGAAAAGTTACCATGTTGTTATGCCAAGTAAAAAAAAAACCAACATACTTTTGCAATTAAAAAAAGGAAAGTGACAGTTTAATAATAAATCAAGGTACAAGAAATAAAGAACTATTGTTGTACAAAGAAATAAGGAACTATTGTTGTACAAAGTTCTTTTGTTGGGTCTGTTGTTTTTTATTTTTATTTAATCCTAAATCAGAAGGAAGGGAAAAAACAAAAAGGGAGGAGGAATGTGTTACCAATGTCATAAATCCAACTGAAAGAAACAAAAGGTATTCTGTTGGGTTTTTTCACATAAAAGTGAATTGCATTTGCACTCCTAAAAATTCAAACTAGCTGTAGTGGAAAAATTAAAAAACTGCATACTGCTACTAAGCCAGGGGAGGGGAAGAGTGGGGTGTTGTACAGTAAAAACAAATGCCCGAGGAAATTAGACCCTGTAGTTGTTGACAGAATGAGGATGGAGTTGCATCAGAACTTCATACAGTCCCTCGTGAGTAACGAATCGCAGAGCCCTGTAATGGGGAAAACACCTTTCTTTTCTAGGCACACAGTACTGCCCTCCATCAACATACACTTGACTGCTGTCACTATGGCTGACTTCATTGTGACCTTGGGTAAGTCCCTTAGTTCACGTGTGGGTTTTTTCCGTTGACTTCAGCGTTAGCTCAGTCCTTTGACCAGTCTATGCTTACTAAAAGCACTGATATCCGTCGTCATTCTTAACAGATAAAATAATTTCAGAATTTTAAATTCCTGGATAAATGTGAGGTATTATTAAATCTCATCTCCTCTTTGCTCTCTCTCAGGTTTTTTGGAAATAATTTGCAAGCAATTGGATCCTGCAGTCGCTGGCCCTTTTGGGAACTGGCTTTGCTAAGTAGGAAAATTGACATTGCTGTAATTCTTAGCCTGTGGAGAAAGATGACCTTACATACACTTATAAATGTCAAATTCTGGCAAGAATAGAGACAGCCCTGTGGGATAGTTTGAGTCAACTATATATGTTATTTTAGAGATTCAGATTAAACCTGCCATCCAAAAAAAAGGACAGTCAAAAAGAAGGGAGTCGTCTATTAATCATATTACTGGGTAAAGATAATGTGGTGTTATGTTTCAATGTTAGTTTGACATATTAGACCCAGTCTTGGACTTACAGAAAAGGATAAAGGCCTTCTAACTGCCTGGGTTCAAGCACCAGATCTGAAGAGAATTTGTAGATCTACTTGATAAAGATGGAAGGTGAGAGTTTGCTATTGTAGTGAAACAGGAGTAGAATGTCTTCCTTCATTTCTCCTGTTTTCTTTTGATGATCAGCTTTTGTCCCTGTTGTGATGACATGCTTTTTAAATGAGCAGAGGCAGAGAAGAGAAGACAAAAGCTTCTTCTTTCTGGATATTGAAGGGAAAGGTGAAAATGTATATGAAAAATTAGCCCATTTCCACAGAACTTCTTAAAGCAGGCTATTCAATGCTTTTCTATCAGTTTCTGAAATACTCCTACTTGTAACCAAAATTATACCTCAGGTATTTAATGTGATTAACATCATCTCTGGCTTGCTTTAACTCATGTTAATCAGACCAGGCTACCATAACTACTGATTTAAAATGTATTTAATTAAAATTATTTTTCACACTGAAGGACATAAAATGTTAACTGGACATTTTATGCAATATGACTGCAAAGAATATCAAAATATAATACAGCTTCAAAGCCCATTTTTGATAATTTTTATGGTGATAAAGAGTTAATTCTAGCACTGTTAAGAATATGACCCACGACTGCGGATCTTGATTAATAAAAAAGATTTCAACACATTTTGTTTCTTAAGTATCCAGATGCTGTAATACGTCCTGGAACACTAGCACTGGAAATCACAAATGACTTAAGGTGACAGATAGAGTAAACCTTTATCTCTCTTCTTTGCTACTAACTGACTAAAGTGAAAATTCATCTGAAAGGTTTTAGTGATGACTTTAAGAGATTGTTTAAAATTGCTGCTCACTGAAATGAGGACGCCATCCATAGTACCAGCAGGTTTTCCCACGCTGTTTCCTGACCTGCAGAATCCCTGCTGCTCCAGTGTTCGGCTTTTCTTAAGCACAGACCACCAGTTGTGTTAAATTATTCTGTAGTACGTGCCTGAGGAATTAGGTTGATTTCAGTGCCTGAAATATATCCCTCTCTGTTGGCATGAAGCTTCCATCTAATTTTTTATATGGAAGCTATATTTTGAAATGAAAAGCTTCTAAAATCCTGCTTCCAAGGAACTTGTTTAATATAGTGTGCTGTACCGTAACTAGGTTATAAAAAGTTTGATATATGCCTTCCATTGTGTTTGCATAGGATAAACTGTCATGCAATCTGGTAAACTTTAGAATAAGTACCTTGATTAATACTGTTTTACAGACAGCAGATTTTATCTGTACTTTTTTTTTAAACTCTCTATTTTGATACAACCAGAACCATGAAAACCATGACATGCTGCTTACAAGCTTACTTTAAATATTTAGGAATGAACTGATCTCACATTTGAACTTGCATCAGTGTAGGATAATAACATGTATTACCGCTGATTGTCTTTTCTGTCTAGTGAACAAATTTAACAAGATGAAGCTTGAAGACACCAGTACCACCAAAATAAAAAATAAAAATACATATTTCTCATTTTAGAAAAACATTAGTATAGAGAACTTAATTAAATTTTCTGTGAGGTTATTTAGAACCTTAAGACTCAGTTTCCAAAATAACTGCTTTTCATTTTCTAGTTCAGCCTATACTTGCTCATAATAAGTTGTCTAGGTTTTCACAGCTGCTCTGTATTTATAGTCTAATGGGAAATTTCACTTGTCAGCGATGGTATGACAAATAAATGTCCCATATGTGCATTTTATTCTTAGGTGTGTCTTCTTATCAGCCAACAAAATGTCAAGAAAAACAGTTTGAAGCCATTTAACTGCGCACACAGGCAGAGACTGGTTTTTTTCTGTGCCACATCCCAACCGATTGAGAAGTGAGCTGCAGTTCTCTTATAGAAGTGTAAAATTTTACTGACCTTTCAGACTTTCTGGGATTCTTTACTACAGCTATTCCCATTTCAGGAACTCTTGGAGTGGGCAGATGGAAATTATCCACTTCAGTGTGGCAAGGGAGACCTGTAATAAATCTTCTACATGCCATCAAAATTTTCTATGCAGTGTCTTCAAGACAGTGTGTAAACTTCTCTGTTTTCTCTCTGTGCTTTCCTAGGATAAAACGTACACCACATCACAAAGACCTTGTGAACAAATCCTAACATAGCACTTCCAAAATTCCTGAAAGACTGAGGCTCTCCAGCCCTATTTCCAGATGGGACCCTACACAAGACCTGTTCCTCTGGAAAACTCTGTTGGCATGGCCTGTGCATTGAGGCCATGTTGGCATGGCCAGTGCATTTGCTGTCCACGCATGGGTCAGGCAAGGAAATAAATAGTCTTGATATCATTCTTGCTATTGGTAGACATAGCAGATGAGCCCGCACATTACAGCAGATATATGCTATTGACAGAGGTTCCTAGAGTAAATGGGACCTAGAAGGAATTATTAATGACCCTTCACATTTTTCATAGACATCTTGGCCTGTTTAGTCCATAATAATTAGTTCCTATTACATTGTCAAAAGGAAGTCATAATGAAAATGGCAGCTTCATTTTAATTTACCTTAAAGCTGCCAGACAAGTACTAATCACTGAGAAATATATTGCTTTTTTTTTTTTTTTTAACAAGAGAGAGTAATATAAGACCTAAATGAATTAGACATGATTTGTTTAAGTCATGATAGAACCAGCTCTGAATTGGAATATTTCATGCCAGTTATGAAAGATAAAAAGCCTGGCAATACCCACAAGAAAGATCAAACTTTCTTTCCTAATTTTCCTTTGGCAAATGATGTGGGATATATCAGCTTTGATCAACAGGGAAGGAAAGAAGTACAATGCACAGGAAAGCTGATTTGACAAGTAATTATCAGGAATGTCAAGGCAAACAAGGTCCCAAATAGAACACTTAAGTGTTAGGTAAAACTTCTCTATTATCAAACATCTAGGGTTGAACTGATTTTTCTGCCTCTCTCTCTAATGACTTACCCTCTGGAGGTGTTTATCTTCCATTATATTCAATAAAGAAAACCCAGGCAGAAGAAAAAGGCTGAAATTAGGTGAGATGAATCTCACTAGTATTCAAGAACCTAAGTATTCTCTACAAGCCTTTCTCCTGTGACTAGTACGGGACTACAGCATTAAAATGTGATTCCTACAGCTATGATGAATTAATGAATTTCATTTATACACAGTGGAGAATAAATATTTCTAGTTACAATAATGGGTAGTATTTCTGCTAGCTGTTAATGCAATAGATGGAGTGCTATGCTGTTGTAGTAGGAACCATCCAGCTAAACAAATGTTAGTGCTTAGTACTGAGAAAGGCACTTGCATAAAGAAGTGTTTGGATATATTTTACCATACTCTACCATGTGATATGAATAAATGAAGGAAATTATAGGCCCATCAATCTTACTTCAGTCCCTGGGAAAGTTATGGAACAAATTCTCCTGGGGGCTATCACACGTCAAATGAAGCACGTGATTGGGAAAAGCCAGCACAGAGTCACCAAGGGCAAACTGTGCTTGACAAACCTGACCTTCAACAGCAAAGTAACCTGCTCAGTTGATGTGGGGCAAGTGGTGGACATTGTCTACCTGGATTTCTCCAAGGCTTTCGACATGGTTCCCCACAGCCTCCTCCTAGAGAAACTGATGCGTTACGGTCTAGACAAGTGGTCTGTGCGGTGGATGGGGAACTGGCTGACAAGCCCCACCCAGAGGGTGGTGGTAAAGAGCTCCTTTTCAAACTGGCAACCTGTCACAAGTGGGGCCCCCCAGGGATCCATACTGGGCCCAATGCTGTTTAATATCTTCATAAGTGATCTGAATAATGGGATCAAGTGTACCCTGATGAAGTTTGCAGAGGACACCAAACTGAGTGCGGAAACACTCTCGTAAGGGAGAGCCACCCTGCAGGAAGACCTGGATAGGCTGGAGGAGTGGGCTAACAAGAACCTTATGAAGTTCAACAAGGACAAGTGTCACGTCTTGCCCCTGGGAAAACGTAATCCAGGAGTGCAGCACAGACTGGGATCTACTCAGCTATGGAGCAGCTCTGTGGAAAGGGACCTGGGGGTTCTGGTGGACAACAAGCTCAATATGAGCCAACAGTGTGCTGCTGCTGCGGCAACGCAAGCCAACAGGATGCTGGGATGCATCAACAAGGGCATCACCAGCAGAGACAAAGAAGTCATTATCCCACTCTACTCAATGCTTGTCAGGCCGCACCTGGAATGCTGTGTTCAGTTTTGGTCCCAGCTATACACAAAAGATGTGGACAGGCTGGAGAGGGTCCAAAAAAGGTCCAGAAGGCTTAGGGGAGACCTTATCACCATGTTCCAGTATTTAAAGGGTGGCTACAAAGAAGACGGAGATGCCCTTTTTACAAGGAGTGACATGGAAAAGACAAGGGGTGATGGGTACAAGTTACTCCTGGGGAGATTCCAATTGGACTCAAGAGGAAAATTTTTCACAATGAGAATAATTAGCCATTGGAATAATCTTCCCAGGGAAGCATCAGATTTCCCATCATTGGACCCTTCTAAGATTCAGCTGGACAGGGTGCTGGGCCATGTTGGCTAGCCTGTGCTTTTTCCAAGAGAGGTTGGACCAGATGATCCTGTGATTCTATGATTCCATTAAGTCAAATGGCAGTACACTTTTCCAAACATTATTGCCAAAATAATCTCTACTTGTTTGAATTACACTATAAAGAACTTCAGTTGTCTTGAGCTGACTCCGTCCAATTATTTATTACCAGAGTGAAATAAATCGGATATAATGTTTTTAAGCTTTTGCAGCTTACCTGTAGCCATATCTGTGCTGTTAATAGGCTCCCTTATACACCACGTAAGATCTACCAGTTGCCAGCACAGTTCAGGATTTCCTGTTAAAATGTATTTTTGCTAAAGGCAGTCATATGCGATGCTGGTGGCAGAGTTCCAGAGAACAGTAATTTTGCAAAGCATTTAAGAACATGTCAACAGAAATGACTAAAAAGTGTTTAACTTAAACATTTAAGTTACGGCTTACTTAAGTAAGTGGCTAACTGTTTTATTGGACTGCAGCAGCTACCACGCAAAAAACCACAAGCTCTCTGTTCCCTTGGGAATTACTCTATAAACTCATCATGTGTACAATTTCTGTCCAGAAGCAGGCTTTTCTGAGCCCAGCAAGGTCTTCTGGCTCTTTAGTGGTATGCCAATTCCACCATTCTGTGGCTGAATGTCATGCCCTATGGATCTGCTTATGCAGACTGTGAACTCATCTCAAAAGCCAGGCTCACCTCTGTCCCACAGGTGCCCTACCATCACTCCTGCTGAGCCCTAAGTTTGCCTTCAGTGCAGGACAGACAGAACCTTTCTGAAGGTCAGCGCCCAAGTCCTTAACCCCACTCACTCCTAAAGTGGGTTCAGAGCCTCTCTGCATCCAGCAGGTCCATCAAATAAAATCTTCAGTCGTACACAGGGTCCCGGTCATTAATCATCCTTGCTGCTCTCTTTCATCTCTTCAATAACTCAATTTCTGCCACCGTTGCTTAAAACCATATATGGATTTTCAAGAAGCGAAGGAGTAGGTTTCTTGAAGGCTTTGCTTGTGGAACAATCTTCATACTACAGTCAAGCATTGACAGAGTGACAAGCACAGGTGATTGTCAGGGTTTACCTTAAATGAGACTGTAGTGATGATATATCCTCACATATTTTTATAATGTTTTTATAATGTAAGTCATCAGCAAATACTAGAGCTCCCCTAGCAATGTAATTGCACTGTTGCAAATGTGATGCATTTACAGAGTGGCAAATGCATTTATCTTCTCTTATCCACTTACCTGACTTGCTAAAGGTTTTTAATAATGCCCAAAGTAATGGGAGCTGAATAATTCATGTCCAAATTAGATATGCATTAATGGTCCCAGTGCAGTTAACTGGAAAACTAGAAGCTCGCTTAGTGCGTGCTTATAGCAATAAAACACTTTGAAGGCTACTGTGACCATAACTGCTAGGCTGAATAAAGCTGAGTCACTAAAAAGAGGTGATTTAATCTTTCCTGTTTACCTTCTCTGAAGTACACTGCTTGTTGAACCACTGCCATAAAGGAACACTTTAGTTTGCATGGCAAAATAAACACATTTTTGCTATCTTTATTTGCAAAATACAATCATTTAATCATACTTTGTTCAGTGAAGCTGACTTTATACGTTCTCTGCAATAGTTTACTTAACATTTAAAAAAATTGATAAATCACCTATATATTAAAATTTATGGGACTGTCCGCACAGCTCTGCTAAATTTCTCAGCATTATCTCAAACTTTTAACACAGCGACATTTCTGTTGAAATACGTTAACCATGTTCAGCTAAGTCTCTCTTTTGAATAAAAAAGTAAGAACCTTTTTTAAACGACAAGCTTGAAGCTATAGTTGAGCAGCTGACTTATCTGGGGCTAGCAGATGTAGTACAGTATGTAGCAGTACGTACAGAAGTGAGTGAGCATCTTGTGTGCTAGAAGGGAATATTAAATCTTCGTGTTCGCATAGCCAATACTACGATTACTCTACGTACAGTATTTCCTGCGTATTCTAAATCTGCGAGCATCTCTGTACCGCTTCACAGCAGAGGTAGGAGCGTTCCACCCGAAGGCTGAGCAGGGCGGTGGCAGCCGGGACAGAAGGTGGCACTGTTGCCTTTGCACAAAAGCAAGTCTAGCCTGGCAAATTAAAGACATTAGTACTTCAATTTCTTCGTTAAATTCTATTCATGTATTTACACGGTGTAGAGCTGTAAAAGGAATATGCAGTCAATTTTACAAAGGTGTTTAATCTTGTAATCTAACATTATTCTTTTTGATCACAAAATTCTCTCTTTTCTTCTTAGCATTGTTGATTTAAATGGGATTTCATATTATGCTTTCTATTATGGCTAGAAACTCTTGTATAGCGACAAACTTCTACCTCTGACTTGTGCATTGTGGCTTTACCATCAGTGTGGTGAACCTCTTACCATATTTCTCTATAACACTTCTGTAGCCTCCAAAAAGATTAATTTAACCCTTCTTTACCCTTTCTGTCCCTAAGTTTGTGAGTAGTTGAGAGGCTATAAACATGGTAGGCCGAAATATATAGATGACATACCTGTGCATTCCTTTTTGCCTGTATGCAACCATTTTCATCTTAAGGCAGCCGTAACGTTCAACGGAGATCAGCATCTGAATGAAAGAACAGGTGGCTTGTGTGAGTTGTGCATGGTCTAAGCAATGCCACTGAGGAGTAAGCAGAATGCAGTTGTCTTTGTCCCTGCTCTCCCTCCCTCTTCAGTTTGTTCTTTGCTCAACAAAAAAGATTCAAGTTCCGATTTCATTCATTACATTGACACACAGGTACATCATTTCATTTATTTATAAATATAGAAGAATTTAAGCGCAAATTCAGAATCTTCTGAGCTCCTTACCTTCCAACAGACAGGCAGGCCATTGCTTCAGAGTGGTAGCCTAGGTGAGAATATGAGGGGATAATAATAAAGAGGAAAGAGAAAAAAGATGCAGTAACTTTATCTTTTAACTTTTGTGTTTGTTAGAAATATTATTCTTTATACAGTTAGTGATGCTATAATCTTTCAATATTAAATAGTTATATGTTGTAAAAAACCTAGTTAAAATTTTAATATGTAAAACACTAAATGCCCATGTAAATTTTACCACAACAACAGCTATAGAATAATGGAATAAAATAGTTTGGAAGGAATATCTGGGGTCATCTGCTACAACCTCGTGCTCAAAGGAGGACCAGCTTAAATCAGGTTGCTCAAGTTCTTGCAGTGTCGGGTTTGATTATCTGCAAGAATTGAAATTTAAGTGTTCCCTGGGCAAGTCATTCCAATATTTGGCCACTCGCGTATCCTTCTTTGCTACAAAGGCATAGGGCTGACTCATGTTCAGCTTTGTGCACCATGTCTTTGGCAAAGTTTCTTCCCTACCAGCCTGTGCTGGTTCAGGGGCTTGCTCCATGCCCGCCAGGGGCAGGACTTGCATTTGCCTATGCTGAACTTCATGTGGTTCCTCTCAGCCCGTTCCTTCAGCCTGTCAAGGTCCCCCTGAACCTCAGCCCTGCCTGCTGGTGTTATCAGCCACCACCTCTGATCTGCCATTGTCCTCAAAGCTTCTGAGGGTGCACTCTGTCCTATTGTCCGGATCATGGCTGTCTGCTTTGGGGGATGCTCCAAAAAACACACTGAAAGAGTAATTAGAAAAGGTGAACGGAGGAGCATAGGGAGTAAGAGTTATGGGTGTCCAGGAAGTCTGATGTTTTTCAGAAAAGGAAAATTCATTTCTGCTCAAATGACAGAGGTGTCTGAAAAAGAGCCGGAATGCAGATTACTGACCCTAAGGTTCAAGAGACAAACAAGTGGTGAAGAATTGTTTCATTGGAATTAAAATAGTCAGGCAATGGTTGGAGAAGGGTTTGTGATACAGCTGGAAGGCAGGAACTTCTGAGGAGCTCTCTACAAAACGGGGAAAGGACTAACCCACTGCATTGATAAATGCTAAAACTGTGTTCTGTTTCTATTTAAAATGTAGCCAAGCTTTTCAATGAGTTGGATTTTCAGTTCAATCATAGCAAATGTGAAGCAATACTCTGCTTGTTTATTCATTCTAGAGTGAGTATTACCAGTGAATTTCATCCATTACATTATGCTTAACTCTATCGTTCCTCTGTTGGACAAAATTCCCACTGAAATTATAGGTATTGTGCTTTCCTTAAATTGAAGTGATTTTTAATTATTAGTTTTCTTTCAGAGAGACATGAAGGTTGAAATATAGAAGAGCACTGTCCCATTCCCAACCTTAGATCTGACAGATAAGAAAAAACTGGGCAAGAAAATTAAAGCAATGGGCTTTGTTCCATCAATAATGAGCAAAATTTGTATAAAAAGTTCCCTTTAAGTAGGGAAAAAATATTCAAATCAGATGACGGTTATAAGTGGAAGTACGCACAGACTAACAACAAGAAGGCAAGCCAGGTTGTGTGTGAAGTCCCCAGTTTTGGACTTTGAGAACATCCTTTTGGCCCTTACCTCATTTTTTTTCAGTATCTGAACCTGACTCTTAATCAATTATTTAAATCAGAAATAATGTGCAACAAACTTGTGAGTGCATAAAACTGCCACTGGTAGCAAAACCACTGGCAAAAACAGCTGTATATAATAGTAACAAACTGGTTTAGGACCTAACGTTATTTCTTAACACATCTGGACAAAATTCACTCTCTCTGACCTGTGGGAACTCAAACCCCCCCAAAAAACCTTCTTTTTTGGTCTCATTCAACACTTTACATTGAAACTGTTACAGATCAAGTGAAGCAGCTAACTTCAATTATGATTTTAACTTTGGATTAATTTGACATTTAGAATTGTTTTTACAGGTATCATGCAAATAAGGCCTGAATGTTTTTCTCCTAAATCTGTTGCCATTCAGCAATGTGAGGATCAAATTTGTCCCTTAATTCACCTTACTGTAAAATGGACAAGGCTGTCTCACAAGATGTTCTTGCAAGTATTACACTAACCTCTTTGTCCTACATATCATCTTAACCCATATTACCTTCCCCAGTTAATTAAATCAGGAAACTGCTTTAAGTTTTTTGAAACATCAAGTGTACATTTATACCATCAGATAAAAAGTTAAAATAACAAGGAGCAAACAAAAATTATCTGCAAACCTTATTGACTTTTCAATTAGAATTTCTTCAATCAATATAGTATATTGACCAAAGCCATTTCTGAAATAGTCACAAGACACAGACTTGAATCTCTGCAAATCTCTCATGTAAAAGAGGAAGCAAATTTTTGTCTTCAGCTGAACTGAGCTATTCCTGCACAGACAAAGATTAATTTTTTGAGTTACAAAATGCTGTTTAGATTGCTGGTGAGATCTTAATTTCTTAGCTTAAGGAATTAGAGCATCCTGCTCTAATTGACCCTACCTTGAGCAGAGGTAAGACTAGAGGTATCTTCCAAACTCTTGTGGTTCTGTGATCTGATTCATTTACGTCAGACACATTTTGTTTCTGTTCCGGGTGCCTCCTTTATATGTGTGTTGAGGATTACCATCCTGCTTAATAATTTCAGTTGAATGGCATGCTTATCCTCTCCTCAGCCTCTTCAGCTTCTAGCCTCACATATTAATGTAAATGACCATAATACATCCTGCAGCTGCTACAGCTGTCTTCCAGCAATGATCAGAGCTCTTTTTCATTCATCTGTAAATATAAGATCATGAGATTGCTGTTGGCCAAGAATTAAACAGATAAAAGTCTCTTCAAGTTCACCTTACCAATGTTTCATCACTTCCCTTCCCATGTCCAGCATGTGTCCCATAAGAGTTCCTGAGCAACCAGAGGCATACTTCAATGTCATCGTTTATCTCTGGTTGTAGAATGCTTATTTTGGCATTGTCCAGACAGCTGAGTAGATTTTCTGCTAAAAGATATTAAGAATCCTGCTGTGGCACAAGAGTCAGTCCTCAACAGCACTGCCTTGAGACAAATTATATTATGATGTTTTTGTGTGGACTATGGTCATCATTATGTACTACTATCTATGTACTAATTGATACATTCAGCCAAACTCATTTTTGGTAAGTCAAAGATGGCTCAATAACACTAGAAATATGGTTAATAAAAAATATCACATATAAAAATTTAAGGACTGTAGTGGGTTTATTGTTCATGAATCAATTCTGTCAAAGGATATTTATCAAATTGACACAGCTACATCTAGCTCTCTGATTTAACAGCAGGGACTCACTTTCCTCACTTTGTATTTATTACATCTTCAACTCGTTCTTATTATGTCTTCAAATATTGTCTTCAAGTGTGAAATAAATAAAGCACTTTACTGCACCAGACATGCATGTTAATGGACACAGGCCATGAAGAAAAGTGACTTAGTCATTAACAGTTGAAATTATGTTAAGCATCTGAGTATGATTTCATTTCCTCTGTTTTCCTTTTATTTGTAATATACCTGGCTTTTTAAAGGTAATTATTAAAATCACACCTTTATTTTTTGTGACTGCACATTTAATTTACGGACACAAGCATCCTTTTGCTAAAACAAAAATAAGTATAGAAAGTGTAATCTTAAATGGAAAAAAAATCCAACTGTTTCAACTTCAAAGTACTTACTTATGAAGTTATATATCTAGAAATTATAGCTGAATATCACAAATGAAGGGAGAAAATTATTACCAAATGTCATGATGTTTAACTGTACATAGCAGCATGGGTGGCTATTTACAAAGCAGCATAAATAAGAAGATATTCAAATGTCTTTAAAAGTTGCCTTTTAGTACAAACTTGACTATTGAATTCAAAATAAATAAATATTCATCTCAAAATGGGGAAAACATTATCAGATCAAAAGAATGTGAGAATTCAAACCTTTAGTTAATTTTTTGAAATGGTAAAAGAATATGTCAGTATTAACTTCTGTGAGATCAGAGAAGAAAATCAGGTCTTTACTAATTTTAATGACTTTGATTCCTATCATCTTTGGGCAGTAAGTCTTTTAGATATTGAGTATCTATTAACTCCAATTGTGAAACACAAAATAGTATTACTAAAGAAAAAAAAAGAATAGCATTATTACTGTGAAACCCACACCCTTTAACAGATGAAATCTTGAGAGAAATAAGACAATTTACTTTAATGATTTTTTTCATCAATTTATAGTCTAATTCTTCAGCAATAATCCAGGATTTTTTGTCTGGTTAAAAGCATTTGCATTCAAACCTGAGAAATACCGAGAACTGAACTGTGTGCTTTTATTTTCTGCAAGCCTTACTGGACCTGGTGCTTGGGTCGAACTGAGTACTCAGAAATAATGAGAAGATATTTTAAGGTATTTGTGAACACTGCACTCCGAGATAGTTCCCATATTGAGATGTGGCTCCCACGGCCAGCGTGCTGAAAAGCACGTCTGTCTTTCCTGTTCCCTCGTGTGTCTTTCCTGCTTTCACAAAGGTCACAGCATCCTCTGGCCTCCCTGTTTCTGACCACAGGAATCTTGCCTCTTTATGCAAGTAGCTTTACTACTCATTACATTAACCCTGATAATCTAACTAGCTAATAACCTGGAGGACCACTAAGCAAGAAGTGGAAAGAAAGATTTGACACTGTTGCACCAAAATCTCGAGGGTCCCCCACTTTTTGGGTAGTAGTCTAAAAGTCAAAATATTTAGGTGTGGAGGGAAAAGCTTTTCCCTGGCCGTGTTTTAAAACCTCCTGGCCGCAGCTCTGTGATGAGGGACCATGTCTGCTCATAAGTGGTGAGTATCATAAGTGTGCAGGTTAAGATGATTGTTTCATATGAGTAGATTAATGTGACCAATAGACCTCTATTGTCCCAGGAAGATGAAATTGTATTTGTGCAGACCAGCAGCAAAACTCATGCATGGCTTCTGCATGTGAGCTTCTTCATCCCTCTGTCATCTCAGGTGTCCAGGTACCTTTGGAAAAGCAATTGTTGCAATGAGAGTTTGCAAAACATATGGCACAGATTATTTTATTAGATAATAGAAGAGAGTTTGTGTTATGTGGGGTGATTAGCAGTCCTAGTACTTGCTGTCCCTCCTGAAACCTCTAGCCTAGTGGACTTCGCCTTAGGACCATGTTATAGGAAACTATTCAAGACTAAACAATACTTATTTTGACCATAATTAAGCCATGGTGACATTGTAAGCTGTTGCCTGGCAACTGCTAGGAGCTGAGAAATTAATTCCTTTTTTAAACGGATATTAATTGCTTCATTTTATCAAGTTAAAAAAAAAATCAACATTATAATGAATTTAAAAGTAAAGGAAAGAGAAGATAATCTGAGGAGGGGAGGGGACGAGAAGTAAGAATAAATCATGTAAAAGGAAACTGAGTTAGAACAAAACAATGATTCGTAGGGTAAAAAAGAAAACGCCTATAAGAGGAGAGGAGAGGAGAGGAGGGGAGGGGAGGGGAGGAGAGGAGAGGAGAGGAGAGGAGAGGAGAGGAGAGGAGAGGAGAGGAGAGGAGAGGAGAGAAGAGGAGAGGAGAGGAGAGAAGAGGAGAGGAGAAACAGTCACAGAAGAACATCTGTAAGGACATGAATAATGGGATCCAGATGCCAAACAACATGACGAACAGTCATGCTGGGTTAAAAGAACTAATTCAAATTTCTTCTTTTTGGCAAAAGCCTATATGCAAAACAAGGAAAATTCATGATGAGGTTACCTAGAAGCAACTTATTCTTTTGGAGAATGGACACTCTTGAAGTTTACAGAGTATTTTATTTAAAAGACATTACTTTTCCCCTCTTTCCTTAAGGAGAACTCTTTCCAGATTCAAGTTTTGGAAAAGCATTGAAGTGTCTAAAAGATATTTGCCTTATACATACCCAGGCAATCTGAGAGCAACTGCAGCAATTGTCAAGAAGTAGAAATCAGTAAAACACTTTTTGCTACTTTTTGGGACCCAGTGCTATACTCACCATGGTTCCATGACTGATGGTCTCAGAAAGGTCCAATGGCTCCTGCCTCAACTTGCTTTTGCTTAGTTACTTTACACAAATGACTTAAAATAAGCCCAGAAAAAAATAAAATTTTGCTTTTATGCTTTGAATAACTGTGTTCTGACAAAATTTTGCTTCCAGATCTCAGGGCTAAAATTAAACGGCTAGATTTCGGTGGTCAGCAGAACTCCATTCTTATATAGATTTGATCTCAAAGTGCTTTCAAAAACTGAAGAACATATTAGTCTTCAGTGTGGGAACACTGCCTTACCAATGATATTAGTATTTCTGGATTTTATTTAATCTGGACAAACTACCTTTTGATAAAGTAAAAACATATTGATTTGATGAAAGTTTTCTTAAAGAATTGCCACAATTTGCGTAATAATTTTGTTAGTCCAATATGGAAGACCTTGTCAGAGTGACCTCAAATACCTCAAAAGATCCCATTAATAACATTATTTATTTAAACTGACTTTGAATGAATAAGGAGGTGTAAGTTCAGGTACTTGCTGTATCTAGACAAGAGCAAAAGCTTGAAACTGCATCTTCAGTAATGAAGATCCCACATTGGGATAACATCCTCTCCCTCAACGTGAATTCCAATGTTTTAAAATGTTCCCTGTTTCCCAAATTACTATCCGCAGCATTTTTCGTGATGCTTATTGGAGAAGGCCAAAGGCTTTCAACTGCAGGACAAGTTGTAATTAGCTGAGATGATGAACATAGCTAGATTTGTGCCAACAGAGGTCTTGTAGTTCAAACAGTTCTTTGTAATTAGGTCACCTGATAACTTGGGTTTAAGGAAAGAAAACAAATGCATATTATAGTACAAGCACATTAACTTCAATACAATTAGTGTAATTGCAGTGTAGTTATAATGCAGTTACAATTTGTTAAAAATAATTATTGCTAATGTACCTGAATTGTGAAGTGTATTTAGAAGTTTGACTTCATAGTTTCATTTTCTGTATAATACCAGAGAAATTGCTTGTTCATTACTTCAGCTGTCACTAATTTTTGTTGTTGTTTCTCTGAAGCTTTATAAACAGCCACTGGGCAAAAATCCCTGGTATTCCAGCTGCAATAAGAATGTCCAGTCAACTGCATGATCAGGATGTCTATTCATATGAAACCAGTGGTTTTGCTATGAGAAAGGGACTTGGATTGACCTTCCCTTCTATGGCACACAATGTCTTCAGATTTAGTGATGACTCCTTAACACAACCTTAGGTGATTCCTGACATGATCAGCAAAGAGACAAGGATGTGCTGGTGCCAAGCACCACATTTCTCTTAGGTGCTCAGTTCCAGGAGTCAAAGTTGCAGCTGCAGACAGTGGTCAGTTTGCCAAGGGAGAGAAGAGGGCATCTCTGCTGTCTACAAAGAAATGCTAGCATACTGTCTCTCGCTTAACCCTAGAGCTAAGTCAGGAATACGAGAAGGTACTTACGTAAAATTATATTTCTTGCCTAAAACGATCTCTGGGATTTAGATGCTGAACGTTTCCCTTTCGGTACTGACAATTGGCTTACTCTTTTTTCCCTGCAGTCTTGTAAGAGGAGTTACTGCCACTCACCTTTAAACACAGTGTCTTAACTTGATTTGGGCTGAGCCAGGATGACCTCAAATAGTCATTACTTGTGTCCCGGGTGAGCATCCTCAGTGCTGCCAAGAAGGGGAGAATTCCCCTCCTCCCTCCACTGCCCCACCACAGCGGGCGAGAGAGCACCAAAGGAATCTGATCCAACTGCCCACTGGCAAATGCACTCTGCTGGGAAGAGAAAGCAGCGAAGCCCTCTGAGAGGCTTCTGTAGATTGTTTCCCATGACCTTTTAGTGCAAGATCCCTCAACAGCTGTGGGAGCAGGGGCCAGAACTCTATGGATTACATACACCTCCAGTGCAGCTTGCTAGAGAGTAGCCTGCCTTTTCTTAGAGACAGCAAGTATTGGAGCGCTCTCTTGAAAGTTTAAATACCAAAGGGAAGACTATGGAATAACCTGCATAAACGAATGACCTTCCTTAGTTTCCGTGAGAAAGGTGATGGAATGCATCTTGAAAGAGATGGGTTTCCATCATTTTCTAAAGCCCCTGACCTCAATGGTGTCTTGTGAAAAAGAGAATTGCAAGAATGCAGGAGAAGCTGTAGTCTGTCAGTTCTACTTAGCTCTCTGTACATGGAATTAAGTTACTAATTGGGGTAGGAAGCAGTAAGAGAAGTCACATGCTCTTTTACCCCCAAGATCTTGAAATTAAAAATACTTGAAAAGCCATTCTTAACATAGAACTGAGAACTAATTGGTAGTGGCTGTACACAAGGAAGCTTTCGTTATTTTCATCTTGTGAAATATTCTTGCTAGCACTTGGACGGAAAAACATTATTAAAAGTAAAGAGATTATACTGAGGTGAACTTTTTAACATGAGGTACTCAGTCTCTTGCCAGAACTCAATGATATTTACGACGTGAGAACATCTACCAGTTGGAAAAAAAAAAAAAAACAACCCAAACACCCAAAACAAAACAAAACCAAAAAAAAACATAAAAAAAACCCCCACCATAATTATTTTTCAGTTGTAACAATTCTGTAACAAAATAGCCCTTAGAGTAGCATGGGTGCTGCTCACAGGCATAGTCACAAAGCCTAAGTGACTATGCACAGTCAAATGGACAGCTATTTGTGGGAGACCTGAATTCATTTTGCTGTGGAAAAGTAGGTAGTCCAGGAACAGCCTTTCTCTGACAGTTATTCCCAGATGTATATATTAAGTGGATCTCTTATGCCTATTCGGATGTTCTTTGACTAGCAAAGCTGTAGGAGTAAAAGCCAACAGGTGTTTAGTGAGACTCTTCCACTCCATGGGACAGCAGCTGCTGTTTGCGACGAGTACTTTATGCGTAGCCACTTCGACTGACGTTGTCCTCACAGAAGTCCCCAGATCTTCCCAGGGACTCGGATGGATCCAGTCTGGAGCTAGGTACTTCCAGCATTCTGAGCTGAGGTGGGCACCATCTGCCTTGCTGGTTTCAGCGAGGCAGTAGCAAGCCCTTGCTGCTCAAACAGGAAAGACCCTAAGGAAAGGGCATTATGGAGATGATCAGTGGGGAACCACGAATCAGAAATGTGGGCTTTGTCAGACTCTGCATAAAGCATATTCTTCTGCATGATGAAGGAAACTCAGTATATGGAAAAATATTATTATTTAATGAACTCCTATTGTCATTCTCATTTGAAGTTGCTAATGAGGCTGAAGTCAATATCCTTCATCTGTTCAGTAAAGTGGATTCCTCATCCTGACAGTCTTAGATTGCCAGTGGGTAGATGCAGATTTGTGAGAAGAACTAAATGGTGTTTACTGTGGTGACTGATTATCTCCTGAAGAATCATGTGTTTTTCTCCAACAGTAGAGGATATAATTTAATTAGACTGTTATTTTAAATGTTCTGATTTTTTTAATGCATTAACTTATGGCCTGTGGCTGATAGAAAAGAAATTAACGCTGACTCCTTTGAGTGTGGAATGAATTGCGGTTTGCAAGGGGAGAAAATTAATTATAAATGCCTGCTATTTAAGTTTTCCAGATTCAGATGATAAATGAAGCAATTATTACATGTCAAGTATATAAACAGTAATTCGTCAACATTTCAGCTTATTAATTCTAACATTTGCCATTCCATGTAACATATTTATCACATTTTATTGCTTGTTGATGAAAAATCTAGCATAGTTCTCTCAATTATCTTTACATAGCTGCATAATGAAGCAACAAAGTAGGGATGTATATCACAGTCCTGAACACCACGAAAGGATTCTTATTTGTCTTGACTTCAGCTCAGAATGAAGCACCGAGACCTCAGCCTGGCCCAGCTGCAGGCACCTGTCCTCATTTCACCTTCCCAACCTTGCTTTCAAGGTGTTGTGCTGCTGAGCTCCTGATTGCATTTCAGAGCCTGTTTCTAGCCAACTACCGCGTGCCCAAGCCCCACTGACTCATCCTGCCTGGGTGCTCCTTCCTGCTCTTTCTAATCACGTCTCTGTGGCTTTCCTCACACTCTCTCTCTACTTAGAATGCCCTGAGAGCTGCACACTGTGAACCTTCCATCATTTTCAGATTTCTCTCTGAAGCCCTGGTGTTCCACTGTGCTCATCAGCGTGTGTCATCCATTTCCTTTCACCCTCTCGTTCTTGGATGCAGCTGTCTAATCCGGATGCTCCAAACTTTGCCTTACAGACTGAGAAGAGAGGCTCAAGCACCCTCTTTACTAAGACAGACAGCTCTGATTGTTAATGATCTATTTATAGAGCTGCTGTAAAATCTTCCTGTTCTGCACTACTGCTTTAGTCTGGAGGCTCTTCTGATACAGGTTGTCAAAATGTTCCAGCACAGCCATGCAATCAGACAGATCACAGGTCGGACAATCTGGGTTTCACAACAGCTTTGGGCTGCCCTGCGACGTGATTTATCGCTTTATATCCCTGGATGAAATCCTGGCCCAAGTTACGTCAATGGAAAATGGCCCTGACATTTTGTTATTCCTTAATAAGGTTAGGCAACCAGGTTTTTGATAAATCCAGTGTGAGAAAAAGAAAGCTCATATGAATCTCTCAAGCTCATCATCATGTTTTGGTGTAGAAGGAGGGATGTAACTGATGGTTTAAAGGCTTCCTGAATCTCAGTGGTCATTCAGGGATTACAGTACCTCAGTTACTGAAGCCACCTGTACAGGGCATCGTGAGGCTAGGTTTTTGGCAGGTGTGAAGGGAAGAAGAGTTTGGATTAAGTTACTTAAAGCTAAAAATTAAAACCGCTAATCACACACAAAAAAAAAAAAAAAATCTGTTTATCTGTGCTCAATAGAGGGAAAAGATTTTTTTTACATACAACATGTTTATTTACACGTCATATATGTTGCATCAGAAAGCCATCACGCAGCTGATTCATCTCCTTATTGGCTTGTGATCCACTATGACACCTAGAGCCCTCGGTGCACAGCTGTTCCCTAGCCAGCTATTTCTTAGTGTTTCAATGCAGATGGTTATTGCTGCCTAACTGTATAATTTTATGTTTGTTAAATAGCTTTGTTTTCCTTTTTCCATTTGTCAAGGTTACTCTGAACGTTAGTTCTGTCTACTGAGCTGCCGATAGCTCCTTCCATTTTGATGCTGTTTGTAAACTGAGAGTGTAATCTGTCATCATCTAGTTAATTGATAAAAACTTTCATCAATTCCAAGATAATCTGGTTTAATTCAGCTGCTACTGTGAAGTAAAAAAGATAATAAAAATTTGGGAAAAAGAAAATGATTAAAGATTAGGGATAAACTTCTGAAATCACTTTAAGGGGGCTCGTGGATGCTCACAGTAACAAAATAAAAACATACTCAGAAAAGTGTGCTTCTACCTATTTTCCAGAAGACAAAACCAGAATAACTTGCATGAAGAAAACTTTACAATTCCTTTACAGGAGATACTTTGGAATAAAAAAAAAGAAAAAAGAAAGAATTTTTATATTATTTCATGCTTTAGAATTGTACAGAATCTGCAGGGGAAAAAAAGTAATAAATGCATGCCACTTCTAGAATCTAAAGACTTGGGGAAAGGAAGATTAAAACCACGATCTACAAACCAGTTATTTCAGAGAAGATATGTATGCTGGCGGTTATGCAAATGGAGGAACTGGCTACAATATACTCATTTTAGGCTTACCTGTAACTGTAATATACATATATATAATATACCTATATGCTAATAACCTCTAAGTCTTCTAGTCTTAAGGCTGCATCAGCCCCTAAGACCGCTTAACCACAAACCCATGGTATATTTGCACTATGTAATAATAGAAACCTACCTTTCTGATGCACATCTGTGTACCAACAAATGCGATCTTACTCCCCCATTGACAAGACTGAGGCTGAAGCTGATAGTAGGTGACCAGGATGATGAATGCAGCCAGTCCGTGTTGTCTCGTGTCCTGGAATCACACAGAACTCAGTTCTTCAGGGCCATCCACCCCCAGAACCGCATCCACAGCATGTCCCTCTGAGTTTACCAAGCGCCATCTTAAGACCAGCTGCCGTCTTGCCCCTCCTTGAAGCAGGTCCCTAATACCTTCTATCTTTTTTGGCTGTTTCAGAATATAACACATTATAAGCTATGGCACATCAAGTGTAACAGCTATTGCTCCTATGCATTCAGGAGCTGAGCCACACAATTCGTTTGTATGTGATATCTTTATCCTTACTATGAAACAGTTTGTTTAGAGGAGCTGGCACAATGTTATCAGCATAAGAAAAGTTGGCACCAGAGTCTAATCATGTCATATAAAAGCAATATTTGCATTAGTTATCATAAATGTCAGTCTCGGTTGCCCTAATAAGGTAAGCAGGCATATAAAAAAATAAAGAGAAACTTAGAGAGAAACACCCAACTTTGTAAGATTAGCATTTAATTCTAATTTTCAGCAGTTTAAAAAAACCCTCTAATTTACCCGTACAAGACATTAACAGTGTAATATTTAAGCACAGATGGAACAAATGACAAGCTGATAGTGTTTGTGCAGAAAGCTGCACGGGACAGTAATAAAGCAATAGTGGAGGATGTTACAGCATCTGACCGCACTCACAATAATTTATGAGCTCATGAATCTGAAGCGTTAGTTGACAATCTCAAGTTTGTTCCATACTCCCACCCATGTCTCAGGGACAAATAAATGTTACCTCTTTAAAGATGGTCTTTTCCCTCCTCTTGCTGCGGTTCAAAGAACCATTTGCAGATGTTCAAGGTTACTTTCCTTCATGAGAGAGGCGAGTCATTGCATTTCTCTTAAGGAAATGGGCTTTTCTCTACATAAGCCTAACATGCATATCAGGCTGTGCTGTCCGTATGCTGTCACAGGGCATCTGGAGTACTGTGTCCAGTTCTGGGCTCCCCGGTTCAAGAACTGCTGGAGAGGGTACAGCAAAGGGCTACCAAGATGATGAGGGACTGGAACACCTCTCTTATGAAGAAAGGCTGAGGGATTTGGATCTCTGCAGTCTGGAAAAGAGATGGCTGAGGGGGGACCTTATCAACGCTTATAAATACTTAGAGGGTGGGTGTCAGGAGGATGGGGCCAGGCTCTTTTCAGTGGTGCCCAGCAACAGGACGAGAGGTAACGGGCACAAACTAGAACATAGGAAGTTCCACCTAAACATGAGGAGGAACTTCTTTACTTCAAGGGTGGCAGAGCACTGGAACAGGCTGCCCAGAGAGGTGGTGGAGTCTCCATCTCCGGAGACATTCAAAACCCGCCTGGACGCGTTCCTGTGCAACCTGCTCTGGGTGACCCTGCTCTGGCAGGGGGGTTGGACTAGATGATCTCCAGAGGTCCCTTCCAACCCCTACCATTCTGTGATTCTGTCACATTAGCATATGAAGTGTCACCGTGGCATTCACCATGTGACTATGAATAAGAAAAGTATAGCATTTCTCTTTCACACTCTTCTACACTCCTAAGAGCATCACACATAGGTATTTCTGAGATGACCACCTTGTTCTGAAGAATCTGAATTTGTTTTAATTTCTTCTTCTCTATAATGATACTTACTTTCAGTTTCTAACATTTTTTAATGAAGACTGAAACAGATGCTTAATTTCATCTGAAGTGAATCTGAAGCAGTGTCTTGGAGATGTACGTGTCCCTACTTAATTTAACTTGCTTTAGCAATGTTTGAGGATGATTTAGATGCTCTCTGTTGACTTTCTTATGAAGCATGCTAGAAACAGAGAGGATCCTGTACTAAGGTTTTGCCCTCCTTTGATACCACCAGTGGGAAGCCAGGGATAAAATAAGGTCTTAATGGGTATGTTTTCATAAAAAGTGAGACAAAAATTTCACCAGAAAGTGCAAACCACTTGGCTTGTGGCTAAGTTGTATTTGGACAGCTCTACCTGAAGACATTGGATTAATAAAGCTGTCCTGAGGTGGAGCCATTCCTGAATTTCCTCACTTTTAAGAGCAGCTTACACTGGACTTGGCTGACACTGCTGAATGTGCTAGCAACTCAAAGCTGCCACACGGCAGAACAGATATCTCTGTCCCACCCATCCAAGCAGCAAAACAAGCAGAGAAGTCCCGGAGCAGGGTTAGACCCTGACTTTTGCAGCCGGTTTCACAAGCCACCAACCACCCAAGGGCAAACCTGCGCTGCCAGGGCAGGTCCCTCGTAGGCGAAGGAGCCCAGCGGGGACGCTGCCGAAACAGTGGTGGTGCAGAGCAAACGCCAGCCCGAACGACAGCCTCAGCACCCCACAGCACTATGCACAGGTTCGTCGACCCAGTTCTATGCTGTGACTAATTACTGTAGACGCAGCGCCATGGTAATGCAACTATATTGCTTTCTGAAGCCCAGTGAGGACTCTACTGGATGCTGCGTGGTTCGATTGGTATATCTGAGCACGTCAGTCCACTCAGAGGGACCTTTTTATGCTATACCCAGCTGGAGGCTATAGATACCTCCTAGGAGATGTGATAGGAATATTCTAATGAGTGTATTCTATTGAAAGAATCCTTACAGTAAATAAACCAGATTTTTTTTTGCAGTGGATAGATACACTGACATTTACAGAGATAATTACATTATACAGATTTGATACCTTTAGTTACAGTAAAGGGTCTCAGAATACTCTCCAGGCAGCCTCAGTAGAACTGTTCATACAAAAAAATAATAAAAATTTAACAGCAAAAATCTAAGGCTTATACTTGTCCAAACTGGTCTCGTTTGGAGCTGGACAGGAAAAGGAAAGAAAATATCTCAGGATCTGAAAGGTATTGAAGGGAGACCACTTCAGATATTTCTGAGCATAAATCAACTCAATAGCTAAATTAAGATGTACATGGTGTGCAACTTCAGCTCTCTCAAAATGCAAAGCCCACTTTTTTTCGTAGGCCTTCCAGCAAAAACAGTCCCAAACTAAAAATACATAAATCCATTCCAGTCTGGGCTGCCTGCAGGGAAGTGAGAGAAATAAAACATCCCAACAAGATGTATTTATGACATCTGGAGCAGGCTCAGTACAATGAGCTTCTGACCAAAGGCTGAATCACCATTTGCTAAGCCACCCCCAGTGATAGCTAGCAGAGATGGAACATAGCAAACCATTTACCTAATAATCGAATAACAGAAATGGTCTAGACCTTTTTAACAAAATTATTTTTAAAATATTTCAGTATAAACTAAAAAATTTGACTAATAAAACCCCTTAATTTTGGCCAGGAGCACTTGCATTAAGTCACAAAGGAATGTAACTGGTATCCTCTCTGTTTCCCATTAACACCATAGAAATAAAGCAGGTAATGCTACAGTTTCAAAAATTACCAGGTACCAAGAATTTCCTTGCCAGGACACAACAACATTATTTACTGTTGTGTTTGGTTGGAGGTTTTTTGTTATTTTCTTGGGGGGAAACAAGGGCAGCACTGTGATGAATATCAAAACAGTTAGATGAGTAAAACCAAAATCATTATCTGCTTTCATTGTTGACAAAATTAAAGATATTATAGAGAAGGTAAATGTTCCATGCAAATACAGGTTGAGTGAATTTGACTTACGGAATTGCTTGCACATCACCAAGAGTAATTCCGTGAATATTAATCCTGTCTGTAGGTTAAAGAACGAGCAGAAATGCTGTAAACTAAATTCATCAATATTAAATATAGAAGTAATTTAAATTCTAAGCATGTTTTAATCCGACAGTGTCTGATACAGAAGTCGCATACCTGTATCTTTAGACAAAGAGAAAAAATGTGCTTTTTTTTTTTTTTATATGCTTCCTCCAGAGTCCTTTACATCATCTGGATCAAAAAAAATTCCCCAAATGATTTTGCTGTTGCACTTAAGCTGACAGCGGGAAGCGTAAAGAGTAAGAATACCTGGCTTTCCATTGAGCCATTACACAAGTAAAATATTTGACATAAATTGTTTCCTTAATTTTGCAGATTGGATTTGCTAAAACCTTGTACTTCAGTGCATATCTCCTTATTTCATGCCTAGTTTTAAAAGTTCTTATTCTGTCAGGATCTTTACAATCAAAACATTCAAAGCACTAATTTTGTTTAAGCACAGAAGCTTGTTCTGAAAAAATAGTCTATCAACCTCTCGTTTAGAGAGAATATCTGTAGAGAGGAGGAGAGTAAACACAGAATGGAAGTTTACAGAGAATCAAGAAACATTTAGGAAAGTACTAAAGATGAGAATGTTTTAAATTGTTCTCAGGCTTCCATGTAGTTGCTATTTATTCATTGTTCTTGGAAGTGTGAAAGCATGAACACAGTATTGTCTCCACTGAAATCAGAGGAGCAGGAATTCGTTTTCTGATGTGGGTCCAGGTGTCTATACAGAGGTATATCATATCACTTAGAAATGGGTTGTCTGAAAAGTAGAGAGAATATTCTAAAGGAGCCTTGGTTTGCAATGCACCTGGGGAAACTTTCTATTGCAACCTAGTCACATGGAAGCGGATTTACCTGTAGGAATTACACATATGACTAATGTTCTTTCTAAGGGATGTGGTATCCTCATTAATGTGTAATTAACCAACCCTATGAAAGAAAGGAGAAAACCAAGCTGTCCTACATCTTGGACTCCACTCTTTGAAAAGTTGCTTTCCAGGAAGCAAATACCAGCATTCCTGAAACTGTGGATACCAATCCATGGAGCTCACATCCTCCGTATTTGGCTTTTTCAGGTGTACATCCAGTTTCTAATCTGCTCAGCACTTACTCTTTTTGTGGCAACATGTAATAAAATCCTGAAGCTGCTCTGAAATTCCTACTTCCCAAGAGTTAAAGTGATGGGTAAGGATCTTTGCAGAGGTCCAGAGACAACCTGCCTGACCTGTGCCCTCCAGGTAAAACCTCTCTGCATTAGCAGGCAGCCAGCAGACTGTGCCAGTAGTGGTCAGGAGCTCTGGGTGGGACTGGTGGGGTGTTCCTGACCCTGTCAAGCTGTACTATGGCACCCCAGTGCCTTGAAAGTCTTAGTAGGGGGGGATTGTTGTGCTTCTCAGAGCACAAAAACCATTCGGCTGCGTCATTTCTGAGCATTCCTGGTTTGTTTTTGCTTTAGTTGGCTGCAGTGCAGAGGGGGACAATGCCAAATGGAGAGGCTCCAGCGGTCACCTGGCCAGCCACCTGCCCAGGAGAGGTCTCTGCAGTGGGCCATGGCAGGGCCCCTTGCACACCAGCCCCATGGGTCTCCCTTAAGCACTGGACGTGGTTCCAGATGATGTTTCCCAGAAACATGCAATGTGCACAGGGTTTTACAGCTGCATGCTAAAGCCAGCACATATACTTGGGAAAGCAGTGTGTGAGCTCGCAAGACCTGCTGGTGCATCTTTGGAAGATTACAGGCCATCCAGTTGGAGTCAACGTTGTCTGTTAAACCAGGACTGCTGTTCTTTCCTCCTCAGGTCAGTCCAAACGTAAGTGAGAATGCGAGTCCACCCATGAAGAAAAATTTTCAGGGATGTGTATCTCAGGCATGAAACAGAGCTGAAGCATATTATAATACACATCGGGTCAAGGAGCACTTCAAAGGCTGTTCTAGCTCTTGTGTAGGACCTTGTTCCCTGTAGCTGCAGATGAACAGACCTTTATAGTTGTGGTTCCCGATCTCCACTGCCATGATGAGATTTGGTGAAAAAGAGAAAACGGTTTTTCTCAGTATTTGAATTTACTTTTCAAGTTCCTTCTGTTCGTAGTGTTGCAATATAGACAGTAGTGGCTTAGTTGGCTCCAGAGAATTAGTTGTGGATACACACAGTCTTTTTTATGAGAAATTTTCACTGCAAAATAATAAATTATTAAAGCACCATATCTCTCATATTTGTCTTCACAGTTTTTAGCCCATTTTATGCAACCAGAGTTCCAGGTGAGCAGTTTCTGATCGTCAAACACTAAATAAAGAATTATGCTTTGTAAAGTATAATGCCACAACTAACACAATTACATGGGAAAATACAGAACAGGTCACATTTCTGTCTTTGGTGCTGCATACAGTTTAATGATGACCAGTTTAATGATGACCTACTGAAATTAGAGATGCAGTTGTTAGACAGGCATAATCCTCTTCAGTTAGGGCTGCATATTCCATTAATTCTACTTTCACACAAACTGAAGCTCACACACATTTTCTTCTCCATATTCTTCTCTACCCTCGCTAGATGGCACTGCGATGTACATTATTAGAGACAAAAGCAGCTTTTGATATAACGTAAAAACAACACAAATTTCTGAAGAAAACCTAAAATGACAGTGGCAAAAATGTTTGCAAATGTACTGGAGTTCTCAGCGATGCCTTGTAAAAAGCATGTCTCATTTCCAGTCCATGAATTTTGTATCCTCTCTACCTCAATGTAATTTTGAGATGACTCTGTTAGGGAGGAAGGGCTGTTTTCTGGAAACAATGCAGGATTTTATTTCCATAGCTGTCAGTTTGCTAAAAATTGAGAATGTGAACACGCTTGCAGGTATGCTGCAGGAAAACTTAATTACACAGCTTGAACTTCTGATAATTTTTGCAGCTTCTTGAAAGAAGTAAAGTTTATATCTAGGATTTTTTTTTCCCACCCAGCTCTAGCACTATAGTATTTTGGGTCAGGAAGATGAGCTTTGAAACACTTGCATACACCAGAAATACTGTTTGAGTTCCTGTTATTATGACCCTAATTAATCTTACACAACTTAGTGAGCTGGTTTTTGAAATAGCTCTTCTCCCATCCACTCCATTAAAAAAAAAAAAAAAAAAAAAAAAGATTGTACAGCAGGGGATGTTAGCTGGTACACAACTTTTCCAGTGTTGTTGCAATGACAGCTTTGGGTTGGTGGTTGACATTAAAATGAAAGAAAAATATTTTCCAGCACAGTTAGTTCAAGAGCCAAAGCCATGACAGAGTTGTTTAACAGTATAGTTATTACAAAAAAGAATTGACTTTAGAGACTTTTCAAAAGAAGCCTGAAGCAACATAGAGGCACAATGTCATATCAGATAGTAGCACCACTTTTTAACTAGAAAATAAACCTATTCGAAGATGTCAGCTCAACAATTGTTTTGCATTAACTATATGCAATGATATCAGCATCTCCAGAATCTGAGAGACTGTTTTCCTTTATGTTGCTATGATACCATATTATTATTTGATATGATATGCTTTATCACCAACCAACATAAGAATAATGGTCAAGAGTAAAAATGAATAATTCAAATAAAGAAAAAGCTCCCTTTCTAAAAAACGCTGTTTATCACACAGTATCCCTCTGAAAAGTGACCCTGTGAAACCGATATCCGTAGGTTTCATGTTTACTGTCTTTCAATAGCTCCAGCATCAAATATGGTTACTTTCCAAGCTGTTTGCTTTTTTAACTGCTATTTCTGCAAACTCATCTATGGTTCAGACTGACTTCCTGGCTCTCTGAAGTGAGAGAACACAACATACTAAAGATTATTGTCACAAGGGGACCAGTACAGCCCCTTATCAAGCTGGTGAGGTTAAATAGGTTCACAGGAGGCAGCTAACTAAATTATTCTCATAGAAATGGGTAAAGAACAATAAGCTCTACTTGCTCACCAAAAGTAAAAATAGGGGCAGCTGACATTTTTCACTAACATTTGCAGAATCAAGCCCAACATCCTTTGTTTGGTGTATCTTTGGCTGAGTGACCTCCCATCGCTGGAGGTCAGGGAGGGTCTAGGAAATTCAGCGAGGAGCCCAGGGGCCCTGAGCGCACTCAGCTCAGAGGAGAGGAGGGGAAGCTGCAGGGCAGCTCCATCAGCTACAGTCACACTCATCCGTGGAGCCGGAGCCACAGCAGCCCTGGCTGCGACCCACAGACCCTTGGGACGCGTCTCAGCTGTTTGATGACGTTTATCTACATCTAAAGAAGTTCAGTCGCACTGCTGTCGGGCCTGGGGCACTTGTGGCCAGTGAAGTAACATTTGCTGCTGTTTTGAAATGGAGCTCCCAACAAATTTGGAGTTCACAGGAAATTTTTAACAGTTTTGCTTGATCAGATGATTTAGAGTGAAATCAAATTTTGAAATGTAATTTCTCATAGATTAGAAATCCTTCTTCTCTGCAGTGAAGACATCTTTTGCCATTAACACAAGAAAGCATGAATTAATATGCCAGTAAATCATCAGGGTTAGAAGGGGTCACTTTTAAAATTATTCGACCCAGTAAAAGTGAACTCAAGTTCACGTTGTTTAAGACAAAAGCACAGAAATATTTGAAGGATAGAAGAAAAAAAGTTATAACTCCTGCTCTGCATTCAAATAGTCTGTCTTATTCCGTGCTTTGCATCCTTATCTTCTCCCATTCTGGTAATTACCTCTTTAACCATTTATCACCTTGGAAATAGGCAGTATTCTGTAGGCACGTGGTACTGAGTGAAATAAATACACTGGCATGGTCCTCTCGAGAGCTGTGCTGCTGCACGCCACACTGGCCTTGATGGCACAAAACAACAATAAGGAATTTTAGCAAAACAGAGCAACTACTGCTATTCCATTATTCCCTATTGCAAATATGCAAGGCTATTTTGTTAACCAGCACACTCATACTATGTGTCAGTTTAGAAGTGTCCAGTGCAAAAATTTAAATGTATGTATCCCATAATATTTATATATTAGTGTGTTATAAATTATGCAATTTTACGTTCTTAATTCTCAACTGTTTGCATGCTAACACAAATTAAAGATGACCGATGTTGTTTTATGACATGCAAATTAATGTCTCACCTGATCATCAGAGCCTTATCATTTGTTAGGAACAGTGGCACCAAAAGACCACAACTAACTATGTGGTTGCCTTTTCCTGAAAAGAGGGAGTCTGTCTCCGTGGCACCGTGCAGTATCATGAGGGGACAAATGAATTTGCTGTAAATGAACTAGTTTGGCTACCAAAATCAGTACAGTCCCTGATGGAAACATCCGCCTGTGCTGATCAGTTGTATCTGATTTGTATTAGCATACAAAGTATGACCATAGGTGAATTTAAGAAAAATTCAGTCTTGCAGTATAAGCTACCTTTACCCAGAGACTACCTTTACACAGAACCCAGACTGATCGCTTCTAAATAAAATTTCCACCACTGTGTGGCAGGACAATGAGGATGGATGCAGCATGTTTGATATCTGCTAATTTAGAAAACAAGAGGAACTATATCCATGAAAATTGTCTTTCACAAACAGTATAGGTATTCCTTTTACTTGGGAACACGGAATTTAACATTGCCTCTGCCGTATATTTTTTTAAAATACCTGAGGCATGTAAAACACCATGGATCCATAGTATCAAAGACATATAGCTCAGAGGGCCCTGAAACAGTTGCATGGATTTACTTTCTTTCTGTGGTTGACCACACCCAAGAATTCAAGGAATCTGCTTGGGTATACAATTCTCTTGGCAATCTTGACATTACTTTGCATTTCCTTTAAATGCCTGTAAAATCCCAGTTACCACCACAAGTGTGCATCTCTATGGATCCCATTCGGCCTTCACATAATTGTTTGTCTAATGCAGACCATGGTGGAGCTGCGCCTGAGACACGTTTGATGTGATTTGTTGTATGAGCAAATGAAGCTGAGGATGACTACTTGTACCTAAAGAGTCACTCACCGCGGTAACTTAGGATTTAGCTGGTGCATGAACTAGTTTTATTTTCAAAGCCATAACCTGCACTAGTGAAATTTGAATTCACAGTTTTCAAAATATGCTCAAATGAGCTCTGCCAACATTACCTGCCATTCCCAGTGACAAGGATGACAAGCAACCAGAATCTCTTGATGGACAAATTTGAACTTAGCTTTTTAACTGCAAAACCCAAGAACAAGAGTTCATGTGAATAGCCGTGCCATGCGCATTCCTAGCACTCTCTTCCTTGGATTAAAAAGAAATAAAACAGAATTAATAAACTCTAATTTGATAATTTCCCCACATAAACTTGGAACTCCTGAAGGAGCAGTCAGATTTTAATGGCTGGCCAGCAGATCCTGTTAGCTAGAACGGAGCAACACTTCGTAATATTTGTATAATTGTCATTACAATATTTGTAATTTGGTTTTGTATGGTTATACTTCAGAATTCCGTAATAAAAGTCTCAGCTGTTTCAAAAGCAGGCTTAGTTACAACACAGCCGTATTACAGATAAATACAGACTATAGCTGCAGCTACATACAGGGAGAACACTAGTGCGGTACTAATACAGAACTAAGAGAATGAAGACCAGGAGGAAAGCATACTTTTCACACCTACAGACCGTGAAGCGTGAGCGTTGTGTGCATACAAGCATAAATTATGCGCACAGACCATTTGCAGCGCTGTGAGAGTAATGCAAGCCTTTAGCTAGCGTAACACAAATAAGCTGAATGCCACGTTCAGCATCCTGACCTCCTCTCTCACCGATGAGTCCCAGACAGTAAGGTTGGCAGCAACCTATGTATCAACTGAGTCAACAAGAGCTTTGTAGCAGAACACCTTCCTGTTCATCAGCTTCTGAAATAATTAAATTATGTGGTGCGACTCTAAAATTATTTTTGCCTTCTTAATTGATATTGAAACATTAATACTTCCCTCTTAATCATTTCTTCCAAGCTGAATTCGTAGTATAGTGTTGGACAAAAAACCTGGACTTCCCTGGCTTCCAGCCTCGAGTGCTAGATTAAAAAAAAAAAGAAAATAAATGGTGCAGAATATTGCCTGCATTTCTGTGTGTGTCTGCTTATATATTTATCTAATTCTTCTTAATTTTTTATTGCTATTAAGCAGTTGGCGAGTGGCTGACTATATACCATCATAACCCTTGAGAACTACCATTTCTTATAAACAAGTTTAGTTTGCCCAGCATCAATTCTGCATGCCACTGGCTATTTACCAAGTATTAGCATTTGTGCTGCCATCAGTGGACTTCTCCTCACGTAGCAGTAATCAGTGCTCTAGTAGCTACTCTGCCACCTCTGCCAAGCTCCTGTTAGCCCGAGAAGTGAAGCAGGTCACTGACTGCTGATTTACAGGATACAGCCTTGCAAAAAGGGTGAGAAGAGAGTAATTGCCCTCGCCTCCCCACGCCCCTTTATTTTACTTTCTCTTCCAATCATTTTTTGGGTCATTTCTATGGTGAGGAGTGCTTTAGTGCTTTTTGTGTTATGTGATCTCTGGTCTTGAATTTGCCAGTGGATATCTCACGCTCCTGCCTACTGTAACCATGACTGCTATATTCCTTTTTTCCAAAGGTCTCTCCAGTTTTTTGTGCTTGGTTCGGTTCTTTCTAAACACCAGCAGACTGAAGCAGAACCTTTTCATGCACTCTGAGAAAGGTAAGTGCAGGCAGCATTAGTTCATAAGCTGTTGCTGAGATGAATTTGAAACTCATTAAATTTGGTTTATTAATATTTATTTATTATCTTATTATCTTGAGATCAGACAGTACTGGATCTTCTTTATGCTGCATCCCATGCATCCCCAAAGAGAGCGCCCTGCCCCAAAGGGTTGCCAACTATATTGAGACAAGCTGTGGGGAAGGCTTATGGCACATAATGGAAATGGTCAGTGGAAGGATGGCAAATGCCATGCTCGTTCTACAATTTTACTTTGAGGTGCATTTAACCAGAGGGAAAGAGAAGGGAAAATATAGGACGGAAGCCTGAAGACTTCGCGAAGTGAGGAGTGGGGTATAAAAAAAATTTAGAATATGCAATTGGCAATGCGATTCCTTTTTTAAAAAATTAAGGAAGCTTGGACTGAAGGAAAAAGACATTATCTTTCTTCTGGCTTAAAATACTTCTGAAGGTACTGCAGCTGCTTTGGCTAATGCAGTTTCCCCCATCTTCACATCTAAGTGGCTGACCATGGGTGAAATACCATTTGTTCTCCACCTCCCAACTCTGGACCTGCAGGTTGAAGGAAAGTATGGTGGAAAACAGCCATGGATGGGCCCCGTTTTATCCCTTTCTTCCCCTCCTCTCCTCAAGACTACTACCATTTTGTCTGCAGCTGCTTTGTGCCCTTGCTTATCCACTTCATTTGCTCCTTTAAATCTTTATTTTCTGAGGCTCTTCCAGTTTAGTACTGACATACCTTGGAGCCCAGATTTACTTCCAGAGCCTTCAAGATTCATTTGTTGATCTTATGATCTGAATAAGAAAAAAAAAATAAAAATCCCTTCAGCCAGAGTAAAACAGAATTGTCAGTTTCTCTTCTGTGCATAAATGGCATTGCTCATCCTGCTGGACAACATCCATGCGTTAAAGGTTAACCTTCGGACAAGGCTCAGGTGCAGCAGTGTTATCAGTCTGCAAGCACGTATCTGGTACATCTATTTTATTACTCGCTTGATGTTCTGTGCTTTTGGGGGGCTTCTGGGAATATCAGGTACCGGCATTACTGGAACCATGCTCCCATTTATGCCAGGTCACTGGCTTCTAGATGTTCAGGATAATTTTGGATTGCTAGCCTCTCCACTTGTTTCAGAAAGTGCCAGAGGGATCTGGCAGCAGCAGTGTTTGTCCTGGCTGTGTGATGTCTCCCTAGTGAATGCAAAGGCAGAAAAGGAAGATAACACCTCTTTCAGGAGAAATTTTTTTTGCTTGAAGAATCCAACCGTACGAGCAGGGTTCACAATAGGGATGTCACAAGCCGTATTATTCGTAGTAAACAGGATTACTGAATTGTCAAAGTATGATCCTAAGTTAAACCTTACCCTAACCTTGTAAAGGTCCCAGGCATGTGATGTTATCTTCATCCTTATAGAAGATCCCATATTTCTAACGGTTTTCCCTGTTTGTTTTGGAGAGCAACTGCAACATTTTCAGCCCTGGAAGTAACACACAGCATCTAAGCAGCTGGGGAGAGCTGAAGCTGTTGTTATTGTCTTGCTAAATGGGTACTGGTAAAAATTAGAAGTGCTTCTCAGGAAAAATCATGTAGAAAAATTTAGCTCTGATATTGCTGTGCTGTCAGAGGTGGGAGCACGTACCAGAGAATTCATAGCTTGATCCACACTGTTAAACATTCACTGCCGAAAAGAGGCATAAATAATGTAAAAATTGACTCTCCTGTGGGAACGTTCCTTGACTCATTGAAGTATCTATCGAGCCTGCCTTCCCTTCCTTCCTTTTTGTGCGAGAGCTTTGAATTAGGTGTCTACTGTTGAAAATATTTCTACAAATTCCTTGCAAAATCAGTTGCTGTTTCTGGAGGGAGATGTTTTCCAAGTCTCATATGCAAAGTGCGGTCAGGGACCTTGTGCAGTACCACACTGAATAATCACAGTAAATCAGGTAATTTACTAAGATAATCCCTAAAATCCTTAAAACTTAAAATTTAGATATACTTACTGAACCAGAAACCCTATGTCATTTGTGCTTATCACATACAGATGCTTTTAAACTAGAGAGAGAGTTCAAGCAAAGCCTAACTTGAAAGAAGTATTTGATAATGGAAAGCAATGTTCGGATTTTGAGAAATGATTTTGAGAATCCTGAAAAAAAAAAGGTTTATGACAGAGTACTCAAAAAATGGCACAGGCTGCATAAAGCTGCCCTCAGCTCAATCAGCAGCATTATGATTTCTGTAACATACATTCAAATAGCTTCTGCAGTGGGCTTCTAACTGTGGTAAATTTCTCATGTGATAAATCCAGCTGGACTTTTAAAAGTAGTACTTCCGAAGATAGACAGAGAAAAAAAAAAAAGACTATTAAATAAAACAACAGTTCGCATGTGGAAAGTACAGATATGACAAAATGGCTACCGAGCAAGTAAGAAAGTAGTTGAAAACATCACAACACTTAAAAGGCTGCCTCTGTTGCTAGTGAAAAGAGACAAAATTAAAAAGGAATGTACATTTGTTTCTGTCCTGTCAAGTAATTGTATTGATAAATCATGTCTGGCTACAGTGAGAACCCCCAGCCCAGGAGGAGTCGTTCTCTAGACACACTCAGCTGTCTCCCACAGCCGGTGGCACAGGCAGTCACCATCCACTTAATCTTTTATGCAGTTCTGTATTTGAGAAGATGCAGTCCTGTTCATTCCTTGCAATAAGCAAGTTACAGCACACAAAGTATATCTCTTATTGGAGCGGTTTGATTTTTTTTCCCAAGTTTTAAAAAATTTCTCATGTTCTGTAACATTTGATGTGGAAAACAAGAGGTTCCAGAATAGCCAATACCAAGACCTCAGTGTACAACATGTATATAACAATGTACATAACCATGTTATATACATTGGCAAGCAATGTTATATACATTGGAAAGGGATGCAAATAATAATAAAAAGGACCTCTACAGGTACATTGGCCAGAAAAGGAAGATTAAAAAAATGTACCCTCCCCCCTTAAAAAAAAAAAAAGAGACAGGATGACTAGTGACAACTGGTATGGGGAAGGCTGAGGTACTCAATGATTTTTTTTCACCTCAGTTTTCAATGGTAATCTGTCTTCCCGCATCTCTCAAGACCCTGAACCTCAAAGCTGGGACTGAGGGAATGAAGTCCCTCCCATCGTAGATGAATATTGGGTTCAAGATCACCTGATGAACCTGAACATACGTAGGTCCATGGGACCTGACCAGATGCGTCCCAAGGTCCTCAGAAAATTGGCTGATGTAGTCGCCAAGCTGATCTCAATAGTATTTGAAAAGTCACAGCAGTCAGCCAAAGTCCACAGTGACTGGAAAAAGGGAAACATCACGCCCATTTTTAAAAAGGTAAAAAGAGGACCCTGGGAACTGGAACAGGCTGAGAGCTACAGTTGTTCAGCCTGGAGAAGAGAAGTCTCCGGGGAGGACTTTATAGCGACCTTCCAGTAGCTGGAGGGGGCCTATAAGAAAGCTGGGGAGGGGCTGTTTGCAAGGGCATGTAGTGATAGGACGAGGGGCAATGGTTTTAAACTAGAGCTGGGCAGGTTTAGACTAGACATTAGGATGAAGTTCTTTACAATATGGATGGTGAGGCACTGGCACAGGTTGCCCAGAGAGGTGGTGGAGGCCCCATCCCTGGAGACATTCAAGGCCAGGCTTGATGAGGCTCTGAGCAACCTGATCTAGTTGAAGATGTCCCTGCTTACTGCAGGGGGGTTGGACTAGATGACCTTTAAAGGTCCCTTCCAACTCAACACATTCTATGATTCTAACTACCAACCAGTCAGTCTCACCTCTGTGCCCAGTAAGGTCATCGAACAGATCCTCCTGGAAAATATGCTGAAACACACAGAAGACAAGGAGGTGATTAGAGACAGCCAAAATGACTTTACCAATGGTAAATCAAGTCTGACTAACCTAGTGACCTTCAACGATGGAGTGCCTGCATCAGTGGATAAGGGAAGAGCTATGGATGTTGTCCATCTGCTCAATGCTCAATGTCCAAGTGGAAACCAGTAACCAGGCTATACCAGATACAGTCAAGGCTGTACCAAATAGGTTTTCATCAAGTGGTGGATGACACCAAGCTGAGTGGAGTAGCTGATATGCTTGAGGGAAGGGATGCCACCCAGGGGGACCTTGACAGGATTCAGGAGTGGGCCAATGTGAAACTCATGAGGTTCAACAAGGCCAACTGGAATGTCCTGCACCTAGGTTGGTGAAATCCCCAGTATCAATACAGGCTGGAGGATGAAAGGATTGAGAACAGCCCTGTCAAGAAGGACTGGGGGATACTGGTGGATGAAAAATTAGACGTGAGCTGTCAATGTGTGCTTGCAGCCCAGAAAGCCAACTGTATCCTGGGCTGCATCAATAGAAGCGTGGCCAACAGGTCAAGGGAGATGATTCTCCCTCTCTAATCTGCTCTGGTGAGACCCCACCTGGAGTACCGCATCCAGTTCTTGAGCCCTCAGCACAGGAAAGACTTGGACCTGTTGGAGGAAGTCCAGAGGAGGTCCACAAAAACAATCAGAGGGCTGGAACACCTCTCCTATGAGGACAGTCTGAGAGAGTCAGGGTTGTTCAGCCTGGAGAAGATATGGCTCTGGGGAGACCTTATTACAGCCTTTCAATATAAGAAGGGGGTTTATAAGAAAGTTGGAGAGACTTTTTACCAAGACCTGTAGTGACAGGACAAGAGGGAATGGTTTCAAACTGAAAGAGATTAGATTTAGATTGGATATAAGGAAGAAATTTTTTACAATTCTGGTGGTGGAACAGGTAGATGGAACAGAGAAGTTTTGGATGGTCCATCATTGAAAGTGTTCAAAGTCAGGTTGGATGGGGCTTTGAGCAACCTGATCTAGTGAAAGATGCCCCTTCCCATGGCAGGGGGTTGGACTGATGATCTTTAATGGTACTTTCCAATACAAACCATTCTATGATTTTATGATTCCAATGTATAAAATGTCTATAACATTGTATATGGGCCAAATGGTGTTAGACATTATTTATATGTACTTCTGAATTTTTATTTTTATAAGATGAAACAGCATCAAGATGAGAAAGAAAGCATCTCAGATTGCCTACCTAGTACACTGACTCAGAATCTGAAGTAGAAAGACTAAAGGCTTAAGTCAGGTTTTACCAAGATCCACATAAGTGTTCTTCCTAATAAAGGATTGATTAGTCTGATGGTGAGTGTTATTTATGATTTTGGGGTTTTTTTTTCAGAGAAACGTCCCGTCCATGGTGAAACTGATACATATAGAAGTCCTCTAAAAAGCTCTAATAGGAATAAATTAATACATTCTGACATATTCTTTTTTTAATTTTGCAAAAAAAAAGTCCCACCTGAGCTACTTGCTCAATATCAGCTACAGATAACACACAGAAATGAGCACCTCTAGAGTACTGTTCATTAAACCTTACAACAGTGTTCTAAAATAGATCAGATAATTTGCACCTTCTCTCCACCACCTACAAAGAGAAGACAGATTAGGCATTTAAAACATGTCTGTAAATAGAAAGAGATGAATCCTATCCACAATTTTCTATTGTGTCTGTCTTTCCTAAGTAAAACATTACAATTTTCTCTGTCCTACAATTTCTCTATGTTGTCTAGATAAATGATAAGGATGTCTGGAGAAGGGTTATCTTTATGCTTGCCACCTAGCAACGTGGGGTACAGCTCTCTCAGCAGTAATGTAATATCAATAATGCACATGTTATCAAAAACACTTAAAATTGCTAAGCATCAATTGCAGTATCTAAACCAGTAGTTTCATTAGGTAATAGGCAGTTGCATAGGAAATCCTGCTTACGAAATCAAAAATTTAAATATGGGGGAAAGCAGCTGTCTCATTAAAACTTTTTGTATCTGTAAAAGTCTTTCCAAACTTTTGCTTGGAGCACTCTTGGAAAGATGACTACCAAATGTGCATTTGAATAGACCCCTTCTTACTTATATTTCTAATGTAATGACCTGAAAATCGTCTTTAAATTTCTTCTGCTTCTTGTTTCTTTCTTCTGGCACTTCTCTCTCTCTTCTGTGGGATCTTTATATTTCTTGTAATTCACTCTTCTTTGTCCTTTTTCTTGAGCTTTCCCTTCCATATTGTCCCTGAAAATTTGCATTAACACCTTCCTGTCATGAAGTCACCAATAAAGCTTGCAGGGTGACTTCAGTGGACATGTAACTTCCTTCACTGACTTCTGTAGATGGTTCCCCATTATAGCAACAAAAGAGCAAGATGACAGTAAAATCAGGTTTTATAGTGCAATTCATAGTCAGGTAAGTTCTCCACAGAAGAAAGCTCAGTCTTGCAGTAAAAAAATGCCCAACTTTTCTTGGGAAGATGTCTGATAAAAGGCTTTCTAAGTTTCCACAGTAATATAAGACAAAATCTCCAATAAAAATCTTGGAATGCACATTAACATGTACAGATATGCTGGAAAGCTGCACATTTATAACAAGATGTAAATCAGATCATTATTCTATATACAGAGAAGTATTAAGGAATGCTTTATGACTATAGGTAAAGTCAAAGCTCTGATCAGGCAAAAGCATCTCTAAGTCAGCCAACCACTGCCTTGCTTCTGGTGCAATTTTCATTTTGAAAAGCTTCATATAAGATATCCTTGCATGCACTGAACCTGTGTGGATTCAGTAAGGTTAGTGCTTCAACTGCTAAACTCCATGTGGAATAAGGAACACGTGTCAGCCCTGTTTGCCTTCAGGCCCATGAAAAGGAATCTGTCCATGGAAATAAGATAATTTCTTAGCAATGTAATTTAAACATTCCTCTCTTCTCCCCATATTATGAAAGATATTGTTAAGCACTGCAAGATGAAAATCAGAAGCAGCTCAGACATTCCTTTTGGCTTTCTGACTTGCTATTATCTTCCAAATCCATGCAAATTACTAACATACAAAACAGTATTCAAGATGCTCTTGATTTATTCATAAGAGATAAGAGATCCCAGATATGCATAAGCTCCCTTAGTTTCTGAAGGAACTGGAGGTCCTCAGCAAAGAATTTTCCCCAAAGATTTTGAATCTTTATCGTTTTTCATTGGACTGCTAGTGAAGGTCATATTTGAAAGTAACAGTTAATTTATCTGAGATTATGAAGTTAACTGTATTCTCTATTAGTTTCTCTATTACGTTGCCCCAGCAAAAATACTCCAAACATGAAACCTTCTGCCAGATTCTGGATGAGTGTGAAATGACCCAGCTCTGATAAAATTTGTGGAGCTTTGCCTGGGTAAATCAAACCTCGTGCAGTTATAGGGAAAAAAAACCCACAATTAAATAGAATAAAATGTTCTGTGTCCTTGCTGAGGTGATGCCCCAAATCAGCTTGGAATTAGACTTGGGGGTGCTCATCTCTAAGGATTTTTCCATCTGTAGGTCATAACCATTTGGGGATGGATGACTACCAGCACTCATCAGCCAGCCTAAGGTCCTCCCAAGCTAAAGTGCTATTTACTCTATAAAGAAACAGTTTCAGTAATTTTGAGAAGCCAATGTCTCAAACTCTGGTTTAGGATATGCCTTATAACAACAACAGCAAATCAAAAAGGTACAGGTAAAGCCTAACAGCGTGCCATTGGAAGGCCCCACAGCTCTTAGTAATGCACTCCACAAGAGACAATTCTTTCTGGTATTTCCTGTGCAGTAGGTAACAACCTTTCCCCCATCCTTCCCCCAATCCAGGAAAATGTCTTGACTGACTCGTTACACCTGGAAAAAATCCAGATAATAGTCATCATCAAGAATAATACAGATTAAATGGATATTTCTGACCCCCTCCTGAGAAGAATGTATTGTATCTCTTCAGTTGATATCTTACATTGTCCATATAAACCATGTATGTCTTGTAAAATAACTTACTAATGGTGCTTTTTAAACCATATATTTTTCTCAGCTAGAATATGCAGGGAGAGAGAGACAGATATATGTGCATACATTTCTATGTTCAAAATGGGCCTAAATAAAATAATAATGCTAAACTTTGATTAAATTTGGAGTACAGTGCTACAGACAATGTCTAATAGCTATACAAACTTTTTCTCTGTTTTTATTTTCAAAATCTTACCATCTTGCAAAGCAGAAGTTAAAAAAAAAAAAAAAAAAGAAGCCACAGGATTCCTACAGCTGTTTATTAGTTTTCTAAGCCTCAGATGAGGGAAATGGCTACTTAAAGTCAATGGAAAGCTTTCACTTGCTAAGTGCTGGGGAGTGGTTCTGCATATTCACTGTAATTTAGTAGAGCATTCATTTTCATGTTCAGTCTGCTACCCACCACCATCCCATAGACTTCCCCACAGAGCTGCTCCCCAGCCCATCCAGCCCCAGTTTAAGTCAATCCAAAGGCTCTGCCCTCTTGGGGGCAGCACTTGGTGTTTGTCCTTGTTGAATTTCATGGAGTTCCTCTCAGCCTAATCCACTGACCTCTGGATGGCTGCTCTGCCCCCAAGCATACCAACTGATCCCCTCAGTTTGGAGTCACCTGCAAATGTGATGAGAGTACACTTGATAAAGCTGTTGAGTAATACAGGTACCAGGACAGAACGCTGATGTTCTCTAGTAGTCACAGTCACAGTCACATTAGAGTATGATCATCACCATCATAGATCAACCATCCAACCAGTTCTTCATCCAACTACTTATCCACCCATCCACCATAACTTTCTAACTTTTGAACAAGCATGTTGTGGGATACAGCATCAAAATTCTTGCTGACTTCAGTTAGGAAGCCAGTAAACTACTGGAATATGGTAGGTTATGCTAGGGAAAGGATCAGTCTGTACTTACCCTCTTTCCCCTAAGGATCCTTTATTAACTGTTACTAGAGGCAAGATGGGCTATATGGACTTCTCGTCTGTGTCTTACATTCTTGCTACGTATTCTTCAGACATACCTATTTATCAGTAGAAGTGCAAGTTAAAGTATGCCTATATAGAAAAATATCACACTTTTTTCGCCTTTGCCATCCCCTATACTTCATTTGCAGTTTTTCTTCATTCCCCACCAAACTCTACAATGATGTCAACAAAACGGAAGAAACAAATAACCAGACAGTAGAGAATGACAGATGCATTTATAGGTGCCAGAATGATAGTTGAAGTCTGCTTTTGACATTGCTCAATGATGCCGAAAACTGTAAAAACACCAGTTTCAGATATTTCTTTTGACCCTCATTATAGTGACTGACTTTTTTTCCTAGATGCTAAAAGCTGCAGAAGTCAGCAGCTTGTTCCGTGCACGCGACTTGTGCAGGACCAGGGCCTGTCAAGTGTCTTTAAGGCATCTAATATATCAGTTTTACTGATATGCTTTGTACTGCTCTATGGAGAGCGGGTTTGCCGAAATAGCATTGCTCAACATCTTTTCACAGCATCATTTTGAAACAGCTTGTGCTTTTTAATTCTCTACTGCTCTTTGCAAACGTTTGTTTCTACCAATCCACCATCTCCTACCTACATGGAAAAAACCACTAACCCAAATGTTCAAGCCTACCCTACATGTAACACCATTTTCTAATTGCTTCGTAAGTAGTATCTCATAATGCATCTGTTACCTGTGTTTGAATAATCTTTGAATAAGACATGCATTTACTAAGGGGAAAATTCAAAACTTCCCTTCATTGGAATCTCCTTTACTCATGATGGATTTTCATATTTCATATGGTATTTATCTACTGACCTGCTTTTCCATGCATGCCCTAACCATTTTAATGTCGAGCTCCTCATTGCGCAAAGCGTAGCATTGTAATTCTACAATCTGCTACTCACTTTGTATGGAAAGAATTCCTTAACTCCTCGGGGACCTACTGAACGGCATATATGGTGCCTGATCACAAAGTTGCTTTACATTTTTAATCCTTTGGTTGTAAAGCACTGTTTTTCCTTACATCAGAAACAAAATTTCATAATTCTGGCGTCAAGACCTCATCATTACTAACATTCTTTTGGGAATGCTATAATGGTCTTTGGTACAATGACACAAAAAATAGTGCCACATGGAAAATTCAGTGAATATAGAGAAAGCATCCAACGAGATCTAAGGCTACAGCTAAAAGCTTAAAATCTTGGTGAATTAAATCTCAGGACTATTTTCTATTACAACGATCTTCTAAATCTTGCAGCAAAGACTGACCTAATGGAAATGATAATACATTGGGGTTTCTGACTGTGACAGGTTACTGACTTTCAATGGGTGCAGGTTCCTATTTGGTCTTTTTTGATCTGAGCTGTAGGTAATATGTGTGAGTTGCAAGTTGGGACAGTTTTTTGCCCTTACAATAGCTATGTTTGCTTGGTTTTGTTTACTATAGTGATGTAGTCAGAGTTGATCTTACTACAAACTACTGAAGTAAGGTGAAAGATATGAGCTGACTAATAAGGAAAACTATGCAATATGAAGACTGAAAGAGGGGAGCATTACTAATTTGTTGCTCTGTTCTCTCTTATGTGGATAGTGGTATTGGTATGTTCAATATAGACATATTTCTTAAGACTGATAAATCTTGGACAATTTTAGCAGGCCAGGTCCAAACTACATCTTTGGTCATGTATCACAGCAGTGCATGTTAAATTGTCACCAACAAGCTCAGTATTATCCAATAACATTATCTTTTTTTGGTAAACAGGTGACGTTGCTTTCTTAGGACCTAGGAATTGAAAGACTTCTTTTTCTTTTCTCATATTCTCTATTAAAAATATTGACTGTTCCAAATGATTTCTGTTTTCTGGCTGGAACTGATGTTGCACAGTTTTTGTTTGGGTTCATGTCTAAATACTCAGAGGCTGGCAGTCTTAAAAATTTTAATGTAATTTTTAATATGCCATAAACCTTTAAAAAAAGACAACAAAGAACAAGTTAATAACATTTCAATGTAAAATTTGTCAATAGTTCTGTTTTCTTTGTGGGCTGAAAACACCAGCCTGGTGGAATTTCCAACAATTAATCCAGTCTTCCAAACGCCTGGGGCAGCAGGGACACGTATGCCATATATCCCACCTTCAGATCGGTTTTGAGCTTAAGGAGGAATGTGTGAATACTTTCTTGCTACACCTGAATCAATTTAGGCATTTTTATTCGAAGTCCATGCTAATGTCTGATCTTCAGCTACTGCCAGAGGGAAGTGTGAAACCAGAGTGTAGGTCAAGTGTGGGAAAGTGCTCATTCCCCTAGATGCCTGGGACTTTCAGTTATAATACTCAAAAATTATATTCTTTTCCTCATGACTGTCTTAGGGCTAACGTAATGCTGTTTTTAATGACAGCAGTTTAAGATAAATCATTTTTCTTATAGTCATAGCTCAAGCCCAGGTTGAGCTTCAAAAGCAGAGCAATCCCTGTCAAGTGGCAAGAAACTGTGAAATATTATTAGAATTACTCGAAGTCTCTACTCAAGAAGGACTTAAACCAGAATTATGTAATTATTTTTCTTTAGAAGAGCTTGTCTGGTGGATTTACTTTCCTATTAAGTCTGAGAATAGCGCAAGTCTTCTGTAACACTTCGTCAAATAGCAGCACAGAATTTGCTGAAAATTGAGGCACTGACCTTAATTGTGCCTTGCTCTGGGTGTCTTTGTGCCTAGTGAGACCGGGGGTGTAACACACGTTTTGCATTTCTTTCTCGCTGAACAACCGGGTCTTCCAGGCAGGAAGTTCTCTTAGATGTTTTCTGCACACTCATGAGAAAGCCTTTAACTATTGTCCCCAATAGCACATTAATTCTTAGATAACTCTTTTCTTGTGCGGTTATTCTGATGCTGTGCAATTGTTTTGCCATTGTAGCTTGCATAAGAGCTTGAGGAAAGGTGTTTCTTCTCATTAAACTACTCATGCCTCTTATTGCTGAGGAGCATGAATTCTCCACGGATACCAACCAAGACGCTTCTGTGAAATAAAACAGCCTTATCTCAGTTTACCAATGGAGCAAACGTGCAGAGAGGAAGGGATTAAACCCAGGACATAATTTGTGGTAACCGAACCCCAAAATTCTGAGCCCTATGTGCTCACTTAGCTGGGGCCAAATGAGTAGGAGAGGGTCTATCTATTAATACGAGTCTGTTTCAGTTGCAAATGCCAATTGCTAATTTATTTGAGCAGGCTCATCCCAAGTTACCATGAGTCATTTTCTGCTTTATTTTTTTAAAAATAATCTTTTTGTCTTGTTGCACTTTCTGTATTAGAGATTACTACCTTTAAAATAAAAATAATTTGAAGCTGGGAACAATACTGATGCAGTATCTCAGCATATTATAAAGAAATGCTGATTTCAGAGGCATCAGGAGAATAATGCATTCAGAAACTTTACCTTAATAGAAACACATAGAGAGTTATTAGTTTTGAAAATATAAAATAAAAATTCCACTACACGTATTAGGCACTGAGTAACATGGTACTGTATCAAATACATCTCCTATAATACTAAACTGTGTATTTTAATATTATTCAGCATTCCTTGTACATATGATGAAATTGTTTTTATTGGCCTGGATTTCAGATTTTCCCTTGTGTGTACTTGGAAATAAAAACTCATAGCTGGGACTTCTTGGAGGCCCAGTTAGAATGAATGATTCAAATAAATATGAATGTTGTCAAATGTGTTTCTCACAGTACTGATACCATAGTAACCATGGTCTTATTTTTTAATTATACCAATGTAAATGTGCACAATTAACCACTACATATTTTTCTGTTCACAGCCACCTTTGCAAAAACAACCCACGAGTTAAAAACCTTAGGTCTATGCCGGATTCCTGCCACCTTCTATTTTCTTGCATGTGGTAAAGGTTTTTCAGGCCACAATAAGGTTTCAGCAACTCAGATTGTGCCCTCTGTGAAAAACTGCCTGAGTTCACACAGACAGACTAGACTTTAAGTCATGACTGGGGTTGAGACCCAGCCTGTGAATGACACGGTGGGTGGGTGACCTCATTTCCCCCCCCCGTCTCAGAAGGTCAGTATCCATTGCACGTTTGATCTTCAGAACTCGCAGAAATAACCATCAAGAGAAACTTTGCCATGAAATAAGCAAATAAAGTTCATAATATCCAATACACAAAAAAAGGGATTTAGTGAGAAGATATCTTTTTATAGTATGTTTTGGAATAAAACTGTATATGCAGATAAGTAACATTCTTGAAGAACTTTATCCTCCATGTAGCTGTAGAGCATTGCCAGCCAAAGAGTGATATTAGAAATTTCGTCACACTTACTCATTAATACACTTCAACTCAGCTTTGATATGGTTGAATTAATTCCTACTGCAAAATTCAAATAAACATTCAGGAGTTCTCCTGAGCTATTCAACCACATCACTATGTTGCATATAGCAACGTAACCAGAAATGGCGTCAAAAGTGCGTTTTGCCTCCAAGCAAATCTTTTTATAACTGTGGGCAATCAGCATTTGTTTTCCTTTTGATTTGCACATAACTAAACCGCTTATCAATATTTGTTCTTCTCATCTAAACTACTTGCATATTATCTCTGCCTGTTTTTTGTATCACGAATTAGAGACAAAACCTGCTCTCTTTTACACATGTGGAGTTTCCTCTTCAGCTCCTTCAACCTGAGCTAAAATGTGTTTCTCCCTCGTTACTTTGCCCTTTTTTAGAAGATTTGTTCCCTCTTTTTATATATTTAAAAAGAAAAGTATTTTGAAGGGATTTCTCCTCTTTAAATGACAACAAAGAAGGATTCTTTGAAATGGTGAAATTAAATGCTGAATTAATTTTTATATCTGTTCCATCAGCTTTTCTGCTTAAAATAATTACTACATCCACTTTATAAACATGATTAGTGTGATTGTTCTAAAGCACTTTTTTTCAGGGGATTTACCATCTATTGAAAAAAATTGTTCAGACATAAATACATGTTTCTGAAGGAAGAATTTGGGGATTTTTAAATTAAAAATCTTCAGAGGAAGGATTTTATTTTTATAATTTGCCTCTATGATGCCATCAAAGTGATGAATAATAATTAGAGAATGTGTAAGAAATACGAAAAAATATTTTCTTCTTCTTTTCTGAATATCATAATATATTTAGCCTCCAGATATCCTCAAGAAAACAACATCTTATCAAGGGCAACTATTGTTATTAATCAAAGTAGTTATTTATGACATATGAATAAATGGCTTTCACTTTACACACAAGGACAATATAGATGATCTGCAGATATCAGTTGTTTATCATAGTGATGTATTTTGTTATCATAATGCCATTACCTTGCCACTGATTCACTGGAAGCAAACTGCTTACGGTTTCAAGGCTTATTCTGGTGACAAAATATGAAACGAGAGCCTTATGAATATTCAGAGGCTTTCCCCATGGCACTAACTCAGGTCTATTTATAGTTGTGATTTATGGAGCTTATGAGCACAGCTAGAATTTGAGTTCAATATTAACATTCCTTTTATGCGTGACATGACAGTTTATAGTTCGCAGCATCTCTGTATTACAATTACTGGTAAATAAAAATGATTTTTTTTTTTTAAATCCATTATTTTAAGATAAAAATCATTATTCCAAACCCGTAAGCTTAGTTGTCCTGGGAGGGAGGAGAAACGAGCATAGGAGAGAATTCGCTAACCCTTATCCCTGGAAGACACACAAAGTCTTCTTGTCCCTGGGCAACCAGAGAGTAGGTTCCTGTGCCCAGCTGCCATGTTCCCCATTAGGAGGAAGGACTGAAAATACAAGAGCTGAATTCAGATAAATGTGCATTTCTGTGCTTTATGCTTGGTACATCCTTCTAGTCCTCCCCCGGGTGCAATCTTAGGACACATAAGCAGGCTTGTGTCTCGGCCCCGGTGGCAATTTCTATGAAGATCTGTGGCATCCCACAATGTGTGGACCTTTTCCGTCCAGCTGACTACCACAGCCAGCAGGAGGGTCAGTGTCTGCCCACAGCTAAGAGGGGAGGGAAATGGGGATAGTGAGCGAGAACAAGGGCAAGAAACACTGAACTGCAGCTACGGGAGTGCCTGCCCCAGAACAACAGAGAACTTCGATTTCCAATGGGACATGGAAGCAGGAAAAATAGGGACAGCTTGAGGGATGGAGTCTGTAATTAAAAAGCATCTCTGAGTGTGCCAGGGTAATCAAGCGCGAGGGGTTTTTATGACAGAAATGGGTTTAGTCGATAATAACCGTAGCAAGAGAAGAATAAAGCAACCTGTCACATATGTAAAGACTGGAGTTTGGTACCTAAACAGGGATGCATTAGGCACTCGGTTTGGCCTTTTGGGTTGGGGCGCTCATTTCTTCAAGTATTGTCTACAGCTGGGAATAAGATGCAAGCAGGCAACAGAGAAGTTTCTCCATGCATTCAGATCTTAAGTGGCTGGTTTGGTTATCCCACTCTTGCTCTGGTTTAACTTTATTACAAAATATACCCTTAGGAGAGGGATTTGGTCACATTTATCAGGCCTTCTTTTCCACTGTTATTATTTTAACTGTTACTTTTAGGTTGATAATATCTTTTGAGACATTTCTCTTCTTCATTAATGTAGTCATCCCACGGTTTCTAAAAGATAGCTTGGGAGTTTGTCTTTCAGAATTGTTCTCTCTAAAAATGCTATTTCAGGGACCTTAGGCACTGAGCTGTCAGCTTCCCCTCTCAAGGCACATTGTCTAGCTTTCAGTCTTTTACTTCAGGGCTTTGGTTTATTAAATGTTAGTGGCAAACGGACTTTTGACTGTAGCATCTGAAGCAGATCTTCCATGAGCCTCTCTAAACTCATCATTACTGCAAGGCTGTTTGCAAGACGATGACTCAAGACTTAATACAGCTAAATTTAGATTACTTCTGGGCACCTGCCTTTGCTACTTCTCATTTTCGCAGTAGGGCTCTATAGAACGACAACCCAACTGTGCAAGCTGGACAGGAGGCACTATGAATTTCGGTATGCCCTAAATTAAGAGATATCAGAAACCATACATCCCATGGGATATCTAACATATCCCAACAACAGGTAGTCTAAATGCAAGCTATTTATTACCTTGCAAAAAGAGTTAGAGAGTCCGTCTAATCCAGGTAATTTGAGGACTCGCCGCACCTCAGGCAAGCTGAAAGCCAAAAGCAAAATGCAGCTTTCATGACTCTACCTCCTCGCTGGGTTATCTTAAAGTGTTGTGAAGGATTTTAAATTAAGCACTAAGCAGGTGGCAAAATGTGTTCATCATAAATATCACAGCTGACTGCAAAGTTTATAACCACAGTTGGCAGATATGCTTCAGAGAAATAAAAAAGTGACTGTCCAGTTGAAATAGTTGGTCCTCTATAAATAAGAGTAGAGGCAGAAGCTGCAGAATTTTGTATATTGTGACAGTCATAGACCTCAATAATTCAGGGCATCCAGACCTAAGTCAGAGACTTCACTAAGCCACAGGACTTTTCACCATGAACTCCCCAACTGCAATGGGTTTTTTAGACTTTATTCATGCTTCCCCAAAGCTGCTTGAAATTTTGCATAATTCAACTTTTCAGGGTGAGTAAAGTTAAAAGGCATGAACTAAAGGAAACTTCAAAAACAGTTTGAATGGAAAATTCATGCTTATCTCTGGCAGAATGTAGTCACATTTCTACATTTTTATTGATGTGCAACTAATGATATTTTATTTTTAAGGAATCATTAGTCATGTTAGAAAATGAATAGGAAGACTGGGCCGGAAGAGTGATTTTGAAAATAAAGCTGTATTGAGATGACAAAAAATCATTGATCATTGATTTCATGCTTGTATAACTGTAATAACAGAAGCAATTCTATTGCACATCATTTCACGAGTGTGCATAGCAGAAATAAGCCTCCTGCTTAGTTTTAATGGCTTACCGACTCATTACAAGTAAATAATAATTACAGACAGGGCTAAATGTTAATTTAAAGAAGCTGAGACAAGGGCCTCTAATTGTGTCTTTTTCCTGGCCTTTATCCTTAAAATATGAGGTTATTCCTTACTGAGAAGCTTTTTGTGGACTCGTACCACTGGAAGTCACAAATATAACCAGCAGATGATTTTGCTGCTAACTCATATTTGTAATTGCACAGGAAATAATTTTTCATTCTTTCTAAAACATATTTCACATTCACTATTTTCTATGCTACTTTTCTTTAAATATGGCATAGATTCCCAGCCCCTGCACATAAAATCCCACATATATACCTTATGATTACGTAGCTCCGATCCCATCTGTTCTGTGAAAATGGGAAGGATCAAATCTTCATTTCTTTCTCTCTCCTTTTCTTCCTTTTTTCCCTTTTTTTTTTTTCCCCTCTTTGGTTTGGCCTGTGCCTACAGGAGTGCTAATTGAGGGCTGTCATCTAGTGCAACCCCTGCTGACACCGAAGGGAAGTCTTCAAAAATAATTAGCTAAAGAGCGAAAGTGACACAGGGAGAGGAGAGAAATAATAACTTAGGGATTTATTTAGATCTTTGAGGAGAGAAGACAGTGCCTATGGAGAAATAAGAAAAGCCTGAGTACTGTGATGTCTTGGTTCTCCCTACTTCGATGTTTTGCCCCGAACACTATGGCCAAAGTGAGTCAGCTCCTGAAGGCACAGTAATATTGCTCACAGACAAAAAGAGGAAGCAATACTCACTGCAAATAAACATTCATCAATTAACAATGCTAAAACTAATTAGTGAGAATAGGTTTAGATAAAAGGAAAAAGAAAACAAACGTAACAATGCAATATTCATACTATGAATAGAGGTTGCCACATATTCTATTATCAGCTAAATATGTCAGCATCCAAACAGGACGACCCAGGTACAGTGCAAGAACTACTCCAGAAGCATTTTGTTGCCCAAAGGAGATAATAAAAAGGTACCTTTTCAGCAACCACCATTGAATAAGCAATCAGTTGGGATACTGCTACATTGCAAAAGGTAGCTGACCCATGCAACAAACAGTTCTTAAAAGATGCAGTAATTTGTGACTAGCAAGAGGGATCAGAGGTTCAGGAGCACAGCTGAGAATATTTTTAGCTTTCTTACTAATAACTAAATGGTTTGGACAAGCGGAAAGCTAAAGAATATGCCAAATTCAGTCCAGAATATGAATCACAGCAGATAAAGAGCCCAAAAAAAGCAAGTAAAGTTAATATACCCAATGCATACTGCAAAGAAGCAGAAAAAGGTATTGGAAAGGCAGATGTGGGGATATGGTGGTAAAATCCTGATGAAAGAACAAGGTTAGATATATCTCTATCTCAGTGCCCAACCGGTAGTGGTAGAAATGTATCTGTATCTTCCATACCACTTCTGGTAAACCTAGCCTTGAAATGAAGCATCCTGAGTTACTAACCATAACTGTGACAAGAGTTACCTTTATGCCAAAACTTAAAGATAAATCAAAACAAACGCATTGGAATATATCAAGGAAAAAAGCAGGAACTGAGAGAATGAGACTGTGCATGGAGGATATTAATGCAGCACAAAATGGCAGAAAATGGAAAGATTTGGAAAGCTCAGAGAAGCACCAGATGCAAAGACAAAGCAGCACGCAAATAGGAAATGGCATGCCAAATAGACAGCGGGACATCAGTGAATGCACCAGCCTACAGAGACTGCCACAGCATTGTGGAAAAGGAAAAAACAAAACTAAAACCCAGACAAATTTAAATTACACAGACAAAACACAATTAGGACAATATGAATTACAAGTAGACTACCAAGCGAAACTAGCTGGGCTTAAACTTCAGAAATGCCATAGCCTTCAGCGCAACTATCAGGGAATATTTGAACTTAGTGACACTGGGCATGGGACAAGAAAATTTCTATGAACAGGTACAAGGGTTAGATTTTAAATTTTTAAAAAATTTTAAATTTTTAAAAAGCCAAATACTGGCAGTATGTCTTTGACAGCATGTCTTATGACAGCATTTTGAGCATGTTGAGTGCTGCAGTCTTGTGCCTCGGGGGTGGTGGCTCGCTGGGCGCAGACTGGCAGCTCCATCAGCTAATGGTCTGGTTGCAGGAGCCTCCTCTTGGTGCTTCAGGGTCTTAGTTCTTAACAAAGTTTGTATAAATTCAGAAGGAAAAGGAAAGAAAGGAATCAAAGAGAGCAAAAGACATTGCTGAAGTCAGAGGAACCAGAAGTTGGGTAAACGGCGCTGTCATTATTCAGAGGCATAGATCCAAATTGTCTGAACAAAATAGTGATTAAATCTTACTACCAAATGCTGAGAATGGGCAGGAAGAACACACTTCAGGACTTCAGTCCAAAAAGACTGGTTTTGACAAGTTACATTGTGTGAGAAATCCAACTGCCTTGCTACGTGTTAAACATTAAAAAGTAAATACTCGTGTTCAGAAAAAAAAAAACAAACCAAACCATTGTGAGAGAAAACTAACAATAACACTACCAAAATAAACTGGTATCAATATTACAAGTCAGTGAGTGTCCTGCTGGCTTTAGGAAATATTTATGTACAGACATGACAAAAGCTTTGCAGATAAAGACTTCAACCTCCCCAGTCTTTTAGAAGGAATCAGGGAAGTAAATCTAAAATAAAACAAAAATAAGCTGGAATTGTATTTAACTGCAGTATCATATTCGGGAGACTTGTTAGTCTACCACTTTAACATGAATCTAAAAAAAACCCAGTGAACACAATACAACGGATACCTGTGCCTAAAAATGTGAACTAAATTCAGGAATAATGCTTCTTCTCAGATGCATGCAAATGCTTTGAGGGATGTAGCCCACAAATAAGCGAGAGCTGCGGTTACCTCATTTTTGAGCCAGACCCTGTGAGCGTGGCTGCTGGTCACCAACTCCCCTGTCCTATGCCATGATGCAGATAAATAGGCAAATTTGCAGTGGGATGCCAAATGAGTCAGTGCTGGGGGCTCTGTTATAATGAAAGGAACAGCTGGTAGCTTTCACTTCAAGGTCCCTATGGCCATCTGAACAGAAATACATACAAATTGAAAAAGAACATCAGGCAACTGAAGTTCATCCATGCGTTCAAGGATAAGAAACCATTTTGGAAGAAAACAAGAACAAAATATCAAAAGGCATTTTAAAGGGTACTCCCAAACATCTTTAAAACATGCTAATGAAAGAAGAATGCTGTGTGCGAAATCACCGCTTTCCTGCATGAAGCAGCCATACAGCATGAAAACAGAGCCTTTAAATAGGGAGATCCTCAAATAGACCAGAATAGAGAAATACATGGGGGGGGGGGAGGAACCAAAAAACAAACAAAAAACCAGTAACTAAGTATGAGTTCCAAAACAGCAACTTAAAAAAAAAAAAAAAAAAAAAAAGGGAAGAACTAGCTTAAGGTATAGACTTACACATTCTCATACCTGCTGTTCTCTGAGAGGAGTTGAACATCAAGGGAGAAGCTTCATTTCTGAGATCTGACAGAAGTGCATATAAAACAGCCCATTCATAATATCAGATCACTGAGAACAGAAACTTCCTCAAGAATAATTAGCATCCCCTCTGGAATGGAAACCTCCGTCCGGAGAACTGGTGGCATTTACAGTATCTCACTAGGACTAGAGAGGTGTGGAGAATAGACATTTTTTCTTCACACTGGATCCTCCATTTCAGATCTGAGCTCCTTTAGAAACAATCACAAATTCAAAACTGAAAAATTTGTGTAGGAAAAATTCTCCTTTCAAAAATTCTATTTCACATTGTAGTGGGACTACCTAATTTAATTTGAATTTAAGACTGTAATGGGATCATTTAAAATAAAAAATTGAAGCAGAATACCTTTATCTGTCTTTCTCTACATATATGCATGTCCTCCATTCTGACAGTATGCATTTTTTCTCAGTTTCTTTCCACTGGAAAAAATCTGGTGAAATCAACATAGTTTATGAATTCCCATAATTTCAGTAGAAATTTGCCATCGAATGCATTCCCATTGAAACAACTCTAACAAACTTAAGCACATGAATCCAAAGAGCTGACAAATAATCGTTGTATACAGCAGAAACAACCTTTTTAGTATAGACAGCTAGTTAGATTTCTGGGAAGCAGGCAAGTTCCCAGACACAACCACGGTGACCATTTTAGACCCAGCAACAAAACATTTTAGGCATACAGTGCCAAACTGCATATTTTTTATTTGCAAGTGTTAATTGCAGCAAGTCTGTGCAAATTGCCCAGGATCACAGCAAATGACAGCCAGTCTAATGTCTACATTCAACAACATCAAACCACTGCGGGGGAAGGATATTTAAAAAATCAAAGCAAATACATGGTAAGCCGTTCTATGATGAAATAGCACTCTCAGTGACGGTCTTAACAGCACTTCTGTATAATGTTGGATGTCAAAATGTGCTCCTGCCTCAGCCTTGCAGAATTTTACCTTACAGCTAGGCATAACAAAAAGAGACGCTTGAAAGTCAAAGCCTACTGTCAGTATATGTAAAATCTGCCAAAACTACAGGTTATTTTTTTAGGAAGAAGAATCTATTTGGAATGAAGCAGTGCATTAAACTAATAATGGCTACTTAGTCATTCATATATCATGGCAGAAGATGGATATATATCTTATAAAAATGAGAATTTATTATTCTATCCCTAACAGAAGACTGAAATACAGACAAGGGAGTACACATTAGCCTGAGACTGGGGTGCAGGATGAGCAGTAACACTAGACCACCCCCAGGAACCAGCAGAGACTCTGCAGCGTGGCATCACCCAAAGAGCCCATGCAAACCAAAAGGTCTTTAATCCCTCCAGAATGACAGACTGAGAATTATGCCTGAATAATTATGCCTTGTGCATAGCAGACAAACCTTGAGAAAAAGAAAACTTAATTTAAAACCTAGTCATGACTTAATTGCTATTTAAAGAAAAATTAAAAGAGAGAGAATGAGAGAGAAAAGGAAGTTTTCTGCAGGTTCAGCAGTAAAATTTCTGGGCATAATCTAGGTTGTTATATACATTAGCAGTTTATGAAACTCATGATGACATTATTCATGTTAAAGTTGACCTGCTGCAAGCTACATCTATTTTGCTTTGCTTTTAGGAGACATTTCAAAGTAAACCTTAGGAGATGGAGAGACCTTTGTGATATCTACCATCAGACAAGATAATGGTAGATTGGGAATTTCCTCCCATAAACTTCTCCCCTTTCACATCAGGCTCAACAGGAGCATTGCAAGATTGACAGGTTGCTGCGAAAGCTCTTCTGACAGCAAGTATCAGAGTCAAATTCTGTTCATCATAGCCATAAACAACACTTAGTAACTTCCTGGGATGAGCACAAGTGTTTCTACAGAACATTTTGGTGACCCTGGTCCTACTTATGTATTATAAATTCAGGGTCAGTTAAGGGCACATGTAGAGAGATACGGTATGCAGACAGGCCCAAGCATGTTCTGTGAGACAAAAACTCCATTCAGTTTTAGTTTGTTCGATTTAGTTTGTTCACAGACATGACTGTGCCACTTCTAGGCTGGAAGTTGGGTCTATCTGCACACCTCTGTGTGGGCACGCTCCAAAGAAAACAAGACAGGGACGGGGACTATGCTTTTTCCCCAGAATTCAAACAAATTGCCTCTTTACCTCCTAATATACAGTAGCATTAGTAAAAAACCAAGGGAGCTTGTTATGACACATGAATTTCTTCCTACAGGGCATTACAGACTGGCTGCTTCAGCCTCTTACTGTCTCTCTTGTATTCCTGAGCAATTCAGAAGACACAGAGTATCCCTAGGGATCTGTCCTAGTTCACGATACTCTGAAAGTCAGCGCAGGTGTCCGACACAGATTGCTGCAAAATACAGCTTTGCGTGTAGCATAAGAGCAAGCAGAAATAACACATGGGCACGAGGAAAAGGGCAGCGCGGGCACGGTATTTATTCTACTGGCTGGAAGCCCCAGGTGCATTACCTGCCTAGTTCCTTCTTCTGCAAATGTGACAGATTGACTAGGGAAGGTCTTGAATTGGGAAAGTCTGGAGAACCAAAGTTGCATATTTATTAATGGTCTTGTATGTTATTCCAGCTACTCTGAAAAGCATACTGCAGCCAAAAGGTAGTGCTACTCATCATTGCTTTATTTCACGTTTATCCAGCAAGAAGTCAGGACAGATTTTATTTTAACGCAGCAATGAAGTGCCAACACTGGTTCAGATCAAAGGGAATACTGGCTTTAAATCACAGAGTTAATATTATTTTGTTCCTGTGTTCCCACAGACTGAAAATTCATTAATGTGTTAGGTAGCCGTAGCAAAGAGTTTAAAAGATTTTCTCTGTGTGTGCATGTGTTTATAATAATGTTTGCACTGTGTTAAGTCCTGTAACTTTTTAAACATACCGTCATCCTATTTCCTTCCCAGGCCCAGATAAAATCTGCTGCCTCACAGATAAAGAAAAAAAAAAAAACATTACAGAAAAAGAGCTTTAACTAAACTAAACTACATTTAATGTGAGAGCATGGAAGGATACAGTTAAGAGAAGATGGTGGGAAAGAACAGTTACTTTCTCTGTGCTATCAGACACTAGCTACTGCTGCAGTCGGACTATTGACTAGATACACTAATGATTTTCTCTGTCTCAAAACTTGTTCAAATTCACTTTGTAAAAGTCGTGGGCTTATTTGAAGTGTTAGATTTTCATGTATCTTCTGACAAGGATCAATAGTTACAATCCTTCTTTCCACGTTAGAAATCTAAAGCAAGTAGCCTGTGCTTCACAGCTCAGGATGCAACGTAGCACAGCAATAAAACCTGCCATATTGACAGAAGTACAATATAAAGTAAAATATGATATAAAATATTACACTGAAGATTTGGAGCAATTCCTATGGGTCTCTAAAAGGGTACGTGGTACTTGGAGAAAAAGCGAGCAGTAGTGTAAAAAAACATGAATAAACGAAAAAAGCTGTTAAAGCCTGAGACACAGTGCAAGATATTGAAGATATTTTCTTTGTGGTTTACTTTTTCTTTGTAGAAGCAAAAAATACAGACATCTACATTATGTTCTTCTGTGTTCTTAAAAAAAAAGAACCGAGTGTTCTTTTGCAAGGCATATATGGCAGTCTTTTTCTCTTTTGGATGTCTAGATTTAAAATGAGTATCAGATATGCTTCTCTAACTCCTTGTTATATACATTTATCATTTTAAAGTGAGGAGGAAGTCAAAATAATGGTTTCAATCCTGGGCCTTAGTGACAAATGACATATCAGCTCCAGGAAATCTTGCTGCTTAGTAGTTAAACTGTTCGTCTGAGGGATGAGTGAAGTGGGATGAGGTTCTCCGGGCAAATGAGACCTCAAAAAGTCTCCCTGTGACAGTGTTTAGCTATTGGCCTTCAGGGAGGATGAAGCAGCATTGCTTCCTGTGCTCTGTGCAAAGCCCCAGGCTGTGTCCTGGCCAGGGACCTTACACCTACGGATGTGGTCGTGACCTTGGAATTTTGTCCCTAGACCTCAACTTTCTTAGCTGCATCTCTTTCTTTCTGTTTCCTGTTGTACTTAATGCTTTGTCTTTAATTTTTATGCAGGTTAGATAAGATGTGTCCTTCACACCACTCTTGGTCATAACTAAAATACAGAGGTGCGTGTGTGAGTGCAGGGGTAGGGGAGACAAGCAGGGGACCTCTGGAAAGAGATGCCCTTTACACAGTTCCTCACATCCAGTACTCCTGACTCTGGAGATGTGGTACATCTGTCAGGTACATCAGACTACATCAAGCAGCATTGCTTATCAGACATAAACTAATTACCCAGCTGGACCTAAACTAATTCTGAATGGAGCCTGTGTGTGGTCCCTGCTTCTACGGCATGGCTGACCTCCAACCAGGATACATGAAAAGTGAGTTGACTGCAGTTAGTTTAAGTGTTTCCTTGCTCCACCTCTGGGTTTCTGCAGATCCTGTTACAAAGAGCGTGTGAACTGCCTGGTCAGCTGGATCAGATTCAACTGAGGTGAAAAGGGCCAAGGCCCTTTGAAGAAGAATAACTTAGGAAACAACACTATACATTTCTCCAATGTACCAAACAATTTCTATGACCTAAGCTTGTGTCTCACTGGATTCTTACTCATTCAGCCAGCCACCTCCCTGCTGAGACTTTGGCTTTATGTCATAATTGATAAGAACTACCAATATCTCTTTTATACTTGTGAACAATTGCCCACTAACTTCTAGGCTGAGAGAGCTACCTGTGTCTACAGCCATGAAACTGGTGTGACTTCCCCTTTTTCCAAGCCTGAACCAGAATAAGACTAGTGACCAAGAAATAACCAGCTCTGCTTCCTATTTAAAATACTCAGAGTGTCCCATTGCTACGTTTTTTTTTCAATGTTTAATAAGCCAGAACTTGTCCAAGTGCAGCATTGAAAAGGGTGCCCACATCAAAAATCCACTTTGTAGCTGGTAAGTTCATTAGCATCACTGATAATAGAAGAATTCTCTTCCTAAGTTCATGGTGAACCTTATTTTTTTCTGTCTTGCATTTGTTCAAAGCATATCATGTTTGAAGCAAGATCAGCAACAATCAATCCAAGTGTGGTTTTTAATGAATTTGACCATACAGTCCTTACTATGTCCAAATGACTGTCCTCACTATCAGTGTTTCTCTTTTCCAAAATGATAAACAAATAGCTTTAAAAGCTTTGATACAAGGAAGACTTCTGCATCTTCCTAGGGATCAGCCACATTTCCAGGAAGGATTTAATTTAAGCTGCACACTAAATCAGAGTTAGTAGTGCTGTGCTACCTTCCCAGAAATGCCATCATATGGAGTGGTACTTCCAGGAATAATATTGCAAAAGCATGGCTACCACCCAGATATTCAGTGAAGAGCCAGGTCTAGATTCAGCCTCTTCTTTTAATCAAGGGAAAACTCTCAGCACAGTGGAGCCTTGCTGAGCATCCAGCACCCAGGACACACACATAGAATCACAGAATCATATGATTGTATGGTTTGGGTTGGAAGGGACCTCAAAGATCCTCTAGTTCCAACCCCCCTGCCATGGGCAGGGACACCTCCCAATAGACCAGGCTGCTCAAAGCCCCATCCAACCTGGTCTTGAACACACACATCTGCCAGCTTCCAGTGCTCCAACAGGTCTGCTCCATTCTCCAGCCCTGCCTACACCAAGCTAGAAATCCCTGTTCTCTCTCCCCCAAAACCAAACATACACTTCCTCTAGGGCTTGGGGATGATGTCTGGGAAGGAAGGGAAGTGCTTTTTATCTAGTCCCGTTGCACCCACAGCAAAGCCAGGAATATTTTCCATGGTATAAGCCAACAAGTCCAGGGATTGGGAGAAGGCTGGGTGGTGCTGGGGCTGAGTCACTTTATATGAAAGCCAGTGCTAGTGGAGGACATGGGAATCCAAGTTGCTCATGGTAATCTCATCTGACTTGATATAAACTTCAGACATTTCTGTCAGAAACTTTTTCTAATTGTATCCTCCAGTGGTTTTTGCATCTCAGGAGGAAACAAAGACAGCCTGTGGAAGAACCTACCTTATCTGCACAGCAGTCAATGTCTAAGGGTGATTTCACTATGAAGCTTTCTTTAATGGAAAAAGTGTCTAGTTTATTATTGGTTATGAGAAAACATGTCTGTCCTGCTTTAAAATATACAGTTGTGTATTCTATCAGGTTATCATACATCAAATTAGATTACCTAACAAAATATTTTGGCAGCCATCTGTATGCAGTTGCTCAGGCTGCAGAAGGTGCTGTAACAAATCCCATGGCACTTCTTTCTGTTTTGCCTAAAAATGTCTCCTTTCCACATCACCATAGATGAAAAGTAAATGTTCAGGGACACGCTATACAAATGTTATGTACATGACGTCAAAATTCACTTACAGCTGTATCATTATAACTTGGTGGTTTCCATACTTGTGGAAAGGAGTGTAAATGAGTTTACTTAAATGGCAGATGAAGTATTCATCAAAATAGCACCCATAATTTTCACACTTCAATGATTAATACTAATGGAGAAAGTCGCTCTGGAGTGACTCCCCTGCAAGATAATCAGCTTGAACCAGGCTGAACCAATTTGGAACAAACAAGATATTCCCCCACTCCTCTGATCGTGAATTTATCTGCTCTTTCCCCAGCCGAAATAAATTAACAACTAAACTGTGCGCAGCCTATGTGGGTCACACAGTTGATGTAGTACCTACTGCAGCCTCCTGCAAGAATTCATTTGTTAATACTGAGCAGCTGCGACAGTCCCCCTGCACCAGAGTCATCCGTCCAGAATGTAACGCTAACAACGCTGGCTGCTTCTTTCCAGCAAGAGCCGTTCCCGAAAATCAAAGGAACAGGTGCCTCTCACGTCCCCGAGATCGGGCTCTGGGCTCCGAGACGCCGTTTCAGAGTCCAGCTGCACCGCTTGCTTCAGATACGCTGGGGCACAACAAAACGTGCTGTCATTACCATTTCTCTGGCAGAGAGTGGGTGTAAATAATGTGCCCACATTAGTGAAGCTCAGGGGATCTCCATGGAAACATTTAATCGTTGACATTTAAGCTCCTGGTGCCGATAAGGGAAGCAGCTGACTCCTGACCTATTACTAATGGTTTATCAAGGTAGGAAGCAAGATTTTTTGCCTTGACCTGGCTAGAAATGATAGTGACAGCAAATGCTATTGTGTCTTTCCTCTTTTCCCTCTTTCCCCTCCTGAGCATAGCTTGCAGTTCTATAATCGGATTTTTTCTTGACCTTTTCTCTTTTATGTCCCACATTGGGACAATGTGGGATAGGACTGACTGAGGAAATGCCAACCTCCCAACCCACCTCCGAAGTAGCATAGCTAACTTCTTTTAGGTTGTAAAAAAGCAAATCTGGGAAAGCTCTCAGATCACACAAGGGGAAACAGAAGACCCCTGTAGGAGGTTACCCTAAAGTAACATTACATTTCTCACAGTGTCGTGAGCATCCACACGCATATCCTCTGATCCATACAAAGAGTTTCACGAGAGGCTCTAATGAATCCAGCCTCCAAGTGTCCTGTGTGAGACAGGAACGGATCCTCTGTAGGCGCTGCTGTGCTCACTGCGTGTTGGGTTTAGAGTATTGTTGCCTCGTCCCCGGCACATCCCACCTCTGTCAGGAACCCTGATGTGTCAAAAACTGAGACTGGTCTAAACTTTCCACCAGCCAGCAGCTCTTCCAGACTCCCCACCCCCAGCCTCCAGAGCACTTTTTGTGCACAAACCACAGTCTCTGGTCTGCAGCAGCTCCCTGTCAAGCCTTCCCGCCCAGAGCAGCCCAGGCCCACCGTCGACCAAAGACCCCTCCCCTCTGGTTTTGAAGTGACAGCCAACCCTTAAAACAAACATTGCAGTGCCCTGGCTTCGTTCTGAACTGACAACCGTCTCCAGTAGCACCCTATAAGTCTGAGACCCAGTCTCCTCTGGCCACCCAGTTTCCACTGAGACGGTGGCATCCTGATGGCAAACTCATATGATGAGCTGCCCTCCATCCAGCTGTTAATTAGTCACAGTTTTGGTCCCAGTTTTGTGACTGATTTTGTGCTGGCTCTGGCTTTGAGTTGTGCTTCATTACAAAATGTGATTTGGCTTTAGAGGAAAACCCTTAAGTATTTGGCTTGTCTTGTGGGAGAAAACTCATCATTCTTTTACTGTTTTTATTCCAGAATAATTTACAGGATTTATTCTCACTAGGGTAACCATATATAGCTCCCATCACATCCAACATGACTGATTGGCTGCAGAAAAGATAGAAAGCCTTACATAATTACATCATACAAATTAAAGACTGATGACTGCTTGGCCCATGCCCAATTAGCAAATTAAGTCTGTGTCATTCCTCGTAAAAGAAAACATAGCGGTTTGGTTACAAACCCCACTATTGCATTTGCCATCTTTGCTATTTTTATGGCCCTTATTCACACGTGTGGTAGGGTAGAATTTGGAGATTTGTCTGGTTTTGTTCTCATTACTAAATTGTAGGCTTAGAATCTGGTTAAGGCTGACTCCAGCATGGTGTCAGCTACAGGGACCAGGGACTGGGTCGGGCGTTAGGGTGCTTTCCTCCATCTGCTGTAGACCCTCCTAATCCCCTATTCTCCCCCCCCTAATCTCAGGGCAAGATATTTTGTCAAACTGTAACTCAGTCTTTCTTTTGTAATATAGATATAACATTGAAATAATTGGGATTTTTAGGTAGAAAATACCATTAATTAGAGGGATTTAGATTAGATTAGATTAGATTATCAGAAACTAATAGCTTTGGTTCCTACCTCTGGACACTGATAGTGCAAGTAGCTGTTGCACTAACTTGCACTGATAGTTAGTGCAATTGATACAAGGAAGAACTAAGAAGCCTGCCAGAAAATGGAAGGTTTCATCCTCTTCTAGCATACATCCATTAGAAGATACTAATGCATACCGGCTATGGATGGTATTCCTTTAAGTTCATGCTTTTAGAATTCATAACCCAAGCAAGCATTTATCGTAAAACTTCGCTCATTAACATAACACTGGGGGCTTTTAAATGCTTAGAATTGACTACCTTACCCATATAAGAGGTGTATAAACACCATCAAAGAAGTGGCCCTACTGGCTGTCAAAAGATGAAAACATACCATCATGCTGATTAGCAGAATTTGACTATTTGGAGTAGGATATGCATACCTTTTAGTGTTGAAGGTCCTGACTTCAAATGCAGCTTGAAAGGCAATCAGTCAGTGTCGCTCACATGCCACTTCCCTCAGATTTTACACCTCTTGGATCTAAAGGACTTACTTTCTGATCTTATTGCAGGAGGTTTTGTTCAAAAGCACTATGTTTTTATTTGAAAGCCATGTGCTTTTTCTGAGTTTCTTGTTCTCTTACATTATTTCATTAAGAGTGTGACCCTGGACTGGGATTTTTTTTTTAATTGATTTCTTCTTAATTGCTACCCTTTAGTTATTCCTTAAGAGTGTGAAGGCACAATCCAGTGTATTGAAACATTGTTCCTTAGCTACACCAGGGGTAAGAAATGAATTTATTGTTTAGCATTTGTGTACCCTTTTCATCATCAGTGACACCCATTATGTGGGAAGGGGGGTGAGAAAGAGCGAAAAAGCTTGATAAATCAGAGATAAGCTCAGCATCCTGGCACCTTAAATGCTGAACTGTGCATTAGGAATGGAGACTCAGCTCTGTTTGTGCTTCCAGCTGTTATTAATCCTGACATGTTCGGAGATTTTTGGCACACACTGTTTTAACCTCCTGCAGTTTAAATACATTTACCATTCTCCCTCCCTCTTCCCCATAATGACTGTAATGTGCGATTTTGTTTTATCTCAGTAATCATATCCTTCTCCCTCTGAGAACAAACTCAGCCCAGCACCCCAGATACAGGCGTAGGAAGAGCAGGCTTATCTGTTTGTACAGAATGTGCCGTTGCTTGTTACCATAGAGCTAATGCTACTTAATAACGTTTAAATAATAATTTATATTGCAAAATATAACTTATTCTGTTGTGACCTGATAAGACTAACTGTCATTGATTATTTGCAATATTACCATTGGATGCTTAAAAACAAGTTGGGGGGGGGGCAGAATTTTCATAATAAAATACATCGATTGCTGGGCTTGTCAGTAAGTACCTAGGCTCGTGAGGATTTCAAAAACATTCATTATGAACCAGTGTTTTTTCCTGCCTACATCCTTCCCCATGGAGCCCCAGCTGCCAAATTACTTTTGTACGTTAGCTGGGCAAACTCAGTGCTAAATCTCTTTCCATGTTCTCTTTCATTATGGGACTACAGAATATCTGGGGTAAGGGTACGTGCCAGGGAAATGGTTCCTAAAGGGGCATACACGCTTTGGAGGAATATACTTGAGGAAAGCCTGGAAATGCGGCTCACAGGGCAATAAAACATAAAATTGTGAGCTCAGACCAGCAAACGTTGCCTCTGTTAATTGCAGTGGGGCAATGACTGTGAATAAGATTTACGTTAGTTAGGCTTGCCAGATCTGTAGCCTTGGGAAAGGCTCCACGTAACAGCAACCGCAGTCAGTGACATTTTGCTACACACTGGCAGATTGTGGCTATATCACTGCAGAACAATAATTTCATTTGTGATAGGAATTGCCCAAAGGGAGAAGGAGGAATACCTGGATATCAAAACAAAGAAGAAAGAAAGAAAAAAGCTACAAGACACTGTATATTTTATGCAATTAATGCCATAAAACAAGGTGACTTCTTTCCTTTCCTAGAAAATATAGAGGTTTGAACTATCCTAGAAAAACACTAGATATGAAAAGGAGTAACAGTTCTGGGGAACAATCCCAATTTCTAAAAGTGAAAATATCTGTAAAGCATTCAGGAATTCACCAATATCAGACCATTTAAAATGTGTTTAACAAATTCGATACCCTGACCTAACCACAGCTAGATAACACTCACACACTAGAGGTGAGGTCCGAAGGGGTGGCCACTGCAGGAGCAGGGCACGCAGCAACTGGGAGGCCAAAAGAAGAGCATCTTTGGGACAACGCACGGGCATCAGTAAGAAAAACTGAAATAAAGGTTTATCTTTTAAATCCCACATTTTCTGATACCTGGGTGCCGCAACCATGAAGTATTTCTGTTTACAAAGGGTTCACAAGCAAAAAAACAGTCTTCCCAAGATAGCTGCCTAAACCCTTGCTTTTAAGAGTGTGGCAGGACTTCCTCTGCCCTTCAGGAAGGAGGAGCTGGTCTCTCTCTCCTACTCCTGTTTCCCAGCACCTATTAAAGATCATCTGAGCACTAGAAATTAGAAGCTTAAGGTTCAAGTCCCTTTTGAATAAATGAGATTTTAATTCCTTTTAGGTGTTTGAGATAACTTCAAAGGTGGCTGGACATTAAAATAGGAAATAAATCACTAAACGTGTTTTTTAAAAGTTGAATTTAAGAAGGGAGGAGCTCCAGAGGGTTGGAATTTGACCCTTAGCCCCTTGGGTCTATAAAGCCCTCTGCTTAGGCGTATAGGGTTTCCCTGACATAAACCTGGCGTAACACAGTAGTGTATTAGCCCTTTGGTATTTTGATATTTACCAGGTGTGCCTGGATAACGGGCAATTTAACTTTTCCAGCAAACCAACTCTCCTGGCCCGATTTCACTTTTCTCAGCATCAGTTACTGATCATGATATTTGGCTAGTATTACATTTGACTCTCTAAAAATGTATGTGCATTTACGTTCCATTGACTTCAGTGGCATTTGCTGGAGCGAAGGGAGTGGGTAGGTCTTTGGAGGATCAGACTTACTTTACTTTAAACTGTAAAATTTGTATCTAAAGGGCATTGTGTCAAACTCACATCTGGTGCAATCCTGGTGGCGTTCTACAGGGAAGAACGTGGATATTTATAGACGTAAGGTAGGGGCACACTTGATTGTGCTATTAACAGATGGCATTTAGTAAAAAATTAGAGGGAGAAAAACACTATTAACCAAAGGTGAACTTTATTAAGTTTTTTATTACTTAAGATGGAGCTTTGGCCGTTGTTACTGTAAGGACATTTCTATATATAATATTTATGAGGAGGTCTCTTTTCAGGTATCTATTTGAAGTAGAAAAATCCATTTTTATTAAATAACTTCCTGGGGATTAAAGTAATGCTTCCAAAACCATGTGTCCTCATATATGTCAGTAATATTTTTCCATGAGTTTTTTATACAATATAGAATTATGTGGGTTTTGTCAAAAAATGAGAAACAAATGGCATCAATACCTTAAATATCTTAATTATACTAGTGGTATGGGAACTACACTAAACAGTTCAATATAATACTATAGAAAACACCTAAAAGACAATGCTCATTCTATACAGTTATTGACACAATGTGCGTGGTGTAATATAATACACTTATTAATACAATTCATTCTAGACAGCAGCTAGCGAGAAATTTTACCAATTTGCAATATAACATTTGCTCTATGTAAAACTAAACTCAGACTAGAAGAAACCGGAGTAATTTTCTGGGGCGTGTTTAATAGTGGTGTAAGTTATTTTTGTTGACAGAATGCCCAGAATCTGCTGTTAAAATCAAGTAACCATTTTAACAGGTGCTGTAAAAAGTTCATTTGCAGTAACTTCTGTTCAGAATACCTTATCAACTGACTTGAGCTGACAGGCTAAGAGGAGGGCCGAGAACGACACAAGTAGTCACAGTGACAAAATCATGGCTGAAAAAAAAGAGGAATTACTTCATGAGTCCGATCAAGAACTTCTTTGTACATTGTTTCACACACACATTTTAAAATATTTCTGTTAATTTTCCTGAATAAAAGACCTGGCTTTTCACACTTCTGTGAAGTCATTTCCATCTGTGGTAGCATCTGATATTGATGTTGTCCTCAGACAACACGGGTGGGAATAACGACTGTGAATGCAGAGTATCTGTGCAGCTGCAAGCAGGGGTGTTCCGTGAGAAGAAACATCCTTTTTGTTGTGGACAGATGAGCTGTAGTTAGCCTATGAGTCACTTCACCTTTACTCGCCTAGAGTCTTTGACCTGTCAAGTAATTTATCATGTTCCTGAAGAAATCTTAGCTAAAGTAAAAGTCAGCTCTTCACAAAAGTTGGAACCAGAGCCTGAGAGGAACTTTGGATAAAGTTCAGTACCAAACGCTATAGGCATTTTATACTTGTTTGAGCTTTGTCCTTTTTCTTTCTGGGCCAGAAACTTGTTCAGGTTCTGCCTATCACTTGTGACTTTTGTTAAACTGTGTTTATTCATGTCCACCAAAGTCTGAACGAGTTCAAGAAGCTAGATTGTGAATTAGTAGTTTTTTCTTTCATCTTTTCAGCTCAGAGGAGGAGTGTTGTGATCTGTTGTACATCTGTGCTGTGATTTCCCTTATTAGTTCCTGCTTACTTTTTTTGTGCATTTCAAGTTCCCAAAGCAAGTTCTTTCCTTCTGCGTGGCAGCTGTTAGCTGTGAAAGCTGCTTGCTGTGTGTGCTGAATCTTCCCGTCCAGTCCTACCGATTGTGCTTCCTTTGAATTACCAGAAAAAAATTATTACATACTAATTCTGCTTTTTAAGGTTACAATTATTTGAAAGCTCTTAAACCCATCTATATGTTGGCTATATAGTTTTTATTTCATGCTGCGCAATTATCTAAATGCAAATCTAGTATTGCCCACAATGGTTTTCCTGTGTTTTCCTCAGGGAGAAATAGTCCAAGGCTAAATTTAACAATCATGTGCTGACCTGTGTTAAGTAAGTCTATCTGAATGAAAATTATCTCTGAGGAGAGAATTTGCTAAGAGAGGAGCACTTGGAGCTGTTGAAGAGAGTGTGTTCAAATTACAGGCCAGACTGATGGATCATTGCTGCACTGAGAATGTGCAGTCCAAGAATATGCCTAGTAATCCCAAATCAGTGATCATGCTTGGAGTTTTCAGAAAATTCAAAAAAAATTTGTGGTACCTATTCAGGGATATTCCAGTCTAACACACTGGATGAAGGGGGATCTCCACCAACACCCAGTATGTGGCAGATGAACAGTGCTGTTGCAATTATTAGATCAATCCTTTTATCAAAACCTGTAATTTTAACAACCAAACTAACACTATTTTTTTCCCTAAATAATAATATATATATTTTGAACGTGCTGATTTATAGTCTCCTCTCTAGATTGCATCAGAAGGCTAGACATATGCAGTAGTACTGAGACATAAATTCTTGCTACAAACATAATGACTTATCAGGCTCTTTGTCGCAAGAGCAATTTAAAATTATGTCTGGTACAATTTACAGTCTGTGGAAAAGAGGTAGCACCAGAAAAATGAATTATTCTTGTGATAGTGCTTTGTTAGTTTTGAATCAGATCAACATTTGAATCAAAAGACCTTTTTGGGTGGTAGCATAATATCAATGTAAAAAGCTTTTTCTGGTTTGTTATAACATCAAGTGAAATAACCTGTCAAAAAACATCCTTATCCGTTTGGTAAGCGGAATTGTAAGAGAAAATGCATGCATGGCTCCTGTTGGACATGTATTTGTAAGTCACTTGCTGCTTTCATCTCTTTCAGTTTCTTTTACATTTAAATAGCTCCTAGTCTTCATATCAGAGACCTTATCTAAGGCAGTTTTTACCATCATTACATCAGCACTAATATTTCAAAGATCTCAGGGCAACTTTTCTGAGACACAGCAGATAAAACTAGGAGATCCAAACAAAGCCGGTAGGAGGCATCACAGCTCTATTTATCATTGGGTCCAAAACAAACCCTAAAGGTGGGGAAATCCTTGTCTAGAACATGGATTATTAGCCAACTGTATTACCAGTGTGCATTACACTGACGTAACTGTACTTGGAGCTTGTGGTCTTAAAGTAATTTGTAGTCCAGATATCTTGAGTATCCTTCTGGGTTTGGCAACTGCTTTGGAAGTCATTCTGGGGAATGACAGTGGAGGCAGACCAGAACTTCTGATTTTCTTCTGGTCTCCCTCCTGACAGTCCCACAGACAAAGAAAGCAAATGCATTTGCGAAGGCTAGGACAGTCAATCTCCCTATAAATAACACCTGATTCAGGACATAGCTGTGCATCTATTTGAGTACCATTTTGAAGACAGTTTTTTTCTTTATCTTAGACTAATATTACTCATTGAATACCAGTTATGCTATAGTCAGAGATATTTAGATATTTCCATATTTCATATCCCTACTCCCTTTTTAAATCTAAACAGCATAATTGAGATATGTTTACATTTTTATTCCCCAGAGGTGATGTTACAACAATAGTTGTCACACTGTTGTTGATGGCAATGTTATAAATTCAGGACTATAGCAACCTGTCTTTCCCAGGAGAATGCTTGAATCCAACTGAAGCCTGACAAGCTCCCAATGATTTCATCTCCACAACAGTATGCCTTGTGATGAGTCATGCCACCTGAATGCAGCTGCAGTGAGATTTGTTCACTGGCAAATAGCACTTTTTGATCTGATGGGGTCTTCATCATGTATTCGCTATTGCTTATTTCATCCATAGCCATTTTCAGAATAACTCAGCATTTAACACATTGACCAGCTTGAAAATATCTGGTGGTTATCTTTCTGGAAAACTTGTCCTCAGGCTGAAGCCTTATCACAAGTCTGTCCTCTGTTACCTGGTCTCAGAGATCTCCACTGGAATTGTGGACACTCAGGGGCTGTGTTGCAGGTCTAAACTGCAGTATAATGTATCAGTTCTTGAGGTAGTTTAGGAAGTTGAATTAATCCAGCTGCCATATCACAAATCTCCACATGAGCTAATTTTCCCTTTTCTTATCTAGTTTGGTTGCTGTTATATAGTGTCTTTAGAAATTTCCTCCACAAACACATTTGCCCACCCACTCACTCGAACCAGTGACTAAATTCAGAATAAAGACAATAATTTTGAGTCTGCTTTATGGGGGAGTGCAGAGGACAGGTAAATTGCCATGAGATGTATAAACGGTCGCTCTGGAAAGGTGCTACAAGGTCCACCTTTGTATGTGACTGCAGTTACCTGAACATCAGTGGCTTTGCGTCCACAGAGGGTCATTGTCATCATCAGCAGTAATGATGTAAAAGTGAATAACTCAAGCTAAATCAACATCTGCCGGGAAAGAGTTTCTGTCTACTGCCTGCTATTTTCCATTCACATACTACACAGATGGCCAAGAACTTCCCAGGATTGTTACATGGGGTATATATTCTCTACCTTTCTTTCATATTCTGAAAAATGCAGAAAATATTCCAAGCTACCTTTTCTGTGTACTAACAGGGAGTCTGTCTTACCACATATTGTTGCCTTTTAGTTCCTCCTTTTTTCTGTTACATTTATTTTTATATGTGTTCTGGTTTTTATAAAGGGAGTTTTGCTATTTGTTTGAATGAGGCTGAGACTTCCAACCTGTTTCTTTTAAAACGAGGCCCTACTACAGCCAGGACCCATCTGTCATGACCTCTTCAGATTTTCAGGCCCCCAAGACTACAGTGCAACATGAGGAGAGAGAGCAGAAGTTGTATATCTGCCTAATCTGGAGATCCCTGTTGTCATTATATTTCAGTTTCCCCTAATATGCTTACACAAAAGTCATAGCCATAAGCAATTTTCATCATGGAAATGTTGGCTGAAAGGTTATCTCTAGAAGTCTCCTAGTCCAACCTCCTACTCAAACTAGTGGCTGTTCCCAACATCAGTAAGCCTTGCCTTTGTCCAGACAAGTCTTGAAACCCTCCAAGGAAGAATATGCCACAAATTCTCTGGGCCCTCATTGCAGTGTTGCACCACCTTCCCGGTCAAGCAGGTTTTCTTAATGTTCAGGTTTAACCTATCAAGACACAGTTTGTGACCACAGAACCTCACTGTACCATCTTGCACTACCAAAAATAAATTGGCTCCACTATTTTTCTAACTACCCTTCAAGTTTTGTAGGCTGCAATTAGATTTCCCCTTAGCCTTCTCTTCAGCAGGACTGAAAAAGCCCAATTCCTTCAGACTCTCTTTAGGTCACATGTCCTAGGTCCCTGCTTATCTTGGCAACCCACTGGTGAACACTGTACAGTTTCCCCACCGTGTTGTTTGAAACAGGACAATGAAAACTGAACAAAGTTCAGTTGTGGTGCAGAGGTGACTTCACCAGGGCCAGGTAGAGGGGGATGCTAATTTTCTTCAGTATCCTGGCCATAATACCCTTAGTGAAATTCATTACACTGTTTGCTTTATTTGCGATGAGAGCATGTTGTTGACTTACATTTACCCAGGTGTCCACAGTAATGACATTTTCATCAGGGTATTTCAGCTTCTTTTCATCAGGACTGCTGACCAGCCCACTGTGTCTCAGCCTGTATTGATGCATGGGAAATCCCATCCTCGGTGCAGACCTTTGTTCTTCTTGGTGAACTTCATGAGGTATCTGTTGGCTCAGATCTCAAATTTCCCAAGGTCTCTCTAGGTTGAACCTCTGCTGTTTATTGCATCAGTCACCGTTCCTAATCTGCAGATTTGCTGAGAACATTTTGTTGTCACCATCCAGGTGACGGATGAGGATAATGGGACAACATGGACCCCAGTGTTGATGTATAGGTTACAAGACTACTCTGTTCATCACCCTTCGCCAGCCAGACATCAAGTCACTGATCACTATCCTCCGTGCCTGCCAGTTCAGTCAGGTTTCTATCAGTCCATTTGTCCTGCTCATGTCTCCTGTGCTTACAAACGAGAATACTGTGAGACACAGCGTCAAAAGCCTCACTGAAATCAATGTTTATTAAAATCATCATTCTCTCCTTGTCCTCATCGCCAATTATTTTTCTACAGAAGGCCATCAGGTTGGTTAAACAAGACTTGCCCTTGTAAATCTGTGTTGACTGTTCCTAATTACTTTCTTGTCCTCCATGTGCTTGGAAATGGATTTCAAGAGATTTTTCCAGGGACTGCAGCAGGGCTGACTGGCCTATAGCTCCCTGGGTCCTCCCTCCTGCCTTTTTTGGAAATAAGCATAATGTTAGCTTTTTTCCACTTAAAAGAAACCTATCCTGTTTGCCACTGTTTTTCACAGATGATGACAATACTATCATCATCACATCCACAAGCTCTGTCAGCATCCTTATGTGAATCTCATTATCTCCATGGATTGCAATGGGTTCAGCTTCTCCAAGGAGTCCCTAACCTGTTGTTCCCCCTTCACTTCCCCTTCTCATACTGCCCTGGTAAACACAGAGGCCTGGGAGGAGGCTTTCCTTACCAATATAGGTAGGCATTCAGTCTCCAATATTTTCCACATTGTTCATGATGTTCCCCTCTAGCCATCAGTGAATCTGTACTTTTTCCTGAGTTTTCTTTTGCACATAATATGACTGTAAAGTCCCTTATAGCTGTGCTAAATATCCCCCACCCATCTTAGCTCCAGACAGGCTCTGGTCTTCCTGGTTTCATCCCTAAGTACCCAGGCAAGCCTGTACCTTTTTCTACCTCTTGTATGTTTCCTTTTTGTGTTTAAATTCAATGAGATACTGCCTGCTTAGCCAAGCAGAGCTTCTGCCAAAAATCCCAGCCTCCCTGCACAACAAGATAGTTAACTCCTCAGATTTCAGTAAATTCTTGAAAAATCAGCCAGCTTTTCTTACTAGAGAATAAGTATGCACCACTTTGGCTAAAGATTACACGTATTGTGACTTGCCTTCATTTCCCTCAAATATTAAAAAAGCTTCTATAAGTGGTAGAAACTATATTCTGTTTAATTACCCAGTTAAACAGCTTTTCTTCTTAAAATAACAGCTGTACTATACTTCGAATAGGCATATGTTATAGTACCAGAAAGAGGTCCTATAGCTATATATAGGAAGAAGGAGTGGGGGTAGGTCATACGCACATTCATTCACAGTAGAAAATTCTTCACACCCTTATCAGCTTTGGACAGAGAGGGGTTGTGCATTCAGCCACTCCCTCCCCTCTTTGAGGGGCCACATCACCCCAAGAGTCAGTTTGCTGCTTGGCTGCCCCCTGAGTCTTGAACTATCTTAATCTGAAGAAAATCCCCCGTGGGCTTGAAGAAAGAGGTTTACCTTTTCTTCATTCCATCAGAAGACCTCCCATTCTTGCACCTGCACATAGCCTCCTCCTCCTCCCTAGAGCTAATGCAGCGTTGTACCCTGGGCTGGCCGGCCGGCTGTGTAACACTTGTCACAGTGCAGCTGACTGTTGCTTACCTGTCCCAGCGGGAATCCCGCCTTCGCACATCCCGCAGGGCCAACCTCTCCCAGCTGCCGCCTCCTTCCCTCTCCTCACTGCAAAATCCCACACCCACCAAGCACCTCCGAGACTCTGCAGCTGTACCTTAACCTTAGCTAAGGAGTGTTGGCCATTGCTTCAATAATAAGAGTTAAATCTTTATTCTGCATTAATTTAGAACGGGAATTTGAATTCCTGAACATCGCAAAGGAGTTGATGCGTCAATTCTCTTTACCGTCTATACAGTGCTTTTGAAGATGTTGAAAGCCAACATAACTAGCAGGAGACGTAAGAGTAACGAGTATTTGTAAGAGGTGAAGACTACAATTCCCCGCTAAAATGATAAAGCAATCATTTTATGGTGATGGGATAATGGCAGGATAATTAAACACCTACTTCACATGCCTGATCTCTGCAGTTGTTGAGAGAGGGAGAACAGTTAGCTGATCTCTATTGTTTCCTGGAACATGATGGTATAACCAGCACCTGTAGTGGGTTAGAAAGTATGATGCAGCTGAGAAACACGGAAGGTGAAATCGCTTTGGTTTAGAGACGGAATTGCTTGAGCTGCCTGGGACAAGCCTCTGATCTTCCATTTTGAACAAGAAACCATCCTGTTACCAAAATCTAGAGGACCAAACCTGTCATTTTGTCAAAGCCTAAGAAAGCAGATGTTGCCAATGTTTAATATTGGGATAATTGGGATAATAACCCAATATCCCAATTACCCCAGTATAAATATTGGGATAATATTGGCATAAATAAAAAAAGTTGGGATAGCATTTTCATACTTAAATATAGTAAGGTATTTGAAGGTTAGGAGTTGTTAGCTGGTGTCAGCATGAAACTGGGAACACATCATGGAGACTAATGTGATCTTTATCTGATATGGTTAACAGGTTAACAGTGTGAAGTGGATTTGCATATATATTAGCAACACTTTTCCAAACATAGATCATAAGATACTAGTCAGGAAAGTCATGAGGCAGATATGAAGACTGGTCAGGGAAAATGGATTAATAATGGGTAGGAAGCGGGCCTCTGAAGGATCATAATAAATGATAAAGGATCCTCCTGGCAGAATATGACAGACGAGGTTGCCTGGAGCTATTTTCTATTTAACATTTATATTAGTGATTTAGAAATCGATTTGATATAGAGCGCATCAAAATTTACAGATGACAAAAGCGTGTGGATTTTTAAAGTTGATACTTGGAGGACATGAATGGATTACAAAAGAATTTAATGGGGATGCAAAAACAAGGCCGGCATGTGGAATTTAATATTGGCAAATAGAAAAGGTATGCTCAGAGGCACTTAAATATGCCTTCAGTGTTGTACCTTAAGAAATGGCAGTTGAGAAAAACAGAATTCGCAGGAGGATTCCTGAGCCATTTGTAACTTATTTTAAAGTTATGCTAAAGTTCCCTGCATGGTGGTAAATATTCCCTTCAACACCCCCCTGCAGCATTTCTTTAGGTGATTATTTTCATTCTCATCCCAGTCTTATGTTATTGCTGGATGTCATACAAGGAATATCATTTTAATATGAATCACACTTTTTAAGCACTCACACCTACTATGCCCAAATGTATACCTAGAAAATATCACAAAAAACTATTTTAAATGCTTTCTTTTTAGGGGGTGAAGACATAGACAGGGATAATGGCAGATTCTGTAGCAGAAAACTGTTGACCCTACTCTCACTTCAATAAGGAAATGAGATCCTCTTTTTGACTAATTGAAAGTTGATTTGGTAGGATATATATTAACTCTATTTTTACAATCAAGTGTTGTTTTAGGGGGAAGTTAGGCATGGCAGCTAGGCACCCCAGGAAACTGCAGGGCTTGCTTGCTTTTGAAGAAGTATGTGTCCCTGTATAGAATACCTAGTAACAAAGGTGAATATGATGGCTTGTGTTCCCAAGAATAAAATTTAATCAAAGGTATTGAATAAAATTTAACTTCTTATAACACATGGTGTCCAAACTATAGGATTTTCCAGGTCACTCAGCCATTTTGATTGCACCTCTTAAGAAAACAACCAACCCTGCTACAAAGCTTATTAGTTATCAAACCATGCCTCTGGTAAACCCTTTCTTTGAACCTTCAAAAATAAAGATTGAAGTCAGACAGAGTCAAATTCCAAAAATTAGACTGTAACATAAGAACTGCTGTAGAGGACCAGAGCAAGCACCAGATTTAGAATCCTGATTTAACTGGCAGTGACCCAGGAGAGCATTTAAGAACAGGGCAGATGTGAATTTCTTCACATTCAATGGCAAATACTTTGGTTTAAATATTTCCTCAGTCAGAAGTGATGCTTTTTAACTGGTGTTTCTTCAGAGCTTGGTGTAATCTTTCTGGATGAACAGAATGGAACAGAATATTTCAGTTGGAAGGAACCTGCAATGATCCAACTGCCTGAACAATTCAGGGATGACCAAAAGTTAAAGCATGCTATTAAGAGCATTGTCCAAATGCATCTTAAACACTAACAGGCTTGGAGCATTGTCCACCTCTCTAAAAAGCCTGTTCCAGTGTTTGGCCACACTCTCGGTAAAGAAATGTTTCCTAATGTCCAGTCTAACCCTCCCCTGGCGCAGCTTTGAACCATTCCCTCCCATCCTGTCACTGGATCCCAGGCAGAAGAGCTCAGCACCTCCCTCTCCACTTTCCCTCCTCAGGAAGCTGTAGAGAGCAATGAGGTCGCCCCTCAGCCTCCTTCTCTCCAAACTAGACAAGCCCAAAGTCCCTAGCCACTTTTCATAGGACATTCCTTCCAACCCTTTCACTAGCTTTGTTGCCCTCCTCTGGATGCATTCAAGGACCTTCAAATCCTTCTTAAATTGTGGGGCCTAAAACTGCACACAGTACTCAAGGTCAGGCTACACCAATGCCGAATACTGCAGGATAATTGTGTCTTTTGAGTGGCTGGTTGTACTGTGTTTGATGCACCCCAGGATGCGGTTTGCCTTCTTGGCTGCCAGGGCACACTGCTGATTCCTATCGAGCCTGCTGTCCACCAGCACACCCAGATCCCTTTCTGCAGGTGTGCTCTCCAGCTACTCCTCTCCCAATTTTAACTCGTGCCCAGCATTACTCAATCCTAGGTGCAGAATCCAGCATTTTGACTCATTAAATTTCATCCCATTAATCATTGCCCAATGCTCCAACCTATCTAGACCCCTCTGCAAAGCATCAAGTCCCTCAAGAGAGTCAACAGTACATCCCAGTTTGGTATCAGCAGCAAGCTTGCTAATGGTGCATTCAACTCCCGCATCCAGATCCTTGATAAAGATACTGAACAGAACTGGCCTTAGAGCGTAGCCAGATGTAGCCCCATTTACTACAATATTTTGACCTCTGCCCTTCAGCCAGTTCTCCACCTATCACACCGTGAACCTGCTCATCTCACAGTTGGACAACTTGTCCAGAAGGATGCCGTGAGGTACAGTATCAAAAGCCTTACTGAATTCCAGAAAAACTACATCCACCGCCTTTCCTTCATCCACTAGGAGGGTGACCTTATCATAGAAGGATATCAAATTAGTTAAACAGGAGTTTCCCTTTGTGAACCTATATTGACTGTGCCTGATAATTGCATTATTCTTTAAATGCCTTTCAGTAGTACCTAGTATAATCTTCTCTGTAATTTTTCCAGGAACTGAGGTTAGACTTACAGATCTGTAGTTCCCTGGGTCATCCTTCATGTCCTTTTTATAGATTGGAATAACGTTGACTAGCTTCCAGTCAACAGGGACCTCCCTAGACTCCCAAGACCTTTGGTAGATGGTTGAGAGGGGTTCTGCTATAACATCCACCAGTACTTTGGGATGAATCCCATCAGACCCTATGGACTTGTGAACATTCAGCTGATACAGCTGGTCACTTACAATTTCTGTATCCACAAATGGACAGTCACTGTTCCAACACTCATGGTCGTTTGATACAGGGGACCGAGCAGCCCAAGGTCTATCAGTATTATTAAAGACTGAGGCAAAAACGCTTTTTCTTCGTCCCTGTTAGTCAGATGACCATCTTCAATAAGTATGTATCCAATGTTTTCTTTAAACCTCCTCTTACTATTAGCATACTTTAAAAAGCTCTTCTTGTTACCTGACACAACACTGGCCAATTTCAACTTTAATTGAGCTTTGATCTTTCGTGTCTTCTCCCTGCATATATGAACCACAACTTTGTAATCTTCCTGCAAAGCCTGAACTTTCTTCCAGAGATCATACATTTTCCTTTTCATCTTGAGCTCCGCAAGGAGTTCCCAGTTCAGCCAATCTGTCTTCTGCCTTGCTTGCAGGACTTTCAACACAGTGGAATTACCTGCTCCTGTGCTTCTAAAAGATGGTTCTTAAGGACTGACCAGCAGTTGTGGACTCCTAAGCCATCAAATGCAGATTCCCAGCATGTTCTGCTGAATAGATCCCTGAATAGCTTAAAATTTGCTCCTGAAGTCCAAGTCAGCAACTCTGATGTCCTTTTTTTTATTACAACTGAAAATTTTAAACTTAACAATTTCATGACCTCTGTGGCCAAGACATCACATCCCCCACAAGTCCTTCTCTATTCATAAACATCAGGTCTAGGAGGGCCTTTTTTCTAGTCTGTTCACTGAGTACCTGTGACAAGAATTTATCTCCTACAAACATCAAGTATTTCCAAGACCTACTCGTCACAGCAGCATGTTATTTCCAGTGGCAAAGGGTGCAAAAACAGTGGCTTATAATCACATCTGAAAGTTCTCTTTTTCATGTATTAGTATTCCTAAACCAAGGATCTGACCTAGAGATCTAAAATCAGATGAAGTGGTTCCCAGCGAAACAGCAGTGAAACTGATATTTACAAGTCCAGATAAAATTTGCAGTATTTCCAGGGGCTCGCAGAACCTGCAGCTCTAATGACAAGTGGTTTTGGAAATCTTTTTTTCTCTGCACGGCAGATTGTAGGCATTTATGCTTTTTAAAGGCCCACAGAGTGTACTTCTTCCTTTTCACTTAGACATCTTTAAATATTTATTCCTTTGTTTTTCCATTGTTTTCATATCTGAAATTCGGTTAATAGTGTGCTATACCGGTGACTCTTTCTGAAATAGCTTTTATAAGCTGTTTCAGAGCTGTCTCCTGTCATGTTTCACCAAGCGCAGGCAAAGAGGAATTACGAATTCATTTATGCTAAGCAATGCTTTCCTGCTCAAATAGCACCCACAGTTTTTTTCATGGATACAGGCAGAATATGGTAATACCCAGCACAGGAGAGGGATTCTTGTGCCAGTCACGTCCTAGCATGAGAGGAAGGAAAGATAGCTTGCTCCTTCCTTCTACATGAATGCTGGTGGATCAGGCTGCAGCCGGCACAATTTCCATCAACCCTGATAAATGAACTTGGATTTGCCCTTCCTCTAGTGGGTTCTGAGAGGCACTTCATGGCACCATCACAGCTTACCAGTTACCCGGTTTAGGCTTTCCCTTCCTCCTCCGGCTAACCCGAAATTCAGAGTACCTTCTCCACCCGGGGTTACACCAGAGGGCTACAAAATATCTCTAAGCAGATAGATCTGAACTGAGTTTGAGAGACGTGAATTTCTATTTTAATTTTTTTGAGAGTTAAAAATTCATGGAAAAATGAGGAAATAAACCATTACTTTCAAAATGAAGTAAAATGCCTGTCATATAATGCACTCTGATTTTTTTCCAACCATGTATAAAATCTTTTTAAAGCTGATTTCTGTTCCTATCTTTTCATTGCCAGTGGTGACAAAGCAGCATTCAAAGATAGACTAAAATTTTTTATTTGTTTGTGTTTTGGAGAGAAATAAGGCCAAACTGAAAATTCACGTATTCATAGCATCTAACAAAAAGGAAAAAGAGGGGGGAAAAGACACATAAAGAAGGGAAGAAAACTGTCTTGAGTGTTAAATGATGTATGATAAGTTAATGTTGATAATGCATCATCTTTAATCATAGCGTGGATGATGGCAGTAAAGCAGAAACATGGAACATGAAAAAAGAATGTTAATTGAAAAAGGGAACAAAAGTTTTAATCAAAGAATAAGGAACTCGTAAAATGACAAGATTAATAAAAAAAATGCAGAAGCACTAGGGTTGCTTTGGAAGCAATTAGTTACTATCCTGGAAGGCTGTGCAACAATCAGCCTTTAATGTACTTAATGGGCTTAAAGGTTATTTCTCACCCTCAACAATTCTCCATAATTCACTTCAGTCACAATACAAAAATCACTGGAATATTTAACTGAGTATTACCTGCTGAGGCATAAATGCTTCATTTCTGATAGGGTCTTGGAGGTAGGGCACAGCATTTTTAATATAACCGATTTGCATATAAATGTGTTTCCTTGCATATTGGGCTCTATGGAGAATTCGGGAAAAAAAATAATGTATTTGTCCACTGTTATATTTTAAAAGTGGAATAGAAATGGGGGAAGGAGGAGGGCAGAAGAAAGCTGGAGGGAGGCATGAAAGCTTCTTTCATAACTATGCTATCACTGTAATCAGTGTAATCATCTACACAGAGAGCCCGTTCCCTTCCCGCTCTGAGCGAGGCTTGGCACCAAAGCCCAAACTTAAACCAAAATTCTCAATTTTGCTTTGGAATGTGCAAAACCTGCACACAACCCCCAAATGCGCCCCGAATGTCTGAGCCTCTAAATCCAGATTTGAACATTGGCTTGTCTCTACAGCAGAGTAACAGCTCCCAAAAAATGTCTTCACCGTTCGCAAGGAGATTTATTTTGAACTACTGTGCAAAACAAAGACAAAACATTAGACTTCTACACATGCCTACATCCATTAGGGAACCAAGAAACCCAAACACTTATTTATCCATATATTTACTTTGGACACTGGCTGTCAGTGTATTGTATTTGACTTGCCTGAGCTAGTTATCACAGACGTAGGTGCAGAAAACAGCGAGGGGCCTAGGAGATGAGTGGAAGCATTGGATAGGCATAATATCCTGGGCTTTAAAAATTGTCAAGTTTAAATGTTTTCAAGTCTGAATAACAGCTCATGGCACAAAAGATTTTTCTCCACCTCATGCCCCTCAAAAAATCTTTCTGTTGCATGAAATTCTTGTCAAAGTTCCTATGTATACATTAATTAGATGACTCTGTAAATTTTTGTTGTGAAGAAATATGAACATATTGTAGCTGCATTTAATAATTTGTCTGTTTTAGCTTTATTTACTGAAAAAAGCTCTCTCTTTTTTTTTTTATTTGCATAAAGTGTCAATGGCAATATTTTGTTTTAATCTAGCAACCTGCAGTTTAAAAATGTCCTGTTTGATTTCCCTAGGAACTGTGGAAGCTGAGGTCCCAGGTAGCAGTAATGTTGACTGAGACATCAAATGATTGAGATTTTTTTTTTTTTTACTGTTATTCCTAGACCTCTATTACTCACAAAGATAAATGTTTTTCCTTATATTTGTATAAAGCATTCTTTTTTTCCTGCTTTAATTGCTAGCTTACATTAACTCTTCCGTGGTGAGCCCGTTTGACATCTCTAAGCTATTTGTGTTATCTCTTACTTTTTGTTACAGACGGCTTCACGTAACTATGAAGGATTCAAGATCAGACTGAAAATTTTAAGTAATAAGAATAAACATACATAATGACGTCTAAGTGAAAGCCGTGCATGAACAGCACATGTTCTGCCTGTGATTGCACTTCATCATCTCACGTGAGACACGAGAGAAATAAAGTGCATTAACACTATTCACTCACAAAGAGGGGAAAAAAAAAAAGGGGGGGGGGGGGGTGGAATTTAGGAGGGGGTTGTCCTACCCTGAGCACACTGCGGTGCAGTTACTCAGCCTGCTGCAGGAGGTGAGTCACTGCCTGCTGAGGAAGGAGGGGGCGAGCAGGGAGCTGAGTGGACGTGCAGAGAGACGACTCTCGCAATCCCAACTAGGAGCTGCGTCCAGATTGCCACCCACCAGGGACCTGGCTTGGCCAACGTCTCCCGTATCCTGGTGGTTGTCTTGTGCACCCAGAGGAGACCTAGGTGTTGGTCTCAGTGCCTGACTGTTGAAAGGAGCTTCAGGTGTCAGCCCGGTTGCTGAGGAAGAAGAGAAGGTGAATCCAAGAGTCCTACCTGTTTTGCGCAAGGTCTGTGAGCTGGTCACTGGGGGCTTGGCTCAGCCTAGCTCTGCTTCACGCCTGATATGACAGACCAGGCCACAGGGCTGCCTTACACCTGTGATCAGATCGTGTGGGTTTAAAAACAGCAGCTGGCCTCCTATGGGGAGTAGGAGTGATACACTTCACAGAAGCTGTCAGTGGCAAGTAACAAGCTGGACACTGCACGACTTGCCTGAAAGGCAGCAGAAGTACGCATCACTGCAAGGAATGCAAAATCAGCTCCCTTTCGACTGCAAAATGCTCTTTTTCCTTTAAATTCAGCCTGTAACCCTGACTGTTCTGGCCCTCTTGTCTAAATGAAGAAAACATGCAAGTTCATGTTTTTCCTTTATTTGAAAATATAAGGACCATAAAAACTCAAGCCCTCCTTTTCTTTTTTTTTACTTAGCTGATTTAATCTTAATGTCAGATAAAATCCATATGAAATGCTTCAACTCTTACAGCGGTTTCAATCTAAAATTATTCTCTTTGCACCATCCTTTTTTCTGCAGAGTTTCAGAGGATTTGGTGGATCAGACCACAATCTTTCATCAGATATTTTCTGCATTTGGCTTGCCAACTGATAAATCCCTCGAGTATTTCCTTCAAGAGAAATGGAAGTTGACTGTTTCTCCCCCCTTGCCTCCCCACACTCCCCCTTTCCTTCTCTGGAAAAGCACTATCATCTTGGTTGGTGGAAATATCACTTAATCCTCCTTCTCTCTCAGGTTTGCACAAGCTGTCCCCTTTTGAAACAAATATTGCTAATTTAGCATTTATGGAAGTAGCAGTTCAAACACTACAAAATTCATATAGCGTTAAATTGTAACATCTTTCCTTCTTTAAGTGGAAAATGAAGCTGTGTCAAACGACTTGGCACCGGGTGTATTAATGTGCAGTTTGAAGGATGTTTCCTGAATCTTTAGGGAATGCTACACTTATAGTTTAATATACTTTAAATATTTTATTTCATTACAGCAGGATAGGCCTTTGTACTTGGTGGAATGGACTTTTTCACAGAGGAAATAAGGAAACTGACAAGAGAGATCCACATGAGAGGATAAGAGCAAAATACATTCTGTATGTGCAGCAGCAAACTTTAGGATGACGGGCAAAAATGTTTGACAGATACTTAAAATACCAGACACTATCTACAAGGTATTTAGCCAGATGGAGCAGTTACATAAATCTACTTGAATTCTGTAGTAAAACTAAACAAGTTTAGATCTGTTGGTACTGAGTGTTCCCATCCCATATGCAGTCCTTTGAAATCAATAGTAGTTTCTCCTATCATTTCAGGCTTTGGAGATGACCTGTTCTCTTCTGTGATCAATTTGTTGGCTGTTATGAACTGTTTCCTACTCAAAGGCAGCTCCTGCGTTCTTGTTCTCCCCTCACAGGTTTTGCTCCCAGCAGCCTCGTGATATTTAAAATTATTGCAGTAGTGACAACAATTAAATAAAAATATCTGAGATGTTCCAAGTTATTACAGCAAAGCTCTAGTCTCATAGAATAATTTCCTGCTTCATCAGACATAAAGCACTTATTTTTCTGTACACATCTTCAAAGACAAATGCTGGAACTTATGAAATAAACCATATTATTGCTTTGGATTAATTAGCAGATGGCTTAATGATATGCACTAGTAATTGCTACTGCTTGCACATATTTGATTATACTTTATTATCATAATTGTGTTTAAAATACATCATAGCCATTGATATTTTGTGTTATGTTTATAATTGGTTAACAATTTCCCTAAGAATTATGAGTTTTGCAGAGATTGCTATCTCGTTATGTTCTATGTCAAAAGGATTTTTAGGCAGCTTTTTTATCCTGGTAAAATAAAGATATATTCAAAATATGGATTAAGTACAGCCATACACAGCGCTGATAATTATCATTTTCAAACAGCCTAGTCCATCGTACCTTCATAAAATTAATTCACCACTTCATCACTGTTCACAAATGATAATCATCCTCTTGTCTGACTAGTTCTGTTGAAAATAAAGACTACAGTAATGTTAATTTTTCAAGTCTTCAGACACAGCTTCAGTGTTCCAAATTCATTCACACTATGAATGAATCTGAGTGTCTAAAAATACTTATATACTTATAGTGCCAAGGAGGATTGCAAAAGGTAATAACTGTCCATTTCTCACAATATGTTAAGCTGCCTTTGGGTCAAGGACAGACTTATTTATTTCAATTATATAAATTGCAATAATACAATGACTTGCTCTTTCTCTCAGTTTTCTGCACACCAAAAAAAAAAAAAAAAAAAAAAAAAAGTCCAAAAAGTCATGTTAAAGGTCTAAACTCAAGAAGACAAAAAAGTTAAGAGAAAGACTCCCATCCTGAATTCATGCCGTCGTGCTGAATGACTTATGCAAAACTGAATGCAGTTCTCCAGCTTCCCATTTTAAAGCTAACCAAATAGTATATGAGGACAAACTAGTCCTTTTTTAACCTTTTGAATCTGTTGGGTTTTTTTTTACAGTTCTTCAAAAAGTTATTAAGGAAAGTTGATAACCATCAGGTCACAGATAATTTCTATTAAGAAACAAAATCTAGCCCAGGAATAAGGAAATTAGAAGACATTAGCAGCCAACTCTCATTAGAAAGATGATGGGGTAGAGTACTATATGGCTAAGCTGTAGGCTAAGCTGAATGATCCATAAAATTGCCTGAACAGGAAAATTAAATATCCCTGGACAGCTCTGTCAGATGTTTTGATTTTTACCATGAAGCAGAAGTCCAAAGCCAACACATTATTTGGGTTTTAGTTACTTTTTTATTCACAAGGAGACATCATAACCCACACAGAAAGATCTAGAGCTCTCCAGTGGGCATGACCCTGGATGTGGACAAGGTGTAAGATTACAAAAACCCTTGAATTTCAGAGGTTGAGGACAAAAGTCTCTGGTTTAAAAAAAAAAAAAAAAATACTTTTATGTCTCAGTTTTACAGTAGTGACTCATGAGTACTGTGGTTCTTCTTCGTTGTCCACTACTGCTGGGCTGAGTTTCCCCAGTCACACAGAGATCATTGTCTTCTGCATGTTCAATTCACAAATACCTGTGAGCCTGCTACAGGATTTCAATGGTTGTCAAGGCACCAATGTAGCTGATTTCCATTTTGAAATAAATTCATTTGGATTTAAGTCTTTAAAACTCATACTGTATCTCAGAGAGTCAGACACCCTTAGAAAAAAAAATCTGTTTCATTAAAGAAATTAAGATCATTGTTTTTACTTTGTTTTGCCTGATCCATACACTTTTAATTAGGCAATGTTCTGATTGCTTTCTCGTATCAATTCTCCAGTGTCAAATAACTTATGATCTAAATCATGAAAATGGAAATATTCTCTTATATATATTGACAGATTGAGCTTGGCTGCAATTTTCACTGGATTGTACTTGTATCTCGAGGCCTTCCTTTTACTCAACTATATGTTGTATAAAATAACCTATGAGGGAACAGAAGGTCCCTGATGCTTACAGCAGATTCTTAAATCCATCTTTAGCTATGGACTTTTGTTCCAAAAGTGCTGAGCACCTCTGAGTTGCATTAAAGCCACTGTAACAGAAAATACTCAGACTGAGAATAGTATCAATGTGATTTAGACACATTAGTTTTGAGAAACATGTTTGAAAATGCCAGCCACAAATTTTAATAGTTCTATACAGCAATCATATAAGTAGTCTCATCAAAAAAGGCCTCTTTAATATGCAGTTATTATATCTGTTGCAACTACAATTTAGTATTACTCCGTTGCATACAGGAGAATTTTTATTGCTGAAGTTTCTATGGGAATAACATCTGAGACACCATCAGTACAAAGAAATGGCAAGAGCAATCTGCCTTAGATCAAAAACAGAAGCCCAATTTGAAGTAACTCTAGGAATATGCTCTAAGGAGAATAGAAGACAGACGTCTTAAATATTGTAAGGAATGCTAGTGAAAGCTCGTGGTGGGATTTGAATACTCGCTTTCACTTTTTATTACTGTCCACTTAGTAATTGTCCTTGCAGAGGAAGCCTCTGCAGAGGCTCCTACGTTGAATAACTCCACATCCCTGTAAAATGAAACCTGGGCTAAGTGAGCAGGATGGTATATTGATGCAAAGCAGCGCTTCTCCCACAAGAGTCTATAAAATTGTATGGCAAAACCCTACTGCCTAAAAGGCCATGGGGGAAGCTAAGCTAAAAAAGCCGCTGAAGTATACCCCTTTAACCAGGCAGACCATCCAAGCCAAACACAGCAGCAATCAAGACAAGTCAGAACAGAGCCCTTTCAGTCCCAGCATATCTCTGTTTCCCTTCTTTCAATTTCAGTGACTACCATTCATAGTTTTCATTTTACATTATAAAAATGCATTTTATATGACATTTATAATCCAGAGTTAGAAAAATGCTGTTTTGATTTGAATGGGTCACTCTGAAAATGTAAGTAAGCTCTTTAAAAATATGCACAGTTTAATAGATCATATAAATAATACAGGTGGCCTTTGGGGGAAATATAGCATGCAATAATTATTTTGTCTGGCATGGTTTGCTTCCAATCTTAGATTTCACTGCCATCAGTTAAATGACTTTGTCAGCAAAAGTGTTATCAAAATTACACACATATTTTCCATCCATTGGCAGTGTAAATTCTCTAAGAGGTGATTAGCACTGGATACCAAAAGGAATGATTGTCATGGCTCAATTTAATTTAAAATACATATTATGATTTAATTGCTTACAGTAAGCTGACGTGTATGAGCGGGGCTATTAGGAGTAAACAGGACTCTATAAAAGGTATAAATGAGGGGGTGGAGAACATCTGTTTTCAAGCTTTCCTATCTTAATTTTCCTCTGTTGCCTAAAGGCCCAACTAAGAGGAAAAGTGTTGCATTTTAACTTTATTTTTTTTTCACTGGATTGGCAGCTGGGCAGATCTTAGTCCCTGGGTGGTTTGAACTGCAGTAGCTGTGTTTTCACTAGCAAGTAGTGTGGCCCAGCTGAAACCCATCAGGATCCCATGCACCTCTCTTTAGCAGGTACTACTGCAATGGATGCCCTCTTGAGTGCACCTTCCTGTTTTGTTTCATCCCAGAATGAAACCACTGCTCTGCACACTCCATGATGATGCTACAGTGCAAATTAGCGCCCAGGATGGGGGGACAAACAACGGATTCACTTCTACTGATTTGAACTTAAACACTAACTCACCTGCACCCAGTTACTCCAGGGCTAGATGGCCCAAAGAACCCATTTTCTAGTCATTTGGGCTGCCTGCCAGCCTGTCTCTTCTATCCAGGGACGTTAAACCACAGCCAATTTTAACCAAATTAAGGGGAAGGTGTTGCATCCCCAGCTGAGCAGAGGACACAGTCCTGGAGTCACGGCCTTCCTGAAGTGACGGCAGCCAGCTCTTCCTTGCTGTGAGGGGCAGCCAGCCCAACAAGGAGTGCAGGGCAGCTGGGCATGTAGAGGGGTCCACACACACAAGTATCTGTGCAATTGGGCTTCACGCATTTTGTTGATCCTAGAAAATCTTGCCGGGTACGTTGTTTTCTGGCGTGTTTTCATGTATATTTTTAACAATAAAAGACATGTTTTAAGTATTGATGTGACTTTGGAAGCAAAAGTCTAACCAAAAGGTATGATATTCATGTCTGTTAACCTCCTTTATCATTTTGCATGGCTTCTGCATCTTTTTTAGAGTAGAGCTGATATTACATTGTATTAGGAGATGAATCAGCAGAGTCGATATGGGAATACTGTAAGCAGTGAAGGATGAGATGGATGAAAATGCCCTTCAAACCTACTTCAGTCATTTCAATTTAACCCAACCCAATACAGATTTTCAGTTTGTGCCATATACTCTCTTTAGCCCATTGACAGCGTTTGAAGAGAATCACCATGGGGACTCCAGCTAACTGTTTCTTCTGCTATTTCTCCAACAGACACCAGAGAAGATGACCCAGTAATAAAATGACCCCTACTCTCCCCTTCCTTTGAAGCTGCTTTTGGCCGCTTATCTATATGTGTGTGTTTGTACATTATGTATATGTGTATGGATATGTATATAAAATGAGTAACAATTCCTCTTGGATAAAATTTGGTTTCATTAAATAGAAAATGATGGATTATTTAGAATAACTTCTCTGTACAAGCAACCAGAGGATGTTATCTCCCTCTTGAATGCATAGACCCAGTTTCCTGTTGTGTATGCTATAAAAAGCTTTCATTTCCAATGGACTTCATACATGGTATTATTGTCCATTCTTACTCAGCTGGAATGATTTTATTTCTACAAGTCGTGTGCACAGAAAGGTCAGGAGTAACTTCAAATAACAGCCTTTAAATGCTGGAGGGAGGAGAATGTTTTCAAAGTTTTAGATGGAGTTGCTCTGGTATTGAGATTTTATTAAGTACTTCTCAGCCACAAAATGGAGCACCTCAGATCTAATTTTAACACTTTTTCTTAATATTAACAATCTTTTCATGCTCCACAGGACAGCTGACATACGTGTTTAGTTCCTTTCTTTCCAAAAGAAGTATACATGGCAGAGGAAATACCTGAAACAAAATTTTGCTAAAATTGCCATGGAAGTATTGGAAAACATGTCAAAGACCAGGAAATGTGAATTGCTATAATCTTCATACAGCTGTGATGAAACTTGAAAAAGGCCATGTCCACAAAAATATCAGGCACAAATAATGTTTTTCACATTATTACTGATTACATAAGAGCTGAAACCTATTTCATTCCTTCAAGGAAATTTTGTAGGCATTGTCAAATTCTGTCAGCTACTTAAATAGTGTAATGCACATCTAAATTGGCATTACAGGCAATGTTCAACTGTATATTTTATCTAATGTATTACTTATGTTAAATTGTGTAGAGAGAGTAAGAATACTGCTAAAAAGCAAAACAACATATTCCAGTGACTCATGTTGCTCATGAGCACAAAAATGGTACCTTTTCCTTTGCTGGGATGTGAGATTTCAACCTGACTTTCTTCCCAGCAATGAAACTCCTTGGATCACAGAGGGCAGAAGAAATAAGGTGTGAATGATTGGGGTTCCCGCTCTTCTCTTCAGCTGTGGAAAGAAAATAGTGGGTCCCCCAGGGAAAGAATAAGACACAGCTCAGGAGAGGGAGAAACCAATGAGATGTTGGATCTGGTGGCTGGTACAAAATTATTCAGTCTATGTTTATAACTGACTGCGGAACAGCAAGAGAAACGGTGAAGTTTTGAATGACTTGGGTGCTAAAAAAAGTCAAATGCTTATGATTTCACCAAAAAGACTTGGGAAAAATTATTTAAGACCGGGCAAATTATTGAAGATCCATGCAGAATAATGCATAGAGGATAGAGGGAATAACTCTAAGCGCAATCATGGTCATTAAGTTGGGTACTACCACGGTGGGAAAGAGGTCTTGGAGTAATTGTAGATAGTCTCCAAAAGAGTCAGCTCTCAGAGAGCAGCAAGAGATGGCTGCTCTCTGTAGGAATGCTGAGGGGAGACTTGGGGAGGGGATGAAACGGGGTCCTGGGCTGCAGGCAGCATGAGGGGAGCCCTGGGGGTTGCTGAGCAGGGACAGTCAGGGCTAGTGGTCCCTTCAGGGCACTGATATCTGGTCAGTGATCAAAAGACAGATTCTGGGGCTTGTTAGAAATAATAGCAAAAAAGTATTGTTACAACATTATACACTACATGCATGGTGCCCCCACAGCATGAATGGCATGTATGCCATTCTGCTGCTTCACTGCTGGGAAGTGCCCTGGAGCTACAGAGGATAATTTGCATACAAGGGGCATGATCAGAGGAATGTGACGGCTTTCACTACGAGGGCAAACTAAGCAAGGTTAGTTCTTTAGCTTGGAAAAGAGATGACTGGAATGAAATTTACTGTGACAGCGGTCTATAAAATGAGGAACTTGCAGAATTCATAAAACAAGAACCAGTGGAGAGTTTACGAGTCACTAGGCAGTAAGGTTACAAAACCTGATTTTGTAGAGAGAAATCTGTGGAAATCATTGCTAGAGGATATTTGAGAGACCAATAAAATAAGTGAGTTTTAAAAAGGATTGGTCAAATTCAGAGTGGGTAGGGTCACCAAGGTACTACTGAACATGGGGTACAATCTTTGTTCAAGTGCCTAAACTATCACCGACTGAAAGGCTTATGCCTTTATGTAGCATTGGACACCTTCAGGGAAAAGACACATGTTAGTTTGATACAGCATGACAGCTTTTATTTTCTCACACCTACTTAGTGAATAGAGATTCAGATCCTCCTCTTTGATCTCATTTCTCATCAATGTCTCAACTTTTCAGTACTCAGACAAGTAGGAGCTCAAGACAAGCTATGTCCTGTGAGAGTCTGTCTCGAGAAGAAATATCAGGCAGTAACTATGTGTATTGAAAAGGTCTGGCATGGAACAAACTTAAGCATAAACATGGTTAAAAAGTAACCCCAGAGTCTCTGTAGAAGGAGTTGGGCTTCTGACAACTCTTCCTATAGCATTATTCAGAAAGATATGTAGGCATATGTATGTGTGTGTGTAGTCCTGGGTAATAAATCGCCAGCACATGGAGTACCAGATGAGCCTCCTGTGCCTTTCTCTAGTTAATCCATTTGCAAGCAAATACTCCTAGTAAGCTAAACCAGCTCCAGCAAAATAAACCTGTTTCAGCCAAGTGGCAATACTTGTTTTGTGAATATCTGACTGAATTCATGCTGTCAAACATCTATTATGTAGAGCATTGCTCTCAAGCCAAAGCAGCATGTAGATGTGTTAATTATTCGTCTTGTTCATCCTTCCCTCAAGCAATGTTTTAATGAAAGCCTCAGGCAAACCCTGACTTTCTGAATACCTTACTAAGTACTGTACTTTTCTAATGTTCAAAAATGAGGGATGAAAACTGTTTTTCTTTTGTCTTTGTCCCCAAGCATCTTCTTTTGTGAGATTCAGAGTAGGCAAAGTTCCTTTCCACATCTTTACCTGTTTCCAAGGTTTTGTACTGCAAGTGCTGAGAAAAGGTGAGGGAAGAGCAGAGAGCTGCAAACCTCTTCTTTTTGTGGCTTAAGAAGGGCTCTTCCCTACAAGGGTATTTGGTTATTCTGACCACATTTTCGTGCAGCCATCCCTCCTTCAAGCCAGGAGCAGATTGTGGTACCCTGCAAAGAAGCAGCACAGTGGAAGCACAGCCTCTCTGCATCCTGTAAGTAGCCCACGTCGCTCCCATAGCCCTTTCTAGACAAGAGCATGTAAATGCAGGAGGATTTTGCCCCTTTTTTACTTCCTCCTCTCCATTCACAAAGAAGGTCAGTATCATCTGAGCATCTTTTTCAGACAGTTAAGATGCCTGTACTTTCTTATGGACTCACATCCAAAGAAGTGGGAAACATGGGACAATTCAGCTTTCCTCCTTTGCCCCTGTTTCTTCCCCCGTGAAATGGCAGATAGTAAAATTTATCTGTATGGAGAAGGAGAGGAAAAATTTTAGGTTCAGAGATAAGGTGTGATATATTTGAGCTGTCAGGTATTTAAGTAACAATAGCCATGAGAAATGCTGTTTGGTTTGCTGCTGTCATTCCTGCTTTTATCTTCCTTGGAGACATTTATATCTTTTTCCCTCTTTTTTTTTTTTTTTTTTACTCATTATTCCCTTTTGTAATTCTTTTTCCCTTTAAGTTGGTTTAGTTATGCAAGAAAATCTGGAGTATAAGGTACTGTACATAAATCCTGGGAATTATTCATTCCATCTCATTTGGCCTTTATTTTCAGTAGGGCTCCAATCACCATTACTGTTCTCTTTTGCAAGTAATTTAATGGTTGACTTCGTTTTCATAAGGGTCTTCACTGTCGAGTAAGTTCTTCAATTAATTCCCTATTGCCCCTACCAGTTCTGCTATATTTGCGGTGTAAACAGATAGGTTTATTTGCATCATTTAATGGTGAGATATGTGTATAGAGCGTGTGCAGGGGGTGTCATTTTACTTTTTTTAAGCAGCTTTGTGCTGTAGGTACAAGGAGAAGAAAATTGTGTGTCAGGCACCGCTCTGGACCCTGTGTGGGAGGAGAGCAATTTCCAGCCCTATCCTGCAGTTCTGAATTTAGCAGAGAGGAATTTAAGCACATGATGCAAGGCAACTGCTTAAAATCTCATGTCATTTGCTGCACAGAGAATTGGTTCAAAATTCAACCCAACACTGCTTGAGCCTGGCAAGTGCAGAGGAATTCGTTCAGGATCCTTGAGCTGGAGGAAAGTTAGTTATCTCTTAAAGTCATCGGTTCCTTCCAGAGCTGCCCCACCAAGTACACTGCTCCTCTGGCTTGCAGCTGTCCCCATTGTCCCTGGTGGGTGGCTCAGGGGCTATCAGAGTCATTGCTCAAAAATGGCTCTTTCCAGTTTCTTCGTTGGGCCTCTGCTGTCCCGTGTTATCCCCCTGCCCTGCATACTGGTGTGCGACGAGTCATTTAGACTTTGTCCCACTGTATGTGAGAAGTTCACAGTCCTCTCCTTGGAGTTTCCAAATACTTCCCCTGTGCCCCCACCCTGCTCTGAGTCTGCTCTCCGTGCCATGGCTCTATGCCAAGATATTAAGACAATCTTTCAGCGCTGAGGTACAGTGCTCCTCCGTGTGACTGGGAAAACTAACTCCAGCCAGTGCTAGTGGTGAAAACAGACTATTTTTTCTGTGATCTGCCCCTTATAGTGAAATGAAGTATAACTTTTAGACACATCACAGTTGCTGTATAAAGTGTGCATAAAGAAATGAGCTTTGTTCACATTGCTTAAGCAACCTTAATTCATAAATTGTCGCTTTGAAAATACATACACATACACTAGAACAACATTTTCTAAATGTCACAGCAGCACTGCGTCTTTTGAAAGATGATGTATGTATCTCATTCTGTAAGGGAAAGAGTGGGGAGGAAGCTGACAACTCATTACTCTTGAACAATAAAAAAAGAACGCTACATTACTTGAGTATGTGAGGTATTTTTAAAATAAAGTAGAATAGTTCACATTTTATGGCATCACCCTGAAGTCAAAGTGAACAGAGACTCAATTCCTGAACTTAATTGAAGAATAAAATGCTGTGACGCTTCTCAGCACCTCCACAGGCTATTGGCATCCCCAGGTTGGAAAGGGCTGGACTGGGGAAGAGTGGAGAATATTAACTCTGGTTTAGAATTGACCATTGTGTGGATTCCTTTCAGCGTAAGCAATTGTAAAGTCACCTTTCACATATTCCCCATATTTCATCCCTTAAACCTATACGTGGATGTTCATTACATGAAATATCAGGCCAGGCAGCAGCACTGTCTGTCTTCGTCTCGACTTTCCCACATCATGATGAGATCCACAGACAGCTCCACTTTTGCATAAATGAATGAGGTCCACTGGCCTTATAATGAAATTGAAACAGACTCCATCTTGTAAGCAAATGAAACACACGGTTGAACCCAGGAGAAGGACATGGCCACCGTCACCGTTTGTCATCTCTTCTTGTTGGCCAGTTCTGAAGCAGAGCAATTTGTGAGCATGCATTCAGTTCAGCTGCAAGGCAAAAAAACCCTATGTTACAATGTCTATGGAATAACTCAACATTTTTGTACTACCAGTCCTTTTTCCAAGCAAACTGTAGGGTGAAAGGGTGAAATGGTGCTTTATTTCACCCATAGGACTCTTGCGGTAAAGGATAAATTGTATTCCCCATAATAAAAATCTTCGAAGTTAATGCGAGTGAGAGTGTCTTTATGCTGAGCTCCAATAATGTGTTTTTACTGCTGATTACGAGTTACTTCCCAGGGATAATTTTCACGGAGCACTCAGTTTTGAATGGATTCTAAAATTATTTCGCTGACTCTACCAATGCAGGAGAGCTTCCACGTCTTGCACACTGCACTGAAGAGTACCCCATCATAAAAGATGTAAAATTCTAAATAGGATCTCTGAAAGTATTTTGACAGACATCCCCTGCCCCTTTCCTAAACCTCTAAGTGTACTTCTCCAAGAACAGAGCCAGAAAAATACGTTATTCCTAGACAGCTGCTCAGCAAACCCCCGTGAAGTTAAGAGAGCTTTTCAAACTGATTGCAGCTGACATATGAGGTCCCATACCATTAACAGAGACAGAGAAACATTTCATTTGAATTTCCTTTCCAAATGGCCTGAAGTGCTCCCATTAGCTAACTAGAAAACTGAAATAGTTCTTAGTCTTTGATTTTGAGATTTCTTTTTTTATGTACACACACACACACATATGCACACCTCACTGTTAAAAAATCTGGGGTTTTGAACTGAATCACTCTGTAAGAATTCCACCCACCTGTGGTGATAACCTCTGTCATCCGCACCTGCTTAGGCTAGAACTTCCTCCATTTAGGACCCTGTCTTGTGAGGAGACTGGTACTTTTCTTTCCCCAGCCTCTGTGGTTTATTCTTAGACCAGACGCACCTCTGTGCTATTTGATTGCCTGAATATTATTTCTCCGTCACTGGCTAGCAGCCAGATTGCCATTCCCTTCTGAGTAAGTAACTTAAGATTTAATGAAAAATCCACATTACAACAGCAGCCAATCAAAAATAATTCTGTCAAACATATAATAGAAACTACTTTCTATTGAAACAGAAACCCACATAGGAAGTAGCCATTTTTATTTTGAACATTCAGTTTCTCGAAAAAAAAAAAAAAATCAAAATTCTGTTTGGTTTTATGTCTTGAGATCATTTGTGGAATTAAAAAGAATAGAGGACATCCTGAGGTAAAAGTCCATGGGGTTAAAATTTAATGACATATATTTTAAGCGAAATCCCAAAGGGCAAAATATCATCATTCTATTGCATAGTATTTCTACAGGAAAGAATGAAGAATATATATTTATCTGGGTGCCTTATTGTCTCTGTGCCTTGATATCTTCATTCTTTTTTGATTGCTTTTAAAAATCATGGGGTTTCCGTTTGGCGATTGTCTCTATCACGCTAAAGCTCAAGCAATGCTACACCGTTGCAACACTTTTACTGCTGGGGTGCAGGTAGTTACTGTCACATAGCTTCATCATAGGCCACAGAGGAGAGAGGTGATAGACCCGGTTTTCAGTAACTTTCGTTTTTATAAGCTGGCTGATGCTGGATTTTACTACAACACAAGTAGCCTACGTGGTCCTAGTTGCTGGCTGGGGTTAAACCATGACAGCATTAAAGGCCATGATATCTGAAATACTATTGATGTGTCAAAATTGTCTAGAGTTTAGCTACATCAGCAAGTAGAGGACACCAAGAGGAGAGATCTGCAGAGAAAAGCAGTCGTTGCCGAGGATGTACCACCTAAATGGAGGCATGTCAGGAGATTTTATTTCACATTTGCTTTCATTTGGTCCCATGGACTGAACTCCTGCTGGTGTCTGGGGGGTGTTAGGTATGGACTGCGTAGTCCCATCTAAATTCATGTGAAAGGACTCAGGTCCGCGCACTCAGTGACTACTCTGTAATGAGAACTAAAGTATGGTCAGCAGAGACAACCGGGAGATTTACTTCCAAAGAGCCCACCTGGTCTGACCAAAAACGTTAATAGAAGTGCACCCAAGGGAGACCAGGATCTCTCAAAGCAATATTTCCCGTGGTGTTCTCATACTCTCATTTTACTCAGTATAAGACTTTAACGACTCAAAACTGTGTTGTGAATTTAGGAGGTTTAGCATTAAAGAATAATGCTATTTGAAAAAAAGCTGGGATGATGAATTATGTGATACGTGTACTTCCAAGAGACATGTCAAACATTGAACATTGAGGCGGGCTGGCAGGGCGTTTTGCTTTGTTGAGTTTTGCCTTGTCCTGTGAATAACACTGAAGGATAAATAATAATGCATTGGAGAATACATACAACATGGTCCATCATCCCTTTTTGTTTCTAACTTTCCGGGAACTTTTCTGTTGACTCTAAGTTTGGTGTTTGGTTCTTTGTTTTCTTTTAATTCCCCTAGCAACCATAGTGTTGTCCTGGTTACAATAATACACATGCTTAGTACTATCTCGTAGGAATTGTCAAGCATGAGCAGCTACCCCATTGCTGCAGTGGGGTGGTGGAAAGAAGGCGCAGCAGCAGATAGCTCAGCAGCTGCCTTCTGCTCATGAACTGGTTACTTCTGGAGATAAAACAGAGTTCTATGTAATAACTTCAGATTCACCACCCCATGTTTTTGTCACACTGTTTTCAGGTGTGACAACTTTTATATGTTACATCTCTGTTGCTAGGGGAAATTTTTAGTGCTGCCTTTTTTCTTTTAACATATCCTAAGCCCATCTCAGACCCTGTATTGCTTAGAGAGATGAGATGGTGAATGATAAGGCAGAAAAACAAAGCTGTTATTTTTAAGTTTCAGCTCAGAGCAAGTTGCCTCCTTGAACAAGATTATCCTCTCCTGTGATCTTTTAAAAATATGTTTATAGTAAAATACCTACATTTTAAAATTTAAGTAGCTTCATCACTTTTCTTCTGTATCTTCCAATCCTCTAGAAGATATTTATTTCACATTAGTTGCTGAGATTTCCCACTGCCTTCAATTTCTAGAGAGTATGGAGAGGTAGATTGCAATTTATATTTTCAAAGCCATGGGTTATAGTGCTAGGTTTCCCATACGGTCAGCCTTAGTATCGGCACATTGGCTTCTAGAAAGTCATTATCGTTACAAACTGCTGCTGCAAAAATCTTATATCTCTTTCCTTTCCCTCTCCTGACTACCTGCAATGTGGAAAAATCCCTTTGCTTACTGTGCCTTTAAGAAATGCCTTTCCCTCAAATGAATGAAACAGTATATTCCCATATGGAAATTTGTCTTTGAGCCTCATGAGCTAGTGTCTATCGTGATGGCATCGCTGCAGGATAATCAAGTAACAGGGCAAAACACCACAAATTTGTGGAGTTGATGCATTTAATTCTCTTTCCACCACTGAAGATTGATCTGTAGGAACATAAAAAGATTAATTTTATCGCTTCTTGTCATGTGATGAGAAAAAGGCTATATGTACCTCAGGAAGGAAATGGAGCATACCAGTCATCTGTTAATAGCATGCCTGTTGTTAAATGTTGCAAGGAATTCTCCCTGGGCAGATGTCTTTATATAAAACATACCTGAATTCTACGATGTCTTCTTTCAGTTTTCCATTTGAAAGTGACATCCTTCTTTTGAAAGTGTCTATTTTTAGTTTAATTAAATATATTTCAAGTTAAATAACTATTTTAAGTTAAATAAAGAAAAGAGAGAGGGTTTTAACTTAGTAACAGGCTTTTTACACCTTTTGTATCTCATCAAAACTTAATCTTCTTTTTGAACAAGTTGCTTTTTGCATCCCCTCCCCATCAATTTCCTCCATTTAGTTACAGAAATTTTGTGGTTCAAGCCCAGCCAGCAACCAGGACCACGCAGCATCTCGCACGCTTCCCCCCAAGTAGGGTAGGGAGAAGAGGGAGAAAAGGAGGGGAAAGGGGGAAAAAAAAAAAAAAAAAACAAACTCATGGGTTGAGATAAAGACAGTTTAATAGAACAGTAATGGAAAACAACAATAATGGTAAAAGAATATATAAAATAAAGTGATACAAGACAAGCTGCTCTCACCGCCTGATGTTCGGTTGCCCATCCCATCCCAAGCAGTGATCACAGATTCCTGGCCCCCAGCCAGCCCCCATATATGTATTAAGCATGAGGTCTATGCTATGGAATATTTCTTTGTCCAGCTTCTCCTGTCTATTCTCCCTCTCACCTTCTATGGGAAGCTGAAAAAGTCCTTGACTAATGTAAAGATTACTTAGCAAAAACTAAAACAATATGTGTTTTCGGCATTATTCTCATATTAAATCCAAAACACAAGCAGCTACTAGAAAGAAAATTAACTCTGTCCCAGCTGAAACCAGGATAAAAACCAAAATACTCTTTACCCATTTGTATTCCTGATGAAATGTGAAACCTTACCATATGAAAACAATAAACGGCATTCTGCAAAAGCTCCGTTTTTTCACCTGTATGAGGAGCAGTCTTTTCTAGATTGCATTTATAAAAGTACAGTCACTCCCACCCATACTTGTTTTTATTGCTTGTATCTCAGCATCAGTAACACATCTAATGCAGGGCTGCTCTCTAGATTTGTAGGTGGATGGGAATGCAGTAGGGTCTAATCTTTGCTCACGATTCCTAGCTTCTACAGGAAGTAACAATGCTTCAGCACCAGGTTTCCTCATTGTGTAGATCATCTCAGAGTGCCGTTGTGAAGCTAGCAGAGAACAAATATGAGTTCCAAATGCTGATAAAAACCATAGGAAATGCTGTGTTTCTCTAGGAATGTGAAGTGGCGCATCCTACCCATGTTCTGGCATGTTCTGTATCATGTGCCCTGGGATTGTCCAACATGTGATGTTACAAAGAAGGGCACACTCGGACACACCTCACTTCAGAAGAGAACAGCTAAGTACTTAATGTGGTCCATGAGTAAGGAATTCCTTTATGGTTCTCTGTTCACTAATCTATTCCTCGGAGCATATTTGTTTACCCGTACTTTGACAATGTGCCATTCCTGTTGATCACGGAGATATCCAGCTGTTTAAAAAAGACACGCTTGGACCTTTTTTTTTCCCCTCTGATCTTGTGCAGCAGTAATTTCTGTATACGGATAGCCACTTCTATATACCGAAAGCCCTTAATCATTACTGTAAAGGTGAGTCTCTGGCAAGTCAAGTTTCTTTGAATATTGGCTCACTGTGAATGACAAGGTTATAAAACCCACTGTTGCTGATGTATTAGTCATGTTCTTGAAAACCAACTGATGATGTATATTAAGGGTTTAGCTACAAAGTAAACCTTTTGCATTATTAAAACAGTGGTATATATGTTTATAGATTACTATAACAGCCAATAAACTAACCGAGTAGAGAAGGAAAGAAGAAAATTACAAGGTTGTTCCACGTGATTTTATTTATATATTGTCTCTGTCTCAAAAAAATAGCATGGCCTGTGGGATTTAAAATTTGGTTAGAAAAAAATTATATAAGTTGTCTTCAAACATAAGAGAAATAGAACTATAAAGTACCTAAAATGGTGTATGTGAAGTACAGTGATTTTTCTTTACTTTTTTTTTTTAATCTCTCCACAGAATATTGCCAAAAGGACAAAATTGCCTTTTCTCTCAGGTGAGTGCATCTGTGATTTTTTTTGCATGAAGAGCTACTGAATGGACTTAGCTATAGATAGGGGGAATCACTCATTGGCTTTCAATAACTTTTAAAGTAAACCTTCTGCTTTAAAAAAAAAAAAATCAAATTACAAAACCAAAAAAAAAAAAACCCACAACAAAAACCATAATTAAGATCTTGATCTGATCTTTTTCCATAGTAATATTTACATTCAGGAAGTTTTGACCAAAGTGTCCTCCTTCAAAGTCTTAAGGACAATTTTGTTTGAGTGTCCATGGTTATTGGATGTCCTCATACTTAATATGAAGAATGATGCCATCCTTGAAACAAGTTCCCTTATTTGTATTAAATAATGCCTTGTTCGATGGAAAGGCTTCCTGGCTAGACTGCCAAATGGATAGTGGGTGTGAAATATCTGTGTTACATGTCCTACTTTTTCTTGAAGAAAATGAAAATTTGTATAAGTTTCTGAGCTCTTTCACTTTTATAAATTTCAGAGACATATGTGAAGGGAGTAGAAATAACAGAGTGCAGCCCATCACGGGGGACATCTTGAGCGATGGCTGAAAAACAATGTAATTGGTTGTTACAGCCAACGAATCTATTACGTTAGTGAAAGAGAACAGATTATAATGGACTTTCTGCATCATTTTAAAGGATGAAAAGCACATAATTATGACTGATATTTTCATTTCAGATACACTGTTCCCATACGGTTTATACAAAAGGTTGTTAACAAAATGTTTGTGTCAGAGACTCTGCGGGAAGACGGAACAAATAGGTGGCTTGTTGAACTTGTGCCAGAAAAATGTTCCACCCTGTCACTAAGTTGTTTGCAGTTTCTAAGACTTAATATTTGAGGTGACAATGACTTTTTTTTGTAGACTCCTGAGCTGTTATAGATTCAGTTTTAAAAATCCAGTTCACATTTAATCCTCTCCAGATGTTAAAAAAACCCTGTTCTAAGTAAATTATTTATTGTGTCAACATCAAGCTTTCATTTTTATCTTCTAATGAAATTTGAAACACCTTGTCAGATTGGCATGAAACTCATTCAGAAAAGTCAACTGAATTCTAATAATTTGGGTCCAACAAGGTGAAAAACAATAATGACTTGTATTTATTTACATGATGGAAAGATGGTCCCATTTTCTCATTAAGTTTCCTTTGGGCTTATGCTGGAAGGATGAAGAATACCTTGGACACAAGCAAAATGTAGGAACAGATACTAGCACAGTGGACTGGTTGGCTGTAGCAGCTGATTATACTGCTTGTCATCCGCTGTTCAAGGTGTCCCCTAGGAAAAGATGCATTCTGTTATTGCTGCTCCCTGAATGCTTAAAAAAAAAGTGCAACACCTCAGCAAGCTCTACAAGGTCTTATTTTGCAGAAATTCAGCAGAAGTATTTTGGGAAGCCAGGAGGAATCAAGCATATGTAGAGAATTTGTAAACTATCTTCATTTTCTGAGGAGAACAGAAATGTGTGGGTTGGAGGGGAAGAGAATTTTACTTGCTTTTATTCTTTATTTAGAAGTACCTAAAGCCTTTTTTAACAGCAGATGTAAAAATGCACAATTCAGATTGTACGGCTCACGTAAGAGATCTTATGTTAATGTTTTTCTAATCATAGTCACTCAGAACATTTATGGACTATACATCAGTGTGTTGATTTAGAGAAATTTTTCACAGATCTAGCCTGGACTGGATGTTGGGAAATATGTTACATGTGCACATGTGTACAATCGGATTTCATATAAGGATTAAGTGCTTTAATTAAAACTGTTTTTCTCATTTCCTACCATGAATAATGTTCCTAAGATTGTCAAAGCTATGTTTCTCCTAGATTGAAAGAATGTGATTTACCATGTCTTGTCAATATTTTTAAATTAACTGCATTAGTTCCTGATCTCTGACTAAAAACTTGGGAAATTAAAAAAAAAACCTATGTGAAGTATACACATAACAGCATATCCACTGTAAGAGCATGGACTGATGATATTTACTGATTTTTCTCTCTTCCGTTCTTGATACCCCTCACTATTCAGCACAGTATCTAAATGGATGTTCAGCTGCTTCAGTGTCAGGTTAAGTGTCTGCAGTATAGATCAATCATCTACTCCAGAAAGCTCAAAGCTAGCAAAGACAAAGGTGTTCTGATTTGGATGAATCTTACAGTCAATATCCCTGCATCCTGTTACATCCTCTTCAATGCTGATGGTTATAACATCCAGATCAAATGTAATTTCCAACAGAAATTCTTTTTCCCCAGAAAAAATATTTTCCCATTCAATCTTTATTCTGTCTTTGCTGCCTTATATCCTAAAACATAAGCACTTGCAAAGGCTACTAAAGAATACTTAAGGCATAGACACAAGCAGAAGCTTTTAAGTTTTCTACTGATCTGAGAGGTCTGGCTGTTCTGCATTCTTCCCTTTTATGAACAAGAAACGTCTCAGATCACCTAAAAGCTTTCAGGCCAGGAAAAGTTGCCATATATATAATCAAACATGAATTACCAATACTCATGCTAAGGGCAGGAAGAGAGAAAAAAATGCATAGGAGAAAGAAAATAAGCAGAGTTTTCCCTGAAAAATATGTGGTAAATATCACAATACCACAGGTTAGGAAAAAATGCAAGGGGAAAAGGAAGCATGACTTCAGAAGAATGGTGCATAAATTGCCAATTAATCCACAAGTTTTATACCATGATGTAGTCCATCCTAGGAATTAGTCATTTTGGGGCCCTTTGTGGTTAATTTGTGTAATTATCTGAAGCCTAATTGAATGATTAATATAAGGAAACAGAGTGGGTTAGAGAGATTAAAAAAATAGAGGGAAAGGAGGTGAAAATTAAAAAAGGATAAATGAAGGCATAGATGTCCAGAAACAGGGTGGGGCGTGCAGTAATTGACACATGAGGTTTGTGGATTGTATTGAAATACTCCACCAATAAAAAACTTATCCAGTTTACTATTTTCTGAGAAGAAAGCCTTGCCATAAATCAAGCTCCATTTTCTTAAAAGGGAGGATAATATTCTGCATCTGTTGAAGTTACTAACATTAACTCCAAAGGGACTAGGCTCTAAGGCAGTTCGCCCTTCACTGTATTACAAATTGTTTTGAATGTGATCATCATTATTCAAATGCAAATATTTAAGAAATTTATTTCTATCCAGAGAACGTAATTTAGCTGATGAGATGATACTGGAGTTCAGTTTAGCTGATGACGTATTTAGTATTTTAGCCTGAAAGAAATCCTCTTTTGTGATATGACCAGTGTGTATTAGGTAGTATTTCTTGCTTTCTAGAACTTTGCACTGTCAAGTTATTAATTTGTTGAGTAGAGTCTTGCTGGATTCATACTTATTTGCTAATATCTACATTGGACTTGGTTTGCCTGAGTTCATTTCTAGAAGTGTCATCCCACTTGATTTATACCTCATATGACTATTCAAAAATTCTGTTCTGTGGAGAAAAACACCACCACATAATAATATGTTTCGTCTTTGTTTCTGTCTCGGCAATTCATACCTAAAAATACGTATATACAACTTTGTTGCAGTATTCTAAAAAAACAGCAATCTGAAAATCAAGTTAGGTGATTTCCTTCTGCATCCTACCACAAACTCGCAATCACGTCCACTCCACCAGCTTTTCTTCATAAAGCCTTTCAGGCCTAGGGCCAATAAGTGTACCTTCAGGAAATAATTTTGTTTAGTGCATAAGTAGAGCCTGACTCATTCTTGCAAAGCTGCTCTAGGGTGCCTAGCGGTAAATATCACAAAAATTCTATTAAGCATTATGTTCTAATTTATCTGAAAAATGGTTACAAAAATGACATACACTTAAATAAAATTTCTGACTCACACCTGCTGAAATAAGTTTCCACTGTTATCTACGGCTGTTAGCTCTCACTCTGTGTTCTTCCCATTTTTCTCTGGGCAGGAGTATATTGTTATAAAGGTATTTACTAACGTAATGGGGTGGAAAGTTGGCAGCCTATTTAAGCTAGCAAAGTAAATACCTCCTAGTGGTATCTCTGTCAATTGCTCTATATGCTTTTTTACCTGCATGAAGTTGATATAGAATAAGAAATACTAAGGAACTACAGGCAAAAGAAAAGAGTTCCTCTCTTTTGACAGGCAACCCAAGAGGTCAGTAATTACTTTGCAAATTACCTATGAATATTATCTACCCTCCAATAGAGGAAAGTACATCAGTAAGGTCACTTATTATGAAATTTTATGTTTCCATGAAATTACAAAAGAAAAAATGAGGATAAAAATATCATTAGATTTGAATAGTTGAATTTTCTGCCTTGTTCATTATAATAGCTTCTTTCAAATGCCAAATTTTATCCTTTCACTGATTTAAAAAAAAAAAAAAAAAAGAAAGAAACTTGAAAAGAATTAAAAGGATTTACATAAATTTAAAATATGACTAACAGGTACACTTCATAAGTTATTTAAATGCTCTCAGTGTGTGTTAAACATAAATGTGTTGCTTTGTGCTCCCAGAGAATCAGCTACATTTGACATTTTATATGGGCTTTGTTAGATTCCAGTCAAGCAACTGAGCATTCAAATTGATCATAGCTAATGTAACATTATATGAACTTTTCAGAGATCCTTCTCCCCTAACAAAGTTCACAACACTTATGTGCTTCTCAAGTTCAGGTTTTCACCGTTCTGGTACTTAGATAACATAAGTAAGGACACTCTTTCCCATTGCTGCCTTTGTATATATGTGTGTGTATTGTAATTTCTGTTTCTATGTATATTCTATGGGAATATACAAAAGGAAAATATCGTATATGCAACACAACCCCCACGATATACACCAAACACAGAATTTACCAGCAGCAGCATCATAAGGATTTATCAACACGAGTTTGCGTTGGATGTTACAAGTGAAAAAAATAAAGAAACAAGTACAACTTCTCTAATTTATATTGCATATTTCTCAAGCACACATCCTGCAAATTCTATGTATTTTTAAGGTCCATATAATATCCATCATACTTACCCAGTCTACTTTAGACATAACGCATTCCAGTTGACAGTGGTATTGCTACTGAATTGCTGTACCCAGTCATGATATCTGCTGTTCAGAACAGATACTATAACAGTTAAGGGGCTTCACAGAGGAGAAACGCAACTGGGAAACACAGCTTAGGGGGAAAAAAACCTCATTATGTTATTTAATCACTTTAAAGAGAAGATTAAGGGGTGACGGCATTCCCTACTCTGGGAATGGAACTTTGTTCATCTGTCTTTTATTTTCAACAGTGAAAGCAAAAGTGATTTCAAAACTTTTTGAAAACTCAGCAGCAGCAGTATTTCTTATCTCTATACTGGATTTTTAATTTTCTTTACATTGTGAATATTGATTAATTCCAAATCCATCATCTGTGTTACAGACTGAGTGATTCCAGTGGTAACAATTACAATCTCCGTCTAGTGGCTATTTCTCTAAACGGTAGCCCATGGGAGGTCCGGATAAGTACTATTTGGATTATGAAGCGAAAATTTATCCCTTGAGATATGCACGCAATCATTAAATGTCTGAGAAAGCTCTCCTACAACTGGCCATCACATTCCTCCTGCCACTTCCTCTGGATGCTGTATTATCAAAGCTGATGGGATGGAGAAAGCATTTGCTTATGGTTTTCATATGCTTCAGACACACTGAGCCTGACTGACACTTTTAGATTTTCTACATGCATTTGTGAAAGCTACACTGATCTATAATGCCTACCTACGGTACTGTGCCTGTACACACACACAGACAGCAAGTTGCAAGTGAGAACCACTTAAATTCTTAGTAAGTACAAAACTGCTCCTCATTACACTAAGTTATTCCTCCATCATATACAATCAACCTGTACAAACCATGCTCTGAACTCAATCCTTCTTCACGAGTCCTGTCTTCACTTTAATTCTGTGAATCAGAGAGAATTTAATAGCAGCTTCTTTTAATCACCAGAGTAATTTCATCTTGGAATAAGGAAAAGCTGTGGTGAGAGGCTTTTCCCACTTTCTTTGGTAAGCAGAATGTATTCTTTGGATCTAAACGATTGATTAAATGCCCATCACTATTTATGGTACTTCTTTAGATGGACTTTCAATCAATACAGCAACGTTCCTTTCACCTATACTGTCACAAAAACCTGGCATCTGCTTCTAAATGTAACCCTGGACAATGAACAGGGGACTGAGCAGGGCAAATGGAAAGGCTTCTATAAGGGTAATTTGGGATTGAATCCTTGTGAAGAAAGAGAATAGCACAAACAGGCTGTAGGCAGACTACAGTTCATGCCTACTCTAGCATAATGTAAACTTGCCCTGTCAGAATTGCCAGTCAATTACAGAATGGGGGGGAACAACAATGCAGGGAAAAATATTCTGTGAAGCAGCTTTCATTGGTACCACCTCAACCCATTTGTCTCCTACAAGACAGAAGACTTGGACCGGGGCTGGTGTGGAACAGCTCCTTCCAGCCGATGCTCTGCAGAGATAAAGAACTCATCTGGCTTGTATGGAGCCTCTCTGAGACAGGGCTCAACTGCTGTCTGTCATTTAGGATAATTTTCTACGGCTGCTCAACACATATTTCTGCTCCTTTTCCTTTCCCTTCCTCCCCACCTCCTTACATGTGCATATCGTTTGCTCAGCATTTTAAATGCTCTCCAGGCAGAGGCAGGTGTTTTTTGGCTGGGATCTGAGAAAGGATGTTTGAAAATACAGAGGAAACATGTCTGAAAAGAAAATTCAACCCAACACCGGTGTGACACAATGAAAGGAGGAGCCCAGGGAGTCAGCTTTTAGCTCATGGTCTCAGCTACAGAAGATTTGCAGCTGGAACTGTTGCTGGTAGCTTGATTTTCCCTGTGAAATGGCAGAACTTCATATATTCTTCTAAATTGAGCAGAAGAACGTCAGGAACATGCCACTCTAATGCCAGTTTTATCTGCAGTAGCCTGTGATATCCCCAATTTTGGTCAAATGAAGAATGTGACAACATAAAGGCAACTCAACTGTCCACTATACAGTGTCAAATGATTTTGCTAAGACTTTATTTTCAGCACTTGAAAAAAATAAGTAGGATGTGATTCCCCAGAAGAGCATTCTTAATTCTTTCATGCTCAGGACAGGTAATTCCCTTCCTTATAGAAACTATACACACCATTTCTTAATGAATGATGTTAGCTTGAAGAGAAAAAAACTACCGTCCTGGTTTGAGAAAACAGGACTAATTTATCTTCTACTGCCTGGTAAAACTGCACTTTTAGAAGATTCTAGTGTCTGAATTCCTGAAAATATTTACTTTATAGCCAGCTATGGTATGTGGGTTTCAACATCTCAGTGTTTCCGAGCTTTGCCAGGTGCAGGGATGAGGAGGAGTGAGAGCCGGGCACTTGACCCAAGTTGCCAAGAGGATTATTTCACATCATGAATGTCACATTCAACATAAATTAGGAAGTTTTCTGAAGAGTTCTCTCTCTCCCGTGATGGCTGCGATCCTGAGAACTTCTTGCCCCACTGCTGGACTTCTGAGGGCTTCCCTTCCCCCCAAAGCTTGCAGTGTCCGACATTTGCTGTCCTCTGCTGGGAGTGCACAGCTTCCTGCTGATAGAATTGTCTGAATGTAATCTTTGTATGTTTTATATTGGTATCAGTATCAATATTGGTTCTTTAGTGTTATTAATGTTAATTATCTAGTCTTATTCTATGAAATCTGTTTATATTTCAACCCTCAGGTTTCCTCATTTTTCCCGATTCCCCTTCCTGGGTGGGGAGGGGTCATTGGGTGATAGAATAGTTCTCTGAACAACAATAAATTGTTTTGAGCTCCTCAAACCATAAGAACTACGTAGACAGAAAGTGTAGACTTGCATTAATTGTACTCCATATGAGTGCTTGTATTAACAGACAGGTAACAAGCTATCTCATGCTCTTCTATTTGGGCTACTGCCAGTAATACTGTTAGAGAAGACACAGGTCTCCTGGGTTTGGCCATTGAGCCGGGGGCAGTTGTCTTCAGGGAGAGCACAACTTTCAGCCTCTGTCCCAACCCTGCTATGAAATGTCTTCATGTAACCCTGTAGCTTAAGTATTTTAACAGCTATCCATATCTAGCCAGAAAATATTCAGTTGTCTCCATCCTGCTGAACTGTTTTGCATATTTCCAATTCTTAGTTCTTTTCTAGGCTTGTGATAGAGGGTGATTTAATTTTATAATGTGATACCAAGCTCAAATGATAAGTATACCCTGATAAACACAGCATACTGATATTTAATGCATTCATCTCCACCCTGCAAGTCTAAAAACAATGATCAGTGATTAGAAAATAAGCTTAGCATGATTTTATTTATGGAACATAGTTAATGAATCTGTTTTTCAGTAAATAATTGCAGTAATCAACTAAAATAATAGTAGAAGTGCACAGTAAATAGGTTAGATCAAGTAAAATTTTAAATGCTTTTATTCCCAGATGTCTTTCAACCAGTTTCTGTCTCAAGGGTTGTATGGCATTTTCATTGGTTTCTATTTTCTTTTCTGCATGCTTCTGTCTGGAAATCAACCACAGGTTTATGATAACCTCCATGGGCAATTACCTTCTACTGCTAATAGAGATAACGATCGGTTTGCAGGGTTTTCTTTTCTTATTGCCTTGCAGTATAGCAATGGCTATAAAAATAAAAAGTGACAGTTTGTAAGATTCTTTATGAAGGTGTCTGACTCTTCTACTCTACGTCTTCAAACAAAATTGTGAAATAATGTGGTTGTTTTACGTGTTGTCATAAACTGCATTCACCTTCAATTTGCCCACAGTAGGAATCCAGAAGCTGTGAACTGAACGGCCATATGTGCCATAAGCCACTGCCAGGCATCGATACCAGTCTGATGAGCACATAAGATTACTTTGAGACCCTCGTACACTGGAACATATTTGCTAACTCTTCAGACAGGCTTTCTGCAGACCTCTGCTTCAAAAAAACACAAAAAAAGCCAGAAAAATGAGAGGTTTCCCTGAAGGGGACGTATCCAGGAAAGTAAAACAGCATTTGCTAGTACTGGCTGATCTTAAATCAGCCAAGGAATTTAAAACATGCCAAGTAATGCTGGCCAACTTGGTTTTTAAACTCGTAAGCCTTGAAAAAATGACAAAACCAGAATTTAATCTGCACATTGGTAACCTTTAGGTTAAGTCAATTATCTGGACTGAATCTTCACAAGTTGCTAGAGGGTATCACATGCCTGTGCCTATTTGTAAGAGCTTTCTTTTTTCATTCTTGAAGATGCACCACAAATTATTATTTGAGCTTTGCGGATTTTGCTGTCACGAGCCTCAGTTAGCATGACTGCTCCTAGGCTTTGCTACTGACTTTTACGTCTGTTTCATCTGCCCCCAAAGTTTTCACAATTTTTCAAGCTTACCCGCTGTATATAACGAGGCAAAAGTGCGGAGATCCTCAAATTAGCATCAACCCAAGCTAGTATTTCCACAAGGCACCGTCCTCCAGTCAAGGAACAGCACAGCTAAGCAGCAGAGCTTGTTAGTGTAGAGCCAGAGCTAGCCCATGGCAGCAGAGCTCTGGGACTTGAGCTAGCTCAGGCCACGCCAGATTAAAAACAGAAAGGATGCCAGGCATCAGCGAGCCGCAGTAGCTGTCAATAAATTCTAAACATAAGTGTGAGCATGATTTACCTTTCAGTACCTTCGTTCACCTCACTAACATCTGCTGAGTGTGATGAAGAACGCCATGCCAGGCTCTGGCTGGTGTGCACGCTGCCTTAATGGTGCCAATAATCGTAACCCAGGGCACCAGAAATTTGTGATTCTGTTTTCTGATGCAGTTTCTCTTGCTGTTTTCATGTCTTATGTGTCTGTTTATGCACAGATAAGTGTACTAAAACCTAATTTAATAACCTCAGGATTTAAAATAAACCATCTTCAGGAATGAGAGGTAGCTAGGAAAAAAAAAATTGCTGCATATTAATGTTTGTCTTACATACATGAACACTAACCTTATTAATACTTATTAAAACCTAATTAGCACTGGTGATGTAACAACCCGCTTTTTTCTTTGTTTGTTAGTTACAAAACCTTATTTTCAAAAATATTTGTAAACACTTATTCAACTATTTGTAAGCACTGACAAAACAGAGGCTGTCTGCTCTGAAGGCCAGAGCAGGAAGATACATTTAGTGGCTGCAGCTGCAGCGAACACCTCAACAACAACAAAAAAGGAAATTAAAGAAGCGCCTGGCAACTTAACTGAAGTCTTGCAACACAAAGAAACACATAGTGATCCCTGTGTTTCTCAAAGACCCGATGTGCCTCTCTTCAGAAATTCATAATGAGGTAGCTTCAGCAAACTTCCCCCCAACCCCTCCCCAAATCTCTTTGCATCAGAAGAAACTGAAACCTTGTTAACCTGGGCTAAACATAACCTGTTTCAAGTGGAGGGAGGGCTTCTACGGGGATAAATGCCACCTCTACAAAGCACTGTCCCCTGGCTGGTAAGGTCCCCAGGTTAATACACATAAATAATGCTTTTGGTTTATGTTATAGGCAGCTGTAACAGATGAATGGCTTTAATTTACCAAGCTAGAAAATCAGCATTTTTTTTAACAAAAAATAAATTCTTTCCTTGCCACTGCAACTGAGATGGCTTAGCGAGGCTTATGTGAACTCTGTAGCAGATCCATAACATGGAGGACCTGTGGCTGGCCCCACCAAAAATGACAGCTAGTTTCTGTGTCTGTTAGTAAAGGTGTCATATATGACTCGTTGGGGGAACCAGAGAACACAACAAATAAATCCCTGATAGTATTTCTTCCAATATCGGCTATGTTTGAAATGTCAAGCAGAGAAATTTGACTCAAAATTCAGCCTTCCTTATCTCTAGTTAGTCTCACCAAAATCTCACATGGGAGATGAAAGCTGGAGAGAATTTTTTAGTTCTTACAGCTTTTACCAGCTGGGTTTTGGCAAATATTGAGCATTCTCAAATCCATTGAACTCAACTAAAATATTGCTTCAATTTCCAGGTTAAGGCTCATATATGAAATGCTGCCTATGACAGCCTTAAGGGCTGACAGTTACAAAGCAAAGGCCCCAGATGGATAATCCCTGGCTATATACAGCCTTAAAGAAAGATTCTGCTGGCCGCTGGCCTGTTTCCATTCCCTACACCCTGAAAGGTAATCAGCTGTAGTAAGGAAATCATCTGTATCCTGCTTGCTTTTCCCACGGGTGACACTCATTACCTGTAACCATAGCTTAAATTTACCATAGGTTGTGTCATCTAAGACACATGGATATGTGCTCCTAAGTAGCTTGGAACAGATATACCTGCAGCTGACCCTTGTCACGTTATTCTTTTCTCATTGGGAAATGTAGTGCTTTGTCAGCCTGATGTGGGTTTTGTTTTCTGTTACTACCCTCAGATGTCTGTTCTCCCCCTATTTCATCTGGAGTTCAGACTGCCGTAATAACCAACAGACCGGATGGCGTTCTTCTGTTTGCCACTCCTACAGTTTCTCAGTCCCCAGAGTACCAAAATATTAAAGCACTCATCATGTAAAACCAAAAGCAAGAGCTAACAGGCCAGATGATCACTATACTTTTACTGGTGGTGGTATTGTTCAGTTGCAATTCCTGAGATATCCTTTGCAATGTTATTTTATGAGAAGAAATAGTATGTATAACTAGAAATGCCACTTGTTTTTTCTTGTATGGTAGTAGGACTAGGACCTCTTTGGTGTTTTTCTTCTTTTGTCACCAGCGAGAAAGATAACAATAACAAAAATCAACCTTGTAGGTTCTTTAATGCAAAGTTCAATTACTGTATTCTCTGTGGTTGAATGTTTAGTTTATTGTCATATATCACTCCCAAGCTACTTGTAGTCACAAATGAAAAGACTGAGTTGTCAGAGAGCACGGCTTCCAGTTGAAATATTTCTTTTTAATTTTTTTTTTGGCAGGGAGCACAAGATGGTGCTATTACACATGGCCATGAAGATCAATTCTCATCTCTTTTTAGACATTCAAATTCTTCTTTACTGCTAGAAGAAATACATTAGTGTGCATTTGAGGTTTTGTTTTTCTCAGATGGTCTTTTGTAACCACTTATCTCAGTTCCAGGTCTGGGATATAGTTTCTTGGTAAAATAAGTCTGTCAGAGTCTGTCTCACTGAGTCCTTTGAAATAGAAGCATATATTTAAGGGTTCCAGGGGCACAGCCCTGTAAAACTTCAATTTGGACCATTCTAGTTCAAAACTTATGAATGAAAAGGTCAATTTATTGCATATCTTTTTAGTCATTGCAAGTGACCAATAATCTAAAATTAAAGCGTTGAAACCATGCTGTACAAGGAAATAGGTCTGCTATGTAATCTGCATAGTGAATCTGGGTTTCATTTTACTACACTGGTTTAATAGCTTATTACAGCAATCCAGCTGGTGTTCCAGGAATAGATCACTTCGCTGCTATGAGTGGGATTTTTTTTGTTCTCACATTTATCAAATATTCTGGCCAGCTGGCAGTCTTTGCATACTTGGCTCTATACTACACCAGTCCCAATGAGTGCAAATAATCTATAAAACCTTGATGTGGGGGATTAGGCGGGTTCTAAGAGGACATCTGTGAAAACATGGGTGAAAACCTCGGAGACTTCAGCAGGCACTTGCCAAAGGTGTGTCTGCGGCTTTTCCACATGGCTGGGTATTATGTAACAACACACAATCATGCCATTGCCTTTGGAGAGTCAGAGAAAATAAATTGAAAGCACATAATTAAACTGCACAGGAATATGATTTTCCAGTATGCAGGACACCATTCGAAACTGCCTCTTAGTCAAGGGACCATATGAAAACCAAAATGAAAAAAAAATCATATTTTCTTATTTTTACCCATTTAGTCAGGAACTTTCAGTCCTTATTTAGGACACTGAGAGGTGAAGATTTTCTGCTAAGCAAAGTGAATTGTAAATACATTACTCTCATGGTCTGAAGCAATGCTACGAAGGCCTAAACCACATCATCCAAATACAGAAGCAGTGCAGTTGAGTGAGATTGTGACTGAAAAACAAATAGAAATAACTTAAGGAGCATCACGTTGTGACCCATCAGAGGCCCAGCAAACACCCACGTGAGACTCAGGTGCTGTTGTATAAAGGAGAAACACCAACTGAGAAGGGAGGAATTTGGTTCACAACTGAGACTCTGAACTTAAAGGGTTTATGTGTGGGCATCTAAGTTCACAGTATAGGCTGCAGAGTGCCAGGCAGCGGAGCTAGAAAACGGTTCCACTGACGATCTCCTGCAGCAGCAGGACTCAGCTGTCCCAATGCACATGCCGAGCATCCTTATCTGCACCCTGGGGAATGCCGCCTCGCCTCACAATCCCACCCCAGAAGGGTCTGAAGCACCTTTAGCTCCAGTGTCATACCTGCCAGTCCCAACAGAGAGCTGTCTCCAGCCAAGGCAAGTGGTGCCATGCAATATAGCAGACCTATGGGTTGAAAGAGTTGTGCTGACGAGCCAGCTATATAAACTGTACGTTTCTCGGGAGTGCAAATCTGATGAGCTCTAGTGAGGACACGAGGGCTTTCATCAATTAATGATCAAAGATCAGTAGGAGTGTTCCTGGGGCTCGTGGTCTGACTGAGTCCTGTTTGAAAGAAATTTTGTTCCTGGTGTTCCAAGACTGCTCCAGAATATGAACCAAATGTTGGAAAGGGAAAAATAAGGGAAAATTATCCCCCAAAGTATATCCAAATTAAAATCCTAGTGCTTAGACATTTCAGGGCAGCTCAAATGGAATTAGACACCTTTGTTTAGGCACCAGAATTTCTCTCTGGATGTCTGTTTTATAGTGAATTGAATTGCTCCATTAATTTTCATTGCCCAGATCTTTTCTTAATATAGCACAAACCTGGACACAAGTAGACCCCAAATGTGTCTTAGTCTGGAACTGAATCCCACCCCCACCCAGGAATGTCCAAACGTAATATTAAAAAGTATACGTCAGGAACTGAACAGGTGCTGCTACTAATTGAAGCTTAGAAGCATGTGTAACATATGGATAGGGTAATTAGCAAGTTAAAATGTGCATGATAAAAGATGATAGCCAATAGAGAACGCATGGCATACTGTATACGGCACTGATTGCACTCCCATAAAGGAGCGGCACGTAGCTCGGTTTGAGTAGTTAGACCCTACTGTGTGCCCTGTCAATAGCATTGTACTTGTCAGTCACGACACTGCCCTGAATAGAAACAACCTGGGGAAAAATGAGGCAGTGATGAGGTAAATTGTGCTGCTAAGGAGTGTTAAACACATCTCATCTCTGGAAGGAACGGTTTGGAAAGAGGCTCAATAGTCACCTTTTGTGGTAATGTAAGGAAGAGCTGCCCTTGGGTTGGGAAGAGTTGGCTGGGCTTCCTGCAGGACCAGGAGAGCTCCGGTGTCGCTGAGGAACAATGGGATATATCCTGAAGGAAAGCAACACATCTGTGAGCATCCTGCTTCTCTGAAAGCTGTTTAAAAATCATTTTCTCCAACCTAGGAAAAACCACCTGAAGTAAAAAGTTAATTAACTTCTTGTAGTTTCCAAGACCAGGCTCACATGACCTGTTGTCAGTCAGTCCCTGGACTCACTGCAATCTAATTCAACAAAAATTCTTCAGATCAGACAAGGCCCAGTTTCACTTAGACCATGGGTCCACCGTCCAAAGAGAACAAACCCCCAAATATCTGAAGAGATGCTGCCTGAAGGCTTTCCCATCTCCCTCCTCTCGTCCCTCCCCGCACCGCTCTGCACCACCCCTTCCTCTGGGGTGGCACAGCCCGGCCATGAATGCCACTGACTGACTTGAGCCGATTTAAAATAATATCCCTGAACTTTCCCTTTTCTTTCCCCGGTGGCAGTTCCCCAGAGCGGCCCATGGCCTGCCTGCCCTGTTGGCTTTCACAGCCTTGTGGAGGCGGGAGGCAGGACACCCTCAAGCCGAGCTGCCAAATGCTTCGTGTCCTTGCACCACGGCCATGGGCACGTCGGGGAGTTCGGTGTCTTCGCTGCCAGCCTCCCATAGCCTCAGTTGTCACCCTGCACAGCGCATTTCACCTGGTGTTGGTGAACTTCAGCGCGGTCTGCAGTTTTCCAAAGAGTAGGAGCTCCCTCGATGGCAGCCAGGAGCACTTGTAGCTTAATAGCTCATGCTGGATTTTAGGGGAGATGGCGGGGAGGAGACTGAGGTACCTTTTGTTCCCCATGAGCAGCGCTATCTCTTGAGCAGCAAGATGTATTGATATCTCAGAATAAAATACATAGACCCGTTAATGGATGAGTAATAATTCTCACTCTCAGCTTCACAGAAGTGCTTGTATCACACTGGGTTATATCAGATGTCTTGCAGGATTTTTTCTCAATGTCAGATACTATCAGCTGTATGGGTCATACTGTTTAATAAATCCAAAGTAGATATTCTTTTCTGTCTCCCTGCATAGTGCAAGAGAGCAAATGCACATAAAATGATAAAATTTGGCCTTCTTAAAAATCTAATTCAAAATTAAATGATGAAATACAATTTCAAAATCAAGTAAATGGGGAAGATAAATGTAATGCTAATATAGGAAACTTTAGGAATATCTTTAGAAAACAAATGGTTTCTGGTGTCCTTTTTTTTTTGGCCTTTGTTTTTGTACAGTTTTTCTTGTAAGTATGAATGTAAAAAATCGATATGATATGATATGATATTATGTTATATTATATTATATTACGTTATATTACATTACGTTACATTGTGTTATGTTACATTACGTCACATAACATTAAGTTACATTATGTCATGTTACATTATGTTATGTTAAATTACGTTACATTATGTTACATTACGTTACATTACGTTGTTATATTTCTCCTTACAGTGTCCACTTCAGAATAAAGGATTTTCTAGTTTATGCTGGGGAGTAGGTTTTTCTTATTTAGGGGAATCTGGGAAAGTCATTTTCAAAAATCATTCTTTTTTGACAGGCAATTTAATTTACAGAGCACTGCCACAAAGTTTAACAAATTTTAGCGGCATCATTGCTCCTAATAACATACACTCATACCACATGCATTTTGCCCAAGAATACTTTAGGGTCACATTCAACTGCAAAAGTTAATATTTTCCAGGAAAGGGAAAGGAAGGCTTCTAAACTGTGGTATATAACCCACCAATGTTCAGCTAAAATCTTATAGATCATCTCTTCCTGGTTTTCCCTGCTTCTTGCTGTTCAGTTCAACTTACAAAGAAAAGGGGGAAAAAAAAAAAAAAAAAAGGCAAAATAAACCCGAAACCAAAAATTAAATATTGATCCATGTGAAAAATTGCTTTAGCTCTGTCTGTGAAGAAATAAGCAAGATTTTCTACCAGACAAAGGACAGGTCAATGTTGAGAATCAGCACAAGCTGCTCAGTTGAACTATTAGTTGAAATAATTACATCTGCAGGGGACTGGGTTTATCTATGAAGAGCATGAGAATCTCTGAATTAAAGGTATATGCCTTAGAAGAGAGGATAACTAACTACTTTCAGTGTACCAGAGGGTGACACATAAAGTGCAAAGAGAAACCGGTGTGTCTTCTCAACTTTTAAGCATATTTGAATTATTTTACTTATTAATAATTCTTATAAAATAGTACCATTCTGCAAAACTAGGTCAGCTTTAAAATTCTGTAGTTCAGACTTCTCTGTAGTCAGGATTATCCTGGCAGTGGTTTCCTCTCGGTTTCTTACTGAAAGGTTATCAAATTTTGTGTTGTCAAGCATATCCCATTCTCATTAGATATGAAACAGATATTATTTGGCCTGAATTGCCAAGAAGTTGGAGTGCTTTGGTATACCATGGCATGAGAGAACTGAAAACAATAACTTAGCACAAACGGGAAGGATAAAAATATTGCAAGATATGAAAGAAACACCCCACCCCACCCCAAATACCTCATAAAAAAAAAAATACCTCAGCAAAAAAAAAAATCTCTTCTTTTGCAGTCTTCGCCTTCTTTACATGCTGTGTAAAACTCTGGGATAATTTGAAAGCATGAGTACTCTGTCAAAAAACAGGGACGCCTTGCAGAGCTGTAAAGATTTGACCCAGATCTAGTCTTCTAGAGGCTAAAAACTTGAATGTGTCGCTTTTATAGACTTGGATGGTCAGCAACCAGATTTTTTGTCTTTTATTTCATTAGCTAAGTAAAATTAAAAGAATGCACAGTCTCTGAATAGTTTTAGGTAATGTGCTTTCAGCATTAAAACATTATCCTTCTTTTGCAAAACGTTCACTTCCAAGTATTTTGAAGATTTTTATGGTCATGCAAAAGCCAAAAAATGTCTTCTACAGTGTACTGTGAAGATGTTGATGTGTGAAGTCTCTAACGATAAGTCAGTTAGTTAGAAAATCTGCTTAATATAAGGCATACACTGCTTATTAAGATATTATGGAAATACACAACTGAAAACAAGATAATTTTTTAACTTTGTCTCCATTCTATTGCTTTTCCAACACTATTTCCTTAGTGTTTTCATTTACAAGGTAAAATTCACACACAAGACTGGATTTTCAAACTGTTTTGCCATGGTTTCTGCTGCGTCTCTTCTATTGACTTCTTAATGAGAGCTATCTTGAAAAAAATCCCAAATAGCTTTATGAAAATGTAGCCTTCTGCAGCTTTGGTCGTGACGAGTGCTGTGATTGCAGAGGTGGGAGGTAAGAGACAGATAATAAGAAATTTCAACTCAGAGTATCTTGATGACACATGAAAGATGAATTGAAAATGCTGTAGTTTGGAAATTAGTTTTCGCAGCTTTTAAGGTGATTGATGAGACAACTTTGAACTAGGTCCACCTAGCAGCGGTCGCTTTGTTGTAACAGCAGAAGGCATGCAGAGTGAGCATGGGTATCGTGCATTGCAGAGCTGTCTGTCCATCTATTTAAATACATCTGAACAGCTAGAGTTATCACATTACTAGGATGCAAATACAGGTAACTGGAATTCTGAAAAATAATATTTTTTTTTCCCCATAAGTGATCTTGTTACAAATAAAACCTGCTGCAGAATGTAGGCACCGGTTTCAGGAGGACAGGGTAGGTAGATAAAAGGTAGGCACACGTGGGGAAGATGAGGGGAAAGGAAAAATGGTGAGTGTGGGGGTGGGCATCAAACTCAACCCTGAATCCACAAGAGCCTAAAGGAAGAGACACTCATCTGAGACATGGCAGACCAAGGTTCAAGTCTTTGGTCTTTTGGTTCAAATAGGTTTGAACTTGGATTTCCCATGTTAGCTGGTTGTACTCAATCAGTCTCCCTCTGTATAAAGGGGAGGCTGGGAAGGGGAGGCCAAATCAGTCAAACCCTTATGCCCATGCACTCATCTGTGATGTGCGAGACCCTGTGGTGAGCTTTGGTCTCAGCTGACAATTCTGACAAGATATAAGAATCAGTCTCTCTGCCTTTGTCTCTTTTTTTATTTTTCTTCTTACCAAAAGCTTTTAGAGGTTCATCCCAGTGTGGGATAGGATTTTTTATTTTTTTTTTTCCTAATCTTGACAACTTTATCAGAGTGGAGAAAATCTTTTCCACACAGTTCTATGTGCAAGTATTTTATTTTCCCCTCAGGATATTTAGATCACACTGAAATCTGAACTGAAGATCAAGACTCAGATATGTTTCAGGCCACTTTGAAATTAAGCTTAAATATTCTGATGAATATTTAGCTAAGGATCATTAGGTCTGTTAGAAATGATCCGACACTATTGTTGATTTGAACAATGAATTTTTTTATTGCTTTCCTTCTGGCCAATTCTCCTTTCAAAGCCTTGCAAATTGCTTTTCTTTGTGGTTCTGCCTTTCAGTGGTATAGGTTTACAGAGAGCAATACTGAAAAGAAAGGATCACGACTGGCATTTAAATGTCAGGGTGCCACAGCCCCCATCTACTGCTTATCTGGAGCAGGGATGCTGATGGAGACCTCTGCTTCCCTGCCCTCGACCGCGTGGCATTTCGGCAGCACCAAGACTCAGGCAGCATCACCGAGCCTCAGCCAGGGATGCATTCCCAGCTCTTGTATTTTAAACACACCTCATGAGACAGTTAACTCAACCTTCTGCTTAAAAGTAAGATCAATTATATTTTAATGACATACTCAGGCAGCCTATTCTAGTGCTCATCTCTAATTTTATGACTGGGAAGTTTTCTTAATGTCTAATTAGGATCTCCCTTACTGCAGCTTAAACCCCTTACTTTCTTTTCCAAAATACTTTATTCCTTCCTGTACACAGTAGACTGGCTCTCTTTCCCAAATCACTTCTCACAATACTTTCCTTTTTTTTTTTTTTTTTGCTCATGGATCATGTATTCTGGACATGTCACAGTAACATATATCACATCACAGGATTAGTTTTTTTCCAGATTTAGTTAGCTTCCAATAAGACAGGCAAACAGATGTGGCAAGCCTTGCTTCCTTACCACTTCTCACCCAAAGCAGCTTTCTGGTCCTTTACCAACAAGCAAGGAAAGCGACAACCGGTATTGGGATGCCAGTCCAGAATTGGTCCTCAGTGATGAAGACTGGGAAATGCAGGTAAGAGAGTGTCCACACTAAGGAAAGCAAGCAAAGTACAAAAGCATGAATACAATCTCATCTTTTTCTTTTTTGCTCCCCAGAACTGTTTTGATGTGCAAAACCGTACAAACTGCTGGCACTATCCCAGTTCCGTTATTCAAAAACTAATAGTTGTCACGATATATTGAGGTTTTGGATGGTTCTAGCACAAAAGATATTTTTATCTCTTTGACATATCAAGTCTGGACAGCATTTTGTGAATGTTAAACATCCCAAGGGACTCTGGTTTTGACAGAACTTTTTTTTTCCTGCCATCTTACTCATCCATTCATTTCTGTTCATTTTCCTGTACCATAATTTGGAACCGGTACATGCGACATTCTTCCACTTCAAATATTACTAGAGTATAATGATGTTATCTTCCTAACATTGGTTGAGTATTATGGCCCCCATTTGACATAAAATGGTGATCTAAAACTTTGAGATTTCACACACAGGTGGAAAGACAGGGATGGAAGATGGTAATTCAACTGCTGGGAAGAGGACGCAATAATTTCTTACACGCACTTTAAAATGGTGTCTGCAGCCACCAATTTCAATGAGATTTAATCCTACCTGAAAGAGAAGTTTGAAAGTACTTGTGTTTGGGAATAAGAGTGTTTCCACGGGAGGGGTATTTTTGTTGGTTTGTTTATTTATTTCTTTTTAGGAGTACTTGTATTTTAAACTCGTGCTCTATCTTTAACTGAATGAACTAAGTAGTGGTAGCAATGGTAGTTGCCCAGTAACACCCTTGAAGCTGGAAGAGCTGCTAGGAAGCAGCCTGTGGAAAGCATTGGTTCTTTTTTTTTCTGCCTTATGGAATTTTCTAGCACACAGTCTGGCCCTTTTTGCTATCTGCCAGCAGATCTTTGAATGCATGACCCATACTAAAATCTACTTACAGGGTGAAAAACCTTAGTATCGTTTAGTGTTAAGCTGATTAAAAAAAACCCACAAGCTAGTGCTTGGAAAGACAGAACGTTGGGTTTGAGGGTTTTTTTTCTTTAAAAGCTCTAATCATGTTTCACTTCAGCCTCAGCTTCAAATAAGAAGGTGTAAGTGCAGGAATGAATATTTACAGAAAAAATAATGTAAAGGTTTCTAGAATAATTCAAACACATTAGTTGTGATAATTAACCATTAAAGAAAAATACTAGTAGCACCACAAATTAATAGCAATATAAATATTCATAATTTAAAGCCTTTTAAAACAGTTTATTTTGCAGAAGACTAATTTAAATCCAACCTCATTTTTTAAATCAGCATATTCAGTCAGGCTTAAAAATGAATATGTATAAACTATTTATTAGATGCCGGATATGCAGAATCAAGTGGCACATATTTAGCCTACTGGAATGAGGTTTCCGTAGCAGTCCAGAGGGTCTCACTGCAAGGGGAAGGTTTGCAGAAGTGACTTGAAGGAGCTCCTGGGCCAAATCTGTCTCTATCAAAAGCATGAACCCCATGGTGGTCTAAGAAATTCATACAAATGGGAGCTTTTCCAAGAAGCAGGCATGGATCTGAGATGAAAAGGACTGTAGTCACAGAATCACAGAATCACAGAATTGTTCAGGTTGGAAGGGACCTTAAAGGCCATCTAGTTCCAACCCCCCTGCCATGGGCAGGGACACCTCCCACTAGACCAGGCTGCTCAAAGCCCCATCCAGCCTGGCCTTGAACACTTCCAGGGATGGGGCATCCACAGCCTCCCTGGGCAGCCTGTTCCAGTGCCTCACCACCCTCATAGACCCTGCATGTATCACTGATACCCAAGCTTGCTTTTGTGTCCTCATCCACAGGTTACTGTGTCCCAGCTGAAGCCTTACTCTGGTGTTCTGATTCCCCATCCAACTTCCTTACACCCAAGCAGAAAGGCATGAGAAAGCCATAAAGTAAGCATTTTGGGAGGGAGGCACATGCCTGGTTGTCCCAATAATGAGACCTGCTAGGTCAAAGCCTAAAACCCAGATACCTGCACAATGCAGACAGAGCAGCATCAAGGGTGGAATACATCTTCCTGCTTGGAGTAATGCCCCATGAACAGTGCCAGGAGAGCATCTCCACTCTACCAGCGTGGTTTTTCCTTTGTCTGTACTCAATAACTTAACATCACCTGAGAAAGCCTCTACACGGGGGTCATCTATCCCTATCGGTGAAGGTACCTTTCTGTCTGCTTTGTCACGCCTTTGCTATGTGGAGCAAGGGTCCAAAAGGGTCATATCATGGCCTTCTATATGACATTTATCTTTTATATGTAATAGGAGTGATACTGTTTAGCAAATGATCACAGGGAAATATTGATTGTGGATTGCTAGGACATCAGGAGACCTTAATGGTCGCTATAAAATATATTCATTGTTAGCCCACCGATAGGTATTTAATTGTTTTAATAAATCCACAGAAAACAAAACCTGGAGATCCTTGTAGCTCAGATAGATACACTCAGAATTGCAAAGCGATTTGGCCATTCATTTTCTCTAAAAGTTAAAAAGTCACATGAATCTGCACAGCTACAGTCCTGGACAGCTCTGAAAATGTAGTTGTTTGTTAGATTAAAGCATTACAGGAATTACTGACACCCCCGGCCCCGTGCCCTGTTGGAGCTTTATTGCGCCGTGGCAGCAGAAATGTTTCATGGCAGTTATTGTAGGGGATATAGCAGGCAGTTATGCTGCGGGCTTTTCAGAGAGATTTATTGCAGTTATATTTATAGGATGAAAAGAGAGGCCTCTACTGCAGGAAAAGCCCCACAGAGATTAGTCATGTGGATCTCCAGGAGAAATCCCTCCTGGCAGGAAGGGGGGCTCTGAGGTTCCCACCTCCTCCTGCCCACCTTCGTCTTGACAGGCAGCGCTGTCTCAAGCCAGCTGTGCTCTCCCCCTCCCTGAGAAAACAGCTGGCTCTGGCACGTTTCCTCTGGCTGAAGTTACACAGGAACCGGCGAGCGTCTCCCTCCCGATGCAGTGATTTTGCCTCGTTTGTGGAAGCTTTTTGGCTGGAGAGAAAGCCTCTGCGAGTGCGCGTAATGGACAGGGGGCGTCAAGGGAACAGCCCAACCAGCGGTACTTTGCAATCAGTGGGAAAAGATAGCACTTGTGATCCTGGTTCCGCTCTTGAGCATAATTTGGAGATTTTGAAGGCATAAAAACCCATTCTGGTACGCTAATCTGATCTCCTGTATAATGGAGAGTATAGAACTTTCTACATTAAATTCATTTTGACCTAAAGCACTTTTATTTAGCTGGAAGTATGGCAGGCAGAAGTTCCTTCTTGGTTATTTGTAAATAAGAATAAGTCATTTGTAAAGAAGAAATTTGGGGCTGGACTGTCGGTGCAGCATGCCTCTTTTGCAGTCCGAGCAGTTCCTCACAAGTCCAATTTGTCTGGTTTTACCCAAAAAGACACAGTATCCTGATCTTACACTAGTGCAAAGTAACTTTCTTTCTGAACATCAAGTTTTTACTGAAAAATTGCTGATCCCAGATTAGCACGATGAGAAGAAATCGCTTTAGTCTAATAGTTGCAGCATATCAAATGGACTAACAACCCCAAATCATAACGATAAAGGATTATCCTTTAAAAAACATACAAATGGATTTCTTGGTTTCATCTTTTTAAACCCAGAATGTCATTAACTGCACAAATAACATAGATAAATTACTTCTTCATTCTTTCTTCCATAAAATGTCATGCTTTCATCCAGTGTCAGATGGGGTGGGTGGGTGGGTGGGTGGGTATGTGGGGGGGGGGGGTATTTGGCTCTTTTTATGATTTTTAAACATTATTCTCTCAGTCAGAGCTGCTAAGTTTTCCTGCCTGTAAAATGAACATAGGTACCTTCTAAAAACACTGTATCAACAATATTTCATTGCTGTCTATGTATTTGTTGCAAAGTTATTTTACAAATACTATACAGCATATACATAGGAAACAGATGTTCTATTTAAATAAAAATTGGTCATTATAAAAATCTGATTTTAGATAACAAATGACAGAATTTGCTCCGTGCCATCACCTCTGGGAGAGCACAGAGCACTTTTAATTATCTCCGTGTGGAGAAATTAGCACATCCATCTGCCTTATGAGTATACAAATTTTTCTTGTAATGTAGGCAACACCTCTGCACTGGGAATCTTGACACAGAATAACAGAAAGCAGCCTTACCAGGGGCTGCAAGAGGTCATGAAGGAGACGCCTGTCGCAGCAGCAGCTGTCTGTAAATCCTGCCTGATGCCAATGTGTGTCATCTGTTCCCCAGATCTCCAGTGATATATGTCAGGTCTTCAGGCAAGACGCAGCAGAGAGCCATTTTCCCTTCATTTCTGCAGAAGAAACGAAGGTGTTGCCCTGGGTCTAGTAAATAGGAAATTGTTTTCTGAATTCATGAAAACCGTTTTAAGTCTATAAACCCAGCCAACTGAGAACTTGTACCCATATTAGCATTACAAGCACATAGATCTGGGACGTTCTGGGGGTGTGTGTTTTTCTGCACTGACCTGAAAAACTTTCTTCTCCAGGAAAACTCAGGTTGTAGCTCGGACAATCTGTTCTTTTGCTTTGCCAAAGGTGGCTCAGAACTGTGGCTCCACCCATTCTCTGCATCTCAAGGACTTGGGAAGCAGAAGAGCCAGAAAAGGAAGAGTTAAGAAGAAAATGCACAGCTGACCAGGTCTCATCCCTTCTTCCTAACAGCTGTCATCTGCACAGCTGGTAAAAGTAATACCACGTAGCTCAGGACTAAAGGGAATCTCCTAGGTCTGGCACTATGCTTTACCATGCAAAATAGGCTGCGTTTATGCCTGTCTTTGCTGCCAGTGATCCTTCCAGCTATCACTGAGGGCAAAGCTCACTGAAACTGGTGGGCCTGGCAATTGCACTGATATCAACTCCAACTGTCCAAGGAAACAGATAAATGATGGTCTATTTAGTAAGGCAACACTGAACAGATGCTAGATCACGACTGCCGAAGAGTCTATCAAGTCCATGGTAAGGTAGTGTCTGTTGGAAATCATTGATATGAGAGAAGTAGGAGGAAGAGCTTAGCAAGAAAGAGTGGGGACATAGTGAAAAAAATTTACAAACACAGCCCCAAAAGACTGAGAGTGAGAATTGGTGGACTAAATGCTAGTTGGTGAACTGTAAGCAAGGAAGCTCAAGCCAGTAAACAGGAATCCCTCAAGAGCGCTTTGACCAGCTTCTTGTGAAGGGGGGACCTGTCCCACCTAACTGAAAGGATCGTTGACAGAAAGTCATGCAAAGCAGAGATTACTTTGAGGAGGATTTTACTAATGTATGTATCAGCCAGGCATTTCCAAGTCCCACAGAGCTGTCAAGGTACAGCCTTCCCCATGATTTAACGACAGACACACAGACAAAGTATAATTTGCAGTGCTGTCATAAGGAGCATTTTTCTGGCGACTACTTAAAACGTGTTCATTCATATGTATACCCACAGAACAAAATGTCCATAAAAAAATGTTTATCCACTTAATAAGTGTTAATCTACGGTTGACTTAGTTACACATCAAAGGGCTGAAGTTCTCAAAAACAGGATAGTATGCAAAATTGTGATGTGTTATTCTCAGAGGATCCTCAAATTTGGACATAGCTCTAACTTTCCAATTCTGCCATATGTTTTCTTTCTCGCTCTTATTTTTTCTTTTTTTTTCCTGCAGTGCTAAATTGCATAAAGAACCAAATTTCTAAAATCTGAAGCATCTCCCAAAAGATTTATACAGTATCCTGTAATATACAGTATTTTGAATCCCTTTAGAAATAAACCTTGGTGAATCACCTGCTGCAGTATGCTGTAGGTACACATGATGCTTTGCCAGATTCAGCTCCTCTCCAGTACCCTTCCTATTTGGCAGAAGATTACAGTAACACAGAGATTCATAAGATAAAGGCTGTTTCACCTAGACTGATATTTAGATATACCATATCTACATCAGAATTTAGACAATAGTCATGTTCTTAAATCTGAATATGGTACAAAAAGAATTGCCATATTTATAATGGTGTAGTTCATTTAAGCTAATAAAAAAATCTGGAACTTCTTGAATTCAATAAAGGTTTGTTATCGGAATCTTTTCTAGAAAAAAAAAAAAGGTTTCCTCATATCACTCTGTAGTCAAGAACAACTAGTTATAATTATCTAGTTTCTAGTTTACTGGTATTTTCTGCACGACAGCTTATGTCGTCTTCTGGTTTGTGCTGCGAAGTCAGCTGTGGAGGTGATTCATCTAACTCTAGACTGTCTTGGCAAGAGGCCGAGTCTTTGTTTTGTTTGTTTTGTGAAAAGAGGGTATTCCCACAGATGATCTAATACTGCAGCTCAGCTCTTACAACACTTGTAGAGTTTCTCATTAGTCATGAGATACATCTGAGGAGTATTAGCAGTCTACCGACTCCAGAGAATTATTTTTCATCCTGTTTCCATGACCTCATTTCCACAGAGACCCCTATTTCTCATTACGAGGGCTCTCCCCCTTGTTTTCCTGCTGTTACATGAGTACTATAGAGTCCTTTCAGCCTGTGTAGTGTTTAACGAGGGAGTTCTGGTTCTAAAATGACTAGTCAACAATGAAAGCTCTATCTTAAAAGCCAGCAAGCGTAAGAAAAAAGTGAATTGCCAAAAAAATCCATTTGAATTAGTTCTTGCAAAGAAAATTAAGCAAACAGAATTTTAGACAGGCAATTAGAAATAGCAGAAATTTAGGAGAAAGTGAGTTACTATTCAGAATGAGACACAAAGGTAACTTTGGTATTGTAAGTAGAGGAACATTACCTTGATTCATTCATCATCTTGATGAGAGCTGAAGCCTGCTTCCACATGGGGGAAGAGATACATGGCATCCAGCTAACACACTCAGTGCATAAGCAGTAAATTGAGAAGAGTTTTATAACACAGCAATGTTGCACATCCTCATACGCTGGATAAGACAGGCTTCAGTATAGTTCTGAAAAAAGCTTTATTAAAAAAATAAAAAAATATAGTCTGTTCCATTATCTAGGAAAGAGTGCCAAAAACACACTTGCACACGTTAGGTGCTTAAGTGAGAAGACAGCCAAGTCAGTATTGTGGAAGAATGCATAAATAATGGAAATAGATGCTAGTACTCAAAGTGCATTCAGTTGGTTTAGCTCAACCTTCTTCCAGAACTGTGAAATAATTTCCGAATACGGACTGTTGGTTCACGAGCAAAGTTTGCAAATAAAAGTGAGGCAGGAAGAACCAAGCGAATGGAAAAATCACAGAAATTGTACTTATATTTCTGTAACAAAACTATCTGCAAAACTATAGCCCATTAGTCTTACCTCAATGATAAGCAATGATTTGGAGGAAACATGAAATCTGTAATGCGAATGGAAAATGAAAAAGAATGCACGATGGGTTTGACAACATTCGTTTGTGACAGTTTAACATTTGATAAAATAAATGCTGCTATAGGCTATGCCATCACTGGGCTTAGATGAAATATTTGGCATGATAAGCAAAAGGATATTGTATGTTTTAATGGAAAAGCTGGAGTTTATTTGAACAAGTCTGAAACAGTCACGGAACTTACAAAGACGGAGACAATACATTACACTAACAGGGGAATTGTTCAGCTGAAGCCAGTTTATTAGTGGAGTTCCTCAAGGAAGAATCTTGGAAAAGAGTCAACTGCTTCCGTAATGGCATTAGCAGAAAATGCTAGTGAAATGAATGGATAACTAAAAATTAGGAAACCTTTTGTTGTTAATATAGAGGATGATTGGGATATCATTTGGGGAGAAGTGGACTAGAATACTTGGAGTGTGAATGGTTCGGTAATGAAATAATAACATAAAATATAGGATTTGAACCTCAGGATTAACTATCATGAATAGAGAACTTGTCACTTAAGAGCAACAGTGAGGGGAAAATAACTGTGTGCATCTGTTGATCACAGGATGTGTATGACCGTTAGTGGGATGTGGCAATGAACAGGATAAACTAAATCCTAGGACACATTGGGAAAACATTTCCAGTGCAGACAGGGAAAGATGAATAGTACTCATATACAAGTATAACTTGTAGTGAGATGTCATCTAGGAAACCGTGTGAAGTTCTGGTTACGATCGCCGAGGAAAGATTAAGACAGAAACAGATGTAGGGAGGAATATGGACAACATAAGCACAAGAGCAAATATGTGCCCATATATTCGTTTAGATTAAACACCGACAGCACGTTGAGCATGCAGAGCTCCCAGGCTCCTGCTAACAGGAGCAGTGGTGGCCAGGTAAAGCACTGTGAGAAGACTGAGCATGGTTTCATGGTTGAACTCTACAACACAGGTTTCTGCAATACCAGAAGACAGAATCAGCATTTCAGAAGACCTGCCATATGCCAACTCAGGATTTTCTGTGGTGTTGCCTTGTTAAATTCATTCATTACGGTAAAAAAGGGAAATAGAATACTGTAGTTTTCACTCATGGGAAATTGATAGCTCAATATCTCAGCAAATTTTCACTGAAAGGTCCCAGAAAATATCAGCCCATAGCCATCTTAAGGAGCTGCTCCTATGCTAATATTTCTAAATATAGCAGTCTCTACTAATTGCAAGTCTTTTCCTCTACAGACTTTGGTACAATGCATTTTTTTTTTCAAAACCTGAAAATGGGATCACATGCCAAGAACATCCGCTAATATTTAGGCAATAACTGCTGCATTCTGCTTATGCCATAACAACAGTAGAATACTCAGGATTTGCACTGGTGTAGGAGAGAGCAAGAAAAATTAAGGTGATACCTCACTGAAATTTTTATTCTTTCATTAAATATCTAAAATTTCCAAATTGTCATTTATCGTCTTTTTTCCACCTTCATCCAGCTCTATTTTACTTATCATTCTTTCAGCACTGACATTTTCAACAATATCATATGGAGTATGTCTTTCTGTCATAAGATAGGAAATAGAAATCCATTCAATAGAGCTGCTGTTGTTTCTTTACTTCACCTGTGGTGGTACTTAGGCTATCAAGCACGGGTCAATACCCGTTTCATCACACCTTTTCTGCTCTGTGAACAGCAGCAGAAAAGTGGCTCCTTTCCTGAGAGCTCACCTCACGATACGCGGGCTGAATAAACAAGAAAAGGACAGAGGACAGTCAACCACAGAGGCAGGTACTTACATTGTTATTCTAATAATTCACTGCATTATTTCAGCATGAATCGCCAAATCTCTTTATCTTTTTATATATTACTAGTGCTAACAGCTATGTATTGAAAGTTCACTTTGCCCCTAAAAGAATAAGGAAATAATATGGAGGTTCAGCTTCTGCCTCCACCGTTTTAGTGCAGACCTGGGAAATGCACCTATTAAGGCACATTCTCACGTCATACCCTGACTATTTTTACCTTACATATTTTAGCTGAAAAGGGCACCAAAAAATTGTTAATTAATATTATCAAATTAGTGGAACCACCCAGATAGAAGACACTATTCCTACAGCAGCAGCCACATTTATATTATGGCCTTCCTACAGTATTTTTATGCACCAATATACTGTTGGGCAGCTCTCCATTGCTGTTCCTTGGGTTAGGTGCAGGCATGTAACAGAGTCAGAGGGTTGAATGGGAGGTTTTCTCTCCTTTGGCATAGCAGAGTCATAAGAATAGTCAGAATTTAAAAATCACCTGCAATGACTGAAAGAACCAGAGAGATTTTTTCCTCAGAAAGGAAAAAAAAAAAAAAAATCAGAAAAAAAAATCAGAAAAAAAAAACCAAAAAAAACCCAAGAGAAGACATAATAAAAGCATAAAAGGCTGCTGCAGAGTCAAAAGGGATAATCTGTGCTCCACACGCATGATGAATAGGACAAGAAATAGGACAACTAAATTTCTACCCTGTTCCCTCCTCTCCCTCTTGCTGCCTCCCTCCCAACCATCAGGTCCTTGCGATCTCGCCTAGGATTTGCGTCTTGCATGATTTACCAAATAAGGAGGAACGGGGGACAAATTTACTCACAGTCAAAGCTGCCACCGTAATATGGAGGGTGAGAGCTGGAGAAGTGAAATCTGTGCTCACCCGCAGGCTGCAAACTGAATGTTGCATTACTGAGTATCAGCTGGGCCTCTAGGGTAACTGAACCACATGAAACATAAACAACGCTATCCAATGTGACAGAAAATAGCATATCAGATCAGAAATTAAAAACTAAATCTGTCTAAGCAATTTAAAAAGGTGGGTGGTTTTATACTGGCTTTTGCTTTCAGACAAGAAAAGCCTTCACCGCATGAAATTATCGGGTTAGTCTGAGCACAGTCCTGGACTTTCATGTATATAACAACAAGTATTTTTCTACAGTGTTCTTAGGGTATATAGATGCTTTGGGGGCTTTTTTTTTTTTTTTTAATTCAAGCTGTACTCCGATTATTTATGCTTCATTTGAAGACAAGAAAATTGGATGCACGAATTTTTCATGGTTTGTGTACCTGGGTCTCTTACACAGTCTCTCATAGCATGGTCATCGCGTTATTGCTTGAGTCCCTTCAAACAGGGCACTGAGCAACGTGAGTGACAGCTGTCAGCTTTGTCTTCTTTCTTATTTTTCCTGAGAGATGTTTGTTGAGGGATGGTGTTTGGTTTCATATTTCAATAGTTATACACAGAAGTGCTTTCTGTTAGTAAACATACATTGCTTTGAGATCAGCACAGGCAACTCGTGTATGAATGACACGGCCTACTGGCTGGAAAGACAGTGTGAGAAATGTAAACTTTTGACATGGTGTTCAGCAATAGCCAAAATATTGATGTGTTATCAACAGTGGTTAAGGCACACATTGAAAACACAGCACCATATAGACTGCAAAGAAAGCAAACTCGCTCCATCCCAGTCAGATCCAGTACAGAGACTGGGGATGTTACTTTAGAGTAGCTCTTTTCTGATCTCAGTAGCTCCATGATGATGCCCATTATCAGTTGGAGCATCTTCTGGATGTGATTTTCTGAAGGACACCCTCCAGCTCAGTTTCCTCTGAAAGATGTCCAGTTCATGCACTCCTGAACTGGTCTACAATTTGAACCAGAACCTGGTAAATGTTTCAAAAGAGCACAGCTCATCTGAGCTGCAACATGGAAAGCATGGAGTGTGATCCCAGCTGTCAGCCAGCCTTCTGCCAGAAACTCATACCTCCTGGGAGAAGTGGTACAGCAAGGCATGAGTGTGGACTTCTTGTGGCCACAGTTCATCAGCTGGCTGTTAGCCACCATGCAAATGGACATTTGAACTGGGAAACCAGATTGCTAATGAGAGTGTGAGATTGCCTTTTCTGCTGTCCCTGACAGACAAATAGGATTCATCACCAGCAGTGGGACAGGTCTAACAGAGTGTCAAAAAAAGCATTACAGATGAAATAAATTATATATTTTCAGTAGCCTAGAAGGTGAGACAAGACAACTCCAGGACAAGCTATGACCTAGAAAAGAAGGCTTTTTCTGGATTTGCTTCGTTATGATTCTTTTTTTAGTTTTGTTTCTGTTGGCTGTAAGTCGGGCAAATTGACAGGGATGCCTGTAAAAGAGGCGGCTATGCTGTGTTATTAATACAGGGATTTCTCAAGAGGTGGCTGAGAGTGTTTGTATGCATTTCTCTGCAAGACTGAAGAGCATCCACAGCACATCCAGGAACGCAGTGAAAACTGCTTGCTTTATCATATGTTTAATTTGGTTGGGTTTTGCAATCAAAGAAGAAAGAACAGGAAGATGTTGATCCTTTCTGATACTCTGCCTCAAAACATAAGGCCTCTCAGAGAAAGAAGCTTTGTTTTAATCTCTACAAGGAGGTTTCTGATAGCTTCTTGTGGGGAAGACAAACCGTCTGCCCCACCACCGTCGCTTTTTGCGGTCACTTTCTGCTCTCCTCAGAGGCTTACCTGGCTGTATGAGCAGTGCCGCCAACTCACCAGCCCACTCCAAAAAATGGGGCTGGGCGCCAGGTGGGCTCCCAGTACAACTGCGGGAAAGCTTCCATTCAGGGTGAAAAGACCTTTGTGCTGCATTACATACAACCGCATCGCCAGAGAGCTGCGAAGGGGTTTGTTTTGTTTTTCCTGTGGGTATATATGAAGAGAACTTTCTGTTACAATATAGGTTCTTTATGAGGAATAATTAGGCGCAGAAAGGGCCCGAGGGAAGCCAGGGGGAGATAATCTAGCCCGGGGATGTCCCATTGCAATTAGGAATTTACAGAGGCAGCATGCATGCTAATGAGCATCTTCTCTGTTACCACTTCATTTCTGATATGCCCAATACCTTAAACCAGACAAAATAATTTCTTCATGCTTTTCTACCTAGAAAATTGTATTTTAGAGTATAAAAGGGAAAAAAGGAGAAGGATGGCAGTGCAGCTTTAGGAGGAAAAAAAAACTCAGAAAAAATTTCCTAATGTAAGCTATAACACAAAGATGTGCGGGGCGGGGAGGGAAGCAGTCTTTTTTCAGTTCTTGCTGTTGGGCAGGATTTTTACTTTTTTAATCCTACTATTATTGGGGTTCTTTTGATTGGTTTAGTATTCTCACTAGTCCTCTAGAAAACACCAAGAACTGTACCAAAGGTATCCCACACCTTCTCCTATTACACCGGAGGGAGAGGCTGAATCACAGCAAAATATGCTTCTTGCCTCACTAGGATATGAGACTCTCGTAAAAAGAGACATAAACTGGTAGAAATAAACAGCCAGCACACCTCCTAAGCATTTCCCATTACTGCAGCACACCCAGCTAGGTACAGAATATAAGGAAAAAAAAAAACATTATGGGGAAAAAATAGCTATGCCACTAGTGAGGTCATCTCTTTTTGTTGTATATCAATAAATAAAGAAGGAAAAACATAAATAGAACGCTGTTATGTATTAACCTCTTTTGAAGCAGGATTATCCTTTAGGTATCCTTAGGATCGTTTTCGAATGCCCCTTAGCATTTTTACAGTGACATAAGGCACTTGGAGCTGGATTGCAAGTTGATTCCTACAGACAGGAAGGCTGCCATTGTCACTGTCTGGCAGCTTAGATTTAGATTACAAGCCCTTTGGTGCCGTGACCTTGATGATGTTTTGTGTCCACACAGATCGGCCGCCATAATTTTGTTTTCTTTCCTAAAGATGTAATTAAAAAGGAAAAATGAATCTAACAGATGTCGCTTTCTCCTAAATAAGAAGACTATGTCTTAAAGCTAAAAAAAAAAAAAAAAAAAAAAACCCAAATTTGTTTACAGAAGGAGCAGAAAAGTTAACAGCAGAAGTGAAGGGAAGAAACCCTCTTGTGATTACCTCACGCAAATCCTGCACTCATGCTGCCGATCGTGTTGGTAGAGATGCCACCTGTCAGGCTGGAGAGGCAATAAAGTGCAAAGAGAGACATTAAGGATGTCAGAAGAGTGTTTACAGCTACCAGCCATGTACGCTCATCTGCACAAAAGCAAGAGGAGCGCTTCAGTTTTGATGAAACCAAAACCGATAGGGAAACCGCTCCCACTACTCAGAGGAGACAAGAGGAGAACGGGAGAGAGACAGTTTTAAATGCAGCCTCAAAAAAAGCCTTTCAAGTGATGCAGGCAATTAAGACTTCGCTTGACGATACCCAGGAAATGCTGCGGTTGTCCGGCACCTGCCTTCCCCACGCCCTGAAGCAGAATGCATTGCAACGAGCACAAGGAATGGATTAACTGCAACGCTGCCTTTATATGTCCCTTTTACTGTTTTCCTGGTTAAAAGTAATGGTGTGTGGACTTCACAGTACTTTTTGGTATAGAATATATCATAGTGATGTTTTACAGCCCAGTTACTATGCTGTTGAGAGCAAATAACACAGCATTTTTTTGGGGGGGTTTGCCATGTTATTAGGGCTGGAGGGAAGAGCTAGTAGTGGGAGGATTTCTTGCTGTATGTGTTAAGTAAAGGCTTGAACCACCTTTGGGATATTGTTTTCACAAATATCCCTCTTCCAACTTTTCTGTCCCTCTTGGGCTTTTTGCTCTTCATGGGACAAGGTTAATGAGAAGGAAATATCCTGACACACAGCCGGCCAAATAATGCCATTAATCACACCAACCTTCAAAGTCAAACTGAACTTCTATTTCCCCCCCTTCCCCCAGCTTTTTCCCAGGTTGCACCATTCCTTTTGAGGTCAGGTCAGCACCACCCTCTGCCGCCAGCCCTTCCCAAAGTGCGTGAGCCACCCCAGCTCCCAAGGTATTGAGGTAATTCCCTGAGAAAGCTGAAGAAGAAGGGAGGAGAGCAAATATCCTCAAGGGCAAGGAAGGGCCCAGATATTTCTTTTTTCCCTGGGAGTCCTGATACTGTGGGATATTCTGCCGTACTGGAAAGATGACTCTTCCTTTCACCACCATTAAGCACCGTTCATCTGAGGGGGGAGCAGGGACGGTGGCTCCTTCAGCACTGAGTGTGCGTGTTTCGGACCAAGCGTTGTCTGGGCTGGGAAAATGGGGCAGTTTTTATGAGCGGGCACTGTGGTTGCCATCAGCTGTGATTGGGAAAAGTGCCATACTCATTTCTTCTGTCCTTGTGGCCAGGAAATGACTCACTTTTCTGTTTCATAACTCTACTCTGCCAGACATCCTTTTTAAGATGTTCCTGGTCAAATAATCAGGAATGTTATGAATCTCCCATTTCGTCTGCTGCAATCTGCAGAGCCATATACAGACATCTGTCTCCCGCTCTGCCTCACCATCCCTCGGGATTCTCCCTCCTGACTCCTTCCACCAGCGCTTGGGATGGACAGGAATAGCTTTCCTTTGCTTCTTCCTTGTCACCCTTTTCTTCCTTCTTGCTTCCTCATTTCATTTTTTTCTCCTGCAAGCATCCTCTCCTTCTGTTTCATCCAGTCGCACTCATCGAGGCACCGTATCCCACACCAGGGAGCCCCGAGTTAGGCAAGGAAGTCAGAAAATCTTGAGTTTCCTCTATGTAACTCCCTCTCTCCCACTGTACCTTTAAATTTTTGTCTGAACTTCCCTAACTGCACCTCTAAATTCACCGATCTTATCTTCTGTTGGGCAATGTTTCATACAGAAATAGTTCCAGAAAATCTTTCTCATGAATAATAGATTCCTTAAATTATTCATATAGGCATTTCCACTACCTCTTCTCCTCTTGGGGTCAAGATGTTAGACTAAACAGAGCAATGACTTGGTGTAACATACTCAGTGTGCCTTTTATCGTGCTTCTGTTTGGTTTTGGGTTTCTCCCCAGTCTTTGTCTTAAAAGTAAACATGATTATGTTTGGGAGCCCAAATAATATTGACAAAGCACAACATGCTTGCTTTTGTTTGTTGCCATTTTCTCTGATTTATTTGTATTTCTAAAGAGTATCATAACAGTTTGATAACCCCCTGGTGATTATCTTGACAAGAACTTTAGTTGTTAATTAGGCACTGCTTACAGATTATAAATATTCCCTTATAGACTTTTCACTCGATTATATGAAGACACCAAATATATATAGAATTAAATCCAAGCAATTTTCTTTAACCCAGCATGGTAAATAATAACTGGAAGTTTTATCAGAGATCAAATGCTAGCTGCTGAGCTGGGGAAATGAAAGTAATTACAATTCTGATGTTTTTAAGAAGAAGAACACAGACTTCCTCTCAAGCCCTCTTTCTTGGGGACCAGCTGTAATCAGATCTCTTTGACTTCTGAACCTCCACTTCACATTTCCTACAGATCCTCAAAACAGCTCAGTGCATATATACTTCAAAGAGCAGTCCTTTCCAAGGCTGCTGGAAATACAAGGATGCTTACAGTGTGGGGCAAGGATTATGCTGAAGGCATTGAAGAACAATGATTCAATCATGTGATTATTTTTCTTTCAAGCTTATATTTCACATCTTTGAAATAAGAAAGAAGGTCCACCATCAGAATTTGCTAGTATGAATTATTTGAAAAGCTGATTAAAGGTTGAGGTAAGGGAATATTTTTCTGCTTTGCTGGGATCTGAAATAAGTTTCAAAAAAAAAAAAAAAAAAAAAAGCATAAAACATCCAGGAGAATTTGCTTCTATTCGTGTCAGAAGAACAGTAATAGTTGATTATAGATGAATCACTATAAACATTGTTTTAGCTCCATCATGGAAGAAGGAGGCATGCCTAGCGTTTCCAGTTCAATTTGAAATAGTGTCTCAACCTGACAAGCTAAAGTACAGAGACAGTATTATTTTAAATGATCCCTTTTTTTGTTTCTGGGTCCAGCAGTTCCCCCAAATTTCCTTAACTGGCAAATGTCCATACTAGTTCTGAATGTGTCTAGAAAAACAATACTCCTTTTCTTTATGTCTTTTCAAATTTACTAAGTTCATTTTCTTTTCCGGAGCAAATCTGCAGTAAGTTTTCATATTGTACAAACAGAAATGACATGAATACTGAGACGAGATTGGGGAGACAGCTCTTCAATGAAATAGCAAGCTGTTACCTTAGCAACCTGCACCATCATAAGCCTGGATTTTTTTAATGTTTCCAAAGAGGTACAATTTTGGGAGGGGGCATACAAAATAAACAAAGGGTCAGTAAACAAGAAATACCATAAGTAATATTTTCATACTTCATACTATTGATGTTGTCAGGATCTCATCCTTTCTTTATCCTAAGGGAAACAATTCACCTGCCATGTGGCTCACTCCTCCAGCTGAAGGGTACTTCATAGCAACTCCTGAAGAAGTCATGACTGTGGATGTGACCGGAGCTGTGCTCCACGCACAACTGAAGGTACTGCCTGACCAAGTACTCCCACTCTTTCAAGGTCACCAAAAGGCCCCAGTGACTTCAGGGATCTGCACTTGCACAGTAAAATACAAATCAAACACATTTAGGAACCACTCAGATCCTATACTGGAAGCTAATAATTATGAACTATGCCACTGGTAACAACTGGCATATTTATTTGTGTAATGTTTCTTGTTACAATTTACTGTCACTTGTAAATCTGACAGGTCTTAATTTCTTAGGCTATATTCTTGTGCTTAAAAATTGCCTGAGAAGAGTTTATTGATAATTCTGTGGACCCTCTTAGGAACATTTCTGTGATGATTTTCTTCTTTGCAAAAATCTGAGATTTAGAAATTCCTAAAAGAACAAAGGTCCCTTAAAGAGCACACAGTTTTTCTTGAGGAGAGAAGGAGGTGAGGAGATGGAACTGCTTCAGCCTTTCTCTAATAGTTTCCCCCTAAGTGGATTTGCATGGTACATTAAACTAAATGGTATTGACTTGGTGTTCGGTCTAGACCTTTGAAGTATACTGGATGCCGTTCGATATTAAGCATTTATGCTGAATCAGATGCTTTGTTTTTGCTGCACCTCTGAGTTGGGCAATGTACCATGAACGATAAAGAAATGCACCTCGCAAAAATAATTGTGTAGAAGTTCCTGGGGATGGGAGCCATGGGACCAGTCTCATTACTATGGATTTAGAATTACACTTAAACGTAGTTCAGGGCTCTTCTTATCGTGTAAGGCCTTAAAACGTTTTCCTAGGAAGCACTCAGACCTTGTTCTCTACATTTTCAGGAGGAGCTGGCTAGAGAGCTGGCTGCAAGGTGAGACCCAGCTGGGCATAGGCTCAGTGTGGCAGCCCAGAGCCTGCCAGAAGCTCCCACCAGGCCCATGGTGTCCTCAGCCACCATCCGTCTGCCTGCATGTTGTTTAACTCATCGTCCTCAATCTCTCCTCATTACATGTGCATGCACCATATCATGCACCCATATCTTAACCCTTTACTCTGCCTTTCAGGCATTAGGTTGTATCTCACATCTGCGCAGAGCTCACTTGCATAATGTTCCCTGCATTTCTACAAGCCGTTGAGAGAGATCCTGCACTACTCCCCTTTTATCAGCTGGTTAAAATACCTGAAAATCTACCAGTCAGGAAGCCGCGGATAATAACCTCCAAGTGACCGAGACAGTGTTTGTTGTCACATTCATGCACATTGCTGGAGAAATCACGGTTGAAAAGGGAGGGCTGAATCAGGTGCAGAATACATGACAGTGGCATAAAAATACATTTTTAAGCAGCTTTTGGTGCAAATAAGAAAGTGCAAAAAATACGGCAGACAATGTTCCTAATTAGCTTCTTAGATTCATTAAAATGCAAATTTTAATGTATGTTAACCTTTAAAAAAAAATGAAAAAACCAACACCCAGTTGCAAACTCCAACTTAGTATTCCAAAGCAAAACTATTTATATTACATAATGTCTGGGAGCGACGGCATGCATGAAATGTGTTTGGAATTATGTGGTATCTACAGTGCGATTTAAAAGCCATTAATAAGATTTAACTAAAGAATAATTCTATAAAAGCTAGAGAAATGCCCTGGATTCCTGTACCAGCAAATAACACCATGGTGTTCATTTGGTGAGTCACCACTGCAAGCAGGAGCAGCCTCTTAAGTGGAAATCCAGGGAAATCAGCACACACCAGCCAGCACACTGAAAAAAATGACTGGTACTAGAGAGCACTAAATATTCAAATAAAAATTAATGTTGTTACATAACTATCACAGGATCATGTACTTTCATTTCCATTTAAAAAAAAAAAAAAAAAAAGAGAGAACCAAATACATTAGTGAAAGATTATCTTCAGGGACAGGAGTCCCTGAAATGATTTGAACAGCCAGGTAACAACTGCAGCAGCCAGTATGCAGAGAGAAAAAATGTTTGTGCTAATATTGGCTCTTCCTATTTTTCCCGATTTCCAAAAAAAATTGAGATCGTAAAAATACTTCCAACTGTCTTGCTGACGGTGCATTTTTAAACCGTATCCACTTTGATGAACTTAATTGAGGCTTAAGTTAGATATTTGGAACCACAATCTCCATGAAAAGGGAAAAAAAAATGCTTTCTTTATTGTGTGTTTTGCAATGTTCCGAATTTAGGTGATCTGTATCCACAGTTTTCATCTTTATAAAAGCACATTTCAATATGGATAAACCCCTTATAAGGCGAGACAGAATCACCAGCTGAACCTACCTTCTTCATAAGGGTATCTCCAATGGTATGTCTGAAATGAAAGCCAGATTCACTACTCACCCTTCCCATTTGTCTGCTAGAGACCCTTTGGGCCAGCTCTGGGACAACCCTTCAGTTACACTTGGGAAGACGTCGGCTTGACTTGCAGGGCCAGGAGGAGACCCAGCCGCGGAAGGCACCACCTCTCCTGCCCATGGCTGCAGCAGTACTGCACGCCCAACACCCAGCTGCCTATGGGGCTCTTGCATGCCTTATTTTCATGCTGAACTTGTCCACTTTCCATTTTCAGCATCTGTATCTATCCAATTCCAATTTTCTGAGGCTCCTATTATCAAATGTCACTCCCCATACAGCCATGGAGCAGCGTAACTGCTCATTTTCCTGGAAGAGCAATCTTTGACCCAAGATTTTGTTTGAATCCATTACACCAAATTTAAGAAAAACAGTTTAACAGCACAAGTCAAGAGTCCATTCCCTCCAGTCTGCAAGACCTGCCCCTTCGAGCAGTGCCCATTTACAGTCACATTTTGAGGCTGAACAACTGGACATTTTTAAAGTAGCTATTGTGACTACTGATTCTGCTCCACTCATTTAAATGTCATTTGATGTCAAATTTTTTTGGAAGTCAGTATATTACACTGATGTTAACAGAACAACTAATATGCTCAAGAATATACCAAATTAGTTAATGCTAATTTGATTGCCATTATGAATTGCCCTCCTTTATTGTTTATAAAGCGACATTCATAGTAGCCTCTCCACTATTTTGCCTGACGCAGCTGAAAGGTTTACAACTGCTTTGGCATCATATTTGTTCGGTGAAATTCAGACACAACATGAACTGGATTTTTTTTCTGAGGTATTTTAAAATGAACATTAATGACTGAGAAGGTCGTCCCCTATACAGTTCTTCCAATATTTTAATTTTAAGCATAAAGTTTAGCTACCTAATTAAAGAATTAGTGAGCAATAAACATTTATGAAACCAAGTTTCAGTGGTTAAGAAAGACAATAAGCAGTTTTTGATGGATAAACTTGTTTTTTTCAAACTTATCTTTTCAGCAAAAAAACCTCCCACTTCCTCCCAAATCATTTATGTTGATAGATCATAATACCATTTCATGAGAAAATCCAGAAGAAAGGAAAAGTAGAAGAAATACATGAAAGATTTTCCTCTGAGATTTCTCCATAATTATTTTATGGAAAGAAGCTGTATGGGAGTGTGGTGATGTGCTTTGGAGCTGCTCTTTGAAGCTTTCAGCAGCAAGTGGCTTCCTCCCCAGCATGTGTTTTAAATGTTTTGCTGGATTACACTCCACCTGCACAGAACTGTTCTGACCTTTTTACCCTTTCAATATTTTAAACATTTGACCTGCTTTCCTTCCTGCAGTTTTGCTTCCGAGAATGCTCTTGAAATAATTATGTAAATGTCATCTTAATGCATTTTCACTGCCACATGCATTTGCAGCCCCCTTATGATGTTATCTTTTCAGAATGCCAGAAAAACGGGAACCAGATGTGCTGAGCACAAAATACCACAGCAGGGATTTCCCTCACAGCAATCATGATTTGGGAGTTCTTAGAGGCTCGCCATGAAGTAACAGGGCTATTTTTAGTAGCAAATATATAACACAGGTAACAGAGTTTGAAGTTAAGCATATTAAGTATGTATATACTCCATATTTACTGTGCTGAATAATACTGGACTGCAAGCAAACACTTCAACTATGAAAGAAAATCCAACCCAAAATTTCTGTGGTATTTTAAAATTTGCAATGAATACTGTGGGTTTCTTTAATATTTATAGGTAGCTCCTTTTCTGCATGCATTTATAGTATGAGTACGGTAAAAAGGTGAATGACAAAAGTTGAGTGTAGACTGTTGGCATCCCATGTAATTATACATTGACATGCATTAGTCAGTTGACTCTTGATATTGCGCCAACTGACTAAACACTGGTTCTGTATTTGATTGCTGAAGACCTTTGTTTCAGACCTCCTGGGTGAAAGCACAACCAAGCCTTTCAGTCAAAGTGTCTGTTGCTTGTGACAATTTGTTTATGTGTGTTGGACCCATTCCTAAATAGCATCATCTCTTTGCAATCCCTCTCCATAGTCAAAAGTGAGAATAGCACGGGCTCCTTTCTATCACCCTGCAGCGAAGAGTGACTTTTATTATTTTACTTGCTTATATAGTACCCAGTGCTGTAGGAGCCACGCTGGAACTAAGGCCTTTAACCAGTCCTGAAGTTCATGGGAAGGAGCAGACAAAGTTCTGCAGACAGTCCTTTGCCACGTAACCCAGTCTTTTACCCACCAATGCTAAAGGCAAGTGAGCTGCCCCATTTCTTCTTCTGCATTAAATCCATGTCTAGCCATAAAAAGAGTAATAATATCAATGGCGACTGCAGAGTTTTCTACTAAAGCCACATTATTGGGAATATCTCCTACAGTTTGACCCAGTGTGTTCTAAGGTGGGGCAGTGCTGGTGGTAGCTATGCTTCTGTGTAGGTCTTCTCCGTCACTCTTCATTTGTAAAGACGTCTTCCTCATTTTTGCCCCACAGACTTTGGGCTTCTTTTAGAAATGGCATCAATACTGTGAATATAAAGAGGACAAAAAGGTGTAAAAAACTGTAGAGGGTTACCAGCAAAAGTCCTAATTTGACTCGATGCATTAGACTCCTCAAGGTATAAAATTAAAGAATTAAAGCAATGTTTTATAGCTTCTTGCAGAGACATGTAGAGCTTATGCTTAGTGGTGGTTTCATTCTAATTTTTTTTTCCTTTCACTTTTTAATTATGTTTATACTGGGCTTAAGCCTTGCCCCATAAAGCCTGCCACAGACTTGGATGGTTATTCTATCTTTTGACAAAATGTTGGAGTTGGCCGTGAGCTCGCACACATCTGCCGTTTGACCCCTGTGAATTATAGCTGGATTAAGGTATGCCATGTCTTATTAGCTTAATGGCAGCTGAGTCAGAGAAATCCGCACTCTAATGCACAGATTTCTTTGGTTGTTCATGACTCAAATTCTCTTGAAACTTCTCAGGGTTGCTCTTAGCACCAAGTCTAAAGTTTAAACACAACTGCCTAAGACACCCTGAGATGGACAAGTAGGACTGTAGCACAGTGTCCTCAAACCATGTTTTTCATATGTTCAAGAGGATGAAGAAGAGGATGAAATTTTCTAAGGCAGAAAGAACAACTTTAGCACACTTCTGACATCTGTCATAATCACGTGGATTTGTAATGTACAGATTTCTAAACTTAGTTCTAGTTAGATGACTATAATAGATCCTAAAGATATTTCTGAATTGGTACTGAACATGTCTGATTTGGACTAATGGAATTTCTGTGGGCAATGCTTGTTTATGATGGAAAGAGAAAAATCAGTGCTGTGGACTGTGAAACAGTGACTAAACATTGCCGAGAGGTTTGACAGAGGTTTGACAAGGCTCTGATAGACTGGCAAGACTATTTCAGATAGACGATGCAGGGGTGTAGTCTTGCAGTATGGGTGTAAAAGGAAAAGACACACGGGAATATGTCAAATTCTGATTCTCTAAAATCACTGGCAAAATTCCCACTGAATTAAATAGGACCAGAACTTAATCCTACATATTAATATGTGTGTGCTTGTTGAAAAAAATGTATCAAATTTACAATTCTAGCATATGGATTTTGGGCAATTAAAAAATGAGAGTCCTGTGCAACCTTAGTTCTGTTCTTTTATGCAAACAACTTCTGACGCAGTCTCCGCTAACAGTGCTACACAAGATTATTTCCGTGGTGTCTCTACCATTGAACTTCTTTCTGCAAGGCTGATTCAAACTGAAGAGATTCACAGGTACTGACTATAATAATAATAACAAGGTTTGGAAAATATTTTTAATAGGAACTGTTAGCTTAGAACATAATTATAAAGATTGCTGGATAATATATGACTCTCCAAGCCATGAAAACATTCTTCAGTTGTCTTCAGAAAACACGTCTGAAGTCAAACCCACATCCCAACAAGCCTGGCTTGATTTCAAGCCTCGAGGCAACATTTCTAGCTCCTCTCTTGTGTCCCTTTTCTCCAATCCTTGGCTTCACAGATAAATAACCTTACAAAGGAACCCTAAACAGAAGGTGAGAGTAGGCTAAGAGGAGCCTGGGGAATGCAGAGAAGAGCATGGTCTGAGAGGGAGGACTGTGCAGAAAGGAGATGAGACATTTCTTAAGCTGGTCTGGTTGTCCAAGCCCTTCTGTAGTGCAAGCCCTGGGAGATGGGCCATGACACCCTCCAGTCCTCTCAACAGTCCTCACCTTGTGCTGCTCAACAGTCAAGATGTTGTGTTCTGCTGGACCGCTTGGGCTGGCAATAGCTTTTTTGCTTTGTAAGCAAACAAGCTGTGCTTGCTTTTCCTTCTTTGACTTGAAATAAATAGCATTTTAATTTTGAACACAAATAAAACTTAACACCGGGGAAAAAATGTGCTTGCAGATGCCGAGACATGCCCCACCACTCTATTAACTTTTTTGCACTTTCCCTGCAGAAGTTGTTTCTGTCAATTTATTTTCATTTCAGCTGAGCAAAACGGGAAGGAAAAAGCAGGTTGACACAGATGGTTGTCAGCAAAGTGATGACTGCAGCTGAGAATGGGTGTACAAAAATATACAGTTTGCTAAACTGTGTATTGTTTAGCTTCCATGTGTATCAAATGTCAAAAGAAATAAAATTTGGGGAATATATTTAGAAATTTTTTTTAAGCATTGTTAAAATTATTGTTTTAAAATGGAAAGGTGGTCATATGTAAAGGAATTGCAATGCAGAAAACAGAAAATGGAACAAATCCTTCATCCAAAACTTCTAAAAACAGAACAAAGAACAGTGTCTCAAACGCAAAGCTAAGCCCCTAAATACATGATCTGGTTTGAGAGTTACTTGGGTCTTCTATAAGTGCTGAGCACCCACAGTCCCATTGGGGTCACCCAGAGAGTGATCATTGTATTTGAAATCAGATCATTAATTTAAAGGTCTGAATGCAGATTTTTGAGCCCTACCTTTAGGCTTCTGTGGCTTTGACCACAGAAACCAAATGACTACAACATTGCACTTTAATAGATCAAATAAACTTGGTGATGAGAAAAAATTAAAAATAGCTAAAATAACTTTCTTCAGGTTTGTTAGTCTTTGTTTGGTGGGGCAGGCTTTGTCCACACTGGAAAGCTGCAGCATTTTAACTACAATTGATCTTATTTTAACTTAGATCTATCTTGAACTAAGGCTAAGCCTAATGTAGACACACGCAAATCGATTGTAATATTGCCTGTGTCAATTTAGCTAATTTAAATGTACATGCATTAGCAGATTGCATCAGTTCAACTAGATTGATCTTTAAATTGCTTTGTCTAAAGTTGTGCCATTTCTAGGGAGCCAAGGACTGTGTTTGGAAGAGAGGGCTGCCAAAGGTACTTGTGTTTCTCCTACCTGTCAGCTCTGCAGAGTACTACCCCAATCAGTCAATAAATATATAAGTATCAGTATAGCCCCTTATCAACTGATACTCATAAAGCTGTGCTAGAATTTCCTGAACATTCCCAGGAGAAAAGCCATTGCAATTCTACTGAGATTAGTTACATTTTACTAAAGGCATAAATTTGGGCCATAGCAGACATAAACCATTGTCTACATATGTTTTATAGTCAGACTTTAGGTAAATAATTCAGGGATGGCTTTTGAATGTTTGAAATTCTTTCCGTTCTTGAACTGCTGCCTCTATGAGCTCCAAAGACGACTGACAACCAAGCGTAAACTAATTTTAAATTGCATGTCCTTTCCCTACCAGCTTTCAGAGCAGTGTAATCTCACCTTCATTCTAGTGGGGTAAAAATCAGGTACAGAAAATAAGTGTGGGATAATGAATTTCTCTTACTTTGCCTGATCATTAATAAATGAGGTTATTTTCCTCCTTGACTCTTGGAATTAGATGTGACATAACACCTTAACACAATCAGTTTGTTCTGAAACCCTGTTAATAGGAACCCATCTGCTTAGAGACATAAAGGAGAATTCATTATATGCCCAGTAATTACTTTCAATGCAACATAAAGAGATTGCATGCACAGCTTCTTAGAGTTAAACATGCTGTCAGAAAGAATACCTTGATGTGTAGGAATAAGAGGAGTTCAAAAAGGTGATAGCTAATAATGACATTTAAAGATTTTTACAGGAAAAATGTATATTGTGCCTTATCATCCCTGTCCCTAACTGCAGAGAAACTCAACATCTTTGTGCGGGATTTCCAAAAGGCTGATCCTGAATACCTCCACTGAAGGCAATTCTTTTCTCTGTCTAGCTGTATTATGATGGACAATAACCTCTATGAAATGCACATTTTCCTATAAAAGAAGGAAGGATAAAATGTCAAATTTTGAGATCCGGGTCTGATGCCGAATCCTTGTGGCTTCCCCTCGAAGCTGGTAAAGCCTCAAAGTGCTGTGTCAGGAGGGAGATTTTGTACATGATTGAACACCAGGTGTTAAGGCCACATAAAGAATGTTACTGTCAGGCTCTGGAGCAAACCTTTTCTGTTTTCTTACTAGAAGAACGGGACCAAAGCCTTGAAGGATGAAGTGAAATGAGCTGGGTCAAGTGGTCAGAAGAAGGTGACTGGAACTTAATCTGGGAGGAGATGGAAAGAGCCAAAATGACAATTCTTGGGTCTTCCTGACATACTATCCAGATGGTCCTTGCTAATTATATTTCCTCTTGTGGTTTTGGTTATCAAACATGTACAAATATTTACAGTGGATGAAAATACATCTTTGTTTAAATGTCACTTTTTAATTGTGCTTTATCCTTTGAACAGTACAGTTCCAACATTTTTTTATTATATTTTCACTTTATGAGCTGAAGTCCTCCAATTTTCTTTTCCCACTTCCATTTCGTTTCTTTATCTCTTTCATTCTAATGAAACATGGCATGCTAAGAGACCATTATTTTTGCAAATCAAGCTATTTTTTAAACTGCCTAAATCTGCCTTTCAGCCAGGCATGAAGTTGCTAAAACAATTAACATGCTTGAGGCTGAAAATACAGTTAAGTGGTTTGTCAGGCCTTAAATATGAGCTTATGCCAATAAATTTAAGATACTCTTCTTTGACTTGGCTCTTTACATCTAAGACTTTCATGCTCAGTAAAAACAAGAATATTCTGGATACTGTGGTGAAAGGATTTGCTGGAGGATTCTGTAGCAGACAGATTTTCCAAAAGATAATACCTTCTAAACATGATTAAATATCACTCTCCTGAAGGATTTACCTCTTGGGCACATGTGGAATATAAACTATTTAGCCTTAACAGAACTCTCAGCCTAATGACATTTTTCCTTCTTTTTTAATTATACGATAAAAGCTCTCACACTTGCTGTAATTAAATATCCAATGACAATTTAAAAACAATAATGTTAATGATAGATTCTTGACAAAGCTGCAAGTATAATCCTATCTCTACTGAGATCGATGGTAAAACTGCCACAGTCTTCTGTGAGGACAGGATTTTGCTCTCAGATAGGGTCATTACGTTCTGCATATATAAATTCCTCTTACATTTACAATTTTTATTGTCAAAGCAATGATCAGAATTCCACTAGGGTTGGTAGAAAGCCAATTCCTGTGTAAATTTGCCATTAGCAAATATATTACTTTGTTCCGGTGATACTTTAAGGAGTACATACTTTCTACCCAGCCTTTCTTGTTCATGACCAGGTCTGGGAGAAGCACACTGACAAGGTTCCCTTGAAGTGGAGAGGGAAAAAGCACCCCCATGATGATATGTCTGGGGTGAGATGGAGAAAGAAGCAGCTATGAGAAGGTTTTACTGGGATATTTTGGGTTTCCACTGGTCCTACAGCTATGTCCTAGCAGGTCCCCCAGAACAAGTGACTGCCCCAGTCACAGGGGTCCCAGGGACTACAAGGGTGGTGAGACACTGGAACAGAGAAATTGTGGATGACCCGTTATTGGAAGTGTTCAAGGTCTGGTTGGATGGTGCTTTGAGAAACCTGATCTAGTGAAAGATGTCTCTGCTCACAGCAGGGGCAGCAGACTTGATGATCCTTAAAGGTCCCTTCCAAGCCAAATCATTCTGTGATTCTATGAGACTAAGACTTCTTAAAGCTTCCCAGGACCCAGCAGATCTCTTCTGTGCGCTGCCCCCATCCCTGTCCCCATCCAACCACTTACACCCTCGCTGCCTTCACACTCATCTCCTCCACCTGCTCTACACCCCAAATTCCCCTCACCTGGAGAACAAGTGTATGGAGAAGAGGTGCAGGTACCTACATGCTTCAGGAGAAGTGTGTTACAGGTAGCTTGAAAAGCGCAGATCTAGCCCATGCCACAGGGGCTGCCTTTACCTTGGGGTTTACAGGACTCCTGGATGCCATCTGTTGCTTAGTTGAAATTTTTGCATAGCGTTAAATGCGGCATAAATAGATTATTTATAACTAGTAACACTGAACTCGGTATTTTTTTTCAAACCCTTTAAAGAAATTCAGAAAGGCATGTGGTTGAAAACAACTTTCTACATTAATTGCTGCATTTTAATGCTGTTTGTTTTAAGACAAGCCTTGTGAGTTTATACACTGTCATTCGGCATAATCTGTTCTGCTATTAAATACAATTGAAGAAAACTTATTAATAGATGAATGAGTTTCTAATATTAGCTGATATCAACTGTCTAGTTTGTCAGTCAGGAAGAATGATGGATGGCCACAGGGGGGTACTGGAGATATTGGGTATGCAAACTGTACCGCTATCTACTGTGATTAAGTTTTTTACATGTTTCAGCATAAAATTTGGCTTGGTATTTTCCCTATGTCAAATTAAAAAAACCTGAAAACCTGTCTCTCCTGGGTTATTTTCTCCTCTCTGTCAGAGACAGTAAATACGGTCCACCCAAACATTGTTTTAAAATACTACAGTCTAAATCACTGAAGTTGGCTAAATATAATAGATTGGCAACAGTTCTGGTTTTGAGCAAGGACTGCTAAAATAACAATAGAAACCAAGGCAGTAGCTAGATTTGGCCATGTATATGGACTATTTGAAGGATACCATAAGTATTAGATGTTTCACTCCCATTGAAACTCTGGTGCAGTCTTTTTGCTTCTTCTGTGACTGGTGTCAGTATGAATGAAAGAAGAGGCAGAAAGGCATCAAAGCTGGAAATGATTCAGAGTATTAATTATCTGCATGATATCTCCAAATCAAGAGAAAATTTCCAGTTTCAAAAAATGTTCATGACACAGTAGAAAGAGAAATCCTAGGAGGACATTCTCAGTTCACTGTCTAGGGAACCTCACAATTCAACTAGAAGGAATCATTGAATCATAGAATAGAATGGTTTGGGTTGGAAGGGACCTTAAAGATCACCTAGTTCCAACACCCCTGCCATGGGCAGGGACACCTCCCACTAGACCAGGCTGCTCAAAGCCCCGTCCAATGTGGTCTTGAACACTTCCAGGGATGGGGCATCCACAGCTTCTTTGGGTAAGGGAATCAATAATCTTAATCCATCTATGCCATTCTGAATATTTACTTCCCAAAACTGGCTAACAGAGATAAAATAAAAACATGTGCAGGTTTCATCTTTTAAAAAGAAATAAATAAAGAGGTTTCCAACACCCAAAGGGCAAAATCCAGGCATACTTTAATAGCTTAGGAGCGGAGCCAGGTTCGTAGCAATATGACTGTGAGTTCCCTGTGTTCTGTTTCAAAAGCCTTTCATGCCAATTTATGAACTAAAAAAAATCTTGACACAACTCTAAGAAAGTAATTTGAGAATAAAATAACATTTGTGTTTGCAAGAATTTGTTCATCTAATTATTCAGGTCAAAAACATGTATATTTACTGGTTTAGAAGACATGTGAATGCACTTCAGTCTGTCTCCCAGAGGCAATAAAGAAAAGCTTTTCCTACAGCTGGATTGGAGGGGTTCTTACCCTTTTCAACAAACAAATCAGATCCACTGGGAATCCAGATCAGTGGGTATGGTGTTTTATTGTAAGCTCATATGTCCTTGACAGATAATCATGAGAAAGATGACATTTCAAAGTCAAAATGTCTGCCAGTGAAGAATCTGCCTTATGAAGACCTCTTCAAATTCCCACCAACATAGTGTACATTTAGAGAATAAACAGTCTTTCAGCTTCTAAGATGTCATGAGGTCTCCCTCCACGGTTCTGCCAGTCCTTTTTGTGCTCAATTTTAGTGTCTCAACCAATTCTCCCCATTCAGACACAGACCTGTCAGATACTTTTAGATGATCATTATCTTCAGCTGTGACAGGAGGCCACAATGTGCATCACAGAATTAGATTTTATTTTGTCTTGCGTTGACGCATAACCTGACACATCAACATGAGTTCATTTAACTTAATTTATCCTTCACTGGTTTTGGAATGGATATTAGCAGGAAGTCAATGCACAGTTTCTTACTATGGTCTTTAAACGCTTTAGCTCTGTGGTTCTGGTTCTGCCTGTCTGGCAATATACAAACCCATGTAACCTTTTTATATTTTCAATTTTTAATCAGTTTCTAATATCTTTTTTGATCCTTGATAAAGAAATCTTGAATTTTGGGCTGCAATCCTTAAAATTTCATCAAAGTTAGTTTTGAAGCCTAAATTTTTTTGAAGCCTAAGTGTTTTGTCCTATGCAAAGTGTCTCATGTACAGTGGTAATGCTGCTATCACCATGTATCAGGAGCAATCTGAGAAAATCACTCTCTCCTTTTTATTATTTAACAATGCAGTTATCAAAGGGAGTAATTTTACAACATTCCTCAAGATTCTGTGTAATCCTTCCAAAAACACTTCCAAATGTGTCCATCAGGCCAATTATGAAATCAAACTCATTGAATCTGATACTGCCTGTAATCTGTGCCTCTCCCTTATCCTCAAGAGTCATGTGCATTTGCATTGCATCTGCCTCTTACACGCCTTTCCCTACAAAAATCAGAATATTGACAGAAGTGGCAGCGTCAGTGTGTGGTCTTTAATTTGCAAAGGGACTAATACCTTTTCCCCCTGTATGTAGATAAATATATAAAGAGATTTTTCAGCTACATGATCTGTGGTCAACAGTGACGCAGGCATCATTTCAGTATTATCCAGTTTATGAATCTACCCACTGATTGTTTAAATATAAATAAGGGGTAGTCTAAAATACTGAGCAATTGCAAGTTAACGCTGTGAGAAATGCAAAGTTTAGAGAACTATGTCATACAAAATCAGCAGTATCAGTTTTGCTTTTTGCGGGGAGGGAAATATGGAAAGGTCAAAGACTAAATCACAGGGTTGCAGAGGGAGGTCAGTGGGGTCACAAGGATTTGCTGCTTTCACAAAGGACGCTGCAATCTGTAATCTGCTGTCGTGCTGCATGTACTGCTCTTTAAGCAAGTTTGACACTGATGCATGGGAAGCAATCTGAGTAGGGAGCTAAAAAGACAATTACTACAAACATATAAGTAGACTGGAACTGTGATGATGTTAAAATAGAATTAACACCAAAACCTTACAAACAAACAAACAAAAAAGCAATCAGAAAAAAACAAGCAGAAGAACACTATTTGCCACTATTGATGGCGTGACATATATACAAAGGATGCTAGAACAGACTCATTTAAAATATAAAATTATCATTAGTGTCATCACAATTTGAGTGAAAAGTTGAAAAACAAAGGAGCAGCAGGGACTAGCATCAGACAATGTGTACCTGAATAAGCATCCATCCATTTCATTTGTCTCATTAATCTAAATACTTTGTCTCCTGCAAGCCACATCAACCCTAACCAAGTCAGATATATTGTTAGCAATGATATTTGAATAAGTAAATTGGAATCAATTTGAGGACTCGAATTTGGAGCTGATCTGTAGAACTAAAAAATGTCCTGGGTTTACATGATTGATTCTCAAATCAACAAGGTTACATCAGCCATGAGGGCTCAGGCTGCCCCATCCCCCCAGCCCAGCACTAATTGCAGCCCTGCTATTAGGGTTTTAATTAAATGTCAGTGATGGGGTAGGAGGAGTCAGTGGCTCACCCTGCACACTGCCTACCCCAGCCGGCCTCAGCCTTCAAGTCCCTGACCAAACGGGCTTTTATCCTAACGATGCCGCTTACTTCTTACATCACAGACATAAATATTCACCTAAGCTGAATTCACCTACCCAGATTAAGCCCTTTATTTAAACACCAGGCTATCTGGATGTAAATGAGTTTATTCTACCTCCTTCTGGTTTGGTTTTTTTTTTACCTCTTTAAAGTATGAAATATTTCTACAGACATTTGCTTAGGCTCCCCTGTTGACACATTGCTCTACCATGTGTCACACCAATATTGTGCATTGTTGATATGATTGTTGACAGGAGTATGACGCGGCATATACAGCTGAGAGGTGACGGTTGAGCTGAAGAGCTGCAGATTTACATCCTTTGAGTGGGGAGTCTGAGACCCTTTTCCTTTAATTTATAAAAATAATAATAATATAAAAAAAAATCTTAAAATGTGCACGGCTTTCTATGCTTATATATATAAATATTGACTGGTTTCCTTCAACAGAGTATTCATGAGGTTTTTTGTTCCCTTGTGAGATCAATGAACTTGTCTGAAACCAGCCCAGAGCAGGGGCTCAGGCTGCTTGAGCTGCCCAAAGGCGAGCGCCTGGGAAAAGCCCTGGAGAACTGCCCCTGAGCATGTTTCCCACCAGGAGCGCGAAGGGCTGAAGGCCTGACCCCGCAGGAGTCACTGGCTTTACTAGGGCTAAGATTTCCCCCCTGATCCCTGCAATCAAACAGTTAGCTGGGTTTTTTTAATCCCTTTTCTCTTTCTTGCAGGTAGCAGATTGCCAAACTGTCGCAGTCCCTACAGGTATTTTATACTCGGCTGCAAACTTTAAAAGCAGCCTAACCAGATTCCTGTTTTAAGTATGCAGAAGCATAAATGCCTCTTTCTTTTTTTTTTTTTTTTTTGTTTTGTTTGTTTTTTGTTTTTTGTCCCAGGTCAGATACTTTCATGGCTTAATGCTTCCAGTCAAAAGTGACACATCTCACTCTTACAGTTGCACAAATAGGTAAAATGAAAGAGCTGAAATTGCAGCAAAGATTTGGGAGAGGCAGGGTCACCCTCCCTACCTTGTTGTCTCAGCAAAAAGGATATTTGTATTGATTCTGCCCCTAAGAGTAATTGAATTAAAACAATTTCACTCATCTCAGTTCCCTCTTTTGTGAGCCCTATCAGATGCTCTCAGACATTTGATGCTGAGAAATGCACTTTGCACTGTTACTCAGCAGCACTCAAACTCCCTAACAATACCAGACTGTAGCTGGGTGAAATCTGAAGCTGAATGCTTCAAGGGACCATTATTACTAATGGGCTTTTTTATTAGAAACTTTGAAATCCAATAAAAATGGTAGGAATTTAAAGTGCAGGGAAGAGAGGCACTGAAGTTTGTGAGTATCATTAAAGAATAATATTACAGTTTTATGAGATACTTTGGTCAGGTTAGAGCTCATCACAGAATGGGCACTGAGAATTTCCAAAACCGTCCAAGTATCTCAGAAACACAATGTAGACTTCCGAGCTGAAATATGGCGTTAGCAGTCTAATTTAAAAAACATTGACCCCCGTGCCGTTGTCTTGCTGCTAAGTGACAGGAGAAAAGGTAAAAGGCTGGGAGCAGGATCCAGCTAGACTGCGGTATCCCTTGCAAATATTTATCTGTCAATACCCACATTACCACTATGCAAAGAGACCCCGTCTCAGAGTATGGCCTCAGCATCTCACATGCTGCACAAACACCTACAGGGAAATAGTTCTTCTCAAGGTCCTAGACTTAGAGGGGGACTTAGAAAGAAGCTGGCATCCAAATGTGTATGGTTCACTTCCGAGGGCCTAAAGAGTTTCATATATATTATGTGCTCATAGTCCCAACTAATTACTCAGCACATTTTAAAATTTCATAAAAAAAGGCAGAGATGCTTCCACTCAGGGGCTGACCACATTCTGACCACATCAATAAGGAAAAGATATACCAGTGCAAACACGAGAGCTTAAAAGCTCTATAAGAAAGCTGGGGAGGGGCTGTTTGCAAGGGCATGTAGCGATAGGACAAGGGGCAATGGTTTTAAACTAGAGAAGGGCAGGTTTAGATTAGACATTAGGATGAAGTTCTTTACAATGAGGGTGGTGAGACACTGGCACAGGTTGCCCAGAGAGGTGGTGGAGGCCCCATCCCTGGAGACATTCAAGGCCAGGCTTGATGAGGCTCTGAGCAACCTGATCTAGTTGAAGATGTCCCTGCTTACTGCAGGGGGGGTTGGACTAGATGATATTTAAAGGTCCCTTCCAACCCAAAACATTCTATGGTTCTATGATTTTATGTTACGTCTTCACACAACTGCTACTCATGGAGCTGTTAAGAATCAAATTATAAGCTATTCTAACCCTCACTAGTATGGATGAGTAAAGTAATACTCTCTCCGGTAGAGCAACTTGCATACTTCAGCAATACCAAGAAAAACAAGTTCTTACCTGTCATTTGTGAAAATAGGTAGTGATCCTAGGCAGAAATTCACATTACACAGCAGGAGTATGTTTACCGCTACGCTGTCACTGTTGCTTGGACAATATGTTCAAAAAATATTTCCCAAGACTTTACAAGCTTTATGTTATCCTGCTGTCTATTTTCTTTGAAAACATGGTGGAAAACTCTACGCTATTATTAGAACTTCTCCTTCATAGGTGCATATATAATTATTGGAACCAAACTTGCATTTTCACAGCCTCGCTGTAAATGCACATCATCTTGTCATTGTGAATACTCATGAAATGCATCAAGTTGTATTTATATTCTTCTTCCTGCAATTTAATATACCTACAAAAACACCCTACTGTGAGGTTAAGAGCCTCCCAGCTGCTAAGAGCCCCGTTAGACATATCGCACTCCAGTACCTGGAGAACATCCAGTAAGAGAAGAAATAACGTGATCACAGAATCATAGAATTGCCTAGGTTGGAAGGGAACTTTGAGATCATTTAGTCCAACCATCAACCTAACTCTGACAAAAACCATCACTAAACCGTATCTCTAAGCACTATGTCTGCCCGTCTTTTAAATACCTCCAGGGATGGTGACACAACCACTTCCCTGGGCAGCCTGTTCTGCAATGTGTTTTTATTCTCAAGAGAAGGATCCCTATCTCTTAATTGGGAATCTCCAACAAGTAATCTAGGCATCCTCAGGCCTACAATGGTCTCTATAGTCTAATCTACCCCAGAGCTATTAAAAGCAGCGTGTACTTCGTTTATGTAGTCTTTGACTGGGGGAACTAGGTACATTTTTGAAAAAGCCGTGAAGGTGAAGGACTATATAGCATGCAGCCAATCTAATCTCATTTATGTGCTCTATCAATCCTCTCATCCCTTTCATGTTATTTCATTCTGCCTACAGAATATAAAATTGGAAAGAAATTAGAAACTGTACCCATGCTTAGAAATTTTAAGATGCAACAATAGCAATATGGTGTCTAATAATAAGGACACAGGAACACGATGTGATCACTAGGTGTAACAAAACAATCTCACAATTTAGAAAATGCCGTATCGATCATAAGGCTTTCTATTATAATTTTGTACTGGAAAGTGAGTCTAACAATTCAGTGCCAAATACAAAAAGCGGAAAATAGCTATTGATTCAATAGCTGAAAATTTAAAAGGCAAAATAGATTTTTACATTATTTGTCACTTCTAACATTTGCATGGATATGTTCCTATTCACAGAGGTTCCTGGAGCTTATATAAACACCCACTCTGCTACTAAGTTTATTATCCATAGAAATCGGTTTCTTGGCTTGCAGAGGTGAAAGCTAAAGCATTCCTGAATCTATTTATCCTGCCGATTTTCAGATGTTCAGGTTTTTTTGTTTGCTTCCCCAGGCGATACTGCGTTCGCCTTCAGTAACTTGGGTACTCAGACTGGAAAATCTGACACGGGTTATAATAATAAAAGTTGAAGAGCGATGACATGCATCTGGTGAGCTGCAGCAGGATTGCTTGGAACGGTTCTGGGTAGTTGATGTCTTTGCTGTACTAATGTACAATGTACTAATGTACTAATGCTGTACTACTGTACTAATGACAATGATACCTCCAGCTGTACTAATGTACAGAGAGTGAGAATGGCCGTGGCAGATGAGCCCAGGGTGTTACCTGCTCTGGTGGTCTGTTGCTGGCAGTAAGCAGCAGTGAGGGACCAGGAAAAGTCTGTATCACCCAGCAAAGGCTGGGACAGTCAGGATGTAGCCCCTCAGCTTGCAGCGCTCAGTGTTTAAGGGACTGTGTTGGGCATGTTATATTTAATAACTACTTTAACCAATTTGTACTTTTGGCCTCCACAGGTCCCATGGAAGAGTTGCACGGCTTCATGAGACTCGCTCAGCAAAAAAAGGCGTTTTCTTTAGTTCTGTCCTCAGAGACATCATGACTCTTCTTCAATGAGAAAAAGTGAATTGTTGCTTACTAACCCTCTTCCTGCCCTGTCATATTCCCCTTGCAGTTGCCCTTTCCCAAGCCCAGAAGTCCTTCTAGGACTCTACCCATACAGGTATGGACAGAGCCTGTTTCTGAGTTTCTTCAAAGATTATCTACACACTTTTCCTCTATACTTACAGACATTAAATGTCATCTGTCATTTCACTGATCAGTAGAGTACACATGCACTTCATTCATTGCATGCTGTTATCCTTCTGCTACTCTCTGAACCACCTTTACCTTTCACTGGCTTAGCATTTTGTGATTGTGCTGATACTTTTGTATTAACAGCACACTTCGTCATCTCACCGTTCAGCCCTTCTTATGGAAAACAGGAAAATATGCGGAGAAAATCCTCCTTCCATTTACAAGACTGACTGTTTAATTTCCAGCCAATCATATAATCTCCTAATTTATCTACTCTACCACACTGGAATTTCTGGCAGTATAGCCAGCACAGAAATCAAATGTGATGATCTGTCACCATTATGTTTCTCTGTAACTATTCAGTGGAAATCTAGGAGGCTTTTTGCTTCTCTAAGGAAATATTGCAGAAGGTCAAGGTCCTTTTGTTGCCTTCTTGCAAGTGCAGAGAGTTTCTGTTTCCAGCCATATTGAGTGAGAACAGAAGATGCTCATCAGTAGCTAGAATGTTTCATATCACACTTATGTCAGCTAAAGTCAGCTGTCCAAAAGCGTCAAGCCTAAAGCAGTCATTTAGATGTCCTCTGTCATCAGGATGGAGAACAGCTTCTTCAGAAGGCAATTCATTTCACCCTTGGATACACATCATGAATGACCCCATGGAAATACAGTCCCTATCCATCTTCATTGAAATAAAAGGATGCAGATAACTTGATTAGAAGACTAAACTTGAGACGGGTAGTGCAATGAATCTCACCGAATAAGCTCACAGTGGGATAAACAGCACTGGAGATGTAACAGCATCATCTTAAAGCTCAATTTGCAGTAAAAGCAAATTGTGTTATGAATGGCAGCTCTAATACAGGTGTGTGCTGCTCTGCGTCCCACATCTTCCTCCAGTACCCTCTTAACTGCACCACCCCACCCCTGGCTGAATGAAAGGCAGCCCACACCACATCTCATACCACGATCCATAGGTTCTGACTGGCCAGCTGGTACCAGCACCTCGCTAGGCAGATGGCTCACTGGACAGAAAGCGCTATTCTTGAACCCAAACTGATGCCTTTCCTCATTGAAATTTGTTCCTTTTCCTCTGCTCCGCTGCATATTTTTAATATATATAAATTTAGTAGGAGCCTCCTGTTCCTATTTCAGATGCAACTGAATTTATCTAATGGCTTGCAAAGGTACAGCCACAATTGCACAAGCCTTATTTCATTGGGAAATCAAGCTAAAAAATATGCCTCAAGTGTAATAAACAATATATTTCTAACATTGCCTGTTATGTACTCTCCTCCCGTCCTTTTCCTAAAATGCCCTCTTTTCGGAAAGCAGAAAGGGGTGATTGGCTAACGAGCACATGGAGTCCATGAAACACATCTCTAGTATGAGAAATAGGGTCAGGTTTGATCTTGAGTTCTTCTGATAGAGACTGAATTATTAAAAGGCTATTGTCTGCTTTAGAGTGACATTCTGTCTGAACATATTGTACTTTGTGCCGTTCATAAAGAAAACCAAATGTAATATAACTTCAATAAAAAGAGTCCCATCTTTAAAGCTGCTCACCCTGTTCATTTGACAATATTCTATCCATACTCCACTTTCCACTTTACCGCTTTCACTAAATAATTAGTCAGTCGGTTCCCCAGGCTGTGCTTGTGGGTATTTCATGCTGCAGCGAAGAAGAGAAAAGATTAAACATATACTTTAAAAAAAAAAAAAAAAAGGCCAATGACACACGTAGTTGCAGCTAATGTAAGTTACATTTTATAAAAACAATTAGTTTTCAAATAGAAGATGTCTTAAAGTGGATTGCTCCTTTTTTTGACTTTTAAAAAGCTCTTCAAAACACAATTAGCCAGAATTATTCTCGAAACTGTAAACTACTAATATCTTAATAAACCCCTTTAATTCATACAGGTGTGTTGGATTTACATGTGTTACTTGCAAGATAAGTTCATTTCTCTCTCTTGGGAAATGATCTATATACAAGGAGTTTTATGTTTGTTTTCTTAGAGTGTCTGACATAACATTTTCACATACATTTAAACAGATTTCTTTGCAAGGAAAGTGAATAGGAGGAAAATATTACACTGTAGAATTTTCCTCCCATTGTGCAGTAGGTGGGTTTTGTCCTTTTTTTAATCATTTAGCATATACTATTTTTTGGCTTTATGTTTGAAAGTTTAAGTCAATTTCCTTAACAGAAAATAAATTATTGCTCTATTTAGTGTGTGTGTGTGTATATACGTATATTTATGTGCGCAGTCTGTGACTGGTGTTTCTTTTCTTACGTATTAAAAATCAGGCCCAGATTATTTCTTGTCCTCAAATAATCTGCGTGCACGAGTAATGAAATTCAGAGACTAAGCAAATATTTTTCTAAGTCTCAGGATGTCAGGTTTACACCATTTCTAGTGTGGTTTTAGATAATTCCCTACGGATGGTGGGAAGATACCATTTCTCCGTTATACACGGGATGTATTGGCATCGTCGTGTTCTGTCTGCCTTACACGCAAGGGAAGACCCCCTGCCTGGCTGTCCTGACCTGCTGCTTCACCGCTGCTGTTCCATCCCAAGGACTCGTCCCAGTGGAAGTGCTGGCAAAGAGCTGCTGTCACTCCCTGCATAGTCGCCCGCTCCTGCACTCAGCATCTGCGAACTGCAGCCAGCGTTACTGATGTCTTCTGCGCCACAAGGGTCTCTTTGCCCAAGAAGAAGAAACAAAGGTTCAGGGATTCCTGAGGATATACCATTATCACAACGACATTTTCGAAAGCCATCACTACTGGAATAACTGCTTGACATCGAAACCACAAATCCAGTTTATAATGCCAATGCAGAAAAACAAAGTTTCAGATGTCTTCTCCAGGAAACCCCAGGATCACAAGAAATCATTATATCATATGTCAATATTACAAGGCATCGACCAGAATTCAGTCCCACAGCAGTAAGGAGAAGCAGACATAGCTTCAGCCCCAAAGGTGGTGGGAGTTCAGGAAATCGGGACCTCTACCAACAGGGATGAAGAAGTAAAACCTGAAAGCAGCAGAAGAACCGAGGCAGACCCAGGACAGATGGGAAGACCAGCCACGGTCTTGGATACCCAGCCTCTAGGCAGCGCGGGCACCCAGCTCTGTAGAGACCAGCACTAGCAGTTTGCAGAGTGCACGAAATGGTGAACTGTTCACCTGTACTCTGTCCATCGGAGACTCAGTGTTTATTTAAAAAAAAAAAAAAATATGGCACTGTATGTTGTAGCAATCACTCAGCTTTGTTTATTTTTTAAGTGCACACCAGGTATCAATGCGTCTGAGGGGCTGCCATTTCTGAGCTTCATGCCAGCTCCCACAGAGCAAAAATACTGACTGCATGAGGGACCCTGTCCCAAATCTGTTTCTATGTGTGGGTGTTTGAACACCCTCAGTCCCCCACCAGAGACCGACGCAGCCCCCCAGCCCACCATGCGAGCCTTCCCTTTGAACTCAGCCCCGTGACTCCCTCAGCCTTGGCACACACATTCACACCAAAAAGCCTTGTCATGGGAACACGGCTGTGTCAGGCCGTGGGGGAAGAATGTTAAATATGATGAATGCCAGATGCAGCTTGAATGGCCACTATCTACCTCATCATTTTGGACACTACGGCTTTCATGTCATTTTATTAACTGCCTTCCAAAGCATTACACCTTAACATACGTGGCATATCACACAGTTATCTTTTCAACTACTCAGCAGGGGACTTCAGCCATGCCATGCTATTTTAATTCATTTTTATGGACACAAAAGCTGGCGGAATGCCATTAGGAAATAAATAGGTTACATCATATCAGTAAGTCAGAAATATAAGATATTGTCGGCCTTTAAAGTTGTGAACTTTGTGCACGTCTGCCGGGATAAAAGAAAATAGAATTTGAGGTAAAAGTGCCCCACGGGGGTGCTAGCATTTCAGCAGAGAGCTACCATGCCACCCACGCTCCGTATGCACCCGGCAATGGAAGGCGAGGGGAGTGGGGAGCACTAACCCGGCGCATCTTGTGGGACTCAGGGAATATGGTCACACCATTCAAACCAATAACCCTCAGCAAGACCCTGCTGCATGGCACCGAGGGACAGGGCATCACGGCGTCAAAAAGCACATGAGGCAACATAAAAAAAACATTTATCGTCTTTATGGGTTCTCAGTACGCTTAAGAATGGCAGCTTGAAATTGCAGCGGAGAGAGCAGGGCACTGAGAAGAGAGGGGGAGGACTGCAAAAAAAAACCCCTCAACTTTTATTTGTGCTGCTGTGTCTCCAGTGTGGCAGGCACAGCTCCTTCCATCGGAATCAAAAATGGTTTCTGAGAGTCCCTCTTCAACCAGTCTTGCTCCGGCTGTGTTGTTGTCATCTTATACCCCTCAAGCTCTCTGAAGGATAATTAGACTTAAAATTTTTAAAATCATATAGTTGCAAGCTTTATGGCAGAAAATTACATCTATTTTTAATATAATACTCTAAAGGGCAAGAATAATAGCACAGGAGTTTGAAATCATAATTTCAAATTATTTCACTGTTATCCTAACTTTCCTTTAGCCTTAATTTTGCTTCTAACATTTTCTTATGCGCAGTTCATGACACCGTTGAGCTTGAACTTTTGCTAAAAAAAAAACCTCAGCTTTACTGGGTGGAAATATATTTTCTAAAAGTTTCCCTAGATACACGTGACATAGTGAAGGACTTCAGAACTTCAGAAAAAGACTTCAATGATTTTTTAAGCTTTGATATTTTTATTAAGAAACAATGCCAGTTGAAACACTGTCCTTAAAATTCATCAGGAAAAGTTAAGACTAAAAAGTAAATGATACTCCCTGAGGAGACACATTATGTTTAAATGATTGCATGAAATATTTCATTAAATTATTTTTTATATTTTCTGTTAAAAAATGCATTAAAAGCTATGCAAAACATAAAATAATGCAAATAATGTCACAGTAAACATTGAAAAATGATGTCCTGTCATCCCATTAGAAGTTATCATCTGTTATCTAGCAGCCATATTTGAGCAGAAGTGCTTCTCTGGAAGTGAAAAGGAACCTTCTCCAGTCCTCTCCTAAGTTCACCTCTACATTTCTCATTCCCTCTAGCCTGACTCTGGAGGGTCTACAGCCCAGAATCCTTCATGAATTCTCATTGGCACACATTTAATAAATACCTTACTCCTTACTGGCTGTTCTCAGGACCCTAAAAGAACTGGTTTCTAGTCCACTGGGAGGTCCTCTTCCATTTCTTGGCAGTTATGATCCGAGGCAGACTCTGCTCGGCAGCCTCTACCCTTGCCACAGAACTTCACCATCTGCCCTTCATTCTGCCCAGAGCACCCACTGCAGTTGTTCTGCAGCTGCTCTGACGTTAGTTAGAGAGTTCATTTTTTTCTATATCTTAATTCTTTTTTTTTTTTTTTCGAAATCCTGTGATTTTTTTACTTCCCTTGGTGTTCATTATGGTTACCCTGGAACAAAATCAGTATTTTTCATTAGACAGAAAAAGGTTGCAAGTTCCTATAGCACTGACCATCATAAAAGCTGGCAAATCTACCAGGGTGGTGAACTGGGCATAGGAACAAAACAGAAAAGTCTCCTTTTCTGTTCGTAAATTGAGCAGCCTCTTCTGAGAAGGGCCAATGAGCATGGGGTGGGCTGCACGGCCTGGCCAAGGGCAAGGGGGGAAGCTCCACGCCTGCGGAGTCGTCCACAGCTTTCTGAGGACAGCAAAAGGTTGAAAAGACAGATCTATCTCAATGGCCCAAATAACCCACCTATTCATACTAAAACAGCTGCTGACTGATGAGGTGCAGGCGACAGTGTCCACACGCTCCTGCCCAGCATGGGCTGTGCTGAAGTGCTGGCTCAGCCGATCTGTGGGAGCTTCACACAGCTCCCTAAGGAAGCGCCCGCTGCCACCAGCCATGACCAGCCACCCAGCCTCTGCAGCACAGTCCTCTCACAACAACCAAGCTGAAAGCCTGGAAACGGTACTGCCCTGACTGAAACTGAGCCAGAAAAACAGCTTTATATTCCTTTATTTCCTCTTCCTCTCCGTTAATGTTCTCCCAAGTAGGTCTGCTGCAGAGAGACTGGCGTCAGTGCTGCTATCCAAAATTGCCTGATAATGGAGTTGGCATTATTTGCTTGCAAATACATGAACTATAAACCATGGAAACTGAATCCTGAGAACAACCCAGATCCTAATACCATCACGGCTTCGATTTAACTTCTGCACTTGCTCTCCAAAGTACCAAGTGCATCGAGTCAAAACCAAGCACGTAATGCTGAGGCTATTCCTGCAATTTGGAAGCACTGACTGTTACTGTAGAGCAGACAAGACTATCGTCTATACTCTACCAGAGTCAGCAACTTCATCAGCAAAGGTGCATGTGGTCCTCAGCACTTTATTAAAGAGGACCTTTTTGGTTTCTGTCCACGTAACACTCAACATTGTGACAGTGGAAGAAATACAGAGAGTCCTTCCCTGGTTTAGCCACGGGCCAAGTACAGTCATAAAAAGAATAATCTCCTTCCTATCATCACTAAGTAGAGATCACTAAGCCATTTTTAATTTTCTTGGCAAAGGCAAAAGGTTGAGTCCTCTGACATTATATATCTGCAGTACTGACCAATTTACAACACCTTAACAGAAAGTATTTGGCCAGGTCAATAAACTGTGTGACTGTCAAAGATGTAAATTGGGACTTCATGGAACCAGCACCACTGTCAGGAAAGGCAGAGGATACGGGAAGTATTTGGCTGGCCAGCACTTGGTTTCCACACGCAGTGAGCTCTGCCATCAGTGTTTCCCTAGCAATAAATAATGGTGTTTGTCGATATGGATGCATAGAATTTAAAAGAAGTATGAACTCTGAAGTCATTAAGTCTTACCGTGTTACTGAGTACAGCAGAGTGCATACGCTTCTGTATTTATATTTCTGTCTACAGTCAATAAATCAGAATCTGTAGTACCTGCATTATCCAAGCCATCTGCTTTACCACATTAAAAAAATGAGTAGGTGGGAAAAAAAACTTATGATAGCTTCTTTTTTTCTCCTGTTCCTGTTGCTAGAGAAACCAATTCTTTAAAGTATTTTCTGCTGTCTGAAAAGGAAGCTGTCATGTTCCCCTTCCCCCGCAAAAAGCCTGGAATGGTCTGTGTTTTATGATAGTCCAATAGTTGGTAGAAGAAGGGGAAAGGAAATCAAAAGCACTGATTTTTCCACCTCTTCAATTGACTTGTTGACTGACCTTGGGCAAATTGTTAAGGGCTCCTGTGAGTATAAGCTATATTAAGGGATCATAACAAGTGCAGAGCATAAGATTAGAGGGAATGGTGCCATTCAGAGGAGGACTGAAATTGTAAAGTGGAGCATAACCGTGTGTTGTTAGAGTGCCCATGCTGTCTTCAGCTGCAGAGTTGGATGATGCTACCATTAGTGGGGTTGGTTCATCTTTGTTAAAATTTTTTGGCCCAAAAAAAATCAAATCAATGAGTGTTGGGAAAAAAAAAAAAAAAGCAACAAACCCCAAACCCAACGCTTTATTTGCTTTCTTCCCAGCCTATGAAAATGATGGATAGGGTTATTTATTCCTTTTGTCTGGTTTTACATAGACAAATAGGGCTAACAGGTGTACTGATGCTGCAATGGTAGGAGAGTTAATTATTGTTGGCAAGTCCTTGGAGCTCCTTCCATAAATTTGTATAATTACAAAGTAATATAACTGATAATATTCTCTTCGGAGTTTTTGCCCAGGTCCTTCATTAATTTGTAACGATTTTGTATCAGATGGTAGGATGTTCAAGTAGTATTGAAGAATTTGTTGCTGGTATGCACTTCAGCAGACACGCTGCTCAAATGAGCTCTAAAAAAGTGATCACACAAAGCCAACTAGTGTTTCCAATTACTGTACTTTATAAAACTTGTTATTCTTAAGTTTATGCCACTATTTATCCCTCCTCCTATAACTGCAAAGACCATTTTTCAGATGATTACTCAAATATGATCTGATCTTGGCATTAATCTAAGATATGGTTCCCAAATGAAAGGACACCAGTTCTCTGAAACCCTCTTTTTTATTATTGTCTTCTCCTTTTAAATTCAAATTAAAAGAAAAAAAATAAAAGCCACTAGGAAAACAGACCAATTTCAGCCTGTCCTTGTACAACAATTTATTCACTTATTTCAGAAGCATATGGAGAAAATTTTCATATTTAAATATGTTCTGTATTTTGGTAGACAAGATTAGAAACTGCATCACACTAATCTCGCAGCCTGAATAGATGTCACTGTACAGAGTGGTGATACTATTTTGTTAATTTGCCTGCCATACTCACTAGCTTCTCACCATGCAGGACTTAAGGATTTGCTGGTGTGGTCTCAGAAGCCTTCTTCATACGCTTAACTCAACTAGCCATTTTCTCCTGGAAACTGGGTTAGATGGGATTACTATTTCTAGTCTAGCCTGTTCTTGGCCGTATAATATTTTGGCAGAGTTTCTAGCCAGGCAAAAATGGAAGATAATTCACGTGATAATTCTGTTACAGTCTTACTGTAGTTACAGCCTGCTATGAAGCACATGCATGTGGAAGAAAACCCTAACAGAACAGGACGACCAAAGAAAAGTATCCACCACTGTTAATACAGCAACACACAGTGTTTTACTGCTTTTTACTACAGTTCATCTTCTCTTTTTTTTTTTTTTTTTAAGAAACATTTTAAGCACTTTGACTGTGCTAGACAAGGGATTTAGGGATACGCAAGCATGAAAATGTGGGATTCCTTCTCTTGGAGTGTTGCACAACCAGCTTGTAGCTTTGAGGTGACCAGGTGTCATATTAACTTCACAAACATCCACCTTCCATGAAAGCTGAGGACTGATTTCTAACCCGAATGGCTGCAGGGCAGTCTTCTTAAGCTTATAGGGTTGTCGTGCAGCAGAATTTTTTTTCATTATACCCCATAAATGGGCAAAGGTGAAGCAAAAGTGCCAAGGAACTGAATTCCCTGTGAGAGTTGCCTTAGTTCCCCATCACAGGCAGCATCGAGGCAGTTGTCAGGCTGTTCTTAAAATGCCCCAGAGTAAATATATAGTGTGTAGGCTCAGGAAAAAAAAAAAAAAGTATTGGCCACAGGGCAGCAGCTGGTACCGTGATGCTCCAGTCGGGGCTGTCATCCACGTGGCAGCCGTGGCCGCTGCTGTGTCTTAGCTGGGACGTCGCGCCAGGCATTTCTCCAGACCTAATGCAGCCCGGGACCAGAAAGGCAAACAGTACCTTACAGACACCGTGCTTTTCCTTCCTCTGGATTGTATCTGCTACACTGGAAAGCATCCCGTCCACTGCCTTTACCTCTTCGCAGTAAAATTAAATGTGACATTCAAGCAATGTTCACAATTCTGTGTGCACATGTGGCTGTGTGTGTTCGTATGTGGATATACCAGCGTGTGTGTATGTGTATATACCCACCGTTTCAACCTTATGCCCAGGGGTGGTGAAGTGAGAGGGGCAGAAGCATCTGGGCTGCCTTTCTTAAAGGGTGCATTGCAGGATCTTTCTTATATTTCAAGATGAATCTACTCAGCGTTTTAGACCTTTTTTTTATTTTTTTCTTTCTGGTGATGATTGTTACCTCCTGTGTGGAATTCCTTCCATGCTTTGTACTTTCCACATTAGCAGGCAACCTAGACTGATTACACACCTTCTAAGTCATCTGCTGTCTCAGCCATAAACATGGATTTCTGACAATGATGCCCTGCCAAATGGCAAGTTTAAAGACATAGATTTTTAAGTACTTGAAATATTTAACATATACTTTCCAACACGTTAAAGTTCAGCAGCACATCCTGAGAACTGAGACTGGCTTCTATAATAGAAAACTTCATTGCTTTGGGAATTCGGGAGAAAAAATTATTCTTAGTTCTCACTGAATATACTTTGCATCACAGTTTAAATACCTAAGGCCATGTCGTCTTTCAATTACCCTGACACAACCCTATTGAATTCTATGAATACGAAATACCCTAAATGGCTGCAGAATTTGGCCCTTAAGGTCTACGCAAACCCCATTTATTAAGATTCCTCACTTCCACCAAGACCGTCAACATAATAAGCGAAGTCAGTTAAGCATAGCTACATATTCCCGTTATATAAAATGAAGCTTTCTCTTACCCTTTTGCCTTACTATGTGTTGGGGAAAATATGTTCAATATTGTTTGAAATTGCTGCTAATCTGAATGAATTTCAGCCTTTACGGTGTGGATTCACTTTTGGCCAAACTTCTTAATAAGACAAGGGTAACTAATGCACATATTACTGCATATATTCAACCCAGGTAATGAATCTATAAGCTGACACTGTCTGTTCCTTTGCAAATTCACTGTTGCTTTCCCCAACACTCCAGTTTATGACTCCTTGAATTAAACCGCAGCTTTGTATTTCCATTGCAATTACATCACCTTACATCTGGAGGTGGCTGAATGGTGGAGTCATGTTGAACATATCTGACAAATCTAACCATTTTTTCCCGTTTGCAACTGACCCACAAGACAAGCGACACTTCAAAAATCTGTGTTTTTCACAGCTAATCACTGAATAATCCATATGATAGTCATTTCATTTGCTGCACTGTGATTTATATTCTGTTAATCTGACTGCATTGTCATGGATTTTCTGGCATTGATTTATTATCATTATTAATTATAAGATTCCCTTGGAATACCTTTTATTTTTATTCTGTACCGAAGAGCATACCCTTTCCCTAAAGATGTGCAGATTGAAGAGATACGCAAGCGAGCCTTTGTATCTCCCACGGAGCAGAATGGCGAGGAGGACTGACAGAAAATCTTTTCCCCTTTCGCACAGGAACTGCGCGTGCATGTGCCTATGTGCAAGAATGCTGCGTTTCAAACCCGCCCCTTTCCTTGCCGAGAGAGAAACAACAGTCTGCTCTTATCACCTGGCAGTGTTTACAGGCATTGCTTTTTTTAATAATAGTACAACTCCAAACATTTATTATTGTCCGTATTATTCTGTGTTGTATTATGAAAGCTCTGAAAGGCCGAGAGGCTGGGTTCCAGGGAGAAGGCTACAATGGTGCCTGGTGCTCAGGACCAGCAGGTTCAATTGCTTTGCTCACCACAACCAGCTGTGATCGTGTGCGAGACCCTTATCCCACCATTCCTCCTTTTGTCACCTGCTAGATGGGGTTTATGACAACCAAAGGTTGTGAAGCACTCGATAATCCTATGATTGCAGCCCTCTATAAATTCTTGAGACAGAAGCGTATCAAGCGAGTCGCTGGCACAAAGTGCTCCAGAAAGCATGCCTTAATGTCTGCCTATATATAAAGGCAGCGGCTACTTCCCACTCCATCGTCTGTTGAGTGCACGTGAATTCCCCCACAAGGGGTGATTTAGGGACACCTAAGTATTCTCCTTTGGCATAAGCGTCAAAACAAGACGAGATCTATCTGGTGCCGTGCTATACGCAGCGGTGATTCGCTGGGATGGATGTCCCTGAGCGCCCATCGTGCCAGCAGCCTCCCAACGCCAAGGTCTGTTTCATGCCCGGCAGTGACTGAGCCACGCTGTACAGTCACCGTCCTCATGAACAACAGCAGCGAGTGTCAACAGAGCAATAACCTGCGCAGACATGGCAAAAGTCTCAAAAAAATACGAGATGCAAAGGGAAAATGAGGAAGTGAGTCACCTCTTCTGCTTTGACTTATTTTGTGAAGTTAAAGTAGGTTCTACGAAGATTTCTTGGAGTTTTTCTTACTGCTTTTTGTTTTAAAATCTCCAAGTTTTATACTTGTAGCTAAAAATATTTGAATTTTTTTGACTTTTGGGAAATGCCCTTGCTTTTCAACACAGCTTGAATGTAGATTTACTGCTTCACCCTTGTGAGTTCATCCAGAAAGTTCTTTTTTTACATTAAACAAACATTGTCATACAACACAAACCTTTTTCTCCTGAATCCTGGCAAAAATACACGTCATTTGGAATCTTTTTCCAAGATTTACTTTCCATTTTTAAAAATACTTAACTATTTCATTCAGAAACAACTTTGCCTTGTCTCTTTAGTGAATCCACTTAAAATTATTAAAGCTGCTTAATTTATCCTTGGTTGCAATATTTGCTCCTACTTAAATGTATAGTTCGGATTGTTGGTTCGTGCTTGCTGAATAGAATTGAGTCTTGTTTTATTAGTCTCTCTTTTGTCATGAATTTGTCACTTTTTGCTTTAGAAATGTAAAGCTGCTTTTATTATTGATACCTCAGGTGGTGTTCATTTAGCAAAAAAGGATTTCTATAGCATTAACTGAACTGGTTAACCTAAGCTGTTTCAATAATCAATGGAGAGAAGCAGATATTTCGACCGTTTGACTTACCTCATGCTAGTATAGATGCCGAGCCCTAAGAAAGCCCCTTTGTCTCAGCTGACTTGAAAGGTATACAAGGCAGATGATTATTTCAGATGACAAGTGGCATTCCTCAGGGGTCAGTACCGAGACCAGTGCTGTTTAACATCTTTGTTAGAGACACGGACAGTGGGATTCAGTGCATCCTCAGCAAGTTTTCAGATGACACCAAGCTGTGTGGCACAGTCGACACGCCGGAGGGAAGGGATGCCATCCAGAGGGACCTGGACAGGCTTGAGAGGTGGGCACGTGCAAACCTCATGAAGTTCAACCAGGCCAAGTGCAATGTCTTGCACGTGGGTTGCGGCAGTCCCAGGCACAAATACAGGCTGGGCAGAGAATGACTTCAGAGCAGCCCTGAGGAGAAGGACTTGGGGGTCCTGGTGGACGAGAAGCTCTACATTAGCCGGCAATGCGCACTTGCAGCCCAGAAAGCCAACCACATCCTGGGCTGTATCAAAAGAAGCATGGCCAGCAGGTCAACGGAGGTGATTCTGCCCCTCTACTCTGCTCTCATGAGACCCCACCTGGAGTACCACATGCAGCTCTGGAGTCCTCAGCACAAGAGGGACATGGACTTGTTGGAACGGGTCCACTGGAGGGCCACAAAGATGATCAGAGGGCTGGAACACCTATGCTATGAGGACAGGCTGAGAGAGTTGGGGATGTTCAGCCTGGAGAAGAGAAGGCTCAGGGGAGACCTTATAGCGGCCTTCCAGTACCTAAAGGGGGCCTACAGGAAGGATGGGGAGGGACTCTTTATCAGGGAGTGTAATGATAGGACATGGGGTAACAGTTTTAAAATGAAAGAGTGGAAATTTAGATTAGATATCAGGAAGAAATTCTTTACTGTGAGGGTGGTGAGACACTGGAACAGGTTGCCCAGAGAAGTTGTGGATGCCCCATCCCTGGAAGTGTCCAAGGCCAGGCTGGATGGGGCTCTGAGCAGCCAGGTCTAGTGGGAGGTGTCCCTGCCCATGGCAGGGGGGTTGGAACTAGGTGATCTTTAAGGTCCCTTCCAACCAGAACCATTCCATGATTCTATGATCCATATTGCAGATATGTAATATCTAGCAGCATGATTCCATCACTTACCTCTACTGAAGCTTCACATTTCACAAAACAGTAATGTTGAATCATTTCCTACTTATTTACCTACTAAAACTCATATTCCAAACTAAAGGCATTTTGGTAATCTTGGCATAACAACGTTCTCAATCAATTACATCTACAGTGCAGAAGAAAATGCAGGTCCCTGCTTCCCATTGAGCATTTTAATAGTGTAATCAGCTGCCTGGTAAAGACTTTGAGGAGCTGAACTTTGGTCTTGGTATTTAAAATGACTACTAATGCACAAGGCAGTTCTATTAATGCTCTGCACTCCTCAAAGGGCCACGTTGTGGAAATAACTCATTCAGAACAAGCCTATAAAGGCAGATTTTAAAACTTTCCGAGCCTTTCTAAAATGTTGTGTCTCCCCATCCTTCCCAGTTTCCAAAGGCCTAATGCGAAGGAAGCAGAGGGGGCGCAGAAGCTGCATGAAATAGCGTGCAACATTCAACCAATGGGAATTTGGTCCAAATTTCTGTAAATCAAAGGAAGCTAAAAACTTCAAGCATACAAGCAGCCAGTAATCATTTTCTACGTGTGTGCTGTCATTGATTCTGATCCTCTCTTGCATGTGTTTAATGATTTTCCCTTCCTACTTTCACCACAGAGCTCTGATGAGTGAGGCAGTTTGTTAAACAGGAAAATCAGTACGAAGAAGAACGTATTTAAGATTCATAAGGAACACCCAAATGTAAGTTTCTCCCTCTCTGGTCTTCCTCTTCATAACTCAGCATTCATAACAGATAACAGAACTCTCAGAGAAATTCTTAACAAAAACATCTACAAATATCACCACTAACTTATTTTTGACACCCAGAGTAATGGCTTCCCTCTTTATGTATTTCAAAAAATTGGAGCTGATTAATGCAATACAACACTAAAACAGAAATTTGTGTTCCAATAAATTTATCGGTGTTTCCTCCCGCAGAGTCACAGGAATGCCAATTTTAATTTTTACACCTTGGGGAAACAGAACTGACCAGAAGAAAACTCAACCTTACTTTCATCTTGCACGGTTGCCCCAGGCGTTACTTATAGTGAGGTTTCCTTTGCTGCACTGTGAACCTGGATAGGTTCCTGCCTTTCAGACAGAAGAAGCTCTGACCTAGCTTCAGCAGCCTTGCACAGCTTGTTTTCAGAGCAGGACAAAAAGTGTGAAATGAAGGCACTTCAGCAGATACTAGGAACCATCCACACACCTCTTACAGCCTCATCGCTTCATGCTTCTGGCATTTCCCCTCCAAGGGACGCTGCAGGTCAAACTTCTCGGGAGCTCCAGAACACTGCCATATGTCTAGCTTCCTATATGCTGATGCTAATGTGTGTGTCTGATACAGAGGAGAGAGAAGTGTCTGCAGCAGATAGGAGGCGAGGGAGACAGACATGTCTTCTTACACGATCTGCTTCTTTTTCTTTGAATCCAGAATCTTCCTTCACCAATAAGGGAAGCAGTTTGCAAAAGGTAAAACCACTTGAACCTCACTGGAAAACAATTAGATGGTAAACCTTTCTTTAGCACTAAGTCCTATCAAATTATGTTAAATAAGCACCTCTACTGGAGTACTGAACAGATTCAGAGATACACATAATGTGCCAAACTCTCAGCTGCTTCTGTAGGGTGAGCACAGGCAGTTCTTACTGCTCTACAGTGTGCGTAGCAGCCTTGCGGTTATTGAGCTTTAGGGTGATCATTCTCATAGCACTTCACATATCTTCAAAACGTGAGTACACTTTCTCAAATAGTTTTTCCAGCAGGAAGAAGCAAAAATATATTTTTCTGGGAAAGGACATTTTCCTTCATGTCTCAGTTTTAACAGTAGCCTTAATGCTAATAACCAAGAATATATTTTGGCACGTGGCAGCTGGAGGGCCTGATTGGCAGTTAATGAAAGATAAGGAGGATTCATTGCATGGAAAAAATTATTATTGAACAACTGAACCAATGCTTGTTACACCTTGGCTTTCCACTCCTAATGTGAGCCAAATGTTACATCTCAATCTGCAAAGCGTGTAGTATTTTACAGATGTCTAAGGAAATAAATTGTCATGTATATCAATTTTCTTGGGACATTTACTCCTTATAGCAATTGATCTGAAACCAAACGCATGTTCCAGCAATTAAGCTGACTGAAACAATGTAAAACTCTGGTGCTTTCAGAGGTTCCCACTCTTCCAATATGGGGAAAAAAAAAACCAGAACTGTAGTGCAATGGAGAAAATTCCAGCTTTCCAAACCCTGCTCACTGAGCATCTGTAGTTTGCTTAACAGGGTTGGAGGCTTCAACATGTAATAAAAACATGAAGAAATATTCCATCTCTCTAAAGAACAACTATCTCATAACTTAGGGCAAGAACAATCTTGCTAATATAATTATTACTTGTTAATGCGAATAAACATGGGGAAGTGAAAGCGAACGCAGTAGCACATAGCATCCAGTCCGATCAGCTGGTTGTCAGGTGAGTTGTACAGTGTGATACGTTTTTTAATGTACTTTTTGACTGGCGGTGAGAGAGAAAAGGAACACAAAACAACAGGCTAGCCTTCAGTCTTCCAATAAATGTTGCTAGCCAAACTTGCTTCCATAGAAAAAGCATATTTTTCAATAGATACACAATTTGTCTAGAGAAAAAAAGACCAGAACTCATCAAAGTGTCATTGCAAGCAATGGGAGTATTTTTTCCCCTATCCATGAATCAGGACCAAAACTTTCATCCAGCATTCAGTTTACTGCATGAAAAAAGCAAAGGAAGTCAGGAGTTGCCAAAGGGATATAGAAAGGAATGCTGTAGTCTGCGTTTCTGCTTCTGCATTTGAATGTTTACATTGCTATACTATTGCCAATTTTCCCAGCTCAGCTATCTACAGATTTTGGCCTCCGTCCTGTAAACACTCCGTTCTCATGCTTAAACTTCTTCATGTGACTAATCCCTACTGAAGTCACTGTAACTATTCAGGTGCATAGTTTTACTTGCAGAGAAATGTGTGGAGGCTCAGGGTCTCAGATGAAATGAATAAATGAAATATGAGTTTATAAGAGAAGCAGTCATGCCTACCATGATTGCAGCTGAGCGGCCGCTATTTTACTCATGTATAATGGATGCCGCATTGTCAAAACACATGGTGCTCCGTCTCTGTCTCGCCATCTCACTCAGCCCTTTTTTCCCCTGAGAAATTTTAAGATGACATCAGACAACAAGAAACTATGTCCAATAGCATATCATTGCATCACTTTAATACGGTTTTAAAGAATATTATAACAAGCCAGGGACTACTTAGGTAACCTACTGCATTTCTTTTTTTAGCTTCCCCTCCAAGATGCTGCCAAGAGTCACTTTGGCATGTTAAGCTGTATGCTCGAAACGCGTGCGACAGTCCCACATGCTTCACTGTCAGAAGTTAATGTATTTGCCCTATGGACATCACACATGAAGGAAAGTCAGCAATTATTTTCCTAGAATATAAAAAATATTGCTATTTTGAGATCATGGTTTAGTAGTGGTGTTAGTGTTTTATCTAGCATTCTCTCTTTGAGTTCAATTTATTTTGAAGAGGGCATCTGTGAAAAGTGTGTCTTTTGTGGTGCTGGCCAGAAGAATTGGATCCAGTGACCTCAAATGCAGCCTATGAAAAATAACAAATTGTTTGTCAAAGCACCAGGTGATTCTCATTGTGTACTTTCATTAGATGTAAAAACACTTCTTTTCATTTGGTCTTCTATAAGAACTAGCCTTGCCATTTATATTAGCTTTTCTGTTTATACCACCTCGATATGTCAGTGGGATTCTCTGATATTGACTTAAAAGGGGCCAGGATTTCACCTTGCAACCCGTTTGCAGTGAGCATCGCAAATCACATTATTAGCATTTAAGAAATAAGCAATAAGAGACCCCACCTTCAGATGGAAGACAGAGGGTTATTAGTAAGGGATCTATTTGAATGGTCACATGTAAGGTTTTTTGGTAAGTGCATTTGGGAATTTATTTCTTATTAAAAGACTAAAGCAGTTTTAAATGTTGAAAAATGCAAAACGTCCCAAAAATCACTAGAACGTATTCATAATTCTTTCCCTTCCTAGCCAGCTCCAAAACAAAAAAAATGTTTTCATTGTTCTGAAATGAGATATGTGTTTTTCAAGACTTTCTAATGATATTCATTTTCCACTCTTGGGTCCTGAAATTCTAGGTCAAACCTATTAACTTCTGTGAGGTTCTGTGTGGCTTAGAGATGGTTTCAGGGAATGTAAAATCAGTACCTCAGATTTACAGTATTTTTAGAATAGAGCAGATAACTGTAGAGTTACATATAAAGAAGCTGTTCTGAAATAATTTACCGTGGTGTAAAAAAGAAAAGCTGGAAAGATTTCATCAGAAATCTAATGCTTCTTAGAGAAGCTAACTATAAGTCAGTCAGCGATGAAAGGAACAAGGAAAATGTCTTGCTAAGGGCTGACTCTGGCTTTTTCCAACAGATTTTAAAGAAAAGCTTTCTTCATTTCTATTGTGCTTGAAACTGGCACAACATCGGCTTTTATTTCTATAGGGCTGTTTATCTGCTTTCACAATAAATGGTAGGTTTTATTCCTTTACAGATGTTACACATGTAACACATTCATTTTCATAAATCACAATAAAATCCCGAGAGAAAAGCATTGTTAGGCAAGTGTTATACTGAAAGATTGGGTATGCATATATGCAAGTGTGTGTGCGTGCATTTAGGGGGGTTTTACCACAGAAGACATATTATCCAACATTACACCTATTTTTCTATAACTTATCAAAGCCAAAATGACACAGTAAGACGGTATGAAAATCATAAGTCTCTTGGAATTTATTTCCCTTGAGAAAAAAAGATAGAAAATAGTTGCTTAATAGATTTTTTTCTGTCCCAGCTATAGAATCTTGCTTCCATGCTGGATGCCATCAAAATTAACTTATTATGGCACAGGCATAAAGTTCCCACAGAAATTCAGATGCAAGACCGGCGCTATAATTCTCTCTTTAGTTCTTTAGGACAGCCAAATGCTTATCAACTCCACTTTGACTCAACGTTATAGTACTTATCCACAAGGAATAGCATTTATTACACTAAAACCCATGGTTTGGCATTGTTGGGAGGTTTTTTTATTTCGTTAAGTGCAAGTATTAGCTGCATTAAAACTGGTCACAATCCATTACAAAGGATAAAATACCAGCTGGAACAGAAAGGCCACGCACCAGCTGGCATTTTATCCCATGCTTACCAGGGGCTGACTTGATTCTTGTTTGATTAGGTCTCTAGAGATTCAATATTCCCCAATTTGTCATCTATTAAGTGTTCTATTTATCACCAGAGAGAATAAAATCAACCTTTCCTCCCCTGTCCTTCCTACTGCTACAGATACTCATGTGCAGCGTGGTAAGAAGGTAAGCAGAAGTGACAGCAGTAGTGGGGAAGGTCAATTTTATTTACCAAGTTTCCTGTATAGGTGATTAGGTATCTTTTGTGGGTTTTGCTATTGTTCCAAGTCAGCAGATGTACTTTTTTCAAGGCTAAGCTAGGCTTTATCTACAACTTCTGTGGTTCAAAAACAGACATGACCACAAGCTGTTACAAGCTTCTCACAGATGAAGATGGCTACTTTCACAAACCTTTCCCCTGGTCGCTTTGGCTCCCTTTCCATATACTCACACTGGCTTTCCCTCCTAACATCATAAAGGGTGAAGGAGCTCCTTACCAAAACACTTCCTCAAAAAAGGGGTGTGCGGAAAAGTTCACTGAGGCCCAACAATCAGCACAGTTCATGCTTCCATTAAAATACTGAAAAAAACATTGCCCTTTTGAGGTACCTGGGCATATGTGATCGCAGTTAAGCCCTAGCGCTGTGGAGCGCAGCCATCTCTGCTAAATGTGCACACGTCAGCTGGGAAGGTGAAGAATTACTCTCACCTCTCAAAATCCCCCCCTTGACAAGGGGCACCAGAAAGACCAATGCTGGTAAACGTGACACTATTGACACACATGGATTATTTTTTTTTTTCAACAAATTGGGACTATTTCTCTTATGAATCTACTCTGAAACCTTACAAATTAAAATTATTTTAACAATTACTCTAAGTCTAATAACTCCTTCAACAAAGGATGGCTAAGACAAATTCATTTTCACCTGGGTAATTTAAAATATTTTTTCTCTCATAGAATAATGTATATACAGCTTGATACTTAATTCAAAGCCTGCCGGAACTGCTACCGTTCTTGCAAAGGTGTGAGAGAAAAGCGTGAAAGAAACCCTTCTTAAAGCCACTGCATATCCCCTAATAATATATACAGTAAGCCATTGCTTGTCTTCTGAATGCTGGGAACAAGCAGGCTCTCTAACCCACAGTTACACCGAACCCTAAGGAGCACCACCAGACTGTTCAGAGGTTTTGCTGGGCCCCCAGCTTGTATAAAGACAGTAACTGATTCAGCTTCGGCTTTTCATTTCCATCCTTTTACTTCAGGCTGAATTTGTAAAAGCGGCGTTCCCTGCGCATCGGGTAGCTTTGCTCTAATAATCCTAACTCCACAGAAGACCAAATACTAAGAGCGCAAACAGCACAATTTGTCAGCATGATATAAGGCTTTTTTTTTTTTCGAAGACAATTTGTGAAGCACATTTTAGGGAAGCCAATGTGGGGGAAAGGAAATTTTATGTTGCTGTGGCAACTCAAGTGAAAAGAAGAGATTCATGCAGCAACACCTATGTTCAGCGCAGTTTACTTTTAAAATACCATTGATTTCCTCAGCGAAGGAGAGCAATCAGCCAATTTTATAGAAGACGACTTCTGCCTCCCAACCCCACAGCATTAAAAGTTCAAACTAAACCAAAGCTCTTCTCCAGCACAATTACTTGAGGCTTTTTAAAAGAGGAACCAATGTGCATCTGGCTGATGCACACGGTCTTGGTGAGAGGACAATGTTATTAGATTTACTTCAAACATTTAGCTCTTGGTCCAACCAGTAGCCCATGAAAAATGCTGGGAAATTCCACCATTCTGTTTATATTTCAGCACAGTCCAATCCTTTTTTTCTCCCTGTGGCCGAACTTCAGCCTGCCAAAGACCTCCTCCCCTAAGTAAGTTGCAGCCAAATCAGTATTAAACCCAGAAACGGAGGAAAAGCCAGTTCTTTCCCCAGAGAATGGGGTTTGTAAGCAGCCCACAATACAAATGGCTGTAACTGGAGACGTATAGAAAACTCTCAGTTAACTACACAAGGGATCAATTAAAGGGTAGACTTTAAGGGGAATAGATGGTGTCCCACTGATCAGTACAAAAATGGGTTTTGATGAGAAAGAAAGTCTGAAACTAAAACTGGAAAAAAAAGATGCAGGGAGGAGCAGGGTGAAAGGACAGGGATGAAAATGGAAAGTCAGAAAGAAATAGAATTTTCAAGCAAATTAAGAGAGAGTTGTATGGATCATATTACAAATAGCCTAGACAATGTGAAGACAGGTTTTTGAATTTAATGAAGAAGATTGAAAAACTACTAAAGGGATTTGGTGAACTGAGAGGTAAAAAGGTTAGGGCAGGAAGCACAGAGATCCCTGTCAGCAGCTCTTTCAATATATTGAAGGGAAGATAACTAGAAAGCAATGAGGATGTACGGAAAGGACCACAGTAATTCAGGAAAAAGTAGCAAAGACAGAGACTTGCATGCTTTGATGATTTCTTGTTTATAGCAGCATTCTATGCAGGCATGCTTGGTATCTTGCCTGGAGACGCATCCTCCAGGCACTAAGAATTATAGCTCCGCAGAGGTACGAGCAGGAGCGTGGCACTCGTCTCCCAAACTGGGAGCTCCCCTGCATGAATGGACCTTGGTGGTTAAAGCCCTGCACATGTTTTGGTACATTTGAAATGTTTAGCAGTATAACTGCATATTTAACACATGATGTAAAAGATAAAGACACTCACCTACCGTAAAACATGTGTAATCCTAAAGCTGAGGATGACAATAACAAAAATGACGCATGCACAGCCTGTGGCTTGGAACAAATGTGTCATGGGGAGGAACTCATTGTTTCACTTTCCAAGAGTGCCTAGGAGTTTGGGGTTGGTTTGGCTTTGGTTTGTTTTTTTTTTTTCTTTTCTGAGAACTGAAGAGGTTGCTCGGTGGCAAGAGCAGGCAGCAGGCAGGCCTCCTTCCTCACTGACGCTGGAACACACCGTTCCTGAAGCAGCGGCTGCTTTCCAGCAAGGAAATATTGTCAGTCTTGCTTTCTCCTCGGATGCCACGCAGCAGGTTTCATGATACTTGGCTTTTTCTCCCGTTTTAAAAAGTTACCTAGGAATGAAAGAAAAACTTTCTTGGACTACTCCGTTACATACAACTTTATTTCTTGATCAATATTAATTCAAAGTCACTTACCTAGGAAAGACTCTACGTTTACTGCAGGGAAAACCCTTTTCTCATGGAATTTCCTTTTCTTTCTTGGCCAGAGTGAGCACAGGCAAATAATGTGGCCTTTTCTGATGAACATCAGCTGTTTTTCACTGAACAATAAGCCATTTCCAGTTAGTATAGTTATTGTTCGAATTTCTTCTACTGCTTTGATGATGTTGTTGGTTGCATTTAATTATATCCCTGTGGAAACAAAGAGATAACATCTTCCTTTCTCAATATATCTCTCTCTCACACATGCTAGGAACCAGCTTCCTAATTACCAAGTAAGGCTATTGCTAATGACAACATAATCAAAATGTAGAAATTCATTTTTCAAATGCATGAAAAAACACCATCTGCATGCATCTTTTAAGTGAGACATTAAAAGCCTGACTCCGTCTGTTCTGTGGACATTAAAAATGTGTAAAAATGAGGGTTTTCCCTGGTGTCTTTGGCCAAATTCTCTCTTTTACCCACAATTACTCAGTCTGTTCAGTTCAAATTATTCATAATACTACATCTAATTTTTCTTTCTTTAATTTCATGTCATTACTTCTCATCACATTCCTTCTCAGCACTTAACCCTTTCCAAGACAGATTATCATGAAACTCATTTAATTATGATTCAGTCAAGCTTGGTATGCTCAATTCCCTTTGTTCGCTATTTTTGCTGGTTTTTTCTCCCTTTCTCTTGCAATCACATTCTGGTAACGTATTTTCAGTGACAAGGTGCTCAGATCTTAATGAAATAGTTCCTGTCTTGTCACACAGGGAGAGGGACTCTCACTTCTCCCTCATATCTTCAGATAGCCTAAAGGTAGTTCTCATCTCTTTTATTGCCATACTACATAATATCTAAATGAGAGGTAAAGTCATGTCTTGTTTGCTCTTCAGTGTCACCTCTAGATCCCTCTGTTACCTCCAGTTCTTTTCAAGGCAGCATCTTGGGCTTTCCCTTCATCTGAGCTTTTGCTACCTGAACTGTTTCCCTCTTTGTTTATGTACTTACTTTATAAGTAAAATCCTTGATCTATTTTCTGTCTGTATATTTTCCCCCAAGACCTTTATTATTAGCAATTCTCTCTGGGAACCATTTGTATTTTAACATTTTTTTTTTTCCTCACTAGTATTTCTATTTCTCACAAATCGGTATAATCTGCAAATTACATTAATAAATTTATAAGACTGATCCTAATTGACTGTGCTTCTGCCCTTATTTCCTGCTGATTATTTGTGTTATTGCCTAATGCTTTAGTAAGCATTCAGCCCATATCAACATATCTCAGCAAAGACAGCTTTGGGGTAGATGCTTTGCTGGATATTTAGAATCTGCTTCAATACCACTGAATTCAGCTGAAATAGTTCAAGTGACACTGATGGCTTCCAATTCAAAAGGAATGGCACAGCTTCTAGATGATCACAGCTGGACTATATGCCTTGCTATTAAAGTTCCAAGCAGGATAATCAACAAGGAAGAATCAGATCTGTGGTAAGGACTAGAGAAGCGTTTGGCAGAGCAGCATCTCTGAGAGGAGAGTTCCAGGCTACCCTGGAAATGAAAGGAATGCAACATGGGTATATTTTATTAACAGAAATGCCTACAGGAATAACATTTCAGCTACCAAAACTTTGAACAGCCCTTTTCAATGTTTCTCTTTGAATGGAACTATATTTCTCTCTCATTAGAAATCTTTTCCAGCCCCAGTAGACTACAAATTGAGTTGAAGAATCACCAACAATTTTGCACAATACACTCCTGAGAAAATTCTGTATCCAGTGATGAACATTTCGTAACCAAGAGGAAAAACAAATTGAGAGGTATTTTTTCTCATGTACAAGCCTACTTTTTCCATGCTGGCTTCTAACCAGCATACCAATGACTTCTGATATTGTGTGTGCTATGTGTTTCAATTACATTTATAAATATGTCATATCCCAGAAAAGACAAATAGTCTAAAATTAGGTAATTAATATGTGAAGGTAGCCTTATTAATAATTTTTTTTTCATAGCAGCAATTAATTATTCTCAGAGCAACAAGTTTTTTTCCCCCCTGTAAATTAGGGCATTTCTTAATTGTTTGGAATTGTCAGTAAGAGATTAGCAGTACCGAGCTGAGGAACTTCCTTCAGGCTGCAATTGCAGCCACAAGAGAGGAGAGTTGAAAATAGCAAGGAAAAGCAACCACTTCTCCAGTACACACTGAGCCACAAGGCACAGAACAATTCCCCAAAGAAGACAGGGGTTTCTGTATTTTTTGACACTTCAGCATCAGCAAGAATGTCTCCTACCTCCTTCAGGGAAAAATGCCTGTTCTCTGTATGTGCAGATACTTATGACAAAAATATTATCTCACTGAACTTTGAAGGATCAATTCTGGCAGGGATTAAATGGCAATATTGGTGAATAAGTGGTGTTATGAGTTTGTAACATTTTTTAGACCTACTAACAGAGATGCTATTAATTACCATAAATTCCTGGTTGTAAAGTGAAGTAAGACTTTCTTAGGAAGGAAGAGGTACATGGAAACAAATTTTATCCTAGACACCAAATTGGTCCACCTTTCCAACAGATATTTCTACCAAAATGCATTTCTTCAGTATCATCAGTAAATTAGATGGAAAATTGAGAGCCGGTAAATGAAAATGTAAAACCTGACAAGTTGAAAGTGTCATAGGTGCTTTTCTTCTCTGAAGACAGTCTCCCACATCCTGCATCCTGCATCCTGCATCCTGCGCCGCCCACCCCGATGCCAAAGGCTGCCCAGCTGGAGGCCACTGCAGCCTCAGCCTCCCACCTCCCTCCCGGCGGGCCAGTCCCACTCCTACTCCTAGGCAGGTGCTTTAAACCCTGCTGAGAGCCTGAATTGCTGGGGGGGCAGGGAAGAAAGAAAAAAAAAAATAAAAGAAAATACATATACAATCCCAAGAAGGTCAAAAGAAAATGTTATTAAACACACGTGCCCATAAATTATCACAAATATGTACATACACATGGACAGGGAGGGGGAAAGAAACAGTTTTCTACGGCATCATCTTTTTTAACTAAAGCACACAGCCTGTACTTGTGATCGGGCATCAGTGCCATGAATTGTAAACCCAGGTGTGCTGCAGCATGTGCTGGCACAGCTTAGACTGGGATCTGCAAGCTCAACTTGTGTCTCAGATTCACATTCTGGTGAAAATAGCAGAGTCCACCAGATTTGTCAGCAATACCCAAAGACAGACTTGAGAGAAACACCCAGCCCACTGGAGCTCATTGCTCTCCACTGCAATTTGGGAGTCATTTTCTTCTGGGTAATGTATTCACATTGAAAGATAAGGGACAGAGAGCAAAAGGGAATACCATTATTTCTGTTTGGTTAAAGGACAGATCCTTCAGACAAACACATCAAAAGGTCACTCAGAAAAAAGAAAAAAAAAAAAAAGAAGAAAGATAAAAGGTAAAATTGTTCAGATGTACGCCTAACCCCGCATCTAAATGTTATTTAAGGTCATTACAGAACCCAGGGCCATTTGAGGAACTTAAGTCAAACCAAAATTCATGATCTGTATTGATTTTCACAGTAGCTTGTGCAACACTTGTGGTAACATTTATTCCACTCATCAAAGAAGCCACTTAAGAACTAGAAAAGGTATTGTATTGAGAAGCTGTTATGAGAAACCAACGAAAGCTGCCTTCCCACGGATTTGCGTCAGGTAGCTGAGGACAAGCCACAACTGCAGCTTCTCCTCCAGTGGTGGCATTCAGAAACCAACCCCCCCAGCAAACACCAACTTCTCTGATGCCTTATAAAAGCTCATGCTGCAGCTTTTCTCTCAAACAGAAAGAGAGGAGCTCTCTATCTAGGCACCTATCTTCCAATAATTTGTAAGGTCATTGGCCTTACATCTGCTCTTACTGTGCGGGACCCACAGACACAGTCATATCAAACTAGCTACAGATGATTGTTTTAACCAGGCTACAAGGAGCACAGAGCACAGCCATTTCATTGTGGTTTTTCATTAGGTAAATGACAGGTGGGATAGTGGGTTGGGGTTTTTGAAGGGACTGGAAGATGTTTTCAGAACTTCTTTCCTTTCCCCAACCCCAAAAGAAATGGTAGCTAAAAAGGGAGGAAAATGGAAATTAACATCATGTTTCCTTCCATACTGTAAATCACTCTCTCTCTCCTATCCCACCGGCACCAGCACAAATCTAAAGTAAGAAGTTTCTATATATCTGTACATTGTGAGTCTGATTTTCTCTAGAGAAGGAATCTAGTTAATTACTACATTTTAGATTTTAGATTTTTACATTTCACCTAAAAGACTAAGGCTTTCACATCAGGCTTCATTCATTGCTACCCTGTGCAGCCATGATCAGCAGTGGCCTCAGACCCAGCAATGGGGGATCTCCAGTTAACAGAGGATGAAGCAGTTACTCCTTTTCCGTGTCTTCTCGAGCAACTCTATGTAAAGTATGTGCCAAAAGCACATACCATAAATTAAGAATGTTTTTGCCTCTTCTAGCCTCGAGTGTAGAAGCTTAAGCCAATCCGAAGTCGACCACCTACCAAAAGAAAGAGTCTCTCTTCTAAACCCAAGCTGTAGACTTGAGGCCCTGCTCTGCGTCAGCACCATCATTCATCCAGTGATGAAGTGAGCTGTAGCCACTCAGATCTGGCTGAGAAGAAAGATTTAACCCGTGTTGCCCCACCAAAAACTTCTCAGCCAGATCAGATCTGATCCCTGATCTGCATCTTCATGCAATTGCATAGTTGCTCCTGTCCAAACAAGGAAGGGCATGGGAACACGCAGATGAAAGCAGGGGCAGGGGGAATTAGTCCATTCAGCAACACCACCGTAGGCTGGCTGAATTCACATTTTAATCGCTCCTCTCTGGAATGCAATCCTCCAAACCAACATAAAAACTGCTATTTGTGTGGTTTCTGACTTAAGATGAGAGCTAAGTGACATTCATAACTATAGATATTATTATGCTGAATTCTAACTTAACCCCAATTTTTGCCTTTCTGTCTCTGGTATAGCATTACCTGTTACAATCCTCCAGTTCCTGTGATTGAACTTCTGATGTACACACAGCACAGTAATTCCCAGGAACATATCTGATTCCAAAGGAGTGAGATAAGAAGAGCAGTTAATAGATTTTCTTACTAGCACAATTTTGAAGTGGCTAGTGGGAGTTTCTGTTTTCCTTTGGCGTCTGCCTATAGAAGAAATAAAAGAACAAGAGAAAAAGTCTCCAAAGGCTACAATTGTCCAAGTTGGATTTAGAGACTAAAATAAAACTGAGAATGTCTTGGTGGTATTCAGTGACTTTTAGTTGGTTCAGAATGAGGACATCTATTCCACAAAAAAGTTATGTTCTCATTTTGGGCTGCCTCAACCAATTTGACTAATTCGGGCTAAAGCAGCAAGGTAACTTGGGAGCTAAATTGGAATAGCAGCTGACAGGGAGCCTGGGGCTGAAGCCACGCTGTTCAAATTAAAATCCACATTGCAAGAATAGCACTGCTATTCTAACCTGTGGCTGGAACACGCCTCTTCCATTGAATTTTGGAGAAAAAAAGGAGATTACCTACTGCAGGCAGCCCTTTGTCCTAGACAGAACCATATTAAAAACTTCATATCTGTTACTGCAATATAATCTTTGCTTAAATGATTTCACATTTGAAAGTCTTAATTTCAGACTTTTTTTAATCTTAATTCTGTATGTACTACACTGACCTATTGCAATAAAGAGAGAAAACTGTAAAACACATTTTTTTTAAAATTTTATTAAGTAAATGGGGGGGTGGAGGGGTGGAAAGAGCGATGCAGACTGTGTGCATGTATATGCTTTCTTTTCATACCTGTGTCTAGCTGGGTTGGAAGCTGCAGCATCCTTCTGTAGTGCCAGGGCAGCACGAGGGAGGGGTCAGGCACCCTCCTCCTTCAGCCGAGTGCTCTGGTGGGCTCTGCCCCTCGCAACAGGAAGGCCATGTATCCCACCTAGTTAAAACAGACTCCATCAGTGGCTTTTCACCGGCAGCCTGAGAACCCTGCAACACTACCAGCACAGCAGAATATTCACCAGAATAGCAAAAGCGGTTTATTCCAATATTTCCATTTCAGTATATCAGTAATAACACACACAGGACTTTCACTGCGCTTGAAAGAGGACAAAAGCTTTGCTACATCCCACTCCCGTTGTGTCTGAGAGAGTACCCAAACCAAGTTAAGACCTCATGTTTTGAAGATTAATCGCCAACAATGCGGCTAAAGGAATAGTCTTAGATGGATGGCGATTATTTGCTGTTGATCAGTATTGTTCTGTGCTTTGCCGAGAACAGGGAGAAACATGCAGGCAGACATTTCATCAGTTTGTGATTATCAGAAGCCAACACAACAGTTCCCTGGAAAGGAGGGGTTTTGCGTGGGTAGAAATTTTGATTTTCATATGCACATTTACTACTTATAAAACTGCAAGAAACAAAGATAAGCAGAAACATTTGCTAAAATGGTGTTAACTCCAATTTTTCCAGAAACCGTTCACTGAGATCTCACAAAAAAAGGTGATTTTGCATGACTAAGTATGGGTGTTATTATAATGTCTACATCTAGGCTAAGAGATGTTGTCTATGTAATCAGTCTTCATGGATTAGATGATTTTTATCTCATTCTTGTAGTAGCCACCTACATTTGGTCAGATTAATCACTCAGTTGACTGCATTAACCAGATTTCCCCTGACTAACAGAGATTTGGATAATTAGCTCAGACGCCAACATCGACATTATAGATGACTAAAGTTTGCAAGATGGATATTAATTTTTTTAATTTTTGAACTTGAACTGCCAAAGGATTTTTTTATCTTCTAGGTTTTTTCCTACTGAACCAGTGCTCCATCAAAGAGGACTATCTAAAATGTGCTCCCACTATTGCATTCCTAGTTCAGCATTACACTCATTTGTCCATTCAAGACAGTGAATGGGAAAGATTACACAGGAGCTCAGCAATTTACTCCTAATGCCAAGGTTAAACACCCCTTCAGTCCAAAAGAAACTTCTATTCATGCTTAGAGAAAGGCCATAAAGAGAACACGAAATGCAAAACATACAGTTCAAAGAGAGTACAATTCTGTTCCATTACAAATTATACTCTTCTTTGGATTTCTTTTGTCCTACAAAACAGACTACTTCTTACAATCAATTTGCAATGCCTATCTTTACTGTTGAAGCTAAAAATCTACCTTCATGCTCAACAAAATGGGCAAGGAGATGCACCTACACTCTAAAGACATACAGTCAATAATGACAGAAGAGAGAATCGGAAAGAAACCTACCTGCGCAAATAAGTAGTATCTGTACCAGCAGATAGCTCGAAAATGAAAATCCAGAACTTAGATCAGCTGATTTTACTAAATACTTCAAGGGTGTCAAAGCTTTTAATTACTCATTATAAGATGTTCATCAGTCTTACAGTCTAACTTTGGAGCAGGGACAATAATTTATGGATTATTTGTGGAGAATTTAGCAGTTGGGAGCAATTACCAGGAGGTTTTTTTACTTTTGGTCTTACTGCTGTGTAAAGGTTAAATAAGGTTAGCTCAAAACCACGAAATTTTGCACCGCTGGTTCCGATACACTCATGGGAGAACTACAGAAATGGCCCGTCGGCGCGGCTCATCCCTCCCGCTCACCAGTTTCGTTCTTTGGGTGAGTCTATTAAACAACATGCGATGGACCATTAAGTGAGCGCTCAGTAATTTAACAGCTTTGCTCAGCAAGGTTACTTACAGAGTCTGATTCACTTCATATATTTTAAAGACAGATTAAGTTGTGGGCTTTTTTTATTTTCGCTGGATGACTTGATCAAACCATAGGGTTCCCCTTTCACTTTTAAGTTTTGTTCTTGCTCACTTTAAATGCTCCTCTGCAGTGTTGCCCCAGAGTATTCCAGCCACTCCCATATTCTGAGAGAAACAATTCTGGCTGATATTTTATTTTCCTGAGTTAGTTTAACTGGCTGGATCATTTGTTTCTCTTAAAGCATTCTTATACAGCTTGACATTTGCAAGAAGATCAAGAAATTCACGTGATAAATGGAGGTCAACTCATCAGAAACTGAACACTTTAATCCACTAGACAAATGGTTAAATTTAAATCAAAAAGAAATGGATATGGGATAATTTCAAACCCATTTGAAAACTGTTCAGGCTAATTGCAGGCAGAGAGGGTTAGCTGGAAATAAAATTGTTTGGACTGAAATTTAAACAAAAAAATTGAAACAAAAAAATATGGACATTTTTTCTATTCAAGGTAGAGTTAGAATTTACTCAACTGCTTTTCTTTTTGATTTATGCTGTCTGAAACTGAATCATTGTACATTATAAAAATAATTTCTGAAGCAATAACTTTATAGCTTCCAAATGTTGCCAGTGTCATAAACAGTGACATTTGTAAGCTGCTGAAGGAAAATTTCAAGAACAGAAAGCTCTGACTTTCTCAGACTAATCTTATTCAGACAGATCCGAAGCCAGAGCCAAATTCAGAATTACACTCTCAGTAAACTCAGGCCACTGTTTCTCAATAGCTACTGCCTACCTAATTAGGACTCTTTCAAATGAGGATGAAGCCAGAAATAAGTCTCCATTAAATGGCTCAGACTACTAACGTCTGTAAATTAAGAATGTGTGGTGTATATCCGCTTTATCCCTATTACCAATATCTTGAAAATAAGCCAATTATTATTTTAAATAACTTACAGTCTTATCCACCTCTTGTCAGCTTCTAAGCTGAGGAGAGAGGGGAGAGAGAGAGGGAGAGAGACTGGTCCCTTTGATTCAGGAAAAAAGCTGTAAGAGGTATCTTTCATCTAAGAGATGAAGCAGGAGGAACTTTCACCTAAGCAGAGCCAAAGGTTTGGGTGAGGGCCTTCCCATCTATTGCCGACAGCAAAAGCCACAGGAGGAGTAACTTATCTCTGAAATTGAAAAAGGAACATACAGAAGAGAGAAAATGCCCTGTATTCACATATGCACAAACCCTCTCCATTTCATGGTTAACTACAGCTTCTTTCCAGAGTTGCCTTTTAGCACAGCTTTAAAGAAACTGCTCCCAACACCCACAAAGCTACGTGCATTTTGACCGTGGCCACTGAATAGCTAAAAGCTGCTCCACACCCTGCTGTAGCAAACATTTCTTTAAAAACAAGAATCTGATCAATCTTCTTCCCCTGTCAACTTTGCTTCCTCTCTCCCTCCCCACAGGTACGTTTCTCAACACCACATCTTATGCAGCTGATGGTTTGCCTCGCTTCCATAAAAACAAAGTCTATCTGGAAGACTCTGTTGGTAGTCCTCCTGCTTCATAAACACTGCCACTAATTACCTGGACCTGAGAAAACAATGCAGTGACTTATCTGCTTCTACTGCACGTCCTCCGCCTGTCCGTGGTTTCCAGCTGGTAGGAGGGGAGAGGAAGAGAGGGAAGAAATGCTGAAGTACAACTTAGGCTACAAAACCCAGATGCCACATACACCTCATGTACCAAGAGGAATTGGGTTTGTTTTGGGAAGAAAACCTTAAGAGAAGCCAAACCACTGTATACATACCAACCTATAAATCTAGGCAAAGAATTTTTCGCAGTTCCAGGAACACATGTAAATAAATGCAGCTGTACAGTAAAACCGTACCCTCACCAGGAGGGAAAAAGTTTATCCACACAGGGGAAAACCAAAATATGTAACTCCGTCTTTACAGTACAGTAACTGCTTTATACCAAGACTTCTGCAGAAATTTGTTTCTTGTACTCACCAAGGGAATGCAGTAGCTTGGCTTTTGGGCAAAGGAAGGGTGATTGCTGCTTTGTTTCACCTACATTCTGATTATTCTGTGGGTGAGGGGAATGTCCTTCAGACGAACTGAATAAAGATCTTTCATACCTCTCAGTTTCTTTCTATTTCGCTAGTGTGGAATGCCGCAGAGACTAAATAAGTAGACTTTGATCAGAAACAGTGAAATATTATCATTCCTCCAAGATGGAATGCATTTGGTGAACCAGTAATCCTATTTTCTTTAAGAACAACTCAACAACAGAAAGATGTTGCTAATTATTATTTTCATTTTCAATATAACTTAGTTTAAAATTTACTTTTTTCAGTACCAAAGCTTTGAATTGCTTTCTTTTGTTTTTCAATTTTTTTAGGCCAAAGCTATTCACTGGGTCACCTAAAGACTTTTAGGCAATTTAACACTTCACTTTCAGTAGCTGAAAGTTTTTTTCTAATTAAATATTTTGACCAAATGCTAATCACCTGCAATTCAATGCTCTTGATTGCTGAGCTGATCGCTTGCACTGTGATCTACGCACGTGGTTATATTTCTTCTGCTAAGTACATATTTGCAGAGCTATTTTGTATAGGGAATATATAACAGTACTCCCACATCATTCCTACTCAAAGTCCCATAGGAATGAGATGTCGTATGAGAGGCATTAAAGTGATGCACCAGTTAGGAAGAGGAGAATTTCAGCTTTGCAGTATCTGTCTTGTTGCAGTACCACTCTGACAGTTCAATCTCCCAAAGCAAAGTGGCAAACACAGAAACTATACCACAATTTGCTCTTCCATTCGGGTTTCAAAAGGCCCCTTTTAAAATGGTTGTGACACCATATTCACATTCACATGCTAAGGAGCTGCGCTAACCTCTATAGAGCTACTGATTTGGAAGAGTTGAGGTGACCATACTACCTTGAAACAACCAGTGATTTCATAGAATCATAGAATGGTTCAGGTTAGAAGGGACCTTAAAGATCACCTAGTTCCAACCCCCCTGCCATGGGCAGGGACACCTCCCACTAGACCAGGCTGCTCAAAGCCCCATCCAGCCTGGCCTTGAGCACTTCTAGGGATGGGGCATCCACAGCTGCCTTGGGCAACCTGTTCTCTTTCTCCTTCCCTGTTGATTTATATTAGATAACAAACTACAATATTACTTTAATAAAAAAAATGTTACAACATCCAACTTGATTTTTTAAAAGCAATCATGAGCCTTTTGCCTTTGTCTTTTTGTTTTACATCATATTAGCGCAGCCTATCTCCTCCCACCTCCCATCTCTGCCCAGCTCCTTTCAGTCCACAGGGCCTGGGATAGCATCCTAAAATTAACATCTCAAATGAAACTTCCAGCCCTCTGTGTATGCTCTAAAATTCCATCCTGCAAAACAGCCAAAAAAAAAAAAAAAAGAAAAAAAAAAAAGAAACTAAGAAGTTTCATGTAACACTTTGTTGCTTTCTATCTTGGAAAAAAATCTGATTCCTTAAGCTCCCTGACTGCACCAAGAGGGCCACTGCATCTGTGAAAATCATTGACTGTGACTTCTGCCTTCATATGAAGCAAAATTTCAGCTTTATGAGCTTTAACTTGTGTGAAGCCCAGCAATAACGTCATGGCAGGCATGGCAGGGAGGACGGACAAGGACGACATGCCGTAGACTTTGTGGGACCGGGTCCAAGAGGGCTACGCACTCCATCTAGAACACTGCTGAGTCTCAGCGCGATCCAAAATACCATTCGTGTTACAATATTTTGAGCTGCCAACCACTGGTAAATTTATTGACTGTCGGGCTAAAAAAACACAGAGAAGTTAAGCCATTTATTTTATTATACTTTTAGATGTCCATTACGATGGTAAAATATAGTAGGAGAAAAAATACTTTCCCTCCTCTCTTGAGGGATATTTCCAGATTACTGGAATGGCTTGACTGCTCTTATTTGGATAATTTTTGCAGCGTACATGGAGCCATACAGATGTCATATATGAAAACACAGCATGGATTTATGGATTTTTGAATAGGAGGTCTGCTTCAAAAATTTCCCTCGGCCTTCACACAAAAATACAGGGAAGAGAAATAAATTCTGTTGTGCTTTTAGTGCCTCAAGCATAACAGACAACCAGTTAATGCATAATTACAGAACCCTACTAAGAAAAAAGATCATCCTCTGAGAGTCCAATTTTAATTACGCTCCAGCCAATGACTGTTTTCAGCACTGACTTCAACTGGAGAAAGCCATATGACTTACAAACTGCGTTACCCATACAGATTTAGGAACCAAGATGGGACCTGGAGTGTAGTTAAATTCTAAATTGGAGTGTAGTTTATTCTTCCAATTAATTCATGGTTGTGAATACTAACCTGCGGGGAGATTAGATAGGTTTTTTCTAAATGGTATTTGGGCTTTTTCACTATTTCAGTGAATGAAATTCCAGCAATAAAAGTGATTGTCATCTTAAAAATTTTGTGGAGAGGATGCACTGCTTGGCACATCAAATTGTAAAATCTCTAATTATATGTTGCAATAAGCAGCCAAATGCTGCTGTAGCAACACACCACTAAACACAGTCTCCTTTTTGAAAGGTGTAAATATAAACAACAGACTTTTGCCACAGCTGTACCGGCTGATCATAAGTAACCAATGCTTTTTTATTATTATTTTTTTTCTCTAAATCTGTTCACCCAGAGGGCCCAATTCTCCAGTGACTGACACCACTGCGATTTAACTGACTTCAACAGTTCAAGTCCCCTTATCCACAAACAAGAGCGGAATCCAATCGACGGAGGGCGTAGGGGTTTCCACACAGAAGAACATATCTCTCCCTAGGCATGTGGGGAGACGATTCAGCAGATTTCTTTCTCTCAGAATCTAAATAAGCTTAAACTACTTCTGATGTAATTTTTCAGCTTGGTCAGAAAGCTCTCCAGTTTAACAAGGCCAATGAGGTCAATCAAAGCCATCGCTTTTTTGTGTGCTGGAAGCAGGAAATGAGAATCCTGAGCTTTAAAAAACATATTCAGGGAAGAATAAATTTCATAGATGAGCAAATTCACACTCTTCTTTTTATTGTTTTTACCTTTTCTGAAAGTCTATTTCCACACAGAGTTGTGCTGCGTGTTTTACAATATTTATATTTCACTCTATTTCTTGATTGTGAAAGAGAGAACAAAAGGGTGGGAATACCTTCTTTCAAAAGTTGCTACCATTGTTTAAGGAAAAACAAAAACTGGTATGTAGAAAGATGAACATAGAACTCTGTGCTAAGCAAGGGCTCTAGTTTCCTACCCCTAGGGGTTCTGGAAGATGGTTTTTACACACCAGAGGTGGTTGAAGGGAAAATCTGGATGTAAGACAGCCCCAAGCTCAGGGTGGCGGTGGAGCAGCCTGCTCGGCAGGTGTCCCTGGGAAGCATCCAGGCCCTGACCCCCGCACTATCCGCCATAAATCCAGCCAGGGCTTTCTGAAGAACCTGCCCTGCCATCCATAACACGGAGGCAAACCTGAGGCACATTTTAGCCTCACAGAATTGCTTTTTTCACAAAATGACTTCAGTTAAAAAATTTCCAAGGAGTGTTATGTTCAGGAAGATAGTAGAAAACACCTCCCATCTTCGGGTCAGCCAGGAAACAAATGTACAAGGCAGCTTACAGAAAACATTGTGATGGCTACCATGAGGCTATTTTTCCTTCAGGGTTGGGCTATATGGAGCCAAATTTTGCAGAGATTTCTCTTTCCTTTTTGGCATCATAAGAACTGAATTTTCAAAAGAATTTATCAAACCGTGTGTTATCCCTCTGCCTGTTGAACTTCCTAGACACAGCATTTAAAAATGCCCTTCAGGATCCAGCATGTAGCCCTGCGCCTTTTATCTGTGTTTTCTTGATTTTGCTTTTCTGCTCCTTGTTCAGTGTCCCACGTAGTTTCACATTTGTGACATCTGGGCTTTTCTGGAAAGCCTTGTAATCATACCCATATTGTGCAAATAAAGAGGTTACCTATGAGGAAACGAGACAGAAATATCTGTATAACTCCTGCATGTTATCTGCAGAATCGAGATGAAAATTTGTCCCCACGACCCTTTTGACTGCACTGACAGCTGCAGGTCTGTTTCCTCCTGGGGCTGAAAATCAAATTACAAAAAGGTGCTGACTAAAACTGACGGTCCCTTTCCTGTAGTAATGATGTTGGCTAATACATGGTTCTCAAAACCAAATAATATTACTTATCTATCTTATTGATTAATATTTAAAATATCGCAGATGCCTAAATACCGACTGTTGAATTCCCAGTGATTTAGACACATTTTCAAGCTTGTGGTTAGGAGAGGTTTTACTCTGTTTTGATCTGAAAAGCCAGAAGCACTATAGCAACTGTCAAATCTCTGTAAGATGAACACTTGTCTGTTTTCTTAAGCAGACAAATGCACATATTTTGAGCTCTCAGCCTTCAGGCATCCAGCTCTTGACTTGGTCTGAACAGACATAAAGGAGTACTAAATATTTAGCTAGAAATTGTATATATCTATCCCCTTTAAGAGAATGTTCTGAGATGTTTTTCACAGAATCACAGAATGGTTTGGGTTGGAAGGGATCTTAAAGATCACCTAGTTCCAACCCCCCTGCCATGGGCAGGGACACCTCCCACTAGACCAGGCTGCTCAAAGCCTCATCCAGCCTGGCCTTGGACACTTCCAGGGATGGGGCAGCCACAACTTCTCTGGGAAACCTGTTCCAGTGCCTCACCACCCTCACAGGAAAGAATTTCTTCCTGATATCCAATCTAAATCTACCCTCTTTCAGTTTGAAACCGTTACCCCGTGTCCTATCATTACACTCCCTGATAAAGAGTCCCTCCCCTTATCCTTCCTGTAGGCCCCCTTTAGGTACTGGAAGGCTGCTATAAGGTCTCCTCGGAGCCTTCTCTTCTCCAGACTGATATTTATGCATTTTATATGTGTTACTATACCACTGGATCTGGTACACTTTGTGCAGGATCACTTAGGATCACTGCAAGTTTTGCCAGTAGTTAAGGTAATCCTGCGTTTGCAGAGCTTATGAAAAAAAGTAATAAGAGGTAACAGTGGAAAATGGATTTCTTGACCTGTCACAAGAGAAGACAGAAAGACAAAGCACTTGAATCTCTGCCTCAGAACATGGTCTGAAATATTCATCTTTGACAACAAAAGTGTAATTTGGTTTTCATACTCATTTGTTTTGGGTCATTTAGGGACATCTCCTGAGGTCGTCCCTCAGAAGTTTTTATTCATTTCCAAGAAACAGCAACAGAGAAAATAAATGCTCTGAAATGCGTTAAGTTACTACATGCAACTGAAACTGGCTCCAAAGTCATTAGCTGAAGGACGTGGGATTCTGCAAACTCATTTCTTGTGAAGCAACCTGTATGTCCCACAATAGTTACGCATTGACGGAAAAAATGGAACTGAAATTGTCGTCTAACAAGGGATGCCTCAAAACGTAAACAGGACCTGTACAATGGAGCATGCCACTGCAGAGAAAAAGGATTAGCAACTCTGAACTTAATATAACTTATTTCAGTACTCTTGCTTTCCCCTTACACTTTCTCATTCCCACTCACCCCAGCCAACCCAAGCATTTCTCTTGTCAGAAGAAAGAATACCACATGCATTTGAAAATCTTTAGAAGACATGCTATAGTAAAATGTCAATCAGAAAGTTTGGAGGAAAATTTCATCTCTCTTGAGCAAGGCAGGCACTGATTTAACATAAACTGAGGTTCTCAAACGGTCTGTAAGGCCACTTAGATACCAGATTCTCTGCAATTACTCTGGTAAAGGATAAAAGTTAAATAATCTAGAACTGAAAAGCTCAATATCCCATTATCAAAGCCTTTAGCCAGCTAACACCCTATGACATGGGATTATCCTAAATATATCAGCAAATAAATTGCCGACTTTGCCTGAAAATACTAAAGAGCAAGGAACACAAAAGATCATTTGTACTTAGAACAGCAAAATCAGCTGATAAGTCTCAAACATGATTGGCTTCATACCATTTTGTTAAGGACCTGAAAATCATTTGTCCTCTTTTAAAGCAAACTCCATTTGAATACACATAGCAGTTAAACTGCCTAACAAGATTTATGATCAAAGCAAATGTGAAATAATTGCTAGTGGTTTGTGTAGCAAAATACCTCATACAAATAAAGGCAACAATATCAATAGAAACTAATTTGGTTCTAAATGTAAGGAAACAGACCTCACAGGGGGGAAAATAAAAAATATATACATTCATGTTATCAATTCACAGTTATTTTTAATCTTTCCCTGTGAAGTGACAGCACCAGCAGAAATGAGTTTTCCTGAACCGTACACTCTTTGTAAGTGTGATCTAGGTAATAAGGATTTCAGATTCTGTTATCTTCCAGACCTCGCTCATCAAAAAGGATCAGGTTCTTCCTTTGACCAAAATTCTTGCCCTCTGACAAATTCCACGTAAACAGTGGTAAAAGTCAACATTACTCCATCTACAGGATGGGGGTGAAGGAAATTGTGATTCATTGTCATTGACCACTGAACAATCACAGCTTGGCTAATAAAAAGATGATTCCTCATTACTGATTATGTACTTTTTGGTTCTCTGATACCCTATGCAGGAAAAAGAATGGTCACTGAAATGCTGACAGTACTTAAAACACACGACAAAGACAAAAAGAAGCGTAACAGATTTTTAAAAGCCTGTTTCATACTCAAAGAAAACAGTCATGTTAGCTTTGCTGCACTGAAAAGTTCACACTTGCTAGCAAACAATATCCATTCTATACACATCCACTGAAATTTATGGTATTACCAAATTCCACAGCATTAATCCACCATAAGAAGGTCTAGCTCTAAGGTTTAACTCAATCTATGCATTTCCTAACCTGTGAAGGACTGCTTGGAATAACTCCAAAACACATATTTCAACCCTTGAGAAAGCACTTCTGGACACTTCTCTCCCCTCCGACCTGCCCTACCATTCCTGAGTAAGCTCACAGCATAACTAAACAAAGGCCAACTACAACCTCATCTAATTGATGTTCATATTCTAAACTTGGAACAGTCTGAAATCATGCCAGAACACAGAATGGAGCCTTTTTAGCAGCACAGATGATCCTCTATCTGCAGAGGGAACACAGAAGATGGTTTTTCATCTGGGGCATATCTGCAGCATTTGAATGTGAGTTACATGGTCTTATGGAGATTATGAGACATTTGCTAAAAGACATGACAGGAGCACAAGGTAATTTACTAAAATGTTTTGAGTCTTTCTGGAGTGATTCCACCAAAACCTGATGGGGAAACCTCACTTTCATCTGGCATCTATTATTTTGGTGTACCATATGATGAGTTCTTCCTTACTACCTATGGACTATTTAGATGATAATAACGTAAATGCCAATAATCTGTAATGACACAGAGAGCTATCTTTCACACATACAGCCATGCCCTTTTGTATAGAATAAGGTGAAGTGCTTCATGGGTGAAGCACGTAGCTGAAGATGAACCTCAGCATGGAAGAAAGTGCTAGTGAACAAAAAATAAAAAATTATTCTGAAGATTTTTGGGGTCTTCATTAGTCAGTCAGTGAACAAACATAGGTGGGATTCATCTGCCCTAAGGTAGGAACAGGAATGACAGATGTTTAAGGAAGAGTGTCACTCTAGGTTCCCTTTATATAATCAATAGTGAGAGATGCTCACCTCCTGAAAGCAATTCATTTCATCTACAGGTCAAATAAATCACTGTGTGGAGGTGTCTATCACTCTTCATAGATTATATAAAAAGAACCTAAATTATTAGCTCAGGCTAAGACTTATAAAATTTAGACATCAATATTTAATTTGGGATTTCTCACTAATAGTGAAGAGTGTGGTAATGCCATGCTCAAACCAGACTGTTGTATCAGGTTGGCAAGAAAACTCTGGCTCTTTCTGGTGAATGAGACAATTGCAGTAACTCAGTGTTTCTCAGTTACAGCAACACACATTATATCCCAGCATAAAACACCAGTGCTTATGGAAATCCATCTAAAACAAAGTGCTGGAACATGTCTTCAACCACTTATGTCACCACAAACACATAAAACTTTATCCTTTCTGTCTGTCTTAGCTTCCCAAATATTTGGAATCACAGCTGTCTTTATGGTCGCTATTGTAAGGATTCTCCAGGTTGTAGACAACCAGAAAAAAATCACCTAAAGTTTCAGGATGATGATTTAATATTTGCCCTTTTGCCATAGAAGAACTATCTGTAGCAGAGGCACACAACTCCAGATTTGTGCCGCTGGTTAAGTTTTCAGCAGATCTTGCTGTGATTCCAACGCATGTGATAGCTTCATGCTCCCATGGCAGAGCCTGTATTGCTCACCATTCCCCTGGTCCCTGGCAAGAACTACTCCCCTGTTTCCAGAGAAAGGTGCTGTCTCTGTAAAGATGGAAGCAATCCACTAGTTCCTGCTCTGTGACTCCTGCAAAAATTACTAAGCAGACCTCTATAAAAACCAATGAACCTCAGAAAGTAACCAATTATTTGTAAAAATAAATTTAGCAGCTGTGTTCTACAAGGAGGGCAAAGATCATTTCAGGAGCTGGTCTTGTGGAGTGGATTCCTAAGAAACTAAGAACTCAGCACCTCCCGAATGCAAGGCACATTTCTTTGACCTTGCCCTCACTAACAGTAATGCATAGCTTATGTGTTAAAAAACACCAGAAACTTTACCACAAGTGCTTCTCTGCCCCACCCAAGGAGTAGATGAGCGTGTGATAGATGTTAGTCATGTTCTTTAAAATGCTACTGGGAAGTACTCACATACTATAATAATGAGTATGGCAGAAGAGTCTTACTCAGAATAATAAAGGTACACCAGTTTCAATGCACATTTTCCACAGAGAAGAGCCTTCTACTGCTTACTTGTCATGTCTTACGATGGGGGAGTAATAGTAAGAAAGGTTCTCAAAGCATCGTTGGGTTTAGGGAGCAACAGGTGAAGGAGAAGGAGTAAGGTTCTTAGAGAAAGGCCAAGACCTGCATCATCCCTTAAGGCTTTCTCTTAAGATACATGAATCACAAAGGTAAATCAAATATTCATTTTGTTGCAAGAAGCAGCAGATCCATTCCCACTCCCCAGATGCCCTTCTCCTCCAGAAAAGAATGAATTTCAGGTGAGAATATACAATGAGATAACTACTAGGTTTTCCATACCCTCCGCTCTCAGATCATGAGAAGGGACCCAGGTTTAGAGAGCAGACACAAATTAATAGAAGGCTAAACTGAGGAACAGCATACAGAAATTATATCATTTACAGACACCTTACCAGTACTACATGCTGAGAAAAAAAGTAACAGAAATAAAGTTTTAGCACTGCTAGGAACTAATTTGGCAAAGGTAATGCTGAACTCTCCAGTTCAGGAAGAAAGGAAAACCTGAAGACAATATTGATAGTGCTTCTAAGAGGGAGTGGGACCAGATAATCTCCAGAGATTGCTTCCAACCAGAATGATTCCATGATTCTGCGTGAAAAACTACAAGAGAGTCCTAACTAAACTGAAGGTTATGTTCTTGGTGACAAGGAACTTCTGGAAAACCACACATAAACCTACATACACATCAACCATTTTTGTTGATTCAGAGCCTGACTGGTTCTCAGACGCTTCTCACACTATTATCTTTTTATTTTAATAAGAACTTCACATTTCCCCAAATTTAGAATAGCCTGGACATTTATTTGAGTTGTCAGGGAACTGCCCATCTCCCTGCAATGTGCACGTGTGTCTGTGTATTCACATTAAGCTGGTCTAAGCTGGTTTACTGTCCTTGGGTTCTGCATATTTGAATATCTGTATTTTTACAATGAACTCAAGCAATTTCCCAAAACACAGCATAAAATAATGCAATGTAACATAAGATTTTGGTTTCTTTCCATTCTGATAAAAAGCTGTGTTTCCAGTGCCGCAGAACCCAAAGGCAGCGAGGCAGTCTCTCCACCTGAAGTAACATTTGAGAAGCAGGTTGCCTGTTGTTTAAAAGCTTTGTTAAGCTGACCTGTTGCACTACCATGTGTTGTAGATTTGATAGCACTTATGTATAATTTTAGAAGCATCTACTGATTTTAGGGTATTGTGCTTTTCCTCTCCACTCAATACTAGTGTAAAAATGTGCTAGCGAAGTGTTGTTTTTTACATTGCCATAATGGAACTTCTTTTTTTATCACTAAGCAGCTATGTCGAGGCAAGGTGCTAAAGTCCTGTGAAAAAATGGCTGCAACAGCTTAAAAAAATCTGACATCCAAACTTCTAGTGGCAGTTTCTAGTGAACAGATAAGATTGCTCTTCATTTTGGCCTCCAAGGGCTCAGAAATATTTATCTTTGGACCTGCTAGCCTTAACGTTAACATTTGGACAAAGGGACTGGAATGGTTTTTAATTGCAGTGACTCAGATCATTGCATTTTCTAAGCTCCAAACAATAATCTATTCTCTCCTTGAAAGGACTTCAGCACAGCTGTGTTATATGCACATAAATTTTCCCTGGCTGGATCTCTGTAAAAGCATTATCAGTAATAATAGACTTTTCCCTATTTAGAGGACTGATTTAAGGCACAGTTAATTTCAGATTTTTGCCCTCACTCCACTACTTGTCTCTAGTAACGAAATTGTTTCCAAACAAAGTAGGCTGCAGTCTCAAAGGCGTTAGTAAAAAAAGTCGTTATGGATGTTTTCTAAGACTTAATGTAAGTAAACTGAAATTCTGTATGGTGATTATTTTTCAGACGCAGAGGTTATTGATCCACAACAACCCAAGCCTCTGAAACAGTGTGTGTTCACAGCTTCCCTGTAGAATTACAAACCAGACATCTTCAGTTTAGGGTTTTTTTGTCTCGAGCCCTAAGCAGCTCTGAATCTGTGTTTTTCGTATGTAATCAGCACTTGTCACAGATTCAAAAGTCAGCTGTATAGTAGCCCCTCTCCTGTCTTGCAGAATGTTCATGCTGGTCTATCTCAGCTCGGTTACACACCTGTTAGTGAATCCAGCAATAAATAAACACAGTAATAAGCCAAGACCTTTTTAAGTGCTTCCGAACCAGTACACTGAGAGCTGTCTCTATGAAGTCTGTCATCTTATACACATCACTACAGACTGATCAAAGAAAAACATTTTGGCCTGTAGATTTCTAAGTATTGCAAAATGTTTAAAACTGTGATAATGCTTAGCGCCTTGCAAAGAGTGTTACACACTTTAGAGTCCCTTCACGTTGCAATTTACAAAACTTTTCAGAAACGTGAGTTTAACGCCAGCTATGATTTGTTTTCTTCTATTTCATATAAGCAGCAGAGTGGTTACGTATCTGGGTGAGGGTTGGTTTGAAAAGCTTCCATTTGTTTGCCAAGATGATTCTTTTACTCACATCCGTCTGACATGAAGCCTCTGGTTATTTGGCTTTCTGTGATTTCTGCAAAGTACATTTACTGTTATGTTTTTCCTTTTCTTTGATATAGTCTTTCTGGTTATTTGGCTTTTAGTTTCTTCCAAAGCAGACTGGTGGGAGTTTTTATACAAGAATGTGCTTTGGTGTCCCCCAGACATTTTCAGATTTGCTTTAATCAACTGTGTCACTGAATACTTGACTTTTTATCATGAAACAAACACAATTATTTTCTCAGACAGCAATTTTATCTTCTTTTTGATCCTACAAGTAAAAAGTTATCTTTTTTTCTAGTATGTAGGTAGAGGTCTCCATGGTTGTGGCAGTCTTGAGCATTGCGGAGGACCTAAGACAACAGAAAGAGAAGCTCGTAAACAGCAGTAAGACGTCGTGCTGAGATGCACACACAGTGTCTCTGTATCCCCCTCCTCCCCCTCCAGTACCTGGGCATTTATATATAAACATACATCTACACATATATGCGTATGTATGTATGTATATATGTGTATTTGCATGTATTCTGCTTAAATCTTCTGGGGACAATTTTAGTACAGGAAGATCCGATCATGAGGTATCCATCTTCCAGCTCATTAGCTGCACAAGCGCATGTTATTAGCTGAAGATATGTGGTCATTTGCAGTGAAACTTCTGGCATTTTGCTGTCTCGCTCCCAAGCCACCGAGGAATAGAAATGCTGTGACAATTCTTTTTTGATCTGAAGAACAGAGACAGGCTTCATGTCACCCATCACCAGTGACATCTGCTGATCACTCAGAAGCACAATAACAGAAGGGAGACATGCAACTAAACATTCTGTGCAATTGCCATCCTCATCCACATCATCGCAAGCAAATCTGTGCTTTCGTCTCTATTTAATTCCTCTTTGCTCTCATGTAAATTTATTCCAGAAGCAGCTCCAATGTATTTTCCACAAAATGACACTGTAAGGCTGCCAGATTTCTTCCTGCTGTCACAGTGCCTAATATAGATCTCTAGCCCTGCCATTAACATTTAGGAGAGCTCTAGAGAAGGAGGTCAGCATTGTAGAGAGCCATTTGTTTATGATGGCAATTATGGCTTTACCAGGATTTCCTATAAACCTCAGTTTTGGGGGAGGACAACTCAATAGGAAATCTAAACAAGGACATGAGATGTTTTTAGACACTTTTCTGAGCTGAAATCACATATTTTTGACCAAATCTTTCACTACGGCTAAGGAGCACGTAACGTAGCTCAGGATATAGATGTGCCAAGTTTTCCACAGTTGGATTCTGCATAAAAAATGTTGGACCACACTTCCTACACAAACAGCATGGGGGAGGAGCAGTTGGAGGTAATACGATGCGCCATGGCTGGCTGCTTTGTGCTGGCCATTTGATGCAGAGTCATTTGCCCTGCAGCACAGGATTGGGGTCCGTCATTATGAATGGTTTTGAAATGCTTATATGCCCCAGGAGACCAGAATGGAGTGTTTTAGTCAATAATGCATGCCTCAGCCCTGTCTGCGCTTGGAAACAGCCCCATTTCGGCAACTGGCTTAGCTGAACTGAAAGGAGGAAGACATAAGGGGTTTCATTATACAAATGTATACAAGCAGAGGGGGTATATTTATATATGTATGTGCAAGTGTTGTTCTATATATATCTATCACTTTGCTCTGTACTTTTCACTGAAACTGTGCAAGGTGGGGGGTTTTTTCACATCTCTGAAACCAAGCCTGTACTATCTTTTGTATTGCCACTGACTAGGTCTTTTCTGTCATTACAAAGCAGATTGAACCTTTGTCACACATTTACTTAATTAGGGGCAACTGTCGTGTGGAACAGGGGTTAACTCCAATCAGCGGTGGTGGGAATGGCCACTGGAATTTTTATCAGCATTTAAAGATAAACCCTTGTCAGCACGGGCCTGGACCTTTAACTAGGATGGCTGGAGTGATGGGACTTCTAACCCTAAATCATGTCTATGCATAGGCCATTTGAAAACAAATGAAAAAGTGTTTGAACTTCTCTTCAAGTAGGTACACAACTTGAATCAAAATTGCTTATTTTGTCTTCATTTGCATTTCCAGCACAGCACATTTGCACCATGGCTTAAAACACAGCCTTCCATTAAGGCAAGAGCCGTCACTTACAATTTCCCAAAAAAGACTAATTATTTCCCAAAGTGTGTTTAATTATTTAAACAGACAGTAGTTCTTCTCTCTATTGAATTCATCCACTGCCTCACAGAAATTTAGCAGCACAAATTCTGCAAATTAGCCGCCTTCAATGCCTGTCCCTTTTCCCTCCAGACTGTTGATGGATGAACTCCAGTACCGACGACTCAACTCTGCTGCACCAACACTTCCTGCCGAGGGCATGATGATATCACAGAAAACGACCTTGTCTTTTTTTTCTATTGCATACGCCGTTCGTCCTGTTACTTTCCATCACATCACAGCAGGCCAACATGACATCATTTAAGCATTTACTTATCAGGCAGCATGTCAACAGTTTAAAGGAAACATTCCTCTCCGCTTGCCTATCCACTATCTGAACCAAACTGCGGTAGGCTGGTGGTGGATCATGCATGTCTACAGAAGCAAGTAATTGAAATGATCCATGGGTCAATACCCAGACATCCGTAATTTGAAATTGCAGTGGCTTGTGCCGCACATGTTTTATAGATCAGCTTTTTTTTTTTTCCACCTTTGCATGATAAGATTATCATCAAGATGCAGCAGCAGTGTCGACATAGTTAAGGATATCCCTGGAGCTTTTTATTTCAGATTGAAAGTAGCTTTTGAAGTTTATTAATATCTCAAGTGGAAGATAGAAAGACCACATTTTGAAGATAACACAATGTCAGCGCTAATGTTAAGCCCCATTCTTGTCTACTGCTACACCACTAAGTCAGACAGTCTGTGAAAGTCTGTGTGCAGAAGGGTGTTAGGCGAAATGTGAGAGAATACTCTCATAAAGCTCCAAGTACAGAGTGAACAAAAAAGGGAGCTGTAAGTTTAGATGGGTGAATGTAACAGCTGAACTCCAGTCAAGATAACTCTCTCTTCCTAAATACAGAAATTCTTCTGCTTCTGTAGTTATAAGAAATAACAAAAGAACCATTTACCTCTATTCATTTTGTTTATAACTCCACTGGGGAGCAACAACTCTGTAAATAATAGCCATACAAGAAGAAAAACGTATGTCTTTTTTTTCCCCCCCTGACTACATTGTCTCATTTAGGAGAAGGGAGCCAAGAGAGGTTCAGTCGTCTACGTTACGCATATTTCCAAGTATGTGCATACATTGCTTTATACTTTCGGAGAATTCCAGAAAAGTGTAAATTTTGGCCATAAGCCTGCAAGCAAATCATAGCATTTTCTCTGTCCAAGCTGCTGTGACTGAAATTCTTGCAGACATGCTCTAACCTAATTTTAAATTAAGTCTTTTAGTTTTTCAGTCAAGACAGAGATGACTTTTTAGTTGCTCAACTATTAACCCAGTTTCACAGATGGATTTGCAGCCCAAGATATATCTCACAGAACAGGTCTAATACCATTTGACCAGCTTACTGGGAAAGGCTCACTGCAGAAAGAAAATCATTAGATGAGTTTCCCAAGCATTAAGCTATAGCTTGGTGCTCTATCTGTGGCTTATAAAATGCATAAAGCCAACCAGGAAAATCCATCTTGTTTGCAATTCTCTTCCATGAACACACCTGCCCAGGTTGCCTTTGGGAAATGAATGGCAATCCCTCCCACAGCGTCCTATAGTTCTCCCCCATCGTACTTTCATCGATGGTCCTTCTCTGACCCCAAGGAAATGAACAGCAAAGCAGCAGCAAAATTCACTGTTCTCATGACAACCACTCTGCCTTTCCTTCCCCTTTTCCAGAGAACAGACATGAACCTGGAGACATACACGTTGGTCTGGTTACATGGAGGGGAAGATGCTGCTCATAAAGCTGTGCCCACCATTGCAGTGAACTGTGTGCGGTAAAGACAACATCATGAAAGCATCCCTACTTCTTCCAGTCACTGGGGCTAGCAAAGAGTGCCTTGGCATTTGGGGACAGCTGAGAAGGATGGATGCAATCATAACGTTTGCATGGAAGGGATGTTTCTAACCATGGGGAGATATAGTCTCTGTAGATCTCTCCTGCTACACCCACATAGACCAGTTTCTAAACTTTTCTACTCCGTTTCTAAACTAACTTCAGATTCTTCCTTGCAGGAGCATGAGAACTTGCATGCCAAGAGCATTTCCCCACTGGAGACTCACAGCCAGGTACAACCCATTTTGTGCCAACTAAGCTCTTCTTCTCTAGTCTCTCTAAGGGACTCTGAATTTATGGCAATTTGGTTGTTACACCATCAATTATTTCCTATTGTGTATCTGTAATTTAATTCCATCTGCCTAAACAGAGCATTGGGGACTTTTCCTTATCAAATTCCTTTGCAATGATTTGGGCCATCTCTCCTATTTTCCAAACGTGGTTTGAATTCTGATCTTTCATCTAAACTTATAATTTACCCTAACAAGTTTCCACATTTTAAATAAGTGAATTGTTCCATCACACATGTTATTAATGAACTTCTATTTAAAAGAACATGGTCCAGAGCAAACCCTGGCAAGACCTCAACTGAAGCATCATTCCATATTTGCAATGAAACGTTGATGATCCTGCAGTAAGGCTTTTCCAGCCTAGGCTGTCTCTTCAAGATCAAATTTCATGAAATCACTCACAAAAAATTTCAAGCTGGATAGTAGCAATAGTCTTACTGAAGACACGTACCAAACAGACCTATCAAAGAATGAAACCACATTCGAGACATGTTCAGAACAGTGTCCTGAATACGTTAAAAATCAGCTCTCTGTGATGACATTCACTTCCCCTGCCAAAAATAGTAATCTTTACCTTTCCTCAGTTCCCTGTCTCACTCATAACACGCTATCTAATACTTGCAACAAACGGGGCACTGGCCCAACAGTCAAAAGTGTCTTCCAACTCCTCCCCGCTCTTGCTCTCTCGGTCTCTTCTTTCTCTCACTGTTCCCCACACCTCTGCCTTCGTGATGGGATAGCTGGGTATCCCTACCTGACTTCAGTACGTAAGGTGCCTGTAATAGCAGCTAACAGGATGACACCAAAAGGCTTCGCTGTTCTTATCAGGGCTGAAGGGAGCACTTTTTCTTTTTCTAATTCATTCAGTTTAAGTTGTTGCTAAAGTCTGGATCTTACACTGAATGGATCATTAATCTATCTAATACTGCACGGGGGATCTGTTGTTTCCCAGCTGTCTTTAGCTATGTCCATTTCTCTACTCTGTTCTTGCAAATAAATGAACTGCACTGAGCAAGACAAGAACTAGCACTGCAAGCCCTGTATCAATATACTGAGATGAGAATATATTCAAAGATGAAACTAAATAAAGTACTGACAAGTACAATGGAAATTGTTTATGCTGCACCCAAAGCAATATGAAACTTTGTGGACGGTGTGGCAGAAAATGACCTAACTTGGTTTACCACAGGGCAACATGCAAATTACAGTACTGGTTCAGATGAACCCCTTCTTATAAATGATGTTTGCTCTGTAAGAATGACAAATATAGACCTCACATACACGCACACAAACACATACACGTATAGGTCTCCTAATGTCATTCTGAAGACTGAAAAATCAACAGTTAAAAAAGAAGATAAATACACGGAAAGAAGTTAGCCCAAATATATACATAATGTAGTTGCTATATTCTGAGGGAAAAAACCTTCCCAAATCAGTTTTGAAAGCCAAGTCTAAACAATATAAAAGCCTCCAGCAAAGGGGCATTCATCCAAAATCAATCAAATCAAAACAAACTCAGTTAAAAAAAGTAAGTTAAGAGTTTGTCTATCCCAAGATTATCTTATTGTGTGGTTCCTTAAAGAAAACTAATCATTAAATCCATCAAAAGAGCACTTAGGATTTCATTGTGTTTCCCTGTCTCCACACATTTCCTTGTTACAACGTAAATTCCTTCTCACAACAAAATCTCCAAGGTACAAAGGAACCTCACAACTCAATTTCCAGATGAGTCAGTTCAGGCAGAAACAGTCTAAGTTAAAAACAAACAATCCAACACAGGAAAATAAAAAAAAGGTGTTAGGACTCAAAACTCTCCTGCTGCTGAAAGAGGCTTTTTTTTCCAAAGCAATAAACAGTCCCAGCTCAAAGAAACTATTAATTCATAGAGCTATTTAATGCTCTCCAGTGTCAGAAGATTAATCAGTCTCTCTGCACACTTATTCTGAAGCCAGTTCTCCAAGTTTGAATATCTTCCAAAAACAGTTCCTTACTGGAACTGTAGTTGCAATAAACATTTCTCCTTCCAGTGCGCACTTTCAACAGATTACTAGAAAATAATCCTTCCAGCTGCTTTACCGCAGTGGAGACCAAATGGACCTCGTACAGACTCGCCAACTCACTGGTGTGAAGCCCTAGGTAATTCAGAAGCAGCGTAATGATCCCTGTATAGTGCGTGAGGTTACTGGTAAATTGCTGAACCTCAAATCCCTGCACAGAATAAGCACGGGCACATTGCTGCCAGGCCAGCACAGCCTTTATCTACTTGGCACGTAAGAGCTGATCAGGATGGTGGTGTCCATGAAGATTAAAACCTCCTCATGATTTAGAAAATATGTCATGTCTCCTAAGACTTTTTAAGTGATCCCTGATCTAGAAATTACATTCATGTCAATGGATAAATGATAAATATTTTAAACTACTTTCTTTTTGTTTCCTACAGTAAACATTTCTGTCTACCTGCAAAACTCCATCCCAGCCATATTCTCAGGCATGAAAGTTTGGCACACACCTTGTAAGACTAAAATAAGCTAAAATTGCTGTCTATTATAGTGAATATCAATATGCCCTTTCATAATAGAGACACACACAAAAATGGAGCTTCAACAGTTAAAGCCTAAGCAGCCTAGCTAGCCAGCTGGCAAGTTGTTAATAATTCTGCCCATTTGTAAACATCTTTATGCTTTGATGAGGTGATTTGAAATGGTAGCCAGTATGTGTTTGTCAGGAGGAACTATATCAGATTAAATTAATTAATTTCCATAAGACCAAAAATAGGTTTGTGTTCTCTTTCTCTTCTCCCAGTAATTCATTCCCATTCACTTAGTAGCGTGATGGAAATCCAATGAATACTTAGGTGAATTTGCAGTGGAATTAGAAAGCAAGGGGACTGCTTTCCCCATTGACATCTTTACACGAGGAGTCTGCCTTATAGGAGTGGACCCTTAAAGGGCTGGGACTGGGAGGGATTTAATGGGTCAGAGTGGACAGATTCCTCTTTACTAACCACGCAGCATATTGTTATACACAAGGGCTTTTCCTATGGTAGTGGGTGCAGTGACCACAGCTCCACACAGCTGGGATAATCACAGGAAACTCACCTGCAAGTGTCAGCCCACGTTTCCTCCATCACACAGAAATACGAATCTCTGTCACAGCACGGGAGCATGGACTGCGTGGCTCAGGAGGAAGCTTTTCCAAACCAGATGATTCTCTGATTATTTCTAAAAATACCTCAAGCAGTAGTCAAAACATTTCAAGGAACTCCATCATGATATTCCACATAATACTTCTTTTCCCTTGAGTAATTCTGAATATTTGTCTACCAAAAGAACATTCAGTGTGCAATACTCCAGTGAGCAAATAATTAAAAATCTGGAAGTTGGATACTCCCAATAAATGTGTTGCAAAGAAAATAAACATTCTTATCATTATTAGGATGTAAGTATTCTTCAGGAATGCTTCAATACTGTGAAGTTTTCAGTCTTGGGAAAATTAAAATGAGCCTATTTTCCTACACCGTTTCCTATAATTCCGTGTAGGCTCATCACAGGACAAAGCATCCTCAGGTCTGGATATCAAAGTCCAGATCCACATTTCAATTTTAATCTTCTTTCACCAAAACCTAAATTTCTGGGTGATGTTTAAAGAAAAGATAGGGTTCCTTTTCCTTTTCTCTACTGACAGAATTATTAAAAGAAAGAGTGCTGTATAAAAGGGGAATTTTGTTGAGCTATATTATAAGTAGCTCTAAAATATGTAGATCTAAAATATCTACCTGTCTGATTTGTGATGGCAAATCTACCTAATTAATGTTACTGGTCTCTGACAACTACCACTTCCTTCAGGCAAGTCCAATACTGGACAAACAGGATTAAACAAGAAGAAACATATTGTAAGACAACACATGACAACTAAATATATGAGATGAAAAAGGAAATTGAATTTTCATATTGTCAAAATCAACCCCCATCTGCACTCAGAGAATACATCCACCTGACAGGGAAAACTGTCCCCAAATCAGCACATAGGAAAGACAATGCAGATGAGCCCTTCATCCTCCTGCAGCAAAATACAGCAACAAAATTGGAGATACTCACCAGTTCAGTTACTTACATCCTATAGGTCACTCACAGGGAAACGCTCTCTTGTCTAATTTTGAATTTCAATGGTAACCGTTAACAACCCCCCGCAAAACTATGGCCGTGTATGAACAGGTTGTGCATTTTGTACACCATATTCATGTCTGATATAACATTTTTGAAAATCCGTAAGAATTTCTATGTTAATGCACTCTAACTAAAAGGTGACAAAAGAGGAAATTATGATATGTAGATTTCCTTTGTAATTTTTAAGTATTTTTATTACCTTTCCTTGAAAACAGTGTTGATATCTCTTCCTGAACCCGCTTTAATCCCAGATACATACTTATTTTTCACTGCCCAGAACAAATGTTCATGCGTATTTGGTCCTTTGCTCAGAAATGAAAGGCAGCACATTCTTCAGGTTGCAATAAATCCTCCAGCCTGTGTAACTGGCAGAGCCGGCATGCATGAAGGCATAGGATTTCCACTTCCTCTAAAACCCTGGGAAAAAAGTTGTAGCAGCACAGCTAAAGAAAATGAGTCCATGATTCCATGGCACAGCAAAGCCAGTTTAAGGGTTTGCACAGATGTGACACCAAGTGCTGAACTGGAGCAAACTCTGCTAGACAGAACTGTAGACTCGTGCAGGTTGGAGGTAACCTGATCCAAGCCCCCACTCCAAGCAGAGACAGTTAGGACAGCTGACCCAGCCCCTGATCAGCTTGGTCAGCCTTCACTGGACTCACTCCGGTATGTCAGTGTCTTTCATGTACTGGCAAGCCCAAACCAGGACGCAGTTGTCCAGGTGCAGTTACGCAACTGCTGAATAGAGGGGAAAAATCACTTGACCTGCCGGCTAAGCTCCTTCAGCCCAAGGTGAGCTTGGCCACCTCTGCTGTAAAGTCATACTGCTGACTCATGTTCAACTTGTCATCCACTAGGACCACCAGGTCCTTTTTTGCAAAGCCGCTTTCCAGCTGGTCGGTCCCCAGCCTGCACTGGTGCATGGCACTACTCCATCCCAGACGCAGGATTTTCCACTTGGCTCTCTGAACTTCATTCAGATCCCCTCAGAGCATTTCTCCAGCCTAACATGGTCTTTCTGAATGGCACCCTCCAGTCTACCAGCCGCTCCCCTCAGTTTGGAATCACCTGCAAACCAGTTCCCATCATTCTGACACAGACATTAAACAGTAGTGGTGCCAGTATCGATGCGTGTGAGACACCATTAGGAACCAACAGACAGTTGGACTTCATATCACTATCTCTACCCTTTTAGCCTGAGGGTATAACCTATCTTCCACCCACTTTGTACACTTAGTCAGTTCATCTTTCACCAGTTTGTCTAGGAGGAAGCTATGATAGACCATGTCACAGGCCTTGCTAAAATCAAAGTTCATGTTTGTTCAGTTTGTTTTGGTTTGGTTTGGTTTGGTTTGGTTTTTAAGAAATAAATTTGTCCTGGCAGATTAATGATGGATCAGATGTCTTTTGCCTTCCCTGAGTCAGAATAAAGCCTAACTGTGGCATAAACACCATGTTGCTTGTGTTGGATAATTTAGCAAAAATATGATGGTGTGCTCATACCTCATCCAGATTAATTTATATTTGTTGTCTAGTCTGACAGTGCACAGATCCAGGATTAATGTACACAGAGCTGTGACCTAAATTAAACAACTTCTCCACAGCTCTGCAGACTCCTAACTCTCCAAGAAGCAACCTCATCTATTATTGTGAATAAACATGGGAGGCAACAGTTCAGACAGAGAAAAATGTTTGACCATGAAAATGTAAAATTTATATACTCATCTTTTTCCTTACAATAAGATGGCTTTAATATTTTAATGAGAGAACAAATAGGATTTGATTTGGCAATTTGTGTAATTAAAAGGTGATAAGTGGGCCACTGCAAAAAGAAAAAACTTTCAGGTAAAATAATGTTGTTAGAAAGCGTTTTCGTTCCATCATGCAATGAAAAGGAGACTTAGAACTTCTTGTACAGAAGCAAGAAAGGCAAGCCCAGAATAATGAGAAGTGAAGAACCATAAGGTTTCATATTATATATAAGTGCTGCAGCCATCAAGCTATCAGCTATTCCAGTTGTTTTTGTTATGCCCAGCTATCCATCCTGCAAAAAAAGAAGCTAACTTTTTCACGAAGACCAATATATTTCCAAGAAACAGTGGATTTTCTTCCAATTGCATTACTGGAGAGAACATCATTCCCAACTGATGATATTTTGTTCTTGGGTGATTATTTAAATGTAAAGTCCTGGGAACCATGATATGCTGGAAATACCTCTTCTTCCGTATGCTACAGCCATCACATTCTGCGTGTCGTGGGATTCCAGTCTTTATAGCAACTGGGTTAAACCTGACATATCAAATTTGTCTCTAATGTAACATAGCCTCCTTTAATAGACCTCTGTTCTGTGAAATTGAATGGGTCTGAGGACAGAATTCCTATATAAGGCTGCTTATTTGTTTAAAGGGTTTTTTCTCTCCCCTGATAAACAGGGGAAGAGTTTGCAGCATAATTTAGATGTTTTTTTATTTACAGCAACACATAAAATCCTTTCTTAACGCCAGCATCACCCACAGTGCTTTGTGTGACGTGACTTGATGCACTGGCAGATTCTCTGGGATCTCATTTTTTCTTTGTTCCTTTACTGTGGCATGTCTAAATCTATTTCAGTAAACCCATCTCATTTAGTGATTTTTTTTCATTTGCAATAGAGCACATTACCAACCTTTTGTTACTTGTTTATTTATTTTTTTTATTCTTTGGGCTTTGTGGACATTATTTTTATTCCGCTTTACAGGTAATTTCACTTTGTGTTTCGGGCTTAAAAATGCAAAGGGAGAGACAGAGAGAAAATCTCTCATCTCTTTTTTAGTTGGCACGCCCAAGAAACTGAAGCTTCCCTGACTGCTAGTAGCACTAATGTCATAAAAAAATTTAATTTTTCCCTAATAATTTATCATATTCTGCCTTAAGAGAGTTCAAACATTCACTAAGCCACAGTTCAGTGACCTTGTTCCCAAAGCTTCTGGGCTGATAAAAATGTTTATCATAATTACATGACTATAATGTGTAAAAAAGCTACATAAAGTTGCACAAAATGTTAAATGTGTAAACAACTTTACACTAAGACATTAACATCTGTATGTTTATATGTCAGCATGTTGCTTTGTGTCAAAAGATGCAAAGTTTGTAAAGTGTCAGACTTTAGCCTAGATCCTGCAGCAGGGTCTTGTGGATCTTCTTTAAGTACCACTCAAAAAAAAGTCACGAAAAAATCATTCTGCTTCCAGACCTGGACTGGATAGCCCATTACAGAGTAAGAGTAATGACAACGTATCTCTATTTGCATTTTCATATGAATTTTCCTAACATACACATTCGAATGATTTGCTTTGATCTGGTTTTCTGTCTTTCTAACAGATGTGCACACCGCTGCTTGCTCTCTCTTCAGGTGGGAGATGAAGTGCTTTGGAAGCGCTGCTGCCGAGGAGGATCACATTCCAAATCCCATGCCTTGCAATCGTGAGATAGAATTTTATCATAAGGAAAAATTTTACCACCGTGCATGCTTTCCCATCCTCTTCCAGGCTGTCTGGGGCTCTTTTTCAGCCTGCAGACGGGGCTGGCTGCATGGCCGGGATGGCCTCCCCGCACCCCACACAGCTGCAGAGGCAAGCTGGGCGCCCTGTGTGCCAAACAACAGATTTTGGGAGCATTTATTTGTTCACACATGAACAGTAAATCAGCGTTCAACACTTCTAAGTTGTAAAGGGGCTTTTGCTTTGTGGGAAATGCCTAAGTAGGAGGTTCGTATTTCACTGTTGGGAATGAGAAATAACATGCATAATCCACCTAACAAAGATATGATAGAAATAGCTTAGAGAAACCTAGAAAATCCTGGAATATAAACAGCTCTGCCTGGAGAGCCAGATATTCCGCACAGTGGATCTTGTGCCAGACCTACACATCACAGTTAAAGGGCCAAATTTCAGTTCACATAAATGAATGATTTTACTAAAATGACTAAATAAGCTGTTACACATTAAAAGCATACTGAGACTTGCCATGTGCTCTTTCTATCTGCCACTACAAGCCTATCACTAAATCACATATAGGAGGCAACCATGTCTGCCCACCTGCATGCTTTCTGTCATGTCCTCGAGGGCATCACCAGCCCCCTGGGACTCCCCCACCCTGCCCAGGGCCCAGGACCCCATGTCAGCCCCCCAGGGCCATGAGCCCCTGCCCCAGCAACGCCACAGCAGGGCCGGTCTCCAGCTCCCCACAGCCCTGCCCTGCCCAGCCGTGGGACCCCTGAGCCAGGCCCACCCACGGGCCCATGGCCCATATTCCTGTCCCCGTCCCCAGGGAGGTGCCCTGTGCCTGGGGCTGGGGCTGCCCCAGTGCTCCCGCCTGCCCTGCGCCTGGCTGGGGGTGGGACGGGCCCTGGCTGCCAGGCCCTGCCATCACCCACCATGGGCAGCCCCCCACAGTCCTGCATGGTGCCTTGCTGGTTTTTTGATAAAGACACATTTGAGCAGGTTCATGCTACAATCTGAAGGTGTGATTGAAGGCTGTGCACATGGATGTGAAGTGACAGTAAATTAGAGAGCACAGCTATTAGTGGGTGTCCGCCGCCAAAACTTTTGCTAGGATTAAAGGCAGCTGCATATTTGAGAGGCTGTGTATTCCTCCCAGTTGGCTTAGAGATCAGTCACCCAGGTCTCCACAGCAGCTACCAGCGCTTTAAGCTTTGAGATGGGTGCCAGAGCTGACGGTGGGGCCAGGGCACATGGTAATTGCCCCTAATGGAAGCTCCTGTGGACCCCTGCACCAGCCTCTCTGGTCTGACACGGCAGCTTCAGCACGCCCGGGAAGCATAAACCAGCTTCAGAAAAGGAAGGATGAGGGATAATGACTTCAAACAAGAAGAAGGTAGATTTAGATCAGATATCAGGAAGAAATTTTTCACTATGAGGGTGGTGAGACACTGGAACAGGTTGTCCAGGGAAGTTGTGGATGCCCCATCCCTGGGAGTGTTCAAGACCAGGTTGGATGGGGCTTTGAGCAGCCTGGTCTAGTGGGAGGTGTCCCTGCCCATGGCAGGAGAGTTAGAATGAGATGGTCTTTAAGGTCCCTTCCAACCCAAACCATTCTAGGATTCTGTGAAAACACTTTTTATGAAGAAATCTCCAAATGAAGTAGGACTGACACGGCCACTTCTTGGTTCTCTGCATAGGAGACATGTCTGAGAGGAAAAAGCTGTTGTAACTTGGCTTGTGTCAATTTAAAAATAACCTTCCCTTTCAGGGAATGGCCCCATGTCAGAACTGCAGTGCACAACAGTGAACAAACTACAGTCATCCTCCCCATCTGGAGCCGGTCCGTCCTCATGCTGCATGTTAGCCCTGACATGGTGATTTATCAGCCCCTTTTCTGTGGTTGTGATTGAAGTTTGCTCTCTCAGGAGTGCAAGGTTTGGGATCTAGACTGCCACTCCAAGTCTCTGTTAGTGATGAGATTCTAGAGAGGTGAAAATAAGCATTTTCCTGCTGAAATCAGTGAACTGACACCGCTTTACAGTGAGGTGGTCTTGGGCCTTTCACATCAGGAACCTGTAATGAGTCATCTTTTGTGGAGTTTAATGTCTATACAAAGAACCCCTTTCCTGCGTTTTTTCATCATTTCCCCTCTGACCTACAGCAACTAGCTGTCAGCTGAGGCCACTCTGCTTAGGTACTGTTCAATCAGGACATCCTACCCTACCAAGGGGCGAGATGGAGGGTAAAACGACCGTTAGCAGGTCCCCGTCACACTGCGGATTCGCTGACGGCTCCAGCCCCTGCACCGCTTAAACTGCCTCTGATTGCAAAATGGCTCTGCTGCGTGGCACAGACGTGTGAGGGACCTGTCGCAGAACCGCGCTCGCCCCGATGAACCATGTAGCTGCAATATTTATAGTTGCTGCACAGAAATGGAGAGCGGGGCTTCCAGCACCTCCAACCTCTGCCTTTGCCCCCTGTCCCTGTAACAGCCCGCCGCAAACCCCATGCTGGGGGGTGGAAAGGAGCAGGGAAGTGGTCCTTGAGCTACGAAAAATGTTTCAAGCACTGACTGGAAACGGACTTCCCATATTTTGGAGGCACCATCCCAAGCCTTGCTGATATTATGAAACACGTGGGGAAAGTTGCCAAGAAACAGCAGAGTTCAGAGTGGGCAGTATGCAAAACCCAAAGCCTCGGGAAGGTAGAGAAAACTCTAAAACAAATTGATGGAAATAAGTTTTCTCCCACAGAGTTTTCTCAGACTCTATCACTTGATGTAAGGTATAGAGAAAAAGCACCTCAGTGTGATGGAGGTAAGACAGACGACTGGCAATCGTGAAAACTTTAAAAATCAACATGTAAGAAGGAAGTGTGGGATAGCTGTGGAAGTAACACAGTGCAAAGGGAAAGATCTGCGAAGCAGAGTACTCAGACACAGACCTACAAATATCATGGATATTTTTAGTTGACGGCAATTCTGAAAAATCCACCGGGGGAGAAGAAGGGAACGAGGACAGAAAAAGCAGTTGTCACTGAACTGAAAATCCTGTCAGTGTTGCACATATCATTTCAATTTTGAGCTTTTTTTTTTTTTAATGAAAGCAGAGATCCAGGCAGGAAATCCATTTGAAATAAAAAATTGAAAGTTTCATTTTGAAAGTCAAGGCAAAATATTCAGATTATTTTGGCATGTGTTGGATTTTTTTCAACATGAAATTTAACAAAGTCTCGCAAGTCCATAGACTATTTTCATGCCACTGAATCTGCATCTTTCCCTGGAAAACATTTTAGTTTTAAATATTTATCCAAACCTCATCAGTATGAGAGATGTTTTGTCATGACAGGAATTACCGTAGAAAATGTTTAGTATTCTTAGAGTCCACCCTTCAAAGCATATTTTGCATAATACGTATTTTCTTCTGCTATATACGACTAGATTACCATGTATCTTCACCATAATATAACAAATTTCAAAATAAAGATTACTTGATGTATCTAATACAGCATTATATTATTTTCTAACATTTTAGATAAATCAGTAGAGAAGACTTAAAATATTGTGTAGAAAGCATTTTTAAATAAAAGGCTAAAGTCCCTCTGGAGATACACGCAACTCCAACTGCCTCCCAAAGCGATGCTCCATTTTTACACAAAGGCAAATATTAACTCATTTTATTTTAACCACATACTTCCTAACTGTGCATGCTGTTGCAGTAATTAATAAATAAGTTGTATATTCGACAATATCTAAAGCAGTGACGTGAATACAGCGAAATCTCACTGAAATTGTAATGGATTTTTCCAGCTCCACCTGCTCTTCTGACTGTTTCTCACAGGAGAGCAGACAACCAGGGATGCAATGCAGCCAGCAGAGCCCAGTGGGAGCCCTTTGGTCTCACTGCTGGCAAGGACGGGGGGGCAAGAAAAAACTCTCACACTCAGCCATTGAAAAGTAACATTGCAATGTGCCTTGGGATTACCTAGAAGCCTAGCAAGGTGTTTCACACGGAAGAATTACGGCTTGCCCTTTGACATTCTGAAATAGGGTCCTGCCACTTGGGAGTGCAGGTCATGGGCTGCCTCGGACCCAGGTCAAGACCCTGCCACAGCCAAGCAGCAGCAAAAGGTGCCTTACGTGGACACCCACCAAATTAATAGTGCATCATTACTGATAGCATTGTGCTCTACACAACATCCACCCATACCTCACTACATGTGTATACATAGATTCATAGAACAGTTTAGGTTGGAAGGGACCTTAAAGATCACCTAGTTCCAACCCCCCTGCCATGGGCAGGGACACCTCCCACTAGACCAGGCTGCTCAAAGCCCCATCCAGCCTGGCCTTGAACACTCCCAGGGATGGGGCATCCACAACCTCCCCAGGCAACCTGTTCCAGTGCCTCACCACCTGCATAGTGAAAAATTTCTTCCTGATATCTAATCTAAATCTTCCCTCTTCCAGTTTGAATCCATTAACCCTCATCCTATCACTAAATGCCCTTGTAAAAAGTCCCTCTCCATCTTTCTTGTAACCACTCTTCAGATACTGGAAGGTTGCTATAAGGTGTTCCCTGAGCCTTCTCTTCTCCAGGCTGAACAACCCCAACTCTCTCAGCCTGTCCTCATAGGAGAGGTGCTCCAGCCCTCTGATCATCTTCATGGCCCTCCTCTGGATCTGCTCCAACAGGTCCATGCCCTTCCTGTGCTAAGGACTCCAGAGCTGGACACAGTACTCCAGGTGGGGTCTCACAAGAGCAGAGTAGAGGGGCAGAATCACCTCACTCGAGCTGCTGGCCACGCTTCTTTTGATGCAGCCCAGGATACCGTTGGCTTTCTGAGCTGATGTTCTGGGCTGGTACATCTTACAGCCCTCACTATGAATCAAGGTTAAAGGAGATAGATAAGCAGACCAGAGGGAAACCTGCCTCTAGTGAGAAATCTCATATTGAGGAACACAGCTCAGATCGCACATATGCACACACACACACACACGCATGCACACACATGCACACCCATTCTTGGTTCCTCCAGCCTTTCCCCTTCCCCAGCATAAATTTCCAAAAGTCAAGCTCCTGGGGCCGCTCAGGCCTGACCCTCCTAAGAAGGGTCCTTCCCTTGAAGAAGGGTCTTTCCAAAAGACTTCCTGTCTAATTTAATGAACAATCATCTTGGTCTCCCCCTGATTCCCAACCCAAAAGGAAGGATGCAAGGATTTGGCAGGTGGATACCCCTCTACGCTTAGGCACGTGCACCCGCACACCCCCCATACCAACACATACACACACATGCATATATATTCATGGGGGGATTCTTTGGAAGACTTTCCAAGGAGGTTTTTCCCCCATCAAAGTGGGGCAAAAGGAGAACAGTGATAGGTGTTTTTTAACTCTTAATCTTAACCATTTTCTTCCTTCAGCTTGCATTTAATATGCAAGCTGAAAATATTGATCCATTGGCATTAAATAGTGCCTATGCTAGGCTTCTTCATCGCAGTTGTGCTGCTGCCACAGACATACTGCCAGCCTTGACTACTGTAGCAATTAAAAAGCCTACATCAGCGTACATCAGCAACCCTACCACCACCAGTGACAAAGCAGCATCAATACTGGCAAAAACATGAAGTTTCTTCAGAAAAACAAAATGAAAAATAAAACAAAACAAAACAAAACAAAACCAAAAAAGCACAGACATAATCCTTATCTTCATCACCTCTGATTAATGATTTTAACATTCCATTGCCCAGCATTCAACTCTTTTCTAAACTAAGTGATTTAGACAATGCAGCAAGGTCACTGATCATAATACACTACACCACAGTCTTTTCTGCCAATTGCCAGCTGTCACCTAGCTTGCCGGACAAAGTGCATAGCAGGGACCAACCCCTGAAGGACTCCACTTTAGCCCATAGCACCTCTAGGACCTGATGGGAAGCCGTCGTGTGCTAAATATGGCAGAGGCCAGTGCCACCACAGCCACCACCCAGAGGATCAACCTCCAATTCTGTGGGCACAGGATGATCAGGAGGCAGCAACAGGTTGGTGAGGGGTGACCTGCTCCTGGCAGCACAACAGCAGCACAATGTGCTGCTCTACTTCCACCTCCTCTCACTTGTGCCTCCCCTTTATGGGCTTCTTCTGAGATCTGTTGGTGGAACTATGTTCAACCTATCTTGTGTCTGACCTGATGATGTTTTGCGGACAGCAAGGTAACTGCTCTATTTAATCCCTCCAAACCAGCCTTGCCTCATGCTGAGCGTTGGATGACTATGGGAAAAAAATCCCCCTTCTGTCAACTTAATCTCATGAGCACTAAGCATAAAGAAGAAAAAAAAACAAACCATAGCATCATTCAAAATAGTGCCTCTTTACAAGCATAACAAATCCTCTATGGAGTAAAATTACTAAATTGGTTGATTCTTTCAGAGGGCCATTATGCATACAGAAATGCAAAAAATGTGTGTGTGTGCTTTTTTCTGCATTCTTTTTTCATAGCTGCTGATTGTTCATGTGTGTGTGTAAATAAAGCTTTCACATTCATAATCAACCACCTCCTCTTCCTTCCCTCCCCTCCTGCCTTATTCTTTTCATTCTGCTACAATCCTTTGTTAGCAGCAGTAATCACACAATGAGATTTGCCTGAGAAATATCAGAAGAATCAAAATGAAAAAAAGAAAAATATCTTTTCTTCACATTTTCATGAAAGCATGACATTTCAAGCTCTTTTTCCCTTATGACTGAACACAAATGCATGCTTCTGAAAAATATACCTTTAAAATTCTTGAGCAAAGGAAAGTGAAATGTTTTTCCACAGCAATGTGAAAATGATAGTGATATTGCAAAGAACGGGCTGTAAAAACTTCCAAAAGAGATAGTATAGCAATGAAACACTTTTATCTCAGAAAGATTGGGGTAATGACAATTGGAATACAGAAAATAGTAAAGGTCAATTATTTAAAAATATGCATATCTGTTTAAACCTCACATGCTTTCTTTTTTTCTCATGAAAGGTGGTTTAAGAATGGAAAGACTCCCCAGGTCACCCAGTTCTCAGCTGGTGGGGTTCACTGCAGGAATGGCTTGACTGTTCTTTCCCCTCGTCTGTTCACCCTCCATCTACTCACACAATATTGTATCCCCTAATATTACAAAAACTAACTCAGACCATCTTTTACTGGTCTTGACTCAGGTCAGAGAAGACAAAGGATGTACTTCTTTTTACGTAAAAAGCACCTTTTTTTACTTTTGGTGAAGGAAAATGGAAATGGGAAACAGGAAAGGGAAATGGGAAGGGGAAGGGAGAAAGGAAAAAAAAAAAGAAGAGAGAAAATGAAGAGTTCCTTTTTTTGATTCAGTGATTCTTCAGAGTGGCTTTAAAGACAACAAGAGATAAGGCTTGCTTATGAAAAAAAGCTACCTTATAAAATATAAGTCTTTTCATCAAGCTTTTGTAATGTCTTTCAAACTCTAAATCATATTACAGTCCTCATTGACCATAGTAATTTATGTTCATAAGGTATTTTTCAGGAAATACGTAACTTTAGCCTAGCTTAAGGCTCAACAGTCTGCAAGTATATAATGGTTCTTTATCCATCAAAGCCAATGTTGAATCAACAATTTTTTTAGGCTAACTTGATTTGTTTTCACAGGCTGGCTGATAAACCTTGAGTTAAACTGTGGCATGTAATACATTAAGGATCCTGAGACCTAGAAAATTCTCTATGACAAACCTTTTAAATCTAATCAATGCACTGGTTAGAAGTAATTCAGCTTGATTTAACAAGAATAAGATGGCATTTTTAAACAAAAAAAAAAATGTGGCATATTTTCTCCCAAATCATACAAAACTATTTAGATTCATCAATCCCAAATTCATGAGGAATTCTAGAAACTATGGTTTGGGCAAATATATAGTAGCATTCAATGTCGACTAGTGAAAAATAATGTGAATGAAAATAAATAGTTTAAAGTGTTCAGAACCATGATTGGATTACATGCTAATTATAACACAAAAAAAAATCTAGATGTCATGGAGCTGGACAACTAATTACTAACAGTTGCACACAACTGAAATACGTTCACGAAGTTTTCATGGTAGAATAACGTGTTTGTGTTCATTATTATAACAGCTTGTCATCACTATCTGTTAGGCATTTTTATCTGTGTATTTTGTAAACTGCTTTATAATGTAAAAAATGAAAAATATGCTTTCCCTTGTAATGCTTTCATAACTACTGCAAGATTTGTACATCACCTTAACTTAAAAGTGCAACAGATGGATTGCCAGCAGGAAACCATGAAATTGTCAGAAAGACAGTAAGAAAAGGAGAAAACGCAGAAATTGCAAGAGTTCCTATATATAGTCTGTGTTTGATCTACTATACTACTCTTCTGTCACCCCTGTGAATGCTTATTCTCCTGGAAAAGTTTATTCTTATCTTAGCAGGAAAGTATAAGGGTCCACAGGGCTTTCCAAATCATGAATAAGGGACCTGCAGCAATGCATTGACTGTGATGTGCTCTAATTTTTATTATCGTGCATTAATGTTAACTGAGAAACATCATTATGACCACAGTAAAAGACAAACAAGGTAATATTCTGTAATAATTTTTTATTTCCTATTTTTCCAACTTTAGATGAGTAGGAAAATGTCTGTATGTGCCATGACATAAGTATTTAGTATTTTTCCCAATGTATATCCCAGGACCTCTGATTAACTTTTGTGACCCAGATTTATTCTTTTTATATAATTTATCTAAATCATTTAGTTGATGGTACTCGTTCTGCGGCAAACAACATAGGCAACTCTTCATGTCTATACTGTTATAAAATAGTAAGAAGCTATAACTCTTGCCAAGCATCAAAAGAGGGTACGGAGAATACCATTGATTAAGAAAAAGCCCAGACGTATGGGGAGACCATATAAGGTAACAGTGAGTAGCTGAAAGACGAATCGTTAAAGAAAAAAAAAACACCAGAGAGAGCTGACAGGAAGAATTTACAGAAAAAACAGGCTACTTTTTAGAAGATTATATTCACAGAGAATTTATTTTTAATTACTAGAAATGTAAGGGGAATTTTTTTTAAGAGAATGAATGGTTTGCATGTTTGATACTGATGGCAAAACATTTTTGTGCACCGTAAAAATCTTTTAACCGTTTTGGAGGCCTGGTGTTCCCATCAGCAATACTAGAGGCTTATATATCAGATTATAAACAACTCCTCTTCTCCCGGCGTTAAAGATTAAACATGCTTTTCAGGTATAAAAACATATGGTACATGTGACAGCAGCTATCACAATTGGGCAATTTGGGCAAAATCTCCCCCAGGGCTCCTCACCCGCCCTGGCCACGCTCAGGAGGGAACCTGAGGTGGAGCAGAGGCCCCGGAGACAGGAAAGGTCAGAAGCAGGCAGACACCATGATGGTGCCAAGTGAGAGCAGAACGAGTTGCAGAAAGCCAGGGCTGATGCACACTGGCAGAGCCTCCTGACTGCGACAGGAGCCGCAGGAGAAAGCCGCGAGCCTGCACAGTGCTTTCTGAAACACGCAAATGACAAAATCTCTGTTCCAAAGAAGGCTTGATCTCCTCGTTTCCACCCGGCCAGCCAACCCTACCTCCTGGAGCCAGATCAGACACCACCCCTCATCTCACTGCACCACCTCGGTGCGCCGTTTTCCAAGAGGTAATCTATTTGCCAACTTCTATTTTTGTCAGATCAACCTGTTCCCCGAAGGATAATGAAAACTCCTTGCCAGATCAATTTGTTTCTGAAGTTTCCTGGTTGCCAGCTCCACTCTGAGTTATTTCATTTTGTCTGCATGTCAGAACCATTAGGCTGGCAATGGCTTAAATCTTTCGTTGTTGTCACAGGTGGGGGGGGCGTGGGGTGCTGGATAATCACGAAGCAAAGCAAAATGTCTGCCCTGCGGAGATGGTGCTCCAAGTGATGGGGAAGTAAAAGAAAGTACTAGCAGTGGGTGCTGCCACCGCATAGCGGGAGAGACAAAGGGGGCTTGGGGGCTTTTACTTGCAGCTGTGCAGGTGGCACAACACTGCAGGACGCAGGACTGCACTTTTAGCAGGGGCCGAAGTAAGCAGCCCTCTTGCAGAGCCCTGGGAGCCATGGCCGGGAGGTACCAGCTCCTGGTGTGGCTGAAACCTGCCACTCGGTTAGCGTTGCAATTAGCTGAGTAACCCTACAACATTAACATCCTTGAGTGGAATTTATTCTATTTTTTTTTATGACCCAGTGTGATATTTTGTACTGTCAGGAAGTGAGTGGCAAAGGACAGTGTCCAAGAAGGGATGAGTCAGGTTAAGGCAGGCAGACAAAGGAAGCAGATCTGCAGTCCTGCAAGAGGAGCACGAGGCCGAGGCCGTCAGCCTGTTAAAAGAGAGGCACAGGGTTTTTATGAAAGGCGGTGCTGAGTCATGAATGACAGCAAGGAGACAAAGGAAGATTGAAGGTGAAACAGGGTACACACAGAGAGGATTACCAGGAAAAAGCCTGCATTTCATATTAGCCCTTCCATCCGTTAGGGCTTCACAGGAAATTATGTGCCTCAGTTCTTGAAAACAGCGTTTTGCAGAAGCTCTGTGTGCTCTGCTCTTAGTTCATTCTGCATGCTTTGCTGTGAACTAGGACAGTGCTGATTAGATTTAGACAGCTCATAACCCTATTCAGGATTTTTCCCCTTAGGAGAAAAAAATAAAGCTGATGTAATTCCCCAGGGCTCCTTTGGCTCTGCTATTGCATAGCTACACAGTCTCCCAGAGTAATTGTCTTGAACAACATCCCAGCCCCCCTCTAGTCTGAGGGACCTTCTGACTGCTTTTCCTTGTGTGTTTCTGCTTTATGTAAGGAACGAAACGGGGAGAGCGAAATCAGAAGAGTAAAAAAGGTGATGAAATTTTCAGTGCAGACACAGAAGGTACATTCAGTACTAGATGTCAGAGGGAAATCTGAGAAAGTAGCTTTTGCGTTCCAGACTCTGACTTCTCTACTGATGGGGTGAAACCGAAGTGGGAGGCGGCGAATGACAGGCTGCCGATCCTCTGCAGCAGAGACCCTTTCCAAACGGCATCAGCCGCGCAGAGACTTCGTTCAGATCCTCTGCCTCCCTCTCCAGCACATCACGCCATCACTTAATTGATTCTGAAAACCTGCTTCTTGATCACACCCACAGGTCTCATAAATGCACCACAGTTAACTTCGTCTTGGTCTGAAGGCTGAAGGATCACATATATATCTGAGCCCTTGTCTGAACCCCCCCAAAATACAAGCCTGGAAGAAAAACAACAAACCTGCTTTCAAATAAGCAGGAAAAAAGAGACACGGTAATGATTTGTTTTAAAGGAGCAAATGCTGTATTCCCCTAAATCTGTGACCACTCACTTTAAAAAGCAACATCTGAGGAATCAAAGGAGATACTCTCAGATTTGGAAGGCTGATCATATTTAAATGTAAATAACAGTTTATGTACTTGTGGAGGGAAATCATTTTACAGTGTATTACAAAACAGCTTGCTGCCTCCATGTCTCTTTTTTTCCACCTGAAAAGTAGGTCAACAATACTTACGGCTTTGAAAAGAAGAAATGAGGAATGCTTGTTGAAAACAAGCAGGGTTTAATTTCAGTCGTAAACAGAAAGAAATATTAGTTTTACCTTTTGTATGTGAGATTTCATTATACAGTTAGAAGTCAGGCATCACTGCACGTTATCCAGTGCTCACACCAAGAGCCAGCTGCACCCCAACTTTTCAATACTCTGCTTCAGTGTCAATACAAGCGGATGAGTTGCCATATACAGCCTGCAGCGAAATAAAATCAAAACCTCTCTCACATGGAGTAAGGGGGGAAAAAGGGAGAGATGGGCTAGGACAGCCTTAAAACCAAGGAGCTATTTGGGAAAAGGAAGGTGGCCAAAGGATCTGATATATCTGCATATCCCGCAGTAAATACCAAGAATACTACAGAATAAATGGGATCTTAAACTACTTATGTATGCTCACATCATCACAACAAAACCCAAAGGGAAAATAATAATTACATTTCTTGCCTTTCCTTGGAATAAACATCCACACAGGGTACTATGGATTTTATCGCCCCAAGCCCAGCAAATCTAAAAGAAATTGTATTTTCCCTGTGACAAAAACATTTCTCATTTAAAAGGATTAGCAACTGACATATTTTTAAAAGCAGTGATGAGCTACTGGGAAGACTTCTGTTTTCTGCTACCTGGCAACTTCCAGTACCAAATGGGAAGCTCTTGCCTGTTATGGTGTAGCAATAAAGTTCTTTACAGAACTAAACATTTTAACACTTATGCCAGTACACACTTACATATACATCCATACAACATAATTTGATCTATAACCATGACTGAAGCAGTTGTGTATTTTTTCTTTTTAGTTTTCCTGATAGCCTACTAAGAATACTTTATTTTGCTGAAACAGGGAGAGAACACCTAGGACCCTGTGGTTCTGGCCGCCCCGCCCCACTTCATTCCATTACACAGTTAACTACTCCGAAAAAATCCTGGGCAAAACCTGAAGCTTATTGATATTCTATCTTAGATAAACAAGACTGCATATGCATTAGTGAGACAAGCTGAATAATAAAATCCCAAACAATGCAGGATGGAATAACTGTATTTTTTTTAGCTGTACAATGAATTGTCACTAGCCCTTTAAAAAAAGTATTTTATGACTTGGGTTGAGATTGCAAGCATTAGTGGTGTTTGTAATGTGTCCAGTAATTCTGGTGGATCCTTGTCAAATTGCAGCAGGCTTTCCATTTGGATTTTCTCCATCATTAGGTCTTATTTTCCTGACAGTTTGCCCATTTTGTCATGAGTTTCTTTCAGACAACAGACTGGGCAACATACCTTCAGCAGTAAAAGAAATCAAACAGTCTTTAAAAATAAAAATATGTTTTAATAATTATTTCCACAAAAGATGGTTTATCAGAATGTATAATATGAATGCTAGACTCATGATAGCCATTTCAGTCTTCTCAAGCACACAAAAAAGCTTTGCTTTTCCTTATTTTCTTCTTAAAAAGAGCTGATACACTAGAAATATATTTAGGACTCTTGAAATGTGTTAAAACAGCCCAACAAAAGCTAACTTGTCAAATTCAGCTGTGATGCGAGTTGGGGTTTAAGCTGCATAGCAAGTTTAAATTAGTAAGAAAAGGGGTAGATGCTAACATTTTTCCACTGGTGCCACTCTAACTCTCAAAATTAATTCCAAAAGCTTTTAAATCACACTGATAACTTCTCATGGGCTGAACTGATCCTATGTTAATTATGGACACAATTACTGTTTTAAGTAAACATCAGTTTACAGCATGCCTGAAATTTACAGTCCCCTTTACTTGCTTTTGCTGAAATACCGCTCTCATCGTTCCAGGATCAGAGTTGCTTCTTGTTTTAATCAGTGCAATTTTCTGAGATTACTGGAATGGCATTAGATTAGGTCAGCAGAGAAATTGGCCCTCTGCGTGTATCCTAATTTTACATCCCCATGAAATACCACATCACTCACATCAGTCTGACTTTTACCCTTGGAATGAGTTTCACAGCACACTCTCGCAGCACAGCTTCATGTTGTCATTGACTTCGCTGTATGAGCTGTCCCAGGGTCTCAGGAGAGACCTCCTTGAATCTGTTCACTCTAGGCAGCATTTGACAGACTTTGGCGTTTTTTTCTTTTTTTTTTTTTTTTTTAAGTTTAGTGAACACTTAGGAAAAATTTCTGGGAAGACAAGAGGTGATCCATTGGTATCACAAAGAAATTATATCCCTTTTTTTGTTGTCTTGACTGAGGTTGCAGAGGTCACTGCAGCTGTATCACTCCAAGGAGGTCCCATGGTGGTGGGCAGCTGAGCACACCATTTCTTCTGCCAGGTCCTTCTGGGCTGACATGGAAGATCGTGGTGCAGACAAGCCAGGGTGGGGTTCACACGTTTTTGTACTGCACAGGGCTACCAGCACAAGGAAGGCGAGATCCCTGTTTCACAGCTACATGCCAGAGGAGTCGTCTCAGAGGACGATGCGCTACAGTCCTTGCCGAGACCTGCTGAGGGAAGGACGTGACCTCACCGGGTCCAAACACTTTTAGGCTCCCACTGCCTAAAATCCTCAAATAATTCAGATGAAGCTGTCCCGTGAGGGATTTTCATTCTTCTCAGTGCACAAGCACGGTACCTACACACCGTCGCCATCAGGACTTGAGGGGCATCCATGGGTCACCTCCCACACCTTAAATCAAGGTTTCTAGAGCACTTTCCCATATCCCCACCGCTTCATTCTGTATGAAAATTTAGAGATAAATTCTCTAACCTATAACCATTTTGTGAACGTAAATGTAACTGATTGAATGCCTAGCTTTCTTGGCTTGGAAATGCATGCTTCGGCCCATTTTTGCAGCACCGGCAGCCCAAGTGGCATGTTACCGGGATGCAGAAAAAGCCACGAGATGCAGGAACACGCGTTACCTCCCATTTCGCTCTGGTTTCGACCCAAAGTAAGGCGATTTACAGTGATGCTCTGGCACGCCAACTACCCCTCGGCGCAAAATCGCTTCAGCATTTTCAGAGGAAAACCCGCGCTAGGCCTTGACCCGTCACGGGCGGGCCTGCGCCGGGGCGGAGGAGGCGGCCGGGACCGGGAGGGAGCCCCGGGGCGCCGGCTAAGCCCGGCCCCACACGAGTCGGGTGGGGGGTCACGAGCCACCCTCCCCCCCCCGCCCGTTTTCTCCTTTATTTTTCGTAAAATCTTCCCTGCCGCCCGCTGACCCTCCTCACAGCGGAGCCAGGTTACTGGGGGCGGGGGTTACGGGGAGACCCTGCGGCCTGGCGGGGAGGGAAGATGGCGGCCGCCGCCCCCCTCAGCCCCCAGCGCCTCCGCGGCCTCGCAGTGTCCGTTCCCCGGGCCCCGGCCTCCCCGCAGCGCGTTTTAACACCGCCCCGGCCGTAGGAGGAAACTGCACGTTTAGACATTTCTGGTTGAAAAAAGAAAAACAACCTTCGCCTCTCGACCAGGCAAGGCGGGGGAGGGGCGGCCCTTCCCCCACCCCTGCGTGCGCGGCGCCGGCGGGCGGGGTGGGGGAGGGGCGGCGGAGTGAACCTGCTCTTTGTGGGGAGGTCAGCGGCGGCTGCCGCCGCGCCGGGCGGGTACCGACAACCTTCGAAGAGAGGCGCACTCCCCGGCCGGGCCGACGCTTCCAGCGCGGGGCTGTGGTGCGGGCCGGCGAGAGAGGGGCCGGGGCTTCTGGGTGCTGCCCCGGCGGCCGGGATGGGCCTGGGCCTGAGGCTGGATCGGGGCCTCGGCCTGGGCCTAGGGCTGGGCCGGGGCCCGGGCACGGGCCCGAGTGAGCGTGGCCCCTGCAGCCTGCGCCTCACACCGCTCGGGCTGCACCTCCGGCAGGTGTTGGGCACGGCCTGTCCCCGATGGGAGAGCCAGCCCATGCACCACATCAGGTTGGGGGTACATCTTGTACCAGCAAATAGCCCTGGCAGCTTTTGGGCCTATTTAGTGCTTGGGAGTGTGTGACCGTCCCCTCCTTCCCCCTCAGCCACGTCAGCTATCACCATCTGGTGCCTCCATTTTGACCACCGTCACCAGCACCAGGGAAGGTGCGTACTGCGTCCATGAGGCAGGCACAGTGAGTTCAGCCTTGCCCGTATGGGGGGTTGTTATCACGGCAAGCCCTTGGTGTGGGCAGGGACAGCCGCCCTGGAGGGGGTTGCCCCTTTTTCAGAGCAGCCTTCCTCCTCCTCCCCCTCCTCTTCAGGGGTTTGTAACTCCACCAAGAGAGCTGAAACTGAGGGTGCTTCAAAACATAAACCGAGCACAGGATTACTTCTCGCTTCTGTAGGGGAATGCAAACGTCATTAAGTTCCCTCTCCTCTGCCTCCTGGAGAGCAGCGAGGAGTCAGATATAATCTCTTAAAGCATTGCTAAGATTTGCCCCACTGAAACTAGCAGAGAAAAAATACTATTACATCAGCATCGATACACAAAGTGCCCTAATCCCCATTACTTTCTTTGCCTGCAGGAAAACTTTCTTTGATTTTTCCCTCCTTCCCAGGCTTAATGATCAATTAAATAAATACCAGCTTCAGGTCACCTTTCCTACACTTCCTTTCTCTTCCCTCCCCCAGCCCTCGCATTGCAGACATCTGTTTCTGGCTGCCTGGGTTAAACTCTTCCCTTTGAGCCTGGGTGTGCTCAGGGGCCAGGGTAGGGAGAGGCTGGGGGAGGGGAGCCTGGTTCTTGTCCTTTGACCTCTGTTGGGATAAGAAAAGCGGGTTAAAAGGTCAAGGAAAACAATTGCAAGGCTCCTTTTGCCTGAATAGCATGCCAAATAAACTTATCCCGGGGATTTGGAATGATCCTTTTATGGGAATTTCTACCTCCCTCGGGATTGTGCAGGCTGACTTTATGGGAGCTGAGGGCATGCTCAATTATTTTGGGGGGAGGTGGCGGCACTGCTTGAGCTCTTCTCAGCACCCTTGTTTGAGGACACAGAAATACAAGAGAGGAGGAGGAGGGCTCTGCTGCCTGATTTAACTCTTGTGAGCTTCCCAGAAATTTGTCAGCTAATAATACGTTGACTTCTTCATTTTTTAATCATTTCTAATCTATAATGTTGGTGTTTAAAATCAAGGAGAAAGACTATGGGCCTGGATAGCTTTTTATACAAAGTGCACCACTGTGACTCCATTTACTAATGAAGTTAATGCTGTATATGATAGCAAATGTTTCCCTAACTCTGTACAAAAGAATATTTTATTATCGATAGCTGCCTGGTAGTCGTAGGTGCTAGAAATTTCTTTGATCGGCTTCTCTGTAAGTACATTTTGTTGGTCCTACATTGTTCGCCTTTCAGCAGTGTAAACTGGCAAGCCAGCACCTTCCTAGAGGAATGAGTCTCTTGGAATATACTCTTTCACACGGCTGACAATTCATCAGAGCTTTTTAAAGAAGAAGATGGATTTTTTAAAAATGAAAAATCCCTCTAAATATTTCTTGTGTTTCATTTTTTAGAATTTTAAAATAAAGGGCATTTTTAAAAAACCTTCAGTTTCTGAAGGCAGAAAATTGTCATTTTTTTGCAATCAAGTTTTAATCTAGATCTTTGTTCTTTTTTCCTTGTTGGTAAGAAATTCCAGACAAACCCCCAAAGGTTTGCAAAACTGCACTAAGGAGAGCAGTCGGCATCATCAGGCGGTTCTGACAGGCACCGGCCTTTGATGTCAGACCTTTCCGGCGCTGGGAATGCCCCAGCCAGAACAACAGGGGCAGTGCTGGTGGAAGGGAAACCCCCAGAGCACAGGAAGTCTCTTAATACTTTGCCATCTCTGTTGCACTTGGGTCAGGGCCTGATCTACCAGTTTTACCGGTTAGCATGATGGAAAAAAGCCCAACCTGCGTGGGCAAGACTTTGTGTAGGCATAGTTACAGCCCGTAGTAAAAATAGGCTAGTATATGCCAGTCTGGCACACCAAATGTACCGTGCATGTACTGGGGCCAACGATTTCCTACATTTGCATGTGTAAGAATTCATACTGGGGTTGTGAGCACAGTTAGTGCCGGTAACCTCAACTAGAAAACATCCTTTTGATGTAGGGAATTGTTTGGAAGTATTCAATGAGGGAAGAGCTGCGAAAACTGATACATGAAGTATGCAGAAACTGTGCTTAGTTAATTAAAAGGTTGATTAAATCGTTGATCTTTTTGGATAACAGTGAGAATTAAGTAGAAAATATATCATTGCGTTAGAGCACTGAAGGCACCTCTAATGCCCGAGCGTAGATGCAGCACATAGAGATCACATAAATTGTAATACGTACATTTGTAGTTTTAGTAAATTTTCCAGTTGAGAGTGGTTTGTTTACATATACTGGGAGATCCTGAAATAATAGAGGCTGCTATTCTGAAACACTTTCTTGCAGCATGGATACATGAATTGTTGCATTTTGTTGTTACAACATGTCTGCGTTAGAAAGTATTGCTACACTCGTGCATAAAAGCCTCTTGTAAATAAACTTTTACGATATCCAGGGAAGTGTGCTAACCCCAGGACTGTTCTGACAATTTTTGCAGGTTCTGTGATTAGCCATTACATTCCTGAAGGCAACTACAGAAGATTGGGTAGGCTCGTCTTAAGCTAGGGAGGTCCACGTAGCCCATTTCACTTCGTCTCGTAGCCTGACCCATCATCTCTTGTTTCTCTGTTGAAGAGAAAGTCCACGCACCCGGAATCCTCTGGGGAAGTCGCCTGCTGCTGACAGCAGCAGCAACAAGAGGGCTGGAGGGTACCCCAGAGGCCCTGCGGAGAGAAGAAAGCCCCTTGGGAATATTCCAAGGGCTGGGAGCAAAACTGGGGCTCGCAGGTGGGTGGATCCCATCTGCTTAGGCACGGATTTGAGGGAGTTTCCGTGAGGAGGTGGTCATCAAGCCTCATCAGTGTCCTTGTTTGCAGTCTGAGATGTGTGTGTGTGCAGGCTGTTTGATCATTCTTGTTTCTGAGGATAAAAAGAGGCTGGAGAGGGACTTTTTACAAGGGCACGTGGTGATAGGACAAGGGTTAATGGCTTCAAGGTGGAAGAGGGTAGATTTAGACTGGGTATCGGGAGGAAATTTTTCACTATGAGGGTGGTGAGACACTGGAACAGGTTGTCCAGGGAAGTTGTGGATGCCCCATCCCTGGAAGTGTTCAGGGCCAGGCTGGATGGGGCTTTGAGCAGCCTGGTCTAGTGGGAGGTGTCCCTGCTCATGGCAGGAGAGTTAGAATGAGATGGTCTTTAAGGTCCTTTCCAACCCAAACCATTCTAGGATTCTATGATTCTTTGTCCTCCTTAGAGCAAAAATAATATAATAATTTTAACAGAAAAGGCAGTCATCTCCTTTGGGGGGCCAGTGAAAATATTGCCTTTCTGTGTGAAATTGCAACACAGAGTAGACCCGCCCAGCGCAGGAAGGGCCCGTCCACCGCAATTGCGTGTCATTGCTGTTCGCCCAGGGCTGGGAGAAAAATAGTCCCCTCTCCTTGCTGTTGCTATGGGAACTTTTTCGGAGTTCTCGCAACCCTTCTTTCAGGGCTGTTGGAACAATGAAGCATGTTGAGCACAGAGTATCAACCATTATCCAAAGCATTTTAATAAATACCAAGTTTTATTTAAAACTGCACCACCATTGGCTCTTGCCAGCTCTTGTCTAATTACTGTTGCAGCAAATACGGTGGCTTTCCAAGAACTGCACTGAAGCTCCCCACAGCTCTGTTGCTCATCCATTTGGGTCACCTACCGAGTTACATTCTGCCTTGCGGTAAAGCAAATTCCATGTGTGTTTCCTCATGATGATGCAATTAATTTATTTACTCAAGCAATTCGCTGAAACATTAGAATAGAAAGGCATATGGTGTGGACTACTTGCACAAGTCAGAGTCAATTTTTTACTTTCAGCACTGGTAACTTATATTTGATACCTCTCAATTGATTCGCTTTTGTGCCCAACTGATCTTTAATGCATTAACCTTAAGAAACTTGGACTTTAAACGTACGTATGTATTCTGTAATGGTGCAATTGATTTCTTGATGCAGTTATTCCTTCACCTTAATTCTTTATACTAGGTGGGCCACATTTTCAACAGCCTACATCCAGGAAGCTACTGTGCCATGGAAATCGTGACATCCATGTGGACGAAAGTTGCTTATTTTCCACATATGACTCAGTCACAGGTTTAAATCAGGTCATTTTTTGGTTTTCACTCAAGGGGAAATTGAAAACTTTTAAAATTATTTTTCCTGGACCCACGCTGTATGTCAAGTCTGTGACAATTTTATAGCTGTTTCTTCTTAAGGTTAGAATTAGTGATGTATCTCTAATTTTATGCAATAGTGTCTAGTGACATCATGGCAGTTGCACTAAAAGAGAATAAATTTTCACTATTAGATTCAGGGAGTTGGAAAGAGGAAGGGAGTTTTTTGGGTTTAATTTTAAGCTCTCCTTAAGAATGCTTTCTTCTCTTAGAAAATGGAGAAAAAAAGGGCTAATTCACGATACAGATGGTAAAAGGAAACCATAAGAGAGAAGTATTGAATGTGAAATCACGCTGTTGCTAACCACAGTTTCAGAGGTGCAGGTGTGAAAAAAAAGAATTCACGTTACCAGAATCAATATGTGTGTGATTCTTCTTTAGAAAATGAGTAAAATTGGAAAGCTCTGTATTAGTACCATTTCTGTGAGTTTGAGCTTAAATGTAAAGTGCGTGGTTTTGTGCTGGGGAGTGTTTGAGAAAACACTCTTACCAGCTGCCGGGCTACAGTCCCTCGGGCTCGTGTGAAGGGCTGCTCTGAAGATTAGAAAATTATATCCCTCAGCTGCAGTTTGCATAGGTGCGTACACCGTGCTATTCCTTGGCTTTCTTCCATCCTTAAATTCAGGCAGGGAACGAAAAAGTGAGACTCTTCCCTCCTGTTGTTTCAGAGGAAAAAGAGTCCTTACCTTGCCGCATCTGTCTGCTCTGGAGCGGGAAGCTGAACACCTGCTGGTGTCGCGGTGGCATCATCCTGCTCCAAGGGAAATTAAAGCTGAAGTTCATGCGGAGATCATAGAATAGTTTGGGTTGGAAGGGACCTTTAAAGGTCATCTAGTCCACCCACCCCTGCAATGAGCAGGGACATCTTCAACTAGATCAGGTTGCTCAGTGCCCCGTCCAACCTGACCTTGAATGTTTCCAGGGATGGGGCATCTACCACCTCTCTGGGCAACCTGGGCCAGTGCTTCACCACTCTCATCGTAAAAAATTTCTGTCTTATCCCTAGTCTAAATCTACCCTCTTCTGGTTTAAAGCCATTACCCGTCTTCCTATGACAAGAGAGATCTGCTAGAGATGAATGGACCAAGGGCTGCTGTTGCGTGGAGAGCAAGGCCGGATGGCCCTCTGCTGCGGAGAGCTCCCACGATCTGGGAAACAGTATGTCTATTGCCACAACTGCTCAAGGTGGCCAAGTTACTGCCCTCCCACCCCATGCAGCTGAGGTACATTTCAATTAAGCCCTTCGACTGTGTACAGTAACATAATCAAGGATTTCACACAGTGCTCCTGCTTCTCGTGAGTCCTCATCTCTGGCACCCCCCGGTTGTTTTCCAACCCTGAGGAGTGTGCTGACTGGTAATTACACATGGTAGTAATTATACATGGGGATGGGATGAGGTGAGCAGCCTGGTTGCACTTGGTTTGGAAGAGGAAGGCTTGGTGCAAAAGTCAAAATCCTAATAGTGCCCCATTACCGCCAAAAAAAAGAAAAAGATTATATGGTTGTAAACCTGCCCACATCTCTGCTACCACACCTCCTGCAACAGCTTCTCCTCTCTTCCATTGGGTCACCAGATGTCTGGAGCAACTGGGAAGGGTTGCCCCTCTGCTGAAGCACCACGTGGCCGAGGAGAGGAGAAAGCAGAAACTGCCTGGCACCCTGAGGGGACGGGGTCAGGTCAGAACTAGCTCAGAGGGGCAGAGCAAAGAGAAAATGAAACTCCATTCACAGTTCCAGCTCAGCTGCACACATTTTGTTCTGTCAAAGATGAACAACTCTCTTCCGGCCCAGAGTCTCAGCCTGATGGGTTCTGCTCACAGGATTTAGCTGAAACAAAATTCAACGCGTCTGCTGGAGGGGCAGAGAGGGAGTGAACCACGAGGCCAAGTTCCAAAAAAAAACCCCTTCTTGTATCAGCACGGTGGCTGCTGCAAGGTCACGCAGCAAAGGAACGTTTTCCATCCTGAAGTTTTTATTCTAAAGATGATAAGGATATTTTCCAGGATCAAGGAGCAGGAGAGGTAGGGGTGATCCCAGGGTGGAGTTTTCAAAAGCGTGGCTTTGGCTAAGCTCGCCAGCAAAAGTCCCAACCCCTGCAGCAGAAAGTAAATTAAGCCGGTGCCAAGTGCCATTGAAAATCCCACTTAGGCTGGCACTTAATTTCTATCGGTGCTGATAGCAGCTGCTTGCATATTTATTTTTTATTGCAAAATTGTCCTTTGGTCTCTTTGCATACTGCTTTTTTTCTTACCAGCAGTAAGAGCTCCCTACCCCATCTAATCCTGTTCCTCTTTCTGACTTTCATAGCAATGGATTCTACTTATACAAGCTCAGCACGTTTTTCAGAGTTCATCTATATTTATTGTTGCTGTATTTTGTTTTCATCTCTGTTAAAACAAGATTTTGAAGTACATTGAAAATTCAATTGCAAAATGTGTTGGGAAGTGTAGGCATGCTCTCAGAGTGGCATTTAAAAATGCAGTGACTTACAAAAATGTTTTTATAAATTCTGGGGCAATGAAAAAATATGGATTTTCCATGAATTTCACACTAACCGCATTGTGATCTCCAGTTGTTGAACATGTACCTAACATCCCTACAGGCAATTATTTTTCATACTGTAACTCTGTTTCCAGCAGTAGTGGACAACAAACTCAAAGTTCACATTTTTTCCAAGCTGGAGGACTTTCTTGCTGTAAGGTTCCGGAGTCCCAGAATAGCTCAAATTACTTGTATTTCTTTTGCTACTCTCCATTGGTACTTTGAGTCAGCAAAACACGAAGTGTCAAGGGATTGTTGAGGTATGCTCCAGGTATAATAAATGGGTACAAACAAATTCTCATCTGTTCTGTGTATTAAGGAATCTCTGCTGGATTCAGGATACACTGCTAAAACTGAACAACATTTCAGGTATTCTCCAGATAAAAGAGGGATTACGGTTCAGAGAGCAAACTAATTCAAGGGCAGACAGATGTGTTCTAAAAGTAAAATACACAAAGGAAAATCTTCCCTCAACTACCAGACTATGCATTAGCTAGACTTAGGTTTGCAAAGAGCAGATTTTTTATGATGATCTAAATGCACAAGAGAACACCAGGCGAAGCAACTTCTCCAGGTGAATCTGTACTTGGGGGTTACGCAGTACTGTAGATCTCACAGAAAGAGTTTAAATTGTAGGTTTGGCTCAGATTCACTCATATACTTATCTCAAAACTAACATGAAGTCTGCCTACCAGAGGCAAATAAAGCAGACTTGCACTGGACTGAGATCATAATTTGGCTTGTGGTCTCCTATTTAGACTAGCCTTGAGGTTTGCTTTGAATAAGAAGAACTGAGAAATTATTAAGGAGAACAAAAACATGATCAACAACAACCATGATAAAAATTACTGTGTTTTCAGGAAACAGAGAAGTTTACAGTGCCCACAGTCCTGGAGTTTAAATGATGAAGTTATAGATCTGCATGTGAGTAAGATTTTACAAAAAAAAAAAAAAAAAAAAAAAAGGTATCCACACTGCTTGTGGGAAAATAACCAAAGATTGGTGAAGAGGGTTATAAACATGCTAAAGTGACCTGCAGCTGAGGTATAGAAAAACACATGTATTGTACTAGTTGTTGTTTAGCCTTGTGTGTTGTACAAATAGAACATCTATTTTGATAATGTAAGCCTGTGATAGAGACACCCTATCAAACATGCTGGAGACTCCTGCCCTGCTGTGGGAAAGATCAAAGCACAGTGGTAAACTACACCCGCGCGAATCCCTGAAATACAGGCGAAAAGAGCAGCTTGGGTGATGCCCTAGCATGGACCAAGCTCCGTGGTGCCTGCATCCCCACTTGTTTGCCTCTGCCTGGTTGCTGCTCAGGGATCCCCCGGTTGGTGAGGTAACAAAAATAAATTCACTCTTTGCATTTCGTCCGTGGTTCTGTGCTTGTTCCTGTGTCCTGCCGGTGCCAGCTCACGCACTGCACTATCCATCATCTGGGCTATGGGGTCAGCCGTCCATAGTCTGTACCTCCCACCATTTCTTAAGCAGATTTGTATTTGAGGAAATAGCAGTATCTCAGCTAGGCCAAAGGCAAATCTCTAAAGATCTGCACTTGTAGTGGTTATTAAAAATGCATAAAAACAAAAGTTTGGTTTAATGTTTTTACACATTTACAAATAAACATTTACTTAACATTTGCTGGTCTCTTCAAGTGCAAATGGAGATCCACCTTTTTTAAAAACCTTTAATTTCTGTTACATGAATTTGGTACTATCATCACTTTTGGTCTGGTCAGCAATCACTGCAAGAGATGCCTTCTCTTTTCTGGATGTGCTCTTGCAGCCATAAAATCGATCCCTGGCAGTTCTGAAGTTGCTATAGGCAAATTATCCTATTGCTTTTTCCCCCCTTTTTCTGTTTAGGATCCTCCGGAAACAGATAGCAACACTAAGGAACTGAGGACAAGGTACCAGTCCTGCACTACAGAATAGCAGTTCTCTGTTCCCACGGCCATCCCATTAGGTCAGTTCAGATGCTTCTCTGCACTCACAGAAGACAGATTCAAGGACTTCCTCTGCCTCTCATCACCTGTGGGACCTGTACAGGATTTAAGCTCAGCTTCTGGAACTTGTAAGGCATCTACAATTAATTTCTTTCAGGGCACGTGTTAAAATAGAAGAACAGACTAGAAATTCCTTCCCAAAGGGCCATTCAGACACCAAAGCACAGGCTGTGAATGCTAATGCTACACTGGCACCTAACTGAGACCAATACAGAGATGCTTAAACTTGGAGAGAGGCAGGACTTCAGTATGTCCTGTTGGACAGCTTAAGCATCCCCGCACCTACCGTGTTGTCTGGGTGACTCTCACTCCCAGGCCCTTAGCCATTCATAAGTACTGTGAAACTTCAGTGTAAAATTTGGGCTTTTTGTTTGTATTCTAAGAGTCACCTGAGAATTGTCATGATTAAGCCCCTTTGAGAACTGAATTGAAGCATCCCTAGGATGCATCTGGACTGTAGAGCAGATACATGCCGTATGATGTGACCCACAGTCCTGCTCTGCAAAGCATCCAGACCAGTGGAGTACTCCATGGTTGTCTCCCCAGCCAAGCACTCGGATTTTTTTTCCAATTGGATATCTGGTTGGGGGAAGGGAGAATAATATGCATTCAGGTCTCATCGCAATATGCTTTTGTGAGGCATCTGAATGTGAAAACCAAAAAGCTATTCTAGGTATTTAGATATGAATCCTATCTCTATTGATGAAATGAAGAAAATAGCAACTTTTAGTATATTGAAACAGAAATGTATCATATTTGTAAAATGAGGATAATTCCAATGAATACTGCAAGGAATTCAAGTGCTATGAGCTTGGCCTCTATGACTTAGCCTTGAGTGCCATATCCAGCTTTGACAGCTTAAATGTGAAATGGTTTTTTTCCCACCTGCCTGGTCTAAGATAAAGCTATCACATAGCCTTGGAAAGAAGCATATGCAAAAGCAAAGGAGCGACTTTTAGGTCCAGATGTTTCTTTCACATCTTATATCTAGTTATTTGGGAATTACTCTAGCTGAGAAGTTAAATTTGTTTCTGCTATCCACGTGTAGCATTCAGCACAGGAGTGATAAGAGTGGGAGATACATCCTCACACCGATGGGATTATGTCTTTGTTTATCATTATATCTTTTGATTCAGATTTACTATCAAGATACTGTCCACTCAAGGGTCAGCACTCCAGTTTAGGCCCATAGAACCCCACTTCTAGTGTCAGCTGTGGCTTGGCCCCTGAGGACCAAGTCAGTCTGTACAGCTACACCTAAGCTGCACCACTGATACTCTCTACTGTGTCTTGGCAGTCCATCCAGTCATGCCATCTGGAGAACCTGCCGGAGCATGCACAGCTGATTTCAAACACAGAAGGGGAGAACTGGGAAGCAGAATGGGATGATGAGCATGCTGGTCTCTCACAGTATGCACAGAGGACGCAGCTGGAGGATACCTGAGCAATTGGGTTTTTATGAGTTCCGTAGTTCGGTTGTAGCCTAAATGTCTCAACATAGGAGGGTTTCCTATGGAGGCCTTGGTATTCTTGCTCCTTCTCCTGTATGTTAAGTTATCTTATCTGAAGTAATAACGCCAGGAAAAACCTGCAGGGTGACATAGGTGAGGCAATGAAGAACCGCATGTCACTAGAAGTGCTCATGCTCTCAGTCTTAGCTTCTGTGGCCCTCTTCTTTCCTTTTTGCTTTCTTGTAGGAGGGAGCTGCTCTCTGTCATTGTCTCTGTCCTCTGGCATGAACATCTAGCACGGACGTGTCTGCCCCTGCATGATAATACCATTGTGAATCGTCCTGAGGTTCTCCAGACTAACTGTGGGGTTGAGGGTTCCTAGCACAGGCATAGGGAGATACAACTGAAGTAATGAAATTCACTCACCTATGGCAATTTAGCCCAAAATAACAATTTTAAATATGCTTATTCGAAAGGCTGTTACTTGAAGACCTAGTAAGTTGAAAGTTCACTGGCTTCTTCAAAAATGTGTATTTGCAGCAGTTTTCTTCAAACAGCTCAGATCGGTCAGATTGTCTTTACTCCACCTCAACAAAACACTGCAGGTTGATTACAACATTTCTTTAGGAAAGGAAGGGCCATCGTTCCCCAAAATACCTACTTTAATTATATGGTTTATGAGCTACCACACTACGGCTTATAGTTCAACAGTTGCATAAACTCCCCAGTGAGAAATCTGAACAATATTTAATTAGCCCGGTCCTGCTGTGTGATACTCCAAACACCCTGTTTACCCAATTAAGACAAAGGTTGCATGATCTTGCAGTTAGTAAGTGTCTCTATATACTGTGCCTTGCAGCTGGAAGCTGGAAATGTAAAACATCTCTCTTTGTAACTCTTAATTGTGTTATGTCTAAATAACACAAAGCAGACACAAAGTGAGAGAGTAAGGAATCTTTTTCAAAACACCTGATTAAAACATCTGCATAATGCAAAGGAGGCTCAACTAGCAATAGGATTCAGGTCCATGGCATGTCCTATCACAATAAAATAGGACAAAGGACATTTCAGATGAGACCTTAGATCCCTAATAATATGCCCAAGAAATGTCTCTTCAAAATAAATACACTCTCTACCACAATGAACATGAGAACTACTGTATGTGAAATGTACCTGAGATGCCCATTGTACTAGGAGATGGAAAGGAAGGAAGGAAATGCTTGGCGTTCACGTGACTCTTCTCTGCTTGCTCCAATAAAATGTTTTTGTCCCGAATTGAATAAGAATGGAGAGAAAAATCAAATAACATGATGCAGCTTTTGCAAAAACTTTCATTTCATTAATGGTGAAATGATTGTCTCGCTTATCCACAAGACAGTCTTGCAAATGTCTCTTTCACCCTGAAGATCTTCCCATCCAGAGGAGAGACCGTGGCATGTTGCAATGCTTCGAGGAGCACTGCAAACTGCAGACCTGCTCTTCTGACTCTGGTAGAGTCTACTCCAGTTTACTTTCCTTTTGCCAAGGGAGGGTTTTGGCTTCAGCCTCCATTTTGATATTGTTTTTCCAGCTGTGAGCCCTGATACCCTCACAAAAATCTAACAAGTCATCTTCTCTAATTGTTAAAGTATGAGATCTTTAAGGCGTATTTCAGCGTTTAACTATATGAGTAAAGTACAGTCTGGATTTTGCTCTGAAAAGAAGTTAAAACTGGGAAATATGGGGAAAAAACCAGGAAAATTTGTGTCAATTTGATTTTCCAATGAAAAGTGAAATTAAAAAAAAAAAATCAAAATCTGAAATTTCACTGTACATTAAAAAGCTATTTCCAAGCAATTCTAATAGTAACTTGCACAGCAGAAAGCAACAGCATGAGCTTTTTCTCAGATCACACAGAATCATGCTGCATCAACATTTACGTGGAAATCTCAAAGGAAAATCCTGGTCCTTTCGATAAAATCCAGGAGATTGTATCCCTGCATATTTAAAAGGGAAATATGTAGGCTGTTTTCAAAATAATATTATGACTAAAGAATATTTCAAAACCCGTGTGCTTTACTTTTCACTCATTTACCCCAGAAAATATCGATGATATTAATCTTTACTTTCCAAGAGTTTTCTTAATGTAGATGTGCGTTGTTAGTTGTGTTTCTTCTTAGAAGTCACTCTTTTCCAGTGATGGGTAACGGATAGGTTTGTCTGTGTGTGTGGATGTGGGTGTGAACGTAGAGTCACGCGCTGCCCGGTCACACTAGTTGAAGTCACTTGTAGTAGGTGGCAGGGCAGCTAAAACTTAGGTGTTGCCACGGCCATAAGCGACACACATGTATTGCTCTAGTCCTTCCTGCGTTACGCAAGTTTCTTTGATCATACCAATATCTCTCTTTAGAATTACTCTTAAATGAAGCCAGAAGCAGCCTGGCAGCGTTGAGAAGGTTGGGAGAGACAGCTGAGGCGGGGAGGGGGCTCATTGTCACCCGCATTTGTAGTCTGCAAAAATTGTTTGGCTGATATTTACATTTTTATGAGAGACACTTAAAACTGTCCCCGCTAGGTGGGTGTAACACTAGGGATGTGTATAAGGCGTGATGACTAACACTAAAAGGATGCAGTAATCCCAAATTTTCAGCAAGTCCCTGAAGTGAAGCAGAGCTAACCAGATTATAAAATCTTGTCCCTTCTAAGAATCCAAATGTAAGTACTTTTTAAAGATTTCATTATGCCTTGCTTTCTGGAATTGCATATCTAGCACTTGCTTATCTAATGTATAACGACAAAAATGTATTTAAAATGTGATTGGGAGGTAGCCATTAATGTTAGAGGTCAAGTGATCAGCAGATCTCAGATAGTAGGAGGCAAACCAAAATCACACTGGCAATAACTTTTACAACCTCAAGCAAAAACCTATCCAAAAAACTTGTAGGACCGATATCCACTACTCAGCTGCTTGGACCTAAATGTGAGAAGTGCTGTAAAGCAACTGGTTTCCCTTTTAGACATCTAAGGCTGAAATTTAGGCAAAGCTAGCAGTTAAAAACTTGAGGGTCGGTTACTGTCAAAATTGCCTTGACACATGTGGCTACATCCGAACTAATAATTTTAACTGTGCCAGGGAAAGTTTCCAGGCACTGGAACTCAAATCTTCTATTCTTTTACATGGACAGAGTGGTCTTTGGCTTGTTTTGGGTCTGGATCCACCACTGCCATCCCAAACATTTCCCCAGCTTAGTTCATGACTTTGCACAAACCAGAGACTGTCTCCATGCGACGGCATTGGTGTGGATACCCTCCTTGGAGGCTAAAAGAGCTCAATGGTACAGATTTGGGTATGGCCGCAGGGTCAAAGGATGGTTCAGGGAACATTTAACTTACCTTTATAGGTATATGGGAGGGAAATTCCAATGGAAATATCCCATTGGTTTCTGCTTGGAGACATGCATAAATTTGCACCCAGTTCCTGGCCATGTCCAGAAACTGATGGATTGATCTGGTGAAGAGAAGCACCCCCCAACCTGAGATCAAATATTTTCACAGGAGGGAAAGAGACTGGAGTCTCCATGTTCCGTAATGCACGTAGCTCATTCCAAAGGTTCCGGCCATCTCAAAGAGCCGATTGTTAGTTGACGGGACATCGGGCCTCAGACTAGCTGGCTTCTTATCACAGCACAAAGCATGGAAGTGAAAAATAAGAACTGAAGATATGTTTTCAATTAGATTTCACTTCCAAACTCAAAATGGATCTTAAAACCTTTTGATACTTGAAAATAATTTTTGCTCTGTTATTCTCTTGGCATGTGTAGTCAAAGCAAAGGAAAGCCGTCTTTCTGACAGCTCACAGGATCTGCACACAGAGCATTTCTTCTCTTTAAAAAAAGTGGTCTTTTGCCTGCATTTTGGCTTCTGAGGCCATATTTTGTCACAAAAAATAAATTGCCTTCCTTTCAAAAATGTTGAGTGCTCTTGAATCCTACTGCAGTCATGTTCCCACATATTAAAAATGCTAGGCTGGAAGAATTTTCTAAGCACTGTTTAGTAGACAAAAGCCTAAAGGTTTTGTTTACAGACTCTTTCACAGAAGAATAATCAAACTCTGTAGAGAGCTGCTACTCCACTTACTTGCTAGCCTTATTTTGACAGCCTTTGCTAGTCTGCCCTACTTTGAAAAGGGTGGGTTGATGTGGAAGCCAAAAAAGTGAAATCATACTTACTGTCAAAAAAATACGTGTGTTTTTAAGCTTTCATCTGCCACTAGCAAATAATCAAAGATGGCAGCGGTAGCAGCCCTTGCAGTTAACCCAGTGCATGTTCATTAAACGGCAGGGGGGACCCAGAGTGTTTATTTCAGTAAAAACAATTAAGCACACACATATATATATTTTTTCAGTGTTAATGATTCCCTGTTGACAGAGCTGAAAAGGGAGTGCTTCTTGAGTTTCCAAGAGTGATTATGAAAGAGAAATGACTGTCAGTCTTCTAGTTTGGGTGAATGCCAAGCAGACCAAAGGTGACAAAATAGGGGGAAAGAGAAAAGAAAGAATATTCACGGCTCATTATCAACACGCTCTGTCTTTTTTTCTTTTTTTTGCATTGTCACAAATGAGCTTCACAGCTTTCCCTTCGTGATCAAACCACCAGCCATAATACAGTTCATTTTCCATTACATCATGGTGTTGTTCCACGTACGCCTGAGATGATTTCTCTTTCCTAATTTCTTTCTTGGAATCATTCGTCATTTTCTTTATAAAATATTACCTCTCGTACTACTGTTTCTCAAGCTTGTCCCCCATCTGTGGAGGATTTTTCTTGCACTCCAGCTAGCTGTTTCAGAAAGAAAAAATGGGAATTTTCAGGCTCACCAAGGCTGTAGAGAAAAAAAAAAAACAAACCTGTCATGGTGCTAGCATACCATATTCTCTGGAAACTGTGGTTGTTAGGATCCAAACCAGGAATTGGGTGCACAAAAGATGAGGAGAAAGAGCCCACGCTCTTAGCGTTGTTTTATAAAGGAAAAGTACATGAACGAATAAATTTGTGGCCCTACAAAGGTGTGGTGTGCTTACAGGTTGGCTCATCCTGTTATTCAGAGTTAGTAAATGTTCATACGCCGAGTCTTTCATATTGCTGCAGACTAAGTTCTGCTGGCTCATCACGATTGTTATCTCTACTGGAAAGCAAGCAAACCTCTCATCTGTATGAGATTTGATGTGACATTCTGCGTTTTAGCCAATTCCAGCTGGCTGCTCCAAAAAGGCAAGCAATGTTTCATAGGTACCACAGCTATTTCTCTTTCTTCAATCCCCTGAAGCAGTAGTTGTGGGGCTGTACTTTAAGCTGTGAGGTAAGGAACTGTAAATTCATATTCTATTATATATAGATTTTTTTACCACCTCTTTTGCCAGCTTTGTAGTAATCCAACTGCAGTAGATGATGTGACTAAATGACTCCTTCTCTCTCTCTCTCTCTCATCTCTTCTGACAGCTTCCCCTCTTTGATACATTCCTGACTGCATTGTATGTATTTGTCCGGAATTCATAATCTGTTTTAGAGCCTAAATTACAAACACCGGCCATACAAACACTGTTCTTCTCTGTCTTGTTCATTACTACCTTAAAAACAAGCTAAAGAAAGTTTGCATATGATCATTTCAGACAGAATTGGGAAGACAATGCACAATAAAATTCCTCTGCTAGCATAAATTTCCACTGCTATCTGTTTATTTCAGTAGAATTATGGCTGAAGATCAGCTTCCTGGTAGATCATGTTCATTCAGCCTTTTGAGCAGATGTACGAGACGTGTATCTTGCATGATCACCCTATCATGGAGTGACTATCCTATAACCTTTAGTAGAAACCAAAATAGACTTAGGAATATACTCTCCATTGGCTCCTGTCAAAAGGAAAAGGTTGTGTAAATTTGAAGACAAATGGACATAAGCAGCTGTCATGTGAAGGGACAATATCAAAACAGATTGTTTCTATAGGTTGGTTACATGCAGTCATGGGGAAAAAACTAGAAGATTTAGGATTTGAAATGAGTTACTAACCTTTTTAATGGTGGATGAAAACTTCTGACTGGCATGTAACATTTATTGTCTATAATTTTAAAACGATGGTTTATTTAATTTGTACAGTATAAAGTGTATTTTATGGTGTAAAATGTCATAACCTCTACATTAAATTGTTTTCTTAATTCATAGAAATTATTCCAGTTCTTGCCATTACCACACATTTTCTCTGTTGGTGGTAGCGTTGGTGAATTAGTTCAAGGGTCTTGGTCATAGCAGTAGGTGTGAGATCACATGGAAACAGGGACTGCCCTGTCCTCCAAAACACACAGTTTCGTAAAATGATTCTAGCTGGGAATTTTGCTGTTACTGAGAGCACAGAAGGTTCAATTTGGCGGTTTTTGGACCAGGAGTGATGTGCTCAGCTTTTACACAACTGTTCTTCATGGAGGATCGTCAGAAAAATAAATTAAATTCTGCCTCACTTTTGTCCTCCTGGAGAGCAGGTAGGCCCCTGTGAGGTTGCTGCAGCAGTGGGTTGGGGTGGTGCAAACAGGTGAGCCAGGTGTCTGGGGACGGCTCTTCGTCACCATTTCCTGGCATTCCCCTTGCTACCCGGCGTACCTCCTCCTCCGCGTGAGCCGCATCGCCGCCTGAGTTTGTTTTGCTGAAAGGAAATCCGTCAAACCTACCCCACCTTCAGATAATAATTTCCTCACCGCTCGTCGTCACCTCAAGGCTGACAGCAGAGGGATGTGGAAAGGCATCACCCGGCTGGTGAAAACAGCCGCACTGTGTGCAAATCCCCAGCCAAGCTGCAACTGAGCCATAAAAAGGTGAGGGTCGTTCTGCAAATTGGCTGAGAAAAGGACCTGGAACCACGCTAATCAGGTTTTTAGTGTCCTAATACGGCTATAATTCATTCCAATCTTTTCAGTCTGGAAATTGGAATCTGGGTTTTTACAGCGTATCGATTGTCTGAGCACTTGCGCTGTGGAATAAAGCTCCCCACACGTACACATTGGGCCAAATCCCAGTGCCACACTGATGTAAATTCATAGGAAATTTATTTATGTCAGTAGTGACTTCAGAGTTTAGCAGAGTTGTTATAGCTTCTGGATTCTGTAATGATATTTTGACTTTAAAAAAAAACTTCTGATCTGACAAGGTCAGAAATATATGGCAAGAGTAAAAATAGCATATAAGTGATTGAAATAAAATGTAAATCCCGTTTTATTAAACTTTGAAATATAATATACTGGCTACAATAGAAACTACTCCCATTATAAAAAAAAAAAAAAAAAAAAAAAAATGAACAGAGCTGACCCTCACTTTTCCTTTTCATTTTTAATTTAACATTCTTCATGCAGTGAAAAACCCTAATAGTACTTAATCCAAAGTGCTTCCTTGTGAAACAGTAGTTACATCTATATTTAACAGGTTCCATCTCTTTGTATTTTATCTGCTGCACTGCGCTTTTAATATAGTTTACGAATGGACTAACTAAATTTAGTGAGTAATGCCATAGTCAAAAATAACGGCCTTTAGCTAAAGCCGGAATTCTTTGCACTGGTAAAACAAGATATATTAAATGCTGTAAATGAGGCAGGCTTACTTTTTATTATTATTATTTACTTAAGGCTGTGAATAAAATTCCATATATCCTGAAGACAATGGGAGGTTTGCTCTTCTCTTTGATAATGCTAATATTGGATATTTGGTTTCCGATTTAGGATATGGGATGTTAGTCATATATCATGATTCAGCCTGTTGCTTAATGAATAAAATTTTGTCTTCTGTGGTTTACACTTTCCCGAGCTGCCTTATTCTGCTGTCTAGAGCAGGTTCAGGTGACACAGCTTTGGGCCCTCTGCATTATAGCAGCCTCTGGAGACACCCCAGAGGGAACAATCTTAGGTGGGATCTCTGCAGCACACACTGTTTAGAATCATAGAATAGTTTGGGTTGGAAAGGACCTTTAAAGGTCATCTAGTCCAACCCCCTGCAATGAGCAGGGACATCTTCAACTAGATCAGGTTGCTCAGAGCCCCGTCCAACCTGACCTTGAATGTTTCCAGGGATGGGGCATCTACCACCTCTCTGGGCAACCTGTGCCAATGTTTCATCACCCTCATCATAAAAAATTTCTGTCTTATCTCTAGTCTAAATCTACCCTCTTTTAGATTAAAACCATTACCCCTCTTCCTATTGCAACAGGCCCTGCTAAAATGTTTGTCCCCATCTTTCTTAAAGCCCCCTTTAAGTACTGAAAGACCTCAAGTCTTCAAAGTCTTTAGAGCTGCTGTTCTTATTCACAAAACTACCACCTATGGTTTAGGAAGTTTCTGAGGTGCAGGTCTCTGTGCACTGGAAGAATATTAGCATATTTTGGCCATTCATCAGTTCTTCCCTAGGCACCTGCTGTAGGCTGCTGTGAAGTTTCCATCTGATCCGGTCTTCCCATTCCTATCTTCTCTCGCACCCTCTGCTACTAAGCAGGAGAGAGTACCTGGCATTCTGCCTTAGAGCGAGCCCTGCGACGCCTCTGCAGGGAGATGGTGTCCTTCTGGGGTGCTCATCCCTTGTACTCACGAGGGGCGGGTTGTCCACCTTACACAGTGGACTTGGGCTCCAATTACAATGTACATCCATGCTTTTGTAGGGAAGCACTCTATTTAGTGCAGGTTTTCCTTAGAACTTGTTCACAAGTTGTCAGTCCAAAACGGTAGTAAAGGGAGTCTCTGTTACTGAGAAATGGAGAAGATCTTGAGTTTCCACAGGTTTTCACATCCTCCTGAGAGAGTCACGATTGAGGGAGAGGCATTTACAGTGACATAACCACATTAATTAAATTACGATTGTGGCAACAAACTTTCAGAATGATAGTTTATACTGACCTTTTGTGCGATTTTTAGCGTTCTAGCTCTATTCTCTATTTTTATGGAAATTAATGTTTTCTCACATTGCACAGGCCCTGCAATTAGGACTGATTTTAAGGAAATCATTTCTTAGCTCCCAGCTAGGCCATGACATTTTGTTGTTAGAAAGAGAACTATCCCTAGGTACTGAGACACAACTTTGCAACAGTTGCATCTAGGTTGCTCTACTTTGCCAGGGTTTGATTTACTAAGTCTCACACTTTCCTAAGGTTTCTTCCTCCCCTTGCGTTGTTTGGGCCTTTCCTCTTTTATATTGTGTCAAGCATAGCACAGTACCAAACCTGGCCCAAAGATTCAACCAACGGAGAAACTTCAAAACATGTTGAGTCTGACTGTGGAGCCTCTCCTACATGGGGCTATGCTGCAGCAAGGAAATTCTTCAAAGTGTGTTCTGTTTCCACTCTCCTCTAGTGCTGAGTGCTAAACATTTCTTTTTCTCTTTTCTTTTTTTTTTTTTTTCCTTTTCCCTGTGCTGTTGGCATTAGTGCCAACTCTGTTTGATCCACAAGGAGAGCAAATTTCCTGCTTCTGCCTACAATGCACTTGAGAACCTTTTTACTAGAGCCAGTAAGAATGCTCTTGCACTAAGAAGAAAAAAAAAAAAAACAAGCAAACAAACAACAGAGTAAGAACGAAATTTGTTTTTACGTAGTACTTTCATATAGAAGATGCAGCAAGCCAAAGTAGCAGAGGTACCACAAGATATCGCAACACGCTGCTCCCACTGTGTTTCCCCAGAGGTCACAGCTCGGAGTTGAGAGCTATGCAGAACCAAATGCTAAAATTCTGCTGCTGCTGTTCTGTGTGAAGTGGTCTTGGAAGCTGGTCCCTCTGAAGTCGGGCCATCTATGACGATGATGTAAAGGATAGTTTGTTTTTTCTCTCTGTTAAAAAGTATTGTTGATTTTACACAAAGAAGAGGGGACATTGGCACTGCAGATGTGCTCTTTGATTTCAGGATGTGACTCCTTTTGGTCTTCAGCATTTTGGGGACCCTTATGAGGTGTATCCATGGTATTGGACTGTTGAAAGATTGTAGCTGACTTCTATTGCATAACAGTGCCTCAGCATGGTTTCATGATTCCTGGGTGTTTGCAGAGGGTAAAAGTCATCTTCCAGTTTGAACGGCTATATTGTGGATGGAAGATGGGGTCTATCTCTTTTCACTTTAGGTGTCTACATCTGAGCTAGTCACTGTAAGCTTCCTTTAAAGTCAATGATAAAATAGAGGCAGAACTAGGCAGTGATGTTGATGTCTACTCTAGGATGAGGTGAGTCACACTCTTGAAATGATAATCTTTCTCACTAACCATAAAGGAAATCCGTACAGTGGCTCAGTCATAAATACCTGCATTTGGTCGAATAAATCTCACCCTCAGTGTCCTGTTTCTATACTGCATAATGTTCACACAGAAACAATTTATAGTTGAGCAAAAGCTTTTTGTTCTTCAGGACTCACGACATCAGGAAGCAAGGAGTGTAAGCCCAGGCAGAGAGACATGCTTCGGTGCCTCTTCTGCTTTTCATACCCAAACCTTTTCTGAGCTCCCTTCTACCTATGTAGCACTGCACTGGGCAGCACCGGTGTGCCTTGTACTGCAGAACACACATAGAAGTAATGCATCATTTCACGTGTTTAGATTTTATTTTCATTTGTTAAAATTTTTGCCAAAAACACTAGTTGAACTTTGTTTCAGTGGAATTTCCTTGGAAAGTTTCACCTAACATAACTTCTCCTTTCCCAAGAATGAAATATGAAGCAATCTCTTCATTTGTTCCCCCTTAGATATGTCCTGATCTCAGTCTCATTGAAATCCATTGCAATTCTGTGCTGTGGAGAAGTGACTTAGAAATGTGTCATGGAGATGGGCCTGGGATATCTCTGATTATTCCAACAAAGATGCTATTCCAGCTTGGCTACGTGAGAACTCACAGACCTTCACTGTAGAATATGCATGTACAGAGGAGCATAGCATAAGTACCTTCCCAGCAACTCATTTTTCGTAGCTGTCAACAGCTACTACCACTACTGTGATGCTCAATGTTGAAACTAAGAGTAAGAGCTGTCTCTTGTTCTTATCATACCCCTGTGCTTCCGGCAACTAACTCGGTGGAGGAAGGCGGTAACTGGATTAAATACAGAGGGTGAGAAACACAGATAGTTAAGAACAAAGAAAGAGAAAGATGTGGGGCAAGAAGAAAAAAAAACTCTGAGGAGGCACCAGGAACAGAAATAGGCAGATAGCAAGTGGAGATTTAACAGAGGGATAGGTAGTTGGGTACACAAATCAGGTCAAAATGGACAAGAAAAAAGAAAAATGAAGGGCAGGTGTATGTAGTAGGCTGAGGCAGGAGGCAGAAAAGAAAGCAGGGGGCAGGGGCTAAGGAGAAGAGAGAGAAGCATCTCAGATTTCTGGAGCTGCAGAACCAAAGCATGTCTCTGGCTACCAAGCATAAGCAGAACCCTCACATTTTTCTAAGGGATGATTCAGGTCCGTAATAAAGACCACATCAATAAATACCATTTATTTAAACTCGGTTACCTGAGGTAGCATTCCAATCTCAAGTTATTTCTGATTATGCACTTCGCATATAAGTCTGTTCCCTCAGATTTCCTTTTCCTGGTGTGTTATTTGCTACAGCAGAATGCAGCGGCCAAAACCCTCGTCAGCACACAGAACAAGTGCAAATAAAAACATAGAATTGAGACAAATTCCCATACATGAAATGGAAAAGAGGTGCTGAAACGTGCAGATGGAAGCTGAGATTATACTAAAGATGCAAATCTATAGATTATTTTATATATTAAGAAGAAACAGAGGGGGGACATCAGTTTTCTCTCTCGTTCTTTTTTGTAAAGTTCTGGTGCAGCCCTTCACAAGTCTCACTTGAATATTTCATTCAAGTGAAAGCATATTCAACTTTACTTCACCCAGCTATGATGTCTTTGAAAACTGTCTCAATCTTTCCATCCTAAGAGTACACTACCAACAGAGCCAAACTCTTAATAACGTATTGCATTACTCCAGACAAAGCATTTATTTTTAATCCAAAAAAATTATAATGACACTGGTTGAGCTCTTTACTCAGAAATAGAAAATAGCATTTGCTTTCTTCTTGCACAGTTTAATATTAGCCTGGATGTTTTCTTGTTTTAATACAGCTTCTTTCTTCTATTTACTGGAATAAAATCTGGGGGAAAAAAGGCAACCTGCACTTTTCGTTTTTTCCAGCATTCAAACAAAAACACTACATAGCTCTCCTCTTATCCAGAGGAAAGCTTAGCTTCCTACTTTAGCACCTGTGTTTCCATTTCCTTCTCGCACCATAAAAGACACCCCCTCTTGCCTTCTTCCTTTATACACCTTGCAGCTGAGCTGTAAATGAGCTCCAGACGCATGAGCTCAGTAACCTGATTTTCCTAACCTGAAGGCTTCCTAGGAAAAATAGATTATGTTTCCTAACCGAGCATCACAGTAGCCGTTGTCTGGAAAGTTTCCTATTGCTAGAACAACCGCTGCAGAACTACTCTGTTTTTACAGAAATCTGCTTGTAGGAAAACAGCATCTCAGTGGCTTGGACACCACCTTCAAGAGTCCAGCCTACAGACACTCCTAAGGGGCTGGAACCATGCAGGGTATATTGTGCAGAAGAGCAAAAGACATGACAGGTCTTGGCAAGGTCTAGAGAAACTGTCTGCAGTCTGGATCCAGGCTGGTTTTTCCTAATTGAAGGGTAGCCACAGGATTGCATGCCCTGGCTAACAGGGCTGATGCTGGGAAGTCCACACGAGTATCTGAATAGTGTTTGGAAATTTGTTGCCGGAGAGATGCCAGGAGTGTAATTCAGTAGGTCCTTCTTCCGCTTAGGTTACTATCAATCTTCAGTCCAGTCCTTCTGTGGGATGACAGACAGGGACTGTAAAGTGTGTCCAGATTTCGGAGTTGAGAATATCGTACCTTTAAATTCGTGCCTTGCCTCTTGAAAGTGCCTAGTGTGGAAATGACCCTACCACCACGTAAGCTAATGGCAGAACTATGCATCACCGTGGCATGGCACGTGGCCTTTGGTGCGCTGCTTCCTGGTGCTGAGACACGAGGTGCCTCGGGATACTCGCGAATGGGGCTGAGACAAGGGCTGTTTGAAATGGGGTTTGGGGTGGCACCAGTGCTGAGGGCTGTTCCAGGAAACCCCTGGAAACCCCTGAACCTGCAGTGTCGTCCCACAGAGGGTGCCCAGGAAGAGGTTTATACCATGGCATCTGCGAGGGAGACATCCACTAGGAGTTGGGAAAGAGGGTCAAAGAGGGAGAAAAAGGTCTATATTTCAAAAATGTTCAGTATTGGTTTTCCTCTGTTCCCTCTTCCTCCTCAATTGTATGAGCTCTCTACTTGTCCAGGGGGATTTATTGCACAAATGTGTAGTTTAGTCATGATCCTTCTCAGGTTGTCAAGGCAGAGGAGATAGAAACCACAAGTTGTCCATGTTATTCATGGGGTAAATCTCAACTAAAATTTCACATCTGTCACTGGTATTTGTAAATGAGGTAAATTTATGCTGAGTAATAAAAATGGAAGCATGTCGACTTTGGTCTGAATGTGCTCACCCTTCGGGAATAAAATATTTTTCAGGTAAAGGAGTCGTACACAAAACATCTGAATTTTTGAGCAAAGTTTAAAGGGGCTGAGAAGGTGGATGTGGGAAGCCTTCAGCCTATTGACCTGCCCTCTGTCCTCCAGCAGGACTTAGAGGTGACCTTTCTTTCAGCAGACGAGCCGAGAAAACCAATGTAAAGCCAGATGCATGTGTGTTCCTGCTTTAAACTCTTGAAGCTTACAGCTTCCTCTGCTTCCCTTGAAAGTTTTTCCTATATCTTAATAATCACAGCAGTGACAAAAGCTCTGCTTAATATCACCTTTGACTGATATATATTAAGGGAAATGTATTCAGTCCCAGTTCACCTCTGGTGTACTGCAAGTCTTTATTTATTACCACCGTGTTTCCAAGCTAATAAGTCTTATAAACTAAATTTGATTTTTTTAAATAACCCGTGAATCTTAAGATTCAATTGGAAGCTTTTGAAGCTTTACAGCCTATAACTGGAGCTGATCTCTTATTCTTTATTCTTCAACCTACAGGTCAAGCAATTGTTACTTTCTGTCTCTTGTTCTAATTTTGTGCCAGTCTGCCGACTGTTGTGCTGGTGGATTGAGCTTTGCTATAGTTCTATGTAATACATTTCTAGTCCAAAGAGTAAAACATTTTTAAATTAAAATGCGTGATTTGCTAAGAAAACTGTTAATACAAATATCAATATTTTCCAAGTAGATGTAATAACGCTCAAGTCCAGTCTGATGCTGGTTTCCACCATTCTGACTAGACCTAAAATTAAAGACACTGGTTTCTGTTGGCTTTCAAACAAAGATCCAAAAATTAAATCCATTTTTTCTATAAACAGGTTCCAAATATTTTTTTTTCAAGACCAGCATAAATCATTATCTTTTCATGACTAAATTATGTGATGGTTGTAAATGTGGTCAATTGCATGAAAACATGTGATTTAATATGTCTGGCAGTGGAAGAAATATGTTTCCGTGCTAAAGCTGCATGGAATTTTAGTAGGGGAAGGACTGGATTAACAGAGGTAAATTATGTTTCTTGTTTTGTAATCTGCTTTTGTTGCCTGATTTTTTGGCCAGCAGCTGGATTAGAATGTGGTGGGAAGTAGCTGGTGAAGGTTGTGTCACCTGCTCTTTTTGTGTTACGGCTCCCTCCTTTTACCCCGTCGGTGTTTTGTTGTGCCGGGCTGACGGCTGGCGTGCTGGGGACTGAAACAGAGTAGGTGTCTGTCTCTCTTTGTGTCAGCTGCCTGACAGGTCTGGCTCCCAATCTGTGCCAAAATCTTCATTTTGCCCCTTCCGCCCTTCTTCTGTGTGCATGCGCGCACACGCGTCTGTATTTCCATACTTATGCGTATATGTACATATAAAACATGCATGTGCACACCGAATTTGTGTAGGGCTTGCAAAGCAGTATTGTAAATTGCAAGAGCAGAACATAGAGGATGAAATGCTCGTCCCTGAGATGTTTGGTGACCAGTATTTGTTAGAAAAGCAGACTCGAAGTGGGAGACCCTCTGCTATGCCTAGGAGAGAGGAAAGGTTAGCAAAAACAGATGGGCTACTGGTGACAAGAAAAGTAAGATATATCATCGCTAAGGAGGAATAGAAGGCAACACGGTATTACTTTTTGGCTTGTTCTCATTTATAGTGTAAATGTAAATTCACAGTATAAATAGTGCCTGAAGGTATGATGGGTACTCTGTAGACACTTTCCAGAAAGACTATACAAAATATATATAGACATTGCATAACCAATAGGATTTGCACTGAAGGGATGGTGAAGTAAAAATAATAACAGCAAGACCACAAGCTACTTGCGATCATGGCTCAAGCTTTTTGCTTGAGGCAAAATCCTTTCAGAGACAGTGCATGAAATACAGATATTGAAGAGACAAATGCATGTAAAAGAGGAAGCAGGGCAGAAGTAAGAGATGAACAAGGTGTCCGGGGCATAGAAAATCAAAATGGTGATAATGAGAAGACAGGCAACTGGAATTACATGAAAATATATTCAACAAATTGTGGTGAAATGCAAACTGACAAAGAGAAAAATTTATAACCTAGTGGCAAGCGAAGAGTGGTGCTGGGATGCGCCATGTGGCAGAGGACTTCTTCCACACTGGGGCAAGGTTTTTCGCCACATGAATTATTACACTGAATTAAGGGACTGCCTGACTAGCTGGAGAGGTTGATTAAGTGTCCAAGGCCAGGCTGGACGGGGCTTTGAGCAGCCTGGCCTAGTGGGAGGTGTCCCTGCCCATGGCAGGGGGGTTGGAACTAGGTGATCTTTAAGGTCCCTTCCAACCCAAACCATTCTGTGATTCTGTGATTCTATGATTAAGCCAATTCATGGAGCTTTACTCATTTTTAAGACAAAGGAGAACACGGTGACTGTGGAGTGTGAGGCATGTCATAGAGAAGTGAACAAAAGGCCGGAAAGAAGTTGCTAAAATTAGGACATAAGTGGGAAGTAATTTTAAGTGGTGAAACAGACAGTGTATGGTCAAAAGGGAAGTATATGGGAGAATGTTTAAAAACATTTGAAGTAATGAGTTTGGTGGAGAGATTTTTATGTATACTATAAATGCATGCAATGGGACAAAGACAATAGGAGAAATAAAAGTATATGAATCCAGAGGGAATCTGAACATCACATGGCATCTGATCAGGCTTGACCAAACCAGACTGAAGATACAAAACATAGCAGCTAAATGTGAAGACTGACATTTTCAAAGAGACAGGAGTAGATGGAAAGGAGGAGGGAGAAATAACCTTGCTTGTAAAGGGAATTTTGTAAATCACTGTGGTACAAAATGTACACTGCTCAGACTGTTTTAAAATATATTAACCAGTTGCATATGGAATTTCACACCCTTTATGTTGTCCCAGCTGTATAAAAGGATAAGGAGACAGACAAATGTAACAGAAGATATCCCATCCTAATGAGGACACTGCATTTACACAAGGCTGGTTATCGCATATTCACTAGCCTGTTGGAGACCAAGATGGTCATGAATAGGTACAGCCGAAGCACATGGTACTTGATCTACTCCCAGACACCTGATTATTCCCCAGGGACAATTTCAGCCCAGGTGCAAATTAGAGCCTCTGAAAAACAGGAGAGTCGCAGAAGAGCAGGTGGGCTTTATGTGTCCAGAAGGGCAAAAAAGGCTGTTAAAATAACACACCTCTGGTTTCTGTCAAGTAGAAGACAATGAGGAAAGCCTTAATCCGTCTTTCAAAGGCAATCAGAATCAAGCCTTGGTAGAAGATCTAAGCGACTCCAGATATTCAAGTACAGAAAGTAAACAGAGGAAGATTATATTTATCTGATGATTTGGAGGAAATAAAGCGCAAGATATTGATGAGATGTATTCAGTTTTAGGCAAATTTTACTTCCATTTGAATTACTGGGAGAGTCTTACTGCCTGAAAGGGGATTTAAAATATTAAAAAACACCAGTTAGATCATGAAGTCGTAAAAGTCACTGGCACAACTTTTTAAAGTTAACATGAAATGTTAATCCTGGGAATTCAGGAGAGGTTTCTCTGACTTTGGTTCCAAAAAGCTGTTGAGGAGCCAATCCTGAAGTTGTATTTATCCAAATACTTTATTTTCTAATTTTTCTGTAGTCATCAATCTCCTGAGAACTGAAGTAAAAGTCTTTTGCTGGAGCTTCCGGGACTGTTCTTAGATCTTTGTATCTGCCAGATCCCAACCATGCTTTCTAAAACCACATAGGTTTTTCTGGCCTTTTTTTTGGCATGCAAGCTCTTTTCAGTACCAGTTCGACAGAAATGGGAGCTAGATGCTATTTCCAATATTGTAGTGCAAAACCATTGGCTCAAATGTACAATGCCTGTGTAAGAGAAGATAAAACTTGAATAAATTTAAACACATTTGAAAATATCGTCGCCTCAGATTTTACTACGGCACTAATTCTTGGGGGTAAGCAAGGGTAACTGGTCTCTATGTATTCCTTTTATCTAAGCTGCTCTGAGTACCACCTAAGTGATAGCTACATAATATTGTAAAGTCCTTGAAAAAAGATGAACGTTAAGTATTGTTAGAGGAAACAAGTAACTGTTGTATTTAGCTTTGGCAGAAACACAAATGCATTTTTAATATCTTTTTGTTTCATCTAAACCCATTAAGGGAGCTTTTCCTTTTCTGTCTGTTAAAAGTACAGTCTGCATTTTGCATCATGATAACACAAATTCTACAGAAACTTTGCAATTGGTGTAGCTTAGCTTTGCTGCAAAATCCTACGGGAGCTGACAATTCTGTTGCTTTGTGTTGACGGATGGCTAAGCAATTCAAACCAGTATGGCTTTCAAACCTAAAAATGAAACAGGCCATCAACATAAAACAGGGTTAGTGTCTTAAAATATAACGTAGCCAACCCCTTAGCATTTTGTCAGGTTTTTTTCTTGGTTTTGCGCTGTAGCGAGGGACTGCCACCCGGCAGAAGGAGGCCGCAGAAGTCACCATTCTCACTTCACGTTCCAGGTGCACGGGCTGCAGAAAGCTCCCTTTGTTCCTGCCTCAAATGTGAACTAACAGTAGCAGCTTTTATAGCTCTGACACTGAGTGTGAGCCATAACAAGAGAAAACATGAAATGCCACTGTACTCTGAGGCAAAATTATGCCTTGCACGGAGATACGCATTTTAAAAAATATGTATGTAATTTCAAAACAAAGCACAGAGATTTAAATTAAAAAAAAAAAACCAAAGTGCCTGTAAACTGAGATTTGCCAGCTAAAGGGAGAGGAGTTTACAGACTGAGAAAGAGTGAAAGAGGGGACTCAAAAATAAACCAATCCTCTTTTTTAAAAAATTGTACAGATACACTTTCTGCACTCCTGCATCTTTTAAGGTGTTATCAGCAGGGCTTTGGGTTTTTTGATCACAGGCTGCTGTATGAGCCACCTGACCTTCTGGTGGCGGGTGGGATGCACCTGTCCCAGAAGGGGAAAAGAATTTTGGGGCAAGAGTTAGCAAGGTTCATTGACAGGGCTTTAAACTAGATATGAGGGGGGAAGGGGAGATAACTGGGCCCGTCAGGAATAAACCCAAGGGAGGCATGCCAGGGCTTGAAGGATGGTGGAGACTAGTGAGGCCTCTCGCTCTGCCATTTCATTTGAGAGAAGGGACAGACATTTGGAAATCATGGAAGCACCTGAGAGGGGTCTGGTAGGAAATGGGGCCCACTCACAAAAAGGTGTGGGAATCGTTAGCACATCTGAAGTGCATCTATACCAATGCACGCAGTATGAGCAACAAACAGGGGGAGCTCGAAGCCATGATGCACCAGGAAAACTACGACATAGTGGCTATCACAGAAACGTGGTGGGATGCCTCACATGACTGGAGTGCCACTATCGATGGCTACAAGCTCTTCAGGAGGGACAGACAGGAAAGGAGAGGCAGTGGAGTGGTCCTGTATGTTAGAGAGTGCTATGAGAGCTCAGAAATCAAGTATAGTGATGATGGGGTGGAGAGTGTTTGGATTCGGTTAAGGGCCGATAAAGCTGATATTGCTGTGGGAGTCTGCTGTAGACCTCCCAACCAAAGCAGTGAGGCGGATGAAGCTTTCTATAAGCAGCTGGGGGAAATCTCACGGTCACTTGCCATTGTTCTTGTGGGGGACTTTAACCTCCCAGATATCTGCTGGGAATACAGCACAGCAGAGAGGGAACAATCCAGGAGGTTCCTGGAATGTGTGGAAGATAACTTCCTCACACAGCTGGTAAGTGAGCCAACGAGGGAAGGTGCCCTCCTGGACCTGCTTCTTGTGAACAGGGAAGAACTTGTGGGGGAAGTAAAGGTTGGTGGCCATCTAGGGCACAGTGATCATGAGATGATCGAATTTCTGATTCTTGGAGAAACAAGGAGAGGGGTTAGTAAAATTGCCACCTTAGACTTCCAAAGGGCAAACTTTGACCTGTTCAGAAGACTGCTGGACAAAATCCCTTGGGAGGCTGCCCTGAAGGATATAGGAGCCCAGGAAGGCTGGACATACTTCAAGAGAGAAGTCTTAAAGGCACAGGAGGAGGCTGTCCCCATGTGCCAAAAAACAAGTAGGCGGGGAAGGAGACAGGCCTGGCTAAATAGGGACCTTTCGCTGGACCTCAAGAACAAAAGGAGAGTCTATGACCTTTGGAAGAGGGGGCAGGTCTCTCGTGAAGACTATAAGGGTATAGCGAAGCTATGCTGGGAAAAAATTAGGAGAGCCAAAGCGCAGCTTGAGCTCAACCTAGCTACAGCTGTTAGGGATAACAAAAAATGTTTCTATAAATTCATTAACAGCAAAAGGAGGATTAGGGAAAATCTCCCTCCCTTATTGGATGCAGAGGGAAACATAGTCACAAAGGACGAGGAAAAGGCTGAGGTGCTCAATGCCTACTTTGCCTCAGTCTTTAGCAGTGGAACTAGCTGTTCCCTGGGCACCCAGCCTCATGAGCTGGGAGACAGGGAGGGGAAGCTGAACGAGGTCATCACAATTAAAGAGGAAGTGATCAGTGACCTGCTACACCGCTTGGATGTGCACAAGTCTATGGGACCAGATGGGTTACATCCAAGAGTGCTGAAAGAGTTGGCAGACGGCTCGCTAAGCCACTTCCCATTATCTACCTGAAGTCATGGCTAACTGGGGAGGTCCCAATGGACTGGAGGGTAGCAAATGTAGCACCCATCTACAAAAAAGGCAGAAAGGAGGATCCGGGAAACTATAGACCTGTCAGTCTGACCTCGGTACCAGGGAAGATCATGGAGCAGATCATCTTGAGTGCCATTACAAGTCATATAATGGACAAGCAGGGGATCAGGCCTAGTCAGCATGGGTTTACGAAAGGCAGGTCCTGCCTGATGAACCTGATCTCCTTCTATGACAAGATGACCCAATTATTGGATGAGGGAATTGTCTACCTAGACTTTCAAAAAGCATTTGACACTGTCCCCCATAGAATTCTCGTGGAAAAACTAGCGGCTCATGGCCTGGATGAGCATACGATCTGCTGGATCAAGCACTGGCTGGATGGGCGGTCCCAAAGAGTGGTGGTCAATGGAGTTAAATCCAGCTGGTGGCTGGTCACAAGTGGTGTCCCTCAGGGCTCAGTCTTGGGACCATTTCTGTTTAACATCTTTATTGATGATCTTGATAAGGACACAGAGTGTATCATCAGCAAGTTTGCAGATGACACAAAGCTAAGCAGGAGTGTTGATCTACATGAGGATAGGGAGGCTCTACAGAGAGACTTGGATAGATTGGACCGATGGGCCAATGCTAATGGAATGTGCTTCAACAAGGCCAAGTGCCGGGTCCTGCACTTGGGCCACAACAACCCCATGCATCGCTACAGGCTTGGGGAAGTGTGGCTGGAGAGCTGCCTGGCAGAAAAGGACCTGGGGGTTCTAATTGACAAGCGGCTGAACATGAGCCAGCAGTGTGCCCAGGTGGCCAAGAAAGCCAATGGCATCCTGGCTTGTATTAGAAATAGTGTGACCAGCAGAAGTAGGGAGGTGATTGTCCCCCTGTCCTCAGCACTGGTGAGGCCACACCTTGAGTATTGTGTCCAGTTCTGGGCACCTCACTACGAGAGAGAGATCGAGGTGCTGGAGCGAGTGCAGAGGAGGGCAACGAAGCTGGTGAAGGGCCTGGAGAATAAATCTTATGAGGAGCGATTGAAGGAGCTGGGACTGTGTAGTTTGAGGAAGAGGAGGCTGAGGGGAGACCTCATCACTCTCTACACAAGGACATTGTAGAGAGGTTGGTGCTGGTCTCTTCTCACAGGTGATTAGCGATAGAACAAGAGGGAATGGGTTCAAGCTGCAGCAGGGTAGGTTTAGGCTGGACATTAGGAAAAAATTCTTCACAGAAAGTGGTTAGACACTGGAATAGGCTGCCCAGGGAGGTGGTGGAGTCACCATCCCTAAATGTGTTTAAGACTTGTTTAGATGTGGTGTTAAGGGATATGGTGTAAGGGAGAACTTTGTAGAGTGGAGTTGATGGTTGGACTTGATGATCCCAAGGGTCTTTTCCAGCCTAAATGATTCTATGATTCTATGATTCTAAGATGTTCAGCTTCCCAATTCAGATGATCGTGGGCTCCTATCTCCCAGTCTAAACCAATTATGCGCCTTAAAAATGCCAGGCCAAACCCCCAGCTCTGCTGGTGGGTGCTGCTCTGTTGGCTGTGGTGGCAGTGGGCCAACGACACCCTCTGAAGATGGAGCCGAGAAGCAGCCAGCGTGCAAGTGCATCAGCAGCCCTGAGGCTGGCACCGCGCTGGTGCAGCTACACAGCTTCTCCTCCCCTCACAGCCAGCGCCAAGAAGGAGGATGGGGAAGCAGTAGCCTGAGCTGTCTTACAGCCTTTGCCCACCACCACATGGGTTTGGGTGTGTACCGTCGTTGTGGGTGCTGGATAATATGGAAGTATGTGTGTACATATGTGTGGCGTACTGAGGTCTATTTATCTCTGGCCAAATAGTTTCACAGAGTCAGAGAATCACAGAATGTTTTGGGTTGGAAGGGACCTTAAAGATCACCTAGTTCCAACCCCCCTGCCATGGGCAGGGACACCTCCCACTAGGCCAGGTTGGTCAAAGCCCCATCCAGCCTGGCCTTGAACACTTCCAGGGATGGGGCATCCACAGCTTCTCTGGGCAACCTGTTCCAGTGTCTCACCACCCTCACAGGAAAGAATTTCTTCCTGATATCCAATCTAAATCTCCCATCTTTCAGTTTGAGGCCATTACCCCATGTCCTATCACTACACTCCCTGATAAAGAGTCCCTCCCCCTCCTTCCTGCAGGCCCCCTTTAGGTACTGGAAGGCTGCTATAAGGTCTCCCTGGAGCATTCTCTTCTCCAGGCTGAAGGGGTGACCAAATTATACAGCCATGCCTTTTTTTCTGCTTTCCCCGGTTATTACTGAGTTTTAGTAAGTTGTATTATTGTGTTATCAAGTGTAAAAAGGCAAATATAAATCATCACAAGCCAAGGACTCCACGGCTGAACCTTCCTTTCGGACACTGCTGCAGGTTCATGTACTCGGGGAATAAGGCAATGGGACTTCTGAGGCAAAGCAGAACGAGCGCATCACAGACCTCTTTAAAAAAGGCTAAAGTCAGTAGGCATGTCAAATAGACCAAAGGTGGAAGTGTGGCTGACAGGGCTGAGATCAGTCTTTCTTCTCCTCCCCAGACCACTACCGCTGCAGGTTTCTCACTCCTCTCTGCCTGAGATACTATCAGAGCTTTCAGGAATCTGAAGAGCTACAGGACGGATTTGTCACAAACTGGATAATGAACTCATCCAAAGGTGGAAGCTAGAAACAGGGGTTAGCTAGGAACGCCATCCATTGCCATGGCTTGTTTGTTGCGTAGGGCTCTATTGATCACTTTTTTAACCACTGGCTGACACCCACCCAGTCCTTCCTTCGGAACTGAGAGTCATCTACAGGGAAGGCACGGCTCTGCTGGCTTTCGCTAATGAACCCCTTTGTGACACTAACATGGTAGCAGTAGTCATGTGCTTGCCCAGGTACTAAGGCACCCATGCCAAGAATTCTTTTTTAATAAATTTCGGATTTTTAAGTGGCACATGTACATTCCTGATTTCTCTTTCTGAGCCTCAAAGCTTTTTGCACTCTTCCCTTCCCCTTTTCCATACAATTATTCTATGTATTGCCCTGAATGTTACTTTGCAGTGGCAGAACCACCTCTGACTTCTGTTCCTAGAGCAGATTATATTTAATCACTAAGATTTTTAAAGAAACATTGACAGCATTTTCTTTTTTAAATTTTTCTTTTCGCTTGAAGTATGAGTGGCAGTGGATTTCTTCAATCTTTTTTTTTAAATCAGAAGCCGAATAAACAAACAGCAATGCAGAACTCCTACACTGAGAAGAGGGAGGAGAGGGGAGAGAGGGAGAGAGGATGGAAAAGAATTTAGGAAAAGAGTGAGTTTTCTCTCCACAGTTTGAATCTCTGGCAAATAGTTTGTTGCAATTTTAATTTCAGCCCAATCTGATTCAAATTATATGCTTTTTCATTATGTGACAGCCTCGCAATCAAGTGCTTATCTCTGTACCCCGATGTATTTTGTATACATACTGGAGATGAAGCCTTATTCCGTGCCTAGCCATTATTGGATTAAGAGCTGGGGGAAGGAAGGGTGAAGATGCTTACACGCAGTGTGTTTTGATGACTCATTTTACGCTGAAAAGTTGCCAGATACGCATCATTTCCATTTGCTGGGAAATGCTGTTTCAGGCAACTGAAATTGTTTTTGATCTAGGGTGGGGGTCTTCAACCTACAAGCAAATGGAGACCACATGGTAATTATCCTCATGTCGATGCCAAAGCCAAAACCGCTGCTGTTTTAAGAAAGCAGAAGCAAAAGAAGAGAAGCTGTGGAGCGAGAATCCGTTTACATCTGGAGTGCAATGAAAGAGATGGCGAAGACCACAAAGTAGGTGGGATGAAACAAGAAAAAATTAACATGTATCTTCTTTGAGTGATCAAACCCAAAGTCGATGGCACTGAAGCACCTGAAGCCCCACGCTGCCTTAAGTGCAGTAATACTAAATAAAACTTTGCAAAGGTAATTTAGGTAGCTGGGAAACCGGAGCGCTTTCTGGCTTGGAAGGAATACATGGATTTTACATAACCTCTGTTCTTCCCACTATCTTAAAGATGAAGATTAGATACTTGTCAGAGATCTGATTTCAAAGAATTTCTGAGGCATTTTTATCGCACTTCTTTTTAAAGAGGTGGAGCTGCTAGTGGTTTTATAATGGAAACATTTGCTATTTACAGGCTTTAATTTAATTGCTTAATTGCTGCTTCAGAACGCAAAGGACTGGAACTTGAGCCAAGAGTCATTTTTCTCAAAGAAAATATTTATTAAAATAAAAGCAAACTTTCACCATATCATGCCAGCATGGAAATTGAAGCAGGGCTGGTTAAGAAAACCAAGTAATCTGCTCAGCCACGCTGGAACAAGAAAACAAAGAAGAAGATGCTTGTTTGAGTTCCCTCCCTGCCCCCAACAGCCCATCCTTCATTTTAGTGACTTTGTAGGAAGAAATCTCAACAGTTTTCTACCTCTTCAGGAATGTCAGACTTTAAGTTCCTTAGGGGAAACATACTTTCTCTTCACGGTTAAGAACAGGTCAGGGAAAGGATTTACAGTGTTGCCTAAGGTACATACGTGCTTAGTGAAATTCAGAAAGAAGTCTAAATGGGTGCTGTGCCTAACTTCTTTTCACTGTATCATCTTAATAGGTGCCTTGCCTGTCAAATATACATACCTAAATACACACGCAAATTCAGCATGTGATTGCAGTAATATTCTGATGGTCATCAGCTAAGAAAAAAACCCCACATAAATCAGGTTTTCAATGCAGGATAATAATTTCTAAGGCACAAATAGCATTGTCTAAATAGTCTTCTCTGTTCGGATTCCTAGTTTGACGGATTACAGCTGCCTTTACATATTAGAGATAACAGGAGGAAAAAAATAGATGTATGGAAATCAGAGACATTATAGAGACAGAGCTATCTTATGTCACAAGGCTACCTCGCTACATGGTCCCTTCATGGCTCACATCTCATATGACGCGCATGCATGTGAACATCTAGCCATAATGGACTTGATTTTTAATTCCTCGCATCCTCAGCTGGCATCGAGCTGAAGAATACAGGTGAATCCAAAGAGGTTCTTCATTGCTTCTCTTCTTTGGAGAGCTTGATTTTCAAAGATTTATGGAGGGTTTATCTTCAAGCATAGGAAGCAGAGGTAGCGTGCCCAGTGGTTATTAAGGAAGTATTTAACACACCAATACAAAGGGTTATGATAATATATTAAGAACAACTTTGCTATAATGGATTCTAGGAATGAACAAATTGACATTTGAAGAGCCTAGTGGGTCATCTAACCCATCCATAGAATATGCAGAATTAATAACTACGGGCCCTTGTATATTATCCTGAGAATAAGCTCAGGAACAATAAATAATTTATAGTCCATTTGTAGTTGCAAGTCTTTCATTCTTACAGATGCATTTGGAACAGGAGCAGAATTTAATAGTGCAAGAAGCACAATAAGAACGGTGGCAAAAAGCTCCTCTTCAGTGTTATCTTTGGACACAATTGACTGTGCCGAGTTCTGCATAACTCAGCCAGTTCTCACTCTTGCACATTCAGGCATGAAGTTTAAATTCTCAATAGACCATTATAAGCTCTCACTGAAGTTGGTGTAAATCCAGAGTAGCTCCAATGGTGTCAGTGAATAAAGTTACTCTGAATTTACTGCTGTGTAACTGGGAGAGGATTCTGATCTCATCCACTTAATTCTTTCTGTAAATTACTGGGCCAAATCCTGATGGCCTCGCATGGGCAAAAACTCCTGTTTGTCGCCAGCAGAAATTCTGACTGAGCAAACAGTCCTAGGTTGCCCTTTAATGTCTTTTTGTTTTCATAGCTTAGCCGTGCACTCCTAACAACTCCCTGCATCAGCTCGTCACTCTTTTTGGAGGCTGTGGCAACAAGGACTGAGGATGTAGACACTGGAGATTATTAAAGTAATTTTCAAGAGCAGAAGTGCTTGATAGGCCAGTGCTTGCTATGTCACCATCCCACACCTCCCCTACAGAGCCGAGAAATTTTCTGTTTGATATCAGACTGTCCCCACCTCAGAAAACTCCACCCTTCATTTCTGCTTCTCCGTTATTCTTCATCTCTCCAAATGTTATCCAGGTGTGCTACATTACTACTGCTGTGGCAGAGCAATGCAGAGATCGGCAACCTAAAATTCATTTTTTTCCAACAGAGCTTATCTGCAGCAAGCTGACGGACAACTGAACTCCAGCCTGCAACCTGACCCCCTGCCATCAGTGAGTAACGTGTCACCTAACTGCATCCCTCAAAAGCCTTTTCCTCTTGGAAGCAAGCTCTGAATTGCAGTGCATCAGAAATGAAATAGTAAACTCTTCGGGCTTGTACTCTGAAGTGCTATTAGAATTTTAGGTGCTGCAAAATAGATGTTTTATGCAGTAAAATAATTCTTTTCATGAGAGTTTTATGTTAATTTCTTCCACTTCATTGCTATCTACAGGGGCATCTCTTTTCATTCATTTTATAACAATAGCCTTATTGCTCCATGTCTTTATTAGATCCAAAATCGGTATAAAATGAAAGATGTTTACCGTTTCACCGTACAGAAAATGGAAAGAAAGGCTTGAAATAAATACAAAGAAATGATATGAAATCTAGCTAATTACTATCTGTAAAACATGTGGGTTTGCAAGAAGAAAGTAGTGCAGGAAGTAGTGAATCATCCAAGGGGGGGAGAATAGCTAGATATAACACCCTGTGTGCAGCATTATTGCTATCTGAAAAACAGACAAACGAAGGACACTAACAATTTGCCACGTGAATGTGTCTTTCTAAGCAAAATTTTACTTGAATAAACAAAAAATTTTTCCTAAGATGGGCCTGCAACTCTATGCAGATTCTCACAGTATGCTTAAATGAATTGACTGGCCGTAACCCAAACCACTGGGACTGGGGATTTAGGGAAACATGGCATAGTCACTCTTTTTCCTTGCCTAAGTTGTGATAATTTGGTGTTGAAAAAAATGCCACTCACTGTGTCTTGAAGCCCATTGCCATAATGATTGATGATTACAAAATTGTTGATTGCAACATCTTGAATGTTTCGTTCTGTGTAGTTTTAAATGTCTCTGAGCTAAAGGGCAAAAGAAAGTTTTCTTTCATCTCAGGTGCTCAAGCTTTAGATCTGTGGTGAGACGGCCCCAAACTGACACAGTTTACACAACGAACACGCACAACGCCGAAGAAGACAGGGCAATCCCAAGTGTCAGAGTGCATCCAGGCTACCAAAAGCATGAGGCCTTTGCCAGTGGGGCTGTCACCAAAATGTTTGGAGCGATGCCGTTTCTGTATAGCCATCTGTGATTGTATTAGGATCAAGTGGTGCCTGTAATTTTGTACACAGGGGTGGGTTACGGTTACCCTTGTTCATTTTCAACTCTACCTGGGGGTGCAGCATCGTCAACGCTGGCTGCATCTTGCCTGTCCCTCTTGAGCGAGCAAAGAGCCGGCAGCCAGAGCTGCCTGCAAAGACCCCAAAGCATCACGCTTCCTAATGGGGACAAAAGCACCCTCTAGGATCCCACTGATGCTGTTTAAGCATTGCTTAATGAAAAAGCAGCTATTCCTTAGTTTAAAGAAAATGTTGCCATTTTTTCTTCTCTCTTGAAGCTTCAGCTGGAGATTATTTAGTTCAGCTGTCTTCATCAGTTATTCAGTGATAAAGAGGGCAAGTAAGTCTAGAAGGGAATTGCTGAATTCTTTCTTTGTCTTCCTACTGAGGAAACCCCTTTTCCAACGCAATACATAAAGGACTGCTGTGCTAGATTAGACTGTTTTGCAATGCCAGGCCTAAGCTGGTGTCAACAGCAGACGACAACAGCCATCCCAAAAACCTATTGTATTTCCTTTACAAAGTCTTTGCTTCTGGAAAAAGATTTAAGATTTGCAATTCAGCTACGACATTACTTCATCCGACCAAGGGACTTAGCTGAAGTCAGAGGTGCTGCATTTACAATTGCAGCTTTGAAACAATCAGCTTTTGCAAAGCAGAGATAAAGAACTGACGCTTGTCTAAAAGTTTTGGATATTTTTTATTGTTTTGCTCATGAATGTAATAATTTTTTATTAACACTGGATGACAGAAAAGATATAGTTGGCTTTTAATGCCAACACTAGAAGAATATACTTTTGGGATGACAGTCTAATTTTATTTCTTGACATGCATTTTATTTAGGGAGTGATATGTATCTAGCCCACTCAGCACCTGCTGTCTTCAGACACACCAGCCATTTATGTCAATTATTTAGGGCTCCCCTTTAGGCTCTGAAGAGCAGATTTTCCACTTCAGAATCCCCTTCTGCCCTCATTCAGTTTTTATCGGATTCTCATCTCAAACTCCTACTGCAGCCGGTTGTGCTGGAGAGGTCAAGAAATAAGGAACAGACTGCTTTCTGTGCTGGTGAGATGCCCCAGGGAGCTCTAGCTCTGGAATTCAGGCTCTGGAAATGCGTCATTCCTTTCATTTCATCACATGTTCCTATTTGTTTAATGAAGTGTTCAGGATGCATTTGCACCAGCACACCAACTGGCTTTGCCATAGTATAATCATTGTGAAGATCTACAAAACCCTGCAACAAGGACATCTAAAACTACTTTTGACAAGTTTGTTCAAAACAAAACAAGGACCGCGTCTTTTTTCTTCATGGAATTTTAGGGGGAAACTCTTCCACTTATAAATTGAAAATGACGTTACATGAAAAGTTTCAACTTAACAAAAACGCACACCCATTGCAACTGGTATTTAAATAAGAGTCGCTTTTGCAAAGGACTCTGGTGACACTGGTTGATTCATTAAGAGCTACAGGAATCAAGAATGTTTCCTGCTCTTCTGCCATAATGCTATCAGCTGGCAACTGTACAAAATAACTGTGTGATAACTCTGCGGTGCCACAGCTATGGGTTTCTTTTACATACTCCTCCTGTGGGTGTGCGATTTAGGAGACGGGTGCTCATAGTGGCCCCAGTTTCTGGTCTTACTTTAGGGGGTCTTTAGTCCTAGCCCCAGTGATACACGCAGGAGGCGAGTGGAAAACCGCAGCGGGATAGGCCTGCTTTGGGACACAGATTATTATCCTGAAACAAGGTAGTAACGCAAAGCGTTGGTGGTGTGACTACAGGTAATTTAAGAATATAATTTCAATTTTTTCACAGAGCAGTAAATACTGGTAATTCTTTCTAAAATAAATCCTAAAAGTCATACAGTATTTCTCTGAAAATGGTTTCTTTAACGCTATTATTCTGCTCGTAGGAAAAAAAAAAAGGTCTGTAATCTGCATCAGAGAAGTGCTAAGGGCAGATCTACGTTAACTCCCTCTGACTGTTGTGCTCCGCAGGCACTTACAGCTGCTGGTCCTCAACTAGCTCTGGGTTCTTCTAGCATATTTTTGGATGAGCAGGATGCATAACTTTAAAAAGAAAACATTTGCCAGACCACACATCATTTCATTTTTGGGGGCCTTATGGTTAATAAACTATTACTTCTTCCACAACACTGTAATATTTTCCACAACACTTCACTTTTCCAAAGCATTTTCCAAACCTCCTCTGGGCTCTGCAGCAGCCAGGACTGAAATTCTCACATGATTTATTTTCCCAGGCACCTTTCGTTCTCTCATGGATATTAAAAGAACGAGAGTTTTAAATACATACACATATATAAAAAAAGAAAATATTATTTTAACAATTACAGAAAAGTCTATTTGTATTTCATTCTTACATATGATTCACCATCTTTTATTTTAGTACGGAGCTAACTTAATATCCTGTGTCTTTCCTCATGCAAGAATGTGTCCTGTTTTGCCTTTGATTTCCTACTTAATCCATTCTACAACTAGTATTTTTTTAAACAATGATACAAAAAGCCTGAATTTGATTGTGCTTCTTGGAAGATCTGCTCATCAAAGAATGATTGCATTGCATTGTTTTTCTTCTGCTCTGTGAGTAGAAGGATACGCAAAGCAAAAATGGAAATACAGACGCTTAAAGTACTACGCTGTGCCAGCTATTTGGGCTGCAAAATTTCTTTTAAAATATTTTCATAACTGTTTTTATAGGCAGGAAAAGTCAGTTGTTGTTTTCAACAAAACATTAAAAATAGCTTTAATAAGAAAAACTTAAAACCACTGTCAAGTATGACACTTCAAAGTAAACTTTTTTATAATTTTCATGTCCAGAATTTAACACATTACTTTTTTTTTTTTTAAAATCTCCATTTCCAGAGTTTATAAAAGCGTGTATCTACCATTTGTAACACGTATGTCTGAAATTTTCCAAGACTGAATGAGGAAGCTCCACATAAGTGTGGAGGAAACTACCAACCTTTTGTCACCAAAGTCTGAATTATCTTACTTGGGAATGTTGTGTAAAGTACTAAGTATGTAAAACTAATTTATACTCACAGAGATTATAAGCAACAAAAAAAACACTTCAGCGACTGTACTCAGATTTAGTGACTGACCTGAGAATGTGTATATTTTATGTATATATTTTAAGTAATACTGAGCAAGCAAACTCACAGATGCACAAAAACATTGGTTGGAAGAGACCTCTGGAGGTCATCGAGTTCTCCCTCCCACTCAAAGACAGCAAGTTGCTTCCTTATTGATGCCTACGTTTGATGAAGATAATACAGCACTTCCTCTAAAAAAAAATGTAAACTGGAACATCTGAAGTTTTGGTTGGGCTGCCTCTCCACATCACGAGTTGAGATCAGCCCCTTTGTGTGAGTTCAGCAAGGCATCACTAACGAGGACATGAGATGAGATTCCACCAAGCCAGACTGGGGACCTGCACTGATTGCAGTGCTCAGACACTGGTCACAGTCTGTCCATTTGTCAGTAGTATTTCACAGAATTATTTTGGACATTTTTAAGGCCAAAAGATCATCCCATAGAAAGATCATAGAATCACAGAATGATTAAAGTTGGAAGGGACGTTAAAGATCATCTAGTTCCAACCCCCCTGCCATGGGCAGGGACACCTCCCACTAGACCAGGTTGGTCAAAGCCCCATCCAGCCTGGCCTTGAACACTCCCAGGGATGGGGCATCCACAACCTCCCTGGGAAACCTGTTCCAGTGCCTCACCACCCTCACAGTAAAGAATTTCTTCCTGATATCTAGTATAAATGTCCCCTCTTTTAGTTTAAAATCATTACCCCTCATCCTATCGCTACACTCCCTGATAGAGTCCCTCTCCACCTTTCCTGCAGGCCCCCTTTAGGTACTGGAAGGCTGCTATAAGGTCTCCCCTGAGCCTTCTCTTCTCCAGGCTGAACAACCCCAACTCTCTCAGCCTGTCCTCATAGGAGAGGTGCTCCAGCCCTCTGATCATCCTCATGGCCCTCCGCTGGATTCATTCCAACAGGTTCATGTCCTTCTTTTGTTGAGTTCTGACTCTTCCCATAGATTCTTACCATAAACTCGTAATCCTGAGCTAAGTTAGGATAGAGTGTGGAGAACACCATACATCCTGATTAGAAATTTCAAATTCTGAAGACTCAGCTACACTTATATTAAGTAGTTTCAGTTGTTAATTAACCTCACTACACAAAACATGCCTCTTATTTTTATTCTAAATTCTTCTGGCTCTAGCTCTCCGACACAGCATTTTGCTAAGAATGTGTTTGCTGGAGCAATGCACCATAAGAATTTCATGTTTCTGCCCTGATAGTCCAAGATAGCAAGATAGCTTTTTACGTGCCTTATCTTATGGTCACAGTCCTATTTAAAGCAGAGATTTGTCTGATTGCTCTTTGTTAGATAAATACCCCTCTATCAGAAATGCTAACGCACACGTCCCCTACAATCACACACGCACACACGTGCATGCACGTGCATACACTCACACACCCACACAGGCATTTAGTTGTTCTTTAACCCTCCTTACCAAGCTAAATTAATCTAATGATTCATAACTTCAAGGACAAATTTTTATGTACTTTACTACGTCAGACTTCATATTTTATCATTCACAATAATACAGGCTATCAAACCACAATAACGGCACACACAGCAATCACACGGGACTACTTTTATTTGAAAATTATCTTTTAGCTTTTTAGTCCCCATGAACAAGTATAGAACAGATGTCATGGTGCTGACTCAAGTCGTTTTCATCTTATAACACAGGTTAACACCTAAATAATTTAAATTAGTAATTTGCTTACTATTATTATTTGTTATCTGCAAAGGTTAATCCATCCTTAATGTATTTCCAGGGAGGGATTTTTGGGTTTTTAAGGAATTTTGACCCAAGATCCATTTCAACAGCAAGACACAAAGATTCCTAACAATGTGGAAAGTTTTGTCTTCAGTAGTGCATATGGTGTTTATGAAACTCTCTCTATTTCCTTACAATGTAAAAGACAAACAGATTTTATAGGCTGGTAAAAAAAACAGTGGACATCATAAGCCTGGCATTCTGAAGTAAACAGTTGATGGATACATTTGAGGTGTGAAATAGGCTCTAATACAAAGAAAGCCAAAATACATCCAAACAGTTAATGTGGTTAGATATTTCTGCTCATTAAATGAGTATTTTAGTTTGGACCAGTAATGGATTTGTAATAGAATATTATTGTAGGCTTTGTTTATGTTTACTTTTAGGTTTTTTTCATGATTTAAAGAGTAATACTTTGATTCTTGCAATTGTGTGATCCTTTGCATTAATTGCTTAGCATGATAATTAACATAAAATCAACAAATAGATAAGGACCAATGCTGTTTAATTAATATAGAGGTAGTTCTTAGCTAGTTTTTTTGGCTTCTTTGTTTAATCAGAACATGCAGATTGTCTTCCATAAATTAAAGTTACATTTGAAATTGTGGCTGGACATAAATTTCTCATAATATCTTGAGGCGCAAAACCATGATGGCAGAATGGAGCATCCAGTAGAAAGATAATATCGGGAGTTAATCATCTTAATTACATCCTATTCTGAAGTTCCATTTCTCAAACTCCACTTTCCCAGTGATTAGATTTTATTATGCCTTTATGGAAAGGTCAAAAATCTCACACCACCAAATAGCTGTTCATTGTTTAAATGGCTATCCATAGTGATCTTCTCTTCTAAACTTGCAAGTCTAATTCCTCACATATAATGAGACTTGCCTAGTAGTTTTTATTTCATTTTATTGTATTTTTATTTTTTTCTCAAATTTCCCATTTCCTCCTGAAATGCAACTATACCACTTGGACATAACATTTTACGCTGACCATTACATGTACGGGCACGGCCACTTCTCTGCCTGCTGCCCTGTTTTGTACCTCCAAGACCCAAGATACCCGCAGATGCCTGTGGGACATTTGCTTTCTTGTCCATAAAGTTCCTCTGAGCATTCTCCTCCAGGCAACTACCACAGATTATTAAATACGTGCCTGTGTGAATGCTTGCCGAGACAGTCTCCCACCCTCAAATGAGAACTTGCAATCTTGCTCCATGTGTTTTATTTTCCATTTAGTTTTATTAAAATACATCCTGCTTGTGGTGACAACCTAATTAAGCCATTCAGCTTGCACAGCATAGGTAATTTTTTTCCTTACTTACTACCCTGCCAATTTCTCTGTCATCTGCACACATTATTAGCACAGATGCGATGTCCGTGTCTAGAATGATCTTTCATCAGATGGAGCCACTCTCTGGTGAGCCCACTAAAAAGGCCAGGCTTTTTTTATATACGTTCCTAATCATAACTCCATTTTGTATCTAAAAGTGACCCAGGTTTCAATCCTTTCCATATTAACTGCCTGTAGTACGAGCTTTTTAATGAAATCATGATGTGGTTCTAAGTTAGAATCGTAATCTCAGATAAAACCCTGTCTTCTGGGAAATAAGCTTTCCTATAACTGCTGTGCAGGTGGGGACTGATGGGGATTGATATCACCTTATTCAACTTCCTCCTTCGCTCCGTGCTAGGGAGGGGGAGGTCCAGGAAGCGTGCCCTGGCTCAACAGGGGGTCAAGAGTTTCCCATATTCTCCCCTTCGTGCCACAGCATGTGCCCTGTCTGCAGGGACCAGCCTGAGAATTAGGGAGTTCAGAGGGCTGTCAGTACCCCCTTCCTCAGCCGTTGTGTTCTGGCAGTGCTCTAAAGCACAGAGCTAGTTCCATTCGTTTACTAGGATTTACTTTTACGCTCTGAATTAGATACTGGTTCAAGACGTGGCTAGCAGTTTCATATATGCGCACACCGTGTATTATATTATTTGAGTGGTGAGAACTGATAAATACTGCAGCCACAGAGCCAGGCCTAAGCATGCTAGGTGTTAATCAAACAAAACCAGAAGTAGTCGTCCTGTCCAAAGGGACTTAGATATCCCCAAAGCCTAGGTGTCTGTTCTTTTGTTCCACGTATGCTTCCTAGTACTCTCAGCTCTTCATAATATTTCTCAGTAGTAATCTTGCACTTTAATGCATCAAGGTCATTACACTTGAAACTATCAAACAAAATGCAACTAACTGTGCAAGACATCAATTTTGTTTAAGATGAACGCAAGGGGTATGGTCTTCTACGGTGCAAAACATGCTCTGGCCAATGCTGAAAGCCTCTGAGGTACGTTGTTTGTGGTATCAACTCAGAACTTCCAGCATCTCTGATGAAGTACTTGAACCCTGTCAGGTGGGGTTCACTAAATAGCCAGCAGTGGATTAATAAAGTCACCCTGAGAGTGTGAAAGTCTTGGCACAACATGAGCAAAAAAGAGCCAAATACTCATCTAAGGTAAAATGCTATATTCCCATCAAATATAGTTATGCCAATTTATACCTTTTCCTGAATGTATGCATTTTCCATTGGACTTTAAAAGCAGCCCATGGTTTATACATACTTATATTCACGCTTTTCAAAAGTTTGCATTTAACTTCATTATCTTTTCCTGTTGCCATTACACATCTGAGTAAACTGCAGCCAAAGCAGGAAATGCCTACAGCCACTGAAAGGGTGTCTGCAAATGAAAATTGTCCTAGAAAATTCTGACAATAGTCTCCCAGCCTTCTCGTAATTATTGTTTTTACCTGTGACACATCCCACTTATCTTCCTCGTATTTTTTTTGTCAGCTCACTTTTGGAGAGAGCTATTACATTCTGCACTTCATCTTATTTTTTTAAGTCATTCATATCCTGGGTATGAACCTGACTCCTGTCTCTTCGCGCACCTTAAACCATCCTGATTTGAAAGCCAGCTATGCTCAACCTTCTGCTTATGTTTCATTTTCTCTGGCCTCTTTCTCTTCCCTTCCTCTACCTCTAGGCAAGCACTTCCAAAAGACCAGCTCCAAAATGCACGCTGGAAATCCTGAGGTTTATATTTATTTTTTTTCATTAAAAATAAATCATCATTGTGGTCATCCCTGGATGCTTTTTGGTACGCTTAATCTATGATGATTTTAGGTCAAACCAAAGGAACTTCAGTAAATATTTTAAAAGTCTTTATAATGGTCACATTAGAGGCTTCCAACATTCTTCCTCAAACCTGCCCTGCATTTGTTAGCCTGAAGTTAGATTTCCATTTCTGATTTAAATGGGCAATGTACGCAAAGTGCTGCCTGCCAAGAGAACATCTAGATGTATCTACCCTGAGCAGTGCAGAGTCAGACAAAGGTATCACAGGCATTTTGACTGATGGAGGTAGAAGCAGCCGGCGTCCCCCCCTCCGCAGCAGTTGCTGTCTGTATCCCTGTGAGAGATTCTGCAGGGCACCCCATCGCGGCACACTTTCAGGTACATTACTGTGATTTCCCAGAGTTTTCAGGAAGATTTGGGAAACGGAGAAATAGAACTTAAGTGGCCACTCATAATATTTTCTCCGAATCATGTTAAGTGAAGGGAGTTATGCTGTCATTAAAACAGTCAGAAGGTCTGCCAACTTTATAGAAATGATCCAGCTGAAGTACCTGAGCGCTGCCTTCTTCTGGGCCCAGTACGGCTATAAATACTTAATATTCATGGTGTGAGAAAGACCTTAATAAAAATATTTGGCTTGAAGTCTTGAATGTCAAGGGCCTTTCCTGAGGTCCTTATCTCCTTAAATGCAGTCAAACCTCATAGAGTAATTGGGAAAAAATGTAAGGGAGCAGATAGCGTTATCTTAAAGCAATACCAGAGCAGGGAAATTAGAGATTTATGCTAGCCGTTACCTCCGACTTGGAGCCCAAATTAGGTGACCTGAGCTACTAGAACATCTATCAAAGGTAACTGTCAAGTGATCTTTTAAAGTACACACCTGCCCTGTTAAATACAGGAATCTTTCATGTCGTGGTTAATATGGCTCTGCAATGTAGCTAAGAAAGAGATACCGACACCTTTAAAATTGTGCTGCTCTCTTGCTCTTTTAATGTGTTTTTACACTGACCGCCCAGGCAGTAGAGGTGGCACGGGCATGGACCTCAAAGTCAGCAGAGTCTGCTCCAAGGGCTAATGAGGCTGGTGGAGAATCCAGGCTCTGGGCTCACGTTCTAGAAATGTAGCACAATGACATGTATAACGTAATGTAAGGGCTTCGGTGGGTCACGGAAATGTGATCCGTGATTAATCTGACCTTCATTTACCTTGTTGAATCAAGCTCCTCATTCAGCGTGGGCTGTAATCAGTCTGTGGTTCTTTGTTAAACCTGCGCTGTTTGTGTTTAGTCAGCTGTGAAAAGGGACCGAGAGAATAGTTTCTTCAGTGCAAGGTGTTAATGTCAGTCTCCCACACACATCCACTTAGAAACAGAACCAAATTTCCTTTTAGAGGCTCTTCAACTTAAAGGTGAGTGATCTGAATCACTGTTCCACCCAGAGTAGGTGTAATTTCTTTTTACTTGTCTTACATGACAGCAGCCAAACTCAGGTATCGCTAATATCTCCTTTCTTTTCTTTTTTTTTTTTTTTTTTAATTAAGTTTTAAAAGTTTTACGGAGGCTTTGCTTTAAGATTGAAGCAAGAAGCTGATCTATGAAAGCATTTTGTTAGTTTACCTTCAACTGATACAGCTAGCAAAACCCGAACGTAGATGCAGTTGTTCGAGCAAAATGCGTGCCCTTTATCAACACATCTGGGTTTGGAGAGCTGGTTTGAATAGACTGGAAACAGAACCCTTCCTGTGGCACAAGGAACACCTCCAGCAACAGGGTTTGCCATTTAAATTTCATAGGCCTGTCCCTTCAGGTATAGACTAAGTTCTAGTAGCCATTAAGGTTTAATGATAAAGTTAATAAACTCTAAGTATTGAATAAATCCTATATGTGAATAAATCCCGAGTGTTCAAGCTTTCTTGGAGGATGTCAAGGGAAGCAGTAATTAAATGCTATAAAAATATCATTTTATTATGTTTCCATAGAGAGCTTAAATGGGAAAAGCAGTGACATAGATAGACAACGGCAAAAGTTTAAAAGCTCAGGGTTTCGACTACTATAAGGACCGTAGCTCCATGGACTTCAGGGGATTCATAGCAACGCACACGTGTTGAAAAGCTGGCCTCATCTTAAAATTACGGAATCCATTCAATGGGCACATCATGAGAGTCAAGAGGCAGTGGTGCACAGGATGAGTCAACAGGCTCCCTCCGTTTCTGGTCTACCTTAGATCCCACTGCGCCCCACAAAAGAGGGTTATTTTGTTGTTGGTTTTTTTCTTCCCCCCACCCCACCGCCAGGAAAACCCTCAAGGAAAAAAATAATTCCTGGTTTTATCCTAAAATACTTGGGTAAATCACCTTTTCTTGTAAAGTTCAGTGCTGGCCTTGCTGAGGTACAGTGTAGTAAAAACTGTATTTGATGCTACTGGGATTTTAGAGCAGGCTAGTAATGCATACGGAGTCCCCTGCCTTAAAACAGACATCTTTTTGGTAGTAAAGACGTGCCACAGTCTGTGTCCCAGCTGAGAGCAAATCCCACAGCAAATGGGTCCATTTGTTATGGGTTGTGGAAATGGATAGCACTCCCTAATGTGGGAAAAAAGTAATAAAAAGATGGATGAATGCCCATCCAATTCTCTATTTGTTCAGAAAATCTAGATAAGAATGTTTTAAAAGATAAACTGTTAATTGGCATGTTTCTCAACTTATGAAGAAGGTTAAATGCATGATAAAATGTGTAAGAGGAAGGGGTTTTCTTCTTGTGTTTTCACCTTTAAGCTACCAGGACGGCTAATTCTCTTATAACTTTGCTCGAGGAGTCATCTGAGACCTCACATGTTTGCTTTGAACTTTTCCTGCCTCAAAAGAAAGACAGAGAGATAAATTTTCTCCTGAGTGTTTTTCAGTACTTGAGTTAAAAGTCAAAGCCAAACAGTGTGAATAAAGCTCACCTTCCCTCTCATTACTCAGGATTTATTTGCATAGATTTTTCTGCCGTCATAATTTTCTCCTCTTCTTCTTTGTCCAGAAGTCTGGAGACTCCGAGGAGTCGCCTAGGAAAGGGTGATAAGACTTTCATTTCTACCACGACACTATAGATCCAGAGATAGATACATCATCTGATCTTTATAATTAAAGAGAAGGAAAAAGAACATAAATCCAACCTTCCCCTCCTCCTCTCATAAGCCATTATTAGTAACAGTACCTTTTTCTATAAGGTTCTCACGTGTCCTTCATTATTCTGAAAGAATAGCATAAGATTAGCTTGATTTATCATTGACATTGTTCCCTGACCTTAAAAAAAAGGCTGTCTTTTAATCCACCCCACAGAACAACAAAAAAAAAAGCTGAATGGATTTCTAAAAGGTGGGTGAAATAGTTGCCATAGCCTCAAGGCAGCAACAACATAAATGCTAACAAGTTATTCTGGTTTTACATGTCTATTCACCTTTATATAGATTCTACCACCTCTGCGTCTCATGCTGCATGTGTTAATGCTTGGAAAGTTCTTTTGGGCCCTATAAACAGTCCCATAATATACTTGAATGTAAACTGAAATAGTTTCCTCTAGTTCTCTGTTGCCTATTTAATGCGCATATTCTTGCTCTGCACATTTACCTAGTGCCCGGTTTTGCCACCCATACACAGTCTCCAATTTTATAAGCCTTTTTGGTTTGTCTGTTTGTTTGTTTGTTTGTTTTAAATTCAGCACAATAGCTTGTATTGTGACAATTGCTTATTCAGTTTCAGAGAAAGTAGAACATACAATATCCTTCTGCAAGACCAGCCCACATCTTGAATCCATATGTTTAAGTATGTAGGAAAACTGGATCTGATGCCCCCACCATGAGCAAATTAGGGCAGGAAAGGGTGACGATAGTGGTAGGAAGAGCAAGGAGCAATCCAGTCAATAACTGTACCCTTAAGAGTGGCTGAATGGATGCAAAACTCAGGGAAAAGATGCTATGTTTTATTATGACCCGCTGTATAGCACATTTCCCTCTTGCCCAAGTCAGGAATTTCAAGTCAGAATATTCTTACTTAGGGCTGAGAAATAAATTCACAATTCAGGCCATTTCCTTCACAACCTGTTGGAGTGAGAAACCTCCCAGAAGTAAGGAAACTTTTCTGTCAGCTGAATTACATTGCCACCAAAGCCTAAGCACGTCCAGACTGGCTCTTATTGAAGTCAAAGCAATGCTGATCACTGGTGTCAGCAGTCAAATGTTTCACTCCAAAGTGAGAAGCCCAGTCCCAGCTGCTGGCCACAGCCGAACCCCTGCGTGCCCAACACCAGGGTGCCCCCAGGGCTTCCCCCAGAGCCACCCGGCACCCATCAGGATCCTGCTGTTCTGGGCACCTATGGCAGCGCTACTGACTCTCACAGCCACAATGTTAATCTAAGTAAACTCTAAGTGATATCAGGAACACTATCACATGGTACTTTATTTTTAATGGGAACACGCTGGTACGATTTAGGGAATAAATACACAAATGTCAAGGCACTTTAGGAAGAACACAGGAGCGGAAAACAGTGTATTAGCGGAGAGAGAGAAGAAGGAAAATGCAAGCTGGAGGATGGATAGGAAGGGATAAATAGGCAGCGTAGCTCATACCATGCCTGATACATTTTCTTTAACAGATAGTGTCTAAAACTCATCGAAAAAAATTCCAGAAGAAAAAAAAAAAAAATTTTCCATGCTTGTGTCTTAGAAGCTGATTAAGTAATACGCAGGCTACGAGTTCAGCTGCTGCAAAGGGTTGCACAGAAGAGCAACAGAGAGCAACATGAGGGTCTCGCTGCCAGCCATGGCAGCCGTCTCCAAACCGCCGGGGGATCTGAGCGGTTGCGTTTGCCCACAAGCGAGCACAGGCTGGAAAAGGGACACTTAAAAAGTTTAACCAAAATAGTATATTCATCCAGGCTGCTGCGGCCATGCTGGAGCCAAATAACCTCCACGGGAACCCACCTGTTAATGATCCCGCACTAGGTTTTAGCATGGAAGGGGGCAGATTGCAATTAGAGACATTGAACTTGTTCTCAATCTCTCGCTAGCGGTAATTAGCAGTTACAGGGCTGTAAAGGCTGGAGAGGGAGGAGAGAGAGGTGGTCGGTCCCAGCCCAGGTTTCACAGGCACAGGAATGAAAAATAACAAGGGCAAGAACAGGTTTCACATAAACAGAGCGGCTGAAATTCAAGCCTGAAAAATTTCACGTCTTTTTTCCCCCTCTATTTATATAAAATTTATAATGCAAATACAAATGTATTTTTGTATGCCGTGCCTCTCGGCTCTATTTATAATTTGACCATCATTTTTAAACCTGGCCGATTAATATTAGGCCATTAAAATCATGCTCAGATTTCTAAACAAATATTCTCCTTTTTTATTGTTGTTGGAAGTGCTGAACTCCTGCCTTCCCCTATGGCATGTGTAGGATGGTTTTGCCTTTCAGCGGACTCTTAGGGTGAAGTAAAACAAACACTTTGCCATCACATAAGAGCCCCAGAAATTAGGGTCCTGAGGAAAACTGGTTGTAACAGAATTGCTGCTCTTGCCCCAGTCCCCACGCTCCGGCAGAGTCAGCCTGTGACCTTGGAATCACGGACTCACACAAATTTGTGTGGAAAGAGGGTCGTCTGTCCCAGCCCCTCTGGTTTCTGCTGCCGGGGCTTACTCCAGCCCTGGGGCCAGGGCTTTGCTTTTGCCTCTGCTGAACTTCGCGTTCCTCCCGTTGGCCCATTTCTCCAACCTGCCCAGGTCGCCCTGAGCCCCAGCCCAGCCCACCGGCGTAGCGACCATCACCCCCATCCTACCCACTGCATCCCGACCAGCTCAACTTCTTTGCCTGTTCCACATGCAGGTAGATAGGAAGTGCCATTAAAATCCAAATTATCTTTGCCGAGGGGTGAAAGATCTCATCCGCATGACTGAGACAAGTCTCTGCTGCTATAACTTGCTCCCAAATGGTCGCTCGTGCCATCTGCATCCACAGTGACTGCCTACAGATCCACACCACGGGTGCCCTGCTTTCAACTTAATGGTTTGCCATCAAAATGTCCTGACCGAGATCGTATTGTTGTAAGTACAGTCAAAACCCCTATTGCTTTATGCGTTTGCCACTTTCTCCGTAAGATAATACCCTCACCTTATTTCACAGGGGATCAGGAGGATGAATGCATTATTAATGTGGAAAGCATTCAGATTTGGGGGGGGGGAGAAGCACCAGCACTTACAAATTATCTTATGAATACAATATAAATTATTCAGCAACTGTGCGTCCTTCTCACAAAGGAAATTATAGGGTTTGGTCCTACTGAGCTTACGGATTCCTAACTAGAGAGAGGAAAAAAAAAAAATCCTAAAGCATAAATGTAAGCAAAAATGTAAATACAAATTAAAATACTTTTAAATATCTCATGGACAAAGTTTGCCCACATGTCACATTTTACTTTAATAGTGACTTTGTCCACCATTTTAGGAAAAAAACGTGCTCATTTCTTATGATATATGCTCACGCGACTCTAGTTTTACTTTGGTAAGCTCATTAATCTGTTTTCTCTGTTTATTGCATTTTTTGGTGGAATGAAATCTCATACATTCCCTAATGTGTCAACTTTCATTAATTAAAAAAAAAAAAAAAACAAACAAAAACCAAAACCAAACAACCCTGTAAGATTAAAAGTGTATTGTTATGCCTATGGCAATTTTGCCTATGGTAATTTTACCATGGATTTTAATAAAGCCAGAACTCCACCCTCAAACTTTCAGAAACTAGGGAAATGTCTGGAGAGAGTATTTGGAACCCACTGGACTTTATATTGTTTTCCTTTTCAAGCTCACACTCTTTCACAGCTGTAAAGGCTTTTGGTTTAAAACAGAAAGGCAACTAGCGTGCGTAGGGTAAGTGAGATCTTTCTGACCTTGGAATCAAAGATATTTTTTTTTCTTTCCAAATCCTACACGAAGTATAGGGAAAAAAAATACTTCTCAAAACATTTCTTCCTAATTTACTTTGTTAACTGCAATCTCTCCCACTCATTGGTGTACTTAGGCAAGGAAATTGTTCTGCTGAATACAAGTACTGAAAGTACTTAAGTGATCTGTTGATGGGTCATGTAAATACACTCTTTAAAGGGGTACTAATTTTAGAGATAATTACAAGCATTTTACATGACTCCATTTTTTTGTTGACAGAATTTCTCAAGTATTAGCAACCCATTTTAGGAATAATACAATCGTGCCAAAGAGATGCTTACCTTCACTGCAAAAAAAAAAAAAAAGTGCACAATTCAGTTTAGGGGAGAAAAAAAATAAATAGGTATCACCTACAAGACACCTCTTGGTCATTCTTTCGTACTCTGGGACCATCTCTAGTCAGTACATCAAGCCTGCAACCTGCCCGCCACTTCATCACAAATATCTAAAATCTGCTTTGCACGTTCTTCTGCACAAAGAAATCAGGGATGAGCCCCTTGGCTCCTGTAAATGGAGAGAACTCCATTGGCTTTAATGGAGCTCTGCTGCATCGCACTTTTCTGGGCATCCTCCCTGCACGTTGAAACATTTCTGACGCAGAGGAAAAAGGAGGGGGCTATTTCCCAGTAGCTGGAGCAGAGGGTCTGGGAGAACTCTTGGGTACCTGGTCTCTTTGCCGCTCCTGAGCATTCACTTCAGATTGATCCACATCAGAAAAAAAACCCCAACATTGCTTTAATTACAGTCATAAGAATGTGATATTTTAGTAGTAACCACCATAAACTCTTGTTCTTTACCAAAATATGGTTTATTTTGCTCTCTTGTTGAAGGGAAGGCATACTGCTGCAACAGCCTCTACACAGTGGAAGTTCCTCTTAAAACTAAACCGTTCCAGTGTGGGCAAGCCCTTTGTTTGTCTTTTCTTCAGCGTACCTTTGAGGGATGAGTAGGGTAGCATTTCACCGGAGAGGGATGTTGTGTTGTTGGATGAACTCAGGTCTTCTGCAATTGCTGTTCACAAGCACCTGCACCTCACGCCGACCCACCGAGCGGGGCATGGGTGCAGCGTGGTGACCCAGGCCTTCAGGAAACTCGTCCTGTCTCACCCACTCCAGCACATCTACCAAGCTAGAGGGCTCGTTCTACTATTTGATCCTCCATGAGAGGATCCTTGCGGAAACGCATCTTTCTCTGAGGCAAATGTGTATGACATCTCCTCCACACCACCCCCTCCGTGGTCTTCTCTGGGTTCGGCAACAAAATGGTACAATCGTCAATGCTAAAATACAGATTGGGGCGTGTAGCTACATTTCAAGGTTGTGGGTTGGTTTTTTTTTTGTTTGGGTGTTTTGGGTTTGTGGGTTTTTTTTTCAAATAAAGTAAGCTGATGACTGTGGGGGTTTTTAAAGCACAGTAAGCTGATGACAATGTGAAGGGTTTTTTCTTTAGTTTTAGAAATTAAAAGGGGAAATAGCTTCTCTACAATTCTGTCACTACAGCATCTTCCGAGAAAAAAGAAACCCTCAAGATAAAATTTATCTGCTACCCTCCAAATGAAGGAAAAGCATAAAGAAGTGATTGTTGCCTTGCTCCTGGGTTTGGGTGGATCAGGGACTGAATGCAGATTAATCCCAAGCTTCAAGCTCTGATTACTACTGAGAAGTAAAGAGTAGGTGCTGATAACTGGACGGATGTTAACAAGGGTCTCAGCATCTCACTGAGCAATAGAAATCTTGCCATGCAGCTGGAACAACAGAGCCCTTCTCTCTGAACCGTTAGGATGGAGTAAAGGACTGTTGGCACATTGGTCCTGTTGATTTCAGCTGGACCCTGTGAGAGTAAAGGCTAATGTGGTAGGCCCAAGGTATGAAAGGAAGCATGTTTGTACATCGTGTCTGTGTGTTTATTGGTGTGTGCAAATACATATACATAATCACTCATTTATGGTTGTGAGCCCTCAAATAATACTGAAAAATAAGTAATTTCATGACTTTGTTTTGGTTGATAAATCTGATGATTGCTTTGATTTACAGCAAGTTGCAGACTTAGTAAAAGAAGATAACAAACAAAGTTAACATATATGCTACCAGAAAGATTCGGGCAATCTGTGCCTTTGCAAGCGATCGGGAAGCTTCCATGGAAGCTCACCCTCATGGAAGGCAAGCTGGTCAGCTTCTCCTGGCACTGCGTGAAGGAAAGAGATAAAAAGTAATTATATTCTCTTCAGTGACCACACTCCAGTTGCAAAGGCTCACATGGCTCTAGCTTGCAGATAAATCTTTCTAGCTGGGCTACTCATTACTCTTACAACAGTAAATATAAACATTGATGAGTGCAAATGTAGACTGTTACAGAATTGTGTGATATCTGAAAATCTTGCAGCTGCTCTTACTCCCAATTAAGTCCAAGTTCATCTGGAGGGACTAGGATTTATAGAACTGAGAATCCGTAAGACTTGGGAAAAAAAAAAAAAAAACCAAACCCAAACCCAACAGTCTTTTCTCTATCTGGAAAGTTACAGAGCAATCAGCTTGAATGACAACACGGTCTCACCCTGATCTTAAAGCTGATGCTGTGAACGCTCAGTGCCGAAATTAGACGCCATTTTAGTTGATATCTTTTTAACCTGATAGTATCCCCATGCTGCAAAAAAATCCTTTGCATATTACATATTGGTTTAAGTATTTTTGCCTCAGGGTAATTTCAGTATCAGGCCCCTTCAAGTCCTAACGGGGGAGCAAGTGAATAAACGTACAAATATGCACAATAAGTATGCAAAGACACTGCCTCTATTCTTATCACAGACGGCTTGATCTAAATTTGTTAACATATAGAAATGGAAAACACTGCAATTAGTGTTACACTAGAACTTGTATAAAAATGTTGATTTTCCACCTAACCTCTCTTGCAAAAGCATTTAATTTTTGATAATGTATAGAATGGTTATTTTCAATTCAAAGTTTTTCTTTTTTTTAAAAAAAAAAAAAAAAAAGAACCGTAGTAAGTTTAATCACTATATACCCAATGGTACTTTCAGTTCCACTTTTGATATATTTATGAAAATTCTGGGCTTATCTTGCATATCTCAGTTGTGTTTTCTCCAGTCTTTCATGGTTGACAGAGTTAGAGTTGTAACTTAGTTAAGTTGGTGAGCATTAGATCGTTAGCGTCCCTTAAAAAAAAAAAAAAAAAAAGAAAAAAAAGAAAAACTTAGGGCTGACGAGCTAATGCTATTCTAAGGGCAACTAAAGAAATAATTTTATAATGAGTAATTTTTTGTAAATGTTCCAAAATATTTCAAGTTGACTCACAGATCTGCATCCTTCGTTACAAAATTTTAATTTAAGTGATATGTTTAAAGTCTTGAAAATAAAAGAACAAAAGAACTTGGTACAGAAGATACAAAACAATGTAATCTGTTATGTCCTCTTACTATTACCCCTCTTTATCAAGAAAATAAAAAAAAAAAAAAGAAAAAAGCCAGCAGCCTACACAGAGCCAATTACACAAAGGAATCGAAAGCAACTGCAGCCTGTGAAAATATTGCCAGTCACAAATTCACCATGACACAATGCAGAGGAAGCTACAGTTTGAAGCCCAAGCTGTCAAGTCTGATTCTGGAAGTCTCAAAACACGTAGTTAAACTCAGCCACATTAGGGAGATATTCAAGGGAGATGGCTAAGGGGCATACGGGAACTACCACATTCCTATTATCTTGCCTAACCTGAGTTTCTAATACCAACATTAAAGGAAATCCTGAAATTAGTGAGAGAAAAGCAGCGCTGTGGGGTTCAATGAAAGGGAGTAACCACTGGAAGGAAGGAAGGAAGAAGGAAGGAAGGAAGGAAGGAAGGAAGGAAGGAAGGAAGGGAGGAAGGAAGGGAGGGAGGGAGGGAGGAGGAGGAAGGAAGGGAGGGAGGGAGAGAGGGAGGAAGGAAGGAAGGGAGGAAGGGAGGGAGGGAGGGAGGGAGGAACTTCTCACTTAGCACTGAGAGACAAAGTAGTACTACTTGATTTGAGAGTAAAGACAGTAAAGAAATAAGGAATCATTTTGGTTGTAATGGAGATTTGTACTGATTTCTTGAACCTGTTGCTCAGTCTTTCAAATGACCTACTGTGTTATTTAGGAACTGCAAAAGTACAAAAAAAAAACCTTACTAGAGGTGCATTCATCTCCGTTGCGTCCACTGTTTTTTCCGGTAGTTGTAAGGTATTGAAAGTGAAAGGCCTTATTATACTCCCATTGAAATAGTGGCAAAACCACTGTTGATTTCAAGGGGAACAAGACAGAGATCAAAAATAGATTTGGTACCTGAATGTCTTAATTTAAACACCCAGTTTTTAAATACAGATGGCCAAAGCGTGGAATTAGGAAGTTTATTTTGAATTTTTTAAATATTCATTTTTCCTGCATTTTGAATACCATAATACTGCCTTTTAAACATTTGCTAGTACTGTGTTTTAAATTTAATCGTAGCAAATGAGCTGAGTTTCTTCTCTCATGCATTTTTATTCACGTCCATGTAGAGCACTGTGAATGCTGTGAACAGAGGCTATAAACTGTATGAAGTCAGCTACAGCCACATGGAAATGAAGACTGAAAAGCAGGTCTGCCTCATTACCCTTGTAATAGTTTGGTTTACTGCTAGAGAGAAGGGTTTGGATATTACACTTTTCTTTGTTTCTTCTGTTTCTTGGATAAGGTCTTAGAGAAAACTTTTGGAGTAGGGAAAAAAAAAAAATCCCCAAACTTCAGGGAAAATTTTTGTTTTATACAGTTATTTTGTTTTATAGAAACAATTTCTAGTCCTGCTAAAAATAGAAAAGACAGTCACTTTGCACACAATTGGGAAGGCAAAGTAAAACTTCTCTCTTGTCAGGATATCAACAACAGTTTTAATGGAAATTTGTATTCAACAGACCAATAGCCAGCCAACCAGAGTTTTGCCTTCTCAAAAATGCCTCTTCTCAGAAGTCTGTATTTGAAAATTTTAAGGCTAGAAAGCACCATTGCGATAGTTTACTCTGAACATATAATATCATAACATGGGCTGTAGGACTTCAAGATTCCAGTTAAAGACCACCCACACCATTTTTTTCACCAGTTAATTTTCTCTGTCCTTAAAAACCTGCTGCTTTGTCTCTAACTTCGAGCTGTAGATCTCCCTACATTTGTGTGATAAATTGATGAGTCCTCTGCTAGCTCTTTTCCCACACGATGGCTCTTCTAGAGGGTTGAGTTACTTCACTGATAAGTTAAAAAGATCGCTATCTTTAAAAGTAAGCCATTTTCCAGTCCTTTCATTGCTATCAGTACCTTCTCTGTAGTCCCTCCAATTTATCATCATCCTTCTCGAAGCGCAGATAATTGAATGGGACTACTTTAGTAGTAGCCACACCACCAGTGCCAAGCAGAGGGGTAGCTTAACCTCTGTTCTCCTTCCTTACACGTCCCTTTTTGCATTGCCAGTAATCACAGCAGCAGTTTTGGCCATGGCACCACGTGAGGTGTTCCCAGTCAGGTCAGTTTTCTGCCAGCATTAGCATCACGTGTATGAGTTTCTTTAGAAACCTTCACCCCTCTATTCATTGTTTCCCCAAATGGCAGCTCACATCTAGAAATGATACAGCATACCTTGCGCGCTTCAGTAGCCACAGAGATTGTGTAAAGAAAAGCCATTTTAGAATTCTTGAACCAAAAATTTTGCATTTGGCAAGGGAAGCAATCCATGTGTCTTGCATTTTCCAACAGTGAATCATGCTTTAAATCCTGAGTAATCCCACTGAATTAAGAGGAACCTTTAAAAGTGTAAAATATTATATGACGCAATGTCGATGGAGACAGGGAACTATGGCAGGCTGCGTCTACACCAGCCTTAGTCTGAATCAGGAGTGCACTTCTGAAATGAACCTCCCGACTCTCCCCCCGCGCTGTGCTTTGGTACGCAGAGCGGAGCAGCTTCTGAGCTTCAGAACTGCTTTCCCTTTGGCTGACGCTAACCCAGATGGTGCATCCCAGGAGCATGTCCAAGGTGCTCCAGCTGACCACGGCCAGGCAGTCTGTGGGACCAGCCTGGGGCTGGACACCCCCAGCCCCGAGAGGCATCTGGAGGCTGATGTTGGTGTGATGGCAGATGTTTGGTCCCTACAACCACTATTTCATCCTACCCACCTGCGCCGAGCTACTTGCTTATCTAGACAGAGACACCTCTTGTTCCATGAAACTCTTGTTGGCTTGCTCTGTGTGTGCGCTCCTTGTGCGAGGGACTGGGCTCTCCTTGAGGCTGTCCTGGCAAAGATCCCACTGGGCTCTTCCTATAGTCTGTATTGACAAGAACTCTTCAGGAAGATTTGGGGCCTACAGGAAAGACGAGGAGGGACTCTTTATGAGGGAGTGTAGCTATAGGACAGGGGGGTAATGGTTTTAAACTGAAAGAGGATAGGTTTAGATTAGATATTAGGAAGAAATTCTTTACGGTAAGGGTGGTGAGACACTGGAACAGGTTGCCCAGGGAGGTTGTGGCTGCCCCATCCCTGGAAGTGTTCAAGGCCAGGCTGGATGGGGGGGGCTTTGAGCAGCCTGGTCTAGTGGGAGGTGTCCCTGCCCATGGCAGGGGGGTTGGAACTAGGTGATCTTCAAGGTCCCTTCCAACCCAACCCATTCTATGATTCCATGATTAGGTCTTCTCCAGGGGTAGGCTCCCGGTTCCCACCTCACTTTAGCCACTTTGATAAGTGTACTAGCAGGGCTGCTCCTGCTGCTGGCCTCACCTCAGAAGGTACAATTACCCTCACAGGACAAGGGGAGACATCCAACAGCACTGTCACAACACTCAGGACTCGTATACCTCCAGAATACCTGAGCACCTAAGGGAGATGATGCCCAGCTAACATGTCTCACATCCATAGCACAACCTCAGTGTAAGTCTGGCTTCTCCACAGGAGATCCGATCCCGCTGATTCTCTAGGCGTTTCACTCTCTGCAGCAAGCTCTTAGGTAGAACCATTTTCTCTTCTAGAATCTTTCATGGGAGGAAAAAAAGGCTTGAAATCATAAGCTGTACCAGGCACTAATTCAGCACAGCTGGGGAGATGCAACATTGCATGGATGAGGGAAGACAAGGAAAGAGATGATCACCTCCCTCTTCTTTCTATCCCAGACTGGCAGGAGGCCAATCTGTCTCTAAGAGTAAATTAGAGCAACATAAAAAATCTCTGTTCCATCTGAGGATCCCTAAGGGACCCATATAGCTAGCTCAGCCCTTCGTGTCAGCCCACTAAATAGATCAGAGGAGTGTAGATTACATACATCAAAGTTTCTGATTTATTTTACCTTAAGTAATAACAATTACACATGTTCCACATACTACACAATATCTTCCATACAGTAAATCGTAGCGTTTCCCTAACTTATTTAAATTTTTGTAACTGCACTTCGGAAGAATCACTGAATACATTCTTATCATCTTATATAAAGAAGCAAAAATACACTTGGCATTAACGCTTACCTAATACACAGTGTCCCCGAGCAGCGGGAGATGTGCATTGATTGTATAATGGCTCAGGGAAGAAACTATGAATAGTGCATCCCAGTTTGCAACCTCTGCAACAGCATAGCAGGATCAAAATGCTTATCAGAAATTATTGGATTCCTATTAGATTAGACTGAATGCCTATTAGGGCCCAAGGAATCTAGATCTTCTCATCTCAAAAAGGTGGATGAAAAATCATCACTACAAAGCGCAGGTATTACAAGCCACATGAAGAAAACTATGGAGAGAAAAAGGGTAGAGAGGATAGAAAAAGGATGAGACCACGCTCGCTTTGCAAAATCAAAACATTTTTGACAGTTTTGCTTTCCAAAAACTTTAAGACGAGGTCTCCCACTTTGGTTTTTGATTTTTGATAGTATTGTTTTACTCAAGAGGTCTGCTTGCACAAATGCTCGTGAACTAAGCAAAAGCTTTCAGTCGGGTCCAAAGATATCAATGAAGTAATATTTGAAGAAAAAAAAATACCAGTGATGGTCTCAATTCCTGAAAATATCTTAGTGAATCAGAATTTCCTTTTAAAATTGAAACTCTTGGTATTAACAAGTGGCTAAATGAGAAACCTTTTTTTGATGCTGCAGAGCAGTTGCTCACATGATTGAGTCTATGAGAACATTTTTCTGAAAAATATCAAATACTGTAAAGATGCTCACAAAACAGAAATCAAAGTTTGCTGCCATAGATGTGCTAAATAATAATAACAACAACAACAACAGTGTGCTAAAATTCTTTACTTTCCTACCACAAATTGTCTGGTGGGACAACTCATAACAGGAAAGCCAGGCGTATTTCTAAGTGTTGCAGAACCAGTGCCTACGATGTCACATTTCAGTTTATAGACTATCTACATATTGCTACATAAGAATTGCATACTGCAGCTGTATCCAAATAGCCTTGAGGCACCTAGTCAAGTTAAAACACCAGTTCAGTTTTCACTATCGTGTGAAAAGTTTGTATATTAATTCTCTTAAAAACTTAATTAGCAGATTAGCAGATCCACATTTTTTATAGTTCATAACAGGAGTAAATAATTAATCCATATTTCAGACTTTTTTTTTGTGAGGAGAATTATTTCACTACAGCTACATAAAAGCAGAACCAATTATTTATTTTTGAATGTTTCATTTATTCACGAGAAGTTACTTTTATCTGCATAGTCGGAGAACAGAAAAACATGATGTGGGGGGAAAACACAGTTAGAAACAGTTACCAACACAATACACAGTGATGAAGCACTAGAAAAATAACAATAGCTTTCATCTTTTAAAATGCAAAATATTTTGTCTTATGATCCCATTATCTCCGCAGTAGGCCAGCCCTGCTAGCCCTTGACTTTGATTGTTTCAGGTTTGGGTTTCCATTTTAATGAGGGTAAGAAACCGCAGCTCTGGCTTCCTTCGTTTGGAGCTGCAGGGTCACAACATTGACACCGATCACCATCGCTGCGTCACGAGTTATGAAACCGAAAAAAACAAGACTCTTGAAAACCTGGTGATTTCTTTTATACGTGGTCGCTTTGGGGTCTTCTGTTACGCAAAAGCCAAAATTATTGTAATGGCCAGAGCAGCAATTCATTCTTCTGTCTTTTACTCTACCATCACTTTATAGTTGGGGTATTTTTTAATTTTAATTGGAAAACCCGCAACTCTTTCTCATGGTTTCTGTGCTGCTCGCTTTAACCAACCCCAGCTTGAAAAAACCGCCTTCCTTGATAGACTTCATTTTAAGTTCTCGGCAAGCATTACATCAATATTTAACCTCGTCTCCCTGGGGGCTAGCCGCAGCCTGCCTGGCCTCCCGGCGTAGCTGAGACCGTGCCTGCCGTTGCCGCTGCTCAGACACAGCTACCGACAGATGGTCGGACTGGCCGTAGGTCCAGAAAGCGAGGAGAGGTAGGCAGTTGTGGCCGTTCAGAACTGCCCTCTTCCGCTTGTCCTGCAGGGCTTACACTGTGCAGGTTGTGCCTGGTTTAAAAGGAGTGAAAGTCACTTCACTGTGTCCATGTGAGGTTGCAATGTAATTTCCCCGTCATCACAATACCTTCCGTTCCCCACCACCCCATCTTTCCTTGCCCGGCTCCATCTCATGGCCCGCTCGGCAGAAGAATGTGTGTGGCTGGGCTCCAGCCAACCTGGGACAAGCTGGCCGGGTGGTGGCCCAGTGGGGACCATGGTGGCTTCCTGAGCCGGAGGTTCGGGCGCTGTGGTAGGAATATGGCCAGAGCGTCCGGGCAGTGTCAGATGAGCACGACAAACCAAAGACAGGGCTTGGATGTCTGTGCCGGGACAGACCTGTCCTGCCGCCCCTCACCTGCTGCTGAGGACATCCCCCTGCCCCGCTGCTTCCCGGCTGGGCAGCCCTCATGTGTGGCAGCCACATGGCTACTGGCGTGGAGCAAGCCTTGCCGGGCTGAGTGGCAAGGACTGGGGCGAATGGAGGGGATGAGAGCTTCGCTTGGTTTTACCAAAGCTTCATCCCTCCTTGCAGAACACAGAAGGAGTGGGAATGGTCCAGGCCTCCTTGCTGGACGACCAAGCCTGGGAAGCTACCCAAGTCTTGACACGGGACCATTTTCTGACGGGTTTGCCTCATTTGTAAGCCCACGGGACTTTTTTTTTTAAAAAGCAAACAAACGAAAAGCGCAGGAACTAAAAAAAAAAAAAAAAAAAAAAAAAATCAATGCCGTCTCACTATAAATCTGGAGGGGGTTTTGTTTGTTTACGTCGTTAAGTAATAAAAATCTAATGTAGGTTCTGCTTTTGTAAAAAAAAAAAAGTAAAAGTCGAACGGGAGCTTACTTAGAAGGGGAGACGTTTGCTTGTACGTCCGTCCGTCCGTCCGAGCGCTGATGGCCTCGCGCCGCCATCTCTAGGCTCTGAACACGACGACGCATCACGTGAGCCCGCAAAAACCGTTTCCCAACGTTTGAAGAGCTCCCCTTCCAACAGCGGGACGGGCGCGTGCGGCCCTCCTCTCGGTCGGGCTGCCTTGGGCGACGTCCTAAGTCTCCGTAAGAGCCCCCGGTAACAGCGCATCCGCCCCTAGGCTTTGGGCTTGAACGCGTAACGAGCACGAAATTCCCCGTAATGTCAAAATAAGCCTGAAAAAAGGAAAAAAAAACAAAAAACAAAACAAAACAAAACCATCAAAGTGGAAAGGTCATTTGTAACAATTTAATTAATTAATGAATAAACCTGAGTTTCGCGGCCTCGTGAGTGTGGCTGTCACCAAGATGAGGTGTCGTCCCCCCCACCCCGAGGCCGACACTCAGGCAACATCCAGATAATCTCATTATTTGCGTGACATTAGCCGTGAGGCCGGGGGGGGGGGGGGGAGGGTCGCCGTAAAAAAGCTCGGCGGCCCCCCCTGCGACGGGCCGAGCCCCACTCCGGCCTGGCGCAGGTACGAGCCGGGGGGGTGGGCGTGGAGGGGGGAAAGGGGGGCACGGCGTGTTTCGTGTGGGTGCCGGTGCGGCGGGGACTTTATTTTTTTTTTTAAATTTTTGGGGCGCGCAGCTACTCGCGGGCGTGCGGTAGCGGCGCGGCGGGGCGCCGCGGAGCGCGGTAATGATGTCAGCTTGTTATTTACTTTCCAAGCGCCGAGTGACGGGGCAGGGCGAAAGGAGAATCAATCAGCCGCCGGGTGACCCTCCAGGCGGAAAAAAAAACAACCAACCAGCCCAACACCCCCCCCCCCGCCCCGCCCCACCACCACCAAACCCCCAACGCCCGGGAGCCCGCCGCCGGAGCGGGGGGGGGGGGGGGGGAGGGGAAGGCAGCACGTGGGGCCGGGACGCGTTGCATCATCCGCCCGGCGCGGGGCCGCGCGCGCTGCCGCCGCCGCCCGTGTCGGGGGGTGGCAGGGTGGGGGCTGGGGACACGGGGATACAGCGGGAGGCTGAGGAGCCGCAACGCTCCCGGCCGGCCGGCAATAACGCCCCGTTCCTGCTGATTCACGGCGGCGGGGGCCGCGTCAGCCCGCCGTCACCCCGCGCGCGGCCGCGGCGTCACCGGCGGAGCGTGGGGGGGAGGGGAGGGGGAGCGCGAGCGCCGGCGGGTGCTACCCCTCCCCCACATCACCCCTCCCCCCCTCCCCCGCGAGAGGAGCGCGGGCCGTGGCGCCCTGCCCGCCTCGGTGTGTCGGGACCACACGTCATAATAAAAATGATGATAATAATTAATAATAATGGCAATAATTGCGATAGCGACGCGTTCCTCCGCGCCAGGCCTCAGACAATGCGGCCTCTGCAGGGCCGGGCCTGCTGCACCCCCACCGGCCCCGAACGTCATGATGATAATAATAATAGTAATAATAATAACGAAGGTGGTAATAACCGCCGCCAACGGCCGGGCCCGCGGCGGGCGCCGCGCGTGGGTGGGTGGGGGGTGGGCAGCGCGTGCCCCCGGGCCGGCGCGAGGACGAGGCTGACCCCCGCGTGCGTGGGGGGGATGGGGGGTTCGTGTGTGTGTGTGTGCGCGCTGGGCTTGTCGCCGTGTTTCTGTCACGGGTGGCGCTGGGGGCGGGGGGGTTGTGTGTGTGTCGAAGCGCAACAAGACCCATACCGACGCGCGGAGGCGAGTGGGCCGGGAGTCACCCGAGGGCACCCGCGGAGCGGTGGCGGGGACACCCGCCCCGTGTGCGTGGGGGCCGCGCGGGGGTGGGGGGAGGGCGCGGCGGGACAAGCTTCGTCCCCCCACGCCCTCCTCGCTCGCCCCCCGGTGTCCATCCCCCCCGTCCGTTCCCCGCCCTCCCCTCCCGCCCGGCGCTGGTGGCGGCGGCGGCGGCCGGGCCCCGGGCGCGGCCCGCTCCCCTCAGCGCGCCGCTAACAACCACCGCCGCCGCCGCGCGCCCGCAACGGCCCCGCTCCAACCGACGTCCCGTCCCCAACCCCCCCCCCCCCGCCCCGAGTTCTCACAGACCCGAGGCCGAGCGGCGGCACCCCCCGACCGCCATTCCGCCCCCAAAACTTTCCGCTTTCCCCTTCCCACTCTCCGGGACTTCCTTGTGCCGCCCGTACGCGGGGAGCGGGGCGGGGGGGGTGGGGGGGAGGAGGCGTGTGCGGCGGCGGCGGCGGCGGCGAGGGGGGATTTACCGTCTGGGCGCAGGCTGGCCGGGACCCCGGGGGAAGCGGAGTTGCACCATGCGCGGCAAGTGAGGGGAAAGTCTCCGCCAGCGCCACCCGCCGAAGTTGAGGCTTCCCCCCCCCCCCTTCCCCCCCCCCCCCCCACTATCCGCCGGAGCGGGAGCTGCGCCTTGGACGCCCGCTGTGTGAGGTGAGTTTCCGAGGCGGATTATTCATCCTGGGGACCTTACTGTTTTGGGGGTTTTTTTTCCTCTTTTTTTTTTTTTTTTTTTTTTTTTTTTCCTCACCGGCGCCGAGGTGACAAACGTCCTTCCCTTCCCCCCACATCCACCACCTCCGGAGCTGGGGGCCGGGGCCCGCTGCCCCCCGCGTCCCTTCGCAGCCTCCCCTGACCCGCCCGGGGGTGGTGGGGGTCGCTCAGGCGCTGCCTGTTACGACGAAGTTTTTTTGAACCTGGGCGTTTTTAGGGTCTGTTTCTTATTTAATTCTTTTTCCTTTTTGGGGGGGGGGGGGGAGAAGGGGGGGGAGAGATATGTGCGGGGCTGCCGTCTGGGTGGCGGGTGCGCTTTCCTCTGCCCCTGAGCAGACCGACCCCCGAGGGCGGGGGGGGGGGGGGGGGGGGGGGCTGGGGAGCAGTTTCTGGAGCGGCTCCCTACTTCTCAGATAGTGTTTTAATGTATTTAAAAAAAAAAAAAAAGAGGAGACATGCTCGGGTTGGGGGGTGGGGGGTGGGAAATGCGAGGTATTCACGCTGGAGTGTGGAGTTTGCAGAGCCCGGGTGGGGGAGGGGAGCCCATTCATCGCCAGGGTTTGAATCAGCAGCGGGCGGAGGGGCCGGTCGCTCCCGCACAGCGAAGTTTACTTCCAAGTAGGTAAACAAGTTAGTGGTGTGTGCGTGTCCCCCCCTCGCCCCCCATACCCTCCCTCCCCACCGCTGCCCCATGCTGCTGCCAGCTCCGTTGCCGGTGGTGCCGCCGGTGGAGCCCCCGGGGGGGGGGGGGGAGGGGGCTGGGGGGTGGAAGGGGTGGGCTGGGGGGGGGTGTGCTGGGTGCCGGAGGTGGGGGGCTGGCGGCCGGGCGGTGCGGGGCTGCAGCGAGGCTGCAGACCTGTTGCACAGCAGTTTGTTGCAGGCCGGTGTGCCCAAGCCCCGGTGCGGTCCCTGCAGGGGAACGGGGTGGTGGTGGGGACACACACACACACACACACATGACCGGTGGAGGACACCTTTCCCTCCACCGCTGTCATCAGTGCCCCGTTTTGGGGGAGCCCGGTGGGATCTTGGGGGTCGGTGTGATGGTGCGGTGCGGTGCGCGGCTCAGGGTCGATGTGGTGTGATGTACAGCGAGTGACCCTTGACCTATTTAATTATATGTTGTTGGGTTCTCGAGTAGACATCCTGCGCGGCACAAAAAGGGGAAAAAACACAAAGCCACACCCTGAAAGTTAGGCTTGCATGTTAATTTCTCAAAGTCGGTGTTTAGACTGAATAAAGGCTTTCCTTTATGTTGTCTTAACATGTCTCTTGCGGTTCTCCACGAGGACTTGTATGGCGTTTCTCCTTTCTCGACGCACAAGTCGTGAAGTGTGTATGTGTGTGTTGGTGGTGGTGGGGAAGTGGTCTGTTTGGTGAAGCTCATTGAGTGTTTCACAAAAAAAAGGAAAATATTGAAGCATAATGTTGTAGAAAACTGAAATAATCCATTGAAAAGAGTGCACCTCAAGTGATGATGTGAATAAAATGGAGTGTAAAATTAAAATTTCAAGACTGGTGTTTTAGACTAATAGTATGAAAACAAATATATTTATTGTGCCAGAGGGAAATCTGATTGTAGGTAATAAATACAAGGTGACAAATACAATGTCAGATCTTTTCTTCCTTAGCCCACTTATTAGCCATCCTTTAACTTTAGAGAGCGCTTGTGTGGCGTGTACAAGATTTAACATAATATACCTTGCTCACCATGTGGCTGCACATGCTGAATTTAGGCCTCTACCCATCCTACAGTTAGGGTACTGTCAAATACAGAGACACTGGGCAGGTTTTGAAGCAAATATATTCATTCTGTGGTAGCAGATGTTGTTGGCAAGAGAGCAGGATTGTCCTAGTGTGTTTCAGTGTTGGTTTGGGGTTTTTTTGTTTGTTTTTGTTCTTCAAAAAAAAAAAGACAAAACAATTACAGATAATAATTGCAACATCTCAGTGACAGTGATAGTAAAAAAGGGAAGCTTTCCCACAGAAGGTTTGTAGAGGGGGTGGGAGGAAAAAGGAAAGCGTGAGGGGGAGGATGCTATCACATTAAAAATACATTAAACCTTTCTTGGACTACATGCAATAATGCTAAAAACAGTGGAGGTTTGAGCAGAGCTGCTGAAGTCATCTCAGTTTAACACCTTCGGTGAGCTAAGCAAACAACCAAGGTTGTTTTTTCTTCCCCTAAGATGAAAAAGTGTGTTTCAGAAGCAAAGAGGGTTAAAAATTACACGTGCATGTAAACACTGGCAACTACACAACTGTCCAGGTCTCATAGGACAAAAAAAAGACCCCCAACCCTGTGCAGATAAGTTGTCATCTGAATACATCCTCTGCCCTTCCCCCACCCAATTAAGTAAGATAACTCCAATGTCCTCTGCCATGCCACTGCTGCGAGTTTTGCTGCTTGCTCTTCCCTTAGTGGGTGGCGAGTATCCTCCGTGCTCCACGATAAGGGTGTCAAAAGAGCAAAAATAAATTAAATCCTTGATAGGGAAGGATGTCTGTGTGTGGAATTGTCAGGCTTCTGCTCTGCTAGTTTGTCTGGTTTTGGTCTTCCCATTGATTTACAGACAGACTTTTCCGATTTCCATGGCAGCGGGACCAGAAGTTGACGTCTTGTCCACTTGACATGTCTAATGTGCTGTGCTTCCTCGAAGAGGTTCCTGAATGGATACTCCTCTGGCAGTAGCAGTCATTAAAGGCCTACATCTGTAAACTTGGAAGGAGTAGAGGAGAAAGTCCTTCAGCATGGAAGGGATGTTGTTTCTCGGTAGCTGAGATAAGTCAGCAGTGTGATAAGCTTCAGATTTAGCTATATGCTGAATTCGGCTGATTGTGGAGGCTGGAAAAGCCATCCCAGGCCTTCAGCCTGGCGATCGCTGTAGATGGTGGGTGGGTGAGTGCTTCAGTGCCATTAGCTCTTGCTATTTTCTGTTGGCCTTTATTAGAGTCCAGTGCTAGAATTCATGATGTAGTTGGTATTGAACTGATGTTGTTTATATTTTAGTAGTGCCAAGGGGCCCCCATTCAAATTGGGGCCGTTTTGGGAATATTGTAGACAAACAGTTCTTGCCCTGAAAAGGTTGTAATGTGAGTAAGTGAGGGAGACAAAAAGCCAAGAGCGTAAATGGCGGAAAAAAACTGACTCAGGGGAACAGCAGCTGATTGTAGTGGCTTATCAGCAGGACAACAGTGTGACCTCAGCTGGTAGGAGGAGAGTTGTTAACACCTGGCGGTGCCGCTGCCCATAAATCTGCGCAAAGAGGGTGTGGGCATCCCTTCACCTTCGCGACATGTGAACCATACCCTGCATTCTCTTTACTACTACTCTTTTAATGCCTGGTATTATTTTAGATTATGTACACCAGCCTGCCTATAAAACGATCAAGGTTTTATAACTCTTGAGGGCAGATTCCTTTTTTTCATAATCTTCATTATGAGGCAAGATGGAAGTAATTTTGTAAACTCTTTTTCAGCTGCTAAATTAAACTCCATTCCCTCTTCCCCTCCCGTCTCTTGCCTATTTTTAGTTAGGAGGAAATAACTGACCTCTTTACAGCAAAAACCCAGACCCCCTGGGTGCCATTTATAGGTTTCTACCAAATGGCCTACTTGGACGAGTTGGTTGAAATTAAACAAAAACATTGGAACTATGACTCTACATAGGAATAGCAGCCTTCCTGTCAATATGAAATCTGTCATTTTAATGATACTGAAACAAACGTCCAAAGGTGGAAAACAGGGTTTAGGTTATTTTTCTTTTCTTTGTTAGACAAGAGAATATTTAAAGGCTTTTTTTTTTTTCTTTTGTGTCAGTCTGGTCATTAATATAATGGAATTTCATTTAAGAATAGCTGACACTATTTTGTTTTACAAACACAAGAATACCCCCAAAGTTAGGGCAGTGTAACAGCTAGGGGGAATCAAATAAAGAGTGTTCAATCTCATAAGAAAAGGTCATCGTTTCTTACCAGTTTTCTTCTTGTGTAGAGATATTATCCTAGATAGAGATTTATAAATGATAGTTACCGATATCCAGTAATTCCATAGAAATAAAAAAAATAGCTTCTGCTAGCTTAACTGAAAGCGAGTTTAGCTATGGATACATGCCAGTTTTTAAAGGTTAAGGAGCACAGGCATCTTGTATCGCTTTTCTTGTGCATATTTGTATTTAGTTTAAGAGATATTGATGCTGTAAAAACATTGGACTCTAGCAGCAGGTGTTGGATTTCTTCATTTGTTGTTTGTGGAGAGAAGAGTATGTAGGTGTACATGCAGTCTGTATATTGCCTCTGTAATCCTCTGTCCAGGTCCCAGCCACCAGTCCCTTTCTTTATTCTGGGTTACGGGTACGACTGTGATAGGAAAAGAGGCTTGGGGTTAGGCGCATCTGATCGTTTGGCTTCCACTTCTATTGTCTTGTTGACTTTATGCAATAAAAGGGCCATCATAGTGTTTAACCTAATTTCTTTACCTTCTCTATTTGTAGTATGGACAATCCATACATTTCTGCTTGTCCTATTTAAATTGGAGTGCATGTAAAGAGTCATAATTTTATATGAAGTTACAACGGAATTTTATGCCAAGAACCCTGTGATATCTATGCAATACAAAATAATGGCAATAGTACTGTAGTACGAAGAAGCAATTATTTTAATGTTTTAGTTAAGCCCGTTGTGTTGAGTCTTAACTCATTTGCTATGAGAAGTTACACAGTAAGCTAAACACATGGACAAAACGGTGCCTCTTGGTCTTTAGGTGACATGACTTGTGGCCTGTTTGTGAATAGATGAGTAGCACTAATAATGAGATATATATGTACACACACTAGTCAAAATACTTTTGTCTAATTAAGTGCTGAGTTTTCTTGACTCTGCCATTGGAGGGTGAAACAAGGCTTTTTAAAAAGCAGTGTTCTCCGTTAATGTGTAGCAGTTACTCTATACATTGCTCCACTGCCATTCAAAATGCGATTGCATTTACTGACCTAAATTTCATTTGATCTCCCAAGTCTTAGTTACAGTTTAACCTCTTACTGGTATGTAGTGGGTTTAGAATGCGTTTTCTCACATAAAATTATAATTTTGTTAGGTGGAAAGCTGTGGTAACATCAAATATGATTTTATTTTTTTTTCTGGTTGAAACACAACTTTCCTGTACTGGCAATAAATTATTGATACAGCAAAGAAGCAATGTTTTTCCCTTAGGCATTAAAAATACTTGGAAAATATCCTTTGACGTTATCTTTAAGAAAACAAAGAGGATTTTCTTTTGGTGGACAGATTCCCTTTGTCATTCTGCAGAGTAATGCGTTTGTTGTGCTCCTATTTGAAGACAGCAAACTACACTGGATGCACAACTTTGGCTTCTGCTATATTTTACTGGGTAGCACTATCAGCTCTTTATTAATCCTCTGCCATTGAATGTACACTCTGCAGAATATTCTCCAGAGTTCAAAAGTGAAGCCAACTATTTATGATGTATATTTCTGAACTGAATAATCATGTTATAATAGCACCACTGAAAGGAAGCTGTTGCATTGTTATGAGTAATGTGTATATAGCTGCTGTCGTGTTTCATGCTTAGAAGTGTCCACTGATGAGTTTGTGCTAATTGAACACAACCCTGTAGCCTACAGCAAAACCATTGGAAAGGTGTTCTTCCAAAAGAATTGACCTTCACAGTGTATGGTAAATACATACATGAGACATGAAGTGAAGTAAAAATACAGATTTTTTGCAAATCCATGTATGTTGGCAACTTAGAATTAGGAATTGTTATAACCATATGATTGTTTCAGTGTTGTCTATGCCAGTGGTTTTAGTCTAGTTGCTACTGGCAGAGGATATGCGCGTGTCCAGAGACTGTATTAAGACAAAAGTATTAAGACTTTTGTTAGCATATAGTCTCAGTTGGGATTGTTGACCAATATTGAATTTCATGGGTACTGTTTAAAATGAACTATGCTAATTGCCCTATGTGCATGCACAGGTACGTATAGGTATGTAGCTAGCCTTAAGGTAGTCTGAAAAGTAGCTTTGGAGAACAAAGGAGTCACTCTGAGGTTGGAGAAGGGTGCTGGAGTGTGTTGAATAAGCTCTTAAACCCTGAACTAGGATATGCTCAGGTTTCAGGCTTCAGTGAGCAGCATCCGAGGTGATGCAGAGCCAGCAAAATACATGTAGGACTGGGCCAGGCTGGATGTCAGGTTTTGGGAGAAGACAAGAGTTGCAGCACCCTTTAACGATGTGCTCGCTGAAATGCGGCAAAGTCAGGAGTGGATGAATACTGTGCTTGTACATCTGACTGAGCATGGTGAGACCAACTGAAGAGGTACCATATGTGGCTGGGGGATGCATTCAGACTTCAAAAATGATATCATCTTCATTTTTTTGTCCTTTTTTTTTAATCTATTCTGTTCAGTTTTTGGTTGCTTTTAGAAGTAAAATTTAAACCACGATCTCAACAGAGAGATCAAGGCAAAATTATCCTCTTCCTAGCGTTCTCCACAGACAGGGTCGAGCTTTGCTGACTGGGTAGGACAGAGAATCCAAGCACAGACAGTGCCTGTTCATATTGTGGGGATTAGTTTCCAAGGATATCTATCTGGTGCTTTTTACAGTCACAGAACAAGCTTAACTCTTCTTGTGCCCTTTTACATGCACACATGAATTAGACCCCTAGGAATATGATTATAGAATTGATTGAAACACACCAAATATTTTCTGATTTTTTCAGAAGGTATTGTTAATGCTACCAATTATATGCATTGAGCTCTCTTTCATTGTAGCTTGTTTGCTGTTGTTTTGGGGTTTTTTTACTTTTTGGGTTGAGTTTTGTCCTTTTTCAATATAAGAGCTTCTGTAATTTTATGTAGTTTATGTAATTTACTTTTTAATTTGTTGACTTTAAAATAATGTAATCTGGAAGGCGCAGATAAAAGGCAGGCTTGAGGATTATTCTAATGAGGAACACATCTTCCTTCCTATCCCAGTTGTCAAAAATGAAAGTAAAGAACAGGCAGGTACATTTTTTTAATAACATTGCATGATGTTCATAAGAGAGATTTTGTGTCATTCTGTGAAAGGTGTTCAAGGTTTCTTTATTTCCATTTTGACTGTTACTGGTTCTTTTTTTTTTTTTTGGGGGGGTTGATGGTGTTATTAACAATGTTCATTTGCATTTGTAGGAATCTGTTTTTATATTAAAAAACCCAAACACGCTTGGCTCTGATACTTGTATCTGCTTCTGTCAATAAGTATCTTACATAACCAGTTAATTTAAATGAGTCAATTGGTTTAAAAGTAGCGCATGACAGTCTATCATAAAAATTCATCCAGCTTCGTTCTAGCAGGATTTTATGTGCTTGGAAAAAAACGTAAGGCAAGCTGAAAGGATTGCCTTAAATACAATATTAGAGTGGAAGGAAACACCCTATTTATTACATACAGCTCAAATTTACTAAGGTGTTAATATAATGATGACTGTCACGGCTGATGAATGAAATCAGCTTTTCTGGGAGACTACCATCATGTCTTTACTATCTAGTCTGGTAATGCGGGGTATAGTATGTAGCTTAGGCCCTGATGGACAGTTTACAAAAAGGAGGAAGAAGAGCGGGAGTAGGTTACCTCAAAAGCTAGACTCCAGTGGTTTTAACCTCTGACCGTCAAGTAGCCAACAAAAATTTTTTAGGAATTTTGGGAACTGTATTGTTTTTTTTCTTGGCTAAGATGGCATGCCTTCAAAACACTCATTCCTGTGTATTTCTTCAGTGTTATGATGGCAATGTGTATGGTATGTGGGTATTTTCTAATATGTTAGTGTTATTTTGTGGTTACAGCAATGGCTTTTTGTGTGCGTCTGGTTTTTGTTTTGCATGTTTGTATGTTTGTTTGCATATGTGCTCTCTGCTGGATTAAATGTTTTATTTTAAATTTTGCTTAGGGTAAAAAATATATTCTTATGGATAATGGTATCTATTACATTACCAACAGCATATATTTTGGGTTAAAAAAAACCCCACTTGAAGCATGGAAGAGTTCTGTGTTCTCTATTGGCAACATGTTAAATGCAATTATACATTGTCAGTTTGGTCATACTCAGTGAATGGTGGCTTTGTAGATAAGGTTTGTTGTGAACAGCAGGTGTTTAGGTACATGCAGTCTGGTATGAAAGAAATAAATTTAATTTCGTCTTACTAAAAATATATAGTGACCTGTATCCTGTACATATTTAATAAGTGTTCAGATAATTATAGTGAATACTTTTGTAGTTTGAATACTTTTGTAGTTGTTTGCTTCTGTATTTGTATTGCCAGAAGATGTTTTTTTTGAAGTACAACATTTTTCCTTTTTTTTTTTTTTTTTTAAGTAAATTTGAGTATATATCTATTAGAAGAAGAAGAAATCTGTTCCTTAACATCTTTACAGGGCAATTGATAGGGCACTCCTTTCTGCAGCTGGATAAATAAATCATTTACATTCCACTTATAGTGGAATATCTGCCTACTATCCTACAGAACTACTATGAAGATTTTATTAATGACTAGTTTGAAGAATTTTAAAAATCAAAACACATTGTCAATTTATTTTTTTGCTAGTTTATTAAAAAGTGTGAATGTAAAATTCTGCTTACTAAAATAAAATCCCATTTTCCATCAAATTATAAATTAGGATAGCAAGGTATCAAAAGAAAATTATGAAAAAAAGTTTTATTTCCCTTTCAGTGGTCAGTTTAGAGTTAGAAGTAATGATTGCTTTTTTAATTTTATGTTAATCTGTAAGTTAGTTTCTTGGCTAACAGTTGGGTTTAGGGTATTAGATTGCCTCCGAGTCCGAAGTTTTGTAATTGGTTTTAAACTTTTTTTTTTTTTACCACCCCCATCCCCAGTGAAAACTATTGGAGTTTCCAGTGAAATTTAAGAGGTTTTATTTTAATGGATATTTTCTGTGTTTCATAATTTTTCTTTCTGACAGCTCCAGGATACACAGGTAACACCAGCAAGGACAGAGCTGGTGATACATTTGTGTTCTGAACATTCAACAAATCCTGTTATAGCTATGGCCTGATATTGCAAAAATGTATTTGGCATGTGCAGGAGACTTCTAGGATCAGGCCTTATATGATGGCAGCACAGATTCTTGACTGATAAGTAAATGTTTCTGAGGCTTTTTTAAAGCGACGGATGACGTGCATGATTTTAGCTTTAGTCCGGACAGTCAGTGTTCTTGTAATGAAACAGAGATTGTGGTGGCCATCTCCTTTCCCATAGCCCACATAAGAAGTTTTTTGTATGGTGTAACTTCCACAGTCTATTTTGAATACCGTTCTTATCTGTGTTCTTTGAAGTTTCTGTAGCTGGCTAAGATGAAGTCAAGATTTAGAGCCGTTTCCTTAAAATATGCAGGAGGTGTGTTGGCTGTGTTGAAATTTTCTTAGGCTTAATATTTTGCAGTATAGAGTCTAAGACTTAGCAATTTGAGGTTGCAGACACATGCACTGGGGAGTTACCAGCTTAGATGGATGGTTGTATCCTGTGACTTTTTTCAGTCAAGTGCCCTTAGTTTTTTAGGCCAGCCCACATCAAAAGGTCTAAGAAACTCTAGCAGCAGCCACCCATAAAGCAACTGGCAAGCAGTGGCTGGATGCTCTCGTCTCTGCCTGTCTAGATCATGTATAGTCTCAAAACTATTCTTCCATCTGCAACGTACCATATAAGAAACCCAACACATCAGGTCCGGCACCTGATCCTTGTCTTTTGTGTAAGGGTTGGTTACGAATGCCATGCCCTCTGTCAAGACCACATGCCAGCCTTCCCACGCAGCGATGGGTATACTCCACGTGTTTTACATTGGCCAGAGGCTGGAGCTATACTTTTTCTAATCTGTTCTGCGATGAATCTCTGCAATCTGGCTCTCATTGCTTTGTACAGACCGCAGCACCAAGCCTACCTCAGCTGACCGGTTAATGCCAGCTAAGCAAAGCCTTCTGCAGATATGAGTCCCGCAGCTCGCTTGGTTGACACCAGGGAGACTCAGTTGGAAGGCGGCCTGACAATATGTAGTGCAACGCTTCATCGTGTTAGATGCTGGTCGTAGAAATAAATACGAAGGTTTCACTGCTCCTAAATGCAAAAAAAAAACCAAACCCAACCCAGAATGGGAATGTCTGTGTGCTGGTGATGCAGTGTATGTATTTAATTTACTGTTTTTCTCTGGGGTTGTTGCTCTGTGTATGTCAACACAGGATATTATGCAGTGGAAAATTATGCAGAAGTAGCATTAAGTTTATTTTTCTAACCTTAAAAATAAATTTTGTGACACAAACTTTTTTCATTTGATGACTCAGATGTTCTACAAATAGTTGTTTTACATAAATATATAATTATTTATGCTGTTAGCATTGTCTTGATGGTTATTTTTGTCTCTGGAAATACATATGGTTATTTCTCTGGTGTCTCAAGTGGAGCGAATGTCTTGCCAGCCTATTTAACGTGCTAACGTATGTGAGAAAGTATGCCCTGTGGCCTGAAACATCATTTATGTATTGCCAATTGCCTCAGTCTTTTAATTTCTGTTTGTATGCATTGCATTTGGTTAGGTTGAATTTATTATTGATTTCAACTGTTTGCAAATATTCTACTGACAGACCGTTTGCTTGTGTCTCCTTTGAGCCAGCATTTTACCCTCATTAGTCTATGGATGTGTTCTTTTGAATGTTAGCCAAATGCATTCATAAAACCAGCAAAATTAAAAGAAAGAAAAAGTATGAGAACTGTGTGACCTATTATTTGTAAACAAAATTACAAAACTGCCTTTCAGTGTTTGACTTTATATCATGCTATATATTTTTTTCAAGTTTTTCCTTTTTATTCTCTCAGGTTTTCTGAGCTTCTTGCTATACACAGCTATTTGCTCCTAAGTTTTAATTGCTGTTTTCTTTTTTTGTACGTTCTTGTTTGATTTGTTTTTGAAGACTAAAGCTACTAGGTAAATAAAAGCAGCACTATTTACCAGTTCTCTAATTCTGTAGTTTCAAACCATGGCTTGCAAGCTGCTAAGGAACACACAAATTGTTTTTTTAGAGGAGGGAGAAGGAAGTCTATTGTCATTCTGTTCAAATTCACTGTACAAGGTATCTTTATAGGTCCACAAATTTAAAGAGATTAAAAGCCACTGATCTAATTATATTGTAAACTTCTTAAGGATGCGATGATATCTATTTTTATGGCTTACTGCTTTGTGGGTGTATATATCATTATCCAAGTAATAATCTTTGTTTTTACCGAAGGTAATTTATAGCAACATTAAATTTTGGCATCAGTTTTGTAATACTGTGTAAATTTTTATGAAAATATCCCTTCTTTTATGTAGGGCTGTGATCAGTATTCTCTGATAGAACACAGATTTGGCTGATCTTTAGTTGCACAAAGAATAATCTAGAGAGGACCATTTGGATTCCTTTAGTTTGTATTTATCAGGTCTGTCACATAGCAAGCCTGCTCAACTGATTTTTCCTTTCTTTTTTGGGGATCTTAGGCAGTATTGGTTTTGTTTTAGACTCAGCCATTTATACAGTACCATCACATTTCAGTAAATGTAAATTCTTGCATCTCAAAATGTGAAGAATTTTGTTATTTGATGTTACTACATTTCTGTTCTCTCCTCTGCTTGAGAGCAGCACTCCATGTTAATGTTAGGAGGGGTTAGGTAGAGGAGGTGTGTATGGTGAGAGTGGGGGTGGGAAGTAAAACAGGCTCTGGCTGTTTACACATTCCAGGCGACCATAGATCTGTTCTCTTTGAGGCCTAAAATATTTTCCTTTTCGCTATCAGTAGTGCAGATCTGGGGTATTTGGGCATACTGCCAATAAAAATAAATAGTAATATGTTAATCCCTTAGATTGAAATGTAATAAACTGTATTCTACCTTTATGTGCATGTGCATAAGAAGAAAGATAAACAGCACTTTGTAATTAGAATATGACATTTTTAGAAGTCCTGAAAATTACGACTATTGCTATACTTTCCTCAAGAATTGCCTATAAAAGGAAAAAGTAAATTTGACTCTTTCCTTCTTGCTAGTTTGTTCCAAAGGGAAAGTCACACAATTAAAATATTTTTACTAACTAGATTTTCTGTTTTCACCATGATAACCTTTGGCTCAAGGAGCTATCGACAAGTCCCTCTTTCTGATTTCTATGTAATGCATGTACGTACCTGCATTTTTTTCATTTATTTTGAGGTGGATTTAGTCTGCTTTGTAGTCTTTCATTTGATTATTCTGGTTTTCAGCACTTAGGTTTCAGAGTTCTCATGAAATTGGATACACAAAGCCATCCACCTGCATTTTTTTTTGTTTGAATATTGGAAATTATTTCCTGCAGACTGCACTAAAATACAGACTGAGCAGGCAGGCAGATGAATAATGATTTCTTCCAGGTTCTGCATAATGTAATGAACAGACCTTCTGTTTGTTATTATTTATTATCAATGTTTGTATACATGTGATTTTCCTCCCTGAAGCTTGCTATCTTGGGCATCTTAAAGCTCTATTCTATGTGTGCCATTATTGGTTTTTTTTCCCAAGTGGTGCAGTCATGCCCCTTAGTCACGCCAGCAACTTGCTTTGTCACTGGGACTTGATGTGACTCAACTTGTTATTGTTTCTGCTTTCTAAACAAAATTTTTTGCCCTCCAGAAATATTAGTGTATATTGATTACACCAAAAACCAAGACAGTCCCACTGAGATAGCAGCTGTTACCTTCAATCTTAAGACCATCCTAGCACATGCAGTGCAAAAGGTAATTCAGACTATACAGTTTTTTTCCAAAGGCAGTTAACTGCTTAAAACTTTCTTGCATAGCTGTGACTGTCATCTAATCAGCGTTTAGAAGCATTAAGACATTTTCTGAAAAGCAGTAGGCTACTTCAGCTAGGCCACCAGCAACTTGGATAAACACATGGTAATATTCCATCTCTTGACTACATTTTTAGGAGCAAAGTACTGCTCTCCTCATGTAGCGACCTGGATCTAAAGCTAGAGGTTGTTTGGGGTTGCTGTCAGGCAAGATCAGACTGTTGAGTTTAACCTAATTGGAAGTAAACACTAGGGTTACCTGCACCTCATTATTTCTGTGCTTTTATGACAGACACTCAAGACTGTTTGTATACTGGCTATGGCTCATGCTGATTACATTGTTAATAATTTGTGTGTCTGTGTACTAGCCCTGTGCTTTTAGAGGCCAAACATTTTCAAATATAGATACCTAAATAAGTGGCTTGGTTTTCAGAAGCCTTGAGTATGCACAGCTCCAACTGAAATTAGAGGAATTAGTGGCTGCTTAGTACCTGGATAAGTAATTACTCTTACTCGGGAGTCTAAATACAAGGGTGCATCATAACATTCTGACAACAGATCACCTCCCTCTTTTTTTTTCTTTTTCCCCGAAGGTAAATAAAGTAGTACTTTTAAAAAGTACTTTAAAAAGATCCTTCCAAATGACTACCGCCAGTCTGTGTATAGATTTTTTTTTTTTTTTTTTTCCCTGTCTTCATATGTTTCTTGAAAGGGCAAAATTTGGTCCTGATCTTCAGAAGCAGCTCCGTATTTAAAATACGTGTGACTGTGAAGGTGGTATATGGTTGGTATTGAAGTTAGGGGATCTTTACTGTAAATTTGTAGTAAGATTGCTTCCCATATGTGTTTAGTTTTATTTAAAGTAACATTTGATGTAGTGGAAAGATGTATTATTATGTAGTAGTGGTTTGATTTAGTATTTATTACAAATATTTCCTACCTTGAAAAATCAGGAAAACATGTTTTGTGGTTGAAATAGTAGCAACTGGGAACCTTGATCTTTTTTAAGCAAAGAAAAACCCTAAAGGAACAAAAATATAAGGTATAGTGATCTAATTTAAAAAAAAAAAAAAAAGACAACCAAATGCTTCTCAAAATTAAACAGATTTACATATTAATTATGCATATGAATATCTAGAATGAGTAGTATCAAATGAACTTTGCAATTTGTATGTAATTCTTATAAAGTACAGACTTGGAGGTTGTTTTTTGGTTGTTTATTTTTCTTCCCAGTACTTTAGAGTTATCTGAATGCTGGCTGAGGACAGTTTAGTGAAAGATATTTATTAAGAGAAATTTGATGTGAAAAACAAAATGTGATGGACCCGTAAAACAGTAACTTAGACTTCCTTCTCATTTCTTTCTCCTTTTGTTTAGGTTGAGAATGTGGACCTGTATGAGGCATACTCTAGGCTGTTTAAATATCAGCAATTAATTTCAAGGCACAGAAACTATGAAATGAAATTTTAGATATACACTTAAAGTTTCAATTATCATCTCTTTTGCAAGTTGACAGCAGTTTTTGACAACCAATCGCAATATAACAAGTTTACATTGTTGACCTAGCAAAACAGTCTGGGGTTAATTGTTCAACACTGCATATACAACTTAATTGCTTTCTTTAGAATTGTTAATTAGTATTTATTATTTTTTGTTTCCTGGAAATCTTAGTTATAAATCTGGCTGCTGCAGTAAACAAACAAAAAAAGTGAACAGTAGGGCCCTGTCACAGGAGCATGCAGCTTCTGATGGAAAGAGGCCATTTTTGTACTTCATTTATTTCTTCAACCCAAGCCAATCAACGAGTAATATGTACATTTACGTAGTTGTACAGCATATAACTTTGTATTTTTATGAGTCTCTGTTCAAATGAGGAGGGAACCCCACCTCCCCAGAATATGTGAAAACATGAGGACGGTTTGTAGTATACCAGCAAGCTGCTGTCCCAAGAGACCTTTCACAGTTAAAAGTAAGCTAGAGAAAAGGAGTATAATTTGGTCCTTGCAGGAGGAACACGTCACCCAAATGACAGGTTTTTTGTTGGTCTTTTGCAGTTGCTGTTTCAAAAAGGTTTCTCTGACAATTGGTTTCACAGTTTTTGAACGTGATAGTTTCAAAGCCTATTCTAGGCTAGCCTGCTTCCTGTGAAGAGTGATGTTTAGTGAGGTGTATGCCACATCACACTGGCGAGAAATAAATTGTGTTTTGATCCTGCAGATCTTACTTCACTTACTAGATTTTATGTTCCTTTGAGAGGGGGAGGGAGCAAGAGAGAGAGAAGCAAACAACAGCACTGATAGTGGTCTTATTGGAGAGAGAGGCACGCATGCCAGCTTTCCCCAGGTTTGATTTTCTTGGATGTTCTTATCAGTGGTAGGTTTCCTTGAGATTGGTAGCAGTAGCTTAAAGAGGCTGTGATCTCTTGGAAGGTGAGCGTTTACGCAGCGCTGGCTTTCAGCCTTTCATTGAGAAGTGGCCTTTCTGAAAGAGGAAATTGGTTCTGCAAGTGTTAATGAATGGCTATAAATTGTCATGGTAATGAATCTTTAAAAAAAAACAAACAAATGAAAGTAAACCAAAGCAAAAAAAAAACCAAACAGACAAAAAACCCAACAAACCCAAAACACCCTCAACATCACTCACCAAACCAGAATTAAGCAGATGACAGACTTCTTAACTGAGCACCGAGGGCAGGTGCTTACATTTTGAATTGATTGCAATTGTCAACTTGATGTGTGTGGGAGGTAAAGTGAACTTTTAATGAAAAACATTCTCATAAGAACGCTTGCTATTCATGGTTCTTTTGGTACATTTACGTGTGTGTTTGGGGAGAAGGGAAATTACATATTGGTGTTTTCAAGTCTTCTAAATCAAAGAATTGCCTCCAGTTTTTGAAGCAATTCATCTTTAGATGCGTCCTGGTTTCAGCTGTGGTAAAGTTAATTTTCTTCCTAGTAGCTGGTAGAGTGCTGTGTTTTGGATTTAGGATGAGAATGTTGATAACACACTGATGTTTTTGTCATTGCTGATCAGTGTTTACACTAAGTCAAGGACTTTTCAGCTCCTCACACCATCCTGCCAGCGAGGAGACTGGGGGTGCACAAGAAGCTGTGAGGGGACGCAGCCAGGACAGCTGACCCCAACCAACCAAAGGGCTATTCCATACCATATGGTGTCATGCTCAGTGTATAACCTGGGGGGGAGTTGGCCAGGGAGCAGCGGCCGCTGCTCGAGGACTAGCTGGGCATCGGTCGGTAGTTGGTGAGCAATTGCATTGAGCATCACTTGTTTTGTAAATTCTTTTATTACTATGGTTGTTGTTCCCCCTTCCTTTTTTGTCCTATTGAAACGTCTTTATCTCAACCCATGAGTTTTTACCTTCTTTTACTGATTCTCTCCCCCATCCCACTGGGGAGTAGTGAGCAAATGGCTGTGTGGTGTTCAGCTGCCTGCCGGGTTAAACCACAAGAAGATCATATCCAGTTGTTTGGCTGTTGGAAAGATATACTTCATTTTCTGGCAAATATGGTTTTCTTATTTTACAAGACTGTAATTTTGTCATTATAATTGGAAGAACTTAAATTAAAATGCTGATGATAAAAAGAGTATTTGTATAAAGGAGTTGATGATGCCTGCTGATACAAGATCAAAATTAGGCCAAAATTTTGATGTTCTCCATCATGCTTCCTTACATAGGCATGTATGCTTTTATTCCAGTTGTTTCTGTAAGAGTTTGCAGACCATTTTAGGTGTTGTATGATTGCCAGTACTGTACAGGTTGACACTGATCTAAAAAGGAGCTGTGTTTAGAGCCAAGAACTGATCTTATTACCAGTGACCAATATGTCTCTTCCTTGAACTTACCGCAGCATAGAAGTAAACTTAATCAAGCCATTTCTCCCCTAATATCTAGCTTTCCAGTTCTTAAACTTATTAATCAAAATGCAGCTAACAGCACTTTGGTTTTGATGTTTAAGTTGAATCTTAGAGAGTTTGACTTTAAAAAAAAAAAAAAAAAAAAAGGCTGCTTCCCTTCCAAATGTATTTACATGCTTAAAGAATATTTTTGTGAAATGTGTGTCTTTGTTGTAGGCCAGACATTTCCTTCATATAGGATATGGCCATAGCTATTAAATATTTATGCCTGTGCTTAATTGCACACACAGTAGTTTCATGGAAGTAAACAGCAGTAGTCATGTGCAGAAAGTTTAGTGTGTGTGTGTATTTAGGACTTGGCTTTAATTACTAGTTTATAATCTCTAAGAATTTCCTGTCTGGAGTAGAAATGTTTTAATGTCCATCTTACTTCTATTTTGTAGATTTTAAATACAATACCTGGTAACTGAAAGCTTTCAGTGGGCAGTGAGCAGCTAGTTGCTGGGCCTTCTAGTTCATCTTTGTGGTTCATGTTCGATCTTTGTTTTTGTACCTTCAGTCCCTTCTCGAGGAAGGCTGGGTGAAGGGATGCATGACTGCTGTCTGCAGGGCTCTTAAGGAAGTCTGTGAGGCTTCTGTGTAAATTAACACAGCATTTAGTAATGAGAAAGTTAACAACTCTGTTAATTGCTCATGAGAAATACCTATGTAGAGTTGTGCTTTGAAAGTTTCGTTCAAGTTATCTCCATATATAGGAGTCTGAATTTTATATATCCACTAGCAATGCAAACTCATTCTGCAATGAAAAGCAAAAAATGCATATTCTAAACATTGTCTAGTCACAGTTAGTTCCTCCTGGTTTAGTCCTTAGTGTGAAGTTAATGCTCCCCTTCTGAGATGAAGGAGGTCTGTCACCAAAGGAATGAAATAAATTACAGTGGTATTCAAAGAATAAAATGAAGAGACAGGTGTTGAGATCCCAGACAAAACTTTAGTCAGATGAAGGCAACAGTTGTAAATATGCAGTCTAGGTCATACTGTAGGAAAAAATGGAACTCATGTAGTCCCCAGACAGTGTATCGATAGAGTTTGAGTGGTTTACAAGCATTTGGGGTACTTCCTCCCGCATGCACTGAACACAGGATTTTTCAAATGCTTTCTGTATAAGGTAGGGACTAGACTTTGTTTAGCACCCCATTTTTAGAAACAATGTAGATGTTTTTCATATTGTTAAGATACATTGTTTACCATAGTTTCCAAACTGGGTCTGAGGTCGGTGTGTTGGACTCTGTCTCCCAGGGCAGTCTCCCCGGCGTAGTGAGGTCCAGCAGGCCATCCCGGACAGGAGCCATGTTCTCACGGTGTGCGGCATTGCAGGCCACCTCTCGGTGTCACTGACTCCTCGCTGCTTATGCATGTCAGCACATGCAAATCTCTTCTGACTCAGATGAAGCATTTTCTGGGGCAGTATAACACGTTGGAGGGAGGCTCTGTGCCTCTCCCTGAAGAGCATGAGGAAGAAAACATTACCACGGGTGTTTACTGTGGCAAAATGCATCTGTCAGGAGATGTTTTGGGAAGCCGGGGAGGAGGTTAACAGCAACAATATGAGGCAGCAAGGCCAGATTTGCGTGGCAGAGCCATATGGCTGTTGAAATGTTGCTGTCAAATGGCTTCCTGTTGGTGGGTGAGGAGGGTTGGGGTGCAGGAGGGCAGCGGGGGGTTTGGAGGTGTCACACTTCTCCGTGTGCTAGGGACTGCACGAGGTGCCCTCCTCCTCTGATGCTCACCAGCAAGGGCTGTCCCTCAGCTGTGGCTGTTGTGTGATGCAATTAGTTTTTATTGACTGAGATGACCTTAATAGGTTTCATTTATGTACCTTGGTTTTATTGCAATTTAGCCCTCTAAATACCCAGGAGGCTCCTAAAATAGCAAAGATACTATTAATTAGAAGCTAAAAGGAACGTAAGCTTTAAAATAACACTTTATTTTCTTTTTTTCGTCTTCTAATACATGTACATATTTAAAACTACACCTTCAGTCTTGGTGTTGTACCACAGCTAAAGTGTTTTGGCAAGTGATAGCTGAGGTTACTATAAAAAAGAAATCTATGTAATTTTTTTTTCCTTGCATTTTTGTTTATTTTGCATATTTGAGACACTGTTGTCACAGTCAGTTCCATTGCAGTCCTCCAAGGTCACTTTTTCCCCATCTAGTCTATTGTATGTTTTACCCAATAGTGAGGATATTTTTTTAAATATTAAAAATAACATGAAATGCATTTTCAAGTCCATAAAAGCAAACTTAAAAACTGGGACTGATTCACCCTGTGAAACTATTCTACCTCATTTGTTTGAAATTGAGCAGCTTTCACACCAGTGGTATCTCTTAAAATGGGGGGAAAGGGAGAGAGAAGAAACAGCGATTGCTAAATGGAAGACCTTATAGCTAAAAACCTAATGTGTGATAGAATATTTTTCTGCCATTTGTGCAATTGGCAACAAAAAAATAAAGACTGGACATTGGACTAGAAGCTAAACTCTTCTGGTGTGAGATGAAAATTTATCTAGTTTATTGTACTTTTAAAAAGATATTGTTTGGTTTTTTTGCTAATGAGTGCATGCCAGATTATTGTTTACCAGTTACCATTCTAGTCCAAATCAGAATTGAAGTTGGCAGAACATAAAGGAAATTTCAAGGCAGCTAAATATCAATGTCCAGAGCTTCATTTACTGTATGTTTTTGTAACTTCAAAATTGCAATAGATCGAAGAACAGGCATATTAAGGTCACCAGCACAATGTGGTGTTCAGTTCAAATAACTCATCTTTTTATGGATTCATTCTATTTAGGCATAGATTAAAAACTCAGTATTACGGCCTTTAAAATTAAAATTCCAATTGTTTATTAAAAATAGAGCTGTTTAGAGTGGAATACTGGTATGGACTTCTCTGAAGCTTATTTATTCCCCATTGGTTTGAATTTACTATTCCTGCGCAACCAGTAACCAGTTAACCAGTGGTAGAAACTGAATAGACAAAGATGAAGTCTAGAGGACAATGAGTATTTCTTACTGCTCAGTGAGGAAGCACGTATAAAGCACTGTGCTTTTCCCTCATGAAATGGCCTGACTGGCTACGGTGGTGTGAAATGTTGTTTTATTTAGGGGTTTTGCTTAGCTGACAAACATAGCATTTTCACTGGATTCTTAACTTGGACTGCCTGAATGTGACAGTATGAAAAGGTTGAGAGCAAAAAGAAACTGAAATCATTGATTTGTGTGCCCTGGGCATATTGATGGGTACAGCTAGAGTGATTTCTGCCTCATTTCAGCACTTACTAGCAGAAACCAGAGTTTGTATGGTGAAAACTAAATGGTAGGTCAATCCAGAAGCTTTCCTTGGGCAGTACTAATGAGCTTGGGAGTGTTGAGTTGGTATGCATCAACTGTTTAACTGTTACTGAAGTTTTCCTAAGAAACAAAGTTTGTGTTGTTTGCATTGTCTCTGTCCATCCCTCCCATGATAGAAAACTTGGCTCTGTTAAACAACATCAGCCATGTTTGACAAGAATGCTAACATGCTCAAAGATAGGAGATTCCTAAGATGTTGTATGATGTAGTGGTTGAGGAGGTGGAGACCAAAGTCATGCCTCTCCCTGCCAAAGTAGGAAGAACGCAGCTCTGGATTCACTCTGTGGGGCAGCAACCAACTTAGCAGTCGAGTATGTGCATACTGGCTGGCCAGGCAGTACGTAACATCACCGTCTGGGTTTTAGCAGAAGTTTTTGAGGCTCGTCAGCAGACATGGGGTATGCAAGTGTAAAAAAGCAGATTCCTTTAGTTCAGCTGCTTATAGAACAACATATTTATTCGTTATGTGGGCTGCAGTCTGGTATGAACTTAATTCAAAGGCTGTTGCAAATGCCTATTTGCAGAAGGGGTATGAACTTACTCTTTTTAAAATCTGCTTTTGACTGTAATTGTGAAATGCAGAAAAAGTTATAAATCCGTCAGCGAGCTGACTATTTTAAGCCCATCTAGTCATGTTTCCAGAGATTAGATTTTTACAAATGAGATATTTTTAGATGGATGAAATGAGCATATACCACATGCTAGAGGTATGAAGCAGCTTTATAAGTTGTAAGTTTGGAGCCTTCTGTTTACAATATGATGTTTTGAAATCTAATGGTGTACAGTATTTGTCATGTCGTATATCATTACAGAAATGTAACACAGTTCTAAATGTGTTGCAGAATAATCCTTTGCTGTGTTGAAGTGAAGAATCATCAGATAAATTTATTGTTTACCAAGCAACCAGAAAATTTGTAATGATAACGAAGAGTTCTTGAGTAGTTAATTTCTGTAACACTTGCATGAGGACTTTTTGTTACTAAGCTATGTATAAAAACATACATAAATTCCTTTGAGGCAATACGTAAAGATTACTTGGTTTGTAGACCACATTTTCACCCTAACCTACAATAGGAATGTGGATTTTCTTTATGCTTTTATTTTGTTTGTTTTGTATTGTGGCTGAGCTGGCATTTCCAAATATAGCCTACCTCCATCAGTACGTAATTTTTTTTGAAATTAATTGTGATATGGTTCTCATCCAGGTTGGTCCTTTCGCTGTGTAACTCCTGTTATTTTTGTTACTAGATCTGCAGAGCTTAGTATCTTCTAGATATACTGAACATAACTCCTATAAACATGCAAAACATAGAAGAAAAAAAAAAAAAAATACCCAGGCATTCCTTTAGACCAGGACTTGATAGAAAGCCTGCTTTGAGTGCAGGGACATGACAGTTCAGGCATTTTGGAACATCCACTCTTGGCAGTCAAGTCAAAGAGTTTGTTAGAGTCTGTTCTCGATATTGTTTTCCAGGCATAAGAAGCTTTATGCTTCAGTAATGATGACAGTGTAAAAACCAGTGTGATAGCCTAGTACCACCTGTGTAGATGGGACTATTCTGCTAGAGGTGCTCGTGTTATTTGGGTTTGGTTTGGTGGTTTGTTCAGTTGTAATCTGTTTAAAGCTTGGTCCATTTACGTGTCCTCTTGCTGTAAGTCAGCAAATATCAAGTTGTTTGAATGGTGTTATATTGGATTATAAAACACTTCTCTAGTAAGGAGGTGCTTATTCTCAGCAGTGATTACAGAAAATGTGATAGGCATAAATATATGACTTTACACAGAATGGGGAAAAAGGGGTTTGTGAAATGACAATATATAGTGGACAGTTGAGCAACAGTTTGTGTTCCATTGCAAGTACAACAAGCAGTGCATTCTGAAAGCAAGCAGGTCTTCCTGCAAAAAATTTGCCAAACTTCTGTTCTAGAGACAAGGGATTATACTGGTAACTGGAAGAAAACTCAAGACAAAAATTGGTTGTCCAAGATTAAGCTCATCATCTGTGACGATGATCTTTCCTGGACTGACACATCCAGGGTATGACCAGTACTTGCTTTTGTTTCCTCATCATGCTCAGATTTAATTATCTGTATTTAGACTGAAATCCCTTAAAATTGAAAAATCATTTACATTACTTTGCACTCTTTTTGAAATGCTACAAGTTATTTCCTTCTTTCTAGGTTATAGCAGTGAAGAAATGGTGCTTTAAGTGATCGCATTGTGTGGTTGGATGGGATGTGATCCATGGGTGGAATGGTTAATGGTTCTGTGAGGAATTATTAACAGGTGCTGAAAGCACAAGTGCTGCATGGCCATGAAATCTCAGTGCGCAAAAAGTTCAAAGATACTTTTTTTTTTTTTTTTTTTTTAAAAAGGAAATCACTGGAGTTGGAATTCATCATGACTGAGGACTGATCTGACAATACTCACTAGGTTTTAAGTGAGAGAGAAATATAACTGTTTACAATCGCATCAATTTTGTTTTTCAATGTTTTTCATGTCCTGCCACAGGGAGGACACTAGCAGAATGAGGAGGGACCAAGAAGCTATTTTAATCAAACATTAAGCACTCTTGAGAGAGGTATGGCTGGGGATGCTGTGCTCAAAAAGAGATATAGACACTCTTCTAAAATAAGTAAGATTATTTTCCCCTCCTTTTTTTTCTTCACATCAGTGTTCATCCCATCCTCCACATCATGTTTGTTAGGCTGGAGATTTTTAAAAGATAACGTTTCCTTTCTCTCCATATCAAGATCACAATCCCATCTGTGTTGACATTTTAGCTTTATGAGGGAGAATACATTATGTAAAGTTTCCATTAGCGTGCAAAATATTAAATTAAGTGTTGAAAACATGAGTTGTTTTTGGTGAGTGAAGCAGAGCAAGCCACTGAGATGATTTGTACTCGTCAAAATTAGATAAAGGGTTTTTTTTAAAGTCAGACAGGGAACTTTGCCTACCACTCACTTTCCTTCCCTTTTCTTTACCTTTGTTCAGACAGTGAAATACACTGAACAAAGGCCAAGTTCTTAATAACACAAGTGAAAGCATAACTATAATTTGTAGTTGGGAATACTGTGAGTAGCATATGTGGCCGTACATTCCTTTGGCAAGATGTTATTCACATTCTCCTTGAACATATAATTATGTATCATTGCTTAATAAGGAGAGAACTTCTTTGTCAAACATTTCTCTGTAGTGTTAAGCTTTCAAACTGCATATTGTAATAGAATGCTTCAGAAGGTATCAGAAGATTCAACTGCTGCTTTTTTTTTTCCTGATGGGAGATAACATTGCTACAGCATTAATTGTAGTCTAAAATAGGTAAAAGTGCAATATGCAAGAGTGTATTTGTGCATAAGTAGTACAGGAATATAAATGAAATCTGTCTTGACATGCACTCATGATAACATTTTTCCAGCTTGTTTACAAAATGAAAGAATATCTGTCTCTGGTAGAAAACTCTATGTTTAAAGCAGTCTCCCACTACCCTTTGAAGTGTTAAATCCTTCTAGGTTTCATTTTTTTTGGCACAAGAGTAGTGGATGTTTAAGGAGCCAACAACATTAGCTTGCACAGGAGCATTCCTGTCTTATTTTTGTTTCTAGGTCTGTTTCCTGTGTTGGGGGAAGGGGAATGAGAGCACAGCTGCTCCTGAAGTTCAAGATGAAGCCGCTTCTTTAGTGTGTTTTAAGCCTTGGTCACAGTTTCTTACTGGAAGTCTTTAAATGAGCTTTAGTCTGATCTTCAATTGCTCTTTTATAGGCATGAAATCTCCCCTCTCTTCCCTCAACACCTATCCCAGTCCCCAGCAACTATACCCGCTCACTATAAAACAAAACTACTTATTATCTGGAAAATAAATATCCAAAAAGCAGAGCATTTCAACGTATGTATTTTGGAGACCAAGTAGATTATTGGTTCAGCATCAGCTTGACAGAGTGATCAATCAATATTTGTTCTGAGATTTTTCTTTCCTCATTTTTAAAATGTTGATGCTTGCCAGCACAGAAGATTGTCTACTTTAGATACCAAAGCTGACCCGCTTGAACGTTTATTTCTCAGATAAGCTGAACATCACAGAGAAGGGGAAATGAATTTTCTGCCTGGTTATTTATGGTACCTCCAGTTATTCAAATTGAAAAGTAACAGCCTATTCCTCTCTTACACTTCCTATTACGTGTTTTAAACAGTCTTCCATCTGAATTTTTGGCATACGTATTCCCCAATGAGAAACATTTCTAGTTTTTCATAGTTTTACAAACAAATTAAAGCAGCCCCTTCTTCCATTTGCCCAGTTAACATTTTTGTTGGCCTGTGTTGCTATCACATGTGTATAAAAGGAATAAACCAAGCCTGCAGTGGGAAGAATATCGGTGTTGCAGTTATTTTCTTTCATGCACTGGTAGGACTTCCTGTTGAGGTACCTATATAGACTAAAACGTTTGGGTGAGAAGGAAAAGCATGTATTGTTGGTTGTATTTGATTTTCCTACTTGAGAGTGTCTTGAAGGTTGGTATATGAAGGGTATGTTTTGTTTAAAATATAGAATGACGGGAAGTGAGAGTATTACTGCCTGTCCAGAAGCGTATAGACTGGGACATCGGGGACATAGGTGGAAGTCCAGTTTTCAGCTTAGCCATTTTAAAATCTGCGGTTAGTTTAATCGAAAAAGAGCTGACAAGAGGAGTTAACGTTGGACTCTCACTGTTGATTTACAGAAGTCTTGGCATACCAGAAAGATAGCAGAAACCTTGATGAGCGCCAGTGTTGCAGGCCAGGTAACTAAGGTAATTATAAGCGCGGATACTGATCCAGGGAAAATGATGGAATAACTGCTGTAGGGCTTCATTAATAAAGGACAAAGGAGAATCACAGGATAGAGCTAATGCTTGTTGGCATGAGTTTGTTAAAAATAGATCTTGTTACACCTTGCCATGTTTTCGAGGTGCTTATACATTGGGCCATTGATGAAGGTGTAGTGGGAAAATACACATTTAGACTTCTGTAAGGTGAGTCCCTTGGTGCTACTTGGCATTTTCATGAAGAAACAAGAATGATGTACGGTGAGGAGGACCCACAGTAGCTGGATTAGGCCCAAAGGAAGTTGATTCTATTTACAGTTGTTTGAGGTCTTTGAGTTTCTGTGTACTCATGGGTTCCCAGTCCTCCACTCTTCAACTTCCTTTTTTTTTTAATCTGTGCCCTTGTAAAAATAATCACTTACAAAGTTTGTAGATTATTATATTATCAATCTTTGAATAATGAACGGAGCAAATTGCTGAGTGATTATACTTGTCAAACTGGACAAAACGGGATCATTGCTTTAATGCAGCAAGTGTAACATTATGCACCAAGAGACAATGACATAGTACTTCTTTTTAGAGCAGTAGACTCCATCCTGCATAAAACATCAGCGGCTGAAGGGCTGTCATGATCTCTGTGTACATAAGCTAGAAGATTTGGGAAGGCAGATGATACTCTGTCTGGCACTGAGAGGACTGAGGCTGGATTGTTTTCTCTAGTTCTGTTGTCCATAAGTAAAGAGGAAGAAAAATGAAGGCTCAAAGAAGAGTCACAAGAATGATTAAAGGGTGGAAACAAGCCGTAAGGAAAACAGTTCTTTGTGTTTAAGGTATTGAGCTTAACAAAAAGCTAAAAGGTATTCTCTTTGAGCCTTCATAATGTATAAATCTCTGAACTTCCTGTGTTTAATTCTAACTGGGAGAATAATGGAGTCCCTCTATTCTGATTCCAGTTCTGTCATGTCTTGACAGTTTTAAAAGCTTCACAATTTTTATATATAATAATAGCTTAAGAGTATTCTGTGAAGTAGTTAAATGTAATTACCTGATTTTATAGATGCAGAAACTGGGATAAAGTCACATACTTTGGTTCTGCCTCTAGATTTTTTGATGGAGTACATTTACAGAAATCTCATGGTAAGGGTATTTTCTAATTGTTGTTCTAACCATTGAAATGGTTCTGTGAAGTCCTGGGTTTTTTTAAAGAGAATTTACATTTGTTATATGAGCTCTGATCTTGAGGAATTACATTAGTACCTGTGATCCTAAACCTGAAATTCAGTGTAAACTAAGATGAAAATGAAAGCTTGGGGGGTTGACTATTATCTGATAACTGCAAAAAGTGGATGGTAGCATGCATAGTGAAAAATAATTAAATTTGTATATATTAAATTATGTGTCCAATGACACACAAACATACCCATGTATGGGTTACTCAGAAAAATCAAAACAGGTGAGACTGGTATGGACTATAGCAGATTATAGAGAAAGACTTTGAAGTCAAGAAATGCATAACAGAGTGAAACATTGTTGGAAATATACTGAAAGAAGAACAAGTAGCTCTGCTCTTAACTTTTAAAAATGCATACTCTTACTTATAATGGAATCAGTATATCACCCAGTGTGTGTGTGTATATATATGTATAAATAAATATATATGTTATTTCTGTGGAAATAAAAAGATATTTTTTCTATATTAAGAATTGCCATATGCTGATATTGGAGAAAATTTTTATTGCAGTTTCTTACCATTAAAATATATATTAAAGAAAAAGTAATACAACCCCATAATTATTATTGTAGATTTTGCATAAATGTTCATTATGCAGTGACTTTTCCTATATAAGTAGCAGGAGGCAAATAATAAACTAAATAATTAATGCAGTACACAATATAGTGTTTTCAAGTAAAGTGCTTCTGGTTACATGGAGTGGGAAAAATATAAGTGAAACCCAGAAAAAAGGGGGGCTGGGAAGTATGACTGGAACCAAAGGAACAAGGCATGGAAATAAGATCTGAAACTTCATACGTAAGCAATTTTTATATTAGTACATAAATATATATATATATTTATCTAAACAGAGTTTGACTAATCCTTCTCAATTTGAATTTTCTCAAGGATATCTGAGTACTTGCTATCCTGTGTCAAATGAATTATTTTTCAGGTATAAACTTGTCAGCAGATGTTCCAAGGATCCAGTCTGCTTCCACCCTCATGATATGATGGGGTGTGGTGCTTCAAAACTTGGCTACTCTATACCTGGGAAGAGTGAATCAACTTTAATTAGGTCAGTCTTTTAATGCCAAAACCCTCAAGCCTTCCACTGTCCCAGAAGATGCATGACAAGAAATAAAACCCACTAATCCCAGTACTGTGTGTGTATACATGAACTCTCGGAACTTCAGTGTTGGGAGAGCTGTAAAACCAGAACTGTTTACGATACCAACAAACAAATAACACCAGGTCCTGCCTTCTTCTGAACTCTTAATAACCAAACAAAAAAGTTCCAAGCAAATTAGGAGTGGCAATAAATAGTCTTTTAAATAATAAGAATATTGAGATCACAGGTTTATAAAAAATGTTTGGCCGATGATCCAGTTTAGTGCTGAAGTTTGTGGGTTCAGCCCTGCAGCCTGACATAGAAGTTGTGGCTGATTTAACCTGAACTAGCTTAGCTACCATGTCAGAATTATGTTATTGCTCAGAGCCTTTCTGACTTGTTCCAGGTAAAACAAGGATCCTTTTTGCTTTCCTAGCTGTTGTTACTTTAAAGAACAAACCCAAAATATGAACTGTACAGTAATGTCGTTGTCTGATGTGATCAACAGGGAAAATTTTCTCACACATGTATAGATGGTGGATGGTTGGATGTGTAGAAGTTCTTTAGGACTTGACTGAATTTTGCTCTATATGTTGTGTATGTTGTGTGTGTGCCACAACAATCAGTGTTCGCTAGTATTACAGGTAATGGAGGTGGAACATGTAAATACATTTATGGCTGTGGTTGCACAAGTCTGTTCTAAAATGCCATATTCAGTTGCGTAACACTTCTGAATTAATATGTGTGGGTTTTTTTCACTCAGAAGTACTTTTTTTACACTGGAACAAAATATGCAAAAACCCCCTGGATTTTTAAATTGAGTAATACCAGGGAGGTTCCATAGAGTCTATATCATTATTTGAAGGGAAGGGGGCAAAAAAAGAAACCCCAACAGCAAGGAATCTGTTTTTTCTCCCCCTTTTTTATGTTATCAGACCACAACAGAGTTTCGGGTGTAAAAAATTCATTTGACTTTGTATGTATTTTGAAATAAAACTTCCCACATGCAGATATATTTTAACGTTGACAGCAATGCTTCTGTCCGACTTCTGTTCAGCGCTAATCTGTCTCTTTCTGTCTGCATCCCTCTGTGAGTTGTGTGCCTGGGGGAAGGGAGGGTGGCGTACCTTCTCAACTCTCCTGTGATTTATAGCAGTATATGAAGAAAATGGCAGGACCCAATGATACTGCATCACATATAATTGTTGTCATCTTTCCTTTTGGTATACTTTCTCTTTCATTTTTCCTCTTGATGTTTTCTGGGTCAAAATTTAGGTGTTAATTTTGCCCCTGTCAGCTGGCTAGCCTCACAGATGAAATTAGTATCATTTTTAACCACGTACTTTTCTTGAGTATCTATATCCTAAATTTCAAGGTGCTTGGAGATAAAATAATGATTTATCACACAGAGTGTTACCCAGTGAATTGCTTCCTATTGTTACTTTTTTAGAGGAGCAGGAATGGGACCGCGGACAGTAATGCACTTTCCTCCCCTGGCCTTTACTTTAAAATTCCAGTGGTTCCAACTCAAACTCTGTGAGACACCAATCATGGGGAATGCTAGCATTTTATTTTGTTTTCTTCTTTTATTATTATGAACTGAAATGAAAAGATGATGTTCTAAAATTCAACGCTAAAAATGAGACAACCAAAATGCTTCATTTTCCTGCAAGTTATCAGTCTGAATTATCATACTGATTACTTTGACCATTTATACAATATTAAGCATGTATGATACTAATTTAAATAAAATTTTTAATAATACAATGTTTTCTAATATATATATTTCAACTTAATTTGCACCATACCTCTTTGTAATTATTTTTGCATTTTGTCTGTCAAATTTCTGCAGGATATGTTCCAAAAACATTTATTTTCCCATGTACTGATGGGAAATGTTCTTCTGTCAAAATTCCTAACCAGATGTACTTACAATTGTTTTACCAGCAAAATGATTTTATGGGAACTGAGTACGTACTTCATATTTATACCAAAAATAAACTAATTAAAAAAAAATATTCCTGACAGCAAAAGGTGGTACCATACACTATCCATCTTTATAGCATTTCCTAAAATCTGTCTGCTTCCATTATGGACTGAGATATCATGGAGCCTCTTGGTATGTTTATGAGTACTATAGATAAGTGTTCACAGCAAATAAAGCTGTTCTGTGATTTCCATGTCTCCTGCATGTTAAAATGCGTTATAGAGAAAAATAGATTGTTTTGCATTACATGCTTGGCTTTCACACAGCTGTGGTTGGTATTGCTGTAGGCAGGACTTAAAAAAAAAAAAAACCAAAAAAAACCCCACAGGCTTCTAATTTTGTTTGTCTAGTGTCATGCACGCTATTGTCTGTGCCCAGTGGATTGAACAGTGAACCATATCAATTCTGGAAGTGGCTTTAGGCCATTCATCCTTACTGGTTATATAGGTCCAGTTCCATTATCAGAAATCACTAAGAAAATTATTCCAGCTTGTTCACAAGTTCCTCAGCTCCTTGTAGCAGGTGGTCCTTTTAAAGCACAGAGATCTAGTATAATGAGAACTTCCTAAAAAGTAAGATAGCGTGGCAGTGGCAAAGCATTGGAAACTTCCACTTGCTGCAGTTTTGTTTGTTTCCTTGATAATCTCAAAATAAAGTCTCTCAAATGTATCCTTACTGCAGAATATATCTGTGATGTACAATTGAATATAAAATCATATCCTGTAATGCACTGACTGCTTCTGTAGAAAGTCATTTGATTTAATATCATAAAAATCTCTATGATTATAGCTACATGTAAAATTTCCATAGTTACGATGTGCAAAGCTCATTTTAAAATTTGAAAGTATTATTGTGTAAGTATTACATAACACAGGTCATCAGAGCCTGTCTGTTACAGAAGCCTGAAGCTTCCCATACTCTAGATCCATTCATCCCAAAATGGGGAATAGCATGCTGTACATGCATCCTTAATAATAAAGGCTGAACTGAAGAACTGCATTTTCAGTACTATGGCATCCTCTGAGTGTAGAAGAGAAGTGTCACTGGCAGAACAGGCTTAAGTGCTCAAGAAAACTTGATCTTTCCAATCTTTCAATTTACCTGTAAAAAGGCTATTGTATGTGGTCACGTGCAGCTATCTGGGGGATCTTGTTGCAATCTTTCTACAGTCTTTTCACAAATGGTTTTTTGAATGAAGATGCACTACCACACCAAAAAAAGAAGTATGCTTATATTAAGTTGTTTTCAATCCATGAAGGCAGAAATGAGTTGAGTAAAATGCTAAGCACACTAAAACATTGTGTGTGGAAATCAGTCTTGCTCTTTTGCTGATGTATCCACTGTTGCTTCTTTGCAGAAGCCAGCAGTATTGCCATGGCACAAGATGCTACAGGCTTCCCGTGAATTTCAGCCATCTCTACAGACAGAGAAAAAGGGGTGAAGGCGCCTCTCTGATTTAGCGATTATGTCCTATTTGTCCAGTGACTAGAGGGAGAGCAGCATTCTAAGCCACTTGGGAAAATGGAGTTCTTACTCCTTTCTTATGAAATATAAGTTTCTTTATTTTGGCTCCATTCTTGTCTCCCCATCCAATCCTTACCTCCTCATGACTCATTGCAGGCAAAGGAGGGGAGATAAAGAAGCCTTGGGCCTGCATTATGCCTCACCTCCATCTTCCAAGTCTAGAAAGAGGGAGAAGTTGACCTTTTTTCATCTTTCTTTCATCTGAAAAAAAAGGGGCTTGGGTAGACTTTACCATAGCAGGAGGAGCAGAAATGGTTTGATGGGCAAGAGATGCATGTGAGTGCAGTTAGCTGCTCCTCTGAGATACAGGCGAACATACAGTTGGCAAAACAGATACCTAGTGAGAAATCTGGGGGATAACGGGGAGCTTTGCTGCACTCCTGCGTAGCCAGAGCATACAGCTGCAGCAGGAAGCAAGGTTACTGCACTTTGCAAAATGGCAGCCCTGTGACTACTGTGTGTGTTATAGATGGGCAGGAAGAGTTCAAAAATCAGAGGGCCAGAAGAAAACTGAAGTGTATTCTTAGAAAAAAGAGGTTAATTTTTAAGTCCAATGTTACTAATTTTTTAATGGGGTTAGCACTGCAGACTTTTGCACATGCTTAATGGTAAAGCACATCTTTTAGTGTTTTCACAAACCTGATTTTTTTTTTACATATGGTTGGTTTGTTCACTGCTGCTGAGAACTGCATTTCACTTTGGTTAAGATAGAAAAGATACCTGCTCCATTTTGGTAACATCATGCTGTTACGACCTGCTTCTACCTTTAGAATGATCAGTTAGTTACTTTTTTGATTAAGATAGGTATGCTTCACAGTGGGGTTTTTGGCTCCAGACAAATCAAGATAGAAACAGATATGACTTAAAAAAAAAACTGGAAAAAAACAGCTAATAATGTTTGTGCCTTGGTCTTTGGAAGTCCAGTTATCTTTTGTGGGTTGTTGGTTTGTTTGTTTGGTTTGTTGTTTTTATTTTTTTTTTTTTATTTTTTTAAGAAGAAAAGCCTTTCAGAAGCAGGATACTCAGAACTTTTATTGAAAATGTTACACACATTTTCTGAAATTAGCACTCTGTAACAATGCAACCTAAAATTTCTAGGCATTTGGATCTGTGTTGACTGTTTTAGCCAAATACATTTAAATTCATAAAAACTGCTGAAATTTATAAAACCTGTCACTCTAGTAGAAAACCCTCATTTATCTTATCCATTGGGCCAAAACTAAGGTAGTTTGGTAAAACAAATTTCTTTTCTAGTCCAACCTGATCTTAAAAAATTTTGAGCCCCCCCAGTTTCTCCCAGTTAGTACTTCATTATGAAAGATAAATAAATATAATTTTGTGAGAGACCACATATGCGAAACTCAACAGAAAAAGGAGATATTTAGGGCCTACACAATAACAATGAAAATCTGTATAGTGATGGAAAGGATTTTCACAGTAGTGACAATGCAGCAGTGGTAATACCTTAATCTGTGTCAAAATAATGTTCACAATTAAACCACTTAAAAAAATGTTTGTATGAGAATAACCCACACTAGCTTCAGGTTCTTTCTGTAGCTAAAACTTTCAAGAATCTCTACTGAATCTGGAGCTGTGTTTTACTAGGGAGGCAGTATTGAGCTTCCCAGCTACAGTAAAATTGGAGGCAACACACCTTCCTCTTATCTCTAGAAAAGATATGGATCCCATTTTAATAAAAAAATAACAGGATGATTCGCATAAACTATTTTCCTACATCCTTTGGAGGCCATTTACTGATGCTAAGCTTTAGTTACGTGCCACTTAACGTTACCTGTTTAACTCCATTTTCCTTTTTTTTGGTGGATAATTTAGCAACAAGATATTTCAGTGAAAACAGGACAAAAAAATTCTTAGTGAAAACAGGAATGAAGACACTTCCCAAATATTACAATGGTCTCAACTATTGTTAAGACTACAAAGGGGTTTTTTTTAATGCTCTCCTTCAATAGGAAGTGCTGTATGAGACCAGACAGTGTCTCTCAACTGGTAATGCAGTTTTGTTTCAGAGCTCGTTCTGTAAGATTTTCCTCATGCTGTTAATAGAACAGTTTTGCAGGTGTGGAGGAATATATGGAAAGTATGTATTTTTTTCCCCCTTGCCACCCTGAAATTTAATGTCTGTCACTTCCATAGTTAAGGACTTTTTATCCAGGAAAAAATGCCCGATCAGTTTCCCAGAAGATCAAACAGAAATAAGCCCAATTGCAGTTCTGTGCTTTGAAGAGAATCCAAGAAAGTTTCTGATGCAAGTCACTAATAATAGGTGTTTTAAATGAATTTAGAAATAATACTTTTATTGACCAATGATAAATAAATCCCAGAGGAGACCTCCCATAGCAGAAGCTGCCTGACCAAACTCGGCAATTAATTGATCTACACCTAGTGTAGAGAATTAATTAAATTTTTATATGATTATGTTGTCAAGGGATATCAAATCAGTGATCAAAGATGTACAAGTGACTTTTAAAAATTAAATTAGTGGCCTCTCCTTTTTTTTTTCAGAGATAAAGTTCAGAGTATAATTCAGTCACTTTCACTGTTTTATTCCAATTAGAAGGTTAATTAAGAGTATTTCCTTCTATCCAGATAATACAGTCAGCTCCCTTCCCTTGTAGGTGTTGCGTCATCTAAAAATCTAGTTGCTTGTCCCTCACAAATTTATTCAACATATCTCTTGTACATGGCAAGGCTATTTTTGCTGTTGCGGAGAAGCATTAAATGTCTCCAAAGAGTGATCCATGAAAACCTCACCTGCTGTGGAAGAAGCCACCTAGGACCAGGCAATGGGAATCACTGAACCACAGAAGTTTTGGTCTCTGATCTTGGATGGAAGGGGAACTAGCCTCCCCAGCCCTATCAGTGCACGTTTAGGCATGCCGTGCAAGTACAGGCAGAGTTTATAGACTGAAGAGGAAGACATGCCTGAGATTAAGTAGCTGGAGTTTGGGTAATCCAGGTTGCTTTCTTGGGGTTGAGGGTTGAGTAGCTATAATCCAGTCTAACACTATTTTATGTGCTCCTGTGGATCTTCTTCCCGTGTGTATTTAAGCAGAGAAGGAAGCCTAACCCCAGCTAACCCAGGACTGGGGTAAGGGAATGGAAGAAACACAGGTAGTGATCAGGGTGGCTTCATCCCTCCAATCCTGCCCTGCTTGTAAGATAGCAGATTTTAGAAACATAACTGATTACTCTAAAAGGCTGGGAAGTTGTGTGCGAGTGCCTCCCTCCTTTGGTTGGAACAATTGGCAATTGCCAGCCATTCTGGGTGAGAAGGGAAATAACTGGAGCCCATTCTGCGGTTGCTAATTCTCAGTTAGCTCTACAGCCCTTAGCAATTTGGCTTGGCTATAGGAGAGGGGCGAGAGGTGGTCTGTCCTCGGTTTGTGATCTCACGTTACCTGCTGTCACTGTAGGCTGGTACCGAAAGGAACATCCTTCTAGATGTCTTCTTGATGACTTCAACATGCAAGCCCTGGTGATCATGCAGAACTATGGAGAGTTGGATTAAAAGAGCTATTACAACAGAAAGTTACTCAGTGTGTGCGTGGGAGGGATTAGTTTTCTGTAAGACTGATTGATCTGCCTCGCACTTCTCTCCTTCCCCGCTCCCCTGCACTGCAGCCATGGGGTCATGGGCTCTGAGGCAAGTGAGGAAGAGCCGAGCAACCAGGAGAGCAACTGGGGCTGAGTCAGTGATGGAAATCTGTATTTAACTGAATTAGATGCAGAGTGAAAATCTCTTGCTTTTCAGTTCTTAAACCCCATAGCTGCATCTTTTCTTTCTTTGCTCTGTGTTTTCCTGTATGTTTTAGGTAGTCAGTTAACTTACTGAATTAGATTTGAGGTACCCAGAACAGTCTGGATTCTAAAGCATTTGTTCAGCTTCAGCTTTGGGATTTTGTAATAGTTTGGGTTTGGGCTGTTAGCTGGAAACGTACTCTCCAGTGTATTTCCCAATGTTTTAACCTGAGTGACTCATTTTAGGTTAGGCAGCCTTCCTCTTCTGCTCCTCAGCCTTCATCTCTGTCCTACGCAGTGGACTTTCCCCGGGAACTGTAGGGTGGTGGCATAGGTGTCTGCCCACAGCTCTCTGGGTGACCTCGCCGGCAGCTCCTTGGCTCCCTTGGTTGGATTCCTTTCTCTTGCAGAAAGCCACGAGACCGGATGATGGAAGGGCCCAGTCACTCTCGCCCTGTGCTCCCAATGCAAAAGGCTGGGCTACATGTCTAATAGATCTCACTAGTAATGATGCTTCAAATCTATTATTTATTTTTCTGGGAACTTTTAAGTAAAGTCTGCTCTTGAGTATTTGGTATACTGTATTAGCCTGAATTTTGTCCAATATGGAAGTTCTGTATTCTTGCCGAATGTGCTGTGAATACTTAAACTTTGTTTATTCCTTTTGCTTTTCAGTGTGTTAGGGAGGGTGGGAAGATGCAAGCTCATAATTCTATATGTTTTTAAGCAACCTTTATTTCTTGTTCTTGTTCTTTGAAGTATGTATCTGAGAGAATGGAAAGTACTTTATTTTTTCTGCAAGCTATTTTAAATGATTAGCCAGTAGTTGTTTCTGTACACACACACACACACACAAATGCACACATATACATATATGTGCAAACATGTGTACATGCACGCACACACACACATACAAACAAATATATATAAGCACCCTAGACCAAACTCTTTAAGAAATTGGTTTTCTTCTGTATTCTCTTCCTGATTCACTTTCTAAAAAGTAGTAGCCTCATAAGGTTTTAACGCGATTGTATCAATTTTCTGCATTCGCAATATTTGCCTGAGTGTTAAGGTATCAGACTGCCCCATTTCCTCTTCACAGAAATGTTCTTCACACCTACAGCGTTCTTCTGTTTTTCATACCAGAAATATTTGCATGAGTATTAAAACTTTGCCAAGTCACTGCTGACCCATTTTTCTATAATGCTTTATTTACGGTGTGGTTCTCTCTTTTGAGATAGAATGTCAGCATGTATACTCGATAGGTTAATTTATTTGGAGAAAGTCATGACATCACTTAAAGAAAGGATAGGCCATCAGCTGAGAATATGGTTTAACATAATCCCTACCTGTTATGATTATTCTGGAAGTAATTTGTAGCTTGTTGTAATGAAAGCAGTATGTCGAACTGTATTAAAGATTCTCTCTGGTACAGGGAGGAATTTCACCACATAAAAATCTTAGCACACGATGGGTTGTTTTTTTCTTCTGAGACTGAATGAAATATTGCAATAATCAGAAGGCTGTTGCCTCAAATAATAAGTTGAGGTAGTTGGGGAGGAGTGCATTAACTCTTTAGGTGACACATTCGTGTTTCCATATATCCGCTAATGCTATTGCACAGTTTTTGGCCTTTTAAGTATTTGATAAATGATACTTACGTTCAGTGCTGCTTTACATCAACTGATCATACTGCAGCCAGCTGTGTGCAAAGAAATTCATAAATGGGTCTTCCACCTGAAGGATAGTTGAAGAAACTGTCCAATATAGAGGTACTTGTTTTGGTCTGGCAGATCACACAGATTACATAGTGCTGTCTTAATTAGTCCCCCTGGTATGCTGAAATGCTGAGCTTATAATACCTCGTTGCTTGTGACAAAATTGTGGTGTTTAGGAGGAAGTAGAAAATGATGAATGTATACTCTTCTTTTTTAATCACATCAGGTGTATCAACATAAGCATTGGGTTTTTACTTTTTTTTTTTGCATGCATTGATTGTTTTCCCCTTTTGCTGACTAATTGTTAATGTGCCTTTCTTAAATTATCTTCTCGTCATCTTCCTTGATCATCAGACAGTATTGAGAGGAGCTGTTTTAGGTGTTTAATCTTTTACGTCTTCGTCCTCAGGCATTATAGGACATTATTGAATGACAAAGTGACTTACAAGCTGGTAGCCACTGTGTTGTATTCCTTGTGATGGTTAAGCATACTACAAGAAAGATCTTTTTTGAATTAGCATAATTTTTTGGTAACTTCCTTGCTTTGTTAATTTTTGCCTCCAAGTCATAGAGGAATAATTATTTATACTTCATGTGTGAGAGGCAGTGAGGACTGGCTGATGTGTGCACTACCATCCGTGAAGGCTTAGGGAGAAAAGGGGTAGCTGGAGAATGGTTCATTTCAGTGGTCTTCAGAGAGTGGAAAAAAGCCTCTTTGGCAACCACTAGCAGCAGCAGCTGTCCAAGATTCTCTGAACTTGTTGCTCTCCTGAGAAGAAAGAAGAAAGTGCAACAGGCTCACAAATCATTTAATTAACAATCAGTTTGTGTATTACTCCTGATTTACTTAGCACTTCTGACAGAAAATATTGCCCTTATTTGATAAGGCAGGAGTACCTTATTTTGAGCTACAGGAAAACTATACTGTCACTCCTTGCTAGAAAGTAAGTTTGTGTTCACAGCAAGTATTGCATTTGCTCATTGTATGTTACGTAAGGTCTCCTTTGAACTTGATATGTGTGATATTTCACTGGAATATTGTTATTTTTCAGAATGCACTGTCTGGCAATGCAAATAATATCAGTTCTCAAAATCTCAGTTTATAGGAACATATTTTCTGAAATACGCTATTTTAAAAATGATGATGAAGTGGTGACACAAATCAATAAAGCTAGGGGATTTTCAAAGCGGAGACAAGTCTGAAACTTTTCTTCAGCCTTCCTGTTGTGCACTGGTACTAGCTTCTGCTCAAGCCTTAGTTTTAGCGTCAGTTCTAATGCTTCAGATTTACCTCTGTCAACCACAGAATTTGTATGCCATCTCATACTTGAGTTTCTGATGTCTGTACTTAACTGATTTGTTTCCTATCTGCCTAGTCCATCTTTTAATTTTTGGTAAAAAGGATTTATCTTGTTTTTATGATTAAATGGAAGGAGTTGCTAAGGAATCAGATCTGGATCCTTTATTACATTTTAACATTGTTCCTTGGAAACCTGATTCTATCTTGCAAATTAGAGTATTATCTTGAAGGTAATAAATCCTGCATAGTTTGTTAAATATCCCATTTTTTTACTTCTAGATTCTTACTGAAGTGGAGTGGTATTATTCCAAACTTTGCTGAGTGTGAAGTGTTCTGCTGTTGCTCTGTATGTTTACTAGTAACTAAGCATTTGCCATGCTAGGACAGAATTATTTTGTCTCAAAGACTTTACATTCAGAGTATGATTTCATAACTGTCAGTTAAATAATGGCTTTTTATTAATGTTATTTAAATATTTGTCACCTCTCAAAACAAACAGTTCTGAAAAAGCAAGGGAAATACTTTCTAGACAAAATAAAATCCATATCTGTTAAGCCTCTGTTTACCTTATGTTTTCAGTTCTATGGCTGATACCTATTTTTTATTTGATGGGCTATATAATTCACTTTTGTGTTTCATACATAGAAAATGTGCAGCATAAACATATAATTTTTTACTGCTGGTAATTGGATTAGAGTTTTGCCAGTAACAGTTGCTTCTAAGAGTTTATGGTATAGATCGGTATGCATTTATGGAATTTTAATTGTTTTTTTCTGACTGGGAAGTGTTCAGAGCCTGTACGTATGCTTTCTCCTCCTGTCCTGGCTTCTGAATACAAACCAGCTTTACTCCTGTGAGCAGCCTTCGTTAATAGAGAGTTCTTTTGACAGTCTCTGCTATGAGATGTTTCTTGACATTTCTCAATATTTTTCTCCGGTGAAGCTTTTGCTGCTACTGACAATGAGACACTGAAGTGGAGACAGTGCAGAGAGCTCATTGACCTAATATTAGATGCTTTTGAACACAATGCATTTTCAGTCATCTCTAATGAAAACCTTGAAAATAAGGTTGGGTGAGGGGGTTGTGGTTGTTTGGGTTTTTCCCCCCCCGAAAAACCCACCCTGCCCCACCCAACCCCCATTTCAGATTTTGGCTTCTTATCATTGGCAATGATGCAACTAATCAGTTTACGAAAGTAAATGGATGATGTGGTTGCCTCTGACAGGAGAAATCGAATTCAGTGACCAAAGAGGACCATTTCTCCAGCAAATCAAATGTACTTTAGTGATGCTTACTTGAAATTTAGGTTTGTGTCAGAAGCTAAAGCCTCTGGGCAGGAATAATCATTCCTGTTGCCAAGGAACAGGAAATCAAGGCGATGAACTAAAAGAGACAATTAAGAAGTTAGACCCCCCAAAAGGTATGTATTTAGGGAGGAAACAGGAGTGAAAATGTGAGTAAACAGAGCACACAAGCATGGTCTATAAAGGAAAGAAATTCCTGCAATGAGACAATGGACCCAGGAGTATTTCCAAGCTATGAGGTTGTAGCCAGCTACCTCTTGACCTGTATTAGATGGGAACTAAGCAGGCACCAGCTCTTTCACCTTGATTACCACAGCAAGGAAACTCTGGTGAAAGTGCTGGAGCTTTTGTTAGCACAGTTGGCCCCCAGCGTTGATGACAAGCACCTTCTGCTGCTCGCTGACAGAGGTGTGGGAATACTTAACCTAACTTCTCCCTCCGGAGCTGTAGAGAGATCGTGAGCTAGGGCAGGCTTTGGCACAGCAATTGCTGTTTAGCTGCCTGCGGTCGATGCTATGGGTTGTCGGCTCAAAGCGGGAGTTACTTGTGATGTAGGAACGGTGCCGTCACTTCAGAATAAACAAAACATCCCCATGCTGGGCCAGCACTAGCAAAGTGAAAATCAGAGAAATACAAAGCAACAAGTAAATGGAGAATTATTTTTGCTCCACTGAGGGATCCAAGATAAGTTGCCCTCTGTACACAAGCAAACTTCCAGCAGTTACTGAAAACAGATTTGACAGCAGTATTTTTTATGATTGAATCAGAACTTCTCAGTGTCATGTAATGAAAGTGGAGATTAAAGTTGGGAGACATGCTATTTCTTTACTTGTTGAGCTTCCTAAAAAGAAATGTGGCTTTATTACCTTTATTTTTTAATGTAAAATTCAGTATTTTGAATACAGATTTTCAAATTAATAGTAGTTCATAATGTGCATAATTTTTTTAAAGTATTCTTTTGTCTCTAATCTCCCCTTTAAAATGAGTATGATTGATGTAAGGTGCTTTCCTGCCTCTGAGGCAGGATCTGCTCCTAGCTGGAGCAGCAGATGTACCACATGGAGACCTGGGATTCTGGGCTGCAAACTCTCGTTCAGTTTCTTTAGTAACCGTAACTCATGGCAGCCTAAGGTTTACTCTAATTTATACCTCTAGGATATGTTTCTTAGGTAGCGCAACATAGTGAAAGATTGGTGGCCCAGGGGAGCTATGCCCTGGCTTCCACATATTCCTGTCCACACTGCTGGGGAATAGCTGGGGTAGAAGAAGACTGCCTTGTCAGTTTTGGTCAAGGTGAGCGTTCCCAGGCTTTAACAGGGTTGTCTTGCAGATAGAGGAGTTTTCAGCTCCCTACTTGCCTTAGGAATCTGTCCATTATCTATTATTTGAACTCCATGTCGGGATCAGGTTATATTTTAGTTTCTGCCCTGAAGGGCGAGCAATTTCAGTATCACTGCTTTACTTTAGTATCATGTGTATATATTGTAGGCTCTCGCCATTCTGAAATTTTGTGCTGTTGGTCAATCAAGAGTTGCTAATTAGAGAAGATTGGTGGAAAAACCTCATGTGTGTGTTTCAATTTCCAAGATTCTCTGAACTCTCGGCATATGATTTATTACCGAAACAATTTAGAGCCTGCACGCAAAATGATGGGATGATACTATACTGCCTTGGTCAAAGCTTGTACTAGGAAAAGAGGAAGTAAAGGATTAAATGACTGGAAGAGGGAAACTTATCTCCTCTCCTTCTCCACCATGGCTTGTTTTGGTTTATTTTTATGTTAAGGTCAAGAAAACTACTCTTTTACAGACAATATCTAGCTGCTTCTTTTAATCTATAGTGCATGGAATGGCTAAATATAGGAATGCAGATGCAATATTTATGTTGCTGTGAGACAAAGATATGCTCTTAACTCAGCCTGATCTGAAAATAAAAGCTTCAGTGACAGAATAGCTCTTTTGGTCTGAATCACTATTGCTTTTTTAAAGTCTGTAATCATTATGCTGCAGCCATAGCATTAATGATGTTTACAGGTACCCCATTATTTCCCTTTCCATTTGGGATTGAACTTGTCCCATATAAACACATGCTGTGTTTTGATAAGCAATGGTGCTGAAATATGTAAACCGGTGCTCATTGCATATATAATGTTCAAAATCTCACTCCTTTTTCTGTGAGGTTGCCTTTCTTAGTGTGCTGGTTTTGTCTGGGGTAGAGTTAATTTTCTTCACAGTAGCTAGTAGGGGGCTGTGTTTTCTATTTGTGCTGGAAACACTGTTAATCATTCAGGGATGTTTTAGTTATTGCTGAGCAGTGCTTACTCAGCTTCAAGGCCTTTTCAGCTCCTCACACTGCCCCACTGGCAAGGAGGCTGGGGGTGCACAAGAAGTTGGGATGGGACACAGCTGGGACAGCTGACCCCAACTGACCAAAAGGCTATTCCATACCATGTGACATCATGCTCAGCATATAAAGCTGGGTGGAAAGTTGGCCGAGGGGCTGCTGCTCAGGGAGTGCCTGGACATTGGTTGATTGGTGATGAGCAATTGTTTTTTTGTTTGTATCACTTCTTTCTTGGTATTATTTATCTTTTTTTTTTTTTTTCTTTCCATTATTATTATTATTTCAATTATTAAGCTGTTCATATCTCAACACACGAGTTTTCTCACTTTTACACTTTCAGTTCTCACCCCCCTCCCCGTCCTGCTTGGGGGGTGTGTGAGCAAGTGGTTGGGTTGTGTTTAGTTGCTGGCTGGGCTTAAGCTATGACAGTCTTGTTTGGCATACAACGTGGGGTTTGAAGGTTTTGAGATAATAACAGATTGACCAGAGCATATTAGAAGGGATTTATATCTGTTAACAGTTGCAAGTCACGATATTGATTCATCTGTTCTCTGTATTAGTTTATCTGATCTGCACCATATTCTTTTTTTTTTTTTTTTTGCTGTATCTGATAAAGATTGGTGTTGGCTTTTTCAGTTTGCTGTGCTCTGTAGTGATTAGTGATGTTTTACCTGGGAGATTTCTTATTAAAACACTGACCTTGACTTAATCTGGTATTTGTGCTCTGTACTGAAGCCGCTGCTGTACTTTCGGTACCCTCTCATGGATACAATTAACAATTATACTTCTTCCTCTGAAAGGTTTTTTATGGAGGAAATACAGAATGGCACCTTCACTACATTATTCTGTGATGTTTTCTCCTTTGTTATAATAACTTACCAGCATCTTGAACATCCTTGAGTAGTTAAAGTAATTCTATTGGTATTTCTTAGAAATATTGCTTTGGTTTTGTCTGAGGTTAACAAGCAATTTAGGAATAGAACCCGGGCTCTGCGAGACTATGGTAATGGGTAGCATGGCATGTGGGAGAATATGCGCAGGCATCTAGAGAACTTCTCACTTCCAATGGTCTGGAATTTCACTCCTGAACAACTATAGGATCCTGATTAAGTGATAGAATGTTTGGAAAAAAAAATAATAATGCTGTGGCTATTCCAAAGAGGCACAACTTAACCACACTGTGCTGCACCTTGGCCAGTATTCTGCCAAACACTGCTTGATATTATGCAGCAGCCTCAGGGAGAAGTGAGGGAAAACAAACCAACAGACACTGTATCAGTCACCCCTTTAACTAAAACGGAACAATGAAAGCGGAAGTCAGCTCATTTATTAAGGGATGAAGAAGCTTCTCCTAAGAGGGAGCAGGAGAAAGAATCAGAAGGGGCAGCTTTTTTTGCAGCAGACCAGTCACAAGAACAGGAAGAGGAAGAGACTGAAATCGTAAATGAGACAGAAACCACCCGATCCCTATCCCAAAGTGAGTTGGGAGATATGTGAAAAGATTTTAGCTGTCAACCAGGTGAGTTAATTCTCAGCTGGTTACTCTGATGCTGGGATATTGGAGCCAGTAGCCAGGACTTAGAGGGTAAGGAAGCCCAGCAGCTAGGATCCCTTGCTAAGGATAAGGCCATTGACAAAGGGATTGGGAAAAGGCAGGAGTCCTTAGTCTTTGGCAGCGACTCCTTTCAAATGTAAAGGACAGGTATGCCTTCAAGGAAGAGCCTGCAAATTCCTGAAGCAAATGGACCAACATTGAGGGAGGTATCCAGTATCTGGGAGAATTAGCCATGTTGGAGGTGATCTAACAACCAGGCATCTAAAGACCCAGATGAAATCTGGTGCACGTGGTCCATGTGGCAGAAGTTTGTATGAAATGCACCGATGTCATACACCCACACCCTGGCAATAAGGAACTGGACAGTCACGGTTGCACCAACTATAGATGAACTGGACAGCAATAAGGAGCTGGGCAGGCATGGACACACCAACTATAGATGAACTGGACAGGTAACTCTGAAAATACAAAGATAATCTTGCTCCCTCCATGCGAGCCTGTGTCTCAGCTGTGGACAGACTGACCCAAAAAATGTTTGAGCAAGCCAAAAAGGGTATGTCTTCCTCATGCACTCCAACCAACACCTCAGCTATTAAGAGTCAGCCTTTTTCTGTTCAAGGGAAAGGGCATCAGTGGCACACACTATGTGTGACCCTGTGGTTGTTCCTGCATGACTGGGGGAGGACATGAGGAAGTGGGATGGTGAGCCTACCTAGAGACTAGAAGCTTGGGTCCAGGAACTTAAAGGAAAAACAACAAAACAAAAAACCCCCCAAACAACAAAAACAAACAAACAAAAAAAACCAACAACAAAAAGCATCCATCCAGTAAAATTACTGCTCCAGTGTCTGTTGGGCAGAGTAGAAGGGCTGATCGTACTTTTGACCCTGATGAAGGGACTTCTGTTTTGCAGTTACAAAAATCAAGCAATGAAGACTCTGATCAGGAATAAGGGGGTCCTGCCTTCAGTGGGACAACTGGATTTTCTGGACTATGTGTATTCAATGGCCTGGCACATCAGCCCATGGGAGTATAAAGTCCTAGCAGGCACTGGTGCACAGTATACTTTAATACCATCAGTTTACAAAGGGACAGAATCTGTCAGTATTTCTGGAGTGATTGGAGGATCCCAAGAACCGTCTGTGTTGGAGGCTGAAGTAAGCCTAACTGGGAATGAGCAGCAAAAGCATCTTATTGTGACTGGTCCAGAGGCTCCATATATCTTTGGCATAGACTGCCTTAGGAGAAGGTACTTCAAAGATACAAAAGGGTACCGGAGGGCTGTTGGTATAGCTGCCTTGAGTACAGGGAATATTAAACAGCTGACTAGCTTGCTTGGTCTCTCAGAGGATCTGTCTATGGCAGGGTTGCTGCGGGTTAAAGAACAGCAGGTTCCAATTGCTACCATGACAGTGCACCGATGACAATATCGCTCCAATCGAGACTCCCTGGTTCCCATCCAGAAGGTGATCCAGTGACTGGAGAGTTGGGGAGTGATCAGTAAGATTTGTTCACCCTTTAATAGTCCCATGTAGGAAAAATCTAATGGAGAGTGGAGGCTAACAGTGGACTATCGATGCCTGAACGAAGTCACACCATCACTGAGTACTGCTGTTCCAGACATATTCGAACTCCAATATGAACTGGAGTCGAAGGCAACAACTGATACAGCTGACCCCAACTGACCAAAAGGCTATTCCATACCATGTGACATTACGCTCAGCATATAAAGCTGGGTGGAAAGTTGGCTGAGGGGCTGCTGCTCAGGGAGTGCCTGGACATTGGTTGGTTGGTGATGAGCAATTGTTTTTTTGTTTGCATCACTTGTCTTTCTTGGGTTTTATTTCTGTCTCTTTTTGTTATTTTCCTTTCCATTACAATGTATTTCAATTATTAAACTGTTCTTACCTCAACCCATGAGTTTTCTCACTTTTACTCTTCCAATTCTTTCCCCCCCCGATCCTGCTTGGGGAAAGTGAGTGAGTGGCTGCATGGTATTTAGTTGTCGGCTGGGGTTAAACCACAACATTTAGTAAACTGTTGATTCTTAATTCATGACCAATGACTGAATCTGCATTTTCTCTCCAAATACTCTCTTGGGCTGTACTTCTGTTGTTCTAATAAGTAATGAGTGCCAAACAGTGTCTTGCAGGGCTAGGGCTCTACCACTTGCTGTCAGAGTAGGTCACTGGAGAAAATGCGGCTCTTTGTGAGAGTATCCTCTTTAAATGGGGGCCACAGTAGGAAAAGGTGAAACCTGAAGTCCGTGGAGTGCTGCAGCAGCTCTAGAGAGGGATTTAGCTGACACAGACTTGATGCAATACTGATGAAAACGTGTGGAAAACTGAGCATCGGAGGTCACGGGGAATTCTCCATTTCTGCTTGCCCAATAAGACCTTAACCACAATCCCTGCACTCTTTGAGGTGAAGAAGATCCCTTTGTTATTTTGAAACTGATTACAGTTGCAACTATAATGTCACATGGTAATACCATCACTTTAATAAGGGTGTTTCTTTGTTTTGCTTTTTGCAGGCATAGTTAGGGTCACTGCTTGTGTGTTGCACACAAGTCAACTCACCCGTTTTTTCCTTCAAACTGGAGGGGGTCAACATGACTGTTAGACTGCAAATATTTTGATGAGAGCTGTTTTGACAAGATGCAAAAATACTTTCTGCAAAGGATAAAATAGCTGAAGATAGAAAAAAAAAAACCTAATTTACTTGGGACTTAATAGGATAGAAATTTTAAACCCTTAATTAAAATGTCTGTCTTAGTCTGTTTCTAACCATTTTGCTTACTTCCTCTTTTCTCTGTGTCTTTGAGAGCAGGAGACTTAAAAAGATGGGAATCCAAAGCTGAAAAAAATTTATTATAAATAATGCACTAAAAATAGTCAGATGTTTATAAAGAAGTAATTTTAATGGAAAAAACATCATATCATTGGTAATTGCTTTTACTTCAATAAGTTTCCCTTGAAAAATTTTGGTGTTCTCCGTATGTTGAAATGAGTGTGGATATCCTGCAGTGAAGCAATTTGGAGTAGAGTCTTTCTGCTTTCTTTTTTTCCTAATTTGCCTTTCCTGTTCTCAACATAATTTACCCCAAACCAATACATTGACTTGTGTTTTTACTGGTTGTTGCTACTACATTAGTATTCTAATATTGACTTAGTATCTGAGATTGGGTGGAATTGACTGAGAGGAGCATCTAGCCAGTAGTCACTAGTGCAGGAGATGCTTGAGAGAAATTGGAAATCTCCTTTTTAAAGGTCTTCTGTGTGTACGTATCTTAAGTTATTTACCAATGTTTTCAGTGAACTTAGTACCTGTAAGAGAGGCTTTGATGTTAATTGCACTGAATTGTAGCTCTTTCAGATGGTATGGGTTGTTTTATTGTTATATTGATGTTTAAGACAATCGGGATGCGGACTGCTATTAGCATGCTTGGATCATCAGGAAGGCATAGAGGTCCTGAAGTAAATAACTGGTATCTTGCATCCTTTTTCTGTTGCTCTAACTAGATAACATAACTTTTTCTGGACAGTATTTTTTTGAATAGATGTTTGACCCATATGTCAGGTGACTGCAAACCAAAAACCTAATCCTACAAACACCAAAGCATGTGTGAAACTTGCTCAGGTAAACATTTTTAGTGACATGGAGATTGCTAAGGTGAATAGTGACTCATTTGCATGTAGTAAGAAATCCATGAGTGTGGAATCATTGGCTCTCAGAAGTGTGAAGGTGTCTGACAATTATGCTTTAAAATATGTTTTGTCTTTATATGAAGAAATACTTCATGAAAAAGCACTCCCATGTGCCTTATCAGAAACAATAAGAATTCTCCAAAGTGTTTCTTTTCAAAGCCTTTCAGAAGTCTTACTATGCAGAGTATGCCTCTTCTCATGTCTAGACTAATTTTGAGAGGTCTTGACTGGGCTGTTTAGTCTGACATGCACCACAGGAGTCTATTAAATAAAATATACTAAAATTCCTATGAAATTATCCTTTTTTTAAATTTTATTTCTTCATCAGTAGATTCTACATGAATAATATACAACTGTATTTTGAAAATGTTTATTCTTCCTCATTGATACTTTCTGCTTTTCATTAGATTAGCTTAGTTTAATACTCTGGCTGTCAAAAAATACTGCACCATTTGGCTGGAACTGTATCAGCAGGTATTTAGGTCCAGCCAATTCATATTAAGAGTTACTTAGTTTCTAAGTAATGCAAATATTTCTACTGATCTTTCAACAAAGCTGTAACTTTGTATTCCAGCATCCAACTTTGTGTGTTAAATAGCAGGTACTCAAATCTGTGGAAACTTCCCTGCACTTTCAATCTGTTTCCCTATACTCAGCTGTAATGTGTTCCAAAGAGGCTAGATCTACATGATGTAGAGGTTTGCCATGGTTTGGTTTCAAACTCTGAATATGAGCAACGTTGCCAAATGTCATCTGTCATATTAATTTAATTGCTAATACTGAATATTTTCGCTGGGATGTCATGAATGTCCTAAAAACGATGGGAGACCTAGTTTATAGTGCTCTGCTCAGTGTCTGAGTGGCCAGCTGATTACTCTGTATGGAGAACTTCAATGGGTATGTGTGGCATGAGTAGTTTTAGGAAATCTTAATTGCCTATGCTGTTACTTTGATGCAAAATGCAAGACAGGAAACCGAAGGAAGTAATTCTGGTTTTGTGTGTTTTGCTTTTGATCTTCTGAACAAATCTAAATTTACTGTAAATTGATCAAAGTTAGGAAACTCAAGCCAAAATTATCACTGAAGTGATGCCTCTAGCAAACCTAGTAAAATAACACTTGTAAAAATTTTGAGTGCTCCTCCTGTAGTTTCTTGCTTCCTTTTTATGGCCATTAACTACACTGTATTGTTTCTGGTTTGCAGGTTATTATCCTACCTGACATTTGCATATGCTAAGTCCTCATCCTGTGTCATACCTATACTTTGTTTCACATCATACACATACGTGCATGTTGTGTTCAGAAAATACATTCATTGAAAGATACTCTTCACTGTTTGTTAGAAAGGAGTGTGCTGTAGATAAACACACATTTAGGAGCTTTAGGTTCCCTGAATTTGAAGGGAGTTAGGCTCTTTAACATAGCCACAGGCTCTGTGTTGGGCCTATGCTTTATTTTTTTTCTTACTCTCATAATTTTGATATATAAGATTCTAAAGATTAAAAGGTAAAGTTGTGAGGTCAGTCAGAAGGTATGAGTGGGTCTTAGTGACTAGAAATGGAAGTACTGGTGATAATTGAATCTGTTCAAGTGTGTTGTGCCTTAAAAAAAAACCTGTTTATTTCATGCTAACATCAAAACCAAACAGTGCTCAGATACAGATAATTCAGTATTCTTGAGACATTAATTGAAAGATCAAGCACCGTAAGGCAGCAATGCAAACTTCCTTGATTTAGTCTTGTAACTGTGTGTCATCTCTGGCCAGTGAGCATAGTTTACTGTAAATTACTTTAATTCTTGTCCTTCCTGATAACACTGTACCACGTTTTCAATTTGAAACATTGCCTGCTCATTTTTGCTTGCAAACTGCAATGTTTCTGTTACCATCTATACATACAAAGATTTAAGTATGCATTTGTATACATGCAAACTGTATGCCTTATTTGCAGATGTATCTTGGCATATGTATTTTCCAACTAGGAATGTGAGTGGCTTTTATTGGTAGGACTTTACAAGAGGTACATGCATTTGTATTCAAATAAAAGTAATTTTTGAAAACTTTCTGAAATCATGCTGGTTTTCTGCATGGAGATGTCATATTAGAAATAAAAAATACACTTCTGTTTTACCAGATTTATGGAGTCAGAAATTTTAATATATAAATACTATTTATGTAGATCCCATCAGGAGATAGTTGTCCTGGTTTTCAGATTACTTAATTTTTGTCAGAATAAGTCAGGTGTGGACTCAGTCAAGACTGTGTGTATTTTATATTCTGTGTGTCATAGACCAAGAACCTAACCTGAATTGTGCCTGATACTTATCTGCAATTTCAGTGAAGCATAACCTTTTCCATTACCAAAACCAAAAGGGCCAAATTGATATATTCCCATCTAGCCAATGAGCGCATGTGGCACAGAGGACAGAAAACCATCTTTACAGCCTGCGGCAAATTGTGCTACTGCAGATCAATAAAATGATGGGTGTTACCGGAGCTTCATGTGAGGTGGGTCATCATCAGGTTTGTCATGGCTGTATGAAGGCTTCTTCATCCCTTCAGTTGTAAAGTAAAAGACATGCACTTAAGCCACTGTGGAGTTATTTTTTCCCCGCTGCTGGCTAGGGCAGTTAGCTAACTGTGAAGAATATCTACCCCTCGTAACTGACTCAGCTCAGCTGACCAGCGGTAACATGCCAAGTCATGTCAATTCAGTGGTTTCTGGTCCATGTCAATTCAGTGGTTTCTGGTCCATACCTTCCTTCTGTGATGCGTGAAAGTGCTCTGAAAACATAAACATCTAGAAGGTGTATATATATTTAATCTGTAGAATTGATGTAGTGAGTTATATTAGTCTACAATTGCTATGAGATAACACTCGAGGCTTTGCACAGCTACACTTTTTCATTTTAGTGCAGCACTGTTACTACCATTGACTTTTACACCACAAGGTACTAGCAGAAGTCATCCCATCTGCCTTAGATATTTGTGAGCTTTTTCTCTTACCAGTAATACGTTCATCTGTGGAGGACAGCTCATACTACAGCTCTAAATGGGAAATGGTCAAGGTATACACATGATAATGGGCGAAAAAGAAAAACCAAGTTCAAGTATAACTAGGATTTTTATTTTCTGAGAAGAAGTGGTAGTGTGTTGCTTGACTAGAATGCTTGTTTTATCTACAGAAAAGAGGACAGTGCTGGTTCTTCTAGTTGCTTGGAAGAAAAGGTATTTTTTTTGGAATGCGACTGCAAAACATGCGTGGCATTTCTGATGCAATTAAGAGATCCTGAGCTTTAAGGGAAAGTAATCCATGTCCTGTCTAGTTCTAGTAATGTTCATGTTCTGGGCAAACATTTCACAAAGATAGGTTTTTATTAGTAGCATTAGGAGTATTTGGTTGTGATTGTGAAATTAACACTATGATATGAGTAGCTACAACATGCTACCTTGTGCAGGAACTGCCAAGCTGTTTGCTTGGTACCAGTCAGCTCCTTTGTCCATCATTATTCTTTGAATTTGTGCTCCTGCATTTTTAATTCTTTTGTCTTTTTATTGTGAACTGTCACTTTGTTACAATCTGAATTTCAGAACAAGAGCAGCATTCAAATTACAAATTCAGAATCCTGAAAATCTTTTTCAGGAGAATGTATCAGTGTAAACACGAGGTTTGGTAGAAGTGATTATAGTTCAGCAGCTTTTGCTCTGGCAACAACGAACAAGTGTGTGTGGGAGGAGGTGGCTGAACACCTAGAGGCTTGTCTAGATGGGATGACCACAAAAAGGCACTTTCAGTCCCAGCTAAGGACATGACGATGAGAGCAAGCAGTGGGGAGGCCACCCCCGTGTCAAAGTGGGTGGAGGTTTGGCCTTTCTGGGTATCTTCTGCATGGCTCCTCAGCAGGCTAATGCAATTATGTGGTAGAGGAGAGAATTGGCCACCTATAACCATCCATTTAGAAATGTCTTTTGAGTGCAGGCACAGGCATTTGGCATAGAGTAACAGGAGTACCCTTGTTACTGTGCACTAGTTCATCTGTTTGCTGCTAGTGTTTGGAGGTGTATATTTAGGATTAAGAATCAGAAAATCTCAGTTGCTAATTCAGCTCTGAGAGCCCCCAGTGTCTGGTCTCAGACAGGTCATGCTAGTCTTTATCTTGATATGCAGATATTTAAAATGAGAAGAACATCTGTTAACATCATAGGATGTTGTGTAGATGATTTAATGGCTGTAGCAGTCTGATTTAGGTAAAGTGCTGTGATAATGCCACTAAAATGGCTCTAAGCCACCAGTATGATGCAGCTGTGAAAAAGGCTAATGTGCTTCTACGATGCATTAGACATATTTTTGTAGAGAGAGGGAGAAATGCTAATAGCATTTCACAAAGCCGTCCTGAGACCTCATTTGGAGTATTGTGTCTGACGCTCTTCCCTTGCAGTGAACAGAAAGATGGACTTAAATTGGAACAGGTGCAAAGGCAGACTACTAGGCTGATCAGAGTTACAAAGTATTTATCTTTCAAAGAGTGAATTAGAAAGCTTTTGTTGTTTAGTATAGTCAGTGAGGGTTCAGAAGGGATAAAGTTATTCTTTGTAAATAAATTACGGGTAAACATCACCAACAAAGAACTGTTTCAGCTGACGTATAACCAGTTTTGCTGTATTGATATTATAAATTGGTTCTGAATGAATTTATACAAATTATAAGAACTTTCCTCACCGTTTCTTCTGAACAGGACACTGGGGCAAAGAACCTGAACAGTTTTAAGCCCAAGTTTAGTAAGCTGCACAGCAGATTTAATTTTGGAATGACTCTATAGAAAGTTAAGTAATGAGACGAGTCTTTGGATTTGAAGTACTGAGGTCTCCAAGGGGCCTGAAGGGAGACTGAAACTGTTTGTTTTCATTATATTTATTCGGCACTAACAACGTGCTTCAGCGTATCCAGTGATTGCTTGTGGATAAGAAGTATATTTTTTCTGCTCTTCTCCCAAACCCTTTAATAACAACTTACTTTACTTGTCTTGTGTTCTCCCCACCATCTTCTCACATTCACCATGGAACCATTGCAAGATCTGGGATCAGGAATGAATTGTCCCCCCCTTGGGAAATATGGGATAAAATAGATATTTTTATCCCTTTTTATTGTGTTGTGCATGGTCCACTTCCTGTGATTGTTTAGGAGAAGTTGTTACTTGGCAATTGTTAAAAAAATACGCAACTGTTGCAAAGCCATAGGATATAGACAGCGCCCTCAAGCTCCATCTCTCTCTCTATAATTATAGCCTTTCCTATAGCTATTTTGCCTTTTGTAGGGTATTGAGAAGCATTTTGTGGTGTTTAGGGCACACTGAATGGATATACTATGGAAACTTCACAAATGAACATTCATCGCATGTTTACCTGCAGTTGCACATCCATCCCGAAGGGACCATCCTGTGTGTCTGAACTATGCTGAAGCATACATTGAAATACTGTGCTGGTGATCCAGATGAGGTGTTGCATTCATTCTGCTACTCAGACTTTGCTGTTTGGTGTGTAGAAGTTTTTCTGTCGTGTTGTTTGAAAAATAGATATATTTGTCTTCTTTGTGCCCCAGAAGGTTTGTTCTCAGTAAGCGTTGCCTTGCATTTTGGTTATCCCTCTGCGTTTGCATTTGCAGTGTTTCTGTGAGAAAGTGGACTTCCAGGGAAATGAGCATATCATTAAAGACCTCAGATTGAAAGGGGAAGTACAGAAGGAAAATGAGATGTGAAATTCATTCACAGGCTCTAACTTTGGTATTGAATTAAGTAACCAGAATGTGGGCAGGAAGTAGAGGATGATAAAGAGCAGCACTTCCATTAGGTTGTCTTGTTTTTCAGAAAGCTGTGCAGCCTGTGAGATGGGTAGTGTTTATAACACATTCATGGCATAGCTGCTTCCTGGTAAGTGTGCAACAGGAAGAAGTGTTGTTCTTAAATTAGTAAGTGAAAAAGCAGCTGGTAAAGGATGGGCTACAGCTTTCTAGATTTAATTCTGGACAGGATTTAAAGAGAAAGATTCTTTTCAGCGTTTCAGTGGAGGCTCGGATTAGTAAAATCCAACTTCTTATATTGCTGGTGTTTTTAGACTCAGGCCATCTCACCAGATTTTCAGTTGACTGTGAAAAGGGCTCTACACTTCAAGTGACTATTGTCATAATAAAGATTCATTCTTATAGGGAACCACTATAATATAAACCTGAATTTTTATAAAATATGTTGTTAGGCCGTGGAGGACTCTTAAGAAAGTGAACTAGTTAAGAATGATATTATTCCTGCTTTTACCAATAACTTGCCATGAGTTTTTATATGTATTATTTGAAAAGAACACAAATAATTTTGAATAGCTCATTAATTTTATAATTGGGGCCAGTTGAATGTCATTTTTTTTTTTTTCCCATAAAAAGACTGTAACTCCCATGTAGGATGAATTCTGTTTCAAAAATGAGTTCACAAGTGTGTACTTTAACTTTGCTGACTAAATTTAATAGCCAGTCTTTTGAAAATTTTAACCATAATATTTATAGAATAGCAGACAGTTAAAAAAATGGATGTGATTTATAATTTACTTTGAGATCAAACATGAAAAACAGCTAGGGAATACATTTTAATGGAAGGAGCTTATACTGTGGTAGATTTCTTTCCTGTTCAACACCTTACAGATTGTCAATCTGAGGAAAAATAAAAGCACTGAGACTTTGTCTTTCATGGACAACTGTCTGACAGCAACTGTGCTGTTTATATTTAAACCATTGGATTATCTCTAATACTTTCAGATGGTCTGAAGTGAACTTCTAGCAATGCCCTTCATGATGAGTTCCTATAATTAATGGTTCCTGAAACTACCAGGCCTCCAGCACTTCCTCTCTGCTGCAGCTCTCTGAAGTGTGAAGCTCAAGGATCAAAGAAATGTTAACTATATTGGCTTTAGGCTGTACAAAGCATAAACCGGGATCACTCGTTTGCTGAAAAGTTCTAGCACTTCTCTGTGTGAGTAAGTTAACTAGCATAGCCAGACTATAATTGCTATAGCCGTAACACTAAAATCCTCTCATTCTGTAAGCAAGATGTTTCGAACTGAGCTGGGCTTCTTTTGGATGAAGGTTATTAAGCCAAAAAAGAAATTTATTACCAAAAAAACCCCACCCTAGACACCTTCATGGAAGATTTTAACTAGTGTAGTGTATGATTCTGTTACCATTATACTGGTAAATTTTCCATGCCGGGAAACCATTGGATGGTAAGAATTGTTTTTTTTCCTTCAGTCATGTGGATCCTGGAGAGGCACAGGCACTTGTTGATATGATGAGGTGCGGCTGTTGAATGTAGCCGATAGCAGAGGATGGGGCAATTCTTGGCTTCATACGGGTAGTTTGTGGGGAAAAATGATGGACCTTCATTTGTAAATGAGTCTCTTGACCTTTCTGGCAAGGAGGTATGTGTGGGTGAACAAAGCATCTTTTTCGTGTCGCTGGTGATGGAAACTAGAATGTAAACAACATGGTAGGATGGATGCCAGCAGTTCATGAGCCGGAAGAGAAAATAAACAGAGGAGAAGGGTTCCCTGAAGTGAACGGAGGCAAATTCTGAAATTCTTTTTATGTCTTTTTGGTCAGCTTACGTTTTGTTTTGTTTTGTTTGTTTGTTTGTTTGTTTTAATTTATTTTTTAATTCAACATCAATCTACTACTAATCGTTACAGATATTTACTGGTACCTTAACTAGCAAAGAAATGCGAATATGCTGATGAATAGGAGAGACTGAGAGTGCCAACTTTTGAGAAATGTCTAGAATCACCAGTGATAATTGTCTTCTGTATGAGTTACAGCCATTGGATTTTTTAGCCTAGTTCCAAGGGCATGATTCATATTAACAGCCCTGCTTCCTCCATGGGATGTGACAGTGGTGGATTTGTAGGGTCAGGCCATACTGATGACTGAATCTCATTCTGCCTTCAACACCAGCAGACAGTATACCAAATTGAAGAGAAAGAGATAGTACAACATCAAATATATTGGTGTGACTGTTTGAGACCTCTTCAGAAGAAATAAGATTAAATACCATCTTACATTATCCTGACAGGTACCTTTTAATGTTGAGTGCTTATCAACAAGATCCAAGTATTTTGAACATTTTTATTTCCCTGTTGGATTTGCGGTCAAATAAAGATAATTAGATAACAATTTCAACATTAAAGTGTACTTAGCGCAGTGTGGCTCAACAGAGGAATGAGTTATTTATTTGTAAATAGTGCATTCATTGATAATGTTGGATTTATACTTAATTTTTATATATTGGGCACGCAAAACGTTTGCTGAAAGGCAGCCTTGTTGTACTGTACATAAATATTATCCACCATTTGTTATCTAAATATAAAATGTAACTTCAGTCTACTGTCTTTATTTTGGATAAATCAGTGAGTTATTTTTTCTTTTTAGTTTCAATATTGGAAGAATCAAGATGTAATAGAAATTCCTCTTTAGCAGACACCTTCTAGCACTGAGTCATTCATCTGTACTCATTAAGTAAAGTATGCTGTTATTAAATGGCTGCTCAGTGATACAGTAGCAGCATAGGAGGGATATGTGCTTTCTTCACTGAATCTACGTAATTTCAGCAGAGATTGAGATTTTTAAATCAATAAAGGGATTCAGTTGCACAGGTTTTATTAAGGCTGTGAGAATCCTAGAGCTTGACCTCCCAGGCTGTATGTGAAAATTTCACCCTGAAGAGAGGCTGCTTCCCTACCCCTCCTGAGTGAGCACTTGCTCCTGCTCTCTCACACGTGCTTGCAAACACACGCACACACTAATCAGCCTCCTGAGTATTTCAGTGGGTGGCACATTGAGGGATTCAGGATCAGACCCCATTTGTTGTTTGGGAGGAGCAGGATTATGGACGGCATCAGAGCACAAAGGTAGACAAGAGAGAGAACTGAGACCACTGTTGTCGCCCTGAAGGGATGGGGTTGCATTTGATGGAAGAGGAGCCAGGATCTGCTGCTGTTAGAGAAAAGGAGCAATGTGACTGACCGCTGTTTTATCATCGTGAGAAGGGAAAGTATAGTGGCTCAGAAGAAAAAATGAAGAAAAGCTATGTGACTTTTTGCACTATTTAGAAATAGTGCAAATGCTATCCTTGGGAAAGAAACGCAAGGCTTAAACACAGAGAAATTTACCAACACGTGAAGCAAAATGGCATGTTAAGCGTGCCGTGAAAGTGTGACACTATGTGTTTTTGAACGAGGTGGGGCTGGAAGAAAAGGGAATAATACTGAGAATAAGCTGAGGAAAAAATTAACAACAGATCTGGTTTTAAATCCAGTGTGACCCTTGTAGACTTTTATTTTTTCAGAACTTATGTCTTCTAGGCAATCAACATACAAGTTACACCAAACAAGACCATAAATCTTAGGAAGCTAATTGCAGAAGTAATGTGAAAGATTAAAGTTTTCACTTAAAACAGTTTAGTATTTTGCTTTACATTCACCTCTCTGATACACCAGTGATTAATTGTATTAAAGATAAGGAAAAGCTCCTGCAGCATTTGCAGCACATGCGGGTTATGCCCCTAAAGTGCTGATTATACTGTGCAGAAAGGCAACTGCATTCTTTGTTATTTGAAACTTGGGTTGTATTTCAGTGAGGAAATTATAGGGAAGAGAAATGAGCAAAAGTAGAGAGATGAAGGGATAAGGAGGAGTTATGTGAGATGGGAGGATGTATAAAATAAGGGAAAAGAAAAAATCAGGTAGAAGAGCAGATTACAATCTCCCAACAACTGGGAGAGCTGACAGGTTTAGGATACTGGTATGTAAATCCATGTTAGGAACAATCCTATGGCTAGCTTTAGTTTTCATTGATACCAAGAAGCTGAGATCACCTAGTCTATATTAAGGTTTGTGTTACCTCTTTTTTTTGAAAGATGCCGGTTACAAATAAGGGTGATGTCATGAGGTAATCCAAAGAACTATTTTTGTGTATAGAAAGGTGGGAAGAATCTTCGTAATTAAATTCTCATCATATTTGAACGTAGTGCATAATTCAGACTTCTGTTTGTGTTGATTTAGTTCATATTCTGTTGATACAGACTCTATTGTTACCAAACCAAATATTGAAACTATTTTAAAAATAGGACTTATGCAATAAATCAAAGGTCTTTTAATTTGCTTTATTATTTTACATCTTGGAGGAATCAACCTCTCCCAACTGTATAAAATTATCTTAAATTCAGCCTTCAGCCCCTCCCCCACAAAAAGGAGGGCTGTTTGAGACGAGACAGGAAGATGTCTTTGCTTGCTTCATACTTTCTGGCAAGAATAGGTGAAGGTATGCTACCATTTACTTTCTTTCAGTGGAATAAAGATAAGCACACTTATCCTTGGTAAACAGTGCCAAGAAAACCCTGTTCTTAATTAAAAACCATTCCTCCTTCCTCCCCCCTTCATATGTTTGATTGAATCAAGGGCTGTTTTGTCTTCAGAAAGAACATTTTAAAAAAGTACTACTAACTCTGTATTAACTGAAATGTAGAACGAGTTTAGATTGAGATTTAGACTGTCTAACTTTATTTGGGTTCTTTGTAGAATTATTTAAAAAAAAAAAAAAAAAGTAAATGGTGTTAATCTAGCATCAAGACTGAAGAACCTACAGTCCACAAAGCCTTCATATAGCTGCCTTGACATCTAAATATATAGGTGTCTATGTTTGTCAGTAGCGAAGGATTTAAGTGCCTAAAATTCTGCTTCTGCACAGACAGCAATGCTGGTTTGGCTTGTCTTCTGCCCAAGTCCTTCTGGGATCCTGAAATTAAGTATTTCTGCTCATTATCCCTCATACAGGTTTCTTTAATGCTCATCATTGGAAAATGAGTTCAGCACAAAACGCAGCAGCCATGGCTATGGCACACTAATCACAAAGATTCTGTAGGAACCAGAAAGGAAATACGGAAAAGATAGGGAGTTGATTGTTGAGAATAAGTCTGAAAATTGCTAGGGCAAGAGGCAAGCGGAGGACTTGGGAGAGTAAAGCAGGGGAAAAAGCATTGGGAAGTAAAAAGCAGTGCGGAAGAGCTAACAAATCTGTGAAGGGGACAGAAAGCTGAGAGATGAGGTTAAAAGGAAAGCTGATACATGAGAGCTGGGAGCTAATGGGAAATGGGATTCTGGTTGTGGGGAGGGAGCAATATATTGTGTAATGAAGCTGATGAGAATGAAGCAGTTACTCTAAAGAGGCAGGGAGACAGGGCTGAGATCAGAAACAGGAGACCGAGCCTGATAACAAGGAATGTGATGGGGGTGGTGGCACATGTCCCCAGGATTGGCAATAGTACAGCTTGGATGAGAAGGATAGGTGGCCAAGTTTTGAGGGAGACTCCTGGGCATCTGTATTGAACAAGATGGAGCTTCTTTACGATGGTTACTGTCTTTAAAGGAGCTAGAAATCAAAGCAAGCTCAGAAAGCTGTCTTGAAGCATGTCGTTTGAGTTACGGAGAACAAGTGCTGCAAAGCTGGGAAGGTGAAGAACTAAAGTTGTCTAGAACGTGTTAACTGAGCTCCCTTGGACATACGTGTTATGATGTAGTTTTAAATTATGTGATCTCAGAGTTGTATGGTCTTTTCATCTGGACCAGAAGTGTACAAAGACTGTGCAGCAAAGGAGACACATCTTTGAAAACTTGTTGTTTTCAAAAAAAAAAAAAAAAAAAAAATTGTTGTAGAAACTTTAAGAGAGGTAGTGAATGGGGCAATCAATGCACTACAAGAAAGGAAAGATGCGTTGCCTAGTTTAAGGCAGATGAACACAGCTTCCCCAGAAAGTTAAAGTATTATATAAGGCTAGGTACTCTGATAAATGAATTTGAGGACTCTCTGGTTGAACATTATAGTTCATAATGCTCCTAATTCCAAAGTTTCATTCTTTAAATTCATGGTCTATGGGGATGATATGATGTCCCTTGCAGGGGACTGCAGTGCAGTCTGTGGTTATCCTGACAGCACCAAAGAGGAGCTCTGTGTGAGAACTAGTGTTTCTGTTCTCAGAGTGCTGTTCTAAAACGGCGCAGAATAACCTGGAGTAGATATAAGCGTAGCTGTGCTGTGGCCATACGTGACCATATGTGACCATACACAGTTAATGTGTTGATTTTCCATACTCTCTTTTCTTCTTGTTACTGTGTTCACTGAATGAGGTCAGGGTCCTGTGGAAAAAAATGGCATGTCATCACCTAACACGAAGCCTATCAGACTAGGTATGAACAAGGGGGCCCAATTAACTCCATATCCTTAAAAAAGAAAAATAAAAATAGGGACTTCTGAAGTGCTGATCTTTAAAAAATTTGTTAGTTTCCACCTCATCGGACACCTTTCTTATTTTAAGATTTTAGAGTTATTGAGGATGTTGATGTTTATATATACTTGTTGACTTTTGTTTTATAAATGGCATGCTTTCCATATATTTATCCTGGGAAAATCTAGATGCACGATGTGCAAAGAAAACTTAAAAACTAAGAAGCATAGTTCCAGTCAGTTTTTTAATTTCCATTGGTAAAATTTTCTTTGAAAAACTGTACCTTGCTTACTTTTACAATTATGTATTTAATTGCATGATGGAGAAGATGAAAAATAATTTTCTTTTGTTCTGATGTAACTGTAATTATATTTTAGGGGAGCTAATTCCATCTTTGTTTTCTTTCTAATCTGGTTATATTATGACTGTGGACAAAAGTAAGACTGCAATTACTATTTAGGGAGACTAGGTTCAGTTGTTGTGTCGTATTAAGTGCATTGCTTTTCTACTCTGTTATTGTTAGATGGGCTGCTCTAAATTAGATGGTCTAATTTGGAAAAATTTGAATATGTGCAGGTGGACTTTTGTGTCGGCAAAGCCACGCTTATTTAATTGGAGCTCCATATGCCTGCAAAAATTTATTCCATATGGTTGAATGTGTTCTTTAATTCATACTAGTGCCAAAAGAAAGTAGAATAACTTTATTTTTTGAGCTCCTCCTTAACTAAGTGACACTGCACCTGTACACAAGCCTTCTTTCATTTCTTAAAGTGGTAATTGAATATGTAGTATTTTGTTGTTTTAAGGTAGCTTTAATCTGCGACTAACAAAGCCTTAACTGTGTTGCTGTCTGTTTGTACTCCTAAAAACAAGTGATGAAATATACCTAAATCATGCAATCCCACCTTCTACTAGGTTGGATTTACATGAGGTTTCTCACAGAAAACTCTTTCATTTAAGGTTATGCTGAGTCTAAAAAAACATATATATATGTAGAATTGGTCAAATAAAACCCAGTCTTTTTGCAGGGGAAAAAAAGCTTTGAGTTCGCTTCTGGTTAAGCAAATTGATGGGAAATAATCCTTTTATAAAAGCTGGATATCTGAATTTTTGACTTGCTGACAATTAGGGGCCATAAGAATTGATATAATCAAGAGGTGAACTTAAAAGGAGTTATGTAAATTGATTTTTTTCCTTTGGTTTTTATTGTATACAGGTACTCAAGGATAAAACTGGCCTGAAGGGAAAATCTGTGAGAAACTGGGGAGCTTGACTGTTCTTGCACCTGAGTAAGTGAATGCTTAGCTGGAAATAAGCTTTGCAAACTGTTAAAAGTGTTAAATATTTTTCAGCATGTCTGTTCCTAATTGCAATCTGTAACTTGAGACAGTACTTTGGCTTTTGAATTGAAGAAGATTAGAAATACTAGGTCTAGCAAAAGGGAATGTTGTATAGAGCCTTCTGTGCTTTGACATAGGTTTGCTTTTTATTGATACTCTTGAAGCCTCTATAAAATTAAATGTAGATTATATGCAGGATTTCTTGGTATTTTGGTGTTTTGCCTTTTCAGTTATTTATCTTGAGGCTAATTTCTGAGTTTGAAAAACCTCTGTTTCTTAAAGTTAAACTCGATCTTGCTGGTTTGTGAGCATAATAAGGCACTGAGATTCAGCAGGACTGAAGTCACAAGAAGAGGTCAGGTTAAGTATGAGGTCATCAGAGGATGAAATCTCAGATGTCAGCCTCGTAGTGGCCTAATGTGGTTGTCTTGGAAAGGGTAAATGCTCATTTCACGTTGTTTGAGACAAAAGCTATTGTCTCGGTTGGGTTTGCTTCCATTAAAATAGTTGGATTAATTTCCATTAAAACAGGACAAGGACAGCTTTTCTTCATCAGCTTTGACGGGGCATGTGGCAGACATTCCTAGGCATCTGAAGGTCTCCAACCAGTTCCAAACCCAGCCTACACAGGTTTCTGAAAAGGCAGGAAGAATATTTTTCAGTTACCCATCTAGCTTCCTTTCCTGGCAATCCAAGCATTATTCTGGTTACAACAAATTATTTTACGTGTCCAAAAGGTACTTTGTTGTATTATTTAATGTATTTATTTATTCATGCATATTCATATATGAAAAGCATGTAATATTAATGAGCAGATAAGTATAGTATTGTACGAAACTTCTTTCTACTGGTAACATATTTTTAATGATGGGCAAGTTAATTGAATTTTCTGAAACAGTTGCCAGAGCTGGAACCTTTCTTCCTGCTAGGATTTATCATGCTAAAAGAATTATGTTTAGTTTTGGAAGGCTTCAGTAAGTTGAATATCCTTACTGGTATCTACATTAAATTTTACAAACGCTACTTTATCAGCTGAGAGTCTCTTGATTTAATCTGGTCTAAACTTGTTATCAGTGCATTTTATTCCAAATCTGTGCTGTGGTTTAATCATATTCTTGTACTGAATGCATGAATTTATAAATTGATATCTGTCATGTCACTGCATAAAAAAGTATACTTAATTTTGCCATAGTGTTTACTGTCTTTACCTCTTTGTGATATAGTAGACCAACAGTCTCTCATTGCTTTTGATATTAAAGAGAATTAAATATGTAACTTAAAAATATGCAAGACACTGTGAGCTATACCCACATAAGGTTTTAATTCGTTCAGAAATACACCGTGGCAGCATTTACCATTATCATTTTTTGATTTGTAAGTTAGGTGGTGAATTACAAATAATGCCTGAGCCTGTACTGTAAGTAACTGGTTGCTTTCTCTGTAGTTCTCATTGAAGTTCTGGTTCCTGCAAATTTTGTGCTTTGTCATACTTGCAGTCGTGCATGGTTTAGGAATTAGGTCTGTGGACTAGCAAACAGGTGTAAGGTTTATTAAAGGAGAGGAGTTCAGTATTCTTAAATGATAATGGCATGTTTTGAAATCAAAATTGGCTCAACAGCTCTATTTTAAATCCAGCAGGGACCTTTGAGAGAGGTTTTTGCCTTGTTTCTTTTAACTTCTATACTAACATGCAGCAAATGTTTTCATTTATTTCCTGTGTTATCGGTCCTACTCTGCATTATTTTAGTCTATTGCTTTTGACAGTGATGAAAGACAGGTATTTCCTGATCTTTTGTATTTTGGGTGCTACATAATCTCAGCTGTTCGCTTCAAGAATATTTTCTTCTCCTGTCTTGTTCCCTTTTCCTCCTTTGGAAGGCAGCACTAGAAATTCTAGGTGCAATTGCTTTTTTTTTTTTTTTTTTTTTTTTGGAATTGTGGTTTAAATTTTGTGCTTGTGCACATGAGATGAGCTTACTCATACAAAAGAAAGGTAGTCATACTGCTAGGCTTGAGGATTTGTAGGTGTAGTGACTTCTGCCTTGACAAAGATATCATGTCAAAGTAATGTTACTTTTTACTTGAAAATTGTCCTTAATTGTTGTTAGAGGAAGGCAGAAGTCAAGAACTATTGAACTAAGAGCTGGGGATAATCCAATTAAATTGTGTAATCTATTCCTTTATGAATAAAGGATTGATCTCTAATTTAGGTGTTTTATCCAGTTTCTTATTTGCCAGTTATTGTAGTTCCTGCATCACCAACATATTTTCTCGTTCAGACTTGAAATTGAGTGCCCTGGGGCAAGATTTTCTCAGTTAAGCATGGAAATGAACTGGCCATGTTTTTGAGACCATCTTGCATGTAGCAGCTCTTGTGCGTGGTGTTCTGGAAAGATCGATGGGTTTTGGAAATCTGCATCTGGGTTTGAAAGAAGATAAAACGTATCTGTGACTCAACCCTCTGTGTACTGTATTATGTTATTTTTCAGGGATCGGTAGGTAATAGTCTGTACTGTATTTAGAGGCTGAAGTGAAGCCAACTGGTACTGTTGCAGCCTGTTGATACTGTAGGATGAAGATCTTCAACTTCTTTTAGCAGTTAATTTCAGGGAGATTGTTATTATTTTTTTTTTTAAATCATATTGTATGGTTTCTGACAGTTTTTAAAGATATCATATGCTCTGCTGTTCGTAGTCTAGAAGTCTCTGGGGATTTAAAACTCTTTCTCTACAGTATCTCTCTCACAAAGATCAATTAAGTTCCTAATTAGAGTTGTATCAACTTAGCATCTACCAAAATCCTAAAAAAGCTGATGTTTGATGGGACAATTCTAGACAGCTTTTTAATCTTACAATAAATTTTTAGTTGAGGATTTATTTTTTTAGTATATTTTTGAGAGGGGTTCTCTGTTGTTCGGAAAGTAGCGTTTGAGTAATGGAAAGCTTTGGTAGCTGAAATTTTAATAAAAATGGAACCAAACAAATTTATTTAAACAGTGTTATTTATTGAAATATCTTGTTCTCAGACTGCTAAGAGAACTGTAGTTCCAGCCCTCCCCCATGCTTTCTGTCTTTGAAAGACAACTTCTTTTGATCAGGCCGAAAAAGTTGATGAAATTGTATCTCCTTGTTTTGCCTGAAGCCAAGTGACACAGCCTTTCATTGGTGTTTGGAAAGTTGTATATCACTAAATTTGAAAGGTACCAAAGTCCTGTGGTTGGCCTCAGCATTAAAATATATAGACATTTCTGCTTTATGAGGCTGCAAACCAGATAATTCGTCACTAGTGGGGACCTGGAGGTAGACGTGGGCTTTTAAAAAACAATAAGTTATATTACAAATTCCTTTGGAGCGGGAATGTTGTTTTTAGGGATTCCTGCAGAGTGGAAGCCTATTATGGTGGTATTGTGCATGTAATAAATCATGTACTTTGCCTAGGTTGTTTGTTGGTTGTTTTTTTTTTTTTTTTTCTTAAAGGTCTAAGACCATTCAAACATTCTGTCATAATACGAATAACAAGTAGTATCCTCTCTGCAAACACAGAAGGGGGGGGGGACCGATTATTATTTTTTTTGAAGTGTAATATTCTCACTATATAAATAAATGTTAGTGTGCCACACAATTCACGTGAACAGCAGTGCAGCTGTATTGCTGTTGTCTACCCAAACAAGAAGAAATGAGAAGGAAAGAGGGGATGACAAGGGGGATGTGTATCAGAGATCAGCATTGTGGTATGAATGAATTGATGCTGTGGTTTTATTGGGGGTGGGGCAGACTCATTACAGGATGCTTCATCTGTTTGCTGCTCTTCGATATTTAGAAAGCACCTTTAGTGATCCTTTTTGCAAACCAGCTCATGCAGTAACTGGCAAAACAGAAGCAATTAGTGGTGTAATCTCAAAGGGAATCTCAAGCTTCACTTTAAGTGCAATGATTAAATCCACTAAAATGATAACCATTGCTGCCAAGAACTCCTGTAATTGGTCACTAATGTATTTTGTTGTAGCAGTCGATAACCACTGGATTTCATGCATGTAATTAGTAATGCATACACGTTTGGTCAGTAAAATTGAAAATCCTAATAACCAAGGCTAGAGGGGGTGGGAAGGAACACAGAGCTGGAGAACTGAAATAGTGCTCTGTTGATAGTACCTAACTAGAACTGTATGCTTCAATAAAACAAGTGTCCTACTGTGCTGGAATACAAATGGGCTGTCTGTGGCAGGATATAGCAAAGACGTTTGGCAGAGAGGGATTTGAAAGCTTCTGGCATAATGTAATTGAATTGGCCATTTCTTTAAAGATACAGCAAATTGTTTGCTGCGGCATTCATCATCATAAGGAAGGTCAGACAGCTTGCCAAACATATGATATTCATAATAAAAAGTAAAACGGTGACGCTTACATTTAAACACAAATCATGTTAGCATGTTTGTAAAAGCTGTGGAAATGAATGGGAAATATTTTTGGTGGCGCTGAGGCATTAGTAATCTAAGTAAGACTGTAATTCAAGAGGGGGAAAGCTTATAGTCAGGGAAAAGACCCCCAAGGGAATTCAGCTAGTGAGCAACATATGATCCCCCTGACTTGAGAGGATAGTAGGTGTTTTGGCAGGAGTATTGCTGACTCTCTCTTCTGATCACTTAAGGGAAGATAAGCTTGTATGATTCTATTTTTTCCCTCTTAAGAAAACAAAGGGGAAAATAACAAAAGAGAAGGACTTAAGTCTTTAAAAAGAGGCAAAATCTAAACTGAAGCGTTGCTGGGTTTTGTTAGTCAGTTACACTGTGACAGAACAAGATGATGCAACAACCTGTAGCATATCTGAAATGTTACAAGAAATGATCAGTACTGGTACACTGGGAAACCCCTCTCGAGTCACATCCAGAACGCTGAACACAAATTGCGTGATGACAGGGGCTTTGGGCCACACAGTGATGCCTCTGCAAATGAGTAGCTGTTAGCTTTTAGGTTCTAACACATTCAGGAGACTGGCATTTTGATTTCTTGCACCACTGCACCACTGATAGGGTTGGAAATGGGAATCAAAATAATTAGATTGGATATATAGATCCTAGCAAACCAGCCAAGAAAGCGGCTAGGCTGGGGAGGGCTGCTCTGAATTCTAAAATGTGCCAGCATTTTTTTATGAGAGGGCGAGGACGGAAGGAGTAAACTAGAGTGCAGATGCTCGCCATTTATATTCAAAGCATGTAATAAAATAATTGAATATATGCTTCCTCCTATTAAAGCCTGTTCAAATCAGTAATAAAGTACATTAGCGTTATATTAAAGAGGGAGCACAAATTTTCAGGTAATATATCTTAGTTACAGTATGCACAGTGTATAGATAGGCAGGCTGGGAAGTGGTCTTTTACATCATCCGAGGCATTTCTCCTTGCTGATACAGGACTGTTCTCATCAATTCATTTTCTGTTACCTTGTCCTGCAGTACGTTTGCAGTATTCCCTCTGGCAGTTTTTTCCACAGGGCCAACAGTTGTTCCCCTCCAAAAAGCCTTCCCTGATAATCATTCAATATTTCCCATTTAAAAAAAAAAAGTGTTTCCATTTACTCCTCCTTCAGTTTCCACATCTGATAGAAAATGTTGTCTTTTTTCTGCTATGCAGATTCCTCCTTTAGATATTTGTAAACTATTACCCCACTTTCTCTTTGCCCCACTTTGCCATTTCTCATCTGTACAAATTTATCTCTCAATCTTTACTCAAAAGTAAATTCTTCAGATTTTTGCTTTTTAGAGACCCCTCTTCATTTAACCAGGAGATTCAGGAGTCCAGGTCCTCCTAAATTTAAAGAGGATGTGTTTTTTCTGTTAGCACGATTTCTGATGCTTTTTAAAAATTCTACTGTGTAGCTTGCCTGCCCATACTATCTCATACTTCATTTATGGCTCAGTGCACTTTTTCCTTTCCTTCCCTTCCTTCCCTTCCTTCCTTTCCTTCCTTATTACTTTTTTTTTTTTTTTGTGTACCAAACTTGTTATATCTTGCATTTTCACAAGTAATATCTCTGTTACTTTCCATCTGTGCTTCTGTGTTTCCTTTTCATTGCATTAAATCCCAAGTTCTTGTCTCTGCAAGTTCTAATCGAGTTAATTGATGTTAAGCATCAGTCCAAAATAGCCTAGTGGTTTGTGTACACATCCGTGACGAAGAACGCAGTGGATGCAGTATCTCCTGTGCTTTAAAGCCAGATGTACAGGGCTGTCTCTCTGCTAATACTATATGATAATAACACATGCTTAAGTATTTCCCTACTTTTGCAGAAGCCTATCCTGCGTCCCGTCCCTAGAACACTGGCTGAACTTGTGAGCAAATCCAGCAGTTATTGGCCCCAGTTGTAGCCACTGGAAAAACCTATGTTGAACTGTTTCTGAACATCCTCGTTCTGAACTAAACACCAGCATTTTTCTCCTGTTTCCCTACTCCAGATCTCCAGGCTATTTGAGATGTTAGTTTTCTTATTGTGCTGTTCAGTTCATTATTTCACATTACACTACCCAATTGTAAAGATAATGATGAGGAATAGTAAAGTGATGTCTTTTTGTTTTGATCTGTGCATTCCCATAATATCTAAAGCTCTTTCAGAAGTTATCGTTTGTGTATCTTGAGGTGTGCTGCGGCCATACTGTACAACTTGCACATAAGTCTACCATTCAGTGATACAATGTTTTGATGTAGGATTGAAAAACTAACAAATAAAAAGTGTATTTACTATCCATATGGAATGGATGATATTTAACTAGTATGGAGGTGCAGTGGAGGAGCAATACTCATACCTGAAGCTGAAAGTGTTTGGGCATACTGGGGAGAGAGTTTGAGAGTTCTGGAGGAGCTCATCTTCCTGGTAGGAAACTGATAAAATCCAATCTGTTTTGTCAAACAGAGACCGAAATTGTGAGTTGGTCATCATCTGGTAATAAGTGTCTGAAGATTTATGATATGAGAAGGCTCTTTTTCTTGGTAGTTATGGAAATAAAAAGACTCACTGGAAATAAGCTAAAGGTAGAAGAATTCAAACAGGAAACAGAACTGTTTTTTCCCCCAGTATTCATAGCTATTTTAAAGCTGGAAAATTGTTGAAATTGAGATGAGGAATTGTCCATTAGCTGAAATTTTTACATCCCGTTCCAATGCGTTTGTAAAATATGTATTTCTTTCAATGTTTCAAAGTTACATGTAATCCAAGATTTGCGTGTTTGAGTTTCAAAACTTGTGTTATTGAAGAAGCCCAGTTAGATAACGTACTGGTCTCTTTTTGTCTTCATGCTTATGAAGGTTTTCAGTTAAGGTTAGGGCTTTCATACACGCAGATTACTTAGCTGAGATGATGGCCGTATGTTTCTGGAGTGCAGTTGCAACACAGTAGTCACTGTGCAAGAAACTGAAGAAATCGTTCAGTTATTTGTCCTGCTCCAGAAGTTACCTTTATGATGCCTTCTGCCCAGTGCTGCTGTTCTGGCGGATAAAACATACAGCCCACTTAGGAGCTTAGCACAGATGTTTTTTCTATAGAGAACTTGGAAAAAAATGTTATTTTCTTTTTAATAATTTTTTGCCTTGACCTTTATCTGCAGTGAAATTTGCTCGCAGTATCATAGCCGGTCTAAATGCAACATTTTATTTATGGCAATATATAGAACAAGTGGAGTTTGGGAGAAAAAGAAAGAAATGAAAGAATCTTAGCTTTTTTAGATTAATAACTTACTGAATGTGAATGAATGCAAATGCTACTGTCTTGAACAAAGACATTAAATACCTTGCACGGGTTCCATAATGCCTGTCTAAGAGGACTGCAACACTTGATGCCCCATGTTTTGACTCCTGCCATTCAGTCAACAGTATAGCAGTGTATTTTACACAGGCTGTAAAAACAAGGCAGTGTGTTACACAGGTAATATTTTCCATACCTGTTAGAGTGTTAAATGCTATTAAATATTTCCCATTCCAATGTATAAATAACCTTCTGTGGTATGAATTCTAGGTAATGGAAGCACCTTATATATTTCAGCACCACAGCATAGCATTTGTTTTGTTTCGGAGACATGCAGATGGCTTTAATCTTCTATTTTAAGTTATTAAAAATCACATGATATAAACAGCAGGATGTGCCGTGTAGCTAACTTGATTGTGCTGTAACTCAGAACAAACTGGGCTGTCAGGAAGACTTTCTGTGCTTGTTGTTATCTTACCCTTGGTTATTGGAACTATGTTTATGTCCTTCTACAGTAATCTTCAGAACTAATTATGTTCAGTTCACTGCCAATGCACATTATATGGGATGACTTCTCTTGCTGTGCAACAAATGAATTTGGCTCTTCATTACTGTGTGTTGACTTTGCTTTTGAAGGCCATCTGAAAATAGGTAAAATAATATTCAAGTTCATTTGCTTTTTCTCATCTCTTATGCAACACTTAGAAACAGGGTGAGTGGTCTCCTCTTGTGAGATAGTATACAATCAAGGAAATTTTTAGATTATTTCTAAACTGTTGGAGAAGTTTCATTTACACACAAACTTAGCTGTAAAGAGATGCATATAGTTAGTTAGTTAAAAAAATAAATATTGTGGCTGTGTAGGACTCAATTTTACCAAAGGATGTGGAAAATGGTTTTGTATTTTTGAAACAAAACCCATTATTATTATGTGATCTTAGGGAAATGTGTTTTTGAAGCTTGCTTTGTTACCATAGCAAGTTTTTTAGGCTTTCAAAGCATTAGTTCTTACATTAATAATACCCTTCTTCTACCCATGTATTGTTTGGAAAACTTAGGCTTGTTCAGGAAATGATAAGTGACAGCACTGATATCTTAGCTCCCTACCTTGGGAAGTGCTTCCCTTATTTTCCTTTTCTGTGCCCCTCTCCAGGAACAAAAGCAATACAAAAATGCAGATGTTGAAAGGCATGAAAATGCGTTTAAAGTATTTTCCTTCTGTCTTGGAACAATGGTTGCTGACAGCAGAAGGCTTGCTTGCTTGTTCAAATTAGATTTGAATCATCAGTGTAATAGCAGTAGGAAATTGTAGGATGGAAGGGTGCCAGGAAGCCTATCTATATCTGCCCTTTCAGTACGCGTTAGGTGGGCCCTGAATGACTTTAGCTGACTCCTCAGTTGAGCAAGCTTGCCCTATATGACAAGTACTGGTTTAAGCATCCTTAAAACAAAATACTTTGTACATGGGCAAAAACCATTTAGGTGTGTTACCAAGAACAAGACACAAGCACAGCAATGCAAGATGGCTGTTGCAACTTACGCTTCTGAAGTGGGCGTTTCTTGTTGGTTCCTTACATCCCATTTAATTGAGCCCAAGTTCATTACCTCTCACCATTTTCCTGGACTAGGATAAAAACATCTGTGGTTTAGGGCTTGGTTTATTGGATTTTATGGTTGTAAAAACACTGCAAAGTTTTCATGAGCTAGCTGTGAGTTAAATAGAGGACGATGCCTGCTCTGAAGCTGCATCAGAGTCAGCATCATTCTGGCTTATTCTGTTTCTCCTCAGCTGTTTTAAGGCAGTCCAGTACCCAGTTGCTTCCTTGCTATAGTTACTATCCATTGGCTTTGCAGTAACCCAATCTATGGAAGACAGTGACCTCTCTGTGCACCTTAAAACCATTCACAGAAATGGCTGTTATTCTGCTGATGCAGAATGCAGCTGCCCATTTAGATCTCTTTTTCTTACAGAGGGGCTGGTTATGTCTCTGCTGTGTACTGGCTTCTATTTCATTTCTGGTGCAGTTTTTACACTATTTCCATAAGCAGCTTGGTTCCTGATTACTTCAGGGAGTGCTTTGCGTGATATAATGGTAATTGATATCAGCTGAAGTGCTGAAGCTACCAGTCCCCTAATTTAAATTAGTGCCAGTCGGAAATGGGAGAGCCAAAAGCAGGATTGTGCATGGGAGAGGTCTCGGCTTTTGGAAATTATTTAGTTTGCTCTCATAATGGAGTAAGAATTTTCTGTCCTTCAGGTCATGTGGTTATTCTTGTCCTGGGTGGCAAAGTGGAATCAAAGTGGTTGTGAAGGGGCGAGCAAGGAGGAATTTTAGTTTAAGTGTTAATGATGTTTAGTGCATTACTGTTCTCTTCATCAGTGCTATGAATGCAATCAGACATATTTTAAAATAAATCTACATAAATAACTGGCTTATAATAATGCAGCATTGGTTTATATCTTTTTATATCATTTGTTTACATCTACTCCATTTAACGCTCTCTCGTATGTATGTATGTATCCATCTATCTGTATGTATCTGGAGTTTATATATATAATGTTTATTTTATGGAGACATAAGCAGTTCTACAGCTGGACTGTATTGTTTATAGGTATTATTTAACTGTTGGCAAATATTTGGAAGGCATGGGACCACCATAGTTTCATGAGACTGGTATAGCAAACTGGATTGTACCCCAGGGAAAATTGAAAGTGTTGCCTGAGGCCACTTTGAATTGACCTTCTTGTGTATTCAGCTTATAGACTGCAATCCATACTCCTACATGTGTACCAACGGGAAGAACAGTGGGTTATGTGGAAGATTTTGCTGGAAGTTACTGATGTATTTGTGTTTGAAAAAATGGAAGGGGATTGATCTAGGTTTTTTTCTCTGGAGTCCTTACAGGCCTGGTAGAATGATGTACTGTAGGCTTCAGGTCACCCAGATGACAGTGGCCTGTGCAGCTCCACTGGTAGCTTGTTCTGCTCTCCAAGTTATGTTTCCAGAAACATAACTCAAGTTTTCTGTTCTGTACATTGATTTCATTATTTCTTGTTATATCTTTGCTGATTAATCTAATTGTTTGTCCTCTTTTTGATATCCTGTGTCATATTTGTAGACAGTTGTTTGACATGTTTCTCAAAACAAGGTCAAGAGCCATTCCCTTAAATAGCCCAGATACTTGTGTTACATAGAGCCTTTTTGTAAGCATTCTTCCTATTTGTCTTGTCTATAAAAGTATGTAAGTCTAACCTAGAATATTAAGGTTTTTACGGCCTTAACTACTTACATTCTAGTTCAATTCAGTGCATTGTGATATTGCATATACTCTTAATCATACTGTTAGCCAGTATCATCTTTAAACATATTCCATGTCCCCTGAGTGTCTACCTACCATCTGTTACTTTATCCCATTAGATTTCCACCAGATTTACCATTTTGTCTCCAGCATGCTGTGCTGAAAAAACCCTGCTTATAGTTTCCCTTATTGATCTCTCAGTTTAGTCTTAATTACACAGTTAATCAGATTATGGTGACTTTTTCTGTTTCTCCCCTCCATGTGCTTTCCAATTTGACCAAAAGCATATACTGGAGCCGATTCTCTTCCTTTCTGCACACAGGTATTTATGTGCATGCAGGATGGGTATACAAGATTCTTCTAAGTGCTGTTTTCTGTTCCATTCGCTTTGCGTGGTGTGTATAAGGACTTATGTGGCGCCCAATTCTTCACACCTTCAGGAACCTCTCGGCCTCTGCTTCCTCTTGTGGGCCAAGGGAATCCTGGAATAGAATCATAGAATCATTTTGGTTGGAAGAGACCTTTAAAGTTCATCAAGTCCAACTGTTAACCTAGCGCTAACCTAGTCCCTAAACACCACATCTACATGTCTTTTAAATACCTCCAGGGATGGTGCCTTAACCACTTCCCTGGGCAGCCTGTTCCAATGCCTGATAAGCCTTTCAGTGAAGAAATTTTTCCTAATATCCAGTCTAAACCTCCCTGGCACAACTTGAGGCCGTTTCCTCTTGTCCTATTGCCTGTTACTTGGGAGAAGAGACCAACGCCCCGCTCACTACAGCCTCCTTTCAGGTAGTTGTAGAGATCGATAATGTCTCCCCTCAGCCCCCTTTTCTCCAGGCTAAACAACCCCAGCTCCCTCACCCGCTCCTCATAAGACTTGTGCTCCAGACCCCTCATCCTGCTCTTCACAGCTGACCTGAGCCAATCCAAGCTCAGGGGCTTCGGAAGGGCCCATCCTGCCGTCCCTCCCCTTCTCCTTGCCCTGTGCTCTCTCTCCCTGGGCACTGTCAGCTCTGTTGTTGTGCCACCACGCAGTGCTAAAAAATGGCTTTATTTGTGAGGTGAGCGTCCAGTCAGATCAACAGTCTGATCCAGCCCCTGGCCCTGACACATGGCAACACTAGGGTCTTAAATAAGCTTAGGCTGACTATTAATATACAATGCTGAGTCACTGCTGAAAACACTTTGCAGTGCACCTTTTCAAAGCAAACCATTGCTAGATTAGGACTGCCTCGAATGGGCTATAAATCGCTGTCCTGGGCTACTGAATGATGAGCAACTCGGCTGTTTGTGCAGAGAGGTGAGGTAGGCACGCGTGGAGAATTACCTCAGCGGGTGTCTGCAGCCACCCGGTCCTGCCTCTGCCCAAGCATCACTGCCCAAATAAAAACCTGGGGGAATGCTCTCCAGGCAGGGAGAGCTGCTTTCTGTTTTCTTTAAAAGCTGTGAGAAATTTAGTATTCTGGGAAGATGTGTGAGAATTACTTACAAACACTGGTGGTCTTATCACCAGACGACTGATGTCAATAAACTCCCTCGTGATGACGTTGTTACAGAAATACCTCAGCAGGCTGGAGCTCGGACCTGGTGACAGTTCCAGACAACTAAGAGAGCATCTCTACTGTTAGCTGACATTAACCAACATTCCTGCGTTGGGGACCGTTCTTTTATAGGGTGGGAAGGGGTTCTTTCGTTCACAGCTCATTTTTTTTGTATTGCTGGACAAAAAAGCTTGCCTGATAAAACTGCTTATTTTCATGGCTAATGAGCTCAGCCAGTCCTTGGTTTCTGTCCATGTACTGCAGGAATTAAACCGTATGGAATATTACTGTGGAATATTTAGGTTCATTTATAAATACAAAGATTCATGTGTACAAATTGGCTTCAGTCTTAATTGATTTAGAATACTTGATTAGACAACACAGCTGAGCCAACGTAACTCTTGCTGCTGCCGAGAGAGGTTTTTCAGGCCTTGCTTTTGTCTTCCCTCTCTTCTGACCATATGGTGCTCGTCTGACTCCTTGCTCCTCTGCTGAACTCCTTCCTTCCTGGAAGAGATCAAGCCATTTTATCTGGTTTGGCAGTATGAAACAGGTGCGAGGAGCTGTGCACTTCCCTTCTAGAAACTGCGTTTCAGCACAAGGGTTGCAGGTCTAGTGAGAAAACCTCCAGCGCTAAGGGGTACGAGCTAGATTAGCATGGGTTCATTTCCACTTACTGTTTTGATCAAGAAAAGGAGTTGTTTGGTTTTACGTATATCTTCTGTGATATATTTTTAGACATTACCACCTGCACATGATATAATAGTCCTGTGGCAAAAAAAAAAAAAAAAAGAGAAAAGAATGGCATTTCTAGCACAGATGGCATGATTGATAGAGCTGTGGTTTTACATACTTTGAATTTTAGTGGCGTGAGGAGACTTTCTAGTCTTAAACTTACACTATCCTGCATTCCAAAAGAAAAGATATTAAAAAATGCCTTGGTGCATGTATACTTGGCAGAAAAACAATACTTTACCCAGTAAGAGGCAGTGGTTGCAGAACAAAAGTGTTCTTCACCAGCTAATCACGTAGAACATGGCTACGTTTCAGTAGTTTTGGTCACTGATGAGGGCATCATGTGCTTGAAGTATGGGTGCTCTACTTGAGTTTATTTGGACTTTTTGTCTTACTGGGGTTCTGCAAAGCTAGCGGGAGTCTACTGCTTTACAGTAACCCCATTGCAAAGCATGGTGTAAAGTAATGTAGTAACTTTGGGAAACAGTTGCAGAGTTTACAGCATTAGGAGTGCTGGGTTGGGTACCATCTTGATTTAACAACGGCCTTAAGCAAGCATATGTGAAAGTCCAAATGCAAAGGTTGCAGGGGCAAACAATGCTTGCGCTCAAGAGCTGGAGCAGGCACTGGGGCAAGAAATGTCCTTGTTGGTGTTGCCTGGCTGCTGCTGCTGTGTGCCTGGTGTGGGAGCAGTGGCGAGTGGAGGCGGGAGCTGCCCGGAGCCCGGGGAGGCAGTCAGGAGGGAGAGGTCAGAGCAGAATTGTGCCTTTGGCTGGAGGAAGCAAGGGAGAGGAGATGGCTTCAGTTTTGACATCTCAGGGTGTGCTTTTCTCATATTTAGTGTCTCCACAGTCTTAATAGCATTTTCGTTTATGTGTCATCTCCTTGGCTTTATTGTTTTCTGTAGAGAAACTTACTAGGTGTAGTGCTAAGACCAGATCATATTGACAGCAGCCCTAGTTTTGGGATTCCTGGACATTGGCACTAGGTGACAAAATCTCTTAAAGCTGACCTAAACGAGTACCTTAGGTCACAGGATTGTACTGCTGTCTCTTGTGGACCAGCCACTGGAAAAAGATGTCTGAGCTGGACTTAAGGAACCTTTGCACCAGCAGAGCCAAGCCAGTCTTGGTCTTGGTCTGCTGGACCCTCTATGGGTTAAACTGAGCCTGAGGCACTGGGGACTTTGGTGGCTTCAGGGAATCACCTTCGGTTTGTGCAGCCTCCGGGTGGAGGAGGAGCCCGGTGCAGCATGCTCACGCTAGCCAAGCTGAAGCCATCAGCGGTAGACAAATGGGGGCACGTGTCCCCCACCAGTTGGGCTTCCTTCAGGCCTGGCTGGGTGAACCAGCAGAGCTGCCTGCTGGCTAGGGGCTGGCTGGAGACCAACTTCGTGTTGAAATGAAGAGCCAGGGCTGGGTGGGCAGCAGGCGTGGGGTAGTGGGAGACTTCAGCAGCTGGTCTCTGCTGACGAAACCAAAGTGGGAATTTTTTTTCCCCAGCAGCTTTGAGCGTACCTAAGTCTGAACATGTTTTGTATGGGACTGAAAAGGCAGCCCCCTGCGCCCAGGGCTTCTTGCTGCCAAATTTCAAAATGCTGCTGCAAAATAGGGAGGTTTTCAAAAAGGACAAAAAAGAGGTTTATAGTAGAAGACAGAAGTAAACATAAGTGTGTCATGGCTTCTTGCTTTACGTGTGGGGACAGACTTCTGTATTCTCAAGCGATTGGTGATTTTGAATATCCATATTTGTACTCTGTAATTGTGTTGCTCAGTGGTTTTGACAGTTTGTTCCCCTAACAAATTGAGATAGGTTACTTTTATGTGAGAGAGGTTACTTACAGCCATGTTGCTTACGAAAACTATGTCATGTATGTGTGTGCATGCAGGTGCACATATACTGTGCGCGTGTCTCCCAACTGCTCATTAAAATCACTTTCTTCCCATACTAACCCCAAGGTTTGGAGGCATTTTTCACACTATGCGTGAGGCAGTATCTTAGACACGCAGGTTCTGCAAAAGTGAAGTATTTTCTAACAGCGGCAGTTAATTTTTGGAAACACCGAACTGCGAGGAAGCAGCATTATTTGGCGGGTCTGTAAGGTTTGGCGGGGATGAACAGTGGGATTGGGCAGCTGGGGTCATGCAGGCGCTTGCTGGCCACGCGTATGGATGTGTTTGCGTCTCGGCCCCCCCAGCCCAGCTTCCTCTGGCCCCGTCTGTGCCCTGACTCATAGCGGGCGCGTACAGAAATGGCTGTGGTTGTACCTGCTTGTGGGTGATGGGTTGTTTTCCCCCTCCGATGGCTGCAGGCACGGAAGAGAACAGCAGCTTATCAAGCGCTTCAGTCTGGTTTGCTGAGTGTAACAGCTTATGAGAAAATGGCTGCCTTGTTTTCCAGAGCTGTCCCAGGGATGACCATGCAAGAGAAAATGAGGATCTGAGCATGAGAAATCTCTCAGCAGTTTCCCGGCCCATTTAGCATTTATAAATACACTGTGAAGGATCCTTTTTCTTTCCAGGTAGCTGCCTGACTTGAGTCCTTGCAGATTTGCCATTCAGCACCATCATTCTGGCTGGTCTGCTTCAAGGGTGGCTCATTCTGAGGAGGGGTGGGCAGGAGCAACTCTCAACCCACATCAGTGCTCCTTGGGAACCCTTCCGAAATAGGGGCATGCGCCTGTGTGTGTGTCTCTCTCTCTATGCATACATACGCATATATATCTACAGGGTGAGATTTTAGGCTTGAAGTTTGTCTTCTAAGGTGCTTGTACTGTAATCACTCGCTTTTTAGTGATTATATTAATGAAGTGTTGTTTTCTAAAGTATTTACTGCTTCTAAAAATTCCTTTCTTCATTTTCGCATCTTTTGAGTGACATTGCTTTGCATTATAAACAGACATTATGTGACGTGAAATAGAAATGCATATAACCATTACATTGAAGTGTCTCTAGGCCAAGAAGGTTTTAATATTAATGCAGAAATGATCTGCACAAAACAATAACCCACTGAATAACCCACTACAAAATTTTCTGCCATTCGAGTGCATTATCCCATTATTAAGTGGGATAATGAAAGCAATTTTTAGCAAATTGTACTAGCTTTTTGCAGCAGTTTGTTTCCTTCCATTCTTCAAATGATCTCAGTGCTTTAATGAATTAATTCTCTCAGTTGAAAAAGGCAGAAATTGTATAAGGAATTCTAAACTCTAGGAGAGCAAGAAAGTAACTTACTTGGAATACCACGGGGAAGTAATTTAAAAAGAGTGATTAGCTCATTTGGCATTTGGACCTTTAACGTAAATGACTGTCTCATAAACTCTGGTAGATTTAGCTGTGGTGGTTTAAGATGTGACAGTTATCTGTTGTACTCATCTGCTGGGCTTAATCCTTCATCGACTGCTGAAGCAAATGTGAGCTAGCCTGTGAGCTCCCGTGGAAGCACTGTGGCCCTGGGCTCACGGAACCCCTTCTGCCCAGTAGGTCATACAGGGGAGCTCTCTGGTCCAAAACTACCAGAGCTCTTAACAGCCACGCTCCTAATCATCCACATGTGTTTATATCTGTTTATAAGGGAAAAGAAAAAAGAAAAGAGTAGGAAAAAAACCCACCAACAAACAGACAAGAAACTCAAACAGAGCCAGGCATGTTGCTTTTAACTGTGGGCTTCCCTACCAGCTTCCAAGAGGTGCTTCAAAAGTGTTGTTTTCGGGTAACTACTAGCAATATCAATATTGTGGCACTGATGTACATTGGTTTCTGAGGGCCCATTTCTTCCCTTGAATAGGCTTTTCCTCGTCTTCCCTCTCATCTCTTTAACACAATAGTGCAATAAGCCCTTTCTGGAGGACCAATGTTGCTTTTGAGCATAATCATAACCAATGCAGTCCAAATCAGTTGAAGGCAAAAGGTAGTGTACTCCCTTAATTTTTTAATGAAGAGCTGGAGAGAGAGATGTTTTGACTCCCTTTTTCTCAGTTAAATATAGCACTGTGAAACCTATGCTAGAAACACCTCTGATTCTGTGGATGCTACACTGCACATCAGTTGGAAACACGAGGGTGCCCATGTAGCTGATTCCCTCTTCCAGAGGTCGGCTGTGCTGCTTCAGTGTCGCTGCAAGGCCAGGGAGAACGCTTCAGAGAGATCACTGCAGCTGTACCAGTATCAAACAGAAGATGTGTTCTTGTGACTCAAACCCTCACTGTGTTTCCTTTGTATTTTCTAGAGCTGTCCATATAACCTTGTTTTGTACTGAGGGGGAAAAAAGGCTTTTTCAAGGAACTGCACTTTCAAATAGTGTGTGTATCAAAGGAATAGGAGGGATAGTATTTGTAGGAGGTACTACAGTTTGCTTCACATTTATTCTTCTGCCACTGTCATTTCTTTTTTAACAACTGGAGCAGAGGAGTCTGAAAATGGAACTGGGAAGAAAACTGCAGGTTTTGTTGTGAAAAGCTCTTTGGAAAGAATACCTGTTTCATACTGCTGTGCCAGCATGGAAGCTGGCAGAGCTGCTCCTTCCCTCTGAGCAAGGCTCCACTGCAGTGCTTTTTGGAGCAGGCTTGTTACCTGGCTGCCTGCTTTCATTATGTCCCTTGTCTTGGATGGGTCCCACAAGGTCTGCGACAACATGAATTCAGGCACAGTGCGGCAGTCTGATCAGGTGACTCTTAAGAGGTATCTGCTTTAAAACAAAGAAGAACAAATTATTGCATTGAAAATGCTGAGCAATGTTTGTTTATTGGCTGTAACAGCACTGCACAGTGTGGGGTTTTGTACAGAAGCCCAAATTAGCATGGTTAGCAAAACAGTGCAGCTTCTTTAGGGCAATGCTTTACCTGGGCCAGTTATACTTTACTACAGGAAAAAATAAATAATGTGGAATGTAGCATGTCTTGCTGTACGCAAGCTAGTATGAGTATCTCCTTTGCACTGTGGCCTGGAGACATGCAATTTTTTATTACGCTTTTTATCTACCAGATTACGTCCATCCGGTATCTCTGATTTTATTCTTACATTTTAACTTCTGGGGACAAGGATTATCTTGTCTCTTTTTTTCATCTGGATTTTTCTAGATTTTAATGTCATCTTGCATATAAGACTCATGGTTAGTATTCCTAGGCAGCAGCTTAATACAAATAATAATACATTATTATTGATCAAGGCTTCCTGTCTCCTGTTATATCTTGAAAATGGCTGTCTGGACTGAATGCTTCTGAGCTTCTTTATACTAACATTCACTGGCTTGTAATTCTGAAGAGAAGAATAAATAATTCAGATGAGGCTAGGAGGTTTTCTTTGTCTTTTAAAAAAACGTTGCAACAAAGTGGTTTGGCATTAGGTCCATTTAATGCAATTCCAAATATTTTAAAAATAGAAAACTTATGAGATAATGTTATTGATGTTCTGTCTTGCCAAGTAAATATTTCAATGGACTAACAATGTGGAGCTGCTTTGGAGACATCTCTGCTGGCATTTTTGTTTTACAATGTGAATGCTAGGCTGCCGATGTTAGGCCCTAACCTGACCTACTGTAAAATGTTTACAATTTTGCATTCTCTGTGTTCTAAAAACGGAGCAACTTCCACAGTCTTTTATTCTCATATAACTTCTCCCTTTCCACACAATCAAACCCAGAAATCAGCTGCTTGCTTTACTGGGTTGACATGCACGCTGCTTTATTTTTCAATTTCATCAGTAATAGGCTTTTCCCAGATTGTAATGGTGCTCCATTGACATAATGATGTTACTCCTTATTCACACCAAAAAATCTAATGAAATCTCTATAGATTCCACAGTCTTTACAGTGGGATTATGGAAATAAATAAAATTATTCAGGTTAATAGCTTTAATTTCTCAGCACTTTATTCTAGGTTTTCTTGAAGTAGAATATACATTTACAATACTACTTTAGAATGTATTGAGTCTCCCTGTCTGATATATACCCCCTCTGGCTTCTGTGTTAGCTGGGCTTTGAAGTGATAGTATACTGCACACAGTCTAGCTTCCATAGAGGGGGTAAGAGAAAAATAAGATTCTCTTCAGGACTTTTAAACCCTCTTCAAGAGTATAGTATTACTGTATCTTCAATAATACTGAAAGTCAGGATGCCTTTGCATGCTCACTTGAATGCAAAACAAATATATTTAAATTGCAAGGATTTGTTGAAAAATGTGCCAGTGAGCACAATGTTGGAGCCCTTTGTAGGGAAGGAAATTTCACTGTCCTCTCTCCTTGCATTTCACTGTCCTCTTGCCTGTATTTGGCACCGTTCCTGGGGATTGGCAGCGCGTGTTTAAATGAGGGAGTCTGAAGCACACGCAGAGGACTAAAAGTCACAAGGATGTTGACAGCTCCAACACAGAATAGAACTTGCTTTAACTAATATTCTTACACAAATGGATTTTCCCACTAATATTACCAAGCAAATTCCATAGTGATGCTCATGTGTGCACAGGGCTATGGGAGGTCTAAGCAGTCTGCAAATGGATTTTCTTTTCCTTGAAATAGCAGTTCTAGATTGAGAACCCCAGAGACAGAGCTTGCTTTCAAATTTGAACTCTACTCTCTTTAAACTGATGGGAAAATAACCAACAAAATTATAAAGAACGTGTGGTTTGTTTTGGTTTGGTTTCCTCTCTTTTTTGGTTATGGGATTTTCAGTTGCTCTGCATTTTGTATGCCCATGTGTTGCATTCTTCAGGCTAGCTTTTGAGACAGCACATCCCCAACCGTGTTTTGCTGCCTTGTTTTGCAGTTCAGTTTGCTGTGCCCTGAAAGCGTGGCTGCCCTTTCTGGCTTGGTCTACACCATAGGGCTCTGCTGACAAGGAGTGGAGAGGAAAAAGGGGAAAGGGCCCTCCTCAGGGCCAGGAAAAATGTCGGCAGAGGCCCTATCCTGCCAAACTGTGGGTGCTTCTGTCATTGTACCTAGTGTCGTTTGGGAAGATGGTGGGTCCTTGATGGTGAAGAAACACTACCTACTCGTATATATGGCACCTCCACTAGGCCAGAAGAGGCTTTCTAGTGGAGACAGGTCCTCAGATCTAAAGGTCAGGCCTACTTTGTCTAGTCACCAGATTTTAAGCTAAAGTTACTCCGTTTTGCCAGTGAAGTACCGTCTGGCTTTCATCATTTGCTTTAGTGGGAGCTACTTTGCACTGCTGGTATCAGTCCAAAGCTAAAGGTTATTAACACCTTCTGGCCCCAGCGGCATATCCACGTTAGCGTTGTGCTATTAGCAGCAGGTAGCTGAGGGCTTTTTTGACTCGTATGGTTGTAGTTTCAGGCAGGATTAGGCTTTATTATATTGTTTGTGTACAAGTACAAAAAGTTTTATTTCAAAAGGCGACATAAATCTACTCTAAGTAAAAAGAGGCCACTTTTATTGTAATGTAGCTGCTCAGGGTACTTTCTTGATGCATACGGTTGGGAGAGGGTTTGTTTGTTTGTTGGTACTTCTGTATAGCGCTGAACTTGTGAGGAAATAAAACTGAATTGTATTTTTTCTGGAGCATAGAGTTTTAAACTAAGGACATTTAAGCAAATTACCATGGGCTAACAAGTTATTTCATGTTGAGGAGAGAGTGCTAAGTTATTTTGCACTACTTTTTATGTGCCATGAGCTTAGAATATCTGCATAGATACACCTCTCTATTCCTACAAGTAGTAAGTTATAGGATGTCACCAGAACCTCAGTTACTAAGCCTTAAATGCAATTCTGTCATGAGATCCAGCTTAGGGAGTCATACTGCAATCAGCAATAATCACAACTGTCCCCCATGCACAAATGGTAAAGAATTTACAATTTCCCAGTTGTGACAGGGAGCAGAATAAAATATTTTATCATGAATGTTCAAAGGGAAGGTATCTACCTGATTATCTGAAAGAGTCAGCAGTTAAAAAGTTGTTTTTATCAGTAAATTGGACAAATTTAATCTGGAAGTAGTGGAACACAGAAAGCGTGGAACACAATAATGTTGTCACTAGAATCAGTTTTCACATTAAGATTCACAGACCTGGATTTGGACCTCAAATTCACCAGTGAAAATCTGGAATATCTTAATCTGTAATTCATTTGATTCTCTCCAGACGTACTTTGCTGGAACTGAGTGCAGCCTCAGCCAACCCACTCCAGGCTAAATTGTTCACCTGTTTATTCACCTATGCATGCGTTCATCTACTCACCCACTGACACAATTTCCTCAGAAGCCAAAAGACAGGGTCACTTTTTATAAAAACATGGCAATCTTGAAGTTCATAACTTCTGACAGCCATGACAAATAAGCAGCCGTATCCATTACCAGTCCACAGAGTTATCTAGTATCCTTTCTTTATGTAATTTCTTACAGTAATTATTTTTTTTTAAAATCAATCTTCTTTTCACTTGTTATTTATTATTCATAGCATTAATAAGAGTTCACTACTTGGTTTTTATTTTCATTGGTGTCTTAGATATTTTAATACAATAACTGTGTTTGGTTTGTTTCCTTGCTGTAGATGTTTTTGTGCTTTTTTTCACAATGTGTTTTCCAGTTTTATCATCTGGAAATATTATTAAAGATATTATATACCTTTTCTTCATCCAAAGACATGGTGCATCTGTTGACCTTCAGGGCATATTGCCGGGGCCATCTGGTTTTCAAGGGAAGTGGGGGTCGGTGAGGAAGGGGGAAGGATTTAAGGCAGAAGGAGATATTAGGTTACTTATTTATTATTTGATTAAGGTATTGTTTTGTCAAGGGAGAAGACTGATTGGTACTTTCTTACAGTGCTTAACTTTTTGTAGTCTTTGTTTTTTCTTGGGTGGGTTTGGTGTTGTTTTTTTTGCTGTTGTTGTTTTGAAGTGGTGCTGGGCTGGGGAAGCTCTGTGTGCATGTGCTTCTGTGTATCAAAATAAACAAAACAATGTGGCCCCAAACTGCTGTGAAGTGTTGACCATTGCTGCTGTTCTAGTCCATTAGTACCAGGATTAAATGACATTGTTTTGGATGCTGTTCCTAGATTGTGTTCATCTCTCACTTGGAGAAAATGTTAGTGGCCAGTGAGGAATTAGCAGAACAAGGTACCAACCCCATTTGAACCTGGGAAAGTTTGTATCTAGAACACGTTTGTGTTCTGGCAAAACACTTTTCCCTCAGTTTTTCAGAAAGAACCTGAACGTGGTTTCTGCCCTTATCTTTCCAGAATAAAGGAATCTGACATGCATGTGCAGGTCTCACTGGGGGCTAGTGGCAGAGCAGGAAAAAAAGGAATGTCATCAGCTCTTGGTGTTACCCATTTCCAATACAGCCACAGCAGTTGCTGTTCAGTGGTTTTGATGCATAGTTTAATGTTAAAACCTTCACTTTCTTTTACTTTTCTCTAGTGCCATTAAGAAACCATTTGTTGGCAATAAAGGGTATAACTTGTTAATTTTTCTTTTGCTTTGTCAATGTATGTCATATATCGTATCATGAAATACTGCAGTGCATAAAAAGCTTTGATTTTCATATGCTAAAAGCTGTTACAATTCAGTTAACTAAAGTCTTATACATGAACTGAAAATACGGCACCCAGTTTTTTAGAAGGAGAAATAAAAATTCTTTTAAGTAAATTTACAGGATAAAGTTTGTTTTTCAACTGAAAACAAGAAACAGCTTGGTTGTAAGAGAAAAGTTTAAACTCACATTAGAAATAATGTTCTCTAATTTAACAGAGAGCTAATTTAAATTAAAGCAGAACTTCCCACACCAAATTATTGCGTTTTCATATGTGTAAGTTCTGAGTGGTCTGTCTAAAACCTGGAACAACCATCCATGGAGAAGGCAGAGATTGGGTGGGTAATTGTAATTGTTTTCCTCCCAGTGCTTCTCCTCACTGTGGAATCTCCCATAACTGACCCCCTGTAAAACAAAATCTCCTCCTAGTCCAATGACTCCTGCCCACATGCACATCTTCTGATAACCTGTAGCAAGCCAAGTGTCTAGGTTACAATTATGAGAATATGATAATCTCATTGTATGCTCCTGTACTTAATAATGTCCACACCACATGAAATACTTCATTTATTGTCAGTCTTCTCAAAGGATTTATTTCTTCATCTTGGCCACTGTATTTTAGGACGACATAAGCCAGTTGAGTACTACACTTTCCTTACAAATAAATCCATGTGTATGGAGAGGAAAGAGTAGAAGAAACAATGCACCCTTGTAATGCTTAGTCGGTTGTGCCTGAATTTGAATAACTACACAAATAGGGGGTGGGAAAACCCCCTAACTTCTATGAGGAAAGAGAAGACTAAGTAATCACATTAGGAAAGTTTGCTTAATCAATTGTGATTTCTTGGGATATTTCATCTTCATTTTAAGTGTTTTACCAGTCTGATGTGTCGTTCTAGTCTTGCTCCTATGCCTTTTCTCCAGTTTCTTTCAGATAAGCTGTAAATTTGAGAGTGAGGCAAAAGAGGTTTTAGAAGCGTGATGCATATGTTAAAAACTTGCTTTGATGTTTTCCTTGTAACCCAATACAAGCATTGCAGAGGTTTACTCAAGTAAAACTCTCTGACTGTGACCCATCTCTTAGCTGTGGTACAGCAGAGAATAAAAAGTTAGCAGGCGATTGTCTTTGCCCTGGGATTTCCGATGTCTGTGATCAAAAGCCTTTCTCACAAAGCCACACATGGGTTCGTAGAAATTCCACCCAGGGCTCATAGCTGCCCGAGTTAGAAAGCTTTCAAGACTGTGTAGCTTTTCTTAGGAAAGCATGTTAAAACATAAAACATCTGTCAGAAGAGCTCTTTGTTTGGAAAGCTTCTTGAAGCACACCTTGGAATTTCCTTCCTTGGTGGTAGTGGGTTTGTGCAGTAAACATGAAATAACCAGGAGTAGTGTCACCTGGGTTCAGCATCTGAGGGGGTTGTGGAGGTGTTCAAGAGACCGCGCTTTCAAAGGGTTTCATTGTGCTGTAAAACATTGTCTGAATACACTCTGAAATAATTACAGTTTTTGCTTTTTTTTTAACAAAATATAGTAAAATCAGACACAGTAAGAACATGAACAAGCAAGGAATCATGTTGTGTTCAGGAGAGCATACAGTACAAAAAAATTAACACTTAAAATTTTAATTTACAAACCTGAAAGCCTATACTCTAATTTGTTCGGCTCTTATTCTGTGGATCAGATCCTCACATTCTTTGTATTTTAATGTGCTGAGCTCCTGTGTATTGCTTTTTTATTCATGCAAAAATGCTTATGGAATTGTAAATTAAATTATTTTCTGGCTCAGACATCAACTAGATCGTTAACTGAATTCCAAATGTAGAGCCAAACTTTATCCTGGCTGCCTCTGTAATGTTAATGGAATTACAACAGGTGTGGTGGCAAAATTTTTTTACATGTAAAATCTTGATTACTTTGGTTAGTCATAACAGAGAAAATCTGTTTAACTTTCAAGTCCGGAATGAATTTGCAGGATGTGAATCTGGAATTCAGATAGGCAGCTAGGCTGAACAGATTCAGTGACAAGTCACTGGAGACCCTTAACTGTAGCCATTCTGCCCATTCATTTTTGAAGGCATGTTTGAAGCAGTAAAATGGCTTTATTTGTGTTTAAGAAGTTATTTTTTTTCTCATTAGAGCAGCATGTTTAGTTTTCTTACCAAAGCAATGTTTTTCATAGAAACTGTTCATCTTTTCTAAAGTTTGGAAGAAGAATATGAAGGACCTTAGTGAAGTAGCTCAATGGATGCTTATAGGAAACTTTTTCCTAATGAAAAGTATTTCCAGCATGAAAAGAAACTTGAAGATTACTGTTTGAAAATGTAGTAGTAGACAAGGGCACTAACATGCAAGTAAGGTAAGGGAGGTTACAGAAGGACTATGAAAGGCCTTAAAAATGAAAAAAAAAAAAAAAATGCTTGCATTTGAGGTGATAGTGTGATTTAGTGGTAGATTACTTAGAAATGTTATACATAAATTTTGTGGTTAATGAGAGTTGCATTCAGGTGTTACATAGACACTGGAACAGGTTGCCCACAGTTGTTTTGAATGCCCCATCATTTGAAGTGTTCAGGGTCAGGTTGGATGGGACTTTGAGCAGCCTGGTCTAGTGAAGGATGTATCTCCCCATGGCAGGGGTGTGGAACTAGATGGTCTTTAAAGGTCCCATCCAACCCAAATCGTTCTGTGATTCTACAGAAAAACAGAGATCCTTACATAAATTTGGAGATATTTCCAGATGGAAGTCTGGAATAATGTATAGGTTAAAGATCATGTTATCAAGTCCGTGTAACAGAACAAGACGACTGTGATGTTGACAGTACTTAAGGAAAATAGTAGGGTAGCAAGAAGGGCTGCAGAGCAAGGGGAGAAGTAGTGAGTGTTCAAAATCATTCTGGAGTTGACAGCCAAAAGTCCTGATCACATCAAAAATGCGTAAGGATTCTGATCTTCAGAGGAGAAGAGGCAAGTCTGGAACACAGAGTATCTATTCATAAGTGATAATTAAAATCATTTTTGAATGAAATTCCCTTGTGAGTGGAGAATAAGGGAGTCAAGGACAGAGCTCTGTGGAATCCCCACGTGAAGTATAAAATACAATTAACTGTGAATAGAAACATTTAAAACAAAGAGTAGTTCCATATAGTTTAAGAAGAAATTTAAGAGATGAGCAGTTTCTCTTTCAGTTGAAGTCGTGGTTATATGCAACATTCATGTTTCAGTGTTTTGGGTTTGATTTTTTTTTTTACAGTAGGATCGAATTTCAAAAGTAGAAGAACCAGTATACTGGAGTACTTGAGGAAATGCTAGAAGTTGGAGGAAAAAAACCCGCCATCTTCTGATACACACTTTACATCTGCAATTTATGTTGATTGCAAAGGAAAAAACTGTCGTATTACCATTTATTGAGTTAAATGATACACTGAGTTGAATTACATCTCCATTAAACAGGAAGGAATTTTGAGCAGACCAATACACTTACATGAGATTTTCCATTAAACCCCATAGATACTAACAGTGAGTAAAAGAAACTGTATAAACATGGAAGCAAATTCATTTGGATTTTCAGGATGATGCCACCTATCTCTTTTTGTTTGAAAAAAAAAAATAGAAATACACACACATACATGAGAAAGAAACGTGGAAGACACCATTTCTAGTCCCTTAGCTGTATCGCTGTTACTTATTAACATAGGGTCCTTTGGGTGGGATCATCTCACCTAACTTCTTGGGTTACGTAGATGTCAGGCAACGTAAGTGTCTGTCTACCTCAGAGCCATCCCAGACCCAGGCCTGGGTGCTCCCAGCACACGCTTCTCTCCTTCTGGGGCAGAGTCTCACCCATCAGGTGTATCACACTCCAGAAGTGCCTGTCTCCTGACTTTGAGAAGATCCTCTCTCGGACACATGTCTATATTGTACCTGTCAAAAAGACATCAGCCCAGCTATTAGCTTCTGCTACATTTCACTAACCTAAATGATTGACTCCTTATTGTCCCTGAAATACTTAGTTTAAAATGTAGCTGAGCTTGCATTCATTTTATACGTATTTTTAATCAGCTATGCCTGCTGGCCAAGGTTTTTATTAGTCATAATTGGTATCTGATGTTATGATCTTTCTGAAATTAAAGTAACCTGCTATAAGGTACTTGCTAAGAGAAGAAAACTAAGTTAAGTTTTAAGACAGAGAGAAGAGACTGAAGTAAGAACATGGGTTCACTCTCGAAGAGATCCCAAAGCAAACAATACTGGAAGGGTATTGAGTGAGGTCAGTGTAGTCCTGGGAGGAGCTGAGTAGCTCTAGGCATGTTTATAACTAATTTTTGAAATACTACAAGTGTAGCTCACATTATAAATAACCATATGTTCATTAAATAACTGAAGAAGGAATATCTGGGAAAAGTTTGTCCAGACATTTATAACTTTTTTTAAAGGGCAGTTGATTTTTTCCATATGATTTTCAGACTAAGAAACTATTTTCATCTCTTGAGACTGCTCATTGTTTTTGAGAGCTGCAATAAAAGGAAAGAGCAAAGTTATCATCCAGGCTTAAATGCAAAACATGAAAACATTTGGGATTTAAGTTGACTGTTGGTTGCTTGATATAGCTTTTACTTTATAGCAGAGGTCTATAGCAAAGCTTCACTGAAAACCTAATTTAGCTTTTTTTACCGAAGTCCAAAGTGATGGTTGAATGCCTGAACAGAGAGGAGAATATGCGTTCTGCCTGCCAAACTGAAGAGGAGTTGTTCAATACGTATTATGCAATTCATCCTCATCATAACATACAGTTTTTCATTTCAAATTTTGTATTCAACCATAATATAGATGCATGCAAAAAAGGATAAGCTTTATATGACGAGTATACAACGAAAGTGAATTCATAAAGTAAGAGCAAGAGTAGTTCAGAGTGGAAAAAACTGGAATAGATACAGATTACTCTGCAGACACTATTGTAAATGTCAAGTAGAGTTTGACAGCTGGTAGGTTGGAGACATAATTAAAAAAAAATTCCATACATGTACAGACTGCCTTTTAGCGTGAAGAATTGGCACACAGTGAAATAAGAAGGTGAGTGGCATATGGGGGATTAAGGCAGCTGAGTTCTAGTGGAAACTGGAGGCAAACAAATAGGCCTTCGAGACAAAGACAACTATAGTGGTAGCACTGGTGGTGTTTATTTGTTGGTTCATGGCATAGCAATCTACACTAATTAAAGGAAGGTTCGCCTCATGCAGTTTCCCATCCCAGCCAGAGCCTCTGTAATACAGAGAAGAGGAAAGTGTCAGAGGAAAACTATCTGGAGGAGGGACGAAGATGCCCATTTAACAGACTGGTCTGTGTGACAGTCCGTTTTGATGGAAGAGAGAAATAAGGTACACTGAGGTAAATTGTTAGACATTATGGTCATTTGAGTTAAACAAAGACATTTAGGGGAGGTCTAACTTTAAGCAATAATTAGGATTTCTGTCAAACATAGTTTTTTAAAATTACTTTGCATTTAGACATCTGCTAAAGTATTGATAGAAAATCAAGTTTTGAAGGTGGAATACTTGTGTTCTTTAAATATTATTTCTGTGTATATTTATTTTTGGCTTCGGTTTAGATTACAAATACAATGACACTTGTCTGTGACCCTAAAGAAAGAGAGATTAGTTTGGTAATGTAAACTATTTTGGGAACTGAGCTGTGCATTTATTTCTGTATCGTTGTCTTTAGTCCCTTGCTTGGGTTTCTCTGGATGCTTTCATTATAGTTGTACCACTTCCACTTCCATTTTGTAAGGCATGCTTTTTAAGCAACGTTCTGCAAGTCTAGCAGTATTCCCTGACACAGTGCATCCACTCCAGATAATTGTTCTATCATGAGGAGATTCTGGTGAATCACAAGTCAGTATTAATCTCTTAAAAATAAAGTATTTGTATTTTTACGAGAAATGGAACAGGTTTTTCTTTGCAATTTAATATGAAATACAATCTCATGATCTGTAAGTTCTGTTAAGTCCTATACAAAACTGGGACATATTAAGTCTTGAATTTATTATTTTCATTGATCTAATGAAAATAATACTTGGGCAATATTTGCGGCTGGAGTTCTAAAAACAGTTATCAACTCAACTGTGAGAAGACTCTAACTATGCACCTGGACCTGACGAAGGTAGTCAAACCACATTTGGCAACTGTAGGCTTTCCAGCAAGTGAAGGGCTTCTCTTCATTTCTGCTTATCAATTTAGTGAATAGCTTAAAGATGAGAACCTGCTTGGGAGATTACTAGGCAGGAAAGCTCCTATTTTCTCCCAATTAGTAATTTCATTAGAAAACCAAGAAAGAGAGGCTGAGATCTGTTGGTTTTAAAATCTTGGAGGACATAGGGAGCAGAAATATTCAATTAATTTCGCTAGTTATAGATAATTCCTCTTGTATGTATTGAATTGGTTCAAATTGCAGAACTGTTTTATTAAATGTCATGCACATTTTACATATTTTATTAACTGGTAAAACTTTGTTTCAAAAGATCTTATTGTGTTTAAAAGATGGATTGGGTTTTTTTTTTACATTTTAATTGAAGTTTAATTTCCATTTTAAAAAAAAAAAAATATGACCCTGTATATAAGTAGGAATCATTCATTACTTTCTAGCTAACTGGTGTGTAAAAACAGTAAATGTGGGTTAGAACAAATTATTCCATAGGTGTGTATGTAACACAGCTTCATGGTAAGCAAGTTGCAGTATTGAGTTGGTGCAAAGATTGTATTACATTGTACACTAACTAGTGTGTACTCAGAAATTTTGAAAAAAATAACCAAAATATCAGTGTTGTAAATGGTTGTGCAGCACCAGAAGCTTTTTGGCCAAGGTTCACCAAACATGTAGGGTGTTGGCTGAAGTGAAGCGGGTGAGCTCTGGGAGGGGGAGATAACAGCAGCAAGGCACCGTTTGCACCCCTTCAGAAGGAAGTTAGGGCATACAGCTAAGGCGCAGGGCATGTAGACAGACCATGGCCGTTCTGGTCGTGGCCAACCCTTCTACCTTGCCTGCTTTCACACCCAGAGGTGCCCTGTCCCTCCTGCTGGTGCCATCCCCAGCCAATTCAGCAGCGTAGCTCTGGCACACCCTCATCGCTTCTCTGGCTTGGGAGCCAGACGTTGGCCAGTCTTCCTTGATGCTAAGCAGTTCCAGGGAAGGGGCTGGAGAAACTAAAAAAGCCCAGGTTTGTTTGAAGTTGTTTTGCTTTTCTTTCTGTGATTTATGAGTGTGGACTGTGTGCTGGGTGGAATATGTTTTCTGGATTGTTTTGAGAGAGGTGCTAGCTGCAGCACACTTCCTACAACTTGAAGCAAATCTTGGTGAGACAAAAAAATAGAAATAAGTTATAAATTAGAAATAGAACATACAGGTTCTGTTCACATTGACAATAGGATTGGGGGGAAAATCCTGTTCTAGCTTCTTGCAAAATTGAATTTCAGCTAAATGCTTCAGAAAGTATAATATCAAAAATAATCAGTTACTTAGTGTTTTTCATTTGAAATGATGTCTATTCCGCATTACTCAGGGTTGTTATTTTTACAATGTACAAAGGTTAAAGTTGAGTTCATGTGTTTTATAAATACCAGGTCTTTAAATATGAAATATAAGAGGCCACTCAGAACAGAGGAGTGTAAAGAGCATATGGAATCTTCCACCTCTATGTCAGTGGCTTGATGGTGTCATCATCACTCAACTTATTTATTTAACTACCTGAAATTGCTGCTGTTTGACTTGCGAGTTCATTTCTTGGCCTGGTAGGAAGTTTGAAGTGTTTCTAAATTCAATACTGGAGTATTTCATTAGAAAGGAAGAGTTGTTGAAGAGACTTGGGAACTGCGTCTCCTTTTCTCTGGGTAGACCTGAGCGTAAGCATGGTGGCAGGGCAGTGTGGGGAAAATTTACACCCTTTGATGTGAATCTTTCATTTTTTGGGGCTCTTAGCCTAGGATTGCTCTTAATACCCTGTTGAGTCATTGCAGGACAAGAAAAGAATGAAAAAATACATAACTTGTGGCCAGTTCAGAGATTCTAGAAACATTCCTCAAATTATTGGATGCATAAGTCTTCCTAAATGTTTTGTACTGAGCAGAATTTAGATTGTATTTATTAAATCTCTTCTTTTGTTTATCTTTCCCTTTTGCAATCATATGGTAAAAGTTTCAGAAGTGGTTTAAGGCAGTCAAATTAATTTTCTTTGTAAACTGAATTATTATGTTGGTGCTGAGATTTTTTTTGATCCCCAAAACATGTGAAGACAGGGAATTTAGGAAAGAATGGAAGGAAAAGTGACTGTTGCTTGCTGTTATTGTGTAACAAATCTCTGAGGTTAATTTGGATTCCCCTGCACATCTGTGTAAGTATCATGTGTTCATGAGTCTGTGTGCACATTTGGTAGGTCATGTTGTAAAACACAGAAAATTAGTCTTCTGTTCTAGAGAGACCTCTTTCCCTCTTGCCTTATCCATTCTGCATTGTGCAACAGTTGCCCAAGCCTAATTCCCTTTTATGTGATATTGATTAACAGCCATGCTGAGTCTAAGACTGTCAGAAGGACTAAAGGGTATTTAATTATTCAGCTAGAATAAAGTAGAAGACAGTGCAGCAGCAGCTGCAACATAGAACATTGGCACTTCATCTCCAAAATACAAGACTGGTTCAGTTAATAACCCAGCAATCCTGTCTGCCTAATTTGAAGGAAATTCATAGAAGTCCAAAGAGTGAATGTTTGGAGAATGTGAGCGAGCGATGAGCTTGTCCTCAAGATCACTGCATACTTTGGGTATGTTCTTAGGCACAATGCCAAGTGATTACATTCGCATGGAAAGACCACCATTTTACCAGAGGCACAATATTCCTAAAGTCAGGTTTTCAAAAAGGAAAAAATGTGCAAGAACATTTCTCTGGTTAATTTTTTGATAAGTCCATCACCTCTACAAATCGTTCTTTTGTAAATGTAGATGAAGATTTCACATTGGTTGAATAAACGTTTGTGAAAATCCCCAGTTCTCATGCATAGCTTCAATGTGGAAATGTATTGTAGAAGTATTCGCATATTTGTCTGGTTTTGGATTTGGGCCGACTTCAAAAGGAGGAGTTGAATGCTAGGATCTTTTTCATACTTAGAACAAGAAAGAAAGAAATTAAGAAAAATTAAGGACGGGGTTGTGTTCAACTAATAGAGTTAAGATAACTAAAATCACAGTTAGGTATTTTGTCCCATAACATTTCAATGATACCTGCCACAAATCTACAGCTGGATTTTTTCTGTAGTCATAAATTGCAAGGGATATGCATCCATGTTCCACTAAAACACATCCTGATCTGTCTTGATACTGGAACCATCAGGAGGTTCCAGAGCTGTAGGCTGTTGGGGGCTGGGAGAGTACCACTGTGCCTTTGCTTTGTTCATACATTCTTCATTAGATATCTACTTTTGCCATGATTAAAGAAGAGATACTGGCTAAAGTGGATGTTTGACTTGATGTAGTAAGTCTGTTTTTATGGTATTTTAAATTTGTATTTAAAATAATTTTAAATATTGTGTATATTATGCAGAATTGTTTTGTGGAAAATACATTAAAAAATTAAAATGCTTGAGAAGAATGACTTACATAAATTGGAACACAAATACACTTCTTTTATTATAAGACTGTAAATTGCATTTTGTCTGGACTGAACTGTAAGAAACATCTTTGTAGGAGATAATTTCTTAAATCAGACAATAACAATAGTCTTTGGATTTTTGCTAGCAGGCAGCCTGTCCCAGAGCTGTATGTTTCTGTCTTTAACATACAAGAGCTTGGATGTGATGTCATTCATTTATTAATTAACATAGAAAACACCAGTGTGCTGATGTTTAAAGGGGTTTGGTTTTATTTGCATGTATTCATATTCAGTATTCAACTATGGATGGATTTTTTTCCCTTGTTCGGACGGGAGTAGGATAGAAGAGGCAGGAAAAGAGGATACAATAGCTAGTTCTCAGTTTTTGAAATTATTATTCTTATCTTCGTCTTTAAAAATAGCCCTCCTTACAGATTAAGACTCATCAAAGCAGAATGAAGGTGACAGAACAAGCAGGTGCTGTGCTTTCTTGTAGAACAGTTTATCTGCCCAGTCTCTCCACCTCACGAGTAGATCTTCACATCTTTTATTCGTAGTCATGTTAATTTTTTGGAGTTTTTAGGAATGTGGATGGAAGGCAGCTCTCCACACCAGGGTTAAATCGCATCAGAATGTGTAGTTACAAAGCAGACCAGAAAGAGAGTGAGTTTATGGGAAAAATCAATTGTTGGTATGCCGAGTACAAATTAAAGCCAGCTTGTTGCACTGTTTATTTAAGAGGTGAACTTTACTGTGACTGGCGAAGAGATCGCCAACGTAAATAATGTCATTGTTTTACTCATTAAAGCTGGAACAATGAAGTAAACAATGTTACAGTAGCACAGCCGCATGTCTGTGCATGATCTCTTCAGAATGAGATGAGGTAGTTCTGTTAGAAAAAATAAATTATTTTAAATTAAATCTTTGTTGCTTCCACAACTAGACCTTAATTAATTGCTATGTGATCAGGATAGTGCAGGCCAGTTGCTAAATCTCTAGAGTGGTAGATGTCTGTTCTGCCCTGTGCTGCCCAGGCCTTTAATATTTATGCATGTCTGCATGGATTTTTTTAAACTGGTACTGGACATACGGACCAGGTGGTAGTTCTGTCATTTCACAAGCAATGTCTGGTCATAGAACAATGTATATAAACCTCTGTATTTAATTTGTATTGGATAGCATTTTCAGAACAATAGTTAGAAAAAGTTTCTCAACAATATAATTTATTTAATAACTGTCACTAAATGCACAGAAGCACTTGATTCTATGTATAAATTCCATATCATGATAGAAATAAGTCTCCCAATGCTGTGCATTTCAGTTCGATTATTATTGCATTTACTGAATAGTTAAAGTTACTCAGCCTTTGGCCTTCAGCTGTGGTAGCATGCCTCAGGTGGTAAGTAAATTGCCTACAAATACGCTGCTTGTCATGTCTTACTGCTTAATTTATTCTTTGGAATAAGTTTAGTCTCATAATAGGCAGGCACATCACGAAGCAAAAAATCATTAGACAGGGACGAAATATTAGCCTTGTAAAGCCCTTCCCAACATTGAGTCACTTATCTTTCATAGAAAGTAATAAATATCGAAATTAATGGCATGCTTCTGCTTTAAAGAATTTTGCAAAATGTTTGCATCTGTCAGCAGACTCCTAATGAAGTGCCCCTTCACAAGCCCTGTGGTGGGTCTGCATTGCCATGTGATGACAATATTTGAGCCCCCTTTTCACGGGGAGGAAGAAGTGAAGTGTGTTGGTGGAAGAATGCCTGTACTCGAAAAATCACCAGTGAATTAGAACATATTCATCACCTTTAATGGTAATGACAGTCTGGAGTGCGTTTTTAGAGTCACAGAGTCAATACAATGTAATTTTTATGATGGTTTATTTTTAATGTGATGTTTCTGCGCACCAGTGCCTCTTTTGGAATCGAGGTACTTTTTCCATCTTAAAACCCCCTTCAGTTACATAGTTTCAAATAGCATTTAGCTTCTGCATAACAAACTTTGTTCTTCCAGAGATACATTGCAATGTACACAACAGGGAAATCACTCAGATATCAGCCATGGTTTATGCTGCTAGAACCTCGTAACAGTATTACTTAATGATAGATAACCTTGATACATTGCTCTTCTTACATTGTTTTTTATTAAATTTCAGTATATCTTACTGTTCTTTGGTGCATGACTTCAGGTAGAATGAACTATCATTTTGGATGGCACAAAATTATTTATCTGTTGGCTCTACAATGAGATTGTATGCTATTGTATCTTGCTACATTCAATAAAACCAAAATGTATTTGTAGGTCTGTATCTCTGGCAATTTCTGTAGATGATGGATGCAATCTTATTAAACAGTTGGTTTGATTTCTTTAATAAATTTTTAATACTTTTTTCCAGAATGGCAAAATGTAGTACTTAGTAACTTTTGGTGCCCAAGCCTGGGCTATTAGAACGTGCAGTCTAAATAAATAAGATAGTGTGAAGACCCTTGAAACCTAGTAGAAAATCTTTTAAATTTAGTGATGAACTGGCACACACCAAATTGCCAAATTCAGCATGCTTTTTGGTAGTCATCATTTCATAGCGTCAAATCTTGGATGAGTTTTTGTCTTGTGAAATGTGGGTCTGTAGGGCCTGAACCCAAATGAGTTTATGGACTAATTTCCAACCTTAAATTGTGGCAAATATAATGCACTACTTCATTTGTTCCATTTGCAGTGTTTGTTCACAAGTCCGTCCTGTCCACCTTTTGCCCAGTGTATTCAGATTAGCCTGTTTGAGAATAAATAAAAGGATTTGTCACTTACAGCCCTTTTTGTTTGGGATTCATGGTGTGTTTTAAGGAGATAGTTGGCTATATGTGGAATGGTGAGTTTCATATGGAGCATTTTCCATATTGTGACCATTATCAACCACAGATAAATTTAATCATACCACTCAAAAAATATGGAAAGCTGTACAGAATACTAATAAAGCAAATAATGCATTTTTAAGCTCTCAGAGGAGACTCTAAAGAGAAGTTGATTAATCACTGTGTTATAACAATGTAACACCTTGAAATGGACTTTTACTTGGGTGAACGGTATAAGGTAGTAGTTTAATATCAATACCGGAAGGCAGTAGTCTCCATAAAGCAGTTCCCTCTCAGTAACGGGTTTGCTGTTTCGTTAATCGCTTTAGGATCACATAGGATTTCTCTTACATTCATCTTCTGCTTAACTTGGTGCACGTGCATGTGCGTACGCACTCAGTGCGTGAAACCCTACCCCGAATTTCATAGAGGTTTTGTTAGTTCGCTCATCCATGGCAAGAAAATGAAACCTGCTTTAGCTGCTTAGTAAGGAAAAATTGATGTTGAGACATTTCTCCAGACCTTTCTACAGTTTTCTTTCTACCTTGGGGGAAAAAGTAGCGTTCCCACACTTTGACACAAAAGGGTTGTGTAGAGTTTTGGTGAATGACAGTACTAAGAACCATAGCATATGCCTCCAGAAATCTTGGTGCTGCAGCCAGTGGGCCCAGAAACACAAGCGTGGTTTTGCAGTACAGCTTCTGACATGAAAGCTACCCCATCACACAAGTAAATCCTGAGCCATCTTGCTGTGCAAAACTGGTAATTTATTCATTTTTACATGTTTTCTTTTTTTTCTTACACTTTCTCTCTGCAAAAAAATACGATGTAGGGAAAATGGTAGCAAAGCAATTTTTTTTATGAAAAATTGCATAGAAGCAGCAGTATGCACAAGCAGCACGCTTACTCAAACTACACTTAAAAAGAACCACATCGCCTATGCGGATAATATTTAGGGCTCCAAAACAGGTTCACATAATAAGTGGCAATAAACATATTTAAAGAAATAAAGGATAAATGTAAAATAAATGTTGTGGTGTCTTAGTCAAAATTAGATTTCGCAGAGTATAGTGAGGTAGAATTGTGAAGTCTGAGAGATTGGTTCCATTTGCTGTTAATGTTCAGCTCTCATGCGCTGCATTTTCTGCCCTGAAAGAAAAATATGAGTTCTCTAGAATAATCCAGCTTTTCATTTTATTTTGCAGCCTTGTCTAAGCAGATGAATCTGATAATTCCCTAAATGGGAAATTTGCCAGCTGAGAGAAACCTAGAGGGCAACAAATGGGCAGTGATGACAGAATGTCTTGAATGCTGAGAATGTTGTTTTGATTCCAGACTGTTTAAAAATATATTTGTCTAGTGGAAGGTAAAATGTTACACAGACAGATAACACAGGAGATTTCCTAGGCATTACACACACACGCAGACGCAGTATTTGTATTATTTTTTTTTTCTGTAGGCTTAACCCAGATAAATTAAATTGCAAAAGCTCTCGATAAAATTAGCAATGAATTAAATAAATAAATAAGGGTAGGACACAAAGCAGTGAAATCAAAGCAACTCTGCCTTAAGGCTGCAGAGATTTTCTTATCTTATCCTGCTGTTTCTAGGTATTGCAAAACATATGGCTCACCTTTAGGGGCAGTCCCTAAACAGTGGGAGGTGTTGCATCCCGTCTGTGCTGCAGCAACTGGAGGTGCAATAACAAGGTGAACTGAGGACGCCAAGATGACTGTGTTTAAACTCCTTGCTGGTTTACTGAGGGGGTGGTTGGAGGGGGTGGGGGCATTTAGTTTGGGTGGGTTTTTTTAGCTACTATCTCAATGTGCCTTAAAAGTCTGAATACGAGTACTTCTGGAGAGGTAATTGTTTTGAGGAAACTTGGCAGCCTGAATCAGGAATAAAAATTTTAGAATATTAGATATTGGGAAAAGAGAGGAACAAAACCTAAGAATGAGGGCAGTTCTCTGTATCTCCCACATTTTATTCTGGCAGCAGCTGAATTGACTGAATAGGCTCCTGTCCCCTGCTCTTCACATCTGTTCAGTATTGCTCCCACGAGATTTATCTGATCATGTAGTCACTCCCTAACCTGATTTGTTCACTATAATCTAGATTAGTTTAAACACTTTTTAACACAAACTCTTCAAACTCTTTTAATCAGAATCATTTTGACATAAGCAGTTATTCCACAGATACTGAGGGGTAGCAATGTTCAGCAGGAAGGTAAGGGAAGAGTGATTATGAGAAGCAAGGGAATAAGGCTACACCAGTGAAGCTTCACTCAGAACAAGAAGCATGACTGCAGCCTGAAATTGCACACTACAGTGGATAGAATGGGGAATATGGCTAGACTTACTGCTACCCTGATGAAATTTAACTTTTTAATACCTGTCCTCCAAAATTTCTAAGCAGAGCTTCTAAGCTTCTTAGCCTACGCCTCAGAATTTTCCTAAATAATTTCAAAGGCTTGGGCAAAAAATGGCTGTAAAATCTTGCATCTCACTAAAACACTTGCATGTAAAGTAAACAAAATCTGTAAGCTGAGATGCAAAAGACTCTTAATGATCCTTTTTTAGTTGCTGCTATCATTGCTGTAATTCTTCTTTGACTTGAGTGAATCTTTTGCTATTAGGTCCTTCTTTTAGCATAACGTAATACAAGAAAACCACTCATTATAATGAACACTGAATATTCACAGAACCTAGCTTTAGGCATCAGCATCCATATACATATACTTAAATTGGAGTCAAAGTTAAATGGCGTGAACATCCCTAACATGTTCCGTCATGAAATAAAAAGGTTCTGTTTCATTTAATACAGCACAATAAAAGCAGGTATATTTTTGTGCAAATATTTGCTCTCACTTTTCATAGTTTTCTCAATTTGCAGAAGGAGAGTTTATTTTCCAAGATGAAAAGACTGACTTGGTTTCCAGTACTGCAGGCCGCTTCCCTTTTGTTTTGAAGTCAATGGTAATTACACTTCTGAGGCTCTGGGAAAAATCACCTTTTAATGCTAACTTAAAGTAACATGGCATACTGTCTGCATAAAATTCAGTGCTGTGAAGATGCAGTGTTATGTTAGGACATACATGCATATATATGATTTTAAACAGTCTGCATTGTAATTCAGGTTATTGCCCTGATCTGTATGGCTTTCAGATGTTCTTAATTTCTTACTTTAGCATTTGAAAAAACAGACCTACTATTTATTGAACAGAGCTGGAAGAATTTATTAAATAAAATTGATGCACAGGTAAGCACCTAGCTCTGTGAGACACTTCATAGTGCTGGAAGTAATGGAAGCATTTTCCCCTTTCCACTCTTAACCTCTTTGGTCCTTGCAGGCTTTCAAGAAATGATGTTTGGAGCAACAGAATCAGGACCTTTGGGCTTTCATGCTGGAGTAGCGAGGCTGAGGAGGCTTCAGAAAAAAGGAAAGCAACTTAAATTTGCAGTTTTCCACATTTCAAAAGTCCTTCTCCCTACTCAACAAGTTTAACTAATTAGTTGAATTTTCAGGCTTTGGTGTGGTTTTGCATTTGGTTGGTTGGGTTTTTTTAAGTCAGGTTTTGACATTTGATTAAGATTTTTTGTAATAGCTTTGGAACATACTTTATGAACTTTTGTATGCCTGAACATACCATGAGATAGGGAATATAAACAATGTATTGGCTAAATCATTTAGATAACCAATTACTAATACTAAGATCTTGACTAGTCTTTCTCTGTGTCCCTCCGATTAAGTACAGACTAGAGAGTCATTAAAAATCTGTGAGCTTTATTAGCTAAAATACCTCTTAAAGTACATGGAAAAATGAAATAGAACAAACTAAAGAAGGTTAGATCATGTTATTTATGGTATCAGAATTGCATTAAAGCTTAGAACATCACATACATTGAGAGAGAATACTTTATTGAAATTCATTAAACGACTATCCCAATCTCGTTATACAAATAGACTTTTCTCATACATACGAGTCAAAATTTGCGTATATACTAGGCAAAAGAGATTAATTTGGTCTCAGTATGGAGGTATAGATACTGATTTACTCATATAGGGTATATGATGATGAGGCAGTTAGTATCAATGACCAGATTAATCAGATTAACCAATCAACTGGGCCAAAATTTAGAGATGTTATTTCCTGTAACTTCCAGATAATTTTGATTTTTTTCCCTGGAATTTCACTTCTTCTGCTGACTCTTACAATATGTTTTTAAAAAGTTCAAATGTGGTGAAATACCTACGTTACTGGCCAGCTCAAAGAATGGGGTTCCTCAGACCAAAAAGGTGCCAGACCAGTGCTCTTTAACACACAGTCTGTGTGACATTTGTTGGAGGGGTTTTTTTTGTCTGTATGTTTTGAAATATTCAGGTTTTCTCAGCCCCGTTCACAACACACAAATTCATGTTCTTGCTCTTTTTTTCATCTAGTGTATTTCTCTAGCCAATATTCTCAGCTGTATTTTTCAAATACAGACAGTATAACCTATTACTGTGTCATGCATTTTAATTGGGGGAAGATTGCAATTCACATAGTTAAACTGTAATTTAATTTAATATGAGTAGTTTTTACTCCTGTAGCTCTGCAAGTGATTTAGGTAAAAGGAAAAGGTCATGCTGGAAGGTAATCTACAGTATAACAAAAAAATTCTGTCTTTAGTCATCGGTCTTCAGCTTTGTTATAGTTGCTTAACCAGCATAAACTTCGTATAATCAGAAAGAATATCCCATGTTTGATACCTTTAAGACCTTGGATCTCTCAGGATTTGATATGCAAGTTTGTGCCCTTACTTTTCTTATTAAGCTCCTTATTTTCTATGTAAATAGCACAACAAGCATATGTAATTCTAATACGGAAAGATTTTTAATACAGAAAGATTATTATTGTAGGATCATAAAATAATTCAGGTTGTAAGAGACTTCAGGAGGTCTCCAGTCCAACACCTGACTCAAAGCAGGGCCAGCTTTGGGGTTAGACCCGGCTGTCTTGGGTTTGGTCCAGTCAGGAGTCCAAAGATGGAGACTGTGCAGAAGTCATCTTGCAAGAAAATTCAGTATCTTTCTAATGCTGAAGATAGTACTTACTGAATATAAAAATCAAATTTTCAAATAGATATTGCACATAAGTATTCTGTTTGCAGATCAATGTATTAGGTCACTTCTGCCGTGCTTTTTAGAGCAGCCATTTATTTGCACTCATAAAGTCGTCTGCATTTTTGCAGTATCTTAACTGCTTAGCATGCCATGTCCTTTTAAGTGTGTGCTACCTTCCATATGAAGTTAGTGGAGTATGACTGCAGCTGTAAGTCTTATTCTTGGATGATCCCTGTCTTCTCCTCAAACTCTTTTTTCTGCTTCTATTAAAAAACACCAAGAATTTAGAGCATCTATTTAACTATAAAGCTGCTGTATATTTGCCCCTGGCTTAAAATAAAGGGAAGAATCTGCTTATGTAATAATTTTGGAAGTGCTTTAAAGAGATATTATTTACCTCAAGAATTAAAGAATTGTCTTAAATGAGAAATAATACTCAGGAAATTCAGCTTCACTGACAATATAGCAAGCTTTTTCATAAAGCATACAAATGAAGGTAATGTTACGTTCCCTGCCTAGCAAAGATGGTTTGTACTTAGGAAATGCATGACCATTATATGTTTTTTTAAAAAATGGCTAAAAATAGGAGAAGGTTTTTCAATATTTTTTATTTCAGAATGTTCTTTTGATTAGATCTGGTGTTTGTTCTGCTCAGTGCCACTGCCTTTCAAAGGGTTCTGTGGAAACAAGAGTGAAATTCTGCATTTCATGTGAAAGTATGACTGACAAGTGTTGAGGTTCATATGCTTTGGGGCAGCCCTTCCTCAGGATACTGTCTGCTCTTTTGTAGAAGTAGAAAACACACTAAACAGAGGAGGTGAAGCTGGGAAGGAAGAGGCTGGCTTTGAATGACAGGGAATTTGGCTGGCTGATATTCAAGTGTCAGTGTCTGTGGGATGAGTTTTCCAGTTTCAGGCCGGAGGGAAGGAGTGGGTGGAAAGTGCATGTGAAACTGAGATTTCTGCTCCTGGGTTCACATGAAGAAATCTCAAACAACTCAGTATTAATAACCTGCTAGGTACTTTACCAGGCAGTGTAAACACCTGTGATTGCACTTTCAAAAATCAAGTCTGGTAATGTCCAAGTAGCTGCGGTTCCTTGGCCCTGTTCTGAGATGCATGGTTGGTCTTGATCCAAGGAAGTGCTGGCTGTACCTCATCTTGCTGCTGCTTGATGCACAAGCTATATCAGTTTCTGATCGCTGAATATATTTTAATTATCTCTTTGATTGTTCAATATTTAAGTATAGCTTTTGTAGTCACTCTTTGGAATTGAATTCATACTGATGGCCATCTTTCCAGGTAAAAGGATGAGGCCGTGGTTAACTTTAACTTGCAGTACTATTTTTAAGACAATTCATGAACGTTGGCTATCAGCTTTACAACAAGCATATTGGTTAGGTTCAAGTAGAAGTAGTACAAGGAGTTATTTCTTGTTTTATTGTTTTGTGACATCAAGATTTTCTGTGTCCATGATGAGAACATCCAGTAACCAGGTAAAACAATGCTACCACTCTAGCTGGGTCTTGGTGATTCCAAGCCAATATGGATTACTGACCACAGTATAATGGGTCTAGAAGGGCACCTTTTAAAAAGCCCCTTTTTCTAGATCTTCTTACATGCCATTACCAGCTTTGTCCCACTTTATTTCCTGTCCCACAACTCGTTTGACAGGAAACATAAGAGTATAACATCTTAGAGTAATTTCTTTCATCATTTAAAAGAGTTTGGTGAGAATTTAGCATTTTTACAATGACTTCATTTCAACAGTGTGATGCATTTGAGAAGACCTTGCCTGCAGTCCCCAGAATTTCCCTGCAGAGGTTCACTTATTGGAACCTGTCTGGAAATAAAAGCCACAGGGATACAATGATAAAATAGTTTTCTTCACAATATTAGAAAACTCTGCCCAAGGAATTAAACATTTTTTTTATACTTTTATGAGAATTCTTTAGCAGCTTGCAAAGTGCATATTTCTGTAGCAGCACAATGTTCAATTCATGTCTATTTGCATATAATTCAAGCAGCTTTAAAATTTCTTTTGTCACCTATCATTCAGAAGGGTATACAAGAAGTAAATAGTATGGAGAAATTTTTGCTTGACAGCTATAGTCAGGCCATCTTCAGGATGGAGACCCTGAAAACTATGCTCTTATCCAAACTTCCAAAACCTTTTGGACACCTGGAAAACTTCCAAAAGTCCTTTCAGTGTTTGCTTGTTTCCCTGTTATTTTTGGCATCGTACAGTTCCATAATGCATGTATTTTGTTTCCATTTTCTGACTGATAGCTCCAGCATTTTATACTTGGTGGGCTAATCAAGCAAATAACATTGTTCAGTACTGGGAAGAGATGAATGTGTTATATGTCTGGTTCTCTCCCTCCTGTAAATAGTGCAGGTTTTTTCTTTGCAAAAATGTACCAGGTAAGGAACGGACCAAAATGTTGGCTTGAGAAGTATTATTAGTAGAAAGGGTCCATAGTACCAGTGATTCAGTCATCTGTCAGCCTGATAAATGGATTAGTGTAAGAGGTGTTCCAGTGGGGAAATGCAGCCCATAGGGTTTCCAGCTAATTATATTTAAGTTGTTTAGTACTGCTGGGAAGCAGCATCCAGGCAATTACTGAAAGCTTTGATGCAGTGTGCACTATTAGAGTGTGTGTTCAGAAACTCATTACCCTTTCGTGCTTGTGTTGGATGGATTCTAGGAAGCTGACATGAAACAGAGAGCAGGAATCAATAACTAGAAAGGCATTTTAGTTAGCTTCTGATCCATTTCCTGATTCAGCAGCTTCTAGCCTAGAGTGTTTCATACAATTGCTGTAATGTAAGGGGAAAATGCGACTTAAGTATATTAATTACCCTATATATATGCATCTGGTTACAGCGATGTGTAGTTGAAGTTCCACCCAAGATGAAGTTACTAAAGGTCCTTTGGGGACAAGCCGCTCCCCAGATCCCCTGTGGCATGTCCAGAGTGCTTGCCATCTCTGTTCTTAGTAAGCTGATTGTAGCAATTTCTCCTAAAGCCTGACCTTGCAATGGTTATTTATGCCTCCGCAACATCAAGATTATATTACTGCAGTGCCCATCATATCCCACCTTCAAAATTTCTTAGAAACTACAGCTAATCCAAAACAAAGCTGATGATATTGGCTACACATATGAAACCTTGTTTAAGAAAATTGTACTAGCTCTGTCTTTCCCACGGGCTGCAATTCACATTACTGATGCACCTCGAGAAAACTGTACACAGTTTGCATTGTCCAAATGTGGGAAACAACGCATCCTTTCAGGTGCTGCTCTGCAGTTGGATACCTCCAAGATGCGCATGCTGAAAGCAATGCAGTATTTGCATAACTGGGGGCCAAAGACTTGAAAGTTCATTTCTTAGGTTAGAATGACAGATCTACTCAAGGCAAAAGTTACATGAATTGAACTAAATTGTGTGGTTTTCTTTTAAGCTTGCACTCTACTTTTAAATCAGTTAATGGTGATTGTTAGGGCAATGCAGAAGAGACTACATTTTTTCGTTTCTGTTTCTTCTTCCGTGCTTTTGCCTGAGGTAGAGCTAAAAAGACAAACAAGGATTACAGTTCAATGCTTCTGAAGGGGATAATTCTTTCCCACCTACCTGCAGTATCGCAGATTTATTCATTAAGTGTGTGCTTTTTGTTTCATGTTTTATAAAGTTCAGCAGAAATCTCATGAGTTACTGTCAAGAGAGAAGTATTTTCTTTAATCTGGACTTGTTAATTAGAAAAATAGCATTCTGTTTGCCTGAGGGTTGGTAAAATAAATGTTGTGCTATTTGATACATCTACATCTTTCTGATAAAATATCATCAGAATTGCTGGGTTGTAGCCACAGCATCCATGAATCCATGTACTGTAGAAAATCCTCTTACAGTACTAAGCATCTTCAGTATTGGTACCTGCCTTGGTTACCAACAGCTAAGCTTTCCAGAAATTCATTATTATTGCTGAAAGTACTGGCCTATCAAATAATGGTAGATAGCTCGTGTATCTCCTGTCTCCGAAACTATTGTGCGTGATAGAATATCTACTACACTGAAATAAACAGCTGAAGCAGAAAAAAGCTAAAGCTGTTGAAGCGTCTGCGCAGGCAAAGGGTTGACTGTTGTAAATGATTTGGAGAGTCGATGCTGTAACTGTGGCTTCCAGTCTGGCTCTAAGACTGGGTGTATTGAGTTATTGTTCAGGATGCTAAAAGTTAATTTATATCTGGGGGAGCCTGCATATAAGGGGTGGCAGAATATAGCCAAATTAAGGAGACCGTGCTTCCAAAATTCTTCATTTCATGATGTCCACTAACTTTGAGAGAGTTAGTTAAGATGAAACATGAAAAGAGTATCCACGTGCAGTTTTGTGTTCCCTCGAGACGCTTCAAAGTGGCAGCCCAGGCTCTGGGAGCTGCACCTAAAAGACTGCCGTGTTCTGGGGAGAGGCTCTCAAGTCTAAGTATTTTAAGTTTTTCTGGGAAGACAGGGGTTATTTCTGAGGGGTTTTTTTGTTGCTTTGGCTCAGATTTTACCATGGGAAAACTTTTTGCGTTAGTACTATAATGAATATTTATTTCAAAGTTGACTTTCTGATTTCTGACTGACTCATGACTTTGTTTCCTTCATCAAATCCGAGCATTCATCTATGGTGGATTTAAAATAAAAAACTCTCCTAACTTCCTTTAGAGGAGGCAGCTATGGGGGGAAGATAAGACACGTAAGTGTCCTGAGAGGATTTTTTTTTTTATCATAGCAAGGCATTAAAAAATATTTATTTACTCTATATGACCTTAGGGCAAATACACTCCCACGCCTTTGGCGTTGTGTGGGTTTTTCTGAAGAGAGATTGCAGTTCCAGCACATAGGTTCTCTGTGGAAACAAGATAGAGAAACCTAGCACGTTGTGTTGTGTTGAAAATGGTGGTCCTGGTTTTGGCTCCATGTGACTGCAGTGTTTTCTGTGATCCTTACAGAGACTAAGTGCTGGTCATGTCCTGGGGTAGCCACAGCTGTGGTTATACCGCTGTGATTATTTTTATGTGTAGTGTTAATCCATAAAGAAACTAAAAACCCCAACACATCAGCAGAAGTTTTGCAAATGTTGGAATGTTCTCTTCCCTGATTCATACACTTTTTAGGAATTGCTTTACAAAATACATTTTAGGTCATTTTTTGCAGAAGGATGGCATAATTATTGATGTCCTATTGGAATCTTTCATATAGTCCTGGTATACGAGTATAATCCCCCAGGGGCTATTTGAACATATTAAAGCTGTTTATCAATTTGAAATAAAGCAAAATATTCACATTGTGTATTTCTTTCCCAGAAAAACGGTGAAATCTCTCAAAAATGCTTTTGTAGTTCAGTGTCTGTTGAAGATGGCCCGTTTATTGTTTAAACTCTCCTGTGCCTTTAAAAGCCAGATAGGAGGAGGATAATAAATTAGTCACCCAATTAATGTTTTTTATTATGGAACAGCGTTAAGAGAAATGTGATGAAACAGAATAGTAATGTCACTGGTTTCGTTTCTGCTCATCTATGTTGTTTAGTAAAAAGAAATAAAACGATTTAGTTGAAACTATGCAGAAATAGTATTTAAACATAGATGGGAAAAATAAGTATTAGAATCTATTTAGAGGATTTTATTTATTTATTTATTTATATTTAGAGGAATATCTATTTATTAGGATTCACAAAAACATCTTCCTAAATTATGTGACTAATTTAAATCAAGAGTAAATCTGCTATACTATTTAGGTGCTCTCACTCGTAGCCACCTGCACAACTGATAATTTCAAGTGCCTCCTATAAATCTGGCCCCCAGTTTCAGTTTCCTGAAGTCATGCAGGTGCCTGTAAAAGGAAATCTACGTATGAAGCAGTGGATAAAAGCAGTACTTCATCTATGACCTACCAGATCCAGGCCTCCTTTAAGTGACTGTCACCTTATTGACTTCTCAATGTAAAGATGCTGTGCGGCTTGGCACTGACACCGGGCTTGTACTCTGGCAGCTGCTCTCTGACCGGCACTGTGGGGACAAGAGTGAAAGGCAATGTTAGTATTCTTCAGTTAAATTTGTACTTCTGATATAAGCAGGGTTTTTTATATCGACTTGCTGCATGTGAGTTGGTGTCAGGGTTTTGCATGGTTTTGCTTCATGGAGGTTGCATCCAATGGAGCAGCTGTTAGATAAGGAGATCGATGGATGTATTTGTGTTGTTTGGCTGGCTTTTGTGTTTTCAAAATCAGGGCAACATCCAAAGTCAAACCGTATGTACCAGATTTACACTCAGTGAAAATTAGTGAAATTTTTTAACTGGTTTTTTTTTTTGATATTTCAACATGGTTAAATTTCCTGGCAGCTTAGCACCCCAAGGCACAGCCACAGCACTAATGCTAGCTAAATTGATTGACAGTTCCTGTATCTTTCCTTATCTTTACTTAAGGGACAAAATTTTTAAGCTTGCTAACCAGGAGACCAGTTCAGTGTAACGTTTGGGCCATTTCTTGTTCTCATTTCCTTTTCTTCTCCTTTTGTGAGAAGCCTGTGCTACTTGTGTGCCCAGAGTAAGGCTGCAGCTTCAGGGGGAGGGCTGGAAGGGTGGTGCTGCGGGGCCACAGCAGCACCTGGATTTTAGCTGAAGTGGGGAACCGCTTGTGTGACCAACTGAAATACCCTGGTTGGAAGCTTTTTCTGCCCAGAAAGCCTTGCTGCCCGCAGGGATGAGACTGGCAAGCAGTTAGTAACACAAAGCACTGCTATTCATTGCTCTGTGCCTGTGGAACGGAGGCACAGATTCAGAGAGCAGCGTTCATATTGCCTGCCTTCAGTCATCTTACTGATGGCCCGAGTGACCTTTGTAAAGAGAGGTCCTGCTGCTGCTCTCCTGTGACCAAGTCCTTTCAGCTCATGGAGGAAAGAATAGGCTTCCTAAATTAGAGGCTGTAATATTATTCTCAGCAGAATTTAGTCCACCTGTCTCTGGAAGGATGGTTGTAATTCTCTGACTCCACATATGGCCTGAACACGCACCCACTCTCTCACTACATATGTGTGTATATGTGCATATGTGTCACTATGTGTGCTTAGTATGCACAGTGCTCATCACCATCCAGTGCTTTAGTTACAAAGCTAGACAATTGTTTTGGATCATAATATACTTAATTTATAACCAGGAAGGGAGGACTACATCACTTGATCTCCCTTTCTCCGCATTGCAAACTTTGCCCATCTGTATGAAACCCAGTAACTTGTATATGACTACACGATAACATGCATTTGCACAAAAATTCATCTTCTAGAAAAGTCCCAGTAAACCTTAATATCAACAGATGGAGAATCTCTGCATTCTTCTTTTGATCGCTGTGCTAACAGTTAGTCACAGGTGATGAAAAGCACGTGGTTTATTTCTCATTTGAATTTGGCGTCAGCTTCCAGATGCTGATTTGTTTTATGTATACCCTTCTTTGCTAGATTAACAAGCAAGTTGGTACTCAGTATTTTCTCACCATGAAAATACTTAGGTGCTGTAATCAGGTCATCTTTTGTTTTTACATAAACTATACAAGTTTAACTATACAAATATTTCCTATTAATGTATTTTCTGCAATGCTGTAATCACTTTTGTAGCTGTATTCTGTGGTCTCTGGTGGGGTTTTTTCAATTTCTTTCTAAATTGTGGAGACCTTAATCCTATTGTAAGTAGTAATAGGTTGTAACGTTGGTATTACCAATGAAAGTTTAAAAGTTAAAGTTTAAAAAACATTCTGTCTTTGCATACTGTTTATTTCAAGGCTTATATTAGCAGTTATTTCTGTATGAAATTAGATTTTAAGAAACTCTTATTGTTGAGTAAAGCCTTATGGGTGGGGGCATCTGCTAGCATGACAAATTATTACAACCATCCACATGTATGCTTTCACACAATTGTAAGGGAAATCTGTATAACTTTTAAGTGTCACTGACACTTATGGGTAATAGAATAATAATAATAATAAAGAAATTATATCTTTTAATCTCTAATTGGTCTCTTTTCTCCTTGCTTCATTCTTGAAAATCATTTATTTACTTGGCTCTAAACTTCACACAAAGAACTTTTTCAGTAGAGAAGCAGAATGAACGTTTTTACCAAAAGGTTGTCTGGCAAGGTCACCAAAGCTGGTCTTATTATAGGATTCAATTAGCTCTTCCAGGCTGTGTTACCAGTGCTGCCTGTACTGATACCTTCTGCCTGCTCTGTAGGGACATGGGAAGATGAACGGCCTTTAAGTGATCCCATCACCGATAAAAGGGATTCACTATGTAAGATTTGTAAACAGAACAAATGAAAAGATGGCCCAGCCAATTTATGAGTATAATTATGACAGAAAGAATTAACACAATTTCTTCAATAACAGTATTTCCATCTACAGTGCTACAATATCAGTATCTGGTATTCTACATTGCTCTTTAAAACCCATGAGTCTTGCAGAAGCCTTCAGTACAGATGAGCCAGTTATTTTCCTGGTATTTGTCATCAGAGCAGCCTCAGTATGTGTTAGTTACTGTTGCATAGCATAATGTCAGAGTATTGAATAGTGATAATTTTAATTTGGATTTTCCCATAAGACACGGAGAAGTTGTAACAAAAAAATCCTCTAATTGTTACTTGGATTTCAGATTTTATGTTTACAGAGAGTTACGATTCTTGAGTATATTACATTTTGCATAAACATAACCTGGTCCACAGAAAAATGAGATGGGACACAATTCGAAAATAAGATGGCGAGATGATAACAGTCATCTCCAAAATGACATCTGAGAATTAGATAGATAATTATGTAGGTATCCAGGTAGATGGAGGTTCATATGCATTCCGTAGACAAAGTCAGAAAAACTTTGTACTTCTAGCTGATATATTGTTCATACTTCGCGATGCTTAAATAGTCATTTCTTGACCCTTGTATAGTCATTCACCTCTGATTAGAATAGGTATAACTTTCTCGGGTGAGTAGTTGCAATTGGTTGGATGGTGTACTTGTCTCACAGTGTTCTAAATGAGAACATGTAGCAGTACTCTAGACTGAGAATTAGAACTGGATTTACAAAAGCTTCTCATGATGTGTTTAAATATGTTATTTATTAAATTAATTATATCATAAAATGATCTTTAATGTATAGTTTTAAAAACTGTAAGACATTTGTGTGGAAGAGTATAATTAATTTTAAAAGTCTCCAATTAATATCTCATTTCACTTTACAGCATTTAATTATTAGATTATATAGACAAAAACGGAGCATAAGACCTAAGGCTTGGAATGCAGAGGTAGGAAACTAGTCAAGATACTTGGCAGTTGAATGGCAGAGGTAAATATAAAATAAGTCTTTACTCATCATGCTCGATGGCAGGCATGGAAAAGCCTGCAAAGAGGTTTACTATTGCAGAAGAATACCAGGCTATCTTTCACGTTTGATTTTCATAAATGCTTTCCTTTAGACTTTCCTCCAAAAACATACAGGAAGGTAACTTCTTCGGCTTGCTTTCTTCTTTCTGCACGGAAGTGACACTCAATCAATTCCCACTGGAAGCTTTCTCAGGGAGCACTTTTGTGTCCCCCCGCTGTTGTGGGGCAGTGCGCTGGTATTTCAGTCCCATGCTCAGCGATGTTTCTGGATGAATTGCTTGCTGATGTTATACTCAACCAAAGAGGCTGAAAATTGTTGATCCAAGCTCAGGGTGCATTAGGATTCTTCCAGGTTCCTGAAAAAGTGCACGGCTTTGCAAAGCACTTGAATGCTGTGAGTCCCTGGGGCTTGCCCTTGCCTCTCTCGTTATTGCTGTGATGGGTGCTGGGATTTTTCCACCTTGCGGTTCTGCCAAAGCTCCTAACTTGGGAGCTCGTACCTTGGCAAATGCCAAAAGCAAAAGGAGTCGAATGCTTGTGTGTTGATGAGGTGATGGAAATCGGCTTGATGGGTCGCTCTGTCTCTCTTTGCAGCCCTCTCAGCTGTCAGATGCGGTGATCTCCATGGTAACTCAAACCCCCAGACTCTCGACAGCAGCCTGCGAGGAGCAGCATTCAGCAGCTCAAGGGTCTCACGACCAGGTAAGCCAAAATTAACCACCAAACAAGAGCTTACCTCGGGTACACAGTTTCCTATCCAACTGCCTTTTTTCCCTGGTGAAGCCATCATACAGTTAGTTCCTAGGCATATACATGATGATGTACTTCTATCGGTGCTGTCATTGAAGGCTATGGCAGTCCGGCTCTCTCAGATAGAGACCTTTGACAAAAAATCCACATTTATTCAGGGTTGTCTTTTAAGGTACAGATTGAAGAGCCCCAGGGTAGCAAAGTGAAATAGTACTGTATGATTCTCTAAGTGGCTTTGGTGTGAAGTAATTGCTATGGTAGGAAATAACCCTAAAACATCAGTGGTAAGATCTGTCTTATCGCTGTCAGTACTGCCTGGTCACTAACATTAGGCCTGAGCTCTCTTATCCTCCTAGAAAGGACCAGAGACTGTTTCTGTGTTCATGTAACATTCATTGGTACTCTGCAGTCTTTTCAAATTGACACTGTGCTCTTTTCACACAAGGGCCTTCAAAATTCCTCCTGTGCTAATAACAGCATGTGGGGCATTCTGGTTAACATCTTAAGGAGGTACAGAATTCTTCCCCTTTTTTTGGTGAATTATGGAGAAAACATCAAGAGCAACCAAGATCATTGCCATCTTGGGAAAACAATACAGGGGCTATACAGCTGTAGTCATTATTCCAGTATCACTAATGCTGTGAATGAAAGTAGTATCTCTGGTCTTACGCATTTATAAGTGGGGACGGGGTCATTACTCCTTTTTGTCATAAGGTTTCACTGGCATTTGTATTGTATTGTTTCTGTGCCATGAAGATTGGTTTGTTGGTTGGTTTTTTTTAAAGTCCTCGGTTTCTATGCACTGTTCTCTGGGTATTACCTACACGTTCTTTCTTGCCACGTGGGTCTAATTGGCTGTAATACATTGTCGCCATTGTACAAAGCAATCCATATGACTCTCAATAACCATTCTGCTACTTTTATTAACCAATCTGAAAACTTTTGTGCCGTAACAGCTGTCAACAATATTTACTTCTGTATCATTGATGGTATGCTTAGATAATGTTGAGATAGTACCAAATGATTTTATTGGGGTAAGGTAGAGCACTCTTCAATTATTATTTCCTGTTAACAACTACTGTTTTATATCTCCATCTTAATCACATTTGATGATACTGATAATAATTTCTTACTCTGAATGTTGTGTGGTTGTAAGCTAAATGTCATTCAGAAGTCTGTGTACTTCATCTATGGAGGAACTTATATTGACCACAATTTGTAACTTTTATTAGATGACTAAATCAAAGGTTTGTGTTTTACTGACCAAGTTTCTATAAAATGGTGTTGACTGGCATCAGTTTTATTCATGTCACTTGCCAGTGAATTTATCCTTTATCAAATTGCTGGTTATTTTGCCTGAGATTAATAGTGGCTTAGAGCTCTATAATTACTGAGATCATACCGCTTACCATCTTCAAATATTAGCAGAAAATGCTAGCAGTCTTATTGAATTTCTTTGGTGTTCCAGAATGTATTGAAAATTAGCATCATTGAAATGATACTCTCGCAAACACTTTCAGGACTCTAAGGCACAAATTATCTGGGTGTGCTAATTTAAAGTTGTCTTTTAACATTCATTTTGGTTATTAATGGCCTCATCTGTAAAATTGCTTTTTTTCTACTTAGAGAGAAGAACATTTTTGTTGGTTTGAGGTTTTTATGCGTAGCGTGTTTGTATTCTTTTAAAGCGTGAATCAGAAGTTGGAGGCCCTCTGCTTTCTTGTCTGTTTTCTTTAGCCCAAAATTTCCTATTTAAATTAATTTCTAGCCGAGGGTTGGGTTTTCATGTGAAATGTATATTTCAATCTAAGCCTTAACCCAGAATTGGGGGGGGGGGGTGTGGGGTGTGTGTTTGTCACAGGTTGCCTTTTTTGGACTATTTAATAGTGGCCTGTGGTCCCTGGTGGCAGTAGGGTAGAGGGAGTCCTTCCACACTTGCATCTTTGGTTTCTCCTGAGTGCATAATTTTCCTCTGGTTGACTGGGCCAATGAACTTCCATTCTGGTGATTAACTAAACTTTACATACTGAATACACAGGTCCAAAGTGTAGTTATCCTTTTGGTATTAGAAAAAGAAAATTTTAGGAGTGCCCGATGTGTTACTGTCTGCACGGTATTTCTATCTTACTTCTTTCAGATGGACGTCCTTCATAGTACTTTCATGTTTTACAACTTAAGGAGCAGATCACCTCGCTCTCTGATACGGTTTGGTGGTTTGCCTTATCTCATATTACCAACAGTATATCCTCCTGGGATCTGCTAGCATATTATCTCTGTGCATTCAAGATCCTGTGCTCATCAATAATTCTGAGAGATAACAGTGCCAGTAATGTTGAGTATCATCTTCTATTTCTTTTTCCCTTACTGTGTTTAATAACAGGTTTCCCTGAAAAGTCAGAAATTATGATTTTAATGTTTTAATTGTGGAGACCTCCCAAACAGTTTAAAGCAATAGCAACTATACAAATTACTTCCTTGTAAACAAGAGTTTACAGCTACTCTTACCCACTTCCTTGGTCTCTGGTTCCTGCCTCCACTCAGGTGTCCATATGGAAAGTTGAGTTTGTACCACCTCTGTTTCTGTAATCTCCCAGTTTACTTTAGAAGCTTTTTGCCAGCCCTAGTTCACCCTTATCCAAAGAGAGTAACCACATGTCAGTGAGATGAAGCTTTTTCCCTAAATATGGCTTGTTTTTGCCATGGCTGTGAGTTGCTGTTCCAGAACCTCTCAACTTTTCACCCGATACATAGACAGTTATTGATCATCAGTCTTTTTACTTTCTGTCACTCTGAAGATCAGGTAGATCTCCAGGATCTCTTTCACATTCTTCCTTCTGAAATGTGCAGCTGGTCTTAGGCTAGCCAGAGATTTTGTAAGGAGGAATGATGGTACATGCTTTAGCACTTTTCCATCTCATAGTAACTCTGGGACTTTCTGCTAGTGAATGTCTTGTCACCATTCTATAGTGAGGACAGAGCCAATACAGGTAGAAAATGTCATGTTTCGAAGAAAGAAGCTCTAGGAAAATTTCATATAACTTGCTAGAAACTGATTTTGGAGTTATTAGTATCAGCGGTGCAGATCTGCTCGGATGGTTCTGTAACGGTTGCTTGCCTGAAACAGTGTGAGGAAACCCAAAAGCAGAGAAAAACATTAAGATTTTACAAAGTTAGAAGTCATTTTTAGTGAGTCTTCCCTTGTGCCTGGGAATGGAGCACAGAAGTTTCTTCCATACTGTGTTTTACTAGTTTAGTTGCCCAAGCTTGGGCAACAATTTTTACATGATGAGTGCCAGACCACTTTAGTACTTTCTACTAGGTAGGCACCAAAATAATTTCCTGAGTTAGTAGTGGCTTTTGAAAATCATGGTCAAAATCACTATCAAGACCAATAAAAATATGTTTTAACAAAATATGAGCGTGTTCGTTTCATCCCATGGATTCTTGCTGTTATCATTGTTTATTATTGATATGATGGAGGTGACAATGAGAAGAGGTTGACTGTATCAACATCATGTGTGGTATGTTGTATGAGTGCATAGAGAATAGTAATATCTTGGCTAGAAAACCTTAGAGTGTAAAAAGCAAGATGAAACAGAGAGATGAGGCAAAATTAGATGTAAGAACATGGAGAACTGGGGGAGTTCAGTTAGAAACAGTAGGAGTATGCACATGATACCTAGGAAGAAACAGATCACCCTTTGCTACATTGATGTTTATTGTATGAATTAGTTACTTTGAATTTAAGAACAAGATGGATAGGATGTAAGTTGAAGATATTTCAAACATATCAGCTGATACACTGAACAGGTTTCTGTTGTTCAAGGAGCTTGGAATGGGTGTAGTTCGAGAATGTCACAAATGAAATGTGATGGTGCAAGTTGTGACTGGTTTTGGTGCAAGTGCACAGGCACAAATAAGAAAATATTCAATATTCTTTTTGAAAAATATTTCCAGAACAGTATTTTTCAAAAACATTGCAGAAGCATTCATTTGGTGTGATTGAGAAGAATGTTTCATTGTATATGGGTCAGCATTAAGATGGTTTATTTTGGTGAAATGTGTGTCGTCTTTTTACATAAGAACATTGCATTTTATACAAGGAAAGTAAAAGAAACTGTCATCAAAGAGTTGGCTTGCAAGTGCATGAGCTTGAAAAGTATTAGAATATACCCGTGCATACTCGGTCCTTTACAAATTTTATAATTTTTTTACAGTTAGTGATTTTTAATGGTTTGGTTTCATTTATTTAGAACTTCATCAACGGTATTGCACAGGCAGGGAGAGAAGCTTTATGGTAACAACAGATGCTGTTGGCACTGGATCCTACCAAATCATTTTGTTAGTTAGATTTATGAACTAGAAAAATCAAAGTACTTTTAAAAAACATCCTCTATTATATAATTCTTGGTTTTAGTTAATAAACTGTATTGGTTTTGATTTCTAAAATTGTTTTTCAAGTATTGTCAACAAATAATATGGCACCTGTGGGCCTATACATGAACTATTACCTTTGACTACTCAGCATTCATTATTCATAGTGTGTGGTTATTCCTAAAAGTCACATGGCATTGTGTCTATTCACTGAAAAATAGTGAACTGTTGTCATAATATTTTTAAAAATAGGTGTATTTTAAAATAACATAAAAATAAACATTCTTTAAATTTGCAGCTGTTTCAAGGCTAAAGCAGAGTTTTATTTATGTATTCCCTTATACTTCTCTTGCAACTTGGTGAATCATAGTTAACTGAACTCCAGCTTTATTCATGAAATATTACTTAATCAGTACTTTTTGACCTTTGAGCCAATTCGGAAGAAAGTATATCTAGCTAGAGCATGAACTTGTTTATTAGGTGACAATTTTTATGCCTTTGTATTGCGCTGGAGAGATGAGGAAACTACTATTCCAGTCATGGCCAACTTCTGAGATACTTGCTTTGAGCCTTCCTTTTCTATGGTGGCATTTTAAACTGCTGCTAGTAGAATAAGATTACTGCTCTTTTTTGTTTGTTTGTTTGTTTTTTTAAATCTTTTTTCTTTAACACAGCTAAGGTTCCAAGGAAGGTTTTCAGCGATAGTGAAGAGAGGCTTGAGGATGCTAGCATTCCAAAATAAGATGGTAAAATGCATTGTCGTTTGATTTTTAAACTAAGCTGGTGATTATTTAAGGCATAATTCAGACCTTTTTGGACTGGGCTGTGAGATTCCTGTACTCTGTGTCCTTTGATTTGTAGAGCACATTAGGATATCATATTCACTGTGCCAGTCACTTGACAGCACTAGTAATAGATATGCAGAGTGGAGAAAGACAATTTTTTTTTTTTTTGTAATCGTTAATAAGTGTATATTTTTCTTAGCTGGAGTGCCAGATTAAGTGAAAGGTACATACTCTATGAGCATGCCACCCTGCCACAGGGTGGGTGAGAGTGGAACTCTGAGTTGCCTGAAACTGCTCCTATGAGTTTTCTCAGCAGAGACTTCAGGTGGGCAAATGGTTCTTCTTCATCTGTCTGAAGTCTGCTTAACCTGTCTGGGCAGAACTGCAGAAATTTGCCCAGGTCAGTGAATTCAGCATAGGCTGCGGCACTCTTGGAAAACTCAGGTATGTCCTTCTATGTGTACCATACAAACACTGTGTGTGTAGCACATTCCAGAGATATCGTGTCTTCTGCAAACTACCTATAACAAGGGACTGTGCATGTGCAGTAAATCCGCTACTTCCCAAACAGAATTAAGACAGTTTTCCCCTGAAGAAGAATAGAATTTTCTGTTCTTTAAAGGTTGGTTCACTTGAAGCTTTTGTTTTAACTGAATTCTTCTGTCATATTTTTCTATAGAAATGGAATTACTACAGGCAGACTAAACATACTCCTAGGTACCTGAATGTCTCATGCAGTCATCCCACACAGAAACATGACACATAATATAATTATTCTTCCAGTAAGTTGTTTCAAAGCTTTGATTCAATAGAACACAAATACAATTTATGGATAATCATACTATTATGTAGATAGTACATGATAAATATTTGTGCCCAATATACAGATTAACATTAGTTAATTTCAGAAGAATTTCCATCTTCAGGCAGGCTGTGAGCATTTTCACATGGTGTCTTACTATCTAATCTTCACTCTGAATGCTGTAAGTGAAAAGAAATGAAATTATTATTTTTTCTCAGAAGTTTACTTATCTATAGCAGTGAAAGTAAGGATGTAGTTCTTCAGTGTGAACTGGTGAGATTTCAGGTATAATTAATCAAAATGGAATTACAAGCACGTCACCACTGATACTACATTTTCACTTATACACCAAGGTCACAGGTTCACAGTTGGCTTTGTAATGGAGTACCTTGGCCCAAGCTTCTCTTTTGTAAATGTGATTACACCGACCTAGTAAAGTTGTTGTAATAGTAAAGTTGGAGAGTAAAGAATCACCGCAGAAAAAGCTGTGGTGATTTAAGCTATTACAGAGCCCGCACCTGAACTGAAAGAGCAGCGCACCTGAGTGTCCCTGACTTTTTCAGCGCAAAGTCTGTTTCCAGCCAGCTCTTGCTGAAGTCTGTTAAAACGTACTGGGATGTTCTAGCTTTAAAATAGGCAAAGAGAGACCGGGGAGTCTCTTGCTCTGGTTCAGCTGTGAGGGACTGTAAACTCCAGTTAAAGAGCAGAAGCAAACAGCTGCAGCGCACACAGTTTTACATTGGTGCAACCATTTGTGCAGTATGTCTCAAAATAGTCTCTGTATTGACTTGGGCAAAGCCCATTCCCTTTGAATAATCCATATTGCGTTCAGACCTTCACACATGAGATGGCTTCCCAGGCTTGTAAAGTGCTGTATGGTCACTTAATAAATGGTTCGGGAGACTGGGCTAATGTGGCTGTTACCTACTCAGAAAATACATGGGGAAGAGGAAAGACACTCTTACAAACAATGTATCCGTTGTAATAAAACAAAGTGGTTTTCTAATTTTTGTTATATCTGAGGTGGTTAATGTTTTTTTATCGGTTACTCTGTGAGCAACAATATAAATTAGCAAGCACCCCAAATCTCTGTAACATGAATTGTGTTTATCATCAACTTAAATCAGTTTAAATAAGCTTAGTTCAACTGATGCATGCACAAATGAATTTCCCTTTCATCTAGCCTGCTTCCAGTCCTAATAAACAGAATGATCAATCATAGGAGCCGCCTTCTATAGCATGATTGTGTATCTCTGATCGAAGAAATGTAAAATAATTTCTCTCTAGTCCCTGCTTGGTTCCTCCCATAATCAAGGACTCTGGATATAATGATTCACCTTAATCACTTTTACATTATTTGATAGAAAACATAAAAAAAAAAAAAAAATTTAGTTTGTGTGTTTAAAGAATGATTATATTCAACGTTGTAAAACTAATTTTAAAAGCATAAGATATTTTCATCCTCCACAACACAGAAAAGATGCCAGTCTGACTCTATTCAACATTGTAAAACTAATTTTAAAAGCATAAGATATTTTCATCCTCCACAACACAGAAAAGATGCTAGTCTGACTCATGTTGTTGTTCATACAAAAAAAAAAGGCATCAATACCATGTTTTGAAGAGTTTGTACTGTGGTTATCTATACTCATCCTTATTAGTAATAGCTGGTCTGAGGCCACTTGCGCCTTTCTTACCGATTCCAGTGAGTCTTAGACTGGCTAGGCATTTTCTTTCTTCATTGAAACATAAGGTGCCAAGCAAAACCTGAGGTTAGCTTAGAGGAAGATACTAGGAAAAAACCCAACAATTAAAGCTTCCCTTTAGGTTACTGATTGAGAGCCTCCTTAACAGATTAGCTACGTCACATACCTTATTCCCATATGGAACTGGAACTGGCCTGCAAATGACATTATACTTTTACTTTTATGCTGAACTATTTGTACTTGTCCTGGTTTCAGCTGGGATAGAGTTCTTCCTAGTAGCTGGTAGAGTGCTATGTTTTGGATTTAGGATGAGAATAATGTTGATAACACACTGATGTTTTTGTCATTGCTGAGCAGTGCTTACGCTAAATCAAGGACTTTTCTGCTCCTCACACCGCCCCACCAGCGAGGAGGTTGGGGGTGCAGAAGAAGCTGTGAGGGGACACAGCTGGGACAGCTGACCCCAACCAACCAAAAGGCTATTTCATACCATATGGCGTCATGCTCAGTATATAAACTGGGGGAAGTTGGTCGGAGGGCATCGGACGCTGCCCGGGGAGTGGCTGGGCATCAGTTGGTTGTTGGTGAGCAATTGTTTTTCATTTGCATCACTTGTCTTTTCTTGGGTTTTATTATTAGTAAGTTCAATTTTAAAGAGTTGCTTAATATTAGAATATCTTCTTATGCCTGTAGGGAAATTAAATGCAGAAAATATGCTTATTTGTCCTTTGAGCTTTCAAGTTAGGAACTTTGTTCCAAAAAAATTTTGACATGAATAAGTTTTGACAGTGAGATGAGTCTTTTTCTCTATGTTAAAAATTGAACATCATCATGCAAAAACAATAGTCCTTATAGTAGCACAAAAGAAGGGTGTAGTGCACCTTTTTGAATAAACATTGTAATTTGGCCTTAAATGAAACCATATCTCCTTGTTCCTTACGTGATTCCATTCTATGAATACAGATATTAAGTATCTTTGGTAATGTGCTTCAAAATTTGACCTCAAATGTAAATTAATCCCATGTTTTAAAAACATATTACTTTAGGTTTTAGCACAATAACCTCATTTTACACTGCCAGTTTCATGGGTTTTTTGCACATTCTTTATTTTTTGAGACAAAAGTTCAGCTGTGATAAAATATGACTAAGGCTAAACTTGGTATCTGATATGCCAGGACGTCTTTCCAGCCATGTTTTCTTAAAACATTGCTTCAAACCTTTCCAGATTATATGGTATCATTCCAATATTTTTGTTCGTTTCCTTCTATTAAACAACTCTAGCTTTACGTCAAACCATTTATCATAGTGGGATGATTCTGTTTTAAACAATTTGAGTTGATAAATCTCTATTTAGCAGTAAACTGGAGCGGCTGTTTTCCTTTTTTATGTATGCATTTGATTTCTCTTTAGATACTGATAGATCTTTGCAAATTATCTGCTCAAGGGTAAGCCCAAATATTTTGAATTCATCCTAATTAGATAATGTTTTGGAAGCCCGTTATCCTTGCAAGCTCAGAGAGTGAAAATTCTCCCCATAAGTAGATGTCTAAAATTATGCAAAGATCATTAAAAAAAAAAGTAACAAATATCTGTTTTAAATAAAATAACCCAAGGCCAGAGCAGCAAAAGTCAAGACAGCAAAGCTATCTGTGGTGACATGGATCTGAAGACTGTGCTCCAGGACATGGGGAAGGGGATCAGTAGAAGCAGTTGGGTCAAGAAGGTTGGGGGAAGGAAAGAATGGTCTGACAATCCCAGTGGGGAGGCTGGAGCCTGGGAATCCTTTGAGTTTCTCCACTCCATAGATGCTTGGTTAGCTAGTGCAACCAAAATCTAAAAATGAGGGGAAAACTTGGTATATCTCTGAGGTAGATTAAGCCTGTTGTTATTGCCTATTACGAGTTCAGTGGTAGGTATAAATACAAATTTGCCAACTGTTTTCCTTTTCTTTCCCCCATAAACTAACCGTCTTTCTTTCCTTTATATTAACTTCTCCACCCACGTCAACGTTTTGAGAATTTACAAAATGTCCTTACATAGAATTGCCATTTCTCTTGCAGTGCTTATTTCAGTCATTCCCCAAAGCTTTCATGGTGCCATATCTCTGAGAGCTCTCTCTTCTTACGTGGTCGCTTGTCTTGTAATCAGTGTCTGTTCTCACCTTGCATACAGCTTTGTGAGTAAAGAGTATCTTAACATTGCTGGAGGTTTTTTGAAGTTTAGCCTCTTTGCATATGTTATTCTCTTGACTCTTAAGCCTGTTTTGGGTTAGGATTTCACAGGAGAGCGGATATTGAGGACTTATTGCTAGGTAATGATCTGCATCATTATATTATGTTTTGCATCCTAAAATTTTGGCACAAATATATTGGAGACAAATGAGATTGCGTTTGTATTGATTTAAACTGTTGTTGCTATGCAGTGGAAGAATTGCATGTCCCTTTGAAAGAGAGAGCAAAATAGGAGTGGCCTGGTTATTACAGGGATGGAGGAAAAAAAGATTTCTGGGGCTGCGGCATGTTCATTACTACCGGAGTTATGTGTTGATGAAATATTTTAGGTATATGGGTTTTGCTGTGGCTTTGTCCCAGTTGCTCTAGTTGACAACTAAACTCAGCCCCAGGGGTTGTTTACATAATTTTAATTATACTTTTCAGTAGATTTAGAGAGAGTTTACACAGCAGATTTTATTCATCAAGTGGTTTCTTGGTGTTCTAGAAACTTGCATCATTCTCTTTATTGTAGTTGTTTGTCTTGAGAAGATACCAGAAGCTTGAAACGGGGGATTTAGCTAAAAACTGTGCAAAGACAGCAGATAACAATCTCTCCCCTATGAAGGTGTTATAGCTTGGAAGGCAGATGCTGAGCTGTTTACAACAGTCAGACGTGATCGCTCCGTTCTAAATTGAATCTTCCCGTGATGGTTAGCATGAAGCTAATCAAATCACTTGCACCATTTGATCTGGTCCTGTCGCCTTTCATTATTAAAGCTCATTTAAACTGCTTTAAACTAGAACTGAACTGATGAAACAGATAAATTCATGCATCTGTGATCGCATTTTCCTACTGTTGTATTTTGTGTTACCTGAGCCTATCTGATGCATTTTTTAGGACATAAAAAACCCTAAAACCAATGACAATTTATTGTATCCTGTGTATTGTATACTGTGTTTGTAATATTAATAGTAATATTAATACTATTAATTTAGCCGCTCTTAGTTTTGTTTTGAACAATGCAGAAGAGCTTTTCATTACCATGTAGAGTTTTTAACTAATATAGCACACAAAAATTAACATTTTGCCCTTTGAAATTACCTCCTTTCCTTCTGGATCATAGGCAATATATAAGAAATTATTTGGTCATTGCTTTAAAAGCACAGTGACTTTTTTTCCCTAGTAGCTTCAATTTAACAGTTGAAAACAACAATGATTTCGTTGTGGATGGTGTGTAATCTCACATAATTAATAGGCTTTTTGGTCCAGTATAGGAATAAAACCAGTCAATGTTATGCTCCCCCTATCCCCATTTGTATTATACCCAATCGGTACAGTAAATGTTAAGTAAACAGACCTGGGAGCAAAAAGGAACTGGGCTATCAGTAGAATTCTTATGAACCCCTTACTTCAGTGCATTTTATAAAACCTATAATTATTAGTTTTGGTTTGCTCATTAGCGGCATTTGGTTGTCTGTAATCCTCAAGTTTGAATTCTGCTGTTTATGTGTGTGCCATCTGCAATACCTTTGATCTGGCAACTAAGGAAATTAGCCCATTGAAGGCAAAATAGCCACTGGGACTTGATTCCTGATTGGTTTTGCAGGCATTTTTAATGCTTTTTCATCTAATGAGTAAACCACTACTTAAATTAGGCCCACCAAGCTGAAATGGAGGTAAAAGGATGTGGTCAAGACTTAGAAACAAGATGTGGTTACTTACTGTATGCAGTGCAAATGTGACTGGATTTTGCAGCACCCCAGGGCTTGGGGAAGGGATGACAGGGAGCATCTTTTTTCCAAGTCAGGTTAAACAACAACTGAAAATTTTCCCCTTGGAACTGGCAGAACAGTTGAAGTATTTCCAAATGCGTAAAGATTTGGGAGGGGGGGAGCAATTGAAAAATGAGTTTCTGTGTGCTGTGCTTAATGGTGCACGATCTTTTGGAATGTTGGAGTTGAGTGTTGAACCTACTGAAATAAACTTAGTCCCCTCATGTTTAAAGGGTATTTGATTATGTTAAAGGCTAAACTATGCCTTCTAATTTGCATGCAGATTCTGGAAAGTAACAGTATAGCTTGTAGCTCAGATGTCTTTCATATATGAGTATCTTCACCAAATACTGAGAACTGGTGCTGTTGCACATAGTAATGAGTGTTTACTGCATTTTTGACTGTTAGCCAGAGTCCATACTGATGAAAGACGGTCAGGTGTAACTTGCCCTCCTCGTGCAACAGTCGAATGGTTGAATAAGTTTTGGTCAGATACAGCTGTATATCTATCTATGGCAACAACACTGCAAAAAGAGGTATTGGAGTATTGCCCCTAGATCTGAGCTAATTTCACTTTGAGACATCTTCTTATTAGCAGTGATGTGCAACAAGAAAAATTCTGCAGATTGACTTTTGGTTTCCTGAAGTCAATTTTATTCCCATTGGCTGTGGGAATAGTATCATGAAAAGCAACATAAAATCCCAAGTCCGTAATGCCATTTGTTCCAATGGCTTTGCAGGCCGTACAGGAAGAAGCATAAAACCTTGCCAGAGGGGCCACGGTGCTGTACTCAACCTGCCCAGCTGTGGCTGAGCTCCCCATGGTGCAGTTCTCCCTTTCCATAAGTGGCCCGCAGCCTCCTGGGATCACCCGCTGGTGGCAGCCAGAACACCCCAGGATTTCTGCTTTCAGCCATCAGGCGTTCATAGGGGTTTCAGTAAGGAACAGATTGCAGTGCATGTGAATAAGTTATTGTACAGTTGGCCTCAATGGTCTTAAAGGTCTTTTCCAATCTAAATGATTTCTATGATTCTATGTAATACCTTTAGTTCCAGCCCTTCTACTGCCTACATAACCTGTCACACTTGAGTTTGAATTTTCACGTATTTTTTATGCTACAAATATTTCCAGATTTAACCATTCAGTCTTTTACTGGTAGCACTAAAAAGTGACTGATACCAAACAAGGCAGATGAGAGTGATCATCATCTTTCTTTTTTTTGATGTCAGTTATCTAATTAATGCTACTTGGTATAGAGGAAGTCAGGTGTTGATTTCAGCAGATACTGTAAATGTTGCCAAGTTTAGTCAACTGTGTCTTGGAAATAGAAAACTACAAAGTTTCAGCCACTCTAGCGTAAAGATAACCTTCGTTCTGAATACCCCAAACGCTGAGGGGAAATAGGGAAATTCTAAAAGCATAACAAAGAAACAACAAAAGACAAAAATAATCGTGGGAGGTGATGTAAGAAAGAGCGAGCTGCGAAAGTGGAGAGATCCATTTTTTTGAGCACTTAGATGTAGACCCCTGTATCCCTCCTCTTCTTCCTCATAAACTGTGCCTCCCTTAGAGCTGCAAGTGATGAGGTTCTGTAAGTACCACAGGATCACTGTCATGCCCCTACTTCACTTGAGAGCCATAAAGTCTCATCTTTAATAACTCCAGTGGGTTTAGTTGAGAGCTTTAACTGCAAGTTCTTTGGGAAAGAGGCTTTGCTTTTGCATCTCCAGTCAGAGGGACTTGCCATATTGTGCAGTGGTTAAAAAATAACTACTAATACCAGTGATGAAAACAAGGGGAGCAAAAAAGGCAAGGATATGTGTTTCTGCAGTTGCTGAAAAATGGGTTATACAAAAGTATGTGCTAAAAAGCACTTCATTCTCTTCCACTAAGAAAGTGCTTCTGCTTTTATTTTGTGGCTTTTTGGAAGATGAACAGAGGGAATACGGAGATAAGCAATTGTAAAGGGAGTTTTTAGTTGTCTAAGTACATGCACAAATTAGATTTCCCCTCCCCTGCTTTTTCTGGATATCTGCCAATTAATAATTTGAATTAACAGGAAGCTGGAAGGTTGGGAGTGTGATGAAATTTAATCAACCTTGAATTCAAAGTCAGGGTTGGGGTTTTTTTATATTGTGGTGATGGTGTATCTTGAAGGCAATTTTTAAAGTGAAGATACGTGGAGGTTTATGTCCTTGGATAAGGTTTGCACTATCATCTTGGGTTTTGTTTGATTTTTTTCTACAAATTTTGCCCAGCTAATTACCACAAAACACTGATGAGGTGGATGAATCCTAAGTGAACTATTATAAAGCCCACTTACAGTGGGCTGAAAGCAAAAGTTGTATTTCCCAAGGTTGGGGAGTTGGAATTGAGAAACAAATGTACTCTTGGGGAATCAGTCTTCAGCCTAAACTGCTTAGTTTCTCCCATTATTTTGAATTATAAAACATACTTTATTAGGGCAATATGAAGCAAGCTTGAAATATTTTGTCTTAATTTCAGTGTTCAAATAATGATTTTATTCACGAGCACGTTGTGGTTCCAAATAAGCGTAGTAATTTTTAGTACTACAGGCGTTTTTCTTTCTCTGGCACAAAAAATGGCTTAGGGATTATACAAGACAAAACATAAGATTTTGTGGCAAAGGATTTAATCTCTCGATAATACTGTTTTTCTCTATGGCTGCAGGTGGCTGTTACTAAATTTTGGGATAGTTCTGAGCTTTTAAGGCGAAGGGGATTGTGCTGGATGTGAAAACAAATACGTGTCTTTTTAACACATGTTTTTAAGCTAATATAAACACACTAACAATTTCCAATTAATTGCTGGATTTACCATGAACTCCATTTACCTTCTGACCCACTTGTAAGGATGGTCAAATTACATTATTTAAGCTGATAGCTAAGGAGAGATTGTAAAAGGCTAGTGAAATTCTTTCTAAAAAGGGATTTTTCTCTTTAGTAATAAAAAATAGTTCAGTGTGTGCATAGGCCTGTTAATATATCACACAATTTTTTGTTTTAATTGAAAGATACGAGTTCCACCTGCATTGCTGCCTCTGCGTCACATTCACAGTTGTGCAGAGACATTTCCAGTGGCAGGACTGGTGCTGCAGTGGAGAGTGCCATGGCAGGAGTCTCTGCTGTAATACCTCCATTTTGTCATTCGCCTACCAAAGCCACCTTACCTCTCGCTGACTGAAGCTGACAAAACACATGCTTTCAGGTGTAAATCAAGGTCAGAAAACAAATCTGTGATGGAGCCAGACTTCGGAGCCAGACTTCCTTTTTTTAATCCATTTGTTTTTATCAGTTGCTGCTGTTCATGTTAAGGTAGCATCTAATGAAGGTAGCTCAGACATACCAGCTGAGGGGTGGGACCAGGGGACCTGGGATGCTGGATCCCCTGCCGCTATGGACCGGAGGCTTGTCACAGCACCTTGTCCTGAGCGCAGGGCAGGTGTAGCTCCAGCACAGCCTGCTCTCGCAGGTAGCGAGCTGTGACTGGGGCGGCCCTGCTGGGGCTGCACACCAGGGTCCTTACCTGCAGACTTCTAGAAGTCCAAAGCAGGTAAGAGCTCAGGAGGAAGAGCGAAACTCTGGAGTGAGACTCGTGTCTCCTGCCATGCTGCAAGTTGGTAATGTCTAGAGCACGTCAGGGGCACATACTTCATTTTGTCTTTATCCCTGGTCTCTAGCTAAGCCAAACAAACAAAAGTGTGGGTACAGTTCCAATAATAGTCTATTGCCATCTTTACAGGCACAATTCAGCTATCTTAGAGAGGCATTTCTTGTTTATTTTGTTCACAGGCATTCATTTTCCTTAGTTTTGAGGTCAGAGAGATTAATCTCTCTGTGACTCTATTGAGTACCAGATTTGCTTTTAAAACTGTACAGAGTTTTGAACGCAAAGGAGGAAAATATCAATTCTCTGTCAAAGTACAGCTGAAGGACTTCAGTACTAGAAGGTGTAATTTGAACTTCACACACCTAGAGCAGAGTTTTCCCAGAAGACCTTAATGGAGAGAGAAAACAAAGTTCCTTGGTGAATTTTGCTGTAACACTGTGCTAAAATTATGAACTGTTCCAAGTGTAAGTGTGAGGAAGAAGTCTCTTTGTGTCCTTTATGTTGTGTGTCCTGTGGCCTTATGCATACTGTCACTTTTTCATTATATTTGCAGCTCCATGAAATGCTTCTCATCTTCTATATATAAACCTGTTTGAAACCAACATGCCATTTATCATCATCATCATCCACAACCTTTCTTTAAGTTGATGTGCCCAAAACTGGAGCAGAATAAGAAGACCAGTCTAGCAAGTGCCTGGAACAGCTGTCACACAAAAGTTGTTATATGCTGTCTTAGTTGCAAATCCAAGTCCGCAAGCCTTTTCTGTCATGTGTCAGTACCCTTCGTCAATGAGTAGTTTGGTTCGGTTATGTCCCGGAGCTACATAGTAATGAGTCAAAAAGGGCAGTTGAAACACCAGGGAGACTTCAGATTCTTCTGCTGTAACTAATATTTTTGGGCAAATAAACAGTCATCTCTGCTTTTGTACAATAGGCTCCACCTTCTCTGTGGTCTCCAGAACTAGCTTTGCTCTTCAGAGCATAGCTTTGCTATGCTTTAGGGTCTCAGTGGTGTGGAAGGAGCCTTCAGAGGCTGTAAGCATCTTGGACACATTAAAATTGTTGGTTTATTGCATGGACTATCACCATTTATATCCATTTACATGAATTGCTGTATAGGTGGTAAATTACTGAATTTGTTAAGCAGCAAACTATATGGATAACTGATTATCCTCAGAAAGGAATGTAATTTGTGGCAAGTTTTCTGTTGGGTTTCCTAGAAGTAGTTGGTTGTTATGCTTCAGTCATATAGTTTTAATAATGGTGAGGTCAAAATATTTGAATCTGGACTTTTTTTCTGACTAGTTCCAAGACTGTGTGAAGACAGCCTCAAGGGAATCTTCTGGAAGAGTTTATTCAGCAATACTGAATATCAGTAGTATCTCCAATATAATTTCAGAAATGGGTAATATTGCTGAGTGTTTGCTGTCAAAATATGGAGCTGGGGTCAAAAGTACCAGTCAACTTCTGAATGACAATGGCTCGTCAGATTTCCCTTTGGAAGCAGCAGATAACTAGAATGAATTGAAACTGCAGACAGTATATTTTCTATGACACAAATTGAACTCCTGCCAATGACAAATGCTAAAGTACATTGCGAAAATAAAATGATGCAGTGCTAGCTGAAGTGCATGACATAACTATGAATAGATGTACCCGTGTGCACAGCACAGCTCCTACCTTTCTTTGCTTGGAGAGAACAGTTTTCACATGTACCAAGGTCGCCAGAGTGTTTGTATCCTGTGAAGTTCATGTCATGCATGAAAGTACATAAAGACCATCTGGGAACTGTAAAAATAGCCTGTCCTGACTAGATGATTTGTGTAGTGGCCAAGGACTGATATGCTCATTCAGGAAATGGCAAAACAATGTCAAGCTTGTTGGGAAATAACCAAACTCCTTTTCATCCTTGGGAATGGCCTGGTATCTCATGGAATGAAATCCACAAGGAGACTTTGGACCACACGGTTTCTGAATGCCTTGAAGGAGTCCGTGTGAGCTGAAGTGTTCCAGTGCAGGCAGTGGAAATGTTAAGATTCTTCTTAATATTTTAAGATTTCAGGTTTGATATGTCTGAAACAGGTTGAGAGCGATAGTAGAACTTAACTCACATGTATAGAATTTAAAGAAAGTTTTTAAACTTTTAGTCTTTAAAGTTTTCAAATTAAGTTATATCAAATTTGGCATACAAGTTACTACATTCTGCCACGTGCCAGCCAACTTTATTCAGCCATCTTTTAAATGATTTATGTTATGATCTCATGTGAAGATGGTTTATAAAGCAAGACTGAATTTTTTTAATTGACCTACAGGAGTGCAGGACATACAGCTTAAATCTAGGTAACTTTTTTTTTTCTTTTTTTTTTTTTTAAAGCCCAGTCTAGAAAGAATGATTCTAAACCAACAGAAATAGCCGTAAGCAGTGAAACTCAGTTACAGACTCCATGCAGGAAAAAAATAGAGGTATGAATGACTAGTTTTGTGACAAGCATTTCTGTGACACACTAGCAGCTTTTAAGCACAATTTTAATGAGGTATCGTACCTGAATGACTTCTGTTGAAGATCTCAACCTGAACCCTGTAACCTGTGACAAGTCCGTCTCCCAGTTTTTATTGTTAATGTATGTACTAGATAAAGCTATTGAGGTTCTCCAGCCACGTCAGGCAGTCCAGGCATTACTTTAGATGCTGTCAGGAAGCCTAAGAGATGCTATTAAGAGAATAATTGTAGACCACCTCCCTGATCTGGTTTGTTTAACACTGAGCATCTAATTATCTCAATACATTTGTGACTTCAAAACTGCCATTTTATATTCATGTGAAGGACCTGGATGCTATTCTGTTAAACAGTGAATCCTCTAATGGCTCGTTCTGTCTCTTATTTATATTACCTACCAGAAGAGTAGTGCAGGTAAGAAAGTCTGATGTGCCACATTGAATAAAAGCTAACTACATCTGTGTTACCTTTCACACTTGTGGCTGAACTTGAGCTGAAATTGGAGATTCAACGGGTCCACGCCATTCTGTGCCTGCAGTAGCAAATTTTGTCTGTAAACTGTTCCCTGCCATGGCCATTCAAGCCGTGGTCAGCCAGTTAGCTTACCCCAGATTCAGCCAAAATTTCGTCTGATAGATGGGAAATAGGAACAGCTGGGGAGTTTAGACTTCAAAGGGAGTTTGGTTTTTGAATTAACACAAGATTAGAGATGTATTCGCAGCACTTTGGTCTCCTGTGTGCTTTTTTATATTATAATTGTATAAAGAGGAATGATACACTTCTTTCAAATGTGGAAGAAGAACATAGGGGATATCTAATTGGTACCATGAGGAACTTCTTTCCTATTTTTCCAAACATGCAAGAGTGTGTTCTTTCTTCATGCAAATAGTTTGAACTTATATCTGTATGAAGACACAGTCTTCAGAATAGTGTATTCACATCTAATATTAGTAATATTTCTGATCCTGTCTTGGGAATATCTACTTACAATATAGTTTTCCATTCTTCTGTATGTAATCCCTTACTTCTGAAAGTGGCATGAGCGAGTATCCTGCTTATACCTAAAGTATATGGATTATTTGATGTAGCGAGTCCAGAGGAGGAACCATGAAGATGATGAGAGGGCTGGAGCACCTCTCCTATGAGGACAGGCTGAGAGAGTTGGGGTTGTTCAGCCTGGAGAAGAGAAGGCTCCGGGGAGACCTTATAGCGGCCTTCCAGTACTTAAAGGGGGGCCTACAGGAAAGATGGGGAGGGACTCTTTATCAGGGAGTGTAGTGATAGGACAAGGGATAACAGTTTTAAACTGAGAGAGAGTAGATTTACATATTTGGAAGAAATTCTCTCCTGTGAGGGTGGTGAGACACTGGAACAGGTTTCCCAGAGAAGTTGTGGATGCCCCATCCCTGGAAGTGTTCAAGGCCAGGCTGGATGGGGCTTTGAGCAGCCTGGTCTAGTGGGAGGTGTCCCTGCCTGTGGCAGGGGGTGTTGGACCTAGATAATCTTAAAGGTCTCTTCCAACCTAAACCATTCAATGATTCTGTGATTCTGTAATTTCTTGAAATTATGAAAATGTCATTTTACGTTAGAGGTATAGTAACAGGCACCAGTTTCACTAGTATGAAGCCCATTTATTCCACTTGCTGAATACAAGTCTTTTTTCATGTGTGATCTTGTGGGGAGGGGGAAATTAAGGTTGGGGTTTTTCCAGGACTTTTGACCACCATTCAGTGGTTTCAGTGGAGCATGTGGTGTGGGTGTTTCAGGAGTTGTGAAATATTTGGAATATAGACTTGAGACAGAAGTAGTTGTGCAACTTTTCTGTTTTACAGTCTCACCTGTAATCAAAGTAAATGGTGTTTCCTAAATGCCATTAGAGTGTGAAATTAAACAGCAGGGATTAAATAGGAAACCATTTCTTTGCTCTCAGAATGCAGCCTCACTTCAGCTAGCACTCTCGCCCATCATGGCTCTCACTAGGCTGCTTCGCAGAACTTGGCAGCCTCCTTCTTCTTCAGTGTGTGTGTGTTGTTGCCCTTTCGTTGAAGCTTTTCTTCCACATCTCCAGGTAATATGTTTCAGTATTTAAAGGTTGGCTACAAAGAAGACGGAGACGCCCTTTTTACAAGGAGTGACATGGAAAAGACAAAGGGTGATGGGTACAAGTTACTCGTGGGGACATTTCAGTTGGACACAAGAGGAATATTTTTCACAATGAGAACAATTAGCCATTGGAATAATCTCCCTAGGGAAGTGTTGGATTCGCCAACATTGGACACTTTTAAGATTCAGCTGAACAGGGTGCTGGGCCATCTTGTCTAGACTGTGCTTTTGCCAAGAAAGTTTGGACCAGATGATCATTGAGGTCCCTTCCAACCTGGTATTCTATGGTTCTGTGGTATATGCGTGTGGTCCTACTCATCAGCTCTCTCACCACGCAATTTGCTACCAGTCTCCTGAATTTAAGCCCCACGGTTCAAACTCTGGTCAGATCTTGCAATATGTGAAAGTTCATGATGCCTCTTCTCTGGCTCAGCTGGCTTGTTCCAGAGAGAAGCTCGGGGAATGATGCCTTTGCAGAAGAAAAGGTGACTGACTGCTGTAGCAACTGGTGGCAGGAGAGGCCATCTCTGTTAGTAGCCTTTGCAATTTTTGTTTTAACAGTCCTCCATTGTAAGGTGACTTGGTGAGGTGCTGTGTCTCTATGGTAATTTGTGTGTTATATGGTTCTGTGTCCTATGGATTGGTGATTATAGACATCATGTGTAAATGATTTACAGCTTCAGCTTCACCTCACAGGCATTCTAGTAACTTGGTTTTAAATTACTTTGAGCACAAAATTTTAATAAAAGTAATCAAAAGGGATCCTTATAAAAAATTTTAAATAAAAGTTGTGCATTTCACTGTAGATAAACCGATTGCCCCAATTTTAAAATAAAGCTGCTGCAACAGAGTATTTATTTAGCAAAGTGATTATAAGAACTAATGTATTGAGACATGCTATTATTGTCTCACTGGTTAGCTCAGATAAAGTAGAACAATTTTAAGGTTTTCATTTAATATTAATAGATAGCCATTGCATCTTAGTGACTACATTTCTTACAGAATGTTTTACAAATGTTAGAAATTGTGGCAGATTTGCACACAGGTCTGGACTTAAACTATAGCAGCTAAGAAGTAAAATTTCTTTACAAAATATCTTTGATAGTATTTTTTTCCTTTTCTTAAAGAGAACAAAACAATATTATCCTATCAGGTAACAGTGATGCATTAGTATGAAATACAAAATTGGTCAGTTGTTTTCCTCTCTTTAAGCTTTCTTCCAAGCTTTGATGGGATGGGAAATCATCCGTTTTGTGGTAGAAAAACTGTTTTGGACTTGGGGGGTTGTAAGCATTCTTAAACATCAGGTTAAATTTTCAGGCATCTGTTAATAAAGGAGAGAAAGGAATATTTTTTTGCATTGTTGTGAAAGTCTTATGAGTAAATCTTTGCTTCCTTTGCAGACAGTATGGTTTAGAATATTCCTTTTCTCCGTCTCGAGAGCAGCTCTGTACAAGTTGGTAGTGAATAAAAATCTATGTGATGGCTCTTCAGTGACACATTATATTTGATCGCCTTTTGTCTAGCTTATAGTACCAAAATATTGCTCAGTGACAGCCAAAAAGACTTAAAAATGTAACTCCTTAAACCCCAACATTTTAAAAGTGGCATTGATAAGAAAGTTTTGTTGCTTTCCTGTCTTTATATCCAATCCCCAAGAATGAGCGTGAGATGTTCAAAGGAGTTGGTTAAATATTAGCAGTTTACTAAGAGCTGAAAATTTCTGCAATTTTCAAATTAAATTTGACCAAATTGAAATATGGTTCCTTATAAACACACAAATACTCTATTTAAGCTTCCTCTTAAATGAGAAAAAACAAGTGGGAGAGGAAAAAAAATCATGTACTTTATGTTGAAAAATATGATACTTTAAAAATATTTTTTAATAATTCCATAAACTAGACAAGCCTTATAAATGAATGCTCAGGGGAAAATCATTAACTTGTAAAAATACTAAAAATAAGATTGTTAATAAAATAAAGCTACAAGGCATTAAATATCACATGGTCTAAATGTGCAGGAATAAACTACTGATAAAAAAATAGTATGAAGGACCGCAGAGAGATTTCAAAATCAGTGTTATATTTTGACTATAATTCTTTTTCCTCTGACATACCTGTTGGGAAGAAAGTATTCTCTGCTTTCTGGAGAGAGCGGATGAGCAGAACTGCTTGCCTAAGTGAAACCAACCCAGTGGTCCATCAGCCTTTCCCTGTCCCATCCCTCACCCTTTTTTCTGCATCAGCAAGTGTCTGCTTGCCCTTGTGTAAAAAGGCTCTGAGCTCCTATCACCTGAGAGTAAAGCAAAGTTAATGCAAGGAAAATATTTTGATAATTCAAATGTATCCCTCTAAGAAACCTGCACAGAGCATACACAAGGAGGATTTTCAGGAAGTTTTATTTTAGTCAAATTTGTGTGGATTTTCACTGTGACAGAAAAGGCACTTTGCCATGAGAGCAACCTCTCTGCCAAATGTCAAATACCTGCTCCAAAGTGTGGAAGCACTAGAGATTCTCACTGAAACAGCTGTATAAATATCTGCAAAACTGTGTTTTCCCCACCTTCACTCTGAAATGACTGAACTATTTTTGCTTATGCCTTCCAGAAAAAATTTCGCCTGAGGCAAACACTCACCGTGGAGCTTTACAGTCCAAATAGTTAAAATGGAGTCAAATTATAAGTGACAATATAAGCTTATAATGTGTCATACTTAAATATAGGTGTTGATGTCTGCTCCTTGCATAATACTACAAAGACTCTTGAATTTCTGTAGAAATAAGAAGAGACCAAAATTACCTTCTGTTAATAAGAAAATGTAAAACATATGTAAAAAATAGTGGTGAAGAGTGAAAAAAATAATGAAAATTCATCTTCGAGTAAACAATACACAAATGCTCATACTTACTATGCATATTTTTCATTGATGTTGAAAAAATTGTAACATATGTGGTTCATGATTCAGCTGCAAGATACCTGCAGTAGCAAGGGATCATTAATTGGGGTTACAGATCTCTGTTTCTTTCCCCTGTCTTTCTGGCTTCTGAGTCTCACATTCTTTGCTCCACAGAGTTTTCGTTTCAGCAACCTGTAGCCAGGTGTGAAGTGTGCTCTCCTGGGAGCTGGAAAATGCAAGTTTGAACCTGCTAATTCTTAAGTGAATACTTTAATCTTCAGTCTCTTAAATCTCTTATACCCCTTTCACTGCCACCTTTCTCCTTTTTTTTTTTTTTTTTTAATAAAAATACTGAGTCAGTTCTCTACAGCCAAAGATATAAATTGGAGCGTAGATTTGGAGGGGAAATTTGAAGCAATGAATCCCAGTCTCAGACAAGTGTCTAATCCATGGCTGCAGGAAAACACATAAATCTTTGAAACAGGCACATAACTTTCCCCATTCCTTGTAGAGGGAATTTCATAGCTAACTAGCCTTTGAGAATTATGTTCCAGGAGCTGGATGACTAAAATACTCGCTTGGTTACAGTATCCTTAGAAGATCCAGCAGGCATGACAGTATGGAGTGTTATCCCATCTACCTTCCTGCATGTATTTTCCAAATAAAAATTCTTTTTCCAAATAAAATTAGTAAAGAGGACAATGAGGGAGACTGCTCAAATTTGGAAAACTGACTTCCTTTCAATTAACGCCGATACTGATGTTCATTTTAAAGCCATATGGAGACTTTGCGTCTTTATAACACTAGTGTAATTTCTTTTTGCGTGAACTAGAAAAAACAAATAGTCTGCGTTGTGTGAGTGGGAGTGCAGCCAGTCAGTCAAGGGAAGGGATTGTCTCCCTCTGTATGGCTAAGAGCTAAATGTTGGAGGTAGAAACACAAAGCAGTGAAATACCCTGAATTTGTGTATTTATTTTTCTGTTGTTACGTTGTGCTATCCTATATAATCTTTGTCCTTACAGGATTTCACATTGACATTCTCTTAGGATTATTCCAGAAAAAACATTAAGTATTTCTAGCCATAGTTAATATATTTATAATTAGTTTATAATAGGATCTGCCATAATAAAAGTTTGAAATAGTTTCCATTATAATTCTTTGTTTTCACATATTCTAAAATTTACAAAATACTCATTTTCAGGGGTGAAATTTTCCATGTTGTGAGTCTTAAGAGTACTTCTTCCTCCTTAACACACAGTGTAATCCTTTCAACTATTTTGGAATTACAGGCAAATGGGAAAAATACTTTTTCCCTTTGTACAATAATAATAATAATAATAATAAAAATAAAGAAAATCCTCAGCTACACTTTTAACAATACTACAGGGAAAACAAGTTAAAGTTGAAATATGTGGTAAGATCTACTGCCTTTGCTTGCTCTGAGGGAAAAATTAAAAATAAAGTCATAAATGACGGAAAAATAACATCAAACTGTTCCCAGTAACATCTGCTAAGCTTATTAGCAGAAACTAATAAAAACCCACCCCCTTAATGACGTCGCTGCACATTCCCTTTGCCTGAGGCCATCCAGACGTGAACTAGCTGGGCTGCTGTGGCTCTCGGCTGGTCTCCAGACCTTCACAGATCCGTAGCATGGCTCTTGCTCGCTGGGAAGCCATACTGCTCCAACTTGTGAGGGGACAGGAATGTGCCTGTCCTCTTCCCGTGTGTGGTGAGCAACACTGGTGCTTCTCCTGTCCACTGCTGGCTGCGTGGGGCCAGTCTGCACAGCTTAAAAATGTAGTTTTTTAGACCAGAGCAGACTCCTGTTGTTTTGTATCATCATTATATGTAGACCTTTGCTAAGTCCAAGGGCTGATTTTGTCACACAAGTTATAGGTGTTGTCATGAGACAGTAGTACCAGAATGGCTTTCACATTTTGTCTTTCTCTAACTGCACCTCTGTCACGCCATCCTAAAAAATAACATGAAGTCCAAATGCACATGTAATTGAAACATGGGCTTTACTGAATATCTGGGCCGTGTGGGAGAGGAGTAACACACAAATCTACAGGTATGTGGACAAACAGGTCCTTCTACATGGCGTGGGTGCTGTGTTTGTGTTGCTGCCCCTTGCCTGGAGAGCATTTCCTGCGCCCCACAGCTCTGGGACAAAGGAACAAAATATTAGATTACAGGTTTGAAAAGACCTCAAACCCCTTTATGCTTCCTGCTGGTCACCTTGCTGGTCTCACAGTATTTATGCGACGTGCCTGCCATGCTTGTCCGTAACATGTTGGGTAGTGGAGTTACCCACTGCTGTAAGTGGCACAAATACCATTGCAACCAGTAAGGTGATAGCAGTGTGGCTTTTAAAATGAGGGTTCACCCTCAGGGTGGTATAGGAAGTAGTTTATGTAAGGAACATGGTAAAAGCCATGTATGGATGTTTTATCCTTATCTCTCTCTTCAAAAATAAGGCGCACAAGCAAGACACAACCTGATTCTGCAGTCTAATTAAAGCACTCTGTTGGCAAAAGTCAGGATTTTGGCCCTTATTACCAGAGTTGCACCGTTTTAAACAGCAAAGTTGCAGGAAATAATAAAAAAAGCCTTATTCAGATATTCCATCTTTCAGGCAAGGCCTTCAGGCTGTTTGTCACTTGTCCTTCCAGGCCCATTGCTCTTGTGTCATTTAAAATGGACATCATGCCTGCTAATCCTGCTGCCTATGCAGTGGGTGGCTCAGGGCCTTACAGAGGTTTCTGGAAGCTCCTTTTCTGTCCCAGATGCATGGTTTCACCTCAAAGGCAAATGTTTTATCTACTGGACCTTGGCCTATCTCATCGCAGTTGGGTGTCTGCCTATGTCCATTCTTACAGGCAAGCTTGGGACTCGGATAACTTGCGTTGACATTTTAGTGGATCTTTACTGTTAGGTGTCAGAGAAATTGTCCACAGGTGAAAAAGAAACTGTGCTTTATTCTAAATATTTGGGGGAATGTTAATTCTAAAAGTTCAGCTGTGTTATTTTACTCATGTCTGCGGTGGCAGGAAGAAAATGAAACAGGTACAACCAGTTCTGGTAGGAATTCATCCCATCACGTTCCTTTCACCTCACTACTCTGTGAATGCAAAACACGGATGAAAAATGTAAATGCTAATGTTTGTTTCTTTTGGTTTTGTTGAGGTTTTAGTAAAAATCCAGGTAAACTAAGCAAAAAGTGAAATTTGAGGTAGTGTTAATACACTGTTCCTCTTGCCAAAAATCAAGAAAAGAAATATCGATAGAGTAATTGTGCTATCTTTTTAAAGTTGCAATCTTTCTTAGCTTTTTTTAGCATGTAGCACTACTTGTAAGATTTAAAACACATTTCTTGTTGCATTACGTACATGGAAATGCACGCACACACAGAGAAGTAACTGAACGATCAGACGATCATGCATTTTGGCTTAATTGGTTTGAAATGAGTGGACACATGCTATTGTCCCCCAGTTTGTCCTAATTGCCATTTTGTGCTCATGTAAGGAAGAAAATTCTGGTTCTGTTTAGTGGCAGCATTCCCAGTTGACTTCAGTTGTTCCAAGAGTGATGAGGTATCTTGATTCTCAAACTAAATCAGATTGTGTGTTTTGATTTCTCAAGCTTCTGTAATTCCTTCCTTTTTTTATTTTAAAACAATTGATTTAATTTTCATTTGCAAGCTTGATAACTACTATCAACCATTATTCTCCCATCAGTCATATTCTTGGCTTCCTGGAGCTTTCCATACAATATACTAGTGTAAACATTATTTTTTGTTTATTTTAAAAAAAAAGAAAAAATTAATTGAAGTTGCCTCTCTTAGTACTAAGCTATAAAAGAGGTATAACACAATTGCACTAATTAAGAAGAGCAATTGGTTTTGGTTGCTTTTTTTTTCCCTTAGCAAAGTGCCAAAAAGGAAAGATCAATACAGGAAAACCCATTTCACTCTTCAGCAAAGGGAGCTGGAAAAGATCCACTTGAACTCTTAGAATTGAAATGCTGGAGGCTGATGTAATTAAGTAAACCAGCTGAGAACTGAAAAATAACCTGATCAAACTAAGAGATTATAAAAATGAAAGAGCTGATGCACAGTTCTACATCTTTTGATGGAAGTAGAATGTGCTGGGACTGTGGTGATGAAAGGCTTGTCTTTTATTGACAATTAGTTATTTTGCACTGGAAATTGTTGATTAATTGAAAAATGTTTGAATAGCCCTTACAAATTGCTGGGGTATCTCTTGTTGCCCCTTTTTTTTAAATAAATAGATGTGAGTTTGTTTCCAAATGGCTTTTCAGTTTGAAATGTAATTTATAATTTAAAGAAAAGTAGTATTCATGCAGAAATAAAACTTTCTGCAATGGTGTCCACCAAAGCGTTTAGTTAGCCAAGTTATTTTTATTAATAGTTTTATATTAGGTTTGATTTATTTTTTAAAAATGTTTTGATATTTTACTGGATGATGTATTATTTTGTTAACATTTTTTCCAGGACAGGACAACCATTTTGATAATTTATTGAAGATTTTTAAAAGGATAAATACAGTAGCCACAGTTACGCTTTTAAAAAAGAGAGATTCATATGTCCAAAAGCATGTCTTTAGAGGTACTGCTTGGTAAACTGACCTTCTCCCTGAACAAAGTTTTTATTTTGTTTAAATGAAAACTCCATTTTTGTCAGATTTGCCCACAGAGCATTTGATTTCATCAAGAGTGACCTCTTCAAGACAGAATTGCAGGTTCATTGATCACTGCCACATGTCTATAGTTGTCATTCCTTCTGCCTCCTCTTTCTTCAATTGGCACCAGATTTTGAATGCTGATAAGGCTGAGTTCAGTGATTATTCATATGAGATACCCTAACAAGTCAGGATCCAAGCTAGGCCTTTTTTATATCTGTGCCATTTTTCCTGAAGATCTCTGATACAGCTGCAGTTGTTACTGTTTTTTTGTCAAACTGTGATCTTACAGGCAGCAGTGAGAACGCGGATGAGCTGAGGCTTCCTGGCTTTGTTTTGGTTTAGTGTGGCCTTTTAAAAATCAGCAGAAGGTCAGTGTAAATAAATAGACTTAAAACCAAAACCAAAACCAAAAGAAGAGCCAGCCTTAACATTTGGTAATGCAAGTTTTCTGACAAGCCTGTTGCTTTTTCTCTTTGAGGTCCCTGTCCTTATTGAACTGCTCTAAATGTTGGTGACAGAGCTTTAAGTGAGACAGCACGTACTGTACAGCACAATAACCATTCTCAAAGGAGATTGCTCTCTTCTGATGAATCTCAGCTTCCGTGTTCCCAAAACAACAGATTTGTTACTGTGTTTGTGAAGAAAACCTCAAAATATTAACAGTGTAAGTGATGCAAAGACATCTGTGAGCATCTGTAAAGGGGCTAGGACAGTAACTCCGAGAGGTTTCAGTTGTGTCGGTTTTGTCATTAAATAGTTTGGATGACCTATGCTGATCATTTAGAGAATGAGGGTAGTTAACTATTTGCCTGCTAAGAAAAGCCAGGGAGATACGGTGCAGCTCTTACTGTGAGCACATCTTGATTTGCTTTGTTAAGTGTGTGATCTCTAGAAGGAGCAACTGTTCATATTTTATGTTTGGTTGTTTTAGAGCAAGGTGTCAAGTTCAAGCCTTAGAAGGAGGAGTCTGGAAGTCGTGCGTGCACAAGCTGCATTTTGAACAAGGATAGCTGTTATTTGGGTGACTGGCAAAGGTGGAGTTTGGAAACAACCGTCCTGCATATTCCGTACCTTGTAATCAGGAGGAATGCAATGCTCTCATTCCTTTGTCAGGATGCTTGTAAAGAAGAGACGTTTTGCTCTTTAGCTTCATGAAATGGCAGGAGAGACTGGAAGGGGAGAGGAGGCCGAGTATGCTCTTTTCCTCTACAGAAGTTCAGTTTTGGCATTTTGAGAAAGAAGCATACTGGAATTCCTCCTCAAGAAGAGGCAGCTGCGGTAGAAGCCAAGACTGAGGAATGCAATGGTGTGGGCCAAGCAGAGCTCATTAGCCTTTGGGAAAGAGCTGCTGGCTGCTCATTCTGTTCTGGCTGTATGGTAAGACGTAGCCTAGAAATACAGAAGTGTAGGGCTCGTTGAAAGTTTCTGATGAAAGTATTTTTCAACAGAAAATACTGAGATTGACTGAAGTGACTTGTTTTGCGAGAAGTGGCTTCTAGCTTTGGGAAATGTTTTTCATTAAACTACAGAGCATATGCAAAACAGTAACACATTGATGTAGCTATGCTGTCACGGTGCCTTCCTCAAGTCTATTTTAGTTCTCGTGTTCACATTCTCTTCTCTGTGTTGGGGAGACTAGTGGGTCCTGAGAGACGTGGCTTGGTGCATGGAGCCATCTTGGACGAGAAAATGGGAGCACAAGTACGTGACCTCCAGTTCCATGTGGCAGGGCATCCATTTGGTAACATTAAATATTTGAACTTTATGGAATGTTTTCATTTTTGTGAAACCTCTCATTTTTGCCTTTTTTTCCCCCAAAACAAATACACAATTTCTCTTCACCCCTCATCATTTTAATGACAGTCTTGTTGTCATTAAAACTTTGGTTGCGAGAAGACATTTTTACCTAGCCTTGTCAAATAAGTAGGTAAATGGTGCAACCTCTCCAGGAGATAAATGAAAATTTGTGGGTTTGGGGTTATTTTTTGAGGGGGAGGGTGTTTATTTAACAATAATGACCCTCAAAAAGACCTCCCAAGAAGCTGACAACTGCTCAGTACTCAGATAAAGCATACTGGAGCTTGCAGCTTTCTTCAGGGGGTAAGACAAGGGCCAGCCTAGCCAGCTGATGAATTTCTGTCGGCAGGGCTGGATGCAGAAATGGGAAGTGCCCAGCTTCCTATTTAAGTTTCAGGTTTAGTTTAGGTGTTTTCCCTAAATGTCTGGCCTGTTTCCGCCTTCCTGAGGGAAAGATTGGACTGGTAACTCCCAGTCTCTGTGGATGGCAATGCTGCTTCAAGTAGCAAATGTAAATTCCTTTCCTGAAATAGCCTCAGCCGTCCCGTGCCATGGGGTTAGCCTGGAGGTCAGGACGCGGCCTTGGAGGACCCCATGAGCATGATTTAGAAGAGAGGCAGAGGAGTTGTGTCTTTAGATGCTATTTCAAAGTTGGAAAATTTACTTTCCCTTGATTCTTCAGCCAGATCTCCCTTATTTATGGCAACAGTGCTAAAATAAGCTGGAATAACAGCGAAGAGCAATCCTTGAGTAAGGGGATGGCATGTAAATAAACTATTCTTGGTCGACCTGACTAGCGCTGTGCTGAACCATAGCTAGACAGGAGGCTGCCTTCTCCAGAGCTACTTGCATGGCCCATTAGCAAGATTCCCAGTGCTTCATGAAGGTTTAATTTGAGAATGTCCTCTGGTATGTCGGTGCACAGAGCCAAATCAGGTCCAGTGGTGTACTCCGGTGGTGTACTCCAGGAAATAAGCTGTCCTGGTTGCCCGGAGCACACGGGAGTGTGCTGCAGGGTTAGCTTTGCTGGAGCCAAGCTCAACTCCAGCTGAACAACTTAGTTCAGCAAAAGCCAAGCAGCCCTACAAGCACAACGGTAGCGTATCTGAGCTAATAACCCAGCTTTTTACCTCTGTATGGGAAGCATTTCTGCCAGCCTATCCCAGCAGAACTGAGCGCCAAGTGTTTATTTAAAATTAGTGTTAAATTTAATTTTGTGTGATCTTGACAACTCATCCACCTGGGGAGGGTTGAATGTTTGGGTTCCATTGTACTTTGGGAAAGGCTTAGTGCGCTCTGCTCATTTGTTCTGGACATTCTCAAATATCTGCAGGATCACAACCCAAATTCTTAAGGGAAGATTGAAGTAAATAGAACTTTCTGTTATGTGTAATTGGGTACAGGAAAAAGTGTTGCAAGTAAAGAAAGCTCAAACACGTTTGAATGCTTTTAGTAAATCCTCTTGACATTGTGAAGAATTAAGATGCTATTGCTGGTTTAAATGTGAAATGTCTCCAAAGGCACATCAGTATTGTTTATAAGCTATAATTTATTTCTTTAAAAAACCTATTAATCTAGGTAATACTGATCTCCAGTAACAAAAGGAGACCATCAATTAGCAGAAATAAATCTATCGCAATGCTAACTAAAGGTTTCTGCGATTTTCTACAGAAGTATGCATTTCTACGTTAAAATAAATTGTATTGAGGGGGAGGCTAGTTGTTTGTCCTTTATGAATCAGACTTGGAGATACACAAAAGATAAGTACGTTCCTCTCCTCCCCACCACGTCTTCTGTAACTTCTTTTATTTGAGGTGTTTATCTGTGGAGAAGAAGGAAATCAAGAAGAGTGTTAATGAAATTGAGTATGGTCTTTCATAGCTCAGCCAAATTTCTAATGAATAGATTTCTCTGCGTCAAAGCCAAGATCTGTGTATTGTTTTGGATGGGTGAAAGCTTTACCATTGTGTATCTGATTGCTGCACTGGCATCTGTGGGAGGGAAGAAACCTTAAATGTATGAGTGGGGATCATCTGGTTATTTATGTCATGGTAACAATGTGTATAAAGATATGATCCGACACATATGTCAAAGTAATTCCTGTTGACTGACTTCAGGGAAAATGCATTGTAAATCCAGCCACTCGGTGTGCTTGGGATTCTGATACAAAGGTAGCTGCTGGGGAGGTTTTTCCGGGGCTGCCAGACTATTTATTTTGCAGTCAGGCTGATTTTCTCTGGTTTTAATTCATTTAAGAAAAGTCTTCTTTAGAAAAACAAACAAAAAATGACACTCCCCTTTTCCCTTCCCTTCCCTTTCCCAAAGCAACCCTCTGTATGTGGGAAATATCATGTTATTGTCTTTAATTAGCAGGATGCATCCAGAAAGAGCATTTGTAGTTTCTTGATTTTTTTTTTTTATTTAATAAAGTTCATTTTACCACAAAGTACGTCATTGCTGAAACTGAATTTTTGTAAGAGGTTTCATCTTTACCAACTTTCCTACCACCAAATACTGAAACTGCTATTTTTAAAATGCTTTTAGAAATGTTATGTCGGGTGTTTTTTTTAAACCCACAGCTATCAAAGTTTCTTGATTTATTGTTATCATGGCGATAGCAGCAATACAGGTTTATTTCAAGTACTCAGACGGGGATGAAAATGGCCTTAACTGTTGCCATGAATGTCTGTCTTGTTCTTCATTGTATGGTGATGATTATGCAAAAAGGGGCACAGGAATTTATTAATTATTCAGAAACAAGTCTGTTTATCTGGAAGAAGGACATATAAAGTTATACTGAAAGTAGTGCTTTCGCTGCCTGCAGTTGCCAGTCTTGGTAACTAAAGCCCTTATGGCTACCAGCACTTCCAGTCTCCTGATCCTGTGGCAGAGAAATTTGAGCCCATTTTACAGATGAGAGATTGAGGACAAATGAGACCAAACAACTTCCCAGGGTGATACGTGGCATGTGTGACAGAACTGCATGTTGGATACAGCTGGTGGTGTCCTCATGCAGAACCTTAGCAGAAAGTGATCATCCTTTCCAAAGTGGATGAAATTTTTCCCACCAAGAGTGCATGATTTTCAATATTATGTTTCTTCTTGTTCTCCATGAAGTGAAAACTGTAATAATAAAGACTGGAATACTTGAGGAAGATGTCTCCCAAATTAGCAAGCCATGGTTTCTTATGGAAAGCCCGCATCTGAGCCATTGATGAAATATAGCAGCCCAGGAGAATAAAAGGCTTACCAGGGTTTGAAAGACCTCCATTTACATAAATATGCAGAGACATCTGTTACAGTCATGAGTGACCTGCTGGTTTAAATCATCAGCAGGGGAAACTTGTAGTCGATCAGCATTGCCTGCCGTAGCAGGTGCTACTTTAGGCAACAGGAATTACTGAAGAGGTTTTCGATGAACAAAGACCTTTCCGCTTGCCAAGAAGAGACATACGGGAAATTGAAACAAACAGCACACGCCTACGGTCTTTCATTTGTAATAAGCGACAAGAGCGTAGTGTGTGCTTCTGCATCCAAATCTTTACATGATTAGTTGTAGGTATGGTGTGGCTGACAAAGTTTATGTCTGAGAAGTACTTACAGCTTTTCAGACCAAACTACTTAAGGCAGATTCCCAAACAGAAATGAATCATCAGGATTTAATGGAAAATGTTCAAAACAAATTTATCATCTAAAAAACAATGTTTGTATTATCAGACTATATGCCCAAAATAGTAATTTAAAACTGTCATCCTAAAGGTTATGATTGCTTAAGTGAATAATTGAAGTTTAATTCTTGCTCACCATTCATCCGCAGAGACATTATAACATTGTAACTTTATATAATGCCAAGATATTTGTATTCCTTGTTGGCAGAAGGTATATGGTGTTCTCTCTTCATTTTTTTTCTCTCTCTCTCCCTCCCCCCAGTAATAAAATTTGTAGTCTTATCTTAAATTTTGATTTGTTTCTATTTTATGGGAAATTTATTTAAGTTCTCCGAGTAACATGTTTTGTATGGAAAGAATCTGTCTTTTCAGTGTATGAACTACTGGACAGAAGACAAGATTACAAATTTTGGGCTGCAAAAAGGTTATGATTTGGTGTGCTATACGTGACTGTAATTGACAGAAGTTCTGAAAAGAAACTGCTCACACGGTAAAAAGAAGTGTCTCAAGAACCTGTAGTAAAGCCACAGAAGTAAAAGAGCTGACATTTGCAAAGGCTTCCAAGTTTTTAAAATGCTCCCTCTGACTCTCTCATATATGTTAAATACCACATTTTAATTGTAATAAAAGGTACAGTACAGCTTGAATACTTGATTCACAACATTTAATGAGTGCCTAACATTGGGATGTAACAACTCTAATAACTCTAATAACTATATGAGATCTTTAAATATCTTAACAATTCCCAGCTCTATTTTGATAACAAATTTCATACTAAATCAAGATAAAACAAAACCTGTTCTTTTCTTTCCCTTTGAACAGAGCGTGGATCACACTTCTCGTAAACCTCATCATATTGAGGTTGGGCTAAGATGAGCATAACCAGTGACGAAGTGAATTTCTTGGTGTATCGCTATCTCCAGGAATCAGGTAAATTTCCTGTCTTTCCTGACAACTTCAGGTTACAGGTGCAATGGGAAAATTGGCTTTTTGCATGGTGTTGCTTTAGGAATGTTGCGCTGAGTGTTTCAGACTGATGAATTCAGACCAATATTTCTTGCACAAACCTGTGTTTCTTTGAAATCTTGGTCTTGAGCATAATAAAAGTGCAGACTTATGCAGGTGCAAATTAAACATTGCAGTTAAGCAAAACAAGGAAATAAATAACATTATGTTAACAAATGATTTTGTAGAGTTATCTCAGCCAAAGTCATTTTTGGCAGCACAGGCACGAAGCACATGGGTTTTGTATCTTTTTTCTTAGCTACTTGAAATAGTTCTGTCAGATACATATTAAGTAAAGAGGGATTGTCTAAATAGTTTTTATATTGGCTGTAAATGGAAATTTGCGTGCAAGCCTCTGATGTTTTAGAATTTCATTAGGGTAATTACATATGTAAACTGAGCTGCACAAGTGTCAGTGTGGCTCTGCCTTAGTATCACTTCCATCTCTATGTTTTCATATCGGAAAATAATGTCTTTACAGGACTTTTCCTTTTAGAAGGAAAGCTTCATCTTTCCTTAAAAAAAACAACAAAAATTGAAATTGAAACCTAAATTTAGGGTCTGTTTTATTTTTGTGGTCTTGATTCCACTCCTTGATTTTAAGTAGTAGAAGTTCTCTTCACTAATGGAAAATGTTCTGTTAGTGCAGAAATGATGGGGAAGGTGAGAAACATTGACAAAGGATTTATATCCAGGATCCCAGTTTACTTGGAACTGGCCCTACGTTCTGGGTTGTTAAAAGTAGAATTGACTAAAAATATTTGTTGTTTCCTATGCTGAAACAACAACAACAACAATTCTGTGAAAAATACATGTTTTCCTGTCAGAAGACTTGAGAGCTATTTTAGAATAAGCCCTCCAGACTTGAGAGATGTCTCGGACAGGGAACCAAAATCCCAGCAGGTAGAAGATACTGGGTTAGCCTGCTTCTGTTGGTCATTATGATTAGCATTCATTAGATATGTTATTTTGATTTGTTTCTTCTATTTTCAAAACTATTTCAACCCCAAGAACCCAAACCTATGCAAGGAATCTCCACTGAAATTGAGAAGAAGATTTATAATACTTTTTCAGGGTTTGGTCTTTTGAAGCAGCTCTTTGAGAGTCCCACTGTGGCCTGTGTTAGTAGCTGTTTTCTCACAATGTATTCTTCTCTCTAATAACAGGGCTTATAAAAAAAATAGTCTAGTTCTGGCATGCAATTATGTAAAAGAAAGATAGGAACTAACAAAACTAAAATTACATCCAGACAAAGTTTATTTTTAAAAATAAGCTATTGGGTACTACACTGGAAAGGGCTTTTGAACATTAGAGCAGTGCGCAGATGGAGATAATTGAAGCTGAAAGAATCCTGAAATTGTTTTACATCGATGTATTTGTATTGTAGGAGATCCTACATAACAATGTATTAATACAGTAACTTTTCCTGATGTGGAAAAAGAAAGCCAGCCTTTTTTATTCCTCTTGGTAGATCTGTAGGTGGGTTAGTGTTGTGTAATGATTCAGAAGAAGGCTTTACAAAGTCAATCAAGAATGGTGGTGCCAGCCAAATGTCAGGAAAAAGTTCTTCTAGGTAACCTCTCCCACAAGCAAGCAATCACTTTTTCAATTTTAAGGAGAACTTCACATACAAATTTTCATATTAATTGCAAGTTGTACTGCTCTTCTCTTCTTATGTAAAGGGCCAAACGTTTTTCTTACTTAATCCACACATACTAAAGGCATTCACAAAAACATTGTATTTCCACTGGTTCTGTTGGATTTTTCCCATATAAGAGAGTAGAAGTTGAGGTTAAATATTTGAAGAAGAAATATTCAAATATGCTTCAAACTGAGCATATTGGAATCTAGATGCTAGGTATTGATTTAGTAGCTATACCTGACAGTTTGCTAGTAATACCATTCAGCAAATAAGAGCTATAAGCAATAATGTATCCACTGATTTATTTTAAAAGCTTCTTATATTCACTTTGAATCTTCTTTCATACTGTCATTGTTTTTTCCAAAGAAATTTTTGTATCTGTGTTGTCAGATAAAGTAGGGTATTAAGACAGAAATTGTTATACAGCATCTTGCCTTTCCACCTGCTAGTATAAATGTCATAAGATGTGACAGCAGATGAACAATGTTTAATCAATAGCTTCAGAAATAATGCATGCCAAATTTAGAGGGCTAGTGTTTAAATACAGTTTGAGGTCAAACCCCTACAGTTTAAGGAGTTTGCCGAAAACAAGGTTATTACATTGATTGTTTATTAACATTAGCTGAACCCAAAGCTTCTAAAAATTAGATCAAACACAGCCATCAAGGATACTTACAAAACTGTACAGAAGTTCAAACTTTTTTTCAGGTATCTATCATTTAATCTTACCCTGTAAAACTTCCAGGCTTTCCCCTAAAATGTAGGCAAATGGTGGGAGGAAGAGAGAAACGACAAAAGGAAATACATATGGCAGAACAACTATGTAAAAAGCAAACTGTCCGTATAATATTTCAAGTATTTTGCAACTGCAAGGCACAGAAGCACTTGAGATTATTGGGAACATTATAGCAAAGATACTGATGGATGCTTTACACTTCATTATGAAAACACCAGCAGGTCATTCTAGTAGAAGTTCAGCTTTTCTAAAGTTGAAGTTAGAAGTGAAATTCAATAATTATATTTCCTCCTTAATTCTATGTCAGACTAGAAAACTTGCATAGGAGGTTGAACTGTCTAAACCATTATTGTTGCTTTTTAACAAATCTTGGCATACCAAGGGGAGTTCCAGTGAACTGGAAAAAGCAAATGTTGTGCCAGAATTTTTAAAGGTTAAACAAGATGATCCAGGTAACTATAGGTCAAGCAAAGTCATTGGAAGTTTGAAATTAGATACCTCCAACAAAAAATGAAGAGATGACAGCATGCCTGATGCCAGCCAGCAAGTTTTTATGGATAATAGATCATGTCAAACAAACTTGATACTGCTTTTTCCAAGATCACAAATGAAGTTGACAAAGATAACTGCTGACAATAATACACTTAGACTACTTTGTGACATTTACTTAGCCTTGTTGACACTGTGGTTAAAAACAAAACAAAAGAACAGTGTGTAAAATCAGTCTAATCCAGGGCTACTAAATGGATTAAAAACGGGATAACGGAAACATCTTGAAAAGTGATTTGAGTTGGGGAATATTCATCTCTCAGGTTGCTTCTAGTGGGAACTGACAGGAATCTGTTCTTGGCATGATACTGCTCAATAGCTTTATCAGTTACCTGGAAGGAAATATAAAATTATTCTGGAGTACATTTGCAGATGGAATGAAATGGTAAGTTGTGGCACTCGATGAGTTATACTGAATGATCATGTGATTTAGCGGAAAAAAATACAACCAGCAAGACTGCTTTGAGTTGCCTGCTACTTGGAGAAGCAGGCTGGAGAAGATGCCTGGTCCAGGGGCAGTACACTGAAATCCCCCCAGCACAAAACAGAACTTGGAGAAGTTAATTGCTTAGCTGTGTTAAAATAAGTAAGTAAATAATTGACTCTTCACATAGGTGACTGTCTCAGGGCTTATCTATGCCCAGAAAAACAAAGCAGTCAGGCGTAATTTCCATTTAGGCTCCATGGGTTGATGGCATAGGAATTCCACCACTAAGTTGGCTAGGTGGTATCACGTCCACCGAAGGACCATGAATGCCCTCCATCTTGAGGAATAAAGGAATGTGTTTTGTTTTAGTTTAAGATTGTTACTTCCTATCCAAAAGTCAAGTCCTGCAATGTTCAGTTTGCTCCTTTTTGAATATGAGCTTTTTGGTGCACAGTTTAAAGTGGCCCAGTTCTTAAAAGTGCTGAGGACTTCCAAGCATTGTTTATCTCAAACTTTTAAAAGTCAGGTTATATTTATTTGTAGGTGTCTCAGTTTAAAGACTACCTTTAAGTTAAAATGCTGGCCTCAGTTACTAAAATCAGGCCTAGACTATGTCTAAACTACGAGTCTACTACCAGTGTGGAGATAAAAGCATACAAAATACTCCTGTGGTGGATGTAATTGTACTAAAATAGTAGGTGCATTGACATAAGTGAGATGAGCTATACCAAAGAAGTCACAGTTCTGGCATCCACATTAGATTTGTTCAGGTTTGCACCTCTTCAAACTCCTGAGAAGCATACTTTTGCTAGCAGCAGTCTTCACTGCTGACATAGTCCTTCTATTGGTTTTCTTCAGAGTGAAGAACCGTTTCTACAAAACCATATAGAATTCAGTATATTGAGTTTTCCCGTTCTGCTTTGTCTGCCTAAAAGAGAAACAGATAATTATTTGTCTTTTGTAATGATGGTCAGAGCAGTACAATGCAATGGGAGTAATAAGGATTCCAAGGAAAATCGAAAAGGGGTGAGGGGGGTATGGCAAAACCAAGGGAAATCAAGTCTCTCACATACCTGTTAGTCTAAAATGTGCTGCCATCTGTTCTGAGTGACAAATCCTATCATAGGTCCAAATACTACACTAAATTACCTTCCCTACCCAGCCCAACATGTCAATTCAGTTATTAAAGCTTTTTCAGATTTGGTATTTTTGATGCATTGATTGACTTGTGTTCCTTTTCTAGCACTTACACGCATGTTGCAATATAGAATCCTTATCTGAAAATCAGCTCCCCAGCTGTCTGCGGCTTATACTGCACTCTAGTAGGGCATTTATTGTAGTGGATGTCTGGCAATGACTTGTTAGAGTTAAGGTTGTGTAACAGTTTCCATTTTCGCTTATACTTTTTCTGTTCAGTTTGAATTTTTCCATGTTTTATGACATACGCTTGATAAACTGTTCCTCAGTGTAGAATCTGTACCGTGTCCAAGACAATACAAACACTAGCTGGATGCTTTTGCTAAAAAGATGTCAATGAAATGTTTAGCTGGGACTTGAGACAATTTACCTTTATACTCTAGAGTTGTGATTTGTTTTCTTCCCAACCATACAAATTAAGGCAGCTAATAATGTAGTTGTTTTCCGTTTGTAGATTCAGGATAAGAGCAGTGCATTGGTCTGTTTGGTTTATAGTTGACAAATTTTCCTTGTTTTCCTAAAAGATAAGATTTTCTCTCAGGTTTTAAGCATAGACTCAAGGGCACATGTAGCATGAGGCGTTCCTGTGAATCGTAGCACAAAATCCTTTTGAGAGTTAGGCATGTGCAAACATGGGCCTTTCCTGTTAACTACATCCAGGGCATCTTTCTCTCATTCTGCCTTTGGAAATTATGAGAGAATGCAAAGTATGGATATTCTGAAGCTTCCAGGATTTCATCATTTTGATGTTGTCCAACTAGGTACTAGTAGTTGGAGTAGTACTAGTTTCCAATTTTTCCAATGCTATTTACAATTTTTTTGAAAAGGAAGCAACAAATTTTGAAGGAAAATATCTTCTTTATGACTTGTTCTCTTTTTTAACTAAGAAATTTTATGCAAGATGTAAATATTGCAATTTGCTTGGGTAAGTTCTCAGGCAATAGAGAATGACTGAAGATCAATATTCTGTTCTTTTGAATTTGTACCTTATGCAACAGTCGTTACTTACATAAGACTATTTAATTTTTCTCTGAAGTCTGTATTTTTTCTGCATGTGAGGTATGTTTAGAGTATTTTGAACAACCGTGTATTGGCACAGAGTTCCTGAGTCACAGATGAGAAAAGTGCATGTTGAAAATAATTCAGATTAAGCATAGCATAAAATATTGGCATATGTAGGTCAGCTAAATTTGCTGCAAAGCTAACTGCTTTCTTTGCATAGGAAGGCTGCCGCTAGGTAGAAGGGGAATGTACAGTGCATGAGTTTTGCTTAAATCACTAAAATTTAAACCTTGAAGAATAATTCATTAGAAGAGTGAAGCACTTGGTCAATAAAAGCACTTTTCCAGCATGACAGTTGAAACAACAGTGTGCACTGATAGTAGAGTTAGTGGATTAGGATCTTAGGAGAATTCAGGCTGGATGATATCTCAGGAGATGACAGAACCCAGAGAATAGCTCAGGTTGGCAGGGACCTTTGGAAATCATCTAGTCCAACGCCCCTGCTCACAGCAGGGTCAACTGAAGCAGGTTGCTCGGGGCTGTGTCCAGTTGGGTTTTGAATATCTCCAAGGATGGAGAGTCCACAACCTCCCTGGACAGCCTGTTCCAATACTTGATCACCCTCACATTAAAGAAGTGTTTTATTTTGTTTCAATGGAATTAATGTATGTTTCAGTTTGTGCCCATTCCCTCTGGTCCTGTCACTGGGCACCACTGAGAAGAGCCTGGCTCCATCCTCTTTGCACCCCCTCAGGTGCTTACACACATGGATGAGGTCCCCCATGAGCCTTCTCTTCTCCAAGCTGAGCAGTCCCAGCTCTCTCAGCCTCTCCTTGTGTGACAGATGCTCCAGTCCAGTGATCATCTTCATGGTGTTTTCACTGAATTCACTCCAGTATGTCCCTATCTCTCTTGTACTGGGAAGCCCAGAACTGGACACAGTACTCATGTTGTCTCACATGGGCTGAGTAGAGGGCAAGGATCCCCTCTATTGTTCTGCTGGCAAGGCTTTTTGTAGCATAGCTCAGGATGCTGTCGCCTTTCCTTGCTGCAGGGGCACATTGCTGGCTCACATTATGCTAGTCCATCCTCCTGAAAACTGAGGAGCCCCAAAGATCTTTTAAAGAACCTATTCATAAAGGTGCTGTTGAACACGATAGTCACTGGAATGCTCTTGAAGCTGTGTACATAGCTGTGCTCTAATAGTAAGGATGGAGACCTTTTGTTAGCTGAGGGAAAAATACATCCTTGAAATTACATCCTGCCAGCCAAAGATAAAACACACATTTTAGTGTTGTTTCAGTAACAATCTATGGCTGCATTCTTTGTCTCTACATACATGTTGTCACTGGCTCTTGGGCCGCATGTAGTCTGCCTGCGGTGTAGAGTGACTGTAGTTCGTAGGCAAAACTCAGCTGCACTGATATAAAGATGCTTTTGGACTTGCTTAGTATCTATTTGCACAGGTACTTTTGTGCTAGTGTAACTGGATGCTGAGCAGGTATTTCTGAGCAAATAAAACAATACACTTTTTAAGGAAATATGTAAAAACTGGGTGTTTAAACTTGACTTTAACATTTTTGTGCCTTGATATTCCTGTTTGAAAGTGAGGTTAATACTATGTACAGTACCTCACAGCAGATGGTGAAAGGTTTTGGTCCTAAAATGTACTGAAATCCTCTGAGGAAAGACTATTACAGATGTGCTGAGACACTATTTAGCTTTTTTTTCCTATTATTTCAAAGTACTATTTGTGATTTTATAGTTTAATATGTATAGGTGAATATATATATCTAAATGCAGTATGCACAAGATGCTAACTATAGTATTCAGGAACTGGTGTTAAGACTGAAGGGAGGGTTTCTTTCACCTTTTCAGCTGTAGAGTGGCGAGGCTTTGGAGCAAGACAAACTCCACTTTTAATTCCTATGGTTTAGCACAGATCTGATTTGTGAGCATGCAGCCCTATTTATATGATGTGTTATCCTCTTTAGGGGCAGCCTACTCAATTGAAATAAAATGGATTAAGCTTATGATCCAAATCTCTGATATACTGGAAGTTGGATATAGAACCAACATTTGTGACCTTTCGTGAGTTATTTGAGATAAATAAAAGCCTCGGTGTTGTTTGAGGAGTGGAATGTAGTGTGTTAGTGATTCTTGGATAAGAGTGCTTGAGAAATTTGACAAAAATGGATTTGGTTTAAAGAAAAGTGTTTCCTAAAAGTCATCCCAGAATGAACATTCCTATCTAATGAGAAACCATCTGTAACTATATATATTGCATATAATGAAACATAATATGTATAACTCCCCCCAGCATAATATGTATGTAGTAAAAATAGAGCGTACTATCAAAAGGGTTTATCAGAGGTTTTAATAAACTACTGCTCTTTTTTTTTTAGTGTCTCCCCTACTTTCTGTATTTCTTTTAAAGTAGGTAGGAAGTGACTGAATGATTCCAGAAACAGTGAAACCGACTCTTTGTTTGAAATTATACTTCATAGTTGAAAGATGGATCACTGCTGAAAAGACAAATCCATTTCTCAAATAAGAACTGTATTATTATCCACAGTTTCTCTATCTGCTAGTAATCATTTAGTCTCTTTGCAAATACTATGTACGTTTTAGGAAAATCAGGGTTAGTATTAGAAGACAACAAGCTTTATCGGGCTGCAGTTCCAAAACCATTTTTTTTAAACTTATCAAAGCTGTAGATCTTGGGAAGGATGAAGCTGATAGGTTAAAGGTAAATACTTTTCCCAGCTTCCTGTAAAGATAAGCAAATTGGTTTCTAAGCCGACAGCACCTCTGTATCATGTGAAACAATGTGTGAGTCAAAACCACACTGTGCACTTTTTTTTTTTTTTTAGAGCAGTGAATACCTACTAGCAGTATTTGATGGTTGTCTTCCAAAAATCCAAATTCTACAATGGAGAGGAAAAAATATCTTTACAGCTGCAGAAGCTACTGGTTTTGTCATACTTTGTTGTGGTTATATTTTCAAAAGAATGTAATAAGCTGTATGAGGGCCATTTTTATGTGTGCTTATATTCACAAGCTTAAGAGGTTTGTGACTAGATATCTTCTTTATATACATATGTATAAACGATAGTTTTGAATATTTTGTGGTGCAGTTCAAGAAGTCCTTTTGAAAACTTCTTTTCCTGTGTCTTTTACCCCTGTTGCATAACAGCAGCAATATAAATGCCATGTCAGAAAAGCAATACTTGGTGCAGAATTCCTTTCTGTGAAGGAAAAAAAAAATACACTGAGTATCTTGGTTTTTTGCCATTTGCAAAACCCTCCTTACTTGGTATTTCCTTCTAGGTCTCTTCACAATTTTCTAAACTTGGCTATTCTAATTTTTCGTTGGCCTGAAAGTTGCCGTACAGTGTTGTATCTCAGACTGAGCAAACATGGTGATTTTTAAGCTACACAAACATAAACAATTACACCTTTGCAAATGTATTCCATAGCACGGATTTTGGTTCTGATCGCTTCATGTCCTGTTTTCTAAAGCTTGTGTAAATGCAGTATTATAGGGGTATTAAGAAAATAGGACATTGAGTGGAAGGCAGATAGCTGTAGGTCAAGATGGCTTTGCTAGTAAAGCCAGTGAAGTGCTACACATTTGTCAATTTACTGCTTTTCCTTATGATTCTCCAGGCCAGTGAAAAAAGCTGTATCTTGCAGCTTTGCAAGTTTTGCTAATAACCTGCATGCTGGGGACTTTCTGCCTTGCACAGCTATAGCACTTACAAATCACCTCTCCTCACACCTAACCGGCCTAGCTGTATTAGGACTCCATTTGTAGTCACCATCGGCAGACACCATCCTGGTGTTGAAGTTCCTGAATGCTCACAGAGTATCAGCTGTGGTGTCCTATTTGCCAATGCTTACAGGTGTGTATTAGAACTGATAGAAGAACATAGCTTATGGGAAAAAAACGCAAAGTATATATGACTGTGAAAGTCTCTCCTATAAATGTGATCCTTAAAACGAGCCACGTCTCTTTGGATGTTTAATTCCACAGACAGGACTAAAAGAGAACAGCATCCCATTAATATAGAAGAAAAAGATATTTTTTTCTTGTGGCCTTTGTAAATTATTTCAAATCTTGCCCATATTTGCATTAAATTGCTAGATCTGTGTTGACGTTTATTTGCAATTGTCAGTCTAATTTACACAGAGTGAGTGAAAAAGGGGATTATTTCAGACCTGGTTTTCAAAAGATTTTTTGTTAAGTTCCTCTTTCCATTGCTCGTGTTCTGTTTTCTGTCTGTATCGTATTTCTCTTTTTGTTAATTTGCAGCCCTCAAAAGGCTTAAACAGTGAGTGCCAAGTACTGCTCATCAAAAGATCATTTCCAAGTTATATTAATCTTTTCCAACATATTTTCCTGCATGAAAAAGAAAAAAAGCCTGCCAAAAAATTCTTTGGCACATAATAAAATAATTTGGGGTAGCAGACATTTACTCTGAATTCTTGGCAGAGGGTGAACAGGTCAGATATCCAAGAAAAAGGGTGTAACGTTTAATATTAGTGAATAATTGCTTCTACAAAACTTCGGGTAACCAGGCACACTGTAATTTTGGCAACTGGCACAAGCTACAGCTAGGGATCCTTCCTTTATATTTCTCAGGGACTGTGAAAGAGCTTGTAACACAGGACACATTTCCCAGGGTTCTGGAAATAATTTTAATCATTCAGCAATCCTAATCTTGAAACAAATGTACAAGCCCTGTTGTTCAGCTGATTTTTCTAAAAATATATTTCAACTGCAGTTCTCTATTTTAAATTGCTAATGTGTGTCCTTGTTAAGCCCTTTATGTAATTGCGAAGGTAAGTCTTCAAAAATAAGCAGACACTGCCAAAACCAGAGAGGCACTCTAGGATGTATTACTGAGAAAGAAAAAGCTCAGCTAGAATAAGAATCTCAGTCTGCTGTGAATAATAAACAAGATGTGGTGTAGGATTTTTGCCCACCTATTTTTTTAACTGTTTGTAGAATCTTATCAGTGACTTGAAGCACCAGACTCTTATTAACTGCAACTGAATGTATTTTGGAGAAACCGGTATCCTTTTTGTGAAACCTCTGCATATGTACACTAGGGGTTTATGTCCATATTTTTGTGGATACATAATTACATTTAGACAGAAATGTAAGGAGAAGCAAGGATAGGGATACATGTTACATTTTCAATTCTCACTCGGTGCATCATATACAAGGGGAGATACTAGACTCTAAAATGGCAGCTGCAGTCAAGTACAGTGAAGAACATCATTGTATTCTCTTGGGCAATGGGCAAGAAATTATGTCATTTACCTCAGGAAATAGATTAGCATGTTAGGCCCAGGATTAAGAAAATACAGTTGATCTAAGTTACAGTGTTTACTTCTGGTTTTGCAGACAGAAATTGCATTCAAATTAGTGATACATGTCCCTTGCTTCTCTACACTGGTTAATCTAGACCTTCAGAAATCTTAACTTAGTGTTAAATGTGCTGTTTGTACATCATTAGTATTTGGAGGAAATGATTTTGTTAATGGTCATAGTTCACTGTTCTTTACTGGAATTTCTTTAAACTGCAGTGATGGGGCTCTAATTTATTTCAGATCACCACATTGCGCCACTCTTCCCTTCTTGCCTTCCTGCTTAGATGGCACTCCCAAGACTGAGATGTCAAACTTCGGAGGATGTTTTTCCACTGGTTGCATCTGGTTTCTTTGGCAAGCAGCTGTGTGGGCAGCTTTGGAGTTACTTGGGTTTGGTAACTCGGTAAAGTTGCCGATGGGACTGTGTGGGGACATCTTTTCCTCCTGCGTGTGATTGTCTTTTGACTCATTACATCGTGGAATGTTTCTACTTGATGTGTCTAAATCTCTCGGGATTTTTGCCCATATACTCATTTATGGTCATAAAGATGACTTTCCTTTACCCCCTTACAACCATCTTTTTTTCCCTGCAGCCTGTACAGCTGTAGTCAGCTCTTACGTGCCTTCCATTCTTGCATGAATTTTACATCAGTCAAAGTCTCAGCAGTAGTGCCAGGTACAAGACTACCTTAAAAAAACAGGCACTCATGCAGCCAGAAAACTTGAGATTGCCAGTGGATCCCATTATAGCAGTTGCAGGTTGGTTCTACTGAGCCAGAAGTTTTAATCATTTCTAAAACCTTGCTCATTTTTGTATTCTGTACCTGCCAAATACTTTCGAAGAGAACAACATGTTACTTCAGAGATGAGGATTGGAAGAGCTGGTATTAGGAATTTCCAAAAAGAAAGATAACACAGTGTCAGAGAAATCAATGAAATAAGAAATGTTGATTGTTTCCACCTGGAGATGGTTAAATTGTTACAGAAAAAAAGAAGGGGTTGTCACATTGTTTATGGCTCCTCGTTATTTTTATTTTTTTTCTCTATATTGAAGTAATAACATCACTAATTTAGTGATTTCCAGAAATGGAACCTAAGATCCCTGGATTTGGAAACCTCAATCTTGACTGCTTGAGTTAAAGAAATAGGAAAATTTATTAAAGGAAATGACACAGACCTCCTCCTCACTAGACAGAGGGCCACACTTAGCATTAGTTACACAAAGATTTGTAGGAATGGGTTGTTACTTGTACTCAGCATTGAGATAGAGGCTCTTCATCATAAAGATGCCAGAGATGTGTGTGAAAGGCAATTTGATGTTCATAATTCTTTATTCTCTGTTTCATTCTACAGTAAAAAATGTTTCAGTGAAGAATCACATAGTATGAATAATTAAACTGAATAATTTGCAAATAACTTAGAGACATCTGGTTTTTAAAAAATTATTTGAACAGTATGCTAGTTAAATTTACCAGAGAAAACTAAGCCCAGTTCGTTCACAAACAGAAAACTTGCAGTGTTCAATAGATCACTTAACTGTTGCTAATCAGGGCATCCCTGAGGTAACTCCTGCAAAGACTGAAATGCTTCAAAAGTCGTTGGTTCCACAGACCCCTCTTTGTCATTCCCTCCACCTGTACAAACGCAGCAGTAGGTGCTGTAGCTGTTACAATTTAAGAGTACAGTTTAAACAAGACTGCTTTTTACAGTGCTAAAGGGATCGGAAAATGAAAGGAGCACTTAGTGAATGTCAGTTAGCTGGAGCTGTGATTGCCAGATGAGCTAGCGCGGGGAATACTCGGCAGCACCCCAGTTGTGTGCCTAAAAGGAAGAATCCTTCACTCCAAGAAGAGGTGAGACACATCTCTGGAGAACATGCTGCATGGCTGCCCGGTGCCCTTCCCTACGCCTACGTTTGAAAGGCGTATTAAAAACAATTGAAACTACGTAGCCTGCAGATCAAACAAGCACACAAAGAGCAGCACTATGTGCATTAAATCAAACTTAGTCATTTTAAGATCGATGACACATCTTGTTTTATGGGGAGGCCATTTTTAACTGAAAAAGGAGCAGCCAAGGGAAAAAAAATCTCGATCATCTCCATTTTTGCAGTTACAGCAAAATCTATCAGTGAAATTTTGCAAAACATAGCCCTACATATGCATTTTTTGGCACTGCCTAGGGCAAGAATTCCCAAGTGGCTGTGTATGTACCACTGAGAGTATATACAGACACCTCGGTGTGGGAAAAGTTACAGCACAGAACCAGGACCTGTTATCACTGTCAATATAAAAAAGTGCAGGAATCTCTCAATGAGGAATTTCACTTCATTTTCAAGTCAAAAACACTTGTATAACAATCTTTTTTTTTGGGGGGGGGGGGGGGGTGGTGTCATTTAAGTAATTTTTTCTGCATTCATTACATATTCTGTGCTTTTATACTCTGTAAAATCTTTCAAGACCAACTATTTCACCGTGGATAGGTCACCTCTCTTTAAGGTGATCATACCAAGTTCTGCACTGTTCATTTGGATGTTTTTTTTCGTGTATGACAATGTATTTATAGATCATACCTAGTTTGATGGTTTATGTTTTCCCATCTTTTTTGAGGTAGAAAAAACCTGAAAGCTATTCTCTCAAGCCTGCCAAAAGGTGCCATTTAGGGCACTGGTCACGTCACGGCACAAGTGACTGACTATCCAGTTCACTGGTATGAAACCGGTTCAGTGCGTGGCTGTGCTCTCTCCCCTCCTGCCCTTTGTGTTCATGTCTTTAACCTTAAAAGCTCATAGTCTCATTGCATGTGTCCTCGAAGGGTTTGCTACATTAAGATTTCATTTATTGGTGCTATTTGAATAGAAGGTATTGTTTTATAGAGTGATTAGCACAGTCACCAAAATGACAGAATTTTGAGAAATAATGCATATGGACACAGATTTGCAACTTTCATTCATTTCTCTGCTACTACAGCATTTTGAGTTTGGGTCTACTGTAATTTCATGTCATCCCTACCACGTCCTTTCTTCAGCTCCTCGCTTGCAGAGCACCTTCTGTCTCTGCTCTCGCTCCCCAGCTGCCTTGGCAGCCTCCACCAAGTCACTGGAGGAGGGGACAGGGTGCTCGTGTCTTGGCTTTGCGTTCCCCAGTGCAGTTTCATCAACTGCAGAAGGAGGGCCAAGTTAACGTTTGTAACACAAGCTAGCATTTAAAAAAACTTGCCTTTGTTTAATAGAAATCACCTTTTTGTAAGACTGAACTGTAGAGCTGCAACATTGCTATATAATTCAGTGTACTCACACGCAGAGCCCCAAAGAGAACTGATGACATCTGGAAACTATAAAAGCAAAGCTCAAGTGATTTTTCAGCGTTATCAGAAACCTGATGTGGGTACAGCTTCATTCAGGATTTTGTTAACTGTGTGTGTTACTTTTAAAACCAGTCTACTTTCATATGAGCCTTACATAAATGCTACGGTAGTACAAGAAATCAAGAGGTAATTAGCTATCGGTCGGTGGTCTGGTTGAGTTGTTTCTGTTGTGTTTGTTTTTCTTTTAATTACAATTGTGTGGGAGGATTTTTCCAAGAGGGGCGAGGAACACAGGGTCTAGCAGCACCTGCTTACGCAGTTTTGTTCGATTGATTTTCGGTATTTGGATCATATCAGATTGTAGGAAAGTTTGTCACAGCTGCTGGAGACGTGTGAGTGACATTGCTCTTCAGTGACAGTGTAGCCAGGAGTTTTATGATTCTTCATCTAACAGGTGCTTTGGCTTTCTTAGCATCGAGAGAAACAGTAAAATAACAAGAGTCATTGGAGTAACACAACTGGGTTTTGTGCTGAGAAGTTCCTTCTCTCGTGTGCAGCCAGGTGAGGTGTGTTACTCTTTGGGTATGTGGCAACTCAGTGCTGGACAAAGACAAACTAGCTGGACTCACAAACCAGCTGCTGGCTTTTTTAGCAGTCAACTTTAGTGCTTCTGGACAAAAGCATAATTGTCTCATTCTTCTCCATTCTTAAGTAGATTTGCTGGTTTATCCATCATGCATTTTAAAGTCCATTCCTTTTCAAGAAGGTGTTGTTATTGTTGTTGATGATGAATTTAAATACATATAAATTAAGTGGGATCTGACTCTCTAATTCTGGTTAGTTGCATGACATATTTATACATATATAGAAATTTCAGTGTTCGGTGATCAAGCCCTAGATCTCTCGGGCACAGGCTGTGTATGCTCAGCGCTTGATTTCTTCCTCATTGTGGTGCCCAGTAATGTGCTTAGGTGTCCTACAAAACTAATAAAAAGGGAAAAACACTGCCCTGCAGATCTTAACAGTCTATTTTGGATGCAGCCGGAGGTCCAGCAGCTCATAAACTAGACCAGGACATAAAGAGCAATACAGGATAAGAATTGGACCAGGGATTAGATAGATGATACTACAGTTTTTCAGGTGTTTTTTGCTGGGCTTTGCTTTTATGCCTTCTAATCCTACATAATTCTGCTCATAGGTGGACCTGCCACTTCCTAAAAAGTATCCAAAGCATCCCAAGCATCCCCCCAAATGGGGGGAGTGCCATGAAGGGAAGGTAGGATCACCAGGAAGAGGAGAAAAACAAGGCAAAATGAAATGTGTAGGGGGAGAGAATCACAGAGAAATACATACCTTGGTTTCAAATGTGGGAGGCATTCTGTTTCTCAGCTTGTTTTTGCTATCTGTCTACGTTCATAATTGAGCTAGCTGCAAAAAGGATCTTGAAAACAATTTGAGTGAGAGAGAGAAAGCATTATTGCGGAGTGAGCCCAAAATCCCATCCTCCAGCCCACACACAATTGGACATTGCAGTGATATGGGGGAAATCCCTTAACGGACAAAACTATAAATGAAACTACTGTTGACAAGGGGAAGAGGCACCGCTATATTTAACGGAAGCATTTTCATTTGAGAGCTGCTTTCTTTTTCTTCTGTTTTTTTTTTTTTCTTCTTTCGTGTCTATTCGGTGGAGACTGTGAGGGCTCTTCCTGTTTGAGACGGTGCATGGGTGGTTTCCCCAAGGCTTTTAATGTTAGATTAATGCTCTGGAGACAGTGTGGTGATAAATGGGTTCCTACAGTTATGTCTACATCCTGTTCCCCCTTCCCCCTCCCACATCTGCCCCTACGTACAGTCTCTCTGCAGCACTCACATTCATACCCAGCAACAGTTTTCAGCAGCTTCAGCCAGCGTTTAAAGCACAGCTCCTTCCTTAAAATGTGTCCAGCAAAATTTTTTAATTTTCAGTGCCGTCACCTTCATTACCCCTTATTTCTAGGACAATGACAAAAATGAGACAGGTCAGAGAAAGACTTCTGGTTAAAGGACAGGCCAGCACACTGGCTTGTCATCTGCTGTTTGGCAGATCCCATTTAATTATTTTTGCTATTACTGTTCACTTTCAGAAAATAGGTTTATGGGAGCAGCCTTTCTGTTGTTTTACGTTTTAATGGCAATGCTCTGCATGTCATATTGTACTCAGCAATAAATGAGCAGAGGATTTAAAATCTCCTCCCTGGTATGAGGGAATGGCTCCCCTGTGTCAGCTGCATCTATGGCTTGATTTTATACAACTTGTGCCCTGATAGGGATTTAAGTATTTGTCTTTGGAAAACACCCACTCTAAAATGCAGCAAGGGAAATGAAGATTTGAGGCATTTTTTTTTAGCTGGACTTGCCCTTGTGGCATTTCCTATTTTTTTATGTGTTTGGTTTTATTTTCAGTTAGTACAGTTGTCTGGTTATTTTTCTCTGTGCGCATTTCCATTTCTATACGGCTTCCCCTATACGTGCAGGGGTGGGGACAGGCGATGGCAGGGTGGTGAGGATGGCTCTGGTTAACCTCCCTGGCTCCGTGCAGCCAGGCCCCGTCCTTCTGCTTACGCGGCAGTGTCTCTCAGATCTCGGAGCAGGATTATTTTTAGACCGTGAAGGTGTATCTGGCTGGTGCATTTAGATTTCATGTCATGGCTTCCTTTTCCTGCTCTCAGGTTTCTCCCACTCGGCCTTCACCTTCGGTATCGAGAGCCACATCAGCCAGTCAAACATCAACGGAACACTAGTGCCACCTGCCGCACTCATCTCCATCCTCCAGAAGGGGCTCCAGTATGTGGAGGCTGAGATCAGCATCAATGAAGTAAGTACCCCCGCCACCACCCCTGCCACCACTGACCGCCACGCCGGGGCTTGCAAAGTGACACGTCCCAACATCCCGAACAGAGATGCAGGCCATCAGATTTCTCTTGATCTGGTTTATTTTTGGTTCCTCATACTTTGCCCCACCCCCCAGCACAGAGCTGAAAAACTCTGAGGTAAAAATGTATTTCAGTTTTTAGCTGTGGCATTGAGGCCTTCTTTGCGCTGCTGAAACGGATTTTATGGTCAACAAATCTGGGGTGCACAGATTCTTGCAGCAGACAAGAAAATGCGTCTGTGTTTACAGTCTTGCGTTTTCAAGGTCACAGCAGAATTTGGCAGGAAAAGTCTGCAGTGTAGGTTAAAACTTCACTCCCTGACACCTGCTAGCAGGCAGCACTGCTTGCAAGCCTTGAGAAGCCTGATCAAAAATCCACGGAGGTCATTGGAGAGATTCTCTCTGATTTCAGTGACTTTGGCTTAGATGATCTAAGACCAGGCATCATCCTGTACAGGGCGAAATGGTTGTGTGTAAATTCTGACCCTGGTAGGGGCACGGGTTGTCTGTGGGGATTGTATGAGCAGCCACAAAAGTGTCTCTGTTCTCCTTGAGCTGCCAGGGAAAACAAAGAGGGGATGTGGGAAAAGCTAGCATTTTTGCCCTGCCAGCCTTAAAGGCATGATGCTTCGAGAGGGAGTGAAGCATGACAGATAAGCGAGTACTGCATTACAAAATATTTACCATAGATATTCGTAATTGACGGAGATCTGTAATAAATATTAATGCATAAAAAGCTACTGCTTTTTCCTCTGTAGCTGAATGTAGCATGTGAGCAGCATGGGTGAGAACAAAGGAATATAAAATAGATAAAAGGTTGTGTTGTTTGCAGTGTGCAGTTTGGAAACTCATTTGGTTTTATCACTAACATTCTGTGTGTTTTTCTTTTTATGACTTGATACTGTGTTTAAGAGTTGTATGTGTGTTATTTTTTAATTGGGGCAATGACATTTGACGTTCATGCCAAGCTGCACTTCGATGCAGTTGTAACAACAAACCAGTGTTAGGAATCTGTCCCAATTTGCCGCTACTTAACATTTTGCCCTGTGCCTGAAATTGGATCTACACAGTTAGAAACTTCCAGCCATGAACAGCACCTATCAGTTCAGGTTGTATGACAGCTGTAGGGGTCTGCTTCTATGCATCCAGCTTCAGAATTGGCCTCAGTTAACAGAGTAATTCAAAAATATGTATGTTGTCACCATTAAGATTTATGTTGCTCTCATCGTCGTTTGATTCTGTTCAAATACATACAAGTATAAGTACATTACAGCAAAGCAAAGGCCATTCTTTGTGATGGCTGAACACCAATAATGGTTATGTACATGCTTCTCTGTGTGTGCATATTACTTAAGAGCAGCAAGTAATAGGTGAGTCTATAAACTAACATGTATAAAATTAAAGTAGTATTTGTGATCTGTGAAAGAGCAGTCATGGAAATAGTCCAGTGAGCAGTTTTAAAGTTAAAAATGTAAGATGCCAAAACCCATTGGCAAACTTTTTTTTCATTGTGTAGCAAGAACATGAGCCAGGATTCAAATAAATGTCAGTAGAGTCATTTACATAAAAAATGTTGAGGAGAAAGAGCACTTATATTTACTTATCTAATGACTCTTTCCTCCTTTTTCTTCCCCATAAGGAAACAAATATGTAGTATCTTAATATTGTAACTGTAAGGGGTAATTCAATGAATAGCCCAACAGAAGCATACTAGTCAGCCAAACGGCTATTTTTCTTCATTATTTATTGTTATCTATTGAAAATTATATTGTTTCCCAGCTACTTCATCTATCCATATCCTAGTCTTATCTGATATTCCTCAAACATAAATCTTTCACTGCTAGGTCTTGATTATTTCAAGGAATTAAAGGGAGTTTGCAGAAGATCAGTAAAATGGCACTTCACAGAGGCTACTAAAACCTTTTTCCTATCTTTAAGATAATAGGAAAGTGAAAGCGAAGGAAAGCTAATTAGATGTAGCAGTTGTTGACCTGAGTCTGTATTAAGTCTTAAAAAACAGCCCTTAAAGGTTAACTCAATTGGTTGTTAAACCTGAAGCCTAATTTACAGAAATCAAAATGAAAGCCATAACTATTAGGGATAAAACTAGCAGAATAAAGGAAAAATAATGGTAAAGCAGTCCTGTACAATCAGCTACAACTGGTGGTGCTGGGCTGATGAACACCATGTTAGAAACCACTGAATTTGTGCATACATCTTGTTTTGATTCATCAGCTGCTTCCATTCCTATGCCCCTGCAAGTGCAAGGAGACAAACAGTTCAACCAAAGTCTATTTGCCTTTGTCGTGGCTTTAGCCGTGACTCTTTTTTTCCAAATAAAAAACAAAGAGAAGCTTTCTGTCATCAGTCAGACTTTTTTTCCCACAGCATAATTTTTTTGCATCTGTAAAGAGTTCATATGCTGGAATTTTCTATAAAATTCCAATAAATGACTTATCCACTGAACACAAATACCACCATCATGGGTCTGAGAGAGAGACAGCACGTACTAATGTGGCACTGTTGGTTAAGTCAAAGTGCAGTATCTTCACACAACCTAGTTTTGTTTCTTTATATCGTTACCTCTTTGCCAACCTCAGTGATGAAGATCCTAAACTTGCAGTTTCACTTCTGCTCATTTTCCCTGCAGGATGGTACAGTATTTGATGGCAGGCCAATAGAGTCACTGTCTCTGATAGATGCGGTGATGCCTGATGTTGTACAGACCCGGCAGCAAGCATTCAGAGAGAAACTAGCTCAGCAACAAGCCAGTGCGGCAGCGGCAGCGGCAGCAACGGCAGCAACAGCGGGAGCAACGACGACTGCTGTTTCGCAGCAGAACACACCAAAGAACGGAGAAGCCACTGTGAATGGAGAGGAGAATGGGGCACATGCAATAAGTAAGCCAACCCTTGCAGCTGCTTGCCACTACAGGGCAATTTGGGTTTCAATAATATTCTTGTACTTCGTTGGTGTCTGCAACGCGGTAGAACTCAGGGGAATCATTCCAGGAGGGCAAGGTATTTCTACAAAGGCTGCTGAGTAAAAATCACATTTCACGTCACAGTACTGTGTTTTACTGGTGTCCTCTTAGAATCAAAAAACTTCAGATATCTTCAGAATTGCAAGTTGAAGACAGTATCAAGAAGTGGAGCTGTATGCTCTCTCCTCAGAGCAGGCTACCCAGACTTCATTAATATTATCAGCTTTATAGGTGCTTTTAGATAGTTGATAAAAGTTGGGACAAGCTGTAGTGACAGTTGGTCATTTTGGCCAGGCTAAGAGAGAGAGAGGTTGAGAGGCTGGGACCTACAAGCCCTGTCTGTGTAAATGAAACATGGCCAGAGCACAGCCTTGAGTACTAACTATCCTATGATCATCCATAGCCTTGGCATGGTCCTTGCCACAGTTTGGCCTATACCAGCAATCCATTCTTGTACAGCATGGCCAAGCACAGGATCATCCATAGCCTTATTGGCATGGTCCTTGGCCCAGTTTGGACTACACCAGCTATCCGTTCTTGAACAGCATTGCCAAGCACAGGATAGAGGGTCGCATGTGCCAAGGACCATTCCCAGCAGACAGCTTGGATGCAGCCAACCTGTCTTGAAGGCACAGAGGAAAGAGTTCTTCACCTTTTTATTTAATAGCACATGCTTAGTCACACAGGCCACTGCAGATACCTAAGTGAAGGTCCTACCTTCCCGAGATTTCCATAGACTGTGGGAACAGTCAGTTCTCAAGAGCTCTGAATGCACTTTTGTTAATTGGTGACAGCGGGAGATTGCACTCATATCTTAGACATCTAAAGTCAGACGTAGAACAAGGAGGGGACATACCTGCTTGTGTAACAAGATCTTGATGACTGTGCTAACATTGTGGGGCAGATATGATTAATGGTTCTGGTTTCTGTGTGCAAGCCATATTAGGGCACTGTCTAACTTCTGAAATGAGACCTTAATGCCTGATTGCCTTCCGAGGAAATTCTAGAGGAACGTGCATGGCAGGTTTTGTAGGAAGCCCCAACAGCTCTTTGGCTTAGACAAGTAGCAGGTCAGGACTGTTGTCATGTAGCAGATTTTATTTGTTCTGCGGTGTAGATACCTTTATCAGTCTCCATCTTCTCTTTGATCTGAATAGATTCCTCTGTGCGCCAGTGAGAAAAATGCTTTCAAACCAGATTTTTCTTCAGAGAATTCCAGTTAGACAGGATAGTTTCCCCCAATAAAACCACAATGATTAAAATTACAATTTTCATATGAGAGTGGCAATTTTAAAAAAGTTCTGAAAAATTTAAAAATATTAATCTGTTTCTAAACTACAGATTGCATATGTTTTTCTTCCAACTGACCCTTTGTTTTGAAATTGAACTTATTGCATACATGAAGGGATGCAAACAGAAATGAAAGCACTTTTAAATGTATCAAATTCTGACATTTTGTTTGTTGACGCTTTCCTTCAGCTGATTTGTGAAAATTTTGGGGAAGTGTCTTCCTGTCTCAGGACCAAAAATACCAAATTCCTATGGTAGAAAACTGATTATTGGTTCATCACTAATACAGAACCGCTCAGACTTAGTTCCTTCTGATCTGAAGAAACACGCAAACTATTGTATTAACAAAAGGAAAGCCTTGCAGATCAGTTCACATGTATGACCACAGTCTAAGCCTTGACTTCTCAGATCTGCCATTTTATTATTGAAAAATAGTAATTCTCACAGCAATTCTTAATAGAAGCATTTTCACTAACAGTTGCAGACCTTTCTTGTAGTGTTGAGGAGGAAAAGTCCTGTATAACTTAATATCATCCAGTAGCTCTGTCTGGAGCAGGATGCGAGAACATGATGCTGTGTTGTCCAGGAAAATTTCACAGAGGTAGGGTACGTGTCAGCTAGTCAGTTAGTCTACCGGACAGCAAAATTTCAAAGCATTAGTGTGGCTAAGCAGCCTACCATATAGACCAGTTAACTGAGCAGTGGCAATGGGAAAACAGAAAGTCCTTGAGGAGTAGCTGGTCAGCTGGCATGTGTTGTTTGCAGCTGCTGTTGTGCCATGTGGTCATCCTGGGTGAAGAGGTGAGGTCTGCAATTTAAGGAGAAAGAGGCTTTGGAGAGGAGCTGCTGAGAAATCCAGGAACAGCCAACTCTCTGATCTATGTGACTCCCTCGCCTTGGGAGGATTGTGACTTTCTGTCTGAGGCATTCGGAGGATATCAGCAAGGTGGTGTAGCACAACTGCAGATGAGGATTATACATGGGAGATGCACACAGAACTGCAAAACTGGCATTCTCACCCTTGAACAGACCTGCTTAAATAAACTCCAAGAGATCTGCCTCAGTAATTATCTGAAACCACTAGAAATAAAGACCAACAGATCTGACCGATTAACACTCTTACAATTGTATTTCCCTATCTTGTGGTAAAGTTAGAAAAATATAGTTACGTTAGTGAAATAACCAAAGGGTCATACGCTTTCCTTTCACTGCTTATGCAGGGCAAACTGTATATCCAGCCTTACCTTTTCCCTTATCCCTGTGTTCACAGTCTGTTTAGTTTAGGATAGACTAAGATGAAAGACCTGGCAGGACCTTAGATTACGACAAAAGGTTTAGGGTAGGATGGGACAAAAGTTTAGGACAGGACATAAAATGGCTTAGATAAGGACAAAAGGTTTAGGATGGATAGGACACAAGATTAGGATAGGACGTAGGATGGGTAAGGTTGGGAGACCTTCTGGGTAGAGAAAATCATTGATAAATAAGATGTGAGAAACTTCCCAAACCTTTATTTTCACTTTTGTTGGATTGCACAGAACTGGAATATATAGGGATGGTTTTGACTAGTGTGCTAGTCCTTAGTCGTAACCTGGAAGTCACCCGTGTATCAGCCTGTCATAAAAAGGCGTGATGGGGGGAGTGGGTAAAAGAGATATCTTTGGGAAGTTATCTAGTTTGCATTTATTCTGACATGGAGTTCTCCATGAGACAATAAGTCTTCCCCAAAAGCGTTAATATATTTAATATAATGTGATATATTTTTGTATAAGTTATTATTAATATAATATGATAGCGTGATTTGATTTAAGAAAGGGAGAGACAGAAAAACATGTAACAATAACAGCATTTTGAGGGCAGATTCAAATACTAAATAAATAAAATTGCTGCCTTCTATTGCTGCTTCCTGAGTAATGTTTTCAGCTTTAAAAATTATCAAGAAAAATAAAAAATGGCATGTCGAAATGGAGCCAAACTTTGGATTGTTTTCCAACTCAAATATTTTTAGTGTCGTTTGTTTCATTATATTTGCAAGGATTGGCTTGGTTTTAAGAAAAATAAAGCTCTGGAAAAAAGGCTGAGCCCAGTTCCTTTATTATAATTACAGTTGTAAAGAACAACTTCAGTGAAAAGTCCATCTAAGATTTAAGTAAAAAAACACATTTCCTGAGAAAACACAGGGTTAGGTAAGATTAAAAATATATCTTTTTTTAATTTGGAGGAAATAGAGTTAATATTACTCACTGGTACGTTAGAATTATTTTTAAAAACTTAATCATAATAGTTTGGGGGAATATGACTTTTAATCTCCAGTTATTTTGCTTTTTTAATACATTTGAGGGAAAAAATTAGAAGAATATGGCGTAGACTTAAAGATCCTCTGGCCTTTAGAAAGTGGTTTGTGTTGACGTTTGAGCAGTGTCCTCCTCTATGTGACCTGCAGACTTGGTTTTTCACCTATGAGGGTCTGTTGCAAACTGTCCTCTCTTTCAGAGACCCCCTCAGAGGTGTTCTTTGTGCAAATGAGATCTTAACTGAGAGCTTTCTGCTCTGAAGATACTTTGAAAAAAAAGAAGCCTATTCTTCATGGTTACTGCATCTTACTTATCTACCTATCCTCATTCCCCGTGCACACATTGTGGCTGCATCCATAGGAAAGTCAAACTTTCAGATGGGACCGGGGCTCACAAGAGCTTGTACTGTGTGAAGAGCTCAGCATTCTTAATGAGATGCCATCTTGTGCTCAGGGGTTTCTGCAGTTTTTTGTTGTTAATCATAATCGTATCCGGTTTATATTGCTAGCAACTATCTGAATCTGAGAGGAGCCTGAAGCAGTTTCACAGAAGCATGATCTGTCCTGTTTGTTCAGTGAGGCATTTCAAGTTTTGTGCTTAACAGTAACACTCTTAAGTACGAATGTTCCTGACTACTGATGAAAACCAGAAGAAACACGTAGAATATGAATATTTGCAAACAATTTCTGAAAGACTCCTCATCTTTCCCTCCCTTTTCTCCTGAACCATCAAAGCTGTAGTGTCAAAATCATTACTGGAAGACAACACAAAATAATCCTGCAGGTATTTCATTGCTCCCACAGGCCAGTCAGTCTTGCATGTACTAATGCAGGTATCAGCCTGTTGAGGTTTCTTTTTCACAGCATGACTATTTTGGGTTTTTTTCACAGCGGTTAATAACATTCAAAGTGTGTATCTAGGTTCCTCCATCTGGCCGTGTACAAACGAAAAATATTTCAAAGTACGAGATGCCCTTGCTCTGATAGTACCTCATGACTCTGGGACCTTGGAGCAATGCTGCTTCCAAGCTGTCATTTGGTTTTATTTGAGAGTGAAAAGCAGCTCTGCCATCAGAGCCAGGCAGGTAACAGTAGGATTGTATGTGGTAAGAGTAGCATCTCATTTAAATTTTTCAAATTGAAACACTTGCAAGATCTTACTTCGTGATTTACCCCCAGCTTCCAACTCACACTGTGTACAGGACACAGATGAATGCATAGCCGTTACCGTGCTGCTGTTTTTCTCATAAAAATGTGCTTTAAACCTGGTGATTCTGTGTTGTGATGAGAAATAAAGGATTGTGAGTTCTAGACTCATATCTTCTGGTGGGTTTTAATAGCACTTTGTTCTTCATTGCCCTGATTGCTCAGAATATCATACCAAAGTTGACAGCTGCTAGTGTCAGGCTAAATCTTGAGTACTAGTCTGTCTTGACAGTATTAATTTTAGTGGTTATATACATGGGGAATTATCAAGGAAAATGCTTAACAAAGGGACTCAGCATAGGTGTAGGTTTTACACATAGGCATTCGTAATATGTTTAGTTTTATGCAACAAGTCCATAGGTAATATGGACTACTATAATAATAATAATAATAAATAATAATAAATAATAATAATAATAAATAATAATAAGCTATTTTGAGTTAGAAATGTGAGCTGTGAAACTACTGTTAGTTGTTTTCTGATTTTGATACTCAGTGCTATGCAACTCATTGAATTACACGTGAAGTCTGTTCCATCTGTGACATAGATATGGCACAGACATAGTTTATAGGGTTCCTAACCAAATAAGCAATGAGAAGTGCTGCTTGTTTGACTCAGCAAAAATTAGACAGAGCAGAACGGGGTATTTGAAAGCCTCAGTAAGGGTGGAAATCTGGACATCTTCCTTCCAATGGCAGTTGTGCAACGTCATAGTCTGTTTCTCCAGTTGACAGGCAATAGCTCAGCAGAGCTTGAGTATAAGGACAGATGGCTGATTTTAAATGCCATAAACATGTGGCAATAAAGGAGCATAATTATTCCACTTGCAAACCTATGGATCTCCATATGTGATCAAAGAATGACTAACTAAAAGACTTAACCCAGAATGAGAACTTGGGTTTTGATCAATCAGAGCAGATCAGCTGGCCAAGGCATTGATTAGATGACACGAGGTTGCCTTTCCCCCAGCCTGCCAGCTCTGCGTTCTTGGATGTGCTTTCTGCGAAATGGGCCACACTTCTGCGTGTAACATCTGCTGTCTGGTGTTTCAGCGTGTTACCTGTCCTTGATTGGTGCCTTGCTCACAGAGGATAATAATCTTGTGCTGCTGCCAGGAAGTGCAGTTTGAGCTGAATGAGGAAGATTTATAATGAAGCAATGAAAATCTGGAGTGAAAACATTGTTCATGATGCAAATTAGCATGAATTGCTGCCACTAAAAGAAATTCATCATTTTAAATTCACTTTTTTTCCTTAAGGAAATCAAAGAGCTTTACAAAAACAAAGTTACTTAGACTGCAGTCTAAAGAACCCCAGAATTACAGCATGCGCGTTAAGTATATCTATGCCTCAGTTGGTACCTTTGCATATATTACATCCTTGAGAAGGTGATCTCTCACTGTTTCACTTCCATGCTCAGGGAATGAGGCCCTTACTCAGTATATTCTTCATCTGTGAGTAGCACACATATTACTTAGAGGACACTGTATAAGAAAATGTATGGGCTGCATGTAACTTTTTTTAAAAGAACAGCATAAAACTTTTCTCAAATGTCGCAACCTGCTCTTTTATTAAATCTCTTAAGTCATTTTTAATGAAGCTGTCTTCAAAAAAACCTGTACTGAAATAAATGCTAACTATTTTTTGAAGAAAAGCTACATGCCATTTTTACAAAATATTTTGGAAAGCTCTACATTTTGAGGAAATATAATAATTTTGAATCCTCATAGGGAAGAAAATAGAGTAATATGGTCAGTGACACAACAGAATATTATTTATAGCATATACATTGCTCTAGGCTTTAGGCCATGGGTATCCAACTCTTTTTAAAGCAGACCTAACAGCATCTTGCAAACTACTTATTCTGATATATCTCCTTACAGATAATCATTCAAAGCCAATGGAAATTGACGGGGATGTTGAAATTCCTCCTAACAAAGCAACAGTCCTTCGGGGCCATGAATCAGAGGTGTTCATCTGTGCCTGGAACCCTGTCAGTGACCTGCTAGCATCTGGGTAAGACCATGACTGAAACCAGCTGCTGCAATTAGAGTATATTTAGAGATGCAAAAGCTTGAGAGCATATAATAGAGATGAGTGACTATTCTCTCGGCTGGTTTTTTCAGCCTGCAACTGTTTTCTTCAGCAGTACTGTACCTATGTAGGAGTTAAGTAATTATAAGGTGACGCAGACTATGAAGCATTTGCACATTTAAGATGTGCACTCTGTGGCCCTGAATACATGTAATTTTTTTAAAGGTTTTTAAAATAACTATGTATAATTCTCAGAGTATTTGAAGTTCATGTAATCTACTCCTACTGCTCGTAGTTAATGGTTCACATTGGCATCTCAGAAAGTCTTCAGCATCCAAGTTTTCTTTTTAAAAGTATGGTGACTCTAAACCAGAGTTCTTTTTGGCTATGTGTCCATTAGCATGGTGCTAATCTACAGGAGTAGATCTCTAGAGCAAAATCTATTGTGCGAGGACGTTATGGCACCATGTTTGTATGGGACAGGGGGGGCTTCTGGCTGGACTTTGTTTTGTCCAATGAGCTGAACATTAAGGAGTGTTTTGAGGGCATGTTTTGTTTTAGTATCATTGGAAAGGAGTCTAGTTTGTGTTCTGCAGGACCGCTCAGCAATGACAACCAAAGCATGGTAAGTGGGACAATCAGGAGATTGACTTACAAAAAGCACTTTTCAGCCAAACAAAAATGCTAATGTAAACATACCCTGACAGCTCTATACACTGTTGGAATCCATGTTTGTTCATGCTTGAAGTTAAACCTTAAAATGAAGGCTAAATTTAAGAAGTCTAGCTGGGAACATGGAGGAAAGCTGATATATTAGTTAGAAGAGAGAAGTGTGTCTTCATCGGTTAAAGTTAATTAGCAATATCAGAACTGTCATGGTTTAACCCCAGCCAGCAGCTAGGACCATGCAGCCACTTGCTCACTCTCCCCATTTGAAAGGAGGAAGAGAATCAGAAGAGTAAAAGTGAGAAAAAACTCGTGGGTTGAGATAAAGACAGTTTAATAGGTAGAGCTAAAGCTGCACATGCAAGCAAAGCACACCAAGGAATTAATTCACTGCTTCCCATCGGCAGGCAGGTGTTCAGACATCCCCAGGAAAGCAGGGCTCCATCACACGTAACCGTTACCTGGGAAGACAAACGCTATCACTCCAGACATCCCCCCCTTCCTCCTTCTTCCCCCAGCTTTATATACTGAGCATGACATCGCATGGTATGGAATAGCCCTTTCATCAGTTGGGGTCAGTTGTCTGGACTGTGTCCCCTCCCAACTTCTTGTGCACCCCGACCCTTCTCACTGTCAGGGTGTTACGAGGAGCAGAAAAGGCCTTAAGTGCTTAGCAACAACCAAAAACATCAGTGCGCTATCAATGCTATCTCTCATCCCAGATCCAAAACACAGCATTACACCAGCTGCTAGTAAGGAAGTCAACTCTATCCCAGCTGAAACCATGAAAAGAACATATTTCTTACAAGGAAGAGGAGAGCCCTTATTTTATTTCCAATTTTTTGCAAGGTCATCAGAATAGTCTTCTAATCTTTGTTAACTTAACACATGAAAACAAGGAATTAGAGTGCAAATGGAAAAGAATAAATAGGAAAAATAAATATCAGGTTGGATAAACAGGACAAGATCTCTAAGAGTGTGAAGACAGCAGCTTCCAAAGAATGATTTCAAACAACAAATTGGATTTTTAGAAAACCAATTCCTTTTGAATATGCTTTGTTTCTGGAATGTCCAGGCCCAATAGTACTTTTAGCATCTGTAGCAGTAAGTGTCTTCATTTATTAATTTTAAATGGATATAGCATTAGAATTTGCAAAAATTGTATATAGGATTTTTGGATGAAAAACTTTAGTATTCAGCTCTTTTTTTCCATAGGCTCAGTGTGTCTTCTGGTTTGCAATAGGGTCCCTGATTCCATGGGTGATGCCATGATATAGACAAGAGCAGTAATAGCAGCCACACACCTACGTCATGCATTTTCTGTATTTTCTGCTAACTGTATTCCTCTACCCACTCAGTTTTTTAGTGTCTCGGGCAATACTGCTTGGCAGTATTACTTATCCCATCCAAATGGCAAAGCTCCATCCAAATGGTTATTATTAAGAAGAGAAGACCTGATCATTATGGTCAGTCTCCAATTAAAATAGGCAAGCATAAAACAGTTATTTCATGAAGACTTTTCCCAGAATACAGTTGTAAGCCATAAAAAAAGATTTATTTAATGTATAAATAAACTGATATTAGTATTGACAAGTGTGGAAAGCCTGTAGCACATGATGTTCTTTAATTGTCCTGGCCCAAATCTAAGAGGATGTTTTCAAGGAAAAAAAACGAATCAAGGGAAGGCAAAGAATCTATGATGCTCATGAAATGTTACTGTCTACATCATGATTTGTAAATCAACATCAAATGGTCCTGAACGAACATGCTCCTGTACTTCTCTAACTTCTCAGTATATGCCTAAATGCTTTGACTATGCATCGATGTTAAATCATGACCTAGTAGTGAAGAAAATCTCAAAAACTAAGAAGAATTTAGTTAACTGTGTTAAATTGGTTTTGTGGTTGTTTCTTATTAAAGATGAAAATCTAGAAAAGGTTTCATAAAATCTGGCAAAGCATTCCCATAGGAGGGGCAAACTTAATTAGAATTTCATGGGCTGTCCTGAGATCACAGCTCACAAATACTTTATTTAGGATCATTCAAATCAAGGGACTGTATTTGTTGATACAATAGATCTCCTTTAGCCCTGTCATCCTAAACAATATACTTGTTAATAGTAAACTTATCTATTGTGGTATTTATTTGAATTCTATGGGGAACAGTCTGCAGGTGATCAGATAGCACACCCACATTATCTAAAGGAAAATCAATGGGGAGAAAGGATACCACACAGAATTATTCTTTAGGGACACCTGGTGGCGCCTGAGATGAAGTGAAGATGCTGCTTTATTCTGGAGAATATCTGCATAGACGAAATTAGGCGTCTACTCAAGTGCTGTGTCCTTCTGCAGGTACCTACACCTCTCAACTCATTACATAGGGAGTTAAGATTCCTACATATAGGTGCTCAGACCTCATCTGTTGGCTTTAGCATTGGTAACTACTTCCCGGTATCTGACTCACCACTCTGCCAGTGCTTGCTGTTCTGTACTGCTTCCCTAGGATCTGTGGTTCACAGTCCTAGCGTGCGTAGTTTCAACTGTGGACCATTTAATAAACCACAGTATGTGCTGCAGTGAAGGAGGAACCAGTGGGTGTTTAACTTTGCTGCAGGGTGCTAAGCACTGGTAGATGGATCCCTGGTACAAGGATATCTTACACAGCTTCGAGTACACCCAGAGGATGATAATCAGAGCCATTAGTGAGATGTCTGAGATTGAAGGGCTAGTGAGATGGTACTCCTCTAAGCTTTACCCTTCAGTGTAATAGGTCTTTCTTAATAAGCTTTGCTACTGATTCTGGAAGCACATAAATACATGCATGGTTAGAAAGTACAGTCAGGTGCTGTCTCATGCAGAATAATGGCAATGCAATGAAAATGCAAATAATTTAGAACCATGCATCTTGATCAAATTTTAGCCTGCTCGCAAGAAACAATGTATGTGATGCAGTTAGCCTTCACGTAATACAGCAGCAAGCACCTGATGAAGCTTATGTGATTGAAATGGTATAGAATGCATAGAAGAAAATAAAACCAAAGGAAGAGAGTTGAGTGTCTGATTATGCCACTGCACAAAGAAGCATTTGAGATGTCTGGTATAGTAACAGTGCAACCTTTCATCTACAGTTAAACTATGTATTACAGCAGCAATTACACAAGGGGAAGAAATTCCCCAAGATACGCAGTAATTTGCAGTTCTGTCTGCCTTTTACAAGGTAATACTTCAAAAAAGAAAACTGCAGTTAGTTTGATGTGAGAACACCGAATTGTTAGATTCTATAATAGCCATATTGTGCTGCCCAGTCCTTAGTTTTCTTCTGTTTTCCCATCTGCCTCATTGTACCCATCTGTTATCTTCTTAAAACATACATATAAAAACCTAACTATTAAATAAAGGAAATAACATGTTTGTTCTGTTTATAAAGTGCCTAGCACAATTGAATCTCAATTTGTGGCAAAGTATTTTCTTCAAGCCTTGTTATACAAGCAATAATTTTTTTCTAACAATTAGCAGCAGTTTAGACAGTAACCTGATGTAATCTTCAAAGCACTAAAAGAATAATGCAGGTTCACAATCTAATCTGAAGCAAGCTGTTTAGGGGGATTTGTTTGTAGAATGAATTACCCAAAACTAGAGCATTGGTTTCCACATTTAGTGAGTATCCCACTGATAGAAAGGGATTTTGATATTTGATGTCCCATCTACTCAATTGCTATGATTTTTTAGGGTGTGATAGTTAGCACAGGAATATTTACTCTCTGGATTTTGCAAAGGGCTATTTTAAAAAAAAACAAACAGTGGTGACAGGAATTTCTCTGATCAAATAGCCAGAAAAAATATATTCTGCAGCTGCTCTTCCTCCTCCACCACACCCATAACCCTTAAAGTGGAGGATGGAGGAGACTAGAGATACCAGTAAAGGCTATCAAAGGCATGACTATCACCAAATGCTTATGAGAAGAATGCTCAGATGTTAGGAATGGAAACATTATAATAGTACAGTAAAGTGCATACATACAGCCATGTAAGAGGTTTAATTACCCTTTATGATGGGAATCAACATTGCCAAACAAGTAATTGCATATATTGTTTCGGACAGGTTAAAAAAAAAAAAAAAAAAAAGGTGCTTGGCCAAATGTGAAGATTTGGCCATTTCCGGCCATAACTCCAAATTTGCTCTTAAAATCCAATTGTCCTCTTCTCCAAAGACTGATTTCTTCCATGAGATATTTTTCAATATCTTAATTTTATGACACACGTAAATTATTACAGATGGTTATGTTCCCTGGGTAGTGCAGAAACCCATTACAGCTATGTCCACGTTAGTAAACGAACCATGCCTGGGAATATTCCTAGGCACTGAGGCCAACTGGCACAGAACGGCTGGTGTCTGTGCTAGCAAACTGTCCTGGCTGCCAAACAAACTGCACGTTGGGAATTGTCCCTGAACCGTTGTAACCACCAAGCTGTGCCCAGGAGTTAGTCAGAGAGAACGTCAGGGCCCCAAGCAAGAGGCTAGGGAATAACCTGTCAGTCGGCTAGCGTAGGTGATCATGGTCCAGTGACCCAGAGTGTTCCTGAACACGCTTGAATTTCCCAGTATGGAAGTAGATGGACTGTGAATGTCAAGATTGCCAGAGCCTTGAACTCCAAAAGCTTTGCTAGTTGAATTTAGGCTGCTCTCTCCTCACATTCAGCTGCTGCTTCCAAGAGCACGCTATGTTTTCTTACATCCAGGCATGCCCTTCAAGTAGTTCACATAGCCGTGAAGCAGAGGGACCTGACCTCATTTCCAAAAGCCAACAGTAGGTTTCTTTGCTTATCTTTGCTGATCTATACCAGCCTCTTTCACACAGGGGAACTTTGTCTCATGCAGAATGCTCTGTGCACCTTCGCTCTCCCTAGTCAGCAAAATAATTAGCCGTAGAAGCTGTTGTCCAAGGTCTTTCAGTTATGGCTGTGTCTCTCAGAAGCAAGAAAGGATGTTTCTAGGCCATCTGCTGTCATCATCTCTGGGTTTTATATGATGCTTTGAGTTACTGTATTCCTCGTATCAGTGGTTTAGGATCCATTGTGAATTACCTTTCTGAATAATCCTTTTGAATTACCAGATTGAGGGGGCTGATTTCACACACCACCTCCCTAGTCAGTGCCAGGTGTTAATTCTGCTAAAATTCTGTAAGTGCTTATTCATGAGCAGGTGACTTTACTGGGGCCGGCTTCCTCATTGCATCAAATCAGTTAATGTAAAGCAGTCAGCTATTAGGTGAAGTCTACTTGAATAACCTGTTGCAGGTAGCAATGTTGTAGAATTAGTGGGACAGAGATCTCCCTCTGGATACCTCCAAGGCATTTCCCTCTACTGACTGCCTAGGAAACGTAAGTGCTTACTTTTAGAGAACTGCTTTTAAGGAAAAGTTAGGTGTGTAAATTATAAGGAGGAGTTTCATTCCTTTGTGCTTTTAATAATCTCTTTTAAAATAAAATAATAAAAAGTCTAACTGGTTTGAGCCAGAAGCGTTAAATACACATTAGCGATGTTGCTTATCAAAATAACAGTGATTATAAGACTTGCAGCTGAAGATCAGAAATACCAAGGTCCAACAACTGTCTTGCAAATTTCTTTACCCAGCTGCAGCTGTTTTAACCTCTCTGCTGACAGTTGTGGAATGGGGATTTTATATGTCACAAATAAAATTCTGCAAACGTTTGTCCACCTTGATTCATGATTATACCGGGACTGGAGAGCATGAAATAAAATTCTTTCAGAACTGGCCTTCCTAAAATTTGGCAGTACTCTACCCTAGGGCAGAACAGTATACCTATTACTCAAGTGTTCATGACTTGCATGTTGGAATGAGCTGCTTTATCATGCAGATAGAAATGCTTCTGTGGGCTAAGGAGATTAAATATCTTTCTGAATTGTGCTTGAACTGTGGTCCTCTAATAAGGCAGGGTTCACTGAATCATTCAACAGAAATCAGAATACTTTCCAGAGCAGAGAATACTCTTTTTTTTTTTTTTTTTTTTCTCCCAGCAACAAAAGGGAAGACACACAAATACCCCTGCCACACACTGGTAGGCTTATAAAGCCTCTTTGCAGGGACACATAATATCTTATGTAGCCTTAGGAAGAAGAAAATGGAAAAACAAAATTAAAATACTGGAAAATAAGATTGCCCAGGCATCGCCAGAAAACTGACTAAATAAAACTGTTGAAAAACAAAACATAACCCTTTTAGAACTAGCAAATAGGATATTGTGTTTGATAGCCAAGTGGCTGAGTACTTTATTCACAGGGTCCAATAACAAACTGGATTATTACAATGAGGGCAGGAGTGACCTGGACTCCTATATAGTGGAGAAGCCAGCACTCAAGGAATTTCCTACTTAGCATGTTAACCAGTAACCCGAGCCTATGAAAGACTTACTCCCGTTCCCATTACTGTAAATTATCACAAGTAAAAATGTTCTTTAACTTCTGAGCCTCATGATTAACTTTGTTAATTTTCTAGCCAACACATATAAAATTGTTGTTCGGTTTTCCAGACCTCTGAAAAATAAGGAGTTATATTACAGTCACAGCTCTGTATGGTGGCAAAAATTATTCTGATTTGAATTATTTCTTAATCACTAAAGTGAAAGATTTGTTCCAAAAATTAAAGAGTGGCTGTACCAGCAGTAGCTTGTGGTTAGACTGGCAAAGCCCTGGCCAGCCCATCACATCTGAGCTTGACCCAAAGGGTTCAGAGGACGGGGGGTACGTTCCCCAGGCATGCCATGACCCAGCAGAGCTCAGAGCCACTGATACAGGCGGAGGGGTTTTTGCTTTTACAGTTGAACTGTTGTTCATGTAAAATTTGGCTAAATTATTGGTAAAATAATACACAAAGATCAATCAAGTTTGCTACTTGATTGGTCAATATTTGCAAAGACGTGTGAAGTGTTTAAAATTTGCCCAGGACTTTTAGTATAAATAATTAAAATGTTTTATTAGAAGACCAAGAGAAAATTTAGTACTCTTTTGTGACGGATTTCCTTTTGAGTAAAACATGTCTTATCAAAGCAAAAATGGATGTCAGGTTTTTAGTCTTCAAAGAAAGACTTTTTCTCCTTGATAGTGTAAAGGAAAGGAAGTTTTAGTCATTACTTTAAAAAAAGGAAAAGTTAACACATCAGGCATATCAACAGTCAAATTGTGAAATTTCATCTTGACTGTATGAATTCTTGAAAATAGAAGAGAGATCCTAATTCTCCTCCAAGATTGTACTTACTGCATGTAAATGAAAATTACCCTCTGGACAAAACAAGCAATCTGGGGTACTTTGATTGTTTTGGTTGCTGTTATTGATTGTTTAAACAAAAGTGGAAGGGGGGGTGGGGAGGGAAGGGGAGGGGAGAGGAAGAGACAAATCCCAATAAACTAGAAAGCGTAATATCTTCCACTCCATTGCAAATTGATTTCTGACCTCAGAGATGTTTTTCATTGGAAGAAAGATTTATACAGAGTGAAATAAAATGTATTATTTACAAGCAGATTATGATAACCTCTTCACCTCCTCCTCACAAATTTTTCTAGACAAAATCAGGGTTTCAGCCTGCAAAAAAAACATCTCCCTAGAAAATATTTGGTCTATAAAATAGATTAAAATCCTGATGGTGTCTCTGTCTTGCTCTATTATGTCAATAGTTATTTTGCCACTTTTTTGCACAATGTGAGCTAAGCAGCCAAGCTACAGACAGCAAAGTACCCTGTAGACATGAATTTTAAAAATGAAAGTAGGATGAATTTTAAAAAATTAATTTAAATTACCTTTCTACTTCCCTAATCTTTAGATTCTCTGTTTTGATTTAATGCTGAGAGACTGTTTTGCAAACAGCTTCTGTCAGAGGCTGTGTTCTGGTCTGTCCTGAACAGAAGTACCTTATGAAAGGGCCATGGCCAAATTCAAGGCAACCTTAAGTTCACCTCCTGCTCCTGCCATAGCTGTCAGAGGAACCCAGGCAGGGCCAGGGAGGTGGCATCGCAGCACCTTTGTCACACTGCTAGAGGTCCCTTTCCCCCAGGCTGCTGCCAAGGTGACAGCCGGCACCTCTGCAGATGGTGACCCTGCAGGTCCCATCATGCTGTGTTGAGAGCATACTGCAGCTCCAGGGGAACATCAGGGATTCAATGAGCCATTGGGAGCTAGTGGGACTGTGCGCACTTTTTATGTGTGGCATGTGGGCATAGCTTATGTGTTTCTGTCTTTATTGGGGTCTCCACAGTGTTACGTTTGTAATGTTGAGTTATGCCAGACTATCTCAGTTATGGTGATATCAACTTTAGGTACGAAATGCAAAATGTAGAGAGCAAGCAAATGTATTTTAGGTAAAAGTTTTCTGAATAAAGCAAACGATGATGTGGATTTAGATGATATGTATAATTTAAATACGTGTTAGCTTTTTTTAAAAGGTATGTGGAGTGCAGGAAGTTTTGGAAAGAAAAATTACTTTATAAAGGCTGTGATGTTCTCTCAATGAAAACAGAAACAGAGGTTTTGTTTGTTGGGTTGACGCCAAGAGGAGTTTTCATCTGTGCATGATTGCTTTTGTAGATCTGGAGACTCAACAGCCAGAATATGGAATCTCAATGAAAACAGCAACAGCGGTTCCACTCAACTAGTTTTGAGGCACTGCATAAGAGAAGGAGGACATGATGTCCCCAGCAATAAGGATGTGACTTCATTGGACTGGAATGTAAGCTAACTTCTAAGACCATGCATAGTTTTTAAGTGTCTAAATTTAATTCAGAGGCAATTACAGCTGCTGCTCTGTATCTTTTATATCTGAGGTGACCAGAAGCTCTGTCCTAACCTACTGACCTCTTGTTTTAAATACTGCTACTAAGCTGAACTTTCCCCTATATGCTTTAGTTTTCCAGGACTGTTGCCATCTTCAAGATAATTAATGATGTATTTATATCTCTGTTTTAGGAGCATGGGTAAAAATAAACTTAGCTAACTTTAAGATTGAACAGGCAATCTATGTAGTAACAAAGCCTGATTAATAATATATTTGCATCTCATAGTTATATTTTGGCACGTAAGGACATATAAGCACCAGCTATACTTTTTATGAGGTTGGACTATCAAGACCCTCTCTCATTTGAATTATGCTGGGCATAGCAAAACATGTTCACATTATTGTCTTTCTCTTGGTCGGAGCATGTATAGTCATTCTCTTTTTACCTACCCACCTTCTGGGTGGAACTGTTTTGCCTGATGCCCTTTTTACTTTCATCCTGCAAAACCTTCTGTCTTAGATAATATGGTCCTGCACAGAGAAGACTGAAGTGAGCGGAGAGGACAGGTATTGTTAAGAATCCCCAGTGTCTGGGCAGTGTCTTTGAGCAGCTTTAAGGCTGCTTCATGCCTCCTTTCTGCCACCAAGCATTGTAAAAAGAACTTATAAGACCTTGCAGGTACCTTAATTAATTTTGAGATCACTTGCATTCTGTCTGTTTTGCTGGTATTGGTATAGACAGCGTGATCGCATTAGTCTTGTTTTCATAGGAATACAGATTAAAAATTAAGTATCAGAAAGCATTCTCAGCAGTTACATACAGTCTCAGTTGCTGGCCAGAGACCAAGATTCGATTAATCTTTGCTGCAATATTATTGTTCTTCAGGCGAGCTAGGTGCTTCACAAAAATAAAAGATAATGCCACTGCACAAATCAGCTTCCCCTATGTATTTTGTATTTGGCACAATGAAAGAAGTTGGTGAATAGTACAGAAAGCAGAGATAGGTTAACAAAGCAAATAAAGTTAAAACCCAAGAATGTTCATTACTTCTTCCCTGTGGATATCACGGTGAAGAAAAATAGTTGGGAAAAACTGAATTGAGGAGTAGGAAAAGAGTAATTGAAAGAGGAAAATATGTAAAGGCGAAGAACAGTTATGAGAAATGTTGTCATTTCAAACATACAGGGCATCCTCTAGTAGTTCCTGTAGTACTTCTCCTGTAGTAGTTCCTTACCTTTCCGGACTTCATTGATCACTGATACTTCACTTGCATTGTGCTAGTACTGAATATAAGGAAATGTTCCTATTTTAAACACTTGAAGTGCTTCCAACTTACTTCGAGTTTTCCAAAGAATGTGAATTACCACCAACAAATTTGAATAAGCTATACATCTAGTCCCTTAGCTTTCTTTCCCTTTTCTCTTTTTGCTCTTGTCACCTTTGTTCTGATCAGAGGTCCAGATAAGTATATATCACACAGAAGCTGGCTTAGTTTTTGGAATTTTTCCCCCTACATCATTATACATTTGAGTTAAATCTACAGCTGCTCTGACTCACTGTTTTTGGTATGTTCTAAAGGACTATTTTATGCCTTTTCCTAATTTTCTATTCATGATGCTAGAAATGCCATCTGCCTTTATTGTTTATTTAGAACCATAATATTAATCATATTTCACTGTGAAATTTTAACACTGGTGATATTAAATCGCTCTTCTCTGGTTTATGTGATTTGTGTTACAATAAGAAAGGTTATTTCTAGAGGCCATATTTAGATCATGTCCTTTGGTACCAAGGGTAGGATTCATCTCCCTTAGGTTTAACCACCTAAACTAGTCATCTAGACTCCCTCTTAAGTCAGCAGAAGCAGAGACGTGAGCTTTTGTGCTGGTCTGGGCAGAGCGTAAAGCAAATAGGATCATGAATTACACTCCGGAGGTGGGTGATGCTGTTAGTTACAGAGGGAGACTAGGTCACACTCTTAAACTAACTCATAACTTCTGGATGTCTGGAGATAGATGGGATGAATCTCACTGCTAATCCAGGTGCTGAAATGTTTAAAGATTAAACGCCCAGCTCTGACAGTACTCATCTCACCAGGTTGCAGAGTCGAGTTCCTTTTTAATTATTCGCATTCTGGCCCAATAACTGTAGCATTTTTGGCTGCAGAGGAGGTATCCTTCAGTGAAGGGCTGCCTCCAGCAGAATAGATCTAATTTGCTGGTTGCAATTCCTGGGCTTTTTTTTCTCCTTATTGGAACCCATGAATCCAGCTTTTCTCAGGCTGTCCATCATGGTACTGTGCCTCTGAGCACGTGTGGAAGTCTGTCTGTAGACAAGTAGGAAGCAGCTTCTTTGTGGTAGATAGCGTTCAAGGTGTTGACCGTGAATGTAGGTGGCTCGGGTGTTTAGGTCCTTCTTTCAAGTTTAGGTGCCTAAATTTCACTGAAATGGGATTTAGTCAGGATTTAGATGACCGGTTGATGTTTTATAGGCTCTTTATGTCTAAGAAGTAGTATCAGTTTGTTATCTGGAGGAATCCCATAGAATTTGTTATATCTTATTTTCTTTTTCTAATCCTTTTGATTAAATTGCTCTTATCTGACTGTTTAGCCCAGTATTTCACAATATGTTAGAGGGTTTTATTTCCTCTTTGCTGACTTCAGTAATAACCTTTAGTTTAAATCATAGTATAAGCTGTCTGAATGTGTGGGCTCAGGTTTCCCATAAATCACAATGCACAAACCTTAAAAAAAAGAAATGAAAAGAAAAATGTTCATTGAAACAGATTTCATCTGGTATCAACCTTTGCCATTTATATGTATCCCAACAGAGTGACGGAACACTATTGGCTACAGGCTCATATGATGGTTTTGCAAGAATATGGACAGAAGATGGTAAGTCAAACAACATTTATTGTTCTTAAGCATCGAACAGCAGTGAACTATAATTTGGATGTTTTGTAAACAAATTGTAATATTAACCTCTTCTTTATTCCAGGTAACCTTGCAAGCACCTTAGGTCAACATAAAGGTCCAATATTTGCCCTGAAATGGAACAAAAAGGGGAATTATATTTTAAGTGCTGGTGTTGATAAAGTGAGTTTTAAAAATACGTTTTTCTAACATGTAAATGTGCTGACTCAGTAAGCTTGTGCTGTTGAATTCTGTAAGATTACTTTTTTCTCCTCCAGCCTTCCTGGAGAGTTTGCTTTTCTTTAATATGTTTTGGTGCATGTTGATTACATTTTTGAGGCTGCATAAATGTGTACTATTTTTATGTAAAAGGTTTTACTTAAAAAAACCAACTCCACTTGCCCCCTGTGTAAAATTGCATCATAAATGGTTCTCAGTTAAGGAAAGAACTGTTTCTACTACTTATGTTTATAATTTCATCGACTGACTATTTCCAGAAAGGAAATGATCTTAACGATACTTGACCTTTTAGCTTATCTAATTATTGCAACACTTGTATTTGAATAAAATAGATATGACTTCCTATGCAAATATGCAAAAAAATGGTAGTTCTGAACTCCAAATCAAGCGAAACATGGTAGTTTCAGCTGAGTGCATAGTAGAGATTAAAATGAACAGACGACTGATGATGATGAGCACAAATCCATTAAAACTGAAACTGGAAAGTACACAGCATTCATCTTCCTAACTTTTGATGTCTACAAATTAGACATCCTTGGCTTCCCTCGTAAAATTGGGAGAGAAAAATGGCACTTCCAAGTTGGTTGTATGGCCAAGATGGGTTGTATGGCGTGTGTTGCAGTGAGCTGCCCTGATAGTGCTCCTCTCCAGCAACTGACAGAGGGAGTCTAGGGAAACCAGCTCAGGCTTGTACATCTGATTTGTAGGCTAGATGAATCCCTATATCTTCACATACTTGTGAAAATGGGAATTTATTTTTATTCCTTTTAATACTGGCTTATATTCACCTACACTTGTCTTCCAATCGTAGTTCCATTTTTCTGCCAAACATGTTCCCAATAACAGCAGTGATTCTTTAGATGATCCATTGCCAGCAAGATGAGTCATCCTTCATTTATTTTCTGGAAGCATATACTTCCAATACATTGACAATTCACTCACAAGGTGGTATTGAGCTCTACAGGGTAGTTGCTTACATGTGCTGTAAGTATGGATTAAACCTGTAGTAAGCAAATTACACTTCTGTCTGTCCCACCACAGTGGCAAGAAATGATATGTACTGTGCTGCTAGACAAACATTTCACTGGTGGTTTAATTGTTAGAAATGTAGTATTGCGTAGTTTTGGAGTAGAATTCAGTTTGCATCTTTGAAAAGGGGAAAAAGTCCTCTTTGAAGAAGACAACTGAAACAACTGTAACAAAATGCGTATTAAAAATGTGTACTGCTGTCATCTAGCATTATTCAGACAGAATATGCCCATCCTTAGTAGTTATATTACTTCATGTAGGTGTGATACTTCCTTATTACACTTAGATTATTATTCTGTAATGTTTGGAAGTGATTTCTGTTTTTTCAGCTGTTCAGCACACAAGGCTTTCTGCAGTCAATAATTTTATCAGTCCATCTTTTAGAATTGCTCCTCAGTGAGGGTGCTCTCCGTTTGTTTTCTTTGAGCTGAACAGTCACTAATCTTTTTTTCCCCCCTTCTTTCGGATGCAGACAACAATAATTTGGGATGCTCACACAGGAGAAGCTAAACAGCAGTTTCCTTTCCATTCAGGTAATTTCTGCATAACTCTTGTTGGTAAAATGAAATGCAGTTTGTAATTTTGTCAGAGTTATCCTTTTGTAAAAACCTATCTGCCAGAGAGAAGTTTGAACCAAGCTTTTTGTGCTTTAACTATCCTGTGTATCATGGCTTGTGGGTTTATTCTTTTTTCAGAAAGACTGGGTTCTGTGAGAATCAGCTTTGAAAGTCAAACTGATTCTAGGAAAGGATTTATACACCAGCCATGTCTACCTAGCTGAATGATTCTGTCATTATCTATGAGCTTGAATAGTACCAAGCAGTGATTTATGAAGACACTTTTTGGTGGAAGTGTCTGGGTGGAAGTGTCTTCCACTCTTCCTGCTCCTGTTGCAATGAAGCCGACTTGAGACAGAAGCAAATGGATCTCTCATGCAGCTTGTATTCACCACTGAAAGCATGAAAGTCCGCAGGAATTTCTTAACTTTTAATTTTGACTTGAAGTTCTTCAGTATTTTTTTTCTCTGATTATCAGAAGTCAGTTGCCAACCTTGAGTTTCAAAATCTCGCTGCACCAAAACTTTTCTTGCATGGTTGTTTATACATCTGATCTGCTTCCAGAAGACAGGAGATGTCACAGATATTAAGTAACCTTGAGCAACAGGCAGTCATTGACATAATCTTAAATTCACCTGAGACCAGACTTGTAAGGTGATGACTGAATTCATGATCCAAACTGGATAAGTTGTCACAGTGAAGTATTTTTAAGGGACATAGTCAAACTGAGTTTAAAACCACCAAATATTCCAGATTCTGATGCTAGAAATGTTTGTCTTCCTGTGTGCTCACTGTAACTAATAATTTTTTTAATACAGCAGGCTTTCACGAGGTGCTTAATGGTGTTTAAAAACATGTATTTTACTACTCATTTTCAAACGTTTATTTGCACATGTTTTTTGACTCAATTTCTAGTTTTCTCATTCTCACATTTTCACATATGTTACAAGTATGCAGGAGCAATTGAAGTGGTTATTGAACAGAAGACAAAAAGTATGTGCATGCACACAGCAGATCCATACTCTGCATTTTGTCACTCATCTTCTTGCTTATTAATTCAACTGTCAGTTTGGAGGAGCCAGTGTCTGCTGACAGATTTTCTCACTGTGGCATTTCTTTATCTATCGTAACTGTTCCACAAAAGCAAACTGTGCACTGTATAGTGCTGTAGTTAATGAAACTCTTAAGCCTTCTAATCCCTAACTATTGATCTAAGTTGTTGCAGATTCAGAACTTACAGAATCATGTTCACTGATGTGTAGCTGTCTTAGCAATGATGTGCATCAAGGACATATCACTCCATTCCCCTTTTAGCAAGTTGAAAACTTAACTACGTCTTGCAGTGCAGTATGCACTGGGGAGTGCATACTGCAGTATTCACAGGGAAGTAAAGCAGTTCGTTATTAAGGAAACTGTTGATAGCATATGTCCAACAATAAGCCCTTTAAAATCAGTTGGAGCCTTTGTCCTCACAGAAGTCTAAAGCTACAAAGACCTTGTCCTTCTTGCATCACTTACTCACCAGAGCAAAGTAACAGCAGTTTCCTTACCGTATCTGGAATCTGAAAATCTTGTCTACGCTAGGATTAAAGGTGGCATTTTAACAATTAAAAGTCTAGTCTAGACAGACTACAGTTCCTTTAACACATAGTTGTGTGGTGTACTTCTTTGCATACTTCTTTGAAGTCCAGAGATAGTTAGCCTGACAATAACATAAATTTTTTACTCTCGGCTGCTTTACAACAACTTGTTTAGTTTACAGCCATATGGACAGAACTGTCATGTTAAAGAAGTAAAGGAAGACTCCTTTGTCTAGGCCTTGAAGGCCTCTTTAGCACTGATGTTCCCATGTAACTTTAAGGTTTTATGGTCCAAATATGTAACTATGTGGATAAGTAGCTTCTATGGTTTCATTATTCTTTGCAAAACTATGAGTCATCATAGGGCATTTGATCAAAATACGTGTTCACAATGCTTATTTCTTTAAAGCAGAGTGCAATAATCCAGTTTTCACATCTACTGATAGATGCAGACTGATGTCTATGCATGCAAGAACAAATTGGTTAAGTGATACAATAAGAAGCATTTGTATGACCCAGTTTTAGACATCTAAGTGCTCTGAATCACTCCCTGCAGACATTTAACTCTCTCCACTTCTGAGCTTCTAATTCTGAATCACACCTAAATTTGATCAGAAAAAGCTTAAATTAACTGATAATTATTGTAACACTTTTATTGTTGGTATTTATTTTAGCTGTATTTCTTAGGGGTTTGTTGCTGCTTTTATTAGATGATATTCTAATTGTTTTTATGCAATTGGCTAGTATCCTGTGGTTTTGGAGACACTTTGGCAATTTGATTACTTGCATCAAAAAACATGTTTGGTTGTTTTTTCCAGACCATTTTCTGTAGTTACTTATCCAATAAACATATGATTAAATATACCAATAAATGAATCGGTATTAATTATCAACACTCTATGATTCAAATTATGCTGCAATGCAAATGCATTGCTTTAGGTGCCAGTAGCTCTCAGAAAATTACTTTTTAACTCATGTATCATACTAGATACTAGCCCTCAAGGCATATTGCTATTAATGAAGATAGATTTTTGTTTGCTCTGAAACAGTAATATGAAGCTTGCAGCATAAAAATAAAGACAAACAGGCAGTTAGAGAAACAAAATCGTTTTCTGTTTCATGATCCTTATTCATGTTCATTGGAAATCTCAGAAGTAATCAGCCTTCCTCACACCGTTTTCCTTTGTATTTCTGCAATTTAGAAATCCCTTGCCTATCACTCAGAATTATTGAGCTTTTTCATTAACATTCTAAAAAATATATTTTTTTTTAAACAATTTCAGCCCTCCATTCTCATTTAGGGAGCTACCTGATGATTTGGAACATGACATGGTTCAGTCTCATCTTGCAGTTCATTAAAATTATAGCACGAAAAAACATACTTAAATATAATAGGCCTGGCAGCACGGATATCTTTTCACCTCTGTATTACAAAATTATTTATCTGAACGTACTTGAATAAGGTATTTCTTGATTTCATTTAAATGCTAAACTTGCATTGTATTGTTGCAAGCAAAGAGATTCAACTTTGCTTCCTATATGCTGGTCTTGTTCTGACACATTTGCTTCTCACAGGAGTGTGCTGAGAATGAAGATTTCTGTATTTTAGCAAGTCTTATGTCATCCTCTGGAGGGCAGCTAAACTCTCTCTTGAGCAAAAAACCACATAGCAGTCACACAAACACAAGCAAGCTCCATGTCAGGAGTTCCCTCCTACTCCTGCGCATGCTTTCAGTCTGCAGTGCCATGCTGTGAAAGGGGGGGTTTTGATGTTTTTTCCACACTTTGCCAAGTGTGTGTGTTGCACACAGGCACTAGTTAGATGTTTATGTGCTGTGTACAAAGTTTCATTACTTCAGTCCTGGCTAATGTCAAACCCTCTACAGAAACTCTTCCTCTCATTTCAGATCAGCTTTATCAATGTCTCTATCTTAAATCAGTCCCCAGCTAAATTAAACTGAAAGTAGATATTATTAATCCATGTGTCTGCAGAGAATGGTAGGTTTTTGTTGGTGGTTGCATAAAGATAGTGCAAAGGATGATGGCCACCTGCTTCTTCTCCTTCCCGTGTGTTGTGCCTGGCATTCACAGGAACATTTTTTCTAACCCAGATGAAGTTATCCATGTTTTTTCTGGATTAGTTTCTTTGCTGAGCTGGTTTACAGAGGAATGAATGGTAGAGAAGTGTCCAGCAGGAAGGGTGGAGGCAGATTGTTTCGTCCCCTCTTACGTAACTTTACCCAAACGATTCTGATAAATAGGTGCCATTCAGAGCATCCAGATTACCCACTCCAAGAGAAAAAATAATTTGTGCCCTTCTGGCTGTCACTGTCATCCCAGTAACTGGTTGTAGGTGACAGGCCAAGAACTAGCTTTTAGTCTGTTTGATCCAGATGGGTGACAGGAGGAAAATGATTTGGGATAACTGTTTCTTTGCTGTGTTCCTTGATGTTCTTTCCATTGTTTGTACTTCACAGCTCCTGCTCTGGATGTAGACTGGCAGAACAACACTACTTTTGCCTCCTGCAGCACTGACATGTGCATTCATGTATGCAGACTTGGCTGTGATCGTCCCGTTAAAACCTTCCAAGGACACACAGTAAGTTTAAGAAGTCTAAAATGTTAAAGTCACAGCAGCATGTTACGATGATGGCAGATGATGTGTTTGGAGGGTGTGTTCTAGCACCAAAGTTGTTACATCCCATTGCTTTCCTAAAACCATATTCCTCGGGAGTGACTCACTGCCTGTGAGAAGGGATAAACTGTTCTACATCACTGTAGGAGGCAAAACCTGCAGCTTAAACAGTGAGATTATTTATAAGTAGCATGAGCTGCAGACTAAGGGCACATTAATAAATAAGATTATTTTTTTCCGCTGGCTTAATTTCCTTTAGTAAATGAGAACTATGAATAAGGAGAGAACAATTTACCTCCAATCATTGTTCAGTTTTAGAATCAATTTCATCTAATAAGATCTATTTAAGATGTATTTCCCCCCCTCTTTTCCTGGTGGTATTTAATGACTGTCAAAGGCTAGTTTTTCTAGTTTTCATTCATGAGAAAACCACTGTCATATACTGACCTGTAATTTAGATATTAACTTCCAGAACTTGCTGTTTCCCCACTGAGGAAAAATTGCGCATTTGGAGACCTTTAGCTAGTTTGTGGTTAAACCGATGTTTCATGATAGGTTGTACATTCCTACCAACAGACTGGTGTTTTTCATGATTATATGAAATGCACCATTTTGCACATGCTCTAAATTTTTATTTCAGATATCTGTACAGTTCCTTTTAATTATGACTGAAACATGTAAAATGGATAAAGCAAAATGTAAATGTTTTCCAGGATTATTTTCACCGAGCCACTGAGACAATTTATGTTTTTAAAAAACAGGCTTTCCCTTTTTATGAAATGCTTTTTTTCCCCATATGTATGACCTTCAAAAAAGCACAGAAAACTTACTGATTACCAAGGGGATACAGTAGGCTTAGTTAATTACAAAGTGCTATAAAGATTGATAGAGAAAGCACCGTAAACTATTCAATATTCCATGATGGATTTTATTTGCACATACACCTCTGTTTAGAGAGACCGGCATTGTTGTAGAGCTGCAATACTAAGAATATTAAACTCCACAAAACTTTACATCCCACCAGTATTTTGTATTGAAAATTAGTATCTCCGAGATCTACAGAATATTAACCAAAGAAATATCTCCATTTTAGAAAAAAGTTAATGCTGTATTGTCAAATCTGTCTGGTTTGGTGGTTTATTTAAATTCTAGCGTATGAAGAAAGGGTAAGAGAGACTTTGTTCCAGAACACATATCAGAAGACTGATTGTGTGTATTGTTCTCAAAATGGTTCCCATTCCTAAATGACTCTTCAATAGCATGTTACAAAAGCAGCACTGCTTTTGTTCACCCCTAAAGCAACCAGGGCTGTAATTTGTGGTTGAACTTGCTGCATGCATAAACCTTGAGTGCCCTCTGCTGGGTGCCCAATACAATGCAGGTAACTGGAATATTTACTTAATAAACTCACTCTTTATTTCAGAACGAGGTTAATGCAATCAAATGGGACCCATCTGGCATGCTACTAGCATCTTGCTCCGATGATATGACATTAAAGGTAATATAATTTCCCTTCCTGCTGTTCAAAAAGTAAAGGCAAAAATTACATCTATTTTTTAGTGTTCGTCAGAATGATGGTACTGTATCTCTTAAAACTCTGCATGAACAATAGTTTCATTTTGTTTCATATTTCTTAAAGGTAATCTGAAAGATTGAACACAGAGAAGCAGCCACTGGGAAAACTGAGACATCCCATCCAAATAAGTGTTAAGTGACCGATACGTCACTGTCACAGAATAGTCATAGTTTAAATATGCGTATATATGTATACATCTGCTTGCCTGTCAACAGAAGCATAATCCCTATGCTTAGAAGCAGTCTATCGGTTACGCTTTGGAAAGAATATAAAAATAGTTTTCTTTCCCTTTGGAGTCTTTTTTCTGAAAATAATTTCATTGGAGCCGTTTGGTTTTTATTTTTTTTAATAGCCTCGGAGTAAGCAATGGGACATGACATATAAATTCAAAGCCCACAAAAAATTTGAATTGCTCTCTGAAGATCCCTATCTTTACCCATTCACTATATAGGAATCCTAAGGCAGCTGTGCTGCTGATGTACATACCTCTGTTAGGTGCCTGAAGTTAGAGTCAGAGAATCATAGATTAGTTTGGTTTGGAAGGGACCTTTAAAGGTCATCTAGTCCAACCCCCTCTGCAATAAGCAGGGACATCTTCAACTAGATCAGGTTGCTCAGAGCCCTGTCCAACCTGACCTTGAATGTTTCCAGGGATGGGGCATCTACCACCTCTCTGGGCAACCTGGGCCACTGTCTAAATCTTCCCTCTTCCTATTGCAACAGAGCCTGCTAAGAAGTCGGCCCCCATCTTTCTTATAAACCCCCTTTAAGTATTGAAAAGCTGCTATAAGGTCTCCTCGGAGCCTTCTCTTCTCCAGGCTGAACAACCCCAACTCTCTCAGCCTGTCCTCATAGGAGAGATGCTCCAGCCCTCTGATCATCTTCGTGACCTTCCTCTGGACCCGTTCCAACAGCCCAAACTCCTCTCACTCTTATTCTTCTTTCTCAGCCACACTGAATGAAGGCTATGTCCACATAGAAATAGCTGTATGTTATAACAGCAAAGCCATCCTGCTGAACTGTTGATTTATACTGATCCTTTGAACAAAGCAAGCATCCCAGTAAAGATTTGGTTTTATGGATAGAATTGTACCAGTAATACAGGTTTCTTATAGTATAGTTGTGTTAATTAATTAAGGCTCATACCTCTTTCCACTGCTGATTGACACAGCTAAAGTAAGAGATGTTTCTAGCGTGCACACAGCCTGTGTGTAAGACCTGAAACTGAGAGCAGCAAATCTTATGTAGATAAGACCTAAGTGAACATGAGCTTTATGAATGTTTCCTCTTTGTAGGTAGCTGAGTTCTGCTCAGTTCTCCTCTGTCTTTGCCACATACCCATTCATCCCTCTGGATTCTAGATGTATTATTTCAAACTGTTCACAGGCTGAAAATTTACAGAAAATAGGGCTAGAAGACACTGAAAGAGAGCACTTTGTCTGTTATGCTGCCACAAAGCAGCATTATAGGAACCAGTACTGCTTTGCTTAAACATCGTGACCCAGTGGTAGCACATTTTTCTGGTACCCAGTTGCATGCTGTGTTTTAAAAACCACTGTGGCTTAGTGTTGTTGGGGTCGGTTCAAATTTCTGACCACTGAATTTGACACAAGAGGTAATGGTTTGCTATCTGCGGCCTCGTCTGTTTTTAAAAATCTTCAGTGATAGAGACTGCAAATCCTTTTCAGGCAATTATTATTCTTTTTCCTTTGGAGATCAGTCCTCTCTGGCTTTTTTTCTTTTTTCTCTTCTTTTTGGAGTTCTTGATATTTTCCTACAACTTCTTGGAAAATGTTGCCTGTTAGCTGTAGAACATGGATAAGTTTTGTGTAACTTTTCCAAAAACAGATTCAGGTATGCTGATGAAAATTTGGCATAAGAGCACATCATTTCCCTCAATAGTGCAGACTTATAACAAGTGAGTTAAATCATTGCTACATTTTTGGTATCTCTCTGAAACTGACTGACTAAATTTGTGTTATTTTCCCTGCTGTGAATTAGCTTCATCTTGTTTTCTCAGTTAGCTGAAGAAAAGGTCTAGTAAATTACCTGTCATCTATGTTGAGCATGTTCTTTATCTCATGCTGAAGTATTTGGCCATGTAACAGTGCATAAGTAGCTGATCTTGTTCCATTGTCTGTGCTGTTAAAAGCATCAGGAAAACAAATGGAGTGAGGAGCGAAAGGAAAATTTGATGAGGCTCTTGACTGGCATAAGAGAAAATTATTAGGTTCTAAACAGTTATTGAAACTTTATTTTCATTCTTTAAATGACAGCTATTGCAATGTGTGACAAAGTTAAACTTCTCTAAATGGAGTAACTTAAGTTTCTGGATGAAAATACAGTTTCAGGCTATGGGCAGTACAGCAACTATTTAGTTCTTCTTATCGATTGAATAAATACTATTAAATGTGTAGCTCTTTCCTGTAATGGGGTTATTCTAACATGTGTGCACTGTAGGTACCAAACTGCTGCATTAATAAACTAAATTATGTTTATATGTATGCATGCGTGTCGAGATCTTAAATAAACGGTAAGAATAACATAGAACTGAATTCAGCTGAGAAGAGATTAGTAACGTTGCCATTGTTCCCCTTCATAATTACTCTGACTTAGATTTGGAGTATGAAGCAAGATACCTGTGTACATGATCTTCAGGCTCACAGCAAAGAGATTTATACTATCAAATGGAGTCCTACAGGACCAGGCACCAGCAACCCAAACTCCAACATCATGTTAGCAAGGTAAAAAATATACCTCTTTCTGTTGCCTTCCAAGAAGAAGGATCATCTTTCTGACATGTAACTCTACTGTCACCTTGCCATCAGTCTTCCTGCAGACAGTTCCAGTAAAAAAATACCTGTGTTTGTAAATAAGGGGCACAGATACAAAGGGAAAGGATTCATATCTGAAAAAGGAAGCAGAAAAAGAAGGAAAACAGAGTCATATGATATTTAACTTTTCAGCTGCCTTGATAAAAGGATTGTAAATTTGGCATTGCACCTTCACATCTGACATCCGCTTGTTATGAATGAAAGTACTTAATGAGACAGATGGCAGCCTGCTCAGCTGGCTGTAATGTGCTCTAACCAGGGTCATGCAGCTCACCTGGGCAGATATTGGCAATTTTTATAGCCCTGTTAACTGACAGACAAAAGCTTGGATAATCTTTAAATTTCCACTTGAAAATCTGTTCAAAATTCTTCTTTGCATTTAGGAAATAAGTTTACTTGTGGAATGCCAAGTGACAGTAGTACCATGTATCAAATCAGTTCATGGTGTATTCAGTTTGGGGAGGAGTTTTATCAAAGCTGTTTTATTTTTTTTACTCCTTAGTCTGGAAGTGGAAAGGGAAGAAGAACTGTCCTTTCTTGGAGTTGTTCTTTTGATACTATTTTTAATACCAGTTATTTCCCTTGTCTTTTTGTAAGACCACAGTTTGGGATTTAGACGGATTGTAACAAAAAACATGATGGAAACAAAGTGAAAAGAATGACAGTTCTAGAGAATTACACAATGCTAGTTCATTAAATAATGCAAATCCATTAGGAATAAGATTTCTCTGGAACCATTTACCGTATTAATGACTATATATTTTACCTTCCTGAATAATATCAGGTAGAATCTCAGAAAACAGGAGCTTGGCACTTCTAGGGCTAGCGAGTGATCTGATCCTGTGTACAGCACCCTGAGATAAACTCAAAGGTCCCACATATAAGAATTCAGTTCGGTAGATACAGTTCTTGTCAAGGCTGTAGTGAATATTAGCTTTTCTGTTCGGAGCATTATTTCTTGCTTAGCCAAGGAAAAAACCTAGTGTTATTCTCTTAAAACCTTTACAGTATCAAACCAGAAATTGATTAACACTCAAATTAAGACATGCTTGTGATTGAACGCTTCTTGCAGTGCTTCGTTTGATTCCACTGTTCGGCTGTGGGACGTTGACCGAGGAGTCTGCATCCATACGTTAACAAAACATCAAGAGCCTGTCTACAGTGTAGCTTTTAGTCCTGACGGAAAATATCTAGCCAGTGGGTCCTTTGACAAATGTGTCCATATATGGAATACTCAGGTACTGTTTTGCTTCATGTGAAGCACATCTGTTTTAAATGACACATTAATAGGAAAAGCTTAAATGGAAAATGTATGTGCCTCTGTAGCGTATGACCTGCCAGCCGAGGTGAACCTCATTGTATTGCCTGGTACAAATCCCAGCATAACAGTTGAGTCACTCAGGTGAAGTGAGGTGACTGTCCAGAACATTTCTGCTTAGGCTTCATTGTATGCTAAAGCACTAGCATGCATGGAAATAGATTTATTCTGGATATTCACAGCCTGAATTAACAACAAACTTTAGAAAAGACCACCTCAGCCTTACTCCCCAGGACAAAAACAGATGTCCGAGAGCCCTCTTGTAGATTGCTTTCTGGAGGAGCCTGTTTCTCATTCATTTACCTCATGGAGTTGACCATAGTTGGGTGATATGAATAGACTCCCCTCGCCACCACTGTCTTCTTTTTAATGTAGTACCATATGACAAAGAAAAAGAAGGGGAACTTCTGTATCAAATATTTGCATGCTGTTTTGCTTTGTAGAGTGGAACTCTAGTACATAGCTACCGAGGCACCGGGGGCATCTTTGAAGTCTGCTGGAATGCTAGAGGAGACAAAGTGGGAGCAAGCGCATCAGACGGATCGGTAAGGAGCTTTACACATTGTAAATGTTGAGTGGGGATTACTCTTCTGGAGAGTGTCAACAAAAAACCATACATGCCATACTGCCTTCTCTGGGCAGAGCTGAAGGGGAGACAGCTCAAGACAGAAATAAGTATATGGAGTACATTTAAAATGCTCCTGCTTTGGAAGGTTTTGAATACTAGGAGATGGTGTTGCTATTGGAAAGGAAGTATGCTTGTGGAATAGGTGAATGTTACTAAAGATGGGAATGCCTTTTAAATACCTATTTGATAACAGCAGTAGTGTTATTTCTATCATTATTTATCTCGTCTGCAAATTTTTAATGAAGGTCAGGTCACAGCAGCCAGCTCACTAATAAACAGTCGTCCTGGGGATAAGTTTTATCCCACAGAAGTTTACCCTTGAATAGTTCCTAAAAGAGGAAGTTTTCAGCACAATTCCCAAAGATTTCATCGCATGGTAAAGGAGAAATATTGCTGGAGAGACCATGATTATTCATTACTATTTTTGCTGTTAATATTACTTTAAAAAAATTGCAATTGTAGCATGATCAGCTTGTGAAGGACACACAGATATTATGACACAGTCTACAGCTTTTTAAAATAACTTTTCTACATGGCTGGCTGGCATAACTACTTTAGAGTGGTAGTTTTCAACTAGTTTTAACAAAGGGTACACCTACGACATGATTCGGTTGCTTGAGCTTAGTTGTGCATTTGAGATGGTGCCATGCCTGGCTTCCAGCTGCTGCTCCAAATGGGCACGTGCCTGCTCTAGGTCCTGTGTCGTGCCTAGCGGGCCTGTGCCCGCTATATATATATCCAATATTTTGGATATATATCAGAAGTGGAACAGTACACTGTATTCAGGCAACTAAATAGAGCCCATAGTCTTATCTGGGATGTGCCACCAAAGTGTTTGTTTGTAATCCAGTGAAAGCCCAGCTAAATTTTAAATGTATGGCTTTCACTTGGGTTTTCTCCCATGTCGGGTTGCTCCCTTGCTTGTGTGCATGGAAACAGGTGCTTGAGACAGGCTGATCTGATGCTGGGGAGTACAACGTACAGCTGGCTGGGCGGCCTGTGTGCGGAGCCGTATATGAATAGGGCTTCCACATCACCTTCAGAAATGGTTCTTAATGCTGAGTGTTTTCTCTCCAGGTTTGTGTTCTAGATCTGCGGAAGTAAAAGTGAAACGTTCTAGAAGAAATTGCAAATGGACCAGCAGTGAATGTGTGGGGAGAAGCACTCTTCAAAACTATTCTTAACAGCTCCAGAACTGTACGAACTTGAACAAAGTTACGAGTGTACCGTGAAACCAACTCTCCCTGGCCACAGGTGTCTAGTATTTTGTCCGTAACCTTCATCAAGGAGTTAAAACACAGTCACTTCAGAGGGGGAGGGAATGGTTTCCACCTGGAACATTCAGCCTTGGAAGCATGAAGCCACCAGCTAGGCATTGCACTGTTTGGTTTGCGTCTGAGAACTTGCTCTGATGGCTGGGAAAAAAAAGCTGTGCCAAAAAAAATTAATAAAAAAAAAAAAGAAAAATGCTGTGATAAACCAAAAGGGAAAAAAAATCCTCCTCCATGCGGTGTTGTATTTTTTCCTTCCAATTTGGACACTACAGTTGCTCTCCCAAAGGACGTTCAAAGACCAGTTTGTACTGATGAAATGCTCAACTTTGTAATCACAACACTTTCTATTTTCTAGACTACTTTTTTTGTTCAGTGGTTTTTCTATCAGCTGGAATATTACAGCCTGGAGGATCCCAGGCTTAGGATGAAACCTTTGTTTTCCTTTTATTTCTCCCTTCCACTCCCAACTTCTCCTTCCTTGTTTTTCTCCTCTTTCTTCTTGCCCTTTTTTTTTTTTTCTTTTTTCCCTGTATGCCCATAGTAGATGCAGCCAGGTGAACATGACAATGAAAATTTTTGACAGACTGCTTCTCCTCTCTTCTCTCTCTTCCTTTTCCTTTCTTTCTCTCCGTTTAAAAGAAAAAAAAATCCTCCATGCTTCAGATCTTAGCGTCTCAAGGGCACTTTCAGCAAATTGTGTAATAAGTGCTTTATATAAGAATGCAGTGCTGGGGAAGATTTTTACAGGAGAAAGATGACTTTTAACAGAAAGAACCCAGTGTATTTTTGGAAAAAAAATATTTTTTATGTTAAACAGTTTTAAAAGCCTAAAATGGCCACCAAATGTAGACCAGTTGTGTAATTCAAGCAAAAAGAATGACACAGAGTCCAAGGAACATGAAAGGTGCAGTATCCTTTTTCTCTTCTCTCTTAGAAAGTGTTGTAAGAAAAAAATGCCATTTGATACAACAAATGCCAGTCATTTACTAAGAGTCCTCTTCCAGCAGCCGGCCATTTATACAGTCTCATTTCATTTTTGTGGCTGTTTGGCAATGCACATGTATTAAGAGGGATTCGTAAATTTGAGACTATAAATACAGCATTCATTTTCTTGAGTCCATACTTCCGTTTGTCCTTGGTAACCAGGGGAAAACGATTGTTTATCTTCTTTCCTCTAGCAGTAGCTCAAATGTCATACAGAATGTGGGTTTGGTTTGCCATGGCCGCGCTGAGCAGTGCTGTCCTCCACTATCCAATCTACTCGGCTGTTTCTCTTCCAGTCAGTCAGTGGTATTTTACCCCTGACTTAATGGGACCAGTTGGACCAAGATCTATTGACTGCATATGTCATTGTTGAAGAACGGACCCTTGCCAAGCTGCTCTCCATCCATGGTCGGCACACACCTGGAGGCAGCTCTTCCACTGCATCGGGCAGTCTGTGGTGCTGCTGTCACCCTTAGCCATCTGTGTTCTGCCTGCTACAAGGAAAGCTCTGGGTCTGCCCAGACGGGTTTAGCCTTGTGGGTGTCCTCAGTGCGGTGCTCAGAAGACCACGTACAACTCTCCATAAGGTGAGGACGTGATAAAGGATTATATAAATTATGTCTCAACATATATACCACAAAGTTACAGTGGGTGAAATGATTGGAAGAATGACAATAAAGACTTCCAAAGCACCACCTCTCCACTTTGGACATGATTTCCTCTGCAAACTACACATCTGCAGGGATGCTACTGAAGACTGCATTACTCTAAGAGCAAATGATGGATGCAAAGAAGGATGTGCAGGCAGAGTTTACGGAAAGTGCTGTAAACTATAAGGCAACCTTGGGGTGGTGGCAGCCGTTATTTAAAGAAATCCTGAGAACTGGCTGGGTCAAAGAGGTGTCCTCCCCAGTCCACAGGCTGGGCTAGGATTTGTAGGAGAGAGAAAACCAAACAAGCGGAGAACCCCCTTAACATCATCTAGTACCTTCCTGCCCAGTGTCGCTATTTCTGTAACACGGGATCTTCCCTTTGGTTTGACCACAGCTGCTGAAGTGGTGATTTGATCTGAGCAAAACCAAAACCAGAGCCCTACTGGTGGTGCAAGACCTGCCAGGCATCATGGCGTCATCATGGCATCGTACCTCATTTTTTCTCCTGTGTTTTCCTCTCTTTATGCTTGCATCCGTGCAGTATCTCAGTCCTTCCAGTGGAACCAGCCACTGCCAGCTTCAGCTGCATTTCTTAGATACACATTTGGAAAGGAGAAAAGAATTAAAAGAAGTAACTGCTAAAAGGATTACTCAGTCCTCAGGTGAAAACAGTTATGTGGGATTTTGGTTATTAATGACAGTGAGGCTCGCTTATAATTTATATCAAAGAATAGGACACTGGAAGGTATCAAGGATTATTTTCAGTGTTAAGTGCATTTATGTGTTGGGGTTAGTTTTCTGCTCCAAGAGTGTGGGCTGTAGATGATCACCTGGCAGTTTTGCACTGCTTTATAATGACCATGTGTGCCTACTAATTTAAAGTCACTGCTTAAAAAAAAAAAAAGAGTACGTGTTTGAAGAGAGACTTGAATTTGAATACAAAGGTTTAATGTGGTTTTATAAAGCACAGTTGGGTCGATGATTGGATTGCAATCATTGCATGTACACGGTTAACTTCCTAAGCTGCTTTTGGGTGGCGTTTCTGAGAATAACACACAGGAGCTCCATGTCTGCAGGTGGCGCGGATGGGGCCCTGGCCGTACCTCTGTCCCTTGAGTGACACCTGGATAGGCCAGAGCTCAGGATTCGAAGAGATGAGGTGGCTCAGTCCAGAGCTGAGCGACGCCACATGGCTGGCTGGCTGCGCAGCTACTGTAGATAACTCGGCAGTGCCCATGATGCCTGTTTCTTTCTCCTTTTTCCTTTTTTTAAGTTGTCAGGACACCACCTTACCTCTGCCTTACCTACATGCAGGTGAGAAGCCAAGAGAAACCAAATTTGAAAATCAGCTGGTTTGCAAAGCCTATGTGTGAGAGAGACTGCTGATCCAGAGAGTTTTTTATACAGACGGTCAGATCTGAAAGCAGCATATGTGAAAAGCTAAAAAATTCACCCCTTCTTCCCTTCCCCAAGATCCTGAAGACTGGAAAATCCTCAAAAATACTGTAGTAGAGAGTTTTCAGCTAAAATGAGGGCAGCTGTTGGGGAAGGCAGAAGATGTAGTTGCAAAGGTCAATCCCAGCCTAGCAGACTGGTTGCTTCGGGAGACGGGCAGTGGGGAGAGAGAGGTTTTTCCCAGGCTGGAGTTCAACCTGGACGTCTCAGCCAAGACCTGCAGAACCGCCCTGGTGGGAGCTGTCGCTTTCCGTCCCCGGCCAGCGCTGCCTTTCTGCAGCGCCCCTCCGACAGAACAGCATGGAGCAAGAGGCCGATGGGCTTCAGCAGTTTTCTCATACGATGCTTTTTGATATTTTTTTTCACAGTTCTTTGCAACAGAAGAGAAATTGAAAAACCCAAGCGAGCAAACAGAGTTGTGAAACCATGGAGAGGTTTACTGGATTTTTATCAGTGCTGGCTGCCTGGAACTGGCCTTGAAGTGAAAAAAAGACAGTTTCTGAAATACCACTGGACTCTGTGGGTTAGAAGGATACTGAATCTTTCATGTAGAAAACACTGGGTCCCTTATGGGGCACTAAAGGGCCTGACTTACAGGGTTATACACACATTAACCCCATGCTACATCTTAGAAATTTCCTTTTAATTTGTTTAAAAAAAAAAAAAGAAAAAAATAGCTAATTTTAGAGCCAAGTGAAGTGCACTTTGTCAAATGTAAGGGTCTGCTTTGTTTTTGGGTTTCTTTTTTCTTTTTCCCTTTTTAATTTTTCCTCCTTTTTTTCCTCCTTTTGCCTTTTTAAAAGATGTGGTTCTTTGTCAATTGCAGAAATGTTCTTTCAGCCACTCACTGAAATTCTGAATTCTGGCTTCTGCAGTTTTTATTGTCTGTGTCAGACTTGCAGCCAGACTTGGTTCTCGTTTCAGCATTTCCCAGGTTCTGTTGAAACAACATCAGCCCTTATTTTGTTTCTCCCCCACCCACACTTTCTTCAAATTCACCTTGTGTATTGTAGCTCATTTGTTTTAAGGAGAGAATCAACAGATCATATTCAGTGTCTTGAATAAATTGCTATATTTTGATATTAGAGAATTCTGTGCGTGTTGTTCCTTATTCTTTTCTGCCCATTTGGCATCCTGCACTTGAGAGCTGGGGTTGGGTGACTTCAGTTGTAACATGGTGTCATGACCTAAAGGGTCATGACCGTGGCTTCGTAGGATTTTGTGACACACCAGGGCATTTAGGCTTTATCTTTGAATTTTCTTTACTCTATTACAGATTACCACACACAAATCACCACTAGTAAGTATACCTATGATTAAGAGAGCAAAGATATACATGTATATCAAGCTATTACAAAGTATTATCCGCACACAATAATATAGCAACAATCAATAATATAGCAGCAATTAATTATAGCAACGATCAGTTATAGCAGCACCCAATAATAGTAGCAATGAAGCAGATATATATAAAATACTACAGGTTGCAATAAAGTTATTACTAGTGAAGCAAACTTATCAGTGATGTAACAGCAGATACAGTTACGGTAGGTTACTTACATGTATATACGTGGCACCAAGCACATCAGGAACATCTCGGAAGGGACCCGGCCATCCCAGAGGTGAGAGGACAAACCAGACTGGCCCCAGACGTGGGCTCAGTGAGGGAACAGTAAAACAACAGGCAGAGTCGCACTTCAAAGGTGATCCATGTCACGGAGTTTGGAGTTGACCAGGCATCCCCAGCGAGGGTCCACGGTCTTGTAGGAAGTTCACGCAGACCTGTTTTGGAAAGGGACAAGTATGTGCAGCACTGGAAGAGAGAGACAAGCTCCGTTTTTGGCTAGAAAGTCATTTTTGTGTCAGAGAGACCCAAGAAGGTGTTGGACACCACCACTTTGAGCAGCCAATAGATGCTGTTAATTTCTGGTTTTCGCCTGGGGCAGCCAACAGACGATGATTTCTATTATCTCAGGCCAACTTTTATTTTTCAGGACTTTTCCTGTTCTTGCAGTTCGAGCAGCCAATGGCAGTTACCAATTCTTGCTTTCTCAGGTTGTTTCCCCCCTTTTCCAGACTATTTTTCAGCTTTTCAGATGATAAGTAACCATTACAGTTCCTTGGGTTTGCACTTGTTGAGGATACCTCGCGATGTCTCCAGGGGCTAGGGACCCGGCTGCACTTCGAAGAAGCTGGCGGCGCTGCTTCAGGATGCGTCTGGTTCCCAGGCTCACAGCTCCCAGCCTGGCAGGCAATTTCTCTCTCGGTATTTCAGGAGACGTCTTCTGTTCCGTACTTTTCCCCTTCGAACCAGGTCACCTTTACGGCTGCTCACATCATATATTTATTGTTCGGTTTTATTTCCCTCCCTGCCCGCCTCCCCCCCACCCCCGATGCATTTATTGGAAATCTATACAGCTGGTACGGAACCAATTTGAGTAAGATTGAGTTGCAGGACTTTTAAAAAAGTTTCCTCAAAAGGAAGCTTCTCCAGATAAAGTAAATTGGACCCTAGGTTGATGTAGCTAAATCGTTAATTTTTCTTAAGCTATCAAGGCCTTAAATTCAACCTTGCTTGACCAGTTGGAGGTTTTGGAAGGACTTCAGAATGTTCCAAGTCACACAAGGAGGTTTTTAGTTCTTTTTCTGTTTAGGCATCATTAGAGGTGTCTAGAAAAGAGGGATGTCTTGTCCCCGCCCAGCACCAGGAAAGCGGGATTCCTGCAGTCGTCCCCTCTGGCAGGAGCTCCCACAGGCACCGTCTCGTTGCTCCTCTCTCTGCGTGGGGCTCGCGGCACTGACACCTCAAAGGAGACAGTGGAGGGGTTTTTTAGCTTTAACGGGCTGAATGTTGTGTGGTTTTTAGCTGGGTTTTATTCCACAAAGTGGCAGCCACAGTTCTTTGTGGAGGATTCAACAAGAAATGTTAGATTTTTGCTTTGTGACCATGTAACATGCTGGCTGTTCACCTAAGCTAAGGCTTAATGAATGCCAAAAGCCTTCAAATGGAATTAGCGCTCAGATCAAGCACAGTCTTACATGTTCCATCACCGAGTTTTTAGGTGTTTAAGGATCTAGGCCCTTAAGTTAGGATTGATACAGAATCAATCATAGAATCATAGAGTGTGTTGGGTTGGAAGGGACCTGTAAAGGTCATCTAGTCCAGCCCCCCTGCAGTAAGCAGGGACATCTTTAACTAGATCAGGTTGCTCAGAGCCTCATCAAGCCTGGCCTTGAATGTCTCCAGGGATGGGGCACCTACCACCTCCTTGGGCAACCTGTTAAATATGCAACATTTGGGAAGGGTCAAGTGCTAGAAGAATGAGTATGCTGATGATGAACATGTCACTACATCATCAAATAGTCAAAAAAGAGAAAGTGATGCCCTTTCGTGCCACTTCTCTCAGTTCATGGTCTGAAATTTGCACAGTATTAATGTACAATTAATTCCCTGCAGCTGTACGAGTTGAAAGCAGTGGGACAAATACGTTTGCTCAGCTCTCACAAGACCAGGAGCCACCAGCAGTCGTGGTAACAGGTTCTCAGAACAAAGAAGGTGAGAGCTAAGGAGGCTGCCGCGGTGGGGCCAGGGCTGTATCAGGTAGTGCTAGATAAAAACTCTCACTTTACCTGCTGCTTCAGTAAATGCTATATGCGACGGTCCTATTTTTAGTCACATCATTTCCAGACACGTTTCAGGAAAATGCATGACTGCCAGACTCACATTGCAGTTTAGTTTTCCTTTATTTATCCTATAAATATTTACTTAGCCTGTAAACTATTTGACAACTATCACTGGAAGCACTGAGCAGCCCTGAACTCTTGCTTTCTCGCTTCTGTCAGTGTGCGATACAATAGAAGGGTATTTGTTAGAGCTCTCCTGGGAAGACACAATATTGCAGCATCTCATTCAAAACCACTTATTTCCCTGCCATCTTTCTATTGTCATTTCCCATCAATGGAAAGATCAGCTTCGCCCGTTAAGAGCGCGTACAATTTCATATCTAAGCTCCATGGTCCAAAAAGTAATTTTTAAAGCTTTGAAGTCTCTTAAGTGAAGAAATGAGTGACTTGGCGAGGAATTTATCATCCTTGCTGACTCCTTTCCCAACAGGAAGGAAGATCTTTGCTTCCTTAGAGATAGTTTTTTTTCTATTTCCTTTTGAATGTATTCACAAAACCAAAAGAATACAAAACCTAATAACCACAGGAAAGCAGCTATATCCTCTTTTCCTGCTGCAAGGTCTAACATCTACCTTCACAGAAGCAGCCTGGACTCCACCGTGTAAATCATTAGTATCTATGTCAATACGAAGATGAGGAAAAGATTCTGCTCATCTTTTTCCAAATCCTTCCCATTAAATACTGGGACAAAGTTGGCATCCTCATCCTACGCTAGACTAATTCAGCACAGTAGGAAATGTACAACATTGAGACAGGATTTAGTTGCAGAGCGCGGCCATTCCGCAGCTCCGAAACTCAGAATTATCTCACTAGGCTTCTGAGGAGCCTGTGGTGTCAAGCGAGTGTCGCGTCCCTACACGCTGTGCTGCCGTCCCTGAAAAACTCAATATTTTCAAGAGCGAGACAGAAAGGTCAAACCCTTAGAAGGGTTTTTGAGACTTTCTGCAGTCCTTACAGCCACCGTGTCCTGCCTGGACTGGAAGAGGTGTTGAGTCCCTACAGAAAATACCATCAGTGAGGACACTTGGGGTGGACGGCACCGCAGATTCCTGAAAAGAGCAGAAATCTAATGGGAAAAATCCACAGTGTGGTGTTGCGGTCTTTTAAGTCCTGGACAACGGGTGCTTGTCTGCTTCTTTCCCAGAGCCTAGTTTGGGGAGACTTGTGAGAAATTTCTGCGTAATATGACGACCTTGTCTCATCATCCACCCACTTGCCTTCCTTTACAGAGGATGACACAGACAGAGGGTCTGCAGTTTGGTCAGCCTGCACAAAACCAGGGTTTTTTCATATCCACATTAAAGGTCCAGGTCTCATGACTTGATCAAGGAATAGAGATCAAAGCCATTAGAAAAAAAAAACAAAAAAAAAAACCAAAAAAAAACCCCAAACCTTTCTAATCTACCAGCTTTTAGGATGGCATTCCCACTTGGGTAGGAGCCATCGGTACGGAGCCATTGCTGAAGGCTGGAGTAAGTTCTATCAAAATCATTTAACAGACAAGAAACATCAGCTTTTAACAGAAAATCCTAGTTCTCCTAGATAAAGTGGTTAAAAAAATGTGTCAGTATGAAAAAAAAAATGCTCTGGATTCTGTGCCAGAGTCTGTATAAGATTTGACAGATTCAGGTGTATTTCTCCAAATGCAAATTTGGAAAGTGAAGGTGTTGGTATGGGAAAAAACCCAGCATTTCTCATCACTGTGGAAGTTCCACCAGCCCTCCTGGGACTGGGGAAGCTAACGGAAGATTAACCGCATACGTCACTGGAGACCCCTTACCAACAAGAAACCCCCATTCCCATCAGTACAGCACATTTCTGCCTGCTTTTTGTTTTTACAGCACCAGAGAAACAAGCAGAAATTATCATCCCTCAGGTGGGGAGAGAGGGATCAGCCTTCACGCAGCTCTAAGGTGAGAACGTGTCCCACAGTTTTCCCCGCCGAACCTCACATAAAATTTACTTGGAAAAAAACCATCCAAACCCGGCTCCATTTCTTGAGCCAAATCTATTCCAGTAGGACCTGAACTCACAGCAGGACCTCTAGCAGAAACGAAAAAAAATTCATTTTATTACATATTGCCACTTGGTCACTCCTTTCCCGTTCTGAACCACAAAAGGTTTGGTGCTCATTCTTCCTTCGGTGGGAAGATGAGCTGATCAGTTCCTAAAATGAAATTAATTTAAGAGAATGAGGAACATTTTGCTTTCAGCTCTACTATTTTGACCTAATTCATTAATACCCTCTTTCTCCCTGTATGTCTTGGGCTGGGGGAGATATTATTGCCCAGCAAGAGCTGTGTATCTGGATTCTTTTCCAAGATGGACCTCCTCTTTGGACTTGCTTCTCCCAAGCAAATGTCCCACAGTAACCTCTTGGAGGCCCATGTAATAGATTATCACTTGAGTTGGTTGAAAGACAGAGCTCAGAGGGTTGTGATTAGGGGCGCAGAGTCTAGTTGGAGGTCAGTGACGAGTGGTGTTCCCCAGGGGTCAGTACTGGGTCCAGTCCTCTTCAATATGTTCATCAATGACCTGGATGAGGGGATAGAGTGCACCCTCAGCAAGTCTGCGGATGACACAAAGCTGGGGGGGGTGGCTGACACACCGGAGGGCTGTGCCGCCATACAGAGAGACCTGGACAGGCTGGAGAACTGGGCAGAGAGAAACCTTATGAAATTCAACAAGGGCAAGTGTAGGGTGCTGCACCTGGGGAGGAACAACCCCATGCACCAGTGCAGGTTGGGGGCTGACCTGCTGGCGAGCAGCTCTGTGGAAAGAGACCTGGGAATCCTGGTGGACAACAGGATGACCATGAGCCAGCAATGTGCCCTTGTGGCCAAGAAGGCCAATGGCATCCTGGGGTGCATCAAGAAGAGTGTGGCCAGCAGGTCGAGGGAGGTCATCCTCCCCCTCTTCTCTGCATTGGTGAGGCCGCACCTGGAGTACTGTGTCCAGTTCTGGGCTCCCCAGCTCAAGAAGGACAGGGAACCGCTGGAGAGGGTACAGCAAAGGGCTACAGAGATGATTAGGGGACTGGAACATCTCTCTTATGAAGAAAGGATGAGGGATTTGGGTCTCTTCAGTCTGGAAAAAAGACGGCTGAGGGGGGATCTTATCAACACTTATAAATACTTAAACGAGGGGGTGTCAGGAGGACGGGGCCAGGCTCTTTTCAGTGGTGCCAAGCGACAGGACAAGAGGCAATGGGCACAAACTTGAGCATAGGAAGTTCCACCTAAACATGAGGAGGAACTTCTTTGCTTTGAGGGTGGCAGAGCACTGGCACAGGCTGCCCAGAGAGGTGGTGGAGTCTCCATCTCTGGAGACATTCAAAACCCTCCTGGACGTGTTCCTGTGCAACCTGCTCTGGGTGACCCTGCTCTGGCAGGGAGTTGGACTGGATGATCTCCAGAGGTCCCTGCCAACCCCTACCATTCTGTGATTCTGGGATTCTGTGGTTGAAACAGAATGCTTATCATTTCAGTAGTATCTTCTGGGGAGCTTGTTGTTGTTGCTTTTTAATAAAAGGCATTAACATTTTGGGGAGAACCACCAAAAAAGTTGTAAAAACAAAACCAAAAAATACTTTATAGTTTACTCATCAGCAGCAACTATGAAGTTATAATGTTAAAACCTAAGGAATACTTATATGGGGTGGCTGACACCCCAGAGGGCCATGCTGCCATCCAGTGTGACCTAGACAGGCTGGAGAGCTGGGCAGAGAAGAACCTGATGAGGTTCAACAAGGACAAGCATAGGGTCCTGCACCTGGGGAGGAAGAATGTCAGGCACCAGTATAGGTTTGGGGTGGACCTGCTGGAAAGCAGCCCTGAAGAAAGGCATCTGGGGGTCTTGGTAGACAGTAAACTACCCATGAGCCAGCAATGTGCCCTTGTTGCCAAGAAGGTCAACAGAATTCTGAGCTGCATAGGGAAGAGTGTGGCCAGCAGGTCAAGGGAGGTCATCCTTCCCCTCTACTCTGCACTGGTGAGGCCACAACTGGAATACTGTGTCCAGTTCTGGGTTCCCCAGTTCAAGAGAGACAGGGAACTACCGGAGAGAGTCCAGCGTAGGGCAACAAAGATGACTGAGGGATTGGAGCATCTCCCTTATGAGGAAAGGCTGAGAGAGCTGGGACTCTTTAGCCTGGAGAAGAGAAGGCTGAGGGGAGACCTTATTAATGTTTACAAGTATCTAAAGTGTGCGTTCAAGGAGGATGGAGCCAGACTCTTTTCAGTGGTTCCCAGTGACAGGACGAGGGGTAACGGGCACAAGCTGCAACACAGGAAGTTCCGACCAAATATGAGAAAAAAGTTCTTTACGGTGAGGGTGACAGAGCACCGGAACAGGCTGCCCAGGGAGGTTGTGGAGTCCCCTTCTCTGGAGACTTTCAAGACCCGCCTGGATGCAGCCCTGAGTAATGTGCTCTAGGCAGTCCTGCTTTAGCAGGGGAGTTGGGCTAGATGATCTCTAGAGGCCCCTTCCAACTCTGAAATGCCATGATTCCGTGGTATGTGTGTGTGTTCCTCTGTATGTGTGCCCTGACACAGGGGTTGTTTATGTAATTATGCCTGAATATGTATCAGTTTCTTTCACAAGTGCCTACAGGAGCAGGAAAAGAGGCAACCCCAGTTTCCTAGATGTGATCCACATCTCACCTGGAACAGAAGGAATCCGTTAACTGGGTATCTACTAATAAACTGAAACAATATATAGTGTTCTTGTTTCTTGGTCACGTACTCATAAAACTAATACCCGAAAGAGGTGCCATAAAAAAAAAAAAATATCTATATCTATATCTATCTTTTTAGGGTTTTACAGCCCCACAGCCCCCATGCTGGTGGTGAGGCAGCTCTACCAACAGGCGCCGATGCCGGGGGAGGCAGCATGGGGACCGTCCCTCGCAGCCCCGGTGGGAGCCCTGAGCACAGGGCTGCAGATCCCTGAGCTCCCCTGGTAAAAATAAATGCTGCCAGACTGGAGCAAGGAGGTGGAACACAGATCTTCTACTGCTGGGCTGTAAGGTCAGCATCACTTCAGTTTCTCCCCTCCTTTTGGCCCAGCGAAGATTTAATTTCATCCAGGCACTGAAGGGGCTCCAAGAGGCAGGAGTGGGAATGGCGTGACGGCGGGGGCACAGGCACTTGCGTGTCCCACCACCCCGCTCCCTGTGGGAGGATAAATGTATCTAGAAGGGAGGAACAATCCTCAGACCCTTGTGGCTGCCTTTGTGTCTTCAGCTCACCCGCTCGCTCCTGCCTTTCACAGGTTTCCAGGTGTTCAACGTCGGCCTCGGAACCATTGCAGCCATAGAGCTCACAGCGTCAGACCCCAGCAAACAAAGAGGAAAGGCCTCTGTTATGTTTAGAGACATCCATTAAAAAGCCTTTTGTCTTTAGCAAAAAGTGTTTTGTTAATGTAGATGTGATTTTTTTGTTTTATTATTTCAAATTCAAACATCAGTTCAAACCTTATATGCAAGGAATCCGGGTATACCAGCTTTCAGGCTATAAAATCCCCGGGAAATAAGGAAAAAGCCTCCTTATCTAGCCTCCCCAGTATTGCTCTGGGTGTAATTGCATTCCCAGGGGATGGCTGACCGCCTCAGCAGAGCCGGGCTGTTCCGCAGAGCACTTAGCCGGGCTGGGGGAATGCCTCTCATCCCTGGCAAGTCCTGCCCGGTGCCTGGAGGCAAGGGCTGGTGAGAAGAACGCCGTGCTCCCTGTCACATGGAGGCGCATGACGAAGGGCAAGGTGGGAGGACGCCGTTTCATCGCCACATAAAATGTGGTGCTCAGTCCAGAGCTTTAGCCTAAAAAGAGAGAGTTGCGTTGTTTCTTTTTTTTTTTTTTTTCCTCTTTTCCTCAAGGAAATTCCCTCAAGATCCGCTGTAGCAGGCAAAACCAGAGCAGATGGTATCAGCCGCGATGAATGGCTGCCAGCGTTCTCATGCTGTCCCGAGCCTCGGTGCCCTCGGAGCGGGGCGGATGCTGCAGGGACAACCCAGCCAAGACAGCTGGTTCCTTACGTTGCACAGAGAATTCCACCGCACTGTTTTAAACCCATGTCTTTAAAATGTACCTTTTTAATAAGCACGATGAAAGAGGCCATGTTTGTATTTACATGTTTTCAAGACTCTTCAGGAGGCCCACAGATGCATAAGCGGGTGGGTACCTCTCAAAGGCAGCTGGAGAGCAAGGATCCAAGGCCTCCATTTACCCTCTGCGTCCCTCTCAGCTACGCTGTGTGGAAGCGTTCAGTAGGTCACAGGAGGCAGAGGAAAGCTGGTGAAAGATCAGGTCAGGACAAGGCTTTGCCGACAAAGGTTGTCTTTATTAACAGACACATCGCCGTCCCGCTCTCCAGAGGGAGGGAACCCATCTCCATCCATCACGGCTCTTCTCCACCCCTTAAGATGCAGGTTCCTTCCCACAGAAGTGAGGGCAGAGGCTGCCTGAATCTCACCCCAATATGACACCAGGGCATAAAGAGAGACCCATGGTCCTCTCGGGTGCTGCCACTCACGACAGGACGGAGCCACAGGCGACAGTGAGCTGCCAACCTCCCCAGCTCAAGGCATTGGCTTTGCAAAGAGACAAATGTCCCCTACGGAGACCCCTGAAAGCTTAAAAGGCTTCCAACCACCCCAAAACACAATAAGCCCCAGCATCCAAGAGATGAAAGAGCAGCATGAAGTCTTCTCATCGCTTTCATCACTGGATGGTTTCCACCACGCCAAAGTTCTCGCTCCCCACTTCTCCCCACTGCTGGGGATGGGAAAGCGATACTGCTGCCAATAAACCCTGGCGAAGTAACGAAGCCTGATGAAAAACGTGCCATAACACCCACCCCCCCACCCCCCCTTATGATGTCACAAAGATAAGTGGGGTCTTGAAAGGTGTCTTGGGCTTGTTTTAACTGTAGATATTCTCATTTATAAACAGATGATGAAGAGTCCTTTTAGACATCATACGTCTTTTCCAAATGGATGCTTAGGTGAATTTCATGGCTGTCTTCCTACTGCATTCAGGTGACATAAATTACTTGGGGGGCTTTTTTTTTTTTTCCCAACTAACTGATGTTTATTGCTTAAATTGACTGTGTTGTTTTTATACAAATACTATTTTTACCTTTGGGCAAGCAAAGAATACCCAATTTCTTCTATTCAAGCTTCACAGGGCAAATTTATCTGTTCTAAGCTTTTATTCAGATTAAGGTCATATTTGTAAATATAAATGACAGGATGATTTTCATTCAGAGGCCTTACAGAGAGACACACTAACATGCACGGCTGTTAGAAATAATAGTTTCTAATCACAGCAGACTAACATCTCCAGCTGGAATTCACTTCCTTTTTGGAGATGATGGGCATTGTGTGGCGCACAGCAAAACCACCTGCTCCCTCCTTTTCCTGAGTGAATTCAGTCTCCAGATCCCTCGAAAGGCTCAGACTAGAAAACACTCCATGCGTGCTCCCAGCTCAGAAACAATAATGCAGACTCCTTTAACATCCCTTAGTCTGTGCCCAACACCTGACCAAAAGACCTAACGGGGTGAGGGTGAGAGCCCAGATCACAGGAGGCTTTGAATTGCAGACTGGTTGCGGTGGGAAGGCACCTCCGGAGGTCACCTGGTCCAACCCCCTGCTCCAGCTGGGCCACATGGAGCAGGTTTCCCAGGATGGGGATACAGGAACTGGACACCAGGCCCAGGCACTTCCAGGTCTTGCCCCCTGGGGCAGCTCCCACAAAATGGACATCTACATTTTGGGAGCTGAATTAGAACTACAAACTGTCTTCAGAGAAGCCAACACAGTGTCCACTGGATGACAGCAGGTTTCAACTCCCCGCTAAGGTAAAACTGGATTCGTACCAGCACTGTGAGAACTGAAGCTCTTAACCCTCCATTGCCCTTTGCAATAGAGCCTTCCCCTGGTCTAGCCGCCAGGTTTTTAACCTGTTTAACCAAACAAAATGAAAACGTGAATTTAAACCAGCCCCGTACAGCTTCCTCGGTAAAAGCTGCACTGTTCTCACAGAAGGTTTTCCATAAAAAAGTAGTAGGAGAAACTCCAGGCTGGGTGGAGAGCTAGCGTCTGCTGGGAGAAAAGCAATCACTTTTAGACTATTTCTCTACATCTCCGCTTAACTAACTGCAAAATACTTTCTACTGCCCACCAAATGCTCAACCAGCAGCAGATCACATAATGGGATCTTCACAGGGACTGAAATAAATTTTGGTGATCATTCTGACAAAAAGGACTCTCGTAGCTTCTTGTGTTGAGACTTTCTGTCTGCAAAATCCTAATCTTATCCGGACGTTGCCCAGAATACACCCCTCGCTCAACATCATGGGATATTTTTATTTCAGCAGGATTGGTCATTTCACCTTCGTCAGAAGCTAATTCTTTTTGCAGTGAGGAAAGGGAAAGTTAGGACACTTCCACTCTGAAGTATTTGTTTCCTCACCCTACACAGATGAATCCCTGCCGGGAATTTTCCCTCGTTACCCCTAACATCAATTAGCATGCTCAGTGTGAGCACCCACACGAGCTGGCATTCCCATGTCCTACACATTTATATTACTTGCACCGTGCCACGCACCTTCTGGCTTGTACACAGCCAAATTCCAGTTCTGACTCCATGGACTGAGTTCATATTAGTCCAACGTTCCAGATACATGATGGCTTTTTCTAAAACTGAGGGCATGATAGTCACTTTGGCATAAAAGGGACCTACTGTAATATAGATAACTAACAGATACCTTTTTCTAGTAGTTCTTTAACACAGTATTGCATTTCCACCTCTCATTCTGCTCGTAGAAGGTACTGGAAAGAAAAAAAATGAGATAATGTAGGCCTCAGACGCACAGTCCTGTAGAAGCAAGTACAGCTAACAACGTACCAGAGTCAAGTCTGCATCATTATAAGCGATCATGTTAACTCATGCTGCAATAAATACAATTGGCCTGAACCTGCCTTATCCCGTAACTTTTTAAAACACATATGACATACGAGGCATTGAAGGAGCCTATCAGATTAAATTTTTCTTATCAGCTAACCGCTTCACAAAATAATCACTCCTGTAAAACATAGAGAAGCCTGAACTAATTTCCAGGGCTCCAAAAACTCCCTAATCCTGAAGACATTCAAATTGAGATTTAGAGCTGAGCTTTATACATCTGAGACATATGCGTTACTACATTAACTAGAAACGTGGGGTTTTCTACGCGTGGATGCCACCTTTGAGTCTCACCAATGTTTCCATTATATTGTGTTTGACCCAATTCACACAGCCGTGTCACTCCAGTTGGCTCTGGCAAAGTCAGCCATCCCTTTGGCCTCACAACCCTCACTCTAGCGATGCCATGAACAGCAAAATGTCTTCTCAAGGCTTTCAGTTACACTGTACTCAAAAAACCATCCCTGCCTATGCTGATCCTTTGTGTAGATCGAGCCAGTCAAGTTCATGGCCCAGCAGGTCCTCGCTGTACCACACATTTAAACATACCGAGCAGGAGCAAGGGTAGGCTAGCTGGGAACACACTGTAAACCATGAGGCTATCAAAGGTCCAGGGGTGGCTACAGTGGCTCTTTTTCCAGGTATGATGGTCTGATTTCTTTTCTAGGATTCTTTCAATCTTGTATAGTGTGAACACAGAGAAGCTGGAGAGAGCTAGAAAGACACTTGTTCTTGTTAGCTGTGCGCAAGGAAGTGCTTTAGTTCACTTTGGGCTTTTGTTTTGGGTGTAAACTCAAATGCTACCATCACTCAGTGGATCTCCTCAGCCTTTTGAAAACTTCACCTAGAAATCCCCTAGAGTTTAGCTATGAATGTTCAAGAATTTGCTTAGAGAGGTGTGGTGGGAGAACCAAGTTTCCATACAGCTCACAGAATACCTTAGGGAATATAAAGTGCCCGGGGAAACAGTATCAAATGCATCCCTGGATTTAACTGTGCTCCCTATTTTTCTCTCAGTAAGACTCTATCTTCTTCAGCTGCCAACTTCAATGTCCACACAGATGCATGCCTGCTCCTTAAAGGATGAATGACCCATTCATCATCTGACCTGTCTTAAAATGATGTTAGTTACCATGTGGTTTAGTGATTTCCATCTGTGATCTCTTTAAACTTGAGGAATCCATGAAAATTAAGAAAATTTTAGAAGATCAGATAACTTTTCATCATGAATACACAAGGACAACTTCTGAATTACAAGTCAAGTCCTGTTTTGTGGGGGGGGAGGGGGGGGGGGCACGGGATCACATTTAGCATTTCACTTTTTCACTTTCTTGCTTTCTCTATGTATTTGGTCTACAAGACCAGAGGAAGGGCTTAATGAGAGGCGTAGTTAGGATTTTGGTATTCAGACACATGGTGGACCTCATAAATGCAGGGCTTGGGTATGCAAGAAGTCTGCCTATTCAAGTAGTTCATGATTTTACCAGTGCTCATATTTCAGCTTTGCAATTAGCCTGAACATCTGGCCAAATAAAATAGTAATTCAGTGTATGAGGCTGGCGGGTCAAATACAGTTCCATACGTTCTCTTCCACCAACAGAGAACAGCTAGGAGTCTTTAAGAAAGTATTACAGGATATGAGAGGACACTTTTCCTGGAAGTTTTCATTTTATCTTTGGGGGCTTAAAAATAAGTTTTGGTGAATATAGAGAACACTTACTGCGTATGGTTGGATTTGATAAGCTGGCTGGGAGGCGAGGAGGGTGTTAAATAGAGGCAATTAAGCTGCACTGCCCTGCACGCATAGGTACCCTTTTTATGAGATTCCACTACAGCAATTTTATTTCAGTGCATGGCTTCAAATACTTTTTTAAATTTACATTTTTCCCCCTTCAATAACTTCAGAAAGGCTTTGTTGTGCTCTAATATGCCCAAAATAAGCTAAAATTGATAATTGCTGTACTCTCAAAGCAGGACTTTAGCTACATATATTTTATCAGACAGTATCTGATCTCGTTCCCTATTTACTTGTGCTCTGAGTCACACCTCGCTATTCCAGAGAAACAGCTGCCTTCCTGCTGGTGAACCGAAGAGCTGTGCGACTGTGGAAGGGAGTCCCTCCCACAGATAGTGTAAGATGAAGACCATAGACTCTGACTGCATCTATGGACTAGGGTTGACAAGATCTCTCCCCTGTTAACCCAAGCCATGTTTGAAACACACCGCTTTTAGAAAACAAATATTTAGGCCGGAGATAAGCTCTTCCCACATTCACCAGAACAGCCTGCCAGCACGGTCCTAAAAATAAGAGTATTTGAAGAGACCATAGGCTGGAAATCTGGATGCAGGAATTAACACACTGCGATGACTATGCAGGTACAAATAGATATTGAAATGAAAACTAGGATGTTTTTCTATGCGCTGATAAGCATGAGGTTCCTCTCAGTGGAGAGCAGATGGCACACTTAAGAAGGCAACGTTTAGGTCGGTGTTACAGCTATACTGTCCAGGACGCAGTGTCTATAGCGTGCCCTCACTGACCCTTGGAGCACACACTTAGTTTGCCCCAAAATGCAGCCCCGTGACCTGCATGCAGCAAGCGCAGGCAGCGGGGGCAATCAGCAGATGCACCTCAAGAGTGCGATCCTGCTGGGAAGAGACGGGCACAGGCAGCAACGCTTGGAGAAGGTCACGCTGTGCCTGAATTGTTGAATGGTGAGGCAAGAAAAAGGTCTGTGTCAGGTGAAATCAAATGTGGTCATGGTTACAAATGAGCAGAACTAATCACCACCCCATTTTAAGCCGTGGAGGAATGTCTCATGTACATTCACCAGAGGCTGGGAACAGCAGGTAAGGAAACTCTCTTCACACCTACTTCATTTGCAAGTTAAAAATTGCTGCTGGTTTGCTCTGCTGTGCCCCATTTCGTGTTCTCAGTGCCTCAGCATTAGCTTAGCTATCTTTTATGTTCTCAGATGGGTCCTAATCTTTCACGATGACATCCCAATGCAGAGACACACCACACACATACCAAGGACCACCTTGAAAGCACAAGAAAAGGAGGGGAGCACAGCACGGCCCTCACGGGAGTCTGCCCCAGGGCAGGGGTGCTCCAGCAGCCCCCCGGCACTGCTCAGGGGCTGCTCACAGCCTTGGGGGGTTGGGGCTGGGGCACCACGTCTGTCCCAGTCCCACCTGTGCCCTGGGGCTGGGAAAGGAAGGAGGGATTAGCTGTTCAGTCCTTTTGCAGGGCCTCTTGCTGCAGCCTGTTACCTCCCAAGTGCTTTCATGCCTCATGATGATTCCTGTGAAGCCAGAGGCTGTTTATTTGATTTTAGGTTTTTGCAGCTTGGCCCACACCCTAACATCTGAAAAGGTTTACCAACAATTCCACCTCCACCTTTTTCCTGCTCTTTTGAACCCGATTGTGATGAGTATTGCACCAAAAACGTGGTCTCTGTTTCAAAAGGATCAATGTAATCTTCTCCCAAGTCCCTGTGCTTTCTCTTCATTCTGAGTTTGGAAACAAATGACTGTGATGACAAGAAAGGATCTGGTGATCTGCCAGTATTTCTGACAACTAGAACAGCAATACAAAGCCATAAAACCGCAAAGGTTTCTACAGGGCGCAGTGTAAAAGTTTTGCTACAAACCAACCACAGCTCTGTAATGGTCTGCCTAAATAATTATCCGATCATTGTTTAACATCTTTGCATCAAACAATTAGTTCAAGAAGGCGATTCATTTAAAATAGCAAATCAATATTTTTCTGTATAGTTGCAGATCCTCCATCTCTAACCGTCCTGGGACCCCCCCGAGTAATACAGCAGCTTAAGCTTCATGTTATTATTGCACTAACCTTTCACCTGTCCTTAACACTACATTTATTTTTTTTTACAGTAGCTGGGACTGAACTGGGTTAGAAAAGAAAGGTGTGGACAACCAGTGAAGTTCAGCCAAAGTGGATGTGAACATGGTTTGAAAAAATAGGTTTTGTTTTAAGCCCGGCCCTGGCCACAGGCTGAAGGAAGGGAGGGAGGTTGCCTGGGCTCAAGGGGCTCCCACTGTACCATCGGTCAAACTGTGTTGTAAACAGCTTGCAGCACAACCAGGCTTAAATCGTAGTACTTCTACTTCTGATATGAAGTTAAAAGCCTGGGGTAGACACGACCACAATTTTTCCTTAACTTTCAACCAATCCAGGGAATTGTTTGGATATAGGTGCTTCGGGCACTGCACCAAAAGGGGTATGTATCTCAGAAGATAAGGAGAATGGATTTAATAACTTCATTCAGCAGATGAAGACATAAAATAGGGCACATCTCAGAGAAAAGACTATTGATTCTACTTGTCTGCCTTTTGATCGGTACTCAGATCATCTAGGTGTTTTTTGCAAAGGTTGTCTCTTAATGCACCTGCCCCTAACAGTCATAATCCTGTTAGACAACTGCATATAAGGATTAAACTGAACCCATACTAAAAAACAGTTTGAAAAGTTATTTTGCTTGAACCAGGAGTGAACTGGAACCATTATTCTGAAGTGTTTATGGAGCCTAGGCTGGGCTTGATTTCTTTTTTTTTTTTAAAAAAGCCTTTCATCTCCCTAGATAAAACCCAACTGAAAATTCATATAAACACACTAAAAGAAGACTATGTCAGTGAGACTCTACACAAACAGGAAATATTTGTGTTTATGTCAACCTTTGCTGTCACTAATGTTTTACCAGAGTGTCAAGGCTGGATATGGTGTCTCAGAAATCCTAGAGCTGTAACTCTGGATAAGGAATTTTATGTTAAGCAAGGCAACACATTTAAAAACCCAACATAGTAATAGTCCGTTTATTGAAAGAAAAGACTCTTCTACCATACGGAGGTTACAAGACAAATTAAAACAAAATGGATGAAAATTAATCATAAGTAACATAGATCTTTGCAGAGATATAATCCTGATGAAAAAGGATCAGGCTTTTATACCTTTTAACACATCTCCTATAAGGTGAATGAAGACATAAACCACAATTTTTCTCTGTCTCACATGCCCGCTCTCTCACACACACACAAGTTATAGGAAATGCCATTAAGCCATTGGGCATAAACCTAATTGCAGAGTACGCAACGGTTCACACAGTGATGTGGTTTTATGAGTCTTGAATGTGAGAAGTGGGATCCAGCTCTGTGCCTATGAACTACCAGCCCTGGTAGATGGGAGAGCTCCTGGTTAATCTGTCATCACCGCTAGTGTTACCTTCAGACAACATGCTTATAGCCTCATCGGTCTGCTGGCTGTCAGTTGTCGATATCTTCTTTGAATCATGGATGTTGCTTTGGTAGTTCACTGGTGAGGGATAGGCATTTTCACCCACAGTTGATGAGGACATTGATTCCCAGGGTATTTCTCTTTTTCTCCATTTCAAGTCCACTCTCCATCCTGTCCAGCCATAGAAAGCTAACGTGAAAAGGAAGCCTTGCATCGGATTAAGAACCCCCTAGGAAAGAGAAGTGCAACAGGAGTTACGCCAGCAAGGCTTCATGTTGAACTCCAGTTAAATGTTTTGCATGCATTAACAACTTCCCTTTCACTGAAAAACTGCTGTCTTTAAAAGATGTGATATGCATGCAAATTGAAGTGTACATTGTTCTCATTGCAGACACAAACAAATTGGAGTGAAATACCACGACCTGTTGTTGCAATATGCTGAGGCCATCCCAGTGAACAGTAAGCCCCAAATGGTTTTCCAGCATGAATTTTACCTGGTCATTCCCCTGGTGTGTTTTTAACTTTTCCCACAAGCTCTGGACTTTTTTATTCACAAAAGCAAATATTATATTTTTCACTAGACGCCAAGTCAAATATATGAGAGTAGACACTAGCACACACAGTCAAGTTTTTAAAAATAGCAGGAATTGATCTGTCTGGAATTGCTGCAGATTCCTGAGCCAGTGAAAATGTCCATCAAAGCGGGATGGAAAAATGGGGAGGGACACTGAAAAAGGAAATCCCGAGTGATTTTAAAAAAAATATTGTCTCTTTTCCCAGTGCTGTGGGATGCTTGGCAAGTAAATGGCTTTGGCAATTTCCATTTTTCTCATGGCAAAAGAGCAATTATTTTTAAGGTCAATTTAAAAAATAGCTCAGTTCCTAGACCTGACCTCTTGCTCTCCAGGTGAGCAATAGCAAAGTCCCTGTCACATGAATGTGTTCACTCCTTGTCAGACGAGGAGGTTGTACCAAATCAGTTGCGTTGCTTAACCCTTCAATATGAAACCGTTCAAGGGCTTAACTACAAAAAGCATGCTTAGGCCTTGCAGGTATTTAACAGCTCCAGAATAAACTCTCTTGGAAAAGGAACCTGCAATATCACCTCTGAACTGACGTCATCTACCTGGACTTATGCAAAGCGTTTGACACTGTCCTGCAGGACATCCTGGTCTCTAAATTGGAAAAGCATGGATTTGACAGATGGACCAATCGGTGGATAAGGAACTGGCTAGATGACCGCACTCAAAGGGTTGCAGTCAATGGCTCAATGTCCACATGGAAACCGGTGATGAGTGGCGTTCCTCAGGGGTCAGTACTGGAACCAGTGCTGTTTAACATCTTTGTCGGTGACATGGACAGTGGGATTGAGTGCATCCTCAGCAAGTTTGCTGATGACACCAAGCTGTGTGGCGCGGTCAGCATGCTGGAGGGAAGGGATCCTATCCAGAGGGACCTTGACGGGCTTGAGAGGTGGGCCAGTGAGAACCTCATGAAGTTCAACCAGGCCAAGTGCAAGGTCCTGCACCTGGGTCATGGCAATCCCAGGCACAAGTACAGGTTGGGTGGAGAATGGATTGAGAGCAGCCCTGAGGAGAAGGACTTGGGGATGCTGGTGGATGAGAAGCTCAACATGAGCTGGCAATGCGCACTTGCAGCCCAGAAAGCCAACCGCATCCTGGGCTGCATCAAAAGAAGCGTGGCCAGCAGGTCAACGGAGGTGATTCTGCCCCCCTATTCTGCTCTTGTGAGACCCCACTTGGAGTACTGTGTACAGCTCTGGAGTCCTCAGCACAAGAAGGACATGGACTTGTTGGAACGGGTCCAGTGGAGGGCCACGAAGATAATCAGAGGGCTGGAACACCTATGCTATGAGGACAGGCTGAGAGAGTTGGGGTTGTTCAGCCTGGAGAAGAGAAGGCTCCGAGGAGACCTTATAGTGGCCTTCCAGTACCCAAAGGGGGCCTGCAGGAAGGATGGGGAGGGACTCTTTATCAGGGAGTGTAATGATAGGACATGGGGTAACGGCGTCAAACTGAAAGAGGGGAGATTTAGATTTAGATATCAGGAAGAAATTCTTTACTGTGAGGGTGGTGAGACACTGGAACAGGTTTCCCAGAGAAGTTGTGGATGCCCCATCCCTGGAAGTGTCCAAGGCCAGGCTGGATGGGGCTTTGAGCAGCCTGGTCTAGTGGGAGGTGTCCCTGCCCATGGCAGGGGGGTTGGAACTATGTGAGCTTTAAGTTCCCTTCCAACCCGAACCATTCTATGATTCTGTGAAAAATCCCTTGTCAAGTAGGAGAAAAGAGTGTAGGGTACAGTAAGAGGCTAGCATCTTACAGCTACTTTTTGGTGCATTGCTTTCAAGATTTTTCATGTATTTGTCCTCAAATAATTATCCAAATGTCATGATATAAGATGCAATTATTCTTTATAATAAAGAATTACCAGAAATTACCAGAAAATGCCCATTTTATCGTCTAACCCTTCAGGAATCATGAGCTAAAACTTTGTAGCTTGCATTATGGCAGAGATTAGCAAGGTTAGACTAGAAATCACTGTAGTGGTCTATTCTGGATCTTAAAATGGGTAGCAATCACTCACAGAGAGAATGCATACTCCAGTAAATGGGAAAAAAAAGTTGGCCTTTGGTACATTTTTGGCAAAGTTTATATGTGAAAAGCACTCCCAGTATCCGCTCCTTCCTCTCTCTTACTTTCTGCATTTCTTCCTTGATTTTCTGAGTGTTTATATCCACAAAAATCATAAATGACCCACTACACTGGTTCTGCTCCACCAGTCTTATAAAAGTGATTTCTAAGACTAAGAAATGTCACAGCTGACCTACCATCATAATCCATGTAATCAGTGCAGCACTTCTGATGTTCTTCAGGGGCATTTCATTGATATCTGGCTGCATTTCGAGGTAGAACAAAAGGCTCTCGTTGATGATATTGGATGACCAGCTATTGCAGGAATAGAGAGGAGGGAGAGAATAAGACAGTTATTTATATGTGCATGTATATGTAAGATATGCTTTACTTTCAAATTATAGAGATTAGGATCACTAATAAGGAGAATGAGATTTTTTTTTAATGTTGTCTCAATCTGAAGGGACCAGTAGGTCTCTGAGATCAAACACCAGATACTTACCTGCCAGCCCAGGCCCAGACAAAGAAATCAATATAACAACAAAAAAAAACCCACAAGCAACAAAAAAAAGCGCAAAAACCTGATCATTTGAGCTTGCTGTAGAACAGTAAACTGCAGGACAAAATTGATAAACAACTGTGATCCATAATGGGAACATCATGCATGCTGACTTCTTTTGCTTGTGTCTTAACACAGTAGTGCTCACAGACAAGGAAACCAAATACATGCTTGGGTGTTGTAAAAGGATGCAGAAACTCTAGCTGGTGTTAGAATTTCAGGCTTAGGTTACAGCAGGCTTTCAAAATGTACTTTAAAAAAACTACAAAACAAAACCAAATTTGTATTTTAAAATCCTTGAAAATGCCATCAATTTTTTGGAATAAAGGTAATTTCTGTCTTCAAAAGGATAAGCATAATCAGATCTCTTTCTGTGAAAGAAACTGAGAATATTCTACACTAAATAAAGCTTATAGTAAATGGCTGTAATTTCTTATGACTTCTAAACAGTCAGACCAGCATTTCCTTATAGTCCTACTGCAGCTTCAGAAAGGAAACCATCAGCATCCATGTCACACTTTCTAAAGGGGTTTATACATGTCCTTCCTGCAATTATATTTTTATCACAGTGTAAATCCTCTTGCTCTCCCCTCCCAAATCTGCAGGCATCTCTTCTACCCCATGTTGCCCCAGTCTGCTGTCTTTAACTAACTCATCTCATATTTGACTTTTGGGATGGAAGGGAATCTTCCCTAAGCTCCTGAGATGGGACTGCCTCAGTCTTTCCCTACAGTAACCTTTGAGAGAGTTTTTATGCTCTAAAGCTTCTGTTTTATTAGGAGAACAAAATCCAAAACTAGAGCTGAGATTATTTTTTTTTAGTAGGAAAACCCAGAATGAGACAGAATGGAAATAAACAAATGTCCCCACTGTGTCCTTGGGGAACTGGTCCTTTCTTTCATGCTTGCTCCCAGACCAGCAAGCTGGCCACCATTCCTTAGGTTGCAACACACCGCTGCGGTGCCTCTGGACTCGCTGTTTCCACAGTCCTGGAAGCCTGGCTAAATCTCTGCTCCTCGTTATTTTCAACAATTTCCAGGAAGCCATGCTGCAGGATCCTTTGCTGCTGTCTCACACCCCCTCTCCTGCTGGCTACCTCACCCTTCGCACTAGAAACCTGTCTCCTGAGCCAAGCGGACTCTGTTATTCCCCAAGAAAAGAGAACCATTTCCCTTCAGAGCACTCCAGTATACAGCAGGCAGGAGAAGATAAAAAGGCAGTCTTTCTCCCTGCTCAGCCTTTTAAAGCAATGTAACATGCATTAATGTGCCTGTGTATAAAAAAGTTAAGTAGTTGTAGAGACTGTTAAGTTTGGCCAAGTCATTTCACTACTCCAGGGTCGTTTCCTTCCTCCCCTATTGCTTGTGTTACCCACGGAGGTAGTAAACACTTCATAGCAGTGACTCCTCCTTGCTAGGTCATTGCACAGACTCTTGTAGAGTGGATCACCACTCTTTCTGGTACCTTAACTGCTGTGGGATAATTGTGAGATTGCAGTAAAAACTGTTTCCTTCAAAAGCAGGCCCTATTTCAGCTCAGTTTTGCTGTGTGCATCCAGTACCACTCCAGAATCTTTCACAGTGGATGGTGCTCCTGGAGCAGAGGTGCAGGGATTTGGGGATGAGCTGTGTACCCTCCCTCCTTCCCCATTTCCCTTGTTCCCTCCCTCCTCTCCTCCCTATCTCTTTCCTGTCCTACCCTAAAGTACTATTTGCATGGAGGAAGATGGAATATTAAGAAAAAGATTGAATGATTAGAAATTTCACACACAATCATATGGAGATGTTTTTTTCTGGCATATAACCCTGTATTTCAGCTGATATCCATGCTTTTTTCACACACACGGTATCTGCAAACCACAGAGGTGGCTATAATCATATAAAATCACAGTCAGGGCCATGAAGCCCATCTTAGAAACATATTTATTGTAGTTTTTCAGTGATGTGTTTGGTGACAAGAGGCTCTGAGAAATCTTGGGTACAGAAAGCCATCTATCACCCCACAGTGCTGGGGAGCTGCTGCTCCAGACAGCTTTAGTTTATACCCAACGTTGTTCAGGGGTTTTTTTGCTATTGTTTCTTGGGGTTATTGTTTTCCTGTTGGTTAAACATTTTTATCATTTCCTCGCAGCCTTGTGATGCTACATGAGTGATTCAGCTACTTTGTGAACTAGTTTAGAACTAATTCTTCCTTAGAAACCTTCCCTTCCAAGCATAAAGACGAAGAAATGAAGCAACCCGTCACACTCTATCCTTGTCCTGCACCCTCTCCAGCTGGGAAAAAGGCAGTTTAAAACAAAATAATGCACCTCTTACCAAATGATGAATACCAGCATAATTTTGAAGAAGCGGATCTGGATCTCTGTCCCCAGACGTCTCTCATTCTCTGTGTAAATCCCTTGTCTCCCTTTCAATAAGGAGGCAACTGGAAAGTATACAATTATGTTCGTTAACATACATGTATCTTGTTAGTGATAGGCACAAGCATGCAGAAGATGGATGTCTCTAAAGAGAGAACAAAGGAAAAGATGGATTTGTCTCCAGCAGCAATTCAGAAGCTGGGAGGACCATCATCAAGGAATCTCACATATAGCCTAATACTAAAGGAAAAGAAGTACATCCATTATGGATTCCTAACATGGGTGATATCACACTAGCTATTTTTGCTTCTCTTGATCCCACTAAAAATAGAAAATAGTGTGGTCAACATACTTTTCTTTTATAACAAAAAGGTAGTGCTTACAACTTCTATATAATGTGTGATATAATGATATATTTATTATGTGATGTCTAGACTAAAATAGAATACATTCTATCCCATTATGCACATTATATTTCATTGTGCAACTGATACAGCATTGGCTACACCTCTAAAACTTGAAGGCGTAATGTCAGCAAAAATAGAGAGTTATGCCACATGCTGTTCAAATAACACAAGGAATATACATGTGCAGAAACACAAATATACTCAGTGCGTATTTTCTGATAAAAAGAGTGACTTTTTATAGGAACAACTTTTTAAAGGACAACTGTTCCTTTGAAAATGAGTACTACTGAGGGACGCAGGATAGACGAGATGAAGCCTGAACTGAGAATACAAGGTCCTCTGTTGCTGTTTTTATATATTCAATGTGTAGATGATAAGTATGAATTCAGGCGCTGCAAACATCTAGGACTGATCCTATTATATGCAAAGAATGCATTGAAACTGTGGCTTTTTTCAGTTTCATTTCTTCAAAGCACTGGATAATAAATTAAATGGGAACTTCAAGATCCCATCTGAGTTGTGTATGATTCCCATTTGTTTCATAATCTCAGAATCAGGAGTGACAAAATTCTGATCATATTTTATTATTTCTTTAGCTCCAGGGCTGCCAAGAAGTTAGATAAACTATCAGATCTCACCAACATCATCTTTAAAACAGAATAAATTACATTCCAAAGTCCAGGTTGGTACCAATACTACAGTAGAGTTAAGCATCCATTATACACCACCTCAAATACTTTAAATCAAGGGTAATTTAGTAACATAGAAACACCTTTGCCAATCTGCAGCAGAGGTTTATAACAGCATAGCTTGAGTACATCATCAGAGTGTGTCTCTAGGGCAAATCTCCCATCAAGATGGTATCTTCATTTCAACAGGCAACTCCCTCCCACCCTTTGCTGTATCTTTATGATTTAATGAGGAGCTATCCCACATCACTGAATACACAGGCATGACTATTTACAGTATTGTTACATTGCTAAATATCACATACTGATTCACACTGGCCTTTAGGAACATACCTGCTGATACTGTCCTCCTAAACAGGATGGGGTTGACCACCAGCACTAGCAGGAGCGGGGCATAGGTTGTGATGTAATGTGGGATTGCATGCTCCAAGCCATTTTCACAGCTGAGAAGAAATCATTAACAGCTTATGCATTTTTTTTTTCCGTACTGGACAGTTCTGGCTATTCTATCTATGTCACCTTTAACATAAAAAAATAAAACAAATGATGCAAACAGATGATAAACTTTTAATTCACAGACCTTCACTACCAGTTCACATGGGACACAAAGCTGATTATGAACATGCACTGTCTGTGCATTTTTCTCGCATTCAAAGGAACAAATACAATGCTAAAACCAGGAGTGGGAGAACAGTGGCTCACAGCAGAAGCTGTATCAGTGCTGCAGCACACCCAAGTGCCTGTATTGCTGGGCATAGTTCTTCAGGGCCCCATGAAACCCAGGCAGGTATTTCTAGAATACTCACTGACTCAGTGGGACAGACTTGTCAAGGATCAAAAAGCCCAACATTTCGACGTCTGTCTCTAAAGCTGACCAAAGGACATTCAAATGACCAGATTGCTCCATGATTTTGCAGGCTGTTCCCAGAGCCCTGCTTACCTGGAGAGAGAAGGGTAGTAAAGCAGTGCAACTCCCTCCACGCAGAGCATCACCGCGAGGCCCCACGTCATCATGTGGTACAGCACAATCGTACTGCAGGCACCAAAGAGGACAGGCATAATTAAAAATACTAAACCTTACACTTTCCACAGTGCAACATAAAAATAGGATCCTCACTGAAAAAGAGCTTTACAGATATGAAATGGTGTAGAACAACAGTGTCAGTACATTAAATTAAGGAAAGCAGGTGGGGCAGGGGAGCCCTTCAGAAAAAGGATGAGCCAAAGTGTTTGTTCAGGCTTGCACACAAAAGTCCTGCGTCCTGCAACCTGTAGGGTGGAAAGCTTTTCCCTTATGCCCAAATCTCCAGAAGAAAGCCCTGCATCATTTCTCCTGCAGAGAACAAATTAGAGAATTTGAATGGAGCTGAACAGTCAAATAAACCACCCTTCTGTAATTTGCAGAGAATTATGTTTATCTTTAGTGTCGCATACTGCTTTCGTCTTAGGGAGGTTCAGATCTGTGTGTCCAAAGTCTTTCATTGTCTACTCTGATCTTAGAATCAGGCTCAAATATACTTTTTTTTTTTTTTTTTTGGTTAACAGGGATGAAGGGTATTATTTTCAGAATAACACTTTTTTTTGCTGCAAGAATCAATTTCAGGTACAGAGTAGGGACAAAAATAGTATCTCACTGCAATAAAGTTTATAGACCCCAATCTGCCCCCTGTTTTTCCAAAGGTTAAATGAATTCAGTTACACTTAAATTCCATTTGGACGTAAACAAACCAATATCTTAAAGTGCCCTGACAATTTAAGCACTTAGCACACCACTCATCCATATCATTACCTGGTAACTGCATGAACATCAGATGTTTGTACAAGCTTCACTTACACACTTAGATAGCTGCAGATAAGCATGGACACACAGTGTTGGAAGGAATAACAAATTCAGAGCTTTAAGTCCTGTACCTCAGTCCAGCTGATCTTCTTACCACCAAGTAAGAATCAACGGCGTAGCAAAACAACCACCAGAAGCCAGCACTATATAATAGTTGGATCCACATCTGCAGGGGAAAAAATGCCAAATGTCACAGCCGCTTCTGAAGTACCACTGGGGATGTGGGGGGGGACTCAAACCTTTAGGCAATTTGTTCTTTAAATGCATGTATTTTCCAGCTGAGATCATGAAGTACGAAATCTTACTCAAAATCACAGGAACAGCATTGCTGTAGCCAATGGGTCAAGTCATAGGTAAACTGAATGGCATTTGCTTTCACAGCTTATTCTGTTGTTTAGAAAACCTGTTATTTACCTCTCCAGTCCTAACCCTCAATGTCATGAGTGAAACCCAAAGAAATTTATAGTGAGGACGTTTTAATTTTAGGTCAAAATTTTAGTAGTTTCTCAGTAGCTGAGGCATGAAAATATAACTGAGGTCAGTCATCACCACAGTGTGCCTATGCATCGTGAGTTCAGCATGTGACAGGCGTTTTCTCCATGCACAAGAACTCAATTCAGGGAACGGTTATTAAGAAAAAAAGTTCATTAACAAAAATATCGCTGACCCTCTGGAAACATTATCTGTGCTGAACTCCCTGTCTGATTTCTTCAATAAAAATCCAAAGGAAACAGGTTCAAGTCAAGTTAAATTCCACAGCATTTGTGAGCTTGCCCTATGCATTTTTCCCATGAGCCTGTATAAGATAAGTGACCTTTCTTTGCCGCTGTTTATAAACTCCAAATTTCTCCCCCACAGGAGCTGGTTCTTTGTAATAGTCTGGAACTATTTTAATATTCATATTACCTTCCCTCTGAGCCCTCTTTCAGTTCTTATTTGAATATCCTTTGTCACAGCTCCATAGTAGCATCCTTTTACAGCTGGAAACCAACATACTCGTTACTGAGCCAAAAGTCAGTGAATAGAGATCTACTATTCCTTCTTCCAAAAGGTAAATCAAGCTGGAAATATTTCCTTCCACAATGGGTGCAGAGCCTGCTTCTAATCATTTGCAACATGACTTATTCAGTATTTAATTCAAACATATTGCTAGTGCACGTTTTTTGCTAGTGAACAGGAGTGTGCTAACATTTTGCTAGTGCACAGGAGTCAGAAAATAAATTTCCAGGCTTCCTTGTATTGCACTTTATCCACAGCACTCAGCATATAACTTTATCTATACTTTTATATATTTACAGTTAAAAAATGCACTATTTACTATACACACACATGCATACAAAAATAAACTGTGGGGTCTTTCCACCAGAAAGTCCAACATAGACAAAACTGTCTCCAAAAATGATATAAATCAGATGCACCTAAACCCAAAATCTTCATATGCTGCTTCACTTTTTTGCAAAATGACACATTTTGCTACAGTGCCTGAGAAGGTATCCCTCTGCAAACCACAGGGTGTTATTCAAAGGAGATGCCTAAGGCCTCACTATTTGGAGTTTGTATTGGCTTGTGGATAAGTGAAATCAAACAATACTACTAAAAGAAAAATAAAATAGAATCAGAAACATTTTATTAACTCACATGAGAATATGTTAGGGGAAGTGAGTGGAAGGAGGATTATTTTTCATTCCAATATAATTAAATCTAAATTTAGCAAGTGACTCAAACTACAGCACTTTGCTGGAGCCCAGGAGAGAGAAAATAAAAATTGTGGTGGACCGCTACGCTGCTCCCCATTTAATCTGAGATCCAGATGAAAACCAAACAATCTGCATACAGTATGTTTGTCACTGTTTAAAAATATTATTCTTTGTGTCAAAGGCCAAGAAGCGAAATGTAAGACAAAGGGAAACATGGTTTTTTGAATAGGACATTCTTGCTACAAGATATTGATGTTGCTGGTTTCCCCTTCCTCAAAGAAAAAAAATCAACATTTGCATCTAATAAGCAAAACTTAAACCATGTACGATGGGATTGAGAATCGATAGATGCATACAACTGATATTTGCTTCTAGGGCACAACTATCATGACTGAAATTGTCATTATGTAGGCACAAAAGGTACGGTGAATTGCATTTTGGCACAAATTGTTTTATTTAAAAACTACTGGAGCTGAATAATTCTGTTTATGTGCAGCATATCCTCTTCTATGTTGTAAACTTCGAATTGTAAAGCTAATAATGCTCACACATTAATTCACTGGACACCCTACATTCCAACTGAATTTGAGTAAAGTTGTGATCTGTCCTATTTGCCATTCTCCATGTTTTGGTAAAAACATGTCTTTTTCTTGTACGGTAAACTCAGTACTGTGATTGTAATATTTGAAACCAAGTTCCATTCTGCACTTTCGTAAGGCATTTACGTTTTCTTATTCTATGTGTTTTAATCCAGAAGATACTTAATTAGACTAGGCCAGATGCCGTCATTTCTGAATACCCATATAAACAGTGATCTGAGCTGTAATCCTGCATGGCGGGGATGGAACTTCTGCAGCAGCTTTGTATCTTTGCCTATATTTATCCTGCAGTCCCTGTGTGTCTAAAACAAACACTCTCACACCGCAAAAGCTAATTTAAGCTACCCGAGTTGCTGGTTTCGGTCAGTCCCCACAGTATGCTACTACACAGGCTGTCATTTCTACTGGAGAAGGTGGGCAGATCCCCCTGTGCTGTGAGAGCGAGGGATCCACTGAGGGATCAGTGATGCCAGTGCAAACTGAGCCGCTGGTTTCAATGCCTGTTCGGGAATGTCTGTAGTACCCTTACACCTCTGTACCCCTGACTTCGGCAAATGTCTTGCCCTCCACTACCGCAGCACTCCTGCAAGGAGCAAGTACTACAAAAAAGTGTGGGACCAATCATCTGACCTGTGCTGCCCTGCGCCCTCCCACACACTGAGTGGCATCGAGTACCCTGCCCGCCCTGAGACGGGGTCTCGGCAGGAGGCATGAACGCACTTGCAGGGGTGCAGCAGTGGCTGAAACCATCATATCCAGGCTCTGACTCACAGCCAAATTTCCTTTCGGACACAGTGGTTTGCCTTTCATACTCCCCACATTGAGGGACTGTCAACCAGGAGGGGGAGGAAGGGGAGATCATCTCTGTACCTACCGCGCTCCCCACGCAGAAAGCAGATGGCCACACGTCGGTCCCGTTCACCACAGAAATGTTAGCTATGAAGCCTGGGAAGCCTAGCCATACACTTGACCTGAAGATCATACCTAAAGAAAAAAAAAATAAATGTATTAATGCTTTGAATCTGCTGGCGTGATTTGAGTCACATGCTTCTCCCTGGCCACATAGTTCACATCGCAGCCCAGATTTTGTGCGTCCACGGGAAGGCTACGGCTGCAGAGGAGCAGAGGAGGAACAACTGCGCTATTTAAACATCAATAGAATTGCCCAGGGAAAGAAGCCCCAAGAGTCTGAAGCTGATGGGACTTAAAATGTTATGTAGATTAAAATCTCACTTACTTACAGAATTGTCACACACTTCCCTAAAATAAATTGGGTAGCATTTAACAGATTGACATAAAACAGTAACTATTTACAATTCTATGGGCATATACTCATATACTAATGTTCCTTTCTCTATAATCCCTCATTGCAGAAAAAAATTATTTCCCACTTTTTGCTGTCTTCATTTTCACAAGCAGCTCTTTTCTTCTCTGTCACAGGACTGAACAAAGCACAGCTTTGGAATTAGGTGAGAAAAATACCTATTTTTTAAAATGAATTTACAGTTTGTTAGTGAGATTTGACGGGTTTGCTTGAAATAGGCATTAAAGCACCAACATATAGCAGAACAAAACCACCAGGTTTCCCACCAAGACAGAATAGTTTCCCACACACCAAAGTGAGTCTAATTCCAAGACAATGATGGATAAATAGTTTGAGTTTGCCAGTGAAAGGGAGAAAAATAACTTTATCTACCGCTGGCCTCATTTGTCTGAAAGGACCTTTTCCAGGTGAATGCACATAGTTTTTTTCCATCTCTCTCCTTTTTTATTTCCCCCTCTATCATTTGTTTTAATATTGGTACTTGTTACACACCATGAGAGAAAACTTGGCTACGTATGAAAGGGGAAAAGACCTGAAATGCCACTCGCTCTCCAGGCAGCGAGAGACTTACAAACCAGCACTACTTCTGTTACCTAATGTGAGGGAAAAAATGTTATTGTAGAAAAAAAACTCATCCTGCATTTTCATGGCATGTGTCATGGTAATTTATACCTAATTTGGCAGTAAATGCCATAGACTCATGGGACAGATTTAGATACATTAGTTTCATTTTGACTCATGAGCTTTGTTTTATTCTCTGTTGTTTTATTCCTCCAGCCTATCAGCCAGGGGCTGGGCAGCAGGTTGTCTGTGATAAGGAAGCTTCGCTCACTTTTCAAAAGCCTGCGTCCAGCATGATGTGTGTACAGTTGCGATTTCAAATTCATTTGCAGTGGACGTGATGTGCCGAGAGAAGTGTCTGGCACACGAACACAATGGCAAACTTGGTCTGAGGGGATTTAAAGATATACAGGAAGTGTTTTTCAAATGTAGTCCTAAGGATCAGCTAAGTGTTTGATGGCAGCTTTAGTTTTAAATATGCTGCCTCACCTCCACTTTTATGTCTTCCTCTGAGAACCAGCCACTGTTCTGGATTTTAATTTGTTTTAATGCAGAGATTTTGGTGTAGATTTGTCAAGAGCTTTTACTTCTAAAATATAACTATTAAACAAGACCTTTCTCTGACAAAGGCCCATAATTTTCTGAGCTCACTTAGCCCAAATCTTCCCATGAATATATACAGCATGATTCCCTCAGAAATCTCTGTTGTCCACTCACCAGCTCCATTTGGCTATGGTACCTCAGAGCAACAAGAGCCTACTACAGCAAGGGTGAGGGACATCAAGCTGCTGCTTACCTAAGCCACCAAGGATGTCACAAACAGAGATAAGGAGAAGGATGGTGGAAGAGGAGGAGGCTTTTGGCATCTTCCGCGGGCTCTGTCCCTTCTTCGGCAGGAGCTGCAGGATGGTCAGTAGCAGACTGACGGAGGCGCTGCCAATGCAAACTCCGCAGAAGATGTCAGGCTGGAAGTTCATCACTAGCTGTGTAGCTGCATCCCGGTTCGGGCAGCAGTAGGTTTCTAACCTGGGAGAAGCCATGAAGCGTCCGGCTGACGGAGAGACCCCGCGAGCAGAAGAAACTGCTGCTGCTTCCCCAAGCCAGCGTTTGCTTTTTCTTCACCCTCCCCATTAGTCCTCGGTGGTGAGAATCACGCGATTGATGGATCATGTGCTGCTGCTGCTGCTAGAAGTAAATCCCCTAGAGCTGCCCTTCTCAGCCTCGCCTAGCGAGGAGATCAGATCCGAACAAGAAAACACAGTGTAATCTGAAACATGCCCCATGCTTGCTCAGAGCCATTGGCAACAGTTCACTCACATATTTCTGCTTGCACAGTATGTGATACAGGAAGACTTAAACGCATCAGAGCATTGAAGATGGTTTAAAATAAATAAGGATGCAGATACCAAAGGAGAAGCTTTACATTTTGTGTTTCTCTTTAGCCCCATCCCACACAGCACCCTTTAATTACTGCAAATTAATTGAAAAGATGAGTTCAGACACAAGCAGTCCCAACCTTTACAGGGAGGAGCAGGGCTATAAATCCACACCCTAACCCAAATTTCAATTGTAGTGATCCAACCCACCCATCCCTGTAATTAAAATTAGAAACACGATATCCTATCACTATAGAAAGAGATAATGTTTAGGAAGACAATATTAACCTCATCCTATTTAAACCGCAAACACAAAAAGTCTTCTCTTTAGTCTGTACTGTCTGTGTTGGATCAGCTTGACGTGGAAAATTCCAGAACTTTTGATTTCTCAATAATATTTTTCTTCTTTTTTTTTTTAGTTGATAAGGGTTTAATATGAAAACAGGAATTTGACCTGTAATATTTGTTTTCACTTCATAAGCTAGACAGTGTCTTTTAAGTCAGGGGTCCTATTAGACACAGCAGCAAATACAATCATAAACACAAAAAGTAACTCTCCCCTCTCAGCTGAGCTTCAAACTCCCTGAGTCAGCCCTCACTCCTCCAGAAAACTTGTTTGTAGGAACATGTTCAGGAAATACAGGAGGGAGCATTGCCAACAGACTTAAAGTGAACTGGATGTTAAATAAGACGGTCATGGGTTTTATAATTAGTCCTTAAAATGACCTAACCTTTTATTTCTAATTTTTCCAATGGCCCAGTTTATTTTTTTAGCAGAAATTATGAAGGCCTGATGAATGACAGCGGGATGTTTTTACGTGCAGGGGCTACAAAACACAGAGGCTTCAGTCAGTATGTCTGCCCTCAGCAGAAAAAACAGGTGCCAATCCTAAGTAAAATGGCACCTGCTGAGTTCTTCATTACACAAGACACTTGATCCCAGTGCAAGAACAAACCTCACCAGCCTGCTGACTGTTGGTGGGGGCCGTGCAGCCTCCCAGTGCAGGATGATGGTGGCAGGGCTTGGGTGGCAGCTGGAGCCCGAGCTGCCAGGCACATCGTGTGTCCACCCAGCCCGCTCCCAGGGGACTCCCCCGTGCTCTGCCCAGGCTACGCCACCCCAAGAGCGGGACGTTAGCTTCTGCAGATTCAGACTCCTACTCTCAGATGTCCATACACCAGCAAGGTGTCTGGGCTCCCGTTATAGTTAATCGAGATCTTCAGCAGCTGAGCTTAGAGTCTAGACTCATTCTAGAGGGCTGTTCAGCTCCTCCTAAAATAAATCTACATGGTGAGCTGAGTAGGCTCCAGTGACTACAGTGGGAACTTAGGCACGCATGTCATCAAAGACTCGGAAATCCAGGCAGCTGAGTTTGAAGCTGAATGTCTTTGACAGGTGGGTGACCTGGATGTCACAATCCCATGTTTGTTACTACCGTGTATACAAAAATATACTGGGGACAGCAAGGTTGCGAAATGATTGCCCTGCTCCAGAAATACAAACTCTTGTTAGGTAAAGGAGAATAGCTGTGCTCTGTTGTCAATACAAGGCTCTGTTGTCAGTACAAGGTTGGTACTCCTCAGGCTTCATTCCACCACCACTAGAGCTGTGGTGCACAGAGTTGCCACCTCTCTGTCAAGATACTGCATTGCAAACTACCTGGCTACTAAAGAACAAAAATTACGATTCCACAGAGACAAATTATTATTTAAAATAAAGCCGTCATATACCACATATACAATGCAAATACATATAAATCAAAATAAATGATGTTTGCTCTCATTTGAAGGTAAACATAGAACAGCAAAACTTTTAGATTACTAGACAGAAACTGTTGAAGAGAAGCCTTTCATCTCCACTATCAGTTTCTAAAATTGTTCCTCTCACTATTTCTGTAGCCATTTTCCTTCCTTCAAAAATTTGAAAAGCATGTCAAGTTGTTGTCCTGATCATTTGTTCTGGCTTACAAATAGCAATGTTTTGTGTGGTTTGCTTTTTCTGCTTATCATTTGTTTTCATTGATCCTGACTGTGATCTTCTAGTTTGCCCATGGGGATTTACTATTTCATTATTTTAACTTTTCCCTCCCTTTTGTTCAGCCAATTTGAAACTACTTTCATTCCTCAATTGTAGTCTTATAGTCTGGAGATTAATTTTTTTAATCTTTCTCTGTTTCTCTCTCCACAGTTGTGCCAGCTGTGCACCCTATTCTATTGCTTTACTTCTCAGAGTGGAGGATTGCTTTTTAACCTCTTCTTCTGGGTCCCTTCTCTCCTACTCTTCTCAGGATTTGATTACACAGTTACTTACAGGAGGAGTAAGGGATTTTTATTGGAAGCAAAGCATATGACCTGTAGCACACCTAATACAAAAAGAAAACAAAGTGACTCATGAGTGAATGGATACCTGCCACGATACAAGTAGATGTGTCTTTACATGTGGACACCTGAGGCTGAATGGGAGATGGATCTGCCAAACTAACGAGCCACCCAATATCTCAGCTGGTAAGATCTAGCTAGTCTCTGGCTCAGAGTTGCGTGACTCGAAGTATAAAGAGTCAGAACAGTCAAAGAAATTCAAAGCTGGTTTGGCAGTGTTATACCTGAGATTAATTTGGCTTCTCATGATTATGAAAATAAGAGGATAAAAGCTAGGGACAAAGGCAAACGAAACAGAAAAGTAATGAAAGAAAGTAAAAGAAGAGTTATTTTGCCTTGTTAAGGAATGTTATTTAGTATTCAATAAAACTTACATTGTTCTACAGGTCCTAATTCCCTTCCCTCTGAAATTATTGACACAGTTCTCACTGCTGTCAGTGGTATGGAACAAACCCATAAATACGGCATGTCTCATTTCTGCACCAAGGCAGTATCTCAAGCAAATGGTGTAGGTTGGAGACAACCATTAGCACACATACAAAAAACATTAAAAAAAATCTCCTGCAAATTGCAAATACCAATCAAACTCACAGTGTAAGTACAACATTGCACAACACTGAAAATTCCAGTCCTGGTTTTGTGCATTGGCAACAGTGTGCTCAAGAATGAGAAAAATACTATGTTCCTTGCAAGAAGAACAGGCATGTACTCCATACACACAGCTTTTAGAAATACTTACCCTCTCCTTGGACCCAGGACGTAATGTTTCAGTCCAGTCCATGTTCATCATTAAGATGAAATACCAGCTTGCCCGCTTCTAAGGGAAAGCAACAGGTTTACAAAAATATGACAGGCATGAATTTCTGCTCTTAAGGAGTGTGCTAGAGTTTATGCTTGAGTGTGCAGTTACAGATACTTTAATCACTGTTTTAATTAAATCTGAGACTACAGCACCAGTTTACAAAGGAGAAGGAAATTTATGGATATAGCGACAGAGGAGAACTTATTTTTGTTTATGTGTACAGTTCAATGCATCACTACCTCAATTTACAGCTCCTGGTGACGATCTTTGCTACCTTACAAATGTAAAAACTATATCTGGTCAATGATTCATGATCTCATAGTCTTTTACACATTACCTGATATAGCATTTCCCAAACCGATGAAAGTTGTGTCTGTCTTCAAGCTAAATGGATGCAATAAAACCAGTTATGATCTTCCGAACAGATCCTGCAATATGTTCTTAAAGGCCTTAACATACAAATCTCCTATATGCTTAGCATGGTTCTTCATTTTATTCACACAGACCTCCGGTAATTAGATTTACTTTGGAAGAAACTGTAAGATATGATCTTCCCATAATTATCAGTACCAATTTTTAAAGCTAACTTTAAACTGGCATTTTGCTTAACGTATAACAGAAATGAATGGGGAAATTCACACTATTTTAAGTTTTCTTTAGGCAGGGATATTGGAACAATAGTGATGTTAAAAGTGTAACAGCTCTCATCCTTATAACAGCTACAGACTCCATTAAAAAGAAATAGAAGGAAACAGAGATATTGCTTTCCTTCCCTCAGCGATTTGACTATAATTATAGAGTCGTAAATTATTAATTTACATTTAAGGATGGTGAACATTAATGCAAAAGGATGAAAATGAATGTATCTCCTTTGCATAAAAATAATAATGTTTGAGTTCTTTTTGTTTTCTTTAAGAATGAAAACATCAATACATGAAATGAATGTGCATTTGAACAACTCGGTAATTGTGTGTGTTTAACTGATGTAATTGTGTTACACATGTTTTATTGACTTCTTATATAACTTCTCCAGAGAAATGTTACCCTACCTGACTTTTGTGAAAAAACATACATAAATTAGTTATCGAAACTGTGCCTATTACACATTTAAATTAGTAAACAAGATTTATATGGATGAAGTACAAATTAACTGAGTAGAAAAATGCATCCATGAACTGGAGGAAACAATTTTTGCTTAGGGATTGAACGAACAAAACCCCTGATTCTCTATGTCAATGCTGAGAATATTGCAGTCTTTGAACCTCCACTAAGACTGATTTTGTGGCACTGTTTCTGGACAAATTCCACCATTAATCATTGTCATCGTTATATTAGTTCACAGAACAAAAAGATACCTCCCTTTCAGCATACATGTAATAAAGAGACCTTGTCCCACACCTACACAGACTACCTGAGACACAGTTTGCATAGGAACTGACTGATGAAAAAGACTGTGAAAAGAAAGAATATTATCTTCTCCACACACAGTGATACTGAAAATTGGATCTTAATGTTTGTAATGGATCTTCTTGTTTGGTCTACAACATGTTGAATGTCTATCCTGTCCTCAGTATCTTCCAAAGATATCCTAGGCCCCACTACTTCTGCATTCTATTTTAGAGGTTATGTTAATTGGTTCCCTCAGGAGAAATTCGGTGGGATACTCTTATATCCTTGTTACAACTGTTAGACTGTCGGATCTTGTTAGATTATATCTCCCACCACCCAGATGTTATATTTTCAAAGCCCATTAGCACTAGAAAATTATCTCATAAAACCTCTATTCCCAGGCCAACCTACGTAACTAAATCAAAATATGTTACAGCACTAATTTCACAACTCTTACAATGCAAAAACTCTCCAAGGCTCTGTTAATTAAATTGATAAAAATGTCAGTGTACCATGGCCAGTTAGATGGTCTTGTTGAACTCTGTAACCAAGTATCAAAGGGAATTCTGACAAAGGGTGCAGTCCTCCAGGTCCAGACCACAGAGACCAGCCAATGCTCCCCTTTGAAATCCCATGAGCATCACCGGGTTTCTTTCCTCTCCAGTGGCTGCATGGCCAGCAGTCAGTCCTGCAGCATCTTGGGACTGGGTGAAGGAAAGTTGCAACCTTCTGCTCCACAAATTGTTGCCTGGTAGCTTCTGAAGTGAGCAGAAAGATCAAAAGCATGGCTTAGCTGGCTCATGGAATCAAGAGGAAACGCAGTAATAACAGCAGAAACACTATAGTACAGGAAGCACGTCAGATCCACTCTTTTGACTTTTCTGCTCTTCAGGACTGAAGATCATGACTTCACTGTCAGAAGTGGACTTTGCAGTCCAGGGTGGACAAAGTAAGGAGACTAACTCCTCAGTATCCAAAGTAGTTTACTGGATATACCCTTCAGGAAAGCAATACAGTTACACTATAAATTTATATTATAGCTTGGCTACCTCAGCTACGCCCCTTAGTCAACTTCCTGGGAGCACGACTCCAAGAAATTGGTTGGTCCTAAAAGTGCTTCAGAAAATGCAGTGTTTCGAAAGAAATCCTCTGTGTACCTTTAATACTCCATAATTCAGACTTTCAAAAGAAATTAACCTTTGGGGTTAATAGCACCTATGTTATCACAGAACATGGGCAATCAACCTCCCCAGCCCCCGAAGCTGTTTCGTCAGGATGTTCCTAACCGACATGAGTACGCTTTACACAAAAGTCAGGCTAACGAAGCAGGACCTCCCACAGTCTTACCCTTTCTAAGATCAGCACAAGCCAGGAAAAGCTGATCTGTATGTTGGCACTTCTTCTCATTTGTATGACTCGGTAGCATTCCCTTAAACGTCCCACCAACTGCCAACTGTTCTGCCTTGGTTTCCTGAGAGAGGAGACCACATCTATACCTTCAGTATAAATGGGCATAGCAGTCTTCGGGGAGGTGGCATGCACAGAAAGAACTTCTGCCCCCCCTGGACTCCTGGACATGCTCAAACCAGCCTTATATCACCCCTAATATCACCAAATTCATGTGATATCGCAGGTCTGGCACTGCTGGACCATAGCCTCCTGTTTATAGTTGACACTTTATGGCAAACTGCTATAGCATTAAAAAAAAAAAAGAACATTTACTCCATGCTGCCTGCATGCTTAGGTGGTCTCTCACAAGATGCAAGATGCTACATCCTATGACCTCCACCTGGACACGGTTCATGTTCTGTGTAACCAAGCTGAGAGTAGAAAGGTCATTTATAATGAAGGAATTTGTCTATTTATAGAATGCACTGAGAGATTTATTTACACACTGCTGATAGGCAGAAAAAGGAAGGTCTGTTTGGGGTTAGCAAGCAAATGAAGACAAAGTCCAAGTGAAAAATACCAGATTACTAGGCTTTTGTCCACTCTCATGCATACTCTGGTCTCTTGCTATTTATCTACCCTTTTAAGAGCCTTCACAGCATTATCTGCAAAAAGAGCATTTGAAACCTGCCCTTTGGCATTTTCCCTGATCACCCCTGCTCCAGTGATCATCTTTGTCAAGTACAGAATTTAGATGTAACATGCTGTGATATCAGAGTTTAAATGCATTAAAGACTGTTGTTAGCCTCTGAGGCTAAGTCCCCATGTAATGAAAAGGGGCCAGTGCCTGGGTTTGGGCACGTAAGAGCAAGTGGCACAGCACAGTTTGCATAGAGAATGTTATCACCACGTGTGTTATCAAAGAAGATGGACAATGAAAAATACTCCGTAATGTACCACAATCAGAAATGCAGCAGCAAGAATAAATATTACAAATGATGCTTCACTGAAATGATGGAACTTCATGAAGCAAAAAAAATCCCAGGTTAATGAAGTTGCAATGCACATACATATGACAAAATATAGCTATGTAGTGTATATATATACATATATGCATATACTGCTGAACTCTCTTCCACAACCAAAAAAGGGTGGCTTCATCCATACTGCCTTGTAGTAACAGTCACTGGCCCACGCTATCCCCCAAACTGTGCCCAAGCACTGCCTAGTTAGCCTGCTGACAATGAAGCAGTATGGACTGTCATGGGCCAGCGCTTCAACCTGAGGGCGCTCACTCTGCTTTTTGGTTTCTTTGTAAAGTGGTAGTCTGAGATGTTGTAATACAATTTGACAAAGGGCCCTAATGCAGGAACTGGAAAGGGAACAGGTATACAGATACCACAGGGACGATGGCCCAAGGCATGACTTAACTTGTGCTTGAGTTTGACTACCAGCTGAAAAACCCATCCCCAGGGAAACCTGGTTACCTGTTCACCTCCTCTTGTTAGATTTTATGTTGTTTTCTGACTCTGCAACCACAGAAGCAGTTGCTATCGCCCTTTTCTTTGACTTCCAATCTTGTCATCATCCAAAATCATGAAAACTACAAATCCTGAAGTGGGTTATGGATTACAGCCCTGTGTTGGGCTCATCTCCTTTTTCTCTGTCTACAGGTCTAACAGGTCTCAAGATCTAAGCCAAGAATATTATTGTTAGCAAATCATGGGCTTTTTTCTCTTGGTCACTTGCAGACACAATTTATTCCACAGTGAGTGCTCTCACCCTCAGAAAATTGCTCACAAAGCATATGTGATATTGTGAGAATACGTAAGAATTGAGCAAAGTTTCAATCAAAAACTTCATGGGGATAGAAATGCCAGAGTATCGCATGAAATGCTATTCTTTCAGACATTTCAGCTTTATAAAAAGCCCTAGATAAAGGACACAGAAGCTTTATTTGGTCCTAAGGAACTGAAGAAGTCAACATATATTTGAGTGTTTATCTGAAAGGTTGAGAACTTCTAAGGGTTTCTCCAGCACTAATTATGGGCTGATGAAGCTTTATTTGCAATACAGGAGAAACAAGACACACTCAGGAAAGGTGTTTAAAGTGCCTAAATCACACAGCAGACATCCAGCTGGAGTTTTTTTAACATGTTATTTTTCATTCTGGGAAAATGGGTAATTTGTTGAAATCAAAGTGTTTTGTAGAAGAGCATGATTATGCTGAATCCATCAGAAGAAACATGGCAGGTTTCCAAAGTAAACCCTCCTGGTTCCCAGCCATGCCAGGATGTCTGTCTCTTGGGCTGCTACCCAACCTGTTCCTCCAGGTTCTCAGGACTTTCAGACTCCACAATAAACTGTCAGCAGTTTGCCAACCCTTGAATTACTGGATCAAAAAATCCATCCACTTCTGCGACAGGAACTTCTTATCACTATTTCAGACTGTTTTGGTCTTTGTGATGGTTATTTTCAAAGACACAAGAGTTTCAAACAGGAAGGAGCTGGAAGTCACTTGCAGCTAGTGGCTACAACATAATCGCCATTGCTGAAACGTGGTGGAACGAATCACACAACTGGAGGACTACACTCGATGGCTATAAACTGTTCAGAAGGGACAGGCAAAGAAGAAAGAGTGTGTGTGTGTGGTGGAGGTTGCCCTCTATGTAAAAAAATGGAGTTGAAAAATTGTGATGAATAGGTTGAGAGCTTATGGACAAAAATGAGGGGCCACGACAACAAAGGAAACATCATGGTTGGTGTTTACTACAGGCTGCCTGACCAAAGGCAGCCTGTTGACGAAACCTTCTTACTTCAACTACAGGAAGCATTATGGTCCCAGGCTCTGATCCTGCTGGGGGACTTCAATCACCCAGACATCTGCTGGAAAAGCAGCACAGCAAGCTGTAAGCAGTCCAGGAGTCTCTTGGAGAGCATAGAGGATAATTTCTTAATCCAGGTGATATACAGCCCAACCAGAGGAGAAGCATCGTGGGACCTGTTGCTCACCAACACGGATGAACTAATTAGAGATGCCAAGATTAGTGGCAGCCTGGGCCGCAGTGATCATGCCCTGGTGGAATTCACAGTCTTGAGGGATATAGGCCAGGTGAAGAGTAGAGTCAGGACCTTGAATTTTAGGAGCACAAGCTTTCAGTTGTTTAAGGAATTAGTGGATGGCATCCCCTGGGAAACTGCCCTCAGGGAAAAGGGAGCTGAACAGAGCTGCCAGCTCTTTAAGGACATTTTTCTTAGAGTGCAAGAGCTCTTGATTCCCATGTCTAAGAAATCAGGCAATGAAGGCATGAGACTGGCATGGCTCAATAAGGACCATCTGATCAAACTAAAGTGTAAGAAGAAAATGCATAGGTAGTGGAATCAGGGACATGTATCCTGCAAAGAATATAGGGACACCACATGGATGTGCAGGGATGGGATGAGGAGAGCTAACGCACAGCTGGAGCTGAATTTGGCAAAGGATACAATGAATAAGAAGGGTTTCTACAGGTATGTTGGCCAGAAAAGGAAGATTAAAGAAAATTTACCTTCCCCATAAATGAGACAGGAAAAGTGGTGACAACAAACATGGAGAAGGCTGAGGTACTCAACAAGGTTTTTTGCCTCAGTTTTCAGTGGTAACCTTTCTCCCACCTCTCTCAAGCCCCTGAACCTCAGAGCAGGGACTGGGAGAATGAAGGCCCTCCCACTGTAAAAGAAGATCAGGTTCGAGACCACCTGAGGAACCTGAACATATATAAGTTCATGGGACCCAACGAGATGCATCCCGGGGTCTTGAGGGAATTGGCTGATTAGTTGCCAAACCAATCTCAATCATATTTGAAAAGTCATGGCAGTCAGGCAAAGCTCCCAGTGCCTGGAAGAAAGGAAACACAACGCCCATTTTTAAATAGGGTAAAAATGAGGGCCCTGGGAACTACTGACCAGTCAGCCTCACCTCCGTGCCTAGTACTCCTGGAAGATATATCAAAACATATAGAAAATAGGGAGGTGATTAGGGACAGCCAACATGGCTTCACCAAGGGCAAATTGTGCCTGACTAACCTGGTGGCCTTCTACGAATTCTGTAAGGCCTTTGACATGGTACCCCACAACATTCTTACCTCTAAACTGGAGAGATATAGGTTTGATGGATGGACAGTTAAGATGGATAAGTAATTGGCTGTATGGCCACATCCAGTGGCCATACAGTCAATTGCTCCATGTCCAAGTGGAAACCAGTAATAAGTAGTGTCCCTCAAAGGTCCATACTGGCATCAATGCTACTTAGTATCTTCACCAGTGATATACACAGCCAGACTGAGTGCACGGTCAGCAAGTTTGCAGATGACACCAAGCTGAGTGATGCAGTTGATTTGCTTGAGGGAAGGGATGCCATCCAGAGGGACCTTGAGAGGCTTCAGGAATGGGCCCATGTGAACCTCCTGAAGTTCAACAAGGCCAACTGGAACAACTTGCACCTGGGTTGGGGCAATGCCCAATTATCAATACAGACTGGGGGATGAATGGATTGAGAACAGCCCTGTGGAGAAAGACTTGGGGGTACTGGTGGATGACAAATTGGACATGAGCAGGCAATGTGCACCTGCAGCACAAAAAGCCCATTGTATCCTGGTCTGCATAAAAAGAAGTGTGGTCATCAGGTGGAAGGAAATGATTCTCCCCATCTATTCCACTCTTGTGAGACCTCACCTGGAGTACTGGGGCCTCCAGCACAAAAAACACGTAGACCTGAGGGTCCAGAAGAGGACTGTGAAAATGATCAGAAGGCTGGAAAACCTCTCCTCTGAAAGGCTGAGAGAGTTAGGGTCATTCAACCAGGAGAAGAGAAGGCTCTGGGGGGACCTTATGGCTTTTCAATATAGAAAGGGGTCTTATAAGAATGATGGAAAGAGACTTTTTACCAAGACCTGTGGTGACAGGAAAAGGGGCAACTGTTTTAAACTGAAAGAGAGTAGATATAGATTGGACATAAGAATGAAATTATTTACAATAATGGTGGTGAGACACTGGAACAGAGAAGTTTTGGATGCTGCATCATTGGAAGTGTTCAAGGTCAGACTGGACGAGGCTTTGAGCAATGTGATCTAGTGAAAGACATCCCTGCCTATTGCAGGGAGTGTGGACTAAATGATCTTTAAAGGTGCCTTCAAACCCAAACCATTCTGTGGTTCTATGATTCACTTGTTTTGCTAAATGTGCCATAAACACTATATAGGATTAACTTTTGCTCTATATGCAGTACATGCCCTACAGATTTTCAACAGACTGCTGTGCCAATGGCACTGAGGTCTACAGAGAGCTCTCTAGGAATAAGATATGCAAGTCCATAACTCCTGTCTTGTTCACCCTGAATTCTGGCAGTATTCTCACTGGATTCACAGTATTCTCACAAAGCTCTATCTTTCAGAAAAGGGTTTTTTGAATCCTTTATCTTGACTGTAGAGATCACACTATAAATACATTTATAGCTATCAACATTTCTTCCACCACTGGTGACTAAAATAATATTTCTTCAGCAAATATGGAAGCTGATTACATAGAAGAAGCTGAGTTGGTGCAACTATCAAATACCTAGGTCATTTTGGCAAATGCCCCTGAGAACATGTATGAGTCTGCTCTCCCTCTTTGCCGGAGGTTGCAATCCCTGTAACTAAGCTGACAGAGCAGGATACGTGCCATAGATCAGCTGCTCCATTTCATAGCACAGCATCTTAACTTAAATTGTCAATGAACTATGCACCCCCCAGGGCATCTATTTTTTATTTCAAATGGCTGAGGCAGAGGCACTTAGTCTCTTCACTGAACTGTGATGTTTGGTGGTTACCTCCAGGAAAGGAGTGGTAACAAACAGTGGGAGGTTGCAAAGGTTTAACTCACCTCTGTGAGTTAAACACTTCACTCTGTGACTGTGAGTCAGAAGCTTTTACTTCTTTCAAATTTCTCAGCTGTTGAGGAAAAAAAAAAAGCCCTGCTGGCATTGTAAGGTCCAGCACGATGAATGGTCTCAAGACTGAGACTAAAACACCTGGGTCTAGGGTAATCCTGCAGGTGTCCTGTGCAACTCAATGCAGGGTGTCTTAAGGAAAGAGATGTGGTGCACAGCCACAAAGGTGAAACAGGCTGTGCCTTAACAGCATACTGTGCCTGATACTGTTTGAACAAAATCCTGCCACAGAGGAATTTATTCAGTTTTGGTAGTCTCAGTCGTGACTAAGTAGGGAACAGCTATGCAATCTGTGCAACAGAAACAATGAAGGCCGAGTAAATTCTGTAGAACAAAATTTCACTTGAAATTGTTAATTAAGCTTCAAGTACCAAGGTAGGAAGACAGATGAAGTACTGTGGAAGAAGCCTGGTTTACTGCAGAAAGCTCTTCTTGTTGCAGGGCAGGGACTCGCAAACTGAATTTGTGGGAACAATCCCTTGATAAAGTCTGATGGTTCCTTTTGCATGGCAGGAGGAGGCATTTGGGTAACTTCTGTGTATCACTGTAAAGTAGCTTTGATAATATTAATGGCACATGTTATTACAGAAGGGAACACCTCTTATACCACGTTGGTCATAGCTGCATCATTCTCTGTCCGCAGTGTGAAAAAGTCTGTTACTTCCTTTGATAAATTTATGGCACCCTGATCTATCTTGCGTTTCTAGCTTCTATTGCTAACTTCTGTATAATCAGACAACATTTGGCAAGTGAAACAAGGTGTAAGGGAGGAAACTGAGGATTTGGTCACTGAAACTTTTGTTAGACAAATACAGTAATCATTGGTTTTCTTATCACACAAAAGAAAAGTAGTTTAGAATACATTTACTAAATCCTTTGTTCTTTACGACTATCTGAAATCTTATGAAGGCTGGCAGAAGCTGCAGAAATTCAAGTAATAAAATTATCACAATATTTTAAGAAAAGCACAAGTACAAGTCTCCAGCTGGGTTCTGAACAAGCTTCAAATCCCACCGAGAGGGAGGATATAAAAGATATGAAAAGAAAGTTGACCGATAGGACAAAAGAGAATTGCTGTCTTGCTTTTTGGCTTGTCAAACTTACACGTATGAGGAACTATACATAGTGGTCTCTTAGTTTCTGTTGGTAACATTAAAGGAGAAAAGGCAAAAAAGGTGCAATTCAAAATACAGAAGTCTGATTTCTGAACTGTCAGACACAAGTTGAGGATCTCCTTGACAAGTGTGTCAGACCATCAGGCTCTAAGCATTAGCAAGAAAATTGTTCTCTGCTGAGGTCTCTCTTAATCGGGAGTGTGAAAGCTTTCAGATATTTCTTTAGGCAACTGCTTTCCCGAGATCACATGGCCACATCTTCCATTGATGTAATCACAGTTGCAGTTTGATGGTTTTCACTCGGCTTCCTTAACACAGATGCCAGTTCCTGCCTCTAGATATTCCAGTTTTAAAATCTGTGCTCAGATTTCTGCATCATTCTTCAATACAGGATTTATAAGACTAAATCAAAAAGCCAGAACAGTAATGTAAATCTTCAATTTCTTACAGACAACAAAAAGTTCAAGACGAAGAAGAACATTTCGGAGTTGCAAAAAAGAGGGGATACGAAGAAAACATTTTTGGAAGCATAATTTGCTTTTCTCATTAATGACGTAAGCTGTTTTATTTCTGTTTCATTTCAATGTGCATACTTGGGGATACAATAAAGTTCAAAGTGTTATTCTGGATCTTTCTTTTATTATCATGCTTACAAACAACAAACTTGTACACTGCAGCTCTTTAAAACTTCCAGCTACAGGTTATTGCTGTGTAGGCAACCTGGTATGTGTTACACAAACATAACTGAAGACTTTGTCTCAGATTCCAAAAACAACTGGAGTCAGGATATGGAGAAAACTACTTGTATTTCCCTTTACCTGTGCTTTTTTTTTTTTTTAAATTATTTGTCTTACAATTAGCACTTGTCTATATGATAGAAAAGAATTAGAGAAATAGAGAAGAAATCTGACTGAGGATCTGTGAGTCGTTAGAGGTTTTAAATAACTTGATGCAATACATAGGCTTGGTGTAAGGTTTGGATTTAGCAGGATTCTCATAGAAGTTCGGGTGCGTGCTCCATGGTTCATCTATCCCTTAATCATGAGGGACCAACACTCACCCTCATCAAATACTTGTCTCCTGCCTCTACATGTTCTCCAATCTGCTGCTGGGACTGATGACCTCAGATGCTCTCAATCCTGAAACCAAAGTTTTCTTTAGGCACTAAAGTAGCGTAGGTAATGTTGAAAGTACTATAGAAACAAACTGCTTCAGTGCAAGGCAGGAGAGTTTTCTGAGGAATAAACCATCTGAAGCAGGAGTTGGAAGGTCGGACTAAGCAATCAGAATGGCATAACGGCCACTTTCAGAAGGAAAATACGTGAACTGTCACCTATATACAAAACCTTGACATCCCACTGCATACACCAGGCACCTCCATGAGACAGTTGGTCACATGTGGAAGTACCTTTAACTTCACTAGTCTGTCAGAAACTAAAATACAGATTTCCCTGTGTCTTAGATCAAGCAGTATTTCACCTGTGTGGCAGTGAAAAGCAAAGGAGAACTGTGTGCTGGTACTCAGGTACTCCAGCCCAAATCTGGTCCTGATTCAAGCCACTGAAACCTCCTATAAAGCGATGCAATTAAGCAGAGAGAATGAAGTTCCGCAAGAAACAAGGATTTCACTGCTAGCCCCACCACTGAATCAGTGAAGACATCGGGCAACCCCAAACCCTGCCTGTATTTCTCATCCATAAAATGAGACTTGCCTTAGGATCAGCACTTCCAGTCCTACCTCACACTCCTCCGTCAAACTTTTTTTGACGGTCTTTTTGCAGCTGAACCTGTGTCTGGGACTGTCGGTACCACCAAACCGCTTTCCATTTTTAGGTGTTTTGGTTTTTTTTTTGCTGTGACCGTCATCTGCCTTTGCCACCGCTCTGTCCCGCCGCCCAGCCCAGCCCGGCCCCGCCATGTTTCTGACCCCTGAGGCCTCCGGCCCTGCGATCCTCCGGCGCCGGGGCCGGCAGCAGGAGCCCTCCCGGGGCCGGGGCCTCGCCTCACCTCAGCCCGTCCCGCCTCGCCCCGGCCGCCGCTAGAGGGTCCTCGGAGGGAGGGAGAGAAGCAGCCGGGCCCGGCCCGGCACACGCCGGGGCTCCCTCCCGCCCCACAGGTGGTGGAGACGGTCGGGGCGGGGGGAACGGCCGGGACCAAGCGCCTCCCTCGGCTGTCCCCTGATGTGCCCTCCATGTTGCCTAGGCTTACTCCCACCTCGCCGGCCGCGTTTGAGGGGGCGACAGGGCGGGAAGAGCTGCCCCTCCTCTCTCCTCCGCTCCCCGGCCGGCGCGGCGCGGCCCCCCGCCGCCTGGCACCGCGAAGGCGGGGCGTCCCTGGCCGAGGACAGGCCGCAGCCAGCGGCTGCCCGCTGCCCCCTTTCCCCCCGCCCTTCCCTCCACGGGGCCGGAGCGGCGCGGCCGCCCTCCACCTGCTTGCTGCTTTTGTTTGTAGGGACTGGGGGGTGAAGGAGGGGCGCGGTCGCCCCTGCGTGTGGTGACTCGGGGGCACGGCCCCGGAGTGGCTCCGGGCACACGGATCCCCTCGCCACCGCCTTTGTCTTGCGGCCGGCCCGGGGCTGCTCTCCTCCTCCCCTCCTCCTCTTCCTCCTCCTCCTCGCCCGGGGCGATCGCGCTGTGGGGCTGCCCGCGTTTGGGGAGGGGCGAGCGGCTCCCCCGCTGGGGAAGCCCGCGGTGGATAAGCGGGTTTCGCCTTCTTTTCGGGGCGAGAGGGAGGGAGGCGGGGGCGCCTCGCCCCGCAGCGTTCCTCCCGGCGTCCCGCGTTGCTCGGCGGCGCGTTTGCCCCGCCGCCAAGTTGTCACAAGTTGGTGCCGTCCCCCCACCTCCCCTTCCCCGCTGCCGAGTTCTGGCCTCGGCGTGAGACAATACCGCGGGCTGCAGAGGAGGAGGGAAGAGGAGGGGGCGGGCGGGAGCAGCCCTCTCTTGCCGCCGATGGGGCCGGGCTGGCCGGCGCTGCGGGGCGGGTAGGTGGCTTTGCGGGCTGCCGCCGGCTGGCGCGCACCGGGGAGCGGCCGGCGAGAGGCAGGCGAGCCCCGGCTCCCCCAGCCCCGCGACGGGCTCCATGGAGGACGTGGGGCTGCGGAGCGGGCGGGAGCGGCTGGCCGGCAGCGACCCGCGGCTGGGCGCCGTGCTGGTGGAGCCGGGGCCGGTGGTGGTGATGGTGGAGCAGCGGGCAGTGGAGGGCTACAAGCTGGTGGAGGTGCAGCTGACCGGCGGGGCCCCCTGGGGCTTCACCCTGAAGGGCGGACGAGAGCACGGGGAGCCCCTCATCATCACCAAGGTGAGCGGCGCCGAGGGGGTGGGGGGTGGCGTCCGGCCGGCTCCATGTTGTCGTGCCCGCGGCGCTGACAGCGGGCCCGGCCCGGCCGTGCCGCCTGCCCGCAGCCCGGGGCGCACGGCGGGGCTGGGCGGCCCCGGCGCAGGTGCCGGCTCCATGACCGGCGGCGCCGCCGCCGAGGCCCGAAGGCGGCCGTTAGCGCCCGGGGAGGGGGCGCCTGTGGGTGCCGCGCCGTGTCCCAGCAGGTCCGGGCGGGGGGGGGGGGGCAACAGGTTGTTGGGCGCCCTCGGGCTGGCGGCTCCGACCTGCTGCTTCTAGTATTAAAGGCATGAAAAAGGCGGCGCGGTGGTTGCGGGGGAGCGCTGGGGACTGGCGGGGGTACCCCCCTGCTGCCAGCGCAGCCCGGGACCCTCTGCCGGACCCTTCCTTCCCTCCCTCCGTCCCTGCGGGCTCCCGGCGCAGGAGGGCACGGAGGCTAAAGCTGCCGGCTTCTGAGGCTGAGGAGTTTTCTCCGGTGCTGTTCCACTTGCAAATTCAAAATAATTAGGGTAACCTTTTGTACCTTTCTCCTCCTTTAAACAAAAGGTCTTGGCCGATAGTGACCAAATCCCTGCTCCCAAGACGGGGGGAGGGGGAGGCTCCTGGGTAGATATGCATTTTCTGGTTGCCCTTTTTCTTTTTTTTCCCCTCATTACTTTTTTTTGTATGTTTTTGTATACTCACAGCTTTAACCTCAGCATATTGGGCGTGAGTTAAATGCATCATGCTTTCTAGAAAATGTTTTTCATCTGGGTGTGTTTTGACTTGAGAACCCCTGTCCCCAATAGTTGTTGGATTTCGCTGTTAAGACAGCTTTCTTGTTGCACATTAAACACATTAAAATAGATCCATATGTCTTCAGGGAAAAAAAGTCCACATTAGGAAGGCACATTTTTCTCAAGATCAGTAGGAAAGATATAGATGCTTTGTCTACAGGTCCTGTGGGTTCTGCCTGTTCCCATTTTAGAAGTTCACAGAGGGTGTCAGAGGTCAACAAGTCCTGTTTTATCCCCAGCAGAAATTCTTTTAATCTTATTTTTCAGTTGGTTTCATTGTGAGTTGTCCAGTTGGTTCCTTGCTCGCACCCTTGAAACAACTGCATTGTGGACTTTCCAAGTTATGACTTTTGAAATCATCTCTCTCTAGATCTCTTCCCTACTTCTGTTTTTGAAGGAACAACAATCAGTGTCAGAAGATGTATATGCTGAAAAATGACTGTGCATCTGTTGGCCTCTTACCAGTGCCCTGAATTCAGAATATCAAACCTGGGAGTGTTTGAGGAAAGGAGAAAAGAGCTACTTACTATGTATGTACTAGCTATCAAGTGCCAAATCAAATAATTCCACCTTTCTGGTAATGGATAATAAGTGCTACATCTAAAGACTGATCGGTGGTACTTATTCATAATGTTACCTAGGTATTAGGTAATAGGCTTAAGTATTTGTGGCATGAGGATGTGGCTGTGGTATGTGGAGAAAAGTGTCTGGGAATGGGAACCTTGTAAACTGGGTCTGTTGCAAAGGAATAATTAAGTGGAACCACGGCATTGATACCTCCTGAAACTTGTGCTGCTGTGTGGAAGAGAAATCTGGGTCCATCAGTGATGACCTGGATCCTTGGGTCTAGGTTTTGGAGTGTATTTTCTTTCTCAATTGTTGGATGCAAGTTTAAAGCACTAGTTTTGAAACCAGGAATGGAGCTCATGTCCCCCATGTCTCCAGGACTCCAATTCTTTTGCTGCAAAATCTTCCTCTTGACCCAACAATATACCCATCTTGGTGTTGGGGTTTGTTTTTTTTCTGTACTGCTTCTAGTGGTGTATAGCTACTGGGAAGGATAATTTAGTACCTTGCAGCAGGAGACATAAAGTTTGTCTCTTCTCAGCTGAAGTGAGCCCTGAACTCAAGTTACCCCATTCCAGAGTGCATGTGGGGATTGCCGGGCTGCCACCTCACCTGTGCTTCTTCTCTCCCTGTGGCATGAGCCGTTCCTTCACTAGTAGGTTGGTGGCTGGTCAGTGGAGGATCTAAGAAAACCCACGGGACTGAATCCTTCGGGATACCTGTGGAAAAACACCTGTTTTTGTGGATTCAAACTGTGCTTAAGTGTGAGCTAGCTCTAGAGCTCTGTCTCACTCTAGTCCAGGGCAGCTCTGGGGAAGTGAGGATGGATGACGCCAAGTGCTGCTTTTTAAGGAGAGGAATGTGACAAGGTGTGAATGGAGTCTCAGATAGCAGCTACTTAAGGAGGATTTCTAAAGTTCTGCCTGTCTCCTTGCTTACTGCTGTCTTGAAAGCAAGATTAGCCTTTGAAGAAACCTGCACCTTTATGTAAATGCTGGGAAGTCTGTGGTGTAAGTATTTCCTGCTTTCCTTAGCATATATGGGACAACTACCATAACTGTCTGAAAAACAGCACCAGAAAACACTATAATTGAAAAATTAGTAAGCAAGTGTATGTTGTTAATTTTGCATCTCTTTCTATGTAGCGCACCTCTTGGGTGTTAGTTTCTCTAGTTGTGTGGCTATTTCCTTGCTTCCTTGCTAAAAGGAAGGGAAATTTTTTATCACAGATGTCACAGAGGGAGTCTAGGGCAAGAAGAGCTGCAACCACTATTTGGGAATTGATTAGCTGGAAATCTAGTCAGTTAAAACAAGAGTGCCCTCTGATCCACCGGATGACCAGTAATCAGGGAGGGGAAAGGCATGCTAAAGAGGAGAAAGCATTTCCAGCCTCAGCAGGGGGATAAACGTGTGCTCAGGGGCTGGAATGTCAGGAGGGAAAGCACTTTCGCCAGGGAGAAGGAAGGCTGCTGATGCCTTGTAGTGGGCCCTGGCATTGTGGGGCGAGCAGGCTTCCCCGTTTCATCATCCCATTTCTTTCTGTAACTCAAATAAGACTTGGAGAAATAGTCCTGAACCAGGTAGGTAGAATATCAAGTTCACCTGCCAGGCGCAAGCCTTTTTATTTATTCCCCCCCCCCGCCTCGCCTTGCCCTTTTTGTTGCTGCTGCAACTAGGCATGGAGAAGAACGGTGCATGATACAGCTTGCTCAATCTTTAAACATAGCTGGTCTTCTAAACCTTGCCCCACCCATGTGTGAGTGGTGTTGATAGTATTTAAGAAAAAAGTATTTGAGTGTTGTCGTTGTGTTGCTTACTATTGTTTTTATAATGTCCCTTTAAAAAAATGCTTCACATTTTTTTCTGATCTCTGCATGTGTGTATAACATTCCAAAAAAATGGCCCAAAGGCAGCTTATTCTTGCCTAATTTGACATCTTGAAAGAAAGGACTTGCTTTTTATAGCAACATGTCATTTCACCTTCTGTTGAAATACACAACTTTGAGGACTTTAACTAGAAGTCTTGCAAGCCTCAGTTTGTTTTTTCCTATTTTTAAAGAAACGGACTCTGAAGAGGGAGATCTTACTGGAACTAATGAAAAGTTGAGGTGCTCGGGTGTGAATCTTGTGAAAATCTCCCATAGCTGCATTATCTTGATTACTTTTACTTTAAAATGACTCTTATCTGAGATGCCCAACTTGTAGTGTCAGTCACAGCATTGATTGTGAGTGATGGATAGAAAATCATTTCACTTCCTGTACTAACAATATTCTTAGGAACTCTGAAGTTGTTGTGCAGTCAGTGTTATCTTTAGTACAATAATAAACGTGAAAACATTCTAGTTCATGCATTTCAGGAAAGACTGATGTATCACTTAAATAAACTCCTCCTTAGTATCAGCTTTACAAGGGCCTACAGCCATACCTCCTCAAGCTATGATCTCATTGCAGGCTAATCAAGGCTGGGCTTGGCTGGTATTTCGGCAAGATTTCCAAGTGAAACCTGGACTGTTGCAAGAAGTTGTGTTGTTGATTTAGTAGATAGAGTTCTTGTCTCCTGAATCAGTGCTGAATTCATGCCTCAGCTGGAGGTGCTGTCTTTCAACATGAAGCAGTATCAGACAGACTCCAGACCTTTGTTTATTTCTCTTTATTCCATTGCGCTTTCCTAATGTGCTCTTGTCTGTGGTTAGGTGTGAATTGTAATTTGTTTAACCTAACAGTTATTCAAATTGTATAGAGGAAGGCTTCTCTATTAATTGGCTATAGGACTTCTCCATGAGACTTGTATCAATTGTTTCAGTAGTAAGCAAAGTGATTACTGTTTTCATTTAAGTAATTCTTCATCATTTGGCCTTAAACATATAACTAAAAGCAATTACTTGTATTGCTATACTGCAACAATATTTAGAGGGGAGAAAAAAAGCTTTAATGGTGCTGTATACGAATGAATCAAAGTATTTTCAAACATAAATACCAGTTGTCTCTCTCGAGGTAGGTGTTTGAGGTCAGCTGCATTGCTCGTAGATGTTAGAGATTCTTAAACTTGGCTGTGAAGCTTAATGTCCAGAAAACCAGCGTTTAGTGATAATCCTGGGAATTTACTGATCACTTCAATGTAAATGCAGTCATTTGTGTGAACAGCTGATTTATAAATTATTAGGAGCCGTTGTACTGTGGCTGAGAAGGAGAGTTCTAATCTAGGTCTCTCTATTCTGACAAATGTAATTCACTTCCTTGAGTTCCAGAAAGATAATACACGAAGGAGTATTAGTTCTATTTTGTTTTCTATCCATGTTATCTTGGTCATGAAAAACAACAAGCAAAATTACTGAGCTGTATGGGCCATAATTTGAACACGCACCTTAACCAGCAATTTTAAAAGAATGTATCAAATCAAATTCTATATTTCTTTTGAAACCTTTATTCAACTTAACTTATAAGAGGGGTTTATTTGGGAGTGATTGGTCTGAGTTGGACCTTTTCTTTGTGCCGTTAAATTTGACAGTTGAGAAAATTTAGAAAATATTTATATATTAGAATTAATGTTTTAGGATTAAAATTGAATAGTGTAGCTATTTGTCTTTTTTCCTTGACAAATATGTTAAAAGTTGGGGTTTTTTTCAGTGCTATAGAAATTGTTTTGAGCAGTGTTTACCTTTGTGTCTGGTTGCTGGATCCCAGGTCTCAATTATCGTAAGAGAGGAATTGGTTTGCTTTGATGCAACAAGATATTATTTCTTTTTACTTTGGTAAGCTGATTGATGAAGGGAATGCCCTCAATTTTAGCGCTTTAATGGCTGTTGAATGAACTCTTTATTGTGACTGTTTATTATGAACTCTTTATTATGACTGGCAGAATGGAGCCCGCCATGCTCATATGTGGTGTAAATGGTTTAGCGGTGGAAGTCTGAAGCTTAAGAAAGGGGTTTTGGGTTTTTGTTGGGTTTTTTTTTGGTTTGTGGTTTGTTTTTGTGTTTTTTTTTTTTTTGGTTGGGTTTTTTTTTTTTTTTTTTTTTTGGCAAGAGCACTTTTTTTTTTGGTTGGTTGTTTTTTTTTTTTTTTTTTTTTTTTTTTGGCAAGAGCACTAGCAGTTGAAATGCTACCAGTACTGGAATTTTAAAGCTGTCTTGGATATTGCTACAGGTGATCCACAAACTGCGTAGGGAGTTGAAATGAGAGGATGAGTTAAAAGGCTTGTCACTTGGGAAGTTTCAAGTCAGTCGAGTTACATGCTTAGAAGTCAACAGTATGAGAGTGTGATTTAAGAAATGGGGTGTGTGCACTTGCAGTCCTGAAACTACAGTTTTCCGTTGTGCATTGCACACTACATTTCAGGACAAAAATCCTCACCAGAAGGAATCAGAATATTGTGTTTAAAAACAGAACTAAGAAACTTCCTCACAACAAGCAGACTTTTAACTTTTGGAAATACTGTTTGCTTCCAAATTGCTTGGTTTTTTTCTCCTTCATGTTTCCCTCTTCTAGCTACTTAGGTAAAAATTGTCAAATCTGTCAAGATTTTTTTAGTTTAAAACAAAATGCAAAGAAAAACGTTCGTGTCTGTGGAGTCTGGCAGAGGAATTGGTGTGTTTTGTGGGAATAGTAACTACAATAGCAGTTAGCAGGATTGCCTATTTGAATGTTTATTAATTTAGTCTGTTTAAAGGACGACTTAAACTTCTTTTGTTTTTAGTGTCTGTTGCTACTTTTCAGTATGAATTTTGGATGCTACCATAGGTATTAGCATAAAAATAAAAGACCAGCAAGGTACCTCTAGTTATTGCTTGCTGTTGTCAGAGGATTGCCAGTAATGCCATTTATTACCTAGTTATCCATCACACTTGTGGTTTTGTTTGGGTTTTTTTTTAAGAGGGAAAAAAAAACCAATGTGGGCTTTATGGTGTTTATGCATATGCTACATATGCTTTACTAAATGGACTGTATATATTTTTTCCTGCAGAACTTGATACATTGTGTCTTCTGCTTAATGAATATTTAAAGCATGGGAGTGTGGAAAGAACAAGGTAAATGGGAAATGAAACCTGGTCATGAATAGATTAGAGAAAACACCTGTTTAGTAGTAACCAAGCCAATATTACATCACATACATCAGCTTTTTTTTTTTTTTTTCCCCTTGAGGAAAACTATTTGTGTTTAGGCTTCTCATGAGTTTGTAATCTATATAAGGAATACCTGATATGTATATGGATCTAGTTCTGTGGGTCACTTCATTGCAGAAGTTTGAGATAGGTTCCAGCCATTAAGCATATTTTTTTACTTGCTGTATGTTAAAGTGATACAGTGCCTGAAGAGTTTCCCAGAAAGGTAAAGTAAAAATTGTCGCAGTTATGTTGAGACTTCATCCATGTAGTCTATGCAAACTTGCTTTTTATTGTCTGTGTTTTGAGCCTGTTTCATATAAGGTCAATTGAAGGTTTTTCGAAATATATAATGTATATATAAGAAAAATATTGATGACTCCCTGTAAAACTTATGAAAGTTTTTCTGGGGTTTTGTTTTTGTGTGTTTTGGGGGATTTTTTTGGGCTTATCTTTAAGATAAGGAACAAATTTGGAAGCTTTCTAATTCCACGTGGCACAATATTTTCACTTTTTTATAGATTATGCAGCAGGTATGCTGTACTATCCACCCCACCCCCTGCGCTAGTATCACCATTCTGGTGGTGGATTTTTAGTAATTCTAATTTTTTTACTTCTTGTAACTTCACAGATACGGTCAAATCAGAGCAAGACAGAATTAAGGTTTATGGAATGGGTCACTGAATGCTTTTTGTTTAAATATGTGCATTCAGTGATAGGAAATGTCTCCAAAGTTTTGAACTGTAACCAGTTATTAAATTCAACTTAATGTACTTGTAGAATGTGTTTGTATCCCTTATGTTTGCTTTGCCAGGCAGCAGACTTTTGGTGGTGTTCACCCAGACATAAGGTAGATGTTTAATAGAAGTAGGTATTTTTGGGAAGTGATTTCTAGTGTTTAAATCAGACACGACTTAAGTGCTTTGAATTGCTTTCTGAAGGTACCAACCATTTGCTGTCAGCTGTGTGAGAAGCTGAGGAAACCCAGGCTGCCTCGATACATAGCTAGATGCTAACGTAGGTAGCTGTAGTAAGATTGAATACACTTCAGCATGATGATTATTGGCTGCGTATTTGCAGTGTGTGTGGCTATACCCAAAACTGTTGGAAAAGTCTTTATTTCTCTGATTGTGCTTTGTTTCTGATGTCATAAGATCGTAGTTTTTCAGTTTGATTTATCAAGCTAATCAGAGGAGAGTTGTAACCTACCAAGGATGATGATGATTATGACGTTGAGAGAGCTTCTGTCCCCTCCCTGTAAGTTAATAGAGTATTAGGATTCAATCTGTAATTAATTAGGAGCATTCTTGGTAAGCACAGGTCAGACCACAAAGATACGAGAATGGCTTCCACAACATAACAAGTTACTGGGGGATCCTTTTAGTGGCCTTTGCACGTACTTGAGGGACATTGTGGAGTGCTGAACTCCTCAAGGCAGAAAGAGGCGACTGTGGTAAATGCTGGAAATGCAGCAAATTGTTGCTTTGAGAAAGTAAATAGCTTTTGTCAGGTACACAATTCTTGGGTTAGCTCTTAAAGTAGAAACAGACAGAGCAGGGTGACATTAGAAGAGAGGTGGTTATTTCAAAGTTCTTGTGAATCCCGATGAAATGGCAAAATCAACTGAAAGCTTTAAACTGTTTAGGCAAAGGTATAGTAGCACTGGCACAGAGGGGAAGGCTTCCTCTCCTGTGTCCCTATACTTCTCCTCCTTTGTAGAAAGGAAGCCTTCCCCTCTGTCACCTGCCCTGCTCTCTCCTACCTTAAATCTCTCTCTCCATTTCTAAGTTCTTAGATCCTTTGAAATATTTAAATTCTTCTACTTATTTACCCACACCCATCAACTCTGATCTATGGGTTAGGAAATATGTTGTCATGTTTCTTAGATACAGAGTTTCTAAAGACTTGCACTTAGTAAAGAGATTTCTGAAGGATGTAGAGTGGCCTGTTGTTCAAGGGTGGCACAAAGGGCAAAAACATAGTCTCAGTGACTGAAATTTGGAAATAGGGAATATATAGGGAACTCTACTGTGGCGCTTGAAAGGCGGTATCCTTTTGGATAGTAACAGTGCAATTTCATCTGTTCTTGCAGTCATTTTTCTATCTGAATGACCTTTTAGAAAGAAGATGGATTACGATCGAGGGCCCTATTGTTATTGGGGATGTAGGTGGCCTTGTTAGATGCTTTCTTTGCTCCATGCACTTAGCTGTTCTGTCACTCATGTTTCTGAGGTCTAGACTGTTTCTGTACTCACAGTAGTCTAGTCCTTTGCTGTGTGTTTGTCATCTACAACAACAGGGTGTTGAATGTTGTGGTAGTAGCAGAGGGGCAGTTATCTCTGAGCAGTTTGGCAGAGATTGTAAGAATGCTCTTGCTAATGTGTGAAGCTGAATTCAGTTTGATTTTGCTGAAATTGTATTGTAACCTGATGAAACTAATTCAGAGCTTTTTTTAATGGAAATGCATTAACTTTATTCTAGGTTGTGCTTTTTCTTTTAAATGGAAAGAGATCCAAGTGTTAGTGAAACATACTTGAAACAAAATCCAGAACCTTTTAAAATGTCCAGACACTTAAATTTCGGAGTAACAAGTTGTTCATCCTCAGTCTTTCTATTCTCTCTGTAATGGACTTGCAGTCAAATCTGAATAGCTGAAGTAGGGAGAGATCTGTCAATGGGGAGCGTGAGAGTACATTAAACTTGTTTAAAAAGTGAAGCACAGGTACCTGCTGCTGTACTCAAAATTGCGGCTTCAGTACTTTTCCTCTTCAGTAAACTAGATGATTGTTCTCAAAATCCCTTCACAAAGCTATAACAACAGATTATTTTGGATTTTTTCAGTCTCTTGAGGTAAGACATACTTTGTAACACACTTGCTTTGAAAGCTTCCAACATAAACCATGAAACAAAGCAGTATCTCCTAGTTTTCCAAATACATATAAACTATTCAGCATTCTTTAGGAAATAAACCTCTGATTTGGTTCACTGAATACTGTAAAAAGTTACTGTTGGGGAGTAATAATACTTTATTTGGAAGCTGTGTATTTTTCAGTAAAATACTGTAATCTTTTAGGATAGTATCATAGAAACATGATTTCACGGTAAAGGAAGCGAAACGCTTCCTACACAGTATCAGTCATCACTGTGTTAATTTGCTTAAACAAATTAGATGCAAAAATGAGTTTGTGGGTGTCTAGCTGGCTGATATCTGATATAACAAATTTTCCAGCTTCTGATGAGTATTCGGATTCTGGATAATGAAATCATTACAGTATTGTAAATTGCTTTCTTTCCTCTAAAAATACATATTTTGTTGATCCAGAAGAGAGGAGAACATTAGATTTTCATTAGAGACGTTTGCAGTTGTCTCTCTTTTCTTTTTCTTTTTTTTTTTTTTTTTAATGGAAACATATCCTTTTGACATAAGGCAGTATTTTGTTGGGTGTTTATATGTGGAAAGAATTTTAAGATGATTAACAGGGAAAACTTGAAGCTTTATGTATCTGTTAAATATAATTAACGTTTAGAATAGTTAAGTCAACACTTAAGAGAAATGTCGACTTTCAAAATCAGCATTTATAAACAATTTTTAATCTGTTTCTTACATGACTATTTTGGTAACGTGCCTTTATAGGCTTCTGTAAAATTAAAAAGTAGTGTCTTGTTCTGAGGCTGGAAGATGTTATATAAATACTGGATTCTCTTAAATGCAGCCCTAATGCCATAGTGTTATTTCTACTTTCCAGAAAAAAAATGGTAGGGCAGAAATTTAAAGCTCTAAAGTAAAATTTTTTTCTCCTTTTAAACTATGTATTCTTAGTATGCGCAAGAACTTTTGTAATTCCTCTTCCTTTTTCTTTCTCTTGTTTTGTAAAAGGTAAAACCCAACAATTTGCTCCCCTGCTTCCAGAACTTAAACTACAGTGATTTATTAGCAAAATAAATTTTATTTCTAGAGCCTTTACCTTCTGGGAACTTGATGTTTTTCCTGACTGCTTGGGGGAGATTGCTATTGGGAGGAGGGCTGTGCCTTTCCTGACACCTTGGAGTCCTGAGGAGTTTCTGTGATTGCTCAATCTGATGTTAGGGAGGGGTGTAAGGCAAGTCTTTTGTTGCTCAACTGAATTTCTTCTGGCTGATTAAGGAAATCGTCATCTTAAAAAATATCGTACCTGTGACCTGTTATGTCAAAGGTGTAGGTGATTAAAAAGTGGGGGTGGAGAGGCGTCTGGCGTTTTGGTAGTGGTTTGGTTCCACGAAGCCACTGATGAGTGAGTTTGCAAAGCTTCAACGCAGAACCCTGTGAGAAGCAAGGAATTGGAAATGTTAGTGAATTGGAACTTGGAAGATCTAGTAAATACATTATCTCTTTTGCCACAGGTTGCTTGTGTGCCTGTGTGGAGTTGGATGGCATCTTTGCCCCAGCCTCTGGTGTTGAATAAGAGTAACAATATTTGCTCGTTGCAAACTGAAGTGCTGAAGTATTATGATGGCAAAGACTTTATAGTCTTTCTAGTAAAGCCCAGAACCCAAATATATAAAGACAGTTGTCTTAAAAGGCTATAGTTGTGCAATTCTGGCAGGAGTAAATCCTTCTTCACAACAGAAAACAATGCTTTGTGCTTGTGTGTCTCCAGCATTCATCATAAATAATACGCTGAAATATACAATTAGATTTCTTTTCACAAAATTAAACCCCACTATGTACCCAAAATGCACAGATGCTCTCAGTGCCTCAGAAAAGTAGAAGAGATGAATGGAGTGAGACAAGCTGTCAGCACCTGAGTGGGAGGAGAAAAAATGTCACGTGGACTTCATATGTGAAAGGTCAACCAGACATTTGAATCTGTGAGATTTGAAACATTTGTTAGTGATAAAGCTTCATAAGGAAATACATTTTGTAGCCAAAACACAAGTCCTTGCTGACCACTTGAATTTCCTTCAATTTCTGATGACTGACCTACTTACATCTCCTTGACGGATATATACTGTTGGTGGCTACAAGACTGATGGTGAGTTTATGGTTCATCATCATTGTCTGAGGTGGTAATGTAGGATACAAGTTTCAGCAGAATGAGGGAGCGTGTACATGTTTCCTTCTAACTGCAGACAAACTTAAAAATTTAATTTCTTCATCTGTACATCACCAGCACTAATTGGAGGCTACTGTTTGTTCCATTGTATCACTGATTGGTGCAATCACTCCACGTTTCAACCTAAAGGTGTTGGGATGGCATAGACTTTCCATCCTAAATCCAGTGCTGCAAACAGTAGGTCTTTAGCAATCTAGTTTATTTTGCTGAAAGCTGACTGGGCAAATGTTGCATGAGCAATTTAATTAGCTGATTAGAGGGAGTGGAGATGAGCAGCAGGGAGTGGCAACGTTGTGGTATACAGTCACACACCCCACAGTGACTTACAGGCTGTAGTCCAGCTGACTTGTAGTGAAAATTAATTTGAAGTTTGGAAGTAATTTTAGAAAATAGGAGATAAGCATTTATGACTTCCTAGTTTTCATTAATGAGATGTCTGAATCCAGACCTGTACTGTCTTCGTCCTGTAGTTTCAAAAAAAAAAAAAAAAAGGCACCTAGCCCTCTTCTAAGGACAAAATGGTCACTAACTGTTGTTAAAGTCCGAGTAAAAAGAAAATGGTTTTTGCTTGTTTTACCAAAACAAATACCAAAAAATACTTCATGTATGAAAATCTAGGAGTTCACTAAATCAACACTAAATATTCACTAAATCAACATTAAATAAAAGTCATGACACATTAATAACTAGGTCTGCGTCTGTTGTGGGTGCCTCTTTGTCTAAAGGCTTGGAATTTTCTGGGATATTTGATTGATGCTGGCTGCAGTTTGTTATGGCCAGGTTTTCTTCTCTTTGAGTTAGAGAGAAGTTTCTGTGAGGACTTTTTTGTGCAGCTTGTTTTGATATGAAATAAAAAATTGTTGTATACCTTTTAATAACATATTTCTAGGGATTGTTACTTTTTAAAAATGTTTTTGAACTTTGGACTGAAAAGCTTTCTTTCAGATTTTTGATTTGTTTAACTTTTTTTGTAGCAGTTCCAGTGATAATTTAACTATTTCTTGGTCACTGAGATGCTGCATCTAGATCTAGACTGTTACAAAATATTTCAAGGAAAATTCTTCATGGCTGTAGAATCATAGAATCACAGAATTGTCTAGGTTGGAAGGGATCTTTCAGATCATCGAGTGCAACCATCAACCTAACACTGACAAAAACCATCGCTAAACTGTGTTGCTAAGCGCTACATCTGCCTATCTTTTAACTACCTCCAGGCATGACAATATAGAATCATAAAATTGTCTAGGTTGGAAGGGACCTTTCAGATCATCGAGTCCGTATGTTTGACTCTGTTAACAAGACTGGCTTCCACCTTCTAAAACACAGTTGCAATCAGTGCCCTGAAAATCAGCTCCCCTCCACCCCCAAAACCAACCAGTCTTTATGCACTGGACAGTAATTCTCGTTTGCAGCAAATCGATGAGAGGAAGGAGAAAGCATGCTATTTGGCCATGAAATTTGGTATGTTATCCTGTATGCTTGTAAGGAGTCGGGGCTAGGGTTTTATATATAACACTTAATTACAGAACTCTTAAATCTTTCTACAGAGTGATTTGCTCTGCAATTTTTATATTCTTTTAGTACGTTTTGTGTTTAGTTGCTTTTGCTTGGGGTTTTTTTTTTTTGTTTGTTTTTTAGAGAAGACAAAACAAATGTGGTATCCTAGTGGCATCCGTCTAATTTTATCAACTGAACTGCAATTTTCCAAACTAACAGGAGCAATGATAGGTGGTTGTTTCCTGTGGGGGTCAAGACTAGAAGGGTACTGGGATTCCTTGCCCATCAGGTTTAGGTTTCTCTGCTACCAAAGGTGTGTTGGATTCAAGAACTCAATCTCCAGCTTCTGGACAGAGCGTGTTGTTGTTGCCTTTTCTTTCCAGTGCTTGATCCCAGCCTTTTCTGAATTTCCTTTAGCCTGTTCCAGTTTTATCCCTTTCTTACCTAGGAGTCTTTATCCCTTATTCTCCTCACTTGAGTGGTTCTGAACTCAGTTCAACAGACAAAATCTTCTTTCTTTACCAGTTTCTCTGACTCTGCTATTTCTATCCCTAGCTCCAAATGTTGTTTTGCCTTTTTCAGCCACATGTAGTTTGCCTTACATGGCCTCCTTCCTTTTTCCTTGGCACCTTTCTGCTTAAAGCTCTAAGCCTACAAAATGTTAAGTATGGAGGATCTCCTCACGGGGCTTGCAGTTGGTCGGCGCTTCTAGTGGTTGGGCGCTTTCAAAGGTGTTTAACTCAAGCACCATAAAGCATATACGCACACAGACAAGCATGTGCACATCCTGTCAGATATACTTCTTTTACTGAAGCAGGAGTCACTAGAGTGTTTCAAATTAAGTTGCCAATTTTGCTTTTTAATGTAAGCATTTATTTCTTCATTTGTTTCGTGGAACTGGATGAACCACTTCAGTTTAACTTTAGGAAAATTGAAGGTTTGAGGCTGATGGGTACGATGGAAAGTTTCTGCCTTACTAATTAAAGTATGGCAAATTCATCAACCGCTGAAAGAAAATACAATCTCACGATGGGAAGCATCAAACAACTTTGATTAGTGAACTGACTAATGCCACCTGTGATTAGTTACCAAAATGGACCTTGGAGTGAAACTTAAGATGATTTTTGTCAAAACCATGGGTTAGATGGTACTTTATTAGAAAGGTGTAATACGGAAATGAGAGCAAGAAAAAGATGTCTGCACTTGTTTGTATTGAAATTTATGGTACAATGAAGTTGTTGAGAACTTGGAGGAAGAATGGTGATTTTATTTTTTTTTATAGTTGTATTTGAAATTAATCAGTCTGCTTTTTTAATTCAAAGCCAGAGTACATGTAACTGACAGGAAAAGAATCTTGAATATTGATATGCCACAGAGCACATCGTTTTTCTCTACCTCTGTGACTCTTGCAGCTAAGATTTCTTATCCAGCTTTAGTTTTGAAGAGAAGAGCGTCTAGCGAGGTTAGTGAATGTTTTGTAGTGTTTGATGATAGTTGTCCAGGTGATGATTAAATTGTAGCGAAGCACCAGAAGAATGAGTCTCTCTTTTGAGATATTCTGAGAGTTATTTCCCTTTCCGATTAGGTGGTGAGTTGAGGCAGAAGAATGATGATGTAGTTGCACATTTTAAAAAGCAGAACTAACTTTAATGTACACTGACAGAAAAGGAATTTTCCATTCTTGAGCACATATTATTTAAAACTTGCAGTTTTGGAAGGAAAGCAGGAACACCTTATGACCTCCAGCTCATTCCAGTGTTTTGTTTTTGAGATTATTTTTTTAAAAAAGCAACAGCTTCAAATGCATTTTGTTCTTCTCTGATTTGCGTTCACAGATCCTTTTCCTGAACTGACCAAAATTCTGATGGTGGATGAGAGTTTCTTCAAGGGTTTCAAGGTTATATAATTAAAATTAAATCTCAAAGTTCATAAGCTTAAGTTACTGAATGTTGGATCTCAATCTCAAAGCATTGCAAACCCTTCCCCCCCATAAGCTGTACCTCTCTTAGAGCACTTCTTGTCCTAATGCAGTGCAGGTTGTGCATGTGGGATGGGGACTCTCTTAGAAGGCAAGAAGAGCCTAAGATTTTTTTAATAGGCAACCTTGTGAAGTTTTAGTTGCAGTGCCATCACAAAAAAGGGAAAGCATGCTCATGGGTGTTACAAACAAGGGTGCAGTCACCATAGATAGGTGGTTTTTTTTTAATCTAGTGCACTCACAGTTGACACAGGCTTCCAGTTTATTAAGAGGATGCTGAAAATTGAGTAAGGTGCTGGAAAACAGCATAACATTTACTTAAAAACTGACAAATTGTATTTTACTCAAGGAAATTGAAACATACCAAAATTCAATAGATTTTTAATCTAACAGATGTGAAGACTTGCCATCTTTGAAAACAGTTTCTAGCCTTAAGAGCAAAGTTCCAAGGCATAGTTTAATGTTTTCTATTGCTTGGTGGTTTTTAAATGTAAAACGAGTTGTTGGGATCAGTATCAATCTACCTGGAGGAAAGCAGATCAGAAATAAAGTTGGATTGTGAAGTGATAGACCCTTTTAGTATTTTTGTCTATTCCCGGGTATTTAGTTTCTGAAGAAACAGAAATGGACATTGGGATTACAAACCAAGAAGCTTTGACTTGTATGATGGCAGAGTAAATGCCAGCAAATTGTAAGATCTGTAATTTATAAAGCCATTAATTAGTCACAGAGGAACTGAATAATGAAACTTTTGACTGATACCATTCAGGTTAAGTACAGGAAGAAATGGGTTTTGTTTTATATTGCATTGTGTTTGTAGGATACTCAAATGGAAATATGTGGCTTTGTTGGTAGTTAAACACAGCTTTGAACCCGTTTTTCCACGCTCATAAGATTGTTTATATGAGATCACATCTTACTCTGAAATAGTACAGTATTTTCATTTATCAGTTAAACTCCAGATGACTTTTTAGATTAGAGTGGATAGTGTTTTGAATTTCTTCAGTCATCCCTTGTATTTTATCCCTTTTTTCTTTTTTAAAGAACAACAATTTCTTCAGTAGTCCTGGAAAAATCACTAAGATTACTTAGATACAAGTTGTAATTAGATGATTCTACTTAATGTCATATCTCTGTATAATGTTTCTGTATTTTTTTATTATTTCCTGCTATTGTCAGTGATTCTTAACCTTATGTTGAGTGTCATGTTAGTGTTTGGAGGTAAAGGCTTTCTTTGTAGGTTTTTCTCAGAGGTGTAGAAAATTCTTAAATCTGCCCATTCTTTTTTCAAAGGACCCATCTTAGCCTTGAAAATAAGCTGCTTAATATGTTTAGGGTTGAAATCGTATTTATTTCTTAATTTGGATTCCTTAATTTTCTCATTGCTTGTATGGTGCTTTTAATTCCTTCTCACAGAGTTTGGTACACTGTCCCTAGTGATGTGTAAATATATCTGAATCATAACCTGTTTTTAATGAAAACAAAAGATCATGTGCTGTACACTAGCTAGGAACATATTAAGAGTTCTTTGATACTAAGGTATAACAAACCTCAGTGACTATTTCTTCCAAGATGCTCCCCACGTCCATGGAGGCCTAGGGTTTTGTGAAACTCTGTTTGTGCATATCCACTTGTTTGCATCTGTCAGGCACTTCATTTCTGTTTTTGAGTTCAGATTATTTCCAGATCCTAGAAAATTAGCTGTGTAATAGGGATGATAAATTCCCTTTGAAAAACAGATGCCTAAAAAGACACTGACTTTTTTTTTTTTTTTTTTGGATGTTGAGCCAAGCGGAGTCTCTCTTTCTGTCTCTGAAATTTCTGTTGGCCACAGGATTTTTCCTGTGCCATTGCTACTGATTTATATGCTTGTGTTCCTTGGAAAAAATTGGAAATACTAATTGCATATTGAGAACAATAGAACAGTGTGTGTAAGAATGAGCTTGTATGGGTCGAATTGCCACCACCTTTTTTTCACCTGTAGAGCAGCTTCAACTTATTCCTTGAAGCATGTTGGCAAACAATTCAACAAAGATACTGCAAGCAGTAGAAAGAAATACTCAAAGCAGATTTAATATCAATGCAATAACACATTGGGTATTGCTCAAAGGTGTGCTAAGCAAACAGTGCTTAGGGGATTGTATAGTACAAGCAGACCATCTTTTTTGAAAACTGGATCTGGTTATTATGCACTTAACGTCAAATATAGTCTAACTTTTCTGCCAGCAGTATATATTCTGAGTGGAAAATACCTCTAGAGCCCTCTACTTCTTAATATTGATGGATAGACTAACCACTTTTCTAAGACTGGATAGTTACTATCACTTAAGCAAAATGGCCAAAAATGCGTGGAAGTAATCTGTGACACAGTAACATTCAGTAGCCTGCAAGAGTTGATCCGTCTTTGAGACCTGCATTGAAGGTGGGAATGGTGTAAGTGCCAGACTTGATTATGGATTTGAACCCTTGTGCAACTACGTGCAGCCTTTTGCAACTAATGACTGTATCTGCTAGTGGTGTCTCCCCATTTTCCTAGGAAATGTCAAGCACATAAATAACAGTATACTTCATGAGGTGTGGTGTTCTCAAAGATGGCGATGTAGCAAGAAAATGCGTGGACACACCACATGTTCTCTGGTGATGTGAAATTTACTTCCCTTTAGCAAAACAAGATGTAGCCTCTCCACCCTTATGGATAGCCCGTGTGGATCATAAAATAAATAGGAGGATAAAAGCATAAGGTTTGTCTTGGTTTAAGCAATATACTCGGTAGGCTTCATATTGAAAAGTAAACAAGAAGTGCTTGAAGAAAATGTTGAAATGCATTGTTCCCTTGATATGCATTTTGAAGGTGGAAGTGTAAATTTCTTCAACTTGAGCCTGAGCTGTGTCACTGGCACTGGTGACAAGAACCTTCAGTTTGTTCTGCTGAATCCTCTGAGACTCCTGTTTGAGAGGAATCTGCTTGTCTGCCAGACCAACAACATTCTGGAAGCTGCCTGACAAATACAATAACGAACTTGGTGAAATGTTACAAATACGTATCTTCTTGAAGGTGAAAACCTGTGCTTTGGTATTGGAAATGCTCAGCCACACACCACACAGCTGTGGGATTTGGTACGCCATGCTTGAAGACAATCCCATGATTTGCTTGGGGGTGGAGACCTGAGAGGGCGTGCAGCAGCACTGGAGGTAATTACACAAGATCACAATAGCAGCAATTTGTGGTTATCTTGGTGGCTGTATCAGTTTTTGTGCTCGTAATTATCCCAAGGAAAACTTCCTGAGGGAGCCTGCGTCATACTGATGTAGGGTCGCTCTGTCATAACCTGGCTGGAGTCAGCTTTGTGACTCCTGGAGCGTGGGAGATGTATCAAGGCATAGTTTCTGGTTGCTTTGTAGTTTCAGAGGGAAAGATCTGCGGGGAATAAATGTGGCTAATACATTTGCAAATGTGACGAGCTCTTAACATGTAGGTCATGAACTGTAATGATGTATTGGGCATCCCCACTGATGAGGAAAACATCTTGGTCTTGCCAATCAAAGATTTCCATCAAGGACTAGACATTTTTTCCTGATTTGCTGCACTCTCTGTATAATGAGTGTTGCAGGAACATTTCTGTGTATTCTCAGAGACCAGCTTCTAATTTGTTTCACATTTTAAATTTCGTACACTTAGACAGAACCAGTATTTTTCAGTGCTAAGAGAAAATACTCTGCTGGCTCGCAGAGGAAAAAGTAGTTACAGGGTAGCTCTGGAACACTTAGGAGACCAGTAATTTCAATTGAAGTTACGTTGCATAGGAAGATTCCTGTTCATTTTATTTAAGAGTGCATTCATGGAGTTGCTGCAAGTAAGAAAAAAAATTATGTGAACTATTTTTATTTAGTCATAAGTTCATGTGACTGGACTAATTTTATTTCATCACAACTTGGCCTTGATATTCTGAGCTTTTGTAATAACCGAGTATTTGCCAGCCTTATTTAGGAATTGGAGTTGCATTTTCCTCATGCAGCTCTAAAATTCTCAACTGAAGTGATTTTATCTCATAAATGATAACTGTTGTCACACGTAAGTCTGTTGGTGATGGTCCTCTGTCAATATTCGCTGACAGAATAGTGATTCATCTACTGTCCAGTCCAAACCAGAGAGCCTGATAAGCTAGCTGTGCTTTCAAGTCAGTAACATTTCCTTTTTTATAAATATAATAAATAATGGCCCAGATTTGTATCAATCCATTGTGCTTCTCAAAAGCTTCTGTTTGATTTTGGAATTTCAGTAAGCTCAAAATAGTCTCACTGCTCCACATGCAGTGTTGCCATGAATCTTACAGGCTAAATGCTACCGTACAGTTGAAAAATTTTTATAGAATAAGTATATTTTTTTATTTCTTTTCCATCATCCTGGATATGTTTGTCCTTGTCTCCAGGGTCAGAGCTCTTTTTTTTTTTTTTTTTTTTTTTGTAGCTCCTTCATTTGAGATAGCCATCCTATGAATGTCTATTTTATGGATGCTGTCTTCCAGTGCTGTTTTCAAAAACCTCTTTACTCTTGCAAACAGCATCTGCTCATCCCGACTATCACAGTATTGGTCAGAGACAGCGTGACCTTGTGCCTCTTTCTAAAAATGCCTTACCTGTAACAGTTGACAGTATCCTTTACTTTCAAATCAAAAAGAACATGGCTTTTTTGTTAGTCTTGACTTGTGAACATTATGCATTTTATGGTAGCTACTGTATAGCCAGTTTAATATGCCCTTTGTTTCATGGACTGATTTCCTCCTTCCTTCCCCCCGTCTTCCTCCTCAACATCGTGAGACAGGGATATTGTCTGGGCAGTCATGTCTGCTGTATCTAGGAACACGAGGACAGCTGTAGTGAGTAGGGACAAAGTCTACCGGACCTCGTTTCCTGTTTTTGGAAGTAGCTGGCAGTTAATAATTGAGGAATGGTTCTAAGAGGCAGAAGTAGTATAGTGTAATTATTATTTTTTAATTATTATTTCCCCTCTTTCTTTTCCTTTTGATACGGTCTTTTAATAGCCAGCAAGTTAGAGCAGAGTTGTTCCTACCTGCTTTTCAGACAAAGGTTGTATCTTACGCAGCTGTCTAACTGACTTTATTATATTTCTGAAAAATAACTGGTCGTCTCCATTTTGTGGATTCTTGATAGTATGTGTTACAGATTAATGTATTATAAACTAATGTCTAATACTATATAGTAGTTCTTCTTGCCACATCTTTTCTAAGCTCATGTCTGACCTGATTAAATTCTCCTCATGTAAATGCTGGTCAGTATCTCTGACCACCCTTACATTTCTAAATTCTGCTGGATTCTTGTTTGAGTGGGATGGCAAGAATTACATGAAACTCTCAGTTTATGATAACGTAGGGGATTGATTGACATAGTTACCATCACGAGTGAGTGAGAAGGGAAAGCCATTCCCTTTCTAATAATTCCAGATGTTTTATTTACTTATCTGCTGTTGACCACTGAACTGTAGTTTTCAGAGCAAGGCGTAACATGATGCAAGTCAAGATCTCTAGCAAACTCCTCAGTGCTTGCCTATGGGTCTGTGTTTATTGCTGTGGGTGCGTGGGGGAGTTTTGTGTGTGTTGCCTTATCTACAGTGACTTTAAGCAATGCAGTCTGTATTGTGGGGCTCTCTGCAGCCACCGTGGCTTTGACTAATCCAGGTAGTCTTGCATCATTGGTAAACTTTGATTGTTCATCCTCTTGCAGATCACTTAAAAACAAACACCTCCCAACCCCCACCCCCCCAAACCAACACAAACAAACAGAAAACCCAACCAACCCCCTCAAAAAAACAAATAAAACCCCCAAACCAAAAAAACCTCAAAAGCACAATCCATAGTGTAGATGCCAGTGAGACTCTTTTGGTATCCTCTTTATATTGTGAAACTGGCCTTTTATTAGTATCCCTTGTTTTCTCTTAACTAGGCTTTTAGAGAGGATTATTTTCTTAATATCCCATTAGGCATAGTTTCTTTTAACAAGTTTTGGTCAGAAACACTGTCAAAAACTGTAAGAAACGCTTTCTGGGGAAAAAAAAAAAAAAGGTGTATTACTTGGCTAATTCTTCATTTTGAATCTTTCAAAGAATTGTAACACAGCTGCAGAAATCATGCTCTGCTGCTGTCTGCTGCCGTCTCTTCTGTCGGGTGTAAATCAGGAGATAAAATAGTACTCATGTACTTACCTGTATTTCTGAGGACTGTTGTGGGCCACTGTAGGGATTATTTTCATAGATTGCCTTCATTTTGTGAGGTAGTAGGGTTGTTTTAAATGAGGGATATACTCTGCAGTATGAGTTGCTTTAAAACATAGTGTGCTCTTGATTTGTTGAAGGTTGTTGTGCACTTGTTTTTTTTTCTGCCTCTTGCTGATGCTTCAGTTTGTGACTGTTCTACTGATTTTTTTCCTTTTGTAAGAAATTACTCTGGCGTGTGAGAATTCTTGGACTTTCTCTGAAACTTTTTTTCTCAGATTTTACAGAGCTTCGCTTCACTGTTAAAGGCAATGCAGCATCTTGCTGAGTGCGTGTTATACACAGATCATTACTCAGGATCTGCAGAGTTTGTGACTGCAGCTCCAAATTATTGATTTTGGCTTCCCAGATCAAATACTGAGGTTCCTTTCTTGATCTCTGAAAGTTTCTAGTTCAGTTCTTGGCATTCATTAGAATAGCAGCATTGTGATTTTAAGTGAGTAAGAAAGACTGTATACAAAATAAAGCTGTACAGTCCTATTGCTCTTTAGAAAATTACTTGAAATAAAACCTGATTTGCAGTGTGAGTGATGTGCTTGATCTCATAGACACCTGGCTAAAAGCGATTTTAACAAGCAGCTGTATTTTTCATTCTGTAAGTGCTCCTATACCTTGTTAATAAGACAAGAACCTGATCCTGTTTTCTGGTCAGGGATAATTACCAGCAAAATTTGAACATGCTTTACTTTGTGGAGTTGTTTTTTGTGTAGTTTTGCATAATAACAGCCCATAGCCTAGTTATTTTTTATAAATTATTAAGCATTCTTTAAATTATTGCTTAATCAGATAATTGGCCCTGTCTTCTTTCTAGGAGGCAGCTGTTTCTCAGTAAGGCAGTCCTATTGTTGGACTCCTGTCCAGCCAGTCCTGTCCTGGATTTGTTGAACAGTCCTGACTCATTGATCAGAAGGACAGGGAACTGCTGGAAAGGGTGCAGCAGAGGGCTACCAAGATGATTAGGGGACTGGAACACCTCTCTTATGAGGAAAGGCTGAGGGATTTGGGTCTCTTCAGTCTGGAAAAAAGATGGCTGAGGGGGGATCTTATCAACACTTATAAATACTTAAAGGGTGGGAGTCAGGAGGATGGGACCAGGCTCTTTTCAGTAGTGCCCGGGGACAGGACAAGAGGCAATGGGCACAAACTTGAGCATAAGAAGTTCCACCTAAACATGAGGAGGAACTTCTTTGCTTTGAGGGTGGCAGAGCACTGGAACAGGCTGCCCAGAGAGGTGGTGGAGTCTCCATCTCTGGAGACATTCAAAACCCGCCTGGACGTGTTCCTGTGTAACCTGCTCTAGGTGACCCTGCTCAGGCAGGGGGGTTGGACTAGATGATCTCCAGAGGTCCCTTCCAACCCTATGGTTCTATGATTCTATGATCTTAAAAGCTTTTTTCAGATCTGCTTCTGATTCTGAGGCTTGACATTTGAGGATGGCTGGGCCCAAAACCACTTGCATATGTTAATAATGCTTTGTATGGTTTTTCAGTATGTTCTTTTTCTGTCTGTGGTGTAGCATTACCTGGCTGTATTTGTTTTCTTCCATTTCTCTAAGTGCTTAGACAACATAATTCAGTTATCTGGCATTGTCCTCTTACGGACATCATTTGCTTTTTTCAGGCTCTAGGAAACTGTGCGGCTTTTGTTCTGCATTAAAGCCATAGTTATAATGTTGTTTCCCATATTTCAGGAAGAGTTCTGACCTGTGAGCGAGCTTTCTGCAATGACAAGTCTTTGGATAACTGGGTTTTTTTCAGGGTAACATGTGCCAAAATTGAGATTATTGGAAAATAAGGGGATGTAAGGTTATGTTGTGAACTAGGCTTTACCCAAGGGCCTGGATCCTGCTTCAGGATTTTTTCAAAGAAAACACTTCTCTCTCCGAATCTCATTTGGCAAAAGAAACTTCAGTGTAAGATTCAGGCTTCCTTTGTAATCTCCTTTTTCGGTTATTTTGTCACACCCTTCTTTGCTTACATCTGTATGAACTCAACTATGCTTTACTTTAGAGAAAATATCATTGCTCCCAACATACTGTGTGGGCTGACTGGTTGGAAAATACAGCAGACTGGCTTCTTAGCTGAGCTGTGGGTTTGATTTACTGTAAGTGGGGTAATTAACCGTAAGACACCATGCTGCTCGTGTCTGTGTGCAAAGAAGCCATGCAGCATTTGTGCTGAGTTGCTTACAGTTTTCTATTTCTGATCAATGGATTTTTTTGTAGTTAAATATAAGGAGATAACACTGGTATAACAAAACTTGAAACAAAATGTAGAGAAATAGGCAAGACAAAACTTGCATTTTGTGAGATGCACAGTTTGTGCACAGTGTTTCTAGCTCTTTTTTTAAGTATAGACCTAGCTCAGATTTTTGTATTTTGTTGCTAAATAACAGAAGAAATTTGATTTGTGCTAACGATTGTTCTGGAGAGTCTTACTAAAGACTAATTGATGAAGGATCTGTGCTTTTTAACCCTTTCACGCAGAGAGATTTAGCAAGTGCAGTATTCCAGTACTTTCAAAGAAGGAATGCAGTGGTAGTCTCTGTTATTGCTATGATTGAGGTAAATTAGGCTATTTCAAGGGTGGTGTTTGTAAAAACAGTATCCTTGGATATTTGGATTTCTTTCTTTGTTTTTTGTTGGTGTGTTTTTTTCTATTTGTTTGGATGGCAAAAGAAGGTTTTCAATAATTTTGTAGTTGCTGGACCCTCTCTCTCCTGTAGCTGAGATAAGCAGTAAAATTCTTATACTAGCAAAACTGTTATATTTATCTGTTCAGTAGAAGACAGAAGTCTGTCCTCCAGCCTTATCATTCTACCATTTTGCACCATCTGTAGACAATTAAGAAAACAAGGTAAGAAAATACTGTTTGCTTTTTGCTCTATATAAATAAATGGAAGGGAGCATAATATCAGCCAAAGGAAACATTCCTGTGTGATTGCAGCAAGGTTTGTCCAAAATAATAGACTTTGTATTTTGTAAATGTTTGGTTTGCCTCTGATGTTTAACATTTTAGGCTCTTTAATGTATTTGGATGCATACCAGGCTAAGTGTAAAATTTCAAAATCCATTGGTGGAAGTCTTCTAAGACAGGACCACCTGCTGTGTTTGCTCTGCTGTTTCAATTGCTCTATTATACAGTTTCTTCCGTTGTAAGTTAAGGAAGATGGAGGAGGCCACTCAGTTAAAGTATTACTTGGCATTAGGTGTTTATGCTGGTCACCACTTTCCTGGTTTTGGAACAAAAAGGTTTATACAAATGACTTGTCTTGGATTAAAAGTCTTCTATATCCACAGAACACCAAGTTGGGTTGGATCCACAAAAAGCCGAACCAAGGCTGAACTTCTTCTGCTTCCTGTGAACTGATGAGGAGATTGAGAGACTGTCGTTTCCTGTGCACATCAGTAATTATTCTTGGGTTTTAACACTGAAGTAGCTGTTGAGGCTGTGTATGAAGCTGGCTCTGTCACTCTAGTCACAGCACTACTGCTAGCTAGTGAACTGATTGTTAATAAATTCTTCAGGCTTTAAAAGTGTCTTCATGTAACTAATATTACAGAAATAATGAACGGTTTGGTATGAGACTTTAAATAAACGATGCAGAACTGTATGGTAAACAGTAATGATTTTGGCCAAGAAGCATCTGAGTCAGCACAGAAGATGGTCTGAAACATTCCTTTGTCTTGTGCAAAAAAATAAGGGCTTTCCTTGTGCTGAGAGGACAGTGGTGGTCAGCATACCTCTAGTTTTACAGCCTTCTACAAATCTGGTAGAAAATCAGATTTATGAACATAATCCAAATGACGGCATTGTCTCTGTACCTTATCATGTGTCTGTGCCAGCTAAACCAAAACTGCAGTCAAACAGAAAACTCCGAAGCTTATAAGCAAAATCTGTTCTTGTCCTTAGTCCAGGCTGTGCAGTCCTTAGTCCAGTCCTCTGTACAAGAAGGCCTCTCAAATGTTTGTATGCACTGATACAGAATGACTCAGAATGGCCAATCTTTGAGCTGTTTAAAAAGCTCAGCTCTAGCAGCATTTCCATTAAAAGCTGCCTCCAGGAGCTGCTGTTCTGGGTAAGGTGGTGTTGGTGTGGGGGACATGGAAATCATGCTACAGAAACTGCTGCACACCCTCTTCTTAGCCACAGTTAACGCTGCACAAATACTGTCAAGTGATTAAATTGTGCCTTGCAAGATGTATGAGGAAATCATGCTTTAATACAACTTAAAGTATTAAGATAAATGGCATTAAAGTGCCTGTGATTTTAGAGGCAACTCAGATGCATTCTGCCACCTGGGTCTGTCACTTACATAGTAATGTCCTGGTGACAAGGACAGATTTTACTCTCTGGATTGTGCTGCGCTGAGCATGTATTCAGTGATGTAAACAGGTACAGTAGTGGAAAAGCAGTGGGTAGGGGAGTGTAAAACCTGTGTGTATGAAGCCCTGCAAATGTTTACTGGTAAGAGTATTTTTAAATTTAAAGACCTTATGTTGCCCTCTAACTCTGACTTGGGTTCATATAGGCCCGCTGTTTTGAGCAAATCCATCTTGTATCAAGAAAATCAAAGGATTTAAATAACAGACATCTTCAGTTTCTACAAAGAAAGCATCTGTGGCTCCTATTTTTTTCACACTGAAAATAACGCTGCCTAGTAGACTGGATTTAATTTGTAACATTACTCTGTAAATACTTTAATGGCTAATGATGTGGGTCAATGCCAGGATGGGTAACTTAGAAGCCATTAGTCTGTCCATTCTTGGTGATCTTTTGATAGTCTTCATTGCTTCTAATCTTTTAAAATTTATCTGAAAATGAGTAACAAAAATTTTGACATGACGTTGTCCAGGTTTCAGTGACAGCAGTGGAGATGGTAGTCTTTCACAGAGATAACTTTTTTTTTTTGTTTAGTTTTTTTCTCTGTTGGCTATTCTGTCTGTATGCAGTTACTCTCCAGCTCTTAGTGGTGGTTGGTCCATGTCCTTTCTACCCCAGCCCCCAACTCCAATGCTGGAACAGCTCAAGGTCAAGAATCTGGCTGTTAAAGGAAACTGTTTTGTTTTGCATTAAGATTAATGGAGCTTTAAACTAACCAGGAGAGAAGGATTGTTCTGCTGAAATTGTTAAACACATCTACCCTTTTCAGCAGACGGGTTTTTGTTCTCAGTAGTGTTGGAAATGAGTTTTTAACAGATTGCACAAGCAGTAAGATATTCGGTGCAAGTGCATAATTCCTTTTTTAATGAAAGGTAAGATTGGGTATGTATAACAATGGCAATCATAATTAAGAAGTTAAGTGAACCCTAGACCATAGTGTTGCTCAGCAGGGGATAGTTCAGTTGGAAATAACCTAAAATTATATTCCTATGCCTTTGTCCGTTTGTATGCATTATGTTAGATTACTTGAACAATGAGATGCACTCACTTTTCCAAGTGATTTGATGGAGACATGGAGAAGGGAATATAAGGAGGGGCCTCTGAGCCCTCCTCATTGTCTATTCAAAAGGTGTAATGCATGCTACCTTTTGCTCTAAACATCTTCAGGAGTCCTTTTGGGAGCAATATGGCAGCTGCTTAATTTTGGAACAGAAAAATCTCAAAGTAGGGATCAAGCAGAGGTGTTTTGTCAGTAGCATATTTTTCGTATGTGTAATCGGTTAACTTCTGATGCTTTTTCTTCCCCATCGCCTTCCAGACACGCTTTGCTAGGCACTCTGTCTGGCTTGTGCAAGCATTGAGACGCGTGACCAGCAACTCATGCCCTCTCTGTTTAATTCCATGTATTGGAGGGTGCGGTACTAGAAGTAAAATATAGTATTGCCACTCAGTTCTGGCTCAGTCCAGTATATCTTTGGCTGACTACAACCAGGTGATAACTTGCGAGTCTTTCTGATGAGTAGGAGGAGTTCACTGCATGTGTGCTGACTGCAAAAGCCTACACTGTCATTTTTCACTGAGAGGTTATGCAGCCCAGAGATGAAATGTTAATGTTTCCTTTCAGCCATATACTTCCAAATTCTTGAGGCCTTTTTTAGCCAGTTGACTTGCATTTATTACTGGCTAAAGTATTAACATCTTCTTCTGTGCAGTACTTTAGAAGTATAGTTATCTACTTTTATTTTCTCCCTGTAAGACAGATGATGACCCTAGGGGGTATAAGGCAAAGACCAACAATTGGGGGTTTCTCCTGCAGCTGGAGTTTCCTAAGGAAAATAAATCAAATCTGAATTTGTACAGGAATGTTTGCCTTGCATTCCACACACTGAGTCAATTTATCTCAGGGGCTCTCTTTTTCCTCCTCCCCGCCCTCTTTAAAGGCTTGGTGACTGGAAAAAAAAAGGAGGGGTGTATGGTAGATGGTAGAAAGAGATTTTGTAGCCACTGGTGCCAGGAATCATCAAGGAATGCTTAAGTAGTGCCTCCTGTGACAGCATCCAGTCTATTGGAAAAGCAGCATGTGCCATCTGGCTTTGATTTTGACTTAATTAAATGCATGCAGCCGTTTTTAACAACTTGACTGAGATTCAGCTGTCTTGACATTTTGTAAAGAGCTAGAGTCAGATTTTTTTGGGGAAGCTACAATAGTCACCTGATTTATGTTGTTCGGTTCCCTTTCAGCGTGGTCCATGCAGTTTTCTGATATTTGAGTGACAATTGTGTTTAAATAAACTTTTAAGACATGCTGACTCTTGGAAGCCTAATTCAGTAGGGTTTTTCCACTCCAGATTCTGGGTTTTTTTTCCTTAGAATTGCAGTATTGTGGATTTTTTTAATAGTGAAAGGAGATTCTTAAGTTCAGCCAAGTAATTTGTCTGGGAAAAAGGCAAGCTTCTTTGTTGAAGAAGTTAGGTTACTCCACCCAAAGACTCCATATCAATGGGATTTTAGCTCTGAGTGGGGAGGCAGGAAGGGGATGGATGGGGGGAAGGAGGAAAATGCTGTCTCTGCTATTAGCCAGAGACCTTCTTAATGCAGCAAGGAACTACTTTTCGTGGCCAGCAAACCATCTTGTACTGATGTGAGCCTGTCCTTTTAGTTCTTTTCTCTGTTGTTTTGTCTTGCATCTTCACTCTAACAATAACTTACCTATGCAGATGAAGGATGTTGAAAAAAATCTCTGCAAAATTCTACCCATTTTGTAATTTTAAAAAATACTCCTTTGTTGTTCTAAGTGCTAGGTATCTTGAATTCGAGGCTTTATAATTTTGATCATTAAAATTTTCAAAAAAAATTCAAGGGAAGACAAATTCATAAAAATACTATTTTTATTTAGCATCTAGGTGAGATGAACAAAGACTCATTCAAATTCTCCTTTTTACTTCCAGTATTATCAAGTTGACTAGTGATATTGATGAAGTATTAATATAAGATAAGTCTTCTACCATATTTCTGAAATGTCCAAACAGTAAATTTTTCTCTTTTCCCTCCATCTATAGAGGATTACCCCATTTGTTCCCATTTTTATCATTGGAAAGGGTATATTCTTGGAAAGCCCTTGCTGAAGAGGGAGTTGTTTTATAGTTATGTGTGCAGGAGTATCTGGCCCTTTTCTAGTTCTATATTGCAATAAATGTTTTTGCTTTTTAATCTTTCTAGCTCTCTTATTTTTAGCAAGTTATCCTTGGCCAGTTGCCACCCATTGTATGAATGGAATTTTACAGCTCTTGTTATGAACATCAGTTTGCTTAGACCTCTTTAGCTGATTCAGTAAGTACAATATCCAGATCTCTCCTGCTGTGTCTTAACAGCTGTTCTGCAGGCTTGGGGTAGATTTAACATTTCATTTACATCCTTCTCTTTTTACCCTTTCCCGTGCCCTCCCCCCTCCAAAAACAAACAAACCCTCCAACCTGTAACGGGCACTCTGGCCTTCTCATTCAAGAAAGAGGTTTTATGAGCTCATCAGCAAGCCCTCACATGTCCATTTCCCTTTACTCATTCATGTTTGAAATCAGGATTTATGGGGGGAAAAAAAAAAAAGTTTGTGTTTTGACAGCCTTGGTGATTGGTCCATATCCACAGAAGAAAAATAGTATGAAAAGATAACTGTCAAACTTCCTCATGCAACTCTACTAAATATGTCTTGAGCCTATCCTTGAGAGCCCTGTTCCTAAGAGTGAGGGACTGCTGGAGTTCTGCTTTCATACGTGTTGAATTTCCGCAGTCTGAATGCAAAGGCTAAGAAAGGTTACAAATAATGTTTCTTGCGAAGGAGGCACTCATTAGCGATAACCAAGCAACATTTTAGTTCTAATGTTGATCTGATTACTGTAGGACTAATTGACTCACAGCGGTTGAGAATCGAGCTTTACATTCTTATTGTCCACCTGCACGGTAATTATCAGGATAAGGAGAGGCTGGGTGTTTTGAACAGCTCGGATTGTTTGGAATTACTTTCTCAAAATCACTTTGCTAGTATGTATTGTGTGTGCATTATTATTTTTATTTACTGCAAAGTTGAATAATTGAATGGAGAAGCCCCCAAATCTTTATTATTGTTGATTACAAATTGACTATCAGAGCATGAGATTCTTTTTCCCTAGTATGAATGCATTTATCATAGAATACCAGGTTGGAAGGGACCTCAAGGATCATCTGGTCCGACCTCTCTTGGAAAAAGCATGGTCTAGACAAGATGGGCCAGCACCCTGTCCAGCTGAACCTTAAAAGTGTCCAATCTTGGGGAATCCACCATTTCCCTGGGGAGATTATTCCAGTGGCTGGTTGTTATCATTGTGAAAAATTTTCCTCTTGTGTCCAATTGGAATCTCCTCAGAAGTAACTCGTACCCATTAGCCCTTGTCTTTTCCGTGGGACTTGGTGTCAAAAGGGAGTCTCCATCTTCTTTGTAGCCACCCTTTAAATACTGGAACATGGTGATAAGGTCTCCCCTAAGCCTTCTTTTCTCAAGGCTGAACAAGCCCAGTTCTCTCAGCCTTTCCTCATATGGCAGGCTTCCCAGTCCTTTGATCACCGTGGTGGCCCTTCTCTGGACCCTCCCCAGCGTGTCCCCATCTTTTGTGTATAGCTGGGACCAAAACTGAACACAGCATTCCAGGTGTGGCCTGACAAGCATTGAGTAGAGTGGGATAATGATTTCTGTGTCTCTGCTGGTGATGCCCTTGTTGATGCATCCCAGCATCCTGTTGGCTTGCTGAGCTGCAGCAGCAGCACACTGTTGGCTCATATTGAGCTTGTTGTCTACCAGGACCCCCATGTCCCTTTCCACAGAGCTGCCCCCCAGCTGGGTAGATCCCAGCCTGTGCTGCACTCCTGGATTACGTTTTCCCAGGGGCAAGACCTTACACTTTGTCCTTGTTAATTTAGATTGTTTTACTTATGTTTATCCTAGGTTGTTTTAGTGGGATTGCTGCATGGTCTCTCTGGATTCGATGGTGGCACTATTGTAGTGGTAGACGTGCTTTTATATAATTTTAAGAAAGCATTTGTCTACTTGTCTCCAATTTTGGAGACATACCATCAACACATACAAACAACATTCACAGTTTTACTTACCATGAAACAGGTAAGCAAGGCAATGGAAGCTGGGATGTTGGAAATAAATCTCCTTCAGGAAAGTTATCCAATTGTTCTGCCTGTTTCCTCTCTGCCCACATATTTATTTGTTTGAAGGAGACTGCGTAGGACAGAAACTTGAGCCAGAATTAGGCTGGGGTAAGAGAAAAGGAAATGATTCAAGATAGCAGCTCTTACTCAGTTGGATTGAAGCTGGCCACAAGTTCATTTGGCACCGCCTGTGATTTACAATTGTGGAGCATCACTTGAAGAGCCCTAAGAATGCAAACTAGAGAAATGCCTGCAATTGTAGCCAGGTTATGCTGTGAGTCCCCGATCTGAGAGCAGGAGTGTGGTTTCTTACCTTCATAGCCTATGTGTATCCGTGCTTGGGAGGCCTTTCCCAGCTGATGGTGTAGCAGAGGAAGCTTTGGGACTTAACTGTACAGAAGGTCTAGGAGTTGAACCTGCTGATTAGTGGCTCAGCTGTAGAGTATGTCAAGAAGGGTGTAAAACTACTGAAAGCACCATTGTCTTGAGTGAGACTACCTCTCTACAGTTCTTCTTTGGCTCTGATCTTGTATGAAAGGTAGTTTGCTTGTCTTCTCTAACCTGTTACTGAGTTGGCTTCTGCTTCTTCTTGATCCACAATTTTAATTTCAGTTGCATGCTTATTCTAAGGTTTAGCAAAACTGCTTTATACTTATCTTGTAGTAGGTGCTCCCTATAGGGGAGTGAATTGGTGATTAGTGTTACGATGAATCACGGTGCGTTTTCTTATGTACTCAATTCTAAGTTCTCTGGATGAAGAAGCAGTCTCCTTGAACTATATTCTTGTAGCATGTAGGTCTTGGTGCTTGACTAAGGCTCTAAAAGATGATGATGGTGCAAGCTTTTCATCATTTGTACAGTTAACTGCAGTTCTCCATTGCCTAATCTTTGGGGGAACTGACATGTGAACCTGAAGATGTTTTTACTGTTTCACTTAGCTACGCTGACAGGATATGCAAGTGCATGCATGTAAATGCATATAGTAAGAAATGGGGTAAAAGGACCCATAAGGTGAAGATTAGATTAATATCTTCATCACCCCTTCGTATTTCTAATTGTGAATCAGTTACTTAGAGGAGGGTGTTCTAACCAAATAAGCAAAGAATGTAAAAACACGAGGTCTCAAAAGTCGTAGAGCTCTTGAAAAGAGGGACCAAAACTTTTCCTCTGTATTCACCACCTTCTCCTTTGACTACTAGAAAAGAGGCTTTAATAAACAGCAAGGAAGATTTTTGAATAAGTTCTCTAAGACTTCTTATTTTCAAAGAACATTTGCTTTAATGTATTTTCAAGTAGAATATTTTGACAGCTTCACTTTTTGCTTTCACAGTTATTGAGATTTTTTTTTTTTTTTTTAGACAGGAAGAACACAGATTTCAAATCATTAGGGTTTTGTGCATTAATTATGATACATAGCCTTTTCTCTGCCAAAAGAAGTGTGATGACAAATCTTGAGCTGGAAGTTGAGAGTATCTTTTTTTTTTTTTTTTTTTTTCCACTTCTTGTGTGGATGTGTGACAAAGGGAGCTTTTATTAAGGAGAATATCTCTGGGAGAAGAGAGAGGTTAAAGCAAGCCAGTCTCGTTTCTTCTTAAATGTTTGGAGGTTTAGACCTAAGAGAAGAACAGGTCTTTTCTCCAATGGGGGTAGGCCTTGGATTTTCTGGATTTTGTTGACTGGAACATGCTCTGTGACATGTAGCCAGGATGCTTGAAGATAGACTTGTTCCATGGACAAAACAGAAAGAGTGAACAGTGTACCTGTTATGTGTGGGATCTGGGCTGCAATAAACTCCTTAAGTTACCTTGTTCAGATGAGAAAGCAAAATATTATTTGTACAGTGACAATAGTTGAGTGTGCGTGTAGTATATAGATCCCTTTTAAAATACAGGAGGGCTATGACCTCACATTCCAGAGGAGATTAAGTAGAAAGCATCAGTAAAAGCCATCTGTAATCAGATTCTCTGCACAGTTTTTCTTTTAGTGCTTTTGATCTGAGACGAAGCCAATGAGTGATGTGAAAGTCGCCTTAGCAGAGCATGAAACTTCCGAACTTCATGCATTTGGCACATGTTCAAATGGCTCTGTGTGGGGTCAGTTGTACTTTAACCTTGAGCTTCAGGCATGCCACTAGAGAGTCCAAGCACTTTTATTTGTTCTCTTTTTTCCTTGGTTAATATATTCTGTCTTATAAGTGAAAATACTTAACAGAATGACATTTTTTTCATTGTTTCCACAAGTCAGATGTTAAATGTCACAATCCAGATAACTTTTCTTTTTTTTTAACCACTTTCCAAATTCAAGCTACTATGTTAAACCGTTTCATTTTGGGAGCTGGCCAAAGTTAGATGAGGAGTTTCTTATCTAGCCTAGTCATTCTGCAAGCATTCCCTTAAAACTCTCCTTGAGCCTGGAGAAATGAGCCGGTAAAGTCTTGCTGTGCTTCAACTTTGCCTGCCCAGCATCTTGGCGAACTATGAATTTAATAGAAATGTGCTCTAGCAGTAAATACTTTGGAAGGGATCCTATTTTGCTGTTGCTCAATGCAACAAAGAAATAGCAAATATATCACAATATTGCCTTCATGCCAGTTAAAGCAATAGGTGTTTGATATTTGTGGTTATTCCATACTGTGGGACAGAGTTTGATGTATCTTCTGTAGCAGTATTGTATTTGTTCATCTGTCTTGTGCAATCTGTACAACTTTTAAAAAAAAAAAAAATTTTAAAAAGAAGCTTTTCATGACTGGTGTCGTGTGGCAGTTTCCATTAGTTTAAAAGAAAACTTATGAAATGTCAACATGTTTAGACATCACTGTAAAATAATTCCTTAATGCTCTCAGATGTTACCATTGTGTCTGTTTAACAGAGAGGTGTTTTGTCTCTTCAGCCACAGAACAATGGCTGAAGAATATACCTCACTTGACGGGGTTATTTTACTTGCTTTCCTTCTCCCCAGTTAATTGATTTGGATCACTTTTTTGCTTGGCACGCTAATTAGGTTAAATTGGTGTACAGTAAGACTCATACTTCACTACATGTCTTCTCATGCCAGAAAATATGTTAGCTTTTTTTTTTTTTTCTGGCTGCAGAGCTCCTTAAAACACTCTTTTGCACTTCCGTGCCATTGACCGAGCAGACAGGCAGATTTGGAAGGCTGGAGGGTGGTTCTGTATTTCGTCTCTTCCATCGCTCAGTTTATTTAACTTCTGGGATGTGCTCATTTGCAAGCAATGCGCAGCCTGGTACAAACTACTATAAATTTGTCAGCCACAAAACAACTGAGAGAATCCCTAACTCAAATTTTATACATTGTAACTTTTTTTCCTCAAAGACAGGCTGCATATTTGATAGGCATAGGCAAATCTGTAAATATTTCAACCCTATTAATATTACAATACTGTAAGTTTTTTCAATGCAACTTATACTGGAGATAGTTATATAAAGATAGTACTCGGTACACACTGCAGAACAATGCTCCAGCATTAAAACCAGTGTGCTTGAAAGTGAAGGGAAGGGTCTTTATTTCACTTATTTTAGAGTGAAGGGGCAAAACTGTGGCTTTAAATGGTTTTTGTTTTTTCTGTGCTGTAATTTGCTGATGCTGGAGCCTGAGTGTTTCACCACGGGTATGGCTGGGGTGGGACGGTTCTGAGAGAGCCTTCAAGTGGTCATTAAACCACGGTGGGGACTTTATGTCCTGCACTGAGTTTGCTCAGGTCATAACACAGTTTACCAAGGCATCGCGTGGATCTCTCTGCACCCAGGCGCCCGTGGAACTTCAGGGGACCCGAGGGTGGGCAGGCAGGAGCTCTGGGAGAGGAGGTGTGCTGTGTGGAGAGGCCAGCAAACCTAGCCATGTTCTCTCCCAAGGGCCACCTCGGCTTTGCTCCCTGGTCCCGTGCCAGGAGGTTGCTTTGGGTTGTTGCAGACTGGCTGATGGAATTACCCTTTGTTTTTCCCTCTTCGGTACTAGGGCAGCATAAAAGCACCCGTGTCACAAATGAATTTCTGTAAGGGCATGTTTTTATTTAACTTTGTGTTCTTTTTCCCATTTTTTATTATTTTTCCTCTTTTTTTTTTTTTAATTGGGAAAATAGCTGTTCCTCTTGAAAAAGCTGGTACAGCGTTGTAGGTTAAGGGTGATGCTCCTCTGTGAAAGGAGGCTGACTTTTGGTGGTTTGGACTTAACGTCTTCCACTACGTTCTTAGAAAATTACGACACATTGCAAAATAGAGTTGCTTTAAAAGTGCTTTTTAAATATGTCATTCGCTGTAGTGAAAATATCCGTAATGTTAAAGTTGATTAAAATGTGACTTTTTGTACTGTTTTTCTTTTGCACAGGATTTGAGTATGTGCTGATAAATTTTATGTGATTTTTTTAATCAGTAAACGAGCTGCACTTTTTTACTTGTAATCTTGTGATAGAAGACTCTGTATTTTTTTTTTTTTTCCTGGCACTGTGCTGCTTATATTTTCAAATCCTCTTGATGAGCATAGCAACTGTTGTGCTCCTTGTGCATATGTATAATTAACAAGCTGCTTGTGTTGCCTTGTAATCTAGATTATCATCCTGAAGAAAAAAAAATGTTTTCCTTTCGCAAAGAGAAGATTGAAAGGCTGAGGTGTGACATAATACCAGCATGGAGGAGTAGCATTACCAATTAATAACACTATCAGGAGAAGGAGGCTTGTGTTCCTTATCACAAGGCCATTTTTAAAGTTGCACGATTTTTAAAACTCAGCCAATTTTTCCTCGTTTGCATTTGACAGGCTCTCTGTAAGAATCCTGAAAATGCACATTTGGTTTAGTGTGAGGTCAGCAGTGTTTTTATTGAGTTTTGAACTCTTTGTTTCCCATTTGTAGGAAGCTTTTTAACAATAGATTTTTACAGCTTTAAGCCATTTTAGTGAGTAAATCATAGTGTTATTAAGTACACTAATTTACCAGTTTATTCACTGTTTTGGGCTTAGCTCTTGGAAAACTGATACTGAGATAGGCAGCTATAGTTCTGATGTCAGATGATATTCCTGGCTCTGTGGCAGCAGACTGTCTGGTCCTTTATCTTTTAGAAGATCACCGAAGGGAACTTTGCATGTGTAATAGAGTTTATGCTACCTGTATTCCTCTGGAGATTTGTTTACAATGAAGTAATGAATGGGGAAATCTAGTAGCCTTTAATGCAGACCACACTGTAGTGGCTATGCCAGGTAGGACCAAGAGGGTGAACTTCTGAAGCAGAACAAATAGTCTCTTTGTAAACTTCTTTCTTTATTCCTAGTAAGTTGCTACACAACATAGCTGTGTATTAGACCCCAAAAGCGCTTCAGTCACTTTTGTTAATAACTAAACTATCCAACTAAGAGGTCTGTTCTTTGCATTTTGTCCCTCACTGATAAATAGGAAATATGATACTCCCAGTGTGAAATGAAGTACAACAGTATTCCAGAAACAGTATATGGATAATTCTCTGGATCACAGCCTTTAAACTTCAGGGAAGAACCACTGTACAGAAAAAGTTCTAAAATATGAATAGTAAAAGAGTGAACAATTCAAAGTGTGTGTACTAAAAAGATAGTACTTTCAGAAAGTTAATTCAAATTTTGAAACAGTCTTGCAATACGAATAGTAACTACAGTAGATAACTAGTAAAGGAGGGAAGAGAGAGGGATTGGTATTTGTAATGAGAAAACTATGAATAGAAGACAAAAACAAACTTGTGGTTTGGAAAACCACATGGAAAATGCAGTGAGATTTTATTTGTATTAAACTGGATGATGCCCAGACAAGGAGAAACCTATGAATGATAGCTGTAATGGATCTGTTGTAGCTCTAAAATCCCGTATGTAGCCAACCAGTCTCTCCAGCTTCATATAGCTAGCTAATATTTCAGAGTAAGAAAATTCCTGCTTTTTCTGTACAGAAACATAAACCAGTGGCTTGCTTTAACTGGTAATGTCCATGCACTTGAAATAGCTTCATAAAATGTACAGCTCGGAAAATAAAAGTATGTGAACGCTGCAGGAGTCCCTGCAGCTTTCCTCAAATAATGAAATGGGAATTTTAGGTCTTTTATTGCAGAGTTATCTAACTTCCTGCACTTCAGTCTTACTCATGCTCTGGAAACCCCCTAATATAAAAAGCTGCAGTTCTTTCCTCTTTTGAGCGGCTCAAGAGGTATCAGCCACAGTCCACGTTGGCACAATGCCGTGGCTGCTAATACCTGCTGTGTGGTATGGACCCAGACCGACTTAAATGGACTCTGGCTAACCCATCTTTGCCTTCTTGTATCTTGGAAGAACAAATATGTTTTCCTCCACAGTTCACTAGAAGTAAAAAATATTGTTCAGCTTACTGGGAGGAAGCTGAGAGTTTTGTGATGTGCTCCCAGAAGGCACATCTGTACCTCTAGAGACCAGAAGAAAACCTGAGAACACCAATGCAACTTTCCTCCAAATTCACGTAGCTGCATGTCTTTCTGGTGTGTCTGTGTAGTACTTTTCTCTCCCCAAGGTGCCTTTGAAGGTTACAGACCTGTGTTTCTGAAACACTAGATGTACATAAACAGGAGGAACGAAGCCATCTGACCTCGCGCCTCTCATAGTCCTTGGCTATTCTTGAGATAGAGAAACTAACACAGAAAGTATAGGGGTAGCTGTCTAATAAAAAAACCAGTGGGTTTGTATTGACCTGCTTAGTAAGAGGCTTACAGTATGTTCTTATTTTCAACAGCCTTCAACTTGGATCTGTAGTAATAATACACTCTTTTAATATTAAAACCAAACAAAAGCAAAAGCTCCAAATCTGTTTTTAGGTATACCATTTGTTTTACCTGTTAAAAGGAGAATTATAGTTCTTAGCAAAAATAGCAAGGTTCATCTTCAGGACTTGAGATGACAAATACTTAAAAATGTACATTAGCCAGTCTTCAGGTCCGCAGCTCGACCAAATGAAAAAACTCTAGAGGCTAACAAACTGGTCATTACAGTGTCCGACATTTAGCTCCTAGAGTTCATATACAGTTTATTAATTAAGTGCTCAAAATAGGAAATCCAGAAACCGCCCTGTTGAGCAAGGAACTATGTAAAGAAGCATCCCATCATGAACATTTGAACAGAGAAACAGTCTGAATTCTCCCTCATTAAATCAGAGGAGAGTCAGGACTGGAGCAGCAAAGCAAATTTACAAACCACAAGCTTCGGGGTTCCTGTTTCTTCCCTCCCCACACCTTTCTTTTTTCCTTCTTTTTTTCTGAGTTGAGGATTACTAATTACTCTCCTTTTAAAATGAAGCCAAAGTGGTCAGCAGCAGAAATGGTGATTGCTCATCTTTCATGTTCCAGCCAAATCTTGGGATGTGTGTCTAGAAAATGGGAGACGCTTCCTCCTTCTGCTTGGGGGTGATTTGAACTCACACCTCCTAGGGCTGGGAGGCTGCCACCAGGCTGGATGCTGGGACACTGCTGTGCTCCTCACTCGTTTTGCAGAAGCAGTCCTGGACTGGTGGCATTGGAGTGAGAGTACAAAGGGAATGTGATATTTTTTTTCCCTTTTTTTTTTTTTCCCTTTTCTTTCTTTCTTTTTTTGCAGACCATGATTAGGATGGTTTTTGGAAGAGAGGTGAGTGGGCATTCTTAGGTACAGATTTTAGCTCCCAGTATTTGTGTCTATAATGAGGAACATAAACACTTGTGGAAGTAGAGAGAAAAACCTGTAATTACTCTTCTCTATGAATATGACACATCTGTCAGATGTTTGGCTAAAAGAACATCTTTTCTAAAGCCCCCTCCTAATAAGATGAGATTAAAATGTGTTTCTGCATCATTAGCGTTTCAAGGATGGGAGATACTCCATCACCTAAAAACCCAACCTAGTCAGCTGCAGCCCAATCCTTAGTGTAACTACTGAGACACAGAACCACTCAGCGATGTACCACTCTCTCCAATTAATTTTTTTTCAGTATCTTAAAGTACACCCACTTATTCTTCAAGCAACCACGAATGAGGAATCCAGGAAGGATTTACCAGTGGGTAAAAAATGCATTGATTCAGCCAAATTTTGAGGCTATTTTAAGAAACTGCCTGTTATTTCTACAGCAAAAGGCAGCAAGAAACTGCCTTGCTGGAAAGACTGCATAGACTATTGCACAGCTTGAAGTAAGCTTGAGCTATAGGTTTTAAGCTTCAGCTCAGAAATGGTAGAAGACCAGCATTCCTCAAGTTTCTGTAAGTGACGTGGTTCAGCCGTGCAGGTAGCTGTGTACCAGTGAAGTCTAAGCCTGCATGCTTGGTGATCCAGAATGAAGGCAGGCATGAGGCAAAAGCAGCAGGTGTCTCCAGAAACCAAAGTATTACAAGACTTACATGCCTCTAAATGCAGTTTTTATTAAAAAAAAAAAAAAAAAAAAAAAAAAATCATCCTCATGATTTGAGTTTGTGATGCAACTAATGTAAAGCTGATCATAGTCTTAGATGTATAACAGAATCTTCACCAAATACTACAGTTTTCTGAATCACAAAATGTTGAATTATCCTATAGAAGGCTGGTCAGCCTCTATCCCCAAAACAAACGATGCAGAAACACATTGCTATTTCATTTGGAAGGCAGAAGGCTTTCCAGTTTCTGACTTAGTCAAACCTCCAACTTTCTTTTATCATCATAAATGAAATCTTAATAAAAGGTTTTCCTACAAGTTAGAGTGTAAAAATTACTGAATTCAGAATTTAAATACAGTGCAAACAAAGCTTTGCAGTATGTAGCTGTTGTAATGCAGTATGCCGTTTAAATATTTGAGTATCATTCAGAAGCGTAGATTGTTTCTCTGCTGTTTTTAGTGACGGTAGATGTTTTTGTTGAACTCAACATGGAGCTAAGTCCTGTAATGCTGTGTGACCTAATGATATTGCAGGATGAGTCTGGGATTTGCTTTGAAATTTCAACCTCCAAGTCGGTGTTTAAAAAAATACTCCTCCTCCTCTGTGATTGAATCTCAGCTTACATGTCTAGATCTTATGCGTAAAACAAAATTCAGGCTTTTTGTCTAGGGAATCCTTTGCACTTCACCACTTGAAGAATCATGTCTCTGCTCAGAATATGCTTTTGGGACAAGGCAGGCTGTGGTGACAGGCTTGAGAATGAAAAGGAAGTTTTGAATATAAGTACCAGCTACAATGGGCAGGCTCTCCAAAAGACCATGTTGCTTTTGTCTGAAGATGGTCATAAGAATATGCCTGTGGAAAAATTGTCAGGACTATCAAACAGTGGGTTAAAATACTGCTTTGCTCCCAGCTCCTGCATACTTCAGCATTAAGCTTTTAAGATCTGTCTTGTCTCAAAGGAAAACAGCTGTTTCATGGCGTTCATAAATAATACAGACGGTATCTTGTGGGTTCCACAAAATACTCCATTTCCTTAACAGTGTTACAGACTCATTTCAGAGTATCAGTGCAGGCAGTCTTTAATGGTATGTCGGTTATCAAGATGTGTGAGTTCAACATCTCCTGTGTGGTGCGGTATTTGGAACAGTCAACCTCCTGGCAACGCTGACATCCTAAACTGGCGTGCTAAGACATGAATTTTTCATTAGTGTGGTTGCATACTGCTGGAATACACACTTGGAGTGCTCGTGTTCACCAGCATCAGCAGCAGTGGGAGACGTAAGCCGTATGTATGATGGCATGCACATGTGCGTATGTAGTGGTCCCACCACCAGTGTGGGAAAAATAGAAGGATAATTATAAACTTTCTCCTGTTGTGCAAGAATTACTATACAAACATTCTTCCCCGAAATTCCACTCATACTTGAGCAAGCGCTGTGTGGTGGAGTTGTGACTTGTGCTGCATGAACAGGATGTGTCTTTTAGTAAGTGCATCTGCACATATGATAGATATTTTTGCCAAACAGAAATACAGATGTTTGTCAAACCGAGTAGTTTTGTCATAATTAAATATATACCTTCTTAATAAGGAAAAGCATCTAATTGCGTGTGTAATGTTTTGATATTTCTTTAAAACTTTTTTTAAAGTCTTTGGAGTAATATGCCTGCTTTTAGGGCTAATTATGTCAGCAACATGTGTTATACAATGAAGCTTTTGAAAAAGAGCTACAAATGAAAGCAATTTGGAAAACGTCCATTTAGAGTAGTGAGCATGCTCTAATTTCAGAATATGAGAATTCTTCTGTGCTACATCACAATTTACTGCTAAATCCATGCAGCTTTTTGAAGCTCCTATTTGTATGTTCTGTGTAAACTTCCATTATTTTAAACCATGGTGATTTTAGTACATTAGTTGCTAATTCACAGCATGATCCTATAATTTCTCAAGAAAAAAAAATAACCTTTGTCATGCGAGTATGAATTACATGACCCAGCATTATTATCTTATTGGTTAATTATCCCTTATTAATCCTAGGAAAAATTAGACCTCTAAAGTAGAGAAAAGCTGGCAAGATACTTGCAGACATGCCAAAAATGCTTGCATGTCTAATATCTATGGTAAATTTTTCATGAGCAGTCAATATCTTCTAATGTTCCATGATGTTATTAAGTAATGGAGTTCTAAGGAAGGGTATATAGAATACCTACACAACATGAAGAACCTGAAATCATGAGCATGTAGGTCTGTTTAGAAAAAAGGAAAATTCCTTTTTTTAAGAAAGATTTTTTACAAAAGAAAATCTGAAATATATGGCAACAGAGCACTGATGGTTAGAGGAAAAATGGCAGGATACCATAATATGAATGATGCCTAGGGGTATAAATTGCTTACAGAATTGGATTTTGCTTTTTTCGGGTTTCTGACTCAGAAAAGACTTAAGATGTTGGTGCTTAATTCTAGCTACGTGAATGTTTCACACCGTTCTCAGATGAGTGTGTGCCCTAGGAAGGTAGACGGGTACTATGTCATCTTGTCAATAAACTGGATAAAAACACTGGTAGTCTTTTTATTGACATGGTTTTATTACTGTGGCATCGTGAGAGATTTACACTGATTGTGTTAGCAGCCTGTCTCTGTAAGGACCCTGTGGTGTCTGACCATACCAGCAAGCCTAGATACTGCAAGTCGACAAGGTGGAACAGCTTGGGCAGAAACTGTCACGCAGTCCTTCCTGCAACTTGCTTTGTCGACCTTGTTTGATAATTTCAGAAGCAATTGCTTTGCAGTTCCTGCCCTAGAAAAAATATATTTAATGCTGCATTTAGTGTTTGCTTTCTTCATGTCTTCATGTTTGAATTCTGGGTGAAAGTGGAGTGGGGGAAACTCTCTTCCTTTACTGGGACGCTAATAAACAAGAATAGAGGAGAAACGAAGGGCAAGGTTACCTGGACCTTTTTTGTTTCTATAATAGTATGCATTTTTGTTTTCTTGAGGGTCATCCCAGTAGCTTCCGAGTTTTTATTGCTATAAGAAAGGAGAATTGCGATTGCATACAGAATGCACAGCAGAAACATGGGTTGGATAGAGTGGCAACAAATACCTGCATCTATTCAGTTTGAATTACTACATACTTAAAGTAAACGAGGCTGTGTAAATGTGGGGAGGAAGGAAAAAACGTGTCTTGTTTGAACTCAGCTTTAAATATTGGAAGTGTTGAGGAAGATGATGGCAAAGGCAGGCTTCAGTCTGTAATTTGGGTGCTCTGTGAGCCTGAATATCAATTCTGAACAGGGAGCAAAAGTCAAGGCAAAGAACCAAATCTGTTGTGAAATACTAAAACTCTCAAATTTTAGGAGGAGCCTGACCCTTCTTTTGAAGATTTTTGTTTTATTGGCAGAGGAATGGGTAAGGGAATCAACAAATAAGACCAGTTTTAAAATTCAGCACCTTAGTGGGACTTTTCTTTTCTTTAAAGTTGAGTAATACTGCAAAGGGGAACTCTTGTTGAAGAAATTGCTATCAGTTATTATGAGAGCAGGTCGTGCTCTTCTCATTAATGCTTATGTCAGCTAGATTGTTGCTTGGACATGTAATATTATGTTCTGCTCACTCCACTGCATAACAGTGGGTTCCTAAATGAAGACTTCAGCAGTAACCATTGAAAATTACTTTTACTTTTGTGATAAAATCAAGTTTTCAGGAGTTGATAAAGAATATTCTTACAAGAATTATTGGGGGATTTTATACTTTCTCACTGTCTGAAAAATGAGCATCTGTGCTGTGACAGAAATGGAAGGTCCCAAATTACAGGCGTGACTATAACCCAATGATGGTACGAGTTTGTCAAGCATTCTGTTAAAAATAAGCTGTGTGAGAGAAGGTATTTAAAATGCAAACCTAACACTGTTTGTAAAATTCTTGTGGCTTTTGGCAGATCCATCACAGTACTCTTTGAAACCAACAGACGATGAAGCAGTTTTTTCTGTTGCTGGATCTTAATCAGTGCTACCTGTGTCTGGAAGTGTTGCTTTTTTCTGGAAATTACAGCAGTCTGTAAATATGGGCATAGATGCAACTTAAATTTTATGTAAAAGGTTACATTTAGACTGATTGACTGAATGAAATAGGTGAAATTTATTTTCAGTGTGTGTTCTATTACTGTCTACTAGATCTTTCAATGATTTCCTTTGAGGCATGTCAAAGTTCTTCACAAACTGTAAGTTGTGAAAGTTGTGAAGCTGGACTTTTACTTTGTAATTAATGCACAACTGTACCTCCATGACCACTCAGACACACTCAGTTATTTTTTTTTTCTTTGATTTGTCAGTAAGACCTACCCTTTCCCTAGTTATGCAGTTGTGTTTCACAGGCTATTGGATTGTATTCAGTATATTATTGTCAAGGGCGCATTGGCAAGCTCTGAGATTATTTTCCTGGGATGGACAGGAAGGCAGATAGATAAGCCAACCTTGTTGGAAGTATATGGTAGTTACAAAGTAAAAAGCCTTGAACCTTATGATCGTAAAGATTACTTTGTCAGGTCATATTTTTCCTCTTGGAAGTCTATTCCTGTTATCAGTTTGAAAAGATAAAATGTGAGTTGTTTCTATATATAACCTCTTTTTTAACCATTCTTATCATTGTTCGTAGTAGCTGAAAGTGCAAAAATGTAGACCTATAAAAAATGCTTAATGTTAACTACACAGGTTACATACATATACACAGCCTATGTGTGTATATATATGTAATCATCCATAAGTAAACTTGCACAAGTAAATACAGATAAGCTAACCCTTTCAAACTTCTCTGGTAGAAGGTTTGTTAGAATAAGTAAACTGCATATAGAAAAAGTAGTTCTCTTTTGGCTGTTTTTTTTTTTTTTTTTCATGGCACAGGTGTGGGCTCCATTCTTATACAGGTTATTTTGTCATTTTGGAAAAAAGATAGGAAGGCATGTTTAAGAACAGTGTAACATATCCATGAATTCATATGGATTCCTCTGGATTGGATGCCATTAGCTTCTGTAAAATGCAAAACCAAGCTCTCAGCTAAAAATAAATGGGAGTTACTTCTCAGTAATTCTTGAATAAGATAGGTACATCTTGTCTGGACGAATGCCGTACTACATAATGGCAGTAGGAGGGTGTCTAGATGTTGATGTGATCCTAGAAAAAAACAAAACTTGAGCTATACTTTGCAAGTGTTACAGGCGCATTGGTGTGAGGGAGGGATGGGACTGGGGTTCTCCAGGTTCAGGATCGGCACCACCAGCAGGCTTCTCCCACTGCCCCTGCTTCCAGCATCTCCATCTTTTCCACTCTTCTCTTGGTCTTATTCCTATTCCAGGTAGGCTGGGGTCCATTTTTGCTTTCCTCTTTTGCCTGGGTGCCAGCCTAGGGTTGTCAGGACTGTAAGAGCTGGGATGCTACCCTGCTCAACTCATGCTGCCCTCGAGGGTCTCTTGCATAGAAAGATCCCCAAAGACTACAATTTGTACCTGTTTAGTTTCTCTGTGGAGGTAGAATATATGCAGGCCTGATAGTGTGGGCTTTATGGACTAAAAAGATGTGGAAATGCTTCTAAATGCTATTGTGATAAGTCTGTAAAATGTGTCTAGCAAAACTTAGGTAGTAATAGCAAAAAAACCCATCCCTGACACTGAACAGCCCCACCTTGCTTTTCCTGATACATTAGCTCTATGCTTTCAAAACATCAAGGTGGGTTGTAATTTATTTTTCTTTTTAATTTGAGTACAAGTGTTCAGTAGTGATGAAATGTTTCCAGCTTCTGTTACTGGAACAATGGTATCACTGTGGAGAAAAAAAAAACCACTTAAAAAATAAACATCTGTCGTTAAGTTTTTAAAACCTACAAATCTACGTGAAGTCTCCCTTCTTAATAATTTTCAGATGGAAATTGTTATCATTAGTTTCTTGGGGCAAAGACTCATTAAATTTTTAACTTTGAATACTTCAGTTGGCTCTCCTCGATTTGCAGAGCTCATGATGGCCCTGTGATTCAAATAGACTAAGATATAATAACAGTATCCTCTTAGAAATAGTAACTGATGACTTATAATCAGAAAGGTTTTCTCACAGCCTAATGGTGGGTATAGTTTTGAATGTAGGTTGGAATAAAGTATTAATCAGATTATATATATGTATGCATTTTTGAAAAGGGAAATGGTGGGTGTTTTACCATACTTTTTAAACACTGCTGGTCTGAGGAACTCTGAAGTAAGGTTTGAGCCCGGAGTCAGTTTTTACAGCTGTAATAAATCCCGCACAGAAATGGCCTGTTATAGTGGAAGTGACAGCAGGCCCTTAATCAAAACAGTAGAGTGGACACAATTATAAAAATTAAATAAATGCTTGAAGAACCGTACCAAGTGACAGCTTTTCAAAATATGGTGCTTTCTTTAAAACAAAAACCAAAAAAACCAGAAAAGATTGTTTGGCAAATATCCAAATGTTTAAATACACCAAATGAAAAGCAATCAGAAAGGGCCATGATAGAGACTGTGTCTTATTACTGAACTCTACCCTTTTAAAAAAATGTTTCCAAATTGATTTTTAAGACCCACCTGTTGACAGAAGGCAGCTCTCAGGCCAGCCTGACAGCTGGCACGATGTGGGACGCTTTGGAAGAGCATCTTCCAAAGAGGTGGGTTTCTTTGCTTGTTCAGAGGTTCTGTGACAGTGACCGTGAGCCGTTGCCCTCTGGTCTAGGGAAGAAAGAAACTGCTGTTAGGGAAGTACATTGTCCTGGACTAAATGTTCCTAAAATTTAGTGCTGTTTGCTGTGATGCTTAAGTGTAATCTGGGGAAGAGCAAGTATGGGTAATGGCTGGTGGGGTGTGAAATGATGATACCAGGCAAAAGGGAAGTTCTGGCTTCTGTGTTAAGGTAGAGCATCACCAAATGCAGCAGACACCTGCCTGATCAAAGTGCAGCAATTGACAAATTAATAGTATTGGATAGTACTGCATAGGCCTGGATTTTACAAGTTGGTAGCACATTGTTAAGCTTTCTTTTCTTTGTATGGTGTTCCTTACAGTTCCTGTTGGGTGGTTACTGCTGGCTGTGGACCTGAAGTCTGTGGGGAGAGGTTGGTGCAGGGTTACAGGTACTCCCCCCCCGCCCCAGTGACTCGAGGGTTTGTGTGGAATTACTTGCTTTGCTGCAGACATCCTGCATCGTTCTGGGCCTTGTTTCCATATATGCTTCTGAGTGTATCTGTAAAAGGGGGATGGAGTTAGTACCCTGCCAGGTGTCCTCCTGACAATCTCGTTAATATCCAAGTACTAAATCAGAAGTGGGAGAGAAAAGATGTGCAAGAATGTAAAATCAAGTGTGTTAGCTTTGCCCAGCTTGTAGTGCATGCATGCCTGTGCGAGATGCCTTTACATATACACGCCCATTCTCTTTGGACCAGTTTGGTCCTGTTGCAGTTTGTACCCCTGTTTTATCCTCCCTCAGTTTGACCCATGAGTCTTGCTGGTGAATGCAGCTCTTACCAGTCAGGACTGCATTTGCAGAACGTATAGCTGGAGCTAGGTCAGTTCTCTTACTTTTATGTTGATTCCTCAAAGTTACACAAATGCCAGGCTTGAACTGTAAAGGTATTTCTCCTTTGTTTAACTCTGTGCAAATCAAAATAATTAACACTTCCTACATTTTACTTGTTCTGAAGATCTTATACAAAGATTGTTAGTTTTCTGAAAAATACCCGTATTAGATGCTCATAAGACAAACAACCACAGAATCATTTCTTGGCTGTACAAGAAGTGAATTATGATAAAATAGTTTATCACGGCTGATAGCAGAATGTTGATAAATGGTGCTGTTTTTTCCTGTGTTTGTCTCTGGGTTTGGGTTTCCATCCCGTCTCCCACCCTGTCCAGAGGGAGCACGGACAAGAAACTGTCGTCATTGTAAACAAAACTAGACCTCTTGTGTGTGACACGGCATTTCCCCAACCTGTCTCCTGCTTGTTTATACAGGTGCTGGTAGAGGAATGTGGGTATTTTAAGTAAAGCGTCAGACCTGATAAACACAGAAGTGAAGGGGTCACATTCTAGAAGTGCTGCTCCCCATCAATTGCGTTTTAAAGCTGCATATGTAGGCCATTATTTTCCCTTTTGCATGTATACGGACTCGTAAGTGTCCTTTGAATGTGTTTTTGTATCTAGCCGTTAGACTTTTCTCCATGGCTCGGCTCTTCCCCTATTTCAAGGTGCGCTCTCCTTTTCACAGGAAGAATTTCACGTACCAGGGTGAGATGTGGTTTCTTCTTTCAATATATATATATTTTAATCCTAATCATTATCTGCATCTTGTATCAGTGTCTCTTCCTGTTTGTAGATATGATATTTTATAAGCAAAAATAACTGTTGTATCTTCCCCAAATTTAATGCAGATAGAGTTATGACAGCAGAAGTCCATGGGTCCAATCCTCCCTGATGCACAGATCCCAAAGTTTGCCGTTGCTCTTGGCTATAAGGAGGTCATCAGGGACAGCAGGGTGAGAGTTAGAGACTGTCTAAACAGATGCTTTTCGTCAACAAACATCCTTTTCATCCCCTCTTGAAAACATTTTTTTTGGTAGCAACATCAACATCCCTGCTAAGTATAGGAAGTCGTGGTGTTTACTCTTGTTAATTTAGCATAGTGAGAGGGGTATGAGTTGTTAATATGTATTGAAAGCATGATTTGAGCATTTCTAGAACTCTTCTTTACTCATTCAAGATATGCAGTGTAACTATATCTTTTTTTTTTTTTGAAGGCTTACTTCCGTTATTTATAAAAAAATGAGGTGTTGATTGCTTTTCTTGTATGTGTGTTTTGTTTCCTACTATTGCTATAAAAATGTGAAGATGTATACTTCATGGGCGTTCAGTTCCTGCAAGTAGTCCAGCCCCAGCAGAGGGGTTGTTCAGGGTTACATCCAGCCACATCTGCCGGTGACTGAGGCAGATCTCTTCTTGTTGACCGTTCTTGAAAGACTTCATCTTAAAGTGCATTTTCAAGGTTTTATTTTCAGCTATTAACTGCTAGTTTTTCTGGGCACCTGAAATCCAGAAAGAAGTTGGATGTTACTTAGATAAATAATAGGAACTTAAATCTTAAAACTCAGGCTTAAATCCTGAACGCAGACTAGCATAATTACTTCTGTACATGGTTGAGTGAAGTACATTCATGTTTGAGGGGTGAAAAACAGTTGTGAAATTTTCAAGTGTGTTTGCTAGTTCTAAATGTTTATGTATTTAGGTCTGATGAGATGGAAAAGTTTATCAACGGGTGAATAAATAAAAACAATAAATGGAAACACTCCTAAGCAGAAAAAGAGAAAACCTGAAGGAGAAGCTGGAGTGGAATTGTCCAAGTTTGCACTGAGGAGGCAGGTTAGTAGGGCAATTTTTTGAAGAGGTCTTTTCCTCATGGATTTTTTTTTTTTTTTAAGTTATTATGACTAAAGGACTTTTTAGTGTGACTGAAGAAATTGTTGGCTAGACAGGAAAAATACATAGCCATCTCCACTTACAAGTGCATTGTCAAGTGGAATTGCATTCATGCAGCCATTCGGGGATCTGAGGTAAAACCAGTGCAGAAGATTTATGTCTAAATTTGTTCAACTTCAGGAAGCTTTTACTGTGAATGGATATGTAGTCTTTATTCTCCCTAGTTGCAGCTGATCTTGAGGCAAGGTATTAAAGAAAGGCATTTCTAGTTTTCATGAATACAGCTTCAGCTTGATTTTTTTAAATTTTTTTTTAAGTTTTTTTTTTTTTATTAATGTTGTTTTGTACAGCCAGTGTCTCTTTGGGAAGCTTTCACTGTGTGGAATGTGTAGTCTCCCTGCTGAAATGAAAACTCAGAGGGGGTAACTGAATACTCCCTGCTGTCAGTGTATTTGCCAGCCTGAAGGAAAAACAAACACGCTTCCTGAGAACAATGAGCATTCCGTGAAACCCTAGGAGACAGATTTTGGTGGTGGGTTTTTTTTTTTTTTTTTGTAAGACAAAAAAGACCCTGTTGAAGTCTTCAGGCCCAGGTGGATAGGTGCCTTGCTCAGGGTGTCTACATAAGGGCTGCGATTGGTTGGCATCTACATTTTAGAGTTTAAAATGTGTCCTCCTGTAAGATATTTTCCCTCTTTTTTTTTTTTTTTTTCTTTAACCTCTGTTTGACCTTCTCCCTACAATTCTAGTGATTCAACTCTGACTTACATTAACGTTTTTGCGCTGCTTTTCTAACCTACTGGGCTTCAGATCTCCAAATGCCGTTTATTTAGTAGTAACCCAGAAATGCATCTGAACATTTGAAAGACTTGCGATTGTTTTGTTAGGAGGCTTGAGACTCATGAGTCTCAGGCGGCCTGTTCTCCTGTTCAGCTCTGCGTGACTTCAGGGTCCCTCGTATGGCAGCCACTCTGTACTTGACATCCCTGAACTTAAATCTTTCCTTCCATATAAGCGATTTCCACTGCTGTTACTTTGTTTTCAAGTTTACTGAAGATTTGCAATGATAATTCGGTATTCTGATAAATTCTTGATGTTCAGAGGATATACAAGCAGGTCAGAAGCAGGTCATAGCTTGAGAACTGGATATATCAGGATAGAGAAACTTGCTCCATCTTTAATTATCTGTGCGTTTATTAAGATATAAGTTCTGGGGATTAAATTGCTTCATTAGTATTAATAATGAGCATTTTGGAATGTGGTATAAGACTAAGCATTTTATATGGCATTCTTTTTGGCTTAAATTTACAGGTCTGAAGACTTTTAAGAACATTTATCCTGAACTTACATAAAGAGAGCTTTTGTGTGCCTGCAATGAGATCGGTCGGGTGTATGAGATCATCCTAATGTACTTTCATCAAGAGATATTGCTTTATTTTATTAGGTTATTTAATTTATACGTTGGTTGCTGGAGTGTCCCTAAAACCTGTACTGTGAGCTTCAGAATTCATGAAGCTATGTTTCCTCTGGATTGATCACGTTGTTGATTGACTTTGGTGCCTCAGAAGATGGCAGTTCTTTATGAAGCTTTCTGCAGCTGGGGCAATTACAAGGATTTCTTCTTTGTAGGTTCACTGGTGTTTAATAATGAACTCGGAGATAGTGTAGTCAAGGCACAATATAATGGAGACATAAATGAAACTCTTTGCTTTGAAGTCAAAGTGTCAAATCTGGAAGATGAGGTGGGATATGGATTCTGAGCAAGTGAGGGAGGAATCAAATTAAACACGTAGATCATGAGCCCAAGCGACTGAGAAACTGGAGGCTGTGTCAACAGCAAAGGAGATGGGAAGAAAATGAGAAAGCCGAGGGCCTGAATTGCAAAGTGTTCAACACCTACAGCTATATTTGAAATCAGTTCAAACTCTTGGTACTTGCTAGTCTGGCTGATCAAGCTTTTGGGATTTGTTTTAAATTTTAAAAATGGGTAGCTCGTAATGGGTTTGTTGCCTTCATTGGCATGGGAATTGCCAAAAACTGACTCTTTAATTTATCTTTTGCGTGTTTTGCCACATGTTATGAATAGTTGTGTAAAAATTCAATGCATGCAAGAGATGCCTGTGGCAGCAAAATAATCTTCCAGTGAACTTCCTTTAGTATTGCTGTGTTCTTTGGCAGTGTGACATGCTGTTTTTCTTCCTTGGATCTCAAATCGCCTCTTCTAGCCAGAGCTGTTAGCTGTATGGATCACTTTATTTTCCAGACCAGCTTGTTATGCAATATTTGGGGGTTTCCATAGCATGCCAGATTTTTAAAGTTGACTGTGGTTAATGTTATTGGCTATATGGTTAATATTATTGGTTACCTTCTGTAGAGAACCAGATTTTAAGATGCCTGCCCAAAGCTCTATTTGCAAGTATGATTATCTGTCTGTATTGAACGGAGCTCAAGATCACAGAAGCTTTTGACTCCCAAATTTCCATCGAGCTTTCTGGTTTTCTCAGCTTTCTCCCCTTCCATTTGTTTCCTGTTCTAATTGTCTCCATTACATCATTACTCTCTTTATAGCGTTTTTAAATGTATTTTTAAAAATCATTTTAACCACTTAATTACCGTAGTAATTATTGCATGAAGCCAATACTGAAAGCTCATTAACTGATTTTAAAGGCGTTACTATGCAACCTGATTAATTCTACCACTTAATATGCTTTTTCTTCAGATTGAAGATGGGAGCAAAGCTGCAGCTGTGGACAAGTTACTGGCTGGAGATGAAATTGTTGGCATCAATGATGTGGGCCTCTCTGGTTTCCGACAAGAAGCAATCTGCCTGGTGAAAGGTTCACACAAGACGCTGAAACTTGTAGTAAAAAGGTAAACTTGCATTCTTCAGGTGGAGAACCAAATGTGTTCCAGGCTATAAGCTACTGGGCAGCTAAATTGGCCAAGACTTGGCAAGATAATGACGTTCATTCAGTGTTATTAATGTGCGTATTGTGTGGTGTTACCTCCTCTGTGAACACAGACTCTTTATAGATGAAGACGTGGGGAGAGGTAGCCTATTGATCAGAGCAAAAACTGAGGCAATATATTTGAAACTGTTGCGATGAGTTGGGAGTCTGTTCCTTTCTTTCTTCCTGAAGTGCAGGGCCTGAAGCAGACTGTCCATCCCACCCTGCCCTTGGAGTGCAGACACGGGGAATGCTTTTTAGAACGTTCACTGTGCAGGCAGGTTGGGCTGTGAAGAGCAGGTTATGTGGGAAGCTTTTGGAAAAATATTTTCCCACTCTTTGAGGATGTTTGACGTCTCAAACATTTCTTAATGGGTTTTGGGTAAAGAGTACTTTCAGTTGTTATTAGTGAAGGGGAAAAACTGAAACAGCTTATCAAAACAGAACAAGGTTTGGAAACTTTTTGTTTTGTCACTTTGACTTACGACTTTCAAGTTCACACTTTTTTTACTAACTTGAATTAAAAATAAGTTTTATAAAGTAACCTTGGTAAGAGTTGAAAAGAACTGAAAGTAGTTTAAATCTTGTAATTTCTGAAAAAAGGTTTTGTTTCTGGGTTTGAATTTTTCTCATTAATTTCCTACTCTGATGAATCAGAACATTCTAATTGATTACTTTTATTATTTTTATTATTATTTATTTTATTATTTATTGTTAATTTTATCAAATCATACCAACCAGTCTTTCATGTGAGAATTTTGGGTGTCTTTATTAAAATCAAAAAAGAATTTTGCCACAACACTGAAAATGCTGAGAATTGGGGTTTGACAGGTATGATGATCCAGTCTGTAAATACAACCACCATTTGAGGCTGTCTTAGCTGAAGACTGTGTTTTGTGACATAGCACTGATAGGTAAGAGAGGTACAAAATCATGCTTTTCACCTTGGGTTTAAGAAGGTGTTTTTGACAGAAGGAATTACGGGAACCTGAACCTCTTTCACAAGTGATAGTTTATATCCTTACCAGTAGCTGCTTCAGGAAGCTCTCCCAAAATTTTTGTAGCACTAAAGCTAATAAATGCAAAATAAAATGCTTTTTCAACTACTGCAAGTCACATTGGCGTTTAGCACTTGCCCTGCCTATTCCAGTAAAAGCATCTTTGTTATCAGAAGTTACATCAGTTGTTTCTGTCACAGAAAGGGAGAACTTCAGGGTTGAAAAGTTTTATAGACATTGAAGAATCTGCTAAGACAGCAAGTCCTAATTACTATGAAAAGCTTCAGACTATGTGGAAAGACTCCCTCTTTCTCGGTGCTTTTCAGTTTTCTGACAGCAGCTTGCTCAGAATCTGTGCATTCTGATCTATCTTTGGAAATGGCAGAAGGTTTGATGCTGAAATACCCTCATAAGAGACACAGCTATGCCATTCTTGTCATTCACAAGTACTTCACTCCACGCATGTGATTTTCATACAGCTAATCAAGCACTGGTTTGCTGCTGGGGATTTGTGGCCATTCTGTGCAGGCGACAGAGCCCCCATTGCTATGCATGCCTGCGTGCAGTTTGGTGCAAAGCTGATGGTTTTTCATCAGTCCTTTCTCATCCCTTCTCTTTTTCCTTCCCTAGCACACATGCAATCGGCAAAAGCAACCTTGCTGTTCTAGCCAAGAGGCTGAAATAGTGGCTGTTGTTAGGGAAAACATTTTTTTTGTCTTAAATTCATTAAGATTTCCATAGCTCCCAAAAGAGGCAAGAGCCTTTTGGGTCATTGACAGCCTGCATAATATTAGATAAAATTTCATAAAACTTACTGAATGAAATTAGCTAGGGTTTTTTGTCTGTGTTTTTTCAACTTTGCTCTTTCCCTTGGAAAGTTGCCTTAGGACATCAGTCCTTTGACGGTCAGAAACCTTTTAACACCCAGTCTCATTTTATTGTTGGCCAACTTGTTCTCATGTCTGGGTGCTGAAATAGCTTTTCTTTTCCTGTTGGAAGTTCAAATGATGCACGTTCTTATAAAAGCCTTGTTGCATGCTTTCTTCCAGAAGTTATGGTTTGAACAACAGTATTGTTTTGTTCTGTTTGCCCTAAATCTTAGGCAGAATTTTTATGAGTGCTTTAAACAGTCCTGTCTTTAGGCAAACCAGCTGTTCAGTCTTTGTATGAGCACTCCTGCAGGTCTGGGTTGAATTGGATCAGGGAACTGATCTGACTGCAAAATTACTTGGCGAAGTAGGCTTTCAGCTGGATAGGACCACCCCTTTCAGGGGCAGTTTGCACTTTAATTAATTACAGCAATCTTGAAATGGCTGCCTTAGGATTTTTAGACTATTTCAGTCTTCTTCAGATCCACCCTTACTGGTCTCTGGGGAAATGGGGGATAGTCCTACAATTCCCTTTCATTGAGTTACGTGTAAGATGAAGTATTGATCTGCAGGTTGCCTTAGCATCTTTTTGTCTGCTTGTCCTGTGTCCTTTGTCTGGCGCTATGATGCTTGTCTATAATGTTGATTTAATATTTTATTCCCTGTGGGTGTCAGTGTGATAAACTGAAGCACAAAATAGATGAATGGTTTGAGGTTCAACGACCCAGTCCTGAAGGTTAGAGGAATCTTTGTTTTAGTCATGTTTGTCCTGGCTATCTGTGAGTTAGCTTGGGAAGACAAGATCTAGATTTTGTGTTGAAAACTTTTTTCCCTAGGGTTGTTTGTGGTATCTATTTCTAGACTGATCCAGAAGTGAAAAGCAAACTTTTTGAAAGCTATCATGATGTGGAAAAATTACTTTTTAATAAAGTTCTGCTGGTAAGTAGAGAACTTCCTTCTTATTTATGTATTAATCCCTTCAGTAGAATTAATCCAGAAAAATCAGGTTTTATTTGTCACTGCTGAGACGTGTGTCCATGTGAAGTTCCTCCATATGGGTCACTCCTTCATGCAGTAATGCCACATCCTGATCTTATATTGATCTGTTTCTGTACCTGGGAAGCAGTAGGGCATGCTATTTTTGGTTTAGAAGTCTAATGTACCTACAGCCAAGACCAAGTGAAAAGTATTGCCATAGTGAGTAATGTGTTTTATTCACAATAATTAACTTGTGACTGTGGCAAAAGTTTCTCAAGGGAATGGTGCTGTTCAGCAGTGGTAGCTGGCTTCCACAAAATTATTTTTACACGCTATTTTTGAAGAATCTGATGCTTGACTTGCATAGGGAAAATAACATCGATCTCTAAATAAAAGTGCCTGCAGTGCCAAATACTCAGCATAAAAGTGCTGGCTATCAGCATACATTCTTTGCTGTATTTTTTGGAAACACACATAGTTGAGGTCTAGACCAAATCAGGACTGTGCAACTGGCTCAACAGCAAACATGATGTTTAAGTAGCTTACATACATTGGTGGTTGAACAAGTGCAGTGTACTGTTGTTGTTGGATTAAAAGAGGACTCAGGAGGCTTCGTGTTGTTTTCTCAAGTGGATTTGTCAAAACAACACATTAATTACATGCTAGTTCTTCGGTGTAGTATTGAGTCATTTCTTGAGTAGATTCCTTTCTTAGGAAAGTGTGCTTAGGACACTTCTTACAGGAATTGTGTGTGAATTTCTCTTGTTTTGGAAAAGATGTATCCTTGTCTATATATACACATGTAAAATTGCTCTGAGTGTTGGTATTGAGTGTTGATACTTGAGGTGGTTACCATATTCTGTGTAATTGAACTGTTCTGCATACACTTCTACCTTAAATTACCTTCTAGTTATCAAAGATAATTTCCATTCCTCTGCACATGCTAGACATAAGCGTATACCACAAATCCATGAAAATTTGGAATAATTTTTCACTATGAATCCATGAGACACATTGAACTCTTAAAAACTGACATATAGGTGACACTTCCATTTGTGGTTTATTAATGTTAAAAAGAATGTGGGATTATATGGCCTTTGGACCATATAATAGCTAAGAAGTTATGTGGGGTTGTCCTGTTGGCTGCTTGAATCATCTTTTAGTGACAGTGGAAACAGGTGGGCAAGGGAGGGAGTAGCCATGGACTACTTTTCCTCAGGCTGTGCTGGTGACAGGAAGCTGGACTTTCAGTTCAACTTGACCAGTGTTGACCAACACCTGAGAACCAGCCTTAAAATCCTGGAATAGTTCTGGCCACGTTGTACGCACACGGATGGGTGTGTTTTCTTTTCCTTTACGTAGCATTTCATTTTGGTGCCTTTATGTGGTGGAAGTGCAAGCTGGTTTTGCGATGCTGAGGAGTTCCTTGGAGAGGGAAAGAGAGTGAGAGCAAACACTCTTGCCATCAGAAGTGTAGTCTGAATGCTGACATTTGCTGTGCTAAATCCTAATAAGGGAAGTGAATGTCATGATATGTGAACTATAAACACCTAGATGTGGAAAGTTAGGGTAATCTTTATTTGCATGGCACTTCACAAAGAGAGACAGCCATTTAATTGAAGACAACAGAAGGAGAGTTTTTAATGAATGTCCCGAGGACTCTGAGATCGTACAGTACTCTTTCCGAACCTGAGAGCTGGGTGGAAGCCTGGGAATAAAAATCTGACAGTCATTTACAGTGTTCAGATGGGAGATCACTGAAATTTTGTCATGTACTGAGCGGAAAAATTTCAACACCCCCAGTGACCTTTCCATAGTGCGTTTTGTGTAACTTAATGGGGGATCTAGTCTTACCCGTTTATCACTTGTGGAGCAGCTGGCTCTGCACTTTGTAGCTCCTTTTGGCTGCAGAAGTACTCTCTGAAACTTGGCAATATCAATTTGTGAAATGACTTGGGAAGATGAGGGATTTATGGTTTTTGTACAATTACAAGGTACGGATTGAGGACTGTGAATTCTGCCTCTTACCTGTGTTGGCTACTTGATGGTTCTGGTTCTATAGATATCAAAATAGTGTAGGAAACAAAAGTAGAAAAATACATGTAGTTTTGCAGATTTAAGCAAGTATTACAGATATTTAGTCGACAGTTAAGTATTGCTCAATAAACCAAATGCATTTGTGGAGAATCACTGCTGAGTAGGAGTAAAATCCATTTTGCCATTAAACTTGATTTCATTGCTTCTTGAACTAGGGTTTGTTACAGTAGAATGAGTAGCAGTGATTGCTGTCTTGCTGACCAGTAGACATAGTTCTTCCTTTTTGAAGATTGACCTTGGCCTTGACTGACCAAGACAATTTTTATTTTTTTTTTTTTATGCTTGGATTTTCAGTCAGACTTTGGAAATAGGTGACTGTAGTAGGGCTTTCCAGGGCTGTATATGCATGCACATAGTAGGCAGGTGTGATGGCCCCTTGCTATCCACCTTTCTTGAAATCGATGGGGGTGTGGAACAGCGTGTGCCTGTGCAGATCTTCAGTATACGCACTTTGCAAGTGGGTATTTGTAGCAGATGTACACAACTATAAAGTTCAAGGCTTGAGCGTTTTTGTGTGGCTGCAGTTGGTGGAAGGGCTGGGATGTTAAATTACCGTTTCACAAATTCACTGAGAAAATGGGTCAGTGTGTTGCTGTAGGCCCGCTCTTCTGCATGAAGCAGGACGGCCAGTTTTAAACATGTGCCAGATAGGGTGTCCAGCAGCTCCTGTTCCTGTGTGACAGCACACCACACTTCTCTCCTTGGGTGCTGTCAGTGAGCTGCCATGGGTCATGGGGGAAAGGCAGGAACCAGGGAGGTGCAAACATAATGTGTCATGCGAATTGCACAGTGCCTACAAGCCTGGTTCAGGAGCCCTTGGGGTGGATGCCCTGTGTTTTAAGGAGTGCCTAGCAGTCCCAGCAGGATCTTTCCATGAAGGGGTGTTGAATGGAGCAACTATGCCACCCTGTATGTGTGTGCTTGGTGTAGGTGCACGGTGAAGGCCAGCTGGTGCAGAGCTCCCCTCCTGCTCAGGCATGGCCCGCACCTCCTCCATGGGCAAGCCTGGGGGTGGCCGAGTTCCTTGTCCTCCTCCTCCTCCTCGTCTTCCTCCTCCTCCTTCGGCTGTGTGGTCCTGCACTAGTGATGGAAGGAACGGACACTACAGAAGGAGGAGCATGCACTTTGATCTTTTATTTTCAACAAATTATACCTTGGAAGAGCCCTGACGAGGACCATTTCCTCTGGTTGCCTAACTATCAGTGTGGTCACTTAACCAACATGGAGACAGTGTGAATCCAGGTTCCCTTCACTGTGACCCTAGCAATACCACGCAGGTGTTTGGGTGTTTCCTATGCCAGCTGTCTTTTTTGGGGGGTGTACATCTAAAAAAGCACTTTTATTTCTTAATTTTCTGCCCACCTCACCAGTTTCTTAGTTGTGTTAAATGTGATTTGATTCATGCTGTTAGTGACACACTAGTGGACGCTTGAGGTGAACATAAGCTTCCGTTCCTTCAGTTGGTGGTGTGTTGTCCTTGGTTTCACAGAGCAAATCCTTGTCTCGTGGTTTTGGATGTTTGTCTTGTACAACTATCAGGGCTCTCTCGATATGTGTGTTGTGACTGATGTGTTTTCTTCTTGTGATGACTTTCATAATTTATTTCTTTACCAAAGTAAAAAAATCCAGCCTGTAAAGCTTGAATAACAGAAAGTCAAAAAATATAACAGATGTCACCATGTTTTACCAAGTCAACTCCAGTAGGACGATGTTTGTTTGAAGTACTAGGAGAGGCATAGACATTGCTTTGTGGGTAAAAGGAATCCTCTATAATTTGAATATGCTTATTCAAAAGGTTACTCGTGGCAATGCTATTCAGTTTTGTGAATTAATTACCAAAATTGGGCAATGTTGCTTTTTTGTGGAATGGAATATACATCAGACGGTAACAACCTGTGAGTCATGACTGGTTTCTAGAGGGTTTTTTTTTCCCCTTCAGTCCTGCAAGCACTTGTCGAAATGGTTAATTTTGAGCATGAGTAGTCTCATCCAATTTAGTGAGAGCACTCACATGACTGAAGATGAAAAAAGTATACAAGTGCTTACAGGATTTAACCATAGCTTTTTTACCAGGTGGTACACTGGATTTATTCTTAAAACTGCTTCCCACTGGTGAATTTCAGTGTAGGTGGAAACTGAAATGTAACCCCTTGGGTGAAAGGGGGGGAAACAGGTGAGCCTTCTAAAATGTGGGGGTCTGAAGACTTACTCATTTCATATAGTACTTTCACATGCATGCACAGAGGATTTTTGTGTGTTTGTGTTTGATAATACTGTACATCTCTGCAGACTCCTGACTGAAACAGAATTATAACCCTGTCCATTAAAGACCAAATAAATAATGTTTTTATGTCAGGAATCTTTGCATTTGGAAGGAGTGCTTCTGTATGCGTTGTATGCATTTTGAAATATTGAATTGTTTGGGGTTGCTTTTAAGCACTTGAGTGTTGTTTTTTTTAAAGACTGGTCAAGAACTTTGACATGAACATACACAACTTCAGGAGAGTAGTAATAACACTCCTGTTTGTGTGTTGCTGTTCTCCTTTTGGTACTTTTATTTTAGGTTACATGATGAAGATGAAATCACTGACAACATTGGGAACTTGGACGCTTCTTAAATGTTTCAGTGTCAAGTAGCCTACCATGTTGAGTGTAGAGATTTTATGCTCTACTTGGTCAAGTAACTACATGTAACACCTTCCCACTTGAAAAGATTATAAAAAGGTTTTGAAATAATTTCTGAATCCAACCCTTAACTCCGGAAATATGACCACTTAAAAGAAGGGCAGGAATGCAAGAGCATTGCAGCTTTAGTTACTGAGTAACTGAACAAATTTACATCTTATCTCTTACACAAGAAACCTATTATTTTATGGTCGTTGCTGCTGAATCTGCATAATACTGGATCACCTGGCAAAACAAAGTCTGGCACAGAGACACAGCCACCACACTGCTGAGTTATACGGCCCTTACGCTTTTAGTCCGGCCTCATGCTGAGTGCAGAGGAAGGACAGAGTGACAAAAGCAGGGGGTTGAGGAAATTTCTGCTGGGTTACAATTGAAACCAGAGTCAGTTCTTTGGTCTGACTCATGGGGCAGCCTTGCCAGCAGGTGGGCAGCCAAACTAGGGGGTGGCATCTGGTGGGGAAGGATGTGCTCTGGGGGATGGTAATGTCTTCAAAATCTGATCTGGCACAGGGCATGTCAGAGCAAAATAGCTTTCCCAAATAAAACTTGAAGCATCTCAGCTCATGGTGTTGTTCTTTGTGAAGGCTCGGTAATTTGCATCATGTGGTTATAGTGTTTTAACCAGGAATGAGGCGAACTAAGGCTGGGCCTTCTCCTGAAATGCCCTGGGACTGGAGGAGCTGTCTTTCCTTGCTCCTGTTTTTGGGTCACCTTGGACGTGGTTAGGTAAATTACAGCTGAAATGGGTGTGGGAATGCACCACATCTGTGTAGAAACACTGGTATTTGAAATGTGGTTTCTGAGGAAACTGGGTTCATTTAGGACAGCTATTGAATGGTAAGCTCATCGTGGTAAGCGCCTAGGAGGCAAAACATGCCCGTTGTTTATGGCCACAAGCAAAGCAGGGTTTCCATGGCCACATGCTCCAAGGGCACAGCAAGTTCCTTCTTGCTGAAGGCAACGTGTTGGGCCAGTGTAGGCAGCTGCAGGCTGCTGTGCTTGCTAACTCCATCCTGGGCAAAGGTGGTGGTGGGGAGCGTGTCCAAAGGCTGTTCTGCATCCTGTTCCTTGCTCCTGATCCTTTGTCTCAGCCATGGTTAGACAGCCTTAAATCCCCCATGTATTTCGACGACTCCTGCTGCTGTTAGTGTTTGCACTGTCAGAGGCTGTGTTTTTCTTCAGGGTTACTGGTGAATGAAGCCTTTTTTGTATTTATGTTAAAGGTTGATTTCTTCAGCACCTTGCTTGCGTAGCATGATAATTTCTGAAATGTTTGAAAGTAAGCCCTGCTGGAACCAGCATTTGGAGCTGATTCTTCAATAGGTAAAGCATTTTAGATGCTTCCAGATGATAAATTCTCATTAGAAAAATGTTTTGTTATCCTTTAGAGGAATTCTGATAAAGCATGGCAAAAACTGAGGTAAGAGAATGACATCAGGAGTTTAATGCTATCTAGTCATCAAAAGGTAGCAGAATATGCACAAAATAAGGATAAGGAAAAAGTATTTATATAGCTTATATAATATAACATAAATCCTAAGATCAACACTTTTATGTCAGACATCCAGATGTGTGTTTCTAGTTCCTGAAGGCAGAACAAGGAAAAACAGTTCCAGAATATGAAAGTTTTATCAGGGTAGTCTATTATGAATCTTGCAGGCAGGAAGATTGGTGATTTAATACCTCATACAACTTAATACCTCGTTGTCGACAGTGCATATCTTATTTGTAAATGAAATCGCTATTTCATCCTGCTCAAGCCTGTACAGTTGGGCTGAGGTACAAGGAAAACCGGAGCAAACTCTGGTGGTGCAATCCTGATTTGCACATGTTAATGAATGAACTCTTTAAGGGCACTAAGACTCGATAATTTATTTGTTTTCACAGACCTAAGCAGAGGTCCATTCAGGATTTTTTTATGTAAAATGCAACTTACTGGGTCATGGGGTAGGAAAGGAGCTGCTCTGCTGTCCTGCCACAAGGTCCAGCTCCTCCTGCTCATTCAGTCATGGCTCCTTTTAAAAGAGGTACTGTCGACTGTCGTGCAGGGTTGCCGTTTGCTCCATTTTCAGACACAGGGTGACTGGCAGATGGGAAGTCAGACCAACTGGTTACCCAATGCATGGGAGGAGAAAGCAGAGAGCAATGCTACCGACTCTCTAGGTCTTGCTATGGTTGAGAGCAAGGCAAAAGGCCATTGTGTAAATCTTTGTGTGGATTTTGGCAGGGGAGAACAGACATTTAAGGTAGGATATGCTTCTTTGCTGTAATTTTAGGGATTTGGACAGATACCTATATCATAGACCTCTGTCAGTAACTTGTCTGTCAAAATACGGGTTCAATTTGCCATTCTAAGACATCTGAATATGCATAGATTGCTTTCGTAACTTCTTTTCTATCTTTTAGATTCCCTCCCTCCCTCCAGAAGTCCGTAAGTTAAGGACATGGTTATATTTTTTTGTTTTGTTTTCAAATTCTAGGTTAGTTCTTCTTTAGGGATACTTTTTGGGAGTCACTTCCTCTTATGATAAGATACTAGAAGCTGAAAATGCAAAAACAGGAACTCCTCCTGTTTTGCATGGAGAAAAATGCTGCAGTTCCATTTGCCACTTCCAGAAAAATAGGCTGACTTTGTTGTTGTTAGAATTTGTCAGCACTTTTTGTGGAAAGGTAAGTAAGAAGGGAGTACAAGGTATTCAGATACTCAGTGCATAGAGACAGAAAACAAACAGCAAAGCCACAAACTCAGTTTTGATGTTTTAACTCATTGCACTGAGTTTTAGTGAGTTACAGCTGTTTAAAAAAAAAAAAAAAAGGTGATATCGGAAAACAACCTGTTAATTTCAGGTGTCTCAGTTGGAGTGAGTCATTTTAAAGGTGCCTAAAATCCAGAAACTGCTGAGTAATCTCTCTTTGAAAACAAAGAGAAAGAGCAATGAACATGTCTCAAAGTCCATGTTCAAAAATGGAGACACATGGAATCTCTCCTGACTTCTGAAGATCACAGCTATCGCAATTAAATGTCTGAGGCATTCTTTTGAATGTGCAAACATGCAAATAAGACTGCCTGACCACAACAGATGCTGGGTTTTTTGTTTGGTTTTTTTTTTTTTTTTGACTTCTGAATAGCTTCAAGTCTGTAGTTTTCCCCGTGGTTGAATCCTTTGCTGGTAGCGCACTCTTGTGGCCGCTGCTTTCATTAAATGACTTAAAAGGGATGTCAAAAATACATACATATAACTTAGGGTTTTCTGCTTTAGAACACATACTGTCTGTTTTGGATAAATGTTCCTAAATTAAATGTTAAATAAAGGAAGGTTACTCCAGGAAAAAAGTATCCTAAATGTGCTTCCCAGAAGATCTCGAAGGGGGCATGCATATTGAGCGTTCAGGTTTTTGACCAGTTTTCATCTTTGTATTTTCGGCAAAAAGCCATATGCCTGAGGAAGGAGAGCCAAAAGGCTCGGTGGGGAGTGAAGTCCACGTGGGAGCTGGAGTCAGGCAGAAGAGAGACTGGGACAGGCACCTTCGGCAATGGGCTGGAGTGCAGATGCTGCTTTTCCTGTGGCTCCGCTCTCAGTGACGAGCGGGTTACTCCTCACAACTTTGGTTATTAAAACGAACAAAAAAGGGATCTGGGAAACCTTTCCCAGTGACACTGATATGTGTGTTTCCAGTGAAAGCCTTTCACCCTGAGTCGCTGTTTTCTGATTCCAGGTAGGGGAGAGGAGAAGGTGGTGGCATAAATCTAGACCAGTTCTGTTTTCGAATTACAAAGCTCTTAGCTGGTGCTTTATTTTTCAGTAAGGAGGCAAAAGCCTTCTGGAAGCTCAGATTGTGGCATGCAGGGGTGTCCTTTGAACTAGGAATTTACAGATTCTTCTTTTAGCAGTTATTAATGAAAAGAGCAGTTATTAATGAAAAGTTGTTTGGTACTGCACAGACTTGGTATCATTGTGATTACAAATCCAGTGTCACAGCACATCTGCATTAATACCAGGTGTGTGAAGTTGGCTATAGGCTCCTTTTCCTTCTACACTGTAATCCAACAGCACCTAGAGTAATGATCCCAGGTTATTTACTTGTACTCTCTTGGAGAGAGACAGGTTTACACTTGGGATAAGGCCTTGAGTGAGAGGGGTCTTCATCCTCAAAATACTTGACTGAAAAGTCTCTGTTCTTCAATAGGCTGAAATCTTTGTGCGTGGCATCTCTGGTCACACCTGCCTTCTCTGATCTTTGGATCCTACGTGTAAAGTAAGCACAGTAATAATTCCAGTCCTTTCAGGGATATTTTTAAAAAATCAATTAGTCTTTCATAAATGCTTTCATAGCAATTATGTGACTTTACTTACAGCTGTTTTCCAGCAAATGTAGTGCCATGCCCAGCAGTCCTTGTAGTGAAGGTAAGATGAGCTTGCTTTATCTATTTGCTGTTTTGGCTGCAGTCTAGCAGGATAGCCTATCAGTATCTGATTGCAGATTAAGACTGAAAAAAGCTTTTTAAAGCCAAATTAAAAATTGTATTAGCCAACTATATTTTGAGGTTCAAGTTTTCCTTTTCTTGTTTTTATTCTTTTTTTTTTTCTGCCACTATACCAACGTAATTCTAATAGTTTTTTCAGACAATGGATTCAATAATACTCACTCCATGCAGTTTATTCCTCTGTTATATAAAGTGAAGGTGGACTTGCTGCTGGAAATTCAGGAAAAAAGTTCTTTTTTTCCACTCAATTTTATTTCTCTGCTTTGCCAAATAAGTCACCAAGTATAGAATAGTATTTGTCAGCTGGACTTTGCATCCTCATTCACACAACGATAACTCCATGGGTTTTAGACTCTTTCAGAAACGTTAGAAAAGTCACCCGTCAAATGGAAGCCTTTCTTTCTCTGGACTGAGCCTGCACGTGCATGCGTGTGTGTTAATGTTGATAAGCAAGGGATCATGCTAGGTTACCTGTATTCAGAACACTTCCAAAAAACCCTCATTGTATGTGTTTTAACATATGTGAGAAATCAATACTTTCACCTTCATAGAAAGTGCAGTCATTTTTGGATAGAATATTGCAGTCTGGCTGGGAAAGTTTTAGCCATAGGCCGTCTAAGTTTCAGCAGGCTCACACAGCAGAGCTATTGTAATTGTGCCGTATGCTGTCTTAACTAGATTTCTTACTAAAATCCAAAGATGCCTGCATAAAATAGGACCACTTCTTACCCTTAACCTCCTCCTTCCTGAAGTTTGAGGATTTCTGTAAATCCCCAGTACTGACAGCATTTTCTTAGCGATTATAATCCTTTGACCCGTGGAGAGCCATTCATTTTTCGTATGCAGGGTGTGGGTCAGTCAGTTGGTAAGGATGCTGCGGTGCAGTCATCTTCTCATGGCAATCAATCTACTGTGTTCTAGCACAGGACCAATAAAAATGTCTAGTCATTGTGTGTTTAGTGTGATGGGTCAGTGAACCTGAGGAAAACCTGATCTTGGCACATATGCCGGTATGTAAGAAGAAAATTTCTCTTTTCTGCTGTCCTCCTTAAGGATACAGCGGAACTAATCTTTTTCATTTTCCCCCAAATAAACTCTATTCAGTCTGTTACTGTATCCTCTACATCCTCAGGTGTGATGATGGTCAGCAGCTGTAGCAAGCTTACACATGCTAATCTGGCCAACGGCAGAGGATTAATGGTGTGACTATGGAATAAAGCTTAGTTTTTCAAAAGATTATTAAAATAAATTGTCCTTTGAAAGAGTTATCCAGAATTTATAAAATGAGTCTCCATGGGGGATGGAAGGTCATGCTTGCCACTTTTCTCCATAGGCAATGATTTCCAATACCTTTCTGAGTACTGAGGTTGTTTATTTCTAGGGATATCACAGGCTGTCTCTCTTTTGGGGGAAGGGCTGCTCCCTGAGAAGACTGGCTGGTTGGTTTTAATGTATACTAAAAATGTCTGTAACTCTCAAATGCTATTGAGACCATTGGATCTTAAGAGGCCCAGGTGGTTCTGGAGATTTTCATTTAGCTTTGCTCCTTCAGCAGATTGTCGTATCATAGGTGACATTGACTTCTTTAGAATATAGTGCCACAGCCTGGTTTAGAAGATTGCAAAAGGAAAGGATGGAACAGCTGAAAAAAATAGTTTCAGCAGCATAATCTAAGTGTATTTTCCATGTGCCATGTCAAACACACTTCAAATTAAAAAATAAAAATCCCCGCTCCTGCCTCCTCCTCCAGGAACACTCCTCTGGCTTCATTTTTTCGGCTTTGCTCCACTTTTGCCCTGCTGAGCTCCACAGGCAGTGTTCACCGGAGTCGGTCGGTGGAGTTGCTGGTATGACTAATCAAAACTGCTACGGCCTCTTAGCGGGGAGCGGTAACAAGGCTCCTTTGTGAGTCTAATTATATCCCCTAAGCTGTCACAGCGGCGCGGATTAGTGCAGGAGGAGGACGGTCGGTCGGTGGCAGAGGGCTGTGGGGTCCTATGCTCTGCTCTGCCAGCATCGCCTGCTTTTGCCAGGGACGGAGCCCAGGCGAGTGCCACCCGCAACCCACGCATGCTACCCCGGCCTGCAGCTAGGGCCCCGTCGCTTCTGCCCCAGCTCAGTCCTGCTGCTTGACCTGGAGCCTTCCTGCCGGCTGGGAGTCATGCCTGGTCCCTGAGGAAGGGGTCTGGGAGGAGGCGCTGCCCGGCGCGGTGCCAGGGTAGGTACCTAGGGCTGCGCCGAAGGGGGGGGAGACTCCTGCCAGGCTGTCCAGGAGGCAGGGCACCCAGTCAGCTCCAGCAGCTCCTCACCGTTGGGATAAGCAAGTGCTCGGGGCACCTTTCTCGTGGCTTTTTTGTGTCTTATTAACTTGTCTGTGGAGGGGGGGCGGCGCGAGGAAGCTGTGCAGGGTTGTCTCGAATGCGTCTGATTAAAATTTCATAATAGGATTGTTGAAGTGGAGTCAGCAGGTGTGGAAGAAGGGAGGTGACTTTGAGAAAAGTACTTCGTTGGTTTACTTGCCCATTTGTCTCCCGTTTCTCACGCAGACCTGGCTTCAGCGTGCTTTGTGTTACTGAGCAAAACCACTTATCTCCCAGCAGGGCTGTGTACTGGGGTGGTTTGCGCTACTTTCGAAGAGGTCTGCAATTAGTTTTCTTGGATTGGTCTCTTCATCCCAGTATGTATCATCAGGACGCATGGAGTAGCAGAGTCAGTCTGTTAGTGAAACTTAAAAAGTGTCAAGTCCTGAGAGTTTTTCAGACTTGAGCTTTTATTGGTATGAAAAGAAAATTCAATGGAAAAAGTTTCCCAGGCTGTGAGCAGTTTGCACACACGCGCAGAGGTTACACAAGGATGCAAGGGGGTTTTATGGAACAGTGCAAGAGGAAATGAGTATGCTGATAAACACGTGAGACCAAAATTGCTTGTTCCTCCCTGTAAATCTAAAGAAGGAATCATGGGCTTTCTTTTTTGGAAGGGGAGGTATATGAAGTAGTGAGCAAAACTTGGGGGGGGGGGGGGGTGGGGTGGATAAAATTTAAATACACTTGTCTTACGCAGTTTTGGGAAGGGGGAGCAGTTTAAATGATAAATTTTGCAGAGCGGGATTTTTTTCTCACTGCCAGTCCAGTCGCTGCTTCCTGCCCTTCAAGAACATATGCTGTGAAGGTGGGGTGCCAGAGCAGCGTGGGCTCAGGATGTGTTTCTGTCTCTATCTGCTTAGTGGTGACCAGACGGAGCAACCAGTTCCATTAGAGAAATCCTTAATCTACTGAGGGTAATGGAGTTTCCCTTCAGTGGGAGCTGCTCAGATAGGAACTGCCCATTGTATTTGTGAGGCAGGATCTGAGAAGAGTTATGGTCAACTTCTGCGGGTTACTGTTTATAATAAAGCATAATAATATATAGCAGAGCATTGGCACATAAAACACATCACACATTTCTACTGACCTCACTGAATTTCAAGTACAGCTATAAAATATTGGACTTTGACTAATCACTTGGAGCACATATTCAGTGTGTCTCTTTCAGTGATCATCTTTTATATATGAAAGACATCTTTTCTTTTCTTTGAGACTGTTTAAACTTCCCTGCCGGAGCTCTGTACTACCCTAACACCAGTTTTGCAAACCGATTTTGTTTTCCAGCTGAAGAAGACTAAAGCTAGTATACGTAATAGAAACAGACGAGTATTCAGTCTTAGGCAGAGCCACATTCACTGCTCTGCGTCTTAAAATAGCGATGTAGTTGCAGCTTGCGTGTGAATATTGTATCATTATTTATTGTGAGATTGTCCATAGATACTTTGCATCCGGATCCATGCCTTGGTTTATCTGTGCAGGAAGAGTGCTGCACAGATGAATTCAGTTATTAAACTACTCAGTCACTTCAGAGGGATCCCTGTTGCAGATTTTTAATGCACAAGCTTTAGCAGCAGGAGTAACTACCTATGAATGTTAGTTAGAGCTTTTTTTCCTGTATTTCATCATCCATTGCAACTGATCTGGCCTTGGAAAGTCATTGAGGTAGTTTCGGATTTGATCTCTTTGTATCCAAGCTCACGTTTCAACTTGCGGTTTTTTAGTTTTATTTTTGCCAGATTGACTCTCTTGTAAAACTTATTCTTGGTGATAATTAGGGTGACTAAAGATTGAGATCTGAAGGAGTGGCATGAGGTGGGCTGGAAGAGGAATAATCTATTAAAGATTTGTGTTGTTATTGCTGTGAAGTGATTCTGTTTTCAATCTTGCTTGGAAAATAGCTTTTGTTTTGCTGTGAAGTGACTGAACCCAGCTTTCAAGTCTAATTATGTTAAATTGGGTGCATATCTTGGCACATTCAGTTTCTGCAAAATAAGCCTCAAAGCCTGAAAGAACATTATCCACTAAACAAAATCAGCTCTGCTCTAGGAATCACAGAAATCGGTGTTGTCTGGTCACTTTTAAACTTCCAGTTCTAATTGGTTTTAAGTGTTGTAAGGCTGCTATACATCTGTTCAAAATAAGGTCTGTATGTGTTCCCAGGGTATCCAAATTAAGGGAAACAGAATTGTTGCCATTAATAGGTTAAGTAGGGTTTGTTTTTTTTTTTTTTGATCAGCATCAATTTACTGAAGACTTGAGTGTGTTTACTCAGAGGCTGGGCTGGAGTGGGCTTTTCAACTGGACCAGCGGCTCTGGGAGCTGCTGCCACAGGGTGGTACAGGGGACAGCCACTTGTCCATGTCCACTGCTGTATCTCTGGGGCAGGGGGTGAGATGGCTACCATGGGTGAATCTTTGGCAGTGGTATTGCTGGTTTGAAATCCTTGCGTTCACTGCATTTTCTTTTCATGGACTCGCAGTTCATGTCTGAATTTCTGGAGAGGTCTCACGTTATTGAGAGGTGTGAAGAAATTAAGCCCTGTTTCCAGGATTCAGAGATACCCCTCTGTTTCCGTGAGTGTGGTGGAGGGAGGAAGGTTTGGGCAGGGGTGGAGACAGGGACAATTCTGTACATCCTGTAGGCACACAGGTTCAGTACAGCATGCAGGGAGGGACCCATCTTCTCCAGGCATAGCTGCTCTAGTCCCCTTGCAACAGGAAGAAGAGTATCACTGTCTATGAGTGACCTAGATACTCATCTATAAGAGAGACAATGGAGAGGAAGAAAGGTTATTCTTATCCATGCTCTGTGGCTATCAGCTGAATCTTAGTCTTGCTTAGCCACTGTGTGATAAGAATTAGCACTGCCTTGCAGGAGGGGGGGTTGAAGTTGGGGTCCAGCTCTGTTTCTGACAGAATAAAGTGGCAGGAGGTAAGCAGGAGTTAGAGCCTGCCCAAGCAGAGGGGGCAGCTTCTTTCACTTCATTCACTGCAGCCCCTGTCTCCATTCTAGGCATGGAGGGTGGTGGCCTTGCCTTCCTCAGGGTAAGGCGTAGATCTGCAGCCCCGCAAGCTGGTACGAGCTCTTGGTGAAAGCGGTGATAGCGGTGACAATGTTATACCCGCCCTCTACTCAATGAAGAGTCTCTACACACAGTGCTGAAGAAATTGGGCCCAGATTAATATAGATGTAGGAGGAGAAGAGCTCATGCTCCAAGAAGTTGCAGTAAAATATCTGCCCTTTGCCAATGGAGAAATTGTAGATAGATGCATGTTTCAAATTGTACTGCTTCTTGTTATAATGCTGTTACAGCTGCAGTCATCAGTTGGAGATTAAGAAGGGGATATAACTTGGAATTGAATAATTAGCTTCTCCACCTGAAACTTGAGCTGCCCCTGGGAGGCAAGGAGGGAGAGGTTACCTCAGAAGATGATTGTGCAACTATAACCACCTTATGCCTCAGGCTTCCAGCACGTTAAGGCAGCTGAGATTTCATGCCCAAATTATGAGTTCTGTAATGTGCCAAAACTCTAATGTCTGTTTTAATCTGAAAATAGTTATTATGACAATAAAAATCCTTTTTTAAAAACAGTGCCATGTATCACAGAGTGATTTATAGTTGCGTAGCTATCCACAAATTCCACAAATGTCACATTCAGTGGAAGCACTGTAAATTTTTACATACATTTATACGTGTAGTCCAGAAGGGGGCTCCTCCAGAAGGGGTTTTCTTTTTCTCCATCCGTCCTGTTGCCCCCCTGTCCGTCGTTCCTTCCCCCCCCCCCCATTTTTTTAATGCAGCAGTTTTCACTGTCAATTCTCTGTTGTCCTTCTGAGACCGAGGTGCCTCAAGGGAAAGTTTCTGCATAAGAAGCTTATTCAGTTCTTTATTACTGTGGAAAATAATTGTAATATTTTTACAGTAGTGCACTCTTCTTTTGCCTCAGTTATGGCTAAGCTGGTCGTGGATGCTGTGTGATGTTACCAGTATTTATTTGGAAGTTTAATTGAGAATCCCAAGTCTTGTGAGAATAGGTTGAGAAGCAATATTTGAGTACTTAACAAATGCAAGCTCTTAAATAGATGAGCAAAGAGACTTCATGTGGGACTGTTGAGTTGGTACTACTTCTTATTTCAATGGGTTTTTTTCTGGCAAAAAGGACTATATGGAGACCTGCGGTATTATTCTAAATATTTATTTCATTAAGTACCATTCCTACGGTGCATCTGCTTTCGCCGTTCCTTTTTGTGAATATTTTACCACATAATGTATCATTAAGGTTGCATTACCCTCTGTGTTTCTGTGCCACCACTGCCAACACAATTTCAACAGAGGTTTAGAAAAGGCTTCTAGGTAGGGAAGTCTAAATTGGGCCACAAGTTTGTCATTCTGTATAAATTCCTCTGCTGGTCCTGTTGGCTGGTATTATTTTCAGTATTCTTTCTCTTAGCTTTTGCTGAACCCAAGTCATTTCTGCTGCTGTATTTGGGGGGAAACAATGTGATATGGCGCTTGAAAAGGTTCCAAAATAGCTGTGGGAAAGCCAGAATTTGACTGTTGCTCTGACGTAGAAATAGTTGGAGGGTTGATTTAGAATACTGGTGCAGAAGTTCAAGAAGCGGGAAACTGAATTGTCCCTGGTCTTGTAATGTCAGGATGCTCATAGCTCCTTTTCCAGAGTGGTGGTGATCTTGATACTGCAGCTTCAGACTGGACAAGAGGGGATAGTAATCATTCCCATAAGAAAACAGAAGCTATTTGTGGCCAGTTTGCACCGGTTTTAGATTAGGAATAAGGTGTTGTTATTAGGGGTTGGTAGTGCTGCATCCTCTATGTGTTAGCATAGCTTCCACATTTCAGAAGTTGGATAAATAATTCCCACCTTAAGGAAGGACAGGTACTTGGTTTAATTTTCATGCATGGAAATTTATAGTTATGGTATTGCAAATCCAGAGGTTTTGAGAGTAAGATTTTTATAGAGCTTAAGATACTGCTTTTGAGGTCTACAGGCTGGAGAAAGCTCAATTGCCAGCATAGGGTATGTCAGGAGTAAATTGGGATAGGTGGACTGGAGCAGAGGGAGTTGAGAGAATCAGAGATTTATATTTTTTTTTAGAATATTTTGTTTGGTGATCTTGTCTATGTACTTCTGAAATGTCCTGTGGATTCTGATGGAACAAAAGGCAGATCCTTGTCTTCCTGTGTTTTCTTCATTCATGTTGAAGTTCAGTCAATACATACATCAACACATGGTGTGGGGTTGTATTTTTTTAGGCTATGTTGATTATTATACTGTGTTGCTTACTCTTAGCTCATGGATAATGTAGGGGTTTTGCATGTAGATATGTTGAAATTTGGTAGGTTTTGGAAGGTTCAGCTCTGAAGCCTAATTTGAATTCAGGCCTGCAAGTTGTCCCTAAACTAAGTAGATTTTGAAGGCAGTTTATCTAAACCATTGTAATGGTTTTGACTGGCATAGAGTTGAGTGTCTTGCTGGCAGCCATTATGGTGCTGTATTTTGGATTTGGGATGAGAGTGGTGTTTATAAAGCACTAATGTTTTTGATTGTTGCTAAGCAGTCAAGGTCTTTTCCGTTCCTCATACTGCCCTGCCAGCGAGTAGGTTGGGGGTACACGAGAAGTTGGGAGGGGACACAGCTAGGACAGCTGACCCCAACTGACCAAAGCAATATTGCATGCCAATGTGATGTCATGCTCAGTATATAAAGCTGGGGGAAGAAGAAGGAAGGGAGGCACATTTGGAGTTAGGGTGTTTGTCTTCCCAAGTAACCATTAGGTGTAATGGAGCCCTGCTTTCCTGGAGATGGCCGAACACCTGCCTGCCAATGGGAAGTGGTGAATGAATTCCTTGTTTTACTTTGCTTTACTTATTAAACTGTCTTTATTTCAACCCACGAGTTTTTTCTCACTTTTACTCTTCCAATTCTCTCCCCCATCCCACAGGGGGAGAGTGAGCAAGTGGCTGTGCAGTCCTGGTTGCTGGTTAGGGTTGAACCATGACAACCAGTCTATAATTCTTACCAGCCATTAATGGAGCTCTTATATCTAGTATAACTAGCCTGATACACTGGATTTAATACATATTCAGTGTTTTCCTATATGTTTTAACTTGATCATTAAGTGACTACAGCACCATCTTCTATAATTGCAACGTTTCTTCTTACACTACAGTAGATCCACAAAAAAAGCCTGTCTGATTGCCAAGGTAAAGACACAGGTGGGAAAGGCTGTGTAGCAATTGGCCCACAAAGGGAGTATGAGTTTACCATGTTCTTGGAGAGGGGAAGGTGGGAATAGCCAACTCCCAAACAAGTATGGGACAGGGGCTGAGAGAGGAAGTGATGCAAAGATGGAGGCAGTGACAGTGCTCCAGGGGGAATCGCGCTTCTTAGTCCATCCAGGGAGATGGTTGAGCTGAGCAAAGAGCTGCCGGCACAGAAAGTGAGGATATGAAAATGTGTTGCAAGGAGCTTCTGTAATTGCTAGGGATTAGGAGTTGGGTGGACTGCTGTTAGACCAGGCTTGTTCATTGCTTCACGGTTATTCAGTTGTTAGCACATTTCTGTACTTAAGACACAGTTTTCTTCGACTATGTGTTTTCAATATATTTATTATTTGATAAGTTAGAGGGATTCACAAAGTTGATTAGGAGCCCAACATCCATTTAGTTTTTTCTCCTCATCAAAATCATTTAAACTTTGAAAAGAGTTAGTTGAGTATGCTAGGGCAGTTGTAGATTTGTCTTAGGATGACAAGGCTGCTAATGACTTTTTTTGCATGAAAATTTTATTCTTTATTTTTAATTTCTATACATGGGTTCCAGTGTTGCTTGAGACTACCAACTGTTTTCTCTTAACTGTTCATCTTCTGCAGTTTGTGTGGCTGTGCATGTTATTATGTGCACAATCTTGGATGTCTGGGGTTTTTTTGCCCGTGGCTAATCCAGCTGTCACTGGGCAAGGGGATGTATGCAGTGGGGCTCAGCTGTCTGAGGTCAGAGAAGAGGTTTTTTTCATATACCGGGATAATTAGTTTTCATCACTGTTTCATCCCATTCCAGTGAAATATGTCATAGAGGATTTTCCCAAAAGAATAGATGCTAATACGCAAGGAGAGGTGGTTCTGACAACAGATGGGGTGTGTGCGGCTGCTAATGGAGAGAAGCAGCCTTGAAACAAAAACTCTGGTATGGCTTGAGTGTTGCTAGTAGTAATTTGAATTTGTGCATGTCAGCCTTCCTGTGTTATTAATTTTGGAAAACAGTGCACAGCTGCCAAACTAACATGTTGCTGTTGACAATTTCTGATGCTAAGAGCTTCACGTTTAAATTCACTTTTCTAAGTTATTGGGCTGGCATACTAGTTTTTTAAATCCCATATAAGCAGCATTCGATCAATTATGATGTGAAAGTATTTCCATTTAATCTTTGGCAGATACCTAATATAACAACCTTCAACAAATTTTCATCCCAAATAAAATTCCATTCAGGCAATTTTTGTATTCAGGGAGTAAGCGTGACAGAGAGGAGATGGTGTGTGTTGTTTTTGTAAAGCTCACTATAGATCTGCAGATGTGTCGCGGATGGAGTGATTAACTTCACTCATAAGAGAGAAGCAGTGAAATATTTATTGATAGAAAACAGTGATTTAACAAAGTTTGATAGTGAATGCGACAGTGTTTTACGAGATTCGATGGCAAGGTACACTTCGTTATTTACTGCATAGAGGACAGGGCCAGACAAAGCTGTAAGGGACACCCTCCCGTTGAGTCATGAGGTTCAAAGAGGACCCCCTTGCTTTCTAAACTCCTTCTCAGACAGGAGTCTCAGTGTGGCTGGATCCAGTCCTCATCCCAGACTTGGTCAATGGTTTATGTCGAAAGGATTATATATGTGCAATCAATCCTTCATATCACTTAGCTAAGGTTTCACAGTTAAGCATGCTATTAACCACTTACTGAGGATCTGCTGCAGCAAGGAATCTCTAAACCTCAAGGAGTAACCTTGAGCAGACGTCCCTGCTCAAGGGGAGAACCTGTCACGCCAGCCCGCTGCCATGCAGGAGAGCTCAAAAGGCTCTTGGGTTGTCCACTATTTATAGAGTAAGATAATTGACCTATAGTCATACTTGCATAGCAACAAGATGTCTAGGTTCCTGTTCTGGACAGTGTTTGACTATGTTGCCAGCCATTGCCCAGAGTCAGGTGCAACCCATCACAACTCCCACTGACAGTCATGGCTTGAGCAGGAGCTGGGGAAGGGGGAGACCACACTGCCACAACACGTAAAAGACATTGCCTTAAAATACTTACTGTGATGATATTTCCCAGTAGTTTTTTCAGGTTTATGGCTTACTATGAGCAGGTATTTTGCACAGTTTAAGGTTAATCTCTATAAAAACGAGGGTGTGATGTCTCCACACAGTTAACTTAAAATTTCAAGGCCTGATGTTTCTGCCTCAGCTAGGAAGGCCCACTGTTGGCTTTTGAGAGGGGTTTATTCCATCACTGAGTGTCTCACCCAAATGAAGCCTAAATTTACTATGCCTCTTTGAAAGGACATTTAAGGCTCTCCTGGATAGACAGTGTGAATGCACAGAGTGTACTTTAGAAAAAGCATCTAAATTGCTGCTGTCTAGGCTCAGGACAGCGGGAAGTTGGGGCAGTCAAGGTTGAATCTGAGTGAAAGGCGGTAAGACAACCTTACAAAAAGGGAGCAAAGCAGTTCAGGCTGTGATGCTCTAGAAACAAGCAGGGAGACGAATTTGGAAGTGGACTGTGCATCGGGTTTTAGCAGGGCTTTGGTATGTTGGGGGGACCAAAACCTGGTGGTTGAAGTCCAAAACCATCAACCTGGACAGAGAAGGGCATATTTTGAAAAGCCTAAAAGTGACCTTGCATGTATAAATAAATATATATGTGTATATGTACATATCATATATATCTCTCTATAAATATACATATATGTGTGTGTATATATATGTAAAACTTTTTTGAATCATCTAAAACTTTTTTGAATTATCTGTGTGTTGGCTATGAATGGCAGTGAAGGTTTACTTCAAAATATGTTGTGGGAGTTTTTTCATTTTGGGGGCATCCTACAATATGGGATTGTTGCATGAAAATTTTCAGGGGGCTTCCAGTGTTTTTCTTCCTTCTCACATTCTTTCACACATACATACCACCCCCCCTTCCTTTCTCCATTTTCAAATAAATGAGGAAGAAATGAAGTGGGAGAGTAACTACGTTCAGGAAAAGTGTTCAAGCTCGAGTTTTGGATGCTTTGTCCTCCTTTTAAAAATGGCTTTTTCCCATTGTTTTGTTTTCTGTTATGTCCAAAGATATAGGCAGGTATGTCAGGAGGCAGGACAACACTGAAAATGGCAAGAGGAAAGGACAAGGGGATTGTATTGCATTTAACCTAAAGCTTCTTTATGAAATTGATAACAACTGGTTGAGCCTAGATGAGGATAATTTATGGCCCTATTGAATTATTGAGAATGACACAAGAAGCTGTTCACATTCCGTATATAGTTTTGCTGCTGGATCTTAGTCTTTTGCCAAATTTTATATACTTAATTCCTATATTACCCTGGGAGATAGATCTGCCAGTGGTGACTAACGTAACATGAAGTAATTTGAATTCTGCTAATATAGTTGCCTGAGAGAGAAAACACCTAATGCCTTTGTCTGTGGAAGGTGATGACTCCTTCAGTACTCTGTAGAAAGGAATGTTGTTTGTCTGTTTGAAGGGAGGGTAAGAAGAAAGAAAGAAGACATTTTGACCAAATAAGTGCTCTTTCCAAAAAAAAAAAATATTTGATTTGTTCAGATAGCAATTTCATCTCTCTTTTCTTTTTAGAAAAAAAAGAATCATCCTCTTCAAATCATGAGCTCTCAGGTTAGGCAGTTGGGGTGAGGTCTTCCCAATCTGCAGGGAAAAATATATTGAACTATTTTTGGAAGGAAAACAGGTGATGTTGTTATTTGTCATTGTTATTTGAGGCCCCTTTGCGTAACTGAAGCTTCACGGTGGTTTGCAGCCTCTCCCCCCCCCCCCCCCCCCCCCCCCCCAAGGATTCAGAAGACTAAAAATATCTGAGTAATGTTTTTCATAAACTGAATAAGTGATTTGGTAGTTTGTTTACAGTGTCTTTTTGCATACCCATTTCATTGTGTGATATGTTGGTCTTCTAGTGTATTTTAACCCATTGAGCACAAGATGGGTGGACTGAGGAAAAAAAACCAAACAGATAGACATGGCTCGGAAGGACTTTTTCTACCGCCCCCAGCACATACGGATTTATAAAACATTTGTTAATGAAGTGTTGGTATGTCTGGCCTACTGTTGTTTTATAGGAGGTGAGGTGAGAAAGCTGGGAACTATGAAGTTGTTTAAGATTTATAAGGGGACAAGCAAGGGCACCTGTGCTGTCACTACAAAATGTTGAAATTTTCTCTACGCGGAATAAAAAATGATGGATGAGTTGCTTGCTGAGGAGATCGGACAGACTGAACTTCTCATAGTTACTTGCCTGGCTGGTGTGGGCTTACGCTGTTAGTAACTGGCTGTCTTGACAGCGTATGAGAGGGTTTTTTTCCATAGGACCAACAGCTGTGGCATGGTTTGGTTTATTTGGCTTTAAAACAATCTGAGGGCACCTTGTGAGACATACTGTTCAGCACATGCAGTGTCCGAGCATGCTTCTTGTTCGACAATGGTGATGAATTGTGCATTTGACCTTTAAGCACGCGTAGGTTTCCGTTTTATCTCAGTGCTGCAGCCTTTTTGCATTTGCCTAGCATTGCAGCCATGGCAAGCACGCGGGACAGTCTTGTAGCCATTTACCTTACACTGGAATTGGGATAAATTCCTAGTTACAGGCAAGTTTTTAAATAACTGCAAGTGGTTTGGACCTCCTGCTGCAACTGTCAAACATGAACTTGGGCTACATTAAAAACAAAGTGCTGGAGCGAGGCTTTGCTTCACTGCTGAAATGTCTCAGTGGCATCTTGGTGAATGGAGGGAGAAGAATTTTGATAACTGTTCTTCAACGGAACTACATTGAATGGTTCCCAAATCCTGGGGCTTGCAGGGAAGTTGTACCTAGTAGACTATAGTGTGGAACAGTGGTCTGCAGCTTTGCAACCAAAGATGTTTTGTAGAAAAAAAGTGACTGAAAACCGAATACAGTTTTTGAAAGAATCTTTGGTATAATCACTACAACAATTTTAACTCAGAAAACTGGTGCTGACAGTGTGTAACAGTTCTGACTAAGGCCACTGATTCGTCCTTCCTTTTAAATTAGAAAAACTTGGAATTCTTGTCTAAACCCAGGTTTTATTTCATGGTGCAGCTGATGCAGATGAACAGTAGGAAGCATTGTATTCCCAAGGACTGGCATCAAATGCCCACTTCTGGTTAGATTGTGCCCTAGGGCACCCTGACCAGAAATGATTATTACTGTCTGGTCTAGTGGAAGGCGTCCCTTTCCATGGCCGGGGGCTTGGAACTAGGTGATCTTTAAGGTCCCTTCCAACCCAAACCATTCTATGATTCGAAGTGCTGTGGTGAATTCTGCAGTGGAGAGCCAGAAAAAAAAAAAAACGTGTGGCAGGGTCACAGAAGAACAGCGTACCACTGTGATGTCCTGAGGGAAGGACTAATTAGCATGAGAAATAATAAGTAGTAATACGGGGGCTGAAGTTGAGTTATATTTGGTTTTCGGAGTAGATGCCGTGACTGGGGAGAGCGCGGTGGGCCGGGCTGGGCTCCTGCGGGGCGGGACGGGACGGGGCGGGCTGGGGGCGGTGGTGGCCGCCTGGCGGGGGATGCGGCGGTGGCGGCCGCCGGCAGGAGGCGATGGCGGGCGGGGGGCGGTGGCGGTGCCGGTGGCGGGCGGGGGATGCGGTGGTGGCGGTGGCAGGCGGAGGGACGTAGCGGTATCATCCGCCGGCAGGGGCCGGTGGCAGTGCGGGGCGCAGGGGTGTCAGCCGCCGGCAGGGGTCGGTGGCGGAGCGAGGCGCGGGCCGCCGGGGTCCTTCCCGCATCCTTCCGGCATCCCAAACCCTTGCCGGTAGCCGCAGGCAGCAGGCTGCTCCGCCTTGACGCGGAGATTTAAAACCCTCCTTGTGGTGGCTTTGTGCTGCCATTGTCAGCCTGGGTGAAACCCAGGGGGGGGGGGGGGGGGGCTTTCTGTCAACTGGAATGGGGTTTTTCCCAGCGCACACACCACCCCCCACCCCCACACCCCTACCCCCCAAAATTCAGCTCATTCGTTTTGAATAATTGTTTAGATTTAACGTGAAAAGTAATCATACGGATTGGTACATTTTGGGCAACATAAGGACCTGAAGTAACAGAAGCTAGCCTTTAAAAAGGGAGGCTGCAGGACAGTCCTGGTTAAAATGCCCCATCAGTATGGCTCTCTGTTTGTTTTCACATTTCCAAAGTTTTATGTGGAAAATTCCTGTAGGAACTGTTCATCACCTTGTGCTTGAGATGGCTCAGAATGTCTTTGTGTGGATATGTCAGCGCTGCTGGTATTAAAAACACTCCTTTGAGCTAAACAGAAGGGGCCTGTAACAAGATGAATGAGAGGGATGAAAAGCCAGTTTTCTATTTCAGAAATACCATACAGCCTCTGTCGTGTGTAGTTGTTGCTACTTGCAGGGAAAACATTTGCAGCCTTACTCTCAGGTGTGAGCTAGCAGTCAGGCCTTCCATCTTTGTTTATTCAGCAGAGGGCTGGAACAAAACATTAACAGGCAAATAAATCCTAGTGATTGCTTTCCACCTGGATGCAGGTCCCTGGGACTACTTCTCCTCCTCTTGCTTTGGGACTCCAAATGCAAAGGCCTGTATGGTAGGGTTACAGCAAGGGTGCTCTTTGGTAGATGGGAATGAAACAGAAATTCTGTTGGGGGGTGAAGAAATAAGTGCCTCTCTTGTTGTGTCTGCTGGTCTTTTATCTGAACTGTACCTACAGGAATTCAGAGTGTGTCTGAAAACAGAGGAAATGGCTCATACTCATTGAAACTTTTGTTGTATGCTGAGGTAGTTGAGTTACTTTATTCAATTTCCTGTCTACTTTTCATCTTTATGATTTTTTTCTGACTTTTGTTTTTGATTTACAGATAAATCTGCTTGTCCAGTTTAATTATTTTTCTCTCTTGGTCAAGGAAGTATGTTTTCTCTCTTCTTCCACCCGACCCCCATATCTAGTCAGTCTCCTCAATATTGCTGCAGCAATCTAAGCCAGTATCTCTAATCTCCATAGCCTGTGAAATTCAGAATGTCCTTCTTAATGACTTCCAAGCAGTAACTACAAAAGAACAGATGTATTCTCAAAAACTGGATTGGAAAGGTTATTTTATTGCTAAAGTATTTGCACACACATGTCATTGAGACCACTATCTAACGGATTGCTTATAGTCAATAGAAGTTGTTGGGTTTTTTTTCCCTTTGTATCATATCTTCAAAGCTTATCAGCTTTTTCTTTCAGCAGCTTTTGTAAAAGCACTGGTAGAAAGACACTCTTGGTGAAATGCTTTTATTAATGCTTCCATTAATGCTAGAGGTTTTCTGGGTTGTAGGTTCAGATGATCTCATTCTGTCACTCAGAATTAATACAAAGGTATTACATTAGAATATAAATGCTCAGCTTCCAGCATCTTTAGTTGCCTGCACAATATTCCTATTTTGAGTCTCTTAATCTTTTCTTTCCAGTCCTACCTATTTGTACTGAGTTTTGGAATCAGTAGTCGTGCTGGGCTACATTTATTGTTAGCAAAATTTGTTTCTTGAAGTGCAGGAAATAGTAAATATAATTAAATGGTGACAATCCAGCAGAAAGCATTGTTGAGTCTGCACAATGCATTAATGTTTATCCACGTTGTGGACTTCAATGAAAGCAGGTCTCTATGTGATTCACTCTCCAGGTATTCCACCAGTATTTTTTGGCTGTTCAGACTATTGTCTTTAAGAGAAAAAAACTCTCAAAATATACGTGTCCACAAATACAAAAAACAAAAGAGAACTTTTAGGTTCTCGTCCGCTTGACTTGCTTCACATCACAACTCAGTCCAGTCTGTTCCTCCCCTTGCTTGGCTGCTCGGGAAGATGAAAGTGGTGGTGGATATTGTAGCACAGAAAATGCCATCTGAAAATGATGTTCATGTGGCAAGAAACTATCTTATGAAGATCTTGAGAAGTTCCATGAGGTACAGTACTGACTTTACAAGTGCATCCCTTCTGTTCCTTCCCAGTGATTGAATTCCTCTACCATTTGCCAAACCCATAGTAAACCATCACAGAAGTCCTCTTTCCCAGCCTTCATTTCCTCATGCTCCAAACATTGCTTGTATTGTGCTGTCTTTATAGTCTTGTGTTTCCTTAGTGGTGCATCACAGAAAAGTAATTGTCTCATAATAGATGAATCTTTTTGCTGAAGCGATGCCTAGGAGGCCTATTGAATTTGCCTAAATAGGTGTTTGTGGTTTGCCAAACTGGTATCAATACCTTAGAGGTGAGCTGTGGGCGGAAAAAAACTCTTCAAAGTTCTGTGCAGCTGAACAGTGAAATGATTTTTTTTTCCAAACCTGAACACAGGCTTGGGGCCCTTAAAGTACACAAGGACTGTCTGGAGCCCAGCATCGCGTGGCTGAGCAGAATCTTTTGCACTGAGAGTATTTGGGCTCCTCCATTCGCTCTCTGAATTTCATTTTCTACCAAGAAAGAACAACATCATGATGCTCTGCTTCACTGTTTTTTCTCTTTGTCATGCTGGAAAGACTAGGCTTTTGTTTATGGAAACAATTACTTCTTTTTTTAGTGACAGTAATGATGCTACGCTTCTTAGCGAAATTACAGCTTCCCTGTAGAATTATTATTTTCCTTTTGTAGTCCTGCATGCAGAGTTTGGAAAGGCAATTCATCATTGATTTCATCAGATCTTTCTGAATGTACTGCAAAAAGCTGTGTACTCAAATTTGACCTGTTTTGAAGATACTGGGTTTATAATGAGCCTTGGTTTTGTTCTTCAAATCTAGTGGCTATCTGATAACCCAAATTTATTAAGAGAGGGAATGACTAAAAAGATACAGAACTGCCTTTACAGTTCAAGATGAAAATAAGGGAATACTTTCTCAGTCTAGCAAATTACTTTATAACTTAGACAAATTACTTAACCTCGCAGTAATAAACTTCATAAATACATAAGTGCATTAAAAAACCCTCAAGACCTCAAGGTCCTGTAAGCCTTTGTTTCAGACTGTGGCTTGGAAGGATGGGATTTGTCTCGCCTTGTACCTTGTCTAAATTTTAAATTGCACTTCCTCCAAGATGAGGCAAAGAGAAGGGCAGGATGAATTACCTTCAAGAAGTTCCTGCTTCCTTCCCAGGTGACTGAGAGGGTCTAGACAAATGGCCCGTGCTCGACGTCTGCTCACTGAAAGAGAAGTAGCTGAATTCCACCCAGAAGGCTTATTTAACATAGGGGAAAAAGAACGCACTTATTTCGTGAGTGCTGAGAGGTGTTACAAACAGCAAGTCCTTGGAAGGAAGTGCAAGCTGTTGTTAGAAATTCCCGAAGAGAAGGAAGGGTAGAGGAGTGTAGAGCTGTTTTGCAGAAAGGTTTGCGATTTACAAAGCTCTAACAACTTATTGTTGTCAGGGGATCCCTTCAGTTACATGAGCACATACATTTGGAGGCGATATCCAAGTAGGTATTTGGGGACTTCGAATTGCTGAACTATTTTTGAGGTGTATTCTTTAAAAACAAAACAAAAAAAACCAACCAACCAAGCAAAAAAATCCTGCACACCTGGGATGGCAAACATTTCAAGAGCTGAAGTAGAACTTGGCTGGAGTTAAAATGATTAGTTATATCACTCTTACTAACTTGTATGAAACAATGTACGTGGCTTTATTCCTTCCTGTCATTACTCTTTTCTTCCTGCCTCCTCCCATAAGCGCGTACCTACAGTAAAACCTTGCCAAAGCCCTACTGTACTGATGACATGTTGTAAAAGAGTCATAAGTCTCAGTATTAGCTTTAACTGTTAAAGCTCTGGGTACGTGTTAGGTACTTTAAAATTTGTTTGCCTGTCTCTGCCCCTTGTAAAAAACACCTCACCACCAAAATAAATAAAATTAAAACAAAACAAAACACCAAAAAAGTCAAACAAAAAATAAACAAAAAACCCACCCAAGCACAGACCATGGAGAGTATTGACATTTCACTGCATCTCAAGCATTTTAAAGGAATGCAGGTGTCTTTTCAAAACTGGCATGCGTGTAGAAAGTTGTCCCATTTACTGTCATTTAAAGTCATTGTACCCCTGTCCGATCTGTATAGCGTTCGACTAGATTTTGACTATTGTGTTTGGTAGATTTTTTTTTTCTGCATGTCACCTTACTGAGCTGTTTGCACTAAACTTGCACACTCTGACTCTCTCGTTTTCAGAAGAAATGACCTAGCCTGCAGGCCTCACTCCTGGCACGCAACCAAATTCACAGAAAGTCAACCCGAGACAGCCACGTCACACCTTTCCTCGTCCAATGCCTGTGCTTCCTGGCACTCACGCTATCATGCAAGGTGAGTCTCCGCTTAAGTTACATGCATTAAGCACCAAGAGCGAGACAATAATAATGTAGGTCATGACATTGAGTGTTGGTTTGTTTTGTTTGTTTGTTTTTTTTTCCAAACTATGAACACGGAATGATTGTATTATACATCTTTAGTATTGCCCGTCCTTTCAATGCTTGAAGGGGGAGCATGGGAAGTTAGACATATGGATTGAGTGGATTTCAGAAACAGAATGTGATATGTGCGTGTGACTGAAAGGTAAGAAACTATCTTTAAAGGCACTCAAAAGTGTACGTTTCTTGCTCTGCGTTTCCTTTCAATGCTCAGTGGTAAAATCCTAAACCTTTGTAAGCGAAAAGAAACTGTCAAAATCAACGTACCTAAAATGAAATTGAAAAATTAAAAAGCCTTTTCCTAAAGGGAGGGTGCAGAATGTTTTCCTGTTGGAAGGTTTTACTGGTTTTATTAGTTAAACTGTTTCTGTAATCTGATCTTCCTTACAGTTGTGCTCTTGCTTGTGCAGAGAGGTAATATGACCAATGACTTTCCGTCCCTGTTTAAAGCACCTTAATATTTGTTAGGTCTTGTTCAGCAGTAGGGGAGAAAGGCTGGCACCCACAGACTTGTAGCTGTGAAACTTTAAACTTTTAGGTAACACCTGTTTGTGTCTGGCTACAGGTTCTTGTTTTTTCCTGCTTGTAGGTGACATTCTGCAGCATTTACACAAGGGGGGTTTGGTGGTATGTTGTTGGTTTCTTTTCTTTTGTCACTTTTTTCTTCTCAGTTCCCATTGAACCATAGTTACACTGAGCGTTAAAGAAAATCAGTCTGGTATGCAATACCAATTTGGAAAGTAGACTTGTGTTTTCTATGCTTATTGCTGTACATTCTCCATCATTACTTCTTGCTGTTAATTTATCATGGTAGTTAAAACAGAAGAACATTTATACATCTATACTTCAAGTTTTTATTTTATTTTTCATGTCATTTTTACAATTGTTTTTACATCGTTGGCTTTCTTTAGAAGCTGCCTACTGTTTTTAAAATAATTTGCTATCTGCCCTTGAATAAAATACGAATGTTAACATTTAGACAGAAAGGGTTTTTTTAAATGCATTTTGTAATACTTCTTTAGCAGAAGTTTTAGCACATTATATTCTTCAAATCCTGGATTATAATTGCTACAGTTTTACACTTATTTAGAGTTTGCATTTAAATTTCATGTAGATGGACTGAATTAAATTTATAGATTTGAAGACAGAAAAAGTCCTTGTACATAGAAACAAAATTCAGAAATTTCTAAAAACTTTATAGAGTTCCTAGTTGCAATGCTGACTCAAGAGTATTTCTACACTCAGTGTACTGAGTCTTCTGACGGAGCTGTAAATCAGCATATGCTTCCTGTTCTTCCTGATGGTTGTCCTTGTACCTTGTAAAAGTAAAATATTACAAGACTCATGTCTCAAAGTGTGATTTGATAGGAGCTGGAGTGAATCACAATATTTAAAAAAGAAAAAAAATATTAATTTGGTTCAAGGCCAATTTGAAATGAGCTTTGGGCAGGAAATTGGGTGTGTAAGGGAAAAGGGGGAAGGGAATAGAGCAATCCTCTTGCCCCACATATCAGAAATAATAGCAACTGCTGGCAGACATCAATATTAATTAAAAGGGCAAACTCTGCTTTCTCAGATGCTGCTGAAAGGTTTAGTGGCTTTAGCACACTCTAATACGAGGATTCCCAGAGCACTGCCATCCTGAAGTCCTTGGCTGCCTGTGCTGCCCACTTGAAAGGTGATGTGTCTGGGAGATCTGTCAGTCCTGGTGTCTGCTGTCCAAGACAGTTCCAGTGGCAGAGCTAACTTTGGAGTGTGGCTGTTGGAGGCCCAGCATTTCCAGAGTGCCAGCCTAAGGATTTGGGTATTTTGAGGGTCCCAGTTGTGGAGGGGAATCCTTTGGGCTTCCTTGTCTGCAAAAGTAGAAGGTGAGCAGTTTCAGAGCTCCCTCACTTTCAAACGACAAATCACAAAACAAAGAAGCACCGTGCACTCTTAAGTCAAGCACCAAGCTGAAGAGGATGCACAGCAATCAGTATGCAAGGAGATAATAGAAATAGCCCCAGGAGAGTATATTTCTAGCCCAAGGATCCCATTCCACGGCTATTTCTGCTATTTCTTGTCCTTCCTTGAGCTAAGCATCTGAAATCGGTATTCACAGCCCAAAATCTCTTCTGAATGTGCCTGCGTGCATTCTCTCTCTGAGTGTGAAAACTAAATCACATGTAAAACATGGAGAGTTCAGTCGGGGGGGAGAGATGCTTTTGCTGTCTTCTGAGCAGAATATACCTGGATTTTGTGCGTTGAGGGGTTGTGGCACACCTGGACAAAACAACCCTCTGAAGATTGTCCACAGCTAGATTTAGCTATGGGTAATTTGATTTGGTTTTGTTTTGGGGGGTTTTTTTGGTTGGTTTTGGTTGGAGTTTTTTTGCCAGCCCCCATGAGCCAACAATGTGCGCTTGCAGCCCAGAAGGCCAGTTGCATCCTGGCCTGCACCAAAAGAACCGTGGCCAGCAGATCCAGAGAGATGATTTTCCCCCTCTACTCTGCTCTTGTGAGACCCCACCTTGAGTACTGTGTCCAGCTCTGGAACCAGCACAAGGACATGGACCTGTTGGAGAGGGTCCAGAGGAGGGCCACAAAGATGATCAGGGGACTGGAGCACCTCTCCTATGAGGACAGGCTGAGAGAGTTGGAGTTGTTCATCCTGGAGAAGAGAAGACTCCGAGGAGACCTTATAGTGGCCTTCCAGTACCCGAAGGGGGCCTACAGGAAAGCTGGGGAGGGGCTGTTTGCAAGGGCATGTAGCGATAGGACAAGGGGCAATGGTTTTAAACTAGAGCAGGGTAGGTTTAGATTTAGACCTTAGGAAGAAGATCTTCACAATGAGGGTGGTGAGACACTGGCACAGGTTGCCCAGAGAGGTGGTGGAGGCCCCATCCCTGGAGACATTCAAGGCCAGGCTTGATGAGGCTCTGAGCAATCTGATCTAGTTAAAGATGTCCCTGCTTACTGCAGTGGGGTTCAACTAGATGATCTTTAAAGGTCCCTTCCAACCCAACACGTTCTATGATTCTATGAATTTGGACCTTTGAGAAGATGCTTGAAGCTAGAGGAAGACAGACAGAACTGAAGAGACTGTACCAGTGTAGATAGGAGAGAGGGGAGTTCTGGAGTCCAGATTTCCACATCCACCACTATATGTGTATTTTTTTTATCATGTGACTTTCATTTAAAAACTGCAAACTGTCTTGAGAGCACTAGGCCAGGTCTTGGTGCCTCTCATGCAAGGCTAAAGAGTTAGACCTTGTAAGTTTTTGGTGCCTTAATTTCCCTCTATCAGTCTTCTGCTCTCTTTTTCACAGAAGTCATACCTTAACAAAATGGATGCAGACTTTTTTCCTAGCCCACCCTAGACTAAGGATGACTGCATTTTTCTAGGAGGTTTGGATATGAACTGTCTTAAGTTGCTGAAAGTTTAGACCTTGCATTTTCTTCCAGTAGGATATACTATAGTAGAGGACTGTATAATATTGTTTTTTTCCCCATTCCCTGGGTGTGCAGTTGCAACCAACAACCTCTTCTACTTCATTCTGGCCTTACAGATGGGTGTGAGTCAAGTATGCTTTGAAAAGGCTGCTTAAACTGAGTTTTTGGAGCAATTAGGTCTGTAATCCTGTGCGGTCTGGATGTGGTGTGATTTGCTGAGATGATATCATTCCTGGGAGGGCCCAGAAGCAGAAACTCATGCCCCAGGGCTAGGTGGGGTGCTTGTTGGTCAAAGTGGCCAAGGATGGTGTTTGTAGATTATTTCCTGGACTTCACCTGCCAGAGTTTAACCAGCAGTGTAGGTGCTTTTGTGAATCCACTCCAAAAAAGCAGTTGAGAGAAGGATATCCTGGGATGCAGGGCTTGGGCAGAGAAATGGCTTTTGGACTCTCTTCCATGTCAGGGTTCATGGGAGGATTGCCCTGTAGTTAAGGACCACAGGAGGCCATGCTTTGCAGTAACACACCATCAGAAACTTTCCCATCCTTTCTTTGAAGCATTTGCTGCATCTTCTGGGTTTCCATTAGGCATTTTCTAGTAGGGCTTTGAACCTTTTGTGCTGATAATCTCTGCTTCACAGTTGATCCCAGCAGATCTATGTGAGACTTGTAAATTGTAAATTAAGGCTTTCCTGCACAAGTGTCATCTTTATTTTAATTGATGCCAAGTATCTTCTTGGTGCTGAAAAGGAGGAGCAATATCAACAATTCATAGCATAGCTGGCTTACATTCTTCATTAACAAAGGAGATCTAATAATGACCAAGACACTTTTTACATGAGCCGTATTATCTGCCTAAGAAGACAATTAAGACCTTTTTAAGTATTCAGCAAGATGTTTTAAAATGCTGAAAACAAAATAATGAAAAGAATGAAAGAACAAAAAACCCACAAGATGAGGCCAATGCTAGTGTATCTTATTAATAAAATGCTTTTAGAAAATAAGCACAAAATATACCTTCTCTTATTTCGCATATATTGCTTTTGGCCACATATAAAAAAAAATTACAAAGGTTATAGTAATGGAGGGGGGGAAAGCAATTCTCATGTTAATACTGAATTCCAAAGAACTGTTTGGTTGACCTTCGCAATATTTTTGGCAGAAAAAAAGATCTATATCACTCTTTGTATTTTTTACGTGGACTAGTCTAATTTCATTGCTAGCTTTCACAGGTTTCTTTACTGCACAAGATTTGATAGATGCTTCATATAATTATAGCTACAGGGAAGTGGAATAATTCTGGGATTTCTACCAAGGGGCTTTGCATGCAAGGGCAAGAATTTGAATTTGGTATGTAAAAGCAGGAAGGGCTGCCAGTGAAGTTCAAACGGGGAGATATGAGAATAATTGGAAAGAATATCTTGGCATCAGTGCGTTGGATTGACAGGAGTGGTGCTGTGAAAGATACAAAAGAAAAGAAAGAAACCAGAACAAAACTGATAGGGTAGGAAAACAACAGAAGCAGCAAGATTTTACAGTAGTGTCCTAGACAAATGATCCAGAGAAAGTACAATGTCAAAGATGTTTCTATAGAGGAAAGAGTGGCAGAGAGGAACTGGTGGTGGTAAGGACTTTTGAAGAAAGGTCAGAAGTTTAGTTTTGGCCATGAAGAGCTTATTTTGCTCTGGCATCTCCTCCTGATGTTTTCATGTCAGTGTTGTGGAACTGGGTGGAATTGAATGACGTTGTAAGGGTGTCAACCTGAGAGTGGTTTGAAACCGCATTGTCAAGGTGCATGTGAAAGCTCAGAACTCAAATGGTGGCATTCGAGGCAAATGTTTGTAGTCAATCTTAGTTTAGAAATGAAAATTTTAAATGAATGGTCAGGACAAGGGAATAACTTTATGGACTGAAGAAGTTTAGAGTGAGATTACAAAAAATTAACAGGGAAGTACGTGACTTTAATAGCTGGAAGAATCGTGGTGCCTGGAAAATAAGCTGAAAAATAAGTTTGTGTTTGCCCTCGGAAAGAGGGAGCTAATGGAGCTCAAACTAAATTTGTCTAAAAGTAAAGTCGGCAAAAGCAACAATTTGCAGAGGGAGAGGGGAGCCTTCAAGGAGATAAACGTGTATTACTTATTGGTAAACTTACAAAGGGAAGTTGAGTTAGTTATTAAGGTTCAAGCTTTGAATCGGTGGCAGAGTATAAATATAAAGCCCTGACTTTGTGTTCAAACTTCCAATTTTATTAGATTGATTGTCTCGAGTAACTGCTATGCAGATGGATCTTAAAGCAATGGTAGAAAAATTGCTGGCTATATATTTATGGTTATATTGTGGCATTTTTGACTGGTATATTTATGCTGAGGCTTCTTCTTTGTTTCCTACTGTAGTTGTTCTTCTCATGACCTGTCAAACTCATGGGATCAGTCAAGTCTACATCGCGCTTCTGACCAATTCAGCTCTTTGGGAAGTATGGACAGCTGGGACCATACTCCACAAGTAGCCCAGTATGGAAGACTCTCTTCTGCAAGGTCTAATAGTAGCATTGATCATCTAGGGAGCCAAAGTAAGCGGGATTCAGCCTATGGGTCTTTCTCCACGAGTTCTAGCACCCCTGACCACACTCTATCCAATGCAGACACTTCTTCAACAGAGAACATGCTATACAAAGTAGGCCACTGGGAGACTGCTAAGCATGGAAGCAAGTCTGGCCAGTTCTTGAATGACAACAATGGAACAGAGGACAAAGCTGGGTATTTGCCAGCTCCCATCCAATACGAGAACAACAAAAGTCCTAGAATAGAGGAATACCCCGATGGCAAGCTCACTTGCTCTGGAAGATCCAGTTTTGGACCTGTCTGGTATGTTCCTGATAAGAAGAAGTCTTCATCTCCTCCCCCGCCGCCTCCACCTCTTCGTAGTGACAGCTTTGCTGCTACCAAAGGCCATGAGAAAGCCCATGGCCCCGTGTACTCAGAGGGTGCCAGCACGCAGCACTTTCCAGCCCTGAACCGGTCGCAGCCCAGGAGTGACTGGAACTTGGAAACTGCGGAGCAGCAGTGGCGACCCTCCAGAGCATGTGACAGGAAGGTCAGCAGCTCAAATTATAAATCTGATTTGAGTTCAGAACATGCTTTTTCTTCAACTGGTGAAAGGTACGGTAGTAATGCAGGAGCTGTGAACAAACTGCAGTCGTCCTTGTCCAGCACTGATGTTCGGTTTGCACAGCCTACTTACAGTTACCACCACCAGCACCAGTACAGTGATGAAAGCACTTTTTTTCATAATGCAAGGATCTTAGCTGCGCCTAAAGATCAGCAACATTATCTGTCCTATAGTGGCATTCAGGAGTTACCTTCAGATCATTTCCATGGCTACAGTCCAAACCAAGCCAGTGTGCTCAACAATTCCTCTTCTTCGAACAGTGCTGCTGAACAGAAGGTGGACAACACTGGACAGAGTCGCTATTATTGCGTGACAGCAAAACAGCCTGCTCAGGGAAGTTCAAAGCCACTACAACTCAAGGACGACAGCTGGAAACCTGCAGTGGGGACCGATGCATCGCTTGGACCTCACGAAAATCCTGCTGTTGTTACAATGGTCCAAAAACCAAAATACTATCTACCTCAACAATCTGTTGAATCTTCACTGAAAGGGTGTGAGAACAGTAGTCATTACCCAGTGGACAGGGAGGGGGATGCTAGGTGTCCTGTAGTAGAAGAAGCTAAAAAAACCAATCATACTGAAAAGTCTGGACAAAAGAAAAACTTTGAGAGCAGCTCTGAGGAAAGTGAAACTAGGTACAGTCAACAGGAGTATGTAAAGGGCTGTGTCCTTACCACTGAAAATAGATCTGCTCAAAAAGATTTTAGGTGGGGTAAAGATGAGACTGACAAGATTTCTCCTCAGAAGACCCCAATGTTGCACTCTTTAGCTCAGGAAGGGAAAAAACAGTCCGACAACAGCCCAGAACTGGTAACAGAGAGACAGGCCCCATTTGACACTCACTTGTCTAAACAGGCACGGAGGAGTGATCGTTTTGCAACAACCCTGAGAAATGAGATCCAAATGAGAAGAGCAAAACTTCAGAAAAGTAGAAGCACTGCTACATTAGTAGGGTCATCTGAAACAGAGGACTGCAATGAGTCCTGGAAGCCAGATTCAGCAGAAAATGTCACCGCATCCCCAGACACTAACTTTACTAGCGCCTACAAAGATCACCTCAAGGAAGCACAGGCCAGGGTTTTGAGGGCGACCTCCTTCAAACGGCGTGACTTGGAGCCCAGCCCCGCTGAATATCTCCCCAGGTCACCTGAGCGGAAAACTGGTAGTTACAGCTCTTCATTATTGGCTTTGGTTTCTGAAGATGCATCTGAATTCCTCGAGGCTACACAAGCTAAAGCGAACCCTACAGGGAGTGGCACTCATCACGTTTCTCGCATCGGAGCCAGGAAGAGGTTCACAACAGAGCAAAAACTGAAATCTTATTCTGAACCAGAGAAGATGAATGAGGTGGGGATGTCAGAGGATGAGTGCCATGCTCATTGCTGTCCAAATACATCTGAAGAAGCCCTGGGCTCGTTTGCAGACAGGTGGAAATTTTTTGAAGAAACAAGTAAGCCTGTGTATAGGAAACTGGCACAGAAACCAGCTCCTCATGGTCCAGCTGAGGGACAGCCTGAGAGGGCAGATAGGAAGGCTCGTGGTGGACAAGAGGGAGAGGAGTCATGGTATGAGAGAAGAGGTCGGGCAGCCTCTGTTGGAGTTGAAGCTGCACATGCCTCAAAAGATAATGTTCAGCACAGTAGCAGCAATAAGGCTGCTGACAGGATTGTGAAATCCCAACAGCCGCAGCGCCTGGGAACCTTTGCGGAGTATCAGGCATCATGGAAGGAGCAGTGGAAGCTGATAGAGCCAAAGAGCTCAGGAAGGTACCATTCAGCCGATAATATCCTTGATGCAGGCCACGAACAACATGAGAAACCCCAGTACACCCATGAGAGGTCTAGATCATCCCCTTCTACTGATTTCTACAAACAGGTACAAGGGTCTTTCGCATCATCCTTTAAATTGCCTGGGGAGGGGGCAGGAAAGTGGTGCAACACAATAACTTTTATGAAAACTTTCCAGTTTAGGAACATAGTGTAATCTGGTGCTTGCCTTTTGTCAGTAAGGCAATAGCTGTTATAGGTAACTAATAATTGTTACAGGTAGTTCTGAAGTAAAATGAAGATGATCTAAGTTTCTATTGCAGAGGAATTGAGTGTAGCAAAAATCAATTAGATCAAGCAGTTTCTTGTGTATCGTAGCCAGATGGAAGAAAACAACCTGGTTGATTTGATAATATCCTCTTTTTTACAGTAGAGTTATAGGAGGATCAAAGCAATCTTCACCCAGAGTTGTTTCTTTATTGGTGTGGCTGCCCTCCCAATTTGAAGGCTTTTAGTTCTCTGAAACGATGAAGAAAAATGTTCCATGGGGGAATATAAATATCTACTTTTGTCCAATTTTGTTAATGGTCTATTATTTTCCATGGATTTCCTCTTCTAAACTTGCTTGATGCAAAGCTACACAGGACAAAACTTCTGCCTAATAAAGTTTAGAGATTAAGAAAAATATGCCTGTTAACGTTAAAGCTACACTACAGCAACAAATGAAACTGCTTAGTGTTTTATTTTGTGTCAGTTTGCTTGATTTAAGATGTATAAGTTTATTCCTTAGAGAGATGCTAAATGTGGGTTCAACTTGCGAATAAATATTAAGTTAATTTTTAACTAAGCAGGGCCAGGGAATGGCTGGCAGGTGGCAGGGGAAGTAAGCAGAGAAACCAAGTCTCTTAAGTTCTCTGTTTAAAAGATGTTCAAGCTGCTACAAGTTTGCCTGATATGTATAAGGAGTCATAGTGTTCAACCTGTGTTGAACTTTGCTTTATCCAACAAAAGAACTGGGGCAATGCAGCTGTGTATTATTTCTTCCTTCCCCCCCCACCCCGCCTTGGTAAAAGCATTGCATGCATGCGTACATACATACGCATCCACACAGCACCTCTGTGTGTGTGTATATACAGGGGTAGGATGAGAATAGCTCAAAAAGAAACAAAGTATGTTGATCTTTAAAAGTTGTGGACTCTTAAGTTTTTGTCTTTGAGTTTTGCAAGTTATTTTTGGACTCTGTGAAGGCTTAACTACGCAGATAATTTACTAGGGTAGAGATTCCAAGCACTGGAAATATTCACCTGGAAGTTATTTTGAAAATTAAATTAGCTAAATTATTAAATAATTGCCTACCCAGCAGAAAAATCATCATATAATCTATTCCATGTATGCATTTCTGGTTTATTAGTCAGTGCCTTTAAGTTCAATATAGGCCTCCTGGGGCAAAAAGCAGACACCTGTTTGGGCACCTGGAAAATATGGTGATAAGTGCATTGAAGGTGCTTACAACAGACTGAAGTAAATAAAGATGGTGTTTCGCATATGTGATTCAGATGATTCCAGTGCTAATGCGCAATTAAATTTCCTGTAGGTTCAGTGTTTGTAATGCAAAGCTATGCTTTGGGTGTGGTTGTTTGAAGATAGTGAGATAATAAAATTCTGGAACAGCAATGTTGTGTGTTTTACGGAGAAACTAAAGTACATGCTCAGGGATTCAAAAGCTGGTGCGTACTTGCCTCTTCTAAAATGTGAGTGACTCTTCTGTAACTTCTTTGCCGCATTTTTTTTTTTTTTTCAGTCTTTGCTAAATAGAAGTTGCGAAGGTTTATATAAACGTTAAGCTCTCCTGTAGATCAGCAAATGAGAGCAGTAACTTGAGCACAGCCAGGTCGGTAGTGCTGCGCAAGAGGTCACATAGCATACTGTACCACTTAAAACCAAACAAGCTTAAGACATGCTATGCTGTTGACTTCATGTATATTCAAACAGAGCAAACCCACAAATAAGAGGTTCCATAATCATAGATTTTTTCAGGAGTCTGAAACATGATGACTTGGTGTGTCTTACTTGTGCTGTAAACCACTTTTAGGAAGTCTCAGTTGAAGTAAGGAGGCAAGCAGAGGATTTAAAGGAAGATGGGGAGCGTATTTTCTCTACAGTTAACCATCTGGATGAAAGGAACTGCACTGTAAGGTAAGTATTTCTTAATTTCTGACTTGAAGAGATTTCTTATGACAACTCTGATTAGATCTTTTCCTGACCCAAACTGGAAGTTTTGCTATGATGATTTCAGAGTTTTTGCAATGCCTCTTTCCCTTGTTTCCCTCCTCCCCACATACTTTAATTGTATCATTTGTGTCAATGTAGGGACTGAAATTTATGGGGACTTTAGGGTGAGCTTGAAGAAATTGTCAAGTGTATTGCAGTTTGTTTGGGGCCAGATGATTCTTATTTGTGTGCATGAAATGATTCAGATATTTTTCATATTTATCAGTTACAGGTTTTTGGTGGAGGAGGGCAGGGAGGGAATGCTTGTTTCCCAAAAGAGTTTTCCAGTATTATCCTTGGCAAAGACAGTATGCTACTGGAAGACAGTAGTGCTGTAAGTGGGACTTTTCTCTACTTGTGCCTGTACAGAATGCAGTACATGAACAGAAACCACCAGACATTGTTTTCCCATTTGATCAGCTCTGCTTTTCTTTGTTAATTCATGTTTTAATTAAACTGTACAATATTTTCAGACCCTTTTCAAATGTATGACTCTATGCACAATGCAGTTAAAATCCTTAAATGTCTAGCTTGTTGGGGGGGTGACTTCCTCCTGCCCCACAGTTTGCTGGAGACGATGTAATGTAAGCAGTGATTTCAGCAGCCACTGATACTGCGGCTGTTAAGTGGCGTGTGGCAGCTGAACTGAGACTGTGCACACACTGCTGTCACCGGGTTTGATAGCTCCGGTTTTCGTAACAGAAGAAACACATGTATAGGAAAAATAATTTCTGTGGGCTTTCTTCAGTTTCGTATGTGGTATTAGTCTCTCAAGGGGAGGGAAAATTATGAACTGTAGCAAATATGTACTCTGGTAATGACTAAAAGCTTTTAAAAAAAAGTAGTATTTATTTGTGGTTTTACATGGGTATATTTTGCATTGCTTATGGCCCAGCTGAAGAGACCATCTGCTATTTTTCTAATTCTTTGTAGCCCTTTGTACTTTCCATAGGGATTTCAAAATGAATAGCCCATGAGGGTGTGAATGTGTGTGCCTGTGTGCGCAGGCGTGTGGAGGGGAAATTGGGCTGGAGGGGAGGGAAGGGAGGGAGAGGGGGAGACAGCAGCACAATCAGCCGGGAGCAGACGTGCTTCTGTAGGCAGACAGCATCTCTGGACAAGTAAAATGATTTCCATCCACCAGTGCTGAACCCTAGTCACAAAAGCATGTGAATAATACTCCTACGCCAGCATTTTAGCAGTGTTTGTGCAGCACAATTCTGGCTTTATAATCACGGAATCCGTGAAAATCACATGACTGGGCACCAGCTGCAATAACTTTTTTTTTTTCAAGCCAAAGCGTGTTTTGACATACTATTTCAGATGTAGTATTTGGCCATTTCACCACATTACAGGAGGTTTTGTAAAATGGTCTCTTTCAGTCTTTCCCTCAGCACTTGTGTTATGCAGAGGGCTTATATGTCTTCTGTATTCAAAAAACTGACTGAATAAAATATCTCATTTAGGCATTTAATTCCTGTGTTGTGAACTACTACTGCATGATGATGAATGGCTGTCCTTTGCGAAAGAATATGTATTCCCATGTGCTCTTTTTTTGCCAAGGAGTTCCTGTGCTCAGAAGGAACTGGACTCATCATGACATGAATTGATTTTATCATTTTTGAGCTGCCCTAAACGCATTTAGTTTCCTACTTCTAAAAGCTAGTAATCTGCAAATGGCTAGCAAATCTACCTAATCTGTGGTATGTTCTAGAACATGAATATTAACCAAACCTAAGGTCTTCCTTGTGGTCATTCTTAATATTTTCTTCGAAAATTTGGGTTATATTGCCGATGGCTCTTATTTTGTGCTACCGAGGCCTGTGCGCTACAGTTGCCTTTGTGTGACCGAAGCCAGCATGACCGTGTTGGACACAGGAGCAGCCCTTCAGCATTTGTGTGGGTTAGAAGTGCAGGGTCCCAAGCTGAGAGCCAGCTGTGGAGTCCACGGGTGCCTCCTCTGGGTTAGAGACTGTCCAACACTACAGGGCCTCCCTCCCCTCCAGTTTTTTCGCAAAAAAAAAAAAAAAAAAGAATAATTTGGGGTTTAAGTAAACTCTGATTCTGTACTGTTACAGCTTCCCTGATTATTCTCCAGATAAATATGAGTCTTTTTATTGCACTGAATCTAGAATGAAAAAGGGTTGGAGTATTGTAACAGCAAATGGTTAAAAATGAACAAAAAAAAAATCGCTTGATTAGCATTTTTTTTTCTCCTGGGCTTTTTGCTACTAGTTCATTTTGCTACAGTATTTTTTTTTTTTGTGCTCTTTTTTTAGCACACAGTTGCAAAACCTAAATTGACATTACTTCGGAAAGTTGGGGGTTTTTTCTAAAGTTGATGGAGTTAATTTGTGAACTCTTTTCATCTTTGGGCTGTATTTTTCTCCTCTGAGATTACTGAATGCTTCCAGTGAATTCAGGTTGTTTCATCTCCCCTTTTAGAAAAGCTAAAACATGTTCTTCCAAATTGCAGTATTTAATAGCTTGGAGTATTATTTTTATAGGAAGAGAAAAGAGTGGTCCGTAGTAGCCATTTATCATCTCTCATGCAAGAACCAAGCCGCTCTTGTTATGAACTTACAGGCATGCAAACAGTCATCTGACATGAGCTCAATATTTTCATATGGGGGCTTGATGTGATTCTAAACACATTTTCAACTTTAGGACTGCTTTAAAAGTGTTATGTGAGTCTGCTGATCTGTAAAACAAAAGTTGGTGCTTTTTTTGTTTTTAATGATGCCACTCTTTCTATGTCAAACTGGTTACAAAAGCTTAGCTCTTTACAGATGTAAAGTCTGTCCTTTAAACGTCTCCCTTCCTGTATTTGTTGAATGACATATGCTGGTTATATAATTAACTCCCCTGCATAAGTCTCCACAATTTCTAAACCAACATAGCCCTTCAAAAGGTTAAAGATGGAAATGTGTGCTCTGGCCTATAGTCTGTGGCTTTCAGCAGGATGACAACGACACGCATAAAAGTCAGTCTGCATCAAAAAAATAATGCCTTATGATATAATTCTTAAGATTGCCATCTGCTAGAGGTGTTTACAGACAATGCTTTTACCTATTTTCTAAGGACGTTTGACTTGTTATCTCTATTAATTTGTTTCTGCGATGTCTATGAAAATTACGTAATTTCAAAAAGTGAAAAAGGACTTATGAGATCACAGGTCGCAGAAAATCTTTCAACATCTAATAGGTGTCAAGTACAAGAGCATGTGTGTCAAGTATAGGACAACAGCATGACTCACTCTAACTAAATGCTGTAAGATGTTTCTTGTAGTTCTTTCACGCCTTAGTAGTTGCTCCTGTCTGAGCTCTTGAAGACAGAGGAACAGCCTTTACCATACAAAACCAAAGTAAAAGTGATTTTTTGATGCCTAAGTTGACCTAAATGTCCAAGTTTAATGTTCTAAAAAATCTTTGACAAGCCAGAAACAGGAGCTATAGAGAGGTTCCCATATTCATTATTAGGGACTTCATATGGAAACTGATTTTTCGAGAGATGATGAATATCTAGCCTCCATGCTCACCAGGTGGTACAACAGCAAATAATTGTGCAAGGAAAAAGGAGGACGGACCTTCAGCAACACAGGAATGTGAATAATGTTATGTCTTCTCAACTGAGTCAAATGGAAAAGAATTTACAAATGGGTGATACATATATCAAGCATATGTTTATATATATCAAGCATATGTGGATGTGTGTATATATATACACATGTACACACATAAAACATACATGTGTGTTTCGATAACTATTTCTCTGAACTTGTTCTGTTTTGTGACCATATAGGGGTTGGGGCTATCTATCTATAAAGGCTAACTAGCAGAGGGTGAAAAAAAACATTCCACGCTACACATTTGGACAAATTAGTTTCTCATGTTTACAATGATAAAGGTGTAAAATAAACATTGGAAAATAAATTAGACATTGGAAATATTCTTAGGAACTAACCAGTTTTTTACAACTCAGTAATTTTAAGTTCTGTGTTTTGGGTTTTTCCACTGTGCTGTCAAAAAAAGTATTATAGTAGCAATATACAGTGGTAGTATCTGCTTAATTGGGAACTTAGGTACTGAAATGCAAGACTTGAAGGGGGTTTTCTGTTTATATGTAGCAGAAGGGCCATTTGCTTAAATAGTTAAGCAGAACACCGCTTGCAGGCATTGCATCACATACTGATTTTAAACTTGTATTCTTTATTTACTGTATATAAATTGTTAGAGTCAAACTGAGAAGTCTTTCCTGAATGAATATCACAGGATGAGTGTGTCTGGGTTATTGTAGGATTTACCAAGACATCACCAGAGCTATATAAGCAAAATGCTTTCACCTTCCTCCCTTTTCCTCTTGAGGAAGAAATAGTATGATCTTGTGCAACTGCTTCCTTACAAATCAGTGAAAAATTACTTTGGCAAACATTTCATGCATGTATTAACAAGCTTCAATCTTTTATGGTGCAAAAGAGGTCTAAGTTCTCTGTTTTACATTTCAACTACAGCCCTTGTCATTTTTCATATAAACTCTTCTAAAGGAAAGAAATATTTCCTATTAGTTTGCTAAGTATAGAATTACCAAACAACTGGTGTTTCGAAGAAAATAAGTTATAAATATGCACAATAACTTTTTCCATCTAATGTGCAGTGTACTAACAATTCCTGCATTCATTTTATTCAAGAGCTTATAAAAGTGAAGTGTCCTCTTTTTGAAATCAATTTAAGGATAATAAGGACTGTTATAAAGGTTTAAGTGCTCTTTTTTTGAGGGAAATTAATTATTCAGTGAAAGGGAGAAGAAAACATGCTTTTCATGTAGCCAGAACATACCAGTTTGGTTGAAGTAATGCTTCAGATACCTGAATTCCGAACGGTAATGGTTTTACATATGAAAGTGCTGTCTTGCATGAAGTTAAAAATGAATTACAGTTTTCCCTTTCCAGCAAGTGGTGTGCAGCTATTTGTCATCATCTGGAGGAAGTGCAGGAGAGCCACCGCGCATCCTCACAGGCTCTTAGCTATTAACAAAGACTTCAAGAACCTGAGCTGCTGAAGCCCTTTCTGTTTACATCAGCATTTCTTTATCATAAGATATGGATTGTTAATACATCTGTCAGACTACTTTTTTGACAGTGATGTCATTGTATGTATCATATGGGTGATGCAATACTGTCTTGGGCTGCTTTAGAGTTTGTAGTTTGTCTGAAACTGGGAAAACACTTCTGTGGCTCTTCCCATGTCTAGAGAGGCAACAAAGGAGAGAGAGTCCAGCAGTATCTGTTCTCGTGTATTAGAAGTCCGCTGCCACCTTCAGTCTCCCTTAGATTTCTGTAAATACTTGTAACTAGCGCAAGTTTCATTGCCATGAATCACTCTTTCCAGTGTACTAGTGTATGTGACTGACTAGCAACAGCTAAATAAATATCATGCTTTGAGACAACGTAACCTGGAGTCACTGATACATGAAGGATGTTGATGGGAGTTGATTCTTAAGAACAGTGGTGCCTAGGGCAGGCCAAAGGTCTACCTAAGCAGGTTTCCTTTTGACTAAATAATAGCAGATGCTTGGAGAAAACAAAACCAAGGCAAACAAAGAGCCATGCTGCTGGGTATTGTTGCCCAGCTCTGCTGATCTGCAGTGAAGAGGTGCAGTCCTAACTATTTGTGGTTAACAGCTCCTCAATGAATTTTTCTTTCAAAAAAGTGTCTAACTGGTTTTGGGCCCACATCAGCTTTTGACATCCGTACCTTTTTGTGCTGGTGTGTGGCGAGGAAAAACACCTCTTCTGCGGGGGGTGGATGGGGTGTCTCCTTTGTGAAAGCTGTTGTTTGGCTTTGCCCATACTTATTTTCTTCTTCTCCATCTTTCCACATTCTCATATGTTCCTTTTAGAGCAGTGGGAGAACTGCAATAACATTAGGGTGGACTATGAATTCATAAAGTAACATAATGTTTCCTTTATCTTGACTTCTTTCTTTTTTCTTTTCTTTTTTCTTTTTTTTTTTTTTTTTTACTGCTGTGGAGTACAGAGATGATATGATCATAGAACAGTCTGTGAAATCCACTTTTCCATCCTGCATAGCAGTAATTTCAGTTATACATCATTGTATATGTTGCTGAGGTATAGGAAAAGCTCTCCTGTGGGTTACTTTGCATTTATTAAATCTGAATTTCATCTGTTGTTTTGTTGCCTGTTCACTCAATGATGGGAAATCTTTGGCTTGTCTTTATTACTCAGAGTAATTTCCTCACAGCAGCAACTGTTGCCACCTTCTTTTTCACCCCTTTTGTCAATCATCGAGATCTAACCACTTTTAATCATGTGATGATGCAAGTGAGGACTTTGTCCCACGGCAGTCAGACTTTTAAGAGCCTCTGGTGAGGATAATTTTTTTTTTTTTTTTTTTTTTTTTTTTTTAGAATCTTCTGAAAATCGAAATAGTCTCTGTCATGCTGATCACAATTGTCCACATGTGTAGTGACTCTTTCTAAGACTAGTAACACATCCGAGACAGCTTTTCTGCACGAGCCCAAATGACTCTTGGTCATTTTAACATGCTACTTAGTGCAGCTGCTGAATCTCTTCATATAATTTCTACCTGTTTTCTTACTTTCGATGTTAAGTTCTCTAGATTCATAATAAATATTATTTTTTTTACTCTTGCTCTCTTTATCTTGTTCTCTCTCTTCAATGCTCTCATACCTTCCCTTCCAAAACATTGCATGTGTCACTTTGCTCAAGCAGTTGCTCAAGTATCAGAGGAACGGGTAGCTGTGCATCACAGCTACTATTTCAGCAATTTCCTATGGGAGTTTCAGGTGATTGTCATCTAGTCCAGGTAACTCATGACTACCCACTTAGTGGTGGACAGCATCTGAGAATTCCCACGTGGGCTACTCTTCGCTCATGGGGAGTCCATGTCAATTTTCTGCTGCAGTCTTATTTTCTTCACATTCTTGCTGTTGTACTTTTGGCCCTATAATCTGCCTGTCACATACCTGCATTTGAAAAAGTGCTTCTTTTTTTTTTTTCTTTTTCTGTGCTAACATCTTTAAGAATTTGTACCTCAGCCTTTTTTTTTTTTTTTTTTTTTAAACTTTACTGTTTTTCTAGAATAGTTCTGGATTTTCCTCATTTGGGTAGGACTTCAGTTCTCCGGTGGATGTTCTTTTAATTACTGTTTAATCCAGCCTTCAGAGGGGACAGAGAGGGGAGGAAAAAGGGTGGTTTGGGGTTTTTGGTAGGTGCTACGGATTCTCCCTGAGTTTCACATTTGTATCTTCTGTCACATGTTATCTCTTAGCATTATACCATCTGGCTGGCTTCTTCCTTTTAAAGATATTCCTGTCATGTATGTAAATGCCCTTTTCAAAATTAAATACCACAGTGTGGATTCTTCATCTTTCAAGAATGATTAATCTAAATACATATGGCCACTGGCACAGGGTAGCTCTTGAAGTAGCGAAGTTTTGAACCAGATTCTTCTCATACATCAGGATCAAGGCAGGAGTTGCATGATAAACTGTCTGTTTCTTTCTCCTGTTGTCCATTTTCAAACTTTCAGGCTGCTTGAGTTGAGAGATGCATGGTTCTTTAAGAGCATCCCAAATAAATTATGCATTCAGGGCCTGTTGCAGTAGGAAGAGGGGTAACAGTTTTAAACTAAACTAAAATTCCTTCAGATTAGATATAAGGAAGCAATGTTTTACACCGAGGGTGGTAAAGCACTAGCACAGGTTGCCCAGAGAGGTGGTAAATGCCCCATCCCTGGATGGGAACCCAGGTCAGGTTGGACGGGGCTCTGAGCAACATGATGTACTTGAAGAGGCCTCTTCTCATTGCAGGGGGGTTGGACTAGATGACCTTTAAAGGTTCCTTCCAACCCAAACTATTCTATGATTCCATGATTTGGGGATCTAGGATTGCTTGTGGCTAAATGAGAGTGCTAATGAAGATGCCTTCTACCACTTCCTCTTTTCCCGCTGCCACACTCTACTGGTAGATGCATCCTTCCTTTCTTTCCATGTTACTCAGTGGGTTAGTCCTGCAATTCAGGCAGACTTTCATCTCAAAACCTTGAAGGCTCCTCCCGTTGCCTTCCCATTCCTCACCCTCCTAGCAGTGCTCAGCCCAGCGGCTGTCAGGTGCATGTCCTGCAGGTCAGTGTGGTGCTCCGCTCTGGCTCACCAGCAGATGCTAGTTCTCATTAAGTGGGTGTTGGACTGTCTCCAAAGCCTGCGCTTCGTTTACAGTACGCTACAGTAATATAGCTTTGTTTCTCCATCCAATTTGCTCATTCCCCACACACTTGAAAGTGTGGCTTCTCCCTCTGCCTTTGTTAGGTGAATTTTTAACCCCTGTTTCTAAACTGGAGGGTAGCTACCCCACCTCACGCTACCCCCTTTTGTCTAATTCCACCTTCTTATTACTGAGTAAAGTTCCTTTTAATTGCTGCTGGCATATTTGTTCTCCACGGTGCATGCAGTGACAGCTAGGGGTATGCAAGGCCACCGTGGTCTGATAAAAGGAAATATCGGAGGGTAGTTTCTTCTTATGGAAGATCTCCCCCAGCTCTGCCCCAAAAGGTAAGTGTTGCCAAGCATGAAGAAGCTGGGAGAAGTCCTGGTCGTGATTCTGAAGGCAGTGACATCAGGGGCGGGCAAGAGGAACCGCACACAAGAAAGTTTGTGGAGAGAGAAACAGAGATAAATTTGTAAGCGTTAATCCATTGTTGTGTTCCGATTTGGTTTTACTGCTTTCCCTGGAAAGAGGATTAGAATGAAACCAATCTAAAAGACTAAGTTTTCATTGCATCGCTTGAAATTCAGCTATCTTCTTGTGGTTATTTTAATGGTAACAGTTGAGTAGGGAGATTAGAGATAATATAAGATATCGTCTCTGGTGGTTATACCCATAAAAGCATCATATGCTGATGTATTGTAGATTTTATTTTCCCCTAAGTTACTTGATGAAGAGCATCTTTGGAAATAGGTGACTGATTTGTCTCCTCAGTGCAGCAGTTCATATATTTCTAACTTGTGGATTAGCTTTACGGTGTTCTGGTACTAAAAGCTAGCCTGTGAAATGTTCACCTTCTGCTATAAGCCCTTAGGCAACATGGATTATGTTTTTGCTGTCACACAGGAGACTGTTTATGCCAGTAAATTTGAGTGAAGTTTTGTGCTAAAAAGTAACGTAACAGCTATAACTTCCGTTTGTCTGCAGGGGACAACCAGACTTGCTACAGTCTGCTAACCAGTTGTGTTGTATTATGTAAATAGATTAGTTTTCTTGAAGTCAGTCTCTATCTTGAAATCAAATAGACGGCCTTGAGAGATAGTGAAATCTTAGGGGAGGGGATTAACTGGATATCAGTGCTGTATCGTAATCTCTAACCTCTGTATGTGATTTTACATGCAGTTTAAATAATGTTTTCCTCTGCAAGTGGTCATCTTTAAAAGGATCTTTTAATACATATTAAAGCCTTATCCACAGTTTCTTTAATTCTTTAACGTGTTCTTGTAGAAAAATTGAAAGTAGCTTGAGCTTTGCTCTGATGAAGGCCACGATGCCTTTGGTTTCTAAAGATGGAGCGTGGGGGTGGTAATTTGCTCATGCAGCATGAAAGCATTTAGTTCTTTCCCTGCAGAATCTCCTGCAAGAGAGAGCGCCTGTGCACACAACGCATGCAAAAAAATTCAAGCTGGAGGGCTGTTGATGAAGATTCTCCTCTAAAATTAAAGACTTGGTTATTTGAACATTGTTCAGAAAGGAGCCTAGTAACACACTGATCTTTCTAAATCACTCTAAATATTTAAAACTTGCAGAACTGTTGTTGCTGAAGTGCAGGTCATGATTTTTCACAAATGAAAGGGAAAAACCCTTAAAAAATTAAAGGACTTTTTTTTTTTTTTTTTTTTTTTTAATAACCAAATCCAGGGGGTGGGGGCGGGGGGAAGGGAAGAGCTTTGAAGTCTCTGAGATCTTTTCCCTGAGGTCAGAAGTTTCTGATGATGTAACATACAATACAGACCAAGCCTTCACTTATCAAGGTTAAAGTTGACGGAGCTTGTATGAACTTGTCAATCATAGGAAGCAGGCAAAAACAAGCCAGCTGTTGTGAGGCATGGCTTTGAAAATCCTCTGTGTTACAGTAAATGAGACGCAGAGGTTGAGACAGATTCAGTTCTGCGAGGCTTTCAAACTGGCTGGCACATTTGCAAGGATGCAAGGCTCACATATCCAGTGAATATGGGTAAACAGCTGTAAATCCCGGTAAGATTGTCTTGTCTTTAGTGTTAAAGCGTGAGAGAAACAGCTAGAGGTGTGCCCCTTAATTACCTTTTTCTGTCAGTTCTGAACAGACATTTGCAGTTATTAATTCATACAGTATTTCTTTTGTTCTCCAGGTCTTTGAATACAGGCTGCGTCTTCTGTCCCTATCAGCAGAAGCCACAGTAGCAAATTAGGAACGATGCAATGCTTGGTACAGAATTTTATTTTGCTTAGCGTAATCGACTGCTCTGTTCACTGATGGGTTGGGAGAACAGGGGGAAAACGTGAGTTAATTCCAGCTAAGATGCTCTGTGTGCATGTGCTCGCACACGCGCGCTGTTTTTAGCAGCTTTTGTTTTCACAGTTGGCATCATGCACACTGGAATTAGAAGGCAGTGCCTTTTGAAAATATTTGTTTTCTGGACTGAGGGCTGCAGTGCCGTTGTTGTGGCTCGGGGTGCCAGGCTCGGGGTTCCTCTCGGCTAGGGGTGGTGCGAGAGCTTTTCATCTTGTTATTTTCCTGGCAAGCCTGTTACTGTGAGTGCAGGCTCGCACGAAGACCTTTTCCACAGCAGCAGGAGATATTAGCTGGGAGTGTAAGAGAATTGGATGTGACTATTGGAAGCAAGCGGTGAGTGTGGCTGTGAGTGAAAAGACGGCTATTGAAATGTGTGCATGTGCATGCTAATTAATTTAAATAACTGGTTTTAGGATTTTTTTTTTTTTTTTTTTTTTTTACTTTAGAGATGAGCTACGTGTTCGTTTTGGTGCCTGCCTGAGAAACCCAGGTGACCTAGCTATTATTCACAAAGTGTTTCATTTTATGGCTTCTGTTACCAAATCTTTGTGCAGCCGCAAGCAGCTGTTTTCGGTAGTAATAGCAACAAGAAAATAGCAACAGTATATCAGAAAAAAAAAAAAAAGTCTAGATGTGGGGGAAAAAAAATAAAAATCAAAGGAGTGGCAATTGGAATGTGTGTGTGGGGGGGTGTTAGTAAATTGACAAAGCAGTGATTTTTCCTCAAGCTTTTTTTAATGTGACTATGATTTCCTTGTTAGCAGTGTTGGAAAGTATTGTCTTTTGTGTCTGCAATGGTGGCCATTTGTGTAATATGATGGCTCTTGTTATAGTGTTGGGATATTCTGATGATTGAATTCAGTGTGTGAGTACAGAACATGTTAACTGGTTGACTTAAGTGAGCAGGAGTCATTTTAATTCCATGCAGGCAATCCCCTGTGTGCTAAGACAAGCATGCAATAGATAAAGCAAGTAAGAATACAGCCATAAAAATTATCTTTTATCATTGATTTTTGATGTGCAGCAGAATGGAGGAGGGGCTTTTATTTTCTGAACTAAGGAAAGAAAAACATCCCTCTCTCTGCTCTTTCCCACAAGATTCTTCCCTTCTGCATAAAGGCTCCTATGCTGTTATAAGAAATTTAATTTTAATCGGATTTGATTTTTACTGTGGGCCTATGCATTGTGCTGTTACCCATGACTGACTGGCCTACATTTCATCCGTCAACATATCTTTGCTTATCTACTGCAGAATTAGAGTGGGTCTGTTGAATTTATTTCTGATTTTCATGGGGAGAGAGGTAACATTTTTAGAAAGAGAAAGAACGTGAGCTGACAACCCATTGCTGTGTGTGTTGCCATGCAGGGGCAGAACAAGAGAGAAATTCTGGTGGGATCAACAGACTGGCGAGCAGTGTCTGTTATCATATTTCATTCTGTGATAAAGCCAGGTGATAATGCAAGGGTTGTTAAGCTACAGTGACATTTTGCTTTATCACGTCGGATGCAACAACTAAGCTGTATTTAGTGTGACTGACTAAATAGATAGCCGCCATCAAGGCGCAGATAATGTTAACAGGCATTCAGAGATAGAATTGGAAAACCAGGACTCACATCATGATAAATGGGTTGTAGTGTAACAGCGATGGGCCATGGAGTATACTTTATGAAATATCTTGCTGGTTTTGTACCTTCAGTTGTCTTCTGAAGTATATCAGGGCACCTCTTTTTTTTTTTTTTTTTTTTTCTTTTCTTTTTCTTGAGAGGGAGCATTCTCTCATCATCCAGCAGTCATTATTCTTTTCATCTTAATACATGCTTTGGTTTTAAGACCGTTTGCTTCAGTAGTGCTTCTGGTATGCTAGTTGTCACCATCTGTCTCTTCAGACCAAGGTGGTGAAGAGCTCTACTTTGTAGTGACTTATTGTGCTGTGCCTCTTCCTGGAGTGACCGTTACGGTACAGCCATCATGGTGATTAAACAATGTGTTTTCTGGAGGACCCGTTATTCTATGCGTTTGTCTTTAAAGATTTCTAAATAGTTTTGCAGTCCAATTTCTCATTTGGCATCTTTGGAATATGCTTCATATGTCACTATCTGGTGGATAGCACAGGCTGTGCTGACTCAGTAGTGATAGCAGATACAGTGCTCAGAAAAATGGACGACTGGTAATATAATTGCCCTTGTATTGGATGTCCAAATTGTGGTGTTCTGGTGGCAGTGTCTCCTTGGCATTGCAATAGTAAAACCAATTAGGGTTTCAAAACTTTTGGGATCCTGCAGCCTCTGAAAGAAAAAGCATGTGGGACTCGATGAGGATTCAGATACCTAATAGAAGTAAGATGTCAGCACACGAGTGAAGTTCTGACTCAAGTTATAATCCATAGAGATCTTGGGCTTGATCCAGTTGGCCAAACACAGGTGTTTGGTGAGATCTGAGATAGCGTATCCCACTTGGGTTCCAGCAGCCACCTCTTAGGGGAACTGATGCCTTTGAATCATTAAAGTTTCTGAAATGGTAGAAAACACCTGGTTTTGGGTAACTAAATTGATCCCCTAGACAGTGAAACCAATGCATGATTTGCTTGTAGAGACTACTTTAGGGTGAGCGGAATCGATTAGATTGCATTGACCGTATCAATATGGATTAAAATGTGATACTAGACCTCAAACTTCTTCCTAAATTTTGAACAATCTTACGCTGTACATCCCATTCCAACTTTGTAACATCCTGTTGTGGTCTCAAGCAGAACTATACTGGGTAGAAGAAACTACTCTTTATTTTCAGACTGTTGCAGAAGGACTTTTGGATCCCACTGTGCCAAGTGCCAGGCAAATACACAATGAAAACATAGTTTCAGCACATAAAGTTCACAGCTGAAAAAGTAGCGTATTGGCTAGGGCTCTGCCTATAAAGAGGGTTTTGGCATAAGCAAAGACAGTGTTTCACAATTGGCTTAAGCCACATAATTACCTGTTTTGAGCCAGGTCAGTTCCTTGATCCAGTTTTCTGTGGGGCTGTAAAATTTCTACTGCTAATACAATCGAGAGAGCAGGAAGACAAAAATCAGAGTGGACTAAGAGGAAGGCTGCCTCTTCTGGGAAAAATAGATGCATTTAGATGAGTTTAAAGGGACTGCAAAACTGTGGCCTTGATTATGAGGGGATGGTTGTTATTGTAGGGTGAGGACTTTTATGGAGGAGTCTTACTCAGGTATAAAGGCCTTTTTCCAGTGTAGCTTGTAGTGTTTGAGAAGGAATTTAAGCTAAATCAGAAACAGCCACTCCATTTGCTCTGTTTTGCCAGTAAGTGCAGGACACGTTGCTTACAGAACCGTGCGTATGTTTTATGGTGAAAATTTTGCACAGAGGTCAGGTCTTTGACAAACGTTGCATTTTTCAGATGTTGGCTAATGCATTTTTGCAAAGTTTATCTAGTCTGAGATTTTAAAGTTGGAGTGTCTTGTGGCACTGTTTGGCTTGGCCTGAAGCATTCTCAACAAACAGTAAATCAGATAAAAATCAGACACATTGAACTGATCGAAGTGACTTTCATTTATTAAGATACGACACTCAATCAGATCATTCTGTCTCTATGTCCAGATTTAGTCAAATCCTGAGTATGGGATAAATGAAGGAAGTGGTTTGGGGTTGTTTTTAGTGGCAACCAAAAATGTTATCCCTCTGATAGGCATCTATACATAATGATTCATCTTGGTAATTGCTCATTGACTCCACTGGCAGGCTCTTATTAACGTGTGCATGTGTGTGTATGTGTGTATATGTGTATCTCTGTGGTTTAACTTACCTGTAATAGCTGGCACTACTGTTGCCTGTCTCTGCTTTGTTTGAATAGCCTGTTATGTTATTGCTGGGGAGCTGGGGTGTCTGGGCTGGGGAGGAGGCTTGGTTGATATCCCCAGCTTAACGTTTACTTGGCCTTTCCGTTTCAGTCATGAGCATGCATGCCCCGAGCTAACGGAGCCAGAAGGAAAGCAAGAGATATACTTGTTCATCTGGGTAGAAAATACTTAGTGGCATTATGGAGCTACACGTTTCCACCCCCATGGTGGTAAGCGGTGGTGGTGTGTTTGGTGGCTTTGGACATTGTGTGGAAGGTGCAAGCCACAGAGCAGAGCTCCTCCCAAGCTCACCTGGACAAGGAGTCCGCAGCCTCTTGTCTCTCTGCACAGACCTCCTCTGGGGGAGCTGAACCCTCTTCTAAATGAGATCTTCTCAAAAATGTGGAGGACTGGTTTTTGTAATGGAGCAATGCCACCTTTTCAGTTAGAAGCATATTTTGGGTTTCTGCCCCACACCATCTAGATAGGAAGGCTCCTATACTTAATTCCCTTTATGTACCTTAAATACCAAAAGCAGGTACAGTAGAAAAGGCTCGTGTTAGCCTCCTGTACTAGACTCACCCTTGCTGAATACAGCTTTGTACCAACAGCGTTAAGTCTGTTGATTACACTTCCATTGCAGTTCAGGTTAAGTGAGTGGTGTAAGTCATCTGACAGTCAAAGCTGTAATGTCATCTCATACCAGGGATGGGGAGCGTGGTGTGAGCTTCCCTGATCCTGTTGCATCAGGAAGGCTCTTGCATTGCAACAGTTGTGGCATTGTATTGTGGGGATGGGGGAGCTTTGGGTTTGAAGATAACTTACAGTTTAACGTTTTTGATGACTGGTTTGTTATCTAGAATGAAAGTGGTAATGAAGTCAATTGTCATGTTTTCAGATGATTTAAAACTGTTCTGTCTCTCACTTTGTGATGTTTGGTTATAAATTGTAAGTTCCTTTCAGTGGTACGTTATCCTTGCATAATCCTATGGGCCTCGTTTTCCAAACAGCTGTATTCTGGGCATACCATTACGTGAAGTGCCGACAGATTTAAAGTAGCCTAGTGGACTTCTTGGTATTGATAATAATGTAACACCTTTGCAGGTTCTTGCCACTGTGTTCTCCTGGGGCTTGAAGCTTGCTTTCTTTTCCTCCTTTCTGAACAGTAAGCTGAAATCTCTCCAGAATAACGTGATAAGCATGTTTTGCATGAGGACCCACTCACACTGAATGCAAACTAGCCTCAGCGTTGAATGTAGCCACCTTGCCTCAGACCCGTTTTCTGTGGCACTGCAAAATGTTTGGTTAATTTTGTGTAAGCTGTATGAAGGCATGTATGTAATCTCTGAATTTTATCTCCATGTTTGCAAATGTAGCATCTCTAAATTTCTGTGTGCTGTGATTCTTCATTTCCTTTTACTCTCTTTTGGAAGGTGACAGGACTGCTAAAGCATTCATTGGCTTCTGAGCCAGGGTAATATTAAACAAACTCGGTTACATGCTTTGGATATGTAAACGTGTCAGATTGGTGGTATATTCTGTCCTGTTCGCTTCCACCAGCACACCCACTCCTGATGTGCATGCGAAGTGCAATGTATACTTTGCAAACTGGCTGAGGTAGTGCATGTAATTTTATGTCTTCGTGACATTTTGTGCCATGCCCTTGATTCTTCCCTGCACCTTAATGCAGCTGTTATACTGTCTTATGCTATGGCTTATGTGTGTGAAGGTGAATAGAGAGGCCTGAAGAATTTTTTGGCACAGGTTAACTAGGAGAAAATTATGTTCTACAGGGGTTATCTAGACAATGAAAAATGCTGATTTAAACACAGCATTTCATACTTACAGCCTGCAGTCTTCATTTGGTAAATATTTCCATTAAAAGGAGTGGAACTATTTACAGGCCCAGTTCTGCTTACATTGAACTCATTAGGGAGTCATGTAACCAAATCTGAATAGCATTGGTCCTTCTGGCTTTACATCATTTTACTTAACAAAACTGTCCTAACTGATGTTAACCGCCTATATACTTGCTCTCAAAACTGGAACAGTAAGGCTAGTAACCTGTTTATGTTGAAAATTCAAGTTAACCTTACTTTACTTAAATAGGCTAGGAAAGATGCCTCTTTCACAGTCCTTTCAAAAGAAAGCTTGGGCAGTGCATGTCTACAGAGTTACTACTTCAAAATACAGAGACCAGCACCGTCAGTAGCACAAGAGATATTAGCAGATCTCTGAAGCCTTTTACTTCTCTGTTGCAGCTTCTTTTCTAAGCTCACAGTGTCTCCTCAGCCTCCTTTAAGGAGAGAGCAAACTTTCTCCTCTTGGGGTTCCAGAGGTTCTTCCCCCCACCCCCCCAGCCTTCTGTTTCTTTCCCAATTTTTCTTTATCTGGTGAGCACAAATGAAGTACATGTCTTGTGGCAAAGCACAAGCCTGGAGCTGCAAAATCCTATTTCCTGGCTAGAGAAAGAGAGAGTGTAAAATTGGAATAAACCCAAAAATATTTCTAAGATAAGGCCTTTTTGGCCATTGTTTGTCATTTGTGCTGACAGGGCAAAAGAAGTTCAAGTTTAAAATAAGCCGGACTGGAAAATGCTATCCTTTCTAAATTTCCTTTTCTGCCTTTTTTTCAGGAGATACTAATTTTCCCTTTCCCAGTTTTTAGCTTCAGCAAACATTTTGTTTGCACTCATTTCATTTTACACCAGTTATGCAAAAATCCAACCTCCAGATTCATAAATAAAGTTCACGGTATTTGATTCACATTTAAAATGACAGTGAAGTATTAAGTTTGCACATAGAGAAGGAACTTGTTTTCCACGTTTCATTACTGACTCTGAAAAAAGAAGAGAATTAAATTCTAGTATTAGGATTCCTCTTCTCAAGACAGTTTTGTTTTCTACCAATGTTTGCATGTTTGGCTGTGCCACAGAGATGGGCGCTGGAGAGGTGTGCTCTGCATTTACACGCACACTGCAGCGCCTCGGGTTTACCCAAAGGTTGCGTCGCATCCTGTGGCGCTCCATACCCTAATTTAGCCTGACATTATGCTTTGACTCATCACGTTAGATTAGGTACCCTGCGTGTGCCTGTATGTGAGAGGATGTTTTCGTGCCATACAGCTACCGTAGACTGGAGGAGTTGGTGTTACATGTTGGGTGTGATCTTGGTGTTCAAGCGTCCTGGATCGATGCGGTGGCCTTGAGCTGAAGGAAATAAATCAGCAGCGCACTAATGATGTGTTTTTCTCTCTAGGCAAGCTGACACAGGGGCCCTGAGGGAAAACCCACGGGAGAAGAGGGATCAGCTGGACCAGAATTTAGGCCACAAGTGGAAGGCATCTCTCAGACCTTTGCACGCACGAGAGCCTACGGTTCTGCCTCACGAGAGCCGGGGGAGGTCGGGGACGTTGCCTAGTGATTACCGATACTCTCAGGAAAACGTGAATGAGAAGAGCAAGGATCGCAGCCTGCCTCATCTCCCCTGCTCTGAGCCACAGACCTTGAATGAGAACCACTCCTGTCTGTCCCGGGGCAAAGGAGAGGAAAACCATAGGATAGAGCCGGCGCTACTGAACAAGAAGCGTGGACCTGCTCCTCAGAGGCCACCGCCGCCTAAAAGAGATAAATACAGACGTCCGGATAATCCTGCGCCATCGCTCGGCACCTCTTCTGAATCTCTGCTGGTAGCACCCAGCCGGCCCTTTCCATCCTTGTCCCCCAGCTCCGCCGAAGTATTTGCCAGTCACTCCTCTCTCTGTCAGAGTCCTGCAGCTTTCAATGGAAAACTGAAGAGTGCTAATCCACAGCAGCTCCAGCAAGCATCATCCACGGAGAATGTTTGTCAGCACTTAGAAGAAAAAACTCACCTTAGGTCTGAGTCTGTATTATCTTCCAAGTATCGGTATCTTCAGAAACCTGGCATGGAGACATCAAGGTCCCCTTCTCCTCAGTTTGCACCACAGAAGCTCACTGATAAACCTCCTGTGTCCGTACAGGATGAGAACCCAGCCAGGTACTAGATGTAACTCCTTTACTATTTTATTAACACTTTTTGCCCAGTTACACCTTGCTAATGGTCGGCTGTTCATTTGCTTTACTAAAAGTACATCCTTTGGTTTCATTAAGCATGAGCCATCGCAGCATGTCCTAAAAAGACCTAAGACTTATGTCAAATTCCAATTGGTGCCATTAAAGTCCTTCAACTAGTCTGTGGTTTCTTTTAGTTGACGGATGCTACGCAGGCGTTACAGCTGGTAGTTAGTAGAAAATGAAAGGGATGGATTCAAATGGAGTTTTCCACTGTAAGTCTGGGTGAAATCAGAAGATTCCCTGTCATCGTTTCCCCCACCCGAGTCTGTGTATGAATCAGTGTAGGGACAAAGCAGATGTAGAAAGGGAAGCTGTATCCTTTGTGAGAACATCTGAAAGTGCACAGTAAGGTACACTGCCAAATCATGACTGTTTTCATGTTGCTTTTACGGTGAAAGTTGGCACTCCAGGTAGTCTGCGGAGGGATCCACAGCACTATTTGTGTTGAGATGGGCTGAAGATTCAGCAGGAGAACATCAGTCCTTTCCCAGGCTAGGTGAACTCAGAGAAACTGACTGAAATTAATTGGTTGCTGTGTCTGTCATATCCTGCTAACATCCTAAAAGGTTCCTCTCCCACAAGATAACAAACTCTTCCAGGAAGCTCAGGAATCTTAGTTTTCATAAATCCTTCAGCACTATAATTCATGGTTAAGGAATGAAAACAAAACCTCTGAGCTGAATGAATGCAGAGGTTGCTTCTCTGAGCAAAAGCAGTTGGAATAGCTTTTCTCTAATGTAAATGATTGAATAGATTCAATCATGCTGTTTTCCGATGTGCCTTATGACACAGAAAACATGAATCGCTTTTTTCCCCTAAACATGCCTTGGTGTTTTTCCTCTTGTAACCTGAGGAAAAAAATAATATTTTATCCTGCAGTGTTTTTTAACACGAAGTAATAAAACAGTTTATTATGAAAAGTGCAACATGTCACGTGAACCCTAGCATCTATGTGCAAAGGTAGATGACAGTAATGACTTCCTTAATGTATTGCTTTGATGTCCTTAATGTTGCTTTATTAATAGATCCTAAGGATGCATAGAAAGCTAATTGTATTTGTCCTTCCTTTTTACTAAGCTTTAATGTTGAAATGAGCACTGAGGAGTGCATAATTATATGCCCATATCTGAATGATAATACACTGACCCTGCAAATCTGTAGTTAACATTTAAAATTCTTAAGCCCAGACAGCTCTTATTTGTGCACAATGTATTGTCCTCAGTTAATAATTACATTACTCAATAAAACAGGTATGGCAGAAAAGAAATGACATACATCTGAACCTTCGATATGGTATTTACTATATGGTATTTATTTCATATGAGTAAAATATGTCTGGTGGTGTGCAGAACCCAGCTATTTCCAAGGATGACTGTTTAGCAATAACAAAAATGAAAAGAAGGCATCAGTAGATGTGCATCAATAAATTTCCACTAAACATACACTCAGGTCATGGAGTGACCATGCTTGTGGTTGGAGTAAAGCTTCGTAATGGCCACAAGCAGAATTGCTGAAAATGAAAATTTCATGCTGCAGTTCCACAAATGGAAAACCTTCAGAAATCAGGAGGATAGTGATTGTGGAATAGGAATTTCTGAAGCACCTGGTGTTGAACTGTCTTTGCTCTGACTGAAATCTGTTGACTTGATGCCTTAAGTATCTGGAAAATCTTTTACTAGGCTGAGAGGAATGTATTCAGAGTCCCAAAACAGATGCCGGGCATTTTAGGTAAAAAACTGCAGTCAGCTCACGTCTTCTCTTCAGTTGCCCCACACACACTTATACACACATCTTGTATTTCCCCCAAATGCAGAAACGTGTTCCTCTTCACAGTCTGCGGAGTCCAAAAGATGTGGGTTTTATTTAAAAACAAACAAAAGAAAGGGCCGGGGGCAGCGGCAGGCCTTTGTCCAGCTCCACTGCAGCCAGGAGGAGAGCCCACATCTGCAGGCAGGGAGCTGGGGCTGAGTGGCAGACACGGGAGCAAGCTCTTCAAAATGACTGAAAACACCCCAACCAAATGGGAGGGTGGGGGGGTTCAGTATGGGCTGGAAAACCTGCCCCAAAAGTTGGATGAGTATGCCAAAGCATGTCCGCAAAGCACTTGAGGAAAGTAAATACCTATTGAGAGGCTGCGCATTCATTCAGAAGCAAATATACGTTTAAATATAAGATACCACTTCTGAAAAATAAGAAGTCAAACAGATTTTGCTATTCTCTACAAAAGTACAGCACAATAAAGTATAAGTTTATTTTTAAGGAAAGTGACACACCCACACTTAGAGGAAAAGAGCTGTAGTGTGTCTTGGTCACTTATCTGAAAGGCGGCAAGCAACGCAGCCAGATGAAACCAGATATTTTAGCTAGTAGGCAATGTTCCTTTACTTGCTGTAGAGCTTCCAAACCCACATCATGACAATAATTTTAAACTTTCTGCAAACTCAAAACCACCAAACTAGACTTCAGTTTCTTATATGATTTACATACAGTACAGACGTTTCAGCAGTGTTATTTAACATGTTATTGTCCAATTCAAAAATCTAAGATAGCCTCCTCTTTAAATAGCTTGCCTTACTGAATGTCCAAGGTGGCCCTTTGTGCTATGCAGTACAGAATTTTTGCTATAAGCTTCCCTTGAAAGGGAGTATCCAGAATTGTGTGTTATCTTCTTCACTGGCTGTTTTTTCTTCTTTAAGCAGAAAACTAGGACACCGTGGTAGGATCTGTTTATTAAACTTCTGTATCTCGCGTGAAATTTTACAAATACAGATTTTTTTATTTTTTTTTTTAAATCATGTAACTAAGTTTTTGAATGATTTCCACGTTTTCCATGTGTGATTATTTGTTATTCTTGTAGCTCAGCAAAGACGTAGCCTGCAGGATGCTTCCATCTGGTCGGTTGCCTCTTCCCGTGGAAGAGCTGGGAATTGATGTGAGGGTGTCACAAACGCCCCAGGCAGCTAAGCTGCTTGTCAGGCCAAAAGCTGAGGCCACCGTTGGATCTGTGTGAGGCAATGAGGTTGAGCTCGAGGCGCGTTTTCCTTCGCATGTGTGGCAGCAAAGGGGTGGAAGGCAGCTCAGCAGCACTGTCTCAAATCTGGGGCCTGGCTGCTGAGATTGGGCCTGCGCATTCATGGAAGCAAACAGAGGTCCTGTCCCTTGAGTATAGTGCAAGGTTGATGTTAGGATTACTTAGAAATGAACTAATACTACTTAAAATGTGTGAACAGAAAAGAAAACATGTAAATTTAGGGTTTGAGGTAGAGTGCAAGGAATATTCCATTACCTAGATCTCTTATCTACCTTTTTTCATCTTTGGGCTCCCCCTCTGATTTGCAGATAAAAATTGAGATGTAACGTTCTTTCATTGCTAAAGATGAATTTTCCTTTTTTTCCAGAATTGAAAGGGTTATAGACAATAATACTACGGTGAAAATGGTTCCCATCAAGATAGTTCATTCCGAGAGCAGCGCAGAGAAGGAGAGTCGGCAGAGCCTTGTCAGTACTATGGAGCCTCCTGCTTTACCCAGTGGTTTGGAAAAGGACCAAATTAAAACACTCAGCACTTCTGAGCAATCCTATTCACGATTCTGTGCTTACACCAGGCAAGGTGTAGAGCCAGAGCCAGAAGCCAGAACCAAACCAGCTGACCCTCAACCAGCTGAAGAACCTGGGAGCAACTTGAAGGACAGCAGTGCTGCCACGCCAGCAGTCAGCTATGTAAAGGCCAAAGAGAAGACCTTTGAAGACTGGAAGTCAGAGGAACTAGCCAGAGAGATTGTGGGAAGAGATAAATCTCTAGCAGACATACTAGATCCTAATGTGAAAATAAAAACAACAATGGATCTGATGGTTGGAATATTCCCTAAAGATGAACACCTCCTAGAAGAAGCTCAGCAGCGCAGGAAGCTCCTGCCAAAAGTTCCTTCTCCAAAAATTTCAGAGGAGAAGTGAGTATTATTTTCTGTAGGCCAGTGGTTCTTTGTAAGCTGCTCTCCAAAGTGTGTCAGTTTTCCTAGGGGGCTGGAAGTGAGGATCTTCCTACTGTTGAGGTTTGGGACTTTTCTAAGACTTCTCCATTAGAGTAGCAGTCAAGCATAATACTGCTAACGATACCATTAATGACAGGAAAAAATACAGTGTTGTACCATATGAAAAGTTTCCTGAGACCTGGTTGAAAAGTATGTGTGTGAGAACTTAAGGAATAATTAGCTTCTCCCGTTTCATAGTTATTAGATATTTTACCAAGATCATCCAGTCTAGTAACTGGATGGAGAAGGAACAATATTTTAGCCTTTTTTCTGTGATGAAAATTTACAAAGACAACTTGAAGTGGGTGTGAGGCATTTCCTGGAAGTGAATGAGAACAAAGAAAAGATTTAAATTCCATCCACGTTGATGTTCTGTGCGTCTCTTGTTGTCTTGATAGGAGTTACCAAATGAAGTTGTAGCCTTCTCGAGAAGTTCATATGTCATTCCATAATCAAAAAGATAAATACTTAGGTTGTACTATCCCACATTTGGTGGCCTGAAAGGATACTCTGTATGACACTGAGGTCTTTGCACTACTTAGTAAAATAAGGCTTTACATTTTGTTTCCAGCTGAGATATCTTAGGTCCATTTCACTCATTGTAATGGTGAAAGGTCTTCTGCACTACTTCAGTTTTAGCTCTTGGTGGGCACGTGCTGAGTTCGCACAAATTTTCTTCACAACAGTATTTGTTTATCCTATTTCCATAGGTAATGGCTGTCTGTTGAACCCCCTGCTTGCATGCTGAAATGATGGCTCTAAAAGATTGCCTTTTCTTTTCAGCAATTAGGGTGTCAAGGCAGTTAATGAAAGTTTTGACTTTTTACCAGGAAAGAGGAGCAGAGCGCCCCATCTGCCATCTCCCTGACAACCAATTCTACTTACTACAGCACATCTGCACCAAAGGCGGAGCTGCTGATTAAAATGAAGGACATGCAGGAGCAGCAGCAACAGCAGCAGAGTGAGGATGATTCTGAAGACGAGCTAGATCATGACTTGTCAGAAAAGAAGGTAAAAAATGTTTCTAAAAGCATAACGGGAAGCTCTCATTTGCATGCATTTCATTAAGTGTGAATTTGCTAGGTAAACACCCCTAAATAAAAGGCCTTCTAGATGTACAGGGTCACTTGGTAAACCAGCCTGTTTTTTTTTAAGGGTGGGGGTTCATTAGGTGTCCAACTGTGAATTTAGGAACTTCGTATTAGGTGCTTTTTGCAGCTTGATAAATCTTTTGGGGAGGTTATTTTCAAATATTGTTTTCCATTTGAGATTCTAGTGTATTTCTCTCACTTGCTATATACAAAGAAACAGTGCTTATGTATCCCACTGGAACTGGGCGGTGGTTTTAGTTGCTCCATATTTTTTGGAATTTAGGTCCAGGATTTGGGTTTGTTATGAGAGAGGAGGAATACACACACACACACACACACTTATTTTATTCTTTTTTTTTTCTTTTTTGTCCCATGAGCAACAAACCACTTTGCCCTCTATTTCTCCTACCTCCCAAATTAATACCAGTAATGGTGGGAGATAGCTAATCAGCTTGGTGGGTTCAGTGGAAGTTACTCATCAGAAGGGAGGCAGTCTTCTCCACTCTTCATCCTTATTCTTTGGTGTTTTATTTCTGATCTAAAGTCAACATAATCCTGTAGGTATAAAAATTATGATATAATAGTATTTCTGTGGTTTGAGAAAGTGTTGTCCTACGTTGAAATCATCACACTCATCTCATTAGTGACTTGGCACAAACTATTTTAATGATAGTTCTCAGTATCGATAAGCTGGAGGAAATGGCCTGTTTGATCAATTAAAGTGATGTAGTTTAACTCTGTTTACCTAAGCCAGTAATGCAGTGGTGTGCAAATCTTTTCTGTTAAAGTCAACTCTTTGCTTAATAATCAACTGCCAGGGCGCAATTGGTAATCCAGTCCCAAAGAAATGTCTTTTAATTAAATATTAGAAATATATTTAGTCGCTACAAACGAGAGATTCCTACCTCTGGTTGAGTGCAGGAGTGCATGCCGCTGCATTTGAGGGCACTGTAGTGTTTTCTGTTACCACTCTGTTGTTTTTTCTCCCCTCCCTCCCTCTGCCCCCACCGCATGGCGCAGTGCCATACGGCGTGCACTGGCTGGGGGCACGGCGTGGCTGCAGCGGCAGAGCTGCCCTCACCCTCTCACCAGACAGACACTGAACCCAACAGCTGTACTACTTAAGCAAATTAAGGATTTCACTGCATTTGGAATAATTTGGTTTTGTCTGGTGCCACACATGACAGTCAGGCTCAGTGTTTTTGCTAGAATTAGTTTCCTTCTCATTAATGATAGAATGTATGTATGGGTGGATGTGATAAAATTAAACCTTTCTTGTTTGCCCAGGAAACTAAATACTAAAACTTTTATAAGCGAAGGTGCCATTTATTTGTGTTGGTGTCTGCTAACAGGAAAATCATGTTCACCCTTTACATACGCCTCCCTCCTTCCCCCAGCTCCAGTATACACTCCTAATCATATGAGATAGGGAGTATTTCATGAAGAGCTTTTAGCAGAGCTCCCCCGTCATCTTCTCTGAATATACATGTTATCGTAACCACACACAAATTCCTGCTTACTTCTCTCCCTGCTCCTCCACGCGCGTTAGGATGTGAGCACTCAGTTCAGTGGGCTTTCATCTTGGATCTTGTCAGAAAAACCTATGAAACTCGTGGTAAGTGGGTCAAGGCATCTTTATAAAAACAGTCTGGCTTCACGTATTTGGCAACAAGGGATCGTTAAGGACCTGAACACTTTAACAGCACACTTTAGACTTCAGTTACTGTAGAGGAGGCATACGCCCAGAACCTGTTCCTTGATTCCTAGAAATGGGTCAGTTCTGTTACGAGATACCTTAATTGCAGTCCACTGTGGAATGATTGTAATATTTGTCATTCTCTGCTCTGCAAACCAGAAATGTGTGGTCGTTTTTTTTTTTTAATCTTTTGAAATAAGTATAGGAATTTCATACAGTCTTTTTTTTTTTTTTTTTTTTTTAAATTTGGGACAATCCCTGTATTCCCAGCTAGCAGAAATGGAATGTGGGAATGTGTGTGTCTTGTGTGCTGAATTTAATGTAGGCTTACCACAATTATAAAATATTGAACAGATGTTGAAGACACCAAGAGTGGCTTTTGTAGTAAGGAAAATCCATGTGTGGCTGAGTAGAAAGTGTCCCCTTTGCCTTTAGGAAAGTTCAGCAACTCCTGAAGAGTGTAAAAATAATTGAAGAATGCCAAGTTTCTTCTGCTTTTAGGCCTGAACTTAATGTGAAATGCAGAGTAATTTACATAAAGGATGCTGAGCAGCACTCTGCTGAGACACTTTCTGTGTTGCTAGTCAGATCAGCAAGAATTACTGGGAAAAGATCAGGTTTTACTGTTTTCTTGTTTACCGGTACAGAATTCACAGCTATGAATTATTCATCTGCCAGTTTCAAGGTATAGATTGGAGTTCTTCTGGCTCAGTAGATACTGAATGTAATACAGGTTTTCTGCTGGTTAGCGAAAGCATGTAGCGAGCTCACAGCTGCGGCATCCCAAGGCTGCTTCATCTGGGTAGGAAGCAGTCAGTGATCATAATCCAATTCTTAATACATATGACAGTCTTAAAGAGGGGTGAGTACTTATGGCCATCTCACCTGCAAAAGCGGTCCTTTAGAGGCTAACTTCAACTGCCTGGGGGCGTCCAAATAGGACGGTACTGCTTTTTTTGCCCCTTTTTTTTTTTTGCCCCCCCTCTTTTTTTTTTCTTTAAAAAAAAAAAACAAAAAAAAAAAAAAAAAAAAAAACAAAAACCAAAAACTTTATGAGAGTGCTGATCTGGATTGTCAGACCAGATTGGTAACATGGAGCGCATGTGTGGTCGTAGCACAGCTGCAGAAGTGAAAAACTCAAGATAGTAACATAGAGCACAACAGTATCCTGTTGTATTTCGCATGGTAAACCAGCAGCGTTGTGCGTGTGCGTGTCATCTGAGGGAAATGAGAGCGTAGCACTGTGACCTACATAATCCAAATCAAACTGCATTTGCATTGAGCGAAGGGGGAGAAAAAATCAAATCTTGCAGATTAATCAGTCAGTAAAGCAGGCATCTGTAGAACTGCTTACTACCTTAATCTTTTGGGCACCCAGACTAACAGATAACCCAAATCCAGATTAACCTGGCCTGAGTATATTAAATCAAAAAGGAGAAAACTGGCCCAGATAACCCATGTGTTGAATTTCTACCTTCAAAAGGGCTGTTAAATTTTCAGAGTGTAGTTGCTTTCTATTTAAACAGCAGACTATTTTTGTTGGTGTTGGGTTCTTTTTGTTCCCAAAATGAATTGGCAATGACTGTTCCGTGGTGTCTGAGAGCAGTAGCTGCTATCAGTATGTTTCTCAGTAATCATGAAGGCTTGTAATCAGATTTGCATTTAGAAAGCAGAGTTCCTAAAGAATGTCGTGAGTAATTTTTTTCAAAAAAAATTGAAGGGGTACTGTGAAATAATGACTATTATAAAGGATGTAATTTTCATTTAGAAATTGCACTAAGAGGTGCAATTGGAGAGAACGCTTTGGAAATTTTTCATACCTGAAATTAACTGAATACTAAATAGGCATCTTCATTTAAATTAATGAGGCATTTTTAGGGTGTGATTCATCTCATGTTATGGTAGACGACTATCTGAACTGACTTCCATCCCTTGTGCGCAAGCGAAAGGTAATGGACATGTAAGAAAATGAGCCTGTTTGCCCAAACACAGGGAGGTTGCCGGGCAGCATGGGTGGAACGCAGGTCACTGACGGATGAGATCTGAGTTCTCGGTCTGGCTCTGCTGGTGATGCACCTGATGTGCGTTTTCTAAGCCAGGACATGTGCATCCCAAGCAGTGGGGGATTATACTAGAGAAACCCCAACAAACTGCAGATGAGGTGGTATATTCGCCTGGCATAGGACAGAGACAGCCAAAGATGCTTGTTTGGTGCTTTGGCAGAGCCATTTTGCACAGCTTCACACAGGGCTGCTTTGTACAATACAGAAGTAGATTTTGTTCCCTGTTCTGTGCCACAGGGATTACGGTCTCCCTCCAGAAATGTTGTAAGGCAGTGTTAACGCTAAGATTTTCTGAGAGTGGAAGGGCTGCTATTGGAGGGATGCTAATATTATGCAGAAAGCAAGAAAAAGCTAGACAGTGCCCTAGTTTTAACTGCGTCATGTGGAAAATACAGGATTGTTTTCCTGGTACTGTTTATCTTCCTAAGTGTAGCTCTTCGGAAAGGTATTATGGACCTGGTATTTAGAGAGAAAAGGATGCGCTGTACTTTATGCTGCTCCATAGCAGGCTTTGAGGCTGTTCAAAGAAGAAGCAGGAATGCTTACTGGGGGCAGGGGGAGTTCTTCATCTTTTGCCACAAAGGTAAATTGCTTTAACACAGGTCTCAAGCTGAGTATTGTAGACCTACATCCTTAACTTTTGAATCCAGAGGTACAGACCTTAGACATATACTCAGGCATATGTTTATTTGTAATGCACTCATTGTCAAAGCCACCCGGGAGTTTCAATGTATTAAGATGCTAGATTTCTGACGTGACTTTCAGAAGTGAGGGAAAATAATGCAGTAGTGCTAATAAATTCTCATCCTCTTTATTTTTCACAGCAAGAACTTATTGACAGCATTAGTAGGAAGCTGCAGGTGCTGAGGGAAGCACGGGAGACACTTCTGGAAGACATCCAAGCAAACAATATACTGGGCGAGGAGGTAGAGGCCATTGTGAAAGAAGTCTGCAAATCAAATGAGTTCGACAAATTCAAGATGTTTATCGGCGACCTTGACAAAGTGGTCAACCTCCTGCTGTCACTGTCAGGACGTCTGGCCCGGGTGGAAAATGCCCTTAATAACCTGGATGAAAATACCTCTCCAGAAGAACGGGTGAGACAGGCCAATAGTAATATTACTGCACTCAGTGATCCTGGTGTGGGGGGTTTTGCTTGATTTTCTTTATCCTAAATAGCAGAGCTCAAGATGACCAATAAATCTCATAAGGCCATTTTCTTTAGATTTCTCTTTGCCTTGCTTTTGTTTAGACTGCTAAAACTACAAGTGGCTTGGTGAGTAAAAAGTGATGGTTTGGGGTGCAACATACTGGAAAACAGACTTCTTAGCAAAAGTTTAAAGAAAGAGGGGAACTACTGATAAGAGCATAAAAAGACGAACAAAAATATCTAACAATTTAAGATGGCGAAAAGGAGTGTCGCTTTGTGCTGTAATGCAGAAAGCTTACAGGCTTCTTTATACTCAGTGAGGATCTTGATAAAAATCTGTAAGGCTGTTACAAAGAAAATGTACAGCTACTACAGCTTCCTCCACAATGCCTGGCAAGGAACAGGAGATGACAGAACAAGACAAGGAAAAAGACATGACAGGAGGAGAAGTCTTAAAAAAAAAAAAAAAAAGAAGGGCCGGGGCGTGAGGGAGGCATGGCCAAAACACTTTTTTTAATAGAAGACATGTTTTACCCAACCAGAATAGCCCAGGAGTGATGTGGAGCAATCCCAGCAGATGTAAAAATTTCAGGAGTGTTTGAGGTGCTTTTACCTGTTGGAGCCCAGCGCTGCTGGCAGCACTTTGTTTAGCTCCAAATCCCATCAGGCCTTAGCTGGGAAGCAGACATCTAGCAATACAGATATGCACCGATGGAGAGGTGTAGACATGTGTGAAACTTAAAGGCTAAAATAAATGGGAAGGTGGCGGGCAGGTATGTCAAGTGAGTTTAGCTTCTACAGTGAAATGAACGTGACGTGGGATTTTTGGCTTGTTAGGGGCTGAAATGCCAGCAGTCCACCTAAGTGTTGCAACAGAATTTTTACCACAGGCTGTGGATTCATGTTGTGTTTCTTCAGCATGCTCCGTTCTTTCACCAATAAGAACCAGTAAGTGCTGGGACTAGATATAAGCTATATTTTTGCTGTTTGGCCCTACCTGCTGCCAAACGTACTTGTTTAATGGCTATCCAGACCCCTTTTCTACTGAGGCAAAGGGAAGGTATTTGACAGCTTATTAGAAGGCAGATCAAAGCTTCTCAAATTTAAAGAAATTTAATCCTTCTTTAGACTTCTTTTCTCTAAATGTGGTTGCAGTTGCCTAATGGGCTCAAGGATGGGAGTGTGAGCTGGGCAAAGAGCTACCAGATGATATGAGTTTATAGGAAACACCGCGTGAGAGCTGTGATAAAAATAGGTTATTGGCTAGGTGCGGAAAAGGAAGAAGGTGAATAGGTCATGTAGTGAGGGCACTCAGAAATTGTCTGTGTGCTCTGCTGTCAAATTTAGACTGACAGAAATCCAAACCTCTAACATATTCTGATTCCCATTCATCTTCTCATGCACTGACACCAAAGTCTTGCAATAGTAGCATCAGAAATATATGTAAACGTGTTGGTCAGAAATGCTTTTCAGATGGATCGAGTCCCCAGGTACTTTGACTAGAAATACAATGCATGTAGGGTTACACGTGTTTATCGTCAAATTTAGACTGGCGCATGTGGCTTTTTTAGTTGTCCTTTTGTATTTTGTACAATTTGGTATTTTTACACTAATGTACTACATAAACAAAACAGGGGAGATTACTTCTATCCCTGGGGATCAGATCCCTAGTGATCACTGATTATTTTTTCAATTTTTTTTAAGCTGGTGTTGTCTAGTAAACATTACTGGGATAGCTTTGCACTTTCTAGGAACCACCAACAGCTCAGCAGACTTTCTAAATAAACAGTCTGTCACTGGGCCAATAATCCCTGCTGAATTAATATTCTGACTATTAGATGCTCTGTCATAGGTCTCTTTTGCCACATGGAACACTACCAGGTATTTTAACTTCAGCTTCTGAAAGGGCTTCATCTGAAATAGCTACCAGCCCCCTTCCTTCCACAAAGTGAGACCAGCGTCTTCTCCTTACTTTCCTTATCAATCAAAGCCAGGGTGTGTTAAGAACCCTAAAGCACTGAACCAGCAGGCCACAGATGTGGCCTGTTATTGCAAGACTAGAGACAAGTACCAGGGATAGTAGTTTAGGAACCAGATGCTGGTAAGTCAAATACATGGAGGGAGTCTCTCTTCATATGGCTGTCATTCAAAACGGTGAACAATTCTTGAGAAAGAGCTAAAGATTGTTCTATGAGAGGAGCTTCAGACGGCCTGTGTTTGGCTGGAGCTTCAGAGCAGTGCTAACTGTAAAAAGAACCCTTCTGCACTCTGCTTGGCTTTGGTTGGTTGAAGTCGATCAGGTGAAACCATCTGACATCATTTACGCCTTTAGAACTGGTGAGCCATTGCTCAAAGAACATCCTCAAGAATGGTGTCTTGAGCCTACAGTGTGTTTCACTTTACCCTTCAAAACAGGCTTTCTGGTGTCAGTCATCTTTGACAGAGGTAAAAGCAAATTCAAGAGGTATCTTACTTGCCTTCTGCCTTTCTGCGTCCCACTTCTGAGGCATTCCCTGAACCTCCACAGGAGCAGAGGTACTAACATGTCGTGCAAAGTTCATAATGAAAGTAGTGTTTACTTTCTTTAAACTGTCAGGTTACTCATGTTCATCTTAGTCATGCCACGGGCTTGGTAAGAAGAAACCATACAACTTAAATCTCAGGAATTGTTCTGAAGGACTAAACAATGAATTGTTATGAAGGACTAAACAATGAATTGTTCTTGTGTCTGTTGACAAATGATAGCGAATGACTTGAAAAACAGCTATTTCATCCCAAGGTTAGGCGGGTAACTCTACAACAGAGCTGCCAGCTGGCTGATATATGCCCTCTTGTGTTCATCAAATTCTGTCTAATTCTTCTGCTGCTGCTCAGTGTACCCAAGCTGCAAGGCTGCCCTGGGGAGCGGTGTAGCCACGCTCCCGAGTTCGGGCTCGGCTGCTCGTTCCCCTGGTGAATTGAGGAGAACAGTACTTCCATCTTTTTGCAGCAGATAGTTCTGCTTGCAACTTGCAGTGGGATTATTTCCCTGGCAGACGCTCAAAGGAAGACTGAACTGGGGTTTTGCTAATAATGTGTGATTTCTGTGACTTGTCTTCCATAGCTGCCTTGAATCCCGAGTTAATCTAGGCTGTATATTTTAAGTACATCGCGAGCGCAAGTCTGAAAGCTTGTCACCCTCTGAGCTTTGTGCTGTCTATAGAAAAAGAGGCAGCACAGGATACATGTGCAGAGCTGACAGGTGTGTTAAAGCTTGATGGTCTGTATCCCCCTTTGTCTCATACTTAATCTTGAAAAGACTCCATTTTGTAGTCTACGAAACACTTTTCTGTAAATCCTTTAGGCTTATTATAACATGTGTGATTTAACACAAAGTCCAACTGAAAAAAAAAGGGCACATGCATTTGAGCAGAGACTATGGTTTATTTGAAGACATAAGTTCGCAAAGAAAATTCATCTCTGAGGCAAAGCTAAAAGTTATGGAGCGGTACCTCTTAGGGGCACTTTTTAATTAAGTTCAGAAGTCTGTACAGGAATTCTTGACGTCAGAGCAGAGCAGCCATACTCTGTCTCTGGAAAAAGGCAATCACTTCTAGGTAGACATCTGAAGTAAGTTTCTTTCAATATCCTGCTAAAGGAGCATAGCTGAGTGATTCAGGTGTGGCTGTCTACTGTGTAGACAGGTGAAGTTGGGTGAGATGTACCTCACCCTGCGTGCTCGTACATGTCCTCTTTCGTCATGTGTTTCTCCATTTAGCCTCCCTTTTTCCTATTTTGTCTCTTGTGAGGGCACGAAGCAGAAAGTTTGCAGGCTTTTTGGGACGATGATGCGTTTTTTCTTTTCACTTTTTCTTCCCTCCTTTTGTCTTGCCCCAGCTCTCGCTCATATCTTAAGACCGCACGACTTTGCATCTCTTGGAGAAGCCATGCGGATTGCAGCACAACTGTGAAATACCGCAGTGTCAGGAGCTGCATAAGAACAAATCGCTCCATTAATTAGTCTGTCTGTAGGTTCTTTAACAACAGCTGTTTCAGTGTGGAAGTTTGGTGCTGTGTATTGCAGATGTAAGATGTTGCTGAGTGAAGTCTTAATTTGGAAAACTTGGATGTTTCTCAAAGGCAACTGTATTTTATATAACTATTTTGAACTATTAAATAGTAAAGTGGTCTTAGAAGTTCTTGCTGTTGAGGCCAATAGAAATTCATGGTGCATCTTTCATTGACTCACTACTTTTTTTTCTCCTGTTTGTTAATGCATTTTCTTAGAATAAACTTTAAGGAGCAATCTTATTCCGCCTCTCTAAGTATTCAGGAAGGTCTTTGTCTTTGCAGATAAAAGAGACTTGAGACTTAAACACTGAAGCTGTTGTCCCAACCTAGTGAACCCAGTGAATTTTTAACTGTTTTTCTTTTCTCCTAAGCGGACATTGGTAGAGAAGCAGAAGCTGCTGACCCAGCAACACGAAGATGCCAAGGAACTGAAGGAAAACCTGGATCGTCGAGAGCGCATTGTCTTTGACATTTTGGCGAACTACTTGAGTGAGGAGAACTTAGCAGACTATGAGCACTTTGTAAAAATGAAGTCAGCCCTCATCATTGAGCAGCGAGAGCTTGAGGACAAGATCAAGCTGGGGGAAGAGCAACTGAAGTGTCTGACTGATAGCCTCCAACCCGAACGGCTCAAATAAGAGGATTGAGTTTGACCAAGGATGTGAAAAACGTGAAAGAAGGAAGGGATGGGGGAGTTTCCAAGTATACAAATGAGTATCTTGGCTTGTCTGAGTGTCCGGTAGAGAAACAAGTGCACAAGAGAAAAATAGCTCTCACAACAGCAATAATGCTCTCTTTCATATTTTTTTTTGGGGGGGTGACGTATTTAATTTTTTAGAACACGTTTATATTGCTGGACTCTACAGCTGTTTCTCATTGCTTAACTTAGAGAAAACTCCACAGAAACAGATAGACTCTTAACCCTTCTGCTCAGTAAGTTGAAAGTCTGTGGCAGTTGTGCATGCAAACAACAGAGTTTTTTAGAATAGGTTGTATACTTCCTTTATGTTCAGATGCTGTACAGACTGCTGGGAAGCCAACAGCAATTTATGAATGCACACCAATTTAGAAGCTCTATATTTAGTGGCTTTTTTTTTTTTTTTTTTTAAACACATTAAGTAGGGGAAGCGTGCATCTTGCAGCTAATATATTCAGATTGCTGAAATGTAGTGTCACTCTGATCCTGTGGCATCAGACACTTTTTTGTAATATTGTATATAGGATGGCACTTTCCCCTCACAGAAAATAACTTTACAATCAGTCTCAGTTAAACACTTCTTAAACCAGCTTGCAAATCACCTAATGGCTACCTTGCTGAAGATTTTTTTAAAAATTATTTTACAAGACATAATTGTATACCCTCTTACTGCAATGCAAGTAATTTTCTTTACCAAGTTGTACTTGATTTAAGAAACAGGCTGGAAGTACTGTGCTGACTTTGTTCAAAACATTTCTCATCTAAATTATTTAGAAAGCTCATTTGCTCTTTCTTGTGCTTTTTATGCATGTTTTTTATTCTTCCTCCCTCAAAACTGCTACACTTCATGAAAATAAATGTAGGCTAAGGACACTGCTTCTGTATTTCTTCTGATTGTTCAACATCGTGATGGTTCTATATAGACAGTTAAGTTACGCTGAAGTTGACCTACATAACGCTGTTCGTTCTTTCCTCTTTCTCAGACTACCAAATGCAATATAAACAACTTCTGCCATGTAAATACTGTGCATTACTCAGAGCAACTCTGCTTTGTAACTGTGAACATAAGTGGGTTTTGTTTGTTTGTTTTTTCCATTGCACAATGATAAATGAGAGGATGCCAGTGCACAGTATCGGGTTACTGGTTGTGTTCTACTAATACTGCCATTGACTTACAACGGATGATTTCCAGTCGCTCTAAAAAGAGGTGCTAACTCATGTTTTAGCGCAGTAATATGTTATGCTGACTTGCTCAGATACCTACAGAGAAATTCTGTAGCGTCTAAATGTCAAGTTCTACCGTTAAGAGAAAGTTTTGCAGGCAAAGGAAAGTCTTGCATGACTTTGTGTATATGCCATTTACGTTGTTGTACAGAAAACATGTATCTCTCTGTAGACAAACAGGTTGCCCAACAAGAAGCCATTTTCGAGGCGGATGTGGATGCCGGTCTGTAGCTAAGCAGGTTGAAAATACAAGTAGTTAGGTGTTGAAAAGAGAGAGAAAATATTTCTTCCCACTATTCCTGCAGTGGCAGCATTCACAAAAGGCTTTCTGTCCTTCTTACCTGAATCCTCTCTTTTGTGAGGAGAGAACCAGAGAGGCGCTGATCAGCAAATTCCTTGCGAGTTGGGGAGCGGAGCAAAACTCTTCTGGAACCAGTTCCTTTCCAGGCAGGTGCAAATGTTAAAAGAACTGTTGCCCCCCTTATAGTGCACTACTTTGTATACCTGGACCAAATCTTTAATGAAATTATGTTTGATATATATCAGTTGAGGTCAAGTGGAGCTACCACTTGACAAGACCTACAGCTGACCGTAGTTTCTTCCTCCTAGTTCAGAAACGTAGTCTCTGGCATCTCACAGTTATTTGCTGCTATGTTCCTAGGACAAGTGACCCCTTTGTCCTTAAACTTACTCCTTAACCATAACAAACCCCAAACTAAACAATTCCCAAATAAATTATGCTTGTCTTTTAGCTTGGAGAAAAGTGTGCATTGTTTTATCTGTGGCATTTTAAAAAATTTTACGTATTGTGGTTACTCTGAAATGTGTATGTGAAATGTGAATAATAATATAATTACAATGTGTTTGTATACAGTACTTTGATTTAGATCTTTCTGATAAAAGGTAGCAATATTGTGAACGCTATATATATATATATATTATCCTTTTCACAGAACAGTGCGTAGACACCATTCTCTCCTTTTCTTTTTTTTAAAGCTGTGCTGAAAATCTCTCACCCTGCCTGAAGTTGGCTGCCCCCCAATGTTATATGTAAATCTGTAAATAGCTATACTGTTGCTTTTTGAAAAAAAATCTGGTGCTAATGTTTTGCCTTCGGCATCCTGGGGATGGCTGTTTCTTCACCTTACATTGTTCTCAATTCTAGGTCTCTTTGTATAGTGAAAGATTCCCACTATGTTTCTCCAACTGTTTGGATCCTGCAGCCCAGAGTGAAAATGTACAGTTTTCCTGCCTGACACTTAACACTTACCTACTGACAAATGGTATTGCTTGACTTTAAGAAAATAAACTGTATATTTCAATGCAGAGTTAGATTTTTGTGTGCAGTTTTAACTGTCAAAACCTCCTGTTTTGCTGTGCAGTGTTAGCCACCTTGTGGAGCTTACCAACAGGACCTGTAGCTTTTCAAGGCCAGGCCAGTTATCTGATGGTCTGAAGGAGCTTCTGTCTTTTCACAGATTAATGTGTTGGCTTAACTGATCGTTCTCAAGTTCCCAGTGTAAGTAAGTACCAGAAATGTGTTCATGTCTATTCAGTATTTGAAGTGCATGAGTATGGGAGGGCAGAAAGAAAGACGTGTTATGAGATGGATAAAATAAATCTGTCTCTGGCGACCTAGGCAGTATATACCAGGGAAGGAGTTCAGATTTTTCTACTTGGGCAACTACACTGTTTTGGCTTGATCCCGTGTTTAGAATTATATTTCATGTGGAGATATCTAAAGCCAGTGGTTCTCCAGATTCTTTGCAAGAACAGATCACTGTGAACTCTCCATCTTTCACAGACTTCCGCAGAAACTGTTTGTTTTCCGTTTGATGAGGGTTCTCAAATTAACAGCAGAATCTTCTGCCTGATTCGGAAACACTGTCAAGTGCACACAACTTTGTTGTAGGGGTGACCACAGATAATGTTTCATGGCTTGATAAGTCATCCTGGAAATTAATTGTGACGGTTTTTCTTGTAGAAACTACCTGGGAAAAGGAAGTCAGGGAAGGAAAAATACTTGGGTATTTGTAGGACTTTTCTAAACTTCTAAGGGGGCTTTTTGCCCCCTTTTTCTCTCCCTTTGCATATCCATGCAACCACCTCTTTGTGCCTGCTTTCCTGGGCACTTGGTGTAATCCAGGATGGCAGCAGAAGGTAATTTCTTTCCCAGACTACAACAGCCTGCCTACAAGCGGAGCACGTATAATCCTTTCAAGACGGGCCATGCTTAGGACCTTTTTCCTCAGTTGCAGCCGTGTGTGCAGATACTTTAGACGGCTGTTGTTTATCTTAGGCTAAGAGTTTTATTTCAGTCAAAGCAGCTGAACCTTTCCTGAGACCAAGGCTAGTAAAATGGTTTTGTTTGGGGTTTTGTGTTTGGTTTGGTTTTTTTTTCTCCTATGTTAAAAATTCTCACAACTCCTTCATTTTTAGGTGCTTTGATATCTCTGTCTCGGAGGCAGTTTCCTAAATTTGGCAGGGGGAGGTGGCCTTGTGACTAGGCTGTGCCTTCTGCTACTGTCAGTATGAGTGGAGTCTATGGCTACAAATCTAATTCTTATTTCCTCTAATTCTCCTGGATGCAACAAACTGGTACGGTTAACAAGAAACTTACCCACTCACTGCCATTACCTGTTGCTTCCTGCTTCGTTTGAAAACCTTGCCTGGTGCTGGCTGCTGCCACGGGTGGGAGACTGAGAATTATCTGCACTGCTGGCGTGATGGTTTCTGGCATCTTGCTGGGATGAAGCAGGATGGGGAATTCTGTGCATCTCCTGCTCGCTAGGAGCAAGTTGTTAAGCTAAAATACAACAGTACCACTAAAGAAGAATCGGATTCCCACCACGTGCCCAATTCTATTGAAATATTTTTTTTATTTGCTATTTGTGATTGCCTGTCTTGACATGGGAGAAAGTTTAATTAAAGGAAATAGATTTGTGACAGTGGAGCTGAAGATTTCAAAGGTGTCGAAAGATACATAAGAATAATCATACTTCATTTCAGTAACATAAATCTCCAGCAAAACGGTATCTGAATGAATGCTACAAGTCACAGGTGAGCATATTCAAGAATCCTAGATCTGTGTTCATATATTTTCATGGAGTCGGTGAAAGAAAGGCTTTTCTTAAGCCTATACTAAGTTGCGACTATGTTAACTAAAACTTACTCATTCCAAGCAGCTTCTGTAGGAGCAGCCAATATTAGCTCTGAAAAAGCCGTGGCCTGACGTGCGTTACCAAGAGTTGTTAGTTTGCTGCTATTTCTTGCGATAGCGTCACTTGCTGGCTGCCTGATGGAGAGCATATTCTGTAACCCGGGTAATGGACGTGTAGTTACAAGAGTTTTACCAAAATGTTATTTTGTAGAGTCCAAAAGCCTGAGAGGAATTAACAAAATCCTCCTGATGAAGATTGTTCCAAGCATTTAGTTTCAACATCTGTTTCACTTCCCAGTTGTCTTAGTAAAGTGTTTGTTACCGATAAATTAGGCTTGTGTCTTTTCTAACAGCCTCGGAGAAATATAAATACAATGAGTAATTGCAGGCTCAATAACAAGCTATGGAAGATAAAATTATTTATCACAGTATCTAAATAGAAAAGCATGAGTCTTGTGAGTACCATTCACAGCCACTCCCAAGAGTTACAGCTTCAGCGGCTTCACACGCAGGTACGGTTCCTCCAAAGACAAAAAGGGAAACTGGGCTGTGATGATCGAAGCGGTCACCAAGTGACCTGAAAGGGGTGGAGCAGGTCAAGTTCTTTTTTATTAGTAATGGGGTGATACAGATCTCAAGGAAGTGAAAGCTAAGAAAACCTGGAAGGATCAGTGCCCTGAAGGAAGAAAAACTAAACCAGCAGTGAAGTGCATCAGGGCTGTGTGTTTCCTGCTTTTCTCTTTCTCTGTACATGACACAGCAAAAACATACTGCCTCCATGTGCCAGGGCAAGCATTTTTAATTACTGTAGTGTAAACAAAAAAAAACAAACCTTAAAGCATCTTTGAAATTTAAACTCGAAATGTCAGATTCTCAGGTCTTGCCGTGTGAGAAGGAGCCCATCGTGCTGTTAAATGCATGCAGTAAATGCCCCTTTCTTGCCTCGGGAGACACCGGCGCGGCTCTGGCACTGACGAGCGCTCGGCATTGAGGAAGAAGTCATCCTTGCGCACTAGTCATCCTAAATTCTCTAAACAGCCCAGCTAACTAGGTGTGCCGAGGGGCTTCGGTCACCTGGGCTGTGAGATGAGGGCATTTTCCATGTTGTGTGGCACACAGCGCACATTGACCAAGTGACCGACTTGGCTGCTTCTCTGGGGTTTTGCGTCCACAATTGCCACCTCTTAAGAGCTCGCTTCACCAACCAAACGGTTGAGGGCAGAGCAAATATCTAACTACTGCTTAAGCTGGACCATCATGTGCTGCCGGGAAAGCACAGTCCAGAAAGCCAGAAGCAAAGCAGGCCTGGCATTTGGGTATCAATAGGGAGTGGAGGATTTTGGGTGCCAGTTGCTGGCACTGCTTACATAGTTTGTGGTAGGCAATCAGTGAATTAAAAACCGGAAACAGGCCATGGAGAGGGGTGACCGGAACCCGCCGCTCTGCCCTACCTACCCTCCAGATGCTCAGGTAGAACATCAGGCTCTGAATCCAAGCTGGAAGTGCTGGCGAATTGCAGCAGTAAGCGAAGTGCCAAAGGCTGTTGAGGATACAGCTGCAGATGCACCTCTCTCCTCTCGGTTTTTTTCCTAGTCTGAGGTGCCTGGGTGTAGACACTGATACTAACAGCAGTACTGAAGCCCAGCTCTTCAGTGTGTATGGACTGCTAGAGCCGGATTACCATGGAGGTACGTAGCTGGGCTTGCATACCTGGCACACAAGCTAATTGGCCTTGATTGCCATTATAGGCAAGCTGAGATAAGGTTACTGAAAGAGTTTCTTTCAACCCAGATACCTCTCCCTTCCCAACTTCCTTCTCTTTCTCTAGGAAGATAAAGCTCCTAATTTAGGCATTGACATTAAAAATGTGATTAATCCATGCCATAGGCGCCTAAAAGCATTAAATTCTGAAAGCCCAGGTGTTGTGGGACACAGTGTTAACTGCAGGTCCGTTTGCCAAATGTCTGCACACACCGAATCCTTTTGATTTGAATACAGAAGAGACATCTCTGGCGATGGAGATCTAGGGATTCTTACAAAACTTTGCTCAGTTACTGTCTTCTCCAAATACTCTGTGTGTGTTTGCATATATTTATAGTTTGAGAAGTAAGCAGCTTTTCCTTCTATATTTACTGCAACGGGGAAAAAGAGAAGTAGGTGAGTAAACTGTTGTCACGCTGGTTTTGCAAAGGTGGAGTTATTTATTTAGACCAGCATTTTTACACGGTGGGCAGTTCCACCAAACAAATAAGAGAGATGATTACAAAAGAGGCACAGTGGTACTGGTCGTCACTTGCCACATACATGGCAAACAACGAAAAGGAAAGCTGTATAGGGCAAGACTGGTAGTCTGGGTGTGTTCAAACAAGTCGCCGTTTCATACAGTGACATGCAAAGCAAATAATCAAAGAGCAAGTGGTGCAGATCACATGGAGGGGGTTGTGGAATATAGACCAGAAAGCAATGAACCCCAAAAACCGTGTGGGGTCACTGAGTGAACAGCTCATACAAACTCTGTGCTGTAGGGAAAAGGCTGAAACGGTGCCTTGGAAGAAAAGGGGAACATGGGGAAAATAGTATCTTGCTATGCAATATTACTGAAGACTTCCTAAAACATTGTGTCTAGTTCTACTATCCATATCCAATGCAAAGATGCTGAAAAACTGGACAACATGAAAAGGGACTCATCTAAATTATCAGAGAGTAGAGAGAGTATCAAAACTGAGATTTAAAAATTGCTATGTATGCGCTACCCAGCATCGCACACAAAATGAGACTCATCTAGCAGAGAAAGTCCTATTAAGAACCCGCGAGCACAAGACAGACGCATGAAAATAAAAATGAGGTGCAAACTTCCAAGTGTGTCAGGAGTACGGTGCTGTTGTCCTGAACGGCGGGGAAAGTGCAGTGTGAAGGTCGGGTGTGAAGCCTCTGGAAGTCGGGAAACTCGGAATGAAAATTTCATGGTCACCATAAATCCACCTTTTGTGTTTGAAGCTCTTACATTACATAGCCACATACCAAGGTGTGACTGCTTCGGTAAATATTTATATTGCCAACGGTTTTATAGCTGGGGTCTTAAAAGAGCAGAGGTAACTGTAACATGTGGCTTTTGTAGAGTGACAGGTCGGGAAAGCGGGTGGGAGTTTGCGTGCCCTGGGCTGGCACGTGGGGCTCGAGTGCTCCAGGCGGCACGTCTCAGTCAGACGATCTTTCTTCTTCCATCACAGACCCTCTCCGCACACGCGCCTACAGGAATTGCCACGAACTCTTCTCTGTGTGCTAGTTCGGTTACCTACTGTTTTCGGTTAGCTTTTGTTTTCCCTTGTGTTTTCTGACAGAAGGCGTTGTATGTGGGCGAGTCTCCCACCCGTGCTCCCAGACACTCAGCTGTCCGTAAAAACATTTCCCTGGGCCAACGTAAAGCTCATCTCACTTCATCGGCTCCTTCCAGGTGGTTGCCCTCCCTTTTTGAGGGAGCACGTGTCGTTGGAGGATCGATGGCCTTTCATCTCCTTTGCCTTGTAATTTGTGAGCTGGCTGGGTCGCGCTCTGAGGGGAAGCAGGGGCAGGTTGACACCTCTTTCCCCCAGCGCCCAGGTAAATGACAGACAAGCACAAGGATAAAAAGTGGAGCTGTCTTACCTTTGAGGCAAAGTTGCTGCAATAAAATGCTTTTGAAAAGCAGCTGCCCTTCGTGTGTTTCGGGAATTTGCCCCGTCCGGAGCTCTTTACGGAACTGCATCCTTCTGCTCCCCACTGGCTTCCTGCTTGTGGTGATAAGGTAGTTCATAAAAAAAAAAAAAAAAAAAAAAAAAAATCTATTTTGCTTTCTGCAGAATCCTATTTTACTTGTGCTCTGTCTCGCCAGGACATTTTGTATTTATTTCCTACTGCGTCAATCTTCAAAGGGCATTGGTTGGTTGTAAAATCAGAGTCATCATACAGCTATGACGATAACCAGGAAGGGGGGTAAAGGCACAGAAAAACTTTTAGGGTGTCGGTAAAGAACCTGAAGATCTTCTCGTAGTTGAGGTCATAACCATGATCAGCTAATGAGCAACCAGTGATTCACATATTTCTCCTAAAGTGGTACTTTACTAGCGCCCCGTCATTTGTGCAGGAAGTTGCTTTGTAAAGCTTTAAAACCCTCACGATATGTTGCCAGCTAAAGGTTTCTATCGATCTCTTGCTTTCGTTCCCTTTAACAGAAACTTATAGGAATTGGATTTTCTTGTGACTTCTAACGGCTGATAAGAACAAGCTGCTCAGGCAGCTCCAACGAGGTGAAAAAGCGTGGAGTTGTAACACTGCGGCGCTCTCGCAGTGCAGAAACGCTGCCAAGGCGGCGAGAAACCCGCGTGTGACATGTTGATAACATCCTCCCATCAGGTGGTCTTTTCCACTAGCTCTAAAATGTCAACAAGTCTGAGGGAAATGTCTTTGTTAAGCTTTGAATGACCTACTTTTGGGTATCTGGGAATAACCAGAAGACTACCCAAACCACAAGAGTGCATCTAATTTTAGCAGCCCTTCATTTTGTGCAGACGAGCTTCTGTGTTCTGCAGCTCCAGGAAAGAACATTGATTTCTTGCTGAGCCAAAGACAAATTTTATTTGTTTTAAATCAGCCCCTTGTTGAGTCACGATCACAGTGAAATCATCCCCCTTGAAATTATTGAGCCTGTAATTGTCGTCTCAATTTTGCATCAAAAACTAATACTGAGCCCATTGCAAAGGATCTGTGGTTGCTGGTCTCTGAAGAAGACATCTAAGCAACCCCTGCCGCAGATAATCTGGGCAACTGTGTTTTGTGTGTTTGAATTTCCCCCCTTGTTTTTAAGTCACTGGTAGTAAAAGGGTTGACTTCTTCATAGGAAGTTTCTGCGAGTCTTCTAGCTCAGTTATAGGGGCAATCCAGGAAAGGTTAAGGAGGAAAAGGGTTGCTAGCGTGACAGCACAGAGTCTGAGGACACCACTGGTGGTGCTTGTCGATGGTAGATGAAAGATCTCTGACATAGTTTGGATAGAGGAAGCACTGAAAAAAGTATTTGACCACTGAGAGGGATATTAGTGCTGTGCAAGACTGTTTGGAAGGAAGCAACTCCAGACAGGGGTATGGGCAGTCCGCTGGAGCGTTAGACCAAAACTTGTTTTTAAATCTCGCTCTCACTAGACCGAAAAAGTATAAACAGAACTAACACAGAGGATGGCAGGCGCTGAGCATTTTGGACACTTATTTGGGACTTCACAAAATAGAAATCAAAGCCAGCAAAATGCAATGACATAAAGGCAGTAGCACAACAAAACTATCACCAAGAAGTAGCTCCAGTTGTCCTGCTTATGGACATACAAGTGAAGATTTTAATCATTCTTTTGCTAAACTACGAGGACATCCTAGTGTCCTGGAGATAGAGAACCCTCCCAGCTGATGGCACCACCATAAAAGCAAGCAGCACCCGCTGGCAGCTATGAACGGGGTGACCGTAGTTTGGGAATGTGTTAAGTATCTGCTAATGTCTGGTGTCTCCCCGTGGAGTGCGCTTCTGAGGCAAGCCTTGGGCAGTCTGACCGCTGCACGCTTCCAGCCTTAGCCAGGCTTGGCAGGACAAAGAGAGTGACAACCACTCTGAAAGTCAGGCTGTTTAACAACGAGCCCTTTGCCATGCTACGACAGCAGCGCCCTGCCCCAGAGTCGCATTCAGGAACACGGGGAGGATCCTGCTGTGGCCCGTCCATTCCACCACCGCTAACCGCCTCCATCTGCAGAAGAACACGGAGCCTATCTGCTTGGAGGGCTCCCAGTCCCCTTTCCTGGAAGATTTCTACCCCCTTCCTAAGGCGTGTGTGGTGAAGTGCGAGGGGGTTTAACCCTTTCAAAAGCCCATCTTGCTTTTGGGTGTTTATTATTGTAACAGCTGTAGAGTTTATATATGCAGGTGCCCGGTGTTCCGTTTATGGGATTAGCCTCAACGGGTGGCCAACGATTGCCATGAGGTGATTGCACGCTCTCTAAACATGCGTCTTCATCTTTTAAATGTCCTGCTTTTTAGTGTCATTTAACATACTGTTGATAATGTCTTTGTGATCCGTGTTTGAAGTGGCACGGGCAGAGTGTCTACAGACGCTGGGCTGTGAAGCACTTTGCCTGCGTTTGGTGAAGTTGCTTGTCTCATCTCTGAATTTCCCAGGTTTCAAAGGACAACTTAGTTCGGCCATAAAGGCACGCAGTTAGGAAAGGTGTTTATGCAAATATTTGCCTCAGACTTAGCCGTGGTTTTCGAGCCCCACGCTTCGATTCAGTGCTGGATTTGAAGAGGTGTTGGTCTGATGGTCTGCTGAGGACAAGCGGTGACAAAGAGCGAGGATGCACCAACTCTAATCCCCAGTCGCTGCGGGCAGGGAGGCTGCTGTGTCTCCTGGGAGAAGTAACTCTCGTCTCGAAACAAAAAGCCAGACAGTTCTTGTACCAGAGCCTCCGAGCTGTTTGCAGGGCTCTGTCTGCTGCCTGTTTGGTACCACTCATTCAGTGTATCTTGCAACAGCATCTTAATTTCAGGCTGGTTTTTTCAACATGGCAAATGAAAGGAAAAATAACTTGAAACAAATATTTCCTGTTCTGTGGTATTTAACAATGAAATTTTAAACCACAGAAGGGACCGGGCTTGATCTGAAGGTCTTTGAAGTCAGCAGAACTATTCCCATTGATTTCAGTGCCCTTTGGGTCAAGGCCACAGGAGGAAGAAAGCAAATGTTTTCTGCCCAAAAAAGTATTAACCATTGGCATTCAAAGAACAATAAAGTCTGACGTGTAAAATGTGTTTCTTTAAATACGGCAGTCAGAAACTTTATTTACTTTCCATCTGCTTCCTAATAATTTGCCACTAATACGCTAAAAAGGAGTAACACATGTACAGAAGTCATAATCATACACTGAGGAGAAAAAAACCCACTTAATACTGTCGTGTGCTTCTATTCCACTTTGTGACAGTGATTATTTCTCACTAATGCAATGGTGCTTATGCTGCTCGTTATATTATCACAGACTAAGACTGTAGATTTCCAACTGAATTAAACTTCACTGCACTGATGGCGGTTGACAAATACATCAAAATTATTACTCTTTCTGTACAATTTAATCTTTAAAAGTCCTAAGGTGTTTTTTTGCAACTGAGAAGAAATAGGTCAGAGATACGGAGGGCCACAAAGATGATGAGAGGGCTGGAGCACCTATGCTATGAGGACAGGCTGAGAGAGTCGGGGTTGTTCAGCCTGGAGAAGAGAAGGCTCCAGGGAGAACTTATAGTGGCCTTCCAGTACCCAAAGGGGGCCTGCAGGAAGGATGGGGAGGGACTCTTTATCAGGGAGTGTAGTGATAGGACACGGGGTAACAGTTTCAAACTGGAAGAGGGGAGACTTAGATTGGATATCAAGAAGAAATGTTTTACTGTGAGGGTGGTGAGACACTGGAACAGGTTTCCCAGAGAAGTTGTGGATGCCCCATCCCTGGAAGTGTTCAAGGCCAGGCTGGATGGGGCTTTGAGCAGCCTGGTCTAGTGGGAGGTGTCCCTGCCCATGGCAGGGGGGTTGGAACTAGGTGATCTTTAAGGTCCCTTCCAACCCAAACCATTCCGTGATTCTCTGATTCTGTCATACAGAATTTGGGAGGCAAAGAAGTGTTGTTCTGGGAGTAGTGTAGGGCTTGCTACTCCTAGCCCACGGTTACCCAAATAGGCTGCATGCAGCAGCTTCGTATGTAAAATCAGCAATAGGTTTGCCTGCAAATTTTGTCTCACACAGTTATTAAATCCAAGCAAACAAATCTATCTGCCAGCTGCCAACTGCCTAAGGATGCTGTCCTTCTGAATCAGCAGACCCATCACTATGTCAAAAGGCCGTACTCAAGTCTCACACATGACAACAAGCCCACTGGGGTCTGAATGTCTTGGGCTTTTTTGGCACGCAAAAGCAAAGCCTGAGTAGCTGAGTTTGCCTGCACAACAAGCCAACACCATCTAGCTGTGACCAGCCAGAGAGGAGATCCCAGCCTGGCGAGCTGCAGGAGGAGAGAGGACTGTGTTGGCACAGCCAGGCTGTGGTACCTGCATGTGAAACCGGTGAATCAGCGTCAGCTGGAAGATACAGCAAGAGAGGAGGAGATTTGGATTAAAGGTGATGCAGAAAATCAAAGGGTACGGATTAATGCCATTTTGCAGCCGTCTTTAGTTGTGGCAGTGACCAGCCATGGTGTGTGTTACAGGTGAGAAGCATTGTTCAATGAGGTCTTCCCATTTCAGGATACTTCCGTGAAATAAACGTCCTCATTTTTCAACACCAGCCCTGGAAATGTCCTCCCGCTGTAGGAGTCAGGGCATCGTTTGGAGCTGAGCACAGTTTATTTGAGGTTTCAAAGCGGAGAAACCAGAATGGAGTGAAGAAGTCTCTCACCATTTTTAAGAACCATTATTTACATTCACGGGAAAACCACAAAGCAAGGCAAACGTAACATAATTAAAAAAATGTGTTGGGATTTTTTTTTTTTTTTTAAACATCGGAGATAGCAAGCATGGTACTATTTGTACTAAAGTATGGGTGCTACCAACCACAGTCCAACACGAGACCAGTTCAGCTTAAGTTTACTCCTTGGAAAATCTCCTCCTCCTCCTCCCCTGTGTTTCTTCCCGCTGCAGAGCTGCACTAACTTGGGTTGCAGCAATACAGGAGGAAAATTCTAACAAAGAAGAAAGAGTTGTGAAATCACTTCATTCTCTTTCAGATGAGAATTCTGTGTCCCTCAGGCTGTCAGGCTGGGACATTGTGGTGGTCTCAGGCTGGAAAATCATGTCATTGCAAAGGCAGATTTTCTGAAAGGGTGTCTTAGAGAAAACTGAATTTTCCGCGGAAGTTATCTGTATTCTTCAGTAAGTGCTTTACAGCGGTTTAAAAAAAATGGCATACGGTAAAGCTTTCATATTTTTATAACATGTTAATGATTAACTGACTTCCTACATCTTTGTTGACTTAGTGGGAGAGTGACAAGGAACTGTGAGGTACCTATTTGGTAGCGTAACAAGTCGGACAATTTGCACGGGCATTTTTTTCCACCTCCCTTCTGGAACTTGCTTTGTCCAGCTGACACTGCTTCAAAGCCTTAGGCAACTCTCAGACTCACAGAAGTAAGTCTCTTTCTGGTTTTTTTATGCGACTTATTTTATGAAGTGCTGATAGAGAACAGATGGAGAGAGATTTAAATATTTATTTGTTTCCTATAAAGAATGTTTTCCCAACTGGGAATTGAAGAATTAAGTTTTCAAGTATTAAACCATAGGGATATTACTAAGAAGAGACCTTCTTAATTACTACGCTCTTGGGGGTTTTTTTTAAACTCGCTTTCTGCTGCAAGACTTAGATTGAACAAAGGATTTGGTTAGTAAGCCATGTCCAGTATAGACCAATAACGCTGCATCTAGGCTATAAAACTTTACAAAAGCAGGATTTGAAGATTAATTTCAAAATGCATGCAGTGCCTGGCAATATCTAAAGCAAAAATATTTGCTTAAAACATGAAATAAATGGAAATAAATGAATGCCTGCTTACATAGGCTGGGAAAAATAACTCTGTGCGTATTTTATATAGGAAGAGTTTATCATGAGCTTTCTCTTCAAGGTGTTTACAAGTTGCAGCAGAATTTCAACAGGCAGACGGGCTGCAGACAGGGAGACTCATACTTTGCTCTTCTATTGATTACAATTTTTAGTGTGCTTTATTTTAGCTGTGCTATCACTTACAAAGAAACAAGCACCATCTCCTACCCTTTTGGAAAGCTCTCCTTTCAGCCACTCACCTGATGTCTATGAAGGAAAACCTGGTCGTCTGGTTGCTGTGTGCAGGTCGCGTGCTCTCCCATTCCCCCTCCTGTAGGCAGCTCCTCACGCACTGTTGGCACAAGCGACGCGCATTCCTCCAAACAGGATGCCCATGCGGCACGTCCAGGCTGAAGCTCTGGGTGCTTCAGGCTGTCTTCTTTTCTCCTGCAGGCACCAGGCAGCATTAGCTCCCATTCTCTTGGCTGGAAGGTGACTTCTTCTGGGTGACATCTTCCCATGTCCCAAGCCTGTACTGAGTGTCCTCATCTTCCCAGTCGTGTGGGATCTCTCTGGGACCTGGATGTGGTCGCCTTAGTCACACTCCTGACCCCTCAGCGCTCTTTCCTCTGTGCCAGACACCCAGAGTAGGCAAGCTTTTGGGCTTCCCTCTGCTTTCTGAAGCTTCCTGAGAGGTTCCCATCCCAACATAGACAGTGTAGCTGTCCTGGTTTTTCAGGGGCTGTCATTCCTGGCATGTCCCTAAACTGTTCTACTTAGGCTCTAAATGGAGCTCCCTTCAAGGCAGAGGCAAAACAATCTGTAGAAACTCTCATAATATGGGGTCTTCTGGGTCCTGGGTCAAGCCGACTGTCATCTCGCTGCCTACAAGCCTGCAACATTTCCTCATTTAACAAGAGCTTAAGCTGGGCTCAACCACCGAGAAGTAAATTGGGGCCTGAAAAAACAGTGAGGAATATATAGAAATTATCAGTTTCTCTTCATCCTACCATCAAAGCAAATCAAACAAAATCTCTTCCTGAAATAGGCAAAGAACTTTTACGCAGCTAAATTTCAAATGTATTCTTACTCAGTGGAACAGAAGTGAAGACTGCTTTGGTTTACTTGTTTTGAAACACACTGAGAAAGTGGAAGCAGCAGAATTTATAACACTGGATGTTGGCATTTGGAAGGGGGTACGTAAGCTGTGTTAAATCTGGAGATACTCTATAATGACTTTTAAGACTCTATGCCCTACTAGTTTGTCTTTTCTAATTGAAAATGAGTATGTTAGTGACAGCTGAAACCTAAACATGAGACATCAGGGTTTGAGACTTCAGGCTTCAAGAATTTTCTGAATGTCCGGGGGACTGTTTTCAAGGAAGGGGTCATAAATGCAGGTAACTTTGTATACAGGAAAATAGGAGCAAAAGAATTGCCACACTGAGTGGTTGTTTAAATGTCTTTTGAAAAAGCTAGGAATAGACTGATTTAGCAGTCACTGCCAGCAACTCTTGTGTCAGGGACTGCAGCAAGAAGATAACCTTAGAGATAAAGCCACTCTTAAACCAGAGCTGTCCTGAAAAAGTGATGACAGAAGGATGAAAACATTTCTTAGGTTCTCTCCTAGACACGTCCAAACTCAAGGATCTAAAGCATAAGTACAGTCTTTGAGTATCATGTCAAGGATCATGCAATTTGTGTAAGACTTCCACAAATTCACATGACAAGCCCCATCTCTGTCTCATGCTTCCCCGCAGACTCTTTCTGTATCTGAGGTCTTTTGTGGCAGGTGTTGATGACTGGCCCATCCAGCTCTGCCTGGTGCTTCAGGTCCCAGAGGGGGAGAGATACAGCAGAGGGGCAGCTGCTGCTGGGGAATGTATTACCTAGCACGTACCAACCTCTAAAGAACCTCTACTAAATGGCAAACTCCCTCCATGCACATTCACTGAAAGCTAGTGTCATCTGGCCCTCAACCCATCATATGAAACGATGCATTTAAAGACCAATCTTGCAGGTGATTGCATGGTTGGGCACGCTCTCCTATGCCACCCTACAAGTTGGACATCATCCCCTGGCACAGGCCCTCACCCCATGAGGGAGTCTGAGACCCAGTAACCTGAAAAGCCCACATGCTAATTAATATTTACACACACTAATTAAAAAAGTATGCTAGCCTTTTTTTCCTGCATTTACCTGGAGATTTTCTAAAGTCTTTGTTTCAGGAGCTTAAGGCAGGTTGAGTTTTAGAAAGCAGATCTGAAACCCAGCTGAGCTATATAGACCCCTGAATGTAATTAAAACAGCTTTTCAGAGGACACAGTATTAATTCCAGAAGTGAAATGCATTTGATGCCATTTAGGTTTCTCTGCTCTGAGAATTGATATCATAGCCCCAGCCTTTTGTCACTAGCAATTACTGGAAGTAAAAGAAGCAATGACAAAATTTCAAGTAGAGCTCCACTTCTGTTTGCTCCTGCTGCTGAGAACATCAGGAGGTGCAACAATTACCTCTTCGACTGCAGCATTTCATTTTATTCCTTTTAAAGGTAAGCATGATACACAGATGGCCCCAAAAAGACTCTGTGAAACCACTTGGCAGTTGAGAGAGCAGCTTGCTTCCATTTTTTCTCCTAGAAGCAAGCTTGCAGCTGTAGGAAAGTCAACACAGCTCCCAGGCACCCTCATCTGTGTCTTGTAACTAAGAGGGGGAAAGTCCAGACTCATTCTGGCCCTGAAGTATACGGGCAATGGCTCAACACACTTTTCATAAACAACTACTCACTGTGTGATGCTTGATTTAAATATAAATAAGCAATAAAGATGAAAGGATCCTTCAAGTTTCTATATTTGGATGAATTCACTAGCACGTGTCAGCTTTTACTGTTAGCTTCTGTCTTCTGTGTGCAAATTTCCACTGAATGCTAGCAACTTTACATTTCGCTTTTACTCAAGTAGGGTATTTAGTTAAAAATACATCCATGAAGGACAGCCCTTCCAAATGAAGGAAATTAAAGATGTATTAAGAGAGAAAATGATAGAAAGGGACTACCAGGTGAGAAGCCTGTAGAAGCAGCTCTCCTTTTTTAGCTATTTTTTCTAGACTTTCCAAAGACTGTCCCCAGAAGCTGCTGGAATATTTGTTGCATTGGACTGAATCAATTTTAAATCAAAATGTTGATGAAATCATGGGAGACTGAGAGATGGAACCGTGGCCTCCTCTTGACACACTTCTTTTGCTTCTTTGGGTGGGAAGAGTTTTCAGTCATGCTCTTTGTCCACTGGCAGACACACCACATAGACCTAGTTTGGTCCTCCTGGCAAGATTGCCTTTGTAGGCTAGCTCCATCCCAGGAAAGAGCTGGCATGCAGACTTTGAATGCTGAGATCTGCAGCTCTGAGTGAGCTTCCAAATCAAGAACTGCATGCCAATAACACCGACTAATTATTCAGAAGACCTCCTGTAGCTGACTGAATATGAGTTCATTTGCCTTAGGAAATTTCATATAGTGATTGTGTTACGTCATAGTATTATTCAGACCATATAGGTAATCTTACTATACTAATTAAATTAATTCAAAATATTTATATAATTACTAAAGCGTGAAACCAGCCAATACATTATGCCAATTCTGTCCATGTTAGCACAGACTGCCATATGATCTGGGCTTTAAACTGTATTTTATCCAATATAGCTCTAAACATGCAGGGGCTGAACTTTCACATTTTTCTTTCAGAAGGCTGGAAAGGGCATCTGCACAGGGACCAAAAGGTTTTATTTAAAAAAAAAATAAAAAATAAAAAATTCTTTACTTTTTTATGTGAATGGCAAGTTAGTGATGGATCACATTCTTCCTTTCTGAAGGGGATGCCTCTGTCTTTGCAACCTCCAGGAAGGGCACTGCTGGTGTCAGAGCCGAGTTCAGCTCCTGCACTGCCTTCCAAGGATGGGGACTTGCGGAGGGACGCCCCAACCTGCACGCTGCTCATGGAACCCGGCTGCGGGGCGTGCTGCCGTGAGCCCCAGCCTGGCACAGGGCCCCGTCCCTCCTCTTGCTACCAGGTTTCTCCCTTCCTTCACCCCTTTCCTCCCTCCCTCCCTCCCTTCCTTCCTTCCTTCCTTCCTTCCTTCCTTCCTTCCTTCCTTCCTTCCTTCCTTCCTTCCTTCCTTCCTTCCTTCCTTCCTTCCTCCTCCTTCCTTCCTTCCTTCCTTCCTTCCTTCCTTCCTCCTTCCTTCCTTCCTTCCTCCCTCCCTTCCTCCCTCCCTTCCTCCCTCCATTCCTCCCTTCCTTCCTCCCTTCCTCCCTCCGTTCCTTCCTTCGTTCCTTCCTTCTTCCCTTCCTTCCCCCTCTCCTTCCTTCCTTCCTTCCCCCCCTCCTTTCCCCCTCTCCCTCCCCCCTCTCACTTCTTCCTTCCTTCCTTCCTTCCTTCCTTCCTTCCTTCCTTCCTTCCTTCCTTCCTTCCTTCCTTCCTTCCTCCCTTCCTCCCTTCCTCCCTTCCTTTCCTTCCTCCCTCCCTCCCTCCTTCCCTCTCTCTCTCCCTCCCTCTCTCTCTCTCTCTCCCTCCTTCCTTGAGGTCACTCAGCAAGTGAGGCGCTGGGATGGGTGAAATCCTGGAGGGAGACGCCCTCTGCAGCTCACTCCCGGTTTTACTTGGCATCTGCAAGCGAAATGTTGTGGTGTGTTTGTTTTTTTTTTTTTTTTGGAAACGCTTGACACAGGAGTCCTGGAAAAATAAATGCATCTTGCTACATTTGGGCGAAACCGCGTTTCCCTGATGTTCTTTGCCTGCCGGCAGGCACAGAACAAGACCTCGACGGCACCACCTGGGTGGGATGTCCCTGTCTCACGGCACCCCGAGGTGCCACGGGTGCTGCGACCTGCGGCAGCGCTCAGGCTTTGGGTTTATGTCAGAAAGACAAGAATAAATATGTTGTTCTTAGGCAAAATCCTCCCTTAGAAGCAATGCTTCTGGCGAGTGAGACGTACCCATGCGCATTTTTATACCAGCAAAAGTTATAGTGTGTTTATTAATATTCACAGTGCTGGAGACTGGAACCAGGAACTAGTTCTTTGTTTTAATTTTGACACGTTTTCATGTGGCAAGCAACTTCCTGTAACTACGACACCTTGATATTTTTTTCCTTATTTTCTTGCTGAACCTTAAGACCAAGCGGCCACAAGTATAAACCTCTGTCTGGTTCTCCGAAACAGACAAGTACGATGATAGCTGTAATTTAATTTCATCATCACTCTCAAAAGCACTTCTTTTTCACCTTGGTTTTTCTCTAAAAGTCAGCCAGTACCATCAGGTTAGACCAAATGAGCTCCAGTGGGCAGGGTGTGGAGAAATGAGCCAAAATGAATCATTTCCTACAGAAGCAATTTTTTGTGTCTAGACATTCGGGACCTCATCTAAAGCCCATCTTCATTAGCTGGTTATTCTCCAGTGTTCTCAGAGGTTTTGTTGAATTATTTCATCCCGCGTGTTTGCTTGTTCTGTGGGGTTTTTTGTGAATCTCATGGGGAAAAAAAAAGGAATATTTTCCTATTTTTTAGTTTAATGCACTTCTGGACATCATTCTAAGTCGCTTAGCACGTGAAGGTTTGATAGAGGGCTCAGTAATCACAGCTACAATCTCATTTAATTCTGTGAGCAGACAGGTGGGTAAATTCAATCCATGAAGACACATTGATAGCATACTCTGAGCAGCTCTCAATGACAGGGATCGGCCTGCTTGCCTATCTTGTACGACCTTGGTATCGGTCAGTTGTTTAAATGAATGTTTATGATGTATATGAAAAGTGTTACAGAAATATGGGCTTTACACAAAATGGTATTTTAGGTGTTTAAGGCCAGGCTGGATGGGGCTTTGAGCGACCTGGTCTAGTGGGAGGTGTCCCTGCCCATGGCAGGGGGTTGGAATGAGATGGTCTTTAAGGTCCCTTCCAACCTAAACCACTCTGTGATTCCAAGGTTCAGGTTTGGCCTCTGTGTGTTCGATTGATTGGAACAAAAGCAGAAGGGAGTCAGCACAGGACTCCTTTGATAGCGCTCTTTTCTGTCCAGCATCTTATTTTCACTAGACACGTACAGAAATGATGTTATTTTGATGTGGAACTGGGACAGAAAGAAAATCATTCATAACATCCTGTGGGGCTACTGTACCGCATGGCTGGTAACAACTGTTAATTACATAGGGGGGGTTCTGATCACTTTGTAAATAATGTAGCAGATTGAGATAGCATTTATAAATTGGTTTTGGTTTAAGTAGATAAAAACACAGGAGGTTATTCCGGAGCAATTTCCTCCATGTGAGAAAGGATTAAATGTACATTTGCAATAATGGAGATTAATATGTCCCACAGGAAATCAGTCCTACCAAAGGCACATAGATGAACTAGGAAGCCAAAATGATAAAATTGCAGATGTTGCTGTGTTTGACGGGTGTCAAACACCACTCTGTTCCATCATCTTATCACTGGCATCAGCTCCAGGACTGAAGTAAGTACATAGTGGGCAGTGGTATGAGAAGATGGAAAGTGTTTGCTTAAGGCCATATTGTTGTGAAGATATTTCTTATTTAAGATTTCTACAGATTGATTTTTGCAACTAGATTGTATCACTAAATCTGTTAGGTTAAGATAAGTAAATAGAAAAGTTATTGCTTTAGTAATAAAACATAGTTGCAGATCTATCTTCTTATTATTAGACTGAACTTGGTACAGTATTTCTTCAGTCTTGAATGCAATGGGAGCAGGAGAAAAGGTTATTTTAGATAATTCATAAAATATAAAGATCTATCTCTAAAGAGATACATAATAAATTCAAGGACACATCTCCTCTGATCACAGATCATTCCTATAATTGTTCAGAAAGTTCTATGAAAGACGTGGGAAATTAAGAGAAGTTTATTTTTTTAAATTAGAATAAAACCCTAATTTACACTCGGAACATACAGTCAGCAAGCAAATCTAAAATCTGTTGCTAGACTGAATGACCAAAATCTTTTCCACCACAGCACTAGGATGATCTGAACTGGGGAAGTTGGGCAGGTTATGAACAAGTGTGGTTTGCAAAGGTAAAACACTAAAGAAACCTTGGTTAAAGTTTGAGGCTGGGAAAGCAACGGCAGCACATCCAGGCTCCAGCCCCTACACAGCGCGTTCTATTTCTGATTAATTCTAATGTTTCTGCTAATGCATTCGTGATTAAATAATCTTAAAATGGTCAAAGTCCAGTGGTCTTTATTAGACTCTGTGGCCTGGATTGGCTCACACCCCTGACCGACACTGTTTTCTATCTAATGCTGGTCCCAGCATCTCTCAGTAAGGGCAGCACAAAAGCAGACTTCTGTTCAGGTTGGGCTGCTGCACCGAAAACAGAGGTGCTAGGGGGGAGGAGCGTGGCTTCTGAGGCTGCTTTGGAGGATTTCTTGTAACAGCCAGGATCCTGAGGATTTTTGTCCTATTTAGTTTCTACTAGCCAGTAACCCTAGGGCTCCTGGTTACATGTAATGCGTGTAAGGATCTTTGAACATAATGATTAATTACGAAGGAAGAAAATAACTTACAAAAAGATGTGGAATTTCCTTTGGGGAATGTAAAATAGAGATTGTAAGGAGAGCTAATCAGAGGCCCTTTCTACTCCTTGTGATACCACAAAATATACAGAATTAAAGCCTAGATGTTATTTGTCTGTGGACATTAAACTTCAACAATTCATTGCAACTGGGGAAAGATGACTACCATCCTCCCTCTGTACACATATTCTCTCCTGCTTTTTCTTTTCCACTAGTAGGTTCACCTATTCACCCAAATAATAATTGCCTTTGCAATTTTATGCTGTCTTTCTTTCCAGTGCGCCTCTCTCTTCACATGGCAACCGTGTTTGCGACAGAGCAGAAGACCTCCAGAGGATGAGCTCCCTGGCCAGCACCTCGCACCTCCAGCTAGCCACCTTTGCCCTGGGGACGGTAGGCTGGATCCTGTGCACCGTCTCGATGGGAATTGTGGAATGGAGAGTGTGGCACGTGGACAACACCACCATCATCTCCTCTGGCATTGCCTGGGTGGGGATTTGGAAAGTCTGTTTCATCAGTTACCTTCACGTCTCGCCTGGTTATAAAGAACAGTTCTGCCATAAATTCAGTGTCTATGACTCCTCCATCCCCCACGAAATTTATGCTGCTCAGGGTCTCCTGTTGATCGCCATGTTCATGGGCTTGCTGGGACTGACTGCCACAATATTTGCTCTGCGGAACGTTTGTATGGGAATCACTCACAAAACTCTCATCACCCGTTTCTTCCTGGTGGGTGGCTTCTTCTATGTCTTCGCTGGTCTGTGTGTCCTGATTCCTGTAAGCTGGAATTTCTATTCTGTAACACACAACCAGAGCATTGCTTTTCCTCCTTCTTCCTACATGCCCTCCAGCCCAGTGGCGCAGGAAGCTGGTGCTGCCATTCCTATCGGGATTGTAGCTGTCATCCTCCTGCTGCTAAGTGGGACTTTTTCTCTCTCGTACAGATTGCCAGTGACTGCAAACACTATCACAAAATTCTGACAGGATGAATCCCCCCATGCTGTTCCAGAACAAGAGCATAGTCAAGATGTAAGGACAGTAGCACAAGTGATTTTATAGTCAAGGAACTGCAGAATTTAGCTTTAGTCTACAGTAGCCACACTATTTTGTTATATGAACCAGCTGAATTACCATCTTAATTGTCACATATGACCAGAGGTTCATCTTTGAGATAACTGCTGTTGAGCAGCAACTGTGATTAAGTTTTACCAGTCATCCTATTTTGTATGTACATATGTTATTGAGTAATTTATTTTTTGTGTAAAGATATTTACCATGCTCAAAGAGCTGACACTGAATTAAGTGTTCTGTTAGAAAAATGTGAAATGACACGTTAAATGTGAACTTGTTTCATTGTCGGTACTAAACTATTTTGTCCATTATTTAATTACATTTGTAGCAAAGTATGTTTTGTGACAAGTCAAGACTTTTAATACCAATAATATGAGTGTCATCATGGTTGTGTCAAATGAGTTTTCCCTGAAATGTCTTACAAAGGTCTTGCCAGTTTCTCCTCTTCCTCTAAGGCACATAAAGAGCTGTGTCTTTAATGCTTCTATTTTTCTTTCAAGCTATTTGCATTTTAGGTTGCAACATGTTTGCCTGTGGGCAAGGTGCGCTCTTAGTTCCTCACTTAAGCAGAGCCAAAAAGTCTGCAAGGGTTTGCTTCTTCATCAGACACTTCACCGAATCCAAAGGTATTGCAAAAGACGGAAACAACTTCTACAAGTTATTACGAAATTGCTGTCAAAATCAGTGCTCTCAGTAACTAGGAATATTCAGTACAACTTTCAGGTTATGATCCATCTGATGTAGACATCTATATCTCAACTGGTCACTTCAGGCTCCGTTTATAGTCAATATAGAGACAAAGACAGTCTTTTTCCAAAATAGATACCTAAAATGGCTGGGAGGTGACATGCTCCCTAAAAATCTGTTTCTCTAAACCCACTATAAAGGCTGTAATAACTACAGTTGCTAACTCTGGCGTACACAACTAAACTTCACCTAAGCTAGATGAAGTTAGGTGAAATAAATCTGTCTTAAGAGGCATGGCATTAAAAACAAAACAAAACAAAACAAAACAAAACAAAAACAAAACAAAACAAAACAAAACAGAAATGTCCCAAATGCTGCAATAAGGGCAATTAAAAAAAAAAAAGAAAAAGTGGTTGGAAGGAATGAGTAAACAGTGTTGACAAACTGATGATCTCTTGAAAACAGGTTCCTCAAAAAGTTAATACACTCTTAAAGAAATGCTCCAGGAATCTAAGTAATTCAGTTTTTACTCTTTTAATTGTCCTCCATTTTCTAAAATACTCATGGATTCAGAGAAAGAAAAAAAGAAAAGGCAACAAAAACGTAATAATTCTTGTACATTACAAAAAAAGGTAAAATGCCAGCAAACCAAGCCTTATTGCTTGTAGCTGTTACTACCTCCGCTTGTCCTAGCAGTCCCATTTTTCCTCCACATCTTCCACATGGTCTCAACTTTGCCGTACCAACTGTCTAGACAGAATCTCTACAGCACCTTCATTTCTCCTCTGGTCTTCCAGGCTCTTCTGAACCAGCAGCCTATCTCATCTTTGGTAGTTTTTTCATCTGTTGCAAGGGTTTATCTTTTGACTGTTTACAATGCTCTAAAGCACTTTCAAGTGGTGTTTCAATGAAGGTAAGTGATTTAATTGCTTGTTTATATTGTTTCTAGTTTGATTTCTACTACACATCCTTTACAATATTAGTAGGTCTCATTTTTAAATGTGCAAGTCAATAGAACTGCTACCTCTTCCCACAGGGCCTACAATAATATTAGATTTTATCTTATTGTAGTTGTAGAGAAAAAAAAGATCTATCCATGTGTTTATGCCAGCATTTCCCACACTAATAAACTACTGATATTCCCTGGCAAGGAATTTGAACTTTAACAGAAAATGCCTGATTCTTCGACTTTTTTTGAGTTCATGTAGGCACAGGAATGACAACCCCAATTGTATTTGTTAGCTATATTCACTAAATGGTTGGGTTTGGTTTACGTTATTCTTCTTGGCTAAAAGAAAAAGCAACAAACAACATCAGACACACGCCAAGTTTCTGCGCTGTTGCCACAGCTGTTTCCACCAGGGATTCTCTTCATCTGTCCTGATGTGTGGCTTGGAAACACTGGTGGTGTATCAGACATGGGCTAGATGGGGAGTAAATTTCCCAGCTAAACACTGGAATAGATTACCTAAGGAGATGCATGGGGTTTTAAAATTACATTGTTAAAAATAAGCTTAGACAAATAACGCCGTGAACGCCATAGGTAGGAGTGAGCCTATCTCAGGAGAGAGGGGTGATCTAGATGGAGCTCTTGGTGTCCTTTCCCACTGTACCTCCTAGGTCTCTAATACAGGAGTCTATCAATAGTTACATGGTCCAGATTATATGCTGATATATGATAAAATACAGTCTATGGTCAAATACCGGGATATATTAAAACTCCCAGTCCTTCCCTGAAGAAAAGTAGGAGAAAAAAAAATAATCTAAGCTCAAAGCAAGGGAGAGGCAAAACTTCCCTTGATCTCAGTGGGATCAAGCCTGTCTAATCTTAATCCCTCAAGGCTGTGCGATTCATTTTAGTGAATGTTTGCGTTGATTAAGATTTTGATATTGAAGGAAAGTAAAGCTCCTGTGTTTTCACTTCCCAGCGAGGCAGCATAGTTTCTCTGTGCATATTTTTCATGACACATTTGTTTCAGAACTTGAGAAGCTAAATTACCTTACAGTAGGTCAGTTTGTTACCATTTTGGTTGTGCTTGTACAGCTATTTTTATGGTTGTCTGCAAAAACAGGCAGCTGAAATGATTTTGATTTAAAACTGGAAAAATGCAAAACTTCTTTTGAAGGCTATTTTTAACTCAGATTTCTTTAGGGAGCTCTGCTACAGCCTAGCCCCATAATCATTTGTAGTACCGCAACTGAGGACAGGCAGTGAGCGTGAGCGGTAGTGCAGAGACAGGAGTGAGTGCTCGGGGCCTTGAGGTAGAGAGATAAGGGGCAAGAACCTCTTAACAAATTTCACCACTGAAAAGATCCTATCGCGCAGCTCCGACTCCAGCCTCAGCGCAGACTGGGACCTGCTGCCTCCCCAGTGACAGCACCACGCGCCTTGTGGGCTCCACCCTGTCTAGGAATGTCTCCACGCTGGCCTCGGTCTACACATAAACCAGTCTCGCTTTATTTTCTCTCAGTTGACAATAAACAAGTACCTTGTGATTCATTCACATGTCTGAATTCACTGCTGGGGGCGTGATCTGAACACCGAGCCTCCCTTCGAGTTCTGCTGGCCATCGAGGCGTAATGATAAGGCACCTGTCTTTGACCTCCATAACATACTCCTTGGCATTAATCTACCACACGATGCGTTTTGTTAACCTCATTTATGCATACCATCTACCTCACCTGTCCATTCATGGTTGCAGACCAAAACATGCATGAATATATGTTCAATATGCCTCTCAAAGATGGATACTCAGATAGTGGATGGAGCTAGAAAGCCTACCGAGATTTAGCACAAAGTCTACTGAGATTTTTCTCCCCAGCTGAACATGCAATTCTGACCAACACCATTTGCTTTCAGGTAAAGGAAGAGTGAGGAACTGGAGATGTTGTACTGCAGAGTAGGTCATCAAATTAGTCGGGTTAAGTCAGTAAATAACATTTTTCTTCAAGTCAGCAGTTTTACATGAAGACAGCCTTAATTGCCAATTGTGAGTTCTTTAGCTGATTAAAAACAGTGCTAGTCTCAGAAAGAAATGCCTTTGTTGTCACATGGCCTATGGTATATTACATGATGAGAGCGAGGGTGTTTTTCAGGAGACACCTATTTTTAGACTGTGTACCATTTTTCCCTTAGAATCAAAAAACTGAAATGTCACAGGCAATTTCCTGCTCTTTAGGCCATTAAAATACAAAGAGGTTTTGCTTAAAAATGTAAGTCTGGCTGGCATAATGTTTAACAGCAAACTGTTCTCTTAAAATAGGAAACCAATGTACATTAAATTAAAGGTTCCCAGAAGAGACATGTTCTCTGTGATAATATACCTTTTTCAGAAACTGAACTGGGATTTCTCTCATTCTTGCCAACATCTGTATCGTCAGATCCAGTACTGGCTCATAAAAACATATTTTTCAACCAATATATTCCCTTTCCACTACTCAAATAATTTACTCTATTTCCCTTGCTTGAGAGAGGTGAGAATGTTCAATAATTAGGATGGTGGTTTGGAGTGTATTTGCTTTCAATTACTGTGTCAAGACCAACTACATGCCAATCAAGAAAGTGTAAGTGAATCTCATCTCACAATTATAAAAGCAATAAATACTGGCTCATAATTGGCGATGGGGTACAATATGCACTGTTACGATCCAATTCATAGAAAGGCACGCCACCTCCTTTCTCTTGAGATATCTGTGCGTGTGATATTTTGAAGAAGCATATACATTCTGACTGTCTGAGATTCCTGCAGGTGCAGGCTGATTTTCAGCAGCTGAATATGCCAGCCCATTATGGAATAAATTGGTACATGTGAAAAAATAGATCTCACTTTGAATTAACATTGTCAAAGTATTAGCAGATACCGGAGATCGGCTGACGAGAACATTTTGTTCCTGCCCACCCAGCCAGCCCCACATGGCCGCAGGAAAGGCATTGCAAGTAGGAGAGAAAGCACATGAGAAACTGAAAACTAGAAGCACTGCACCCACTACAAAGGTATATCCCAGCTGCCGTCTGATGGAAACTGAGGGGAAAAAACGGCTTATACAACAGAAGTGCTTAAAAAACCCTGAAGGCTATGGAACTGGAAATGAAGCATTCACAGCTTGGGGAAGAGATTGGAAATACCAGTGCTCTTGATGAATGGCAGTTTCAAAGTATGGCAATAAAACTGGCTAGTATGGACATGTTTCATCTATCCCTAAAAGAACTAGGTAATATCCAGTGGCTAGCCATGGCCAAAAAAAAAGGACTAGATCTTGGGGTGAATTTGAAATTACTTAAAACCAAATTTCTAGTGATTTGTCCATGTAAAGATGGGGTCATCCACTTACTGGACTTTCAGAAGTCCTTCTGAAAAGCTTAAACTGTCCATATGCGACTTTCAGAATAATTGATTTCAGTGGACCTCATATCTGAGCTTTACTATTACAAATATATGTAAAATCTGTGCAGTCTTTCCGCATGAGAGTTTCCCATTTCTAAAATAAAGACAGTAGCAACTTCCAAAAATTTATGGCGATAAAGACATTAAAGATTAGCATGATGGGAGCCGCAGAAGGCACTGAAATAGATCTGCTGAACCACTGAGTATTGTTTGTGCTCCGAGGCCATACTGAGGGATGCAGAAGTCCCTTGTGTGTGTGACACTGCCTTGCTGTTACTAACAGAGCAGAGGCAGAAGAGGAATGGTGTCGTGCAAAGCAAAGGGGGCAGAAAGAGAGACAGCAAGGGAAAAGAAGGAATAGAAGAGAGGGAGTGAAAAGGAAAAAGAAGCAGATTCCAGGATGCTATAAAAATACAAAATATTATCACTGTTTGACATCATGATAGTAAATATTTAATAAAAATTACAACACACAGAGGGGCTAACTAACATGTGACGGGTAAAATACGGAAAAAAAGATGAACAAGAAAGCAGGAATCACGTGTTTAAAAGACAAGCAAAAATGAACTGAAGAAAAGAGGAGAAAAGAAGAGGTAGATGATACAGAAGGCAACAATGCAGAAGACCAGGGAGGGGGTCCATCATAGTCCCTCAGGGTCCATCTGACTGCACTGGCTTCAGCAAAGTCCTCTTTGATGGCAGTGACTCAGGTGGGACCCGTGTCCTTTTGCAGCACTGAGGACAATGGGAACCCGACCGACCAAGTGCAGACAGCAGCCACATGTGCTGAACCCTGCCGTGCTGCTCAGGCCAGGCAGTAAAATAACATATTGTACTTTCCCCCCTCACCCCAATGCATCCATCCTGGGCTGCGTTTCCCTATGGCATGGCTGTGGCAGTTCACAGAGGTGTCTGGACCATGCCCTGTTTGGCAGCACCTTCAGCTGGTCGACATCAGGTACGCTGGGCTGGATGCTGGGTGTCACCTCGCGAGCAGTGCTGAGCATGGCATACCAACGAACAACACCTCTGTCATCTCCTCCAGCACTGCTTGGGTGGGAACTGGGAAACTCAAGCAGTTGCTGCAGGGTCTCCAGGGACTTTTGAATAAAGTCCTGTCACAGAGTCGGACTCAACGAAGACATTATCTGCTGGACACCTTTTTTTTGCTCAGATGCTTTCACTGGCTGCTGCGATCCTGGGAACCCTGGGAGAACTCTACAAGTGTTGCTCTAAGAAATATTTATAAGGGTTGTGCTCAAAATTCATCTATCAGCTTTTGCCTAGCTGGGGGGATGTTGAAAATGTTCGCTGGTGTATGCGTGTTAATCCCCGTGAGCTGCCATTTCTGTTCTGCAGTGTGCAGCCACGGTGTCTCATTTCCCCTTCTCTCCACGCCAGCCCGGGGCGCAGGAAGCCGGTGCTGCCATTCCAACCAGGATTACAGCCCTTGTCCTGCCGCTCGTGAGTGGGACCCTTTCTCTTTAACATAAACATGCTATTGTGCTGGATGCCAAGGCTCCTTCTGATAATACAGGCTGCAGATGCCTGTGAGAAATGTAAGGCCGGGCTACAGGATAAACATAGCAACACAGTGACTTCATCTGCCCAAGGAGCTCTCTGGGTTCAGCCGTGACTCTTCAGTGACATTCAGAATTTGCACAATTTGAATTCAGGGGAACAGAAATAAACTATGTGACAAATTATTTTCACCCAAAGAATTATTTCTTATTAACTAACTCTGAATCTCTGAAACACTGGTATGTCTTGATCAGGTAGCCGGGTTCATGTCAGTGTTGCTGATGAGTGTGATTTCTGAAGTGACCTTCTGCATATGTGGACTTTGTTTTGTTTGTTTTTCAGAGGCATGTAAATTCAGTGTTTATTTAATTGAATTTTGCCTGCTGTAATCAAACGCTGTATCAGTGGACTCTACCAAAAGGCACCTAAAGGATGCTTTTTTTAATGGCATCATTTTAGAACTGACCTGCGGTAGTTCACACCTGCATTATGCAGGTGGACAGACACGATGCTTAATATGGTTAAGTGTAGCTTTAAATATTATAACCTATGGTAGGAAAAAAATTAGATTTTTGAAGTGACTGTACTTTTTAATGTAAGGGTTTCAAACTAACGGGTATAATACCCTTCTGGCAGGAAGGCAATCAGCACATGCCAGTTCATCCTATCTTTCCATGGATGCAGACCGTGAAAGCATATCCCATGAACCTATCAATGGGATTAGTTGCAAGACCATTAATATCTTATCTTCTTGCTTCTATTTCTCAGAAATGTTTGTATCCGCCAGGACATCTCTCTATAAATAGCTTCATTTCCAGTGATAACTCAGGAATTCTGAGACTTACATTTTGCAGCTGTACATAGGAAACGTTGCTTGGTTTGCTAGTAGTCCAGAATTCCCAAATGGTCCTGGTGATGTTCAAAGCCAATGAAGATAATCACTGAAGTTGGTGGCAATCTTCAGTGCCACCAGGGTCCTTCTAGCTGCCATGCTCAGCGCAGGCCTCCAAAATTGCTGTCAGGTGTTGCTCTCTCTTTTGGAAGGCTGGTCATCAACCCAGTGGAAGAAAGTGCTGACATCACCCATAACCCATGGTATACTCCTGGGAGGGGTTTTGTCCACAAATTTCACAAGCTTTGACATGAACGTTTAAACAGCAGTCATATGAAGATTGTTATTATTGGTCAGAAAAATTTGCTTCTGACAAGAGCATTGCTTGCTTCTCAGTGACCTCGCAGCGCTTTAGAAAATCTGTTTCGTTAGTGAAACTTTGTATTTGCAGTACTCTGGAGCACGTATAACCAAAATGAACCTGAGTGTGAAAAGATTAATTCAGGCTTTTAGCCTGAAAAGTGAGTCTTACAGGAGTCTGATCATGGAAATCAAGGGGTATTTAGAAAAGTATTCAGCATCTTGCAGGATTGCTCTTTAATTTCAGCCTAAAAAGGCTAAATTCTGATATGCAATGTAACTGCCTAAGGACATGCTGTCAAAACTTCTTGATTTAAGCTAAAGAAAAACTAGATGGTTTGAAGAAAACTATCAGAAGTCCATACAACCTAAATTACACCATTATTCTATTTGCAAATCATATTATTTCTAGAAAATCTGACAAGGAACTCCAATTCTTTTTAAATGACCTAAATTAAAACCATGCTTATTGTAATGGCCACTCCAACACCTTAAGAGATCTAAAAGATTTTTTCTTGTCTAAACAACCACGCAAACTGGAGATCAAGAGTGAGACAAAAGAATACACAAGCATATGAGCAATGAACAACAAACCATGGGAGGAACAGGAGAAGAGCAACACTGAACAGAAGAACTATTAAAAAAAAAGTTGTGAGGGATAAGGGAGAAGAAAGCTGAGTGAGTCACTGAGGACAAAACCGTGACAGAGGCAGGAAAATACAAACGAAAAAGAGAGAAGAAGAAATGGAAAGCGAGAGAAAGGCGATTTGACAAAGACAGGGAAGAGCAGAGGATAAAATCTGGTTGGAGGTTCAGAAAACACAGTTTTGCCTGTGCAGAATTCAGCCTGAAATGGTCTTCTACTCAGAAAATGAGAATAGACACTTCTACGTTAGGGATTCAGATTCAGAAGGAAGACAAAAAGAATAAGGTACACAGAGAGATAACTTAGCTGGCCTGTGATTTCATGGCTGACTGAGGGTCTAGCGTGCAAATCCAGAGAGCTTAGAGTTGGTACATCTGGCAGTGGAGAATGCAAATGATTGCAGATTTATGTAATACATATAAAATATATTTCACAGCATACATGAGTCTTGGCAGATCCTGTCCTCCTCCTAGTATTCATCTACCTAAGGCTTTCTCAGGAATTAACTTTTGGAGTTACAAGGTTTGTAAGTGGATGACCAACATCTTCATCCTGAGAGGGTATATGCATATTAGTTTCTCTGAACTAGAAGTTTTCTCTGTCCATTCACTGCAGTCTGATGAATTATGCTGCAAGAGGAAGATTTAACCCCAAAGCCAGTTTAATCCATTGTTTACACAAAATCTTAGAAAGTTACTGGAAAGCCAGCAGAGGAACTCCATGTTAACACAGCCTTTTACAAATGCTCTCTCTGATGAATTCAGTGCTGGTGAGTAAACAAAAAAAGCAGAGAGTCCCAAAGAAAAAGAGCTCTTTGCCTTTTAAAGCAGAAACAGTTTACAGCAGAGTGGGTAGACTTGATAAGAGTAGCTTCTGCTTTCAATCTTTTACAAATAACAAAAGTTTTTAGATCAGTCCACTTTGGCAGATTGGTGTCGGTGACCAAAGTCTGGATTAGGAACCACAAAAATGCTGTTACCCAGCCCCTGTGGTAAATGATCTAATCACTGTGCAATGGCTAGACGCACAACTGTTGGGACAGACATTCCTGTCTGTGAAGTACTCAGAAAATTGTTTGCATTGCTCAGACAACACCTGGACTGCTGAACTAAGGATCAGTGATTTAATACCATTAAAAGCGAGTAGTAAGCAAGTAGCTACAGATACCAGCTTGGTTTTAGGACAGGCTGCCTTTTTGCCAAATCATTTCTGGGAAAAAGATTATCAGCTGACATCATAAAATGAAGCCAATTAACAACAGTTGAGAAACTGGGTCTTGTCCTGTAATAGACATACATGAAGATTAAATATGCTGAAAAACTCTACTAACCTTAGTTCAACCTTCTCGGAGTAATCACCGGGCAATGGGATTATAAAAAAAACCACACGTAATTTGTGATGTCAGTGCCAGTTATTTGAATCCCCTTTCCTGATCACTTGTCAAATAATTCTTTTCTTATTTTGCATGAATTAATTATCTTCATTTTTTATTACAGGTATTTCTGATGGGCGAAATTGTACTTCTTCAGACTGAAAGGCTGGAAGGTTATTGTTGAGAGAAATAACTGATTCAAGCCTGGGGAATCTTGCAGAAGGAAACTGTAAAACCTAAAAGGAGTTGAACTTTGACTGAGAAACTCTCTACTCTCATGAAAGGCATGAAAGAAAGCTTCCTTCTTATGGATTTAAGCAAAATTGTCAAAAGACAAAGATTCCTCTTAAAATAATTTGGTGTTTTAGACCACAGATGCAATTGCAGTGCTGTTGACTTGCAACAGCCCTCCATGGCTCCTTGACACATTCCCTTAACGGAAATCTACCTCCTTTAATAATTTCAATGTTGATTAAATACACCAGTATATAGTTTTCTGGTTAAATATCTAAATGAAAATCTTAGGACAGTAATTTGAGGATTTTTTATAGATGCAGTCCACTAGAGTGAAATCAGGCAATAATTCGTCATTGCTACAAGGTCCTGAAATGACTCCTTTGGCTTACATGCTGGAGACCTGGGCTGGGATGAGGAATGAGTTGGTGCCAATTTCAGATAAAAGTTTGGATGCTCACATGTTAACATGCTCTAACATGTGAATTTTAGAAGCCCAGAAACCTCAGTTTCTACAGCTTTGTGCGCATCACTGGGAATGAGAATAAAATTCAGTATCTTTGATAAGATTTTAAAAGAAACCCACAAAATACCACAGAGAGTTAAAAGTCTGGAAACTCTGGGGACACCCTATTCCTCTGTTCCTTCTCCTGAAACTGGGTCACTCAATGGCAAAAAAAAAAAAAAAAAGGCAAGACTGATCATATAGAAAAGCTTGGCTGCACAGCTGGGGGCTCAGCAGTGCTAACCACAGAACCTGTCTTGCTGCTCAAGATAAGGAGGGCTTTGAACCCAGGTCACACACTTTTAAAAGAAATGTGCTCTTACGATAGAAAATGGTGATTAATGTCCTTGCAGGCATTTTTTAAAGTAGCCATCACTGCATGTTATGAGGGGCTGGATCCACTTGATGAGACTCAAATGTGCTCTGGCTGCAGCTGCTGGGTTTTAGCGTATTCCAGAGGTGTGGATGGGTCATGTTTCTTATGAGTCTAATGGGGCTTCAGCAGGAGTTACCAACCTGGCCGGGAAAATCTTGGGCTCTTGGTCAATACCGAACTTCAGGCATCACTAAAGCTTTGCAGGACACAAAAAGCACAACTTAGACTTTGGACCACCTCAGAACTCAGGCCTTTCCTTCTGTAAATTCATAGTCATCACATGCACTGGGTTTTTCAGTGAAAGTTTAGTTTTCTGCACAGCCTATATGACACCCAACAAAAACATGACAACAGCTGATCACCTTCAGGTTAAAAAATTCTTGACCATCGTTTTTTATGTTGCCTAATTGGAATTGCTTTCTGTATGTTAGGGTGGGGCTTGTGTATAGCATTAATGCTTCCTATAGGATGGAAACTGTGGTACGCAGAGGACACTGCTTTCAGCTCATCTGTGGACATATTATGATTCAGACTCTGGAAAGGCCCACATTATTTGAAAGAACTCTTCTAAAAGTTTTTGTCATTTGCATTATAATTCTCCTGCCTCCATGGAAATTGATGCCAACCAAGACTACCCTATGCCAGCTGCTGCCATGGAGATAGCAGTGACATGCTTGGGCCTCTTTGCTTTGCAGAATATCTCCAACAAAGTGTTTCAAAAATATATTGCATTTTGTCTAGTGAGAGGAATCCTAAACATCATTCCCAGGAATGCTGTTTTCATGCCAGTAATCTTGAGTTCAATTAGTAGTTAAAAATCAGGGTATTTCTTTTTCTCATGAATACAAATTCTCTTCCAGCCCAGGAGGAGGGTTCCTCTTTAGGAAGCTGGGGATGCTGTTTCTATTGATTTCACTTTTACTGCCATTCTTAAGTGTGATCTTAATGACCTTTGGCAGAAATTTTTTTATAGGGTACATCCTACCAATAAAAAAGAAATAGTCTGAATTTAGGCTCTTCCAAACAACAAAAAAAGTAAATTATTTCTATTGACTCAGAACAAACCTGTCCTCCTTGTAGCTCTGGGTTACCAATTGACTCACGGTGCTCAAAGAAAGCATTTCTTACCGATAGTTGCTCTGGGACTGTCTGTGTGAAATATCTTGCATTTCTAAAAGAACTTTTGCAACAAAAACCTGAGAACAACCTCTCTCACCCTGCTGTTGGATATCTTCCATGGCAAAATTGTACATATGTAAGTGCTATCATGGATCATTCAGCAATTCATGGAGAAAATCTTTAGTTCGGCTAGCCAGTTTCAAACTGCATCTTTAAAACTTGAGTTTCCTAAGATCTCTGGAAGGGGAGTAACAAAGTGAAGGATATCTGTGCTTGACAAGATGGAATGGCACCTCATATGTTATGTTGTTTTGAGGCTGTAAAAAGCTTTGGCCTCTTATCTGTTGCTTTCATTAAAGTTCTTTACATTACACACTTAAATGTATCTACAGTGTGGGTAAGCAGATTCTGTCACTTGTAACACAGGTGTTGCACCTGTATAATTGGGAAGAGAAACCAGCTTTGGGTGTCCTCTAGTGAGTGCTGTGTCTCCTACTGCCTCCTCCAGGGTGTTATCCCCTATCAAGGCCACACGTTGGCCTGACCTCACGTTGTGCCTTTTAAAAGGATTCATCCTTGCGGGCAGCTGTGGAAAGCCGTGGAAAGCAAAAGCGTCATGATCTCATAAATGTCTCCCACTCTGTTATCTGAACGCAGAGTGTTTGAAGCTTGACTTTTTGAAACCACAGCTTTGGCTGCACTGACCGGCCATGCTCGTAGACGTGGTGGGGTTTGCAGTTCTCCTCAGGGCATAACTGAGCTTCAGAGCTCCCATGCTGCCCACCAACATCTCGTCCACTGATCATGACTGCATCTGTGACTCCAGCTGATGGCCAGTGGTCTCAGCCGTGCACTTTCGCATCTGGAAGTTTTGCACCTACTCCCAGTTATCCCATATCCCCAGGGTAACGTGGTCTCAACATACTCCGGCGGGGAAACCAGTTGTGGTGACAAAGGTTTCCCAAAAAGTCATAATCTGGGCCTTCCTCCTCAGATAAAAGGACTCCCAGGAGGGTTAGTTCATTTGGGATGTCTGGGAGCTGATGGTGACAGTAAAACCCACAGTTCCTTCCCTGTGGCACTTTCTGTTTGGAACAATAACCAGGCTCAGGGTCACAAAAAGCTGTGGATCAGTCTGCACCACGAGCCAGAGCAGAAACAAGGCAGGCATACCAGCAGCAACAGAATTAAAGGTTGCCATTACAAGCAGCGGTGGTGGGGGCAGCGAGCCGATAACATGGCTTGTGAAAGACAGACAGGAGGACCACGTGGGGCACCCTAGGGTGGCCTGATGAGGGGTCTGCAGCTGAGGAAGCAAAGCTTTCCTTCAAACAGCTTCAAACCATATATATGGTTAATAATTAGAATTGGTCCAATTAATAATTGATCCAGGAAAAACAGAGAGGTCTGAGAGAAAGGCCTGTGGAAAGGACGCAGCGTCCATGCCAGGGGCTCACAGGCTCCTTAGAACCCCAGGCTTCAACCGAGGGCTCTCCTCCCGCCCGGCACTGCCACACGCTAAGGCGGCCTTGTCACTCCAGCGCCGCAGAGCTCTCCGGCGGGGGCACACGGCTTCTTGCCCCCCTCCCTCCTTATCCCCCCCAAAAAAGCTTCTGGAACCTGCCAGTGGCTTGCAGGAGAACCGAGGCCCGGCGGGCCGCGGCCGGGCCGGGGGGCGCGGAGCCCTCAGTGCGGCGCTGCCGGCGGCCGGCAGGGGGCGCTGCCGGCTGAGGCGGCGGGGCGGGAGGAGCGGCGGGGCGGGAGGAGCTGGAGAGCGCCCGCTGCCCGGGGGAGGCCAGTGGCGAGCGGGGCGGCGGCGAGCGGTGGCCACGGGAGAGTGACCTCCAGGTGGGGACAGGGACGCTGCCAGGCGGCTGCAGCTGCCTGGGCCGCCCCGGGGCGAGGAGAGGCAGAGCTGGTGCATTCCTACAATCATAGAATCGTCTGGGTTGGAAGGGACCTTTAAGATCATCGAGGCCAACCATCAACCCAGCACTGCCAAGTCCACCGCTAAACCGTGTCCCTCAGCACCACACCTACACGTCTTTTAAATACCTCCAGGGATGGCGACACAACCACTTCCCTGGGCAGCCTGTTCCAGTGCTTGACAACCTTTTCTATTAAGACATTTTTCCTAATATCCAGTCTAAACCTCTCCTGGTGCAACTTGAGGCCTTTTCCTCTTGTCCTATCACTGCTACTTGGGAGATGAGACTGACCCCCACCTCTCTACAGCCTCCTTTCAGGTAGTTGCAGAGAGCGATAAGGTCTCCCCTCAGCCCCCTTTTCTCCAGGCTAAACAACCCCAGCTCCCTCAGCCGTTCCTCACAAGACTTCTTCTCCAGACCCCTCACCAGCTTCGTTGCCCTTCTCTGGACCTGCTCCAGCACCTCAATGTCTGTCTTGTAGTGAGGGGTGAGTGAGCGAGTCGAGTCGAAGCTCTCTTGTAGAGATAGCTCGAATGGAAGCCCTGCCCCAGACTGTTCTCCTCAGAAGGCTGCCTCTCTCCGCTGTCTGCAAACCAGTCCACTTGTCGAGACAGAGGAGTTTTTTTAAGGTGAGTTATGGTAAACCCCCCAGCACACCCATGGAGAAGACAAGCTGAGGCAGCGCATGAGCATACATCAATGGAGGTGTCCAAGAGTGACTTTCATAAGTGTTTCTCAGGACATGTGTGGCCAAGGTGCTGGAGAACTGGTTTTGATGAAGGACAGATGTGATAAACCCTCTACATCCCTCTAGCCATTTTTCCCATAATTCCAGTCATTTAATTAATACTTTCTTTTTTCTTTTTTTTTTTTTTTTTAATTCCTTGTGTAGTTTCCTTGAATTTTTGCAGCATGTGGTGCAAGGTATACATATTAGTTGTGTTCATTCAATAAATTTTTTTTCCCCAAAATAATACATAGCTTAACAAATGAGCCATTTTGTTGTTCTTCTCCCTTTGAACACAGGGACATTTGTTACTACTGATGTTCACAAAGTGTTTCTTGAGGTCAAATTTAGAATTTGCAGGAAGGGGAATAAAGATGCCCTTAACATTTTTTTTTCTGAAATTCAGTACATCTTGTCCTATTCTACTAACTTTGAAGTTCTAGCACTTCTAGAAAATCAGTTTCAGAGTTCCATCTAACTCCTGTTATACAGGGCTGAGACCATGGAGCTTGTTGAACCATGCAACGTCGGCGTGTTGCGTTGAGCTGGAGCCCTCCTAGGGTGCTTGCTCTGTTCCCACACTGCATGATGCTACTCTGGTATGGCTTGAAAAACGTACTTTCTCACATTACAAGAGGAGGTACTGCTATGTGTATATCACTGGACAGAATTAAATTTACATATCATGTTTCCAAGGTTCTACTTTGTTACACTGAGAATGAAGCTTAAAAGCATGCGTCTAGTACAGGAACAGCACCGTACCATAATGCTGTTTTAGTTCTCCTGGAAACTGCCGTTGAGTATGGCAACACAGTAGACCACTGTCTACTGCAGCCTGGGCTGAGACAGTCACTTGCATGATAATTTATTGGTGTAGCTACAAAGGATATGTTTGTTTTACAGCAACTTGGGGGTTTTTTATGCCTAAATTGGCAAAAATAATTTACACCTAAATTAGACATAAATACAGTGGCAAAAATAATTAGGATCATTGTGAAAAACTTTTTTCTTTTTCAGTTTTTAAGGCAGAAAGACAAAGATCTGAAGGTCTGAAGACCTCAGTTTCCTAGTGCTGGAGAGGTTTTTCTCCTTTCTCTCTTTAATCTTCCTGGTGCTTGACATTGTTTGGTAATCTCCCCTCCACAGCGCTGCCACATCTCTGACAGTTCAGGAAAACAGACATTATGAAAAAATGTATCCTGAGAAACACACTGTGTATCACATGCCAAACTCTTACGAATCTTTCAGGTTGTTCACATTTTAATCTGGCCGATGAAGTCAATCTGGAGGAGGGCCTGGACAGGCAGTGATGAGCTGTTTGGATTCAGTTTCAAGGCAAACCATCAAACAACATTTCTTCTGCCAGTAAAAGGAAACCAACCTGAGAAGCCTTCTGGTAAAGACTTCCTTCCTTTGGAGAATTTATGGAAAGAAAAAAAAAAGAAGCTTCTTATTTAAAAATAACTTGTGGTTCTCTCAAAGACACAACTAGAAAGAGCCTTGAATAGGTAGGAAACACCTGATTTTTAATATTGTCTCTACTTTTAAACCTATCATTAAGGTACGTGGGTAGTAGAGTATGACATCCACTTTAAACTGTATGATAAACATCCAGAAGGTTTTATATAATTAGATGTTACAGAACTAAGATAACACAACGGTACAGAAATCTTAGAACTATCAAAGACAGCTAATGAATTGCCCTTTGCTCTACCATTTAAACATGTGCTACTTGAGCTGGTGTTATTCCACATTGGCTTAAGGAAGCTGAGAAAGGAGGCTAGCTGCATAGTGCACTGTCCTTTTACACACTGTTTGGGTTGGAATTTTTCAAAGGATTTAAGGATGATGGTGCCTAACTTGCTTTTGACTAGAAGCTTTTCTTTTTCTTTGACTGGAAGTCAGTATTGGACACCTAAATCTTTAAGTTCCTTCCCATTCCAGCTAAGTGAAAAACTGAAGCTGTACAGGTCTTCAAATGAAAAAGAAAACCTGAAAATTCTAAATGAAAAACTGAAAATTCAATTGGGGTGGAAAAGAGAAACTCCTTAGCAGGTAACATTGCTAGGTAATACAACACAGAAGAGAGAAGGCAAAAACTAGCTATGCAAGACTAATACTTCCCAAAAAATTAATGTTGCTACACCTAATTTAACTCAGATGCTGTCGTGACAGCTCTCATTTGGATAAGCGTTACCCATAAATCTACTTTCTAATAAAGATCTACAAAGCTGGGAAGAAATGGCAATACTGTGCACCGAGAGGGAGTGTTTGTGCATACGTGGGTGTGTCTTGTGCACTGCCTAGTGGCATAAATGTTTTTTCAGGCTGAAAATTTTCAGGCTTGGTCTGGGTTCCAAAATAGATTGAGATGGAAGGAAAGAACTTAAAGTAACATTAATTTTGGCAAAAGATGTTAGACTAATAGATAGGCAGCTTTCAGTAAATACAATGATATGAAAGGTGACAAAACATGTAATATAAAATACTGAATTAAAACAACAGACAAAACCATGAAATAGGTAGAACTTCTATTCTTTGTTCATGATTTTCAAATATCGGTTGATCACCAAAATGTATATGCCATGTGAGTGACCACCTTTGTGGATATGAATGAGTAAAGTTCCTACTGAACAATTTGTAGGACTGTGACCAATATTACAAATGCATTCAAAATATTTTATTTTCGTACAACCAGGAAATAAAAACTGCAATCAATATTAGTAATTAAATTGGTTTACTTTTACTTGGCATGTATATAATGATAACAATTAATGTATTGGTTTTTGCTTCAGTGCTGCTGTAAGAATCTGTTTGGCTATTTAGCTTTCATAAAGACTTCTGAATGTTTCCTTTTAATACAAGTTATTTCCTTTGAAAAAATAGCTGGTTTCTCTCATGGTTGCTGCGCTGGCTTTTAATCTGCAGTACCATGAGCAGGCAAACTGGAGGCTGTGGTTTGTCAATCATACCACTATCTCTGCCTCTGGCATCGCTTAGGTAGGAATATGGAAAATCTGTTTCCCTCCAAACTAGAGGTGTCTGTTGAATATAATGATGTAGTGTGCTGCCTTGATTTTCATGTCTACTGTATAGTCTTCCCTCTAGAAATGTGTGTTGTTCAGACGCTCATGTTCTGTGCATGTTTCATGGGAAGATTAGGAATACTTTTCATGGAAGGTATTTATGGAAATGTTTCTCAAAGACCAGTTGGAGGTGAACACGTGAGGCGGGAGGAATGTCATTACGTCTTTTCAGGCCTCTGCCTCTCTGTCTCTGCGAGCTGGAATTTCTATTCTGTTGTAAACAATGGAAGTATCTCCTTTCCTCCTCCTTTCCGCCTGCCCTCCATCCCAGCCAGGCAGGAAATGGGGTTTGATCCTCCTTTAGAGACCCTGTACGGCTTTGCCTGGCTTTTATGGGATCTTTCTCCTCTTTCTCCCATAATCCATGCAATCTTCTGTTGAGATAAATCCTATGATCGTGCCACCTTAGCTATTGATCAGTGGGGCACGCACGGTGTCAGCAGCCGGTTGCAGGAAGCTCTTTGGCTGGCAAACCTATACATACATATCTATATGTATAGGTAATATTTGAGTCAGCTGCAAACAAATAAAGCTGAGGTTTGGAAGTCATAAAAAGAAAACTGTTGTTTTTGCTAACTGGCTAACATTTGCAAGGATTTGGCAATGTGATTGCCAGCTGCCACAGCTTGCAATTGAGGTCACCTTCTCTTTGTATATAAACATTAGTCATTTACTAAAGAATGTAAAAAACAGGTGTTCAGTGTTCACTGGTAATCTGTTCTTTTAATGGGATGCTGTAAGATAGCACCTGACATAGAACAATTCCTTGTATGCTTGTTGTTATTAACATAAACACACTGGTACTATTACTTATGCAGTGCCATTGGTATGCATCCTACAGAAAAGATAAACAAAATGACAGATGCCTAAGCCAGATGAAATTACAATTAACCTAATGACAGACAAAAATAAAGGAAGTGTGGCAGGGAAATGTGAAAGAACATAAAAATCACTGCAAGCTATGCTCACTAACTTTTTTTTTTCTTTTTAAAGAGGCAGTTCTGCATTTTGTGGCTAATACAGGAAGTGGAGGTTGAAGCCACAAACTAACGGAGGGAAATTTGGCTTCCAGACATGACTCTTCAAAAAGATTTTGAAATGCAGGAGTGCTTTTCACACAGGATGAGAGAAGATACTGAAGACCAAGAAATTTGCATGGAAAAAACCCACAGTGATTTGTGGAAAAAGGGAATTAAGCTATCTTCTGAAGGTGTGCCCTCCGGAGAGCTTTAAACTTAACCTTCCTATCAGCTGTATAATGTAGCAGGACTTCTGATGCCATAGCCCTGTCTGCACTCAAACCTACACATTTTGTTTGAACTGCCAGGAACAGATTTCCTTAGATCATTTCAAATTTATGGGTAGACAAGTCCAAAATTAAATTAAGGAAGCATTTAAATAAAATACATCTCAATGAGAACCTATTAATAAAAGGTACCCTTTTTTCTACAGTAGGTTGTAAATTTCTCCAAATGGGGTACACAGAGAAATTTACACATAGCTGCTCTGGCAGAGGAAAGGCTTCCTAAATCAAAATCAGGCCTCCCTGCTTTTCAACCCACCAAGTACCCACTGAGACAGATTCACCCACTGGGTCAGTGACCTGCAGCTCATGTCCCACTCTCAAAACCCCAATGGAGCTACCTGGCTTTCGGTTCCCCACCTCTCTTGTGGGGGCACAAGGCAAAGGGAAAGGGGGGTAGGTAGCAGTGGGAGCATCACCTTTCTGCATGGTGCGGGTAGAGGGCTCTTGCTCGCTGGTACTTCATTCAGTGCAGCATCACTGGAGCTGGAAGTGAGCCTATTTGCTTTGATTAGGATATAACAGCTGTGTCGGAGGAGTGATTTGTTCAAGTCACATGTTTACATGATGTGAAAGATGCATGTTTTACGTATGTTGACTATACCCTAACAACAGACTGTCCTTTCTCATGGTAATTGCAATGGGATGATGTGATTTATGTGGCCCTTGAAAACCACAACATAGCTCTAAACTGAAGACACCAGACTTTTTTTCTCCCAGGTGTAAGGGGATGCTAAAAATGAGAATGAAGAAGCTGCTGTTGCTAATTATGCTAATTAAGGACTAGTGTTTAAGAACGGTAGGATCCTGTTGTGCTGAAGAAGGAGCTTGAAAAGTCAAGACAGACATGTGTAGGGAAAGTGTGATAGAGTATTAGTCAGTGTAATACACAGTCATAGCACACTGGTAGTCTAACTGCAGTCAGACTGCATGCAGATATCAAATTGCATTTTGAGGATTAGTGGGGTAGCTTTGAAGGTATTACTGAAGCAGTCTGCCTCTTCAAGGCAAGTTATACTGGGATGATACACATTCAAAGAAACAACAATCCAAAAAAAAGGTAATCTCAATTTTCCTTCACATATGGTAGTCACAACTCATTTTTAATGCAGGAGATAGACAACTACCTAAAAGTGGCAAATTTTTCAAAAGGTTAGGCTCTTCCAAAAGAGTGTGAAACGCTCAGCTAGGGCTGAGCAATCAAGCAGCACCCTAGCAGAGCTAAAGCATTTTTCTGTGCTTGAGCAGCATCGTTTTCTTTTTGTCACAAATTGTCGTAGCGTCCCAGCCAAAATTATTGGAATTTTTTCCATTGTGCACGAAGCATTTTTACACAATAATTCCATCTATTCTTAGCAAGATGTTCTTTGGTGTGAATTCTATCTATTGTTAGAAAGTGTTTTTGAGAAAATATGATTCTAATCTTGTGGCTTTTTGCCTTGCTATCAAGAGAGTTACTACCAAATATGCAATCATATCTTTTGTTAATAAAACCAAGTTGCAGAATCTATTAATAGAGTAGTAATAAATAATGGTGGTCTTGAGGGGGAGGATTGTATGTCATTTTACTTCTAGTAAAATGATACTCCCAAAGGGTAATGATATTAGGAAAATTAACTGCTATTAACCTCATTCACATACAGTCTGTCATGTAGAAAAAAAAAAAAAAAAGCATTGGAATAACCTCTGTGGAAAGGAAAATGTCATTTATAAGTTTTTCCATCCAAAAGCAAAATTCTACTATTTCACTAAAACATACCACTGACATATGCTTCAGGACACATATTTATTACAGTGCAGTCCTAAAACTTCATCGTAATGTTGACAGCCACAGCAAAGAAACCACAGCCAGGAATCTCACAACGGGGAAAGAGAATGGCACCTGAAATGGCCAGTGCTCATTTTCTAGACTTTCCTTTATTCTCACAGCAGAATATAGGACATCCTAAATATGCTGACCCAAACTTCATCAGAGCTAGTGGCTATAGAAAAGCGCATACTAATAATGTATGCCAGCTGAATGGTAACGGGAAGATCCAATGGACTACCATAGCTTTCATGCACACAATTATCACATTCTGAATAGGATTGTAAAGTAATGGTCTCTTTTTTCTTTCTTTTTTTTTCTTTACTTTTTTTTTTCTTTTTTCTGTGTGACCTCCCTATTGTTCTATCAGATCTGATAATGGAATTAGATCAGTATAATCCATAATCTTCAATCCAGGCATAGATTAAAATTATGTCTCACCAGCCTTAAGGCACACTGCACATTCTGCTTGATTTGGGTTTTTTTTGTTTTGTTTTGGTTCAGTTTTTGTGTTGATTCAATTACATGAAACATTTAATGGCCTGCAGATTTGTTTTCCCGCAGTCATGTCAGTGATTGGCAGAAGTGGTGTCTGAGACCTACAAACCAAGGAATAACTTAGTAGGCAGCTCACCTTTTTAGGACAGCCAGGCCTGGAAGCTGGGCATGGCCACCCCTTTTCCATCTTTCCACTGGATGTCTGCAGCATACTGGTAACTGCTAAAAGGAAAAAGCTGCACTCCCTCCACTTTCCCCCACGGAAATTTCTCCCCTGGCAATCTCAGTGTCAGCGCTTGTGAAGGAAACACTGGTGGCCCTTGGACCCACAGAGTCTTTCAGCAGTGCCAGTTGGTGCTATGCTGGTCATCCAGGAAGGTCTCTTCAGCTGCATCCTCGGTGTCGTTTTAAGCCTTTCAGCTTTGGTTTTGACAGAACTTTGTGTTTTTCACTTTTGCGTCCCAAAAGCTGGAAGTGTTTAGTGAATGAGGCAAGACCCTGCGCAAAGAGAAAGTCTGGTGATTAAATCAGCTGCCTCCCGGCTCAGAGAACTGGGTTGCAGCCCTCCCTTTGCCACAAAATTCCTCATTCTTTGTGACGATGGGCAACGTTTTATAACAGATATTACTGAAGGGTAGTATATTCATTATCTGCTTCAGGCAATTCAAAGAGTGTAACTTGGACATAAAGATCTAGAGCTTTCAAACTAGATGCCCACGTTGCCAGTCGTCAATAGAGAGGAAAATACATTCACTTTTCCAGATGGGCACTGAAGAGGAGCTCTCTCTGCTTGGAGCCAGACCAAATTTTTAGCGTTATATTGCCATGACAGAAGGAGTAACTCGGCATAGATCTCCCCAGCATCAAATTGTTCTGAGAGCACTGACCTTGACATAAGGATTTTTCTGTGCAGATGAGGCATTGCATCAAGTAAGGAATAAAAACTAGATTTTTAACTTTGTGCCAGATATTGCTCTGTTTAGCGACAGAAGCTCACTGCTGGATACTGATCTTAATGCAATATAGTGAGCTCAGCAGATGCTTTTCCTTAGGCTGTATTATTGCTATACCAAGTATAGCAATATGTCTTTTACAATACTAGGCATTACAGAAACTTGTAGATTTTCCTACAGTAAAGTAGAATAAAGGAAAAGAGCCTTGGTTTTACAAGTTTGATTTTAAAGGGCTGAGAGATCTTAGAATTAAATTTTAAAAGCCAATTACAGGTTTTTAAACACTGGAAAAAATTCTAAGCAGCCAAAATGATCATTTAAACTTTCCTTAACATTATATGTGATCCACTGAGAATATTAATCTGGCTGTATTTAAAAAATAATCTCTGGGGGTCAGTTTAAATGTAAATGTTAATGTAAACTTAACAAGAATTTGAGGATATCTGAACTTTAAAAGCTCTCAGAGCACATAAAGCCTAGGTAATTTGCCTAGGTAGTTTTGCTGAGACAATGTTCACTGTGGGATGGCAGAGGGAAAAAATTACAAAGGACAATCATCAAACTAATTTTTATTTTTATTTTACTGTTTTGAACATTAGAAATAAAAGAAATCAGAAATTCTTTGCATATATCCTGCATCTAGCAGTGATCTGTTACACTGCTATAAATATTGACTTGATTTCTGAGGATGTTGTTGGCTTAAAAGAACAGTATCCATCCAGCTGGGTTGGCAGTGCTGTCCAGAATAAATTTAAAAAACCCACCACAACAAACAAAACCCACGCCAACAAAAAAGAAACAATCCCTGAACAAATGTCAATGACTGTTATGTAAGAGGAACTATTCTGGTTGTGAATGTAATACTCCTATAACATTGATACAATAGTACTATGGCTGCGGTTTTTTGTTCTGGGTATACTGGAGAATTCTGTAAGGAATTCTGTTTTTCTGAACTGGTATAGCCTTTGGGAGTTCTGAGATTCAGCACTTTCATGCACATGCACTGCACATGAAACATGCACTGAAGGCCAAAATAAACCATTGAGTTGTATTTTTACCTTCATCTCAGAAAAGACAGACTAATGGGGGGCTATTATCCAACCTTGTTTTCTAATTTGTTTGTCAGTCATCATGGTGAGTAAGGGACAATGATCACTTCAGTCCAAGTTGAGTGAAATAAAGAAGAGATTTCTTCCTCCATAAGGCTGGGAAGATCTCAAAAAACACGTCACGACAAGGATAGAGGGGGCATATGATGCATCTTCATGGAGAAGACAGAGAATAATCAGTTTCCTCAAGCACAACAGATAGGAGGCATCAACTGGGAATACCACGCAGGTTCAAAACAAAAGGTAATACTTCTCAGAGTGTGCAGATAAAGATCTTTGCCATGTTGTGGATGCTGAACTAATTGGGTGAATTCAATAAAGAAGATCCCTCGGGAGCTGTTGAATACAAGGATAGCAGCTCTGGGCCAGAACATCCTGAGATGGAATTCGCTGGAGATTGGAAGATGGTTCTTGAAAAATGTCACTATATGTCTGATTTGTCCTTATACTCCTCTGGGCAGCTGGTAGTGGCCACTGTTAGAAACACAGTACCGGGCTGGATGGACTTTGCTTCGACTTGATAGAATCATTCTCATGTTACAAAGGTTTTACAGCATGTTTCCAGTCTCCGAATCTCAACGTGCATTGCCAGTGTTATTCTCATATTACTGAACTGGAATGTATACTTATTGGAATGCATGTGAACTGGCATGTTTCTTTAGATGGAAAAAAATGGGGATTGCAGGGGGTTGGTTTGTGTTGTTTCGCTCCCTAATAATATGCAATGCCACAGACAATACATCTTTGGATGAAAATGAAAAATTAACTGTAATAATGTGCTTTTGTAAAACAAAATCAGGCATATTCTGCACAGCAAACATCTTGTGTTGGAATAAATATCTCTCCGGTGATGTCAATGTGAGAACAAGCACTACAGTGTTGTTGAAGTAATTGGGAGCCACTGCGCGAATGTGCTGGGGAATCCTGCAGAAAGCCTATATATGGTAATTCATCTAGAAAGTTCTCTATTTCTGTTTTTTAAAAGCTTTATGCAGGAGAGTGAATACATTTACCTTCGGGCCTTCCACCAAGCCCCCTGTCCAAGAGGTAGGCAGCACCACCAAGCAGGAAGGGGGCCTCTGGCCGTGGGGTGGCACAGCAAGAGCACTCGCTCTGATGCCAGGAGGCAAAACCCTATGTCCTGTTGGGGCTGAAATGCAGTGGGATGTGGTCACCGCCTGTATAAAAGCATGCTGGCATGAGAGGTTTCTTTGTAAAATCTAACAGGACAAATAACTCTCCCTTACTTCAAAGTGAAATAAAACTCTGGAAGATAACTTTTTTCCTCCAAGTTTAAGCTAACTAACGTCTGGAAAAAAAATCAAGCTAACTTCAACAATTTTCTTTTTTAGAGAAGTTGCCTTACAGCAACTTGTTATGATGACACAGGTTAACACAAAATTGTCACTGCAGTCACTGAAGTTAGTACAATATGGGGTAAATACAGTACAATGAGCCTTAAATTATAATCTCAGTCAGCTGAAATATTTTTGTACGCTGGAGTTCACAATTTTCTCTGCTCACATCTCCACAGGTTCTCCCTAGCACCCACCATCTCATCCTCCAGCCTTTGGGTCCTCTAGGTCAGTTCCACCCTCTCTTCCACCATCCCGTTTTATTTCGGGCACGTGACAAGTCTGAGCTCAGATGGAATCTGTTTCTCAACATTATTCTTTTAATAAAAATTAATAGCAGCAGGAATAATGAGGCAGAAGGAATAATAACGTGCCAGTATACAATCATACTGCAAATGGTTTGAACCACTAAAGCATTCCAGGTCCTCTGTGGCCAATTGCAAAGACCTGGATGGAGGAGGAAAAAACAATTGTATTCTGCCAGGAGAAGCTGTTAAATTCCTGCGAGTGAATGTGGTCCTGACTTAATTACACTTCCAAGAGCCTATTTATAGTTGTCTGGGAAAGCACTTAAGTGAAATAGGCTTAAGTTTGCAAATAGAATAAGTGGGTGAGTACTCGCAGTGAAGACAGAGATGAAAGAGTGGCGACTGTGGAGTAACTACCCCCTACCCTCTCTAGCCCTTCGGTGGGACGTTAGAGCAGGAGTTTTATATTGACTGAACTAGCTTGATGACTCATCAGATCTCTACAGAGAATTTAAAAAATCTAAAATTTTAAATGTTGTGCAATTTATGCACAGCACTTCATGATGAGCTTCAGACTTGAATGTTGACTGGGACAGAATGTACCACGGGAAGAAATGAAAAAAATTCTTCTGTCTCCATGGGAAAAAAAATTTAAAAGCTTTTCATAATTACAAACATCCTAAATGTTTTGATAGATAAAATGCCAAATCTGGGCATTTAAAGGGTTGGCAAGTTGGGGTGTAGCATGAAGAATGGGATTTGTCCAAGGAAACATGGTCAGTGGGATTTCGTGCGTACGAGCACTTACACTGTTCAAAGCAGATACTACTGACAGCTGATAAATAAGTCGAGTGAAATGTTGTATTAGGAATGATAAAGAGAAATTCACATTCCCTTTATCCCCGGCCTTTTAGAGACAAATGAGTAGGTGCCATGAAATGGAGGATTAGAAAGGGATAGGCAAGCTAGATGTAAGCAGGCCTGCACACTCAGAGGAACTGATCTGTATTTAAATCTATTGCTACAGTTATTTAACATCTAACTTCTGTATATTTCATAACTTTTCTGTTTGAAGCTAATATAGTCTCATTAAGCTGCGAAGCCTAGAGGAGCATATGTCATAATGAAGAATTTCGGCATGCCACGGAATTTCAAATGTGCATTATACAAGCATGTTATATATATATTTCAGTGTTTTATGGGCACAATGATATGAGAACAAATAGTTGTGTGTACATTTCATTGCAGTGAGTATGCACTCGATTCACATTCATTCAAAGGTTAACCACACCCTTAACACTTGAACTAAAAATACTGTAAGGCATTATGGTCTTCATGCGCCCAGATGTACTGTCCTCTTTGTCATCTACCTCGCATGTCATCTGTGCATACTATACCCTATGGCAAAGCAACGCTTTACGCTATTTCCCTACCAGGAAGTGAAGCACTAAACAATAGCTTGTTATTGTTTCATTGGCTGGATGTGGACTACTGACCCAAAGATTGTGACTACAGACCTTCCATGGTCCATTTAACTGGAATTACTATGAAGAAAAGCCAGGGGCGGGGGGGGGATCAATAACTACAAAAGGCTTGTAGGATTACTTCTCCTTTTCTCAGATGGGCTTGTTGCTGCAGAATGAATAAATCTTCCCCTGTAGAAATGCCTCCTACTAAAGCACTCTTGTTTATGAAATCTTTCAGTTACACTTCATGTTAAGTTCAGACTTATCCTCCATTGTTTTTTTTTTTTCTCACTGATTTGGGATTTTCAGCCTATTTTCTATGTGGAAATAACCCTGCCTCAAGAACAGTATCTTATCAGATGTGCTCAGTGTGTAGAGGGAAAGACTTGCTTCCTTCACGTGTACACAGACACAGCTCCCTCCTCTGTCTCCCATCCTGAAATCTCAGTGATTTTACATTTCTGCTTCATGTCTCAGCACCCTTCACACCTGTAGCTGAGCCAGAGAACGATCATCGATGGACCTTCTATTCCAGAGCCCTGCTCTTGGCTGCTGACAGGAAGCAAGGGTTGAGGTTTTGCTACTCTTCGCTTCCTCTGAAGTAGGTGACCATTGATCACACTTTCTACTACATACCATATCTCTCCATGTTGCCTATTGCGCCATCCCTGAATCCCTATGTAATTCACAGGGACTGGTGCTCGCCCAGTTCCCCTTCCATGCCATCTTGATTACTACCTTTACAGAAGTGCCAATGTCCCACCTTGTTTCACATTTAAATCCAGGATCCCAGAGATCTCTCCTTTGCCCAGTGACCCTCTAAAAGAACTTCAGACAGCGCACCAGCCTGCGGCTGCAAAAGCAGAGCAGCCAGCATGGTTTCCACCCTGCTGGAGGATGCTCAAATCTTTGTACAGCAGCCCAAGTAGAGCCTTCCACCGAGACAGATTCCTCAGCAGTGAAGCAATTCAACCAGCTAATAGGTTGTCATACACAGTGTGTGGATTTATTTGGTTTGGAGGAATGCGTACATGCGTATACGTATGCGCATCTATCTTGATATCTAATTTATCTTTGCATTTATATTTCTATTTTTACATACGTGTGTCTGTGTGTGGTGAACAGAAGAGACCTGGAGGGACAGAGCTAATACGTCCCAGCCTCTTATGAGCCTTTTATCCTGTTCAAGCCCCAGCTCGCAGGATGAGTGTGATAGCTGGCCATCAGAAGGACAATGATGACGAAGGAGCCTTCGCTCTGCCACTCCAGAAGACAGCTACGATCACAGAGAAGTGACAGTTTTCAGTTAGGTGTGAAGACAGTATAAAGGTTCCACACACGTTGGAAGATCTGGGAAATGGGAAATAAATTGCAAATAAGTGCCCACAACTAGAAGATGAAGATGATTATATAGAATGAGATAACAGTTCTGACTGGCTGCCATTTCCCAGCAGCTGTAAGAAAGATGTGTAGTGCCAAAATTAGGTTTTGATTTTTATGCAGAATTAAGGTCTTTTCCTGTGAACAGTAGGAAAGTTGGAATTTCTTGTCTACAGCCTACACTGGGAAATATTATCTGTGTTTTCTGTGGGAAATGTTGTGGTATCAATTATGGATGTGGGTATAAGGGCATGTATAACAGAGAAGATGTGTAGGTAGAAACTGTGATTATAAACACTGAAGATGGCAAGGGAAGGTACACAAAGAAAAGCTGCTTGTGTAATTTTGACTTAATGGGAATAGGTGTGCCTGAGGAATGAGTGAACTGTGAGCAATGCTTGTGGGTGGAAAAAGATGGAAGAAAAGGAAAGCAGGTGTGGAATGAAGGTGTGTGAAATACACGAGAATCAAGATGTGTATTATGTACATATGGAGAAGATACAAGTGAGAGAGGGGACTGATGTAAATTTACAAAGTTATACCTTTATATGAAATATGATATATTGGCATTTGTGCAGATTGATTAAAATATGTACCATGAGCACTTAGTTTCTTGTGGCAGACTGGTTTCTTCTAAGTCAAAATCTTCCATATTATTATCTGTTCCATACTATGCAGGTCGTCTTTGTTTGGCAGAGGAGTTTCTTTCTGCAGCCCAAAACAGAGAGATGCTGTGTTGCACCAGGTTCTCCATCCCTTTCTCTCCCTTTACCCTAATGAAGCATGAGAGACATTGAAGAGGAAGGAAAAGAAAAGGGAGTGAGCAGTGACGCAGGCTCTGGAGGGTTTCATTGTAGGGTAAGGATGGTGCAGAACACGTTGCAAATTAGTGCTTTGGCAGGAAAACTGCAGTGACTTTTTCAGGTTCTTCTCTTCTTGCCTTTTCACGTTACTCAAAAATAATCCTTGGCGCCTGAATGCTGTGTTCATTTCCTCCAGAGGAACAGGCAGAAGGGTGAGGTAACATCCGAGGAAGGGTACCATTCTGGCCTGAAAAATAATTGAGAGTTCCTGCCTGGCATCTTGGCCTGAGCATGCTGCAGACAGAGGGAGTTTCTATTCTCGTGAGGCAACTGCTAGCCCTATCATTTCCTACTGCTTACTGTAGGCAGCTCTCTGCACAGTTGGCTGGATTCTTGGAATCAGATTTTTCAACACCTTTATTCATGAGCAGTTAAGAAGCTTCAGCTCCTAACTGAAGCTAATGACTTTTCTAAACACAGAGAGCCTAAAAGTTAAATCTGGAGTCTAGGAGAATTTTAAATCTGAAGTTTTTAGGACACATTCTCATCTGTAGCCCTGAAACTTTGCCCAAGCAGAATCTAAGGATTTTTTTTTCATGTTTGTTTAAGATTTAGGGAGATGTAACTTATCAGTTACAGAAGCAGCTACAGTGCACCTGAAAATCTTGGACCTGTCCTTTACATAGCAGCATATGCATCCTCAACTGCACTTATGATGAATCCATGAGATCCAGGCCCCACTGGACATACAGCTCGTGTTTCACATGGAACATGTGCATCATAATTCTGCCTGAGAAACGACAGCTCAGCCAAGTCCTTTTCTGGCTCTAACCAGGAGCAATTTGCCAAACTAAAGACAAGAATTTAGTCGAAGGGCTACGAGCTGAACGAAATGTTCCACACTCAATCCCGTCATTTCCCCTCTTGCCCACTGCTGTGTTGAGCTCCCCACCCCCATTTGAAATCTTTTTGCTGTCTCCACGGTCAGTCCCACACTGTTTCTGCAGCCTCCATCTACGGGTTCTTCACTGAAGCTTGACCCTCTCTTGGGACTCCGGGGACTGATGAGGAAGAACCAGCCCATGTTGGAGGGCGATGCTGCACATATCCTCAGAAGGGCTAATTAGTCTTGGTGGATTATTATAGCAACCTGGCTCTACTGCTTCCAGGTATTATGAACTAGTCCAGTGTCTTGGCATGGTGCTGTGCAGGCATTGTGCTAAGGTAATTGCTGCAAGGACATTAAAAGCAATGAAGGGAGAGTTGAGCTGTGGTGCACAGAGGACAGTTTGTTTTTTTTTTTAAACAAGTACATTCAATGTCCCAAAACTTTGTTAACATAGACCTCAGTCATTTGACAATGCCTGCCTCTCCTCTGCTAAATAAAAACTCTGAAAACCTGGGAGACAATACTTAAAATAATAGAAACTGCAACTGCTGAAAAATACTGAGTTTGTACCGTGCCTTAACTCTGCCCTCTTTGAAATATGCCTCAAAAACATTGTAACACACAAGCAGCACCTTGCTCCTGGAAATACCGCTGAACTCTGGGGACCACATGACACAGCCAAACACCCAGTCTTTGATGAAGCAAAACCTCTGTTGAGATGAGCTGATCCAAACATAAGCCGTCGTGCTTTTGAAGGTAAAATCTACAACCTCGCATTTGCTAAACTTTTTAATCTACTTTAGCACATTTTTAATCTACTTCACCACTGCCCTCAGAGCTTCGTACACGTCTTTACTTTCATCATTAACCCCACGTTTTACTCTCCTGTCACACCTCACTGCTGACAACAGCCCTGGTAAGGAGACTCCAGTCTACTCCTATTGAAATAACCTGTGAAACACAGATAAAACACCTGATCTGTCCTGTTCTCTCTACCGCCTCCCTCATGCGCGGCTCTGTTCATTGACAACGAATGGTTTGGTGAGGGTGGTGGGAATAAGAGAGAGAAAGGCCTAAGGAGTCAGGAGCAAAAGTCCTCTGATTTCCTGCATTTATAACCACACTGCAGCAATTAAGGTTCATAAAGCTGTAACTTAAAAGAGGGAATGCAACTGGAACATAATTGGAATTGCAATATAATCCCTGGCAGGGTACTGCCAATTTCAGGGAGCTGAGTTAAGGTTGTTTGAGAATATATTTTTAACTCCTTTCCTAGTTTTTAGAGCTTAGCCTGCATTACCTTAACTCCTTATTTCCCGATTTTCAAAGGTTTAGCTGAAGTCAGCGTCCTGGATAGGCACAGAGTACCACAGGCCAACTTTACCTCTGTTCTAAGTAAGTTCTGGGGAATTTAATTCTAGGTGGCAACTGGAAGTCTGCATTGAGGTCTCCAGCCGGCTCAGGTCAAATCAGACACAGCTGCTTTCTGGGACCAGGCTGGGATGTCAAGCGAGTTGGGTGTGTAATTTTCTGCCATCCGTTATCCAAAGCATCGATACAGCACAACGGCTGTGACTCGCGTGGTCTTCAACACCTCTCCTCCATCACCTTTCCTGTCTCTGCGTCCGACCTCTGTCCCTTCCCCGCATCCTTGCCCACGTTCCCGATTGCTCAGCCACCCCCGAGGCGTTTTGGTGGGTCAGGGCCGACCATGGCTCCCCTTTTCCTTCGCCCTCCCCTACGGGCCGTGGCGGAGCACAGGCCCCGGGGCGGGACAGGCCGGGCCTCGGCGGGGCCGCAGCCACCTTCCCTCGGGCCCGGGCCCCGGCCGGAGGGCTGCCGCCCTCTCTCCGTAGCCGACGCGTCTGGGTTTGGGCCCGGCTTCCGCGGCGCGGGGTGCGGCCGCCCGGTCGGGCCCCGCCGCTTCCCTCCTCCTCCCCCGCAGGCCCGGCCGGGACCCTCCCGCTCCGGCCCCTTCCCCCGAGCCGGCCCGGCCCTCCGCGGCGTGGGAACAGGCGGGCGGGGCGGAGGTGGGGGCCGGGCCCTGGCGGAGGGAGGGGAGATGGCCGGGGCAGGCGCCGGGCGGGAGCTGGGGGAGGCGACGGCGGGGCGCTGCTGAGCGGCGGGGCGGGGGCGCTCGGGCCGGCGGGCCGAGCTCGGGGGCTGGGAGCCGCGGCGGCGTGGGGCAGGTCCCGGGCGGGGTTAGGAAGCGCGGAGGGGCTGGTCCCGGCGCGGAGCGGGGCTGGAGCGGGGGAGGATGAGCCCGGCGCGGCGCAGCCGGAGCCGCCCGAGTCCCGCTGCCTGCGGGGCCGCCTGTTAGTGCTGGAGGAGGAGGAGGAGGAAGAGGAGGCGGCGGCGGGCGGCCGCGGCCCGGGCGGAACGGGAGCTGCCCCGGCGGCGGGCGGGGAGCGGGTTTCGGCCGGAGCTGGGCGGCGGCGGCGGCCCGGCGGCGGAGCGGCCATGCCGTGGTTGAGCGGCGGGCGGCGGCGGCGGCAGCAGCAAGTGGCGGCGGGACAGGGTGGCGGGCCGGCAGCGGGCGGGCAGCGGGGCCGGGAGAGCTCGGAGCTGCCGCTGCCCGCCGGCTGGGAGGAAGCCAGGGACTTCGACGGGCGAGTCTTTTACATCGACCATAACACCCGGCAGACCTCGTGGATCGACCCCCGGGACAGGTAAGGGGCGGCGGCCGCCGGCGGACGGGGGAGATCCCGGGGGAAGGAGGCCCCGAGCACGGTTCGTCCCGGGCGCCGAGGGGGAGAGGGCGAGGGGAGAGGCCGGGCCGGGCCCGTCGGCGACATTTTCCTTTCCCCGGCCGTGGCCGCGGGGAGGGTGTGGGCGGCGGGGCCCTCCGCCTCGCCTGGCTTCGCCCGGAGGCGGGAAGGCGGGCCGGGGTATGGCGGGGGTAGGCGGGGGGCCCTGTCACACCGACCCTCCTCGGCCGATGCGTGTGGAGGGGACACCTGAGGGGCCGAGCCCCTACCCCGGCGGCTGATGAGTTTGTAAATGTTAAATTAGATTAAAAAAAAAAAAAAAACCAAAAAAAACCCAAACAAACTCAACTCTGGGAATTAAGGCTCTTTTTGCCTGTGGTGGGTGCTCGGACCAAGTGTTGCCTGTGTGTGAGGGGGGGAGGATGGAGTGGGCAGGACCATGCTACCTCTGTTCGTACCCCTCAAATCCTGGGTGAAGCCCCGCTGTAAAATGGCTTGGCCATCCTGATTTATTAGCCGGGCTGAACTAATTGGCAGCAGCAGGCTGGAGGCATGCTGAAGTAATTTGGTAGATTACCTCCTCATAAAAGATAACGCTGCGTGGAGGTAAGCAAACCGGTAAATTCCTGCAGTTAATTTGACAAATACGCGGTCTGCTACAAATTACCCGGCTGCTGCTGCTGCGTTGTTTCGGGATAGCGTTTTTCTCGTCTCCCAGGCCTGGCGGTGCATTGGTAAGGTTGGGTTAGGCCTTTTCATTTTATTTAGGGTGAAAAAATATGGGCAGGGTTTACATATTTCGGTAGTACTGCCTTATGAGCGCTATGTAAGCGTCATAGCTTAAAACTGGTGGAAGCGTGGACTGCCTGCCCTGTGAACACAACCTCCCTGGAAAAGCGTTCCCCTAAAAATTTCCACGCGGAGTTAGTGAACACAAGTGTCAGTATTCTAGGTGTCGGCGAAATAAGAAACATATGTCGCCCTGTATACTTTTCTATATTAAACAATGTTTTTATAGTAAGTGAAAGTTGGACAAGGACAGTTTGAACCTCAGCCAGAGCTACCTTGCCAGAAGTATGCCTGGAATGTTAAGCAGGCCACAGAAACATTTAAGCACAGTCTGGGTTAAAGACTGTAGTAATTTGAGCGATTCCTGCCTGGCTTGCACAATGATACATAACTGTTTAAATAGCCTAAGTATTTACCTACCAGATCAAGATCTTTTGTCTCGTTATTTAGACATACTTATGCATGCACATGTTTTTTTTTTTTTTTTTTTTTTTTTTTTGCTGAGGCACTGAATATTTGTTAGTATGCTTTAGATAGCATGTTTTTCGACAACGTGGAATATTTGATAGTGTGCTTTAGATAGCACATTTTTCTACAACGTGCATATGCATTTTAGTGTTAGCTTACTTGTAATATGCTGTTTTAACGGTACAACAACATGTCTGTGGCTTCTCTGCATGTGATCCTTTCCATTAAATTTCAGAGGGTATGCGGTTTCGTCTTCTGGATTATCTTGCATACAGACAATAATGAAAAAGATGTAGCCATTTGCTACAGTGTTTAAATTCAGTTACCATTCAACTTAAATAGTATTTCTAAAATTACGACTTCATGTTTTGAAGAAATAATTGAAATACCCCACGATGCTTGAAAATTTGTCTGAATATTTCACACCAATGTTTAAACTTAGATTTATTTTTCACATTGGATAAGAACAGGATGTAGAGCAGAGATTGAGACACATTGGGGCAGATAGAAAAGACATGATATTTTCATGAGCATGTATCAGTAGTCTACAAAATTCAAGTAGCAGCAGCTAGTTTTATGATTGCAGAGATAATCTGAGAGTAGACTACTGTTGTAACTTTGGTGAGATTTCTGTGTTCTGCTGCATAGTGGAAAGTGACCAGTCTTTTTGGTTTTCATTGCAGCTATTCAGATTCCTGTAGGCAGCAGCAAAGTAGGAAAGGATCAGGTTAGTTGTGTTCTGCCAAAGTTTGTGAAAGAAAGGTCAGAGCAACAGGGAAATGGTACGAAAGCTGCATTTTTGCAAAAAGAAGTTGAAAAGGGGAGGGCAGAATAACCTACTTGTATCATACGTATCCCAGCATTTTGAGTTTGCCATAAAGTGGCAGAGATCAGCCCCCCATTTCGGTATTTGTGGAGTGGTTTCATTTGTATCCAGGAGGAACTGGACAAAGCTATGGGACCTCAGGCCATGCTGCCACTCCATCAGGGCTCTGAGATCAGCACCTCCAAGCTTTCCTATGGGCAGTGGTCCCATAAGCGTCCCCACAGGCTCTTCTTTCCCTCTAGCTGTCAGTTAGTAGTTTGTTTTTCTTTTCAGCATTCCCCCTGAGATTTCTCAGCCTTTTTAATAATTTGGTTAGTGAATTTAATTTGAAGCAGTTATTTGATTGAAAAAAACCCAACAAAATCTCCCCCTGCCCCTGCCCCCCCCCCAGCCAAGTTTTTGCCATTGAAGCCAGGAAGAGAAGGAAAGCCTAACTGGAGAAGTTGAGGAAGGAGAAATGTGCTTTATAAAGGATTTTGGAGTTTGGGAAAGGTGACAAGGGCAAGGGAGGTGAGTCAAAATAATACAGGTGGAGAGGGGATAAAGGACTCAGAAGTGGATACCTTATAATTTTCTATGGTAAAAAAAAAAAAGTGGAATAAATGAAGAAAAAAGAGAGATACTAATAGAAGAGTGATAAAATGAGCAGATTGAGAAGCATCTTGTCTTTGGTATCAAATCAGTAGTTAGGTTGGGGAAGATACTGTGTTGATCTGCGTGGATTGTGTGTAATGAATAGATTGCGGATGGTTGTCTAGCAGATCCTGTAGATCTCAGAATGGAGCCATTCAGTGCATTTTTTCATCTCACTGTAGTAGTCTTATCTTAATAGATTGAAAGTTCTTCAAGGCAGCAAACTGCCTTTTTATCTTGTGTTTGCACAGTGCTTGCTGTATTGAGATTCTGGTCAATAACTGGGGATTGTAAATGGTCTTATAAAAGACTATGTTTGCGGTTGATATTGGTGATTCTCGTGGCACCAAGTATCTGTTGCTGTTTGCTACAAGACTGTTTTCACATGATTAGAGATTATCTAAAACTGTTGGAGTTTGGCAAAAGCTTTCCAAGCTGGTGAGTCTTGTTGGGTTTGTTGTATGTGGAAACTTTAACTAAAATACAATATTGTTTTTTTGGAACAATGCTAGGGGAGCGGGAGTGTTTCCTTCAGCTTCATAATATGAGTTGTTTGACGATTTAAATAATCTTGTTTTGGAATGAGGATTTTAAACTTGTAAGGTGTAGTGGTGGTTTTGTGTGGAGAAATCATCTATTTTGGCCAGTTTGAGAGGCATTGAAAAATCCGTATGGGCTGGGTAAAGACTTAGATTTTAGCAGCTGTGTGTGCAGAAAGTTCCTGCAAGCTGGACTGCTGGTATGTTAGTTGAGATCAGTGAGTTTTTCTGTCCTAATCAGCATCTTAATTCTGAGACCTAAAAGCTGCTTAATTTGAGCGCAGGAGGAAAACCCTGGCCTTGTAGAGGAGGTGGGTTGGAACAAGGAGTATGGGAACAAGTGGGGTTGGCCTTGAAATTTTACAGAGGGGGGAAAATTTCAGTAGGTTGTGGAAAGCAAAACAACCAGGAGTTGGGGATAGGGAGAAGGAGGATGGCACCTGAAGCCTGGGAAGAAAAAAGTAGGGGAACTGGACTGAAAACCAGTAGGGTAGGGAAAAACAGGTAAGAAGAAACCGGTCTGGTGAGGGTTCAGGTTGTGAGGGTGTCAGCTCTTTTCTTGGCTGTGCAGGGAACCCCGAGGGAAAAGAAGGAGCTCTGAGTTGAGGTGAGGAATCTTCAGTCAGAAAATACGCATGCAAGGCAGTATGCAAAGTCTAGGTGAAGAAGGGAAGATAGTTGGAAAGTGAAATACAAGAACTATGCATGAAATGGGAGGACAAGGGTCAGGAAGTGCAAGATGTGCTGGACAAGGAGACTGATGAAAATTCAGAATTGTAGAGGTTGGAAATGAGCAGGAAAGGCTCATGGGCTTGAAACAAGGAGTCAGCTTGGGAAAGTCGCTAGGCAGGTATCTATGTTATAAGGGGTGCAGAGTAGAAATGGTCGAGTGAGTACTAGGCAAAAAAGTCCAGAAGTGCTAGGTGTTTTTTTTTTTTTCTGAACTATTTCAGGACTTGTCATCCTGATAATTTATTTGCATTTAGCAAATGTCTGTATTACTCAGTTTGCCTTTTCTCTTTGTGGGGTTGGACAAAGACAGTCCGTTAATACTGTTGTTTCCTCAGTTATGGCAAGTGGCAAAGCGAGGTGTTCAAACTCACGTGCTGGTGTGATGCTACATGATGTGATTTTTCTTTCCCCAGTTTGATTTTATAAAGGAAAAGGAGATCATGAGTAAGAAGCTTAAATCAAGAGACTATTCATGTCGAATATTCAAAGCTAGAAAATTCCAGACTTAAGTTACTTAATTGCTTCTTGTTTTGCATTAAGAGAGCATGTTTGATTATTTTCTTGCCTTGTTTGATACATGGAGAGGAGCAACTCTGTGGCCAGATCAGAGAGCTGTGAAGTGGATGAAAATTGCTTCTAAAGTTTTTTGCTGAAATGGAAAGATGTGCCCCTCTCTAGTGAGGTGAAGGATCTGTTGGCGCACCAGCGTGTGGTACAGTTAGAAAGGCAGTGGCCTCTTTGTCAAGGCAAGAGAGTATCTCCTAGAGTATTGGAATGTATCTGTCCAGTTAACGTTCCTCAGCCACCCAAAGACAATCAGAAGCATTTAAATCAAGGTTTTTCACAAATAGCATTTTTCTGGGCCTGGTTTAAACCTCTGCACTGAGATTCACAAGTAGTGTCGTTCAATATTAGAATTCAAATGCTTCTATTCCAAAGCATCAGAAAGATGAAGGCAACAGAATAGTTAGTACCACTGCCATTTTTGAAAGTTTGCTTCAAGTTAGTATGTGTTTTCAGACTGTATCTACTTCCTTTTTGTTGTGATTATCGCCTGTGTTAACTCAGTTTTGTTTTGAACTAATGCTCTTTGTGGAATGGGAAGAAAACAAAGTGATTGTTTATCGTTATTTTAATATTCCCTCTGAAAACATTATGAATGACTGGACAGATTTAAATCACGCGCTTTATTTGACCATGATGCAGACTGTTAATGTAAAACATAAAATGTAACCTATAGGGTACGGAAGTGTGTTTTCAGAACGGATGCTTTGAAAATCGTTAAAGGGGAGCAGAACTGCTGAAATACTAATTTGGTTGTGATTTTATAAATTGGCTTTCTAGGCTATCAGTGCCAAGTTCACAAGAGATGGAGATGGTTGTAAAGGAAAAAAAAAATTGAGTATGGATCTGGAAAATATGCTCTCCCGTGAGACCAAAAGAGCTGAATTTATTCAGTTGAAGAGGTGTTTAAGAAGTGGTTTGAGTACTGGTCATAAAATGATGATACCGGAGGCTTCAGAGCTCTTTTGTTTAGTAGATTTATAATAATATCTGGTAGTCAGAAGTTGAAACCAGAAATATGATGAGATTGTAATAGTAAGAGTTATTAAATGTCAGAGTCATTTTTCTACTCCTTTAGCTCTCTAGATGAAATTACCTAATTCAATTTTTTTTGGCCTGATTTAAGTCAGCTATCACTTGAAGTCCTATTGTCCATGACCATCTATTTTTACTGCCTCTATTGCATGATATATTATTGACCTATATATAATATATATAGCTATATATATATTTCATAAGGATTGGCAGAGCAGCCATCCTTTCATTAGAAAGTGGAGAGTTTCTCTATCTGATTGTCTCTCTTAACACGGCAAGGAAGAAATCCAATTTGTCCTTGTCACTTGAGGCATGTGGGTCACTACAGTTGCATCATTTGATTACCTCAAGTTAGCAGTAAATACAGCAGACTTTATATTAAAAACATTGCATATAAAGTAGGACTTGAGATCCAGATGTTTTGAATTTTCTGTGCAAATGTCAAGCCTGGATGCAGCCAGCGTGCGGATGGGGAAAGCTGTGCAGCTGTGCGACTGCTCCCCTGGCATGAGACTGGGAATACATGCTGCAGCACATGGTGCTGAGAAAGGGCTGCAGTGCCCTAAGCCTCCCTGGTCAATCTGCACATATTTGTACTTAGTTCTTGTTCAGAATAATTCAGTAATATTTTTAAAGGCATGCTGTAGCTGACGTTTGTTTTTCAAAGTTTCACATATGCTGTGATAAATCTACTTCCCTGCCTTTCAGGAGGGAGATACGTTCATATTTTTTTTCATGCTGGCCGACAGATCTTCAAACAGGCAGGTATTTCATTTTATATTGTGAGTGACTTCCATGAAAATGTTTATGATTAAAAACGAATGTAGGTGCAACCATCTTAGAATTAATATTAATTGGTATTAGATATGCTTTTCAAGTTGACTCTTTTATTTGATTGATAGATTCTGATAACAAGTAAATGTTAATTGGCTGATTCATGGTAAATAAATTATTGCCTTTCCCCCCCTTGATCTCAGCTCTCTGATTTGTGTATTTTTAATTTCTTGTCAGATTTATGTTGCTTGGGAAAAAGAAATGCTTGTCTGAAGTGAGGACTCATGTTTTCTTGTAACTCAGTGTTGTTAAAAATGAGTGCTACATCTCCAGTCATTGAAGATTATAAATTTTTTTAGTAGTTTTTCAGTGTCTCAGTAGAGGTGGGAGGCATCCACTGTTTTTTCCTAAAGGTGAAAGGTTTTCCTTATAGTACAACAGTAGTGAATTATCATTTATTTAATTGGTTTTTGCTGGTTAGAATACATATACTTTGAACATCTGGCTTAGGTAGCATAAAACTAATGCACCAGTGCTAAAGCATCAAAACAGCTATTGAGCCACGGTAACCTCATTAACAAAAATCGCTCTTAAGCTTCTTAATGTTTTGTTAAAGGTGAAGGGTTTTTTTGTGTGCGTGTGTAGTTTTTTACATCTAAATGGAAGTATTTTCAGCAATTAGATAAGGAATGCAGACACCTGCCTTATTGTATTTGTGTGCATGCTAGAAAGGACTAAATTAGCACTTGTGACTTAGGTGTGTTAGCAGATGTTATGAGGGCTTTTTCCTGAAGGGTTCTGTGAGAAGGGATTGACTGCCTCACATATGAGTTGGATCTTGTACTTACAAACCATGATCTGTCGGATATTGTCAGTGCTCGAAACTGTCAGAGAAGGTACTTTCCTATTTCTTGTATGTATAAATCAACGTATGTCTGAGTCAGTATAGGCGTAATGGTTGTATTTATTGTCATTAAACAGCACCAAGCATTGTTAAAAGGAAATCGTGTATTTGCATTAATGTATCTTTTAAAAGGTGTAGGGGTAAAGTGTCTGCTTTTCAGGATCTATAATCTGCACATGTGAGAATGCAAGATTTGAAATGTCACAAGGCAAGGGCTGGGTTTTAAGTTCTGTTATCTGGAGAAAAAAATCCTATGTAGACATGGATTCTAATGATAAGTTTAGCTTGAGTGATAACAACTTAATGTTTTTAGTGAATGTAAATATAGTGACAGCACTGTGCAAACATAAGAACAAATGACTTGTAGGTAATAAAAAAAAAAAATTAGAAACTTATCTATAGTAAAGTCCTGTTAACAAACTTCATAGAGGTGCCTGTGAAATGTAATGTTGGCTTACAATTTTGTGTTGTTTACCAGAAGGTAGAGCTTTGTAAAGTTGTATGTGAGGCCAAACAGAAGTATTTAGTTGATATTTTGGTGAAACAAAGTAAAACTAATGTTCCTCCTGCCTACAGTTAAAAATAGAACTTCCTGAATATCTTATCTGCTGCAGATGTGACAGTTCACATTCACCAGCAAAGCCAGCTAATATTGCAGCTTTTAAGTAATCTTCAACTTGTTTCTGGTTGAAAGAAGCTAGCTAAAGAAAACACGCTCTAGGTACTTTTCCTACCTCTCTGCCTGCCCTGGCAGAGCAGCGTGCAGGCTCAGCAGGGTTTCGCAACGCAGCACCCTTCAGCTACTGGTTAGCTGCTGCCAAAAGCCGCAGTGTCCTCCCTGCCAGCTGCATGGTCTCACCCTTCTCTTGCACAGGTACTGGTGCTTGTCTGACTTTAATGGTAAGACAAATCAGCAAGAAAAAACCCTATGCAGTATTTCATTTATCGCTCTTTGGGGAGGGTAGTTTTCAGCCAGTTTAGTTCCCTAAGCTGACTTAACCTTCAGGGCAGATGAGTATTTAAGTGGCCTATGTCGATTAAGTTTAATTCAATAAGGAATTGGCTTAAGCAAAAGTGATGAGTCAGTTTAAAACCTTCTTTGAGTAAATCCTCTTGGTGAATGGCAGTCCTGACTACTGATTTTTAAAATACCCCCGTGGTATAAACACATAAACATAACATATAAACAACATATCTCTAAACAAGCTTGAAGCTACATTTAGAAGGAAGGATTCACTTTTCAAACATAAAATGGATGTATAAAAGCCAACAGAAGTCAATTAAAGAGGTGTGAGAGTTTTTCAGTTGAGTAGCAGCATTGAAGTGGCTATTAAGAAGTGAGAGGGCTACAAGCAGCAGAACCCGTTTGGGGTATCATCAGCAGCTTGGAAACACTCATGACAGGTTTGGTGAAGTCAAACCTGTGCTGCCATTGAGGAGGTGGCACTGCCATCGGTGGCAGGGAGCAAAGTCGGGGCATGAGAGAGTTGGATCTGAGACTAGACTGGTGTCTGGGGAGGATATTGGCAGTGCGGTACCTCGGAGGTGTGTGTGAGAGGGAATGGGGTATAAGATCAGCTAGATGTGGGGAGGATCTTGACAGTGGAGCACCTCCAAGGAGGATCTCAGTTGGGTGTAGAAGTGTAGAGTGTAACTGGGGAAGGGTGAAGTGTGGAAAGGCATGTCAAGGTAATAACAAAAACCACAGAGCAGCTATTGGGGAGACTTGGAATGTGACTTTGTCACCAGTGTTTGGAGCTATAAACCATCAAAAGATTGTGATAGTGTGACTGGGGAATTTTTTAAGGTACCTGAGTGGGTCAAGGTTGAAATTGGCAGGTCGTAGAGGAGGAGGTTGTAATATTTGAGTTAAAAGAACAAAATTTTTGTCTGCTTATGGAGAGGAGCAGGGCCTTCGATATTATATTTTTGCCTTGCTACCAATCCCAAGCCTATTTCACGGAGATAAATCCCTCACTTCCTAAGTAGTCATTAATGGCAAGGGGGTGTAGGCTTTGTTCTGCCATGCTACAAGGGCCTTGATTGTTTCTTGAGTCTGTTCCAGATAGGAAAATTAATTTGAACTCAGTATAATTAGGGTGTGCTAAAAGCATGGCGAGACATGATCTGTCACTTTTAATGGCCTATTGAATCATTTGAGTCAGCCATTTAATACAGCTAGCCTCCTAGTGAGGCTTGCTCTAGATGTATGTTACATGATCAAATAAGCTGGAGTGTTTCTCGGTTTGTTTCTCTGCCTGTCTTTTTGTGGGTGTTTGTTAGACTGGAAAGACTCTTGCATCCAGCGATGAGCTTGGTGGTCTCCCCGTGGTTTGCAGGATGGAGGCAATTCTGTACTGTACTGTTAGCCCTTCTGGCTGAAGGAGTGGTTGCCATCAAGGGCTGAATTAGTAAATATAAAAAACTGAAGCAGCTAGTTTTTTTTTATTTTTGTGTTCAAAGGCTTTTCTATTTCAGTATATTTAATTGGCAATGGGATAAAAATAAAGTACAGTGATATCAACACCCTTGAACAAGCAACGGAGAATCAAAGGCTATCTTTCATAGCTTTCTGAAAGAGTTATTTTCCAGATGAAATATCTATGGAGAATCTTGTTGAAACTATTTTGATTTATATTGTACTTAGGCTGAAGCTCTTTCACGCACACAGCGATTAGGATTCTTGATGGCAAAATGCAAAGTTTGATATCAGAGCTGAAAATGCATAATATTTCCAAATTGATTTATTTAATCTTGGATTACAGTTTAAGCAGCTAAAAATAAGACTTTTGAAAAACCTTAATACACAACATATTATTAGAAAGAGTGGCTTATCCATGTTTGGGAAGGCAGCTGAAGTACTGCATAATTATCTAGTTCTATAGCATAAACAAATTGTGACACACTTCTCAAAGTAGGATACAGTCCAGAGTTACTTGACTTCAACAGCAATTCCACACATGCTTAAAAGAGAATTTCAGAATAAAAAGTAAACTACCGTTGCGGGGTTTTTTTTTTTTTTTTTGGCAATGTATGGATAACTAGTAGATGGAGAAAGTATTGCATGTGTTCGGAACTTACTGTTTAAACACTTGTGTGTCTTCTGCTTGCCACAGATTACATGTTTTGGATAAGACTAAGACTCACAGTATGAAAGAGCTGATAGGGCACATAGTTAAAAATCCCTGAACCTAAAACTTTGTAATAAGTTAACCACAAAACCCCAGAAAAATTGATTTCAGGACGATCATGACTGTTGGATCATAGATCAATTTTAGTAGTTACTAAATAGTCTCTAACACTATAATTGATGACTAACACAAATTAATGATAATCATCAGGTTATGAGCTAGAGAAAGCGTAACTGGCTTCTCCTTTATATAATAATAATAATAATAAAAAAATCATTGGAAATGCATGTAAAGACTGGAAATGCAATAGAAAATTTGTGAAAATTTAATTAAAGAACATGTATATTCATATTGCATATTCATATGCACATTTCCAACTGTATGCAGTGTATTGAGTGATGATATTTAAAAAAACCTGTATGCTACTTTGTGTTGGTTTGAGTTGTCTGTCTTATCTTTGCTTTTCTGCCAGCTCATAGTTTATTCAAGGCAAAACTTAGTGGTGCTCTTGTGGTTATGGGTGTACTGAGATTTTTGATAAAGAGGCACCATGTGCTCAAGACTCTGCATGGGCATTTGAATTCTGTGTTTAATGTAGCTGCTCAGTTGGGCCAATTAAGTTATAGAATTATTTGTTTAGAAAAATGTTTACTAGTACCAGCTTGCAGAACAGATGGTTAAAAAAGCTGTCCTTTGAAATGATGGTCTAATTTCTTGCGTGTCTCAAGATTTCTCTGAGTAATCAACTACAGTCCTTCCCTAAATACACGGACACGTGGAAGCTTCCTGTTTCTTCATTTGAAAATGCTTCAGACAGTGAATTCTTCTTTTAGAAGTACTTTGATAATCCATTGTAGCCTACTTCTTAATTGCAGTTTGATTTTTTTGATGCTTCTATTGCGTCTGTATGGCAAAAGACATACTTCTGATTAAATCTCCAAATTTCAGAGGTTTTAAAAAGATAATTTTTCTCAAAAGGAAAGCAAAAGCGTTTTAATTAAAAATGGTCAGCTATTTTTGGATCAGCTTTATTTTGCATCTGGACTAGTTAGCCATAAATTTGTGTCGGCTCTAGGGGAACTTTAAGAGCAAATCTCATGTGATCGAGAGAGAACTGTTGTGAAAACTTTTTGATTTCGCTCAGTTCTCAAGCTTTGGAAACTGCATCTTAATGCACAGATAGTCCAGTATTTTAATGTACTTGTTTATAGCCAGGACTTCAGAAAGAAGCAACTCTCCAGTTACCTATATTAATCAGAAGTAGCCACAACATACATATATGAGTCCAAGAAATAACTGATTTCTTAAGCCTTTTGCCTTAGTCGAGGAGCATGCACAGAGATGGAATAAGAGATCCTGGGGCTTGGCCTGATCCTTCCTTTTGTGTTACTTGTATTTAGTAGTTCTCTGCACTTAGTGTCTTGTGCACTGATTCAGCTAAATAACTTCTTGATTTCTCATAACACCATGTAATGCACTGAATTTAAGAGGCTTTTTCTTTGATCTTAATGAACGGCTGGTTTCAGCTAAGTCCCTTTGAATTGATCTGCAGTGTGGAGCATGATTACTGTTCTTGAAGCGTGTTAGGTAAGTGCCATCTATTCAGGAAGATGCTGATGTTGAGGGAAAAAATTAACTGCTGAACCTGCAGTTAATTGTCTTAGGCAGTGTTAAAGTGGTAGGTTGTTTTTTTTTTTTTGTATGGATTGGTTTTGTTGTTTTTTGAATAGGGTACAGCTACGTTGGGTTTTTTTTTTCTGAAGACATAGTGAAATAAATCCATGATTTTTGCTTTTTAAAAAAAGTCTTTACCTTTAGCCTGGTTTTGGAGTAAAATGTCAAGATACTTATGATCAGGCTGACTCTTGGATTCTGGCTGATTGATGGTAGTATGAAGGTACTATATCTCCAGTTACAGGAAATATTTTCTTACTGTAAAATAAGCTGCTTTGCAAATTCCTGGTCGTCTTTTTTAGTAGTTTTCTGTATGCACCTATATGAAGTTTTGGAGAAGTGTTACAGATTTCTTCAGTTAAACATGACAGAAGGCTTTCAGAGCAAAAAGCCCTTTCAGTCCATGGGCAGGTATCCAAACACAAATATGTAGGAAGGAGTTTATGAATGTTTTGTGCAATGTCATTCAATCATCTGAAGTTTCAGGCAGCTTACTATCTACAAGATTTCTTACAGCTATAGCCTCAATGCTTCTGTTGGTAAACATTATTCAGACTTTACAATCTGGAAACTTGGAGTTGAGAAATGTTTGCGGGAAATGATCTGTGATCAGTTCTGTTGTTGGTTTTGTTTTGGTTATTTTATTTAAAAAAACCACAAAAAACAAACCCAAAAAAACCAACAAGAAAAAGCTCAGTAGTGTTTCCTGTCATTGGCTGTGAATGGCACTCAGACCCCCTAATTCTTTGTACTGAATTTGTTCTTAGGGGTTCAGGGGCGTCTTAGGGAATTATCAGTTACCTTCATTTTTAGTGCATTTTCAGAAGCAACTTGTGGGAATTCTTGCACAAATTTTGATATCCCAACTTTTTCTCTTCTAGGAGTATGTTATGTCCTTAGGAAAAAAAATAGTCTTAAAGTTTTCCCAGAAAGGCATCTAAAAAGCTTGAATGCTTCATATAAACCTGTTTTCACGCTAAGCCAAGTCATAGGATGTCTTTCTGTGACTTAATAAAAGGCAAAACACCAGATGGTTCATATGGATGAAGAGACATATATGCATATATTTATTTTAAATGTTCATAAAATTGCCACAACATTCTGGAAATCCAACGGATTTCCAGATTACGGAAAATAGTCCATTTTTGTAAACTCCTTCCTTTCACTGAAATACGAAGTACCTTGTTACAGGTATAGAGGGAACTCTCTTGTACCAGAGTATGCTGTAATATCATGTTAGGGGAATTACTTCTGAGAGTAATCTTGTATATCTGTCCCTGCCTGTTCAGGGCTTCTGTTCTGTAACTGGGTGATGTAGCGGATCTTGTTCTCTGGACATCTGCCTGCTGGGAATGAGCCGTGTCCTTCATTCTGTTTCACAATATCTGCCAAAAAACTCGAAGGCGATAGTATCCTTTTGTTACTGTTGACCAGGACTCGGTTTGGATCCTTGGGTAAAGGACTTTCTCTCTTTTGCTAGTTTCTGACTAGTACGAAGCTTTTTGGCCATTACCCGATTCTTTTGGAAATAGTATTTGAAAGAGGATATTGATAATGTTTTTTCTTCTAACGCTTTACATGTAAGGGGTTCAGAATTTTTAAAAAGTTTTGTTGTTCTTGTTTTACAATACAACTGCATCATTCTGTTGTTAAAACTTACTGTAATAAATTTCTGGAATATCTCCTTTGTGTAATTATGTACGGTACATGAACATCTGGGGTTTTTGGGCTGTTCGCCCACACTGTTCTTCAGATATTTATTTCTGAAGTCAGTTAATAAAGTAAATCATGTTTATTTTTTACCTTAATCACAACCGTAAGTTTCTTTTCTTTACAGTTAGAATCTGTAGAACATCTATAAAAGGCTTTTCTGCCCTTTTTACAAAACAAATTACCCTGTGTCCAAAACTCTGGTGCCATTAGGAACGCTTCAAAACTGTGGAGAGTGTCCTGGCTGTGGAAGTTTTCTCCCTGTGCTCCAGTCCGTGAATGGTGTTCTTTAAAATGCAAGAGATCATATGTTCATTTTCCTGTCTATGGCCTTTTATATATGTGCTTTGAAGCTTATTTTTCAAAGTGGATGAAGATTTTAATGCTAATACCTGTATCCAGATATTTTTAGGATATGTCTCCTGTGAAGAAAAAAATGTTTTCCTGATATATTATAAAGATTAATAGGCTCTTAATGTAATGTTAGTATATTATGTTAAAATGCAAATAGTTCCGCTTTACTGTGATTTCTGTCTCAAATTAGGAATACATCGTGTTTTTTCTCCCCATTAGTGAAGATAGTCAGATGTCCAGACGTTTACGAGAATAAATTCCAAATAGTTGTCAGAGCACTTTGGTAAAGAATTTCTGAATGTTTTAAGATACTATACCTGGTAGAATTTAAAATACATGAGTTGAGGGGAACAAGGGGGGTTGTGATTTAAGGGTGGGTTTTTTTTTTTTTGTTTTTTTACGAGAGGGAAATCTGTGCTATGAATAGAATGCTAATACAGGAGATTTTCCTCTACTCCATGTTTTACCCATTTTGTATACACTCTGTGTGCTAGCAGCCACGCTTTTAAAATGTTGGCTGTTTTTTTTTTTTTTTTTCATGGTAAAAATAGCTTGCAGCTTATTGAAAAACGAGGCAGACCTGTGCCTCAAAATCCAAATGAAACTGCTGCTTAGATGAGGCTCTAAAAAGGGCATTTATATGTTGTGGAATGAATGGCATGCCTGCGCTAACTCCCGCAGGCCGGATATTTCCAAGGTATCAGACAGAGCTGTATATACTGCGCTCTTCCCCCTTTGGATCCAAAGGCTTCTCCCTCGGCAAGGTCTGAAGGACCCCTGGCCCCAGTGGGGAGGACAGGGTTGGGAGTGGGGGGCACTAGGGGGAAAGAAAAAAATGAGCAACGTAACTAGATATGTGTGTTTGATTTTTATTGTTCAGTCAAACCGTACTGTGGTAGTTCCTAGGCTCCTTGTACTTCGTGAGCTAGCGTTGTTTTTCTAATCATTGTTCTTTGAACAGTGGAGTTAGGAATTTCCTGTTCACGTTTTACTACAATGGTTTGTTTAAAATGATAGACCACAGTCATTTTCCTGACCTAAAACTAGTTTAGCCTTGAATGTCGAAGAGAAGTTGGACAAATAAAGAGCATAGACTGCATTTGCTGATGTCATAGAGAGAGGCCTTTTAACCACGGGCTCAGTTATATCAAATACCACAAGTCATGTTTCTTAAATATTTATTAAGACAAATAAACACAGTTATTGTATAAACTGGCACGTCTCCAAATTCCTATCTCTTTGATTCTCATGGGTGGGTCACTTTTAATCAGGAGAAATATTTTTAATCAAGACTCCGATATCTACTGGATTACTGAATCCAGCGTTACCTCAGTTCTCCACCCCCCACCCTCCTGTTGTGACATTTATAAAATGCAACAAAATAAACCCCTAAATCTCAACAAAGTTCAAGGTATAAAACACAGCAACAAACTGTCAGGAAATACTCAAATTGGGAATAAACCTGTCTTTTCTCAGTACATCTGGTGCCTGTGTTAAGGAAAAAGTAGCATAGTCTTCTTCGGTATTGCCATATGTTTGCTTTCAGATTTGGGGAAGAAAGTTTCTCAAGCCCAGCAGTGTTAGATGCACAAGGAATTGCAGCATCCTTATAATACAACTTCTGTTTATTTTGGACAAGTTCCTTGTATAACACTGCTAATCTATGTAAATAGTGCACATCTGTATTAGTAGAACAGTACAGATAATAAGGCTATTGATTTTTATCTGGAAAGAGATAAAATTTCAGTGTTTAAAAACAATACATGAACTCCAATTTGGGTTTTTATTTTACAGAAAAATTACTGTAACACAAATTGTATTATGGTGTGGCACATCCAGTTTTGGGATAGCGTATTGACCTGCCCGAGTTGGCTACTGAGTTCGTTATTGACAAGCATCAAACTTGTGAATAGACACTTTATATATGCTCTTCGTTATTTGTAATGCAAGAATGTCAGTGAAAATGTACATGTGAAATTCTGATAGACCTGCTAAATTAATTTTTCAAGCTGGGAGATGTCAGATTTGTAAGGTTGTGGAGTCTATAGCTGATATGACACACAGGCATGTCATTACAAGGGTGTTGCCAGTTAAAATACTCAGCTGTTATGGTATTTCCAGCTTAGCATCTAACTTCGTTCCACCCAGCAAATAGTCACATAAATAGGACTAGCTGTGGATTTTTAAAGGAAATATTTAATGTATTTTTAAAGAAAATAACATTTGGAAGGGAAAATACTTGGGTAGCTTGCACGTGAATGTCTAGGATAGGGCAGGGAGATGCCTTGCAGAGTACCCAGCTTGATGTGCTGAAGAAGCTCACAGTAGATGTTATGCGGAAAATGTTACAATTTATAGAAATCAGGTATTTCCGTGAGCACCGGAACTAATGAAGTCTGGTTTCCTGTGGGTTTGTGTCTTACCGCTGATTGACTTTGCTGTCTGGGAAGGTGAAACTTCTGCTGGACACATTTTGCCTTGCATTTGGGGTATTTGCATCCACTTGCTCCCAAATGGATTATCGGATACCTGATTAGGTGTAAACATGGGCTTCTCACTTTCTACGAGGCCTCCTGCTTTCATGAACTTTAATAGGTGTTTGAATTATCTAGGGGGTTTCCCTAAAATTTGAGACTCATGAATGGAATAAAACCCAAGTAGACTGAGGTGTATTAATTAATATTTTTATCAATAAAAATCACATATCCATATTTTTATAGCAGATGGGGCTACAAGCCCTTGATTTTTTTTTTCATGTCCTGTTGTCTGCTAGCTTCTAGTAGCCAGTTCATTGAAACAGGAGCCAATATCTGAAAACCAAGTGATGTTTTTACCCATCAAGTAATAGAAATAGATTTTGAGATTAACGTTCTGGATCTTATGGTACAGGCTTGTACTACAGTTGTTCTGTGGTGAGTGTGCAATGGATGCAGTATTCTCCCCCAAATGAAATAAAGCATTAGAGAGATTTAAGTATCCAGCGTAGCTGTGAGGTTGCATTGCCTGAGGTACGCTGACTGGTTTGTACGTTTGATTTCCTGCTTGGGTAGAGATCCAGAGTCCTGCAGAAGGTTTTTCAGTGATACCTACTGTTGATGTACCTTCTGGAGCTGTTAGCTGTCATTTTTTTGTTCATAAAGATCAGAGGTGTATTGTGTGAAATGCTGCCAAGGGTAGTGGGTGCCGTTGGTTTTGCTGTCAGCAAAGACTGTTCACTTTGGGTTTGACCTTCATTAAGCACATATTTTCCTACCTGGAAAAGCTGGAGTTCAGTAAGCTTGGGTGTGAATAAAAAGGGCCCTCGATCTTACATGTGAATGCTTTTCATGTAGCAATATGGGTGAGTAGTTTATTCCACTAGATGAAGTAAGTGAGGTGAATAAGGTGAGTAAGCAATTTCATTATGAGACGCTCTCAGTTGTGTCTAAATGCTATGTTGCAAATTTGGCTCGTGCTTTGAGCTGGTTGGGAGCCAGGTGGCTGTGGTTAATTCATCACCGAACCTGAGCTAACAAGCCCTGTGTAGGCTAGGTTATATTAGACAGAGCTCCGTGCCACACCAAAGTAGCTGGTAGCTGTACGCGTGGGAAGCCAGGGCAGATCTGCTTTGGGTCTGCTGGAAACATCCTGTGTAGACAAACTCTAGAAGTGTTTGTGTGGAGTAATTAATTGACTGTATGAATTTAGAGGATCTTTACTGTAATTCTACTTTCTTTACAGGGATCAGTTAATGTTCTTTTTGTGCAAGCTGTAGTTGCTATTTGTTTCTCGTAGGGTTATATTTATAAAACATACATAAGATGTGTATTACCATAGGATGTATCACCACTGTTGGTTAAATGGATTCCTCACTTTCTTACCTGTTCATTGCAGTAGTATAGCAATTTGTATATAATAAAGTTAGCTTAAGCAAAGATCTTTGAAATAAAGCCATGACTTTAGGAGGATATTCTAATATAATCCAATCACAACAGCTACTTGGGAGGATAAGTTGAATCTTCAAAGTAGACAATTAAATTACTCTTTTCAAATACTTGATAGAAACAGAAAAGCGCCTTTAAGTTTTTCTTCCCAGTCTTCCAAAATCCTGTCTCCCAGCTGTATTACTGCAATGCCTTTTCTGACCTCCTCTTCTAGTTGTTGTGCAATACCAGTCCTAAAATGTTGTCTGCCTATTTTAATCATGCCTCTCCAAAGCAAGAAAGAGTATGGTTCAGCAGTACTGGTTTGGGATTTGGGACATTGGGGTTCAGTTCTCTGCTCTGCCATGTGTTTTTGTGTACTGTTATTTTTAAACTCCTTGTATCTGGTGTTCAGGTGGGTACTAATTACGGTATTTCTCAACTTTATGGTGGTGTTCTGATTATAAATGAATAATGTGATTGTATGAACACAAAAAAAATGAGTAACACAAAGATTTAATTCTCCTCTTGGCTTTGTCTGCTAAAAGATTCGGTTCTCTTCTTGGCTTTGCTAATGTTCATGCTTTTCCTTTGTAAAGTACTTCCTAAAATTGGTGATACTTTGACACTTTCAGTTACAGCCTTCCAAAGGCAGAAGACCTCAGTTCCCAAATCTTGTATTACTTTGCCTAGATATTTGATACAAAGTTTTGCTGATGACACTAGGAAGAAATGAAGCAGTAAGCAAGCTTCACTTGAGGATGGAATGATGTGGTGTCTCTACCTCTTCCGTCCCCCCTTCCTACCTTGGTATCAAGGGCCGTAGGTATGGTGTTTTTTAAGGAATATTAAAAATTATTGGGGTTTATTGACCTTCATCTTACAGTTGTGCTTGCCAAGCACCATATGATAAATGTAGATGTTTCTCATTTTCTGCAAGCATACTTTCTCTCATGTGTTAAGCTGTGTCTTTTAGCTATGTAGCTTCAGTTAAAAGTTTTGTTTGTATTTGGTTGATGGGGGCAAGTAATAGGTGTCCATCACAGCACAGAATGGTTGGCAGTTTAGCTTGTAGCGGTTTTGTTTGGGGAAAGCAGTAGTCATAAGATGATCAGAAATTAATGAGATGTGTGTGACTATCGACAGTGTGTGGTAGGAGAAACTGTATTTATAAATGAGTGTCAAGTAACCCTCCAGTTTCTCATCCGCGACATCGCGTCATGAAGCTGTCAGCATGTGCTGCTCCCGTGCCAGCTCCTGAGATGGGAGCGCTGGAAGGAGCTGGAGGAACGTGTGCCATGAGGCAGTGCAGTGGTGCTGGCCCAGGCACTGTTGAGGCTGGCCGTTCTGGCATAGGAACTGGCTGCCCTCAGCTCTGGAGGGCTGGGGTGGCTCCCAACGCTGAGAGAAGGCATTGGTGTGCTTCCAGGAAAGAAAGATGGGGACAGTACTAAGAAAGGAGTATTTTTGTTGCGATAACGATGTATTTTGTACAGTCAAAATTTATACGTATAAAACCTTGTGATTAAAGCTGTGTAAAGGGAACAGTAATTTCTGCCATCTGTGTGTGTATGAGGAAGCACGTGTCTGGTCTGGAAGGTGTGTTTGAGAATGCTTTTGTAGTTTTCCTCTTTTGGAAATTGGAGATCAAAGTGGTGTAGGTTCAAAACAATGGAAAATTGTACTGGGCTTAATTGTACAAAATACATGAGGATGAGCTGTTTATTGAGGGAAAGGTGAGTTCATTTTCATGGCTACTTCTGAAGGAAGCAAGAAATAAAAATAAAGTTAATCTTGGATCTCTGAAGACAACGATTTTTTTTTTTTTCTTCTCAACATTAAAGTTTGTATGTTGAAAGTTGCAAGAACAACTTGTCTATGCTTAAAATATCTTACAAATTAAACCATGTGTTAGACAAGCTGCTATTGAAAATGGCGTTTGTATAATTTGTTTTCCTTTTAAAGGCAGTTAGAGTCCATATACAAGAGCTCTTTAAACTTTTCTGTTTGCTTTTATACTGTTCTTGGATTGCATAAAATATTACATTGTGAAGTTTGTCTCACTTGTCAATAAATTGTGTGTTATCCCTTTAAGTATTCTGGATTCATATTATGGCAACAATGATGCCATCCCATCCTTTGCCTCTGTCATTATTCATTTTCTGTGAAGAAGTAAATGCTGAATGGTGCCCGTTTTATGTGTTTGCTAGAATTTTGACAAGTACAGATCATTCAGTCAGTAGAAATGTGCTTGTGCCCATGGATGTCCACCCTTAGCATCACTGTAGTGCCACCTCAGAAAGCAGTGTGGTTTAGAGATGTCTTGGATAGTTGATATGCTGCCTTGCGTGTTAACTCTGTGTTTTAGAGAGTTTAGAGTTTGTTTTTTTTGGATGTTGTTTCTTTTTTTTTCATGGAGGGGACGGATGGGAGGGAGGGACCAGTGTTCTTTCCCAAATCAGCTTCCCACTTGAGACTTGACTGATGTCTTAAATTAATGTATTCATTACTGCTTCTTTGTTGAGAGGAGTTAGGGAAAATTGTCTCCCTAAAACTGACTTTTACAGGAATTAGAAGCATTAACTCATTGTGAGTAAGATGCGTTGCTCATTATATGGCCAGAGGGAAGGAGGGGGTCTAGACCAGTCATATCTGTAAAATGTAGGCTTCCATTAAAATGTAGCACAGCCGACAGGGTTTAACTGGGCATGCAGTGAGGCTCCCTGCATCAGAAGGCTGTTCTGAAAAGAGACCGAAGATGATCAGATAGGCTGAAAAGCAGTGCTGCTGAATAGTGATTAAAAATACCTTCTTAATTGGGGGGAGGAGGAATAGATTCAATACAATATGATAACAGTTTATTTAACCAGTGGTATCTTCTTTGTTCTTTAATTAGAAATTGAGGGCAAAATTGTCAAGAAAGTTAACTTCCTGAGGACATTAAAAATCTAGGATCAGACTTTCAACTATGATGATGAGTAGTGAAGGGATGGAATAAGACCCTTGTTGTTCTGACAGCTTCCATCTCCAGTAATCCCTTGTCATGCTGCAGCAGTAAGAAATCAGAAAATCCAAATCCTGTGAGTAAGAATCCTGTGGATTTAATGCTGGAAGTGGCAATGTATGTAAACATTTGAGTTTACTTATGGGGAAGTAAGACCTGCAAGAGGAAGCTAGACAAAGGGTGGTGGCAGAAGACAAGCTTTCCTGGCAGCAGCAGTGATCTAGGAAACAGTGAGAAAAATCTCTTCTTCAAATTAGTTGTTCAGTTGTGGCATCAATACAAGATGGGGGAGCAAAAAGGGAGTACTCCTGTTTCTTTTTCCACAGCTGTCCTATGAGAGGCTGTCTCCTTGTTAAATGGCTAATAGTAAAAGTTTTTTAGAAAACGATACAACATGAAAATGTGTGGAGCAGAGTAAGTGCGTAAGAGTCATTACCACATTTTTCTGGGAATTTCCTGTTGTACTTGTACGCTCGCCTGCCTTCCCGTGCGCCATCATTTCCCTTTCAGTTCGAACCTGTTTCCTAATAGCCTCTGAGGTAGCTGGTGGTAAGTTTTTGAAGCCCTGGTCTCTTAAACAGACTTTAGTCACAAAGTGAGGCACACGTTAGGCATCTGCTGTCTGGAATAGTAGTCATGGTTCAGTCTGCTTCGTGCCCTCCTTTTACTGGATCTCCTGAAGCATTGCTCATCAACCCAACTAAGCAAGCAGGCTTACAATACTTCTGAAAACCGTGGATTTTTTTCTTCTTTCAAGCCACTCAAAGACTGAATCAGTAGATCTTTCAGTGATTGGAAATAGCTGGTATTGTTGGGGAAACGTTTGCCACCTGTCTCAAATTTTGCTGATCAGCTCCTAAGTCCAGGACACAGTTCTACCTACCATCCTGACTTCAAAGACCCGAGGGTCTCTTTGATGGTTAGGTATCGTCCATAAATAATTTTGAAGACAGTAGGTAAATTGGAGTGAAAGAAATGAAAATACTAGGTGCTTTGTCTGCTAGTAACACAACGGTCTGTGAAATGCACGGAACAGTTAGTCTGATAAGGCTTCATGCAGTTTCTGTAGGCAGGTAATTTTCTGTATTTTAAGTAAAGAAAACATTACATCCCTTCTGCTGGCACTGAGAAGAGCTTAGATTTCTAACATGTCAGACCTAAACCCTGACTTCTCTTCTGAATGCATCTGTCCAACCTGTTTGTCACTCGGTACCAGACAGGCCTCTTGGAAATGCAAATGTTTTTCTCCTTCTTCCTTCACTTCTCCTGCAGTTTATTTAATCTGCATTTCTGATATCTTTGTGGCTTTTCTGTTGTTGTGTGTGAGTGCTCTCTGCATTAAAGATAGACTTGATTTGAGAAAAGAAGTTGCAGTTACTATGAAAAAATAGTTTTTAGTGAGCATACTATTGAGGATATGTCTCAAAACACAGTAGCTCTCTGTCTTTGCACACCTTTCTTTTAATAGTTGCTTGGTCAATCAATCATTACGCGTGTTTTAGTAGTTCATTTCCTTCATGAATATCTAATTATTTCCTGAGTAGCTCCCAGTGTCCGATGGTTTTTTTTGTTTAGCCAATCTTAGCAGATAAATGGATTAATTAGGTGGCTTCCAAGCATGTTATCCATGTCAAGTTCCCATGTTGTTAGGTCTTAACCTTTCATGAGCAATGAAGGAAGCGTTCGTATTGGGGATTGCTGTTCCTGGGGGCAACATCCATTGCATAGCAGTGGATATTCAGAGGTGCTTTTGAGCTTTTGGTTTTTCATTTGGTGTATACTTGACTTTCTCAGAAAAGAATCAGACTTTTAAAATAGGCTTTGTTCTTTCTCCAAAGTTTAGAAGGCTCTTTAAGATATGGGTCCTGGTGCCTAAATGTACTCTTCCTAACTGGGATACTTTTGTGTAAGGTTTTTTCATGTCTATTAAAGTTGCATAGCCAAATGTAGACATATTTTAAAATGCCAGAATTAAGGTCTGCATTGTCATTGCTGTGAAATTGTCTTTATTTATGTGGTTGCATTCTGGTTTTGTTTGGGTGGGGTATTTTGATGTCTCCCCCCCCCAAGAGTGAGGCTTAGTATACCCTTAGGAGACTGCAGGTCCTTCTCCCTGTGCTTCTCCTTCTGTCTGTGCCTCCCAGCACCATTTATTAATTTCTGATTGCCACCTCCTCTTCTTCCAGCACCTGGTTCACATGCTCCTCATCCTTCTGTATCACGGTGTGCCTGCTTCCTTCTTTTCCTCCATGGTGTTCAGTTGCTAACAGGGGTTGCATTGAGACTGGAAGGACAAACTGGCTTCCTAGACTCTGTTCCTGGAATACAAGGAGCAGAGTTGTACTGGTGGTGTTTTTCTGCAGCTGCAGCGAGCCTCGCGTTGTCCTGGCACACTTGGGTTGGTGGGTGTGTAGTTGGGAGAGGTCCTGAGAAGCTGGTGCATGTTCAGTGGAAATTAAATCTGGAAAGAACAGGGCTTGCGTACTTCACAGAGTTATGCTGAGCACGTGCAGCAATATTCCCCCTCTTCCACTTTCCTGTGCCTTGACCAAACTTGAATGTTTTTCCATGGGGATAGTAGGAGACCTAAAAAATTCAGGCCCTGGTGTTAGTAGCACTGAGGTTATTTGGGAGACTGGTGTAGAAATTCTAATATGGGAGTGGGTAGGGATGGCATTTTTTTCCTCTGCTTTATTCTTTAAAATGTCTGAGCTGTTTTAATTGAAACTTCTCATGAGGCACACCCTCAGGAGGGAGAACTTCAGCCAGTCTAACAAAATTAGAAGCAATCAAAAAATTGCCTAACGAGGCAATGCCTAACAAAGCATTCCAGACTTCCTAATGAATGGGTGGCACTGCATTATAGTAATGTGTAGATGATACAACTTTATACTGGAGCAGTATTTGGATACCTGCTACTTCTTGTTTGTTGATATGCAGTACTTCCAGATAAACAGTTCAGATACTCTGCCATGTACATCTTTTTCAGTATAAACAAACACTGCTCTTACCACTATGGAAAATATGCTCTAGGTCAACCGCGAGATGTTGGGCTAGATGCAAGAATTACCAGCTAAAGTTTTGTGGCCTGGATTATGCAGGAGATCAATTGGATGACGACAGTGGTTCCTTCTGACCTTAAAATATGGAGCTGGTCAGCTGGGGCCACTCTGTGCTGCCATGGTGGAAGTTAGAGGCTTCCCATGGCTCTGACTTCCTCGAGGGCTTGGGGCCGGGAGGGAGGGAGCTGAAGCTGGCTTTCTGCAGCTCTTAAGCTCTCCTTCGTAGTACTGGAGCCACTCTTTGATACAGGGAATTGAACTTGGTGCACTGAAAATATATATCTACATTTACTAACTGCAAAGGAATGCGTAAATATAGAAAAATATGCATATTACCCCCCAAATATGTGTCTGTGTGGTGCAAGGGGCCTTTGGGTGAGCAACATCCAAAAGGAAACTTTGGAAGGGACACCCTCAGCTTCTAGAGGGACTTGTCATTTACGAATGATAATAATAATACAAACCACAGAAGTCGGTTTCCTGAGTTGCTGTAAATGGAAGCGTGTTTTTAACACTCCTTCTTTTCTAACACAAATGTAGGAAGCTGGCAAAGTAGCTAATTTCAGTGCTCTAGAAAAGTTTAAAGTGAAATAATCTAAGGAAACGGAAGCCTCTATTTTTAACCTTCTCGGTCATGGGAGGTGGAGTGGAAGAAGAGGTGGCCATCTACTGTTGAAGTCTCTTTAGTATGTTACTTTATAAATTTAATCTACTTTCCCCACTGCTGTTTCAGTGAAGAGCTACTTGTTACTTTTGGGTGTTCAAATTAAGATCAGTGTAGGTTTGACGACATGGTGTGTCTTCTGTAACTCTGCTTTATCATCTGTTGATCGATTTTTACTTTCCTGCTTTTTGGTAGATCTGAAATTTTATACTGTAAAAAAAAAAAAAACCAAACATTACTTGTGCTGTTTTACTCTTTGATTTTGTTTCTTACACTGAAAATGAATTTTTCTAGTAGTTCTAAGTATTTTTTTTTATATTGTGTTTGAGCAGGTTGTCTTAAGTTTTTGTTGGTGTTTTTTTTTTTGTTTTTGTTGTTGTTGTTGTGTTTTTTTTTTCTTACTGCACTATTACTATTCCTAAAAACAACATTATCTGGCTGGATTTCCCTGGATTTTTCACAAAATATTTTTTTTCCCTGTATTTTAGCAAAAGCATGACAACTAAATTATGAGTAATTCCTCATACTACTTACTTGGAAGTACTTTCTTGGTCTAGCTAGAAGCTTTAATATAATATATTGCACAGCTACTGGGAACCGTAGAAGTAATAGCATCAAACTTAATAACTTTAACGTCTTAAATTCAGATGAACATAAATCTGTAAAACTATCTTTTTCTTTAGGATATGTTACCGAATTACTAATACTGATTGGGGAATACGCTATTAGTTTGCAAGGTCAGCATTAAGGAGGACTGTAGGAGGCAAGTGTATTTGGGGAATATTAATAATACTGGGGTACTTAAATGTTGGGAAAACAGGGGCTAAGTTTTCCTAAAAGCTTGAAAATTACTGGCTGACAAGGGGGTCGACCTGGAGTGTAGAAGCAGTTGTAAGATTTTAAGTACATATTTTAGAGAATCTTCTCCCCAACACCTGCATTAGCATTATATATCTGTAGCTTACATGAATTTGTATTTGTGACTGATAGTTTGAGAATGTTGAGAATCAAAAGCTTAGAAATAATATAAACTGGATTATCATAAAGTGTAAATAATTTGACAGCTGTATCTATAACTTTAAAGTAAAGGCAAAGAGTGAGCTGTGGAGAAGAAAACGTAGCAAGGCTGCAAATCATTGCAGAACTATTGCTTTTTTCCTTAGGTAGTTAGCGTGCTTTAAAGAAATTATTTTACTTAGTAAGGGGATTGTTGCTCCAGTGGTATAAAAGAAGCAAAGATTTTAGGGAGATACAGTTTTGTTTTGTTAGATATCCTGATATGTTTGGGGGGGAAAAAAAGATACATTTAAAGCACAGTTTTCTTTAACAGGTTTATTTTTAGACCACATCTAATACCTTAAAGGTAACCATTGACTGTGTAATACTGTTTAAAATGTGGTTTAGTGAAGCTTTTAAATAAGTAGGTAGATTGAGGATGTCTGTATGTGTATGCTAATGTATACAGTATTCACTAATGACTTATCCATCGTCACTTCTAGGCAGCTGAAACATGCGCCCATATGTGCTTGACTAAGGGTCTCTAACTCCTGGAAGAGCAGAAAAAGCTTAAATAATGAGGTGACTGCCATAGATCACTGCTTGCAAGAAACGGAGTCTGAAACCAAAAGCATCAAAGATCCTGTCAACATATTTCCACTTCAGTTGCTTAGAGCTAAGTTGAGCTTAGTAACTCTTCAGGCAAGTGATTGAAACAGTGCCCTTGGATCGTGTGTATCACATTAGTTGCACTCTTTCGCTCCCACATAAAGTATTGCTTTAGTAATGTAGTTCAGAAACTTCAGAAGCTAAACAGTCTGGAAAGTCTGCCTTGCAGATGCGTGGCATGGTTTGGGCAGGGGTCTCTGGTTGCAGTTTTCCCCGCTGTGCCCATGGGCACCCACTCCACTGAGTGGGGCTTGGTGCCAGGGCTGCAGCCTTTTACAAGGCACAACTTCTCTGCTGTACGGGCAACGTCAGTGTGTGACAGCGCAGTAGCACGTTAGAAGACGTTACGCAGAAATGGTACAAGAGTCCGTAAAACTTCGAGGAACGTGATAATTGAACATGTTTGAGAAATGCCATTATGTGGTATTTTTAGGAAAAATATGGAACAAGTATAACACCGTTTTCAAGCAGGCTGGAAGAGAAGGAGGAGCAAGGCTGTTCTGAAAGGTTAAAGGAGAAACTCGTCTTGAATTTCTAATATTAGCTGGCAGTGTAGACTACTTTGGGTGTGAGGCATTTGTTTACTGTTTTACCTCACAATTTGTTTTTAATAGGATGTATGTGAAGTCATGGTATGCATATTCTTTTGGCACTTATCTACACATCACTTTGTTCCGAGACTTGAAAAGAATGGTCTCTTGAATATATATTTTTCCAACCATTGTTTTATACTCAGTCCAGTTGCATTTACTTTTTCCTCCCATTGTTTGTCACTTTCTGCTACATTTCTTTAGAAATGGTTTCTGGTAACTTCTAATGTGTTTTCTCTTTTATTAGTATAATACTTATTGGTGGAAATAATTTTATGACATTAATTTCAGTAAAATTTAATTGAATATACTCCAACTATAGTAAGTTTTTGGAGGATTGGGGCTTAAAATATTGTAAAACATAAAATTACTTGAATTTTAACTGGTAGTAGCACTGAGCTTGTTTGTGCACATAGACGTGACAGATGCCTGTTTCTAATCTCACGAAACTTCAGTTTACCTCTAGGGGAACGCTAATAGTTAAGTATCGTTTGGCTATAGCCTATTCTAAATCATTGTTTCTCGCAGACTACAGAAGTATAAAATCCCTTTAGCATTGTGTTCGTTGGCATGTTTTCTAGCATGGTGGGCCTTCTCAGTGTATGAGAAGGGTTTTCTTCGGTTAATGAGCAGCTGTAGATCACAGAATGTAGTTGCATATATATCTCAAGATTCTGGTGTTAATCTCCATGCGTCTTCGACTCCTTGCGTTCTAGTCGGCCCAAAGATTACTAGTTAACATAAGATTCTTGGTTTTGCTGACTGAGACTTGTCTAAGGTGATTTAAAGTATTCACAAGTGTTTTACAATACTTTATTGAAGAATGTAAGCTAAGCCTCTGTCATTTGACACTTTTATTGATTTGTCCAAATACCATTAATTGCATGTGTGTATATATGTACATACACATACATAGACGTATATATATTTAGTTATTTCCAATCTGGCTGGTTGGTAAAGAAGAATGATAAATTTAAGGGGGGGGGGGGGGGGCGGAGAGGCCTTCGGCAGTGCAGAGCTAACTGTTACAGATATACAGAAACTTGAATTACCAATGGCTGTTAGAACGCTTTAGAAAAATCTCTGCCATAATGTTTGGGATAATCATATAGACTTCAAAATTTTGAAGAAAAGTTTAGTCTAGCAAGGTCAGACTTCAGGGTAGCAAGCTAGTCGGCAAGTGCTGGCATAATCTTTCCAGATACAGGGCATATAAGGTTAGTGAGAGAATACAGTAGATGGGAGCTTTGCCCTTTTGCTTTTGTATTATGCCAGAGATAGCCAAGATACCTTAATAAACTAGAAATGAAAGAGGCAACGTAATAGTGAGGATGTGCTAATCTTTTTTGATACAAAATTGAAGTGATCCTGCGAGAGTCTGCAGAAGTGCTCCACTGCATGATACTGTCTTTCAGCATTTAAGACCATTTTACTTACTTGTTATTGAGATGTAAAGCTTCTTTTGATGCCTCCTTTTCTTCTAACATGTAGAACTTCATGAACTTGAATTTGGGAGTTTTATGTTCCATTTTTGTTACTCCTTGTCTGCTGGGGACCTCCCTTTTCCTGCTTTAAACTCCTCCCGTTATTCTTGTTCATGTCCAAAGGGCTTATTAATATGAACTTGTGGGTAAGGTCTCGCAGATGCAGCTTTTCACCCTTTCTCAGATGACTTCCATTAGGAAAGTCCAGGTGTTTCCTCCTCATCTGGTAGTTGCATACAGAAGTTGTGACCAGCAGTCAGAAGAGAACAATTTTGTGTGTGTATGCGTATGCTTACACACAAGCACATACATAGTCCTCTGTGTAAGGGTGTAGCAACTCGTCGCCTCTCCCAGTGACTCGTCTACAACAGTTTAGTTAACTGGTGTGCAGAATTATGGCCAAGTAAGCAAGTCAGAAATTTGAGTTCTCAAACCAGAAGAGTCATTACAAAACTAAGGATAAAGCTGCCAAGCAGTTTGCTGGATGGAATTGAACACAGAAATAGGCTTTAATGTGTACTGAGGGTGTAGAAATCTGACAGCTGGGTGCCTTGCTCTTCTCCAGCAGAAAGTTGCAGAGTTGTGGTTTGCAGGATCAAGAAATAAACAGGTAACTGCAGGGCTGGCCTTTACTAACTAGGACCTTAATTACCAATATCATGTAGTTGGAAAACCCTGTTATTCACAGAAATCCATGAAAAAGTTATAAACGATTCAGAATTGAGAAAACTAGAATACTGCTTTACTTGCCTGCTCTAAAGCTGTGTTGTGTCTGGACAGGTGTGGAGTTGTGTTCTTACACAGGTGGAAGAATTCAGCTTGCTTCTCAGATTCTGAAGTTCCCCATTACATTTTCCTTATCTTTTAGTTTAGGCTTCTGATTTTTATCTGTTCGGGTTATTTTTTTTTACATCTTTCCCAATATGCAAGTCCTTGAGAAGATCTTGTAAATATTTAGAGATTTTGAGTAACAAAGGCAGCTTTATTAGGATTGGCAAAAGAAGAGTCGTAAATATCTTGTATGTTACTGGTTCTAGCTAAGAACATATGCAATAGGAAGGTCCAATTTGACATCAGTTTAGTAAGACTGTAGTCTCCTAATCTTTTCCCCTTAACTGTCTTAACTGCCGCATATTGCTGCTGTCCTCTTATGGCTTCTTCCCAGCTGCTCTATGTAGTTCTGTCTGTTTTCTGGTCTAGATGTCAAGTCACCTGCTGCCCAGACTGCCTGCCTTCAGCCAGCCCCTCCGGCGATTGCCTCTGCCCTGATGCTAATCTTAGGTTCTGGCTGGTGGCTTTGTGCAGTTGCCTGTAACTTCTGGCTATCTGTGCATACGCAAACAAAACACATTTTAACGCACTCATGGCCATACTTACTTAACCCCTCTGTCCCCATTTTTTTTATTGTTTACCCTCTGTAAAAAAATAATAAATAGTAGAAACAAAAGCAGTTTTCTTAAAAGCACTGACTTTTAACCTGGCTATGATTTCTGAAGGAGGAATTTTTGTCATCTTGATGAAATGTGGGAATATTTTCAGCAAGAATTTCCCATAATATCTGTGTTCTGAATTTGGATATGGATCATAGCTGCTGTTAAGAAATGGATAGCTACTTGGAAGACTTGGCTGCTTGTGTAGAACTGTTTCAGCAGTTCCTGAGCAGCCAGACAAGTTAAGTGAGAGCTGCAATTGAATGTAGCATTTTATTTTATGTTTCAACATACTAAGCCAATATTTCTTAGCTGTTTTGGTTTTTGGGAGTATGATAAAGGATAAAAACATTTATATTGTTTCTCTGTTATTGCTTGCTAGTAAATGTTTATTGTTTCTAGAATAGTGAAAGGTTAGAGGGTGGCCTCAGGGACATTTCTTGTAGGTGTTTGTAGGCAATGTAAACTTCTGTTACTTCTAAGTCTACAGATCACATAAGTTATCTCATACATATAGCTTCACATACATTTTGCATCACAAAATCTACTTGTTCAGGCTTTTCATGGCCACCTGCCCTATTAGCATGACATGTAGCAGCGAATATGTTGCGTATGATGAACAGTTTTCATCTAATATGTGTATAATACCCTGCCCATCAGAAAAGTGTTAGTGAGATTTAAAAAAATGTAAAGGGACTGCCTAGCATGAAAAAGTGAATTCTTTTTGGTTTGGAGTTAATTGATTCAATGCAGAGCACAACACAGGATGTGATGATCTGAAATGCGCTATCTGCTGAGTTTTTATAATGTTATTTCCATTTTTCCTGCATGCTTTTCTTCAGCATGAGGTCACAAGAGAGGTAGATAGCTGATGCTGCTCACTTTTCTTGACCCACGTAAGCTCAGGTAGCTGTAACGCAAAGGTCAATTATGGACTGAGAATAAGGTGGCTGATGAAGTTACTGTCTATGCTGCTCTGTTGCACGGATGTTAGAGCTGCTTTTTAACCAGTTCCTGAAGCACTGTAGCTTACAGAGTGGGCTTAAAAGCAACTGCCACCAGCTTGTTTGACATGCTGTAAACAGTGGCAAACCATGGCTCAGGAGATGCTGATCGACAAATAAATATTTGTGGGAGTGACGTGATTGTTGTCAGCTGTCTTAGCATAGGTAGTCCAGGTTTGTGATACCATGTGTTAAAGGCAGTTAACACTTCTTTCCATAAAAAAAACCCAAACCACTAAAAAATTGCTCGATAATGAACACACATTTTTCTCCATGCTTAAACGATGTTGATTCATTACTGTAGCTGCCTAATGCCATCCTGTGCATTCTGTTTTGCACGTTGATGTATGGTGTGTTGGCCTATGTTACTGTAAAATTAATTGAAGCAAATACATTGATTTGATGCTGTTAGTCCTCTTTCCTGTGCTTATTTGCAGTTGTTTTAAAAAAAGAATGAAAATTACTGCAAAATACAGTGTGGTCTTCAAAAGACTGAATTTGAAGTGACCTTTAGAAGAGCTGGTGCTGTTATTTCCTTGCTGTAGGGTAGCACATTATTTCTAAGGGTAACGTATCCCAGTGATGACTCTGAATAAAAGTTACCTTCTTTAAGTCTTTGTTCTGAGCACAGAATCTCATTTGTGCAAGTTTCTGTCCGGCCATCTGTATTGTGGATTTATTTTAATGAAGGATTACGTAGATGTTCAGTAACATAACTTTATTCAGAAGTCGAGGTTAAACTATGCTGTAAAATGAAGACAAGTCATTGAATTAAGAAAAAAGTTATACAGGAATATAGTTTGGTGAACTTTGTTGTACTTTTGACTAAGCAGTCAGTATGTGGTTTGCCAAACCTCATTTCAAAATCCAGCCTGTTTTTATGACTTGGCTACTTGAGAAGAGCTGAGTCTCTAATAGAGGCTGCCCAGTGAGGAAAACCATGGTGTACTCCAGAGTGCTCTAACTGGGGGTCTGGAGTTGGTGGTGGCCTTTGCTGCAAACAGCCCGTGCCTGGCTGGTGTGTGCTGCCATGAGGTGTGGGGAGCCACCGGTCACGACAGAGCAAACAACACTGGAGCAAAAGTCAGGGAAGGGACAAAAACCCACCAAAACAAACAAAAAAAATCAAAACAAATCACTTGAGATCAACAGAACAGTCCCAACTGGTGAATTATAATTATTAGTGAATATTAATGGTCTGGAAGGGGAAGTTGATGGAAGTTGCGGGGCTGTTCCTGAACTGTGTAGGAAGCTCCTTGCTCCAGTGACTGGGCAGTGTGTGTGGGACCTGTCCCTGCCCTGCTTGGTGGGGTGGGAGGCTGTGGCCGCTGAGGAGGGGATGCTCTCTTCAGGGCAGCCTGCTTGGAGGAGCTGGGTGGATTGGGGCTGCTGGTGGGTCATGGCACAGCTGAGTGGCCACAGACCCTTCACAGAGAAGGTCCTGCAGGCTCGGAGTGCACTGCTGCCCAGGCCCGAGCTGCAGATTTAAGAGAATGTTTCTCCTAGTTGTCTGTTGAGGAGCATCAAATTTTATTAGACATTTTCTGCCTCCGCTGTTGGACCTAGCCAAAATCAGGAACAAAACCAAAAGCACTGTGGGCAAGTTGCAACCTTCCACCTGTCTCCCTTAAAAATGGTGACTTTTCGTCAGAAGTTGGTGGTTCTTTTTTATAATTAGCCCTTGTGGCTAGTGCTTTCCTCTTAATCCAGGCCCACCTTGGAAGATAAGGTGACCCTGGATGTAATTCAGGCATCTAGACATTGTCTGAGAGATGGCAGCTAGTTTACGGCAGTGTTTCTACTTTGGAAACACCTTTTCCATTTCCTGTTCAAGATCTTGAAAAAACAGGCTCTGTTTGTCTTAATTTAGTTCCTCCCAGGGGAAGTTTTGCTCAATTAGACCTAGGGATTTCAAGCAACTGGGGCCCTCTGATGTGGCATCAGGGCCATAGGAAGACTGAGGATCTTATCTAATATTTTCTGATGCCTTGGCTTTTTAGTCATCTGGTTCTGTTTTTGAAAATCCATGACAATGAAATTCCTGCCCCACGCTATTGGTCAAACTGTGTTTTGGAGAGTTGAAGTGTGCGTTTTCTTAGAACCCAGGAATGTTCCTTTATTACTTAAAGGTTGAGTTTTTTGTGGGTTTTTTGGGGATTAGAATTAGATTCTGTTAACAAAGTATACTAAAGCTGAGAGCAGTTTTGCGGTAATTTGTCTAAAATGGTGTTTAGCCACTGCCTCTTGCTTTTCTTTTTTTAATTTGCATTGTCTTCTTTCCTTCCCACCCACTCCCACCATGAACTGATGCATTCAAGAAATATCTGTTGCTGCTCCATATTCAGAAAGTTATAGTAATGTATTCTGGAATCCTTCTGTGCATGGGTAGTGGCTAAAGATATTAAATATGTACACAAGGAGAAGGAAAAATACCTCTTAGAAACAGTGTTATTCAACTGTTCAGTTTTATTTTGTAGTTTGATTTCGATATTCTGCCTGTTTAGCTTTATAATTGATGCAGAGAAAATATTAATAAAACTTGGCTTTTCAGATATGTCTGTTTTACTGTGTGCAAATACTAGACTTCCATTTCTTCTTAACAAAAGCATTTAATTTGGGCAGAGTTAGAGGTGACAGGTGCGTGACAATGCTCAAAAATTTTTCTCTCAGCTTGGTGTGCAGGATTTGGGGTGTTGAAGCTTTCTTATGTGTTTCTGTATTTGCTTTTGAAGGGTTTCAGAGTCACAAAAAACTGGGTGCCTGATGACTGAAGAGCATCGTTATTTTTGGAAAGGATAAACGTTTTGAGATAACGAAGAATCAGCAAATCAGTTAATCTGAAGTTATGGTTGGCTCTTTGATATATGCAAAATTGGCCCCCGTGGAAGGTTGTCACTTGTACCTGGGTTGTGGATCCAGTGGCCGCAACCAGTTACTGTTGTAAACTGGTCCCAGAGGAATTCTGCCTTCAGCTGGAAGTTCAGAACCTTCTTATTAGTGTCTACCTGTTGTCGTGGGGGGGACAGGAGCTGGTCACTGGTCACAGATGAAGTGTCTTTGTAACTCTTTACTACTGTGAATAGCATAGTTCAGGGCAGCCCAGGGCAGCATTTTTATTCTGTCTTTGTCTGTCTTTGTAATGCTTCAAAAAGTTTTTTGTCTTTATTTTAATACTTTGAAATGTTTTAACAGATGTACTCGTAACTTGTACAATTCTTTATATAGAAGCAGAAAAGACCTGTCCCATTTTACAGTGCTTAAGCTAATTAAAAAAACCCCCAGAGGGTAAAGCACCATTTCCAGAAGATACTTAATTTCAGCAGTCGACTGCTGTAATTTGTGGCTGACCTCCAATATCCATATCTGCATCTGTTCCATTTTGTCTTTGTTATTCTGGAAACCTTTAGTTTCCTTAACCAGAAAAAAAAATAATCTTGTCCTCAGAGTTGTGCTGGTTAAACCAGAAATGTATTTTTTCAGTTGACTTAGTTAAATCGGTGCAAAACATAGGGACAAACTTCCAATTCTTACTTTAAGCTTTGTATGTTTTGACTTAGGTGAACTGAATGAAGGAAGTTCATGCTACATAGATACAAATGTGACTGAATCAAGAATCAATGTGATGTTGCGCTTTGTCTGAAGGGAATCCAATTTGGAGCAACTTTGAATGTAGTTTACAATGAGCAACATGAAGTTAATAATGGTGTGAATATCTGGAATACAGCTTTTTATGTGTTCTTTTTCTTACAAGGTTTCCTTCAAAAGCATTAATTAAACTGTTGATGCATGCTTTATAACATTGGAATGAAGACCGGTTAGACCAGATGCATTGGCTTTCTTCAGTCTCCCTTTTCCAGAAAGTGAGCGTTGTCCTTGCCCTGGAAGTCTGAGCCCTGGTGGGATCACGGAGGGCATTGAATTGAAGTTCTTGGGGTGTGAAAGGTTGGAGTATCATGTGCAGGCTTTACTTACGAATAAAGGGTGAGGATGTGTTTGTATAATAGGCAAGCATGTCTCATAACTCATTCCAAAGAAAATCTTGTCTATAGTGTGGTAATTTAGGAGCCGATGTCTAGACTACTTTGGGAAATTGTAAACATGATGTCTTTAGAACAAAATCATGAGAGTTCACAAAAAAATGCTGTACGTTATATTTTTAATATTTGATTGAATTCCAGGGAGATCAGAAGTATTTTGGCAATATTTGGTCTGCCTGACTGCTAGATGAATTACTGAAAGAATGCATATGCCAGTCCATAGTTAACATTCTCTTTCTTGAATACAGCAGCTTTGGATTTGCATGATTATATGATGTATTTGATGTATGTATTTGTCAGTAATGGAAACTTTTTACTTTAACTACTGGTGCACAAGTTTATGTACATCTTCATCTTATTAAACTGTTTATACGTTTGAGAATCTGTAACATATGATCAAGCTCTTTATTATTTTACCTAAATGACTTGATCTTTGTACTGTTGTACAGAGCTATTCAAGCCTTACATTTAAGCTAGTGAGGAATTTTTTTTTTTTTTTTTTTTTTTTTTGCTTATTCTACTACAGTTCAATCTCAAGAATACTGAAGTAGTTTTAGAAGGCAGGTAAATGCAGTCTTCCTGTTTGCTGTGTGTGAAGTTTTGTGCTTTTTGTTAGTGGTTGAATGCTGCGCTTACTGGACCATTGAAATAGCTAGAATGTGGCTGTAGTAGTACTTCCATCATTTGAAGTCTTTACCATTGTATTCTTCTGGTCAGCTTTGTTTTGAGGTGGGGAAGGACTTCTAGTTCAAAGACAGACGTGTTTCAGTTCAGACAAAATTTTTGGCTTATTACAAGCATTATCAGATGAAGTGCAATTACCAGTCCCAGTGATCTCTCTATTTTGCAGTGTATCTGTAAGTGTAGTCCAAATCTGGTGTCAGGAAACCTTAACTGGGTATTATAACATACGAACGGAATTTCCATTTTATGCCAAACAGTATTATGCCATAGGTTATGCTGAACCTAAGTCAGTCCCTAAATTAATGCATGTATTTAATCTTTGCAAAGCTGTCATCATTCTGGGTATTAGAAATGCCTCAACAAATAAACGTTGAAGGTGTTAGACCTATATCTCATGTATAATTGAAATTACTATATTAATAGCTTTTCTGTAAAGGAATTTTTTGGCAGCTTTTAGAGGAAAACATTATCTTAGTGGTGAAGTAACGATAAAAGTGATGATTTGGGAAATAGATTTGATTGAACTGAATGTTAAGGTTTTTTTTTATTTGCATCTTTGTTCTTCCTAGGTTTTTATATATACCTTGATGTTCTAGAGCAGTGTTGGTTTAAAGTCTTTCTGTAGAATTTGTAACCAAGTATTTTCAACATTTCTTACAATACTGAAATTGCCGTTTTGGTTTTCTATTACCCACCGGCCTATCAAGAATTTGCCTAGCAAGGGGTGTGGTGTTTTAAGCTGCTCGATGGTAATGCTGTTACTAGTTACTATTTATGCTCTAATGGCTTCAGAATTCTTGAGACACGTTTGTTTGTCTCCTTTTTGAGGGAAAGGAAGTAATTTGAATGGGTCTGGACGAAGAGAATATCATTAATAGTTGGACATGTATAATTGAAAAGAGGAAAAATCTATTATTTAGTGCTTTCTTGAATTGTATTTCATCTTTTTAAGGACAAAAAAATTATGCAGCTTTGACACCTTGAGGAAGTTAAAGCCTATAAAGCTTCTAGTAATTTTTAGCAGTGGTGAACTCCAGCTTCACATTTGTGTTCTTTGCAGTATGGGAGAAAGACTGGTAGGACTGCATGCCATTGTAATTAAACTGTTAAACATAGAAACTTGAAGGGAGAAGCTTGTTGTACCTGCTTGGGGAGTATCTGTCAGCATATTTAAATGAAATTTTATTTTGAAACTGTATGTTTGTCATTATTAGCACATTCCTAAGCAACATAACTAGTTCACGATTAAATGATGGGAGGTATCTTCAAAACATGTAATAACATTCATTGCACTGTAAAATTTGTACCTTTCGTATTTATTTGTATTATTTTTATTTTTACAGGATTACAAAGCCATTGACATTTGCTGACTGTGTCGGTGATGAGCTTCCTTTAGGATGGGAAACTGTTTACGATCAACAGATTGGAGTTTATTATATGGACCACATAAATCGTGAGTAGATGTATGATTATTTTGCGGAATCCTAGTGAGCTGATGTTAACTGATGACAGTAACTTTGTTTCCGATACCATTTATACACCTCATGCTACAGTGAGAAAATGCATGCAAGTAATTTCTTTCAGTAACTGCTTTCTCATAATTTAAAGAGGGGCAAAATCCTTCTTCCATTTGTAAAGAATTTTACAGCCTATGATTTACTTTTAATGTATAAAACTATTTTGTTTTTCTTTTTCATACTGTGGAGTATCGGTAATTTTGTTGTTGTTATTTGTCATATGTCAATTAAGATTTTCATGCTATACTCTTGTATGTCCTGTTTTTCCAGTTATCCATAGTTCGCACTCTTATTTTGAAAAACAAAATACATTCTGAGAGAAAAGTGCTGATTTTTACTCCGGAGCACTATGAAATACAATAATCTCATCCTCTCTTAAGTAATGTATATCTTATGCTTTAATACAGTACAAAGTGCTATCAAAAAGCCAACAGATGTCCCTTTTGGAAACTGAGGGAGAAATTTCCAGCGTTTTCCCTTTTGGACTATTGCTGAGCTTTGTATTGGCCCTGTCTGGCACATTTGCCAGTTCTGCGTTTAAAAAAATGTCTTATCTTTACAGCTTTGTACTGCTGCTGCTGTTACTGTTGTGCTGCTATCATTAAGCTTCTTATCATCAATGAGTGAATGCTTCCAATATTGTGGGAATTGGCAGTTGGCAGGGAGGGAGAAAAGAAGAAAGTAGTTATATGGGCTATCACAGCAATGGTAAATAGCATAATCTGCAAAAACAAACTCAATACTATCTACTTGAAATCTAGTCAATTAAAAAATAAAAGTGTAGAAATAGTTTTTGGCTTCCTGCCATCATTGGAATTACTTGTGTACTGTGGTTTCACAATTACTTGTTTAAAAAAAACAAAAAAAAAAACCAAAAACAAAAAAAACAACCACAAAACAAAAAAAAACCCAAAAAAACCCCAGAATAACAAATGTTCCCATGATGATGTTTGACCCACACAGGCACTTATTTGTTGTGAAATTAACAAAGATCACAAATCAAATAATAAACTTTAAAGAGCTGTTAATGCACTGATCACTAGGATAGATAGCTGAGACAATTGAAAGGCAATAAATACAGACTGTTAGGTAATTCTTACAATAACTGTGTTTAAAAGAAGCAGTAGCGTAATGATTGCTGTTTAAACTGTCATGGTAACTTTAGTTAATGTTGAAGCGTAATAAACAGTGAGGTTTACATCAGAGTACAGTAATGGCGTGCACTTGCACCAACATATGTACGTATGCGTGAATACATGTATTAAAAAAAAAAAACAAAAAAAACAAAAAAAAAACCAAAAAAAAACCAAACAAGGATACTGGCAACTCTTCTTTTTTTTTCCTTGAATTTTGTAAAAGACTTTAGGAGTCCCTGTAGGTAATGGGTAAAGCATGAACTCCCATTGCAATGTTGTGACTAAAAAAGCTGCTAAAGCATCATACTGATAGGCATCTTTGATAGGAATAACAATCCCCGTCATATGCAAAAAAAAAATCACTCCCTTTTGCTTTTCAGACTTTGTTATTAGCTCCTTTACCACAGACATCAAGTTTGCACTTACAGAAAGGATATTAATCATTGTAGGCATGTCAGATCTGGCTTGCATTTTTTTCTCTGCAATTGAGAGCAAAAACTGTACAAGAGCCTTTGCAGAGAGAAATTGAATTCCCAAATGCTCAATCGGAAGGCACAGAAAGAGAAGATTAATATAAATGAGTCTGGGAAAGTAAAGCTAATCATATTAGGAACTAAATAAAGGTAATATATGAACAGAGAGATAGAAACTTCATAGGGCCAGTGCTGAACTGAGTGAAAGGAATCATTCTGCAATTAACAAGGTTGCAAAATTTGTCTCTTTCATGATAACTAATTACTTGCAGCCCACAGATATTATCCTCAATGGTAATTCAACCGTCACAGCAAAATGGGTTTGTCACCCTCAGGCTAATACAGTGCTTGCATATACAAGCAAGATTTGTATTCAGAGGGAAGACAGAGTTGATATTATTGCTGGGTAATCATTATTCAAAAATTAGTAGGATACCCGGTCCAGTTTTAAACTGTGGACAACAAAGGTACCAATCAAGACTGCATTAACCTCTTTTGTAAAGTGAGAACTAATGAGTCGACAATCATGTGCATCAGGAGATGGTGTCAGGCAAGTGGCAGAGATGGCATAGGAAACGAAGAAATATTTTTCTGAAATGAGTCCCTTACGTTATATTCCGAACTATGTCAAAAATACTTGGAAAGGCAACTTCCATGTGAAAACATTCGGACTGCCTTTTGTGGCTGGCCAGGTTAAATGCTTTATACAGCATTGGAGTTCTGTGTTAAATGACAAAACAGAAGTGCTTCAGTTTCAAGAAACACTGTGAGAAAATGCAAGGGGTAATTCAAAGGGAGTCTTTCTGAAGTTATGGTTACCAGGGACCTCTCATGCATTGTGCACCATCTCAAGCTTTTTGCCCTTGCATCTTGTAAAAGGAAACAGTAATACATCTGATTTTTCCAAGCCTCTCGCTATGTTTGTTTACCCAGAAAGTAATAAAAAAGATTTCTAGGCAATAACTTTCCATTTATATTGAAAAACCCCAGGAACAGAGGAATCTTCTGTAAATCTCAATGGTGCTTCCAACCCTGATCTCCATCTTGTTCTGTAAATTCAGTGCTTTGTTGACACCCTTACTAAGCTGCTCTTGGCTTTTGTCCAACCATTGCTTAAAAACCTTGGCGGCTGCCAGCCGCAGAATTCCTTTCCCTCCTCCTCAAAGTCTTGGGAGCCTTTGAAGTCTCCTTTAACCAGTTGGGCATTCCCCAGTGAGGGAATAATATATTCTCTGCATTTGTCTGGGGTCGTTCTTATATTACTGTAGTTTTGTTTGGTTTTGTTTGGTTGGTTTTTTTTTTTTTTTTAGTTGGTTATAAAGAAATGAAGGAAGTGAATTTAAGCATACAATGTAGCTTTAGTTTTGTTCTTACATGGCAAACTTGTGTAGAAATCCAGGGCAAAGTGAAGCCTCTTACTTTGTAAAACAGAAAAGGACGTTGCTACTGTACTGAAGAAGTTTTCTGCCTCAGAAGAATGCTGATAACTTTTGAGAAGGCTTCTGAGATAATTTAAGAAGAGATGCAGTGTCCTGTAGTATAGGACCTCAGAAGCTTAATGTGTGATGCAGTGTAACATTTTAGCCGTGGCTGTTTATTGAGATCAGAACTATTAATTTCCTGTTCAAAAAGAGACACTTACTGGGACCCAGCTTTTCTGTCTCTTAAATATTTATTAATTTCTGTGTAGTTTCCATAGAGGATTAGCAGTTTTAGGAATATTAAATCTGCACAGATTTCAGGAATACTTACAGACAGATGAGGTAGCGCTGCAAATTATCATGCCCTCGGTAAAGGATGGGCTGCAATGTGAACTCTGTTTTCTTCTGCTTGCCCTGCATGCAGACCAGGATTTATGGAGACTGGAACAAGCCACAGCACATCCTGTCCTGGGCTGCAGAGGCAGTTTGGAGGCATTGGAGCCAGAAGGTGCTGCTGGGAATCCAGGGACCCTGGGATGTGGGGGGAGATTGCAGAACTATAGACACGATCATTATACTGTTGCAATGTGAGGAGCTGTGGGGAGAGAAAAGTTACAGCTGTTGAGAGAGAAGGTTATTAGGAACCTAATATACAGATCTGTTGGAAGTGCTGTTCATAGATGAGCATCATGTTTTTGTTTATATACTCTTCAGATGGCTCTCAAATAGTAGAGCTGCTAGCATGACCTTGACACCGTGAGAGTTCTTAATATGCTGGGCTCAATCTTTTAGAGTTTATTTCATCGCTGACACCAATATACTGAATTATGTACACAAGATCAATACAAACCGTAACTGGCTTTCATCTCTCGTGAGAAACAAAGTTTGGAAAAAATGACTAGGTGCTTACCTCCTGACTCTGCTGCAGGTTCTGCCACTACTTTGAACACTGACATTGCATCTGCAGCAACTTCTTACCAGTAGAGCCTCAGTCACCAGAAATTAACATTCACACGAGACTTTACATGGACATCCTCATGTAAAACATTCGCTAGCTTGAGCATGACCACAAAAAGAAAACAAATGAACCGATAATTTTTTAGGATTTTAATGCACGTGTCCTCCTTAAGTGTCTTTGCAACTGCAAAGAGATTGTGCTACGGTCATAACTTTGAAAATCAGTATATACAGGAAAGATTTTGTGCTGGAAACCTATTTTTGATTTGTGTTTGAATATGAACTGTTCTAAAACCTGGGAAGGGGAAACATGAAAGTGCTGTTTCTTAAGACAAAAAAAGAAGCAATTTAAATTCTTTTATGGATTCAAGATTAAAATGATAACTTTTCTGTTGGGTGACCGTAGTCGTCTTAATTACACAGGTGTAGTCACTGACTTTTCAGGATGTTGTACTTGTGAAGTTGTATGTAGTATCTTAAGGTTATTCCAACCATTTATAGAGTTACGGGTTAAGCATTGCAATATCCGTCACTCACCTACATGGTTCTGAGCTTTTAGGTAGTTCTCAGAATTTTCATGTTGGCTCCAAGGGAAGTTTAGAGCCAAAACACTGTTTTCTTTGTGTTTGCTCTAGTTTGTAAAAAAAAGAATCAAATTTAAATGCCTTTTATATTTGAAAGGGCTTTTCCTATTCTTCCACTCTGTATGCTTCCTTCTTCTTGTCTAGGCTGGAGTGGTTTTGAGCACTGTACACTACAGTGTGTTAGGTGTGCTAGTTGAGAACAGATCTTAACAAAATAACTTGTACTTTGTGAGATAAAGTGTCTTACAAGTTATTTTTTTTATGCTTTTCTCCTTAGAGCTCACACAAATTGAGGACCCAAGGGAGCAATGGAGAAGGGAGCAGGAACGGATGCTAAAGGAATATTTAGTAGTTGCCCAGGAGGCACTCAACGCCAAGAAAGAGATTTATCAAATAAAGCAGCAGCGTTTTGAACTAGCCCAAGAAGAATATCAACAACTGCACAAAATGTGTGAGGATGACAGCCGTTCTTACGCCAGCTGTGAGTTTACTATTCTTTTCTTGATTTGCCACCTGCCTCTCACAACATGTGGTATAAGAAATAGTGTCAAGTGTTTCCATCGCCCAGTTCTCTTTTGAATGAAGATCCTGACTACAGAAGTGATGCGCTCTCCTTTGACTCTGCTATTCAGGGACTTCCATTTCCTGTTAGGTCTATTAGAATACGCCTTTTTGACATTAGACAGGGATACATCCCAGCTAGCATCTCTAGCCATCTCAGAGCTAGCCATAGTGATGCTTTGTGCAAGGCAACAAAGACAAGACTGAATGTTGCTGGACCAGCCATCTACTCTGCTCCTAAATTTGTAGCTTATTTGACCCTCGACATGGGGGGAACCATCAGGTTAGGGGAAGCCTTCTGCGGATCCATGGTTGGTTTATCAACTTCATAAGGAGTTAGGGACAAGGTGTTGTGGTCAAGAGTATCTCTGACCACAAAGTAGGAAGTGGAGTTTCATTAGTGCACCTCATTCTTGAATGCCAGCCTCCGATCCTAATGCTGGTGGTGCACGTTGTGGAGCCTTGATTTCCTGCCCTTTTCATTCTCCAGGTGTCTCTACTAGCTTGGAGTAGATGATAGACTTTTTCTGAAATCTGAAGTTGCACTGCTGCCATGACTCTTGGCTGATGCAGCAGGAAAAGGTCAAAGCAGTTTAGTTCAAAGTAGTACATCAAATGGATATACCCACCATCCATGTGGAAATGTAGTGGAGTTTCACTGCGCTGGTGGCTTTTCAGTGGATGCCGTGTATACAGCCATTGTTTAACTGCAGGATTTCCTGGAAAATGCGAAGTACTTGATAAATATGGGAAGCTCTGATAAGCCCTTTCTGAAAATGTTCAAGAAACTTGACCATGGAGGAGGGGTTTAAAGCAGACATCTGTATAGAAGCGTTTAGCTACTGATCCAGTAGTATTTATTAATCCAAGGTAATTAATATGTATGCCAAAATTCTGAATAAAAGATGTTTTCTAGGGTTGAGATGTCCCAGATGGTCTTGACCAAGTATCCTTTTACTGTTGAACTGGGGTTATCTCATCTTTTTATTTAGTTTTAAATATATGTGTTCTGTGATATAGTTTGTGACGTAATTGAACAGTTGTGACTCGTCTTATTTCTCCCTGTTATGTTCAAGTTTCTTAAAAAATAAGAAAGATTAATTTTTTTTTCTTAAGAAAGAAGTTTTAAAAAGGAAATCACTGTTTAAAGAGTGTTTACTGTTTAAAGACTTGGAATAGGGTAAAAGTGTCATCAGTATTTTATCAGAAAATTTGCAGTAGTTCTGTGAAGTATTTTGTTGAATTAATTCAGGTGAATATACGGAAAGAAGCTTCTGTTCAAAATTAAAATATGCTAGAAAAATATAACCTGTTTTTCATATTTTTAAAGCTCTTGGAAAAACAAAGTATGACTGAAAATGACCGAATTGGAGGTTATCTGTAGTGTGAATGCAAATGCTATGTTACTGAGTCTTCTGATAGTTTTGGTTTTTTTAGGTATATCTGTGGAATTGATAATATAAAATCTTTTAAATAAAACTTTTCACTTGTCTTGAGGTGAAAAAATACTTCATTTTCTATGGAAAATATATGTGTTAATATATTTTATAATGGTTTAAAGTCATATGCATCTTTTTTGAGAAAACAGGATGAGCTGATTAGTCATACGATACATTAAAAAAAGAAAGAATTAAAATCCCTTTGGGGATTAATCATGCTGTCAACTCAAGGTTCCCCAAGGCTTCTCCACTTGTTTTTCTTAATTCGACTCCTCTGTTCCACCCTGGGATGCTTGCTTCTCCATTTATTGTACAGAAATCTTAGGCTCCTGATTCAAGTGCAATTAGCTGGCTGAAGTTGGGTGCTTATATTGTAAATATTCCTGCCTCCACCACCACTCATTTCAATCAGTTGTGTTAAAAGACCTAAAACTTCACAAACTGTTTTCCTCCTCTCTGCTTGTGGGTGCTGCCATTGACTCAGTGTCGTGTGCTCATGAGTTGGGAGGTGGTGTGAGCTCAGCAGTTGTGGGTTGGCAGGGAGGTGCCCATGCAGCAGTTTTGTGACTCAGTTGTGATCAGCACAGTTTTTTAAAAAAAAAAAAAAAAAAAAAAAAAATCCATAGAAAATCCTGGATTTAGAGAATTAGTCCAGGCATGACTACTCATTTTGGCAAGTTTCTGCACGCTTGACATGACCTTGGCATTGCAGTATTCTTTCGAGAGTCGAAAGGCTCAGTGCAATGCAGACACGGATATGGGTTTCAAAGCAGCAGCCTTCAGCTCTACAAAAGGATGGCAGGTCTAACAGCACAATGCCATCCGCTCGCATACCAGGAATTTTTCAGTGGGCCATTGCTGCTGTGAATGTCTCACTCAGTAAATCATGGTTGGTCTTGCCCAGCCTCCCCTCTAGGACCTTTACTTCATCTGCCTGGGCTTTAGCTTGTAATGCCACAGCTTGAAATCATTGCCTGGCTCTAGATATGCCGTGTTAAGAGCTCACTCGCCAGAAGTGGATCTATATGTTGGTTCCCTTCACTGTTGCTTTAGGAGGCAACTACTCTCTGTAGCTGGTTGAATTTTGTTTTGACAATAGGTTTTTTTACTTTAGTCCCTCTCATACTGTTAATTCAACATACCTAGGAAGCAATTAGCAATTGTTAATGTTACACAAATTGCTTGCATCAGTAGATGCCACCATCCTGTCATGGAAGCTAGTTGCGTTTAGGCAATATGCAGTGCTGCTATATATAATTTTTGTTGTTGTTCAGGACACAAAAATATTTCAGACAGGCCAAAGGTAATTCTTTAGTTGTACTATTTAGTTGTACTTTAGCACAGAGGTTCATTTTAAAACCTAGTGTCATGTAACACAAAGAATGAATGCAGTGGTCTATTAAATAGTGCCACATCTTAACTAGTGTATTAAAGAAGAAAAAAATATTAATCTGAAATGCTGTTTTCCATGTATTTAGCTTTCTCTGGATTTTCAACCAATACCAAGTATGATCCATATCAGATTAAAGCAGAAATAGCCAGCCGTCGTGACAGAGTGAGTAATCTTTTTTCATTTTGTAAAAATATGAATTAAGCATGGGGAAGCAAAGGGGGACTGTGTGTTTTTCTTTCACCTCAGCATTTACACTGGACGTTGCATGCATTTTTGGAAATATAGTATTAAAATTTACTCTTCTGCTCTGACCTATTGTTCTATTAAAAATGAGCCTGTTTACTGCATTACAGTGATTATCAAAGTAATGCTTTTTCCATGTTAAAAGCATAAATATTTTTGTCATGGATGTCAGAAGCAAACTCAGCCAGGCTTTCAGAAGTTGCATTCTCTGTGTGAACTGTCACAAGTAGTAAATACGCTGCAACCAAATCTGTCTTGATTAAGTGCAGTTCAAAACCACTGTCTTCATATTTTCCCATTTACCCATTTTCAGTGGGGTTCCATGAATGTTATTGAACTCTAGATTTAGCCATTTATATGGAGATCTGTTCACAATTCAGTAGACATGTTGGCGAAATAGAACTTTTTAGGTCTTATGAGGGGAGGAGAGTTCAAGCATTCTGGCAGTGATAGGCAGTTCTGTAATAAAAATGTTCCATTTTTATATTATTTATTTTTAAACTAGAATCATGCTTTTGGTACTGTCTTTGCTGAAGGAAGAATAGTTGACTTCTTGAATTTCTCCCATGCTGCTTTAGCAAAGAGTTGCAGTCTGCATGTTGGTTTCAAGCAACTTGATACAGCAGTCATAAACGAGTGTAAAAAGCAGTTTATAATATTAAGCTCTAGAGCCTATTTCTAAATTGTATGTTTCTTTTTATTAACGAGTAAAGTGGGATTTAGCGTGCCGGGCACTCAGCTCACAAAATAAATAAAAAATACTTAACTTTGCAGGATAGTGTTACATTTTTGTTGTAGTGACCACTTTTCACATGAGTGCCTCTGAAAATAAATCCCGTTCACCACCCTTCAAAGGCATTTATTCTATCTGTGTAAGTTTACTACATGCTGACTAGTGTTTGCTTGTTTTACATACTCTAAATGTCAGCATATTCTAAACAAGAAAATAAGCCTTATTTATTTAAAAAATATTTAAAGAAAGTAAACCACTTCACTTACGAGACTCTTTCTTTCTGTTTCTGCATCTTAAAACATAATGATCTCCTGAGTGCATAGGATAACCTGTTCAACTGAATGTGTGCATAGGCATTGCGTTGTTTCAGGTGATAGAATAAAATACGCACTATAAAGTGTGTGTACATATTAGTGATACATTTTTTTCATTTTACTTTTGGTGAGTGTTGAAAGTGTTTGTATAGGAGTTTTTTGGGAGCTGGTGCAATGAGTTTTGAGGAAAGGGCAAGAACGCGTCATGAAGGAAGGGCCACGCAGGATGGTGGGACTCTGACAGTCCTGGTTTGCATTCCTGGAACTGCTTTGAAGCCCCTTGCTCCTGAACTAGTGCTGACAAAATTAATCTATGGCTGGATATGTAGGATTTTTTTTTTTTTTTTTACTCTATTTTTAGTTTTGTCATGTGTTGGGCTCTGGGTAGAATTTAGAAAAGGTACTAAGTTTGATAGCTTGAAAAGAGAGAGCTTTTTTTCTTCCATCCCTGCCCCTCTTTGGGCTCTCAGTTCAGTCTTATGTCTCACCACTCCGTGCTGAAACACCTCCATTCCCCCCATTCGTCTGTAGTCCTTTACATCCTCCTCCCCCCATTGCCCTCAGTTATCTGTCAGCTTTGGAGGGCACAAAGCTATTTCTTTGCAGATCATTCTTGGTGCTGATAGTGCTCTTCTACATTCTGCCCAACCTACTTAGGTAGCTGTTTTCATAAGACACAAAAATATGATTTTGGAGACATTGCTGCTTTGTCACTTTTGATTTATGCTCGTTAGTTGGATAAAGCTAATTGGTGGGGGGATTGAGAGGGCAGGACAATATAAAAATAACTGGAAAATCAGGCTGACGTTTCTGGGTGAGAGGCCACTTCTTCTGCCAGTGATTTTGTCCCAGATTGAAAAATCAATAGCCTTGAATGTTCAGTCTTTTCTTAAGTTGACTAAAGAGTTGAAGACAGTTGAGAGTTGCTTGTCTGCTACAAGGGGAGAAGAAAAATCATGTGGACTGAAACTTGTGAGCTGGTAGCATGAACTATTGGAGATAGAAAACCAATAGAATAGATGAGGAAACTGAATACTTTGAAAGCTGAATGTTGTGACTGCTATTTGATTGGGTCTTATATTTTAGAAAGTCTTCTATTATTTTAACGCAAATCTTAAAGCAAAAAAAGAAGAGAACTTAGATTATCACTTCTGCTTTTTTGAAATAACTTAAGATTTTGTATTTAAAAAACATATGTTTTTATTGTGAAAGTTTCTGTTACACAGTATTACTTCATTTTGTTATATTCAGCTTTCCAGGCTAAAACGAGAATTGGCACAGATGAAGCAGGAGCTGCAATATAAGGAAAAAGGAGTGGAAACTCTGCAAGAGTAAGTTAAGAGTTTGTGGGAGGGTATTTTTTTTTCTTTATTCTTGTTGGAATGAATTTCTTAGAAAACTGTTGCCAAAAAAAAAGGTTGAAACCTCTTAATTGCATTGCCTCAGAGTTTCTGCTATGATGGTGATGTGGGGTGAGAACAGTGTGAAATGATGAAGAAGGGTTGGACGGAATTGATTGGAATGATGATTTCATAGATCCACATGCAAAAACAGTTTTATAGGCCTTGTTCTTTAATTTCTCCTGAAAATGTTGTTGAGGTGGAATTAGATTTTAAAAATACTTTTCAAACATTTTCTGGAGATAACTACCATCTGGGGCACAGCCAGAAGCACCATGCAGTGGAGTAGTTTTCCTGTGAAGAGTACCAAGGCTTTCTGGCTGGGCAGAATACTTCTCCCGGGGGGGAGCCTGTACACCACAACACTGCTTCTGCTTTTACCTGATGGTCGGGCCATCTCTTTCTGCACAGTATAGCTTATTTATGTGTGTGCAATACATCTGATTATCTGTGAGACCATGGATGTTGTTGTGTGTGTGTGTGTGCAGAATCAGTGCATGTAAATGTGACTTCTTGTCTCCTCCCTGTGAGGAAAGGTAGCCCGGGGCAATTTGCTGCTGCTCCCAGGGCTATTAGGGAGCCCATGCTCTGTTTCCATTATGCTTAGTGGTGGCAAAGGTTGTGGACTGTTTTGGTAGCCCTCTCCTTGCTATTCAGTTGAGGTTTTTCACCTGGAGAAAAGGTGGTTCCCGGAAGACCTTATGGCAGCCTTCCAGTACCTAAAGGGGGCCTACAGGAGAGATGGGGAGGGACTCTTTATCAGGGAGTGGACCGATAGGATGAGAGGTAATGGTTTTAAACTGAAAGAGGGGAAATTTAGATTAGATATTGGGAAGAAATTCTTTACTGTGAGGGTGGCGAGGCACTGGAACAGCTTGCCCAGGGAAGTTGTGGATGCCCCATCCCTGGAAGTGTTCAAGGCCAGGCTGGATGGGGCTTTGAGCAGCCTGGTCTAGTGGGAGGTGTCCCTGCCCATGGCAGGGGGGTTGGAACTAGGTGATCCAACCTTCCAACCCAAACCATTCTATGATTCTGTGATTATTCCTGCAGGCCATCAGATGGGAACTGAGTGACTTCCATCTGTGCTCTACTTAGTCATCTACACATGTAGCACATAAGCGGGAAGCCCAGTGGGATAGGGAGAGAGGTTGCCAGGCCATGGAAAAGACGGCAGGTAAACACAGGTTGTTGAGACTTCCAGATCTGCTCAACAAGGCCAGAGGCTAGACCATATGTTGAACAGCCCTTGGATTTGCCTTGGACATGTGGCCATGCATTTAGAAATCTCAGCTGTTTTTCCAGCATGCATGTGAACGAACTGCTCAACGCAGGCAGTTCCTGAAAACACTGGAACACGTCTAATATATTTTGCAGCATAGGTACAGTATCTGTGGAAATACCTTGAAGCTTTGGATTTATTGCGTTGGTGCTACAAAGCATGGGTGCATATTTTTGCTTCAAGAATCCTGGCAAAGTTCCAGGGATCCCAGAGCAATTAGGTTACTTATTTTCCAACTTTGATTTTGATTGGTATTACATTAACAAAACGATATAAAGGGAACTACTCAGACTTTACTTTTAAAGAAGAGGGAGTAGACCATGCCCTTCATACTGTTTATTAGTTTTGGTTTGTTGGTTTTTTGTTTTTTTTTTTTTTTTTAAGCTTACAAGGTTCTTTTGTTTTATAAGGCATTTTAAAAGCTTCAGAGAAGAAAACTTGTTCAACTAAAATTGTTCGTTGGCAGATATAATGTAATCATTTTCAGGCATTAGTATATTTTTATTGACTACTTAAAGCATTTACAGGTATTTAGGAGAGTTGTTAATGTATGGTATTAACTGGAAATTAGTAAAATAAAGCACTCAGTATATTGAAACAGTAATATTTCAAGTACAGTCAATGTTTTAGGATGGTGGCTTAGATCCGTAAGCAGTAACAGAACAAAAGCAATTTTGTCTTAAGATTCTTAATTGTATTTTCTTTAAGTAAGTAAGAATTGCTTTGCCTTTTACTTTATTTGTTTTCCTTCTTCTGGTTATTGGATTATTTTAAGGGTATAGGTTCAATTGTTTTATAAAAGGACTGATCACTTGACTAGGATGATGAAAGTATTTGAAACTCAAGATTGTTTTAATTAATATAATTCATTTGAGATAGTCCAGCAAAGCAGTGCAACTTTTTGAAAAGTAAAGTCTGTCAATGATTAAGAATGCAAATGTTAGTTTGGGATTTTAGCCCAAGTGAAGTTGCCCATACTCTGTGATGGAGATATAGGAGAGACATTCAAGAAAACAACTATTTTAAAGCATATCTGATTAGTCAGTGGTCGCTCTAATCATCTAGTTTAAAAGTTCAAGCATGACAACTCAGTACTTCAGTGCTGCTCGTTGCTGCTGTGGCTACAGTCGCTCTGTCCCATTGGCACACTGCGTGGCGTTTGCTGTCGCTTGCCGAAGCTGGGGAGAATGTTTTGCCTGTGCATTATCCGGGATTGCAGTGAATTTGTCAGTGTTTGTGCCTTGCTGAGCTCTGCTTTCTGCAGTGACTTCTTCACTTGTGAACCAGAGGCTTGTGGGTTTTGTTTTCTTTTAAGTATTTTTTAATTGCCTTTCTGGTAAGATATGTGCTTTCTTTTGAGGATTTTGCTTCTGGTATGAAGTGAACTAATTTGGAGTGTACTTGCACTGTCTAACAACTGAAGAGAGAAGTTTCTCTAGCCTCCTAGTGTAGTCAGCAGACAAATAATGGCTAAAAGCCTAACTGTGCTCTAGGTTGTCCCTGGGTGATCTCTTCCCTACTCCTTTTGTCAGGAGAAAAGAGTCATTCAAGTTGAGTACCAAAGGTGAAGTATTTTACTTCTTCCATATCTACAAAGTAAGTGTACTGTGTGAAAGGAAACTCATTGGTCCATCTTTAAAATAAAAATTCTGGGACCTCCCCCCCTTCTTTTCTTTTCTTCTTTTTTTTTTCTTTAAAAAAAAAAACAAAAAACAAACAACCCAATAGAGTTTTTTACATCGCAGACATTTCCCCTTTTTGTTTCCTTTTCTAAAGTTTTGGTCTGCATATTTTTTTTCCTTCTTGTGCTAGGTCAAATCTTCAAGTAACTGCCAAACTAGAAAGGCATGCATCCTGTTCAGCTGTTTTAAAGCCATGTTCTTCACTTTATTTCAAGTACAAGCCAAGAACAATATTAGGAGCTGTCACACTTTGGGCTTTACATCTGGCTGAATGTTTGCTTTGAAAGTCTGACCAGAATGGCATTATGAGCAGGTATCGGAACCTGCTGTCGTGCGATTCCCTCTGCAGCTTCTGCTGGGTATAGCTCTCAGAGAAGAGACAAATTTTGTGGTGAGGGTGGTGAGGTTGCTCATTATTTCCATCATTTTATGTTGGTGTCTGATTCAGATGCCTTTGTTAAATGTGAATCTATTGCATTGACATTTTCCATGTACAGTGTCTGCCTTGGACTGTGTTTTGTTTTCTGTTCTTTTCAATTTTAGTAAAATGGCTTAGCCATCTTTAAGGAGAATTTAAAAAAAACAAACCCAAAACAAACCTATAAAACAACTAGAGAAAAGTGGGGTTTTGTGGGGGGAGAAAGGATTGAAATTTTTTTTTAATAGCTCTACAACTCCAACACAGTCAGAATTTAGAACTTCGTCGTGCTGCGGCTTTTTGTTAGGGGTGTATTTTCTATGGTTTCATCCAAATTTGGCAATGTTGTGATAAGCCTTTGGACATCACAGTCTGCCCTTGCCCACTAGAGACTTTCTAGAGCTGACGGTTTCAAGCCTGCAAAGATCCCACCCTGCACAATGGTGCTCCTCAGCCTCCACGGGCGCCTCTGCCCCGAGGTGCGTCTGATCCTGTTGCAGTCCAGAGTTGCAGGGTTAAAGATGAGCCTTTCCTGGAATGAATCCCTTCCTCTGACCCGGCAGGCAGCAGGGAATGAGGGCGAGGAGCAGTTCCTCCTCTCCTGTGTTTTCAGTGACCCTTCTGAGCGCAGGCAGGAATTTTGGAGGAAGAAGGCGTTTAGCAACAAAGGAAATGAAAACTCAGCCAGTTGGCTGCAAGAGCGGAGGGAACGCTGATAGAATTTGGGAGAGACAGGGAATCAGGACTGACTAAACAATTTGTAGCTACAGACTAGTTTAGAGGATATGAGACCTGAAAAGAGCTTTAAAATTAGATTTTAACTCAACTACAGACCTGTGCTTTGGTGGGGATGGGGGGCGTCTTGCATCTTTGAAAGCACATGAAGGAAAATAGAAGAACACGGAAACTGCCCTATAGGTCTGAAACTATTGCAAGTGTATTAATAATCTGTGTATCCTAGAAACATCTTCCTCAGAAAACGTATACTTTATTCATAGTTTTGTGTATTAGTTGAATGTTATTTCGATTCATGCAAAGGTCTAATCTGTATTTGTATCATGCTATTTTCCATTAATAAAATGTAAATTAAGTGTGTGGCTTTCAAAACTGGAGCTTTATGAAAGGAGGAAAAAAAATTAACAGACAATAAATAACAAGTAATTTTGTAAGATACTTAAGTCATTTTGGGTTGACGGCAATACTGATTTAAGCTCAAATATTTCTGGCAGTAGGAACTTCTCTGATTCTTTCCTTAAACAAGTATCAATTCATAAGTCGGGCTCCAAAGTGACGTCCAGGAACATGAATATGTGGGTAACTGGACAAAAATCTGGTTGAAATTAAATAATTTCCTTTTCCTGAAATGCCACCTTGGACCTGGCAAACAGTATAATAAGCAGTTGTGTAGGAGGCGTTTTCAGGTCTAATGTTTGGGTGGAATCTATGTTCTTAACACTAAGGTAACCTTCAGATAAAACCACATTTTACCTTTTTCATGTACCTTTCAGTGAATTGGATTAGTTGTTTTACCATGGTTTTATTTAATCTTTTCAGGATTTTAACTAAAAATTAGTGAAGACTCAAGTAAACATCTTAAGAGGAAAACAAAACTAATCAAACAAAACCAACAGCTTTAATACACATGACATTTAAACCCTTTTTTGTTCTTGAACCAAAAATCATAAAGGCTTATACATTTTTCTTACACAACATGGGGAAAATTATGCTTAAGTAGAAAGCTTGAGGTTCAGAATTATTTTGTGTCTCTAAAAGCAAGAACTGTCAGAAAAACAAACCAACCAAAGCTGTAGAAACCCAACCTGCATTTTTTTCCTAAATACTGTGAGCTGCACAATAAAACCACAGGATTTTCATTCAAGACTTTTGATTTTTCATTTTAATATTTTAATTTTAAAACAAGTAATCTGCTGCAAGTGGAATTCCACTGATTTTGTTTAACTGGCAGAACATGTTGAGTGAGTGTTGTTGACACTCTTAGCTTAATATAATACCTTCTTTGAAACTCTTAGTTATTCTAAGTATTTTAAATAGAGTTTGAGTATTCTTGACATATATGTGTAGCATACTCTCTTCTACTACATCTTTTTATAAACTGATGTCCTGTGCAATGACCAACGTATGTTTTATGTTTATACCATTAACCAGAGACACCTTTTCCTGGAGATGTTCATTCTTAGTGTTGGTTTAGAGAACATTACACATACCACCTTTTTTCTATATACACCCTTTCTATGCTAGATTAACAGGAAAATTGAGGTTTTCATATTTTAACAGGAATTTAGCACAGTTTTCACTAATTGCAGTGGGTAGCCTGTTAAAATCCTATAGCCACTTGTTATAAGTCTGGTCTTGTTCTTTATCTATAAATCAAAGCAAAATAACGAGGTGATACTCTGGACTAGGCTGCAGTGTCCTGATCTGTTGTCCTTTACTATTATGAACTGTTGGAAGAAAAAAGTTGAAATCTCAGACAGTGGATGTCCCACTTAAGATGAGAGATTTTTTTATGTCAAGTTGGAAAAGTTAGTAGTACTTCAGCCTGATGTAGTGAGTAGCGTTCTTGCTTCTTGCTGAGTTTGCATTTGAAATCTTCTTGGATGGTCCCATGTGATGTTCTGTAGTGCAGGATGATGATGTCTTCTAGAAAAGATACTCAAAGATGCCCATAATGGTAGAAAAGCATTTGCAATACAATTTTAGGGATTAAAAATTTTTAGGGATTAAAAATTTTTAGGGATTAAAAATTTTTAGGGATTAAAAATTTTTAGGGATTAAAAATTTTTAGAAACTTCTAAAGCAAGATCAGATAAAAGTCCTGGAAGAGATGTTACAATGCATGGTGCTGCATGGAAAACGTGACAGCTAGACTGCTAATAACTTTATCTTTTGAGTTATTACCTTGTAGGTTAGTTTTAGGTTAACTTTACCTTTGTTAGGTGAAATAGCCCACAGACATTGCCTGTAGGTAAGCTCTGAATTAGGGCATTAAAACCAGGAAATTTGTTGGTTCTGCAAAACCTGGGTAGATACTTGCATTGCTTTGTCTTTAGAGTGTACTTGGCACTGAGTGCTGTGTTAATTCCAAGTACGGTATCATTTTGTTCCTGGAAATTAAGTGGTACATGAATAAACAAGAGGTTATAAAATATCTATGCGCTTTACATTTATGTGAAAATTCCTGAATTTGTCTTAATCTTTTCAACAGGATTGATCGTAAGATGTCAAGTGCTCATACAAATTATAGACTGGATGAAGCGCAAGCTATAATGAGTGAGCTTCGAACCATAAAGAAAGCTATATGCACAGGTGAAAAAGAAAGGCAGGACCTTATGCAGGTAAAAATATGCTACTGAACCAATAGCTGCTAAAAAGTAGTAACTTACCTCTGTTTTCTTGTTTGTGATTGCATTGGGGCTACCAAGGTTAAATAAGGAAGTGGAGTGGCCTAAACTGATTTTTCTGTTTGATAATTGCCAATAGCAGGCAGCTCAAAAGAGGTAAGTAGTCATTGTCTATACTGTGAATGCGAGTTTTCGTCCACGTTTCATATTTTTGTCTTAGATAATGTACTATCCTTATATTTAGTTCATCTTTATTGAATATAGCTTTCCATTGCTGCTGACTGTATCAAAAACTACTGTGGAGTAATTAGGCTGCATTTATAAAAAAAAAAAAAAACCTTTAAGTTTTATGGTATTGTTTAATGTCTCTTTGTATCACCTACAATGAAGTAGGACTGAGAATTCATGTGCTAAAATGTTTATCAGTTTGTCTATCATGGTTTTCCTTTTATAAGCATTTCACAAAGCTGGATTTTTCTGTCACTATGCTGCAGTTTGGCAGTTCTTTTTTTGACGCAAACTCTATTAAGTACCCATATCAAGACACGTGTTAATTTCAAATGCTCTCACAAAACCCTCAAAGAGTATGATTAGATACAACGTATACAGAAACCATCATGCAAGCTTTAAATTATTTTATGAATAATGAGCATGAGGATCGAGGGAAGATACATGCCTGAGTAGTCATCTAACTTTTGAATGGATTCTTCATCCTGCTCCGAGCTCTCAGTTGCTGTGTCTGCATTGTTAATGTGATGAGAGCTTGACCAAAGAGCCATGAGCCTCTGCCACCACAGGGACATTGGTATAGAGTTGCCCAAATACGCTATAGATACAGGGGGATGACAAGGACAATTTTCTTCACCCAGTCTTCAAACTGCTATATGGAAAAAGGCATCTTTGTTACCTAAGTTTTCATGACTGTACTAAATGAGTATGGCCATTCAAATATTTTCTTTCAGTTTTCTCTGCAGTAGCATTTTGCTGTTTTGTTGTGTGGTTTGTTTGTTTGTTTTAATCGTTAAATGATATGGGTAGCTTGTAATCTACATACAATGAATTTCCATAATTACACAATTATTCAGGCTCCAAAGCATTAGTCAAAGGTCAGCTGATGGACCACAAATCCTTGTTCAAGTAGACACAACACTTAAGTCACTATGAAAAGTTTCTGCCTTGGCAAGTCTTAACGTATTTGATATTTTGTGTTGGCCAAGTTTTAAAGTGATTCTCAGTCTTCCACATGCCTGGCTAGCAAGAAGTGATTAGAAAGACAGTTCTTCATGGGTGCAGTGACGCACATTTTAGGAAACTAACTTGTAATTTAAAGACTTGTGTGTGAGATCTTGGAGCAGCTTAACTATTGGCCTTGTTTTTACTCCCCCACTAGATTCCTCCCCCCTCCCACTTTGTTACATTTTCAGTCCTCAGTGGCACTAAATCCAGCTGAAAACACTGAGATGCCTTGCAAATCGTATCTGTTGAACCAACTTTAAATGTACTTGCAGTTTCTTTAAACACAGCGTTGAGAGAGTTAGGAGTCTAGGATCAAGCGTAGCATCAAAGATTGGGCAACACTGGCAGCACCAGAATGTAGAGGTTGCACAAGACAAAAGTGAAAATGAAAAGTGTTGCCATTCTTCTTCACGGGTCTATGTGACATACAGGAAATATCAGTCTAGGAGGTATCATTTTTATAATTAATGACAATCTGTTGTGATAGCATCCAATAATAGAGATATAGTCCAGGAGAATCTAGAAAATATTTGTTCCACACAGGCCTAGTGTGCGAAACAGTTCTGCGTGTTTTGTTGTAATTGTAATAAGTAAATGTAATGCCATAATTTACATGATCTACAGTTGTAAAAATTGTAACTGCCAACTTATTTCGTTCAGCAAAAATATCCAGCTTTCTGCCTGATACTTTTTTTTAAATTTTCCCTAAAAACCTTAAGTTATTTTTGTAGTCACCAAGCTTTTCTGTGCTTTGCCTTTTTATAATTAGTTGAAGATTATTGTTATGGATTTATCTAGCTTTGTCAAACAAGTGCAAGTCTATTTTAAGTATCTTCCTAATGAGTTCAGAATTTGTTTTCGATTTCCTATCAATTTTGAAATTGTTTTGTCCTCAAAAAAGCTACGTTTTAAAGCTATTGTTGGTAAGACAAGCTTTCTTATGAAAAAACGTTTTGTTTTGAAAGCAGTTTATAGACAAGTTTGAAGTATTCTGTAAACAGATGAGGATTTATTTCAGAGAAAGGAAATAGACAGTTTCTTACTATTTCTTAATTTAAATCTGGCCAGTGTAAGCAACAGAACTAAACATAGAAGAAGTGACTCAGTCATGTGTAGGTGCTTGGAAAATTGTGGCTGTCATAGAAATATGATAATTGGATTGAATTGTGTGGGAGAGAAGGCTGACAAGGGAAGAAGAGGGCAGTCATATTTAGACTGGGTGTTGTGGTTACAAATAAAGCCAAATATACAGTGTCACTACTCAAAACAGTGGGTGAACTTTTTGTATAAGATTGAGTAATCAAGGTGCGTGGTTAGATTCCTGAAAGCAGCGTGTGTCTCTTCCCCCCTGCCCCCCCTTCCCAGTCCCTTTCGTACTTTTGTTTCTATTCCAGTATATGCATATGTCTTTAAAATGTTGTCCTTTATCCATAGAAAGCAGTAGAGTTCTTGTGCTGTGGGGTTTTTTTTTTTTTTCCTTTCTTTTCTTTACCAGTTAAATAGACTAAATAGGTTAGATAGGAACTGCGCTGAAATTGTATGTGTCAGAGAGCTCTCAAATCTGGTAGCAACAGATCAGTGATGAAATGACAGTGCTCATTTCTCTCTTTTTGGGTAAGTCTGGGCTGGTGTGCGTAGAACCCTCACATCCATACGATAGGCTGATCTGGCAGTTTCTGTGGGATTACTATAAACAATCCATAAACCCCAGATGAAAGATGGATTCCTCCATACGACTAAGGAGGAGGATATTACTCCTAGCACTTTATGTAAATTGTTTCTATCTAAAAGTATGCTAACTCAGGTTGTAATTTTCCATGTTAGGATTGCTGGAGGCTGTGCTTTCACTCATCCAACTAGGACACAAAGCATATATGTTTATCCTAGAGCATAGTCACCTATGCACCTAGATGTAAGTTAAGGTGATGCTACTTGGTGATTGCCACCTGCCAAATCCTGTATAATTTTTGAGTAGTATCCAGGGTTCGGCAGCTGTGCCCAGTTAGGAAGCTTGGCCAGCAGCCAAGCATCCCTTCATTACTTAATTGGAGAAGCTGGAGGGTGTCAGAAGCACAGCAGGAGCACGTGAAGTAGCTGAAATATGGGAAGAAGTTTAGATTGAAGTTCTGAAATCAGGACCTTTAGTGTTACATATGCCTGTAACATAATATATGTTAGCCAAAAGTGCCAGGTGTGACACAACTTTTTTGAGAGAAACCTCAGACTTTCTGTTTCCTCAGTTTTTGTTCATGTCACTGGCTCAGCTTTATTGGGAAGAGGGCAAGTTTGATGTTTGTGTAGCCATGATTTGAAGTTCTTATATCCATGTCATGCACCCGTTAGGGATCCATCTTGGTCCTCCATACAGCAGAAGGGATGATTTCCAGTGAGTTTTGAAGCAGAGTGTTGGATGGGACTCTGCAATTCTCAATTTTCATAAAGTGGAAGAGACCCTGGTTTTATTTTTGCCTCGTTGTGGAGCAGTTCATTTTGCAGCAAGTCTTGGAGAATAAAGCTAGGGACTAGCTAGGGACTTCTCAGCAATGTAACTTGAAATTGAATTTTGCTTTATCAGGACTAAGAGGAAACTATTTTGTTTGTCCTTCATACTAAGAAGGACATAGCAGGTACCTACCTCTCTCCCTGCCTTTTCCCAGTAGGAAGAAGACGAAATGTGTGTTCAGGGGGGTAGCAGGGAGGAGCAGAGGCTCCCCACTCTTGTGTCTAGGGATCCTGCCTGTTCCTTTGCCCTGCACCAGGCTGTGTGTTCTCCCTCTTCTTCATCTTCATAGTGGAGGCAGGCGTGAGGGAGGGACCAATATATAATGAGAATGAAGGGACAGACTATGTATGTTCGAAATGGAGGCCACCAGAAAAAGCAGCTTTTTCTGGCTGGTTTCAATCCTACTGCCTGCAATTCCTATGGATGCTTCCTAGGCTCTGAATGTGGATGCCTTCATTTTCCCTTTGCAGACTGCTTGAGGTCTCAGCTTTACCTTCACAGTTTGTGTCATTGTCTAGACATCTCAGAGATGTCCCTTACTTAACCCAAAGTGTTAAATATCTCTAACTCTGTGAACCTTCGGTAAGGGAGCACAAGGATGAAATCAGCTATCGTAAAAATACAATCAATACAAGGTATTCCATCAAGTTGGATGTGATAGCAGTAGTGGCTAAGGAATGTAACCTGCACAGAAGATGGCAAAAGGGGAGGTGAGTCACATTTGTCTTCCCTGTCAGCTAATCTGAAAGTTGACTGTAAGCCGTACAAAAGTTAAAACGTTCATAGATCTAAAACAAATAATTGGAAAAAAAATAAATCTGTTTACTGTTAGATGCATCTTTTAAAAGAAGAGGTTTAGTTCAAAGCAAAGCTTCTGCGTGTTAGTAACACAATGATGCATTTTACTTTGTGTAAACAGCTCTTTATAGGCAAGCTACCTGTCATATTTTTAAATAGATTTTTTTTTTTTGTATTAATGAAATAATTTAAAAATTGGGTTTTTTCTTAATTTTTTTTTTTAATCTCTTCTCCTGTAGAGCTTGGCCAAGTTAACAGATGGATTCAGGAATAGCTGTTGTATTACAGATTCCTTGCAGGATCTCCAGCACAATTCTAGTTCACTCAGTGACTCCTGTTTACCTCAACAACACTGCGATGCTTGTTCTCAGACTGACATCACTGGAGAGGTATGCGTTCTACGTGAGACGTTTGCTGTAGAAAATAAGCTGGTTCTGTACTATAGTGATGCATCGTTATTTCCTATTTTAATTTAAGAGGTGCTGGCTATAGCACAACGAAAAGTCCAAAGTGATATTGGTAGCGAGGGAGTTGCATTTGCTTATTGTTTCCAGAGTATGTGAACAGCCCTCATGAGTGGTGGGCTTTGTGGTTCTGCTAGTTCTCAGGTCAGTGACAGGTAAAATCAGCTCATGGACTCAGCCAGCCCAGCAGAGCACTTCTCGCATCATCACTTTGGTGACCGCAGGTTCATCTCAGAGTAACAGCTCTTGCTGAGGCATCCATGGACCTCTTCTCATCACCAGCTCCAACTTACTGATAATTGTAGTGATGCAGGAATGAAGAAAACGCTTTGGCCAGCTTGAGTTACAGTAGAGACCGATTGTGTGTTAGTGCTTTGGTAGTAGTGATAGATGTTTTGGGTTTTTTTTAACTTAAAAAAAAAAAAAAAAAAAATCTTGTTTTTATCATGCTTGTCATCATCCTTCATGCATATCAAAGATGTAGGGTAACCTCTGTTCGTTTCTCCTGTCTGAGACAAGGGAAGTATTTGTTAGAGTCCCCAAAGTATGTTTCTTAAAAACTCACAAAACTTCTGCTCTAGTCTGTCATACCTTTATGCTCAAATGTGCCTTTAAATGTGGTATTTGAGAGGAACATATTCTTTGGAAGTAGTTCTGTGTGAATGAAATTTTGTATTCCAAATAATAAAAGTTTGGCTTACACTGTATAGGCAGCCTAGCTGTTCTTGAGCAATAAAACATTCATTTCTGTTGATGAGATTGACAACCAAGCAAGAAGACAACCTGTTTGTAGTTTGATAGTACTATAGTTTGGGTGTTATTCCACATTTGGTTAGAAATTTTTATTGAGCTATACAACTTTTTAATTGTAGGCTTTTATCATCCCATTTCTCCTCTATTATCATCTTCTGCTGATGACTAGTTGCCAGTTGTATGTCTTCAAAGGGCCTCTACAGAAGAGGAAATTTATGTTTTTAAGAAGACAGACTCCTAAAGCACCTAAAAAAAACTTAGCTAACACTGGGCTGTCTTTGAGTGTGTTAGGTAGACGGTGCCTTTGTATGTCATTTTTTGGACTGGTGGTGGATGTGATTATTGAATTCCAAAATGAATTACTAAAAGGAAAATAGCAAAATTTTCCCATTCACAATACACATTGAGTGCCATCCAAGACAAGCCAAGTATAGTCTGAAAATTGTGTTTATCAGTTATAGATATTTTTTGTTAGAAAAATAAAATACATAATTATGTTAATTGTTTTCCTGAACAATTAGTAGTGGAATGTGAGTAAGAAAGAGGTGGAGTTAGACATGTGATGATGAAGAGGGCAAAAGCAGCAGTTAAGGGAGAAATCCAGAGGTGCAGCAATGCACTTAAATAGGGATTTAAGGTCTAACTATTAGACCGTATGCAGACTTCTGAAGGAGGGGCACTGCCGTTGCCCTAAGATGGAGAGAAGTTGCTGTAGAAACTGGACTGTATACAGTAAGAGTTGTAGCATAAATGAACTATGACTAGTTCAAGGATTGGGTGATGTTTTTGTAATAGTGCTTAAAACACACTAATGATCTAAGTGCTGGGTAACACATCACAGTACTGGGAATGTAATCTGAATTACTTCTAATTAAACTATCCATAAAATAGCAGTATCAAGTAGTAAAATATTTCAATTAAAATTACTCTTTGTGTTTTAGGCTTGGATAAAGTTGAAAAGATTTGACCATTCATCAGTGATTCTATTTGCTAACCCTTGATTTCCAGGATCTTAATTTATTGAAAGTGCTCATCTATCTTCTGTATTTTTAGCAATAAACCAGTTTTGTATTTCTAAAGCATAAAATTGATTTTTAATATGTTATTACTTAAAGCATTGAGGTTTCTTTAGTGAGTCCAGTAAGTGAGACTAATTTATCCCTTTCTTTATTCTGAGAGTGTTTTTAAAATCTCATTTCTCCCTCTGTTTTTTTTTTTTTTCCCCCCTCTCCTGGCTCTTCAACTGCAAAAGTTTGGGTTTGATGACAAAACAAGACTTGTAGACAAAGTAAGACTGAACTGGCAATATGAAGAGGCCAAGAAAAGGTAATTAAAGACAAATTTGTTGGGTTTTGATTTTACTCTTGTGATTAAAGTTTTTAAAGTAGAACTGGAACCAGCTTCCTAGCTGAAATGTCTTTAGGAAGACTAATTTGCTTACTATTGAGTAGTTCACAGTTAATAAAAGCTTAGGTAAACATAAGACTTTATCATAAGATTATTCTGTTTGTCGGTAGAGATAAAGCTAAATGTCAGCCCTGTTCTACACTTGTATGAACACAAAATTGCAGTAGTTGAATTGAACTGTTTTACATTCCCCCCCGCCCCCTTCTCAAACCTCAATATAAACAGTCTTTAAATTTGCACTTATCAGCCTGGTCTGTCAGTACATTCGGAGCCTTGCATACCTGTGTTCTAAGTTCACTGTATTGAAGTCGTGAACTCAGTGTGAAGAAAGAATGCAGAACTTCCTGTGAGATAAATTAAGATGTTCAGAGCTGAACAAAAGGGTACATAAATATAAATGTTGAGGTTGGAAAAAAAAAATCTAATAAAAATGGAAAAAAAAAAATTATCTGAAATAGATTAATTCTTCAGGAAGTCCTCCAATCTAATTATTGCTGATTGTAAGTATTTCTTTTGTGAAGATTAGTCTTACAGTGTTTTTTTCATGGCTTTATAAAAGTAATTTATTCTTACTTACTACTATTTTAAAAATGCTATCTACTGGTATTATTTAGTGGATCCTCATTTAACCTCATTGTTTTCAAACTCTTTGCCACATATTCAGAGCAATAGTGTAGTATAGATGATGACTTTAACACAGTATTTTTATACACTTATGATTATTTTAATTTGTCCTGATAGAACAGTCTCTTATTAAAATTGTCTGACAATTAAAAAATGTATAGGTAACTTGGAAAAACCTTAGCTTTAATTTTTTTTTTTTAAGTTACGATTTTTCTTTTTTCTCTTCAACTTTGTCTATTTTGCCAGTTTTTTACATCTCTGAGAGCAAGGGTTAAAAAAAAATTTCAATACTTTTGCCTCATTTTTTCCATATTATGGTGACTTTTTCTTTGGGGGAAACTGGAATGCTGTCATATGTCTTGGCAGGGATTGGAAGCTTTATAGGTAATTCACCATTTTGTTGTTCTTGGAAAATTTACCCACATTTGGATGCAATACAGGCTTCCAAAGAAAAAAAAAATAAATTGGTGCAAGCATGTTAGAGATACACAGCTAAATCTTCAGGATTTGTAACTGGAATGAAAGTCTGCGTTGTAAAACACTGCATGTGACTACCAGTGACTATTACCTAATATAGATTAAATAATTGGGCAAAAAAAGGGCAAAACAAAAATCCGTCAGTGTCCTGTTTGGTCTCAGGCTTAATCCTTAGCATTTAATAGTCCAGAGATAACGTAGAGATTCATGATAGTTGCTGAAAGAAGGAGAGTAGAATTTAGTTTTATATGGTTTAGGTCAGCAGAGCCACTGGTGCTGTGGAGATTATATTGAATGTTTTTAGTTCGTGTTTCTGACATACCTTTTCTATGTGTTTTTCAAAACAGTTCTCTGCTTGTGTGTTACTGCAGGGAAAAGACAGACTGGCGGAGGGTTTTTTTGATGTGATTTTTTTTTTTAAAGTAACAGAAGCATTTCTCAGCTGGAAATGCCGAACATTCGTTTATGCATGGAATGCAGTATTTCTGAGCATCAGACGTGAGCTGGGGTTTGATGTTAATTACGTGTAGAAAATCCGAGTAACTAACCTTCCGACTAGAGAACAGTAATTGCAGTAAGGGTAGTTCTGCTGTCCTGGGATAGCAGCTCTGACAATGGTTCGTTATTTAGCAAAAGTGTGTTAGTTGCTTTAAAATAGTAGCCTTATTCTGCCCAGTATGTTGTACGGAAGTAATCAGCTTTCAGCTTTTGAGTGGAACTGCACAAAGCTCATTGCCCCTACCAGTTATCTCTGTGGTTGCATTCTTCATTTATCATGCATTCCTTCCCCTTAGCTTGCTGGCATTTCTGTAGGGCTTTTGTCTCTACTAAATATCTTTGTGTTTGGTGAAATATCTACTGTTACTGCACAGCGTGGGTGAGGGAATGTGCTGCCATGGATTAAAATCCTCAAAGTAGAAAATTAAAATGCTACAGTATGTCACAACTGTAAAGCAGTATATTATGACTACTTGCTTGTCAAACGGGGTGTGGAAACATATAGCAAATAAGTACAACAGACAAACTGTCTTATTTCTAAGTTTTAATGGGAGACTTTTAAAATACACTGTAGGAGGAAAATATGTCTTTTGCCTTAAAGGGAAGCAGGAAAAAAGCCTCACAAACTGAAGGGCAGCATGTTGCATTTTAGTCACTCTTGTGACTCCAGCCAGAAGATCATACAGCTCTAGATACGATAAGAATATTTGCAGTATGTAGTGAAGAAGTTTTTAAAAACAAAAATATGTTCTCTGTATATGGTGTCTTAGCAAAGAAATGCAGTGTTGGGATTTGTGAATGAACTGTCTTGCAGAATTCAGGAGATGAAACCCAGTGATAGTAGAAAAGTTGGCTTATACTCCCAAAATATCTCTCCTCCCTCATAAAAGATAATTTAATTTTAATTCCTCCTTCAAAAATGTCTGTAACTACTGAATGGTTTGGCCTTTGCATAAATTAAGACATTCACATAGCTTCCCCTCTCCTTCAGTTTCTCACTGGAAGGAAGTTGGATGATTTGCAATTTAATTTTTCCCATGGGTGGGTTCTGACATCTTCAGCAGGCTGGGGAAGCGGTCCTCTCTCTTGTGCCTGATCCAGGCTTTGGGAGGAGGCGTGGAAATTCTACTTTTTAACTCGCCAATCATGCTGAAGAGAGGCTCAATCGCTTTTCTTCTGCTCTTTACTCTTCTCTTCCCCCCCATTATTTTTAAATAAACTATACCTTATTTCCATGAAATTTCTTCTCTCAGATCTGTCAGTGTGGCCCTCCAGAGAAACAGGAGGGGAGGGAGGATGGTCTTTTTGAACAGACAGCCCCAAGCTGCCTGGATAAATACCATTTTCAGTTTCAGTTGCTATTTCAGTGAGACCACCTCTCATGAAAGCATTTGCACACTGGAAAGTGTACCCCTCGAGCACTTTTCTCAATAGACTGTTTCAGAGAAAGAGAAATCAAAAGCAAATTGTTTTTCTTTGATAACTCTTTAAGTTGTACAGTTCCGTATAATGACTACATGAAGTATATTATCAAATAATCATGGAACGTCATTGCTGCAGTGCCTCATATCCTGTGAAGTGTATTAATCAATAGATGAAAAATGATACCTCCAATGAGAAGTACCAACATTTTTAACTGTAACTTGTTTAATTTTTTAAATTATGATGGTAGCTGACTTTAATGGACTAATACATCCAAACATCTTCAACCAGCTCATCTAATTTGGGTACAAAAGCAGTAATTTGTTTGTGCCTTCTGTAAATCTGAATTCAAAGATGTTATTTTTCAGTTCAATTGTTTAAATCATACAGTGTCTGTCAACAGATTTATTTTAGCCTTAAAAAAGCCTCCTCCTCAGCTATGCTTAATATTTCCACATTCCTTTTAAGAATGCTACTTCTTTATTTTCAGTATAGTTGATGAATAGTTACTTTCTTGCAAACTTGTTGTCTCGTTACCAAAATTAATTTTCACTTGGGCTTTTAAAAACACTAGCACAAGCGCGTCACTGCAATTTGTGCTTGTACTGCCAAAAATACATTTTGGTTGGATATTGATAGCAAGATTCCAGTACTGATACAATAACATAGTTAAGTATTTTCCTGTTAAAATTCATCTGGTGTAGGCAGGTTTCAAGGTGTAGTTGCCTAATTTCTAGTGAAATTCAGTGGACTTGTATACTTTTTTCTGCTAAACTAATCTGAAAATCTGATTTAGGGATTAATTAATTTGTCTGATATCACACAACTATCAGCTCAACCTAAATCTCCCAGTGTCAATATTTAAACTTTTCTTTGAGTTATAAAGGGAGCTGAGCTGTGCTCTTGAACAAGTTTTTATTATACCAGTTTACCTGTGAATTGGGGAAAACAGATTCCTCTCCTCTGTTGATTTTAGCGGTCTTTGCAATTTTCCTAAAAGTGAATCCCTAATTTTATCTGCAAAATGCTATAGACTCTAAAGATTTCATTAGTGACTTCAACCAATTTAAGACCTTCTTGTTATTGAATCGGGCTGCCAGGAAGGCTGGATATTCTACAGAGCGTACTCGTGTTGTCCGCCAAAGCCACAGTGGCACATACTTGCAGGAACAGCCAAAGTAGACACAGTGGAGAAATTTTGTGAGCATTTGGCTGAGTTCCTCAGCTGCTTGTTCTTTCCATTTCTTTCTTCCCCTTTCTCTAGCCTTCCCCTCTTTGGATATAAATCATAATCCACTGTCAAGAAGGCCCATAAATACCAGAAATTACCAAGTTCTTACCCCCTTCATTATGTGTCTTCAGTCCGACAGCCACCTCTGGGTGGGTATTGCATGTGTGGGACGTTCTCTGTTACCTGAAGTGGCAGAGAACTGGGTCCAATTACAAGCCCATTCTAAGCCTAAGGAAAAGAGTAACCTGGGCTGATTTATGTTGATCATCTTGGCATATTTGTGTGATTTTAGCCACTGTTCTTATCCAAATCATAACTGTGGATTTTTTGTCTTTATTTTATCCCCACCAGTCTTCCCATACCATAGGTAGCAAAGGCCTCAGCTGTAGTGCGGTGTGATATGTCGCCCAAAAGTCTAGGCATTTCTGTGTAGGGGGGTATTGTTTGGTTTGTTTTTTTTCCTTGGAAAATTCAAGCAAAGTAAGCTCAAAGAACTTGTTTAAGCTAGAAAGACCAGAGCTTGTAGGTTAGGAAGTACCACTATAGGATACCCACAATTTGTCCCTTTTATGAACATGGGTTTTCCTACGTATTGTATTCCTTCAAAGTGTTTCCCTCTCTAAGACATCTGCCTTGTTCATAATCTTCAGTCATAGTCTAAACATGGGGTTAATTGTAATTGTAAATTGGACTCTTTAATCTCACAAAAAGTGATTTTTACTTTAGTCTCATTTCTCGTGCTATATTTTAATAAATAACTTCTTCTAAATTGAATGTTCTCGAGCTTAGCAGTATAATTTCATTAGTGCTGGGTTCACCTAGCAGTCTTGAAAATGAGGTTCTGGATGCTAGAAAATATTTTAGGTTCCCCAGATATTTCCAATGACAGAAGAATTGCCCTATTTTGTCTAGAGGGGTCTGTGTAGATATATAAGGATTTCATTCTGAAAATATATGCTTTTTTGGCCCCATAATGTAGTTCGTGTAGTAAACTACTGGCTGTACTGATCTCCACCCTCATGCTATGCATACGTTATCTAGGGCTAGGCATCATTCTAGCTACATTAGCATGGCTAATTCAGGGCAAATTTGCCATTTCGAATCAGCGTTTACTTAAATCACCAGGTTAAACCTTTGTCTATCCCATCTGTGCCCCTCCTGCTTTTCTGATTAACAGAAGCTGTTATATTCATCTCCATTTGAAATTTTTAAATACTGAAATAAGCAGCGAGTCGGTCTGCCTACCTAGGAAACCAGTCATTTGATACCACCTACTCGAGCGTGGAATGCAAGCTCCTCAGCACTTGTTATGCAAGGATGGGAATGGGCAAAATGCCTGGAATGTTGATGGCTCAAAATTAACTGTTTTTTCCCCAGGTATATGCTAAATTGCTATATCAGTAGGGACCTCAGTATCTGGCACTGGGCCAGATAAAAGTACTCTTTTACAAGATAAAAGTATTCTTTTGCAGTGGCTACACCTAAGGAGTAGTATCTTAAAAAATACCCAGTAGGAAGGAAAAATGTGTTTGGAAAACAGAGGCTTCGTAAAGGATCCTAAATCTCCCCCCCCCCGCCTTTAAATTGCAATCTATGTCATGTCATTAATGACATGACACTTTTTTGTAACAGTGAGAATAGATATAAAATCTGGCACAGTGAAATTGCTTATTTATGCCTTTATTGTGTTTGGGAAGGAGAGCTAGTGTTGGGAGAAGACAAATTGCAATTACGGAACATGTTTAAAATGATTGTTTATTATGTTTTTAGCAGAACTAAATATGACTCCTCAGATATTTTTCTCAGATATTTTTCTTAGGTTTGAGTGAGAGAGACCGTAAAAACCGTAGGAATGTTTTCTTGCCAAGGAGATAAACTTTTTAAAATTTATCACTGGTAGCTTTTTGTAACAACTTGCCATACAGAGGGAGAACTCAGAGGAAAGCAAGCAACAAAATTCCCTGAAAACTTTGGTTCATTTGCAAGAAATGCAGGTTGTAGAAAACTGACTTACTGGTGCTGAAGTTCCCCTCCCAACAGATTCCTGCATCATGTAGTGCTTTGTGAGTGTTTTTCTTTGCTTAAAGGGAAAACATAGAGATAAGAAGAGCTAACTGAAATGCTAGGTGTCAAGGGAATCAAAGCAAATACCTAATCAGATTTTGGAACGCTTCAGCGATACGAACCTTGTCCACAGCAGTACTTTTTCCTTTAATAACAGTATAATTAAGTTACTGTAGGACATTTTCCTACTTTCAAAGCATCGTCATGACAAAAATTGAGGGGGAAAAACAAACTTTGAACTGGAACATCATACACAAAGGGAGTTATCGTCCTCTCAGCAAGCTCAAGAGTCTAAATTAAAACCTCTGGTTTGGGGGTGGTCTTTTACTCTAAGCCGAGCTGATTCAGTGGTTAACTGGGACTGAAAGGTGGGATCCCACCTTCCCCTCTTGCCTGCTGGTACTTCTCTCTTCCTTGTTGCCTGCAGTAGCATTTATTTGCTCCTATGATCAGCTTCTTACCCAGCTCTCCCTGCATTAGAAAAATAGCAAAACAATTATGAGTGTTAAAATGAAGGAGAGAGTCAGTCGTTTGGCTGTCTTATAAAACAAAACAGAGATTTCACCAGACATGTCTCATCTGTGAACATGCTCACTCAAATACATTGCCAGGGCTCATCTGATTCACAGATCAGATGCCAAGCTTGCCAAGCTATGATAACCCAATTGTACCTGAATTCTGTAATCCTGTTGAAAGGACCTTGAGCTCCCATTTGTTTCATTTGGCACTGAACCTTTTAAAATCATGCTGTATACGCCTTCAGGAGTGCTTACTGAATCTTTAACAGTGCAGGGTAGGGGAGAGGAGGGATCCTAAATCTGCTCGCTCTTCCTGGCCCTGATGTCTGGTTGATGGGGCGAGGTGTTCTTCAGGAAGCTGCATCTGGAATTCATGCACAATAGCTGAGGCATGAAATATGTAGACTATACGTATCGATTCACAAAGGCGCTTTCAGTAGCTATTGGCAGGAAGTTGGTTGTTAATGCAGGGAGGAGGAAATGGTATTGAAGGGCTTGATAAAATATTCTGCTTTAGACTAAAATGTAACATAATACACAAGGTCTTTACTTGCTGTAAATGAAATCTAAGGGGGGAAAAATGTTTTTGACAAAACTCATAGTAAAATTCCTATCCATATATGAATGCAGTCATTGCAAAATGACTTACATTGATATTTTATTTCCCTTCCCCTGATAATAAGATGGCCAAATACTTTCCAGATGTCAGTATGAAATAAACATTGCATGCGGTTTTGATTTTAGATGGGGAAAACCTTACCTTTGTCAAGTCTGTGCCTTCTCTTTTATTCTTAAACATGTATTATCACACTGTGGATCTTCTGTTTGTTTGTTATGTGCTTTTACCTTGCTTTGTTTGTTATCTTTTCTTTCTTACCAAATATTTGGGAAAAAAAGATTACTTTAACTTACTAAATGAATCAGTGCATATCCCACTTTTATGTCTGGCTTTAAATGTGCTTTTATTTATTTAAAGGTTGGTAATCTTTTATGGTGCGCTGCACTTTGAATGCTACCATTTCAAAGTGAAGATGAAACTGAGGTGTACAACTGCTTAACTTTTGTACAATACAGTAGTTTCAAATGTTCAAAAATGAGAAAGCTAGGTTTTTTTCTTACTTTTCATTTTAACTCTAGCATTCTAAAGTTGTTTAAATTGCCCATTGTAAGGTAATATAAATACCTAATATTAATAAACACCTAGCAGTAAAAGAGTGTTCTCCCTGTTATGATTATATACCTTTTGATTTTGCCAAAAGAAACATTTGTGAAATTTCTAACTTTAGGGTTCTTTGTAATATTTATAAGAGTTCAAAATTTGTTTTTAGCAGAACACTTTCTTAAGAATAATTCTACAGTTGACATTTTAAAACTGCTGTCTTGTGTAGTGGTTCAGCATATTGATATAGGAAACTACTTTTGGCTATAAAGTCTACTAGAAAAAAAACTCAAATTAGCTTATTAAATTGATGATGGATCCATGTAAAGCCACCTGTATTTTGTAACCAGGAAGTCTTTTTTTTCCAAACCTGTATTTTTGTTTTACTGACAGCTTATTTATTCTTAAAATTTTGTTGTTGGTCAGGCCCACCTAATATTTTCAGCCCCTTGAACTATTCGTCTACTGAGGTGGAACATGAATATATGGACCTATTGTCACTAGATAAGCACCCCCCCTTCATTGCCTGCAACTTCTCACTGCGCTTTTGAAATCCCGAGTTAAGATCTGATAGCGGATGAATGAGGAATGAAAGGATGTTCAATTTCATCAGCTGTACAGACAGCAAACTCAAGAGCTCTAAAATATGAATTGATTTATTACAAAATGAGAAAGCTGTGAAGACAGATATTGTTTGTGTGATAGATAGATAAATGCCCTACAGTTCTTACACAGCTACACGCTTAGGAGCACTTAGAGTACTTTGGTGTTTTAAAAATACACAAAAAAACCCACTCCAGAAACAAATCATCCTTCCAAACTCCTCTAAATTTTCTTGTTTCAAAATTTAGAAGAAAAAAGTCACAGACGTCAACAGGCTGCACCTTTTGGTATTTTTCCTCTTAATTATCTTCATCTTTGTCTCTTCTGAGTTTTGATATACATTTGTCCTCTTTTAAAGAGTTTCGAATATACAACAGCAGCTGGCCTTGCTAGACAATGAATCTTGGCCAGGAATGGCTGAAGCGGACAGGGACCGTCTTCAGCTCATCAAAGAGAAGGAGGCTCTTCTTCAGGAGTTGCAGCTCATCAGTCAGCAGAGGCGATCCCCAGAAGACATTGCACGTTTGGAGGAAGAAAAAAGACGCTTGGAGGATGAAATTCAACGGGCTAGAGCAACGTCTGCTCATGGGGCCACTGAAAGGTTTGGGAACTTAAGTAATTTTCTTATCTACTGTAAGATCCATATAGGTAGTTTCAAAAGGCAGAGTAGGGAATTTCACTGTGTTTAAGAAACAAAAAAAATGTTACTAGAGTAATTTGCTAGTTAGTTCTCCTTTCATTCATCTAAAAAGTTTGAATAGGAATAAGAGATCAGAATAGAGTCACAGAAGATGCTTGGAAAAAGTCTGAGTGATGTTGTCTCATAATAGAGACCTGAATAACACCTGGATAGTGTTTTCTTTAATTTTGCAGTGGAATAATATTAATCTCCAAAAACATTAGAACAAATATCCTATCCTATATTTGGTTTCTGCATTATAACAGGGAAGTTAAGTGATTAAGTTTTTACTGCCTTTTGTATACAATTTTTCCTCTTAATTTGCAATCTCAGCAGTGGGAGCACATCCCAACTCTGACATTCAGAGAACACAGTAAATGGAGTTATTCTTGAAAACGTAAATTAAATATCAAGTTATATGTAAAAACAAACAACCCCCAAAACATATTAATGGAAACACTGTGTTTGTATCGAAGTTGCACAGTTTTTCCTGTAGCCAAAGAAATGGACAAAACCTCTTAACCTTTTCTTGTTACCATAGACTGCTTCCAGTGCAAGTGAGAAAGTACTTGTTTCCCAGACTTGCTTCTCTTAAATTGTGGTAAAAAGCCAGGTTTGACACGTGAGGGAAACTATATGAACCAGCTTTGATGTGATCTGTGTGAACGTTAATATTTACATAATTCAGACACCTTTAAAATATTTGGAAGTGCTTTCCATATACAAATCTTGAGAACTTCAGTTTCTATGAAAAGGCTTACTTCAGACAGTAAATTCAGGCAATAAATAGAAAATTCACAGCCAACCTACAGTTCAGTGTTAGATATTTTGCAATTTTTGCAATATCGTTACATTGGCCTTCCAGCTTAAACTGACAGAAAAGGGAGTTCACTTTACACTGCAGTGTAGTAAGTTTTATTTGTTGTTTTTGGGCTCTAGTGTTAGGTAGTGCATACTATGTTGGCAAGAAGGCCAGGCTATTTTTCCATGTAGTTCATGCTGTGGAAACCGGCGTTCCAATGTGATACTTGATATTTCAAATGCTAGCAAAAAGTTGAGTAGAAGTTAGAATAATATTGAAGACCACTATTTTTGTGTAACAAATTGGAGGAAAGCTTAACTGTTAGTAGCCCTGATTTATTTGTTTGTTTGTTTTAGGCTCAGGAATAACCCAAACCATTCCTAGATCTGCTTTTCTATTTCAACTTTCTCTTAATCATGAACTACAAGGAAGCTTCCTCTTTAAATAATAACCAGTTCTGTTGTGTTACTGAGTTTTAAAGGCACCGAGTTATGCGCAAATCAGAACTAACTTAAAATCAGTATGACAGAGGTGGGGGTTTTTTTGTTGGGTGTTTTTTGGTTGTGATTGTTTTAGGATTGACTGGCAGACTTAGTTGGAGGCATTTCTTGCCCTTTAGTGTAGGTACCTACCTTACAGCATTGATTACTGTGGAGTGTAGGTTCCTAAGTTTGGTTTTTGAAGTAGATGGTGCGGATACTCCTTCTTTCCCCTGGAAGCTTTTGAATCAGTTAAGTTTCTTGCATCCATTTGTCTTTTTCTTTTGGTTCCTGCATGCAGTGCCTTTATCATGCGAGTTTACATAGCTGAGCTGCAGCCTTCCTTGCACCACTTGGTTAACCTGGTTTGAGGTCTACAGAAGCAGGAGAACAGCTTCAGCGTTGCACACGCTTGGGTGTGCAGCTTCTGCCAGGTGGTTGCAATGAAGGGAGCCTCCCCAGAGGGCGGTGGGGTTGCTGGAGCGTAGCGCTACAGCCCCTTGCCAACGTATGAATTGATGAAGTTGGAGGCCAAAGAAGTTGAGAGATTTATGTTTTTACTGCTAACAAAGACATATTTTTTTTCATATCTTAACCATCCGAAGTTTATTGAAACTAATGCTCACATTTTATATTATCCAGAAGGGCTCCTTTTTTGTTGATAATTTTTTTTTTTTTATCCTGCCAATTAACATGTTGAATTCTAACAGCTGTCTTTGCAGCTGAGGAAGGTCTGAAGCCCTCAAATAAGTTTGATCTGCTTTCTCTGAATTGTCTGTCAGAATCCCAATTTCCAGCTAACTTCTGAGTGCGGGGCTGGAACTGTAACTTTCCTGGATGTACAAATATACAACAGAAAAAAGATTACAACCTTGATTTTATTTTGAATTTCAGTGATAGAGCTTGGAAAAACAAAATAACAGGAATACTTACAATTCTGGATTCAGGAAAAGAATAAATGTGATATCAATAGATAAAATCTGTTCTTCAATGTTTTAATAATCTCAAAATACAGAATTTAAGATATATTATAGGTGTTTGAGACTGACAGCATTATAGGTACATTCCATTTGTGTTGTGGCAGTTCAGCTGCTTATTAGAATGGGCAAAAAGTAAGTTGCGAGATTTTTGTCATACTTTATTATTCAAAATACTGTATCACCTGCTTAAATATAATGATATATAAATGTATTTGAAACATCTAGAATTAGAGCTTAAAGTTCAGTTTTATGTTTGCTGCTTAACAGAAGTTCTACAAAAATTTTCGTTCTTTGAAATTTGACACTAATCAGCTTGGATAATAGAGCTATTTGGAATATTTTTTTCCTGCCAAGTCGACAAAAGTCATAGTAGTTCTCTGTATTTTACTAGCACAATCAGGTTGATGCAAGGGAAAAAACATTGTGTAGAGTCTGATGTTTTTACCTAGCACTTTTTATGGCTTCACTAATTGCTGTAATATATTTTCAGCGTCATGATTCTTACATTGTGCCTCAGTTAGTTTCCTTGTCTGGGAATTTTGCTCGAGTCTTGGTTCTTGTGTTCTTACTGGAATTTCCCTTGCTGTGTAAATTAAAACTTTTCATTAAACAGTGAAGCTTCTTTTTATATTCCAAACTGCAATGCAATGGTATTTTTCTGTACTTGGAAAGCTCCTAGCACTTCTTGAGCACTACTGTAATGAAGAAAAATAGTAATATGTATCTGTTTAATTATAGGATACTGTTACAGGAAAAGAGAAATTGTTTGCTTATGCAACTAGAAGAAGCTACGCGTTTAACCTCTTATTTACACTCCCAGTTAAAAAGGTGAGTTATGTAAAACCAGCAGGTTTTGAAGTTTCACTGCAGCAGAGAAGAATATTAATAATCTAGAAAGTTTACCTTTTAATACTTTCATGTATGTGTGCCAAGTAAATTAATTTTTTACCAAATTTATACAATTTGGGTGTATGGAAAGTGATGATTTGGATGGAGTTTTATAAATAGTATTAGTGATGGCTATATGGGCTAGATTATTATGTGTATTTGGGAATTTTATGTTTGTTTTACGTTGTGTTCTGAAAAGAAGATACGTACTTAAAACCTGTTGTTATCTTTTACTAGTATGAAGATAACATCATTTTAAGTTCTGTGAGGTTTAATATTCTGATACCTTCTCCAAAGGAGGGGCTTTTGATCCCTGGTGAGATGACAAAATTTTGCCATTTTAAATATGAGAATGTGCTAAGACCCACACAGAAGCCCAGAATGTTTTGCATATTCACACTCGCAGCTGCCTTTTTTTGATGCAGCTCTTGGGGATTCCTCAGCTCAACACCACATCAACATCAAAAGCTCAGTTCCTGCTGTGTCTCACTCCATCTCTCTCCGTCACTTATGTTCTTCTCTCCCTAACTGTCTGAGAGTGGTAAGAGGAACTGGAATAGGATTTTTCCTGAAGTGTTTTTCATTTTGCACTGAAAAAAACTATGAGAGTGAGGTTTACACAGCAGTTTGTTAGGACTTTCCAAATCCCTTCTCACTTCTTCTCCCTGATATGTTTATGACCCATCATTAATGTAAATTCAAGCTGAATCATGGTAATCTGCCCTTCCTGGCTTTACATTGAGTCCACTGATCCAGATCCTGCCCTGACTTCTTTTTTGCCAAATTATGGCGGCTTACATATTGGAGGAAAGAGCAGGCTTGTCCTGTTGGACCCTTTGTCTTCAGGCACGTGATGCTGATTTGGTTGTCACTTGCACTGTTCCAGTCATGGTTGTGCCTGAGACCAGGGCAAGAGACACAAGCTAGACCCTAAAATGCCAAATCATCTCTCTGTGTCACTGTACTGAATACATATAAAATTGCTTGTGTAATCTGGATTGACATTTTTATGTCTGCACTGGTGTTTCTGATTATAGTTGAAAAGACCTTTTTTTGTTTTCTTTTTCTTTGCCTGCCATAGTCTGTCGGCTAGCACCCTCACAATGTCCTCTGGCAGCAGCAGGGGATCCCTGGCCTCCAGTCGAGGATCCTTGGCCTCCAGCAGAGGCTCCCTCAGCTCGGTCAGCTTTACGGACATCTATGGCCTTCCACAATACGACAAATCAGACAGCATTACAGACTACGGGCAGCATTTACGCTTTGACATAATTCCCTTCGAGTCTCTCACAAAGGATGTGCCATATGCCGATCCCATTGGACACTCAAATTTCAATAAGCAGCGGAGGTCTCTGGATACCCCGCAGTCCCTGGCGTCCCTGTCATCACGGTCCTCCTTGTCATCGTTGTCCCCTCCAAGCTCGCCTCTGGACACCCCATTTCTCTCTGCGTCTCGAGATTCTCCCTTGGCTCAGATGTCGGAAGGTTTTGAGGAGATGGCGAGCATAGGAGCCCTGGAAATGCTCAGGGCTCAGACCACAGCATTGGGTGACGATGATACGCAAGGAACGAGCTCATCTCAGACGTCTGCTTACCCTGTGGACAATGAAGGGCTGCGAGAAGTGGGACCACAGCTGACTGCTGTCCAAACTGGTGGAGGTGAGTTTCTGGACATTATTATCTTGTCACGTTATCATAGAAAATGTCACACAGACCTAAGCATACTAGCACAGTAGAGATAATTCCTCAGTTTTGCTTCTTTTACTTCCATCAGTTAAAAATTACACGGTAGATGTTAGCTGTTAAAAGAATCAATGAAACAAACAGAAATCCCCAAAACTTTAGATTTAGGGCAAAGAGGTGCAAGAGTAGAGAAATCCTTGTAAATAAATCTCAAAATAGTGGTGAATTGGGTGGAGGAAAGGGAATGGAATATGGACTTTCTTTGGAGTGTAGTGCATCAAGGAATAAATATTTTGGTCTTGGATGGGGAATTAGTAAAAACACGTGTGGTTTAGTTAAGTCTGAGGCCCCTGGTAGCATCCATGTTGCCATCATTCTAATAGTTTAAAGCCACACAAGCCCAGGGGAGACAGGAGAAAAAAAAAAACCAAACACACACAAAACCAGGCACGAGGCGATGCTGCCAACAGCGCTTGAATTGAAGGCTGGCTGACTCCATGCTGTATTCATACACACCTCAGACCAGGTTCCCGTGTCTGAGTTCTACGATGGAGCAGAAGCCACAGCGGCATGGCAGCGTTGAGTGCGGGGTGCCCTGTGCTCATGAGTAGTGCTTTGTCGGCCAAGGAGCCTGTTTTGTTGGGGGTGTGTGAAAAGTTAAGCATCCACGTGAGTGACTGTCTCAGAGAACCTATGCTCTGTGATTGCAGAGGAGCGATGTGTGCGGTTACCACGGCACAGGTACTGTTGAGTTTTCTTTTCCTACTTGACTGCGAAGTTGATGGACTTGGTTTAGCTTGCATTGGTGGAAGCTTCTGAGGCACTACAGATGAGAAACATGAATTTGAGAGATGAAAAGAGGAACAGAAACCTTTTTAAAAAAACACCAAACAAATTAAGAAACCCGAGCATACAGGCATGTGAGAAATTTCTTTTTCTGTTTTAATCAGATTAAGAATTGCTGTTAAAATGAGAAACAATATTCCTTCACGATGATGTTTTTATCTGTTGGCTTGCTCGTATTGCTAATAAAACCATGCCAGTAGAGAAAGGCTTTTAGAGAATATTTTTAATATTAAAGATTGTAATTCCTGTCCCATTTCTATATCCAAAATTCTATGTTTGCAATTGTGTAGAGTGTTTCATTTAGGAGTAAGCTGAAATATAATCAGAGAATGTATCATATTATCCTACCAAAATCTTATTTGTCAAGTGATAAAGGGAAGGAACATTGACAGTATGTAAGGAAAAACTTTCAACTTTTTATTTTTAAAAAGAAATTGTCACCAGTATGCTGAAAAGCCTGTATTGTTCAAACAGTGTTTGAGTCTAGACTCACGTACTTTCCTTAATGCAGCTAGCATTGCCAGGAGATACTGCTGCAGAATTTACGTTTACTAGATGTAAACATTTCTAGTGCCCATATTGCAGCATTCAGACCAAAATAAACAGAATTCCAGAGACCAGCATGTAAGCTTGTACTTAAATTTGTGCCGTGAAGAGGCTTCCTGAGGCTTTCTCTAAACCTCAGATCAGACCACAGCATGTCTTCACCCTTTGTGGTAAGTGAAACTATGTTAGTAGTTCATTTATAGCTCGTGTGTATTTCCTAGAAGTGAAGGCCTGGTCTGAGGGCCTAGGGAGCAATAGGATGAGAGTCAAGTTCCTGCTTTGGTTTTTCCTTTTCTCCATTCTCTGTCATGTTTCTACACGTTTCACATTTCTCTGAAAACCTCTGGCAGAACTTGCCTGTGCTGCCTACCTGCTGTCACTGCTGCGGCGTCCAGCTCGAGCTCCTAGTCCAGGGGTTACAACTTTCCTCTGTGTACAACAGAGTGCTTTATGCGTCTTTTTGAGGCAGAATGTATGGTTAAAAGGTAGCCAGGATGTATTTTTTTGATTTTTTTGATTTTTTTTTTTTTTTTTTTAAATATTTGAATTTGAAACCAATTGGTTAAGGAAAACTTGTTTAACCTTTCTGAATTTTGGCTGGAGTCGTGACTATTTTGAGCTCCACACTCACTAGCTGGTGGGTTTGCAATTATAATGCAGTTGTTTGCAAGTAACTGTTGGAAGTTTCAAAACTATTTTAGTTTTGTACACTTTTCTTGAAGAATTTGATGGAGCATCAAGTTCGTGTATCCCATTTTGGGAACCCCCAGGTGTTGGGGGGTTTTGGTTTTCACTAAGGTACGATGCAGTGTGTTTTGCTGCTGCCACCCAGTGGTCTGGTAGCATAATGTGACACTGGAAAACCAGCAAGTATCGACTCGGACAAATCTTTTGCCTGTTCCTTCACTAGACAAAACATGAGGTAATTTTTGCAAATTCGGGGGCGGGCAGGAGGGTTAACGCTGAATAAGCTGTACATACTTTGGACTGAAGTAGCACCTGAGCAAGTTCAAGGAGTTCTTCAGGAACTGCAGTTTTGATGTTCGGTTGCTGATCTGCTGTTTTACCGTTCTGCATCTGTTACAGGGGCATAATGCAAAATTCGTTAGCATCTGTGAATGGAGGGAATATGCCTGAGAGTTAATCAGTCCTATTTATAAAGCTGGGAGTGGGAGGAAACATGTTAATAAAATATTGGGCTTAAATATCTTCACTATCTCTTCCTCTCTATCCTAAAATAGTCTTTCAAGTGCTAAGTTTCCTTTAATGCCTAAGTAGTCTGTTGTTGGCAAAATATTGTCATAGATCTAAAAGATGATTTATCATTGTGTGCTTTTCATTTTGTCTTGTTTCTCATGCGGCACAACAGAAAAATTCCCTGTAAGTGAACCTGAAATTACTTATTGTGCTGGTTTTTTTGCCTGTAATTCCCTGTGTGGTTTTTTTGTGTGAAGTGTTGGTTGGTTTGGGGTTGTTTTTTTTTTTTTTTTGTTGTTGCATGTGAAGAAACAGGAGATTTTGCTACATTTGGTTTTGTTTGATATTGTGCTGTATCTGTTTAATCATTATGGCATACTTAATCTTTGCTATGTCAACTAAACAATATGGCTGTAGTTAAATTCCTGGAAAAATGTTCTGCAAGCTTCAGCTTTATTATATCATAGTAATGCCTGACAGCATCATAGTAGGTAAGGTCTGTTTGTGTCTCTGACTTAGTTTTTGTGAGAGTGTTTGACTCTTATTAGTGCATTTTGAGCTGATGTGCGGTATTTGTAGTCTCCTAAATTTGTGAAACATGCTTTAGATTTATTTACGTATTTTTTAGCTAATGAAATCTTGGACACCAAAATTTCCTTCGAAGTTCACTTTTTCAACTAATGACACCTGAGGATATTCTTTTAATTAGGGCTGTCTTATGTTTGTCAAGCTTTGGTACCCAGTAGTTCTGGAAATTCATATATATTGTTCACTGATTCTCTTATTTAATTAAGAAAATGAAAGGTAATTGTCTGTCTGAAACTTTATATTTTTAAACAATTCTTTAGGTTCCAGCATTGGAAGGTCTGTAACCTGTGCTAAGCCTAGTTCTGTTTAAATCAAAATCTGATGTTTCTTTCTTCTTGACCAATTTTTCCTGCTGACTCTTTTTGTTTTCCTCTAGTCAAGGGCATGTTTTGGTGTTTGCATCTCTCCCAAGTTCTTTGGGATTGTCCAGATGTTATCGGATGCTTCCATGGCCCGCAGGCAGCAGGCAAATCATTGTCAAGTTACAACATTGTTGTAACATGTCAGTTTTTCATGACGTTATATATTGGTGCTTCAGACCAATTTTTCCTTCTAGACAAATTGGGAACATGAACCTCCAAAAGAGAGAGCCCATGAGGTCTTTCGTCTTCTACATCTATACAAAGTGTTCATATAGAAGGGTGAGCCAAAGGCCTACTTACACTAGGATGACTTCCTTTTGTAACTCGTTAAAATTAGCACAGACATTCTAGGGGCATTTTTGTATAAAAATTATACACTTTTGTGAAGTTTATCCTTTTTCCAGTGGTGTAAAATTATTGGGAAATTTTGATACTGAAAAATGTCCCTACAAGACTGCTAGTTTTGATTCTGCATAAATACTCTGTGACAGGACTGATGGAGGTGGGCTCACTAAATTAAAAGGTCTTAAAAACAAAATAAAACAAAACAAACCCACGGCTTTGTACAAGTGGTGTGGAAGAGAGCATGGTTCAAAAACAGTTTCTTTGCTTTCTGTGAGCTAGCTAGAACTTATCTCTCATTTGCGGTGAGGATGAAATGAATTATACTGCACCATGATGTGTGATGGACAGTAAAGATGGGATGCTGTCATCTGTAGCAGGGAAAAGGTAGTTCTTCCTCCAGGTACAGAGACAAATAGAGATTGTGATATCCCTGGTCAGTCGATAAATTCACTGCATAGCTGAAGATGTCTAAATCCTTCATTGAATTTGGAGGGGAAGTCCATAGGGCTACTTATGGATCCAAAGGGACAGACACAGCACTGGCTTTGTTTATGGGACATCTGTTTTGGTTTTTGGGACGTTCTGGGACAGAACCAGGGAATTTTAGCTCCAAACAGGACCCTGGGGTTTTTGGAATGTCTTTTGGGGATTTTGTGCTGTTGGTGCCCTGAAAAAAGGAATGTACCTTAGGCTGGTGCAGGACTGCTGTGCTCAGTGCATCCAGTCTGCCAGTGGGTTAAAGCTAAGCTTGACCAGATGCCTCCGCTGACAGCAGTGGTGTGATTGTGTTCATTTGGGGGGTGTTTAATCAAGCTTCAAATCCTGATGTCCTGTTCTGGTGGTGCTTGTGTGGGAGGTGAGATGGGTCCCATGCAGAGGGGTGGCTCAGTTGCATGTACCTCAGCTGGGCTCTGCAGGTGGAGCTCAGGCTGTTGGCTGGTGCACTGCTGAAGGAAACTTACTGTTTGGGTACCAGCCTTTTGGTTTTGATGCCTGAAGGTAACATGTAACAGAGATGCTTAACGAGTTGTTGCTTACTTTGAGTAAGGCATGTTTCATCCTTAGTCAGGGGTAGTAAGCAGTACACGTCAGCTGGTGCTTGCCTCCCGTGTGATGTGCTCTGTCCTACTGTCACTCCAAATGCTGCCTGCTGAAATTGGGAATACTTCCATGTTTTCTGTTAGGTTTCTGAGCATGGGTAGAAGCAAATAAGATGCTTTTCCTACCTCTGAAGTGGCACCTCTTTGCTGTCACTTTTCTGCTTTGAGGACAGACATTGAGCAAATGGGGGGAAAGTTGGAAAAAGTTCTTCACTGCACACGTCCACAAGTCTGTTTAATGGTTCTCTCTAGGATGCAAAAGAGAACAACCTCAAGTTACAAGCTGTCACTGAAGTGTCAAAACCTTACCTATGCAATTCTTGAGCATTACCTCTTGTGCACGTACTTTAAAGGACTGGTAGCTGCTATACCTACTTGCCTGTGCAAAACCTGATGTGTAACATCATTTTTGTTGATACAACATGAAAATGATTGCTGAGTCGCTATTTATGGTGTTGCTGGTGATTCAGGAAAGGGTGGAAGAGGTGGTTGAACATTGCTTCTTCCTCCCCCAGTCAGTTCTCAAAGTAATTCACCAGGAATTTGAAGAAACAGTGGTCTGAGTGAGTTGGAAAGCTCTGGTTCTTTTTGATAATGCCTCTCAGACTGTAAATAAAAGCTGCTATTATGTGATGGTATAAACAGTATGCTTTGAGACTTTGTATTAGGAAACAAATGAGAACAAAACCTCACATTGTGTTATCAGATAACTTCTTAAAAGAATTAGTCTCTGTGTTTGTTTTCAACCTATTGTATATTCAGTAGGTAAATCTTAAAAGTTTAGGATATCATGTGTACGTATGTTGAATTAATGTAAGTCTTCCTCCAGGAGGGATTATTCCACCAGAAAAGCATTTAATAACAGTGCAACTGGTTTATACTTAGTCTTGTCAGAGAGAAATTAGCCACAAACTTCCTTCCTTAATTCTCCCGCAGAAAATTTCCGGTTGATTGTATTCTAGGTTTTTAACTTAAAGTTAGATGAAAAAAGCAATGAACTGTGTTTGTGCCAACTGTTTTGCCACTAGTTTTGATACAATAAATGTTTCTTGTTTGATTTTTAAGAGGTTGCCTTGTGCTAATGTTGCCTTCACTTTTTTCTCCATGACAGCTGTAACTCTACGAGGAGACAGCGGTAGAAGATCGGAGAGGAGAGCCAGGCGAGTTTCAGCATGTCTCTCAGATCATTCACTGGCTAGTGACAGTGGCGTGTTTGAAGCTTTAAGCAAAAGGTCAGGTGTATAAATGCATAATAAGCTGGAACTATTCCTGTTCTACCACACGGTCCAAAAGAATTAGTTGTAAATTTCTGAATACGCTTTCAAAATTGCTAATTCTTAGTAACATAAGAATATTAGGTTGCTTGTTTTAGAGAAAAGAAGCTTTTTACATGTAGTTCCACTGTCATCTTCACGAGTGCCAAGTCCCTTTTGCTTTATTGTCTAACATTTTAACACCATATACTTCTCCCTTGATAGTTTCCTCAGCTTGTTAATCGTAAATCAGTAATTTTATTTCAGCCATCTATAACAATATAAAATTATACAGAGTGTGACTTACAATTCTGAGTCGGAGGTGATAAAAGTATAACTGCAAGGAAGAAAAATGTGAACTACTGAAAATCTAAAAATGTGTAGGTTGACTAAGTGATTGAAGTATGGGTAAAGCTGTGGTTACTTTATACAATTGTTTTAACACAATAAACAGTAAATGGGAAGAAGATAAAATTGTGAGGATGCTAAAGAGAAATAGGAGGCAGAATAAATATTCAAATAAACTAAATATTTTGAAAGAGGTATTCTAAAACATCGATTTTTAAAATTGTGAATTACTACCTTTTTGTCTTTTTAAATAGATTTCTCAGTTCCTTCTATAGCACCAGTCCCTTCTGTATTACCAAACAATTGCTTATATCCACAAATAGCAAAACAACTGTTCATTTCATTATGTTTTAAAAGCTTAGGTCAGTATGTAGTTTACAGTACTTTCTGTTCCTGCAGGAATGAAGATCTGGAAGAGCCTGTTTATAGTGATGTTGCCAGTAATGAAGAACCACAAATACATGTTGGATTTCTGTGAGTAGTGTTACTCATCTTTCTTTGTGTCAGCTCAGCAGGAATTGCTCGCTAGTTTTCTTGGTTTGGGTTTTTAACTTTTTAATAAACTTAACTGCAGAAGTTTCTGAACCAAAGTTTACTGAATGTACGGATTAGTCAGTCATGTGCTACTTTGTCCTGGGTGTGTGCCTTAACCACGGTTCGTTCAGTGTCCTTTCAATGCTGGCTGATAGAAGAGCCTTCATTACTTCTTTCAGTAGCATTTATTTTCATTGTTTTGACCAGTAGTGTGAGGACGGATATAGGGATATGTCTCCGTGAGTGAGATCTTTTTATGCCATATAAAGAAGGATTACCTTAGGAAAGTCACACGAGAAGACCCACAAATACAGTTCCCAAATACAGCTTTGAAATCCTGTGCTTAGGGCATGCTATTGTTAGTAGTGGGAGTAGCATGGAAAGGCATATGATAGCAGTGCAAGGCAGGATGTTGTATCTTAAACAACCCTCCAGAATCATCTCTACCCCTTGGAAATTCACAAGCCTGGGCTTGTGAAATCTCAGCCAGGTTTGTTTGTTCCGTTTCAAAATTCGTGCTGATGTGAAAGAGTAGAGGTTTTTTTAGTTAATTTTCATTAACATTAACCCATGAAAATAATGCAGACTGACTTTTCTAATGTAACAGATATGTAAACATGTGCACGCGCACATACATATGGTGTAACTGTTTAAACCAAGGAATGTGTTTTATAAAACCTGTTCAAGAGTAAGGAATATTATTCTTTTCAAATTGAATAACGTTTAATTCTCATAGTTCTGATAACTTTGTTACTGTAGATAATATTACTAATAAAGTTCAGTTATCAGTGTGAGATTTGTAATTGCTTTTGATTAAAACTGATTTGTGTAAGAGATTTGTTTAACAACAAAGGGTTCTTTCACATTCTTTAAGTCTTTTATCTCTGTCTCTTAAGCACAGTATTGATGCTTGGTGACTAATACAAGAAATTTATTTTCCAGGCATGACAGTGGAAGCGAATGTCTGTTAGTCCATGTACTGCAGCTGAAGAACTTTACTACTCTAGTTGTTAAAGAAAACTGCAAAATGTAAGCTTAAATTGCACCCAAAGTCTGATCATTGCTTGTTTTGTGACACAATCATAAATACCATAAATTTATTTGCTTTCATGCAAAATTAAACCATTTTTGGAGAAGATTGTGTGTCTTAGCTTACAAGAAGAAAGGGTTAATTTTGTGGACACAAAGTGCCCGCTGTATAGAATGTCTGTCATAATGGTCAGGTAACTAGTGTAGTCTGTAATGACGCATGTTCTTACGTTTATTATGTACAGGAAAGTTTGTTCAAAAACATCAAAGTAATACTTCCATCACCCTATGCCTTCTGGCCAAAAAGATGTCTACATTATTTGCGGTATTCCAGAAATATTATTTCCTGTATGATTCCTCTACAGCTTATCTGTGATCTATCCCAGAATGAGCTTAGTGTAATTTTCTCAAATTCCTATGGTCACATCTATATTGATCAGTAAGAAAGAGAGATACCTTGCCCTTTATCTTAAAAAAAAAAAAAAAAAAAAGAAAAACCCAAAAAACCCAATCAAACCCAAACCAACCAAACAAAAAAAACCCCAAAAACAAAACAACCCCAGAACAACACACAAACATCAAAAAAACCACAACCAGGGCATCTGCAGACTTTTGTGGCCATTACAGCTCTCCTTGAATATCTGTGAAACACCTTCTGAAGAGAATTTTAACACAAATCCAAGCTGGGAAATCAGTACAATTGAATCTTTTAACCTCTGGCAGCCTGTGCTACTTACTCAAATTCCATATTGCATTATATAGAACATTGCTGAGTTTGTTCTAATTAATGTTTCTTAAATAATGGTAATGTTACCATAAAACACAGTCTTATCTAGTGATACGTATCTTAATATATTTTAAAGAAATTTGACTCATGCAAATTGTTGCTCTTTATCTCTGGGAGAGGTTGTTTGAAAACTGTGGAAAACGGAGGTGTGATAACATTGTTGTATTGTAAAATAAGTCGTTCTGTGGGAGTTGTTAAATTGACATACGTCTCACTGAATGAGTTGATCTTTGTTGAGAATACTTGATCTTGCTAACTCTACAAACCTCTAGTGGAAATTCTTTATATAGGTCAGTGCATCAGTGTTGGTCTTCTGCTTTGTTTTCAATCTGAGTGCAAGGGCAGGCCATAGGGGGGAAAAAAATGAATATTGAGTAGGATTCAACCATGTTGCCTTGTGATTAGAAAACGAAGTAACCCCTCTCTGGTGGCATAAGAGCTCATGCAGCTGTGTAGTCAACTTAAGCGAGCCTCGGAGCTAGATTTTTTTTGAATCCTTGAGTCTTTTTGTGCTAGGTTAGTTTTTTAACCCAGTTAAGTTTTCTAATCTAGTTCACAACACAGTTGCATGAAGCTGTTTGCTGGCACAAGGGAAGGTATGGCAAAAAATAGGATATTGCAGGGGCTGGACAAGCAGTAGGGAGAGGGAGAACACAGAAACACTTCTCTAAGTAGATCTGCTGCCTTCTGTCAGATTAAAATGGTTGTGGATTTTGATTTTTGGCTTGGAGCCTCAAATGAAATGGTACTACATATTTAAGTTTGTTTTTTAAGATGGCAGATGGATGCAATCATCATAGACTTTTTTGCCATCCTTTTGGGCTGAGTTTCTTCACGGTGGGGGGAGGTATGCTTAGTGAGTGGAAGGAAGAAATGGATGAGTGACACTTACAGGGCAATTCAGTCGCCTAAACATAGGCATGTGTTTCCATTTGAAATATCATAGCATAGCACCTGGCCTCCAGCTGCTGCTGCTCAGGAAGGCTGTAGCTCTCCTGTAGATCCTATGTCATATTTTCTAGCCACATGTAGATGCTTTGGATACCTCAGGGCATCTCAAGTGCCACTTGGTGCCTCTGCTTAAGCACCAAGTTAAAAAAAAATTTCGTTTCAGTTAGAAAAAGATAGCGTTTCCAAATCAGCTTTGCAGTTCTTCTGAGTTAAGAATAAGAAGTAAATTTCTGTAACGAGGAGATTCCAGAGCAGGTTCTTAGCGTAGAAGTTACGCTGATGTTTTCGCTTAGCTTGATTTTGAGAAATGCAAAATAGCTTTCTTTGTCTGAATTGTGCTATTTGTCTATTTTGCTGTTCCCAGTCATGTGAGAGTTTATTTGCCACCGCTTGAGTCAGGCACGCCAACCACTTACTGCTCTAGAGCTTTGGAATTCCAAACTCCGTTAATATTTAATGAAGTTTTCCGAATCCCCGTGCATTCAAGTGTTTTGAAATTAAAATCACTGCAGCTGTATATCTGTTCAGTTGACCATCAGCAACAAGAGGAGCTATTGGTAAGTGGTCCTTTTTCTTAAAAGCCCTGTGGTATGGGAAACTAAAGTTACTTGAGCATTAATTTTTAAGATTAAAAAGAGAAAGTGAAGACTGTTTTTCCATAAGAGGTGCTGATAGAGTTATGTGTTCGTGTGTGTTTGTTCACATACGTAAGTATAATTCTGGTAATAAAAAAGGTGTGATTTTTTTAAGAAGTTGAAATATGTGCATTTTAGGTTATGTAAAGTCTTGGACATAATTAGCAAAATTAGCAGAGGTTGAGAGTTGGAGCATTTTAAGTGATGTTGAAAGTAATGTTATCTGTACTGTTTACTGTTACATTGCAGAGGCATGGTGAAAATTGATACGAGGTTTACATTCATTGCTATGGGATTTGGTAGATAAGGAGTTAATTTTTTTATTTATTTAATGTATTTCTAACAAATGCCTGCTTTGGGGAAAGTTGAAAAATCTGCCATTGCTAAATTTTGGAGCAAGGGGTAAAGCATTGTGTAAAACTAAAACTTTTCCCCAAAGGCTTCATCTGAAGCTTTTAGACTATGGTGTCCTCAAGACTTCTGTTTCTGTATGGCACTGTAATGTGTGCATGATGAACCAGTATCTGTAAAATAGTTTCCTAATAAAATGATAACAAATACAAACCCCTTCTTGCTATTTAACAGCTGTTGAAGAAGACTATTGATTATATCAGTTTTAACTTTGTTGCAGAATAGTAGTGGTCCAGGCAGGTTTCTGTTACATCTTTTACTTTTAAGCTGATTGAGATATCTGATGTAGGTGCATACAAATAAATGTAGCCGTTGTTTAAATAGTTTACATGTGTTAACTAGGTTAACTTTAGATGTGTTAAATGTTAGCTTCATTTAGCTATTGTGAAATGTAAATATGCTTAAATAAATCTGCCTTGGGGCTGATGTCCTGGTTATTTTGAAGTCAGTGGCATTTCAATGAGGGGCTTGAATGGGTTAGTGAAAATTTCTTTTTAAGCCTATCAAAGTAGTTAAAAGGTACAGGCATCTCACTGTTGTGCTGGACTATGGATAAGAGGTGTTTATTTGGGCAAACCTGGTCAAGAGTGCTTTGTTTGTTAGTCCACCTTTAAAACCAGAGTAGTGTCTTCTATAAAGAGTGGCCTTAATGTTGATGGAAGCGGACCAAAGATCATGTCTACAGTAGGAAGTTTTGTCATTTTTGAACTACAGCCTAATGAAAGAGAAACCATACCAAGAATGGTCTCGATATATTGGTGTAAAATGTTTTATCCTGTTATAGCCTGTTCCTCTAGGAAGCTAAATAGCTATTTCAGTGTAAACCGTCTTTATATTGACAGAAGTGCACCTAAGTTTAGGGCGCTTTTATTTTAACTGCTATTACTGAATTAGCAAAAAATGATAGGTCTTCAGGTTATGTTGGTAGGATTTTTTTCTTTCATACTCTTAGTGTAGTTTCGTCAGAAAAATCTTTGGTTACGGTAGTTCATAACATACTCGAGGGTAAATTAGAAATGTTGCTCAAAAAGAGAGAAACAATGCCACAGTTTCTTAAGGTAGGTGCATCGAAGTATGTATTTAAAGATTATGATCGTGGCCCTCTTTTGCTGTAAATTGAAAACAAGCATTTCCTCAAACTGCAAAATCATTTGCTTCCTCTCTTTGAAACCGCTGTAATGGCCTCTGTAACTTTCTTTCAAAAGTCTCTTCCACTGAGTTTGCAGGTTATTTTCCATCTATTTAGTCATCCATATAGTTCTGAAGTTCTTGATGACTGCTTTCTTTTCAATTAGATTATGCCAGTTTAATACTTTCCTAAATGCAGAAGGCAGGCTGGAGTCTATCCTAAGTTATACAAATATTTTACATAACAGGTAATGGAAAAAAAAAAAAAAAAAGAAAAAAGAAAATATTCTGGAAAATAGTTCTAAACATCACTTACATAGAGAAGTAAATCTATTAAACTTGTGGGATGGTCTTTCCATTCCTCAACTTTTTACTCATATGCCCTGCCTTGCTTAAAGATCTTTTTCTGTTTTGTGAAACTGTACTTCCTTAAGTTGGCTTATTTCTTCCCTGGTGGCCTCATCAATGCTGAGATAAAGGAGTTGTTATTTTCCATGATTAGCATATATTGCTTATGTTAAAACATCAAAGAAATGTGATTGCCTTTCTTGCAATCACATGGCATTGTTGTTTCACTTCTAGTTTCTGATCTTTTACAGCCCTGAACAACCAATTATTCCCTGTGTCTTAATTTAGTTGAATTCTTCTTTTCAAGTGTAACATTTATCTTTTTGCATTTCTTGGTTTTTATTTCAGAACATCGGTCCAATTTTTTTTTAACATCATTTTAAATTCTGATCCTTTTCTCATAAATTTTGCAATCCCTTTGTTTGACATCACTGAGAGATTTGTAACAACTTTTACTTTTATTCCGCCATCCAAGTTGTTAACGAATGCGTCAGAGTAGGCACGGGACAGGCCACTAGCAGACCCACCTTGGTTTCTTCATCCTTTTGAGAGAGCTCCAAATCTTGAGGTGGAGGTGAAATATTCATTAGTCCTTTCAGTACTGGTAATTATTAATTGGGTTTGGTGATTTTTCTACCCAATTAATCATTCACTTCGTAGTAACAGCTTCTTTGGCATGCCTTCTTAGCGGCTTAATAAATGCGGTGTGTAGGGCAGTGTCAGACATCTTAAGAGTCCACATATGTTTTTTCCAATATTGGTGACAGGAAAACAGCTTTCCCCTTTACCCGTAAAACCAAACCCAGCACGTGTTAAATGTTTTCCAAATCTGATGCAGAAGTGTGAGTATTCGACACATGTTTCTTTCTTGTACTGTGTCAGAACTAAGTAGATGATTATAAGACATCTCTGTTCTATATGTAAAAGAAAAGACATTTCTGTAGCATCCAATATACTGACATAAAATGACGTTCTCAGTAACGTGTTGTATCCTGATGTGACATTCTTTTGTTAGTCTCAAAAACTTTTCTCCATTGTCCTTTATACACCTGTTTAAACAGAGCCTAGGGGAACATTTGTCCTGGAAAAACAATACGTCATTTTTAAAAATTATTATTTTCTAATTAACTGTTTCTTTACCTGCTTAAAGTTGAATGCAGTTTCTGTGTACATTTCCCTACTGCCTTTACAGTTAGAGTCATTGCATCCAGCTATTTGTTTTGTGAGAGATTAAAACACTACATGATTTTTCCAGTGATATAACTGAAAACATTCTTAGCGTGTGGTTGATTAGCATGGAACGAACAGGTTGTAGAGATATCCAGATGAAGACAAAAGCAGTAATTAAAGGATAGTTAATATAAAATCATAGCTAGGTCTAGCTAGTGAACTCATTTTTAAAAGAAAAAAAAAAACAAACTTTTTTCAAAAAAAAACAAACACAAACCAAACAGCATGGATTTGCTCTTTTTCATTTAATCAACACCACTCATAAATGTCTTACACGAACACTGGCTGATGGAGTAGGGCTACTTTAAAGTGGGGAATACTTCTAGTGGGAAGCCTTCATTAAACCTGTTTTCACCTGAATCTGGGAGATGTGAGGATGGCTTGGAAAGTGGAAAAATGGCTTAATGACTCGTTTGACTAACTTAGGATATAAATAGGCAGATTCGGAAGATGCCTCTGAGGAATGGAAAGGTATCTCAGAATGTAGTTCTTTCAAAAGAAAACAGATTAAAGTAATAAAAATCAGATAAGTAATTGATAGGTTTTTTTTTTTTTTTGCAATAAAAATGTTAAGAGTTGTCAACTGTAACAATCATATCTACATCAGGCATAGAAATTTTATTTTTCAACTTAAAAACAATTGAGTGTATACTCTCATCCTTTCTGGTAGTAAGCAAGGCTAGAAATTCAGTATCTTAGACATCATAACACAAAAGAACAAAACCATCTCTTTTTAAGAGGCACTATTAGTATTTGATGGAGTGGGGTTTTTACTTATAAGTAAAATACTCTTCAAATGAGAATATATCTATCCTGCTGTGTATATTTATTTTATTGTGGTCAATGCTTTTTTTTGTTTGTTTACAGGGCATTGCTCAGATAAACCTGACTGATGCAGAGAGTTCTGGTGAGATGCAGCTTCACTGGTATTCTGTTCAGATCTTCACTGGTTCTGACCCCCAGAGAGCAAAGAACAAAAACCAGTGTGAAGAAAGTGTTCCCCAGTCTTCTGGAAATGTAACTACAGTTAAAACAGTATGGCTCTGAAAAAGTGATTTGTTTGCTTTATTTGACCTGCTGGGTGGTTGGTTGTGATCTTATCTCAGGTGCAGTTTGTTTTCAAAGTGCACAGAAGGTGATACCTTAATTTAGCTCTTGTGGCAAGAACTGGAATTTAAAAAGAATAATTAAAAGCTAGATCATATCTGGACAGGTACTTGAAATAGTACTGTCTGTATGTTTGTATGCACACTTCCAGTCCAACTAATTAAAACTCATTACAAATTTCTGTCACCACACTGCAAGAGGTTGTTGAGAAAGGTTGTGCGATTTCTATCCTTGGAGATTTTTAAGCCCTTGTCTGGGACCTGAGCAACCTGATGTGGCTGTGAAGCTATCCCTGCTTTGAGCAGGACATTGGGCTAGGTGACCTCCAGTGGTCTTTTCTGACCTAACTTGATGGATGATGCTCCACAGTGAGATAAAGTCTGCCCAGTTTCTGTGAGAAGTTGCATTCATGGAATACCATGTACTTTTTGGTCATTAAGGTTCATGGCAGATGTTTTGGTGGGGTTTTTTGGTTTGTTTTTTTTTAAGGAACATACAACGGCTATATTTTTATTTTATTTTCTCTGAATAATATACATTAAATACAGTGGCTTGTTCAAATGGCTTTATTTGAAGTCTAGTTTACCTTTCAGGATGCAGTGACAGCCCTGTTAGCTAGGACCACCGCCCAGCTGGAAGCAGTTGAGAGAGAACTGGCAGAAGAGAGAGTGAAACTGGAGTACACAGAGGAGGAAATCCTGGAGATGGAAAGAAAGGAAGACCAAGCAGAAGCCGTATCAGAAAGGTACAAATAGTAATTTAAATACCTCATCAAACAGCCAAACGATATTTACACCATTGGTATAGCCTGAAATACAGTTGGAGAAACGGCAGGTCCTTATTCTGAGATCTGCTCCCTGTTAGTGTTACAAGTATAAAATTTTGCTATTATGTGATGATGTGCAAACAGGAAAAAACCTTATTTGAATAGCTGACTAAGTTTAGAGGACTTGGAACGTAGGCAGTAGCAAAACATTATGTCAAATAGAAAGTTTGCTAAGGAGACGACTGTAATGGGTTTGTAATAGCACTATGCTAAAAAAAATAATAATTTTGTGGTGACATGGGAAAACGTCAAATAAAGATATGCATTGCAATGCTTATGGAGTGAACATGCCTGCTGCATGCGTGCAGCTCTTACTATTTCAAGGTTTATTACAATGTTATTTCATCATTAATAATACTTCTAGTTTGTTACATGAGCAGCATTTTTCTTTTTCACAGAATCATAGAATACCAGGTTGGAAGGGACCTCTGGATCATCTTGTCTAACCTTTCTTGGCAAAAGCGTGGTCTAGACAAGATGGGCCAGCACCCTGTCCAGCCAAATCTTAAAATTGTCCAATGTTGGGGAATACACCATTTCCCTGGGGAGATTATTCCGCCGGCTGGTTGTTCGCATTGTGAAAAATTTTCCTCTTGCATCCAATTGGAATCTCCTCAGGAGTAACTTGTACCCATTAGCCCTTGTCTTTTCCATGGGACTCGGTGTCAAAAGGGAGTCTCCATCTTCTTTGTAGTCACCCTTTAAATACTGGAACATGGTGATAAGGTCTCCCCAAGCCTTCTTTTCTCAAGGCTGAACAAGCCCAGTTCTCTCAGCCTTTCCTCATATGGCAGGCTTCCCAGTCCTTTGATCATCTTGGTGGCCCTTCTCTGGACCCTCCCCAGCCTGTCCCCATCTTTTGTGTATAGCAGGGACCAAAACTGAACACAGCATTCCAGGTGTGGCCTGACAAGCACTGAGTGGGATAATGACTTCTTTGTCTCTGCTGGTGATGCCCTTGTTGATGCATCCCAGCATCCGGTTGGCTTGCTGAGCCACAGCAGCAGCACACTGTTGGCTTATACTGAGGTGGTTGTCTACCAGGACCCCCAGGTCTCTTTCCACAGAGCTGCTCCACAGCTGAGTAGATCCCAGCCTGTGCTGCGCTCCTGGATTACGTTTTCCCGGGGGCGAGACCTTACGCTTGTCCTTGTTGAACTTCATAAAGTTCTTGTTAGCCCACTCTTCCAGCCTATCCAGGTCTTCCTGCAGGATGGGTCTCCCTTCCAAAGTGTCCATTTCCCCACTCAGTTTGGCGTCATCTGCAAACTTCATCAGGGTACACTTGATCCCATCATCCCGATCACTTCTGAAGATATTAAACAGCGTTGGGCCCAGTGTGGGTCCCTGGGGGGCCCCACTTGTGACAGGTTGCCGGTTTGAAAAGGAGCTCTTTACCACCACCCTCTGGGTGGGGCCTGTCAGCCAGTTCCCCACCCACCGCACAGACCACTTGTCTAGACCGTAATGCATCAGGTTTTGTTACTGTTTTCTTAGTATTGTTATATATACTAGAACATATGCTTTAAGAAAATTAGGGAAGGTGATTTTTTTTTTTGCGTGAAATGTATTTGTTTGTCTGTGCATCTGCAGAAATGCAAGTGGGATATGTTCTTCCTTTGAAAATTCTGGGTTTTTTATTGGAGAAATAGTAATCTAAAATGACATGCTGACCTGGATAATGAAATATATAAATGTGACGCATAATTGCGTGAGGTTTTTTTAATACCTACAAAATTTTTGTGATGTTCTGCCTTTAGGAGTTGGCAAGCAGAATCTGTTGACAGTGGATGCAGTAATTGTACCCAGACTAGTCCTCCTTATCCAGAGCCATTTTGTGGGGATTCGTTAGCTGGACATGTGTTTGCAGCTCAAGCAGGCCAGTACAGTTCTGGAAAAATGCAGCCTCCGCCACTAAAGGTAATGAGAGAAGAAACTGCCATGCTGCCTGGTGCGCACACAGTATGCTACTGTGCTCCTTGAGTTTGAGTCTGAATGGATCAGGAGAGAAAAGAATCAGAAATGCCATTAACAACCCTTTGTGAGCACTGCCTTTGTGACAGTGGTGTGCCTTTTGAGTTGTTAAAAATACCCTCTTTAGGGCTGGGTATTTTTGTTTGCGTGCTAGTTACTTCCGGACAGAATTAGTTTTTTTACACCGAGGGGGAAGCTATTTTTACTGTGGCCTTTATCTAATATGTAAATATGCACTTGCATCAATGTCTGTGTTGACCTGAAATTGTAACAGAGAAGATCATGATCAAATTCCAGTGCTCTTAGAAATAAGAATTTTTGAAGGAATTGTAAAGAAAGAAGCGTAATGTTTTAGGACTGGCATTGCTGTTTCAGTGATACGATAACTACAGCTGAAATTTTCAGAACAATTGTGCTAAAACTGATATTTAAAATCTTTTGTATTCAAGATATGAGACATTGAAATAATCATGAACAAGCTGAAATCAGCACGCTGCCATTGAAGTAGAGGAACATAAGCCGTTTGTGTGCCTTTAGGGAAGATCATACCTCCTATTGAGGAGTGAGTTCTCTTAAAGTTCAGAAGCTTTGCTAGAGTAGCATCTGTTTTCTGTATTTGTGGATATTTCAGTGTTTGTGTATAATTTTTAACAGTCTTTCAGGTCCCTTTTGTTGAGTTTCTTCTCTTCATTTGACTTCCTCCTGTTTTAAGGTGGTTGCTTGCTTCAGAGTCGCCTCACTTATTGAAAGGTGACTCGGTTTTCTTCTGTTGAGGCTGGAGATCAGGTGGTAGCTTGGTTAATGCCCAGTTGCCAATGCTGAATGCAGTCTTTGGGCTCTGCAGCTATGATTCACCTTATAACTGCATCTCATAATTGTTACTGTTCCAGCAAAGGCTTCTGAAAGGTAATCTTATAATTTCAAATGACCTGGTTTTAAAACTTTTTTAAAAAGAGAGGCGATTCATCTTCTGTTCTCAGTGCTCATTAAAACTTGAACCTAGCTAGCAGGGCAAATTGTTTACTTTTGGTATTGTTGAAATATCTGATTGTTTTTGGCGAGAAAGAGAAAATAATGAAAAATTAAAAAAAATTTCCTGTATTGAAATTTTAGGTGGATAAGGAAACTAACACTGAGGATCTGTTTCCTGAAGAAGTTGCTATTCTTCCAAAAGAGAGAACTAGCCGCAGGCCACGGGGTTCTGCTTTTGTTCGCAGTAGCACTATTGTTCGTTCCCAGACCTTCTCACCTGGAGCACGAAGTCAATATGTTTGCAGAGTGAGTAAGACTTAAAAAGAAAGGGGAGGGGGTGGTGCTCCACACAAATATTTTGTACGTTCTTTAACAATTTCTTCTTAATACTTTATTAAATTTATAAGAAACAAATACTACTTTTTAATACTAATGAATAATCTTTCATTGATTTTAAATATTGCAGTGGGGAAGAGGTCCCCTGGTTCTTTTGTAATACTTTAAACCCAAATTTATCTCATTTAAAATTTACAGACCTATGACAAATTAGATATTGAGCTCTTTTCCCTGGCAACCTTAGATGTTAGGCTAGGGTGATTGATTTTACAGAGGTACAATGCTGTCTAATGAGGTGTATAAACAGCTCAGAAACCGTGTTTAATTTTCAGGACCCTAAAAGTTTGGGAATCACAGAATGATCCTTAATGACTGGTGGCTGCCATGAATGTCAGTCATAGGATGCCTGTTACAGTGAGACCTAGGATTCCTGGCTGCACTGGTGCAAGTAATTGAGGATTGGCACAACAGTTTTCAAGCTCATGTTAGGTGGTTGCTGTGTTCAATGGCAAAAGTCTTACAAGCAGTTGGCTCATAGTTTTGCACATGAATACCTGGGTATTGATTTTGCAATATTGTTGGAATGCAGGTAGCTTTAATTGTACTCTTTCATAAGCTTTTGAGAGCTTGAGTTTGAAAATGCAGGAATGCTTTTTAGCTTCTATACTTTTTCCTAAACTAAGGATTTTCTGGTTTTTGCTCTCTTATTTACATTGCACACGGTGCATCTGTGGACCGCTTCAAATTCTTTAGTTTGATTTCTGGATTCTGTATCTGTTTGTGATATAGGGCATGTAAGTAAAACACTCTCATGCACCAAAACAAAGATAGTGCAAAAAGGAAAAGATTGTTAAACACCCTCACTTAATCTGCACTCAATTAAAGTCGGGGGGGGGGGGGGGAAGTGGGAGGCTGTATTGTTTGTGCCCATGACAGCAAATGCTTTAGGAAGAAACATGATTGCCTTTAGCTCCCCTTTCCCCCCTTTTTAGGTTACATTTTATTGGGTTTTTAGTAGAATGCTTGATGAAACTTACCAGTAAAACATTGATGATTTTGAAGTTTTCGTGAATTATTGTAACTATACAGGATGAGCACTATTATATATAAATATTTATAAATTACTAAAGCTGAAAAAACCAGTTGCTTAAAACAGGACCATTTCAGTCTACTTCTAAAAGTAAATTTCAAAAGCAGAAAAAATTTCCAGATTTCTTAATGTAGACGACCTTGTAAGCAATCTGTGTTTTCAATATCTTTTCTAATCAGCTGTATCGCAGTGACAGTGACAGTTCAACCCTGCCAAGGAAGTCCCCTTTCGTCCGGAATACGTTGGAGAGGCGTACTCTACGGTATAAGCAGGTATATCTAGGAAACTGATTGTTACTTTCCACTAAGGTGATAGAACACTGGTAGTTTTATACCTACTGGTACGTTCTGATATTTCTAGGAGATGTACGAGGCTTCTGTAATGTGTGTAGGGGTTGGTGGTGGTGTGTGCATGTTTTGGGTGTGGTTTGGGTTTTTTAAGCAAAACGGTAGACATAGAGAAGTGAAATATAGTTGTGAAGAATTATTGAGGAGGAAAAAAAAAAGCGTGGCAGACAAAAATTAGTTTAATGGGGACTGAATTCATAATCATTTAGGTGTAGACTTTGTTAAATCTTTAAAATCTAGTTTATGATGCAGGGTGCAGGCCCAGAGAAGTGTGTGTGAATGTGACAGTAAAACATTGAGCTCCCCTCCCACGCAGCCTGGCACACTGTAGTATTTGAGGTCCAAGTGTTCAGAAATTAATAGGTTAAGCTTTCCTTTCTCCCCTGTGCCACCCTGCACTCTGCAGAAGAAGTAGGCAAAGAAGGGCAGGTAAGGTGTTAATGCCTTGTGTATAAATGGCATATGGCTTAGCCCAGTCAGCAGAAGTTAATTTAGTGCTGGTGTAGGCAAGCAGACAGCCATGCCTCCCGTTTTGATTCAGCATGCATCTTAAACCCAATATTGAATAAAGCCCTTTAAAGAGAATCTTACTCAGTACAGTATTTCCTGATGTCATGACTCAGTTATGAGTTTTTCATATTGCATCACTTTTATTATCATCGTAAGATGAAAGTTTGGTCCATAAACTTAAATTAGTTAACTATTTATAAGCCAAAAGGAGGCAGTAGAAAGCACTGATTGAAGAGGTTTATGTATGGTACAGAAAACCCCTACAGCCAGTTAGCCTTTCACTGTGGGATATAATCTCTCCAAAACTTTGTGTCAAGAAAAACTTTGCGTATGAAGTAAGTATAGAAAATGTATGCTTCTATATAGCTAAAATAGGCCAGCATACCACATTGAGAGTAATACGTTGTGCATTTTATTTGAATCCTAATAACTCAGCAGTCCTGCAGATCATCTTTGGCTGAGCTTATGGCAAGGACGTCCTTAGACCTGGAGCTGGATCTCCAGGCATCCAGAACTAGACAGAGACAGCTGAACGAGGAGATATGTGTTTTAAGAGAGTTGAGACAGCGTCTGGAAGATGCCCAACTCAGAGGGCAGACAGATCTACCCCACTGGGTCCTTCGGGATGAGCGATTCCGAAACTTGTTGAAGGAAGCAGAGAGGCAGGTATGGTAACATGAGATGAGCGCTCAACATGTTCAGAAACTTACGGTTTCAAAATTTCTAATTGCGACAAGATGTTACAAAGAGCTGTTTTTACAGAACTTCAAACAACGAATGTTGCTTCTATGTTCTTGAAGTTAGCACAACAAAAATGATTGCATTGACTGTTACCAAACTGTGTATTTATTTGAAGACAATTACTGGACAATGGCACTATTTGTCAGTGGCAGTTTTTGGTTTGGGGTTTTTTTGTGTTTTCGTTTGCATTTTTTTTTTGTTTATATATTTATTATTTTAACTTCAATAATTTCCTTATTTCTGATCTTTGAAAGAAATTTTGCTGATTTGATATTTCATTTTTTATGAGTATTGGGAATGTTCCCTAAGCGTATGATTTTTTTCCTTTTCTTGGAGAAAAAAATTATAGGCAAAAAGTGGGAAAAACCGCACAACAAACAAAATTGCCATTGGATTATCTGAGGCAAAGAGTGAGCCTAAATTTATTTTAAGGTCTTGTTTGACAGATCTATGTGCAGTAAATTTCATTAATTTAATGCAATACAGTACTGTCAGTCTTTCGAATTTGTAGTTCTTAGATGATCAGCTGTTTCAGACAATGTACTTGTGTGCTTTTTCTTACTGTGATGAGTGGGAAGAAAAAAATCCATTATTTTAACTTGGATATTCTTGTGTTTTATTTATTCACGTGACCATTTCAAGTATTATATTCTTGTTTTCAGACCAGACAGACCAAATTTGAACATCACCAAGAGCAAGCAGCTGAAAAGATGCTAAAGAAAGCCTCAAAAGAAATATACCAGTTGCGTGGGCAAAATCAGAAGGAGCCTATTCAGGTGCAGACTTTTAGGTAAGTGGTAATGCGTACCGCAATAGCACAGCGTAGCAACAGTTCATTAGAGAGATTAAAGCTCTCTGAAGCATTTAGCTTCAATTCTATGTGGCTTCTATATAGTCAGTAATTTTAAACCGATTATTATTTAACTATATTGATTTGGACACACGAGTTTCCTTTGAATTATTTGTAGTGCAAAGAGCCAAAGCTAAGGTAAAATTGGAATTTTACAATTCCAAAACACATGAAATTTTTTAAAAAAAAATGTCTTCATGTGCAATCTTCGCTTACATGATTCAACTTAGTCTAGTCACTATTAAGTTCCAATGATTTGTCAGTTCTTCAGTGCAGGCCTGTGGGCATAAATAGTTTGTTTAATGTAATACATATATATTACTAGTAACACTCTCTCCCAAAAAATTACTTAATAATATTCCAACTCTCTCTCTCAAGAAGCCATTTATTTGGACTTTTTTTTCCTATTTCATCTGTATTCACATGTGTTCACATGTCCTCTCTTAGCTTTATTTTTTTTCTGACAGTTTATTTTGTGTGCAAGTGGCATTGATAAAAAAAATGTGCATTTCACAGGAAGATTTTATTACTTCACCATTAAAAATTTTATAATTTTTATTGAGAGAGTAACATTAAGAAAATCTTAGTGCAGCAGTGGAGGACAGTTGAGCTACAATGTTACGTTATACTGTTTCATCCAGCATTTAGATTTTTAGAACTTTTTTGCAGGGAATAGAAAGTGAAATAGAAAAGCTCTCTGTCCTTTAATGTAATTTTTTTACTTGAATTATATTGCAAAGGTCTTTCTCACAAAAGTGGGGATGAAAGGAAATTTTAGGGTTGTTTTTACATCTTACGTTTCTGGTAGTGAGAAACGGATTTTTATGCTTTGTCTACTGAGATATAAAAAGATACGGGGAATTGACTGAAATGAGATGGAGAAATTGAGCAAGAGTTGTCTTCCTTGTTTAAATTCTTGCCCTTTATATGAACGCATCCATTTCTTACGGTACTTGCTTTACAGCATGTACTGTTTGCTCAATAACAAAGCAAAAAGATGACTCTGAATGCCGTCTTTTTATTTTTGCCTTTTGTTATAGGCATTATTGCAAAACGTACAAGGGTGAGCTTTGCATTACAGACAGGGCCTATGCGGGGCTTGTCCTTGTGAAACCTTCTTACAGTCAACTATGACTGATGTTCAATGAGTTGTAAATTTTCTAAAATAGTAATTGTGTTCAACGGAATGTTGCCAAAAGTCTACAGTGAGGTTTAATAGTTTTTGTAAGTTTCTCGTACTCAAATAAACCATTGGTTTAGTATGTAAGTAACAAAGAACTAACCACTAACCAGAGTAAAGAAACCGTGTTCTTGGGGAAAAAAACCGTAGGTGTATATTTGATTGACTTCCTTTTTTTCTTGTTTTGGTCACAGAGAGAAGATAGCTTTTTTTACAAGACCAAGGATTAACATACCTCCTCTGCCAGCTGATGATGTATGACATGTTGCATTGTAAACATGAAGTATTTATCGCTTTTATTTTAATGAAGTTATTAGATTAGCCAAGTTTCTTTAAAAAAAAAAAAAAAAATTGTGCAAAAGCTAATATACACGTTTTGTAAAAAATAAAAAAAGTAAAAAAAGTAAAAGTAAACAAAAACATATATATAAATATATATACATATATATATTTTATAATAGCGACTGCAACAAGGCTTGGTTTTTCCTTGTTGTGAAACTGACATCTCTGAAGACAACTTATTTTATAAAAGATCGACTATCCTGTTAAGAGCGTGTACAGTTTTTATGCTGTTTTATTTGACTTAAAGGCTGGAAGACAGAAACAAAGTGAGTTCAGGCAAATTCACTGTAGTGTAATTTATTTATAGTGCCTTTTTTCCTTGAAGGAAAATACCTACTTTAAGATGTATTTTAAGACTGAAATTTTGTTCTTCAGTATTTGTCATACAGTAGAATGGAACCATTGAGCTGGTTTTGTTTCTGATACCTGAAATGAAAATACTATGTTCTAAAATTGTCACTTTTTTCAGCTTTATTATCTGTAGCTTATTATGTACATTGTATCCCTTAGCACTGTCTGTGTTATAGCAAACTATTATCACCTGCAATGCGTTTAACACTGATTAGAAGTGACGTTAAACATTGCAGAATTCATTTGCATGTTCTTACTGTGCACTAATAGATTGTTTTCATTTCAGTTGTGTCGAAAGTATCTTTATATTCTTAACTAGATTCTCAGTTTAAACGGAGGAAGGAAAAGGGTGACAGGTCTTTGTTTTGCTGTTTAATGAAAAGGGAGTTTAAAAAGCAATGTGAGCCAGCTGTGTGGAAAGACTGCTAAGGGAATATTACAGAAATTTCTGCAATTTTAAAGATTCTGGTCTGATTCAGAAAAGTACGTATGTCCTGATTTCGGAAAGCAGCTGCATTAAGGGTTCTTAAGGACATGTTCATTCTAAAGGGTGTGCTTTGAGGTTGCTGCATGCAAGTTCTGTTGAGCAGTGACACTTTCCAGGAGGAAGGTGTATAATTCTGGAAGGTACAGCTCACTTGATTGCTAATTGGACCAGCTAAAATCCAGTAAGAAATAATTTTGCTTGTGACCGTTTGTTTTAATGAAAGACTGTCACCCAAAATTCCCGAGAATGCCAGTTTTGTGTCCTTGCATCCTGCAAGTATGTAAAAATACTTCTTTACTAAGCTACTATAATAGTTTCTCATATTTTTCTAATTATACATGACCTACAAAGAGAGGTGCCCAACACAAGAGGTGCAAATTGCTGGAATCGCCTAGGAGGAAGATCGTGCTGTCTCTTAATTAAAGTAAAGGTCAAATTGGCTCCAGATTTTTATATGTCAGGAAATCGAAACAACAGCCAAAAGCTAAATGGACTTATCAGAACCAATCAGCATATTTTCAAATATTTTCTAAGTAACCAAGTGTTACTTTGTGAGTTTCAAGAGCTTATACTCTCTTACCTTGACAAAAATCAGAAAAAGCTGAAAGTCAAACTGAATTGCTTTTACTTTTCCAAGCTGAGGCAAAAAATAGTGGGGGAAAAAGATTATAAACCTAAAACATTAATCAATGAGGATGATTAACACAGACATTTAATTTTAAAGTAGAATTCCCTGTTTCCTGGTATGGCCTATAATCATGACAGGCATCAAGCGATTCGATCGTATAGCAATATATGTGAAATTAAAGTATATTTAGCATTTATCGTGCTAACCATCCTGAAGTCTGTTTTTGCCAGTAAGCTTCGGTGGGTGTATATTGGGTTCCTTGGGCGCAACTAGACATAGGAACTATGCAGTTAAAACCCAAATCGTGTAAGAAATCTTTAGCGTTTGGGTAAAAGCCTGGGGACAGCAAGCTTTTCAGTGCTCATTACTTGAAAAGACCAGTTTGTCAGAATATCACGTCTCATTTTCAATGGATGCCCTTACATAGTAGCGTGTATCGAAAATTACCACGCAGCAACACCAGAAGTATTTGTTGTATTCTAAGAACAGACAACACTGTGTTCCCATGAGGGTGGTCAGATACTGGAAGAGGTTGCCCAGAGAGGTGGAGCTCTCTGTCCATGGAGGGCTTGAGGACTTGACTGGACGTAGTCCAGAGCATCCTGGTCACATTAGGCCCACCTTGAGCAGGAGTTGGGGTAGGGACCTCCCTTCCACCCTAAATTGTTCTGTGACTGTATAAAAAGGGGCAATGTCTGGTGACCTCTCTGTCAGGGGGTTCAGTTGGTGTTTTTAAATAGTGACCGCTGTCGGTGTATCTTGTGGGTCCATGACTCTGACTGCTGTAATGAGTTCTGTCGTGATGTGGTAATGAGTTATCATATTCAGTATTCATCTCTCTTGTTTTTGTCACAGTTCTGTATGATTGTGTCATTTTTGTATTATTTGAAAGTATTTCTTCTACAAAATAAAATACTTTGCCATAAACAGAAATAGAGTTTTGTAATATGTCACATAGTAAGACATTTTTTTGAATGGTTTATATTTGCCATGTTCATGGTGCTTTCATAAAGAAATTTTGTATTTTGAATAACACTGTCATTTAGGTGAATGTAATGAATTCTCAAATAGAGGAAATGTGTGAGATCAGAGATGCTAGAGAGGTTACGCTGAAGAGCTGAAAGGGCTGCAGAGTGTAAGGAATGGCAGGTATGTTCTCCCACGTGCGTACTGCTCACGATAAGCTGACAGCTGTATCAGAGGCTCATAGTTGAATATTCCTGGAATTCGTGGGTAGCTCCACTTACAACATGTTGAACTGCCTTTTTTTTTTCTAACAGAAGTTTGTATTTTGTAGATTTGTATTGGAAGTAAGTTGACGTTATTAGGTCTGTAATATCTTTCTTATGACTAATGCCAAGGTGGAAGCCACTCAAAAGAATACAGATTAACTTTTTCAGCTGAACTTTACTGCTGCTTTCAGAAAGGAAATGTTAAACCTGCATAATTGCAGAAAGGCCATTTCTCAGTTTCTCTCTGCAACCCTAAGCTGCAGGAGCGCAGGCAAAATCGTAGTACTGACATATGACATATGACTCCTGTCTCTGTCCAGTTATTTGCAAGGCGTTAAGGGTACGACAGAGTTTAGGTTATTTTTAAACAGTCTGCTAGAAATAGTCATTTGGAATACCAGCCGTCTCTGTCTCACTGCCATCAGGATCAACAACAAAAGCTATAATGGGTATGTCAGTATGGGTTTTCTGTTATAAAAATGAAGTCTTCAATATATTTCTTGCAGTTCTTGTAAGCAAGGTAAGTGCTGTATAAAAAGAGCGGGTTTTTTGATTTTTTTATTTTTTTTTTGGAATTAGATGAACTATGTATTTTGTTTTCAGTGGAGGTAAAACTGAAGTGTGAATTTTTAGGGAAGAGGGCACTTCACAGCTTGTTTTGCATTAAGTCTCCTTTTTAACTATACAGTCATGCATTTTTGAGAGGAGGAAAAATGTATTTACAGGGAGACTTGAGAAACTGCAAGCTAGCAAAAGCAAGAACAGTCTTCCAAAACATCATGTGAAGCGTATTTTCTTTTTCCTGAGACCACTCAGTTGACTGAGTGTCATTGGAAAAAAATACTGAAGAATAAAGCTGATTTGTTTTTGGAAAGCTGATTTGGTTTTGGAACCTGTAAATGTCAGTTAAGTGATTTGCTAGCACTTTGGAAAAATCTCAGTGTGCTTGGAGTTAAAAGCTTCTTAGGAGCTGGTTTTGGCTGCTTATGATTTCTAATAATCTCTTAAGTTTGTACATGCATATGTAGGCTACAGAATCACATTTTCTAATGACAGTTAGGTATTCTGTCCCTTTAGTTTGTTTGCAGTTAGACCATCCAACTAAAAATACACATTCAGCAGAGACTTGATGAGTTCAGCTGTTGTGATAGGAAAGAGGAAATTGGGAACTGAATTTAGAAAAATCTGTCCAGGAAAAAATGGGAGATTGAGACCCTTGGGCTCATTTGGTTGGTGCACAAAATTACTGTTCTGTGTCTAGGACATTGTGCTCGTGTTACAGAGTGTGTCTTGTGGCACAGATGTTCCCAGGTATCGATGTTTGTGTCTGACCAACTAAATGTTGTTTTCCGTATTTCCCTTTCATAAACTGATTAAAGAAAATTGCAGATAACATTATCAAGAAAATAAATTAAGTGCTCAGTGTTTGTTTAACTTCCTCCACAGAATTCAATTGGCCTATTATTAATACTGATTTTAATGGGCGCAAAGAGCAGACGCTGGCAGGAAGTTAGTGCTTCTATCACTTTTCGACACTTCGTTGACATGATTATAGCAGGCCTGGGGCTGTTAACTGATCTACGGGCGGTGGAGAGCTGCCATCTGCAGTGCTGTGTATGAAGGGCGTAGTCAGATCCCTTCTCTGAAGGCACGCTGCTTGATCCAGAAAGGTGTGTGTGGGAACTTCAGGTGAAGCAAGCTAAGTGTTCAAATTTCATGAGAAAATCCCAAATCTGTGGCTTCTGTATGGGGAGTCCGTATTAAGGAGTACAGGGACTTTGTCTTCAGCTTAGAGACAAGATCTGGAGGAGTCGAGTAGCCGTTCTGAAAACAGGTTTTGTACACCCTGTATGAACTGGGCTGCTTTGCTGGGCTGGGCTGCCTGCTCAGCTCATCCATAAATACCCACTCAAACACACTGGGACAAAAAGGTCTTCCAGAACTGAGTTCCTTAACTCCTTTGAAGTGAGTGCAAGTCATGCGTGCGCCTTCAGTCACCTGTGGATTTTTTCATGGGTGATTGTGCAAGATCTGCCTCTACCTACCTGTTGCATCTGTGTGGTAATGCAAAGCACAGCCCTGGATACCCTTAGGGGTAAAACCCGTCTGCACAATATTCAAATACGGGAAAACGAGTGGTACGGTGAATGTCCTGAAATAAAACCCATTGCACGTGTGCAAACATGTACATGATCTTCACAAAGAACAGTTACAGCCTCTTGCCGTGTGGAATTAATCCTGGTGGCTCATACAAAATTTCTACCTTCGGAACTTCTGAAATGATTATTTTGTTGTAGAACTCAAATACGTTGTAGAGTACAATAAAATTCGAAGGAAAAAAAGCCTTCCAAAAAAAATAGAACAAAACCAAAATCCCTCCAGAATATGTTTCTGAGATGTAATACTCAGTTAGCCAGAGTGTGAACGTCAGGGTAATTGTTTGGTTTTTTGGGTTTGGGGGTTTTGGTGTGGGTTTTGGTTGTTGTTTTTTTTTTTTTTTTTCTTCTAAATAAATGTTTTAGGATGTTCTAGTTTTTAAATATTTGATGGGAAAACTTAAGCAGAAGTTTTGAAAAGGAAAGGTAGGCTGGCACATAAGAGAGAATCTTTCAAGTAGTGACAGTTGCATTGAAAAGGCGTAAGGCTGCAAGTGGAGGGATGGACAGACGGACGGACGGATGGATGGGGAGAATGAAGAAGGGAAGGTAACGGGGGTGTAACCTGTGAGGTGAGCTTGCAAAGCTGGAATGTGACACAGAAGATGGAGGGAAGTCAGTCTGGATAAGCTTGAAATGGAGCACCAGGAGAAGGAAAAACGCAAGGGATGGTGAAATTGTGGTTTGTCTCATTTCCAAGCTGCTGTGATTACATATTTCATAGAGATGAAAGAAAATAAGACACTGGGGCGTTGCTGCAGAGTCAAGAGGAATACTTCTTGGTTTGCAGGCAGCATACTTACTATGCTTTTCCCTCGTGAAAAATGGGATCGTTATTGCTGTTGCAAAAAAAAATACATCCACAAACCCTTTCAAAAATAATTAGCTCAGGTTAGGGGTGGGGGAGGGGGGAAAGCAGCATGTGTTCAATGGTGACCGAATAGGTAGGGCAGGGTAAAGAGGCTTGCAGTTTAATCCTGTGGGATTACAGACTGGTCCGTCTCCTATCAGATATCCTATAGATGGAGGATGCAGTCACATGATTGTTACCGCTTCCTCCCCATGACATCACTTGCTTTTGCAGCCATACCACCCAAGAGAGGATGCTATTAAAATCCTTGGGACTGGGCTAAATGATGTTGCATTGCAGGTAAGCCACGTAATTCTTTGGAAAAATTGATTTTTGCCGGTTGCTCTCGTGCTGCCGTCCTCCAGCCCCACCAGCTCCGTCGGGCAGAGCGGCCGCTGGAAAAGGAAGCGGCAGGTTTTCCCTGCAAGCAGAGGGTTTGCAGGTGCAGCGGCTGCCTGCTGGCTCCGCGCTGAGCCGCCGGCTCACATCCCCGGTAGAAAGGCTGCCAGATGGAGCTTTTCAGCTGAAGAAGGCCCTTTTGTCCCTGTGTTTTGCTGCGGCTCCTTCGGATGGCTGCTGAATTCTGTATTTATGTGAGCAGCCACCATCGTCCAGTCGTGCGGAGAGAGAGCAGCAATACTGTTTTGCTCGCATCCCCTGCCTTTTTTTTTTTTGCCTCTTTTTTTTTTTTTCCTGGATGCCTAAAGGAAGTTGTACAGATAGATGTGTCTAATCTTATAAAGGAATGAGGATTAACTTGCTTAGGGGCTTGGTATTTATATTTGGGGAAAGAGGCTTTTCCTTTATTGTTAATTTTTGTTGACGTGGTCCGAAAGTACCTAGTCCGGCAGGTTTTCTGCATAATTTGCTGTAGTGTGAGGTGGGTTTTGCTTGGCGTCCAATATACGCGTGAAAAATTCTTTTCCAGAAGGGACAGACGAGATGACAAGCAGATTCTTACTTCTTGCACAAAATGCCAATCACCATAAAGGCTGAAAAATCCACACTGAACTGCTTTTTGGACTCTTGGTATTTATCTAAGCGAAGTCCAGAGTCTGTTTTCTTTTCCTGATGTGGGTGTTTAATTATGCACTCCATACAAATATATGAAGACATATATTTGTGGAGGAAAAAATGGTGACTCTTCTGTGGTGGGTTTTTTTTTTTTGTATGTATTGCTTCTTAAATATATTTTAGGGTTTTAAAAAATATTTTTTAAAAAATATTCTAATACAAATATTAGAATGCAATAAGCTAAATTAATTTTTGAGCTTATACTGGTCAGAAATTTTTTTTTTTTTTTTTTTTGCTATTTTAAGAATTCTGACAAATCATTCTGTGCCTTTGCCAGAGAACAGAGGATGACTCAGCTGCAGCTTCATCAGGCAGAGAATCAGGTGATTTTTCAATCCTAGTCTGCAGGAAGTTTCCTTATTCTTGAAAATCCTGTTCTTTGTTCAAATAAATTTTTCCCACCATTGGAAACATCTGAAAATTTGGCAGGCGTAGGGGCTCTGCGTGCTCGCCCATACGCTCTTGGGGGAGATTTTGGATCTAGGATTTTGGAAGTAGGCTGTGTGTCCTCGTGAAAGGTGAATTCTGGTTTCTAGTGGTAGGGTACGCAGTAGTGTCAGGAATAGAAAATAAAGCGGGGGAGGTATATAATGAATAATTAAAACAAAGTAAGAAAGGACAATGGTTCTTTAAAACCAAAAAGAAAAATCAATTTAACTTTCTTTTTTTTTTTTCTTTTTTTCCCCCCTCCAACAGAACCTGTGGGGTTTTTTTCCCCCACGGCTGGTCCTCAAACGTGATAGAAATGCAAACCCGCTGCTGTGTGAGGTGTCGGGGAGGGCTGCGCCCTGGCAGCGCCCGCGCTGGGTTTATTCTCTCGACTCCCTCGGAAACCAAGGCTGAGGCCGGTTCCTCTCCAGCGCTGGGCGTGAGTCGAGCCGGGCTCTTCCTTGCCACGTGCCCCGCGGCTTGGCTCTTCGCCCACGCCAAGCACACAGCGGGGCCGCCGCACGCAGGTTTTACAGGCTTAAAGGGTTCCCCCATAACCCCGGATCATATTTAAATGCCCAGTACGTGTGGGGCGGTGGGTCTCGCGGTCTCCTGGTTTGCGTCAGGCGTCTTTAGTGCAACGAAAGGCAAAGTGCCAGCTTTAAATGCACGCTGGAACAACTCGGAAATTAAGGACTTAAGTCCTTTCGCAGTTGTCCGGTATAGAAGGGTGACCCTGGAGGCATCCCCAGCTGGAGGGCTCTCTGCCCGGTGGCATCGGGGTGCTGTGCCCTGGGCCCAACGTGTGGCTGCAGGGTGCTCAGCCCCTGCACACCTCGGGGTCTGCCTTGTAAAGGTGGCACCTTTTCAAAGGTCGTGGCTGCTGGCTTTTAACCCAGGACTGAAGGAGGAGAAGAGGATGATGGAGGGGAGCGCTTGCCCTGGGGCTGGGTCCTTCCTGTCTGCCTGGAGGGAACGGGCTCTCCGGAGTGCCACAACCTCCCCGGCCTGGGAGCTGCTGCATTGTGAGGCCGTTGTTTGTTGGGCTGGAGGGGAAAGCGAGTGGCACCATGACTGCAGCCCAGCGCTTGTGCAGGGGGAGGGCCATTGTGTTCAGGGCCATCTCACTGGTGGTGGGTGGTTGTCAGTGTCGTGTCGTGTGGGCCTCTCTCAAGTCTGACCTGCTCTTAGCTTGGCATGGTCCACAGCCCTCAAGCATCAGCGTAGTGCCCGTAGGTGCCAGTCCTTTTCCAGTTAGCTTTTGCCATGAGGCTGCAGCTTGCAGGGTACCCGAGAGGGGGATGTGTGCGTTGATTTTTTTCCATTTAGTCAAATGGAATCAGGTTGTAGAGTAGGAGTCTAATTCACGTGTGTGCGTGTATGTGTCCATACGTACACACCAGGTGTCGGGTTTTCTCAGATTAGTTCATCTCTAGTCCAGCAGAACCAAAAAAATCACGCATTAGTGCCAAAAGAGAAACTCTGGCAGGGTTATGGTAGGCTGCTATTCCTAAAACACGTTTAACATATTGCTCTCAAACATCACCCCAAGGAACAGGTTTCCTCATCTTGCAGGTGGGGGAGGTTCCTCTCGGTGGTACGAAGTCTCTCCTCTGGCAGCGCGCTGCCCATCAGCATCAAACGCAGCAGTAAAAGCCAGGGCCCTGCCAACAGAAAAGCACTGCCCTCCGTCTGCCTGAAAATGACTCACTGCCTCCACTCAAATCATGAGAAGTGACATGGTAGAACAGATTAATGACTTTTCTACTGCAGGTTTATCAGCTTTATTTCAAGTGAGGGCTTAAAAAGGTTTTCGGCGAGGGGTGCGTTTAGTGCTATTAAACTAGTGCTCCCCCATTTAAGGGGAGAGCTCTTTAGGAGTAACCATGTACCAGGGCATTTCCCTTCTGACAGTGCAGCTCAGTTCTCTCTGAATGTATTTGCCTTTTTTTGCAGTCTGAGAACCATTCCCCCGCCCCCCCACTCCCCGCCACCACCTCAATCTGATAGTTTTCTGAGTGAGGAGACAAAGAGCAGCACTGGAACCCCAAACCTGGTGCTGCAAAGCTCGGCCCTGTGTGGCATGAAGAGGAAAACTTACAGCACCTGCGACCTTTCAGCCCTGGCTTCAAGCTCTGGGACAGTAAAACAGCTGTTCCAAGAGGAAAATTCCCCCTCTTTTTTGTGAGGAAGGGAGCTAGAAGGAAATCAAGAATAGAAACTATCCATGCTGCTACACTGGTAGCCTGATGTCCAGTCTGTCCTGTCTTCTGAAGTTTAGTTTCTTACCCCAGATGCTGAAGGGTTTCTGAATTTTATCTAATTGAATATTGTTTCCTTCAAGAAGCGAAGGCATGCAGGGTTGATGCAAGCCCACAGGACTCATCTGCCCAAGCTGTGATGGGCTGGTAGCAGAGGAGCATCCTTTAATAGAGATGTTTCAGCTTAGTTTGGAAAATGCAGATGGATGTTCCAGAGCCAGCCATGCTTCCCTCCTGCTTCTTCCACAGCCCCAACATCTATGCTAACTAAATTTATTGGAGGGACGTTTAAGACTCACTGGAAACAGGGAAGTGAGTTTAGCATTTTTTTATACAGATCTGATTTTGAGTTATGTGAGCGCAAAAATTCCACTTGGAGCTCGTGGGGAAAGAGCTGGGATTTTTTTTCCCCTCTTCCCTTGCTGGCATAACTTTAGCAGCTGAACTAACTTTGCTCAGACTTTCCAAGAAAACTCGAACAGAGACCAGACACATGATATTTCATACCTACAGGGATTGGTTTCTAAAGGGAGGGTCATCCTGGGAAGGAGCAGGGAGCGGAGCGACATGTGCTTCCTTGGTGGGTTCGCCTCTTGAGGGAAGAGAAGCGTGGTGACTCAGGGGCTGCCCAGGAGAAGAAAAGATGAAGGAGGAGTCAGGCGGTTGCCGAAGGGTCAGGAAGCCCTGACAGTTGCTTATCAGCTCCCGGGGTGAGCTGGTGGCCCCGTGTCCCCCAGTGCCTCCCACGGGCTGCGCTCCCGGCTGGCCCTGTTTTCTCCTCTGTTGTTATCTCACCCCGTGAGCACGTGTGGTGGTTGAGGAGGGGCAGTCAGAGACTGTGGTTTGGTCTGGAGGAGCCTTTTGTGCCTCAATTTTCCGCCATTTATCCCAAATGTTCCCTCCTGCCTTTCCCCTTCTCTCCCAGGCCCTCTCCCCTGTGATCTGGTGCCCTGTGTTTTTGGAGCTCTGCTGTGGCTTCATCATTTTTTCCACAGAGGTTACTCGGGGTAAAGCTGCACATCAAAGATGTGGCTGTATTTAGCTTGCCCACGCTGTCATAGCAGGAAACTCCTTAATATGTGGTGGGGGGGCCATACAGTAAAAGGCTGCAATATTTTACAGCACCGTTTCGATGCTGCAGCCTGCACTTGTGTGGCAGGAGACCGTTTGCAGTGCTGTTTACTCATATATGGGGGGCTGCGCAATTAGTCCTCGAATTGGAAGAAAAGCATTTGCCAATTTTAATATCCCGCCTTCCCTCTGTATTTTCCCAATTTAACTATTCTCCGCGTATTGTGTTTCCAAAAAAAGCCTGTAACTGGGTTCAGCTTTTGCTTATTTTTCCAAGAGTCTGAACCTTGCTCTGATCAAAAGCCATTTTAACTTTTTTTTTTTTTTTTTTGAACACCATTGTTAAGACAGAAGGTCAATACATCAATCGGCTTGTTCAGTCTGAGGCTTCTAAGGTGAATAGTCTTAAACTGCCCATGTATATTTTTCAACCTGCAAAAAACTGCCCATTTAACTCACGGGTGATTCAGCCTGCTTGCTTTTGCTGAAGACACCTTCCTTGTGAAACCGTCACCCAGCAGCACCTTACTTCTTGTTTAGAAGAATGTTTCATAACCGTTTACCCGCAGCCTGTATCCTGTAGGGTGCGATATCACATCCCTGTTTCCAAATCATTTTCTCCTACGTGACGAGTGGCAGATTACATTCCCCCACCTTGGTCTTCTTGGCTCTGGGATAAATAGACCTCATTCTCTGACCCCTTCCCAAAAAGTGTACACCCCTAATCATCTCTCTACTTTTCATTCATCTCTTTCAAGGTGACCTCGTTAATAATCTTACTTGCTGACTTCCTGAGCTATCGGGCCCATTTTCTCCCACCAAGTGGTACTGAGGACCTGTGGTGTAACCGTGCTCAGCTCTGGGAACTTTATCCCTTAGCCTTGTCTTCTTCCGTCTCTTTCTGAACACAGACTTCTTCAGCTCACTCAGCGGCCAGCACCGACCTCCTCATTACCTGCGTTCAAGGCCTGGGTGGAGAGTGCTCCAAGTCCATCTCTGCGACTAGGTCTGAATCCCTTGGGATGGGGGGTGGATGGACGCTGGCAGAGCACCCTCTCCCAAGGCAAGGTGCCTTTGGTCGACAGATCATGTCGAACGGTTAATGGCCATGAGGCTGGGGCACCATGCTTGGCTCGTTTGAGACTAGGATACTAGGAATGGTCAATACAAATATTAAGGGCATAGAGAGCGGCAAATCATCTGTCAGCACGAGGGAGTCTTGTGATGATTTCCAGTTAGTAAACCAGAAAGATTGCATCGTTCGTTACTGGGTACTATGGAAAGTAAGTCCCAGGGTTTTCACAGCCCCCATACTCCTTAGTTTGTGCAGTGCCTGCTGTCACGTCATGTTGTATGAGCGCAGCTAATCTGGCCAACCATGCAGATCAGTAGCATGCATCATGGAGTCACGAGTGAAATGACCATGAATCGTTTCAAAAGCATTGTGTCTGGAGTAGGATCTCCCCCGTTTTTTCATTGTGTGTATGGTACCAAAGCGTAGAAAAGCCCCGAAACACACTGTATTCTGCTTTTGGGTGTTGGTTAACTCACGCCGCATTTGGAAGAGGTGGAACGGACGATGCTTTGGATTCCCTGGAAAAGTCACTCCAAACAAATGTGAATTGAGGAACTTGCACCGGGCCTTTAGGCTTCTGCTTTCTTCCCCCAGCCTCTTGCCAAGTTCATTTCTACCTTATGCTATAGCAGAGGAGTCACTGAAGAGAGGTACGTTTTGCCACCTGCATACTGTTACGTTTCACATGGCAACACCCCACTACTCTCTTCAAGGAAAGATGAAGTATGTAGGTGAAAGTATAAAGATGAAAGTGTGTAGGTGAGTGTTCGTCTGCTAGAAGCATTTGAAATGTTGAAGTAATTCAGTAACTGGGATCTGTTGAAAGTAACTTGAAACTTGTTGGAATGGCATTAAAAAACGTACTGCCTGCCTCAGCGCAATGTGTCCAATTAAAACAGAAAACAGGATGAGGAGAACGTAGCATGGAACTGGCATGTCTAGTAGCAATAGGCCAGGGCCAAGACTTTTCCTTTGATGACTGTTCAGCTCGTTGTTTCCCATCAGTATACTTTTCAGCTTCTTTGAACCGTGGGATGTTTTGGTCTGCACTTGCCATGTCAAATACGTTTCAGATCCGATCAGTCAGTCAACATAATACCTAGAATGTCAGTTCACCGATTGAGCTCTTCTAGCTGTGGCTTTTACATTTGCACATGCTGTAACAGTGCTATGAAGCTGCGAGGTTGTCAGCATTATTTCCATTGTAAATGTAATTTATCGCTCTTCTACAAAACTTAGCTCCAAGCTGCAGCGTATCTATCATACAGCTGGTCCGAGTCACATGATGAGTTTACTCACTCTGAGACCTGCATTAACAACTTGACCGTAAATATGAATCATAATACTACTTTTTGGTTCTTTAAAAAAAAAAAAAAAAAAAACCAAACCCAAAACCCACAAAAAGTGGGTAAATGTAAGAGAAGAGACCTGCAGTCCATGGGATACCTGCTGTGCTCGTTGGCGTGTCCCTGCCCATCGGGCAGCTCACTGTGTTTGCACTCTGGCTTCTGTGGGTTGTTTGCACTGATATCTTCGCTTTCTTTCCATAGGAGGCTTCAGTGATTACTTAAAAATTATCCGGCTTCCTGCAGGCTTCACAGGCTAATCTTTGGACTCCTGCTTATCATCCTTACCTTTTGCTGTTCTCATGCAGCACCTCCAACACTTGTAGGGCAACATCTCTTTCTTTCTGGCTTCAGAATACTGCGTGCCGAGCATGGCTAGCTGGGAGATCAGGGACTGAGCATCAGGGTTGACCTGGCCCACGGTTTCTGGGAGATGTGTAGGGTGACGTGACAGCCAGGAGAGCCTCTATCACGGGACGCAATTGCCGGTTTAGTGTGAACTGATCCCTGCCTGGACCTTGCTCCACCTACAGGGCCACAGAGTAGTCTGACATGTGTCTAAATCCAGGAAAATCTGCTAACCAGAACCCTCTCAGTTCAGGAGATACATAGTTCAGTCAGATTTCTCTGTTTCCTCACTCAATTTTTAGCAAGAACCTGTTTACAATTATTAAAGCGGAGTGTTGACAAATATGTTCAGTTGCAGATATATGAAGCTAGTCAGTAAAAATGAGAGCTCCCCGTGAAGAGCTGAAGAAGGCTCTCTACTGAATTGCAGGAAATAAAATGGCAGATGTAATTCAAAGTCAATAAAGGCAGAGCAATAGAGAAAATGACCCTAAGACACCACAGAATGATGGACTCCAAACTGCCACTGCCTCTCATGGAGGATAGCCCAGAGTCGCTGCAGCCCAGTGAAAATGTTGGATGTCTGCCCTAGGGAAAATGCCAGGAATTATTAGGAAAAGAATAGGGAACTAAGCAGGAAACATTTGCCCTAACACAAATTATGTTGCATCAGCATCTGCAAAAATAGTGGAAGGGACAGCAAGGACGTCCAAGACATAGAACAACACAAGGACTAAATATACAGATCAAACAGTTACTCAGCAAGATTCAACCCCTTTAAGTGTATGTAAGCTCTGTCAGAGTATCCAAATGTCTAAGATGCTCAGGTGTTAGGAGTGGCATTTGTTACTGATTCTGCATGTACTGGTATTGCAATGGGGTTTTTTTTTTGAATTGGTAGTGTCGGACTGATTTGATGAGATGTGGACGTCTATCTCTGACATGTCTTTGTAACCAGTAAACATAAATCAGCACTTCTGGGAAACAGTCTTTCTCATTCTAATGTAAATATCTAAAATACATCAGATAAATTGCATCTGAATAGAGTTTATTTCCCCTCATCAGCTATGGAAGGAGTCTAGATTTTAGTGTCCAGAGCCTAGTGCAGATTGCTCGTGGTCGATGAGACAACTCACACCATGAATACTCATACTTTTGCCATCATCAGAGTTGATTGCTGCAGGGCACCTGGCTACAATTCATGTTTGGATAAGATTAATTTGTCCTTTAACCTATATATATTAAATTTAAATATCTATAACTGAGTTATTTGCGTAAGGATCCAGTTCTGCTGGCAGAACTAGAAGAATCTCTGCAAGGGCAAGTTAGCTCATCCTGAAATAAACTTTGCAGATTATTTCAGATGCCGAAGTAAGGTGAGATAAATGAATGCAAAATAAAGAGAAATGAAGGGATACTTACTGTGCTTAGTGCTAGGATATAAGATGGGAACTCTGCAGTATTCAGTTCGTAATTGCTGTAGCCAGGTTTTATTTCCTAAAATTGGGTTTTGCATAATCTGATATCGCTCCTCTGCTTTCAAAAGCATAGTACCCGAAGTGAACTTTTAAGACTGGTAATCATCCAGCTAGCTGCAATTTCCAGGTATTGGTACGCTACCTAGAGTTCAAAGTTTGTTTATTTTCTCAGTCTTCCATGGCCCTGTGGTCTCTAGCACATTTTTCTCTCCCTGGACGTGTTGTGCAGCACGTATTTTTGGGGTAGATTCAGGCTGAGATTGTCATTATCCTACATAGTTGTGGTCTGGCCTGGTATTATCCATCACAATACTGTCATGTGCTGGGCATTGACAACATAATTTAAAAGCTATTTTTTATGTGATATAACTAGCCTGTTGGGTAGTTTTCTTGTAGTATTAAGGAACAGTTGCCAATTCTTTCAGAATAAGAGTTCCCAGGAGTTTCTTTATATCATAGAATTATAGAATGGTTAGAGTTGGAAGGGACCTTAAAGATCACCTAGTTCCAACCCCCCTGCCATGGGCAGGGACACCTCCCACTAGACCAGGCTGCTCAAAGCCCCATCCAGCCTGGCCTTGAACACTTCCAGGGATGGGGCATCCACAACTTCTCTGGGCAACCTGTTCCAGTGCCTCACCATCTTCACAGTAAAGAATTTGTTGCTAGTATGTAATCTAAATCCTACCCTCTTTCAGTTTGAAAACATTACCACTTGTCCTATCACTACACTCCCTGATAAAGAGTCTCTCTCCATCTCTCCTGTAGGCCCCCTTTAAGTACTGGAAGGCTGCTATAAGGTTTCCCCGGAGCCTTCTCTTCTCCAGGCTGAACATGCCTGACTCTCTCAGCCTGTCTTCACAGGAGAGGTGCTCCAGTCCCCTGATCATCTTCATGGCCCTCCATTGGACCTGCTCCAACAGGTCCATGTCCTTCTTATGTTGGGACCCCCAGAGCTGGACACAATACTCCAAGTGGGGTCTCACTAGAGCAGAGCAGAGTAGAGGGGCAGAATTGCGTCCCTCAACCTGCTGGCCACACCTCTTTTGATGCAGCCCAGGACACAGTTGGCTTTCTGGGCTGCAAGCACCCATTGCCAGCTCATGTTGAGCTTCTCATCAACCAACACCCCCAAGTCCTTCTCCTCAGGGCTGTTCTCAATCCATTCTCTCCCCAGCCTGTATTTGTGCTTGGGATTGCCCCGACCCACAGTGCAGGACCTTGCATTTGACCTTGTTGAACTTCATGAGATTCGCACTGGCCCACCTCTCCAGCCTGTCCAGGTCCCTCTGGATGGCATCCCTTCCCTCCAGTGTGTTGACCGCACCACACAGCTTGGTGACATCAGCAAACTTGCTGAGGCTGCACTCAATCCCACTGTCCATGTGGTCAACAAAGATGTTAAATGTCCCTGGTCGCAGTACTGACCCCTGAGGAACGCCGCTCGTCACTGCTTGCCACTTGGACATGAAGCTGTTGCCTGCAACTCTTTGCAGCAAGGGGAGCTGCCTCATGCAGGCAAGCAGCCTGAACTGCATGTTCTTTGCAGGTCCTTCTATGCTGTATAGGAAGAATAGGTTGAAGTAAATGATCTGCAGAATATCACAGCGTTACAAAATAATAGCACAGTTCAATCTTTTCACCTCCTTTCCGCTTCCCATTCCAGGCTCGGTCGTGGTTTACAAGACACGGAACTCAAGGTCCGCTTGCAAATTCAGCTTCCTGGTGTCAGCCACAGCATCCCACCTTCAGATTCTGATTCCCCTTAGCAAATGTAGGAGCGTGCTCTCATCTGTTTGGCTAACTGTTGCTATTCTCAATTGCCACTCCTCTTAACTGCTGCTTTTTAAATCGCTTCAATCCTGTGGCAGATTATTTGTGCTCAGCAGCACCGTGTGGGACGCCTGCTCTGCATTTGGTTTCCTTCTCCGGGCTGTGACTCCCTTGCTTGGTTCTCTTTCAGGCAAACATGCCATGGTGCTTGGAGATTACTTGATTTCCTCACTTAAAAGTGCTTCTATAGAATTATATTGGTGACCTGTTGGCTGCCTCTAAGATAATGCTTTTCTCAGCTGCTTGTGCTGAGCACATTGTCTGTGTCATCCAAAAACTCTTACCAGTGGAGCGTGAAGAGAGGACACTGACAAAGCTGAATATTCACGCTTGTAACACCCATAAAGATACCACCAGGGGGAAAAAATTCAGTGGAGAGGATTCAAGTAAAACAGCTGAAAATGGAGAGAGTGGGGAAAAAAAGGCAGTAAATAAAGGGGGCCAAGGGTGTATGGACAGCTGACTAAATGCTTATCTGCCATATTTTTGCCTGTTCCTATTACAAAATTGGGAAACTTCTTCACAGATTCAAAGATCCAAATTCTGTACTCAATAAATCCCTCTTTCTGTGCTTGATGGAGGAAAGTGGGCAGCAGTCATTAGTACCATGCTAGCCCCATCAGTGACCTGCAAAAGTTATCCTGTGTCTGTCAAGGAGCTACAGGCTCTGAAGGGTCAGTTCTATAAAACCCCTGAAGTCTGTATAAAGGTGTCTTTATATTTCCTCTTGTGCTCTAGCAGGACATGTGGTGGCTGTTTCTCCCCCTGTTTTCCTAAAAGCAAATTTGGAAAGTTTGTATATGGGACAGAAGGTAACCACCCAGGTTCTTCCAAGAATAGTTCTGCTCCTAGCCCTTGAGAACCAAATTGGATCACAGACATCCCGTGAACTTGAGCTTTGCCTTCTGAGTGGTGGATCAATGCAGGGAGCTTCTAAAATATATTTTACCTTTTTAAAAGTACATTCTACCTTCTTAAAGTACATCACTTTGAGCATGCAAAACTAGAAAATACTGCTGTGTTACGACTAATGGTGACATCTAAAACTTGCAGTTCATGATGAATGGTAAATTCTAGTGTATTATCATTTGCTTTCTGAGCTGGTGACCTTGCCTAATCGATGATCTCCCTGTAGGCAGGGCACTTCTCCTGGAATGTGATCACGATGTATCATTGCAGAGGTAGCCCAGAACCATCCTGGGTTTTAGGCCTCTGTTTTCGGGAACTTTTTCTAGTGGCAATGCATAGATTTCAGTAAGTGCCCACCAGGACTGCTGACTCGTGCTCTCTTGACTTTGTGGTTTGTGGAGGTATTTTGGAAAACTTGATTCTGAAATGTCTGGCAAAGCTGGATGAATTCATTGACATACTTGTTTCTCCTGTACATACAGACCCTAATATGGTCAATGCAGGAGACATGAATGGTTCTGGCAACCTGATGGATTTTCTGGATGAGCCCTTCCCCGACGTTGGAACTTACGAAGATTTCCACACCATCGACTGGCTGCGGGAGAAATCACGCGACACTGACCGCCATAGAAAGGTAAAGGTCTCCGGCTTTGATGCATCACAGTCCCTGGGTTACAGCCATCCTGGTGGTGAGAAAAACAAGTGGTTTTCCGGAGTTATTGGTTCCTACCTTGTTGTATGACTTGAGGAGGACTTCTAAAAATATGGATGTGGTATGTCTTGAGTTTGTAAATACGAAAGGGCTTCTGGCAACTCAATCAGCATAGCATCCCTAACAAATGATTGGGGGGAGTGGAGAGTAGAGAAATTGTATACACCTTCTAGGAGGTTAAATAATTTTTGTTTTAAACATTATACACTAAAACTGGGTCAGCCTGAGTGTCTATATATATGTTTAATTTCAGATTACTAGCAAAAGTAAGGAATCCATATGGGAGTTCATCAAGAGTTTGCTGGACGCCTGGTCAGGATGGGTTGTAATGCTCCTCATAGGACTACTGGCAGGTATGTGTGTGCGTACAGGTGTCAGGAGGATGGGGCCAGGCTCTTTTCAGTGGTGCCCGGCAACAGGACAAGAGGTAATGGGCACAAACTTGAGCATAGGAAGTTCCACCTAAACATGAGGAGGAACTTCTTTACTTTGAGGGTGGCAGAGCACTGGAACAGGCTGCCCAGAGAGGTGGTGGAGTCTCCTTCTCTGGAGACATTCCAAACCTGCCTGGATGCGTTCCTGTGTAACCTGCTCTGGGTGACCCTGCTCTGGCAGGGGGTTGGACTGGATGATCTCCAGAGGTCCCTGCCAACCCCTACCATTCTGTGTGGCAGCGTTACACTTACACTTGAAACCATGTCACCCAAGTTTGCTGCAGTGCCATCTGCTTCTCTTTTTACTTCATTGTCTCTCCACTGATGTTTCAAGCTAAAAAGACAGCTATGCATCCATGCAGTTATAATCCTTAATAAAGATACCCACTTGCAAAGTTGCCTGCTGAGCGCTGACCTAGAAAAACTGTTCACCAGTAGAGGGATTTTTCTATTGCTTTTGGAAATACAGATCTGAGCGCTTTACACTCGATGAGCTACTTTGACTTTCTTAATCTTTGATTCACAGAAGTCAATTTTATTGGTAGGAATTTTTTTTTACTGTCTTCACTTTAATTCTGCAAGTAGATATTATGATGTGGGGAAAATTTTGGTTGTGGACACTCAAAGGGGAGCTTTGTAAATTGCTATATCCACTGGATTATCTTCTTTATATATGCATGAAGGCAAAATACAGTTTCAGACTTGGTTTCAGATCAGCTTCCAGGCCAGACAGACATTACATATGTAACAGCCTGCTCAAACTCAGATGGCAAATTCATTAATTTCCCAAATTGCTCCTGTCTTCTGCTCAGTTTAGCACATCTTCCAACTTGGAAAGCTGCACTTCTCTTACCAAGTTGAAACAGATGCCGTTTTTTATGCTTTTTCAGTGACGTCAGGGCGCTCTTGTATCATGCTGCTTGGTAAAAGCATGATGTGAAGTTTCACAGTTTCCAAGTGGTGTGGATTTCCTGCTTGCCAACTGTCAAGTTAATATGTTTATTACAGTTGTTCAGGAGCCTCAGAAGTACTGGGAAAGTTCTTGAGAAAACATGGCTGAAGTGACATTTTTGGCAAATTATGTTTTGTAGAGATACGCTTGTTTCCACAAAAACTTTGGTGGGAGGGTGAGATGGGAAGAGAGTCTGATAGACTGTGTGCTGCCAGGGCTGCTGAACCCTGCCTGAAGGCTAGGGTTGGCCTCATCTGGGATGGAGAATTCTGCTTGCAAATAAAGTTAGAGCAAGCCCTTGAGGGCTCTAGTGACCTCCCACAAGCCTGTCAGTAACCCCCTCACTAATACAGAGAATGTGGTATACACTCACACACTCCCATTTTAGTAAAAATATCCCAGAAGGTTTGTTTCAGTTCCAGTTTGCAATGAAACCTCTCGCTGAAATCCTCAAGGCTGTCAAAAGCCAGAGTTGCTGACGTCTGATAAGCTGTAATGCTGGTACATCCAGCTTGGGAATGGAGGACGAGGGTAAGCTGCAGCCGAGACGTGTTAGCTGTTGCAGCCTTTTCAATAACAAGGGTGCAGAGGAACATGTTTTACCTCAAAGAGTTAAACCAAATTAGCCTGGGTTTAAACTGGGACAAGGACTTGCGAATCAGCTAGAGAACATTACCTGTGTGCTCGTGATCTGGGCTGAGCCCTATAGACTCTTTCTGCCTGACGTTGAAATTACACGTTCTCTGTGCCTTCAGTATTTCTGAGACAGCAAAGATGGAGGGTCATGATCTCAGCCTCAGTGAGAGGTCAACACCCCCTCGATGAATGGGGGGCATTATTGATGAATGGATGAGGTTTCTTAACCAGGTTTGTGGAGGGATGTAAGGTTGGTGGTGCAGTCAAGAGGCACTTCATGTCGTTTCCCTCTCTACTTGAAATACTGCCTGCTCAGAGAAGCCAGCCTGGCACAAGAACACCTCTGTGATCCCATTGGATTGTGTGGACTGGCCCGGCTTCTCTGTGGTCTCTCTTCTCCTGCTGAACAGGCAGAAGCTACCACTGCTCTAAGGGGAGCAGCCTGGCCCAGCTGCACGGGCGCTGGGTGAGCCCTTGGGCAGCTGCGTCAGGCAAGGAGAGGGGGTGACAAGGACTGGGAGAGGAAGGGGAAAGCAGCAGTAGCAGCAGTACCTGAGGCGTGAGGGTTTTGGGGAGCACCCTGCCCCTGCTGCCCCCTTGCTGGGGATGGAGAGCAGCAAGGTGGGACTCCCGGGGAAGGAGGTCGCAGGGTTTCCAAAGGCACTTGGATGATTTACCCAGGCTCAGGAGTTTAAAGTGAGCTTATCTGATCTAGAAGCCTAAATCCCACCAATCTGGTCAACTGAATCTTTCAGGTTTTGCAACACTTCAAAGGCTGCACCTCCACAGCCAACACATGCTGATGTGGCCAAAAGAAGCGATCCTTGCCCTCCAGTGTGCCTGCCATCGGGCCCCCTTACCTTGGCACGGGGAGGGGGATGAATCTGGGAACAGACTTGGTGGAAAAAATGTGTTTTGGCCAGACTAATTCTCAGTTGATCAGCGGGCTCAGCAGGGTTGTTCACCGCAGAGACACAAGTAATCAAAATATTGCTGACAGGAAGGAGCTGATGGAGGGAGGGAGGGAGGAAGGAGAGGACCATCCCATGTGGCAGTATGACTCATGTCATTTTTGGAGTGTCATTGAACCTGCATCCTTCTTTCGTTAGCCACAGAAAAGCGTAGGTGGGAAAGGGGCCTCTGGAGGAGGTCTGCTCTGGCTTCCTCCTCACAGCAGGGCCAGCTTCAGAGTCAGAGCTCTACGTTTTGAGTAACCCCAAAGTATATGAAGAATGTAACGGCAGCCATTTGGGATCAGACCAAAGTTTCACATGTAAATTAGCCTGAGCAGGCCCCCTCACTGCCGCCACAGTCTGACACAGTTCTTCCAGAGCCATGTACCCACAGGGCCTCGAACACTCAGGTGCTACATGGAGAGAGAAGATGTATACACTGTCAAGTGGCTGGAAAGGCACTAAGGAGCTTCTGAAAATGAGGTCTTGGGACCCAGAGCCTGCTTATTTCGGGAAGGGGGAAGGAGCAGTAACACTCACAAATGCTGTTTGGTGTGATCAGATGAAAACTGCTCACACGATGCTCCAGAAAAAGATGCTGAGCGCTACCTGGGCCTGTCTCAGTCAGAAAGTTTGCACACTTTCTAGAGAAATACAAAGCAATGTATGGGGAAATGAGCTTAAACATTTTAGGTGCAGGTGCCGAATTTTTAGGCACTCGTTTTTAAGGAATTCTGAGTTTTTACTGTGCCCATCCTGCCTGCAGACCAGTGGCCATCCTTCAACCTAACCATTACTACTAGCCAACTGAATGTATATGCTATTTATAGGTCAGCAAGAGAGTCTGTTTTCTAAAGTTATACGACAAAAAGTACTACCATACTAATGCTAAAATGCTCTGGTACTGGAGCTGGATACGCAAAAATATCCTTTGGAATTCACTGCTGTGCCACTTGGGTGATGCTGGTTTTTGGCACAGGTGCATGAGGAAAACTATTTTTAAAGCAAATTTTCAGCATTCTCATTAGGACGTTGTAACAAATGAGTATTGGCCATCATCAAGCAATGGAAAAGGAGAGAGTTAAAAGGCTAATATCTAAAATGAAGTTCAGCATCTCCTGGCTTTGGAGTGCTTCATTATTTTTCATTCTGGGCAGGAGGTTACAATAGAAGGGGGAGGAAGTTCAGTTCCTTTGATGGCAGAAGTAGGGAGATAAACTTATGCTCTATTACAGTCTAGACAGCCATGGTAAGCACAGGAAATTAAAGGCTTGACTTTCTGAGATGCTGCACAGTCTGCAACTCCCATTAATTTCACTTAAAGTTGCAAAGATTCAGAACTTGGTAAACTTCTAGCCCTGGTCACTTGTCTTGTGAAGCACTCACCATTGCACTATTATCCTGCAAGTGCTGGCCTTCCCCTCTCATGATTTTCTTCTGTGTAAAGCATGTGTAGTAAAGTACATGTAGCATTTTCCTTCTTGTGTGTATCCCAAAGCATTTGGCAAAAAGGATTATGTCACCTGCATAATTAAACACATTTTCCTAGAGGTACTGGGGTGTATGTGAGCTTGTTACGTTAGAGAACTGAACGTTTGTTCCTCACTCTGTTTATTAACTTTACCAGAGAAAAACATTCAAAAGCCTGCCTTCCTTTGCACCTTCTGGTAGGTAGCATTAATACTCAATTGCCTGGTTAAGCATGATGTGAACTTAGAAGACTGGGGTAACTACAGAGAATGATAAAGGTCCATCCAGAGATGCAAGAGGCACAGCATTTGGTGCGCATATCCAAGGGATGAGGACTCTTAGTACATTTTCCTGAAACTTCCAGAAAATTGGAGCAGAATTTAGAGTTTACTGCAAAACTCAGTAAGCTACACATGCTGACGTTACTAGCAACGCAGTGATTTATCATCATCTAAGAATATGGTTCATCGTTTCCATAGAAACTTGGGAAAATGGAAAAAAGCAAGCAAGAGACAGGCAAGGTCTTCAGGAAAGAAAATAATTGGTACAGACATCATTACTCCCTTCTGCAGCTTTTTTTAAAATAATCTTGTCTAGCCTATCTGTATAGTTCTTCACATTATTCCTATATAACAAAAATTCTTCACTGCTACCCTAGTCACATCACTTGTCAGTGTGGGGACAAGTATCCTTCTTAAGGGAGCGTGAAGATATATACTTACGTGGAAGGCTCTGTGAACACTAGTGGTTTTCTTTTTCTGTTCTATAGAATAAAAAATAGGTTACACATGCCTGAATTATTTGAAATGTTTGGGTTTGTTTTTTTTTTTCTTTACTCTTTCACAGATCTGAAAACCAGAAAACTTTAGTTCCATGGCAAATAAACTGCCTCTTGAACCCACCTATGTACCCCAGACGCTCGGGGAAAGAGGAGCAGCCCCCACCCCTGCTTCTTGTAATTGCATCCTTAGCAGAAGCCAAAAAGTTATAAGTTTTGGAAACATAAAATCAAACCATTTTGCATTTTCCAAAACACCAACCCCCCCCCCCCCCCCCCTCCCCTGCAGTGTTTTAGCCTACACTGGTAAATTCTGTTCAAAATGATTAAGAGTTTCCTGACATTGTATTAATGATTATCAGTAAAAATGTTGTTGACGTCTACTTTCCTTTGTATTTAGGGTTTGGAAAACACTAAATAAATTTTCTCAGTTGGTGGTTTAATGCTTTCCAGAAACCGCGTGCCTAGGGACGGAAGGCAGGTCTGCTCTCTCTGTGCTCTGGCTGCTCCCAGCCTCCCCGTTGCTGCTGGTGGTGTGGTCCTGGGGACACATCTGCTCTCAGGGCGCTGGTGCTGGGGCAGGTTTTAATCGCTGATGGGCAAATGCCCTAGAAAAGCAGTTCTGGGTTTCCCCTCCCCGGATCTGGCCGCAGCAGATTTACCCGTGTCTGTGTCCACTGGCCACCGAGTGTCGCTGTAGCTCTGTGTAATTACCGGGGAAAAACTGAAATAAGGGTGTTTGGTACAGAGAGGATTTGAGAGATAATTTTATTCTGCATGTTTGGATCGCTAATGAGCGTACACATCGAGAGCCCGAGTCTGTTAAGTTCCTAAGTCAGAATTTGGCATCTGTACTGTTTCTGTACTGAAAACATCCTTCTAAAAGGTGCTGGGACCAGTAAATCCACAGGAAAACACAATCAGAATAGTCTAAGTTGGAAGGGATCTTTAAGACCATCAAGTCCAACCGTCAACTTAACGCTGCCGAAACCACCACTAAACCATGTCCCTCAGCACCATGTCTACCTCTCTTTTAAATACCTCCAGGGGTGGCGATTCCACCACTTTGCTGGGCAGCCTGTTCCGATGCTTGATAACCCTTTCAGTGAAGAAATTTTTCCTACTATCCACCCTAAGCCTCCCCTGGTGCAACTTGAGCCCATTTCCTATTGCTTGTTACTTGGGAGAAGAGACCGACCCCCACATCGCTACAACCTCCTTTTGGATAGTTGTAAAGAGCTACGTATCCTCCTCCTCCCCTACCCCTGAAATACACAGAGTGGTTTGAGACCTGCAGCTTAGTGCATATATAGAGACCCCGCATGAAGTCCTGCTGGTCTCAGTCAAATGGTGCCCCTGCCTGGGACGAACTGCAGGAGCAGGCCCTACGTTAGTTATGCCTTCCCTACCTGGCCTTAGTCAGTATGAAAATAATAATATTTAAAATTAAAGCTTTCCAAGAGAACATTGAAGGTCAGACAACGTGTTGGTGTGGCTGTTTGCAAACTCACTCTTACCCCAAGTTGTTTGGTATATTTGTGCTTACGTTGCAGCTGCTTCCCCAAATCACGGGGGTTTGCTGCTGTTATAATTAGGTACATTTTCCTTGCGACTTGATATTTTTTTAATGCCACGGTTTCTTTTTCTGCATTTCTTTTTCCAGGCACATTAGCTGGAGTGATAGATTTAGCCGTGGATTGGATGACGGACCTGAAAGAGGGTGTCTGCCTGTCTGCCTTCTGGTACAGCCACGAGCAGTGCTGCTGGACGTCTAATGAAACTACATTCGATGACAGGGACAAATGTCCCCTGTGGCAGAAATGGTCTGAACTTCTTGTAAGCCAGTCTGAGGTACAGGAGACCTGATCAGGTTGGGGTCGCAGTAGGCCAGGGAGTGCCCTTTTTTCATACTTGCCGATGTTCCCTCCAGAGAGTTTCTCTGAAAGAGAAAGTAATGAACTGAAAGCATTGAGGGGAAAAAAAAAAAAAAAACCAAAACACCAAAAAAAAAAAAAAGACATTACCACAAGCAATATCTGCTTAACTTGGGAGAGATCCCATTGTTTCACTGTCACGTGTGATGGAAATTGGAAAACTGCGAGATTGCTCTCTCTTTTTATCAATGTTAAACCCAAAGTGTTTCATAACACTCATAACATAATCACCAGGGGACCTGAGCTGCTCTCCAATTTTTTTTTCTTTTAAACACTATTTTATGGGACAATAAAGATGATCCCTGACAAATACATTTAAAAGGAAATTTCTGTGATTGCAGATGTTTTTTATGTACTCAAATGCTGTGAGTAGTAGTGGGAGATGCGTAAGAACTATATGTTATACGCTTGCAATCAGTTTCTTTACCAGATAGCAAAATATTTAGCTAGCACCGAAAGTTGGGGAAATAATAGGCTCCCTGGGAGACGGCCAAAATAAAAAATTTGTAGGGGGATAGCACAGGAAGGGAAAAAGCTGATCTGGACTGACATGAAACTTACATTTTAAGAACATTTTTCCCTATCCTGTTGTGTGGTTTTTTTTTTTTTTTTTAAATTGTAGGAATTTTAAATACAAAGAACGTTATTTCTGAGCAAAACAGGTGAAAGTTTCATTTTGAAGACATCAAAAGAAGCCTTTCTAGACTCATTTTAACAGATGATACTTTTACAAAAAATATGAAAAGGACATTTTATTTTCAACCTAAGCTATTCAATGTATTGAAAAATATTGGTCCCTTTGCAGCTCGAATATTTGGTCAGAATTATTATTTTGAAAGAAATCCCTCATTTCTGCAGGTGACTTGCATATGACAAAAATTGAATATGACATGGCGGTGGGATGAATGTAGCTTTGAAGAGAACTGGTTTATGGGATACTGAAGTATGTAATGGGACTTCTTAAAAAATATCCATAATGCAGTTTGGTCAATAACAGGAGAAGAAATGACATACTTCCAAGGGATAAATCGTGTCCAGCCAGGCAATGAAAAAGTGGGTGACTTGGAGAGAGTGTCTTGGATCTTCCCCCAGTGTGGAGGTGGTCGGGTCCTGCAGAAAGTGTTTGAGGGCACTCTCATTGCCGTACAAGTTTCATTCATGTTCCTTTCACTTCAGGTTTACAGTACGAGTAGTACTAGATGAGAGTGTCTGTGAATATACGTATAGCCCAATTTTCCACAGTTCTAATTGACCGTAGTGAAAGCAGCGGGGTGCTCGCTGTTCCTGCACATTCCCACCATTTGATCCCAGGCAGAAATCTCTCTGCGGAGTTGCCAGCCCACAGTGCCAAGCTCCCCTTTGCCAGAGGTTCTGGTCTTCGCTGGTCTTCATCAACAGATGTTTTGGGTGGTGCCGTCTTTGTAACAGTGAAGAAATACTACCCTGGTATAAAGTTGCAAGACTTGGGATGATGCTGTAATTTAAGAGAGCAAAAAAATGTGGGAAGGGAAAAAAGAGGAGAATGTCACAATTGTTACGGGATTTGGAAATCCTGTGCATGTGTTTGACATGCTGTTACTCCCGAAAGGCTGGAATATATAACCAGAGCATATCCTTGAGAAAATTTATTGCTTTCACCTGCTACTCGAAATCATCAGGCATGGCTGTTGTATTCTGTGGCCTACAAGAAAGGTATCTGCCAGGTGAGCACTGTGGAACTTTACTCACTTAGTATTCAAATTGGGCTTCTTACCCCCTAGTGTACTGTCACAGTGGAAAAAAAGGTTAATCTTGGCTTAGTTTTGGGCTTTCTCTCAAATCAAATGGGCCCCTAAGATCTGTGGGTTTCTGGCTGCCACGGACCAATGGATGCTGTAAATATTAATAATATAGCTGTCTATTACTGTTACATTGAAATCCCAGGCAAAGCCCAACAAAAATGTGAATATGGAAAGTAAAAATTCTATTTTGTAGCAAAAGACTTACTATATGGGCAAGTTTGGCATGATTCCTGTAGCTGTAGAGGACTCTAGGAGGGATCAAAATACAGTGAATTTGATCGCATTTCAAGATAATTCAAGATAATTTTGCCTTTTTTTTTTTTTTTTTTTTTTTTTTGGTGTGTGTTGCTTCAGTTTGTGCCTGATATTTGGGTAACAGCCCTATAAAGTGCACAGTGCACAGAAGGACTAATTTGGAGCACATTTTAGACAAAAAGTACTTGGAGCAGTTTCCCTAAAGGTTCTCTGGTCAGACATGTCTTCTTTTTTATGCATGACTGACTCTTTCTCATCATAGCCAACGAAATTTGACATTTTGAGGACTAGGATTTAGACCAATTCTTCCTTGTGGTTTTGTCAATTTATGGCTGTGATAAACCCTGTGCATATGTTCTCACTGAGAATTGTGACATTTCCTATGGCATTTCTTGAAAATTACTTTCACCCTAGTCCTCCTATAAAATGAGCCCAAAGCAGAATATTTATATAGATTATAATGGAAATAATATAATAGCACATGTGAAACATACCAGGCCATGTTTTCTTCCCTAATCGCTATTTTGTAGGCCAATGATAACCTTCATCCCTCTGGTCCTGAAGAGCAAGTGAGGAGCTTTTTGATGCAAGACAGTTTCGAAACCTCAAAATCACTGGAGGTGTGGGTGTGTTAAAGCACATCAGGTGCCATCTACTTCAGATAGATCTCTAGCCAGTATGTGGTGCCCTGGAGCTTCCCTATTCTTCAGATCCAGCTTGGTCCTAACCTCAACTTCAGTGGAGCTGAGGACCCTGTTTCTGGTGCCTCACATCTATCCAAACCAGAGGAAAGGGCCCCATATCTTCCACGGCTTGTGACATTGGATCCAGCAATAGACTGGATTCCCTTTCCAGGGCTTCTGGTTCTCCTGTCATGAAGCTGAGACATGCAAGACAAGGAAGCCCCTCTATACCTGCAGCCCACTTCCCAATTTGTAACGTCCACCACAGGGAGTCTGCAAGCTGTGAGATCCCAAGTCAAGTCAGAGTAGAGCTCTCCATCTCTGGAGAAAACAAGCGTTGGTCAGCTGTGGATGGCATCCTGAGGGATGTGTTTTATTTCAGTATTCTGAGTTTGTGAGGGTTGTTTTCAGTTGTGCTCCATTTGCACCTAAATTGGACTGACACCAGATCTAAAATACTGCTAGGTGTTGCAAACTAAAATACGAAGTTTTGTTCAGTTCCCCTGCATGCTTCATTACTGTTGCTGCCAGGATGAGTCCTATGAGCCACTGGTGGAAAAGGTCTTAGCAGAATCATCTCTGCTGATGAGCATTTTTGGTCTGATTCCAGTGTACTTGCTTAAGACTTTTATTGATTCAGGACCTTAGTATTGGCATGTAAAGAATGAGCAATGAGCCATTCGCTATACTGAGTTACTGCTACTTCACTTCCCAAAGGTTTCGTTATTACCAATCATGAGAAACTCCTGCAATTTGACTTGCAGAATTCCAGGTATCTAGAGAATGTAACAATGAGAGTTGTCCCAGGGGATAAGACTGAACTGGCCATATAGACTCTTGTGGGATCCTGCCACAGTGCTGTAGGTGTACGTGTGATTGCAGTAACGAGCTGACATAGTTTTCACGGGACTTCTGAGATGTGAAAGAAGAGGAAGTAAAAAGAAACAGAATTAATTTGACTCCAGTGAATTTAGGAGGAAAACCGTAGCTTTTGCTCAACGTCTTAGGGCCAAATTGCTGCAGTGGTGTTGGTCGTCTTTGGAGTTGCTCCGGGTTCACACTGATGGGAGAATTTTGCCCTGGGGCAACATATCTAGAGTTTTCTCTAGAGGAAGAGTAAATATTACCATAGCTGTTTGTAATTGAAAGCACTAGGAGAAGACATTCATGAGGAAATGAGACCGTCTTCAGCTGTAGCAACAAAAATCCATGGTTACTACAGTCAGATGTCAGTCCCTGTAAGTGTGGGATCCATGACTGCGTAGTCTCAGGGCACTGGGGGATGGCATTGTATTGCTCTTCCGCTGTTATCAGCGAGGCCACCTGCTAACTTCAGCAAGCACAAGAGAACCTTAAAAAATTGCCCTCCATCCAAATATATCCATAAGGATAATGGCAGTGGTTCCCTTACTGTCTTTTCAATTGGGCAGGGACCTGGAAAATGAGGCTAGCGAGCATTCGTGAGGTTAAAGGTTGATTCCTGGCAGGGTTGCAAACAGGGAGACTTCTCAGCTCTAGGATTTTTATGACTGGGAACTGGGCCTGGCCCGCTCTGTTAACTGAAGACGTGATACAACTGATTAATGCCTGTTTTCCTACTTGATTTATCACAATGTTGATATCCAGGCTGCTGTCCTGCAGAGCAAAGACAGGGGCCCCGATGTTCTTGAGCAGCTGGGATTGCATCCGGTAGGAAGAGTTCACTTAGAGGTGAAGGATTCATACCAATTCATGCGCTGAGGTTCATCTTGTTTTTTATTCTGCAGTGTCATGTTGCTGGAGGAGATTGTTTGAAGGCTTAAGGTCCTCGTATCAATTTGATGCCTCTGATTAGCTTCTGTTTTGTCTGTGTAGGTAGGGCTTTTGAAATTCATCAAAAAAATGTTTGTGAAGAGGGAGGGGTATTCTAAGGCAGATTTTAACAGCAGTTTTGACTTGACCATTGGAGACAGGTAGAAAGCTGAAGGTCACCACTGACTATGCTTTCACTATGGCACTGCACAGTCAACCGTCACTAATGGTCATTTGCATTTCCATTCTGTCAGTAAAGTAAAGCTATTCACTTTGAAGTTAGGTTTTATTATTGACTGGAATATTTTTAAGTATCAGGGCAAAATGACTGAGATATGTCTGAGTGGGATCTGCCAAACTATTCTGTTTTCAAATTATTTTCAGCCCTTTCATAGATAGCATCATATAGAAGGAAAGGATTTATTTAATGGTTTTACCCTTCCTGTTTGACTGAACTGAGCTGGCTACAGATATACACAGGGATGTAATTTGAAAAGATCAGCGTCTGCACAGACAGCTGACTTTTGGATACCAACCTTCTGAAAAAGATGTATCAGGGTCTCATCCCCTGTCACCCGCCATGGGATGAAACAGCAGATTCCATCATTAGGTGCATTTTTGTCACCAGCTACTTTTTTCCTTCTGACAGATTCATTTGACGTTTTCAAACTTTTTGTGGTTGGCTTAATTTTTTAGTGCTTGAAAGGTGTTCAAGGTGTTTGGGTCCCTTGCAAACAGACTGTATGGACTGGGTTAGGTATATGTTAGTATGCTGCTTCTTTCCGTCAGTAATAAAATTGTTGGAGTATATAAAGTTATTTGTCCTTCCTGAGGAAAAACATGTAAATGAAAAGACCAGGTTCCATGCCATCGTGATCCCTAGTAGAAGCGTGAGATTTACCAACCTGCCTTTGTCTAACAATGTTTGTTACTGTTATTTTTCTAGGGTGCAAGTGCTTACATTCTAAACTATTTTCTATACATTATGTGGGCTCTATGTTTTGCTTTCCTGGCAGTCTCCCTGGTCAGAGTGTTTGCTCCCTATGCCTGTGGCTCTGGAATCCCAGAGGTGAGTTTCTCTTTGTGGATGAATATCCAAATACCAAAAAAAACCCAAAGAAAAGATAATTTGCCATCTTTTCCCATTCCAGAACTGTACTATGAGATAGCATAGGAAAAAGAAGATTGTCTTTCCATCCCATCTGTCTTCATTCCTTTGTCTAACGTGCCTTTATGGTGTCCATCTAAAGTTTTCATATTCAAATGCCACTGTGACAGGTTAATGTACATGCTGCTTCATTGCCAGAGCTTGAATTAAAAATCAGTGGCTCCGAGTCATCATCACTTTATTGACTCCAACTTTTTGTGGCCGAGACGCATATTCACTAGAAAATTGTAGAAAATTCTCCTTGGATGAAATTACTCGGGCCAGTTACAAAATCAGTAATTTTCTAGACTAGGCTTCAAGTAAAACCAAAATAAAATAAAGAGGGAAGGCTAAAAAACTCATGTTTCCTAAGCTACTGAAGATGCAAGTTGCGCATCATTTGGGATGCTTGAAAAGTGTCTGGCTGTCCATCTTCTGCGGACCGTGTCCTTGTACAAAATGTCATGCTCACATGACAGCATTACGGCAGCCAAAATCTCTTACTTGCTTGTGTCAGTATTTTACATATGGAGCCTCAATCCATATTTAAGCTGTTAAAATGAGGAACCCTGTAATTCAAGCAGCATAGCTACTCAAAATTTTTTAAATCGGGGCAGGCTTTTGTTAAAAGTGCTGTAGAACCACTGGGATTATTACTTAGGAATCTGGCAGACAGAATCAACAGCGCAAATTTTAGAAATCTTGGCATACTTTTTTTCTTCATCTGTAGAAGAAGCACGCAAAGGTTTCATAGCCAATCGGGAAAAAAAAACTCACCACAAATAATTGGAAATATTTTAATAATTTCCATCTTTCAAAGTAGTCACGTGTGTGTGTGTTACATATTTGATATATATATATCTGTAACTGTTTTTAAAAAGTTTTCATAGTTAACTGTAAATCTAGTTTCCAAGTGATAAATCTCTCATGTGAGGTGATGCTCAGCTCCAGCTTGTTTCCAGGGCCAGAGTCCAAACCCAAATCCCACCCTGCTGCCTCTGTGTCATGCACGTGCATTGTGCTCTATTCTAGCCACTCACAGGCAAAATTAAGAGGAAATGTGTAAAAATAAGGTCTCTTGGACTTTCTCATTTCATAATACTTGCGTGCTTTCCTGGCATGGCCATTCCAAATATTTAGAACTTTTTTTTTTCTTGTTTTAACTGGGAAAAGTCTGTGGTTGTTTATTTGCCTTTTTTTCTGCTTTGTTAAAGTTGGGTCAAATTTAATGCTGATCCTGTAAGCCAAGGAGATACATAAAAGTTTCATATTTCTATTGATCTCTGTGAGACTCCTTACTGATGCAGGGGACCACCCGTAACAGCAGTAAAAGTGTGATCTGCTTAACCCTTGCTCTGATATTGCTGTGGGAAAGTTACCCTACCTACAATTTCTTTTTCTCCACTGACTCTCTTTAAGCAGTCTGCAGTTGTGTGGGGTTTTTTTGTTTTGTTTTTGTTTTTTTAACTCCACTGGGGTGTTAACTCCATTTGCAAGTTCAGAGTAGAAGAGGCTTCTTCAGCTCTTCAACATGTTCTTCCTGCTTTCCAGATAAAAACCATCTTGAGTGGGTTCATTATTAGGGGCTACCTGGGCAAGTGGACACTTTTAATCAAAACAGTCACCTTGGTTCTGGTGGTATCTTCAGGCCTCAGCCTTGGGAAAGAGGGGCCCTTGGTCCACGTGGCCTGTTGCTGCGGAAACTTCTTCAGCAGCCTTTTCTCAAAGTACAGCAAGAATGAAGGAAAGAGGAGAGAGGTGAGTTTGGCTCAAATAATCTCTAATATTCCTTGTCCAGATACTTGGTATTTCAAAGGACTCATGCCTCGTACCTAAATATTTGCTTTGTAGGTGCTCTCAGCTGCAGCCGCTGCAGGAGTTTCTGTTGCCTTTGGGGCTCCGATTGGAGGCGTGCTTTTTAGTCTGGAAGAGGTGAGACCTGTCAGTTCACTTGCTTCAATAAATATGCTTTCACTTCGTGCCTTTTTCTAATATTCCTCTTTATTTTTCAAATATTTATATGCTTATTTTTCTTCTAAAGCGAAAATAATCTTTGATTGCTAGTAATAAGAAATAGCCAGGTATTTTAGCGTAATTTGAGTAAAAGGAGAGCATTGGCTTTCTGGAAACAAATCAAATGATTTAATCTGGAAATGAATCAGCGTGCTGAGCTGTCTCCAGCTTTCAGCTTACTGCTGCACGACCCAAGCTGCTGAGCACCTGTCCTACCATCTCTAGCCAGCAGCTTTGGGTTTAGACGTATGGATTTTTCACTGGTCGCTGCTCCCTATCTGAAATCTGAAAATGCTTTTTCTGATATCTCTGTGAACATGTTCTGGCTGTGGTAAGGACTGGTATTCCCAGTCAAGCTGATGTAGAGTCACAGATGAAACACATGACGATGGCTTACTTGTGCTCAGTGCTCCAGTGAGTAATTAAAGACAGCACCCTCTGTCACACTCAGTGAAGTGTTTATGGTCTCTGCTTGCTTTTAGGTCAGCTACTACTTTCCTCTAAAAACCCTCTGGAGGTCCTTTTTTGCGGCTCTGGTGGCTGCTTTCACGCTGAGGTCCATCAATCCTTTTGGAAACAGCCGGCTGGTCCTGTTCTACGTGGAGTACCACACCCCCTGGTACATGGCTGAGCTCTTCCCCTTCATCCTGCTTGGTGTCTTCGGTGGGCTCTGGGGGACCCTCTTTATCCGATGCAACATTGCCTGGTGCAGGAGACGGAAAACCACCAGACTTGGGAAATACCCAGTCCTGGAGGTCATAGTGATAACAGCTATCACTGCCATCATTGCCTACCCCAACCCCTACACCCGGAGGAGCACCAGCGAGCTGATCTCTGAGCTCTTCAATGACTGCGGTGCCTTGGAGTCCTCGCAGCTCTGCGACTATATCAATGACCCAAACATGACCCGGCCGGTGGATGACATTCCCGACAGACCTGCCGGCCCTGGAGTCTACACCGCCATGTGGCAGCTCGCTTTGGCTTTGGTGTTTAAAATCGTCATCACGATATTCACTTTCGGCATGAAGGTAAATTGGGGACGGGCGCAGAAGCTGTCGTGAGCACAAGGCACAGATGGGTTGCCATCAGCAGGTGTGGTCTATCTGGCAGGGCTTTTGTGCCTCTGCCCTGTACCCAGCCACGTAGGTGTGGTTGAGATGCCTGCTGGTTCACCGACCCACCGGCACCTTGCTCTGCGATACCCCACCGCAGCAGAGGGATAAGCCTTGCTTTTCCACCTTCTAGTCATCTGCGGTTTTATTCAATAAGCAAGTTCAAGATGATTCCCACTGCAGCTGTCGTTCAGCTCTCTCAGGGATATGGACTATTTACGTTGTTGTTTGTCTTGTTGGATTAATGTCTTAATGTGTCTCAAGGTAGCTATGCTCAGGGAAGCAATAGCTTTAAATTTACTGATTTACATATTTAAAACCTCACAAAAATATAAAAGAAGCGGAAAAGTTCTACTTTTGATGTTTTTTTAAGCCCTGTAGCTTGGAAAAAAGAGGGAACGAGTGGGAGGACTGACGGATGTATGATTTGATTACTCTAGATTTGCAACTTTTTCCTTCCACTCCTCCTCCTCCCCATAAATGGGTGACGAAAGGCCCAAGAACAATTTATCCAAGCTTTCAACACATACAAAGCTGTTTGTGGTGAGTTTTATATATCTGATTGCTAGAGCCCATATAACACACATATCTGTCTGTCTACAGCTCCCATTATCTGAGCATTTAGTTCTGGATCTGATTGCAGCTGATGATGGGAAGTTTTTCTGAGCTATACTCTATATTTTATACCACACTCAAAGCTAAAGCATCTCCTCTTTCTCTTAAATACTGCGCTTAAACTGAGGATCCATTTTTTAGAAGGCCTTTTACCCGAAATATAGTAGGAAGTTGTTGGAGTTTTGCCTTTCTTTCGTGTTTTCTCCATCTGATGACAAGAACTACCAAATGGTAGAAGGTTGCTCAGGACCTGAGTCCTGCTCAGGACTTAGTCCTGATGATTTCCTGAGCAGGGACGACAAGTGGGAGTTTAAAAGCACTTGGATGTTGCTGGTGTAATGTTTCCAGAGGAGGACTTGAAATGAGATGTCCATTGCTGCAGAAACTGTTTTATGGCTGACAGTCAGTTGTTATGCTTGTTCATGTGTTTATAAACTTCTGAGTTGGGTTCTTTATTTGATATGTGCTTATTTATTCTACATATTTAAAATTTGTTAGAAGCAATTGACAGTTTCAACTATTCTGTAAAAGAACAGACAAAATAGCTTTACTCACCAAACCAATACAACTGTATCAGCAAAATTAAGACTATATAGTGGGGGAGATAGTGCTGGCTGTTAGCAGCCCTAAGGCCTCTGGGCCATGCTGATGTTGTTACCCTAGTTGTCTAGGAAGCTCAAGGTGTAGTTTAAGAATTAAAAAGATATGAGAGCCTTTCCTCTCTAGACCCAACAAAAACTCCATGCAAGCCCTTGCCACAGATCTGAGTTGTCTTCTCCACCAGGAAATTTCTCTCCAACTTGCAGGTGCACTTGACACCTAAGAGGAAACACACTTAGCCAAGGCAAAGTGAATTTTAACTTTGTCTCTTTTTTTTGTTTGTTTCTTTCTTTCTTTCTCATTTCAATACTTTTTAAAAAATGATTTGTGACTTGTCTGTATAGCAGACAAACAAGGTAATGATTCATAGAGCTTCCTGGAAAATACACAGCAAACTGAGATGAAGAAATAGCTGCCTCTGAGCGGTCAGCCTCCTTTCTCTGAATTTTTATTCTGCATTTGACATTTAGTTTAAAATCTGGTCTGATTTATCCTGAAAGAGTAGTAATAAAACTATAAAGTACTCCATGTGATAGGGGGTGAAATCAAGATGTTATTTTCAGTTGAGCTTATTCTCAAGCCCATGACAAAACCATCAGCAGCTCCTGACATCCCGCTGAGAAAGCAATAAAGGCAAAACTAGGAGCATCTTGACTTTAAAAGCAGACTATTATTCAGAAACACCATTTATCTATCAAATTCACTGTGATGCAGCAGGTAGGATCCAAAATTACTTAAAAATTGTGTTAACATTTTATAAAGCTATTAATACACATGTAGCCACACAAACTTCAGTCATTGCAGAAACCTATCTCAGACCATGGGGAACATCACTGTAGGCTGCCATAAGGCTATGGTCTTCTGAGCTAATGTTTAATAAGGAAATTGGATTCTCTTGCTACTAATAAGAAATTGTTTGATCAATAAGTTCATTACTAGTCATTTTTGTCAAGGTGCTCATGTGTCTATATTTTATTCAAGATCCCTTCAGGCCTTTTCATTCCCAGCATGGCTGTTGGAGCCATGGCCGGTAGGATGGTTGGGATTGGAGTAGAGCAGCTGGCATATCACCATCATGACTGGATCATCTTCAGGAACTGGTGCAGGCCTGGGGCAGACTGCGTCACACCAGGACTTTATGCTATGGTGGGAGCGGCAGCTTGCTTGGGTACAGTATCTGTTGATCATTGCTTTGTGCATAGATAACACTGATATGTGGGGATCTACAAATTGTTTAAGAGGGCTTTGTGTTTGTGTTAGGTGCTATGCTGGCTTTTCTGGACTCAAGAGGCATGATGGGCTAAAGCATAGGCAGCTGCCTCAAACGGTCTCTCCAGTGATCTGCCAGGTAGTCAACAAAAGAGGCTTGCAGTCACCAATGCCTACTCCTTGTAATCCACCAAAAAGCATATAAAAGGAAAGAAAAAGTTAAAGTTAGGCTACAGGTTTCCAAGAAGTGGTTTTTGCTTGATTCCCCCCCCCCCTCCCCTTTTGATGTAATGAAATCCACTGTAGCTGGACTAAAGCTACTTCCTTGTTTAGACTGTGCTCTCTCAGTGCAGGGAACAATCTTCCCAGCTCTGGCCAAATTTTAAGCTACACAAAGGTAAAATTTCTGTGTCTTATTTTGACTGTGTCACACTGCTCGATGGGGCTGTCTTTTGATTTTCGTTTTGACCATAGGCCAATATCTGGTTATATTCAATCAGTAGGATTTATTGGATATAACAGGAATGATCTGTTAACTATTAAAACAAGATCATTGAATAATACCTCACATATCAAAATTCTAGTCATAAATACAACAGGAATCTTACAAGCATGCTATCTGAACACATTTTTTGCCTTATCGTATATTTCCCCTTCTATAATTGAATGGTTTACCTCCTTTTATTATTGTTGCTGATGCCGTCATTAGATGATGAAATAATAGTGGGGAGGTATAACACATGATTAATGTAATTAGGTAGATTTGAAATGAAAGTACTCAGGGAAGAGCTGTAGAAGTTTCTGTTTTGAAGTCTCTTGCTAGAAAAGTAGGATCATTTGTGCTATCAGTTATAGAGAAAGGAAGGGTGGGATTTTCTCGTCTAAATTTAATGTATGTAATGTAGACATCAACATCTGAGCTAACTGTGTTGATACCCTCCACAGTCAAAACAGAAAATTGAGATACTGAAAAGATCAGTCTCATCTGGCAACAGACTTCTAAAACCAGGCAAATGAACAGATTAATTTGGCCTTAAAAGTGCCTTTTTTTTTCTCCAGAGATTATAAAAGCAATCTGGATATCACCCCTTTCGCTGTGGACACCTGCCATGGTGTAGACACATTAAAATAGCTGGAATGACTCTTACTGTCAAAAAAGAGTAAAGCACTTCCTCTTGACCATAAATGATCTTAATGTTCATAAAAGAAATTATACACAAAATCTTTGCTCTGATACTCCAGTTGATCTGCTAGTCAGCAGTCACTTCCTCTTTTAAAAGGTTCAAATCAAGGTGCAGTGATTTTAATAGCATGGTGAGACATACAGCAGAATGGTCACTGCTCATTCTTAAGGCCAAAACCTGTCTTACTTAGAGTAAGAGATGTGGAGTAAGTATTGAATGATCCTTACTCTGGTATCTGCTCTCAGCTTTTCAGATTCAAAAGTTTAAGGCATTCCTCAGATGAAAGTCATATCTGGATCATCGTGTTAAATAATCAACAATTTAATATTCCTGTATACTGCTAGATTAAAAGTATCTTTTAATGACCTGTTTGCTGATTTCTCTCATCTAAAATGGTGATGTATTTTGAGGCCTAAAAATAGCAGATTTATTACATTTACCTTTTGAACGGAGGCAAAGAAATGTTACCTAATAATTCAGGGATACGTACACACTTGTCTGCAGTTATATGATTATTTTTATCCTTTAATGTAAACTGAAGGAGTAAGGAGCTTGCATATGAAATTAATGCAGAAAGACTAGATTGAAAAATACAGCTATAACTCTGTCTACAGCTGCATGCAGAGATGGCCTCAAACCAAGTTGTATACAGCTCAAACTGTCTGTTATACTGGTATCAAAAGCTAGGGTTTAAGCTGTAACGTAGCTCTTGTGGTGGCCTCAAACTGTCCTTATATAGGATTTTGTAACCATGGCGTGCCCAAAGATAATGCTTAGCTTTCTCTTCAGTTTGGATGTGGCAGGTAAACCCATGTGACAGCCAGCTCTTAATGCTCCAACCTGCCCCAGCCACAGTACTTAGTTGATTCTTGGAGTCATTTTAGAGGGCTAATGACAGGACTCAGTTTTAGTTTCTCAAGTATCCAGTATAGCTGATTTTTGTTGGCATGCTTTCTGGTTCAATAGCTGTCTTTTAGCATTCATTATTTGCTTTTCAGTGTTAGCACCTTTGACTTGAGCAAGTTCACTCAATCTTTTTGATGAAAATTGCAGCAGACGAAAAATCTTCCTTTAGTGAAATAAGTCCAAAACCACTTCACAAAGTATAAGGGCAAAGTACTCAGAATGAATAATCTCATGCCTTTTTGAGTGTAAGATACAAAAATGTAAATGAATTGCTTAATACGTGTACTTAAAGAGCACTGAAGGAAACTTGACTGCTTTCCTTGTTGGCAGGTGGTGTTACCCGAATGACGGTCTCTCTGGTAGTGATTATGTTTGAGCTAACTGGCGGCCTGGAGTACATTGTACCTCTTATGGCTGCAGCTGTCACAAGCAAGTGGGTGGCAGACGCCTTTGGGAAAGAAGGGATCTACGAAGCTCACATTCATCTGAATGGCTACCCATTTCTGGATGTGAAGGATGAATTCACCCACCGAACCCTGGCAACAGACGTCATGAGACCAAGGCGTGGTGAAGCTCCTCTCTCTGTTCTGACGCAGGACAGCATGACGGTGGAGGATGTTGAGACACTAATCAAGGAGACTGACTACAATGGCTTCCCAGTAGTGGTTTCAAAAGACTCGGAGAGACTTATTGGATTTGCACAGAGACGAGAGCTGATTCTGGCAATAAGTGAGTAGAGAGTATCGGTGTACGTATATTTGATTTTGATAGGGTAGTATGTTACCAGTTTATTCACCTTAAAGAATGGATAAATAAGAATGAAATCTAACTTTTTTTTCCCAAGCCTGGCTTTTAGTAGTTGCTAGGGCCCATAGCTGGAAGTAGAATTCTGTGGGCTTGATTTTTGTGGGCTTAATTTTGTCGTCACTCACAACAGTACAAAACAATTCTGCTAGGTACAACAGAGGTAAACCTGATTCATATGGCCAAAAGTTTTGTCAGAAACAGACGAAAAGCCATGGCAGTGCTGAGCTTTCTCTAGTATCCATGGGTTGCTGGTAGCTAGCAGCTGGGGCAGTCGTGACCCTGTGTCACCTTGTGATGAAATGCAAGTCCCTGTGTTTCTTTCTGTTGCACTTTCATCTTTTTCTCACATGCAAACCTTTTGCACTAGAGGTGGAAAGCTTTTCAGTGGAGGATGTTGTTTGGTAAAGATGCCTGAGTTTTGCTAAGCATCTGGTGGATAGCTGGCTGGTTGCCTGAGAGCTCAGTCCAGGTCATTGCAGGTTTTGACCCATGAGGTCCTTTCCTCTCTGGCCTTCTGGCCTGATGGCTGGGTGGGGATTGACAAGGCAGGTATATTGGCTGAAAGGAAGTGTTCCCACCTTCCCCGTAGCCAGGGCACCCAGAGCTGTGGAGGTCTGCGAGCCTGGCAAATCAACCCCATGGTCTGCTCCCAATTCTGGCAGTCCCGTGGTGTTGAGGGCCAGCTGGGCAGGCAGGCTGCTGGCTGGGCATGATTGCCTCATACTTTGCAGGGGAGTGGAATGTCTGGCATATCCAAATAATCTCCTTGACATGGAATTTCTCCTCTCTGAGCAGGCCTGTTTCATCCCTCTGCTTCAGGCACCTTTAAAAAGCTGTTGTCTCAGATGGAACCCCCCATATTCTTCAGAAAAGAAAATCCATAGATGGAAAATCAGGGCTATTTTAAAGGGCAACTTTGCTGCCTACTTCTCACAAAACTAAAACACAATTTGAAATTAGAGTGCTCTTTAAAGCACGTGTTTTTTTAATGCATGTTTATTTTTGTCTCCTGGATGTAAAAAGACTCCGTCTAAGTGATTTGACCTAAAATTTATATTCATTTATTTAAAGACACTCAACTGTTACCTGATTCCCCTCTTCTCAACTCATAGCAGAAAGCCATCAATGCTGCATCAATACTACATGCAGAAGAAGAAAAGAAATGACAGATCCCAGTTTTCTCCCCTTAAAATGTACTGTGGAGTTCTCTTCAGCAAGAAATTATTTTCTCATTTTTTCCCTTCTGTGGTGTAAGTCGTCATTTCAGCTACAGAAAATAGTTTATGCACTGAATTCATTTTGCATTTACTTATATCACTAATTTCTCAAAACACAGGAAAGCAGAACAGGCCTTACTGTCTGTTCTACAGCTCCTCTAATTGTGCAATTGTAATTTAACTTCCAAAGGGTGTGGGAATCTAACTTTTTCATTAAAAGCCTGCTATCACTGGTTGCTCCTTCATCCCTCCTTCAAAAACCAGCAAAAAGAAGTCTCCATGAAGTTATAATCCTCTGTATAGCAATGTCAATATAAGAGGATTTTAAAGACACCAAGATGAAGTCCAAGGCTGCTAGCTGCAATACCCCTTTCAAACAACTGATTTTCTCAGAGGGCTAATCTTCCTTTGGTAGTAACAAAAGATGCCTTGTATGCCCAAGCTAGGAAAGTAAATATGTGTCTGAAGTTTCACCAAATGTGTAAATGCCAAGAGCTGATACCATTTATAAAATAGCTTGTATTTTATCCTGCTTTTGCTAATGAGTTTCAAGTGTCTTCTGCATTCCCCCGTGAGAAGTAAAAAACCTTAATTAGATGTGTTTAGCCTACCCTGTGTCTGGCTTTTGCACTGTCTGTGCCATGTCATGGCTGTAACACTTGCTGCCATCCTAACTTTATAGCCTTTTACATCACCTTTGCAGGGAGGTTTGTCAGTGGGGAAAATTGCATGGAGTGAAGATGCAGAGCCCTCACTTTAAAAGCAGAAAGATCAGATGCTGCCTGAAGCGAGTCAGAGAATGTTGAGGAACTGAGTCTTTTGATTCAGGTCATAAATGGCAACGTGGCTGAATGGGCTTGCTAGGACATGTGTGAAAATGTCCAGCTATGCACTGATAACAAAGAAATCAGTTCGAAATAAACTCAGCAGACATTTTACATCAAAATGCTTTCCTCTTTGAAACCTGTTTTTTTGACGTCCACACTTTCCAGAGGAAAAGGTACTGTTTCCTGATCAGCTCTAATTAAGAGTACCTTTCATAGGATCTGAGGCAGAACTGAGATTTAAAATAAAAAATTTCTCTGCATAGATAAGTTTTCCTAAAATCCTCAGCTGTCAGGGTGACCCTTTTTCTCTTGGGTTGAGTATGACAGCTCCTGATGTCATTCTGTGCTCGCTCTGCGATAAACAGTTAATCTTTCCAGTATGGTTTGTGTCTTTGTGACTTAAAATACAGATTTGGTTTCACTTTTCCAAAAGACACAGTACATGGTTCCAGTAAAAGACAGGGCAAAACACTGGTTTTGTACCATGCTAGCAACATTTGTAATAGCTGATCGTCTTTCACTGAAGGCCAAAGTTGCTTTGCATTTATTGCAGAAGTACTCACTGCTTGTCATCACCACAGAGTAGCTAATGTGTTGCAAACCTTCACCTCAGCTTGCCTTCATAGTTGTGTTCATGGAGCCATGCACTAAGTCTCCTCAAACTATAAAATCACTTGCCAAGAGGTAAATATCACATGTGGTGAAGCATCTTTTCTTCTCCTGTTCATGTTCTTATCTCCTGCTCAGACTGACAGCATCTAGAGATACTGGAGAGTTATGCCGGGGAACAGTGTAAGCCCCATCCATGCAGCATGATAGCCAGGCAATGAGGTCTTCTGAAAAGCAGGGTCAGGGCCACACCAATATCTCTTTTTCTCACTGGATTGCGCCCTGCAGAATGCTGCCTCAGTTTGAATTAGTTTTTATGCCTCTATATGACAACAGGTTGCGTTACACAGAGACATGCTTTCAGCCAACAAGTTTCAGCTGGCCCAATAAATTGTGCATCAGCAGTGTGGTGGCCCAGGGAATACTCTGGGGAAGTACTCGGATTCCCTCATACAGCTGACTTCTTGGATGAAGGCAATAGCTGTTGAGTCACACATCAAATACCTGTTTACACACAGTTCTCTGCCTCATGATTTATGCCTACGTAACTTCTTTCGTAATAAGTGGAGCACTAAGCACGTTCTAGAAATGCATCCAGTCCCTGTAAAGCAAATGGCAATTACCCTTCGGATCACTCAGAAGCACCTTCAGGAAGATTGTATCCTTCCACTGGTCTTTTTTGAGCAGGCACGCAGGTCAAGTGGACAGAGTCACCCTCTGGCAATAGGTGTTTAGCTTTAGATGGCACCTATTTTATAGTCTTACGGAGGGGGGTATCTGACCCTGTAAAGCTCTTCTTAAATTTGGCCAGCCTCAGAGGCATTGTACAAAAGGCAGAGTCTTGGACACAAGCCGAGTGGCCTGTATAATGTACTTTTCTCAGTGTGGAGTTGAGAGAGCAACATAGTTAATACAGGCTGTGAACTGTGAACTCCTGAATATGAAAGGTCTTTTCACATTGGGTAGAACTAATTCACTCTCTAGGTATGACAAGAGCCTTCTGCGTAGATTAATCTGCAAAGCCAGTCATCATCATCCATTTGCTTTGCTCTTTCTGTTAAGTTTTATCTGCTTTTCTTACCCACTGACTGCAAAAATGATCTGTTCCTCTGTTTTACCTTTACTCTTAACTCCCCCATCCAGTGAGATTGCATACAAAGACCACCATTTTTCTGATGCCGCTGAATTTGCTCGATAGTACTACATCATTCAAATTTCTCTAGAGAGATGTTTGACTTCGAAGAGTGAAATCGTGGCTTTGGCTGATCGCTGTTGTCCAGGGTCATTGCTGCCTTGGGAACAGCAATGTGGTAACCGAAATGTTTGGGCCTATTGCTTTGGGTGCAGTTTCGGGAAGGAAATACCTAGCTGTCAAGAGTTTTTATCAAAGGGTGGGAGTTACTTTCACTTTGATAAATTTTACCTCTTACCACAGATCATATATCAAAGAGCTGTACAGTCATGTTCACACTTGAAATTAGACGTATGAGTCAAAACAAGATGAGACAAAGTTAGCATCATTCCTATAAATTGCAATAGGGCTTGTAATGTGTGGGGTGAAAAGGTTGAAAACCATACACTGTACTGATACTAGGTTTGAGCCAGCACTGCTCCGGTTCCAAAAATATTACAAGACAATGATCATTAAAGGGGAAAAAAATGCATCTGGAACATGTTGGAAACCATTACTGTCTACACATTACAAGTCAGAGGAGCAGGTTTCTGCACTTTGATTGATGGCAATGAGCTCCAAGAATATATACATACATTTTCAGTATGTCTGATTTTCTGTACCTCTCAAGAACAGAAGCAACCTATATTAATCAAAGATAATAATTCCAGCCATTTCCAAGAATTTATACAAAAAAAAAGAAGAAAGAGTTAAACCCTCAGAGCCAAACACGATATGCTTATTCTGGGGAGAGGGCTGTCTATCATTTGGAAATCTATCTCATATATTGGTTGCGTCCTGTAATGTTGAGTAGAAATGAGGTAAACAATACAAAGAAAATAAACCCCTTCAGTGCTAAGAATTCTTGTTGGAGCATACTTTAAAGTGAAAGGCTTATACTGATCATGTAAAGTCCAGATGTAGTGTGAAGTTCACTTCATAGTTGGATCAAAGTATGAATGATAGCTTTTGAACTTTTGAAAGTGGTCAAATATGCACTGTTGAAAAAAAATGTATTTTCCTTTAAGTAGGATGCTCTTTTTTTCTGCCCTTTTAAAATCTGGATATGCAAACTCTATTTAAGGCATTAAGTGCAAAACCACAAAATTCACCCTGCACACCGGTGAGGTGTGCTGGTCTAGAACAACATTCATGCCACCCCCAGACCCCTGGCATGTGCGTTTGTCTTTTCCTAGCTTTGTGTTCATAAATCCATTCAGCACGCCCAGATTTCCCCCACTCCAGTGAGAAGTCTGGGAACAAACATACTGCTCCAAGCCAGCTGGGACTGTACACAGGCTGTTGACACCACTCCTTCGGGCATATAATAGAAGTTTCTGTTGTGATTCTCACAATGGAGGAAATGACATATAATCATTTGAATTGGACAGAAGTTGGGTTAGTGATGTTTGTGACTGCAATGAGCTGCACGTTTATTCAGAAAAGCATCCCAACCAAGCAGAAGTATGTGTTTGTAAAAATATTGCTTTATTACTTATATTTTCTTCAAGGGAACAATGTCTCAAGGAAATTCAAGTTTGCTTTGTAACCCCAACTTCTGGGACCTCAGTTACATTAAAGACAAAGAGCTACTACTACTTTTGCTTTCCAAAGAAGGATAATTTTTTTGTGTGTGTTTTGTTTTGTTATCAGACCTAACTCACTGTCTACCTTGATCTTTCTGTTGTACAGAGAATGCAAGACAGCGGCAGGATGGGGTGGTGAGCAATTCCATTGTGTACTTCACTGAAGACCCCCCAGAACTGCCACCCAACAGTCCCCATCCACTGAAGCTGCGGCGTATTCTCAACCTAAGCCCTTTCACGGTCACTGACCACACGCCAATGGAGACCGTGGTAGATATTTTCCGGAAACTCGGACTCCGGCAGTGTCTTGTCACTCGCAGTGGGTGAGTGGATGCTGAGTCAAGCGTGCGTAGAGAACCTCAGGAGATTTTTTTCTTCAGCATTAACAAAAACAGTGCTTTTTCCTGTTTAAAGCCAAGTATAGACAGTAACTAATTAATCAGCACCTCTGAGACAGTCAAGTGAATATTTTGATTTGTCTATTTTGTGAATGGAAGAATAAGGGAAGCGTGCCCAGTGTCTCTCCAGGGCAGCAAAAGAAATCAGACTCAGAACCGAAATGGCCCTTGCCAAGTGTCATGTTTCACTCTGTTCTCCCAAATCCTTAGTGTATTGTCCTTTAGATAAGGTAAAGATAAATACAAAATAAACTGTTCTGACTCCCACCGTAGCTCAGTTTTCAACAGATCTGGCAAGTAGTATTGTTTGCAGAGAGTGTGCCTGTTTCTAGACATCCAGCTAGATTAGATGCTTCTGAAGATGGTGATAAAGATGTCAGTGGAGGAAAATTAATCTGTTCAGCTTTCTTTAACAGAACATGGAATGGCATATAAACCAAAAGTCCACCAAAAAAAAAAAAAAAACCAACCTGAAGAAGTGTGGGCAAACATGAAATTAGAAGAGTAAAAAGCTGCATTGTGTGCGCTAGAAATAACATCCTGTAATACCAATGGGATTTGAGCTATTTTGACATCATTGCTTATCCCAGGATCTAGTGGTAAGAAGAAACTTTACAATGGGATAGCAAAATCACTTTCAAATGCAGAAGATTAAAATTTAGTCTTCTGCAAAAAGCATTTTTGTTATTCAAAGGTATTGTGTATCAGCTGTTACTATTGATGCAGTGTACTCAGCATTAAGAAAATAAGAACCATTATCAGGACATAGATTTAGGTCCTGATTTTAGGTGCCTGGATTTGGAAATTTTGATCTTGAATTCCTGCACTTACATGAAAAGAAGGTGGAAAAAATATAACAGTGAGATAGTTTCAAAATTCAATGTCTCGTGGCCTTCAAGGACTGGATATAAAAGCCATTGAATACTGAGAGTTAGGAAATTATTGACTCTTGGGGCCAGACATCCCACAGGCCTCAACTTTCCTGACAGATATAGAATTCATTTAGGATCATATAGATGAGAAATTATCACTTAAAGTTGAAGGAATTATGCTGTCCAACAGTGAGAGTTTCAGAAAGTCTGTGCTTTAGCTTAGTTTCTGTATTACTAAATGCCAAGTGCTAGCTCAGGGCGCTGGTACCTTGGTTTTGTGCTGTTCGTTCTCTGCAGCCTGAGCCTAAGGAAACTCATTACTTTGTCGTACAAAGCATCAGTGTTGTAGCTCCTCACTCAGTCCTGTTCCCAACAAAAAGAGATAACAACTCAAGGTATTTAACTTAATGATCATGGCTGCAGTAGTAAAAATACATGACGTGAGAATGCTTTTTATGAAAGATAATAATTGAGGAATGGATGGGATGGACAGTGTTATACGGAAGTGCTCATAAAATGTCCCTGCAGCTGAACAGGGGAAAAAACTGCATGATCTATGAGATGATTGTTGACCTTTCCTTTCCTTTTCTCCTCTAGGAGGCTGCTGGGTATCATAACTAAAAAGGATGTATTAAGACATATGGCTCAAATGGCAAACCAGGACCCTGAATCTATCATGTTTAACTAGACTGGTAAAGGAAGAGGAAAGTAACCCCAAAGGAATCCCTTCTAGATTAACACAAAGGCTACGTTCAGTGTTTCATTTTGTTTAAAGGGAAAATGTGGTGTGTATGAGGAATGGCCCAATATGCCTCTGACAGAGGGATTGAATGCAGGATGGCACTTATTTAATGAGGAAGGCAGTTTAGAAGCTCTGAGCAGCTGCAGACATCAAGCTGTGTTTCCTTAATGAGATTTCCAACAGCTCAATCAGAGCGTTGGTGGGTGTAAGTGATGTGGTGCTTAAAGACAAAGAGCCAGGAGCACCAGTGGGATGTGTCAATGTTCGCAGTAACTCATGAGGCAGGTGTGAACACTAGTAGACACTTTTATATATAAGCTGTTAACAGATACAAAGATTTGTGATCCAAAATAGAGAGTGTGTCTGAATAACTTCAGTTTTTTTCGTTACCGAAATCATGGCTACTTATTTGCTACTGAATCATAACATTTTCATGAGGGAAAATATTGCCATATTTTAAAATGAAAAATTTTGTCATCCTCATTTATTTTTGTAAAAGTTAAGTGGACCAGGACTGGAGTTAAATGAGCAAGAACACACTTCAACTCACTTCTGCTCCCTGCTTTAGTCCTTTGAATTTTATACAGTTTAACATTTCTGTCAATCAGCTTCCCTTTATTAATGTTGAAATGTGACTTATTTGTAAGGACTCATTATTTCTCTATGCAATTTTGCATACAGGTACTGTAATATTTAGTATTATGCGGTTTGTTGAGACAACAGGAAAAAAAAATAGAAGCTCATGGAGGAATTTTCAAAGGCACTAAAGGGAGACTGGTACCCAGCTCTCATCGATGTTAGGGACAAGAGATTGAATCCCTCACCTGTCTCTCCTTGTTTATGTCATCGTTTTTCATGATCTAATGAAGTTCTGCACTGATTCCTGATTCTCCATGTAGTTCCTTTTGTTCATTGCTATTTCTTGGCATTTGTCTGCACCTGCCAAGAGATTGTTGGAGTTAATTTATCAGCCACAAACGTTTATTCTGTAGCAGATCTGCTCTTTATGCATCTGCCAGTCACAGGACTGTGGAATCCAGCCCCACAACACTGTGGCTGGATAAGGCCAAAGGGACTGAGAATGCAAACAACAATAGCAAAGCTGTAATTATAGATCTGCTTGCAGCAAGAACACAAGATTTAACAGCCCCTGGTAGGGACCTCCAAGCCACTCAGGTAAAAATGCTAAATTTTCCTAAACTCTTGTTCTGATCCTATGTAAGGTGCACAGACTCAATATTGTCTGTGTTAATATACCAGCACTTTAGTCAATACTACAGAAGACCAAATTCTACTCTCAGTAACATGTGATCCACACTGCCCAGTGTTTGTTTTATAAGTAAAAGCTTAAAGATTGGAGAGAGGTTGCATCCTAATTTAGATGCCCTGAATCCTCTTCAAGACCCTTTTAGAGTCTGGACCCTTCGTTTGGGCATCTAAGACCTCTGGTATTTTTGTTCAAACTCATACAGAAGCTGGTAGCTCAGGTCCATTGTGCCCAGATGGTTTTCCTGGGCAGAGATGATGGGAGTTCTTTCATGCCAGAAGAGCCTGTTGCTCCAGACAAAAGCCAGATTGTTGATCCAACTTGTAGGCAACAGTGCATGATCACTGTGTCCCTGAACTGAGACAACTAGCCAGGTGCACCCTAAGTTAGATGCCCAAAGTTACATATCACAAATTCCTCCTCTTATCTCCGGTGACCCTGCTTCCTTCTGGCATGTGTCCCACTGCATTCACACAAAGTATGGTCCAAATTGTTTAAGTAAAAGAAACGGAAGTAAAGGGATAATTTTAATCTGCTAAGTACTCCATTTAACAATAGTGTTTGCAACAGACTGACATAAATATATGTAGCTCTGGCCAAAGCCCATAAATATTTCAGTGTATACTTTTTGTTAACTGAACATCTGCAGAACAATGTATTATTAAAGGGATATTGTCAAAACTATGTAAACTATAGAACGGAGCAACTCTTTTTTTCTGAAAATAGGAAACACAACATAATATTGTTGTTTCTTGTATTTTTCTGTGAAGTTATCATCAGCCAAACTCATAAAAAAACCAGCCAAGTCAACAACCAAGCTCATAAACATTGGATTCCCGCATTTGAACACAGATGCCATAATAAAATCAGTGCATTCACACAACTAAACCCAAAAGGGGCTTGGTACCAATGCCAGTTCCTACCCAAAACTAGAATCTAAGGGATTTGGACTAAGATAAATAGGCTGACTTTTGAGGGAATCTTGTTCTGAAAATAAAACTGAAGGACCGTGTTCCACTTTTCACTTTTATAGCTGTTAATGTGAATACATACATGTTTGATGAACACTTTCTCCATTTTCCTTCATGTTCACATAGGAAGCAAGTGTGCGTATTCTCCCCACTTGGACATTAAAATGCTGCTTTCGCTCATAAGCCAAGAGAAATAAATTGAGAAGTGAATTTATCTTCTATTTGAAATCAAACTCAAAGGTTCGTGTGTGTCAGGGAAAAGGAGAGATCCAAAGCCTTCTCTGTTAGCCAATGAGTTTTCAGTCCATGCTGCATTAGTACATAGTCCATGCTGAGGCGCATTGGTAGTACTGAAGGCAATGCTTGCTAACAGGACCGAGGATGGTATAACAACACTGAAAAAATCGTTATTCCTGCAAAAAAGACAGAGAGTCACCTAACTAAGGTTAAACTGGCCATGAATACAAACTCTCTTGGGTATTGTCTTGGGTTATCAGCTTAAACTCAGTTTGTGGCTATGCATAGGCATAACCTTTGGTGGCCAATTCCTATTAATACCCAGAGGCCTGATCCACCAAAACCAACAGTCAGCCCTGTGACAGTTTGTCACCTTGTCTTATCAGACTGCATATGAGGAGCCCTCAGGACTTAAGAACAGGATCCATAAAACCAGCATGTTCGTAAGAAACAACAACAGAAAGGCACTGAGATTTATACACTTATTGTGGGTGCAGTTTGACCCTGAGAGTACCCCCCAGCTGAAGGCAGGTAAATGGGGGTCCTGCTTTTTTCTATCAAACACATTCCTCTTCAGATGGAGTGGTTTAATTATCTAAGGGGTCAAGGAAAAAAGCTTTGGATGTGTAACTGTACGTGAGTGGTTAGACTGCTGCTCCTTGTTCCAGCATCCGTTCAAAATACATTAAACCCCCTCAGAGCAGGGACTGATAGCTAGCTCTCCAGAAATGGCATAGCCATAGCTAACTCCAGTTGCTTGGCATTATCAAGGCTGAGGTGATGCTAGAATGACAAGACAGGTTTTGAAACTGGACAGACTTTGCTAATTAGAAAACTTAGCACTTCAGACACTTCCAGAGCCAGTAGTTAGCTGTAAGTCTTTCTGTTGAACTTCCTCCATGCTACAGCCTTCATTGCTCTTTTAGCTTGAGCAGCTGAATGGGGAACACTCTTAATATAAATTAGTAACATGCTTTTCTCAAAAAATGCAGTTCTGATGTAATGATTTAATGTATTTCCCTGCAACAAGCCCATTATCAGTCACTGTTTTCCATCTGTATTCCCAAATATGTTTCAGAGGTTTCTGAACAGACTCCAATAGGCATAGATCTCAGCCTTAAGTATTTATTTGAATTTTTAGAGCTCAAGATAGTCACGTAGCCTGATCAATCTGGGAGTTACGTAAGTACTTTAGTATATAGTGCTCACTTTATGCAACTTCTGTTAAATCCTCATATTCAAGCGGTTGGACTTTGATGATGTCAAACTAAACAAAAGTCTTTGGATGATGCAAGTTCAGTATTGTACCTTTGTTTTGCATGAAGTGTTCAGTTACATTCAGCTTCTGATGTGTACTTGAAGCAATCTGTACCAGACAACTTGTTATTAAAGTACAGAATATGGATGACATTAGCCAGACCCTTTGGCTGTCACAGTGATACTAATTATTAATTTTTATGCTTTGAGGATGCAGAAAAAGAATGTTTAAGAATTACGGGATACCCATTGATTCTGTGTTGGAATGACACTATAATTATGATTATGAATATTGTTTTGCTGTTTTTTTTTTTTTTTTTTTAATGTAGACAACAGTACATATGTTGCACCTTATAAAAATGATGTTTGGACTCTATTTTTCAAATAAAACTGACTTACAGTACTGGAAACATTTCTTGAACATCTTATTAATTGGAGAAGTATTTCACTTAATATCTCTGTATGATTTTGATGTTTCCTTTTCCCACCTACAGGGATAACTCCAGCCTGATGAATTATTTAGGATATCTAATTCAGTTATTGGTTAGCTAATATTGAGCAGGGAGTTAGTAGAGTTCACGCAGTGGACTTCAGAGAATCAGCCTTGACTGTTGTCTGTTTTATTTTCAGAGAGAAATGTTTTTTATTTCAGCATCATAAATCCTTTATTAAAGAAATCTAAAAGAGAAGAAAAATGAATTCTCCTACCAGGTTGTTCTGTTTACAATAACCATGAAACTTCTTTAAAGCTAGATGTTGCAAAGCCCTTATGATTTCAGTTTTTGTATATATTTTTCACTTGCACTTTTTACTTCACAGCTAAGCTCAAAGACTGAAAACAGCAGGTTCAATCATGCCCATTTAATTGGGTGAAACATCCCTTAAATCTCTGTCAGAGGCTAACTTTTAGGTAGTAGTAGCAAAGAATATGGGCTTCATCCTGATTAACGTACTAACCAAGCAAGTAGAAAGGCACTGTGGCTTTGTGCAAATGAGACATTGATCAATGGGTTATCCAAAAAGAAGCATTACAGATTTCAAGACATGCTCCAGAGAACAAGTTGATACATCGGCAATATCTTAATTTAAATTTCAGAAGCTGTTGCTGGAGTTCTAGGGCCTTTAGCTTCTTCCATGGATTGCTGTAGCCTTAACATGGCCCAATGCACACACTGAAATGCCAGGAGACGTGAGATGTGCAGCAAGTTAAGTAAGTAGTGGTAGTTCCTGTAGTCTGTAGTTGGTCACGAGGGACCGAGCCTTAGACCTACATGTCATCACTTGTGATGGCACAGCTGGGAAATGGAAGAGAAAATGTTGAGAAAATGCACTGAGTTTTTTGATTGGTTTTTGGCTTGCTATCTTAATGCAATACCAAAAAGATGGACTTTTCAGAAAAATAGCTGCTGCATTTGCACAGATCAATCTATACGTGTTCATTATCTCAACCAGTAAGTAGTGACCTCACGGTGAAGGCAACAAGGAGCTGGGACACGGCTGTGAGAACTGCAGCCTGAAGCAGTTATGGGCTCTTAGGCAGAATGAGACAGGAATTGCTGACCTGTAGCTGCAGCATTTGGTCAACTCTGCATCCCTCCTTTAATCTTTCTTGCATTCTGAGCATAATTAATATGCTCAGTTTGAGCACATTATAGGCACAGTTTGAGCACAGTTAATGATTTCAACCCTTGCTATCCTCAGCATTATCTCGTATAGTCAGGGTCAAAACAATCTGAGTGTTCCTACAGATACAGTGCTTTCCCCAGCCACAGCAGTTGACTGGTTAGGAAGACACTACCATATGTAACAGCCAGACTGGGGAGAGTTGGTATTTGGCACTTCAGCTGTGTTTCATTTGAGAAATGATTCTACAGCCTGAACAATCAGTGCATGGATCTTTGTGGGGATTTGCAAAGCCCCCCCGGTCTGTTCCTGGCTTGCACAGCATTTGGAGCGATGTCTGCATGTGCCAGCCGTTATCAGAGAGAGCACATACTCTACAGATTAACCAGCCTTTCTTAATCCACAAAGATTCAGTAAAGGGCACAGAAAAAATGCACAGATTGCTTAGGAAACTAGACAGTCGACTGTTTTAGCTAGGGAGAGTTGCTTTGTTGTCTCAAAGTTATGTTCACGGAGGCATCTAACTCCCAGGAGGACCATCGCTTGTGAAGTGCTCACTGGCTAGCTGCACCACTAGGAAGGAGCAATACCTAAAATAAAGCTAAAATCATATGTGTTTCTATTGAGTCCAACCAATGTTATCATTTTTCTTTCCTAATGTATTCTGAAAGACAACTTTTCCCCCCTTTGAAGTAAGCTCACTCTTTCAGTAGTTGCTAGTGAGAACTGGACTGTGACTGTGCCGCACACAATTTGGTGTGGAGTGCTGCAGGGCTGGTGGGTCGAACGTCAGCTGAGTGTTTTTCCTTTGAATAATGTAGTAGAAATGAGTGGCTGCAATAATTGTGCCATGAGAAAGGACCATTCCAAATAATTAAAGTGAGACAACTACAGACAAACATAACTGTAGTTCTCTACTTATAAAAATTGCCACCAGGTAACAGGTGGCATTTCCATATTATGAAGCCTTAACGATTTCTAAAATGTATTTATGTTTGGATCATTACCAAAGTTGCCTTTTGCATAGAGAAAAATTTTCCTCACTGAACTATCAGCTTAGATAACCATTAGGCACCAAAATCTCTGAATGAATTAGAGGGGACAGACTCTTGAAGTCTCCAAGCCTGTGAAAAGAGACTGTGAAAAGAGCTTTGCTGTGATTCAGAGATGAGGAGAAGGACACAAACTCTGCCAAATCCCCCAGAATGGCCCCAGTCAGCACTGAGTTCCAGAAAAAAAGAAAGCATGAGAGGTGCCATCACCAGCCCTTACATTTTTCACAGTAGCCTCATGGTTAGAGACTCTGGGGATCTGGCAGGGCTGGGGTCCAGTTATGACATTAGGTAAATGTCCTAATTCCCATAATACAGGCTCTTCTAAGTGTTGAGTGGCACCTGACCTCCCGGTGTGAGCACAGCTCGCTTCCTTATGCCAGCGCAGCATCCTCTTTGCTAACGGCTGCTCTGGGTGGCTTTCTGGGAAACCAAAAGGAGCATTGCCCTACAAACATTTGTAAACTTCTCCTTAAAGATGTCTCAGCTGTCTATTCTGAGTGATGTTGAGATGCAGACTGCGTATCTTGATTTTTATAGGGAACTTATGCTCTTATTTATACCCTCATAATTACCGTACTGGGGTGAGGGGGTGGGTGGTGGTGTCGATTGTATTTTAATGCATTGCTATAGCCTGAGCACAGTACTTGGCGTCATGAAAGTGGAGTAACAAGAACAGAATGGACAAAGTCTGAGTTTGCCTCTGTAAAATTCCTCACTCTTGAAAATCCTGTTTTCCAGGCTGCTAAACAGTTGGCTTACAGTTTCAGATTCCTTAAGGTATTTCATTGGCACAGAATATTCAAATGGTTGAAAAAACCCCCCCAAAAAACAAAGCCAAAGAGCAGAATATCTAACATCCATTTGTCATTTCCCAGAATATTTAATCTTCTTCTATGCAGCCACTGTTTGAGATCAATCATCATTTGGCTTATTCATCCCTATCCTACGTTTAAGCACCTGTTTGTCATATTATTTATTTATTTATTCAATTAACTAATTCAAGTGGTACTATAATTAGCGGTAGCACAAAAGTATAAACATAGTCTGTCTGAAGCTTTTCCAGGTCACAGATATTCAACATTGAATCTGAATTATGTTTTGGCCACGTCTCAACCTTTAAGCAACGCTACCACAAAGCACTAGTCACAGGAGCACAAGGAATAAGTCATGATCTCCGCTGCACCTCTCCTTTCCAAGCCTGAGGGAACGTACATGAAACCATTCCCTGTCTCTCTGCCAAGCCAGGTTTGGGCAATAGAAATCCCTGCACTTTCAACAGCTACAGCAACTCCTGTTTAGCAAACCTCGCCGTGCCAGACTGCCTCCTTCCAGATACACAGGCACTGCTCCAAGAGTAACAGTTTTCCCTCTGCGTAAGGATAACCAGGTAGGGCAGGTAACTAAACTAACTCCCCCATCTCCCTCCTGCTTTTCTCACTTCCCTGCTCTGCTCCGAACACTTCTGCCTTTCTCCTCGTTCAGCCTCTAGTCCCAGCCCACTCTGCCTCCCCGCTGCAGCTTTTCCGTAATAACCCAAAAAAACCCCAAACCCCAAACAAATCAACACATCTGTTCTTTCTGTTGAAGTGGGACTACTGTGCAGAATGCAAATTTGCCAGGAACAAAGTCATTAACTAAGCAATAGTCTAGTTCCTAGCATTATTTCCACTGAATAAACATTCCGTGCTGGTGAATTGCAAAAGACAAGCTGTTGAGGGACCAGGACCAGAAGCCAGCTTGCTCGTCTGACGGCCTGGTACATACAGACCACAGTAATAGACTCCTCATTTGCTATTCTTCTGGCCCCATGTTATAATTTTGGCTTCTTGGTGTTCAAGCTTCAACAACATGGGGGGAGAGGGAGAGTTATTGCTTTGCCAATATCCCTTTTTCCCAGGAGAATGCCCCATTCATGAGGCTATGAAGTATTTTGTCTCTCTTACTGAAGCTGTTTCGTTCTCCATGAGCATATTCATTGGGCCAGGGAAGAAAACAGCCACCTTAGCAGTGCTTATATTTGTAGAGAGGCAAGAACTGAACCCCAAGCTCCTGTCCCCCTGTGTCAAAACCATTGAGATGTTTGTGTTCAAGAGGAAAATCTGTGTGTGCAGGGAAACAAGGGAACTGTGAGAAGTGGCTGGTGTAAGTGCCAAACCCCGATGTTGTGAAATCCAGATGGATATTCAGTCTGGAATAAGACCTGTGGAGAGCCAAGGTTTAATGTACATCCATCCTCCATATTTCTAACAGGCAGCACCCCACTGAGAAGACCAGTTTCTGCAGTTTCTGTTGTAGGTACCCAGAGTTATACTAGACTTTCTATAGTATACATGAGCCCTTCACATCATCCTCTTAACATTGACCATCCTCCCCAGTGCAAAAACCTCTACAGCTGTGATAGACGTGGAGGGAGTGAGGGGTGAGACTAAAATGTTTTGCTAGGGCAAAGGCACATGTTGGACCACATGCAGCTCTCTGGTGGCCATCCTCTCACAGGCAAGTACGGGATCTGCTCTTCTGTGGATCACGCAATGTGGTTCTGCGAAAGGGTGAGCCCTCTCTTCCCACCCTCTTATGGAAGTTTACTCTTTCTTAAATGGAGAATTGCAACTCACTATTGACGCAAGGTGAGGGACAAGAAACAAAGAGTTGACCCTTTCCACCCCTACCAGAGTACTGTCTTCATCCTGTATGCTCTCTCGGCAATATTTTTATGTTCTCTTGGTTTCTGGCACAAAGGTCCCCCGCAGCAAAGCCTGACCTGCACCACTCCCTTCCCTTGAACTACACCAAGCCCCATGGAAACACCAGGCACTTTTCTCTACCTAGAGTGACATGCAAACAGCAGTTAGAGCAGCAGCATGGACTCCTCCTCCCCAGCACAGCCAGAGGCCACCACCACCACCACCTCCTCCCATCTCCGTTGTCCGGGTTGCTTTAGGGCTCTGGGAACAGAAATGCCCAGAGGAAAAGGTGGAGAGCTGCGATACTTGGCTGAGGATCCTCCCTGTTGGGACTGACCTTTTAGCTGGCCCTCAGAAGGTCTGGTTGGCCATTTCCTTCCCACTGCTCCTTCCTCCTCAGCTCACAGCTTGTCAGGGGGGGAGTAATCACCGAGTAACTGCATTGCACTACACAGCTGTACCAGGAATCACAGTTAGCTTATTTTCTCACAGACGCACACAGCCTGCCTTTCCCAGATTAATGGCAAACCCAGTCCATCGTTACACCTACCACAGCTCCATCTGCACCGGGCACGATGGGCTGGCAGTTTGTAACAGCAGCTAGCCAGCATCTATCCTCTTATCCTTCCTGCAGCGCCAAAAGGGCCCCACAATCGTCTTCACATTTAGATTTTCTGTGAGCATCAAAGAGAATATCTTAACAGTTATAAGGGAATTCAAGTACCAGAGGATACTTGAGAGAGGCCAGCACCCCTGGGTGCACGAGGAGAACCAGCACAAGGAGAACCCTCTGAGCCAGCAGACGTCGTCTTTGGTCGCCCTACAAGACGCTGAGGCAAGTGCTCCCCCCACCCACTGCTCGGCGTATTGTGTCATCCACCGGCTCTACATTCAGCCACAGCGTTTATTAATCGGTGTCAGGATAATGAGCAGGGATTTAATGTAATGGCTCTAGGTGACGGAGGCCGCTAGGTGGCATTCAAACCCTCGGCATGGCCGCAGCGCTGGTGCCACAAGCCACGCACAGGCTGACAAAGGCCACTGGGGTGTCCCTGCTGTCCGCTGGCTTCTGACTCTCGTAGGAAACAAAGCTGTTTAGTTGTTTGCTCTAAACGTGTAGGTTTTTTCTCATGAATTTTCTTAGATATGCCAATTAAAATCTAATAATTATTTGTGGCTTTTTTTTTTTTTTTTCTTTTAGCTTGATATACTGATACTCTGGAGGGAAAGGGAAGGGAAAGGAAGAGGAAAGAAAGAAAGAAACCTTTTTCTTTGTTTGGACTGTTCGGCAGGGCTAACGCACAACTGTCTGCTTTGGCTTCTTAAACCACATATCACATCTGTAAAAACATAGTGGCAAAAGGAGGAAAAAACAATCTGCAGTGCTTTCCTGGTGATTTCTGTGAGGCTTTCATGTAACCAATACATTTTCATTAATTATGCATTTAGGTCACAGGAAGAGTTGGAAGAAGGAATTCCTTTGCCATTTCAAAGTTGCTGTCAGGGAGAAAATATAGACAAGCTGATGGAGCTAGAAGAAATGCAGTTTTGTTCTGTCCTGATATTTTTCTTCTCCACTGTCTTTACCATCATTCCTATTTGCATAAGCATTTCCCCTGGCATAGCAAAGTCTGTGTAGGGAATGCACAGAGGCCCTTAGAGCATGGAAATCTCTTATTTTGCAATGGCAATTCTAAAACATACATAAACACTATGAGAGAATGGAGTAAAAGGCCTTCCCTGTAAAGCATTCGGTTAGATCTAGAAAACTGCTTAGGGCCCTTGGAGGGCAGCATTACCATATGTAACCTTTAGGCTTCTGTGCAATTTACAACCCCGAGTTAGGTGCTTAAATACTCTTTTAAAAGTATAATGAGAATTAAGTGCTAAGGACTGGGTTTCACTGTAGCCAGCACACAGAGCAGGCAAAAGCTGATGTCAGCTACTGAAAAACACCACAGAAGACCTTAAAATCTCACCTCTTCCCTGTGCTAGAGATCACAGGAGTCTCCTGTCCCTCTGGATCACATGCCTCAGCAAAGGCTCAGAGCACTTGCTCAGCTTTTTTCTTGTGAAAAATATCTGAGAACTTGTGGAAATGCTTCTGGTGCTGCGGCCCACACTTTTCCATGTGCTTAGAGCATCCAGCAGGAAGCAGAAAATGAGGGCTCAGGGCTTTCCAACCCCCCCACTTCTTTTCAGGAGGCTGACACCCCTCCATCCCACCAGTCCCCCAAGCAAAATTAATATGGGAAAGTCAGGAGGGAGGAGAGAGACACTAGTGCAGTTAGTAGGAGAAGGAAGCTCTACAGTCCCACCCCTTCTCTGCTTGTGTATCTTACTTACCTTTCTTAAACGTACCTTTTATCATCAGGCTTGGGAACAAGGGTGGAACTGAAGTCTCCCACCTCTGAAGTAAACACCACAGCAATTAGGCTAGAGAGTTTCCCTTTGCATACTGTGGCCCAGCATCAGGCATTCCCGTGGCCCAGCTTCAGCAGAAAAAGGCAAAGGCTGCTTTTCTCTCTGCTCTTTCCTAGCCTGAAGGTCAGGGCAGTCCCTTGAGACCTGAGGCTGTGGCTGCTGATAGATGCAGGCTGAGGAGGGTCTTACAGCCCTCTGCTGGTGCATCGCTTTGTCTTTGGGTCAGGTACCTACAAGTGAGTAGGTTGAGACATTCAGCAATGCCGGTGCACCAGCTCCGGCTGGGGAGAGATCAGATGTGTGAGCCCCAAAAGGCAGGAGGCGGGTACTAGGTTGCTGGGTTGGCTAAGACAGACCAAGTTCTCCCATGTGCTGGATGGAAGCTGTCTCCAAAAGCTTAGGGGGTCATGGCAAAGCACAGCACACTCATTTAAAGATCTCTAACTGGCTCTGAAAGATACAGATCCAGAACAACTTATTGCTTGGCCTAATCACCCTGGGGGCTCACAGCTTGTATCACCCTGTACCACCGTGTTTGGATCAGCACTTCTGGCAGAGCGTACATTGGTTCCTACTGACCCTAAGGGATGTGACAGAGGTGACGGAGATTTTGGGAAGCCTCATTTGAAGTAGTTAGGGACCAAATCTGTATATTACAAAACAGGTACCTTTACAGCCCTGGACTGGGCTCTCTCTCAGCCAAGAGTGAAATACAGATTATGCCTCTAATCCAGGGCAATTTTTATTCAGTTGATTTCATTTTGGAAATGAAAGAGCTGAGAACTTCTTCAAAGGTTAAATTTAGCATATTTGTACTATATATATGAAATCATTTAGGATATTTAAATTGATTCTTAAAATAGTCTCCCCAGTAAGCAGAAAAATCTCCTAACTTGCTTAAAAGAAAAAAAAATGTTAAATTCTGCTGTAATTAAGGTTACACATGGAAAAGTTAACAGTTTGCTTACATTTATGAAATAAATCTGTCCTGTGAGACAGGGCATTTGGAGGCATGGCTCTTTCATGCCTTCCTCTCGGAGGTGTCCTACTTTCCACAAATACTGAATATGCATTTCACAGAATGAGAGCGACTTTCTGGAACAACCTCTAGGACTTTTACCTAAGGCCTGGGATTCTGCTGTTCCCTAGCTTTCTCTAGCAAATCGTTAATTCTTTAGTCAACGTTGACCAGTAAGAACTGAAGAAATTAAAGTTCCCTCTGATATCATCTGCTGGTCACGGTATTTTCCCGAGGATGACTCCTAAATCACTGGGCTGCTGACTAGCATTAAAAAGCGAAACTGGCATTTCCGAGAGTAAAAGTCTTCATTTCCTTTACTTTTCTTGCAAATACAACGAAGCGGATCACGCTGAATGAAAAGAAAATCTTTTTGTGACATTTTTGTGAGGAAAAAGCAGTCAAAAATATTGCAGTCTCCCCCCACCCGAGAATTTAGTTTTATTGCTTAGGCAAAAACATTAGTCATTTCTACAGCCCCTCTTAATCCCTTGCAGGCACTTAGATCTTCCCATTTCTTCCAAGGCTGTATCTTACTAAATTGGGGGAATAAAATCTTGTTCTTTGTTAGAGTAAGTACTAAACCATCCATTTACTCTGTGGGGCATAAGATTTACAGCCTGTTTATGAAAGATAAGAAAAATCAGGCTTTGAAATTCCCGCTGACAAATTTTGCAGCAGTGGAAGTATTAGCTTTGCTCTTCTAGTCAATTCCTAGTTTGAATAGTTCTGGTTTACTCTGCTCCAAACCCTGTTTACTTTCTGTTTTCCAGCACTGCTATCAGCAAGAAATTACCTTTCAACCTAGAAATGTATTTTTTCTGTTTTTGTGCAATAGTATATATTAAAGTGTGTTAAGTGCTCTTAAGCCATAGACTGGCAGGTGCTATATAAATATTTAACTTTGTTATGATTGCTTAAAGCAGAAGGCTCAGAAGTATACAAAAGAAAACAAAATAAGTAGCCCCACCTTCTGCCCTTGGTTTTCACATCTATTTCATAATCAATTCAGCGAGAGAAATCCCTCACAGAAAGAAAACATTCAAACTGCCTTGCAGCACAGAACAAGGATAATTTTAATGCATGCTAAATTTCCAGATTTACAGTCACAGTTGATTCAGGTTTGAAATAACATGCAGAACACTATTCCAGACAAATGTAATTGAATAGTTTCATAACAAAAAAAACCCCTTTTATATTCTTTTATCTGCAATCAGCCCGGATTATTTTTTGCTTACATTGAAGTGGAGTTTATCCAGAATATTCCAGTTAGTGGGATGGTGGAAATGGGAAGGATGTCTTTCTTTGAGGAAAGAGACTATGTGGCACTCAGCAGAATATGTGTTTGCTGGACCATTCCTTTGCTATTGTTCCAGGACCACTAAGGTTTACTTAAAAAACCCAAAAGTTTCAGAGAGGCCAGGTGCCTCATATTATATGCTTGAGTGTTTCTTCCTGACTGAGTTGCTTTTCCCATTAGAGTTTTGTCCCATTCTCCATTTGAGGTTTGTTTCCTTTTCCTTTTCATTTCACCTTAGCTTTTCACTCAATGACATCCAAATAGAAAGAGACAGTCATTGCCATGGTTTTCACTCTAAAAGTGAACTTCCTGGCTTTTATGGCTTATAATCAATCCCATAATGTCCTGTGACTTCTATGTATGAGTGGCAAGAAGTAAAAGGGAGTTTATTTTGCCTCTATGCAGACAGGCCAACTTTCACACATTAGGAGCAGCAACTAATCACCCACAACATTTCCTAAAGTTTATGGTGCTGGCAGACAGCTGTTTTCATTCTGATATGATGGTTTCTTTGCAGCCTCCTGCTGCCAGCGGTGTCTCAACCACTTTACTAGCGCTCCGTGCACCGGACATCCTGAGCTACCGCCTTTAAAACTCCTTTCTACTTTATACACACAAAAGCAAACTAGACTGCCAACAAATACTAAGGAGACAGACGTATTGTTACTGTAGCCATCTGCTGTACCAAAGGGAAATTTCAGTTACCAACACCTAAAACTAAAAGAAGAAAGTGATAACATGTAGGCATACATCCCAGGTCCCTCAATAAAAGCTTTTAACCTTACTTTTGGGTTTGATTTTTTTCTGCCCTTTTTAAATCTTGGCCCTTGAAGGGGTAAAAATCCATTAACTCTACTCTTTGATACAGGCATTAAAAAAAAGCTACCTATATTGTCTGAAAGTTAACCAATGTTGCTGCAAATACATGTATCCCACGTGTTATAAATGTATAGAAGTTTGGGCCTTGCCTAAGTAATCATTGATAACAATACTTAGCAGCTCTTCAATATTTGACTTGATTAATGTGGAGCTTAAGAGACTGGAGAAAGCATTCATTTCATCTCTGCGACACTGGCTACACAGCTTTGTCTGTAATCTCTTAGATGCAGACTTGTTCCACTGCTTCTTGTCTTCAAAGACTTCAAAAGTATGTTCTTGAAGCTGAGAATACACCCCACTGCCAACCAACGGTTCAAGTAGCTGTCTTTAAACAGAACTAGTGTTGGAAGACCGGCATCTTATGCCATGGATAACATGAGGCTGAGTTCACAAAGACTGGCTTGAGGCACCCAGAAATGTTCCCTTTAATCAGTTCAGCCCAGTGACTCTCCACCTGGAGTTAAAATCTTTTAGGACTAAAACAGAGGGGAAACCTCCACAAAGTCTGCAGATCTGTGAACCACCATCAATTGTTAAATACGGGAGAAGCAGCGACTGCATTGAGGCAAGGGGAAGAGTTGTCTTTAATCCGTCCCTTAAACAAGTATTTATGATCGCTGAGTAATGAGGTATTAAAATCTGAACATTTGAAGTATATTCACCTTCGTTTGCTCCCACTGATACAGACACATTTGTAATTATGCTTATTTGTTCAGTACAGTCATGCTGTTTTTAACTTCCATCTGATTATTATTTATACGATTACAGTTCCTAGGAGCCCAGTCACAGACCAGAAAGCTACTGTGCTAGATGTAGAAGACATGCAAAAAAAAGTCTTGAACCCCAAAGATTATAGGAAATCCACCCATTAACTTCAATGGTTGTTTCCCAGTTGTTTTTATCATGCCTCTAATTAAACTGCTACACACAAAGACAGTAGCAAGCACAATTTACTAAAAATCAACACAAAGAACAGATCTTAAACATGACTTGATTTGCCAAAGCATCTAAATGTCTATACTGCTCTGGCACTATAATGTCAGTTATATTTTAAAATTCATTGAAAAGCTTTAAGTATTTTGTTAAAAACCTTGCCAACACAGGTTCAGTAAGCAGTGGATGAAGGCATTATTCTATATGTCTTTTATGTGAGCAATTGTGCATATATGAAAAAAAAAGAGCAAGTCCCTAAAGCAGGAATTAGAGAGAAATTCTGTGGGGTCTCCATTATACAAAAGCTCAGACTTGTCAGTTGTAATGGCCCTATCTTGTGTTACATCTGAGGCATGCGGATTTAAAGAAGCTGAAATAAATGCATAAATAATGCTTCTTTTTGCAAGTACCTAATGCACAAAAGAAAACATGGTCCCAAAAGACACCAAAGAGTGCTTTTCTCAAGCAGCAAAGAGCTGCTTGGCTCTTGCAGAGCTGCTGGGAAGGATTGTCAGAGCCTACTTAACTAGATGTCAAGAGATAGCCGCTTCAGGTGACTTCTCCAGTGACTCAAAGGCACTGCCGTAGCTTCTGCCATGCTCCTTTCCAGGACAATGATGGGGTTATCGTGCCTGGACAATATTCACCACCTCAGCTGGAGAACAGCCTTCAGTCTCAACAACATCTTGTGAAATATAACGTTATTGTGAGGATGGGTTTGATAATCAGGTAGGAGGGAGGAAAGAACATTATATCCATGTTTTAGCTGCTCATCGCAGGGTGCAGGATAGTCGTACATGTAGGTGCAAGGCTGCTAAGTACAGACAGGCACTGGAAACGGATTTGATACCAGCGAGATCCCTGTTAAATGCATTGTGTTCATGCTGGGAATGGTGCCTAGTGGCTTGTTTTAGGACTCAGGCCACATTTGGCAGAGCATCTCTCCAGCCCCCAGCGAGACGCATCCCCTCCAGCCAGCCCAGCAAGCGTAGCCCCAGCAGAGCTCTGCTGTGTGTGATCCATCTCTGCTGCCCTCCTGTACCTCACTTGCAACCAGCAGGCAGATTTCCCCCTACCCTGAGCAAGACTAACATCTCTAACAGTGCTCCTTCCAAAACCTCAGGGCTCCCCCACTCTTAGCTGCCTGTCTGAGGAAGGTCACTGTGGCCAGTGGCCTGGCCATAAGCCTCTCCTCTGAACTATATGCTGGATGCACATGCCATTTCTGCACTGGCTACCTAGGGAGCCAGCATCCCTCATCTGGAAATGTAAAGGTCTTAAATGCCTTAAGTAGAAGGTGTGAGAGACTCCCTCCTCTGCTCCACCTCGCCAGTGGGTTGGCAATTGACGGTGATGCACGCAGGTGAGAGGAGAACAAAGGAAAGCACCTTGATTTCTTGAGTAAGAAAAAGAATGCTCTATTTTTCTTTTAAAGTACGCAAGATTACTGATTCATTTATTCATAGTACTTGGTTTTTAATCTGTCAGGGAATAATGACCCATTATTTAATACTTATGGGAAATGACACTTTCTAGTACCTGGTATTTGCAGCTGTCAAATTGTATATGTCAGCATCTGTCACTCTGCAGCAGTGCTTAACGAATGAGTTTTGCATATCCCAATGAGCTTCTACTAGAACTGAGAAAAATATTAACACCTTTTCTGGCAACTCTAGGGGGTGACTGCTTTTTTGGCATATTCACTTCTGCTCCATATAGCCTTACCATATACAGCCTGGTCTGCACAGTCTCAATGGTTGTAACAGGCCCAATTAAATACACTAACATACAGATTTCTGCCCGTAAACTGCGGAATGGAATATCTTCCTTTCCTAATTTAAATGACTTAATGAAAAATGAAAATAACAGCATTAAAATGAAAGTAGGGAATCTCTAACAGCATGAGCTGTCAATAAAAATTTAAAACTTTTTAAGTCTTTGCCCAGTTATTTCGTAGTAGAGACAGTTCTCTGTGGTCCTTAGGCCCTCAGTGAGGCTGTCTTGTCCAGTTTTCCCCCAAAACTTTCCAGAGGAAAAAGCAAAGAGTCACTCACACCACAAAAATGGGGGGGAAAGCAGCAGACAATCACATATTTACATGTTTAATTTTGCTACTCTAAGAAACCAGGAAGTTATTCAATTATCACAAAGAAACCACCAAAATCCTATCAAGCAGATTATTCCCAGATCAGTGTGACAATGCAATGTCTGCAGCATTAAATGTCTCTGCAGACTTCTAGATATCTTGAACTCTGAACAGCTTCATCATTTTAAAGGATATCGTTTCTAACTTACAGCTGATCCATACACAGAGCAAGACCCTTCCTTGAAAGATATTCTTTATACAAGCTCACAGAAAGAACCTTTTCCTTTTTTGTCACAAACTCTTCACCTTTTGCTACATTGCAAACTGATATCTGCTTTATAACAAATGATCTGCCAAAAAAATACCACAGTTCACCTAGGCATTATTTAACAACGCCTAGCAGGAAAGCACATCATTGGCACACAGGAACAACTTCGCTTATTGCATCACTGTGATTTACGTAGAGCGAAAAGGACAGAAGCCAGGCAAGTCAGACAGCAAGGAGTAGGTGATGCTGCTCCAGGGAGGAAGTATATCGTTCCCCCACTCAAAGGCATATTAGTCCTTTTTTTTTTTAAATATAAGAAAGGCTCCTGTGGCAACTCATAGTCTTCACTAATGAACTTTCCAGGATTGCCAGGGCTTCTGGGCTCTTCTTGCAATCTGTGGGCAGGACCCTGGAACTCTCTTAGAGACACAAATCTATCCTCAGGCTAGAAACTTTGAATGGGACGACATATGGAACTTTGGTCTTGGCCCTTTGCTGTAGAATGGGCCATAACCTGATCCCTTGATTTAAGGGAGGATGACTATGGTATATTAAAGCAGCTGCATTTTTCAGTATTGGATTGTGTGTGTTCTAACATGGTGTGTTAACTTTTCTCACTGGAAATTCATTGGGAGAGAAGTGTTACTTCCTCAAGTGAGTCACACAGAGGAAACTTCACACTGAACTTCTACAACTAGACACAGCTGCTCCTCCTAGAAAATGTAAAAACTAAGTATTTCAGAATCAGACTCTTTATATATTTTAAAGAAGATCCTGTTTGCTGGGGTTCCCAACTCTGATGCATGGCAGTTGCCAAGTCCCTGTACATTGTAGGTACTTAACAAGTCTGTGAGCCTATGTGTTTTTCATGGCTCAACGAGGAGTTAGCAAGAAAGTTAGGAAAGATCTGCCAGGAGCCTATTTCTACCTTATTTCCTCCTTAGATCAACTTTTCTACAGTTCAGATAGGCACCACAAAGGAATGCAAGTTACTACATCTTTGCTTACACTGAACAGAAGCTGGTATCGGCAAAGTTGAGTCCTGGAGATTACATGAAGCTTTCTGCTCATGAAACTGGTGGATGCCACCCACAGGCAAGACAAATCCATACACTACACTATGTAAAAACAGGTGGGAGCTGGAGGATGAGGGCAGCGAGACTCATCATCCTGCATAAAGTCCTAGAACCTAAAGCTGACTCCTAGGTCCAGCTTACTCATACCCACAAATATCTGTATTGTTACACAATACATTTAATCACGGAAATCTTTTAGGTTGTTCATTTGGTCATACCATTTTAATAACTGAGTAGAAAATCAGCCCCAACATCTTTCTTTCCCCGTAGTATTACGTACGAAACAATATATGTCTATGAGCTAATAGCCAAAGTGGAAAGACAAGCTGAAGATATAATAATACTACAAAGGAATCAGTGATGTCATGAGTTCGCCCACCACTGCTGTTAAAAAAGAAAAATGATCTTCTGAAATTCTCCTTCCTCCATTCCTCTGGCCAAAAATTGGTTATCAGATTCTAACTGGATATATGAAATTAATTTATTCCCTGAAAGTCAAGTTTTCAGCAAAATTGCTATTCTTAAATAGCACTTCTTAGTCTACTTAAAGCTTCCTAGAATTAAGTCTGATACACCCTAATGGCAGAAATTCCAATTATTTATTTTGGAGGTTCACTTACAAAAAGTTTTATCCCAAGCCCTTCATTTATGCTTGTATTGACAATAAAAAGTACCAGTATTCACTGTGATTGGAACATATTTTAGCAATATTTCAGACATTAGCCATGGGATTAATCTGACTAAACAGATTTCTGCACTGTAGCTGTCTTGTACTTCTGAACTAATCCCCTTTGGCTTCCTCTGTATGGAAAGAAATACAGGCATTACAGCACAAACCATCTCATCCTAAAGTCAGCATCTAAAATACATATCCAGTGAATCTCACCATGTGTCTAATTCTCTCTGTTAATGAGGGAAGAAAATATGGAGTAACTAGATGAGCTGTAAGCGTCTATGGGATAGAAATCTAAAGTAAGGTAGAGGAATTCCATCATCAGAAAATATTAAGATTAATGAGAGTCAGGTTGTATTCAGATTTATGGTGATCAGCTCAGTACTTACACAGAAACCCGAGTACTCACTGCTCCTTTCTATCAGATACTGTATGCGATAAGGACCCTCTGAGCTGCATGTGCAATGGGGAATAACAGACTTTGCTAGATCAATAAAAATAAGTAACAAGAAAGCTCAACAAGAAAAATGAGAGGGTGGAAAGTTGAGCTCAGTTGGCAAAGGCCCTTCAGTGAAACCATGGATACTAACCCGTGAAATTAGAGCCACTGACCTGAAGTACAGGCTAGACCTAACATCATAATATTTTTTCCCTTCTAAAACACTTAAAGACAGTCTTTCCTGTTTTAACTATTTGGACATTAATTCACTTTATTTTAGTGCGCTCACAAAACCTTATTTGATTGGGCAAATCACTGAAGTAGAATATAAACCAGCAGTGAACTAACGTAGTTTGTATGGCATTAAAGAACATGCATGATAAATTTTGGGTTTTAAATACAATAAATCAGTCATTTAAATTTAATACAACCTGCATAATTTCATTCTGCTTCATTAGCCTATATAAACACAATAAAATCTGTCAAATGCAAACAAAGGGCCTCCTAGAGGTGATATTTTAATTGTAATAAAACTGTCATCTAGATTAAGAGGCCAGCTGAACAATTCATTTCTTCATAGAAGTTAATGCTATTCTAGAAAATGAGCATTAGGTTTAATTTCTCCTGATGTGCTGGTGCTCAGGAAACAAGAACTTTGTTTCTGCTCTCTACTGAAATCTGCTCTATGACCCTAGCATCACATCAGAAGAAAAAGGTGGGAAAAAGAAAAAAAAATAAATGGTCTGGGTTGCAGCATGAAGCTCTGCCTCTGCTACCTCCTTCGGACTATCGCCTTAAAGGAGTTATCAGTGGGAGTTTAGCTTGGAGATGGGGTTCAAGGGAAGGTCTTCCAAGCTAGCCAAACATCCTCCAACATGCTTTGGTTGGGTAGGAAGAAGAGGTGAGGTGGTAAGGCACTGGAACATATTGCCCAGAGAAGTTGTGGATGCCCCATCCCTGGAAGTGTTCAAGGCCAGGCTGGATGGGGCTTTGAGCAGCCTGGTCTATGGGAGGTGTCCATGCCCATGGCAGGGGGGTTGGAATTAGGTGATCTTTAAGGTCCCTTCCAACCCAAACTATTCTATGATTCTATGATTTTCCCTGATGCCCCCTGTGTGGACCAGGGCACCACAGATGCACGGCCACCCTCCCTGGCCATATTGCCTCCCACAGGAGTCTCTGAGGTGTTTCCCTGACCAACTTATTCTCTGCAATTACCGCTCAGCAATGCACGCTCACTGGTGATATTGTACCTGCATTTCCTTCCTGTTGCCAGTAGGAAGAAGTAAGTTGTTTTTCTTGTTTTTTCCCCCTAAAATGTTAATACGGCTCATGGCTTATTTTAGCTGTCTGAGAAGCAAAACACTCAGATCTTCCCCTGATTGGCTTTAATTGCTTGACTAGATGTCTTTCAGCTGGTAACTATGAAATATTCACAAGTGACATAATCTAATTCCAACTGGGATAGTCGATGATCAGAAGCTAATTTTGCTCGCTTTACCTCCCCCTCCCCTCTCTCCTCCGTACACACTCGTGCTGCTCTTCCATATTTCATTAGTTCACCTGAGACCCTGTGTAGCCTATACGGGAAGAAAAGCAGCGAGGCCTCTTTCATCAGCCTTTTGTGAAAGCACTAACCTGCACTGCAGGGAAAAATCATCTTTTGCAGTGAGGAGTTATGCGCAATTGTTTACCTTATCCTTTGAATTTTAATCCATAAAACCATTTCCTCCCTAAAAATAGAGCTGCATGCTTTCTAAGACAGCAATTTAGCAGCCAGACAGAAAAGCCACCAATATGCCTTTGACTCTGATTTCTTAATATCACATTTTAAAAAGGAACATCTCAGCAGCTCCTCTAAGTGACAGAAACAATATAAAGCTTTAACAGGGGACAAAAGGCATCTTAATTTCTTCACCAAAGAAGAGAATCTGCCAGTGGTTTTATGGACGTACTTACATTTCTTCATGAACTACTTCTAAAAAGTGTGTCAATCCCTTGGATTTCTTCATCCCTGGTCTGGGTATCCCTGCTCTATGCAGGGGCCAGCAGCCACTCTCATTTGATTAATTAGGCACCTGCTCCTGCCAAAGCCATTAGCCGAAGCCTTTGTAGCTGAGGAGGGATGGTTATAGCTGAAGGCAGCAATTTCTAATAGTGAAACAGTCCCAGCATTTCTGAGGAGTGCCCCCTGCGTTGCCCCCGGAGCCTGCACCCTTGCACCCTGGCTGCGGGGGGTCTCGGGGCAGAAACACCCCCCGTGGGACCCACAGCTGCCCTGGAGCTGGTGCTGCCCCCCTGCATTTGTGGGGCTAGGAGGTGTGTTTGCACAGTTGCCCGTGGAGCAGGTTAGACACATCCTGAGGATCGCTAACGTTGCCCGAATTTTCCCGGCCTCACACAGCGCAGAGCCCTCCCTGCCGGGTATTGGGTCTTGGAGCAGACAGGTCATCCGTCTTCCTCCGGCTCAGCCGGATGGTTTCAACAGGAGAAACATCTCGGATCAAACCCAGTTCCAGAATACAACATGCTGTATTGGCCTTACTAGAGAAAATAGTAAAGAATTCCTTCACACATGTGAGGTATTTAATGAATCCAAACCAAAACATTTCCACGTCCCTTTGAATTTCACTGTTAAGGTTTTCTTGGCCCCCAGAGGACTCTCTAATCTTCAGAAGTGAAAGGCCAGTGTATTAAAATAAATATCTTGAGGGGTTACCAGATCGCTGGATATCACCCTTGTTTTGTAGATGAAGGGAGGGTAAACACAGTTTGTTTGTGGAAAGAAAAAAAATAAAAAGAAAGAAAAGAAAAAAAGAGCTGTAAGAGACGAGAACAATTTTAACGAGTTCAAGATGAAGCGTGTCTGTTCCTGAGGAGCACAACTGGGGTGGAAGGAGAGGAGGAGAGCTCCCCGTGGCCGGTTGCCAGCCTGGTACACTCCCCCCTGGACTCACCTCCCCAGAACATCTCTCAGCTCGTGTCTTCACCCAGCGCCAGCTCAGCACCCACCGGGTTGGGAGGATGGAATGGGGGCTTGGGCATCCCTCCTGCCTGCTCCACCACCGTGGCCATGGCCCCGACCGTTCCCAAACATTTAAGTGTTCACAGAATCCAGACTAAACCTGTAAGCCATTACAGATAATTTCAGCCTCTAGTAAAAAAAAAAGGTAAAGGCTGTCCCTAAACTGACCGCAGACCAGGTCCAGCCGGGAGCGAGGTGCAGGAGCACACACCAGCCCCTGTCCCTTCTCCTCCATCCTGGCCATCTGCCTGCAGACACAAAGCCCAGCAGGCACAGCTAAGAGCCGAGATGCCTCCAACCCAGCTCTCTGTGCAGCCCTGGGGCGCATCTGCACAGAGAAGTGCCACTGAGCCCAAGACACGCCCAAGACACTATTCTGTGGCAGCTGAGCCCCCCAAAACCCGCTGGGGTCCGAAAAGCCTATGAAGTGCTTTGCCTGACATAGTCCACCCGGCATCTTTTCATGTTGGTATGATCGTATAGCTTTAGGAAGGGAGTTTGTTTTTAGCTAGCCACTTCAGACAGAAACCTGTATAAACACAGCCCTGTGCAAATATATATAACCTGTGCAAATATTAGGATATTATGCATGCAAACAAACGTATCATTCAGTTCTCTTCCAAGTCAAAGGTCACCAGAGCAAACATTGATAACTGCCTATGTGAGAGCATGATGTCATTTTTCCAGTTGAATTTAAAGGCAGTAAGTAATGAGCAGCGGTAAAACTTAGCTTCCAAAGATTTGATTTGAAAATGTATCATCACAGAGGCTGTGATCATTTGACATGTGAACTGTGGTCATTTTATGTGGAGCTAGTAGTGGTTTACTACAATAGAATACACATCAATACAAGCAGCCAGTGTCTTTGGACTTTACGAGTGTACTGTCAGGTGAAATCAGTTGTTTTAAGTCATTCCTAAAAAGGCTATGATTGGAAAACATTTTTCCCTTACTTTGTGCTGCCTTTTGTTTCCCTGGAGTTTATAATTACCCTTTCTGTGTGGGCCTTTCATCCAGCAAAAGAGATATGAAATAATTTCTGCAACTTTATATAGCAGGACGTAGTACTGAAAATAAATGGAGTTATTCATCCATCATAAGGGGTTTAAGTTTGTCACAGTAAGTTCTTCCTAAAATAGCTGTGAGTCATTCACACTCCTTTTGGCATATTACAATTTTTGCCTATTGGGAATCTTCAAACATTCACTCATGTACCTTTTGATTTGGTGCTAGAGTCCAACCAAAACAGCAGGGCAGCAACCAGCCATTTCCAAATGATTGAAATTCAGCAAGTTTTTGCTCTGAGCACTTAACGTAACTGCAAGTCACTTGAGGCACCTGTATAATTAATAGTATGCTTGGCACTGTTAGGTAGAGAATACTGACACTGGTATTCATATCTTCTTTGACTTTAGAGATGTAACAAGGTCTATTAAAAGTATAATAAAATTGATTCAGCTGCATACAAAGCCACGTAGCTCTGCAGTTTAGCAGCATCAAGGACACTGGGTTTGTTCTGTAGTTCAGAAGAAATATCCATGGCTGTAGCATGCTGGCTAATACGTATCTAACAGAGAAGAGATTTTTCCTTCTGGTGGACCTCCAGATAAAAGTTAAAATAGAGATGTCTAGATCAATATTAATGATTAGTCTCTCCTATCTTGTGGCAGTAGAGAATCATATTTTTGGATAATCAGCAGATTTAAAATAAAATGTAAAAGCAGCTCCCACTTAAATCAGTTGAAATTTTTTGTACAGGTGTTACTGGATCAAGATTTTACCAACATGTCAAGTATCACTGTTAGAAGCACAATTGAGAAGGAAAGTCTTTCCTAATCTTCAGACCATTTCTGAGGTTTTGGTTTGTTTTCCATCCAAAAATGAGTTGGAGAATTACATTTTCTAAAATTTCCATTGTCTGGTAGCCCAAAGTGTTTTTCTTTGGCCAGGCCGGGAAGAAGAAAAAGGGGAAAAACGAAGATTAATAAAATGGAAATAAAACACAACCAGGATACTGACACAAATGTAAAAAGGCAAAGGATGTTTCCATAGAATCACAGAATGGTTTGGGTTGGAAGGGACCTTAAAGATCACCTAGTTCCAACCCCCCTGCCATGGGCAGGGACACCTCCCACTAGACCAGGCTGCTCAAAGCCCCATCCAGCCTGGCCTTGAACACTTCCAGAGACGGGGCATCCACAACCTCCCTGGGCAGCCTGTTCCAGTGTCTCACCATCCTTATCATAAAAAAAGATTTTCCTTATATCTAATCTGAATCAACTCTCTTTTAGTTTAAAACCATTTCCCCTTGTCCTGGTAAAAACTCTCTCTCCATCTTTCTTATAAACCCCTTTTAAGTACTGAAAGGCCATAATAAGGTCTCCCCAGAGCCTTCTCTTCTCCAGGCTGAAGAACACCAACTGTCTCAGCCTCTCTTTGCAGGAGAGGTGTTCCAGCCCCCTGACTATTTTTGTGGCCCTCCTCTGTACCTACTCTTAACAAGTCCATGGCTTGCTTGTGCTAGGGGCCCCAGAGCTGGATGCAGCTCTGTTTTCTGACAAAAATTCCTGTTATTAGTTAACTGCCTGAGAGTGCATCTGGATAGGATGAGTCTAGGAATGATGGAAAGGAGAGCTAGTGGCAAGGCCAACGTTTATTCCCTGGGCTCTTTCTAACCTTTCCCAGCATCATATATGTGGTAAAGGGTGTATTAGGTTCTCTTAACAGAATTGGTTCTGTCTATAGATGCTTGAAAGACAGATTTTAACTTTGCATATATTCCTAGAGATATTTCAGTTTCAGCTGATTTCAATATGGTTCACTGGCTGCATGACAGAATGGAATTTAATGGCAAAACTTTTGTATATACAATGGGAGTACAAAAAGGAAACATAGGTCAAAACCAACAAAACCCAGCTGAGATTTCTCCTGTTTTGTTTCACCCCCACCTTTTCATGGCATAGTGCACAGGAAAACTCCTGGACTCAAACCAATCTTCATCCATCATCTAGGAAATGCAGAAGCCGAAGCATTGTGGGAAAATTCAAAGGTCTGGTTTTTTCAGTTGTACTTGGATTTAACAGCAACTGGGATTTTCCTTGCAGATAAGCCAGTGGGAAAAAAAATATACAGGGGAAATTTGGGACAGATATGCTGGAAAAAATAATTAAAAATGACAGATCTATCAAGTATTGTGTATGCTTATATTAAAGGGCAATGAAGTTTTACAGTTTGAGAGCTGGGAATTTCATTATTTCTGTAGAAGCCAGTTATACCAACTTAAATTACTTTTTAATTAATCCATCTGTTTTACCATAGAAGGGTTAGAAAAGCCTTAAAAACATTTAAAAAGGTATATTCAGGGATTTCTAGTTGTTCCAAAAATTTTTCTTCTTTCTAATCCAGAACTGGACACCACATACTTTATAAAGAAATGAATTGAAGGCAGCTTGTGTGTATTAGGTGCTCTACAGTAGTCTAATATCTGTCCAAAAGAAAAAAAAAATGTACTTGAAGAAAAAGTACCTTTCTACTGAAGAAAATTAAGGTTCATAAGTCATTGAAGGTTATTAAAGCTGGGCTCAATGCCATGTTTTGCCTTGATCCTTGGGATTCCAGTAAAAGATTGATTGTTTTTTTCCCAACAATTAAACTCCCCTGCTTTGTTACAATCACGCAGAATGATACCAGTTAGACTAGAAATAAATTGCTTACATTTTTCTGAGCATGAGGTCTGTTGATTTTGTAACACTAAGCATTTTCTTTCTTTTCTCTGTCATGTATTTTTAGTTATGATAAGCCATACGGAGCATGTCGTGTATTTGCTATATGACAAATTTGCTATTCTTAAGGAAAACCACACTGGCTACGATGGACATAGAATATGTGGACAGGGACCACCATTCTGTGGCTTTACCTTCAACTTTTTCTATTCATTGCTCACAAAGACAAAAAAATTTTGCAGACAAAGCTATTTCTCGGAAAAAAGAACACGAAGTATTTTTCTTTGGATGAAGGATAGAACAAAGCCCGCAGCAGAAAAAACAGCAGTGCTGTGTAGGAAGCAGTTGTATGTGACTAAATGAATGGATGCACAGTTTAGTTTTGCACCTGTGAAGCACTACATGCCGTAGCCCCGTTAACTCTTCAGCTTTATGCCCACTCTTCTTGTCTTCCTCTTCCACACCTCTTTTTGCCATTTTCTCTTAGTTTATCGGAGTCCTTGGAAAAGGTGCCTCTTCTGGGCCAGCTCCTTGGGAGCTTCCTGTGCTCAATGCAAGAGGGAGAGAGGGGTAGCTGCAACTCAAGAGGGCAATGCAGCAACTCCTAAAACAGGTGTCCAAGAGAGGTGGCTGAATTGCCCTCTAAAGGCTTCTATCACTTTTTTTTTTTTTTTTAAGCAGAGCCTGAAAGGTTAAACCAGCCCATCTATTAGGCAAGTGAAGATGGTTCCCACTTGGAGTAAGCAGTAAGGGCATAAATAATCTGTCCTAAGTCGGTGAAACCTGCTACAGTAATTCATCTGGGCTTCAGACAGGCTGAGTTATAGAGATGTGGTTGTCGTAGCACATGAGGTTGAGAAGAGCTTCAAAGCAGCTATTTCCCACTAAGATTTTAGCACAAATTCCAAGTATGAAGGCTTGCAAATTAATAATTCCCAGATGGCATGAAAGAAGCTGCTAAAAATTCTTTTTTTTTTTTCTTCCTTCACCTCTGTAGTTATAAGTAGAGTGGATAACCAGCTCAGAATGGGCATCTAGCTTTTAAACTGATACAGTTATGTCAATTTTTTATCCACATTTCTAACTGCAAGAAAGCCTACAAGCTGATTTGGTGAGTCCCATATGCACAGTGGCTTTCATATCAGATCTGACCAACAGTCCATTTCTCTCTCGGACAAAGCCCAAAATGATCCAAGAAAATGACGGTCAGACTCAGAGACCAACTGTGTGGAAAAGTCAATGTTTTTTCAACATTTGCTGTCAGGCCTAAGTGTAGTCCAGTCTTTTAGCCTCTGTCCCACAGTTAAGAAATTTCACACTTCCCCAACATCAGTAGTTGCTGGAGTGGCTACTATCTTCTTCTACTCTTTTATGTGACACCTTACACGTGTTGAGAAGTGTGACAGTGCATTGGGAAAACATTGCCAGTCACACAGTTTGCTCCCTGGCTGCTTTCCTTTTGTTAGCGTAGCTGTAAATGTCTTCATTATCTAAATATCCATATAGAAACCCCAGTAAAGAAATTCCTTCACAGACCAAGTAGTGAGGGACCATGGGTGAGAGAGCGAGCTGCTCTGCCTCACGTTTTTCAGAGACGGGGGTACTTGAGCTGAAGAAAGCTTCCTGGAGATAAACTTCTGATCTTGCACAGGTTGGGATTGCTGACTGGGAGACAACAGATGCCTCTGGCTGGAAACTGCTCTCCTAAAGACTGTTTCAGCACCTCAGGTCGTTGCAAACCTTCCACTCATATTCCCTGCCGACAAAGTTTCCCATATGAAACTTCTAAGCCTTGCGTTAGTAAAGCAGATGTGTACAGACGAGGTAGTGAAATTTGCATCCAGGATCTGCTTTCTCTTCTGTATTTTTTTAATAACTCATTTACCAAAAAAAGGTGGAGATATCAGCTGAATTCCTGGTTTTCCTCTTCGTTGCACAATTCAGGTGGCTCCAAGACAAGCAAAAGAGGATGGCTAGAAAACACCAAAAATTAGCATTGCCGCAAATGCAAATACAGTCTTCTGTAAGCCTCTTCTAGATGCCTGCATATTCCTTTTTTAAAATGTTGGTGTGAAAATGTGTGTGTATTGTTTCCCTCCTTACCCAAGATATTTGCAGCATTGCTGCTTGTGTTAAAAATTCTCTTCCTTCGACCATTTTTTGACATAGTCCCCATGAAGTAAAGAAATGAAAAAAAAAAAAAGGTAGAAAGAATTTTGGTAAGGGCTCCTCTCCTGTCATCTGGGGATTATTAGTTTACACACCCTCAACCTTTGACCTGGTATTTTTGCTGAAGTCTGAGTGAAGAACAAGCTCCCTTTGAAGCTCTCCGCATCATGTACCAAGGAATGCAGGATCGCCAGCACTTCTGACTGTTTAAAGCCTGGATGAATTATTGTAGCAGGTTTCACTGGCTCAGGATGGGGGCAGGGCTTTTTCCCCTCATGATCAATCAGGAGGGATCCATCTCATCTAATTTTTTTTCCTCCGTAAAAGCTGTCTATCTATTCTCAGTACTCATCAAGGCACCCTCCGTGGAGACATGTAGGCACCCAGAGAGGGCATTTCAGCTGACATGATAGGATGTGCCTGGAGGTGATTATTCCTATCCGCTGAATGCAAAGGGAGACCAGACAGATGAAGTCTGATCGGACAAAATCAGCCGAGCAAAGACTCCAGTTTACAGACAGCATTCGAAAGAAGGCCAACACCCTATTTCTTCAGTGTTTGCAAAAACTCTCTGTTACCCAGGCAAAGGATTTGGGACTACTGCTCCCAAACAAGTATCTTTATCTAAACATTTTTAGACAAGTTCAGTATAAACCATTAAAACTAAAAACCTGGGTTTTTTGCTTCTTCATGTTCCAAATAAACAGAGGGATGAGGGAGTCTTATTTCTAATAATTTGCAAAAATTTAGTCAAATCTTGTTACTCTAAACAGCATTGCCAACTTTCAGAATTTCTGACAGCTCTCACGATAATTCACACTACTTATAAACATCTTGAAATCATCCAATATGCAAGACTTTTTTTAAAAAATGAGAAAATAGTTCTTTAGCCATTATGATTGCAGAGAAAAGCATATCACTGAAGTGCACTTTAAAAATTAATGCTAGAATGTCCTATATGAATTACATCGACAAGTTCATTCCATTCTGTTCTATTTTGTTCTGTTCGACGTTATTCTATTCTACATATTTAAATTAAGACTCAGCCAGGTGGTAATGTCTACACGTTTTCTGAACGGGGAATAAATTAATTAAAACAACATAAAGTCAACAAGCAGTGCATATAAAAGCAATCGTGCATGAAGAAGTAAATATATTCCAGAGGAGATATGTAAGAGCAACAGCAGTTTCTCAGTTGCTTCACTGTGCATTCTAAAGATACTACTTCAAGGACCTATCTTTTCCCACAAATACATATATCAGTAAGCATATTTTTCAGAGGTACGAGCTTAATTCCTATGAGTTAGTGTAGAAGGTGGAAAAGAAAGTATTTCATGAAAAGAATTAGAGCTGCTCTTTGGAACAACATTGTGTTTATAGCCACTTTACTGTACCGGAACATTAAGAATTTATACTTGGATTATTTAGTTCCTACTTTGAAAAAGGACAAAATGGTTACCCTTTAACAAGGACCTAGCAAGTGAATCATGATCTTAGAAATCTGGGTCTGACTGAGTTTGAAAGAAGGGTGCCTTTTTGAAAACAGCCCAGAGTACTTCCCACTTCTCCCTCCCTTACTCAAAAGGGAATCCGAATCCAATGCATTCTGACACGTGAAGTCAAAGGGCACTGGGGCTGTAGGCACAGAAGCCCTGTGTGATGGGAACACCACAACTCTGGAGCAAGCTGGAGTGGCCTGTGGCCATGAGCGCACAACTTGCCCCTGGCTCCCTTCCTCCATCCCTGGCCAGCCTGGGATACTAGGCAGGTCTTCCCTCCTCCCTGCCGCACTCTCCCACAGCTGTCAGGTATGATAAGACTTCCCATTTGCAGCACAGCCTGAATGACAAATAGTCATATGTTTTACCCAGGAAATATCCCAAAACCAGGCAGAAATTCACTGAATTGCACAAGACAACCTCGCTAATGCACTGAGGCTGAAATGGAGACAGTGCTGTCAAATGCGGTAAAGGAGGGAAAAGGCTTAAAAGGCAGAACCTTTGGGAATACTAACAGAAAGGATGCAGATATGCCAATGAGTGCAGCTGAACAGCTTTTAACCAGGGGGGAAATGGGATAGTAATAATGTCCCGGAAGGCAAAAAAATCCCTTCTCTGCTAGGATTTATTTGATACTAACATATCTTTAATATAAAAGACAAGCAAAACCTGAAGAAATGGGTAGCCTGTTTTGTTTGAGCTTTTTGGTCAAATGTGCAGTTGCATGAGTATAATACCACTACCTTGTCAGAAAGGAAGAAAATAAGGACCATATCTTCAAAGACGGAAGGTTTGATAGTAGGTAACTGTAATGTATTGATTTTTCTTGCCCTTGGCCCTGTGGCACAGCAGGCAGGACAACTCAAGAGAGGGTGAAGAAGACTTTTCTATTTGGACAAAAACATTGCTTTTACCCTCCATCCTGCAAAACTGTGTGTTCTGTTTGAATGAGGTTTGTTGGCTGGGGTATGCTCTCTGTCATAGCATCACCACCATTGCTTCAGAATGATAGAAGATAGGGACGAAAGATGAAGATTGATGGTGGCTTTATGGTATGATATGGGTAACATGGATGTGTTGTCTGGAACTGACTCTAAAACTGGGATTCGTCCTACTTGACTTGAGATGTCTACCATAAAAACATTTATACTTGGGTTCCTCACCCATACCTCTTTTCTCAGTCAGAGAAAAGAGGCACTCCTAGGATTTGGCTCTCATGGCATGGATAGAATCATACCTTATGAAGGGAGGTACCTATTTCCAGATGAATTTCACTTGCTAAGTCCTTGCTAGGTAATACAGTCAGATGACCAACTCAGATGTAGACATCTACATCTGGTCAGATAAATCACTTCTGAGTGTCCCGTTGACTGAATTCCTAGTGTAATATGGAAAAAATTCACTGATGTCTGCAAAATGTGCAGGGTTTAGAAAGTAACTGGAATTTTGAAATATGCCTACCTCATTTAGGACTACAAAATCAAGTTACTGGAAACAAGTCTTCCTTCCTTCAACATTTTTCCCGATGTCTTATTTTATCCTTGATAATTGATTACATATGCACACACGTTGCCCTTTGTTGGAAGCCCTTAGAAAGAAATCTTACGTTGTTGAAGCGAAAATGGACCATGGCAAGAAGAAATAAATCAGTGGCTGTTGTGCTCCTGATTTGTCTATGCAATTTTTCTTTTCAACAGTCTACCTATTCTCCTAGAGGTTTGTTTTGTTCCTGACTTGTTGCTTGATAACCTTAATTTGTGATTACCCTCTCATTTTAAAACTCATAATCCAAATGCAATCGACAAATAGCTGGTGTAACTGATAGGTCAGTGTTGCATACATTGGATACGGTCTCTGAGCGTGGAATATTTATTCTGACATTTAGAATGCAGTTTTGCTGCTGTGCCTGCCCTGAAACTATTGGAAGCAAATCCTGAGTCTCAAGAGATTTAAGCTACTTTTTCTTCTCATCTTCTCAAACCAGTTTTTTTCATGTCTTCCCAATATTTTTTCTACACTATTTCTTGCTTTATATGACTGTATTGAGAAGCAGCAAAAAATCAATATGGACTGGTTAGAGCATAACATTTAAAATAGTAATATTAAAGAGTTAAAAGCAATGTACAGAGAGGAAAGCATTTAAATGAAACAGACCAGGTGAAAAAGAAATCCAGTGCATCATGCCCAGAGAATGTGTTTATTGGAGTAGTCTCAGTTCCAGATCAAAGATATTGCAATAGTGGCTGGAATCCATAAAGTGTTTTCAGTGCCAGTAAATGTTTCACAAAACCATGCAGAGAAGTCTAGGATGTTCTTTTTCGGTATCATATTAAAAGAGGAACACCCCCACCTCCCAGAAAAAAACAAACCAAAAAACCAACCAACCAACCAAACAAAAAAAACCAAAACAAAACAAAAACCCAAACAACCTAGATCAGAGTCTGTTAAACCTCTGATCAGGATTTCCTCTATCCTATAATGTGCTAGAAGGCAGTTCTTTCAAATACAAATTCTGCTGTGAAAGAAAAAAGAAAAAAAAATAAGTAGGAAGAAGTGCTGGTCTGCTGAACAGCAGCCACAAACTGCAGCAGGAGACTCGGTATCAGAACCATGCGCAATCTCACATGGGTTTCACAGCAGATCAAGGGAATGACTTTGAAGCGAGACCTTCTGGGTGTTTACTGTGACCTGGAGTTCTTTTTGGCAGAGAGGGAAAGGGGTCCAAAGCAAGAACCTGGGCTTGGTGAAAAAGTGTCTAGAACAGGACAGTTGACCTTGGCTGTCTGCGTATGTGATAGCTAGAACTTATAAACCTGTCAAAAGAAAGGATGTGGAAGATGAACTGAGAAAGTCTAAGCTGCCAAGGTCAGTTTGGGCTACTGGTGTTAGGGAACGAGGATTTATTTCTGAATTATTTCTTCTTTGGCAATGGGCAAAAATGCGGACAAACAACCCAGATGTATGGAATTGACATGATCTATCACAGCAAAACTTGAGAACCTGCATATATGGGAGATTTTCCCCATTCAGCTATACCTCATCCTGCTCCCTGGTACCTCCAGCATGGCCACAGTTTAGAGCATTGCTATAGAAACTCATTTTTGCAGCTGTCTTGCAAATCATCATGTTAAATATCACTTTCCCCAGACGAACATCAGACACTGACAACCTGAAGGAATGTAAGCATAGCTACTATGCTTTTACGATGTTTCTGCAAGGTAACTTTACCATTTCCCCTACTCTCCTGTCTTTGATTGCTTTCTCTTGTTCTTGATATCAGAGTGAAAATGTCTTTACTTGGGAATTTTATCAATTTATGGCCCCAAAATTGCTTCTTGGCCCAAACCTCTCTGTGTCACTTTCTCTCTACTGAAAGACAGAGAACAATGTGACTGAAGTAAGAAGGGTGAAGTCAGGAGTAGGTAAATTATTGCACATTGCTAGGTTTAATTAGATTGAATGTACCATCTGAGTTTGCTAACAATTACTATGTGGCATTTTAGATTTTAATTCATCTCATCTAACTTGAGAGATAGAGACTTCCAGGGACAGTTCTTCACTTCCAAAAATAGATATTTAGTACATGTAGGACAGCTTTGGGATAGAAAGACAGACTTGGATAACTCATCAATGGAATATAGAGTAAGCATGGTAAACAAGGTCAAACACCGATCTTCTATTCAATTGACCTGGGGTGAAATGTGTCATCCTTAAATGCCCAGCTACATCCCTCATGGAGATTTTTCAACAGTTGCTTTCAGCTGCTGTCTGGAGCTGAGAAAAATTCTTTATGCCAAACTGTTTGGGATCATTCCAATTTCAAAAAAAAAAAAAATCATTTGAAAATGCAGTAGGTTGAAGTCAACATCTTTCGTCTGAAAGACTTTGGATTTGATGATTATTTAAAAAGAAATACAATGTATGGATTCTGAGGTAGTTCAGTCTGGACTTCTAACTGGTCAACCGTCAAAAGTTGCATTGTTCCGACCATGCACCCTCTTTGCACATATGGTATTACTATGACTAATTAGTCTGGGGTTGTTTATTTTGCAGGAAGTCTAGGAAAAAACAAAATTTTCTATGAAAGAGCTCTTCAGTTTCTGGCCAGCACTAGCAGCATGAACTATATCACCAGTTATCATAAAGCTCTTCTGCCCAGTAGTCTCCTGGCTCATTTCAATACTTGACCTCATCTCCATTTTCTGCAAAGGTAGTCCAGTAGTCAGATGTTTGGTATCACCCTTGTCTTACATCTCTTTGCTAACAGCTTTGCTTCAGTTATAAGGAGCATGCACATAACTAAACTGTTTTGAGCTGTCACTAGTCACCTTTATCTTCACAACTCTGTTCACACATAACGCTGCCTGCACCAGGCGGAGCAAGTGGGAGCTGAGCACAGTCACTACAAAAACATCTCAGCAGAGACCACAGAGGTCTGGCAACCTGTTCAGCCACCTGAAGAAGCTGAGACCCTGTTTCAGGAATGAAATATTCACATTCAGTAAGAAGCCTCAAAATGTAATTTTCTTTAAAGCTCAAAATTTTCTCGCTCAGCTCAGTTGATTTCAGTAGTTAGGAGTGGACTGAGATCAGAGGCAGTAATACCTCTGGGATAATACTCCACAAGGAAAAAAAAACAATCCCACATGAAATTCAGGGGAAGCTAATGTCAGGAAATCTTACCGAAAGGTTTGTCCCATGAAGATAGCACAACAAGACTCTCCAGCCAAAGAAGAAAAAATTAACATCATGAAAAACATCCAAGCAAAACTGTACCTTGTGCCCTTTGGAAGTTCATCTATCACTTCTGCCTCTCCTAGGCTTAAAAAGAAGGAAGTGATACATAGTTTACGTTTTGCACCGATTTTGTGATTCTGCTAATAGTTAACAATTTCTTGTTAAAAGAAAGTCTTATTCACATTTTGATTTATTGGTCACCCATGTAGAACTCGGCTTGCTAAGGTTCTGCGTGAATACACAGGGCTCTTAAAAAGAGCCATTTGGGTAGTAATATTGATGAAAGACATTTTTGTCCTCTATTTTTTCTATGCCTTCTTTGCTTTTGGTCAGGCAAGTATGTTGACCGAAACAAACCTTATAGGCTTGTCACTGAAGATCTCTCCAGATTCAACCAGCTCTTTTCTGTGGAGCTTGCATGAAAAGTTGCTGTTCAGAAGTGCTGGTTTTTTCCTCCAACAACTTGGTCTATTTCCAGCAGAGGCCTGTGATTGGGGAACCACATTAGTACCTGCGGTGTTTATACAGACCATCAGGTTTGGCTAAAAATTAATGTCTTTAATACAAGAACACATACCTTGAGTCTGTGCCTTTCCACTAATAAAAGCAGAGCATCTTCACAAGTAGAGTACTTTTCAGTGAGATTCGTCTCTCCTGACCAGAGAGTCACAATGAAGATATCTGCGCCTGAGATTATTGAATCGTCTTAAGCTTCATTTGCAGTCAACAGAGAAAACCTCTAGGGTGTGATTCATTAGGCTTATTTGAGATTTTACAAAATGATGAATTGCACTTAGAAGAACATCTTTCTCTCTATTGACTGCAAAACGAGCCTGGGATATTTACCTGAGGTGCTACAGCTCATATCATAGAAAAGAGAGAAAGAAGGAAAGAAGTTTCTTGTGGAAAAAATGCCTCCTAATCTAAAGGCCAGTACTGGTATTTCAGGCCTCATAACTAATACTTCTGACTATGATCTTTATATATAGGACACTGTATTTCTGCTGCCTCCTTTTAACTTGTTTATTGGGTCACTTGTAACAGCTTATTAGTTGCACTCCCGCTTCTTCTGACAACCGTTGGCCCAATTGTCCCAAACTAGTAGGATCTGATTCACAACCTTTCTTGACCTCTCATTAGGATTACAGCTGGGCTCCAGTTTATCAGCAACAGTCTGAAACAATTTTAATCAGTGTTGACCCTCACAGCCAAGCAAGCAACCCTATTAAAATTAATGAGATGGCAACCCTGTAAGAGCAGGCAAGACTGACTGATGGGGAAGCTACCTGATGGCAGCAGAGTCTCTTGACAAATCAGACGCACTCAGGTGTCTTGTCAACTTTGCACTCACTTTATTTTCCCACGAGAGCCACCAGAAATAGACACTTCTGCTTCATTCCACCTAGCACTCACTTCTTCAGGGTGAACAACTGCCCAGAGCACTCCACTCTCATTACTCTCAAAGGATCATGTAGGAATTATGCAGCTATGTCTTGGACGTGTAATTCTGACAATTTGAAGGAACAATTTGTAGGAAAGTGAGATGAAAAGAAAATGCTACGATAGGAGGTGGAAGTTTCCTTAAAAAGCTATTATTCCACAAGAAACAAAGATGAACAACATTTTAATTCTGTATATTTTTAAAAGCACAATATTGATTGTTTGTTCATGATAAAAGTTCATATCAAAAACAGTGTGTCTAGTACTGAAGAATGTAAAAAATCTAAGGTAGAAGCAGTGCCCCCTGAGAATTGCATTTGAACACTTCACGTTCCTCTACTCCTCAACTGGTCAAGGTCATCTTTCTTCAAAGCACATCACAGCAAGGGATTCTTTTTCTACTAAGAAGTAAGAAATTGAAGAATCATGGAAATTAAGTCTGATAAAGAAGAAAAATTAGAGTGAAAATTGTTCAGATTCTTATAGGTGCTGTTCTGAATTAGAGATTGTTTGGTTTTTCTGTTAAATTTAATTGAAAGGTCTTCCCCCCCCCCCCCCCCCCATGGAAAGGGAAGTTCTGTCCTCACATAGCTCTGTTTGGCAACCATTTGTAAGCATTACGGTGTGGCCTACAGATCCCATGCGCGTACAGCCCTGATTTACCATCCCCTCTCATGTCTTCCATGGCTTGGTATCCCATCTCATGAGGTATCACACCAGCCAAAAGAGACCATTTCCAAAGGAGTATGCTGAAGTCTTGAGTCCATTAACTCATAGAATAAAGTTGGATTAACTCCACTGAAACTAGTAGAAAATGCCTGATATTTCTGAAGTCTAATTCTGAGCCCTCAATATGTAAGACCCCAGCACGTACTGGATATTGGAAGTTCATGTTTCTTGGCCGATGATAAGTGCTGCTGATTGGAGAATTCCTCTGGTTAGCATCAGGGACAAAGCTGGTCATCTCTGGTTTTCTTCAGCTTTAATCCTTTAGCTGGTCAGGAAAGCTATTTCAGAGACCATTAGGGAAGAATACATAGAAAGGGGACAGAGGCTTCTGTGCTATGCAGCTTTCAAATTCCCAAGAGAACAAACAGATAGGCTGCAGGGGACCTCTGAAAGGGTGCAATATATAGCAAAATTGTGAAAGCTTTCATGCAGGGGGACTTATTCCATGGTAAACTGGTGGAGAGCTGGAGAAGTAGCTCAGAGCGAAAGCATCTTACGTTTCTTATCAAACACTCCAAGGTTATCGCAAACAACCTCACACAGTTGTGCTGCGGGGCTCCAGTAGGTGAGATTCCTTCCCCAACAACCCACACTGCCTACAAGTTTCCCTCAATAGCTTTTTGTCTGACCTTCTGGGTAATTGCACATGACCTATAATTGCTGAGTTCTTTTTTTCTTTATTTTAATTCAGTGAACAAAAGTGTTTGCCTTAGGTTTTTGAGACTCATTATCTTATTTTCAAGGGCTGATATTAATATTTACTCTGTGGATTGGGTTACCTTTATGTTTTGTACATAGGCAACCTAAAAAAAAAGAGGGGAAAAAGAAAAAAAGTGGCAACCATGGGATTGTTTTCAATTTTTAAATAAGCTGGAGCATATTTAGACACCAGTACTTTTTGCAATTGTCTTTAAAAGAAACTTTCTTAGATATTGTATCAGGTTTTACATTATTTTTGCAAACTGTAAAGAAAAATACTAAAGAACTCCGATGGATGTAGTGACCATGCAATTTCTTATACAACTATTACACAGGCAGCTCCCCCACCAGAGAAATAATATCCTCAAGTATTTCAGACTGAATATTTATGAAGGCTCAATGAAGTGTCACATTAGAAATTCTGCAGCTCCATTTGTTAATGGTATATGGGGCGAGTTGGAGCAACCAAACTCAACCTTGATTACAGAAAGAAGGACAGGATGGTAGAAGTCACTCCTGAGCATAACAGCCTGGGAAATTCTGTACAAGCAGGCAGGAAAGACGCAGAGTTGTGTTTCTGCAATCAGTAAAGATAATAGGAAACTAAAGATAAGTGTGCAGGACCCAGGCAGTGCTCTGCAGCATCTAATAATAGTTTGTTCCCTGCACCTGGAGTCAACAGGACTGTGTTGTGGGGGGATGAAGCATGGAAGGGATGGAAGGCAGTGGGTGACTAAAGGCAGTTTGCTTTATGTTTTATAAAATCTCCTTCTTCCTTCCCTTCCTTCCAAATCTGAGGTACTGAAATTTGCTTCCTTCAGACAGCGTGAAACAATCTCCCCATCACACACGCGTCCTCCGTCTCAAAATTTATCAAGGAAACAAAAAAGAGAGGGACAAATACCCTGATCAATGGGGATGGGAAAGCGGAGTGAGATCCTCTTCTCTATAAAGGGTCTTGGCTTTGCATAGAACCTTTTTCCAGCCATCTCAAGACTGAGGTACTGACATGGCCCAGAAGCATGAGTTCTCTGCTGTTGGAGGCTGAGCCAAACTGCTTTGTGAAGGAAAGTCTGCAAAGCACCGGTGACTGCTGTCAGCAAGATGAGCGTGGAAGTGGAGAGTATTGTTGCACTGTTGGTGGGGCAAGGGACTGTGAGTGGCTGCCAAGTCACGTGGCAACAGTACATCCCTCCTATGTCCCTTTTCCTCCTTCATTCAGTAAATCCATCACTCAGGTGTAAATAAGAGACACTGCCATAACGAGTCAAAAAAGAAAGCAGAATGGTAAGAGCAAAGAGCGTGCAAAATATACTTGTCTGTTTTGAACTAGTGGTGAGCCAGAAAAACCAGTGAGGCAACTCATGCCTAGTTATTACTTTTCTCCAACAAAACCCTGCAACAGCCTGTCTTTTAGCCAACGGGACTCATGGCACAGCTGACATTGGCAGAAAATACATGTGGATTTGTCAGGGTGTGCTCAAAGAGCTGTGGGAGCCGGGGGGTGCTTGCGACAAGCTCCTTGCTGACAGCACCAAAATTTCAGCCCTGCAGCTCCTAGGCACTCGCTTTGACAAAGAGAGAGAAGCAAGAGTCCCATGGTCACCCCATTAATGACTTCCAGGGCCAGAGCAAGACAGCTGAGATGCTGTCAGCACCAGTTGCACTGACACTATGGGAGATTGTGGTGGTAATAAGAATTAAAGTTAATCAGGATTTATCAGAAATAATACTGAAATAAAAATTTTCTCTCAGAGTCCAATGTAAGACTAGGATCACTTAGGATACAGGAAAAGGAGAAAGACAGCAGAAAGCAGTTTATAATCTTAACATCAGTTTGGCTATTTGATTTTGAACTAATATGTGGGTGGATGCAGAAATGAGGGAAGGAGAGGATGCTCATCAACACTCTGCTGCTAGAAGTTGTTAATAGAGGAAAACCAGACTATTGGCATTGATTTTTATGATCAACTCTTATTCTGTTCTTGGAATCACCAATGGCCTGGGGATTTAATGTTCCTGAAGACTTAGATAGTTCACTCTGATTTTTTAGAGTAATATCAGGAGTGGAGGGAATGCATAAAAACAGTCTGTGTTGATTTGTATTGGCATGCAATCTAATTGCCTTTCAATGTCTTTGTTAGGAAAAAATCAGTGCAAAATAGGCAAGGGTTGGAGTTTTTTTGTCCTTTTTTTTTTTACATTTTTAAGTGCACCAAGTTAAATTGTACCATGTGTCTCACTGAAATCTAGTTCTGCTTCATGGTGCTAGTGATTTTGAAGGCAATACAACTACCTGGATTGCAGTCTCAGCTATAAAAAGAATTTAAACTTTTTAGATCACAACACAAATGAAACAGTTTACATTAGGAAATATTTGCAATGTTTATTTTTATGTCAGCTCTTTGGTCTGACCAGGGATGTTGGATATTTATTCAGGATATTTTTCCCTGAGTACTTCTCCTTACCTCTTCCTGTCCCTCTTACACACATATACACCCTGCAGACTTTCCAGGCAGGTTTGGAGCCACCGAAGGTAGCTGCTCATTCAGCTAAGACGGAGAACTCTTAGTAATGATTTCTTAAAATAGTTAACTATTAACTAGTTGAATGCCTGATGAAGTCATGCATTATGCTTTAGGTGCTTAAACTCAAGGAGTGAAATATTTTCCTTTTCTTTAATTAGAAAAAAATCAGAAGAGTGATACTAACCCGTTTACAAGGAAAGGCAGGGATTTTAAGTGCCAAAAGCCTGGCTCCCTGTTTAGCCCAGTACACCCTGTGGCTCTCTTCAGCTTCAGGCAATACGTAGATGATCAGCATTTGGGAGAAAAATGTAACAGCAACACTGAAGTAACCCATATGCATGCTTGACTAAAAAAATATTAGTCTGACTTTAAACGATGTTAGTCAATGCATACGCGATTCTTGTTGCCTTCCATTTTTCTCTCTCACCGTTGTTTTCCCTCCAGATCAGTTCCTCTTCACCTCCCTTATTTCTTCCCTTTTATGGTACAACCCTTTATCTGATTACTGTGGGAATACAGTAACTACTTGATCTGTTTCCTTACAAGTATATACATTTATACCTATCTGGATTTAATTCTTTTCTCCACTTTCTGACAAAGGGCCAGTCTTCTTTATTGCAGACTTCACATTTCAAGCAGCTTCCAACCAGCTGTAAGGGCTCAGAAAGAGAGCTCTGCAAAGCAGCTTTGCTTATGATTTGCTCCACTTCCACTCCGTGGGACCGCCTAACAACTAACATGCAGACAGCCCATCCCAATGAGCCGCGAGCACCCTGCCCAATGCAAACCCACCCTGCCTACTCGGACAGATGGGTTCTCACATATCACACAAAGGTATTTCTCAACTATTCTGCGTCCACATTTGCTAATTCGTTACCTGCACAGATGCCTTCAGCAGACGAGAGAGACACACTCGGTATTACCTGGCCTCCTAAATGGTGACCTGTCTGTAAAAGGATAATTAGGTGCTCACTCTGAGCTGCAGCCATACGTTCCTTTTTCACCTGAGATTGGCATCTATTCCCTTGGACCAAGATATTCCCTTTTATTGTAGACCTGGTATAAAATCAGATTTCAAAAGCTTCTTTTTCACATCATTAAACTGTTCCTTTCCTTTTGCTACTTTAGAATTCCACTTCTCTAGGGTATTTGGACTTCCTTGTGTTTTGTCACCTACTATCATTCAGCAGAGAAAACATTTTTTCCATGGAACAGTAGGGAGAGGTATTTTGTCCTCTTCCTGTCGCAACATGCCCTAAAACCCACCATAAACCATAGCCTGCTGCCTCTTGTGCAGGAATTGAGATTGACATGTCCCACAACCTGGTGAGGCCCGAAGTTGTACAGGTCTGAGAAGGTAGTGATGTTGAGGGTCGCTTCTTACTGCCAGGCAGGTGACACCATTAGAAAAGGAAGGAGTGTTTGTAAAGACTCTCTGAGCTTATTATCTGGGTAGAGCTTTGTGGAAGGATGTTTTTTTTTTTTTTTTTTTTTTTTTTTGTAAGCAGCATGTCCAAAAGTTTGTTTTGCTTTTTTTTTTTTTTTTTTTTTTTTTTTTTTTTGGATGAGGGGGAGGTACAGAGAGATTTCCATCCAGCAGGTCATGAGCAAGTCCTTAAGTTCTTTCCCGGTGATGGCCACACCTCAGTGTGTGTGATGGTAAGAGAGATCCCTCCAGCCAGCCAGCCTGGTGGGACAGCTTCCTGAGGAACTGGGGGAGTGCTTCATGCCTACACTCACATTGCATTCAAAGCTCTTAATCAAAGCAGAATTTCTCTTGATTAAAAACAAGTGTTATGAATCATAGACAGTTGCGAATGACTAAAAAACTCTGTTATTTGAGGCCTGGAGCTAGAATGAACTGGAAAAAAACCAGTGAAAAAACGGGTTTATGGACTCTTGTATTCTTTCTTTTCTTATTGAGATGCTTAAAAAAAGATATTTTTTTCTTAAAGAAAAAGAATTTTATTTTAGTGTATGGTGACAGTGTTTACTCTGAGTGTACAGAGCCTTTTATGAAAGATTTAGGCACACTTCTCTGAAGACTGATGAAAACATGAGGATAAAATAATTTGAACAAAAGTAACGCACCAAAATTTTTGCGGTCTCTTTTTTTTTCTATGTCAGGTCATTAGTTAAATTCACTTTTCACATTAAAAAGCAAAGTTCCTCATAGTTTAAGACATTTTAGCTCTCTCTAAGAATAATTCAGTTCTATCTGCAGTTAAGTTCAGCAATAGAGAAACATGTTTTTAGTGTCAATGAACTCACATTTTGAAAAGAAATGATCTGAAAAGTTATCTGCTTCGAAACAATGGAGCTTTAATAGTAATGACTGACAATCACACATTATATTTTATATAATTAGAGACCTGTACCACATTTTACATAAGTGACCTTATCCCTATGCGATTGGCAGGGATTACTGTCCCCAGTTTGATAGGTAAGACAACTATAGAATAGAGATGGTAGGTGATATATGTGATATACAGTGCGATGTATTATACAAACATAAAGTTTGCCAACAGATTTTCTAATGCTTTAAGCTTGAAGGGTCGGGTATGCTAAAGGTATCTAAGTACTTAGTATTTAAATTTGCCTAAAAAGAGCTAAGAAACTGGGCCCACTTCCCATTTTAAAAATTAAACAGCGTTTATGCATAAATTATTAAATCAACCTGTAAAAACCTAAAAAACCAATGGTGTGGACAACAAAACAGTAAGAATGGAAGAGGGAAAGATTCATGTGGCATAAAATACTCAATGATGTAAAATTCCACTTAGCACTTTCATAGAAAATGCTCATGAGATGCATCAGAGTCTATTCAGAAAACGCATTCTGTCAAGTAGGCGTCTTATGTCTGAACATGTTTTTTGAGTAAAGTATCGCAGCTTTCCTGATTCTTGTAGTCAGTAACAAAAAACTTCCTGCCAAACACCCACAATGTTTATAGCTATCTATTTTGAGATTATTTCATAGCCATAATGGAAACAGTAGGTGAAATAAACTCCTGGAAAGCATGTTCTTTAAAATAATATTGTGCATATGGATATCTAAAATGATAAAACAGAATCATTACCAATCTACCAGCACATTCAATAAATTCTTGTTAAAAATGCAACAAAAATAGTTCGCATTAAGGGATGTAGGCAATGTTACAAGCACAGGAAAAAGTACAAACTCAATGTCCCCAATGTACTAAAGTTTTCCAGATGTTGACACTGTGTCTCAGATAACTAGACAAATGCTAATTCCAACACAAATGGCCAACCAATGAAAGAATACAGAAGCCATCCTATTACACCCAGCCAAACCATAGATGCAGTGCTGACAAGAACATATTTGCTCAGGGAGAATAAAAAAGCCACAGAGGAAGAGCCAGGAGTTATGTCTCCCTTGTGGTAGGCACTGTATACCCTTGTAATAAGAAGACTGTCTGCAACTCAGCGGGCTTACATTTCATGCAGCTTGGCTATAGACAGTCAAAAATAGGTTACTTCAGCCTTGTGAGGCTCCATTATTGTACAAATCTTGGAGATTTTAGAAAAAAAACACTGTGTGTTTAACTGCTCGTTTTAAGAGTCCTGAAGAAGCAACAGAAAAATTCTGCCATTTAATTTTTAAGTCTGGAAGACAATTCATGTGGATACCTTCTCAAATGGGATACCTATCTGTAAGGGTAAAAAAGCATTGTAATGGGCAGAGTTAACATTAGGTGAGGAGGGCCGTAGTCCAGTTTTAACACACCTCCATTTTACCAGGGTCAAAAAGAGCAAAACAGTTATTTACTTCTCACAGTACTTAATAAGGAAGATGAAACTTATTGCCACAGGATCTTGTAGAAACCAGAATAAAATATGACCACAAAGAGATTGAATAAATGAATGAAGGACAAGACCATGGTGACCATGAACCCAGGGTAGGTCAAGACGGAAAGAAAGTATGTAATGGTTCAGGCCACTTGTGAGAAGATGGTTTTATGTGTCTAGTTTACACATGATTCGAAGTAGTTTACGTTGAAGCATATGTTCCTGTTTAATCACTGGGGAGAGTTAGGTGACTTCTGAAGGTTGTTCAAGTGCCTGAAGGTAAACTGTGCAAAGCCACTGGGATAGGCTTCATTACCACAGAAGATCAGTGTGTTTAATGCCCATGTGGCTAAATGGAGAAGCAAGAATTGAAAGGCTTTGATAAGAAAAATCCTTTGAATTCTTTGCTTCATCTGCCATTTACCTTACTCTCTAATAAGAAAATGATACGAAGAGAGCCTTTATCTGTTTTCACAAAGTGCCTGTGCTAGTGTTTTCATTATGTAGCTCAATAAGCAGCTTCCTTCTCCCTGCAAAAATAAACCTCTCCAAAAATCATGTTCATGGTATACAGATCTACATGCACAAAGAGATTTTTTTCCCATACAAAGACAATTTCAAATGTCACTGCATCATATCCAGTGCAGGAAAATGCAGTTGTAACAATTTGTTTTCTGTGATAATTACTCCTCTAGGCAAAGAGTGATATTGCCATGTGTTTCAGTTTAAAATATTCTTGCTTTACCTTTCTTTTTCTGTAAAACATTAAGAATTGTTTATTCTTTCTGTGAGTGGTCAAAGTTTACAACTAGGCTTTAAGAACATTCCTTCTTTTTTGATAAACACCTGCTTTTTCATTTAAAGAGCTCAAACCATAGTCCAAGTTAATCAGCATATAGATTTGGACTTCCAGATGTAGGACATGTTAAATCACTGCGGCTTTTAAGTATACAGGAAATCCTTTTGAAAATGCTTAGTGCATATGGTACTTTTGAAGTTTTTCAAGTTCATTTTCACCCTTATCCTTCCCTCCCCCCAAACTTTCTCCTATGCTATTTGTTTGCATTTTGCATGCCCCTTGGATGGTGATGCCACAGACCTCTGAAGGCCATTTAGTTGCCTAAATACAGGCACACAGTTCTGTGGCAGATGACATAGTTTATCCAAGATACGTGCATGGCAACAGCAGACATGACATGGGACAGCTGGGAAACCCGTGTCTTCCTGGAATAGCAGGAGATATAACACCGCATGCCTATGTTCAGGCAGCTGAATCCTGCTCTAAATGCTGGCAGCATACCACAGCGTACACCTACCTCTGTCTAACCTCAAGTTACAGTCAGTGGTCAGCACTAGGCCAGGACACTTTCCACTCAAAGCTGGCATCTGAAATGCTGTGAGTCATGCCCAGAAGATCTGTTTGTTTCGGTTGACCATGAAAGGTGTAAACGCCAAAAGCTAGGTGAGATGAGTTACACCTTAATGTCCACAGAAACTGATGTAATCTGTGAAACTCTGGCCAAGTCTGGTGTTACTTTTTATGAACAGAAAAAAGTTTGGCCCTGTGTTACCTCATTTTTATTTAACATTTTCTATGATTAATTGCCATAATTAAATTCCTTTACTTTACCTTAATGAAGAGAAATTAAATGTTTTCCCCTTTTCCACTCACATTTTTGTTTGGCTAAATACATTTTTCAGGAGTGAGCAAGTAACCCATTCTAATTTGTGAATTATATAAATATTTAGGGTTATTTAACTGCTCAGGCTTTTACAACCAGTATTAAAGTAATTCTAGGTTGCCACTCCTAGAATTTTCTGTTTATTAATATGTTTATGTGCCCTGATGGGAATAAGATGCTACATGCTCTTTGCTGGGGAGTATATACTGCATAGTCATTGCAAATGTTTCACAGATTGATTTTATATGAGATCATAGACCAACTCATTATATAAAAGAAGCTTTAATGTACCGCAGTCTTCAGTGTTGGTATATGAAATATGACACACACCTTAGGTACTGTATATGAAACATATGTCTGTCCCATATAAGAATTAAGGGTGCAATGCTTTCACGATAAACACCTGTTGCCAGTCTATCTAAACCATGAGTATCATTATCACAGGATCTGAAACCCTTTACCCTCATGGTGGCTCTGTGACATGCTGCTATCCCCGTTTTAGTGAATATGGGGACAGCACAGCACAGCCCAGCAAAGTGACACCCCAAGGCTGCAAGGGAAATTTAAGCTAATATGAACACTGGAAACTTTATCACCCACCTTAGCCTGTGTCATCCATGTTCTTCAAATTCCAGAAATATATATTATTAACCTGTATCTCTTACTTTAGTGGGTTATGGGGTGATTTCTTTATCAAGATTTTTATTAAACTTTCTTCTAAAATCTTATTATAATGTTGTAATAATCTTAATCTTTGGTGCACGTATTACATGCAGGATAATGCTTAGTACTTAAATTTGATGATCATCATAATGTATTCATAAAGGAGAATTTTAAAACTTCTTGTTTCTAAAAAGTTTGCTTTGAATTAGTAACTCATATGGGGTGAATATAAGAGGATACTGAAGTCGATTAATAATGCTGACAAAAGAATTCATTGGTTTGAACTAATCTGGACAAGTTTAGGCAGGAAATCGGCAATGCCGCAGTGGCCTCCCTTTAGGAGTGAAGGGACAAAAAGCTCAACTGGTTTGAGGGTGGTTGCTCAGTTTACCAGAAAGATTGTCTGAAATGGCAGAGAATCAGACTCAGTGACCCAGGAAGCCTTTTCCAAGCCCTTACTCCTCATTTGAACTTTCATATTTCCTGCTGTTTAATTACTTTCTTTTTTAACTTCTTACAGGAGACCTTCAGCATTTTTCTTTCTAGCTTTTTATTTGTTTTTAACGAGGGAAAAGATTATGTTTAAAGGTTTAAGGTGGACTTCACTGAACTGTCTTCTCTTGATTCCTTGTCTTACTCTCTTTTGAGTCCTTTTCTTTGTGTTGGTATTTGTCTATTTCTCATTGATTCACTCAGTTCCACTGAGTAGCTTTTCCTTTTAATTCGCTGCATTACTCATTCTTTCAAGGCATTATGTATCTGGAGGAGACGAAATATAATGCAGCTTCAGTGAAGCGCTGTAGTTTTTCTTCCTGTCTTCTTCTACACATCCACCTGATGTATGTGCATGGGGCACCAGCAGGAGATTTGAGGAGGAGTTTGCAAAACCAGGAGAGTCACATTGATAAAGAAAATCTAAGAGAAGGTAAGTCACCTTTATTAAAACCAAGCCTCTGGATTTTATTGTTTGGTTTTTTTTAATCCAGGAGAGAGAAGGATTCCTGGTAAAAATCAGACATCAAAGGTTATGAATAATTCATCTTTGTAAGGTCAAAAGTAAACAAAACTCTCCCAGAGACAATCTGAAGTATTAGGACCTTATCCATCAGTGTAGCTGCTCAGCCCCAAGTGCTATGAAGCCAAGCAGAGGCTCCAGATCAGGAGTTCCTATGACAACACCCAACACTCCTATTCTTTATGAGGGGGTAGACATAGAGGTCGGGGGATCTGAACAGTTTGAACAAGGCTGTTCCAGCTTCTGCTTCTCATTTACCATTACTCGCTACTGCAGTGGTGCAAACTGGGAGAGAGCTTCTTAATACGGTGAGATAGACACCAGTTTGGAAGACTCTTTTTAGATGACTCTCCAGAATCAGTGAACCGCAACCCCTTCACTAATGTGGATTAAAGGCAAGAGGCCAACTGCAATAAAAACATGGTCCCGGTCAGGTCTGAAAAGCATCAGCTGGATCATCGCGCACTACCCAAATCTTAGAAACTGTCCTTCTCACACCAGTTATGAGTTGTGCTGATTCTCCAATCACAGCACAAGTCTGGCCCATAATGTTGCAGAATTTCCACAGAAGATGCGTGAAGATGAGGCCTGATGCAACATGGTGCTGAGCAAAATCCATTGCTCATGACACCTATTCAACAAGAGTGCAAACAGGGCCTATTGTGTATCTGGGAGCAATTCAATGGGAAATAATGAGAAACCTATGTGCTAGACGTAGGAAGCAAAAACTGAAAGTTACTGAATGAGAACAGAAAAGAAAACCTTCAAATTTGGAAGCTTTCACCTGTTTTTTTTAAGGAAAAAAATAACAAAAGTGGTTTTAATAGAGGATACTCTAAACTAAAACGAATATTTCAAGTAGGTTGTGCATTAAAAGTAATCACACACGTGCTTAGAAACCCAACCCAACTGATCTTGTTCAGGCGAAAGCCCATCCACCCACAATGTAGTTCTTGCCTGAATAAAGCATCCTTTATTGACCCCTCTTTTGTAACATAAGGCAGGATTCAGTTCAAGATTAGGACATCTAAAAAAAGATAGCATTAGCATCAGCGGTTGCCTGCTGATTGATAGATGTTTAAACGTTATTTTAGATGCCATCGTGCCTTTTGCTTGGACCTGCTTCTCCATAAGATCTCCCATGACTTCTGTGTCATGCCTGCCAGTCCTTTAAGGATATGCTGGATGTCTTGGCATGTCTCAGTTGACATGAGGCACCTACCTTCAGGCTGAGTTTAGCAACCGATTTTCTCCAGTAGCTCAAACATAGACACTTCAATTCACATGTCTTAATCCCAGGCTGAATCCTGCCACCCTGTTGTCCAGTACACCACTGGGAAAGAGCCATGGTGACATTACATGTGCAATTGTAACAAAACAATAAATGAAGCAAAGAGCAGAAGCATTGCTTAGTAAATGCAGTAATGATGGACAATAATTCAGCTGGAGCATTCGCACTGACCTGCAAGAAAAGAAGTGATGAAAGGACAGTACGACAGAAAAGATATGAAGCAGAAAGAGCATTTTGCTGACATTTTTCCCTAAACCACATCATTTTACAAGAAAAACCTCTCTGAAAGTATAAGATACATGAAATAAAGACCAGGAGGCTTTCTGTCATATTTTTGGTGTTTGCTATATCATATCTGCCATTCTGGTATGTGGACAACTCTGAAGACCAGGTGGCACTCATATGATAAGGCTTCGCATAGCGCAAAGTCCCTAGCTATTCATAAAAGAAAGGTCATAGAAACAAAGGTAGGTTGATTGAAGGAAAGTGATAGAGATGTTCACATCAGATAGTGTGCAGGACAGATGCATGAATATTATTAGAATAATTCACGATGAGTCCCCATGGTGAAATGAGCAGCAGGTGCTGGGCTGCTGCAGGGGAAATTAAGCAGGCAGTTTGAAAGAGCAGATAGATACCATAGCCCTGGGACACATTCGTTATAGCAGAGGAGATGTGAGCACTCCCTTAGCACACACAATTACACTCTGCTGATTTGAAAACAACTGATTTTATTGTGAAAAATAAAGTCATGAGTGGCCAAAAAGCCAAAAGAGCTCTTGATGTTTTCTGAGGGCAATAACTTTTCTATGAAATGGAAGCACCAGACAAGTCTGGAGCTATTAAAGGTGGGCTTCAGGGAAGGCATTATTCTCAGATTTCAGGACAGGAGCCGTTGACAGTGCTGGTCAGACAAAATTCCCAATACCCAGAGAAAGGGTCTTTTTTCTTCAGAGAAGAGAGTCATTCAAAAAGGAATAAGATGATTTTAATAACACTGGTACCTCTACAGAATGAATACTTCAGCTCAGATTTTTCTTAAATGTCTCCAACACATTTATCTTATATGGTGGCAAATGAAATCCCATTTTAGTAAAGGCCAAATACTGCTCCCCAAGAGGTAAATTGAGAATAAATTCACTGACCTCAGTGGAGCTAGTGTGGATTATACTATTGTGTCATGAAATGAAAGTACAGTTTGGCTCTTGCTCTGCTAAGCAAGGGAACTGTCAACTTTATAAATGAAACCAGCCACATAGCAACAGCCTGGTTCCCCTCATCCAATGCACACTCTGCTTTTGATTTCCATTTGTATTAAGGAAGCTTTATTTGAATCATTAAGCGTTTCTGTATTAGCACATCTGCCTTTGACTATAGAAAGCAGTGATATGGCTTCCAAAAGTAGCAGACATGTCAGCAGTGAAGGAAGAAAAGGGAAGTTCCAGGAGAACAGCTTTAAAACATTGTAAAACATGTTAGTTATAACTAATTATTTTAATCCATATATTAACTGGCTGAAAATACAAGATGAATTGCTAGATTTTGTAAATACATCAAAGAGTTCTGCTTACATCAAAAGACATTCACATTCTTTATCTATTATGCTTAGGGCTTAAGATTTCCTATTCAAACCAGTTGTCATTTTTTTCCTTTGAAGAGCAGATGCTATAAAAGAACATTGATACTTCAAAAGAATGTACCTTGTGCATGGGGTAGCACTTAGTAAAAATTTTGTCTTATGCTCCTCTCTCCCCATCTTGCAGAGGAGAAAGATGAGACTAGTTACTACTTATTGTCAAAAGTTCCATTACCATTATGTAAAAAAGAAAATTCCTCATATTTTGCCCCCCTTTAGCCTGTTCTATACTTGTTTGAGAAAGAGGAAAGGCCTGGATTCATACCTCCTTGGACAAAAGGGCTAGTCCACTTCCACTAGTTTATCTTGCTAAGCCTAGTGCTATAGTTGGGGAGCCTTACTGCTGTGCAGTCTTATTGCGCTTTTACTTCTGGAATGGTCAATACATTGAAGAAGGTCAGAATTGCTCACCTGAAGCTGAAATCAAATCAGGGGTTTTGAGACCTTTCCCATAAGATTTTGGTGAACTTTGAGTCAATCTCATAATCTTCAAGCAGAACTGAGAATTACATCATAGAAATAACACAAGGTAAGGGGAAATGCGACGTTTTCCCCATCAGAGAATACTAAAATGGCCATAGAATTTGGAATACAAAGGTGTCAGGAAACATAACTAATGATTGTGAGACAATAAAGATGTAGAGAAAGTTGTATGATATAAATTAAGAGCAAACCAAGTCAAAACTTGCCAAAGGGGCAATCGTGCTAAGGAAAGGTTGCTGCAAATATGATGGACCCAAGCTCTCTCAGTTTAAGGTAAAGGAGAGGCCAATTCCCACAGAGTTCAGTTTGGATGTTAGGAAACTCTGGAAGGCAGGACGTATGAAAGATACAGGAGGGCAGTGCAGCGCTGGAACAGGTGCCCGGAGACATTGTGGAATCTCCCTCTCCAGAGGATTTCAAGACAACTCAAGACAATGCCAGAGCTAGTGACTGGCAGTAGCTCAGCTTTTTAGCTAGATTATTCCAGAGGCTTCCTCCAAACATAGTTTCTACAACTCCATGTTTTGGTGACTGAAGGGCAGCATCTGCTTAGCATCACCATGTACTTTCTTGGAATGAATCTTGCTTACAATATGGCAATACTTTGTTCATGCTGAACATGAAAAGGCAGATCTGATGTACTGGGGTGTGTTTGTACTCAATATAAACCTGTCATATTATTGGCATTTTGTCCAAAATTTGTATAGCAGAAAGCTTCCAGTCAGCTTCTCCAAGCATCTTTGACACCCATGGAGAGGTTGCACAAGCATTCTCAATGCCAGGAATTGCTTCTTTAAGTACAAATGGGATCTAGTCTTGCAAGTCTTACTGGTTTCCATCCCCTAGTCACCCATAATAGTTAGTACTTTAACTACTGTATTCATTATTCCAGAGAAATTGCTAATCTTAACAGGAAACAATCATTGAAAGGAAGCATAACTAGTTCATATTTATGTAGAAGCTTTTTTTGTTGCCACTCCAACTTATTAGAGTAGGTAGCTACCAGCTTCACCTCTCTGCAGTGGAGTTACCTCATTTTCTACAGCTCTAGCCTAGAGCAGTTTGAATAATCCTACAACACATCTAATAATTTTAAGCAAACTGTTCTTATTGACAGACAGGATTGTTATGACTACATAGTGTAACCCAAATACTTCACCGAGTTAATCTCTTCTATAAGATAATGCATTCATTTTAGAAAAGTATGCAGTCTTATTTTAAAATTGCTGCTGTTGAAGAATTATTCTAAAAAACCCTGTTCCAAAGTTCACCTGTTCTGGCTATTGCAATTTTGTATTGTACTTCTAATTTGATTTTATTTCATTTCAGCTTCCATCTACTGTATTTTGTTATATCAAAGGTAGTGCCTATGTAAACAGTGTCTAAACAGTGCCACTTATGTTAGTTTTCAAAGAATTTATAAAAGCACACATTAACAATTTGATATAGTCTCTTATGTGCTTGAAATTGTACAAGCACTTTAAACACTGAATAGGAAAACCAGTTCAGGTTTCTCTTCTCTCTATTATTACAAGTAAATGAAGATCAAATAAACTAGAATGAGAAAAGAAATCAATGAGAGAAAGTACAATACACATATGAAAGCTCATTCCCATTAGTTTATAGTGACGGTAACATTGGCTGGCTCATTTTTAATTTATATCAGAGGCAATACTTAGGCATCTAATGCAGTTCAGTCAGTTGGAGATGAGAGTTTTGTCTGAACTATTTAACTTTTCTAAAAGTTTAGAAAGGGAGGATCCCAGAGGTGCTTCTTTTCTAAGTGATGAGCAGAGGTTTAACCCTTTGACTCATACAAAGTTTAATGCAGATTTTGTCTCCAGATTCCCATCTCTCCCTCCCCCACTCCCACTTGTTAAGGATAGCATGTGTAAATAATAAGAAAGCAAGCAACTTCGTTCCTGATAATGTCTGAAAGAGGCTATGGTTGGTCTTTATAAATATATTAACAAAGAAAATCCCATGGTGTAGAAAGTGTTATTTAGGTTAAGGAACTAATATAACCTGGCCGTAAAGAAGCTTATGCTGATAATTAGAAGACTCCTGGAGATGATTGCAGTGAAGATCTGGAATAGCTTTCTACTTGGAGGCATTAAGGAAAAAAAAAAAATCTAATTAGCTGTAAAATAGGGCTTGATCAATTACAAACCTATGGGGTTACATGATGTGACTGCCAGAAATGACAGGGGACTGAACTCATTGAAGTCCCTCTACTGCTTTGATTCTTACTGGAGTATTTCAACCCCTCTCAGCCTCCTGTTTGTAATCCTCATCCCTTAATTTCTGACTTCGGATATCTAAAGCCAGAGCTATTATACATCTGAAGGTCGCCTGCCTCTGCAGAATTCCTCCTGTGGGACACTAGTTGTATTCATGATATGAGAGAGAATAAACAGGATTGATAATTTCATGAGACATTTCAGTTCATTGCATCATATTCCTCTCTGACCCAAGCCCTCCAGACCGGTAGCTTCACCATCCTTTTTCACAGCAAAGTGTGCACTTCTTCATCATGGGTGTGTCTCTCTAGAAGTGTGTTCACTAGGTAGGTGTAAAACTGTAGGTACATGTCTACTCTGCCTGACCTCTTCCTCTGCTAATGACATTACTGACTCAAGACTTGCATAGATTTCTTTCAGTGATGATTTTGCCCACACTTCCATGAGGAAAAGGGAGGTTCCCTCTGTCTTATTGCACTGCCATGGGTACACATATCCTATTTTGGCATGCTGAGAGTATGACATCCCGTCACCTGCACCTCTTACCTGAGACAGCAGCTACCCGCCTGCACCCTCACTGGCTCATGTGTCCTCTTGCAGTGGAGAGCATCTCTGGACTTCAAGGATCCCAAGGGAACCTGTGGCCATGTGCTTTTGTTATAGTGTCCTCCACAGGGCTTCTCAAGCGTGTTAAGGGTAACACCAAAGAGCTCTCCAGCTGCATCTGTGTGTCCAGCTGCAGACAAAGTAGGCATGTACTTCATGGCATTGCCATCGTGTAGGTACTTTGGGACACCCCTGAGAAGTTAAAGCTTCCCCAGCCTGACAAAACTTTTGGCAAAGACAGAGACACGAAACATCATGTGCCTCTTCTAAGTTCACACGTGTAAAAATGACAGCCTGTGGAATGTTTAATAGTTTGTATTTACTTTTTCTCTCCTACCTTTTTATATGGAGTCATACCCATTAATCTTCATGAAAATAAGTCTGTGTTATAAAGGAATAGCTGGCAAGAAGTTTTACCTTTCATACTTTTCTTAATTTAAAGACACTTTGCATCTCAGGTATTTTGAAATAGGACAGAAGAGGAATTTTGTCGTATTATATCTTAATGTATTTTAGATTCGGATGGACGCAATTACCCTGGAAAGTCCTCTGGGCATGGTATCCTCAAACCTGCTTTAAATAGGATTGGATAACTAGGTAGAAAACATTACCTGCATTCTGTAAAGCCTTGTCTGTAGGCACTTATATTCTACCCCATGAAATAATGAGGCAGACCACCACAATGGTAGAGCAGATGGATAAAATAAAACAGCAATTTCTCTTTAGCTGTTTGTGCCTTGTTTTACTGCACACTGCTTGGTTTTTTTCTGTTAGCCAACTCTAATTTCCTCCTCTCAGCTTGCAGAATCCATTCATTTTAACGGCACATAAGCCACCCTAGAGCCACGAAGTTGAAGAGGTTACAGAATTTAATCAGCTTGTTTACATTATTCATCCTTTTAATTTTTAGCAGCCTACATTTTCTCCGTCATTCTCTCAGGGCATTATGGCAGCAGCAAAGCTTTTCCAGACAAAGCTGCCAAGCCTGAGCTTTCAAAAGTTCTCCCTTCACAGCTCAGGACGAATGCCACTGTGGTCTTACCACGGGAGGCTCTAGATTTAAACAGGAACCGTTTCAAGCTATAAGGTCTGTAATGGAAAACAAAGGTCGAATTCGCTGTGGAATTAGGATATCTCCGTGTTTTCTGGTTGGTCTGCATGGGACATATGCCAGGCGCTTCCCTCCTGCTGCTTAGAGCCCCACTTCTGCGGAGGTGCCTGCCTCCCAGGGAGACTCTCCCCACAGCCCACATGCCTTTCTTATCTGTCCCGCTGCAGCTCTCCTGGACAAGCAGTGACTGTCGCCGCCATGCAGGATTTACCCCGGAGCCAAGGGGCCCGAGGGATATTGTTATTCTTTATCCTCCATTTGTAACAGCCAACTGCCATAGCAGAGAAGTTTTTGGGAGGACAGGCACAGGAGAGAATGCGCTCACAAGCATAACATGTAGGGAGCTGATGGGAAGGGATAAATAGCCCCTTTTTGGCTCCAGAAAGTATAACAAGAAACTAAGCAAAACAAAGCAAGAAAGCTTTGGAGAAAGTCAGAAGAATTACTCTCTAAAAGAATTCCAGTCTCTGACGCAGAGATTTGGGATTTTGCAGTGCATAGCCCACGACTGTCAAACCCACGACTGTTTGTGAAGTAATGACCATCTGAGGAGCAACCTTCTAGCGCTTCAAGCTATAAAAGCTGCAGATGGCAGGAGTATCTTAAAGGGAAATAGCTTTAAGAATGAAGTGTTTGAAGAAATCTTGTTGAGACATACCACGCTGAAGATAAATCAATGCAATCATTCCTGGAAAGACTGGCTGACAAATTTCCCTATCGCATAGTTTGTGGGGATAGCATAAAAAGTTTCCTGTCTTACTCATGCAAACATTCCTGGTAATTTCAGTAAGACCCAGACTAAACCTCGGAATAAGGAAAATAGGATTCAGCCAAGAGTTTTCTAGTGCTTATGAAAATTCCCCAGGAGTCAGAAGAAAAATTATAGTTATATTAAGGTAGCCTGGGATATAAGAGGTAATGCTTGCTGTGGACTTTTCAGGGCAATTTCAATTTTGATAGAAAAGGTGTCATTCTGATGAGATTCACTAGCTGCAGAGCACAATTTCTACAATACTGCAGTGATTTTGACTGGATAGTTTTCCCCCCATATTACGAAAACAGCTTTCTAGAAGACAAAAATGACACATACAAGAATATGGCATGTGGTAATTGAAAAATTATGTGTCTCAGTCTTGCATGCATTACTAGCTGATATTACTAGACTCTCCTTTAAAAACCATTTAAGATCTTCAGTGAGAGGTGATACAGTTGCATATCACAGACCATAAATACATATACTGGGGAAGAGGTTAGGTTCAGCTGCAAAACTACTCAGCAGGCAGCATTGTTCTTCTGTGAAGTTTCTGTCCCTTCCAACGGGCGGTGAATCAAAGCAACACTTAAGCAAATGGGCCGGCCACCGTTTAGGGAACGTGACTACCTGCGCAGATTGGAAGTGTATTTTTACTGCTGAAAGTGTCATTCTTTCAGGACAAAAAAAGTTCAGTTCACAAAGAGTTATCTGTTCTGCAGCAATCTGGTGCCTCTAAAATGCAAGTTGCCAAGCAGTTCCCGGCAGCAAGCTGGGTGCGGAGGACAGCTGAGGGGAATGCCGGGAGGAGCCGGGCTCGGAAGAGGCAGGACGGAGGGAGAGCATCTGGCATTGGGGAGCCATGACCCCAACCACTGGAAACCACAGACAGGGAGACACTTGCCAGCACTTGCAGTCACATCCTTTCCAAGGAGATCAGCAATTCTCGTTATGGACTCGTTAGGACTTCAGTAAGCACTGAGACTTTTCTTTCCATCCACTGTTCAATCAACTGCAGAAACAGAAAGTGTCTCAGGACCCCTTGGGAATGCTTGTTGGCTACCTAAGCAAAGGCACAGCGTTATGTAGCTGTGGGTATTGAGTCCTTTCTTGGATCAGTTTTATTTTATTAGTCACATTAGTCTCATGTAAACTTGTATAATGCTGGTCGCTTGCCCTAAGCCACACAGTAAGAATTGAAAAGGAAAGAAAAAAAAAGTGGCATTTAGGGTACAATTTTCAGAGGTAATTATTTTGGTCCAATCAAAATATTACCTTTTTTTTTTTTTACATATAAGGATGAAAAAAGGCAACAGACTTCCCCATGGCAACTGTCTGTGCTTCCGCTGCAAAAATTAATGTGTCACATCTGCTATACATCCTAATGTGGGAAACAGTAAGGATTCTAACCCAGTTCATCCAAGAGCAAGAGATCTGAGACACTTGTTTCTATAACCCTAGAAGCAAAATCATTATTATAGCTGGGGTATGTGACTGGTACTTACATCTTAGACCTTTTCTCTGTACCTATAAGCAGCTCACACCACTTAATTTTCTCATTTTCCCATACCAGCATTTATAATAATATTTTTTATAGGACTGCTAACCTGGCAAAAAACAATTAATATGTGTCATACAGGCAGGTGTATATACATCTAAGGCGCCATCAAGGAAGGAAATAAAAGGGGTACCAGAAATTAGTCAACGAAATGAAAAAAGGCTCTCAGGTTGCCATAACTGTTTCTGATAAATGATAATAGTTTTAATTTTTAGACTTTCAAACTAATATCTTTGCTGTTTGAAAAAAAAAAAAAAAGAATCTATCCTCCAAATAGTTTAAAGCTAAGTGGAAGAAGGGAGCTGTGGCTCAGTCTTGATCACGACTCCTAAAAGGATTGTTCAACCTAATCCAAACTTCAGGAAGAACTAAAACTGTGATGCCAAATTTCTGTTTCTAGCCTAAATTGCTATATGCCAAAAATGTGTCTAGGAGAACTAACCTGCCTGAGGTTAAAATGTTTTCCCTGATTTACAGTGTTTGGTTAAAAATGTATTTAGGCCAATGACGAGCAAAGCAGCGTGTAATTTAATTTGAAAAGAAATTACCCTAACGCTGTAAAACTCACTGAGAAAAGTTGGATTCATAAAAGGTAAAGGGAAATGCTGACAAGCTGTAACTATCACAGGGCTAGAGAGTAAAGTGGTGTTAAATAATGTGCATATTTTGTGAAGTATTCTTTGCAAATTCTAATCATGGCAGTCACTGCCAGATCAGCAAAGGTTTATATATAACTTCATCTGCATAAAGCAACTGCAGTGGGCTTCATCCTGTCTAAAATTAATGAATTTACAGATCGAGCCCAATATGCAAACACCTGTATTTAGGTGTCTACTCCACCCTCTGGATGCGAGTGAGGTGTTGCAGCGAGTTGAACTCAGTATCTAGAGCTACTTGTCATCAGCTGAATAGCTCTTTAGGCCCAGGGGAGGGGGAAGGTTCAGTTGCTTGAACAGGCCTTTCAGGATGGTAAATGCTTTCTCTGTTTAGACATCTTCAGTTATTCTACGTGACTGCAGCTGCTGCTACAGAAGGTCACAGGTCGGATCTGCCAGCCCTGAGCCATGAGTGCCTCGGGTGCCCGAGGACATCCCGCTTGGCACTAGCTGCCAAAGTGTAGGTAACTGAATCTCACCTTTTGCTTGCTGTCGTTACTAGAGGCTCAATTCAGTTCCCTAAATAAGAGTGGCCTAAGAATAGACCCTTTCAGAGGACTCAAGGTGTCAGGAAAATCTACTCAGGTATGGCAGCTATGGGTCAGGCCTTACAGGAGACCCACGCTATGATGGACAGGCAGCCGGCAGGCAGACAAAATACCTTGCCTAGGGCATCTTAAAAGGCACGAGGTGCTAAGACAGGGCAACTGAATGGAGCTGTCAGTTTTCATTGATTGTAACAGGAACACAAGCGTCTGAATCTGGAACTGGATTTCTGTCTCGGTCCTGTGTTTGAGCTGGTTACCTCAACTGCCTCCATAGTTAGCAGAGAGAGACCCTTCCAGAATCCCTGGTCTTAGATGTTTACTTCAGCATGGAATGAATCTTTCTGCAGAAAAACATCACCCACTCTGGGCCGATTGGAGAGGGAACCTATATGAAAAGTTTCCAGCAAAACAACAAAGGGGAGATGGGAAAAATGCCATCTATATTGTGTATTATTCTTTCAGCACATCAGCCTCTTCTCTTTGTATTGGTTTGTATAAGATCTACTGAGTTCAAAGGAAAAATCTTTAATTTTTAATGAGAACAAATGTAGCTCCAAAGAGACTTCAATTCACTGCACTTAAAGGAGTTCTCTGTAATAATATGCCAGGTTGTTCTGCTTTTATGGCCCACCTGTTTTAAGTGAAATACTTGGTGGGCTTGTATTAGCAATGCACTGAACTTCTAGAAAATTACAACAGAACCACATTTCAGTACCAAATCCTTTTGCCTTTACATTCTTATGCAGGTTACTTGGAAATTAAATCTGCCAGTCATTTTTCTCTATAGTCTCTTACTGTCATTTTGAGAAAATCTCTGTAGGGAAATGTAAATTCTCCTGCATGAGCAGGTCTCACTCCAGAAGCCACTCAGAGGTCCAGAGGCAGAATCCTACCTCTGTTTTTTGCTGTTGCCAAACTATAATAATCTATTTTTAAAGCAAGGATGGTTCTACCATTTAAAGCAATTTGAGGACAGGAACTGTTTTGCCACCTTCTGAAAATTGTTGTGGAGGATGTTGCTATTTCTTTTTTGTCTTTTTTAAACAAAGACACCCAAGCTACTTTTATAACTGCTACTGGAGCATACCTTGATTACATGCCTCCCTTGGAAGTAAGAACCATAACAGAAAAGTGAAAGGGTCATCTTCCCCCCACATCCCTCCCAAAATCGAAGGAAAAAGCTGCTTGCTGCAGAAAATACTGTCTCTGCCTCTCTCCCTAAGATCTAGATTTTTAAAACATTTATTCCAGCTCTCTGGTATTTAAGCAGTTTAGACAGAGTAATGTGTCTTTACTTACCTAAAATATACAGTTTCTAGGTGCCAGAAAGCAAATTAAAAAATCAGCATATATTGCTGTACTAAATTAATTTAAATTGCTGTGCTAAATTAATTTTCCTCTGAACTCCAGATTTGGTTTCTATGGATTTTACCATAAAAATACTGAATGTCATCTGTATTTTAGTACTAGTCCAGACCCACCTTGACTCAGTTGTGAAGTATTGTGCTGTCAGGAAGATAGCACGCTGTTTGACTAAAGATGTTCTCAAAACATCAGTTCTTCAAGTGATTAACTGGGCTATGGTCATATTAGGTAAGAAGCAGACATGGTTGATATCAGTTACATGCATTTTTAATGCTTTATGTTTATCATAAAGGGGGATGACATCAGTGCGTAGGGTAAGGGCTTTCAGTGCTGTTTAATAAGGTCAGCGGTACAATTTACTGTGAAAATGAAACAGTTTTGTGCCAAGGGCATAATCAATATGAGAATAAGAATGTGATTTGCTAAAATATGAGCTTGTGGGAACACGATGTAAAGGAAGTTAGTAGTAGGATCTGAATAAAAATAGGCACCTTAGCTTTAGCTTTTAGGAAAAGGAGAAAACCTAATTTTGATTCAGAGCAGATTCATGATTCAGCTAAAACTTCAGACCCCAAATCTCTTTTTGACCCATTCGAATATGACACAGGACTTCACTGGAGTGAGACAGCAGCTGAAATAAAAACTTCATCATCATTTTCTCTCCCGCAGTGATCACCTAGTAATGAGAGAAAGTGGCCTCGCAGACTGTGCCAGAAGGATGGGGCAAACCCCCTCCGCGACTGCCCTCCAGGGGAGGAGTCATGGAAGCAGAACATCTCACCCTGGGGAGAAGCTGGGGAGAAGCCTTTCAGCTCAGTTACGGTATTCCTCTCTGCAGCACCTTTCACAGCTGAGCACGGACCTGATAACATCTAACGGGCATCCACCAGCCCGAAGTGGGCAAAGCCAGCAGCAGTGCCCTTGTACTCAGCCAGATCACCTCCCCGCTAGGAGACGTTCCCTGTATTGTTCTGTGTCAAACTCCCAGTTTGATATTCTGACGTGGGAACAGAAACCAAACTACGTTGTGCGATGCTGGGAGGAAAAGCCACAGCATGCCACTTTGTCAGACCGTTGTGTACCACCCCAGCTTTTCCCCCAGAAAAGGGTGATTTAATTCCTCTTATAAAAATATTCTCTAAATTGGTTTTAACCCCCTACTTTTGAAAACGTTGCTATTATGTAATTCCTTACATTTTGCAAAGTATCCGTAACTGTGTTAGAGCCCCAAACACTACATCTGGGTCCCTGAGGATTTGATTTCCAGTGCTTGAAGCCATAAAGCCCCACCTCCATACCCCGTCTGTTTCAGTTCTGTCCCTCCGTTTTTCCCTTGCCGACGCATACCAATGAAGACCTAGGTAAACCTTTTCAGGATGCCAATGGCAAGCTCCCCGGTTCCCACGACAGTGCTAGCAGGGTGCAAGGCTACGAGGAGAAAAGGAGGAAATTAACCTGTCACTCTGGGAAAGCAATGCCTACTGATACAAGGAGCAGTCTAATCTCAGTAGCCTTTCTAAACAGTCTACATGAGGGAATAAAAAAAAAAAAAACAAACTAGCAAACAGAGGGAAGGAAGGAAGAAAAGGATTTCTGTTGTAAATTGACAGGGATGACTGTATTGGGTTTCCGCTGATGAAATCTCTCTGCAGCAAAGGGTTAGAAAGAATAAAGGAGGCTTTATGCCTTATAAGGGTGAGAGAAAACAAGACATAATGATGAAGCTGGATGTGTAAGCAAGCTTCTCAAAACTGATGTGAATATTCAGGGATTTACACTTGATGTTTCTGGATAAGCAGCCCATCCACCAGTTTCTTTTTTTGGTCATTTTGGTGTTTTTTTTTTTCCTGTACATGGCTCAGCCATTTATTAGTGTCCAAAACAGAGATCATACAGAGTCAGAGATGATTGTAACTCACTAAGCTGTTTTAAATGTAAATTAAATATTATTGAAAGCAGACTGGATTCTGGATAACTATACCAGTAGTGTGCTCATAAGACCAAGTTATTTTAACATAGGCCATACAAATCACATTTATATATGCAATCCAAACATTTGGTCTTTACTGTATTAGCAGTATGCAAAACAGAATGCATTTGGGAAATCCCTGGAAGAGGGGAAAATATATTTAGTACCGATAGGCTGCACAGAAGAGAGATAAACTTCTAGATGACCTTTTGTACATGAGATTAATATTCAATGGGGAGATGGTAAAAACCTGAAGTTTTAAAAAGTGCAAATGTAAAATGCCTTACATCATTCTGCAACCATGCACTTCACAGATACATTAAAATGTCAATATTGGAGCACGGGCATTTATGGAATACTAGGCCAATGAAGAATTGCATCTGATTTGATGAATCGGATAACTGGTAACACACAAAATCTAAGAGCATAATTCTTGAATATTATTTCCTAAAGCAGCGACAATGTCAAAGAAAGTATGAGGAGAACACTTAAAGATTTCAATAAGGAATATAATGACCCAGGGTACATCAATTAGATGTTCTGCTCTCAGGAGCATGCAGGACCTGTGGTTCCACAACATGAATTCTCTGGCAGCAGTATTGGTTGCAGGTATTCCCATTACTCTCTTGTCCTGAGTTCACCTGCACAGTTTCTTGAATGGGTAGACTGTGATCTCTATTGGGGAACCAATCAGTTTGATATAATTTCTGGCAAGTTTGGGGGGTTTGACTGGGGCTTTTTTTTTAGTTCCTAACAGCTGCACAAAGACTTGTGCTAGAGCACGAGGCATGACTTCCTCCAGCCGCCAATACGATTCACAATTTGTATTATGAAATCTATTAGCCTGTATGTAAAAGCTTATTGTACCAAAGCTGGTGTCTTGCTTGATGGCAACAAAGGCATTGCATGAAATAAATGCATTAAAATTTCTAAAAGGTAATTACCCATTCTGAAGGTTTGAATGCTTGTGAGGTCAACCACCTCACATCCTTAAACATGCAATTTCAGTCAGTACTTGCTCATCCTTTCCTCACCATAGTTCTGACTGAGTTTAGACAGCCAAATTAATTTTAAAAGGTAAGTTTTACATCCTTTATAACTCCAAGGATTTACGTGGGAACTTCAAAAGCTGATTGTACAATTTCAAGAATATTTCCATGATATTGGTATGTTCCTTGCATACCAGACATATTTCACTTGTCAGAAAGGCTTTCTCTGGACTGCCACCTTGCATAACCAAACTGACCACCTGCATCTCAGAGCTTGTTGCTGCCCAGTCTTTTTGGGGGTTCTGGACATGATGAGAATGGACTGATAACCTGTTTAGAAACCCTCCTTTGGAGAACAAATTCCCTCATGTTTAGCCAGCCTCCCTAAAGACGTATTTAACATGAGAAAACTGCAACATAAATAATTTTATAAAAATTGCAAGGATTAAAAGGTAATTATCATGTGTTTAAAGACAGATGCATTGAGATAGGTAGAAAATGTGCCCGTTGACTCTGGATTTTGCTAAGCTCTGTAAGGGTTTCCTACAGCTATTTCAGCTAAAAAGCTGTTGGCTGTCAGTGGGGATGCTTTTCTTCTAAACAGGAGAATTCAGAGAGGCAAAAGTCCTGTCATATATTCAGTTTCATACAGAGTGATCCATTACTAAGGAACTCTTCCCAGCTGGTGCATCTTATGATTAATAAACTTTATCAAGGCATCATTTTTACCACATCCTGCAACTGCTGGCTGACCATCAGAGTTGAACTTCTCTTCTGCATTGAGATATTTTTAAAATTTGCTGGGTCAAAGCCAAGAAAAGGTCTTGCCTGTAGACACAGCTGTTTACTGAAGATAAATAAAATGTCCTGCTAATGACCTAGTATTTCCGAGTGCTACTCACAATTTTCAGGGAATAACTGGCTTCCTAGCAGTAAGTACTAACTTGTCTGTATTAGTTTGCAATAAACAAATGGAGGTTTATATTCTTTCCAAGACTCTATGTTTGTCATACCTACATATTAATGCAACCCTAAGTGTGTTTATTAATCATCACCCTTCAAGTGCCCATTATCTTTGGAAATCTGTTAAGGTCAGGAATAGCTTTTTGCAAGGAGTTTCAAATATGAGTTTAGAGGTACACGGAAGTGTATAGAAAAGTGCTAATACATTTTTATGAATTATTTATTATTTATTGCAATAATTAACTCAGACAAGTGGAAGAGACAATCTGCAAATGCAGAAATTACGATAAACAGGCGGTACAGCAAATAAGAGGTACTAATTCAAACCCTCTGAACCACAATGCGATGCAGATGCGAAATAAAGCAGAGCCAATGTATAGGAAGGAACAGATGGAATTCCTGCATCACAGAATGAATCGCCATAGGAAGCATCTGGAAATTATCAGGAGAAAACAAACAAACAAAGAGGTCCCCTTAAACCCTAGAGCTTGCTAATCACAAGCCATTGGTTAAAAGAAGCTGGAAAGCAGAGGTACAACAGGTATTGTGAACAGAAATTAGTATAACTAAAAAAAAAGAAAGGATACAACAATATTTGATAACTGCTGTGTTTTGCATGGGATATAGTGTCCTTAAGGCGAGGCTAAGCGGTGTCAAGATGACATTGCATCACCAAGGTGTTTGTGAACATGGCAAAAGACTGGTGTTTGCAAAGGTTAATTAAACATATTCTAACACATTGAAACACATACAGCAGACAAGGCAGTGCAGAGTTCAAAAAGGGTTGAACTATTTTTGTTGGATACCTGGGCATCATAAGTGTCTGTACACAGTAAACTAAATCTATGTAGATGTGAGTGTGTCTAATTCACATGCAGTGGGGGAAACACTCCTGCTCCTGCCCAGGTGCTTTGCGGGGCCAGGGCTCTGTGCTGGCTGAGGAATGCCCTCTGCCAGTCCTCTACTGCAAGGCTCTGCTGCTCAACGGTGTAAACAGAATCCCCGTTTCAGTTAGATTGGAGGAGAATGTTCAGTTTTCTTAGTGACAAGTCAAAGCATCTCTTCAGTCAGTGCATGGGTTTCTACTGGAAAGCTATTCTGGAGTATCTTGCTTGACCCATGCACTGAGAAGAGATTCTAGGTCCTCGCTCTACATTTCAGATCATGGTCTGAAAGCTAAGTGTCTAACATATGGACACACCTTACACAACTTGTATATGCTTTAGGTCTTTATTGATATTGGCTCTACATCATCTGCGGTTCTGATACAAAGATTTTCTGAATGGTTCTGGAATCCACAGAAAACTGCTGGGTTTTTTTTTTTTCCCCTCTTTTTTTCCTCTTTCAGTTGCATGTTATATTATTTTGAAATTCTGGGTGTTTTTAGGGTCTGTCCCTGCCTAGACCAAAGATACTAAAGGAATATGTCCAACCCAAGATATTTTACATGAGCAAAGAAAGGTAGCTTTGGGTAACAACTTTTAAAAAAAAATTATAGTAGTCAAGATGGGGAAAATGTAGTTCTCATGTATATGGTCAAGTCAAATAAAACCAATTAGGTCTCAGTTAGTTCTTTATTTCTTTAGCAAATTTATAGTTCCCATGTGTGAGATTTGTCAGCCTTACGAGAATGGCCTAACTAGCCCTACCTGCCTCTGGTTTAACTTGAATTTAAATGCTCTTATGTGCCTATTTTTATTGAAATAAAATCTCTTTGGAGTTAGCTTATTATTTTTCTAACTTGACATTTTTATATGTGTAACATTTTAGACCATATACTTCAGATTTCTTTTTCTAATTCAGCTTTAGTTAAGTGGAATTTAGCTTTAGTAAAGTGGCAAGAGTTACTCTATAAAACTTTGCTGGAGGAAAAAAAAGTCTAAGGAAAATATTATCAGAAGCAAGGAAATGTGAAAAGCTTGAGATGTGAACCACAGTCTGGGCCATACGTTGCTCTTTTTAGCAAAATGTTGTTGTAATAGGAATGGTGGCAATGATATTTTAGATTGCATCAATATTCAAATGACCAGAATTCATTTCCGTTTGCTTTCTAAGTTTATTGTGATGCTCAAGGTTATACATCTGCCAGTGATGCATTGTCATATAATGAAGACAGTAAAAATGCAATGAAGAACACTCTTCTATCTTCAGGAGTCCATTGCAGGGATCTTGTGCTGGTATGGGCTTTACAACCCTGGAAGAACCATGTTTATTAGTACTGAGCATTGAGACACGTCATACAGCCATGGTAAAAGGAATATATGTTTTTGCTTTCTCTATCACCATTAGCTGTTTGGACCAGATAGGGTAGCTATCCATAGTTAATATGGAAAGTAAAGGATATATAAGCTCATATTTGACAGAGACAACTCTTTCACAGAAGAATGGAACAGCGTATTTGGGTCTATACTTTTATATGCTTTTACTTACACATTGGTGGTTTTCTTATCTTTTTATTGCCGTAATGTTTTATTGCCATAATGAGAAATGGGACTGGGATTAGGCAATTTAACAACAGTATTTTAAGAACTTTCTCAAAATGCATCTTGAAAACACTCTGTCCCGGGGAGAGTTTGGAGATCCAGTGTTTCCAGATAGTCCCCAGGAACTGTTTGCTTCTGCTCTCATTAGGTATTCCCAATAGGGAATGACCTTAGAAAGGAAGAAATGCAAAAATTATTTATACGAGTTCAGTGAAGCCGACTTAAAAATTCTGAGAAAGGAAACTGCCCTAGAAATTGTTTGTAAACAGAGTCTAAGTAGGGAAAGTCCTTCTCAATGTGTGCTAATAGATGTGTGCAGCACTGGGGTGCTAGTAACACCTTCACCAGTGAAATATGCAGAAAATAGGAAGAGCTGTTTGTGTTTTTTGACCTCAAAATCTGTATTCGTAGACTTATCCACTGTGACTGTTTTCCTTATTTCTTGATATGATCTTTCTACTTGCCAAACATACATAAATTCTTTTGAGATTTCTGAGAGGCAAGGGAAATTTGGTCTAAAAAGTAGGAAAAAATTTAACTATACCAGCCATTGAAAATGTCTGCAAATGATCTGCCATACATCTACCTGCATGAGGTAGAGGCATTTAAATTCAGGGAAAGTTTTTTCTGTTACACATTTCGCAGTCAGTGTTGGAAGTTTTTCTCTGTTCTTTTATTTTTCTCCAGGTTGCAGTTAGTAATGCTTTAAGAAATAGTATGAAATTAGAAAATAAACCCGTTATCATTACCTGTTCCTTCAACTAACCATCAATCAAAGTTCCCACACAATTCTCCCAGGTCTTACTCCTGCTCCCCCAGAAAGTATTGGGCTTGTTAAAACATATTTTTCCCTGCAGCATAATACTGTTAAAAATATGTTTGATGCCATTCTTTCAGCTCGGAATTACTTTCATTCCATTTGCAGATCATGTTGAAAGAGTCTTTTTCAGGTGAAGATTCCTGGTGCCATCCTTGTGGTGGAGAAAGCAAACTTGTTTCTGACTAAAGAAGACCATATTACAATATAAGAGAAATATGCATCATGTTTTTTCCCAAATTTTTTTCTTCCATCCTTATCCATAGAGTATTTTGCCGCATAGGGAATCCTGCCTTAGCTCCTTTCGATTCCCAGTTGCATAGCTATAAATCTATCAAAAGTGAAGCAGTTCTTAGTGCAGTAAAGTAGAATACTTATTTTTTATGCCTTTTCCTCATTCTAAATGTCAGAATTATTTTCTGTTCACTGATCAGAGGAAGGCATAAAAAGTAAGAGTTATCACTGCCTGGTGGGCACGACACTTTTACCAGGCTGCTTCATGGGATAAAGAGTGCTTATAACAAATGCATAGCTGTAATGGGCAACATTTGCCTCTGAATAAGGTAGGAGCTGGGCCACTCTGGTGACACACTGAGGTTCAGATCCCAATTTCAAATCAAGCACAGAAGCCTTGTTCCCGGATTGCCAGGAAAGTGGATGTATGTGAAGGTGAAAATCCCCAGGGCTGCCATTACCCCTGAGTTTATTTGAGATAGCGATGACCTGCCTTAAGCTTCAGGTGAAGGTGCCTGGCAGCAGACCTGAGCACGCAGAGGTGTCCACAGGAAGGAGCTGAGCTGCACAACCCAACCTTCCCGGGGGTATTTCTCACTGCCTGTCCCCCGGAGGGTTGCGCTGCTGGGTACCACCCTCTCTCCACGCTCTGGAGAGGCAGCGGGTCACCCATATGGAAGCCACTGATGCCAGCAGGCAGCAGAGAGCCTGACAGTATGGGGGGGGGGGGGGCACTTCTGATGCACTCAAATCTGACACAAGCTAATCTTTTGGAGAATAGTTCAAGCAGTCGTTTTTGTCATGTATTTCCGAGATATTTCCCCAGACACTGCTCTGTGACCTCCTCAGCTCTGGACTAGTGTTTGTGCCTGCGTAAGCACACTGCTCTTAGAACATATCCAGACTTCATGTTCTCCTTTATTCCCTGCTGGGAAACTGCTTGGAGAGGGACAATGCTGAGTTGAGAGCTGAGCTCTCTCTTCTTAGAGAGCTGAGTAGGTGCAGAGAGGCACAATATTGACTGTAAAGAACTTACTGTGTCCATTACCATCAGGAAAATTTCCTTCCTATGTCCCTCCTGAGTCTCACCATTTTAAAGGACACCCAAGTCATGCAATACCAAAAAATTCACATACCATTTACTTGATATTCACTGTTATTCTTGGGTACCTGATTATATACAGTGATACAATCAATCTCCAGACGTTCAAGCCTTTGAAGCCTTTGTAATTTGTTGATTTTTTTTTTTTCATTACAGGTTGAAGGTTATATTTCTGTTCCTCCTGGTTTTAAAATGAAAAAAAAGTACCAGCTGGTCTTTGCCCAAATGAGGACAACATTTTAACTCTGGCAGGCGAGCCAGCACCTATTTGAAATGAAAAACATCTCTGCCACTTCTCAATAGCCACCAAATAAAAAGCTTAATACTTTTTTTTAACCTTTGATACTGGAAAACCACATACATATTCCCTCTACTAATCTGTTTGAACAGAAACTTCTTACTTGCGCCATCGCTGCCACTCAGGAGAGGAGCTGCCCATCAGACACAACAATATTCCTCTAATCACTTCAAGGACCATCGCAGAAGGACTGTACTGTTTTATTTAATACCCTGCTTGAGAGCAAAAACCCCTACTGAGAAGCAGGGAGCAGATCATACACTCTTCTTTCATGCCCGCAGAGACAATTTAGTTAAATTACAAAAATGTTTGTTTCTGACTGGCTCCTTTGCCCGTATTTCAAGCTGGCCAAACTTGCTCCAGGCCAGAAGACAAATGCCCTGCACACTACAGGGGCACCAAGCCCAAGCTCATAGAGATTGTCACTAAGTACATGCTGCCTACTGGCCTTGGCAGAACCAGTATAAGGAGAGATGCCACCAGTATAAGGAGAGATGCTACAAGCAGAAGAGTATGCATATATTGACATGACAAATATGTTTTTGAATAAAGGCAAAGTCTAAACACAAAACCACAAGCATACAGACAGATGTCCTTATTGATGCAATGGTTAAGTAGAGGCAAATTTATGAGATGTTAAGTAATGACATGTTTTTTGTTGGAGAAAAAAATAAGAGCAGTAAATGACAAATTATTGTCAGGAATAAGACCCAAGTTCCCAGCTAAAGGTACTGAGAGGATTCCATGAAATGCAAACCAAAACAAGAATACAAACTGTCAGACCCAATTAACAGAGCCTCCTACTGCCTGTGTTTCATGTCAAAAAATTATGAGACATCCACAGGGAGACAGCTGTTAGACGCTCAGAGATACTGTTACTGACCTCAGTAGGAAAGGTTAACGTGAACCACGAATCTGAATATCATCAGCGTGCTTATGATAATGAAAGCCATATGACACAATCAATACTTCAAGGAGATTTAAATTTAATGAAAGATCTGAAAGGCTCAGGACAGAGCCCCGAGGTTCACTGACACTCACAGAGCTCATGATTGCGAAAAGCTTGATCAGCACGTGGCATGGAAAGGGTGGTTATAAGGTAAGGCCCAAATCTCTTCCCAAGCAATGGATCTTCTTGGACAACTCTGTTGAAGCCATGCCAAAGGCAGCTGCTCAGCTGAGCAAACGTGAAGAAAATCTGCAGAATGTCAGTCAAGATCCTTGTTTCCCCACAACAACTGGCCTAAAAACACAAATCCACCTGGGTATGCGCTAAACAAATGTTCAGTTTGAGACAACGTATGCTAAAGGATGTGTAGAAGGAAAGACCATAAAAACCAGTACAAGTTTTAGTGAACTATCAGAGATGCTAAAGGCTTTGTTCCAGTCATAATAGGAGCTTTATGTCAGGCTTAGAATGTGAAAAACTGGAGTCTGGTGTGAATCCAGAATGACTCACTGAAATAATAAAAATGAGAATTTTAAACATGGTTTCCCTCCCTGACAGTTCAAACTCTTAAATTAGGCCCATCACAGCATGGATAAATAATCTTCCCCCATTCTAACAATTAATTCCCTAGCTGTTGGTCCCCTTACCCGACAAAAGCATATATTTTGTTACTGGCAGAGAACAAATATATCGACATACTAGTTCTGGTTTGAACTCTGAGATAGACTCCCAATAGGGATACTTAAAGTAGGTTTAATTTTATGTAAAGATTCACATAATTTAAGCCACGCATTGTTATATTGCATTCCTGAATATTCAGAAGGTCAATAAACTTTTTCTTTGGTTGAGACATATTTCTATTACCACACTCTTCACCTCTGTCACTGAGGTTTTTAAAGGCTCTGAGGTCATTTGAAAGCTAGGCTGAGCTATACAATTTAAAACGGGGTGTATAGGGAACAGTCATTTACAGGCAAGGAAATGACTAATTCGACTGGACTTTAACTTAGTTCAGTGGTATCTCTCAGAGATATTATTTCCTGTCAATGACTTTTAGGGATCCAGAAGTGCTGTAAGAAATTTGCTTCAGAAACACAATTTCAGTCTCTCTGAGAGGATACAGACATCTCTGGAAATTTCAGAATCCCAAAGCAGAAAAAATAATTCAGCAAAAAGAGTCCTTGGATATACTATTCAGAAATTAACACCCATCCTGTTTTGGAAAACATGACAGACAATTGCCAATTCTGTGTTTGACTTACTGTGTATATTTTGCAAAGATAAACTTCATAGGTAAGATTTTTTTAGCACAATGATGTGTCTGTGCGTCTGTTTCCTTTGTTCTCTTGCTAATTAAGTTTTTTTCCGCCAAAACAAGTTAGAAAACACATGAGATGTTTTTCTTACATGTGTAAAGCAGTAAGGAGTCTTCCAGGAAAAGTCTTAAAAAAATATATAAATCACTACTTCACAGATTTTTAATGTAACCTGAAATTCCTAGAATGTTTTCAGGAATATTTCAGTGGTGACTGGACTGATAACATTTATTGCCTCTTCATTACACTACTTGTACACCATAATAGCAGATAACAAAAAAAAAAGCTACTAGTCATCCTGGTGAACTTCTAGCCCAGTCCCACTCACAAGAGCCTAGTGGCCTCGTTGGCAGAGCGAGTCAGCTCTAGTTACATTTTTTTCTCAGAGTCTTTAAGCCTTGCTCTGACTGAAAGTCATAGCTCTCATTGCACTGGAAGTTATTTAACACATTGAAATATTTCGATTAGAAAAATATTTATTTTCAATTCTTTTGTGTGTGGAAATTCCCAGTTCAGGAAGGACAGGGAACTGCTGGAGAGGGTACAGCAAAGGGCTACTAAGATGATTAGGGGACTGGAACACCTCTCTTATGAAGAAAGGCTGAGGAATTTGGGTCTTTTCAGTCTGGAAAAGAGATGACTGAGGGGGATTTTATCAATGCTTATAAATACTTAAAGGGTGGGTGTCAGGAGGATGGGGCCAGGCTCTTTTCAGTGGTGCCCAGTGACAGGACAAGAGGTAACGGGCACAAACTTGAACATAGGAAGTTCCATCTCAACATGAGGAGGAACTTCTTTACTTTGAGGGTGGCAGAGCACTGGAACAGGCTGCCCAGAGAGGTGATGGAGTCTCCATCTCTGGAGACACTCAAAACCCAACTGGATGTATTCCTGTGCAACCTGCTCTGGGTGACCCTGCTTTGGCACGGGGTTGGACTAGATGATCTCCAGAGGTCCCTGCCAACCCCTACCATTCTGTGACTTTGTGAAATTACCTTGGCTTATTTTCTTTTTTTTTTTTTAATTCTAAAAATACAAGGTAGTCCCACAATTTGTCTTTCCTAGCTGCATGCCAACCCAACTTCAATAAGAAAGGTTGTGAGGGCTCCTCTGCTTTCCAGGATCCAGTGGACGGGGTGCTTTTCTGGTGTGCCAAGTTGGCCAGCTGCTCCATCAAAGGAGAGCGGAGGACCAGAGGACACCAGAGCCTTCTCTTTGCTGTAGAAGTTACATAATCACTATTCTAGTGGTCCAAATGAAGGAAATTATTTCAGGCACTAAACCCCACTTTCCCAGAACACCTACTAGAGAGGTATCTCCCTAAGCAAATACAGACACTGGTGCTAGGACAGCCAGGCATGAAACTCTGGTCTAGTTTTGGCAAGATGGTGCAGGCAGTGGCAAACTCTGGTCTGAAAGCCTAATGTGTCCCCATACAGGGTCTAGAGCTCTTCAAGCTCCTAAATGCTCTTGGCAAATTTGGCCTCTGGGCTTTCAAGCATTGTGGCCATATCTGTCGCATCACCATGGACCTTGTACTGAATGCCTGACATATTCGATGTTTTCTCACATGCACAAGCACACATGAGCGTCCATGTGTGTGCATTTATTTTATCATTTATTTATATGCAAAACTATCTTCAATGTAACTACATTATTAACCTGTTCTTTATACATTATGTATAGACAGAAGAGCAAGGACAAGACTATAAGCAATACTTCAACAGGTTTGCTTGAGTCCATTTCTCTGTAAGCATGCATAAAATATGTGATGGCATGCTATAAAGACTTGGGAATTTTTAATGAGAGGGGTTTGTCAGATGACCTGAATGGAAACTGAACAAACTATGAAGAAGGTGTGCAGCTAGCAGAAGCAGCCAACAGGTGCCCATCTGCCAACCTCCTTTTGCGGGGAGTTGCTGTTTGCCAGGGGCTTGGAGCAACAATTGTATGTCTGCCCCTTGGTACCACGCTATTCTTCCGTGTTGGCACTAGCAATAAGTCCAGGGGAGACATGGAAAGTGTTGGCCATGGCTACATGGCTCTCATGGCAAGGATGAAAGGCTTGGGGGTCCACATGCACATGGTTTTCTCTTCGATTCTGTCAATGAGGGGCAAGGGCTTCAGGAGGAGTGGACGGATATTGCAGCTCAGTGCCTGGTTGTGCATCTTATGTTGATGGGGACTGTCTAGAAGAGCTAGGATCCAGCTGACCAAACAGAGCAACAGCATTTTTGCCAACACGACAGCCAACATGGGGAGAAGACCTTTAAAGTAGGAACAATGAGGGACAGAAATGATGAGCCACAGTCAAGAGAGGAAATGGTAGACTGGGTTGGTAAGCAAAAGATGCAGGGTGACGTGCACAAGAGAAGCTTAATCAACAAATTGGGGTCAAGGAGGCCCAGATCATATGTATGCAGATAAGGAAGTGCCAAGAGGACAGCAAAAAATTAAAAACTGTCTGAATTGCCAGACTCAGATGATTGTGACCAATGGCACAAAGCCCAGGTGGAGGCTGGTCACAGGGGATCAGTACAATTGCCAATACTGTTTAGTACCCTCATTAATGGCCTGCATATTGGGACAAAGTGCAGTCTCAGCAAATTTGCAGATGTTACCAAATGGGAACAAGTGGTTGATTCCCTAGATGGGTGTGCTGCCATCCACAGTGACCTTCACAGGCTGGAGAAACGGGTAGAGAGTTACTGTATGAAATTCAGCAAAGACAAATGCAAAGTCCTGCATTTGTTATTCCTGGGGAGGAATAATACCAGGTACTTGGTGGCTAAGTGGCTGGGAAGCAGCTTGGTAGAACCAGGCCTGGGTAGCAGAGTTGACACCAAGCTGACCATCAGTCAGTGTGGCAAAGAGCAGCATCCTGGGCTGCTTTAGGCAAAGTGTCACCCCCCGGTGAAGGGAGATGATCCTTCATTTATACTCAGCCCTGGTGAGACACCTCTGGAGTGATGGGTCCAGTTCTGGGCTCTTCAGTACAAGAGAGACATGGAGATACCGGAGTGAGTCCAATGAAGGGCCACAAATGTGATTAAGGGATTGGAGCATCTCCCATACAAGGAGATGTTGAGAGAGCTGGGACTATTCAGCCTGGAGATGAGAAAGCTCAGAGGGATCTTGGTCATGTACATAAATACCTGGTGGGGGGAGTAAAGAAGAAGGAGCAAGACTCTGCTTGGTGGTGCCCAGTGACAGGACAAGAGGCAATGGGCACAAGCTGAAACACGGGAGATTCTTTTTAAACATAGGGAAAAACTTTCTCCCTCTGAGGGTGATCGAACACTGGCACAGTTTGCCCAGAAAGGCTGTGGAGGCTTTGCCTGTGGAGAGATTCAAAATGTGACTGGAAACAGTCCTGGGCAACCTGCTTCAGCTGACCCTGCTCTGAGCACAGTGGTTGGATGAGAAGATCTCCAGAGGTCCCTTTCAAACTCCACTACTCTGTGGTATGCCCATTTAAGTCAAAAGATGCTAATTTTTTAGGAATGTGGTCATTCAGAAAATGTTTTTATATAGCCTTATGCCACATGACATTGATTTTGTCCTTATCATACCTGTGTGTGCTGATGTATGTGTGATTTTTTTTTAGGCATGTATGGAAGCACCCATGCAGAAATCTCAGACAAAGGGAAAGACTGATATGCTCATAACTAATGCAAACACACACACACATTTCATTAGACATTTTATTAGCTCATTTCTTGTCCTGAGCCTGTACACTGCCTAAGACAATGCAGCTCAAGCCTTGTTTGGTGTCTCCGTGTCCGATGATAAATAAAAATATGTGTTAGCTATAATGAAGGGTTAGACAACATCAGATACCTACAAATTACCTGTGGTTTTCAGACCAAATACACTTCTTTGATGCACTAATGCAGCAGACTTTTTTTTTTTTGCTAAAATTGAGACCAATATTAAAAAGTACATTTTTGCATATTAAATGTTTTCATGACACCATTCTTGTGCACTCAGTGAGAGTTTCCAGTTAATACCCCATACAGAAGTGAGGAAAAAAAATTATATCTCATGCAATTTTTACAGAATGCTGAGCAATCCAGTCTCACTTGGCAGGGATTTTTCCACCAGCTAAGAAAGTATCCATTTTTGGATCAGCAATGACTTGTCTGCAGCAGGGGACTTTTAATATTTCAGTGGAGTTCACCAGGCAGTGTGCTACTACAGCCTTTGACAATTACCAGAAGGAATGCAGAAACCGTCAAAGCGTCTGCTTCCCAGCACTTGCATGTATAAAGGCTTTCTAAAAAACTTGGTACAGGTACTTGGAGCCCTGAACGCTTACTGTGGTACCAAGGAGAGGGAGGCAGAGAGCATGATTTTTCTTCCTCTCTGTACCACATTTATTATTTATTTGTGATTTCACCTCTTTTATAGTGTTTTCAGTTATGCTCCCTTCTCAGCCCCATTTATTTTCTTCTCCTATGTTACAAGTGTTATTTTGTTTTTTTTTTTTTTTTTTTCTTTCTCCCCTTCTTCCCATTGTATCAACCTGCTTTTAAACCAGGAACCTGCTAAAGTTCTGATTTTTCTCTGGATCCTCTTCGGCCCTGATGCAACCTCTATACCTTTTTGACCATGATTTTGAAGGCCCTCTGTGACACCACCTCACCGCCTACTGTGGAAGGGATAATCCAGAAACAAATTGAAAGCCGATGCCTGCCCAGCTCTGTGCCCATGGTCTCTGCATGATGCTGAGACAGTGGTTGTACGTGGGAAGCTCCAGCACACAGACCACCACAGTGAAAAAAATACTAAAAGGCCATTTGGGGAAGGAAAAAAGAAGTGAGGACTTCAGGACTTCATGGAAAAGGGAGTCCTATGAGATTATGGGAAAAAAAGACAGCAGAAAGATGAAGAAAAAATGTCTGTGGGGAGCAGGGGTGTCTGTGGGGACACATTTTGAGGAGGAAGAGAGATGTGAGTAGTCTGGGAACTAACAAAAAGAATGATTCCCATCTGCTTTTCACCTGGTACTGAAAAAAAGGTCCATGACGTACTCTTAGGCATGTTGTCAGATGAAAAGTAACTCAGAATTAGAAGGGAAAATGATGACAGATTTACAACACTGTTATTAGAAATGCCAACCGAAGCTTCAAGGAGCCATGGGGTAAAAATGAAGGGTAGCCATTGCTGACAGTAGCTAGATTTAGATTTGATACCCTGTAGAGAGAAATGTCTCTTGGTCCTGAGCACAAGGTGGATTTTTTACTTCTTTGTGCCCTCTGGGTGTCTCACTGGAAGAATGCATGGTTGTTTCAATCAAGGTCTCGAACTTGCTGAGAATGTCCTTTCAAAACAGCAAAAAGGTATAAAAGATCAAGGAAATCTTAACAAAGCTTTGGAGCTAAATGGGTAGTTTTAATTCCTCATGATGTCAATAATTTGCTCTGTAATTACAGCTGATACAGTAATAAAGATAAATGATAGTCAGCTAAAATTATCTAGAAGGATAATTGTCTCCTTAAATCACGCAAAGACAAGCATTTGCATGTGGCAAAATCCTGGTGTGTTCTCTAACAGTCCTGTCATTTGTGTTGATTTCCCAACAACGTGCCAGCCTAATCTGGTGTGGGTTTGGTTTTAAGTACACATATAAAAACGGTTGATCCAGACTCTGGTTGTTCATGCTGAGCCTGAATTTGTTTTATGCCGCTTCTCTGCAGGACACCCAGGGAAGCTGAGCAGAGACCATCCCTTTTCTGTTTCAGGGTTAACACTCCTGATCCAAGCCAGCCACAGGAACAGGCAGAGGTTTACCCAGAGGCTGCCGGAAAGGCTTTCCTCCCTCCCAGTCTCACAGTCAGCTTTGTGTGGCCCTGGGAAACACAGATTCCCATCCCAACTCTTCAGCCTCTTACCAGCTCTTTAACCTCACACGCCAGCTGCGAGTCCCCAAGTAGGGCCACACGGGCCTTGCCCCTCGGTATTGCCTCCTTATAGAACCCACCACAAAATGGGGAGATCGAAGTTCCTTGGGGATGCTTCCTTTCCCAGACGTGACCACAGCTTTTACTGGGAACACCAATGCCTTTCTTTGTATATTCAGTGTCCGGTCGCTTAGTTAAGGAGCTAACTAAATAATTTTTCCCCTTCAGAAAAGCTGAATTTTGGCAAACAGTGCAGTGAGTAGGGATACATCATGTAGAAGCTGAGGAACTGTGGACTGCAGGAAGCTGTATGTATGACACCTTTGTGTAAAGGCCGCCTGTATGTTTGTATATCTGTCTGTCTATCTATCTACCTATCTACCTATTTTATCTGCCTGTACCTATATTTGTATTTTCATTTCTGCTTAAGTTTAGTGTGATCAGGAATCAGTAAATGCAAGTCACAGCTGACATTCAACGACCGAGCATCTTCGAATTAAGCCTGAGACCAGCCTGTTGCAAAGAACTCTCATCTCACTTTGCAGAAGAAATAAACTGAATGCGACAGGAGCTCACAGGGGCAGAAAACTTTCAGTTGGTCTGGTTGGTATTAACCACCTCACTACCCCAGCATAATGAAACTCCATCAAACACAATGAAATTCTAGAAGTCCCAAGGATTATGTGCACTGCCTCCTACAAAGCAGATTTGTAGTCTCCCTGACTGGTGAAAGCCAGTGGAAAAACTACTGTCTGCCGCTAATGGAAATTATCAACACCTTCTTCAAAGAAGCTAGCTTGTCAAGCTCCCTGAAAACAGCCATAGTTTCAGAAAGAATAAGTAAGTTAGAAAAGCCGCATCACCCATTTCCCTATCTCCAGCCTGGGAAAATTGCCGAGAGGCAGAGAATGAAAAGTATGTGACATTGTTGTCCAAAAAGCGGATTCGTGCCTGATGTGCGATTAACCAATCTCACACGCTCAGGAGAGATACTGTGTTTTTGCAGGCCTGGGTGCTAGGTGAATTTTCCACAAGTCAAACACACCCCATGCCAGTTTCTTTGTTACATTCATACACAAAAGTTACAAAGTAGTAATCTCCCAGTTACAATGATTGGTTAGTAATTTCAATATAATTATAATATCTGCTGTGTCATCCTCTTCAATCACTGTGCCTGCGTGAAGGAAGGGTCTTCACCTGGGCAAGGATCGTCTTTACCTGTGGGTGTGCTTTTTAGTATTATAATGAAGGCAGTTTGCTTCAGGACACCCTAAAACTAAGTCTTGTTGCCAAGTTGGCCAGCTGGATAGTTGTCTTGCCAGGTTGTCAAATAACTCATCCTATATACAATCAATCCCGTATGTTCCCTCTGATTAAGATCCAGAGAATAAGGGCTTCAAACAACACAGCGTCCTGTTCATTATTAGTTAATTAAGGTTAATATAACCAATACTACTGTAAGCCAACCTCTTAGGTCAGGATGCCTTGTATCAACACCTGCCACCATGCTTCGTAACTGGGCTGAACTAGTCCTCAAGGTACTTTAGTATTACTTAGGAAAATGAATACCAATTACATCCTAAAGCTCCTATTGTTTGGCTCTCTGCAGCTCCAGAACTGCAGAGCATGAGTTACAGAGTCTCCACACATAGAGTAATTGGCATTACCATGGTTTTAATTATTCCTCCTTAACAAAAGTCAGTGACTCATGGTAGGCAACAGTATTTCTATCCCAAATGTTCTTTTTTTTTTGTCTTTTCAAAACATAAAGATAATATTTGGGATTGTGATGGGGTGTTACATGATGGTCCGTGGAAGGCTGACGATGCTCTGCCATAGCCAGCTACATCATAAGATTGCTCTTCTCTCAAGGAGGAATCATCAGCCATAGGCAAAGCCACTGACTCAGACTATCCACACCAGATTTAAATAATGCTTCCTGGAAGAAAAGAGTGAACTAGCTGAAATACCATACTCCATTTCCATGTTTTCCTCTAGTTACAAGACTGGATAGAAATGTATGCACTTGACAATTGATGCTACCAGTGAAAAACGCCTTATTTTAATCACCAGCAGTGAAATTAATCTCATCTACTTTAAACTGACTCAAAATGAAGTAGTGCGTTTAGCTAACCATGTAGGCTCCTGTATTCGGTGGAGACTTACAGCCATTTGTTAAAGGTGATTCATCCCACCCTGCATATTCAGTAGAGGGTGCAATAATCACTCTTTAGAGGTGTTTGTCCTTCTCCCTTGGCTACAGCAGGAGGGTAAATGCTAGTTAGGCCAAATGATTAGCATTTAATTTGTAGGCAAGATTAATCCCACTTCATTTTAAAACTTCCCTGGCTACAACATGCTTAATAGCTTCCCCTGAATTCTGTCACATACTTTACTATTGCCTGCAGTTGGAAACGAGGTGGGCTTCAAGCTCTCACACACAGAGGCAGAATTCTGCCTTGTGCTAACCTGTTGGAGCCACATTAACCTTCTATCTCGACTTTCTCCTGGGTTCTAGTTTCTGACCATGGCTGGTTTGAAACCTGGATTTTACTTTTCAGTGATTACAATGAACTGGGTCCTACAGAAGTGCAAAGATATCCTAGGCAAGGTCCTAAGAGCCATGAGACTATTTTTTGCTGAGGTACTATTACTTAGGGGGTTCACGTTGAGAAGGGCGGTGACTTTCCTGCTGTTTTCAGAGCACAAAACTGAACCACACATATTTAAGGCCATGGCCTATGTTGCAGGATTAAAAATGATGCTAGGTAGAGATGGGATTCTTAAAATGAACAAGTTAGATGCCTGATGAAGAATGTCATATGATGGGTGCAAATCTCTCTACCTTCTGCCTCTCACCTTTTCTTCTCTTCCTTTTCATTTTCAGCCAATGCAGAATTCTCAGTGTATTTTAATAACATTTTTTTTGCCTCCCAAATTCTGTCTTCAGTGAGAACCCACTTTGATCGTGATAATCACATGGATTTTTCAATAGTGGTACATTAAATTGCAATTGTGTAGTACTGAGTTTGGATTACAATTGTTCCTGATTTTTTGTGTAAATCTGGTGCTACCTACTGTTATTGTGCAGCACTGAGCGAAGTGAATCACTGACCCTTCCTAGGAGAGAGTCGTATAACACAGCTTCAGGTTTCTGTTGCTGAGTTTTACAACAGTAGTAATGTAAGAATTTATTGCTGACCTGATACGCAGGAACAAAATCTTACCACTTAATAAAGCGATTAAACACTCTGATCTCTTACTTTCCCACGTAAGAGATCAAACTTACAGTATTACCCGAATTTCCCTGGCACTACTAGTCAGTATTTAATGCCATTGTACAGAATCGTATGGTTTGTCCATAGATTTTATAATCCTGGAAGATACCGTGTCTGGAAACTGTTTTTATTGCAATTCAATACATCCTAGACATTACCATCAAAGATTAAACATCACTCTATCAACAGTGCTTGTTAGGGAATGACACCTGGTGTATTACAGCAAAAGGTTATTATATTTCTCTTTCACAGTAGAAGTTTTTAAGTCTTAACAATGGACTGGCTTTTTATAGCTGAGATTAAAGCCGAGAATACAACAAGCAGAGAGAGGTGCTCGTCTGTTTATTGAATTATCTGATGATTTAAACAGTAGGGGAAAAGGATAATTTTTCCGCCAAAGCTTCTTTTTTTTTTTTTTCCCAAACAATCATATATATAATGCCAAGTAAGTTCTAAAAAAATTATTCTTCTAAGAAATTTTCCACCTCTGTTTTTTTCAGGTACATCTATTTCTCAAAAAGGAATTTTTGATTTGTTTTAATCTTGCATTGGGTCTTTTTATGTGCAGCTGAAACCAAATTAATTACAAGTGGAATTAAGGTAAGATCTATTTTTTTAAGACCATAATTCTGTTACATTAATCACTGTAAGAATTTCAATATAGAAACTCTCCACCCACTGAAATCTTGAAATCAACTTTGAGTACACCCTTAGGAGACACACTCACAGCGGAAGGTACTGGTGTAAATCACTGAATGAAATTAAGTGTTAATGCCAAGGGCGATACAACCCCGTGGCCGGCTCTGAGAGGCACCGCCGTGAGCCTGGCTCAGCGCTGCTCCTGTGGAAATGCTGCCAGGGGGTCCCTGAGCCCACTCCTAAGCTAAAGCCACGTGAACGAAGAAAAGTGAAAACAAAGACGGGAGTGAGTCTGTAATGGTTAGTCCAGGACTTCGGAGAGAAATATTGATGTGGAGGCTGTAAAACCGGGTGGTGGTGGGAAGCAGAGGCAGACGGTGGCAGCTCAGCAAGACAAAGGTTCAGCCACACAATGAGGGATGGCGCTTCCCTGCCTGACTGATGGCTACAGAGCCAGCAGAGCCTCCCGAGTGAGTGGTCAGCATATTAGTACTTATTAGCCAATAAATACACCCTGTGTACTCGCAAACTGTGTATAATCCTTCTTCAAGTCTTTGCACAGGGTTGAAAGATGCCCAGTTGATAGGTCCCCTGTTACAGCCATGCCGATAACGCTCTAAGGGAGCCGGCTCCACAGCCGGCGCCCCATGGCATGCCCTGCCTGCCCCTGGCTGGCACCTCCCCCCCGACCTCCCCCGCAGGTTGCCCTGGCATGCTCACAGGCAGTGCCTGGTGACCGCCAAAGGGCTCATTCCTGCTCCCTCTCATTCCCACGCTCACAGGGTGTGCAAAGGGTGAGCCCCCAGCCCAGGGGCTGGCCTCCAAGGCCACCCTCCGCTGAAAACAGAGAAGGAGCCAGTCTTCCTCTCTGGATTTAAAATTAACAATCCAGTGGTCTAGATACCTATCTGCAGAAAACTTTTGTTTATTTAGGCAAAATATTAAAAGTAGGTAATATATAGTGTGAATATATACACATTTATTTACTGAATCTGTCCCCTGATTTACTAGTAGGCTGGGATAAAACTATTCCTCAAATGATTTAAAACCTTCATCAAGGTCCTGCAAGCACCTCCTCCTCCTGCTGGACATAACCCATCCCACTCTTACTCTTCCCCTGGAAGCTGAAGCTGAGGCTTGTTACCAAGCACTTCACAGGGTACTGAGTGCTACCCTCAGAAAGGCTGGCAGCATCTGGCCTGGAGACCCTGAAAAAAAGAAGAGGAGCCTTCTCTAATTTAAACAGATTCACAATGAAAATAATGAGATTCTTAATAATTGGAACACATTTAAGATTGCTTGCCATGTCATAGGTGTTCATTGATCAGGAACCACAACATTTGCATGCTTTTTCAATTTCTAATACTAAATTAAAATTGATCTTTAACTTTTTCTATTTTTTTTTTTTTTTTTTTTTTTAAAGGCAAAGAAGAAATCTCCAAAACAGATTGGAAGTTAGATTAAATTCACTGATATAACTCTGGAAAAAAATGTGAGGCTACAAATGTGTGGCTGCTTAAAAAGAAGCTTATTTGGAAAAAAGTTGTTAAGTCTTGTTGCCAGGACACATAAAAAATGTTTTTGTTTCAAATCTGTTTTATGAAGACTTAGCTTGTATTTCACTTATGTGAATGGATGAGATGTCAATTGGTCGAAGCATGGATGCACACATGGATAGACAAGACCCACAGTCTGGGAACGCCATTTGTAAGCCTACCTCAGCTGGGAAGTACATGGCTCTGCTGGCATGGGAGTTATGATGTCACAGCAAATCTGTTCACTTCGTTCATTTTTGCCTCCTAACACTATATGTTAACTTGGGAGAGTCCAATGTTAACACAGCTCTACAGCTTCCAGACCACAATAGGCTTTTACGTGGCCAGCTTGAAAACTGGGCATTAAAAAGTGGACCTATCTAAAGGAACATAATTTTGTGTGCAATGGGTCCTTGCCATACAGATGGTCTTCCTGCTAATGCTGAGGGCAACATGCTGCCATCACTGATTTTGATCCCCACACGTGTACGGCAGGTGGGAGACAAGCCCCGTACTGTGAGGGCCATCGGAGTGCATGGAGGTCAGCACGAGCCTGGGGCTGATCCCCTGGCAGTGGTACTGCTGCAGAAGATGAGTGTCTCCCTGGGGTTCTCCAGGCTGTAAGCAGACAGGACGGACAGACAGGCAGGGATCTGGCAGCTCCATCCTGGGCACAAGTGTGGCTGCCATTAGGGGTGCAGAAAGGACACTTTGCTTTTCTCAGGCAGAGCGCCTGGTCCCCCGGTGGACGCAAATCCATCTACCCCTCTGCAGCATGGGCAGAGGAGAGCAGCATGGAGGCAGCACCAAACCTCTGGGCACTCCAGCCATTGCAACAAGTGACCTTCTGGGAGCAGAGAGATCTAGCCTTAAATGAATAAATCACATGACATGGAGGAATTTGTGCCTTCTGCTTTATACTTCTTTGGGTATGATAAAGGGTGCCTGTTAGCTTATTCTGTGCAAGTAAAAATAACTTAAACTGCCTCTTTTCTTTTCCTTATGCATATTCTTTTCTGATTCTAAGATTTGCATCTTAGAATTCCCTATTTGCATCACAGTGCTGTCCTGATTCCCAATGGTATGAGATTTTTTTTTCATATGTTCTCTTTTCTTCCTAGATTAGGCTAGTGATTTATTATATCCACTAAGGACTTTTCTAAACTCAGACCAGTATGTGAATCCCCTTTCTTGGCTTCCTGACTTTTTTCAAAACTTGAGAGAACACCAGTAATTCAAATGCAAGTAGCAGTGGTGGGAATGGCTTCTGACTCACTGTAATTACTGGTGCAAAGGCAGTTAAATAGAGCTACTGATAAGTCTGCTAGAAGGAGGATATAGCAAAGGGAAAAGATTCTCCTCCTCCTTCCCATTATACATAAAAATAACTGTATTCTAAAAGGGCAGGAAATAAAAAAAAAAGGTGGCTTTTTTTTTTTCCTTTTAGCCCGAGCCTCAACTTGATATGCCCAAGAGGACCTAGCAAAGTAGGGGATCAAAGTTCATCAGTAACATAAAACTGAACGAGCATTAGAAATTAAAATGACAAAATTAAGGTCAATTAATTTAGGTCAACCAGGAATGACCCAGTTGTTAACTATGGGACATTTTATGTGTCTAGAGTACTTTGCCTGCTGCTCTGGAGAAGCCATGTCTCCTATAGATCCCGTGGCACATCTGCTAGCCCCCATAGATATCTCCCATGCTCTGGGGTTTCTCAAATGGCACTAGATGCCTATGCTTAGGCACTACTGACTTACATGTTGGCATTTAGGTGTGTTAGGTTTGAATCAAACGTCTCATAGAATATGTTTCCTCTTTCATCTGCTCTGAAATGATTATTTTTATTTGTTTGTTTTATACTGCATATAAAGTTGGAGACAGCATTTAATTTTTGGAAAAAGAATTATGTAATGTTTTGTTAGAATAACAGTCATCATTGTCAGCTCTTTATGTGCCTGCTTATGTAAAATAAATTGGTAAGCACCTAGAAAATAACTTCAAAATGAGTAGAAGCTAACACGCATTTGTCAAGAACAAATATATCTGACAAATCTTATTTCCTTCTACAGTAGGGTAACCAGACCTGGGAAGAGACACGAGGCAGTACTTGTCACATAGTACTTAGTGAAGCTTCTGGCACTGTCTCCTGTGACAATCTTAGAAACAAACAAGGGAAATGTTATCAGACCTATCAAGTAGGTATAAGAGTTGTTAGAAAAACTCTCCTCAGAGAGTAGCTGTCATTAAGTTCATTGTCACAATAGTGGCACTGCTGGGTATTCCCATCAGAGGAAGGGAGGGTCTGTCTCAGGCTGAACCCTTCTTGGTGAGCTCCCAGACACCCCAAAGATGTGGAACGGAGGACACATTTATTACATTTGCAGCTGACGCAAAGCCAGACTGTAAATTCATTGCAGCACAGGACTGAAAACAAACATGATCCTGACAAGGTGGGATTAAAAAGAGACATGGCCCTGACAAGGTGAAGACAGACTGGAGGTAGCTCTCCCGAAGAGTCCACAGGGACTGCAGTGACTGTGACGGGTATGTTATTCAACATCGCCATGGTGTCACAAGAAAGGCAAGCGCTATACTGGGGTCTGAAGACTTGAAAGGTGATTGTGTTTATCCTTCTGCTCCAAACAGCTGCTAAAGACTTGCGCTGAATTTTGTATCCAGTTTTGGGCGCTGCCTTTGTTGTAAAAGGAATGTAGATCAATTGAAAAGAATCCACAAGGAAGCAATACAAACGATGACAAATCTTGAAAAAACATGATTTATAGGGAAAGACTGACTCAACTAGGGACATTAAACCTAAAACAAAAGAAAAAAAAACATAGGGAATGTGGTATCAGTCTTCAAGCACAACAGGCGAAACATTGCCTAACTGCTGTATTTGGATGTTTATGGCTCTTGGTGTCAGAATTAGCTTCAGTTAAGCTCATTCAGTAGGCCCATGTGTGCTCCAGTTAAACCTCTTTACTTGTTTGATATGCCATATCACCATATCATGATATGCCATGCCATATCATATGGTGATATAACACCATAGTGGGGTTCAACAGATACTCTGAGAAGGGCAAGGATGCTCTATTCGGCATTCTCAACATTTGGGCCTGGCCCAACCCTGCTTGGGAGAGCTGATGGGACACCAGCACAGGACTGTGATGGTTGCAGGCAAACTGAATTCACCAAGAGTTTCCCTTGACTAAAATGATTATAAAGCATGGTAATCCAAGGAATTATTAACTATGTATCATGTCATGTCTCTGCCAGGAGAAAAGTGTAGAGTTTATAAATCTTGCATTGTACTTGGCTCATGTACTTCATATTCTTTTCATTTTTCAGTGATAAAAGCTGACTGATTACTCGGTAATAAAAGGTGTGAGTCTTCTAAGCACGAGCTCGATGAGCAGTTCTGAGTAAGTTTAGATAGGGCATCTCTGAGGCAAGGCTGCGGGAATGTGGTGGAAAACTGTCTTTCAGCCAAAAGTGAAATTAAACATTTTTTAATACTACTGGCTGGAATTTATGACTCAGAGATAATCCCACAACTATGTTGATTCAGAGAGAAGGAAAAAAGTCCTCTGAAATTCATTTTACTCATCTTGCCCACAGCTCATTAATTCCAGTAAAACCCCTCTTTGTTCCCCCCCTGCCTGTGCACGTCTCAAATTTAGCTTTGCTGTTATTACCTTTGACTTCACTAGTTCTACACCACAAAATAATCTTGCTCCAGAACCATTTCAGTTTCTATGAAAATACGGGGAGGAAAAAGCTTCCATGAGTAGGGAAGAGTGTCTTGGTTTCAGGGAGACAAATTGATCTAATGTGAGGGTGTGAGGCTGGGAGCCCTTCCCTGTGCCATGAAGGCTACTATCCTTGGTCATAAAAAGTCAGGCAAATCCAGCCATGTGTTGACCTGATGTTTTCCCTCCCTACAGCTTTCACTGTTTTCCTCAAGGCTATCATTGGGATAAATTTCTGGAAAGGTGCCTCCAGCTGCGTATGACCTGTGATTTCTCTTCAGTGGGAATTCCTTAGTGAGGCAGTGATTCATGAACAAATTACTAGTCTGTTGGCCATTATTTTAAATTGAGATTAGATAAGGTTTAACTACCACTTTTACTTTTGTTAAACTCGATTTTGCCCAAACTAAAATTGTTAGTGAAAGTCACAGGTTTACTTTAGCAGAAATTAAGAGGTAGAGTTAACATTCTTTATTACAAAAATCAAGACACATTCATACAATCCAAAACTTGCTAATAAATTGTTATTTCTTTTCATGTCCACAATTTCCTTAGCCCGGTAAAAGAAAATCACTGACAGATGGCCAAAGCACCATCTTTTATAACCCAAATCGTCTAGATTACACATTCATTTATATATATCCCACAATACATCTTCAGTATCTTATTCCAATAACCAAACATCAGTTCATTTACATTTACATTTACATAAATTCCATATTTTAACACCACTCGGAGCACAATAACCTTACAAAAATTTTGTCAAAATCCTTTTGGATTACAGTGACTATAGTTACATTTCATTAACACCCTTGATAGTGAGACCTTGCCAATGCCTTGGTAGAACTTCCTCATCATCCAGCATCAAACGTCCTCACCACCCTTCAGACACATTCCATTCCAGCACCTCAGCACAAAACCATCCATCATTGCTTTTAATCACTTAATCAGTGCCTGCTCCTGTGTAAAAGACAAATCAGCCCTACTTCTGTCATATCAAGCCACCAAGCTCCCAAACCTAGAGACCTCACAGGGACAGAGTACACACCTAGTTATATTATTTACCAAAAACCTTGGTAGGGTCAACTAGTGGCTCTGCATTCCCACCATGCTATTGGAAGGGCCCAAGGTTTATAAGGAGACAGGATTAACTCCACACTTGTATGGATTAAGAAATAAGGAGGTAAGGCCTTGCTTGCACACGAATCAGGATTGTAGGCTGACTGAGTTTTAGGCAGCAGAAATGAAGGAACATTTGGTTCAAACAGTGAAAATCAATAAAAGTCATGAAGCAAGTTGCCACAACCAGTGAAAATGAATTACAGTTTAAAAGCTGTTTCCATTTCAATAATCATTGATGTTACGAATCACAAAGGTAAGGAGAAAGACTGTCATTTCACAAATTTTTCATGCTGTGCTCTTTCCTGCTGTTGGATATTTTGAATTTATTTTTCTTGCTTCCGTTGTATTTCAGTTCCTTTATTTTCTGCTGCTGTCTCTGACTCCGAGAGCCCTAACAAGGGTGGGCCAGTGCAGTTTCACAAGCTATTCCCGTACTGTCTGCAAATAGAAATCCTCAGACTGGTCCCTCTAAAGCACACCGGACTACCTCAGTCCTGTCCATATTCCACTTTTCACTGTGACTTGAACCCCATTAAATCCCTCTTTGCCAAGCCTTTTCCAAAATATTTGCCTAGTTCGGGTGATTTTCTATCACTTTTCCTTAGTTATCCTTCCTGGAGCGCTAATTCTTTTCCCATCAGAAAATGCTTCCTGCAGAAACTCTCACCTTTTATTTGAGCAATTATTTTTCTATCAGCCTGAAGAGCATCAGCAATCTTCACTATAACATTTCTCCATCCTGAGTCATTTCCCTCCCTTTTACAAAGAACAAGCGGTTAACAATACTTCGCATGTGAAGGGTTTTTTCAACTACGCACTCTATTAACCCGAAGGATGAATCATACCTCACCAAAGTATCATTAGATAAATGCTCATGCTGTTTAGAAATAGATAAAAAGAAACCTCTGAAAGTAATCTATACAGTGTAGAGAGGTGAGTCTAAGATAAAACCCTAGAAAAAGGGATATTTACATCCATCCACAGAGTATTTTTCTCTCCCCTTTAAGATTTTCTGGACAGTAGCCATCCAAAACAATCTGCCATGAATATCAAAAAGACTCTCAGTTATCCTTCAGAGAACAAGGCCTATTTCCTTTGCAGAAGATGCAAATAAATTACATAGTAAAATAAGTACTTTTGACCTCAGCATCCAACTTACATGTGAAAGAGCCAGCCCTTCTCAGCTCTCTCTTATACATTCCTTTTAACTTCTAATTGTTGGCTACTTTTCCATTAGAAGATAATTATGTTGATGAGCTCTTGATTCCAAAACCAAAACCCGTCTGGCACAGGCACTGTGACTTTAATACTTGAACTTGGTCTATCATACCTATATAGGCTTACTATCGTGAGGAATGAATGATGCAGCCATGTCAACTGGTATCTAACTATTCCGCCTTTGACACAATCTTATAGTTACATGTTGAATTCAGGAAACGCCAGAGGAGATATGGTTGTGACATCTATTAAAACAAACTTTAAGAATAATGACAGCGTTAATTTTGCAGCGTTGGATAACCTACTTAGTTTGCAGTCTAAATTACTTGTGCAGACATACGCATGATCAATGCAATAGAATGCATACAAGCACATATAATCTCCAAGATGGTTTGCTGTATGTTCAAACACATGCATTTTCATTCATTGACTTTGCCTGGATGGCCATTTTCCTGAAGCATTATTATAAATTACTTGCTTTGAAAAAAGCAAGGGCTCAGTGGCTAGAGCAGTCTCTGGTTAGGGGAAATGTCTACATTTAATATGACTTTGACTGACAGTGTTTCACCTTGTCCGTATTTAAGAGGTGAAATCTGGGCTTCACTGAGGCCAATGAAAAATTGCCTGCTTACTTCAGCACAGCAAGGATTTTAAGTCAGAAGCTGTCTGTAAATTTCTGTATTTACTCTATGGATTTTCTCTATAATCATGACTATAAAAATGTCAATATCCTGTTTGATAAATATATAGAGTGGTAGTCACTTGATCTGCCTTTAGCTATCTTAAAGGCAAGCATCAAGTACATCTTAGCTGCCTGTGACTCCTCATATAACCGATGCTGAAAGATCAGTCATGGAGTGAGATTCTTCCTGTTCCAAGACAGTTTTCTAGAATAACTGGGATGAATAAACCCCTGAAGATGCTATTTGTTTCCCATTCATTATGGAAGATTCCTACAAAATATGCTTAGGCCTAGTTGACAAATATTTGGGCATTTGGATTGAAGGGAGATCAATCTCACCCACAAAGCTTTGTCTTAGAAACAGCAAGGTTCCTTTCTTCCTCCTGCTGTCCTGTGAAGTGACCTTCTCAATTTCTATTGACTTAACTGTCCATAAACTGGTTGACTGCATTTATTCTCATACCAATATTGACTTTTATTTAAAACTGTTATTCTCCTTTCCTGGTGCTGTCCCTAATCATATGTTTACAGATACAACAACCTTTTCTTCCTTCAGCCATCAATTGCTAGACTAAATACACCACATACGCATCTCCCCTTCTAACCTAGGGGTCCCCCTTGGCTTTCCCTTCTGATGATCCTTTCTCTGATCCTGTGTTACTGAATATCGTCTTTCTTGACTATGGTAGACCAGAATTTTTGCAGTCTTCCAGATGAACTTCTACCAGACTCAATGCACCATGGTAGCAACGCTTTCTGGTTTTACCTTCCCAGGCCCATTCCCCGGTTATTTTATTTCTGTCTTCAACTTCTGTCTTTCATTGTCAGAGTTCCTGTCATGATAAATCTTCCACTTTGTTTCTGTTACTATTAGAATATCTGCTTAAAAATATGTCAGAGATGAAACAGTTGTAACAAATAACAATTTTGCACATACAGGTTTGGTTTCCTCATTTTCCATTTTCTTTGTTTTGACCATGAAGACCAGCGGTATGAGCCTTCACGCAGTGGAATTTGACAATTTTTTTCTTCCTGCATGTCAAGCTTCTAAGAGAGTGGGGAGGAAAACATGGAATGACGTTTTTACAGTCTTCAAAAAAACTGCTTGCCTACAAGTACTACCAAACATGGAGCATAAGGAGGTGGCTTTGCATGCCTTCATGGAAACCTGGAAAAATACCTCACAGCCTTCTTACCCAGACCTTCCTATGAGGATGAATGCTACTTAAAATTTTCTCCTTGAGCCTTTTGGGCATGCCTGTAGAAGATGTGTCAACTTCACACCCTGTCTCGCAGCAGATTTCCCTTGCATTTTCTTTCTATAGCGGAACCTGGGGAAAATACTGGAAGTCTGAATCTTGCTAGTGGAGCTAGTTTAAGCTCTCTTTCTGTGGTGTCAGGTTCCTTAGCCAGAGGAGCCGGCTTAAAGCTTCATAACATCATTCTGTTGCCACACAAGATGTGGAGACAAGGGCCAACCTGTGGCCTCACTGTTCCTGCCATGAGAAAGCTCAGGGAAGCATTAGAGCTGAAGACCTTTAAGAACTGGCTTGCTTTTCCCTTCACTTTTGGGGAAGCAGGAAAAATCGGGCCAACGGGAGCACTTTTAGGGAAAGCTGTACCCACACACACCAACACACCACTCAGCATGATTTGCAGAGCTTTTGAATTCCACAGACAGATAAAAGGTTGTCGGGACCTAGGGCTATAGTACTTCTGTGTGCATGAGAACCAGCACAAGTGCAGGTGCTTTATACCAAATCCATAAAAATATTTTCCTGTCCCTGTACCAAATTGCAGCTTTAAGCTGGAAAAAATGACGTCTATTCCCACATCTACAAAAAATTAGTCACTTTTTTTTTTTTAATGCTACATGTTTCTTCTTGCACAGTTAAAAATACATGAAAGCATTCATAACTTGATGGTAATTCAGCCTTGAAACTGGCTAATGGCTTATTCAGGCTCCAAGACTGGTGAGAACTCTATACTTGTTCCTACTAAATTTATTCATCCTGAGAGATTTCCAAGCAACGCTAATATGGAGCACTGACTTCATAAGAACAGAAAGACAAAGCGTTCCTGTTTCATCCTCTCCATGGAGGGATGCAGGAAGGCAGTATCAGGATTCTAATAAAGGATGGTTTGGGTACAGTTGCTTGAATTATTGATTGTGAATGAATAACTTTTTTTTTCTGTTGTTCTTTTTGTACATATCATGCAAAGATTTATCCTAATTTCCTGAATTGGTCTTGTATTTGTAAGAATTTACAGTACAACTAGGGGCACTTTCTTAATAATACTTCCTGTTTGTCTAAATATATGCAATGTAGGAATGCTATGACCCAGCTGTAAGGAGAGAAAGAATACCAACTATTAATTTTACAGAACAGAGTCTTGTTTTTCAATTGTTTCAGCCCCTGTGCTACTTTGTACTGACCGTTATTCATGCACATGGCAAGACTGAATTCAGTTGAGTTTCTCTCTCTTCACCTACATGAATAATTTCTATTAGGATTAATGGAAACTATGTTTATGAGCAGTATTATGCTGTTCTGAACTCGATCTGCACATGTATTTATTCTCTTGGCCCTGTTGTTCCTCACCTCTACCCTCTGCCATAAGCTACTGACACTATATTGGCAATGTTCGTTTCCAAGGTAGTCTGACAAAACACCTAACAGTTAAAAAAAAAGCCGAAACATTTTGAACTTCAACTTTAATGGATATTCAATAAGCATATGGATGTAACCTGTAACTTGAGGAAATTAAAAGGATATTTTACTGTCTGTATAAGGAACAAATCTTCATTTGCTAATTTCTAGTTCTGGGTTGGGTCTACCGCTGGTTGTAATCACCAGTCATGATTCACCAGAGGGGCCTTCCACCTCATCTCACACACACATATCTGGGTGAACCTATTTCATACTCAGTTTGGCCATCACTACTACTTGCACAGACAAGATGACAGAAATATAGATCAAATTGCCCCTTGCCAGTGTTCTTGCTGTGCTAGCACCACCTTCACACCTGCCATAGGGAGGACTTTTTCCCAATTCCATAAGGAATTAGACCCTATGCTTCCCAAAAGAGACGCATACATCTAGGCTGGGAACTACTGCTAGAGAGGACACATAGTATTTAAAAATGAAAAAAACCCCAACTAGACGACCTGCCTTTAATGAGGTTGAATATATATATATTGCTATTAAAGGGAACCTGTTCCAGGGTTACCCTAAAATAATCAACTATTCCTCTGCTTGTGTTCCTTAATCAGGTCTCATAACATTGTTTTAATTAGAGAGGAATACTATTAAGCCCAGAATAATGAAACCAAATAATTCAGTAATTGTAGAAGAGTGACAGGCTTATCCGCATTCCTTCTTCAACTTCTACTTCAAAAATATTATCAACTTTCAAGCTGCCATATTGTAATAGTATTTTGACTTCTCATTTCATTATCTGTGAGCCTCCTAAAAAAGATAATTTTCAGGGAGTAAAAAATAAATCCAACTTTTTAAAACACACACTTCTTGCTACTCTAATATTTAAAATCTGAAAATGAGTCTGAAAGCAGAAAAGAAAGGCGAAGAAATGGAAGGATAACAGAGAAATATTTTCAAGTGGAACAGTTTGTTCTCCATATAAAATAAAAATGAAAACTTTCCCATTCTCTTGTGTGGCAGTTGCCTGTCATTTTTTAAATGTTTCAGCGATCTAAACAGCTATAGCTTTTTTTCCTTGTTCAATGATTAACGTTATGCAGAATACAAAGCCTCCATTTGCTGTCTTTCAAAGGCTCGATTAGAAGATGTTCTATCAATTCATGGATTTTCAGGAATACTCCAAATTACTGTGCATCTGTGTGTATTAAAAAGAAATGAGGGGATATCCCTTGAGATGAAACATCTTCATACATTCAAATAATTATATATATAAGGAAAAACAGTTAGAGAAAGTAGACTTCTAAACTTCTTTAGTTATTATCCATTTCTAAATGGAAGTCCAAGAACAATACTCTTATGTTGCAGCATTGTATCGTAACTTATGTATCTGCTGTTCTCACGATTTTCCTAAAAGCGACACAGCACCTGCTAAGAGGATTGTTCCCACCCTGCTCGGAGGAAACAGCAAAGCATTGCCTGAACAATTCACCCAAGAAGAATGTTATTGAACCATACATTTTAAAAGAACCATACATTTTAAAACACACCTGTGTTGGCCTTGGGAAACAGTTCATGAGAAACTGCAGTTTTTCTAGCAGCTAATGTGCTTTCTCCAAAGACATGATTTAATAGGAATGCTGAGCTGTTCGCACAGGGGCTCCTGCTTCACTCGGGTTTGACCCTTCGGAAGATTCATGGGCTTGTACCTACCTCTATGTAAATCAGAACTATCGCCTTTGAAGTCAACAGATGTAAAAATCTGGGTGAATAAAGGAGAATCAAGGCCCAGGGCTGTCATCCCTGCCCTGCTGCCTTTATTCAGGTTAGGATTTCAAACGTATAATCGCAATATGTTTTTTCCTGTCATTTGGGAATGTGGATTGGGGCTGAGCCGTAACAAAAGGAAGAATAGGTGCTGCCTTGCTTTGCAGAACTGTGGCACCAGTGCCAGGGCACCAGCACCAGGGTAGGTTTCCATCTGTCCTGCCACTCCGAATGATCTCTCTCAGCACTGCTCCTGTACCTCCATTCCTCTCTCAGGCAGCAGTAATAGTGACACTGTTGATCACATTGTAGGAGAATAAGACTAAAAAAAGTAGACTTCATGCCTGCCTAATACATTGTCATGCTTCTAAACCAGAACTGTCTCAGTGCTGATGGTATTCAAGCCTGTATCTTTCCTATATCATCTTTGTAAAATATATGAGCGTCTCACCTTGAACTGGTATCACCATTTGTGTCAGAGTTCCTGACTCAAAGCAAGACGAATCCCATCTGGGAAAGTTAAATACTTTGTCAATAGCTTAACATCATTCCACACATTGGAGGTGATGTTGCAAACATTACGGTTGCAGTTAACAGGTTCAGAGGCACGTGACACTGTAGGGCTTGCCAAAATAAGTAACATGATGGAAGATTATCTTGCAGTCTGCAACATGGTCTGCACTTGAATAAGAAAACCAATTAAAAAATATATTAAAGAAACAGAATAGTCCACTCCAACAGTGGAGTTAATGCAAAAGCCTATCTCACAAGAAAATACTTGCATCTGTACTGTTCAACTCCCACATGAATGACAAATCAGTCTATCCTGGCACAGAGATTTATGTACACAGATGCCTTAAGCCTCATGGTCCAAACTAAGAGTCTCACCCACACTGAAGCATTGTTAACTTCATTGCTCTTTAGTCTCTTAATTTTTTTTGGTATGAAAATCAACTGCTAAATCAAAGGTTAAAATGTAAAGAGAGAGTTTTTTCCACTTCAGAAAGCACAACAAAACCGAATAGCTCAGCGTAATCTAGAACATCCACCATCAGCACTTGGGAGTGACCAGGGCTTTTCTCCATGTGGAGAAGACAAAGATTAAGGCTGAAGTTCAGAACACTATGCTGAACATGCTCATTTCTAAATGGGCAACCAACCCAATAACACAAGAAAATACTACATTTTACATTCCTATATCTGAATACACGCTTCCACTACTGGAAAGATCAGTATATGAAAAGACATTAGAGATGGTGTTACAAGAAAATTGCCAGTACATCACTACACAAGCAGTCTGTGCACATTTTTTGTTTATCACTAGCTTCCTAAAGCTGCCCCACTGACAACCTTCCAGGCCAAGTGTGCCCTGGCCAGTTACTAAAGTGGCTCAGTGTGTACTTTCTGTGTGGGTTCAACATTTTTTCACTCCTAAACCAGAAATAAAGACAGTGTTTCCAACTAAAACGAATAGCCTCCGTTTTGGTGACACAGATAAGAGCCACTAGTAGTTCTCACTTTGTTTTGGCTTATCTGGAATTTGTGCTGCTGTAACTAAAAGCAGAATCTGGGAACTACTAGACATCTGCTTTATCCGAATAATTAAGAAGGAAATACTTATACTGTGTTCGATGTCAAATAATAATTTAATGAAATCTCCCACGGCCAATAATTCTTCATCGTGCTATAAATGCTGGCCATCTCAAAATGAACTGGTTAAAGAGCTGACACTTTAATTTGTGCTGTCAGTAGTGTCCTGTTGTGTTTTCTAACATGGAAAGGATATAGTCTTTGCAATTAAGATGCATGATTAAAACAGATGATGCACACTGCTGTTTAGTGACCTACTATTGCTAATATAATGAAGAACGTGCATGTGTTTTCACCTGTACTTGCAGATTTCCAGCTTTTCGCAGTGTACCCACACCTGAAGGATTTTTATGCTTCCTGCCCTTGGGACCCACTGCTCAGTGGGGGTCTCTTCGCTGAGCAATTTAGAAATGGGATACTCAAAACAGACAAAGAATAAATTCATGGCAGAAAACGCAGCAACTTTGGTGCTCTCTGAAAGTCAACAATGGGAAACCACAGTGGGCTGGAGACGGTCTGCTAGATGATTTATGACATTCAGCCCATTCCTGAATGATTTTTTCCCCATTAGACGCGCATTAACACATGAGAGCCTAACACATGGAAAATCTTATCTGGCCTCAAAGAGAAAAAAATACCCCACCAGCTCACTACCTCAAGCTTTGACTACTCTGAGCTGATGCTACTGTCTTCTAAAGAGATTGTGCTATAGTTTGCTCTAACTCCGCTGAATCCCAGCTTGGATTTTAAATGCACCTTTGAAACATTCATACCAACACAGGTTTGATCTACTACATTCATTGCTTGCGTATCAGCAGACTATTCCCCAAAAATCTGCCTTTGTTATGCAATGCTACCTCATTCCTAGTCACAAAATTTTCAAAAATCAGGGAAACCCCCTCATCTAAGACTGCACACTACAATAACGTACCATGTTTTATTTTTACATGAGGATTACTGTTCCCACAGATTTAAATTGATTACTATGGACCATGCAAAATGCCACAGACCACGGAAGCTACATTTTTGAATGGATGTTTTTATTGATTAATCAGGCATTGAATCAAGTATTGTAAAATAAACAGATTTTGTTCGTTAAAAAATGTCCAGAAGAATACCATTCATAGCAAACTTGTTTCCTCATAGCCATACAGAACATGAAATTGTTCAAGAAACAAGGAAAAAGGAATACCTGACTAATTACTGTCAGTTTGTGTGTGTATATATGTATGTATGCATATACACAAATTACACACTATGTTTGTGTATATACTGGTGTGTGTATACCCATACATATGTGTACATATATACACAAACATATATGCACAAAGACTGAATTAATAGTCCACTGGAGAAATGTGGTTTAGCTCCAAATGAAGTATTCTGTGTTAAAATAAAAATGATACAGCAATGCCTGTAGATAACAGACCATTATTTTCCCATTGGCTAAAACAATGATCTGTCTTTAGGCTCACGGTCTATCTTTACAATGAAAATATGTGAGATCATTTGGGATCTTTCCAAATTTATGGTACTACTTCCATCCAGCTCAGTCTCTGCCAACTTTGTATAGCCAAACACTGAACAGTGTTTTCAGTTTGTCCACTACTGAAAGCAGCTTCTAGAGTTAATATTTCTGGCAAAAGAGAAGATACACAGTCTTGCCACATGTACTTTGGTAATACACCCTTTCCTTTTAGGCAGAAACTTGGCAATAATCCTACACTAAAACTTCTTTCCTCCTGTGTCTTTTTATCATTGCTTTGCATCAGTCATCTCCTGTCAACTCATTATAATATTTTTCATGCCATCTCAGCTACCTCCCAAACATCCCAGGCCAGATCATCTGAGCAATGTATATCAGATTGTGTTGGGAACATTGTGCTCAATTATAAAATGTAATGTTTGGGAAATTTACTTTTTCATTTTTGAGGGCATACATTTCTTGATTATTAAAGACACTATGATAAACACTGCAGTTCACTATATGTACACATTTTCTCTTATTTATTTCAACTCTGGAAAGATCAGTGGCTCCTACCTGTGAACGATAGGATGCTGCCCCAGCTGAAAAACCCACGATAACAGCAACTTACTGCCAGACTTTTCTCCATTTAATTCAGCAGTTAGCATGACATGTAAAGGGAAATCAAAGGAACATGGATAGGTGTTTATTGTCTATTAAAAAAAGGAAAAACCCAAATAGGCATGTATGTATTCCTCATCTTGCTCATAAGTTTTCTACATCATCATAAGGCAAACTGTAGTACAGCTTTGTACCTGGAGAATCAGTATTTAAAAAATCTCAAGCTGAGCTTGGGACCATCTTCCATTTGGGACCCATTAGTGAACAAAGTGCATTAAGGCATCCTTTTCAAAAGACACCTAAAGCATGGTTATAAATTACTGAGCAAATCTTTTCTTAAAGCTGATATTCCATTTATCCTTTTTCTACACAGGCAGATTTTTGCTCCTTGCATAATAACAACAAAACACTGTAGGAAAACCATTCTTTTAAAGTTGTCCTATGCCTCAAGCATCTCCCAAAATGATCATTTATACATAAGCTTTGTAGTAATTACAAAGGGCTTCTATTCTGTAGAAGGAAAAGAGAAAAAAATGCACCTGATATTCAACTTTGAGATGAAGTAGGTACAAACCCTATTGCCTTCACTGAAGATCATCCACCAACACCAGGATGAATATAGGGCCTGCCCGTGCAGATTCCTACTGAAAACTTGTTATTTACTCCTCATTCACAAAGAGAACTGTGCTTTCCCAAACAACCCGGGACAATGATAACTATGAGCAAACCCCGGCTGCAGTGTTTCCCCGTACAGCACATGTAAAACAGATTTCCTTGCGTTGTGATAGAGACTACATAGTGCATGACAATGAAACATTTGTATTTAATCTAAAAGGCATGGTAAAGTGGTGCATGTCTCACTTCTGAGTTGTTGGCTGGGCTTGCTATGTTGAACCTTGCAAAATCAGCAATAAGCATTCACATGTCTACCATCAGAACCGTGACATCTTCTATTACAATCAATCCTTAAGTGATGCCGTGCTTTATCAAATTAGTCTACAGTCAGACCTTGGATTGGCTGCTCTTCGCCAGTGTTGCTGATTTTCAGAGACGGTATCAGTCTTTCACATCCTCAGTGATTATACAATGTTTCTTAATGACGAAGGTGAAGCACTGGTAGATGGGAACGTTGCCATCAATAAAATAAATCGCTAGATGATTTTTCCACTCACATTTCTAGGAGATATTCCACATGTTTTTTATGAACAGAGAGAGCACTGCCCTGTGAACAGAAGTAAATTAAAATTTCTTCTTTTGCTGTGTTGGCTAGCTCCACTTCCTCACTTGTTTATTTTTGTTCTTTTTGGTCTGTGCACTCCCATGTGGAAAGTAGAAATTAGGAGATCTCGCACTCAACAAGACTGGTAATGAGAGTGCTAATATTGGCATGAATAAAAACTGCCGTACACTGACTTGTCCACCGCACAGTTTTCATCCTTCCAATTTCCTGCTTTTATCCTCTGTAAAATAAAATGATGTAAAGGGCTGATGAAAATTTAATTAATAGGACCATCAATGTGCAAAACAAATAAGTCTTTTTTCAGGTGTCCAAACCATGCTTTCCCTTCTCTCTTTTTTTTTGTTTTGCTTTGTTTTTTGTTTTTTGTTTTTTTTTTTTTTTTTATAAATAATTTATAAATCTTCCTGTAAGAGACTAAATACAAAACCAACCAAACAAAACCAACTGCAAAAGAAAGTTCTAAGAAATTATTAAAGCCACTTCTTGTCCTTCTGTACAAAGTACACAGAAAAGAGATATTCTCCCCTTTTCAGTTCTGGCCGGATTTGGCAGTGACAGCTGGGATGCCACATGGTCCACCAGCTCCGGGCAAGCTCCTGCGGGCTGGCTGCCCTGGGAAGATGCGTCGTCCTACCTTTTGGCTTTTAGCAGTCATGCGAGCTGCTCGGAGGAGTCTAGGTGGTCAGGGATAGGCAAGCCAGTTATAATGGTCAAACACTTATTCCACACAGTGAATGTGGGGCACACCGGCTGCCCAAATGTAATGTCAAAGGTGTAAAGGTGTAGGGAGTTCAAAGCGTCGTAAAAAGCAAGGGAACCGTTGTCATAGTCCAGCAAAATCCCCACCCGCCGGAGGTGAGGCGCGGGTTCGATGGGGATTTCTTTGCTGTTGTGCCGCACCACCCACGTGTTATTGCAGCGGCAAAGGACCCAGGAGGCAGAATTCTTCCCGATCCACTCGTGCTTCGGTGCTGATTTGTAAGAAATGCCAATGGCATACCTGCAAAACAAAAAACAACTCAAGGAAACAAATGCTTCCTGCCACGTTTGTCCCTTGGGGAAGTCCAATGTTAGCCCAGAGGACTCACTGGAATGCCCCAGCCTCTTACTTCTGCTGGTTAAGTTCTAATTAAGTGATGTTTCACCTCAATATCTGTACAGGCTTAATGAATGTTTTTCCCCATCTCTCTTTTTTTTGGGTCTGAGAGGTCAGGGATACTTTATTGTTCCTCGCCTTTTTTGCAGTTTGGCTGTTATGGCAATTTTTTTGAGCACTCACCTTCGGTATTCAAAAGGAAAATTGTTGAGTACTTGGAAACTCAGAGTTTAAACCAGTGGGCCTCAAATTTCCACTTTCAAACAGATGAATACAGAGGAATTCATTGATTTTAACATACATTGCTATCTGTCAGCTAATCTGATCTCTCCTTGCTCCTTTAATATACGGCCCAGAAGAAGGAATGCAAGAGTAAACATCAAAGGACACATTAAAACCCCCCATTTTTGCCATTCCCAAATATGTTTTGCCAGATGTTGGTGTGGTTTTTAAATTCAAATGAGCGTTTTTGAGACTGGGTTTTGGGCCAAGTGAAGCAATTGTAGGTGAAGACATTTGCTCTGCAAACCATAATTTATGGCAAGATGTGCGGGGTAGAAGGATTGTGAAAATGTTCTCATTAATGGACACCGAGGGCAAATACCTGATTTCTCATATATAACAGAAACGTAAAAGTTCCTCACGTTCTAGAGACACTGCAGTATTTGTTGGACTTTCAACCAACAGAGATTAATATGCCATAAATTACTCTATTTCCATTCCTCAGAGTTGGCACAGGCAAACAGCATTTTTCTTGTTTGAGACAGTGGGCATACCTGAAGACCTCACTGATTTTTCCACTCCATTAACTTTCCATCATGATTGTTGCCTTTGAATCCCAAAGGATGACATCTCTTCTACTGACTAACAGGCCCCTGAAATCCAGCCCTGTATGACACAGAGGATCATTCAGGAGTGGAGGAATGCAATCCTCCATTTCCTGCCCCTTGCTCCATACCCTGGGGCACAGACCTGGGCTCTGCTGCTCCACAGCCCCTCCCCAGAAGCTAATCTGACTTCCACCCCTGTGAAACTGGATCATAAAATTGTCCTCATATTGTGTTGTTTTTTTTTTTTTTCTTACTGAAAGATGTTAAGATCTTTCACGTTTGGTAAAGAAATGATTACACTTACAGAATTTGCCCTATTGTATAACAAACAAGGTGAAACTTTCCAAGTTCTCCAATTCACTAAAATCTTAAAATGTACTGTATGTGGGTTCAAATAACAACCATCCCCAGCCACGGAGTAAAAGTCCTGTCAAGGCTGCTAAATATAAAGAGGCTCTATCTGGCAGACTTAGTTCCCAGAGTCCGAAAGTGCTGGAGATTGAGAAAATAGTATGACAAACAACGTGAAAGTATATGTTTGCCCTGCTCTCGTACCGTTCCCCACACCTCTGCTACTGGTCTCTGACAGAGAAACCGTGCTGGGACCTGCATGGACCATTGGTGTGAGCTAGTGATTCTTTTCACATGTATTTTCATATACATACCACGTACTCCCGCTTATAACCACTTCCCAGTAATGCCGCCCGCTGTCAATGAACACGTTGCCTGCTACTCCGTAGCTCCCTTGGCTGGTGAATCGCTCCGGTGTGTGACTCTTCTTGGAGGATGTTTCATCACGTTCCACTGTCAAGTTATCATGCGACACTTTCAGTTTTCTATGCGCAGATTTGGGGTCCAGTTTAAATGGCTGACCTAGAGAGGCAGAGACAAAGATGGCAGAAGAATGGTTTGGCTTTGATTTTGAAAAGGAGAGTGGATTAGCGAGCCTCTAAGAAGCCCAAAAGATTACAAAACCATATTAATCTCCTCCTCTGAAGCCTCCTCCAGATAGACTAACCTATTCTGCTCCCTGCAATAGCTCGTTTGCATTGTCAGTTTACTGTCAGTCTCATTGTGCGCTAACTTCCCCGTGTGGATAATCCCTGAAAAGAGCCCTGCATAATCATCATGCCCATTATCTCTGACCTAGAGGTAACCTGAATACTCTAATTCTTGCATGTAATTGAAACCAATATACATGCTAATAAAGGTCTGAGGGTTGCTTTTTCCACAGCATATTAGATTTTGAATAAGTTACGTTCTATTAATTCTCTAGGGATAAAGCTCCATAATAACATCTTCATCTTTACTACAAAAAAGCATGATTTAAAATCCCACAAAATTATTTTGAAAATAAGAAGCAGCACTAGCCTTGTCTGCTCGTTCTCTCACAGCTTTATTTGTAACAAGCACAGTCAACAATTCAGGATCACTTTGGAAGGATGCCCATGTGGTGCTGGATACTGTGCATTAAAAATAAGGAAGTGAACTGTAACTTGGTCCAAATAATATGGTGTAAAAACATTACTGGGGCTATTGCTCTTGGCACGTATCTTCGGCTGTAGCACAAGGTTTGTAGACAATAACAGGAAGCTTTTTGGTAAACCGAAACCTGTAGATATATAAAGCTCGCCACAATTCTGACAGGCTTGCTCATTGTGTCAAAAAGCAGAACGATCATTTACCTTCACCAGGAGATAACTAGGAAAGCATGACTCCTTGAGTGGTCCAGCAAAGCCCTTTTCCCTTCTGATTGTCTTTCATATCAAGGGAAAAAAAAAATGTAACCAGAAGATTTGGTGACATGCATGGAAAACAGAAATGAGCGCTCTCATGAGATCTGTGTCAGGCACGGACACGTGTACTTCACAGAAGATGTAAACTGTTCAGAGTTTATGAACAGCTAAGTGTATCTCATGCAGTTAAACTGAAAGCATTAATGTGGGGGTTAAGAAGAAATCAACTTTATCTGAACAGTGACAGTCAATATGTGTTGGTTCAGATCTCTAGGCAATCTGAAAACGCATATTTAAAAAATCACCTCCCATATTTAAAATGGGAGATGATTGAGGCAATAGTAATTCTCAATTAACATTATTAGAGATGGGTCAGAAATGAAGGTAAGGAGTACTTTTAGCTTTAGACTTATCATCTAATTTCATAACGTGTATTTCGTTATGTATTATGACAAAGTATAAAATGAACCCATTGGAAAGTATATGAGGCACATTTTAACTAGTTTTTCTTACCACTCGGTAGCAGTAAAATACCTATGGCCTGTCTCTCTAGCTGGTTAGTAGCTTTTGTGTTGCTGAAGCAGTATCTGAAGGATGTCTTTCTCTGTACTGAAATGTAACTGGTCACATCAGTTCTCAGAGTCACCCGAGAGATTGCTTTTGTGCCACAATGGGTCACAACGAGACAAAAGGATAAAAGATTGCCATTTCCAAACAGGTCCTCTGGTTATGCATTTGCTTGTAGGTTACCAGGTTTAACAAGAAGCAGATTCTTGGTAGCAGATGTGGGGTTTGGATGAGCAGCTTTTATGCAGAAATGCAAGCCAGGTTAACAGCAGAAAGGGGAAAACGCGAAACGTGTACGCGCCATTCCCTGCGGCCTCCTTCTTGCAACATTCAGCATCACCCCGCTTCGAGCACCCTCCCCTACAATAAGCAGGTTTCAGAGGGGGCACAAATCCCAGTGTTCCCTTTCCAGTGCTCATAGCTGCCCGTGATGATGACATGACTGAGGGACTGGCTGGGACACAAGAAGAAAAAGGCTGAAAACCGGTCTTCAAATGGCTATACTACATCTGCTAATAATTTGTGTAACCATTGTTTTTTTGAAGTGGGATCTCTGAGTACTCTACCACCTTGTTGAACTCCATAAAAAACTGAGGCAGATGGAGTTTAAGAAAGTCTACCAGTGTCCTAAGAAAGAGATCATTTTGGAGGATAAAATTAAACTAGCAATTATCTTATGAGCATTATACAAAAATAAAATGTTTTATTGCAAACATGGGAAAAGTTTTTGCTTTGTAGAGGAAAAAGAATAGAGAGGACATTAAAACAAAACCACAAAAGAGTATTTTCAATCATTTTACATGTGATGGCTCTGCTTCCAAATGATATTTCCAGTGGCCACACTACAGATGCACCTCTCTCAAAAAAAAAGTAATTTCTGCACTACTGAAGACTCTGGCAATCTTGAATTGAGTTAAATAAGTGGTTTTCATTGTGGGAAGCACTTTAAACAAGTTAAACTGCTCTGCGCTCTTGTTATCTTCCAAAGATCAAACTTGAAAAGGAAGGCAAGAAAAGAGAAGAACGTATGCGTGCCGGATTTCACGTTACTCACTGTTTGTCTTGAGCTTGCCAGGCTCGCTGCTTCTGCTGCCCGCCTGATTAATGGCCTTAACAATGAAGATGTACTTAGTGCCACTCTGTAACCCGTGCACTGTGTAGTGGTTTTGTTTGATGTTGGGAACAATCATCCAGCTGTCGGCTGAGTTGCATAAACCTGCAATTTCAAACAGAGCGCATTAGTCATAACATACTAAACACTTTGTAACAAAGGAACATTTAGAGCACCCTGGAGCACCCAGCGAGCCACGCCAATTTTGCTTCTGTACCTCTTAAAGGGCTGTTACATTTACTGAGTCGCTACTTAATGCCACCAACTCATTTCATCAGCCCTCGGTCAGGGTACATTCTAAGTTCTTGCTATGTGAAGTCAACCATAAAAAATGGACTTTTAAGAAATGACTCAGTGGAGGCATGAGCAGTCTGAGATTTTTCGTATCCCAGCACACGGAATTCTTTATTGCTTAAGAACTAGAGGATCACGGAGATCCCATCAATCTACTGTTTGGATTAATGAACTCAGCTCAAGCCTCAGAAAACTAACATAAACAGTAATGCTAGGAGGGCTGGGGAGGCACCACCTTTGCTGACAGTCCCCAGGTATGCATTTTTCAGGACCTGAAGCAAATCATGGAATCCAGCATGGTAGGGTGTGGGCTCTAGAGTAAGCTTTGGCTCTTATGCTCTAGACTTTGCCAGGGTGTAATCTAAGCCAGTAAATTTAATGGATGCAACTTTTTGATTTATGTCGTCATGGTTAGATGTCAGCCAGGGGAGCGCTGGATAATTTTCCAGTTACAGACTCTTTTGCGTACGTTTGATGCCTACCACAGAAGTATAATATGTAGGAAGTAAGTAAAATAAGGAAAGAGCAATATCATCTGCAAAACAGGAAAATACTCCACTAAGAACTTATTCATCTACATAAATTTTTCCTACTGTAATATAACTGCAATAGCAGTCAGTCACCCATATTACTTACTGTACATTTTGAACAGCTCCTGGTCTAATGGTCCCCAGTCTGACAGCTCTCTTATTATAAATATTTACATAAATAACACATTTAACATTCATGGAGTGTATATACATATTCCCAAACTTTTATATAGCTATAAAGCTAGAAAAAGATATATGCAGATGGAAGTGTATGCACGTGTGTGCCTATGTAAGGCTGGAAAACTTAAAAGAAAAATGCTTGACAAAGTTAGGAACCTGACAGACTTTTTGGTCTCTGCCTTTACTGGGCCTAGAACATGTTATGAAACCTACTCTGTTATTAAAAAATAGCTTTCAGATTTTAACTCATGTTTTACCAGCAAATCAGTAAGTGAACAGAATCTTTTAGAAGTCAGTAACAATTTCAGCTCTACATATTAGGCAATACAAAACCTTTACATAAAGTAAAAACTAAAAGGCTACTGGACACAAAACTTGAAAGAAAAAAACCTGTGCTACAGGTTTACAGACTCATGGACAATTCATAACCATACTGGGAGACTCTTTCCTCATTTGGGATGTGCTTTTCATAACAAAAGATTGTTAGAAACAGAACTCATACCCCAAATTTTAATCTAAGAATTACGTAGCTTTTGTCTCAAAGCTTTCTTATATTACACAGCATCCTTGAGAGGCAGGCAGCTATTCATTCTACTGTGCAAATAGGTAACTGAGGCACAGTTTCAGGTGGGACTCATATCACCACATCATCCAGTGAAGAGCTGCAATGCCTAACATATTTTTCTGGACTCTGAGGAGAGGCAGAAATCAGTGGGTAGTTCCTATCACCTCTCCAGGTGTGAACATCCTACCACAAGTGCCTCTGTTTTCTTGGCCACAGAGAGAGCCCAGGTGACTAGTGCAGGTGAGATCTCTACCTTCAGGTATCTGAAATGAGGGGAGATAAACGCCCCCTCCCCACTGCCCTGATTTGAAGTCTGGAAGTCTAAGCCTCTGGCTGAACTCACAGTGGGTTGTGGCCTTTGGACCATGATTTACCAGAATGAGAACATTTCTTTGTTGCAGTTTCCTGGTGTAAAGTGGGGGAAAAGAATTCTAGTATGTTCCTTATGCTCCAACCAGTGAGCATCCTGACCATGTGTAGCCTCCCTAAACATCAGCTACAAGGGATTCAAAGTTTGCTATATGTGGATAAACGCAGCAAAGATAAACAACCTTGCAGCGCTGTTTTTCTCAAGACTATTGATAAACTAGATCATATAGAGCAATCATCTATCTACCTCCTGAAAAAAGGAATCCAGCGTTATGCCCCATGAAACCCCTAGTTACGCCTAGCACCTGTAGTAAACTGCTTATAGCAACATCAGGCCACATCTTTTTTCACTGAGCCATACCTACTGAATGGTAATTATTTTTTTTAGGCTGGGTGTGAATGGGTTTCCTAAGAAGAAGAAAGGAAACAAAAGCAGCAATTTCCTGGCATAAAACGAAGGAATGAAACCTCCTGAGCACTGAGTGCTCAGAGGAATCCTCATCTTTTCTCAATAAAAATTTGCCACAGGTATTAAAGGCACAGTTGTTCCATAGCTGAACTACCGCATTGATTTTTCTTTGAGACCATCACTTACCTGACTCATAGGTGCTATTGCAAAATAAGTGTTAATTTAAAATAAAAAAGTGAAGCACTGGATTTAGAGGGAGTGCAGGATGACCAAGGTATCCTTAACTCAGATGCCTCTGGTGGGGTATCAAATAACATATGATAGTAAGTTGGATGAATCCAGACAATGGTCCTAGAAGTGTCTTCTCCTTCTGCAACCACACTTTGAAAGAAAAGGTCTATGGTATACATAGGCTATATATAAACACAACTTTAAGCAGACACAGAAATGCCCAGATTTTTGCTAAATCATCTCAAAATTAGATTTGTATTAGTCACTACAACTCTCTAAAGTGCACAGTTTTAAGGCTTGCATTACACTTTTTATATTACCCTCCAGAGGCTCCTTAACGAAGTATACGACTTGGATCAAATAGGTATATGAAGGACTGTGAAGGTACAGTTGTGTTGCTATGAGTCTCCTCTCCAGTCTATCTTCTCCTGGATTTATACATATGCAATACTCATTAATCTGTAAATACTCACACAGGGTAAATTATTATATTATTAAATAATCCAGTTACCGGTCAATTTAGATTTCTGTGTATATAAGGTAGAGCCACAATAATTTTAGGTGTTGCTACATCTTGGCTTCTGCTTATGGGGTTAATGGCAAAACACTCACCGGGAGGTGTACATTCATCCCACATGACCTTGAACAAAGAACACAGTTCCTGAGTTAGGACTTTACCTATCCTAAAATATCTGCGCAGTCAATAGAGAGAGTTGGGAACCCCTCGTTTGACCTGGCTTGTGTTATAGGGGAAGGCTCTATCTTCTTTGATGGCACAAGGCACCTTGGGTTTCTTTCTTTGTCCTTCCAGTCTTAGGCACCCCAGACTACCAGTGTACACTAAATGTTGGATGTGCAATGACTGACTCGGTTACTTTGCTTAACAAACCTTGCTATCCCAACAAGCTCGGCTCTTGCCTCCACACCAAGGAGCTCAGTGATGTGTCCATGTGCTTCCTCACTGTGACCTACTTGATAACAAGGCTTTAAACTGAACTTTGATACTAGAAATCTTGGAAATGAAGTTTTGATGGTGTCAACCTACAAGTCCAAAATCTTTCAGAATGAGGAATAATAATGAGCGGCAGTCAATTTAAGCATTTAGGTATGAAAGAATATTTTCTCACTACATCAAAAGGATGTGTCTCCAGTTATGCCCTGTCAGGACAGCCTTTCTTCTCTGAATACAAAAGAAGATGATTAAGAAATCTCAGGGAAATGAGCAAGCAACATGGTAATGTGGGCATCCAGGAGTAGCGTTTGCCCCCTCAGCTCCCTGCTGGTGGCAGCAGGTTAAGCGGAAAAGCACATACCTTCTCCTCATTGGAGCAGCAGCAGGAGCTAAGGGTCTTCTATTGTACCCACTCCTAATCCAGGCTACATTCAGGTTTCTTGTTTCAAAAACCCAGGGCTTTTTACAGGGTTATGCAGGTGGTAAAACAATGTATTTTAAAACTGTAGCCTACAAAAATGTAGAGAATTTAAATTACATCCTGGAATGGTGCAGCAAGCACAGTGATGTCTGTACAGGATGTGTGAGTTTTCAAAACAAGTTTCTCAGAGTCTGGAGCTAATAATTTGTAAAGCTATTCCCCCGGTGTTGGCTGTTGATGCACTTTAAAAAACAGATGGGAAAAATCCCAAGGTGTAAATCCTCCTAAAATTTACACTGGTAGATTTTAATAAACTATATCTTCTTGAAAGCTGGAAGAGGAGCACAAAAGTCATGGGAAGGTTATTTAATCTCTTGAGCATTTTAATTATTTCAAAATGCTTTATTTAAATAAATTATTACCAATTCAAATTGGTAGAACAAATACAGTAGGTGAAGGTAACAGCACTCCACCCCCACCCTGCATTCCCATGTGAAAGAAAATAATATATGCAGGGTTTCTGCAAAACACATCACATTTTTTTAAGAAATACACTCTTTTTATACTCTTCAAGTTTTCTTGGTTTTATCCCAAACTTGCTTTTGTGCCATTAAAACATACTCAGTATAATCCTCAGCAGGTATCTGAAGATTGCAATAAATTAAAACTTCCAGAAACAGACAAAAGCTAGAATATTCAAAAATCAATTGGTGAATCATAAACACTGTTTTTCATGGAAGCTTGGGCTCCAAATTGTCTTAGATCCTTCAACAAAAATTTACCCTATCTTATAGGAAGAGTAACCATGTAACACTGAGAAGGTTCTGACAGCACACTGTATCCTTAATAGAGTGAATTTTAGTATTTAGCCAATGAAACTAACTAACCTAAATTCCATTTACCAGGAAAGATAGTATTATTTACTGCTTTTTGTCTTGAAGAACGAGATGTGTTTTTCATGAAGACATCTTGTATTGCACCTAGTAAAAAGCTGGGTGTTTAAATTTTAACCTTCCTGAAGCACACTAAAGCAATTCCATGATGTTAAAAAAATGCATACTCAATAAATACTTGAAAAATTATTGAAATGGGATAATGAAATTATAATGCATGTTAGCTAGCTAGTGACAAAGTCATTTTAAAAGCCTTTACAACATTCAGATTGCATGTGATTAGCTGCCTCTCAGAAATGCAAATGTGTGAATGGTGTAACTCTGAGAACAACTGCTTTAGCAAAAGCCTGCTTAATTTAAAGTTCTGTATTGCTCTTATGCACAGAACAGGGCTGCCAAGCAATTTAATAGCCAAGGCGTTTGGCCACATTTGGAAATAATCTTTCCTGTATGAAATAGGATTCAAAATGAAATACTCTATTTGGACCTTTTCCATCAAATGTTAACTCTCCAATTTTTCAGTTAATAAAAAAGAATATAGATGATTATGTTGGACAGAAAATACACTAGAAAAACATAGCATTGCTTGTTTTTGTTACTGAATTCTTAGCAATCTCTGAATGATATATGCCTCTGGTGGGGGAAATGTACTGAAGAGTGGAAAGTGCAGCCAGTCTGGCTATGTGGTTTCAAGGAACGGATTCCAAAATAACAACCTCCATTAGCACGGTAGGTGGGTATGTATGCAAAGTGATTCCTATTGTCTCAGGGGAAAAAAGCTTGTTAGTTTAATGCAGTACTCTAGCTACTCCTTCCTGAGTGATTCATAGCTACAAAAACACAGAACTGAAGACGATGCGTGAACCTCTTTACCTTATCTACTACAGGCAGAACGCAATTCCAATGGAAACTTTTTGGGATATGACAGAGACATAAATTTTAAAAATAACTTTGTGCAACAGCATGCAAATGTCATAAATAGAAAGAAATTTGTGCTAATCCAAAATCTATTCCATTAAAACAGGATTTGAAAAAAAAAAAAGATCACCTAGCTTCAGCTCATCACGAAGGCTGCAGTGCAGCGCCTGCTAATGCTACTTCCAGTGAAAATAGCTTTCTGTGTTACACCACACTGTTAAGGTACATTCTGATACTCTAGGGACAATTTTGGAAAGTCATCTATAAAAGTTGCGATACTAGACCCTTTTGCAGGACACAGAATATAATCCAACAAAGTGAAGAAATGTTCAAGCAGTGTTCTGAGAAAAATCAGGACGTTAGTGGCCAAATCTCCTGTACCAGTGAAAACTGAAAAGTACTGGGAGAGCCCCATGTGTTAGAAACCCGGGCAGATCTGCAGCAGTTAGACTTGGCAGGAACATCTCCATTGGAGGTGTTCAAGTCTACATTAAATAATGAGATTAGAAAAAAGCTTTACAACATTTAGAAAACCACTCCACATATACTTATATATGCATGTATTCAATTTGGGTTAGCATTATAGCTTTCAATTAAATTGAAACTAACAGCCAGGATATTTGTATAAGACCTATTGCATTCAAAAAAATAAAAAAAAAAAAAAGAGAGCCAGTACTTTCATTTCTTTCTACTGTCATTTAACGTCTTCAGAGCACTTGGCAAACAAAGTTTCTTACAGTGTTGATTTGTTTTCTCTTCAAACTTTTAATGACACCATTTTTTCAAAGTGATAAAATGAAAGTTCAGACTGCACACTGAGCACTTCATGCTATACCCAAAAATTATCATATTGCGTCTCTGGAAGTAGATTAATTGATACACGTTTTGCAGATCAAAGCTTTCGCCTTCACATGGGAAACCTGTAATACAGCCTAAAAATGAAATACCTTGTTATTTATTCATTAGTAAGCAAAGAGTAAAACCCCACATCACAAAGGTGTGGAAATGGCACACCTTTCTGCTGCTGTGTTCACACGTAGTTACAATAACTGACTTGCATAAAGCCTTCTAGCACAAAGCCATAGATAAAAATGGGTCAGAAAACAAGCAACGAACTGTTACCTTTAAGACCTGTCTGCTTAGCAGTGATTAATCAGGGAAGCTTTTCCTTCCTTATCTACCATGTTCCAACTTGTTCCAAATTACTATTAGACCTTCTTGGTATCCAGCTTGCTCAGATGTAGGAGTATGTGTTGAAGGTTACTTGGTCTTTCCAGCAATCTTAAATTTTACAGTGTGTTGTCCAAAATTAGTCTGTTTAGTGAAATACTAAATGGAGGTTTTAGCAAAACACTCATCAGATTTTCAATAATCCACCTGATTTTTCAGTCAACCCTGAATACCATGATCTATTCACAGTATGCTACTAAAAAATGGTTTAAAAATGCCAGTGCACGAAACCTCAGATATACTTTCAGATGGTCTGGAGAACTAACTCCAGTTTAGGGATGGAGAAAATGAGGTGCTCACACCAACAGGGGAGTCAGTGCAAGCATTCGGCTCAGTATGGAGACTTGGCATAGACCATACCATTTTTTCACTGATATAAAGTATGTAAGCGTGTCCACAGCACTGACTTTCCTGCAAGCATCTCAACAAATTTTGTAAGAAAAAAATCACTGGGTCAGAGCTAAGCCTATTTAGCTCAGTGCGTGCCCAGGGTATCTGATGGTGGACAAAAGCAAGAGCCTAGGAAGGTGTTAAGGAACAGGGAAAACACACAGCGATCATTTCTCACCATGCTCTCCCAGGCTCCAACAGCTCGGGGACTTCCTGAGCCAGAAGGAAGTCTCTGCACTGCATTGTTCTCAGTGGATTTTTCTTGCATAACCTATCCAGTCTTATCTTGAACTCAAACAGACTTTTAATCAACAACTCTCTGTGGCAATGAGTTCCAAATTTAAATGCATGTTGACTGAAAAAACTTCACCTTTTGATTGAATTGGCTGATTTCAGACAGTTTTGCAATGCAGGTACATGTCAGCTAGTGGTATTCCCATTAAACATATGGGGAACAACAGGAAGAAGTTAAATGACTTCTCCAAATTCATAGTCAATGATCACTATGCACTGAACCCAGAAGTGTGGACTTCCTGGCCAAAGGTTAGACAATATTGGTTTTTTTGGAGGAATAGTTATTTAACAACAAAACAATCTGAGGAATAATTAATAAGCTTGTTCATTCAGGAAAGAGATTCAAAACAGAGAGTGTATTTAATAAAAAATGGGCTACAGTACAAAAGATAAAGTAATCATAGTTAATGTCATTATAAGTTTAACAAAGTTACCGTATTGTTTTTCCACTTATGTTTGCTGCCCTAGCCTTTGGTATACTAACCAAGACCTATGCTTTGCAGCCTCGAAGACAGTAAATATCAGAGGGAAGGACTTAATCTGTATTTCTGAAAAACGTCCAGTTGTCAAGGGTATCTAAATGATCAGTTCAAGACAGGGTCCCAAGAGCCTGACTAGCCCAGGCAATGGGAATGAGGTCTTCGTGCCTGTGGCTACATTTGCGACAAAGAACCTAAGATGAAAGAGACAAGTCAAGAAGTGGGCCCATGTGAACCTCATAAGGTTCAACAAGGCCAAGTGCAAGATCCTGCACCCAGGCTGGGGCAACCAATACGGGCTGGGGGATTGAAAGCAGTCCTGCTGAGAGGGACTTAGGGGTGTTGGTTGATGAGAAGCTCAACATGAGCTGGCAATGTGCGCTTGCAGCCCAGAAAGCCAACCGCATCCTGGACTGTATCAAAAGAAGCGTGGCCAGCAGGTCAAGGGAGGTGATTCTGCCCCTCTACTCTGCTCTGGTGAGACCCCACCTGGAGTACTGCATCCAGCTCTGAAGCTCTCAGCACAGGAAAGACATGGACCTGTTGGAAGAGGTCCAGAAGAGGGCCACAAAAATGATCAGAGGACTGGAACAGCTCTCCTATGGGGACAGGCTGAGAGAGTTAGGGTTCTGGGGAAACCTTTTTGTGGCCTTTCAATACTTAAAGAGGACTTGTAAGAAAGATGGAGACAGACTTTTTGGCAGGGCCTGTTGCACTAGGACAGGGGTAATAGTTTTAAACTAAAAGAGAGTAGATTCAGATTAGATATAAGGAAGACATTTTTTACAGTGAAGGTGGTGAAACACTGGCCCAGGTTGCCCAGAGAGGTGGCAGATGCCCCATCCCTGGAAACATTCCAGGTCAGGTTGGATGGGGCTCTGAGCAACCTGATCTAGTTGAAGATGTCCCTGGTCATTGCAGGGGGCTTGGACTAGATGACCTTTAAAGGTTCTTTCCAACTCAAACTTTTCTATGATTCTATGATTTTATGATGTCCTGTTAACATGGGCAGTACTTGTGCCTTTGGGAATATGTGCTGGTTTCAGTCTTCAAAAACTCTCAGTATGTGGCGCTCCCAGAAAACACACAAGAAATTTTAACAAAATGAATCTTAATTTTAAAACCCCTTGAAATCATTACTGGCCTGGATTTAAAATTTTGGCTTTAAATCTTCCTAGAAAATTTTTTTTTCTTTTTTTCTTGAGATATGAGTCATTTATATTTAAAAGCACTTCCTTTACAAAGAAACCGTAAGGAAACAGAACTAGAAGAGAGAAGGTTTATACTTACTAACAACATTAGCTTGTCCGGTGAAGATGGTGTACTGCAACTCGTAAGAGACCACACTGAACTCATCATCCGACGTCCAATGGACGGTAATGGTATCATAAGAAGCTGTACAGAGTTCTTCTCGAATGGTGGGTGGGTTGGGAGCTAGGAGATACAACGGAGGAGGCTTATTGACACAACCAGTAAAATATTTCCCTTTTCACCTAAGATTAGGGGATGCATCTGATGTATGAGTTTGCAGCTGTACTGTCCAACAGGCTTTTCAACAACTTTTCACTAACTCCAGTAGTAACTTAGATTACCAATAAATTGTTACAAAGGAATTCTTCCTATCAATATAATCACCTAGGAACTCCAGATTTTGAAAATAATTTGTATTAAAGTAGCTTTAGTTTCAGATGCCCTAGCACAAGCAATATGTTGGTGGTCACATTAAACTGTGATTAATGGGTAGAATTGACATATTATTTTTTCTGTGTTAGTTTCTGACCATCACACTAAAATGATCAAAGTTTCACTGAAGCATATATCAATAGGGAGAGTCAACACTCTTCACTGTTGACTTGAAAGCACTATTTGCCTAACCTGTTTTACCAGAGATTGGCAAAGCGGTTTTTAAAAAATATAATTTTGGACAAGTCTCCACACATTCATTTTTTCATGCTCAATCTCTCCAAGTTCATTTTTATTTATTTCCTAGCTATCCTTTCTAATATAGATGCATATAATTTCTATTGGCAATACAACTCACTATTTTTTCAGCCTTACGTAGAGTTCTTATCATAACTTAATGACTGTATGACTATTACAACCTAAAATTCAATGTCATTGCCAATTAAAGAATTCTAGAAAACAACCCAAACACTTTAATACAAAGTTGTTCCTCTGGTTGTTGGTTTTGTTTTTTTTTTTTTTATTTTTTTAATCAACAAAAAGGATCTCTGTGTAGCAAGCTATACATGCTTTTCCCATATTAACACAGAGGTTTATTTAAGTGAAACTTGAAGCAAAATTCTTAGATCTAAATTTTCCTTGTTTGCATTCTCTACAAAAACAAGCACCTAAATAAGAAACAAATGAGTCTTATTTTGAAAGACTTGTGGTCCTTCCTACATGCTTGTCTTGGTGGGAGCCTCATTCCTAATCATCTTCCCTACATGCCACCATCATGCAAAAAAGAAAAAAAAAAAATTCCTTGTGTTTAACAGCGTTCCTTCCAGCTGTCACAGAGTGAGGAAGGAGGGTACTCAAGCTGAAACAGCCACAATATGCTTAAATTAAAGGAAAAGGAAGGCAACTCAGAATGGTATTTTTGCTTTCAGCTCTTTGACTTCTGTTAGCCACAACCAATGGCCTCAAAAAAAGGTCCCTCTGAAGGAATTCCACCTTTACTTTTGCAACAACTTATTTTTATGAAACATCTATTTTACTTTCCATTACGAGTTTTTATAGTTCATGTCCCCGGTTTACTGATCTATGTTCCCACAGATTAAAGTGCAGATGCATTTCTAAGCACCCTCTTTCAACCAAGAGGCATAAGGAAATGTTCAAACGTGTTTCATGATATGACCATGATTTGTGATGCTCTAAATATTGTAGCACAGAAGCCTACCAATGACTTTTTTTTTTTTTTCTCTCGGCAGAGGAACCCTTGGGACAAATGGGTATTAATAAAGAGAGAGAGAAGTGAACTAAAATAAGAATAGTCATCCAGCAGGGGAATATAAACAAAAGGAGAAGAAACACCCCCCGCAATCTTCTGGAAAGATAAATGCTGCAGTTTAGAGGCTGGGTACTAACTGAGGCCAACTAATCATTCTGAAAGCTGTGCAGTACTGCACTGGTCCTATCAGCTCTGTTTCAAAAATGTATTCAGCAGAACAATCAACTGGAGTTATCTAATTTTTTTTTTTTTCCTAGCTGAGGCTTCATTTTCATATTTTGCCTGTCCTTCAAGGCAAAACAAAAAAAAATTTGAAAAAGTATATCAATCACAAATATACAAGTGGATCCACTTTTTGTGTGTGCTAATACTCAACTATATTCTCCTTCAATCACCTCCTGCAGCTAACGGAGCAAAACCTCTTGCTTGAGAAATGCACCTGTTATTACTACAACACAGATAATAAATATTAATTTATGGAAAGCAACAATTACTGAAGGTTTAATGAACTGTAAACTGCATTTCAATAGCACCTAAGTGTCTTCAACTCCTTTGAAAATGACAGCATAAGTTCTCTCTTCATAAGCACACCTGGCTGGCCTTATGGCTGGAGATTTACAGACCTTCATGTAATGAGAATGACAGAAAAAAGAGATTTGACCTAAGCAGGACATCTTCTCCCTTGCTCTTATGATTAACCCACACCCACCTGAGAGTATACTGCATAAACTCAGCTCTCCAGCAACATTCATTTCATAAACCACTCAGAGTAAAACAAAATTTACCCGCTACTCCTATAGACGGACAGGGAAGTCTGCATGCAAATGGTTTGTTACAACTTTCAAAATCATATAGAAATCTGACTGCCAAATTCATCATTCCAAAGCACATACTCTTTTGGAGAGTGTAAGTCCGTAATCCAATTAAAGAGATTGACCTTAATAATTTATCTTCATTATTACATTTGATAGTGTGTGATTTGCTTATCAAATTTATAGTACTGCTACAGAGCTCAGGTGCCACAGGGAAAGCTCTCCAGAGACTCCAGAGCAATCTCAGGGCTGCACCAGCACCTTCCCCCATGTGGCCTTGACTCTGGTGTGCTCCAACACTGCTTGGGAAGGGGAAGCCCAGCATGTCTCCAGCACAGCAATGGAAGACATAAAGCCTCATGTCCACCCTTTGGTCCTGTTTCCCAGGGAGAAGCAGTGATTGCCCATGAGCTCTTCCTGTCCATTCCAGGGTGAGGAAGGAGCACTGACTCGCAACAGTACCAATGATTGTTTGTTAAGTGATGTTAAAGCTGATGCTGTTAATGCCCTCAGCTATTGGCAGCCTCCCAATAAAGTGCTACCCAATGTCAGGGAGAGATGAAAAAAATTTGAGGCAGCTCTTGAAAACCCCAAATTTACAGCCTTGAGCAGTGAGGGAACCTGGAATCAGTGCCAGCAGACTTAGCAAGGCACAATGAAAGCCGCAGCGGTTTAAGGAATTGCTTCCTAACATCTATAGCTCTCCTTGGTCATGGGGTGGCAATCTCAATAGAGGACCAGCACAAACATCTGTGAGTGGTAACTGCTTCAGTCGCATTGACTTTCATACACCTGCATTCAAGAATCAATGCTCTTTGACAAGAGTGAAAATCGTTGAAGGCTGTTTCAGTTCATTTGTATGACTTCAATTCAAAACTGAGCAGGCCCACTTACATAGTCAGGAACCACATCTGAAGTGCCTGAAAGGCAATAACTAATATTAGAAAAGCAGTTTCTTAAATTTGCTCCCAGAAGTAATTAACCTTGTGAGTATACCTGCTCCCTTTCAACGGGGTTAGTCTAACCCACCTTCTGTTCAATGTCATCTGTGTGGCATTTGCTCTGAAGTAGACTGAAAGTCCTTGCATCGCCCATACACCTGAAAGGCAGTTTAGGGAAACTGCCATCTCTCATTGGTGAATCCCAGCATGAATGCAGTGGCTCCTGGGTGACTATTGAGACTATTTCTAAATCCTTTCAGGTCAAGGTCACAGAGATTGACTAAAACCACCTCAACTTTCTTTTTTCGCTCCGTCTCCACCTCCCTGGTGTAAGCGTTCCTTTCTGATTTTCATATGAGTGAAAATCAAAGACCTAAGCCCCCTCCTTGACTTAATGGTGCTAGAAATATTGATACTGATGGTATAAACATGAAGGAGTTGAGGAAGCTGCTCTAAACTTCTCTCAGTTGTTACATCCAAAGCATGAGACTGAGCTGGCTGGAGGTGGGTTTTGATCTTTTAATATTAAAAGAGTGAAGAGGAAAGACAAGTAGTGAAGGGTTTCCAGAATGAAGTTGCTTTTGTGTGAAAAAACTGCTGGTATGTGCCAGGCAATGCATATTTCTTAGTACAGTCATAGTTAAAGTGATGGATGAAGAAAATGTATCATTGTTTCAGATGGGATTTCTGAAGCAGGGCAAATTGCAACGTCAAAGAATAGATGTTCCTGCAATTGATTTTAGAGTATTAAGACACGGAACAAGTATTTTTGATTCACAATGGACAAAAAAAAGTCCTTATGTTACTAATATTGTGCAGAGAGTTTGCAAGTCTTATGCATTGCCTGGATCTATCTAAATACATGTTTAGAAAAAGATGAGTTCCAGATGAAGAGCTTGAGCAACTGGCAAGATAAGAAAGCTTTCAAAAGATGTCAAGGCTATACATACAGAGGACAGAACAGTCAGAAGAAGATTAAGGGTATTGTTTTACTATACTGAGCTTGACATCTCAATGTCTGGCTGGCAACTTTCAGAGAGATATCAGATTTTCATTTGGATAGCAGAAGCTTTGGACAGACGGGCGTGTAAATGATAAGCACAAACTAGTTAAATTTATATTTGGGAAAGAAATAGGCTAGGAAGAAAGAAAGATGCAAACTTCAGTGTGCCACATAGAAAACTGGGGCTGGGGAGATGGAGAATGAAGATCTGTCAGATAGCACACTAGGAAGAACCAAAGGAGAAGAAAATCTCCAGAAGACAGCCAAAGTCAATTGCTTTGAAGGCAACTGACAGCAGACAGAATGAAGCTGGAATTCAGGCTTTGACGTTTTGTTCTGAAGCAATACTGACAATTGATATAATAGAGGATTCTTCACTTGATTCACAACACAGGCGTACCACTAGGACTTACAAATGGTCTTTGTTTTACTTAACTGTGAAACATGATAAAAGTAAAGCCCAATTCACTCTGTCACAAAGTTTTCAGTTTAAGATCTATGAAGATTCCATTCATCAATCTGAACAACAATAGAGAATAATCAAGTGCATTTGTCTCTTGGGACTATACATATGCACATATATATTACATATATTTACATAAACATATTTTAACTGTCTGCATAGGTTGTATTTTATGCTCTGACAATTTGGACATGTGTTTTGGATCTTGCCATTGCAGCCATATGCTATGTATTAATGTGAAGAAAAATAGTACAAAGACAGAGTCAGCTAAAACTGTTCTTCATTGGGCATCAAGGTCAAGGATAAAAATGGTAATCAGGAAAAAACAGCTCACCACATTATTATTGTGCATTATTTACTCGAGTATGTTTTGAACGCTGTATTTCCCAGTCACACAGTGATACAGAAATTTCTTGTACATAAAAGCTTTCTTTCAGATATGGCAAGAGCCCCACAGCTCTATAAGGCAATGGTGGTGCTGTCCTATGCATGCAGACAGCCTTGCTCTTTCCAGTATTAATCTGTTTGCTTATTCATAGAATCATAGAACAGTTTGGATTCGAAGGGACCTCTAAAGGTCATCTAGTCCAAGCCCCCTGCAATGACCAGGGACATCTTCAACTAGATCAGGTTGCTCAGAGCTCTGTCCAACCTGACCTGGAATGCTTGCAGGGATGGGGCATCTACCACCTCTCTGGGCAACCTGGGCCAGTGTTTCACCACCTTCACTGTAAAAAATGTCTTCCTTATACCTAATCTGAATCTACCCTCTTTCAGTTTAAAACCATTACCCCTTGCCCTATCACAACAGGCCCTGCTAAAAAGTCTGTCTCCATCTTTCTTACAAGCCCCCTTTAAGTATTGAAAGGCCACAATAAGGTCTCCCTGGAACCTTTTCTTCTTCAGGTTGAACAACCCCAACTCTCTCAGCCTCTCCTCTGAAGAAAAGCCAGAAGCCAGCCCTCTGCATGGAAAAGATCCAATGGTTGGCAATGAGGATACTCTGCGCTCTCACATTCCTCTGAAATAACAGGGGTATATCTCCTGTAAACCAGGCTAAGAGAATGGGTCTAGAAAGTGTTTTCAAGTGCTTTTCTAATAGTGTTTTGTGCCTTTCATTGCAAATTCTTGCTGTTAACAGCAGATGCTTAAAGACCCTGCAAAATGAAAACCTACCCCGTGTCTCTTCTGTTTTCAATTGAACTGGAATGAATTGTTCTAATTCTGGCATTGAAATCAAAACACCCTAAATTACAGTAATTTGTTTCTCTTTGTGAGTCATTATATACTCTGAGATCGCACATTACTCAGGCCTTCAGTAAGAGTCTAATCCTGCGGCCTTCTTCAGGCCAAATTTCTCAGTTAGGCGAGCTGGGGCTCTGCTCTGCGGAGAACCCATCCCACGCGCCCTGGCGCAGAGCACACTGCGTGCTCTCTAGTCCCAGACACAGCCAGGTCCTCCAGTTCTGTGATGGGGGGAAATACACAGCGCTGAGCCCTTGACGTTGATTGCTTGAACAGCTTCTGGTTGCTCTTGGGAAATCTGCCAGGCTGCAATTCTGCCACAGCAAGGAGGCAGCCCCAAGGGAGAGGCTAACACGTGGAGCATCTGTCCCCCAGGAAATGGGATCTGGTCCCTGCTTTCCCTCCTCTGGCGGCTCCAGACAGAGCTCCAGCTGTTCTTTCATTTCACTCTGCTGCAATGGCATTTAACCATTTCTCACTCCCACTTGCCCACACCCTGGTGGGGAGGAATGCAAGCAGAGGAGGTAGGAAATGCATCTCAGTTGTGCTCTGTAGCACCTAATGCTTCCTGGGGCATTCTGGGGCTGCTGGGGGTAATCCTAAATAGGATTAAGAGGGAGAGTATATAGGGTTTATGTGGCAAGGTTTTGGTAGCAGTTGGGCTGCAGGGTTGACTTCTGTGAGAAAAGATCAGGAGCTGACCCCATGTCGGACACAGCCAGTTCTAAGGCAGACCTGCTACTGCCCAAAGCTGAGCCCATCACTGATGCTGGTAGTGCCTCTGTGATAACGTATTTAAGAAAGGGTAAAAAAGGCTGTGCAGCAGCTGGGAGAGAGATGAGTGAGAAAATGTGAGAGAAACAGCCCTGCAGACACCAAGGTCAGTGAAGAAGGAGGGGGAGGAGGTTCTCCAGGCAGTGGAGCAGAGATTCCCCTGCAGCCTGTGGAGAAGACCATGGTGACGCAGGCTGTCCCCCTGCAGCCCATGGAGAACTACAGCAGGGCAGATATCCGCACTGCAGTGTGTGGAGGACCCACACTGGAGTAGGTGGATGTGCCCTGAAGGAAGCTGCAGCCTGCGGGCCGGAGCCCATGCAGGAGCAAGTTTTCTGACAGGAACCATGGCCCATGGGGGACCCACAATGGTCCATATATTCCTGAAGGTCTGTACCCCATGGAAAGGACCTGTGCTGGAGCAGTTCTTGGTGAACTGCAGCCTGTGGGAAGGACCCATGTTGGAGAAATTCATGAAGAACTGCATCTCATGGGAGGAAGCCCATGCCAGAGCCAGGGAAGAGAGTGAGGAGGAAGGAGCAGCAGAGACGACGTGTGATGAACTGACTGCAACCCCCCTTCCCTGTCCCCCTGTGCCACTCAGGGGGAGGAGTCAGAAGAGTTGGGAGTGAAGTTGAGCCCAAGAAGAGGATGGGATGGGGGAAAGTGTTTTTAGTTTTGTTTTTATTTCTCAGCATCCTACTCTTACCATTAATTGGCAACAAATTACAGTAAACTACCCCAAGTTAAGTCTGTTTTAGATGTAGCAGTAATTGTTGAGTGATCTCCCTGTCCTTAATGAGCTGTAAAAACCCATGAGCTTTTCATCTTATTTTCTCCCTCTGTCTTGCTGAGGGGGTGGAGTGAGAAAGCAGCTTGGTGAGCACCTGGCAGTCAGCCAAAGTTATGTGACCACAGAGAGTAAGGAAGAAAATCCTATCACCACTATTTTATGAAAAGCATATAATAGTAGCACGTTGAGAAAAAAATTACCTGTAAGGTAATCAAGGCATTCCAACAATTTCTTCTCCCTGGTAAAATCAAGTGCGAAAGTATCGAAAGTATCATTGAGATTAATTTCAGGAATTAGAACCTGGGACGATGCAGTTGCCATGGAAACCCTATAACAAAAAGAAAAAGTCTTTTAGCACACAAGACACAATAACTTTCACATCAAGGTAGGATCTGATCATTATGATTGTTATCACTTCTCAAAAAGCTTGACAAAAACTTTTACATGTGTTTTATTTATATGGTTTAAGAGCTTCTTCTGTCACTTTTATTTTTGTGAGTAAAGCCTCCAGTAAAAATCTCTTATTAGCATTTGCCTAACACGCAGTGTAAGATAAGTTTTTAACAAAATATTGGTTAAGCAACAATACACTTTGAATTGCTCTTTCTAGTCACCCATTGAACCAAAGTAGCAACAGCACCACATTTATCTATGTTTTAAGCAATGCTGACAGATGCTGCATCTCTCCCAACCCTTGTTTTCCCAAGCAGTTTCTTGCTCCAGGCATTCCTTGGCACTGCTGTCCCAAGGGCTTGGTGCAGATCCCCACACCTCCTCAGCTGTTCAGCACAGCACGCTGCTGTTAACTTCAAAAAGCACAGGGGGGAGATAAAACAAACAGATGTCAGCACAGTTTATTTTGCAAGGCTTTTCCCTGCAAAGCATGTGTGCATATTTACATTTCCTCCAAAACTGAAAAGTTGCCCTGCCTACCTCTTTTCAGGAGCTACATCCACTTTTTTTATGCCCAGGCGTGCTAATATAGAGAGATGAGCTTTCACAAGAAAACTGCCATCAGGATATATCTTTCAGATCCTTCAGCTTGATATCTCAAAATACATGTTACTGGAGAGCTGGATACTGGATATGTTTACAGGAAGTTTGGTCTGTTTAAGCAAAGAGGTGATTAAACCTCATTTGTTAATTGAGTTTGGAGGCAAAGAGACACAACCATGTGCACTAGGTATGTCAGTTATCTGCCTTTCATGACACGTGTCAGATCAAAATATTTTGATTGCTTCAATTAACAGTTTTCCCGAATTAGAGTATTTCTCTGTAGACATCACTCAAATGGCTCCAGGCCAAATGCTTACTAAAAACTAAGTTTTCATATATTTCTTGCGTACTATTTTCGGAAAATGCAGTTAGGAAAGGCAAAAACTGAGCTGCACATCTCATTGTCTTTAGCATAGTTTTCAAAAACTGAGCTGAGAAGGTTGGTTAGTCAATAATTCATGTTTTCATTCATAGTTTGCAGCACCGTTTCTCTTCCAACTCTGGTTGTAGAATTTAGTTTAAAGTAGATCCTAGTACAGATGGGGTTTTTTTATAGAGGATAATTGAAGTGCCTTTTGGCCCATGTACTTAGAGGGAAAAATTCCCTGAGCTCTTTCATCTCTTTTTTTTTTTTCTCTCCCCCACCCCTCCCACCCCCCCAGTGGTTCATCTGCAGTTACACTATGCTGTTTTATATATAGTAGGAAAAAAAGATGTGCATTTCTTGTAGGGCCTGTGTTAGGGCAAACATCTCTACAAAATCAACAATGGCTTTGCTAAGAAACCAGCAAGCAGGTATCCAAGATTAAGAGCTTCTTTGAATACCTCCATTAAGTATATATTTATTGTGAAGAAGACCGTATCACCAGACCCTTTTGGACTTTGTTTGGGGCTATGCAAAGGATGCACTGTATGTGTGTTGAAGTCAGTTTTCAGTGAGCTCAACAGTTCGCAGTCACAAACACCACGTCACCATAGTAGGTTCAGAGGACCGAATTTCCTCTTGTGCTACTGCCTGCTCTATCTGACGCTGTACTTGGTTGGAAAGGGCTTTTCTAGGATAAATGCATTTCACCCACTGTAAATAATGCACGACCTAAATCATTGTAGCATGTGTAATGGCTTTGCTATACATTGTTACCTGTTGTGCTTACAACAGAGAATATCATACTGCAAGGTGAGACTGTTATATGAGCGCTCTAAAAGAAAACAAAACATCGCTCACCACATGAGAACTAAGAGAGTTACTTGTGGGGAATAATTTATTAATCAGATTTAGTCTCTTTTTCCACTTGCAATTTGTCTGCAAGCACTTGGTGTTTTTTTCCCCTCAGTTTTATTCACTGCTTGAAATGATTCTCTGATTTTCAGGGCGTTCACAGCCATCTCATTACAGACGGCAATCTGTGATAGTCAAGAATTCGATTTGATTGGGCACATATGTCAGCTGGTCACATTTCTGCTGTCCGAGTGTCTCTCCTGTGACTGTATTTATGATGCAATTGTTCATGTTTACAAGGTGAAAATGGAGCTTCCCTGAACATTCGCCGGTAGTCAGTTAAAAAGCTCTGTGTCCCCGCAGGTTTCTGCCCTACTGCTTGTTCCACCAAATACTGAAAAAAGGCCAGACTCTCACCTTCAGCTTTTTGCTCATGATACTCATGTGGTAGTTATACCATCAATTTCAACTGGGAAAAAAAAGTGCGACAACATAGCTTGATGACAGAATACAAACCAGGGTCTGAGTCTCACAGATCAAACATAATCCATTGCCTTGCGTTGCCTTTCTCAACAGATTGTCAATTCTCTGAAACTGTAACGAGCAACCCAGTGTTGCTGGCTTATTTATAAATTGATTAAATAGCTTTGGGGAAGCCTGATATTCAGAGAATCTGCATACAGCAGCACAGAGTAAGTGACAGACTTTAAAAAAAAAATAAATAAAAGGAGGGAATTTCATGCTTTGGATTAAGTGACAATTGGCTGGACAATGTGAAGATATAATGTGAACCCAGAGATAAAAAAAATAGCTGAATAAATAAGCGTACTTTTTAATAGTTTTCTTCTTCATTGACCAGATACATTCTCCTTTTTTTTTTCGTTTCTCTGACTGATGGCTAAACAGCTGATAATTCCGACGGAACATTTTTTTCATCAGAAAGTACTGCTGAAATTCAGTGGGAACGTTTCAGCATTCACAGTGTTGCACTGAAAACCAGATCAAATTTTCTGTCAGCACAGTTTCCTAGAAAGACTTGCTCCCTTGTCTTTGGGTCCTTGATATGTCTGGCACACTGAAAAGGAGCTAGGATCTTAGAAGCAGCAGAAATTCCTTGCGCCCAGGGACCCAACACAGCAGCTGCCATAACTTCCAGAGACCCAGGCTGTTGAATCTCCAACTCTTCGAGTGGGCTACCTCAGAGATGCACGTTGCAGGCTGCCCAAGTTACACATTTTGTTACCTTGCTGATAGCTATTTTTTGAAGAATATGAATCCATTAAGATAATTCCAGATTTCTTACAAGGAATGTACTCGGCTGCCTGATTTCTTTCTCAATCTCAGAATTTTTCATGAAGTAGGAATTTCAGCCTCCAGAAATCTGGTTTTTTAGTGTGTTTATCACCAGACATCTGCTTGGCACCCATGTTAGCTCCTTCACTTGTGCATGCTATTACCGTTCTAACTCTTATTTTGCATCCTTTTGTGACTGCTCCTCTTTTCAAAGGGCTGTGTTCGTTTAGCATGACAGTAAGGTCCTTCCCACTCTGGTACAGGCCAAAGTAGTGTTTTGGGGGAATGTGTCAATTCACCCCCCTCCACATTTGTGGTGGGACAAAACAAAATGGCAACTCTGAGAACACATCTGCCTTAAATTGAGTTTTTTCTATTTTTTGACAGCAATGTCTTCTTTACCTTTCAGTGATATTTTTAGCAGTTTGCAGGAAGCGAGCGTGATCGTTCTCCTTCAGCGACTGTTCAGCCTGAGAGATGAGGGATGTCGAGCGCTCAATGCACTGTTTGCAGTTCGCAATCTGCTGAGCCAGTTTCCTCAACCTCACCACCTTGAGTGGAAACATAAGAAAGCAGTCACATCTCTAAGGTCACAAATCATGATTGCATTTGCACTTCCCAGGCGAAGCTGGAATGCAAAGAGGGAGTAAAGATGAATGGCCTCACTGACAAGAGCTTTTTTCACACTAGCTTGATGGTGAGCCCGTTCCACTAGCCACGTAAATTTTTAATAAGGGGACAGGCACAACCTTTCTGCCTCAATATTTTCCACATGGAAATCAACAGGGGAGAGCCAAAACAAGCACAGCTGGCCTATTTTCCAACAGAAGAAACGTCATTTCCTGGTACTTTCTGCTTACCCGATAACTAAGGGTTATTTAGATAACCGCTTCCCTGAATGATGAGATCTGTGTTAAAGGCATCTTATAGATTAACTGCTTTTTTCCTATTATTGAGGTGTTTCATTAAAAATAATCTGAAAATAAAACTTCACAGAAAAAGACTGTTCAGTTCGAGTAACAATACATGCCTGCCCTTTTCATTTTGTGCTTTTAGTCAAACAGGGTGTTTTCTTGTTGGATATTTTTAACTGGACAAAAGCACAGTAGTGCTGGAGAGCTGATTATTATTACTGCAAACATATGTGTTGGAGATAAACACAGTAGATGTGACTGTAATCTTTAGCCAAAAGGTTAGGGAGGGACACAGTCAATCCTCCATGTAAAGACAATGTTGGCTAACAAAACTTTCAGTTCCTGAAAGGTCTGGGAGTCCTTCCCATTGTTATCACATCAGGATCATAGTTTGAACAGGAGTAAGAAATAGGAAGGAAATGAAATAATTCTGGAGTTTAGAAAGGCTTTAAGACCCAGTTACATGCAAAATGAGTGGATTGGCAGAAATATCCAAATTTATAATCAAGATAACGTTCCCAATCTCAGCAATTAGGGCACAAGCTACGAAGTTGCTGAATTGAATTTCAGATATATTGAAATCCAAATGAATGGAAAGTTTTCTACTTCATTGGAAGCACAGCTGGTCTCACTGCATAAAGAAGCAGAGTTGAAACAACAATGCAGAAGGCCATCTTTTCCATTTTGAAGGGAATTATATTTTGTTAACAGTATGAGGAAATTCAGGTTCTGTCACACAATGTACAGGACCTGTGGTTTCAAACATGTTTAAGTCAGCCCTTGCCTACAGGCTTTTTATTTCAAGTTAATTGGAATATCTTGACAGCCGCATGAACCATTTAACCTGCTCTTGACTTCATTCCTTCCCTGAGCTTTTCCCACACAAGAAGAGTTTATATTTCACTTAGTTAGTTTAGCAGTTAAAGAGTAAATACCATGTACCTAGAAAATAAGAATGGTAATTCAACTCTAATGTGTTCCTGAGTTAACAGGTAGTTAGCAAAATGTGTTCAAACTTGAATATCAGAGAATTTTCCTGCTCAACATGTTTGTCACTAATAACTATTGTACCTCAATAATTAGAAATGCATTTTTCATTTAATTTCCTGCATGTTTTTGAATTATTTTTTTTGTAAATAAGTTAGACTTCCTTTCCTCAAGAATGACAATGACTGAAACAAGTTCTTTATGTGATAGTATTTTAATAAATAATTTATGTATCTAGCCTAAAATATTCATGTAGTTAATTAACAGCCATGATACCAAATGTTGTGACACCTTGTGAAAGTAAAAACTTTGGGTGAAACACTTTCAGACATATAACACAGTGAAGGAATTAATTAGTCATTATTTTATTTTCATTTACTGATTGTGACATGATTTCTGTGTTTATCCTTAAAAACAGAAATGCTAAATAAATAGTCTGCTGAGGTCCAGCATACCAATCTTGATATGTTTAATTCCTCTTTAAATGAAAGTAGCAGTAGCCCAGGACTACATAAGGACTTTTACAAATTTGACCTGAGGTCAAAAAGCCATAAGCATGAGGAAGCAGTGTTGACCTACTTGTGAGCTAAAGAAGAAAAGCTTTTACCTTTCCTTCCTTGATTTTGGTTCCAATTATTTGTCGTCTTTGCTGGATTATTTCAATGAGCTGGTCACATTCTTCCATCAGCTTGGTTTCTTGGCGGGACGCGTTTACCTACAAAGCAAACCATTACAATTAGCAAAACCTTTTTTGACATTTTCCTTTTCCTTTTTCCAGTTTGAAAACTGTAGTTTCTAAAATGTTGGGTTTGGCATTTTTCGCTCATTTCTGTGTATAATCCATGTGTTACTTTCCTTTCTCTGTTTTGGATTTTGTGAAATACTGAAACAAGTCTGAATGTCTTGTTTGTAGGAGGTAGGACTTGCAAATAGATACTCATCGGGTTTTTCTAACTCAAGTGAGAAAAGCCCCATCCTGTGAGTACTGGGTGTTGTCATTTATAACGGACATCAGTGAGAAGTGAAGGGTCTTAACACATCACAGTTTCAGGCCATGTATAGGACTGCAGTGAATACTACTGCATGTAAGAGCACAAGTACTGGATCGGACAGCCCATCTAGTGCAGTATCCCGTTGCCAGCAGCTTCTAGAAAAGCATCTCAGGAAGAAATCCCATCATGTATGATGATTCCCAAGAATATTTTCTCATCCTCCAACCATTTGCAGCTCAGAGTCTTCTTGAACCAGACGCAATTTCTACATCATTACTAATCCTCAGAAAAGTTATCTTCTGTGATTTAGTCTCTCCTTCAACCCCTGCAAACTTGAAGTATCCCCACTATCCTACAGCAATGAGCCCCACAGCTTAACTCACAGTCAAGTGAACAACTGCTTCCTTTAGAGGGATTTGAACCTGTCTCCTTCCAGCTGCATTTAATGATCCCAAGTTATTTTACTGGAAAGGACAGTGAACTACTGATACCTACCTGGGCTTTTACAGATCACTGTTTTGTCCTCTAGCAGAATTCTTTTCTACATTGAAGGGTCTTTAGTGATTCGGTTTTCCCTTGTACCATACCTTCAATCATTCTTGTTTTCCTTCTCTGAAACTTTGCCAGATCTGTCATATCCTTTTCGATATGGGAAATAGAACTGTACTAAGTAGTCAAGGTGCGAATGAACTATGAAGTCATGCAGTGGCATGATATGTTCGACTTCATCTTGATTACTTTCATAGCGATTCCTAATGTTTGATTTGCTGAATTTAACACTTGAAAGTATTGTTTGTTTTCATTGTACATATAGTGGTTCCTGAGAGATTCAAATTACCAAAGATCCAAACAACATTACTAGGTCATGTGCATTGACCGTCTTTATTATTACCACTTTGCCTCAGCAATGAATCAGATAGAAAATAATAGCTGTGCTCATGTAATTTTCTACAGTACTGGTTTCAGCTGGGATAGAGTGAATTTTTCTTCCTAGTTGCTGCTGTGTTTTGTATTTACTGTGAGAATAAAGTTGATAACACATACTGTTTTAGTTGTTGTTAAATAATGTTTATATTAGTCAAGGACTTTTTCAGCTTCCCATAGAAGCTAGGAGGGAGCATAGACAGGAGAAGCTGGACAAAGGAATATTCCATACCACAGATGTCATGCTGAGTATATAAGTGGGGACTGGCCAGGGGGCAAGAATCTGCAATCACTGCTTGGGATGGGCTGGGCAAGTGATTATCAGGTGATGAGAGCGACTTGTGTTGTATCACTTTATTTTGTATATTTTTTTATCGTTGTTGTTGTTATTAGTAATATTATTAAATTCCATTACTGTTCTATTAAACTGTCTTTATCTCAACTCATGAGTTTTTTCTTCCCCTCCTTCTCTCCCTGTTTTCCCTACCCTACTGGGGGTGAGGGGGGAGAGGGGAGTCAGCGAGCGGCTGCGTGGTCCTAGCTGCTGGCTGGGGTTAAACTGTGACAAGTATAAAGAGTGAAACTGTTTTGAATGCAAAAATCCTCACAAAGGATATTAGCTTTCTATGGAAAATGTTGACTTTTGTCAAAAAAATAAGAAAAATGAAAAAAGTTTTGGTTCTCAGCTCAAAATGTTTTGTTTCTGGGAGAGACTGATTTTTTCAGTGAAAAGTCAACATTCTGTACGACAAGACAAATGTGCTTCCCCACCAGCAGTAGTATGTATAGCTTACATGCATGTGTAAAGAGTCAGAGAAAAAGGCAAAAAAGTTTCAATCATATCTAAAATAAAGAAAAATTTAAAGGAGTGATTTCAGAGCTATGTTTCCATTTGCACTTTGCTAAGACAGTAAAGCAGCCTTCAGCCCTGGCCAATTACTTCTAGAGCCACGTCACCTTTTCCATTGGGCTAGTAAGAGCTAGTGGTGAACAACAGGGAACAGTTCCAGGTGACAAGTAACCGTATTTCTCCCCATGGTTATTTTTCAGTCCAATGAGCCCCTTGATCTCCCCCAGCCTTCTTTTTTTTCTTCCAACAATGTGTTTAAACACGCATTTACCTGTAAGCACATTACAGAGCTCATTACGATTAAGCAAATGCTTATGTATCTAAATTTGGACCACGGCCAATTTTACAAATAACCTTCTTATGTGAAATGCATTGTGTCCTCCGGGCAAAGAGGGGACTTGTTTACAAAGGCCTGCTTTCATTAAAGTTTTGGATTATCCTTCTCAAACCTTCATAAAATTAAAGTTTGAGTGCATATTTTACAGGCCTAATTATTAATTAAGATATCAGGATTATAAAGAGAAAATATATTTGTTTCTGGAAGCAGTCAGATGTTACGGAAAGTGTTGGGGAGATCTGCATGCAGTAGGTGAAAATGTAGAAATTCTACTGTGCAGTTTTAGGTGCTTATTTATCTCCTTATGTTAGCTGTTCACTCTGCCTGGCTTCCCACCATAGTCCATGAATCACAGAATCACAGAATCATAGAATGGTTTGGGTTGGAAGGGACCTTAAAGATCACCTAGTTCCAACCCCCTTGCCATGGGCAGGGACACCTCCCACTAGACCACGTTGCTCAAAGTCCCATCCAGCCTGGCCTTAAAAACTTCCAGGGATGGGGCACCCACAGCTCTTCCAGTGTCTCACCACCCTCAGAGTAAAGAATTTCTTCCTAATATCTAATCTAAATCTACCCTCTTTCAGTTTAAAAACATTACCCCTTGGCCAAGAGGAGAGACAGACCACGGAGCAGTTCACCCAAAGCCTCTGACAGTGCCATTGTCTCTCCACTGGGTGCTCAGGGAGCCCAGAAGAACTAGTCAATCATCACTGTCCCTCCTATTTCCCCTCTTCTCATCATCCCACCATCCCAGCTGCATCACACCCTCCTGTCATGCACCGTACTTGGTGTGAAACTCTGCAGACCTGTTTTCAATCAGCAGTCCAGTGCACAAGTCTTCCCTGTTCCGAATCCAGTTTCACTACTGGATTGAAATTCCACCAAAGAGCGGGGAATCCCAAATGGGCTCAGTCAGGAGCAATGATAGCATCCACTGCACATGGGCGCAACTCCTTCTGTGCCGATACTGAGGTCTGCTCACACCAGAGCTAGCTTTGGCACTTAATTATGGTAACACTTCACAGAATTTTTGAGTAGCTTCCACTTGCAGTGTTACTTCTATCACCACTTACATCACAAATTCATTTTGTTGAGCAGATCTAATCAATCTTTGGGGTAACTGTCACAAAACATAGAGTTACAGGAAGGTTAAGTCAACATTGTTTCATTTAATGCTGTGGTTGGTTTGAATAATAAAGTAATAATTAAATCTTAACTTAAAAAACTCCAGACTAAGAAAAACAAAATGCTTGGAAAAAACCTTTGGATTTCTTACACATTGACTGCAGACTTCTCTTTTTCTCTGAAATCTGAAAAGTATACTCCTTTATAAACTTAATTTGAAGACATTTCCAACATTATAGCTTGCACAAGCTTATTAAAAGTGAAAAGAATATTCCAAAATTATTCGATATGTCTGAGCTTTGTATGAAAAAAACACCATTTAATCTGGGGGCTTTTGTCAAGTTGAAATACTCCTTAATCAAATTTTCAGCCTACAAGGCCTCTGATTCAGTAATAACTTTATAATTGAGCGCATGCCTAACTTTAAGTGCACCATATTAGCTATGGCCCTAAAGGGACTATTTGTGAGATTAGTATTGAATATTATTTACTTGTATGTTTCTGAGGAGTCATATGTCAGACCAAAGAGCCACAGGCATGGAGCAGGGCTCCGCTGTACAGGTGCTCCAGAAATACCTGAATAAGGCTCTGCCTTCTGCTCGAGTCCTTTGATGAACAGCAACCTTGACAATAACTTCCAGCTGGGGCTGGCCAAGGAATGCGAGTTCTGTCTGGTGAAAATAGTTGAGGTTTTACGTTCTACATTTTTCCACATTAAAAACAAGCCCTCTTTCCAAGGAGTTCATTAAAAGAGACTGAGAGCTGCATTAGGAAAGTCTGGAGACTGCGTCGCTCACTTTGGTTGTGGGAGTTTCTGAATCGTGCAAAGAGCAGACTTAATCTGGGCTTCCTCTATCCCAGATGAATGTTGACTCCTTAATCTGAGATATCGATTGCCTGAGAGTTTATGCTGGACTTGGAGACACTTTTATGTAGATAATTTCACTGTCATCAATAAACTTAGTTTTGGCATCAACAAGTTCCTTAAAATTCCATCTCCAGAACTACTTCAAATCTAAAGCTTTGTGTTTCGCTGGAATCATTTTTATAAGCTTCTCTTCCATGCCACAAAACTGTTTTAAAACTGACTACAAGGCCTTGTTACAATTTAGCAAAAATTATGGCATTTTCTACTACAAACAAGCAAGCAAGGACTGATTCTAGTCCTGCTGCTTTTGTGGGGAATTTATTTCTATTTCTGTAATATTCAAAGACCTCAGACAGTTTACTGAAAAAAAGAATATTTCAGGGTTCTTTCCAGGTTTTCCAGACAGATGGGTAGGGACCTTTGCCTCAGGGAGTGGGTGTAGAAAAAAAAAGAAAAATGGGGGTTCCTCAGATGTCTGACAGGGAGCTGGAAACAACAAGCCCTCCCGACCCAAAGGGGAGAGCTGGCCAGCTGTTCCCAGTTCCACAAGCTGAGAACTGCTTTGGAAAGTGTTCTGCTCTCTGCAGAGGCTTCCTTGGCTTTCATCTTCAGAGACCTGAGCTAAATTGCAGCTTAGGTCATAAGAAAATGAATGTGGTGGTTTCAAAGTCCCCAGCAGATGTTTGGGAAATCACACAACTACAACATGGCTAGAGGTTCAAGGTTACAGGGGAGCTTCTCTCGTTAATTCAAAGGCAAACAGAGTGTCAGAAGGGCAATGATTCCACTTCACAACATCATCGCCACATATTTCACCCTAGATTTTGAATCTGAATTTCTTCTTACACCAAATCCAGAAACTGAGGAAAAAAAAATCTAAAATGATGGCATATAACGGCCAGTACCTGTTTAGTCTAGGAAAATTTCCGTCATTGTTATGCGGAACATATTTTCTTGGATTAGAGTCTCTAGATGAATTAAAGGATTATGCTCATCTAAAGAGAGAGGCCTATTTATTTTTTAATTACTCCATGTTGTAAAGTGAATAACTTTTCTTCATAGAGTCATGATACATTGTAGACATATTCTACTATGATCCATATTTAATGGAAATACAAAGGATAATGATTAATGCACATTTATGAAAACATTTCTTCCCTTTCTTTTTACGGATGGCTAGGCTGAATGAGAGTCATGGACTCAAACTTGTTTCATTTCATATCCCTGTTTTATATTATGGGTTATTCAATTTAGTCTTCTGTGGAGCAAAAGCAACTCTTGGAATAAAGCTTTTTCAGACTTTATCTAGTCTAAGCATAAAACTGATTTTATCTATTATGACAAACTGTGCCTTTGGAAAAAGGTGAGATTAATCAGCTTGCCATCTGAACAGATCATCTACAACTCCTTTATTCTGAATTCGTGCAAGAGAAAAAGGCATGGTCATCTCCCATTTCAAGTGTGCCAGAGGCTTTGTTTTTGTTTGCATTCCACATCTATCTCTAACCAGGAGAGCTGTGTTTAGAGGCAGTCTCAGAGCAGGTTAAACAAAGGTCAGTGCAAAATTACAGCAACTTACTCTGGCTACCTCGGAATTTTGTGAATGAAGAATCGATTGGGCCAGGACAGCTAAACCACTTTGGGTCAGGCTGATAAGACTATCTATCTGCCCCAATCTGGACTAAAAGTAAACCTTTTTAGACATTTGAAATACTCATGTTACTTATTAAAATATTGTTTTAAAGTTTTTTGTCCCACTGTGCTTTGAAGCTCATTGTTGAGAAACTAACCAGCAAGATACCTCGCAGTCCTCCAGTGACATTTACAATCTAATCACAAAACAAAACCAGAAGTTTCATGAAAAACAAACAAATTGCTATTAAAAGAGTTCCATTAAAGAAATAAAAAATTTTAAACTTGGATGATCTGGAAAGTTCTCATAAAAATCTACTCCAGAGATGCTTATGCTGCCAGCTGTAAAGCCCATCGACCAGGCTTGCTTCAATGAACCAAATATTGTTTTTATAAAACACAAATGCAGCATCATATTGGAACGATAGCTGACATTTCTCAGGATAGGAAAGCACACTGGAGAAAAGACGTTTATTGAGAGACGAACCACAGTTTCACAACTGGGTTAAACAGCTCTAGGATCATACTGCCAAAAAGAAAAAAGGTATTCCCCATTTTCCTTCCATCTGCAGAAGCCAGTGCGGCCACCTGGGGAAATGGCTGGGCTGAGCTCACCTGGCTGATGCGCATGTTGCACGAACACATGGGAAACAAGTAAAGAAACACACCGGGAAGGAAACAGATTAATGTGTTTGGGAAACTAAGCCCTAAGAGGGATGTGGTTTTTTAAGATGCAGTGAAAAGGTCATATTAATCATTTATTTTCAGTCATTTTTATCCTTTATGTTAGTCCTTTCTTTGAACCTAAATAATGCAAATATTTTTTGAATTGAACTACATTCACTTATTTATTATTTTTATTTTGTTTTTTCTGCTGACATTAAGCCTTTGTTTCAAGTTGAGCAAAATATTCCACTCGGTGTGTTTCATTTAGGGTAGAAAAACAAAAACAATTAAATAATCACTGAAGTTCAAAAGACTGCCCGTCCTTTGATGAAGATGAAGCAAGTGCCCTTGTAACCAACAGTCCAGTACTTATAACTCTTATCCAGGATCCAGGGTCTTTAGCCTGGTGTTTAACATACTAGAGGACCAATGTCTTTGGTCTCCTTGCTGCTTTAATTAACATTCAGCTATTTATGTTAGGCAGAAAAAGGAGAAACTCAGGAGTATTTTGTTCCCGTAAAGGTAAATGTCTCAAAGACAGAAGGTTCCAAAAGGTTACAACATTTTGACTGACAAGTTACTTTCTCTGATGGCAGGCACAAAGTATTACCTGCTGCATTAGTTAACCTGTGATTAACAGTGAACTAAAAAGCCTGATTTTTTTAGATTAAGGCCAAATTTTTGCAGGAATATCAGTCTAACAAGACTGTGAACACATACACGTGTATGGATGAGAGACAGGGAGAGTGGTGTCAGTGGGAACTAGCTGCCTTAACAGGCAATGGCAAGCACTGCTGTTAGTTTATATATAATCCTCTATCATAATGATGAGTCCAATTTCCAGAAGCTATAAAACAGTTGTAGCTGCATTAACATATTCCAGCATGTGCCTAATCTATACATAAAATGTATGCATAACTGCTGCAATCCTTTACATATACAGGACCAATTATACATTTAATATAGGACCGATATTTTATGTAGGACCAATTAGACATTTGTGAAAACAATTAAATAGTTTTTTAGGCAAATAATATCTGTCTATTAGGCTAGGGCTTACTAGGCATGCAACTTAGGACATCCTTGAATGTATATTCCATATTGCCATACGCCATGTAGCATATTTTGTTAGTTTTTATTTCTGAAGTTTCTCTTTTCTCTAATACTATGTAAAATTACAACACTGACTAAAGCCTACCTGAGACTTCCAATGAATTATATGAGAGTGGAATTAAATGTAGAACTAAAGCAATTAGAAATCAAAAGTAGATCATGCCATAAGTCTCATCTGAACAATGCTAACAGAGAAAGTCCTCTTGTATCCTCTTTCATTAGAAACTGTCTTAGGAGACTAATGCTGTAAACTTTCTTAGGGTTTTATATACATCATGAAGTTTACTAATGAGTCTCTTATTGAAAGTAATAACTCTGGATTTCCTTCAAGTCACGTTTTCCTGTCTATTTCACAAACCAAAAAATGTCAGTTACTTCTAGCACTTAAATATAGCAAATCAATTTAGCTGCTAAACAAGTATCTAGCAAAAACAGAAGATACTGGAGCAGACGAAAAAGCAGCTTTCAGTGGAGCTACTTTCCCCGTTATCTGCCCACAAAAAAACCATCAGATTCCTAATTCAAAACTACTAGGGGTCAGCTCTGTATGATCACACAGGCCATTTGCTGTAGTTCAGACACCAGGATTTACGTACAGGCTTTCCATTTAAATTTTCCTAATGAGAACTTCTCAGTTTACTTGGGCTTTGACTGAAATGGTCCCAAAATCTCAGGAAGGAGCAAGTACCATGAAACTCAGGGAAAACAAGAGTACCCACTGGTTTTTATTGTCACAGACAAAGCCTCTTTATTGTTAGACTGTCCTCAAGGAATCACTCTGACAGCCGGGTTTTGATTTTGCTGTCCCTCAAGTAACAGAAATGCTACATGTATCTTAGATAAAAATTGACGGAGACATTTTGTTGCAAAATTTGAAGAAGCTCTCTTGTAGCTGAAGTCTTACCAGATATTCGAATTTTCATTATTTATAATTTTTCCATTTGGCTCACTTATTTTGATCAGGCACACAAAAAGAGGTAACAGCAGGATTTTCCAGGTGCTGCTGTCTTCTCTTCATCACTTTCGCACTACTGTTGTTACAGTGATTTTAAATGTGTCTGTTATGTGTGAGTGTTCAGTATCTGTGCTGGTGAAATAAAAGGTCTTTCAATATACTACTTTTTTTTTTTTTTTTCCCCCAGGTGATTATATAACATGGCTATAAAAAAAACACCATTTGACACACACAAAAACAAATTTTGACTGGGAACTTTATGCTGAGATTTAGCCTGCAGCAGGTCTTTAGAAGTGAGCTAGAAATTGAGCACTTCCATTACAAACAGAAAGCAAAGGATGCAGCAGCTTGAGGGTTACACAGTCAGAGGAAAATGCCTTCCTTTCTTTATACAACCAAAAATGATTTTGCAGTGGTGTCCAGAATTTGCTTCCTATGACGTTTGGTGAATTGAAAACAAAACAAAACAAACAGAAAGACTGAGATACAGATGTTATAAAGCTGTCTACAAGCAAAACCTATTTCCTTTCCCCTCCCCCTTAGATAATTGCTCCAATTTTTCCTCCAGCTGAGTTCAGATTATGTTTCTGCCTAACAGATGAGAGAAGCTTCATCACATTGACTATATAGCAGACATTTAATCATATATTTCCTAGAACAGATGAGAAAAAAGTCCAGAAACAAAACACAAATTGCTTAGAAAAAAGTAACTGACAAAAGAGGCTCATGCTCAAATTTGTGCCTTGTGCCAATTAATGTCATGATCCAAAAGATGTTTGCAGGAGCCTCACACATTCATAGAAACAACGTGCCTTGGAAACTATGACAAAGAAGCAAATATGCTGTGACATAGCACTTTGTCAGCCAGAGAAACCTGTGACCCTAAAACCAAGGGGAGAATCTAAGCGCTTACAGCATTAAATCCTTCCCTGACTCAACTGACAAGTGGGTAAATCCGGAGCTATGGACAGCTGGAAAAGGCACAGGCCAGCAGAGCAGGATGCGGACCCCATCACCTTGCACGTGGTGGGTGTGCAGGGGACAGGGGGAAGGCAGGGGAGGTGCCAAAGGCCACCCCAAGGCACCACCGTGATGATGTCCCTCCAGAAAATGGTGGGAAGCAGGCAGACCTGGCAGTGGGTTGGTATGGCCACTGGGACGCTGTCACCCAGTGATTAACCTATATTGCCATATCCTAGGCCTGTCAATCCCAACTTTCCAATAGTGTTTTTGGAAGATTCGGCCAAGCCTCCTACAGAAATTTTCAGCTATTTTTTTGCATAGCGCATTTGTTACAGGCGAATTACTGCAGCCTTGATTCACCCATTGGGACTGGATCCAGCTCTTCTCCCTCAGGTGAGGTAGAGGGCTTGTACCTAGTCTGTTAATTTATGCCAAAGCATAAATAATTGCATTACTTCTTTTTCCCTCAAACATCTTCCCCTTATAATAGCTCCAGAAATAAGCAGCTGCTTTCCTGACATGCACAGATGTTTTTATGGACTTTTAAGAGCCACACACAGATTTAGCCACATGCTAGAGGACTCTCTCACTGGGTGAATGTCCACAGAGTTTAAAGATAAAATTCTCCAGGATGGTTTTTAATGTGTTTAAGCAAGTTTTGTACGGATACTATGAGATGAGTGAATCCTGTGAACTAGGATTGCAAATAAAGATATTTCAGATTAGCAGCCATTTCTATTCTATTTTCTCAATTTGTGGAAAAAACTGTATTTTATCCTATGAATCAGTTTATCGTTTGGTGCAGCCAAGCCTGCTGTCCCGGGGGAGGCAGCCACAGCTGCCTTCCCTCCCTAAACAGAGTGAGGAGCGGAGCTGGATCACCAGGGCCAACGCAGCGAGCTGCCTCGAGCGAGGGGGTGCTCTGCAGAAAGCAGCCTGGCCAAAGGCACCATTGTCTCCAAGGAAGGAAAACAAAACTTTCCTGATTAACAGCCTTCGGCATTTCTGCAAAACCAAGAAATGACAGATGGGATTACAGAAGAAGGGAGAGTGGAAAGACAGAAAAATGAGTGTAAAACAAAAAAACATCTTTGGGATGTATCTGAAAGATGAGTAAATCCAGTGTGCCAGGGTGTTCCCAATGAAACATAAAGATTTGGGACAGAAAGGAGCGTTATAATCTCAAGCATTCACTTTTCAGGGTGTAGTTCCCTTTGTGAAAATGGGATTTTTAAAATTAAGCATTACCATAAACTCATGCTTAATAATATCTCTGCTCTACTTAAAGCAGTAAAGAGTACAAGTTTGGCTTGATTTATTCACAAACTATTCGCCAATATGCCCAGAACTGCCCACGGGAATGCAAGACTGGAAGTGGACTTCTCGGTCTCCCAAGATCAGGTCCCCATCAGCATAAATCTTGTCATAAATTGATAAACTCCATCTAAAAATAGGCAAGATTTATGCCTCCATTGCTGTCATGAAAGGCAGCCCCAGACCTCCCCTCCCTGGTGGCTGGAAGGCGTCCAGTTTCCAGACAGCGAACATCCCCAACCAGTCCTTGCCTGCTCACGTGAGCAAAAAGTGGAAAGAACTCTCTTTCAGAAGGGAATAAACATTAGTTTTAAAACACAGAGAGACTGGGATTTGGTCTTTGCTATCGATGAAGTTACAGTTGCCTGATGGAAAGGATGTATGCATAGATAATTAATCTGCAGTGAAGCCAGTTGCTGGGAAGTCATTAACAGCTCATTTGGTTGATGAGAAACAGTGGCTCTGTGACAAAATTTGGTTTGGCTGGTGAGGATTCACTTACTCAGACAGAGCCTGTTCGTTGTGCATTTTTAGAAACATCAGCTTCTGCTCCATATCAAAAGCCAAAAAAGACATTCCTTTTTCATTTTTCATGTAATACTGGATGTTTTGGTTTATGACATGACAAAGGCTTTAAAAATTTTAGTGTTTATTTCTACAAATAAATGCTAAATAGCATAACTTTTTTTAAAGTTTATATACCCCTTAATAAAAACTTGATAACTTTAACATAAAGAATAACAATTTCCTTTCCTTTCTTGTTTTTCAAAGTTCGAATTATGTGTGAAACCCGAAGCTTCTTTTCTTGTTTTTTTTTTTTCCAACTGGTTTTAAACCCCCCGAAATCAAAATTGACATTAAAATAACATTATTAAAATGATTTAAAATTAAGTAAGGAAAATCAAAGTATGTAAGAGTAGTTTTTAAAGTGTACTACCTATGTTTTTACATGTTTACAAACTGTGTCCAATATATTTTACATCATTATCTGTAATATATTGTATCAAATAATGAGAAAGAAAACATTTCCTATAAAATTAACTACCTGTTCGGTTTTAACCTTTGAGTGAGTTCATATGGCAACACTAATACAGTCATTGGAAACATCGTCTTTTCTTTTCCTAATATTTTGTAATTTAAAATTGGTAACATTAATGTTACAATCAATATACTGTATGATTCATTTGGGTTCCTGGTTTGGGATGAATGACTGTCACAAAGAAGCACAAAGAAAGAGAGTATACTGACTTTTAAAAAATCTATCTAAGCCTCAGCTTCTCTAATGTTGGAGGTATTCACATCACATCTGAAGTTTTCACAGAGCTCTGAGAAAGAGAGATAGCTTTAAAGTTTACTTCCACGTCCCCACTTGCCTGATTTCCAGCACGGCTTAGGTCCAGGGTTTTGACTGAAGCTCGTTTCTTAATATTTAGCTAATTTAAATGCTAATTAGACTAATTTGATGAATAAAACGTGGTAGGAATTCATTTAACAACTTTGCTGCTATTGCTTTATGTCTATAGAGAAATTTTCTAAAACAGGACTCTGGGGACAGTAGCGCATCTGTTACCAGTTGAACAAGTTGGATTTTTTGTAATACTAAACCTTAGAGTTGGTAATATAATTGCAGAGGAGATGGAGGAGCAATTTTAAATTTTCCATATCTAGCCCATCTTGGGCATAGAAGAGGCCTTATGCTGTCCTGGGCCCACCTGCTTCGTGGGTTTTGCTCCGAGTTTTATATACAGAAGAAGAAAACGTGCCTTGTCTCTGTCTCTCATTACCTACTACAGTTGTTCCAGCTGATGCTACAGTTGTTCTGCCTGACGTTATTGCTGCCTATACAAAGAACTCAAGCTGTTCACCTCAAGTCTGGTACTGTGGATAAACTTTCATGGTTTTGTTGAGCCCCAGGAAGTCAGTGAGGCTCCACAGAGGTGATGCAGACAGAAAAATGGATGAGATGATCTCTTTGGAAGAATAGTCCTGGGTTTTTTAGTTTTGGTTTGGTTTTGTTCGCTTTGGGTTGGTTTTTTTTTTTAATTATATTTTTTTTCCTTTTTTTCTGCAGCACGTGCCATTGCCACAGTCAACAAGGTACTTAAGCAGATGCCAAATTTTCAACATGTGACTTTGAATCTGTTCATAAGAAAAGTTGCTCTTAGGCTTAATTAGGTGACTGAACTTTCACCTGAAAAAGACAGAGAAGTCCTATGGAGAACTTCCATGGGACTTTATAAGGAAGAAAAAGAGGCTTCTCTGAAAAGAGAGTGCCTTTCTGCTGAGCAAGCAGGTAGATGTGTTACTGCAGTTTAAGCCACAGCTAAATTTCTCTTAAATTATACCCATGTTTCAGAAGCTCTGGGTTAAGGCTCCCTTCCTCACTCAAATTCCCCAGGGCTACTCCCTAGGCAGCACTGATGAAGAAACCTGGCTTCCTACAGACAACCATACCCAAATTGGAATACCTTTTCTATGCAACACTATTATTATTTAATGCTGCCTGTCTGCTTGGAACATACAGTGTGCCCTTCTCTGAATAAATGAGTCAGCTGTAGGAACTCCAATGCAGTCAGAAGTGAAATGGTCCTGTGCAGAAGCCTGTCAACAGACAACACTGTAATGCCAATGAAAACCCAACCATTTTTCACCAGGAAAATAAATTTTCCCTGCTAATCTGACTAGTAATTAGCTGTTCAACTGACAACACCTTTTCTCTGTGATTGAGGTCTGAAGCTTGTTTCACTCTAAATCAGCAGTATTTACGTTGTGGCAGCTCCTCTGATTCCCATCCCATTAACTTTCCCATGCTATCTTAAATTGAACTTGGAACTTATGAAAACTGATAGCACTGCAAATACGAGCTTTCTGTATCTCAGTGAATCCAGTATATCTGCCAACAAGCACGTGCGCCTCACGATATTGAGCCTTTCTAGACTTCCAGTGTTTCTCAGCCACAATTTACTTGGAGGAGGGTAAAAATGTTTTGTATCTGGTATGTCATCTGGGACTCATGGCTGAGACTGACAATGAGGAAAGCACCGGTGATAAAGTTTTGATGCCATGGGGATGTCTATATAATACTTACTGCCAGAAAGTGTAAACTCATGCTGTCTTCTAAAAGTTTTCTACGATATGGAAGCTCTTTTTTCACAGTGGTTGCTAAAAAAGAGTCTGTTTTGTACTCTGATCTCCTCCTGTGTCAGCTCCCATGGCTGAATTAGTCTGTGGTTATTTTAATTTGCATGTAGAGCAGCAGTCCCCACAGGGCCATCTAAAAAATTCCCCAGCTTTATGGGAAATATGGATTCAGGTCCCTCCCTGCTAAAGATTTTCTGTGATACTCAAAGTGAAATACATAACTGAGGCAACTCAAAGGCCTGTAAGCATCTTTCTTCTTCTGAAGATAAATGTATTTCATGTATGACTTTTGAGTCCACATATGTATTTAGATACTTAATTCTGAGAAAAAAAAAAATCAGTGGCCAAAAGAAACTTAAATATCACTTTGGATCTGGGCATTACTATTTCTTTGCCTTAGTTTTCCCCCTGTAAATATTACTCTACCTCGCAAAGGACCCAAAAAGATAAGCATGTTACAGATAGTGAGTGATGTGCTCAAGTATAGCTGTAGTGGGGGCCATACATACATACCATAATTAAAAAGGGGATAGGAAGGAATGCAAAGGAGGTCATCTGTATTGAGAATACCATTTATCAGTGAAAAAGCTCCAAATCAGCTTACCACTATTTTAATTCAATTCTGTGCTTGTTGGGTTTTTTTCCGCTTAAACTTTTGTTCCTGAATGCCAAAAGTGAATGTAATTAAGTTTAAAGTATTTCAAATGGAGGTCAGTACTCACTTCTACATGTTGACAGGTCTGAATGAGTTTCGCCAAAAGAGTTTCCAGTTCAGTATTCCTCTTAATAAGGTTGGTGAGGTTACTCTCCAAATTTTGCTGTCAAAAAGAAATAACACAACACATTAGCATTTTGAAGAATTTAACATTTAGGTGAACAGTTGAAGAATGGATATATTTTCAGGATCTGAGTTTTATAATTACACAGGTATAAACATGAGACTTTCATTTTGATATACGCCATTGGATGTTTTGTCTATGCATCAAGTATGGCAAGACAAGAGAGCAGAAAAGTTCAAGGTAAGAGCAAGTTCTAGAAAATAGAGTTTCTAAGGACCTACTAAAAAGGAGTAAGGAGAAGAGCAGGGAAGGTAAAAAATGTTTCACCCAAAAAGGTGGTTTATTTTGGCTGAGAACACTTTTTGACTTCTTATTTCCTGCTCTCAGTCTAACATCTGAATTTAAAAGCCTGCTGCTAACAGGTCTCTGAGCATGTGCCCCTTTGGGACTCTGTATGGACCTAGTAGATGGGCCAGCACTTTCCTGGGATTCACAGCACAGGGGAGATTGATCTAATTGATTTAAATGCCTAGTTCAGTAGAGTTATATTTTTTAATAAATAATTCTAAAGAAAAACATCCTTTCTATGCATAAGAATGAAATATCTACTCACAGACTGTGCCTTCACCAATTGTTCTTAAGAGAGAACTTGTGGCTTGTGTCTGTGTTTATCAACTGACTATGGCTGCAATAAATACCTGCAACTGGGAGCTGGGAGTGCTTCCCAGCTTCCAGATCTGAGGCCGCATCCTGGCCGCTGTACAATTACATGTGAGACTGAGGTCTAGAAACAAATGTTTCAGCCTCCCTTCTGCCATCTGTACCCCCAGGAAGGAAATCCAAGCGCATGAGGAGGAGGAGACCTGTGATGGCCGTGACCCGCTCCCTGCTCTGGCTGCCTCAGGATCAGGACTCTGTGGTGCACCCTGGAACCTGCAACTACCAGCGCCTCGCTTTTTACTATACATCCTGTGATAGCTGCTCTTTTACAGGAAATTCCATTTTCTGGAAGCACGTGGGCATGAAAAAGTCCTGGTTTTGCATGAAATGCAAAGTTTCCAGAGAGATAAAAGCACCCTGTAAATATAACTTCAGTACATAAAAAAGAAGAATTAAAAAAAAAGCACCAAGCCATTAAAAAGAGTCCTGACTGTAAATACTCATTTATTTCAGTAACTTCAGGGGCATAAATTTCATTTTAAAAATCCTGGGGACCGTTGGCGTGACAGGCTGTTCCTCATAGTTGTTCACCTATGTGAGTGTGGGACACTGGTCCCTTGCTTAGTGTTCCTGAGGGGCTGACAGTCCCTGCCTTTTAATTGTACTTTGTCCTCCGAGCAGTCCCCAGTATCTGGGAAGTACTGAACAAGAATACCAGATCTAGGCCCTGCGCTTCTTTCCTCACAAGGGCTGTAGTGTCTCTGCAGAGCTCTCATTAATTTCACCCCTCCTCATCTTTTATTAATGGGTTTCTTTTCTTCACCCTACTACTTTTCTCCCCGATGTATCTATTCCGTTGCTTAATTCCCTTCAGCTACCATTAACCCACCCGACTTCTCTCATCCCTTTTCTCCCCCTCCACCCTTACCACCTCTGCGCATGCATTTAATCCGCGTGTGTGTGTGTGTGTGTGTGTGTTTTCTGGCGCCGTTCCTCCCTGCCTATTTCATGCTATTTTAAAACACTTTGTTCTTTGCCCTCCCTTTCTGCAGCCGTGCAGTCTCCTTACCCCTTCTTGCATATGGCTACAAACGAATGAAGCTGGCAGCATTTCACTGCTGAACTATACATCCTTTGCCATTTACCAGGGCTGATGCTGTAAACACCAAAGGAGCAGTTAGTCCTGTTCCATTAAAGATAGCATAGGATTTTGATGGCTTTACGTATGTAACCCTTCTGAGAAGCGTGATGGGTGTTTGAAGTACATAATTTTGGCATTTTCTTCCCAGCACAGCTATGCATATCATGTATCACAAGCTCTGGCTGAAAAACTACCTTCTACACTGCATTTATTTTATAGCCCATTAAAACAAAGAGTAACAAGAACGGGCATTCTTTACCGAACGGTTTGAGCTGTATCTTATATTTCCATAAGCTGTACTGTGAATGATCATTTAATTGCAAAGGCATGTTTGCTGTGCTGTTAGATGTCCCTTTGTAGAGCTGAGGCTCACATGCAGTCAAAATACCATATATAGTTACAGTATCAGATAACCTTTGTCTTTAAAAACCAGTTTGTTAAGGGGATAAAAATGTGCAAGTTCTCTTGAAATGATATTTATACGCCTTCTTATTGCTTATATATTCATTTTGTACATGTTCTAATATTTTATAGCAAAAGATTTAAAATAAAAAAATGTATATTCTTGATTGGGATTGCCTAATTTCAAATATATTATTGGACACAATAAAGGCTAACAGTCAGGACCTACACTTACTATGAAGAAAAAATGTTCTCAAAGCTGTTATGGAATACTGCGGTGATTTTCAATAACCTGAAAGCCTTTTGAACTAAGGCCATTAACATATGAAGAGTAAGTATTCTTCTCTGAAACAGAAATTTATTTACCCATAGATTATATGCAGATTACTGTATCCAGCATATTTTCAAATCCTGGATAAAGAACAAAATTTTAGAATAAATTCTCTCTCTATCCAGTGAATACAAACATAAACCCATGTACATCATTACAGTCTCACACATCTCTCTTGATGTCCTTTGCATTTCTCAATTGTGAAAATGAAGGATAAATACTAAACAAGTGACTTGCCTTACGAAAATTATAGTTAATGCATTCCTGTGCTCTAGCAGGAATTTTCAAATTGGAAAGCCTGGAATTCTGTTTTCTTGCAGTTTGGTATGCAAGAGGTTGGGGTCTTTTTAAGTTGAGAAGTATCAGAATTTTGTTAAACTTTTGTTGAAGAACATCAGTTTATATCAATGCTTTACTAAATAGCAAGAACCTGGCAGCTGCTTTATGAAATTCATGTCAATCTTTTCAGTTTCACAAGGGCAGATACTGAATGGCAGCTCTTAAAACTGGCCTGACTTGAAAGTTTTAAAGGTCATCAAAATTTGATCAATTCTTGCAGTATGTTTACCTGGATTTTCTTTTGGTAGTATCTTCCTCTAGTTCTTTCTCCGATTCCCATATGGACCCTTTTGGCTACCACACGATAGCATGTACCAGAACAAGAGTTCAAGCCCTGCACTCTTTCTGTACTCTGTATAGGGGAAGCTGGAATGGGCCTGAAAGATGTTTAAATTTCAGAAGCAGAAATTTGCTCACAGACTTTCCAAAGTGTTGCAAACTCATTTCACATCTACACTAAAAGTTCGCAGGTTGTGTGAAACTTCAAGGCCAGATTTGGAGCTCTGGTCGTCTTCAAAAATTGATTCAGTGCTGTAGACCAGAATTCCCGGGATAGTGAATTGTAGCCAGGTTTTAAGTCTGGAAAAATCGTACTCTCACATTATGATGAATATATGCAAAAATGAGTGGCAGAATAAGCTTATTCAAAGTATCTTCCTTCCTCCCACCTCATCTTCTACTGCTGTGCTCTTAGGTGAACCAAATTACAATTGTATTTTTGGAAATGTTCTAGGTCAAACATCGTTTCTTAAACATTTGCACCTGCCTGTCCTTATCTTTTTTGTCACTTGCCAATTTTTGTTGTTATCTGTCTATTAAAACCCGATCTTAGAAATGCAGGGGTTGGTTTTTAAAATAAGGGCAATAGTTGTTGCACATTTGCTCTATGAACAGTTCACGCATGTTAACTCAGTGGATGCAAACTGCTCTCAAAAACCAAAAGCCAGGCTGAATGCTTCCTGACTTACCAATGCAGACCCAGTCCAAGATCTTGACATTCCAGGCGTGCTTTGCAACTGTTTTTACAACATCCAGTATAAAGTGAAAAGAATGCTTACTGTCCATTTAGCATGGTCTGACAACTATGCAACATAAATATTCCTATAGTCTTGGGATAAATCCAAGTAGATGAAATCACAGACATGTAATTGAAAAGGACAGTTGAGGATGATGTTTCATTATGACTCTGTATGCCTATAAAATGATATGATCCAGGGACTGGAGTCTGAGGCTGGAAAAATTAATGCTAAAAATTAGAGGAAGGCAACTCAGGACTAGATGGCTTCTTTAAGCTGCTGTCTAGCTCACACTGAACTCATGGTCTTGTTGCAGTAACGATTGCGTGAGGCTGGTGCCCTGATTGAAGTGGGAGGTCAGACTAGATGATCATAATGGTCTCTTCTGGCCTTTAAATCTATCAGTCTATGAAAACCAAATGTGAACCCATGCCCTTTGCCAAATTAACAGTCTCACGCAAAGCATCACTTGTCTAAAATAGGAAGGTAGCACAAGCAGATAGTCCTAAGCTATTATATGGGCTGGAAATGCTGTCAAAATAAATTAATGTAAGCTTCTAAAGAAGAAAAATGCTGAGTGGTATGCTCCTGCCTTACGTCACAGCGGAGAAAACAGCAATGTCCCCGAGATCTTCTTCTCAGTGGCATTTTTCTGCTCCATAAAAACATGTCTATTCAAACGGCCACAAGATAAAACATATAGCTGTCAGCTACAATGAGATTTTAAATTCCATGTGAAGTAAAGCCACTGTCTTATTAAAAATATACTTTTTCCTGCCATTGCTAAATGTAAGTACACATTTATATTTTCCACTCTTTGCTTACTGGAAGGCTTTGAGAACCAATCCACTGAAGCTGCAGCACATGCTAAGACTCACGCACAGTGAGACAGTATTTTGTCACAACAGCCTTGCTCACCATTTACATCAAATCCATCACGATCAAAGCCTTTAGGCAGCAAACATTGACAGCAGTTTGCATTTCCTTTGCTCCTGGTATACAACTGACCAGGGTAAGGCATATTTTGAGGCTACCTCCTGGTTTAAAGAAGAAAACAACTTTGGAGAGCCTTCTGGGCTTATTGGAGCCCTGCATAGTAGAAATTAGTTTAAGTAATCATACAGGTTTCATGAGAACCACAGCCACTCTCCCATCATCTCTTTACAAATAGTCAAACTGAAACAGAGGTTATATGTTTTCATATTTGGTTGGTTAAAGCATGTAACCAAAAGCCACACAGTTACACTGCAGTAAAACAGAGATGAGGAAAAAAACCTCCACAAAGCAGAAGTGTGATCGTATCCTAACTTACTCAAGCTAGGGGGGCAACCAGAGTGGTGTTGACATGCAGATCAGTCTTTAGTACATGCAGGCTGGCTAGGGATCATAAATACATACACCCTGTCGCTAACAAAGTCCATGCAACCACACCTTCACTGCAACTTTTTCCTCCTGACTCGAAGAAGTTATGCTTGCATGTGCTCCAGTTACGCTTCCACCCCATCATGGTGACATACCCTATGAACTAGGCCTGTTGCCTCCAGGACTTGTGTCTAACCTATTAAAAAAGTTGCCAATCAATTCCAGAAGAACTGCCAGAATATCAAGCATGGGTTTGATCCAGGTTTTGGGTGTATGCGAGTTTAATGTTTCCTTTGGTGTTCTTTATTTAAATGGACATGCCAGCTGCACATGGAAAAACTTAAGCTAATTTTTATTATATGTACTTGTCCTGAAACAGATGACTACTCTTCCGTAGGATACACATGCTCGACCCTGTATTTCTCCAGCCAGGGAATGGTAACATTTGCAGTTAATAGAAATGGATTGACCTCAAGTCTCAAATGTGCAGAGTTTGACAACTACACTCCACATTTCTATGTGAAAAGAAATAACAGCTATGCTGTTGATACACGCCTGGGGACTAAGCTTTTTACCTCAAGTGATTACAGTATACCACAAGGAAAGACCCATGAGATGCTGAGCTGTTAATTAATTGTCCAGGATTATTTTTATTAAAAGTGCATTAAAAATAGCTGCATTTGAAGCCATTATGACTTATATGATGTCAACCAAGTGGGGTCTATTTCCATATTTCATAGGAATGTCATTAATTTTTTATTAGCCCTTATTTAAAATGGGAAATTATGAAAATTACAGTAAATCCAAGCATTTCAGATTCTGACCACATAAAATCTTTGTCCCAGTTTAGACAGTGACAAAACTGACTATATAGGACAAGCAATTTTTTTAGAGATTCCCATTTCAATTAAACTATTAAAAGATATCCAAATGTTGGCTTGGCTGGGATCTGGGGGGTTGATTCAGCCCTATTTATAATGAGTCATTAATCAAAGACGGACCAGAATAATAATCAGGAATCAAGGATCAAGAAAGACTAGATTAAGCATTTGACTAAATTAAAACCCAAAATCAGTCTTGGACTGATATGTGAGTTAACAAAGGTTTGAAAAACTATAGATATATTTAAGGCCCCAGTATATTTGATTTTTTGGGGGGCTTCAATGCAGTAGTCAAGCTGGAAGCTGAAGTGTTAATAGAGCACAACAAATACCAGACACCCTGCATTTACAGCATGTCATTAAAGACTTATGGTGGAGAGCTAGAGGGTTAGTAAGCTCATTCTTTTCCCCGTGGGCTAATCCAGTGCAATGAAGGGGGTTAAGGAGAACTTGAACTGTTGCACAGCTGTCCTGCAGCATCCTGGCTGCATCCCCTTCCAGCCTCCCAGGACATAGAACATACTTGAAACCAGGAGTTCAAGAAAAGCTCCTGCTCGTGAGATGCTTAATCTAATCTTGCGCAAGCAAGATCTGGGAAGTATTCATTCCAAAAAGTGAAGTTCTGAGTTTTGCACATAACTAATGACAGACATTTATATGAAGAGAAAGCAAAAAGCTCATCTAAAGAACTACAATTTATGCGGTGTTATTAAAGTCCTGGCTTCTACAGATGTCTGCCTAAATATTTCTGAAAGTTTGTATTTTATTTAAGAGGTTGCATTATGGAAAAAAATCTGGTTTTAATCAGTCAATACATATTACTGCATTTTGCGGTTGAAAAATTCCATCTTATCTAACCAGGTATGTATAAAAAGCAATGCAGCATTATGCAAAACTGGCAGGTTAGAAGGGACGGCCAGCTAAGCGAGGAGTAGAGAAGGTCAACATGGTGATTTGGTCTGTGTTAGGTAGTAGACCCGTGGAGTTGTCACAGACCTAATTCAGCTCTTTCTGCTGGCCTGTAACAAAGCTGCCATTTGAGGCAGCTGCACCCATCTGCATTTATGTTTCTCAGTATGGCAAACAGCACTTTGAAGGACCTCTGTAGATTGCCCTCCTGAGGCTATTAATTGTCCATCCAGAGAATGAAGCTGGAAGCCTATCTCCTGGCATGGCTGAAAGGATTGGGATGCCCAGGGCACACACTGGTTTTGTCTGTTACTGGTGCAGCTTCTAGCAGTTGGGCTAAACAGACCATCAGCAGGAATTTATTCAAGAAATGGGAGTGCCTTTCTATGCAGTTCCTCTATAGGGAGGAAACAAGTGCATCGGTGGACACCGTGTATTCCCAGCTGTTGCTCTGGCAGTATTTTAGGAGCCGTATAGGCACCATCGGTAAGCCCAAGTGAAGCCAGAGCATGGCACCTCTTTTGGAAACACAAATGCCACTGTCCAATGGCATGGTGCATGAGGCAAGCGTCAACCAACCACTCAACCAGAAAGACCCAATTCTGACTTAGGGTAAATCATATTAAGCAAAGCACCACTTATAATTACATTTTATGGTATCTTTTTGTGTTTATAAACCCTCCAGGATTTTGCCAAGAAGTACACCGTGAGCTAATTCTTCCACTCTGGAGTGCTCTGGTTTTGCACCACTGAAATAGTTGGTGTCTTTGCCTTTTCATTCCAGTGAATAGGCTCCAGCTGCAAGAGGTTACTCGCAATAAAAAAGTTGGCATCTGTCCAGTTTAGTGCTCATTCTGGCACATGGTCATTGCCTTGCTGCCCGCAGTTAGAGCTTGGTCTAGACAGAAGTGTAAATCTCGCTGTGTTTTCTTCTCTTCATTTGCTCTATTTCCTATTCAGTAAATTAAAACCCTCTACTATATTGAGAAATTGCCTCAAAAGAAGTTTGGTATGGTGAACTTCAGTTACGCATAGTTTTAAAATTTAGACACAGGCTTAAGTACTTTTTTGAAAAGAAGGCTTAAACTTTCATCTAAAATATTTGTCAACCTGGACTGATAATATAATTTGTGAGTATCTTTCTGTACAAAGCTTTTGACCAAGCACCAGATCTTGAATTTAGGGGTTAGGAAAATAATAATCCTTGACTCAGATCTCAGCTACAGAGTTGTTATTATATTTAAATCTTTGACTTTATAAGTTGCTATGGATAAAACCAGATAATAATGTTAAATAATCTTAGTACTAATTCTTAGGGACTTATTAAAATAAAGTGATGGTGCTGAGCTGAGTTTAAACTAAACAGTGAGTATAAATTGCAAGGTACAGATCATGATTTGGAATCAGATTTTGTTTCATATGTCTGTCATACTCAGGTGAAGTTTCTGTTCTGACCTGCCTAACCCTTATTGCCAATACTTCACGGGATCACGGAATTTTCAGAGTTGGAAGGGACCTCTAGAGATCATCTGGATCACCTTCTCCGTGTCCAGGAGCAACGTATACCGACAAAGAGGAAGTCATGAAAGAATGCTAGGAGACCTGCCTGGATGAACAAGGAGCTCCTGGACATACTGTCACACAAAAAGAAACTTTATAAGGAGTGGAAGAAAGGACAGCTGGAATGGGGGGCATATAAGGAAGCTGTCCGAACACCAAGATACCTGGTGAGAAAAGCTAAAGCTCAGTTAGAATTAAATCTAGACAAGGAGATCAAGGGAAACAGCAAAAATTTCTATAGGTGCATTAATGGTAAGAAGATGACTAGGGAAGGTGTGGGCCCCCTCAGAAAGGAAACGGGGGGAGCTGGTGACAAGTGATATGGAGAAGGCCGAGGTTCTCAATGACTTCTTTTCCTCAGTCTTCACTGGCAAGGGCTCCAGCCACACTCCCGGAGTCACGGAAGACAATGGCAGGGGTTGGACAGAACTGCCCATTGTAAGTGAAGATCAGGGTCATGACCATCTGATGAACATGAAAGTGAACAATCCATGGGACCCGATGGCATACATCCACGGGTACTGAAGGAACTGGCGGATGAGGTTGCTAAACCACTCTCTATTGTATTCCAAAAGTCCTGGCAGTCTGGTGAAGTCCCCACTGATTGGAAAAGGGGAAACATAATCCCCATTTTCAAAAAGGGAAAGAAGGAGGAACCAGGGAACTATAGGCCAGTCAGTCTCACCTCCGTGCCTGGTACGATTATGGAGCAGATCCTCCTGGAGGCACTGCCGAGGCAGAAGAATAACAAAGAGGTGATTGGGTACAATCAACACGGCTTCACCAAGGGCAAATCGTGCCTGACAAACCTGGTGGCCTTCTATGAGAAGGTCACAACATCAATAGACAAGGGGAGAGCAACTGACGTCATTTACCTGAGCAAAGCCTTTGACACTGTCCCGCATGATATCCTGGTCTCCAAGCTGATAAAATACGGGTTTGATGGACTGACAATTCAGTGGATAAAGAACTGGCTTGATGGCCGCACCCAAAGAGTGGCTGTCAATGGGTCCATGTCCAAGTGGGGGCCAGTGACAAGTGAAGTCCCTCAAGGATCAGTACTGGGACGGGTCTTGTTTAACATCTTCATCAGCGACATGGACAGTGGCAGCGAGTGCACCCTCAGCAAGTTTGCCGATGACACCAAGCTGTGTGGGGTGGCTGACACACTGGAGGGAAGGGATGCCATCCAGAGGGACCTTGACAGGCTGGAGAGGTGGGCCCATGCCAACCTCATGAAGTTCAACAAGACCAAGTGCAAGGTCCTCCATTCGGGTTGGGGCAATCCCAAGCACCGATATAGGCTGGGCAGTGACTGGCTTGAGAGCAGCCCTGAAGAAAAGGACTTGGGGGTGCTGGTGGACGAGAGGCTCAACATGAGCCACCAGTGTGCACTAGCAGCCCAGAAAGCCAATTGTATCCTGGGCTGCATCAGGAGAAGCGTGGCCAGCAGGTCAAGGGAGGTGATTCTCCCCCTCTACTCCACTCTTGTGAGACCCCACCTGGAGTACTGCATCCAATTCTGGAGCCCCTACTACAAGAAAGATATGGATGTGCTGGAACGTGTCCAGAGAAGGGCCACGAGGATGATCAGAGGGCAGAAGCACCTCTCCTATGAGGACAGACTGAGAGAGTTGGGGTTGTTCAGTCTGGAGAAAAGAAGGCTCCGAGGAGACCTTATAGTGGCCTACCAGTATCTTAAGGGGGCCTACAAGAAAGCTGGTGAGGGACTTTTTAGGATGTCGGGTAATGGTAGGACTAGAGGGAATGGATTAAAACTAGAGATGGGTCGATTCAGACTGGACGTTAGGAAGTTCTTCACCATGAGGGTGGTGAGACATTGGAACAGGTTGTCCAGAGCAGTTGTAGATGCCCCATCCCTGGAAGTTTTTAAGGCCAGGCTGGATGGGGCTCTGAGCAACCTGATCTAGTGGGAGATGTCCCTGCCCATGGCGGGGGGATTGGAACTAGATGATCTTTAAGGTCCCTTCCAACCCTAACAATTCTATGATTCTAAACTCCTCTGCTAAAGCAGGACTGCCTAGAGCACATTACTCAGGGCTGCATCCAGGCGGGGTCTTGAAATTCTCCAGAGAAGGGGACTCCACAACCTCCCTGGGCAGCCTGTTCCGGTGCTCTGTCATCCTCACTGTAAAGAACTTTTTTCTCATATTTGGTCGGAACTTCCTGTGTTGCAGCTTGTGCCCGTTACCCCTCGTCCTGTCACTGGGAACCACTGAAAAGAGTCTGGCTCCATCCTCCTTAAACGCACACTTTAGATACTTGTAAACATTAATAAGGTCTCCCCTCAGCCTTCTCTTCTCCAGGCTAAAGAGTCCCAGCTCTCTCAGCCTTTCCTCATAAGGGAGATGCTCCAATCCCTCAATCGTCTTCGTTGCCCTACGCTGGACTCTCTCCGGTAGTTCCCTGTCTCTCTTGAACGGGGGAGCCCAGAACTGGACACAGTATTCCAGTTGTGGCCTCACCAGTGCAGAGTAGAGGGGGAGGATGACCTCCCTTGACCTGCTGGCCACACTCTTCCCTATGCAGCTCAGAATTCTGTTGGCCTTCTTGGCAACAAGGGCACATTGCTGGCTCATGGGTAGTTTACTGTCTACCAAGACCCCCAGATGCCTTTCTTCAGGGCTGCTTTCCAGCAGGTCCACCCCAAACCTATACTGGTGCCTGACATTCTTCCTCCCCAGGTGCAGGACCCTATGCTTGTCCTTGTTGAACCTCATTAGGCTCTTCTCTGCCCAGCTCTCCAGCCTGTCTAGGTCACGCTGGATGGCAGCACAGCCCTCTGGGGTGTCAGCCACCCCACCCAGAGATCAACTACAGATCTAAAATTCGCCAACCAACAAAAAAACCTCAAACCAACAAAACCCAAAAAGGACAAAAACCAAACCAAAACAACAGCAAAAAACCAGGAGCCTTTGGTTGGAAAACCAGGTTCAGGTCTGAGTGTAATTTAAATACTGATGCACTGGAAAAATAACCACAACAAAACCAGCACTTCATTTTTGCCTTGCATTTGCAATCAATAAGTGAAAGAAAAGCATAACAAGGAAATACTCAGAAGGCAGAAGTACCATCCTCTCTTATTTAATGTACAACACTAAAAGCTTTTCCTCCCCTTACCTCAGCAGGGGATCCAACTCCATTCCCAGACATCCTGATCTCCCTCGCCACTCTTCCCTCCAAAACATGTAGGTATTTTGCCCCTTTTTCTTTGGTCATGCTGTGACCTGCCCAGCTGCTGCTACAACGCGCCTCACCTCCTGCTAGATTTCATGAACCTGAGTTGAACCCAGTTGCTGGCTCTTGCTTTGCTGGCAGTGCACAGTGCCAAGAGTGTCTGAGTAGAAGGTCTGAAAGTAACTTGGATGCTCAAGAAAATGCTCAGGGGGTGAGAGACACATGCCAGGAGAGCACCCAAAGAAACAATTGCTTTCCTTCCGTTGCTAAGATATTATTTTCCAGTCCCTATTGGAGTGCACACTCACACAGATCAAAATGCAATAATCAAGTCAACGTTAATCCAACTATCATTTGAGAGGCCAATAATTCAAGGACAGATTATTATTTAACAACCCTTGACAATGTATATGGAATGGTCAAAAAAGCCAACAAGCCAAAAGCAAATGTCCATGTGGAGGCCACAGCAGACTTACATATTTCACTTACTTCAGCATTGCAGATAATCACAGATGTGTTTCATTTTAATAATTTGAACTAATCAATTAGAATGAACTAATGATTGTTCATACTATTATGAAGAATTGCATGAAATACTTCAAAGTAGTGAATTTTAGCCCAAAAAAGCATGTTTGCAAGTACTTTTGTAGCTTATTTTTAATATGTTCCTATGATAATAAATCACTTGTAGCATGCCAAACCATAAACGTAACTCAAGCCAGTTCTACTTTGTCAGTACTTGAGGTCCCATCATTATATTCCAAACATTATTTTCCATTTTTTGCTTCAGCTTACACACAGCTTGAAAGCATATCTGGGGTAAAACTTCTGTCGATAAGAATCAGTGGACTGTAACAAGATGTTCCCAGAAGCACCACAGAACACTGGTCTCTCAAGACATTTAAAACATACCATTAAAAAATAAATATTCTGCTCTGGTTTGGCAAGATGATAGGTCACAACATACGAAATCAAAGGACGTTAGAAAACAAGTGTAAATAGAAGTCCAAATATGTGCACCTGTTAAGATTTCAAACTCGCACTGCACAAGCACAGACGTATCTATCGCTGTTTCAATTTCTAATGCATTATTTTGTACTGCGGCTTCTGAGTTGGAACTTTCCCTGTTTTCTTGACATTTCAGGTTCTCAGCTGAAAGGCAGAACACTGAGGAAAGATCTATGTATTCTCGTCATAAAAGAACTGGAACACTTGAAATATCCGCATGTTCTAATATGAAGAGACTTTGAACATTTTACTAATAAAATAAGGACAAGATGCTTTGCCTTTGACCTTACCATCAAACATCCAAATTTGCATTAGTAAATTTGGTAAATCTGGCATCAGAAAAGAGAGCATTTAATGCACAGAAAACTAAAGCAATTTTAAAGTACATGTATATCCTAGAATTTCATAAATGCCCAATTAAAAACAAAATACTCATGAGTAACAGAGAATAAAACGTATGAATCCATAGTCCCTTTTCTAGAAGACCGGCAAGTGATAGGTATAACCCAACCCTTCTTTAAAACCATAGAAACTTGAGAAAAATTAAGACCATTTTTAAGTGCCATTTTCCTGTTACCTCTTCTTCTTCCAGAATGCCAAATGCAGAAATGATGGTCCTCTAGAGGAACTCATGTGTGAGTAATGAAGCCTTCTAACTCACCTTTGAATGATTTACAAAGAATCTTAGACCCTTTCATCTTATCCCGTCCAGCATATCTAAATTAGGGATGCAGAACTGAGCTAGTCTTTCATGGCCTGCTGATCGTCTTCACATCAGGTGGGCACACAGTAGGAAAATGCAGAATCAGTCTGCCTGAACCCTCCCATATAACTTTGGCTACTTTCCTGTAACCATTTATCGTGATTCATGATTCAGGCAATCAGGTATTCAGGCAATAAAAAATCTATATGCCTACATTTTGGGGAAAAGGCTAGCAATTTAGAAAGATGTGCAAATCCAATTACTCCTGGAGAAAGAGAGAGGGAGTTCTTAAGATTTCGTTTGACACATTTAGATAACGTGACCGATTTATACAGACTTCCTCTGGGCAAATTATTCATATGATTTATCACAGCCTTTGAAGTTCTCCCTACTATCAAGGCTGGTAAACTTTTTCCACTGAAAACACGAGCCAATGCTGATTATATAAGTATATGATTTTCATGGCACTTTGGGAAGATGTAAAAGCTGTAAAGCCCATGGAAGTATTTATTTGGGGCCTTTAATTAACTAATTTTGATTTTCATCTTCGACAAAGTTTTCTTCAGAGAAAAGACGTGGACTTAATTCACCCAGTGCACTACTTTAGGCTTGTATTTTCTACATCCATTGCTTCTGAGAGCCAGGCCTACCGACTTTGTGAGAAACACCTTCTCTTTAGCCGTATAAAACATACACAAGCATGCATTTACATAGGTACTCACATGTATTCTGTTACATGGAAAAAGTTAAGTTTTGCAATGTGCCAAAGGTGTAGGGGGAGAACACAAAGCCTCCTCCAGTATTTCTGTGCATGATTAACAATAGCATTTTGAGGTAACACAACACTGATTGAGTGCTGAGCCTGATTTCGTACACTCAGCAGTATTTAAAACAACCCATGTAAATATAGCTCTTTAATTTCCTTTATTCTTTCCCTTGACTGAAAGAGTTAGGTTTGACTGAAGGAGTTAGACCTTTCCTCCCTGGTGAAGAAAAGGCCCAGGAGGACCTCATCACCATGTTCCTGTGCTTAAAGGGCAGCTACAAAGAGGATGGAGGCTCTCTCTTCATAAGGCGCCACAAGGAGAAGGCAAGGGGCAATGGGTACAAGTTGCACGTGAAGAGGTTTTATATTGATGTAGGAAATTTTTTACAATTCACTGTAACAACCTCCCCAGGGACAAGGTAGAGTCCTCATCACTGGATGTTTTCAAGATGCAAGTGAAAACAGTTATCTAGATAATGTTATCTAGACAGATAGTCTAGATAACATTATCTGGGCTCTCTTTCCCATGGAAGGTTGAAAGAGATCACCTTTTGATGTCCCTTCCAAACTGGGGTGTTCTATGATTGATGATTTATTAAGTATATTGATTAGTTAAAGAGCTGTATCTATAATTGAATCATTCTTTTAAGTGTGGCTCTGTGTGCGTGTGCATGTCCAGGTGTGCACATGCATATGGGTGTGTTTTAGCAAATACTACAGTGAAATCATCCTATGGGTTAGCTTGGGCTCTTGCTGTAGCTCACTGGGCTCCATGCCTGTATTTTGAGATAATTTGCCCAGTTTGAGCTCATTTCAATTATGCAGCTTTCCTGATTTAGAACACTATAAGGTCACTAACAGTCAAAAATGAGCTATGCATGGGAGAGGAGAACTGACATCTCTCTAATTCCTACTGGCCTGGTCCACTTTTCCCCAAATCTCCAGGAGATTGGAAAGCAAAGCAGGCTCTGCCAGACTGAGGGGCTTCCATTCCTCCTTTCTGCATGCACATCTGTTTGCCCCGTGCATAAACACGCAAGTGTGTGAGATGGCCAAGAACATAATTGTGCAAATAGCTGAGGGGGTGCCAGGAGGACTATGCCCACATAACTGATGTCAAGAGTAGCTCTATTTTCCCAATTGCTCTGCTGTTTCTAGACGTGTATACATTTTGCAGTTACACTGTGACAGGAAAAGCATGTTGGCATCGGTAAGCCTTTCACTTTGTTGTAACTGTTCATGCAGGATATGGGAATTACATCTGGGAAATTGCATATTCTAGATAATATTATTGAATATTGAAATGACAGCTCCATTAACTTTCATTTTTTTCACTTGTTTCTGCCAGAGTGGTTCCTATTCCCTGCACTTACAGTATAAAACTAGCTTTTACCCAGGATTTGTTAATCAGTAAGAATCGTATTCTACTTTATAGTTCCATATCTCAGGGTTTTTTGTTTTCATAATAATGTGTTTGTTCCCAAAGTTAACAGCCACTCAGATCTTGAAAGGTCTTTGTTTCCATAGTAACCATCTTGTTTCAACTGAAAGAAGCAAATGACACATCAAATACATGAAGCCTTAAAACGCCTTAAATTACTCATTTAAGTAATTAAATAAAAATTGATAAAACCAGTTTTTTTAATAGAGATTAAACAGTAATTCTTCATACTTTGTACTTTCCTTCTATGAATTTCAATTACTTTTACAAGAGAGAAACATTATCATCCTTATTTTACAGATTATTCAATTTCCCTAAGATCAAATGCATTTAATCCAAAACCCACTGAAGGCTATACTAGCTTTTCTACTGAGCCAGTGGGCTTTCAAGGAGATTCATCAAAAGCCAGTAAAGTTAAGAAGGTCCCTCCTGTCACAGATACCATGTGCTGGTAACACATGCTTGTGCAGGCAAGTAATCTGGGTGCTCAAGATATTGATTAATTACTACTTTGTTGTCAGAGTAGTATCGATATATTTGATACCAAACTATTGCTCAAACAACATATAGAAGATTAACGATGACAACAAAAGCAATGACTCAAAGATGTCTAGGTTTGACTAACAGAGGTACATTGTCCTTCCACAGTCCATTGACAGGGGATCGAATTGAAAACTTACTGGATAAACATTCCCAGTTCAGACTTCTAAAACTAGTACCTCAGAAACGTTTTATGAAAAATTATTATCTTGCTGCTGAATGTCATTTTGAAAGGGCATGTCTGAAAAAAGGAGATTTCAGTAGTTCCTGCTGGGTTTGTCCAGACCTTTAAGGCTGTACATTCCCATTACTAAACATGTGCTGCGTTCTGTCTCCAGTGTATGACATTAGCTGTTGGGTGTTTTTCAAAGCAAATACAAGTCTGGTTTGTTTCATTTTGCAGAGTTCTCTACAGGTACTTTCACAAATGTCTTAGGTACAAATGAAATTTGTACATCAAAAATGCTTTTAAGACTCATGGTAGAACAACTAGCACTGAAATCAAATGCGCATGAAAGAAAAGGAAATCACCATAAAAGCAGTGCATTTAATAGCACAACTTGGTGATTTTCTTTAAGGAAACACTATACTTGGTAAAACAGCTGTTCACCCTGATGACAGCAGAAAAGGCCCCACAGATCCTGCTGGACAACAAGCTGACCACGTGCTCTCACAGCAAAGGTGGCTGTTGTCACCTTGAAGGTGTTCAAATGCTGGAAGAGGTTGCCCAAAGAGGCTGTGGGGTTCCATTGTCAAAGATAACCAAAACAGTTAGTCCCTAAGCAACCTGCCCTCATTGTGCAGGGGGCAGATAAGCCCCAGAAGTCTCTTCCAAATGAAATTATTCTGTAATTCTGTTATTAAGATGCTTATCTCCATAAATCATAAATTTTACTAAAATTGTGAAAATATGAAGATCTTTTAAGTTAGACAGCTGAGTTAAAGAATTTTTATATAAAGAATTTAATGATGTATATTTATTTAGAAGCTTTCTTATACGCTATTTTATCTCTCACCAGAACTTCGAGACCTAGAATATCCAAATATGAAGTAAGATAATGTGCTTTTTATAAAAGTACAAGGAACTAATAAGCACATATGAATTTAAGATTTTGTTTTTAATATTTAAGGGGACAGATTTCAGGAAAATCAGCTTTTAGGATTTTTTATAAACTTCTGATCTTTATGAGATATGCTTAATATGCCCATCATTATAATACACAGGTGCCAACTTTTTTTGTATATTTGATTACACTATTTAAAGTACATTTTAAACCACAAGCAAATAATATGCCTACATAGCTTGTTCTATTAACTTCATTGAATCTGTTCTTTGAATTCTTATCTTCTGCAGGATACAAAGTTTCAGTAAATAACATACTTTCTGGGTAGTGTACAATTACAGAAACATCACACCTTTTCTCCGTTACCTGGAATCTGTCACAAAGAAAGAGATTGTAATTTATTAAGGGATGTTTTCAGTTTTCAGGGCAATTGTGAGAGATGATAAATAAAACAGAACAGGAACTCCAAGCCATCTTCAGCCTTTACTATTTCATACACTCCTCTAAAAGGAAAAATCTGATTTATTTTCCTCCATTCAGCATTGGTTGGGCACTCTAAGCAAGGGTGGAAAAATTGCCATCGTTTTTTTCAAGACTTGGTCTGTCAGCATGTGGCACCAAACAGTTGTGATTTAATGCTCCTGGGCTGCACTGACGGGCATGAAAGTTTCAAAGAGCTTTAATTTTAAAACCCATCAATGGAGAGAACAGATTCAAGCCTGCTTTTAACTGCTTTTAACACTTGCTTGCTCAATATGAAAGCTGTAGGACAAAAGAGAAAAAACCTTTAAACGTGAGTGGATTGCTTTACATAGAAGTACAAATTAAATTAAGACAATTTAGTACTACACAGTGTTAGAAAAGTGTAAAGAAAAGAGCACCACCTAAATGAATTACAAATCCTTACATAAAACTTGTGCCTATTTCTCAGTTTTCCCTGAATAGCCTGGCTGCCCTGTTTTTCTCTGTCCCATTAAACTGTGCTTTTTTTCCACAGTCAAAAGTGCCACTTAGCTGAAGTGAAATCCTTAATTCTTTTCAGGGTATACAGTTTGGGTCTCCTAATTAGGACATCCTGTGGAAACTCAATTTAAAAAAAGACTGGAGAAAGAGGAAAGAAATACAATATAATACTTTGCACTAAAATAATGCACCAATTAAATAAAAATGCAAGCTAAAAATTGCATGCTCTTCATTTTTCCCTGGAGGTCTTGCAAAAGGCTGAAAGCATTTTCAGTTGAGTCCCACAGATTTAAAAATTTGAGTGCTATTCTGCATCAGAGCTGTAATTAGTCATTTTCATACTAACAATAGAGTTTATAATTTCACACCAGGCTGATCATCACTTAAAACCATTTATTTCAGCTCAGTACATCCCCTGTTAATTGGAATGTTTTGCTAGTGGTGTGCTCCCATTACGATACAGTTGTGTCATTACGGCCATTAGGCTCAACCTCTTCTCTTGAATACAACCCAGGCAACAGCTCCCCCTCCCCGAATACATGCATATTGATAGCTGGATTTAGATACACTAACGGCTATCTTCTTGTTCAACTGTGAGTTTTAGGTGAAATAAAAGAATCAGTATGCAAAATGTGGTGGTCTCTCTTGCACATGAGGTCAGATTCTGCAATTACAGTGGTCATGCCTGGCCTTAGAAAGCTGAGAATTTATAATGTCTGCCTGCAGCAAGTTTGAAAAAGTAGTTTTGCTACACACAAAGGGCTAAATTCAGCCATTAGTTGAATGTAAGAATCAGATGATTTCCAGAGATGTAGCTCGGCTCATAATTTATCCTCAACTATTTAGAACATATTTTAGACTTTCAAAAGCTGTTACTCATATCATCAGGGATTGTAGTTTCACCTATGATTATGCACATTTGACATTTCTCATTATTAGATACTGATTTCACATACAGCAATGTCAAACTTTAGTTATTCCAGATTAAGTTTTCCAGTTACAGTGTTCCTTGGCCTGATTTTATTCAATTTTTATTTTTATGAAAATGTCAGCCAAAACCACCAGCTAATTTCACTAAGCAGGCTAAGGGAAATGTGCTGCTGTCAATGATAAAAAGTCTTGCTCTGCTGCTTCAGTGCTTTGAAAGCTGGACTTAAATTTGGTAGGAGAGGTTTCTGTGTCAGGTATACGCCTTTTTGCCTTTTGCTGCTAGTCCTTCCAAATTCAGGCAAGACCTGGAAAAAAACCCGTGCATCACAGTTTTGGAACTAAAAGCTGTGAAGATTGTCAATGTTAGCTGAGCTCCAGACTCACAGATGACCAGATATTACATGTACCATCACGGTACAGCTCAGGGCTACTAAAACCAAATTATAATATCATTGTAATGACTTCTCCCACCTGATGACCCAAGGCAGGGTCATGTTCCTGATTTAACAGGAGAACATTTCTCTCTCCTGTGTCCTCAGTTCCCCTCCCATGAGGACCCACTCGTTAATGCAGAAAAGTTCAATTGAAAATTGAAATGAAGTGCGTGCCTTAGTTTGATTAGAGACAGAGAAAGGAGTTCGACAAAGACATGGGATCTGGTAGACTAGCAATGGATAAAATTGCTCCTGGTGAGGCTAGACTGGAGGGAGGTGCTGGGAAGAAATGGGGATGGACAACTGGAAAAGCAGAGCGAGCAAAGTGACTTTGGAAAAGGATTCTGAGTCTGGAGTTGGGTGAGCTGGAAGCCCCTCTGGAACTACAGCCAGGTAAGAGAGCCTGGAAGTGAGGGTAAAATAGCAGGGTAAATACTGGAAATTATAACCTCAGGAATGAACAAGGGGCAGAGATGGTTGAAAGATAAGGTGCGGGGAAGAAGCAGCAGTGCAGAAGAAGGAGCAGGGAAGGTCAGCATGAGTTAGATGACAGTTTGCACATGGGAATTACTGTGATGGGGAAATAGCTGGGACTGGGGGAAAAAAAGCCTTGCAGGGCAGAGCCACTGGGGCAAGAGAAAAGGGAGGGCAGAGCCCTGAGCAGAACAGTGGTCTGTGGGAGGAGGAGCTTACCGAAAACAGATGAGCATCCATGGAGATCCAAGCAGTCTGGGAACCAAAGGAAAAGGTTCAGAATAAATACAGATGTAGAGCAGCCAGGGAAACGGTACTCTTGAGGCATGGATGCTGATCACATACAACTGGAAAAGGATCTGAGTGGGCAAAGAGACTGAGACTGGGTGTCAGGAAAGGGGAAGACTGAGTCTATGGAAAAAAGGTGGGAATTAGAAATTATTCTCCCTCAGAGGGAGAGGCCTGGAGGCAAATAATTTTGTAAGCCATTGTGTGGGCTTATATTGACAGAGAAAAAAGTCAGCTCCAGACAACATTCTTATAATTCTCAAATGATCCCTATGATATCAGCTATACTTTCCCATTTAGCAAAATATTTCCGTCTGCCAGCAGAAATGCAATCATATATTATAACAAAATCACATAAATGAGACCAATAGAGGCAACATTCTGTTTTTAATTGTTTCTCACAATTCTTTTTTGCAACCTTGGGAATTGTGCTTATATGCAAAAATTGAGATGTAAAAACCATAAACAGTCCAATGCCTGTCCCTAAGAAATGCTGCTCTTTTGTAGACACTGAAAAAAGGAAATATAAAAGGATCCTTTACTCTTCTAAATTACCAACCTGTGATTTCTGTTTCTATGAATTTTGCCATTGATTTGATTTACACAGGATTTCACCCCATCTTTCTTTGAAAAGGAAACTGAAATAAAGCACTTGTTCTCCTAATCCAGCTTTTAATTAATAAAAGACTGCAATGTTAATAGGATTGGTTTCCATTTTTGTTATGGGTATTTCAATGTAAGGATCAGCTCTTTACTCTCTGCAAGTTAGCAGGGTGCTAGAGGATATAATTTCCTTCTACCTTCTACCGAGTATAATGTATAATACAATGCAACCTGTCATCAGCTTTAGTTAGGGTAAGTGTTTAGTGTTCTGATTAATAAGTTCTACAAATAGAAGACTCTGTGGAGTTTGTAGTTCTTTCTTTCTTTTTTGACATTGCCAATCACAGAAGAAATTAAAGAGGTTTCATTTCCCAGATTACAGTTATTTCACAAAATGTGTTTTCTCACAAAATGTGTGACAGTTTTGGCCTACAGAAATTTGTTGATTTGGAAAGTGTCTAGAATTTTAAGCATGTGCTTTTAAAGAGCAGATCCTTGGTTGATGTAAATTGTGACTCTGCTTTATATCAGCTGAGAATATGTCCCTGCTAACTGTGCTGCTGATATTTACTTTGAAAAACAGATAAGGTACCTTATTATATTTATCATGACAAAACTCCCACAGATATCCTATTTTTGAGGCTGTGCTATTTAAGCTGACATACAAGTCTAGGGTTCTACATGAGCCATTTAAAAGCTTACATTAAAAACATGAAGAGCACTAAGTTTTCAAGCCAGTCAGTATAGGACAGTCAAGTATACATTTATAGAACAAATATAATGACAAATCTGAAGTGTAGGATTTATCAAAGCAGTGGCATAACTTTATCCTAAGAATGGGAAAACAGATCAGAAAACTACAGGAGGCATTTTTTAGTGTGCTACTCAGTGGATACACATCAAACAGGTTTAACGTGGGCTAGGCTGTAGCCATCTCTTGGCAGCAGCTCCCTCTGGAACCTAGGGTCACAGTGGGAGAGACCTTGCTTTGTCCTGACACCAAGCCATATGCTACATTGCAGGAACTTGTCTCCAGATTAGCCCTGCTGCCTGCACTGACCTGACTGAGCCACCCTGCCCTCACACCCCCGTGTGTCGTGTGGTCCTACAACCGTCAGCATTCAAAACTTGTGTTGAGCCACCTGGCAACACTTTGTCTCACACCAAAAAAGAAGTGAGAGTATTGGCTATAAAAGTGCGTCAAAAGCATGCTAAAATGTTAATTATGAATGTGTGGGGTTCACCAAGTTTCAATTCCATCTTAATTACCAGTTATACTTCAGTGAAGGATGCCAGGCCGTCTCTCCCTGCCACTTCCTATACCAGGGGTGACACCTTCAGTATGGACAGCACTGAACTGCACAGGTTTCCAATCTGTCTTTACATTCAGTTCTGGGCCCCTGGTTTGGATTGCAACCAAATAAAGTGTGCGGTGTTATGGCAGGCTCAATGTGTTGATTTATGTTTTTTAAAGGTATGTCGGTTGCAATTGCAAATATGTTTTTTTGTGAGATATTCATAAATGCCTAGAGAAGCAGGCATCTAGAATACAGATCTGAAAAAAAGTTGTTCATATGATCCATATTAATTTCAGACTTAGACTCCTAAATGCAGATTTTGAAAATATCAGATAAAAACCCATTCTCTTCAGTCATCCATGTTTCTATAGCCAAAGCCTATTTCCCTATATATTATACAGAGGTTAAATCTGGTGAAACTATTGCACAATGGAAAAAACCCCACATTTCTAGGTGCTAACACTGTGATAACCAAACCCGTCTGCATTCCTTACATCCAGAGACAACTCAAGACCACTTAGAAAAGGCACAGCCTGATTCTGCTAGCTGGTTTAAATGTATTTTAGCATTCATCCAACACTTGCCATATGCCAAAGCTGAAATGTTCTTCCCCAGTGCTTTTATTCAGCACTAGTCATTTCTCTTACACTGCCAGATACTGCTATTTGTTCAAGAAATAAGTCACTGTCTGGAAGAAAAACTGCTTTGAAAATAAAATTCATATGTCTGACGACCCACACAGAGATATCCCAGCAAATCCCAATTCCCTTGTGAATAAAAAACCCTTCTCTTATGTGGAAGATTTAACATTTCTTTAAGAGTTTCTGGAAATGCCATATAGCTCTAGTGCACAGCAGCATGCTTTTAAATATAACAGGTTTACTATGTTACTTTCTTCAGCATTTGTCTAAGGAAAAAACATTCATGACTGATAACATCTGGCAAAGAAAAAATAAATCTGTTATGAGAGGCACATTATTTTGAGCACAGGCTGCTAGGAAACAAACTACAGAACAAGTTTTCACATACATTTTGTCTTGACTTCTCTTCCCAGGAGTGATGTTTATTCTCTGGCCTTTGCCACCTCACATCACTGAGTATTTCAGTTCCTTCATCTATAAAGGAAAAGAAGTAATACTGGCCTAACTCTAATGTAATGAGGCAATGCAAAAACGGGCCTCAGGGCAGTCAGTACCCAGAGGCCTCCCACAGCTGCCCTCCCTGACACTGACACTTGCTGGGTTTTGTGGGACTGGGCGGGGGGGAGCAGCCACTACAAATATTCTGGCAGCCTGTACAAGTTAATTCTCAGCCTGGGACTGGTTAGATACAGGTGTCACAAGGACACCGAACATGAAGAATACCGCAGTCTTTAACTTGGTGTTGTCACTTACCAGCTGTGAGGACAAGGCCAGCTGAGGAAGCTCAAGGCCTGCCCTCCCTGCTGCCCTACCCCTCCTGGCACCACTCCGCACGGCTGCATGGCGAGCCAGGCCTGGGTTAAAAATAAACCTCTGAAAGAAAGGAGGAGGGAATGGGAAAGTACTTTAAACCGGTATAAGAGATCCAGTTTGCAACGCGGCTCCACAGAGAGCTGTAACAGAAAAATGGAGGAGGTGGTGAGCTGTGACCGAGCGGGGAGAACAAGGTGCTGAAGGGTCAGAAATCGCCAGGCGGCCTTCACATCACAGCCAGCACCTCGTGGGTTCACTCAAAAGTAATCCTGACTCACCAAGTCCCTTCAAACACCATAAAATACAATTATATCGATCACCACTTTTCACTGGTGGTGTGATATTAAAAGGGGAGAGGAATTTACTAAAGAAAATTACAAAGTCAGCATCTGATACTACATGTGATGATAAAAGAGAAAGGGAAGGGGTAGAATAGCTGTATAACTGGTACCAGCCATCAGAAAAACATAAGCTGAGGTGTGTGATCATGTCTCCTTGGTCAAACATTATTCAATTTGCAAAACAGCCAGCCAACTCCAGCTGCAAATCAATGTTACTTACTCATTAAACCTGATAATTTAATGATGTTCTGTTTGCTTATTTTGAACTGGCATGATGATCTGTGCTACAAATGTGTCTTACTTCCCTTCTAAGATCCATTTTAAATTTACATACATGGCCAAAAGACTTTAAAGTACAATAAATGATGCCATCATTTCTCAAACATGATTTATTTCACATGACCACTGAAAATGTACTCGTTACTGGATGTCTAGATGCTTGTGTTCAGGAAACTTAATTATGACTGCAGGTTTCCTTACCTGGCCTATCATGGCACTACAGAGTGACACTGCCACAGCTTCTGAATTCTCAGCAAGTTCTGGACTCCAGGGTGGGGTTAGTTCCTTGGTGAGAAAGAAATGAATTGACACAGACAGAGTTTATGGCATCCTTGCATCTTTTATTTACAGTAGATGCAATTTTAAAGAAAGGAGTTAGATAGCAAAGTCAGTGTGTGGTATGTGACTCGGAGACTGGTTCTGAAATTCCAGAAAAGAGTCCCTCATATGAAACCCCACACTATTTCTCTGGGTAGAGGGAGGACTCTGTTTAAGCTCCTTTCCCCAGATAGTCAGACAGGGATTCTTCATTTTATTTACCATATTTTTTTTTTTGGCAGATAGTGACTTAATTTCAGAAGTTATTAAAATAGCTTAAGAATGTGCTGCTGCAGCACATTGGAGCATATAGTCAAGAGCATCAAAATATTAATCTTGCCAAAAACAAATCCTTCCCAAAGGAACATGACTGTAACAGACAGCTCAAGCAAGGCAACGTATAACAAATTGTCTCGAAGCAAGTGGTGAAGCAGAACCTATCCTATCGATGAGGTCTCAGATGAGCTGAAACTGCTCATGAAACTTCTGTAAGTGACATTTTCCTCAGTTTCTAGAGCCTACACCATTTTCTTTGGGCTTATGGCCACTGAAAGTCTTACAGCCTCTCCGAAAATTAAGCTACTTTGCTTAGCAATGTTACTGATTTGTTTTTCCAGATGCTTCGGATTTGAAGGACACATTTACAAGGCATGGATTTTAAAAACACTAGAAAAATTAGTCCCCCGTGAAGCATTGTATTTCAGGCACTCTAACTCCTGAATAACTTTTGCAAATCTTGCATAGGCTCAACACAGTTGATTTACATCCCCCATTGTGGCATGTATATGCTTTGCCACACAAAGAAGCATCTTATTGCTAGCTCTATGAGCAAAGGGTCAGCTAGTCAGAAATATTTTATTTGCATGCTACTATAGTTCGCTTATCTTTCTAGATGAACAAATTACAACTGTAGAATGGTGCATATCCTCAGAACATGTATCTCTAGAAGCACGAGGATCACTCATAAATTGAGAAAAATACAATAGCCAGTACCTGCAAAGATTTCATCCAACTACCTTAGAGTTGTGCTGGGGAAGGAGGGAACAGCAGGGGATGTAAAAGTAGCTTTTTAGCATTCCAGAGGGAGAGAACACATTGAGGATAGAAATGGTTTTGTTTCCAACGGGGTTTCATTTAAATTAATCCTTGTCTCTAACTTTGACCTGTTGTACTCCATGCAGCTATCTGCCACATCTACATTAGCTTAGGACTGAATCGCTAGCTTAAAAAAAAAAAACAGAGACAGACGTCTTGGATATGTTAAAGTGCTACAAAGTTCATTAAAACTGACTGCTGGGTAGTGGAGTGAGGACTCAGCTAATGATCCTGCTGAGGAGGAAGATTGTGGTGTGCGCCAAGCTGACCCACAGGGACTGCTGAAGCGTGCACCTACCCTGGCAGCATTTGCTGTGCTGCACTGCAGCTTGCCCAGCCGATAGCATAAGGGAGGGATAAGGCACTGAGGATGCCTGTGGCATTTCAAGAAAGTATTGCAAGAAAGGAAAAGTGAATCCACAGAGCATGGGAGAAAACTGAGCTTACATGGAGTGGCTATTGAGGCACAAACCACTTTGATTGTAGCTTTGTTAGTCCTGCTGCCCATACAGCCTACTTTGTAATAATGCACTTGCCACTTTTCCACAGTCTCCCATCTGGACTGGGGCTGGGTTACGCACTCCAGGAAAGGAGCTAACCTCTGGCCACAGGAGAAACAAAAGCAAAGAATAAATTAATGGGTAAATTCTTGAGCAAATTCTTGAGCATTCACCACTCTCAAAGCAGAAAGTATAATATCAACCTCAGCTGGAAAGTGCTACAATAATAGCAACAATAGCGGTTGTATCACCAGCAGTACTGCAGGGTACCACTATATGTCATTATGTAGTATACTAAAATACATATGATACTGTATACTATACATTATTACGTGGTATACTACATTGCAATATTGCAATCACCAGCTGTAACAGAATGAGGAAAAGCATAGTCCACAGCCTTGAAAGAATTATAGTCAAGTATTACTGTGAATACAGCTTTGCATTTTTAGCACACGATGTATTATCAGACTTTCACATTCATGTTTACAATACTTCTGTGCCTGTCAAAATTCGGAAAAGTGTCTAAGTTAATGAGAAAGATCTATATTATCAAAATAATGCAGCTAGATCTACAGACTGGCACATTTCCTCTAAGCATGTTTTAAGAAGGTTCCCAAGAACTGATCTATCCTAAAGAGCTGTTCTTTAGCTAATTCCTTCCAAAGAATAACGCCAAGCACTCAGCTAATCCATCATATCTAGGTAGGTAGACTTTGCCATTTGCAATAATAGTGCCCCATTTCTACATCTGCTGAGTGGGAAGGGAGCCTTTTTCTCACCTCCTGGAATGGTTCAGAGGACTTAGGCTGGAATTCATCAGGCTGCATAAGTATGTGCTCACCCTTAAGCCCCTTTGTAATTGTGCAGGCCGTTAGCCAGCACTAGGAATCCATCTGAACTATTCCACTTCTACAACATGCAAAGACTGATGTGAGCCTTCAAATTATTTAAAAAAAAAAAAAGCACACAAAATAAATCAATATTCAGAAAATCCGTTAATATACTAATTATCAACAGGGAAGAAAGGACAAAACACTGAATTTGGAGTCTGCTAGAAACCCTTTCCTTCTTTAGGGCATAAGACATTTATCTGTAAATAAAACGTCACTAGTGAATAATTGTGAAGTTAAAAGAAATTTGTAATAATTAAAGGCAGAGCTGAGCACTGAAACATTCCATTCAGGGACACTTACTCAAATACTGCCTTGTTTAAATGTGAGAAAATTTAGGCTAAAACTTAAATAATTGTAACTATCTATAACCCATTGATTACTGATGAGTGATAGTTGGTCAAAATTAAACTAATCTATGTTCTTTTTATGTAAATATTATAGATTGTGCTTTAAAAACAATCATTAATGTTAGAGAAGTATCCCAAACGTTTGTAAATAAAAAAAATCATAAAACTAACATTTAATTTTTTTCCCTGCATTTTTAAATACTTACTGTATTGGTATACAGTGGATCCAAGATTAAAAATGAATTAGTCCGTAGTTGTGAAATACTCACAATAAAGCAACGAATAAGCAACTCAAGAGACATACGGTACTTCTCTTTCTGTCTCCTGTTGCAGAGTCCTGTCACGCATCAGAACTCTGCTGTGCTAGATGCTGTACAGATGTAAATGAAAAATTTAATCCCCACCCAAAAGCAGTCAAACATTACAAGCAAAAATTTAGCATTAAAAAAAAAGAAAAATGTATATCACCTTTTATTAACATTATTTTTTAATTCCTTGATGTATGACAAATTTTCTGAACAAGCAAAAATACAAACTTCACTGCTTTGCAAATACTGTCTTGGAGCCTGAAAGGACCTTGCCTTGAATCACCAAGCTCTGTTCTAGCTAAGGGGACTGAATGCCAGAAATGGATGTGTATTTGGAAACTGGTAGCACTGAGACATGAGAAGAACAGGGAAGACACAAGAGATGCAGGAAAAGTACTACCATGTAGGCTGTTCAAAAGAACCCTGGGAAGCGGCAATTCAAGGGACATCAAAACAGGAGGATACTAAAGTGATGGCAAAGTAACACGTCTGAAGCAATGGCTGGGACATACAAGTTCGGCAGTGGTACCCAGGACAATGAGGAGGAGTAAAGCAAGGCTGGAATCAACATTCATGAGGAGGCAAGAGTAGTAGCATACATAGGGAATGATGAGAATATGGACAAGCAAGTACATGAGCATGTGAGCAGCTGTATCAGAAAATAAAAGGCTGAAGATGTAAGATACTTCAGCCTGTCTGAAAACACTGTTTTAGACAATGCATACATATAGACATACACATATATAAAAATACATACCTGTGTATGCGTGTATTTATACAGACAGACATATACTCATGTATTCGTCAGTGGTCAAAAATCTCTTGAAAAAATTAAATAACTTCTGTGAATTTGCATTATTCAGCCCATGCGATTGGCTGATTTTCTCCAGACCCCAGTGATTTTTATTTTTGTTTCATGCTGTGTTTGCTTCTCCCCAGCTCTTTCCCTTTCAGAGCTTGTTCCTGACTGATCTCAACTGCAATAAGCTAAAACCAAGCAAGCTGATGAGAAGTACTGCCTGAGTGTACAGGATGCTAAAATATGACTCTCCGAGAAAGATGTCAAGCCCCACAAATGTCATCAAAGGTCAGAGTGTCAAAAATCTTAAAAATGAATTTCTTAGATGCATATTCTCTGAGGCAGAGTTTTAAAGAGAGCAGTAGACAGATGGGGACAAGGAAGCAGTTGCAACCATAGAGAAAGGAAGCCCACATTAAGGAATAAAAGGAAGTGTGGGAGCACAGGGAGGGGAACATGTATGAGGAAAACCACAGCTGGCTGAATGTATTCTAGCAAAAAATTAATGAAAACTGGAGAGCTTTGCAAGAATGGGGATAGAAAGAGAACTGTATTAACTGAAGACACTGGTCAGGGACTTCAGGAGATAAGCAAAAATGTGTGGTTTATCTTCTACATTTCCTTTGGCCCCAAGATGATTCTTTCAACACAGTTAGGTATATAAGGAGCTGTACTCTCTTTCCTGAACTGCAGAGCAATCTTCTCATTATGTATGAATATACTTGTGTGTGAGGTTCGTATTACTGCTGTGATTTCAATGTTTATAAATAAATATTAATATATATTATATTGAACATATACTTGAACTTTGGTATCCCATATTATTGATTTGAACAAGTTGCCTTAAATGTCAATTAGCAGCCTACCTGTGACCCCTTACATATCCATTCATTTGTAGAAACAGGTATGAACTTCCAACTGGGAGTTCTCTCTAATCATCACTGAGGAATATAAAGGTTATTCTGAGATGGTTCTCCTTTCTTTTTCCCTCAAGCAATTTCTGGCTCTCTCCACAGAAATTTTATTAGAAATGGATCTTTCCCAGAGAAAAAATAATAATTATATATACCAGCATTTACAAAAAACAGCAATAGAAAGTTCGTTCACAAATTCCTAATTGTCCCTGCTCACAATCCCATACACAATCCTATCATCCTCATGTCTATAAATCTCTGCAATAGTTGTGTAAAGAAAGGTAGTGTTCACCTTTGGACACTTGTTTGTGCAACACAGATTGGAATGCCCTAATTAAGAAAAAAAACCAAAGCACAAGTGTCTCTATTTGAAAGTTTACACTGGAATGGAAATTGAATCTTTGTGACCTAATAATGTGTATATGTGACAGGAGATTCAGTTACTGGTTCTGAAATGATCAAAAACTGTTGAAGTGAATTCCAGCATTGAAAGTGGCTTTGTGCCCAGACATTAGACTATATTTCATTTAAAGTTTTTTTTTTTTTGCAGACTGAGGAATGAAATAAAATATTAGACAGCAGATGATAGAAGATAAGATAATTTATTAAATATTAAGAGTAAGGATGGGAGGAGAGTATACAATTTTATTTCATTCAGTCTTAACTTTGTTTTAAATACAGAAAAGTAATTTAATAATGAATTCCCCTGTTAATATAAACAATAACTCTTTCCAATGCTTATCTCATGTTGTCTACACAAATAAAAGAATACAAAATCACTATCGTTATTTTCCTGATGCTTTTGGCTCTTGATCAAAGATAAACCTGGTCTGACCTGCCTGTGCCCTATACTGAGATTTTCTATTGGAAGTTACACTGCAGCATTCATTATTTGTGAAGTTTCAGGTTGCTCTATTTGTTCCACTAGGACATAATGCTTTGTCAGACTTTTAAGATACTTCTATCTAACATAATTAAAACTGAAATATTTGTTCAGCTTCCTTGTTTGAAATAAACATTGAAACATTTGGAACAAAACAGGTAATTCATATCTGGAGGAACTGAGACTAATTTTTTTCAGTCACTTGAGGCCAGTTTACCAGTTACAATATAAGCACAATACTCGTACCTGGCTATTGACACAAGAAAAAAACATGGGTTCCACCTCAAGGCTTGGCAATGACTGTGAGTGAGATGAACACAATGCTCTCTGTTCTCACTGTAAATCAAGGGTACACTCACAGAAAATGTGGGAATAGATACAGTTTTGAAGTGCTTCAAGAGGAGGGAGCACAATAGAAGCGATGAAAGAACGTCTGTGGTGTTCTGCAGCGTCACATTGCTTCCACTTCAAGTTGTGGTTTTCTTTGAAGTTCCAACAAAGCATTTCTCCCATCCTGACTAAGTTCCGCTAGTACATTAACTCAAAAGTTTAGATAAAGAATCCAGATTAAAAATGTCCAGACAAAAATCAAGAGAACGTAGCTGTACCTGTCGTAGTGTCCAAAATGATTTCCAGTCTCCAAAAGTCTTCAAGAGTAATTCAGGTGCAATCCACTATACAATAAAAAAACTGCATGATCTCTGTGATCTCTACTACAACCTTTGATGGTGACTCACAGGAATAAATAGTCATAGCTAATAGTAACAGGCTGCGTCTCTGATTTTCAGGTTGGTTATACACTTGGGACATGCTACACTCCTACTTTGCAATGACGACTTAGAAGACAAAATAATGCTAGCTGCAATGCTTTAAATGGATCTGGCCGCCCAGACAATGTTTAAGACTCAATCATTTTTTTATTTAAACTTAGTATACCAAGAAATTTAGAGGATAAAACAAACAGGCTCTTCTATTTGTTATTTACTTACCGTTTTCAAGTGAATCTGCCCTGCTTTATACAGCCCTACATTTTTAAAAGAGTATGTTCTTTTTTTCTAACATGTCTATGTAGCTTTGTCATGTGGTGGAAAATATGCCAAAGAGAAAGGGATGCTTTCAATTTGTTCTTTCTTGTACTGGGGTAAAAAATGCTGGTTGGAGGCATTCCTGGCAAATACTGTTATATTTAACAATTCTGCTTAGTGTTTTGAAACAGCAGCTCTAGACTTTATCCCATAACCCCTCGTATGAGTGACCCTTACTCTTGCAAGTAGTACAACTGGAGATGGCAACGGACTGCTACGTACTGTACAGTTCTGTTACGTGGGGCTGATACACTATATTGGTTTTTACTGCTCATGCCTCTCCCTTCTTAATAGCTTATGCATTGAGATAACATGTGCAGTCTTTATTTAAAAGTTCCATTCCAAATGGTACCACAAAGTGCAGGATAATTTTTATTTGCAAGTAAGATGCACTGGCCTGCTATGACCTCTCCCAGGTAGAGGTCCCACTGCAGTTATTCCACCTCATGGGACCTAAGAACACTGAAGGGGCAGGTTACCCATAAGGGCAGAATAAACAGCTTCCCATTGTCCCTAGCCTAGGCCAACAGATAAATGGCACAATTTATCAAAGTAATGTATTTAGAAAAGTTGACTTTATTTGAAAACAGCCTTTTTTGCATGATATCTTGAGTTAACTATAGTCCTGAAGGTTTCCACATTGTACAAGTGCAGTATAAAATGGTATATGAAATAATTATGAACCTATCAAAAAAATGCTGCTAGTAAACACCCATTTCTAAGACTCTCAAAGCAGAGGTCTTCTATAATTTGAGAAAGATATGAGTGTTAAATAAGGAGGTCACTTAATCTAGCTGCTGCTGAATTGAGTCAAGGAACCTCACCAAACCTTGTGAAAGTCAATTGACCTCCTTATACCTCAGTCAGACTACAAGGATAATTTAATAAAGTAGAGCTGCACTAAAAGTTAGATGCAACATTTGCATCAAACATACCTGAACTAAAAAATTCTCATAGGAGACCCTGATCCTGCAGGCAATTACACACCTGGATTTAATAAAACATAATGTTTCACGGCCTCCTGTAGAACCTTACCTATTAAGAGCTAATCTTAGAATTAGACCCTCCGTCACCTATATATGGTAAAATTACCCATGGATCTTTACAACACCACAGAAGACACGATCTCTGCCTTGTAAAATATAAATCAAACAGCCAAGAGCAAATAGAACAAAGAATAATCTGAGTGTGTATAAATATTTTTTCCTTCAAACCAAACATAAAAAAAAGTATTTAGAAAAACCTAGTATTTTAAAAGTTTCCAGACGTATTTTGCATGAAATGAGACAAAAGAGATGTGAGAAAAATACTACACAATGACATTATTAGGGCTTGTAGAGGAGTTAATCAATAAATAGCAGTCAGAGACATAATTCACAATGCAAAGTTCATGGTACTTGGGCATTTAATTGCTCGATTAAGTGCTCAGTCAAAGCATATGGATTTTGCTGCAGTGCTTTTAAATGGTTTATACACAGTTTGACTTCATGGACCTCACTTGAGATTTTACTACCCAAGATGCAGACAAAACACTCAATCCCAGTAAATTTTTTTATGGGTATAGCCATCGACCCCTGTAGTACTTGTGCAGCAGCCTCCAAAGTCATCCAGGGCCTTTTCGCTGACAGCAATGGGCCCTGAATCACGCCTGCGATGTTAATACCAACTTCAGAACAGTAGGGTACAGAAACTGAAACGCACCCCTAAAAATGGATGATAAAAACTGGAAGGTACTTTACAAGGAGTCACTGAGTAGAAAGAACTAGGGTAATATTAGTTCTAATTCCCTAAACATAACCCACAGTATTTACAGTAAGATTTAATTTGGTGATCCTAGAAAAATTTTTTTAGGTGAAAAAAATTTTAAAAAGTCTGTCATTGAGTGTCACATCTATATACACTGAGGAGTTCAGTGTATTTCAGAGCTGTAAATACATTTCACGCCAATACCTAAAGGCTGAAGTAGGTACTGAGTTGAGCTAGATGTTCCCTGCTGTAATCTGAGGCCCAGAAAAGCACAGAAAGTTGAAACTGCAGTCCTTTTAGTGAATTAACTTCAGATTTGACCTACAGAGGCAGGTTTCTATGGGGTAATGTGAAGTAATTCACTATAGGCTCATTTAATCCTGAGGTCTCTTGCAAACAAGGCTGCCAAATTGCAAAGGTGCTTTGTGAAATCACCTATTGTACATCAGATGCCGAACTGAGACTCCAGTGTTCATCCTCTGCCAAGTCCCCAGACATAAAAAGCTCATGTTTTACCTCACTAAAGACCCTTTTTCTGACAGCAGAATGAGAGCTTCAACAGACTGCAGGTTGCCAATAAAAATAAGAGGTTTACTAAACTTGTTTTAGACATTTTAAATGCTAGCCTGGGGGTCTCTAGCTCTTGGGTATTTTCCGTGATGTGAAAAAAATATAGCAAATACACAAAATCACTTTACATAATGACAGTCCCATATCTTGTAAGCAGTCAGTCTTCTCCAGAGCAAGTCCCTGCTCCCATTTAAATCAACAGCAAGATTTCCACATACAGGACTGGGGCCTTTACACAGTTTCTATTTACCTTTTCTTTTCTTACATATTTTCTATGCTCATTTTCATTCTTTACTCTCCTTCTCTCTCTATAATTTTTTACAAATTAACAAAATATATCTGTCTTGAAATATTTGTAATTATTAAATTACATTAAAACCAGAATTTTCACCAATTAATATATACATCATCAAAATAAGCAGCCCTTCACTTCTGTCAAATAGCAAGTTATAATGTTCAGAGAGATCAACTGTTCGGCAGTTCAAGAGTTTGGCAACTATAATGAAACCATGAACCCTGATGTTCTCCAGAATAAGAAGTCAATAATAACAGGCCCACCACATAACTGCCTCAGAAATATCTTTAAACGTATTAGAACCATGAATTTCAGAGACATAGCAATTATCCTCTTTTCACATGCAGTTTGAAAGTAAAAAATCCATTAGGATACTCAAAAGATATGTAATTATATACTTTAAATTCAAAGTAGTCGAGTAGCATTATCTTAATTCAGGGGGAAAGAATACTGTCTCAGAAGGGAAAAAAGAGTCTTCAAGAGACATCCATTTTTGCTCTTTAGAGGATACACAAACTTATTTTGTGTCTCTTATGACTCTGTAACCAGAAATAAAAGAAGTAAATATAGTAACAAGTCATTCCATAAATTCAAACTTGTATTGAAATAGTGTTGTGTGAATTGGAATTAATAGCAGAAAGCCAGGACATATTTTCCAACTATTTTCACCATAATTTTGTGGGCTACTAGTTCATGAGTGAAATGAACTGAATGAAATAAAGTCAGCAAGGTCTAGTCAGACCTCCCCCTGCATCAAAACCTCTGCGGTAAGGAAGAAAAGACGGGTCCTTGTCATAGGTGACTCCCTACTGAAGGGAGCGGAAGGCCCAGTATGCAGGCCGGACCCGGTACATAGGGAGGTCTGCTGCCTCCCTGGGGCCCGGGTCAAGGACGTGAAGAGGATGCTTCCTTCCCTGGTACGGCCCTCAGACTACTATCCACTTTTGCTCTTTCAGGTAGGCAGTGACGAGGTAACAAGAAGAAGTCCAAGGGCAATGAAGAAAGATTTCAAGACCCTGGGACGCCTGGTCAAGGGATCAGGAGCGCAAGTGGTGTTCTCGTCTATCCCCCCTGTTGCAGGGAACGATGAGGGGGTAAATAGGAGGAGCCAGCAGATCAATGCCTGGCTTCGAGCTTGGTGCTGCCGGCAGGACTTTGGGTTCTTTGATCATGGCCTGATCTACAAAACGTTTGGCCTGCTGGTAACAGGCAGAAATACCTTGTCCTCCAGGGGAAAAAGGGTTCTAGGACAGGAGTTATCAGGACTCATTGAGAGGGCTTTAAACTAGATTTGAAGGGGGGTGGGGATGGTACTGGGTTTGCTGGTGAGGTGCCAGGGCGTAGTTGCTCAGCGCTTGTGGGCCAGTGTGCCAGTATTTCTGAAAGCCAGGAGGCACACCACATCTCAAGGGTAAAAACTACACACACAACTCCCTCTCTAAAATGCTTATACACCAATGCACGCAGCATGGGGAATAAGCAGGAAGAGCTGGAGCTCTGTGTGCGGTTGCGGGGCCACGATCTCATTGCAATTACTGAGACGTGGTGGGACAACTTGCATGACTGGAATGCTGTCATGGGTGGCTATGTCCTTTTCAGGAAAGACAGACCAGCAAGGCGGGGAGGTGGAATTGCACTCTATGTGAGAGAGCATTTGGAATGCATTGAGCTCTCACTAGGGGCGGATGAAGAGCGGGTCGAGAGCTTATGGGTGAGGATTAAGGGACAGGAAAATATGAGGGACACTGTTGTGGGTGTTTATTACAGGCCACCTGATCAGGATGGGGAAACTGATGAGGCTTTTTACAGACAACTGAAGGTAGCCTCGCAATCGCAGGCCCTGGTTCTCATGGGGGACTTCAATCACCCTGATATCTGCTGGGAAGACCACACAGCCAGGCATGGGCAGTCCAGGAGGCTCCTCCAGTGCATTGATGACAACTTTTTGACACAGGTGGTACAGGAGCCAACAAGGAGAGGAGCACTTCTAGACCTGGTACTGACAAACACAGAGGGATTGGTGGAGGACATTAAGGTTGGGGGCACCCTAGGTTGTAGTGATCATGAAATGATTGAGTTCAGGATCGTGGGCACTATCCACAAAACAACAAGAAGTAAAATTACAACCTTGGATTTCAGGAGGGCTAACTTTGGCCTCTTCAAGAAACTGCTTGGAGAGATCCCGTGGGCTAGGGCTCTGGAAGGCAAAGGGGCTCAAGAAAGCTGGTTGATATTCAAAGACCACTTCCTCCAAGCTCAGGATCGGTGCATCCCGAAGAGAAAGAAATCGGCCAAGGAACGCAGGAGACCTGCATGGTTAAGCAGGGAGCTTCAGAAAAAGCTCAAGTGGAAGAAGGAAGTTTATAATAAGTGGAAGAAGGGACTGACCCCTTGGGAGGATTACAAGAATGCCACCAGAGCGTGCAGGGATGAAACAAGGAAAGCCAAGGCCGCCTTGGAATTAGACCTGGCTAGGGATGTTAAGCACAACAAAAAGAGCTTCTACAAGTATATTGGAAGCAAAAGGAAGACCAAAGAAGTTGTGGGCCCACTGTTGAATGAGACAGGAGTCATGGTGACGGAGGATGCGGAGAAGGCAGAGTTACTGAATGCCTTCTTTGCTTCGGTCTTTTCTGCTCGGCCCAGCCCTCAGAAGTCCCAGGCATTGAATAAAGTAACAGGGAAAGAAGAAGACTTCCCTTGGGTTGAGGAGGAGCGAGTGAGGGATCAATTAGATCATTTAGATATTCACAAGTCCATGGGCCCCGATGGGATGCACCCGAGAGTGCTGAGGGAGCTGGCAGAAGTCATTGCTGGACCGCTCTCCATCATCTTTGAAAGGTCCTGGAGAACAGGTGAGGTGCCTGAGGACTGGAGGAAAGCCAATGTCACCCCAGTCTTCAAAAAAGGCAAGAAGGAGGAGCCAGGGAACTACAGGCCGGTCAGCCTCACCTCCATCCCTGGAAAGATGATGGAACAGCTTGTTCTGGGCGTCATCTCAAGGCACGTGGAGGAAAAGAAAGCTATCAGAAGTACTCAGCATGGATTCACCAAGGGGAAATCATGTCTGACTAATCTGATAGCCTTCTGTGATGGCATGACTGGATGGATAGATGAGGGGAGGGCGGTAGATGTGGTCTATCTTGACTTAAGCAAAGCGTTTGACACGGTCTCCCACAGCATCCTCATAGGGAAGCTTAGGAAGTGTGGGTTAGATGAATGGACAGTAAGGTGGATAGAAAACTGGCTGAAAGATAGAGCTCAGAGGGTTGTGATTAGGGGCACAGAATCTAGTTGGAGACCAGTGACGAGTGGTGTTCCCCAGGGGTCAGTACTGGGTCCAGTCCTCTTCAATATATTCATCAATGACCTGGATGAGGGGATAGAGTGCACCCTCAGCAAGTTTGCTGAAAATAAAGAACAATGAAATAGAGGAATAAAGAATGAAATAAAGATCAAATGCACAATATCCTGGTGGCAGATTTCCTTGCACTGCAGAGTCATTCTTTTCTCTTCAAGACCAATACAGCCAATATGCTTGCAGATCATTTACGTAAACTTTAAATACTCACTAGGTTATTTCCCCAACAGGGCCAGTTTTTCTAGTGAAGTATCAACACAGTGTTAAGTGGGTCAGCAAAAGTAAACTGGACCATTTTCACTATGCAAAAACCTCTTTGTAGTTAGAAAGCTGGTGGTGGTTTTGTTTCCACCTATGTCTACCATCATGCAGATCATCCAGGGGGGCAGGAGCTTGGGTTACACAGAAGATGACTCTGTTATTGCTAGGCAAGATTTCCTGATCGAAAGGCTGTGAAAGTTTGCTGTATATTCAATAAATCTGAGGTATTAAGGGTGTATAGAATTGCTGGGGCTGCGAAGGCCATCTGGGCAGTGTGTGACCCTTCCCAGGGACCTACTGAAGGCTTATTACGCAGTTGAAAGTGAATATATAATACAGTGCATGTTCAGGAAGGTTGTGATGGCCTGACAGAATCAGAATTCCTGTGCATGGGTAAAGAGCAGCATCTACATGCCTGGGTGGTGATCGCTGGAAATCCGAAAGACACTCAGGATTACAGATGAAGAGCATCCAAATTAGAAGTGTGTGATCCATTAGTTACCATCTGGAAATTCTGGGCACTCTTTCACAGCCTTTAAAATTTGCACAATCCTGAAGATTGTGCAAAACCACCCACCCAAGAAAAGCTGGGTGTATGGAAGCTTTTTATTACAAACCTGCCAGGGATAAGAATGTGAAAAATATATCATAATAATAAATAATGCTGAAACTCAGTTAGCCAGAATCAGGGAACCACAGTAGGTTTCCTGAGCCCATCTCTCCCCTGAAGTCCACTTGAGCAGAATGGACAAGGCTAATAGAAAACATCCTTCCAATCTGATGCAGAGTTGACACAGAAAAGCTGTGTTGTTAGTATACAAGCTAAACCCAGCTGAAAAGCTAGGTAAAAACTAGTACTATAACTTGTTCATTATTAAGAAATTCCACTTAAACTAGTAAGGCATTCTTTTCCAGAAATTAATACATGCTTTTTGCTGCCATCAGCTGTCTGCTAGAGTATCAGTATCTGTATTTTGCAAAACACGTTAACTTCTTAAAACAGATACTCCCTCATTGGGAATGAACCTCTGGCTCACACACAATAACCATTGCAAAAAAAAAAAAAAAAAAAAAAAATTGCCCACTCTAACTTTATTCTGTGATTGAAACAGAACTAAGCAATAGAAAGTAACATTTTGGATGAGAGTCCTTGCAGAAATTAAACTCCAGTGCTTCTCAGAAGGAGAGGTTCATTATGATAGGCAGTTAGTTTTAATGATGAGAAATCAATCAACCAAAAATTTGAACAAATCAGAAACACAACTTTTTCCATATTGCTTAATAATAATGATATTCCATATCATTATTATTTTAATTCCCGGGACCGCACTCCATAGGCTGTTAAAACAAGCCTCCAGGCTTCTGGATTTTAGCTGCAACCAATGTGGAAGTGCAGAAGCGAGCAGCACTCTTTTGGCATTCATCACTTGACTATGTCCTAAAGCTATCAAAAATCAGTGGCTGGAAATCAGCCCTTTCCCAAGGCATCACAGAACTTACTGCCATTCCTTGATTGTTTTGAAAACCTTGGCATCAGAAATCTCCCTCTCCTCCTCTGCGACATTGGGAGACCAGGTGTTGGGTTACACAGGACTTGGCAGCGTCCTTCCTCGTCCCTTCTGCTGTTAAACTGTGCGCTGCCTCGGGGTTTCCGAATCGGACACACATCAGGCTTCGTGGCGTAGCTCCAACGGAGAAGCCTTGGAGCAATTCAGCTCTTCTGCACTGTGTGGTTCACAAACAACACAAGCCCCTCCGTGCTCTGAGGATGAAATAGCCCTTGCAGGGACAAGTCACTAATAGACAGTTTCCTAACGCCAGTAGGACAAAATGGGCCACAGGAGCCACATGCTTCAGTAAAGAAAACCTCCCTTACACGAACGAAATGAAACACTGCTGTGTTGCTGGTGGTGTACAAAAAAGAACAGTGTAAAATCTTTCCTTCTTTCTCCTCCAGTTATCATTCATTTGTAACGCAAAACCATACCATTTGTTAATCGGAGTGATAACTCATGCAAGCGCTGAAAAAGCTGATGGCACAAAGTTTTTTCTTTGAACTCTGTGGCAGGCTTCTCAGCCTGGGATTTGACCTTGGGATTTGCAAAACTACAGAAAGCCGATTTAAATATCCCTGTTCAGAGAACTTGGCCCACCAGTGCTCTCACTAAATTACAGCGGGTCAGTTGATTAAAGATGAAGGTATCCAGAAATGACTGGATTTGAGGACCACAAAAATCCAGTCGCAACAGCTGGGCCAGAATAGCCCAGACTTTCACCACTACACTTTAGTAATGAGTGTCCTGGTTAATTAATGATCATTGAAAGTAAGCAGCTGGCATCAGATGCAAGACATGCAAAGGCAAGCTAGAGATATGAGGAAGCAAAGATACGATGTTGAAAAGATATTACAATGATGAAAACTGGACTGACCATGTATTCCAAACCAGGCTGTAAAAACAAAAGGGTATTTTAATGGGTGGAAATTATTTCTAATATATTATTCTCCTCACATAATAAAGAGGAAGTCTCTTTTTTTCCTTTTGCTGTTCTCTTATATATTGGATTGAAACACTTCCTTCTGGTCCTCTATGCCAAGTCTCAGTATCAGAGGAAATATCAGCTCACTATTGTTAGTATATAAATTAGTTGAACTTCATCTAAGATCAGTCTGTAGAACTATTGTGCCAAAGGAAAAAAAAAAAGAAGTTGGTATTCTCTTAATGTACTGCATCTCTATTTTAAATAAACCATCTCAGAAAACAGGATTCCTTTGGAGAACGTAGAGGAGTATAGCAGGGTAAATAAGGCAGCACATGGAAAGCAGCCTCTGCAGGTGTCTTAGCTCCACATAGGCCAGCCATAACCACTGTCATACTGAGTATTACCTTGTTCTGCACTACCTAGGGCTGTGACTGTACTTGATTTTCTGGGTCAGCAGCCAAACTGAAATACTGGAAGCAAAAAAGTGGCTGCGTCTCTTTGGCCCTGTTCCCACCCTGGACTGGGAAAAGAACGAACTTGACCTGGAGTTCCCGCTTTTTTAAAGAGAGACTGAATCTCCAGGCTCCGGGACAACCAAGCAGGAAGGCAAACGTGGCCAATGACATCTCTGTTGTTGAAGCTGTTTCAGCAGCAGCGTGAGCATCGAGGCCATGCGCTGCAGGGGACCCCGGGGGTCAAAGCAGGCGGGAGGGCAGGCTGTGGAGCCCGGGGATGGCAGAGCCCAGCACCTCTGGCTGGCTGGGCACAAGAGACACCGTGCAGGCCACCAGGGACAAACTATGCTACTACGGTTCACTGAGGAAAGGGTCAGAGGAAGAATTGCTTTCTGCCCTCAGAAATGAAAAAAAACAAAGTGCAGTGACATTTTCTCCTTGGAGACACTGTGATTTTGCAGACGGAGGTGCAGCTTCCAAGACTCTCATGCTGAGATAAAAATCTAATTCCATAATCCCCGTCAGCGGGTAAAAGAGGGGCAGCATGACTAGAATTTATCTCAGGCTATTTTTTTCCTCACCTCAAACCGATTCTGCAGTTCTACTCAAAAGTGGAAACAGCTTCAGGATCAAAACCCCACTTGTGATGAATTTGCGGTCACTAAAAATGTTACCCAACTCTATTGATTAAATTGCAGGATAAGGCCAGTCTGATCCTTCCAATAAACTCCAGATTATGCCAGCATTTTCTCAGTGACTTTACAGCAGCCAATTAACCTGACCAGACAGGCCAAAACCAAAGCCATCATCCAGTAATGCTTAAAAAATCACAGTGGAGTTCTTGAGCAACTGCTACATTTTTTTGGGTTATGGCACAGGACAGAGGCACCTGATCGCCTTCAGCAATGCTGAAGGTATTATGTATGAAATCCAGGATAACTGTAAAGCTTATCGTGAGCTGAAACAACATGGCAACAAATGATTTCAGCCTCTTGCTAAGATTGCCAACACCCTGTCATTTGGCAAACCTCTGAGAAGACACGAATATTTGTTTTTCTAAATCTCAGACAGCTTTGGGTTTGCAAAGCTACATAAACAAATGAATTACATGAAATCCGTGACTGATCTACAAATCCCACCCTGCCTATTTCTCTTTTCACTTCCCCTTCTGGCAGTTCAAATTCAGGAGACATCAGTCTGTTGCTAGAGTAGATTTATGTTGCTGGAACATTTACCTTGAGGCCAAATGTTAGCTCTAATAACTATTTTTTATTTCCACCCAAAAGAATGTTTACTGACCAACGCTGAGCAACAGAAGGATACAGCGGGCTCATTTTGTCTTCTTGTTTTAAACCTTAGGGTAGAAAGAATATCAAATCTCAAAACAAAGTTTAGCTCTAAGTAGACGTGTATATATACACATACATAATAGGGATTCCCACCTACCTCTGAACTCTTTGCTCGTAGTATTTTTTAATGTTCTTTCCACTTCAGAGATGTTCTGTGAGCTTTACCATTGAACATGGTAGCCTCAAATCTCAACATTTGATCTCTACATGTTCCTTTCTTTAGCAAATTATTTTTTTTGCTTGTCATCAAATGCCTGAAATTCCCCCCCGCCCCGCCCCCTCTGCCCTTTTCAATTAGTTCTGCTGGCACTGATGCCAGTTGCTGCTTCTGCAACTTTGCCAGTAACTGCTATGCACTAAGGAATAATAAAAAAAAATAATAATAATAAAAAAGAAGATAATGTGAAGGACTTTATTTGAAGATAATGTGAAGGGCTTTGTTAGCTTCATCTGATCAGTTGTCCCTGAGCTGAAGTGTTAGGTAACTTCTTTGGGAACATGTAATGTTAAATATTCATGGATATCCAATTCTGAAGCCATAATACTGAATATTTATATTGGAAACACAATCCCAGGAGCTTTGCTTAGCATATAAAGGAACAGAAACGTAGATGTTAAACTACAGTGTACTATAAGCCACAATATTTCATATATGGTTAATTATAATAGGCATGCTAAGGCTTATTAAACACAAACATTTAAAGGCTCAGATTTGTCCCCAATGCAAATTCCTTTCTCCTGAAATTAATTTGGGGTCACTTTTAACACAAATTAGAAGTAAAACCTGCTTTCTGATGAGACAGGATGACACTGTGTTTAGTTTTACAGTTTTGTAACCAAGAAAATGATTGTAGTAGTCACTTCATCATCATAACTCTTGGCACTTTAATGACTGCTTGTTTGATCTTGAACAGCACAAGCAAAGACAACGTCGGTGTGTTCAGCACACATTCATCACGGAAGTTTTTACAGATGTTTGAGCTGTGTGTTGTATCTCCATGTGCCAGCCTGGGTCCTGACAGCTCCAAAGGAATTCATCACGCAAAAGGCCAAGCTGCCCAACATCACTGCTTTCCCACAGATGGAGATCGTTTAAGTTGTGATCAAGCATCTACACACTTGCTGACAGCATGGGGGGGAATGTTTTTGTAGGGGAGCAGCAGGGAAGATGAGTCAGCTCTTGCCTGCTTTGGGGTTGCGACTTTTCTTAACCTGATGGCGGCAAAGCTGTGGCTCCTACAAGCTTCCTTTGGTGGGCCCTCTTTCCTCATTGACCTTGTCACCGTACAGCATGGTGGAGAATTTTTCTAATGTAACTCATCTAAGGTTTCCCCTCCTGCCCTCCCCTTGCCTTCCCAATAGGCTTTCCAGCATGGCTTGGATTAGCCTTAAATTCTTGTGGTTTCTTGTTTCAGATTTCGGTCTGGCCATTTGTCATCCTGGTTCTGTTTCTCCTCTCTCTGTTCTTAGAATGACAGAACACAGGATCACCTCTCTGAATAAGATTATAAATTGCTTCGCTGTCGAATTGCCAGTAATGGGTCTCTGCCAAATTTATATTCTAAAATTCCCCAAGCAGCAATTTAATTACATTATTTTGGATACAGCACCATAGCAGCTGTGTTCATTTGATGAGGATTCATTATGGTTTACGATGAAAACAATGGCACATTACCTCTGATGTGTTTTGGAATTTGCTCTTTATTTAGTTTAGAATAGCCTTGTTTTAGTCAGCATGACTCCTAAGCCCATTTGATCCTGCAGTCTGTGAGAAAGTGAGAAGGCTCTGACAGGAGTTCTTAAAAATCAGATACATCTACACCTGTTGCAGCTCAGTTACTGAAGTCCTGATGGTTTGTGGTTAAAAGGAAATTGCCACACAGATCCATTCCACTATATTTTAAGGACTATTCCAGGACTATTTCAAAAGTCACATGTATAAATCAAAACAAATACATAAATAACAAATTCTCAGTTTTGTTTGTATTTTTCACGGATGAACTTTTCCCAAAGCACAAAAGATTATGTCCCTACTAGAAATTTAGAAAGGGTTCTCAAGGAAATCTAAAACAAATGACTCCTATGACTGCTTCCAAGCTCAAACTTTAAGCCAGATTTGTGAAATATTTGTTCAGTTTTTTGGAACTGTCTGAAGGACTTACAGTAAGTTCTAAGGACATACTAGAGGGTGACATGAAGCCTAATCATTGGGCAAAATTCAATAGTAAGGGGAAAAAATCTCCAAAGATCAAATTTGTTCTCCTGCCACTGTTCCCAACAAAAGCCGCAGCTTCACATTAGAGGCTACATTCGAAGCTTTTGCAGAGCACTAACATCATGTGAAGGGTGTAACTTCTGCAGGGAATATTTGTACTCAAAAACATCTTTGTACAGGCACAGTTATAGCACCACTTTAGTACCTCTGTAGTTTATTTTGCTTTGTTTATCAATACAGTTGCTTTTATTGGCAAAAATACCTTTTTTGCCACTTACCACCACAAGGAGAAAGAAAGCTTTCTTTTTTCAGCTTTCCTCAAATTCTGAAAGCTTGACTCAATGTCAAGAGTCACATCTGTACATCTGAACAGTGGTCTGTGCTGATAAAGAGAACAACTCCTAACAGAGCTGGATGTAGAGAAGTTGCTATATCCCTTTTTTAGACACAGTTAAGGGCTATAGGTGGAGTTACTCATCCTTGCTTACGATTTGAAGTCATTTCAATTACCTTCCTCCCTGTCCTACTCTGCAAGATCTTCCTCTTTCCTTTGTGCCAGAAACAGAGTAAGTCTGAGTCATTTCAACTTGCTACACATCCAGAAAATTATTCACTATGCGGAGTTGGTTTTTTACCAATCTTGAGAGCTGGCATAGCTCAGGGTGGGACCGGACAGGCATGGCACAGATGCTGAGGAGAAGACAGGGATGCATCACTACAGGAGGGGGAAAACAGTGGACCCACAGAAACCAGGCATTGCATTGATTTGGCGGTTGGAAAATTGTATTCTAGGCACTTGATTTGTGCACCTACTATCAGCATCTACCACAGCAGTCTTCCTAGAGTACACCTGTGCAGTCACTGAAGGTGGATGGGTGCCTAAGAGGGGGAAAATGGAGCAGATTCACTGGTCCCACCTCACTCATGCCTCCATTGCCAGGCCTGCTCGCTGCCAGCAGAAAAGGCAGGGAATCGGCTCACCACAGGGTCCACAAGTGCCAGAGCTGCTTCAGTGGGACAACAGTAGTGTGTAGAAAAGAGAGGGAGAACAATGTAACAGGGCAAACCATTTTTTTTGGCATCAGCGGGCTTGTTAAATCAATTCAGTCATCCCATAATGTACCCTCAGTGATACCAGTATAAATAAAGAGAACCCCAACTTGTCAATAATAAATATCTAATAAATAAAGAATTAGTAAGTAAGAATAATCCAAAAGTCTAATAATATTTGCTGAAGCAATATGGGATTCTGCTGGTGTGCCTGAGGCCAGAATTTGGTCTATACTGTAAACATAATATAAAGTAAAAGTAGTAATAAGGCCAATTTTTTAAGACTGGACGGGAGGCCCTTTACCCACACTACTGAGCTCTTACTGCTTCACAGCACTGCCAACCACTTACAAGATTTCTGACTCTTAAACAAGAATACTGAAATTACATATATACTATATAAGAGAACAAAACCCCAAAGCTCCAAAACACTTCTCTTCTACCTGGCGTGCCCAGTTTGAAATGCCGTCTCATTACTGAAGTGCTCAGCTACACTCCAGGGTTTCTGACAGACTTTCCCTATGAATTTTTCTGTAGAAATAATGACTCAGAGAAAGCAACCCGGAGACAGGCAGCTTCCAAGATCGGATATTTGCCTGACCTTGCAGACCTCTTCAGGAAGGAAACGAGTTCCTCCAAGGAAAACACGTGACAGCAGATTAAGAGCCCGTTCTGCAGGCAGGAGTCATTCAATGAGGTGCTGCGGTCTTGAACTTCAGGGTGAACTGGGGTTCCTACCATGCTTAGAATATGTCAGGAAAAAAAATGTAAAAACCAAGCATCCTCTCCTTTACTTGTCTGTTGTTTTCTTCCTTGGAGTGACAGTTTCATTGCTAACTATAAGCAGAGTCATTACAAAATAAGGCCTCTCGTGTCCGAATTTTTAACATGTGACAATCATTTACCCGTAATCCAACAATTTGCTTGTACCCCTATACTGCAAATACTCAACTCTGCATACAATACAGGCAACAATTGGACTAAAATAGCGCACTAATTTATTCAAAATTATTTTGATATTGTACGGATTAAAATCTAAAGCTTTCACTGATTTTAACACTGCTGAAATTAAGCATTATGAGATTTTAGAACAGAATCCAAATAGGTTTTATTTGTTTGTTTGTTTGATTGATTTTTCCTAAAGAGTAGCAGTGATTTATTTGACAGAAAAATTACATTGCTTTCAAGTGAGAACGTGCAAACTGATTTAGGCAGAGCAAGAACCCATTTAAAACTGCTCAAAATTCAGACTTCATTTAAATGTTTTTCAGGTGTTCAGAATAATGTTTTATTAGCTTATCACTCTCTTTGCCCTGCCTCTTTTAACAAAAGACATTACACGAAAATTATTAATCTAAAGAGGTGATATTACTTAGAGTAATTCATTGTATGTTCAGACAAAGGTTTTCAATTTGTATGAATACAGACAAAGCTGGAAGAAATCAAGCAAATTAAGGGGCTAAAAAAAGGTTCCTCTGATAATATTCTTACCCAAAAAGAACTACAGTAACTCATGGCATGCTGCCTGCATAAGAATTTCAGTGCATCAGAATTTCAGGAGAGCTGTAGCATGTGTCTGCCAAGACTAAAAAGAAAGCTAATTGAGCAGAGAGAAAGACAACATAAAAAACACAGAAAGGCTTCATGGTTGCTGCTCTGATTGGTGGATCTGGATGGAAAGGTCACTTTTTCCTCAAGAGTGATCATACAAAATACTCAAAAGAGGGTGAAAGCATTATTGTGCATCTAATAAAATGCCCTTTCCCCCCAAAGGTGCATCATATTTTTTTAAATTGAAGGTTGTAATCAAATGCAGGGGAGAGAACAGCACCTGCCCTTACTTAAGTATATGAAGGAAAAGATTGCATCATCATATAAATTCACCTGAAGTTTGCATAACCTCACCAGGCATCTTGAGTGAGTCCTTTCAGTAAGGACCCACTATCACCCTTTCAGATGAAAAAGCGCCTCAATGCAGCAGCTCCCTCCCATGGCAGAGTTTTTAATGCACTGATGAATATTAACTGTCAGTGCTAGCCTTCCAACAGCAGGCACGTACTCACAGAGAAGCAAATGCGGTTCGCTCCTGCCAAGCTGAAGAACACCCTGTGCAATGGGAGAGCCCCAGCGTTGGTAGGGCCATCCGGGAGTGACCCACTGCCCCAGCAGCCCCCAGCATCCATCTATACAGGGGAAACGGGAACCATAGCATACAGTGACCAGGAGGTCCATGACTATTGGAAAAACACAGGGGCTTTCTCTTCCAAGCATTCACCTCTACCAAACTTGTGCGTATCTGCTCATATATTTTTCCCCTTTTATAGTTTACAGAATATAGTCAGGTTTGGTATTTTGTGAAAGGCATTGAAAACATCTATTTTTGGACTGACAAATTTTAATTCTTTTAAAAAACTGATGATGTCAGTGAAATACTTTAATAGTTCCTTCAATTATTCCTGTGAAGGGATTTCTTGCATGTATGTGTTTAGAGTTTTTGGGCCATAAATAAAACACTTTAAATGCCTACTCAGATGAACCATCATCCATACACTGATCAATATGTCTTCTTCTCTTTAGCAACTTATTAAGATAGATATTGCTCAAATTCAGTTTGAATGAGTTATATTACCCATATGCTGCTGGCTTAATCTGGAAATAAAGTTTGTACACACTGTCATTAGCTATAGCCTAACGAATCTGCTTAATGCTTCTACCACGAGACACATATGTTGTGAACAGCTGCCCTTCTTTAATCTCTTTTAAAGTTTGACTGTATCATAGCAAATAACAAAACTCAGGCGTATAGCCTTACATTTCAAAATAGCCAGCACGTCTCCAGAAGCGCAGAGATGAGTTTCAGTGGGGAATGCAGGAACCTACAGCAACTGCCAGCCAGTCTTAGAGTAAAGCACTGAGCGCTTACCAAGAGAACATTAATCCATATAACCAGTACAGCAACATGGGTTCTCTTTTACTTTGTCACAGGATGTTTTTGTTTCTCTAGTAGTTAATGAAAGATGATGTCTTTTCTTTTTGACCTTTAACTAATTTTACCTATTAGCTACTTACATATGAAAAATTTCTCTGATATTCAAATGCAATAACAAGTTTGAACTGACATTGTTATAAATAGCATGAAATCTCAATATAAACTGCATGGGGTAAACAGGAGGGTTTGACAAGTTTTATGTTTTGTTTGCATATATGTGGATACTTTTAGAGAAAAAAGCTGGATTCTTTTGATCAGGGAAGCACTTTTATTATTTTTTTGTTCATCAGCTTCAAATTAGCCATTGGTTCCTCCAGCTCTGATACTCCGAGCGCGCTAAGAAACGTTCCAGTACTATCTGCCATCCAGCTTATTTGTAGCTGAACAGGTTGCTGTTTATCTTCTGAGGCAAAAAGAGAAGCTGAATACCTTTAAAGCATGTATTTCAAAATGTGTGTGAATTACAGGTGGAAGTACAGGAAACAACACAGAAAAAAAATGCTGGAGCACCTTGTGATTTTAGGCATACCCCTGAGCAAGATGTATATTAACGCTCCTGTCCTGATATTAGTCCTGGGATCCAAGAACTATGTCCCCCTCTTGCTCCCTTCTCTTCACTCAGACTAACAACAGATTGCTAACAGGACAGATTCTTCATCTCTCCTGGTATTAACAATGATTTATCACCCACAACTGGTGAGCCTACGGTAAGCAGTGCTGTAAGAAATCATTTGTACAGCATGGCACTAGGAAGTAATGGCATTGAAAAGGCCCCTTTGTACTTGTTAGCTTTTTAAGAAAAGACTATACATTTTATTACTATTTATTGTAATTTATATGAGTTGTTTCCTATGTTACATGGAAGATCTCTTCCCATTGTAACAGGATTTTTATTTTCATTTTATTTAGAATACCCTTTGGAAAAGGAACGTGACATCAAAACCATAATTTCATTAAGAAATAAAAGCTGAAACAGTTACAAGAGAGATGAGAATGTCTAGCTCAAAATATATGAGATAGAGATTCTCTCATATTTTGGAATTTCTCATATTTCAGTTATTTTTTTTTTAATTTAGGGAGTGCGAATTTTCAGTCAATAGAGAATACTGGCACTGTTATAACAGTGTACTAACATCAGTTTCGACATCAGAATTAATTTGTTATTAGACTGGCACATAAGACAGGACATACAGAGCCAGGAGTTGCACTGGGACCTCTTCTCCTAGATGAAGAGCACAAGAATCCAGGCCTTTCAGTGTAGTGACAAGGGGGAATGAGGCTATTGTATTTAAAACCAGAACAATTATAAGAAATCAAATAGTATTGCCTCCACTGACTAGTAGAACTAGCCAATATTCATTTGAAACTATGAAACTTTTTTCTTATTTAATCTTACCCATTACATGATGCCAAGAGCTCTCCTGAATCTTACTACGACCATATAAAATTTCGATGTACCTGTCACGCTCGCTTTCGTATTTTGTTCTAAGCATAGTTGAATGAATAGTTCTTGAAGCTGGGATTAAATCTCATGTACTTGTACAAGATCTTAAATTACAGGACTTTTTTTGAATTGAGCCTTTGGGAATTACCACAGTAAAATTAAGTACAATCATTTCTATACTTTACAGATGCGGTTGGCAGAGATGAGAGTACAGTGGAATACTATCTATTCCAAAGTCACAAATGCCCACAGAGATTGTCTTTTTAAATTTTTTTTTCCTTAAAAAACCCTTCACTTCCGTACAGATATGAAATTGTATATTACTCCACCCAAATATCCTTGCCTTTTCAAATTTTCAGCATTTGGGTTTTGCAGCCAATGTTCTGTGTACCACTAAAAAGCTATAGATGACGGGTCTGTCATAATTTAGAAGATCATTCTCAATATCACAACAAATTGAACAGACAAATCGTGAAGGAAAAAGCTAGCCATGGGCACTCTAATTACATTTCTCATCTGTGCTGAATTTGATCCCTCTCATACTGTAAAATATAATTATAGGATCATACTGCTACTTTATGTTATTATGGCCAACATACTGTAAGGAAGCTAAAATTGCAAAGTTTCCAAAGAGAAGACTGAGATCGCATTTTGGCAGGAAATTTACATTTCTCAAAAAATGCAAATGTTGGGAGCGTGGAACAAAAAAACCAAACCACCAAACCCTGTTGCTTTTAAAGTCAAACTGATGCAACTTTGAGCATGCATTCAGCACAAACACATAAATAGCCCAAAAATTCTGGAAGTGCAATAGAGTTGTAATTGAGATGTATGGGAAAATATTTCTACAGAACTATACTCCTGACAATGGACTCACTGCTTGTGCCTTTTTCTTCCCTTTCCAGTTTTCAGCGCTCAGAATCTCACGGAGCTCTGTCAGAGACAACAAGGTGTATGTGCAAAGACACAGATGCTAGCAGGCAGCACAGAATATTCTAAATTTTGCAGTTTCACAACGTCTCACATCTTGGCAACTAGGGACAGCTGAAAGCGGGTCGGTATGCTCTAACGTAGGGGATCTGTAAGGTACAGAGGCAGCCCAGAGCTCCAGTCCCTTGAGTGCATTTGTCCAAGGCGTTAAAACAACCCTGCAGGTGCTCCCCTTCCAGTCGTAAACTGGGATATTGCATAGGGCCAACACCCCACACAAAGGAGAAATTTGTAAAACAAGTGATAATTCCACTGCAGCCTACAAAAATTAAAAAAGAAAAGGCTATCATAAAAAGAAATCCTGATGGCACCATCAAGGTGCATCATCAAGGAAGTCAGTGATACATCACTTATTTATTAGCTACCCAACATGTTCTAAGCATTTTACTGATGAAGACAATGCACTTTCAATTAAGCATTTATACTTGAAAAGTGTAAGAATTGCTTAAGTAACCATTTAGAGAAGGTCTAGGAATAACTTGGTATAGTCACACCATGATAAAATCATCTAATTTTCCATTTTCTTTGCTCCTCCTTCATTTTTGACTGCCTTTAGATAACTGGAAAACAGAGCAGGCTCTGTCTGATTTGTGAGAGTGCATTATAAATGAGACGTGAAAGTTGTGAAGGGCAGGAATCTCCTCACCACACATCATTGGTGTGGGTGCTCGCGCTCGAGGGCAACAGCATCCTTCCCAGCAAAAGAAAAGGCTTCCTGCATGGAAGGTCAAGGGATGCCAAGGGAGATAGGGGGCTGGATGGCTGGTGGGTGGCTGGTTTGGGGGAGAGGTAAAAATACAGGTGGGAGAAAGAGGAAACACACAGTCTTATCACCCATATCAGGCTTGGAGTCCAAAGTGTGCTTTAGCAACCCAACACGGCTTTCCAGACTGTGACCTTCTGGAATAATCTTCTCCATGGATTATTCAGGTTTTCCAGATTAGGCACCATTTCTGATTGGTATGAACCCCTATGTATAGGTTCACAGTGCTGAGGATACATGCAAGTATTATCATTTTGCTAGGAAGTGTACATTTTGCTGAACAAAGAAGGCCAAAGAAAATCATAATAGATGTACGCTCATAAAGCCTGAAATGGAAAGTACTGTACTGAGATCATTGTTGTATTTGTGTTTTAAGATCAGACAATATGAAAAAAATTATAATAAGTCATGAAAACTGTTCAACAGAAGATGAAGAACTAAAATGTTTTAATCATGCGCCTATGATTGTCTGTCATTACAGGGTAGAGTTAAAAGAATTTGGATTTCTCTTCATGGATTAATTTAACATATTAAATTAAAGCTTGAGGGAAATCTGAATATTGAGTGTTCTGCAGTGCTTATTTGGGAGATACTTACATCCAGGTTTTGAGGTGGGTTTTCTTCCTATTTAAAGCATACTATTAACCACCTTCACCTTTGTTTGAAAATGTATTTGCTGTTGCATTATTTTTTTTTAAATATTTGCATTAAAATGAGGTTATATCTTAAAATAAGTTCAGAATAACATACCTAACGTATAGACATACATATTCCTACCCTTCCACACACCTCTCTCAATGCCACTGAATAGTGTGAGTTTTAGCCTACCATCCGTGGTAAGTGCTTTTAGCCATGCTTTCCCAACAAGCTTTATCATTCCCCGGTCAAACACTACAAGAATTAGCTTACTGTTTCTATTTATCAGTTATAAGAAAACAAACTGTTATGCTAAAACTTGTAAATGTTCTACCTTTGAAAGGTCACTTGTTGGTAACTTTTCCTGTTACCAACCCTGTCTTTTTACTCTGGTAGGCAGACACTACATTTCCTAAACAAAGTGTCAGCCTGTGCCCTATGTTCTAAAACTGTTCGTTATTTGCCCTTAACCTCGTCAATTTGCCCTTACCGTCGTCGATTTGCTTCATTTCCATTTTTATTACTTTATTTTTTATTGCTCTATTATTTATTATTTAAATGCAAATTCTCATTCTGAGGAAGTATCTGTCGTGCATTATATTCCACCATCAACTTTCAAGCATCATATTGTCTAAAAAAGCATAAGCAATGAAGGGTCAGTCAGGAGGTTATTACAATAATCAAATTCAGAGCTAGAACATGGACTTAAAGTCTGTTATCTGAACAGTTTGGACCAGATCCATGGAAAAGTATGAAAATACCTTTAACTTAATGCCTAGTCTGGCTTCCCTGGAAACCAGAGTCATGAGAACAAAGATAATAATGCTGTAGTATTTACAATTTTATTTAATTCTCTTGTTCTTCCTGAATAGATTATGCCTTCAACACCATCATTTCCACTGAAAATTGAAGGAAATAATTAGTATGAGAACACTTTTGAAAGACTCGCCAACTGTTAAATTTGTGAAAGTATGTTTTAAAAAACTCGAGCTTATATTATTTAAAGGATCGTAGGTAGATAAAATAAAAACAATCTCATAGTACTCATAACTATTGTAAAGTCATAGTTCATTATCTACAGTCATAAACACAAGGAATTTCAAACTATGTTAAAATAGTCTAAAATTTACCAACACTTCCCTCAAACAACCTCCCCAAAAAAGGACTAATGTTGTTATTACTGTATTGACATTTTCTATTATCCTTCTAAACTCCACCAAATAAATACCAGATGGAAGAAACAGAGCCACCTGAGATAACACCAGACTAAAGAGAGAATGCTCTGAAGTCTGGCTTAATATTTATATATTAATGTAATAAAATAAGTGTAACTGTAAAACCTTTGTAGTAAAATAGTTCGTTCCTACATTGATCCTCTTCCAGGCAACAATTCAATATTTGTGGATCTTTACAACTACGGAAGCACAGTCAGTTATTTTTTGCATCTATTTCCAGGTTAAGTAATATCAGATAATAATCCATACTAACAGATGTGACCATTCATCATTTTAATTTTGTAAAAAATTAATACACTGAAATATCTGTGAAGCAGTATAATAATAATATCAAGCTACATCTAATCTAATAATAATGAGAGTCCACAAGTTCCACATTTTGTCAGGGATATAGTGGTTTAACTGTATGTTAAACCTGCATAACTGGCACTACAGAAAGTAACTTTCTGCACTCTGAATTTATTAGGTACAACAGAAGGGAAAGTGCCACTTATCTAAATGTTTAATAACACTGACATACTATGTCTTTACATATCAGTTGGATTTTTTTTAGTTAAATAGCTTCCATTAAATAGGAAGTTAGCAAAGTTAAGAGTACATAGGGAAAGTATAAATTTAGATGTGAAAATATTCAGCTCCTATAAGAAGATATATGCATGAAATATAAAAAAATGGATACCAAGTAAAACAATTAATGTGTAGTTTATATATATATGTGTGATCAAATATATTTTTGTTGACCTAAACATGTATATGAAATTATATATACTTACTTGAAATATAGTCGTATATATATTTATTCAAACTCAAGATTCTAGATATTCACGAACTTAGACATTACTAGCAATTACATGTATTTCTCTGCTAGACAAGTCTGCATACACATACATACAAACATATGTAGTGTTGCCTTTATATACTAACACAAGCACTATAAATACAGGCATAAAATGAATAAAATCTATATAGACACATATTTACACGCATGTGCATAATATATGCACATACAAAGTGCAATGTTCCCAGATTGTCAACCCCACTGTTTGTATGAGTATAGATTTGTAAATGCTGGGTTCTTATGGTATCACAAGATAACAATGAATGATCAAGCTGCAACTACAAAATAATGCCAAAAAAACAGAGTTGGAACAATTCAACACATATATTGCCAGTATCTCTGCAAAGACATTTAAATATGAAAAGTCTTTTAATTCATAATATACATAGCAGGGAAACAGACACATCTTTGTGCTCTATTTGTAGAAGCTGTGCAGTTGACAAAGTCTCCTACCTTTAGACCGTCAAAGTAGGCTTATAAGAGTTAAAAGGAATTCTCCCTACGTGGAAAGAGTTTATGGTTGCTTCCCACCAAAAAAATATTTGTAATGGAATGGACATACCATAGAAAACCGAATCCTTGCATCCTGAATCAATAGTGTAGGAAAGACAGACGTGTATGGATTCTGCCACTAAAACTAGGTGAAAACCACACAAACAAGAAGCTCCCTTTTGTTCCTGGAATTGCTGAGTGCCATTCAGAAGGCTGCCCTGCCTTCGCAAACGTGCCCAATGCACGTCAGCACTAATAAGATTCAAACAAAAACATGGAGAACCACAGCTAACCTACAGCAGTTCGATTCAACAAAAGATCTTTCTTAACCAAGTGGTACAAAAATAGTGCCAAAATTATTTTTTGGCAAGAATATACGCGTCAGCGGCCAGATTCTCTGTAAATATGAAAGTGAGTAAAAACATTGGTTTCAGTGGAGTTGTGCTGGCTTTACACCATTAAAAAATATGGTTTACCGTTTCTCTTCCTCTTTGGTTACACCTTTTCATGGCTCTTCGCTAATATTAAATGAGCTATATCTTTCAATTCGCACCTTCTAACTTTTCCTGAAAATATTCTCTCTTGTTCAAAATTAATCTCCTCTTTTCATTTTTCTTACCACTTTCTTGAGTATAAATACATCTATAGAATAATGGTAATTTTATTAATTTTCTCTAAAAAAACCGAACACACTTTTCAATCATCTTTTCCTTTCCATTGCAAGAAGACAAAAAGCAAAGAATCAATATAAAAAGTAATTAGCCATAAATATTTTCTTTGAGGTAAGATGGTGGGCTAAGTGTAAGCTTTTACATAGCTGTTTATGTAGCTAAAAATTATTTCTAATTTAATCTACAATTTTAACCACCACCTCATAAATTCAGCATATCACCAGGATATTTCCTGGTCTCTATTTTGGTCGCGGTTTATGATTTTTCCATTTTTAATATGCAACTGTCTATGATCTACTTAAAAAAACCCCACCACCACATCCATAAACACTAAAACAAATATAAGCGTGAAGGTACATCACGCAGTCACCTAACTAAGCAAGAAAGGATCCCTCCTGGAAGAAGACAAGCGCCCTCAACCCCCTCCACCCCAGTACATGTTGAGAAAGAAAAGCAGCTCTCAGGGCTGGAGCCCTAGCTGCCAAAGGGAAACACTTTCTCATTTTCAGATGTCCACAATTGCTATTACATTGACTGTTAAATACACTTCAGCATAGACGCCTCTGTTGGACAAGTGTACCGAACTCCTAATTAAGGGGTTTCATTTTTGCCACAAAAGGAGCTAGACTGTAATGGCATCTTTTGTTCTACGCTTAATGAAGGGTGAGATATTGTTTAAATAATTAGTAACACGGCTGGAAGAGAATGCAAGTAATTAGCATAGCTTGACACCCAGAGCAACACCAGTTGCTGTTGTTAGCATCAACAATGTGTGGATCTGAAAAGAAAAATCACAAGAAAGAAATTGTCACTTGAAGCGGTTTTGCTTTTCTTTTTTAAAGATACAATTAGCTACTAATTTTGAACGTATCCACTATACTATTGGCTACTGCGTGCTCATTCTTTCCAAATTTTTTTTGAAGATTTGGGTAGCCTATTTATCAAACCCCATAGATTTTAAAAACTCGCAGCAGCAATATAGCAAGCCAGAACCCATTTTAGGTGGGGGTTTTCTGAGCCACTTGAATGTTGAATTTGCCAATGGCGCGTGGGCATTATCTGTAAGTTAACGAAGACCATCTGCAAGCTTGTACCTAAGATTTATGTTAACAGCATAGCCAGTGACTCAAGAGGTCGTAACACCAAGGAGGAGGCCAGAACGTGAAAATGGACCCAAAATTCTTGCCCGTCAGCTACCAAACAGTGGTGTGAACAGGTATTGTTCCTTTACTCCTGAGGGATAAGTGACAATCTACTGAACTGAAAATCTCATTCTTGGGAGTCTGATACATAAAACAGCACAAATTTCTGAGATGGAAGAAGCAATGAGGGAAGGAAAAACACGGTTTTCAGATTACCCTCTTGTGAACAGAGAGTGGACGCTGGATCCGAATGGAACCCACCTAGTCTACTGTTCCTAGGCTCAGAGTATAAACGTGTCATAACCGCTGGCATAATTGGCATGCTAATGCAATTTGTATTAGCAAAGTGAAATAGTGTGTCTCATGACAAAGGGGATAGTAACTGGATTTCATGTAGACTAATAATTGTCGGTATAAACTACTTTTAGATAGTTTAGATACAAAGAAAGCCCACACCTCAAAAAAAAAAAAAAATTGAACAGATATTATAAACAATGATAGGAAAGTTATTTGACTGAGGCCTATGCTAACCACTAAATTAGTACTTGACTTACTCTTCAAGGAGGCTGGCAGAAAGTACTCTATTAGGCTTCTGCCAAGTTAGCTAAACTGGGTAACACCTAAAGTGAATGTTGCTTGTCAGTCTGAGATACCCATTCAGAGTTTGCTTAGGCATCTTTGCATAGAGAAGTCATAGATTGTGCAAAAATACCCTCATTTTTATTCCAAACTATCTGCAATCTTAAATCAAAGATGTCAGGAGAAGAGGCATGCCTTGTAAAGTCTTCTTTCAAGACCTGCCATATGTGTGTACAACACTAAGAAATGTTTACTATTTTTTTTTTTACATTCTCAAAAATATACTTATCAAGTATTTAATGTTGAAGGTATTTCATGTTAAGTACTGCATTCCTACTCTTATAAAGCTGATAAACAATACACTGTTAGTTTACTAAATAGTGGCACCTGTTAAGGATATAAACCTGCTGGATTACTGAAAAGCACTGTAAATCCATGCACCTTCTATTCACATTTATAGTCCATGTCCCATTTTATCAATGGCCAAACTCTTACCTATTAAAATAACAAACCAGTTCAGGAAGCAAAAATAACAACTCCTCCTTAGTAAATACAAAAGTCTTCAAGAGATGAAAGGAAGCTGTCAGGTGCGGGTGAAGAAGCATGTTTCATTATGTTTATACAATCACAGAATATGATCTGCATGTTTGCATGTGCACAGAGGCGCAAAATCCACACAGCGTGTGTGTGCAGATTTTACATGCGCTCACATAAAGTTATCCCAGACACGCGCAGCCACTTATCTTTGTCTGAAGGCATTTAAGAAAAACCACCTCCGTTAGTTAAGCCTATTAATTCAGTTTCTTTTTCCACCTCTGAAATTCCACGTGGGAAGGCTGGCAGATCATCTTTGCCCTCCGCACTTGCGATTTCTCGATTGCAGTCCATCTTCAAAATAATCCCCCCCAAGCCACGCACAGGCACACGCAGACCCTCTGGAGGGAGTGGGTGGGGGAAAGCGTGGGGTGCTTAATTCCTGCCTTTGCTCTGCAGCAGCATCCGCACCGGCGTGAGAGGAATGTACAGCCAGGTGGGTGTGAGGCCACTCGTGGTGGCCTCAGCGTTCAGCGTGAGCTGTGCCTCCACCAGAGCGTCCTGCGACCTGGCTGCCCACTGCCACCCCACCCAGGGTGTCCTGAGTGGGGCCAGAGGGCTGCTGGAGCCACCATCTACCTGGCAAGAGGATGTGCGGGGAGTTCGCCAAAGGGTGGGAATGCCACAAGAAGCTCAGAAACGATTTCGGTTTTGTTTCCAGGACTGCACCGCCTGCGAGCCTGGGTGGGAGGCAGCGCAGGAAGAGCAGAGCCGGCGTTCGGTTTCCCTGGCTGGACGGGCAGCTGGCATCCCTGAAGCCAGCAGGGATAAATGCGTCGCCTGTTAGCAGTGATGCAAAGGGCTTTTCACAATGAAAGCAACCAAATGAAAAATAATCAACAGCAGAGCGTACGCAAAGAATGCCTGACATTTCAGTCGGCGCCTGTGTATGTGCCATCAGCGCTAAACCTTGCCAGCTGCCACAAATAAAGCTGTAGGTAGATAAGAAGTATCTTCTACACAGAAACAGTAGTATATGCTGCATATTCCTTATAATAGCTACAGAGACAGCAAAGCACAACGGAGGAATCTTTCCTTAAGTGAAATCTGACACATTTGCAACGGTGATGAGCAAGTGCACATATAGATCTGTATGTGTATGGCATCTGATTAGAGAACGTGCACCTACCTTTCCTGCCCAAATGAGGAATTTAGCATGCAACCCAAGAACACTTTCCTTCCCAACTACACGCTGCTTGACTAGAAAGGCCGATAGGTAGCACTAACCTTTAGCTTGTCGTAGCGCTCGCTTAAAGCTGCCACCTGATGGTCACGGTGTCGCCCAACCAGCTTACACAAGGCACAGATTAACTGGTCATCGGTCACGCAGTACATGTTAACTTTCTCGTCCTCATGCTCCAAGCACATTAATCCCCTGATGTGAGAGTCCGGGATGGGCTCGATGAGACGGTGGCCGGTGAACGGCTTCTTGTTGGGGTGAGTGGCTTTCAGGCACTCCTCGCAGTAGGACACCTCGCAGGTAACGCAGGTTTTCACTGCCTCCTGGGCAGGGTCCTGGTCGCAGAACTGGCAGAGGACCTTCTCGCAGGACGACATGCTGTTGCTGTCAAACGCCCGCTCCCGGCGGGTCTCGCTGGGGGAATTGGGCCCGCTGACCGAGGCTTTCTGAAACCTATCGATGATGTTCTGCAGGGTGACGTTGCGCTTGAGCCCGTCTAGACCGCGCTGGCTGAGGGTGATGACATAGCGGCAGGTCGGGCACTGGAAGGCGGTGATTGACTCCACCGGCTCGTTGGTGGCGCAGTGGGAGACCAGGATGCGGTGCGCGCAGTTGAAGCAGAGGCTGTGAGCGCAAGGCAGCAGCAGCGGGTCTTCAAACAGCTCCAGACAGATAGGGCAGGTCAGTTCCGACTCCAGTGTTTCCATCTTCAGGCAAAGCTTTCCTGTGGCGTCAGCGAAATCCAGGGAAGCTGATCAGCTATCTGGAAACACACGTAAAATTCGATTAGGCGAGAGAGAACATGAGGGGTCAGCCGTGGGGGGTTGTCAACTTTCACCACTGCTCCCGGGGCTATCAGCCCACCACGCCAGGAGGGAGAGCAATCTAAAGTTTTGAGCCTACACATCAAGGTATTTAAACCTGGACTGCTTTATTTTTTTTCTTGCCTCTGTTCACTTAAGAATGCAAAACAAAAACTCCTTCTTAATTTCTTTCTCTTTCCTTTTCTCTCTTATGTGATCAAGGAAAACAGCAGATGTTTCTGTGCATTATTAAAAACCAGAATGATGACCTTCAAACAGCCCATTACAGCAAAATTAGATTTATTCTGCAGATGCTGCTTTTAGCTTCACAAATCTACTAGTAAAACTTTTTTTTTTTTTTTAAATTCACCTTTGTATAGCGTTGTGCAAGGATTAGTCCAGAGTATTATAAGTGATAATGTTAAATCTCTCACTGCTATTACAATTAACAGTTATTTTTGCAGACTGACATTTTCATTTCCTATTATAACAATAGTACAGCATTTAGACTACATCCGTGTTTACCTGTGTGAATATATATCTGAATATATACAGGGAATAATGTTCCTAGGAAAGCATGTGATTTTTTTACAGATAATGTATACATATCATAAATATATCCTATACTAGTATACTCCTCCTATGTATGCACCTGTACTTTTGCGCTTATGTACCTGTACACATATGCACAAACATGTATCACACACATATCTGCAGAAAGATTAATATAGCTGGAGGATCACACAGTGTTGTAACTGAAATGCCTAAAGAAAGGCGGATGAAGTACATGATAAATAGTAGTTTAGCCCAAATTTCTGATGATCCTAACCTATAGTCCAAGAAGCACCTCTAGAGAGCAAGGTAGTGAAATGCGTGGGGTTTGTGTGTGTCCTTGCACTTTTTGGCGAGTAGTCTCTACTGCTAAATCTCAGGAACTACTGCTTGCTTTAGTGGCCTTATTAATCACCCAACGTGGATTAGGAACCAATGACTTCTAAATGGAGGGCATGGGATTTTCTGGAGAACGCGGCAGTACACCCCACCCCCCCACCCCCCGTCAGAGATCAACTGAAACTTCATTTTGCTTCCTTTCCTGCGCTCGCTGTTGCAGAGAGCGGTTTTGAAAGAGTCGCCCTCCGCAGCTCTCCCTGCCTAAGCTCCCGTCAAGGGCCCGTCGCCGCCGCGAGCAGACGGGTCAGTGAAGCAGAAGCAAAAGCTATGCTTCACACTCACAGAGCCGTACCTCTTCACAGTACAATCTATTTAAGCTTTGTTGCTCATAACTGAGGACGGCTTCAGATGGCACAGCTGCATCGTCTTTACACTGTAAAGTCATTGTTCGGTTGTGTGAACTCTCGCCTCCTCCCCTGACCAGGGAAAAGGAGGGACGGGCAAGAATCCCCCACAAACAAACCTTAGTTCATTAAGGGTGAGGAGAGCTCAGGGCTCATTAGCAGCCTTGGGAACCAAGCGTGCTTGAACCTTCTGTACTTCATGACAATTAGCGTGGGGAGCGCCATGGCAGTGACAGGAATGCTACCTATAACCCCAATATGAACCGCAGCAAAAAGGAAAGTTCAGCAAAGAGAGGCAAGGTTCAGACTGCCTGTCGGTATTTAGTCCTGCTTGCTCTGTGGGAAGAGCAGCAAGGCGTCTGTTCAGAGGTACGCTTAGAAATTAGGATACTTTGCCTCTTTGCACTAACGCGTCCTTTCATTCTGCCAAGAAATCCGAGCATTTAAAAAATGCACCGATCCCATCACAAAATTTGCTTTCCTGTGTCTTCTGTGATGCTGATCTAACTTGAAATAAAGTTCAGTTTGCCAGAGACTAATTCTTTTATAACTATCCATCAGCTGCCATAATTGCATGGTGCATCTGGTCAAAATTAAAGGCCTGGCAATTTGATATAAGCAGGAAGACAACTCCCCTCGTCTCTCCTCAGCCGTAGCCACACAGCACAGAAAAGATGAAGGCCTCTTCTACAAACGGAGACCAGTTTGTCTTTCCTCCTCTTCACTCTTTGTATCACAGAAGTCCCAGAAGATCAAAATCTCATTCACGTTGTTTGAATCCCTTCCACACCACAAGTGTGTACCTCATCATCCACTTATCCTGCAGGCTGAATGCTGCACTGGAAATGGGACAAGGGGATTTGGCTTTGGCAGGAGACAACGTTTTTAAAAGGCAAAGTAATCATGGCTCATCTACTGGCAGTCCAGTGAAAACCTGCCAACCTTTAGTGTTTGTTTCTTCGGACCGTGTTTGGAATATGGGGCTTTCTGCCATGCTATCCTTTCTGTACAAAATCCCTCCTGCTCCTTTGCATGCCAAACAGTTTCATTCATTCATTCATTCATTCATTCGGTTTCCTGCTTAAAGCACTTTTTTTAACCAAAGGTTTTTCTATGGTGCTTATATAAAAGAGAGGTACAGATAAGCAGATAAAAGCAGCAGAAAAACGTTGGCATCGCTGCCTCATGGAAAGATGTTTGAATAGCACCATCTCAACTGATGACTAATTCTGATCTATCTGACCTGAATGAGCAGCGGCTCAGCCCTGACTAATGCTATTCAGTATGAGCAAGGGTGCCAAAATCTGATCTTAGATTGTAAACATCTTGGAATAAGAGCCTATCTTCCAAGGTAATCAAAGTTGAGCACGCTGACAGAAACCAAAAAGTGACATTTCCCTGTTTCCTTTTGCAGTTGCTAAATAAGTCAAAACACACTGCATCTGGGACTGAATAATACATCCTTTAAGAGGCACTGAAGAGGGGCTGCATTTTCTGGGCAATCCAGTGATTAGTCTTTAATCAACTGCAATTCTGCTTCTACTTTTAGGTTGGTGCCTGAATACAGAGTGTGCTGCTGATCCAGCTACAAAATCTTTCAAACTCGCTGGCCCTTGACTTCAGGTTTCATATTCAGTAATTTTTTTTTTTTTTTTTTGAGAGTGGTAGAGAGTCCACAGCTACAGTAAAATGGAAGATTAGGCAGAAAGTCAATACGCATGGTTTATATGTGCACATGGTTGTATTCCATATGCAACATGGCCCATAAATGGAAAGCCACATGGACAGCCTCCAGACACAGAAAGGAAAGAAGGAATTTCAAGTACATAATTTCATGTTTGCAAAAATATGGAATTACTGGCAGAAAAATATACCATTACCAAAATGTCATTGAAATGAGAAGCATTATTTTTCTACCCACAAGAGGTAGTTTTAAGAACAGATATCAAAGTAAAAGTGATTGTCAAAAGACAAGTGTTATTTCAAAATCAAAAATATACTTAAGGAACTTTGGAACTGGCATCTCCCCGGCACGTAACGATTAGTTATGCAATATGTGGTAAGCAATGCAGTAAATGAAATCCCCATCTCAATGCTGTTCATGGCAAGACTTCTACTAACCCTAGTGGAATTACCATCTTTGTACCTCATGTTTTAAGCATGACATGTTTTGCAGGTGGTATTACTGCCTTCAGTTGCACAGATGGAGACAGACATGAGAGAAATTTAAACTAAAACTGAACTAGATAAATTTCAGTATGTTAAGTACCAGTAGAGCTGAATAGGTAAAAAAAAAAAATATCTGTCAAGCTGTTTCATTACTGATGAATGCTATGCTGCAAAAATGCTGTATTATACCTCCCATTTGTTTTATACTGGAAAAATTACGGATCAGAGATACTGCCAAAGTCAAGAAGACTGTTACCACTGATTTCAATGAGACCCTAGTAATCAGAGCCCAAAAATACATTTCCTAAGGAGGACATAAAATATGCAGTTCATCACTCTCTGAAACATTACTATGTGGTGATTTGGTGGCCCTGAAATCAGCCCAGGGATGACTGAGGGCTGACTCTTGATTTTTCTTTGCTGGGAATGACAGTGTTATGGATGATCCCTATGGTCTAAGTACAGAAAGCAGTATATAGAAGCAGCAGGATAAAAATACCAGAAAGCGTTGTTGAAGGGTGACCTGACATGGTCTTTACATTTATCTGTTTTCCATTGGTGCTAACTAGATGATCAATAGTATTGATAATTATGTTAACATAATGTCTGAAGTAAAATGTCTGAAGTAAAATGCCTGAAATATAAAACTACATTTAAAAATGAATGTATCAAAAATTCCAGTATAATAAACTACAGCAAGTACTTAAGCAGCCTACTATCATAATACACAGCTGTAGTTTTCAAAGTGGCAGTATTTTTCTGTTAAATGCATTATAAAAGGACAATTTTAAATTTACGTTCTTGTCATAAAATCTGCTACAGGTCATAAAAAAACCACTTGCCATTTCTTCTGTTAGCTTTGGAAAAAAAAAAAAGAAGAAGAAGAAAATCATATTCTTTTTGCCTTTTTCTACCCTGTTCTAGGATATACAAAAAATTGTCTTGGGAACAACTTTACCATACAAAAAGTGAATGGGATTGTTTCACATCACATTCAATAAGCGTTTCAAATGTGATTAAACCAATGGACTGTTTCATAGCCCTGGTTGTCCCACGCCCATTACAGCTTTTACCTTCTGCAGCACAAACACTGAAGTCTATGAGTACTCGTGATGTTAGTAAGTTCCCTTCTTACCCGAACCATTCTATGATTCTATGACTCTATATTCATGTAAGTAGTGTAATTTGTGTAACTAGCATAAAAGGAACTAATAATCAAAGCTCAGATTTTTTTCTTTAGAAATATTTAATGAAAACTTCTACAGTGCTAAAGAAAGCAACCTGCACGCACCCTGAAGCAAGTAAATACTTGTTTTTCCACTGTTTTTTATCCAAGCAGTGCAAATTAATAAATATTCAAAGGACAGTGCTGTTCAACAGCTCCTGATATGCAAAAACAAATACTCAGCATAAAATAAAATGACTAGTTCATCCTATTCAGACATTTTCACTGACAGAAGAACGATTAGCTGCCTTGTCTAGAAGTTACACGCAGTGTTTCCATGATGTTGAAATAGTTGTTTGCAACATTTAGAGGATATTAATACAGCAAAAATACATCTGCTATGCTGTTTGTAGTGATATAAAGCCTAGGCAGCATCCCTCTCTGGTTGAAACATATACTAGTAGGAGAATTTATTTTCAAAAAGCCAAATCCTGTGTTATTCAGTGAGACTAGAACATCTCATAGAATTAAGATCTTTGGCACAACATCACATATTCGTTCTCATGGGAGCTAAAACAATAACTGATCCTCAAAAGCTAACAGGCAAGGAAAAGAAATCATGTCCTGTAAATCCCAAAGGAATCAATAAATAGCTGCTTTAATACTATCTATAGTATTAGATACAGTATTACACATGTGTGCATAAGTGTATACTAGTATACATTTGGAATGCTTTTTGACCTTTATTTTCTATATTCTTGCAACTCTCATAGCTTTACATTCTTTAGATACAAGATTTAATATTTCCTCTAAATGCTTCAGGGGAATGAAAGGAAAGGATTGTTTAATCTTTAGCACATGTGAACCAGCATAGGTCTACTGGCATCAACAGTGACCTCTTAACAAATTTATGGCTGAATGTCTGTTCCAAAATCCTCTTCTCCAATTAAATTCACACTCTTCATTTGAGAAATTTATTTGGGAGTATATCATGGCTATACAACAACAAATATTGAGGAAGCAGGCTCACATCTTGGCCTGGATACCAGCAGCAGGGGAAATAATGACTAGAGCAGCCCCAAATATCTGTGAAAGCTTGCCAAAGGGGACATATTGCTATATTACCACCCCCCACCCCCCATCCCCCCATTTTTTCTCTCTCATTTCAAGCTAAGAGCTTCATAGAAGACAGATGCTACTCTGAAAAAAAAAAAAAAAAGAAGGTAAAACAATTTTACCCAAACAGTAAATACTAAATACCATCGGTTTTCATAGGGGTTTTGTTGCACAGTAGAGCTAGAAATCTCTCACCTCTCCCCAGCTGGGAATTTCACTTGTGTAATGCCTTAGGTGACATGGTACTCCCTGACCTTTAGCGTAGATGATACAGCAACAGAAATAGCCAGAAATAGTTCAGCACATTCCTTCTGGTCATATGTGTTCACACACACTGATACGTAATTTAGTGCAGCTTGGAAACGCCGAGCCCTTAAGCTACTGCAAGTTTTCATGGGAGATCTTAGGGTGGCCTAAAGAAATGGTTGCATTCTCTTTCCAGAAGGTTGTGCCATGAATTCTTTCCCTGCAGCTAAGTAAAGGGCGTCTTAAATACTATGTAAATTCATAGTCATTGCTTCCACCTAGATAATGACATTGTACGTTCTCAAGGAAGAACCCCAAGGTCTGCTTTCATATCAAAGAAAGCCTTTAAAATAGCAGCAAGAAATGTCCCAGGGAACTACAACAGGTATGAAGGTGTGACGTCACACGCCATACAGGACTCTGAGTTTAAACTACCTACAAGATGCACTTTTGACAAACTAAAGCTCCTTGTGTTTATAAAGCTATTCCTATCGCATTACAAGGCACACAATGCTAGCCTCTTGCTGTCCTGCTCTCTATGTGATTGTTAAAAAAGCCTATAAGGGGGTTTTGACTTTTTTTAAAAGAACAAACACACGTTCTCAGAGCTATATTCTGCACATTTGCAAAGACTACAAAGAAATTCCGGTGATGGCAAAAAACCCCACTGTCCGACACTGAGGAGCTCCTTCTAATTTATGGCTGCTGTACTCTCAGTACACTGAACTCCGTAAGATCAATGTTGTATTTAAAAATCAAGATTGTAATCAGGTAATTAGAAGGGGAAGTTAGCTGTGAACCATGGGAGGGTGGAGGATAAGGAAGGAACTCTATCTGTGCTCTGAAGGTAATCTATTTTAGACCTCTGACAGAAACCTCTGTCACTGGTGCAGGAAGCACCCAGCTCAGGCTTCGTGGGCCCAGGAATGACAAAACGGGAACCAGCAGGGCTGCTCCTCTATTTGGGGAGCAGAACCCTCACGTGGGCCCTCACCAGACCCCAAGGACTGCTCCAAGACATCTCCCGTCCTACTGGTGTCACCGGGGCCCTCACGAGCATGCTTCTGCCACCCCACCTTGGGATACTAGGTTCCTGTTCTCCACTAGCAGAATGATTTTAGGGTCATTCTTTGGCCCTGTAGACCATAACAGGAATCTGCAAACATCTTGCAGCAAATCACTGGCAGAACTAGCAGTTCCTCTCTCTTGGTGCACAGGGGGTGGCATTCATCTAAACTGGTCTCTGTAGGGTCCCTTGGTAGTCAATAGAAAGAAACGAGCATCTCTATTTTAGATTAGCTTTAGGATTAAGTGATCTGCACTTTCTAGATGTGCTTATTTCATTCCAGGTATAAATGTAACTTCAGAATGTAAGAAATTAAGACTACATCAACTAACAAGTAACTATTCCCAGTGTTCTTGAGCTTTAAAAAAAGAAAACAGAGAATCTACATGTATTCTTTGTTATTTCTATGAGCTCAACAACCACTTGTTCAGTCAAATTTACGTCCAATAATTTTCTTCCAATGTGCCTCATTTCTATCATTCTCTGTACTTAAAGATCCAAGAGGATACACAGAAAACTGAACTGAGTTGCAGGAGAATGATCCCCAAGCGACCCATTCCCAGCTGACACTACTGAGTGGGACTTTTTCTGGGTTTGGATGGTTCTGGTCCCTGCTGCACGTGAAGGGCGCATGGATAGTTCCCAAGAACCAAACGCGATGGGGTCTGCACTAAATCGTAAGACTGACTTGCTTGACATGACAAACCTAAAATCAACTTCCATATTTTATTCATAGTTTTTTGACAAAATAGTAGCTTGCCTTTCTGTACTGCAGATCATGAAGCAGGTGCAAAACCCTTGTCCTTCCTGCCATCCCACTGCACCTCTTTAACAGGCTTCAAAGGGTTAAGTTTCTCCCACTTGCAACACCAAGGAGTGTAGTAACTACTTTACTAGTCCTCCCCTCAGGTTGCTTGACATTAGCAAATGGCAATATTAACCCAAATAACCCAAAATGGTTAGTGCATGAGTAAAACAGTGTACAAGTAAAAATTCTGACCCCGAGCCAAGCGGACACAAAATGAAAACAGCAAAATCAACTGAGAAGAGAAAGAGGAACAGAGTGGCATGTTGTTAACAAGAGCTGGCTGTTCTGCCGCTAAGACACTCAAGGGTTTGGCATCCCAACCCAGCCTGTTCAGTGAAGCACCACGCCTCACTCACAATGAGATGCAAAGCCTCCGTCCTTATTCCTTGCTAATAAAGCTAAATCCTAAGAAGGTGGCACGTTTCCACTTAACCTCTCTTGAGGACTTTCTAAGTCATGTCAGCTAGTGTTTTTTGCAAAGAACCAGTAATGCTTTAGTGCTTGCCAGAGGCACACCCACATGTATTTTATTTCTTGAGAAAGTGTTACTTAACAGAAACATACCACAATAAACCCTGGTGATCTCAAATATTTTCTTTTATGCATTTACATCCTTTAAGAATGTTACCCTATAAAGACTTTTTAAAGACCTGAGACAAACCAGTCATTAACCACAGCCACATAATCTTGCCTCACAGGTTTTTGTAACCACGCTGTGGCAAAACTTCATTGCTTCAAGCTAAGAAATTAAGAACTGCAAAAGGCTGCATTGTATCAGCAATGTAATTTGCAGCTTAGAAACTGAAGTGGTAAATAGTATTAGTCTTTTTAAACCCTACTGATGACCAGAGAGATGCTCTGGGAGCTGAAGCAAGTTAGGAAACCAGGTAACACCCATTTCTAATTCAGCTACTGAAGTGATAACAAAAAATTATCCAGTTTACCTGTGCTTCACTTGACATCAACCATAAAACTGTATACCAGCCAGAAGCTCCAGCATTACATTTAAGTTCGCTCTGTCAAATGAAAGTATGGTCTTTTTGAGCTGTCACTATACAGTGTCTTCGTTGCTTAGAGACCCAGTTCCCTCCAGCCCTGAGATGTGGGTGGTGTTTTGTTTGTTCAGCTCTTCTCCTGTGCTCAAGTAGATCCTGATCTTGGGAAAGGCCTTGCTGAGTAGTCTCATGAAACAAATGGAAAATGCTTTTTGACTACCCAGCTATGGCTAAGTGTTGTGCCAAACACACACACATGTATGCGCACGCACAAACACGCATGAAAAGGATCCATTGGCTATAGGTGGTTGGACCACTTACTATCTTGGTTGGACTACTACTTACTGGATTACTTGACATCCTCAAATTAATTGTCCTGCAGATAGTCTTCAGAACATCCCAAAAGGGAGTAGGAAAAAACAACTAAAATGAGCAATCGCTTCTGAGTAACTGTATCAATACCCCAGATCGGCCTCTCAAGTAAAAGGTTCTCAACGTCACTCATAAAATAGCTTAGTAGCTTTTAAGATAGCATGGAAAGAGAAAACAATAGCTTAATTACATCCCTGTGAGATGTTTCTCATCAACAACATATAAAGTCTCACAGTTTATGTCAAAAAACTAGAATAAATTGTACATTTCCTGTCAGCTAGCAAGTAGGTCACCATTACTGTAATAAAGAGAGTAGCACTCGTGAAAGAATTACTGGCATGCATCTGCACAATCTCCAGCCTCCAGGTTGTTTTTTTTCCAGGAGCTTGTCAGGTATCTACTTGAAAACTTGACTGAATGTCCGTTTATCTTCTTCTCAGACAATTGCTTGGCTTGAAATATTGTACTGGGAGAATCACAGTAGAAATTCTGTACCCGTGGACTATACATGCTTTTCATCCTCCTAAATGTGTGGTGCATTTTGTGGGCTTTTGTGCATAAGAACTTGCATATAAAATAACTGTAGTGAGCAGACGATCACTCTGAGCATACTGGTGACAAAAAGTATATCCTTTGAAAAAACACTGTCTCTCGGCCATCATACTTAAACACGTCTTCACTTTAGGTTATGTAACTTCATCAGTTACCCATAAATAAACAGGATTTGAAAGACTTTGCACAAGGAGTGGAGCAAGGCTTTAGGGAATGACCATATTTTTTTCATTCTTCTCATGTAACATATTTCTCAGCCTTCATCTGTTATTTTTAAAACAGAATTATAGTGTTCCAGATGTCGTTAACAGTATGAAGATGCTAATGCCCCCTTTATCTCTCTTACTAGCTTTACGACAATTAACAAGACAACAATAAGTCCTTGTTTGAAAACAAAAGACGAAAAATACTCTTTGCTAAAAAAGTTCCCTTTTTTCCTGCGTTTTCAGTACCAAAAAGATAATTCATCACAGCAACAGAACAAACCTCGACTCCTCCCTTACGACTGCTAAACGCATTATAAAATACTTCCTAAACTACTTTCAATGGCGAGCCTACACATACGCATCGGCTCCAGCTCCCTAGAAGTCAGCCGGCCGCATACCCACCGCTGGATCCCGCCCTACATCTTCTGGCTGAAACATTGCTGCAGAGACAGGGACCGCGCTGACCCTCTCGGAAAGCACCGGCAGCCCAGCTGGGACAGGCGGTAGCAGCCACCACTGTCCCAAGTAATCCTGTGGCAGCGCTGACTGCGTCTGCGACCGCGAGACAGTCGCGGCCGAAACACAACAGGAAAATCTCCCCTACAATTGCAGGAAAAACCAGCTCCACCTAACTGCCTCCGCCAGGATCCTGCGCTCCCAAAGCCAGCCCTTCGTGCTGCGCCCACAGCGAAATACCTCCTCTCCCTCCCAAGGGCCAGCCCCGGTGGGGTGAGAAGGCAGGGAGAAACGGATCCTCTGGCGGAGCACATCAGCAGCAGGACGGTGCTGCTCGGCCCTGGGGGCAATTAACCCAGCACTGAGTGACGACCGGTCGGCAGCGCCCAGGCCCATACCAGGAGGCTGACCCGGACTGACCAAACCTGTCAGGCACAAAATGAACTTTTCAGAAATTGCTGTTCTCCGGAAAGGCAGAACTCTGCACAACAGACTGGTGGTAAACAAGCAGTTCACTTGTTTTGACTGTTTTCTCCAAATATTACTCAAAAACTTAACAACACAAAGACCAGCAAGAGTTTGCCAAAAGTGGGGACAGTCTGAAAGAACACAGTACCTGAGGGAAAGACTTTTCTTCCTACAAACACCATGGAAATCCCACTTTCTGAAATTCAGCAAGTGAAAAACAAGATGATAGCAGTTCCTTCATTATTTTTTATCATGTTTTCTTAAGCTAAACTTGGGTGTAAGCAGTAAACTGCAACAGAAAACTACAAATGCTTCAGCAAAGTGCCCAGGAGGAATCCTGACTGAAGTCACACCAGACATTTGGTCTCCAACAAAGGTGTTAAAAATTCATGCAAAGTCAAAACAGCAGGAAAGAATTGCTTCCTTGTGTTCTCCCTTTTTCATCTTGCAATGCCCTCTTTCATACAATGGTAACACAGCAAAGTGAAACAAAACATACTTCAGACATTTGAACATAAGGTTGCAAATCCGTACTGTCTTTGGTCTTTCTTCCATGGACCAGCCTGCACTTTGATCTCATTGAAACAATAAACAACTGTTGTGATTATTTAATTTCCTATTCGTTTCATTTCTTTGAAACAATAGACCAGAGCCCTCAACAAATGCACACTCTTCATAAGGTTTTTAAAGGTTTCTGCTGGCACTGTCTGTTAGCATGTGTGTGGAATGACAGGCTGTAACTGGTGAAATGAGCACGCAGAAAGCAAGACAGATGTGCGGAAGGATTATGATTACTGGACCTCTTTTCTGTGATATTAAATGCCCATGGATAATCTATAGTCAAGTCAATTTATAAGCCCAGCAGGGGCCACAGCACAAGCCCTAGTCGGAAAGATTTTAGATTCCTCAGCTCATATCCTGTCCTTGATCTTTCATTAAACAGCATCATGCAGCTTCTTTGGACTGTCCCTTCAGCCACGCTGGCTCACGCTCAACCAGATGATGATCAACCAGTCATCCCAGATCATCCCAATCATCCCAGATGGGATCAACCAGTCTGAAGACCAGTATTATCAGCAGGTGTTGCCTCGCTGCTCTGTTTGTCCATATTATAGTCAGCCTGAGTTTTTCATGCCCTTTGCTTGCAGACAACTAGCCACAGTCTGAAACAGAGTTTCAATAAATAAATAACTTTTTTGTCTTTAAATCTTATATTTTATAAGATTTTTATATTATCTGAATTTTTATATTATCTTAAAATTTTATATTTTAAATTTTTATATTTTAAAGTGGTGCAAAACAAGTCCAATAATCTTAATTCTACTGATACATCTGCCTTGATTTCTGCATGTGTGCTTCTTCAGGTTGGGGGTAACATTGCATATGTTTTAATAGCCAACACTGGAAGAAGCTTTCAGAACTTATCTGAGTATGTCTATATGATGATACGTCTGTGAAGGCTTCAGTGTATTTTTCACTGCACATACACCAGCACGCACAGGCACATCTGTGCAAGTAAATAATTATGGGTTCAAACCCATAGCCTCAAAAACTTCTACTTGTGCCACGGGCTATGCTAGCTTGTTCCAGTTATCGTTGAAGAATCTTAGCTTAAAATAAAGAATGCATCTGACAAATATCCACCTCCTCTACCATACTATCTCCCTTCATCCACTTTCTGAAGTCACATCTCAAGTATAAAATAGATGACTTCTAGCCATCCTCCTCTGCAATATCTATTGAAATTCATAAAAGTCCCACTAGACAAGTCTTTGGATATGGAGTTATATTCTCATGTAGCAGGAGGACTGAGATACACAGCTGAATATGATCAAATTATCACAGTTTAACAAGATACCATCTTCAGAGCTCAGAGCCAGCACAGCTGTCCATTTGCGTACTTATGGTACCCACTAAGAGCTTTGGTGAATCTTCCTCAGGAAACACAAGATGTGTCTGCCACCAATGGCCCCCTTCTGCTGAAAGTTACCACCTTCACCACAGAATCAGCAGATTACGTGCTGAACCACAGCTCATGAGTTTCTTTGCAAGGTACAAACTAAAAAATGACTGCTCAAGGTGTACATGGCTGCAGTAAGTTACAGCAGCGGAAAGGAGGAGAAAGCTGGTGACAGTAATTTGTTAAGCTATGCCCAAAAGATTCACTAGATTTGAACTGGCAATGTCCCTAGCTCAATGGGTTGTGAAGAAATTCACTCTAACGCTCCGAACTAATATACTACTAGAGAGGTAAGTTACCGTATCTAAATTTAACATAGCTTAAGGCTCAGATGCTTAACAAATATCCATCTATAAAAACCACTGTAAAATTATTTCATCGCGTCTGAGTTCTAAATTGTGTATTTCTGATGACAGAATCTCCAGAATGCACCTATTTGCTGTGCAGCCTTCTGTCTTTGCAGAATTCAGGGTCAGCTCTCCATGGGAAGAGTTTGACCAGTGTGATCCTGTTGTTTAAGGGAGTGCTAAATAGCATGCTTTGTATTCTGCTCACCTCGTAGCTGTGCTGTATAGTAACCCAGTATTATTCTGGTTACAATGCTCCTTGCAATCAAGAAATACAGCTCCTTAGGAGCTGGAGCAGATCAACAACAGGACAGAAACAAGCAGGTGCCCAGTTAGGTTACAAGGAATCCTATTTCCACAAAACATTCGAAGTCCTAGGAAAAGATAACACCAGGATGGACTGGGAGAAGCAACTTAGATGGGGCAGAAAAACGTAGTCCAGTGTCACTACTGGAATTCACTGACCCGCAAGCATCCAGTACAGCTTTTTGTTGCATTTAGTTGTCTTGCTAGTAAGTCAGGCATAAATATCTTGGCAAAAACAGTTGGACTTGAAAATTGCTCCAGGTGTTTTTCAAGAAAGGCAGAAAGTAAGATTTCTAGTTTTTGGTTTGGAAATCCTAATATGCAGTTTCCAAAACCTCATTTTTACTGCTTTGCCATCCACCCACAAAAGAGAATTCTCTATGCCACTCATTCCATGTGCAGACCAGAAATACAATATTTTTTTTAAAGCTCACTACTTGTGGAATTTTATTTTATGTTATTTTGATGGACAGCAGAACCTATAATTTTAGATTGATAGGTGCTGCTGCCAGCCACCAGGCAATTGATACTTCAGACAATCAGTCCACTGTCTACAGAAAGCAGATGCCATAGTGTAGTACAATGAGATCATAGTGGAGCTGTAATATTAACAATTAGAACAAATATGCTAATATGTCTGCGGTTTGTAACTTTCTCTCAGGCAAGCACACTCATTTAAATTACTTATTCTATACAGCTAATCACTGAATTTTGATGGAGAAAAATAACAATAGTGGACTGGGTAAAAACAGTCTCTCTCCATTCTTTCTTCTCTTGCCATATTGTCAGTCAGGACGGAGGGGCTCATCCAAAAGACATTTGCGACTCTCTCTCTGGCTGAACAGGGCCAAAGTTTGAGCAGCCTCATCAGAGACGGAGGGCTCTCCTGCTCCAGGCAAATACCTTCAGTCCATTACTGATCAGTCACCTCCTCTGCCCACCGCGAGTAAAAGAAGTGGAGAAAGTATAGATGCTCCTGCCTTTTAGTCAGTGTCTGCACCTTGTAATTGTCTTTGCACATGAAGGACATGGAAGGAAGTAAAAGTCACTCCAGTTATTGGGAAAAATTCGGAAATATCATGTCAGCAAGAGCAACTCGTGATACAATAGGAACAGCTTCTAAATATGAAACTGTTTCATAGGAATGCTGAGTACCCGTTCGCAAATGGTTGTTAAATTGCTCTTTGAGCTATAAAATCCCTCTGTTGTCTCATTGATAGAAGTCTTAAGACAACGATGGGTGACTGTATGCAGGTAAGCCATTTTCCCTTCTAATGCTTCACCTGCATTTCACCATGGTATTTAAATATCATTTGAATTTGGCCCAATAAGCCATACTATAAATGACCCATCATTAATGCTCTATGAAGAAAGGCAAACCATAATTTCAACAGCAGCATGTGATTCTGAAACTCTTTGCGCTTCACTGGAAGACCAATGTGTAATACTTGATTCATATCAGATGAATAGATTATGAACTGCACCATTAAATATCACATTTCCCTTATTCAGATAAAATATTATCTTTCTGGACTTCAAAGTAAGCCACAGATAAAAAAAATTCCCTTGCTTACAACGTACAGCCGCCACTTGCAATCTTGGGGCGTAGGTGAGGCAGGGAGGGGGAAAAATAAAAGCTACTCCCATCCCATTTCACTGCCACACAGGACTTGCTTTTAACATTTCTCTGCGATCAATGAAACCATTTACTCAGCGCTGCATTTTGGGTTTTGGATAGAGAAAGAGAAGATTAATTACTCTGTTCTCAATTGCTAGATTAATGATACAGCACTGAATTCCAGTCTGTCCCCTTGAAGGACGCTGAGGGAATGATCAGGGCAGGAGTATGAAAACATCAATTTGACCAAATTACTAAAATAAGATTTGAAGACTATCAGTGTGCAAGTGTATGCTTAAAAACGGGGGAAAAAAAAGAAAAAAACCACCCCAGCTAAATCCACAGGAACTTGTTCCTTTGTAGGTCCTCTCCTGCAGCATAGCCTAAAGGATTGCTTACCTGTTCAAACTCATCACACGGAAAAGGTTTCATACTGAAAAGATAAGAAAATTGTTCTCTTTTGTTTTGTTGTAAGCTGCTTTTTAGGAGTACGATGGTAAAACAAACTTGATCTGAAATTTACTAAACACAGAGCCTGAAGCTTCTAAAGAAGTCTTCTGAAATCAAAGTCTCTGCTACAGTATTTGAAAAAGCAATTAATCCTAAACGATGCAGAGGACAATGAGATCTCAAACCTAGGAAGCCCCAAAACTTTGTGAAGTTTAGAGATCAGTCTTGATTTTGAGGCTGCTGGCTATATCTAAATTCCCCAGTGTTTCATATTTAAAAAAAAAAAAAAAAAAAAAAAAAATTAGCATTAACAGGCAGATTGCTTTCTTTGGTGGAGGTGCTTTACAAAGAGGACGTCTAATTACGCTTTATCTCTACATGCTCTCCTGATTCAGAAGTCTGGGATGTGAATATCACATTAAGAAACTTGAGAAACACTGCCTGAATCTCTTCATTTTTTTACACAGTGGCCACAAGGAACTGTATTAGAGAACCAATTTAAATGTATATTCTTAAGCATTGAAATGTAAGCCTTAGTCTCACAGGAAGATTATCTGGTATTCATGAGTAGTATCAAGAATCTACACTTCTAGTAATTAAAAGTATACTTTAGCCTCATATTCAGCGCTCAGTTTTGCTGAAGGCAACAGTGATGCTTCAGCATTAAAAATCAAAAGATAAGTTTCCCAAAGAGCTCTGCAAGCGCAGGCTTTGTGATCAACACGGAACAATTTGTATTTCCATGTCCAAGTGTCTTAGTAAGCACCAAGTTGTCTTTATTCTTTGCTTTTAAGCCAACATCCTTGCTGAAAATGATGCAAGTTTTGTGTCACATAAAGAATACAGAATTAGGTCAAGGCATCTTTTAAAAGTTACATTTAACTGAAAATTCCTGGAAAATTGCAGAAAAGTGATCATGACTGATAGATAAGAAACACCTTCATTAAACTTGATATTAAGACATAATATGTTATCTTTAGTGACTCAGACACTGTATGTCTACAGACAAGTCCAGTTACATTTCTCTTTGCCATACATGCTTCCTACAGGCTACACTTTGTCTTATAGAAATTCACGTATTCCCAAGCAACTACACAATAATTGGAAAGTACATAGCGCTCTCTAAACTGTGTGCTGTTACCAAACTATTACTTTAACTACAAACTTAGGACTGCATTATGGAATCTATTATTTGCATATTAATGAAATGTGCATGTATACATGTAAATTGCAGCTGAAACTTCAATTCCAACTTCTGTTTCCAGCTAAGGAACAGCCTTCTTTAAAGGGGGTGTCTTCGTACTGCAAAGAGTAGTGGCAATTGCGCTGCAGACACCAAGAGACAGCATCAGATACATGAATTTCCTGGAAATGCTAAATAAAGTTAAGTATATAGACAAATACTTAGAGGATTAGAGCCAAAGCAAGTGTATGCTAATGAAATTATCTTTAGTCCTGAGGGTGTATCTGTTGTCTTCCAGGGATATTCCTATTTTCACCGTACCCGTATATTTTAAAATGAATGAGGACCATTAGCAAATTGAAATGAGTAGCCTTGAAATATATTAGTAAAAGAAAGCTGCGCCTTTTAATAAAGAACATTAACTCATGCAAAACAAAGCAAAGCATCAGGGAACACAAATCCTTACTTAACAGCATAAGGCCTGTCAAATGACTTAAGTGCATTTTACACTTGCAAAGACTGCAGGATCAAGACCCTCGATGTGTATGGCAACACACACCCTTATGTTATTTTCCTGAGAGTTTATCAAGTTAAGAGATACAACTACTTGCAAATTGAAGTGTGTGAAAGAAGAGGATTATGGATATTCAATGTTCTCAATGGAAAGCAAATTGCTTAAAACATAAAAATGATATACTTAATCTACAGCTAGTTCAAAGACTGGTTCATGTAACCTCACATAAGATGAATTTAAACATAGACCTCCAGAGACTGCTAAAGAAAACATCTCCACAAAGGCTGGTCTTGCTGATTATGCTTGATTTATGTGTTGATTTGTGTTTTTCTGATTCTCCAAAGAAATATAAATCACTGTAATGCATTACATATTATTTGTCATATGCACTACTGACCTGTTCATCTGATTTTTCCTCCATTCAAAAACAACAGAGAGAGAGAATTCATAAACCAATATGGATTGCAAAGGTCTTTCTTACAAAGTTCAAGTTTTAATTAATGAGGCCACTATAGCTAGGAGCACTTGTTAAACATATAGCTCTAATTAATCACATCAATCATTCTCCCTCTTTAAGTACTCATGATTTGGAAGAAATTAAATAAGCACCAATCTTGGGTAACGGAGCAACTATTTTTTTTCTATTTATTATTAAATCTCTGATTATCTGGCAACTTTCCTCTTGCCCTCTTTACTCTTTATTCTCTTGTCAGCGTCTTCGCCAGGGTGGTGCACCTGCATCTAGACAGGAAAAACACAGCTCATTGCCAAATTTCAGATTAAGGACTCACGTAAGTATTCTCTCCCATCAGCCTGAAAGAAGAGCCCTGTCGCTATGTAGGCTCTCCAGAGGCCCTGCAGTTCTCAGTATCACTATCACTGTAGTCGGCGTAAAGGAAATTTCCCCAAAAAGTAATGTCGACCAAGAGACAAGGAAAGAAATACAACACTGCTTACTTTCTGCTTTTCTTCGAAAGAATCTCCTGCTACTGTAACCTATCCTAAATTACAAAATAAATTACAACTAAAAGCATGCCTCCCAGCTCAACAACAACGGGAAATGGTGCATATATTCCCAAGCAAGCGAAAAGGAAAAAGCTTAAATAACAACAAAGTCTAGCAGGTAAACCTCAGAACAAAGACTCCAGTAGCAACTCAAGAAAAAAATCAGCTGGTTATTTAAAGAGTTACAATATGCTTGAGGAGGAACTGTTACGAAACTTCCACATCTAGAGCATGAAATTTTCCAGCCTGAAAGGAATGACAAAGTCCTCTAACTGCTAAGGGTGTAAAGCTTAAAGTTTTTGTCAATGAAGAAGCCATCAAACACTGATGTTTGAACATCAAACATGTTTCAAAAGCTAAAGATCCTACAAGACTGATACTAACATACCACAGAGAACACCAGTTAACCAGCTGAGATATTTTAATTTATTTGAACCTCAGATTTTTAATGCAGACTCATTTTTTCATAAGAAACATCTATGAATTAACCAAATGTCCCTCTTCACCATTGCCGTGGACAGGCTATATCCCATAGAAGAAGTGTGAGTTAAGAGAAAACTGAGGAACCAACCAGTTATTGACTAAACCTCTCCCAGGAATACCCACTCTACTGCTGGCCACAGGCAGCTGGACAGACATCCATGTGCCCATCTCTCATCAGTTTTTCCTCCGAGAGCCCTTTTATACTTTGTGCCTTCATAACATCCCACGGCAATGAGATCCACTGTTAATTTTAAGCTCTGGACGTGCTGAGCAACAATTTCACAAAAAAAAGTGGATGTGATGCCTAGTAGTGCCTTGCAGAGTGAAGCTGCAAGGCATTTTAAAATTAATTTCAAATTCAATTTTCCATTCCAGGTAACATTTATTTGCCACAGCTATCACTGACTTATTCTACTTCTCTCTTTTTAGGTCAAATAGAAAAGCAGAAGTCCCTTGAAAAAAATAAAGTTACTGGGCTGCAAATAATGGACTAGATTGGGTTATTCTTTAGCCACGTTTGTTGACCCAGCTCAGTTTTCAGTTGCCACTAGAGACAGCTGCTATGCTCTGCAATTTTCCTCTCCACTTGTCAGTCCGTGTATATTATCAGCTCAGGAATGCAATAAACTTCTCTTTTCTTCCCTTTTTCTTTCCCACCTTCTCCATGTAATTAATACCAACCAGAATAAATGTGTCTTTGTGAACTAGTCAGACACAGTTGCGGCTGCTCTAGGTAGCTGCTCCAGGTGGTAGTTCGTGTCCATCCGTATTTCACAAAGCAACCCAACAGGTTCAGCAACATTCGACAGCTAAGCACGACTTGAAAAAAAAAAGAAAGACAAGGCAGACCTTTGGAATATTCTGCACTAACTCTGTGAATCGGTGGCAAATTCAAGATCATGATGATTTTTGTGTAACAAAGAGATAATAATTCCATTTTTTCTCATAACAAAAAAAAGAAAAAAAAAAAGAATCTGCTCAAGAGCTTGAAAGATGGGCACAGGGCATTTATTAAATAGCAGCTAGCTTACAGGAACTTCTTTTTCTGGGAAAGCAGTCTGGCTGGCAGCTAACTTGCCCCTCACAGGAGTCTTGCTGTATCAGTCCTAAAACCACAGAGTCTTGCAGTGCGTGTAAGGATGTAAATGTCACATTTTCTCACCACCTTTGTTTTCTGCTGCATCAGCCTAATATTGTCTTCTGCTTGCATTTGTCCTAGCTGGGAAAATCCCCTACTCATGAACACTCGTCATCTCCTTTCCAGCTACAAGTAATGATGAAGAGGTATTGTTATTACTTGATGTGCTGGAGAAACAAAGTAGTTACAGTCTGGCAGAAAGAACATTTTTGCTACTACTGGAAGTTAGAGTAAATATATTTGGTATACCTTTTGAGACTGATGTGTTAAAGGCTCTGCCACTACTCTGTTTTGGAGTGTTCTCTATTTCTTCCAAGCTCCTCATCAGCATAGACACGCACACCCACAACAGTAGCACGACCGTAATCTGCCATGGAGTCACACCTGGAATATGAATCCATGCTTTGATCAATTCAATCCATGATTAGATTTCTTGCAGCTTCTTTTCCCATCTTCAGTTAGGAAAAGACAACTTCAGTTGACAGGATGAGCTGGATAGCATGGGGCTGGTTATATCGTCAAGAAACAGGTCTAAGAAAGGGCAAATGGGGCAAGGGAGCAGAGCAGGACATATATATTGCTTAAGTTAGGTTTGCTGTGTCAAAGGACTGATAGATAAGTTCCTCTAGACGTGACTGAGAGTAAAACTTTAATTTTATCTATTGAAAACCTGGACAAAATTTTAGCCAGCTGTTTAGGTTCTGTTTAGAAAAAGGAGTGAAACAGGCACCCAAGATGGAACAAATCTCCCTCTAGAGACAGATGTCCAAAACAGATAGCGTGAGTGTCCCTTTGTAGGTAACCGTCTCTTCCACTGTTAACTTGGAGAAAGCCAGTACAGCCGGGACATTCTGTATTCCTGATGTTCAGAAAGCTAAACCAGTCCTCTCTGGGAGAGAGGGGAGAGTATAATTGCAATCAACAGATAGTTGACGTCCTTTACCACTTCCTTCAAACCTCAAACCAAAACTGGATTGCCATCAGGAATGGACAACCCAGCATTCCTTCAAGACTTTCACAAAGGCCGGACCTACTTAAGCCAAGCACAAATGGTCAGAGCTTGTTCCACGCCACATTGCCCCTTCCTACTAATCTTGCAAATGCACTTGGAAGACTTCCAGATGGGGTGGTGAGGGGAAATTCCATCTTAATGACATAAAAATACTCATACAAGCTGGGGCAAGAAAGTCCATTTTCAGTAGCTTACTTCAGCCCAATTTTGAACAGTATCTAAAATACTAATTAAAACTCATGGCAGCTCTCATTTCCAGCTCATAAGAACCAAGCCTTGAAAACTCCCTCATAGAAGCCACTTCTATTTTTGGGCTTGTTTTTCAACTCAGTCAACAACATTACGTATGTGAAAGGGCCATGTATGGACACCCTATTTGTAAAAATACTACTTTTATGATATTTTCCGGAGTGCTTTCCTTCCCTAAACTATGGACACCTCTAGAAAATAAGGACTAGTTTAAATCCCTGCCAAGAAGCATGGCAGGTGTCCTGTCCAAAAGCTATAAGCAAGATACAAAAGATGAGGTGGTAGCAGCAGAGTCTGGCAGAGCTTTCAGCTCATCTTGAGGTGCCTGTAATTTAGCAGTGAAACAACAGAGTTCCTAAGGCAGGGGGAAGACCAGATTCTGAAGTGTTATTCTGAGAAAGACCCTGTGTAAAACAACAACTTTTGCAGTCCTAAATGCGTAGAACACCCTGCAGCTGTTGTGCAGCCCGTTTCTCAGGCAGTAATACCAAATGAAAAATAAAAAAAAAAAAAAGGAAGAAAGAAAAAAAAAGTGAATTTGTGGGAAAAAGAACAGATAGGACTCGTTTTTCTCATCTGTATTCCTGAATTTAACTATATATCCTATTCCGAATGATCTTTTTTGCCAACTTAGGCCTTCTACTTGACAAGATATTAACTCTTCTCCCTTCTTTCAAAGGAAATGAATCTAAAGGACAGAGGAAAGTAATTTATGGCACACTGCTTTGTTCTATTAAAAATGTATGGTCCTTAAGGACTCCATGTGTTTCAGCTAATCTGAAGTAAATCTATCGGACTAAAACCATCAACAATACGTTGCCCTCTCTGCTCAAGGAGCTGAGCGTACCAGTCACTCAATGAGATATTCTCTGGAAAAGATCAGAAACCAACACATTTTCCTCCCATTATCATGGATGATATGTGCAAGAAAGCCTGAGATATGAAATATTTTAGCAGCCATGCGTGAATTCCAAAGGCAGCAGCGCAGCCATCACTTACTTAAATGTTTAGCGCTGAAAGAAGATTTAATGCTATCCTCAGTAAATCTTCATTTGTTTTAGTTAACCAGAAAACAAGTATATTTTCTCCACGTTGATTTTTTAAAGTCATTTGGTAGTAATTGCATATTAAAAAAATTCTACAAAATAAACAAGCAAGCAATATAGAGATATTATCTACATATGAGAACTACCAGCAGGGGAGATGGGGGAAGGTATTTTTTCCTCCATATTCACATTAAAGAGTATGTTATTCTGTCACCAATGCTAAGCTCCTTTGACACAAAGAACCTACTTTAAAAACAGCAGACACTCTGCATCTGAGAAGACAGATAAAAAAGTCCACGAAGTGGTTCACCAGGAGCCTTGCTATCACTGCTAAGGTTATTATTTCAGCATAAACCCTGCCTCATTTACAAGCCACCTTCCCCCTTTCCCCCAGTGCTGACTTTCGATTTTACAATTTTGTTTTCTCTTTAGAGTAGTGATAGTAGGGTAGTTCGCTTATGAGGAACTCGGAAATTATGATTATGTGACTGGCTGAGTTTACTGAAGGAAGTTTTGTTCTCTCTCTTTTCTCTCTCTTGGGGACAGCCAAGTTTTTCCCTTTCTTCCCCTCCCTCTTTTGAAATTCATCTGCTCAAACATCAGCCATACATACATAAACCCTCCTCTTCTCCACCCCCTTAACTCCATCCTCACAACTCGGCACATCGACATGCAGAAGCAATTCCCTGGATGGGTGATTTTTAATCACTATCTTGACTGGCAGCACAGGGATTAAGCTATGGTCTACTCAAGAAGTAGCCTTAACACACATTAGCCCCCTGAAGTGCTAAACTCTAAACCTCTTTCTTCTCCTATGTCTACTCCACATCTTGCAAAAACCTTTACTGATGGTTGCAATGCACAGCTTTTAATTCATACTTGGTTACAGAAATGGAATTAACTATCACGGTGTTTTTCAAAAACTACAATAGAGCTTTCTTTTCAGAATTCAATAATGCAGGATGAGAAACATCGTTTTTATAAAGAAATTATTTTTTGCTGCCTTTATTACTTAAGGCCACATTTTCATTTATTCCAATATCAACTGATTTTAATTAATTAATTTATTATTGCAGAGTTTCACACTACCCTATCGTGTATATCACAAGTTCAGGATGCGTCGGAGGTAAAGAGATGATTGAAGATGTTGATCTGAGGCAGCACCTTCTTAACCTAACATAGTTTCTGACTTGATGGCCACCTAACTTGATGGCCATCTGGACAGATTCTGCTATACTGATACCTTTAATAAACCAGTGCAGATCACTTTTACCATAATGCAGTTCCTCCTACTGAGGCTTTCTTTTCCAGCAGTGTCAAAAGCTCTGCCATTTGTAATGCAGAATAGTCTATCAACTGTGAGAATAAAAGCATCCCATCCGGCGGGCAGGGTTCGACTTTGTAAAATTTCAGTAAGTGTTTGTCCTGTTTAACAGAAAGGAATTTGTTGGATTTTTCCTTTTAAGCCAAGTTTTTACCCCATGCCTCTTTTACCGCAGTTGTGCCAGTGTGCCTCAAAACGGGTCCGTTACTGCCATACTCAGCACTGTGTTGTGCGTGTGACTGTGGTTTCATAAACAAGGAACTAAACTGAGACCACTGAGCTCTTTCAATTGTCACCGAAATCAGATTACAACCTAGGCTTTTCAAAGGTGAATAGAGGACTGTAGACTAAACATCCAGCATCACTTACATTAAATCCCACAGGAGCAAAACGTTTTGAACTCTTAGGAAGAAAAGAAAGTTAATACTTCATTTTGCTGCGCATTCGTGCCAGGATTTTATCACACACACAGAGCACAGAGTGCCTTTAGCAGAGAAACTCTGCTCCCTTTAACACTTACTTTATTGTAAATTATTTTGAAGCGTTGAAGTGCTGCTACTCAAATAAAAAACATTAAGATCTGTGGCTTTGCATTGCATTTGCACTTGGGATTATGAAGTTATAAGAATTAGCATTTCCTAGAAACCAAAGTACTAAAACGTGGCTGTGAGGCACGGTCCTTGTCTTCCTGAGTGCTTTATTATCAAGTCAAACTGAGCTTCAGAACTGCCTTTAGACGGAAGGTGGGCTGCAGCCTTTGTATGCAATCAAGATGAGGTCGAGATGGTTTATAATTATGAACCATGTAAACAACTGCAAGGTATTAACAGCCTTTCTTTAGATGTTACCTCTTTCATTTGCATGGAAAACTCAATATATTATGTGCATACATGGAAAAAGCAACAAAAATCCAAAACACTTGGCTGCATGAGAGATCCTTGAAACGACTCAACTATACAGCAAAACACTTCCAATGCAAGTGACTGACCACGATGCCTAGGAATGATTTGCACTCCTAGAAGCTAATAACGTAAATTATATTATTCAGGTTTTACACCCAAGTAACAGGGCAAAAACCTTATGACAATATTATGAACAGAATTATTCATGTGTGTGCCACCACTAATGGTCTGAGCAGTGAAAATCAGACATACGACATCTGAGCGCTCAATCAGTGAGTGATGTTAATTTTTCAGCAGCATTTGTATAACACCCCTCCCCCCCCCCAAAAAAAAATAGTCAAAAAAAAACCCCTATGTCACATACCTTCATGTTGCATCAGGAACACGGATATCCTACCGTCATATCTCACATGCATAGCAAAATAGAGTTTAAAATAATACACAGGACAGACAGAAGAATATAAACCATTCAAAGTGTAATACTTCACCATCCACTTGAGATTCTCTGATAAATATCTTTCTTTACTTTGAGTCAGACCAGTACTCAAAGGGCCACAAGGGCTTAGAAAGAAGATTTGTTCTGTCTTGTCTGAAGATAAATATCACCCTATTGCACCAGACGAAGTATACCAGTTCTCATGATGGATTGCTTGTTTGGAAAAGATCTCAAGTACATTGAGTAGCGCTTGTTCTTAGGACTAAACATTTAAAAAAATATAATCTTTTTAAAGCAGTCTCACATACATGTTTTTATTCTGTTATTTCACATATTAAAGAATCAGGGCCAAAGTCTTGCTTTCAACATATATTTCAGAAGCAGATGTTTATATTGGAAACTAATATATTAAAAAGATATAGTTTAGATATAGGGGGGAAAGGTGTCTTTTTATGGTCGCTATTATCAAGCCTCCCTTCAGCTCCACGTCTGCCTTTCTCAGGTGCTTGGGGAGCAGAAAGGAACCGTGTGATGGTACATGGCATCTGGAACAGGCTGACTTTTCCAGCACAACTGGTTTGTGAAATGGTTAGCGGAGTGCCATCAGGGAGGATGGATCTGATACTCACCTCTTCCCATCAGAGCCCACAACAAGGCAAGCACCATACACCAGCAGGAGCCTTGTTATTACTACCCTCACATGCACACAAGTCTAAATCTAGCCTCTTCCAGTTTGAAGCCATTACTCCTCATCCTATCACTACATGCCCTTGTACAAAGTCCCTCCCCAGCTTTCTTGTAGGCCCCCTTCAGATACTGGAAGGCCTCTATAAGGTCTCCCCAGAGCCTTCTCAATATGTCCAGCTTTTGTCCAATTTTTTGGGAGGAGTAAGTGCTCAGCACTCTTTAAAAAACAGATCCATTTAATACGTTACTAGTGACTCTGCCCATCGTCTTGAGTAAGCAAAAATGAAGTTGCAGTCACATAGCCAAAAAAGTGCTTTTTCCATCTGCCCACTTGTGTCTTGACATTTCCATTGCTCAGTATGCCACTATTTGCTTCCTGAATCAAAGCTTCCCCCCTTTCATCTCCAAAATACTCAGCTAAAACTCAGAATTTGGTGGATGTAATTCTTCTAAATGATAGCCCAATGCTTTGAAGTTTTTCTTCCTTACCGGAGTTGTGCAACAGGCTTCATATTTTCCTGCAGCATAATTTTGTTTAAATACTAAAATAACAAGACCTTAATGGAACATAAAATGACTACATCACTGCAGATAGCTCTTTGCTGCCAGCCATTCCTTCCAGTCTTTGCCATGCATGGCTCATTACACAGGAAACATTCCAAGTTTTCTTGTGCCCTAGCCCCAGTTTATACGTGCTATTCCTCCATGGACCATAACATCAGCCTTTTTATTCCCAGATTTTAAAACATGAAACCACTAAATACATCTTAGTATTTCTTGGTATTATTGGCATTAAATCACTACATTCAAACAGCCAAACAGAGCACATTATACATGACGGTTGTCTGAACAGGGAACACTTGTTCGTCTTTTTCTCAGTGTTATGAATGCAGGAAAAACACAAGGTGTCATTTTGGAGGCTATAAAGAAAATAGCATTCAAGCATAACTTCAGAAAGAGTTTTAGCCATTGAAACTCAACAGCCGAGGGCAACAAAAATTTCCCATGGATTTAAAATTCATAGAATTGGCAGACCTTTTGTAGAGGCAAGGGGTAAAGTTCATGCGTTTCATAGCTTCACTGACTCCAAGAAACAACGGTGCCTTTATGTACTCCTGAGCTTTTCTATAGAAGAGATCCTTCCATAGTTAGCAGAGATAAGAAATAATGCAACACAGATACAATACTCCCATACTTCTGAGCAGTATAGCTTCCTAAACACATTCATATGCTTGGTCAGCAGATATTCCATTTGTTTGGTTGAATTACAATGTTTTAAGAGTAAAAAGCCGCCTGCCACCTTGAAGAAACACTAGCTGCCTTTTGCAGTTTGGCTCCCTGTTAACTATGGAAAGAGGCAGCTCTGCTCAAAACGGATGCCTGGGAAGACATAGCAAAGTCTGAATAATCAGGCCCCAATAGGGGTCTGGCAACAAAGCCCAAAGAGGAAGTTAAAAGGATTAGCACTGTAACACTGCTTAGCATTAGTACTCCTCTCTCTCAGCCTGGGCCAAAATCATCTTCCTCCTACTAAACGTGCCCTTCACCATTTTTACTGTGCTCAGAATATCTAAGTTCACTCATGTATAACTTAACCTCCTTACTTGAGGGATAGTCACACCATTGTGCTTTATGAGCAGTTTGAGTGCGACTTGCTCATTAGCTGTGTCTGCATTGTTAACATCATCACTCAGGATGAGCCTGGTTTGGAAAGCAGTATTAGGGAAATGAGCGGTTCAAATGCATATGCTAATCCAAGGATATCTGTGCCTCTGCAAAGCAGAAGCCCTGTGCTTGCTGTATGTCTTACCATTACAGCTTTAGTTCAGGTCATGAGAACATTTTTAAGCAACCTCCCAATCCTCTCCATTAATCAAGCTTTGGTTCACATCGCTGACTGATGCTGGAGCACGTGAAGTTTCATTCTCCCGGATGAAATAACCCCGATGATGAGCTCTAGACGAGCACTTAATAATGACCTTCAGTCACTAATGAATATCCAGTCCTCAGGCCCTGACTTAGGAGGAGTACACTACAGGAGTAAAATGTGCATAGTCTGGGTATTGTGTTCCCTGCTTGGATCATTTCACTCTACAGATCTGCTGTTAACGGGTCCAGTATGACTTGCTAATGTGGACACACACTGAGTACGCCAAAAGCTCGGCACCTTCAGGAAAATCTGACTGAGGATTCAGGCATAAGCAAGTTTGGGAAGTAGGGAACACGGAGTTTCAGAAATAGAGCATATGGGGAAAGGTGAAGTCATGGGAATGGGAAAGAGTGGGAAAGGAAGACGCTGAAAGGACAGGAATACTTATGAGTGGAGTCCTGGCTTATGAAGATAAAAATACATGGTATGAAATTGGTAACATTTGTGTCGCAGGCTGAGATTCCTCTTAGGAGACCTGCAGGGTTCAATACAGCTGTTAGCCATATTACCATTCTGGATGGGAGAAATCTTTCTGAAGTCAACATTTTTGAAATCAAGTTGTCAGTTTGTGCCCTTGCTCGGTTCACTGTGACTAAATATCATAGAGTAGCACGTAAAATAAACTGTGGCATGAATTCTGCTGAACAAATCATCCCTGGATGCTAGGTGACTGTAGTACCACTCTGCAGTACTCCAGGTAGCGTCTCACCAGAGCAGAGGGGCAGAATCACCTCCCTCGACCTGCTGGCCAAGATTTCAGGGCCTTGGGACGGCTTGTCAAAGGTTTGGGAGCACAAATTGTGTTCTCCTCTGCCCTTCCAGTTTTGGGGACTAATGAATGGGTAAACAAGAAAATCGGACAGATCAACACCTGGCTCCAAACCTGGTGCTACGAGCAGGACTTTGGGTTCTATGATTATAGTTTGATCTACAGGACACTGGGCCTGCTTGCTAAGAATGGGAAAACCCTATCCCAAAAGGGGAAAAGGGTACTAGGCCAAGAGTTAGCAAGGCTCATGGATAGGGCTTTAAACTAGAAACGAAGGGGGAAGGGGATAAAACCAGGCCCACTAGTAATGAGCCTAGGGATAAAGGGCCAAGGATGGGGGTGAAATCAGTAGCCCAGCTCAAGTGTATCTACACGAATGCACGTAGCATGGGCAACAAACGGGATGAGCTGGAAGCCATTGTGCAGCAGGACAACTATGATGTAGTCGCCCTCACGGAAACGTGGTGGGATGACTGTCATGACTAGAATGCTGCGATGAATGGCTATAAGCTCTTCAGAAGGGATAGGCAAGGAAGGAGAGGCGGGGGTGTGGCTCTGTACATTAGGGAATGTTTTGATTGTATAGAGCTAGATTCCAGTGATGATAAAGCTGAGTGTTTACGGGTAAGGATGAAGGGGAAGGCAAATAAGGGAGATCTTGTGCTGGGAGTATGCTATAGACCACCCAACCAGGATGAGGAGACAGATGAGGTATTCTATAAGCGGCTGTCTGAAGTCTTGCAATCGCCAGCCCTTTTTCTGGTTGGGGACTTCAACCTGCCGGGTATCTGCTGGAAATATAACACAGCAGAGAGCAGGCAGGCTAGGAGGTTCCTCCAGTGCATGGAAGATAACTTCCTGACACAACTGGTAGGTGAGCCTACCAGGGGAAGTGCCTCACTAGACCAACTGTTCACAAACAGTGAAGGACTAGTGGGAGATGTGGTGGTCGGAGGTCGTCTTGGGTTTAGTGATCATGAAATGGTCAAGTTTTCAATTCGTAGTGATGTAAGGAGGGGGGTTAGCAAAACCTCCACCTTGGACTTCTGGAGGGTGCACTTTGGCTTGTTCAGAACACTGGTTGAGAGAGTCCCTTGGGAGATAGTCCTGAAGGGCAAAGGGGTCCAGGAAGGCTGGATGCTCTTCAAGAAGGAAATCTTAAGATCCCAGGAGCAGGCTGTCCCCAAGTGTCACAAGTTTAAAGGGTGGGGAAAATGGCCAGTCTGCATGAATAAGGAACTTTTGATGGGACTTAGGAATAAAAGGAGGGTTTACCACCTTTGGAAGAAGGGACAGCCAACTCAGGAGGAGTACAGAGATCTCATTGGGTTATACAGAGAGAAAATTAGGAAGGCAAAAGCCCGTCTGGAGCTCAACTTGGCCATTAACATTAAGGACAACACAAAAAGTTTTTATAAATACATCAACAAAAAGAGAGCCAGGGAGAATCTCCATCCCTTACTGGATGCGGGGGGGAAAGTTGCAACCAAGGATAAGGAGAAGGCTGAGATACTTAATGCCTTCTTTGCCTCTGTCTTCAATAGTCAGACCAGCTATCCCCAGTGTGTTCAGCCTCTGGACCTGGAAGATAAAGATGGAGAGCAGAACAACCCACCCATAATCCAGGAGGAAGTAGTCAATGATCTGCTTCTGCACCTAGACGCACATAAGTCTATGGGACCGGATGGGATTCACCCAAGAGTACTCAGGGAGCTGATGGGAGAGCTCACCAAGCCTCTCTCCACCATTTATCAATAACCCTGGACAACAGGGGAGGTACCAGATGACTGGAGGGTGACTAATATGACACCCATCTACAAGAAGGGTCGGAAGGAGGATCCGGGGAACTACAGGCCTGTCAGCCTGACCTCGATATCAGGAAAGATCATGGAGAGGATCATCTTGAGTGAGCTCTCACGGCAAGTGCAGGGCAGCCAAGGGATCAGGGCCAGCCAGCATGGGTTTAGGAAAGGGAGGTCCTGCTTAACCAACCTGATCTCCTTCTATGACCATGTGACCCACCTTCTGGATGCGGGGAAGGCTGTGGACATTGTCTATCTGGACTTTGGTAAGGCTTTGACACCGTCCCCACAGCGTTCTCCTGGAGAAGCCGGTGAATCATGGCATAGACAAGTGTACTCTTCACTGGATTAAAAACTGGCTGGATGGCCATGCCCAGAGAGTTGTGATTAATGGGGTGAAATCCTCTTGGCGGCCGGCCACCAGTGGTGTCCCTCAGGGCTCAGTTTTGGGGCCAGTTTTGTTTAATATCTTTATCAATGATCTGGATGAGGGGATTGAGTGCACCCTCAGTAAATTTGCAGATGACACCAAACTAGGTGGGAGTGTTGATCTGCTTGAGGGTAGGAAGGCTCTACAGAGGGACCTGGACAGGCTGGATTGATGGGCCAAGGCCAATTGTATGAGGTTTAATAAGGCCAAGTGCCGGGTCCTGCATTTCGGTCACAACAACCCCAAGCAACGCTACAGGCTTGGGGAAGAGTGGCTAGAAAGATGCCCAGCCGAAAAGGACCTGGGGGTGCTGGTGGACAACCAGCTTAACATGAGCCAGCAGTGTGCCCAGGTGGCCAAGAAGGCCAACAGCATTCTGGCTTGTATCAGGAATAGTGTGGCAAGCAGGAGTAGGGAAGTGATCGTGCCTCTGTACTCGGCACTGGTGAGGCCTCACCTCGAGTGCTGTGTTCAGTTCTGGGTCCCTCTGTACAAGATGGACATTGAAGTGCTGGAGCAGGTCCAGAGGAGAGCTACCAAGCTGGTGAGGGGTCTGGAGACCAAGCCATATGAGGAGAGGCAGAGGGAACTGGGTATGTTTAGTTTGGAGAAGAGGAGGCTGAGGGGAGACCTCATTGCCCTCTCCAACTACCTGAAAGGAGGCTGTAGGGAGGTGGGTGTTGGCCTCTTCTCCCAGGTGAATAATGACAGGACCAGAGGAAATGGTTTGAAGTTGCGGCAGGGGAGGTTCAGATTAGATATTAGGAAGAATTACTTTACTGAAAGAGTGGTCAGGCACTGGAACAGGCTGCCCAGGGAGGTGGTTGAGTCACCATCCCTAGAGGTATTTAAGAAACGTCTAGATTTGGCACTTCAGGGCATGCTCTAGTGACAGAGATTGTAGGGAGGTTTTTTTGTGTGTGTATGGTTGGACTCGATGATCTCAAAGGTCCCTTCCAACCATGAAGATTCTATGATTCTTTTGATGCAGCCCAGTATATGGTTGCCTTTCTGGGCTGCAAGCGCACATTGAGGGCTCGTGTCCAGCTTTTCATCCACCAACACCCCCAAGTCCTTCTTGGCAAGGCTGCTCTCAATCCATTCAACCCCCAGTCTGTGTTTGTCCTTGGGATTGCCCAGACCTTGCACTTGGGCTTGTTGAACTTCATGAGGTTCACATGGGCCCACTCAAGCCTGTCCAGGTCCCTCTGGATGGCATCCCTTCCTTCAAGCATACCAAATGGGTCACTGAATTACTTGCAAATGTTTAATTATATGGAAATGCTTATAAAATGGATTCTTTTAAACCTACAGAATAGAACATGTGGATTTCCTGTTGAAGTTAGTTTTAAAAACTAACTTTTATAGGCAGCATAGACAGGTAAGTGTAAATAATATTTGTCTTACAGACAAACACTTCTATTTTAATCTTTTTTAATAAGGATGAGGGGAGAACACTGCAAACTAAGAACACTGTTGGATTTAAGGCTAGCATGATTTTTTTATTGTTTTCTTAGAAATCCCAAACCTACTGGAGATGCCTTTCCCCAGACCTATTAGACCTTGCTAAAACATTAACACAGCACTCCCTCACTAAGCCTGACTTCTCAGACAGCAGCAATGCTCTATATTATTTCTATTATTCTGTATTGTTTTGCCTAGATCAAACCCATGTTTAAAATTGTTTTTTCACCTCAGTCTATTTAAAGCCTTACCACCACTTTTCTCCCTTAAACTAAAGTGAGCATCCCATGTAACACCAGGAGGCTGCAGCTTTGTACGTCAACCCATACATGGTTTGAAGATAGGGAGCGCAGATAATAAAGATTAGTTAAGCCAGGTTTTGTTGGAAACGGCCTGATTCTGCAGGTCCTCTTCTATATATCTCCTCCCTTCTTATATAAATAATAAGCCACATATTTAGAACCAGATGTCTAAAATCCAATTAATAAGATTAGTTAAGCCAGGTTTTGTTGGAAACGGCCTGATTCTACAGGTCCTTTTTTATACATCTCCTCCCTTCTTATATAAATAATAAGCCACATAATTAGAACCAAATGTCTAAAATCCAATTAATACGGTAGATAAACTTGTGCTCGCTCAGGTATTTACAATCTTCACTCTATTGTTTTTTCACACCAGTTTTCACACCGAAGCTCCTGTGTTGGTTACTAAGATACCTTGTGGCAACTCCTGTGGTTCCTCCAGCTGCAGCTGAACCTCTGCATGATGCTTTCCACTCAGTTGTAGGAAAGCTGCCCTAACCTTCTGGGCACTTGAAGGGAAGTATAGACAAGTAGTAGAGAACTAGCAGCATGAACTGATTTAATCTGCGTCCTCCCCCTGAAGTGGATATGGGATGTTTAGTGGCTGACAGGGAAGTAGAACTGGGGACCTACTACATTCCTATACCTATGTCTTTAGCTTGCAAAAGTTGGGAGTGACCACCCAAACGAGATGAATAAGTAACTCCTCAGTTACCGCATGGACACATGGGGACATGAAATTGTACCAGAGCTTCCTGTCCCGGCTTCCCATCTCAGCACATTTGCATTTAAATGATAAAGATAAACCTGCAAAATATTAAAAATACCAAACATACCAAACCTTTAACATGATGCTTTAAACCACAGCCAAATTTTGGCATAGTAAAACATCTGTGAATTGTTTCATTCACTGAAATGAAATGTTCTGAATACTTGGAAAATATGGTCAACACATCTTACACGCTCAAAGTTAAACCAATAATGCATCTAAAGTCTCGACAGAAATTCCCCAGGTCAAACTTGGGGATTTAGAGTATATTTTGTGGAGCAGCCCTTCTTAGTATGGGCATAGTCCAATTCCTAGTATAATTTGCAATTTTCCCCAAAGAATTTCCTGCTAGTGTGAGGACACCAGCAATTCATCTGCCTCATTCTGAGTCATTCTAAAGGCTTTTATGGCTTTTGATCTTTTATACCATCTCCCTTAAATATTTTATGAGATACCATAACTAACTTCATTACTTATATAATCAGGGTTTGGAGAATGGATGTTCTTTCTTTCAGTCCCTTCTGAACTACTGGAACATCATTGCTGGAATTATATTCAACAACTATACTAGAGATTGGAATCAACCCCTTGTTCTTATCTACATATTACTACTTAATTTTGCATCAGTTTTTGCTTCAGGACAATCGCTGAATGATATCTGAGCACAGCCCACTGTCGATGCCTCATGTAACCTTTAAAGCCTTTTTTCTTTACTGCTTCGAAAGGTATGTGCCTATCTATCTGCACAGAGGTGTGGCAAGGGAGGAAGAGTTAAAAAAATAAACATGTTGCTTATCTTGTTATAAAAGCTTGGGTATAAAAAAAAAAAACAAGGTACCTGCAATGTTTACCTTAAGGTAGCTAGCAAGATCCTCACTATAGTCTAGGCTAAGGATGCTTATCCACCATATCATGACTTTTCCTCTTCCAGAATAGTTAAAATACAATAGTAATCCTGTGATTATAAAACCCACCAATTTTGTTATTACTGGAGTCAGGAGAACTGATCAGATTAAGCACTTCTAACTACTGGAGGCTTGCTCATCAACAATGAAATACAAATATTCCTCTCTTTAATAAAATCAAAATATTTCATATTTTAAATTTCATTAAATCTCTTTTATATCATCTGGTCTGACACAAGATTTCACAATGAAATTATGTTTTCAAAAGTTCATGTGAATTCTTCACCTCCTGTTTTACTGGATATTTTAATTCCAGTGAGTATTTCAGTCTCATTCACATATCACAGGAATAGATCAATTTTTTTTGGAGAGAACAGTTCCCTGTTGAGAAGTTCAGTTTCATCAAAATATACACATTTTACAGGAGTATGTCAACTTGAATTAAATGTTTTAAGGAATAAGACAAAAAGAATTATTTCAATTAATTTTGCTATTTATTAAATACAAATATTTTTGTTTTACATATAGTATGTAGAATAGCATATTTAGTGCTTTTAATATAGTCAAGTTGAAGGAAGTAATTGTTCAGTCCAGATGCATCTCAGAACAGAAGAACTTAAGAATTATTTTGGGGTTCTGTCCTCTGAAAATGAAACAGTTTTCATAGGCTGATTGGTTTGCTGGGGAAGAGGGTACCATTTTAAGAGAAGCATATTCCACAAAGACACAGTATATATTTCAACCCTACGGTAAGAAGCTGTCTCCTAGGCCTTCTTAAATCATCAATATCACCTATACTTACTGCTCTTTGTAAGTAAAACTGCAAGTAAACTTCAAGAAGTCTTTCAGTCATTCTTATAATCTCCTTTTTCCAGATAAGACCAAGGCATGACAAAATTTTCCAAAGGCGCTGGTATGTCATTGTCCAGTTCCCCTTCCTGATTAACAGTTCATTTCAGCTAGCTGCTGTGGACTGGCTGTTCCTGAAACTCTCTCAGCAGCAGTACACCAGAAAGTCGTAGCTGCCCTGGACCACACATAGAATCACAGAATGGTTTGGGTTGGAAGGGACCTTAAAGATCATCTAGTTCCAACCCCCCTGCCATGGGCAGGGACACCTCTCACATCAGCCAACACTCTACTGACACAAAAAGCACCCTCTCCTCCAACTCTATGGAGACAAGTCAAGCCAACAGCATGTATCATCAACAACCAAAGGTATGATGTTAGGTCATCGTTTTTAATCAAACACAATCTTCAATATCATTAGAGCCACCTTATACAGCTTGTCAGCCTAGGGCACAAGTGGCAACAGCCACGGACATTTGTTTGCTTATTCCCATTCTCCTAACCTCTTAATCTCTCAAACTTCTCCTGCCTGCAAAATAAAGTAGTGTAGCATGGAGACTCTCTTATTTGATATAAGCAGACTTTCAGCAAAACCCTCCTATACTTCCTTTTAAAAAAAATCTAGGTCTTTCAACAACAACAACAAAATAGGAACAAAACACCCAAATTGCTACAGTTTACCCATGTGCCATTTTGCATCCTGCTTCTGAAACGAGAGTTGAAAGGCCAACATATGTGACCAATAACTGCTATTCAGAGTTAAGCTCTGCAAACGGTGACTGACGTGGAGCCGGGCATGCCATTAGCCAAGGGAGTTATCAACTATAGACCAGCCAAAATAAACTCTGAGAAATTTCCTCGGGGTGTTAATCACTCTGAGTATCACTCTTTCCCACACACTAGGCAAAGATTCTTGACCTTCTGATTTGGAGCAAACCCACCCTTATTAATTAAATAATTTGTCCATTATCACCTGAAGACATGCGTAACCTTTTCACCCTACACAAGAAAGAGAATGGAGTAAGTAAACAAAAGTCTATTGTAAATATTACTAAATCCCCCAGCTTGTTTGATTTGCTACAGCGCATATGCCATCCTAATACCACTTAGTGTATATCTGCACAGCAAAGAACGTTAACGTGTATTCTTTAAATCTCCAATGGGTGAGTCTTTGCACAGCACTTTCAAATGAAACAGTCCAAAGCTGGGAAAAAGTCAGTCACCTTTCAACTCTAAAGGCTGGACTTATGCCTGGCCAGAAGTACAGCATTGTACAATATCTGTCCACATCATATAAGCTTCTAAGTGGTGTCATATCTTTCACGGTACTTTTTACCAAGAAGACGTATCAAAACATCAAACGTCTTTATCATAAAAACTAGCTTTTCCTATATAACTGTAATTGTGAAATCATGTGGGAAAAGTTTAGTTTTGGGGAGTAAGAGTTTTCATGCATTTGCAAACTAAAGCAACATAGATTTGTTTTTTCTGTCTACTAAAAGCCACATTGTCATTTCTGCAGGGCGAGTCTTTCTTCACACAGCAGAAGAGCTACAAGATCATCAGGAGTAAGGGTCTTATAATTGGGATGAAGCCATTTTTACCAGTACCTTACGGTAAAAAAAATTCCCAGATTTTTTTACATCGATGCTACCCCATAAGTCTGGCTTACAAATTTTAGAAATGAAGATGCATAAAGTTATTGGTACATGTGACTTTTTAACTGATTATTTATACTTTCAGCCCTCACACGCAAGGTTTCAGCACTTGGTAGAACATGTTTATTTACACACTATGTAATGACCTCGAGATTAAAATAGCCAAAAATCTTGAAGTTTGCTCAGAAAACTAAGCCTTAAATTCTAGCTGCTTTTAAAAACCCAACACCCCAGAATATTTAAATGTCTTTTAGATACCCATTAGAAAGAAAAGCGTGCTGGCTAGCCAGAGAATTTATAAAACAAAACTCTGCTGATCATCCCATTACACCTTTGCACTGCAAAGGAAAGGAGCCTGTAAAGGACAGGTATCATCAGGGACTGTCCTTTCAAGAGAGATAGGTCAGACAGTTTAATGGAGAAAGAATGGGATGCTACAAAGGCTGTTGTGAGTGTTTAACCCTTTTGTATGGCTTTGGAGGTCTTCTTTACCCTCCTTACCTTTCTGTCTGCTGCCTTTCTTCTCTTTGCCTCCAAGCTCTTGAAGTTTATGAACTATTCCTCTTTCTTGCATCTGTGCTTACCAAGGCAACTTCTGGTCCTGTAGCACCAAAAGTCCTATTTTCATCCTCAAGGCTTTCAAACAAGCTTCGTTCACAGTTTCTGTATAAAGGCTCCTTCCTCGGCTTTCCTAGTGCAATTTTCAGAAGACAGCCTGGTAATCTTTTCCTTCTCTGCAGGCTCCTCCTGGTCTCCTCTCCCACATAGTTGTTTTCCCTCTGGGCCTCTCTTTGTCCCTCTCTTCTGTGCTTTATTTTCTGAGTAACCTAGTCTAGTCTCAGGAATGCACCCTGGTATTTTAAAATGTACTGCTGTCAAGAAAAATACAGAGCTGCTTTCCCTGTTGCCACACAGGAACAGCACACAAGCAGCCAGAGCTGCCTCTTTCTTTCTCTTTCTTTTCCCCTCCTTTTACATCTTCTCAAGTACCTCAGGAAGGCAAACCCATTTAGTCTTTCCCTGGTGTAGCACCAACCAATGGCACAGACATCGGCCAAAAGACATTTGCAAAGACTCAAAAATATTTTCAAGCTGAGGATTTTCAAGGAAAATTTCCAATTCCAGTTTAATGACAGAAGAACACTGACCAGGACAGGAGTTCCAGGTTGGCAAAGCCTACCTCCCTGATGAGGTTAAAAGCACATTCAAAAAGGAGAGGGGTTGAGATGGCATTTCCCCTCTTTCTTCAAGACCCCTCTCTTCCCCCTCCAAGTTCACAATTCTGTGAGCTCTAGTGTTGTCCAGATGTCTGGGAAAGGAGCAGGACATTAAAGACAGAAGCCAAAAAACTGGGGGTAGTGAAATGAGGATGCAGGAAGAGAAATCCTAGGGCAGGGACAGGGTTGCAGGAGCAAGGCTCGATCCAAAGATGTAAAAACTCACTGGACTAGGGAGAATATACTGGAATTAGTCTGAAAACTGAATGGAACCTTAGGGAAAAAATCAGTACCATTGATTATTAGTCTCTCTTGGGGCATACCTACTTCATCAGACCAAGACAAACAGGGAAATAAAGTACATTTCTCCACAAACCTCTTTTCTCTGGTAACAGTTTCCAGATTTTCTAGACCACAACAACACAATCTGTCTTCCTAAAGCTAACTCCTCTACAATACTTAAGGTGTAAGTTCATAGAAACAGACAATAGAAAAAATAATGGAAATAGAGAAATTAGACAAGATCCATGATCTAATACCCCAGGATTTCTGGTCCAGAAAGACAGATGATGCTTGAGAAACAACTAAAGCCTTTTGTGGGCAATCATGCAATAAAATCAAGCTAAAGGGGGAGAGGTTTGGGGGTTTTTTTGGCGTTGTTTTTTTTTTTTTTTATGTTGGCCAGGAAGCCTCTCTTGGAGGCTGTAAAGTAACTTTCTCAACACAGCCATAATATGAGCTTTAACAAAGATAAATGTAATGTCCTGCACCTGGAAAGAAGCAATCCCAAGCAGCAGCACAAGCTGGAGACTGATGGGCTGAGGAGCAGCTCTGCTGAAAGGGCCCTGGGAGCGCTGGAGTGCTGGCAGACAGCGAGCTAAATGGGAACCAGTGGTGCGCCCTGGCAGGGAAGGTGGCCAGCAGTCTCCTGGGCTGCACCAGCAAGAGTACAGTCAGTAAACCAAGGAATACGGCTATTTCAATCTACTTCGCACTTATTAGGCTGCACCTGGAATACCGTGACAGTTTTGGTCCCCTCAGTTGCAGAAGTTAGGAAGTGGAGGCCACCAGGATTATTAGGGAGTTGGGGAACTTGACAAATGAAGAAAGGCTGGAGGGACCAGGTTTGCTCAGCCTGGAGAAGAGAAGGCTCAAGGGGGATCCAATCACAGTTCTTGAATATCTAAAAAGTTAGTTATAGAGGGAATGGAGCTATTCTCTTCACAAGGATGCCCGCTGACAGGACAAGAGGCAATGGGCACGAGCTGCTTCGAGGGAAATTCTGACTGGATATAAGAAAAAAAATTCTTCCCCATGACAGCAGCTGGAGATTGGAAGAGGCTGCCCAGGGAAGCAGTGGACTCTCACATGCTGGAAATGCTCAAGATTGTTTGAATAAGTTGCTGTAGCAACCTGTGTTGAAGAGAAGGTTGGACCAGATAATCTCCAGAGTCCAATCAGAACTTTCTGTGAATCTCTATCCCTGCACAGTCTTGCTAGCTATATCAAGAGTGTTGTCAGTCCCTTCTCCCTCAAGCATGAGGCTTCTACTGCTCTGGGGATACGTGATATTTATTACCAGTCATCACTAACCTTCCATAAGCATAATCTTTCATAAGTTTTCACTTCAGTTCTCTTTAAAGGGAGGAGGAGCATGGGAGGTAATATCAGACTTCTCCCATGACAGTTTCTTTCATAGTCAAGACATTCAAGAAGAGTTATATTATGGGAGGATTTTTTAACCTTCATAACAAGGCTTAATTAGGGATCAAGAGCAAGTGTTATACCACAGAAGAGACACCTCTGAACACTCATTCTTATCGGGCTTTTGTTCCAATTAAGCTGGTTAGCAAGGGAGATAAGAGCATTTGCCTCTGAAGTACAGACATTACAATTTTAAATTTTACTTCAGCTGAAAAATCTGAGTAAGCAGGACCTCCTGAAGACTAGATATGTTTGTGAAGAAATGGTAAGGAACCTGTACAGCTTTTACCTCATTAAAATATTTCAACACTGCAAGGAGTAAGCTCATGCTGAAACTCAAGCCCAAATTTCTTATTATTCAAGACAATATGAATGAAAATAAAACTTGTAAAACCATTCAGGAAAGAAAGCCTGGTTTTGCTCTCACAGTATCAACTGATCTGGTCAGCAACTGTCACAAGGGTGTGAATTTACTCACAGACATACTTCTCAAATAACTACTGTAACACTGTATTTTGAAGGAAGATTCCATCCCACCTCCCCAATACCACTGACTTCAGCAGAAGCAAAATCAGGCTTCAGAGCTGCCCATTTTGGATCCAGCAAGGCTAAGAAGCAAAAGGTGCAACCTTGCAATACCCTACATTGGTTACACACCAGTAAGGGACATAGCTGTGGGTGGATAGGTAAAGCTAAGGAAGAGACAGAGCTTTCCTTTGCTAGCAGTTACCAAAATACCGTAATGGGCTGTAACAGCAACAGATTATTTTGCCGTTAGAGCAAAGAACAGTAGGATTTAATCCTCTAGTTGTTCCCTGATGTACCACCATTTGAGTCCAGGCAAACAAAAAGTCTTGCCTTACAAGTCCAGATGGCAGGGGAGGAAAAAATACAGCGTAAACAGATACGAAGGGCAGTCCTGGCAATTCTGATGAAGGCTAAAAAACCAATCTCAGTTTTTCCAAGAGAAATACTGATGACTTCATATGACATCTTACATTTCACAAGGAAGGTACATGGCATGATTCCTTTAATCCACTCTATTGTATACAAGCATCCAGGTAAAGTTAAAAATGCTATTTTATAGCAATGAAAAACCTGCACAGGAAAGGTGTACGTGGCTACATGAATTAGCACAATCATTCTTTATTCATTAACTTTAATGAGTTGTACATGCAAAAGGGACAAGATAATTTTCAGAATTTGTAGCCACAATTTTGCTATGACTAAATTCACTCCTTTTTGTTGCACAGAGGACGTATGTAAAAGTGAAGCCAGTTTCAGAAGGTTTTGTTTTGTATGTTTTTCCTAGATCTCTAGAATTAGCCTGAAGGATCCTTTTACAGAGTACATAAATATATATAAAATATTAGGACAACACTGTGATGCAAAAAGGATCTTAAATTGCCCATCCAAGGAGATGACATAATGAATACTGACATAATTTCCAAGCAGCAAAGCAAAACTAGGTCAAATCACATTGACCTATCTAACATAATAAGCCTTTTTTTTCAGATTTTTACAATGTAGACTGTGTCTGCAGGCATTAATGTCCCCTGTTATCAATGTACAGTGTTGTCACTCTGCTTTAATGTCTTATCACCATGTTGTGTTAATTAGACCAAAACAATATAGTGCACTTTTGAACTGCTTAACTCCCAGTTCGAAATCTCTGCCTAAACTATACTACTGAGGTTATCCAGTTAGAAATGAAGTCATTAATTCTTTATGGTCACTTTTTTCAATAGGTGCTACTAAGGCTGGTGTAATAACGTAACTTTGCATACAGATCAAAATCTAAGCTTCGTAAGTTGCCTATTATTTGTCAAAAACCAGGTCCGCACAGCTAACATCTGCCAGCAAGCAAAGTGCACGCTAATTCTGATGCCACTCGACACAAGGCAGAACCCTGGCATATACACTCTCCTGAGCATCATGTGGACAAATCTGCTCGGTGCTTGGCCATCACGTGTCCCTCTGAAGCGCTTTGTCCACACGTGGTGCTCTGAAAGGGACAGTCCCTTCCCTTGCTCAGGGCAGCCTTCCCTTCCCTCACTCTTGCTGTTCCTCTGCACGTCAGATTTACAGCACGCGTATTTTCAGTGAGACTATAAACAGAGTTCTGTAGGTTTCCACCTACAGCCTCTCCTGACTCCCAAAAGAGCAGAAACAGAAGTGAGAGCCATATCTGTCTGTATCCCTGCCTCCAGAGCTGAGGTGGGACCAGAGACCAGGCTGAGAACTTGAGGCCCCAGCTTCCCAGGGAAGGAGGAGAAAAGCTGAGGCAGGAGACAGAGGCAGACCTCGGTGGTCCACAAAGCAGATGTCAATAGAGTTTACGTCTTCCGCTAGAATACGTAGATTTTGCAATAAGGCCATAATCTTAGGGGGGGAAACTCAGTAAGTTCCAATGATAAAGCCCCTTCCAAGGCTTTTGAAGCTTGCTTGGTGATAAAGAGTACCTTGAAACTGGGATCCTGGCTGTTCTTATGACAGAGTGGCTGGATTTGGCAACTCCAATTCTAAAGACATATATATATATGCATGTGTGTGTTTATATATATGTAAATGTGTGGTGTTTCTCTTTTCTTTTTGTTTTCTTCTTCTTTTTTATGTCTCCAATTACCTCTCAGGAAGAAAAAAAAAATAAACAAAACCAACCAACCGAAAAAAACCCCAACAACAAAAAAAAGAGGGATCATGTTTCCATATGGACAACTACTAAAAAAAAAGAATTTTTTTGAGAGCCATTTTGCCATAAAATACTGATTTCCCCATATGTTTTTGGAAGAAAGCACCGGCCTCAGCTAACGCTCAGAATAAATTTGCTAATAAGAAAGCAGAGATGGAGACCTCAGACATGGTCAGGGGGAGGGTCTCAGCAGAGCAAGCTCCCTCTTCACCCGAGTCTTAAGTAGTGCATCGGCTGGCCGATGGATTAGGATCATAAATGAGTCCAAGCTACCTCTCTGGTGGGGGGGGGTCTCTCAGAGCTCCTGCTGCAGCTGGTCGGTAATTAAATACCTGCAGACCCGAAGAGCCAAGTTAATGCCATTAGTCACGGGCACCTGGTCAGGACGCAGGGGTGCCGAAGGGAGGCGGCGGGCGCTGCCGAGGGCCCGCAGGTGCAGGGGCAGCACAAGGCGGCTGGGCTGCAGCCTGATGGGAGGCTGTCGGCACCACCACAGGCATGAGAAATAGGTCGGCCCCCCTGCCCTGAAATGTGGAGCAAATCTCAGAGCGTGCCACCAGCTCCTTTCTGGGGCAATGAAATACTGCCTCCGTAAATATTTTCATTACAATCTATCACACTACAATGAAAAATCCTATCAGCCCCGTGGACCTCCTCATTTACTGTCCCCTAAGCCAGGAGTCAAAGGCTGGGCTCTCTTTTATTTGTTTTACTATCTTCAAATTGTTCTTGCACCCAGCTATCTCAACACTTATGCAATCAAAAAAGTTTTATCATACTTCAGGGCCAAACAAACATCGCCTGTTTGCCAGCTTTTTTGTCCTCCCACATCCCCTTGGGAAGATATAAATAATAATGATAAACAACCATGACACGACAGCAAATCGGAAAGAATTTTAAAGAATTAAAAGCTATTTTTATTGTTTAGAAAAGAGATCAAAATCAGCTTCCTACCCTTTAGCGCCTTTCCCAGCTTTCAGACAGGGTGGATTCTGCACTGCAAGCCAGGGATCTCGGGGATATACAGTAATTCCTTACAGCTTGCTAAAGCATTACAAGCTCTAAGCTGCACAACAGTAATAAAAGACTTCGAACCCAAGAACAGGCTAAAGAATGGAGCTCCCTAAGAAGTCTGAAATTCAGTTCAAACAAACGCCGGCGCGCATTCAAAAGGCTATTCACATGGTCGTATGCGAATACGGGTCTGCTCCTTTCTCTCAGCTCAGTCTTCACCCACAGCCAAACCAAACAGTTTCTCCAAACGCTGAAGCATTTCCTGAGCTCCAGCACATCCCCTCAGCATTTACCACCGCCAGCTCCTCGTTCCCAGCAGTTCGTTTTCCTTGACCCCAGGCTCCAGCAGACCCCTTACCTCTGGTGCTACTCTGCGGGAGGCACTCTGAGGTCTGACAACTTTTTGCAGAGCTCAGAAGCTGCTGAAGCCCTCCGTGCCGCTGCCTGCCTGCTTCCCCGTCCCCTCCCCAGCGGGGAAGCCCCGGGACCGGGCAGCGGTGGGAAGCCGGCAGCCAGTGCCGGGCAGGCGGGAGGGAGAGAGCCGGAGCCGGATCTCATCAAAGGTAGGAGGCCTGGTGGGGATCAGAGAGAGGGAGATACACATCTAAATAATTCAGAGGCTAATAAAAGCTTTAGGTTGGACTCTGTTCGAGATGCGAGAACGAGGCTGAATTTCGATGCCTTTCAGGCTGCCATCGACGCAGAATGCTGTGTTACCTAATAGCCCGGCACTGACGAACCAACATCATTTTAAGAGTATTCCACATAAAGTTAATGAGGAAAGTGACTATGCCTGGTTTTGTATTTTTATAGCTTTAGCTTTAGGTTGAAATTTTATCAAGTGAAGGTTTTGAGAACTTCAAGTCTGACCTCTACAGGTAGGATGCTGAAATAGGTACAGTATCTTTTGATAGTGAATTGTGCGCAGGACTTTTTAGAAATTGGAGAAAGGTAATGGATCAGATGTACTACATAACGTCAGGTTATCATCACTGCATCTCTAAAGCCGTATTTTAAAAGCACTGCTACCTGTAGCATCATCTGTGGTAATTTGGTTCCTGCAAATGCTTTCTTGCAAAATACATAGACGGTGCAGCAAGAGCAGAAAAAAACACACCCAGCATGAACATTTTAACATTCAAAAGTGTTACAGGGTTTTGCTTCTGCTTTTTATTATCTCTCCCAGTCCTTCCCAATCTTCCCTATGATCTGCTCTTTCAGAGCTACAGAAACAAACGTCACTTTGAAACCGATAACATCCATTTGCGTTTTGCAAAACTGATGTTTTTAAATGCCCTGATTGGTGCCACCTTTTTCTAATCAGAACCAACCATTCTAACAAACTACCCTTTGTCCGGGGATCCCGTCCCCTCTGTTCCCACCAACCTACAGCACATGTTGCTATAGCTACCCTGCATGTCTATTTACCACACAAGTGATCAAAGGGAGCAGACAACACGCATACACACACGCACAAAAAAACCTCGCCAGGCTTCCTACCGAGCAATGTCCAGCCGCTAATTAACTGATACACTCCCAGCCTGCGGACCCCGTACACTTGTTTTCTTTATTCTGAGTGGTACACAAAAAAATAAAAGCAGCATTCGCCAAGATGCTCATTCTTCCCTTACAGACCAAACAAACACCAAAACGTCCCACGATGAACTTTAAAAGAGAATTTCCTAAAGCGCGGCTAAAGATTACAGCACTACAGGATAAGAATACAGCTTTTCGACTGAGGAACACATTAAGAATTTTAAAAGGTATGCAGAAGAAAATAGGAAATAAGAAACACATGCTAAGAACTTAAACAGCTGTAAGGAAAGGGCATGATTTTGAATTTGCATGTGTTTTGCACTGAAATTGTATGCAGCATTTATTCACTTGGTGAATTATATGCATGCTAAAAGCTGTATGACTGCAGTCATGACAAGTAATTGTAGTGGCTTTATGTGCACAGAAACACAGTTTTTCATTTTTAGGTGGCCTGTCAGTTAACAGTCGTCCTGTTGAACCTCTTAATGTGACAAAGGGCTCAAGTCTGCCTTGATCAAAGTCAATGGGACTTCAACAGAAAGAGGCCAAAATAAGGAGTTGCATTTGTTGTCAATGACACTCCCACGAGCTGCACACTTCAGGGATATGTTGTAGGCAAAAGTATTAAAATTCATCAAACATTTGATTTTGTGTGAAGTAGGCTTAGGCAACTTAAAACAGAGCCCACAGTGCCCTCTCCAGTTCTGCAGCAAATTCGGGGAATACAGCCACTTAACTGTGTCCAGCCACACGAAACCACTGCTCAACTACATGAAGGCTGAGCATCTGCTCAGGAGTTTGCATCACTTGCAAGATTCCTTACTTAGGATTTTCTTTTAAAGTAATAAACTGAACCGAGTACTCTGCAAAGCAGAAAACGTTACCTTGCAAAGGCGCTTTTTTGTCAGCTTAGTAGGGTTTGTGTCTTGCAACCATGTTAGGTACCTTTAAAAAAATTGCACTTCTGCTTCCTAACACTAGCCTTATAGCACACCCAAATGTGTGGGTGTGCTAGTGTGCTGTAGCACACACCATCTCCTGTGGATGCTTCAACTTTTAGAGGTACACAGTGAGCAGTGCACTTTCCCAGATGTCACATGCACAGCAATAAGATACAAATTTTCCCATTTTGGTTACTGGAGCTTGTATGTGAGGTCATTCTATCAGACAGCAAGGAGACACCTCTTGCTGAGGTTTCCAATTACCACCTAAAAATGACTGCTTCTTCGTACCACCTCATTTACAAATCTCAACGCAACATTTACACCAGCCCTTGTTACCTGCTAGAGACTATTGCCCTGGCACAGTGGTAAAGTAGGCCGGATCTTATCAACTCAACAGGCTGCATATTACATTTCTACAGTAGCTCCTGCACTTCTGTTGGGGAAATTAGTGCATTTTGTCTTGCTGCGTGCTGTTGTTCAGTACCTGTGGGCTGCCTTTGGGCCAGAAGAGTCATCGGCATAATACACAGTTTCATGCCAACACCTGCAACACGCTGTCTGCTTGGTGGTTAACTCCGCGCCCCCAAATTAAGCGATAGCTCCCACCGAGAGCCTCTCAAAGTGGGAGCACTTGCTCCCAGAGCCTGAGAAGAGGAAGGAGTTAACGCACTCCCCCACTGCCTTCCAGCAAGCTGGTGTAAGGATGGGGAAGGGAGCACCAGGATAGGGCAGGGAAAGCAACAGGAGAGGTAGGGAGAGAGGATCACAAGGTGGAAGAGCAGGTAAAAAAAAGCTCTCTGTTACTCTGAACGGGAGGGCCATAAAAGGGCCAACAGAAAAATCACCTCCTTCATATTCCTCTTTCCCATAACAATTTCAAACCAGAAGCGGGAGCGAGGGCTCCAGCTGCACATGCCTTTCCTGCTCCTAAGTGGCTGCTGGAATGGATTTCCTAAACATTTTGTACGGTTAGTTCGTAGCTCATCACGACCTTCAGTTCCCAGTAAAACGAGAGGTCTGCTGACGGGGGTGGGAGGTCGATGTCCCCCTGTCCCCCCCCCCACCCGTGACTTCCAGCTCCCAGGATTTTGTCCCTCAGGCCCTAGCAGCGCGCACAGACTAACCCCCCCCCCCTACCCCCCCGCCAACCTGAAAATATTCGCGCGCAACAAACCACCCAAACCCGGAGAAATACTCCTGAATCCTTCACTTGGAGGGATGGAGCGGGGGGGGGGGGGGAGGAACCGCACTCGCAGGCAGGTGTTTAAACAAACTCTGGCAGCGCTTCAGCGGCCGCTCCCCAGCCGCCCCCCCGGGGGGAGGCACGGCGGGGCGGGGCGGGGCGGACACGGCGGGGCCGGGGGTGATGCGGGTCCGTCCCGCCTCGGGAACGCGCGTCCCCCCCGCATCGCTCCGGCGGGGTGGGGGGAGGGAGGGGGGAAGCAAACACCTACGGGGAAGGGCCGGGCTCTGCAAGAATGAGCCCGCCTGTGCTTGCACCTCTTCTTAGGCTGGAATGTCTCCCTCCCTCCCTTCCCCCCCCCGCAAAAGAGGAAGAGGAGGGAGGGTTCGTGTGTGCATTAACATCCCCCCCCGCCCCCCCCCATCCATTCTGACTTACCCTGCTCTTTCAGCCCACCGCCTCTGAACCTTCATCACCCATGCTTTAGGTAGAAATATTTCAGGAGAAGAAAGTGCATGTTTCACGGAGCACGTTTTACTTTCTGTTACTGCCATGCTGGAACGCCGCTTCTGCCGCTTTCTCATTCCTCGTGGGCAACCCCCTGTGCCAAAGTACCCTCTTGTGGTGATAATGATTTCTGAGGACAACGTGCATCCAACTGACCAACTTCAGCTATGCAGTATATGAAATGCCCTTCATTTTGCTTCCCAAGGACAAGAATTCCCCTCTCTCTTTAAAGAGCTCTAAAAGTAATTTTTTGGGCTAGTGGGAGAAAGAAACACCTTTCCTCCTCCCGTCACCTGTAGCCTCTCTTTCTTCACCCTTCCCCATCTCCTGTAACTTATAGAAAACTGGAGTAAGGGGGCTGAGATTTCTCACCGTGGAGAAACTGAGCGGAAAACAAATGCTCCGTTTGCCCTACAGGTGCAAAATCCTCACACATGCATTCCCTGGACATGTACTATAAAAGTCCCACTGAGAGCTGAATGAATAACGCCCACACAGAAAAGAACCTAGGAAACTTCTCTCATTTCCTCCTATTTACCCATTGCCTACCTAGAAAATAACATATTAAGTGCAAGTTTCAGAAGTGGACTGGCAAGGCTTTTTAAACTGGGACAGATCTCTGATTCAGTCTTAAGATGCAGCCCAGCCAGTTTTCCTTGCTCCCACAAGGCTCTTCTAACCGCACATTGTTGTTGTAAAACTATGAACAGCGAGAATCAAAAACATTTTGCCACTGTGCCTTTTAACGGCGAGAACGAGAATAAAAGCTCCTTTTGTCTCCTCAGGTGAATAGAAGTCTTAAAAAAACCCTCCTCATTTGAATAATCTTAGAAAAAAAATCCCTAGAAAACCCATCTTAAAGTACTTTTGTGAAGCTGTAAGACAGCTTGAAACTACTACATTTTAAAACAATCAGAAGATTAAAGCACTGGCAGGCAAGGAACTCATGCAGAGCTGTTTAATAAATTATCCCTGGGCTGAATTATTGGCATATTTAGGCTTATAACACAGCAAGTTCTTTCCCTCTCGCATGTCACAAACAGGGCTGCGAGACAGCCTACACAATGCACTTAAACCATGGCAAACTGGAAGTGATTTACATCCCTCGCAAACCGCTTTCATGCCCCGTACAACCCCGAAACACACAATGACCTGCATGGCATCACTGCCGACCGGGAGGATTAAGTAAAAACCTTCAAATCGGTTAATTTTTTTTTTTTTACTCTTTTTTTTTTTCTTCACCCTGGAAACTTACTTCTGACAAGGCTAACAAACAAGAAGGCGGAAAAAAAAAAAAGGCAGATGGAGCTCCGTAGGGGTTGGTACTGATACCACCCGGGGCCGGTGAGGCGAGGAGAGCCCCGACAGCCCCCGGACGGGGCTGTCGGGGCTCTCCTCGCCTCACCGGCCCCAACAGGCAGCGTCTCCTTACCTGCCTCATGGTGAGATTCCCATCATCCATCCAGCTGGCAAGGGGCTGCTCACACCGCACTGCTGTCGGCCGGGCAGAAATCCATCAAGTTTCCCACCGTAATTTGGTGGACTTGGCAGCGCTGGGTTAACGGTTGGACTTGATGATCTCCAAAGGTCTTTTCCAACCTAAACGATTCTACATAAGCAAGTTCCCCCCCACCCTCCTCCTCCTCCTACCTATTTTTTTTTTTTCTTCCCCCCTTTTTATCCTTTGCTGGGGGGACTCTTCTTAAGACAATGTCAAGTTTCCCAACCTTCCTTCCCCAGCCTATTAAAAGTCGGGAGCGGGGAGGCAACTGTCCGCCTGGCTCTTATTTCAAACCGCAGCCCAGGGATGTAGTAGTTGGCTGAACTGGGCCATGAAATAGCCTCGCCAATCAGGAGGAAGGGGAGGGAGGCAGAGCACATAAAGGCTGCCTACACGAGGATTAGGAAAGCTTTCAAGGATTTAAAAGACTGAAAGCAGCTGGAAACAGTGTCTAGGGCTACAAAGAGGGAAGTCAATTTGCGGTGTAAGAGATTATTCCCGTTCTCGTCTAACTGCTCTGGGTCTGCTTGGAGCTTAATGGGCTCCCAGGACTTCAGCGAGAAAATGTAAATGCCCAGCGAAACTACCAAAACATCCGAGTGGCGCAGAAACACTGAACAGCCACCCGGTAAAGTGGCAATATTCCCTAGCAGTTGGATCCACATGCGCTCCAGAAGCACCGATTTCCTCATGTCAGATTAAAAAGTAAATTACATAAGGACATGAGGAGGAAGTAGTAAAATACAGTCTGCCATCTACATCAAGAGCAAATGCCTGTCTGCCGGAAGGAACAGAAGGATGCCTGTGCATCCATAGGCTTTGGAAATGTTTTGCTGCAAAGCTTTGTCTCGGTGGCAAATGTTTAATCAACCTTAGCACTAGCGTGTTACCTGCTTTCCCTTCTTTAGGGAGGGCGTTTTCCTCATTCCTGAAGCTTAGTTCCTTGTCCAAGATAACACTGGACCCCAAAGGCGACTTTAAAGAAAATAATAATAGTAGATATTTTATTTTTTTTTTAGATTTTAACAACGAGATGAGCTTCTATCTGCTGCCCCTCGGTGGCTTTCATTAAAATAAACCAACAAAAGGCAAAAAGAAAAACTCCAAATCTGAAGTGCCACTGCTGCTTGAGTTACACCTTTCTTGGGTAAAAAACCAAAACAAAACAAAAAACCCAGAGAAATACAAACCTGCAAATTCATACCACCCACTCTTCTCCAAATTCTTTGAATCTAACTTAATATCAGTTCAGAAGCCTGTCAGTCTCTCTGTTCCACTCTAAATGGAAATCTGTCTTTTGATCTCAGGGGACAATCAGGCAAATCTGATGTCCGAAGAAAAGTCCCAATATCATGGATTTGCTTCTGCAAGAGCTTTATCTGCCAAGGCAAAAAGTAGTCACTATCCAGAAAAATTCCTATCAGTACAAGAAATCTTATTGAATTGAGCTGCAGAAAAAAAGCGTTACAATGATGTGCTGCCAGGATTTTAATTAAAGGCTTCCTAAAATATATTTCCTTTTAACTTATGATAAGCTCCAGCACCGGGTATGTCACAGGGAAAGAAAGAAAAAGTTTGAAGTATTTATTCATTTGCTTTCCCATTTAAAGACAACAATGATTGTTCTCCTAAGTGCAACCAAGAAAGTAGTTTGCATAGTATTAGCACTGGCCAGCTCAGAAGCAAGGCACGGATGGAGGGAAAATGTGATTTAAAGCACTATTGCACCTCATCCAGGGCCGACCGTGCTCTTGCCTGGTCCATGTCCTCAGGTGGAAGGACCCAGTTATGTGCTTTAACATTCAACAGAAAACAGCTATCTCCAGGGATCAACGCGGCACGTTGCGTAAGGGCAAGACCAGCCATTTACACTAGCCCACGTGGAGACAACTTAGCGACCCTCCAGCGACGGTCTAGTCCTGCACACTTGCCCAAGGGCCCCAAGCAGCTGCAACGCACAGAGCCGGGTACATTAAGAGCACTTAACAGGAATGCTTGTCCTCTGCTCCCCAAACATAGCTCGGTGGCCACGTGTCACTTGAAATGAGTATGTGGTATGCGAAGACCTTTTACTGCGGTTAAAGCTAGGGGAATCCTCTCCAGGGTGCATTCAAAGGAAGCATAAAAATTCTTTTCTGAAGTAATTACAGCCTTAGGGATAAACTTCCCCAGTGAAAGCGATTTAGCAAAAGGTGCAAAACTTACAAAATTAATAAGGATTATAAAGTATTCACCCCAAAACCTGGTATTTTGTTTCAGGACTTTAAGACGGGGATTCTGAGGACTGTTCCACAGTTTCACGTGGAAACATAACAAAAGACTCAGGAAGAACTCCAACATTAAAAAAGATAAAACAGTTGCACACCTTTTCACATACAACATGCACTCCTTACAGGCTGGCTGGGAATTGCATTTTTCTGAAAACTGCAGAATGTGGCATCAAAAAATGAGTTAGTTCTATAGGATGAAAAAGGCAAAATCATTAAAATAAAAAAAATTGTCAGTGACACACGTTCAGGGTGGGGTGCAGACTATTTTTTTTAATTGAAATAACCAAGTGTCATAGACAGCCCCCGTTCTAATTCTGCCATTCACTTTCCACCTTTGAGGAACACGCTTTGTGATCAACCCGCACGGCAGCAGTACTATCGCATGCGGTAAATTACGAAAACTAGCTCCTGCACTTAACTTCTTAAGATCTTTTGAGTGGCATGAGAGGAAGAGAGAGGGTCCACATCTGAATTGGTTTTGAGGGCAGTCAGCGTCCGAAGACACAATGGTGCAGCTAGGTGTGAGGAAGAGGAATTGCCCCTTGGGATGCAAGAAAAGGCAGGTGCTGTTTTTTACACCTTCCTCTGAATATCCATTTTCACATCTATAACCCAAGTGTGTATGCATGCATGAGAAAGCCATAGGATCTTCGGGGAAGTGAAAGAAGCTTCTGCCCCTGAAGGAGGACACCTTTTATAGTCTGCCCAGTGGGGACCTGCAGAGGGAAGGGCAGCCAGAGGAGGTGGTACCAGGTGTAAGTTCAGGCATCGCTGGGTGCAGAGATCTGTACAAGCGAGACAAAAGTCATGGCTGGGAGGCCGATAGTTTTAGAGGATTCTTAAGGAACTAATTCAAGTTAAAAGACAAACGGCCACAAGTACACCAAACCATTGGCAATTTTACATTCTGTGAACTCTGGTTATCAGTAGTAATGGTCAGATCCCCCTTATCAGACCTCAGTTAACCTGCCCTGGGAGTTACGAGTGACTCCAGCAGACATAGAAGTACAAAAGTAGCTCTGACCTTGCTGCGCATTGCAGGTGTCTGCCACACTCCTTATCACACATCAAGCACCTCCCAGGCAAAAAGGGCAGACGCGCAAGCCCTCCATCTAGCCTCATGTCTCAAGCACCGTGTTGCCCCATTCACTAAAGCAGAGGTAAGGGCGGGTAACTTTAGCTGGGCTTCCATTACCAGCAGATTGACCAGCAAGAATTTCAGTGTGGTCCGTGCTGTTCTGCTCCTGACCCGGCAAAAGTAGCTAGCAGGTACTTGTGAGAGCTCAGCGTCTCGGGTGCTAACTTGCAATCCTGTCTCCTATTGCTACTTAAGATAAAGAGGTAATTTTAGCATGTGTCCTGAGCTGACTTATATAGCCAAAAAGCTTTGGTAGTTCCTATAAACGTGCATCAAAACCCACCATCATGTTAATACCAGTTACAAATTGTACATTATGTACAAATATCACGCATTTTTACTAAAACATAGTAAATGATGTTGCGTGTTCTTTGTCAGCACGTCAACTCTCATTTTGGAAAAGTTCAGCTGAGTTTAGTGGGATGAGACTCGGTTCAGTGCTCATCAATGCAGTGGACGAGTTCGTAGGTTTTAAATTGTGAGAAGGCAAGGACAACAATCTTGATACCAAAAATTTCACACTGTTTCAAAATCTGAAACTTTTGCTCATTCTGATTCATTAATTAAACCTTCCTCAATTAGCTTCATTCTTTCCAATAAATTGTGAAACATAGGAGCATTTTTGATCTGGTGGAACAGATGCAAAGCAACCTAATGTAGAATTACTCGGTCGCTGGAGGTTTTTTGGTGTAGTACAATTTTAGGTAGTCCAGACCAAGCTAGGGCTGCACCAACTGCAGGGGGAATGCAGAACGGGAAGTGGAGAAAAGGACTTTCTCTCATTAGCTGAATTCCAGCTGCCGTGGAAATCCTTCTGGGCCCAGAGAATTTGATATACGCTAAAGACAGAAGTACCACTCCATCTCCTTACAGAGTTGTCCCAGATAGAGACACACCAGACCCCAGGATCTGATTATATGGTAGGAGTGAAAGAATTGCAGCGGGGAAAAATACAACCCAGCACACAGGTTAGAAAGAAACAACCTAGCTTTCCAAAGCTAGCTTGAAAATCAACATCTTCAGGTATGAAGTCAGTCACAAATAGATTGCTTTTAATTTGCAATATGGACAACTGATAAAAATAAAGACATGCTTTTTAAAATTAAACAAGCAGGTAAACTGTTGCACTCTGCGAGGAAAAGGTAATATTCCCACCCAAACTACTGGTGTTGAAATTAATTTCTAATAGTTTTTATAGTCCTTCCCTTGGCAGTTTCAAATTGGCACCTGCAGGAAGAGCAGGATGTCCAGAATACAAAATACTATTTAATAATGCCAGATAACACTAGAATATATAACTCAAGGCAACACGGGAATGTAAAAATAACCGCCAGAAGAACTGGCACAAAATATGAGATTGTAAGATGAAGACTAATTTCTGAGAAGACAGTATAAAAAAAAAACTGAAAAAAAAATCTGAAATAGCCTTAATATGAAAAACTGTTCTCAAGATGCGAGTGTCACCCAATGATTTTAAAATATATAGTTAATACTTGTGGATATAAGAATGTGCAGAGCTGGATCTCACAAAGCAGTACTCAACTGCTTTTATCAACATCGCTGCAGTGAATGCAATGAAGATAAACTAATTACCCCGGCAGAGTTTCTGACTCATGGGTATTTAAATGCACACACGTTTTCCAACAGAAGTTTAAAAATAAGACCAGCAATGTCAGACGTCCTTAAATTTACAAATGCACACTGAAAGCCACAGCGCACAAAGATGTCCTTAAGGCAGACCTTTGGGAAATTCATTGCCTTTCAAGCAAGATGACTCAGCCTTCTGGCAGGGTATCACTAAAACGGACCGAGATGAGAAAGAACAGAGATCCCACAGTCCTCGTGGTGGAGTGGTCCTTAGATGACCATTCACCCTCGCTTAGTTATTTACAGCATCTCTCAAACTGCTCTGATCTCGCTTGGGGCTGCACCAGCCGCAGGCAAGAGGTAGTGAAGATGTCTTCAGGACAACTTCTTCCTCCATCACCTATGTAATCTGAGTAATCCACAGCTCAGACAGACAGAAAGGTGGTAAAAAATGATCCATCTGCACTTGCCTTAATGACAACAGTGACTACACTTTTTGATTAAGGTATTTTAATCAAAAGAACAATATCTGCTGGATTTCATTTTACCACATCTGCTATGAGGCAGATACTTGATCTGCTAGGCTGAACAAGTTGGTGCACATTCGTGTGTAATAAATTAGTGGTAAGAAGACTCTGATAGTCTATTCCAAAATTATGTGGAAGTAGAGTAAGTTAAAAAGACTGACAAAGAAGGATGCTATAAGAGTTCATAGTTTCTAAAACATCTGTTCTCCGGTGCATGCAGAATTAAATGGAAATAATGATTAGTATACTGTTGTTTCTCCATTTTATTTCCTAGGGTTCTACAATTGTTTGATACTTCAGTGATAATACCTCATTAGTCTTAAAAATAATAGACAATAGTTAAATGACACCAGCTTTTTCTTAATATTCCAGTCTTAAGAAGCCTTCATGAAAACAAGAATGATAAAGTAAGAAAACAAGAATTGCCTTATGTTCCTGTAACCCCTATTAGCACAGAAAAAAAGAGTAACTTTCTTTCATTGCATTCTGTACCGACTGCTTATTTAGTGACTGATTGCAAAAATCAGTCATAGAATCATAGAATGATTCAGGTTGGAAGGGACCTTAAAGATCATCTAGTTCCAACCCCCCTGCCATGGGCAGGGACACCTCCCACCAGACCAGGCTGCTCAAAGCCCCATCCAGCCTGGCCTTGAACACTCCCAGGGATGGGGCATCAATAACTTCCCTGGGCAACCTGTTCCAGGGTCTCACCACCCTCACAGTAAAAAATTTCTTTCTAATAGCCAATCTAAATCTACCCTCCTTCAGTTTGAAACCGTTACCCCTCATCCTATCCTCCACTCCCTGATAAAGAGCCCCTCCCCTTATCCTTCCTGCAGGCCCCCTTTGGGTACTGGAAGGCTGCTATAAGGTCTCCCCGGAGCCTTCTCTTCTCCAGGCTGAACAACCCCAACTCTCTCAGCCTGTCCTCATAGCATAGTAATGACATAGTCATGTAATAACATAGTCGTGTAATGACTCAAGGTAAGCAAATAAAGATTCAGGCAAGTAGCAAAAGTTGTATGATATATGCTTTTTATAGCCAAACATCAAATAGTAGCTGTCAAAACCAATACCGTTCTGCTATTCCAGGAGTTATATCCAAACATATGATCACACAGATTTGATGAAGAGTCATCTGGCCACAAATTTCACTGAAACAAGTTAAAGCCTAAGCTGATAAATTGTCACCTGAAGCAAGCAGGTACCTACTGAAACTCCCATTATCTGCCTGTTAGCTGAGACCACCAAACCATGCAAATCCTTCCTTTACAAATGAAACCCCCTAACCACAGGTTTACCGAAAAACATGTAACATTCTCACAGTTAAGCCATTCTGTTCTAAAAGAGCAGTTTTCTTAAACCTGCATGCAGCAGTTTAGACATATCCTATGCCACGCAGAAGTCTGTGCCAGGAGTGAGAAACTCTAAGCGCTGTCAGGACTATGCCATGTCCAGGAAGAATTATAGAGATCTCTCCTCTGTGTTGCAAAGCTTTCTAAGAGAAAGAAATGCTGGCATTTTAATATCTTTTCAACCCCCCTGCTGAGGCAAGGCACTAACATGAAAAGCTGGAGTATTTCTGCACCATTTCTTCTTCGCCACATTTCTTCCACATTTCTTGTTCTCAGAAAACATTTGATATTTCAAAGTTCTGCTGTGCTTCCCTGGAACGCCACTACAGAGCTTGGGTCACGCTGAGCTAAAAAAGGAGCTCATCTCTTTACAAATCCCATGAAGCAAACTGCCACTGGAGGGACAACCAACCAATATTTCACTGACTTGAAATCAGATGTTTCAGCTCACATCAACAGAGACGAAGTTGTCTAAAAGTTCATGCCAGACTAAAATCTTTTGTTTCTTTTCTCTAGGCAGAAAAATCTGTCAACAATCTGCATTTTCTCATGAAACCTAATTTCATGACAAAATTACTTTTTGCAGTTGAACCTCCCCAAGAATATTCCTGCAGGGAATTCTCATTTATCTCCTCTCTCCAGTGCCCCAGCTACCCGTGCCAGCTGCCTGCCACATGGAAAAAGGGCTTCTGTGAGACAGGCAACCTCTTGGGACAGGAGATGTGAGAGTCACCTGTCTGTCAGCTCTACAGCCACAGCGCCATGTGGAAACCTTGTGAAGTGACGTGACTCAGGATTGCATCTTAAACAATAGGAATACAAACTGCGACCTGTAAACTGCTTGTGTGTCCACGGGCGAGGCATTTCATCTCCCCTGTTTGCATTTCTTCTCCCCTGTTTGAATTCTCAAGCTACGTATTGAAGCTGCCTTTATTTTCCTGAGGATAATAAAGGAGAGAGTAAATCTGTAAAAACTAAAACATCTTTACACATTATAGTAATCAGGGCAGCACCTAAGCACATAAGCTCTTCCGTAAGCGGGAATGAAAGACACCAAAAGACTAATCTTTGTAGATGTGACAAGTTTCTGGGCTAAATATTAGAAGCCAGAGTGGGAAAGACAGTATTAAACAGACAACGCAAGCAGACTACTAAAATTATTTCTAGAAAATTGTGTGCGTGCACATGAATGTGTGAGAGAAATATATTCAAATTCTTCAAGTAAAAATAAATGTATATTCTTGGACTTCTTCCGTTAAAAGGTTGTCTTCCCTAACACAATATTCCTTTTCCGAGATAAATATTTCCCTTGCCAGGGCACCAATGGATTGCAATGCTTGTGGTGAGATGAGGTCTGCGGGGGGTGGGCTGGGGAACGACAACAAAAAGCCTAAACCCAAACCTGAAGTCCTCAGACTCTGCCCAGGAAAACCTCTTTATACAACTGAGAATTTGCTAACATATGTGACTCATGATTTGACTCATAAACTTCTGGAGTTCACTGGGGTTACTGTCAAGGTCAGATTACCTATGAAATATCAAATTACTATCCCTTCCCACCGCTTCAGCGAGGCCCTTGGTTCTGAATATGTAATATATTTATGTGGGAAATAAAAAAAAATAAAAACAATCATGTTCTTCTAATTTCAAATGAGAAAAACAGGCAAAGAATTTAGAAGAAAATCAAAAGAACCTTCTTACCACGGAATTTTAAATTAAGTAATTCAAGGATGTGGGCAGATACCACAAAGCGTTAGTCACAGCAGTAAAATAAGAGACAGTTTCACAGAGTCTTCCCTATCGCATTAATGCTTTTTCTCACCAGGAGCATTGCTTAAAATTATTTATATGTACAGCAGCTAAGGAGGGGTTTGAAACACTACACTTACAAATTGGCCCATTGGGAGGACTGCCCTGGTCTGGTCAGGTCTCACCCTTCCATCCGTGCCAAGTAGCCCTTTTTTAACCTTTAAACTGTTTTCAGATGGTACTTTTATGAGCCACTGTACCTCATTCCTTTTAATTACAGACATATATAGTGTAGGTTTACCAGTTTCCAAAAGAATTTTTACTTTATTTAGCTCACGTTTCCAGATGCGTCCCCTCTTCAGGCCTCCCTTTTTGTTAAATGGCACTGGCAATAAAAGACATTGACTGCAAAGATAATGTGCTTCTCCGGGTTCCAGGCAAACTGGTTTTATAATCCAATCCTTTGATTCTCATTTATAAGGTACGCTTGTAAAAAATACTAAAATAAAAAACCAGAGTGGTCCATGAAAACTATATTTTCAAAGTTGGTTAAACTTTTTCATGAAGATCCAGTAACTCAGAAAAGCTGCTTCAGGTAAGACTTGTGGAATAAGAAGGCCAGGGCAGAAATAAAATGCTCACTGCTATGCTTTAATTTTTGCATCTCTTGCTTCCAGTTTATTATTAGTCTGCATTCGTTACTTCAATGCTGAAATTCGCAGATATCGCAGATATTGCAGATATTCATGAGTACAGGTGTTTTTTTACCGGGAGACCCAACCATTCTTACCCTTGCCTGCAACACATTCTCTGACATCATTATTTTGCACCAAGAGCAGGAAAAAAAAGTACAGAAGTAGCTGCTACTGCACATTACCCCAACAGTGATGGTTAATGCATGCCTTCTGAGCTAGTTCACGTAGCTTTTGATCCCCAGGGCCACATGTTGTCACACATGCTCATGCTCTCTCTCCCTCTTGTTCCAACATCTTCCTTAGCTTGTATTTTGCTGTAATACACTATGAAACTGCAATGATACGCAAAGACCCTGACTCCCATGTCATAAAGTCCTTTTTCACACCTCTTGGGCACCAAGAAGGTCCTTTATGTGAATGGGGAGTGATGTCCTAATAACCCTGTCAGCTCCAGCCACCCATGCTTTCAGCGCTCTCAGTTTCTCATCTACCACCTGCAATTAAGAGTGAAAGACTTGGTACTCCATGCTGCTGCAGACCAAAAACAGACATGAAGATGCCTCAGTGCGTACAGAGGAATTGGCTGGACTGTGCAGCCATGTTGCTCGATTACCAAATCGCTTGGTTACCACTGATTTTGCCTCTACATGCCTTCTACATGCGCACTCAGGACTGGAAGCATATATAAAAGTATACCGCACTTCAGACTGAAGTGAGAGAGAAAGAATACTGATAATTCAAAACAAAAGAATTAATCCAGGATTCAAACATTGCTTCCATATATCATTAATCAAAGGAACTCTGAATTCACTGGGATCTTTGGATAACTGATGAGCACCTGCCTCCCTAAGTAGTTTACAGATTGAGAAAATAAAGTCCACCACAAAAAAAAGGTCAAAGCACAGAGTCCTTTGGGAAAAGCTGATGACACTTCAGCAGGGGAGCTCTGCGGGCCATCCCAGTGTCCTTAGCTTTAGGGCTGTGGAAAAATTCTGCAGAAAAAGACTGCAGAAAAATTCACTTGCCATACCCACGTTTTAGACTTCAGAAGCATAAAGCTCTGACCACTCGGAGCTCGGAGGTTGAAAAGGAAGAGAGAACACCTGAAAAGCAAAGTCTAAAATGGCAGAAGGTGTCACTACAGCCAGAAAGGTCATTATTGTTACAGCTTTATGTGATTCAGAAGCCTGCAAATAAAGCAAATGGCAGCACTGTCTTTGTAAATTAATAACTGCTTCAAGAGAGGGATCGGCACTTACCCCGTTATTTTGGGTGCCTCCCTGTGAGTTCCCATGTTCAACCCTTTGGGGAAACCGTTCCCTTTATGTTGCCTCTCTTTGGCCACCACAAACCACTAAAGCCTTCAGAACACCTGACTGAGGGTGGTTATTATGGACATGCTGTGGGTGAAGAGTGATGTGTGTCCACCACCCCGCTCCCTCTAGTGACTCCTTGTACCCGTTAAATCTTTTGCTTTTAATAAATAAAACTGATATATGTAAGCAAAGTAGAATGGCAAGGAGAAAGCAGATAGCAGACAGAGGAGTTGTGAATCTCAAGCATTTTTACACATTTATCTTTCAGTGTAGTTGTCTCCAAGAGATAATATCATCAGCGTTTTACAAATATTAGCAGGGCACTTGGTGCACATTTCATTAAGATGTTGTTGCAGTGTCTCAAACAGGTGACAAGGAGTTGCCATGGTTACTATATTCTCTTAAGCTGAATACTAAATAGGTTCACAAAAAATATATTCTGACTTGTTACGTAAAATATTAGTCACCCCAGCTGCCATTTGCTTATGCACCCCTTTTATTTTGTCAAGGATTTTTCACTCCATCTTTCAAATAAAGTGGATTTTGGTACTCTTTAGAGAAAGGAGAGGTCACTAACCGCCTCCTCCTCCAGAAAAGGGGACAAGTTAGGTAGCTCATTATCTAGCCTGTTTATCATTAAACTGAAAAATGACTGCTCCACTGCAGTAGAATTGTGAGAGCTTTTATTTCAGAGGATTTAATGAGTCATGGAAACATGTTTATGAGGCAACAAGCCCACACTACACAAAGAACTCAACATTAGCATGGCAATAGACCATATAGCTTTTAATGGCCTGAACAATTTGTCTCACATTCAGACAGGGCGCTGAGATTGTCCCATCACCAACATTTGATCCAACGTTTCTTTCAGTTACTTTTCTGCCAGTGGACCTGAAGGTGATATTTAGGAAGTCTATTATCAGGTATGCAAATTGGGAGAAAAATGTGTCACATCAAATCATGACAGTTTAATAAGATATTACTCATGGGCAAATGCTTTCATGCACTGCCTACTCAGAAGGGCAGGTTGAAAGGAGTTACTGTAAAGAGACCAAATTTGGTATTTTTATCCTTGTCTGTCCCCTTTGTGATGCAACTGAAGGAAAGATTTAATACTCTAACTTCTTTTAATTTTACCTTGTTTATTAAGATATCCAGAATGTAAGCAAAAATAAAGCTCCCTAATTTTTATTATTATCAAAACACCACTGTCTGGCTTTCTTTGGGCCACTGTAAGCATTATATACCTGGTACTTTATTTTGGAAATTTTCATTGACATCGACTGCAGCCATAGGGTGGAATCCTGCTCCTATAAAACTCATTTACAGCAGTAACGGCACAATTTTTACTGAGCTGAATGTAACTAGGATTTCGTCCATATGCCACTGATTACCCGATTGTGATCAGGAAAAAAAAAAGATTCCTCCAAGCTAGGGTAATAACTTACTTGGATATATTTGAACACCTGTTACTACACTAGTCTTAATAATCAGTTCAGTTTTGAGTAAGACTAAGCAAGAGCAAATGTGCTTGCAACTTCCAGATCCGCTTTTACAGCTTGTACCCAAAGAGATTCCTGGGAAATGAATTAATATTTTGCAGTCCGAGGCAGCAAGTTTTTATAGCAGGACTGAGCAACAGGGTAGGAATTTGTGGAAGATAATACATTAAGCAGATCTAAGTACTAACTAGGCCCTTACCTTATGTATTTTGAAGCGTGGAATGTTGCATATTTCTAGAACCAAAAATGGACATAACATATTGTTCTTGCAAGGTGTTACCATGTTAACAACTAGAGCACCTTCTGTTAAAACTATTAATATGTGGCTTATCACTTCATAAAAGCTTGAAATCACAACCCAACAACAATAAGCACATGTGGTACATATGAAGTCGATCTGCAAATACAATAATAAGCATTCAGCAAGAAGCATTTTTGTGCCGTAGTTAGCAGAGGTAAAATTGTCATGTTTGTTCTACAGTCGCCACTTTTGTTATCCACAAAATAACCCATCCGTACGTACTCTGCATTTACATTCCTTTCTGAAGTGTAAGACTGTTTTTTGTTGCCTCCTCGTTCCTCAGCACACACCGACCTGACTTTCGAAGTTTGAAGGTGATGGTGAAGTCAGCCGCATGAAGGCTTAGCAACTGTAAAGAAATCTCTTCCCAAACCTAGAGCTAACCCTCTGTATACCAAGACAGCTATCATCTATCAAAATGATTCTATCGCTGCTCTCAGTGATGGTTGTAGGAATGAGCATGAAAAAGTGGATGGGGTGATAAATGATGAGGCAGAGAAGTGGGAAAAGACAGAACTGTATGTTTTCCATGCAAATATGCACATCTTTGTTAAAATAGAGACACAAACTCATGAAGACACAAAAATTGAAAAAGCTACCAGAGGATCAGAAAGACACTTCTCGGGAGCAAACTCCTCTCATGTACAACTAAGAGGGGGGGAAGTCTGCAGTTGCCAGGAGTTAGTTAGGGATTGACTTCTCAAGGGTTATTTATTGATGTAATCAATTCCATTTAATTGACAGCAGACGGAAGCAACCGGAGAGCAGACGCTGGCAGGGGAGCCGGGAGCGGAGGGACCAGCCAGCCCAGTCGCCCCCGTGGCCGAGCCCACAGCAGCCCCTGCCGGCCGCCGCCGCGGTCGCCCCGCTCCCCTCCCTGCCGGCCCGGTAACTGAGGACAACTTGCCAGCCGTGATGCCCAGCGGCTCGGAAAGAAACGGGAACGCTCGGCGGGCTCCCTTCGAGGCAGCCGGGACCCCGGTTTCTTTGTAGGAACTGCAAAAAAAAAAAAAAAAGCCCCCTTTCTATTTGCAGGGAAAAGCTCAAGTTCGCAGTTTCGGTTGCTTCTCAGCTGAGCTTCAGGTCCAAATTTAGCAACGCTAAAATAATTTTTTACAGACGTGTAAAGCAGGCAGTTCTATTGATTCTTGCTGATAATGCCATCTATAACATTGTAAGATACCTTCCTCTTGTTCCTGAGGTGTGACGCAAACTCTGCTTCTAAACCTTTCTAATGCATAAAGCTGATTTCTACATGCAAAAAAGAAGACAGCATAGGTTCAAAATGGCAACTATTTTTTCTTTCTTTGAATGATTGTAAAGGAAGTACACTATTGGTGCGTACCAGGAGTACGCTCTATTACACTTTATGCCCCAGCACAACTGCCACCGTGCAGTCTATGCTGTAATTTTTCTGAAGTTACAGTCTTAAAAGCCCATGAGATTTTGCATATTTGAAATTTGTGGTACATTTTTTTCCCAGGATATGCCTGGGCCCTTGGGACAAAAAAATTTTTGTTAAGGACCAGCTTTCTGCTTGTGAAAATGCAACGAAACCACTGAACTCTGACCGTTAAAGCAGAGTGCATTCCACATTAGCCTATAGCAACAGGATATCCTGATAGTCAGCGTAAAGGGGGTAAAAACACCAGCACGTAAACCTCAGGATAACTCAAGCCATTCCGCTTGAAGTATGTGGATCTCAATCCATCTTGTTCATTTTCATATTCCTTCTGTCTTTCCTGATTTAACACCTACTTCTTGCTTGCCTTCAGAAGAGGTATCCGGCAAACCTGAACACTGAACTTTTGTATCAGACAAGCAACGCAGTTTGGAATGTCTTGTCCAGGCAGGTGAGAAATTAGTTCAATACCAGGGCAGCTGTCTCTTATATAATGACTCTGTGGAAACAATATTATTCTGTTAATTACTACATCCTCCAAGATTCACACAAAACACACATCTCCTCATAATCAAATGAACTTTTATCGCTCTCTGCACTCACAGATTTCTGTTACTCATTTCTTCCTAGATGCATGAATAGTAAATACTAGGGGAATTTTGGCATAAATCCCACTATTTCCCCCTTTGTGAATAATCAGTTTTATACTATTTGTGGGTGTGAACAGGCTGAGTCCTTACCTTTGTGCTCAGAAAATATGCAGACCTAGAATTAATATCCAAGCTTGAATGCCTCTTGGAGATAGATTTTATTCATCATAGAAAAACCAAACAAAAGCAATACAACCTAACCTTCAGACTGAGCTTCCTTTCTAAGCTCGTCTATTCATAGTATTTCCTTCCAGGAATTCCTCTATCTTAACTCGGTGAATTCTTCCTCTTACTCACGCTTCCTCTATTTTTAAGGGTAGTTAATGAAACTGCATTTGCCATAATAATTCAGCAAAACATCAGCAGCTTCGTGCAAGATCTCGACACTTGTGAAGAGGGTGGGAGAGCAAGAGCATCCTGTCACCCTCAGCTGTGTCCAAGAGCAGCAGTGCTGACAAATGACTAGCTGACATCTTATTGTTCTTATTTTCAGTCTCATAAAAAGGACCCCTCAAAGGAGAACAAGTTTTATTCAGCTGAGGTTTTACTATTTCTCTGTATTTCATCAGGCCTGGCATTAATACGATATTGTGGTGATTTAATTTAGGAGTGTGGGAATTACTGAGGCATGTGCTTATTTTTGTAACGAAAGTTCAGGCGTGCTATTATTACCAATCTATGGTATGTCATCAGTGTCAAAGGCCAAATAGTTTCTTGAAATGTTTAGGAATCAAGTGTATGCTGAATCTGAGGAGTCTCTGTTCTGACTCTGCCATTCACACGCGCAGGCGGGAGCCTGCTGCACAAAGGCCACATCTTGCCAGTACGCTCCTGAGCGCTCCCAGCGCGTCCGTTTTGACAGGGCACTCAGGTTCTCAGCGGGACAAACCTGTGGTTCAGAGAGCAGACTAACCTCACCAGCGGGCAGTTCTCAAGGCTGCATCTGTCGGTACAAATGCTGGACCTGGGAGCTTGAACCCAACCTATTTCTAAGAGGCCAGTTTCCACTGCCTGTGGCTCCTTGCATGCATAAGTGTATCTGCCAGTTTAGTACCTCAATAATACTCAGCCAACTGGCTTAGCATGTCACCAACTTAATGATGTCACCAACTCTACAACTACCTCAAAGGAGGCTGTGGAGAGGTGGGGGTCGGTCTCTTCTCCCAAGTAACAGGCAATAAGACAAGAGGAAACAGCCTCAAGTTGCGCCAGGGGAGGTTTAGACTGGATATTAGGAAAAATTTTTACACTGAAAGGGTTGAGAAGCATTGGAACAGGCTGCCCAGGGAAGGGGTTGAGCCACAATCCTTGAAGGTATTTAAAAGATAGGCAGACATAGTGCTTAGAGATGTGGTTTAGTGATGGGTTTTGCCAGTGTTAGGTTGACGGTTGGAGCAGATGATCTGAAAGGTCCCTTCCAACTTAGGCAATTCTATGGTCCTAAAAACACACAAAGAAGATACCCCCAGAGGGTATCAACACAAAATCTTTTAAGCAATTGTGTCAACAGGTTATGGGTAGATCAAGGAGAAGAGGGTGTTTCTGAGCACTCCCAAGGTCTGTCTCTGAGAGCAGTATGGATCTACCGCATCACTCTCATAGTTGGCTCTTAACAGCTCTGGTCTTCATAGACTTTTGGATTGAGCTTTCCCTTTTACACTTTATGAACGGAGAGGGTGACCAAACCAAAAAGCAATACCAAGAGAAGTAGCTGTTCTTTCATTTAAAACAGGCAATAGATTTTTCAACCAAAAATTTTTTTCTTATCTTTGTCATCGGGGTCATAATAGAAAATACTAGTGACAGACGCAAGACAGTTCAGAGGGATCAAAAGATAAGAGCATGAAAAATCAAGCCCAAACTTTTTCTTTGACAGGGAAAGGCTTAGGTAATATAATTATTTCATTAGAAGCAAAGACCATCGGTTATGCTTTGTAGAAAGACTGGCAAACAATGTTAAAAAATATCCATTAAATGCAACAGACAAGAGGAAAAGATGTTTATTTAGCAAATGTTAATGTTTCTGGAAGATGTTTGATTAGAGTCTGGAATTTATCAGCATTTGCTAGAGCTCAGCCTAGAGGACAAGCCTCATCAACGCACATTTGTCAACAGGCATTACCGAACAGTCCCATCTCTATGTGAAAAAGCAGTAATTCAGCTCTTCCAACCACAATATTAGGTGCAGCATCCTCCACAAAACATGATATATGCATTTTTACATCCCCTTCCAAGAAACATTTTATAGTACCTCCCTGATCTGTTAGGAATGGCATTTTTTTTTCCTGTGTGGTATGAAGTTAAAGATGAAAAAAAATGGTCTTTAGAAAGACAGGAGGCCTTTCCAGCAGAAACACGAGGCTTTAAACTTTTACAGGAAAATTTTATACAGGAAAGAGTAATGTGATTATGCATCAGAAGAAAACTGAAATAGTTCATTAATAAAAATGACAATGTTAAGAAGCATGTAGTGCATGTGCAAAACTGAAAGTAAGTCACTGTTTCTATTTTGATGGGGTGGTTGCTTCTCAACAAACATAAATACTTTAAAAAAAAAAAAAGTATAGCGGAGCTTGCCTGCTACTGCAGCTGCCAGATGTCATCATGGATACTCTAATGGGAGAAGAAAGAACGATGCTAAATTGTAAACTGAGATTTCCTGTGAACTTTGATTTGAAGTCAGCCCCACAACAGAAGAAGGAAATATACTTCTTTCTTCAGCTCCTCCATAAAAGCAGCTACCCACAAGTACTCTTTTCTTCGTACAGCCCCTCAAGGTACCCTGAATGATTTACTTTTTGCTATGGTGCTGTTTTGCTACAGCATAACTTCATGAAAGCAATACTATTTGTATTAGAAAATTGTATTTTGTATTTGTATTAGAAAAAGGAGGAGGAGAGGGGAAGAGTAGATGCAGCCTTTTTAATTGTGTGTGTGTATATATATATATACACACACACACACACAAAGCTCTACTCAAATCAAAGAGTAGATGTTCACTCTCTGATCCATGCATAATGCAGTATTTTCCCCAAATCAGAAATCCCTGTGTTGGGAGAAGCATAGCAGAGGGATATAGCAGGGGTATAACATACATATATATATAAACTGGGGAAAATTTTCACACGTGTGCCTCATTCTATACTCTCACAAGCAAAAAAAATCTCTCCAAATAAAATTTTGTTTTGCACATGGTTGGTAAAAGGGCTGAAGACAAGCTCTCCCCCTTGACATTATTTGAAATTATGGGGATTTAACAATTTTCAGGATAAAGCACAAAGTTATCCCAGCAGCAATCTACCTCTTCCTGGGCTTCTTTATGAAAGCCTGGAAAGGCAGGGGGTACCTCTGGCATGTCACCACATCGCACCTCACGGCTGTGAGTTTGTCCTGCGGAGGTCCTTACCGTGAGACGCCCTCACTAAGGAACGATACTCACCAGGCCGTGAACTGCAAAACCCTACACACACGGTTGTGTAACCACGCAGACCCTGTAAGTTTTATGATCGCTCTATTTGGTGCATATTCCTGCTTTATTCTGGCTTCTGAATTTCCCCTAAGTGATCGCACATTTGTGATTTATATCTACCTGTTTTGAAACAGCTTGAAGTGCCCATAAGATTTTGTTTCCTCCCAGACTTTTAGCAATAATTGAACTTAACAGGTTTTAATATTTGAATCCATTTCAAGGGAACGAGGATACACTGGAGGCTGTGGGAAGGGATGCACGCTCTCTGAATGAAAAGAGCACATGGAAATGCTTTTATCCCATTAGCACAGGCACAGAGGCTGCTGGGAGACAGCTGCAGCTGTTGGAGAAGGGTGTGCAGGCTGAGATGAGCTCATGGTTGGGTCCGAATGGGACAAGGATCCCGCTCTCTTTTTAAGGAAAGATCGTTAAAGGAGAACGAGCTGCTGTCTGCAGAGTCCCTTCACCTCTGTTCTTCTCAAACTTTCTAGGGGTTTAATGTCAGGCAGCTGCTCATAACCACTTTTGGCCCCCATCTGTGCCCATGAGTCATTAACTTTTCCACAGTATCCCACATCTCGTTACCATTTTGCATGCCACAACCATCCAATTTAAGCCCATGTAACACTCGAGTAAGCAGCTACAACAACATAAGACTCCGGAGCACAAGTGACAATCACCAGCACATGCAGCATGGAAGCTGTACCAGCTCCTGTCACAGGGACTATATACTTGGTCATCTGTCTCTGGGACCGTTCAAAGACCAAAGGTGTCCTTTTGGTCCATTTTAATACCATAACCGAGACTTTACTCTATGGGATAATGAGGAATTGCCTTTTCTTACAGTTCTGTCACAAGGCTCAGGCTATTTGATCTTTTCTGTGAAGCCTCAGCTCCAGATATCAAGTCATTATGTGAGAACTGAAGATTTATTTTCTTTTTTAAAAGGGATTTAGCCTTTAGACTGTTGCAGAGAGAGAGCTGACAGTCTGACCTGAATATAACCCCGTGATTTCAAAGCCAGAGGCTAGAGAAAAGGAATGCAGAATTGTCTTTAACATGTTATGATTTTTAAGCTAAAATATTATGATTGTGAAAGAGGTGGAGCCTGGTAGGAGGTTAATGCTTTTTGAAAGCTGACCATCCTCTGCAGGTAAGAAAAGACCGCCCCTCGTGCAGGCAGGGAGTTCCTGGATGGGAAAACGTGTCCTGCTACAGCTGGAAGGGCTGCTGCAAGCTCCCTTCCTCTGCAGAGCAGATGCAGAGGAGGTTGTGTAAAACACACCGACTTTCAGGTTAAACACCTGTTGCTTTAAACAGCCTTCTGATTCTATGTCATTCATCAGCTTTAGCTCAGGCTTTGCAATCTCTTTAAGTGAAAGCGACTACAGAAATCTTTGTTTCTGAACACAACCCACAAACTATCCCGTTTCCCACACCTGTTTGCTGTTTGGAAGGGTAGGTATCAATAAGGCACTAACCACATTGATTATCTATACATTACCTTTTTAAAAAAAAGGTTAATTGTACAGGCAACATTACCAGCACTTTCATTAAAGACATTCATTACTTGCCGTCCTGACTTCTCTTGCAGCCAGGCACTGGCAAATGCTTCTGTGTGTGTACATGTGTATACAGCTCTGGGGTTTCTGTTTTTCCCTCTTTCGCCAGTATTGCACAGACCATACAGAATCACAGAGTGGTAGGGGTTGGAAGGGACCTCTGGAGATCATCTAGTCCAACCCCCCTGCCAGAGCAGGGTCACCCAGAGCAGGTTGCACAGGAACGCGTCCACGCGGGTTTTGAATGTCTCCAGAGACGGAGACTCCACCACCTCTCTGGGCAGCCTGTGCCAGTGCTCTGCCACCCTCAAAGTAAAGAAGTTCCTCCTCATGTTGAGATGGAACTTCCTATGCTCAAGTCTGTGCCCGTTACCTCTCGTCCTGTCACTGGGCACCACTGAAAAGAGCCTGGCCCCGTCCTCCTGACACCCGCCCTTTAAGTATTTATAAGCGTTGATAAGACCCCCCCTCAATCGTCTTTTTTCCGGACTGAAAAGACCCAAGTCCCTCGGCTTTTCTTCATAAGAGAGATGTTCCAGACACACCAGCCAGCTCCAGGCGCAGGTAAGGGAAGCACCCAGCTGCTGGGGACAGAAAAGCAGCAGCGACCTTGCTGCCTGCTTTACCAAGAGGTGGTGGGTGGCGGTGGGTGCCCCACAGGAGGCAGAGAGGGGAGGCTGCACCCCGTGGGGGGGGCTGCTCCTTGTTGGCAGGCTCCTGCATCTCAGCCCTTCATGTGCCTTCCTTCCCTCAGCAGCTGGAACAGCCACAAGTCCCTTTTCCCAGAGGTCTTGCCTTGGCTCTCCTTTCCAGCTTTTCCCTTTCTCCCAACGCTTCCCTGTGGATAGCACCCTGACCCCGCTCCACTTTGTCCTTCGAGATGACTTTTGCTTGTGACTTTGCTGGCATGATCTGAAAAGGAAGGGAAATGTTCCCTTAACTCTAGCTAAACACTGTAGTTTAGAAGCTCTTGGGCTTCTTATCATACTTCTTCATATTATTTCTTCTTCAGCATCCAGTGCAACACCAAAATGCAAAGCTACAGATTAATAGGATCTATATTAATTCTATGATTCTATAATAGGGAGCTCTGTATGAGTTAAGGAGGCAAAATAGGCCCCAGTCACTACATGGTTAAAAAACTTCACCAGCAGTGAAAGCCCTCACCTTCACATAAAAAGAGGGAATAGCAAGAAGGCTATCTTAACAGATATATGTGTATATATATATAAACAAAGGGGGGTATTTCAACTAAGAAGTTACTGTAGAGCTGCTAAAAAATCGGACATAAAAAGTGTAAATGTAGCACATGCATGTGTGTATGGATGCTGGTAGGTATAAAATATCCCATTATTACAATCATTACTTAAGGGCACCTCCCATAATCCTGCTTACCGTAAGGCAGAGAATAGTCAGCAAGAAAATCTTTGATTGCATCCAAATTATTCCACCCAAACTACAAACGCAGCAAGTTCCTGGCACTGCCCAAGACCAAATCCTACCACTTCAAACGCAGTAGCAGACAGATACACATGTTGCTGCGCATTTTTATGGTGAAAATATTGAGTACATCTTTCCAGAAGTGCTCTATTAAATGCTTTAACAAATTAAACAATTAAGGAAGTATCATCAGATAAATCTAACCCTGATGTTAGTAATACGGATTCAGACTGTTCCAAGCAGTGAGAGCTGTGCAGTCGCCGCAAGAGCATGTGCTCCCAGAGGGATTTAGAGGGGAAATTACAGGCACATGCGACTCTCACGTTACATCAGAAACAGATAATGAGGAGACGCAAATTCTAAAAATCCTTCAGTTGGTGGTGTTGGGAACACCAGGCTAAATACGTTGTATCTGGGACTGACTCACTCTTTCCCTTTCAAAATTTAACAGTATTTGGGCTTGGGTGGCTTATCAACTCTTGCATCATCCCAGCTAGCCCAAAGCATGCAATGAGCTTTGTAGAGGAATCTGCTGGCTCAGCATTTCCCATACAACTGGGGTCTGTATGGCAGGTCTTCATTGCACCATGGAGCTTGATACACGTAGCTTGCTATCTAAGCTGCCAGAGACTTGAATTAGGGAAGCACAATGAAGATTTACCCAGGCCACGGCAGGAAGCTACATGGGAGCAGTCCAATACCTTGGAAGCACCCCCTAGCCTGTGCTTTGCTCAAGCTAAATAAGGCAATATTGCTCCTGAATTTAAGCTCCCAAATGATTTGTCAGCTCAGGTGCTGTAATGTACTGCATATCCCCACGTCCTGACTGAGCAGAGACAGAGCCAGCCCAGACGTCTCTGCTCTAGCAGCACAGGTTGCCCTAAAGAAGCTACTGGAAAACTCTGCCTACCTTGCTTAGCTGCTTAGGAGTGTCTTCTCCAAACAGCTGCACTTATCCTACTACATAGCTGTGCACGTGAAGTCAACATGACCAGACTAAAGCATTTGACACTGTCTGGCTGAGGTTGAGAAGGCATTTTGTTTCTCAGACCTAACACCCAGGTCTTGCTGGATGCTCAGAAGAAAAGGTCAAGGGAAAAGAAAAAGTCGATAGTTTTAAGATAGTGGGCTAAAAACTCTAACGTTAAAAATTCCGTGGCAGCTTTTGTGGGTGTAAGAGACAGAAGGAGGAGGAAGAAGGAAAAAAAAATTATTTCTGGACACTATTACTTTTCTTAATGAATCGAGCTCTGCTTTTCAAAACACTGTGTGATCTTCTACTAAGCACCTAATGTCTTTTCAACCTTCCCACATGATCCCTGTGCTAGTAGTATCTCATTTATTTCCTTGTAATATGATTTGAGCCATAACAAGTATGAAAGGGGCTATACAGACCCCAGTTCTATTCTCTCATATCCTAGTTAACTTTCAGAGCCAAAGTACTGCCCTCAGATGCACACGTGCAGGTTTGGCTGTAGCCATTGGGAGTTTTCTGCATGTATCTGCAGGGGTAACATGGCCTTGATGCTTTCAAACTGCTCAAATATTGCGGGAGGGGAAGGAGTGCTTTAGCCTTGGAGTAATCTTTAAAAAATACCTGCATCATACTGTATCCATTTGAAACCCCTAAATGTTCATATCCGTAGCACTTACGTAGCCAGAGAGGACCTGTAAAGGTCACCTGCCATGGAAAAGAAATTTCCCAGGACAAAAAGGTCTTAAAATATTTTATTACAGAAATATACTTTTCAGGCCTTAAAACAGATTAAATATATGAGAATTCCTAGAAGTCTATATTGTTCCCCTTAGGGGTGCCAGACTTTATTTACAAAGCCTATATATTGCTATAGCAAGGAGTTTTCATGGATGAAAAGTGCTCAGGGCATTATGATGGATGGGCGGATGGCAGCAAATAGAAAAAAAACACATAGCAGCTCCACCTGGCTGAATGGCATTAAGATTTCCCCATGGGAGTCATATTAGAATGCAAGATTTTTCTCTACTGTTTGCTCTAACAATGACATACATACATACATAAATAAATAAATGAAATCACCCACAGCACTCAATAATTTATTTGCTTCATCCCAGCCATGAATGTGCTGGAATAATAAACCTCCAGGTGGGTGATGGTACAGTTACTACTGATGATTCTACAATATCATAGCTTTGATATAAGATAGCTTAATCTTTGGTTCCTTTGAAAGACCAAAAGCAACGGGGACACATATAGCCCTGCTTTAGCTCATAGTTTCCATTGTACATATTTCCAGACTGAACCCCATTTTTAACAACTCGAGTCTCAAGGGCAGAAGTAAATCTAGCAGAACAAGGACTTCTAATTCTAAAGATGCTAATGGCAAATACCCACATGTGTGTAAATAATTAATTGCTTTCTTGTTAACAAGTCCAGGTTTTTCATTCTTTGGTTAGTGACCCCAAGGGTCATTTTTTCTATGAGAAATAGAAACATTTAGGATTCTATCTTCCCAGCCCATAACTAATTTATAGTCTCACATGGCGTCAGGTGCAAAGATTCAAGATTCAATTTGTCACCCCAGGCAATTCCCACTTTAAAAGACAGTGCAGGTATTCCGCAGAAATAAATGAAGGGAAACATTAATGATGTAAAACCAACAGTAGTATCCCCTACGGAGGTCACATCTTTCAAATTCGTAGAGACACATCAAGATATAGAATGTCTTTTGTACTGATCTGGAAAGACCATAAAGCCCTGTAATGATCTTCTACAGAAAAAAAAAAAATAGAGAGAATTAACATCACGTTTTTCACACTGAACAGTATCGACTACAGCTGGTTGTTTTTTCTTGGCCTGCTTTTTCTCAAGTGATATTTCTATTTTTTTTTTTTACTTTTACCTTTCTCAATTTGATCTAGCATTTCCCAAGCCTACAGCTCTACAGAGAAATGACAGCACGGAAATAGCATAACAGAAAGACTCTGACACCTAACTGAAACAAAATTAAAACATAGGCATTTTTGTCCCATTTTCCACGTTTTCCAGCCAGATCATCAGTCGTATAAATATTTGCTTTCTGCGTATGTTCAGCTTAATGGCTTGCATTGTTAATGACTACAATGGTGTTCAAATAGCCGTGTCTTCTTTTCAACAAATCCCCACCTGCTCCTCCAATACGTCTCCCTGGGACTGATTCCAGGAGAACATCATCTCATCGGGGAGAGAGGATCATTTGTGAAAGATGCCCAGTGCTCTGGTCACAAACACTAGAGACCTTCTTGGCTCAGAAATACCAGAATCATGATCAAAAGACTGAACCTCTGTCTTTGTTTTCCTTTCTGTAAAATGGGAGCGCTTCATACAGATTTCCTTATACTGATAGACCCTGTGTAAATGCAAGTTAATTATAGCCTTATTACTTGAACACTTCTGGGAGGATGATTGATTATAGGGATACATCAACACAATGAATTCTGTGTGACACTAGATATTTTTAGGTTTTTACATTGTAAGCACTTAAACAGAAAATCGTAGTACTGTAGAAAACAGTTGTTCACTCTTAAGACTTGCAAACTAAGCATCTTCAGAAAACTCTGCTCTGCCACTTCACCATATTTTAATATTTTGCTTTGCTTCTTGATTGCATTCACTTGAATTCAGTATTTACTCTAAGAACTCAAAAAAACACCTTAGAAAAATAATGTTCGAGAACTGTTAAAAATAGGCACTGCAATTAGATCTTTACAGAGAAAAACAGGTTATACACTAGTAAACATTTTTTGCTGTTAACTGTTGTTTCAAGCAGTGATTAAATCTTTTGGATGTTTCTCTTATTCAAAAACTTTTGCACTCTATTTGTGTAGGGATGGTATTTTATGTTCTTTAAATGTCAAGACAGGTCTTCAGACTTTAACATTATAATGATACCAAATTTACATCATTAAAGGAGAGATTTATCTCACTTGCATTTTAAATGTTGCAGTTGGGGGTTAAATCCAAATACATGAGCTTGTGCTATAATGGAGAAAAACATAAAGCTCCAGAAGGCATGGATGAAAAGACTTATCCTTTGGGAATAACTATGAAACTATCTAGCATTTTGATTCATGGAGGTTAGCATAAAATAATAAATCCTCATTTTAATTAGTTATCACAAGGAAAGCTAATGAGGAATAATACAAAACATACTAATAATACAAATCTACCAAAAGACGGAACGGAGACCAAGCACAGTTACCTCCACTGATGTTCCAGAGTAGGTAAGGCTGAAGTTACAACCTGCTCTTGGAAAAGGTTCCTTCTGGATTTAGAGAGAACAGAGTTTCCAGAGCTATTACCCATAGCTGAAATAAAAGTAAAATATCCAAACTTCAAATACCAAAACCACCTCAAGAATCAATGTTTACAAGTATGATTTATAAGCTGCTTTCTGTTATGTTTTTCAGACATTAAAAACCTGGGGTTTCCTAGATATAGTCATGTTACTCATCCAAACAGCCATTTTCAGTTGCCACATGACATCTGTAGACTGCAGTAACTTCAGCGGCAGCTCTGTCAGTATGCGTTTAGGCTAAAAAAGATTGAAGCCATCACTTTCTTTGTACTTCGGTTAAGAAATATAGTTGGCATCCACATTAATGCAACTGCAGATAGCCACTGATTTTTTTTTTTTTAATATTTGGCTCCATGAAGACTAAAATTACTCATTTTTAGCCTAAGATATTTCAAGTACTATGTGTCAAGGCAATTTCCAAATTCCGTATTTCAAGGTATGAAATTCTCATTTTATGATGGTAAACATTAGGGCTTAAATAACCTTAAAGGTTAGCTTTTCACAAACAGATTCAACACAAATTCTTACCATTCATCTGAAACGTACAGTATATTCATAACTATAATAAAAATGTTTTTATAATTACGTACAGAGTACTTCCTTTGTTGAGTGACCTGAGTTGAAGGGAGCAGGATGATTTGCACTACAAACAGAAGCATGAAGTTAAGTGAACATTTAATACCAAGAAAATAATCCTCCAAATAAGAGACCAGACTGCCACGAAAGTCTACAAGGATGGATTGAACATAATGAAGCCTTTGAGAGGATGCAAGAAATAACAAGGCATTGGCAGGCAAATAGACCAAGGAAGCTTCCTGGGTCTTTTCCACTAATAAATTTTCTCTGTTTCTGCAAGAGATATCTGTAATTTGTAAGTGGTTTTGATCTCAGGGAATCTTTCCTTTATTTCTGTAATGAGGGGAGGCTTCCTATATGAGAGGTTGTGATACCAGTCCCCTGGGTGGAAGGCCAGGGTAGCATCTGACACTCGTGCAGTGGCTGGTCCTGGCCCCAAACACAGTTCATACCTCTCCTCAGAAACCAAGCAGAAAATCACAATGTTATGCCCAAAGATAATAGAAAATATAAGGTCATAAATTGCTCCCTGTTCTGCTCAGCAGTCAAGTCCAAAAAACACAACAGATGTTTTTCTCCTTGTTACCACCAGCAGCTCTTACACCAGCTATCGTGACAGCAAGGACAGAAATTGCACATGGTGTACCTGTTATTTGCACTTTTATTCTGCATTCTCATGATAGTGAGAACATACAATGCCAGAGAAGTAGAGTTTCAGGTTTCATCAATAAAAGAACTTCTTCCAACTACAATAAAACATTTCGTAACAGGATTTTCCTTTTAAAAATAAAAACAAATACACAGTGACTATTTCCATCTAAATATCACTGTGTGCAGCAGTGAAAGATGTACAGCAGGGAATCAAATGGACAAAAATTCTAAACATCTCCTAGTCTCACGGGGAATTGGTCCTCAGACAGGCTAGCTTTTGAAAACAATATTTGATAGTATTTGAGGAATTTTAAAACATATCTGTATGGAGAAAGTTGATTTTTACTTATAAAATAAATTAGCTGCAGACCAGCAAGCCTTTAAACAAAATATCAGGAGAGACATTGTTAGGAGAGATGAAGTCCTGCTCAGCAGGTTACTCAGCTACAAAGGCATACTTAAATTGTGCTTATCCTGATTCCATGTGGGCTCCTGTGGAGAGATTCCTGGGGCTGTGGACATGTGGAACTAATCAATCAGTTAAAACCATCCACACTTCTCAAAAAACATATTCTGTGCTCAATGTGATTTTGGCACAAATCTGTTATTTAATATCACACCTGATACAGGTTACAAATTGGCCAGGCTCTGCCCTCTAATGAAGATGCTATGCTACCTCAGGTGTTCTACACAAGCCTAAACAGTCTTTAACTAACTTCCCTCATTAGAGCAATTACTAAGGTCTTAGAGCTTTAACAATGCTACGGAAAACAGCTACTGAGGAACCTGTACTTGCTTGGAAAAAAATCTCAGGGGTGGGAAGACTGGCACCAATGCCTCATGATGTGCTTCTGGCTAATTAAGATGTTGACGGAGCCTAACCTTAATCACGGTCCATCAGACTATGTTTGATTAACATGTAAATTGGTAAACTGTCTTCTGCAATTGCCCCACCATCTGAGCTCTAATTATGGGCCTCGAAACAGACAATAACTGGACTTGTAATTTAGATTGTTCAGTTGGGGAAATTATGTTCCAGCACGCGTGAAAGAATTGTGAGGTGGAGTGCATATGTATAGTTTTTCAAAATACACACGAATACATTAGACACACACTATAGATATGCATAAATGATGTGGAAGTTCAAAGATATCTCAGCAAAAGAACTTAACGTTAAGTGGTACATAAAAAAAGGAAAGCATTTCTTCCCTCGGATTATTTTTTGTGAGGCAATAGTCCTATGCAGTTGATGAAGAGAGGCAGGTTCATTTAGAAGTCAGTTCAAATCACATAAGATAGTAGTTATGCTAAATTAGATTGATAGAATAGGATAACAGATATCTTGAAAAGAATTGTTGGGTACCATCTCTTTTAGTCGGAACACATATTAACAGAGCTTAGAATAACCTTAGGAAAGTATGTCGTATTCACAGATGACCTAAGCTATAATGAGCATGCCTGATGTTCCTATTGACTAGTCCTATATGTGACCAGCTCAGCATCTTACCAAGGCCACCTGAATCAGCCCAAGGAGACTTTGTCTCCCCTTGGCTAGGGATTTATCCAGAATTAGAATAATTAAGATATGGTCTATCATGCTTTCTCTTGATTACAAAGCAGCCCGGTGTCCTAACTTCAGCATTCAAAGTAGATGCCTTCAGAAGATAGAATAAACACACTTTTCCCCTTCCTTCCTGCTTTCCTTCTTCCCCCTATTACCATAATGACAGGAACACTTTAATTTTGGTCCATAAATAACTCGGCTCTTTTTCTTCAAGATTAGTAACATAATAAAAAGATGTACACAAATCAGCAGTTATTCAAATTTTGGGTAGGAATCTGCAGAGAAGCTAACTGTGCAAGTTGTCACTGCAGCCAGTCAATGTGAGCAGTGGAACCTGAAGAGCTGTTGAGCTGGCCAGCTAAGATGGCCTCCCTCTTCAGGGGCCCATACGTAGTTGCCTAGTATCATTTCAGATGCCCTGGCAGAGCCACTTCTCCAGAAAGACAATGTGTCCACATGTCCTGTGTCATTCTCAGTCCCACATGGATGTTTAAGGTACCTTAATGCATCAGTAGTGGCATCAAATGCCTGTGTGTGGGCAACTGAATTGAACCATAGGTGTCAGCTGTCATTTGAGCCAAATCACATGTGTACATTTGCACATAGATGCCCAAGTTTTAGAGTCTATCTGGAACTGAATCCCACCCAACTTGGGTGGGATTAGTGAAAGCTCCCAGCTTTCACTATATCATTCGCTCAGCATCTACTGACATTTCAAAACCATCTTTCCAGGCAATTTATTAATTTAGACTGCAAAAAGGTGCAGACTACAGAAATAGTCTTATAAAAGGGAATAGCACCCAGTGCAAAGTCTAATATATGGCCTTGAACCTGCAAGAAGCAAAAAAGTCACTGACAGAACTTCCAAAAGACAAGCGATGTCTCTTTGTAGGATGCTATGCTAGTATCAACAGGGTATGTTCATCTCTTCCAAAACCTCAAAGAAAATAGGTCACAAAGTGCAATCAGTAGTTGCCTAAATCTGACACAGTTAAACTCAACAGAGAAAAACAGAAGTTAAAACTGATCCAAGTCCTAATATAAGCTCCATCCCCCCCAACACACCTACTGGAACTACTCTGGGAGAGGTGCAGAGGCAGTCAAAATTCATTGCTCCTTCATTTGCCACCTGAGAATGCCCTGAAAGCCCTTGGAGTGCCAAGGTCTCAGTTTACACCACTTCTACAGCTGGTCGTACTGGATAAGAAGGACCAGTGAAGAAAAAAAAAAAAGCTTCACACGTTTTTCTAATGTAGATGAGTTTTGACTGACAGGTTGACCCTTAGCTTCCTTTATTTAGCGCTGAAGTATGATACTCTGGTTCATGGAAGTAAAAATAATCCATCTCTTTTCTGTCTGCATGTAATCCAGAAAACTTCAAAAGCTCTTACAAGTCTACACAGATGTCAGCTAATAATGTACTGGGCTTGGAAAGACGCAGGTATGGTTGCAAGCTAATAGTTCTTTCCCCTTAGGAAATCACTGGTGGTCTTTCCCAAAGTGTCAGCCAAAAGACCATTAACATTTCAGTCAAAGTTTTAATTGCATAAGACCACACGTCTCAATAATTTCATTCTGCATCAACTATGAGACCTTGACAGACAGCATCCCGCCCAGTCTGCCACACCATGTGGGCTGAATTTTAACTTACAATGAACCGCAAGTCAATCTCTTAAACCCTGGAAGTTTATCATGGAAATGGATACTGCTTTTCTAAAAGACTAAGATTTCTAAGATGAAAGATACCTACTACACCCAACCAGAGGGGACAACATGCTTGAAAAATGTTACAGCTTTTCCAAGATGAAGGGGTATGGACATACATCATTGAAACACATTCTGGGAAGATAGTGGGATACTTGTGAACTTTGCAAACCTCAGCCATATATCATTACAATCTCCCACCATTCCTGTGCTCCAATGGTCCTGCAGATGATCTCCTACTCAGCAGTTAAATCTCTCTCTGTTTACATTGGATTTAAAAACCAAGCAAATCCTGAGCTATGGAACATGCTGCGCTTCTAAGGTGCCGGAGGATGCGCACGATAAAGATGCATCAGCAAGCCTGCAGAATTTCATCAGAAGGTTTTGAAAATTGCATAGGTGTATTTAGAAACTAGAAGGATCATTTAAATATATATAACAAAAATACTCAGCCTGTTCTGTATTCTGTTACTTCACGAGTAAAAATGACAGCATTAGCATCTAACTACTTTCACAGCAATTTAAAAGAAAATATATAAGTGGAGATTATTTTGAAGCAACATTCAAAATCTCTTGGTTTGTGTCAAGTGGGAACTATATTCTCTAATTCCTATCCTGTTCCACCAGACTGGACCTCCTGCTGCTTACTCTTTGTAAAATGGCAGCTTCCTCTGAGAGCGCAAATCTACTTTTCTTATCCTTAACTGGAAGAAAACACAACTCTTTCACACTGTGTTTAGCATGACTTACGGTGACACTCGCTTCAGGTAGTTATTTCTGGGAAGATGGGTAGCCATGAGCTCTTAGCGTAGGCTTTGTGAACCCTGTGTGCAATGATGAACATAAAAAGTGTTTAGTTAACATACAAAATGCATGATGTTAGCGTGTATCTTTACATGTTGTTCAAACAACAACTCTTACAGTGACGCCAGCAAGAGTATAAGTAAGAGAATACTAACAAAACCAGCTTGAAAACAATCCACAGTGCACCAACTGTGTTTTAATAGATTGTCACTAATGCTTGTACATGCATATATAACTATGTATGTATATAGTATAGAAAACACACTACTTTTTTTTTTTTTTTTTTTTGCTAAAAGGTCTGTATGTGACATCTGGACTATGAGATGTGAAAAGCTCGCAAAAAATGCACCAAATTGTAGCATGGCACCAGTATGGCGGCTCCACCCTCACAATTTCTTTTACAGAACTGTGTATGTGTTTTGAGAGGCAATATTACAGTTTTAATCCACCTAAACCTTCTAGTTGTGATAAATAGCTGGTAGCTAATGACTGCTGGAATATGTTTAGATTGCTCTAATTTTATGAGTAAATGGATGTTAAGTTTATTTATATGTGTTTCCCTCCACCTTTGGAATTAGTTTTGTTCTGCTTTAACTTAATAAAAGACATTTATAGCCAAGATTTACTTCTTCATGCGTAAATGTGATATTGGTGGTGATCTTTCATTTACAATTAGAGGCCCTTTTTCAAACAATAATGGCCACATAAAAGTATATGTGTTTCTCCTTTATAAGAAAGATAGGATAGTCACTTTTCTGTTTCAGGCAGTTAATTTTAGGGTTCTCTTGCACAATAACTTCAGTGTAGTTCCTTTACCATCCACATGCACAGATATAATACCAATTAGGAGTTCTTAGATGCCCATTTTTTCTTTAAAAAATCACACTTGGAAATATTTAATTCATGAAAACTAGGAAAGAAGTAGCAGCAAATATATCTCTCTGTCTCTGTAAATTAAAGGATGCTGTTGAACAGTTTAGAAACACTGAACCAAAGTAATTTCTCCATTAGAGAACTAAGGAGCCTTAACTGGTGTATCAATAACCAGGGAACACATCCTGCCTTGTTTGCTTGTAATGAAACCAAGGATGTGAAAGCAATAAACACTGCAAGCTGGAGACGCTACCTTTGTCTACAGAAAACCAGGAGAAGTCTAACCTGAAATATCAGTTTGTTGTCATTTGCCAGAATTGACAGTTCTGGAGAAGAGGGGAGTGTGTGATAAAGACCACACTAAATTAACTTCTATTCTCCAAGGGAGGAGTAACTCATAGCGGTGGTGGTATTTCAAGGGTCATGGCCATATCTTGCGGTGCAGCACGAAGAGATGAATTATGTTTCCCGTCTTTTTAAAACTGTTAATAAGCTGAAGAGAGAGAACATTTTTATCATTGTTCTTGAAATACCGCTGTCAAGAGTCTACCACATTCTTATATTAAATCAATGAATTTGTCTGTCCTTGGGCCCCTCTAAGAAATGTCATTAGTGATTGTTTTAATGGAGATTTTTGCTTTTAAGCCAAAAGAGAACCATAGTAACTGTGCACTTCCTAAACCATTTCATTCATGAATGGGAAATGAGTCTCTAAATCTTTACTCACATGAGTAACCACATTGATATCCTTGGGCCTTCCATTATCAAAGCTAGAACTGTGAGTATAAATTTGCAGGATTTGGATGTGGCACTTCATTACTTCATAAGAGTGAAATCTGTAGCTGAAATCAACAGTTAAGCATGTGAGGCATATAAAAGATACACATTCTTTCATGGAGGTCTGATTGCAATGCATCTCTCAATTTTGTTTCAGCATCAACAAATAAGCATATCATTGTAAAGAGACATACAGACTATAGGCAGTAATTACAAAGACACATTTTAGATAGACATTCTAGCCTCAATAGGGGAGTTGGGAATAGTCCACCAGAAAGAACAGAGTAACAGTGAAAAAGGTTAACACTTCTTGAAAAACTAACATACTAAGTCATGGACCGAGTTTTTAGTTCTCTGTCAGTCAGTAGTGTAACTGTTGTCAATCATTCCCCCTTACCTTGTTTGGGATTTTTGAATGGCCACAAAAGAAACTTTTGTTGGTAATTATGGTCTTTACAATTCATCTGAGTCACAGGCAGGATTTTCATAGCCTGCCTGTGGAACAGACATGGTATGCCCCAAGCTGCGCTCACGTACGTCCAACCAATTCAAGCTAAAGTTTCCCACGATAATATGAAAGGAAATAAAAGACTCTGACAAACACAAGTCACTATTCTAAAAATAACAAGAAGAGGGGAAAGGGACAGGATAGCCAGGATCTTCTGGGTTTCTTTTCCTTTTCTTTTTTTTCTTTTTTTTTTTTTTTTTTCTTCTCCCTGCTCTCAAAGGGGATAAATCTGATAACTCTCTCTTTGGAAGGGTGCAGTTAGACAGGATGTGCACCTGTGCATCTTGAATCTTGTGAAAGAGTATTTATATTCTGTGCCTAACCACATGCTTCCTATTACACTGATCGGGAGCATTCTGCTAAAAATTAGTGCCAAGAATTAATGCTCCTTCATTTATTTTTTAATTCCGGAGTTCCCCTAGGATTTTTCCTTTCCCCAAATATTTCTACTTTCCACAGATACATTTTATTTTGTTTGCTTTGGCTATCAGTTCAAGTGACCTATCTTGTCCCTGCTGGAAATGTGAAGAAAAGATTTGTGAGAGAAGGTTCTCACGTAAAACCCAGTTTTGGAGTTGATCCAGCAGAGTGACAAATCCGATAACATCAAAGGCAGAACATCTGAAACTGGGATTTTGGCAGAACAGCTTTTTCAACAAATTGCAGCCTCTATAAATTTACCCATTTCCAAACAGCCAAGTCCGTTTATTTGCTTATTTTCCTAGCTTCACCGAAAGAAAGCCTGAAACAACTTTGGAAAAATAACAGCAAAGTTGTTCAACGGAAACCAGCCCCTCTACTGTAAACAGTGCCTCTCCCCAGACTATGCAGCTGCACAAAGCAGAGACAATGCAGGGGACCCTCAGCATCATTAACCAACTTCCCTTCTTCACCAAACAGCGACTTCGATAAAGCAATTACAATAGCATCATGGAACAGTAGAACAAGGAGAGAAAAAAAAAAAAAAATAACCTTACCAGCTTCTCCTACAGTATATAGCTGAAAGGAAAACAAAACCCCCAGCTGCCGTGTCGCATGCAATTGGTCTCCCAGAATGAATTGACTGAAAGGACTATGAAAGGCTAAAGTCTTTCGGCCCCTCTGTTCAGCCTCTCTTCAGCTCCCTCTCTCCGAGCCTCCTTCACAAAGCCATTCTCCTACTCCCTAATCCTCGCACAGGAAAAAGCAGCACACACCAAATGACTTCAGCAGAAGCGATTCTCCCGGGGGGTGGGGGAAGAGATGCTGCTGCCACTCAGCTCCCTCCCCCCCTGCTCCCCGCCACACGGCCATCCTCTGGGAGGGTATGAAAACAAGCTCGCCGGGCACCCCAAACACAGCCAGCACACCAGGACGAGGCACAGAAAAGTGCACATCTCCATTCATCACCCTCTGAGCCGCTCATTTATGAGATGAGCCCACCCCGGGGTACTTGCAAGAGTTCCCCACGTGCATCTCGCATCAGCCTGCACTGAAGTAGCTAGCCTTTTTTGTTGTTGTTGTTGTTGTTCTTTTAAAATTAACTACGTGACTTCCTAAAACTGTTGTTGGGCCTAAGATTTTTCTTTTTAACAAAGACCGTGTAAGTAAACCTTAAAAGATTTCAAACAGCAAAATAACAACAAAGATGGTCCCCCAGAGAATCAATAATAAAAAGTACAAAGATGACCCCCACAGACAAGAAATTAATAACTTTAGGAATCATCAAATTAAAAGCAATATAAAAAGAAAATATTGGTGCCTCCCTGGAATGCTTTCGATAGCTAAAATCAGAACAATTACATTTTTCATAACAAAAAAAGATTTCTGTCTTTACTTACATTACTTTACGTGAACGTTCCCAGTTCATGTAAAAAGAGACAGCATCTTTTTCATATAATTTGTCTTGAAAGCATGCCATAGCTATTGAGATAACATCCCCTACATATTCTCTGGTATTCAAGAAAGCATTAAATCCTTGTTAAAGCAACGCTGTTGTCATATTATTTTTTAACGCAAGTTTTACCTCTCTGTGAGATGCAGAAACTCAGAAACAGACAGCTGTCAGAAAGTAAATCAAAGACTTAGAAAAGCAGATGGCATAATTTCACATCTTAAATGATGGCTGTGAGCCTTCCAGTAATAATTTATAAGGAGACTTCCTCCTGCTTGTTCCTCTGCTCGGCAGCATGCTGTTTGAGCCTTTCAAACAAAATAAATAGACTTCAAACCACCAGCTTCACACACACTAACACTTACCAATGCTATTTCGACCTGACACAAGCTGACTTTGTTCCTCTGTGACCCTGGACAGAAAACTGAGGTGACAGTTTGATGGATGAGATCTTTTTTCACAATATGGGTTGTGACTTCACGGCTCTGTTTCCCCATTATTGCTTAGCCGAAGGAGGAGACAGGAGCAGAGGAGGATCTTCCACCATACAGAGCCATTTTAACAGTGAAAATGAACCAAATGTGCCCAATAAATGCCTGGAACACCTTTTTCCTACCTCAAAATTGGGAAGGTGAGGGAATCCCTTTCCACTTTCGTTGGGGCTAGGGTGTAAGGGAATATGGAAGAGGCTCCCAGGAGACTAATTAATCCCAATGCTTTACTCCAAATCGTATTTTAGTTTAAGAAAATGGCAACATCAGCAGAGAACAAAGGAAGGAAGGAAGGAAAGAAGGAATTCTGTTTGTTTCATTTACGACCAAAGAACACTTGGACTGTGAATTTTGCGAACTGCCTCTTCACTATGTTAATTTAATTAATTAACTGGAAATCTTGGACAATTTTTTACTGGACAAAGGCCTCCCTGCAGTAACCTGAGGCAAACAATTGCAGTGTGAAGTCCTTTATTTATTACCTAAAAATTATCATCAAATATCAGAGGATTCATCTATATTAAAATTGGTGTCTGCAAATTCAGTATTTGAATGGAGATTCTCTGCTAAAATGAGTTCCGAAATCTTTTTACAAGATTAACGTATTTAATTTAAGGTTGCCAGATTTCACAGAACTCTCTGTGAAGAAATTGCCTTTCCATGAAAAAGTTGAAAAAGAAAGATGGTGAATGAAGTCGCTGAAATGTAAGGCTCTGCCTCCATAGGCTTGAGCTCATTAACATGTGAAGTCAGCCTCTAATTTCCTTAGAGAGCAGCACAGTTGCTAATATCTTTATGTCTTTGCTTCTGCTTGTTCGTCTAATCAGATGGGTTCATTATGATCATACCAGAGGGTGTCAAATCTCTGATTTTACGGGTGGATACTGAGGCCAAATGACCTGGCTCAAGGATGTCTCAGGCAGGAACCCAAGTCTCTGCTGTTCCACACTACTGCACCCCATCTCCAGTGATCCTCGTGCGGTGAAAGATGATTTATGAAAACAAGATCTAGTCTACCCTATGTTTGAGATCAAGTTCTTATATATTTTGTATTTGTTTTCACCCAGATTATGTTGTTATTGTTTCTAGTTTTGGATTTGATATTCATAATTCTGTCTAAAAATGTACAGGAAGTCTCTCCAGTAGCAAAAATTTATCATAAATATATGCAAATCCAATTCATTCTTTCCAAAAAGACTGACTTTGTTTCAGATGATGGTATTTATGTGCTTTCATATTTATGAATGTTTTTCTTTCTGTAGAATATCTGTGAGGTGGTACCCAACTCATGATAATACTGATAGACAATCAAAAAGAAGCCAGAAATTGATTGATACCCAAAAAAAGCAAAATCCAAGAGATTTATACACAGGAATATCTGTAGCTATCTTGTTTCATTAATTCAACTCCAATTTTTTTTTCTTATTTTCCTTTCTGAGAACCACCTTAAAATTACACACTTGCTTCAGGTGACCCCACTCAGGGATTTAGGTGGGACTCTAGCATGGTGAAAGTCGGTGGTGTGAATTTCACCCCTTAAAAAGGAGTTCTAAGAGATGTACTTGTGAACCATTTATAGCCCAATTACAGCTTCTAAACTGCTGTCATCGTTTCTTTGTCTCTCTCTAACACTCAGAGAGCATTCCCATTGTAAAGAAGTACGTACATTAAATGTTTTAGAAAGAATAAGACCTCTTCACAGACCTTATATCAATAACTAACCTCTAAATAACAAAATTTCATACCATCCGGTGTGTAGGGAACTATGATACAGACAAACGAGAAGAGCTCTCCTCGTCAAAAGAAGGAGCGAAGCTTGAAAAGTGTAGCCACCCCTGTACTTGGAAGCCAGTTAAAATGAGTTTGCATAGGGGAAAAAAATATATCGCAATAGGACATATTACTGAAAACAACAGGCACTAAAAAATTGGAAGAGCTCATTTTTTTCATTCTTGTAGCAAAACGTAATTGTCAGACTAACTCATGACAAATGCCTGAAGGAAGTCTGAGATTTAGGAAATATCAGCAGGTTTACACACTTTACTACATAGTTTTTCCTCTATTTGCTCACAATTATGTCCTCTTTTATCTGTATCATCTGTCAAAAACACCTTTTTTGCACAGTATTTTCTCCTTTCTGTGTTTCTTGGATTAACAAAAAGCATAAGGTAAGGTCATTTGGATAATAGCCCTGCATTTTTAATAGCAATCGTAAGTGCATTTCAAGTTATCTTTTCTGCAAGCAGAGTGGTGCAGGCAATTGCACTGGAAAAGGCTCCAACAAAACTAAACTTTAAAGGTTGCTAAGCTCTTTGAGAATTGCTGGTGTGGCTGATTAGTGCAATCCGCTGCAGTTCTTTGATTTTGTTTGCTTACCCTCGCTTAGAAAGAAACTCCCAGTAATTCTTAAAGGCAGTGTAGAAAAAGGAGGCAGCATATCCTTATAAACAGAAGGAAACGCGCATCTTGGGCGTACACACATCATCTGGCTTTTGAGCATTTGATCGAGAAGCTTAAGTTCCAGAAATAGTCAGTAGGTGCCCTAGAAAGCACACCTTTTAACCAACTCTTTAACACAGTGAAGTTATTTCAAAACTTTACTATTCAAATGTAAAGCTGTTGAATGGTCTATGCTCAGCCAGCCTATAACATAGGTATGTTGAATTTCAGGGCTATTCTTTAGCTATGTCACAGGATCTGTCTTCTGAGTAAGCAATGTATCGGCCATTCTGCAAACTGGAAGAGGAGGGACCTGGTGTGAGAAGGAAGGACGGGTAGTAGTAATGAGGGAACAACATGGTAGAAAAAGATAGTCAGGTAAAAGAAAAAGAAATAAGAAATTCATATTAATATAAGAGAGTCACTCCAGCAAGAATGTTACTCAAGTCAGTGTTTCGCTTTGACGGGGGTTTCTGATAGCATTTCCTTTAGGCTTGGTCTGCACGGGCTCAGTCTAAACCCACTCTCTCTTTGCTTTTGTGTCTGAGTTGGATGAAAGCAAGGATTCAGCAGTGCAGCTGGGTTTACATTAGGAGCGTGTGTGTGAAACTGAGGATATCTGGCTTGGAACTTCAAAGCATGTCAGCTGATGCTGGTGCATCTAGCCTGAGAACTTCAGTAAATGTGTAAGTCTTCCTAAAGTTTGGGAGAAGACTAAAATTAAAACAGCAAATGGAAAGAACAGACTGTGGCTTGTAAAAGGTTAGATCTTCAGTCCTCCTCCATCCATAAACTGTATGGAGCAAGACACATCTTGCTCTTTATGAATTGGGCAGAAACATTCTAAGTACCTTTTCAGAGGTTTTGGCATACATGGCATGCTGGTCAGAGAAGGACTGGCCAGAAATGAGCCTACACTGTCATTTTGGACAGTGAGGTACTGCTCCTGGGCAGACAGGAAAAACACCCATAATCCAGCCCATCCTCTGGAGGCCTGTGCACCAGCCTGGGGATGAGCAGGCAGCCTGGGATTAGGAGACACCCATACCACAAAATTCCCTGAATTTTTTTTAATTGATATTGTCATCATAATTGTGCTACAAACAGACTGATAGGAGCAGGCGCACAGACTTAGGCATTGAGAAGCCTGAAAAGCCTTCGAAAGCCCAACCATCAAGATTTTTGTAACCCCTTCAGTATTTAAAGACAAATATCTGCATAAAAAATTCCTAGGCTTGAAGCCTCAGGCTGTTAAGTTCTTTGGAGGAGACACATATATTTTCCCTGCAGTTTAGAGGTTTGCAGCACAGTTGGAATTCCAACTTTTGGATATTACTACAGTGAAAACATATACACAATGATTTACATAGTGGTATTATTGCGCATTTTTCCAAAACAAAGAAAAATTAATATAGTTAACATGGCTGTATTTGAGAAGAGGGAGGAGAAGTAAGGAATAAAGTGGCATACTGACATATGGTATAAATAGCTTACGGGAAACCGCCCTGCAAACTACTGAAAACACAGGCATCATCAATATCTTACAGTTAATCAGACTCCGTACAAGAAATCTACTTATATGAACAAGAAATCGTAGTACTGAGCTGTAACATAAGCACTGTTGCAGATTTACCCCCTCATTAAAGATTCCTCCTAGGAGTTATCATCACATTCACATGACAAGAAAAAATAACATATGATTTTATCTGGACATGATCCAATAACGTACGCAAGGAAAGTAGTAGAATATTAGGTGTGAGAAACGCCTGAGTTAATACCATGCACTGCTCTCGCTGTGAGAAAATGTGGGATTCTTTTTATTTGTTCAGAATAACATAAGATAAACCTGTTGCTATCCAGGACAGATTTCAGAGTATACATTGAGCGGGCAGAGGATTCAGAAAGCAATAATATGGCCCAGAACTGGAGTAATGAGGGGAGAAACTTGGAAACCAGCTTCACAAGGCTGGAGAAACAGGTCAGTCTAAGTGAGACCCCACTTTCCTGTTTGAGTCTACTGTGAGCTCTCACTCCAGGAACCAAAAGCACTGTGTAGCTCTATGTCATCTTGGCAACAATCACTATCTCTCATTGAGGCCACTTCAGCTCCAGTGCCCCAGCTCAGACTGGTAAGATGAGAAAGGGGAGGGCAGGTCTGATGGTCAAAGCATGGGAGAAACCTCCGCTCACCATGAAGGGGAAACTCAAGCTCAATCACCAAGCACAAGTAACCTGGGAAATAATTTCTGACCACAAAAACTTTAAGGGTAGCTTCTTTTAGATCTCCTCTATATAGATTAAAAAAATGAAATTACCTAAAATTTAATTTAATTTCGGTATTAAGCTTTAATAATCAGTCATTTTAAGTCATTCTTTTGCTCAAGCTTCTCTAGCTATTCTCTATTTTTTCCTCTCTAATGATATGTTTCCCTTCCACATGTACTTCGTAGTTTTTAATTCAACAGATTAATTTTTTTCTCTCTTACATCAGCTTATTGATCCAATTTAGTGTAACCAATGTAGTCACAAACGTATTTAAATATACTCACACACAGGTTTCCTTCCACTTAATCGACTCCACTAAAACACAATTTTTTCTTTGAACTGTGTAAACTTGTTGCTAAGCCCAAAGCTAACTCAGTAGTAATAAAAGGACAACCACCAAAACATTTACCTGTCCAATAACGATTGTCTGTAATGAAGACAGAGATGCCATGGAAAAGGCGAGAGTACAACCTAGGCAGCATCAGCTAAACAAGCACTCTTTTCCTGCGGCAGCTGTAGCCGTGCTGGCAGATATTTGTACAATCCCAGCTATTTTCTAACACAGACTGAAACCCATTCCTGTTCAAGTACGATCACGCTTTTACAATCCACTGGGAGATGGGTTTGGTAGTTTCTGCATAGCTCTTTCTGGGACTAGCCGGTTCGACTCCCAAGTAAATATACCTGCCTGTGAAACTGCACTGGATCAGACTCATAGGAAAAAAAAAAACAAAAACCAACACGAATTTACACTTCCAAATGCAGACCGGTAGGAAGATACCTCCAAAGGTTCATGTCTTCCCGTTTAACTTTGAAAGAGGAGAGGCTCCCTCCTATGGCTAAACCGTGTAAAAGTGAGAGCACCATCATGAACGTGGATCCTTCAGACATAAAGTCGCTGGGCAGAGGTACCAGCCAGCACACCACCTTAAGAAAGAAAACCATAAAATACACGCTATTACATATGCAAGACATCTAGAAGCTAGGCCAGAAATACGTATTTTGCTTGCATCAAAAAATTATATTATAATGAAAATATCATATTATAATAATAATAATAATAATAATAATGGCATTATTCTTAGTTTTCAAATGAAAGCTTAATGCCAGCCACAGATGTTCACACCTCCCTCCAGACATTCTTTTAAAAATATTTTTTTACGTTTTTGTAATATGTAATGGTTAAAATAGCATGCCAGTCAGAGAAGGGGCACCTTTCTGGAATAAATATTAGATAGAGAAAAAATAATGAAGATACATTGTCTAAAATATCCAAATGCATTTAACATTGCATTGAACCCATTAGCCATGTAAAGTTTACCAAATCAAGTGTAACATCAGAAACAAATAGATTATAGGATTTGATCCCTACTTATGACTTATTCCTAGCTTTTATGTTTTATTTTCTTACACTGTAAGGCAAAGACTCTGAAACTACAAGCTTTGAATTAATGGACTGAAGGGTTCAGAAACAACAGAGTTTTACTTATCTAAAAGAAATAGCATTTGTAGCCTGAGTCCCATAACACCACTTGCCTGAAGAGCACAGGCATGCCAAGAATAGGGAAAAAAAAAAAAATGTTTAAGACAATATTCAGTTGTTCATTTTTGACTTGAAACAGATTGTGGTTTTTAAATTTCCTTTATTACAATTACAGCAAGTAAACTCTTTTACCAACTCTCTCTGGGCAGCTCAGTTTACATTCAAGCCTAACAGACCTAAAATGAGTTGTCAGGAGTTCTTGGTTTCCATTGTTTTTACGGCAACAGTATTTATTATGTAAAAAAAAAAAAATAAAAAAGAAAAATCATGGAGAGTCTGCTTAGAGAAATCATATTATTTCCTCTAAATTAATCATGTATTGTTTTGCAACTGTAAAAAGGCACAGTGGCTAAAAATGTTTTCCTTTAGCTTATTTCCTATTTTAAGAGGCTCTTATCTTGGTTTTTCATTTGTTCCATTTCAGTCTCAATACCTGGGAGTACAAGAGAATATGTGACTGGGTACAATAAACAACCTCTTGACTGCTAAAATTTTATTGTGGTACACTCAACACCTGCACCAGCATACTTTTCATTAATGGACTACAGTAAATGTTTATATAACTACCAAGAGAGTTTATTAATGGGAACAAAAATCCTAGCAGATAGATCATCCTTTGCAGCAATTAAGCTCTACAATAAAATGTAGCCCGACGTATACACAGTTCTCTGAGGCATCTTAGATTAGTGAAAAGGGGGATATAAAAATCAGCGCTGATGGTGCGGTAAGAAATCCTGTTTGTCCTACGTACCAGCTTTTCGCAGAGAGTTTAAACAATTGCAGCTTTTATGAAAAACAAAAAGGACAGCTTTAACTTTCATATAAATATTCATCTGCAACAAAACTTCATATTTGATTTGAGTTTTGACACGCCAACAATCGTTAGGTTTTCTGAGGGCATTAAGGGTCTATTCCAACTCCCCCTGAAGCCAGCAGGACAATACATACTGGCTTCCATGCCAACCACGTCGAACCGTGACTGGGTGGCTTAAAGGCCAGTCCTGTATTCTCCCTGGGTCACCAGCACGTTTTCTCAACTGGTCAGCTCATACTGGACCTGGCCCCAGGCTGGCGTGTGAAGAGAAAGCTTACTAAAAGCACCTAATGTGCATGTCATTTCAGCTGGCTTTTAATCAGTTTTCATTATCTCAGCCCACCACTGTCTCAAAAATTGGCCTGTTTGAGAACCGTGGCAGAGCACTGTAAAACCAGCTGGGACAGCGGGGCAGACCCTCCAGTCAGGACCACTGGAAGTTTCCAGGCAAACATGAACAAGCCCCAGTTACAACAGAATGAGTGTTCCCCTCTAGTCATTACTGGTGAGGCCACAGCTGGAACGGTGGGTCCAGTTCTGAGCTCCCCAGTTCAAGAGAGAGAGAGTCCAGTGAAGGGCAATGAAGATGATTAAGAGACTGGAGCATCTCTCCTATGGGGAAAGGCTGAGAGAGCTGGGGCTGTTCAGCCTGGAGAAGGGAAGGCTCAGGGGAATCTTGTTAATATCTATAAATACCCGAAGGGAGGGTGCAAAAAGGATGGAGCCGGGCTCTTCTCAGTGGTGCCCAGTGCCAGGACCAGAGGCAATGGCCAACAAACTGAAACACAGGAGGTTCCCTCCGAACATAAGGAAACACTTTTTCACTGTGAGGGTGCCTTGGCACTGGTCAAGGTTGCCCAGAGAGGCTGCGGAGCCTCCATCTGTGGAGGTATTCAAAAGCTGGCTGAACACAGTCCTGGGCAACTGTCTCTAGGTTGCCCTGCTTGAGCATGGCGGGGGTCGGACCAGATGGCCTCCAGAGGTCCCTTCCAGCCTCAGCTATCCTGGGATTCTATGAGTAAGAAACAAAAAAAAGAGAAACTGAAACACCTAAGAAGCCCTCATGATTTCATAGTTTTATGTACTTTTTTTTTTTTTTTTTTTTTTTTTTTACACATAAGCAAATATGTGGTGAGAATCATCACAACAAGAGTGTAGCCTTAACGAACACAAAAAATAAATCACAAAATCCTTGAGAGGAATGGGCTTTAAAAAGTAATTGCCACCAGCAGCCACGGCACCTCATATTTCACATGTAACATGTAAAACAGTTTTGCATATCGTCTCCATCCATTTACTCTGCCATTGCTCTGTTAAATTATTTAAAAATGCATTCTTCTTCAAGGCTCGGTGTAAGCTACTATTTTATTAAAATAAAGAATAAGATAAATACATAAATCTAGCCAATTGCACTAGTCCCCGATACAAAAATATTCACTTATAAATCTCTTCCTCATCTCTTTGACCATTTTCCCAGCCTCTCTTCTAAGGTGCTACATCTCTTTTTTCATCTTGACAAACAAAGAGATTCTCCAGTCTCTGCACGTGAGTGGAGGTTGAAGAAGGGACGGGAAAAGTTACACAGAGCTATTACACAGGCCAGGGTCACAATAACTCCAAGAATAACTGGCTGAGTAGAAGCCTTCATGTCCAGAAGTAAACTGTACCAGATTTCACAGCCTTTCGGTCCTTCTTCCACGCCTGCTCTTATTCAAGGATGTTGAGGGCAAACTAATTTAATTCTCAGACTATAAATCCCCTGAAATTCAGTTGGAACCAAAAGTATCATGCATACCATAACAGAAGTAACAACATTTGAAGTATTGTAGCCTGGAAAAGTCCAATTTTCTATAATGCAGCTAATTGACTTTTTTTTTTTTTTCTACATGATGAGGTAATGGAAACAATATTGGAAGTGCTTGAAGGAAGATATATATAAAATATGCAAAATGTGTTGGTTTTCAGTTGTGTGTTCAGTCGTTTCAACCCACACAGTAACCACCTGGTGGGACTAACTCAAGGAGAAGATGCAGCACCTCTCCTTCATACAAATAGCTCCACTGAATTCAACAAGGTTACTTGAGTGAACCTAGATTAATCACACACGAAACTTTCTAATTCCACGGATTACTTTTATCAAATAATTCAGACATCCCACTTTTTTGCTGATGATGAACTACAGTGACATGTATTTTTTTCTCTGCACATGTGGACTTATTATGCACACATATATATATATGCATATGTATATATATGTATGTGCACACACACAGCTGAAATTACATACTCTAAATCACAGCAGAATAAGCGTCCCTTTATTTTTTTTTTAAATTGCCAGAGAGATTTTTCTCTCCTCGAAGATCTCACAAAGCTTTTAAAAACCAGTGAAGTCTTGAATATGCACCCTATTTAAATAAGAATGGAGCTGAATATGCTCTTTGGCAGTAGCGGTGCCTCCAAAGACAAATGTTTTCCCCCATTACCATTTCTGTTGCCGAAAGCCTGTGCTCTGAGCCTCCGCGCTCCGGCTGGGAGTCCGCAGAGCCCATTTGGGCCAAGCTGGCAGGGGTCACGCTCCCCGTGGGAGGAGGTCAGCCTGGTGGCCTGGGAGCAGGGGAGCCGGAGGGTGACCCCACACACCACGCTTTGTGCTTGGGGGCTGGAAGTCAGCCCTGCTTATGCTGGATCACGCAGCGAACCAGCCCGGCGCGTCTGACAGCTGGAGGTCACTTTCCATCCTGGGGATGCTTTCATACGGGCGAACCTTTTTTTTTCTGCGTGTTTCTGTTCTGTGAATAGCGACTGTGACAAAAAGAATGGCTCACAGGCGACATTTTGGGGTACTGACGAACACATTCTCAAAGAGCATTGGAAGAAGAGAAATAGTTGTAGGCACCTTGCCATTAACACAAAAACTGAATCTCACAATACGTGATGATGCTCCTTATAAACAAGCAGCGTGTGGCAGAGGAAAGGATATCATGGAGAGAGAGACTAGGTATTAATACACCATTTTGAAGTTTGCACTCCACCTCTATTACCATTGTGTGCTTCCACTGTGACCTTGGGGAATCCTGAGCTCACTGTTCTTTCCTTACCTGTCCTTATAATGGAGATATTGTTCCCTCAAAAGATAAGCGTTGTTAGGAAAAAGCCATTAAACTTTATGAGATACCCAGCTATGCTGTGGAGGAGTATCATAAAAAAGCCTTTCAGTCTATAAATAAAAGATATATATGAGAAAAGATTACCCTGCACGTCTATAGCTCACACTTATACCTTGGTATTTTTGTTGTTGTTTTTGAATTACTTGAGGAAAATAATCATGAAGCTACCAGGCCCTATTATTGGTATTATAAGAAATAAATTGGTGGGTAGGGCTGTTTGCAGTCTTTAGACTTAGCATTTTTATTGTCCCACCGGGGAAGTTAATAGTATCTTTCAGAAATTATTTATACACCACTAGTCAAGGAAAGCATCACAAAAAGCTGTTCATTGCTGTGTTCCTTTTACTGCTGATCTTTTCAAAAAACGAACAGAAATAACCATAAATCTGAAGAGAGATTTATAGTTTGTAGAAATTATCTAGCCATTTTGCCTACACAGAACTTAATTTTTAAAGGATTCACTTACAATTTAATAAGACATTCAAATCCCATTCAACAAATCATCCTGTCTCCAGTAAGAGAGAGAAAGGTGATGTGTTAACACCCAAAAGCTGCGCTGGCAGAGTAAACCAGTATTGCCCAATCCTTTGCAATGTGCCAGATGCCCAAGAGCCAGATGTGCCAGTACATTTCTTCATACAGACCAGCCCTGTACTGGCAGCTTCTTGACAAACATCAGGCACCCTCTGTAGTCCTACAAAGAAAAGTCTAGGAGGAATGAACAGACACACACTCTAAGCACATGCCTGAGAGCCAACAGATAAAATCTCAGCTATGGGAAAAACATCTGGAAGCCTTAGTTTTGCATTCAGTGGGGACAGCATCACGTTCTGTGCCGAAGTAGGCATAGGCTGCATTCACCAAAGCTGCTCCTGCACACGTGGACATCCCGAAGCAGCATTAGATAGTTGGTTGCAGCAGTCCTAGTGTTCAACCAGTTGTTGATCTGCACTGTGAAAATCTGCAGGGCTCACAGTTACCTGCTGTACGAGTACATAAGCCAATTAGCTCTAGACCTTCTCAGCCTTCAGCCCCCAACATATACTCAGCTTTGGTGAGAAAACAAAAAAAATAGACTACTTTTCCCTTTTCTTCCCCTTTCCCATTCTCTCTTAAAAGCCAGCACCTCCATGGCCATAGAGTAAGTGTCAGGTCAAAATTTCCAGTGAGTAGACCTTTTAAGTTATACGCTGCAGCAGGGATTTGGGTTAAATACAGTAGGACTGTAAATACTTAAATCCTCAGTTTTAGGCTGTGAGAGAGTCATCTACTATGCTGGTACAGTACCTAAAATAATGTAATTTTCTAGTACGATATAATAGAAATATAATAGTGTATAATGCAGTATAATACTATGAATAATAAAATGAAGCACTAAAGTTAAAGCCAAAACTGACATTTAGGTGGGTAATAGAAAGAGGTACATCCTCCCCCTTTTGCAAAAAAGCACCATGAGAACAGACATGTACCTACGACTCCTATTGGTTTTGTGTCTCTGACAGTGACTACAACAAAAGAAGAGGCAGTAAATTCTGTCCGTACTCTCAGCAGATATGTGAAATGATATTGCGTGAGGCATGGTTGATGTGGAGTGGTGAGAGGGAAATCAGTGTGCAATGTCCACTTTTCCCCACAGTCTTGGCAGTCTCTCAATTGGAAAAAAATAAATAATTACCCTTTGCAACTAGGACAGATCATCTGTGTTCAAATAGCGTCTCTGATGCACAGAAACAGTCAGGAATTTGGGACATTAAATGCTTTTCATCAGGAAATCATCGTTCCAAAAGATTTATTCAAAAAGATAAACTTTTCATTAAGATATCCAGCTTGGAGTTTTGAATCTGAATCTCCTCATCTGAAGTGACTGTTATAAGGACAAGCTATTTTGGGGGTGAATCTTGTGGTTTTTTCCCCTTCTGGGGAACAGCCTTAAAATACTCTTCCAACTCTTCCTTTTTTTTTTTTTTATCCCTGAAAATTTTAATGGGATGGGAAAATTGTTTCCTGCCCAACTCTCATGGTGAGTGGCTGGCAAATAATAGCAAGACACAGAACGCAAACAGCTGGATTCAATCACTGCACTTAGTAGATCCATGAAATGTGGTTGTGGATGCACCAGATACTTTAAGCACCAGTAAAGAGAGTTATTCCAGACTCCAGGACAGACATCTGGCACTAACGGAATTATGAGACTATCAGGGAACACGGCACATCACACACCCAATTAACAGACAGATGAATTAATCACACTGTAATTAATGTAGATGTGTAACGATCTGTGCTTCGCTGTCTTTAGAGATAAATATTCAGATACAAGAAGACACAGCAGATCCCTGAACTGTCCTACTCAGATAGTGGTACTTGACAAAAAATAAAACAAAAGACACTGTCACACCTTTCTGAAAATACAAATAGGTGTTTCTACTGTAAAGCTATTTTTAGGAGGAGCATTACTTAACTCATTTCACTAGCAGCACAATTCAGTGGAAAATAATTACATGTAAAAGAAGACACATTTTTTAAAAAAAGACTTCCACATTCAACCTGAAAAGCAAAGTATTTCTACCCTGCAGTCACCTTGCCTTCTAAAATCCATTACTTTAAGTATAATTTATATACGACCCACCACATTACTGAAGTTAATGGTTAGGGTAAGTGTTTTCACATCGTCATTTAATAGAACAATATTTTCAGAGTCATATTTTATTATTTTTTCCCTGATGGTGTTATCAGACACAAAAGATTCCAGCTTGAACAAAACATCAAGAAGTGGATGAAACTTAAAAAATAAACATATAACAAATCTTTGTAATTGTCAGCTTTGCTAAGTCGCGCACACACATAAATTGAATTTTTATAGACATGGGAAAAGTTGTGTTAGCTGAAGGGTTTTTGTAAGCTTCCTTAAATAAGGCGCTTTATATCATCAGTTAGGATCCAACAAAAATATGTACTTTAAAATAAAAAAAACTTAAAGAACTGCCGTTTCCTGTAGGTTAGTAGTTTATAACTAAGCAAGGGGTTGGTCTAGATTATCTTCAAAAGTTCCTTCCAACCTGAACTGCCCTATGGATCCTACAAACTTATTAAGTTTAAAGATTCTGAAAAGAATAAACTAGTAGTTTGACTACTAGGGTTATATGGAGTTTGAAAAAAGAAAAATGCAGAGTAATTTCAACATCACCAAAACGTAACAACTGGCCCTACAGCAGTCTTCGGTGCTGCAGCTCCCAGATAACTGGGCAAATTCACCCAAGCAGCAGGAGCTTGGTGTGCTGATAGCGAGCTCCGCAGGGATTATTACAACAGCCTCTCCACAGCCACCCCTTCTGCCACAGCGAAAGACCACACAGCGATCCCAATTTTTTTTTTTTTTAAACAGTATAATCGGAGCAGGGGTAGAAACCCATTTGTATACTGGGGTGTGTGTGATCAGGACACGTTACTGCAGGTCTGGAGGACCCAAAGTGACTTCCAGAACAGATTTTTTTTAGTGTAGGCAGGATTTTGTATGATTGAACTACGCTGGTCTGTTTTCACTTAAAGGTGGAAAATTAATGTCTGAGAATAGGAATTAATAAGCTAATCTAACAATAACCATAGAAGCCTTTTCTCATTCAGTGAGAAAAGGCTTTATAATTATGAAATAATAGAGTTTCCTGTTTGAATAATCCAAGTCTCTATAAAGGAGTTTAACGAAGACTGAAGCTAAGAGGCAGCAGCTTTTTGTCTGCAAGTGTTACGCTAGAAAGCTTTCTGAAGAGGCTTTCCTGTACACAGCACTGAAAAAGCAGAAAAGTGAGGTTTCAACCAGGGAGGCTTCTTCCAGCTTCTTTACATGAGCTTATCTTCTCAGAGTTTCTCCCTTATGCTCAGCTAAAATATAAAGTATGACAAAAACCAAAGAATTAAAAATTGCTAACAGAGTCATATCAGCCCTTGTTTGATCCTTGTGTGTGTAATAAAACAACGTGATGCTATAATGACAGCAGCTTTTGTTAAAATAAACAGAAGTTGAATAAAACACACACAAGACAAGCAGGCACAGAGCCTCTATTGAACTCCTGCCCTGCACAATTTACATTCTTCTCCAGCCCTCATCACGGGCCCTGTACTTTGCATCTATACCTTATCCGAACCATATTTTGCTTTTCTGCTTCTTTGTCCTTCCTTTTGCTAGATAAAGAGAAAAACAAGCAAAAAAAGCGAGAGTTAGGAGGATGTGCCAGAGGTACGCTGGAGATTTGGCGATACAGAATTATCTCTCTGACAAATTTGCTTATAATGGGTGAAAGGTGTAGTTCAAATCAATTATGGAGGTCATTTCTTCACAAGCACATTTAGTATATTTTCCACATCTCGCGTGAATCCACCATGTATTATCTAAGAGGAATTATTTCTGTCACATTTATTTGAGCATGGTAACAAATGACATCTGATGGTTTGCGTTCAACTCCTTACTTTAGACAGCATTTTCGTGTGAATTTAGAGGTCGGACATACATCACAGAAAACAATTAACCAATCCATTGTTCTCCAGAGAATAGGAGGCTAAAAGTACGTGCATGCTACACTGCCCTCGGTACGAATTCTGCAGGCCCTCCCACTCTCTTAATTACTACAGAGTACCTGCCTTAAGCAGTAAGTGTACCACAGAAAGAGCTGTGATTATATACTCGATACTAATGACTTAAAAATACGCTGAACTCATGTCTAGAAGTTCCAGTGAAAAGAGAAGCACCATTTTGCTGAAATCTTTTGCAGAGTTCCTGCCCCACATGGTAACATTATGGTTGAAAATATGATAAACAAGATAGGAAAAATGAAGTGTAATTTTTCTAAGCAGATTAAGGGATTAAGATGTCTTTATTAGTACAAAGTGTCAATATTGTATCTCCCTCTAGCCCAACACACTAGTGATCTTTCATTTACTTCCTGGGAGCTGGGACAACAGTGATTCTCCACTTAATTTTTATAACACGTAGTTTCAAATATACTATTTAGTGGTTGCATTACAAGTGTTAAGCATCTGTATCTCCACCACGTTCACAAACGCAGCCAGGCACCCAAATGTTCTCACGTATAAAAGACTGCAGTCCTTTAAAGTTCACGTTTCAAGGCAAGCTTTTGGCATACGAATGTAAAGTGACCCCCTAGAAATGAAAGGAAAAATATGTTTTACATAATAGCAGCTCAGAAAAGCAGGACCATATCTCCGATCATGAAATTCAAAGTAGGTATTTGGCAGTCTTGATTGGGATCCTACCTATAACATTCCCTAGTTTGCTGACACTGTATTGACCGCTGTACTTGTCAGAACAGCATTCGGTAGACACTAAGAAAACAAAACATAGCAGAACAGCAAAGCACCATTATTATTGCTCCAATTTTACAGCAAATTCCAGGTATTTATGGAGCAAGGCACCCCAGAAAAGAAGAGGCAAGAGCTGAAAACAGTGCTGAAACGCAAAACTAAGGGACACCTGTATATTTCTTAAACTCCTGAGTACTTAAATGCTTAACTGCAAAGGAAGACACTATCAACTCCACTAACTTCCTAATTATCCTTCCACAGATGAACTATACAGTGAGAGCAGACTCTAAAAATGCATCTGAAGATTTTGACAGTATTTATGTACTAAAAATATTTCACATGGTTACTAAAAATATTTCATGTAGTTCAGGACTTTAAGAACTTCAACAGAAAACCACCTGTTCATACCTAGAAAGATGACAGTATTGAAGCACTTTCCTTCTAGTACTTCACTGAGAGAGGTGGAAGACATATTTTTAGTAAGATAACTCTAATAGCCCAAAAGTAGTTCCTCTAAAAAAAAAAAAAAAAAAAAAAAACCACAAAACCCCAAAAGAAAACAGAAAAAACCAATTCAATTGAAAATGAAAGCCTACTTGGCCTATTGAGCTCCCTTCCACAGCTTTCATTGCTTACAGAGCAATGACTCATGAGAAGTCTAAATGGTAGCTGGTATCTGAAGGACCTCTTATCATCCTTAAATACCTCCACACCTTTTAAAAATGCACATACTTACGACTATTAAAATGAAACAGCAGTCATGGGATCAGACACATCCTGGACAGACAATGGTGAAATACAACTGTAGTCATTGCTAAACAAAAACAAAAAACCCAAACACACCCCCAAAACTGAAGAAAGTTAAAATAATGTCTCTTAATATTGAAAGATTGTTCATCTGAGATATTACTCTGAGATGTCATGTGACACCATGCAAACCAAACCAAAATCTGCAGATTCTTTAAAAGAAAAAAAAAAGAAAAAAAAAAAAGCAATAATCAAGGGTACACGCCAGAACAAAATTGGATTTTCTGAGAAGGAAAAAGTTTTGTGGTCAAGAGACATGTTTTGCAGCCAGGAAATCGGAATTTATTCCCAGAACTGCCACAGACTCCTTGCCTCTCTCAAAAAATGCCTTTCTGAAGTTGTAAATGCAGAAACAAATCAGAAAAAATAAGTAAATAAAAAAAATGGGTTATGTTAATCTAAATTCTTTGGTACTTCAAATGCCATTGTGGATAGTCAGTTAAAATAGTTTATTTCCTGGCAGTCATAGCTTTTCATGTTACTGTCGCCTAATGCATGGCATCTGAACTTGCTGGCTTTGTGGCACAAGCCCCTATATATCTAGCAGGTACCCCAAAAACACAGACATAAGGAGTGTGTAAATATGCAGACACATGGAGAAAAAGCTAGCAAGTGCAGTAGGTACTTGAAATTGTAAGTAAAATTGTTCATCTCTCATCATCTCTAAGGTTGGATGTAATCTGATTTTACACGTCTGTGTAAATCAGACATAGCAATGACTCCAGACTATCCGCCACAACCCAGGTGTGAGACTAGCTACTGTGGGAAGGACGGCTCTCTGGTTTATGACCAGGAATCCTGTTTCAGCCTTGCTTTTTCCAAATTAAAACTTTTGTTAAACTAATACATTTGCGCAAGTTGTAGGTTCACCAGTAGGCACTTACCACTGAAAATACCTCTCTCGTTGAAAAAGCCTCAGCTGCCAACATGTATGAGGTGAGAGCTGAACTCCTGGGAAGTCAAAGCTATCTACAAATGAAATTTGTTCTAAGTTTTTAGGTACTAAATGAGTTAGCACATGCTTGCATGAATCTGCATCTTGTGGAGAAAATGTAAAGTGTTTAGTGCCAAATGTGATGTCAAGCCCCCAGTGTGGAAGTAAATCTTCTAAAGCTTTCACTCATCTGCTAGATGACCTCTTATTCACTTAGTCTTAGAAATCTTTCTAATTTTCAAAGCAGTGCTGGAAGTTATTAGCTTTCATTTCTCGAGCCCTTAAAAAACTAAACTTTGCAAAAATTCTAATGGAATCATTTGCAGTTATGATAAATAGTCTCTTCCTTTAATCTACTGAATTTCCTTTCTCTCTTATTTTTGGCTGAGCTGAGAGTCTCGTTTGGAAGATGTATTCTTTTCTGTGTTTCCACCATGCACCAGTAAGAGCTGCCAAAGAGAGAAAGACAAAGAAAGAGAATGCTGCTCCTCTCCAGCTCCCCAGCTGTCAGGACAATAAGTTTAGGATTACAGGGGTAAGGACTGTATCTTATTCAAGATACAGTTGAATAATCTTATTCAAGAACCAAAGTTGCTTTTGTAACCGCTTCAGAAAAAAGATTCTGCAAAGGAATGCATTCAACAGCATTTATGAGCTCGGGTTTCAGTAAAATTAATTAATAAATATTCTCCATTTTAGAGATCAAACAATGGCAGAGAAAATGTCAGCCCTGCCTGTACTAAAATGAAATATGCACAAGTAATCCTTGATTTTCAGGACTATATTTGAATGAGCTGTTCAGCTTCATTGTAAGGCCAGTGCACAGCTATGAGCGAAACACCCCATGTCTGAAGATAAACAGGAAGGGTCTGTGATGTTATAGTTCATTAGACTTTGAAAATTAGGTAGAATAAACATCTTTTGTGGTGGGTTAAAGAGATGCCAGCTGGGCAAGATTCCTTTGGCCAAGAGAAAACAATCAAAAGTAAAAATTATGGAAAGCGGTCGATTTTCCTCCAAAAAAAAAAAAAAAAGGCATAAATATCTGCGGATACAGCGCCATGCTTAATGAGAAGAAAAAAGTTGCTGTAATGCCAAAATTTCCAGTGTTGTCTTGTGTCACATGGACTGCTCTTATTCAGAGTGTGCACTGCTCTGAGATGATCTAATTAAAGGAAGAATGAGAATAATCCCATAAAATTCTCAAGGAAAGAGTTAGGCGAAAAGAAAGGAAAGTATTTTATTCTCTGTAGAAGTCTTGAATAAAGATATGTGCCACTGAAACAGCCATGGGTGACCAGAGCATCACGTTGGTCAAAGCCTGTGTCTCTTATGCTTCAAAGAAGCAAGCTTACTGAAACATGAAAAGGCGAGTTCACTGTCAGATCATCATTTCCCTTTAAATCAAGTGAGGGGGGATATACGTCTGACAGAACTGATCCTGATTTATGAGCATTATAGTGTCTGTGCACATTTTATCTGAAAAATGGAAGCCACGTGACACCGTGCACTGAACAAGGGATTCCTCAAATTTTACTTTTTGTTCAAAAATACTGAGGAAGAACAACAAAACAGTGCAACTGTAGGCAATTCCCAAACCTAATCACTAAACCATTTCTGCTGATCTCTTCTGATTATTAGCAGTAAGCTGATAACTGATACTAATGAATTCAAATGCTATTATTGTGACCGACAACTTTGCTCTTGGCTATTGTTCAGGCAGTATGTCGGATGCCTACAGTTCTGAAAACCATTTCCAGCCTGAGTACTTCCTTTTCAGAATGAAGCCAACTGCAGGTCCCAGAGCTAGTAAAAGATCTATGGCCACTTAATGCTCACAATTTCAAAAGTTTAAACACAGTTTAAAGAGGAGCTTTTCCTCTCTACTCCCTAGGTCGTTCTCCAGAAATGTTTTCTTTATACTGTCAGTTAATAAATGGTTCTTAAGAATATTTGGAGAAAATATTCACAGCAAAGCATGCATAAAGAATAGGAACAAATTCATCTTAGCAACATTTCTGAGATCATCAAGGTTGCCTGCAGAAAGCTGGATTTCAGCTCTTGCAAATCTACAGAAAGAACACGGGGCTGAGCAGTTTAAAGCAGACAACACGCAGAAGTAGTTTGGCCAGTCACGCAAGGTGGTCTGATACTTTACCAGCTGGTCACTATAGCAATGTAAAAGCAAGTAACATCACTGCCTAACAGTTTTGGTTGTTTTTTTTTTTTTCTTTCTATATACTTTTTCCTATCTTCTAAAAAAACCCAACAGTGTAGAAATACGGTTTGAGGTGCCTGATGGCTTCCCAGCTGTAATCACAGAGCAATACAATACTCAATGTTTCAGCACGCCAACTGCGCCAAATAGAAGCATCACGGTTTTGAGCAACTTCTACAAATCAGCTGGATGGACACTTGTGGTTTTTCATAATGTAGATGCAAAGAAAAATCATTACATTTCAATTTATCCTAAATTCTTCCATGACAAGAAGTGTTGCCTATATATTCCTGGTAGAATTTCAGATGACAACTTCATAGCAGAGCCCAGCTGTCTCTCAGTGACAGGAACGAGAGTTTTATCATTCATTTTCCTGGAATCAAAAATAAGACTAGGAATTGGGCAAAACCAGACAGAGTTGTAAGACAGCTTATCTGTCAAGTTTTGACATTTGGATTCCAGGCTTCAGCTTAGCTGGAATCCTAGTGACTTGAGGAACATGTGTGTCAACTAGATGTTTATTGTTTAGTATTGCTTTCTATTCCAAAGCACACAACAAACTGTCACAGATGTTAAAAATTTCTAAAATTTCATGCACTTTGTGCTCATCTAAATTCTTTCTTGTGGAAGATCCTAGACACATTATTTAATATTTTTTGTTTTGCTCTGCTGGAAATACATACATAAAATGGAAAGAAGAGTTTGTTTTTTTTTTTTTTTTAAACATCTGCGCCTCTCCTGAGGCTTTACCTGTTATTTACTGATATCCTGAGCCAATAGCTTTGTTTCCTCATTGTAAATTAAACACCAGTGGATAATCAGTTAAAGAATTGTCTGTTGTAATTATTTTGCTTTATTTTCTTTCTTCCATTGTTTAAAAGCTGTACACCTAGCTGCTTTAGTTAAACTGTGATGCTACTTCAAATGGACAGGATACACTTTCAGTCCTGAAGCCTGTTCCAGGTCATAATGAAGTAATGGAAATCTTAATAGAAAGTTTGGTGGCAGCTGGATGGAGCCTGTGATATGCACACTAATGGCTTTCTTTAAGTAGTGCCAAGGACAATTAATCATATGTTTCAGATTCGGTTCTTTTTAGATTATTCATAACATTGCATTATTTTGAAAGCACATACATAATAAGATATAGTAAGAAACCAGAGAAATTATAGTTCAATAGTAACAGCATACGTTTTGGATCAGTTCCTCCCTCTAACCACAGACTGTCAGTGTGGCATTAGACAATTTGCTTTAGTCCAGTGTCACAGTCTACACCTTGTGCAAACACAAGGTGCGGTGGGGGCATCATTTCAATGGAGATACAGCAATGAAAACACCTGAGGATCTGTACAACTGATACCCTGCAGATACTATTACAGTATTGATGTGTTCTTTCGTGCATTAAAAAAAACCAAAGCCTCAAGATAAACATATCTGTGGAAAAGAAAAATACCAAACAATTTTCAGTAACACACTGTGCTGTAGCAACCTCCAAGCATCCACTGGAATGATGGAAATTATCAACGAATAATTCAGGAATAACTTCAAATTTCATTAATCTTTACATATTAATGTATACTTAATAGTTGGTATCTACTACTGTCAGCTATATAAGCTGCTAGCAAGAAGTAAAACCAGAAACTGAAACACAGGAAAACAGCGGAAAACTGTACTGAAGGAGAGAGAGGTGACAGTTGCTGTCATTGGCACCATCTGTGAAATATCAGCCTTTCAAGTAGTGTGGGAAGAATAACAGCATCAAGAGCAGCAAATGAAAAGCAGTGGTTGAATTCTGCATTGTTCCATTGAAAGAAAAAGGTACAGACTTTCAAGTGGAGACCTTTGCTGTTGGGCAAGGATAGACATTTACGTCTAATTTTTCAGTTACCTTGCTTTTCCAGGAGGAAAGCAAGAAGGGAGGAATGAGAAAACCTGTGAATAGTTATGCATAAGTGCAGCTGATCCTCCGTAAAAGTACACGGAAAACGTAGCAAGAAGTTCTTGGCCCAGCAGCATTTTCATGATTTCCCAGAAACCAAAGAGGCTGAACTGCAAAAGCTGTTCAATACTCGGATGTAAGGAGAAAGAAGGCAAAGCAGAACGTCTTTCTGTTATCCTGTAGTCAATAAGCAGTATAAGCAATTTTCTTTGAGACCAAAGTGGAATTTACAGTAGCATAAGCCTTCCCTTGTGAGTCCAGCCCTTCAATCCACCAAAACATCATTGCATTTTAGCCCTATTGGCATTTTCGTTTGAGAAGCCAACCGCTGAAGTACTTAATGAGCTGAGGTTTTTCTCAAAGGAAAGAATTTCAAACTGAAAGATGTTTCAAGTTCAAAGAAAAATGAGAAGCACTTAATTTGTCTACTTAGAAGTACTTTTCGAACTACACAAACAGGGATTCCCCAGAGAATCAGCCTGTAACTACTTAGATGTCCTTAGGACGTCTGGGGCCTCTGCCCCTCTAAGAACAGCACAGATAACACCAAACCTATGCCTATCCTTCCTGTTACCATTTGTGAAGTCAGATTTATGAGATTTGGAGCTGCTCTGAGTCTTTTTTAATATATTTCTATAGCCCTGTTATGCTCACAACTGCCACTCTGAAATGCATTTTTTCCTATGGGAGGTGAATATTAAAACCTGAAGATTTTTACATTTTGGATGTTTGAAAGGAGCTGAAATCCCAGCCTGCTTTATTATACTTTTTAAACAAGGTAGAGACCAGATCTTATATTGTTTATAAACCATTTTATCTAAAATTACTCCATATGGACTGTAGTTTTTCAACCAGAAATACGCATACACGTATTGGTTAAATATGTATTTACATTCTGGAGTTCTTCACATATTTACAAGCCTCATTAGCTCTCTGCTTTCTCTACCTCTGGCCACAGTTTTCAAACCATCTGCAAATTTCTCCTTTCAATGACTTGTCAGTGCCTGCCCACTTGTTCAAAAATCAGCAGAACAGGCTCCCAGGTCAACAACTAACAATGGTAACTTCTGTTTTCTGCAGTTCCTGACCCTATCTTGCATTCCTAAAATACAATGGGGATTTTAGATACTCAAATCTTCTTACTTGCACAAAGCAGAATAAAAGAGCAACATGCTGTCAGCATGTTTTTCTCTCTGTTTGAACTTAGTGATTCAATCAGGAAATTCCCCAAACTGACGAGCTGAAAAACAGGAGTTTTATTCTTTTGTTTCTCGCTTACAGATTACTTTAATGGAGCAGAAACGTTATTTGCACTAATACATTAATTTTCAGGGTAAGAGCGGGCAGGGTTTTCTTGGCAGAACATTGTGTATTGCCAGCAATTAAAAAGCTGGTCGCTGAAGAGGATTTCTCATGGATTTCGGTTTGTCCCCTCCTTGCCCCTCCACACATCCAGGTGCACACATTAACCCCATCCCAGCCCCGCAGATCTCCACGCTGCCGCCCCAGGCAGGGAAGGGATCCCCATCCTGGAGCCCACCGAGAGTGGCAGGGGCGGGCGCCGGCAGCAGCCTCTCGGCCCTTTGCCGGGGCAGAGGTGCGGGTCCCTCCGTGCTGCCCAGGGCACTCTCCTCACAAACCCCATCGAAATGAATCCCCTTCAGGGGGCTGCACCGTCCCGCCAAGCCTGGCTGAAGCAGGCCATTGGGTTTTGAAGCTATTGCAGGGAAAATGGCAAAGAGCACGAGCAGGCACACACTGTTTAATGAGGAAACCGGGCTAAAAACCTGTTCTGATCCTCACAAGAATGAAAGGGGAGAAAGAGGAAAAACTATGGAAGGCCAAGCCCTTGCCCTGGCTTTGGCAAGCACAAAGGCCCGAATCCTCATTTTCACAGGTAACTGATGAAGCACAAGGAATGCAACATGGGTCAAATGAGTCAGGAGCAAATCCCAAAAAAGGCGATGGCTCTCTGGTACTTCTCAGCCTGCTCAGAAACTTCTGCTACAGCGGTGGTACCAAATAAAGCGTTCTGCAAAACTCCTCTTCCCGTCCTTATTCCCTTATGCTTTTTTCCAGATAACAAGAAAGCCAGAAGAAATTCTCCCAGCTGAAAGAAGAACACTGATGCTGTAACGGAGCAAACAGGTACTGCGTGTTACATTTCGGTTCCTGAGCATCTCTCACTTCATTGTGGTGCTAAATGGGATGCATTCAATAGGAATCTTCCTCTTTTGAAAATGTCACCGTGACTGATGATAAAGCTGGAGATGATAAACATCACAAAACGCTGTCAGGGGAGATGTAGGGGATACATATTAACTTTGATGTAAGCCTTTTATGGCATACATAAAAATAAATGATCTTAAAAGTTAATACCAATCACTGAGCACGTATATGTGAAATCACAAGAGCCATCAGTGAGTTATAGATCAGCATCTGAGTAACAGGACCTGCGTGCTACAGCTTTGGATAAATCACATTTACATAATCCAGCTGTGCTTCTCTGCACATATCTCTGCAAAGCATCATTTCATTATCAAGACTGTTTCTCTCTGTGAAATGTAAATCTTGCAGTCGGGGCCTGCTGAGATGCAGGGCTGAGTGCAATGTGACTCCACCATGCTAATTAACAAACAGGCAGGCTCAATCTCAATGTAAATGTCGATCCTTGCGATTAGAGAAATTGCTGCACTGGCATTTTCTTTACTACCTGAAGAAGGCAACTTCAGAGCCATTCTTTTCTTTAAATACAAAATGACAGCACACTCTATGGGCCTAGGCTACTGTTTAAGTTCGTTTCTCTTCTTATTCGCTCTACCATTACCCCAATTTCCTCCTTTTCTCCTTTTTAAAAGACAAATATTATAGGGTAACATTATAGTAGGTGTATACCTATATAGGTTTAATAGGTATATCACATATACCTATATAATAGGTATGTAACATAATTAAGCATCAGACAAATGAAGACATTAAGACACAAAAGACTAGAAAGCAATCATATTGCAACAAAAGCAAGCTTAGGAAAGGAAAGGAGAACAGAATAAGCTAGAGCTCACTCTACTTCATGGCAGGGAAAAGACATGGCCTAGCACATAATAAAGTAAGCCCCTATTATTATCCATCCCATGAGCGATTTAGAAGGATAATTTTCTTGCAGTTCAAAGAATGGAATTGCATAGTTTTGAAACCATCAGCTTGCTTTTTTTTTTTCCTACTGCCTGAAAGCGTTTTCCACAAAAATTTTGTTACCAAACCTTTCAAATGAAGCAGCTGCAACACAAGATGCTTGCTCTTTCTCTTCCCAGGACAGAGAGAACCAAGGTCAGTGCAATCGGTTTAATCGCTGTAGGTAGATATGTCGGCACCCTCTGCTTCCAATTCCCCTCCCAGGTGCTTTCCACACCAGCCCCATCACTACATTTGTGGCAGAATCCCTATTTCCATCAAGTTCCTACAGGCACAGTGGGTCAGGCACAGGAACCATCTCTTCACATTGGTGCAAATTACCTCTGATAAACAGAAAAGTGGTATTTGGTTTTGTCCGTAGCTCGTGGGATTAAAGGCACTAGTTCTTTTCCCCACACATTTAGATATTTCCAGTGGAAAGCAAGACAGGCACACAGGGATGGAGTGAGCTGCTATGTGCTTCCTTGGCCTACACGACTGGGCGCTGAGAACCACAAGTCAGACCTTAAAGTACAGCCTTGGGGCCTGATCATTGCAGTGGCAGAAAGAGGCTACAGTCACACAGAACTTCTTCAAATGCTTTGGTCTAACCAGGAATGGATAAATATCTTATGGGATGTGCCTTTGATTCAGTGCCTTGTATAAAGACACTTTAAGACTGACTCATATAGATATTTATTTCAAGTATAGTTCCAAACTGTAAGTTTGTTCTTCCTGAAGATTTGCTCTGTTCTTGTTTTAAAGCCAAATTATTCTTCATGTATAGTTTGTAAGTTTTATACCAAAATGAGAAATTCAAAGCAGGATAGGACCATTTTCACTGATCAGATACTGCATTGTAAGGCTTCAGACCAGTCTAGCATTTGCATGCTTTCCTTGGTTGATGAATCGACATAGGAAGAAATCTGTGCACAAGCTTCTCTCCAAAAAAAATGCTGTGCTGTATTTCCTTTTCCATGTTGAAATTTGCTCCCACTTAATCCACATATAATCCACCCTCTTATCTTTCTATATTGTTTATGAATGTCAGTCTCCCTCAGCCATGAAACATTTATTCACTCAAATGACTCCTTAAACCGTGCTTCACCTGACAGACTTTTCAGGGATGGTCTTTGAATCTCTCTCTTAAAAAGCTCACATTTGGGTTACATTGCATTCACTGGGCAAGAATCTATATCTTCTCAACGTTTTGCCTCTGAGGAAGGGTAAGAGCTCAGCAGACGAGCTCTTATTTCTCATTCAACAACAAAATTGGTTACACATACAGAAAAAAACCATCGGTCATAATATGTTAGATAAAGTAGCAGCAACCCTAATTAGAGCGGTCATGATTCACTCAAAATCTACTTGACAAATAGCTACCAGAAAGAGAAACTTTCTAAATGCAATGATGTGCAGGACAGTGTCAGGACAGCTTCCATCTCAATTCTTGCTTGGTTTCAGCGAGCCAGTTTGTTCCTGAAGTAAACATACTCGCTTTCCCCTTTACTCCCGAAATATTATGATGATATCCAGTTCACGGGCAAAAGAAATAAGCACTTTCCTTCTATTCTAATTAACTGGTATTGCCATGTCTTGAAGACTCCTCTTGTCAAAACGTGTAAGTTGTAGCAGTTTGCTATTAGTAATGATGTTAACAATGACCTGTCAAATTAACTAAAAAGTAGTGAATTAGGATCACTTGTGATGCAGACAGAAAGCCTGATGGGAATGTCAAAACTAACAGAATAGTTTCAACTCTGGTGGTCTTCTAGGATTATATACGACATACTTTGAAAGGTCAGAAACAGTTAATCAGCTTAACATAGAAGAGTCGACCAGAATCATCACTTCAGAAAGATTTCTAAACACTATACATGCCTTGATTCCTTGTTTTCTAGGGGGGGAAAAAAAAAAAAAAAAAAAAAAAGAAAAAAACAAGAAAAAAAGAGCTTATTATGAAAAATCTCTTTGGTGCATTCTGACATATTCTGTTATAATCATATGTTCCTCACGGCAAACCTGTCTAGACATAAAAATATATCTGGAATTTAGAAGGTCCATGATTCATTACACCAATTCACCACCACACTGGAGTAACTCTTTTATGTTCCTTAATTGAATGAATATAAGATTTTGTTTAATAAAATATTTCTTGATCCTGCATTTGTCCTTAGGAACGAAAGGGTTTTCCAGAGGCATTGCCTCTGAAAAGCAAGCAGAATCTCCAATAAGAAAAACATCCAATGATAGCTTTCGGAACATACACACAAGAATCTGAATTTAAACCTCTAAGTGTTTTGAAAGTGTAGCCCCTAATCTCCTGCCTAGAAGGAACACTCCTCTTTGTCCATCCTTGTTTCAAATACAGATATGTGACAAAAAAAACCAAACCACCCAACCAACCCACCCCGCCAAAGTGTATACGTTAAAATCTGCATCAGTGAAAGGGGTTACACATTTTCTACGTAAGTGTAATACTGCAAAATCTGCAAATTTTAATTATGTATTTTCTTAAAGCCAAATTTCGTATTAAAATATATTGGCGTGTCACAACCAACAATACTATAAGCTGGAGTATTTCAATAATACATTTATTATTAAATTAAGAAATTCAAATTTATCTTCATTTTCAATACATGCAATAGATTCAGAAGGACATATTCTTGCACTATATGGACTTCATATAAGACCCCAAAACATTTCAGTTTTCACTGTCTTGAAATAGAAAAGTGGGCTGAGGTTTATGTCTAAAACCTGCCTCTGGGTCACAAAAGGAGAATTCAAAAGAAAGAGACAGAGTTAGTTGCTAAGAGACCACAGCTACTGAGCACATGCTGTTATCTAATGGCATGCAATGAAGGCTTTCCAGTGAGAGAACGTGTAATGTATCTCTACGTACCAATAACGTCTGTCACTTACTGAGGGTAAAACACCATAATAATAGTAGAGGAGGCCCCTCATTGTAAGTTAAAATGTACAAATGCCTAAATAAAAAAAAAAAAAATAAAAGGCCTGAGGGCTAAAATCCCTTGCATTTATTAATTCTCCATATGCTTTTAAGTTACCAAATGATGAGTTTCCTTATGTAAGTCACATCTCTGCTACTAATTTTCTGTTATTAATCCATACCTTATGATCAGCGATATAAACTTCCATGACACTGAAGCATGCGGAAGAAAAACAGCTTGATAATTCCAGAACTAAAAGGGTTGTATGCGATGTTCGGATGACAGAATACCACTCTTGTTTACAACAAGCTTTTAACTGGCAGGGTCCTTGTTAGAAAAAGCCAGCTTTGGGCTTCACCCTGAACACAAGGCAACACTTAATGTTGGAAGCATCGAAAAGGCAAGCTATTTCAACATTTACCAGACTCAGATTGCAAAATCCAAGAAACTGTAAAAAATAAATTTCCATTTAGAACTCCGTTTCCTGTATTTATTCTACTCATTGCACTTAAAAGTTTCACCAAACTACTACAGGTATCTCCAGAATATTACAAGGAGAATGGGTGGCACTGCTCCTGCAGCTCCTTTGCTCTAAAATGTTTCAGATACATTTTTCCTTAAGCATTCCTTCTCTTTCTTCTCCCTACAGTGTCTGTAACTAGATTCAGCATCCTCTGAAAGTATTTCTCTACCGTCTGGCTATAAAAGGCCACTACATGACTAGCTAAAATCAGTCACCAAAGTTGTACATAGCTACAATTTTGTAAAATTAATTGCACTCGTACTTTCATAATCATAGAATAGTTTGGGTTGGAAGGGAGCTTTAAAGGTCATCTAGTCCACCCCCCTTGCAATAAGCAGGGACATCTTCAACTAGATCAGGTTGCTCAGAGCCTCATCCAACCTGACCTTGAATGTTTCCAGGGATGGGGCAGCTACCACCTCTCTGGGCAATGCATTCCAACATTCCACCACCCTCAGCGTAAAAAAATTTCTTCCTTATACCTACTCTAAATCTACCCTCTTTTACTTTAAAACTATTACCCCTTGTCCTATCAAATCTGGATCTGGATTAGGTAACACATAGTGTTACCCAGATTCAGTACACAGATGTACGTGCTGTTACTTAAATTTATTTCTTTACGAATTTATGCAACTTAACTCTAGCAAAAACAGGTAGATTGCTTACAGAATAAGAACTAAACATGCTACTTCCACTGTTTTCCCTTGCAACGTCACACTAAAAAGGTAACTTTAAAGTTGTCTTCCACACCGCCTTTGCAGACAGTCTTTCCCCAGCAGTGCTCTACCCCACACCAGTGTCTTTTTCCAGAACAGAGTGGCCAGAAGGAGAGTGAAGCTCTTGTTCCTGGATGTTAGCTGATGTGAATAATGATGCTCCCCTGAAGCTGTGAATCTGGTGTATGTTATTCATCCATGGAGCTACAATGGATATTTGCTTCTTAGCAAAATTATTGAACTAATAAAGTGTAATTGTTCCTTTGCAGCTATTGTGGTCAGTCACATATCCAGCTGTCATGAATGTGCACTCTATTCTCATGCCAAAATTCTCAAAGAAACAAAACATTGTGACATTCTTCTTTTAATGTGTGTGTTTAATTACTGATAAAAAGAAGGGGAGTTATAGATGTGAACTAAAGAAAAATTCTGTGTATTCACACAAATTAGATGAGATTTTTTTCCCCTCCATGAATTCCCAAAGGCATTAATTTAATTGCAAAATTTCGTTTCAAAGTTCAGAAATAGAAAAAGCAATTTTCAACCTGTTCAATTCTAATATCTTTTTTGCTCGCCCAAAAAGCCTAACTAAATCTTCAGAAAACAAACAAATAAACTTCGTTATAAAACATATCCCTGTAATTCAGATCAGCATCCACAATCAAGATAGAAAAGAGATGCAAAGGCAGACACCTTCTCCAGTCTAACACCAAACTCGTAATGAAAAAGGCAATGAACCATGTATTTCATTTTAAGAATATTCAATCAGAATATTAAACTGCATTATGATTATAAGATGCTGCTAAAATCCACATCTGCCTTATGTCCATGAAGTCTTTAAGTGATTTAATGAGTCAATAGGATTTCTACATTAAGCCTACAAATACTTATATATAATCAACAAAATCAGCATGTGCATGTGTGTTTGTGTGCCTGTGCACTTTAAACAAAACTGGTTTTATCTGTGAATAAAATCATTATGAGTTATAGTCCTCCAAAAATGGTCTTTGTGAGAGCGATAATCGTAGTTCTGACTTCACTGTAGTCATTCCAAAACCTCCATTTGCTTTTAAAAGGTCCATCTCTCTTCCGAGGGTGCTAAACATAAATATATTTAAAAGAACATGCTTAGATATACATAAGAATAAGCCCAGTGTAACTACAGGTACTGAAATAAGAGCCTATGACTAAAGCTTCTATTTCTGTCACAAAACGGTTACCACTTCTGAAAAGGGCAGATCATCACCATGCATCAAATAAGCTCCATAAATTACATTTCACTATTGTGAGGAACTACCCCCAGGTTATCTGTCTTCTGATAATGTTTTTCATAGTGCTAAAGATATATACTATAGAAAGCATCTGTTATTTTGCATTTCAGGAATCATTTAAATTATGAGAAAACTGCATGTTTGTTCCAACAGAAGCAAATGCCTGGCCTAAGGTTTGAGGTTTGTTTGGGTTTTTTGGGTGAAGGAACGGAGCCGGATTTTCTTAACTTTCCTATAGAGGTTGAGATTGTAAGGGACTGCTTAAGTAGTGTAGACCAAGCAAAAACACACCTCTGAGAATTCAGCACATTATACACAACCACATTACATACATAACGTGCATTCTTTGCAGTAAAGATCTATATTCCAAATAAGCAGTTAAAACCTTTCCTGAGCAGGTTACAAATCCCTAAAACTGAAGCCACTTTGAACTCTCTGTGATGGATTGCAAGCGGAAGGCTTTGCAGGGAAGCTGGGGGCCAACACCTGTTCCAATGAAAAAGTAGAAGTTGCTCAAAGTTTCTGGCTCTGGAAACTCAATTTGATAGAGGTTCTTTGACTTGTGGCCTTGAATTTTCATTTTCCACAATTTGACACCAAAGAATACTTCTAATGCAATAATCCAGACATCTGAAAAAACTAATAGAATCTGCACAGGATGCTATTGAGCTGCAGGCTTCCTACCAGAAGATTTGGCTTGTATTCCCATATACCATAGAATGAAAACATTTTTGTCTTTCCATCAGTTTATGTAATAGCTCTTCATAACAAACATAAAGTTCCATTATTAATATAGTATAAATACAACTTTTCTGTCCTGGAATTCTTACATCAGTTGCTAAACAGCTTAAAAACTGAAACAAATAAAATCTATTTTCAATGCGTTATCAACTTACCCCTTCATTTTGCCTAGGAGATATAGTACAGAACAACATACGTGATTAATTCCGACCTCTGAGAGCTAAGAGTTGTTTTCTACCAATGCATCTAATCTCTGTAGTCTAAACTCCAAAAAAAAATTCTCTCACTTACCTCAGTGTCATGTCATTTTTGAAAGACTAATTATAAAAATAGGCAATTAATAAATTTCATTCATATTTTATAAAATGTTTGATAAGTATTTTCTCTTTCTTTTCCAAAATTGTTGCTTTCAGCAAGAAGTGTTCATGGATATATATATATATATATATGTATGTATGTATGTATGTATGTATGTATATTTGGTAGGGCTTCATACTTTAGAAAAATGTTAACAATATACAAATATGTGTTTTGGCCATCCTACTTAAGGTAATGATAGCAATTACATCATTTAAAGCACAAGCAGACCCATAGCTTTACATTCTGCTTGCTCCCAAGACCAGAGGCTATGAAAGACCAGTAAATCCCGCTGGTGGAAAGAGAAGTACTGGGAGGCCCCAAAGCAGCGCTCAACCAGGCCTGTGAAAGCCTCACCACAGACTTCCCAATGTTTCCTCCACAGCTCTCGGGGTACTTCCCAAAGGAAGGCATTCCCCTTGGTCTTCACATTTTACAGCTACGGACATAAAGACACAAAGACCTGACCTCTCTTGGCCCAGGCACCCCAGAGCCCCCGGTAGGCTTGTTCTGCCCAGGGCACAAGAGGTAAAAACCACACTTCAGCAGAAGATGATCCTCACGCACGTGCAGGACCAACGAGCAGCGTGTGAGCAGCAGCTCAGCCTCCAGTGCTGAGGGGGTGGCACAGGCCACTGATTTTACTGGTGACACATCATTTGAGTCAAATATGAGTGAAAGTTAAGAAATATGACCAGTACTGAAAAGCCAGCAAGTAAATGTTAATGCTTTGACGCCTACGTTCTTGCAGAGATCTATGAGCTACAACATCCGAGAGTAAGCACCAGACAGGATGGAGAACTGAGAAATTATTTCCAGCTCTTGCTGATTGCCATTTATTTGAGACTCCAGAGCAAACTCAGACGCTGCTTACTCTTACATTTTGGTTTCCTAATCTCTAACACTTCAATATTGAAACTGAAAGTAATATTAATTCAGGGAGGCATTCCAAGGATTATCTGAGAATACACTGTAAGGGGAGCTAGTAACTGGAACAGAGTGTGAAAGTTTTAAGTACTAGCATGAGAAAGACAAACAGTAACATACTGAAAGCAGCAGCATTTAACCAATCTCAGTGAGAGAAAGCACTAATCTTTAATGAACAAATAGCAGGGAGGAAAGGCATGGGCACACACTAGTCATAACAATTACATTTAGGATCTCTCTGCCGCTAGCTGTCACAAAGACCAAAGAGGAATAGAGCAGATTTATTGCTATGCTCTTGCAGCGGCTAATCACTAATTCTAGCTGATAGTTTGAAATGTTTTGGATGGTTGGTTTTGTCCTATTACTAGACACAAAGTCATCAGCCTCTACAGAGAATACAAACACTCAGTGACAGATATGATATTCCAGATCAATTACCAGGCAGCAAGAAGACCTAGCTCAGCTGCTCATAATTTCAGCTATTCACCAGCAGATGGGACTTCAAGCATATTAGGACTTCAGCTAATCACCACCCCTACATATAGTGCATTGAAAGTTCATTAACAAAACCCCAACAAAATAATGGAAAAGGTTCGAGAAAGCTCACAATAAAAAAAAAAAAAAAAAAGACAAACACACTCCTATTCCGAGTGTCAGAAGCTGATATCATACAGAACAGAAACTGATGGAGAGACCAAACATGGGCCTAACCAAAAGTTAGCTCAGATTCATGCAGTGAAGAACTATTGAATCAGTTTGCCATTCCCTGAGAATGCCTGCAAAATTAACTGATGTTCGACACTTCAAAAAAAAAAAAAAAAAAGGGTCTTTTTTTCTAATTTATTCTAAAAATGAGTTCAGGAGCCTACCTGGAAGCTCCCAGGAAAGAGGCCAGAGACCCAGCACAGTGAATTTAATTTTCCTTTCAAGCCGCCTGGTCTGATGAGCAGCAGTGCAGGCCCCCTAATACCTTGCAGCCACCATGCCCGAGACCCAGCTGAGGACGTGCGCCTCGGCTCATTGCCTTCTCATTTCCACGACACCCTTGGCCTTCTGGAGAGCTTGCCAGGGGCAACAACAATGGTGGAAAATGCTCATAACTACATATTGCACATGAGCCACTAAACAGGAATCCGTTTATTAGTGTTGTCAATCTACTTTGATAGGAACTGGAAAACCTACAATGAAGGGCTTTGTTTCTTGACTTTGTATGAGATACATAGTTGTCCGGTTATTTTTTTCCTCTCGTACCTTAGAGTTCGATGTTGAATACAATCAAGTTCCCAGGCTCCATAAGCCCATGTGCATATGATCCCATACCCCACTAAGCATAAGTGACTGTTTAATTTCAGATTACTGCCAATTAAAACACAAATAGAAGAAGAGATCCAGGAAGGAGACCACACTGAGCCAAGGTAGGACACATTTTATTCTATTTAAAATGACTGTAGATATACTTAAATTGAGACAAGGAAAGCTGGGAGGTTTAGATTTAAAGAGAAGGAATCAATCACCTTGCTGCTCAAGGGAAAGAAGGATTTAAGAAAGCTGAAGTGGCACAGCTGAAGACATCATCTTTCACTGCAGCCAGCACAGGATTACAGGCAGAGAAAAAAGAAAACCAGCAGGACAAAGGGACAGGAGGGAGGAACAAGAAAGTATTTTAACCTCTGTAAAGCAAAAATTATAATTATTTATTACTAGCGACCATAAACCAACAGAAAGGATTAAAAGAAAAAAAAAGTCTTTACTTATCTGCACAGATACTGTTCTCATTTACTAAAAATTTGTAATTTTGATGCAAATTATTTCTAAATTAATTTGAGTTTAGGCATGGAAAACCCCTTATGTACACAGTCTTGGTTTGGTACCACAAGGTCATTACTTTGCTTAATTTGACCTCAAGTTGTAGAGCCAATTTATGTTTTGTAGTAAGAATAGATGCTTTACTTTTTTGACTGGACTACATACTTTATGACTTTCCATGCCCAGCTTTGTTTCCCACGCAGAGAAAACAAAGGATTCTTTTCCACTAATTTTCTTCTGCGTTTTTCTAACATTATCTAAAAGCCGTGCAGTTAGGTCTTAACCTATATTGATACCCTTTTCCTCTTTTCACCACAGACATCTGCCTGCTTTTTTTGCCCCCTTTTTTTTTTTTTTTTTACATATAGTAGATATGTTAATAGCTATGTTATTGAATCTTGCACGTAATTTAGGTGGATTTCAGGTTTTGTTTCTACAAACTTTAGAAAAACTATAAAGGTTTCAAGAATGCAAAACATGCAGCATGTCTCAACGTAACAGAAAAGGAGTCAACTGCTTAAAATCCATACACAGCTAATTAACTTATGTGACACACAAATGATTACAGATGTTTCAAAAATGTAACCTTTTTCCCAGTTCATGTTTAGAATTCGCACTGACAAAATTCCTGCTTCAAGCACCACCCGCTTTGAAAAAGCCTCCCCAAATGGTGAGCACAGATATGGCGTGTGTCTGTTTACATTATTTAATTAAGCAATGCGGTGTGGCTGAAGTTGTGAGAATAATCAAATCATCAATGTCTCAGGAGTATTGTGTGACTTGCTGGGAATGCTTCCCACCACAGCCTTCACCCAGGAGTGCTATGTTTTCATTCCCCAGGAAAGTACTGCAACAATAATCCTGCCTCATCATACTAATATTAAACAGCTGCAAATTATGCGTCCTTAATCTTTCATGTATCTTTATCTTGTTGTTTCATGGTTTTGGTGTTGGTTCCACCCCCCCCTCCCCCCCCCCCCAACAGCCACCATGGAATTACAGATCGTAGATGGATTTAGGCAGGAAGGTCATCTGGGCCAACCTCCTGCTTGAAGCAGGGATAATCAAACCCTTTCAAGGACGCCCATGGGAGAGGACATACATTCCAGAAAGTGGCTGTCTTGCTGAGGGACACAGAAGGCTCCCCACTTCTCCGCAACCAGTATCTCAGCGACTGACACATTTTCTCCACCCCTTGAAAAAGACTGCGGGGTGGGATAAAGTGATGCTAATGGGAAGTCCCACATCTAACGAGGGGGTGTGGCGGGGCAGATGGAGGAGAAATAAAGCAGAATCCCATTCTGTTTCATCCCGATCCAGTAAGAAGGGAGGAGGAAGGCAGCAGCCACATGAAGGAGCGAGAGGGAACACATACACCAAAAGCCTGTGCGAGGAAACCGATTCCAGCTCCCCAAATCCCGTGTCATCCAGAGTACAAACATCCTTCCACATAGCACTGCTCAGCCTCCCCCTCTTCTCTACCGCATCTCAGAGCTGCTCTACATGCGATGACTGGTGCGTGGACAGCAGGTATACCCACATACATCCCAAAAGAGTACAGACTCTTCAGGAGGGTAACTCCATACAGTTAGGACAGAATACTTTTCCACTGAGAAATGAGTAGTTGAAGGTAAGACTGCTGTTGGGCAATGCCAACTACAGAGACACACTGACCACATGGACCTCTCCTCCCACCTACTGTTTGTTTTGTCCTCTTGAGCAGCTTTCCTCTCTATTGTATAGCACAGAGAACAGCAATATTTGGCCTCATAACCCATAATTGTTATTCACAGTCCTTACAAAGACAGAAAATAAATTTTCCACATTTATCATGCTGATCTTGATGTCGGCCCATTTTTATTTTCATTTACAAAACTAAGCATTGTCTGGTACAGTAGAAATGAGACTCATAATACTATTTGTAATGAACAGTTTGATCAGGAAAAAACCTCCCACTTTGGCAATAAATTATCTTCAAGAGTCATTTTCACACCTCACACCACAACACTGCCACTTAAGAGAATTCATTGAAAGAGAATATTTTTTGTAAGATCAGTTCGTCCTGCTTTGAAAAACAGAAGTCTGAGCTTCCTGGTGACATTCGACTTCTTATGAATGTTTCAGTATTTCTACTGATCACATGAGTAGCGATCAGTTATTTTATACAAAAGCTGTACTGAGCTGGCACTGCCTTTTGCATGTTACACATAACCTGCAATGAAAGGTTCTTAAAAGTTTCCTGTTTCTTTCCTCTAAAAGAAAGAAATTGCCTTTTTGTGCGATATGCATTTGATACAGGCATTTGATCATGATACCCTCCCAAACACTGAATTCCTAAAATGCAGCCAGCTTTGTCTCCCTCTCATTCTCCAGGCAATCTGAACTATAAATGACTTTCATTATCAGTTGTCAAGTCTTCATACAAAAGAAAAGTCATAATAAATAAGACAAAACACTGGAAAGAAACCCTGTGAATGAGAAAGACCATGATTTATTTTTGATAACAGGATGATTTTGACTCTAATACGCAGCTGCCATCAGCCCCTCTGCTTGTCTCAAGGGTGCTGTACAGGTTCGCAATTAAGCTACTTTAATAAAGAAAGGCAGAGAAATATCTTTGCAATAATAAAAAGGAAATGACACCCCAAGCCAACAGTAAGTCTAGTCACCCTCTTAAAATAATAATATTTTCAGACCCGTCAAAAGTAAGTGTTTTATGACAAATAGATGTTATATTGAGATGATTTAAAAAAAAAAAAAAAACCACAAAAAAAACCCCTAAATCCTCTTGAATATCCTTTCATGGTTTCCTTCAGATCATTCCGTTAGCATTTACCTGATTCTAACCTGTAATGTACCATCTCTAATGTCCTTAAGCTGAGGGTAGGCTGTGCAAATCCTGTGGCAGTCTCACTGGCTTGAATAGGCAGAGCCAGGCCACTGTCCCTTCCCCCGGCAATAAGCTACTTCTCCAGTTAGGCTTACAGGGCACTCCAGCAAGAGACCCCCAAACAGCAGCCATAGCGCTGTGATAGAAAACAAGGGATTTAGAGTTCCACAGATCTCCCATCTGGTTACGCTCTTTTTCAACCCACAGTCTTAGAGAAAACAGTCCCTTACTGAAAGCAGGGAAGGGCGGGGGGAAACTTGCTGGTTTTTTACAAGCTTGTGTAGATCTTATTTGTGTTTGCAGAATGTGTTAGATGTGGACATGGGACTTCCCCATAGGAATCTACCAGTGAAAGACGTCCTGTAGACACACACTGCTCAAGAGCACAAATTTAGTGTTTACCCTGTATTCTTGGTAAATAAAAATGTCGTGACATTTGGCTTTTTGAAGAAAGATAGGTATCTCTCCCCCAAGCAACTGAGCCATAAACAGCATGATTTAAATTATTTCAGGAAAAACTTTTAGTATTTTCTGTTTCTACGCCATAAGGTGTTAAAATAGCCCACACTTCTTTTTGCCTGTAGAGATATGTACAACTACATCACTCCTAATTAACAGTGTCAGGGTTATACACATATCCATGCAAAGGAGATGATGTTCTGCAAATATTACATCTTTGTCTGCCTTTTATCAGGAGAGCAGTAAGACTGGCCAGCAGGCACAGCACAGCATCTTGGAGCTATCGCCTGCTAGAGCCATCTCATCCTATGCTTTTTGTCTCTTGTCCTGGGCCTCCATTGACTCCCCATCTATTTCTAAATGGTTTTCCATGGACCTGCTCTGGATGACCTTGCAGAACTTCTCCCTTCCTATCCTTCTTGCAGGTATTACTTTTACGCATTCTTGTGCCTGTCGCTCCTTTTTTCACCACTCTATCACCTTACATGCTCTTCATGGTTCCCCATTTCACTCAGTTTCTGCTGGTTTAGTTCAAGCTCCACTCTTTGATCAATTAATGGACAAAATCAGATTCCTTCTGAACTCACCACTAATCTTCAAGGACTCTGGACATGAAGCTTTGGTCACAAATTTAAGGGCTTATCTTTCAGTCATGTTTTTCCTTCCTTTTCTTTTTTATGCAAATCTTTAAATTTGTCTTTGCTTCTGTGACTCATTTCTCCAATTCTTTTAACCAAATGTTTCCATAGTGCTGTTTTCTACAGCTTTCATCAGACACTGGCGTCTGATTGTATATTTGAATTGTACAGTGCATTTCAGACTAAGTTTGGATGAGAAAAGCTATAAGAAGTAAAGCAGGTAGGGGACACTTGTGTTGGTTTTATACTGTGCTGAGCTCCTTCCCTACCACAAATCCAGACAAAAGCTCATTAAATTGTGCCAGACTACTTTAGTCTCTGTCTTGCATTGTATGGACATAACCTCCTTTTCTTCCACTGCTTTGCTATATTTCCTAATTATGGCTTTCTGCCATGCAGGAGTTCCTATTCCATACAGAATTGTTTAGGTTGGAAGGGACCTTAAAGATCATCTAGTTCCAACCCCCCTGCCATGGGCAGGGACACCTCCCACTAGACCAGGCTGCTCAAAGCCTCATCCAGCCTGGCCTTGAACACTTCCAGGGATGGGGCATCCACAACTTCCCTGGACAAAAGAAGCGTTCTTTGGGAAGAACACTTAGCGTGATAATGAAGCCAGCAAGTCTACATTAAATTAACTTGAGAAAACTGCGATGTTGTTCCACAAATACTATGTTTTCCAATTAAACGTAACTAAGCATTGTAACTGCTATCTTATAGGTGAAGTCTAGCATGAGAATCTCTCAGATTTCATTTTTCCACGAGCAGAGAAACGAACACAGAACGCATTTTGCTGCTGTTCAGGAACCACTGCTCTCAAAACGTTACATTTTCTATTCTTTGCATAGTTAGTTAGGATTTTCAATGAATTTAACTTAAGACAGGGTAGACTAGTAATGTAAGATCAGGCTCCAAATGTGGGAGCGTGAGAAACTATATTTGCAAAGATCGTTTTAATTAGACCAACTGCATTGCATCCAGGCCCATAACAGGCAATACAGTTTTATCACCAAGAGCTACAGAAGACTAGACCAGTTCTCTGGCTGACCTACCTTTCTACCTAAGTAAGCCAATACAACAAGTCACTACGATTTTAAATACTTGCAAAAATAATAAGCATCACACTAGGGAAAACTAAAATAGATGCACCATTTTGAAGCTTCACAAAACTAGGCGTTTAGTGTTGCAAATAACGAGCTAGCATTTCCGAGCTACTGAGGAGCTTACTGCCACCCCTCCGCCTCTTAGGCTCCAGGTACCGCACAGGGTTCTCGCGCGCGCGTGATGTCTGGCAATCACTACAGGTAACAACAGTGCACAGCCACGCTGGCCTTCTAGTCAAAATTCTCGAAAAATCCCTTCTACTCATGAAAAACCTAACAAAAATTTTAATCCTCAAGCTATTTAAAGGTTATCACAGTCGTCGCTTTACTAAGAATTTTACCAGCTTGAAGTTTGTAATTTAAAGCAGATTTACAAAATTAAAATCGTATCTGCATATAGCTTACTTGCTAACTTACAGCCTGAAGTTATTTAATAAGATCTGGAGAAATTGCTTGTAATGAAAATGTAAATTGAGCCTTAACTCAAGTTTTAGAAATTCAGTAGAAATTAAACAATAAGGAGTCTGTATTTTTATAGGGGTTTTTTCTTTCAACCTATAATTTACCACACCTGCTTGAATTCCTTTCTAAACCTTTATAAAAGCTGAGCTGTTAACAGTTTATTGTTGTGTAAAATGTATTATTAAAATATTCATTTGTTTTTTCTTTCCCTATGAAGTCTGTTTTACAGATTTAAACTTTTTAAAATTATTTGTATGTTGTTTTACATGCATAGGTTACATAAATATATGATATAGTTCATATAAATAACATGACTACTATTTTAAGGATCAGAGGTATATTCTGTCAGCCAAAATGTGATGCAAGAGTGACTGCAAAATGATATTTTGGATCACTACTGTCTTCCAGGTACACAGAGTAAGAAGCAGTTCTGCTTACAAGAAACTTACAGTACATTAAAACAGACAGAAAAAGGATGGGGAAAAGTGCCATTATCGTCTGTCCCATGTTATAGATTCAAAACTGAAAAACATACAGCCTCAAGAACCTGGAAGGCCACCATTTTAGGGACTGAATTATGACACGTGAAGAAGTGCGTCTAGCTAGCAGGAAAGCTCATTACTCACTTCTGAAAACTGGAGATGAAATAGTTGGCTCAAAGTCACCCTGAGAGTCAATAATGCAGCCAGGCAGTGACCCGTGTTTCCCTCGCCCTTGTCCAGCCTGCAGGTCTTCTCAGTTAAACACAACATGGAGCTCCAGTCCCACTTGCTCTTATTTTTCTTCATTAAGGTAGCTTTTGCAGCTCCTCATAACACAAGCACTGTGTGTGCAGCAAAAGCAGTGGTACTTTCAAAAACCTGTATAGTAAAATATTCACCAGGTACGTCGCTGCTATTCATTGCCTCGCTAGGGCTGAAAAAATCCAGAAAGGATAAATTCCTCTGTTTGTTTAACGCTTTGTTGGGACACAGTGCCTACAATTATATGAGTCAATTAAATGAGCCTGGGACTGTTCTCCGGCACCGAGGCCAAGAGGCATGGAATAACTCACATTCACGCTGTTAAAATCTCCTGCCCTTCAAAACAGGGTGGCCACAGGAAAAACCCCTTATTACAAGGGTTATCCCTGTCTCATCCCGGTGCCCAAACGATGCCTGGGAACTAGGAAGACAGCGCTGGTTTGCCAGGCCGATATCATGCCTGGGACTGTTCCATTCATGGCCCAGCACCCAGGGACCCTCCCCATTAGCAGGGACCTGCCCTGGCCTCCTGCTGGCCCCTTGTTCAGAGGTGAATTTCTGTCCAAGCTAAAGAAAGACCATTTCCCTTGATCTCTCTCTTTTAACCACACGGACGAATCGAATAGCAGCTGCGTCAATGTAATAGCTTGGTTCCTGCTCAGACACAAAGAAAGCAGGTATTTATCCACACCTCTTTCATAGGTCTGGGAGCCACAGCCAGTTCTATAATTTCGTGCGCTTCCAAAGTTAAGGAAAGAAGGGTTTTTTCTTCTGTCACGTGGCCACTAATAATGAATAACTTTGTCCAGATGTTTGGTGTCTCAAATCACAGGGACCCAAATTAAATCACCTATATGAAAGTAAAACACTTTTTGATTTCAGAAGGAGCAGAGAGCTATACACCAATTTTGTTCTCACCTGAACAGACTTTCTACTGGTCTGCATTTCCAGTATTGCTATTCAAACAAGGAGAAAGAACAAAACAAAACAAAAAAAAAAAAGAGCAAGACACTTTTCCTCAGTTTGTTAAGAACAAAGAACTAACGCCCACATAGAGAGACTGCTTTTTATAACAAATACACCTCCTAAAAGTTAATTACTTACAATTTAACACAGCGGGAGTGACTGAAGGCACCACTGAAATAAGCAGTGCCATCTAACGGAGGAACCACCTTGTGTAATTTAAGCATCCAAACAGTGGGAAAACAAGAAGTCCACATAGTATCTATGTCAAGCCACAAGCACACCAGAAATTTTTTAACAAATAGAAGGCAATTCCTGCCAAGGAGAGCCTATCCTCTAAGTTTAGGCATTTTGGAAACAATCAGGCTGCATGGATTACTGAAAAACAAACAAACAAACAAAAAAAACAAAAAAGAAACCCACACAAAAAAACCCAATAAGGTGACAAAAGTTTCATTCTCCTCTTCCAGGGTGCATGATGGCTGGGTACCAACTGAAAGCACACCACCACCAGACTCAGTCCAAAAAGGACATGTGCCCTGACCTACAGAAAGGTAGCGGAAGGAAATTAAGCTTCTTGGTTGCTTCCCCCCACCCCAAAATCAGCCCTCCTGCGAGATGGTGGTAACACATGGCACCCCACCATGGGCTGCCTCCACTCAGGGATCTCACAGGCTCCCGTAATACCACCCACCGTAACGCTACATCAGGAAAAAAGCGTTTTCCCTTCTATAAATATAAGTTATGGGGATGAAATGGTAATGAAAAGCTCTTACATGATGGCTTTTCAAGTCTGAATCAGATAGTGTCATATTTTTGGAGGAGGGCTGGGGCGGGGAACATCACAGTTACACAGTTATTTTTAAACTGTGGTTGGTTAAAAAATAAAGGGGGAGGGAGGAGAAGAGAAAAAAGAAAGAATGCCTACATTTTTAAGAGATTAAACAAATTAAAATGGTATTTGTATTCCAAAATCCTCAAGGCTTAGAAAAATATCTTGAGAAGGCAATACAAATCTAAGTTAATTATGTAAATTAAAAGAATGCTGAACTGTTATATGACAGACACACAAAAAAGCATGAGCCATAAACTTTTCTCAATGGAAGATTCATTAAAAATTCCTCTATAATTTAATTAAAAACATGCCAGGAAACTAATTTTGAGACAATTTTAATCTGAGCTTTAATTCCCTAATTGTTTTAGTGTTTGAGGACTTAAAGTATATCTGCATGGGGAAAAATAATTTGGCACTTTGGAAAGCAAAATAATTAATGCTTGAGTTTTAAAACTGAATAATGGCTTCATGGCAGTTAGCAGAGTATTTTGTAAATTCACATGGCAAGATATATATAGTTATATTAGCATATATGGCTAATTTGTAATCCACAACTAGGCTGGCATCTCCTTCTAGAAATTTTAAGAGGAAATCCTTTTATTTTAAAGGGAACCTTGGTGTGCAATGATAGTGTATTTATGCCCTACATTTTATTCAAGGGCTAATTAATTTCATATTTACATCCAAAAGCAAACTCAAAGCAACTACCAGTATACATAAAACATCATCTCGCTTGTGTGGTTTCACATCTCTTGTTTATAATACACCAAAAGTACAAACCTAAATGTTTTACTCCTATTTCTTTCTTCGTTTTTTCTTCCTATGGAAAAACTGTTGGTGGGGGTTTTTGTTGTTGTTTTTTTTTTTTTTTTTTTTTTTTTTTTTTTTTACAGGGTTCTTCATTAGCAGGATTTAGCTGAGAGAGAGTGTGAAGTTATTTTTATGCAAAATATTTTATGTTTTTTATAAAAATGTACTAGATAAGCATCACTGAACCATTTGGTTGGCTAAAAAAAAGAGAAAGAAAAAAAGGGGAACTCTATAGATTTTATAAATATTTAACTCCTAAAAATGGAAAGACAGTTTGAGTTCAACTAAAAACAAATGGCAAGGCAGTTTGAGATAAACTAAAACCAAATGTACAAATACATGTTCAGTGTAACTGTGAATTTAACAGCAAACTATATTATGCTTGACTGAAATAGCACTCTGTCTTTTTTACATTAATAAAGGCTTGTGTTCAACCATGGCAAAGAACTGTATGTTCCCATGTGTCTTCAGGCATGCCTGTTTGTGTTACAGATAAGGTGATGTTTAAGTAATTTAACCAGTCCATGAGGCTTCAGCTTCTGTTTACACAAAGACTCATCCTCATGTCATCCTTCCCACTTGGTGAACACAGGGGCTCTCAGGTAACCTCGCTGCCTCTATGAAGGATTTATTTTCTTCCCACTGAGACATGGGATGAAATCACTGGGAACATTTGCTTCGTTGCTGGTATTAGCAGTTGATTTCTTTGAAATCTTTCCCAGTATCAGAAAGTGCTCCTTCTCAGTAATTCAGATTAGACGGTATCTTGTTGGGAGACCGTCAATGGAGGGATGAGAAATAAAAAAGTGCAGTGACCTCAAGCTTCTTGGCATTAGCCTTCTTGTCTCACCTCCACCTCTCTCTCCCATAGGGAACGATGCCATGTTCTAGTCCCTCCGGGCAGATCAGCTGGACTTATCGGAGTGAGCTTTCACAAGACAAGAGATGTAGGAAATAGGATGTACCACACAACATCTTCGCCAGACCTCTCCCCTGTACAGCCCAGCCATCATACAGAGTTGTACGGGATGGGGAGGAGGTGCTGGAAGGTGCTGATGCATCGGCGTCACCTTGCAGGGCAGTGCCCTCGCACCCCAGTGCCACACGCTGCCTCGGAGGCACCACCATTCCTCTGCCTTGCACGGGCCCAGGGGTGCAGAGCACTCGCCGATATCGGCGTCTTCCTCCTGTAAGGCAGGTGTGCTCTCGGCATGCCACGGTATCTCACAAACTCCTTGCTTATAGGGTCACTTCACCTCTGTTAGCAGTAGCTTGTTTTAACAGGGTAATATATTTACCAAGGGGATGGTCGGCTTGGATGGAGGATCTAGCAGCCAGGGAAGACATGTTTCTATTTACCAGTTTAATGACTAAGCTGGCCAAAAGGATCAAGCAGTTTTCCCTAGGCTGTTCAGTAAACCAGGGCTGTGCTTCTGATTAACACCCAAAGCGTTTCCTTCCGCCACCTTTAGCCCTGAATAGTAAAGCTGCCTTTCCAGAACAGAAAACCAAAGAAACTAAGAAACCAATTATAAGCTGCTTCAAATTTCAGTGAGAGAACAAAGTGTGGAGAGCATGAAAGTGCAGAATACTAACAGTTAAATCTTGGAAGAACAAGGGGTGAGAGTTGTTAAAAACAAACAAAAAGATAAATTGATACTGTTACCTCTTTTAGGAAAGGACATATAAGACTTTGCCAAGATTAGAGATGAAAAAGCTACATTGATCCACATTTATCCTCAATTACTACTGGGAGATGAGGGTTCAGCTTCCTGTTTCATGTGCAAAATTCTTTTATAAAAAGCCAATTAAATTTTCTTTCTGTAGAAGCAGCGTGCCTCTTTGTAAAATCTCTGTCCCTTGCTCCTCTATTTCTCAGATTCTCCTCTGTAAAGCGAAGATAATGAATGTTTCCTTTTCCCTTACCTTTTGTCTGAAATGGCATTTCAGATTCCCAGGAACCACATCCATACAAAGTGACTAACTTGAGAAAGCCCCATTCTCAGCAATGCCTCTAGACACCACTAGGGAGTTAAGTATATGAAAGGTTGCATAACTGCACTTTAATAAATCAGAGGTTAAGAAGGAAGTCCATAAACTTCTATCCACAAGGTCAAATGTTCTTTCAATATTACTGCAGTCATAAATAAAACATCCTCCGGCATTAAAGTTCCCATCATTTAGACCTTCCCTCTTGATGTTTGCAAGTGTGTTTAATAAACTAAAAACTGTTCATAAATGAATCACAGGCTCCAAGTATCAATTCAATACTTTTCCCAGTAAACATGACATCAAAAAGCCAAACTGTTTTAAACATACAAGACTATAAAGTCCTCTTTTCATTCATTATCTCTCCTGCACCTGCTCTAAATACTTCTTAGCTTAATTGATGGTCTCTAAACAATCAGTGTTTATATTCACTTTGGAGCTGCTTCAGCAGGAAGATAATAGTTACTGTTTGTTTTCTTTCTGTGTCCTGGCTGTCACTCAGTGCCACACTGAATGGAAACTTATTTCCATGGCAGGGGCTGGCAGGAGACTCCTGCGCCCACCACAGCCATTTGTTGCCTGACTGTGGTTAACACTTCACACACTAACCGTGCTGCTTCACCTACACTTTATGTTCAAGCACTAGCATTTTTATTGCATTCCAGTAAACCAAACCACTTTCAGGCAACGGGAACACAGAGGAGTAAACCTTGGCTTGAGGTCAACCACGTCTATAGCCAGGTCTCTGGGAAGCAAACTGCTTGTCCCTGGGATCTCACTTCTCTGAACTCCCCTACGAGACAGACCATGGGGTTGGTCCCACACCTCACAGATCCTTGGGGCAAATAACCCAGGAGCACTGTATTTAGTGAGACCTGGACTCGAACTCTGCTTCCCCACTCCTGGCATCGTGCAGCCTTTGGGGAGCTGCATCATCTTGTCCTCCACGGCCCAGGCTCCCTGGGTGGGCCAAAAGGAAGGGAAGACATAACCCCAAGCTTTGAATGTACCCTATACTTCAACCCCGAATCCACAGAGTCCTCACCAGGATAAGAAAAATCAGTGCTGTGTAGGTGGATGACTCACACACTTCCACAAAGAGAAAACGAAAGAAGCCCTGTCTGGTGTTTTGACAGGGAGAATTTCCACAGACATCTAGTGGTTCACTTTTCAGTGGGAACGAATTTAAAACAAAGAGAAACAAAAAGAGAGAAAAAAGGTGATCTTTTTAGCCCATATATGACAAAAATACGGTCATCTCTAAAGAACGTTAATGCTACAAAACAAAAGATACTCGTTACTAACCAGTGTGCATCGTCTGTACCTATGGACTCTCTTGTCACCCCGGTGGTCATGTCCAGCTGACATCCCACTGGATAAATACTGCACAGAAAGCTGGGGAGGAGTTACACCTTGAAAGATTTCAATCAGCCCAGAAAAGACGCTAAGCAGATAGGCTCCAACAGGCTCAGTGCTTGCACCATTCAGACTTTTAGCCTATATCCACCCAAAGAGAGGATGGGTACGCTTCAGCCCCAGAGCCGAGGGGTCATGTCATTGCCGGAACCATCAACGTGGGCACAGGAAGGGTCCCTCAAAGCCGGGTGACAGGAGAAGCTGCCTCGTCACAGTATGGCTGCAGCTCTCCCCTTCCCCTTCTGCAATGCTTCCAGGGCACCTCCTTAAGGCCAGACCTTGCTTCCCCAGGGAAGCTGGAGCAGGTCTTTCACACCAGATTTCTGTACGTGCATCGCTCAGTAATTTTACTTTGATATTTGAAAACAAACACTGCCTCTCTCTTCAGCAAACAACCCAAGAACTGCAATATTTAAATTAAGAAAGAAAGTGCGATTCGCAGGGAAGTTGTGATTTCCAATATAACTTTTTTAATCACTGCAGAGTTACAGTTTCTCAGTTACATGTTTTTCAACAACACATTTCTTAGCATTATCAAAGGAAGTTCAGTGACACCTAGCTAGGAAGCTGCAGTTAAATCCAGCATCCTCTCTTAGAGGAAGAAACACTTCTCACTGACCAAGAGTGATGGGTGTGCAGAATACTTTGCAAGAGCTCCCTTAATTATCTGTAAATGACAGGCCACACCAATATAGTGCCCTGCCCCATGACAAATTGCTAGTTTTTAGAAAGCATCCAGATAAAGGTATGGATATTGCCAAAAATATGCCTACATAAAAAATGCTTTCTAATGAATGCAAAAAGAAACCAAAAAGCTTCTTTCTAGGAACTGTGTTTTAATATTTGTCTTGTGAACTGAGTGAAAACATGAGGAAATAGTGATTTCAGCTGTGAGGTTTTTGTATTTTAGATAAACATTCTCACCGTTAGGGAATTGATACCTGACAAATTCCACCCTTTGATTTATCACATTTCACACAAAAATGCATCTAATTGCAAATTGTTATTTTTGCATTTACAGTACTATCATTGTAGCCCACCATGATTACAGCACCTGAGAAACAGTGCCTGGGGGAAAACTACTGTACCGCCGTCTCCTTTCTATTAATGGAGTAATTCAATACATTTACCTTCCTGAGCACTGTCATTTTATACAGCCAAAGCTACATATTTCCTGCTGAAGCACTGCAAGAAACGTTCCTACGTTTTCCTTGCTTAATATGGTGGGTAATTCTCAGGAAGGAAAAAAATTGTAAAAAAAAATAAAGAGATACGGATTTTTACTTTTTGACAGAAATTCCTTTTTACCACTTATTATGTTTCTCTTTTAAATATTTAAATTAAAACCAGCACTTTCTACAGTTTGGATGGGTTACTTCAATAACAAAGTTCACAATCAAACTTGTCAAATTGATTAATAAAGGATTTTCATATTGATTCAGTCCCATTTTAGTTTTTGATAGTCATCTTCACAGCCTATAGAAACGTAAAGCCCTTCCTGTAATGAGAATTATACAGACCTTGGAAACGACGACAAAAAAAGCAGAAAATTTCATTTGTTTCCTTCATTAAGTAGAATCTGTAGAGTCAAATTCTGTATTTCATTGCACATGCACAGCTTCTCTTTATACTCCGTGGAACTGAGGGCCAAGTCACACCCCCATGTAATTATTCTAAGATCTTATACAAACATAATTCAAAGCATATTTTTCCTCTGCAACTCTATAAACCATGAAAAGAATTGTCAAGTTTGGTTTTCAGGCTTTAAAAGATACCATTGACTTGACAGTGCTCGGAAAGAATGCTCACAAGACAACTAATATTGCAACTCCAAAGAAAACGCTTTCAGACTCTCTCTCCTTGTTGTCTTTCTTATGGTTCCGCTGCAAAAAGGCTAAAACCAAATATGCCTACTCAGCAACAAATATTCCTCCTGAATCTGCTTATCTAGTTCTCATCCATAAAAGCTGTTACATTTAGCCCTCTTAAGTTGATTGATCTCGCTTAAACAATATAGACATAACCAATATCTATCTACTTTTCAAAAATGATAGATAACAATTAGAAAGGGAGGAAGGGAGTCAGTAGTGTGTAAGCCAGCTTTGGACTTTAGGGAGTCCAAAGTTAGTTGAATAAATAGAAGAGACTATTTCAGTCAGAAGGGACCTACAACGGTCACCTAGTCCAACTGCCTAAATTAAATAAGAGTCTCATTTTCACTTTAAAATAAGCCTCTACAGGTGTTTTTTGGAGACAGTCATCAAAATGCTTATGAATGGAAACCAACTTCCAATACTAAAAGATTGTTCAGTTGGGCTCTGCTTCAGCAGCTGGTTTCCCTCTCTTTCACCGTTGCATACACAAACCTGCAAATTCACATTTGCACACTTTTTTTTCTTTAAAGAGGGCAAATCAGGGAAGATTCGGATGCACCAAAACAATCACGCAGAATCTTCTGAGGATGCGTAGCTCAATCCTGCAAAGCCTGGTTGTTGTGGGCTAAGTCCAGTGGGACGATAAGCACTATGCAGTCAGTCACTCGCTACCCTCAGCGTGACGGGGGAAGAAGAAAGAAAGAATAAGAAACAAGAAAACTTGAGGGTCAAGATAAAACAAACAAAATGAAATAATTGTTTAGTAAGTGAATGATAAGCGGAAGAAGAGGAAAGAAAACAAAATAAGTAATGCGAATGCAACCACTCACCATCTCCCATGAGTAGATCGATGCCCAGCCAGCTTTAGAGCAAAATATGGCTAATTCCCTAAAGACCCCTCTTTTTCCTTTTATTGCTCAGCATGACATTAAATGGTATGGAATGTCTCTTTGGTTAGGTCAGGTCATCTGCCCGGTTGTGTCCCCCCGCCCTCAATCTATTCACTGGGGTGACAGAGTGAGAAACAGAGAAGACCTTGATGCTGTACAAACGCTACCCAGCAAAAGCTAGAATATTAGTGTGTTATCACTTCTATTTCAGCCAAAATTCTAAAACACAGCACCACATGAGCTGCTATGAAAAAAGTTTACTCTATCCTAGCCAGGCCCAGTGCAAAGGTATAATTACTGTGATCAAACCCAGGTTATATTCAGAAGGAAAGGAACAAAGAAGAATGTCTCCTAAGGCATAACAAACACTGGCAGGCAGCTGGGCTGTTATGTTTTTTAGGTTTTTTGGCAGCGAACTGTAGCTTTCTCTATGAATTCAGAGGGACCAAAGCACCTAACCGGCTTTACAGAAGTTCAGCTTGGCTACACCATTCCCCCAAGGTTTTAAAGGCAACCTGAGCTCATGTGTCTTTCTAGACCCATGGTGTGCATCACAAAGAACTCCAAGAGGGCTTAGTCTGACACAACTTTTCTTAGTTGTGAGAAAACTTCATAAAACATATGCCTGCACATTTGGGATGTAATTTTATGACTTTGTAACTGCCACAGTCCATTCACAGTACTAGCAGGCAGCGCACTTGTAGCACTAACAGCACTAAAGACTCCAATCTTTTCCCTGCCAACCTCAGGACAAAAAATCTGCATGTGTTCACACAATTCACTTGTGAGGCAAGTTTGGAATTAGAGATTGGCTTGAGCTTAAACGTGACAGACTTTCTAGCCATAGTTACTCATATTCAACATAGCTGACACATAGAGGACATTTATTCAGTGTCTGCTAGCATCTCTGGGATTGCTGTCTAGCAAGAAGGATTAAGGAGAGTAAGCCAAACTGCTGCTTTGTAGAGAAGCAGCTATAATTGTAGGACTGCTGCCAAATTTCTCATCTAAAGTCTAAAAAAATGTGTTAACATGAGATAATCTGGAGCCATGTTTCCTTGCTAACTGGCCGAGGGAAAAGTGGTTGTCACTTACCATTCTCTTCTCCTGTAGAAGACCCTTCCCTATGAACCTTCCCCCTTCTCACCAACAGCTACATCAGATCTGACCATTTACCTTGGAGAACACACACACACATACAGCACTCTTTTGCCAATCCTACTGCCAGGACTGATACTTTTCTCCTTTGAGGAAGTATTTCCTAGCTGAATCCAAGAGTGGAGATAGTTTAAACATTTCAGCTGCTACCACCACAGTTATGGCAAGGAACAGATACTTAGCAGAAGGGAGTTAGAGATGATCCCATCAGGCAAAAGGGACAGAGAATAATGAAGATCCAGAAGTTCTGGGCTTAGAAATACAGGACAGAAGTGTGAAGGAGCAGGGATATAATGCAACTAACAAATCCTTGCAGGGAGATGGAGTAGGGTTTTCCCCACATGGGTTCACAGGAGTTGCTACCCACAGCAGCGTTTCTGGGGGAGGCTTGAATCGAAATACTTTTCAGCACATCAAGGAATGAATTTCTGCTGAGAATAACATCATGGATTGGGGAAGTTAGTCTATCACTAAAGAGGAAAAAAAAAAAAACCACAAACAAAAAAACTCCAACCTCTTGTGACACGTTTGCCTTTTATAAATCAAAATATTTATTCCCCAAGATTACAGATATGTTGATCCAGAAGCGTGAAGTGACCTTACCCATCTTGCTTAGATGGCTAATAAGTTACAAAGAAATTGTTGGAGTGCCAGAGGAAAGAAAGGTTACCTTTAAGTTTGTTACTTTGTTGGCACTCACAATTCCTGTCTCCACAAATATTCCTAGGGAGCAGTGGGGGAGTCTTAACAGACTCCTACAAGGGGCAGCGAGCCAAACTGTAGTTATTTTAAAGAATGCATCAGTTGTCTGAAATTTTGCACCCTAGTACAGATCCTGTTTGTCTGAAAAGGATCCAGGCCATGTAAAAACGGTCTGCTGGAGAGAGTCCAGACTTTTACAGACTAAAAGCATATAACTTTACAACATTCCACTTCAAATCTTGCATGAAAATGCTGGTTAGCAAACTGTGATAGGTAAAGGGAGGGGGAATAGCTTTTAACATTGTCAAAATATTTTGGGGCCAATCTCAGAAGAACTGTGGGAAGAGCAAAAGGCAAAGGTAGCATCTGTAAGATATTTCATACTCCACTCTTTCTGCATCCTTACAGAGATACTTCACTCACTGCTACACTTACAGGGAGGTATTACTGATATTTTCAGTTTACAAGGTATAGGCTCCTTGCCACCTGTTCAAAATTCAGCTGAAAAAATCATCTAGCTACCAGTATGGTCTATTAAGCCATTCTACTACAAAATCCTTCACCGGTTTTCTGATGCACTGAGATTCAAATATGAAGCTTCAGTCCCAAGAATATTTTCTTACATGTTTAGTTTTATTGCCATGAGCAGATCTACTAACTTACATGGACTACAGTATGTAGTAAAGTTAAACAAGTGTGTAAGTGTTTGCAGGTTCAGGGCCTTAGATCCCTGTTCTGGTCCACATGACCTAACACAGCAAGTAATATCTACAATAAATATGATTCCTTCTACTTCCATTTGTCCCGTTTCCCATGGGAACGATGCTTTGGTTCTTTTTCAAACTCTATGTAAATCTGCTATGCTTTCATTAACCCTTTTTAATTGTTTAAGTGTTGAAACTTTGTGTGTGAGATGTGCAATTTATTTGCACCACTTAATTAACTCTTATGTCATTTAATGCTGTAGAGCTGGCCAGTGAGATGAATTCACCACAGATAGTTTCTGTAGCCAGCACAGGCATGCTTACTCCAGGGAGCAACATACTATTTTTCTCAGTGCGACCATACCTGCAAACAGTTGAAAAACAACACGTAAAGCTGTTAGATTCAAGGATCCTTGTTTCTAATGGGCTGCAAAACGAACAGGCTTTCAGCAAAGAGCGATCGTGTTTCTGGGAAAGGGGTATCAAAGGCTGAGCAAGAAGGACATCTGCAACAGTGGGGACAAATGCTCAGGCACCGGGACAAGGAGACAGGCTGGCAAAGCTGTGGCTGAACCAGGATATCCATCGTCTTCAAAAGAGAGGCCTCACAGGAGGCTTCGTTGCCCTGTTATTAACCCAGTGGCATTTGAATGGTGCCTCACAGGAGTGAGCCATTGGGGGCTGGACTAGATGACCTTTAAAGGTCCCTTCCAACCCAACACATTCTATGATTCTATGAAGCTGGTAGCTCACATGGTTAAGTGCCCCCATGCTAAAAAGCCATTTGAACCTGTTTCCAAGAACGGACAGCATTGTTTAAGAAGCTGCCAGCTGCACTGGTCTGACATAAAACAAGGTCCCTTCAGCTTCCCTTACAGAGCAATCATTGCAGAAGCAGAACCATTTTCCTTATAGGACCATACTTGCCTGCTTCATCATGCAGTAATTCCAACAGACTAGGTTTTTTAAAAGCTACTACAAAGGAAGCAAGCACAGAAAGAAATACTATGGAAATAAATTACTTTATATCGGCAAAGTCAGAACTAGGCAAAAAAAAGTTTTCGTTTTAGAAATGTTTCATTCTACACCTAAACAAGTTTATGGTGGTCTGAAACAGTAAAGACAACAGAAAGGAACACACTCATTACAGACTCTCATAAAATGCTTACAACAGTCACCCAAGGTGTGCGCTCTGAGCCCTTCTGAAAAAAAGAATTAAAACCGTTATCATACAAAATGGTACACTAGGAGCTATTGGGAGCAGCCCAAAGCAGCCAGGATCTGGGTCACCCATCCAAGACATGACAGATTCAGGGTTAAGATCTGATTCTGTCAACAACTTGACATGACTCTGTGAGGGCCTGTATCTGCACTTCTGAAGCTAGCTTCTACGTTTCTCCTCCACATCCCCCATTTTACTGGCTACTCTTAAGACTGAAAAGGCTTTTTAAAATGGAAGTGTGGTGAAAATTAATCAGTCCTGCAAAAGAGAGTGTTTTGACCAACTCATATTTCCATCAAAAACAATTAATGAAAAAATTCATAAATAAAACATCAACCAGAAATAGCTAAATAACTAATTTTCCTTTGCTACTTAAGTGTAATTAAGCTACTTTCAGAATACCACATTGAGTGCCATGCTCACAGTATTAGCCAAGATTTGCCTGTACCACATGCAGAGCTATGCTGCACATCTTAACGGCAGCTTCAGCAAATGTGAAGTGTGGCTATTTGCATTTCTGAGTAAGTGGCTGAGATGTTCTTTACACATGAGCTGCAAAGTCCACCACAGCTTCTGATGTCACCCTGTGAAACAGAAAAAAGGCGATAGACCTGGGTCTCTCTTTCTCATAACCCAGACTGGTGATCTAACTGGTGGGGTATTTGCTGTTTCAGAATTCGTTACTTCTTGTGCTTTGTACAGAAGCTACATCCTTATTTGAACTGGCACACACTTCTCTTGAATCTTCAGTGCATACATATTTCCAAATAAAAAGCCTGCTCAAACAGAAAATTCTCTAATAACGGGGACTGAGGAAGCTTTTCTGCTCTGAATGCTGTAAATTTGGCACATCCTGATGCTTCCGAGACAGCACTTTCTGGCTTGCACAACTGGCAAAATGCAAGTCAGAACTGAGACATGGGAACTCCACTATGTCATCACGTCCACACGTCTCCTCCTCTCAGATCTGCTTTCTGAAGAGCCTTCAAACACTTTGTACAGTTCATTTGCCAATGGTTTAGTACACAGTGCTTCACCACTTCCCTTGGAAGACTCTTCCACATGAATGTTACTCATAAACCAAAGAGGAATTTATAATTGGATGCAGATCTCTTCCAAAAATTGTCACACACCATATATTAGTTTCTGTATGTTGATCAGTGCAGTTTGAATGCTTCTGTAATACTCATTCAACATCCTTTGTTACACATGCTGGGATGAAACACTGTAAACCATTCCTCCTCTTTGTGCCTTTGAAATCTTTTCAGGCAGTTGTATTCTTTATAGCCACCATTTTGAATATGAGGCAGATAAACACTGCACTGTAAAAGCCACACCATACTGAAAAAGGAAGTCTTGATTCTATTGTTTCAGTTTATTAGCTTGCAACTCAATTACAAAGCAACATATATGGTGAAGAATATCTCTTGAAGCAGGAAGAGATGTTTTGTCTTTTTTTGTGGGAAGGCAGAAGAGTGAATGATCTTGCGTTCTGCACGATGCATGAACAGCGGGGTTCGGCACAACAGTATTTGTTACCTGAAGAGTCAGAAGGAAAGTGTATGTATGATTGCAACTGTTTATTTGACTGGAACTATACCAATCTTATGTAAGGGGGGAAAAAGGGAACATGATTTAGAAAAAATGACATCTTTAACATTAAATCCCTATTACTTAAGGCTCCTGCACCTGGGATGTCTTCCTTTAAAAGTAAAGCCATAAGTCACTTTGGAGAGAGGCCAACTGTCTGGAATCCTTTGTCCAAAACCAAGTGTGGGCTTCTTAACAAGGCATGACATAAAAAGTCAAGGCCCTTTCTCTTTTTGCAGTATCTTAAAAGCCCCTACAGTTTCACAAAAACATAAAAGACAAACTAAATCAGTGCAATTGAGAAGAGAGAAGTCATGCTTCAGGCATAAATGCTCAAACACAGCCTATAGTGGAAACAGCACATGAACAAGCAACTTCTGCCTATCTGAGAGCATGAGAAAGCAGTCACAGGTATTAAAAAGCGAACATAGGAAACAATGAAAAAACTGCCCCCAGCTCTTAAATGTATTTGTTACTGTTGATGATTTTTGGTAACACGTAGAGACATTTCATTATGCACCTGCAACTTTTAAAAATGAGGACCATTTCACTTCCCATGAACTAACTTACTAATTCATGTGTTCAGAGCCTTGAAACCTTGTGGTCCCACACAGACAGGGCTCTCTGCTCCCAATAGTTCATAAATTATCCATTTCGTCCGTAGAACTGCAGGCAGAATAATATTATAGCTTTGAAAATGCTGATCATTCAGAGAAAGGAAGTCATAGCCATGTCTGATGTATCACCACAAAGAATACTCCAAGGGAATTACACCACATGATTTCACAGGCACCAAAGAAAAAGCACTGAGAACAGCCTCTTCTGGGTGGGAAAGTGTCACACTGTCACCTTCCTAGCACTGCGTTCAACAGACACAACCCAGTTCACTCTATACTAAAGAACAAGACAGTGGCTTGAACACAAGATTGAGGAATCAGTTGTAAATGATAAAACGGACTTCTTCAGAGCCTGGCTGTACCAAACTATTACAGTAAAAGACTGATTAATTTGGATTAACTCTGTTTTTCAAAAGTCCGAGGTAAACATAAATCTGATTCAGTGCTTGTACAAACATCTCAGTACCTAGCTGCTGTCTCTACCTATTCGTAATTCAGGAGGCCAAAATGAATGCAAGTGCCAGGAGCCTACAGAGGTGCCTAACTTCACATGGAGGTTTTAAGGCTATCAAAAGCCTATTTTGATTTAGTCTTAGTTTTCCCCTGTGTCTCATCTCCCAGGCATTTGCAACCTCCACGTTGGAAGGAAAAAGTCCTTGATCCAGTGCTTTAGGATTTTTTGGTCAACATCTGCATAATGTAAAACATATGAAGAATTACATTAGTAAGGCCCACAAGCCAGGGTATCTCCTTCCTTTGGTGACAGCTTTCACCAGACAGCCACAAGGTCTGGATTCTTGCACCATCTTTCTCCTAGTGGCACAGACGCTACATGAGGGAATAAAAAGTTTATATTCACACAGATATGCCACCTCGTGGCCATAGCACTGCCTTTCTGGGAGATCCTGAACACAGACTAGAACCCCCTTAGTCAGGGAAAGACCTCCAGGATGCATCTTGCATTTCCTGGGCTAGTCATATAAAAGGTAGACCAAACCAAAAGCATCTCTAGTTGTGCTTAAAATACAATGAGCTCTGCTCAGCTCTTGGGAGAACAGTTATTAGTAATTGCATTTGGAATAAATTCCCAAACAGATGAAACTATCCACCAGCACTAAAGAAAGCGTCCCCCGAAGCCCAGAGGAGAGCAGTCCATCACCCCCTGTACTGTAGGTCTCGTTCCAAGGTACCGATTATGAAAGGCACAGTAGTCAAAGCTTAAGATCACACTTCACACACCTAGAAGGTGAGCAAAACCTTATTTATAACACACATATCTTTCTCAATCTAGTGTTTAATGACTTCAGTGGAGGAAAAAAAAAAATACGGAGCCCCAACTCTTTAGAAATAACAGGTTGCCTTTTATTTAATATTGGTACCATATTTGCACGTTACTGGGCAAGAGATTCTTGTCACATGTTTCCTTAGATTTTTACTTTGACATCTATCTTCAGAATATAAAACCATGAAAAACCACTGACATGGTCCTGATCTAGGAGAATTATTGAACCTTGCTAATCTTTCAAACAAGTTTTAGCTTTAGATTTAGCTCGTCCAAGCATTTTAAAGAGGTTTTTCCTCTAGGCAAAATGTTAAAAGCTGGTTTTGAGAAGACATACGGCTATACAGTTGCCTACAATTACTGAATATTTTAGTAGCCTGGTTCAATTTAACTTTTTGCAAAATATTTTTAGATGCAGAACTTCTGAACCTCAGAAATGAGAGTCAGATAGTGATGTTGCTTATGAATATAGAATTTAATATGCTTCTGTCCCAAAAGACAGTAATAGAAAGTCACAGTAATGATTGCAATCATAAAACAAGTATTTTCCAACAGTCAAACATTGGTTGCCTGAGACAACGTTCCCTTCTTGTGTGCTCAGAATAAGGATTGGATTAAGTCAGAGACCACTGTGGAAGACAATAGCTTTCCAACAGGAATGAGCAGAATGCGTTATGGGATCCCTCTTGCAAGATGGAGTCCCCAGTCATCAACCACATGGCCTTACCCAGAAAGCTGTGAAATTCACAGTGGCTGTCTCACCACTTAGGCTAAATACTGGTCTGAAAAGCAGTTCTGAGGAACAGCCCTCTGACTAGTAAGAGGGATGGGAGCATACTCAGACTCTGCCATCGAGAGAGGACTTTGAACAGTGTGGCAGAAAGCAGCTTGTTCTGCTAACAAATGTCCCCGCTGCAACCCCTTTGCACCCTCCCCATTAGACAGAGCAAAGTAACCTATTCACAGACAAGTGAATAGATGGACGGGTTCAAGTGGATGCTTGTGACAGCAAAAGGTTTTCTGCTAACAAAAATATCCACCCATCTTTTAAAATTGATAATATGAACTAATTTTAGGAAGGTCAGCAGTTCAGTGTTTACCGTTTTATGACCTAGACACTAACAATTAAGTCACCCATCATTTAGCAATTCAGTTTACCCAATCTCACAAAATAACTGACCTCAGAAATGCTGACTCATGAGAATGAGTCTATGGGAAGTATCAAGCAGAAGAAATTAATCACACTTCCATTTCCCTGTTGTTCTTTTTCTATTTTTACATTCTCCTTCTCTTGGACCATTGACTTTAATTTGGGACCTAATGGATTGAATGCTATGCCTTGTATTCTCATAGTGAGCTTAATGGGTACAGCACTATGCTGTACAGCATCGATCGACAGCAATCAATGACTCAGCACTGCTACGTAACCACGGGAATTTACTAATTTGTTGCCCATAGCACATCAATAACACATTTTACACAATAAAGCAAACACTACACTTAGCTCTCCAAGGAGAGCCTTGTCACGTAACTCTCCAATCTGCCTTCTACTTAGAAAGAGCACTCGGGAGAACAATCTCCTCTCCTGCATTAACACAATGGGGTTTTAACTTCCCCACATTTATTTGCAGTAGTTACATTCTTGCTTGCTTTATATCTACAGAGATGTTTCCATTTTTTATTACTACATCACATAATCTATACAATTAGAGGAAAAGGCACACATTTTGTAGAATTAATGTCAATGGTTTCACATGTGTAACTTTTCCCACTCACTTTCGCCATGATTTTACTAGGTTTTGTATTCATTCATGTCAAATCTGTATTTGTTGTTACTAAATGCCAATGTTAAAGTGGGAGTCTTGGCTATAACTCTTGAGACACTTAACCAGGTAGAAGCTAAAAGAAAAGTTGCCAAAGTTCCCAAATGTCCAAGCAATGAGTCTTTAGTATTAGAATGAGTGAAGAGGGCAGCAGAATGCTCCACTGTCTTGTACACTGTAGACATCTTACCAGTCTGAGGCTGAGCCTGTTCTTCTCCACAGATACGGGCCACCTGTGAGGCACCAGAGAGTCTCACTCAGCTGATCTACCAGCACCTAGTATGGGAGCCAGGGGCATAAGGTGGAGATAAAGGGCAGATGCAGGCCCAACTTTGGCACTGGGACATGGGGTCTCAAATTGGGAAACATTTCCAGATTCCATGCTAGGGACACAGCCAAAGTCTTACGAAGCAATCACAGAAATGTAGGTCTGAGAGGGTCTATTTGGGGTCATTTCCCTGCTCCCAGGGAGGATCAACTCTACCTAGATCATCCAAAACAGGTATTTGCTCAGTCTGTGAAAAACCTCCGAAGGCAGATCTGACAGTTTCTTTGGGTAGCCCACTCCAGTGCTTAAATACCATTGTAACTGTAAAATTCTTACTAAAATCTAACAAAAACCACCATTGCTACAAATTGCCTTTTGTTCCACCCTCAGCGGATATGAAGAACAATTAATTGCTGTCATGTTTATAACCACATCTGCATATTACAGCACAGTTTATTCTCTTTTCTAGACAGTAATTCACCAAGCTGAGTTTGGGGAAGTAGCACTTTGATAGTAAAACCAATGAGTTGCCCAGCTGTAGCAGCCATCCCCAGCTCCAGCTGGTTCACAGGCACATGCTTCCAGCTTCGCCTTTTGCTCTCCTATGAGGGCAGCAGGGAGAGCTCAGCTTCTCCTTGGTCCTCTGGGTAAAGGCGGCAGTTGGACAGAATATTAGTTCTTGTACAGGGCACTCTGGGAATCCAGGTTTTCAATAAAACATACCCAGTTCCTGCAATCTATTTCATGTTTTCTTGTTACCTTTTTTTTTGGTTTGCTTTCCATTAGTCTTTCTCCAGTTTGTTTGTATATTTCTTAAAGTACCATGTATAAAACCGAATGAAGAATTCAGGCTGGGGGCTTATCACAGTGGAACAGGGCAAAGTAATTACCTCTCACCCTCTTGGGTACAGTACCTTCAGTAATGAGTCCCAGAATGACTTTCACATTTTAACATTTTGTCACATACGTGACTTGTGTTCGTTTTCTAATTTGCAGTAGCCCACAGATTCTCCTGCTGGCTGAATTATTCCCCATTTTCTATAGATAAATTCTATTTTCCTCCCTGACTGTAGGGACTCATGCTTCTTTTGGTTCACTTATATCTTCCTGATTTCAGGCCAGCTTGCCAGCTAGTCAAACTACTTTTTAATTTAGCTATACTCACTCAGCCTGGGTGATGTACTGGAAACTTGGCAGATGATATAGAACTGAAAGCTTTAATTGATGGAGCCGGTAAGCCCTTTCTAGAGAGAGCTTTTTATTTTAATTTTTATTGTATTACAGCAATTCTTCATACCGCAAAACTTTAAAGTGTTTGTGGGTGAGTAAAGGCCTGTTCAGCTGATGGTTCTGCTCGACTGTAATCTTCCATTTTCTCCTCATGTGTTGTTTCATTAGTTCTCATGTGACATAGACAAAATGCTCAAATTGAAGTCTTCATGGAATAGAAACATAAGAACTAAAACCTTCAAGGCACGTTAGGTTAACCTCCAAAATTAAAATGCAAGCTAACAACTGTAAGTCATTTCACTGAGTTCATTTTCATTAATCTAAACCAAAACAATCCTGTTGTGCATTCCAGCAATGTGAAATGGTAGATATTAGAACCAAGACGTTAGGTCTCCAAAACACCAACGTACCTACAGGGTATTGCTGAAAAGTTAATCAGATCAACATCTAAACTTATTCCAAAATCCAGGTAATTTTCCCATTCAAGAGAGCACTATGGGCTATATATAGTGATATCCAAATGTATCTTTTTTTTTTTTTTCTCATAAGCGTTTCTTCCAGTTCATGCCACGAATATGGTGAGATTCTAGAACGAAGGATACAGAGATTTCATCATTTTGTTTTCTAACATCAAGTGCACTTCTCTGTTCCTGTCATCTTTGTCTGATATACGGATGCACGCCAGTTTCATTGCAATCTTTTCTTCTGTACTGACATCTACATGAGTCCCTTCAAACAGTTAAAAAACCCACTAAAATATGACATATGGGTGACTCCAGACAGGAATTTGTCAGTTTTCTCTTCTGTATGTGTCATACATGTCATCTCTTAGGCCATACATTTTACTGACACAATTTAAGGTTTATTTGGTAAACGAATCATACATGCCGGTTGAGTCCGGTGATTTACATGATGTAAAAGCAGAACATCTTAAGCAACACATGTGCAATAAAAGCAAACAGATGTTTGCAGTCTAAGCACTGTGCTAATGGTGCTGCTATGGCACTGTATCAAAGGCAAAACGCAACGTAGCCAGAATTGCCCACTGGAGTGTTAAGCACAGCTGCATAACTTTGAACCCACAACCGATGGGGTATCCCAAACCACCCTGGGGCATGTTGCCATACTTCAGGTAAGAATTCATAATTAACTGCTAATGCCGAAAGTCCTCAGCTAAAACGGGGTGGAATTTCTCGTGAAGGAGACAACAAAGTTATGAAAGGTATAGTAAAACTACTGCTTGTTTTGCAGAATTAACGTAGCAGGAACACGACCCTTGTTTGGTATGTAGTGAAACTAAACGTGCTCCCAAAAATCCACCTCAGGAAGCCTGATCTGAGGATCTGAGGTTTTATACGGAGTTTTCCAGGCTAGGCAGCTACAAAACAGAAGCGTTAGAAATTCAGCAGCAGGAGCACACGCATCACTGGAGCAGCACAGCAGACAAGCCGGGACACTTCCAAGCTGATACCTTGAGTGCTCTGTAATCCAGTACATTACCAACAAGAGTGCTCTCAGCCTGTCGGAATGACTGGAACTACGCACGAGGTGTCAAAAACGTCATTTCATTCATACCACTGAATGTGAACGTCACCAAATCCTAAATGAAGCCAAACTTAGCATAATGAAATCTAACAAAAGTAACTTTTTTTTTTAATGCCATCTCCCTAAATCTGACATCCAGAGGACTAATATCAAAATGACCATTAAGTGAACCTATCAAAGGAAAAATAAGAAGTGCAACTTAACACCCATCCCTCAAAGGAGTTTTACAAAAACCTGTAAAAGGAAGATGTCAATTTGTTCAAGGAAAATCCTATGAGTGTAACTGATTTACCTAAAGGAAAATACCAGCCTCTGTGCACACAATCACAGGAGAATAGTAACTTTTTAATTAAAAAGAAAGTCAGCAGAGAATTTAGGCACGTATGAAATGGAACATGTGTTACAATCCCAGATATAGATACATTGGGAAACATGCAGCTGTTTATGTACAGACTTTCATCCTCAAGCAGGTTCTTAAATATCTTGCCGAACATATAGTACATTTAACATGAAAAAAAAATTAAAACACAGAACCACACAAAATTTGCCAAGAAGCGTTTATGCATTCCCTTAATTGCTTGCTACACCATCAAAAACTAGATTTAATATTAATATTTTTAATGAAAGAAGAAAAGCCTCACCAAAACAGCAGGGAAATATATCCTAAGCAGCTGGTAAACTTAGATCCTAACACATGTTGCATATTTTCAATACCTTCCTGTATGACTCTCAAAGTAGTGTGTATTCCAAAACTCTGATAAATAGTTTTGAAATATAACTTGTAATTAACACAGAAACAGATAAATTCGAATGATAAGCTTTTGTAAATAAAATTACTTGCAAGATAACACCAAACTAGAGAATTTGGGGGGCTTAATTTTCAGCCCAGTAGTTTTCTGAACTTTTCAGACTGGGCAAACGTACAAGAAGATATGATAAAACTGCAATTTCACATCTTCATCACCGACTTTTCATGCTTTATGTTTCTCAACCCTTTTTTTTTTTTTTTAATTAAAATACTTGCATTTTTTCCTGTCCTAAACAATTACATCACACATTCATGAATAAATATAAAGATGTTGTAGACTTTATTTTCTAATCCAGGACACAGTTGAATGCCCTCTGATCTGAGAAATGGTCTTCCTAAACTATTCCTTGGCTTTACACTGTCCAGCTTTTTGCCTCCTTCATTTGCGTGTCTCTTAAGCGCCTATGCTCACAGGAGCTGTAATGCAATGCCAGGCTAGAGATTTCCAGCAAGAAACACAAGGTCTCATTTTTAGGTTGTGGCTGCAGACTGTGCTCATCATAACTCTATCCTCAAAACCCAGTGGCGCAGAGCAGAGCCAAGGGAGGCACCGTGGAATAAGGACAGCAGCTGGACTAGAAAGCACGGCTCAGATTTGGAATGATATTTTTAACTTTAAACTCCAGATATATTTACCCAAGGGTGGAGCAAGGAGGACATGTAAGTTAAAAAAAAAAAGAGAATTTAAAATAAAAAATAATCAAGCAACACACACTTTCTAGGGATCACATGATGTCTGGATAGTAGCACTAGGCAGATGAACTGGGCAGACAGATTAAGATGCCTTTCCTGTAATTCCTTATCATTTGTCTTCAACTCAAAGCTTTAACTTCATGCAATACAGTGAAGTGCTCTTGCCCCACTCTCTGGACACCCATCGCCCTCTTGCATTATTCTTAGAATTCTTGCATAGAGCTCTGCAACTGCAGATGGCAATTTTCAATTAGGCATGTGCTTCAGGGGAAATAAGGAATTTACCAAGGTCACTTAAGGGCAATGAAATCACACATGCCATATAAAATGCTTACACTACAAAATGATAGCATAATGGAATGGTAAAGCCTTTAACAAAACCCTAAAGGGAACATACAACTAATACAGCATGTTCTTTTATTATTTCAAGCTCTCCAGTTACACCTTTGAAAACTCAGTCTTTTTCTATTTTTTTTTCCAGAACAAGTGAAGAGATATCATAAAAAACACCATGATGTGCCCAACTGCCTCTTGCCAACGTGTAAGAGCACTCAGCTTGAAACTATATGCAAATCAGAAAATGAAAGTAAGTATGAGGTGATGGCTGTAAGTCAAGCAAACGTACAAAAAACTTCGTCTGCAGGATGAACGGGTTACTAAATAGGAAAAGCATGGAAGACATTTTGTACGTTCTTTCATTTCTAAACAAAAATTTTATGATACTATATGTTAAATGCATCAAGCCCTCTCTGTTTTAAAAGTGACAAATGAGCAACAGTTCTCATTAATTTAACCCATTAGTATTGCAGCAGCAAGGCAAAAGATAGTTTTGGTTCAAGTAATCAAAGCTTTTGCCATACTTGTAAGTAATTTGGCGCTTCTCATCTCTGACAAACAAACCAAAAATTAAATTCAGACAAGCATTAAGCTCCAGACTGCCAAACTCAAGTATTTCTGTTTCACTTCAGTCTTGTCTCAGTTACACAACTAAAGATGGTACCATAGGCGTATGCACAGACTTGCTGCGCTCAGTGCCTTTGCCTGGGTTCAGCACACTCATTTCCAAAATATACAATCCAACACAATACCGTTACTGCACCCTGAACACAGCTCTGTTCGTGAAATTGATGAAAGAATTCTTGAATGAATGAAGAATTAATCTTTAAACAGAGTCACAATGAATGCTAGCTCTTTTTTAATCGGTGAATGAAACGCGTCACCTATTAACACGGACTGGAGACCAGCGCGTAGGGTAGGAGGCTGCTTTGCAAGAGCTCAGGAAGGAGAGGGGTCACTGTATAACTCAGACATAGCTACTGGATTTTCTTGGGATTTGAGATAATACACAAGGTCTACCTCATACTTTAAATTGCTTTGTCCAGTTTGCAATTATTTTCTCACTGCAAACAAGGATAAAATTTCCTTTAAAATTTCCTTATCCGCCAGCCACATATCCTGGTCAGAAAAGAATTAGCTTTTTGTGCATCCAGGCCAATGGAAACTCATGCAACACCACAGACACACCACCAAGCTGAGGTAAAAAAAAACCCAGGGCAGAGGCAGGTGCCACCGCGATGCTGCAGTCTCTGCAGCCACACCATTACAGGTGCCGTGGGTGGCAGAGGAGGGCGCAAGGCACATACTGTGGCTGAAAGGGATGAGACCTCAACACGGCCCCTGGTCTCCCTGGAAGAGTCACAGCCACTGAGCTTGCCCAGGGGCAGGCTGCAGCCAGGACCAGCCCTGCACTAGCCTGGCCATGCAGATGGCTGCTCACATCCTCATGTCAACACAGAATATACTGTGCAGGCTTTGAACCAGGTTTCTACCTCGCTTTGGACTGGGAAATCAAAAAGACCATTAATGAGCACGGCATAGCTAGATACTAAACTGATGGGGGCAATGAAATGTACAAGACAGACTCAAAAAAAGGTGATTTAAAAGCATGTTTCCCTGAAGTCTTCTGCGCTTTAAATTCACACTTTGATTACTAACTGCTGCTAAAAGTCTTTCTTCTGTGCTCCCACTTAAGTCACAATAATAAAGGTTATCTGCAAAACCACCAGGATGAGAAGCAAGACAAGTGAAATGTATGGTTCCGGTCCACCAGTCCTACTTTCTTTGCTTTGTTGACTTCCACCAAGACCAGAGGTGTTTCATGACATGAACCCGTTAGCTTCAATGCTGAAGCAGTGTTTGGGAACTTGCTATCTACTTTCTTTGTAATGTTGGTCCTCCTATAAAATTCTCTATTGAAACTCCTACAGCTATTCTGTGTTATCCCCATTAATTCCTCACTGAACATTCACAGTCAGGAGTTTAGAAGTGTCTTGCATAGAAATGAATGAGAATCTGTATCAACAGAAGCGAATTTTAATTCTGACAGTTCCTTATTCTGAGTTAATTTTAACCAGGTAATGTCATATTAGAAATTTCAAGCAGACATTCATTCATAGAAATTAGAAATATTCAGAAGGAATGGGGTTTTCAAATAATAATCATCTTCATCGTAAGCTTCTAAACACTTAGACACAAGAATGTACTTTCCCACTTTGACTCCTAGGAAAGATGTAGCCACAACTCCCGTAACTAGTGCATTCACATGCATGTGCACATATAAATGTAATTAACTATGAAAACTAGTAAAAAGCAGTCATATGACTATCAGTCGATAAGATCAGAAAAGCAAAGACATTCTGAAAATGAACTTCACCTGTTTCTGACTAGTTCTCTGCACTGCATTTTTTTCTTAGAAGGTACTCAGAGAAACCAGACGAAAGTACTTTTCCGTTCCTATCTTTTACACCATAACTGCATAAAATTTGAATGAACACAATTAGCATGCTAATACTTAACAGTAACCGTCCTGAAGGTCTGTACAGCAGTATTCTTCCAACTAGAAAGCTGTTTGAATTAAGTTTCCAACTTTATTTTTCATTATGACCAAAGTCTTCAAGGAACAATCTCTCTCTCTGAGGGTTTTACTCAGAGCCTGTTGTAAAGGTTATCAGAATATGCAGATACTTCCTAAGAAACACATACCCTTGTTTTGAACTGGGGTAATCCCTATTGTAGAAGAACAAGTTTGGGTTACATTTCCTAGAACGGTACCTGCAACTTGTTTTTTTAACTCACTGAAAAAATCTTCATTACCAGAGGAACTCCCTGTATTCCAGCAAATACATTCCAACTATGCTGACTGAGCTGCATTCATACACATCACAACAAAGTACCCCATAACCCTGGGAAAGCTAAAGGAGTACACCTTTTACAAAACGTACATTTTAAGGTAAAAAAAAAAAAAAAAAAACCACACAACAATAAGGACTTCTTTTCCCAGGATCGTAGCATTGTGCGTTTGCAGAGCTTCAGCCAGCTAACCAAAGCATCTCAAGCTTATTTCCAGGCTCAGCTCACGTCTGTGTTCCATCAGAGAGAAGAAGTTTGAGAACCTCTCCAGTAAAACAGAAGGCGCATCCGAATTAGAAGCACGTGGAATGTCAGAGAAGTTAAAAGTAGTTGTTCGCAAGGATGCGGCCGTACACAAGCAGCACGACCAGCTTTTTTGCTCTGCCGCCCTTATAAAACACCGCAAGCCATGTTAGGAGGGAACCACGGTTGTAACAGCAAGTCCCGCTCCGAGCCCCTTCCCCGCTCCAACACCGCCAGCCGCGAGGAGCCGCCTGACATACCTGCTTCTCCATTTTTTACCCCCTCTGACAGTTTTTCTTCTCAAGTTGAAGAAGAGGAGGAGGAGGCGGAGGAGACACGGTCCTTCCCGGGCGGACGCTGCGCTGCCTGTGGCGGCGGGGAGGCGAGGGGGGGGGGCAGGTTGCGCTCTGTCCAGCCTCCGCGCACTGCCGACGGACGGACAGACCGCCCCGGTGTGGGCTCGCTCCTCCGTCAGGCGGCCCGCAGCCCTGCCGAGCTCGTTTAAGTCTAACAGGTTTTCCTTATATAGGTAAACACCAATTGCATTCCTGGTGCGAGCGGCTAACTGGCGGTAAGCTTAACTTCCTTAACTCCACAGATACCAAATGGGACTGAGCGCCTGAAGGTTGCTCGCCCAGCGCTGTGAAGCGTCTTCGGAGGGGAGAACGCTTTCCTTACAGCAGTTTAGCACCTATGAAACTACTCCATTACTTAAAGCTATGATAATAACCGAGTACTATATCAGCATTACGTTAAACTCGTGATGTTTTTACAGAGCAGCCTCCTTATCCTGTATTTTACTCCCAGAAAAGTACGTATGTGCACGCACGTCTGATAGCATTAAAATAATTCCAACCTTATCAGAGTTTTCATATAAAGAATACCATATATCAAATGCTATGCAAAAAGGCTGGGAAATGAGGATTGCAATGCTGGTATCAATGGAAAGAAGCTGCACAAGAGAAGTTTGGTTTACTCTTTTCCAGTTGCTTTTCTATACAACGTAATAGTTAAACTTCTGGTGATAGATCTGCCTTTGTCAGAGAGGTGTGATTGCAATATATTAACAGACACGCCCCTATCTAAACAGAGAAAACCAGAGTTAGAGGGAGTACCTAGAACAAGCAGACGCTCTACTCTGCAGAGCAGTGACACGTGTATTTCACATATTTCTTAATCCTCTTGCCTGCTCACTACTCACTGACCCCCTTCTGCAACCACAACTTACATGTCTTGAAGAACTCCAGCAGGCAATTAGTTAATTAATTACAGGGAAAATCATGTAATATGTTTCCCTTTATTCTGTTCAGACAAGATTCACCTGTTAATTAGGGCCCTTCTACAAGGTAAACCACTCCCCATGTGCAAGGGGGAATAGGCAGCAAAAAGCATGAGGAAAAAAAAAAGGGGGGGGAGGGCGAATAAAACAAATGATGGAGGAAACCAAAATAAAAAATGAGCAAAATGGAGAAAAGCTAAAAGATTTGATCAAATGATGAGAGGCTGATGTTTAAAGAAAAAGTACACTTTTTATATATATAAAACATATAATTTTTTTCATTTGTTCCCCCAGCCGTATTGCCCATAACTCAAAACAGGCAAGAGACACAAATTTGGCTTACTGGTGACCTATGGAGGGTTAGAAACAACAGACTACTGCCCAAAAGCTGGGAATTATCATTATCCAGTGGACTACAGCTTTTCGTATCCCTGTGTAATATATGACTTAAAGATCATCAAATAATATACTGCGCAGAAAAGCTATTCCTAATGACCATTCCTAATGGATTCAATACTTCTTTAGTCATAATTTTCTTCTTCCCCTGAGGCATAAACATTCAACCTCATGATACTGCAGGAGCTTGGCTTAGAAGTTGAGAAAAATGAAAAACAATACCAATAAAAGTTGTAAGACACTCAATAAATACATCTAAAATAGTCTTTCTGTGCAATATATAGGGAATCAGGAATATGTGGCCAGGGGCTTGGTGTAATGGTCTTCATGGGACTCTTTCAGGACACATAACTCACTTGTGGCTTCGCTGCTTAAGAAGAGCCTTGCCAAGTTCATGCTCCCGTGACAAAGCATTTGCACTGGGCTACACAGCCATATATTCCCTAGCCACCAATGAGCTTGTGACCAGTTCCTTGAATGAGTATCAGTTTTTTCACATGAAGCAGCCCAATTAAAATCCATCAGATTCCCAAAACTGCAACAACAAAGGAAGTTTAAAAGGGCTATTGGGCTAAAATAGATGTTACTTCAAGTATGGCTGACTTTCTGTCCTTAGGCGAGCACTTTTTCTGTTACCCAACCCAGAGCCCACAACAAGCATATTCACTTATCCAGAACCACTCCTTCAATTAAGGATTTTCCTACCACTTCTTCAGTGCCTGTGCACGTGCTTTATTTCCCCTAGTTTCATGCCAAAAACTCAACTAGCTGTCATATTCTACACCTGACATACCCCCTTTTCCTCCAGTCAGCCATGGGATTTAGGGTCAAATAGCCAGGAATGAATTTTTATGCTTTAGTTGCTCACCCCCAAAAATGTGATTTCATTAGATTCTGGCACATGCATTAAAAGTTTCCCCAAGTGCTGCGTATGCTACCTATGTAAGAGAGAATCCCTTTACTTAAAAAAGACTTGTAGTAAAATCATTTTTTCCTCAAACGTAAATCAGAAAGAAAGTTAGCTATACTTTCCCTGCATGCCTTTGCTAAAGTGTTAACAGCAGTTAATTATGGTAATAGACATCATAGTCAGATCTTTTTTTTATTTCTGTGAAATTCTCTCTCTATTTTTTAAAGCATATAATTCTGAAGCAATCCAGTTAATTCTTGAACCTGAGAGTAACCTAGACTTACTTCCATTTACTTTGCTGTCACACATGCATCATCTGCAAGTAATGCCAAGATAACATTAATTACCCTGTAACCATTCACTCCTGTTCTCCAGAAAGAGGTCTAGTAGGTTTGAGCATTCAGAGGCAGGGTATACAGGAAAAGCTCTGAGCAGACCTCTAAAATATGTTAGTTTTAACGTTAGGAATGAAAAGATTGATTAGAAATGAATGCAATTTATGACAATGTGTTATTTTCTTTGTTACAGTGCTCCAAGTTGTTTCCAGCAAGAGCTCAGCATTAAATAGACGCTCTCATTCAGCGTGTCATTAGCTTGTTTCCTGTGCACGATTCATACAAATGGTTTATTGAGGTTAGTTTAGTTCCTGCCGTTTAGATAGTAATTATTTGTGAGCCCAATGACCTTTGTCCAGCAGAGCCAAGAACCACAGTCCCAGGCAGAACCTCAGTGGCTGATAAACGTACTACTGTGTTTCTCTTTACTTCCAGCTGCATGCCTCACTAGCCATATATTCTTAATCTCAAAAGACGATTTATAAGAAAGACTTTCTCCTATTAAAAGACTGATGGGTTTTCCTTCTCCCATTTCTGCTAGTTTTTTAAATACACTGTCCTGTCACTGTTTATGTTGCTCTACCAGGAATGGAAACCTAGTGTGAATTTCCATGGTGAATTTTGATTGAACAGAATAGCTGTGTAGTACACCAAGAAATATATTTCCTATACGTATATTTCCTATACGTGCATTTCCATAATACACATTTCCTATATATTAAGCAAATAACGCTAGTCCCTAATATTGCCATGAATGTCCAAATATCTCCCTTGAATTTTTTCTCCCTATTAAAAGCTCAGGGTGGAACACAGCAGATTCTGTCTCCTTTTACTGAATTCTTATTCAATAACAAGGTTTGCTTCTGAAGTTCTTTGTAGGCTGAAATTGTCCACACTTGAGCAACTCAATAAACTAGCTAAATTTAGCCAGGTAAGTTTAAAGCAACAGAGAAGTCTCAAGTTTCATTGCACAGCACTGTTGCCCCACAGTTTCCAGAATTAAGCTGTTAATGCATTCTCAAAGTTCTAATTCCTTCCATGCAATGGCAACACTCCTTTCACTTTGATTTGGACAAGATTTCATACCTCATCATGGTATCTCTATCTTTACATCTTCGGTTTCCCCATAGAGATGTGCATCGCCGAGCATCCCACAATGCATGGTCTGTTCTTGTGGGGTGCAACAAGATCATTCATTCAATAGTTCATTGTTTGTTCTCAGCTACATTACGCAGTCCTCAAATCAAGTAACGCACTCGGCTAGAATGGCAGCAGCGAGTACCTTACAAATAGGTTAGATTCAGTTCTAACAGCCTTTGTTTAACATACAAGGCTCCTCAAAGATGTGCAGTGGCATATTGCATCTCTCTTTCCAAGTCAAAAGATCTGTTAGCTTAAAAACCTAAAACCTTGAATATACTACTCTTTCCAAGTCCACAAGTGTTAATTGTGCACTGCCATTAAAACAATTTATACACAGAGTATGCTACCATCGCATTGCAAGATATTGTTGCAGCCTGCACAGATACAAATTAATGCTCAGACTTTTGGTTTAACACCTGAAAAAGGTATGAACAAAATGCCCTGGTGTAGAGCACAGCTTTCTCTGAGCAAGCTGATGGCTGGAGAAACCCAGATAACTGGGAATGGAGCTGACTTTCTTCATAGCAACTGGTATGGTGCTGTGTTTTGGCTTTGTGGTTAAAACTGTGTTGATAACATACTAATATTTAGCTGCTGATGAACAGTGCTTGCACCCCCTCAATGTGCAAGGTTGCCTTTTTTTCCCACTCTGCCCCACTCCAGTGAGTAGGCTGGGAATAAGCAAGAAACTGGTAGGGGACACTGCCAGCACAGCTGACCTAAATTGGCCAAAGGGTTGTTCGGTACAACATAATGTCATGCTCCACAACAAAAAGCAAGATAAAGTAAGAAGAAGGGGGTTGGCTTCCAAGGTGACCATTGTTTGGTGACTGGCTGGGCATTGGTCTGCCTTGGAGTGTGGTTGCTGCATGGCTTTGCTGCGCTTCCCCCCCACATTCACCTATTAAACTGTCATTATCTTGCCCCATGGGTTTTCTCACTTTCGTTCTTCCTGTTTTCTTCCCCTGTCTCACCGGGGTGGGGGAGAGAAAGTGAGTAAGCAGCTGTGTGGGTTCTTAGCTGCTGGCTGGGGTCAACCCACCGCAAGAAAATATAGCGGATCTGAAATGCTCGGACTAATCCTTTCATTCCTGACATATAGGCACATGCTGAGCAACTTAAATATCCAGTCCAGAGACTCACAGAAGAGAAGTAGTTCTGGAAATGGCTCTTTACTACTCATCAGCTGTTCACTTTTGCCTTCCAGAAGATACCCTAGAGCGACCTGTGTAAATGCTTCCATCTCATTTCATGGAAAAGTCAAAAACCTTCATGCTAGATTACCTTCTGCAGTGACCCACTGAAGACATTTGACTTCACCTTGAAATGCACTAGAAGTACCTAAATGGCAATTACACATCTGAAAAGCAGCTGAAGGAGTTGTGTCTCAGCCACTTGTTCCCTGACTGTAGCTATATAGACACAGGCACATCAGGCAAAACCACAAGATTTCCATGCTAGCCGGTATACCAGCAACAAACGGGACCACGAGCTACGTAGATCCAGCGTATAGTTTTTATACTCAGCTAAAAGAAGGCACAGGGTTTTGATATGCTGTTCTTGTCTTCCAACAAATGCAAAGTAAAATTAATGTAAGAACCTACATTCATTCGACGTTCAGGCGGTGAGTGAAAACATTCAAGAAAGAAGAAACTAAAAGGTTAAGGTATTCAGAAGCAGTAACTCACAACGGCACATACTGTAGGCAGCTGAGCATGTACCTTATCTGGGGAACACTAGCTGTACGGATCAGTTAACTTTATGATACAACCTTTACTTTTTATTATTTCCTGATCTGGTGTTCAATTTTACAACCTTAATGCGAGTTACTTCGTTAATAAAGCATTACTTATAAAATTTGACCATATTACTTAACCTTTACACAGGAACAAAGATGTCAAAACAAGTTAAAGGCTAATGTCTAAGGGTATTATTTTTACCCCTGGGAAATGAATTGAGCTTTCTTCCTCATCAGTGTTTCAAAATGCATCATTAGAAGCTGTGTAATACGGCAAGTTACTATCCTTGCCCTTGCACCACGTGTTCTTCAGGTTTCAACAACATGCTTACACTAAACAAGAGCTTTATGTTTTCATTAAATACATTTAAAACTCGAAGTTGTGGTATTGGATGAAGCAATTAGTACAAGATCCAGCAAAAAGCTATTTTCTCCTGAAGAGTTTAAATGCTTTATCTGGAAAAGTTAATGAAGTAATTATAATGTTGTTATTAATGAAGATTAGAGATGGATTAAAATGGCATTCGGAAAATAAACCAGACAATTAAATAGGCTTTCAGAATTGCGGAAATTCCTTAGAGTCCAGGGGAAAAACACTCAGAATACCTATTCTAAGGACATTTGGAAAGCACTTAGTTCTTAATGCCACAGGACTCCAGACAGTAGAAACTGTCTTCATGTCAACATCAACTTTGGGGATTGTAAGCACTGTGATGCCTAATGCTGACCAGCTGTGCTTGAAGCTTTCTTTTAAAGTCCTTTCAAGATGTCTTTAACTGCGGCACCTTCCATATTAAGCATACTATGCCAATGATGGGGCTATTGGAAATGTTCACGAGTATTTGAACTGACGTGACTATCAGATCAGTGAGCTACATGGAGGAGAAGGATGATGCAGAAAATGAAACAGTTATTGTTAGCCAAATTTTTATATTGCATCCCATGTAATACTGCAGAAGACGGAAGAAAGTGTTTGAACTGGAATACCCTAAATGAGTCCAGAGAAGTGGTCCAGCGCTGGTGTGGGTAGGAAAGGCAGTGCAGGACTGCATGTCCCCTTGTTTGCCGTGAGGGCAGCATAAAACTCATGGCTTGTTGACACACTTTCCCTAGCACTTCTGGAGGACTCACAGCTTGGCAACCACATTCCTTCTCAATGAATTCACTTTACCTGACTGTAACGGTGGTGAAGTACTGAAAATTGGAGCCCAGTCACAGTGAGCTCTTCTGCAGTTTCTGGAAGAGAAACGCTACTGTTTCTCAGGTCCTGGATAAGTGACCTGAGAGATAATGACCTGAAAGAGGTGTATCTCTTAACTAATCGTAGAGGGGTGACCACGCATCTGGCTTAGATGCTTCCATTAGGTTCCTTAAACTAGGAGATTTGACTGCTGGCCAAAGAGCACGTGAGGATATGTTACACATCTAAGAAAATATTGATTAATATGGATAGTAAGCAGATTATTTTGACTGAAACAACATTATTTGTTGGTAGAACATATGAATTAGTTTGATCCTTACTTTTACATTGTCTGTATTCAGGCAGAAACATTCTTTGAGCCTAACTCTGTGCATAAAGACATCAAAAACTTAGGGAAACACAGAAAAGGCCAGGCAAAATTTTACATTCTGGGAGTTCTGAGTATTTAAAGGAAAATGTGGGAGTTTTTCTTTACAGGTCCTTGTCATGTAGAAAAGTTGAAGGACGAGTCAACAGCAACTTTTGTCACAGGGTTCCCAGATCAGGGAGGGGAAGAAAATCATTCTACAGCACATAGGGAGGAATGTGTATATATTGCAAAACCAAATGTTTTTAATAAAAAGCAATCTGTCCTAGTCACTACTTACAGTACCACAGTGAATTATTTTTGTTCCAAAACTTATGGAAAACAACTAGTTATAATGCATTTTTAGACTTTGTGCTTATACAAATGAAAATCAGAAATACTACTGGTATATAAAGGATACATATTCAAAGAACTGTACTTAGGAGTAGGGAGGTAATAAATCATGTATTCACATGACAGCTGAGGCCTTACTTAGGATATCCTTTGACCTTCACACTGTGAAGATGAGAAAGAAGCAAAGATGAAGAACATTAAGAAAGCTGCAAGATATAAGGAACAAGATGGAAAGGACACCTAACTTAAACAAAATATGGAACTTTTAAGGAGTTTTTGAGAGAAACAAGATGAAAGAGTGAGACTTGATCATGGCTGACCATGGAGAATGTTCACCTAAAACATAACAAATTTAGATTAGATGTGAGGACAAACCTCCAAATAAGAGTTATTCATCAATGGAGCAGTCTGCCAAGAGAAACCCCTGAGATATCAGAAGAGGAAATACTTAAAGGAAGATTAGATAATATACTCAAAATAGTGCAGCAGATAAATGTGTAAAATATGTAAGGGGTTGGAGTGGTAACTTCTTTCGGCCTATACTTCTGAGTCTTTGTTTAGGACTTCACATATAAAAATCCCTTTACAGTATTTGGCTTGCAATAGCAGGAACGATGCAGTCCTGCAAACTCTTAGTCATTTTAAGATTCCCTAACTATGCAAATAGCTTCCCTGAATTCAGTTTATTTTAATTTACTTCATATCATACAGAGTGACCAGAAATATTCAAATGGTTTTTACCCCTAACTGTCTGAAAATTATTTTAACATTATCTGAAGGACTCTAGCTTAAGATCAGCACACAGGAGCTAACACAGTTACATTTTCATCTACTCTAAAGGAAATGTGTCTCCTCCACTCTTCCATTGTCCCCTGTTACACAAGGCTCGCTGTGGTGTTTGAACCCCCTGAAAATGGAACCTTCTTCCCAAGGATTTTGTTACATTTACCCATAAACACTCTTCTGGTGTAGCTTTTAAATATCATTAAATGGCAGTTTCAGGAGATCCACAGGAAAGAAAGAGGGGAGACTTCATCATGCCAGGCCACTCCACCATTTTTCCGCTTTGCCTTGCTCCAACTGCTGCTCCTGTGGCCCTCCCACGCGGGATCTGCACAGCCAGTCACAAACCCAAGGCAAAGGAAAACCGTTGCCCTGCCAAGCTCCTTGGTCTCTCAAGCAGCATTTAACACCTGGTATCACAGGCTGGAGTGGGGAGGAATCAAGCTTAAACTCACTTGCCAAGTCAGCTCTCAGACACTGTGTTGCAAATAGCAGAAGAATAATGAGCTCAGTGTATGTGGAGGCCACCCTGCTCTACATCAGTGTCTTCCGTAAATCAGCCACCTGAGGCAGGAAACTTCTTAGCAGATTCTAGACATCCATGATACAGCTGCCTCCACTTCCGAGCTAAGCACTGTAGACTGCTGCTATATCCGATGGAGAGAAATCAGCACCTCCAGGGCTCAGTTCAGCTGAGCTATTTTAGGTATCTGCTTTAGGAATTATGCCCTCTAAGTGCCTTTTTTTCTCCAGGGACTGTAAAGTGAACATTGATTGCTGGCTCAGACACTTTGCTAGATGATTCCCACCTTCAGATATTTATTTTTCTGTAGAACTGGGCATCATCTTAACAACTACTGCAAGAAATTAGTTTGTTTTAATCATTAAGATATGCTGATGTGACTCAGCAGAGAACAAACTCCTACATACCCTTGGCTGGATCATGAATTAAGAGCAAAGTGGTCAGAGAGTAGGAAATGAGCACATTTGCCACTGGAGAAATAGAACCAAATCATCAAATAACCTGTGTTCTGTAACCAGTAACCAGTGGTCTCCACCATCAGGATCCCTTTCATTATGGACAATGAAATTACTTTGGCTAAGTATGCCATTATGGGCTATTTGGTTATTTTGGCTAAGTATGTTCATATTTGTAATTATTTGGTAGAGAGAGGCTGGCTGGTTATCTTTTTAGCTTTTTCTGTTTCTTTTTTAACTTTACAGGAGTGCTATGACACTTCAAACTCATTTGAGCAGAGAAAAGCAGAAAGCTAGAAATTTTCCTTATTTTCCTTTTCCTTTTTTCCTTCTCCTCCTTCTCCTTCTCCTTCTTCTCCTTCTGATTCTTCTTCTTCTCCTTCTTCTCCTTTTTTTCTTTTTCTTTTAAAATCTGTCGTGAACCACACTGCACTCTTCTCTAAGAAGTGAAAAACCAACAGGTCTGTGATTGTAACTCATCTCCGTGCTTTGATTAATTCTAAAAGAAGTAAGAACTGCTATAATGATTAAAAAAAAAAAAGAGTTCGCAGGTAAAAAGTCTACAGAATATTACACAAACATATGGCACAATCCGTGTTAATCACAGAGGTGGAAATAAATGTTCAATTAATGGCAAATACAGAAAAATAAGTTTATTTAAATCCAGCCATTAAGAAAACTCTTCTGCCTGTAAGCTGATGTACAGGTAGGAAAATGTAGTCACTGTCCTTGGGGTTCCATTATTCTGGCAACAACATCTATTTTATTTCTTCCCTTTTTCCTCTATTGCTTAAACACCTCCCATTACTTTCTCTCCCAGTAATATTGAGGGTGTAATTGAAGGAAGAAGTGAATAAAATTGTTCAAACCCTTATGGAAAATGCTGTCGCACATATTTTCATGAATTCAGAAATACTACCAGCTGTCTCTAAAAACTGAAGGTAGTTCCATTTTCTTTTCAACAAGGGAGTTTTGAGTTTAAAACAGTGTTAGAATTACAGCACTTATGGAAAACAAAAACAATTTTGTTTACTTTGGGAGCTCACAGGTTGGGGAAAATAGGAGACTTTTAAAGGGGTGTGTGTTTTTTATAGCCTGAAGGTGCCAGAATAACTTAAAATGCTTAGAACTCTGTGCAAGCAAGGCCAAGAAGTAAAGGGAACTTTCATTCCCTGAAAAAAAAAAAGTCGTATTTCTTTCAGCTTTCTATGGCAGAATATAAGCTTTCTGCATGCTTTGGCACCAAAATTGATTTTAAAAAAGCTAACAGGAAATTTTATTACTTGAAACGTACTCCAAAACGAAGCATCAGAATTTACGTAAATTGTAAATACTGATTTCATTTTGCATAAAATCAATACTTCTGCTATTGAAGTAGGTAAATATACTTCAGTTAACACATCACAAAATGAAAATGAGTAAAACTTGCACTTTAATACTAAGAGACATTCATATATAAGAAGCCACGTTTCAAAGACCTGTCTCCTCCCACTCGGAAGGCAGGTGCTTGAAGGTGACCTGCACTTTACAAAAGGGAAAAAAAGATGCCTTCATTTTTCATTTACACTCTGCTGAAAGCCTGAAATAGGAGGGATAGCAATAGAGGATGCTATGACCTCATTGTCTGTCACAAGCTATGCAGAGGCATGGTAGATCAGTGTCTATAATGGTAATTTATATATGAAACACTACCATTTGAGGTCATTCGGTAGCGAAGAAACAATGTGCGTTCCTAGAGAATCGACAGCCCAAGTGCAATGTCTCATGATACTTCGATATTGGAAACACAGTATTTTAGAGCAGAGAGGGAGGCAAAGCTTTAGCTGTTTCTGTTTATCATGTGCTACTACTTATAATTATTTCATAAGGTTTGCAATATTAACAGTTATCTGAAGTGAAGTTCCAGTTCAGACAAACCCACTCTGTGCATGAGATTTTCCTTATATCTTCAATCACCCCAACCACCTTCCACTTCTTTACCTGAGCAACTATATGTAATGGTTATGTCCAACAAAATTCACAGCGGATTTCTCAGCAGTAAAAATCAGCAGGAGAGTCACTCATCAACATTTGAAAATGTGATTTTGTATCAGCACTATTCAGCAAATAATGCTCCGGTCCACATCCAGACCACAAGAAAATTTTGCACCAAACCTCACTGTTCTCCTAGATTTGTAACATCTCCCACATTTCTAAGAAGAAATTCCCAATGTCCTTCTCCTCTTCAAGGCTTTTCCCAGTGTACACACCCCACCCCACCCCCCCGCCCCAGTTACCAGCTGGTAGAAAGAGATGCGCAGCATCTAGCTGACCCAACCTCAGTACCACAGCCTAAATGGTTTCAGTAACTAAGTGGTCCTGCCCTACACCATCAGCTGGAGCTGCTGTTCATCTGCGCAGGTGGGCTGGGGATATGTGTATAGGCTTAAGCTGCTTATTGATACCAGACCAAAAGACAGCTCTTTACCCTTACCTTTTTAGATACCTGCAACATATTTCTGTTTTGCCTGCAACAGGAACAGTCTCCCATTAGCTCTGGGCTGGAGCCCTGGTAGCTGTGGTGACCCCAGCTGTTTGTTTGTTAACAGGTTACTGAACTGCTTGGAAAAGAAGTGATGCTGCTGACATTCGCTTCATCTCTGCAGGGTTCAGGTGGCACATACAGCACACATTATAGCTTCCTGTACAGCCTGAAAAAACACACCTCTATAAATGAAAAAATTGAGGGGGAGCACTTTTTTGCTGTCTACAACGTATGAATAACAGCAGCATCGGGAAAGTGTGCACTAGAGCAACAGACTGTACAATGGCTTCTTTTCAAAGTTATTTGAGATAGCCTGAATACTCTTTCTAATATTCATCTTATTTACAGAGGGTTATGTACATATTAAATGGTTGCTTGACTCGACCCATCTTGTCATATTTGCTCCCAAATTATGGAAGTAACAGACGGGTTTTAGGATTGTTTAGGCTTAAGGTTTACTCTTAGGCAATGCCTTCAGGAAAACTGGAAGAAGACAGAACTTCCTCAGCTTTCAGAGAATGGTGGTGCTAACATGCAGGAGTAAGAAGAGTTCTATATACTGTTCTGTAATTACTCATGTAATGATGACGGCTAGTGAGATGTACTTCCCCTGTTAAAACCCAGTGGAGACTGTTCAGGAGGTAAACTGTGACCTCTCTATAATCATCCACAGTTCACAATTCCCTGAAGACCATGTGTTCCTGCAGTAGGTTGTACATATATTTGCAAACTCTGTTTCTGATTTTTTTCCTTCTTGGGCCCCTGATGATATGACAGGCCAGCTCATTAGCATGACAGTAAGATGCCCCAGCATGTATGATACTAAAGTTTTAAGACATGGCTGACAGTAAGATGCTAGTAAATAGATAACAAAGCTACTCATGTTCTGTTCCCCTTTGGTTTGGCCAGTGAAGGCTTTGGAGCTGGTTAGGAATTCTTTTCTTTTTTTTCTTTTTTTTTCTCCTTTCTGGTTTCTGTGGTATGAAGTATGCATCCCTTGGGATTCTTCTTCAGAAACATGTCAGCTTGAGGTTTCTTTTTATTTCCAGCAAACAAGAAGATAATTGAAACCCTTCCTGAGTTACAGCGATGTTTCCTGCTGGAGAGACTGACAGATCCGGCAAAGCACAGGCACTGAAAATGGGAAAGAGCATTTTGCTGAGTTTGCCGTGTTATTCCCTTCATACTTTCAACATATAAAGCAAGTTCCCTGGACCAGACTGCAGATCCTAAAAGGCGAATAGCAAGAGATACTTGAGAAACAGACAGAAGCAGAAACTTTCTTATTTTCCTGTAGTCAGTGAAAGTGCCAAACCCACCAGTCCACAGCACAGCACGCCAGCCTGGCTGCTGAGGGGCAAGGAGGGGGTGCAGACCCCATGGCCATTCACCACCTGGTTTCTCTGCTGAGAGTCATTACAGCCGCCTGCCAGTTGTAGCAGCGGGTTTGTTTGTGCCAGGAACACCTGCCCGGGATGAGCGGTGTGGATATCCCCACTGTGGGGATTGACCAGCTTTCCAGCTGCTTCTCTGAGAGACTGGGGTCTTCTCTGCTCAGTCCCTTTATGGTGGGACATTCATTTCCCACTGTATCTGCAATAAGCCTTACCCCATGGGCCAAGTGGACATAATGTAAAGCCCATCTGTGAGGCATGGCAACTATAGAAATGTGATGTTGTTGTAGGGTATAATGGATTTTTGTCTGTCATGATGGGATTGTAAGGGACGCTCAGGCTCGGGGCTGGTAGTAACTACAGCTAACTGGGGATTTATTATTTTTTTTTCCTTCATTGGAAATGGAAACGTATATATTTCTCAGAAACAAAAAAATTTCAGCTGAAATAAAAAGTTTATTGGAAAGTGTTTACCAGACTCCAGACAGACTCTTCTATCAAATGGAAAAGCCAGCTGCCGGGTAGGGAACACAGACCTGTCAAGTCTGTATCCATGTTATGCCCATCTCACACTCCTCTGAAGAGGAATCTGTTGGCAAGCAGCAGCACAAATTTGCTGCCCCTTGGGGTGTCCAGCACAGAGCAGGGCAGCCGGAGTGGCAGAGCTGTGCTGGACAGGCCATGGGACACTGCGGGAGCTGGCATTATATAGCTAAGTTCAATAAGGAGTTCCCACAGCACGGTCTCGCGTGCGAATACGCATCTTTTACATGATCAGACACCTACATTTCTCTAAGGGTTTGATGTGGGAACCTCAGACCCAGCCTTGGGTTTTGTCAGATTTGAGAAGCCTACAGAATAACTGTTACTGTGCTGGATAAGATGTAAATTATGGAAATTCTAGATTTGAGTTCTCTACCAAATTCATAACCATGCTATCCTAGCTACAGGTAAAAGATTTTCCAAAGATTACAACAGACAAAATGCCATTCATTGTATTTTTACATGATGGTAAAAGTGCACTGAAGTGCTGTTTCCAATTTTCATATTGAAAAGAAATGTTATCTGAGCATCAGTATATCTCTGTTTTTACACTGGAGTTACATTCAAGTATGTATGCACAAATGAAGCATCTTAACTTAGTTCTTTAAGCTGCATTGAGCTCTTTGCAAAAAGACTTAAGACTTTGTAATACCTCTTTTAAGTTTATCGTACAGAAATTCGCATAAAAGAAAAACATAGAAAAATAATATTGTGAAATTACTTGGAATTTTTAACAATAATAAAGATTGCAGTCTACTGTGAACTATGAAGAGAAGAGATGTAACTTTCACAGTCTCAGACTAAACACTGGGTCCATGGGTGGTTTTTTGGCTTTTGATTAAAAAGGCTAACTGATTGGAAGAGAAAGATGGAAATGAAAGATTTTGTAATTTAACAACCTCAGACCAGTGAAAAAACAGGTACTGCCTTTTGATTACAAATATAGGACTTGCATTTCCTAAATATATGCTCATTTTAGCATAAGTTGTGCTATTAAAAGCACAGCCTAATGTGTAAGGATGTGAATGGATAATGCACTAAGAGCAAAATCGAAAACTTAACATAAAAAGTAAAAGAGGGAGACCAGCCTGCATGCAATTTGTATCCTTGAAAAATCTATTCCAAAATCTATTTTGTGTAAAATAGAAGGGGGAAGAGAGGGGCAAATTTTCTTTGTATTTTCTCCCAAAAATAAGAAAATAGTTGGAGAAGTTATGTGACAGTAATGAAGCAACTTATCAGGTGGTGGAAGAAGAGAAGGGAAGCATCAGCTATTTCTAACCTTTAGCTCTCAGAAAGTGTGTGAACACTTATGAAGCCGTTTCCTGACAGGACACATTCAGTCAGGAAAAAGTCTGTAGGAATCACTCAGCCACTAACATCCAAGTGAAACCTGTCCACAGCAGAAACAAGACAAAGTGTTTTGAGTGACGTGCAAGTGCGTCACTTCATTATTTTAAAATTACAGACCAATCACCACAGATCTCATTAGAACGGGCCAAGAGCTGAACTAGTCCTTGGCGCCAGCTACTGCCATCTCAGGACGAGGTGTTTGAGGGCAGCCAGTTTTAGTCCTGTGGGATCACACATCAAGTACACATGAAGCAGATGTGCTCTCTTGGGGATGTCTACCTTTAACCAAGCTAGCTCGGGAGTGCAAGATGTACATCAAGCAGCAGCAAGTTGCGCTGGCCAGTTATCAGGCTTTTTTCGGTGGGTTCTGCAATCCATGTTGAGCTTGATAATGTCATAATGCCCTTGTATCTGCACCCAGGCTAGCTAGTTATTCTTGCTGAGACAGCACAAAGTGACAAGCTGCCATCGTTTTGACTTCAATACATACTGTTGCCAGCTTATCCTTTGTAATATCACCTTTTTTATTGCCCCAGATCACAGCTTCAAACATACATCAGGTATATAACACATCATCCTCCATGTCCCCTCCGAAAGGCAGCAATGTTCACCCAGCATCCAACTGCAGAATCCTGGTCTCCCACCAGCACAATAGCCTGGGACGCAATATTAGAGTTTAATTTGTTTTACATATGGAAGACTTTATGGAGTTTAAAATGTACTGTACATATCTCCATGCTGCGGTTGGATTCCATGGAAAGACTGCAGGGCTAGATGATAAAAAATATAATGCAATTCCCGAGCAGTTCAGCATAGACTAAATGTTGCAAAAATCTCTTTGCATAAAGAAGAGCACCAATAACGCTTGTAGAGTGACAAGAGGAGCATGGAAGTCATATACAAGCAATAGAAAAAGCTACCTATCTCAAGACACAGGAGGAGAAACATTGCATTTTATTATGACATACAAGAGTCATTTCAGCACACTATGAATCTATGACTCTATGCACTAGGCAGCACAGTAATAGACACCTGTAATTCAGATACCATGGAAAAAGGTTGTTTCCATCATCAGAGTACTGGTCCAACTCCACTGCAACTCCTTACCCCCCTGCCCTGCCACCTTCAAGCCCAGTAATGAAATCTGACCACAGCGCATAAAACAGTCTCATAAAACACTGCCTGTGAACAGAGTCACTGGCGTCTACGGGATACGCGTTCAGAACCAGTTAGGTCGCTGCAGAAATAAAGACCAACTTGGTCAAAGCCACTGAAGCACTACCAAGGTAGCTGAGGCAACCTTGTGTCACCAACTAAGTGCCAGCCACTGCAGTTCCCTTCAGCCTGTGCCCGACACCCACGGAGCGGATGAGCATCTCCTGCAGTGGGAGCTGTGGGTGTGAAAGCTCCCCAGCGTGCCAGGATCTACAGTCCTGCCGCCGGCTCAGCCAGCGCCCCAGCACGCTCCCCGGGTTGCCCATCAGGTAGTGCTAGTTATGGGTCTTCAAACTTGTTAATGGTAGCCCTTCCTAACTGTCCAGTTGTGGGTACTTTAATTTCTCCCCAAAATTACTTCACAGATTACTCATCTGTTGCTGTAATTTACACCTCGGTGAAAGCACGTCTGGGGAGGCCAAGAGAAGCCACGTGTTTATGCTTGCTTCCCGCTGCAATCAACCTGCTTTTTCCTCGTTCTTCTCAACCCTCTCTTCTTATCCTAGCTCAATTTTCCATTTAACTCACCTATTTACACCCAGAAGGAGAAATGCTACAACCAGATTATTAGATTTAAATTTGCCCCACTCCACATGAAGTTGCAAGTGGCTGAAGAAAAGACCTTTCTCTGGGGCTTGCCTATGTTTATTTTCCACGGCCTGCAGCAGCAGTAACAACGTCCCTCAGACCTGTTTATTTTCCACCCCCCTGGCTGCCCTGGAAAGCTGTGCCCCTCTCAGTCGCGGCCGACGCGATGCTCAGCTTCTCGGGGAGGATGTCAGCGCCGTTGCAGGTGGTGGGGCAGCAGAAGATCACCAAGCCTCCAAAGGCCACAGGTGAGGCCCCAAGTAGCAGCTCCGGGAGGGACTGGATGATATGAAATGCTGCTCCCCTTCCACAGCTACTGCCCTTCCCCTTATCAGTTCTCACAGCAGGGGGAAACGGGTCCTCCCAGCCCCTCCCCGCACATTAAAAATGAGCTCTGCGCCTGACATTTGCCTCCCTCATGTCTCCATGGGGCAATTATTCAATGTTTTCTGAAGTGTTTCAGGTGGAACAATATTTTATTCCAAAAAGGAAAAGGGAAGGTGCAATGCAACAGTTTGGCAATCAAAACGACTATATTGCTATTAAATGTTTTGTTTCATTTTCCAGAAGAGCTCGCTCTCTTTACATGCTTCTAGTGAATCATAGGGAAGCTTAACAGGAATGTCCCTGGCCTTGCAACAATGTCCATGTCCCAGCAGACCAGCCCTCTCTTTTCACTTGGAGAACATGGCTCTCACTGGCATTTTTAGAGTGTCATTGCTGCTGGCTTTTGGGCCTATAAACACCACTCTGGTTTTGCCTCTTTCAGTATTTTCTCTGTTACTTGTGCAAGGCATTATTGTGAGTTGTTCCTCTGATACACAGCGCCATGAAAGGGTGTTAGTAATGCTGCGTTAAATCTGGAGGTTAGTAATGCTGGATTAAATGTTTCAGCAAATGTGAATTGTAAACCTTCCTGTAGATAAGGAGAAGTCAGCTGTAGCACTACTCAGGCTTTCCTCATGGCCATCTCTTCAAATGTGTATTTAAAGTAAGTTGGTATTTGTTTCACATGGTTTTGGGAGTTTTCATCCGATACCTTCATGCTGTGTATTATATAGTAAGTCACTTGGACTACATTTGCTCTGGGGAGTCAAACCATCCATTTTTCACTCTTGTCCTTTTGACTGAGTGATTTGCCAAATATGATAAGGAGAACCAAAAAGTGTATAACTAGCCTGAAAGGAAAACAGATGATCTATTTCTGGTTTAATCTATCCTTGTATTATTCTGGAATATTTCAACCTTGGCATAAAACAGATGAAGAAGCTACTCCATTTTTATCTGTGAAGCTTTTATACCCTCCCTAACAATGTCTAGGACAGCTTTGGTCCCTTGTAAGCTAACTTCCACTGGGGAAATAAAACTATCAACCTCAAGAGGAACAAGGGTGCAAAAAAGGATCGGATGAATGAGTAACCCACAGGTTTGGAAATCCCACCTGTAAGGAAGGAGAGCAGCAGCAAATCATAACAGTGGCAAGGAGGACTGCAAAACCAAATTTGAGTATCTAGTGAGGTTACGCACGACCCTGATCCAACACAAGCCTGCTGCGAAGAGGCGGTGTCTCACTTTTGCTTACCTGGCACCAGAACTAGAGTGCAATCACAACTGGATGGGTCAGGGAAGTGATTGAGCTGAAAGATACCCTTCCTGGTTGGATTTGCTTTAGAAAGAGCCATTCCTTGCCTTGCCCTCCCCATGGAGCAGTACACGTGCTGGTGCCAACACAAAAGATCACAGAATCCCAGAATCACAGAATGGTAGGGGTTGGCAGGGACCTCTGGAGATCATCCAGTCCAACCCCCCTGCCAGAGCAGGGTCACCCAGAGCAGGTTACACAGGAACGCGTCCAGGCGGGTTTTGAATGTCTCCAGAGACAGAGACTCCACCACCTCTCTGGGCAGCCTGTTCCAGTGCTCTGCCACCCTCAAAGTAAAGAAGTTTTTCCTCATGTTTAGATGGAACTTCCTATGCTCAAGTTTGTGCCCGTTACCTCTTGTCCTGTCACTGGGCACCACTGAAAAGAGCCTGGCCCCATCCTCCTGACACCCACCCTTTAAGTATTTGTAAGTGTTGATAAAATCCCCCCTCAGTCATCTTTTTTCCAGACTAAAAAAATCCAAATCCCTCAGCCTTTAATGAGGCATCTCGTCTTTAATGAGATGTAGTGGAAACAAGACCTGCGGCCCCTCCTTTCAGTAGCTGTATGGATTTATCCTCATGTAAATGCATGTGCAAGCCAGTAATTGGCCTGAAGTTTCTGAAATTCCTTCTGTTCTTTGTAAAATTTGATACCAGTTGTGTGACAGAGAGAGAACAGGCAGATAGGCATACACATATGATTATGTATATACACATACACAATTGTATTAAGGTTATAGACCCCGGCAATCCCAAATATCTTGATTTTATAATACTTCGTACTTAGCTCATACCAATCCTGGAAAAGAGAGTATCAACCTTCAGCTCAAAATTCCTTTCTCTCCCACTCAGTTTGTGCAACTACTGTAATCTCTGCAGACTTAGTTTCCCCTAATGAATTTTACATGTGAACCCTTCGTGTTCTCTTGCTTTTCTTGAGGGTTAGTGCTGGTAAAAAAAATTACAACTAACAGTGAACTTAAGACCTCAAAATATTACTTTCATACTCTGCTAATAGAAATCATTCTGAAACCAACAGCCAACCTCAGCCTTGCTCGTGGCACCCACTTTTACTGGTCTATAACCACACTCAGAAGAGAACTGTATAACTAGAGATACCCGATGGAGCATGTAGCACCAGCCCGGGAGGGATGCTGACTCAGGTCCCAGCAGCAGTGTTGGTGTGTCATTCTGCTCAGACAAACTGGCACCCCAAGGAAGAGGACTGTGCGGCACAGGAGCAGCGCTGCATCCCCAGCCTTTGCAGCTTCTCATGCAAGAGTTTCTACAGGCAGGAACCCTGACATCTAAAGTCAGCTTTTGTTTGCATCCTACCAGTTTAAGAAATCCAGATTGCTTAGCTTGGCTGCTCTATTCTCAATATTTTGACACACTTTATATCATCCATAAATTTTATTCGCACTGCTTTTATATTTACTTTTCCAGTAATTTATAAAACAGTATTTAATAGTGCTGACCTGTAACTGATCTCTGCAAAATCCCATTTGAAATACTTCTATTCATGATAAATCTTGCATGACACCACTTTGATATATACCAGCTACCAAGTGCCTAAATCCATTTAATTTGCACTTAATCAGTATCAGATAGTGTTGACTTCTAATCACAATAACATGCAGTGCGGTGCTTTACGAAAGGCAGTTTCTGTGGTATGTAAACATTTGCTTTAATGAACCAAACTTATCTCATCAGAGAAATGAAACTAGACCCACATGCCATAAAAGCTGGCTGACTCATATTCCCATCTTTTAAATTTTAAATAATTAAATCTGATATCAGCATTTTGATTTTCACCCTTCTGTCTAGGACTGATGTCAGCCTGGTTGGTCTACTAGTTTCAGTCATTTCACCTGCCACTTGCAGCTACTCGCGTGGCCTTAGCACGCACCCTCCTGCCCGGAGCCTCCTTGCTGAGATAACTCAGATTTTCTGCCTGAATCATATGATATTATTAGATTCATCCGGTTATACTAAAAGGCACAGGGTTTTCCAAATTCTTCACAACATCCGTTCCTGAATGGTTGTAGCTGTCATTAATTCAGGGAGCACCACAGAAGGCAGAAAATTCTGTAACTTTAGCACATGCAGAGATCCCAATGTAGCATGACTATTCAAAATCATAGACACAGAAAGCCATTCTTGAAGATCCAGAAGAGTTCAGAATTTGCAGTTTTATAAGGCACAGTGCTTGGATAATTCTCCTTCTACAACATCAGCACTGACATGGGAGACACTTGATTTTGTAGACCTGTGAGCTCTTGTTTCTTACTTCAGGTGAGCTTCAGGTTTCTTACCCAAAAAAGTGTCTTGTTGCTTTCTTGTTATAATCTCTGTCTCTCCTTTTTAAACATTGGCTAGCTAGTATGAACGTGCTGCTTAAGAGTTATGCTACTGGACTGGTGGTCGGGTAGACAAGGGAACTGTTATCCATAATACCTAGATGCAGAAAAAGATCATTTTCCATAACAAACGTTATGTTTCCTGGTATTTTGTGGGGGAAAAACGCCAATTCTGAATTACACAGTTGCCACATCCAGCAGCTGTAGTTTAAGACAAATGGGAAATCCTTTTTTTTTTTTGTTCCTTAGTGCTGACCTGAAGTTTTCTCTCTTTTTATAACCAGTTCTTCTGACCAGAATAACCCTGAGTAATACAGTTACCCAGGGAACTAGGACGCCTGGGAGAATGTCTAACAAGTATTCATACCTGGTTTTCACAAGCAGCCTCGCTCAGCTTCAAAATGGATGGAATAGAAATACCGCAAAGTATATGATGTACAGGCAATGACAACAAAACTAAATCTTTTTTCTAAGTTGTTTTTTGCCATAACCATAAAAGTTCCATTGAGCAAAAAGTCTAAATTCCAGCTTGACGCGCTAGAGGGTACAAGCAAAAGAGAAGAAGCTCTTACAGTGACAGACAGAAAATTAATTCCTCCCATCTGTAGGTATGCAACTCCACAGCAGTGACAGAAAACAATTCAGGATGTTAGCACCTCATTTTCAGCTGTCATCTAAAAACAACTAGTCCATTTACTTTACCTGACCAACAGTTGTGTCAGATGCATTCAGCTTGCTTTGGAAAGATCCACTGAATATTTTTCTTTAAGGGCACTGGAAGCTCAAGAAGAAGAAGTTCAAAACATCTGAGAAACGTTTTCTGTCATTTGGTTTTCACAGAAGAGTGATGAAACGGTTAAAATTTAGCAACATAATGTTTAGCCACATATACAATCTGGCCATAGCATTTTGAATTAACTGCAACCTATTCAAAATCTGGTATTTTCAATTAACTGGAGCTTATTCACATCTGGCAAGCTAGCAAACAGAGTGGGAGAGTGTTTCAGCAGCTTAGCGGAAGCCTGCCATGAATACACATTTGGACAGCCTGGGAGAGCATCAGTGTCACTCTGGGAATGTTCCTGGCATGCTAAAAGAAAAACATCAAAGACATTACTGATTTAAAACTGCCTCCAAGAGTGCAATCTGTAGTGACAGGAAATGGAAAAATTATCCTCAAAGGGACTGCGAAGAAAGAGCTAGTCCAGCATGATAGTGGGTTCCACACATAAAGCTTATGTTTTGTCAAAAAACTCACTAAAGCAAATTATTGTGCAGTTTTTGGCCCAAAGTCAGAAACAAGTCTCCAGAGCAGCTCAGAAACTGCAGGAACCAAATCAAGTTTGGAAGGGACAGCTCAGAAAGGAAGTCCTGTCATCTGCATTGTACATCTCATATTTTAAAAGGCTACTGTTACCTAGCTACCAGCATTTAAAAAACAACAAAAGACTAACAAGGTCTGAAGACGGAACCCTGAAGAGCTACAAGAAGAAAAAAAGATTGACTAGAATAACTATCAGAGAGCTCTGTCTGAGACTACTCCGAACATGCCAAAATAATACTCATGGTAACCCAGCAGTGCCTCTTCAAAGTTGACATTGCCTCAGTGTGATTGATGGAATCAAAAGTTGCCAATAAGCACAGGGAAAGAAAAAGGACACAACTTTGATCCCGGAGTATGCTAGGGACTGTTATAGTCCATGAAATTACTACGCCTAATTGCCATGCATAATAAACAAATGCAAATTCTCATGGACTATATGTTATTGAGGCTTAATTGGAAGAATTAATTGGGATAGGCTTTTGCAGTAGGAAAATCTATTTATACAATATGTTTTTCTAAACCATGGAAACAGCCCCTTAAGCTCCATTACCAGTTTTTAAGCTGAACGACCTAGCTGCTAAAATGTATTTTAAGGAAACTGTTTAAGTATTCAGGGACAATATACATAGCAAATTCCTTGTCACAGTCTGAATCCTGTTGCTACACAGAGCCCTCTAAGAGCATTTCAGTACAATATGTCATTCGTATTACTCTTTTGCATTTGAATATTACTCCAATGAAATTCGAAGGTAAGAGGGTAGGATATTTGTTATACTCTGTCTTAACTTGGCTTTCCACTTTTGGGAAATTCCCCTTTGCCCTAGGCCAACCAGAGATTAACTTCTCGATAAAGTTGGAGGAGAGCCCCACTACACTAAACTACATTCGCTTCAATGAACTCTTCCAACCTCTGAAGATCACGAGAGTGGCACAAAAGAGCTATAGCAAAGCTGAATTTTTGATCTACTGCTCCTTGCTGAGTCACACGATCTATTCCTATAGAAACTAAATAATATTTACACACAGTCCATTCCTGTAGTCCTGTTATGGTTTGGAGGCATCAAAATAGATAGCAACAATCAAGAGTCTAGGTAAGAAAACTGATTTTCATGTATATTTCTTTGTGACTTAGATACTTATTTTTATAGCTCTTGGGACAAAGTGCAGGTCTGGGGCATTTGCAGATACACCTGTGTTTTTTTTGCCATATTTAACACTCTTGGGTTTCCCATGTGGCCAAAAGATCATTCCAAACAACTGCAGTATTTGGCACAGGGAGCCCTTATGGGGGTGACCACATCAAGAAACACTGAGGAAGAAAAAGGGCATGTGCTACAAGATGGTGGTGGTGGAGGAGGAAGTGTGCATTTGGGATACAGACAGCCTCGAAAAGCCGAAGGGATCATGCTTGCTTCCTGCTGACAGTCAATCTGTGCCAATGGCTGGGGCAAGTGCAGTCGCACTCCGAATGGCAGAAGGAAGGAGAAGGGGATTGAACTGCTGTGTCAAGGGACATGGGAGCCTGGACCATATCTTGCGTGTATTTCCACATGGAAAATCCCAGGCAGCCAAGGAGGGTACATGAGTTAGAAATACTACAGGCATGACTGACTACTGAATGGCATAGGTAGCCAGCTCGCATGTTTAACAAAATAAGTCTGGACAAAGCTGATTCTTTGCACATGTGCTGAGCAGCCAATATGCAAATTTCTGCATTACTTAGATCTCTTGAGCAAATAGTCACATTCCTCTTGGGTACCTAACAATGTCTCCAGTCATAAAAAAGGCAGAGGACACAACAGGAAACAGTAGAAGAAAGACAAATGCCCCTGGTTCCCACCAATAAATCTGCATCTATGATCTCAACATCTTTTCTTGATATCCTGAAGCAAAAGAAGGAGACCAGAAGCTACTGAGACCAAATGGTACAATAGATACGCTTTTAAACAGCATTGCTCTTGCAGTTTCCAGGGGGAAAGTGTTGTATGTTGGGTTAAAAAACCTTTTTCTCACAGTACAAATAATGCAGAAGTCTGGGCCGCTGTGCAAGGAAAGCCAAGCACACTCTGCTCTGACTCACGTTAAGTCAGCTTCTTCTAGTCAAACTGACTGGCAGAAAAGTCCTAAGTTACTCACTGGTTCAGGTGGTCTTTTCAAGTGTCATCAGCTGCTATATTTTACCTAGTATCTTCCTAAGCCAAATATAGGTCTGAACTCCCTGACCTGTTTTAAGGAAGTTTGTATGTGAATCTAATTTTGCTATGAAATGCAATTTCTTCCTTCCCAGTTGGGAGTTTTGGAGGTGGGTTTTTTTAGTGTTTGGGCATTTTAACATGGAATTACATAGAAAGTATTGCCTGAACATGGTATTGTACTAGATCTTAAGACAATGAAAACATTGTGAAAACATTATGATCTCCAGAGGTCCCTTCCAACCCTAAGATTCTGTGATTCTGTGAAAACTTTATAGGCATCATTCCTGCCAGAAAACATTTTCCATAGTAAGTGTTTTCCTACTCCAAAGTCAAAACATTGGTTTGTAACAACAACAACAAAAAAATTAAATATAAAAGTATTTCCCAAATAGATGATGAAAAAGAATGAAGTGTAGCTGTGGTACACATATCAGACTCTAAAATAAAAAGCTACCAAAACTCCTAAATTTTTCTTGGTGTTTCCAACACTGAGCTTAGAAAAATACTCCACCACCACAAAATTCAGAGAAAATCAATTCAGCGAGGGAGAACTTTGGAGAACACAAGGGTTAGATATACTACAACAAACAGAGATACATAAACTAGTATATATAGTACATGAATATCAGGGTATTACCAATTTTACACCAGTATAATCAGTTTTAGAGAATCTTAATCTATGTCACTAAGTGTCGATAAGGTGTAACAAAATATAAACCAAACTATTGCCCAGGCTGTCTGAACACATCTCCTCTGTCCCATCCCTCCCATACCCTGAACTCACTTCCATTCCTGTATGCATCAGCAGACTGGATACAGGATTAAGAGATTTAAACCAAATTGAAACACGGCAGGTCCTTTGACTTCAGGTTATGCTCTGACATGAATCTTCATAATCGCAGAACTGCATTTCAAGAGTACGTGTACTCATTCACCTTTAAGCTTTTAAGCCTACCTTCAGCCATTCTGGTTGAGTACAGTCCTTCTGTCCCATTCATAGGTAAGATCCGCAGATACAGCCAAGAAACCAAGGAACCTACTGTGCTCTAGTTTAGCACATGACTTCAGTTGCTGACTCCAAAGTAAGCATTTGAAGAGAGTCGCAATATGCAAGTGTTAAAAAGCACAAATGGTGGTAACAGCAGGACTTCTTCTAAAACACTGCTGCTTCTACATTTACTGGGGACTCTCAGTTCCTGACAATTGCTGCTGTTCCTCGGAACATGCAAAGATGGATGTAGAATTTACATTATTAATAGATCTCTTTGATAGACATCTGAGTCAAGATATAGTTTTTTTTAGTTTACATGCTTTTTTCACATGAATCTAACATGAGCACTGTGCCTTTCATTAAAACATAACTTCAAAGATTTTCAGCAGCTCTTGAAATGGGCTTGTTTGGTGTGGTGTGCATATATTTGATGTAACTCATTACTCTACGTTTTTAAGCAGAGTCTATAGGTATATTTTTGCCAAGTAAGTAAATCTGAAATATCTGTAATACGAGATGGCAATACCAGTAGTACATTATTTTGAGAAAAATATGAAAGTGCATCTTTCCCAAATAATGCTACCAAATTTAATTCACTCAGAAAAAAAAACCAAACAAACCCTTCATACATAACAGTGCTTTTCTACAGTCAAACAAACTTGAGAGAAAAGGGAAACCTCATTAGACATTTTAAAATAATATGAAGGAACGACTCACTTCAGCTGTCTGAAAAGGATTACAGCACTCTGTCTTCCCTACTAAATTCAATTTTGACCTACTGGAGACACACAAAAATGTTATCAAATCACAATGTTTTAGTACAGGGAAGTTAGTTGTCTCTGTACTTTCTGTCCATGTCACAGGAACTCCCAAATAAGAAAATGATTGTCAGCAATCTAAAGTATGATGCAACATGCTAAAAAAGTTACGAAGACTAAACTGTACTTTCAGACACAGTACTGATTCTTTCAGGAACGAGATGAATTAAACTGGTTTATAGAGAGGAATCTCATCATACCATTCCCCATGCTGTGCCCACTAGGCATGAGATAGACAAGTTTATTGTGCCATTTATGCACTAACATATGATGCATTCATTTTTTGAAAGGATAAATATATATATGTGTGCGTATATATATACAGATATATATATATAGAGAGAGAGAGAGAGAGAGAGCACCCATGGTTTCATAATATTTTCCCTTCTTTATCTACACATGGAAGAAAAACCATGAGACAAAGCTTACTAAACACATCACGGAATCAGATTCAGGCTTGGGACATAAAGGAAAAGTTGCCAACAGTTACCAGTGTTTGAGCTTTTTAGTCTATTTCCACTGAAGGGAATACAGCAGAAGATGAGGACAAAGTGGCTGAAGTTATTTACTTAATGCCAGCAGACGTATTGACTCCAGGCCGGGAGGCTGAGCGACAGACATCGTGTGACAGGGAGATAGCAATTTTCTCATACGTCTCAAGCATAATGTAAGCTACAGACTGGCAAGAACTTGAGGATAGTTGTACTGCTTTGAAAATTAAGAACATAAAGGGAGTAACTGTTGCCAGTGTTGTTAACTAAAGGTACCAGGAGACAGGGCAAAACACAGTTAACGCCTTTCACAACTCCACCATTTTATCCTGGATTTCTTCAAGCCTTTCTCTGCCACGTTTCATGAAGATGAATGCAGACAACATGAAATCAGACAAAACCTCTGGTTACATCACTGGTGGATGCAGAATGGCAGAGTTGTGCACATTTAGAAATTTGGAAGAAAGAAACTGACACCATTACCATCATCTGGATCCCCACGTTGCCAGCAATGTATGGCTGGATTGTGGCACCTCCCGTAATACCTGCATACTAAAAGTAAGCAATGTTATAAAGAGTCGAGCCTGCACAGACAATGATCGATTAGTCATATTATAAAAATGTTAAGTGCCCTCCTAAGTCATGAATAAATAAGAATAAATAAACACCTGAGAATTTGATGACTACTCAAGCGTTAATGCAGAAGAGCTTTCCCCTCACCGAAGATTGCTAAGTACATGACACTGGTTATGTTATAGTAGTACCATAAAACAGAGTTTTAGAATGATGCTATGATGCTTTTATAATTACTATTTCTATGGTGAGAGGACTGCTAATTCCTGTCATTCTCATTGTGCCTTATTGCTTTTGTAGATTGAACCAGGTAAGACTTTACTTAAAAAATTAGTATTTAATTCTAAGTCTCTTTTCTTGCTAGTTTAGGCTTAGCAAACAGGTGCCATTTTATTGGCTTCCACAGGTTGCTTTTGATTTTGTTATACTTCAATAAAATGTCCAGGTACAGCTCGGTTGTAACAAATCGAGTGATTAAAGACAGAATTTAAGTAAATCTTCAAAGGAAATGGCAGAAAACTTCATGGTGATGCAGTCAGGCTCCCTGACTGCTAATAAAAATGCAACTTTAGCAATTTTTTTGTCCAAGTTGATACCTGGAAAATCAGAGTGCAAACTACAATGCAACTTTAAAGAACTAAAAGCCAACCCCCAACCCATGCCTTCAAACAGGCTACCTCAACAACAATAGCATTTGCCACGTGGTATTCACCTTTTTTCTGTTTCTTCCTGTGCACGTGGCAAGCCAAACCCTCAGGATGACATGCTTCCCTGAGCTGCCCTAACAAACCCATGACCTGACTGGTCAGCAAGTTACAGTAACAGACTGGAGAAAGGGTATGGTAGGATTTGTCATGACACATTTGGAAAGGGAATTCTGTTGCAAGAGGCAATGAAAGTGTGCCTGAAACTTCCCAAAGCTACACTTCATCCTGTACAAGGTAACATCCTCATTGCCCAATCCCGCACACAACGTTGGCAAGGGCCTAGTTAGAAGTCGGATCAGAGCAGTGAGTTGGCACTGACAACTGATCAGTGCTGCAACCTGTTAACACCGTCCTTGAAAGGCAGCAGTTCTCAGACTGCTCCTTTCCCAAAAGTTTCCTGAGCTTTTATTATCCGCAGATTCTGTGTGTCGTGGTGTTTCCGTGCCTGCAGCGGTTCCTCAATCTCGGAGTTTCCCTGCAGCACTGCTGGTGTGCGGCTGTTCTTCCATTCTGCTTCTGCTGGACGTTCTGTTCTTCTGTTCCTGCTGTCCCATGCACAGTAGCTATATCCCAGGCTGCTCTGTCGATAACCAATGGGAAGTTCAGTTCAGTACAAAACATATATTTATTTTTTTGTGTGCAAGAAATCAAATCCTCTCTACCACTTTTCTTCATGACAAGGCCACGCTTCGTAATCTTTATCATTTTGGCATGCCAGCCTTTCACATGCAACCAATAATCAACGAGTCCAACTCTGCATCAAAAATGAGTAGGAAGCTTAATCACATGATAAAGAGATGTCGTCATCCCCATATATCTCTATATATCACTTTTTTTTTTTTTTTAAATCACAAGCCTTTGTTATGTGGCTAATTCAAAATGCATGTAAGACCTTCCTTTGACAGCTGGTGTTCCATAATACCTGTCAAACTGGATAACCCATCAACGATACAGCTTTTGAAGGTGCCAGAGTGGAAAAGAGAGTGGCGGTCACCATTATTGATGTGACTGGAGGACTATAAGAGCTTGTCAGCCATGACATGTCTGTGAATGGAAGGATCCGCAAGGAGATTAGAAAAAACGTAGGTGGACCAGCAAAGTTTTCTCTATCAACTAACATGACAGATCCAACAGTAAGAAGGATTTCTCCAAAGGAGCCAGACAAGCGCTGATAAGCTGCTAAAGTAAGTGTCAGTTGACTAACCAACAGACAGTTTCTTGTCTCCTGCCTCTTTCCTCCCACCGTGACAGCAGTGATAGGAAAGAAAGGATCAAACAAAAATGGTTTCAATATTTCCTTTAGGAGATTCTCTGCAGAAAGCTTTTGGAAGGGTCTCCATGAAGAGAACCCGAACAAACAGATGACAAAATGAAACAAAAAAGCAAACAAGTGAGAGACTTCCTTCTATTACTAGTCCTTCCCATGCCCAAAGTCATAGGATTAGTGTATCTGAAAAGAGCCTTGTATTTGATGTTAATGCTGGCAGATGTTGGTCCATTCATGATGGCCATGTAGTTCACAGGTAGACAAAGTGTCCTAGTTCTATAGGTATGTCCTTAAATTATAACTACAGAATAGATGTTTCAATGCTTTGTATGCAGTGAGTGTGAATGTTACAACCTCAGTTGCCTCTTTGGACTCACTTAAGACTGCCTTCTCCTTCATTTCTGGGAAAGAAAAGTCACTCATAGCAGTATATTTGTCTAGGGTGTCAGGTTCAGTGGTTGCAGTAATGGCAATAAATTCATCAAAATGTGCAGTCTAGGCTATGGAATAGTGCTGTTTCTACATGCCTGTTTTGTGTACCTTGTTTTTCAACGCAATTGCTTGAGGTGTTTGGTTGTATTTCAAGCCCATGAGCAGTCAGATGAGTTGGCTGGAAATTGTGTTGCAGAAGTGAACAATTCTTCTTCTCCCCACTCCCCGCGTCCCACTCAGTCTGCTTGCAACACTTCTTCCAGATATTCACCCCAACCCTTTCCTCTTGCCTACCTGTATATAAGGAGCTGAAAACTGCCTTGTTAGAAGTGGAGGCAATGGCTGGCCAGACACAGCAGGATACACCCGTAGCCTATGGTGAAACAAAGGGTTAAAAAGCTAACAGAGCCTGTCGCTACCAGAGATGAAAGAAAGCATGGAAAAGGAGCTGAAAACACAAAAACAAGGATGTACAGGTTGGGCCACTGGAAGACTGACTATATTTCAGCAACTAATTCCCATGCAATGTTAGCATACAGTGAACTGACTGGTGAATGAGTAGTTGAAACACGTACATTTGCTAAGGCAGAGAGGGATTTTTTGAGTCAAGCTGTGAATCTGGAGAAGTCCAGTGTGAATACTAGGGTGGTACAGGCAGGAATGCAAGCTCAGGTATGCATTGCCAGAGTACCTCCTGAAGAGAAATACCATCAGTGAACTTATAGTTTACATAGGCTTTCAGTTTTGAGGAATAATTTAGAAATTAACACATGACTTGACCTGTTCCACTCATTCCCCACATGCCTTTGGCAAGCCACTTGGAATTTAATTGCTGAAAATGCTTCACCCAGCAGAAAAGTTCCCAGGAGCTTCAGTGAAGTCAGGGCTTTATTGTAGATATGCTGCTGCCCTTTGTCTTCAACACAGTTTTCAAGAGTGACAAAGTGACTGTGAACTGACAATGTTATCCTTTATTCTCTTGGTGTTTCAGTTGCCCAAAGTTTAAAAGGAAGTGGGATTTAAGCCTTAAGTGGTTTGCAAATATCCCCAGTTACCTAAGCATCATTTTAGTCACAAAGAGAAAAAGGTGGTTTTGTGGCTGGAGGGGATCTTCAGTTCAGTCTGTTGCTCAGTGATCCAACAAATGTACCAGGGCAGTGGAGGTAGGAGGAAGCATCTAGAACTACTGGCAAATAAAATCACATTGATCAGTGCAGTGACTAAAGTGTGGAGGCACAGTTCCAATGCCTGTCACTGACATGGTCTGCCTCAGCCAAAGCCATTTATTATCTGCTGAGGTCTATTGTACTTGCATCTGCAGTATCAATGGAGTCCTGTTGAACTCTAAGCATTTTCCATAGCAAATATCAAACATATTTGAACACACGTCACAACTAACAATATATATTTTAGAGCGCTAATTTAAAGAACTGTGATACCTGCATGAAATTGTGCACATACAGTGACTTCAAGATACGCGGAGTCGTTATAAGGACTACATTTTTGGCCTTGCACTTTTCACTTTATGCAATACATCACATCATTGCCTTCAAAATTTGTTGAGCTGCAAATAAACCCTTTTGCTGGGAAATGATATAAAAGATGATCCATAGCAGGAATATTAGCATTGGGGAGCTTTAATACTGCACTGAGTATTTCTAAATCCCCAATAATTGCAGATTTCCTATAATTTATGTAACATATTCAGTATATTTTTTAATAAATCCTCCTGAACTTAACTGTAGTTTTAGGATTGCAAAAACTTATCCCAAACATTCAACATAAACTATCCAGTATAGGTAGGTTAGCATCTCTCTGGATGTTGAAAGTCCAGCAGAGTGGCTGTGATGCAGTTACCCCGTCCGTGTGACTGTGTGGTTGATGGCTGTTCCAAGGTGCAGTGTGTGATTCATCTCAGAAGTCATAAGGAAAGTAGGCACCACAAAATGGGAAGATTCAGTCGTACTCTGCAGAGGCTCCATCCAACCCATCTTGTCTTGGCTTTACGAACACCACTTCTTGAGCTCAGTATACCAACGGTTTGAAAGCAGCCTTTCATATCTTAGAGTTATAAAGTGTAACACCCAGACATGTACCTCATCAGTAACATGAAACTGCCAAATGCTAAAAGCACTCATCTGAAATTCATGGAGAAAAGCCAATTAAAGGACTACATACCTGTTAAGAGCTCATATTTGACCTATTTCTAGATTTCCTCACAATAAACTCAAGCTTGGTTACACTACATTTCTTTACGGATGCCAGTTGACATTAATTGGAATCTGAAGAAAGATTATATAGGATTGAACTGACCAAGAGAACTCACTCAACTTTTGCCATGCTTGTGCTAATTATACAAAAGCAGGCCACAATATCACTACCAGTGAGAAAAAGAAATGCTGAGACCTTTAGGGAAAATGGAAATTTGGAAAAAACAAGTGAAACACTTTTGCTAGAAATAACTACCTATATGACTCCTTATAGAAGTCTTACTGGATATAAGTCTATTAAATCACTTCTGTGGTTTTTTTACCATTAATACTTTGATATAGATATCCATAATATTATCATAACATACCAATCTCTAAATTAAATTTGTGCTGAGGGCTCCACTACTGACATTCTCAGTAGAGCCACACTATTATTAGCAATTGCTTTAAACACGTTGCAAAAGTGCAGTACAAATCAAGCCTTACTAAGACAGAGAAGTAAGATGTGTCCTTGAACATGTCAACAGTAATTATTCCAAGTTTGTGGTTCACCAGCTTCTGCAAACTTTGTGGAGTAAGTACTCCATTAACTGTTTTGGTGGAGAGTGTGTTTGCTCTGTACCCAAACTCAGTGGGAGAGCAGAGTAGGATTCCTAAACCAGTCATTTTCCTTCTTAAAAAAGGGAAAATCTAAATATAGTATTTGACCACATTGTTTGGCAGTCTAAATAACACAAGATTTCTGAAGTGATAAAGCTGTAACTTTTTACTCACACATATAGTTTGCTTTATAATGCATTTAAAAGATTTACTTTTTGACACTTTATGTAGTGTTAAGTATTCGTCATCAGAACATAGTTTTAAAAGCCTTCTATTTATTGCACAGGCTCTACCCAGGTAACTCCTCTGTCTCACCTTTTACAATTACGGCACCAAAGCCACCCTATTTCCCTATGTCAGCCGTAGAATGATACAAAACAACTGAAGTGCTGCAAGCATCCCTTTGCTTGGCAACTCCATACACTGGTTGAAAATTACTAGAGCACAGTTTATTTTTAGGACAGCTTCAGTCTTCCTTATTGGAATTCCATTTATTACAGTCAAAAGAATACAATTCTGATCACTGCAACTAATTAGCAACTTAAAGTAAACAGAAAAAGAAAGGCTGAAAGGCACCACTTACTAACTTTATTTGCATGACTAGGGGAGGAAAGAATTATCTAATGCTTCATCCATTTTTCCATTAAGGTCTAATTTAAGACATTGACTCAAGAATACATTTTAGGAGAACAATTTACAAGTAGAAATGTGTCTTCAAATGATTTGAAAATAAGTCAGTTGCAACAACAAATGACCAAGTACCCAAATGATGTGTAACTCCCTTGTTTGTCACCACCTACCATTGCAATTCATCACTTGCAGGGAGATGATACAGATATATTACATATGATACTGCATATATCATTAGCTTTTTTCTTTGTTTACAAAGTTGTTTTCCTTCATATAAGAATAATAGAAACAAAAGGCAACCTCGCAGGTGGATGAAGAAGACAAGAGGGGAATTTCAGCAGAATATCAACATTATGTTCACCTCAATGAAACTACCAAACCCCAGCCCTAATTCTGGAGGTATATTGAGGACAGCTTGCACCCTCTCAGCTTCCTTTGATGCCTCAGCTTTTCTTATTCAAGGTATTAAAGGGTGCCCAATACTTTGCACTGTGTTGTTTGTTTTTAAGCTTGAAGAGAAATAGGAAAAAAATGCAAAGAGGTTTTGCACGCTGCTATATCGTGAAGATTCTCCTTTATACAATCTGCCAGAACACACAAATGCAGGCAAATTGTGGATTAAAGACTCTCACCTCAGTTTAACCCCTGGCTTGAGTATCTGATCAGAACGCAGCGGGCATATAAACAAGCATACCAAGGAAAAACAACTTCTAATTTTCTATACGGGGCCAAGCAAGGAGTACAAACTGTCTAAGTGTTTGCCAAGCAGAAGTGTCCATTTTCATTGTTTCACTTGGAAAAAAAAAGATCCACAAGCTGGCATACACCCAGATACTTGGTAACTTGAAATTAGGATAGGTGATTCTGACTTCAGAGAAGTCTGAATTCCATTGTGCTACCACTTTACATGAGGACAATAACAAAATGTCATCTCCAGACCAGATGGCAGGACAATAATCTTCAATCAGAAGACAAAACATGACAAGTAAGCTTATGAAATGTTAATATCTAAACAATCTTACATGTTGATTTTTGCAGCTACAAGGAAAACTGTATATTTTCCATGAGTCAACCAGCAAAATTTAAGCCTTTCTTAGGCATCTGTAATTTTTTGTGAGATAGTAGATGCGTTAAGCAACTTTTTCTTATAGGTTTCCAATTCGTTTAAACATCAACTAATTATAACATCTTTGTTGGAACAAATTTTATGATCCCTAGCCTCCCTCTTAGGTTACGAGATCAAAAAGAAGTATGTAGAAAACCTATAAATAATCAGCGACTTACCCCTACCTCTCTTAAGTCATAACTTTAAATTACTCAAATTTTGAACTTTATAGATAGGTTATTTTAAATGCCTGAAAAGTTAGAAAGTACACACACCTTATACCTGTCTAGCCAAAAGGAATGATGTTAATAATCTTATATTTAATGTTGTACCTCTTTACTGGAGCGCTTCCATCATACTTTACAAACTATATTGAAAACGTATCAAGTAACACTCCAGAGACTCAGCAAAAACAGCTTGCATAATGGAGGCTCCTTTCTCATAAAGCTGGAGAGGACCTGAACTCTGCCGTTCACCTGGGAATACGTCAGAATATTCTCCCTAAAACAGGAGGAAGCCTAATAAGGCTGTATATATTTCAATTATAGGTGGATACACACACATCCGTGTCTATAGCTATGTCTAGATATAGATACATATACACATTTAGTCTGGATATGTAGCACAATATAGATAAATATACCCACACCCCATGGATCTGTATATGTAATCACACACATTCTCACAAACACTTGGCATTTTAATACCATCTCTCATGTCCCAGCATGGTGCATAGGCTTTCTTAACTGATTGATTTGTTCTTTCTAAGTACGTAAAAAAAACATGAAGTATCTTAACATCAAAATGATCTGGTGAAAAAATAATCTTCTACTTGAAAATAAAGAGTGTAGAAAATACTCCGTTCTTCATATTCTTCCTTCTTCCAAGGAGTGATAATACCACAGCTGTGCAGCTTCTCTCTGCCTTGAGTTTCTTCCTAATTTTGCTGAGGATCACAAAAGTAGGTATCTGTTTCAAAGTGAGATTATGCTACAGCAGCATTTTCATTGCTCAGCAAGTACTACTAACCAGCCCACTTATCAAACTTCCTTGCCCCAATTTTACCCCCTTTCACCAGCTTCATTCAGCATGATCAATGCAATCAATACCACCTTGCTTCATCACTACTACTACTCTCACCTCACAAGTTTGGGTGGTTTTTTTTCACTTTCCTCTCTGCCAGCAGCTCTTGCCTCCCCATCTCCAGCTACTACTAGTCTTGTCCTTAGCTTAAAACCTGTGGCCCCCAAAGTGCACGTACAGCTTTCCAAGCCATTTCCCTTTCCCTGGCATTCCCTCTCAGATCTACCTGTCAGCAGAGAGCTCCCCAGTGACCAGCCCTCACCCTTCCTCATGCCACTTCAAGTCAGCATCTCTGTCTGCCATCCCTGTCCCGTGAGGTGATGCAGTCTTGCGTGCCACTGTGATTGCAATTTTGATGCCTTGTTCCCCAGCGTTTAATAAGTGTGGCACCTCCTGATAGACAGAGATAGACATCTGTCATGTAGGTGCTTAACTCTGAGCTCCTTCCACTTTAGAACCTGTGGCCCCGAATCCTCAAGTCTGTAACTGCAAGTAAGCTTCGCTTCTCCCCTAACAATTAAGGAGACCACATTGCTAATGTATGTGGAATAGTGCTGCCTTTCCTATGATGAAACTGAACAGAGACAAAGAACATATGTAATCTCCAGACGTGAGAAACAACGGACTTGCCTTTGTCCTCCCTGTATACTATTTAAAATCTCCAGGTGCCCACCTGAAGGTCTGACTGCATTCCACTAAAACCGTTAGATTTACCTTTTCACTGAAGTGCTATTCTTACGACTTTGTAACTAATTAAAATGGTTTAATGAAGTATTTCTGACACGTACACCCACGTCTCCCATGATACCACTGCACGCCTAAGCTGGCAAAGCAAAGGAGTGTCTGGGGAGAGGCACGGGGGGGGGGCAGGTCTGATGCAAAAGCCATTGATGGCTACTCTCATTTGTTCTAATGGACTTATGTTCAAGATTATTTGGCTCATTAGAACAAGTGAGAATCTGCCACAGTATCCCTAATCTTTGTTAGCAGATGTCTGCCTTTGAACCATATGTTCGGTATAATCACTTTCAGTTGCCATTTCTACTGCATGGTGAGCAATTTGGCAACTACCTCCTCTCGACTGAGAGGCATCTGGCACAGCCCCGTGGATTTTTCTAGCAAAGACAAAGATATTGAAAACAAATTATGAATATCAAAGACTGTATCTGGAATGTGCTGATAGTGCTTCCACAGCTATGTGCATATTTTTCTTCAATGATTTGGCTTCTTGTATGGACAATTTCTGCAGGGAGTTCATAGTATATAGAAGCATTGAGATGTGGGACAGCACAGAAAGTGAACAGCAATTTTATCATATCATATCATAAGATGTTTTTTGTCAAAGTAATGGTACCTATATTGTTCTGGGATTCAAGACTCTCCCCACCTGTCGCACTATAGTCACATACTTCATGTCACAAATTTGCACTTCACTATCATCAGGGTTTGTTGGGCTTCCTCTGTCTTTGGGTCATGAGGAAAAAGAAGTAACAGAAAAAGCACCAAAGGAAATTTGGTGGAAAATTAGTAATTAATCTTATGTCATTTTTAAGTCAACTCCATGAAGTGTTAAATTTTTGTGATGAAATGCATCAAGACCGTGAAACTGCTCACAAATATTCTTCACAATCTCTTTTGCCACTTCTCAAACAACTCTTAGAATTTAGATTTAAATTTCTTTCAGTTTTGACTAAATCTTTTGATAGATGAACGTAAACTAAAACCAGTGTTATCCACACTGTTTCCTTCTGCTTGGTCCTCATGTTCTGTGTCGGGTGTTATTGCTATCTCACTATAAAAGCCCTGATAATGCCATCTATTTTATCTGGCAATGATTAGTAGTAATGTGTTCTTTATGCCTTCTTTCTGTTTTAAAGTGCTTTATCGCTATAAGACTATTCCTTTCAGACACAATAATCGAATGCATTTTGACACGTTATAAGGCAAAGCTCCAATTTGTAGCAATATAAATAAATCCTCCCCTTCTCTCACACAATAAAAAAACTACTGTGTTGCTGGCATAGCTGTGAGTACATTAGGGACTTCTGCCAACCCAGCTATGCCAGCCACACAGCTTACTTCTGCACATCTTTGCCCAACATGATTACTATTCCGAAAGAAATGTGGTCTATGGGAAAAACTTCTGGTTAAGAGTTTCATTTCCTGATCAAGGTTCAAATTCTGATTTCCAAGCACAGTGAAACAAATCCAGTATAAGATCAAACACCCGGATAATTCCGAATCACGTGGCTACAGAGGAAAGTCGTTCAGTAGATTGCACACCACCAAAAATGAGAGCAGAATCAACTGCTGATGTGAGAGCACCACAAAGATTCACTTGTTCAAAAACTCATAAATTGCAGGCAGACTACCCAGCGTGAGTAAAGGTGGCAGACATACGACAACATTTAAACCAAACACAATCACAGATGTTTTAATCAAATGGTGGTTCAAATTTAATTGAAATAAGCTTAAGAATTCTCAACTTCATTAATGGTTCGGTTCTGTACGTACAGCATGGATGGGAGGAAAGAGACACAAGCTGATGAGGGGCATATTAGAGAAAGCGTCCCAGGAGCTTGTTTCCTTAGCAATTTACAAAGCAAATGAAGGTAATCTGAAACTTCAAATCTTACAATATCTGCTTTATTAGACTTTAGTTTCTTGTTACTCTTTTCTCATTAGAAAACTCTTTTAAACACTAAAACCTCTATGTAGCTCCTTCACCTCTTTCAAATCCCTTTCTCTAAACGCTTAGGCATATATTAGACTTTAAACTTGGTACATGAATTAGTTCCTTGTGATGCTGTCCCACAGCGGGTATTTTACTGATCTAATAAAACCACAATGAAATTACTGTACACAACTTAATATCGAAGCCCAATTATTGATTTTTAGGGCTTTATTTCCAACGCAAAAGTGGCAACGTGTTTGAAAGCCGTGCAACTAGATCCGTCTTTGGCAAAGAACCAGCCAGCCATAGCGACATACTGTTCGAACATTACATTTTCCTCCGCTGCTCCAAGAGCCAGGAAATGATGTGTGTATGTGGGTACATATAGTATAGATGTCACTCAATCATCCTCCACCTCTCTAATTATTTTTATTGAACCATTGCTTTTCAAACACAGAGATGCCAGGACCGTAAGAAGGATGATGGCATCTCACTGGGGACATGACAATAAAGTAATTTAGTACTGTAATTTGATGTCAGTGCCAAAGTGTCATTTCTCCAGATTGAAGGGCTTGGGAGGACGCTTAAGTATCTGACACAATTAGTAACACAACCCAAGTGGCCTTGTCTGTGCTACAGTACTAACTTCTACATTAACCTTGCTTCAATAAACGGAAATGTTTGAGACTTAGCCTGTGAATATTTGTTCATGAGGGAGTTCACACCATACTCACTGCATCCAGGACCAATCCAAAAAAATTCCCTTAATTTCAATAAACTTGGAATGAAAGTGCAACACTTCATTCATACAACTAATTGGAGGAAAAATGCATAATATACTATTAGAGGAAGATTTCAGTGCTCACATAAAAGGTAAAGCATACAAAAAATAAAACGTAAAAACAATGCATAGGACAAAAGTAATCCAAGAACTCAGATCCCATCCTGAAATATATTCCCAAAGGAATAGCTTAAATGCTGTATGAAACTGAAGTACTTATTTCCCTTTTCTTTTAAACTTCTGAAAACAATGGAATATGAGAAGAGAAAGAACAGCAAAGCATGTAGTAGGAAATTAAATAGAAGGAAGAAAGCTAAAAAAACGGACAACTGTTCAACCTTTGTGGAACTCTGATCTCTAACTTAATTTTCTTAATTTAGTTTTCTTCTTCACTTTAATCCTCTTATTTCCAGGAAACCTTTGCTAATGATTTGACGGTTTTCCAACCAGTCTTTCACTCATTACAACGTATTAGTTTCTCTGAAGAGGCTTAGGTTTTATGTGAAAACAATTTTGGAACCTGGCTGAGTAGAGAACTTTTCAATTCATACAACAATTAAATGCACATATCAAACAATGTCTGTACCACCCACTTGCTACCTAGACACAGATTCTTCACCATTATTTGTCAGCCTCATGAAACAAGAAGCTGAACTACATATGCAATACTCAAGATACTTAAAAATAAAGCATATAAAATGAGTATATAAAAAAAGTGTTTCACAGATGTTGGTGGGAGTAGAAACAAAAAAAAACAGCAGAAGAGGACATTTTGCAAAAGACTTTAGAAGCCATTAGCAAAACAAATTGTCTTGTAATTAGGGTGTACAGCCTAAAAGACATACACTCAGGGTATGCACCTAATTATTATGATGATTCAGAACACATATGAAGTTGGGAATGCCGCGCAGTCTCTTCTGTTTATAGAGGAACTTCGGCCCTAAAAAAAGTTAAAACATAAGAATACGTTTTGTATGGAAAAATGGGAGCTGTAGTGACCCACCATGGGAAGAAGTAAGTAGCGAGCAGTAAGGTATGCTGACTATTATCTTTTATAAAATGACTCTTAACATATGTTCGGTGCATCCATTTGGTCTTAAGGCACTACTTTTTTGTCTTCGAAATACAAGAGCGGTCTGCAAACCTTTGAAAACAATTTCCATAATGGCCCCATCACGCTATGTTGTATGATCTTAAATATGTTCCCCTTCTCCCATTCTCAAGCCTGTGTTGCTATTTCAGTCAGATGATTACATTTCTATACGTGAGGAAAAGATTAAAGAAAACTAAAGTCATATCTCAAAAGCCTGTTCTCTCACTCTGATTCATAATACTATGTGCAAATCATAGCAAAGTGGATTCCGAGTCTGGAAACTCCCATATATAATTCTTTGATTAAGACTGAGAGTCAGCCATTCTGAAATTGTCTCCAGTTCAAAGCTGCCTTTATTTTATAATGCTTACAACATTTCTTCATTACTTATAAGGAAATCAACTGAAGAACAGATATCTAAAATTGGAAACGGTAATCTGCTTTTGATGGAAAATCAGAGACCAGTAGGCTGTCTTCCATATGCAACAGTAATCCCAGTCCATCCATTCCGAAGATTTACAACAGCAAGAGTGAATTAACAGTATTCTAACTGTAGAAATTGCCTCTCAAGTTCACGTAATCAGAGCCTGAATTCAATATACAGTTCCGTGTTGAGTAAGCAAAAATAAGCTAACAAATATGCAGCCTGTCAGTTCCAATGAACCCAGACTGCAGAGAGTTGACAGCGTATAGTCTCTCATACAGCTAAGAAAATTACAGATTGTAGCATGAAAGATTACACATTGTTAAGCAGTGTCAAACCACATTGGCAGTTTTCACATGTCAAATGTGTAATTACATAAGGATTATTGCTAGAAAAGCACAAGATCTGGGCGATGTGAGCTGAGTGCCAACTCAGCCATTCATCTGAAAACATTTGGTGTATATATATTGTGTATATACAGCGTATATTAGCACTTTGGACTAAAAAGGAACTGTGTTTCAGTTAATTTGATTTTTCTTTTGTGTTTTTTTTTTTGTGATTGTGGCTCTGGTGCTATCACGGAGTCTCTAAAGGATACTCCTCCGACCTGAAAGGATCGTCTTGTGGATGTCCGTGGTTGAAGGTATGCACGCACTGGATTCTGGCATGCCACACCAGCACCAGTACACTAGCAAGAAGCAGGAGAGCCCCTGCTTCAGATTTCCTTGCCTTTGTCAGTGTAAGGCAGAGTTGCAATTCTATTTTAAATAGGATGCTTACATTTTTTATTTTTTTTTTTTTTCAATGGTGCTATGAAAGAATACTATCTGCATTCAGCTACCACAAATAGGGGAAATTAAGACAGGGTAGAGAAATGGAAAAGAAGATTTGTAGAAAGGTGTAATTGGACCACTTCGGGATCAAGAAGAGAAATTAAGCCTGTCATAAGGCTAAATTTCCTAAAGGTCACTGAGCTGGCTGACAGATCTCACTACCATCTGCGCAGCTTTGAAACAGGCCTATTTCTGGTGTTGTGACTAGCTGTGACTTTACAGGGGCCTGTGAACTAGTAAGTGACCTCAGGCTGAATTTTAATAGTCACCTGCTATAAGAAGTTGCCTTTAGCTTTTTATTCAATTTCAAAATTTGTGAAAATTAACCCAAACAAACTGTTGTAAGTACATACACTATAGATGTTGCTTTTAGGGCAAATAGGTGGCTATTTCTTCACAGAAAGAACAACATTACATCAACCAGAAGTTAACACAAGCCAAGCAGAACCCAAATCTTCACAGGTGTTATCAAAACAGAATCAGAGTTTAAGCAGCGGCTAGAAATCCTTCTCAGAGCAGAAAGAAATATCAAGTCTAAAACCTTCTAATTTCAACGTTAACAACATCTGGAAGAATTTTTGAATTTTGATAAGGAATCCATACTTCTGCAAAATATTTCTGGCCATTTTTCTGCTAGTCTAGTGTTAGGCTTTGGTAATCCTAACTCAGACCTGGCCAACAAAACAAGAAATGCTCCTGGGCATTCCAGCATGAAGCAAAGCAGAGACTATGCCATGTGGAAGCTACACAGAGAGAAAGGAAAAATAACAAAAAAATTAAAGCCATGCTGTTGACTTTTTCTTAGCGCTTCAAGTTAAATAGTGCAGGCAGGATTTCTTTCTCCTGTTCACTCAGTAGCTGACCTACCTGACAGCAGCTGCATACAGTGGAAATACTGGGATATTTCAAACAGCATTTGCCAGCTGACTCGAAACAAGAACAGAGAGATGGAATTGCTCCATACTTGTTTTGAAAAAGAAGCACTCCTATTGCTTTAACATACTTCTAACTTGCTTCAGCTCATACAGCAGGAAACCCTTTTACAGCTTGTTGCCTTCAGTAAAGATTCCAAGACCAACAGCTTCTTTAAGAGTAATGCTCATCTAAAAGGTCACTTCAGTTTCATGTGGTTCCTCTGTTTCTAGACCATCACAGGCTGTATTACCAAAACAGTGTAAAACTCATTGGTGATGGAAAAAAGCAGTTACATATTCTTAAATATAAATTCAATTTTGCATTGTTCAGTAGGATTCAACTTCTGGAGCCCCGTGTTAGGATGTAAGAGGCAGCAATTCTGCAACAGCAGAGATTCCCCCGTGTAGCACAAATTTAGAGCATCTTGGGAAAATACATGCTTAATAGATAATGGCCATGTTTCACATACATAGAAACAATGCTGCTGATTAGTTAGCTTTCACTTTTACTGTTTCACTTAGTTCACTTTTATATTATAACAGTAATTCACAGTTATTCTACGTAGTATCCAAATGATAGACTAACATTCAGTAAATTCTTACATAAGAAATGAAATGCAGCTTTAAATTATGGCCAGGAATCAGACTAGATGTTAAGGCTTTGGCTGATAATCTGTTGTGGCTTGCCAATAGCTCTTATTAGAAGAAAATAAAATAGTCTGATGGACTGAAATAAGAAGAAAGAACAACGATAATAAAGAGTAAAGTGTATACAGTTTATCTGAATACTGGGAAAAGGCTAAACTGGCTGTGAACTTGGGATCTCCTGCTGTAAGTAAGGCTCTCAGAAAGACTCCATCTGCAGCTTGCAAGATTTTCCTTTATAAAGACTACCCGTAAGGTAAAATACTCTGGCTGTTCAAGCCTGAATTGCAGAAACAATGTTTAAAAGCATATAATTATTATATGGATTCATAAAGGCAGTGCCGATCTTTCAAGACAAGTCTTTTTCCGCCCTCCAAAGTGCTTACACACACCCTCATGGCCTATGCACCATGGCCGTGAGGCTGCGGCTCAGGCATGGAGAGCAGGCCTTAAACAATATAACAGCATGCACTCAACAGACATATACTCCATAGCTTCTTATTATTTTTAATTTTATATTTGACTTATATTTGGCGATTATTTTCATCCTCTTCTGCATCTTCAAACTGTTCCAAAGAGTAGCCATCAGTCTACTGTTTTTTCAAAGCTTATCGTCCTTCCCACAGGCTTCCACCTTCTCTCGTTACCTCTTTTGAGTACTACTGGTGCTACACCCAAACATTGGCACTTTACTGACATCTAGATGCTTCTAAAATTATATGTTGTGTATCTTGTGTAGTAGGCCAAGGACTGATGACAACTTGAATTACCTGGCCAAAGTCATGCTTAGGGACAAGGACTTCTTTCCATTCTCTGTTGAGTGGGGAGACAAGAAACCAGATCCATTTACCAAACCTCTGAAGAGTCTGAACTGAGAGCAACAGTCAGAACTAGATGTTTTATTTGAAGAAAGCACTCATTTAGTAAAACAAGAACAAAACCCCATGGGCAATTTAAGACAGTGATTCTTCCAAAAGGAGAGACTCTAGAAGACTTAAGCAATTTGTTACATTCCCTTCAGACAGATAATTTTAGGCTTTTTTTTTTTCCCCCCCCAGAGAAAATTAGATCTTTGTAGTTTGGCAAAGTAATTTTTATGTCTCAAGAATAGCCCAAAGGAACTGGGGCAGAGCATGATTTTAGAAAATTAAATTGAAGATTACCTAGAGACAGAGATGATCAGAAAACAGTTTCCTGCTTGAAAATAATATTAATAATAATATTGTTTCCATCTGAATCAACCCCAAAAGAAAACAAAACAACAAAAAAATCTGGTTTATTGTTAGTCAGAGTTTTATACAAATTTTCATGTCAGGAAGCGTGAAGCATGACATTTCGGAAGCAATCTAGACTTTAATATTCTACACAGCTGCTCTGTGAAACTGGCTTTCTTATTAAGTCTGAAAATGCCTAAATTGTCTAGCTTCCGTCAACGGTCTCTGAAGATGCCAGAATTTGCAGCTTCCTGGCAGTAAGACAGCACCACTGGGACTATTCCAGCTTCCCAAAATCAATTTCATCATGCCCAGGTTCCCAGTCTCAAGTCTATAATGGGGAGGGGACTCAAAAACCCCCTTCTGTCCCCAGCCAGGATTTTCAAGGTTTTTAGGCAGGGCTGGAAGCTGAATCCAAGTTAACACCAGGACTTTCAGGCTTCTCCCTTGGAGACTGGTATCTTGGAAGCACTGGTGAGGTGCTGGCCATTGCCTGCCTTCTTGAGCCGCTGGTTTCACACCAGCATGTCTCACCAAGAACAGTGACCAGGTGCCACACAAGCCAGAGGGATGAGTCTACTGCAGTCCACTGTGTGGACATGCCAAGTCTGGTCACAACTTTTTTAAGCCAGTTTGCTGGGAAGGCAGGTTACAATTGCCCCTGAAATCCTGTAGTGTTTTGAATTCATTATTTTGTATTGTATTAGTAAGCCATTTCCAACAAAGCACACTTTCTGACCAGCACTGACTGGCAAAGCTCTGAATTATGGTCTGAATTAAGATTTCCAAGAGCTTTACTCATTTACTCCCAAAGTATCGAGTGCCGTCTATGATGGGGAGATAGATTAGGGTATCCCAGCTTTCAACTGCTATCCCAAAATGCGAGGATCTTCCATATTCCCATATCTCTTGCATAATGTCTGTCAACTGCACAGGGATGTGGATACATTTGGGGGGCCCACAGGATACTCTAATGTGTAGGAAAATTAATTATGCACAGATTGCTAACTTGTATCCAGCATTGTCATGCTATCTCAGCAAATCATCTTGTTTTCCAAAAAATCATGGAACGTGATTTACCCCTTTAATGATTTGTCTTCATTAGGAAAGCTTATGTAACGATAAATATAACTCATCCCATTAGCTGATTTTTGTTATCTTTAACAAGACCTTACCCATATTGATAGGGCAGCCCAGAGCATCCTTTTCTCAGACAGTTCATCTTACGAGTATTTTCTAGCAGCCAGCATTTGGGGTTTTCAGTCCCACATGTTCAGACAGTGTTTGAATATCCCTGCACAAAGCAGGCCCAACCCGACCAGCTTGCTCAAGGCTTTGTTCAGTCAATGAATATCCCCAAAAATGGAGTTTTCACAGACTCTCTGGGTAGCCTGTTCAAGTGTCCAACCACTCTCAGGATAAAAATTTGTATCCTCATAATTAGGATTTCCCATGTTCCCAGCTTGTGTTGGTTGCCTCTCCTATCGCTGAAACCACTGGCTGAAATTCTGTCATGTAACAGTAAAATTAAAGTATTATCCTAAAGCAAGTAACATTTAGATGTCGATGCTCTTAGGAAAGCAGTAATTTTAGCAATGTTATTAACTAATGTGTAAAATATAATGAGTACCATTAGGTTCCTATTTTCCCATATTATTGATAAGGGTTCTGCAAATGTTTGGCATTTCATATCAGTTACCTCACTAAAACTCATTTTTAGGTATGTGCTAGAGATGCATAGAAGTCTACATATTTATGCTTTTACGGTTATTTGGCAATATGAAGTACAATTTTTTCCATATGTCACGTAAACTCTTTGTTGTGGTAAGGTAAAAAAGCCTTTTTCGACATTTCAGTTTTGGTCTAAATTCACAGTAGGATAGCGTGATATGCTTTAGAGGGAATTTAACTGTAAACAACTAATAGAGAACCAAAAAAAAAAAAAAAAAAATTAGCAGAAATGATCTAGTATTCCACATCTTTTTTTCCAAGACAGTGGTGTTTAAATCAGCTCAGAGGGAATGGCAACACTCCTAGGAAGCGGTACTTCTGTTCCTTTTTCTTACATTTAAACCTCACTTTGTCTAATAATATTTCCTACTATGCAGTAACTCAGTAAGTTGCTTTAGGAAGCACAATAAAAGAATGAAGTATTTCACACTAAGTCTTCTTTGGAATTCATGTACCAGGTAATGCTGGTCTTTAACTAAAAGTGGCAATCAAAATGAAGCAAAGTGTTATTTTCTTTGTTTCTTTTCAGATACCAGCAGCTATATCCCACTCCAACAGAAAGGGTGGTGTTTGGCAACACAGGCGGTGAAGCGGAAACGAGATTGTGCTTTCAGCAAATTCGACAAAGTGGTTCTGGTAAAGATGTCTCACAGTAGCCACTTTTTTTGGTGTGGTATTGTGTAGTTCTGTGTTCATGGAGAAGGTGTAATCAGCGTGCACAGCTGCTGTGCAGAAACTGAGGGTGGAAGCACCAGCATCCCGACGGAGCAGAAGCGCAACATGTAAAGGCCAGCGCTGCACATTCTCCTCTCGTGCTGCCCCTTTTCCCACCTGCACCATTTTGCCTTTCTCTCTACCTAGTGCCTTGCCGGGAACCATCAAACCACAGCGACCACGTGGAGCTGGCACACTACATCAGCGCTACCCCCTCACGGGGCAAGGGACGCACATGGAGCATGACGTTCTTCCAACGAGAGCACAGCAGGCCTACAGCGGGTCAGGAGTGTCTCCTCTAGCACATCCCCAAATTTGTGAATCTTCACCTGAAAAATTTCTGCCAGATTACCTGGCACTTTTACACCCTTGGTTAGAAACTGTAAAGATGCTATAAATGTCAATATTTGATATGATTCTTTGGGGGGGGGCATTTCCAACAGCCTTGGGAATGGTAAATGGTCTCAGGATCATAGTTGTGGGATCGCTACCTGAATATTAAAATCCTTCAGTGAACGTATCTGATAAAATGAATAACGTGGTCAGGTTTCCATGGTCTTTGTCGAACTACTGTTCTGTTCAGTCTGCTCATGAGCCACATTCCTGTCTTTTTCTCCAGTGCTCTGAGTATGAGCCACTTTTAGGAGAGGTTTCCTTACTCAGTATTTATAGGCTGTATAAAAGCACTATTATTCCTTTACACATGATAAAAAAATTTTAATATTTTAAAACTGGCAATTACATGCAATTTAATGGGCATCCTCAACACTCATTGTGATTTGATAGAGAAAATAATTGTCCTGTATTTCTAGCCCAAGCTTGTCTGATTTTTGCAAAGATCAGCTCTAATTAGTTCATGATTCCACAAGCTTCTATAAGACCTTGATGAGACTTTCTTTAATAAAGACCCTTTCCAAACTTAACACTTATTTTAAAAGCTTTAGAGTTCACTGACTTCAAGAAGTCAAGAATAAATATAACAAACATAGCAAAATGCCAGCCGCAGGCTGTAATAAAGAATCATGGAATTACAACAACTACTGACTCCCATAAGATTATTTCAAGTCTTCACATATTTTCAATTTTGCAATAAACACAAAGGCCAATTAATACTTTCTATATGTCTATTTGTTTTCCAAATTTTAAGCATAGACTTCTGCCAACAGGATGGATTAACAGTTACATTAAAAAAAAAAAACATGAAACAACAAACCGCAACATTTAAAAATTAACCGCTTACTTTGTTGTTTCCAGATTTGCCAGAGTATCTGGGGATAAGTTTTCAGCCTGACCTTCCCAGTTTATAAGCCCAGGAATTTTCCTGAGTGTCCAAATGTCTCAGGGCATCAGATTTATAAGACCTTAAAGGGAAACAATATTCATATAAAGCTGCTTTGTTCTGTTGGAAAAATCAAAAAGCCTCTAACGGGTGTCTTATGTGCAACAACCAACGCCACTTCGTGTTTGCAAACTCAGGCTGTTGGAAGGTCATTTAATACGAATTTCATTTTGATATCTGCTTATTAATTTAGTCATTGCTTTCACATTCTTTGTTACTTGCCTTTTGTGTGCTTTGTACAGTAGCTCACTAAGTTGCTTAGTGTTAATGAATAAGGAATATATGTGTGTGGTGCAGGGACATGGGACCCTCATGGAAGCAGCAACTCTCCTATCCACCAGAGAGACAGGAGAACTTGTAGACAGTAATTCCTGCCACTTACATTAAACATCTATGTTCAAGACAGGGTGGATAGCTCTGGAAATGCTTATTTTTCCTGGTTACCTACAGAGTGTACTTAAATGAGTAATTCAGACTACTTTTATTGACTGAAGGTGTAAATAATAGGATTTTTCAGATAAGCAGTGTTCCCACCCTTTTTGTCCCCTGAATATTTATTGGTTTTTTCCACAAATTTGTTAGCAAACCCTCCACAAACAGTATGTTTCTCAGCTGAAGACTTTTCCAGTCTTATTAGAGTGCAGACTTCGTCACAGTTTTTTCTAAATCTGTTCAAGTATACTAATACCAATTTATTCATTCTTTACTTCCTTTGGTATTCCCAGTACAACACAAGAAACTTGGAATTATGTCTCTATGAAACCAACATTACTTTGATAAATGAAGCATTTTCTCATTAGCAAAAAGTACTCATGCATATGATAAAATCTCCAACAGGGTTAGCAGCTGCTTATTAATGGCTGTTTGCTTGTTGATACAGTCATTTATGTTTAAACATGAGCCAATACGTTACTGCAATGTGTATATCTGCTCCCGTGTTTTCCGTTTAATCCATGCATATCAGATCATATTCCTGTTTCTTTTACCATCTGCACCGTTGCAAACGGGGAGCTACTCCTATTAAACGTAAGCAATGACACCAGCACAATACTAGATAAAAATGAAAAAAGAGACAAAGCCTATATTTTTCATGCACATACATTTGCAATACATTGCATGTGCTTTATGCGTTTCCTGTTCATTTTCTTGGTATATTTTCTGAGATCTGATACACTAAAGTGTTCAGAATGATATTGATGAATTATTCAACAACTCTCTTAGCTGTGATTTATCTGAAAGCAGAAAGAATTCATCACTAGCAGAGCTAAAATAAACACGCTCTTATGACTTTAAGATTAAATTACTGACATAAACAAAAGCTGAAATTCCTTCATATGGTGCTCTACATGAAGATCAGCAGAGAAAGAAGTGGAATATTTTCTTGTAGGGGCTATAAGAGTGCAGAGGCGGTTTCTCAGCTAAGATCATACCTGTTCTTCTTTCATGAGCATAGTAGAAGAAGTCTGTATTAAAAATTTTCCTCCAGTTGTATTTCTGACAATAAATGGTGATATAAATTGGAATTTACAGATATTGCTAAATGTTTCATATAAAGCAAGTAATAAAAAGGGCAGTTTACCGAGGTTCTCTTGATGCCAGTTTCCAGCAATAAGTAAAATCTGCAGCGTATAGGAGTTATATATTTTTTTATTTAACTTTACCTGGTGTGCTTTTAATTGGCCCCTGAGGAACAAGTTACCAAGCAGTGAATCCAGTCTTCCCCTGGGTCCTGTAACCAGGGGTACACAGTTCGCCTTTAGTTCTATGCTTCATAATTAAGCATCCATGATGAATACACACACAAGATTGAAACACAGGATCCCATTGTGCTTTCACTTATTTGCAAACATGAAAAGTTTATTTTTAAGCTCAGCATTGTATAGAGGGTCTTTTCTTTCCCTCCTGTCACATGAAATACCAGAGAGGGATGGTTATCCTGGAAGGCCTTTTTTGTTACATGTGGACAGCATGGAAATTAAGTCCCAGACTAAATATTTTAGGATTGGCAACAGGAAAAATGATAAAAACAAAAACCAGACAAAATTCTTTTACTGCAGTAGGAGTCTCTAGCAAATTAATTTAATTCTATTGGCTTACTTCATACTTATGATAGCACAAGGAAGTGTAGGACTAGTGGATTTATAGTGCACTTCTAACCCAGTGCAATTCTTTATGTATTTTTATACATCTTCCTGTATATTTCAAGGAAAAAATTCTCACCCTTACACCTATATCTGTCAGATCTAGATAGGACTTTCAGGCATTTGAGCTGTTTAGATTCAAAGTCTGAACTAAGTCAAACATCTAGTGACTTGTGAAAAGTTATTATCATGAGCTACGAATTTGTTTTCTTTTTCCAGTTATCTTTCCTAAGTTTTCATAATATTTGTCAGAGTTTGATTTATCGAAACACAGCTACTGGTGGAAAAATCAAATATATAGTTTTTAATGTAATTATTTGAAAATATTAGAATTTTAAAGCAACTCTCGAAGACATCATTTTTGGTCACAAGTGCACATTCTCCCAAAATAACTCTTAAAGTACATTTCTAGTTTTAAAAGTTGGGGGGTTTTTTGTGAACTACTTCTGTGCTGCATTCCTCAGCCACTTGCCAGAATAACCTTATCCACATGACTTCAATTCTGTTTTCATCTTGTCTCAACTCTTCTCAGACTCCCTCACCCTATAAATTTGAATGGCCTCTAACAATGGTACTTTGATCTGGGATATTATTTTAGGTACAACTGAGAGAGTCACCATAATAGCAGTAAGTAATGTAAGCCTTTTAAAATCTTGTGCAAAATCCTGCTCTTTCAGTTTCAAAGACATCAAGATATTACTCCATTTCTTCTTTCACAAGCTTCATCTCCAGCACTTAGCCTTGGGACACATAAGAAATACCTAGTCACTTTAAGTGTTAGATTGGCGCATATCCTAGAACAGAAAATAAGCTACTTCAATTTCTGAAATAAGCAGAAAAGAGCAAGCAACCAACATGTTTTAGCCATTGCAAAATATGGGATTTTATGTGATCTTTCTCCTCTTCTGGAGTGCGTTCTGGTGCACACATTCTCCTTCTTGCCCAAGCAAGGATTATTGTACAATAGAGGGCTTCAGAAGCAATGGAAAACAATTTCTTATGATATTAGCTGCTACAATAGCATGTCTTCCATGCAAATATTTTCCTTTAAAGTTATTACTGCAAAATATTAAATGCACATTTAAGTTCATATTCATCAGTAGTCCCATTATCTTCATGCACACAGTATTTGTAGGATTACAGCCTACATCTCTTTTCTATGGTTTTCATAGCCAGATCCTTCTCCTTAGTAATATACCCGTATAAGGAGACATTAGGAAAAAAAAAAAAAATTTCTTTCCAAACAGATATGTTAAAGTGTAATGCCTGAATTGACAGAACCTTTGTGCTTTAGAATTGAAAAAAAGAAATGGAAGTCATGGAGAAAGTATACTTCTAAGAAGATAGTTTCAGTGAAATATATCTCCAAGCTTATATACTTGGTGAGTATAAATGTGCCATTTTATTTTTTTTCTGGAAAGTTGAGAGACTGCTTCTGGTTTAAGGCTTTTAAATTATTTTTCATTGACTCTCAAATGTCTGGTTATGCTGAACAACGTTCCACTCTTCAAAAAGTTCCATCTGGTGTCAGCAGAACAAAACACAGGAAAAAAGCATACTCCTCAATATGTAAGTACACGTAACAAACAGATCTTTTTTACACACTTTAATATTTCCAAGTACCTTATTTATACATACATATACAATTTTGATCCTTACAATCTATCAGAAAAATAATTTCAAAGGGGCAAAAGAAACCTGACAATGAACAGAAGACGTTTTCTAAATGTTTTGCTGACTCTCGAATTTTAGCATTTTCCAAAAAATAAAAATATTAAATCCAAATTGAGTTTTTCTATTTTTACAAGACTGTAAGAAGAAAGAGACAAAATAAAAGCAACAATAAGCATAAAAACATTAACCTGACCAGAAAGCATTTTGCCTTGCCTGATTAAAATTTCTGAAAGCCATAGAAGTGTTAACCATGCCATTCTTAAGCTTTTGATTTGGACCTATTCCAGAGCTTTACTAAAGGAGTTTATTGTTCTTCTAATTAAAATATTTAAATTAATCAAGAAATAAGAAAAGGGAAGAAAGTTTAAATCAAGACTTTTCCTAAGAAACCTCTAAGGACATCTTTTAATTTATTACCCTGTGCCAACAAACAAAATGGAGAGTGAGGACAACAAACCAATATCCCCAGTAGAGAAAGACTATGCCACACAAGTTAAGCACAACGCATTTTGTCATCCACATTTTCTTGAAACCAATTTGTGTCACCTTTTCCTAAACTCATTGCATTTATTTATTTTAGATTAAATTAGGAAGCGCTGCAGCTTGCGGCTTCCACTTCATTTTTCTCTTTTAAGCAGCAGTTACACACAGTAACATCATTTAAAGGCGTCCTCTTCCCAAAGCCCAGTTGGGTTGACATTTATCACTTGTAGATGTAACCAGAATTTAGAACACCAAAGTACTGCATTTCATGATGAAAAGCTTGAAAGTCTTTATTTTAGGAGCCTTCGAACAAGGATTCAATTTGAATGTGAAGCTGTCATAGATTTTATATTGTCTTGCTGAAATTATCTGCTCTGGAGTCACTGCTCAACCGCTGTGATAAGGATTCACAGCAGCAAAACCATTATTTAAGGGCAATGTGAATCTCACTGTATGTCATACATTAGAATGTAAAGCATGAAACATCCCTTTATAAAAAAGCTGAGTTTACTGTAACAGAAGTATATCGAAACTCAAGAGTGCATAGAACAGCCGTGATGCATTTAATGCACTGTTCTATCCTGTTGAAACTCGTTTTGAAATAATGTGGAGTAGGTTATTAGTGTTACTAAGGTGGTATAAAAGTGGGTTTGACTGAAAAATATTTCCTTTACAGGATGATATCAAACAAAAAAACTAGATCTACCGTCTTTTTGTGTTAAACAGAACCATGCCACTTTGAAGGCTTAGTTTTATTTTTTTCTTATTCCTGGAGGTTATTCCTAATATTTAGTGAAAGAGAATTACATTTTCAACATGAGTACAATTTCAGAAGTTTGCTGGTCTCAATTAGCAAAAGCTAACTGAAAGCACTTCACCAAAGAATGTAGCAGAATGGTATTTTTGCTCCATTCAGTGCAAGTCACTGCTGATTTAGAAAAGAGTTTGCTTTCTTTCTTGCATTCTTTAGCTAGGATTTGTGAAAGCAAATATGAATTACAGAGGAACGCCGTTACTGCAGGTTTGGAAGAGAGCTGAAAGAAGCCAAAAGCACTACAAAAGGAAGCAATGCAGATCAGATTTCTGGACGAATTATTTTTCTAACCACAGCTGGAGAGTTAACATTGAAAGCAAATGTTAAAAGCTTTGAGCAGTTGTGTATCTTTACCTGGATTAGATTATACCATTGTAACAGGAAAATTAGTCAAACAAATTAATCCTGTGTACATAACCATTGCTCAAAACAGAAATAAAAGGAATCGAGATGCACTTATTTTTTAAATGAAATATTTACACTTAAGATTTTCTTGGCAGTATTGTTAAAGTAGCTCTGATGGAACTTTGTTAAGACCGGTTTGGAGAAATGATATTTGCCCACCTTGTTGCACATTTCCATCACTGAAAAATATAGCATTAATTTCCTTGGTCCTGCTTTTATACTCTTGGCTGCTAGAAACAGAGTTTCAAATGGAGTGAGCCCAAACCAGCTGGCTCAGCCATAACCAGCATCTATGAAGATGTTACGGAGTGGCTTCAAGAGAGGACATAACCCAGTAAACTGGCTTTCACACCTACCAGGCAGGTGCTGCAGACTCCTAACCTTTTGGGGACTTCATCTCTAGTGACAAACTAAAAGTCCAAAGTGAGCACCTAGGCTGTCCCTGGCCTTAAGGGCTCCCTGGCACACAAGGATACCAGGTGTCTCAGAGGATGAGCCAACAAGGACCTGCTTTGAGAAAGGAGACGCCCGTATATAACCAAGCAAAAGTGATGCCCATAAGAATATCTCAGTAGCACCAGGCTCACCCAGGGCCCAGGGTTTATCCTTACAGCCTATACAAGGTCGTGCACAGTGGCCAACAACTTTTTGAATAATGGAGGCCAGGTATCAAAGGTGGGAGAGCCGCACAATTAGCCTGTCATGGCAGCCTCTCCTCCCTATTATGCCCTCAAGGAAATAGTCCTAAGCAAGGACTGACTGTCCTACTTCCAAAAAAGTCACCCTGGCCTTCAGCTGCAGAGGCAGAGCTGGCTTTCCCTGCCTGCCCACACGACTTTCCGTGCAGTCCCACAGCCAGGTTATCCTGGAGAGAGGATCTATAGATGGGATACCCTCCTGGAAAAGGCAGGACTCCAGAGCACAGTTCCCTCCTTTCCCAGCCATATAGTCTAAGCCACCACCTGAAACAGGCATTCCCCACCCTGCCAGCCAAATGTTCAAAAGATAGCCACAACTGCATTTTTTGTGAGGTGGTCCACCCACATGGCAGTAGTGAGAGATTCTTCCAAAACACCTGCGGGCTCTCAGGTGCCACACAGCTTAGTTCCTGTATTTTAAGCAGGATTAGGTATGAAAGACTTAATTGAGTTGCTCAGGGGCAGATAGCAAGAGAAAAGGCGCATCACATTTGGGTATAAACTAGATTAGGCAGATACTGGATGGGAATTCTTCACAGAATATCAGTTTCCGTTGTCCACCAAGACTCAGCTCCAGCTCTGCTTGTCAAGTGAGAACAAGAGGCACCTGAGTTATTGGTTTAATTGAAGCACTTGAACTGCTTTGCTAAGGTAATCCATTAGGAACAGGGACTTGCCCTGCAGATCAGTGTATGTAGGCTGACAGATACCTAGCAAGGAGCAAGAAAAGTAGGGGTCTCAAGTATTATTTCCAGATCATAGTGATCTTGTAAGATGAAGACTTCAGAGTATAAATTTATACCTGTAAATTAGTCAAGAGAATGTATGGAGGGTATGGTGGGATGACACCTCTATCATAACTTGTCACCTTCGGTATGCAGAATCAGATGAATTGTCTGCTGTTCTCTTTGTCTGCTTGGGACTTAGCAGAATTATGTTTCCCTTGTTGCCTTTTCATGTTCTATATCATGTAGACTAAATTAATACTACATACATTTCTCATGTTTTAGTTCCAACTGACTGATAAATTTGATGAAATTGTTTCATTAGGAATAAATTCCACCATGCATAAAATTCACTGAGGTTAAATAGAGAACTTCCACTAGCTTCAAACCAGCCAGTATTTCACCCACTGAGAAACCCAACAGTAAAAAGCTTTGGTCAGCAGTAAAAAGTCATGGTGTTTTCCATGAAATTATCAAAATAATGTTTTTTTACATAATGTACACTCCTATAGGAAGTGTGGCAGAGTTTATCCATCTCGCAGCAGAGGAAGAACAATTAAACATTCATTCTAGATTCATGCTAGAGTTTGTTCCAAATAATCCAGCTTTAAAGGAAGCTTACTCATTCGAGTTGAGAGGTCAAGAGGGCCACATGTGTGATCCTTGGCGTGACATTTCTCTGTAAGCCATAGTGTTTTGCAAACCATAATGTATAGTGGGCCACAAAAGCTAGTACAGCTTTGCCACCCTGGTCTAAGAGGCTCAAAAAGCTCAGATGACCTTTTGATCCCCAGCAAGAGAGGACAGGCAGCAGAGCTATTAGTGCTATTAAAACCTATGCTCTTTTATAATGCCTGCAATAACAGTAAAGATACTGTCTTCGACACAGGGAGGGGATTCTGGCCTCTGGGATGACTTTACAAGAAAATCTGATCTACTGTCTGCATTCAGCCTATTTACATCATAATTTTTTGACAAAATGACCAACATTTTGAAAGACAGCATGGGTGAGTTAGACACTCCATATGATTTAACAGCTAGGAAGGCAGCTTTAATTTAATTTCAGATAAGTAACTTGTCATCTCAAAAGCTATAATCACCTATCATAGTTGCTTAAATATAAAAACATTAGAGAATTTTGGGTAATTTAAGAGAACCACTATCTCAGGATTTCTAACAATGCAAAAACAAATGGAAATGCCAGACAGTATAATCCACTGCTGCTCACTAATGACCTCACGTCAGAGTTGTGTGTATATATAGGATAAATACTTGCTTTCATAGGTGAGGTCTCAGGCTATATCTGATCATGGAACTTGAGAATGTTTCCCTGCTTTGCATTTGGCTCCATGCCCCAACCAATTCCCTATCAGGACAAAACCTGAACACACAGCATCTTTCCCCTTTTTCCACAGGAAGGAAACGCAAATACACAGGCCATGCAATGTCTGTAGCAATGAACGGACAGAACCCCAGGGCATGTACGGTATGCCCCAGCGGAAAAGTTTAGATACAGCTTTGAAAGATTAGTAGGAGACTGATTGAAGAAAACTCATTCGGTTTGTAATGTCTGAAGTGCCTGGAAAAAGCGAGGTTCTTCAATATCGGCTTGTCACAAAAAACAGCCTCTCAGAATGGGGCTCCACAGTGAGAAGTCTCACACATCAACATTTGAAAAATTCTTCAATATCAACTTCGTGTTCAATGAAAAAGAATGCTAGAAAACCTGGAATACTGGCGTTAATGATAGGTATGTCCCTAAATTCAGTGAGTTAAGCTAGTTTAATTTTACCCCTTCTTTAAAGTATCGAGTAAAGGAATGTCTTAATCAGTGAAATATAATATTAAGGGAAAATAGAAGCTCTCATAATAACCTAGTGTAGCATATAGGACAACTTCACAAACCACAATTCTCAGTCCCCAGGATTTCCGAATTCAAAACCACAGGAGTTTCAACTTTCAAATCATAATATTATTTCGTTATGCTGAAATATTTAGGATGTTGCTACACTTTTTCAATGCTGGAAACGGCATAGAAGAAAAAAGAGAAACTACCAGAGGCATGAGCAGAAAGTATTATAGCTCTGCACAACAAATAATAACATCACAGTTTAAAACTGGCTACTTTGTGTGCATGTCAAATGAGATGGTGCCTGCAAATTTTAGAAATTAGAGCTTCTGTTGGCAGTTTTGTTTCATTTTTACTCCTTGTTTCTAGTTATGTCCTGTGTCATCGTAACCCTATTAAATCTCAAGTTATAGGGTTACTATCAACTTCACCCCAACACATTAAGGAGAAAAAGGCTCTTTTCTTTTTGACAGGCCTCTGAAAGAGTTTTTAATTCCTCCCTTATCTATATGCATTATTCAGTACCTAATTTGGACCAAAAAGAATTTTCATGGATCATATTTGTAGCTGCTCAGACAAAATGACTTTCTCAGAGACACTGCTAATAACATCACTGGAAAAGTTATTTTTGCTGAGCAAGTGGTCAAAAACCTCAAAGACCAATGTGTATTTTCCCTGTATCAGGATAAAACTAACAGAAATCTAGGAACAGTTTCCTTAGAAATCTAAGGCAGATTTGCTGAGCTTCAGTCAAATCAACATTATTGCCAGAACAAATATTCTGGATACATTGGTTTAGCAATTTGTTTCAGTGCAAAGTTCTGTTGGAAGTCTTCTAGCGCTGGGCTACCCCACTTATTTGCAGGAATAAGTGCAGGAATACGAGTTTTTCACCTGCTAAATGAAAACAGGGGGCAAGAAGGGTCTTTCCATTCAGAAGAACACTCAACATATACTACTGAAAGACGGTTGCCTTTGAAATTTTATTTCCTTTTTGCTTAATTTTGTATGGCCGGTATGAAATTTTAATAAAGCCATGAAAGGTTTCCAGGAAAATCTGTAACGCTTCATCAAGTGACACTTTCAAGTCTGTAAGCAACAGTTTTAAACCTCTTATTTCTTTTTTTGGTTTTTTGCTTTTTTTTTTCTTTTGTTAGCACACTGTTGTCAAAAACACAGGGGAATGTATCAGTCTCCTAAAACCCCTAAGGAATCCTAGCTATTTGCTGAGCACACACAGCGGTACACAGTTAGCGTTTGTCTTGTGTCGTGCATGGTTACCTCCCTTCGCTTACAAACACAGCGATATACTTTAGGTCTGCGCACACCTACACCCCACTTTAAAGGTCTTTGATAACATCAGCAAAGTGCAGAAGATGTGATGAGACAGATACCCAATATACCATATAACTCAGTGACCCTTTGCAACTGGCACACATGGCCTTGCACTCTTTTTTCCATTAAGCAGCTCTCCTGTAGAAGTCTGCCAGAGCGTCAGCTAAATCAGTTCAATCCTGATGCTTTCGTTCACTTCTGACCTGGGACTTCCAGTGAGCTTGGACCCATAGAGCTCTGCCTTTAACCTTAGCTCTGCTATTTCGGTCCAAGTGCAGGTTCAGCGGAGTGCCTGGCACGGTGTTTTGGGAGTTATCCTGAAAGGGTCAGTACCTAAAGGATGTGTCTGCACAGTGCAACGGGTTGTGGTGCATGCTCCCCTACTCCAGCATCAACTGAGCTTGTTCCGAAATTGGAAATGGTATACTCCGTTCACCATAGTGAATTTGGATGCATTGCTCCTGGAGCAGAGGCTGGCTTCTTTCCAAGGCATCCTACAGTCCTGAGGAGACCTACTACTCTGCTGTGACTTGTGTGGACTCGTGGATTTCCCTACAGACATTGGAACTGTAAGAGCCCATTAGTTCTTATACACAGTGAGCTTTGGCTCTGTGAAACCACTTGGATGGAGCAGCTTTCTCTCTCAGACCTTGCTAGGCAAAACAGCTAAACACAGGAGTGTGGAAAAAGTGTCACCCCTGGCACCATAATCTGGGCCCAACATCACCGACACTTGCAGCACCCCTGCTTTTTGCATTATTTTCTGTCACAGGTATCTACAACAACATTTTCAGAGAGGAGCAGCAGCTGGGAGGATACAGCATCATATCACACCCCAGGCATACCTACTCCGTCTCTGTGTATGGGCATTGGGAGATGTCAATAGTTCATTTAGTTCTACATAATTGACCCCACTGCTTCTATCACCAGTTTTTAGGCAGTGTAGCTAGTCTTGATTTTGGCTTTTTGTTTAAAAAAGAAAAGTTAGCCAACAACAGCCCATGCTTCTCAGCATGGTAGTGTAACTGTGCAACTTCAGAGTAGTTTCCATAAATATTTAACTAATTTGGACTTAACTTTCTGCCAACTTGTTAGATAGGGCTACAGGAACTTGCACATTACCATCTTTTCCTATAATAAGCAGAAAGAATAGCCATTCTTTTTAGCCTTTTTTTGAGGATTAGGAGAAATTAATTTTTTAAAATTGGATGAATTATGTAGTAGCTGGCCTCCTTCACTATTTATTGCACAGTAAAGAAAGAGCTCACCTTTCCACAACAATCTTCCTCAAATACTTCTCTCAGAGTTTTGGGACTCTGTGCTACAAAACATGTCCTCCTTGTTTCCTCTTTACTTTGTGGAAAGGTGAAAGCCCTTGGTTTTATACACTTTTTCTTCTCCGTTTTTGCTTTAGGTGAGGACAGAATAGGGAAGCAAGACGAACGGGACTGGAGCTGTTTAGTGTCAGTATCACTGTTTCTGCAGTACTGTTGGCTTCTGCACTTGAACTGAAAGTGTCTGGCATCTTGCACAGTGCTCTCCGGAGCTCAGATTGCTAATAGGCAGGTAATATTGCTTTCCATGACAAAGATCATTGCTGCCATCTTGCAAAATGAGTGAATTTGTTGGAGTCTTCTCTTCTTTTCCCAAACACTGGACATCATCTTGGCTTGCGATGTCTCAGCAGGTGCAGCTACCTGTGCTGGTTTTGTGTGAAGCCGGAGACTCGCACCCCACATGCCTTGCCTCCTCCACCCCACCACAGTGCTCTGTGGACACAACTCAGAGTCCTGTCCATGAAGTGTATACAGGAACTTTTTTTCTTGACAGGTACTGACCTTTACCTCTCACTACAGCCCCCAGCATGCTTTCTGCTCCAAACCAACACCTTAATGCAGTGTATTTCTGCAGCAAGTCTCCCAGTGTCTCCGCTTCCAGTGTTTTGTTTGGATGGTGGGAGCGTACATGCTGAACTCCTCGCAGATGAAACAAAACTGGCAGTGCTCTCAATGTGCTAATGGATGTTCAGTCCAAAGGCCCAGACTAGAGCTAGATCAAAGCAAAACTTCCAAACGGTGTGCAGTGCAGGCATCACATCTCAGCATCAACAGCTGAGCTCCTGTTCCGCCACCTCTCTGGATAACCCAGACACAGCCTGCTGTTACTAATCCTGTTTCCAGCACTGCTTGGTTTGTTACACAGGATTCAATTTAGCTCTTGCAGATACAGTAGCCTGACTCTTCATTTTAAATCATTTACAAACTGTTCTCAGGGTCTTTGATCCTTACTTAAAAGCTTATCACTTGTTCTTAATTTTTTGTGTCATTCCACGTTTCATGATATTGTTTCCTTTGCCTGAACTGTCTGAAAAATGTCAAGTACTTTAGCAGTAATTTAAAAAATATGGTTCTCTTCTACTGGTTTCCCTTTTTGGTTTAAGCAGTGTTTCTGCCCAGTCAAGTAACAGCAGCCTCCGGCTTCCCTCCAAGTTTCATCAGGACCAGACTCATAAGTGTCCCCATTTCCACAATTCACACCAGATGACACTCAGCAGTTACTTAGAGGCCATGAGACAGACACCTTCCACTTTCCCAGGGTGCTGGAAGGGAGCGGGTCAGCATTGCTCCAGGGGCTCTCTGAAATCCAGCATCTTTTCTGCCAGATGGCCCCACATTGAAAGAGCAGTTATGGGTTTGAGTGAGCAGTGAAGAGGGAACCACTGCTGCCTTCCTGATAAGATTTCCCTCTTTGATGATGAGGCATCAAAGTAGGCTTGAGTCTCTACAGTGCAACGCAGGAAACAAACCAAACAAAAATACCAGATCTTGGGAGTGGTGGAAGGTGTTTACAACCATCACTCAGCCCAAACAAAGGATGTGAGACTCAAACTTTAGCACACTGGAGTGAGGTGGTGACAATGCCTCAGCTGAGAGGGTGAGAACGCCTGGCATGGGAGCCACAAGTCACCACACCTCGCATGGGTGCCACAAGACACAGGATGCCAGAGGTGACAATGCTGCCACCCTGACAATACACTGAAAGAAATGGGTGTCTGGAAAAGGCTGATGACGAGCACTGAATGCCAAGCTCAGACTCCACCCGCAGAGGCAGCACTATACATAACGCCACAAACTATGGATGGATCATCTACACTCACATAAGGCAAAATACTGTTTAGCAGCTTCCGCTTTTTCAGTCTGAATCTCAATCAGGCTAGTGTTCAAAGGCAGAAATACGTCAGCCTAAAAATAGCCGTCAAAAACACACGCTGGAAGCCAGCATAGTGTCTGGGGTTATTCAGACTTGTGAATGGTGTTGTGAGAGTCTAGGGAATTATAGAGCTAACTCTCTTAAGGCATTCTTCTTAAGGCAAAACAGTAAAACTCCTGAGATAGGAAATTACAACATCAAATTTGTACCTAATCACCTCAGCAGTTTGAGAAAAGAGCTTAATGCCTTGACTTCCATTTTATAATTTGCACTTGATTAAAAGGAAGATGAATTACACATCAGTGTGACAAGAATTGATTCAGACAGTATTGGGGAGAAAGAAAAAGTCGATTTTGTAGCATTTTTTAATCTAAATTTTTTCTTTCCTTGTTTACGGTGACATGCCGATTACAATATAAACACAAGAGCTGATGTGCTTAGCTTTAGTAACACAATGAAGAAGTTTCCTAAGTTCACGTATCAATGCTTGTACAGCAACAGGCTTTGTAGAAGAGACCGCAGCACCTCAGTTAATACAGCTGGCTGAAATGCATCCCCTAACAACTCTTCTCTACTACACACTAGAAGAATTAAGAAATGAAAGCTCCTTGCCTTTTCCTATTAGTGAGGATGTCCAAAGTAAACCATAGGTTGCCAGCAGCTCTCCTTTCAGGGTTTTACCCCGCCTCATCCAAAGTCCCCAGTCTTTGCCTTCCTTGTGCTTTATTAACCCAATGAAGTTGCATACAACGCATCCATTCACAAGCTTGGACCAGCCAGAGATGTGCTGACAACTCATCCTGCGGCCAAATGCAGCATTAGCTCTTCTTTATTCCGCAGCAGACCAAGCCTCCCCCAGGGCAGCCGTGGCTGCAGTCCTCGTGGTCCTCTGAGGAGGCAAAAGCCCCCCTGCCCCGTGCCATCTCCTGTGGGCACCATTCGAGAAGAGACTCAGTGCAACTCCATCTTGTCCATTGGCCAAAAACAGTCTCTGTGTTCAGGCTTTTCAGCAAGCATTAGCAAACGTAGCAGTGAAACACCAGGATGATACTGCTGTTTCTGTTCCACTTCAGAGAATTTCAGGAATGATGACAGAAGCTGTGGAAACAAACAAGGACCCTCTTAGAAAACCTTAAAGACTCTGACTTACAGTATTGCTGTTAAATGCGGACTGGCAGCCATTAATCCACAGAAAATTCTTACAAATCTCTTGCAATAAGAAAATAGGTGTGGAGGAAATAGCAGCTTTGCAAAAATTGAAACCTCTGCTTAATTTTCTAACAGGGAGAGTTTATGAACCTGATTCCTATAATTAATGCCTACACACACAGTTCCCTGTCCTGAGTTCCATCCAATGCAAACATTGGTTTTCCAGCGAGGGAGAAACCTGTGATGCCTCCCACAGCAAGAAGGCCAAGCACAGGGGAGAAGTGCATGCTGCCCGGATGGTACAGAGTCTACTAGACAATCTCGTTGTTCTCTCCCATAAGAAACGTGAATACTTTGAGTAGGTAGGTTTTAATCCAGGTCAAGAATGGGGAAACAATGGTGTACTGGCCAGATATGGCCTGCAATTTAATTTCATATAACCTCTGACATATTCCTTTTCTGACTTATGTGTTGTGCCCATGAAAAGACTACACAGCTCTAAGCTAAATAAATAAATAAATAGGTGAATAAATTTGTCTGATTGGTTTAAGTTTGTCCCTTTCTGCCCAACAGGTCCTCTCTCATTCTTTCTCATGTTGCTGCTGTCATTCCTTCATCTTCCTCCTGTGCTCTCATTTAGCCTTTCCATCGCATTTTTCCTCCCTGTATTTTCATTCTAAGCTGGATGCAAACCCAAAAACATTTATTCTCAATTTGTTAAAAACATTTAAAATGTTTATGCAAAGTAAATTCTCCCCATATGAAATCAACCTGCTATTTATAACATTAAACACCGAGTATAACAGTCTATCTTTAAAAGTTCTAAAATCCGTGTTTTTTCTTACAACATTCATTTGTCATTGACATTATCCCTGTTACAAAAAGCAAAGTAACTATAAATAAAGTAGTCAATATCTTAAAAGGGAGCACTATTAGAGCTAGCTATGGAGTGCTTGGTTTTTCACTCCTGAGGCTATACAGCAGTAAGCCCCTTATTAAAGTTGTATTTTCTGAGATTTAAGCGAACTGCATGTACCTCCAAAGATCTATTCCGTGGCTTGAGTTTGTAATACTTTATGCACTTGTTTGCATGTAACTAAAAAAAAGACCCTTGCAGCTATTGCAGTCTGGCTATCGGAGAGGAAATTCATCAAATATTCTCCTATAGAGATATATATTTATAACATCAGCCAATCTGCAACTGGGTCTAGGTGCAGGGGACCAGATAACGAATCTAAATGTCTGAGTTCTGCCAATACCTTGTTACTTTATGACTTTGGGCAAATTATTTTATTCTTCTTTACATACATATGTGCAGTCATCTGTGACTGCCTACTACCAGAATTTAACTAATACCATACCAAAAGTTTAAATAACGTCTAGTATAATAAAGTTCATTCTAATGGTAGAGATTTCAAATGAGATTTCAAATATTAGTGTAATACAAAAAAATCAGAGTCAAACTGAAAATGCCTATTTCCCTTACAGCTGTGGAAAAAAAGTATTTGTATTTTATGCAGAACAACATCCCATCCCTTCGCATGGTAAAAGACTGTCTCTTTAACACTATGATTTATTTAGAAAGGAAGCAAATGTTCTGCATAAGCAACCTCATAAATATTAACAGTATTAACTATCAGGCAAGATAAATTCATGGTGCTGTAAGTGAACCCTGCTTTAAGGTCAAAGCCATCCCTCTGGCTGTTGCTTGCAAAATGTACAAGACAGAGGAGTTGTACACATTTATTTTTTTCTCGCCTGTTTCTCTCTCTCTTTTTAAATGATTTAACTATCCTAAGCTCAAAACATGCACTTGCAGATGAGTTGACTTTCCAGGTGGCTTCTCCCAACCTTTCTAATAGGAGGAATTCTCTCTTTGAAGCGTATACAAACCATCACTTAAGTCTAAAGAAAAACATTGGCGAAGCAATGTCAGTTTTATGATGCTGTTTATTACTGGTTATATTATCGCAGTTTGAGGCAAGGATTACTCAGCACTTAAAGGTAATCCGCTCAGATCACCGCTATACCAAATGAGGACAGTGCAAGGTTGTACTAATTTAACCATTGTAGTTCCAATATGCATTTCACTGAAGAAAAGTACAGAGTGAGACTAACATATGACTTTGATCAACAAATAGGTTTCTTTAGCTCTTACATTGGGAGCCATCAGGGGAAAGGCAGGGAACCCAAATTACCAAGCTCACTCAGAAGTACATGGTGATTGGGAGCACCAAGCATCTCCTGAGTTTCTCCAAACTCTGCAGAATCAGGGTGACTTCACACATCAGCACTCGGCAGCTTAGTTCAGTGAGATTAAACACAAAAATAATGTCATACATTGAGATCTGCTCAGCCACATCAAGCAGATTTCTAGAAGCCTCTTCCTAAACATGATAGAAATAGTAACTTCATTTTTTCAACATTGCTAAGCTTACTATTTGAGTCATCGCATAACTTAGAAAGTAGCGGATCCAAGATGTTAGGACACAAGTATCCTGAGCACCTTTTGCTAGTTTCCGGGTACATATTTTTCTAAACAGGTCACACACCAGTCCTGTGGCTCCCCAGGTAGTGTCCCTGAGCACATCATGGGATGTGTGTCATGAACATCTGCCTAGTTCATGCCTTCAATCACAGAAAAGAGCTAAAACCCAAGCGAACTGGTTTTACAAATGGTCCCACAGGAGCTGCAATACACAAATCACCAAAAGATTGAACTTTACCTGTAAGTGACTAAGAAACAATGATTTGGCATGTGCAGAATACAACAATGGTGACAAAAATAAAGAGCAACCTCCAAGTGGGAGTGGGGAGACAAACATCAACCAGTCATAAAGTTCTTTACAGCTCTAGAAAGTTCTAAAGTTCTAGAAGTTCTTTACAATGAGGGTGGTGAGACACTGGCACAGGTTGCCCAGAGAGGTGGTGGAGGCCCCATCCCTGGAGACATTCAAGGCCAGGCTTGATGAGGCTCTGAGTGACCTGATCTAATTGAAGGTGTCCCTGCTTACTGCACAGGAGTTGGACTAGATGACCTTTAAAGGTCCCTTGCAACCCAGCACATTCCATGATTCTATGATTCTATGATAAAATTTTTCTCCTACCCATCCTCATGGAAGAAATGCAACACTTAGCAAGTTATCCCTATCTCTACAATATTTCTTTCACTAGAAGCCTATTTTCTTTAATAACTGTGAGTTAATCACGGAGTCACTGGCATGCTCTCCTAGCGCTAACTTCACTGCTAGTGCTATCTTGTACTGAATAGTTTAGGGAGGCTTATTTGGAGGAGGGGGGTGGGGAGGGATAAAGAAAACTAATAACTCCAGCAATCCCCTTCAATCATTCCGTAAAAAGGGTCAAAGTGCAAATGCCCTGAAAAATCCAGGCCACGTCTAGCCTGAATTCCTCACATTTGCAGAATTCCAGACACAATTAGGAGACCGGTAATGACAAGGATAAGCACTGACCATGTGCAGTACAAACAGCAATTATCAAAACCATTGCCAAGTTTATATCCCATGGATGCACGCTTTCTTAAGTGAAACAGTACCGATAAGTGAAGCCGTGCCAGCTGAAGAAAGCAAGGCAAGGCAAAGGAGTTCTTTGGCGAGAAGCGTTATCTCCCTTGGCCTGCCAAGAGGTGCAGGAGATTCCACAAGGCTGAAGTCATCTGAGCTAAGAGAAGGCGGTCAACATGTGAATGACACCTTTATTATCACCAGTTTCCAGCCCGAGAGGAAACAACCCTACCAGTTATCTGTACCTTCGTCTAGGCTTTTCTCCTCTTCTCTCACTCCTTCCCTAAAGCGTGTTATCAAAGAAAACACAAACAAAAACCAATTTAGACTAGAAGAAACTTTTTTTTTTTTCAGAAAAAGAACCAGCAGAATTTCAAACACCTTATGACTGCTGATGAGAACATCAAGAGAACATTTCACAGTATGTGGCGAACAGAAATTTTCAATTTAAAGCATGTAGCAGTTTCATGAAAAAATTCCTTCTGGCGTAGGCTAAAATGGTTACAGAATCCTGCAAAACCAGTACCAGCCATATACGTACTGATGCGACAGGAGGCAAGCTGTCACCAGCTGGAAGTTTCACTTGAAACTGGCTGGATTCATACTCTTAAATGAATGTGCATGGAGATTATTCATTGAATGCATTCAACTTTTATATGTTATGCCAAAGAACTGATTTTCTTAATTGACAGAACTACCCGGAGACACACAGTAACATATTAAGGTGCTGGCTACAGTCCACATTTTGCATCTCTAAAAGACTGCTGAAAGAATTGCGAAAGGTACAAAAGAAAGGGTCTGAGGCACAGAAAATATCTGCAAGAGGCAGACATAAAGACTGAGCTTACCAAGGAGAAGACTGACAGGTGACACGGCGGCAGCACAGATACGTCATGGGGACAAATAGCAGGCTCCTTAATTGAAGAGCATAATCCTCAGTGGTCAGAAGCTGATGCCAGATAAAGTTAAATTAAAAGTAATCATTTGTTTGGACTTTGTCAATCATCGAAAAATAACTATCAAAGCAAACCTTGCTCAATTTCAGATCAAAACCGGATGCCTTTTTGGAAGGCATGTTTAACTTAAACAGGAAGCACTGAGTTCAACATGGATAATGGGATGAAGTGTAGCAGCCTGTGAAATACAGAGAGCAGACCACATTATCGCCTTCTAGCTTTAGGCTTTACGAATCCCAGAGCTTTTTTTTGCTTGGCTTTAGTCATACGCTGCCATCAACAGTTCTTACGCATTCCACAAGGCTGTCTGGACCTCCGCTTACACGCTGTGCTGCACTATACATTCTTTGCATGAACCTTTCCTCAGCCCGTGTCAGAAGCAACTTGTTAGTTCACTAAAAATCCATTTGAACAAGTTTTGGAAAAAATAAAGACAAATAAATCAGCTGTGAACCCTGTGGCTCAGAACCTAATTTTCAAAATATGCGTAAGTTGGTGACATGAAAATCAATTTCCTCTGGAATGTGCCTCTCCTCAGCAAGGGCTATTTCGATGCCAGTGTGTGCTCTCACATCGTTGGGTTTGGCTGTGATACTATTAAATGGAAGTGGCAAGATTTTTTTTTTTTCCTCCCACAATGGATAAAAACCTTCATTTTCTGAAGTCACTGAGTAGGGTTTAAGGTCTGGGGGGGTTTTAATAGCATTAATATGTGTATTTTGGAAGAAACATGGCCTGAAATTTTCAATGTAAAAACCAGGGAATATTAGATTGCAGTGACTGAGAAAAGCAGTTGGGAGAAGATTCAGGCAGAGACTTGAAAACACAACTGCACCGAAGCTAACGCTGTAAATGCAATTTTGAGAAGCAATGGATCAACCAAACAAAATAACCAAAACAACCAACTACGAGTGGAGTTGCAAGGAATGGGGCAGAGGGGAAGAAAGCCTCATCCCTGCCGGGGGGTCCCTGCTCCCTGAGGAAGGGGTCCCCTGTGGCAGACAGAGGGAGCACATGGGGAACAACAGCAGGAGAGCCCCCTGGCCAGGCTGTGAGCCCCCAGGGACCTGCCACCAACTGCTCCCATGCACCAGTCCAGGACCTCCAGTTCATGCCAACGATACATTTTCTGATGGGGCTGGAGGCTGTGTGTGATGCCTCTTATGGATACAGGATGTATTCCTGACCAAATGTTTGAGATGCCACTCTTCAGACCTGGCCACAAGAAGAGAGAGTGGAAAAACGTGAAAAAAAAAAAAAAAAAAAAAAAAAAGAAGAAACAAAAAAAGTAGAGGGAAATGGGAGGGAAAGGAATATTTGATGAGAAATCTTTCCTGTTCTCCCTTTCTCCCTGAGCCCACAAATCCTCAGGACCACCCTGGATATAAGTGAAAACATGCCAAAAAGAAAAGAGGAAATGCTTTTCACAGCGCGGTTACATTTCACCTCCCAGCTTTAGAAATGCCAGCCTGCCATTTTCAGAACTTATATAAGAACACAGCTTTTTACCTTCATTTTCCATTAGTTACAAATAATTTTCTATTAGCAATCCATTTTAAAAAATTGTGACAAAAATCAGCTCTCGGAAAACAGCATCAGTCATATCCATTCCCAGAGGCAAACTCGTTTCATCCCATTCTAAATCCTGGTTAGTAAACAAATCCATAAATCCATTTTGACAATGTCATCAGATCAAGCTTTTGGGGGTAGAGAGAGGGGGTTGGTCAGGCTAAGAAACAACTTCAGAGGAATAACAGAAGCTTAAATTAAAAAAAAAAAATTAATTGAGAGAAAACATGAACTGTTCAGAGAAAAATAATAAGAATACTATGCCAACCTCACTTCTCTATATCCAGCAGCATTTGAATCGGGCCTGTTTCCACCAAGAGTGAAGGTTCTTCCACATTCCATATGGCGGGAAAAAAAAATCCCTTCCCAATTACACAGCTTTGACAGATTTTTTTTTGTGTGTATGCCAAATCCAATACAGAAAATCAATCACCTTCCTTCATGTACCTGAGGGGAAAAATCCTAAACATAGTAGTTTCCTTTGGTTGAGGGCAAGGAGGGAGCCTGAGCTAAACAGCAGTGGGATCACACCGCCTACGATCTGCGTGCATATGCTTTGTGAGGCACACTTACAGGATTGAAACACACACACATCCTACATCTTTTTATATGGCAAGGGGCTACATGAAATTTTCCATTCTAAAAAAAAAAAAACATTTTCACAAGTTTGTATTTGTCCTCATGTGCTTTTCTAGGGGGCCTCCAAGTCAAGGACAATAAATGAAACAGAATCATTTGGACTATGCCTATACCAGTAAATGACACAAGGGGATGCTCCCAGGCACTATAATTTGGCTGTGTGTATCATTCACCGCTGGTATGGATTTGACTTAGGCTAGGGGAAACACTCTCAGACTATTTCCAGGCACAATTTGGAAGTTAACTTGGGTCCATTGCTAATAGGTGGTCTGCATGGCTGTTTTGGAGGGGAAGAGTTTAATAGCATAGCTATGAGCTGCACCACATATATTGGCCTCAGGGCCAGGTAATGGTCTGGCCCCGTTGAGTTTACTAGTCTAGACTAAGTGCCAGACCGATGCTATTGCTAAAGCAAAGCACACCCCACAAGCAACACCGCTAGAGCTGCTCTTTCTTTAACGAGAAGATGAGAGTCTCCATGCTGAGTTATGTGAAGCTCTTCCCTCAGTCTCCCTCACGCGTCCCAGTGGCTCCCACAACTCCTAGGAAGAGGAAGGAGAAGAAAGCTCAGTTCTCTGGTCTCCATGGCCATGGACCCCACACGTAGCCCAAACCACCCCTTGGCCAGCAGTTGTCCAACTTCAGTGTTCCCCTTACTCCAAGCAGCAGAAAGCACAACAGGAGTAACTCACTCACAGCTTAAATAAAAACAGTTACGTATGCTAGGGGGGTGATTATAGTTGGACAATATACATTTTCATTTTACTTCTTGTACAATTGTTGGAAATTATGCACCAACTCTCTATATTAAATTTATGACATTTTGGTTGACGAAGTAAATGCCTGTGAAAGTTATGAAATGCCACATTGAGATTTCTGTGCAAACATTATATATCTACATCTCTGATGTAAGCTTCCTCCTAAACCAGTTTTTCTTTCCCTTGCAATTCCTCACTGCCAAATAAATGTATTTCCAGCTGTATCTGTGGGAAACAAATAGTGTCATGCAACGACCAGCTAGGAAATGCACACCTGTCATAAACTAAAGAGCACCTCATGGGATATATTGTATTCCGTTCCCAACTTACCAAGAAAGGATACAATGGAAAAAATGGATTGGTGTCAACTACCAGATGTTTTCAAGCCTCTCTAATTAGGTAAAAATTAAACAACTGCTATGTTCTATATTACAGATATTTTGCAGATGTGTAATTCACATAAACATACAGAGTCTGATTTTCATTTTCATTGAGGCCTCTTTACACTGCTTTGGCATCACAACATCGCTTAATATTGGCGTAAGTTATTTACATTTGCATTTCAAGTTCCTTTTTTACTAAGAGAGTATAATAATCAATTTCACATAAGCATATCACGGATCAGGCCCACAGTATGTTGGGGAAGCCTTTAGCAAGGAGTCTCGAGGGACACCAGAAGGAAAAAGAAGTCTTTTTTCTCTTTTAGTATTTACATTTCATATAGTCTGCTGAGAATGAGTTAGGTTCAATTCATCTGTACTGTACATCTTTGCAAATGTCATTGCATATTTAATTGTAACTGTGATTAATTTGCTCATGAGGAACTCAAAATGTTGAGCTATGTTTTCTTTACCCTCTCAGCCCTTTTCCTCAGGCTCTGCACAAACCCCCAAGCTGCAAAAAATTCAGGAAAAAAATAATCAAGTAAATCCTGCTGGTACCAAAACAACAGAAGTTTCCCATCTTCCAGCTTAAAATAAGAAGGAAATTATCATTAGGCAAGGCAAAACTTTAGTAAAAAATCTAAGACTGAACTAAGTGTACTACTTTATTCTGCTCCTAACAATGAAGGGTGGGGGAAAAGTTCCTATGTTCTTTCATAAGAAGAAGACTGGTTTAGTTAGCTCTTCACAGATATCCTTAAGTAACTCATAGATTAAGAGCCATAAGAAGAAGGGCGCTTAGGAAGGCACATATAATTCTGTTTACAGAAACTGAATATACCTTATTTGTACCTTCACCCCAAGTAACAACTACCAGAAGTCTCTACAGTCCAATACACATTTCTAACACAAGTGACTAAGTATTTCTTAAAAGAAAGAACATCCATTATATAAAGAACTAAAGACAGGAACATGATTGACTGTTTATCAAGCTTTTCTCATACTTCTCAGACTTGGATGTCTGTATTAGTACTGTGACAGCAACACAGTCTCTCCACTAGGGACTCTGCCGCTGGAAAGAAAAGACAGATATAGCATATGCTTAAAAGAAAGAATGCCTCGACTGAAAATTATTACTACTACAGAAGATTAGACTAACACGCGTTCACCGTGTATCATTTTGCACTTGGAGAAGACTGAAGCATGGCTTTTAATGTATTTGATTTCTTTCTCAGCATCCCTGAATCATTATTTATCTTTTAGCCATTTGGTCTAACTGCTAATTCTTCCTGGAGATGGGCAGGCATACTGTGTGCTTACGGTAACCACCACTTTTGGTAAGGATTTTTTTATTAGTATAGACAGTATCTGTCTAAATGATATTGCACTAGTTGAAAGCATTCGTCCAAAAACCTAACACGAGAGCATGTGATAATCCTGATTAAAATGTTGCTTTTTTTTTTTTTTTGCTATGTTACAAATTGCTCTGAAAAAAAGTAATAGGAAAATGAGTGTTAGTCTAAACTGACTGTTCAGCTATATTTGGAAAAGAGTTTTGTGAAATGCAGAGAAGTCTGGTCTGGATTTCTTGTTTCATTTCATGTCCATTTTGTGAATAAATTCAAAATTAGAAGGAGGGAATAGTTTTTACCCCACTTCAGTCTGTGTGGGGCATGAAGGTGAAGGCTGCCACCTGTTCATGGACAGCATATGCAGAAGTAACCACAAATATGGGTTGACAGTTCAAAGGAGTCCAGGAGACATCAACAGTTGGGCTACAAACACCATTCCAGTAATACAGTATATTGCATAATAGGCATGTTATGCTAGAAATCACTTACATGTCCTATTCTGCTTCATGTAGTCTAAGCTGCAGGATATCTAAAGAATGTCTCTTCCCTCCTTTTCTGCATTTCAGTTTCCACGTCTGTGTTCTCTTACTTTATTTTCATAATTTTTTTGTATCTTTTCTCTTCTTTGCTCACTCATTATCTCTCCATTTCTCTATTCTCATCCAAAATTTTCCTTAAGATTTGTCCTACCACTTATTAACCCTCTTCTTTCTTCAAATCAACTTTCTCCCTTCCAGAAGTGGGATACTCTCATGGCACGATGCAGTGTTACACAGATGCACTTGAGCAGGCTCTGGTCTCAGCAGCCTGTGTCTGGAGGCGTTAGCATGCACTACCAGACGTGGGTTTATTTGATAGCTACACCCTAGGGAACAGTTAGTGTAACTCTGCTGCTTGTAGTGCCCAAGCCATGATGGTTCATGCTGGTGCAAACATCGCTGCGCCTCACTGGATTAGCACACGCTGAACACACCTGCCTCAAGCGCTCAGCCCAAGGATCACCCGTGCCTCTTTTCTTGAAACAATAAACCCTCCCAATTCACTCAGGCATGAAAAAAATCTGCAAGAGTATAATGCAGGTTGAGATACAGACCATGGGATCAAAACAAAATCCAAATACACAGATATCTTTCCCTCCAGATCCTTCTCTCTACAACACCGGCACCGAACTATTCAATACTGATAACAAACAGGCTGCATCCATCACAGCAACTTTTTACTCAGTGGAGGCATTGAAGAAGGCACAAGACTGACAGCTGCCTGTTTCCTCACCTTTCAGGAGAGCCTGGCTCTTATCTAGGGTGTCTCAGTGAGATCTTGCCCTAGGGGAGGTGGGAAGGGGCTGCTGCCCCCCATCCCCAGCAGGGACCATGTCACGCACAAACAGAGGAACAGCCAGTTTGGAGCTGCTGGAAGCTCCTCACAAGCACCTGTGTCACCGAAAGGCTTTGGGAAATATTAGTAGGGCTGTATGGGATGGGAGCTAGGGTAATCTCAGTGCGTACTCAGGAAGGGGAAAGGAAGCTTACCAGCAGTGGTGAATAGTGGGGACAGAGACCTCCATCTCTCCCCGGTGTCTGTCAGCCCAACCACCCAATGAAATATTCCTTTTTACTACAGCACAGCGACAGCCCTCCCCTTCCCCTATGGCCAGAAAGCCCTTTGTGCCATAATTAGACTGTCCTTACCCTCCCACACACATTAGACATCCTGATTCCCTCCCTCTCTTCCTCCTCACCAAGGAAATAATTTCCTTCCTCCAGTAAAAGCCCCCTTCCTTGTCTTCGTCACACCTCATGCCACCCCTTCCTACACCCCTGCATTTCCAGTGGAACTGGAACAACTGGGGAAGAGGCTGGCTGAAAAGTCCTCCTTGCACCATGGGGAGAAGGCAGCCAGAGCCAGGAGAGACCCATAGGTGGGACCTGCAGATCCTGGTGCCCTACCAAAGACGGGCACCAGTGACCACCTCTCCAGCAGCACCCCGTCCCCCCTTGGGTCTTCCCTCTGCAGCAGCACCAGCATCACCAGCCATTTGGTGAGCAGATACTCCTTGAATACCCATTCTTCAGCAAGAACACCACAGGCAGACACCATTTTCTTGTTCCCTTTTGTCTCTATATCCCACTGCCTTATGCAATCACATCATTTATGGAGCCCTATGGTTTCACTTCCAGCTACTCCTTTTCCCAGCATCTTGCCAAGCCCCCGGCCACCCAGCCAACCTCTCCCCTCAGCATCCCCAGCTGGGCCAAAACTACTGCTTGGGGGCCCCAGAACGGGTCCAGATTTTAAGACGCAGCAGTAAGAACAACAGCAAAGGGGTTTAAGTACATCTGGTCCTTTAATGAGTTTGTAGCACGGCCCCTCCAATGCAATCGAGGGGATAGAAGTGAGCAGGAATCAAAGGATCTCTTTGTCACAAACGCGCACCAAATACAATATATCACCAAACCTCAGCTGTCTTACTAGCTTCCCTTCCCAAACACACCCTGGGCCTTGTAAAACAAAAAGAGTCGTTAGACCGTGAGCCTCACCTTAAGGAAGTTTACTGTTGATCTGCAATCTCTTGGTTTTTATCTCTGAGGAAAAAGAGGTGACGCGTCTGGAGGAACCTCTGTTTAAGTCAATCCCTACAGCTCTGTTTGCTTACACACATTCTCCCCCACACTCACCCCTGTGTGCCTCCCCAAGAGTTAAACTGTAAATAAGCCAGCTCCTACTTTCAGTAAAATTCAAATAAAGTCTTTGTCAAGCTGCCCTGGGAATCTAAAGAGTCAGAGCAAAAACCATGGTCTCCAGTCCTTAGAACAGGGAATTAAATGGGATGTCTTTTTCTTTAATTTATTATTTTTCTTTAAGCAGTCCAGTTCTGACCACAGCAATAATTTCGTGCTGAATATTATCATTCCTACCACAAAGGCAGAACAGATGGAATTTCTGTTCATGGTTGTAAGGCAATTCAGCACACTCGCATTGACTGGGTCAATACTGAATTCCTGAGCCTGAATGCTATCAGTGAGTTTGGCCCTCTCAGAAATCCTCTCCTCAAAACCTCAGTGTTTCACAATGTCTGCAACACTGAATGTCTGAAATGAAGCATTCAAGGGCAAGGAAGAGAAGGATTTTGGAATCTGGTCCGTGATTATGAGCACCTTTCTGTTGAATTGGTCAATTATCACACATCACCTCCCAAACATTTATCTTCATCCTAGCAATACTAAGCTTAATAAGAAAAAAAAAATATTCTGAAGCCTGTATTACTAAATCATACAGAGGAAAAGAAATGCAACGATTTAGCAAAGACTGTCTTACGTAAACTTGTACAAATTGACAAAACAGGTGGATGTAAGAGAGCTATAATTAATATAATCAATGTTTAAAATTCTAATCAACCTACAAAATTAAACTATCTTCTTTGCAAAAGGATGTTGAAATCTGAAAAAAAAAAAAAAAAAAATCTGTTTAGCAAGTTCATCATGCACAGAATCAAAAGGAAAGGGGTTTAAATTGAAGCAAATAAGGCTCAGATTAGAAAGCAGGCACTATGAAGCACTTGTAAAGGATGGCCCAAGGAAGCTCAGAGATCTCTATCACTGTAATCCTGAGAACAGGTTAGACAAATTTGGCAAGACAAATAATATATTCATCCATCCTTCCTTGGCTCAGGAAAGAACAAATACTTTGTTCAGTGCAGATCGCTGTTCTGTGTTGTCACAGCTGTGGTATTCATTTGTAATGATACTACCTAGCACTTAAGAAACACATAATGTCTGCTTGACTTTGTGCAGCTTCCTTTCCTCATTTGACAGATAAGAAAACAACATGAAAATTGTCTCATTATAGTTTTTAACGAATCTATAGCAAAGTCAAAGATTCAGGAGTTTCAGCTCCCATTGTCATATTCATTAATGGGATGTAATAGTTCCCCATAATGGGCCAAGCAGAGTTAGGTTGGGTTCTAGAGGCATTAGCTCAGAATTTTCTTGCTATTGTTGGTTTGTTTCAAACAAAATATTGTTTAAAGCAAGCTTTATTTGGTTTGCCTGTAGCAGCCGAACCTGCATAGACATTCCATCTGCCATCATCTTGATATCATAAAAGAAGTCTTCAGAGACTGCTACTGACAGCTTCATGAGCTGACTGTGATGATGCTACATGTCACATGCAATGGAATAGGGAAATGGAGAAGTCAGCTTTTACAAGAAAATTTAGAGGGGAAAAAAAATAAAAAGTTCTTTTAGGACTTCTGCAACTTTAGCATCTTAACTGATTCAAAATACATTTTTCAGACTTTATCAAAAGCCTATAAAACAGCCTAACATCAAGCCATTAAGAAGAAAAATATTTTCCTTTTTTTGACCCTATGCTTCAACTTATTTTTTCTTAAAAAACCAACATAGGTAGTATGTGGAAGGCTTTGATTTTCATGCAGAATTGTATTAGAGGTCAACTCAACTGCATTTGTGTTTCAGAAAAGGGAAACAAAAGACTCACTTTCAACACATGAAGTTCGTCTTAGGAATGGTTTAATATTTCAAGAATTATATTTGACAGATGAATTATGATAAAGCGTAATAGAAACAAAACACAGGAAGCTAACGATGAATGATGCACAGGTAATAATCATGCAAACAAAAAGCTTTGAAAGCAAAACCTAAAATAGTGAGAATTGAAGAGCTATTAATAGAAGAGCTAATGGAAAGTTGCGAGATAAGAAAAGATAAACCTGAAATACTTATGAATGTGTATTAAAGGCATGGAAACAACCTTCGTTCTGCCTCACCACCAACATTTACAGCCTAGGAGTATTTTCCTGAAAAGTAGTTTGCTGAATTGAATGCTGGGAGGATGGAAACAACCCAACATTTATTATATTATTAGAAACCTGAACTTCTTGGATCTGTGTCTTTGGCTACATTTGCCAGGAAGCATAATGGAAGAATAATTTGAAAATTAAGGAACATTTAACTGACAATGACATCATTTTCCATTTTGGTTATAAACGTTTTAAGGTATTTCTAGGTTTGTTGTTATAGGCTTTTTATTTTAGTACCATCATCATACACTATCATATAATATTATTAGCATGTACATGCACATTAGTTTGCAGAAACTGTGGTACATATTTCAACACCTACCTTCAGCAGTTTTTTCCAAGTAACAAGTTAATCACAACTGTGCCCAAGCTTGTCCATTTGTGGTTTGGTTTGGTTTGGTTTGGTTTGGTTGTTTTAAAATTGCCTCTGCTTTAAATTGTAGTTAATCTAACTGCTTGATATGACACCCCTCATTAGGAATGCCAGTAAAGGATGTTCCTAGGAGTACAAGACAGGTCTGTGTGGAGGCTGAGGTCCATAACTGTAAAAGGGCCACCTCAGGCCACACCATATGAGTAGTTCTGGTTGCTGGGCTACACCTGACAAAGCTGAGTTAGATACTTATGGCCTTAAGGAAGAAGGAAGAAAAAGCTAGATACTTATGACCTTAAGGAAGGAGGAATAAATTGATGCTCAGAAGCAATATTCACACAGCCACCATGCTATGGACGTTGAACTTTCTGAAGTCGCATGCATATATGGGACCACAATTTGAAACTCCAGCAAGGACTGAGCTCCCCCAGAACATGCCTTTGGGCATGGGAGCATTGACTTACCTCTTAAAAATACTTTAATTATTATAATAAAGTCAGCAGTAGTGGAGTCTACCTCTTCGCAAGACATGGTTAGAGCATTTCTCCATTTGAGCTTTTTTATGCCACACTTCATATTTTGCCGGAGACAGTGATAACCAAACATTCCTTAGCTGGGGAGAGAAACAGACAGGCCAACCACTTCCCATCCCTCACATGGACCAGGATAAAAGGCATTTATTGAGCAAGAGGATATCCAACAAAAGAGCCCAACATGATTCTGCAGCCCAACAGCAGGGAGACTGAGCTTTGATGAGGAGGAATTTTGGATCCTTCCCACTTCCACAAGCTGTTTACGTATTTTAATCTCATAATTTATTAATTAAAAACACACAAGCAGTCCCAAAGAACAGAGAGAGCCAGTGTAATGAGATGAATAGCAGGCACCAAAGCCCATGAACTACATACTTGCCTTTAATTGTTCCTTTTGACAGTTTATTCGGGAATGTTTGCATATACAGATTAACTGACAACATATATGTGCTGGCTTGAATAAGGAGGAGTAAGATGATCATTAAGGCTTAACATATCGTAAATATGTGGGGCCACTTTTCAGGAAATGATCCTGAAAAGGATTCTTATTATCAATTACTGAGACAGTAAGCTAGGAATAACACAATATTTCAAAAAGAAGCGCTCTAAATCAAATGAGAACAGACAAGAACACAACAAGAGCAAGACATCTGTGCAAGACATTTCCTCTTCACCTCTTTTTCCTTCTTTCCAGTGCTACCACTAACACATGAACCTATCAGGTGCTCAGCTATCATAGATACCAGCAAAGGTTGTGTATTTTATCAAAAAAGTTAACTAATAACAAAAATGTAAATAAATTTCAGACCTTCTAACCAATGAAGAAAAGACAGAAATATTTTATTTTTTTTAGTATACCTTCAAAAATAGATTCTGTTCACAAAAAGCTGCATCATAGTTCATGCTAGTTTAATTATAACACTATAACAAGAAATGGAGATAGGTGGGTATGAGGAAACAAATTGATTGCTAGGCAGGCAGCTGGAAGAAGAAAGAGTAATAAAGTATATTTCTTCTCATTTTGTACTCTTATGAACAAGCAACATCTGTGGTAGCCTCCTCCTTTACCACCACCAGTGGTGGTCAGAGTGGTACATTACATCAAGGTTACCAGGAGTCAGATCTGGAGAGCTCTACTCCACCCACGGGAGCAGCAGCTCGTGAAGAGGTAAGCGACCAGCTGAGGGACAGAACAAAGGATGTGACAATTCTGAAACCCACCAATATGAAAATACACCAGTCTTTAGCATAAGGCATTTCCTTAGGCTCTGCTAGGAAAGGGAGTACAAGAAACTCGTGTATCAATTTGTCAGCACAACCGTCTGATAAGGTTGACTGCATTGGATCTATAGCAGTATTTTGACCTAGCATTGTACTTTCTATCAGAAAGTCTCAATGGAGCATAGAAGAAACACCAAGTTCAACTGTGGAAACAGGAAGTCCCGAGTTGAAACAAGACAAGCCTGAGACAATCAGCAGAAAGAATTGCATATGCTATTTTGAGTTAATACACTGAAGGGATTAAGCAAGGTGTTGTCCCCTGGTTTAGTTGTTGCAAGGGCAAAGAGAGCATTTATTACTGTCTTATCTTGAGCCAGTCTAACCTGTCATGCAGCAAAGGATTATTTCAGTAGCTGGATTCAGTCCCTGCTTCCTGCCCTTTCCTTGTTACCTATTAATTTGAGAGACATCCTCTTTCATAAATGATGGTGGAAGAGCCTACCAGGAAAGACACCGAAGCAGCAGTGGAGAGCCGTTCCAGCAGCAACAACAGGAGACAGGCACTGATTTTCTGTATTTAAGAAGGGAAAACAGAATTAAGACAAAGATTTGCTAACGCACATCCAGTGAAATACCTGTTGGTGACCATGGTCTAACATCACAGCGTAAAACCTGGAGTCTGGTATCACAGGCTTCAGGCCTTATTCTGCTGCAGAACATGATGGGTGATCTGGTAACTGTAGCTGCGTCAATACCTCGGTTTTCCAGTCTGTAAAACTGAGATACTTAGATCAAGCTAATCTGTAAAGTATTTTGAGATCTAGGGGAGTGTGTGCTATGGAGAAGCTCATATTATCTTACACTAACTTTGAATGGGAACTGGATCTAGCTCACGTTGCAATTCACTTTGGTTGGTTGGTTTGGAGGTACCCAGTACCAGAGGCAACCTTAGACCTGGGCTGTTTGAGACCCAGCCTGGTAGGAAGCAACCTCATGCCCTAAAGAGAGATTTTACGTGACGCATGTGATGAAACCAGGCTCGGTTCATGTCCATGTATAAGGTTGCCCTACCCAGGCATGAAAAGCAGGTTACATCAGACTTTCTGAGCATGTAGGGATTAACTGCACAGAAGGTGTCTCACTCAGCACACCACAGAGGTGCAAGCAGGGGTCGATTGTGGCTTCACAACTCTTAAGACCAGGACTGCTAAGTTTTGTTTCCCACAAATAACCCGGCAGCCGCACTTCACTGTTTCCCTTCAGGCTGTCCCTGACTGTGGTCCAACAAAACCAAGGGAAGGGATAATAAGGAAACTTCCACAGAGGGAACGTATGTTGTTACATAAATGCTTCCATAGGCCTGACTACTGTTTCCTGAGAAAGGAAACTCCATTCATCAAGTCTGTAATAAACTGACATCTCATCAGCAGGGGAAACAAGAGGAAGGCACTCGTGAAAGGAGAAATCTGTCCCTCTACATACACGAACTGTTTTCCTTTGCATGCCTAATCTGTGAGGTGACTGAAGTTTTACCCACTAGTGCTATAATACTCACATGGGAAACATTAAGTAAAATATTACAAAATTAAAGTGTAAGAGTTATTGGAAACCAGAGCCGAGCATAATATTAGAATTTTCATCCTGGGGGAAATTCTAATATTTCACCATTTGTTTTCTTCCAAAATTAGGATGGAAATGTTGAAATACCTCTTTTTTTCATAGAATGAACATGTTCTCAGCCGCTTTGACATTAAACTGAATTTGACAAAGGTGTTACAATTTCTCCTGGGAATTGTTGTTAAGGTACCTTGTACTTAGAATCGTGTTAACAAGGGATATTTTAGTTGGGTTATTGAACTAAAGCTGTAAAAAAATGCTTGGGGTCAGGCAGAACATTCATTTCATCCTTTTCTTCTTTCACGTTATTTAACCCTTGTATTCCCTTTAGCAAAAACAGAAGGGGGGAAAAACCCCAAAGAAAAAAGAAAAAAAAATATTTGTTCTATTCTGAGAGGGAAACAAGTTTTGTAATAGAGAAATCACACCATTCCATTTTTGAGATACTCAACAGTGTTCTGAATTTTGTGTCTGATCCTCAAAAATGGTTCTTTTTTTGGTTAAATGAGAAAACTAATTTTGGTTCTCATGTTGTTGCCAAAACTAATTATTAATACGGATTCAGTAAATGGTTTCAATTGATCCACAACTGAAATTATCAAGAAAAAAAAAATTCACTGAAAAGACCTATCTCTTTTTTAATGTCTTCATTCTTCATAGGCTTCCTGATTTCATTGCACACCCCCATAGCTGATCTTCAGTCTCGGAATTTGAAATGCTCTCCCGGCATATTTCAACACGCTGACTACCTAGCAAGTAGCATCCTGGGAACTTACTATTTTTGTCTCTTCAGGAGGTGTACTTCTTTTGTCTTCATTTTGTGTTGCTGGGTGCTGCTTACTGGGTAGATCGCTTTTGTTATCAAAGAATTGCTGGTATGTTGGCTGAAGTCTGTTGGCTTACTGAGTGGAGGAAGTAAGAGCAGAATGGAAAAATCTCAGAAAAATGCCCTTACGGGGGTGAAAAGGTATCTTGCTGCAATTAAATGCACACTAAGGCACTTGAGAAGCAAAAAGAGAGGACCCCACTGTTCAGATTCTTTTTGCAGATTTAATCAGACTAGAAGTTTTCACTTACAGATCATTCATTGATCTTCTGATGTTAGTTTAGTTTACTGGTACGCCTAAGGTCTCAGGCCCTATTTATTCAGTAGAAAAATAGGGCCTGAGACTTCAGATGTCTATACACACATTTTTTTTAAAATCCCTGTTCATATTTTTTTTGCTGTTCTCATACAAAGGCTAAAGGTTATTGTTTTAGTTTAAACATAATATTTTCATGGTTCATAAGAAAATCTGTATTGGTTTGCATTTTTGGCAACTTTCATTATACCCCAGTGATTCCTAGAAGTCCTTGTACTTTCCTGTTGGTGAGAGATACTTTCCATAAAATAACACAGTATGAAAATAGTAATTATTAACTCACTGTGATGTATTTTGTTAAGGTGCAGAGAGCATATTCAAAGGACTGAGTCCATTCAATGTCCAGTTTTGTGGCCATATTTTCCAGTTTAAAATTATTAAGTTGCAAAATGTACTTTTTAACCAGTATTAGAAGTTTGACTGATGAGCAAGTTAGGAGCTAGTCCTCATTAGTTGTAACAGCCCCATGCCCCTCATGTCTGACAGGCAACTACAGTTCAGCTGATTGAGGATTTTAAAGGGTCTGTGCCTTGCAGAAGGGTTATACTTTGAAAACAACTCTAAAAATTGGTTCAGAAACTCCGGTTCAGAAACTCCAACGCTTTGCTCTGACATGTTGTTGAGGTTGATACCTGCATACAGTATTTTTGAAGGCTAATGAAATTAGATATTCAGACACTGATGCAAAAGAACTTTTCATACCTTTTCTTCCAAAGGATCCCCAAGTTGTTACAAATGCGTAGATTCAGCAAATTCTAAATAACGCCCATAAGAAGCCAGCCTCATATGCCACACGCATGCATAACGCTGCTCAACGGAGTACCTTTCTGAGAGGGGTAGGGGTATGGTCTAGGAGATACCCTACATATACAGAGAAGACTCATCAATTCGACAAGGCTAGCTCCTGACGTGGTGAAGTTAAACTTGTCAGCCTTCACTCAGACTGCATGAGCTTAAGACTTGGGCATTGTAGATGAAAGGCGATCCAGCTTGAATTAGGGGAATTACTCCTCAAAACTAACTTCAGGTCCTGCGGCCCTTCACTGACAATAGGTGTAGTTCCAGAAGAGCAGCACTTGTTCCCAACAGGTGTTTAACTTTATGTCCCTGAATCCTACTGTGCTGAAGCTGCTACCACAAGCCTTCCTAGGATAAGGAATCCTAGCCTGTTGACTAGGCTAAGGAAGGCTTGTGTCTTTGCAAAAGGTCCCTATGTCTTGCTGCATTTAAGATGGTGTTTGTGCAGGACCATACATGGTCAGCTTGCGTGTGAACCTGCGGGAAGAGTACATGCATAGTTGTGTTGCAGGTAGGTTTACTGTGGCTATTGAATATTGATAAATGTAATTTTGTCTTTTTGTAGAATTCACCCCATGAAAGAAATGGAATTTCATTTCTTTAATGCTCATAATCTCTCAGGAATTATTTTCTCCAAGAAGTCCCTTTTGAATGCCCATATCAAATTTATATCTTCTAAGACTGGAATATATTAATATATTTTCAGTATATATTTTAAACAAACTGAGAATGTTTACAATTTCATATGCCTGGCTTTACAAAACCCTTATTGACTTGCAGAAATCCATATACTAAAGCCCATTATAAAACAAAAAGACATAACAGGAATAAATAATTCTAATAGTATGAAATGTGTATTTTACAGACCTATACCCTATAGCGGATTTTATATCTCACCAAAAAAAGTTTATTGTTGCTCAATTTTCTGTGCATGTTTAGCTCAGACAACTTTTGAATCGTTCCTTAAAGTGCTTGAAAAGATATCTACCAAAAATTACCTCCAGAGTCATCTCATGTAACGTGTTACTTTGAAGTAGAGAGCAGAGCCATGAGCAAGAATACAGAGCAAAAGACAATACTGGTAATCTTTTACATAAAAATTTCACACAGAGATCCAAAGCAAGTAGTAGTATATCCATTTCACAGACGGAGAAAGCAAGAAGAAGGAGCTTCAGCCTATATTCTTAGGATTTTTATTTCCTTTCCCCTGGCTTTCAGCTTGGATACATACTTCAGTTTGGAGCTGTAGGGTTTACAGAACAGCATACAGTAAAGTCAAATATTAAAGCAGATTAAACAGTGCAAACCAGTGAAGATTATGAATGGAGGCTCTACATCAAACTGCGTAAGGGCACACTGTAGGAGACAAGCTTTAAAGGAAGGATTGATTATTAGCAGGATAACATTATGAGAAGCAAAGGCAAATGCTGTGAATTAATGCAGTGCATTTAACTACAGCTCTGAAAGGCTGTACCTGTCTTAGTATTTTGACCAGTCAGTGAAATGAAAAAATCAAAATCCATGCTTAGCAGAAAATCACCTGCTACCTTCCCATCAGCAGAACTTTATATGCTGCCCTAATAATAATAATGGCACATGTTCACCATAGACTGTGCAATTCTCATGAGTAAAAGCCCAAAGTCAAGAGCTTCATCACACTGAAAAAGGAAAAATAACTATTGATATGCTGGACATGTATACTAGAAGTTGTACGCTCATAGTCTACTAATGAAAATGGAGACATTGCCACATATTTTGAGAGAAGCAGAAGCAGACCTGAACTGCTTTAATTAGAACAATAAAAAGAATGAATACCACATTACCACTTATATTCACAAATTCTGTTTCACTTCTCGTGTTCCAGGTTCCTGTCCCTTTACTTAAAATATTTCCACTGCTCTAATTTTTCTTCTCCTTCTTTCTTTTATAACTACGTTGTCTGGACATGTTGAACAAGTTATTCTTATCTATTGACTTCAGTTTATTAGGTAAATTCTGAACATGCCAAAACCACTCTTACAGATTGAGTTAGATAATGTGTCTGGTATCATATTTTGCAGAACACTTAAATTACATATGTAACACATACATACTGTGATTTAATTATTTAAATATATTCACTTTAATATGGTTTCCAAATTCAAATGTTTCCCCCCCACCCCAAGAGCAAATGCCATTTAATCTACTGATCTTTATGTCAAGCAACTGTGGGTACAAAATGAGTATTGTATATATTTTACATTATATCAGAACCAATTGGCTTGAAATTTTCTCAAGGGAGAAATTAGGGGAAAAAAATCCCTTGAAATAAAATATTTCTATGAATCTTGTATAATTCTTAAGGAAGAATCTTTCATAATGATCTCATAACCTAGGTCATGTTATTTCTGAAATGATAAGCCTATACGCTCAGCTTTGCAAGCAGTAAAAAACTAAGCCAAAGGTAGTAAATCGTCAGCTCCAAAAGCTGAATTCCTGAATGAATCATAATAATAAAACTACACTTGCAGGAATGAGGGAAGAATATAGGATGTGTTTCATCTTTTAATACCTAAAGTTGAAAGAAGTGGTCTTTTCATACTGTAACTTGTATTTCAAAAGTTTCATCATATAACATTTGAAAGAGCAAAAGCACCAATACCACGTGTTGCCTGAACGATTCAGTGCAGCTACTCCTTTCTGTTCCAGCCAAGGCTAAGCAACCTTGGGAAGCAAAAGCAGCTTTGGTAGCACCCAGATAAGCTGTATCCAGAGACACAGAAAGCAACTGTGTCTCCCCAAACACAAATTCAGCTTGGAAAAAAGCAATAGCCCAAAGCATCAATGAAAAGGAGGTAAATATCTTGCCTCTGCAACCCAGTTTGCAATTTCTAGATCTAAGTATTGTGAGAGAAGATCCTATCTAATCCCTAAACTGCTAATTCTTCCCCATTACTGAACAGGGAAGTACTTCAGCCTCCCCCAAAATCCACCTCCTCTACCTTTCACTACAAATACGTCTTCCATTTTGAAATTCAGATTCTTCCTACTATTTACAGTCTTTTGGAGTTCTTTGTGGATATTTCTTTGACTTAGTTTCCTCTTCTCTTAAGCTTTCTCCCATTCTCCCTTCTATTATTTTTTTATATACCTACAGGCGAGTCTGGAAAGGCACCGTACCGCTGAGATTTTCAGTCTGAAATACTTCTGCAAGGCTCCACCTCCTAGCAAGGCATTCAGGCACTTCGATAGCATGCCCTTAACAATAGCAGTTATTAGGAGCTACATTGCAAGTGCTCATTTTCAGTTAACAGTCTGTCTAAGCTCCTGTAAAACTGTAGAGTTATAAATCACTTCACTCTGTTATTATAAAAAAGTGGTAGCACACAATTAGCAATATAATTATAGAATTATTGTGCTCCACAAATTACACAGCCAGGCCCCCAACACACATAGCTGCAGGGCCCCAGTGCACCAGGAGATTTTTTTTTCTTCTAAAGCAACAGATGTGTCAAGATGGATTAGAAAGCTTTTTCCAGATGCAGGATCTTAGGGCTTTTCTCCTTGTTTTTTTTTGGTTGGTTTTTTTTTTTTTTTTTTTCTGCCAAATCTGTTTTATCTTTTGAAATGTCTTCTCTAAGAAAACACACAAATCAAGATACGATTAAGAGGTAGCTGAAGGCAGTGTGGCTCAGGTTAGGACTCCCAAAATTTAGCAAGCCTAGCTTGCATCTTGAAGTGGAGATGCTTGTGTGGTACTCGGCTAAGAGCCAAGATGCGAGCACATTCTGGAAAGTGCTCACAGCCCTTCTTTATAGAGGGGAGCCGAAGGCCAGCTTGCTTCTTTTCTCAGAAGACATCCCTCCGAGCTGGGAACATGTACAACTTGCTCTGAAGAAGAGCGGAGTGACTTGCTGGCACCAGTGCTGCAGCTAAGGACACCCCTTTCTCCAGAGCGGGGCCCACCCAACCTGCTTGCCACACACTGGCTGCCAGGAGACAATAAAATACAGCACTTCTCCCAAAACTTTAGTTAAGCCTCGTTAACTGTAAAAGGGTCGTGAGACAAAACTGTTGGCTATTTTATGAACATACGCAGTTAAAAAGGGCGGTAGCACCTGAGTTCTATTTACAGGGACATAAATGCAGGTAGGCAGACAAATTAACCCACAGACCTGCAAGGAAAGTCAGAAGTTGGTTACCCTTCACAAAACCCGACATTGCCAGGAAGGTATGAGGATCACTTGGGTTATCTGTTCACCTAAAACATTTTAACACAGAACCACAGCCCTAATCACAATTTTAACATTGCAGCAAATATTTCTAAAACAGGATCCAGTCTTTCCTTTTATAATAGGGCGTGAGAGGGGGAAAAAAAAGTAATTTTTCTTTTTTTTGCCCTCTCATGGTCAAGTAGCTGCTGTAATCTATGCCCTAATTATAAAAGAGTGGGACTCACCAGGATGGATTTGCATTCACCAAGAGCAAAAAAACCAAAAGCAGCAGGTGCTGCATCCAAAGCACCTTTGGTAACTCCCCGTTTGAGACACGATGGGGAGTTTGGGGAACTTTCAGCAAGGGAGAGAGAGCAAAAGGAAGCAGTACAAAGTAAGCAGTATTGCAAACATGTCTAGGGAGACAACAGGCTAAAACGCAGAAGGATTTCCAGGCTGCAGTGGGCTGTGGATCTACTCCAGTCAGAAGGCATCCTGTCTCACTGCCTGGGTTCAGTTTGCTACATAAGTGCATGCTATAATTAGTCTGATAGCTGTGCACCTACTTTAATGAGTGGCAAAGCAACTGCTGGAATTGCCTATAGCTGGACTGGTGTGTCAGCCTATAAATTACAGTTCTGTTGCCTGCACTTTGGAGTTATAAATCCTAAAGACCTTTCTCTGCAATTTGCTAATTATTGCAATTTTGATAATTTTATCTGACCACCTTTTTACCAAACAAAAGATATATTGAAGAGTTTTACTAGTTTAAACTGGTTCAGGAGTTAAAAAGAAAAGCATTTAGCACTTCCACCCTGCTTTTCAGCGTGTGAGTGCTGAGTGAACACACGGGTATCCAACCGTTCATTTAGCAGACTGCTCGGCAGAGGAACGTCAGTCTCACAGAAATGAGTACACAGATGAAGAGATAATTTTGTTAAAAGGAAGCAAATTCTCAGACTGCTCCTCTTCCAGACATTTGGAGTTTTTTTTTTTCAGCATTTTTGGCATTCACAGAATCACAGAATCACAGAATGGTAGGGGTTGGAAGGGACCTCTGGAGATCATCCAGTCCAACCCCCTGCCAGAGCAGGGTCACCCAGAGCAGGTTGCACAGGAACGCATCCAGGCGGGTTTTGAATGTCTCCAGAGTTGGAGACTCCACCGCCTCTCTGGGCAGCCCGTTCCAGTGCTCTGCCACCCTCAAAGCAAAGAAGTTCCTCCTCATGTTTAGGTGGAACTTCCTATGGTCGATGCCTGAAGAAAAGCACCTTCTTCAAATGGCTCTCCCTGGCAGTCCCTGCAGTCCGGTGGCACAGCCCTGCTCCCGCAGCAAGTCCCTGAACGAGAAACTCAGGAATCTGCTCTTCTCCATCAAACCCTCAATGACCTTCACCTGCCCTCGCTTTCTGCAGTTCAAGCCCTCATCACTCTGGTACCCCCTGTATATATTTTGTCCCTGGCTGAAGGAAGAATACGTGTCATGGATATGATTGGGCCTCAAAGAGAGATTTGAGAGAGGTTAGCACTGTTCTTCAGCTGTGGACGTCTAAGTAAAAAAGCCAATCCTAATGTGCCCCAGACACTTGTACTGTGACTTCCTATTTAAACCTTATCAGCTTTACCAGGATCCAAAATAGAAGACACCAGCCTCACTAATGCAGGCGCCTTAGCACTCTGTGGTGTTGAGCTGTGACTCCACCACTGCCAAGGGGTCAGGCAGCAAGATCGAGTTTTCCAGGGAGCAAACCTATACGGATCGCCTGCACCACTACTACGGGTACCCTGGCATCTGCTTTCCTCCTCTGGCTTTACGGTTCTCAAATATTTATCAATGTAATGGTAAGTGGTACAATGCTCTGTGTCTAGAATAAAGAAAGAAAAGCACATCATTGAACATGCATATCCAGAGCTAACGAGAGCTAATTCCCTCTTAATTAACACCTCACCACTCTCTCCCCTCATCAAAAAAACATCAAGGAACTGGCGTCTTCCTCTCGCCAATTCTTATTAAATTATCTGGAAGCTCATACTAGATTATTACAGTGGATCCATCTGGTCATATTAACCACTCTCGCCAAGTCCTTGCCCTCTGCATAACTTGTCTGTTCCTACTGTGAGAAGAAAGGCAGCTCATCTCACATGGCTGTGGTACGGTGCCTGGTGGAATGGTTTCCAGCATCGGTGTGCCCTAATGAACACCCACAATCCCAACTCCCTGGCACCTGGCACTGGGTACCAGGGTGAGGTGTCAAACCCTGCCCCGCACCGAAAAACACAAGCAGAGCCATTTGTGAGTTGCAGTCCTTTTCAGCCTGCATCTAAGCATCGGGGAGTGCCTTTGAGGAAACAGCAATTCATAATTGTTATTACTTTCCTTTTACAAAATTCCAGCATAGAACTATGGGTGCACAGTAGCTATAAAGGCAAAAAAAATCAAGTGTGGATACTCCATATCAGCAGGAGGAATACTACTTCTGCACTTAGGCAAGAAGACTGCCCCCAGGATCATGGGAGAAAAGATGATGTGATTGGGATCATCTAAACCCAGGTGTCTTCTCTGAGCTTGGACTACAAGCTGGTACGCGAGCCATGATCTCATGCAACTGAGAGGGAGTGACAGTGTCAGAAGGAAGGGCAGTGACTGGAAAGGTTTGTTCTGTACCTTTCTAGTTGCCACTAGACTAGATTTTCTAGTCTTTCCTTGTAGGGCAGAGATTAAAAGATGTATCCCAAATCATGTAATATCTATGTGAAGAAATCCCAACTGTTCCTGGTGCCCTCTGTAAGCACTTTAACTCTTCTAGCAGTAACAGTAAAAAGAACCCTTAGAATTACAGTGTTGTTTGCTTTTCACACTGCACGTCAGTAAAGATTATTCATTGTGAAGATTAATACTAACCAAACCAGACTATTTAGTTGCAAATTAGAAGAAATCGTCATTATCTGCAGAGGGCTTTGTAATTTCTTCCTATGTGTCCTTTCTCACACCCAGCTTGGGCCGCTACGTGCCTGTCTTTGTGAGCCTGGGGATAGCCAGCAAAATCCCCACAGCTGACTGCTGTGCAGGGACAGGAATGCGGGACAGCTCTGGGTGAACTTCGATTTCGGTTTTGCCATGCATTGTATTATTCCTGGCTCAATTTTTTTATTTTTGTTTCTTACTAATTTTCTCAAAACTTGTTATTTGAGATTTTACTTCAAAATAATGAAGCTGAGAAACACCTTACTATTGGTCTTTCTAACTAATTAAATGTGGTAGAAATCCTACTTATATTGGAAAATTTGGCCAATAAATTAAATAAAGAAGCTGACAAAATTATATTTATCTTTAAAAATAATTAATTGGTCATACACACTGCAAAAAAAAAAATGCTGAATGCTCAGTGCTTAAATTCTCTCTTCATAGCTTATAGCTTCAGCCTGAATCATCAGGTTTGAAATAAAAAATAAAACAACTCCTCTGCCCTCTGTCCCTTCCCAGTTTTCATCGTTATTTATTAAAATCAGGTATAAGCAAAACCACACTGAATACTCTTGCACTCAGATTTCATTGAAAGAATCTGGACGTTAAAATGGATTCAAAACACTGAAGACAAATCTATACAGAAATCTGTAAGAATCTCTGCAGCCCACACCCAGCGACACACATGATTAATTTTTTGGGTAAGTTTTTTAAGAACTGGATTCAAGCTACATTTCCTGGTCTCTCATTCCCATTTTTGCTGGATATGGGCCCAAGTCAAGACTGTCGGTCCAAATAAGTCCTCACCTGTAGTGAGAGTAAGTCCCAGTTCCCACGCTGAGCCTTGCTCTTGGCTCCTTAGAAAATTTCAATGCCCTAACCTTTGCAAATTATCAATTTACGTCTAAACCTGCTCTTAAAACATTTTGCATCAGTAGTCTACCAGATTACCATCAGACCATACAAGAGGATAGTCTGAAAGATTTCAAACTGTTTCGCAATCAGACATAAATGCCTATGAAATTGGGATTAACAAATGCCACCGCTGGTTAACACCCAATCATGAGCTATTTTGCCTCATTAAATCTCTTCTCTCTAAACCCAGACAGGAAACAGAGTTAAGGAGGTCTCAAAAGCATAAGTAGAAGCCAATTTTGAGTAAGAGGGAGAAAAACAGATGACAATGCATAATTATATGAATGAAATTATTTTTTAAATTGTTGGTGATTTTTAAAGAGTTTGACAATTCCTCTTCAGATTTTTCACCCTTTTCCTCTCCTATTTCAAGAGTAATCTGGAAATCTCAGAAAGAAATTTTAGAAATTTCTACAAAGTTCACTTTTGAACTCAAGTCTGGAGGGAGATGGACTTTCATTATTATTTTTGTGACTTCTTTCTTTCTATGAAAAAATGCCAAATATTCACTTCCCGTATGAGTTATTGGCATTTGAAGTTCATCTGTGAGTTGGTGTCTAGCAATGTACGAAGGGAGAAATTTGCCCTGAAGAAATTCAACTGAAGCATACAAAAACAGAGATTAATTCAAAGCTATGAGATGAATATTCCGGAAGCTATATGTTTTGATATGGAAGCGAGACCTTAATGCCACAAAATATGATAAATTTATTTGTTTGCTCTGTCATGGCCCTTCTGATTTTTCAAAGATAATTTGTAAAACCATCTTCTATGTGGCCAAATTAATTTGTTCCAATTACATTAGAAGAGCACAAGAGTGAGAGCTGCCCCAACATAATGCGTTCCTTTAAAACGACAAATAAAACTGCCTGACTGAAAGTCACAACTCTTAGGGAAAAAAAAGGAAGTTGTAAGGAGGGAGTGATATCTGCAGCAGCTCTTAGCAAGGATGAACAAGTTCCAGTGGGAAAATAAAGGAATGCTTCCTTTTCTAAGGAGAAACTAAATCAGAGTAATTTGCTTTGATGTTGATGGAAAACTACTGTATGCTTTGAAAAGCTGGGACCTAATAGACTGCTATTCGACTGGAATCGCAATGGTCTGAATGAGAGGAGGGAGGTGTATGTGAGAAGAGGGGATGGGCAGAAGAGGTCACACGCGACAAAGCACAGACAGGGTTGTTGCCCCCAGTGATGTAAAAAGGAAACGGTCAGCTGAGGTTCAAATCAGCTACCCCCAGGATTTCATGGCTATTGTTTATAACACTTTGTAAAGATTATTTATTTAGTGTTAATTAAAAAATTCAGCTCTAAGGAAAAAAAAAAAAAGCAGATGTAAAAATAATGTCTCTATAGAGATTGAGGTGGCCCATGTGGAATTTCAAAGGCAGGAAATTCATGAAAACTGTCATACAGCGGAACTGTCAAGCATTCAGTAATATCAGCTACTTAAGGAAAATGCTCCGTATCTCAGAGGCAGAATGTGCCACTGACTCCTACTCGCATTTAACGGTAACTTGTTCTAAATTCATGTCCATGCATTCAACTGTTCTACCCAGTATGTGAGGTGCTATTGTTGAAAATGTTCCCTTTATTACCAGAATGTATTACTAAATGCTATAACTAAATACACACTGTAGCATAGAATGTACGCTACACACTCAAAAGACAATACTGTTGCCAAGCTTAATATCTATGTGGTTTTTTTTTTTTAATTAAGAAAAGAACAGCAACAAGCAATAACAGAACTATAACACCAAATTGTTATATTTATTAATAAACTATCAATTTGACCCATTCCGACAACCATGAATTACTGGTGGCTGATGAGTGTGGCCTACAGCTCCTCAGATGACAGAAGTGGAGCAGAGCTGAATTCTGCCTCAGACCCAAAGAGCAGGAAGAAACCTTACATTAGTTTTTCCTCTATAATTAGCTAAAATAATTCTATTGCCATTGTTGCCATTCTTCTCTGACCAGCTCACCTTATTTTAGTATATTTAACTTTCTAGCTTGCCTTTGGTTAAGGATATCGTTCTGCCCCTTATTACACATAGGGATGGGCCAAGAAAAACAGTGATTTGCCCCGTATTTGTTACTTGTGCTCTAACTCAAAGCACAGCGTGATCCAGAATATATAGGAAGTGCTGTCAGATGCAAGATGCTAATGGCACTTCTTCTCCTTAGTGCAACACACTTAATTTGGGATGGTCTTGAGTCCCTCCACTACTTCCCTTCTTGAAGGAAGGAGGAGCACCTGTCAGAATTAAGCCCATATTTTGCTGATTTAGTGGAAGCAGACTACGATCCCAGAATTCCTTTAGCAAACCCTTTATGTTACCTGTACAATTCTTTACTCTGATCTACCACTTCCATGGGAACAGTGTACCCTAAGCTTATGTAGTGGTTTAACCCCAGCCAGCAACTAGCCACCCGCTCCCTATCCCCTGGTGGGATGGGGAGACAATCAGAAAAGTAAAAGTGAGAAAAAACTCATGGGTTGAGATAAAAACAGTTTAATAGGCAAAGCAAAAGCCACACACGCACAAAAGCAAAACAAGAAACTCATTCACTGCTTCCCATCGGCAGGCAGGTGTTCAGCCATCTCCAGGAAAGCAGGTCTCCATCAAGTGTAACAGTTATTTGGGAAGACAAACACCATAACTCCAAACATCCTCCCTTCCTTCTTCTTCCCCCAGCTTTATATGCTGAGCATGACATCATATGGCATGGAATAATCCTTTGGCCATTCCATTGTTCTGTCTAGGCTCCTGTACGAGGATGATCAGAGGGCTGGAGCACCTCTCCTATGAGGACAGACTGAGAGAGTTGGGGTTGTTCAGTCTGGAGAAAAGAAGGCTCCGAGGAGACCTTATAGTGGCCTACCGGTATCTTAAGGGGACCTACAAGAAAGCTGCTGAGGGACTTTTTAGGATGTCGGGTAATGGTAGGACTAGAGGGAATGGATTAAAACTAGAGATGGGTCAATTCAGACTGGACGTTAGGAAGAAGTTCTTCACCATGAGGGTGGTGGGACACTGGAACAGGTTGTCCAGAGAGCTGGTGGAAGCCCCATCCCTGGAAGTTTTTAAGGCCAGGCTGGATGGGGCTCTGAGCAGCCTGGTCTAGTGGGAGGTGTCCCTGCCCATGGCAGGGGGGTTGGAACTAGGTGATCTTTAAGGTCCCTTCCAACCCTAACAATTCTATGATTCTATGATTCTATTGGAAGCTGAAAAAAGTCCTTGAAAAAATGTTGTAAACATCACCTGGCAACAACTAAAACCATATGCATTATTGACATTCCTTTCATATCAAATCTGAAACACAGCAACCACTAGAAAGAATATTAGCTCTGTCCCAGCTGAGACAAGGACAGCTTACCAGCATCACCTTCACTCATCTCAACCCAGGTTTACTGAGAAATACATAGGCATTTTTAGCAGGACTGCTTCACAAGATTGAAAGAATGGGATTTAGACACAAGCACAGAAAGAAAAGATAAATCAGTAAATCATAACTCAAAAGAAAATCCTCAGCCATACTTAAGAAAGCTCCTGCCTGTTTGTTTCAGCTCCGCTCTGCAAGAACTCCTGTCTTGCCTCTCCTTGCTGTAGGTCCTGGGACCTTGAATTTGGAGAGACATCCTTACCTCCCCAGATTCTTCCTATATTCTGGAGTCAGGTTTTCCCGACGATTCAAGTGTCCCCTGACAATCTGACTAGCTCAGGTTTTCTGATTATTCAGCAGAATTTCTCCAGCCCAAGTTTGCATATAGCCATTCAGGAACATGTGATGTAAATATGAACACTGATGGGACTGGTCAACTTATGTGTTTAAAGTGTCTCTCCTACTCTCCTTAGTCAGCCCTGCTGGCTGACTGCCTCCACCCAGTCCAGATTGCTCTTTTGGTCCACTAGAGATTACTAAAACACTCCTATTAAATGTCATACAATGCATACATTTTGTCAAGTTTGTGATCTGGGTCCCTTGCCAACTTTCTGTGGAGACCACACAATGCTTTCAAATATATGGGAAACACTCTAAGAAGTTAGGAAGAGAAGTCCAACTCTACAGGACCACACCGAAGATCCATTTAGTTCAGTAGCTGATTTCAAAAAGTAGTGAATATTTTGGAACAGAGCTAGAGACAAAGGCAAGCAGATGGAGGTGTTTCCCTTGTATATTCTACCAATTCCTGGCACTGCACAATCTAGGACTTCCTGAGCCAACAGTTGCATCAGCATCTTAATGTTTAATAGGCCTGGGTGGAGTTTTCTTCCATGAACTTGTCTCATTGCTGTGCTTGGAAATGCTAGAAAGGCAAGCTCTCCCCCAGCCATTTGCTTTTACTGGGGTTCCCATGACACAGAAGGCGGTGAAACCCACAAGATGTTTCAGCACTTCAGAAGATAAGTACCTGGAAGAGAGACAGCTGGCTCAGCTTCAGTCTGGATGAGAGCTCGGTGGTGCTGCTAGATGGAAGAAAGCCTTTCAAGGGTAAGCCACAAGCCTGGAATTAGATTTTAACTGAATGCATCTGCCAGCCTGTGTTTACAAACCACTGCACATTTGAGGCAGCTTTCTCAGATGCCAGATAACCAAACGACAGCACCCAAAACCTTTACCTAATGAGCAGACATGTAATTTCGGATCATGAAGAAGAGTGGCCAAGCCCATCCACCCTTTCATCACACCAGACCTGAGCTCAGCAGGGGGACCAGTCATTAGTTTCAGTCAGCCTAACATGTAAGGTTAAGGGCGTTGGATTAAACAGTCTAATGATAATAAGGGTGTAATCTACAGGATTAACTACCAATTGCAGCGTTCTTCCAAGAAGTGGGCAGCATGAATTTGTATTTAAAGATGCAGGTGATCCAGCTACTGAAAACAGTGCTGACTGACCCAAACCTGGCACTCTGCAGACCCCAAGGCAGAATACGCTGCCTGTGGCTTCCTCCATCCATAGCAAGGAGTGCAGAGTCTCCACATCTATACAGCAAGGTTCAGACTTGCAAACAAACACACAGCACAGACAACAAATGATACATCCCTGAAGGGAGGAGAGAATACAAACGTCTCCGAAGAAGTGAAGTCCATGTGGGACCCCATTCCAGGAAAAAGGTTGCATCTTTCCCTCTGTGTAACCGCAAAAACATTTGTAGCCATACAACAAGCCTGTAGATGGACTGAGCATGCTCACAAAAATGCACTAAAAATATATCCTCGTATTTCTGATGAAGACTTTTCTCCTAAGGCATACAGCTCTTGGGAACCCTGGTGGCACCTAGACACTCACAGATAGGTTTCCAAAGTCACCATGTGGGCACAAAGACAGAGTCCCTCGGATTCTAAGAAGACAAAAACATAGGAGGCGGAGGCACTGAAGGACTTGCCAGGAGTCACAAATGCTCAAAATCACAGAGAAGAAAAGCCATCCTGCTTCACTTGAATTCCAGGCTGCTTCCCAACGTATGCAGTCCCAGGCTCTGCACAAAATTCAAGCCATATGAAGGACAAAGAATTGGTATAAAACCTGAGAGTAATGAAGATAAGCCATGGACAATACTGGGAAGAGGAAAGTAAAGTGGATATTCATGGCATAAACTTCATAACAGCCAAGAAAATCACCAAGAATCATTTCTATTAGCACAAATAGATTAAATTGATATATATTTGTACATCTCTTCTCCAAGAACAATTACTTAAGCCCATGCTGTAATGCAAACCAAATGCAAAGGGAAATTGTCAGACAAAAGCATACAGAAAAAAAAAATAAATATATGTATATATACATATATATATTTAAAGGAATACTTTAGAAATATCTCCTGGAAATTGCATTTGAACTCTTCTTTCCAGGCTAAGCTTCTTTGTCCTGAAGTCAAGACTTTAAAAAAGCTATGCTGTGAAAAGCAATGAAAGAACTCACCCGTAATATTTGATTTCATGGATAGCTGTAATTTTATTTTCAGTGCTTTCACACTCCTGCTAGATGGGTGCATTGTCCTCTTAGCATTTATTCAACACCAAATTGCCTCAAATATCGTTTAGCTGTATACCAGAAATTGGGTGGAGTGCTCACCACATCTTTCAGCTTAGCTTTCAAATATTTGCAGAAGGAACCACTTGCTTGTATATGTGGAAACTAAAATCCTAACATATAGTGGGAGACTGTACAATATGCTCAGCCCTAGAGCAGCAGTCTTTGTAGCATGATCCAAGCAATTGCAGGAGCCAGCTCACTTTTCAGAGCACCAAGAGAGAACGGTTATAAAGAGTGTGGATGGCTGCTGTTTGCACCTGAGTCTCCTAAGACCACTATCCTTTGCAAGGTTTGCTATCAGTACTGATGGAGGAAGAAGGAAGACCAAGGCACCAAATTAACCCTTCATTCTGGTGGTTTAACATCAAGGTAATGCCATTGGTTTCTCCAGTATGCACCATTACGACATACTGCAGGCCTAACATAAATCTGGTTAGGGTTATGCTGGGAACACCAAATTTCCATCCTAAAGAATAAAATTGCTGATGAAGATGGTCACAAAAGGGCCGACCCTGCATTCCCCCAAGCTCTCCTTCATATCAAAGGGTTTTGGAGGGTGGCAATGCAGGAACAGATCCCAAGTGTAACCAATTTTTTTCCAATGAGGGAAACTTTAAGCCTAATCCAAAAAAAAAGCACAGGGGGAGAGAGACACTGGTTTGAAATAAATTCTTGTTCTCCATCAACCCCCTACATATGAATTATTGCAATGCCTTCATGGATATTTTTAATTCTCTTGTTATATAAAAACATATACTTTCAGGAAAAATGGGAGGAAGATCCTGCTTTTAGAGAAAGCATGCTGATTCCCAAAAGACTGGAAATGAGCTTCAGGAGTAATTTGTCTTAATGCAAATCTAAGCCATGGCTATTTTTGATGCAGTGGCTGAACTCATAACTTATAGAATGAAATAGAAACATTTGTCAAGAGCTGCAAACCAATTGTTGAAAGGCGTGTATTTGTCATGGGATGTTAAATATAAATTTACACAAGTACAGAAGGGTTTGCTGTGATGAGCCCTTTACAGAAATAGTTAATTAGTGTTCAATTCCAGCTTCATTCACGGCAATTAGCAAAGCCCATCTTAGTAAAGTGTCTTTAGCAGCCAATATTTGTCATCTGGAGAATGGAACAAATCACATAAACCCAGTTATGAATATGGGAGTGATTTAGAGTTTATTAATAATACAAAGAACAAACCTGTTTTCTGTGACTTCAAGAAATGATTGTAATTTGCAGATTGCAATACAAAATGAGATGGAGCACAATGATTAATCTGTGAGTTACAGAATAACTACTATACATATAACAGATGTCTGCTGTGACAAGCGGCACATTACCTCCATGTTTATATTAAGGAAGAAGAGGGATTCAACTGTTTTATATGGGAGAGTTGTGGGAAAGATCTCAGAAAGCCCCCTATGAGAAGGTGGGGAATTATAAATATTTGCAAGTGTTTATTCAGGTGCCAAGTACAGTACACTGGTGAAACATGGCCTGAATGCAAAGGGGAGCGAGGGGGAAAACATCTGATCTAAATGTTACTGGATTCATTTCACTGGTACGGATATTAACTCAGCTCATCTCACTTGGCCCACAGCAGCCCTGAACCAAAAGTTGCATGTTCATTAACATCAGCTGTACAGATGACAGGACTTTTCAAGATAAAATTTTGCTGGAGAAAGAATACTATTAAAGGCAGTTACTTCTGAACAATTAGAAACACAGGAAGAAGCTTATCAGCATAAAGGTGGGTGGGTGTCAGGCTCTTTGGAGAGTTGGCATCAGCTACCCTTCTGCTTTCCTTGTGCTAAGCTTTGGCTTTGACAGCAGCTGATGCCTTTGCTCTTCTCCCACCACCACCACCAGTTTGCACCACTAGCCCAGGTTCTTCAAGGAACATGAGGAGTCCATCTGCCTTCGCCAGGACAGCAAGAGGGAGGTAGGCAGTACCACTGCCTTTGAACGTGCTGCTGCAAGATTTGGTGCCAGCCCCTGTTGCATTGTTGGGTTCTTCTTTGACTTCTGATGGGACAATGTAAGTATTGCTGCCCTAAATGAAAAAAAAACCACAAACACCAACAAACAGCAAAGTAGACAAATAGACATAAAGGGTAGGATTCAGCGAAAGTCACCTACATATGTCCCCATGTGAGCTAGGTGCTTCAAATCCCACCATGCTCAAGTCACCTCATCTAAAGCGTGGAGCTGTAACTGATCTGAACAGCTTTCTAATCTCTATCGAGTGCACTTTACCCACATGGGGACACCTACATGTAGACATACAAATGTCTACAAACTGAATACATTTAAATTTCATCTTTAGGAAGGAGACACTACGAAACTAAGACACAGTGCTGCTGTTCGTTGAGATGGGCCTTCCCTTCTCACTTGTACTTCTGAGCATCCAGAGAGACTGAAGTTTTGGGGATTCTGCCAGTGCTTATATTCAGTGATTATAGCATAGGCCACTCATATCCATTCTCCTCTCTGAAGGCTGATCCCATCATATAAAAAACAGGGGAGCCACAATTGGCTGTTTCCCTCCCCTGTTTAACAACTATGAACAGTCCAAATAACACACACTTGATTCCAAAATCTTGCTGTTTAAGTTTGCCCCCTAATGGGAAATAGCTCCAGTACCCATCAAATCAGCTCCCTTTCTTCCCAACCATTGCCCGCAGGGAGGGGGACTGGGAAAAGAATGATTTCAGAGTACACCCAGCTCTATTTGCTTCCAGGAACACTGTCAGGAAATGATCCCAATTAATTTGGCCTTAGAAATGCTGTCATCTGTACCGACACAGGAAAATCATGGGACCATTGTCAGCTGACAGTTCCTTTGCCCACTGCTGTAGGTGGCTAATAAGAATTAGTTTGCTAAATGATGATAAACAGGGGAAAAAAATAAAAAAAAAAAAAAAAAAAAGAAAGAAAAGTTAAGCTCCAATCTGATACACCCTGAGGCTTCCCAAAGCCTAGCAAGGAAGCAGGGTAGCAGCTGAGTAGCTGGGTATGTACAGTGTTGATTAGTTCTGCTTTTCTTACCATTGTTGGCATCAACTTCCTATTTCATTTTAAACTACTTCCAGAAGAACTTAGAAGAAAAAAAAAATCAATTTATGTTACAGTGTCAGAGAAAACTGAAACAGACAATGATCAACTTGGGGGAAAAAATAAATAATCAAATCTCCACCTTAGTTGAGCAGAGAGTAACTCATTGACTGACTAGCTAAGCCTTCCGTGTATTTGGGCATAAAAGATGTGCTTGTGAAATCCCAACTGACTTCAAAAGTAACAGAATCAGGGCTTTCAGAAAATAACCTATCAAATATACACTCACTAAAACCCACAGGCATAAGCGTAACTGTATTTATTTCACAGTGGTTATTGGTATAAAACTGCAGTATCACCAGGCAGCAAAGCAACCTTTGGCTCACTCTCCATTGAAGAAAGCTGAGAAATGCTGTATATGTAAGATTTGTAGTATCTGATGCTTGCCAGTTCTCTCCATGCTTCTAAAATATCATTTTCAGCTGAGACCTGGCAATCTTACGTATGTGTAAACAGCCCCAAATTATATGCAGTGCAAAACATGCCAGGATCAGAAAACAAAGGATTAGTGAGGATGGCTTTTTCCTACAAAATAGAAGTTATTTTTGAAGGGTTTCCCTTAAACAGAAACTGAACTGCAGCTACAAACTCTGAATCCAATCTCATCTCTAATAAGAAGCCGTTGGTCCTGCACTGTCACAGTAGCACCAATTAAAATTCTCTTTATTAGAGATTATCATCACAGGAGGCAGGAAAAGGGACACAAGACACACTTCTGTTTGACTTCTGGACATCCCACATGCATCAGAAGTCAGAATACGAAGCAAAGTAAGAAAATAAAACCTCATACAGGAGATGCTAAATCCAGGTGGATTCCTTTGGAGAGGAAACAAGCACCTCAGGTCAACCGACTTGAGCAGGCGGCCAAAGGGAAAGCAAGCCACGGTGACATAGAACACGCAGGAGCCCTGACAGATGAGCTGAGCGCCTGGGGAATGTATAGGATTTCAGGACTGCCTAGGTTTGTCTTCTACACTGAAATTCATATGATACGATTAACAGAATGACTTGCAGCAAAACCAAGATGGTATTTGCTAAAGGAACCACTCAGCGTAGTTAAAATAACAGGCTAGTCAGAGAATGGCACAATCCCACTTATTCCCTGATTCATCTGCTCTGCCTGAGAGTGCGGAGAGGTGAGAGAAAGGACAGTAAGAGTTTGCAAAGTTTGCAGTTTGGATGGAGCACCGTGATCTCCTACCGTAGTACTCCAGTGGTCTACCATAACCTCTACTGAGACTGCGGACACAAAGATCTACACTTACCTTCCAAAATCCAAAACAAACACAACAAATAAACCTGAGGAAAAGCAAAATGAAAAATAAACTTAAGAAACAGTGAGGAAAAAACCCAAACTCTTCTACAGGAATAGCTTCCTCACGTACTTCAGCCCTAACTCCTTTTATTTTTTATAGGAAGAACATAGAAAGCAGGAGGCTGAATAATGGTGAAAGAAGGAAGCAAATCCAAATGCCGTTTTTCAGCTGCGCTTGTCTGGCACAGGCATTTACACTGAAGCTAAAGGGCATAAAGAGCTTTCAGATCAGAAAAAATAGCTTCTTTGCACAGGTGTAAGAAGCTACAGATGCTGCAAACCAATTGGAAGGGCAATTCTGACTGAGGACGTTCATGTGTAATTGGAGAAAGGCCTCTAATCATCTACAAAGCAAAGCTACAGAGCAGCCTTTCAAAAAGAGTAGTGGGACTAAAACTCAAATCCGTAAAGATATATTTCTCAGATGCAGAAGATATGGCGGTCTAGGTTAGTAAGGGGCTGCACTAGGTGATCCAGAAGGTCTTTTCCAATCCACATCTGTATGTCTCCACATAATGAACACAATGAAAGTTGGCAACTGTGACACAAAGGCCACACATCACCACCTCCCAGATTTTTCTGCTGAGGTGACCTGTTCACTTGCATGTAAGTAAATGACATAGATCCAGAAGGAAATACGGTAAGGTATTTTTTGCAAACCAGCAGCAAGAGGTTTGCTGAAACACCAAAACTTTGATGAGAAATAGTTACATGGTTAGCAAAGTTTAATTTTCATCCATGATCCTAGTTTTCCAGAACGCCAAAATTCATTATGTCCCATAGTCAAAATTTATCTTCAAAAGTGATTACCAAGCCACAAATACAGTCCCATTAGCAGTAGGTTCTGGGTACCCAGCACTGTAACACTGAGCCAGAAGCCCGAGCCTGAATGTTGGTGTTCAGCTTGGTCCTTCAAATCTGGGCGCTGCACGACAAAGGCACTCCAACTCTAACGCTCGTACCACTCCAACCGCCTCTGTGTCCTTCCCACAGGCACATTCCTCCCTCTGACAAATTGGGGGTGGGGGTGGTACTATTTGGATTAAACTGATCCATCTGGAAGTGATCCAGTTCTAATCAACACTAGTAAAAGAAAACCCCGCTTTCCCCACCACTGCCAAAAGTAAGCCTTAGTCTCCTGGCTCATCCAGCACTAATGAACCCAGATCCATTTTGCGTCGCTATTCACGTATGGTCAGGCAAAATGGAAAAAACAACTGCTGTCTTCCAACATATTAAAAAGATTCAAAACAGTTCAATCCCAATCATCACATTTGAAAATATGCTCACCACACTTGCAAAAATTTAGGACCACCTTTTATTTAATTATTTCCAGGAAATAATGGAAGATTTCTATTAAAAGTTAAATCCCAGGACCACTGTTAGCAGAATGCACAATGCATGAGATCCTGGTTTAATACAGCTTTCAGGAGTTAGATTTTCACCATGCTTCAAGATGTAGTTTGAAACAAATGTCTGGGTATTAGTTGAACCCATTACTGTAAAAGCGAGCAATACTGTAGCGGCAGAACATGTGAACAGCTGAAAGAAATACAAAATCATGAATCCTAAGCAAATAAAAACCTTTCATAAAGGAAACATTCCAAAATATATTTCCAAACAATGGTTGACTGCAACCAAGTAATTCACACCCCGTTGTGAAGCAAACATTAATAATTTCTAGCAGACACTAGGGCTCAGAAGCAAACAATGATCCCCTCCTCCTTTCCCCCTCCTCTTTCAGACTAGTTTACCAAAAAAGTGTGACTAAAAGTAGCACATATTAAGTCAAAGAACTGAACTCACTTGCAGCTCTAAGGGGAGAGTAGCTTAGTAAAGGTATGTTTTCCTCAAGTGCTATTTCTAGCAGAACGCTCTCTTAAAAAAATAATCAATCCACAGTCTTCAAAGCCAGCTTAACACTTCAAAAAAATCACTTTCTATCAAAAGCACTTTTGGCATGAGCTTTGGCTATTGTTTTCAGCACTCCTTCTTCCAAAGGCTGGTATGCTGTAACAGAGCGGCTACAAGTGCAGACCTCACATAGGTGATGGTGGCCGTACACACTAATTTTGCAGACGCTTGAACTTGCAAGGAGCTCAAGGAGTTGAGAGGGGACAATGTTCACATAACCTGTGTTGTTGTGGTTTAACCCCAGCCAGCAACTAGAACCACACAGCCACTCGCTCACCTCCTCTCTCCTTCCCCCTCCTAAGAAAGGTGGGCAGAAGAGGGAAAAATAGGAGGGGAAAGGGAATAAAAAAAATCTGCGGGTTGAGATAAAGATAGTTTATTACAAACAATAACAGAAAAGGAGGAGGAGGATGGAGAGGATGGGTCCAGGCTCTTTTCAGTGGTGCCCAGTGACAGGACAAGAGGTAACGGGCACAAACTTGAGCATGGGAAGTTCCATCTCAACATGAGGAGGAACTTCTTTACTTTGAGGGTGGCAGAACACTGGAACAGGCTGCCCAGAGAGGTGGTGGAGTCTCCATCTCTGGAGACATTCCAAACCCACCTGGATGTATTCCTGTGCAACCTGCTCTGGGTGACCCTGCTCTGGCAGGGGGTTGGACTGGATGATCTCCAGAGGTCCCTGCCAACCCCTACCATTCTGTGATTCTGGGATTCTGTGAAAAGGAAAAATAACAGTAACAGTAACAGCAACACCAATAATAATAATAATGCCACAGGTCACTCTCACCACCCAGTGAACTGGCACCATCCTGAGCAGTGATCGTGGATTCCAGCCCCCCCGGCTACCCCCTATTATTATAATAAGCATGATGTCTACAGTATGGAATATTTCATTGGCCATTCCAACATTCTGTCTATGCTTCTATGGGAAGCTGAAAAAAGTCCTTGAATAGTGTAGACATCACTTAGCAACAAGTAAAAACAATATTTATTGTTGACATTCCTTTAACAGTAATCACTAGAAAGAAAATTAACTCTTTCCCAGCTGAAACCAGGGCACCTCTTCTGCTTAAAATGGCTTTGCACTTCAATGCAATTAATATTTTCCTATTGAAACTACAGAGTAAATTTTAGCCTTAGTCAGCCAACTAATGCTTTAAGTTGTTTAAGGTACTCTAATGATGATAATAAAACTCAGAATGCTAAAAGTCAAGGGCTTTTGCTAAAACTGGTGAGTGACAATTTCCTGTACTCTCTCCAACAGGGAGGTAGGAGGAACAAAAATTACATGTAAAGCACCGTAGGGCACAGGTCTGCAGAGGCCCAACAGGTTTCCTTCTGGCTCTTCTAGTCGTACAGGAGGGTCATCCTTCTCCCCAGGACCTCTCCATCGTCAGACAACTAACCACGCATCTGTTTTCTCTCTGGCATTATGCCCAGCCAATGTCAAAAGGAGGGAACTCACTCAAGAGGGAACCTCAAGCAGGTCAGAAGTTTTTTATGTCTAGTTAATCCCTGAAAAGTTTGATCAATTTGAAAAATCTGTATCCTCATCTGGAATAAAGACCAATCCGCTTATGGGGCCTAAAACCTCAAAAAAAGCAGACTCTCCAGAGATTCTTGTCATTCTTAATATCAGAGAAGAATTAAAGTGCAAATACTTTTTTCATTTTTAATCATTAACGCTTTCTGGTTGATGTTTTACCTTGTTATAAACGCTGAGGCCGTTTTCATTTTACCTAACCCACTCACCTGTGGCTGAGGTATGAACTTCAGCATTTCAGAGGTTTGAGTGCCATGCAAAGATTGCCTGCCTTTTTTATAGCATTGACACTGTCATCATCAGTGTGCTTGTCCTACTGGAAAAACCCACCTGTGTTCTGAAGAGTTTAGCTAATGCTGAATTTCTCTGTTCAAAGAACAAAAGAGTTTGTTGAAGCCTGACAAGACTGAGCCAATTTTACAGAAATCTCAAGAATCTGTTACAGCCCAGTAATAAAAGCATAACAGAAATCCAATAATAAAAGTGCTTTAGTAACAAAATTATGTGTAAATTATTCTGTATTATAAGCTGTTCTAAAACGTGAAACTTAGATTTTTCCTTCTAAAACTTTCTCTAAAAGTTTTTGCCCAAACTAAAACTTAAAGGTATGAGAGTTTTTAAAGGTAGGAATTTGAACATTTTTACTGTTGCAAATGGTCTGTAGCATGCCAGGGTTCAGCTGGGTTATTTATGGTTTTCTATATGACCGTGTTTGCTGTCTTCTTCCCTCCCTCTTGCATTCTAGAAATAAAAATAATTCAGTTTTAATGAAGCCCATCCTTTGATATAATCTGTATGGAGCAGATATCTGTCTGTCTGTCTGTCTGTCTATCTATCTATTTCCATGGTACTTAGAACAGGAAAGACTTAATCAAACTCTGTGTAGTACAAGTATATATGGCAAGGATGCTACAGAACGTGAGAGAAGACTGAGAGATGTGTTGCTTCTGGTCATTCTAAGCACTACTTAAATTCTGAGGTTGAGGCAGTTGTCGAGAACTGGTGATTCTCTGAATGAACTGGCCCCAGGAGTTTGGTTTTTTTTTTTGATTTCACATAGGAAGCTGGTAACACAACATCCAGGATGCTGAAAAAGATGTCTCTTGGTTTTTTTTCTTGCTTGGAGAAAAGAAATGCTTGCCTATTAGTGGTTCTCATTAGTATAACACGGCTCCTCTGCTGTGAGGGCCAATAATGCCCCTCAAGACAGAGGGAATAGTCAGTCAAAGCCTGCATTAGTATTTTCCCTGTAGATTTTTAGGATTTGTAACATTAGGGCAACACATCTCTGGCTCCTATACAAATCCCCTGAAAGTCACTACCACAGGCCTTCCTTTTCTTCACCACTTTGAGCAGGCAAACTGGAAACAATAAAAAGATTTTAGAGAAAAGCTGTTCTGCCTCCTACCTCTGTGCATAATTCCCAGATGTTTCAGTGCAAGTTCAGCTTCCCTGCAGAAAGCAAGAAGCAGCAGCTTATGTCTGTGGAGGCTCAAAAGTGGACCTTGTCCTCCACACTCAGAGTCCCCCATGACTTAGAATCATAGAATCACAGAATGATTTGGGTTAGAAGGGACAGTAAAGATCATCTAGTTCCAACCCCCTGCCATGGGCAGGAGCACCTCCCACTATACCAGGCTGCTCAAAGCCCCATCCAGCCTGGCCTTGAACACTCCCAGGGATGGGGCATCCACAACTTCCCTGGGCAACCTGTTCCAGGGTCTCACCACCCTCTCAGTAAAGAATTTCTTCCTAATACCTAATCTTTCAGTTTAAAACAGTTACTCCTTGTCCTATCATTACACTCCCTGATAGAGTCCCTCCCCATCTTTCCTAAAGGCCCCCTTTAGGTACTGGAAGGCTGCTATAAAGTGTCCCCAAAGCCTTCTCTTCTCCAGGCTGAACAACCCCAAGTCTCTCAGCCTGTCCTCACAGGAGAGGTGCTCCAGCCCTCTGATCGTCTTCGTGGCCCTCTGTTGGACCCGTTCCAACAGGTCCATGTCCTTTTTGTGGTGAGGGCTTCAGAGCTGCACACAGTACTCCAGGTGGGGTCTCATGAGAGCAGAGCAGAGGGGCAGAATCACCTCCCTCGACCTGCTGGCCACGCTTCTTTTGATGCAGCCCAGGATGCGGTTGGCTTTCTGGGCTGCAAGTGCACGTTGTTGGCTCATGTTGAGCTTCTCATCAACCAACACCCCCAAGTCCTTCTCCTCAGGGCTGCTCTCAATCCATTCTCCACCCAACCTGTATTTGTGCCTGGGATTGCCACAGCCCAGGTGCAGGACCTTGCACTTGGGCTGGTTGAATTTCATGAGGTTCTCACAGGCCCACCTCTCAAGCCTGTCCAGGTCCCTCTGGATGGCATCCCTTCCCTCCAGCGTGTCAACTGTGCCACACAGCTTCGTATCATTGGCAAACTTGTTGATGGTGCACTCAATCCCACTGTCCACATCTCCAACAAAGCTGTTAAACATCACTGGTCCCAGGCTGGGTAATTGAATGAACCCTAAATGCAATTTTATTAAGAAAATAATTATGGAAACCTGAACCCAAACTGCAAATAGAGCTCTGCCTGACTTAATCCATAAAGAAGTGTTTGGATGAACCTGAAACTTCCTTTTCTGCTTTTGTTGCTCAACACACCTAACCATGTCAAGACCTGGCCCACTGTTCAGCTGTGCCAGAACAATCAGACATCTATACTCCACATGGACCCTACTGGAGGAAGAAGAAATAAAAACTTCAGAAACTCCAAGACATAGCAGGGGACAAATGGCATTGCATACAATATTTGCACGCCATACGGAAAAAAATAAAGGAAAAAGGTGTTTAATTACACACACTCTTTAAGCCTCATTTGCGTCTTTTTCCTACTAGTTCTTTCCTCCTAAGCCCTCAGATGGAAATAAGGCTCACGCAGACCACTTACATCCTCATTTCATGCCATCCAAAAGTTCATCTGGATTGAGTGTTCAAGAATGTTTCTGGGGGGAAGGAGTTAACACAATCACCACTTGCAAATGGTCTATGGAAAAAGGAGAGAGAAATTAAATGGATCTTAGGCCCACATTTAGTGAATAAAATACTGACATTCCCTCACACATGGATGCCAAAGGTAAGTTTGGCTTCTTCAGCTCTGTGTGTGTATATAGAAATATAAAACCACACAGGGTTACACAGCAGAAGTTATGCTATGTTTTCTTAACAAATGAAATATAGATACTTAAATTAAAATTAAACAGTCAAGTCTTTGTTATTGTAGTAGAGCCAAACTAATGTAAAAATCCATAGAATAAATAATCTATATAATCCTCCGGATAAAGTAATTCAACAGAATAACTCATATCAACTCCAAGAATTTGCTTATGCCTGTCTGCATGACTAGGTCTCCACCTTTAATTTAAACTGCAAATAGAATATGCTGTTATCGTCTGTGGGGCTTTGCAATTGCTTTTCTCTAAATTGCTTGTAGGATTCAGCTGGTCCTTAATCTGGATGGGACCAGATATGTCATACAGAGAGCCCTGTTCACAATTTCAGTTCAGGTTTTCGTAATCAATTTCTTAATAGGATTATGTTCAGGGTTCATTCAATTATCTCAGTACAGAGCCTAAAGTTTTCCTCAGCACTATGCTTTACAGCAACACTCCTATTCTTGCTGTGACATAGAATATTGGCATTTACTCTCTATGTATTTGTTGTTATTGGCACACAGCCCAAGTGACATAATGCTGACCGTGTCCTTAAAAAAAATAAAAAAAAAGAAGATGGAAGAAAAACATAGACATCTTTTCCAAGACAAGTGTACAGTATGAAGGAGAGATACTCTGACTGCTTAGAAAATATTTAATTCAAAACCCTCAGAAGCATGAAGCATTAGCAGTCAAAGAAAGCGGAAAAGCAGGATCACACTTCTCTGAAATCTGGAATTTCACTACTGATTTCCATAAGAACCTGAGGCACCTCTTCTGAAAATCCTGATGGACACTGCTTGTAACCGCTCCCTCAGCCTGCGACAAGCTCCTGAGGGCTGCTACAGAAAGTCCCCGGGTAGAAAGCAAGCCAAGTTTATTTTTGTTTTCTTTTTTCACAGGTTCTGCTCAAGTATTTTGACCCCGAAATTGTAAGGTTTAGAAAAAGAGTAATATTGCGGGTCAGACTCTTTAGCAGTTACACCAGGTGCAAGGATATTGACTTCAAAGGAACCCCATGTAAGCCAACACAGGACTTTGTCCTATTCCCTCGTCGTGATAAAGAACCACAAGGTTTGTAGGGGGAGGGGGTGGGGTTTTTTTGTTAGATACACAGACGTACATGATAGTGGTGGAGCACCTTGTCAATGGAGGGCTCACCAGCTTGCCTGTGGAGCACCGCGGTGGTGTCATCACCCCTCCATGGACACTCAGGAGGGATGCAGGGCACCAGAGGAAGCGCCTTGCAGAGTCGGGGGGACAAAACTGGCATGGATTTTTACGGACACCTGCCCAAAAGTGCAGGTCAGCCCCGCTCCATCGGCTGCCAGGTCTCCTCTGTTACCTCCGCTCAGGTGAACACATTGCAGCTGGTTCTGACTGGCCCCTGCACACCCCCACCAAGCCCTTCGCCGCCCCGAGCTGTCCCACCGCGGCTCCCCACCCATCCATCCCTCCATCCCACCATCCCTCCATCCCTCCCCACTGCAGGATGCTCCGATGCCGGGCCTCCATCTGTCCACCCGTCCATCCCTCCATCGCTCTGTCCATCCCTCCATCCGTCCATCCCTTCATCCCTCCCCACTGCAGGATGCTCCGACGCCGGGCCATGAGCGCTGGCTGCCATGTGTCGGCCAGAGCCAGGGATTTGGGTACTGCCATAGGGTAAAGGAAGGGACACTAATGATGGGAGGGGGGGAGAAGACTCAAAAAAGCCTAAACATACATCTGAAAAATTCCTCTACCACCGAATAGCCCAGCAGTGAAATAACACAGGGAAAGTCTGGGAGAGCTAACTCAAAATCTTTTATTCAAGCCATAAGAAACAAGGACTTGCACCAGTGTTCCCACTGCCAAGTGTCATTTATCCTCCCCCCCCCCCCCCCCCCCCCCCAATTCATTCTTGGAGCAAAGATTTCTCCAGAGGAAAAAAAAATTATAACTGAGAGAGTTTCTCAAAAAGTTTGCTTGAACTAATCATTATTATTGCTACTACTACTAATATTACACAAAGCAACATAAAATTTTTTCCTTGTTGTTAACTTTAAAACCCAAACTTAATATGATTTTTGCCAGTTTAAAAGCCAGCATACACCTGATCTTGCATGAGGGGAGAAATCAGGCAGTACCTCATGCAGTCAGTTCAGAGGTACACAGTGGAGTTTGTCTTCCATTGCAGACACCTTCCACTGCAGCAAAGCACATGGGTAGGTGCCCCTTGTTTTTTTCTTTTTTTCTGTTCCTTCTCCTACTGTTATATCCCTCCATAGCGTCAGTCCTCAGTGAGGGAAGCTTTATGCAGTGGTTAAGCACACCCCAGGGCACCCATCTTTTCTCTGAGCACACTGAAAGATGAGCTCAGCTGTGTCTGAGGACCTAATGTTTCTTATACAAGTATGAAAAGTCTCAGATAAGGGGATTGAGATAAGAGGGCAGCAAGGCAGTGTTACCAAAGAGCAACCAGAGTCCCAGCCCCACGGTGTTGAGCAGTAAATAGGAATAGCTCTGCATTTTCCCAGATCATCCCTGGAGGATATCAACCCTTCTCTATACCCTCTTCAGACAACACTTTAAAAACGTATTTTCCTAATAGTCTAAGGCAAGGACTGCACCTAGCTCCTTTAAACGAGAAGTTTGCCAACTGGTGTGCCAGTCCCCCAGGGTCACAAACCAGCTGCCAACAGCTGTGGGGTGCAGCAAGGCCGGGGGTTTGGGGGGGGGGGCTCTGGTTCGCTGCCCGAGGGGTCAGCCAGCCCTGGGGCAGAGAGCGGCCAGAGGCCTGGGGGTGCAGCAGGGACCCTCTGGGGTTTGGGCTGGAGAGCGGGCATGTGGCAGAAGGATGTGGGGAGAGGAGAAGGCATGTTTTGGGCACATGCGGTAAAGGTAGAAGTAACCCACAGTTATTGTGGGTGTCAGAGAGGTTAACTCTAGGGAGCTGTGCTAAGCACTTGCTGTGCAAAATTCTGCCCATTCTGCCAAAACCCTGACAACAGGAGAGAATGAGGGCAAATGAACAGATCCTTCACTAAATGTATGTATTCCTGAAGTTCAAAGTGTTTTCCTAGTTCACTGAACAAATCCTCATTTGCTGGGACATTTCCAGTCACTTAAGTTCAGAAATCCACTCAATTACTTAAGAAAGGAAAAGTGGATTATTCCTGTATTTGTCTTCTAGAAAAGCAATGTCTTGCAGCCTATACTTAGCAACCTAAGAGGGGAGAAAACGTGCAGCACTTTAGAAGGATTTTAGGTCCTTGTGGGAGAAAGGACCTAATCCTGACTGTGACAGTATTCTGACAGTATTATAAGAAAAAAAAAAAATGCATCTCTCTAAATTCATTCTATAAATTATGGTTATATCTATTTACTCACTAGAAAGCATAAGTGAATCATAAAACAAGACATGTTATGGGAAGTGCTGTGTAAAATATACATTAGCTGGTTAAGGCTCGCGTGTCTCTTAAGTCAAAGCCAGACAGTGTTCAGTCTAACTAGGCACACCATCAGCACGAGCTGAGGAAAAAGGAGAAAAAAGAAAAGGCTTTCCCAAGCCTGAAACCCACAGTGGAAGGTGCTCAGAGGAGGAGGATTAAACCTCCTGGCTGACAGATGCCGTTCTCCATTGCCCTGAGCAGACACGAGGCCCCTGGGCAGGCAGGGCAATGGGCTCTGGAGCAGCCTCTTCTCCTTTCACTTAGTTAAAGAGCTGAAACTGGTTATTCCAGGTGCAAAGCAGTAGGTTTTTTTCTGATGGGTGAGAGCGTGTGCATGTGTGCAAACAGGTTTCACACAAGCACACCTGAAGCTTTGCTCTTCTAACGAGAAGGGGTTTGAGCTGTGCACGCACTGCCCTACACAGAGGTAGGGAAAGAGTAGACGCCTGGGCTAGACACCAAGGCAAAACTCCCTATCTGAAAAGATGCATTTTGAGATAAGTTTAACATCCATTTGGTGCAGATAGGGACTGCAGGTGGTCATTTAAACTGAAATTTCAACCTTGGCGACACAGAGGATATTAAGTAGGGCTTCCAGAAATGTACACACACACCTGTCTCCAAGGGCTTTAAATATAGTAGTATTTAAATAAACTGAAACAGCTACAGAATAGGACAAAATCTCCTCAGGTTAAAGAACTGACACTTTGATGATTCCCTCCCTCCTACCTCAGTCTTTACCTACCTCCGTGCATGTATACTCTAGACTACAATTGCATTAATCACATTTGGAAACCTTTCTTTTGCAAATGCCAGTTGTTTCCCCTTCTTGATAGACCAGATTTTTTCTGCTGTTGTTATATTATATAAAGCATCTCTTTCCAAGGACCACTAACAATTTTAATATGACTTCCGTGTACACGCAGGTGCCCTTAACTGCATTCATAATCATGCTCACAGAGCACGCCACATCTAAAGGTAGACAAGTTCACTGTGAGGACTGAACATACTCAGGGTCTTGTATGTTTTCAGTGAGCATAAATTTCTTAATGCTTGCTCTGTTCCTATTCTGGAAGAAGCTTGTGAGGGCCAGATTTTAATGTTATAATATAAAGGCAGGTTAAAGACACACCCGGAAGAAAGTCTCAGTTTTCAGCACAAATTTACACGGCCAACTTTGCAAATAAAAGCCAAGTGTTTCGCGTGGCCTTGATTCAAAAATCCTAGAGGGAGTTCAGTTGTTTCCACTCCAAAGAATCAAAACATTTAATTGTCCTCTGAGACTTCTTCCATATTATGTATAAACCTTCAGACATCAAAATGAGTGCAATAAGCCAAGCACACAAAGTAAATGATGTATAGTTTGAACTGTTGTCTGCAGCAAGTGACCATGAGAATGAGCAAGAGGAATATAAACTCTTTCTTCACCTATGGTCATGCTTTTCTGCTTTCTTGAATTCTTTCAGATTATTTAGCAAGGAACCATCTCAAAATTAGCTGGAATAGATGGCTACGCCTGTAGGAACAAGCCCTACTTCAGCATGGTCCAAAACATCTGAGATGGGGAAAAAAAAGAGAGAGAAGATGTATTTTTCTTCATTTGCAAGAATTGATTTCTCATGCAAGGAATAATGAGCATCTTGGTCCTCCTGAAGATACTTGGGAAACCCTCTCAGGGCAACCTGAAGACCTACGCTATTGCTTTTGTCCATCTTGCATCTGAAAGAGCACTTTGCTCTTAGGCAGCATCGTGTGCCCTGGAATAGATATTTTTGGTTCAAGAGCTGGCCTAAATAAATAAGGAGCAGATCACTGAAAATTTTGTTTTTGTTTTCTTGGAAATAATCCCACATTTCATTCCAAATCAAGCAAACACTTGGCAGGACCTCAACTAAATATTTGTCAGAACTAGTGCTCCCCCAAACACACCCTCCTTCAGCCAAATGGTGAGGCTATTTACCGGAAGCATGGAAAATTTAGGTTCAATCCCACTGTCTAGGTAAGGTTATTTAATTTTTACCATCTGCCTTCTACATGCCTTTCTCTTCCAGTGATAAGGGTCAGACGGGCACAGTTCCTTCCCTGCCTTGTTCACACCATGGAGCTTTGTGGAAAACACCGGGCTGTTGCCTTGAGGAGGAATTGGATTGTGTCTCCCATCCCCCGCATGTCTCACCTCTCGGTGCGTGTCCTGTCGTATACTTTTTTCCAATGAGTATCTGCACGTTAATAATGCATGTCATAGCACTACAAGTCACCCTGAGGACAATCTGTTTGCAAATACCCTTTAGCCTTGTCGTTCATACCCAGTCCTTAGAGAAGCTGGATGGGGAGGAGGTGGGGAAGGAAGTGAAAACCCTGCTGAGGAAAAGAAAGTTTTCAAAACTGGGTCTTCCACATTCTTGCTGGACTGGCTATCGAGGGAGTTGCAGAGATGCCTAACTCCCTTCTATTCATCTAACATAAAACAACAGAATGCACGTTACCCTGCAAGTTCAGACAAATAGCTTTAGGATGCCAAATCTGCATTTTTCCTTGAGGAAAATAATCCCTCTCCCCAACCTCACTTCCAAAGGAATTAAAAAGAATCTGCCAGCCCATCCCTCCAGGCTTGCCTATACAAAAGCAGCACTCCATAAGAGTATTTATCTCTTGAGTCAGAGTAGTTTTCCATCTAGTAAATAAAATATTACTTGGTCCTAATAAAGAACAACAATTCATAGTTAATATCTTTAACAAGAACTTTTGATACAGTTCCAGAAAATAAACCTGCAACTAATATCCTGGGACTGAAAATGTTACTGATCGTGCCAAGTCAATATCTAGTGCGTGGCTTTGGAGAGTAAGAAAGATAATATAGACCCTCTGGGTAGGATTTCTTAAAATGGGCTCAGGGAGGAGCAGTTCTAGAGACAGAAGGACGAGGGGGAAACTACCCCTTCTCCTCTCTGGCACGGCAGTGTCTGCCTGGTCCCTGAGCAAAAAGGACATTGATATTCCATTCCTGTCCCTCACAGCAGTGACACATACATGCACTGTAGCTCCTGTCTCAGATAAAACTCTTACCCTCTGTCTCACCATCCTCATTTCACTTCGCTGTGTCCAGGATGGCCCCAAAGGACAACTCCACTCTGAGCAGCATGAAAGCTTCTGGGGAGTTCATGGCCAAGAAATGTAAAGACGTGGAAAGCGCAAAGTACACAACAGGACAGAACAGGAAAATGGAGACATATAGAACAGAGAAAACAAGAAATTATTCAGAAACAGTTTTGTAAGAGGAACAGATGGATGGAAACAAAGGATGCAGCAACTCTCCTTGCTACAACGCGATGGGGTTGGAGGGAGGGAGGCAGTTGCCTGTCTCTCCAGTCCCAGGAGGAGGTGTTACACACACCTCCTTGGTGTCTGTAACATTGGGCACAATAGGATGCGAGCAAAGGACTTGAAGCCCTTGCCCAGCAGCTTCCTGTGCACCCAGGAACGGAAATGAGTGGTTTTCTGGAAGGACTGAATTTTAGCAGCAAAGAAAGCATTTGGATGTCATTCCTACCTCCGGCTACATCAGTGGGTGGCGCTGGGACTTCTTGTCATGGACACATGCCATCACCAGTCAGGGCAGCAAGAGGTGACTGGATTGTCATTTAACCATGCCAGATGAAGGCAGAAAACACAATACAAAAGGCCCTCAGTCGCTGCATGATGTTAAGCACTGATATACCCAGTTTCTGGGTGGTGGTCCCAGAGACTTTGCGGAAAGAAATAGTTCACAGGATGGGAAAGGACAAGCAAGGATTCATTTGATAGGGATGGGCTCTGAAAGAAAATAAAATAGCAATTAGTCCAGGTAGGTTAAGTGTAAATATACCCACGTCACAAAGGGGGATTCAGTGCCAAAAATCTCCAAACTACTGTAGTTGGCTATTAAACTATAAGCAGTATAGCTACTCCATCACGATACTGTATGAGCACAGTGGATTTTAATCAACTGATTAAAAAGGCAAAGCTTCTTACGTTGTGCCTGACAGTACATCAGAATTGTTACCAGCTGGACCTAATCGAATATTTCCACCCAGAGCTGTGCTCTGCCTTGTAGATCTACAAGGTAAACCATTTAGCTTGTGAGTCTTTCCCAGTTCTCCATTGCATAATCTGGCTATGTCCTAAGTATCCCTCATGCTGTCTCCTGGAAGCACCTCCTCCTTTATGAGCCCTAGAAATCTACCATTAAAAAAATAGCTACTTAGTGAGAACTACCAGTAAAGTGCAATGTTGAAAAAGTCTGGGGAAAAGAAGACCTGAAGAAAGATGAGTAACAGCCAAACAAATAAGTTTCTTTTGTGTTCCCAGTGTCCTATGACCACAGTTTGCGATGACTACCTCAAACAGCACTTGGAGTGCTAGAGGGTCACAAGACACAGGCAATTACTGGAGAAAAAAAAATAAAAATATATATATATATAGTCAGTGCAGTATGAGTATTGGTATTGGGCATCTACAAGCAGAGGGAAGAATATTCATTTTCCGTCATACAGTTACAAAGACCTGAACAAGCAGTGACAGCTCATGATGTAGAACTTCTGGGACTTGCACCCACCTTCATTTTTGCAGTGGTTCTTCTGTGCAGTATCAAGACCCCTTCAGGAGGTGGCATTTCCCCAGCCCCAACGCAGAGCAGCTCAGCTGGGATTCCCTTATATTCCCTGGCACTGCAGGGGTACAAATGCTCCCACAGAGCCGGATTCTTCTCAGAGACACACAGCAACAGGATGAGAATGGTTCCAAGCTGCAGCAAGGGAAATCCCGACAAGATATAAGGAAAAAAACTTTTCCAGCATGACAGTGGTCAAGGTTTTGAAATCCTGGTCCTAAAATGATGGGACACAGCCCTGAGAAAGCAGCTGTAACTGTGCAGCTGGCCCTGCTTTGAGCAGAGGCTTGGACCAGGTGACCTCTGGAGGTCCCTTGCCGCTGAACTGTGCTGTGAGAGCGCTCTCTGCTCTTCCCTCTGTCCTCACCAGCCGCAGCTGATCCTGGGTGGAACAGTACAGTGCATTGCTCGCCCAGTTACACACTGGCCTCCCATACAGCTTGCAATGTTTTAGCACATAACTCCCAGTAAGCCTGTGGGAGACGAAGCTTAGTTTGCTGAATCTCAAGCACCACCCATGAATGACCAAGGCCCCACTCTCCCCTCACAGGTTTGGACAAAGTGAGGGACCTGAAACTATGACTTGTGCTTCAGGCACCATGCTTTGTAAACCCAGGCACTCAAGGTAACTCTCTAGCTTCGTTTCTTCCCAGCGGTCCCTCAAGGTCACATTTCCTATTCGACCCTCCCTTTTCATCACAGCAAGACCAGCAAGGTCCGACTGCATCTGCCATGTAACCGTCACAGCCCCGCAGCAGCAGATCTGTCCCTGTGGACAGATCACAACCACTCTGGATGGAGACTCCCACACGTGCACAGCAACTAATGAGCTGCAAGTAGAAGTCCTAAAACTCCTGCTTGCACAACTGCTTGCATCCAAGGCACAACTGAAGCAGCAGAGGCCGTGTCTTGCTTAACCAGACCTCAGGTGCTCCCGAAGAACCGTTTAGATCTGTTCATCCCTCCATGTACTCAGAAGACTTGATATTATCTAGGAGCTCCCCCTGAACATGCCAGTATTTGAGTCACTTATTGGCAATCTCTTTTCATTCCTTTATCCCCGCTGAATCATAGCTTTGATTAATATCCGCATGTTCTTCTGGATTCTCTCTAAGCAGTACAAACAGATCTCTCGAACGCCTTCAAGGCTTCATTCCTTTTGATGTGGTCAATACAAAACCTGGATGAAATTACAGCCTGACTGAAAGCCATAGCACATCATCCTCCTTAAAATCCTAGAGCTTCCTGACATAGTAATAGGCTGCTTTGGAATATTCATCTTAATATTTTACACTAAAAACCAAACAGAGTAACATCCTACTTGGGTAAGACAGAAGGTGATGCACAAGGTTGCAGCTGAACCTTCTGCTCTACCACGTGCGCTCCCATATGTGCTCTTATGTCACACGATAGTGGAGGTCTCAGGAACCACTAACGAAGAAGAGCAACCAAGTCTGACTTTACAGCCAAAGCCTTCCCAAAGGAGAGATCTGGGGAACTGGATGGATGCTTCCTTCATCCCAGTGCTCCAGACACAGTGGCCTCCCCCCAAGACCATGAGAGAACAAGCTGCCAGTGTGAGACTGAGCTACCCTGAGTGGTGTCTGAGACATCATGCTGTACTTAGGGATAGCAGCAGAACTGGGGTGCTACAAAAGCAGGGGATTTTGCTTATAAACAGGTTTGTCTTGTGAGAAAAATAAGGTAAAACCCAAGTATTTTGGGTAACTAGTGCAGTGATGTCAGTTAATAATAACTCTGAAAAGGCATTTAGTGAATTTTTGTTTCATGCTGCCTGAAACTGCACAGTATAAGAAGTCCTGTCCAAACTACTTCATCGCACCACAGGGACTTCACCTGAGTCCACCTCATTCACTCCTTTGAGCATCTGTTGTTCAATACTAAGGCAAATACTGAGAAATGTTTTACAGTTGCCCCTGTATCTGAGAACAGGCATTAGGAGGGGATCCGCCTTGAGCTTGGGGTAAGAGAAAAAGTGAAAGGAGGGCTCTGGTGCTCCTTTCCCCAGTCACTCTCCCCCAGCACAGGGAAAGCATCCCAGCCACACCTGGGACTGTGCAAGGCTTTGCCTTGTAATAATTCATGCAATATCCTTACATGTCCCCTAAAATCTCCAGGAACTGATGCTTAAAATAAAGTAATTCTAATGGACACAGATGTGAGCTATGAGGGCACTTCTGGGGACATTGTACTTATAAAGCCATTAAGTGCTTCAGATACTGCATGAAGAGCACACAAAGGTCTTGGTACTGTTTCTCTCACAACACACACACACTTGCTTTATATATTTCCTTCCAACAGTTACAACCTCAGTTCTCCAAATGACAGTTTCTTACATTCAGTCAAAGGAAACAGTCAATACTATGTGAGTCTGACCGGGCTTGCAATGCCGTTCTGTTGACATGAATCTCTAAATGGACTGTCTTTGGCAGGCCAATCATTCAGTGTTCACTTCAGAGTGGCCCTGCTGTTGAACATATGACAACAACAAAGCAGAAAAACTGAAGCAGAACTTAGCGCCCTTAAGAAAAGGTCCCCCAAACAAAGCTAGTTTTGTCTGTCCTGGTGTATCTTCAAGAGTATAATGTTCAGAAAACATGAAAGGCAGCTTAGCACCCAGACTCACAGAGAGAGCTGGGCAATGAGGCTCTTTCTCTGGTTAATCCCTTTGTGGGAACATGGCCCAGAACTCTCATACTTTAAAGAAAAGGTCCACAAGCTCTGACATGCAGCAGATATTTGAGTTTTCAGCTGGCCTATCTACATGACCTATGTCTTAGTTTACTGAATAAGAAGTTATGCACCTACAGCAAAAAGCTGAAAGGCAAGGCCCATACGGATATATTTAAGAAAAGCCTTTTTTCCCTGTCTCCCTTCCCCTCCTCCCCCCCCCCCCATCGAACATCTATTTCACATGGGAGAAGGTTGGCAGGGTTTAGGCTCCAGCCATGAGGAACTCAGCCCAGCAGCCTGTTTGCCGGGTGGAAGAACTGAGGCATTCAGCACGGTTCTTGTTGATCCAATTATAATGGATTTACATTAACACAGTTGTGCGGTGAGCAGGAACTTTCTAAGTGGAAAGGTCTGCTCCAGTTGCCCTGCTAGCGTGTTTGCATATGCCTGCCAAATAAACAACGTCTCCTGCTGGGTGATTGGAAACAAGTGTAAGAAGTTCTGGGTATACGATGCTAATCCTTACGGTATAATCCCATCTCTGCTCTACAAAGACTTATTCGATCACCGGATCTGACATGGTTACACAGCAAAGCCTGTGGGTTGGCAGTGAGGGCTGGGCGCGCAGCCGCTCTGAGATCCTGCCGGGAGCTGGGCTGAGGATGGGAAATTCCTGGGGCTCGTACCCTGCCCCCCCACCTCCCTGTGAGCGTGACGCTCCTCGAATAGACTCCTGTCCTGCACAAAGCTCGCAGGTGGTGAAGGATGTGCTGTAGAGGGGTATCGGAGCCGCGGAGAGATGGAGACCCAGGGTGTGGAGACAGTGTGGAGCTCCAGGGCCCTGCGGGAGGGTCAGCATCGATCCTGCTGCTGTGCCTGGCTGCGCGTGGCTGACATTGCCGGCTGACATCAGGGCCACAGTCAGGTGTGCTCCTCAGGGTAGCAGTCCACAGCTGTTGAGGAGACTACAGCAAATCCACCAAGCTGCCTACAAAGATGAAATGGACGTTGATCAAAAGCATCACGACTGTGATTCAAGTGTTTCCTCTCTCTCCCTCCCGCCAAAGAAACCTCTTAAGGTTTATTCTCAGATGAACATAAACCTAAGGGTCAGCACGAGTCAGCTTTTGGCTTTGAATACCAAGTCCAACCTGGACAATACCTAGCCCTACACTGGATGTGTGGTGCAGTAGACTCTGCTACCTTTTTCTAATATGCAGCATTGTAGAGAAGTTCCTTCCTTGCCATCCCTAGATGAGTTTATAGTAACACTAGGTATTAAAAAAAAAGAGGGGGATGGAACCCCTTATTTAGCTGTAAGTACAAATCACGTCCTGAAAACTCTGATCTTATCTAGCTTCCATTAGCTTTGAGAGGTTTCCAGTGGTTTACTGTGTACGTTGTGACATACCTCAGTAACCAAGGGGAAGTTACCTACCTTTTACAATTATGAAACGAGCTCCGGTACAGCAGAGCATGGCAAACAAACCTCTGACCGCAAAGCTGCACTGAACTAATAAGGTGGCTTTGTTGTCTTCAGTGCCCACATTTGTTTCCTTGCCTTACACGGCACTCAGTACTGTCCCATTCCAACAGGTGGGGACTGACCAGACTTGACACTGGGTATCGCTCACTTGTTTGAGGGAAGAATGGTCACAGAAGATATTTTTTTATCTTTTCCATGAAAAGGGACAGTGGGGCTTTCTGTCTTCCCAGTCTCTTCTGGTTACTTTTGTTCTTTCGTTGCCATCTGCATCCCCTATGTTCCTTATCCCTGTGCTTAATTAAGCTAATCCCTCGTTATCAGAGGAAAGGACAACTACATGATTTCCCTGCCCTCTCCCTAAAACACGGAGTAGAAAATTGCCCAAGGCTAGTATGAATATTAAAACCAAAAAGCTTCTGAACAGCTTTCCTCTGGGGGCATGCAGACTTCTGCTCCCTCTTCCATATGCAAGGCAGATCCAAAGGTCCACGTGCATATGAAGATCAGTGGGACTGAGGGGCAGAGCAGAGGAAGATTAAATAAAACCAAGCCACCCTCCCAACAACCACAAGTAGGACACGCACCTCATCAGAGTCCAGGTGACAGGGAGCTGAACGCTGCCCTGCCCCATCCTGCAGAGACATGGGAGTAACTCTTGCTCAGGACTTACCTGCAGTGCCGATCGGATGTCTCTACATGGGCAGCGGCAGGAGCGAGGAATTTCCCTTACAAACATAGGTGTTTTGCTGGAATCCTTCCTTTCTTGTCAGCCTCTTCCCTTCATGGCACTTTCGCACTATTCTTGCAATAGGAGTGAAACAGAAACTTCTGCTACCAGCTAGCAGGGGCTCATTTTCCAGGGGTGACACTGAGCTCCTGGCTCAGCTTGTCCGGCTCTCAGGTCTCTCAGACACCCTTGTTTGGTGTCTGAAGGTGTCCAACGGGCAGCCCCAGAGCCTGAGGCTTCCTATTTACTCCGAGCACACAACGGGCTTTTGGCACAGAGCACCTCAAACTTTCCCAAGCTCCCTGTGCCTTAAACCACCATGGGCCATACCCACACCTCCTGACCCTTGGGGCTTTGGCTTTTCAGTGCAACACTAGCCAAAACAGCTCAGGCAACCTCATCTTCAGTGCTGGGCAGCTGTCCAAGGGTCCCAGGGCAGGGAGGCTTCAGCATAGATGCTGAGTACTGGGCAGCACCATCTTTGGGTATACTTCCCTGTCCTTGGGGAAGGGCACCAGCCTCTCAGCTAACCTCAGCTGCCCCGGCCTGTGGCAGAGACGTGCACACACCACCTTCCCTCCCCGCAGAAATCAGCGCAGCAGCCAGGCTCCAGGGAGTACAGGACTTCTGCTGCCCCGACCTCCAAGCCCCACACAGGTGCAACCACCGACCCCGACAGGTTTAGCCCTTAGACCAGCCACTGCAGCTGGAGCAAGACCACTACCAACAGCACAGCCTTGAGCCCCAAAGACACCCCCTGCTCCATAACTCCCTGGGCAGACACAGTCTGCCAGCACAGGCCTCCCCCGCTGCACGATCCAGCCTGAACGTCCCCTTCCCAGATGGATGGATAAAAGAAAATGGGAGAGGGCTGAGGAAGGCAGGACCTGAAAGCTGTGTGTGATCCACTGATGAGTGATGTGCAGCTTGCTGCGCTGCTCTTGGGCCCCTTCACTAAGCAGGGGAATGGGAGAACTAGAGGATATAGACGCGCTGGGCTTAAATACGCCTGGTATTTCCCAGGAGTATTGTTCAAATCACCAGATGACAGGAAAATACTGTGAAGAAGGAGGGACATATTGAAGGTCACTTCTTGAGCATTGGCTAGTGCACAAGGAAGAGTACAGGAGCCAAAAGGCCAGAAGAACAGCAGGACAAAAGGCAGTATGACTCTGTCCCAGCACTGGCGTAGCAATGACTTTGCAGTAAATTGCAACACTCACATATCCAACAGTCTCATACCCAACTTCTCACCAGCACCAGGGATGAGACAAAATTACTTGCATTGGCACAGAGGACAAGACACGCCAGCTAACAGGGCCTCACAAAGCCTCCTGGGTTCCCTCTGGTGCTCTCACTCCCAAACCTGCCTCTACTCCACCACACCAATCCTGGATGTTTCTAGCTGCATATCTTGACTTTTCAAAGATGGGAAGGCCTGAAGCTTCAGAAACTGGTCAGTGGCAGTTGTGGGAAAACAGCACACATTCTCCATTGCAAGCTTTCTCTCTCTCTCCCTCTTTCTTTCTTTATTATTTTTTTATTAGAGGTGTTGTTCCTTTTACAGGGGAGTCTTCCAGCTCCCCAGGTCCTACCACTCATTTCTTACTGTCAGCTCACAGAGCAATAAGTTCTTCTAAAAATAACGTTCACCCACCAACAGCCCCAGCAAGCAGGACGAGGCTGCGACTCCAGGGGTCTCCCCCTTATTATTTTTTTCTTTTTTTCTTTTTTTTCTCCCCCCACCCCCAGTCCCACTGCTCATTTCACAGACTGCAAAGTGACTGATAACACTGCCGCTGGGGCCTTTTTGGTTTTTTAGGAAGATTTCAGAAGATCCTGCTTACAGCTCTAAGCTCTTTCAGGGCTCCAGCTCTCTCTGCTATCAGAAATCAGGCCACAGCTACACGCTGTCAATACCACCCTGGGCAAAAGCATAGCTAGTAACCTCTAGCTGGCTATTGGGAGCTACAGAAATAGCCCATGGGTGTAAGGCAGAGTTTGTTCAGCATCTCACCCTTTTAAACCTTTTTTTAGGAGAAAAGCCAGATGCCGCTCCCATATTCAACACTCAGTCTCCCCAAAGCGATCATATGATTCTTGTCCTCGAGTGAACGGTGTGTTTTTACTTCAGTAACCCTGCTTGGCAGGCTACCGAGCGCATTTGTTATTTTCTGCATAAGAAAGTGCTTTTCAGTCCAAACTTCCTTCCTTCCTTCCTTCCTCCCTCCCTTCCTCCCTTCCCTTTTCTTTCTTTCTTTCTCTTTCTTTCTTTCTTTCTTTTTCTTTCTTTCTTTCTTTCTTTCTTTCTCTCTTTCTCTCTTTCTCTCTTTCTCTCTTTCTCTCTTTCTCTCTTTCTTTTTCTTCCTTCCTTCCTTCCTTCCTTCCTTCCTTCCTTCCTTCCTTCCTTCCTTCCTTCCTTCCTTCCTTCCTTCTCTCCCTGTATTTTGTGTTTGTTTATCTATATATTTTGGGGTGGACACTTGTCTGCTCACCTCTGTGAGGTTGAAATTAGTAACCAGGGCTGAGGTGATCTGTTCTCTTCATGATTGAAGAGTTTTTAAACTCTAAAGGAAGCTTTGATTTTTTGGTAGCCCTTTTTCAAAACAGACCAAATTTGGAATTTCGTTAAGACGATGCAGTAAGAAACCTCCCTTCCTGACCAGGCAGGCAAACTGCCTGGGCAAGGACCAGTCTGTCGGTGATTACGGCCTGGGAGTTGTGGTTTCTGTGTCTATAAACCATCATCTGCTCTGGGCAGAGGTGGTTCAGCTTCGCAGGGTCCCATCTGGCCAGAGCAGCAGGATGTCCCTGTGTGCCCCGACTGCAAGGGGGGGCTTCACCTGCCGGGGGGAGGGAGCTGGGGCTGGTGTCTGCGCCTTGCCCCCTGCCTGCATGACCCTATGCACATCCGTGCTCACCATCCTCACCTCCTGGCGCCTGAACGTGAAGGCCCATGGCTGAACACCTGGACTTGCCGCCAGTCGGACTTGCTCCCTCCCCGTGAGCAGCGTTCAGCCCCCCAGCACACAGGCACAGGGGAGAGGGAGGGGCTGTTCGTTGTTCAGTAGGACAGGGACAGAGGTTTTCCGATCTTTTTTCCCAGATCTGATTTATTTTTTATTTCCCTACCCCAGTTTTTGAAGCAAATGCTTTGGTTCTCCAGGCCCTTTTACAATTTCTTTTTTTAATTGAAGTTCATAGCTATGGTTGGAAGGGGACATAGGGAAATGGAAAAGAGTGAACCCAGCAAAAGGAAATAGTGATCTGAGGCATCCCCTCATGTCCCCTTTGTTTAATAGAGACACTGTTAAAAAATTGTTCTGTTTTATTTAAAAGTTTAAATAATCATTAGAACAGCATCCAGAGTCTGGGGCTCAAGCGCTCACCCAGAGAGTGTGGCAACCACCCAGCTGGAGACACTGCTCTCGCCTGCTCTAACAAATGCAGTTCTGGAGAGAAGTGGGTAGAGACAGCTCTCCTCTTCCCTCCCTCCCTCCCTCCCTGACCCTAAAACTCCACTGGCAAAGACATTTGCTTACTCAGCAGCAGAGGAAAGAGGATTAACCCCATCTTTCACAAGGAAGATTTTACCTCCATTTGCCAGTGCCACTTGGGATTCAGCACAACCCCCCCCTCCCTTACATTGCTAAAATGCTCAAATCAGGTTGCTTTCATAAATCCCATATTAATTTTTTAATTCGCTGAACGAATTAATTAAATCCTGGTCTCATACAGGAACACTTTCAGATCAGCTGGAAACAACAGTTTTCAGTGAATAAATAAATCCCATTTAAAAAAAAAAAAAAAAAACCAAAACAAAACCAAAACCAACAAAAACAAACAAAGAAAGAAAAAAAACCCCAACAAATAAAAGTGTAATTCCAGACCAGGGAGTGTCTCTCCCTCACTTTCCAAAAGCTCGTATTCTTACAGCACCCAGCAGAGCTGAGCATGCCGACTCCTTCTGCCAGACACCTTCCCAAACCCCTGGGAGCAGCACTGTCTCTGCCAGCCCCACCAGCACCAGGTTCGCCCGGGAGCCCTGCGGGGATCTTATCAACACTTATAAGTACTTAAAGGGTGGGTGTCAGGAGGATGAGGCTCTTTTCAGTGGTGCCCAGCGACAGGACAAGAGGTAACGGGCACAAACTTGAGCATAGGAAGTTCCACCTAAACATGAGAAGAAACTTCTTTACTTTGAGGGTGGCAGAGCACTGGAACAGGCTGCCCAGAGAGGTGGTGGAGTCTCCGTCTCTGGAGACATTCAAAACCCACCTGGATGCATTCCTGTGCAACCTGCTCTAAGGTGACCCTGCTGTGGCAGGGGGGTTGGACTAAATGATCTCCAGAGGTCCCTTCCAACCCCTATTGTTCTGTGATTCTGTAATAGCACAACATCACTGAGGCCTCTGGATAAGCTTCGCTTTCCCCAGGAGCTGGAAAGGTGTGCTGAACATATTGCTTTCCTTTCCCCAGGCTATAATAATTTGTTGGCATTAGACAACCTTATTAAATGCTCCTTACTGTTGTCGGGATTGGCATCCATATTCTATTTTACCAGACCCTTAGGGTGGGATTCATTCAGCCAAACTTGGAGGGCTACTGTAGAGAGGTCTCTATTTGGGCAACTTATTTAGGCTTCCTTTATAGGAAAGAAACAAGCTCTTCAGGGGGCCTACAAGAAAACTGGAGAGGGACTTTTTACAAGGGCATGTAGTGATAGGATGAGGGGTAATGGCTCCAAACTGGAAGAAGGTAGATTTAGATTGGGTATCAGGAAGAAATTTTTCACTCTAAGGGTGGTGAGGCACTGGAACAGGTTGCCCAGAGAAGTTGTGGATGCCCCATCCCTGGAAGTGTTCAAGGCCAGGCTGGATGGGGCTTTGAGCAACCTGGTCGAGTGGGAGGTGTCCCTGCCCATGGCAGGGGGGTTGGAACTAGGTGATCTTTAAGGTCCCTTCCAACTCGAACCATTCTGTGATTCTATGCTTCTATGGTTTGGTGATTCTATGACTAGCCCTTCAAAGACCATCCTTCAAAGGCTGTACATAGAAATACCTGTCTCTCTCCACTGAATAAAAAGGGAGCTTGTGAGTGACTTTTCCAGGTGTAGATACCACCTTTGGAGATGCTTTAAACTTCAGAAATATTAGATGAATACTATTCTCAGAGACGGGGCATTTTATGACCCAGCACTCTGGGTGTTTACATGCCTTGAATGGCTCTGCGGTCTCTGCAGCGCTCTTTGGATGCCGAGACTCCTTCCCCTAAAGAGATTGTAGCACAGCAGTAGTTCCCTATTCTCAGTGATGTTGTAAAAGGGCTTACGGATGTTAAGATACTCTTTAATGTGACTGAGAACCATTTCCACTGCTTTGCAGTTCTGTAAGGTTATGGCATCGCACAATGGAGCTACTCTTTTCTTCTTTTTTGGAAATGAATGCAAAGAGAAGGGAAAGAGAGAGACAGAGAGAGGGAGCAAGGTGAGGCTCAGACATCCCGTGTATTTCCCAGAGAAGAAAGAAGTCCCTGACCTTCTGCCAGACCAGCCGCCACAGGACAAGATGGTGCTCCAGAAAGGCTGGGATAGCAGTTTTTTGACCTCCACCGATGTCTGTGAAACAAGACCAGTAAAAAACATGAACCACCCCTGCCCCCCCCCTCCTCCCAAGACTATACAACCACAAATTCCAGCCCACTGAACCACATCATTTCAACAGCAGTGAGGTCCTGAGTGGCGTTAAGCTGTGCCACGGTAGCAGCCTAGGCGCCCCACGTAGACAGCAGAGCACTTGAGAACTTTGAAGCATCCAAGGCAGCAGTCGGAACGGCCTAGGTTTGCAACACACTGACACTCTCAAGTGCTTGGCCGGGCTCTTGCCTACGCATTGAAGCTGCAAGCCCTGCAGTTGCATGAATGGCTTAAATAGGGCTAACTGGAGGCTGCTGCCAGAGGGGGTGGCCAGTCCCAGCCTCCTCCTCTTCTCCATCTCTGACCCTGCCCCTTCTCTTCCCCTCCTCCTGTCCCCCTGTCCCCCTCCTTCCCAAGGGAAACAGTCAGAGAAAAGGCTTTGATATCCCCACACTACAGACTTCCCCCGTAAGAGGAATATTATGGCTGCACAAGAGCATGTGTCGTAGGAAGAAAAACATTGCAGAGATCTAGAATGGAATAGCCCACACAGATCTATCAGCTAACACAAAACTATTTCACAGCTACATTTCTGATGAAATATGAAAAAGACATCAAGAGAAATTATGTCACTGATTTCAGCCTAGAAAGAGGCACAACTAAAAATCACTACATCTCAACCTGCTCTTGGTAATTTTGCTTTGTCCTCTTCAAATGAAAATAACAGAGAGAAATGATGTAATCTTGGCAAGTGTTAGTTTAATGCATTGGAATTTATTCTAGATCTCTTTTTTTCCAAGCAATTGTATATTGAAATGTGTGTGTGCAGTGGTCTTCTTTTTTTGTCCTCCATTTTCACATAAACTCCACATAGATGGTAATATACACATACATACCGAGAGACATACTGGCGAAAAGCAAGCTCTTTATGAGGCTGAGTAACCACTAGACATCTTTCACTAAAAATGTTAAAAATGTGCAGGTGCTTCTGTATTTAGAAAGGGTTTTATAATGAAGAGATGGACATCTGGTGAATAGAGTATCTTCTGCAGCACGCTTTACACGATGCCTACTTTTGATGACTGTTAAGGAGCTTTAATTTCCCGTAGCAAATCTGTATCAAGCCTGGGATAATACTGAGACAAGATCAAACAGTGAAGATTGTTTGTGAGAGCTTGGTTTTGCCCTTCCTTATACTCCACTATCTTTTTAATTCAGGGTGAGGGTTTTTTGGTAATAAATTGACAGAGCTGCTGCAACAAGCTACATGCAAGAACCTTTTCCTATCAAGTTTCATATCAGGATGGGATGTGGAAAAGCCTTGCAACCACCAGAAGAGAGCTGAGATTTATACTGAATGCGGTATTCATAAAAAGGGCTGGCCAGCCTGACAGTCCTGTAACAGTCCAAGGACAAATCCTGCCCCTTTTTACCTGGGTTGGTGCTTTTGTCTTATAACGTTACTTGGGAAATGGAGATATGATGGGCAGAGTCTTCATATGATGGATTTTAAGCCTAAAACTCAAGTAAAACCTTGGATCTTGTATATTTAAGTGGTATCTGAAAGTGTTCCTTAAGCTCCTAAGCCTTTTAGATGTTTTTGACAGAGACACTCAAGAATGTAATAAAAACACATCAATTTTTACATAAACCTTACTTCAAAAAAAGGAGCAAAAAATATGCTCATTATTTTCTTAGCTTTTTATTCCATCATTATGGCACAAAATAGAACTTAAAGACAACATCACTGAATAAGTCTTCAACTGCATTAAAATTAAGACTAATATGTTCTATAAAATTCTTTTGATATGATACACTTTCCCTTATCAAGTGATAAAAAGAATTTTCTCTAGAATACTGAAGTACATTGCCACCTGCTGGCCATAAACAATTTTGCAATTTAAAAACACCAGAACGTGTATAAAACAGCAACATTTAACAATGCAACATACAGTTATTGAAGAAGTACTGTTCACCTAGACTTTGGCACAATATTTATAGAAATGCAGCTGTGAACTTCTCCAAACGTCATGTTAATTTCTGAAACTCTGTGTGACTCCCTTTCATATGTCTGTCTATCTGTCTCCATTTTTTTTTTTTTCCCTAACTTTCTTAATGCTGAAGTTTTGTCATTTCAAAGGAAAAGCCATATTTTCTCTCGGTTGTTACACACCTCAATTTATTGGGTTTGGTTTTCTAAAATTTGGATTCCAGTTTACTTATTTGTTTTAGAACAATACATAAACTCATACATTTATAAATATATATATTATATCCTGTATACATACCATTGGTTTTCTTCTAGAATGGGAGGGCAGACCTTTGCACTACATCCTTAGTTGGTTTAGGCACGGCCTTGCTCTAAGTCGATTCTCTGAGCTGCTTCCTACCAGAATCTAAAAAAATATTTTTACAATCTTGTATCAAATTTTAATTTTGTTTGCAAATATATTTATAAGAAAAAAAAATATTCGGCATTTTCCCCTCTAAGCTCACTGCTACCCTTATAAAATATATGGCTTTTCATGTTTCACTCTATTCTAGTGTTTTTCAACAGGCAGTGAAAAGAAGGACAACTTCCCCCTTTAACAGGTTTTTTTATATAAGCACAGAAACCAGCTTGTGCACTTTCTATAGAATTCCAATGCATATCACGGTAATGTAAGTGCAGTGATTTAAAAAAAAAAAAGCAGTCATGATTGATTGACATCTGTATATGAAAACATAATATATGATTATCATACAATACCCATTACAGAATATACAATCATCAAAACTGCAGATATATAAATACATTTTTAGCAACATCAAAGCAACAGTTTTATCTTATACACAGCATATGCATACAGAGTTATCAGACTAAAATTTTCATCTTGCTTTGTCTCAAAAGCTTGCTGAAAAACAGGAACATACTGCATTTGTAAATGGACTGCTTGACAGTGCTGTTAAGAAATTAAAGTGAACAAAGTTTAAGAAAAAAAAAGTATATGCAATTCAGTTGGTATAAAACAAACAAGCCCTCCCCGTTTTCCAATGTCCCCGTTGTTTTCCTATGAGGTGGAGGCAGTTCTGCAGGGTCCGATCATACAAGGGTTTCTGGAAGGGCATCGGGGTTATCACCTGATAATAGCTCCCAAATTTGCCACCTCTCCCTCTGCCAATCATGCCAGTCTGCCTCTGAAACATTTTTACTGTTCTGACTGTGAGGCGCCGTGGAATAGATGTGACCCGCTTGGGTGTGCGGGGCCGGCCGTTCCTGCCTGGAGGTGGCCTGGTCAGGGGCTTTGGCTGGCGATCCTCCAGCTGCTCTGGTCCCTGAGCTTTTTTCTTGGCGTTGAAGTCTCCACAAAGAGTGCAACGTTGAAGAAACGCCCGACCGCTGTGACAACGCAGAACTTGTTTTTGCTGGGCCTGGGTAGGGGGGTGGTGGCCGCTCTTTTCTGTAGGGGGGCTTGGCTGTGCTTTGCGAACAACCTGCGTTCGAGTCACGCTCGCTGAGGTCCTCCACACTGCTTAAAGTCAAGTGCCGCTCCGACTTTGAGTGGGACAGGTCTGAACTCCTACTGCCGACTTCGATTTGTGGGTTACTGCACACCCGAGACACCGTGGGACAGAGCTGACACTCAGGAATGGCAGCAGTCGTCTGGCTCCTTCGCATCACCTGCCTGCCCATGTCCAATTCGGAGGTGCTGCCCTGCCACCGAGGAGAATACATGGCAAGGTTCCCCTGGGAAAGAGAGCACTGTCCGGGTCGCAGCAAGCTGCTTTCGTAAATGTTCCCGTAAGAACCTGGGGAACAGAGTCAGAAAGACAACATCAGTCTGCGTAATCATCTATGTGGCATTCAACAAATTATTGCTTTTCTCCTGCATCATGCTGTAGAGGAGGGACGGGGGCTTTTATCACCAGGCTGTGAGACTGAAGGTGTATCATCAGCCTCATCACCAGCTGAACCTGGGGACACAGAGCAGCAGCCCTACATCTATCTGAGCCATGCCTAATATATTACCCGGTGACTCTAATACTTTGCTCTGACATAAAGCCTTGCAGCACTTAACATCTCTTAAATGCTTGAAAAGCAGGGGGGTGTTTTAGTCTCATGGTTCCTCTGTGAGGTGGGTGCAGATGGGAGAAAAACAAAGGCAAGACGGGGCAGGGACTTGCTGGGACCATGATGGTCAGCGGCAGGGTCAGCACCCAGGGTTGCCGACCTCACAGCCACCGCGGCAGCAGCGCTCAAATCCCCACCAGGCATCCACCTTCCAATGACTTTTAGAAGAATATAAAACTATTTTTGGAAGTAATTTTAAAACGACTCTTTAAATTACCTTGTGACAGTTTGAAATGTCGCCGCATTTGTCTAATCGCTGTTCTCTGTATTTTATTGAACACTCACCTTTTAAAAGTCCAACTCTGGACAGTGTGAATTCTCCTACTGGCTTCACTGCGACTTCTCAAAACCAAGAGATTGTTTATGTCTTTGCTAGGTTTGGGCTTAAAACTTGAGAAATAACTGACCTGTCATTGCTGGATCTTTGCAGCCACTTTTCAGCGTTGAATGCCAGGTGCCCCAGATATCAAAATGATCTTCAGAAACATCTAAATAGCAGGAAAAGGAGGGAGAAGATGATGAATTGAGCCTCTTAAAGCCATTATTTAGAAACATACAAATGGAATGGTAAAACCTTACGTAAGGTATCAGAGTCATTAACATAGACTAGCGTCCGACTTACCGTGCACCTAACATCTCGAATGTATTTGTTCACAGTTATTCGCTGTCTCAGGCTCAGGTCCTCTAATGCATTCAGTAAGCTCTGGATGAACAGGACGCCTGAGTTTGCTGAGAGAGTGGAATTTCCCTAAAGTCCTCTGCCTTACTGAAGTCAGTCAGCGAATTTGCAGAAGAACAGGAGGATTTGGTCAACAGAAGGTAGCGCACGTGTTTTTTACAGGAAAGAATGGCAAAGCTCTCTCAGGCAGCCGCGGCCCCAGGGGTCACTGTAAGGCATAGTCTATCAACCTGCAGCATCGCTTGGGTCGTACACAGGAGTGCTGCCACAGAATAGAGATTTAATGAAATATGCGCATCAGGCATTGTGCTGGATTATAACTGTTCCGTGCCTTTTTTCTGATTCCATCTGGCAGTAAAGGAATTTCCCGATTTGTCATGGTCCAGTATTGTTGTGATGCATATTGAAGTCCAAAAGATGGTTAATATGATAAAACTTTGCAATTTCGTGTTCATAACTTACTAGAAATCTGACCAAATTTTGAAACCTATTCAGAGATTTAGATGCTGAATATGGAAGATAAATGCCCGTTAGCAGTTATAAAGCATATAACTGAGATAATAGTCTGAATCCTATTAATTCCAAAGGCAATTAAGTGCCTAAACAATACCTCTGAAATGAAAAGCTTTTAGAAATACTACCAAACAGTTATTTGCATCCCTAATCATTGAAAGTTCTTAAAGTCTGGCTCACTAAATATGCATTTCATGAATGCAATTTTTTTATATATAGATTTTTAAATGAAAAGCATCTTGAAGTGCTGGTGAGCTATCAGTTTAAACCACAGTTCTTTGCAGAAGAAATCATTCAGGTGTGCACTCCCTAGATAGCTATGGAAATTATGGATCCCTGCACTAGCACTGCTAGGTGTGTAATTGGTAGCAGATGTAAAGCTGTGCAGCTCAGCTGCGTCCTCCAGGGAGAGGGTGCTGAGGTCATTCTTTTCAATTGGAGAAAATTTGCAGCTTGACATCTTAAAGCCTCACATTTTTCCAAAGTCTGGACCATAACCTTGCAGGTATTACAGTCTTCAGTGCAGGACAAGAAACCAGTCTTTGCCACGCTGTCACAGACAGGCTGAAAAGCAGGACATACACAGTACTATTTTCCCAAATAATAGCTCCAAGTTTTGAGAAATGCGATACCAAGAGCACCCCTGACAGCTGGCTGAGCTAGTAAGGAGGACTGAGCACAGACCCTTTGGGCCCAACACAAAAAAAGGATGTTGGTGAGTCATTCCTCGTAAGGTTATTTACGCTATTGCTCCTCAAATCCTGCTATATGCTAATACAAAAGCGACACTTTTTAATTACTTCAGAAAGCCTCATCAGTCGCTGAAAAGGAGGAACACAAGCAGGACGCACTCTACCTTTTCCAGCCTGTGATGCAGAAGAATTCTCCTTTGTCTTAGGCTGCAAATGTCCAACCAGCGTGTACTGTTCAGGTACCTTGTACAGCTTATCTGGGCTGCGGGCAACTTCTTCTTGCATTGCCATCAGCGAGCGCTCAGACAGTACCGGGGAATTGTTGTCGTAAGGGGAGACATCTCCGCTTGAAGCTTTGTTGGAGTCCGTGGAAGAATGTCTTCCTCCTGTGGAGTAGGAACCTTCTGACCGCAGCATCTCAGGGCTCCTGAAAAATTTTGATAAACACACAGATGTTAATGAAAAATGCCTGATGTTCACAGTCACAGGTGCAGTTTGACATCATACAAATAAAATCAAATACAGGAGTATGATCACAGCTGCTGAAATGGAAACACTTCAGAAGCAGTATAGAGGTGAATTTTCCATGAGTAAAACTTTTGCCATGAAGTGGCCAGCAGAGGCCACTAAAAATCAAAAGATGTAGCTGTCAAGAAAGAAAATAACAAAAAACACACAACCGTACAGTTCACCACAGGAAATTATATAGTGAATCAATTCCTTATGTTACCTTGACAATTTAGCTTGTTGCAACAGTAAATCTGAGGGTATGATAGGGAAGATTAGTTTGACACTAAGCAGTACGCTAAAATCACTTCTTCCATTCTGAAGTACTACACAGTCAGAGAAATCAAAACCTTAACTCGCCCCTCATGCTGTGAGAAAGATCCTCTTCTAGAGACGTCAGAAAGTAAATATTTTACAGGGGACAAGCAGATGTATCTACTGTACTTCTGATGGGGACAACAAAAAAAACTGGCTCTGCTGATAACTTCTACAACTTCTTTTACCCTTTCACCTTTACATCACCAACAGCATGGCCTGCATTTCCTTTGGAAAAAAAAAAAAAAAAAGGCAAACAAAAGACCCACCGAAGTCCAGCCAAGGCTCAGAGAGACAACTCTAATTTTTGAAGTGTGTTGGGAACATTGAGGGAGATTTCTTGAACTGTCACAGTTTACTATGCATATAGAAGGCAGTTCGTGAGTCACTGAACACCTCAAAGAGTATGTAGAAATACTATATAAACAAATATAACTTTTTTCCTATCAGTCCTCCCTAATTTATTTTTCTATTACTCATTTTTCATTTCTCTGCACCTTGATCTTTGTTTCTTAGATGCTTATCTTTTGCTTCTCTTGAGTCAAACACTTCTCTCAGTGACCTCACATTAATATCTGCTCTAATTGCACCTGTTATGACAGAGCCTCAGTTCTTGTAAATGTGCACTGAAAACAGTCAGCCCTTCTCAGAGTCAAATCCAAAGACAGCTTGAACTGAGTGAGCAGCCAAAGCACATTACTCGTTATGGAACAATAACCCTCTTTCCAGACAAATGAAATAAAACTGAAGAAAGAAAATAAAGAAAACACACAGTGGTAAGACAGGCCTAGCCACAGCACGCTAAATATTAATACAGAAATAATGACAACACTTAACACCACTTTCAAGCTGCTGGGCTTTTTTCCTTGCTGATTTACATATTGCATGTCCCAAAACATAAAATACATACACCCAACATCATGATTATTATGTTATTCGATATTCCATTTTTTTTCCAGTATAAAAGCAACTATAAAGCGTTGGCAATGAATTAACTAAGTTTACTCCTCAGTAACTCCCAGCAAGAAATCCAAAACTGAACTGATCCTGAACCTTAACTTGGGCCAACTCAAAAAACCAGAGCTACCATTTGGCAAAGTAGCACTGTCCCAGGCTTCCCAGTGTGGTTGATAAGGTAATCTTGGAGAGTCATTAAAAAAAGAAGTAAATCATGCCTCAGTTATGTAACCTCCCATCTCAACTTCTCATCTGAACATGAGTCCAACACAAATTAATGTATAAACAGCCACACACTGAAGAATTACTGTCTTTTAAGTATTTACAACTCCATCACAAATCTTTTCTCTCTTTTTTTGCCCCTTACTCCTTTCTTTCTGCCCTCCTAAGTTCTAAAAAGGCTTGTGCAGTGAGCGTGAGTTAAGATGAGGTTTAAGCAATGTCTTGGGAATTAGAATAACCAAAAAGACCTGAGAGAAATGGGGAGAAATGTTGGTATCTGTAGGTTTCCTATGACCAAATGTCTTTCTCTCCAGCTTTCTAAACTGAACGTCATCTAAACCTCACCCTGCTAGCATACAGACATACTTCGCAGTAATGGTGACAACAATAAGGCTTATCGCATGTAAATCTTTGCAGGATCAAAACCTAACTATGTTGCACAGGGCAAAGAGAGAGGTATACCACCTCTTAGCCATGGCAAGGTAACACAAGGAATAGGGGAAAGGGAAATGGAAATGAAAGAATGTGGGAACATAAACTGGAGCTTTGTGAAACACTGATTTCATGTCTTACCTTGAATGATCTGTTATAGTCTATCTCTTCTCAAGACAGAGCTCCTGATAAAAATTTACTTGAATGGAAACTGTCAAGTCTTTGGAAAGATCCAAATGTTCATGTTTCTAAACTCATTTACAGTTTCTGCTAGTAAGCCCATGCAAATATATGTATATAAAATATCACTTTCAAATTTGTTTGGAAAAAATTGTTTTAAAAATCAAAGAAAATGCCGGCGGCCTCTGACAATCTTACTACAAGAAACCATCAAAACACTTTAAAGCTGTAAATTGATCTTACACATTTGCAGCTTTACCATGCTCTTCACAAACAAAATAAAACACAACTTACAAAAGACTTTGGCTCACATCTTTCCAAATAAAGAATGAATTCTCACATATTCCTTAAAACAGAACTTTTCAATCATCGTAGAATCATGGTTTAGGCTGGAAGGGACCTTAAAGATCATCTTGTTCCATCCCCCCTGCCACGGGCAGGGATGCCATGGGCAGGGACACCTCCCACTTTTGCATCTGTTCGCTTTACAGTTTGAGTTCTGTAGCAAACGGATGTTTACTAACATTCAAAATTCATCTTCCTCTGGATAGCAGTGAGATTCTCTACCCACTGGGGAAAAACTAACTTGGGAGGCAAATGTAAATACTGCACAAGATGCCCACTCGCCTATACGCTGTCTCTGAGTAAGGGCAAACTATGATTTCCGTAAAGAATAATCGAAGATTATGTACTATCAAATGTGAGAAATGGGAAGGCAAGTAAAGTATTTTCTAGTGGTTATGAATTATATTAAGGAAAAGATTTTAAAAGTGGTTACATATAAACTGAAAGATTTGAAAGCTGCAGAAGGAACCTATGCCACATATTTCAGATTCCAAAACAAAAAACAACTATGCTAATGAGGGAGTCTTGGGCTATGCTTTTTAACTGGTATCCTTCTGAATTGATGTTATCCACCAGAGTCTACCTGCATGGGTGAACTGTGAAGATGTTAATAATTGCTTCTACTGGGAATATTCCTACTTTTGTGCTGCCATCAAGGTCATCAAAACAGGAAATCCCTTTCTGGTTTTGGCAGAAATCTTTTTCTGTTACACCTTAAAGCTTCCAAATGGGAAACCAATTATGCCTTACAAGAGGCAAATCACGCGGAATGTGATGGCTTGGCAGCGTGCAGTAGTAATTTCCATACATATTTGAGCAACAAAGGTGCCACCAACAAAAGAGATTATTAGGGATTATGACATGGTTGCACCTGTAGGAGAGTAGAGGACTTGACGATTCAGGGAGCCTGTGCAGCTTTGAAAACTGCATTTATGCATACTGTATGGCCTATTGTGTGGCTTCATCTTTGTGCCACAGGTTAGGATGGATTTAAATCCACCATCACCATCCAAAACCACTTGAAAATTCTATAACTTTGAAACTCATTTACTCTAAAAGGACTATTAACCATGAAAAACCATAATTGTAAGAAACAGATTTTATTTTTGCGTTAGTTTAAAGATGTTTCATCTTACAGCTGAAAACCCCAAATTCCATTGTCATCAAGCCAACATACAAGAAAGCTGGGAAAGTCATCCACAGAAGCACACTTCATAATTGCTGCTAATGATAATTAGTGCTTTACCATGAATGACTTCCATAAACTCCCTGACACACCATTTACGATGCTCAGCTCCTAAGAGAACTGAAAGATGATGAACATCTGATTTGTCCTTCTCTGGGGAGGAAAAGGAGATTGTGTTTTCTCTGTTAGATCAGAGCCAAGAAAGCATTTGTAATGACATCAAAAGCAGAGATGCGAGGGCAATTGCAGAAGCAGGACCTTCAGAGCAATTAATATGACATTAAAGGCTTGAAGTTGATTATTCCATACTCTATGCTATGCAGCCAACTAGCTTTTCTGATGAAGATTGTCCCAAGTGTATGTAAAGTTTTCTGTTGCACAGATCCCAATTTGGATCTTGAGTACACAATCAGGAAATTTTCAAGAGTAGTAAGGATGTTTTTGGAGGCTCATTTTCATCAAATCAAGACAAACATCTCCTCATCATCTGATGCCTCGCATTTCTTACAGGAAAAATAACCAACAAATATGTAGCCTCAATATTGAGGTTACATTCTGAAATAGAGTAATCTCTTAAGAGCATCACACTCCTAGCAATAACACTAAGCAACATTCCATCTAATTGCCTGGAATATCTTATCCAAGAAGTTGCGATCACAGTGAAGACATATCTCATTAACATTAAGAATAAATCACTTACATGATAGCAGAGTAGAAGAAAAATAACAGTAAGTTTTTCCTATCTCAGTGATACTTTATCTGCCCATTACCGAAAATACAATAGATTGTAGTAGTGTAGCTGTATGTTCCTATTTGGTTTTGTAATCTTTTCTTACAAAACACCTTTTGGCAGATGTGACCAGCTTTGCACAAAAGATGCATTTTCTCCTGTAGGTGTGCATGCTGGCTGAAAAGTAAGGAAGCTCAAGGAAAGGTCAATTAACTTAAAGGAAACAGGATCTCATAATAATCTGTTACATCCACAATGATTCGTGACAAATTTATGCTCAATTGATATGTGTACCACACGTGAGATACAATTTTATGTCTGTATTATATAGACGGTGAAATCCAGCATGAAGGTTTTTATTAGCTTGAGTTAGAAATAGTATGATTATTCCAAACTGAGGACTTAAAGAAAGAAGTCTCTACAGACTTTGCTATATGTCACGTGATTTGCAGTGTCTCTCCTAATTGTGGTCTTGGGTCATGGCAAATGTGAAACAAGTGTAAAAGACAGCTAAGGTACCCCTAATTATCCTGGATTTATTGTGATCTAAATATACACATGGTTACTTATCAGTCAGACATAAACTGACTGAAATTATTTTATGTCTGTGGTACACTAAGAAAACACAGAGAAACAATTACCACAAATGTCTGTGATAATTTGCAACTGCATGTTACGTGTTCATGTGGTTAAGTCAAAAACCTAATAAAATCCTTTACAACATGATATATTCTGCACGTATTTTTGTTTTTAATTTTTATAATTACAGAAAGCTTTTTCCTCCATGTGTTACTTATACTATTTCTTTTATACCTCTTTAAAGCCAGGCACACATTACCTCCAACTATACAACGTTCAGAGGGAGAAAGAAAAAAAACCATAGCTGACTGACTGTACAGATTCAATTTAATTCTATTCCGAATGCACTAGGCACTTTCCACACACACAGGAAGACAAAGTCTGATCTGTCCCAGAGAGTTTAGAGTCTAGGAAACCTCTTAAAAATCACTTAAAGCAAGCTTGTCAAATTATGTGATTTTTGGGTCTGACATATTGGGATTCACTAGAATAAAGGCAATGACTGTGTGTCCCATGAGAAAGCCAGGAATCCTGTTAATCTAAATGTACGAACTCATAGTACTAAGGCACACAGGTGTAGGCATACATACACCATACACAAAGTTGGAATATGTTACATATCATAACTGCAATAGTGACCGGTGTGATTTTTTTTCTCTTCAAATCTTCCACAAGGCATACAAGTAAATAATAACCAAAGAGTCTCCATAAACCTGCTGTTGCGGCAGTTGACTTGTTTACAGTGTCCTATGTGTATACAATAGGAAAAGAACAACAAACTGGTCAAACGGCTAGCCGTGACTGTGTTAAGGCACTCTAGGGTGTGTTTCAAGGATAGTGGAATACACGCCTCCTGTTACTGAAGACTACGACAAACCCAAGACATGAACCAGCAGATCACTAGAATACATCCTGTCAGATGATAGTGCACTGAATATTGTTATGTACATGTCATTCTGTTCTCTGCAGCAGAATGCAATCTTTCCTCCGAATCAGGAACCAAGATTTGTCTTTAGAAAACACTGTACAAGAGTCATGATTTCTTTGGCAGAGTCTGTGTAATGGGAGGATATTTCTACTCCACTGTAGGCAGTGCAGAAGAGCTGTGGAAAACTAGAACCTCTTGAACACGTCCAGTGGGAGACAGAAATTCCCAGCAGAAACAAGGATGGTGAAAAAACAGATTACTCACGATGTCTGGGAAGCTTTCCTCCTCAACAAATAGTCCACAACATCTGGGTCAGTCTCTAATAGGCTAATAAGCACTTCATTCTGTAGGTCAGGGGAAACCTATGGAGACAACAAAAAATACATAGCTGGAGATAAATATCCTCTCCCACACATTCATTTTGGTACTCTGCTTAATCTAAAAGACCAAGTACAAGTATATTTGCGAGAGTATATAAAATAAATATTCAGAAGCTTCCATTTAAAAGAGAAATTTCATGTAACAGCAGGTGAAGTCAGACTAAAGATCACTTTGTACAATGTCAAATGCCGATTACTGTTGAATAACCCAATGGTATCCAGTTGGGTATTATACCTGATAGCAACAGCGGGATTACTCATGTATTGCAATCTCAAAAGCACCAGTTCAAGGTCCTCACTTTACATCAGCATTCAAAGATCTGGAGACATTTACAGATTTCCATTCCAAGTGATTGCACTTCTTTTAGAAACAACGTGAAATATAATTACACAGGAAGGAGAATGTTTCTTCATATATTCTGTGGCATTTGACTTATTTATGTCCTCTTCATACAGAAATTCCATGGTAACTGTTCTACCTATGAAGTTCTTCAATTGTTTCATTTCAGTCAGAGCTGACAAAGGTCAACATTTTTCTAAATGAAGCCTTATAAGCATTTAATGTTCATGTATCCATATGGTCAAATCCTGGGATCTAGAAACATTTAAATTCCTGCTTATGCTCAGTCAGAACTTGAATTCAGATTCAAAACAGAGTTCATCTGTCCGTAAGTCAGGTTTACAAGCGGGCCCTGTTGGATCTCCATCCAGTCTCGACTTTGGGTAGTAGCAACAGGCACAGCCAGAATTTGTGTCATCTTTGGAGTTTGGCCTTCTGATTTGCTAACACTCTCTAGTGCACTTTATATGGAAATGAAACTTCAAGACACTTGACAACTTCAGCTGCTGCAGAATGTAGCAATATCTCCTGGGCAGGTAGCAGGAATGGCACTCCAAAACCTGCCCAAATAAACTTTAGGCTTCCAGATGCATTTTACACAAGGCTTATCATCCTTAAGTGAGTTTGTCCACATCACAGTGGAACATTCAATTCAACCTTCAAAGCACTGAAACAGATGAAACCACCTGAGAAACTTGAACTAACAGCCCGGGCTCACTGATGACAAATGAAGCTGGAGGCAAGACAATCTCAGCAAGGGGTCATCAACTGTGCAATATGCTTCTGGACGCAATTTGTCAGAGCCTGAATCTCTTGACCTTCAGGTCACACTGCATGGGCCATTTGTTCTCCCTGACATTTCCTGGGAAATAGCAATAGAATTACTAACAGATTCCTCAGGGGAACACCTCAGTTTGGGAGGTATTTAGGGAATCAAGTTACAGAAAAGGCATATTTCTTTAAAAAAGGAAATAATTTGAAAATTTGAAAAGATATGCATCATTTAATTCATATTGATCCAAAATCTCTATGAAAAACTTGTGTGACCACATATTCCTTTTTTAAAAATCGCATTTAGCCTCTAACTAAATATCTTACTGATGGTCATTGATATACTAGTCTTTAAATAAATCATCTTCTCTTTATAGGAATACATTTTTGGAAAGCTGGTGTGCTGTAACTTCGCCATTTAGACAACCTTTTGATACAGTAGAATAAACTCCAGATAAAGTTTGAGGGTAAAGCAGAATCCACGACTTTCTGTACGTAACTTACTATTCAGCTTTATATCAAGTTGATAAACTTGTAAGAATCTACTGAGAGGACTTTGTCAGAAAAATAAAAATATATTTTCCATTATTAAAAGAAAAGATATATCAGTCTTTCATTCCATAAAAATGCATCTGAAAGATTTCCAACAGGAAGTTCAGTTCCAACTGAAAGCATCTGCGAAATGCAAACTTCACATTTCTATTTAGTTATAGGACTTTTATCTGAGTGAATAAGGGCATATTAATCTATGATCCTTCAACTGGGTTTGTACTGATGGTCTCCTTGCTAGCTATCTACTGGAGTTTGGGTTTCCTCCCACGCAGCAGTTTACTTCACTTTAGTTAATTAACTTGCAAGTGTAGAAATGATATGCATGTAATTTATAAACTTACCGAGAATTACTATATTAGTATCTCAGGAAGACGTTACAGAGCTGCAATGACTATTACTGAATTAATTTTTTAACTGGCAGTTGTGGCTGAGTAGATGGACGAGAACTTGAAATTCAGGGACAGAAGGAAAGTCAAGGCACTGCTGAAATAACAGCTGTTGAGCACGTACTGGGATGGATCAGAGGGCTCTGGTGTTGTCAGGACTCCAGTAGAGTAGGAGGTATTATGAGATTTTGGGCCTGGGTGCTACAAAAGAGTCACAGAAGGGTAGAGGGACCCTTGAAGTGTCTTCTTTGTGCTGTCAGTTTCTAATGATGTGGCACAGAGAGGCATCTTGACTGTCTCCTCAGCGAGGAGGTCACAGTAGCCTCTAACAGTTAAAATAAGAAATTTCAGACACTCTGTAGTGCTTCTGTGCAGCAGGGCTGGATTTGGGAGCCAGGAGATGAAAACGCATGACCAAGCTGCTCCTCTACATCCTCTGTGCCCAGTCATAGCCAACGAGACAAAATGTGGTTGAGTTGTACCTCCCCACACCCAGCTGCTGGGCACAGTTCAGAGACCGGCAGAGAACAGTCCTTTGTACATTCCCATAAAATGTTTTAATGCATCCCTAAGATTCACTGAAATTGTATAAGAATTGGATATGAAAGTCTTTAAAATCAATGAAGCAAGGTCAGAATCCATCTTCTATATGAAATCCACATCTTTGCATATTACTGATGTTAATGATAACTGCTTAATAAAAGAAGTCCCCAGTATCCTGGGTTATTCTGCCAAACAGAACTTTCCTGACCCACCAGTATGTCAGAATCATTCTGATATTTCGGTGTGGGCCACAAAACACATCCTGGTTTCCTAGGTTTTATTTCACAAATGTTGTTCCAGTTTCAATGCTGAAGCCAATCAGAGTTTTATAAACTCCCCATACACAAAAGTAACAGAAAAAAAAATAAATGAAACACAAAAACACTTTAGCAGCAACATACTGTATGTTATAGCTGCAGCTGAATTCTTGAGTCCAGATGTTTTTCTTTTTGTAAGTAGTGTAAATGTCAAGCATAAATAGCAGTCCTGGTTTGGCCCCACTCTCATGGGTTTGGAAAATGAATTGCTGCTGCCTGATTTCAAATTATCAGTTTTATTACAATGACATCTACGAGTTTTTTCCTTTCAATGCATCTATTACCAAAGGATGCGCCAGGCTAATTATCTTCAGAATACAGAGTCTCCTTGGGCTGCCAAAAAAGCCATGAAAAAGCTGAAAGTAAACCTTGGTAGAAACTTTATAATATAAATAACTATGAGCAATTTGACACAATCCTACAGATCAATTATCATGTGTGCGTCTAGACACTGCCCCAGAAAACAGGCAGAACTTGCCATGTTGTTTGTTAAACTATTGCAATGCGAAGAGTGAAAGCACCCTGAGATGCTCATCTGTTAGACATTTATATAAATTTCACATCGACATATTTCAACTTTTAGGAGAGCATCTGAGACAGCTCACATGCAGCTAGCCTCTCATTTTGAAATCTGATTCTAATCTCCCTCCACAATCTGAAAAGTTACTCTGGAAAACAAAACAAAACTCTTTTTTCCACACTGTGTTTAACCTTCAGCCGAAAATGCAAGCGTTGAAGGGAAAAAGGAACAAACCCGTCACAATTAAAAGAGACCATATGTAGGTAGGTCTAACCCTAAGCCCCACCCTTTCCGCACTGAAAGTCTGAATATGTGCCTGAAGTACTATGTGCTGAGACGTGGCTGTGCTGTAAAAGGTTCTTTTCAATAAGAAAACTTAAAGAATTGCAAGCATTCTTATTCAAGCATTATTTTAAATGTGCTAGTGCCAGCCACACTCTGGGCCAGCAGACCTTCGCACAAGACTGCCATTCTGTCACTTTCTTTTCCTGCTGTGGAAGGAAAAATAGCACCTAAAGTTTCCCCAAACTGTGAAAAGCATTTAAAAAAGAAAAAAAGGAAAAAGAAAACACATTCGCTGAATGTCACACTGGAACAAGAATAAAAATAAAGCAAAGGATGTAATGAAAGCCAATACAGTGCGAGGGAAAAGACAAGAAAACCACAAAGAAGTTCATCTGAGGCTAAGATTGATAGGCAGGGCTCGTGACCGCTTTTCTCATGCTCTTCTCCCTGTTGAAACCTGGCAGACACCTTCCCCTTACGCTACTATGTGTCCATCAGTCCCACGTGCCCACAGTCCAGGCTTGTCCATCTTCTCCCACCAAAGTTGTATCCAGTACCCAGCTTTGCTGAAGCACTAAAGGACTTTTCCAGAGCGTTCTTCCTCTTGCGTTGGGAACCAATCTCCTCAGTATAACACACAGTGCTGCTTAGTTTCAAGACACAACAAATTAAGCTATTTTTACCTTTTCAAAACCTCTGTTTTTGTTAAGACAGGTATGCTCACTAAAACGAAGATGGGATAGTGCCGACCACTTGGTCTGACTGGCCTCTGCTACCCCAGAGCAGGGCTCTGTCAGGCACAAATCTTAGCACAAATGCTAAGCTGACCCATAACTTTGTAGACAAAAAGACACAAAGGTAAAGCCACAGAATAAACTGCCCAGGTAACTGATAGGCACAAGCAATGTGATCTATCTAAACTGCATCTTAAGTAGGCAGTGTGTCCAAGTTCAAGGTCATCATCCCTTATATGAAGGACTTACTCGCTTCAGCAAGAGAACAGAAAGGTACTCAGGAACTACACAAATCTATTCTTTACTACTCTTATCCAACTGACAAATGAATGAGAAAGCTTTGTCTTTCCTCCCCATCCAACCAACAAGAAAGTCTTCCGTTGGGAAGGTTGTTCCTTAAATGAACCAAGGATCTCTTCTCCCTGCAGAAAAAACTGGCTCCCTGACTTCCAAAACTGAGAGGTGAAAGGTCATTTTCAGTCTTGTCTTCAAAACTAATGAGCAATGCTGGTGCGTTGTTTTAGTATACAACTAAACAGCCAACCCTATCATTTCCACAGAAAGAAATTTTCTAAGGAAGATACTCTTATCTACATAGAAACCATTCCAGGCAAGATACAAGTACACATTTTTAATATTATTGCTGACTGCAAAGCATTGTCCTATCAGAAGGCTACTTTTTCTACCGATAATAATTGACTCTAATTTAATGCAGTTTCCACCGTTTATTTCATCCCGGTCTACTTTAAAACCAACCAGGTATTTCCCCATTTAACTTAAAAACGCATAGGAGTAACGCGGAGCAACATCCACCTACCATGAAAAGGGCTTCATAGTTTTCAATCATCTTTTGTACGACAGCTATGATGGCAGTACTCTCTTCAGCTCGAGCTGAGCTCTGAACTGAGAATTCTTTGTCTGTGGATTTCTGCTTGTGCAACAAGTTAGGGCCAAAGATGGTAGCCAGGTTAAGTGACGTCATTTTGTTCCCAGTGATCTAGAAAACAGAATACAAATGAGGTGGGGCTTCCCAGGGTCTAACGTAAACAGATACACACATCTACACACAGACACCCCTCCTACGCACACTGCCCAATCTGGCAGATGCTTCATTCATCAAAACCAAGAGCTAGTCAAATCAAAAAATGAACGGTTTTTAGAAATGCTGAAACACCTTGCCTGGTCATCTCCGCAACAAGCGCTGTGGATTTTCTGGATATGTTTTCAAATGGATTGGAGGAGCAGCAGGTGGAAGTGCAGCCTGCCCTTAATTCCCTGGAAGCTCGGCAGCAGCATGCTTCTGAACTCTGGGAAACCTCCCTCCTACTTCACCACCTCAGCATATTACTGTCGCTTAGGACCAAATACTGAAAACTGTTAGCTTACTCAAGTAGCACTCAAGATGTGAAAAAGACATAGTGAGGAAAACCACACTTTTCCATGTTTGAACAGTTTAGATAATTAAGGAGCATGCTCATTATTTTTATTAGTATTTTCCTGTCTTTTCGCTTGCTTCCTAGAACATGACAAATGTTTACTTGTTGGGCGGATTTTTTTTTCTTTTCTTTTATTGTTTTATACTTCTTTCCTACTTTCCTACAAGCAATAGTAGCCTGATTTTGGAGGAAGTAGAAGACTAGGAATAGATACTAGGCTAGACAGAAATTATCTGAAAAATATGTCATATAGGTTATTAAATCAAAATTTTCATTGTCACATTTGTGATTGGACTACTTTTTTCCCCTTCTATTCTTTTAACAGAGCAAAAAGCAGGGGTCATGTGCTTCCTCTCTGTGTCTCCACTTGGTTGCTATTCTGGGAATGCAGAAGAAGATGCCAGCAGTTTGACTATATAAGACTGTAAGTGAATTTCAGCTGTTGACCCAGTATTTCTTGCAGGCTTTTTTTAAAGAACAAGAAAATATCAGGACAGTTATTTTTCATTTATTTCAGTTACACTCGAACAAACTAATTTAAAAAAAGGACAGGAAAAGGCACCAAAAAAGAGGCAGTAAAAATAGCATTTCAAGAAATGAGTGGCACAAAATGAATCCTTTCAAAGCAATATTTTAATATTTTTTTGTAGTGGGGTATTAACTGAATGCCCTAGTTTAACTTAAAACTGTGTACCGACTGCACCAGGTTTATTTTTACAGAGCTCAACTAGACAGCACAGAGATGATAGTAAAAAAAGCTTTTCTTTTTACCGGTGGGGGCCACCGTGCAATCTTGGAAAGAGACCTGCACTACGTAGGTGCATAGGCAGTCGTAACGAACATGCTGGCTCTTTGTTTAGAGACTCATCCCAGCGTGACTGTGAGTACAGCACACTCCCTTATTTGCACACCACCATCCACCCAGCTGTTTTTCGGGTGACCTGCTTTTTAAACCCTGTCAGAGTACCGAGCCCCCAAGGATGCAGAGGCACCCAGTGCCTCCAGTCTGCCAGGGGCAGCCTCTGGCTGTGCCTGGATCTGCATGTGCAGGCTGTTGGTACAAACAGTGAGTCTTTTCTTAAGGGCAGCCTCGGGGCATCCCTTAAGAAATGTTGTAAACATATCCACTGAAATTAACTGAATGAGTAATTTTAATAAAGTTAGTCATCCGTCTTCATCTTCGTGAGAGAAGGGCTTTTGAAAGAATTGCGAAGGGGGCTTGTGTGCCAAAGCTTGGCTGTTCTCCCTTCCAGTGATAGCAAACACTGTGATAAAATACTTTCTCTTGCCCTGTATGCCTTTATTCACTTAATTATTAATGATTAGCTGAAATAACTGTGAGCAGAATACTGTATTATCTATAAAAGGTATCCAATTGCACATAATATTCCTGATGCTTATAATGCTGCCAAGATAGCTTACGTAAATTTGCCTTGCCAAAATACCTGTAGCAGAGCTGATGTACTGTTAAGGGGAATGAAAATGCCTTTAATACAACTGTTGTGCCAAACCAACTCTCTTAAGCAGCATCAGCCTCTAGCCCTGCAATAAGATCCTCTTGGGTACATTCCTGAACCAACAGAGAACTCTTCGCAGGACCAGGGGGACTACGACCCCTGGCTGGCTTATACATGCAGTGTTTTTAAGCACAGTAAAATTGTTACGGGCTGCCCTTTTTTAATGCTTTCCATCATAGCGGTGTAGCTTTTTATCAGCTCCTTGCTGAGGATAAAAATAATGGCATTTAAAGTGGATTTAAAAGTAAAACATGCCTTGAAGTCACATACACCACATTGGAAGTTAGGACTCGAGGCAGAAATTCGGCAAAACTCAAAGTGCCAATTGTTAAAACCAGCCAACTGCAAAAGGTATCCAAATTTGACAGAAGTCAGCAGGGTTTTCCTTCTGAAAGACAAAATTCTCTAAGAGTTTCAGAAGAGGAACATCAGAAGCAGTCTCTGCTGCAGTTCAGAGGACAGAGAAGTCCTTCCCACAGATAAACTGGTAGAATTTTGTCAAGCAGTGACAGACTGTATCCATCTCATTCGAGGTTAACAGAGCTGCATAAATTCAAGCATTTGCCTGGTAGGAAATGGGAAGCCTGGATTTTCAGATGTTGTCTAGTGTGAACAGCTCAGATGCACACGTGTCAATGCTCAGAAGTGCAGCTTAGCTACATGGCTGTGGGTGTTCTTGTCTCTGTGGGATGGGTGCACTCCAGCCTCTCACTGTATTTGGTCCAGAATGCAAGAGAAAAAGGCCAGAAGGAAAACAGGCAAAAAAATCGACCCTGACCCCAACTCCAATCAACTACCATGGACTTGGACCATGGACTGCAATCCATGCAGTCTGTCACTGCTTGACAAAATTGTACCAGTTTATCTGTAGGAAGGATTTGGTCCAGAATGCAAGAGAAAGAGGCCAGAAGGAAAACAGGCAAAAAAATCGACCCTGACTCCAACCAGGGATTGCACTAGTGGTTGCACTCCCACAGTTGTAGGTGCAATTTCTGTCCTTTATTTTTTATTCTTCACTACCCAGTGCATAAAGCAAGCTAAGGGAACCAAGAAGTGAACTGCTGTTCCCAAAGGTCATGCAAGAAAGCAACAGCAGAGAATGAAAGGAGAATGAAAAAGCATACTCTTGAATGCCTGACACTTTCCTATGTGAGCCTTTTTTCCGTAGAATATAACAGCATAAAACAAAGGGGGAAAAAGGATGGATAACATGACACATTCTTAACAACAAGGTCGATTACGCTGTGAATCTCCCAAAGGAAGTGGTAGATTCTTTACTGATTAAGTCATATAAAAATTAAACTCTCACAGCCCTAAGAACATAGTAAACAACTAAATGGCAAATGTGCAGGCAAGAATATGAAATCTCTCCCATCTTTCAGAGGTATGCCACCATTGTGCTTGTTTCACAGCTTTAAAGATCTCTTTTCAGACCATGAATAAAGTAAAGTTAAAGGACACAAGCGACCAGGACTTACCTCTTGGCCGTCTTTGTCTGTGGTGTCTTCTGCGTGGCCAGCCACTGTGGAGAGGAACTGCAGCAGCCGGTGCAGGGTATCGCAGTTACAGGGAGGTAGAAGATAAATGAGAAGCTGTAAGGTGCTTAGCTGTTCATCTGGCTCTAATACTAAGAGGGGAAAAAATACATTCTAAGAAAATCACTCCAACTAACCTAAAAGCAGAACAAATACACTGTTCCCAGCCCAAGGGAAAGCGTAAGAATAGCTTTGTTTAAGGATCATTTTCCTTATAATGTCAGAAGAAAAAGAGAAAACTCTACGGAAATATCAAAAGTGTAACAAATACTGTTATGGGATTTTTCCCTTGGCTGGTCAACTTTTTGCTCACAAGTTCATAAGATCTTTTCTCAGCCTGTAAGAGAGCAAAATCCATGTTGTTGCACACTCCATTACTGTCACTGGACACAAAAATTCTGGTTTATTTTCCACTTCTTCCATTCATTTATGTATAGATACTGGTATACACAGGGCACCGCTGGGAAGCATTCCAATCAAGTTTATCCCTTAGCCATTTTAAAGGGTTTTTCTTACAGTTTCACATCTTGCAGAGCTACTGGGAGACTGGAAAAGCAACCAGGGATGTAAAGGACGTTCTGCAATCACCATGGCTTTAATCATCTAAAATGCAATGGTAGCCAGTGACAAAGATGGGACGGGGGCAGGATCTGAGCCGTGAGGGCTAGAAAGAATCTAAAGAACACAGACCAGGCAGCAGCTTAAGCTTGAAGGGTCCAACTTTACTTTTTCCCAGACCTGTGAGAGTCTGCACCCAGGACTTAGCATAAGGCAACACATTTGGGAGTATTTAATACGGCAGCTTTGAGGTCCATTAATTATGATAGAAGTTGAACTTTTGAAGCTAGGTTTTTGCAGCCAGGCTAGCATTTTTGGTGAGAGTGAATAGCTCTAAAATTTGAAAGAGTTAACGGTGCTAAGATACCAGGATTCAAATGGGGGCCTGTCATCTGCTACTGCTGAACAAATGGCAGGGTCAGGATTTAATAGGTAATATGAATCACATCCCATACATGAATGCAAAAAACAGGCATAATAAGTGCAATCTCCATTGCTCTACTTTTCTGGGCTATACTTAGACAGTATGAAAACCAAGGAAAGACCTCAGCAAGTTTATACTATACAAACATTTGGAGCAAATCAAGGCCAGAGTATTAAATGCACAGAAAAAAGAATACAGTTAGTAGAGATTACAGAATTCAAACAGCTATGCTTTTGAAAATCAGTAAATCAAAATGCTGCAGAGCTCACAGAGAGTGTTGATGAAAGGTGTGTAAAGTTCTCTGGTGAGAAGTGGGTCAGGCATGTCACGCAGAAATTCCTTTAATAAAGCAGCAACATCATGAATGCTGTGCTCTTCGTCTAACACAACATCGATGCCCCGGTCAAACTCTTCACGTAACTGAAAAAGATCATGACACAAAACCACAGTCACTTATCATTGTCCAGATTAGTACATCCCAACACAGAAGATCTTTTAAGATGTAGATTCACTCATTTTCACCTCCCAGATTGCACATGCCTAGTTTTTGGTAAGGTCAAAGATATAAATTCATATCGAATTGCTGTTTATTCCATGATACATAACTTAAGGTTTGTACTAGACTGTAGTAAAATACAATACAAAATATATGGCACTCTTTTATGAAAATTGTGCCCAAATAAATAATTTTTGGAGAAATTTAAGATTAATATCAAAGGCAGAAACCAGGGAGAATAAGGAAAACTGCAAGAAAGGCTTTCTTATAGCACCTTACTGCATTATCCCTAGATTTTAGGACCAGAAGGACTAAAATTGCATTTCATAACATCTATGGTTTTGTACAAAAACATTAATAATAATACTAAGACAATGTTAAAATCCACAAAATTCACATTTCTCTTGTGATTTAAGACTGTATTTAAGCATAAGCAGTTAAGTCACCAGGTTTATTAAGGCTTCATGGCATTTGTCTATACATATCTTGCTCTGCTTTCCTAATTTAGTTATATTCACTAAGTGATCATCATTAGAGAATTAACAAACAGCAAGTTAAAACCATTATGAGGTATTGCTCTTTTTTTCCAGCTATGGTCCTCAGACAAATTCCGTATAGAACCATAGAATTGTTAGGGTTGGAAGGGACCTTAAAGATCACCTAGTTCCAACCCCCCTGCCATGGGCAGGGACACCTCCCACTAGACCAGGCTGCTCAGAGCCCCGTCCAGCCTGGCCTTAAAAATTTCCAGGGATGGGGCTTCCACCAGCTCTCTGGGCAACCTGTTCCAGTGTCTCACCACCCTCATGGTGAAGAACTTCTTCCTAACGTCCAGTCTGAATTGACCCATCTCTAGTTTTAATCCATTCCCTCTAGTCCTACCATTACCCGACGTCCTAAAAAGTCCCTCAGCAGCTTTCTTGTAGGCCCCCTTAAGACACTGTATAACTCAAAGGCATCACGCTTCCCAAAGCAGAAGAAGTCCCTCTCCCACATCCAATATGCCTTACAAAAAAATAAAAGCCTGCCTTTCTGGAGAGATTTCCCAGCACCAAGAGCAGAATATTTTCTTTAAGCTGAGCTCAACCTTTTATTCTCTTTTCATTTTGAAAATAGTGAAGATGTTTTAAAACTATTTCCTAGGAAAATTTCATATCTTTGTAAATATTATGAGGCATCATGATCTCACATGATCTTCTCAGAGAGTAAGTCTATCTAAATCTTACTAAACAAGAGGAAATTTGAGGTATGAGCTTTCTTTACCAGGATTATCACAGACATATCAAAAAGAAGAAAGAAGATAAGTCACAAGCAAACTACGTGTCTGTGATAATCTGTGCCAAATCTTGATCACAGGCAACTCTATCTTGAGCGTGTATAGTGTGGAGGAATGTAGGAAATCCCGTATTTTCAGCTGAAATTGTGCTTTCATAACAGGTGTGAAAGGTATTCTATAAAAACTACAGTCTCCTTTCTAATTTATTAAGACTACATTTAATATTATTAATATCATTCTTCATTAATAATGAATAATTACGCTATGAAGACCAGAATTTGTTCTTTATTTAGTACTATGCCCCGCCCCACTGATTTGTGGTCAAAGACTTTTCTGTGCCAACTTGGGGATTTTGCTCCCAGCTCAATTCAGACTGATGGCAAATGGGGAACATCCCTATGGAGCACCATAAATTACCTTTATCCAGAAGATTGCTTCTGCCCTTACTGCTCAAAAGCAACTGAGGAAACTGATTAGCACTGCATCAGGAATCTGGACTTCCCAAATAGCTGTCTAAATCATAGACTGCTGCTACAGTCTTGAACGTGGCACTCTGATCTGATATCCTGTGAGGCCTACAGAGATGTCTGAATTAGCACAATATCAGATAATCATTGATGAAACATGACCACATTTCAGGCACAGGTTAAAACTGTGTATTTCTAAGTTTAAACTTCAGGTCTCTCAGACTTCATTCACAGGGAATACCCTTCCAACTTTTGGAAAGTACACCTGGTGAACTACAGCATCCACCAGAGCTTAAGACGTGAGAGCTGAGGATCGCCCCTGCTGGGAGAGGGGATAGGAGAGCAGAGCTCCAGCCACGCCACTCTTCAGCTTCAGGGTCTAGCAGTTGCTTCACTCACAGAGCTGCCTCCAAGTCACCAGGCCCAGCCCAGTGGGATGCCCACCCTGAGCTTGGCAATGATGCTCTGCTCAAGCATCTGTATAGTTTCCGGGCACAAGCTGGTACCTGCCACCCCAATGTACCAGACCTACCACCTTGAGTCAACACTAGCTCAGGAATCTTTGTCCTACAACCCACTTAATGTGAAGGAGGTGGTTTGTAATAGATGCACTTGTTCTAGATTTTTCTCTTCCTGCTCACCAACCAAAAACCCCACTGGCACATGCATTTACTTGCTTATGTATTTATTGCAACAAACTACAGTTGAAATAGGACATTTTCTAACTGAGGGAGGAAGGGAAACAAAACTTTCTACACAAGAAAAACTAATGAACAGCTGCAAAAGCACACCAAAATTTGAGTATTGACTTTGGCTTTCCATGGTTCAGAAAATGAGTGGAATTTTAATTGAATCCAGACCTTCCCATGTGTTCATGTTGACAGCATTTATTATTTTAACTGCAAGGGCCAAGCTGATGCTTCCATGTTGTTCAGTGAAATATATTAGCTCACCTAATTCAATAAATTAGTCCATGTAATAGAATACACAAATACCCCAATCTCTTTATTTCCTCAGCTTTTGAAAACACAGTAAAAGAAAAACTGTTGAAAGTCATTGAAGGTTGAAGTAAGGTTTAGTTTACAAGTAAATGGCACAAGCCCTCTGCTTTTGACCCAGAGGCATGATGCAATTGTATTCACCCCTGAATAAGTGTAGGTTCTCACACTGAAGCTTGTAATGCAAATGACAGGCAACTTACTTTTCAATACTTTACCTAGTCTAACAACTGCCTCTGCAGACCATGCATGTTTTCAGCTTTGTGTTACACCAGCCACTCAGCAACAGAAACTGCTAGAGAATAAACTACAAATCCGTAGGCTGTACTGTCCTACTAGTCAGAATCAAGCCAGTTTAGCTATTCAAAGTAACCATTATGTTGTGTAGTTTTGCAACACAACATAATTTGGATCAGATTTGGATCAGATGCAGTCAAGCTTTCTTATGCTTTTTTCTATTTGTCTTTTTGGTCTTATACTTCCTGGTAGGGTTATTTTCCTGTAACTTTTTATCCTCTCCCCAAGCATCATACAGCCATCTAAGCACTATTCTCTACCACTCTAATTCAACATGTATTCCCAACTTTTGGGAATAACAATGAAATATCTAAGCTGAGGAAACACCCACTTCTGACTTTGTCTCTGGAACCTAACTGTACACTATCTTTGCTTTTTCAACATTTGGCTGAGACTAGGACTTGGATGGGTCTGCTCTGACCTTCAAGTTTAACAGGGGTAAAAAAAAAAAAGGTGATATTTGGGAGCAGCGATTTGAGGGTCAAAGAGATTGTTCTGTACTTGCATATTTTCTCATACTGTAAGTTTTCCAAAAACGATTTACAGTTTGGGTTTACTTTGGGAGCTTCAGCTGTTTCTGAGATGAAACTACCAGCCAAGATTTTTTTTTCTCTACAGTGTAACCTTTGGAAAATTTCATCACTGTTTGGATCTCCAACCCTGTGCTACTTCTGCAGAGCAAAACATGCAAAGACTGCTAGCTTTCTGAGAACCTGACAAGGATTTCACCAAATATAAAAGATGACTGGAAATGACCTGTTATGAGCCATCAAAAACACAATAAAGTCACTGACCCAGAAAACCTGATTTTCACCAGGTGAAGGATGGGGAGAAAATTGCCTACCAGAAAGGAACAGGCTTTGTTTGTATCATAGCTGTGGAGGGATAAACATATTCATATCCACTCACCTGTCTTACTCTCTTCTTTGAGCTTCCAACTCTGAATATTCCTACTGTCTGGAGACCTGCAAGTATAGCACATCAGACAGCTGTTTTATTGTTTAATTTTCTGCTGAGAATTCCATTAACCCAAAGCAATCTGGGCTATGGCTATGTGTGTCCTTAAAAGAGTAAAAAAAACCAACCAATGTATTTCTCTACAAACTTATACTTACCACACTGAGGCAAAACTCAGCTCTCTTGGATTAAGAAGCCATCCAGTGTAGTTCTCAAGGACGTCACATCACCTAACCCGCAAAACGGCATCTTTGTGACATTTCCTATGATGCCATTTTGGTAGTGCTACTACTACTTTGTGAGGGGCAGAGGTATGCGGAGTGTGAGGCACTGCTCAGTGTTCGGAGGTGGCACTTCCAGGACCGACATCAAAGGAAACAGGCAATAAAATACCTAAATACTTGGGCACTGAGCTGTGTCTTTGGATACAGGAAGCAGTTGGTGTTTGGGGTTACCCGCTGGCTCTAAAGCTCCTGTCAAGACAAAGCTGAGAGTTTCCTTCAAAGGGACATACGTAGGGCGCTCAGGCAGATTACAAAGGGGAAGAACTCTGCCTGGGAGTTGTGTGCAATTTATAGGGTAGGAATAGCTATTATATAGAGGGAAAGCTATAAAGAAATAACGTTGTAATTCAGGCAAAGTGCAAAAGGTGAGCCTCTGTCATTTAGACTTGAAGTGATTGGGAAGGGGTGTTACCTGCTATTCCGTAAGAAATCCATTCAAACCTTTTTCTAGCCCTGTAGATACTACCAGAATATCAAACAAACGATAATGTGGTTGTTGAATAGACATACTTTGCCGAGTAAGAGAAACTGAAAAATTTGAGAGTAAACATCACCTTAGAGGTGACATGGTCTTTAGCAATGAGAATGTGAGTGAAAATCTTAGAGACTTAAGCAGCTGTGTACATAGTATTATTTTACACAGACATATTTTTTGCAAAAAAGATTAATTATCTATAAGCTTTGAAAAGTCTAACAAAGGCTACTCTGCAACATTCATTTTTTCTACTGACATATAGGCGATGTAAAAGAACCTTACAAAACAAATGCCCGTGACAGCCATGAAGCTACACTTGCTTACTAGAGATGTGTAGCTTCACAGTGGTGTTTGGAGTTGCAGATTTTCATCAGAGAAATGCAGATAGCATTCTGCCTTTTAGTTTTTAGTCTAAACATGGCATTTCTCTTCAAATATTCTTCTGTCTTTGTATAACAGAAAATTAAATTGATGGAATAACATTTAGCAAGCCCAGGAACATTGGCAGGGAATCATCTGAGATGGAGATTCTCATATTGGGCAAAAACTGGAGGCTGGTTACCAGTCTCTGCGCAAACATACAGTATTTATTTTACACTGAAGGTCTGCAGGAAGTCAAGCCTTTACCACTCTGGCACATGATCCTAGGGAATACACAGAAGGTGAACAAGGCCAGGAGTTTTTATACCTAAAAACATAACCATTTTTTGTCATATGATGTGCAAAATGATCATTTAAAGCATTCATGAGAAACCCCTAGGTAATTTGCTGCTCAAAAACTGGCCTAAAGAATTTATGCATACAGGCAAATATTTTCAGAATCAGAAACTTGGTCCATCATAAACCCTGGATGATGTTGCTACAGGACTGTTGCTAGACAAGAAAGTCCTCTATTATCCCTAATGCCAATGAGCAAACAGTAGTGTCCATCCTTTGCAATCTTTAAATTTCTCAAAGTCAGCCAATCCCAATGACTGTTTTATGAATGGCAGATTAAATTGAAAACCGAAGAACATCAATATTTGCCCCAAATTATCTCAGATTATTGTGTTGTGGGATATTTTTGGTGACGGAGGATGCAGAGAAGGCAGAGTTACTGAATGCCTTCTTTGCTTCGGTCTTTACTACTCGGTCCAGCCCTCAGGAGTCCCAGGCTTTGGGGAAAGTAACAGGGAAAGAGATATTCACAAGTCCATGGGCCCCGATGGGATGCACCCGAGAGTGCTGAGGGAGTTGGCAGAAGTCATTGCTGGGCCGCTCTCCATCATCTTTGAAAGGTCCTGGAGAACAGGCGAGGTGCCTGAGGACTGGAGGAAAGCCATTGTCACTCCAGTCTTCAAAAAGGGCAAGAAGGAGGACCTGGGGAACTACAGGCCGGTCAGCCTCACCTCCATCCCTGGAAAGATGATGGAACAGCTCATTCTGGGCATCATCTCAAGGCACGTGGAGGAAAAGAAAGCTATCAGAAGTACTCAACATGGATTCACCAAGGGGAAATCATGTCTGACTAATCTGACAGCCTTCTACGATGGCATGACTGGATGGATAGATGAGGGGAGGGCGGTGGATGTTGTCTACCTTGACTTCAGCAAGGCGTTTGACACGGTCTCCCACAGCATCCTCATAGGGAAACTTAGGAAGAGTGGCTTAGATGAATGGACAGTAAGGTGGATAGAAAACTGGTTGAAAGACAGAGCTCAGAGGGTTGTGATTAGGGGCGCAGAGTCTACTTGGAGATCAGTGACGAGTGGTGTTCCCCAGGGGTCAGTACTGGGTCCAGTCCTCTTCAATATATTCATCAATGACCTGGATGAGGGGATAGGGTGCACCCTCAGCAAGTTTGCCGATGACACAAAGCTGGGGGGGCTGGATGACACACCGGAAGGCTGTGCCGCCATACAGAGAGACCTGGACAGGCTGGAGAGTTGGGCAGAGAGGAACCTTATGAAATTCAACAAGGGCAAGTGTAGGGTGCTGCACCTGGGGAGGCATAACCCCATGCACCAGGACAGGTTGGGGGCTGACCTGCCCCAGAGAGCAGCTCTGTGGAAAGAGACCTGGGAGTCCTGGTGGACAACAGGATGACCATGAGCCAGCAAGGTGCCCTTGTGGCCAAGAAGGCCAATGGCATCCTGGGGTGCATCAAGAAGAGTGTGGCCAGCAGGTCGAGGGAGGTCATCCTCCCCCTCTTCTCTGCCTTGGTGAGGCCACACCTGGAGTACTGTGTCCAGTTCTGGGCTCCCCAGCTCAAGAAGGACAGGGAACTGCTGGAAAGGGTGCAGCAAAGGGCTACCAAGATGATGAGGGGACTGGAACATCTCTCTTATGAAGAAAGGCTGAGGAATTTGGGTCTCTTCAGTCTGGAAGAAAGACGGCTGAGGGGGGACCTTATCAACACTTACAAATACTTAAAGGGTGGGTGTCAGGAGGATGGGGCCAGGCTCTTTTCAGTGGTGCCCGGCAACAGGACAAGAGGTAACGGGCACAAACTTGAGCATAGGAAGTTCCATCTCAACATGAGGAGGAACTTCTTTACTTTGAGGGTGGCAGAGCTCTGGAACAGGCTGCCCAGAGAGGTGGTGGAGTCTCCGTCTCTGGAGACATTCCAAACCCACCTGGACGCGTTCCTGTGCAACCTGCTCTAAGGTGACCCTGCTCTGGCAGGGGGTTGGACTAAATGATCTCCAGAGGTCCCTTCCAATCCTACCATTCTGTGATTACAGTGCACTCTTGGAAAATGCACCAAAAAAATCATAAATTTTCTGTAGAAGGAAACTTTAATGTAAACCAAGCATTTTAGTAAAGAATGTTGTATAGAAAAGAATCTTTTTTATGACAGTGGGTTAAATGGATTAAAAAATTTGTCACAGATGTTCAAGTGACATAAAAACACAGTATCCAAACGATACTTAGCTGGATGGCTTTTTTGGCTGACTCCGACACTTTTATGTTCTCCAAACTCAGCTACCCTTGCTTAGAGGGACGAAAGTCATTCTTTTCAAACTTAATCATCCCCACACTTATTTGTCAGTCACGGTACCTAATCTCTGTAAAAGGCTAACAATGACTCTCTTTCGCAGTTTTCCTTTATATATTTGTAAGCAACATGGTTTCCAATTACGTATCGTAAAAGCTTAGCATTGTTGTTTCAATTGCAGTCCCTCATCTGCAAAAGCCTTTCATTCAGAGTCAGTAAATGATTTCTTTCTGGTCAAACTAGGCATCAAATGCATCATTTGGTGTTGCAGTCACCATTACTTAATGGTTTATTATCTGGCCATGTGATAACTCTGTCTTGCTGTGGCCAAGTTATTTCAGTTCTCATTAAAAATCTTAACAAGACTAAGATACATTGTGAGAGATGTTGAACAGATACCTTGATTAACTATTGTTTCTGGATTACATAAAGCTGGTGGGAGGTCTGTGTCTGGATGATCATGAACACATGAAAAGAATATTGGCAGGAATTTATAATTCCCTTTGGAGAGAGCAGGCCTGAGCCCGAGGCTGGTCAGAAGGACTCAAGCCAGGGACAAACTGAGCAGGCATCCTGCAAGCCCTGTAGTGAACAGAAAAAACTTCTTGGAGCTTAATATAATTTAGCATGGGATTGTTCTCTTTCTCTGAGCCTCTATCTTCAAATGCTGTTTCTAGTTAAGTCTTGCACTTTAGGATGAATGGTTAATTTAGCTCTTACACCTTAAGATCCACTGGTTGCAAAGAATGATTCCAGGCTGACTGGGCACACTTCGGACTTTCATTCTCAAGGTGTGGGTAAACCTGCAGGGTATGAAGAGCCGTTCCTGCAGAGCTGAGCACTCTAGCATGAGATGACTGACCTCCAAAAAATGTCTCTTCCCCCGTGCTATATGGGCCAGTTTGCAAGCTTGTAGCATAGATCCTTAGTTTGGGAAGCAATCTAAGCAATTATTTGTGAGACAGTATCTTTAGCAAGAGGCAAAATAGGAGGGAAAGTGTCTGATTTTCAAAGATGTCCTTGCAATTGCAAGTATATGCTTGCTTCTCAAAATACACATTTATTTACATTATAGTAAAAATATATCTGCCACTCCTGGGAAAACAAAATATTCTTACCATGCTTTTCCAAGTGCTGGCAGCAGCTATCTACAAGCCGGGGAACCTGCCTGTAAATCGGGTTCAGGCTTAGTTTCTTATCTCTTGCCTTTTCTTTCTTGCTCTGGGCTTCTGCTGGCAAAGAGAGCTGGAGAGCCTCTAACAATCGTGACTGATTGTCATCAAGGTCTGTAATAGAGTCCACAGACATCGCGCCCTGTAAAATACACACACATGAATAATCAGTAAGGATGGAGAAACTTAAACACCACAAGACCTTATCTAACAAAGACTTTTTCCTCCCTGCATTTTAAACAAACCAATATAAAAATACAACAATACAACTTGCTACAGGTTTTGGAAATTAATGAAGTTATAATACCAGTGTAGTGGATGGGAAAATCACAATGGTACCAATGCTATTATTACCATACTACAAGGAATACAAATTAGATACTGAAAAAAATAAATGCCTTCCACTCACTCAGCACACCTTTTTATTGTTGTAAGCCTGCACGTATTGCAGGACAAGGATGAATCACGGCCTGTGTCTGCACCTCAGCAGTACAATATTTATGTGCATGGAGATATATACACATTTTTAAACCTGATTCCCTACTTCTTCTGCAGCTTGGGCCGTTGTATCAGTGAAAATGACGCAAACAGATTTACAACCATACACCGCATACAGTTAACTAATAACAGAAATACATACAACTTCAGAGATTAAAATAATCCCATGTTATCACAGCACAAAGACACACCAGAGAAGTAGAAGGGTCATATTTTTTAGATAATTCTACTCCATGTATCTTAACATTTTAAAGTCATTAAAATTCCAATGAAAGCTTTGAAAACTATGTTTGGATTAGAGCAAGGCACAGAAGTTCAAGCAGTCTGTAAAGGATAAAGCAGCACAAGCAGCAGGAGGTTTATGGCACATTTCAATGTTGAAAATTAAGATTTTTTTTTTTTTTCCAAACCACAAGATTACTGTCACTTCAAAATGACCATTTCCCTCAATTTTTATTAAACTTATCAGGCAAAAACATTTTAGGGGACATCTAGACTTATAAATAACAATAAAACAAAAATAAAAATTTCAGGCTTAATTCTCATTAAAAATATCTATTGTAAATTATTTTCTTTCTTTCTGAAATAAAATATACATTTTACCGTAACATAAAATGTACCGTACAGGGACCAAACATGTCATCCTAAACAATAATGAAGAAAATGTAAACGTCAATGCAAAACTTTGCTAACAACTTGAATTCCTTAAAAGCACACTGTTCTGCTGACAGGTATTTCATAAGACTTCTGGTGAGATCTCTATGTCTATTAAATGAGAACTCTGTAACTGCTAGGGAATTTCAGGCTCAAGGAGTATTTTCTTCCATCAGCCTAGACAACTGAACTTTACAAAGATTTCCGACTCATAGGCAACTCATACAAAGTCCACTGTGATTTCAAATTAATTTAAAAATGTTTAGTTTACGGCATCTTTTAAAAAAATGCAACATCTAACTTATCAGATATAGTTCTGTTTTTTATAACTCATGGAAGGCTTGTAAATAAAATACAGTGAAGTTTTTAGATTTTTTTGGACTCGCATCTCTAAACAAGTACTAGACCCTTTATAATGCAACTTTGACCTTGATTTTTCATGTCTCTGGGGAGTATATTTGCTTGATTCCCTTTACCATTTACTGCCAAAAGGAAACAAAAAAACCACCCCAAACCAAAGAAGAATCTCTGGCTATGATCCATGTGTATAAAATTCCAACTGAACAATTTTTCTATTCTGTTTTCAAGAGTTTAGGGCTTCAGACATCAAAATTAGTCGGCTAACACTGAAAATCCCAACACCATCCTCACCGCTGCAGCTCCCAGGCAGTCCCTGTATGACAGGTGCCCTCCTTTATACCCTGCCTTTACTGGTCCTTCCCTGTCCGCAAAGCATCCTCACCTCGTGAATCATTATTATCACAGAGTCACTTAAGTCGGATTCAGATCCCTAAAATAGATGTAAATACAGTCAGTTCGCCATTATCCTTGGGCATTTTATCAAAGTTGTGGATTAACTGGGGCACTGAGCTGGCTTTAGGAAGAGTGACCTTGAGTTCAATGGCTGAAGTACATCACTGCTTGGCAACACCAAGTCCAGGCCAGCTCTGATTTTAAATGCCAAAGTGGACAGGAAAACACTACCAACATACTGCCTGGATCCAGCTCAACCTCAGCCAGACCTACTAGTTTGGGCTCAGCCAGACCTACACGACTGCTGAGGAAGGATGCAGGAAATAACGCACCTTGCTGCCCAGCAATCCAGGACTATTAACACAGACATAGTGTTACTTGGACTGCAAACGCCCAGCAACCGAAGAAAAATCAAGTTCCATCTTCTAGGCATCACCCTTTGTACACAATGGATACCGGTCCCTCCTCCACCGTGACAAGCTCAAAACCTAATAAACTGGCCAAGTCTTAAGCTAAGCACACAGAAGGAAAGTGCAGATTAAAGAGGAAATGGAAAGAGCAAAGAAAATGAAGACCAGATTAACAGGTGTGGAATGAGGGTCAGATGAACCTTTTCCTTACTTTTTAAAGGTTACAGACGGCTTCTGTCTTTTGAAAAAATGAGCAGTATTACAGAGTATGCACGGGATAAAGTACTATCCATGGCAGATCCATTTTCTCTCCATACATTATGCTATGTGAGCAGTAAAGCAGTATGACTGAGCTCCTGATACTTGAGTAATTCTGGCTCCATAATATGTATATAAGTAATATATTAACAGAGCATCAGAATATTCTCTATAATAAGCAGACAGAAAATGCCTTGCTGGATGACCAAGGTCTCAACTTCCAACTGCTGGGCAAAAATCCTACACAGAAAATGCAGCAACAGTGATTTCTGTCTACCTCTTGGAGGAAAGATAACCACAGCACTCGTACCATGAGCTCTGCAGTCAGCATTACCTTATGACCCTTATTGAAAGCCTCAGCTGAGTGTTTAAAGGCTCACTGGAATACACAAAAGTTGCAAAGAAGTGAATGGTACAGTGATAAATAATCCCTCCAGTTTAAGTTTAAGAGGACTGCACTCCAGGTGTCTGTGCAGCATTTATGTAAGAAACAGGTTGTATCAATTGCATGTACTAATGAATCAATTTTTTTTTTAAGCATTCATCTTGATATAGTTGAAAATAGATGGTGCAACACTGCTTAAGAGATAAAATGTAAGTGCAGGCTTCCTTACCATCCCCTAAAAAGAAAACCCAGGGGAGCAGAGTAAGTACACTGATAAGCAGAAGTATAAAGGCCAAGGACAGACAGAATATGGGCATGACTTGATAGTAATGTTAAATAATTGAGAATTCACGAAGTACGTTACTGAGTAATGTGCTCTAGGCAATCCTGCTTTAGCAGGGGAGTTGGACTAGATGATCTCCAGAGGTCCCTTCCAACTCTGAAATTCCGTGATTACGTGATTCCGTGAATAACTGAGGTTCAATGCCAGCTCCCTCCACGTCACGCTGCCCACCTTACTTTACTCTTACTTGTCTGTCGGTGAACCATGCGCTACTGTATCCTCATGACTACGGACTGAAGGCTGAAATTCAAGACCCTGAAAGCTGCAATCCTGGCATTAACAAACAACCAAACCAAATAAGCAAAACCCCCAGAAGGTTCTAGGAACTTGGTCTTGATGGAATTCTATCCCCTAACAATCCCTTATCCCCTGTAACAAAGGATCCAGGTTCCTTCTGCTTGCTGGCTGGCCAAATGCCTGTCAGAGATCTTATCACACTCTGTGAAAAGAACAGCAGATGACCCATATCTGGACACATGAATTATCTTTCCCTCATATGCAAAACAGGTTCTGAAGCCAATGGGTGTATACGGTGAATTTCTATTTTTTGTCACTGCCTATGCCAAATTCTGAAAGAAGTTGGCGGGTTTCCCTTCACACTTATATTCAAGTGTACTTCACACTTCTAGGTGAACACAACTGCCTGTTCGTATGGTCTGGATAGGCCAATAGATGTGCATTGTGTGTACATAAGAATGGAAACATCTTCAAATATCATGCCCGCAGTTGTTTTCAGATAGAATGCAGACATTTCAGGTATAAGCTTCAGTTGACAGCTAGAGGGAAAGAAGGCAGGTCATGGGGCTCTTCAATCTTCTCTTAATTTTGCAATTTACTACAGTTCCTACCCCTCTTAGCACTGTGGTTTGAAGAGCCCTACATAGCATTTCTCTGCAGCAGGTTTCGTCCTAGGGATAAGAAGGTGAGGATCCTGAGAAAATATTTTGTTTTCCAGGGTCAGTTCTTATACTCCAAATTCTTTCTCAGTACTTAACAGGAGTTTTTTTAAATTATTTTATTATGCATTCCCCCCTCCATTGCAAACAGAATTAAAAAAACCGTAAATTTAGAACCTCTATCCCATGGTAACAAAAAAAAAAAAAATATTCCAATACTGTTAGTACCTGCAGTACTGGAAAACTAGAAAGCTCAGAGCATAACATTTACTTACAAGGAATAGAACCCTGCAAATAAGTGGTCTACCAGGTACTTATCTTACATGCAGGATTAACATCCAGTCCAAACTACCACACTGTGTTCTGCTGCCAAAGGCATTTTCAAAACCTGCGTGCAGAAATATCCTTTGAAGAGCCTGGTAGAAATTTACTTTGACAACTCCTTTGTTACCACTGAGGACGTGGTCAGAATTAGGCCGCAGGGATTTTTATTAATATTAGGATAGGGATTAATAGTTAGATTTATTTCCAAGTTTACGGAGCTAAATTAACATAGACATACATATATACCAGTCACACAGGTTTAGTCTCCCCCAGCTGAAAAAATGAGGTTGAAGACAGATGGAGTTTCTTGAGTTTAAAGACCTAAACAGGAGGAAATAGATAAAGGAAGTGAACAGAAAGACTTCTAAATAATCTCTCTGTCACTCTGGGATCTGTAAGACTTTCACAGTCCATACGATCTTTTCCCATCGACACCAGAGAAAGATTTCCACTGGAGTCAGAATTTTCTGGTATTGACCAAGCCAGTTTCCACCTAAAAAAATAATCACTGTTTGAACATGACAGAAGAAATACTCCCCGATCCACAGACACAACAGGGTTTTCTCCTGCTCCAGCCAGACCCTCTGGAGATACTGGCATGCACCACCTTGTGATGGGTCTACTTACACGCCTCCTTGCTCGTGGCGCTGGCTCGGGTGTGTTAGGAGAAGTGGATTCGTTCGGCGTTTCTGAGGTTGAGCTAAGAGATGAGTTACTGCTTGAAAGTTCTTTGTTCTGCCTTTTAGTTCCAAACGGCAAGAGGAAGGCCACAAAATCTGAAACATCTTTTTGCTCTTCTCTCTGAGAGTCTTGCTTGAGCTTGTACGCCCGGTCATTAGCAATCACTTGGGACAACGGCATTCCAAAAGCCTGGGGAATAAATTCTGCAACAACAGGAAAATTGATATTTACTGAACATCTGATATTTATTTAGTACAAAAAGAATTAAGTATTAAGCTGTTAAAAAGAAAACCAGTCTGAAGTCCCTTTAAATATATCATAATTACAATGAGGTACTGGACTGCATAATAATATTAATAACAACATTCAAACAATAAAATAATAGTGGAGACATGCCAGTTAGTTGTAGCCCATGGTATCTGAATCTTGTTTCCAGTTGGATCGTGCAAGATACACCACACAGAATCTTGGAAAATTAACTGGGAACAGATCTAATTAAGATTTTAACTTCCCCTGAAAGCAACTGGAAGTCAGAGACACCATCTAGATGGTGCAGAGAGCCAACAGAGGTTCCGGCAACCCAATCCTGAGACTGGGGAGCCCAGCTGAACCATGCCACAGCTCTCTCATGTTTCAGGCCCCTTCACCACATTTATTTCTCACAAATGGTGCAGGGCACCACAGTCAAGGGGTACAGGCATGTGCGTGGGTCTCCTTACAGGCGAGAAGGTTAAGCATCTGTATGTACAGGGAGCTTGTAAGTGCATCCACTATACAGACTACACCTTCAAGGATATGGTTTTAATTCTATACAAGAACTACACTACTTTAACATACTGGTAAAATTAAACCAGTTGAATAGTGGTATATCAGTACAAAGGTCCTTTGTAACATTACAAAAATATATATGGACATACAGAAATACAGGGAAATACAGGTTTCTCTCAGCTAACAAAGAGAACATAATCCCATCCCACATCAATACAACTCTAATGTACAAAACCAGCATACACTTCAGGTCTCAAAGTAAAAAGCTCAAATGTTTTACCAGAAAAATGCTCCGCAGTGAATCAGCCAACTACTAGTGCCAAAATTCTCATCATTAAGTTTAAATTCTAGACCTATCTGAGATAAGTAGAGTCAAAACCCTTGGGTCACACTGCGAACCAGAACTGTTTTGTGTTCAAATGGAATGAAAAAGTAGCTATGGACTCCATTCATTCTGGTGAAAATGAGTGCAACTTTTACTAGGTTGCGGGTTCAGGTCTGCCTGTATCAGGAATAAAGCAAGCACTAGAGACTAAAAGCAAAATTATTTTCTTTTAAGTATGAAAAAAGGGAAAAAAAACCACACCAAAACCAAACCAAACAACAAAAAACCCCATCCCAAACAAAAATCTTTATATATTCATCCTCTCTTTAGTCTAAATGACCAGAAGCCATAGCTTCTCCTGGGACTAAAAGCCTGACTATATCTTTGATGACACTTTCAAATTTTATCTATGCTTGCATTATCATTAAGATTAAAGTAAGGCACTGGAAAAAAGAGTACATTTTGTGAATCTTGACTGAGGATAAGACTAGCTATCAAACTAAAGAGACAAGGGTCTGTTGTTCTGATTTGGTGAGAAACACTACTGCTCTTTAGAAGTATGAAATGTTAAGACATGAACTAAATTTGGTAGCCAGACAAAACTAAATCAGGAAGCAAAGCCTCACATATCAAGCAAGTCTGGAGGTGACCTGTGAGTAGAATGACATCTAAAACCATCTGCGTTTAATTTAGGATGAGAAAGAACATCACCATGTGGGCATCAGGCAATGCAGGGATTGCCAGTTCCAGGAGTCCAGGGTTAGACCCGTCCCTCCAGCACCCAGCGGAGTGTGACCATAAAATTATGAAAGTATTAGTATTAAAAATTTATACTGTTCTGAATTATCTTCCCAATGAACATTTAGGACCACAAACTTGAAACACACATCTGCAACATCTCCCCTTCTGTCTAACTGGGTACTTTGTTATACCTCCAGCATCCCTATTTATCCGTCCATCCACAATATTTCCTGAGAAAATGAGCCAAATGGAACCCTGAACAAGAAACATTTCTGGTTTTAGCTCACAGCCACTTGTCCTTCAAATTGGGATGGGACAGCACTATGTCGTCCAGTGGTGCCCAATGACATGCTGATGCCATTGATCCTACAGCTCTAGGATCAACTGGGCCAAGATCCGCAGGAGACAAGATCTCAGCACTGCTTCATTAAAATAATTTCATTAAAATGACCCTCTCCCTGACTTCGTTATGTAAAGGCTGGTGTTTTCAGGTTGCTGTTGCTCCTCCTTGAAAACTGTCAGGTGTGGGATGCCAGTTTTTTAATTGCTCTTGCTCAAGGTGCCTTTGGAGCAGTGAAAGGACACTGCGCCTCTGCTCCAGGCTGCTTCGCTGTAGGCCTCCTTCTCAGAGGACATGAACCACTTCCCCGATTTCTCAATGTCTGGCAGAGATGGGGAACTGGATGAAAACCAACTGGCTGATTTTCAGACTAAATACAGATGGAAGTGATGCTGGCTGGCAGCGTAACTATGTTAAAGAATTGGCAAAACCAGTAACTTTTTGTTCGTTTGTTGAAATTGAGAGAATCGGTTGCACCCTCCGCAGACTGGCTACAGCCTCAAGTTCTCACCAAAACCAGTCTGTCTGTGTGCCATGGGGGACCGCAGGTGGGAGCATGTTTTGCCCACCCCTCTTCAGAAGTATCCAATCCCAACAATTTCCTTGTTGGACAGGCAATGTCATGTCCATTAGAGTAAATGCTAGCCCTTTTGACATTTTGGATTCATAAAAAAAAAAAAAAAAAAAAAAAAAAAAAAGAAGAAGAGTTGTAGTCATGCAAAGCATTTAGCAACCCGTTGATGGGGGAGAAAGCACCCTGACTCAGACATAAGATGTGTAGGTTTGAAGCTCTGGTCTCACGTTCGAGGTAAAAGAACCAACTGCCTATTTACTGCTATAGGCTGGAAACCCCACTGCTGGAGATGTTCCATTTGTTTGAAGAAATGTTCCTTAGAGCAGGGGCTCAAACATTGGTCTACTGTATATACACTAAGTGAGTGCCAAAGCTACTAAGTCAGTTACTCTCTGTAACCCCCCCCCCCCCCCCAAATTTCATCACTTACTCAATTAGGAGAGTGGGCAGCTTACAAAGAAATTTTGCAGAAAGCACCATGTAAAAATGCAAAACAACCTGGCAGACTGGGCAATTGGCTTGGAAACACAGACTCATATCCTTAGCCAGCAGCACATAAGGACTTGCCTTTTGATCCATTCTGGTTTTTAGTGTTTACTGGCAAAGGAGACAATTTGCTATTTTGGAGAAATGCATAATTTCTCTTACCATAAAGTCCATCTTGCAGCTGAGGGAAGTTTCTTAACAAAATTTTGATCGAAACTGCTACATTCCTAAGCAATCTTTCTGTGTTGTCAAATCAGCATTTTCTAATAAAAAGCAGCACGTCGCAGAAAAACTCCCAGCTAGACCAAATAAGAGTTTCAGTGATCAGAAATCCTTTTCTTTGGTAATCAAATTGTGATATCCAGGATGTTGACCCATACGGTTAGCTTACTTGGCCTCATGCCACCCCATCCAAGTATAGTTTTGAAGACTTCTCTGAAGTTGCAGCTGGTGAAAACTGTGGTTTCCATCCCACAAACCATAACACTCTGTTAAGAACCAGTGAGGTCTATACTCTAGACCCTAATGAGGCCTTCAATGCTAATAAAGTGGAGAGCATACAATACAGCAACTTTGGATAGTCTCCTTAGCACTTTGGGTTTTTTTCTTAAGTACAGCTTAAATGCTGGTTTTGAGCTGCTAAAACCCTGTGACAAAGATCTACTGAGGTGCTTGTACTACTTCTACTTAAACGACAGGATTAGAGTGGAAGACATCTCAGAGAATAATGTGCTTTAAAAGGAATATTTAAATGGAGAAGGGTCTTTAAGTCAACCTCCCCGACTAGCCAGACTGGGTAATTCTGTTTTGCTAACTGAAATTAATTACTTTGGATCCACAGAGAGAGCAATGGGAGCAAGAAAATAAGGAAAATGGAAACCTTGATCCATAACGGGAACAGCAAAACTCCTTCTGTCCAAAGGTTCGTAAAAAGTCTGCACTGACTCCAGAAGACTCGAGATAAGACAACATTCTCAGCATCTTAGCTGAAACGCCCTTCTCCAGCTAGTTGGAGCTCACTGACCTTCAAGGAGTGATACAAGGTCTTCCCAATTACTTAGGCTTTTTCTGTGGGTAGATCTTCATTTTTTTGTTTTAAAAAATTAAGAGGTTCTTCAGCCCTTTAGTTGACTTTAGTACAAAATATGACAGTGTTGCTTAAAAAACCCTTTTGTATGCCTAGAGAGTGTGAGAAACATTTTTGGAGTTTTTTAAAAAGCACAGGGGGGGTGCCGGAAAGACTTGGAAAAAACCACATTTCTGATAAACTATAATAAAACAGAAACTTCATCTATTCAGCTCTCTCCTTAGGCTGTGCCAAGGCACACTGACATCATGATAGGTTGAATTACTGAAGAACAAATGTAAACATTAAGAAATACCTCTAAATTTACTGAGCATGGCTGGGAAGTAAACATGGAAGACATTGTCAAGAATTCTGAACTAAAGAAAAATCAAACATCTACTGCTGGATCTGCATAAGCCACCGAGTTACCAGGATAGCCTTTTCTTAGAAACTCCAGCATACAGAGCAGCTCTGCTACGGCCCCACAGACGAACCTGTCAAGTATTTACATTCCACACAGAAACATCAGCAAAAAGGATGATTCTCAGTTGCTCAACAAATCACATAACAAGTGATTATTATTTCTGAGCAAGACTCTCAGTTCACCTGTAGGGTTTACTAGAACCAAGGCAAAATGGAGCTGGTTTACTGATAAAATATTCAAGGAGCAATCCTTCCTGGGAGGCATCTTCCTCCAGAATGCCCGTGTGTACTTTCCAAGTAGGCATGCTGACGCTGACCCCTGTATCACTGACAGGAGATGGACAAAAGGCTCCGCATTTCTGCCATCAAAATTAGCAGAGAATTTGTAAGGGAACAGCACCCAGCCGCCAGCATGCAGAGCATCCTGAGAATTTCATATTCCAAGCAGCACTGACATTTTACTGCTCCTCCTGCCTGAGTACTGTTTGTCAGCAGCTAAAGCAAATGTTTGGAGATATATGTAGACAGCACAATTGAGAGTCACGATGGCCATTAATAACAAGGAGGCTGGGCAGAGGAAAGCAAAGACACTGAATGATGGAAGTTGAAAATATTGCTTAAATATCTGGGTGGAGAGCTGCTCTCCTGTTTCATCTCTTTACATCCGGCAAGTTTTGCTATATCCTGCTCTGGTGACTCACTCAGAGATGTAAAAACAATTGAAAACACACTTGGGTTTAGGATTTTTCCCCTTTTAATGAGATGACGACAAATGTACCTGTCAAAAAGGACAAAATAAAGACATGAATCTCATTTAAAGTGCATTCAGTTCCACTTTAGTGTCTTTGTTGGCCTTCAGAAGTATAACAGTTTGCTGAAACTCTCACACTTAACAGACAGACAGGTTGATTGACTGACCCATCTAAATAAAACGTGATGTCAGGTGAGTAAAAACTCCACAGATTGGACCAAGTCCTAAAATATGACTGATTAGATTGCCAAATAGTCCCAGAAGAAATGAGTACCATATCCTTTTGGTTATGCTTTTTAAGTACAACCACCTGCTGGGGTGGGGTGGGGTGGGCAAGAACAGCGTTGGGCACAAATCAGAGAGGTGGTACCTCCACAGAGAGAGCAACTCCAGAAGTCTATACCCACCCTGGGGCCGTTCAGTGCATGTCAGTGCCAAAGGAGCGGGACTGGCAGGCAAGACCAAGGACGCAAGTCCTCCCTGTTCTTTCTCAGGAGCTGCCCACACAAAAGGCACAACGTTGACTAGACGCATTAGGAACTGCACAAGGTTCACACCTTGCACACCCTGCAGCAAGGCCTCCATCGTGTGTCCCTGGTGACCAGCATGGTGGCCTTCTTTTCCATCTTTCTGGCTTCCTGCACCGGGCACATCTCGGTGATCTTTGCAACCCACACACAGGATGACACAAAGCTGTGTGATTGTCAGAATTAACCTTCAGGAGCCTATGTAGCAAAAAAAAAGACTTTTCAGGTGGCATGTAGTCCAGGCGAGACCTAACAACAACCTCAGTTGTTACTTGTCCTGGTATGTGGGGTCTCCCAGGTTGAGATATGGGAAACTCAAAATATTTGGAATTAATTGTATACTCTTCAAACTGCAACTGAGCTTGTAAATGTGATGCTGAAGGGATGGAAATGCTGTTTGCACTAAGACAGATGCAACTTGTCTGTATAGAGTCTTCCAGAAATCGGTTTCCCTGCTTCCCCTCCAACATCCTGTGGCCTGGTGTCACCGTTTCCTTCTCACAACAGTGCAGTTGGACTAGTTACCGAAAAAAACGACCCACAAAACCCCAATAAGAAACTGAAGGAAGGCATTCCTTATGGGCATGAGGACTAGGGACCTGCCCAGGTGGGTAAGTGCTCCCGGCCTTTTTTGTGAGCACACCCACATCCATGGTGCGGAGTGTTTGTTTTGGATTGATTGCCCAGAAATGGAAGATACTCTCTATATAAAATAAACAGTAGAAATGCTTGTTAAAAACCACCACAGAATGGATCAGGATAATAATTCCAGCTCACTGTGACACACATGCCAAGGGAGGTTAACTCTGACTCTGGGTGACATGGAGACCACTGTTCAGGGAATGTGATGTGAGCACAGCGGGCTCATCCTTACGGACACCAGCAGCACCAGGCCTTACTTTTTTCTTTCCAGAACCAGACTGTCACCTGGAGGTTGGGCACCACTGTCCCTCCTAACTCCTGAGGCTGGGGGAGATGCTGGTGCTGCTGCTTCCCACAGGGAAACAGCCGCCTTTCACCAGCTGTGCCAGGCAAACGGCCTGCATGGCACAATCCAGCACCTTCCTGGTTGTTCATCCCCTCTGCCGTCATGGACTAAGAGTCTGCTCAGCAAGTATCTGTGGGGCAGATGATCTTTAATAACTCAGAAAGGCAGAGAAGAGCACACCAGAAACAACCATGGGCAGAAACCCTGAGAAGCAGGGTGCCATATGCTGCTATCTGGGCTATTTTTCCGTAACACTTGTTGTTGGCAGCAAGTAAGAGCCAATGTGGCTTCCTTTTCACTCTGGTTGGAAACCTGACTCCTTCCAATTTCCCGGCCCTCTGTACCCTTACTGACCCACCTGACACCCCTGTCAATACACGTGTCCCGAAGGAAGGAGAGAAATATAGATTCTGCTGTTTGAGTAGTGCTGGGGTATTTTCCCCTCAGGGGGTGATCCTGTAATAGTTTATGCATGGAGAGAGCATGTAAGACATCTCTATAAACGATAATAAGGCAGTGGAAGATGGGAGAAAGAAGATAAAAGCAGAGGGGTACATGTTTGAAATGCCTGAAGTTCAAAGAAGGGGAAAAAAAAAAAGGAATTAAAATGAAGAGAATCAGCACAGTGATTTTTAAAAATGCTTGGGTATAGTTAACCAGAAGATATGAGCAATGCTGAAAAACGGGAAGTAGACAAATATATACCAGGATGAGTAAGTACAAAGTGCTGACCTTTGCTGTGGGCAACTACTGAGCCCTTAACAGCACAGTGCACTAGAAAATCCATTGGAATAAAACCAGAAAGTATATCCCCAAAGTTACTAACTGAATGGAGTATAAATGCTATCATGCAAGGCAGACACACAAAAATACACACTGTAATAGCAGAAAATATTATCTGTAAGTGCTCAACCAGTACAGTCCTGTAATTATCAGAAACAGAGGTTAGCTGAAATAAAACAAGGTTATAAGGAAATCACAAAAGAGTACAAGGCAATGTGAGAAAAAATACTGTTTGAAAGATCTTTGTCAACAGAGAATTTAGAGGAATAAAGAGCAACTCCAGGTTAAGCATTTGTATGCGTCATCAAAGGAAGTTATCACTTCTCAAGGCACCGTACCAAAGAGGCATTGGAGGAGTTCTGGAAGTGCAATTGCAAAGATCCACCAGGTTTGGGTGACACAGAAAAACTCAGTCTTTGGTGAATTATCAAATCAATTTATTATTGCTAAATCTGCTACTGCAATGAAAAATGCTAGAATAAAAAGATAAAGTGTATTTAAACTTTCAAAAGAGCTACTACATAGAAACCTTCAAAGGAGACTACCAGAGTCATGCTGCCCATATGGGGGGAAAGATAAAAGCTCTCAGTGCATCAAAAATTTGTGAGAGACAGAACATTTTTTTTAAAAAGTAGTACACGGTTACCCATTTCCGATGCAGAAGAGCACCTCACAGACCACTATGAAGATCAATATCCGGCAAATGCACTGAAAAGCGGGGAAGGTTTTGCACAGAACTATGTTGCTTTGCACTTTAAGTGCATGGAGGACTATGGGGAAAAAGCCAAGAAAACTAAGCCACGTAATGACTGATTAATTACACTGCAGCCAAATGTAATGCATTGACAGGAGCAATACATGATAGATTTTTCCCCAAAGGTGGCTAAAAAATCACTAAACCTCTTCCTCAAAGACTCTTTCTGCATGTGGGCTCAGTCGTACATCAAGTAATTCTCCTAACAAATGAAAGATTTGGTACTCGCAATGCAACATGGGAGGCCACTGGATTTATCCAAACAAATGTGTCAGGGGACTTTCAGTTTTAGAATGATTAATGCAAATATTTTCCATAGCCATTTTTAAACCAAGAAAATAATGATCCCACATATGAAGTCACTGAATAAACAAAAATTAAAAGCAAAACATTTTCTTCCTGACAAATATCTAAAGTAACTTTGAAATGGGGATGTTCATTTTTTTCAACAGAATTTCAAAGTTCCATCCTTCTGCCAAATCATTTTACAATCAATAACACCAAAGTAACAAAATCACTTCTCTTGTTATAAATTTGTGTGTTTGTGTGTCTGTTTGTGAAACTGAGGTGTCAATACTGAGTTTTACTACCACTTTTCCAGAACTTCTTTTCCAGAACTTCTTTTCCAGGAGGGAACTTCTTTTCCATGCAGGAACACATTAGATGCACAATTACCTATGTGCAAAAAACTGCAATTTCAGAGACATTTTTCAGGTCTCAACATCTCAACTTAGTTCAAATCGCTCCAAACTACAGGTCAAGTCCAGTGGATTAGGACCCAGCCCATAAAGCTGATTAGTGTCCAAACAAAAGAGTGTGACCATATCTGTAAATCCATGTCACGTGGAATCTATTAAAATCCAACTGATCAGTAGCAACGAAGCATTTATATATTTTAAACAACAGCTATTTTCCTAAGGTTAAAAAAAGAAAAGCAAACCAACTGACTTGCTTGGGCAGAGCTGGGTTCACATGCTTTGCAAACTGAAAGAGGAGAGTGCAAATGCAGGTAAACAAACTGGATCATGTTATCCAGACCGCACTCTGCCCTGGATGGTGAAAATGGGGAGAAAGAGCAATGAAGAACAGATACAGTCCTTTAACTCCTCCTTTTCGGCCAGGAAATAAGCTTTCTGTTGAAGAGATCTGGGTTATACTAACGATGACTAGAAAAGATAAGGCATATTTTTCAACTTGGAAATTAGCACCTAGGCAGTACATCATCTCAGTAACATTCTCCTAACCCAGAAAGTATACATTTAAGACTAAAGAAAACTCATATGCAAAACGATGACCCGATCAGTAAATATGCACTCATTCTATTTTACCTTTGTCTCTGTTCTTCTCCTTTCCCAACGAGTCCAGTTTCTTTCTTAATGACTTCTTCCTCTTTTGTCCATCTGTAAGAGGAAAAAAGAAAAAAAAAAAAAGAAAACGGGAAGTAAGTGAAGAGAAAGAATGCTGAACAAACTGCTGCACAAGCTGTAGGAACATGAAGTGAGATGGCCACGGCACTTGGAGTCAGGAAGAGTGTGGGGTACATTTCACAAAGGCTAGGGACTGACAGAGTCATGGTCCTTCAGCCCAAAGGAGTGATGCTTTGTTCACCCAAATGCCAAGGTTGTACCGGGGACCCACAATGCATCCCACTGCATGCTGCTGGGCACATCTACATGTGCATGGTCACACAGCCCATCTAACAGAATGGAAAGCTAATTTTGAAGACTTAAGAATGGAAGTTTGTTGCTGGATGCTCTTGATAGCAAGGTACCATAAACTGAAAAGGTACTGTTTAGCCATCATCCATGGTCACAAGACTATGATTCAGGTGTGGAGCTGAAGGCAGTATTTGGAGAGGGATTACTAACCTCCAGAATAAATTCTGCATACCATTCATACCAGTTGGGTGATAGCTGACCACCTTCACATGACCCATCTGATCTGAACTCCCACTGGGAGCTTGCAGTTTGGTACAGCATGTCCAGATTGGTTCAGATGGATTAGAGTTTCAGAGAAATTATTGTTCTGCCACCCTATATATCATCCAAGTTTTCACTAAGGTATTAAGGACCAAAGATTTTAAGCAACGGCGTAGACAGGTTCATTCTTGAAACAATTATGTCAAAAGGTTGGCTATCATTATTTCCTTCAGCAGCATCTTTTATAATAAAAAGTCAACAAAAATGCATTTTATTTGTTAGGTCTCAACAAATACCAGGGATTAAGACATAGGCTTGCTTTAACTTGTACCTTTTGAATTTTTTAAGTTACAAAGCAACATAAAGGGTCTGACATAGGGACTAATACTAACACTAACATAGGCATGCCCAGAACACTACTCAACAGACAGCTGGACAAATTCTGACTTTTTCATAGCTATGTAATATCCTTTTGGTTTAAAATTAACGTTTCTTTTTACCTTATGTAACTGTGGTTTGATTGACTCCACTTGCACGCTTGCACTCTGCATTTTTTTAAAGCATATTTGCTCCCAGCACTCACTCAACTATGATACACAGTTCCTGTCTCAAGGTAGATTGTCATTTGCTGGTTATGTTAACTCCCCTTTTCCCATACTTGCTTCGGTGAGAATTCATCTCTCTGAAATCAAGCTGACTAGAATGGATAAGGTATTCTGGATGAGAGTTTAGCAATATTATGGTGGTAATTAATTGCCTGATATGGTCTACGATGAGATTTTCCTTTTTCGTAGCCATGTGACAAGTTCATAACTCGAAGTCATACTTTGATTGATTAATATGCTCAGGCTTTTCACACCTTCTGACATTTCCAGTTGATAAGATTGGGTTTATTACAGAAATTCTTCTTTCACCTCTTGACAATATGAATAATTGGTAGCCTGCTTACATACACCTGACAGTATTGCTTGTTTTTATAGGGTTCCCTACTGCCATTGTGTTCTGGCTTTACATATATAAAGTAATTTTCAAATTATTTTTCATGTTATAAATTGAAATTACTGCTTCATAGATGACTTAAATTTCTTTGTAGTCTTAGGGCCTTATTCTCCAAAGACCTATTTATTGATATTCTGACATTCCACTGAAGTCTACTGAGATGCAAAAATGAGAACAAAAGTCGAAATTGGATGTAAAATATAGTGCTTTGCTATTATACCCAAACAACGGCAACTTCTGGAGTGTTTTAGTGCTGCATAGTCAAACACAACAGAAATAGAGGAAAATTAATGCTATTCGATATTGAACACAGGAATAAACAGCACTCATATCCACATGGAAAACATGCTAATGACTTTTACGGACAAACTATCAGTGCTTTCTCATGAACCTTGTTCTTAATGGGTGGTTCTTTCAACTCCAACAATGAATTAATTCCTCAGTAAATGACAGGCTGAGACAATATTTGTGCATTTGTCTCTGCAAACCTTGAATTTTGCATACAAGTGACGCTCAGGTCCAGAGGAATGTAAGAAGCAGGAAGCAATTCTGGAGATGGATGAACCAGAAAATACAGAAAACAGTCCACTCTGTGCACTCCTGAGCAAAGAAAGAGATTGCAGAGTGACAGAAGTGAGACACTTCCCTTGGGCAAATGGGTGCAGTTCCACTGAAGGCAGTGGAGCTACGACCATTTACATTTACAGTTTACCCCATAGCAAGAGAAAAAGAGTTGCATATGAAAATAAGACTGAGAGGAATCTCAGTGAAAAGCTAAAGCTTAGGGGACCTGCCAAGAGGTCTAAGGTCAGTTCCAGTTCGCCTCCTCCCCAGCAAAAGGCATAGTTGATTACATCTATATTCTGTAAAAATAAATATGTTCTGAAGTGATTGTTGATTCAGGTTACATCAGGCATGAACACTGCTGAAATATTCATAACGTGCTTCAAGACTTAAGCAGCTCTAGCAGTGTTACATCTTAAATGAACCCAATTCATAGTGATAATGCTTAGTACTTATCTGCAGTGTGTTTTGAGAATATAACTTAATATCCAAAGAATTCTTGGGAAAAAGGCAAAGTATTATTACCTGTGCATAATATCTACTGTACATTTAAAAATTAATTATCAAATATTTATGCAAAATTGTATTGTATCAACCCAATGTGCTATTAAACATGGACTGCTATTTTAATTTGCAGTTTGGAAATGTTTAAACCACAAAGTGATAAATGCTGTCGGGCTTTTTCCCAGCCTTTTGCGTATATAATTATCACTTAATATCTTCTTTCTATAGATCAATATACTGCTCCTCCAACAGATTCCGCTCAAGAATATCAGCAAGAGAAGTACTCAAAAGACAACAACTGTCAGAGTGCAGGAACCTTCTTTTTTGTTTCCTTTGTTAACCCATTTTGGTTTTTCTGAATAACACCCACCCAGGCAGCTGTGCAGATTTTTTTGTTTGTTTGGGGTTTTTTTTGGTCTTTTTTTTTTTTTTTTTTTTTTTTCCAGAAATGAACTTGGTTTGCTCAATGCTTACTAATTTATACGCTCACTGCATTTTTCACTGCAATGCATACATCACTCTCTGGGCATCTATATATTAAGACTAGCCTGATGAATATTTAAAAGACCGACAGTCTAGAATCAAACTCCTGAGTGTACATTAAATCGCTATGTGACCTGTTTTTTCAAAGCGGTGAGCACTTCCAGGTTCAGTTAATGCCAAAAAGGCTTTTCTATTTGAAAAATTAGGTCATCTTTTGAGGACTGTCAGTGAACCACAGCCTACAGAATACAAGAATATTTGCACTTATATACCAATTTTGGACAAGAATTGAGGAGTTTGACTTCTGAGATGATTATTTTTGAAATTTTGGGCTAAGGTTGAAATTCACCTACACTGCCATCACTGACGCCATTTACAGCCCGTTTCAGGGCCTAAATTTCACTCTAAGTGAGACCATGGTTCTACAAACTTGGTAATAAGAAGCCATTTTCACGCTGAGGATATATAAATTTCATCTCTAAAAGTCAAAAAAAAGGAAGAAAGGAGAACTTCGTATTTTTTTAATGACAGATTGGTCTGTTGCTTTGCACAAGACTGCCTACCAGCACTAAATAGGACTCAAAGAGAGAGAGTGTTGGCTGAATCCCATTAATATTATTTACTTCCAGTACTGCCTCACTCATTTTAAAGTTATGGAAATCAACAAGTCTGTTTGGTAGGTACAGATGTTGCTCAGCATAAGCAAAAGCATCACGAATTAGATATAGGGAATTTGTTCAAGACGATACAGTTAGCAGCACACCTGGAGTTAACATTCAGGAACTCTTGGCCATCAGTTTCATATTATGCCACTTAATCGTCACTATACCGCAAAGCCCTAATCCAATATGTTTTTCATAATTAATATAATATGCAATAAAAAGTACAATAGCACCTGAGTTTTCTAAGTCATTTTTACAACACTATTATGGTATTAGGCTTCAGATCATGGAAAGTACCCTGTCAATAAGCTTGAAGTGAACCTTTAACAAAGATATGATTCTTCAGCACTTTCTTTCCTTATACACGGGCTTCTGGATTATCTGTAAGAATGGTAGTTCCTTTTATGTTACCTACATGCAAGTTTTTGTTAATGAAAAATGTAACTGATAAATTAATACAGGGACTTTAATTTAACTAAGTGGGTTTTTGACAAAAGAGATCTTCTGTTGCTTATGGCATTACTGACTAAAGAGAGCTCCCCTCTCCCTCCACTGGCAACTTCCTTTGCTTACGAGAATTGTTACTAGTCCATTTAGGGAAGAAAATTTGTCATGTTCTACAATTAAGGGTTATTTTCACACAGTATAAAATTATGTGAGAGATAAGTATCATACCCACAGCTCCTCTATCAAAACAGAAATGGATGAAAAGTTGATATTGTGAGATTTCTAAAATACTTCTTCATAGTAGTTACATTCATGGCCATTTTCCCTTAATAGGCATTAGTAATTGGATCTAATTGCATTTAAAGTAAAAAAATAAAAACAGAATGTATTTTCCAAAAGTGTAATCCATTCTGTCTTGACAATTACTACCAATGGCACCACAAAGCACCAAGTTTGACTGCTCTTGAGGATTTGTCGGTTCACTTCACTCATCAAAAGCGACCCATTTCCCAAGTGCCAGCCTCTCGCACTCAGCCTGTGAGCTGAACGTCAAGCTACAGACTCCCTTGCCTACCCAATACTGCAAGAAATAGGACTCTGCAATCAGAAAACACTGCTAAATTCTGTTGACAGAGCACAATAAAGACGAGACTGCATTTCATTCATTGACAGTTGCACTGTGTTTGTGGTTGACGTCACTTCTTTGTGTCACTAAACGAAGCAAATTTACTTCTGAAGGCACACTTGGACCTGCTCTACTGAAGAAGAGGGTGCTGGTTTTACTTAGCCATTTCCGTGACTATAAATGTCCATCTTGAAATAAATGTCCATCTTGAAATATTTCTTTAGATTAACTTGTTGAAATGCCCTTTCCCCATGCAGTAACTCCCAAAGCACTGCCAGCTGCAGAACAAATGGAAGGTAAACAATTTCAACCAGAGAACCAGGAGCTACACATTTTGGCATGTAAAGCAATATGAAAACAGAAGGGCTGAGCCTACAGATATTTCCCATCACTCTCTTTCTCCCTGTCACCTGTCCTCAGCAGTATACACACAAGGAGATCTCCATCAGTGATGTAGATTATTATATTCCTTCAGAAGCCTTGGACTATCTCCCTGTTTTTCACACTGCTTCTCCTTATGGCTTATGTTGCTCTCTCTATTTCACTTTGATTTAAATCAGCACTCCTTTGTGGTCGTCAGCCTGCAGCTGATGGAAGAAAAGCCATATTCATTCAAGCGCATCGCTCAGCTGCAGCCATGACCTTCTAGGTGGCAGCCGGCTCACACGTGGTCACCTCAGCCCACGGAGATGGGTTTGGGCTGCCCGCCACAGGCACCACAAACGTGCCCGGAGGCAGCTTCTCTCTTACGTGCTGCTTTCTCTGCTGCAGCAAACAAGCTTCAGCATTTCCCTCTCTGGGAAGTTCCTGCTGAACGTTGTTTATGGCAGAGTCAAAGCCTGTTCTTCAGGAGAAGGGCTGCGGCTCCCTGTGGGCTGTGCACAGGAGGGACCAGAGCCGGGGTGGGTGTTGGAGCCCTCTGGGCAGGAACACTGCCTGACACAAACCCTTCGCAGGCAACGGTGAGAAACTGGATGCGGCATGGGGAAAGCCAACCAAGCAGGAAACGACGTTCTCAGTAATACACAGCGTATACACCACCACCACTTGAGAAAACCCACAACCATCAGACAAAAGGGTGCTTTTCATTCTCTTCTTCCTCATCTCATCAGACTCTTTGGTACCCCATGGTTAGTGCATCTTGTTCGGATATAGGCTTCCGTCCCTTTGGGCTAAGGCATTAATGATTGTTAAAATGAAACACGGAGGAATTACAAAGTCCAAATGTGCAGGTTTAGGTGATGCTGCTGCTGGAAGTTTAAATACTGCATTATACGCAATCTCTTTACTGTGGAACAGTAAGAATTCCATTATACTGGTATATGAATTGAATTCTTTATCTAGAAAGTATTCATAAGATGCCGTGGAACCTGCCTAGAAGGCAAAAGTGCTGGAAACCTCACCTGCTTCAAAAGAAAGCTGCATCCCTACAGGGACCTGAGTTTTATTAATCAAATAACACTGTACAATAACCTTTTGTGATCCTGACACAATTTTTTTCAAAAAACACCAACTCTCCTTGCCACGTGTTAATAGATTTTTGATGCTGCACACCTCTTCTGAAGGCAAAGGTGATATAATGATTTACACCAGCTGAGCATATTATCAGTAGTCTATCCTGCCTTTCAGGAAAACACATCTAAAAAACGTAGTTCCAAACTAGAATCAAATTTGTTCAAGTGAAAAATGCACCATTTCTATTGAAACTTATTCTCAAGGTCTATTTATATCAGAAAGAGTAATGTCCCAACTTGCCGAACAAAAAATGTTACGTGTTGGAAAACAGCAAGACACAGATATAGTCTATAACTGTAATGAGAGAGGTATGAACCCTTCTTCACTAAAAAAAAGCTTACTTTGGGCAATGCTCTAATTCAGATAGCAAATACTACTCAATTCCCATGGACACAGGAATCATAAGAAAACACGACACTTCAGCTCCACTTGTCTACACCTTCCCTAGTGTATATAAGGTTTTAAATAGTCTCCAAGTATATACGTGTTGGAAGAAAATAACTACTTTGGTATTTTCAAATACATTCTTCTGCGATTCCAGCTGCCAGCTGGGGTTAAACCACAACAGTCCTTTTTGGCGCCCAACTTGGGGTTCGAAGGGTTCGAGATAAAGACAGGTTTGATCAGAATGTGCTAGATCGAATTTACAGCTGTTGTTACTGTTTAGCTATTAACTGGCAGGCTTCTGTGCTTACCATGGGGCTTGCTTGCCTTACTGTAAATGAGAGTCTAGCACTCATTAGTGGCTGCTTTTTGCTGTTGCTGCTTGCTGTACTGCTTATCATCTTATTCTGCTGTGCCTGGGAACATTTCGATAACAGCAATGGCGATGCGCCTGGGCTGGCAGATGGCCAGGGCACCGCTGGTGTTTCCATGCTGCCATACTGAACATCTGCAACTCCAGTGTGAACTCCAGTAGAAGGCACTGCGACCTGTGGATGAGTCCACGCAGGAGCTGGACACCCCGAAGCGCGTTTCAAAACATCAAACCCCAAACAAATAACAAACAGGAGCCTTGATGCTGTAGTGTGAGATAGGAAAAATACAAATAACAGCTCTAAAACTGCCTTCAGTCCACTGGGGGCAGGGGAAAATTGACTGTCTCCTGGCATCAGTTACCTAAATAAGAAGTCATTTTATAATACGGAGGGGGAGAGTAGTTTGATGCCATTCCTAGTCAAAATGACTCTTGATTTTATAAGAAGAATAATTATCTTTAATCCCAGCGCTATAGGGTGGGCTAGGGGTAGACCAGATATTAAGTTGCCAGCATTTAGGTTGCATTGAACTTTTTGTGTATTGATAAACTGGCTTGCACGCCTGTAGTGGCAGATGAAGCAGCAACTAAGTTTCTCTACATCTCCCTTAGAGCTTTCCCCCAGGTTACTCTCAGCGTGAGCACGGGTTGAGCTCTTCAAACGAAGAGGAAATTTCCCCAGCTCTCTGGAATTGAGGGGACCCACCGGTGTTCCCAGAGGTGGTTCGGGGCATCCAGGTCCCCACTGTCCTCTGACCATTGCTTTAGTGTTATGAACCCTTCATACAAGTCTTTCCTCGGACTCTCACCTTAAAGAAGGACTGTGCAAGAAAATAAAACAGCCTTCATAACTTGCTCTCTCCAGGACTAATTAAACCATTCCACAATTCTCCTGCTCAGAGCCTTGATGAAGAAATGAAATGAGAGAGGAGCTTTTAGTACAAGGAAGTGATATCAAGGTGGAGAAGGTCTCTCACTGGACAGGTTGGTGGCCCCAATAATTGAGACACTATCCCTTTGAAAAATGACCAATGGATCTTCTTTCTAATAATGTTTCATTGTAACAATTATCTGGCCTCTGTATCATCAACCATTTAGCTTACATACTTTTGTATTAATAAAAAGGAACAGGTGTTGAAAATGTAAACCACGCAGATAAAAGGCACGATGAGCTCTGCAGAGAACACTCGGGTCGACTTCCTGCACGGAAATAGTCACATAGACATTTGTCTAATCTATTCTTAAAAAGCCTTCAGCAGGAGATTAGGTCTCCATTAAATCTCGAGGTAGCCTTTTCAGTGCAAAAGCCTAATACAAAGATAGATATAGTACCACAGCCCTGATAAAATAAATATATCTGTAGTCATCTTATCTTTCCTAACCAGTATTTAGAGACATAACATAGACTGCTGGCACCAACCACAGTAACTCCACTGAAACCATGCTTTTGAAGAAACTTTAGAAACTAACTCTTCTACCTAAGGCAAGAAGAAATCCTCATCAGAAGTACTTCCCTAATGCACTTTTGAAAGGAGCAATACCCATAAGACAACTGAAATAAATCTGATTTTCACCTGAAATTTTTACAAGATGTATTCTAGAACACATGTTAAGGCAAAGCTCTGCCAAAGGCAAGTAGAACGTGGAAATTAGTAGGCTGCAATGTCAGTATTCTTAATAAATACAGGATGTATTTATTAGTATTTACTCTTTGGCTTTGAATTGTAACAAAGCACAAAATCTTAAGTCACTATAGAATCACCACACACTTAAGTGGATTATTTGCAAAGCATAGGACAGCCAAGTTGAGTGTTCAAAAACAAAGTGCTACATCAAGTAATAAAGACAGATTTGGCAGAACACAATACCTCTATTACACTACTATTCTCACAAAGATTTAGAAACCAAACAAAAAGAATCAAATCCACATAATTTTGCAAAGCAGAGCGTTTTAGAGCCTCTGTATGTGCATTTTGCTTCCTAACAGTGGTTCGCTCAGGCTGTTTCAACTTTTCAATACAGCCAATGGTCATGAGTAGCATTGTAAAACGGAAGCTGAGATTTCCATGTGGCGTGCTAATACAGACAAAATAGCGAATGTTTTTATATGTACTTACAGTCAATAGCTATTTCAAGTGTACTTTTCAGGAAATTACATTAGAGAGGAGGTTTTTTTATGTCTCAGAAGTACTTTCTAAGCTCAGTGGGACTTCACATCAAATCTATGCATGCAGCAGTCTCTGGATCTGGATTTGTAAGAGCAGTATTCTAAACCCACAACAGTCAGCATCTAAATAAGAAACTGCCCTAATAATGAGGACCTCTGGCCATGATTTCATCTCCAGTAACTGTGCCTCATGACATTTGCATATGCAAATGTGGATCATTATATTTCCCCGTTTATCTTTGGAGGTTCAGCAAGATCTCTTCCCTTCATTGCGATTCCCACTGCAAGACTCCTGCCCAGTGAGCTCCGCAGCAAAGTGGTCCTTCAACATCCATCCCTGTCCCCATTCCCTTCCTCTGCCTTCCCAAAACACATCTACACAACAAGTAGATTCTTGGAAGTTATACAAATCTTTCTTTAATGATGTGTTATGCACTAATTTTTCACGTTCACGTTAAAGGTTCACAATAATGGATTTCACCAAGAAGGCTATAATTTTCTACTTTGGTACTGTATTCATATAACACTGAAGAAAATGCAGGCTGCTTCCCGATCAAAGCTCCTAGCACAAAATGCAAACTAATTATTAAAAATACAAACTTTTTTTGTTTGTAATGAGTTTTGTAGTGAGCAAAAACATTTGCTTTTAAAACAAATAGCTTATCTCTAACTGACAGAATAGATATGCTGAATAAGGTATTCCTAATGTAAACAGACACCTAAAACCTGCTATGTGATACCAGAAAATCTTGGAAATCAATTTGCTGAGCATTACAGAGTCTTTTACAAAAAACTGCCTCATCGCAGAATTAAAAAAGGGAATAGATCACTAAAAACTTCCTTAAATTTGGAATATAATAAATTATTTCCCCTGTTCTGCCATTAGAAAAATTATGATCTTGCAAGCTTCATGTATTTCCATTTTTGTCTTGTCTCAATGGTGACCAAAAGTCAAATTTGGAAAAAAAAAAAAAATCACAATAAGACATTTCTGCAAATTTCTGTATTGTGAGGAAAAAAATTTTAAAAATATTTTTTTGGCTTGCTTATCTCCCTGACTGGAAAAGCTCCTGTCACCTTCACTTTGACAAACTCCTGTGTAGCCAAGTGCAAGGCTGCGTGCTCTAACAACCTCTACTCTGCAGCAGCTGGGATTTCTCCTAGCTTAAAACACTAAGTCAGTTTTATTTTCTTTTTTCCAGACTGAGAGATATTGTTTTGATTTTCCCAGGAGGAAAAAAAAAAAAATTCCTCAGACAAACCCATCTTTCCACTGAAAATTTTAATTTGTGGGGAGGGCGGGCGGGGGAAGCTTCTATCTAAAAATCAGCAAGTTACACAGTTTTCATCTCTAAGTCTAATATAGCAAGCCTGATACAGTAGATCCAAGATTTACTAACATAATGTAAAGGAGCAGAATTCGGCTTACGGTCTTGCTCATCTTTAATATAATCTTCATGAACATGGCTATATTGAAAGAAAATCCATGGACTCACAGGATCACATTAGAGACAGTATTTATAGGAAAAGAACTGGCAGAGGTTGGCATTAAGAGGGGTGGTAATAAGCCTCTTCGCTTGAAAGGTATACTGATGCCAACTCAAAAGCATCCAGTCTGTAATCCCATAGCTCCACAAAGTATAGGCTACAGTTTACTCAGATGCTTTCCAGTGTTACAAGAGCCTATAAAGTATATAACATGGTCACTGATTAAAAACAATGGGCAGCTTGGAGCCCTCACAAAAATGCAAGTCCAGATAAAAATCATACTCACTCTCAGTGTTAAGGAAAATGCATAATGGAATACAATGTTGAGTAATGTAAGCAAAAAACAGATCCAAAGAACTAGTCCCTGCCAAAATAAACAAGTAGTGGAGAACGCATAACTCTGAATTCCCATTTTTATTCAGAGCTTAAATGAAATGTACTGGGGGCAAAGTGCACCAATGAGCAATAAAAATTCAGAAAGCCCAACTATGTGTGTTTCTTCCATTTCCGAGATGGGGTTGTCTCAGTGCTTGGTCTGTAATCACACTCTTACCCAGCCCTCCTCCTTCAAATTCGCCATACTAAAGCAAGCCATACAGGAGGTTAACGCTCACTTCATGTGAGTGGATGCTCAGCATCACACACCTGCTGGAACTGGCTACAAAACTCGCATACAAAAATGCACAACAGCACATGTTCCAGCAGCATAAGCAATATCTTCCCTTAAATGACCAGGACCGCATTTACGTCTCTAAACCCAACATTAAATCATATTCATTATAACTAATAGATTTGGCAATCTCTCTCCGCAAATGTCCCAGTAAGTCTAAAAAAATTAATTCCCTCAGAAAGTGGAACACCCGCTCTAACTACTGAAACTACTGGGTGTGACACAGTTGCTGTAAATGTAAGAAATTGTGTGGGTATACATTCTTGTCATGGGTGGCATCAACACAGCAAACAGTCTTCTTAGTCAAGGCAGTTCATTTCTTTTATTACATTTGGTACATTTGCTAAAATACCTGGGTATTGTTTAATAATGTTTATTGTCAGTTCTGGAAAGTGAAGACAAATTCTGTGGCTCACCTTTGGATTTTCCCTCCCAATTATATGAGAAACGTTAAAGTAAACCCAAAGGTACAAAGCAAACGTATGCGACACTTGTACCAAAGTGTAAACACACTTCGGTATGTGGTGCATGTTAAAACCAAAACACTGCATCAATGTAATGTTAAGGTTGCGACCCAAGCCAACAAAAGTAAGATAATTCCTCAGAGATGGACATTCTGGCCTCAGCCCAACCTACTGCATGGACTGCAACCTGTTGCATCTGGTCTCTTAGCAGTCCTGGGCTAACACACAACCCCAGCATTCAGTCTTCAATACATCAATCTCATATTTTGAAGTGAGAGTGGAACAAAGGTATGTCACCAAGTGAATCTGAAGTTACAGGCCTGAATTCTTGTGTTAACAGTTTCCTACAAAAGAAGAGGTTTAATAGGGCCCCTGTAATACTCTACTGAAACATGGGTTAATACTGGGATTCATTATTATTCATTATAAGAAAAGAATGACATATGAAAATTAAAAAGATACTTCTAGGGTTCTTGCCTAGTAGAACTTCTAAACTGAGTGAGCCCAGGCCTCTGAAACCTGATCTAGTGCACGCACAAATAAAAGCTCCCGTGTCAACCTTCTCACACCTGAAATTCTGGCCTGAAATAATTTAGGAGGTTAGAACCAAAAACATTTAATACGCAAAGCAATATGATTCTGTGAAGGTCTGTGCAAAACCTAGATAATATATTCCCCTTGCTGACGCAAATTCTACGCCATCCACATTAAATTAATATTTCCAAACTTTAATAGGAGAACTCAGCATAAAGTTTCATTTCTCTCCCCTTTTTGTGAGAATAAAAGAGAATACTTTTTTCTAAGTAGTCTTCCTCTCCCTCAGTGTCTCATAATTGCCTAGTCCTACAGCTTACTTCATCACAAGAAACCCTTCTGATTCCTGGTCCTTCTGAGTCCTTTCAGTATCTTCTCCTTCCCCATCTTCAAGAGTCATTTTGAATGTGTCACCCACTTCAGGATACACATTAGGATACCAAGAGGCCTCATCAATTCTCCAAGCTTAAACTGACAGACCTGCTAAACTAAGATTAAACACAGCTATAAAATGACCTGCTCTTTGGGTCCATATTCTTCTTACGGGATTCAGGGGACATCTCAATTCACACATCAGTGGGACAAGGTGCAGCTCTTTCCGAAAAAGCAGAAGGTCTTTTGATTTGTTGAACCTTTCTGGAACTGAGGGGCAATGATCACGTCAGCCAGGCCTCATCCTGCTGACCAGGCCTGGTGATCACAATCACTGTGTGAGGAAAAACTGGTACCTAATGATATGAATACCTACTGGTTTCTTCTTCCTACAGCAGTGGAGGCTGCGAGGCAGGCAGCCTGTGCTCCTAAATTGAGGTAGCGTATGAATCCGTAACAAATGATCATCTACCCACAAAGAGCAAAATAAATAAGCACAAGTGGTAACATGTAGTGTGCTTTTATAATACAAATATAAAGCCCCTGATGGGGTAAAACAATTTTGTATAAAAGATAAACTTCTCATCTACTTCTTCCCCCTCGTCTATTAAGATCCCACTCTTCCTCACTAGACCAATGTCTTCACTCCCTCTTCCCAAGGGGTTCCTACTGACGCCCTCTCCCAGTCCTAGCAGCCAGAGTTGGGCAGGAGTAAGTGGAATGTTTTCTTCTAAAAGCCATCTTGGACAGTGCTGTGGCAAGACACCTCTGCTTTATAGAAGTAAAAGCAGTGTTAAACAGACATGAATAGCAATACAGATGTTTTCTGGTCCTTGTACAGTAATTCCCCCAGATTTTTCTTCCTTTTTTCTTTCCTGTAGTGGAAGAATATCATATACACTTTTGAGTAGTCAACAGCACTTACTAAATTGTTTTCCCAGACCCAGCTTCAGGCATCAGTGCTTCTCCTTTGTCAAGAAGCCCATCTGTATTTGGCTATGTAAGAGGCAAGAGGAAGGAGAACAGTAACTCCCTGGGGGAAATTCATATACAACAGGACTTCTACATGCTCATAACTCTTCAATCCTCTGCTAGCCACAGCCCTTCTCCAGAGCTTTGGAGATTACCCTTGGTGTGATAACAGCACACGAGTTCGCTATTTTGGTGCACAGACACATACATGACATGCTTCTTTTCCATCCCAGGACAATGCAGGCAGCTGTACTGTAATTGCAGTAATAATGCAATTTACCTAATTACACTGAGATGCTTACTGTGCAGCAATGTCGTCTGTGTGGCTACAGCATGGGACAGTATGACCAGTGAGAAATAACTGAGCAAGTTTTGGAACTATGAGAGATTTATTGTTGTGAAGACATCAGCGACCAGTGAGAAATGACAAGTGAGAAATAACTGAGCAAGTTTTGGAACTATGAGAGATTTACTCTTGTGAAGACATCAGCCATTTTCCATCATTCTTTGTTGACACTATGAAGAAAACACGTCCCGGTTGTGCTGTCACAAGGGACAAAGCAACGACAAATAGGAAAATTCACAAAATGCAAAACATTGTTGATATATGGTGATTTGCATGTGGCCTTTTCTTTACAAAGAGGTTGATCAATTGTCTCAGAAGTCAAAAACTTGCTGTAAAGGTCAGAAACAAAGACATCATTTCTATCTGAGTCACTGGAGATACTGGCCAAATTTGTGCCTGTCTTTGCACATGAAAACAAGTGCATGAGGAAACATATATTGCTCTTATGCTTCTGCTCTACTAAGATCAACAAAATTACACCAGTAGCGTAGTAGCTATCATGACCATCAACATAAGGAAAGGACAAAACTCAGAGAAAGTCCAGGATGTCACCCAACCTATAGAAATAACGAAGATAGCTAGACTCAGCAGACAGTGGTTATCACACCACTTTAATGACAGCAGAAGTTCAATCTGTACAATTACCTAGGTCAAAGGAAAAAGAAGCAAACACACAAGATTACATACTCCTAAATACCTGATGAGCATCCAGTTTGGTCCTGATCTCCACTGAGATGCACTGGCATCTAGCATGAGCCACTGCTTGCAAGTCTTTGGTCAGCTTACAGTCTGATGAGCTCAATCACATGCTAAATCACTTCTAAGCCAATTTCAAATAATACTTTTGGGGACTTTCAATGTGATGGTCAAGCTTTCTATAGCAATTCAGCTACAGCGTGTCTACGTCTACTTCTCTGAACATATTTTTCCCACTTTTCTGATAGATATTTCCCCAATTTTCACAACAACAAAAAAAAGTCAGTGCCTATAGATGCCTCAGAATATAGGCCATGTAGATCCAACAGTTTGCAGACAGTATTTATTTTCTAATGATCCTCTCATCTTCTCTTTTTCCATGGCTGTATTTATACAAGCTTCATTATTTCCCATTTATTTATTTAATGAGTGGCCACAGAAAGCAGCTCAACCAAGTATGTTTGCATGTCCCACTGGTAAATGCACACCAACCTAAGCAATATTTAGAATTAGTATCAAACATCATTTTTTTTTCCCCTCATTTATTCTCTCTCTCCACAACTCCTCCAGCCCCTTGCAAAGCCTGGAAGACAGCAGTGCATCCTCTGGGGGCTGGTGAGAACGTGAGCAGCCATGGTCTCTTCTTGAATAAAGGGAGGTGAAAACTGCAACTATGATCCCTGACTCCCAAATCCTATTTGAGTCCCTACTGATAGGTTCACATTGTACCTTAAAACCCATCCAGATGCTCGAGGAGCTGAATTAGGGTTGGAGCCCTAATTCCTCATTTGGTCTCAGTGATGATGCCCTGCAGTGTCTGCCAGTGGTCCCAAACACAGGCTTAGTGAAGTGGGACAGGACTGTGACAGAGAGTTATAAACATGAGGTATTTAGGAAGCCAACGCAATCAAACCTCATTCAATACTTCCTCTGCTCAGGAGATACCTGGAGCCTATAAACAGAAGAAAATGAGCCCCTTTCCTGCTCTGATCCCAGTTTTACTTTGGAAAAAGCTACCCGACCTGAGTTACCACTTCTTTATGAAGACATGCTGTAAAAGGTTCCTTTTTCTCACTACTTGCATACTAGGACACACACAATTGGAAAGTCACCAAAACATAAGCACACCTAAAGCGAATTTCATCATAGGGTTTTTCTTCTCCTATTATAAAGAGAAGATTGACTTCCTTGAAATGAGAAAAACCCCGTATATTCTAAACAGTCACTGTAAAGAATTGTCACCAGAATTGTACTGTTGTGCCATTCAGAACGTCAGACAGCAAATTAGAAATCTTCCACAGAGTAATTGCATTGGTAGAGAAACTGCGTAATGCTCTGCTCAGAAGTCGCCTGTTGCAACTTAACACATTAACCCAGAGAAAGCATAAACGATTCTTGGTCTAGTTTCTGGTAGCAGACAAGGGAGCGACAAGGGAGCTGAGAAAGATCTTGATTACAGAATCTGAAAGACAGATATGAGGCAGAAAAACAAGAGAATAAGAAAAAAACCTGAAGCACCTCTGACATACATATAAAAATAGTAACTCTTGATCAGTTTGAATTCATTCTAATTGCCTACTGCAGTGCAATCGTAGCATCTTTTAAATGACACGCTGGTTAAATAAATTCCCGCGGGAGGTGGTCTCCTCTCTGTGGCCACAGGATATTTAACTCAGAGATGTCAGTTATGTGCTTCATTAACGATAATGGCTGCAGTACAGCAGAGGAGAGGGATTACATGAGGTATTACATTCTACGCATTCTTCCACAAGTGTGGGAATAGCCAGATGTGCCCTAAAAGCGTTAAGTAACTGCACTTGCTGTGATGAAGGGGCTTCTGAGCATGGGAGGACCGCAACATTATGAAGAAGTAACCAATAGTGGCACGACTGTGATTGTAAAGATAAGGCAGATGCTTCTGTACCAACTTAACTTCCAGGCAAGCCTGTTTGGCACAAGCACTTGTTACCCAAGAACGATGAATTTTTACTTTCTACAATACCTGTGCCAGTAAATGTAATTACTCAAGTGCCTGCAGGAAGCAGGCACAAGCATGTTCCAACGTCAATCATTCACAAGTTTTTAAGAACACTCAAAGAACCACAAAGAATCCCAACTTTTAAAACAACTTTCTGCATTTTCTAATACATAGATTATCCCACGAACCTCTGCTCCTGAGTATTTTCATGTAGCATTCTCTGAAGTAGAAGCTGTAGGGCACATCTTTCTACACCTGGATCTCTTCAGACATAGAGAGCCCCCACAGTTCTACACATCATTTTTTTTCTTTTTTTTTTCTTTTTTTTTTTGTTAAAAAGAGAAAAAGTTTAACAGCCTTCAGTCTGTTTTTAACTTGAGGAACAAATGGTTATGATAGAGTTTTATGTTATTTCCATTCCTGCATGCCCAGAGTGACCGAGCCCATTTCACAGTGATAAAACTTGAAATTCCCCATTTACACAGTCCTGTGATGTTGGCAAATCAACTGGATGGCCACCTGCACCCTCGTACCATACGTTTTTATTCCATGCCATTCAAGGGTGATGGGAACGTGAGGTGGACTTCAGAAGAGTCTCTGCAAAGGGCCTAAACTGTAGTAACTTAAGAATATAGTAGATTCTTATTATCCTACCAAAGTGCCGGTACAGAAGTAGCATGATGGAGTGCCACTATGATTATTATTTACACATATTGCAGTATGCCAAAATTGGTGCCAAATTTAGAAGCAGGATGGACAGTTAAATACTAGATGCACCTTAATTCTAACTACCTTCCCTTCCTTCAACAGATGGTACTACAACATTTTAAAACTCAATTGCACCAGCTATTCTTTCACCCTGCATACCTTAGAACACAGAAAAATTAATGCTCTAGTCATTCAAAACAAGTATGCACATGCGAAATAATATGCCTCTTATCAATAATCTCACTGGTAAATCTAATCTGAAGAGTAGAACTGAATAGCTAATTTATTTCTCATCTAAACTGCAGCAAAAGACACGTGAAATGATGCGGCCAGCCACAGAGATGAAACTGAAACTGAGTTCCTGAGTTTGTGAAGTGCCTTTTAAGATGCTTCACCAGAGTTTGCATTACTCTTACTTAGTTTTTATGCACGAAATTATACTTTTCAGACTCAATATATCTAAAATTAATTACACATTATATATTTACCCACATATATATGTGCTGTGAAAATACAAACTGTTTTTCTGTGTGATCTGAACCTGAAAGATTCAACAGTTCCTAGCCTGCAAGCCCTGGCAGCAGCGTGCCAAGTTGCCTATGACTCCAGAGCATCTTGCAGAGGAAGGGTGGGTTGGAAAAGACCATGCCTTTCCCAGGTATCTGTCCTGTCATGGCAGTCCCAGCAGGAAACAGCAAGAACACAGAAATAGTATTCACCCTCCAAAGCTCAAAGTTTCTGAATATGAATATGCATACTCTATTGTCTTGGATGGTATTGCCTCCATATATGTATATTCATCTCCCTCCGGAACTGCCAGTGTCAGTCCAGACTGCCAGACAATACTGCAGTGCCCTTAGTGATCCACTTCCTCATATGAGTGTCCAAAAAATTGTTTTCACATTGATGGAGCCTTTTTTGAGGGACTGGAGCAGCTGTGGTGGGGCTTGAAGAAGTTCATGGTATCCATCTCACTACAAACTGATTGATTGTTGGTTTTGGCAGGAGTTTTCTGCAGATCCTAAAAAGCTGCTGAATACCCAAGCTGATGTCTTTCACGTTTGCTCTTCTCTACACCATTATTTTCATTGATTGGACAATTTTTTTCTGCTTAACTTTGATTCATTCAAAAACTGGTCCTATGGCATCACTGTGTACGTGTTGCCACACAGCCCCTCTGTTCATAGCCAAAGGTGAGAATTCAGTGGTCCCTTGTTATTCCTTAAGTAAGTATACAACAACTTGAAAGAAACATATGCAGATGATTGTATCATAGCACAACAGCTGTCTTTGCTTGATCTCCAGGCTACAGGCAACAATGGAAACTTTTGCATTAGTTTTAGTGAGGTTTAGATCTCTTCCACAGTAACCTAAGTACAGGTCTCCTATGTGCACGTATCCTGCATCAGGATTCTGACAGTTGAACTCCTTTTCAATGAATCTCCTGTTTCTTAGGAGTTCAACGTGTTGTGCTGAAAATTAACTTGTTTCCTAGGAAATAGGCACTGCTGTCTTTAGGAAAACTTGGGTAGGATTCATCTTATTTGATGCAGATGTCTTCAGTGTGGCTGAATTAGTGATACTTGGCTTCCTCTAGAGCCAATACAACACATAGCAAAAAAGCCACTTCAATGGCATGATCTATCTGACCTACATAAATGTGTATTTTTGGATGTCAGGAAGTGGAAGAAAAGCCTTTTTCTCTCAACTGAATATCAAGACATCCTAGCACAAGTAGGTCTGATTTAGATTATCTACCCCGTAGACATCTGTCCTCGATCAGATGATCCCACCCCAGGCGGCCCAAACTGGACATAGCAGACACACAACTTTACTAGTCATTTTTACATAGTTACTATGTATATGGAAAAATGAAATAGAAGACAATGTTGGTGAAATAAACAATCTAGCGTTTTCTCCCTTTTACTGCTGTGATATGAAGTCAGCGGTTTAGCGATCTAAACAGAGACGGTTTATCAAGCCCTTACCTTTGGGGATAGTAATCTGACAGCCCAGGTCACAGTCCTGCTGCAACTGATAAAAAGCCACTTCCTGCAGCCGAGCACGCTCCAGCTCCGAGAGGCTTTGAACGGGAACTGACTTCAGCCGAACACTGCGCCCTGACATGCTGTTCCAAGTGAAATCACCCTACAGGAAATCAAATGGAAAAATATGAAGCATCATACGGTATGCACGGTTTAATAAACAGAGACTGACTCTTTTACTGCTAGGAAAAACAACACAGGTCCTCTTTTCTAAAAGGCCGTTTTCTTGGACATCTCCAGCCTTTCAAATATCTTTGTTTTCCTAAGAGCAGCATTCCTTAAAAGGAGCACAGACATGCAAAACAAAAAGTCAATTCTGTCTGAAACCATTTAACCAAGTATTGTTGCAAAAACATTAGGATTCCAGTAACCAAAAGCACAAAGGAGGAAGAAAAAAGCCCTTGCCCGCTTTTCCCGGTTTGCTTGCCTTGTACAGTACTCGGTCGTCACTTCATGCCTTTCCCCGCACAGTCAGACAGACATGCAGAGACCTCCACAGGTCCACGGACAACACGCATCTTATCTCCTCAACTTGCTAATCCCACTCCACCAGACTGTTGAGAGAGTACACAGGCAGAGCCCCTTCTCTTTTCTGACCCGTCCCCTCCCCTCCTTATGACGATATTGTGTTTAGACCACAATCGACTAAAGGACAAGCTGTTTCATGTTTTTGAAAAGCCGTAATAACAATGTATGTGTTAAAATTTATACAGGAAAAAAACATGAGATATGCTACATCTCTGTAAGGTACCAATTATGCTTGGAAAGCAAATCAAAAGCTTTAGCTGTTCTACCTCCCACCTGTGATAACATACAAAAAGCTATTCTCTTAGCTAGTATTTAGCTTCGGAGAGAGAAGTAATCATCTGTCAAAGAGACGTGCAAGCACACAGGCAAGGCTTAAAGACTGACAATTAACTTCAAGCAAGAATTTCAGAATTCATCAAAGCATCATCAAAGAGCGCATTTTAGCACTGCAGGGAAAGAAAGAAAGAAAAATTTGTTTTTCATTCTAACCATGTTAAAAAATAAACATCAGACTTGTCAGCAGGTATAACCTGATGCAGCTGTAGATAATGGAAAAACTCTGATGCACATCAGCTGAGCTGTAAAAGCAAATCCACCAACCTGCCCTTCATCACTACATGGCAAACTTACAATTAATGCACTTCACTCTCATTCTAAGTGCCCATTTTCAGTTCAAATTTCAACATCTGTACCTTCCCTGCATGCTCATTTTTTCACCATTCCCTTATAATTCATCTGTTCTGCACATACACCTGCAGTCAAAGGATGTCCATTGACTTTAAAAGACATTGGCTGAAGCTCCTTATTATGAAAATCAGTAACATTTGACTTTACTTAGCAGCTATGCATCCTGTTGTATGTCAGCATCTTTGTGCACGTTTCCATATATTTTCCATATATATGTGTATGCTTATACGTAAGTGCGCACATACAACCTGTATATACATTTCTGTACACACACACATATACCTACCTATATACGCACACCATGACTCTATTCACATATACATGAGACAAAAATCCTATCACAAATATGCAGCACCATCTAGCAATATAGATCAAAGGAACTACACATTAAACACCCGTTTCTTATGATGCATGAAATATGTTCGAGTTCATCAAGGAAGCTTTTTTCATACTATTTTTTGTAAGTCCTTAGTCAATCACAAAAGATAAAGCTGTTATCTCACTACGAACAACTTCATATCCATACACTCACTGCATGTACTATGCTTGGTATCTTTATGATATTTATATATACATGGGCCACATACGCAAACTTCTGCACTAGCCCAGTATCTGACTGCTGGAATTTGTTGCTTCATTTTTTGCCTCTTCATCTCTTCTTATGCCTTACTGTTGATTAGCTAGATTTAGTAATGTCAAACTAAAGGTTTGCCCGGTGACAGAAGCTGAGCTGACTAGCTTAATTCAAGCAAAACCAAAGCAGCAAGTCACATAAACCTAACTTGCAAAACTGCAAGTAAACATTTACATTTTTTAAAAAGCCGTTGTCATTTATAGATAAAAGTGATCGAGAACAGAATCCACAACCAGACAATGTATACTAAGAGACTAATTCCTTTCCAATGCTGATAATGCAAAAGAAATTTTACAAGCATAGAAGTACGCAATTCAGTCCTCATGAACATATACTGTACAAAATGTTCTACAGTCAAAATGGTACAGAGAGAGAAATACAGGTCTTTACAGTAGAATTTGGGGAGATTTTATCTTACCGATTTCCCCGAGATGAGCATTTTCATAAACAAAAATATCACTGATACGTCTACCATAAAAAATTTCAAACCAAGATATTTAATTTTGAAACAGGAATGGGAAGCAAAAAGGATACCCATTAGAAAATGTTAAAGTAACAGAATATTGAAGACTGTAAACTTTTTAGGACATGTACTCCTTCCCATAGAGCACAAAAAAAGAAGGGGCCGGGGGGGGGGGGCGGCAGTGCGCTTTTAGGAATTACCACAAGTGAAATAAATATTCCTTAACTGGATTTTGCATGGACACATGAATCATTGCTCTTTTTTGGATAAAAATTACAAAGGGAAAATCTAACTCTGGAGGTAACTCCACATCCTCCGCCTTGTCTCTGAGTTAGCTCGGTCACAGCAAGCAAGCAGCGAGCTGTACCGCTGCGATGCCACAGCTCAACTGTTAGCCCAGCCAAACCAGTTGAACTCAGAGAGACAGGGCTTGCCAGCTCTGCTCCAGCCCTGTGTTAATATTCTGCTTGGGAGACCCCAGTTGTTTGGTTTTTTTTTTCATTCTGGCAGTTTGCAAGCTCCCAGTATGTCCCTGGTGCTCACTGGGTTGGCCCTGTCTGGCTAAAAATGGTGGGATGCAAGCTCTGCACCTTCCAACGGCACGACACGTCGCTGAGCAGTGATAAAGAACATGAAACCGCTCTGTCCAGTCGCTGTGCACTAGACACTCCTCTTTTACACTCGATGGGTTTGATAAAATCTCTGCTAGGTCACATTAACATAGGTTTTTACTATGCTAATGGAACACATGACTAATTAACTAAAATATTTTTGGAAGATCACGTGTTAGGGCCAGTGGAATCTGGTGAGAAGCTCGAGAAATGTTTCCTTGAAAAAGTCTGATTTATACGGCAAATAAAGATGTCTTCTATGAGCCAAAACACAGAATTTGATAATTTAATCTATTCACAGACTCCTATCCTTTGCGTGACCCAGGGTACATCAAAAGCCTCTTCTTCCTTCTAAAGCACTGTACAATTTTACATACACCCTGTAAATTACTGCAAAATCAGCCAGGCTTGGGAGAGGTCCAGAAATGTCATGCTCCCTTGGAGAATGGGTGCTGGTGCAATTACATCAGTCCCATCTGCCTAAAGCTATTCTCCACTCTGCGGGGCAACCAGAGGAGGGAAAGGGCAGGACCGACATGGAGAATATCTTCTGTTTCTCTCTCCATATGAGGAGGCACGTTTCATCAGCCTATGTCAGCTTCAGCATCAGCCTAACGTAGCTCCTTGCAGAGGCTGAAGAGGAGCAGAAGATCTTTAAGCACCAAGTCAGAGTGACTTGGTTTTCAAAGTTCCTGCCCAGCATACGTGTTCAGACATACACGCACAGCTTCCTCTCTATTATTTAGACTGTAGGATTGCAGGTCACAATATGACCTGCAAATGGCTCCTTCATCATCAAGATGAAAAAAACCAAAACACAAAAAACAATACAAAAACAAACAGAGAAGAGTGCCAACACAAATATTGCTCTGGGATAAAGTGATCAGCCTGATAAGACACAAATTGCAAGGGTGCTTTCATAACTGACTTTTATGAAACCTTAAACCAGACTAAAAGCCTTCTCTGGTTTCTTCTGCCAGCCAGTCACTTCCCTCACAAGTCTCCAGCTTCAGCTGCATTTTCTCCCTGGCCCTCCCAGTAACATCGAACATCTCTCCTCCACTCAACCGAGCAGTTCGCTTATCGGGTAAGGAACTGAAATACCAGAGCAGATGACTCAGCAAAGGAGATGACTGATTAACTGCATCTTGTGCCGTTGAAGAATCTGTCCACTTCTCCCATATTTCTTGTCCACAGTCATAAGCACATTTTTAATAACATGCAGATCGCAGTTTTACTAATATTCTTTCCAGCATATTTTTTTTAATGGGTTGGATCTTCAGTTGCTCCAGAATAAATGTTAAGTGGTACATCCTGACTTAAGTAACACTACGCGCTTAAATCACTCTTAAGTATGTGCAGGCTATTCTTGTGTACCTGACCTCTTTCTCCTGAGCCTCCTACACAGCCTTTCAGGTGTCTTTTAGGGAAGTCTCTTTCTTCTGTCCTTTGTACAATACAGAAACCGCCTGACAACTACTGCAAGGAATCCTGAATGCAGATGCCAATCCAAAGGCGATGATCGACCTCCAATGATCTCTGCAGAATTTTAAGCCTTAGTGAGTGAATTGTGCCCCGGGTGAGAAATAAGAACCCACACACAGGGCGGTTTTAGATAAGACAAATTTTAATGCAAGGCGGAGAAAGCAATTTTTATCTTACTGCATTATTGTTATCGTTAATGACTTTAGTCTGTACTCATTTAGGTAAATGCCATTATCAGATTAGCTGTCTACTTTTCATTAGTCTTTTGCTCAAATCCATTTGAAACCACTATGATCAAAGTCAATTATGTCTACTTGTTTTTCTCCTACCCTAGCAACACTTAGCTATGTGCTTGTATTCAGATGGGTCTCCACTGTAAAATAATTCATTTTTTTTTGCACACAAAATGATTACATTGCAAGTAACGTGACAAATACAGCATTACAATGTCTTAACTCTGTTTGCTTAATTATTTCTTTAAACTTCATGAAACCACATATCATTGCCACTTTATAAATCTTTCAGTTACCTTGGTCATTTATTTCAACTCTTTCTAAAATTATTTCCATACTCCTCAGGCATAAACTCTCACAATTTGACCGTCGGTGCAGGTAATCCCTCTTTTCCTCACTTCTCTGTTGTTGCTGTTAGTATGAGCCAAAACCAATTCCGAAATGAAAGCCAGTCGCTCCAGTACAGCTATGTACTCCATCGTATGAAATCAACATACAGAATACTGTTCCTGGGCAGGATGAGAATTAAGGAGAAGGGGAAAATAAACTACGTTAAACATCCATTTTAGCATTACATGTAGCTAAGGACTGAACATCTAGTCCTTTACTAATGCCATCCTAGATACTAGCTGCCGATCAACGAAGATTTAGGAAACAACAGGACAGTATGAGTGTACTACAGCCTAGATCTTTCTGTCACCCTATTTCCAGATGCTCTTCCATAGCCAGTGCAGCTAGAGTGGCAGGCAGCCCACTGGTTTCCAGCTGGGATTACAGACTACTGCAACCCAGGATGATCTGACATCCCCAAACACAGCAGGCATCACGCAGCTGCTCCCAAGGGACTGCCAGCATCACAAAAGAAGACAAGTGTTTCAGATTAATGAGATGGCATCTAAATACTAAATACGAAGAAGCCCAAGACTCGCCGTGTGACATCGAAGCATTCAGAGGAAGATATCTAAATATGGATGTACAAAGTATGGGGCCCCAACAATTAATCTTCATTAAGAAAGACTGACTTCATTAAGGTTGTTATCTAGGGTGACATCCGGTTCCCCTTGACGTCAGTGGCAAAATTATTAATATAATGTCTCCACTAGGAAGGGAATAAGTCCAGATGATCTCGTGTTATCGTTCAGAGCCTTGCACTAAAGTTGTCTTATCTCATGCCATATTGTACTTTTGTGTATTAAATAATGTATGTACAGAAAAAGCTATTCGTTTTGTCAAAAAAATCACACTTTACAAAACAGTGGTTTAGATGTCAAAACTGTTTAATGGCAATTAATATAGCTCATGGCATTGCCAAACAAAGACGCTTCCTCCCTCCTAGCTGGCATCCTGTCTCATTCCCAAGGCTGGAAATCCACATACTCGGGATCTGCCCTGCAAGACAATGCCTGTGGGACACTGGAAAGCTGATATTCCCCACACGGGAGGCAGAATTCACACCCACAGCAAGACAGCACAAACCCATGCCCAGGTAAGGATACACATTTCAGAATATTACAATGGAGATTTCCATGTCAGGGGGAAAAAAAAAAAAAGTCCTTCTAACTTTAGTCTAAGGATAAACAGGGAGCGGAAGAAGGAAGAATAAGCATGCTTTCACAGCAGTATTAAAATTACTAAAATAAAGGCGAAAATATTTCCTGTTCTTCTACAATCAACCTCTCCAAGTTTTCCAAATGCCTCGGGATACAATTTCATGTTTAGAATATTTAAAAAGCATTCTCTTAAAAAAACTGATGTGTAATGGAGATGTATTTCATTCCTTTTTCTGACATTAATAAATACAAATGATGTACAAAGGTATTGCCTAGCAAAATATTAATCCCTAACATACCCACTCTGTACTGAACTTTTTACGCATACCAAAAAACCGACCTCCAGAAGTTAGAAAGCTCTGTTAAAATGCAATCAAATACATGTTCAAATTTTCTGAATTTCTTACTTCAGCAGATATCAATATTTTTGGAGGAATTCATCCAGAAGCACAACAATTAGAGCCGGAAGGAGCCAAGTACTTTTTTGGAGGTGCCAAAATAGAGATAGAACACCTTGAAAAGCCTAGATGCAACTGTAAAATTACAGTTGAAGTTTTGTTGGTCTTCATGTAAACCGATTCTTGTGTATTTTTGTCAGTAAAAGAGGACTAAGTCATTTTGCAATGCTCTGAATTTTGCTGCAGGTTGAAAGTACATGCTCAGCTGTCAGAACCATGACTGCACGCAGCAACAAGCTGAACTGCAGTAATTAAACCATCTGAGACCACAGTGGTGGTCAACTACACCACCACTCATCCACTAGGACAGCCAGCGTCTTCATCAGTCTCAACACAAGAGACCTGGGATAGCCTGGGTTAAGAGACAAAATTCTTATCCCGTTTATGAGTTCACTTACTATGTATTTTAACAGGTTGGTCCTCTGTTTTTCTCAAGCGCTAAAAGTTTCCTGCTTCAGCAGGAAAATAACGTGAACTCTGTGAGCTAATGGCAGCTGACACAAAATCAAATACAATAGCTGCATGAGTATTATTTTTAGTGGCAAAGCTGCCTTGGAAAGACCTCGTTTCATCTTCTGCAACCAACACTAACATGCTCCAAACAGTCCTTGATGTTCAACTGCTCATGAAGCTGAACAAGGAACCACAGCCTGTGTTACGCGGAAAAATGGCATGTCCTCTCTGAGATTTCCTGTGCCTCAAGTCATGGAAAAGGTGGGCTCCGTCCCGAGGACAAGCTTTGCTTGACACTGCACGTTGCAGTATCCATTCATGCCATCCATTCATGTTATGCTCTTACTGAATGTAAAGATTTCCAATGAGATCTCAAAAATGAAATAGTGCGCTTTCTCCTAAGTCTAATGAGATTAATGTTAAGCATATGAGAACATAAGGCTGAAACTATATGCGAAATGCATTTAAACAATTTGGATTAAACAACTACAATCATATGTCCTACTTGTAGCTTTACTGGTCCTGAAGTAGTACGTAATGGCCTGGTGAAACAATAAGGATCTCTGCTGGCCCAGCACAGAAGTTAACCACTTCTGTATCCAATAATAAGTATTAATATGACTGCAGCAAATGCTTTGAACGGTTAGGAGTGGCATTTATTTCTATTATTTTCAGTAGAAAAAAAAAAAAAAGCCAACATTTTAGAGAGAAGTAAATGTTCTACTATTTGAAACAGAGAATGCACGTGAGAGGGCACACGCTGCCATTTCCAAGCACGTAAAAATCATATTAGCCTAAGTATTGTATACGAGGCTAACAATATATATTTGAGTTCTTTAGTTTACCTCCTATATTTTGAGCTTTTAAGATACACGTAGATCATATTATCTGACTTGAGGATACCGTCAGAATCTCGTCATGAAGTAAAATAAAATAATTAATTCCATGACTCCGAGAGCTGGCATTTGACTAATAGTAAAGCCTTTAGTTCAATACAACCCCCTATTCTTGTTGTTGCAAGCAGTTCAAACCCGTATTTTCTATAAACTGATATTACTTACAGGAAGGCTTTTGGGTCTAAGGAAAATGAGCTCTGTTATGCATGTGGAAAATAGCCATTCCAACTACCCACATACCAGATCTGGCTGGAAAACAATCCTAGGGTTTTTTTCTGCTATTTAGGGGGGGAGTAGGGGTGAGTGTGATTTGCTTGATAGGAACAAAATGCAAGATATCTCCAAATATTTACATTTGGAAGCAGAGTGAGAGCTCTCAGTTACTCAGCTAAGACACAGACAACTGAGGAAAAGGTCCGTACTACCTGGCGTCGAGCAAGAGCTTGAACCGGGCTTTACCCCATCCCAGGCAAGTGCCCTCATCAGGAGGCTACTGGCTACTCTAACATCTACCCCCACTATTATATTGAACCTCGGTAGAGATTGTCAGCCCCCTTCCAAAACGACCTGCAAACTCATTATGAGAATGGTGAATTTCAGAGCTGACTTGGACACCTCCAACAGTGACTACGCACTCACTCCGTACTGTGACCGTGTGCGTTCCCCCGTGCATGTTCTCTCTTTCACAACCTGGGCTGAAATAAATGTGCTGTACGAGCCGTTTTCTTACATAAGGAAGCTTTCTTCAAGTCCTGAGTTTGCATCACCAGCCAGCAGCGCTGCAGGTGTTAGTGACACACAGTACTCACGCATCCCTCTCGGAGGCAGGGACAGGCACATTTCAAACATGCAGAAAGTAGGTTGATGGTTGGACTTGATGACCTTAAGAGGTCCCTTCCAACCTAGATGATTCTATGATTCTAGGGATTAGGAGTTTTCACTTCATTTGCTACATAATCACTCCACACTTCCACAGTGGTTTTACCACTCTCACACCATGTTCACATGTCCAAACACTACCCTGTTCTACACACCAATGTCAGGCAGCCTGGGAGAAACCTGTACCACTAAATGAGTTGCAGTGCTTTGCCAATCTACTCCAGTTTATTGGGATTGCGTTTCTTGCTTTGTTTGGGTTTTTTTTAAGATCTGGGATATCAAATTCCACCCACATCGGCAGCTGTTTCACTCTCCTGAAGACCCTGCAAAGACAATTCTCTATGGAAAAGTTCAGAAAATACAAAAAGTCTAATAATTAGGGAAAATATTGTGAGTAATAGTGAGTACTACTCACTAGTATTATCATTACTTTTTACCTATGTAATTATTTTTCCTTTGTTTTCTATGTATTGAAAAAGTGTGTGCTCCCTTCTTGCAACGCACAGCAAAGGACAATACTTCAGCTTATTGAGAAGCACTACTTCAGCATTTCTTACAAAAAAAATAATCCGGTTTCCACACATGAATCTGCTGATTTGCCATTAAGTTAAATACCAAACACGAGTTGAAATAATTTTTAAGAAACCACCTCAGCTACACTGGAACTATACAAACTGCTCTGAATAGATACATAGTTATAGGTTAGATTGATGCATCAGTGTACATACCTGGAAAGACCACTAAAGAGCACAATGATGCTCATTATTGTCTATTAACGTCGAGGCTTGTTAAAAATGTGGCATTCCAAAGCAAGAAATGGATCCACACAAATTAAATGACTGTGCTGCAACATCCCTTTTCAGGAGAAAGGTATATTTCGTAAACTGTCCCTCCAACCTGAGGCACCCCAAGTTCAAACTGCGTGCCTGCCAGACAGTCCGAGACTTCTTTCTTTGTTTTTAAGCAGCACATTTATTTTGGACAGGGAAAGGGGAAAAATAGCCCATAAAGTTCCCACTGTTATGGAAAACAGAAACAATTGCTAGAGTTACAAGCTCCTCACGGACCGAGTCAGAAGACGAACAGCTCTTGGTCTCTACTTTCTTCTATGCAGCTAACCCAAATTTAAAAACGCAACAATAACAGAGTCATGGCCATAAAACCTGATGCTTACTGTTATTTGCCAAACTGAACCTATGCAGCTGCAGCTGTCATGCCATTAGCCTTCAAGAAGCCTTTATCCTCAGCATATTTTGCTCACAGCTGCCTATGTTCTAAAGCCTTCATGCACAGAGCATACAGAAAAGGATAGAAGTGCCGCCACAGACTTCAGAGCAAGTCACCTGATGAAGCCACTCACATCCAAATCAGCCTAATTATGCAGTTTGGTTTGAAAATGTGACACCACTTCTCATTCCGTAGTTTCACTCCTCTCGGTCCAACTCTGAAAACAGGCAAGGTCATGAAACTGGTCTCAAAACAAACAGTATTTGAGGGCTCTCAGTTTGCTGGCGGATCTCCAGAGCCCGGTAAGTGGCCAGTAGTGCCAGTTTTTTCCCCTCCACTGAGTCAAAGCTGTTCTGTTTTCTCTGAACATAGCTAAAGCACAAAAAAATTAAACCCGATGTCACCATGACCACCACATTCAGCACATGTTCTCCATCACACTTCTCTCTACCACGCTACGTACAAGGTTATTCGGTTTCCTTACCCATTAACTAAGTTCCCTTGTGTCTTCAGTGCCCTTTAGTATTTGATCAAACCAGATGTGAATTAAGAACTTGAATCCGACTACGCCGTTTCGTAAAATAAGGTAAGAATAATGTTGTTGTCCTGAAGCTGTGTAGCGAGCGTCTGAGAGAGCCCAGCTGGAGCAGCTGCGACTCCCAGGACACCTTTTGCTGCCAGACATCATGAATCTTAGGGGGAAAAATTTGATTCTTTCATTTCTCCACTTCGAAGCAAACCGAGAGCCCGGCCCAGGGGAAAGCCCAGTCACAGGGACAAGTTGTGACCGTGTTTCCCTCTTCTTACTCCGGAGGAGCTGTCCCGAGACAGTGCAAGGAGCAGTGAGGAAAGGGCTTGTCTCCCCTCAAAAATCCTTCTCCCTCGCGGCTGTGCAAGCTCAAAACTGGCTGTTAACTGCCCAAACTCTCCCTCCTCTCAGAAGCAGCCAAAAGAGTGCTGGATGCAGCTGCCGCGGCTCCTTGGAGCACAGTGAGGAGCGCTCGGTGGTTTCTGCCTCACCTTCTCACGCCGTTACTTTGCAGCTTTTTAAAACACCTTTGAAAACCTTCTCCTCAAACAGTCAGGCAGGCTACGTTTATAACACGGTTTTGACAACAGCAACACAGAGCCTGAGCATTTTACACAGTTTCTAGGGGAAAAAAAAAAAAAATATCCTTGATAAAGGCACTGCTTCATAAATAATGTCTGTCATGTTCACAGTCCCCATACACAATGCTGTCATCTATAGTGCGTGGGCAGGGAGCGTAGGAAATTTGTGAAAAACAAACAGTGAATCACCAATGATTTTGACGGCAGCTCTGCCCTATGTGGCATTTCACCAAGTCATCATTCAGAGCGACAGCTTCGTTTCTCGGCTGGCACGACTTAGCGCTTCATCAGATTGCCCACGGAACAGGAGAAATCATGGGCTAGAGTTCATGGCAACGACAAGGGAGATTATGTAAATAATATTTTTTTTAAATTTTTTTTTTTTCATATATCCACCCAGATGCTTCGTGCATCTCTAAATCAAGGTAGGCTGAACAGCCCCCCACTTGCCAGGCCACGAGGGTCCGTGCTCGCAGCTCCAAAATGCACGCAGCCCTTCCCGGCTGGACAGCTTGGCCACCAGCACCTGCCTGGCGGCAGCAAACACAGACATTGGATGTCCCTCATTCTGGAGCCCTATCCAAAGCCCAGGGGAAATCAGTGCACAGGCCTCAGCATTTTCAATCTCTTAGATCGGACATCGAATCCTCAAATCATGCAGCTCCTCACCTCTCTTTCCAGTCTCTTTCCAGGCCACCACCCAGGGCTGAGCAGTGCTCAGGACCACTCAGGACCGCCTGTGGCATGCTAAGCATCATACCAGACAAGATTTCCATGGGCAAGAACTGTCTCAGATGCAAAGATAGCTGAATAACCTTCTCAGAAAAGTACTGTCACTGATTTTGCTTGCATCCCAACACAAACCCAGATTTCTCTCTCTTTAGATTTCTCTCGCTGCATCAAAATGCTGTAGCCAGAGATCAGTGTCCTGCTAGCCACCTCATAATTATGCTGTACATTTGTAGTTCTTGCAATCATCCTTCAAAAATAAGTTTCTTCAGCTCATATATCCCTTGTGCCATTATTCTCTGAGTTTCCCCTAATGAGCAAAACTCTGCTATTTATATAACTGGAAATGGGGATGTGCTCCTTCATGAACCCACTCACTCGAACCATGCGATGAAGGAACTGCTATTTCCAGGCTCTGCACAGCAGCCGCCCTGCAAGCAAGAAAATCTAAAAATCTTTTTTTTTGTGGCCTGCAGAAAGCTAAAATAGAGTGGCTGTGAAGCATCTAACTAGCCTGTCCCCCTTCTATTTATGAGCTCCAGACAAGGTTAAATTCCTTTACCTGGGATACAAAATGTGGAACTATATTGGAACTATTTATTGGAACTATAGGTTCCAATTCCTATTTATTGGACTTACAGGTTGACAGCCAGCAAGGGGTTTCTTCTCAGAAACCTAGTCATCCAGCAATACTTGTTGAGTTCTGCTTTGAACCAGGGTTCTTCAGGTTGTTTAGTAGCTAACAGTGTTCTCCGCAAAAAAAATCAGGGTCCTTTGGTGTACACCATCTACATCTAGACGATCTTATTTTTATATCATTTCTATTAGCTACCAGTACTTCTGGGGAATTATGTTTCCCCATTTCAAACTACTTTTTTTTTCCAGTAATGCACAGCTTTATACTTAAAAATATGCTATTAAGGATGGAATGTTATAATACAAAGTGTTCACAGTTTATAGAGAGGTTATACAGAATATACTCTATCAGCACCAAAATGGAAGAAAATGAACTACTACTGTTTTCTACTTTGAATTAATCTATTCCCAGAAGACTCAAAAATATTCATCTTAAAACTTTAAAATGAGCTTGGCCTAAACTCTCACTGAGAAACCAGTTAAGTGATTTGGATATTCTAACTCCGTCATTCACAGATAAGCAGTACGGGACTTTTAATTTGTTTCTTAATTATGCAAAATTCCAAGGACTTGACTCTCACTCCGGAGGGGTGCAGGATTAGGAGAACCAAATTAGCAGGCAGCTGAGAATTCCTCTGGCTGATCTCTTGTTACACCAATAACCAATGCTGGCCACAAAAGCCTCATGGGACTGTCAAAAATAGCTTCAGAAACAGAATTGACCTAAAATCTCATTTTTTCAGTGGAAAAAAATCAGGGTTTTGTCTTAAAAAATACCCATGAAAGACAAGTTTTCTGTGGAAAAAAAATGATGGCTTGGTCAAAGAGTTCAAAAAAGTTTACAGCTAAGATGTTTTCAGTCCCAAACGCCCCGGTGTGCCTCATGGGAGCTGCGATTCAAGTGCCTTGCGTGCTTGGCCACCTTTCCCCTCACGAGCAGGCATTCCTGGGAATTCCTCTTCCTTCACCTCCAGGGATGGCACCGCACTGTGAAAAGTCCCTTATGGCTCATTAAAAAGAACCTGGGGTATAAAAAAAACCCTTCAGAATAGCTTCCAGGAGACACAGCAGAGCTATTTTGAATAAAAACACACTTCATTTTCGTATTTCCATGAAAAGTAACTGAAAAATGCTGACTACTTTTGCCTTGCCTGGATTCCTTTTAAGCTACACTGGGGAGCCCCAGAGATAAACTGGGCATCCACAGTCATCCAAGGTCATACACATTAAGCTCAGATGACACAGTTCACTCAAAAATAAATAAGAGAAATACAACAATCTCGATTAGATTTACACTTGATGTGATCCTAAGACCTGTGAAAATACAGAAGCAGTAGCAAGTTCCACATGCAAAAAAGGCACTTTAATTATATCTGAGCTGTCTGGTCCAGTAACCACAAAACACCCCGTCTGCTCCAGAGACTGTCTGCCTGTGCCTCAGAAACTCTAAAAAGCAGAAAGCAAATAAACCCCAGTTAAATATATTTAACTCAGTTTTCTTATCTCATGATTTTAAGTGCTACCCATTAGCAGAAACCGATGACTCCAAAAGAGATGACGAACGTACTCTGACAAGTTATATCAAACTCTAATAAAAGCCCATACAGTGAGACAGACTGAGAGAGAATGTGCAGCACCATCCCTGCTTCTAGAAGAGGAAAACCTTGGAAGGAGTTGCAGAGACTTTGGTAAGCTAATGGAGAGCTGAAAGAGAAACGGTCACAATCCTGGAGGAACCAAAGCTGGGTTTGCTTAGACATGCTAGTGCTGCTGCAATCTCTGAATAACAAGAGAAGGGGATGCGTTATTTTTTCTCCGAGACTTTTGAAAGTATATTCAAACATATTCTGAGTCACTGCAGTATCTTGAAAATTCCACTCTACAGCTTTGCTTTTATAAAATTGGTACAGCGGATTTTCCTGTTAGTGAAGTTCTAAAATCCACATGTGAGGAGCAGTGTTAGGCGTTACGTGCAGCCCATACGTTAACCGGTGGTTGAACCACAAGGTGCAAACTCCCGTCTTTGGGCATGTTTAGATTTCCCGGGCAGGAAGCAGCGCACACACAGAACTATGGATTCAAATGATGTTTTGGAAAATGATGCACTAGATTTTACAAGAGTATTTCGGTGAGAAGAGGGTGCAGCAAGGACCTCATCCAAGCCTCAGAGGGAGCAGCAAGGCCAGGGAGAAGCTGGCAGCAGCTCCCACACACACACAACCACCCGCGTCCGCAAGGCTCCAAGTCCCGTTCCTGAAACCATGAGCTTAAAGAGTGCAGGCCCTGCTCCCAAAGCAGCTGAAAAGACACATCTCCATCCACAGTCTCCAAATGAAGGACATAAACATAAACAAACTCAGAGGCAGACTGAAAGCCTATTTTTAGATGAATGAACAGCATGAAAGCTTTCCAATGTCCTCTTCTTACCCTCCTCTTCTATTTCTTCTCTCCTCTTCCCCCTGCACGCTTTTGTTGGTGACTGCCAAGTGCTCTCTGCTCCTATTTAAAATTTTTAATGGCAACCTAGCAGGCGTCCCCAATCCAATTATTTTAATCTGTCTGTGTCAAGTGGCCGCGGCAGCTGTTCACCTCCTCTTATTGACATTATTAATACTGTAATTAAAATATACATTACTTAGCTGAAAGATCCACATAAACCTCTTTGAATTTTACTTTTCATTATCGATTGAGGAAAGTGCTTAGTGAAAAAAGAAGGAACTGAGAGTAGGGGTTTTAAGAGCCGGTCTGAAGCTCTTGCTAAAAAAAGGCACGCAGACACAGGAAGTTAAAGAGCTTTCACCGCAATATCCTCCTAAAATCAACAATTGGTCGCCAGGTTAGGTTTGCTGCTGGGTCTCACACTATCACCGTCCGAAGAGCTCCCCATGCCACAGACGCGTAGCAGCACAGCACATTGGTTTTGAACTTGTTATCAAAAAAAGTTCAAACTCTCTACTAATACTGAAATATCACAGCATTTCAGCTTACTGTCAAAGATTTCTGGTAACACAGAGGTCTAGAGAGTGAATTCATTTTGAGGTTTACGGGACCTAAAGAGTTCTTATCTGTATTATGCCCTTTAATGACCCGAAGGAGATTATTTGATACAGCTCATTAATAATCACAAAGTTTATTCAGGGGAAACTCAAGCCATAAGCCTGCATTTTGAAGTAAGAGGGATTATACACTTAAGTATGTTCTTCTAATGGGCTGCGGATCAATTTTAGTTGATCGCCTTAGATGTATTCTTTGTTCTCAGAATCCCCAGGGATCTCCTGCAGGAGCTGCTGCACTGGAGGGGGCGGGGGTGGGGGTGGGACGGGGTGACCGTGTGCCAACCTCCTTTGGAAGTTTCACTCACACGCTTTAATATAATTACACATACGTTTCACAGAAGGGTCCAGCTCTTCAGAAAAGTCACCCCGGCAAAGCAGCAGGACTTTATGAGCTCAGCTGCAGTACGACAATGTCCATTAGCTGAAGTTGTGGCTGTTTGTTCAGAACCAGAGGAGGGCAGAAAAAAAACCCGATACAAATAAAGCTCTTTAAGAGCCTTTACTCAGGTCTGAAGAATTCAACAGCTGCATCCCATTCAAAAAATGGAACAGAATAAATACCCTCAGCAACATGAACGACTTTCCAGGGGCCAAGTTGAAAACATTTCTAAAAGAAGACATTGGTTTTAAAGGCATTTGTCACACTCTCACATTTCACAGTATTTTTACAAGTGGTATTTGTGGTATTTGCTGTTTGCTGTAAAGCTTTATTTCCAGGAGGTATGTGAAAGTACAGGCGCATTTCAGTGTATATTTACGCAAGGAACACATAAGGGATATGTAAAGCTCCCTCCGTTGCAGAGCGAAGCTTGCAGGTGTGCTCTCTGCGCTTTTGGAAAGTGAGAAGCTGGGAAAAAGGAACTTAAATACTCTTTTTAATTCCATCTGATGATTTTAAAGCCATTTTTGTCGCTCTGCTTTTCTCAGGACCTGAGTGCTTCTTCCTCTGAAGCATGCAGCTAGAATTCCTGGAGTTAGGAAAACCGTGGGCAGCTCCCCGTGCTGCTCCTTGCCCAGAGGTAACTGGGCTGCTGCAGGACGGAGCTGGCACATTTCTGCTGGTGGCAGATATCTAGGGTAACACTGTCCCCACTGCTCTCAGCCCTGCCTGAACGTCCGTATTAGAGTCCCTAGTTATCCACACAATGCAAATTGAAATTCACCTTAGTGGTATTTTCTCCTACTACAGTTCCAGGTCATGGAGAAGCATTCAGTATCTTAGAGGACTGGCAACTGATTAAATACACAACCCTGACAGATTAAATCATATACACTGTATACACGAGACGTTTTGGTAAAGATGGATACAAATATCCAATAATGCTCACAGATGGAAACTGAGGGAATAACAAAGAATGAAGCATCTGTTAAATGTATAACTTTATGTTTATTATTCCATAGAAGGCTACTTCCCTTACACTTCTCCATTCAAACCCTCCACTGAGTAAACATTAAACATGCTTTTCCTCTATGACTTCTCACACAGCACAGAATTAGTGAAAGAGTATGTTACTGGTGTTATTACTTTTATTATTATTACCCATACATCATTCATTACAGAATGAATTAGCTTATCCTTGAGGAATCCCTTAGACTTCGTGAAGTTTTACCCTTTCCATTTGACAGAGTAATTAAACCCAACAAGGGCAAAAGTGCAGAGTAATTATGGATGTTTCAAATCCTGACAGATCATGCTATGGGGTAGAGCAAACCTACAGTGGGATTGCTTTCAAAATACAGGCATCTCTATCTAAGTACCACTTCCAACCAGTGGTGAGAAACACGAACTTTTGGGGAAGCAACTGTGGTCAGCTCAGAGGTGTATGTCTACACTGTGGCTAAACTGCAGACGTGTAGTGAGATGAGCTGAATTCCTTCGTTAAATACCATTTTGCCTGGCTGCTGAGCACCACTAAGTTTCCTCCAAGCTCTGACCTTTGCTTGCAAGGCAGCAGAAACATGAGGAACATGCTTATCAGTGTCCATCTCCACAGCTGCTTGATAAAACATGGGGTTTTGTGGCAAACTTGCCAACGAGTTTCCGGAGGCCAAGTGCTCATTCAGCCGCAGCCCCTCCCACAGTCCTCTAAAACAAGTGGCTCTAACTGAGCCCTGTGGGACCACCACCACCTTCACTGCACCAACCCATCCTTACAGAGTCCAGACCGTGCTCCAGATGAAACTGCAGCCCTTGCAATGTCCAAAAAACAGCTCAAGGTCATTCTTCATTTTATTAATTTCATGCCCAGCAGTGAAAATGTCAGCTACAGAGGAACCTGCTTTTGCTTAGCTCATTGCCTGCCGTAATTCCCTGAAGTCCAATTGCCATTTATAGCGATGGGGCTGGGTGGAGCGTCCCTGGGAAGAAGGAGATCACAGGCTGCATTCTTCAGCTGCTGCAAGAGTCTTTTCCCTTAGGAACTGGGCACACGCTGTGCTATTATGAAACAAACAACAGTCGGCTGCAATTTTTAATTATACTACTACTGGTTTTCAACTGATTTGGGGCCAACCTCTGCAAGAGCAGTTTCCAGCACTACAAAAATTTACTATGAAAATCATCCCAATGAATGCTGTTACTAAGGACGTGAACTCCCACAAAAATGAATGGCAGATTTCCAGTAACTTCACCGAAAGTAGGATCATGCGTTTTGTGGGTTTTTCCTGTGGTACAGAGCATAAAATACCAGATGAAACAATAATATACTCATCATAAACGTTGGTGTGTTGAACTTTGAGTTGTGATGCAACATGGCGTTATGTAACCAACAGTGAGTATTAGAAACCGATATAAATTAATAATGCCTTAAACTTCCCTGCCTTTTACTATCTTCTCTTAAAAATCCATCTGTGACCCAAAACTTGAAAAGACCCAGAGCTCTTTCAAGTCCATTAGGGACTTGGTTAGTGCCGTTCTGTCCTATACAGAAGGCATTCAGGCTACAGCAGACTACACAGAGAAGCACGCAACAGAGAAATGCAAAGAGCATCCACAGATTGCAAGGATACAGTTAATGCTGTCCTCCTCCCCCATCTTTTCCAAAAGGCTAAATCTGCCTTCTGTCTGAAAGCAAACCAAAAGACAATAGCACAAATACCATCCACAGTTCACACTTCCAAGAGTACTCTGTTTAAAAACAAATCATCTCCTAAATTGCCCTTTCCAAAATAAGCACCATTTTTCTACTAGTTAATAATTACAGAAGAATTTTCTCAAGTTTATTGATGGTGGGGAAGAGAAATACAGTTAGAGCATTATTTTCTTGTAGAGAACTGAAATAACACTTTTTCCAGATTTCCACAGAGATGTTCAGTGGAAAAATGCCCAGGATCCTGAAACACTTCTCTCTGAAACTTAATTTCACTCTTTCTTTCCCATATAGTCTTTTATGGATGTGCAGAAAAGCACACAATAGAACAATATGCAGTCTTTAAAAGCACATAGAAACATTCGTTTCTGATACCTGAAATGTCTGTCTATGAAGACCAAGTTTATTGTACACTATTCCAAAGCAATAAAGATTTTCTGCCAACCTCGGAAGTCTTAGGGTTTTTTTAATATTGTTTCCTGTCATTGCTCCTGATGAGAATCAACAAGTTCTACTTGGATTAGTTGTTTTATACAAATAGTTGCATAACAAAGAGAGGAGTAAACTCCTGTACCCAAGCCTTAAACTCTAAGTTAAAAGACTAAGATGCCAACTATTAGAGCGTGACTGCATGTCCCAAGTTCTCATTTATTTTCAATTCTTCTGGTAGTTACAGAAGTAATTCTAAGAGCCATCCATCATGTCTTCTGTTAAAGATGTCTTTACAAAATGTGCCTACTTGTTTTTTCACTGTACCATGGGTGAGAGGATGAGAAGCATTTCAGACTGTGCAAGATAAACAGTTTTTAAAACTTTAGATTACCCAGATAAAAAACTTTCTCAGCAACCTTGGAGAGAGAGAGAGAGGGCAGGAGGAGGCAGAAAGAAGGGGAAAGGAGAGGAAAGAAGCACTGACCCAGCTCGTTTATCTCACTGGAGAAGAGAGCTGGGATATGTTCCAGACTGCTTCATTGTTTCAACCGTATCACCTCACACAATCAATTTAAGGTTTTTTTTGCAATAGGAACTAATGTGTGATAAGCGTTACTGAACTTAGCGATGAGCTAACCGTCCAACCCACCACATTGTCGGTGTCCCTTGAGAAGGTTGTCCCTGCAAGGGACCAACAGCTCCTCTCCAGAAGGAGCTGAGAGAGGCGGCTCTGCAGCCACAGCCTTCAGCGCAACCCACTCTCCTTCCCTTAAAGGCTCTCATCTCCCTCCTTGGGACTCAGGAGTGAGCTGACGGGAAAGCCATGAGGGCACACAGTCGACCTCAGTTGTCACCAGCGTTAGCTTTCTAACCGTGTTTTCCTATTTTTCTTCAATGGTTTTCCCTAGTCCTACTGCTTTGTGGTAATCTTTCTGCCCTTCAGCCCTCCAGGACTCGAACAAGAGAACAACTGCTGTACGAAGGCAAACGAGACACTAAACACCTATTAATGTCACAAAAGTATACAACAATATATCAGAGGGATGAGGAGGGGAAAGGACTGTCATTTATCTTCTGCTTAATAACTCTTCTGTATTACAGAACATATGGTGTTTCAGATGCAGTATGATTTTAAAGGCTGTAAACTGTGTGTTCCCTTTTTACCCACCTGTAGTGAATTACTTGAGGCAAGTCTAGCAAATGGCTGTCCAAGCTGTCCCACTGGCTTGGCTGCACCGCAAGGGATGACTCTGTCCTTCTCCCAAACACTTTTGTCATCAAATAGCACAACCTCTCAGCAGACAACTATTTTGCTGTATAACGTAGCCCTGGGCTGGCCATACAGATGCGTCCTACACAACGCCACCGATTGCCTTTGCAACCCCCAAAATAAAAAATAAAAAAAATCAAATCTCTTTTTCTTTGCGCTTACTAACACAAGATGCACAAAAAGCTTTTGATAGTCTACTTATCTGTGTACCTACAGCTGCTTAGGTTTACATTATGCTGGCATCAAATCAGCACAATTATGCTTGAAATAAACACAGGAAAATTTTTTTACAACAAAATGATTGAAAGATCCGTTCGTAGTACACTGCTGTTGAAGAAAACACATTATTAATCAGGGTGCTACCGCATGTTTTTATTTGAGTATCTTGTTTTGTAATTTAGGACCTGCATTTTGAATGTAAAAAAATTACACTAAGCGTTTGCTTCCCACTGACCTGATCACCAGATTTGCTCATTCCAGTTTGAATTAATAAGGCTATTAGATCACTTAGCATTTGCCCCCATGTAAACACAGTCAGAATCTGCTCCTTCGCTCTCAGTGACACTACAGGCCTCCTCACAGACTTTTCTTTGCATAGGAGGTACCTTCTGTACAGATACACATCTTCTGAATAGAAGATAATCTCCAGAGAGCAGACATTTACCTGGCCCATAGCATTGCGTTACTACCTAAAGCCAAGGATGGAAAATTTATTGGCTCTGCTGACAGCCACCATAGATTTTCAAACTCCTCAAGCCAAGAAACATTCATCTAAGCCATCTCGTGGGTTTTGTGCTGTGCTGGATCTAGACCTGTTTTCTAAATCTTGGTCTCTGCCTCCCCACTAAAACAACCCAAGGGAAACCAGTGCGGCGCACAGATACAGCTGGGGCTCTGCTGAACCTGTAAGGACGTTTTGCCAGCAGGGACAGCAACATAAAATTCGGAAGCAGATGCGTGTGTGTTAGCATGCATATTCATATCTGTAATGCAATGGTGGTTTGAGAGAAAAATACCATACATTTAGAGCAGTTAATTACCAAAATAGTATTAACAGAATGAGAATACTCATTTACTGCATGTTGAAAAGCAGGAAAAAAGACGATTACAAGGATGAGGACCTTTTAACTCTCTCCTGTGCCTCCCACTTCCCACCCAGGCTGAGTTACCGTATGTGCCTGGCTGAGCTTGGCCAGCCTGCAAAATTCCCGCTGTGTCCTGCCAATGCATTAGCAAACAAAACTAAAAAGAAAACCAAAAACAAACAAACAAAAAATCTATTGAAACTCGTAACACATTGTGCCAAGTTATTACCTGTTTTATTTTGCTACATATTTAACAAGTTTCCATAGAAAAGTGGCAACCGGGCCTGAGCATAAGGAGAGACATGCAGGATACAGTTACGTGGTCTTTTACAAGGTGGATTGTTTTCCAGTGGGTCAAGAGCTAACCTCACCTTGCTACTGCTACTGTCACAGTGAATGTCCCTGACTGCCCTTGTTTGTATGGCATGGCGCTTTGAAGATTTAGGAAGGTTTATAAGTGCTGGTGGAGACAGACCCCACCGTTCCCAAAGGAGGTGTCAATCCTGCCTGAAGAGCAAGCGCGGCTTCATGTCCATCAACAACGGATGCTTATATTTTACAAATATTTTTACTTATATTTTATGTAAGGTGACACACCACGGCACCCACCCTGCTCCAGACAGTGCTGATGGGGAAGCTGCAGGCTCTCACCAAGGCTCCCATCTGACCAACCCGCCTGGGCTTCTTTGCAGGGAGGTGGCCGGTGTGGAACCAGGACCCAGGCATGGTCTGGGCCTGGGAGCTGAGACGCGACCTCGGTCTGGTGGTACAGCAGCAGCTACACAGGCAAAGGGAGAACACGTACATTTCTGGAGTCAAGGAGCAGGTATGTAATCAAGCTTATGCAGCCAAACAAGTGACAACACATCAACAGCAGTGCAATTACTACCTGTGCTAGCACTATTAACTTGCAGTTAACAAAAGACACCGTGTGGCAGATATGTTCACCAGGTGAACATGATGAAAGTTTAAATTAATGTATTTACAAAGCATTTTGCCAGTTGAAGAGCACACGTATGGTTACAGGCTGCGAGAGTTGGGGTTGTTCAGCCTGGAGAAGAGAAGCCTTCGGGGAGACCTTACAGCGGCCTTCCAGTACCTAAAGGGGGCCTACAGGAAGGATGAGGAGGGACTCTTTATCAGGGAATGTTACGCTAGGACACGGGGTAATGGCCTCAAACTGAAAGAGGGTAGATTTAGATTGGATATCAAGAAAAAATCCTTTACAGTAAGGGTGGTGAGACACTGGAACAGGTTGCCCAGGGAAGTTGTGGATGCCCCATCCCTGGAAGTGTTCAAGGCCAGGCTGGATGGGGCTTTGAGCAGCCTGGTCTAGTGGGAGGTGTCCCTGCCCATGGCAGGGGGGTTGGAACTACATGATCTTTAAGGTCCCTTCCAACCTAAACCATTCTGTGATTCTGTGATTCTGTGGCTAGCTACCTTAGCTCAGTCATCTGCTAAGCTTCAGCAGCCCTGTGATGTTCCCAATATTGTGGCTTATCACTGTTGGTAAGGACAGCTGACCAAGACCATAGGTACTCTTGCTCAGGGGCTCAGGCTGAGAGCTGAGGAACTGAGCAATTTCAGTTCAGGATGGAGAAAACCACAAGCCCATAACCAGAGGCCGAAATTTATATTTGCAAACTACACGTGCCTGGGCTTGTGCCCTGGCAGCGACCCAGCTGGCAGGGAACGGCCTTAATCCACACTATTAAACTGCCTCCCTCTCCAACGTGGCCATGTCCAAATGCATAATCCCTGGCCTGTGTCAACACTATATGCCATGTTTTGGACAGTTGGTCTGGACCTCAGCTACATCAGAGACACTGGTGATAACCCAACCACACAGACGATCAAGTCCCAGCACCGGAGGATGCTCTCTGACATGGTTCCATCTCCCTGTGTAGACCTGGCCAAAGAGAGCAGAGCAGGAGGCAAAAGGGCAGATACACCTGCAGTCATGGCATTTATGCATCTCAAAGAAAGTGACTCACACACTGCAGTAAGTCCTAAGAGAAGAAATGAAGCATTACTGTGAAGAGTAAAGCAAGGGGAGAGAGAGAAAGAGAGGCATCCCCTTTGCTTTCCTTCTGCTTCAGTGGTCATGCTAGACCTGTGCTGCCTACTGCCTGACCTTGGGAATGCAAACGAAAAAGAAGAGATTCTTGCCCGTGACCTACCAGGTCAATTCTTCAAACTTGTACCAAAAAAAGGTAATACTACATTTTGTGTTTTATTCTTCCTGGCCAAGCTATGTGAAATCCTTCTGTAAGAGTGAACTTGTGTGTGTACCTTACAGCAGGAAAGTTTTAACTAATGACAAAAAATAACTAACATTTATCATTAATATCAGTGCTATACCATTAATTAGCATTTACTTATGTTAGGTGAGTCTTTCCAAGGTACTCTCAGTCCTACCGACTGGGTCACACTACTCTTAAAATTGGCATTGAGCTTCATCTAGATTAAGGTCAAATGACAGAAGACTCAATGTATCCCAAATCAGGCAAGCCTGTTTCTACACAGCTGATTTATACTTTTGTTTTCATTTGATGCAGTTTTCTTATAAAGCAGACAGTGGGGGTGCCTCTCTAAAATTACCTAGGAAGTTGTACGCTCCAGTTAACAAAGACAGCTGAAGCTACTAGGATTATCTGCAGACAGTGGTAAGCGCTTCTTTCACCTACTCGCCAACCCACGCCGCAGCCAGTGGGACTTTACGCACAAGATGACGTGTGCTGTTCGATGACAGCCAAATCAGTAAATCTCTCAAAATACAAAGGATATCTTTCCTTTGGCCACCCTGTTGTGTACAACTTGCAACAAATTTGACTGTTGGCAGTCCTTAGCTCTGCAAGAGCACAGTAGCAGCACTCTCCTCATGGCACATTTTAAACCATATTTTTCAGCTCAGTACATTTTTTTTTTCTATTTTCATGCCTGCCCGATTCTTTTGACACTAGAACAAAAAAAAAACCCGCAAAGGACTTGTTCTGACACGATGGGGTCCCTGATGGCTACAGCTTCCCAGCTCCTAAGGGGAGAGCCCCCTGTCTCTGAGCCCCTCTCTCCTGTTCTCCTGGGACAAGAGAACAGTTTGACATTTTCCTCAATTTTTGAAAGGGAAATGAAATAAGCAGGTCTATAATCTACCCAGTTTATTTTCCTACTTTGAGAAGCGTAACAAGGAGCTGTTGCTGTCTATTTACTCTTTTTCCTTTAGCCCAGAGAAAATGACCTTTCAAAGGGAAAAGCTATTCCTCCCACTCCTTGCCAGAATAGAGAAGATGATCCCATTACTCCTTGACAAGCAACAGCAGAAGGAATATTCTCACTTACATCCACAAGGAAGCAAAGGGGGATCAGCAGTGGTTAAAGCACTAACAGGCCCTGTGAAAGTGGAGCAGAGTGGGACGTTTAGGCTGCATAAGGATTTTCTTTAGAGTTCAGTTGCACCGGTGAAAAAAGGTACATGTTATTTCCCTGTCAGTTAATGCAGATGAGCATTTTTCACTCCATGCTTTTACCTCCAACCAAACTACCTCCCCTTTTTTTCTCCTACTTAATGCAGAACATTAACGTCAACTTCTAATTAAAGAATGCTCACAGAACATGGAAACTGTAAGCCACAGAAAATCTTTGGGTTGATCTACACTACTATCGCATTTTATTTTTCCTGGTATGTAACAGCAATTGTAACCTCGAGTGTCAATACAGGCTGGGGAATGAAGGGATTGAGAGCAGCCCTGCAGAGAAGGACTTGGGGGTACTGGTGGGTGAAAAGATGGACACCAGCCAACAATGTGCGCTCATAACCCAGAAAGCCAACTGTATCCTGGGCTGCATCAAAAGAAGCGTGGCCAGCAGATCGACGGAGACGATTCCCCCCTTCTACTCCGCTCTGGTGAGACCCCACCTGGAGTACTGCCTCCAGCTCTGGAGCCCTCAGCATGGGAAAGACATGGACCTGTTGGAACGGGTCCACAGGAGGGCCACGAAGATTACCAGAGGGCTGGAGCACCTCTCCTGTGAGGACAGGCTGAGAGAGCTGGGGTTGTTCAGCCTGGAGAAGAGAAGGCTCCAAGGAGACCTTATAGCAGCCTTCCAGTACTTAAAGGGGGCTTATAAGAAAGATGGGGACAAACTTTTTAGCAGGGCCTGTTGCGATAACACAAGGGGTAATGGCTTTAAACTAAAAGAAGGTAGATTTAGACTAGAGATAAGGAAGATTTTTTACAGTGAGGGTGCTGAAACACTGGCCCAGGTTGCCCAGAGAGGTGGGAGATGCCCCATCCCTGGAAACATTCCAGGCCAGGTCGCACGGAGCTCTGAGCAACCTGAGCTAGTTGAAGATGTCCCTGCTCATTGCAGGGGGTTGGACTAGATGACCTTTAAAGGTCCCTTCCAACCCAAACCATTCTATGATTCTAACCTAGTATGCCCTACTCAGCATTTCTTCAGTGTTCTTCCTTACTGAGACTTTAATAAGGTCAATGGTAACAAAATTGAAAACATCACTTAAAAATTAGTGCATTAGCCTAACTTCTATCACAATGAAAATCTTGGATTCTTTTGTCCTGAAATTTCACACCAGGACAGCAGAAACACCATGTCTGGTGGCAAAAGACATACCTAAATACTTCAGAAGAGCTTTATGCATCAAAATTGACATTTTAGTCATGTAATTTTGTTTTCTGAAATTACTTCTGAATATTATCAAACCACACAGTTAACTTAAGCTTGTTTTCATGACCTGACATAGCACTATTAACACAGGACATGGCCTAAATTGGCTTATTTCAAGAAAAGCAAAATACCTTGCCTTTTTTTCGACTCCCAGCTGTGATGATACGAATGATGGAAGACCTCAGGGCCTTATTTTTAAAGGCATGAAGTCATTAAGTGCTGGGAAATGAAAAGTCCGTCAGAATGTGATCCAAATGCAAGACTTCACCCGTCCACTCTGCTCCTCCTCTTCACTGGGGTGAATGAGGATGTTCTCTCTATGGAGATCTGGGTGCTCACTCGCTGGGTAAGGCACGGGTGACAGTCCTGCAATTGCTTAAAGCTGTGTGTAAACAGATACTAATCCTCCTCCTCCAAGACTGAATTTTGAGTCTGAGAAATCTTTTCACTGAAAACCTACGATTTCTTAGTGCCACAAGAACAGGACAGGCTCCTGCAGTGGAAATATCAACCCCTCCTAGTTTTTTACCTCTTCTCATGGCAGCACTTTGACAGCTTTACCTCCTTACCTTACTTTTCCAGAGAGGTCACTTCGGATAATACTTTTAGCAAGACAAACACACTGCACCGTTATAATAAAAAATGATATGTGAATTATAAATTTGGCACAAAATTCTATGCTCCGTGAACAAAATTGCATTAAGATAGATAAAACAGCTAGGAAAAGAAGAAAATAAAATTATAACTCTAGTGAGGGAGTGGTCTTCGAGGCAGCTCTTAAGTAAATATTTTTATCAGCTTTTTTCTTGGAAGTCTCCTGTGAGGTTTCTCAAAAAAAACACAACCCAGCCCCCAAAAAACCATGGGAGCAAAAATTCAACACAGCAAGAAGGGATCATGCACAGCTCAAATATTTTTGCAGATTCTCCAGTTGCTAAAACCTATTGTTGTTTTTTTAAAGCTATGACTGCTCCCACATTCCTCTCTCAGAATCTACTAAAGCTGTGCTGTTGGCAAGTATTGCTACATTACTTTTAAATGACATTTAGTCCTTTTGCTCTTGGTACTCATGAACTGGGCTTCAAAATTAAAGGGAACTGCCCTCAGAGATTGCAGAAATAATGGAGACCACAACCAAAAAAAGTTCAAACATTTGCATTCTGTCTCAAGATAAATTCCAAAATCACATGGAATGTTATCACTAATCTGCTATTCCCACCCTATACTTAATAATGAATGATCCAACTTTCCAAATCGACTGCACAAGATTTGTCCTTGATATCTACGGATTGTTTATTTTCATTCAGATCCAGATGCTAATATATGAGCCTTGTTTTTTTCTGATATAATGATAGACAAAGCAGTATTTTTTCCTCTTGTTACGGACACTATAATTTGAGAAATGGGGGGCTGGATCTTGACCACTTGTCTCCTAGGCACAACATTTGCTACACCAGTGAGTATTGCAGTCACGTTGTGACTAGAACAGCAGTTCAGTGCTCAGTTTTGTTAAGCTGGACAGTGAATACTCTTCTTACCCTGCGATGCAACATCAGCCACACGCATACAGAACTATGAAGTGAAAATTCCAAAGATTTAGCTGGTCTGTACACTAAACGCCCTGACCAGGGTTAATTTTAGCAACCTCTCAGGAATGTCTTGTCTGATCCATGAGGCAGTGCCACCGGTTGGGGAAGGACCTTGGCTCTGAGAGGTGTCCTCCAGCAGGGAGAGACCCTTTCGGTGCAAGGACCCACTTAAACCCCACACCACAGCCCCCTTCCACCTGATTCACCACGGCATCGAGCACACACAGCTGGCTGAGACCGTGGTCAGGAAGCCGGAGAAGAGCCACGTCGCAGCATTGCAGAGGCACCTACGGCACGCGTAGGGGAGCCTTAGCAAAGAGTCGCCCCATCTTGGTCCCAGAGTTAACACACTGCATTTGACAGCTCTGTGCCATTACTGCTTTCTGAAGATTATCCTGCTTTCATGAATAGACAAGGAAAAAGATTAGTACTGTAGATGAAAACTCACCCTCCCTGAGACCTGGAATACTATTTGGTGTGCCAGAGCTGGCAGCCACTCTGGGCCAAAGGGCTGGATTTCTTTTCCAAACTCCTCCAATCTTCTTAATCTTTCCATAGGAATGAAGTAGAGATAGCAACACTGTTTTGACTGCTAATGCTTCATGTAAAAATAAGCTCCTAACGACTTCAGACAGAAGGCAAATCTGCCAGTCAGCAAAACATTTACTTACATGCTTAGTTTAAGTGGTTTTGCTATCTATTGTGTGCAACTATTCTCTTGAATCATAGATGTAGGCTGGGTTTTGTAGGGCCGAACTTGAGCTATTTAGCAACTCATCCCACCCATCCCGGCATCCTCGAAGGGAATGCTTTGACCTAAAGAGGTGCTCGATCTTTCCGTCGACTACAGCGAGGTATGAGACAATTGCCTTATATGTTTAACTGTGGATGAGAAAGCTCATGCTCGAAAAATCCTAACCATAATGGCTTACCAGTAAACTCAGCGAGACAAATCTGTCACCGCTACATTCACTACGTGAACTCAAAGACTGTCAGCAAGACCCAGGCGAACCGTTATGTTACTGAGGCGTAACTTTACTTTGTAACACCAAGGTAAGCAAAATACAGTTTCCTTTTCTAGCTACTCCCCATCCAACACATCCTGGTTTTATCAACTTCAGCTAGGACGTAAAATATTTCCATCTTTTTGACATACTCGTTCACTTTAACATACCTGATAGCGGGAAGTAAGTGATTCATTATTGACCCACATCAGTTTCAACCAGCTCCCAATGATGTAAAACCAGAGCGCTGCAAAGTGAACCTGACCCACGGGGTCCTCAGAGAAGATTCATTTCAAAACAGGCTCAGAAGATGAAACCACATCAACTACATGGAATACCTTCAAGTGTCAGTCCCGGTTTATCAGTCCAGAAGGCTGTTTTGAACATGGAAGTTCATGCAGTAAATTAAGTTCTGGTTTTGCTGTATTGTACAACAAAGGAATGTGCCTACAAATGGGAGCTGTTCGTGCATTTGTATTCAGGCAAGTCCACAGTCGTAAAAGCCTGTGATATCCCTTAAATGAAGGGGGGAAAAAAAAACAGGAAAAAAAAAATCTTGTCCAGTTTTAGGGAGTACTGTTTGCCTGCACCTAATCAGAAAGTTCAGAAGTGTTGAATATTTGGAAAAGGTTAACTGCGTAAGAGAAAACTTGATCATTACATTAGGAAAAGAGAAACACAGATCTTGGAAACTATGATATCTGCTTTTTTTCCCGCTTTAGTGTTTTAGCTAGTACAAAAATATTTCCCATTCCTCTAAGACCAGATGGCTTTAAGTTTTAACCTTGTGGACTGCAGCAGCAAAGCTGGAACAGAACTGGAAATGCAGAGGTTTTCATTCTCATGAAATGGCAATGGTTTTAAAATGTAGTTTCAGCTCAAATCAGGTACACAGCAGAAGTTTCTAAATGTGTTAGCAGGAGGTTCTGGAATGGGAAAAAGACTGAAAAAAAATACATTTACCAGAACGACTCTGTCTGCCTTAGTTTCGCTTAACGAATTCAGGATTTCTCAAAGTTTCTGACTTTGGACCAGTGTCTCCACGTAGGCAACTTTAGACTAGAAACTTCACGGATTCCAGACTCTTGGCTCACCTGAAAGACATCCCAGTAGACCCTGTGGTTTTAAGATCTGCATATTTGATTTGCCATAAATTACATAAATTGTACTGCTGCATGCTGTTCAGCACACAAAGGGTATTGAAAACCTTCTCTAAAAAATGATGCCATCACAGGTATTACAACTGATTCAGAGTATAACAGCACAATCAACGTAATGCTTGGCTTTGCCATCCGCTCTCAGGCCAGCAAACATGCTAAGATCACATACCTGTGGATTATCATTGTCTCCTTTTCTTCCTTGGAGGAAGGAATATCCTCTTTAGAAGGTACTAACACCTTTGAAATGGTACCAGAGCCATATGAGATCCCAGGTATCACATTTCAATTTTCTTCTGCTTTTCTCTGCGTACGCAATCCTCAAAATCTCCATCACTGACAGACTAGCATAGATATTGACTGTCTATGAATACATCTATAGAGGTGTATTACTCCTGCACTAATGCTTACGTTTATTACAAGAACACCCAAATGCCAAGCATTTAAAAGCACTGCCTCAAGGCACCTGGAAAGCGAAAAACCTAAGTACTCTCATGGGGACGTAAGTTAGGAGGAAGCAACTGAAACTCTTACTTGCACGCTCCGCAGCTGGAACACGAGGGGAGACAATATATGAGGCAATACTCCACATAGACAGATAGGGCATTGTACTGAGGTGTACAGACACATTTCCCTTAAATATCCCACATCAGTAAGTATTTTGCGTGTTTCTTCCATTATGCTTCTATTATACTATCCTCCCACTTGGGGAAGGGGGCATATAATAAAAGAATATGCTCCCCATATTGGAGAATATAATGGTGTTCTTTTGTGGTTTGAAAAGATGCAGACCATGAAGTCACAGTAAAGACAAACTTTGGTCAAAAGCTTTTATAATATGGTCTGAACAGGATAACAGGGACCGTCTCATCCCTGAGAGCCTCTCTGTGCCACCACAGTATGCATGTTAAGTAATAGTAAGAACACAACAAAGCGGGTGTCTTTCTCCATCTGCGCATCCATCCTATGGCTATGATTCAATGGGATCTGGCTACATCATCAACCAATGCTACCAGTTGCAGTCCAGCAGCACTCAGAAATGCAGAGCCTACCACCTCTCCAACACATGCTCTTTATGGGACTCCAGCGCCAGCTCATGCAAATCCCCAGGCGGCACCCAGCTTTACCAGCAGCACGGCACCAACCAAGCCTGCCAATGCCAGCTCAACCTGCACAACCGCGGGTGGGCGAACAACCAAACCTGCCTGAGCAGCCTCAGCATCCTGCAAATCCCAGCCAACTGATGCAGCCCCAGCAGCTGGGGAATCCCCACCTGCCCACGTATCCCATGAACCTGCTTCCCCATCTGCTCCTGGATATGCCTCTGAAGCCACGGTAGCCCACTGACAAGAAAAAGCAAGAGGAAATAATAAGAAAGCCTTTTTCCCCCCCCCCTCTCCCCTAAGCCATTACAGCCAGAGAGTGGGGTAGTTAAATCAATGTATCTCTCTGCGCAGTCACACTCTTGTCAGGTTGGAATTGGTTTGTATCAGTTCAGCTTCTGTCAGATTGGAGCAAAAGATCAAATTTTCCACAAATTTGTAATTAAACCAGGTGGATGACTGTCAGATGAGATCTCTTACCGCAGATCTATCATATCAATACAGCCCTGAGTACGGCCTGTCAAAGCTTCACAAAGTTACATGGAATTTCAGAGGAAGAAACGTGTACTAACAAACTCTGCAATGCTGTACAAAGGGAAGACTATACTTTGCAGGACCTTGCATCCTGCAGGAAAATACAAACATACTAACATCATGGCCTTTGCAACAGATAGAGTTAATAACATGCCCTTTTATGTTTAAAAGAAACTGAGCATGCAATATAGTGCTGTCTATGTGATGCAGAAGGCAGGAAGATTGTAACAGCTTCTTCTAACGGTGCAACAAGCTTCCACAATTTTTAGCTCATGGCTTTTCTCCCTATCTTATACTTAAAGCTCACTAATGCTTTTACTTGGGAAAAAGCCACAAATCTCATTCTTTCTGTATCTTAGAACTCATTTCTTATCACCACTGGAAAAGAGACAAAACACAAACCCCATCACCACTGCACGAGAGCTCTTTGTAAGGCTGGTTTTAATTTCATTCTTTTCCTTCTCTTTCAGAGACCAGGAAATCAGGAAAAAAGCTAAAGTATATTAGGCATTTTCACTTGCTTTCAAAAATCAGTCCATCTCCTGTAGTCAACCATGCATGCCTTCATTAACCCGCCTTTTCAGTGAGCACTCTAACTGCAAAAACAAAAGTGTGTAACTAGTAGAGAATAAAAACACTTAAAAACAAACCACAACAGCAAACCAAAACAACAATTATATTTTTTTTAACTTGGGATTTAAAAGATGAGCTTGAGGTGTTACACCTTGTACCAAAAATAGCACAGCGATCGAGCAGAATAAACATGCTATCCCGAGAAATGGTCGCACTGTGTGTTGAAAAGCTATGATATACCAAATTATACAGGCTATCTTATAACGTAAATCTGCAAAAAAGTACCTAAAAGTAGAGATATACCTAATACACACCACGAACTTGTACCGTGACTGAATCTGACTTTAGACAGTGAGAACATGACACTGTTGCAAAGTAAAAAAAATAGAGAATTAAATCTCCATGGACTGTATCTAGTTTTGTTTTTACCAATGATCTGAGAACACAAGGCTGTATCTTAACTCTTTCCCTTCCTAATAGGATAAGAAAGAAGAATACAGTTTTTTTTTTTTCCGAGCAAACTGAGAACTTAATAAAATATTTTTTATTAAAATCACTTGCTTCACTCACTCCGTGTCACAAAAGAGTCTGAACCATTTATGTTCCTGTAAAAAGGCATACTCACACAGGGAGTTATTAGCTATAACATCCTTAAATTAAATTTGACAGGCTTATACCGTATAAGTTACCTCTATTAGAGACACAGTGCCAGCTCACAGGCTGTACCAGCATCCTCAATAGACAGACTGAGGGGAAAGGTGGGAGAGAGGTATTTGCTACCAATGCAGCGAGGACTGTCACTGGCATGCCGCGGGAGGATTTACGCCAGACCCATCAGAATCCACTTTCCCAAAGAGTCAGGAAAACGAAGAAAGAGGCTTCAACTCTTGCAGTAATAAAAAAAAAAAATAAAAAAATAAAAAAAAAAATCCCCTTCCCGGACTGTCTCGGGGAAGGCAGCACCACGCTGCCTCTCAGCCCGCTTTCACAGCAAAAGCACCGCCGGAGGTCTCTCGGAGAAAGGCAGCAGAGCTGGTGATGGCAAAGCAGCGATTCAGCCACCAGCGGTGAGCGCTGGCCACTAAGAAATCCCCAAAACGGGTCCCAGCAGCGAGCTCGGGCTGACCCTGGGCTGGGGACACGCTGGGTTACACGGCTCCCGGCTCCATCACTGGCCAGGGTTGAGCTCATCGGGTACCTTCATCTCCACCACCCTGTGGAGGCGTCCCCTGAGACTTGCAGGGGCTGTACTTCAAATCCCATAAAGATCTCTCTTTATGCTTTCGTTTTGCTCCATTCAACAGGAACAAAAACACCTGGAAGTGAGGAGGGTTCACCTGAACCAGCCAGTGCCACAACAAACCTGCTGCAGAGACGTTGCTGCCAGCAGCATCAACATGAGCCACCTGTACCGCCTGGGTTTAGGTGTAGGCATCAGGCCCTGATCCTTTTCTCTTCAGCATCACTGTAAAAAACCCTCTCCAAGGCATACTTTTTTTCTGTTCTCACCTCCTTCATGCATGATGCTAGGCCCACTAAAGATTAGCTCTTATGAGCTTAATGGTCAAGGCAGCATCTCCTGAAGCCAACAGAAAGTCAGAGTTTGACTACCAAACCCACTTATCTTTTCATCCAAAATATTCTATATTTTCAGAATGCATGGCCAAAAAAAATAATAGATCATTTTAATGTTTTTTCCCCGTTTTAAAAGCCAAGAAATTTAAGAATAATAATAACCACCTACAAAGGGAAGGAAAAAAGCTTTAGTTGACTCCAAACCAACCAATCGTTTGCTTTTCTAATCAAAGCAAAACGCAGCCTTTACGTCATGCTGCCGATACACTGAGATTTTTCTTCTGCCTATTGACAATGTCCTACTGCATGGATGCTCGCACTAGAAAAGAGTAAATGGTATTGAACACTTCAAAATAACCGTATGACAAGTATTGTTATTTAAAAAGAAAGGATTTTATTCATCACGCTGGACATTTTGCAGAGCCCCATTATTAGATGGGGCTCCTTCGAGTCTTGTCCAGCCCTAGGAAGCTACACACAGCTTCTCTCAAAGTCCCACAGAGGGGAAACGGGGACAACTGGAAAGGAGCTATTGCAGCCCTGCAGATCATGCACATCTCTCCATCTGCAATTCCGTCATGCAGGAGTGCCCCACCATGTAACACAATACAAACATAAGAGTTTAAACCTCTATTTGCCCTCCCCTGAATTTGTCCTGTATCTGCCCCTGGATCTCAAAGAATGGCTTTACAGCAACGAATGTCTATACACAAAAGCCAGGAGATAAAGTGCACACAGGGAAAAATGCACAAGCAGTGGGGGAAGCAAAATCTCCTTTCCACCAGAGATTATTCCAGCTTCTTTGTAGGTTGTCCAAAGCAATTGAGAGGTAGACATTAAGAGGCAGACATTGAGAGGCAGACATTGAGAGCATTCATCCACCTGTGTGGCCTGGCGCAAGGCCATGCCCAGTTGCCAGCTCGAGTGAAGCTGCCAACATGATGCTTGGTCTCTCATGGGGCAGAGCAGCCCTGGAGCTGGACTGAATGAAAGGGGCAGTGACTAAGGAGAGCTGACTTTGTGGAGATTGAGTTCAGTTCCACGAAGTGCAGGGAACTGAGCAGAGCAGTGAAAAATAAAAGAAGACAACGATGGAAGGGAAAAGTATGGTGGGGAAAAAAAAGAAAAAAAAAAAAAAGAAAAAAAAAAGAGTGGGACCAATAAGCAGTATTGGACTGACAAAACTTTGAATATTGATTAAAAAGTTACTAACCTGTAAGCACAAGTAGAAGGAAGGACACTGGATCCAAGTGGAAAATGTTCAGCTTATTTTATTCTTAAAGGTAATTTGCAAATTAAGATCAGGCTAACTGTCCTCATTTGCTTCTGAGAACCAAAGGGAGACTTTTAGAGAAATGAAAATCGGGAACTGGCATCAGAAAAAAGAAGATATAAAACTAGTTCATTTGAATAAGACTAGAAAAAAGACTGAGGCAACAGCCCTCTGCATGTAGGCCAGTGGACCTGAAGGGCAACCAAAATCTTACATATCAACTTTTTGAGGGATTACTACATCTTCTTGCCTGTTGGCTCACTAGGAGAAGATTTCCAAGGCCACGAGTGACATCTCAGAGCCACAGCCAACTGGGAAGCATGTTGGCACACTAATTGTTTGCAAACACAAGAAATGCGTATCTCTGAATCCACACTTCCGAAAATGTGTCCCCTAAACCAGAGATTTTGTAAGAGCAAATCAGCTATCAGTTAGATGCCCATATGCTACCACCTAGCAATGATTTATAGCTACCATTTATGATTTCAGAGAGGTCCATTTTTATGAATACCCTGACAAAAGACATGCAGTGACAACTTAAGAGAATGAAAAGAGCAAACAATCTTCATCCTTCACATATAGTCCACTTCCACATAAACACAGCCCACTATTCTAATGCCACTTGTTCCAGAAGTTCTCCCCCATGTATTTACCATTTTTAGATTTTGAAAGCAGCATTTCTCAGTTCACTAGCTCCCGCCTGACAGAGAATTATTCCCTCACATATATTCCTAACATATAACTAAGGAAAACCAAAAAGTGAGCTCAACTTACCAAGCAACATACCCGCTAGCTTCGCATTCCTTTCTCAGATAGAAAATGACACACCTGGATTTAAGTCCTATTCCCTCACCCCTACCTTTGCTATACAGCCTTTCACAGAGGGAGAGATCACACAGGCATAGCATGTTTGCATGGCACAGCCAACTTGAGGAAGTTAAGAAAATCACCTGCATCTTGCTGAGCGTCTTCCTACAGCTACCGACTTACTGCTGGAGAAAAAGGTAACCTCTATAAAGACACAACACATTTGGCATAGGGCACCGCTGGAAATCAAGGCAGAGATAAGCAATGCCTGAAAAGACCTTATTTTCTTTAGCCACAGCCAACTGGCTCTCGTAGGAGACTGTTAACTGGAAAAGAAATCCTGTGAGACTGAAAGGGACAGAATGGGGAAGAAAACACAAGCGGAGAGAATGACAAGAAAAGAATTAGGGGAAGCCTCCAGCAGGTAGCACCACACTAGCAACCTGCACCCTGAGAGAAGATGGAGGAGTTTCCTAAGATGCAGAATCAAGGCAGGCCGAGATAGTGAGAAGTACTGAATATCTCACTAGAGACATGAGAAAAAGGCAGATGAAACTTTGGGGAAAGCAAAGGGACACTGGTGTAAAGTAAACAATAAAACAGAAAAGAAGAGCTTACAGAAAGATGAAAATCAATGTGAGACCATATGAAATTAACTGAAAGTCATCTAGAAAGCAAAACAGTTATGATTTCCCCTAAGGGATTAATATCTCTGTTTCTCTTGATACAAGTTCACATGCAAAGACTATTTATTATTGTTGCCTAAAAATTCCAGCAAAGTACAAGTATTCTCAAGTCTAAGGCATCCATGGGAAATTTCTCTTCCTGACAGTTAAAGTAATCCAAATTTGTACGTTTCAAATATCATAACATGACGAAAAAGAACAGCATGAAGTGGCTCAGGTATTTTTTTTCCATCACTTGTATTCTACCATCAAAGCCATGTAAAACGACTGAAAAACATTCTCTGAAAAACAACCAAGTTAAGAATTTTGTTGGGCCCCACAGGGATTCCCAGCAACTCAGAGCTGTGTGTGGAATGCAGCTGCCCTGGGAGACTCCATCTCTTCGCCGAGCAGGAGCGAAGGGATCCCATCAGATACTAGCTGTCCATAGATAATGTTACCTGCAGTAAGATCAATCAGAAAATGATCTGAGCAAAGTATCATGCCATTAATTTGAGTGAATCTGCATGTTATCATACATTAAAAAGTATGAAATGTCTACGGAACTTAAAAACCTAGGGCTTGAAGTCCACTTAGCTCCCTGTAAACTGATTAAGTCCTTGATTAATGAAGAGAGAGGAATGATTTTGAAGGCCTCTAAGGAATGAATCACTCCCCTGCAGCTGAGAAAGAGAGCAGCCCAGAGTTACAGCAAACACTAAGAGCCCAACTGGAACATACTGCTTTGGTAGAGGCCATTAACAGACCTTGACTACAAGGTCAGCCACCCTCCTGGTTCCTCCCATCATAAGGGTTCCCCTCCCAAACCTTCCCCAACCACGTGGACAGCCCAGAAGTCATCAATGGTCCATGTAAGTGCAACATCTCTATGAAGAGAACCATTGGTATGGTCAGGGCCACGGTGATTTCTAGACACAGGCTCTTATTCCACATTACTTAGTCTTTTAACTTCATGTCTGCGCAATGAGAGTTATTTTAGGCCCCAGTGAGCTTCTCCTTAAGTTAATGGACATGCACATCAAAAAGCATGCCTGCTATTTTTATCAGATCACTTTTTCTCTCACATCTCATTACGCAAAGCATGAACTCAGACCAAGTTAAGCATGGCACCGGGGAAAAACAATTGTAATGGTAAAGACTAAATGGAGTGGGAAGAAGAGATCAGAAACATGAAGAACAAGGAGGAGGGGAGGAAGGAAGGGGAAACTCACACCTCTAGGTGGAATTCCCTCAACCCTGGTGAACGCCAAGAGATACAGACCAAGTTCCTCTTGACCGTGTTTTGCAGAGACAGGTAAGGTACTTGCTGCCTTCCTGAGCAGCCCAGGATGGACTACTTAAAGGGTGTCTTCCTTTATCCTGTTCCACAGATACTCAGGCAAGATAAACCTGAGGCACTCAAGCACTCACATAAAATAAAATGAGAGGAGTCTTCTAGAGAAGAAACAGGGAAAGAGAAAAAGTTAGTTGACATTACAACCCACAAACAGAGGGAGACAGGTAAATTATTATCTTCATTCCTCCTCAGCGCAGGGCAAGACGTGTCTAATAAGACTCCCACTTGGTTATCAAATTTTTCCTCTTCTGAACTGTAATAGATGCGTTCTGTGCCTCACTGAGCTCTCCTAATAAACACAGACCGCTCTCCCCAGAATATGGATAAATTATCTCAATAATGTTTCTGGCTTGGTGTAATACACTAATCTATAATGATAACAGAAGTGTAGCTATCACTGTCATCTTCAAAGCACTGCGTAAATAATAATTAACTGATCAATGAACACTGCACCGGGTAGTGTTAACGTGGGATTAATATGTTCATAGGTACGTAGGCGGCTAATGTTTATGGTCAGCCTTTAATTTATGTGCCTGATTTCACCCTCCAAGAAAGGTTGCTCCCTTAAGGCAGGTCAGCCGTCTGCCTGCAAGGGAAGGGTGAGAACCAGGAAACAGTGGCTGACCCGGCGCCAGACCCCGCCTGACAGTGGAAAAAGCCGCTTCAGAAAAACCTGGAATGGTCCCAAAACCTCCCTGCCTCCTGAGCCAAGTGAAGGGAGAGAGAAAACTTTACAACTTAGGCGGGATAACGCTGGGGGTGGCTGACATTTCAAGGAATAGCACACTAAATTAGAAAAGCAAAAACTCGTGCAGGTATGAGGCAACTCTGTGATGGTGGTGCTTAAAGTCTATTTTGCACAAATATCTTGCAAATGCCCACAGGAAGAGTGGAGACCAGCAGGAGCACACCCAAGCATTCCTTTCCCAAGCCATCCACATTTAGATTGGATACTAGGAGAAATTTCTTCCCCGAAAGAGTTGTCAAGCATTGGAACAGGCTGCCCATGGAAGTGGTTGAGTCACCGTCCCTGGAGGTATGTGAAAGACATGCAGATGTGGTGCTGAGGGACATGGTTTAGTGGTGGACTTGGCAGAGTTAGGTTAACAGACTTGATGATCTTAAAGGCCTTTTCCAACCTAAACAATTCTATGTTTCTACGATCCTGTGTGTTCAGGATGTCAGCGCCAAGGAAATCCATGCCACCACCTCAGCCAATGTGCCAGATTCGTTATCATTTTGCAAACCTGATAATCTGGCTGATAGATCCTGAAAGATAAAAAATACAGGCATTGCAGCGCTGTATCTCTATGGGTAAACAGCTCCTGTTATTACACCCCTGTGAGCACATTTACAGCCTGAGGTGGATGATCCACAAGTGACCAAAGTCTTAAACCATGCTGAGACTGCATTAATAAGCCTCTAGATTGACAACATGGATAGCAAATCAAGATTTTCCTCATAATCTCATTAACTGCCATCTTTTCAGTTTAGCTTTCTCCAACCTGCCATAGCCACCTTCTGTTTCCAACCACAACTTGCCTACCCATTTCTGAGATCCAGTCTGAACAGACTGGCCACTTCACTGCCAAGCAGCTGTTTTGTAACGGCAAGGTAATTGCATGGGATTATTATCTAGCTGTAAAATCTTAGTTGGTGAAGGCTCCTGCAGACTTAACTACCAGAAAAACACTCCAGCTTCTGCTCTAAATTGATCTCCTACATAACATACCCATTAGCAGAGTTTAACCATCAGCAAATGGTACCATTGAATTCAGTCTAAAGATAATCCAGAAGAAGGTAGGTGGGTTGGCCATCACCATGAAGCATACGCTGTTACCCTTTGGAAAAAAAAAAACAATGACAACTACACAGACCCAGGCACCTTGGTACAACAACGTCTCCAAAATTGCCTTCATTTCCATGCGGAGGTGCTCTGTGTTATACGTGCTGGGAAAAGAGGGAAAGTCTTTGATTAGCTTATCTCCCAGCTTTCCTTCTTCCAGCCCAGGACGACAACTGCTTGCTAAGGGAACCTACACTCTCAACAACACAACCTTCCTGCTTCAGAAAGAGTGCAGCCTTGAATTAGCTCTGACCCACACCTCTGAGAAGAGGAACCTCACTGCAAGGTGCAAAGGCTCTTCCATGGCCTCCCTTGCCTCTGCAGACAGGTGGGAAAAGCAACGCCTTGCCACTACCGAAGCCCTCAAAGAGCTGAGAGCTGCTACACTCTGTTACAGCACGGCTTGATTTTTACCTCTGAAGAAACTAACACCCAAACCAATCACATGAGTTTGTAATAGTGTGATAAAGTAACAATAATTATTTTTTTAAGAATGAGTATTTTCACAATGTGTCAGAATTTGGCTTTGCTAATCAAGGTGCTCCATGGCAAACACATCTAGGAATGGGTGAAAAAATTGCTGCTATTTTTCCGTAACTTGTGTTAGGAGGTTTGCACTTTCAAACTTAGCTGGGTTTGTTCATCAGTGAGCTGTAAAAGTTCAGTTGTTGATGCTCCTCTCTATTTTGGTCTATCTGGTGCTGCTAATAGAATTCCCAGCGAGTGAGTGTAAACACAAGCTTCTCCTAGCAGAGATGCTACATATTCACAAATAGATGGATAGATATTTAACTACCTAGGCAGCACACATTCTGTGTGAGAGCAGTGAGAGAAATTTTTTCACTCTGACTTCACATTGCACTCGGTCCAGACATCTCACCACCGCAGCACAGGCATAGTGGCCGTGAGAAACCCACTGCTTAGCCACAGCGCATGGGAAACAGCAGAAAGGCAAAAGAGGATGAAAGACTTGCCAGACCCGTGAATGTAAATAAGCCCTGCTGTAAAGAAGTAACAGCCCCTACACAACTGCCGTTGGTACATTAAACGCCAAATACACCTCCTTGTAAAACTGCATGTAACTATCAATATTCCTGGCAACGCAGATCATATAAATACTTAGAAACAAAGGCCAGACCTCACTGAAAACTCTCCAAATGTCTTTGGGTTAAGAAATATTGCAACCCTTTGTGCTGCAAGGTTGGACTCGCATCTAACACTCGTGGATATCATATATCAAAGAGAGCTTGTTCCTTTAAAGAGCTGAGTGCCTTTCTTAGAAAGCTACCAGAACTTCTTTCCACCTTTTTTTGGCAGCCTTGCATCTCCAAAAGTTATCATATGCAGACATTAGGCAACAGAGATAACACTCCATAACTCTCCATACACTGGACCGGGTCCTGGATAACAAGACCCACTGCAACTGGTCCAAATAGGGATGGAGCTGTCAAAAGTTTCACTCTCGGGCTATGACCACAGCTGATTCAACAAATTCAAACCCAACTCCTTTTAGCAGAGCATCAATTATTTGATAGTGAAAGTCAACATATCTCAGTCGCCCCTTATCTGCAGCTAATTCTTTAGCTAACACTCTTACGTAAGGCTACAGCTCACTCATTGACTCGCCAGGTTTCATACACTACAAGCGAGCTTCCTCGAGAGGCTCCAGTGATACAGTGCCGTGCTCCGGCATCCCACGCCGCGTTCCCACGTACCAGACGTTCCCCAGGCGTCTCCCTCGGGAGGCCCCGCGCCGGAGGGTGGCCATGGCACAACCCCAACTCTGCCAAGGGGGTGTTTCTTCACGGGATGTGATCAAGGGATGCTCAAGGGAGTCCTTGGGGAAGGCACATCCTCCTGGCCACAACCTCTCCACTAGCTACGAGATAAGGAGCCCGTTGCACGAAGCCTTGCTCCTTAGGTCAGGGAGCCAGTTAGGAAGGGGTGGTACTCACCAGCGTCCGCCCAGGAGAAGCCGTCCCTGCGGTCTGCAGAGCCCCGGCTCCATATCTCTCTGAGCCTTCCCAGCCTGTCAGTGTTTGCACTGACACCTTGAGCATCGCCTCCCTGATGGCTCTCTCAGCTCCCTCCCTCTCCTGCCTGCGGAGGGTTTAGCGTCTCTCTTTGATGTTAGGCTCAGCCTTGGACAGGGTAGCCTGCACGGAGCCGGCTGGGAGATGGGAGACATCTCTCCCAGTTGATGCTGTTATGTTCACTGCTATGGAGCTGGGTCCTACAGCCTGCACAGACTCTCACTGCTTTTGCTTTTTTTGTTTTGATTTTTTTTTTTTTAATTTTTCTGTTTTAAATGTAGCAACCTTAACATTACACTAAACTAAGCATTAACGCTAAACTAAAGCACAGAAACCCACTCATGCCTACAGTTTTATACAACTCTCCAGAGGAATCACATGAACTTGTTAACTGAGTAAAATCAGTACGAACTAAATCAGAATTTCCTTCTACCTTATAAAGTGCAGTGGTGCCTCAGGTGACCTCGTGCACCTACCTTACAGAAAGACAAGTGCTAACATACACTTCAAAACATCGGAGAAAAAAGCTACCCTATCATAATTATGATCTGAGTCGCAGTCAGGCCAGCTTCCCTTTCGAAAGCAGAATTTTGCCCCCTAAATTTAATATTTATGGACAATTTTGCACATGGAGCCTCCTAATGCTAGAGCTGAGCACCTGCTTTCATTGAAGAACCACAGACAGCCATTCGCTGGAAAACACGGACCATAACCTATTCTGTTCAGTTTCCCAAATGACAGTTTTCTGCCTTCAGTAATGTTGAAGACAAGAGTGCTACTTTTTGACAATAGAATACTATCATCAGTCACGTAAACTGAGATTCAGTTCAACTCCTTTGGTCTGTAATTCCATCAGGTGAAGTCAGAAAAACCTTTGGCTTAGTGTGACTTTGAAAAGTACTTCATGGTAGCTCTCTAGCCTTTTAGTAGGAATTCACTTTCAAGACAATTGCAAATAACTTCCTGTTTGATCTGGGGCAAAAAAAGAAACAAGGTGGGGAAGAGAGTTAAAAAAAAAAAAAAAAAAAGAGAGAGAATAGTGCTTTTCCTTTATGTTTCCTTGGACAAAACACATGTGTAATATCCATGCCCAAAAGGTTTTAACAAGCACTAGCTTAGGTCACTAAATTAACCCGGATAAGGCGTATTTGAATATAGTCATATATTTTTGTCTCAACCTTCCATTTTTACCGATGCCAGTGATGACCGATTAGTCTGATGAACTGCAAGAAACTTCCTCTTGCTTCCAAGTTATACCAACGTTTCCTTAGGTGAAGAACTTCAGCTTATCTAAAGAAAAGTCTGAATTGGTTGGCTACACGAGACACTGTAATACTCCACTCACCCAGTAAATCTCATAGTTTAGTTATTCAGACCATTTACAAATGGGTGCTACACGCCTACACCTGCCGTCAGTGTTAGCACGCTCCAGCCAAGCACCCGAGAATCGGAAGCCCAAGAATTGCATCAAAAAGCAACAGCATATCCAGTTTCAGAAATAATCAAATAAATACCTGCATGCTCTCCCATGTCAGAGCATAATCCACAGTATTAAGCAGGAGGCTTATCTGAAACAGCTAAACACAGCTGAGGGGAGATACCATACCTTCGAAGGTATGGGAGGTTTGCATACTGTATATGTAATCACTCGCTGACCATCACATTATCTCAAGACATTTTTCCATATTTCAAAACAATATAAGCATAAAAACGTTAGTATTTTCTGTTACGTATAGTTCTTCATGTCAAGGATACCCTTATCTGTTCCTTAGGAAATCAAGTATCTTCCTTTCACCTACACACTAACAACCCAGTGGTGCTGAAAGCATTCCATTTTGTGTGACTTTAAAGAGCAGAAACAATCCGTATCAGCCAAGTACTAGAAGTTCTGCTGGTGTCCCCCTATTAACGCAGCGCTAGTTGGTAGTCACGGGATGCCAGCTGAGGGCAGTCAGACGCAGTGGAAGGGCCGAGAGCCAGCCTGGAAGAAGTCCAGACAGAACTGAAGAAAAAGAACTCTGGGTGGCTGAATCAATGAATTTGACGTGAAAACAAGAAGAGAGAGAGAGGGGCGGCAGTTGGAATAGGACAGAGAATCAAGAGTACAACATGCTGCTTAAAGATGAGCAAGGCGAAAGCGGGTTTGTATCACTAAGGGAAGGATGGTGAGGTGTAAAAGAGAATCTTGCAGCAGGGTGACCCCGAGGGAGCCCGAAGGAGTGAGCATAAAAGAGATTTGCAGATGGGGTTGTGTCACTGGGGCAAGAGAGAGAGTCAGAGAAAGAAAAAAGATGAGCCATCTCAACATTTGGGGAAGGATGCAGGAGGAGAGGGTTGCAGGAGGAAGGGAAGAACAGACAGGAGGAAAACGTTCCTGTCACAGATTTCAAACGTTGCAGTTTTGGAGTGAAAAATGGTGACTAGCACACAAGTATCTAAAGAGAGAGCTTTCTGCCAGTCTTCCCTTTACTTCAAATGTTTCAGTTATCTGTTTTATCTCACACAAATCCACAAAATGGCTTACTGAGTGGCAAGAAGGTAGTACCTAGATGTCTACTGAGTTTAAAAATGCATAAAATTGGCAGCAAATGCTTATTACTTTCTCATCCGTGCAGAAAAATGTGCATGCTTCATGCACTGCTTCTCAGCAACTCAAGAGCAGGGAACTTATTCCAGTTAAATACCTCCGTGTCATTCACTTGAAAACCTGCTCTTAGCTCACTCATCATTTTTAGTAAGTGTACAGTATAAAATTGTCATGAATTGTATCAAAGGTAACTTTAAAAAACAAAAAAATGCAAAATGAAACACAGGATTCAAACCAGCAAAACGGGGAGCTCTGGTTACGAGTTGTTAATCCTCAAAATACTATCAAGGGCATCTGTAACATAAATCTTAGTTCTAAAGAGCTCGGTAAACACGTTTGGTTCATGAAAACAGGACTTCAGTACTGGTGTAAAAATTGCGTCATCTTATATTTAAGATTCCAAAACTGTTCATATTTACGTTTCATTTTATAAAGACGCTTAATGCTTTAATCCTTACTCTTTAATTAAAATCAGTAACTTAACTCTCCCTTTAACTAATTCTGATCTTACATAGAGAACCCAAGGGGGAAGCAAAGTGCTATATAAGTGACTCTTTGCAGTCCAAGACTTGCAAAAACCCACCGAATATTAGCCAAACTGTCTTCCCCTGAAATTCAGCTGTAAAACGGCCCCGAATTTCCCTGGTAAAACTGAAACCATCATTAAATGTAAATACATAACCTTAAATTGGTGAAAGAAAGCTCAGGTTAAAATACCTTTTTGTATCTTAAAGTGAGCATCTGTATACTCTGGGACGTGATGCGTGGTTTCTGCTCTAGCATCATTCCTCCCAGATGTTAGCAGCCAGCTGGGTCCTAAAGAAATTACAAGGGTTAAACTGTCTCCCTGGACAATTGGAGCAGGTCTATGCCAGGGCTGGTTCTGCAACGCTGCTGCGGGGAGGGCCAGCAGAATTCCTCTCCTGCCACGAGTCTGCATCATCTTTCATTTGCTCTATAATGCATCATCTTTCCTGCTTTAAAAAAATAACTCCACGGTAACCAAAGAGAGTTTAAATAACTTTGCAAAAAATAATCATGGTGGAGGAAAAGGAGAGGATGAGAAGAAAGGAAGCTATGAGATAAAGAAGGCTCAGACCAGTGACATCCACATCTAAAAAAAATTTCTTCAGGCAGAACGAGGAATGCATTTTTCCCTTGCAAAGTATACTTTTCAGAGGTGCTTGAATCCTTCCTTTCCGGTGTGTAAATAGTTTCTTCTCTGCTGTCTCCATAAAGATCACGCAGTCTCGCAAATGCGTCTGAGCTGGGCAAACGAAGAGCCATTTCTCAGCTGAACTCATAAATCACTTATTGTTTTAATATACTGGAAAATTGGCAGTAAGCGGGGGAAGGTACGTCAGTTACACAAGACTTTATACCATCACTTATCCTTGCCTTCCATTAAAAAAACGTTAGTTGCTGTAGCAACTGTCAAACCACACTCCGGTTCCTCTTCCTCCAAGATACAGAACTTCTCCAAAACACTCACATACAACACAGTCGTCCCCCAGCAGAAGGACACAGTTTCTGGCACTTTCATGTTGTTTAAAAAGAAAGAGGCTCTCCAAGACGCTGACAAATCCTTCACAGGGCTTTTGCTCCAAGGTATGCTTCTGTAGAGACAATTACCTGAAATCCTTAAAATTCCCACTTTTTCCCCTGCCTCCACCTCTTCTCCCCCCCCACCCTTTTTTTCTCTGTGTTACAGAGAACACTATTCCATGCAGTTTATTTCCTCACTGTATCTTCTAGCATTATGCAAAATGCCTACACATCTGTCGGATGTTGCTCCCTCTCTCATTCCTTCCCTCTTGGGAAAGGCACACGCAATGGCGACAATATCTCCTAAGACCCATATTGCGACATCTCTAGGTCAGGAAAGGCAAAGTCAAAGACATGTCCCCTATCCAGCACCTAAACAGCCAACCCCGCTCCACAGCCACCACTTCTCAGTCATTCCTAGGGGATCCCTGCTCTGCCATCAAGGAGAACAAGCCTTCTCCCAACTGCCTGAAATTCTTCTCCACTGGACAGATTTGAGTACACTACAAAACAAAAAAAGAGACTGGAAACCCTTGGCGTAAAGAGAGCCCTTGAGAAAGCTCTCTCAGAAACAGGACAAACCACGCACTACTACAGAAAAATCTCATGAGAACGTGAAAAACATATTCCTCCCCTTTGTGCAGCATGCCAATATTAATGATAAGCAAAGATCCCTGGGAAGCTCTTACATGTTCAAGGACACTACCCAGGGCAGGATGTTTGTACAGCAGAAGAGAGGTCCTTCCCACCTTCTTACCTCCCTCAATCCCCAGCATTCCCCTCAGTCTCCATTCTATTTCTAACCAGAATTTGAAGCTTAAAATATTCTCATGCCTAACTGGTTTTGGCTGTAGCAACTATTAACGCAAACAAATCTGTTCTCATACCTAATGGGATGATTATTTTTAATTGCTGTCTAGAAAAGACAGCATTGTAGTATTGCACAGATTGTATTCAGGAATATACACAAATTCTACGCTTTCAGAACAACTTTGGACTTGGATATACTTATGTTTTCCTACAGTAGTTCTATCATAACTTTCCTGTGAAGTGTCTTGTAAACTGGGGGATTAATGGTTCCACATAAAATTACTTTTGGTTCTTCTAGAAGGGTCCAAGCTACCCAGCCACTTCACCTTACAGTTTGTTTCTTCAGTGCCCTAAGTATCACCTTCACTCCTTCCTACCAACCCACTTGTTTCTCTGACAGGGTGAAAATGAACCAAAAATGTACAATGTACTTGTTCTGCCTACACCAGCAGAAAGCACTCGGGCAACTATGGGAGAAGGGGTTAGTGTGCGTGTGTGTGTCCGTACAAAATTAATTGTGAAGTAATATGCACAAGCATCCCCTGAAAACAGCTTTCTATGAGTGTTTACAGTGGAAACTGCTGCATACTGGCCCAGCTACGCAGCATAAACAAGGTCACTTGACTCCGGGGAGCAGTGACACACAACCAGCAGTGTGAACTGCGAGCGCTGAACCGACCTGCTCCCCAGGCTAACAGCAATCACTGCCTGCCATTCGGTGAGGAGCGCTGAGGGGACGTCCTTATCCAGCCCAGCTCTGCCCACCAAGAGCAATAGCTGAAAGCAGGCACTGGGGGCTGATCTTCCTATCAGAAATCCCAAACCAGCTGACGTTTCTCTTCTGCTGCACTCAAGAGATTGTTGGACTGTTCCCATACCCTAGTTCTTCTTCTGGTCTCTTTTGCATCTTGTGTTTGAGCAGACACTCTAAGCAGCTTCGTTTTCCTGTGCCCACTCTTCCTTTCACACTTCTGCTGATACAGCCTCTCTTTCACCACATTCCCTATTTTTATGGTATCCCATAATTTATCCAGACACATGCGCTTGGATGACAAGGACACAGGCTACTATGCTAATGAACATTCCTGAAGGAAGTTCAAGATACCATTTGCTTTTTACTACCACTTAGCATCTGTAGATGTTCTACACAGAATGAAGACAGACAGGGCAGCCAGCAGCTCGAGGCCACCTTGTGAGATTTTGAATGTCAGACTTGGGCTGAAACAGCTGTAAACAAGGGCTGCTGTAGTTCCTAAGGTTCCCAAACCAGAACTGAGAGATTTACATCCAAAAAAGGTGCAACAGAGTAGGGCCTCATTAGCTACAGTATGCTGAACTGTAGCTTAACTGTATAAAGCAAAGCAAGCAATTCCACCCCATCAATCCAGCAGCTAAGATCAGTCGGGAATCTCGCCAGGGATCTTCATCCTAAACATAAAAAAATATCCAGGCTGTCAGGAAGCTGTATGCAGGTGCGCTTTCACAAATGTGGGTGGACTGGATTGAGACGTTACTGACCCTCGAAATTCATTACCCCTTTACAGCCGGCAAACCTGAGTTGAGCTAGCCGTTACTTAACATCTCTGTTCCGTTCTTCAGTTGATTCGAGTCACCTCATTGATCTACATTAAGAGCGAAACGGAAGCATTCACAACGTGCATCATGGTGTGCTGTCTACGACAGCCAGAAAGTGTGGGTCACACAGCTGCAGGCAGGTATTAAACCGCTCCAGCAGGATGTGCAAACGTGCACCTTCTGTGCCAGAATGATGTATGGGCTGAGAGCACCTGGATCCCTTCTGCCTTTGTATTCACCTTCCATCGTCGTTTGTCTGTGACTCATCTTGCACGTGTTTGGGAGAAATGGTTTTCAGAGTGCTGCTCACTGACTACGTGCGCGTATATTCAAGTTTCAGCTGTGGGGGAAGCTTACACGTGCTGTACGTTCACAAGAGGCATAACCACCAATTGCAAATTACGTGTGCTACATAGACGGAGGCAGCTCATCATAATTTGCCTAAACCCAAGGATTACAGCAAGACGTGTTTTCCTTGCCACTGTCACACAAAATGGGAAAGGTCTTTGCTCATCAGTGCTCAGCACCTTCTGCTGATGATTACAGCTCCACCTCAAGAGTGGGATTTTGTGTATGATGTGAGCATTTGAGTGTTCCTTAAGCTGCCTTGAGTGGCAATTCTTGTATTGGTTTGTACCCATAGTTCATGCCTAGACAACAACGGATGCATTTGGGACTCCAGTGTGTTCTTTAATGAAAAAAAAAAAAAAAAAAAGAAAAAGGAAAAAAACAAAGAGAGAGAGAGACATAGCTAGTACTACAGCCATTTTAACTTTTTTTATTATCCCTATACAAAAATGTCCATATTATACAACCCTCTTTAAATACTGCATTTTAAATATGGTAGACCAGCCATTGAGCAGGAGGCTTATGAATATTCTCTTGCCATTTCTTCTACTATCTACAGCTTTATGTTTCATGGTACACTATGAATTGTGTCATGTTTTTGCTGCTCCAATAGTATTTTCAGTTGTCAGCTTATCTCACTTTCAGTACCACACGTATTTAATCCAAATTCTTTTGCTTTAGAATAATGATAATGTACAAGCAGCTCTGCCTCATCAAATATTACAGTATTTTACTAAAAGTTATTGTAAAGGGTCACATGTTTAAGTCAAGTTTTATCCATATATAAACAAATGGAAACTGTAAAAAACAGGAATTATAAAATGTGGAAGAGGAACTAACTTGGCTACAGAGAGAGATTTTAAAATACTTCTCTTTAATGTTTTATAACTTCATATTTTTAATTTGCGAGACATTATCTTGGTTCGCTTCTAAATACTAAAGTGAACCTGTTCTTTAGAACAAGCAAATATTTGATAACATTTTCTTCTGAGTTCTGCTTTAGCCACAAACCAAAAAGGACCTCTTATCCCACATATCCCACTCCTGGAGCCGATGACTAGAAATTCAGCTCCCTTCAGCTGAAAAAAAACCCAGGGACTGAGGGAGAAAGAAAGAAGTTCATACCCATTTCCTGAGACAGGAAGCTTGAGTGCGTACGGCCTGATAGAAGGAGGAAAAAAAACCTTCAAATGTCTGAGTATGTACCAGGATACAGCAAGTTCCTCCTCCCCAAAAAAGCACGATGAGTCATACACTGTAGCACAAGCCCTTAGGTTATTCTTTTTTGTATTTTTTTTAAAGTTTCTAAACCAAAAGATCAGCAGCATTAAAGAGGAGCTAACAGCCTCAGGGTAAGGCAAGGAAACGTAAGAAAGCTTAAACTAGGAAGGATTTTCCCATATTACCACCTGTGGTGGTACCAAAAAAGCAAAGGTCAAAAAGCAAAAAGGGAAGTCAATTTCTTGAGAAAGAAGGATTTTTTTTTTTTCTTTCATTCTTTGGATTTCCATTCTCTGCATTTATACGAGGAGCTGCTGCTCCTTAAAGGTGACGCACTGCAATTGCACAAACAGCTTCAACTTCATCACCTTTAGAGACAAAGTTTGTAAAGAAACAGAAACCAAACACCACCACCCCTTACCAGCTTAAAAAATTTCATAGTGAAGAATATAATTTTGATCCAAAGAAAGCATTTTTGCAGTTGAAAGCAGAGTATCATGCATGCCCTTGCAGATATCAACTACCATTAGAATATAGAAGCGTTTATCAGGAACTTCCAGAATTTATAAATCAAATAAAATAAAAGCCTGTATTTCAACAAAGCACAGTATAATCACATTTTAATAATAAAGTCAACATTATGATGGAGGAAACCACTATGACACTGCAAGATCTTGAATATTTATTGAAGAACTAAAGAACGGTAATGGTGAAGTAAGTCAATTCTTTCCCTTTACAGGAAGGAATCCAGCTCTGAGCGATGGTTAGGACGCAACTATAACATCAGTTCCCAAAATACCAGTCTTAATCAACAGAGAATTTCCCCAGTCAAATTTAATTTGCTGCTGTGAGAAGACAGAAGGCTGACTATAGCTTCCGTTATACCATGACATCGATGTACGGACCTGCCAATGTTTGTAACACAGCACGTAAGAGCAGGGAAGCTCCGGCTACAACAGCTCGGATCCGGCCTGCCCAAACACTTGTCTGGATCACTCACCTTTTTTTGTTTTCTGCCACTCTGTCTTCTGGAGGCTTCACAGTCCCTCCCCAGCCACACGGCTGGAAGGGCACCTCTTTCACGACAAAGCGCCAGCTCCCTCCCCATGGAGTCCATAGCACACATCTGCTCGGGTAAGTGCACGGGAGCGCCTGGGACCACTGGGTCACAAAGTAAGGCCTGCCTCAGCATCCACCCTATCCTACAGCTAGGCACATTCCCGTCCCATGCCCAAAATGTTGGTCTCTAACACCGAACCACTAGGTATTTACCCATGGAGAAACGCCCACACTTTGTTACTGTGATGGAAACACTGCTGGTCATGCAGTGGAAAACTCTGAAACAAGCCTTGGAAAAGACAAAAGATCAGGCACAACTGACTTACAGAGCTTGAATTTAGTGGTAAATAGCTTGATAGTTACGAGGAGAAAGGGCAGAGAGGGGACAGCAGGCTTGGAAGAGAAGGAATGGTCTTAGATGCATTTCTGAACTAGGTTTGACTCACAATGCATTTCACTAAAAGGAAAATACAGCTTAAAATAAGGAAAAATCCCTCACTATCTTTTAGAGAACGTAGCTATCAGAATGTTACTCAGAAATTAACACTTTCCCCTGGTTACCTGAATGCATGATTTGATCAGTGCAGAAAATAGTGTGGCAAGAAGGATTAGGGAAGTGATTGTCCCCCTTGTACTCAGCACTGGTGAGGCCCCACTTCGAAAACTATGTTCAGTTTTGGGCCCCTCACCACAAAAAAGACATTGAGGTGCTGGAGCGGGTCCAGAGAAGGGCAACGAAGCTGGTGAGGGGTCTGGAGAAGAAGTCTTGTGAGGAGCAGCTGAGGGTTGTTTAGCCTGGAGAAAAGGAGGCTGAGGGGAGACCTTATCGCTCCCTACAACGACCTGAAAGGAGGCTGTAGAGAGGTGGGGGTCGGTCTCTTCTCCCAAGTAACAGTGATAGGACAAGAGGAAAAGGCCTCAAGTTGCGCCAGGGGAGGTTTAGACTGGATATTAGGAGAAATTTCTTCACTGAAAGGGTTGTCAAGCATTGGAGCAGGCTGCCCAGGGAAGTGGTTGCATCGCCATCCCTGGAGGTATTTAAAAGACGGGTAGGTGCGGACATGGTTTAGTGGTGGACTTGGCAGTGCTAGGTAAACGGCTGGACTCGGTGATCTTAAAGGTCTTTTCCAACTTAAACAATTCAATGATTCTATGCAATATCCAGGTGAAGGATGTGGGCAATTAGACATGAACGACTGACAAGCGATCTTAAGATATTCAAATATAATTAGCATTTGTTTAACATGAAAGGAGAAAGGAAGGTGAAACAGCACCATCACTATACCATCACATAATGAGTATCAAGCTTTGATGTCACCTGTGATGTCAAGATGTGGACTCTACTAGTGTATGCACTCAAAAATGTAATATATTCTGACCTTCGTCCTGGGAAGAAATATTCCAGAGTTCAGAGAGGAAACGACTTCATCAATGTCCTTACTAAGGGTGATTCCATCAGTCTTAAATTCCCTGTGAAACTATATGTGATGCATAATAACACCTGCTTTTTCTTAAAAATAAACCTCAGTATTGTAAATTCAACAGAAACTTACTAGTCAGACACATGTATATTGCTTTATCTTGCCAACACACACAAAGAAAAAGAGCTGCTTGTGAGAAACAAGCAACAAACTTATTTCCAGAAACCAATTATTTTAAAAACATCGGCAAAACTGCTATTTCAGTTGCTTGCCTGTTATCAAATCACCCCGAATTGGCATTGGATTAACTCACTGTTAACATGATCTTTACAAAAATTAGGTTGTCTTAAACTATGACTGCTTACGCATACACATACATACCTTATGCTATACATCTATATAGCATGCTCTACAAAATACATCCGCGAATGTTTAAAGGGGTAATATTTTTCTGGCCATTCTCTGTTCCCCTTTGGACTCTTGGCTGCTGTTGGCATCTACTGCTCTCTCATGTTTGAATTGCTATGAAAGTTATAGTTACCATTTGAATTACTGTCATGGATCAGGTCATTAAAAGTAGTTTGTCCAAATATTAACAATAACAGTCGTAGCAATAATAATAATAATAACAGTTTCTGCTGCAAGGAATAAAATTTTAGAGCATTTTTCACATCTGGATGGACACATGCCATGAGTTTCTATGCAAAACACACTAATCTCAGAATCATAAGATCGTTTAGGTTGGAAAAGACCTTTAAGATCATCCACTCCAACCGTAAACCTAGCACTGCCAAGTCCACCACCGAAGAAGCCACAAAGCAGATGAGTGCAGAGTCACATTAGCCAAACATTATACTTGAGCTAAATTTCCTGCCTAAACACAACCAGTTCTGTCAGGTACAGTTATCAGCAGAGACAGCGGAGCAGAGTTTGGTCGGTCGGCAAACACCCCACCAAGAGTAGGCACAGGAAAAGCAGCAGCAGCTGGACACAGCTGGGCAGAGGGGAGAGCAGAGGAAAAGAGTGAGGCTGGACCGGCCAGCCTGACAGGCAAAGCTCAAGGGGAAAAGAAAGAAAGTGTTCTACTTACCATGCCCCTCGCCAACACCATCAACCATTGCCTCCCTGTTCAATTCAGAACTGGATGATGACTGTCATTTTAGTTGGATATTCCATGCTACCACAAAATCAACTCCCAGAGGTTTCCAAGTACCCAGAAAGCAGCAATCCACAGCAACTTCCAACCCCGGTTAGCTTTGATGAAGCAACCCCATTTAATGAAAAACTATAATGGTCTCAGATTACAAAAGGGTGACATTTGTGAGAGGGTTCTCTCTCTTTCCCTATCAGATTGTCTGAAAAGCTGTTTCATAACCATTTCATAACAAACCTTTCACAGCGCTGAAGGTATAAACACATATATACACATAACGAATAGAAAATGCTATTAAATTACTCTCTGGGGAGAGAAGAGGAAAAACAAAAAAAAAAAAAAAAAAAAAAAGAGAAAAAGGCAACAGTAGGGAGAAGCATCTTCAGAAGAAAGAGAAGCAGTAGCAAGATTTTCAGTGGCAAGAGGAGAGAGCAGCCAAGAGGGCAGCCAAGAGGGAAACGGTGAGAGGCGCAGCATCATCCTTCCAGCCACGTTTCAGAGCCAGTGGGCAGATATACTGGTGTCTGTCGAGTTATCTACCTGTCCCACCATCTGTCTCTAACATGAAGGGTCTCACCTAAAGGGTCAGGAAGACAACAGAGCAAACAAGCTGTGCCCATCGCAAAAGTAATCAATCATTGGAATAATCAATAATAATAATTCCAATAATTAATTACTGGAAATGTGAACTTTAAATACGACAATCGCATTTTATCTCTGTGTCCATGCATAAACTTTTTAAAGCTAAATTGGGGGGGTGGGGTGGATTTTACCTTAATACAAAATGTCATGTAAAAATTCACTTTGGTAGTCAGCCTTCTGGACTGATTAAACTATACGCAAGTCAGTTTTATAAATGCATAGCTCTTGAAGAGATGTGCTCTTCCATCAGTTCTATAAACATGCTTTGTAAAACATTTATGTGGGCTCAGCACGTTGGCAAATTCACAAATAGACTTGCTAACTCCCTTCTTCCTGATGACCAATAACCAGAAGAGGAAAAAGGAGATTCTTTTTAGAAGAACAGTCTAGACAGTTCAAAAATAGCCTCTGTGCCCTTGCCAGGTGCAAGGGAAACTGGAAAGGTAGGAACCCTGGTCCTTACTAAAACCAGGGTGTTCTGACTGTGTTTTTCATCCACCCTCAACCTTCTGGATTTCAGCAAGGAGATTCATTCCCATGTGGCTCCCGAAGAAGGCCACCTCATCCCAAGGCTTAACAGAGAAATACCATTGAGAAGTTTCCAGGTGGCTTTCATACAGCGCAAAATCCTGAGCGTTAGGAGTATTTGTGATGCAAAGTGGCAAGAGGTTTCAGAAGTTGAGATGTCTTCAAGGGCTTTAGCTCACCCCTTCCCCCCTGTTTGTTCCAATAAAAAATTCTTTTTGCCTGTTTGCTTGCTTATGACACGCGCTCAACCTGGGGAAGGAGTTAAAGGTAGCAGGGGAAATCGCGTTCCCTCTTCCTCGTCTTCACTTTTCAGAGAAAATGGCAAAGAAGAGTTGTTTATTCTTTCACGTTGATGTGCATGTTCTGTGCACTCAGGATGACATTCCCTCAGAGGAGGCATGCGGAGTTAGATAACATCAATTTATGTTAAATAATCTTAAAATAGAAAGACATACAGTGTCATTTTTAAACATACTAGAAACTGCTTTCACATAGTCTGGTTTTGCATTTTTGGTTGTTTTTTTTTCAGTGTGTGGGAGATATATTATCTCATGTTTTAATGGATGTGGTCATTTTCTCTCTCTAGCCAAGTTTACAGATTCTTGCAGGTTCTGTTCCCACAAGTTGGGGACTCTACATTTCCCTCAAGATCCTGGGTCAGCAGGAATCTGTAAAACTCCACTCTTCCAGCGAGCCTTCACAAACCTGAAGTGACTGAAACAAGAGAGAGCGCAGGGACAGGAAGGGCAGCTGCAGGAAGATTTATCATGCAATGGTCTGGGACGCCGAAGACTCTAGTTCTCTAAGCAGAGTGCTACCGCTGCATACACACACTGTACCATATAATAAACTAAGGCCGTTGGCCATCAGATCATATCATACCTAGACCGATTCGAATTTATAACATTGAATTATAAATTACTATATGCTTAACACCACCAAACTTCTTTGAGTCTGTAAAAACTAACTCCACTCTGCTCTCACTAGCAGCTACAAATACGTCGTTAGAAAGTCAGTACTGTGGAGAGATAAAAGATGAACTGCTTTATATCTTCTCTTCCCAAAGTTTTAAGTTACGATACTAGAGATATGAAGACAGATCTGCAAGTCAAGACTGCTAAACAGTTACCAAGCCGCTAAAGCCTGAACTGCTGTAACCTGGATCTACTTAATGCTTCTGCTGTCATAGCCAGCGTGCTGCTTAACTGCTCTTCTCCCAGTCTTACAGCATGTTGTAAATTTGGCAAGTAGCTAAATAATTAACAAAAGACACTATACGGAAGACAAAAAGAGATTATGCTAGAAAACACCAGGGCAACTAGAAACAGAGAAAGATAGTATAAATTTAACAGGGTAGGTTTTTGGTTTGGTTTGTGACTACTTCTCCCCCCGCCTTAAGTTGATGGTATAAATTAGCTCTACCTTCTTCCCCAAGGGGCACCACCACAGCCACTGTCAGTCTCTGGCCTTAATTTCTCCCAGCGTGCACGCAAGTCTCTAAACTCAAAAGCATTACAAGTGGGAAATACCACTGCTGGATGGAGTCCAGATCTGATGATACAAACTACAACTAAATGCTTGGCAATTTAACAAATGACAGCAACTACCTAAACAGATTAATAAATACCTTACAATGCGCATGCATGGAGGGACATTTTATGAAACTTTATAAACACCCAGTTTTTTGTAATTTACACTCTCCAAAGAGCTACTGTTAATGGTCCCTATAAAGCACCACACATACAAACCAGAGAAATTAAATGCTGTAGCCAAAGGTTATTTCGCACCCCCCCCCCCCACTTTTAGAAGCAGCCATGCATACACTGCTGAACTATTCATACATTTTGCAACACTGCTGGGAAGGAAAGGAAATACACCCATTTTAAGAGAGCAAGGAAATAAGAGTGCCTACAAACATATTTGCTTTATTCAAAGCAGCTCGTGTTTTCCTCTGTGTGATGAAATTGAAGCAAGAAGCAAAAGGAAAGCAAACAGAAAATTACTGAACTGGAAAAAGTACCCTTGTTCCTCAGAAAAATATCTAACTTTACTTGAAAATTCCAGCTGCCTGAGTTTTGCTCTAACAAGCACAAAAAGTTATCCTAATGCAAGATTATGCTTTAAAAAAAATAACCAAATATTGCTTATTGGCCTAATACCTCTATCTGCTTGGACCGGTAAGTGGAAATAACTCTATTATTTTATAAACTGACAACTAACTACGCATGGAACTTTGTTTTTAAACTGCAAATCATCTCAAGTAAAGACTGAATCCTAACTTTGATCTGAGGTCACACCACTTTGATCACACCACTATGTTTACTTAAATTGTTATGTCATATACGGAAAGTCAGTGCAACAGAATTTTCACAAAGCAGGCTTAGACAAATAACCTGAGGTGATAAACCAGGGTAATATTGAAGGAACTAAAGAAAATCTTCCCAAGTCAATAAAATCTTACACCAGACTTGCAGCCTATCCCACAAGCCCTACACTTCCTTGAAAAGCTGGTATTCATCATCCAAATCTTAGGCTGCAGAGAAACATTGTATGTGAAATTAAAATTCTGGTATCACACTGACAAAGAAAACAGAAAAGAGAAAACAAATGTTTTGACCCAGCAATCTTCCCGATGATCCTTACCAGTTATTTATTTAGCCAAGCACATAATCTAAGCATCCCCAATACTACTGCTGCACTTCCTTCCCTACCTCTTGCTCATTCCTTCCCATCATCCCTATCTTTAATCCATGCTCCACTTCCCACATCACCTTATAGCATCACAAGCACTCTGGCCATCCTGACACTGCATTATCCTGTAGCTGTGAAGCAGTTCAGTTTTACATACAGCCAGGCTGGAGTGGTGGAAGACACGCGTTATCCAAAATCCTCGACATTTCCAGAAAAACTTTGCTAACAGCCAGTCATCGTTCCCTAAGAAGCATGTGCTAATTAGAACATGAGTACATTTTTGCAACTCCCTTAAAACATCATCTCAAGAGCTCCTTGAGTTTTCATGAGTAATCAAATCTCCTCCTGCTTTTTCCAACAAGAGCTTTAAATCTACTGTTTCCTTCAGGTAGGGTTTTCTACAGCCAAGGGCATAACATTTCCTCAAATTGTTATTGATGCTCTAATTAGGAGTGTAGCATTCGCCCTGGAACTATAATAGGAACTCAGATTGTATTATCAAAATTAGGTCCTTTTTCCCTCCCCCCCTACTTGTTTGGCAACTATGCCAATTTAAGGCCTAACACACAGTTTACAATTCATGCCCACTCAGGGCTACCTCAACACCAGTGGATTTGCACGTACAGTTCCATGAGGGCTGCGCACTGTGCTACACTCATTTGCAGACCTTTTGATTTAAAAGGCAGCTGGGAAGTATGACTTTTCTAGGGGTCATTAGCTGTGAAATGAATTCGCTGTTCGTTTGGTCATTTGTGAATCTTGCAGATATGCTCCCAAGCACTAATGGAGAGAGGAACTGAAGGACTTCTGTTATTTAGTGTTTGAATATGAGAGTTTATTCATCTGAAAAATGGATATTTACGTATTGGATTAATTTTGTCATGAAAATTAAACTATGTAAAAGCCTAAGAAAGCACAGATTGTGTATCTTTTAACATACAAGCAGAAACACAAATCATTGCAGTGTCAATACTTCAAAGAAAAAAAAAACCAAAACCAACAACAACCACAAGAAATTTCACATTTCATTATCAGATTGTGGTTCTACATACATTTATGTCCAAACATATTGTTATTCATGTATATCCATTAATGCATATCCATTCAGGAAAAGAAGTTACAGGTCACTGCAAAACTGGCGTCTATGGTGTACTTCACAGAGTCCAGATTATTTTCACTGAAGTGAAAATAAAGTACAGGAAACTGAGATTATGTCAGTGCTTTACAGACCATTACAAAAAGAAACAAAGGGAGAAGGAGTTAAATGCTAAGGACAAATCCTGTCTCTCTGGTTCCACACCCATTTATACCTGCTAAGCACTGCTGACCGCGGGACCTTTAGCTCAGTCTAGGGTGTTTCACTAAGTGGCAGCCTGTGAACCGCAATCCGGCATAGCTGCATTTGAAGAAAATACACCCTTAACTCTTGCTGTCAAAACCCCAACCAACCTAACAATGCGTATACATACATGAAATAAATAACCATCTGACATTCTCCGAATGAGCGACTTTTCAAGGCCTAGCATTGTAGTCCATGGTCAACTTCACTTCAAATTTAGTTTAGTGTATACATTCAACTGTTAAATGTTACGATCTGTTCTACCTTTATGAGATGATGGGTGAACTCTCTTTGAATAATACATCTTACACAAATGTGGCTGTCAACTTCTCTGAAGTCCATGGTCAGGTTAAATCTTTCCACAAAGCACCTAAAAGTAAAGTCATTGTGGATAAGAAGTTGTACTAAATATAGACATAACGTGAAGAATGTCACTACATAACAAATAAATTTTAATAAACGTACACTTTAAAAGGGATGGTGTGCCATGTTCTTCCAATCTACTCTCTATTCCACAGGATTCCACATCTTCCTCTCAGAAATATCTATAAAAAACAAAGCAGCCTGAAAAAATCTCTAGTTATTTGCAAAGTAGATTCCCTGAGGAGTTGTTTTGGATTGACGCTAGCATCACATTTCCTTCTGACGTTCTATAGTCTACTGTACTTAATCACAACCAATATTTATAATGCATAACTTCAATATGGCTCAGATAGCATGTCACAGCTCTGACATTATACTCAGTGTAGGCTGTTTCCATTCCTTCTTAGGATAACAATTCAGTCATCAAATGTAATATTAAATAAGATTTTAAGACAGCAGGTGGCATCGCTTAGTTATTTTTAACTGTTTTACACTGACCATTTACTGTGCAGCATAATCCATTTTTGAAGATTAGTAAACGGAGCTCTATGGACAGCATAGAAGAGTGACATTTGAAAAAAAGATAAAATAAGATATCACCATTTTATCCATCTGGTTGCCTTGACCTGTACCAAGTTTCATACAGTCATCTTAAAAGCCCACAGTTTCCCACAGCTGTGGCTGCCCTTCTTTGATTCACCAGATACTTCTGAGCCCCCCCAAGTGAGCCTCCTACAGGCCATCAGCTGAAGGCATTCATATCTTCTCTAGATCAACAAGAGTAATGGCTGGCTTTCAGAAATCTGACAGATGTGACTACAGCTTAGTGGTAATTTATAGACTCTTTTCCTCATCTGTTCCCACTGGGATCACTATTAGAGCTACATCATGCCATCAGGCACAAATTCACAGAATATTTCGAACCACTATTAGAGGAGCTGCCCATTCAACAAATTAGAGTTAACCAAAATGGTGAATGCTAGAGAAGCTCTTCATCCCCATTCAGCATCACACGGGAAATAACAGCCAGGATGAAAACCCGGATGAAAACAGACCTGGCTCTAAGCTTTGCAAGTGGCTGCAAAACAAGATCTGCTATTCAGTCTTCTTTTGGTAATTGCTTTCTCCCTATATGATACATAGGATGATGTGGGAAAAAAAGGCAGAAAGAGACATTTCCTTTGTGTATCAGATGATACAAAGATTTGAAAAGGTAAACTAGAAAAACAGAGGCATCTGTGCATAGGCTTAAACTGCTGTACAGAAAATGGGAATTCAGAGAAGGCAATGTACCGAGTCATTTTTCTGATCCCTTTTCAGAAGAATAACAAAACCATTATGTTCTACTCAGGGTATTTAGAAAGTGGTTGTCACAGTAGTTTGTAGGTGTTACAGTAAGAGTGCGTGACCAAAAAGGGTTTATTTTTCCAGGCAACATTCGGTTAGAACGGATGCAAGAAGGCAGCGTGGGGATCTTGAGCTTAAGATGCCATCAGGGAGCAGTTGGGTGGACATCCTTTAGCAGCCTGTAAATTCAAAGATGGTAGCCCACGGTGCAAGCCTAGACCAGAGGTGGCCCTACGCTGGCTGATCCCTGTAGGTGCCATTGAGAACTGACCCCTCCTGACCCACATACTATTCCACAGAGCCCAGGGGAGAGCAATGGGAGAGTCGCTTCAAACCTCGCGTGACAGAGATACGTGGGAAATGGGGGAAAGGCCATACAGAGAAGGGAAGAAATAAGCCAGAGAACAGGAGAAACACTCTCCTCCTCAGACACATGCACACTGCTCTGCTTTTCTTTACCCACCCCTAGCTTCTTCTCTGCTCTTGCCTTTCTAAAAACTATCCACATAGCCACACTGCATGTACCATATGAACTCAGAGATGCCACCCCTTGCAGGATATTTAGCAATTCTTTGCAGGGTTGCTAACAGTTTATCCTGGCTTGACAGGTAAGTGCAAAATCCCACCAGCATGCATGCTTAGCATTTAGCGTGCATTTAATAGCAGCCAGGAGTTTGACCTGAACATCTTCTGTCTGCAGTGTGAGATTTTCAATGAAAAATGAACTATGAAAACCAACAGGGCAAAGCAATTTGTGAAGGAGCGACAGATTTCTTCGGAAAAGAAAAAAATTACTACATAGAATACTGAAAACAAGCATAGTGCTAATGAAGAGGTTATAAAATCTTTCCATTTTGTATCTTTGTAAAGATCTGTTTTCTCCCTCAGTGTTCAGATCAGCACATGAGCAGCGCACTACCAAAGCATTCATCATCTTTCTGCTCCAAGCCTAGGGAGGAAATAGGCTTTTTCAGCCCCTCGGAGCATGTCATTATACTTCTGAAAAGCAAACAGAGCTCCAATAGCTGCGAGGAACACAGGAGGGAAGGAGTTAGTCTCTGATAGAGTAAATTACAGAATCGTTCTCAAATCTTTTTTCTTTTTGTGGAAGTCACCTTCTAAACTGCTGGCACTGTGTGCTTTAGATGATAACTCTTTTTTTTCCTGAGAGTTAATTATTTTTTTTTTCCAAACTGCTAGTAATACCAATTGAATGCCATTGTTTCTCCGCAATAGAAATGAATTGCTTGCACATACAAATCTAACAATAATGTGAACTCAAACCAGGAGCACCATTACTAATGTCATGATAATCAGCGTTCATAGTCATTGTAGCCATATGCTTTCTGCTGAGTCAGTTTTGAAATACATGCTTGTCTAAAAGGTATTAGACAGAAGATACAAGACTAAATTCCTAGAGGTCACTGAATGGTCTGTAATGTTATCTGTAATAAATATCACTACAATCATGAAAAAAATTATACTGGAACAGGCTGCCCAGGGAAGTGGTTGTGTCACCATCCCTGGAGGTATTTAAAAGATGGGCAGGCATAGTGCTTGGAGATATGGTTTAGTGATGGGTTTTGTCAGAGTCAGGCTGATGGTTGGAGTAGATGATCTGAAAGGTCCCTTCCAACTGAGGCAATTCTATGATTCTATTCGATGATACAGTTGCCTACAGTAGCATGGGTAAGCCTCAAGCCATCTTGCCCTTTACTACCTTACAGCTTAACAAGACAGATAATAAAGACATAGAAACTAAAAACCACAAGGCAGTAATTCAGGAGGTCTGCATTCAGTGTCACAAGTGATGTGGGGTAGAATTCAAGTTTTAGGTGAAGCATATACATTTAAATATCAGACCATTTTTTAACATTACTTTGAAGTCTAAAACCACACATAGAGATCTAGCAGGGCTTTCTAGAATGCAAGTCAGCTGCCTAGGCCCTATTGCAATTAGCAGTTATTAACTCAGCAGTCTGTTTAAACAATGCAAAAACCCACTGAGGACTTCTCATACATTTTATGTGCCTAGGCATTTCCAAGGATCTGGCCTCTAGGTACACGTGAACTGGAGCCCTTTAAACTTCCTCAATACTGAAGCCATTCTACCCCATTCGATGAATTTTGTGGAAACCAAACCTCATAATCAAATTGTATATTATATTTTTTATGCAGAGACACACATACATAAAGACAGAAAAAATATTTTCTAAAATCACAGGGAAAGTTCCATAGACATGCCTCCATTCAGCTATAGCAAGCTTTTGAGCTGAACTACGTACACAAAGCATTATATTCTCCCCAGCTTACTTCTGGCAGGGATAAAGAGGTCTCCAGAGCTCCACTAGTTCTCAGGATGAACCCCTACAGGACTCCCTTAACGATTTACCTTCCTGCGTCTTCAGAATTATCTCCTTCCCAAACTCTCCTTCCCCTTTTTCTGGGCTAGTCTTCCCAGCTAAATTCTGAATTTAAATAAACAGTGAGAATGGATGGTTTGTCAAGCGAGTAACAATCTACTTACGCTTTTATCCCCTTCTCAGCTGTCCTAGTTGGTCTGCAGACACCTGTGCAGCAACTGCCAACAGACTGGTTGTCTCCCCACTTCCTTTAATAGGGTGTGACTCTGAAAACCTGAAAAATTACCTCCTCCTTTCCATCTTTTGCAGTGCTTTTAAACTGGTGGTGGGAGGAGCAGAAAGTCTCCCTATCTGATCGTGTGAGAAAAAGCTAAAATTCCCATCAGAAGTGACTCACCGACATTAATCATATATACACCAGCTTGAAAGGTGCTCAGAATATGAAGCTTGAATCCCATCCTCAGTTAAGCAAATTGCTCAGCACTATCATATTATTTTAACTGCCATATCTGTACAATTTTGCACAATGGAGCTGACGAATACAAATTTATTGTTTCTAGCACTGAACTCTGATAGAGAGGTGCTGCTGAATCTTTTGGAAGAACAAACAGCGGAGTAATGTGCAACTGCCTTTATTCTGAAATTAATAAGTATCAGTGTAAAGATTTTTTTATACAAGACATTCGCTGCACTTACCACCTGGTTTGTGCATTAGATTAAATGTCCTTATTGCTTAACCAAGCAGCTGCACTTTAGAATATTCAGTAACCAAATTACACTGCAGGTTGAGATACTGCATCTTCTGCTTGCTTCTCACTGGGAATATTGTGAGTTTTTATTCAATAATACTAAATCCAAGTACAAAAATCCAAAGAGTACTTACTTAGATTCAAGACTACAGCTAAATGTTGGGGGTCAGGGAGGCTGAAGAAAAAGAGAAGAAAAAAAAAAATCCTACCATCTCTGAAATGTAGCTTGAGAACAAGAGAATTTATTTTCTTATTTAAAAAAAGACGACAACGAAGTCACATTTGGAAACATATACATCATACTGAATCTATAAAGCAGGGAACTTTCCTGTTCATATTATATATGCAATATTGCTCTATGTTCTTCATAAAGTGGACTCAGGTTTTTTGCCTTTCTGGTATTTTTAACTTTGCCTACTATTAATTATCCAGGTCCCACAGGACTACACTCAGAATTACATAAGCAGAATATTCTATTAGCCATAAAAACAACAGTATAATTATAAAAAGTGAACTACACTCCTCCTATTTTTCAAGGAAGTACTCTAATGCCCAGGAACTGGATTATGATCTGTCATGGTCCTGTAAATTCAGGATAAATCAGGTGTTGCTCTATCATTACCTTGGCATGAAAGAAATCAGGGGTTCGTTGCAATAAAATGCTTGAGCTATTGCCAAGCTAACAATTTCTATTGGCATTTAATTATAGTGTGTTTCCTGAAGCTAAGGCACAGCTTTACAGCATGAACAGGGCTACTCTGAGCAAGAGATTTGTTCTGTTCAAATCAACACTCATCTGACAAATAGTTTTAATATGTAGCAATGCGTGACACAGAAAACTGGCCAAGGATGTAATTTTAGCTCATCACTGAATGTTAATGAATATCCAACACAAAAATTATAACTACCACTATAAATAATAAAAATACTTAAGTACATCCTACCTACGTTTTGCAAACATAAGAGCAAACCAGTCAGATTTCCTTCTGGGTAGGTCTATAAATGTAAGAGTCCTGGTCAAAAACTGGGATCTGCTACACTTCACACATTTCTACACCTCTAGAGGAAACATTTGTATGACTTCAAAGCTTCAGTTTGTTCTAGTTCTTCATACAATAAAAGAGCTTTCTGCTTTGGCTAGATCACGTGTGTGCCTTCTGCTGTTCCCCCTCCCAAATCTTAACAGTAAATCTCCAGGAATGAGCCAACTGATAATCTCCCTCTCTGTGACATGGAGTATGGCTTTTTGTATGAATATGCTGCCTCGCAATTAGGTTGCAACAACTCACTTTGTGAAGCTGTTTGAGGTGGGTTGCTGATGAGCCCCCATCATTTGAAAAAAAATCAGTGGCTTGAGTTGATCATCCCAAAATTGAGTTACCCCAAACCATTATTCACTTCTGAGACACTTGGGTCTGCCTGTACATCATTCAAGACAACAAAAATCCAGAAAGTAGAATCCCAAACTGACCATGATGCCACGTTTAAAGGGCCCCTAGTAATGCCAGTAAATTAAATTGTTAGCTACTGAGAAAGGAGTTTAGTGGGAACTACCCAGCAGGCTGCAGCTGCTACAGCACCCCGCTATGGAGCCCATACCTTCTCTCCCTGTTGTACATGCACAGGAAGACAACCTCGCCCTAAAGGAAGCTCACATCAATCTTTCAGCAAATGCTAGCAGGAGCATGACCACGCTCATTTGTTCTGCTTTCACTCCTTGTTTATCAAAGTTTCTCTCCCAACGTCTTAACTGGCAAAAAGGTTTGACGGAAGGAAAGCCTTTCCATGAGGGCTAAACAGAGCCTGACTCAGGTTCACAACTTTTCTCACATGTTTCCTAAAGGTATTTATTTTGCAGATTCGTTCAGTACTTAGTAAAGCAAGAAAGACAGAAACATTCTCATTTTTGGTGACTAGGCTTTTTGCTTTTTCACAGTATTTTTAACAGTCTTTTGACATGTTCGGAAAGGAGCACTCCACAGAAAGGGTTAGAGACATCAGAAGTTGCAACTGTCCCTGAAGAATAAGTCATAAAGAATATCAGCTTGGTTGTTACAGAAGATCCTATAAAGAAAAAATCAGGAGAAGGCAAACCTTAATTTCTTACTGGAGTTTGAGAGCATAAAGAATGCCTATGCTTGATTTTTTTTTTTTTAAATAACATCTCTGCTCTCTTCCGTTCTGAGTATTAGAAATCAAGTGGGTATAATCCCTCACATCATTTGAGACTTGTGACTATAACAAATCAACTATGGTTAGTTTGTAAGCTAAGTCTGTAGCAACATACACAGCATACTGAATCCACAGAGCAGCAGAGGGGACCAACACACACTGGCGTGAAGTATCTAGCTCTCAAAAATCACTCCGTTATACATGTGGGAAGACCAAGGCAAGAGGTTTGGGTTAGATGCCTAACAGGGAATGTACATAGGTGTTTAAATTTAGGCAACAAAAGTGCCCAGGCACCTGCAGCCCTTCTGGCATGATCAGTGAAATCTCAGTCTAGTCAAACCTCCATACCTCAGCTCTGCCACACCATACAAAGGTCACCACAACAGTGATTAAAAGGGGGAAAGTTCAGAAGGTGATCGCCCAGAGGTATGTCTAAAAGGCTGTGTGCTTACAGGACAGAGGGATGACCGTGGCTCTCCTTCAAAAACATGGAAACAGGCTCTTCTTTTACAGAAGAGTCTCATGGCCAGAACACTAAGCAGATGTGGGAATATATTTCGGGGGGGGAACAAAACCCAACCAAAAAACAAAACAAAACAAAACAAACAAAAAAAAAAACCCAAGGCAACAAACAAAAAACCCCAAAACAAACACCATCACAAAAAAAAAAAAAAATCCAATCCAAAAAACCCCCAAACAACCCCACTACCAACCAGTGCAGGTATGAGACAGATGAGGAGGTCCCCAGTCTTAGGGTATTCTCTAGCGAGCGTAGTGGCTTGTAGCTTTTCCAAGAAACTGGAGTTTGAATTTCCTACCAGGCCACACTGGAGAACAGTGAACCTGAGTCTTCTGGGTCTTGGGGGGCTCTGTTTGGCACACTGGCAGGTCTGTGTTACGGCACCTGCTCCTTCCTTTCCATTGCATAATGACATGAGGCACTTACTCTAGGCTGTATTTTCCCCTCCAGAAAAAGCCAGGTATATCAAAAGTCTGTGCTACAACTTTGCAGCTCGACACTTCCCTCCCTGTTTTAATGTAGCCCCAAGGAAATTGTTTAAGGTCAGAAAGACATCATTAGTAGAAGCAGAAATAGAAGTCCACCTCCAATCTCAGCTCCAGACCGCACCCTGCTACTCACTGCGCAAGTATGAGTGCATCATTCAAACCCTGGGCTTAATCCTTTCTCTTCTCCAGAGGCTTTACAGCAACTGTGGCGAGACAGGCTGGAACGCAGTATGAAGCTTTTCATGCTAGATTTCAAGTATGTTTCTGTACTCTTATGACTTTGATTCCTCTTTTTTGTCTGTGTAGAAACATACCGAGGTAACATGCACTATAAATAAAACAAATGGCTTTGAAGAAGGCCTCAGATGGTCAGAAAGTTCTCTGCAGTTTGTAGTTCGATCTGTTTCCTCTCGAGTTTTATCTGGCATGTTGGCTTGTTAAGATCTGTGCGGTGCCTCAGATATTTTCAATTAGTCTTACTAAGACCAATTTCCCTTCCATTTAGACAAAATGGGAGTTTTCATCCATGTTATCTGGACTTTTCCCACTGAGCAGAGAACAAGTCCTAAATTGACAATGTATTAATATGGGGAAAATAGAAAGGGGGGTGATGTGAATACAGCTAACCAGAAATAACAAGGTTATCCAAATAGAGAACTCAAAAGAAATCTGTGTCTGCTGGAGTCAAGAGGAAGATTTTATCTTTCACACTTATAATTCATTTCTAGCCCCGTTAGGCTAGAAAAAAAAAAATAGAACCAAAACAGATGCTTGCTTTTGTTTCTACCCAACGATACAAGAGTATCAGAAAATTATGTTGGTAAATAGGAATAATGGCCAGTCTTAATTCTGATACAACAAGAAAGAAACAAAACAAGGATAGTGAAGAATTGTAGAAGCAAGCGTTGAATGCCTGAAGGGAACAATTAGCAGGAAGCTAATAAGTACCCAACATGAGACTGAGCACGAAAGCAACAGTCAGAGTATAAGACCTATGGAGGAAAAGCAGAAAACATAAACCAGGAGGCTACAGAATGAAATAGGGTGCCAACAATAGACAACAAAAAATTCAAGGCATCAAAATGCAAATTGAAATGAGCAATCAGATGCAGGGAGGCAGAAAAGAAAGAAAGGCCAAAGAGAGTCATGAATAATTTAAAAAAATAATGTACAATTGAAAAAGAATGACAACGTGATATACAAAACTTAGCAGCAGCCTGTCAAATTTTAATTATCTTTTCAATTACTAATTAGGCCTTCTCATTGATTCAATCAAATGACAAACTTTCAAGAGTTTTAATGTTACTGGGGTTTTTTTCCCCTCCTATGATCTGCTCATCACAGTGGAGAACCAGAATTCCATCAAAGAGCAGAATGGGATGTTTGCTGCAAGATCATCTCTGCCCCTTAACACTACAAGAGCCCTGAGTAAACATCTATCCTAAATGAAGAACATGGCAGAAATTTCAATGACATCAGTGGAGTAGGATTTTACTCAGGTTCATGACAAATAAGCCTCTCTGAGAAAGCAACTGATCTAAAATGGAAGTTATCTTTTTTTTTTTTTTTTTTTGTAACCTTGATTGGAATAATTACTTCTCCAGCCATATGAGCATCGAAGAGAACGCAGGTGATGGGCGTTAGCGGACACACATCCACGTGATGCACAGCGGTGGTACCTGCACACGACCATACCAAGATTTGCACATACCCATTTGATACATCTCCATTTCTTCCCCCTAGCACTTCGGCCTGATTTCCTTTTAATCAAGTAAGGACAGAAAGACACTGGTTGGCCCAGTGCCAGCGTTGTCACCTCTGCGCCACCTTCTCTCCTTCCTCTCTGAGGAGCAGCGCTGGGACACAGGGAGGGTAGGAGGAAAGCCGGGCATTTCCCCCGCAGCCTCGAAAGCGGCAGCGGTCGTTAGAGCAGGACAAAGCTGTTACAGTTCGTGCTGGAAACTAATGCCCAGACCAAAGTGCAAAGGAAGATACCCGGAGCTTTGCCCCTGTTCCTTCACCGAATGATAGGGGTTGGCAGGGACCTCTGGAGATCATCCAGTCCAACCCCCTGCCAGAGCAGGGTCACCCAGAGCAGGTTGCACAGGAACGCGTCCAGGCGGGTTTGGAATGTCTCCAGAGACGGAGACTCCACCACCTCTCTGGGCAGCCTGTGCCAGTGCTCTGCCACCCTCAAAGTAAAGGCTTTCTTCACGTTAAGACAGAACTTCCTGTGTTCCAGTTTGTGCCCGTTGCCTCTTGTCCTGTCGCTGGGCACCACTGAAAAGAGCCTGGCCCCATCCTCCTGACGCCCACCCTTTAGGTACGTATAAGCATTGATGAGATCCCCTCTCAGTCTGTTATTGACAAGCTACAGAGAAAAAGCCATTTGCACTCCTTTCACTTGCGGTAGCTTTCAACTACGTGTGTTAAATCTTATAAAGACATAAATGAAGATGCCTTGGCCATGGAAACGTTAGCTGCTTTTGCTAAAATTACTTCAACAGGTAGTTTATTCATTTCAGACAGAGTCTTAAGCCTTCTTCCTCAAATTCCGTGGGAACATCTGTGCAATACATGCCACAGTGAAATCACATTCATTAAAAATTGGCCCGCTGTCAGCCATGAGCCTTTGATGAGATTCAGTATGTAGACACTAGTGCTTAACTCTGGAGCAACCTGGGAAGGCATCCTTTAGCTCTTAATTTTAGTACTTAAGACTAATTCTTTCAATAATTCTTAATGCTTAATTCAGAAAGATGACAGTGGGCATGATGTCTTTTAGAGAATCCAGTACTAAATATAAGTGCCATTTCAGAACAGATGTTGTTACAGATTAGGTGTAATTAATATTATATTGAAAATGGACAAAATTGAATCAAGTTTATATTGTTTATCTAGGGAACTCTGATAAACTAAAAACTCCTGTTCACAGCTCAGTGAGAACGCAAGGTTTTCTGCATGTTGCAACGGCGCATAAAATGCACAAGACCAAACAGAAAGATTAATTGCTGTACTCTAAACCAGCTAAGTCTGCAAGAGACATGCATCAGCTTCTGTGCTCATGGTCACTAAAAGGCAAGGACAGATTATACTGAGAAAACCCCAGTTTGAATCTCTAGTAAAAATGCTCGTAGTACATGAAGTTTTGCTGGAAACAAGAGAAAAGTTCAACAGCAAGCTAACTTCCATTTTTGCAATGGAGAAGGCGGCAGCGAGAAGATTAATGTGGTGCATTAATCTTTGCATTCCTCACAAGTGACTCAGGCCTGCAGAAGAAAACATTCCCACTATCTGGTTAGAAAACGTCATGTTTCCCACACGGAAGGGAGGAGAGGAGCCCGAGCAGCGCTGATTTTACTGCTTTCACCCTGATGAATCTGTTTGCAGACCCTTCAGTAGTTCAGAGTCTCAAACTGCTGAGGAAAAGAGTTTCCATTTACCAACAAAAATTAAACTAACCTTCACATTTCATAAAAAGTTCGAGCCAGAGCATTCCTAAACAATTATTTAACAATTTATAATTTATCATAATAATCCTTGGTAAAAGCATCTTAGAACCACAAGCAGCAGCAAAATAGAAGAGGTGCTAATAACTCCGTAGCAACACGTGTTTACACACTTAAGAGATATAAATATATACTTTACGTGGTGACAAGCGTAAAAAAAAGAGTCCATCCAGCAACAAAGAGCAGGAAATACCCTTGGTGAGCTGGAGGAGTGAGAGAGGCCAGAAAGCCACCTGTAGCACCTGAACCTCCACCGTTTCTTGTGCCCGAGCCAAACGGCGGACGCCTGGTTCTGCCGGGAGCATTGACCGCATTCAGTTCTCATTCACCTCGGTAAAAGCCCAATGTAGTTACCAACCAGGGAAAAAGAAAAAAATAACACTTCAAGGTTCAGGTTTGCAAAAAAGGACAGTCAGTCCTGATGCTTCACCCTTAAACCCCCAACGCTTGCAAGAGAAGCGAGAGCATCCTGATGGGAAGTACAAGAAGTAAAGGGAGCTACAACCCACCGCTTTCCCAGCCCCCAGCGTGCCGAGTACGCAGCTGCTCAGACCAGCCCCTAAGAAGCAGCAGATGCTGGTTGTCCCGACCTAGATTACTTCAAAGAGCGACTACTCTCATCCTCCTGGAGAGGCTTGTACCACACCAGCTATCGGGCCCGCTCAGCCTCCTGGGGATACGAGTGCCAACCTGGAAGTTGCGACACATAGAAGAGCAAGCAGGAGGCCGGTTACACCAGATCCGGGCGCTCAGGGTGCCTGCCCGGGGGGAGAGGTGTTCCTCAGCATCACCCTCTCGCACCCGCATCCTGAGGGGTCTCACGGGAGACTCCACGTGGATTTGAAGGTAGGATCGGCAGGACGAGCAACTGAGCGCTGAAAGAAAGCTTGCCGTCTTCACAAAACCATCTAGAACAGCAAGCCAGAAGACTCAAAAATGCCTCCTGTAGAAGCAGGTAAAAAACCCCAAAGCTTAACCACTCCCAAAACAAGAAGGAATCGATATGAAACGATTAAACTATACAGAACACTTACGGTAAGCAACTGACTGCGATTTATCCATCTTAAAAGTATTTCCCAATACAATTATGCAGCTGAGCTTCTGGTTTGTTTTTTGGGGTTTTTTTATTAATGTGACATGAAAGTTCAATTCATAATGATCTTTCTCTATTTTTATTTATACACGTGGGAACCATTTACAATTCAAATGCAATTTTTTACTGTGTCCCTGAATGAAAAAACCAGTTTGGTCTGAACAGTTTTCCTGTATCAGCTTAGGTCTTTCAGTAATTGCTTTTTCACAACCTAATGTATTGAGAAAGGACTGAGATTATTGGAAATAATCGTATTAGCAACCAAGGCAGGCAAATTATAAAGAGCAAATATTTCAAGTTTTTAAAGTCAAGTCCTCCTATTATGAATTGTATTTCCAACTTTCTTCCACTTTCCTTTATTAAGTATTTTATTATATTCTACTGGAGCACAAACATTGTACAAGGATATAAAATATCCTTTCAGTGTTTTCCCTCTCCACATCTTGCGCATTAGACCAGCTGCCCCACTTCACAGCTCAGCTGAAAAGTTGTAACAAACAGTGGAGGCCAAATAAGTTTGAAGAATGCCACCAAAAAACATGGAATTCTTTGCTGTTTGAAAGAAACTCAAGGAGTTTTTCCATTTCTCACACTATGGTAAATGATGCAAGACAAAAGGATGGAATTTGAGTCATTAACAGATTTTCCCATGTATCTCCTCTATCTCACTGTGGTTTACAAATCCCTAAATCATGTTTGGGTTTTTTGTTTTGGGTGGGTTCTTTTTTCAATTGCTGCTGAGTTTGGCACAGACAAGGAGGAAACGTCTCCAAGCCATGACCTATTAGAAGCTTTTATATGAAAAAAAATAAAATAAAAGCTTGTTACTAGCTAAATGTTTATTTTAATCCACCAGCAGATTGCAAAGAAAATAACAAGAAGAAAATGAGACAGCATGAAGAAAAAGAGTTCTAATATATCAACTGCATTAATTAGACTGATGAGTTTTCAAGGTGATTTTAAAAAAATAATGCTTTTAGAAAACGTGTATATTACAGACCTATGTATGTGTAAATGAAATACTATAACAGTTACTTCAAGGGAGAATACAACACAGGAAGGTTTTCTTATGTTATTCGAACAAAGTTACGAACTCCAGTAACTTCCTTCTCCTGTAACCAGGTGCTCAATAATTCCAACAAAAACGAGAGCCAAGCAGGCATCCACATGTGTTCATTTGCAATTCATTTTTTCTTTCCTCTATTATCCTAATCTGGATGCATGCTAACATACATACTTGCTAACTTTTCATAAGCACCTTTCATAAATATACAGCATATTGATGTGAACTTGGGGAAGAATTATAGAGAGCTTCATAAAGAAATGCACTCATTTCATCAATATGTCTGGCAGCTTCACTAAAAGATTTTACTGGAAAGATATTATCCAGCAATAGGAATCTTAAACCCAGTTAACCATAGCCCAGCAGGGCAGAAACGGCAGATCTTTGTTTAGTTTGGAGCGACTGTTGTTCTAATGCTTTAAAGCAGCTCAACCATATTAAAAGGCATCTCTCAGAAAGTCACTCGCATGCATCATCTAGAAAAACAGTAATAAAGCAAGCTGTTGATCTTTAATAATTGAAGTAAATAAGGATAATGCCAGACATTCCCCAACTCAATAGAAAAATAGGGAAACTCAAACCACTGAGAAGTGAAGTAACATGCCACAAAAAGTCAGTAAAAGAGAAGGAAGAATACCCAGTTCTCCAGATGTGTTACACTGGTCCCAGGGTGGGAGATTCCACCTCAACTTAAAGAAGTCCAATAGACTGTAAGTTAGGACACCTATAATTTTTGTCATAACGCCATTAATTCACTATAACAACTAAAATTGGAGGTTTCTTTGATCCCTATTTTAAACAATGAACTAAAATGCTTAGAATAGTAAACATTAAAGAAGCAATCCTTACATAGCTCCAGATCTTAAAATGCAAGCTTTTAAAAAGAGCTCTTCAAGTATATTTCATGCTGTCAGTTTGGTTAGAAGATACTGAAAAATTAAGAGTAGAAAAATTCTAATGAAGTCAGTGGGACAACACACACACAGTTCAGTCACACAGGATTTTATCTTAATCTTTAATGCTGATAATCCAGAACTGCCCACATAACTACCTTTGTGGTAGATAAAGATGAACAATACTACCCACATCCTTTATCACCATAGTTAACCATTACTCACTTCTTCCAGTCAATAAAGATTGACTTCTTGATCTACAAAATCCCGTGGTCACCTATCAAAACATGACCTACTTGCTCCACTGCTTATTCAGGGATCTTTCTCAGGAGCCATTTGACCTGCTCCTCATTGATCTTGTTCCCTTTCCCTGAAATACTTTTCTTCTAATCCATCTAATCTGCCTGGATGGGCACTACATTCTCTTTTCGCCATTTCCTCCTTAGACTTCTTGACTCTCTTTGATGTATCTTCTTCCTCACCTGCTTTACGCCCATACTAGAGCCTAGCAATGTATTAACAAAAAAGGACAACTACTTTGAAAACACATGCGTCAACCTCTCAACTAATCCCACTATTATATTGCTTCCCCTTCTTCTAGTCTCCTTACTCAGAGAGCATTCATTAGTAGCTGTCTGAGTTCTCCTTAGCTTGAAACACGGGTGGACCAGGCAGCTGCTGCAGAATTGCCACTGGGTAAACTCTGTGGTAAGATCACAGCCAAGAAGTCTGCGCTCACACTGCAACCCCATAATGAATATGGATTAGGTCACCCTTTAGTGACAAAAGAACAAGCCACTTCTCCTGTACCATGGAGTAAAAGCTTTTGTAATGGACAGAAACTACTTAATAGCCGATACGCAGCAAACTAACATTTGAGTTTCTTTTGATGTAACTTGCTTACATTTCAAAAATGTAAACTCTTCAGGAAAGCTGTTCCAGGTCTCACTGTCACTTACACCAGGGATCTTCAGAGTATACATTTTCCACCACTATTAGCTGCTTTACGTGGACAGAGAAATGTAAAGGAATGTTATTGCAAATGACAACCAAACCTTTTACATTATATGTAATGGAAAATGCAGCAGAACATATACATATGATAAAATAATCTTCCATCGGAGACAGGTTCCATCAAACCTCTCAAAAAGCCTTGTTTCTGCTTTTTATTTTAATCTTGCACAACCTTTCTTTTTTTTTTTTTATGAAGGAGACTAAAAATTAAATATTCTTATCTCACAGATAACGCAACAGAACGACACTGTAGGTACTTCAGAGCAACTAAGTATGTTTAATCACTTTTCTTCTAGGATTCTCCCTTAATTTGAGGTTTCAAAAGTTATACAGCATGTCAGCAAAAATAATGCACTGATGGGAATAATCTGACAGAAGCACAGAAATCTGCCACTGCCACGTTTTCAGTACTTTTCTTTTAAAAAAAAAGCTACAATACCTAAAAGAACATGTAACAACAAAGCTTTCATTTGTTTTCGAATACATCTTTCCATATGTGCTAACAAGCTCCTGTGTCTCTGTCAAGGAGCTATTAGACAACTTGGCAAGTTACCTAATTCAAGTGAATGAAAGAAAATAAAGGTCTCCAAATGCTCTGCCCTGCGAAGGTCTGAGCACCTGAAAGGCGACAGGTTCTTCGGATGCTTAATGCTTAACAAGACCTTTCCATATCTCTCGAGATCAAGCCTAAAAAAGCTTTTTATTTCTTGGTGCCAACCCGTTTAACGTAATCCTGGCTCCTCGATTATGTGTATTCTGGGAAATCAGAGCAGTGTCCTGTCGTCAAATAAATCTTTACTTTTTCAATCCACGCAGTTCTCGGTATCCTTTCACCCATATACGCCTACAGCTCCCTTTGCGTGAACTGATGCGACTTTCCCATAAAAGCTGGCTGGAACGCCATAAATAAGTGTTAAATAAACTCCTTGGAAAGCAAAGCTCAGGATGAGATGGAGACTGCCCGCAACCACCCCACCCACCAGCAACAAGGCAGAGGCCACCGCAGACGCTTGTCCCCACCACCCCAAAGCTAAGTGAGACATTCCAAGCCAGCGGCTCTTGTAAATATTTTGAATGTCACGTTTACGAGGAACATCGCTGGGCAATTGAGTGCACCACCGTTACAGAAGTTACTCTGAGAAGACGCAGGTTTTATTAGAGCCAATGCTTTCTGCTTCCCTGCTTGTGAAAACTCCAGGCCTAGCATATAGATGAATTTTGACAGTTTTTCTCACTTTTTTCAAGTTACAGAGCAAAACACGTGTAGAACATCCTAAAAATCAGGCGAAAGATAAACTATTTACAAGCAGTTCTGACAGCACTCGCCTAAATAAGCTTGTGGTCGTCCCTCAGCTTTCCTCAAACTCTACTAAAGGAGGTTGCCTGCATTTTTCTTGAGCAAGCGGAGCCGCGTCAGACCGCCCGCGTCCTTCTGCCCTTCTCTCTCTTCTCAGGTCTTGCTTTCCATTTGCCCTTACACACAGCAGTCTGACATTTTCTCAGCCGGCTAGCTCTCCTTTCCCCTTAAATCCCACACACCAGTACATCAGCCCTCTCGCCTCCCACTCGTGCGTGGTGCCATCTCGTTGTACCTATTTGGAAACCTATGCGTCTCTCCCCTCAATCTCCCACCAACAGCAGCAGCCTCCATGTGTCCCGGCTCCCTAAACCCTCGGCACATCCGCAGCCTTGGCTGGGACGGGAGGCGATCGGGGGGCCTGAAGGGACCCAGATCATCGAGAACTGCTCTAAAAGACGATTAAGCAACACAGATTTCCAGCATAGCTGCTCTCTGCGTGCATTCACCAGGTCCAGGGAGATAATACGGCAGAGATAGAGATGGAGTCTCTCCTGGCTGGGAGGCCGTCTGCAGGAGGAATTACAGAGCGAGGATGGGGCTCTCCCTCGGCGCTGGGGCTCTGCCAAGACCAGGCCATGGGACGAAAGGACCTGACCTCTGAAGATTGCCTGAGGATTAAATGAGCTTCTTCACGTTGTGTACGAAGGTAACTGTTCTGATTGTGGCTTGCCGTCCTACTAGAGTGTAGTAAGAGTTTTTCTCCCAGGATAAACCTATTACATCACCAGCCCAACGTGTCGTGGGGCTGCATGCACACTTTCTCCGTAAGCGTCTCCTCTGCATGATGCACCACTGTCACACCAACCCCTCTTCTTACCAGGGAGGAACAACCCTCCTGGCCCATGGGCAGGCCACCACAGGCAGATTCTGGACTGGACACTGTCATGGTGCTCAGTCACATCAATATAAACAGAGACATTCCTATTACATGTAAAAATTTAGTACTACAAGGATCCTTCAGATAATTTTTTTTAATGACCAAATCTCCTCATTCTCCTCCCTAACATGACTGTCATCAGTGACATCTTCTCAAAGTTAAATGTGAACACAACAAAGGGCTGGGCTCCAACACCTTTACCAAAGAAAATACAGATGTGTGGGGAGAGTGCTTTTGTAGCTTCTGAGAATATTTTAAGTAATGGAGAGTCAAAAGTAGATATGATAATACCATGACAGAAAACATCACACGGTCTGAAGAACAAATAGCAATTATCTTAAATGACAACAGATGGGGCCAATCTCTTCACCCAAGGTGACGAGTCACAAGCAGAAAGCATTCCACCTTTTCAACACCCCACCTCAAACCCTCCAGTTAGTTACACTCACAAAAACGTATATTGCCATCGTACGCTCACAAGGGGCTTCTATTGTCCTAGGTTCCCACCTCAAAAATGTCTCAGCAAGAAGTTACCCTCCTACTCTTACTGTGTGAGGCAACACACAAGTACAGCGGCACCCACTTGTCCATTTACCACACATAAAGCACATGCCAAATGCTACCCCTCAAAAGGCCCCACGTCTGTCTTCTCAGTACCACCAGTGAAGAGGCAATTCCTAAAGCAGAATCTGAAAAAAAAATCCCAAAGACGTAGCTTCTACCATCTGGATGATTTAACTGAGGTATGCCGGAATAGCCTTTCTTTCACGTAGTGATACACTAAGCCTGGTCCTGTTAGTTATAAATACATCCAGTGTAAGAATAATCACACACGCTGCCTGACTAAAGAGGATTTTGTGTACGTGGCAATCAGCCTTGGTCACCTTGACTGAGACATTGAGGGAACTGCAGGAAAAAAAGAGAGGTATGAAGACTTCTGTAAAGATACGGTGGTAGAGTTAGGAGGTCATCCCTAATATTAATTTCATTCTATCGATGAAGAGATTCTCCAATGGACTGGGGAACACAGTCATGGACTCCTACAAAAGGGAGAAAATGCATTCGCCCTTTTCTGCTAGAGCTCAGCACTCTCCTTCTTCCCCCTTTCCTTTCACTGAGTGGAGATGGTTGGTCCAGCTGGTTTTATCTCAACTGCTTCAGGACTTCAGAACTGGTTTATTCTCTTGCAACAGATGTGCTCTTCTTCACTACAGGTACGCATGGCTCATCACAACGGTGTGTGGTTAGAGGACACTACCAGTCTTCCCTTGGGATCTTACCACCAATGTAAATACTTCTTAACTCTCATTTCGAAGTCCATCTGCTTTTTGGACCAAACTGTTATTTTCCAGGAGAGTTATTGAATATTTATAACTGTTAATGTATAGATTCAGGTTTTTCTCTTTTCTGTTACTTATCTAGTTGCTACTGTGCAAGACTGCCTGTTGATGAAGAGCTAAAGGCAAGTTTAATTCTTCACTGGTCTGGTGAACATTTGGAGCAAAACAAGTAACTACTTTGGAATTTTCCTAATTCAGGGCAACATGCATTTTTCAGGACTACAGTGCCACTATGAGCCTAAAAATGACTAAGCCTTTTAAATGCTGTACAACTCTGAGATAAAAAAAAATATCTGCTGGCAGCAAGTCAAGGGGGAAAAAAGGTTTTACATAGGACTTTCAAATTCATTTAAGTACTTTGGCTCCAAACACAAAGGCAATATTAGCTGTTTTCATCACTGATCCAGGGTTATACAATTAAATAAATAAAAAAAAAAAAGAATTCATTTGTCCTTTGACATCTTACTTTCTCTTCAAAGCTGGGCTTCAAGGCTTCAGTGCTTTTGAGAGTTCGCCTATTAAAGCAATTAATTCTTTCATGTATTGGAATTACATGGATAATAAGTTTTCCTTACTTAGAGGAAGAAAAGTGTTGACTGGAGAAACAGGATTACCATTTTGACAGTCTTCTGCATTTAGAAAGGTAGAATTGCATCTTTGCATCTGGCAAATAAATATTTAATGCCTTTTTAAAAGCATTGTGATGTTAAGTTGCAAAGAAAATGTTAGAGAGCATCTTTGACTTCCTTGCTTTCGTTCCAGAACATTATTCCCTTTTGATAAAGATTTCACAAGATGTCTTTTATATCTGCATGCAGGATTTCTTGCTCCTGAAACAGGGCATAAAGCTTTCCAGCTTCCTTTATTTCATAAACGTGAAAACACAAAGGGTGTTGAGCTGCAATCCAGTACAACTTAAACAGGAAGCTAACTGTTGTTACAGGTACCACGCCTGCTCCTGAATCTTACTAATTTTTGTTGGTTTACAAAAAAGTTTGTGGGTTTTTTCCCTTGATAGGTGTGAAAGATCCACACTAACAAGAGAGAAGACTTGCATCTATAAACAACTCAGGGAAAAGGGTTAGATGATAACAACAGATCTACATTGGCTTTTCAGAGTAAGACCAGTTCTCCTTGTGTCAAAACCTTTTGGATACTAGCTCACTTTTTGGTGTACGGCAAGACACTAAGGTACCCACCACAGAGAAAGCTTAGTGCAGACTCAAGCTTGCATGTTCTTGTCTAGACTGTGTGCACAAACTGAGTGCACAGTAGTGATTTCAGCCCTGGGACCATGCTTCCTAGCAGATCACTGCAGTTATGTCACAAAGCCCATAAACCAGCTACCAGATGTCAAATGCTGCACAAGTTGATGGGTACACAGATTGCCTATGCTGCCTGTAGGACACTGTAGGCATGTGGCACAAAGGTACGCAAACTTAATGACAAGGTTGTCTGTCAGGGCCACATCACGGCAGATCTGCTAGACCTCTAGGGACATGAGCACAAGGCAAGAACTGCCCCGCATACGAGTCAAATATAGCAGGGTTGCCATGCTGGAAAACAACTTTGCAGAAAATGTCCTGGTTCTGGTGGACAGCAAGCTGAACTTGAGCCAGCAACGAGCCCTTGGAGCAAAGGCGGCCAACAGCTTCCTAAGCTGCATAAGCTGCTTTAGGCAAAGTGTCACCAGCAGGTCAAGGGAGAGGATCCTTCCCCTCTACTCAGCCCAGGTGAGACAAACCTGGAATGCAGGGTCCAGTTCTGGGCTCCCCATTACAAGGGAGACAGGGACCTACTGGAGCAAGTCCTCCAGCAAAGAGCCACAAAGATAATTAAGGGACAGGAGAATCTCTCATATCGGAGAATCTCCAGAGAGAGCTGGAGATGAGAAGCCTTAGGAAGGTCTTATCGACATGAAGAAATACTGATGGGGGTGGAAGTACAGACTCTCTTCTCTGTGATGCACAGTGACAGGACAAGAGACAGTGGGCACAGGCTGAAATTCCACTTAAACATAAGAAAAAACTTTTACTGTGAGGGTGGTCAAACACTGGAAAAGGTTGTCCAGACAGGCTGTGGAGTCTCCATCTCTGGAAATACCCAAAACACGACTGGACACAGCCCTGAGCAACCTGCTGTAGCTGACGCTGCTCTGAGCAGGCGGTTGTACTACATGATCTCCAGAGGTGCCCTTCCAATCTTAACTATTCTCTAATGGTGTAAAAAAATAAAGAGAAAGAAAAAAAGATAACTTCTAATCTTTCCCTAGTACAAATCATATTAGATACTACTTGTAAAACTGGCAAGAATGCGTATAGAGAAATATGTGTTTCAAGCTGACAGTGCCATTCATTGAAGTTTATCAGTAGGCTCAAGCGAATTATTACTTTCATTCTCCACCCTTCCCAGAGGAAGGAAAAACTGTTTTAAACCCATAAAACTTCTTCTGTCAGATAAACAGAAACTTTGATCCACAGTAGTTTACCGACCAGCTGAGAAAATAAGTAGCAAAATATCTTTTAGAAAAAGAAATTAGTACATCGTGCTATTTTCCTCAAACCTTCACTGTCAGTCTTGGATTTTTAAAGAGTATTAACATGCTAATTAGTACATTGTTGAAATAAAAAGTACCTATTGTGATAAAAAATTACACCCCACAGAATATTCCAAGTTATTGTGAAAACAAATTTCTTCATAATTCCAGATGATAGCGCACACTTTTTCATTATGCAGCATAAGAAAGCGTGCTGGCTGCATACTTGTGCTCCATATAAACGTGGCCAATAAAAATTGCTGCCAAAAGCAAGAGCTCTCCTTTAGGGGACAAACAAAAAACGAAGTAACAAAGAATGTTACAAAAACATTTGCCTGAGTAACTCATTACCAAACTACACAAAAAATTAATAAGCTAATAAACCTTTCTGTTTAAAAGAAATCCATCACGCTTAGATTTTTATTTTACTATTTCATGCCAATGATGAAGCTGACTCAAAGAATTTAGATTCAAATCTGAATGTGAAGTTGCCCAAAACTGTGTGGCTAGGGAAGAAATCCAAAGAAACAGTCTGGTCTTTTACTGCAAATCAAAGAAAGCAATTCTCAAAATAAAAGCTGACGTTTCCTTAGGTCACAAACCAATAAAGATAAGCCAGACCATTTCTTCCTTCGAGGAGCTTTTGTTCATCTCACTGCCTTGAAATTCCTCCGGAGTGGAGTGTTATCTTCCTTTTGGACTCCAGGTTATTGATGGGCAGCTCCATTCAAACCCCACAAACAATGGCACCTATCTGATGCCGAGACTGAAGTGGGAACGACGCTGCCCTCATCAAGTCTCTTGCCTTGCCCCCTGGCCAGGAGGCTTTTTTTACAAAAGCTCTGTCCCAACTCAGCATCTCCTGGCCACGTTTTCCCACAGAGAGGGATTCAACCGTGCAGAACTAGTTAACTGCATACTCCATGACAAATATGACACGTGACTTTCACCGAGGTGAAAGCTATGGAAGTTTACTCAATGTTAAAGAGAGGACAACACGAAAAGATGGCCATGAGTCTTCATGCCTTCAACCAGCCTAGTGTTCCTTAATAACAGAGGTCGAGAGGATAAACTTGTCATGTTTGGCAAGCATTTATCCACAACTGGATTTAGCTGCATCCTGTACTGTCTGTACAGTGGCGTGGAATGTTAATAATTATTAGTCATAAAATCCTGAGGAGTCCAATAAAGTAGTAAAGGTTGTTCTGCCCCCCATGTCATGATGATTACAAATGAAGTCAATGCCCAGTTAAAGAGCTACTATTCAAAGTCTGGTAATAAAGCCATTTCCAGAGGTAAAATGAGACAGACACCTGAGAATGCTTAAGCAGTGCTGGAGCATCTGACATACCAGCAATATTTGGGAAAAAGAGACTGTGGATTTTTTCAACTGATTCCAGTGAGAAAAGAAACAACTCCCATTCATGTTAAAGGGATTAGGATCAGAGTCCTGCAGACAGAGGTACGCTACAAGCCCCACACAGAAATCAAATACATTTTAAATGTTTTACATATAATAGGAGCAATGCCAAAAATTTTATCAGGACAGACTTTACTGCATTACATTTATTCATAGCCAGATCACAGCTCACAGCCTGTTACCGATGCTGGAGAGAAGCCTTGCCTAAGCCAAGGCCATTCCAGAGGAGTTTCACAGATGAGAGGATGCATCAAGGGATTTGACTTACAGGAACAATTTTAGCATTTTGCTAATCTAAGTGATACTGCATTAAACCCATGCTAATACCTAAATTAATAACGTTTAGAATAGGAAAAAGAAAACAAGATTGCTGTATCAGCTTGCGAAGCCAAGCACTTCATTCCCATTAACCCAACATACATTTCATAATAAAGCCACACATTGAGGAGGAATGGCGTTAAATCCAGCGACGGCTAGTGAAGCACGGTGCCTGGTGGAAGGAAAAGTCAGGTGTAGCGTGCAACCCCATCACAAAAGGTGGAAATGGGAAAAGCCAGGTCCATAACAGAGGCAGGAAGAAGCAATGACATTTTTCACTTTGTTCGAAGGCTCACAGGATTTGCCTGCTACAAAATAAGTGTAAGCGAAGGATGCACTCTGAAAAACGACGGGCAAATGAGCACTCTACCACCCAGTTTCCCATTAGCAAACCATATACACTGAAATCCAAAAAGCCTCCATCACTGCATTCTTTAGCAATTCATGGAAGCCAACTACCGAATGTTTGTAAAATACTCTTCAGATACTTGACTGAGACCCTAGCTCCGCTATGTTCATACAACAGGAACATACCATACACTCCCCAACCATCTTAAACAATTTTAAGGCAAAGAAGCCAGGAAATGCATCAAACCCTCAACTAGTTTTTACGCAGTTTTGCATTGCTGCTGCCATTTCTGCTTGCCATTTCACTCCAGTCCTTCTCATATTATTTAATTAATGTATGTAATGGTTTATATAGCACCTATATCCCTAGCTATCAGCCATCCTCCTCATATAGCCTTAAAAGGACTTGTTTAGGTTTGCAGGGGAGGGGGAGGAGAGGGGGTTCCTTCTGAGTGCACTATGTCAAGGTTGTTAGAAGCCAGCAGATCCTGGCCTCCCAACCCATTTTTAAACAGCAAATTACGAAAACAGTCCACGCACTACAAGTAGAATCATAAAACTGAATTTAGTGAGAAACAGCAAGAGATAGCATCTGCATTTTGGTGAGAAACAGTATGTGAAGTATTCTATAATTTTCACTTTAAAAGGATGTGAGAATAGCTGTCTCCTTACAAACTTGACATATTCAGCACACACACACAAAAATTTAAACAAGTCCTTTTAAGGCTGCATAGCTTCTGTCTTTAAAAAAAAAAAAAACAACACAACCCTCACATATTTGCTGGACTTGGTTGCTAGCGCTTCCCAGTGCTCTTCTCTATCCCTCTACAAGACTAAAACCATGCTCTGTCCCCATACACATGGGGACTAAAACACCATCTTATTCCTTACCAGAGGGGAAGGGATGGCTGAGTGACATTTCGTCCACTCGGCAGAAACCTTAAAATAAATGATAAAATAAAAACTTAAAAGTGCCCTCCAAGTGGTAAAAAGGGAAAGTGGAAAAAATGGAATTGGATTAAATCATTGCACTAGAACTACAAGCTATTTTTCTGCCCCAGTGACACTAAAGCTCAATCGTCATTTTCCTACTGCACTTGACTACCAATCTTTGTTTGCTTAAGTTCTGCATTTCCTGCCTTCATGATATTAACGTAAAGACCAATTGGTACGTAGGATTTTGTGTCTTATGAAATGATCTGCCCTCGTCACAAATACATTCCATTCAATAAAAAAGTCTCGAGATGAATATATCTTATACCATTTTTTTAGGTTTTATGTCTTCTGGCACATTTTGTCTCCATGGATACCCAAGGCTTTATTTTTCATTTATTCAGAGTGGAATATGAGTCTTTCAACAGATATACACAATGCTAATAGTCCTTACACACAGAAACCACCACAAATTCCTCAATCTTTTTAATCTAAAATAGTTGTTCTGTGAAAAACAATACTTCTTGTGGACCCCAAAAGTCCTGCTTAGAACAGGTATTTCCTATTCCAGACAACACTCTTGATGAGAGAACATGAGATGAGGAAGGTGAGCATCACCTGAGTGAGAGGTTGTTTGAGAAACACCCTGCTTCCATAGCAGAAGCCTCCTAATTGCTAACGTGAGTTTATTTATGCCTAGTTTATGACTCATTTGTTGTCATCACTGTGCTCTAACGGAGAGAATTCTCTTTCTTTTCTGTTTATTCCCTTGACACAGCCATTGAGAATAATCATGCCCTGCTCATCTTCCCTTTCGCTAGGCTAAGCGATGTTCTTCTCCTCCAGTCCTCAAGATGATAGTACCTCTATTTCCTTAAATGCTTTCTTACAATTCCTCCAGACATTAATTTATCTCTCTTGAACATGGGGCACTGGAAATGTACTCAGATTCCCAGTGAAACTGTACCGGTGCTCTTTGCAATGGTATAAACACTTCCCTTTCTCTACCAAAAACCTAACACCTGATATATTCTACAAGGCTTGTGTTTAGAAAAGAAAAAAAAGCCGCCACTCCCCCCTCCCCCCCCCCCCCCCCCCCCCCCCCCCCCACTTTTCAGAAATGCAACAACTATCAAAGAGAATCATCAAATTATGGCACAATCTGGCTATGGTAAAATTATGCTTCATTTTTCTCTCATCTTCCATTCATCATTATTTCTTGTCTTTAATGACTTCCTTGTTCTAAAGCCTTTCACGCAACTGATGTCCAAACAAACAGTCTATAGGTGCTTGAGTCACATGTTTGCTTCTTCTCAACAGCAAAGAATATATTTGTTATTCTCCACTCATATGTGAGCAGCTCGAAATGACTGATCTGTCAAAAATGCTTGAGATTAGATTTTAAATTTTACGTGTCAGTCCCCTGTGATATTTTGAGATGTCTAATGGAACAGTGAAGGCAAAACTTGCAGGGAGAAGTAATATATTTTACAAGAACAATCAATATAAGTTAGGAGGAAGAAAACATACACATGACTTTTGACCTTGTGGCAGCCTTATGGTCACTTAGGGATGGCTGTCATACAGTTCTCAGTATCCAGGAAGATCAGACACTTAGGTTTTATTCATAAATCAGAGATTCTCTTTTTCAGGCCTTCACTTACACAAATTATCTTGGTTTTAATACAGCACCTCCAAGGTAATCACTACTATTGAGAGTGGAGGTAGAAAATATATCTAGTTTTGAGATCATATCTAGATTATTTTCTAAGGTATACTACACCTTCAATGCACTGTGGCTTCATTTCAGTCCTCATTCTTATGTCTGAAGAACCTCTTTTATTTGCATCAATTTCCTCTGTGAAAAGCTCAGCTTGACTTTTGACAATTTTCACAGAAGCCTTTAACCTGGAAGCCACAGCCTGCATTGCAGGATCTCTGCTTGCCCTTTGTTCTGAAGCAGTTATCCATTTGCATCTCCAATAAAACATTTTATGTGTCGTTCAGACAGTTTGGGGACTTTGTTTAAAAAACAGCAATTAAAAAATTTGTCTCCCCCTCATCTCTTCAGTTAATTTAATTATTTCCACTTAATGTACGATTGTATTTTGTTCACCTTTCTATTTGAAATTAATTACACAGTAAGCATTTGTTTGAGGACTGTTTTCTTAGTCAGCTCTTTCACAAGGTCATTCCTACATACCAAAGCTAAGCCTGAAACAGAGTGATCTCTTCATTCAATGACTATTAGGAGAAGAAATATGATAACTTCATCCAGAAATAGCCTTCCTATCATTATTAATAGCATCTTCTCTAAGAAATAAAAGTTTCCCATAGACACGTATCTCCCAGTAGTATTTCTTTCTCTAGAAACGTTAAGGACTTCTAGAGCAAAGATAAACTTGGCCTCTACAGCAGACTCCTAACACCATCCCATCGCACCTCACATCTTAAACCCGCCCAGGGAACGTCGAGCAGGACCAGGGGGAGTGCACGGGTCTTTGCTCCACCACACCAACCAAGAGGCCTTCCAGGCCACCGATAACCGGAATAACCTTCTCACCATTCCCATACTTTTCTGGCGCTGCATGAACAGGCTAGGAAGGACAACCAACATAACTGTTTATTTCATACAGAACTCATCGGAACCCATTTTTAAAGTGCTCCTAGTGACAGAAAAATTGAAAGCTTCATAAACCTCACTAACCTTTTAAAACTTCTTAAACCCCTCCTGCCAAAAAATGTGAGAGAATTAGCCAATCTGACCTAACAGAAGACTGTTATCTACATTAGACAGATGTTTACAGATGGACAAGTCTGATAACAATTTAATCTTGACTGGGCATTTCGGAAGCACCTCTCACCTTCGTAGTGTAACAGAGGCAGCTTTAAGCAATTTGAGTGCAGTTGTATTTATTAACACTTTGCATGAGTCACTACTTCAAAATGCCTTATGCTGTCCTTAAAATCATATTGGCATGTATTTCCTTCGAACATTTTGCTAAGTGCTACTAAAATTTTACAGCCCTGGGGAAAAAGATGTAGGAGAGAGCTAGCACACTTACACTTTAAACAATGAGGCATACACAGATCTGCTCCTCTTCTTCCCCATTCAGATTCATGACATGCAAAAAAAACCCCTTTACTTAATGTAATGTCATCCTTAAAATTTTGCAAGTATAAATTACATTTCCTCCAGAAAACGCAATATATCCCTGGTGAGCACAACAGTTCACTGCTTAGGCAAAAGATAATTATTTTAAATCTTAAGTGTAGTCATGTAAGAGAAAAATAAAGCCAATATGAATGGAAAACATATGTAATTTTTATTACAGTTTTATTTTTATTACAGTTTTTATTATTTTTATTACAGTTAGCAACAGATTTTCTTTAAACAGTATGTACTGTTCTGTGTCTTTTTAATCTTATATTTTCTGTTCTTTCAAGTTTGGCAAAACAGAAAGAATAGCACTAGTGAACCAAATGAATTAGAGGGAGGAAGGAGACTGAACTTATTTCTTCGAAGTTGTAATCATCTTCGTCAAATACGTGTATTAGTTCCAGGAAGAAGTGCGATTTTCCCTCTGACAAGGTATCCATAACTATGGGAAATGTCAAAGCTGGAGGCTTCCTTCAAATTAAGCTATCCATACAAAACATTAGTTATTGTCACAGTAGTAGTGGTGCAACCAAAAGAAATCTGTCCACGTGAGCAAAAGCTTTCCCCACAGTAATGAACATCCGCTTCACTTACTATGGTTCAATGTGGTAGGGAGGCATCTAGGAGCATCTTCCACACCTGCTACTCCAAGTGCCAGGAGTTTTTGGCCCCCCTGGGTCATGCCAGGGGTACTGGTGCAAGGACAGGTGGCTGCAGGGGATCACTGCTCAGGCTGCAGGCTGGCTTCCAAACACAACAGCAATGGGGTCTCCTCGGCTGTACCTTTCTCTCTCTCTCTCTCTCTCTCTCATCAATACTTTGCCCTTTCCCTTCCTTTTTCATCCCCCGTATCTACAGTTTGCTGTCTCCCAACTCCATCTCTCCCTCTTCTGTCCCCAAAAGCAGGAGCCATGCAAAACGCACTTCAAGAGAAAGCCCAGCAGAATGAAAAAGATTAGGGATGTGCTCAGCTTCCCTCTTCTCCTCTGCCTGTGGAGGCAGCAGATCCCAGACTCTGAGGGGAAGGTTCTTCTGAGGAACTACAGAATAAAGCTGATTCGGGCATCTATTTAAAAGATGAGAAATAAAAAAAAAAAAAAAAGCTATGAGTTGAAAAGGTCACCAAGGGCGGTATTCATCTAAATGAAGAACACTGCGATGTTGATGTCAACTGCTAAGCTCCGGCTCCATTTATAGTTGGGGTGCGGGAGGGATCGGGACAGAGGACATTTTCTCTTTGACTTCAGGCCACCATATGAGCTGCTGTCACTCTGCTCTCCCCAGCAGCCGCTCGTTTCCACTGTGCATGAAGTCCACCCACCTGAAGAAAGCAACAAGTGCAAAGGAGAGTTTCTAGGTAGAGGCAGAGAACAAAGATGTGCATCACAGCAAAGAGGCAGCTCCTCTTCCCCAGCCAAAACAAAATGAAGAGGGAAAAACTTGGATAAATACCAGGACAGCAAAAGTGCAGTTGAAGCTAAAAGCTCATGTTGCCCCCAAAATAAATTTAGGCCAATATGAAAAGATGACTATCAGTCACAGCCATCTGGAAGAGCCCTTCAGCTGAAGGAACGAACTGAAGAAAAACCCTCTGTGAGGCAGAACCTGCCGTGTTTACGTAAGGGATTACGCGTGGCTCTGTGCAAGAGAAAGGGGCAGGGACCCACCGCCCAGGAGGTCCCCTGTGTCTTACATTCCTAGATATTGGCCAAGTGGAATTTTTGCTAAACTTTCCAAATATTTTCCCTCCAAAGAAGTCACTTTCAAGCTTCAAGCATGTATGAAGAATTACAGGCTCAGAGATTGATTTTCTTATTAAAAGTTCCATCAAAACAGAACGAATATGCTTCTTTGAAACTTTCGGGAAAAGGATGAATCCCCTAATTTGCCAAACGTGAGCAATAATTGCACTAGCTTGTTTCCAGAGTGCTTTTTCTGTTGCTATTGCCATTCTTTCTGAAGAAGAAACAGATTCTCAGGGGAACAATAATTAATAGACTCAGTCAAAAGATCATTTCCTCCGGTCCCTCTGCAGTGCTAAATTGCATCAGTCTTCAGGAAATAGAGTAAAGTGCGAGTGCTAAAAACAATCTAAGCCTACTACAAATGAGACAAAAATGTGTGCCGAAGCAATGGGAGGCATGTGGATCTTTAAAGAAACTCAAGAAAAGCTATTCTTTCTTTTTTTTTTTTTCCATTGTACAATTTTCCTTGGTGCTCAAGTTACACCTATATAGATTTACTAAGGCTAGAAGTACATGTTGCAGAGGTCATTTAGGAAGTAATTTAAATACGTTTAGAGGGTATAAATCCATGGGAAGTGTAAGTGAGCCAGGAAACTAGCAAACATTCCTGACACAAATATAAGAAAACGGGACTAAGAGATGGCCTGTAGGATCGTTGCAGACTCTCCCCAGCACAACGTCAAATGTCAGACACAGTTTTGATCATCCTGAAGCAGGGAAGAGGTACACAAGCATCAAAAGAAGGCAACAGAAAGCAGGCTGTCAAAACTATTATGCAACCTGAAAAACTTCTGGATAAGTTGTTTTTATGCATCAGATCCAGCCTCCGTGCTGTAGAAGAGGCACCCTTCTGCAAGCACAGCTATGAGTAAAAGTCAAGTTCATCAATGTTATTACTGTAAGTTCACCTGTGCTCTACCAATACATTTATCTTGGCCCTTGAATTCTTCCCCAAGTTGGCATATTTTTCATTCCCAGAACTAATGCAATTACTTCTGCTGCTGTCAGAACTGCAACTTTCTTTTTTTTCTTCCTTCTTTTTATTTGAAATTATTTTTGTGGAAAGACAAAAGCTACCACTGACAAGAAAGGGGTTTTTAAGGAAAAGGATTTTTGAGAAATAATTGTCCAAAACTCACAGGTGAGGTCTCAATAACACCAACACTGAAAATAGCACAACGGTCCATAGTCACAATTAGGTATTACGCCAGCAAATCTAACCTTGCATCAGAAGGTGGCATGCTGCTCTCTTTTTTACAGGATACAAGAAATGCCCGTACTCATAGAGAAAACATTTCAAAATGGATAACTGAACTTGGTCTTGGCAAGGTCACTTAAGCATCTTCTAGCAAGAGAGAAACAGTCTTTCTGTTACATTCTGAAGAGGCCAACCAGCAAGCCTTGCTCTCTTCCTCTCTCGTGGGGTGGTGATGCCAACGACATGTGTTAAAGACCAATCATAATGTGGTGACTGAATAATCTTGTGGATAACCTCAACTGAAATACTTCCAGCAGAGAAGAAAAAAGGATGGTCTATACAAACATAGCATTAAAACACACACAAACATGTAACTAATACCTTGTAATATATATACAGAAGAGAAAGATACAAAGCAGACACGCTTCTGATTACAAGGGTCTCTTTTCCTAAAGAAATGTCTTCTTTTGAGCATTGCTCCTCGCTGACATGGTGGGAAGGCAGGTCTGTGTCCTGGCTTGGCCTTCACTTACATGGATGTGTCGGCAGGGCTGTTTATAAGCCAGAAAGATTTATACGAATGTATAACTCAATCTCCAAGTCTTGCTCTTCAGTGATGTTGAGCAAACGAAGCTGGAGCTGAAGTCTTTGAGAGCCAACAACCTCCAGGATGAATGAAAACCAAGCCACTGGTAATTAGTTGAAAAGGCTCAGGATTCACCAAACACAAGAGGATGGGGTTTTTTTCAGCCCTTTTTTGAGTGTCAGCACAGTTTCTATACAAGGAACTCTTTTCAAGTGTTACACTAGCTGAAGAGGTGGTGGTCTTGCAGCAAGGCTGCTACCAGCAGGATGGAGCTCAGGAAGACACCCAGCTATACCATCATCTAGAGTGCTCACCCAAACACTGTGTTACTGCCCTCATTTGAAACAAACGAGAACACTCCTGTAGCTCAGAGCAAGTCAATGAAGTCAGGGCAGGGATAGTCCCGACCTTCAGGCTTCACTAGATTTGCTTATTTATAATCGTCATCGAGGCTGAAAGCACCCCTCATAGTGCCGGGGCCACCTGAACTGTATGCAGCACAACGTGGACATAAAGGACAATCCCAAATGCAAAGAAACCTCATCATAAGACATAATTATAATGGGTGACAGGAAATACACAGCCATTTGGTTTTGCCACTTCTGCTTCAAGCAGAGAAGCCCTGAGGAGATTCAAAGAAAGCTCACGTAAAAGCAACCTCATTTGCCTGGAGGACCAATGCAATCAAAAATGCCTGTTTCTTTATCTGCTTATTTGGAGCCAGATTGAGAAAGTGCACTTAGAGTTAAATATCTGTCTAAATACCTAAATATGCACTGTGATGAGTCAGAGTATTTATTGTTGCCTTGCTCCAGTCACCCTGCTTAAGTTGCATTCAAGCTTGCTTTAAAATGGATACACAAGGATAGCTAGAGGCCAGTTCAAGCGGAATTAAAGAATATTAATAGCGAGACACGTTAATTCCTCATGGTAACTCCGTTAACTGCAGGTACTTATCCCAGAATAAATGTGAACTCCTCTTTTCCCCCTTGCTTTTGCATCCTTAATAGATAAATATCAATTCTACCGAGTTAACAGAAAACTGAATAGCATTACCACTAGTCGTGGGGGGGAGGGGGGAGGGGGTTTCATGCCAGAAAACAAGATGAATCACCAAGAACATAACAAGGTTATTTGCGAAAACCAAGGCCATACGTACACACTCCTAACACTATTACCTCTGAATGCACATTAAACACTTTACAGAGCAAGCTACGTACAAGCACTGCTTCTATCAGTTTATAAATTTGATTTTATTAAAAACTATGGAACTGACACGCTCAAAAAAAAAAAAAAAAAAGATAGAGCAACACAGAGGTTACCCTAAGGATCTGGCATGGTTGCTCAGACGGGGGTACGCTCTGTTTCTGATCTGTAGTTAACTGAAATAGCTCTAAGATGACAAGATGCATTTCAGATCAACAGTTTGCGTTCAGATGTTCAACTCCACCTGTGTGCTGATTGCCAGAGAGAAAACAAATGTTTGCCATTGGCCTTTTAAAGCAAGAAACGCATATTTTTAATGCTAGTCTCTCTAGTACAGAATACACCAATGTATCAGTTCATACAAAAACTCCAAAGTTTTTCAGTACGCATTGTCAATGATTTTTAAAGGAAATTTATAGGACGTGCTGTTTTAATGAATCAAGAACAGAAATAGGATTCAAATTTCTTCTGACCAAAGGAGAATTACAGAATTCCTGAGAACTAAAAATATTGATAAAAGGTGTTTGACAAAATCCCATGTTTTCAACCGTAATAATTATATAGGACATAACAGTATACAAGGCACTCTAGGGAAGGAAAATGACTGATTAGTCCACAATTTGACTTTTCATTATACGATACAAGTTACTGGCTGGACTACTTGCAAAAAAAAAAAAAAAAAAAAAAAATTACCAAAGAAAAACCCAGATTCAGAAATCCCCTGAGCTTTGCAGAATCTAGAACAAACCTCAAAGGTACAAGTTAACCCAGTAATTTCTAACAGATGATTCAGATGCCTGTGTGGAAGAAAGACATACCACACAAGATTTTTTTTTTTTGCTGGGGGGCTACACACACAGGATGATGCAGCAGAAGAGAAGCCATGTATAAATGTAAATGGAAAAAGGAAATGGAAAAAAAAAAAACTTATTTTAAACAAAGACCACATAGGTAATTCGGAAAACACTGAAACCATCCTCACCCTTTTCAAGCAGGCATGCAAATGCTGGGATTTTCAGAAGCAATGACTGAAATCTGCTTTCAGTGGAGATGAAGCTTTCTTCACTCCAGACCTCAGTGTGAGCAAAACTGCAGCATTTCAGAAAACTTTGTAATACATACGGTAAACAAAACATTCATCTGTATAAAATGAAACTTTGACTTAGCCTAGCCCTTAAGAGAGGAACAGTGTTCCGTAAGAGATCAAACATACAAGTGTCTCAAACACAAGACTAACACACGCAATGCGATGAAGGGTTCAAACCAAAGCCCCACCTTGCAAAATGACACCAGCAAAATTAAATGTAATATAATTAACAAAGGAGAACAGCATGAAGATCTCCGCTCTAACAAACGTATATTGGAGAATGTGTGTTAGCAGCAAACTAAACATGAACACACACACACAACCTGGGAGAAGTGGAAAACCCTTCCATTCCTGACTTATAGTGAAAGGGATGTTGTAATTTGCAAAACCTCACATACTGAAGTAAAAAATTATCGATGGCCAATTGCATTATATTCATTTTAACACCAAAGATGTAGTGAAGACCAGAAAACCAATTAGTGCAAATATTGCACCAGAAACACTACAGGATCAGTTGGCCTGATAATGTGCTCTGCACAGAGTTTTTATAAAATTGTTGTGGATGATCCACAGAACATCTGTATTTCACAATGGTTCATTTTCTCGCTTTTTTTTTTGCAAGAGATGGAATTTAAGAGAACTTTTTAAAAAGCAATAAACAAAAAGCCATCCTCAGGAACATGTTACTAAAGGAAAGGAATTCAATGATGTTTCTCCACTGGGAATTCCTTTTTCAGGCATGGATTCTACATACAGGGCAAGCGATTTAAACAACTGGTACAAAATAAGCCAAAAGAAAGAGATAAGTAAACTCTGCTTAATGTTACATGCAAGTTAAGGTAACAGGTACCATATTTATAGTCATAGATAATAACTGGAAAGGCTTCCTGGCTGTAATATTTCTTGCCAAACCCTCTGGGGTTATGTTTAAGACACAGAAAAAAAAAAAAAAAAAAACACCACAACAAAACCAGCAGTTTGCTACTCATCAGATGTGCGCTCTCTGTGCATTTCAATTACTCTCTATTTAGTCTAGGGACAGAAATACCGCCCTTCACCTTTTTCAGCCCTGCAGAGAGAAATAGGAGCTGCAACAGCATATAAAGAATTCTGCTGCACAGTAACAATTACTGGGTATTTGTATCGGTAGCATCGCCTGAGAGACAAAAAAAGAAACAGCCCGAGGCTTCAGTTGGCTAAATATACAGGACTGGCTCCTAGCAAAGGCATCTTTTCAAATTCAGCCATGCACACCTAGAAGTCATTGGAAGACAGCAAATTTGAGAATCCGAAGTGTCATTTTTTTCCCCCCCATGACTTCACAGAAGAAGCCTGCGTGACACTATAACATATTTAAAGGCGCAAAAATATGTCTTGCTTACCTGGGTTTGAGAAAGCCTGCGCCAACGCAAATACAGAAGTAGATTACTTTGAATGGATGATGGAAATGCATAGATGAAAAGTGATACAAAATGGTGTGACACACATGCTATGGGAAAACCCAAATTCACTCCACTGCAGGAAGGGCCACAATCTTGACTCCTGTTCAGTGTAATTTACAGTCTAGTAGGCACACTATGACAACTGTAACTTATAGCCCAAAATGCTGTTCTAGCACTGAAAGATTTAAATACTCTCTAGCCATTACGTACCCTTTCCAGAAGTAAAATATATGATTCTGTTCAGCATCATTGACAGCACACAAATTCTCCAAACTCATGCAGAAAGACTCAATAAATGGAGACTCCCAAATTTCTCATATCAAGGAACACTTTCAAAGACTACAGCACTATCAAGTAATTAAAGATTTGTAAGGACCACTTCCAATACCATGATTTGACTGTACTGGGACAACTGTTCTCCATTAGAGAACTCACAGCTGGCAGCATTTGCCCCAAAACAATCATTAGCCAGAAGGCCAATCATCAGCTGATCAGCAATCAGAAAGGACAAGAGCATCTCTTCTGTAAATAAATGCAAGCAACTCACATTCTCCTTGCTAAATTCAGTAACAAAATTATTTGACAGACTAATGTACAATTACAGAGAAGGACTGCAGCATCCACTCTTTTTTACCCCTTTTCTCTTCTGTGATTCTGACGGAGATTAACTCTGCCCTGTTGCAACACCGTTATTATCTTAAATTTCCATAAATATAGAATTTGACATTGCTTCACACGGGCTGTGCAGTCACGCATGGAAAATCCTGACTAAAATGCAGATGCATTCTGGAAGAGGACAGGTAAGGGGGCAATAAAGTTTTCAACTTCGCATTTAATTAGTCTGTCTTCCTGTGGCCTTAGACTGGATTTCAGATTTACATCAATCTAAATCAGACCTCTTGAATACATTTCAGGACAAGGACATTAAAAAAAAAAAAAAAAAAAGCCATAAATATCTATAAAGGAATTTGTACAGATGCTCCTCACTAACTCTGAAAACAAAGCCCATCACTCGCAACTTCATTTCTTCCAGCCAGAACACCCAATGCAGGCTCACCCGGCTGCATGAAACCAAAGCAGCCTGGAACCAGCCACCTGCCACAACGATGCACTGGCAAAAATCCATGCCCAAAAGAAAAAAATTATGTGCCCTGAAGCTCATCAAACTGAGCAGGAGGAGTTCACTTTCTGCTGAAGAAGAGGGACTATGAACCTCCTCAGGAAAACCCAGTGGCTTTAAATCCAAACTGCCGGGACGCGCCGAGAACAGGATTGACTCGTGTGACATCGCATGGGAGTAGGTGAAATCTTTTGCCCTTTGCTTCTGGATGATTTAAGGCTTCTGTACTTCACCCGCAAGTGGAAGCGAGGGATGCAACGCTCAGCTCTCCCATGGCGCTACACATCTGCTAGCGGCAGTCTCCGGTGTTTCTCCAACAGCAGCCCCAGGCACGCAGCACCACGGCAATCCAACTCTGAGGTTACAAGGACACAAGTCAGCAGCTCCCTACTAAAAAGGGTCATCTCCTAATTCCTGAGTGGAACAGAAGTGTTAAGATGTGCTGCTTGTCCACCAAAGGATGCTGAGAGCTACGCAGGTGTATGTCAGACAGATCTCCAGTGAAAATATGTCATCAGGATACGCACATCTTCTCAAGACATGAACATCTCACATCCCTCACTACAAGGATGGCTCCTGAGGTTCGTGTTTCCTTCTCATGGGTTGAAACAACCCCCCCGCCCCGGTCGTTGCTCCTACCCCTACCTTTGCAAGACACTGCAGACAGAACAAGAAGTAGGTTCAGCAGCTGCAACTCTGAAAGACATCCACCCTCCAGTAAAAAGCCAAGTCGTGTTCTTTCTTTCCTACCACCTGTTTCTACCATTTGTCCGGATGTGCTCAGATGCTGGAAAGGGCTATGAACCCGAGTACGAAAGCACTCACAAGAAAAGAAACAGAAACAAGCATCTGGGAGAGGAAGCAACCAGCTAACCAGGGGGTTCCCCATTTACTTATAGAGAGCTCCGCTTGCAAACAAACAAAATCTCCAACATTCTGCTGCAAGCTCCTCAGTACCATACCATGCACTAAAATAAATCAATCACTTGCTTTTATTTAAGATAACTTGCATAGAACTGGGTAATATCTCTAACATTCGACATGTGCAGCTACAAAGCTGACATTAAAGGGGTACATAATCACAGTATGCAAATATTAATGACAGCCTGCAGTGATATAGGACACGGACAATTTACCACAGAGGAAAAAAGGAAATGTTTAAGGCCACAGTACCAATTAAAGGATGTTTTGCCCAGAGGGTCGCTGGAATGTGAGACAATTTGCCAAGGGAAACAGAGGGTGTGGCCTCTGCACAAAGCTGGACTCAACATCTGCTTCAAGAGACGGGACGTATTTCGGCAAGAACAGGACCGGGCTGCAAGTACCTCAGGTATTCTTCCTACACAGTTTGTTTGTGGGTTTGGTTTTTGTTTTGGTTTAGTTTTCACACAGATAGCACTATATACTGTGCTCATTCAAGAACCCACCTGGAAAGTATAAGTTTTTAAGCAAGCTTAAAATCCATCTCTCCAACGATTATCTTCAGATTCTTTTCCACAGCTTGTGTTTAAACAACAAAGTGCTTTGCAAGCCTCAGGATATTTATTAATAGGACCAGACTGGAAAAAATACAGTAATCTACTCAAATGAGAATTTCAGCCTGCAAGGATACTGAATCCATATGCCAAGTCACGTATAGATGAGCTTAACAGTAACTTTTACAAACTGATGGGCAGAAGGAGAAAAATAATCAACATTAAACACGACCTAATTTAAGTCTCTAAATCAAACCTGACAACCCAGACAACGCAATCAACTTTCTGAATATGTAAACCTTTGCAAATATTATACCCTTATGAACACTGAAAGAAAATAACTGTGAGTTTCAGGAGATACAGACCCTCAGGCCAACGTTTGGGTGCTACACACCAGGTATCTACAGACATACTTAGCCATTCAAGATGCTTGATTTCAAAAAACTTGATCATCTACAGCAAACAAAAACAGCGAAGACTGGCTCTAATCTAGTGGAATTACACAGCATAGTAGCAGTCGTGAAATCATGGGATTATCTACTTTCCTGGCAGTGTAGCAGAGGTGACGGATAATCAGATTCAAATAAAGTAATGCACAAAAATACAAGAAGTTATTTAGAAGTAAACAATTTGGATCTGTGATGAAATATCAAACAGCTTTTTAGTCTGGAAAAAAGATGACTGAAGGGGGATCTTATCAACACTTGTAAATACTTAAAGGGGGGGTGTCAGGAGGATGGGGCCAGGCTCTTTTCAGTGGTGCCCAGTGACAGGACAAGAGGTAACGGGCACAAACTCGAGCATAGGAAGTTCCACCTAAACACGAGGAGGAACTTCTTTACTTTGAGGGTGGCAGAGCACTGGCACAGGCTGCCCAGAGAGGTGGTGGAGTCTCCGTCTCTGGAGACATTCAAAACCCGCCTGGACGCGTTCCTGTGCAACCTGCTCTGGGTGACCCTGCTCTGGCAGGGGGTTGGACTAGATGATCTCCAGAGGTCCCTTCCAACCCCTACCATTCTGTGATTCTGTGATCATCTCCAAAGACTCATTCACCTGCTTCAAAAATGTAAAGTATCCAAGTATGAAATAACAGCAGACTATCTTACAGGTAATTATGATCAGCACTGACTCTTCCTGCGTACCTGAGGGCACCGAAGCCTGACCAAACCCAGGCTTTACTTACTTTGCCTTTATCAACTGAACACCACTGCCGTCTGTTTCAGTACTGTTGTAATATTCAATTCGCCATTAGCAATTCCTAACACTTTTTGATTTAGTAGACTATATATTTCGGGAATTCTTTTAACCGTGCACCGACGATAACACTTAGATAGTAATCGTTAGAAAGAAAAACATTACTTATTTTCCTTTTTGAGTCAGCCGTGCCCAATGAGACTCAGGCATCTCCCAAGGGAGCATTAAGATTTGACACCCCTTTAGAGAAACCGAACATGAACCACAGGGATTCGTCAGCCAAGGCTTGCTACAGAAAGGCTGTCAGATTCTTTTTGTAAGCAATACAATGCACGCACACCTCCTTTATTCCCTAGACAAGGAAAAGCCATTTCACTACAAGGAGTGAAATGGCTTTCGGTATTCTCAAATATAGAAAGGCAGCAATTGCGTGAAATTTGAACTCTGAGTACAGCTTTTCCAAGCCACTGAGAGTTCAGCTGGATTTTTGCTACAGGTACAGGTATTCCATTAGAACCAGAGCAGCAAAGAGCCCCTGCACAGGTATCCTACTCAGTGAGTGACAGAGATACTTAGACAAGTGAGAGAAGTTCAAAAGTGTTCAGAAGACCCTGTAAGCATGTCATGTAAAACACTATTTCTTAGGTTTTATTTTTATTTGGCATTTACATGCTAAATAAATTAAGCTTTGAAGAGCTGTGGACAGCAAAAATGCTATTTTGATATCAACAGAAACAAGCATCACAAGCAAGAAACCTCCTTCTTCGCAGTACCATGCGAAGACATTTGGGTATAAAAGGTAACTGATTAGCAACTAAAGACAAATGAAAGTAGAACCAACTATCTAAATATATCTGTGACCTCAATCATCTTCCATTTACACCACTTCACTCTTGAGGCTGAAAGAAATGTAAAAATCCACCTCCAAATTTCAAAAAGGATCTGGGAAACAGAACTGAAACACAAACCACCAGCCTGCAAGGGGAGTACCGACCACACAGAGGCCAACATTTTTACTTAAAGGCCTTTCTATATCACACCATTTTCATGTCTAAACATCTCCTAAAGGCTGGCATGTTTTTCCACTGGCCAGTTCTTTTAATAAGAGAAGCATTTCTGCAGAAAGAAATAAATAATAGAAAAGGGCCAGATGAGTGCCCTGCTCAAAAAAACCAAAAAATCACCAAAACAGGACATGACAGAGACCAAAATCCTCAGTTCTCACCTTGAACTTCATCTACATGGCTAACCTTCCTGCCAGGCACAGGTTGCTGATTTTGACCTCATGTTACCTTGCTGCTCAGGCAAGACTTCCTCAGCACTATGAGCACAAAACCTCATCCATCCAACAGCTTTACAAAGGACTATTGCTGGCTGATTAAATCCCCTCCTGGAGAAGCGCAATCAGCATACATTGTACGGGGAAAGCACATCGCCACACCACAGCCGAACGATTGCGTGCCTCTCTGAATAAACACCCTCAAGCTCCACTCATGTGGAGTTTTATTAAACAGCATCCTTCTAAGTGCTACTACAAGAACTGTAACTGCGCTGCAGTGAGGTAGGTTATACTATGTAAAGACAGGCAGAGACATGGAATGAAAGGGAAGCTTTACCTCCTGCTGTCTATACAGAGGGTGGCCACTTTCTCCATACTTTAGGTCACGTCTATTCCTGGCTAGTATCCGCAGGCAGATTAATATGACCACATCAGCATGGCTCTGCGCCTGACCTAGCAAGCCCTGCCAAACTCAGCCTGCATCTGCCCCCATCTTTTCTCCTGTACACGAGAGAAAGGACATTAATACTCATGCATTTGTGGAGAGCCCCAGGAATACATTAAGAGTTCAAGCACTGTAAAATTATGACCTGATCTGAATTGAAATCTACTTCCTGCAACTATTTAAAAGCCTGTGACACACACAAGAGCTCTTCGCTTCCTCTCTTCCCCTCATCCCGGCTCTTCGGTGTTAGCTCGCAGCCGCTTTGCACAGTGGATAAAAGCCGTCTGGATTCACTTCAGATTCTATCAATCCCAGCCAAAGCTTGGCCTTGGTGTTGTTCACTATTGAGCGACAAATAGTGCTCGTTTCCTATATTTATATACGCTCTTTGGAGATTAGCAATAGAAGCACTTTCAAATGTTGCAAAAGTGTAAGCATGTATCATTGCCAGCACAGGGAATTTCACCCAAATGAAGAATGAAGGACTGGGCTCAATAGCAATCGGAAATCATATTCCTTCAGCAAAATGTCCAACATGCATGAGGTCAGCGTATGTCTCTGATGAATAAAATCTGAGAGTCGGGTGCCAGAAATTTGATATTTAACCATTCCTCTACTGCTAACTGCCTCTTCTGTAGCTTGTTATCTGATCAAGTTGGAAGTATTCTTCACAACTGCCTAATTAGAGAACACCACCTACAGAGTGATTTAATTCTTTTGAACTAGTTAGCTCTGCCTTTGAGTACTTCAAATATGAGAAAATATGCAGCTGCCTCCTATGGAGCAGAGACGTTTAAATTACAGAGCCTGGTGGGCAAGAACTTACGCTCATGTTGAGCACTGCCTGAATCCCACCACCTGTCCTCACCTCGCCAAACCTGACTGAAAAAGTACATTACAGTTGATCTGGATACGCACCGACCTGGTCTGCTCCTGTGCTACTTCTTGCTGGTGAGCCCGTTGGGAAGAGAGAGAAACCAGACAAATGGCCTAAGTGAAGGCAGCACGCTTACTACTCCTGGAAGATAAGTCACTTGTAGGATTTACTACAATTACTATAATAAACGTGGTCCATTTGCGGCATGTAATTTTGTTGTTAAAAATCTGTGAGAGGCTGAAGGCTCGAGTCATCAGGCAACGTGTCTAAAATCAGAAAGGTGAGGATCTCTCTTTAAAAGTGGATTCTTGCAAAACGCAAGCAAGCCCACAGGAGGATGTCAGTGCTTGGGTCCTCCTCAAGAAGAGATTTTTACAGTTTTACAGTGTCACCACCAATCTTACTATTCCACTTTGAATTATTCTGTAATCTAATTTTGTTACGAGTAACAATTAGCATTACTACAACTGAATACTGGAGGAAAATGGCTATTATTCTCCTTTCAATTCCCCCTGTGCTCCAGAATGCATTCTGCGGTTCACCAGTGTCATAGTTTCCCTTGCAAACTGTTTCCTTTGTCTCTTCCATCCTTCCATGACGGATTTAAGATGGTAAGAGCGAGCAGCAAGTCTGCCTATCACACCAGCAAAGCTGGACACAGGCTGAGCCAACCCGCAAGACAAGACAATGCCCCAAATACTGCTGGAGGCAAGGAAAAAAATCCTTCTTTTCCCAAAATACACTCTGACATCTGAATTGGAGCTGACCTTAGTATCAGTCACAGATTCAGAGGCTTAAACCAACTCATAGTTGTGTCCTCCAGGGACCCACATATCCCCTCTGCTCTGGCTGCCATTAGTTTTTGGTCCCAAGGAAGAGTCTCACATCTTCTCTTCGGATGAATCCCCCACAGTACCCCACAGGTCACGGCAGCCACTTCCAAATCCCAGTTCCTCACCATTTCCTCCTATTCCCTGATTAAAGACAGCCAGAGTTTCCTCACCAGGGCAAATGTCCTTTCCCTTCAGGGAAATCCCTTCTGGTAAATGTTTCAAGACAAAAAAAGATCAAAGATGCTACACCAAGATTAAAAAGGCTATATCCAAACCAGATCATACTTCAAGCTTCCCACTTTGGACCACTGAGGGGCCAGTTGCTTGTGCAACACCAGAAGCTATTTTGAGTCTTTTCTTCACATATGTAAAAAAACTACATTTCAAGTTACCAATGGATCTCGTAAAATAAAGTAAGCATAACATTGCTTTCTGATATTTTAGCCAAAATACACAAAGCAGCTTTTAATTCCTCCTGTAACTGCTACTAAGATGAAAAAGAAAACCCATATGAATTTAGGAACCAACTGGAAGAAATCCCAATTCAGGAAGGTGACCATCCCAAACAATGAAATTGTTTGAAAAATGTTCCTGGAACACTTAGAGTTCTTAGTATCAGTTATAAATACCACAATACCAAAAATAGCTTGCAAATGAGAGTAAATTCAGCAGGATGATTAGTGGGCAGGTAAAACTAACCTACGTCTAAAAATTAAAGGGTACAGCTTGGCCTGGCAACATACAGTGAGGATGAGATATTATTTAACTTTCTACAAGTTTTCATAAAAATGCTACATAGATATAAATATCAGAAAGGGAGAAGAGGTCTCTGGGCTGGTGAAAAGATACTAGGAGCATGAAAAGAATCATTTCTGTGACTCAATGCAAGTGTAAACCTCTTTCTTTTTTCCCCCCCTCCTTTTTTTTTTTTTTTTTTTTTTTTTTTTTTACTTACTCCCCTTCAGTAAGATATTTTTATTCATTTTCAGCTGGCTGATTTCTTTTAACTTACTTCTCACTGAAAAAAAAATGTTTCAGCTGGTTAAAGCAACCTCTTTGCCTACTGGAGGTTTTTGGTGAGTCAGCACCAATGCTGAGTTCAAAGTGTAACGGTGACATAATTATCAGTCATCCCACTCGCACTTAATGTACACTGGATCAAACGCACTATAGGTTATGTGATTACTCCCACAGATGCTACGGTCCTAAATTAAAGTCTTCATTTGTATAAGATATGCTTGCAAATACACTATGAAGCCTCATTGCAATGGCATCCGTGTGGATTTATGGCTACATTGCCATGTTGCACTGGCAGCAACACACCGCAGAGCGAAGGAGCTGCTCCAAAGACCCGATGTCCCAATCATATGAATTTCAGATGTTTACACTCAAGCTTACTCTAGCTTGGTCCTGAGGCCCAAATACCCTCCAGGCACTGAGCAGCACCAGGAGCACATCCCCCCAGCCCAGCATCACCTGAGCAAACACCGGTTTCCGTGCTCCAGGACTGCTCCCAGACATGAACGAGTGGGGAAGGTTGGGAGATCCCCTTCAAAAGCACCCTGCTGATCTGAACCAAGATGCTAATGTAGATGCTTCCTTATGCACTTCTATGAAAATCACGAAACTTTAATTATCAGTCCTGAAAAGCAGAAAAGCCCACCACAGAAATCACTATAATTTCTTCTGCCAGTGAAGTACTTGCTATTAAATCCTGTAACACTGTATAATTTTTATTTTACAGTTATCAAAACAATCTAAGAACCTGATTTGTATTTACACCACACAATTATTTCAAAGTTAACAAGAATGGTACTAAGTTACATTTAAGCAGTAATTAGTAAGGCCTCAGTCCTCAGCTCTAAAGTCTTAGCTTATCTTCAGGTCAACAAGCATTTGTTTTCAATTAGGCTATTCACAGACTTCACATTAAGCGTATGCATGGATAATGCACAGCATCCAGATCCATATTCTCGGGAAAAAAAAAAAAAAAAAAAGCCAGTAGCATCACCTGCAAAAGTCAGTTACCTCCTAGATGTATCTATGAGCTGTTATTAAAAAACTTTATTATTAAAATATATCTTAAAATAGTAAAAAATATTTAAAAGTATTATCCCGAGGTGCACAGTTTCCCCTTTGCTGCAATATACAGCAATTAAAGAGCGGTGGTTTTGCAACAGTGGCAATGGTCATCTGTGGCGACTGGCCATCCTGCCTTTTTCTTTGCATGCCTGCTGACCTGAACTTAATGCACTATCTGCTGCTGGCCGCCGGCAAGAAAATGGACTGATAGCCAATTGACAGAAACAATAACGTGTTCGTAACTAGTGGTTAATGGTAGACTGACAGGCACAATCACAGGAAGTAATAAAAGTTTCATGGAGGTAGCATGTGATGCAACGGTCACTGCTCTGTCTCTTATGTGTCTAAATACAAAACGGTGCAATTACCCTATTAAAAGATGAGGTTCCGATTCATTTGATGCATGACGATTAACTGTCCGGAGAAATCACTATCGCTTCTCATATGTGACACAAAAGTTATTGCTTCTACATGACTGTTTTAGACAATGTGCCTCGAAAAGCTACAGTGTTACTATAGCAGCTGAATGTACTAATACCTGCAGTTGCGTGGGTATGGAACTATTTACAAAGACAGCCATTACCCCCCAAAAAACTAACAACCTTTCCTACTCTAAACTTTTCACATAAAATTTTCCAAAAGGCATAAAAAGCAACCGAATTTAATAGCCGATACCGAAGGAATCGAAGTGATCCGAGGAAGGAAAAGCACACGGCAGCGTGTTCCACAGGTGATGCGCTCATCAGGACCAGCAGAGCCTGCCTGCTCTGACCGGCACCTCCCACGTAACTTCATCAACAGCAATAAAATGATTCGTTAATTACACGAGCGTAAGCGAGAGCAGCATCAGACCTCGCATGCTATTACTCGTGCTAGCATTTATTTACGACTTCAGGAGAGGAGGCAGCTGGTTGTTTTTATGCGGCTTTTCTTTTTTTTTTTTTTTTTTTCTGCCCGAGCAACCGAGAAAATGCTCCTAATAAGGCTGGTAGAAAGGAAGTGGCTTCTCAACAGCACAACCTCTTGCGAAGGAAATAATAAAATAGGGTGTTATTATCTCAAATGCAGCGGGAGCCGTGCCGGAACCAGTTGCCAAAGGCACTTCTGGTGCTGGGGGCTCGCCCCGCCGAGGAGAAGGGGGAGAAGGGTGGGAGGCGGCGCTGGACCAGGCTCCCGGGACCCCGCCGGGACCCCCCGCCGGCTCCCGAGGAGCGGCTGCACCGCCACGCTCTGCCCCGCGCCCGGCATCTCATCGGCGCTCTTTATTAATATTTTTTAAACATATATATATATAGAGAGAGAGAGAGAGGCATTTTCATGTCATCTGCAGAAAAGCGCGAAACTCCCACGCGGGAAAGCGGAGGGCAGCCCCCGGTTCCGCTGGTCCCCGCCGGGGCAGGACCGCCACCAGCCTCCCCCAGCCCCGCTCCTCACCCCTGCGGGGCGGCTTCCGCGCCTGGGCGCACACACGGACGGACGGACGGACGGAGAGACAGAGAAACGGACGGACTCACCCCTCCTGGCACACGTGGGGGCGGCGGGGGACGCCAGCCCCCGTAACCCCGCGGCCGCGGAGCCCCTTCCCGCCCCGCCACTCACCGCGTAGCGCAGCGCCGGCTTCTCGCTGAACACCGAGTCTCCCATGGCCGCGGGCGGCGGGGCCGCTCCCTCCACACGGTGCGGCGGCGGCGCTGAGCGCTGCTCTGCCCTCAGACGGCGACAGCGCGGGGGCTCCCGCCCGTCCCCCCTCCTCGCCACTCCTGCCTCCACCCCGCCCCGCCGGTCGCCACCCCGCCCCGCCGCGGGAACCGGCAGCCCCTCGGCGGAGCCGGGCGGCAGTAGGAGGAGGGGCGACGGTTTCGGTCCTCCCGCCCAGCGCCGGTGACTCCCCCGCCGCCGGAGGACGCTTCGCCCGCTCAGCCTACTCGCACCTGCGGGCCGATACGGGAGGTGGAGGGAGCCCTCCGGCGGGCTACCGGAGCCCGGAGGGGAGAGGAGGGTGGCGGGCTACGAGCCCGGCTCCCAGCCCCTGGCTCGGACCGTCCGGGCGGTCGCCGACGCCAGCTCGGGGCCTGCTGGGCGAGCTGCCCCGTGAAGGCGCTGGCCCCGACGGCGCCGGAGCGGCCGCTGCAGCGATGCCGTCCCTCGTCCCCGGGGCGAAGCATCCCAGCAGCAGCCGGAGCTCGGCGGGGCGGCCCCGGCCGCGCAAGGGAGGACCCAGGGGTTAAGGAGAGAGGAGCCAACAAAACTAACCTTCTAATTCATGTTTTTGTAACGCGTGATTTGGGAGGGCTGGCTCACCGTTCTCCAACACGTGGGCTTTGGAAAACGAAACGCTATTTCACGGCCTGTTCGTTATTTTGTGAATCCCTATTTACACAAAGTGTGGAAGATGCAACTAATTCTGAAGGAAAATGGCATTCTGCTGTGTTATAATTAGTAGTGACTTCTGTGTGACTTGCATGGGGAGACTATGGCATCTCCATCAATGGAAGTGTTTAAAAATACATAAACCTCCCTCGGTTAGGCATGACCTCAGCAGAGTGAGGCAAGGGACAGGCTAGATGATTTCCTGAGCCCTCTTCCATCTTTTTAATCATTTTTCAATGCTTTGCAGAAATCTTTGTTAGCACAGTAACTCCCCCGCTTATTCTCAGTTGTTCTCTGAGGAAGTGGCCTTATTCTAGTGCTGCATGACATAAATGAAATTAATGAGTTTTACTGTTTCCGACCTACAATCTAGGCAAACGTGTTACCAGCACATTGCATTATCTATAAACAAAGGTAACACAGTCCTTCTGGGGAAAAAGAAAAGGTTTTTTTGGAAACAATTTGTAAAATAACTCAAAATACATGCTGGAAAGATAAGTAAGTTGAGCCAAAGTTTTTACATGCTCTGATGATGATGTACTGTACCCAACGAGCTTCCAGTTATGGATCTTCCATGGATCTTAATTCCTACTGCAGAGGAAATAATCTTTAAGAGTTCCCATGGACAGGGAGGTAATTTTCAGTTAAATTGGTGTGGACAAAGAATACAGTATCTGCATTTACCCATAAAGTCCATTTTTGTCTCTCGGGTGAACAATCTGTGCTACTCCCCTTCCAGGAAAATGAGGCAGGGTAGATAGTTGAGGAGTTGCAGAGCATGTGTTGAAAAGCAGCACCCAACAGAAAGAAACCTTATGTATCAAATATTTCAAATCACCAGGATCTCCAAGCATGCAGAGGGGAAAAAAGAAAGTTTTTTGGTTTTTTTTTTTTTTTTAAAAGGATCTGAGTGCCTGTTCTGCTTTTTATTTATTTCAAGGGGATGGTTTCAACATGAGAATTCTGCATGTATCATATGCTCTAATTCCAAACATTGTTCATCCTCTGCTCTGCAGATATGGCATTCGACCACAGAAGGCAACAGAAAGCAGGCGAACAAGATTGGGGAGAGGCGTATAATATTTCTATCCTCAAGCTCTATAGCATCACCACCACCTTTTTAGCTGTATCTTCTGAAAACAGTCAATGCAAAATGAATGCTAAACATCAGGATTAAAACATGGTGGGGGCGTGTTTCAATAAGGACCCCAAAGTGAAAAGAATAGTACGGAGGAGACCAGAAACCCCGAACTAGAAGGTACAGCAGGAAAAGACTAGCAAAGGGAGAGATGCGAAACTTGGAGGGAACGGAGTAGTTCAGGGAAAGGGAGAAAACCATAAAGCCAGGAAGGTGAGGAATGCCCCAGAGGGAGAAGCCAGAGAGGGGAAGGACTAAAGGGGAGGTTCTGCAGGTTGAACTTGTCTGACCTAACAATTCATTGCCACTAAAATGGAGAGTCCAGCTCCTGTAACCCTCTTCACCCCCCGCTGCCACCCTCCCCTCTTGCCTCCCTGCTGCTCACAAACCAATACAGCAAATGGAGCGCCCAGTTTTCTTCTCATTTAGCAGGCTGAATCAGCTCTCTGAGCGAGAAGAGGAGTGCCAGAGCTGGCACAACGGAAAGCAGGAGGTTGTCTAGTTGGGAGCAGGATACCGAGGGCAAAAGCAGAGCATGCAGGGAAATACCTTTGCAATAGGGGCAGGTTCTTGCACTGATGCAGCTAAGATTGAAAATAAAGAATGTGCAAGCAGAGAAAGTAGTAGAACTTTTTATGATGACAAGGAAACTTCATTCAGGGGAGAACGGGTGTCAACCCAGAAAAATTCAAGTTTACTAGAAAAAATAGGGAGAAAATATTTTTAAAGTATTTTCATTTATACAATCTCAAATAATCTGGTAAATGGCAGCTATTAGAAATTTATTAGTATAGTTCAAGATTTTTGTGTACCAAGTAACAAAATTTAGAACTAGTTGCTAGTTACAGAAGGTGTTTTCTAAGGCCAGACCTTTTTAAGGCTTGAAAGCTTTCTGGATTTTGAAAGCGAGTTATTGTAGCTGTGACTGAAAAGCTGGCTTACAGTGTATTTATGGTGGCCAAGGAGTCTATCTGACTTCAAATTGCACAGGATTTGGAGCACACCCCTGGGGTGCAACAAGTAGTAACCAACTGAGCTGTAATCATCCATCCCTCTTTTAAGCCACTTAGCGACTAGGATTAACATACAGATCTTTCAGGACAGTTCTGACTACCTTCTCCCCTTTCACATTCCTGCTTTATTCACATTCATTTATGATTCCTGCCTGGTGTTCCTTCCAAATTTCCTTCCTCCTTCATTTACCTGATAATGGGTACGTAAGGAATGCATGCAGCTCACTTTGGGAAGTGTAAACCTTCCCAGGTGAGCTCCTCTCGACAGGTGATACAAAGCAAAACAGTTAATTTGCTGCACATTTACCCCAAGGCTACTCAATTAAGAAAAAAACAATATAAACGAGAAAATTTTCAGTAATTCATTTTACATCATTTCTATTGTATGAGGTACCGCTTCCTTGCATTTATTTTTTAATGCTTTCCATGATTCCATTTGTGGTTGTTCCTTACACTGCTTTAAGAGGCTGTAATGTATGCTTTTACACCTGCAAATGCAGATTACAGTAAAAACCTTCACTCCTCCTCTCCTATTTATCATCTGTTGTTGACAACAGCGAAGAAGAATGAACAACGTTTCAGCTAAAATTTAGTTGCTTCCAACACAACAGCTGGGAAATGAGTAGGTAATTGAATTTTACTGTGCTGATCATTAATGAAGCCAGGTTTTGTTTTCCCAGCATTACTCTATGGACTCGGTGCTTTCTCAACATTAATTGCTCTTAAACAAAGGAAACTAGTTATACAGTTGCAGACAGCACACAATTATGAAACTGGGGAGAAGTGACTTCTCTACTTCTCTGCCACGACTCCTGGAACTAGTGACTCAAGCCGTCTGATGTCACATCAGATGAGGCAGGAAAAAAATTTCCAAATCCACCCTGTTACGGGAGGGAAGCCAGCTTGGTCCTTATGGCAGTAATGGATTTGTCTCACCTAGAGGTAAACATCTACAATCTCCATCTCGGCTTATCACCCTAGGCTCCCCTAGTCCACGGGAAGAAACAGACACACCTGGTGGACGATTTATGTCATTCCCAGTCGACATCTAAAATAGGTGACATAAATTGAAGTGCCTGCCTCACTCCACTGGGAGTCCACGACAATTAGTTCAGATGTCTGCCCTTCAGGCATCTGCAGTTAAGTGAGGGGAAGCCCACCTGGGAGCCGAGCTATGGGATCAGCCTTTAAATCTCACTTTGACTTTCACAAAGTCCTTAGTAGTCTCAGCATCTTGATTCTTTTCATTCCGGAAAGCAGGGGCTACCGTACTTATCAGGTGTAAAAACAGTTGACATCTTCAGGTGAAAAAGCTTCAAGCAAGTATGAAGGTCTTGTTTTGTTTGACGTTTCTAATAGCACATGAATCCAGCTTCCACAGAGAGCTAACTCCAAATCTGGAAAAGACTTGCCTCTGTGGCTGCTGAGCCAGGGCCAAGAGTGATACTGGCAGCACACTTCTTCCTCAGGGAATTAGCACTTTTCTTATTCTGGCCAAATGTTCGTTCCGTCATTACAAGTTACAGTTTAAGTCCACTTCCCAAAAAGAAGAGAGAGAAAAGATGACAGACAAGTAAATCAAATGCATAAAGCTCTATAAACAAAACCTAGAAACTAAGGAATAAGAATTTAGGGATAATACTGCAAAAATCCTTTGTTCCGAACTAACTACTTTTTTTTTTTTTAAGTATTTATTTGCTACCTATCAAAATATGTTGATAGTTTCTCACCAGCTTGTAATAGAACTAAGGAAAATAGTACTTAATGCCCATGAAGAATGAAGTGCCATCTCACTCGTGGAGATGTTTTTTTTCACAACAGTGACATAAATCTTCTTAGACAAAAGAAATCCTATTTAGAAAGAACTCGATCGCTGTAATTTCCTAGATGTCTGAAATCCCTTTATACAAGATCTAATGCATTAGAAGAGCATGACACTCTTATAGCTCTCAAGTAGCCCAGTTGCCCGAGTGTTGCTGGTACCGGCGGAGAGGAAGTTAGCGCTTTATTCCTCGGGAGCAGACACAAAGCAGCCTGTGTTCCCCCTGCACAAACACCCATCTTGTGCTTGCACCAGGTGGTGCAAGCTGAGAGGAACTGCACCCCGTGCACACCCACGTAACGCTCCCGCACTGTCACACTCTGTGAAGCCCAAGATGGGAAACTGGACTCCAGATGACTGACTCAAACCTGTCAACTGTGCCGTGCCGAGGGCCAGGAGGAGCAGTTATTCTTATGAATGGCATCAATAAGCATCTAGAGGAGGACCCCCTCCTCCACTCTTCCTCATGCCCTCTGCCTGTGGTCAGATGGAGCTGCTGGAGCTGCTGCTGCCTGATGGGACACCACCTGGGAAGGAGCAGCAGCAATCCAACAGTAGCTCTAGGGCAAGGTGAGACTCAGAGAAGGGTGACAAAGCTGGTGAGGGGTCTGGAGAACAAGTCTTATGAGGAGCGGCTGAGGGAGCTGGGGTTGTTTAGCCTGGAGAAAAGAAGGCTGAGGGGAGACCTTATTGCTCTCTACAACTACCTGAAAGGAGGCTGTAGAGAGGTGGGGGTCGGTCTCTTCTCCCAGGTAACAGTGATAGGACAAGAGGAAACGGCCTCAAGTTGTGCCAGGGGAGGTTTAGACTGGGTATCAGGAGAAATTTCTTCACTGAAAGGGTTGTCAAGCATTGGAGCAGGCTGCCCAGGGAAGTGGTTGCATCGCCATCCCTGGAGGTATTTAAAAGATGTGTAGATGTGTTGCTTAGGGACATGGTTTGGTGGTAACTTGTCAGTGCTTGGTTAATGGTTGGACTTGATCTTAAAGGTCTCTTCCAACCAAGACGATTCTATGATTGTATGACTCAAGACAATGTGCCCTGGGGCCAACACCAGCTCTTCTGGTATGCATTCGGTATAAGAAATGTTCAACTCAGGGAGCAATCAGAAGGGCAACCTTTTCCCTAATGAAAGTGTGTTAGCAACCATCTGGGAGTGCATTAGCACTGATGTGTCACCAGAATTACACTCTGGTATTTAATTCTAGTTACCACATTCAGAAGTTTTTCAATAAAATCCAATAAATCACTACACTTTAATTTATAGGCCACTGCATATATCCTGCATAATTTATAGGCCAATGATGTTCTGTGTGTGATTGTGCACATTACTGCACTATCAGTTATCAGCAGCTTGGCAAAGGCAAAGAAATTTAATCTAAAAGACTTGTATTTTACAAGAAGGTTAAACTACTTCACTTCCCTTATGTTTACACGTTGGTCTCCATCTCCAGCATCAGTGAAAATTCGTTAGAATATCTTTAAACTGAAACTCCAAACTACTAACTTGTAAATCAAAAATATGACCCGATCACATAGCATGAAATAGTTTTTCAACAAAAAATTAGCATTTACCCTGTGGGTCACTAGATTTTAAAGCTGCAGAAGAAAATACCAGTTTTCCTGCCATCTTTTTCTCTTCTCAAAGGCTGCAATTTAAATAAATGGGACCACTCACTGCTTCGTGTGAAGGTAAATGACAGAGTTTCGGGCCTATTTTTTTTTTTTATGTTTGGCTTTCCTTGCTGACAGAACAAGCTAAAAAGGCAGACAGGAATAAGCGGAGAAAAATGAAGGGAGGGAAAAAGAAGGGCAAAAAAAATGGAAGCAAATGTAACTTCCAGGTTTAGAGTTTCAAAACAGCTTAAGGGGCTTAAGCATACAAGCCCAAAATCTCAGTGAAGTCTCATCTCTGTAAATGATACACATCTGGGAAAACAACAATTCACTGGAATATTTTTCTGGTTCCTGAAAGTGGGTAGATCTCCACGTATTTCCTTCCTTGTTTATCTCCTTGCAACTCACGTTCACTGTAAACTGCATTACTGGGCTGAGCTCTCACTAGCAATTATCCTTCTCCCTAAAATGTCTTCCGAGAACTGGAGAGGGAGAAAAGCACAATTTTCTTTCATTACATATGACTTTTACAGAAATTGCAGCTATATAAAAAAAATTAAAGAAACACTAACTTGGAACAAATCGGCTACGGATACACGATTTGCTCGCTCTGACTAGAAAGAGGAATGCTTATCAACAACAGATAGAAGCATGGGCTTCTATCTAAATTTACCATCTGGGTATTTGACAAGAATTTAGGAGGGGGAAGGGCTCTTTCACAAACCTAAAGTTTATTCAAAATTGTTTTGTGGATAGTACAGGATTGTTAAAATCCATTTAGCGTGCAGGGTAATAACTACACAATAAAACCTCCCAAGAAGTAACATGACTACTGTACATTTTGATTTAATGTTGTAATTCATAAACCAGTTTTGCAGTGTAAAAGTAATTATTTCAAGACTGGAACAAGACCAAGCCTCTTGTGACCAACAATAATAATATTCATAATGTTAACAAACCTCTTCAAATGAAATCATTGTTTAATACGTTTCAGGCTATATGTGAAGTGGTTACAAACATCGTGTTTTTGTAGTTGTCAATAATATGGGGATCATGTAAGCAGACAGACCTTGTGTTCTTCTGTTCTGGAATTCAACTGTAAATTAAAAGTCAGGGTTTTATTATTCATAGTATTCACTGGAGCTGGTTGAAAAGCTAGTGTTCCAGTTGAGAAGGAACTTTGCTTTTCAAAATTTGACTTTCATCCGATTGAGTCTAAAGTCAACATTTTAAAACTTCTTGTGAACTGTAAATTCTTATACTTCCTTTTAGCCAGAAAAAGACAAACCATGAAGTAGTCTGCTTGGTTAGCAATGAGCCTGACAAAAATTCCCCTCTTCTCTGAGCCCTGGAGGAACACTTATGCAAACTGCCCTGGGAGTGACAGTCCCTGGGAGGCATCCCAGTACTTCTGAGCTCCAGGGCAAGGAGCCTGGGAAGCCAGAAAGCCAGCCTGGGAATTACTATGGAATTAGGATTTGCCATAGTCCTGTGATGCCCTGAGGTCTTGGCACTGGCAAGCTGTAGGGCTGTGCCATCTCCGGCGGTGCCAAGCCCTGGCAGGCGGCCGGGGAGGCCACTGCAGAGCAGTTGTGCCAGGCAGCCTGCATTAGAAATGGGAACACAGAATTTTTGTGATCACTGGATCTTGGTTTGGATCACTGGATGGAATTAACCAAAGATACACATTCTGAGTCAGTTCTGGGCCTTGGGCTGTGGGACAGCCCAGGAGGATTTTCTCCCAGTTGTAAACCCAGAGTCTCCGTGCAGCCTGTTTATAACCCAGGGATAGTTTTCCTGCATTGATTAGAAGTGGATTCAAGCTGTTGCAAATGAAATATTCGAAGGCCAGCAAATTGGCTTCATCCACTGCAGCAAATTTCTACTCATTACTGTGATTAATGGCTTTTGAAACATTTCTTCTTTTGTACTTATAAAATGACATCACATGCAATAACCTCACACACTGAGTTCCTTATGAGGTATTTTAAATTTGTATGTATGTCTGTCCACCGAGGTAACAAAGAGTATTTTCACAGTGTGCTCTAGCAATTTACATTCACGGTCTGGTTTGGCTCTGAAGAACAGGTATGGTTACAATTTCACTGTTCTGAAGGCTTTGAGAAGTAATGAGTTTTATTCGAGCATCCTTTTCCCTAGCTATTAAGTCCATCATCGTTTTTACCTTGGGGCTGCACAAGCATCAAAGTGTACTTGTTGTCTAGTAAGAAACTTCAGTTACCTAATGATTCAGGCATAGAAGTTCCCCTGACCTGTCACGACAAGTGAGAGAGAATATGAGGGAAATGACTTCAGCACTCAAAGGAGAGATGGGGAAATGCAGAATCTTAAACACTCTGGATGACTCTTACGCTAAGCCTGAAACCATTGTAAAGTAGGTAGGGAAAAAAAGCCTGACAACAACCACGTCCAAGTGTTCCAGGTGGGATTCATCTTCAGATTCAGATAGCTACCTGACAGCGTCTATGCACGAGTTAGGTGTCTTGGTCCCCATTAGTCACCTACTCTACACAGAAAATAGATCTGAAAGAGTTCGGGACATGTCAGTCTAAAGCAGATACCATGTTTGATCTGCTGAATACATTTCCAGGCCCCTCTGAGTACGCTGACTATGCGTGCCCACCTGCAGAAGCTGTCATTGCAGACAGGTCCACGTACAAAGCCCTACAACAAGCTGTGCTACCCAAAGGAAAGAATGACTACGTTAAATACTTTTTGTCTAGCTGGCTGGATAGCTTGTTTCAATGGTTACATGTTCCCAAAATATAAACCAAAACGCATGCAGACTGGAGCTTGGGGAAGGGATTTGCCTGTCTTATATGTCCAGGCAAAACGGATTACTACCTTACCCGAGAGGATTCATGGACTAACTTCATACTGAGCAGTGCACACTGCTGAAAACACGGCCTGGGAAACATACAGCAAAAGGTGTATTTATTGCACTTTTGTTCTCCCCTGCAGCAGTCGTGATGACAGTTGCACCAGACGTGACTGCTGTGCCGTAATGATGGCATCTCTCTCTCACAAATGAGTCCTTACGCCAAAAGAGCTGCGTTTAACTGAAGGCTTACAATACGTTAGTGCTCACAACTGCTTCCCAGTTGAATTCAATGAAAGGCTAAATCACCCAGTGCTTGGGCGTCTGGTGCTGCCCGTTACCTGGAAACTGGAGCCCTGAGTGCAAGCGCTGCTGAGAAAGTGATTTTAAAAAAGGAATGGGAACGTGAAAGTACGATTCCTGTAAGACATGCACCATCGTCCGAGCAGCTTCTCTGCTTGCAGAGCTGTATTGTTTTAAGCTGCAGGATCCTTTACTGATGGAATTATACCGAATCCGTTGTAGCTGGGATGCAGTTATTCCAGCATATCCCAAACTGGGGCCATTCCCTTTGCAGGGGCGGGAGGAAGGTGAAAGCAGGGCAGAGCCCATAGCCTCCCAGATCCAGGGATCCAGAGGTGGTAGGTATAGCCACAGCCCTGAGCAATGACACTAATCTGGCAGGGGAAGATCCCCCTGGGCAAAATAGCTTGGGAAAGGCTGGGCTGTATAAAAATGCTGGCCTATTCTCAGGCAATTGTTTTGGAAAAAGGTAAGCTATGAACTGAAAGCACTACAGCTATTCCTGAAGAATCCCCCACCAGCCTGCTCGCCTTCTACAATAAGGACGCCCAGTTCCTTTGTAGTTAAATTCTTCTCAAGTGACTTGTATTGCTTTAACTGTCCTGGTAAGACTCACAAAAAATGTACGTACAGAAAAGGCCTTGGAAAGATTCACTGCAGTTTTACTCTAGCTTGGTAATACCAGTGATTTCAATGAAGGCAGCATAGGGGAAAGCGGGAATAATGCAGCAGTGAAGCAGAGCCATGCTCTTTTTCCCCCCGCTTTTTGTCCTTCTCCCTTGACTGAAAAGTTGAGGGGAAATCTTGGAAGTGGTCCTGTACGCGATTTGTGCTCCTAAAGCAGAGCCAGAATGCTGCGAGCCAAGCACTGGGCCAAATCTCCAAACTTTTACTGTTTATATTGAAGCTTACATTGACTGGCTGCAGGAGTTTGAGACCCCTTCTCCCCTATACAACAGCTGGGAGGTATCAAAGGCCTTGCGAACTATCTACCCATTCACCTCCAATTAGACTGAGCGTCCACAAGATGCTGAGAACACCAGAGTGTTCAGGAAACGGAATTCATCCACACGGGACAAAGAATTTAAGCTGTTTACAACTTTCTGCTCTCTAATGTTTATTACTCCCGCCCCCCTGTAAAATCTGCCTGCATCTGCGCTACGTTGTAGCGACAGAGTTAATGAAAACCCAAGCCGCATTCCAAGGATGGCAATACAGAATGAGAGCGACCTCAGCATTGTTTTGTTAAGATCTCAAATTGCCAATACGGCAAAATGAAGTAATGCGCTCTGTCAACATGTAGTACGCTCTATAAATGTGATCGCCTGTTCATCTGTTAGTAAAACATGCAGAAAAGCACTATTTGATCAGCCTTAGAGCAGCTGACTGCTTGCTTTAACTTCTTCCTCAAGATTTATTTGATGCATGAAACTGCTGAAAGTCTCCAGTGAGTAAAAAAGACCAAAAGATATCAAAAAAGTAATTAAACATATTTACAAAGAGCCCTCACTTTATGTGTCTGGTCTTGAATTAGCTTTTCTTTATTGGTAGAATTAAAACAAAAGTTAGCTAAAGTACTGAATGCTGAAAACTGATTTCCATGGACTTCAGTATTAATTTATAAAACTGTTACATCTTTTTACAAACAAAAGATGACTTTATTAGTTAACTTAGAAACCTCAGACAGGTTTAATAAATTTATAGACAGCTTCCAGACTGAATTTTGCTGATCCAGGCTTCTTAGGCGGAGTTTATGGAGCCAGACTTGTCATATGAGCTATTTCTATAAGCCTCAGGTAAATATACACAGGGTTCGTGTTGTTAGAGAAAGTGTTTTTTTCTCTTCTGAAAAATTTAAGTTAATCTTAAGCAAAAACAAAAGTTCATTCAGTACATTTTGTATTTGTTATTTTTGATCCATTTTGGGAAGTATTTTCCTTCCACAGATCTACACTGCCCCTGCTTCTCTCAAATTCCCTTTTAACTCTTTCATTTCTTTTAGCGCTCTGCTTCACAGGCTGCTGCTCTGGTCTCTGAGCTAGAAACAGCTAGATGGCATAGCTGGGGAAAAGGAACCCGGGGGTTCAGGTATTTCCTTCTTCTTCCCAACCAGCAGCACTCATGCCTTCCCTTTCCTACATGTCTACTTCAACTCAAATCTCACAGAAAGTTAGACCTGTATTGCAAAATCAGTTTAGAAGTGTAAGCTTTTACTCAGGTAGCTGAAGTCCTGATGTGGATGCAATTACAGGGATCAAAGTAATATGTTTTATTTCCATTTCCATTCAAAATTGCTATGGCCCTCTATAACAGCTTCATAAGAATATCATTCTGTCTGTAACAACAGGGTTCTCCAACTTCTGTGTAGACAAAGCTGCAATTTGTAAACTCAATAGCCCAAGCAGTATCTCCTATTTAAGATCTCAGTTTAACGATGATCTTTCAATGAAATGTCATGTAAAAATTTGCCCATAAAACTCACAGAATCACAGAATGGTAGGCGTTGGAAGAGACCTCTGGAGATCATCTAGTCCAACCCCCCTGCCAGACCAGGGTCACCTAGAGGTGAACTCAGACTGAAGTACTCAAAGACAGATTTCAAAGTCAGGAATCAAAAGATCTGTAGCTTCCCCTTTAGGTAAACATGTGCCTGAGAGCGAGATGGGTAAATGTCCCTCCCCCTGGTTTCATCTATAACATCGCTCCATCCACCATTGGTACTAAGCTGAAATTTTCAAAGCAATTCAGGTTTTTTTCACTAAATTATGATATAGTATACTCACTATAGGTAAAGGTTTGTTACTAAATTTGCTAAATCTTTCTATGACAAAGAATGCCAGAAAAGATAGTGTTGGCAAATAAAGAATGAAGACATGGATATGGCAATACAACAGGGATGACTAAACTTCCTATCATTACCTGGAAATAGACACCTTCGTGTGACCAAGAGCCTTCATGTGACCAGTGCCCCCAACTTGAGCGCCTTTTGGAGCAGGCTGCAATGCCTGTTGGAGCAACTCTCAGAGATGAAGAAACAGTGGTCAGGAGCTCCCACTGCTCCTCTCTGGGACAGCAGTAAATAGCGCACACAGCTGGGGACCCAGTTGACTCAGCAATGTTGCCTGAGCAATCCCTGTTGGCTTAGCTTTACTCACAGCAAAAGATGCGGATCAGTCCCTGTGCCAGCACAACTTTGCTGCTGGCCTTACAATGAAATTATGGCACTTGAACTGTCCCACGAGGATTGGAGAGACTACAAGCCCACAAGAGACTTCAAAGAAATGGAGAGCAATGTTCATGCAAGGAGAGACCCAGGCAGGTTGTCTGAGATGGAAAAGATAGCTTTTCACTTTTTGTTGGTACTTGTGAGAAGGCAGGCAGCAGTATTTTGCTGTTGATCGTGCCCAGGTCTGGTGGTGTTCTACAGATGAACACTCCAACAACAGAGACTAAACAACAAAGTCGTGGCTGTCTGGGTGACAGGCTCTTCTGCTCCCTCTGGCTCCCAGCTGTACCAGCACAAGAAGTTCTCTTGTCATCCTGGGTGAATCATCACTGTCCTAACAGAAATTACTGATCCCACGAGTCCACAGAGAGAAAAACTTTTATGCTGCTCCCTATTTCATTTTAAGCAAAAGCATCTTGGCTTGCTTGAATGGCTTACACCGACAGACGGAGAAGATTGGACTGATTCCTTGCTTGAACCATAAGCAGCTAGCTTTCACACATCCTGATCCGTCAGTACCTCTGAGACCTAGCAGCCCAGTGCAGTGATGAACAGATGGCTGCAGTGACCTGTTCCATCAGCCCCGAGGGATCCAGAAGACGATGCCTGTATATATGTCTGTCTACCGTCTGGATTATTCTGATAAATGGGATGGATGTAGTTACCCTACTGAATTGTGAATGAATGCTCTCGGTATTGTGTTACCTTAATTCCAAACCATTGTGAAACATCCGAAGTGCAATACAAATCTCCCTCTGACTCTTTATTAAATCACAGACTGCTGACAATGGCTGTGATTCAAGGTAGCAGCTACTTGCATAGCTTTGAGTAAGTCTGTAGTCCAAAGACTGTTCATACTTTTAAAGCTCTGTGCATGCTTAAATGTTTGTCTACATCTAAGCCTAACTTGATTTTTTTCCCTGCGATTCTTTACAAAGCTTTAGGACAGTGTGGTAAATCCCACAGTGACCCCTGGAAATTATAACTATGGGATTCTTCCTGTTCTGTTGTGGAAAACTGCTCCTGAACCAAAGGCAGAGAAAGCTACACAACTCTGGGTTCTCAAAGCTGGATCTGTTGCCTCCAGGATGACCTCAGGTTGAGTTAAGGGACCATCTCTCAGGCATTATTTCAAATGGACAGAAAGCCGTGGCAGAACTTCACACAGGAGAACCTTCCATGTTGCCCCCTCTGTCCCTTTGTCGTGACCTTTTATCAGTTCCTCTGGATTCACCTCCAAAATACCATCCAACTAGCAGAGTGTTTTGCTTTGCACAGTGAAGTGTGTATTCCCCCTCACAGATGCAGCACAACAAAAGCTGCGGGAGGTACCAGAGCACGAACCCTGGTGCCCACTTGATGGAGCCTAAGAAGAACATGGCTGTTCTGCTGTTCAAGGGCGGTCATGACACACAGACCTACACTCTACCATTTTTGCTGGGAATCCAACCAAAACAAATGTGGGGGAACTCTCATCAGAAGGGATGAGCGTGCCCTGTGTCTGCAGCAAGCAAACAACTGGAGCCACCGATGTCCCTCAGCTTCAACTGCAGCTGGACCACAGCATTCCTCTGGAGCACATGCATTACTCGGAGCCTTTTCTTAACAAAGCTTTGCAGACTGTTTAAGTGGGGGAAGGAAGACTCAGATGTTTCCCTTCCTCAATTTTAAAAAATCAGACCAAATTTTTTAAACAGATATAAGAAATAAATCTCTATTAGAACCTGTCAGTCCTTTAAGGTCTGAACTTCATGGCTTTTTTAGCTGACTCAGGATCTTTTTATGTTTTAACTGTCACATTAATTTTCAGTTGAGTATTATTAAATGAGCAATACCATTATGGCAAAATTGGTATTATTGTAATTAAATAATATGAGATATATACAAAGGAAAATAAATTAAGTTAATCAATATTCTTTTGATTTAAATGCAGACATTAAATCCAAATACCTAAGTGAACTTGACAGTGTCTGTTGCTTCGTCTGCAAGTAAATTCTTACTTCTTCTCTACAGCACTGGAACATAAAGGTGCTGCCAATATGCGGATAAGCGCTGTGCATTACATGAAACAGCAGTGCATTAATGCTTTGTGTTGTAGTGGAAAAATCTCAATTTAAGACCTGAAGAGCAATAATAAAGAGGAGGAAACCTCGTAGTTACCATTTGTAGCAGCGCTGGTGGGACTTTTTTCCAAGTGAGGTCAAGGAAACAGATTGGAGAACTACATTTACAAGGCTTCTCCTATTCAAGCACAAAAGGAACAAGCCCATCGTTCTCCTTGGAGTTAATAAACTATGTTCTGTTCAAACTTAGGTGGCTGTTGTGCCCATGTCACTGAGGGTGCAATTTGTCTTACAAAAAAACCAAACAAGTTTCTCACTTAATGAGAAAGCCCTGAAAAGCCACGGCATTTATACAATAAGTTAGATAAAGAGTATATGCTGCTCTACACTTCTCAAACACTCCTGCCATTGAGACCCTGTGCAGACTCACGCTGGGCTTAAACTGTCCAGCGATGGGCTGCCACCAGCGGATGGTCCTGCATCCTGCTGCTTTCCTCGTGTCCATCCGCATGCTCCTGATTCAGTGGCTGTGTGGTAAGGCTGCTATTCTGATGGAAAATTAATAGTCTTCTGGTGGATTAATTTTCTGTCAGATCAACTCCCCCTGAGGTCGCTCAACTGCCATAGCTGGTGCAGGGGAAGCGAGAGAAATGTATGGTTATGGGTTGCCTTTCAAAAGTGGCCTGCAACTAAACTGGAGTAATTAAACATCTTGCTCTCCTAAAACCTCACATATTCAGGGCTTATTACTCCTAAAAGAGGTTACAATACCTGTTGTTTTCCCTTTCTACAAAAGGACAGGCCCTCTTAGCATTAGGAAGTATTTTTCTGTGCCATACATAACTCCATTGTGGAATTCACTGCCACGACTGTGAGAGCCAGGAGTGCAAATGGGTTCGAAAACCAAATAGACAAGTGCCCAGCCATCAGTGGCTATTAAACAAAATCGCTCAGATTATTGTCTAGTTCAAGAAGACCCTAAATCGCTAACCATCAGGAATGGGAAAACATACCTTATATCTTACACTCACTTCTTAATTTTTTCTACTGTCTTTTACAATTTCTTTAATGATCATTCCTGCCTATCACAGAAAACAGCATTATGGTGTTAGGGATCCTCTTCATCTTAGGCAGTATGACAGTTCTTATATTGATGCACCTACATCTCATAGGAGTTTGCCACCTCATCTGTAATCAGTGAGTCCCTTAGAGGAAAACGCAGTGCAACCACTAGCATTCTCGCCATGCCACTCACAAAGCTCTACAAATGCTGCACTCCTCTATAAAGAGTTGCTTGCAAAATAAAGCCTGAAAAGGGGAGGAAAAAAGAGATGCATGAAGCTGGATGTCTTCAAAAAGAAATATAGAGCAGAAAATATACAATGCCTGCAAAGACAGTTGCTTTTGGACCAAAGAGAAAAAATGTCATCAGAAAAGAGGGTATTTTTTACTCAAACAATAAATAGGAATAAATATTAAAAAGAACTACTAATTTTGAAATGAATGCAGTTTAGATTTCAGATTTGATTTAAACTTCACCTGGTCCATTATCTTAAGCTTTTGCATGAAGATTCAGGTTTAGATGGATCAAGTTTCTCTGCAAAAGAGGCCTTCAGGTCTCACTAAGCCGGCAGGGATGCAGTCACAGGTTTCAGTACTGCTGTTCACCCGAGCCCCCATTCCACGGGACATCAACCTGCCTTTCGCTCTAGAAACCAGGATGCCATGAAAAACAGATCCTCAGATTAAAGCAGGTGCTTGAGTCCTCTTGAAGAAGGATGCTTTCTTCAAAATGAAAACAGAGGATTAGTGTGGACTCAGCTCAGAAATGCCTACCTTAAATATGCAGGCAGGAAACACGGTCCTTTGATGTCCAGCCTACTGCCAAGAGAACAAGACCTGCAGGATGGCTCTTCTGACTTGCATTTGAATTTATCTGTGACGGGGAGAAGTAAAGCAGGGCGGAGCATTGTTTGACAGACACTCCCACCCATCAGAAACATCACCCGCTGCCTGCAAACCCCACCTGAGCCCCAAATCCCACCTCAGCCCCAGGTTCCCTCCCACCTCCCTGAGACATAGCCGCAGCGCTGGTGGCCCCAGCGCCTTCCCTGCAGCAAGCCCCAGGCTGGGGAATGACAGCAGGTAAATTAGGAGTGGCAAAGCTTTTACAAGCACATTACAGAGCTGGTCACAGAAGACACGAGGGGGGCAGGAGGGAAAGGCAGGACAGAGTCTGCAGACAGCTTTAGCACCCACAGCGCACAGTGCACACTTACCGACTGGGAAGGAGAAAAGCAGTCCTATATTTAGCGAAAAAGGCAGATAGGCTCTCTTGAGAAATGCTCGCTGCTTTGAAAGGTTAATACAAAGCAACAGCCTCGTCCGTGCCCTTCCGCGGAGGCCACCGGCGGTCCCCGCATTCCCCCGCTGTCACCACCTTCTCCGCTCCCTCGCCTGCCAAGTGCTCGGGCTTGTCGCAGAAGCCTCTGCTCGCTCTCTCGGAGAGCCCCGCTCATTTACTGCTGACCTGACATGCAACACCCATGCACATCTTGGCCGCTGCCATTTATGAGCACGGACTAGGAAGGAAACCTAATTGTTTGGTAATTTTATAATTGGTGACTAAATTTGGATTATTCAGGCTCGTTCTCCAGAAGCAAAAGGGCACTTCCTGAGCCATCACACTGCAGAGTTTGTGCAGTCTGCTGAAGTCATGGACCTGAACTCAAGCCTGCCTCTTTCTCTGTAAAGCTATTTTTGCTCTGCCTAAACGCTAAGAATTCAGAAAAGCCGTACAACGTGCCCTGCAGCTTTACTCCTCTTTTTCCGCTGACACATTTTCCTCCACCCTTCCCAGGAGCCCACAGCAATGAGGTGAAGGGAAGGCAGAGAACTGCAGAAGTTTCCCTTTTCTGCAGGGAGTGGTTCTGAAGAGCCGTAGGGGATGGAGACCGGCTCTCCCTCCACACATCGGAGCCGCAAGGAAGAAAGATGCTTTCTGGAGGAGAACGGAGCCACCCTGCAGGGACAAGGGCTCCTGGTTGTTCTCTTCCCTCTTGCCGCCATGGCTGGGGAGGGTTTAATGTTGCTGTTTGGCGCCAGGTGTCCCCACAGCGAGGGACAATTGAAGCTCAGAGGGTGAGGTGTTCTGCCCTCTCGTGTGCCTGATTTCCTGACCGACCCGTACGTCTGTGATCTCCACCTCGCCAAGGCTTAGCACCATTCCGCAGACACAACTTGCTCACCCAAGCAAAGGAAGACAGGGAGCTGGTTGGAAAAAGCTTTACCTTCACACAAAATCTTGCTTCTGTTCCCACCCATAATGTAAATTGTCAATAGAAAATCTCAACATTTAGTAATCTGTTTTCAATTTAAGGGAGTCTCCTCACAAAAAGTTATTTTTTTAGTATGGCAAACATTTTTTGAGACTATATTGGGTTTCAGTAAAGACCAGTGGTTCCATATAAAATAAAGTTTCCTTAGACCCACTCTTAAGTGCTAAGCTCACTTTGAGCACACCAAACTCCATGGGTGATGCAAATCCTTCCTTTTTTTCTGACCAGTCTTACATATTTTCCCTAATACATAGTCTGAGTCATCCTTTTTCTTTTGGCTTATTTCTTTGGTCACCTGCAGTAATTCTTTTCTTTCTGTTACTAATTTAAAAAATATCATCATTATGTTTTAAAATAATTTTAAAGTATTTTTGGCCCTCCTCTTACACTGTGTATTTCCAACTCTATGTGTCTTCTCATTAAAGCTGGCCTTAAGCCAAAAGTAGTTTTTCCTAACTTTTTGGGCTATCCCTCTCCTTTGTTCATTGAACAGGCTTTTTATTTGTTCTCTGTTCTTCCATGGAGTATTCCCTGTCTTGCCTATGTTGTTCAGCGAGAAATGTTCACTCTGAGGACTTAAAAGGAAGACAAAGGATAAATATAACTCAGAACCATCACCGTGACCTGTAATAATCCAAATACACGAGCCAGGCACACACACAAACCTCCACTGCACACAACTTGAAACAAAAACATGACATTACTTTAACACACATTATCTGTGAACTCTTTCATGATTCTGCAAGCTTTATGTAAAAGACTACGGAGAATATAAAACTAAGCCTCTGTAGGGAAGAACAGGAGAAAATTCTGGATCAGATGTAGCAGAAACACTAGGAACCTTGCCCAGAACAGTCTTTGCCTTTTTGCAAATTGCACTGTGGTGTGGTTAATTTCTTATCTATTAATGCCCAGATCCTCTTCCCCACTGTTGCTATATAACCATTTTTTCTCTGGGCTTTGATTGATAAAAGTTTGGCTTGGAATTTTTTTCCTCTTGTTGACATAACTTTATGACGTTGAACTTCCTCTTGGAAGTTGCAGGTTTTGCTAGAATTCTCCACTGCCTTTGGCAGCTTCAGTGCTCCAAAACTGTAACGTTCCACAAATGGCAGTAATAATCTAGTTGAAAATTCCAGATCATTCATGAAAACAAAATACAAACAAAATTGAATACAGATTTAGTCTTGGCACACGGGCATCTGCATAAATATCTTCATTAATTCCTAAACTCAATTTGATGATATCAGCCCTGAATTTCACATCAACTACCTTATTAAAAAGCTTATGATCGCTTCAAAAGTACAGAACCTTTGCAAAGTTTGCTCTGTTTTCTAAAAATTTATGTTCCCCACAGTATATCAACCTGTTACCATCTGAATGTTTACAGAATAATCTCTTCATTTGCTTTTCGCTACGCTAGATATTGAAACGAGACAAACTGGCCAGCAGCTCCCTGGCTTGTTTACTTAACCATTTACGAAGAGGAGATCTCAGCAGAAATACATGCTGGTATTGCCCCTTATCATATCATCTGAGTGGCTCTGCTTTTCCCCTCAGGACACTCCAGTCCAAATCTCCAGGTCCAGCTTATTCTGAAGTGTTTTGCTTATCTGGAGACTCGGGACTTTGTTATTATGAGTAATGAACAATACACTGCTTTTCCTCATTAGAGCCCTGTGTGCAAACATTGGCTTGGTGTGAGCTCCGGGGGCCGGGAGCAGGGAATGGCTCCCGCTGGGTGTCTCTCAGCACCAGCGCTAGTTTCCTGCTTGTCCCACCAAGCCCCAGCTCATTCTCTGGGGAGCGTGGACCAGCGCCCCGGCCCCACTCGCCTTCTCTGAGTGACTGTGCAATGGAAGGAGGATTCTTTGCTGAACAAAAAGCTGTTTTCAGGTCACGTTTGGCCACTTAGCAATTATTCTTCTATGCATATCGCATTGTAAAATGCGTTCAGCATTTTGTAAGCCTAGCGCACCAGTGGCAATACCAGGGTTAAGGACTTCTTGACACCCAAGAACTGGCTCCCAGCTCTATCAAAGGCAAACCTCACTTCTACACCAGTTTACACCACCCTAATCCCAGCGCCAGGGGTGGGAACTCGTTCATCCAGCGCTGCTGCCAAACCACTCGCGCTGTGGAACCGCAGTCCAAAACATACAACGTTTAATTGCAAAACTTGCTTAGGCAGCTGCTGAAAAGGAGAGACAAGTTGCTTACACATGCATAGTCCTGAATGACCTATCTTATGCAGACCTCAAGATGCTTCATAAATATCATCTCAAACCAAATATTATTTAAACCTTCTAAAAAGAAACCACATCTCCGAGAGTCAGAGCTCCAGTTCACATGCACCAAGGCAATGAAGCGGGTACTGACATCCACCATCCATCTGCTGCTCAGCCGTAGGGTACAGCACCTGCAGTGAGGAAAGCTGAACAACATCTAAAGCGACTTCTGGACCTTACAGTTTCTGCCCCATACTTCAAAGGAAACTGAAATGGCACCACTGTACACTCTCAGGCAGGGCCTTAACTCGCTCCTGCTTCAGTTCACCAAATGCAGCCAAAAACATGACTAAGTTGTGTTCATTTTAGGACAGCGATGTTGTAGTCTCTACAGGGAATATGGTTTTTAAGCTGAGAGCACAAGACATTGCTTCTGATCGCCTGGAAGCCCCTGTCCTGAATCACAGCTCTCCTGTGGACAACACAGTACTGCCACCAGCTTGCTCCCCTACTTGCGCATGTTTCCTGTTCTGTGCTTATCACTGTGCTGTTACTGCTCTCCCCTTACGTTTTAACAAAAATCATAACCTTATTTAGCATTTTTCTACTGTATTCTTCTAGTTACTATGATGTTTTCAAAGTTTCTTTTTTTCTTCCCCAAAATATTGTTATAGCCTGGAGAAAGAGTTTGACGGCAAGATGGGCCTAGCTTTGAACCCAGGGTGGAGAAACTTTTGATACGCTTCCAGACCATTTAATTCTCTGGTCAGGTCTCTCAAGTAGCTGAAAAAAACAACTTTCCCAGGCCCCACATGCCTATGAGATGTAGGAGAGTAAAGCACCCAGTCTTTCTGAGAGGTAAGGTGCTGATTACACAACTTTCAGCACATCCTGAAAGCTGATTCCACAAACTAATATTGCTTTTGGCGTCACACGGAGTTCTTCACATAGCCTTTTCAGGAGAAAGCAAGCACAGGAAAGTGAGGGTTTTTTAATATAACTTGCAAAGAAGAGAAGTATGGAGTTCAGAAATGAGACCAAACAACCCAAGATCCAGCTCAGATTTAGCCAAATCTCGGCCACATCATTCACGACATTTTGTTTCTGTTCTCTCCATTCAATGTGGTCATGCATTAAAGGTTGCTCTGCAAAACCATATTAAATGAATTTTTACACTCTCTCCTCTAGCTAGTAGCCATGGAAGATGGATGCAGTGCAGAACTGCAATATTAACTGCTATACTTGGGCAACAGAAAATTACTCAGATGCAAAAAACTCACAGGTGTCAAAACTACTCCTCAGACAAAACTTTGTCTTGCCAAAGTGATGCCATGAATGGTTCTAGGTACACACAGCAGGTAGGAAGACAGCCTGTCTTTCTGCAGCACAAATAACTGAGACTAACTTGTATAGCTGATCAAAAATGACCAAAACTTCAGGGCACGTCTTAGAACAATTCTGTTGTTAAAACAAAAGTTGTTGGTTAGACACCAAAGCATGCTGAACAAGTAAAACCTTTTACTACAAAAACAAATAATTCCCATATATATATGTGTGTGTATATATATCCATATATATTTTTTTTTAAAAAATATATATATATTAAAAAATATATATATATATGTATGGAAAAGGAGACAGGGCAATGCAAATTTCCCCTCTAAGCTGAAAGCAAAATTTTCGTTATTGGCAGTTCTTTCCCTGCTAGGCTACCTTTGAAAAATAGCCTGGCTTTCCTTAAAATATAACATAGTAAAAGGACTTTTCTCTTCACACTTTTCATATTCAAGCTATCCCAAAACAATTTACCAAGCAGGCCGCCACAGCAGCGGCCGTATACCAAGATACAGCCTCCTGAATGCTGATTTGGAATAACGTAAGAAGGACCTCGAGCCCAGATGGGGTGGGAGACGTCTGTGCAGCTCCCCCCCAAAGCCAGCACCCCTGTGTGGCGCTTCCCTGCACCCACCTCTCCCCAGTCCTCACAGGGGAGCTCGTCCCTCTCAGCGCCTCCTCTTCCCCTCTTGCAATGGAGAACGACTGTAACTCGGGATCACTTCACCAATGCCGCCTGGAAGCCAGAGAGACCTGAAAACGCATGGAAGCCACTGGCCTCCCCCGCGCTCCTTGCTCCAGTGATATTCCCAGAGCAGTGCGATTCCTGTAGCATGGCTGTGATACCGGAGAGCCCTAGGCATGAGCGGAGAGCTCTCTCTGCCAGGCGCTGCACAAACAGCATAAATTCAGAGTTTACTGAAAAAGCAACCAGAACCTGAAATGGACACCCCCTTCCTCCAGAGCAAAGGAAGGGAAAATAAATAAGTGAGATATACATAAATAAAAGTCAGCAGAGGAATTAGTGTCTAGCCTAGAAAGTATTTCAGAAACAGGGCGAGCCTCTAAAAATGATAGCTTGAGAGAGAAGCACAGTTGCCAGGAATCAGAGACCGTGTTCCCACCAGATTTAAGATGTTTTAACAAAATGCAATTAATTTCCTCTGTCCTGAAAGAACATTTAAGCATTGTTTTAAACAGTGGGAATTTTTCTCAACCTTCAACTCGTGCCTGTTTTCACCCTTGGCTCTGGAGACACAGGCTCTACCCTTGGAGGAAAAAAAAAGAAACAGGCTCAAAAAAAAAAAAAAAAAAAAAGCCAACAGGTTCATTTCCAAGATGAAAGGCCATTTGTGAGCAGGTCCTCTGGTTCAGCACTAAGCCTTTGCAGCTGGAGACCACACAGTATTTTCCCCGATAGAGTGGAGTACAGAGGTGGACATCATCGAAGGTGGCCCATTGGCAATACACTACCGGGAACATTTAATCACCCTGCTCCTTTCCTGCATGTTCACCTCTATCAGGTATTTAAGCTAACATGGAGAGGATGGAGACCATATTCTTATGCTAAGCCTGTGAGGAGGACAGGAACCACAGGTTACTGTCCAGGAAGGTTACTTGCCCGGGAAGATTCGCCGGGTGGTTTCTCAAGTCTGCCTTTCTTCAACAGCTAGACACCCAGGAAAGTAAAGAGCACCAGGGACTTCTCTTTTGATGCCTGTTACTTCTATGATGAAGAAAGATGATGTTGAAAAATGGGTTTTCAAAAATGGAACAGAGTAAATCCAAGGAGGACAAAATCATGATACCTAGTGAGAAGCTATTGATCAGTAGTAGAAACAGATTAGAAAGTTTATTATTTAACTTGCTTTTGCTGCACACTTTGGCATCTGAGCCATGTATTACGCGGGATAGCTTTTTTCCAGGCCTTTTTCTGAGCATATTGCTCCCAAGATGGTGTTCCTGAATAACCCAAGCCACTCATCCAGAGGCCTTTTCCAGCAGCAACGTCTTCAGAACCAGTTTGGAAAGCAAATTTGCTTATAATGATTCAGTGTGCTTGTCTGGGACGTCGAGGAGCTGCAGAACTCCTGTGCCTTTGATGTCCGCGACACGCAGTCAAATGGAATGGGTTTGCTCTAGAAGTACTGTCCCAAAGCCAGTGCAGGTGAGACAAGCGCACGCCTCATAGGAAGCACAAGCGCTGCTGATTTTTGATGCTTCTGTCGCTTAGATTTTTCCAGAAATCTCTCCCAAAGCAAACCCTTTTCTTCCCTTGTGTAAAACAGGGCTTGGCACTAACAAATCCAACATAAACCAAAGGGTTTGATTAGTGTGATGTCCTCTTGTTGCCAAAGGAATATCAGACAGAAACTACCTGTTTTTTTTTTCCTGAAGGAAAGCAAGTTCCAGAAAAGTTATACAGCACAAATTTAAGAAAAACATTACATTATCATGCAACTGATCGCAGTTTCTTATCACATTAGGTATTCAAGGCGTTCCAAACTGACTCTCACGGTAACACTTGTAAACCATATTAATCATCATTTTAGAATACATTTATCTATGGATGGCAACTAACTAATTACTCAAGAGTTCAGTGAGCTAAAAAAAATAACTTTTTTCCCGAGAGATAAATACCCGGTGTCCAAAATATGTCATTAAAATACACATCCAAGCATTAAAAAATATGTTTAATAAAATGTACTTTCCCAAGCCAGTAACTCTTAGGACCTAAAGCATGTATTTTTGTAAGGATGGATTTGCTAATCTAAGCATTTTTATTGTAGATGTCTTTTTATTTTTATTCACTGGCGCCGTAGTTTGCACAAGAATCCATAAATCTAGCATGCTGTGTTTCTTATATCCCCAAAATTCAGCATTACACTCCTGAGGCTCAACATGGTGAGTACACCAGTGAGCGCTCAGCAGCACAGAGCACGTTTTTGAATCCACTGCCTATTTGCGGACGCCATTCTGCACCTGTGGTCATAGGGCAGTGCCACTGACAGCCTTCAGCAGCTTTATGCCAGCACCATTAGATGGGTATCTAGACCGCATCAAAACACAGGTCAAAAAGAGCAGCTTGCAGGGATGCAAACTAACTTCTCATTTGCCTCACGTGCACGGACTGTGTTTATGTATTGGCCTGTCAGCAGCGTTCAGGTGACCTTCAGCCTCAACTGTACGCCACCTGATGAGGTGGTGCTTGTGAGATCCAATTAATTCTGCCCCGGATTTTGAACCTCTTCTCGTTTACGTGTCAGTATCAGCAAAAGAAGCAATAATGAGAGTGGAAAGAAGAGGGTTCTGCAATGCTGTCTTAGATTTGGGGCATCTCCCAGCACTTAAGGAGTGTCCCTAGCTGAGATTTCCAGAGGGACATCAATCTGAAGCAAATAGGTGGTTGCTATGAGCGTTAGCGCTGCTCCCAGCCTCTGCTTGTTTTCCTCACTGCCACAGCCTGAGAAGAACGAAGTAAATGACTCAGCTTTCTCCACACACGTATAATGGCATTTCCACCGTCCCTGCAAGATCACAGCCTGGTGACGTGTGAAACTTCGGATCGCTGCTCAGGGAATCTCCGCCATTATGAAATTAGGCTTCTTCACAAAGACTTTCAACTCCCAGGACATTTCTACAATGAATATAATCATCAGCCCCATTTTAAAGATGTCAGCTGATGCAGGTAACAACTTGCAAAAGGTCACACACGTGGGTTGGTCTTCTGTGGCAGATCCACTCAATGCCAGGCAAGTACTTAAAGTGCAAGGCTCTCATGAATTTAAAACTGAATTTCCACTATATCCTGTATCGGAAGTCACGCTGAGGAGTACTATTAAAATTAAATTCAGCCCAAAGTCTTATGGTTAAAATAAATTTTAAATGGATCCTTTAAAAAAATACAGGAGCAAATAACAAGATCTGCAATAAGGCAGAGAAAATTAATTACCTAGGCAGACTCCTTTTCAAGTCCGTGACTCATGCCAGCATATAAATGTCTGCGTGAAGCCAGCTCGTAATGCTAATTTTGTTGCTGTAAGAAAATCATAACCTTCTCTGTAAAAAATGAGCGCGTACCTTGCTATTGATTTTCCAAGAGTCTGACTGGCAGCATGCTGTACTGTAACTGCAGATTTCTGCTAACGCTCTAAAATGTTTTGCTAAATTTTGTTCTTTCAACGCAGATACGAGACTCCTGGCCGTGCCGCAGTCAGCCTCAGCTGCACAGAACTTGTGGCCACATCCGCTTAACTTGCTCCCTTTTACTGAATATAGACATGGCAAGTGCATTACTTAATAGGTCAAAAATCCCACTCCATATAGTGGCAATAGCACGGTACCAAGAGTACGAAGAGTAGGAGTAAGAAAAAAAAAGATGCATTTTTCTTAAAACCAGTCCGTGGTTCAAACTGTACCCTCCCTTTCCCTCCCCTGCCAGAAGCTGATGTGTTTATCAGCCGGTGCTGGCACGGGGTCGCAGCACTGCGGCGCTGACAGGGTTTCTGAAGGAGCCGGCCCTATCTGCCTCCCCGAGACCCCTTCTCGGAACAATTGCCTCTTACCACAGAGTTAATTTAGACTCATGAGCTACCAGCTGGAGGTATCTGCTTTTTATATAAGAATTACCAAAGTGTTCCTTGGGATAAAAAAATCCTAATGGAGCACAACAGGAGAAAGCAAATGTGTCCGATGCTCCATATGCACAGCTGTGCTGGCCCACGCAGTGGCAAAAGCCACATGTGCCACTGCAGAAAGTACACATTACAGTGGCAGCGTCTCTTTTAGGGGTCACGAGCTCATTAAACTGGGGAAAAAAAACCATGTGTGCACTGACATGGGTGTTTCTCTCCGCTGGAGTCAGGCAGAGCCCAGCCAGCGCAGGGAGGAGGGAGCTGCCACGGTGGGTGCAGCCAGGCTGCGCCACCCCAAAAGCTGTCACTCCTCTTTGTCCTCCTCGGTAAATCCCTGGCAGCGGGTGGGATGTCGGCATCGCGCTGACAGTAGAGATGTAATCAAGATGAGGACCTTGTTGTGGCGGGCCCTCTTCAAACATGTCGCCGCACAATGTCCCTGCTGAAGGGGCCTGAAGCACCACGTCTGACAAGGCACTGAGCATAGCAGAGGTTTTCGGCCAGCATGCTGAGAGCCGGTCAAGTGTCCTGGCAGCCCCTGGTGTGCCACAAGCTGCCTTCCCATTACCCAAAGCAAAAACAGTGCAAGAAGAAGGACAGGATAGGGAAAAACACCTCCTTGCCACCAATGCTCTCTCCTGCCTGGCCTGCCCCGTGCCTATGGCAGCGTGCACAAGGAGCGAGGCTCAGCACGGTGAAAGCCAAAAGCAGGGGGAAAATGCATCCCGCTGCGCCCAGCCTCACCCCAGACACTGGGCACCCAGCGGACCAGGTGCACTGGTACAACTGGTCCAAAGTTCACAGGGCCCCGTGGAGCAGGGAAGGGGCAGGAGATGGAGGCACCTGCCCCTAGCCCACTCTGCAAGGTGGCCAGGCTGGACCCAGGCATGGCCGCAGGGGAAGAAGAGGTGAATGGAGAGCAAGACAAAGAGCGTGCGTGCTTCACGGTGTACCACACAAACACAGCACAATGCAGCGTTCGCACCCAAACCAGCGCAGATCTAAGCGGGTACATTTATATGATGCAGTGGCTGATGGTGTGAAGGTCCTAGCCTGCTCCTCCAAATCAGCCCAGCCTTATCCCAAAGTGCCAAACCCAAGTCGCATCTGGAGGCAACACGGGCAGCAGCATCTCTGCATCCCATTTCCTAGGCAATGCAGACACAGCACTTACATCCCTATTTATATGACTGTGATGTAAAAAAGGAGAAAAGAAAAATTTAGAGGAGTTAAAGGGAAAGATAATTACAGCATGTATTCTTTTTATTTCAGTAAAAATGACATATTTGGCATTTTCCTAAGCTGATCACAAAGGTGAAATGTTTGGTTAGTAAACTCATGAATTCCTTGCATGTATTCTCAGAAAGTGAAACAGAACATGGCCGGTGTTGCCATAGATCGATTTTATGACTGTTAATGCTTTTTATTCATACCGCTGTCTCAGACTTATACACATATGGAACAATCAGTCAACTGGGCAAATATCAGCATTTCCAGCTAAAGTGGAATAAAATAATTTGATGGATGTTTCAATGTTTCTGTAGCAAATCAATAATATGTATTTAAATTGTTGTTCAGACTTCAAAGCTAAGATGAACGAGGACAATCTTACTTCTTTCCTGTTGCTATGATTTCAGGCTGTACCTTTTAAATAAGACCTGGCATGTGCAATTCACATTGCACAGAATAATTTATACTTAAAAGCTACAGATCTTATTTTCAGAGCAACGTGCCAGCCATCTCCATACAATACGTTACATTGATTTGGCCTGTTCATCTCAACCGCGGCAATTGAAAAGCAACCGCAGCGGTCTGTTATGTGGCTTGAATACCTTCTTCATCATTGCGTTGAGACAACATGGCACTCGTTTGCACCAACTGTTCAGCACGCCGGGGAAGATCTATGGTACTGCAGGCTCCTGCTCAGGAACCTCTCCCATGCTAGACACCTTCCAGAAACCAGGACAATTCTGGGGTTTGCGATCAACTCGCACAAACTTATGGTCATTTTCTTCGTGTCCATTAATTTTGTCAGTGTCATTTCACAAATACAAAGAATTTTGGTCTTTAGCTCAAGTCTGTTGACATATTATTAAATTTTGTGGGAAGCCAGAGGGATAAGAAGCAGAGTACAAGTGAGGGGTTTCATCTGGCAATGTTCTATAACACTTTTATGGATGTATTTATTCAACTAGTAAGCTCTTTGCTGGATATATTATTATATATGTGATTTATTTATTGTTTGCTGCTCTGCTCAAGGTGAAATTTTTTAAAGGCTTTATTCTTTATAATTAGAAGGGCGAGGGATGGATATTTTTTACACAAAACAGGGATGTGGCTTTTTAAATACCTGAGAAAATATTTGCATTTGTAAAACAGGACAACCACGAGAGCAGGAATCAACAACAGCACTGCAAGTACATTGTCAAGGACATAGACCTTAAGAAGGCCATTTAGCTTGTGTAGCCTAGGCCACGCTTGGAGATTTACACTTGCAGAGAAAGGTTGTATCGTTTCCCTCCTAAGCAATGCAAAAAACACCCAGTTATTAATCTGTGTTTCTGAAATGCGTAAAGAAAACAAGATGCCTCCAAGTCCCAGATGCATTCCACAATGCCCCCACTTTGCTGTTTTCACCACGCCGATTCCAACAGTATACCAACACCTCCTCTCCTCTGCGCCCACCGGCAATAAAGCACCAGGATCCTCTCTTTGATAGTGAGCAGGACTGTGTTTCTCTGCTGCCAGGAGATTACTAGCTCCACTGAGGCAGAAGCTGATCCTTTGGAGGGCCCTGCAGCTCTGGCATGCTGCTCGAACCTTCATCCCACAAGTACTATCAAACAGCAGCAACAGAGAGGTGCACAGCTCAGCTGACATCTGCAGCTTTAAGTATAAGCACCAAGCAGGCCTATTACGAAGCGAACACAGGAATTAGTTGTGCCCAAATGCTGCTCCCAGATCTCTGGTGTAAGGTGACTTACCCTGACTGAAAGAGGGAAATGAGCTAGGGAGCTGGAGAGATGAGTGGGACAAAATCCTTTGGCATAATTGATGGCTGTTTTCACCTGATCTTCATGTGATGAAACTGAGCTTGTGACTCATTACATAAAATTACATTTCCAAACTGCCCCAGGAGAGTAAAGAAGAGCAAAAAAATTACACAGAAACGAAAAGATCTGGTTTTCAGCAGCAGGTGGGCACTGTAAGGGACCATGAGAAGAAACAACAGCCATGAAGGTATCTGAACTTCAGCCAATCCTACACTTCATTTAGCTAACAGTATATCCCTTACCAAAGGCTATGAATTTCTGACTTGTAAAGAAAAAGATCATCAAAAAACATTCAGAATTGTAGAGGCAACAGATTCTTAAATGAAGATTCTTCAGCTCTTCACTTCTATCAGGCATCCATCCACTTCTATCAGCTGGATTCTGTCATACTGGTATTAAGAGCATATCCAAAAAAATCAGGAGAGGAATAGCAACACTCTTATGATGTCAGGCAATAATAAAAGAGAGAATTTACAAAGCATATCTAGACAATAAGTATATGTTCTTCTTTTTCAGCTGATTAGTGAATTTGGAGATTTGTTGTGCTTTCTCGTGAGACAGAATAAGTGTACACCGATACTCAGCTTTCAAACAAGTGAAGTCGGTGGCCATTCCTCAGTTCTGCTCAAAAACTCTATCTGGCCTCTTTGCCAACAGTTTTACAGCTGTTTGTAGTGTCTTCCAAAACTCATTGGAAAATGTAGAGCTTAAATCTTTCCCTTCTGGACTGGTTAAGCAATTTTTAGTATCTTAAGCAAATGGGACAAACTTTGAATGAGAAGACAGAAATGATGAACCCTCTGTTCCCAACTTCTTCATGCATAGAAAGAAAACCCAGATACCCACCTACAGAAGAGGTCCAGACATGACTTCCTTCCCCTCGCTGTGTTTTTTCACAGCTAATTGAAGAAACACGGAGCTTTTAAACCCAAGTTTAGTTACAACCATGTCAGCCTGTCCCAGTCACTATATTTACAATGATGCTAATACTATGCCCTTTCACTAAATGCTTCCACTGTCACTTTTAAAAGTTTCCTTTGAATGTGAAGAGATTAGTCTTCTTTTTTATCATGTCTATGTATTCAAATTACTTTGTTTTCTTAACTGCTCTTCACAGATGCCATATTTTTTGCTATAGTATAAAGGAAACTAATGTGTATCATTCTATTGCAGTTAAAACCTCAGTTACACACTTTTTTTTCTTGCTAGGAGCGTTATCAGTCAACTTGCTTACATATAGCCCATGATTTGTCTGTAAAAATAGCCCCAAGAATTTAGCAGTAATGCAGGCTATATATACACGTGTGAATAGATATGACATCAACCTTCAAGTCCCTCTCTTCCTGTAATCCCTTTATTTTGATCCTCCATGTGGTTACTATACTAAAGCAACACATGAAGAGCTCAAGAAAGATATCTGGTGTACACACAGTCAGGGATATTCCCTGTTGGAAGAACGCTGTAGTCCCAGTGAGTGACATAGACTGAAGCAATACAAACACGTTTTCTGCCAGATCCTCATTTTACTATGAGGTTGGTGGAATGGAACAAATACAATTTAAGACACTCATTCATAACTAGTCATTTCGTAAAAGCACTCTTTTGGTAAGGAAAAATCTTTCTGAATGAAAGAAGGACAACATGTTAACAAAATAAAGTACTGCTTCATTCAGGAAACAGGGTCAACCCCATGCTAGCCTTTTGTGTTTGGAGATATTTGTGGCGAAGATACTATGATAAACTTTGCACATCTTCAGTATCCTACACTGTGATACCCGAAAGTCTTTCACTAACAAAGATCTGACACACGTTGAAGATAGGCCCACATGAGTCCTTTCATTGTAGACTCGTGCCCAGGGAAGTTAAGTGGGGTTCTTGGCCACAAAGCCATTTGTGGCATAGTTGGAAAGAAAAACCCCTGCAATATTTGGTTTACCACTCTATCCAGTCACCAGTCCTCGTGTTCCCCTGAGGCCATTACATTTCAGTCCCTAAATTGTTATTTCTCATTCTGTGTTCCTGATATTATCTTGATGTTCTTGTCATATTTTAATAACCCCCACAGGACAGATAAACTGTTCTGATGGTCTCAAACTAATAAAAGAAAGGTTTCTTATCGGGTGTAGAGGACATTCCTCAGAAACTCATTAACAGTTACAGCAATTCACTCAATTTTCCATGGATTTGTATTTGCTATGACATCAGCCTTGCTCCTTGCATATTAAAAAATGTCACATCTGTTAAATCCCAAATAAATGGTAATTTTCCCTCAATTACTGTCCGGTTTGATAGACATTACTTCAAAGATACGTATTGTGGGATGCAGCGCAGTAATACATCTGTTGGGTTCAGGCAATCTCTCCAACTCTGGGGCAATGTCCATCCTCCCTATTTTTGTCACAGAGGCTAAATACTGACCTAAACACATCCTCGTATTTCAGGTACCACTGTGCCCTTAACAACCCAATCCTTCTTTGTATAATCTCTTCTCCTCCCATCACAGACTTTCTCTAGTCCCAGAGAAAGCCAGCGAGGTCCTCAGCTGCTCTTTCTTATTCCTTGCTCCCACATCTGCCTCTGACACGGAGGCTGCAGAAAAAGAAAACCTCCCCAGCCTGGACTGCTCTGCTGCTGATAGCAGTGATTCATCCAGGACTTCTCAGCAACCACGAGCGAACAGCATTTCAGAGATGAGACTTGCATTCATGATTACGAAAGAGTTGAATGCTACGGCTTATGTGGTTTTTCAACTTTCGTAGCTGTTGTCATCTCAAAGTACGCTCCAAGGCAAAAGGTTGGGTTTATACAGGCAAATATATACGTACATATATATACACACACATATTTGAACCCTGACACTTCAAATAGTATAAATGCACAACCCAAACCTTCAGCTAACAAAAGGTAATGGATATGAAGTTTGTGTGTGTTTGTACACAAATGACAGTTTTTATATGTTTACAGGTTTTCTCACAGTATAATTCTTACCAACTCACCAGGTCATATCAGTGACTTTCTGCAGTATCAACAGTCTTGAGGACACTGGGAAAGCAGAAATTATTATTCAAGTATAACAAGATTGTATGGGATAAACATGCGTGGATTTATTTTACCAATGCTGACATAAACCAAACATCTAGGTTTTAGGGCAGGTCGGTACGTCACAAATGAGCAGAGAAGCCTCTAAGCTGTCAGGGTGCTTTTGGACAAAGACATGACAAAACTGATGTTTAAGTTTAGGCTTCCTGCTAGCACTGATGCTTCAAAGCTGGAGGTTCCTGAGTCAGGGGCCCCTGGAAAGGAGAAACAAAACAACCCCAGCAGCTCAGACAGCAAAGGCTCATAAAGCCACAGTCTCCATGACTGACAGCAAAAATGAAGAAAAAGTCCAGAGGAGTAGACAAGGGGGCCCTTGGAATCACAAACAACAAAGATAAATATTTTCTTTCATACACTTGCCAATTTTTGGTGAAACAAATGAAAGAGAAGCTGCCCTTCCACATTTTAGCACTTTTTGCTCTGACTTAATGGAAACAGATTTAGCAGTGTTTGAGAATAAAAGGAATGGAATTTTTTTTGGTTATTTAAAAAAGTTGATTTTGAAGGCAGCAGCCCCAACTCCAACATGAGTTAACGACAGTTTAAGTAGAAGTAAATTTTTTAATTCACTCAAACTATAATTAGGCAATTATAAGCCATCAAGTGGGAGCTCTTTAAAAGCTACCGGCCACAGCTGCTAGCTACCTCCCCTCACTCGGAAATCAGCACCCCCTCAGCTGGGGGATTTAAGCAAACTCTTTTTATCACAGCGAAGTCTAAGTGCTCACGTCTTCAATTACTCAGCTGAGAAATCAGAGAAACCTCTGGGAGCAGGGCAGTAACTTTGTTAGAGCTCCACGTGGATCTGGAAAGGACATATCTGACTGTGCCCAGCAGTTTGAGCTGTTCTTTCTCCAAAGGTGACTGTCAGAGTTTCTAGTTCATATTGCTACTAATTTTCCTCTCCGGGCTGCCAAGATAGCATGCGTTTAAAATGCTGTTCTTCTCTGAAAAATGATTTTAATTAAAATGGTGTCCAGGGGTCTCATATTCTTTGTTTCTCACTAATTTTCATAACACATTTGCTCAGTTTCCAAGCTAATGGGTGCTTTTGCTAACTGCCAGCTACCAAATTAAATACAGTATCTGAAACACCAGGCTTTTTCCTTCGTAAGTCGTATTTCACTGCCACTCCATCTTCTGGGACTGCATAGTCCCTGGAAGGAGGGCATCCTCCAATGTCTCTTAGCATAAAACTGAGAGATGAGCCCTGCCGAGCGTGTCTGACAGAGCACAGCACATGTCCCAGTTGCTGCGCTAGGTCTGGGGATGCAACAGCAGCAAGAACATACTTTAGAGCTTAAAGCAGGCAAGAAGTAACCATTAAGAAATCATCACCAGTGAGCGCAAAACACACAAAGCAGAGCTGTTAGGTGTAATTTGGACACAGCCGCCTTCCCAAAGCAAGCCGTGCTTCAAGGTGCAGTGAAAAGCTGCTTCCAGAGCAGCAGGTTTTTCACTGCAGTTCATCATGTGGCTTTCTTGTTCCATCAGCTCTCCTGCAAGGGTTTCCAAATTCACACTGATTGAACAAAGATGTTAACCTAACAGAAGTAGTATTTCTAACATGACGCAGTCTTGGAATTCTGAATACAAACTGGGTCTTTCACACCAAGTTCTTCTTCCATTCACTTGCTTCTTCAGGAGAAGATTTGTGTTAGTTACTTCAACAGATACATACCATATTTGTTTGCTTTAGAAATGCAGGCTAACATAGAATCATAGAATGGTTTGGGTTGGAAGGGACCTTAAAGATCATCTAGTTCCAACCCCCCTGCCATGGGCAGGGACACCTCCCACTAGACATGCTAAAGCTATACCAGCCAAACCTATCATTAGCCACATCACAGTGAACTTTCCATGGAAATTCTTACTCAGAAGTCAAGAAGATTTAACTTAGCCCACAGGAACAGTCAGCGGGCCCAGATTTTTCCAGTCTTTCCAAAAGGCTACCTTGATGTGTACTTAGCGAACAACAAATGCAGCGAATAAAACATTTCCGACCTTGCAAATTCTCCCTGCTCAGAGACTATGAACTAGAGGAGCAGATGCAGAGGGGCACAGAGCATAAGCTGGGGTCCGGATGACATCCATGTGCAGCACTCCCAGGCACAGAAATGAAAGACACTGCACAAAGCGAAAATACGTACGGTAGATTTCTCAAAAGATCAGAGTGTAACCATAGTTGTAAAAGATATTGTGCAAGTTTAAGATCGACCATTTTGTCGCTGTGTATTGCTCTTCAAAAAAAAAAAAAAAAAACCCCACCGAAAAAAAAGGTACATACTAGCTGCAAGCTAGTCCAGAAGCAGCCTCAGCAAATTGTTCCCCCATGGGAAGTCCAAATAAGGTTCCTGCCATTCCCTCTGTGGGCTCACAGGGGGAGCTGACCCCCAAAGGAAAACTGCTACTCATCGGATTCGATGGATGAAGTAATCAGAGGATGCAGGGTCAGGGGACATGTAGGCAGGAGAGGACAGAATAAGGATGCTGAGGAGAAGGGGGTCACAGGAACCAGCACTTGCACGTTGACAGAGGACACCACTCTCTTCAAGAGAAGTTATGGCTTTATCACTAGCAAATTAAAATAGTTCTTTGCTTTCTAAATGTTTCAGTTAATGTATCAGCCTGACATTTCCATAGCGATAACACAGTCACAATTGCCTCAAAATCACTGTGCACTCAATTCTTAGAAAAAAACTTACTGAAGACGCTGATACAGAGCACAGACGTAGAAGTGCTTCAAGTCATAATTGGAAAGGTATTGCCTGAGGCCTGACCTGTGCACTCAGTTTCTGGATGGATGTGACTATTCCTAGAAGTCAGAGGATAATGTATTCACACCAGGTATGTCAAAACACCCTTTCTAAATCAGTATAGTCCAGTAAAACCAGATTGAGTGGGGACCAGGCATAAGGCAGTGGGTAGATTTCAGGAGGACTCTGGATTGGGCTGCTCTGGAGGAAGAGGTTGGTTACCTCTCCCAAGGGGTTTTTCACAGCCCCTCCCCAGGAGATGGCAACCCCTTCAGGCCTGTGGGGCTCATTTGCTTAGCCAAGGACTCCCCAACTCATGACCAAATGACTCAAACTAAATTAATCCCCGACTTTTGGCTGTCCTGGCTCTACTCAGAAGCAAATCTGAGTAAATACGAGGGCAGGTGGATGTGTAGAAAGTTACAGCACTCATCACGTTTCTCCAGAGCTGGATCCTGAGCCTGACACACTGCTGCAAATGCTGTGTGCCCACAGGAATGATCGTTCTAGCCCGAGCAGCAAAGATTACCTGGGAGCCACTGCATGTCCCAACACCCACAACCGCAGCCCGAGCAACGCTGCCTGCTCTCCCAAGTCTTGCTCCTAATCCCACTGCGACCAGATACACATTGGCATTGCCATCAGCCCAGCTGGAAAAGAAAAACAAATGACCAGGCAGAGTTTGACACCAGGAATTAGCTCTTCGGGCTTTTGTCTACGTAGCGATGCACTCTCTCCTCGGAATAACCACGGGAGACTACAAAGAATTTCAAAGTACATTTTGTTTACAGTGTTGTGACAGAACCCAAGATACATATATAAAAAGCTATAAGACCAATCTTCTTCCCCATATAACTCTGAGAAATTATTTTGCTGCCTGGAAATACAGATAATTATGAAGTAACTTTGAGGATCTCTCCCGCAAAGTTGTCTTTGAGGTTCACCTGATCAGGCCACAACAGTTGAACAACCCCTCTATAATAGCTTTCAGACTTCTAATATTTTCTCAAAACAAACAAACAAAGGTACATATTCCACTATAAAATAACATGCAGCTTTACAATCATTGCTGCTTTAAACACATTGCTATAAAATGGGTAATTTCCTAATTAATAAAAGCTCTATTAAAATATCACACTGGATTTTTGGTGTGGTGCATTTAAGACTAAGAGTCAGAAATATTTTCAATGTATCTGTTTTTCTTTTTAAAAATCTTTTTTTTTCTACCTCATTTAATTCATTGCCAGGTTTTAACCTAGGAAAACTCTCTGTTTTCCCTTTCGCTCCTTTGAGATAAAGTCTCAATCCTGCCCCATGAGATATCCCTACCAGTCAGACTACAATTTTTGACCTATTAACATAACTAAAATATACAAGCTAGCGTTAAAAAAAAAATTAAGCAGCATTTGATTCCTTAATCCCATTGAAGTAAGAAACATTACAAACACCCCAGTGATGTTTGTGATGCTATTGCTTGAGCAAGAAACCCTCATGATAAATGCTGTTTAGTTTCAGGTGTCATGGTAGGTAAGGGCACCAAGACTTTTGTACCCCTAGTTTGGGATAATGGCTTCATTTCCTCGCCTGTAAAACAAGGTAAAGAATATCTGCACCTCATTAAGGTACTATGAGGCCTAATACTTTAAAGAATATTTAATCAGTACCATTAGATCTAGTAAAATTATGCATACATAATTACAAATAAGGAGCAATTAAGTCACTGACCTTCTACTGGTTAAGTGGCTTTTATGATTTTGGCTATCCTTCTTTTAGCCTAACATTATCAAGAAAATACAGCCCTTCAGTTGGTGAGCTGCTGAGGGTGGGAAGATACGAAGACTAGAGTTGGAAACATAAGACACCCACACAAGGAGACAAAAGACAGTGAGTAAATCAGCAGTGCTACTGATGAACCATGGAGGTGGGGTAGGATGGACAGCCAAAAGCTCACAATCCCTGTCAGCTCCTACAAGGTACAAATGTCACATCCAAAACCAGAGAATGGTCACAACCATTAAGGCCCCAAGAGAGGTGATGAGGACTCACCTGCATCCCTTGATGTTCATAATCCTGGCCAGATCAGTTGGACTTGGTGACCGAATGCTAGACAAACCACTTGGAGACATGGTCTCAGTGGTTTTGTGTACAAGAGAGTGGGTGAAAGTGTGTGGAATTGGTTTTGTTTTAAAATGAAACTATCTTCCCCTCCCACAGAGCTCTGCTATGTTAGCTAGATTTTGTTTCTGAAATGTTGCATCATTTGCTATAATATGGCCTTGATTTTGTTGAGCACCTTCCAGGTGCTATTATTATACAGATATGAAGTAAATGTGTGGCTGTTTTATACGCAAAAGCAAAGGGCTTTTTAGTTTTGTGTATTATGAATAAGCCCTCCAGATGCTATGTTGAATACAAGGGAACATAATCCTTTTTTAGGGAAAAAGAATCCATTTCATGTTATGCTTCACATGTTATTACAGCAACTGGAAAAATGCAACAGGGTCCACTAATGCACTGCTACCAGGAGTAAAGCCAGGCTCATGTGCTCTGAGCAGCTCCGGTGGTGTACCCTCATAAACGCAACAGCAACTTCTGCAAACCTAACAGCAACGAAATAACGGCACTGAATACACAAAACAGGAAAACACTGAAGTTGCATTTACAGGGTGGAAATGAATGCTGATCAGTCAGAAAGGTGAACAACGGGAAACCTATGGTGAAATGTATAAAGAAAGCTTGAGCCTGACTGTGCTAAGGGTTGCACACCACTGTGCTGACGCAAATGCAGCATCAAGAGTTTGCATCCTTCCTACCAGCTGTCTGCACCAGCATGGCAAGAGGATCATGCTGTCCCACTCTCAGTCTTAATGCACCTTGACCATATCACTGGTTTGCAATAACACAACTGCACAGAGTGACAGCATACCTCAGTGCTGGACACCTTACTGCAGACAGGCTGATATTTTGAGGCACAAAGAACTGTAATAGGTAAGTTAAGAGCTGTGCAGATAGGGAACATAAGGGAACATCTGGCACAGGAGGTGCAGAGGAAGGGCTGTGAGAATGTGTCATGGTTTAACCCCAGCCAGCAACTAGGACCATGCAGCCACTCGCTCATTCTCCCCAGTTGGGATGGGGGAGAGAATCGGTAGAGTAAAAATGAGAAAACCCATGGGTTGAGATAAAGACAGTTTCATAGGTAGAGCAAAAGCTGTTCACGCAAGCAAAGCAAAACAAGGAATTAATTCACTGCTTCCCATTGGCAGGCAGGTATTCAGCCATGTCCAGGAAAGCCGGGCTCCATCACACGTAACGGTTACTTGGGAAGACAAACACCATAACTTCAAATGTTCCCCCTTCCTTCTTTTTCCCCCAGCTTTATATACTGAGCACAACATCACATGGTATGGAATATCCCTTTGGCCAGCTGGGGACAGCTTTCCCAGCTGTGTCCTCTCTGAACTTACTTGCGTACCCCCAGCCTACTCACTGGTGGGGTAATATGACAAGCAGAAAAGGCATTGAATGCTCAGCAACAACTAAAAAACATTAGTGTGCTATCAACACTATTCTCATCCCAAATCCAAAGCAGAGTACTACACCACCTGCTAGCAAGAAAGACAACCCCATCCCAGCTGAAACCATGACAGAACGACAGCTGGTAGTGGCATCTTGGCTAGGCTATCACCAAGGTCACTGCACATCTTCAGGACGCTCACTTCTCAGACAGGGCTCCCAGATCAGGAGACAAAGGACAGTGAGTAGATCCTGGCCACTCAAAAGGGAAGGAGGAGAACAGAGAATAACCCCTGTCAGAAACCAGCACATGGTCACCAAGCTATGAAGAACCCAGGAGATGATATATCTGTCATGGCAAGGAAACCTCACCAGGCCACCTGCATGCACACATCTTCACGGTTGAACACTAGACGGACTGCTTGGACACGTGCACATCGGGGCTCGTGAGTATGAGAGGGAGAATAAGTGAAGCTGGATTCATTTTAAAATAAACGAGGTCCCTAAGGCATTGCATTGAGCTTTGCTACATTGTTGGTACAATGCTGCAGCACTATTTCATACAGAAATGCTTTGAGGTAAAGTATTGTATAAAATATTGATATCTGTTATTGTTAGACTAGCAATAGTTGTATATGCATGCATTTCCTTTGGTTTGCCTTTTTTGGGGGGTGGGAGATGCAGGGGGTGGGCAGGGAGGTTGGCCTGAGCTGCAATGGGTTACAAAATTAGACATGTGAATTGGGAAGGAAAACACTACCCTACACCTAATTACCTAGATTCTAGAGTCCACTTAACACCCTAAGTCATTGAGGCAAACAACAAAATAAGAAAAAGGTCTGGACATGCAACACGCGTGTCCAGCATTAACATAAATAATAGTTAAAAAAAGTTTTGGAAGCAATATTAGATCTAATGCTCTAGGGTTTAACCGAATCTGTGACTGAGCATACTGATACAGTACAAACCATTAATCCACACCTGCCTGTTAAAGTGGCAAACACCACCATGGGGGGCTCTCAGTGCTGGCTGCTATTTAAAGTACCTCGAATACTGGATAAAACAGACCCAATATCTGGTCTAATCCTGTGTTTCTTCTCACAGTAAAGCAACTATGGATCCCCAAACCTTTTGTCATCCTTCTTTAAGTTTCCCTCCCCTTCAAGGAGAAACTTCATATTTACCTTGAACCTACAGCTCTCAGAGCAGGAATGAAGAGTGACAGCTACAATGACATTTCAGGCACCTATCTGCATGCAGAATAAACTTCACAGTTTTTGTTGCTTTGTAAAACTGTAACAACTTTAGGGCTGTTTCTTATCATATCTTAACGTCATCTTTGTTAGTCTCTTATTAAGCATTAATTAATCACTCATATACCAGCAGCACTGAGCGCTGCTGAGCAGGACCCAGGTCATGATCTACTGGGTCCTACACAGTTTTCTTGCAACAGAATGTCTCTGCCTCTCCCACAGAAAAAAAGTATATTTCTACAGCCAAATCACTCCAGTTATTCCAAGAGAGCCATCACTAACTGTCAGTTATCAGAAGGGCTTAAAAGCTACAGAGAAAAATCAGAGAAATTCAGAGCAACTTAATAAAGCTGCTAGCTATAGAACAGTTGTTAAAGTTGCACAGCAAAGCTCAGGCTGCTTGATCAGATCCTTTCTTTCTTTCTTTGCTTAGAACCGAGATGCATTTACAACAATGCTCAAGGGAGCATTTGGAGCAAAATCCTTCTTTGCTAACAGCCCACTTATCACCAGGTTTGCTACATCATATGTGCACATGCACAAAAACCACCCACAGCAGCGGTGATGTCAGTGATGACTTCCAAAATGCTGAAGCTAACGTCTTCTAAGCTGTGGTATCCCCGCTGTGTACACTTTGCTGCTATTTCATTTACTTAAGATGTCAGATGGGGTGATGAGTAAGAACATGATTCCTTTACAGCCCAGAGGTAGAGGCAACAGTAAAGGTGATTATGCAGCTGGAAGCCCATGAGAAGCCTGACTGATGACCACTTTCATAACAGACTGGATACATCATTTAATTTTACCTTGGTAATGTAACTTGTCCAGTAACTACCAGGTGGTGAAGTGTCCCAGGACGTTTAATAATTTCCAAGAACATCCCATTGCAAACCAGGGTTTTAGCCAAAACGAGTCCACTTCTACAAAGAAACAACCGTGAAGAACGTTATTGCACAAGCCAGGACTTTCTGGGTATACGTGTACACCCCCTGCTTAGAGCAGATGCAATAAATCCGGTATTTCCTGAAAGCATTAAACCCACTGGGTCAATGTGGGCCTGCCCAGCAAGTTTTGGAGTGGTAAATTAAAATACGAGTAGTCACCAGTATACGAAGTCGTCAGTAAGTAGAGAAGCAGGTATATGGAGTTTACCGGCATTTATTCACAAGTATGGCACTGAGACCAAGGCTCACAGAAAACACTGGGTTTAACCGAATCTGGTGCTACGCAATTACGTGGGTTTAGTTCAGGCTGTGGGACACTTCAAAGCGTTGTAGAAAAATCCACAACAGCTACCCTGACAAAATTCCCGGGCAGGAAACAGTATACATCTAGAGAAACCCAGAAGCAGAATGATCTTGAGAATAAGTAGCGAAGTCAGAGTTGGGCCTTGCCCAGGCCGCAGGTAACCAGAAATACATGGAGAACCAAACTGTCAGAGTGGTCGGTCGGTTGGCTTGAACAGAAAATGATAGGGAAATGTCACCACTGCCCCCAAAATGATCCTAAGTAGAGGTTTTAAACAAAAATTACAAATTTCTCAATATGTTTGTCTTTTCATTCTATGCACAACTTGCATTTGAAAACATATAATTTACAGACGGTTTATTAATTTAGAGACCCAGATCAATTATAAAAAAGAAAAATAACTTCCCATTTACTTAAACCACTTGAAAGGTGTTTCATTTCCTTTATGATTGCTTACTGTGCATTACTGTATATAGTTTCAACAGCATCATTCAGGTGAATATAGATATGGAGCTGCATAGGTAGTAGGTAATAGAGCTCACTAATTGCTAAGAATGTTTGATTTTCTTCAGTCAACAAAATCCTTTCCAATACAATACTTTAATTTTCATGTTACAGTTCTTACAAAAAACTCAAGAATTAGAGGTGTGCATGAATTATAAGCATCCATCTTATGAGAAAAAATCTGTATTTCTGTTTTTTGTTCATTTTAAAATGGAGTGAAAGGCTGGAAATGTGACATATTCCACTGAATAGACATTTCTGAGAAATAATAGGCTGTCATGCCACCTCCCTGGATAGCTGTCACTCAGCATATCAAGCAGCCTGCCTTGTTCATAGCCTTCCTTTCCACTGCACTGGATGTGTAGGAGGAAAAAGCAAGCTTCACCTCCATCAAGAATTGCAACAGAATTGCATACATCTCCAGGGATATTTTGATTCCAACATACAAGATTTCTTTGACCAAAAGCTCTCTTAAACTCTGCGGTCAGCACACAGGCACACACATGCACGCACAGAGATACTATTCGGTACGGGCGAGAATGCGCAGTTGTTGGACCAAGCAAAATCCTTTCGAAAGTATCTGTGTGAGCTGTGGGGAAATTATGATAAAAAAGGAAAGCCAAGGGGATCATCTTTAGGATAAGAACACTACCAGAACACATCTTCTACTCAAAAGACTGGAAAAACCTTGGAAAAAACCACGGACCACCCTTGTGGACATTTTTTTCTATACAACAAGAGGCCTACAGATATAGAATGGAGGCCAGGTAAGGGTTCCGTAAGAAACCAGTGTCTCACCAGAGTCCCGAGAGATAAGGTTACAGCTACAGCTAAAGGGCTCAGATGATTATGTCAGTAAATTACAAAAATCCATTCAGGAACAAACCTAAGACTAATAGAATTTGCTCCTCAATAAGCAAAACTCTGTCATCCCCTCTTCGAGCCATTGGGCTCACAGGTGGACACAGGAACTTGTGACTTCTCTGGTGGTCAGCCCTGGAAATCCCACAGAACAAACATGCTGTTTGCCTGATCTACATGCTCTCCGACCTAATCCCCATGTTATTTTAACTGGCTGTTCTCTACTGTCATGGCAGTTGGCAGTGCCTTGCTCCATCCAAGGCCTCTGCTTGAAGTTCACAAATCTTTGATGTTCTTTCTCCCTACAGGAAGAAGGGTCATCACATCTCGAGCAGGACGGTGCCAACAGCCTCCTGCTGAGCCCAAGTGGCCACACAGGCTTAGTTCGCAATACTCAGACACCTGGCACATTTTCCTGTGATGACAATCTTTTATCTCATAATCCGAGATTACTGATAAGAAACTTCGGTAAATCCCTAGTCCTTTGAGCTGCAAAGAGTACTTGGAAAGCTCTGACTCACTGCATACCGGTGGCACAGTGTTTGAACTAGCTCTGCCGACAACCTGCAACAACAGCTGAGAGAGGTGTGACCTTTCTCAGTTCAGAGTGACAGCCTTGTTACTTTTTGAAAGTCAGTGATAAATGAACGTCAGCTTTGTTGGCAACCTCATGAAATTACCAGAAGTAAGAGGGAAGATCATGCTCTGAAGTTAGCAGCTTGAGTAGCTTATGAACCGAACTTACGGTAACGTCAATGGGGGGTTTTTTTCCAGATATTCCCAGACAGGAAAAAGAATATTGAATTCTGCATTCTCCAGTCTCCTACTGTCACAAACTTCCACATCACACAAAACCTTCTGTAAATTACCAAATTGCACAGGCAGAATTAGGTAAGCATCTCCACTTCTGTCACTGGGAAGCTGTTGCAGAATTTTTGCTCCGATGGTTAGAAATTTTTTCTAATTTCTAGTCTAAAGGTGTCCTCCTTCAGATCATCTGTTTATACACTAAGACAGCCCTTTAACTGAAACAATCCTAAGCATTCCCTAATTTTTATCCTCCAGACAGGTAGTAATCAAATCCTCTCAGGCTTTGTTTTTCGCAACCAAACAGCCAAACTCTTAATCTTGCCTCCTTAGGCACTCTGTTCCTCATATCACATCACTTCCGTTTGTCTGATTCAGAAAATAATCCAGCTCCTTCCTTCCCCTTAAGAAAGGGATATCTTAATCCTCCTTTCTGTTGATTACAACTCCACGCTTTGAGTTATCAGCATATTTCATCAGTACAGTTATTCTTTTATTCCAAAGGTCTATTGCACTAAGTTGGTCCCAAGACCAACAGGAATTTCTCTAGTAACTTCTCTCCAGCCAACATTTCCACTTTCAGCACTAATTGCTGTCATATCCCCATTAGCCAATTCCTTACTCATCTCAAGATTTTTTTCCTACTAATCTGACTCATTGTATATAACAATTCTCCATGTAATAAAAACACTAAGGTCAATTAAAGAACTATACATCAAAAAAAAAATCTTATTAAAGGAAAAACTCAGGCAAATACTTCATTAAGTCATCTTCCAGAACAACCAGAGCCGTAACAGAATACAAGGATCTCCTAATGGGCCTGTACTCCAATGAGGACTACTCAGTCCCCTTTTCGGGTAGCCATCTCCAGTTGGGAGCTGGAGTAGGGAGGGAGGGACTAGTAACTTCTTAGACTGCCAGAGCAGAGTTTGCCAGAGCATCTTCTACAACATGCTAGAGACAGTATTTTAAACTGACCTACCTAAGTCAGAAGATGCAGTGAATTAAAGCCAGGCAAGGGTACAGTTACGTTTTACAGGTAATGATGAAGTTCCACCAAGAGCTGCAGTGCACCCCTGTTCAGCCCACCACTGCTAGCACCAGCTCCTGCCTGAGCTTACAGTGAGATGATATTAGGAATTAACACAGAAGAAAAACTACCACTTTATCTTTTTTCCAGAAGGTTGTTGTTTCTCTCTCTCAACCAGTTTGCCAGGAGCACCAGTGCCAGTGAAGCAGTTTAAAACCTTACTGAAACAGGATGATTAGGTATGTAGCTACCATTTCCTCGGGAGAATGACTGGAAAGCTATCCTGTCCCTACGTTAACCATACGTCCATTTAACTCTTGCACCCACTTCTAAAGAAGCTATGTTAAAAGCTAATTTTCTGTTTTTCAAAGGAATGTATTCTATATATATATAGCAATAAGGAAAACATGACACCTTGGTGAGACCAGTTTTAGGTAAGTATCCTCAGGTACTTGCATAGACCTTGAAAAACTGGGTTGCAAATCCTGGGGAATAAGCTTGTTGCAAAGATAACATTATTGTCTTTTTGGTACTGATGCTTCTCAATGCCTCACAGAACTGAAAAAAACCCAAACAACCCATCTGTAGAGGTTGAAATAATACTTAATAACAAATTATTGTACTTAAGAAAATTCCTGAGTTCTTTGAATTTATTTTTATTGAACCTGAATCATCTCACCCAGATATACCAGTTGGTTTCCCGACAGGTTCAGAGATAATGAGTGCCATCAGTAATTTATTGCCTGTAGGAAAGAGCCTCAGTACAGTGACAGAACTTTTGCAGCATGTGGCTTTGTGTTGTCTAAGATTGTGCACCAGAAATATTGAAATGGTCTGGGAGACTGAAACCGTTGAACATTCAGAATTAAAAAAAAACCCCACACCTACATTAGGAGTGAAAGTACTTCCTGTTTCATGGCAGAACTTTAAAAGCACAGAAACACTCTAGGCAGCCAGTTTGCAGCTGAAAATAAGTTGTTCTCACACAATATGTAATTTCAAATGAGATATGCTAACATTTTTAACTCATGTGCTTCCTGCTAAAGATTTCTGGTGACAAAACTGCGAATGCTGTTAGCAACATTACGAAGTCTTGCCATATCACTTATTCTACGTGTCTGAGTGAAAGACTTGAGCCACCCAAGAAGTGCAATAATATCGCAGTACACATTGTTTGAAGGGCTGTATTGTTTTCATGCAAAAAGGGTGAAAGTGGAGAAGGTCATGTTTATGCACTTAGTGTACATTCTTGACACACAATCAGGAAACTCCTCTTAAAGTATTTCCAAGCCCATCTCCAAATAATATTCAATACTGTAAATCCTGCCCACATGTAATCCTGCTCATCATCTGAGATGAATCACGCTCCTGTGAAATAAGAGAAAGTCACCTGTATTGTCTTGCTGAGCAGCCACAAAAAACTGTGAATTCAGGCTAAAACTATGTATGAAAATGGAAATTAGAAACTCTTAATCACATCAAAGCTTTTATATGAATATAAAAGGCTAAAGCCAGTTGCCATATTTGACACACATATCAGCACATGGTGGACCCAACAGAGTTCTCCACCAGTACCTCCACAAGCTTTGCACTCTCAGGGACCCTATATGCCCTCCTGCCACGTTATTCTTGGTTTTATGCTACAAAAACATACTCTGAATGGCTGTGACATAGCCATCTCTTTTTTTCATACACTTTGTTATTATTTTCCTTTGTGCTTTTTCCTTCTTAAGTTAAATATCCAAAAGCGAGAGGAGATGCAGGGGCAAATGCTATGTGGTGTGGTGAATCCAGCCAGTATGTGCAGGTTAGCCTCAGGGCACATCTTGGTTTATTTCACCTGTGAACTAAATACAGATGTAGGCTTGGGGGCACGTATACTGCAAACCTAACAACACACAGTGTTATCCACAAAAACCTTTGGAAGGTCAGTCTCACGGTATCAATCAGAGGATTGGACCGTGGCACCTTCTACTTCACATATCCCGTACTTGGCCAAAAAAGAGCTAGGTCCCTCTTTCCGTGGGTTAAATCTATACTCAAAGTCTTGAATTAAGGCAACATGGAAGGGTGTCAAAAGACTTGCTCCCGGGGCCAAATGGACTGCCCCTGCAGACCTGGGAGGCCACACCTCTACAAAATGAATCCTTTGGCAGTAACACCAGCAGAACGAGTTTTGGTCCCCAGCTCCCTGCTGCCTCGTTCCCTCCTCTGCTCGAGGCTGAGCATCGTCACCCCCCTGGTGCCAATGTATCTGCTTGTGTCACTGCACTGTGAAACAGGTCGTTCTGTAGCCCTGCCTAGTGCCCACCAAGGCCGTGGGTGGTTTGTGGGCATAGCAGAGAGGGTGGCAGCTTGGAGCACAGGGGTAGGGAAGAGGAGGCCAGTGCTAAAGGCCGGCCCGAGTTTGGATACTTAATCAGAAAGCTCTGTGTCAGCACAGTTTACAGTGCTGATCTGGTCTCAAATCCCTCTGGTTAGAAAGTGTAGAAACTTGGAGGGAAAAACCCAATGTTAGAAGTGAGGAGTTCATTTCCCTCTCCCACATTCAGAAACTCTCAGAAATAGCACCTTTATTTTGCTTTCCACTAACTCCATCCCAGAATACAAAACCTAGAAATATGTCCCAAGTAGCTGAGCTGCTGATCCCTGAATTTTTCTCATTTATCTGCCAGTATTTTTCCCTATTTGATAATTTTTGCTGTCATTTAATTGGCTTAATTTTTGTATAAATATTATAAATACTGAACTTGTGTAAATATTTGTGATATAAATATTATAATTTACCCTGCTAAATGATTTCTAAGTAAAAGGTGATCTCAATCAAGTTTCTCACGTTAGTTCTGAAGAGAACTGAAAAAGAAGATGGTGTATAGAATCAGGTTTTGTTTGATACAACACACCATCTTTTCTGTTCTGGACCATCCAGCCTCGCCAAGGGTGACTTCAGCTGGAAAATATCCTCGTAGGGAGACGCACTTGTAACTCTAGATACCATGTAGCACAAATCTGAAACTTCAAATTTCAGCACTCTGTCCATAACAGTAAGGGGCAAAAGAACTCCACTTCAGCTGAAAGATAAACTTAAATAAAGCTAAGTAAAAATATTATTGCGTAGTAGTCCAGCCAACAAGCAGCAACAGAGAAAGCAATGAAGTGAAATTAAAGCAAGCTTAACTCATTTACAAAATATAAAGAGAACTCGAGATTGATGCGAGGGTCAAATAAATGTAATGAATGTCCCATTTTGTGTAAGGTTTGCTTCTCTGGTTCTCCATGCCTCAGCACGGATTGGGTTTATCAAAATGCCACACAAAAGACTGGTTTTCTGACAGCTTACTTTCAAAGAGTGTAAGACCATGAAATCCTATGCAATGGCGTAGATTTTCATTCCAGGTTTTGCATTTAAAAAAACCACAAGAACAACAACGACAAAAAAAAGAATAAGCGTTTCAACTTCTGGATATGTCTGGATTTTCAGATTGATTTTCTGATTGCCAGCCTAAACCTCTAGATGTCTTTGTTTCCAAATGTCCAAAAGACTGCAAAAGACTAAACCTACCTGCAGAACAGAGGAAGGAAGGGAGTGACTTTTACACAGCAAGCAATGCTTACTGCTTACTACCACAGTACCTCGACAAGCGAAGAGACATTAAAGCACCACCACATAAAACTACGAAGAGATGGCACCATCATTCCTGGATCACACATTCTTTGTTATGCCGCTCTACCTCTCCAATGTAATTTCTCCATTTTAGTAAGTTTATCAAAAAGAGGGGAATCCTTTTGTTTAAATAAATCATCATGCTTTGAAACCGAATTCCATGAGTTACCATGCAATTGGGTTTCCTGACACTGAATAAAAAATATTACCTCTTTGACAACAGAAGTCATAAGGCAAGATGCCCAGTTATACATTCCCTATTCAACTAATGGCTAAATGCTCTTATCCAAGAGCTCAGTGGCAATTAAGACTGATGTTCCCTACGCTAAACGCACTCCTGGAAAGTCCTCTCTGGAAGGGCAAGCAGCTGATTTTTTTTTTTTTTTTTCGTAACAAACACAGTGGTTGTCAGAACATGAGGTCTGGAAAACAGACCAGAAGTTATGACAGTGAGCAAGCATCACAGTCAACTAGTCCAAAAAATAAGCGCATTTTTTGTGGAGAAGGGCAGGAGCAGTGGAGAGAGCCCTTACATGACTGGAGGGATGACACAGCTCTGATGTATGAGAATACACCACAGCAGACAATACTCAGAGCCAAGGGTGGTCACATCATCTTATTCTTCATAGCGAATCCTCAGCTGGCAGGTATCTGAGTTCTTGTCATTGTTGACAAGACTGCTGACAGATTTGCCACTGAGAAGTCATTGAGAGGACACAGGAACAAACCTGGCACTAGAAATCAGGTTTCTCCTCCCAAGTGAGTGCTTGCTGCTTTGTCGAGGGGAACCTTACCCTGCTTTTTCCCCTACTCCTGCGTATTAACAGCAGCGACAGCTGTTCACTTGAGCAAGTGTTGTCCTCAAAGGTCAGCCTCAACCTCCTGACTGCAAAGACACACCAGTTTGAAAGTATCTGGCTAAGAAGAGATCAACCAACCAAACTCCTGAAGTAGTTTAGCAATGAAAAATTAAGCTCTTGCTAGTGCAATTGCATTTGTACCTCAGTCCATTTGCAACAAGAATGTTACAAAAAACTGAAACATAGAAATGTGGAATGAGATGTTTCCTGAAAAGAAGCACAGTCCAGGACAGACAAATGCCATATTCTGACGAAGTAACATATCACAGTATCAAAGAGAAAAAAGTTTAAAAACTGATGACTACAAGGAGAAACAAAAATGGTTTTGGTAGACATGAGAAAATTAATAACTGATATGAAATTAAATACATAAAATTACAAGGAATGTACACCACCAGTGACTCTTCTATAGCAGCAAGGGCAAGCAGGCAGACCTCTGTTTACTTTTATCCAGTGTTTTACAAGGCTCAAACAGGGCTGATGCCCCAGAATACAAATAAGTATATTGCTTCCATTCCCCAAAGAGTGTATCGTACCACCTCCTGGTAACAAAATGGAAGCTACGCTCTACTCCTGCTTTAGTGCTGGCTCCTAAACACACTCAAATAACCAGAAATTTCTCCAATACTGTCAACAGGCTTTGAAAACTTGCCAGTGGTCACCGCTGGCACATAATGATGAATATGGACTGTTGAGCGTGATATTCATGTTTAACTTCTATCTCCTACTTCCTCACTGCTGTGACAACATCTCACAGACAAGCAACATAGTGCAGTGCTGCCCGTGGGACATGTCACCTGCTGAGCCTGGTGCATCACTGTTGAAGGCAAATAACTTTGCTTCATTGGGCAACTCCTCCCATTGCAGAGGCCATGCTGCTCCGCTGCAACAGGGACGCCTTTTGCTAGCAAAGCCCTGTGATAAGTCTTCTCCAGAATATGGCTGTGCATCCCCTGCCCTCCTCTGCCATGTGACCTCCAACACCATTATTTGACCCTTGTCACCTTGCAGGCGTGCTCCTGCCCAATTACCAGTGCCCAAGAAGGCCTCCCATCCCACATGCCAAAACATGGATCTGAAATAGAGATCACAGAAAACTCAGACACAGCTGCAGAAGGGGAGACAGAACTAGTATCAACCACAGGGCTCACTCATTCTTCAGTATAAGAGGATGATGGTCATGACAATCACGTTGTTTGCAGCACTGTGATTTACTCCAACTTAGACACTTCCCCTGTTGCTAACAAGGCTCTTAGGTTCCCTTGCCAACACTGGTGCTCAGAGGAGGAGTGGAAACAGAGAAGGCATAAGGGACACACCAGAGAAAGACTCCTCTCTTGGCTGCCTAAAACATGAGTCTTGATGCTTCATTAATCCTTTGCATAACTGTCTTGCCAACTGAAATGCTGCTGGCAGTCCTTTGGCAGGTCACGCAACGGAAATTACATACCGGGCATGCGCGGCTAGATGAGCAGTCACCAGAAACATATCACTGAGTGCTCTTACCACTCCATTCCGCCACCTCTCCAGCTGCATACTTACAGGCAGTAATTCTCAATTATCTTCCCTTCCCAGAGCAGTATGAGATCAGTGTACAAAATGCAATCTCTTCACAAGAGGTTGCTTACACAGGCGTGTCTGCTTGGCTATGGGAAAGAATACCTCTGTGCACAGGTTTGCCTGTCTCCCACTGAGAGCCACATCCATGCCACCTACAAATGAAGATGTTTTCGTGATTTGTTTAAGCCAATTTTAGTGTAACTGCTTCCTAAAGTGACGGTCACACCTTCCCATCACTTCTATCTTCATGTTCCCAGCCTGCTCCTCATCGCAATGACAAAAATTGTGTGACTGTGTGATAAAGGAAATGACTTGCTGAAAATTCACCCAGAGGCAAAAATGGAGCAAAAGATGAGTTTTCAGCTGGGTCAGTTCTCTGATCCAACAACTTGCTGTGCAGCTGTGTTTTTACGGGGCACTGACACAGAGGAAGCAGAAGGAACACAAATTGCTTTAAATCATGAAATTGCAACCTAACCAGACCTAATTTTAAAATCCCATAACTGTGGCTGAAAGTTCTATTGTGGGTGGGTCCCCAGGGCTCAGACTATCAGCCCAGTTAAGGCAGTGATGCTACACCGTAACCTTCACCTGCAGGACCGCAGGGACCCTACAGCAGCCTGATGGGTGCAGTGCAAACAGGGTCCCCGGGCTCCCTTCAGAATTAAGCAAAGGGTATCCATGTCATGTTGTATTAATAGTGCTGGACAAAGGAAGAGCACAAAAAGCAGTTACTGTTATCTGAAAGTCACAATACAAATCCCCCTCGGAAAACAGCAAGGTCGATGGTCTGTGAGAAGCGAGGAAGCCAGACCTTTTGGCAGATGTTTTGCTTTTGTGCAGCATTAATTACCCAAATATCATCATACTTTCATTTCAGGCTCTGACATTTTTGCAACTTTCTTTTGTGTTTTTATTACTTGTACATTCAGAAATGGTTTTCTGTGAGGTTCATTGCTGCCTTATTAATGCCTAATTCGGTAGGGCATGGCAGACACAATTATTAACATTAAATCTCTGGCATTAAGTCTAGCCACACAATCCTACCTGATGTTAAATTTTGCTTTTCTCTAATTTAGCCTGTACTGAATGACAAGGCAACGGCAGGAAAAACCTACAAGGAAAACAATTTGCAGAAGACCTCACTTGAGAGACATACTTGTACCTAGCCTTGGGACAAAGAGAAGGAGACGTTGCCTCCACAAGAAGACAAATGTGATGTGTTTCTTTCCTCAGCAGGAAGACTGTATCCCATGGGGGGACACCATCCAGCACCTGGGGCTCCCCCCACCCTACCCAGGGCTCAGACCCCATGTCAGCCCCCCCGAGGCCACCAGCCCTAGCAATGCCGCAGCAGGGTCTGTCTCCAGCTCCCCGCAGCCCTGACCTGCCCGGCCATGGGCCCCCTGAGCCCGGCCCACACACGGGCCCGTGACCCATCCCTGCCCCCGTCCCCAGGGAGGTGCCCGATGCCCAGGGCTGGGGCTGCCCCAGTGCCCCCGGCTGCCCTGTGCCTGGCCGGGGGTGGGACGGGGCCTGGCTGCCAGGCCCTGCCATCACCCACTATTGGGGAACCCCCACAGTCCCTGCCTGGGGGAGCCCCAAGCCCCCACAGGGCCCTGCCATTCAGAATTAAGAACTAGGGCAGGAGTAAAAGCCGGCCAGCAGCAAGCCTGTTTTAAGCCTCCCTCCTGAGCACTCACTGCGGTACGCCTGCTGGAGGTCGCAGGTGGCGCCATTTGTGAACACCTGGCACAAAGTTGTTCAGCCTTTACAGCAACAGGACACAGAAGCAAGAGTATGGGATCAAAAACATTTGTTCGCTATCCCAGAAATGTCTCCCAGCAAGCCAGTTTACACTTCTGAAGATCCTGTGGTAAAATGAGAACAGCACCAAGCCCCAGCGTGGCGTAACATTGGGGCGCTTACACACCGATCACCTGCACCAGTGGGCTACCAAGTCAATGTCAGTTCTCTGGTTCCCTGAACACTAACTTTGGCACCCAAAATGGGAACCCAATAATTAGGATTACAACAGCTCAAGGTAGGAAGGACTCTGGTGAGGTCAGACTTAGAAAATGAGATAGTAACAAAGGCCTATTAAAAAAGGTGTGAATGCACCTCCTCGCTGGTTTTAATTATAACACTTCCCACAAATGTCTCCTCCTGTTTTCCCCAGTCTCCTTGTAACGTGCTGCAGTCACAAGGCTGATGTTTACCACGATGGAAGGAAGGCGGTTGACAACAGCGTTATCTTTAGGCTGGCCTCTGGATAACGCGGTGAGACAAAACTGGGAGGTCTGCCTGGGACTGGGAGCAACCTCTCTCCCTCCACCCTTATCAGGCCATAAAACTGGGACGAGCAGCGTCTTTGCCTTTCCTGTTGTCTCGCACCTCCGCACTGAAATGGAATGTCAAAAGCAAAGGGCGTTACATTAGCAAGTGAGGGCTGATCAGCTGAGAGGTTTGCCACAGAAGCCGAAGGGATGCCCCAAAAGGGGCTGACTCCTTCCAGCCTTCCAGGGGGGTCTGTCGGGAGCCGGACGGGGTCCCTGATCGCACCCAGGAGAGACTCCCAGCCCCCTCCACACTCATCCTCCTGCATCCTCTGGGGTCCCACCTACTGAAATGGCAGCATAACCTACTCTAAAACAGAACACCCTCCTCTCTGGTGACACTTTCTGTTGCTTGGGCATTTTTAAGGCCAAAAAAGGCTGATGTTACTGCGACTGGCTATAACATTGGTCACATTTTCCTCCCAGACACCATCATATGTACCTTGCTTCTGTGCTCTCATCTGCTGTTATATGACCAGCACTGGTCCTCCACTGTCAAGGACTTGCTAAGGCAACCTGAAGGTTTGTCACCAGAAAGTAAGGGGCTTCTTCCTCCCTCGCCAGGAGCAGGCGGCGCCGCGCCTACACTCGTCTCCGCTCTTCGTGCATGGGCGCCAGTGCTTGTAGGGTTCTTCGGTGAGCCATAACTCATTAGGACAGCAGAAAGCTATCCTGCTTTTTCGATGGATACGTTATATTTCTAAAATTGCAGGAAGAGAGTCATGATAAATCATGGTGGGGATTTCTGCCCCCGGCCCTGACGCTGAGTTTGATTTCTGGTTGCACAGACCATGATAAGCCACCCCAGAGGGCAGCCACCTCCTTTCTGTATCCATGAGCTCATCTGAACCACTCAGCTGCCACACTGATGACAGAGAAGTGTCAGGAATGTCCTGCAGAGGAGAAAGTCCCATGAATGCCTTTCCTAGGCAGCCCCAGGTCAGCTAGTGAAGCAGACCAATGTGCTGACTTAGATGTAAATGTTGGCCTGGGTTTGTACGGGTTCAGTTTTAACTGGGAAGGCAGCTCAGGGTGACCCATCATCGTGTGCCCTCCTGGCACGGCACGAGGGGGACAATCTGTCAACCTGCTGGCAGGAGAAAAGCAAGGACATCGTGTCAGAGCCACCGCAGTGTGCAGTGGTCACTCCTACGTGGCGACCTGTCCACCTGAACACTCGTCACAAAACTCTCATGGTTCATCAACCCATGATTAGACAAATACAGTGTGCTTCTTTGCCAGAAGGAGAAAAAGATGAGTAATCTGCAAATTCCACTGAGAAAGAGCCAGTTTAGCTCTCTGCTTTCCCCATGGGCTTAGCCTTGATGACTAATGTGATAGTCCCAGATTCTCAACAAAACAAAGTTTATGTGACTGGTGCACATCAGAGTCTCAAGGGCACATCAAGGCTGAACTTCCTACTTTTCTGTGATAATTAGGTTTGCTTCCAGTAATTTAGATTCTTGAAGGGGTTCCAATCCCTTATACTAAAATTGTTCAGCACTGAAAGTTTTAAGGCTCTGAAAGTGCAGTAAGAAGTCATAGTTTTTGAAACACCCAAGGCATAACCTGGAGCTTTCCAGACCATTCTGAGTGAAGAATGCCTAAAAATGGTACCTCAGGGTTCAGTAGCAATTAATAACCTGATACACAAATTAAGTTTTGTTCACTGTGGGTTAAACAGCTGTTTGTCCTAGCGCTGTAGAGCCTGCCTGAAATCAGCAATGTGAGTTGGTTTCTTTGATTCTAATTAATTATCAGTGGCACAGACCAGTCTATATGGGGCATTATTCTGGAATAATTATACATAAGCTAGCTCAAACACCCATGCAGAAAACTCTGCAGGGACAGATATTTCTTAATTCTTATCTCACTCTACCTTGTCTGGTAGAGCAAGTTCGAATGCTGCAATTTTGTGATGAGGCCCAAGACAACTTAATTTCCTCACTGGCAAAATGAGGAGTTTCCAGTCAGCTCTATTTCTGCCACCTTCTACTCTCTAAAACGCTAGAAGAATAACCTGGGTGGTTGGGTTTTTTTGCTAGGTTTGAGAGCTGAACTGGTTCACCATAAAGAAACGCCAAGGCCTGAGGGGAGGGGGAAGATGATGCAATTGGGCCAGGGAAGGAAGATCAAGTGAGGAAAGAGTGAGACTGTCCCTTCTGGCAGAGGTGAACTCTCAGTCTAACCCACTCATAAGGTGACTTAAGAGCACTGTGAGCCAAGATTGGTCCTTAGTTAAAAATTTTTGCAGTCCCACACACGCTCACATTTAAGATTCTGCTTTCCCCGAGCCTTAGATTTATTCACTTGTGCCAAGCTTAAAAGGTGATTCACTGGTGCATTGTGGCAAGTGCATTTCTGTGATAATTTGACAAGCAGAGTAATAACTCTTCTTTCCTCATGTGATTCTAATCTCTGGTAAGAAACTGGAAAAAACTATTTCCAGAAAATGACTACGGTAAGTGCAAACAATTCAGTGCCATTTTCATAGCGATGTGCTTTCAGCTATCGTTAAGTCTGCATGAGGAAAACAACCACAAAACTACTGGAGCACACTGAAGCCCAATTGGAGGTTTTACTGTATCTGTCATTTTCCACTGTATATTAAAAACAAAACAAAAGGGAAAAAAAAACAAACCAAAACCCAACCTTTTTGGCATGCAGAACTGTTACATTCAGAAAAGTTAGCCAACATAATTCTTCAAGAAATGTAAATGTACATATGCTAATTTCTACATAATGCACTAGTTCAATTGATCTCACCATAATGATCCATACGCATTAAATTTAGACGTATGTAAAGGTTTGAAAGACTGGGACCCAAACTAGCATGTTGCAACTTCTTTGGAAGTACTTGGGACTAAGGCGAAAGAGAAGGAACAAGTGGATGAAGAAAATATTGCAAACTCCTAATTTCCACACAAACCCTTGAAATAGAGCAGTGAAAACAGACAACTATGTTATGCAGTCTTTGGACAGTGATGTGTGTTTGCTCTAAAATGGAAGAGACCATCAATTTTAAAGGCCTCCTTCCAGTAATATAGATGTTAATCTTTGTGAGTACGTAACGGAAATCAGTCTAGGCTTTCTAGTCCTGCAGAGAAGACTGCTATTCTAAACAGTGTGCCCTTCACAGCTCACTACTGGAATTATTCCCTTAGGAAAGGTCACATCAGTGCCAATTTCTTCAGTTCCACGCTTTTTTTTTATTGAACTCCACTAGGAACCTTTTAACACTATTCTTCCACACAAGAAGGTTATGGAACAATGAAACATGGAAGAACATCCAGTGCTTGGGCAGTGAGAGATAATGACATCAGGCTGGCCTGCCACCTAATGAGAAATGAATTTATTTCCAAAAGGGTACGACTGCCCACATTAACTTTCTACTTGCCCTCTCTCATACCTCTTAGTATGACCTCAAAAGATGGTTCTCCTTGGCCAAAAAAGCAGTACCTATGATAAAAGGTACTAATAAAAGAAGATGCAAAATAAGTATGGGACTACTAGTGATTTTGAAAGAACATGGATGCTTCCTGAGTGAATTAAAAATTAGATTGCCACACACTTTTAATTTTTTTGCAATCTTTTTTCTAGCAGTACTTAAGATCTTTACTGGAACGCAAAGGATATTGTAATTGATGCAGCATCCTAGTATTTATCAGCCACTGCTATTTTGCTCTTATGGTAGTCTCAAAAAAAATATTATTCACTGTATTCACTGTACAGCCTATTATTTTATGCATGGCTGTAAACCTCATGAGCAAATTGGGACTACACACAGTTCCAGCTTAGCCAGAATTCCCTCTGGTAACCTACTGGGAATCAGTGCAGCTGTAGCTGGACTGATTTCCACCTGCACCTTTTTTTTCTGTGAGGTCTCTGCTTCCCCAGCTGGAGGAAGCAAAATACATCAGGCTTCTCCTCCTAAACCTAGAGGAGATGATGGGCAGTATGTTGTGAATTAAGCTGGAGAGAACTCTCAGAAGGAAGACATACCTCTCATGTCACACTTCCGCTGGATGGGGAGCTGTGCAGAGGCATCGACAGCTGGGCAATCTGAGGCGGGAGAGAAAAGACTCAGGGATGCAAACTGAAAGACTACAAGACTACATGGCGCTGTGGGAAGACAGTAAAAGGAGGTGAAGTAGAAGGTAGGTGAGGAAAGAGATGCAGTGGATAAGGAACTGAGGATGAGGATTGGTAGACAGCCATTTTGAGGCAATTTGTCATTGTATGTCATTGTATCCAATCATGTATCCCATGGATTTCAGGAGGCATTTCCTTAAGTGTATGAACAGACAAATGAAATACTCTTCTTCCAGGAGGAATTAGAAAACAAGTAAGACCAAAATACGGTTGAAATTAGGAAAAAATACCCTAGTTCTGTAAAGCTAATATTATTTTAGTCATTATTTTACACCAGTGTGTTTATATTTTGGGTTGTCTCATACCTTTCAAATTCACAGGCAAAATATTTATTTTTCAGTACATGATTAATACATGGTATTTCTCTGCCATGTGTTTGACTTTAATACAACACATAATTTCTGGATTTAAAATTTGGCTTCTGAAGTTCCTTTGGTTTTGAACTCACAGTGGCCCCTGCCATCGTCCTTTACCTCACAGAAGTATTTTGAAGATGTGTTCCCCAAACACTAAACCTACAGCACTTTAACCAGTATTCAGCAAGAAACTACTCCGCGGCTTAAGTTTTCAAGCCAATTCTCTTTCAAACTGTGTGAAAAAGCATTCATGGCATTTTTAGTATTCCCTGCCCTCACAACCCACACTTTACAATATTTTTGTTGGAGGCAAGAAGAAGGAAACATACAGAATAACCACATTGAAGAGAGCCATGGTTTAACACTATAAAATGCTAATTGTAGTTCATGTGCCACAGCATATAAACCCTACTGCATCCAGTCCAGTGGCAGACAACATTAAAAGTGTTGGCATTTTTATAGTGCTTTCTATCTTAAGATTGCTGGCCTAAATTAGACATCAAAAATTGCTAGTCCCTTTAGAAAAACTGGAAGGATTTTAAACGAGGTGATTTGTTGCAGACCACCTTGTCTGGAAAGCATGCAGTAATCCTTTTTAAAGGTGCTTCAAGCTGGGCAAACAAAATCACCTATGACTAGTCTTTAATGCCTCTGGATGCTTGAAAACAAATGCAATTTTTCGTTGACAAATTAAGTTTTTGAGTGGTGCAGCCCTATGACACAGCAGTGGAGTATCAAGGGGGACAGGGGTATAAGAGCAAGCTGATGGGGAAGCTATTACATACCCCCAAGTACCCTGTTACAACTTACTCATGAATATACAGGGAATCTGCCAAGTCAGATTTCTAGATTTCCCTGCCCCAAGGCTCCCAAGTATTTTACTCACACAGGAAGGCTGATCTGTTAAACCTGCCTCTGGCTCGGACACCCTCGTTCCAGCAGCACCGTGTTTTGCTGCGTAGGAAACCTCCAGCTCGCAAGAGAAAAACCCATCGGGTTGTGTGCAGCTTTGCCAGAGGCACTACCTGAACATGAGATGTTCCTGCCAGGAAAAGCCACGGGTATCGAGGCTCGCACAACTTCACACCCCAGCTGTGACCCAGCTGCCTTGGCAGAGGTCTGGAGCACAGAGCTGGTCCCAGCCTTGGTTTGTAACCACAGAGCTAGCCTCTCCCTCAACGGGATGAGTCAACTCATTTAATTCCTCTTGATAGATGGACTTTCATGCAATTTCACCTGGTTTTCTTTCACCCAGAAAGAAAACTATAAATATTTAGGCTTTTAAAAAATAAAGAAGGCCAACTTCCTGAATGCAATCCATGTGCAGCTCTTTTACTGCTACAAGGAAACGGAGAGCAAAGCTATTTGAGTGCCATCTGGACAAACAACTTCCATCTACATAAACATGTCTCAGCGAGTGCAAGTCCCATGGGCAGGATATTTGCCACCAACTTTCAGATTCACATGACCCTTCTCACAAACACTTCGAGGCCTTTAGATTAGGCGTCTCTGTTCCTGGCACAGCCTTTTGGTGCATATTCCCTCATGGCTGTGGAAGAAGGGGTTTATCTACACATCTGACTTTGGTCCTACCAGCTCCGTGAGAGCCCAGTTACAAAACTACTGCCGAGTATATGTAACATGCTGTTGATTTGTACTTTTGCCAGCCCTTTAACCCACCCCTCCCCTTTCCCAAACAGTAATGTATTTTAAAAGCTGTATTCAAGTTTGGTTTAAACTAGTACATGCTGCTTCCTGCTGGGTCAGGACATGATGGTGCATGAATGAATGGGGCACCCCAGACCTGCTGGAAAGACCTGGCATATTATCAGGCTGACCTGTAGCTCCAGGTGGTGAAACAAAATGTACCAGTCACTGCTCTGGTCTGTCACAGCTGTTCCCCTAAAACAGGCAGTAATACCATGAGGCTGTGCAGAAGAAGGATGGCTAAGTCCAGCCACATCACTTGCCTCCGCCATCTATCCTGGCACCACTGATGTCCATACTGGAAAGCATGACCAAGAGGAGTCAGTGGGAGTGAGGCTGAGGATGCCTTTCCATTCCCACTGCTCCCCTGCAATCACCTTCCTCTCTCAGAATCCCTCTCCCACTCAGTCTTTTCTGCAAGATCATACCTACCCTGCAAATAGTCTTGTCATTCCCTGACTCCCCTTCCTGCCCTTCCAGTGGCTCCTCTCCCGCAAAATGGAGTCAGGCTTATTCTTGCTGTGGGGAGCAGGAAGGAGGGGCAATCTCTGAACAGCGGTCCCTCTTCTTCTCCAGCATCACTCTGCTGTATGCCTCCTGTGTTAGGGAAGAGGTGGGGGAATGCAAGGTAATCTGTAGGTGTGCTAAACAGCTACAATGGTAATTGCATTATTAAAATCCTCTAATGTAAGACTGCCTAGAGAGAGGAGGGAGAACTGCTAAGCTGCCTATTCAATACTTCTTTGTATAAACAAGGCTATGGAAATGTACGCAGTGTACCATGGAGACTGGATTATGAGAGCCTCCTTAAAACCTCTGACACTCTCTAGGGCTACATTTGCTCTGTTGTTCACTTGCCTCTTTTCTTTCTTTGTTCAGTGTTAGCTAATCATCCAAAATCAGTAGTTCACACTCAGTCACAATAATGCACTACCTTTCTACAAAAACCATTAATTTCCTACATTAGTATTTTTCAAGCATCAAAGTCAAGAATCAAGATGAGGAAGCTGTAAGGAAAAAAAATAATTTAAGCATAACTAAAGGAACATTTATTGGCGCTTAAACGAAAAGAAAAAAATTGGAAGAGAAAACCCAACAGAACTATCATGTGTTGATTTTGTACCATTTTTACCAGTGCCAGGTAGCCATACCCACCTCTTTTTTCCTAACTGATGGCAGCCAGACTCAACGTCTTCCTTAGGTAAGCCCTTCCTTCTGCAGGACTCTCAAAGCATGCTGACTACATCATCATTTTGAAAGAGCACTATTCGAGAATAGAATTCAGAGCTTCAGTAATCATCTACCTGGGGGCTCCCAAGCTCTGTCCCTAACATGCAGATGCCCTTGCTCCCTGTACAGTTGCCATTCATGGTCAAGACAGTCAGTAGCAGGAGGTGCTGCTACAGAGTATCCCGTGATGATGCTTCAGCCTCTGAAGTCAAAGCAACAAATCCTGAAATCCTTTCAGCCTGCTTAAAGCATATGTCAGAGGTGCACACTGTTTGTGGTCAGTGGCTTTCATGGATATTCGTTCATGCTGTCGTGCAGAAATGAAAAATAAAAGGTATGCCTGGAAGTAAAACAGGCTTGGTCTACAGCTACAAAACCTGTGATACAGGGACTGGAAAGCACCTCGGAGTCAGGAGTCCTGAGTACTGGCAACTATTGCAGTAACTGGTTAGGCCACAGTCACAAGCTTTCTGAGCAGACAAGTCTCTTCATAAACCTGTTGCCTTGACTCCCATTACTTTCATTCTGAAGAGTTTCAGAGCTTCATTGTTTTGATGGCTGGAAACCATCTCCTAATTTCTGTCCTAAGGTTATTCAGAGCCACATTATAGACTTTTAAATCTTCAGCTTAAATCGCTGTACTCTCCCATTTCATCCCTAGTATTTGGTCCCTACTAAGAAAGGATAATCCTACCGGCTCCTCAATGTCCTTCGTGTGTGAGGCTAAGTAATTTAAAATCTTTTGATCTTCCTCCTCCCTGATTTTAGCAGCACTTACTTAGACCTACTCCAGCCCTAGGTCATTGTACTTGAATATGGATGACCAAAATTGTACATAAAGTCTTTAGTCACGCTTTTTTTCAAATAAAACTATATATACACATGCAAATTAATAGTTTTCCGAAGATCATAAGGTATTTCCAAAATTAAGTCTCATCATAATGCTACAACTCATTTACGAGCAAAGGCATGCTAGGGCTTCTCTTGAAAGTCACTGACAGAACTGGGCATTATTCTTTCATTTATTGAAGTCCCTTCCTCTCTTTAACTCAATGCTGGGGTAAAAAATTCCATTAATCAAACTCGGGTATTGTTGTAAGTGCAAAGTGCATCTGATGCTGCAGTATACAAGTACTGGATTTCTAGGTGAAGACCCTCCCAGTAAATCAAATTCAAACTACAGCTGGTCGTTAGTGTATGAGAGTTAATTCTTGCATCAACTTTTTTCTCCAAAAATGTCACAGTTATTGTTCAGTCCATAAATGAGAAATCATCTTCTCTGTGCCATTCTGTTACGCTCCTGTTCCATCATTTTAAGTTTCCCTCTGAGAAGCCATAACAATTCCATGAGAAAAGTAAAGGTCACAATTACCTACATAAACAATTATTTCCCATTCTTTGTTCACTTTCCTGAAAAGGAAAAAGTTGCTTTCATAATACTCTATGCCCAACCATCTAAAAGAAAATATGATCAGGTAAATTATACCTCATTAAAAGAAACAGCTTAATGATATTCGGATGGGTCTTAGCTCACATTCCCTAAAATCCAAACAGTAAAGATGATTGTGATAATGCTTATTTGTAGAATAATTTTCCTTTTGCTTCTAATGTATGAGACCAACATACATATCTCCAGGTGCTTCTAAGATATTGATGTCATATTGATGCCTAACATGCTTGTAGGGTGGAGGTATGAAACAACAGTACTGATAAGACTCAAATATGCTAAGAAGGGAAATACTATGGACAAGTATTTGTGCACCTACTGTGAAATGTAAAAACAGCTTCCATTTTTAACCTGTTTTACAGTTTTCCAAATTCCCCTACAGTGAGGCAACTCATCTTCCAATGCGTCCCTCATACGCTGTGCCGCCATACAGAGAGACCTGGACAGGCTGGAGAGTTGGGCGGAGAGAAACCTTATGAAATTCAACAAGGGCAAGTGTAGGGTGCTGCACCTGGGGAGGCATAACCCCATGCACCAGGACAGGTTGGGGGCTGACCTGCTGGAGAGCAGCTCTGTGGAAAGAGACCTGGGAGTCCTGGTGGACAACAGGATGACCATGAGCCAGCAAGATGCCCTTGTGGCCAAGAAGGCCAATGGCATCCTGGGGTGCATCAAGAAGAGTGTGGCCAGCAGGTTAAGGGAGGTCATCCTCCCCTTCTACTCTGCCTTGGTGAGGCCACACCTGGAGTACTGTGTCCAGTTCTGGGCTCCCCAGCTCAAGAAGGACAGGGAACTACTGGAGAGGGTACAGCAAAGGGCTACCAAGATGATGAGGGGACTGGAACATCTCTCTTAGGAAGAAAGGCTGAGGGATTTGGGTCTCTTCAGTCTGGAAAAAAGACGATTGAGGGGGGGTGGGTCTTATCAACGCTTATAAATACTTAAAGGGGGGGTGTCAGGAGGATGGGGCCAGGCTCTTTTCAGTGGTGCCCAGTGACAGGACAAGAGGCAATGGGCACAAACTTGAGCATAGGAAGTTCCATCTAAACATGAGGAGGAAGTTCTTTACTTTGAGGGTGGCAGAGCACTGGAACAGGCTGCCCAGAGAGGTGGTGGAGTCTCTGTCTCTGGAGACATTCAAAACCCGCCCGGACGCATTCCTGTGCAACCTGCTCTAAGGTGATCCTGCTCTGGCAGGGGGGTTGGACTAAATGATCTCCAGAGGTCCCTTCCAACCCTATGATTCTATGATTCTATGATTCTAATACATACGTGTACATATAGCATTTCTTGGGGGTGTTGCTACTGCTGTGATATGGTTTGTGATAACAGAATGGAGGTACCAAGCCAGGACTTTGGCAGAACATATCCCACACGGCCCTTAACTCAGCAAAGCGACCAACAGGACTGCACAGTGACAGAAAACTGTGAAGACCAGCAGTGGTCGCAGCATTTGAGGATGACAATGTTCCTACAAGTTGCTCCGGGGTTCACCCCAATGCTTTGTGGCAGAAATCTAACCTGGGAGCACCCCTCAGCACAGTAAGTATGTTGTGAGCCCCAGCTGGAAGGGATCTATCCCTGCAGCCAGCAGCTATCCAGGTGTTATTGATAAATTCATTATCACCACTGTTGTCAGGTTCATTTGACTGGCTGCAAGGCAGTAACTGCTGGACCTTGCTGAGAAGTTGGACAGGATGTTAAAATCCTTCTCATAACCAGAGGTCTAACTTACCTTCGGCTTTCCTGGTTTATGGAGCCTCCTGCTGAAAGCTTGGCCAACAGAAAGAAGACAAGTGGCTGAATGCAGAAAAGCTGTACAACTGTGTGGTTTTGGAAGATCATCAGATAGACAGCATGGCCATGCTTCCCAACTTTCTGCTTCTCAGAGGGGAACTGTTTGCAGCAGTTTGACCAACATCTAATGAGCAAAATTCTGGACAATATGCAAGAGCAGAAACTAAAAAGACTTGGAAATTTTGGGCCATTGTAGAGGTCAGCTCTAGGAGAAAAAATGCAACTTGTCAAGGAAATAGGTCATAGATACATTAGTGTTGACACTTCAATGGCAAGGGCAGTTGTGGCTAGGAAACACTTTGCTAGACAGGAAATACACTTTTGCATGGGAAAAGAAAGGAGAAAGATGGAAAAGGAGAAGCTAGGTATAAAGAACGGAAAAAGATGGCATATTGCCATTTGCAGACTGACCAACCTGTATGAAGTTTTTTTGACATATAGTTAAAAATGCACTTGTTGGTTTCAGAACACACAAGTGTGTTGGTTCCACAAAAACTGGAAATTTTTAAACTTAGGAAGAAGAGAAGCAAGTCATGGCAAGGAAAACTTTATGTCCTGTGGGAATGAGTATGGTGGAAACAATCTGCAAGTTGGCTGATTGAAATGGATATTCCAGTGTGGAGAGTTTGCTCAGTGTTGGAGGGTACTGGAGCGCAGTGTTTGATCTCACAATAAGAGGTGCAACCCAGCAGCTGTGTTCCTCTGTAGGTTTTAATCCTATCACTATACAAAGCCATGTGTTATCATTTGCTCCACTGAGACTGCTCCAAGAAGCTAATTCTCCACAAGTCTGATTTCACATCTCTCAGTTGGGATGAACCAAATATTTCCTGGAACTATTTGGAGCTATTTAGGGAGTGCTGAGAGAGTTACTTGATCATTTACTACTCTTGTCAAACAGAATACTTCATTTGCCTGAACTCCCACAGACCAAAGTAACGGGCATTGCCAAACTGACAGATTTCTATACGATCCCCACACATGACAGTGCCTTAAGTACATAAGGATTTTGAACACCTTGCAGCCTTGCTCAAAGCCTTTGAATCCTGACCCCTGAAGTTCCATGAAAGAGGAATGCATGGACAAAATACTGTAAGAAATAAAAGATAAAATATTTCCATCTCCAACAGAGACCACTTGGGAAAAGCCAGCAGTAGGAGGCTAAAATCCACGCATGACTAGAGATGTACTTTCCTCTACCCAACAAAGCATTAGGCCATCTGTAGCTAGGAAAAGTAGCAGAAATACACCTGTTGAATTACACTGCAGGGAAAGATCATACTACTGGAAAGACTCACAAAATAGCGCTTTCAAGAGGACTGCCCACCCAGGGGTCTCCTGTACTGGATAATGTTCGGATAACTCACAGATAATGTTCCTCTCCAGATTGATTGGCATGTAACTGCCATGCTCTCCGCAGAGCTCTTCACATTTTTCTTTCAATGTGTGGTAGCATTTCCCCCAAGAAACAGGTTCCAGTTCCTCACGGGAAAAGTAGCTATTGGATTAATTGCCCAAAGTCTTGTTCTGAGTGAATCTACCCCAGAGACTTCATTTAAATGCTTAAGCAGTTACAAGCCTGGCAGTATCCAGTAGCCACCTGTCCTATGGGACATGCAAACAGGGCCATCAGCTGACTTCATCTCACGGGGCTCGAGACCACACCGCTTGCTACTGCAAGGGGAAAGGCCATCCTGGCTGCCTCAAGCACTAGAAAAGAGTCAAGCAACTCACGGCCATGCAGCTACCAAGCACCTAGATTGAGTTCGTGTAGAATGCCAGTTTGAGGGCTGCCAACAATGCAGCTGCAAAGAATTTGTCTATGCAAGCCCTAAAGCAAACCACTCCTCCGTAAAGCAGAAAGGGTGATGGTCTGAGAAGATCACTCACTGACATCCGAAGCACAAAATAAAAGGGGTTTGACAAACACTTCCAAGATAGAAGATTCCGTAATGTGAACTAGAGCTAGTGGGATAGGAGGACTCTTTGCAGGTAAGATCTAACTGAACTTGTGCTTTTACAGGCAGGAAAAAAGGGAAGCATAAAGTACATACACCAACCCTGTCTGCCTTCCCTAGACTCACCTTCCTACAAAGTGCACACTCCGAGCATGGCTGGGGCACAGGATAGAAAGCCAGTGTGTCTTCCTGGCTCTGCAGCACTCAGAATCTGCTGTTATTAAGCAATAAATTCTGAATACTATCCACTGAAAAAAAAAGTTTGGGGTTGTTGAGAAACTACTTCAGCCTGGAAAAAGTTGAGAACCGCTGAAGAAAATGTTTTCCTTTAGCAGGATAAAACCAAGAAACCCCATGCTGGCAAGAGAGCTGCTTGCAGCCAGACACACAGAACAACACTCCCTCGTGTGGTCTGTGAAACACAGTTCTTCCTACCCAAAAAGCTGAATCGGGATCGCCATCAAATAGCAAAGCTAAGCAAAAATAAATTACTTTTAGCCAAGTGGATACATCAAACAAGGGGCATGGGAAAACAATAACAGTCAAATCTAAACCCTTGTAGAGGGACTAGCCCATCAAAACCAGTTACTGAAACAGAAACCATTAACCAGCAGAGCAAGATGCCCAGCTTTTTCCTCTCCAGAGGTGGCTTCCAATGTTTTTTACTTTTTCTTCCAAAAGAATATTTTTATTTATTTCAATTGTTATGGGAAAACTCTGAGATGGTCAAAGAGAAACATCAGTTTATATCTCCAAATGGGAGAAGAAAAATTACAGTTTGGAAGAGCAAAACTTTCTTCATATTCATTTTGTCTTTTTCTTTCCCAAAAACTAGCAAGCTTTGCTGTAGCTGGGTATCACAAATTGACATTGCTGCAAGCTTAATCCCTGTAGCAATCCTCAGGTATTTCGTCTAGTTCATTTGTCTTTAACTAGGTTCCCTTATTTCCCTTAATTGAACCTTAAGGGAAACTTAATTTACAATCAATCAAAGACATCTCACACTCAAATTATTAGAGACTGTATGTGTCCTTCCTTCAATTCTGGTAGAAGTTGTTAAGCTTTTCTTCAGATTAATGGGAAAAGAAAGCGGGAGGGAAAAAGTGAGTCATCACACGCGTCCTCATGTTCTGTATCAGTGAATCACTGAACACTCATTGCATCACAGATGTCCCGTGCAGCACCCGGAGTGACTACTATAGTTAAAGACGCATAAACTCGTGTACACTTGTACATAAACAAACAAGAATGACGTTTCCTTTTATTTTACATAGCTGCATACACACATTCCTCTGCTCTGGGTCCAGTAAGGTTAATATCTGTATCATCTGCTTTCTTGAAAACTCCAGCTTCAATACTGATGAAACAAAACATTTTCAAACCAATGATTCCTACGTTAGCAGCAAACATGCTGTAAAAGACACTTCTTGACGCACAGACCTCGGCTTTTTGGTCCGTTAACATTAATACATCTCTATTGGTACATGCTCTAATCACGTCTCGCTGCTCCATTCAGAGTCACAGCAAAATGCCATGTACAAGCCTACAGGAAATAAGGAAAATCACCCAGCATAGTTCTTCTTCATGAGTCATTTTCGAAAAAATTAGTCATTATTCTACCACAGAGAACAGTCAGAGACAACCTTCAGAGGAAAACAGTGTGTTTTTCTAACTCCCAATCATCATGTCTCCCCATATGCCAAAGGGAGAAATTGTCTAAGTAGCCAGGGATCAGGTTAGGAAAGCTAAAGCCCTGATAGAATTCCATCTGGCCAGGGACGTCCAGGACAACAAGAAAAGTTTCTACAAGTACATCAGTGATAAAAGGATGACTACAGAAAATGTGGGTCCTCTCTGGAAGCAAATGGGAGACCTGGTTACCCGGGACATGGAGAAGGCTAAGGTACTCAATGACTTTTTCATCTCGGTCTTCACCAGCAAGTGCTCTAGCCACGCCGCCCAAGTCACAGAAGGCAAAGGCAGGGACTGGGACAATGAAGAACGGCCCACTGTAGGAGAAGATCAGTTTTGAGACCATCTAAGGAACTTGAAGGTGCACAAGTCCATGGGACCAGGGAACTGGCAGATGAAGTTGCTAAAACACTGTCCATCATATTTGAAAAGTCATGGCAATCTGGTGAAGTTCCCGCTGACTGGAAAAGGGGAAACATAACCCCCATTTTTAAAAAGGGAAAAAAGGAAGACCCGGGGAACTACACACCAGTCAGTCTCACCTCTGTGCCTGGCAAGATCATGGAGCAGATCCTTCTGGAAACCCTGCTAAGGCACATGGAAAATAAGGAGGTGATCAGCGACAGCCAACATGGCTTCACTAAAAGCAAATCATGCCTGACAAATCTGGTTGTCTTCTACAGTGGGGTTACAGCATTGGTAGATAACAGAAGAACAACTGACATCATCTACCTGGACTTGTGCAAAGCATTTGGCGCTGTTCCACACAACATCCTTGTCTCTAAATTGGAAAGACATGGATTTGATGGTTGGACCACTCAGTGGAGAAAGAACTGGCTGGATGGTTGCACTCAAAGAGTTGTGGTGAATGGCTTATGTTCACGTGGAAACCAGTAGCAAGTGGCATTCCCCAGCATGGTTTAACATCTTTGTCGGTGACACAGACAGTGGGATTGAGTGCACCCTCAGCAAGTTTTCCAACACCACCAAGCTGTGTGATGTGGTCGTCACACTGGAGGGAAGGGATGCCATCCAGAGAGACTTTGACAGGCTTGAGAGGTGGGCGCGTGCGAACCTCATGAAGTTCAACCAGGCCACATACAAGGTCCTGCACTTGGATCAGGGCAACCCCAAGCACAAATACAGGCTGGGTAGAGAATGGATTGAGAGCAGCCCTGAGGAGAAGGACTTGGGGGTGTTGGTGAATGAGAAGCTCCACATGAACTGGCAATGTGAGCTCGCAGCCCAGAAAGCCAACTGCATCCTGGGCTGCATCAGAAGAAGTGTGGCCAGCAGGTCGAGGGAGGTGATTCTGCCCCTCTGCTCCACTCTTGTGACACCCCACCTGGAGTGCTGTGTCCAGCTCTGGGGTCCCCAGCATTCGAAGGACATGGACCTGTTGGGGTGAGTCCAGAGGAGGGCCATGAAGATGATCAGGGGACTGGAGCACCTATGCTATGAGGACAGGTTGAGAGAGCTGGGGTTGTTCAGAAGGTGGCTCCGGGGAGACCTTATAGCAGCCTTCCAGTACCTAAAGGGGGCCAAAAATAAAGCTGGAGAGGGACAAGGGCATGTAGTGATAGGACAAGAGGTAATGGCTTTAAACTGAAAGAGGGTAGACTTAGATTAGATACAAGGGAGATATTCTTCACTCTGAGGATGGTGAGGCACTGGAACAGGTTGCCCAGGGAAGTTGTGGCTGCCCCATCCCTGGAAGTGTTCAAGGCCAGGCTGGATGGGGCTTTGAGCAGCCTGCTCTAGTGGGAGGTGTCCCTGCCCATGGCAGGGGGGTTGGAACTAGATGATCTTTAAGGTCCCTTCCAACACAAACCATTCTATGATTCTATGATTCCCATATGTAAAAAAAAAAAAAAATCATATAACAAATTGTATCTTTTCTGTTTAAAAAAACCTCACATACACCTGTTAAATTTAGGGAAGCATCTTTAAAAGCAAAGTGGTGGCTATAGCATGACTGAGGCCACAGGCAATATGAAAAAATAAGCAACAGAACCAAAGGTGCTCAGAAAAAAACACCTGAAAAACTTTTTTGAATTAGGGGACCCCAAAAAATCATCAGGCCTAGGGTTTTGCCAGGAACTGGTTTGCTAGCTGAAACAGCAGCTACAAGGGCACTGAAGTCCATGACTGCTTTCTTCTGGCCATGCCCATGCCTGGCTCCCGGTGGCAGGGCAGCTTCCTGCTTTCCCAGCCCTGAGCTCCCCCATCACCCATGCCGGGAGGGACCACAGACTTGCAATGGGGCTGAAGACATCAAACCTGGGGATACAGGAACACAGTGATGGAAAAATCCAAACTGTTGCAGAGGGACTGGCAAAAAGCTCATGCACTGTGGGGTGGTATTTCATGTGCCTGCAACTACAGCTCCAAACAAGCCAAATATACACAGCCATTGAGCTGAGTGGCCCCTCAGCATCAGTTGGCTGGGTTGGCGAAGGCTGCAGTTTCCCTGGGAGGATTCAGTTTTCCAAAATCTGGGCAGCGTTGATCCGGGCCAGCATATGACTAACAGTGCGGCTGTGAGCCATGATGGATGCTGTCTCCCTCGCAACACAACAGAAACAGTAAGATTGCCAAGAAACATTAAGTGAAAGTAATTTAATCTCTTTTCACCTGCCAGGCAATCAATTACTTGAAAAATTAACTTGTTTCACAGCAGCTCATGAGCAGATCTGAACAAACTCTCACCATGAGACCAGACAGTGGACACAGGCAGCACTTTGGGATGGAACAATAACAATGGGACAATAACAATAGGATGACAACGATCTCAGGCTGGGCTGCTCTACTTGGGTTCAACCAGGGCTCACGGCTTGAGCGACTTCAGTAGCAAACCAGACAGGCACCATTAAACTGAAATCCCGCCCTTTCAGATGAAGGCAACAGTGAAGGATGGACCAAAGTTATCAAACCTAACTGCTACCCTCAACCCATCCGTGGTCCTCCTCTGGTGCCTTCGCTGCCTTCAGCGACTGGCGTGCAGCAAACCCCCTGCCACCACAGGAGCCTCAGCAGCCTTCGTAATACCAATTAATACCAAGTACTGCTGGATAACAGTTAGTAAACTGGCAGGCAACACGCAGAGTGCTAATGCACCTCTGTGAGCTGCAACTTGCCCAACTTTTTCTTTTGTCAATGTCATTAACCCCGTCTTTCCCGAGAATTTCAGGATTGACTGCATATTAGGTGACTCTGCCTAAAGAAACATTATCTGGCTGCAAGTTCCTAATGATATTGTATCAGTCATTTTAGGACAAATTCAACCCTGATAAGATCTCAAGATCTCAAAAAGCGGTATTTATGAATCACAAGGAAAAAAAATCTCACATATTTTTCTAGTTTTCCTCCACAAAACATTTTCTTTAGTTTAAGTATGTAGGAACTGGTGAACTGAGCTTTTTATCCTGGGAAAAATGTATTATTAACAGTAAAATTGAATTAAAACTTTTCAACATGTTTCATTTTCTCTTTTGTATATAAGAAATTATGAAGTACAGAAAAAAGCTTTTCAATATAAGATAAAATGTTCTGATTGACCTTAATATTTTTTCAACAATTTTCTTTATAAAAGATTGAAATATCTTAATTTTTATTCTAATCCAAAGGAAAAGCAAAGTTTTAAAATAATGGAATCTCATACATTATATAAACTCAATTTTCAGCACGATTTTTGTATCATTTTAAAATACAGATACTCGTTTAATAAGAAGAAAACAAAATGACTAGTAAAAAAAAAACATTCAAATTTCAGATATCTTTGTAAAAATTTAGAAATAAGAAAACAGCAAGACAATTGCTGAATATGAAAAAGGGACCAAAATCTTAATTTCTTCTCAAAATGAGTGTTCTTACATCTTTTCTAGTAAGAAATTCTTATTTTCCTTTTTTTTTCTCTCTTTGTCAGAGGCTGGCCATATTCCTCTTCTCCACTGGGTGGCATTACTACCTAGAGATGTAGTATTTGATGACTACATGAAGTTGTTACAATGAAGTAAACATCTCGCATACTTTATTGATCTGAATCTATAGAATTAAATCAGTTTTGTGAGACAGCCATCTAAACTAGTCTGCAAAGCTGCCCTTTCTTAGCCAGATAATAGTCTTGTCTGATAGTTTCACGCTGAAGATTGCTGTAACATAATTGGTTCTGAATTGGAATCTGAATTTAGTTCATACTATTTGGTTTGGCAATGTTGAATCACATACATCTCTCTGCAAATAAGAAATTCAAAGGAAAGGATTAATATAGCAAAAACACATGGTCACTGTCTGTGAAATAGACAGAAATACAGAATACAATCTGATATAAAATAACTTACAGCTTCAAAGAGCATTTGAGCTCTAGCACAAATCAGGGTGTTAAAGCACCTAATCAGTCCCAGTGAAGTGAGGCACATGCTTATGACCTCGATGAAGTATACCGGAGATGTCAGGCGAAAAGCAAGAGAGTGGATGTTATGCTGTCTGCTGCACACGAACGAGACACCTGGGCTCTGCAAAGCATCCCACAGATCCCACCAGCAAATTGCCTCTTCTTTCCCATCCATGTACCAAGACCATACTGCCCGTTTCCTTCCAGTAAAACCAAAGTGCAAGGAGTGAGGAAACAAGCAACAAACCCAGGTTACATCTCAACTGGACGGAAGGATGTAAGTGGTGTGCACACATGGATGCTGGGTCGGGAAATACCTCGGGTCATGGTTTAGACAGCAACTCAGTACTATTAGGAAATATGTGAGGAACAACAACAGTCTCTCCTTTTTCCCCCTTTTACAATTTTAAAAGGTAGTTGTTCAGAAATAAAAAGATGAACCCAGTTGTTATGCAAGAATCCACATAAATAAGTATGAACAGGTAGAGGGTTAGATTACAGAATAACAAAAAAACCAAGATTTTCTGATGTTGTTAAGGGTTTCATTTTAATCTGGTTTGACCATAAGTCTTTGACCACGATCCCTGAGTTCTCTTTGGTTGGTTATCCCATCCTTCTCAACCCACTTTCTCCACCCCTTTTCCCTAGAAACGCTGCTGTTAATCTCTTAAATAGACTGTCTTTATGTGCACATACCAGACCTAACGAACATCAGGCTTTCATCCTTGAAGGACTCGCGCACACTTATGACACGACAGCAAACCTTGCACTTTTGGCATATCACAGCTATCTCATTGCAAAGTTCTGTGCTCATGTTACTATCACGTTTTGTCCCAGGTCTTACCCTAGGCTTGAACATCTTCAAGGCTGGGAATATTAACACAGAAGAACCTGCCCTGACTGAACCTTCTAGGAGAACAAAAAACAAACCCCAAAACTTCCTATTTCTCCCCTACTCCCCCAAAATAAAATAAGCCATGGGGCAGAAACTGTCTCATGTCTTCAGCAGTGCCCTCTTCAGGTAATGAGAGGCAAACCTCCACCCATCCTTCCTAAGGCTGGGGTCTCTTACGTTGCACAGCGCCTTGCTTCTTGTGCTTTTATTCCAGCAAAATTCAAGGATTTATAGTTCAGACTGAGAGGCCTGAGTGTGCCCACGCTGGCTCCCACACAACCATGGGCAGCCGCACATTCCTGTCCAGCCCCCACTTTGCATGCACGACGCGCAGGGCTGCCCACACTTATCCCCATGCATGCTCAAAGGGAAGCTCAAGATACAACGCACAGCGGGTTTCTACACTGCTGAATTAATGTAAACATTTAGAAAAAGAGAATACTCTCTGTAGAAGGAGTTCATGGTACAAATGGTTCCCTATGAGCTCGTACATTTCGGGTAAGAATTTGATTAAAGAGCAAATTTGTCTTCCCATGAGAAATTTGTATTTAAAATTGCCACACAGAAACAAGGGTGGAATCCTTCGTTCTCTTTTTGTTTCCTTCCAGCAGCCACATTTAACTATTTTTGTTGCTTCCACAGACTTCAGGGTTTTTTTCCTATTCATCTGTGGACTAACTTCTATAAATTGTGGTCTTTGTCCTCTAAAAGGAGGCTGGATTTGGAGGAACGAAGTTTTTTCAATAATGATTGTTCCTTTCAATACCAGCAAGTTACAGATTTTCTGTATGTCACCAAGGACAAAGTTATTTTCATAATGTGACTAATGGTTATTCAAAAGTGACCATAAGAATACAAGAATTACTATATTATTCCCAAATCCAGCTTATCCACTTACTATTTCCAATAGTTCATACACGCTCTCCCACCTAAAATTACCATCTTATCAGTCTACTAATTTAACTATTCATCCAGTCCCATCCTAACCCAGCTTTGTCAAGTTAGACAAATTATTAAAAAAAAAAGGGGGAAGAGGGGAGAGAAAAAAATCTAAAACAAACTGTTCTCCACACATACGCTTTCTGCAGTCCATTTTAAAAAATTATTATTTCACAGATTTGGCAGAAAAGAACAGGTGGAAAAGTGAAAATGGCAACCATATAAGCCAAATCTGTCACCAACAGAGGAACCTCTTTTACTCAAATGGGTTTTGGATCAGGCCTTATGAAGGTACTTTCCACAAGTTCATTTCCATTCACGTACTTGGGCATTGATCTGGCCAACATACATGTCTTCCTGCTTCTTACCACGTCAACCACATCAAAGCAGCAACGTCAACTAAAGAAATGATCTGTATACATATAGTAAATGCAGAGAAGGTTTCTCCTCTTCCTTTGTCACTCCCAACAGCATGGGCTAGAGCCCTGCTGCGGGGCTGCGCTGCCGGGAGCCGGAGCCGGTACTGTCTGGCACGTACCCTGGGTGCCACAACTGCATTTCTGGTCGCACTGATGCAACCGATGCTACCCACCATGCTTGCAAAGATGTTGCTCATTATTGTAATGAGCATACGGAATGAGCAGTTTTCAGCTCCATGTGCCACATCATGTACGAATTAGCAAGCAGAAAAACCGTCTTGCTACAACAGCTAGACTGACTAATTCATGTGCAGTTGCAGCTGTGCTGCGTTGTCCAAGAAACGTACTTCTTGTCATCTCCGAGAAAGGCAGGGTTTTAGATGCACTCAGGCCAGTAGTTCTGAGTTGCCTTTTTCCCTCACGTAAGGGATTTGCAAGTAATCGTACAGATCTCTAAGGTCTCGGGATACATGGACTACACACACACCAGAGAACGTGCACTGCTATTAATCTCTGTATTTTCTATGTAAAGTAGACTAGCAACAGAGGACTTCATACAGTCTTTGATTCCTTCTCTTGTCAGTTTATGGCAAATTCTGTCATGCATTTTTGGGTGATTTAAAAAGTACAGGAGACATATCCCACTTTACAGTAGAAATATTCACCCACAAACTCTCTAGCCACTGTCCATCTATATGCTCTTCCTCTTTCTAGAACAACACATTGTCACCTTCTCTATTTTTTTCCTACGAATGTATAAACCCTTGAGCTCAGCTGTAGATTAACTTAAGAGTCACTGAAAGCGTAGTTGGAAAATCCTGACAGCAAGGAGTGGCTACAGCTGAGCTATTCCAGGACACAGCTACCTAATAAAGCCGTGAAATCACTGTCCCTGGAATGTAAGTACAGGTTAGGCTATCTATTCCAGTGCTTCACTATCCTCATCATCAGAGAAATACTAACGTTTAGATGCCTCTGCTTCACTCTAGTTTTGGGGGTCTTATTTGCTATGGACACAGAGAATTATGTTGCCTCTTTGCCTGTGGTTATATTTAACAAATTTGGAGTGTCTCTCCCACTTCCTCTTTTCTGTAAATTAAACAATACCAGTTCTTTCAGACTTTTTTATACATCACAGTCTGCAAACTTCTGGTAGATCAGCCTTACCTCAAGATGGCCCACATCGTTCTTGACGAGGGATGCCCAAAAATGGACACGGTACTTTTTGCTAAAGCCTCAGCAGGGCTAAGTAGAGTAGGCAGATTACTTTGCAAGTCTTGTACGCGGCAGTCCTGTTTATACATGCTGGTATTGTGTTTGCTTCCTTTACAACACATGCCACTCGGAACCACAGATTAAATTGAAGGCAACAACAATCACTGCATCTTCTTCTGCAGACCTGTTGCCTAACAAGCAATTCAACCCTTATCATGGGGATATGCGCTTGATTGCTCATAAATAAATACGGTATTTTGCACTTGACTTGTATCTTATTTCAGACCTAGCTGACCAAAACAAATTAATTTTAATCCCATCCTTCAATGTTTACAGAGCAACTCCTCTCTCAGTTTGGCATTGGCTGCATCATGAATAAACTTAGTCTCTACTCCACTTTCCAAGTCATTAATAAAAAATGTTCATTCATTTTGAACCATGACAGATGTCTGGCTCCGTATATAAGATTGACCTCTTGCTCAGTGTATAATTCCCATTAATGCCTGCACAGACAGGCAGTTTACTGTGGTTATGGAGATACAGCACACCAATCTCCAACACTTCCTAGGATTTTCAAGGCAATATTGAAATAAAGATCAGATCCACTGCATTTCCCTTTCTTGAAAATGAGCTATTTTCAAAGAAAAGCGTCAGGTTATTTTCCATTTCCTTCCATGTTTTTAATTAGTCTTTCCTTCAATATGTGTTCAAAGCCCTCAGGCCATACAGAAACTCAGTTAATGAATCCATATTGCCTAGACCACATTTTTCTACCAGTTCTCAAATGTGAGTACCGCATTTCCCTGCTCTGTGTTCCTTTAGGGACAGTCACCAACTTAACTGACTTGATAGTCACTAAAAATCCTTTTTGCCAGATCTACAGTTCCTTTTACTTTAAGAACCTGGCAATAATCAGAGAAACACCCTCTAAATCACTCAGTTGAGTTGCCCTCCTCTTGGTTGTGCTATTTTCCACTTCCAAGCCTCATTTCCATTAGTCCTCTTTCCTTCAATGGACATCGCTGAAAGCTGAAGCATATTTTTCATTTGATTGTTTTTATTCTCTGCTCTGCCATCTCTGCAGAGCAAGTGTAATCCCTTATTTTATAAATAGCTAAAGCATTTTTACGGTTGGCACCTTTCTTTTACGGTAACTAAGCAGGACTTATATGGTTTTTTACTATGGGTCTATGTTTCTGACTTGTAATCATTTCTTTATTGATGCTTCTGTTCCTTTTTTTCTGTTCTTGGTGGAAAACTCACTACTTGCTTCTAACCGCCTCAAAAAGTTCTTTGTTTGATACCCAGAGTAGGCTGCTCTGCAAGCGTTCCTCCTCAGTTTGAAATACGACTTCCAGTTCCTCTGTAATGTTAACAGTGTTCACCAAACCACATATAAAACAGTATTAAGGGGTTCATTGGTTATTTTGTTACATCTAGGAATACCTAAAAATCACTTTGGCTTACCCCCGTATCTGCTGTGATGACCAGTGCCAGCAGCCCAGTAATGCCTAATGAACAGCACCAGCCACAGGGACTTTCTGGCGACAGGGACCGAGAGAGTGAAGACTCTCCCTGGGCTCATCTCCATGAAGCTGTGGAAGCCTAAGAGCCCTTTTTGCTATCATCTCACTTACAGGCTTTTCTGCCTTACCTTTCAGGCAATACAGTAACATTTTTCCTTGAAGATCCATGCAGACAGGTTTCTGCCTCCTGCCCCGCTCAAACGCAGTCCAGAAAATAAGACACTGCCCCACCAACAAAATGCCAAAAGCAAAGGAGAAATTAGTATTAATACTGGTTCTTTTACCCTCAGAATGTCTTCTTCCCCCAAGAGTAACTTCTGAATATCTCTGTAAGAAAGTACAAAGCAGAAATATTCATTGCAGGATGACAGCTGACTGCTCTAACCTTTCCGGCTACTGTTATCCTCCTTTTTGAAGTGAGGAAAGTTGACATGATGAAGCAGAATCTCAAGCAAAGGCACGAGCAGTTTTTCTGTGACCTTGCCTTTATGTCAACTCCTTCATCTCCAGACAGGAGGAAAAGCTCCCGTTGCCTACACCCAGCAGTCAGGACACCACCAGGGAACGGCAACATAAGTGAGTCCACGAATCCACAAATTCACTGAGAGTGGCTGGAGAGATGCCCTGTGACAATGGTGATATCAGTTTGCTCTTCTGCGCTGCTCAGTGTGACCCCTCCAAAGAGCGTGTCCCACCAGATACACACCAAGTTCAGTACCCTACCCAAAGGGATCTCAGCACGAGGAAAGCTTTGAAAGACAGCTCTGTTAAAAGCAAACCACATCAAACACACTCTAAATGACTTCCCCCAACAGCTGCCATAGGAACCAAGTGTTTGGGGGACAGAAAACAAACAAGAAGTCATATTAAACGCTAAGAAAAATTACATAAAAAATATCAGAGGCTGGGGATTCTGGATTTACAAAGCACTGACCCAGAGGATGATGACAGTAAGAGCACTTACTCTCTGCCCCTCAGCAGCAGGATCCTTTGTGAATAATACACATTTCAGAATATTCTTACTTAAAAGTGAAATGCATTTTTCAAGGATTCAAGCACTATAAGGGATGAGTTTGCAATTGATTCTTTAAGTATCACCTTTCTTTTCTTTTTTGTTGAACTCATGTAGCACTTCAGTAGCTTGTAACACTATTTTTAAAAATTATCCACCAGTGATAACTTTCAAGAAATAAAGGACTCTATACATACAAAGTTTTGCCTTTATATCAACCCCTTCATCTTGTCACTTTGTGAAACTTATATAAAAACACAGAAATATACCTCAGGGACCTGCGACTCCTCAGTATGAAATGACCCTTTTGTGAAGCTTTTATCTTAGAAAGTATCTCTGTTTCAAGAAAATGTTCATTTCCTACTCAGAGGCCAGTTCTTGTCATCATTTTATAAAGACGGATTTCAAAGCAAGATTCTCCTCTTTGCACTTTTCTAAATTAAGCTAGTACTGCTAGATGTTATCTGCAGTATATACACAGTACTCTCCCTTATCATGCCTTTTGACCTGCATCATTGAAAGTTTTCTTCCTAGATGCCTGAGATTTACTATCTTTATTCTATACAGCAAGAGCACATATTCACGTTCTATTATGTTCCTGTTTTACCAGGCAGTTGCCCTTGGAAGTTGTGAATAACTAAAAAGACTTTTAGGCAGTTCAGACAGAACAAGTGAAACGTTTCACTGATTTTCAGCACCAGAAGCTGAAGTCTGAAAAAACACAGGCTTGTGGATTACAGGCATTTTATGTTCCCGCCTGCCTCCGCTGAGAGGTGGATACAGTGCTACACCTTGTTCGCAGGGCAGCAAGTCTCCTACAGCTACATTCGCTCGCAGATAAAATCCTTTACAAAGTCTTTTATTGATCTGAGAGGAAACGGCAGTCCCCTCATCCAACATAAGCCTGGTCCCTTCAGCACGTGAAAACAAGACCTCAAGGTTCCACCTTAGATTGCAGACAAGATGCTGTCCATCAAAGACGACTGGCCGTTGTGGCCACCCCCTCCTGAGTGGAAGGAATGCACTACATGCTAAGGATGCTGCTTTTACCCAGGCATTACCTTGTCCACAGAGCTTGCTGAAGAGTGCACTCCTTTCAACACTTCCTATTCATGTGCAAGCCCCATAGGCATTCTGAAAAAAACACAAAGAAGCCAGCTTGTGGTAAGGCTAAAAGGAAGATGAGGTGCCTCAAGATGCACCATGTTCCCTCAAAGCGCAGCACTTGATTCTTGCAAGAACAGGGTAAGAGCTGCCACATCAGCTACCTGAAGAGGGGTTTCTTCCCAACACAACAGGACACCCACAAGCTGAGCCGTACTGGCACAGTCAATCCCCAAAGTAAAACACTAGGACCCTCACACCAGGGAGAAACTAGTACCACTGCAACAGCTAAAGATGCTTTGGTACACATCTCATATTCAAAAATGATTTATTGGGGCAATAAACTCTTGGGCAATTTATCCTTTGATGTTTGGCTCACAATTCCCACTGGAATCATACGTACTATGGAAACTATGATAGATAATCTGTTAAAAAAGTGCATCTGTTTCTTATGCAATGTTTCCAGCATGGAACCAAGCTTGAACTTAACAGATGCGTCCTTCTAATATGGGATCATTTTGTGGGTAATTCTTCTCTCAGATGACCTCAACTGCTTCTATATTTTCCATGAGCAAATCGGTGTTTACATTCAAGCTTCTTGTCTCTCTTCTTGATGGCAGCCTATCTTGTAGAAAGTCGCAAGTTTTTAAAATGTGATAAATGTTGTATGAGAAAATGTTTTCGTTGGTTTCAGAAATTCAGGGACTGTCACAATAGCTCACCTGCAAACATGAAACCAGAAAGCTGCTACAAAGAGCACAGTTTTAACAATAACTTGTTTGCCATCAGAACTCAAAGTTAAAATTAGAACCAGAGCTTCTTCAGAGTAAGTTCTGGAAGATAACATAGTAAAGAAAAGGGGTGATAGCAAGAGGTCTTGAATTATTTTCCACTGTGATAATACGATGAATTTGTGCTTTCAAGTCTCATGAATAATCTCTGCAAAAAGAAGAGGATGAGTCTAAGCCTGGAAAATTTCCAAGTGTGTCCCTCTTGTATCCTTCAGTGTCTGAATTTAACAAAAACACCCACACATGCACAAAAAGTTCTACTTCCATCCTAATCAGTAAAAGTACTTACCAGCCATCTAAATGAGACTTCCTCAGTGGATCAAGAAGACTTAATCACATTTAGCCCACGAATTTAATGTTTGGTAATTTTCTTGCCAGCATCCTGCCATCATTAACAGCAATATCTGTTTAATGACGCACAAGTTCTTCTTGTAAGAGACTGAACTAAAATATACCATGATGAAAGAGCTGCTCTTAAACCGGTCAACTTTTTGCTTTGTAAAAATACAAGGACAGTATCTGATACCCCTTTTTCTGTTGTTTTTAAGAAAATTTGGAGCAGGCAATGCCCCCCAGAGTCCCCAGAGTTACAGCGTTACCTATTTGTCATTCTGTGCTCATTTAACATTGTTGAAACACCACTGCTGAACACCAAGGCTGACTCAGGATCTAATCTTTGTCCTGAAGAGGGCAAAAGATGTTGTTGTCTTGCCTTAGCACCATCTTCCTACGGCGCCCAGCCTGGAAGAATATCCCTCAGAGTGGGATCCCTAAAAACCCACAAAAGCAAGGCTGTAACACAACAGTCGTCTGAGGAAAGACCAGTATCTCTCTGGAGCGGCATGGAGAAGATTCAAAGCACCAGGCTGAAATCCAAGGGCCAGAGCACAACCTGACCCTTCCAGAGGTGAAATGGATTATTAGTATTAATCCTGGCCAGATTATGGGCTGGCTTTGTTGATATTTTCTTGAAGAAAAGTGACTGTTCTGTAGATATTCCAAAAGCAAGGGACACACTTTATTTATTTTTTCCACTCTCCAGGAAGAGTTTGTTTTATTATTCCAAAGCCAAGGCACTAGCTTAAAGTTTCTAAATCAAGGAGGCTTATGCAATATCAAAGATTAAAGGGGGAAAAACCAAATCCACCCAGTCTGCAGTGCATTTTCCAGTGCATTAACTCATTTCCTGCCAAGTGTCCTGAAGCTTCCTGGGACATAGCTCCAGAGAAAACCAGAGGATACAGGATGACAGCACCGGATCTAAATTTCCCTTTATAAAAATCTGGGACCACAGAATAAATTCCTTCATGGGAAAAGCACACTGGCAGCACAACCCATGCTGTGGCCAGAAGTGCAGACACCGTGGCAGGTGACAATGGGATGTGGGCTGTTGAGCAAGTGACAGCCAAAGCAAATGAGACCTCACAGATCTCTGATTAGGTCTTTAATATTCAAGCAAATGTCACAGCTAGCGTCCATACAGATCTTCTCAGTTAAGAAGTGCACACTCAGTTACGACAACAAAAAGGCACACGGGATTTCTGAATTAAAGAATAAAAAAGAGCCGTAATATTGCTTGCTTGAAGGGAAGCTTGATTGTTTCCTAGACTATAAGGCATCTAAAGACAGTTCCTGAGATGGAAATGTTTTCTTAGACCAATTTACAGGTCACCCAGAAGCCCTGGACGACGGATAAGAGAAAGCATGGGGTCTCCATGGCAGATTTCATGCACTGGGCCTTCTTCACTTCCATCCACTTCCAAAACTCTAGTACAGGGAACAACGAAATGTGTGAAATACATATTATTTACACAAAGTATTACTGGAATTTGCATCCAGATGAAAAAGCCAAAACGAAACCATTAGTTTGGATTTATTGCCATTTTTAAGAAGTCCTGGCCAGGAGACTGACACATGGGTAGGATTCAACCTAGAAAATCTGAGCTGGCCATCTAGATGCTTTTTATAGGCAAGGGCAGCATTTCCACAGTGCTACTCATCCCACCCTTTAACAGGCATATAAAGTGCTGCTTCTTGCCATTGGACTGACTGCAAAGAGACATCGGGGTGGATAACTCTCCTGTAGACATCTACATTGCAAACATCTAGAGTTAGACTAGATGTATCTCTACTTGCCTAGGACAAGGAATAGGGAAAAAAGAAGGGCTTGGGATGAGAAGGGCAGCACTAGATCATGCTGCAGAGTGAGCTCTGGGGATAAGCTGTTTTCGGAGGGACAGATTTGTATGGCTGTTCCCACAATGAGGCCAATACATCCTGCTGGGACCAGACCAGCAGACACACCACCACGGTGGCTGCCTCCAGCTCGTGACATTACAGCAGTACCGGTTTGGCTGGACAGTGTCAAAATTAGCACTTTATTCCCACCAAAGAGCCTGAGTATTGGCTGTCTTCTCCCAAGTGGCAGAACACTTTGTCCTCTTCCATGGAAACAAAAGATTTTGCTCTGACCCTCCAAGCGGGTTACTCCAAACCTCCTTATCTTAAAGACACACAGGTTCAGCAAGGGACACCACCAAAAGCTTTGATTTTTAATGATTATGGGATTCAGGCGTGACATTTCCTACTCCCAGTTCCATTTCATCCCTTTCAAATTAAAGACTGGATTCAATCACTAGCTTATTTTTACAGGCATTTAATCATAACGAAAAGAAAACAAAAAACCCTGGCAATGAGACAAGCTCTGCAGCCTGCCTTCTTCCTTATGCCGCTACAACTCATTACAAGGCAGTTCAGTTCAGCTGTGAAAATGCCAGTACCCATCCTGATACAGTCCAGAAAACCGCGATGCATCACCAGCTCTCTGGACAGCAATGAGAACTATTTGAAATTTAAGACAAGCACAAGACACAATTGTCCTTACAATTACAACTAGCCACAGGAAAGTATTAACAGATACCATTTAAAAAAAAAACCTCTTACACCCTCATCCTACCAAAGGTCTAAGAATGACCCTATTACCCAATTCTGAACACGCAGTGTTTTAAAAACACAGCGCTAGTGCTTATCTGTTGCCCGAGTCCAAATATTTTGTTTTCCTAAAAAGGGCCTAAGAAGCCAAACAAATCAACATCTTTAAGTTTCTGTTGGACATTAGAAAGGATCTGAAGCTTAGGACAAACAAGGTTCATCACATGACAGGGAAAAAAAAGGAAGCAGAATAATAAAATGTAACATCAGCATCTCCCTGTGAGTATCAGCATTTTTGCATCATGTTCTTGCTAGTTCCTAATTTCAAGATGTGGATTTCACATAATAAATTTAGCATGGTCATTCTTATTAACTTATTCAGGGAATGATGAATTCAATTTAATAAAATGACTACTTATTATTGTCACTGAACAAAACCCTGATAACATGAAAGACCCAGAAAATAATATTTTGATGATATTTTAGGAATTTCTAACACTACAGATCTGAAAAAGGAAGGGACCGTAGATAGGGGAGATGATTTAGGAGTATGTCATCTAATGAGATTAAAATTAATGAGTATCTGTGAAATGGAGTTGAACCCCAAAATATAAAATGCACGAGACAAAGTAAATATTTTACACCTATGATACTGAATTTTGGGAGGCAGCTAAACTTTTCCCCACTCTCTTCCCTTAAGCTGTCCTTGGAGAAGCACTTGAAGCCATCGCATAAGGAGTCCTCCCTGCTAAGATTGGCAAAGGCAATAATGCATTAATGAATACTGACCCAAACCAGCTCCGTCACCTATGCCGCACGCCTGGGCAGACCCTTCCGGCAGGCCGCTGCTAGAGAAATCGTAAGCACTTGACACACTTCGAGCCCTTCCGAGCATCCCTGTCTCTGCTGCCCTTCTTTTCACCTTCCTTATGGCAGCGCAGGCAAGAGTAAGGAGAGGTTGAATCTAGCATTGATACGTACGTCGCTCCTGACGTAGGCATGCAGCGTCGCTGTTGGCTCTGCCCTGCTTCAGCAGCGCAAGCAAACACCAGATATTGGTACGTTTTTTATTGATGAAGTAGCTTTACATTCGTATACAAGATTAACCAGCTTTAAAAAAAAAAATGAATCACCCTTCACTTCTGGAGACAGAGTGATATTAAACTCCACTGGGAACAAAAAATGAGGCTGTTATTGGAAAGAGAGCTGCATACAGCTGCTGGGTGAAATCCTGAGGATGCAAGGCATAAAACCAGGCTGTTGGTGACAGCAGTTTTCAGCATATCCTCTGTGGAAGTGGTTAAAAAGGTTTAAACCACAGGACTAATTCATCTTTAAAATGTGACATGTTTCTTTCTGCAAACATTTCCATGAAATACTTCCCTGTTCTCCATCCAGTTCTCCATCTGCATGGCAAAAGGGGTTGCTGTGAATATCACTGAGCAGTCATGACTAGCCTTTGCTTTCCAGCACCCCTCTCCTCGAAATTTGTCCTATCAAGTAAGTGATTATTTGCCTTCAAGCTGATTGAAAAGGCCTGTACTTAAATATTCAGGACTCATAAAAGAGCCTAAGAACTAAGGGAGGAACTAACACCAGCCTGTCCTCAGTGGAGAGTGACCTCTGTAGGATGGCAGCACCAAAGGGTGAAAGCTCTGATGTCGAAGATAACAAACCTCCTCCCTCCCTCAATAACTTAATAAAATAAATAAAATAAAACCTGAGCAGCATTAAACAAATATCAAGCAAAAAGACAGTCCCCATTCTGTAAGACACACATCTGTGTACTGTTTGCAGTACGAAGCCTCTAATGAAAAAGCACACTTCTCACACTGCAGATCCTCAATATCCAGCACTTACAAGCAAGCCTTCTTGACTTCAGTCGCTTTTTGAGGACAAGAAAGGACTGTTATTGCCGTGCTACACTCCCATTACCAAGAATGAACATCCTGTGGTCCCTTCTGCATCTGGGTGGTGAAAACGTCTTTTTTTTTTTTTATGCATTTCTTTAGCCAGGAAAGCTTATCTGGATGCTCCACTTTTTTTTCTCTCACCCTTCACTGATTTCTGCTGCTATCTTCCTACAAATTAAGGAAGATTAGAAACATTTTAACAGTACTGGAAGATTTCCATTATTTTTCTTTAATACAAAAAGAGTCATTAAAAAACAGATAATTGCAATCTGCAGAGAGAGATGTAAATCTAGGACTGTTCAGCATCCTAATGAAAATGGAATCCCAAAGGTGTATGTTACGAGCTTCTAAAAGAGGCTCCCTCTGTTTTAGGGGAATGAAAAAACCCAAACCCTCCATTGACAGCATTTTACAGTTACTACAGAATTAAACAAAAGGGCTGCCATGGTTGCAAGCAGATGAAACAAAGCATTCAGCAATACATGACGGCTAAACTCAAGCTCATCCTTCTTTCTTCCTGTTATTAAAATGCAATGCACCTGAGAAATACTTTATTGCCTGCTTCAGAAAGTTGCGACAGTCAATTTAAAATTCATAAGCACTAATGAGGTAACAAATCCAGTTTATCCTCCTGTTCACCATTAGTGTTGATGAGATCCAAAAATGAAAGATAAGAAAAAAGCCACAGATGCAATGAAGTAAAAACCAACGACTCGCCTTGGGTACCAAGAGCTTGTGGGGAGGAAAAAGGCCGAAGCTTAATGCCATTGCTAGACAAGTTCTGAGCCTTCTCGGTAACTGCTGCTATTTAAGGTATGAAACATTGCAAAGACAGATGATTTTTTATTCTCCTGCACAGCAGATACTGAAATTTAAGGTATGAAACATTGCAAAGACAGATGATTTTTTATTCTCCTGCACAGCAGATACTGCTGTAACCACAAATGAAGGAAAGTGCATAGGGCATAAGAAGGCAGGGTATGATTTTAGTAAGAATTGGTGCAGGGATGCAAAATAATACATAAGCAAGGCGCCTAACTTTTGCTTAATTGTAACAAATTGTTACAGCTAGCCTGCATTTACAACAGTGCCAGCAAGAGCGTATTTTTTCACTTTTAATGAGCACCATTACAGCATACAAGGTGGACTCTGACCCTTTTCTCAATGCATTCACTATCTGGCAAATGTATTATTTAATAACTTTCTAACAGTATAATATGCATTAGATACAGAAATACTTCAGATATTGATCAAGGTGAGGTAACCTCCCTAAAATCCTCTATGCTGCTGCTACTCGAGTCAAAGACGTTTCCTCGCTACTTTGCTGCAGCAAGTTCTAAGAGCCTCCAGGAGTGACTCCCTCCCTGACACAGCATCCCCGTGGGTTTACTGCAGGGAGGTCAGACCGCACGTTGGAGGTCCACCACCTGAAGCACTTCAATCCTGCCTCTACAGGAGACTTGAGCTTTTTTGCTCAAGACAAAATTCACCCAGTTTCCATGGACTAGTATTTCCGTGGACTTTCCATGGACTCCAGTGTCCATGGAATGTGTTTGAACTTGGTTTAGCAATCTGTGCGGTGCTGTGAGGCATCCCCTGCGACACTCTCCAGAAAGCCTGCCTTGGCTTTTCTTCTGCCTGCTACAGAATAATGTAACTCGTCTAAACCCATGAGGAAAAATCAAAACTCCATCAAAATAAGAAGAAGGGAGCTGCTAAGTCTAGAGAGGCCCTTCAGGTGCACATCTAAGACTTGGAAGGATTCATTTTATTTAAGACTGCAGTATTTATATGCCACTGTACTGCACAAAATTCATAAATATTATAATCTGTGAGACTGATACTAACAGTCCACTATCACGGTGGCTGCCCGAGGTCTCCAGGCCTTTCAGCTTCTGGTCTGCTCGGTCGGGCACCTGATGATCTGAGAGATGCTGGCAGCCACGCTCCTGACGACTCCAAAAAAACCAGGCATCTGCTCCCCATGAGTTTGCACCTCTGCTCTCTTTGATGGATGGAAAGCTGCTTCTGGAAGACCCCTTTTAAATAGACAGCCAGCTCTGGGGAGTGGGAAGGACAATCGGGATAAAATTAAGGAAGAGTTGTAGAGTGGTGAAGATGAAGTTTTCTTAGAATGACAGATTTTGCTGCTTGATGCCCATTCGCATTTATACCCAGCTACACCAGTATCTACATCCTTGGGTAGCACCACGTACCGCTCTGAGTCATGACTCTGAAGAGATGAACCACATCATATTGACCTTCCTGAACGGCTCTGCTGATTAAAAGCTTCAGGTGAGAAGCTTAGCATAATTTTAGCTTTTAATTCTCAGGATAAAAATGACAGTTTAAGCAGTAAGAAGTCTCAGGAAATTCTCAGTTAATGGTTTGGCTGTCCTTTTAGCGTAGCCGGTGCTTCACAGCTCTGATCCTACAAACAGGTAGGCAAGAGTTCGTTTGTGATCCTAATTTCTCCATTGAAAATAATGGCACTGCTCTCATGCACGCTTATCTATCTGAAGTTCATAGCGTGTATGTTCCAAGAGCGAGACAGATGGTTTCATTCCAGCAAGCATTTCAATAATTAAATTAGAGTCAGCAAACTTTTTTAATGCCCAGTTTAAAACAGTTATGTTCAATACCATATTTGTAAGAGCCACATACACTACAAAGTTCAGTATTTTAAGAGTTGACAAAATGTAACAGCTAGCTTAAATACACATGCACATGCAGGCATATAGAATCATACAATCACAGAATCACTTAGGTTGGAAGAGACCTTTAAGATCATCAAGTCCAAACATTAACCAAGCACTGTCAAGTCCACCACTAAACCATGTCCCTAAGCATCACATCTACCCATCTTTTAAATACCTCCAGGGGTGGTGACCCATATGCATACTGATGCATACACATATACACAGAGCAAAATACAAAAGTCCTAACTTTACCAGATATAACATAAGCAGCACAACCCAAGTGGACCAGTGATGACAACAGCAAGCTGAAGGATGGGTGGTGTTGCGATTTGGTGCCAGAATAATGTGACTGGTGGCTCTGCGTGCCCATGAGGGGACACTGCTGGCAGCCTGGCTCCAGCGCTGATGCACGGAGGCGACAGGAGACCCAGTCATGATATGCAAGACAGAGGTAGCAGCTACGCCTGCTATGGCATGCCAGGGAGTAACTTACTGCTCTCCAGCAAACACTCAGAGCATCACCAAGCCTGATGGCGAAGGAAGGACAGACGGCTGCGGGACTCAGAACTGCTTGAAAATCCATTTCACTGGACAGACGAGAGCCATCGCCACCCACCACAACACTGCTGAATACCACACTGCTAAACGCCACGGCGGCAGCTAACAACAGCGTGTTTACGTGAGCCTCTGTGGTGTGGATGCAGCGTTGGACCATGGTAAAAACACCCCAAACCGAAACACGCCGCCCCCCAAACCCAGCTTCCTACTCCCCCCCAATAACATTAGGAACTGAATTTTTCCCACTCAACTTTGCAGTTGTCTGCCAAGAAGACAAGGAGACCAAAAGGCATCCACCGTTCATCCTGATTATGCCGAAGAGGCTCAGTAACCCACTGGACTAAACAAAGGCAGTTTTTGCAATGCAGCAGGACTAGTACGAGGTTTTAAACAAAAAAGTTACCTGCACCTCAGTATTTTTCACCAGAACTTGGGAACAAAATAAAGCAACACTGAAATAAAGGCAAGACCATGCTTGGGGCCTGTACGACACTCCTTTCTAAAACCTGAACCCAAAAGCTTCAACTCTGCAGACATTTTGCAAAAGAAGAAACACTGTCCGAAGAAAAATATGTTGCAAGTAATTTGCCTTGCTCTGCTCCATGGTCCTCTAACAAAATATAGTTCTTGTTGACAACTTTTTTTTACAGTCCTGGTGTTTTTCTGGGAGGAAGGACAGTATAAGAAAAAGATGGTATGAAAAGCTTAGATTTCTTCTAAGTCTTGAACTCGGGAGTGATTTGTGCTGTTCGCTCCTCACCCTTGCTCTTCTTCTTCCACCCCCCCAAACAGATAACCTATCAGTATTTAAACAGGAAAGCAAGGAGGAGTGGGAACATCTTTGTAATTGTGGTTTTTTGGACGCGTATTTATTTTTTTCTCCAGCATGTGTGTTTTTAACTGCTTTAAACACTCAGCAGAATTGCTTAATTGCTCCCAGCCCCAGCCTCGCAGCGGAGGTACCTTGCAGGGCGGCGAGGCCGGGGCTGGCAGCGTGCTCTGTCACTGCCGTGGGGCTGGGCGTTCAAAGGGCTCTCTCGGCGCAGCGAGAGCTGCCTCCACATCTGGGGCAGCCGCAGATGCATCCTCTTCTGCACAGAAATACCCGAAGAGGGAAGTCCTACGTTCACCGCACCAAGAGGCATTTCGTGGTCGGTATCATTTCCAGCTGGAGAGGCGGCCTTGAGGGCAGAAGGACACCACAGATGCAGTGGCTTCTGTGGGAGGCGTCACCTGTGCTTTTTTTCCTTCAGGAAAGAAAAGGTTTTTCCTTCAGGAAAGAAGAGATCCACCACAGTCCGCCGTTCTTCCCCTTCTCTGTCACACAAGCTTTTTGCCACCTCAAAGGCTGGCGTGTCATTAATAACATGTGAGTTCTTAGTGGTGGGCCTTGTGGCATTTGCTAGAGTCAAAACACAAAATATGCAAGTTACAAGCAGAAAGAGAAAAGGAGAGAGGGACCTTCCCCAAGAGCACACTGAGTGCCAGCCCACTGAAGTGGTCTCTCCAGGTTAAAGCCAAGCTGCGACTGTTTTTCATCCCACTTAAACTTGTCACCGCTGTGCTTTCTAGCTTTCTAGGACTGTGCGGGATATGTTGGCTGATGCACTCTAAGGGATTTTTTGTAGGCATCCTACTATCAGTAGAGCAATTTGGTTCCCCTGCAGAATTCATCTACTTGAAAGCCCCTCAGCAGGGAGGCACCTTGGGACGGAGCACACAGCACCTCGGTGCTCTGCAGCCTTCCCCTGACTCTGCAAACTTGCCAAAATTACCCTCCCCAAACTGAGCAGGCCAGAGCTCTTCCCTGATGCCATTGCTACTCCCGTCTGAACAGAGAGAGGAAAAAAAAATCCCACGAACGCTCGCAGCTAGGGTTGCTGGGAAGCTAGAAACCCAGCATCTCTAATGGAACTGGGTTGCAATCTCCAGAACAGGAGTAGTTACATTCGCATCACATGGGAAAAAAACAATCCAAAATAAAACCTCCAAAAGATGAGTTGCATTAACCCAAAAGCATAGATTTTGTAAATGGAAAAGCTCAGAAAAGTCACATTTTTCTTGAAAAATCCCTCCATTTTCTCAAGACCTTTTCTCAATGTCCTGCAGCATTTGGCAGAAGGTTCTCGATGACAGTCAGGATCCCCTCCAAGGGGGCACCTCAGGGCACGAGGATGGCTGGAGATGGTGACCTTTTCCCTCCCACCATGCAAAACACCCTGCTAGACATATGACACATGGTAAGCAGCAGTGTCACTTTTTTTTCAGCAAAAGACAAACAAAAGGCACTTCAGATACCACATAGACCAGAAAAAACTGAATGCAGCTTTAAAAGATGTACTCCATTTTTATTTTTTTTTTTTCCCAAAATGTTTTAGTTTTAATATTTAAAGATTTCTCTTCTGCTTCCCAGGTGGCAACCACCCATGACTGAACTGTGCAAGGCTTCCCCTTCCCCAAAGGATGGGGAACAAAAAAAAAAAGAAAGCAGGAGGCTGGCTCCCTCCAAAAGCAGTTTTCAGAGTCCTCTCTGCTATTCAGAAAGCCACACTTCACGCTGATGACAGTCATGGGTACGGGTTACTACAGGTTGCCTTATGGTACAAACATCCCCTGATTTTAGTGGGATATTCTTTTTAAAAAAAGAACATTTTCTACAGTGGCTTGTAATCTCCGAGTCTACGCAATATAAAATACAACCGCTATCTCTTCTCAGTCCATTCTGTGTTTATTAGGAAGGAGGATAAAATACACAGTCTATAAATTCAAGTCAGCATTAGTATGCGCTTTGCTACTGTTCTCGTGATCTTTTACTGGACAGTGTTATTCCTGAATTAAATACTATTTTTAAAAGGAACCTGTTGTTCTCTTTAAAATGTCATGCATTCTTTTAATGCCATATACCAACACTGAACAATGAAAATCATTTTATCCTTCTGGAACTCATACTTCGAAAACTCGGTTCTACAAAAATAAATTGTTTGAAAAAAAACTTTCATCACACGTTTTGAATTTTAATAGGTTCACAACATCATCTACTCGATTTCTGGGCTACAGGTACTATGGGAGCATATTCCCATGTACAGATAACGTGTTTGCACTGGAAAGCTTGCCCATTAGAAAGAGATTACCTGATAAATGAAAATGTTCCACAATTATACAGTAATCAAGTAAAAGCTTAAAAATTATGATGACTTGCCTGTTTCAAAATGGTTTATCAAAATAAAACACAGCTAAAAACGTATTTTCTCTTGAAGGTTTGAATTTTTAACTTTTCACAGTAGTTAAAGAAGTGCTACAGAAAGCACATTTCAAATTTCTGGCAGCTGCAAAGCCAACCCTGCTTTAAACATGTCAAGTTACAGGCATCCCACCGTATCCTTTCATGGGACATGAAAACATGTACATCCTCACTGAAAATTTGCTCCCTACCTCTCATATAATGTTTTCCAGCTTCTAGTAAATGAATTCATTATACTGTTTTTTCAAACAAGCTAAAAGTCAAGGTCTACCAGAGATCTTCTCTCCAACCACGTGCAAAGATGCGATCACACCAGTGGGTTCAGGCTCTTACTGGCCAGACTAACCACGCAAACAAGGAGACGCCGTGGAGCAGAGGTGTTAAATGGACACAGAGCAGAGTGTCCGTATTGCCATCAGCGCTTCTCCTCTATTCCTCTGACTCTCTAGAATTTACTTTCACAGCTCAGTTTCAAAAGCCTACCGCAATACTAGATTTGCTACACAGGGTACCCATCCCACTTGGCAGCTTAGGTATTCTACCCACCCCAGGGAGCCGCAAGCGGTGCCATACCGGAAGGACAGGGTGGCCATACGTTCAGATGAAAGAGATGACCTCACTTGTGTGAAAGCTACAGAGAACTGGACCCACCTGGGGACACCAGCTTTGGTGGCAGAATGGATCTGAATTGCAACCGTGTGAGTTGCTTGCTTGCTTGTCTTTTACTTCCATGATTCAACAGGAGGAAAATAAAATTTAGGATGATTTTTTTAAAAAAACATACTTCAAATTTTTCCCATTGACGTTAAAAAGGAAAGCAACCCACAGTTTTACTGCAAGTCAAAAAAAATATTTAAATTTGCGGTGAAATGGCTTTTCCCTGGGCATGTTTTCTAGCAGCAGAGGAAGGGGAAGGCAGCAGCTGTGGTGGCAGCAAGGTGCTAAGCTGTCAGAAGTTACAAGCTGTTGTAAGTACGTAAAGAAACATCTGGGCCAGGTCTGGATCCAGGGCAAGTGCCCCTAACCACCAGCACGTTGGCACTCTCGCCCTTTATTCCTCAGGCTCAACAAATATGTAAGTCTTTTATTTTAATGTTTTAAAGGAACAAGATCAAAAGGAGAGATAAGGAGTAATATACCTCAAAATACTCTTTTATTTTGCAGATCACATTACTGTCTTAGGAGATGACTGATGTGGTTTCAAGTCCTCTTGGCCTTGAACCCATTCTTCATTACCATCTGTGAGCACCCCTATCACAGGCTAATTGGTAAAAGCAGAACAATTACCACATTAGCTTGAAACCTTTTTCCATCCAAACCTATTCGGCCAATCATCCCAAATTTCCAAATAGCTTCAGGATGACAGAAACCACTTTTTCTTTGGCAAACGATTTAAAAAAAAAATAAAAATTCAACTCTGTTGTTACTGAAAAGTTGGAATGGCTGGCTCCAATACCCTCTATAAACTGAAAAGTACATTTTTGATGGTTTACGTGGATCCACAAAGAATGTTAAAGTCGATAAAACCTACTTTCAGGTTAAATGTAAGGTATTCTACTCCTTGCTAAGATGAAGCAAAATGACCAAGTAATTTAACGTATTTAAAGTTTTTTAATTTTTTTAGGGTTTCCCTTCCTAGGCAGAATTAAGGGCTCGAGCACACGGTTCATTACACGAGTTAACAAGTTACCGTGTGTCAGCTGATGTGCGGTAACTTCTTCATACACGTGCTTAGACCTAGATAAATTCAAAGTAATACGACTTAAATTATCGTATTTTCCCTGCAATTTAAACTGAATTGAATTACTTAGTATTCGCCATGGGCGAGGAACATGTGCACAGACTATTACAAACAGCTTCTTTACTAAAATACAGTGAACTACTAAGCAGCAGTAATATGATTATGCAACTGACACCCAATCTATCCATCGGAACACTCCCACACTCATTGTTTCATTAAGTTTTAATTGCTTTTCTGGATCGTAAATGCAATATTTAAAAGCTATAAAGCTCGCCATTTCTACCTCTTCCCTCACCACATTACTGATATATACTACAAAATTTCACTGAAGTTTAACAAAATTTGTCCTTTGCTATTAAGGAAGAGTGCCTAATGTTACAAAGCATACAATTACAAAGTCCCCAGGAAAAATTTCAGTCCATGAGATCACTATAAATATGGAAATCTCATTACAAAGAGCTGTTTAAAACTTATAACAACCAGATAATGACAAATTTGATAATTTGATTCATACTCTTTTTTCTTTTAGGGAGAATGCTGGTTTTGCAAAAGATACCAGTTACTCTGACTTCAGTCTTGCAAATGCCTCTATGTGGGGAAAAAAACACTAAAGAGAGTTTATATTTTGCTTCTAAGCAGATAATGCTATTGGAAAAAAATGGAAGGAAAAAGAAAAGGGAACATGTTGAAATTATTAAAGTAAAATGGTCATAGGGAATTGCCAGAAAAACAAACAGTATAAATTAAAAGGTGGTTTTAAAGACTGGATTCTCTACCCTATTACAAAATTGAGTGTTTTCTTTTCTGATGGATAAGGAACATTTTTAAGAAATAGCCCTCCCATACATGGAAACATGGCAGTCAAACACAGAACAGGTTTTGAGGAACAGAGGAAGAAGCCTTCTCCTTTGAAGGATCTCAAAAAAAGCTGGATAAAGCACACATGGATGTTACTTCATTTGTTGATTTGTGAATATTTGTACACAAACATAAATACTTCGCAAAGTTTGCCAGTTCTAATGACTCCTTTAGTTTTTCAAGAGTCCAAACTGTACAGAAAAGCTGTCCTCTCCGGCAGGCATTGCAGATTTCTTATTTTACGTTCTACATGAAATGTCGTCAGAAGAGTTATTACTCACAGGAAATCTTTCTGCAAAGGCAATCATCTCGCCAACGTTCATAATTTTATCACTAGTGTGTTTTAGTCTTAATTGGTTGTAGTCTTAATATCTGAAGTAATGTGAATGTTCCACTATGGAAAAAGTTCTATGTATGTCAGCTAATCTAGAGAAAATACAAAAAAAAAAAAATATTATTGGTTCCACACCAAAAGTGAAATAAATGCTTTCCTTCCTTGCTTTTAGAATTCACTTTTAAAAGTCTAATGCACAACTGTAAGGTACACAAGGCTGCTAAAAATTAAGCCCAAGCACTTACACACTTTGAGCCAGGAGCTTATTATTGGATACAGAGGTTACCTGTGCAAGAGACGCAGCTTTTGCTCCACCACAGGACAACGTTCGTGGTCAGAGAAGGGTCTGACTATGCTCCCTTCTTTTAAAGCCCTACACCCGGACGGGGCTGTGTATGGGTCCACAGAGGGGATCACTTGGCAGGAAACAGCCCCTCACACATGGTCTGATTCAGGATGCATTAACGCTCCTTACAGTTAAATCTCAAAGCTGGGGTCCATAAAATAAGCTTAAATGCAAGATGTTAACAAAAAGTTAGATTTTTACATTAACAGGATCCACATAATGCCTTTGCTATGAAAATAAATCTCCTCGAGTGAACCAAAAAAAAAATGCCCTTATTTCTAATAATAGGAGAGAAAATTACAGTTGGCAAACTTGAGAGACAATTAAGCCAGTGTTTCAGAGAACTCGAGATCACTGCCAAAACAAATATTCAGATAAAAGAACACAGCTTCCACTCCCTGCTTCCTTATTAATTGTGTTTTCTTCTCTAGCCATTACAAATACGTTTGTAAAATAAACTCCAAAAATATATGGGTCTCTGTTTTTTGATTTGCACTTGATTGTTGTTTCTGAGGATGCTACCAACTGCTGAAGAAAGGATCACACTAATATTCACTCTATAAATAATGTAGTAAAAAAAAAGAAAAGCCACTGCACAGCAAGGTTAAATGAGGACAACATGGGAAATTGGGAAATTCACGGTATAAGGGACTGTGAGGCCTCTCACTTGGCTTTCCAAGTGCAGGATATTCATTGCATTTTATTAGCTGATTAACGAGGTGTGTGGCAATTCATCTGGAGCTACTAAGGTCCTTTGATCCACCCTCCTTGCAAGCGTTCCCCTTAACAGACAAAAGAAGTTCTTTGCGGCTAAAATCCCACCGCGCCCAGTGGCAGGATGATGCTGGGGGCCAGGCTGCAGACCGGAGCTCCCTCACGCCGGGGGCAGAGGTCCAACCACCTCACGCACCCCCCACAACCGACCACCCACCCTCCCAGGCCACTGGAGGGGCTGTCCCCCACCTGCTAGGGCTGATTCAGGGCACACCACTTCCACCAAAGCACACGCACAAGCAGGTGGTGCGCCTTCTGCATGTCAACCCATGTTTCTGCGAGGCACTAAGTCCCACCACTGCAGGTCTCGATGGGACAGGCAGCTGCTGCCTGGCATTCCTGAAGATACATGCTCGCTTTGGGGAAGCCCTCAACCAGCAAAAACCCTCTTTATCCTTGCATGCACAGGTATCGATAACTTCAACAGAAGCAACTCAAAGCTTTTTTTCCCCCAAAGAAAGCATGGCCTCAGACCAGCGTATGATTTTTAGTGTTCAGGCCTAAAGATCTCAAATACTAAAACTCTTCCATTTGCTCTTGGGTGCTGAAAAAGCTCTCCACCCTGTGCCATATGGTAGACGTGCAGAGGCCCCTGGACCAACCATCTGTTATGATTGCCAGCAGAGGTAGGGAGCTGGACCCGATGACCCAAGGGTCCTTCTAATCTATAGGCTATAAATGCCAAGGTTAAGCTTCCTATGGTAGAGTAGGGTACACCATCCTGGCCGTGTGCAGGTGAGAGCGGGTATCTTGGTGTCCAGCTCGCAGCTTTAGAATGATATTAAATATTACAATCTAAAGCAGACACTTGTGAAAGCAGGGAATGTCACAAAAGAGGTGATTTTTCCTAAGTGTTCCCTCTTCTGCCATTTTCACTTCAGACCGAAACCCCAGAAGATGTCCTTATCTTGTGGCTTTGGAAGCCAGCTCCAAGCAACAGGGAACAGACGATGATGCGAATCTGGGAACAGCAGTGCAGGGAAGAGGCAGGAAAAACGGTGTGATAAGAAGTAGGAGAGATCAGCTTTCATCTTGATCGAGAGGAGAGTACAGTGTCTCTGGGGAGCAGCTGGGATCTCCATCTGTACCAAAGGAATGGAGACACGATAGTTTCACAGTGGTCTCTGAGACAGGGTGAGGCAGTCCTCAATGCCAGCGGAGCATCAGAGCAACTGCTGACGAGCTTTACAGCCAGATACCACCAAGAACTGAATTCTGTTTTCTTGTGTAATGAGAGTGCTTCTGATTTTGTAATTAAGAACCTAAATTTTCTAGAATAACCCTACCTAACTTTTTTCTTCCTCCCTAGTAACGGGGTGATCTCAGGAGAATCAGAGGCACTGAAACACTCGGCTCACCAAGGAACGTGCACACATTTTGGGAAGGACCTGGGGGCTTAAGCATAATCATCTAGTGTCACTTCACAGGTGTTTTAGGATATCTGAGACTTCCCAGGGAGTGACACAGGCCCAATGCTGGACCGCCAACAGGCAGGACAGCCTAGGTCACCTCAACTGGCACCAAACACCTATGCACCCCAGTACCAGGGTCACCCAAGAAATTAGTTTAAATTCCCAGACGATGAATCTGCATTTTTCTCTACCAAACCAGAAAGGGCATTTTAAGAACAAAAATCTACCTAAGGCAGGTCTAAACCTGAGCCCTTTTAGCAAACAGCAGCTGGTGGAGAAATACCTTGTGAGTTAAAGTTTACCTATAAGCATCTTTATGAAACTGTTCTGTAAGATGGAGGGGGAAAAAAAAAAGGGAACTCCAGTCAGTGGCATCCTGAAGGACAAGGCTCTTCCGAGGAGCAGGGACTGCTGCTGCTGCTGGCTCAGCTGGGAGGCAACACTCACCACTGCTTGCTCTGATGGTGAGCTTTTTAGCCCATTAACTGGAAGCTGATGCTGCCGTTAATGATTACACTCAAAGCTAAGGTTTATGGATACCTGGCTTTAATGGAGTTTCCCACTCCCAACCCCAACCACGCACGGCACTGACTGGCCTGTCATGGTTCCTACATGAATCATTTGAAGTAGGAGCTGCGCACAGGTGTCAACGATGCGCCGTTCAGCAGTAACTTTCTGTTAAGAAATCAAACGTATAGAGTAAAACAATAAAGGGGCTGCAGTGTTAGAGATCTACATATAATAGCAAACAAAAAGCAAATGAATTTTCTAAGAAGAGCATCTTATGCTATGTTTTCTAACAGTAAGTAACAGGGGATAAAATGCAGCCGACAGGAAACAGCGCTAACAGCCATTTTCAAACAGAAATTTCATTTACACAGTCCTGGCCTGTGTCAGATTAAATTCTTTTCTTAAATAACATCCAAAATTACCTTTTCCAGAGTGATTAAGACAGCAAAGGAAGCGATCTGAGGAGCAGTAAAAAAATATCAAATAAGTGAAGTGGGCAGAGGTAGATGAAATGGAGCATTTCCTTCATGCTGATGTTTCCAGACTGCAGCAGTGATCGGCCAGGCTGGTGCTGGCTTGCTCGGATTTTGTTTTCCCTGGGTGGTGAATGGCGGGGAAAGGGGCAGTGCCTCCGGGGAGAGGCTGATGCTGCTCGCTTTCTCAACTTGTAGAGCATTTCCCACAATTCCCACCATCATTTCCTTGAAACATAATGTGACATTTCCCTTAGGAAATCTCCTTTGTATCAAGCAGATGCATCTTCGGCTGAAGTCTGTTAATTGGTATATTCCTTTGACAAGACACAAAGCAGCAAGAGGCAACACCTATTAGTCTCTTCTCCAGAAGGCAAAATCTATCTCTAATTCTGGTCTGGGTTTATTTGGGAAGACCAGTGCCGCTCATCAAAGTCACAGGTGGTAGAAGCCTCACTCTCCATGGGCTGATGTCCTTGAGGGAGGCTCGGAGCAGCTCTGTGCTGTCACAAGCAACCAAACGCCCTTTTTTAGCCAAGATCTTTGCACCAGGAGCACTGGGTGCATCTTCAGAAGAGAGTTAACGCTTGACCACCTTGTTCTTCAGCTGCTGATGTGGGACTCGGGACCTTTCAGATCCAGGCTACCTACCTACCCCTGCCACCCTGGGGCTTTCTCCACAATCAACACCCTCTAAGGCAGCAGCTACTCACCCGAGGGTCCGTGAAGCTGGACTTCCAAACCAGTGGGGCCAGGCTTGGTGAAACTGCTCCCTCAAGACTTCCCAGTGTGTTTCTCACATGCACAAATGCAGTTGCGGCCTCAAAATGTTTTGCCTGTCCATTTTCGTACCGCTGAAACGCTTGTGTCAATGCACAAGCAGTTCCAAAACAGCTGATGTGCTCCAAAATTTTCAAAATGAAATGGTGTGCTTCCTCAGCTCAGGGCTTTAGTTTCAAAATGTGCTTTGCATAAAGGGCAAAAATATTTTAAAGGCAAAAAACCCGCAAAACCCCTTGAAATGAATCCTCTCAGTCAGCCTGAAAAAAACGTGTTTGTTAATTATCATCCAGGATTCACTGAAATAATTTTGTGGACTTGACCCCAAAGGAATTTTATATGAGTTTCTGGACATGCCGACAAACCAGTAATATCCCAGGCTCACGTTCACCGATTTCCATCACTGCTGGCGTGAGCTAGAGATGCAAGGATGTTAAAAACAGTGCAGCTACACTTACAAGCATTCCCAACAGTGCTTACAAAAAAGCACTACCAGAAACAATTGGAGTTACTAAATATATTCAGTAAAACTCGCAAAGCATGCAAAAGCCAGCCTCGCAACGGCAAACGCCTGCTTAGTAACTGGATCCACTCTCGAGATTGTCCTGGATGTCACTTGGTTTACAGGAAAGTGACATCCCTTAATGAGGACCATCAGTGGCGGGGGAGGAAGATGGGGAAGGGGGGGGAAATGCTTTTTCATTCTATAATTGTAACTTAATTCTGAGATTAAACTGATCGTTTAATGACTCTTCCCAGTTTGAAAACAGGATCCAGGAAGAGATGTGGCCAAACAGAGGCGACTGTTGCATCCCATCTCTGGTAAGATCCCAGCTGCTAAAAGCAGCGCCTGCCTGGTGGGAACCCCCTGTGCACCCCCGGACGGACCGAGCCCCTCTTATCCCTCATGCCTTGCTCTGCCAGCAGGGACACCCGGCCTGGGGATGCTTCCAGCTGGGACGTGCTTGGGTTGTGTCTCTCGGTAAGTGCAGCGCTGCTGAACCAAAGCACTCCAAAAGGTGGCTTCAGACCCCAAAATCTTGACATGAAACGAAGAGGTCCATGAGAAATTGCAGGGTGACCGGGAGGTGCTGAGGTGCACCAGGAGCTGAGAGGGACCTGCTCAGCTGCATGGTCACCCTTATCCGCCCATCTCTTCTACCCAGAGGTTGATTTCTACAAAACCAGTGGGAACTTCTCTCTCTCCGCCAAGTGTGGTGGACTTGCACAAAATCAGAAGTTATTCACAGGGGACAGCATAATTGTATGAGACACACTCACACACCAAAACAAGCTAAAAATAAATACCTTTGGGTAGTTTCTATTTGTCCTTAGCTTTCAAGATATTTTCTGGAAGCCCCAACACACTATGTTTTCATTTTAGATGACAGCTGCAATCCTCACAGACATACATCGCCCAGTGAGCGTAAACTTAAGACAAGCAAGAAACAGGGCAAGAGGCAGAGAATCATAGAATGGTTTGGGTTGGAAGGGACCTTAAAGATCATCTAGTTCCAACCCCACTGCCATGGGCAGGGACACCTCCCACTAGACCAGGCTGCTCAAAGCCCCATCCAGCCTGGCCTTGAACACTCCCAGGGATGGGGCATTGACAACTGCTCTGGGCAACCTGTTCCAGTGCCCCACCACCCTCAGAGTCCCCATAACTTTATGACATGCAGCAATGGGGGTGGACAAGAGGGGCTGGCGTCGCACCCTGGAAAGGCCTTTTCCAGCAGCAGAGGTCCCAGCGAGGAGCGAAGGTGCCGCAAGGCCACGGGAGCAGCAGGGGAAGCGTCACCAGCATCACCAACACCAGGCTAAGCCTAAGTGACACCCGCACTGTGAAGCTTCAGATCTGAATGCATAGGAACGGCTGGGGTATACGAACCTCTTCACCAGAAAAAAAACTCAGAGAAGCGCCTATGTGGAATTTAAGCAGCATTAGCCCCCCAAAAGGGGAAAAAAATAAATGAAGAAATAGTTGAAAAGGCAAGGGAAAAAAACCCTGAAGCTGAATCCAACATATTGCACGACAAATGCATTTGCAGTCAAATTCTCCCCTCCTCAGCAAAAATCAGGAGACTTTATAGTATTTTCAGGAGAATGAGTCCACCAGCCTGGGTTAAAGGCATCCAGCCCGAAGTTTTGCAATTCTTTATCTGCTATTCGTAAATGACTTGTGATTTATTTCTCCAGAGAGGAGAAGACAGGCCGATCTAAAAATAAGTTCTGTGAAAAAAACCACAGAATTACATTCGGATCTTCGGCACTTGACAATTTTTAGGCTGCAATTCCAAACCATCTCTTTTTCCTTCAGCACAAAGAAGCAGCAAAATATTTTGCTGAAGCGAGGTCACGTAATGCATATGTTTGATAGATGTACATAAATACATCCATTTGTCCCTACCACTGGGTATGTTTAAAACACTATGTTTAGAATAACATTGGGATGCCTCATTTTCAAGCGAGAAAATCCTAAATGATTAACGTAGCAAAACATATACTCATGACCCAAGCTTTCTCTTCCACCTCTGCCCCATCCCTAAATCAAGCAAATATGGTTACTTTTAGGTTCCTTCAGAGGCTGTGCCAAGAACTGGAAAGTAATAGGGAAAAAAAAAATCTTTCTCTGTAGTTTTTCGTCAAAACGGTATACTTTAAAGCACACTGGCATGCCATTATTTTTAAAGGTTTCAAAAAAGAAAGCATCGGGGTTATTCTGTAATAAGATTTCCCACAAAACCTGGCTCTTTGTGCAGCAGTGACATGGATTTCTCAGACAGCGTGTGCTGCTAGGTCTTTCCTCCTAAAGAAACTCTATTTAACTTGCTGGGATGGCTATTTTAAATGTTTTAATTGGGCAAAATCATAAAAATTCCTAAACGCCCACACCACTAACTATAGGTTTGCCTTTAAAACCATCCTGGAGAAAAACAACCTTGCCTGATATTCACACAACCCTTGTCATCTTACTAGCATCATCGATGTGACAACAAACGCCAAACGCTTCTACACTTTTCACAGGTGCAGAGCTTTCGGCCCTGGAGCATTTACAGCTTTAAGGAGGCAGGCTCCACACAAAAGACTGGAAAAAGGGGGGTCTGATACAGCTCTTTTCGTTTTCTAAGGAAACAAGGCTAATGTCCTTTTTCTCGTGGGTCTGTCAGTCCTCCCGCAGCAGCCTTTGGACTCACTGGCCAGCATCAGCCACATCCCACAGAGGAAGAGAGGGCTGACAGAGGAGGCGCTGGGTTCCCACAGACTCTGTAGCATCCCTGGCTGGCGAGCAGAAGCCCAAAGAGAAGCGCCAGAGAGGGAAAATCCACAAAACGAGCGCAGCACGAATCCGTTCAACCCGCTGGGCTGGCCCATCACTGTACACACGCCAGCCAGGCGATGGAACGGGGACCTGCGCGGTACACTGCTGGTTTGCCGCCTGGCCAAGAATGATGCCGGCAGTACGGTACCCACACAGGGAGGACAGGAGAAGTGCCACCAGAAACATCGGGGGACCAAGTGAAGCAGCTGAGGAAGAGGAGAGCAAGACTTAGGAAGTAGCAGATTTCATGAGTTCTTTTCCTCGTGGGACAGCCTGTTCTTATATTATATATAAATAATATACAATATATAAAATCGAGCAAATCCCTGCTCTTTTAGTCATCATCCCCACAGCTCTGTGAGCTGTGAACAGCCAATTAAGAAGCAAAATCACGGCTATTAAAAGCACGTGGGTGTGGGCATATGTGTGCACCCCCAAGGAGCACGGTGCTGGCACCAGCGATGCCCAGTTTCAGCAGACGTGTGGTGGTAAAAGAACGTGGCGGTGTGTGCCCGTGTGTGCCCGCGAGCCAGAGAGACAGACGGACACCCAGGGGCGGTGGGCTGGACTCACTCGTTAAAAGCAAAGCATTTGCTGAATCCTTCACGCCTGCAGTGCCACAAGCTCCCTACCCAAGCTGCCAAACCCTGTCTCCTATCGCCTGTCCCCTCTACTATTTCAGTTTATAAAGCACCAATCTGGAAAGCGTCATTTTTCCTACAGAGCGAAACCAGGTACCGGCTTCGCAGGGCAGCACTCGCTCAGCAACAGCTGTCCTCTGCCACGTGTGGTCGAGAAAACCATCTGACGACCCAAAGTCTCTCTCCCTCTTCACGGTGCTCGCTTCCCTGCATTTCAGGAGTTTTAATTGTAGCTGTTCCCCAATCCAAAGAGGCACCCCCTCCCCTCTCCACCCCCCCCCACCCCTCCCGCCCCCCAATGGCAGAGACAGCTGGCAGGAGCCCCCGGCCTATTTCGACGTCGATGGGAAGTCAGTCTCTCTCCGGAGGGTTTACAAACAAGCCCCTATTCTCGCAGCAGCCAAATGTTTCATTTTAGGCATTTTATCTATGTAAACCATGCAGATAACAAGGAGAGCAAAGGCCTTTAAAACATTTACGCATAAATTAAAGTCCTAAAGCTTTCTACGGCACAGTGATACGGAGCGAATTCTCACATAAGACGCCAAGGCGTGCGGAGCAATTGATTTTATCCAAGTTCAAAAAGAGCAGGTTTGCATACAGAGAAAGAAAGTAAGCAAAAATGAGCTCTATACAGACTTAAGGATAGCTACTATATACCAGGAAAGCAACACGCCGTAAATTAATGCGACAGAGCATAAAGGCTAAAACAATATAAAAGCTTTATCAGCCAAACCTAGAAACTATAGACTGATGTACTGACTGAATACTTTCTGACGGATGTGCTATTGTCTCACCTATTTATGACAGTAATCGAAAGCTGTATATAAATACAAAATAGCACATTCTTGTTCAATGTAGATGAAAATTACTCTCTTTTTTTCCTCAGTTGCAAAGGTGCTTATTTTTCTCCTAAACAGCATGTCTGGGGAAACCAGAATGTGAAAATAAATGGCTTCATTTTGCTGCTTTGGTGTACTTAGTTTAATGAAAATGAAGCACGGCTTAGTGTGAAGGTCACTGTTCAGTCAGAAATGGGGGACCTGAAACAGGTTTGAAGAACAACCCAGTGCAGTAGGATCACAGCAACACTGACATACCATGGACCGGTGTCGTCCCTCTGAATTTGTCACCATCTGAAGAAAGAACGGAGGAAGGGGCAGACAGAGGCAATGCCATGGTTCAGTGAAGTCAATCACCTATTCAATACCTTTTCCCTGAATCAAGCCACATTTTTCTAACTTGCCTCCTTCACGGTGGTTTTTAAAACTTGAAAGCTGAAATTAAAGCAACCTCAGATGACGAAAAAGCAACTGAATAAAGGCACCAGAAAATAAGCTGCCCATCTCCATACACGGTAACTGCAAGGGCAGGTGCTGCTGGCACACACATACATCTCCCCAGGTTATTCTGGTGCATCTGTCACTGTGGTATGCCGACAACATTAAGTCTGTCAGCCAAATTCACAAGGGCATTGCAGGCACTTTCCATGGTCCACAGACATAACCTAGCCCTAAGCTTAACTCTTTCACTTAGTAGGGAAGAAACTAAAATGTGATATCCCTTATATGATACAGCCTTTGAACACTGTCAGAGAAACAGGAGGAAAAGCGGAATAGCGCAATAAAGCAATGGTACCTTCTATTCTGAGGTATTTTTTCACCTACATTTTGCTAATCCACATGTAGGAACAAAAAAAAAACCAAACTCAAAACCACCACCACCATTCCTTGGGCAAAATTTTTTCCTCTTGGAACACGACAGCTGTTTGAGCATGAAACGTTTCACCAGAAATTGTCAAACCCATTCCTTTTCAGAAGAAATCGGCCTGTTTTCCCAAGCCCCTCCTTCCTCCTTGACAGCTCCTAGGCTGGCAGGCCGGCTGTGCACATGGGAGACCAAACACCAGGCTCCCAGATCTCCTGACAGCCTAAGGAGCCCCACTGATTTCTATTTAAAACTTGATAGGTGCCACTGCTGTAATTCTTTAAAATTCGTCCTGTGGGAGCACTGCCTCCAAAATCTGAAACGCCCTTTAGAAAATATTTTTCTGCACCCTTCTTCCAGCCTAAATTATTGCCATTTAGAGTGTCATTACAACACAGCACATCTGGAGATTGAGCAACACGAAGTGAGGGTGTCTGTACTCAACTACAGCCCCTAATTTCATGGCAGTCAGTTCTTACAGAAGAACAATACTAATCCGGGCTGGTAAATACTACATCACTTTTCATCACATGGGACTGCCTAGCAAACCACGAGGACATATGCAACGCATGTGTGTCTGGGGGAGAACGCCATCCCACACGCAGTGCAGCGGTCCAGAGGCAGCCCCAAGTCCTGCAAAGATTTAGGAGAGAAGCATCAGTTGTTTTTTTTTTGTTTTGTTTTGTTTTGTTTTTGACTTGCCACTGTCTTCAGTGGAACTACTCGGCTCAAGATAGCAGTCAGCATGCAAGACCAGTTCAAGCACTCTTTTCTACCTGGGAAGCTAAGCAAATTTTGGAAGCCTACGACATGCATTGCTGCCCCGATGGTCGCAGATCCTGACCCTGCCTGTGCTGGGTCTTGAGAGAGGCACACAAAGAGGAGCAAGTGTCCTCTGAGCTGCCCTCTTCCTGGGGAACAGAGAGTTCTGTTTAGGCGGAGAAAAGCTCCCCTCCTCAAATGGCCATTTATAAACCACCACCAGGACCAGCTCGCACAGCCTCTAACCAAATGATGTACGATATATATGAATAGCAACTTCAGAGGTTTAAATACTTTACCGCAAAAGGTGCAGGAGTGGAGATATTTTCACTGTTTTGCTCTAAAGCAGGTCATAAATGTCCCACTGGGAGGGGAAGCCCTCACCTCCCGGCCACGGTGCCTGTGCCTGTAGCCATACATTAACGCCTGTTACAGCCTGTTACAGCCCCATTAGCGGCACGGTGAGAAACGAGCCCATGTGCCATTAGCGGCTGAACTGGGTGACTGCGGAGGTGGAAGGTGCTGCTCCATGGGCAGCAGGTACCTCGCGGAGCGGCTTCGGCTGTCCCCTTCTCCCCAGCCCTTCTTCTCCACCACCCGACCCCGCCGGGGCAGAAGGGTCAGGTTGCTTGGCATGGCACTCTTCTCCATATTTTCTCTCCGGGTGGCTTACTCACTCATCTCATTATTCAGTCACGCTGAAATGCGTTCCCATCCCGGAGACGGCGATGGTGGAAACAGATGAGACAGAAAGGAAGTTGGTTTTGTACAGAGAAGGAAAGACAACAGTCTCTGTAAACAGAGCGTGGTATTAACAGGCTGATGCCTGACACTACGCAAAAATAGCATCATCTCCAAGAAATGCTTAATTTGCTGTAAAGATTGCCAGATATGTGAGGATCTTTGATCTTCACGGTTATTCACCTGCGAAGCCTCGTGAACTACCCGGCCAACACATTTCCTTTTGGGACAGCGATGGGAACTTCTCTTTGAAAAGGGATAATCATGCGTCAAACACGTTTAAGGGCAAGAACTGACATTAAGGAGAGAAGCAGGCACAGAAATAGAGCGTAATCAGTGTCGAAGGAGAAAATTAACATGTAAATTAATAAAAGCAGGAGTCTAGGAATATGGAAGTAATGAATGCCAAGCAGACTATGAAATGCTCCTTTCTTGCCAGCACGCTGGCTCCTCAAGAGAAACACAACTGCTGGGTTTTTTTCTGAAGTAGCTTCCCTTGTATGCACGGAAGAAGCGAGCTCACCCATTTTGTACCACCCTAGTGATAGTAAACCGAATGCAACAGAGACGAGCATTGTCAAAATACTTAGGTACCTGATTTTAGAAAATCTTGCTGCAGACGCTATAAAGCTCAAGACGCTGTGAGCGCACATTGCTGGCTCATTTAGTAATAACGTGTGACCTGCAGAGGCAGGAGGTTCATTTCTTCACAGCTTGTCACAAACGCTGAAGCATTAAAATGAATAGAGTACAGAGGCTCTGAATTGTACCATTTGGATTTAACTTAATCCTTACCACGTGGATTGAAGATTTTGTTTTAAAACTTTTTTTTCAATTTCCTTTTTAAAAAAAACCCTAAGAAGGGAAAGTTAAGGTTGCAAAACAAAGCACTCAACGATACGGAAATGGTAAAATGAGAACGGTATTCCCTTTCTCACTTGCAGCAGGAGTCTGCAGATGGATTTTGAACGATCCCATACTGTTTTTTAAGTAATGAAATATCAGAATAACGCTGTTTCTTGGCTACCTCAGTAGTCAGAAGCATTAACATCAATAGGATTTCCAATGTTTTGCAAGGTTAAGTATGTATATATTTCTGTATGTACGTATATATGGGGGGTATATGTATATAAGGTATGCTGATTTGCTATAAGATTAGGGCCACGTTTTCTCATCCTTAAAAGAAATTATCACTTTAACACTACATGCTAAAGTTAACAGAAAATTAACCTGGGTGCATTTTGAATGCAATGAGATTTAAAACAAAGTACTGTTTGTCACCTGATTTTTTTCCCCTCCAAAATGTGAATATGATCCAGTCATTTCACCAGTGCACAAATGGTTTGTTTTCTTTCTCCAGCAGAAGCTATGAATACGCTCCGTTTCTATTTCTGTCCTATGTAAACACATTTTTCCCAGGGCTTCCATATTTCAATATGTGGAGGGTATCCTGCAAATAGCACATCCATGAAGCCGTACTGACTGCAATAAGCCATTTATATGCAGATCACTGAAGACTCAAACCATGCACTTTTCATTTTACGTGTACAGTAAAACTACTACGCTCTGCCTAGATTCAAACAGGACCTCAAAACCCAGATCCTTCACAGCTGACTTTATGTATTTGTGCTATAATTCATATCTAAAATGAGACAATTAGAAGCCATAATAATAAAATACTATCGAACGACAAAATACTGTCACATTGAAATATCTTTTAACATAGACGTATTTATCTGACTTTAAACACATTTCTTTCCATAATTATCTCAATATCTGATGTACCATTATATTTAAACTTTCAACGGTGTTTATCAGATCAGAACAATCTCAGAAGACTCTTGAGTCCTCAGAAATCACAGGCAGGAACAGCGATGGAATTATCCAGAATGCACAGCAGATGTATAAAAGAACCCGCATATTCCATTACCATTGCGCATCACAGGTGTGCCCGCACGATGTCAATGTGCCTGTCTGTAAAGGCAAGCAAGCCTCCGAGGGGCTGTGTCCTCTGTCCTAGCTCCCCAAAGAGACGGACACCATCTTATGCTATGCAATAAAAAGGCATGAGTATCCAGCACATTAAACAGTTTCTGTTTACATATATATTATTTATTAGATATATATACTTAAAGTGATGAGAGCAATACAATTCTGATACCCTACGGCACTGAGAAGCCAAGAGTATTGTTATATCATGCCATAAACTGATTTTTCTGACTCAGTGTGAAAAATGAAAAATTGCAGAAAATACAATTGTCTTTTCGGTTTTCTACCTGACAGGACCGCCCAGCATCAATATCACGATAAATTAAAACAAACAGTTCATCAACTTATACGTCCCCATTCCTTCGTGTAAGAGGTTAGGGGCTACTTTTCACTCTTTTCAAAATGAAAGCATATTTATATCCAGTGTCAAGTGGTATTTGTGTTGTGAAATTAACACGGACACATTTCATTTCCAAGATGCCAAACGCTTTGACTTTTCAATAACGTGTCTCCTTGTTTTTCCAGCTGGAATTATTCACTGAAAGTGAACCTCATTTTTATTTCATGGTCAACCAAATTCTCTAACACAAATGGACTACTTCTTAGTCAATTGGTTATTTTAGTTAATATGATGAATCATGCAAAAATACTCAACGTGGGTTCGTAGGAGAATGAGAAAAAGGAAACAAGCATTTAGATCTCTTCCACGGCCTGTATCTAGATTTATTAGCTCACATATGGGTCTCATCTGCTTCAAGCTGAGTTTAGGAAGAGTGTAAATAAATTAACATCATCTTTGAAAGCTAAGGGAGAGCAATAATAAAACACGAAATACTGTAAAAGAGGAATGTCCAACTAGAAACTCTAAAGATACGGAAACAATTGCGTGGTAATTTGTATATTAATTATATGATACAGGACTGCTCTAGAAACTCTTTCAGGAACGGCACAAAGTCGCCTTGTCAGGGAGTCTGAGATTTTTAGGACGCCTGATGAAACACGATTCGCTTCCTTAATGAGATAGTGACATTATTCAGAGGAAAAAATATTGCTCCCCTTTGAAAAAAAACACAAACTACATATACAGGAATAAGATCTACCAGCTTTCCATGCCAAATATAATCATACTTGTCATACCAATCTATTTAGAAAATATAATATTGCTAAACCAGTTGTTATGGTTGATTAATCCAAGCCCTTCTTGTTAAAAACAGATGGCACATGCAAGAATAACCAAACACATTCTGGAGGGTATATCTGATGAGAAACTCCATTATATTTCACTAGTTTCTTATTTATACAGAGCAATAACAGCTGGACCACAAATAATTACAAAATATAAACAAAATGGAAGGCTGAAAGCAGAGACCAATTCATTACGTGTATGGACAAGTATTTTTATAGGGTTTGAGCAGATTTCAGCTCAGGATCCTCCCGGTCCTCACACTAAAAAAAAATCCTAAGGAAAAAAACCTTTTTGAAACATCATCTGGAAAGATACCTGTGGAGAGAGGTAGCGTTTTCCTGAGTTCCTGTTTGATTGTATTGGGCTACTGCCCATTCATCAAGCTTTTTGTGATGGCCTGATTGACTCATTACATATCCTTTATTTGTCTGATTTTGAAGGTCTGTTAAATAAGAGCTTGGAAAATGTTCTAATAATAGTAATGACGACCTCAATGTCCTATGAGATAAAATGCCTGAAATGAAAGAAAAGCCACAGGAGAAGGGAAATCACAAATTCTGCTGCCTGGCCTGAAACCCACACCTTCGACGAAGGCAAAGAGAGCAGCTGGGCCGCACAAGGCAGGAAACAGAAAAACATACCGCCACCATTTGAAAAATGTAATTACGCATCTGAAAAGTGGAAAGTCGGAGACGAAGCCTACCAGGGCACCGTTTAGCAGCTGTGGCTGATTTTTACGTACAAGGGACGGGAAGGAGGAAGCACCAGAGACCGTACGTCAATAGCTCCATGATACTCATCCATGACCATGCAGCCTGCCCCTCTGGGACCTGCCACGGTGGTGACCGGGTCCAGCCCTGCTGGAATGCACCGACAGTATCCCATACATCCCAGCAGCACACACATCCTGGCAGCATGGGGCATCAGGCATGCTGGGCACCACGCTCCGGCGCAGCAACCCAGCACCAGCCCAGCAGCCCTCATCCAGACGTCTGCTGGTGTGAATCCCATGTCCCCTCACATTCCCAATCCAAAACCACGCCAGCATGATATAGCTATAGGTGCTTTGCCAATATTTCCATCTGCACTGTTAGTGCCCAGGGAATATGCCCCCACTACCTGGGCACTGATGGAAAGATGGGGGAAGATCATGGTGTCCACCACGTAGGCAGACAAGGCTTCCCGCCATGAGCAAAATCGGGGCACTGCTCCAAGCACCCTTCCCACTCAGGAAGTGAAGAGGACACTGGAAATAATTACTAAAGTTCATCCCACTTCAGTCTGGAACAACTTGTACAGGCTTTCAGCAGCTATGAGAGCTCTCACGCCTTCTGCACAGCACTTCCAACACTTCCAACTAGGATCCTATAATATTTTAGACCAACCAGACCAACTTCTTGGGAATCACAGTGTGACTTCTTAGTGAAGAAATCCACATTTGCTCTTCATAATAAGCATTTGAGACCCCAAGCTTGGAGGGAAAAACAACATCTTGAGTTGAGTCCTCTCTGGGATTATGTGTCAGGTCACAACCTCAATATCCTTCATCTCTCAAAAGGGGAAGAGTTTACAATTTAGCCCTTTTCCTATAAATTCCTTTTAGCTTCCTTCCTATTAACCCTTCTCTCTGAGATACACATTTTAAAGAATTGAACTGCATGGGCTTCCTGGCCTTACCTGGGGCCGGCATCTCCCTCTGCCTCCATCCTGCCTGTAGCCCTGCCTCCCCATTTGACCAGCTCCCAGGAACACCAGGGGACAACCCCACTGCTTTCCTTCTCAGAAGTATAAAGAAAGGAAAATTCATGTGAAATGGGATGCTGGCCCCACAACAGATGTTCCCAATACGTTACCACCGTATTAGGATGGATTAAATGCTTTGCTTTCCCCATATCCCAGAGTCTACCGGAGTCGAGAGCTCTCCAGGTTCCCAGAAATATTTCTCCGTGCAAACACTACTGCAACAGGACTTGGGCTATAAGGAGTCAGTCTGCGACAGCCTTCAGTCAGAAGCAAAGCCTGATGTGAAAAGAGCCAAAAGGAATTTTCGGGGAAATAAACATTGCAGAAAAAATCGAAACAAGTGTGTGCAAGACTTATGCAAGAAACTGCAATGATGGGAGCCACACGCAAAGGCTACGGAGAGTATGCAATCGGTTTCTCTCAGAAGTCTGCTTAAAATCCCCTTTTACCAGGAACTATAGTTTTGCTTTGATTTTCTGTAGTCACACTATAACAGCATTATTATGAAAAGTAACAAATTTGCATGTACAAGATATCTGGAAGAATTATCTTCTCCAGTTGGCCTTGATGGGAAATTCAGGCATGGGATGTTTTCATACTCTTACTACCATAAACACCAAATCTGTGAAATTCATAGTCGGCTCAGCACGAATGCACTATACGAAGACACAGCCACCATCCTCCCCTTCACAGCAGCCTCAGATTTCCAATGTACCCCGTCCCATGTAAGCTCAACAATAGTTTAACAACAACTATCAGCTGTTGCTGACCAAATCCTCCTTCATCCCTTTCCAAAAGCAGGACAGGCTATTAGGGACAAGAACATGGCACACAAATAAAAGCTCTGGAGCAAAACACATGAAAGAAAAAATCATTGCATATGCACATTTGGACACAAACTCACTTTCTACCCACTGGGCTTTTGCATTGCCTCACAGAACTCCCATTACTTTTTTTTTTTTAAAGCTCTCTTTTTCTTCTCTCTTCTGTTTTGTGGTTATCCCAAGGAGCTCTGGAACACCAAATTATTTCCTACCTGTTTTGCCAGCCTGCTCTATCTGATTTCTGTTTACAGATTAATTCCAGTCATTGTCTGATGTGCTGCAGCTTCTCTAAAGCTGGGGAGGGGCTGTTTACAAGGGTGTGTAGCGATAGGATGGGGGACAATGGCTTTAAACTAGAGCAGCGTAGGTTTAGATTAGACATTAGGAAGAAGTTCTTTACAATGAGGGTGGTGAGACACTGGCACAGGTTGCCCAGAGAGGTGGTGGAGGCCCCATCCCTGGAGACATTCAAGGTCAGGCTTGATGAGGCTCTGGGCAATCCGATCTAGTTAAAGATGTCCCTGCTTAATGCAGGGGTTTGGATTAGATGGCCTTTAAAGGTCCCTTCCAACTCAACACGTTCTATGATTCTATGATTCTCTCTGGGGATGCTGCTGGGGTATGGCCTTCAAAAATGCTGCACCCCCCACCACTGAGCAGCTGAATATTATACAGGCACAGTGTTCCTTCACATTGTCTCTGCAAAGAATTAAAGGAATACCAAACTATTACAACACAGGCTAATATACCCTAAAATCAGATTTGGGATGCAAGAAACTAGCTGGGCTGTGTAGCAGGAGCCCCATTTGCTGGAGCATTTCCAGTCCCAATGTACTTATATCTGGACTAAACCCCGCTGCACTTTGCTGCCTGACATGGTGTCTCAGTTACACATCTGAAAAGGATAAAAGCCTGCCCTACTCCCACTACTACAAACTTCAGATATTTTCTTCCCAGCACTTTGGCACGGGAAAAAGAAAATCAGCTGCTTGCTTCCTTGCTCCCCTATGATGTCAAAACAACTTCCCGAAATCCACTCCATCAGCCGCATGCTGCAAAAATAAGAACTTAAAAGCTCTGCCTCCCTAAGCGTTAGTGTTGCCTGCAAATCCAAACGTACTCTCTTTGAGATAATGGTGCGCTTCAGGCTGTCCAAGGGAGAGCCGGGGGAGCATCCTCACCTTCCTGAGAGTGGCACCTCAGCCTCCCTCAGGAGCCGCGGAGGGAACAGGATGATGTTTCCCAGTGCTAGGTCTGGGGCTGAAGACCAGCAGCAGGGCTCAAACAAGTAACGACCCATGGGGTTAGACGTGGCCCTGGGAGAGGTCTCCAGGATGCAGGGAACGACAGCAGTACCTTCTGCTGTTTCTTGAAGTACACACGAAGGAAACTCAAATGTAAAATGAATGGATGAGATCTTCTCAAGGCAAGGACCTGCGTTACTGATGGGTTTACAGTAATCTGAACCTCAACATTTAAGCAGCAATTACTGGGTATGGGGGAGCCAAACAACATGGAAGCGGCGGTAGGAGCTACGCCGACCTGTTTGGCTTTCCCAGCTCTTACTTACATCCGTAAGCCAGTGGCCCCCCTTCTCACAGACCTCTCACCAAGCTGCAGAGCCCACCCAGCCCTCTTCAGCTCGCACCGCAGCACGACTCTTGCCACATCCACCTTCCCTCAGGCCAGACGTGGCCACCAGCTAGTGCAGAAGCCAGCCCAACCCAGCCTAAAACCAAGGTTGTCCTAAGGAACAGCACAGGAACCCAGCCAGATGGCACGGTCCCTTGGGCAGCCCCAGCGGTCAGGGGGCACTGCCAAAGCCCAAGCTGATGAACAAAGCTCCACCGGCGGGAGGGTTCCTTTTAAAAACAAATGTAAAATGTAACATTTCAGATATAAAGTCTTTTTACATTTATAGAATTCCATTAGATATACATTGGTAAACCTCCCACTGATTGCAGCAGGGCGCCAGGATTTTACCCTCAATATTTTAAGCAAAAAACCAAATAGCTCACGTAAATAAAATTAAAAAGAAAAAAAAACCGAAACCAAACGGAATCATCAAACAACAAAATGAGAGGCCCTCTGGGGCTCTTCCCATAGGGGCTATCAGACACCCACATACCATTGCAACGCCTTCGTTAGGACCAACTGCTGTCTCCCACTTTTCTTCTTCAGCCATGTGAACGCTATAGGGACATCTCCAGAGATTGCAAACCATCTCTTTTCCCCAGGGATCCTGTGGACATTTGATGAAAAATGGTGATGTTTTCCTGGGAGTCTTCACGTAGAGGTGGGAGATGCTGCTGAAGGGAGCGAGGGGACTGCGTATCACCCAGCCCTAGCTAGAGACAGTGACGGAAAAGCCAGTTCCTGGAGATTTTTTCTGACTACAAGTCTAGACAGGAAGCTTGAAAGAAAAAAGAGTTGTTTCATAGGGGTTGGGGATTTTTTTTTTTGCCTTTTCAATGAAAAGGATATTCCTTTTATATGATATCATATATTCTATATATGATAGAACAGACAATCGGAGTGACTCAGGCACATTAATATTTGTTGCTTGCTTTTTCTTTTCACAATAAAAGCTATTAATATTTTTGAATTGCCTAAATCTGAACTATTCCTGGAACATGACACAGTAAATTTTCTAGCTAAATGCTAAGTTAAACTAGATTTAAGATTATGTTAAGATACTAATTAAGATAATTTAATCATTATCAGTAAGTTACAAATAGAAATATAAGAAGCGCATTTTAATTTCCTCTGAAACAAGTACTGTTACCAACAAAAATCAAATTCAAGTGTAAACTGGAAAGAAAAACATCAAGTATTGCTACGGAAATGTATAGGAAAGACAGCAAATGAGTAACTATGCACTTAGACCTCCTCAGGTTATAAACGGTTCATATGGCCCCAGACAGCACTTGAACAGATGCTCAAAGTCATTGGATATGGTTTTGGTTATTTATTCCCCCCCCAGTCATGGACAAAAAGCCTATTTAAATCAAGCTAGCTTCACTGCCTTTGATCACCATGCTGAGACAACCGCTACCTCCAGACCATCACCTGTAGCTCGTCTGGAGTAAAGACAGCTGAGGGGGGTGATGTCTGGGCTACCACGGCATGTACCAGCTCAGAGATGAGGGTTATGTTGATGGCAAAGACAAAACCACATGCCACGTAATTGGCAGTAGGAACCTACATGCCCATGAGCTGGCGTTTACATGGGGATCTGAGCCTCTGGTCTCCTTATGGTACGATCATCTTTCTTTCCCCTTAGCTAAGAGATCTCTGGGAATGTTTCCAGGTCTGATAAAATGTTATTCATTTAAAAAAAAAGAAAAAACAAAAAAAAAAAAAAGAAAAGAAAGGCAGCATCAAGAGAAAGGAAAATTAGAATCCAGAGAAATGGTGGTTACAAAAAGTCTACCACAGCTTCCACTGCTTCTTACCAATGGAGCGGGAGCTGTCATTTTCTTGGACTGGATTACAACCTCCATCTTTTTTTTTTCTAACAAAAAGGAAATTTTTCAATGCTAAACTGTTAAGGGAGGTCAGTGACAACAATTGCCGTTTCCACTATTTCAGTCATTAATAAGTGGGAAAGGAGCCAAAAATGACATTTGGAAAAAACACACTTCGTATACCAGCGTTTCGGGGAGTGGCGGAGTGGCTAGATCACAGTTTGAGGAACAGAAGCAATAGGCAAAATTCAGTTTGTGGGATTCTCCAACCGCAACCAAAGTGCAGGCTGCAAAGTTGCAACTGGAGAATGAGAATCACATATCAGAAACCAAAGGGTGAAAGGACAACACCAGAGCAACACTGCCAGGGCCTTCAAAGGCCTCCACAGGTGTGGCTGACGTAAAAATTTACCACCTTATTTAGGCATTGAAACAAGATAGCGGTGTAGTCCCCATGTATTTGATATCTTGTCTGATATCTTTGGCATTGCAGCCTTGACATCCCTGCCCATGGCAGGGGTTTGGACAACATGATCTTGCAAGGTCCCTTCCAACCCAAACCATTCCATGATTTTAAGATCCTGTGATCGTCTCCTTACTAGCTGATTTACTCGCCTTATAAAAAAACGCTGCTGCAGTTAGCATGTGTACCAATAACCTGTGAGGCCAGCCCAACAAGCTGGACAACAATCTCTCAACAAGCTCTCCCCAGCAGAGAGCAAGGGTAGTAGCTCCATGCTGGGCACGGGTGGCTGAGAAGGCTTTACCACAGCAGTAGCCCACAAAAAGCATGCTCCTGACCAGACTTTAAAACCCACTTTAGTTCGACTTGCAAAATAGACAAAAGCTGAAGTGCTGCAACAAGCCTAGAAACTGCTGGTGATTTTTCGAGGCACTGTTATTACGTAGATAAGGAATGGAAAAATATGTTGTTTACTATAAGCTCTGCTTCAAGGACACTTTTTTTAGTCATGTCTTACTATCTAATTAATAATCACATTGAAGTTGCTGTGCTGAATCAAGGGCAAGTTACGAGGCACGTAGCTGTAACACACACATCACTGAAACTAAAAGCCAAGAAAATTTTTATCCATAGCTCAGAAGCAATGATTTTTTTATCAAGATTGGCAGCACAAGTTTGTATTTCTTACACAGTAGTACTAGAAGATGCGAGATCAACATTGGAATAACCAGATGAAGAAAAAAAAAAAAAATGTCACATTAGAAAACCTGGTTCACCATTTGTTAGGGATATTTTAAAATAGCCAGTAAAAATGGTTTCTATGACCTTAAATACATTTTCAGCATTAGCACACACAGATATAAAGCCTCAAGAATCAGTGTTCAGTGCTGTGGGGCAAGAAAAATACTATTGAAAACTTGCTGTTTAGAAAAGTTTCACTAGTAAAATATTTCTCCACTGTAAATTTTCTTCATTTAATAAGTCATTTATAGGCATACTGTAATAAGATTTACACAATTTGACTTACATGCAGGTGGAAGTTTCATAAAGGAGCACTACTGAACGCTATGTGAAAAACAATTCCATTATAAAAGTTCATGTGAACGTAACAAAAGGAATGTTCCTGGAAGAAAGTCATTACACTTCAGATGACCCACCTGCTCGTAAAATGTATGATGAGCTAAGGCAAAATTTAGAATAACACTGCTTGCTTCCTCCCTGTGAAAGAAAAGTATGGACTTTCAAGGACTTTACTAAAAGAGGGTGAAGCAGATCAATATCAGTCTGGTAAAATTAATTATTTAACAAGCTTATGATGCAGGAACTCTCTGTCCAAGGAAACAGGTCATTTTTAGGATGGACATAATCATAGAATTATAGAATTGTTAGGGTTGGAAGGGACCTTAAAGATCACCTAGTTCCAACCCCCCTGCCATGGGCAGGGACACCTCCCACTAGATCAGGTTGCTCAGAGCCCCGTCCAGCCTGGCCTTAAAAACTTCCAGGGATGGGGCTTCCACCACCTCCCTGGGTAACCTGTTCCAGTGTCTCACCACCCTCACGGTGAAGAACTTCTTCCTAACGTCCAGTCTGAATCGACCCATCCCTAGTTTTAATCCATTCCCTCTAGTCCTGCCATTACCCGACATCGATGTAGGCTAATTTACAATTCACTTTCATCTCATCGTTTCTACTACTCTGAAGGTTTTTTGGGTCTTTCTGGCTGTTTCAACTACCAAGTGAGCGTTCAGTGCGAGCAGGCCATTCAGCACTTCTCCCTCTGGAGAAGTTTGGGCAAGGCTCTGCTGAAGGATGCAGTCCTCCTGTTCCCCATTCCCCTCTCTGCATCCCCACAGCTTCCAGCAGGACAGGTGGCTCACGCTATGCCAGCTCATACAACGATCGAGGGTTCGAGGGATTGAGTCTCCTGAGTCGTTCCAGATTTGCTGGGGTAACTCCAGCTACATTGAGAGATGAGAATATGATCCTCTGTCCTTAAAGAGATTAGTTTCATGAAGCAGTTATGCAATTCAGAAAAATGAAAGCTATGGATCCACATTCTTCTTCCCCTGTTTTACTGTATTTAGCCAGCCTGTCATAATGCTGTTGTATGTGATAAACAACTGAAATGTTCTGGTCCACCAAGGGCATTTTATAGTGGGCGTGCACGGGCAATTGCTACTTCCATATATGATGCAGTGTTCTCAAACACTGGGACACCAGTGCAAAAAGTCAACTTGCTGACAGAAACACACCAGCATTTAAATTAGGTAATTATAATGTTCTGTATTGCAAAAATCCCATCAATCTCAAAATTTAAGGCTGCCTTCACAGCTGTTTGTGCTTGATGAATTCCCATAATCTCATGAATAGGCTTTCTCCACATGTTTTTGCATGAGAGAGTCAGGGCATTAAGTTTCTATCTTTCAAATAATACCAAAATTTTTCTTCAATCTTTTCAACAGTGGATGATGTATGTGTGCTGCAGATCACTACCATCTTCCCAAGCTTTACAGAAGTATGCTATAAAATCCTAGAGTTATCTTCTTACAATAATATTCTTTCACTAATCTCTGAAAAAAACGAAGGGCAAGAAACTCTATCAGAGATCCCCTCTGGTGTTCTTTTTCCCCAAGGAGGTTTTCCCCCCTTTGCTTACAAGAGGTGACACCCTCTTCCACCTGAAAAGGGATGGGATTCTTGGTGAACCCCATGGCATCCCAGAAAGGCAGAACAGAGCCACAACACGTCCCTTCCTGCAACCTAACACCTTCGTGCCAACTTGTGTCACCCAGGAGACTTAAACACTCAGGAAAGTGTCCACAGAGAAGACCCAGAGGTCCCATGGAGAGGGGACAGTGCTGCAAACACGCAGCTGGCAGGTGCTGCCACGTATCCGGGACCTGGCAGCAGAGAGGGACAGGAGACTGGCATCTCTCTCCTTCCTTCTTTGCAGCCCTCCTGCTCCCCATTGTGGCCCTGACCTCCCTGCTGGCATCCATGAGGACTTCTCTGCAGGAAGAGCAAGCTGTCCCTCTCCATGAATCCAGCACACAAAACCCACGGCCACGCGGTCCAGGCTCCTTGTTGGAGTTCTGCCACGAGTGAACAGATCGTGATGAAGCGAGGACTTGAAACAAAATGGGAATGGAAACAATGAAGTTTTATGCACTGGAACAAGTTATTAATTGTAGTCAACCAATGTTGTAAGCATAGTAACTGGACACGAGATAGACTTTATTACTAACCATCTGATCCAATGCCATGCCCTGAATCTGAGGCTAATCATGAAAATATTTCTCTCACACCCACTCACTACAACAACAAATGCAGCCAAGTGTAATAAATTTTCCTTTTTTTGTTGTTCTGCCGATGTCCAGAGTTTGCTGCCTTTCAGTTAAAATCATTCCAACAAGAACAGCATAAATCCTTCTCTAGCTGCCACATTATCAGTAATTACACAGATTCAGAGTTATTTTGCCTGGGCCTACCACCCAGAAGCTCTTATTAGATAAATAGAAACAGTGGGAAGAAGAAAAGAGATCAATGCATTAAAAAGTGAGCACAGCCAGGTCTTTTAAATAAACACAGGTACTTCAGCCTCCCACTGGCAATACATGATTTCTGGACAGGTTACGCGCTTCACTTGAAAGTCTTAAAGTCTTAATGGAGGTGCCAATGCGGCTTCTCTGGCCTGCTGTTCTCCTGGGCCCTGGGCAGCTCACCAAGCAAACAGTGTAGTTGTGTCTGATGTTGTGCCTCTGCCTCCTCATCTGGCCTGTTCTGACCCCATCCGTGGTCATCAACACATGCCAATTCTGTCAATCAATGTCACGAAGCTTACATCCGCCAAACTTGCCATGCTTTACTTACCAGTGTTCTCAAGTCTTTCTCCACAATGGTCCAACCACCAATAGCCGCCTTCTCCCAAAACCAGTTCTCAGCTATTTTCATGGCCACCTCTCCTCTTGAGAACATTGGTTTGTGGCTGTAACACTTCAGTAATCTCACCCAAGGTCTCTGAAGCCATTTGTCAGAGCTTCCCGCAGCCCAGCAAACATTCTTTGACCATTCCCCCTTTTCAGAGCTTTGCCCCTTGAATTTAATGCTTACAGCAATCTTCTATCCATCCATTTTCCACAATACAGGTGTTCAAATAACAAAAAAAAGGGATTAGAGAGGCAATATACTACAGTGAGAAACTCCTGGAGGTATGAAATGTATTATGAAGGTTAATCATCTACCAGCTACCACAAGAGGATCTTTTACAGCATTAAACTGCCTTTACTAACATAAAATGCAGTGCTGGAATGTAGCAAATGCACCCAAGCACCACAAAAGAACAATTTCATATCCATAAATACATATTTTCCATCCCAAATGAAACTATTTCTTTCCTCAAAGAAACAGATGTTATGGCAAAGCTATCTTCTCTTTTAGGACTTACTCTTTTTGTCAATTTATCTTTTTAAACTGGTACACAATGACTTGATTTTGATTGGTCACTGCTTTACCATGGAAGTGGATATGGAAAGAAAAATGATATCTTGATGAGATGGTGAATCGTAATCACAGCAGGGAAAAGGAATATTTTGTGCTACTTCTATAGAGGCAGTGACAAAAGCCTGAAGGAAATAAAACGAAGTAGACTGGCAGCTCAATCACCCAGCACCACTGAAAGCAAAACTGTTCTGGTTTAAATATAACATTGCTCAGTACTCTACTTTGGGCTAAAGTGATACAGCAAGACAAATATTTTAAAAACTTTTAGCGTTCCCATTTTATTGTGCTTTCCCTTTGAAATTCCTACACACCACCATTCACGATTAAGTAGTAACACGGTGGTCGGGAAGTATGCCTGAATTGTTATGAAAACAGTATTACTTGTCCATTTCTCACTTGCAATGAAGTGAGATGATGCGCTAAGACCATCGGTATTTTCTCTTAAATTCAGTTTCTGGTAGCTGAAAATATCTGTCAAGCACAGAAGTGCAGCACGCAGCCAGCTCAAATGGCATGAAATGTCAACTCTTTCTAGGCCAAGCAGATGCAAAGGCAGAGGGGTTTATCGTTGAAGCCTCGGAGGTGCCGTGTTGCCTGCCTGAGCCTGCACGCTAAGTACCCAGAGAAGTGTGAACACCACAGATTTTTAACAGATATACTCTGACATTTGCTAGCGATGATCTACATTTCAATATGGACCCTTTCATTCCTAATCCAATCAGGAAAAAGACTATCAAAATACACCCAGGAAGAGCCTTTGGCCACGGTTCCATGCTCCGCGATACCCATCCTGCACACTGCTGGATACACCAGCAATCGAAATTCCATCCAGACCAGGCACAGACACACAATTACATTTTTGTTAAATAAGCCAAATCATTGTGCTTTTATGCAGGTTGTAGAAGGCCAGAACAATACCCGACTCACAAAAATCTTGTTGACACAAGGTTAACCCCCAAATTTTGAAAGAGCAGAAGAAGTCAAGATTGGATGAGTGCTTTGCTCCACATGGCCTCAGCATTTCTGATCTGATAACCAGGACCAAGAAGTTAGATGAGTCTGTGATGGACCTTGCATTTAGTAGGAGGAAACATATCTTGCAACAGTGATTTGTTTAGAAAAACTTTCTAACCAAGGAGTGGTCTTGCCTTCGGAAAAGTTACCAAGGTGTTCAATATACTGTCAGCATTTGCCCTAACTCATCCAGACTATATTTGATAATTACCTTATGAGATTAGAACTGCTCAGTCAGCAAACAAACAGAAATTCAAATTTCAGAAATACGCAGAATTAAGGAAACGAAGATTTGACCAACAAGTGGGAGGGATGGGGAGGACCTGCCGTAGCCATTCGCCCTCCTTGCGTGCTCATTCAGGTCTGTGGGAGGTAAGACAGTTTCCTCCACTTTTGCTGTAAAGCAAATTGTTCCAGTCTGATCTTTTCTTTCAACAAAATTCAGAGTGGGGCATAATGCTCTTTAACACACCACTATTAACATATTACTAAGTCTCCAAATGGAATGTTTTTAAGGAGGATTCAGGTAGGAATTACCATTCACTGCAGCAGCCTAAGATCATTGCTAATGTTCAGTTCTCATTAGTCATCCTCCATACACTAACAGAGCTAAAAATAGCAACGTGATTTTGGAGAAGGATATTCTCCAATGTAAACAGTTTAAAAATTAAGGGTTTTTTTTATGTTGGCTGTGTATCTTCAGCATGGCCAGTTAAGTATGGCACAAAGCAAATTGTCCATGATAATAAGGGAGAACCTTCCGTATTTTCTCAGCCTGCTAGAAAGAGAGAAAAAGGACTGAAATTGTTCTATTTCCTGCCTGTGTTTAAAGTGTCATTGGACGGAACTCTGGATAACGTCCAGGAATCTAACGTCCCCTCTTTGAGAAAATGTATATTTTCTAGGATGGAGCTGGAATTAGACCACAGCTACACGTTTCAGATACCCTGCCTTTAAGTTATGAGTAATGTATTGCCAATTACTCATAAATTACTCCTCCCCTGCTAAAAGAAAAAAATAATAAAAAAAGTTGTAGTAATGATAATTGAAATGCATAGAACAGATCTACAGATTTTGATGTGTGCTACGATCAGTCGAAACTACAAATCCAAAGACTGTCTTCTAGTAAGCACCCCACCTTGCTGTAACTGCACTAGGGGCATCTGCGTATTACTTACAGCACGCAGTCAGAACAGCATGTGTGGTGAAACAGAAGAAACATATGGTTTGCGGTTCTTGCCTATACCCTCTTTGACAGCTGTGGATTTAATAAAAGCTAGTTGGCTTAGCTTAAATTACTGGTGCAAAACCAATCAGACATACTTGGGCATGTGCACATGCCCGCATGGGCAGGGATCCCGATGCACGTGTGTGTGTATAGGAGATGTCTGCACGTGGTATGTGTGTACGCTCTCTTCTCTCGCTGACCCCAAGGGAAAGAGCCATGGTAAAAGACGGCAGTTGATGAACCATAGGGAGAAAGAAGCCTGGGCAAAGGCAAAGATAATGGAGAAAAAAGAAGGGAAATTGGAATACAGAATAAAGGGAGGAAACGAAAAACTGACGGTACACATAGCAGGGGGATAAATCTGTGGCTAACGTACAGGACAAAGAGTCCTTGCCAAGCACCGTGTGTAACCGCAGTCACATCTTCCCTTATTATTTCAGTTAACTTATCTGCCAAGTGAGGGAATTACTGAGCTAGCGCAGGTAGGAAAGATCACATGAAGTCCTGGGAGGAACGCTGCTAGCACTAAATAAACCAACGGTGTCCCAACTTTTTGGGTTCAAAAGCCAAATAAAGCCTGTTATTTTGAAAAGGTCAGAGCTATAATGAACACCTGCCAATGAGACTTCTGCCCTATTTCACTCTGCACCCCACAATCACCTGGCAGGGTCTAGCTCTCCCCTATTTCTTCTTCCCAGCCCCTGGTAGTGCAGCCATGGGGAGTCAGGGATCACTGCTGCTGACTATCACAGAACCACAGAATGGTAGGGGTTGGCAGGGACCTCTGGCAGGGGGGTTGGACTAAATGATCTCCAGAGCAGGGTCACCTTAGAGCAGGTTGCACAGGAACGCATCCACGCGGGTTTGGAATGTCTCCAGAGATGGAGACTCCACCACCTCCCTGGGCAGCCTGTGCCAGTGCTCTGCCACCCTCAAAGTAAAGAAGTTCCTCCTCATGTTTAGATGGAACTTCCTATGCTCAAGTTTGTGCCTGTTACCTCTCGTCCTGTTGCTGGGCCCCACCGTCCTGACACCCCCCCCTTTAAGTATTTATAAGCGTTGATAAAATCCCCCCTCAGCCATCTTTTTTCCAGACTGAAAAGACCCAAATCCCTCAGCCTTTCTTCATAAGAGAGATGTTCCAGTCCCCTCATCATCTTGGTAGCCCTTTGCTGTACCCTCTCCAGCAGTTCCCTGTCCTTCATGATCCGGGGAGCCCAGAACTGGACTATCTCAGGATGGACCCTGGGTGACAGGGGCCAGTGGGGACAGGTGAAAGCAGTCCCTGACCTGTCCACCTTTAGCAGAAGCCAGGACCAGCAGCTGTCCTTAGCTGCTCACCCTCAGCTTCTCTTTACCTTTTCCTGCCACGAACAACTCAAGTGGCGAGGATGCAAAATCATCACCTGCAAAAAGCTTTCCTGGGCAAGAATAGCTCCACTTGGCTCTTTTGGCCACTTCCATAGAGAAGCAAGAGTTTGAGGAGGCCAAAACCCATTCTCCCTCCCTTCCACCTGGTGCAGCAGGGGAGCAGCCGAGCCGGGAGGGGGTAGGGGCCAAAAGTGATGACCGCCCAGCCCTAAGTAAAGGAAACCCCATCCAACCCCAAAACACTTGCTCGCTTTCACTGTGTCCCCGAAAATAGCTCTTGCTCCAGAAACTACTTCAGGCTTCTTCAGAGCAGCTGGCGGATCTGAAAGCTGTCTTTTACATTTCCACAGTATCTCCGCTGACCCAGCCAGCAAACCCGTCTCCTAATTTGGTAGCGATCCTCTGGCTTCTCCTGCCGCGGGGTGCGTGTTTGCTTGCAGCCTGAGGAAACTGCTGTCAGGCAGGGATCTGCCTCAGCACGGCACGGGGCAGCGGAGGAGGATTTCTAAGACGATGAAACCTGCACCACAGATGTCTCGGACCCCCACACGGTAAAACGTAAGCAAGCATGAAAAGAGAATGAGCAGTTCGGTACGTCCCAGACCACAAACAAGACGTTTAAAAAAAAAAAAAAGCAGCAGTGATACCTGGTTTTCACAGACTCATAGAATTGTCTAGGTTGGAAGGGACCTTTAAGACCATTGAGTCCAACCATCAACTTAACACAGACAAAAACACCACTAAACCATGTCCCTAAGCACCATGTCTACCCATCTTTTAAATACCTCCAGGGATGGCTCCACAATGTGACAAAATGCAGTTCTTTCTAAAGTTTTGAGGACAGGAACCTCCTCCTCTGTCTCCTGAATCCATCCCTTGGTTCAGGGAAGCCCTGGATTCAGCTGTAGCTCCTTGTCTCTCACGCACATGTGCTAGCCAGTGGGCTATGCCATCTCAGCTGGCCTAGTAAAAGGCTGTAATGGGAAACACCCCAAATTTGCAGCCAGGTTAGACAGCACTAAATCAGGTAGACCAGGAACCTTAACCCGGCTCCCTTATCCCCAGGTGAAGGGGAGGGAGAGGTTCGTTACTAGTAATTCATGGGGGTTTTTTGCTTTCATATCCATATTTGCTAGCAGAAATCCTACCTTAGACCCAAGAAAGATCCTTGCTGAGTCTTCATTTTCAAAAATATGCATTGCAAAACGTTTCTGCTTAGATACATTAGAATTTTCTGATACAAAATATGTTTTTAAAAAATTGCAACCACCTCTACAAAAGCTTCTCATTTTTTACTCCCAGTCCCAGCATACACGCTGCAAGTGTGCAACAGCTTCAGGGTGAGAGTAAGTTTTAGAGTGCTTCTCCTACAAGAAGCGCATCCAAACACAAAGGCAGAAGGGAATTCTTGCTGTATTTCAGCTGCAAGGATCCTCTACACAAGTACAGAGAAGTAACTGCAAGCAGTCCTGTTTCCCCCATGGGATGGAAACATATAAATTCCAAATAATTCAAGGTGAGCCAAAGAGAAAAGGCATTCAGGCAGGATAAAAAATTCCAGCTGCATGCTGACCGCAACAGAAATCAAGATAACTGAGATAACTGTTCAAAGAGCTGTGCCAGGCATCCAGATGCTGCTGCTGGCATCAGAAGATCTCCCACAGTCTGAAAGCAGCTGGTTCCAGGGACTGCAGCCAAAGCCTGAACGTAAAGGAGAGAAGTGAAGAGAGAGAAGAAGGGAGAGATAGAGAGAAGTGACAGCTTACCACCCAACCAGCATCTTTCCTTCTACACAGGCATATGCATGTCAGTTACTAATCACTGACATCCATCTGGAAATTGACCACTTTTATATAAAAGCCCCAAGTTTCAAGCACTAGTGTACCAGGGCCTATCACCTTGAGATGAATAGGACCAGCACCTGCAAAAACCCCCCTGCTCCTATAGGCAGGGCGATTGCAAGCAATTTGGTAGGATACCTGGATAAAAAAGAAAGACTGAGTAAGAAGCATGGAGCTTAAGTCCTCTCTTAAGAATTTCCTGATTTCTGCATAGGGTCCTAGGTTAAAATGTCCACTTCTTTGATTACTGGAGCAGTCAGGGGTACCCAAATGTTCTGTGTGCCTGTACGTATCCCCCTTCACTTCGAACTGCTGCCCACCTGCTGCTGCTGCTGACACCCTCCTTCAGCCTCATGGCACGAGGTGTGAGCACTGCACCAAAAACCTGCTGCGAACTGAATGGCTGTTATGCACCAAGAAATTTAAATGTTCCCGTTATTAACTGTCCCCAAGGATTGCTCTCCAGGCACTTCAGATGAGTTTGGCAAGCCCAGAAAACACAAGGTGTATATGCTCCCTTCACTCCAGGCTAGTTGAGACTGATATAAACAGGTCATCAAAAGGTAAGTGCATATATTTCCCCCTCTACTCCTCTCTTCCCTCTCTGCTCTGCTCCGGTGAGACCCCACCTGGAGTACTGCCTCTGGCTCTGGGGTCCCCAGCACAAGAAGGACACGGACCTGTTGGAACGGGTCCAGAGGAGGGCCACAAAAATGATGAGAGGGCTGGAGCACCTCTCCTATGAAGACAGGCTGAGAGAGTTGGGGTTGTTCAGCCTGGAGAAGAGAAGGCTCCGGGGAGACCTTATAGCAGCCTTCCAGTACCTAAAGGGGTCTTGTAAGAAAGATGGAGAAAGACTTTTTATCAGGGCCTGTAGTGATAGGACAAGGGGTGATGATTTCAAATCAAAAGAAGGTAGATTTACGTTGGATATAAGGAGTATTTTTTTTACTGTGAAGATGGTGAGGCGCTGGAACAGGTTGCCCAGAGAAGTTGTGGATGCTCCATACCTCGAAGTGTTCAAGGCCAGGCTGGATGGCGATTTAAGCAACCTGATCTAGTGATGTCCCTGCCCACAGTAGAGGGGGTGAACTAGATGATCTTCCAATCGAAACCATTCTGTGAGTCTGTGATTCTAAGTAGTATGTGGAGTCGGCAGAGAAAGGTAGGGACTGAGAGAGAGTAACTCGGAGGATCTGAGTTAGGTGCTGCTCTTGGACAGATTTCAAGTAGCCAGAGTTCAGTTGCTGTTGTGACATGTGGTAGAAAAAAACATTGTGGTTTACAAGCAGATGGTGGCAATTAGCTATGACACTATATTCAAATCATGCTGTATAGAACAAATTAAGATGGTGAATCACCAGGAGGCAGAAAACACCCTCTGAGATGAAAAGGTTGCAGAGGGAAAATTTCAAGGACGGATAGCATTGGAGCACATCTGGGCCGGGGGATCTCAGTCCCAGGCCTTCACTAACAGCATCAGTAAAGCCAGTTATTTGAGAGAGGTAAGCTTGTTCTTAATATGGGATATGAACTGTATTAGCAACAGGAAAGGGATACAACAAATACACTGTTCCTGGTTAAGTCCTAGACCGAAAAAGAAAAAGAATACAGCCATTGTTATTTTTCAGTAACTCTATTTCAATAATATGTCTATTAATGTCTCCATTAAAATTAGATCCTGATATCACAGAATCATAGAATCGTCTTGGTTGGAAGAGACCTTTAAGATCATCAAGTCAAGTCCAACCATTAACCCAACACTGCAAGTTACCACTAAACCACGTCCCCCAGCACTACACCTACACGTCTTTTAAATACCTCCAGGGATGGTGACTCCACCACTTCCCTGGGCAGCCTGTTCCAATGCTTGATAAACCTTTCAGTGAAGAAATTTCTCCTAATATCCAATCCAAACCTCCCCTGGCGCAACTTGAGGCCGTTTCCTCTTGTCCTATCACTTGTTACTTGGAAGAAGAGTCCAACACCCACCTCGCTACAACCTCCTTTCAGGTAGCTGTAGAGAGCAATAAGGTCTCCCCTCAGCCTCCTTTTCTCCAGGCTAAACAACCTCAGTTCCCTCAGTCGTTCCTCACAAGACTTGTGCTCTACACCCCTCACCAGCTTTTTTGTCCTTCTCTGAACACGCTCCAGCACCAAAATGTCTGTCTTGTACTGAGGGGACCAAAACTGAACACAGTACTTGAGCTGCAGCCTCACCAGTGCTGCGTACAGGGGAATAATCACTTCCCTAGTCCTGCTGGCCACACTATTTCTTATACAAGGCAGGATGCCGTTGGCCTTCTTGGCCACCTGGGCACACTGCTGGCTCATATTCAGCTGGCAGTCAACCAGTACCCCCAGGTCCTTTCCCATCACACAGCCATAACAGACCAAAGGTCTAGCCTGGCCTAGTATCAGGTCCCCAATAACTGGAGACACCTGGAGAGGAGCACAAGCACACAGCAAGCACAGCTCTATGGCATGCTCCTCCATGCCACTGGTCCAGAGCAGGAGCTTCTCTGGCTACCTGCACATCAGCAAGTACTGCAACACCAGACGGGCAGGCGTGCAGAGCAGACGACCTGACTCTTTATACCTATTCTGGGGGAGGGTATTTTGGCATAGATCAGAACAAACACACATTTTCATATTAAGCACATCAGATGTGCTCCTGAGTGCACCCTTTGTGTGAGTTTCACCTAAAATGACTCCTCCTTGTGGGCCCTGAAACTGCTCCCAGGCAAACCAAAGCAGAGGAGGCAAGGATGGATCAGGCAACTGCTTCAAAAGCTCTGTTTCTGTTTTGTTCTTTATTTCTTCTCTATAATTCCTAAAAATCTATTTGCATTTTTGACAGCTACTGAACTGTTTGTACAAAATTATCTGCTATAAACCCACGATCTTATTCCTAAAGTGCAATAGATTACCTAAACCTACTATCAGTGTTGAAAAAGTAGACATTAGTGACCAGAACTGTGCCCAGCTTTTTCTTTGAAGGATCAGGGTACAATTACGGTCAAATATATCCCATGCCGAAAACCAAAATTAATCCCTCCATCAGATTTTCTCTCAACATTCCAGATCACCAGTGAGCTTCAAATGAGCTGCTTATTTTCAATAAGTGTCTTAGAGGAAGATGTTATTTTCCTCCACTTCACAGAATAAAAATTTTATGTTTGGAGGTGCTGGACAAACCAGACTCAGTATGGTGAAAAGTGGGAAGGGTAACTGCTTTCCTACTAACAAACTCACCACCAGATTATGCCTGACTGCTGGCATCGTTGCAGGACTCAAGGTGGCCCTTTATGCCACCAGAGAAGTTTTCCAAGCTCAAACTGCATAATCTAGTCTTGGAAAGAGTGGGCATTCGAGGCAGAGGCAACATGTATGGTTTGTTCACAGCTCCTAGGGGACCCTGGAGCAAAGGGACAAGGTACACCAGCGATTCAGGCTGAACGATACAGAAGAGACTCCATTAGAGCTGACAAAAACCATGTGTGCTGGCTCACCAGCCCTTCGCGACCCTTTGGGTCTTGCCTGCGTGCTTCGAGTGCATTTATTTTCTTTCTCAACCAAACTGGACCTTCATAAAAGATGTTATAAATCAATCCTGAGCTAGATATGTTTTTCTGCCAAAAATACATAAGCTCTTTGATTCCTCTTGTCTCTCTCTGCTCAGCAAAATAAACACTGCCGCTATAGATGCAATGACAGTATGCCCGATCAGGCTGCACTAAGGGTGCGAGGACAAAGGTGGAGAATAAGAAGACAGGTGAGAAAGGGTTCAGAAACTTCTGACTTCGGGGTAGTCCTAGTTAGAGCATCTCCCGCCTCAGGCCCGAGGACTCTGGAGTTGATGGCTTCACAACAGACAAACTGTACTGGAGATGGAGATGTGGTTCTCAAAGGAGTTGGCCAGCAACACCGTCTAGTCAAGCATCTCCCAGAGCCTGCTTTGCTTTGGTAAGAGTTCATCACACCTAAACTGCTCTAAAAAACACCAACTTATTCAATCGATTTGATTGTTTGTATAAACTAAGATTTATATTTCGAATTCATTCTAGTCACAAAAAGAATTCAAAATTCTTGAAAGTATTCCTCTGCCTGTATACAGGGATTTATGTGAGTTATGCACGAAAGAGAAGCTTCTTACATTAGTCTCCCCCTCATTCATCATGTCTTGAATAACTCATTTGTGGCCTTTGCCCAGAAATAACAGAGCTATCCCCACGTTAATGCTGATAAAGCTTTTCTTTATATCATACTGGATTTTCTTCTCTGTTTGACATTATATACATGGGAAAGAAACATGGACAGATGATACATTAAAATGTACTAAATTGAGGAATTACAAGGAAACAGGAAATAGGTTTTCTGCAACTTTAAATAATGGAAACAAAATGTGGTCACATCAAAGCAAAGCCCAGAGCAGGAAGACAGTCAATTCAGCATAAAATTAAACAAATATGCAAGGAATGAGGTCTACAAGAAGGTCCAGATTTCACCCGAGGATTCAAGTTCAATGGAGAGGCAAGGTGACAGGGCAGGGCCCATAAACCTTCTCTCACTCATGGAGGGTAGGAACTGGTTGTCAACAGAGGGAAAAGAAAACATCTAGCAACAGCCTACAGAACAAATTGGCTATTGGTAGCAGCTTGCTGAAGCAAGGCAAAGGCATTTAGAAACTGCAAGAGATTAATACCTCTTCCTCTGCTCTGCAGGCTGCAGTATTGCATGAGGACCATGTTTGTCATAAACTGATGTGTATTTTGATTTTGCTCTCTCACCTTTGAGTTGGGATCCAAAAGGACATAAAGACTAAAAAATGGGAAAACAACAATCTGCTCAATTTCCCTTTTCAGTAAGTCCACCCTGGAAGATTAACTGCGGCCCAGTTTCAGTATAGATATCAAAGGGTTGTGCGGAAAGGTCTGGGGGAAATAACTGGGAAAGAAGTAATGCAACAATTGGATTCAAACATTGGACCCAGCTCACAAACCTAATGCCCAAGCGAAAGAAAACGAGCAAAGTGAGCAAAGCAAGGGCAGTAAGAAAAGCCAATGTCATATATTCCTTGAATATTCCAGGCACAGGAGTAGTTATTTGTGAGCATACATTGTTTTGACTAGATGCCCAACTACTATGTAAAAACGATGACAGTAACTTTAATGAGAACTTAGTGCACCGTGCCATAAATGCCAAAAAAAAAGGTACAATATTCTACATATATTTTTCTATTATTTTGTTAGGAATAGTTATTTTAAAATTGAATCAGCCAAAACAAACAGCTGCCCTGAATCTCTTCCAGTACATGAGCAATCTTATTCTAATATTTACCAGATTGTAGGTTTGCCTTTACAGAAAAGGAAAAAAAAAAAAGTCCTATGTTCCAATACAAGAAGTCACATGCGAAATGCTAAGTGTCACCTCTCGCTGCATCATCCCCTGTGCTACATAGGTAAATTCCTCTCCCATTGGAAACATCTGCATCCCATTGAGAGGCTGAGAGACCAGCCTGACATTTCCGTCAGACAGCGATGGCACTCATCCCAGGACAAGCAGGTGATTTTTTTCAGCCTGCAGCATTTCACGATGGCACCGTTCCCTACCAGTGTGTATTTGCCAGCTGCAAGCGATAGCATTTCGAAGTCTGAACAAAAGAAATCAGAATTAAGATATTACCTGATCCTGTATATTTTTAGAACTAGGTCAATAGTTGTTTTACTTTAGAAGCCAAAGAAGTTTGAGCAAGATCAACTTGGCCAATCAGTACAAAATGTATTAATTATTTTTTTCGTGTCTGTTGGCTTAGATGCCTAGCCCTGCTTTACCATTTTAGTACTGAAATGAAATACTTTATGCTGAAGCAGATAATCGCATTAGATTTTGAACTTCACTACTAACTCCATCTAGTTAATTTGCTGTATCAGAACTGTAAATTCCATGTGTGCTCACAGGTGTCCATATAGTGCATATAGGCATTTATGCATTTCTGACCTATAAAGCCAAAATTCTGCTTTTGCAGGTTACTTGTGTCAGAAAAAGAAGTCATAATGGAGTCGAACATTTGCCTGATAACGCCCAACTCTGTTACAAAAGCACGCAACGTCCTTTCCCCTCCTCCAGAATACAATCACAGAAAAGATAGTTTCTTTGGTAACAGTTCCCAGCCCTATCCTGCCAACACTTAGCCTGAACAACCCCTCCGACGCAATTTTTTCTCCACCGATCTTGTTCCTAGTACTTGTTCTGATTTTGTGCTTGGTTTCCTAACACTTTTCCCTTTGTGTTTTCAACATACTGTCTTCCCATCCCAGGAACGGTTATCAGATGACAGGGGATACCCCTTCTGCCTCAAAGCTGAACCTCTGTAGCAGGTAAAGGAGAGGATTTGGGAGAGCAGAGACTCTCAGGCTTTCATCCGCTTTTGTAACACCCTTCTTACTTTTACTACAAATAAGGTAAATCAAACTTTTAGTAAGGTTTCATCCAGTCCACAGTAACACATTTTCTGTTCAGTATGAAAAATAGGAAGCTAAGAGAAAAAACGGAATCAAATTTTCAAACAGGTTATGTATGTGACATCTGGAACCAACATATCTAACAAAAATTTGTGTAAGTGTTCATTTGCTTTTAATGCATTTAATTTTGTACTTTAAAAACATTTATCACAAGTTGTTTTATTTCAGCCACAAGATGCTGGGGTAGATAGAGGAACAGTTGGCCTCACCGGAGGTCAGCCTGGATCACCATGTTCTGTTCTTGCCCTAAGGTCTAATTCATTATTCTGGAATAGAGCAGAAATGAATCTGAAGGACACGCAGGGAAAGTTTCCTTCTGTATCTGCATTTGAAAAAAAAAAAAGAAAAATGCTAAAGCGGAAATATAAGTTGACTATTGCCGATGTATTGCGAAACACACATTTTAGTCTTCAAAATTCTCACTGAAGAAAGGTCCCAGATAGGATGGGAATTGGCGTAACTCTTCTAACTTGTAAAGCAGATTATTTAACATTTAAGGATTTGATGATTCCTCTGTGATTTTTCTATCTTATGTTCACACGCATTATTGCCCTTTTGTAAAAATAACTTTATTTATTTTTAAAATATAAACTCTGTATGATGAACAAAAATAACAGCGCCTCAGCTGGATTTCCTGCCACCCCAGTTCCAACGATGAAAGATGCGGAGGAGCAAAACCTTAACAATTGGATATGTGCTCAGATTGAGCAAACGTGGTAAGAGAAGGGTGGCAATGGAGATTGCATTTCATCAAATTAACTGCTCTCATCTAACATAAATATAAAAATTATTCCCTGGCATCCATCATGCAACAGTCACTACAGGTTTTCTCCATCATGCATTCAATTAACCAAAGAAATCTCAAGTTCAGTTAAATCCTCGCTGAATTTTAGAAAGCCAAAAGTGCTTTCTAGGTGATGCAGTTACGGAGTTTGTCGTCCAGTGAGGACATCTCTGGCACTTGGATAGCCCTTCATATGCAATCCTCCTCTTCATGATTTGCAAACCATACCCTGGGAGGCAGTGGAGTAGGAAAATAGAGCTCTTCTGCTTCATTATTTGTACCATGAAATGGCAGTGAAGAATAGCCATTCAAGACGTTTTGGAAAATGATAACAGAGATTGAACACTGAAAATTAAGGCAAACTACAAAAACTTCAGTTCACCGCTGTTAGCCATAAAATAAATTAAACTCCTTGTTTTAAATCAGCTGATTCTGCAATGCTGGCACAAAAAACCAAGGGCAGCACAAACTTCATTTGATAGCAAAGATCAGCAGACCCTACCGGGAAAAGATGCACCAGGAATGAGGTAAGGAGATGCTACTGTCATTTTTGGAACCACCTTACACAAATCCCCCACCACAAGCAAATAAGAAGCCCAGTTAAGGAGGAACATTAACCTGCAAGCATCACATTTCTAGAGTTTTTTATTCAATTATTTACTATTAAGTGCTGAAACTGGGACTACACGACTATTTGCCTGAAGCCCTATGCAAGAGCCTCAGGCATCTTCTACTCCAAATGAAGCTACTGCACCTCAGGAAATAAAAAGGAAAAAGAGAGAGAGATTTCTGGCATAATATTCTGTTGGGAAGCTGGCAAAAGTCAAAGCCTTGTCAGACTGCAGTGAGCATCCTGTAGCAACTTGGCATATTTGGGGATCCTTCAGACGACTAATTAAGAAGTCAAGACAGTGAATTTCACCAAACGCCTTCTGTAGACGCTCAGCCTGGGGGCAGGGGAGTTGTCTTTTAAAGCTGGTAATATGCTCCATAGGCTATTGATTTTCACAATTATTTTGGACTAAGCATGTGCCAGTAACAGGCACAAAGCTGCTTCCAACTGTTACGAAGAGCAATGTGTTTAAACAGAAAGTCAGCAAGGGATCCAGGAGCCATTTTCTTGATTCCCTTATTGGCTATTGGTAGGAGAGACACACAAAACAAAACCACTGCTGGGACGCAAGACAAAAGGTTTCTTAACATCAGCTGTAAATGTCTGGGTTTATTCAGAAGTGTGATGAATCCCCAGTAGATAAATTAATTAGTGCAGGAAGTTAGATGAACTACTGCACAAGTGTCCTTCAGCATTGTCACTTTCTGTCCTTCCTTTGCTGCCTGGTGAGGTTGCAAGCGCTTGGGGCAGGCAGGGCAAAATAAATCCTGATGCCTTCTGGTCTGCAAAGATGTGAAGCAAAAGCACTGAACAGGCTACAGCTCCTCTGTCTCACTCTGTACTACAGAGTCTCAGGAAACATTAGCCTATCACACCCGACAACATATTCAGGAAAAAAAAAATAAAATATATATATGTATATCAGATATCAGGAGCAACATGCTTTTGAGTTTAAAAGTATTTATATTACAGTTTTCATATTTCATTTCCTCTACTGAAGTATCTACTTTATTTAGAAACCAAGACCATTTACACACAAAAAACCCAGCTGTTGTACTTGGAAAGCCATCTCTAAAACACCATAATGTTAGTGTGAGTACGAGTCCACAGAGAACATTTTTCACCTCTCCTAGTGTTTAGCTTTAAAAGTTTTTGTAAGAAAAGTTTGGGTTGGTTTGTTTTTTTTTTTTTTTAAAAACAACTAGTGTAGTCTTTAAAACTGCTTATTTATTTGTAAAAGATATTTGTGTACATTAAGTGGTGACATTTGTTAGCTGTCTTGGTGCTGCTTTGTTTTGATCCCATTCCTTGTAACGCTGGGAGATCCTTACCGTCCAGGCTAGAGCTACTGATGCTGAGAGGTGGAGCAGGACTTCACCTGCAGTTACTGTCTGCAGAGCCCTGAAAACTGGACATTTTAATATTAGATTGGATTTCACAGAAAGAGTTAACCAAGTGCTTCACTCCCAGTGCAAAAAAAGTAGAAAGCATAGCAAGAGAGACAGGTCACGTAAGGACTATTTGTCAGGCTAAGCTGAATATTCTAGGCAGCACCGTTACAGGCACTCAGGAGATGAACATTTGTTTCACTTCCACTATTTATGGCACACGACAATACAGCAATGATTTCTAAAAAAGGGGGAAAAATGCTCTGGAAGCGTTGTTGCCTGTAAGACACCTGTTAGGGTTTTGACAATGTCTCAAACAAAACATTACTTAGACAACAGACACGCTGCCATTATGGTCTAAAGGCTTTAAACAGAATAGTCCAACGTCATGTCACTACTCGTGAGCTGCAAAACCGCAAAGGAATGATGTTGTTTATCTTAAGTGAATGTCAATAAAAACCTTCCGCAAAACTAGGCTGTCAAGTGTTTTCTGTAAATCATGCTGTTCGGTGAAGGTTTGTATTAATCTCTGTAGTCAAATCGCCAGCGAGGAGAATATCCACCCTGCAGTGGACACCGGCAAGACGAAGGTCCTCTGCTGCCTCACGGGTTGGTCCAGCTTCTCAGCACGGCGCTCCTCCGACTGGGAATCCTGCGAAGCACGCGCGAGGGACGGCCGGGTTGGTCTTACAGGATCCATCTCAGGTTGAGGCACAACAGCATCAGCCACGTTCGCTACCTGTTGACAACAGCCTGGCCCCTCAATGATGAAACGAAGGTAAGGAGACAATTCATTGGGCTGCATTTCTGTCTGTTCACCTATAAGGCTATGCTTCTTCATTCATGAAACCTAGCTTTAATGTAAAGAGTAGACGATTGTAAATACAAATGACACCTCTCTAGATTTTACCCTTCTATTTATGTCTTCAGTATCTACTTAAATATTTCTTCTGCCATGCATAATACAACAATAGTGTGAAATGCCTTCTCTCAGGATACATCAGGTGTATAAACATCTACAATTCCTTTGGGAATGGGGGAGTGCTTGTTTTCTAGTATTATGAGGCTTTCTTTTATAGTCCTATTCATTCACAAGTTACCAGGCTTAAAATCTGCCATTATTCCAATACTTCATATTGGCTGTTCTGCCCCTCAAACTACTGCATCCTTTTCAACCTTGTAAAAGAATAAAACTCCACATTTGGAAGAAGACAACATTTCTATGGAGAAAGGGTAAGGAGGACGTTTCAGCCAGCAAACAGAGCATTAAAAAAAAAAGAAATAAGTCATCTGACAAAGACGTATTTTACCTTTTACTGAGAATACTGTAGGGTTTGCAGTTAAACATTTCTGCACACTTGGCCAAAGACCTCAGAAACAAGGGAAATAATAATTTAACAAGATTTCTAAGACTGTCTTCATGAACTGACAAAGCCTCTGGTTTGAAAGGATGCTTTTTTAAAGTGTAAGAAAAATAATATTCCTCTTCCCTTATACTTGCCTTTCCAATGAATAGATTTTGTTTATACCTGATTATAGCAAAAGTAGATTACATTTAAATAAATACAGTATACAGGAGGCTTTCAAGCTTTTGATAGATTCAAAACTTTATTCAGATAAATATTCAGGAAAACTTCAAACTACTGAAAAGAGACTTATTCAAGATCAAATTATTCCTCCACAATTATAATGACTTTTGCTTAACATAGTTACTCCAAAATTCAGCAGCTCTCGTCCTCATTGTGTGAAAAGCCAAGACTGGAAAAGACGTTACAAAAGGGCAGTTAACATACTGCAACTTCACGAAACTTGGAAGAACACTGTTTCCTGCGATGCTTTACACTTCCAAACATATGTTTTTGTTGTGATATTATGCTTCCTCAAGCGTTTTTTAACCCTAAATTACTACAGTTGTTTAGCCATATAAATAGAAGGATGGGAAAAAATGTCAAAAAATGCAGAAGCAAGTTCTGTGGGCCTCTCCCACGAAGCCCAGGGACATTGAGCTGTAATGGCCTTAGAGGACTTTATGCCAACATAAAAAGTTAAAGCTGTTTAATGGAGTTTTATGTAAGGGTAAGGTGGCTGGAAATCCTGTAGTCACGACCAGCTCCAAGCAAAGCCTCCTGTCCCTCTTCCCATGAGAGTGATAACACTGAATCAGCCCTTAAAAGCTGGTATCACATGAACCATTCCTCTTTAGGAGAGACAGGCGGCCTCAAGAGCAGACACCGAAGACACTGAGTTGAGAAAGAACAGATCCGAGCCATGAGCTGGGAGTTTTTCTGTAGCACTATGCCAAATATGACATCATGCTTGAACTACAAACAACAGCTAATAATAGTTTCTGATCTTAATTTACAAAACAGAGTTTTTACACATTTTTGGAGTCTTACCAGATTTGAAAGATCCATGGAGCCTGATCATTGCCCAGGAGAACATTCATATTCCTCTCCAGCCACCATCAGAACCGATTAGGCAAGTACTGCTGCCTGAAACAATTAATTGCTCTGTGGCTGGTGAAGCATCCCACAAACATTCAAAAGGTCATTACTATTGATTACCAACTGCCCAAGCCCATTTATCAATAGGAAAAAAATACCAATATTTGGCCTTTAAAAAAGGCCAAGGTCCTGCTTCTTCACTTCAATCCAGTGTTTGTATACGGTAAAAAAATAAATAAAACCTTACAGGTTTTTCAAAAAATGCTATGAACACAGAAGTCACCGGGAAACCTCCTTGCATTTTAAAAGAAAAACTGAACTGGCCTGACAGCCCCACTGAGGCTCAACCTCAGCTGAGGTTCACATAACACAGTTCCCAAAGATAAAGAAAGAAATTGTTGAGAAAAAGTCAACCAAGCAAGCACTGAAGCCGTGCGACCAATCCTCCTTTCCCTAACAGTGATTCTTCCGGCGTCAATACATCGCTTCCAGCCAACACCTATAGCAAGAGCCAGCAGGTGGAACAAACTACTTGAATTATTTTACTGCCATGGAACAAGACCGTGCACGTTAGCAGCTATCACGACTCAAACAACCTTCGTTATTTACGATCACAGGCTCACGCATTTCAGCTGCAGAAAGTATTTAGGCAGGTCAAACCTGAGGGCTACAGTCGGTGTCTTTGCAGCGGATGGTTGGCATTTCACATACCTGCAAGCACTCCCAGCGTTATGCAATGAAAACTGTTCTAATTTCAAGACTGGCTCACTATGTCGGGCTAAATGTTGATATTTGAAATACGAAGAGTTTAATGTCCCGCAACTCAGGACAACCTTACTAAGCATGAGCCAATACACCTTTCTGGCGATGTTATCCCCACCATTCTGGCCCAGAGCTCTTTCATCCTACAGGATAAGCAATCAGTGCAAGGAACTGAAAAGGTCACCTTGGATCAACTAATTTCACTCCATGTTGGGCAGAAGGCCTTTCTAATTGCCCCCTAAATGCAAAAAGAATCATGATTTTTAGTATCTGAAGGTCAGCCTACCTTTCATCCTTTCTTTCAGTTTTGGTCACAGATTCAGCCTAGAGGCTTTAATTTGAACCAAGTGTTGAATACTTCAAGTTCTAAAAACAGATCCTAAACTCAGAATTTCTAATAAGCTTACTTCCTTTTCTTTGAGCTTTCCCTTGTCAATATTTTCGTTCCAGAAACAACCACTTCCAGTGTAGCAAAATGAAACAAACTCAATAAGAAACCAGCCTCTGGCAGGGTCCTAGGAGCTGTTACCCTTAATCTCTTAGATAGTAAAAGACCACAGTGCCCAGGCTCTGCTCCTCTCTCCTTATGTTTATAGATCTGGGGTAGCTTCTCTGGAAAGCATCTAGCAAGTACAGTCATCGGGGGGGGGGGGAAGTCAATTATTCTTATTTCTCATGAAATAAAACTTCTAAGTCACTGTTAAGAGTACCAAAACCTGACGGGAGCAGATTAATGCCGACTTAACGCACTGGTATGTAGAAATGCTCATCAAGCCATGGTGGTGAGATGGTGGGTGTGAGTGACTTTGGCCCAACACCACCCTGTGCTGCCCCGTGTCCCACCACAGGGAACAGGGCCAGGATCACAGGAGGAGAGACAGGGGAGCTCGATGGAGGGGATTACCCAAAGCAGCTCTCTCTGGGAACCACCTGGAAGCCAGACTCTTATAATTCATCACTTAATTCTAACTACTTTGCAGAGCAGCCTGCAGAAGAGCTAACTAGCCTCACAAGCTACCTAAAACGCTGAAGAATTTGCTTTAAGTGTACCCTTAGCAATATGTTTTTGTGATTTTAACTTTTTTAGTGACTTCATTCCATTCCTGTAAATCTATGTTTTGAGTAAACATGCTTTTATCATTAAATCTTCTCAGCAATAAAGCTGACTCAGAGTAATATGACACGCACCGAGACCTCCTTCTTTCCAGGGTACCGAGTCATCTTTCCAGGGCTAACCCCTCGCTCTCTTTGTTTCCCACTGGATAGCTCAAAGCCTTCCTGAAAGCCTCCCAGCAATCCGCCACAGGGGCGCAAAGGCTTTGGCTAGAGCTTTTCAAAAGCTATCTGCCTGTGCAGCCCAGCCTCTCTGAGCAGCGTGAAGACAGTGGGAGAAAATCTCAGAACTCAAAAGAAAGCGTATTTACACTCAGCTTTCCAGGGGGGAAAAAAAAAAAAAAAAAGAGATAAACAATGTTATAAAAAATATTCACCAGGGTCCTTGTAGAAACGAGCACGCTGTACACCTACGCTCCAGGTACCACCTCACCCATGTATAAGTGGCTTGGTGCCTGTCCCACCAGTTTGGAGAGAAATAGAGGGGAACATCTCGGTCGAGACATGCAGCCTGAGCACAGAGCCTCTTCGTTAGGGTGGCTGATTAAAAGGACTGATTCCCACAGACACAAGAGAGGCCAGTTCACCACTCCCCAAACTGTCACAGGAGGGGATCATCCTCATGGGCAGCCTATTCTGCCTGCACATGTGTGTATAGGGCTCTGAGCGCAGCAGCTGGAGCTGGACCGTGGCAGGGAGGTCCATGTGGTTGGGGTACCAGCAACTGCAGTGTGGCTGCGCCTCGGGGGCTTGCATGCCCAGGTGCCACCAACTGGGGAGACTGGGATCCAGGGGCAGCTACAGGCTAGACTGAGAATATGTATGTGCATATATATGCTGTCTATACAGCTAGATGCTGGACATGGGGACATGGAGCAGCAGCAGCCTCACCCCATTTGGCTATTAGATTTGGCATCCCCTCACCCTGCACACTCTCTTGAAATGCTACCACATCTTCCGAATGTATTTTAAAAATCATTGGTATAGCTTAAAATGCAAAGTGTTGTTCAAAAGCACCAAGCAGTTCTTCTGAAGGCTGCATCACTAGATAGCAGCTTTAATCATAAAATGCCTTTTGCAGCTCTGTGTGATATCCCTGGATCCAGATGAGGAATCCTAGTGGTGACTACAGGAGGCTTTAAATGTCTTTACACAGCAATTTGCAACATGAAAAGGCACTGGCTTACTTTATATTGTTAAAATGCTTACAGTCCCCTCTTTTAGCATCTCAGAAAGTGATCAAAGAATCCCCCTTCTTTCAATGCTGGATTCTTGTAAAAAACAGTTCCACCACCTTGATCATGTATATCTGAATGTTGTTAAAGAGTAACATAGATAAAACAAGGAATTGGACTAATTCCATTTTTTAAAAAAATCTATACATAGGTAACTAGGAAAAGTTCAAGAGCCCATCCTTATCAAGAAAATATTACAAATACACATTTGGGAAAACTGTTTCCTGCTCTCTGAGAAACCACTTCAGCTGTGGAGTGCAATGAGGACATATTATAGGGAAGAAAACACAGGGACAATTTATTCACTGGCTCAAAGGGATTGGAAAAGTCTAGGAAAAATCATGAGGAACCAGTCTCCAGTCCCTTGATCCTGAGAGTGAACCTCATTTAGAAATCAGAGGTTCACTGTTGAGTACTAGGTACTGCTTTTCAGTGCAGTATAAAAATAGAAAGCCTCAAAATAGAAAAAAGAACAAATTCTCCTCTGTTACGTTCAGCTTGAAAAAGTAGTAAGCTTTGGTTCTCAGTGTTTACCATGGATGAGATAAACTATACCACGGGAGCTGGAGTCAGCTGCAAACATGGAAAGTTTTGAGATCGTGCTGATTTCTTGTGGGAATGGGGGTTCTTTGGTGTAGGTACAGCTCCTGAGAATGGCTTTGACACAAAGTTCATCAAAGTCTCTCTCTGGCTACAGATAGCTTTACGTCAGGTCCAGAGGACCATGCAATGTGACTTTCATCTGCAGAGCAGGAACTCCAGGACCTGATGGGATACAGCTGATGAGAGCAATCTCCATCACAAGCAAGATCCTGAAGGTAGCAAAGGATATTCTGCTACTGGCAGAAAGGCCAAAGTGCACGGAAGCGCAAAGAGGAGACACCAGATCAGCATTTTCACACTTCTGCTGCTGAATTCTGCACTGGTCACTGTATTCAACACCAGCCACAAGTTTCTTCAGGTCCCGTGAATTAGAACTCTTAGGTGAGAGATACAGACTGAATCGGGATGTCAAAAATATCATGGATTACTACAGGTAGCCCTTCTACTAACGCGCACTGTAAACAGGAACAGACATTTCCCATTTAAGGCTGTAGATACTCGGGTATTATGAAAAGAATACCATAACTAAGCCATAACTTAAAAATCTAAGTTAAGGAAGTAGAGTCAGCATAAGAACTGAGATTACCTGAGTTCACGTGACTGAAGACGTACACCTGTGGATGCTGCTTCACGAAACAGAAGTGGCAAAAAGACCTCCTACTCTTCCCAAGACTATGCTTAGGAAGAAACTTTTTTTCCCCAGACACGGACCCCTTTACAGCTAGCCACGTCTTATCTGAAGGCAAGAGTTCTCTGCTGTCCTCTATTTAAAGCCACTTAAGCTACCGTGAGAAATATGCTTCGCCCACTGCCTAATGGCACCAACGTGGGCCACGTGCCCAGGAGGAGAACAGTACTGCAGGTACAGATGGTCCTCCTTAGCGAAGGGGTGGCCCAAGATGGGCACAGGTCTCCCCTGGGGAGGTGGAACGGTACTTCCCAGGGGTGAGTGAGCAAGGAAGAGGTTGCTACTGAGCTTAGTTGAGTTTGCACCCTATTTTGTAACTCTGACGATTTGAGCATAAACAGGTTTTTATTTTACTTCAATTTGAGTCAAGGAACAATTTAATTTGTGCTAAGAAACACATACATAGCAGAAAGCGGTTACACCGTGTTTTAATAATGCCTCCACTACCAAGGGGAAAAAAAAAAAAAGTACGTTTCCTACGAAACTAATGGCGTGTGTTCATGCTGAGGTTGGTTCCCAGTATAAATTTTCAGTAGTCTCGCTCAGGAGGTTAAAATTCAAAAGTAAGCTTTTCACCATTTATGGCTTGTGTTTTCTTGTTTACATTGTACTCTGCTTTCAGAGAGACAAGGCCAGTCAATTAGAGTTTCAGTCCTTCACCGTCAGAGCTATGTTATTGTGCATGGGTTTCCAACACTAACAAAATTACTTGTATCCAAAATAAAACTGTTAAATGAAATTAGGAAAAATACTTCACGTTCATAGCAGCAACATAGCTATTCACAGTGGCTTAAACGCTCTGTTTCGCATTTTGAAAAATGAATTTGAAAGGCAAGCTGCACAGTCCTGTCTCTTTAAGAAAATTTGGACTTGCCATACTAAACAGCACTAATAAGCATTAAATATAAATCACATCTATTGCAATTATCTGGCTATTTTTAATCCTAAAAATGCAAATTTAAATTGTTTGAGGGCGAAGTTATGTTGCCTACTGCTGAAAAAACAGCTGTGTTTGGGTTTCAGTGGGCCGCATGAGCAGTGGCACGGGATGGGGACACACTGGGGACACGCACGCATATGCGGGTCACTCCACAGGATGCTTTCGTGTTGAGCACTACTGTTTTAGCCTGTTCTGGATACAGTCATTAATGCTAATCAGAAGCTGAACAGCGAGGGAGGAAAAAAAAAACGCATCTGTTTCCTAGAAAAGCTATGAAGAAACCCCCAAATTCTGTGTTCTCCCCATGGAAGAGGGAGCGGTAAACTCATGAGAAGTCCCCAAACGTGCCTCATGTCTTTATACGACAGGAAATCCAGTTAGATACAAATGCTGACACTCTGGTGTGCTCTATCCAAGATGTTTCAGGTCATGAAACAGACATCTCTCAGCTAAATACTACACTCATTTTCACAGGACAAACCGCAGCAATACTTTCAAACCGCAGCTAATCCCATCCAAATGGGAATGTAATCTGTTTGAATAAATAAGAAGTAAAAAGAAGAGCGAAGCCAAAGAACAACGAGCGTTTCTCAGGGCTGTGTGTCACGGCTAGCTGACTATCTGAAATTGGGCTTGCACCATTTATGCTGGATACGCTGAAAAAGACAAACTGTGCCCTGTAAGGCAACAAGGACAAATGTGTTGGGACAAAAGACTCCATGGGCTCAACTGTGATTTTCTGCTTGCTGGAGAGTGCTCTTTGAAGTTACTGAGTATTAATTCCTTCTGTAATTGTATTCACACAGGTGCACGCACTTGCATTATGACTTTTTCATCTCCTTGTGGCCAGCAGGTCGAGGGAAGTGATTCTGCCCCTCTACTCCACTCTTGTGAGACCCCACCTGGAGTCCTGCATCCAGCTCTGGAGCCCTCAGCACAAGAAGGACATGGACCTGCTGGAACAGGTCCAGAGGAGGGCCACATAGATGATCAGAGGGCTGGAGCACCTATGCTATGAAGACAGGCAGAGAGAGCTGGGGTTGTTCAGCCTGGAGAAGAGAAGGCTCCAGGGAGATGTTATAACAGCCTTCCGGTACCCAAAGGGGGCCTGCAGGAAGGATGGGGAGGGACTCTTTATCAGGGAGTGTAATGACAGGACAAGGGGTAATGGTTTTAAACTGAAGGAGGGTAGATTTAGATTGGATATTAGGAAGAAATTCTTTACTGTGAGGGTGGTGAGACACTGGAACAGGTTGCCCAGAGAAGTTGTGGATGCCCCATCCCTGGGAGTGTTCAAGGCCAGGCTGGATGGGGCTTTGAGCCACCAGGTCTAGTGGCAGGTGTCCCTGCCCATGGCAGGGGGGTTGGAACTAGGTGATCTTTAAGGTCCCTTCCAACCCAAACCATTCTGTGATTCTATGATTCTGCAGCAGTGACCATTAGCCACCATCAGAATGAGGGACTGCACAGCACACCGTCTGACTAGTGCAGAGCTTCTTGAGCAGCATGCACGAACTTCTAGCCGTGTCCAAATATTGCATTTCTTAACACTTTTTGCCATACCCATTCAAAATGTTTCAAATGGCTGCAGCGGAGCCTGTAATTATATTGCAGCTATTCCTACGGCAGAGTGATTTTTATATCCCATGCAGAATTTATGGATATTGCAAAAGTGAACTGCAATGGTATGAGTCCCATTCTCTAGCACAAAAACTTCTCACCGCATAACTTAAATACAACATTTGCTACACGCAATGAGAACTAAAAGCGCAGGGGCTATTAAATGCCTTCCCAGCGCTGAGGTATTTGGCCGCATGTCGCTCTGCAATGCCAGCTGTGCTGACTGCAAAGGTTATGGCCCCCGGCCTCTCCCAGCTCCCTGTCATCTCCCCATCAATGGAGGTTAACGCCTGTCCTGCGCTGCTGGCATGACTGCTCCCACGAGTATTCCGGCACCTTTCAGGCAGAAATAGTCATGTTGAGAGAGCACAATACCATAAGCTAACCTGGCCGACTGAGATTTAACAAAACGTGGGTCCCAGAAGCTGCTCTGCCAGCTGCCTGGAGCAGTGTCGCACCGCTGGGAGCAGCCCGTGAGCAGCTGGGATGGCTTCTCCATCCCGGCAAGCTGGAGAGACAACGTGATGACAAGTGAGACGCTAAACCCTGCTTCTTTGCCTGACATCCCAAAGCATCCCCGGTTTACACCCAAAGACCCTGCACCCCACAGACCTACAGACACACACCAAGACTGCTCTCAGCGCCTACCTCTCGAAAGCCCCTGAGAGAGCACGCTGCCCAACACTGCAAATCTGGCAGATTCCTTCCATATATGTATAGTTTGAAAAGAAACAACCTTTTAATATGTATGAAAGGTAGAATGACCATTTCCAATACGTCCTACAATAAATCTCCCTGGAGACATGTAATATCCACCTCCCTATCTCCTGCTGCATGGCGCCAGCTTCCACACCAGGGTCTCTTCGGGGGCTGGGTTTAGGATGAAGCTACCCTAACCCTGTGCCTCCAGTCCTCTACTCCAGTTTTTTATTGTTTCTATTTCTCCTTCCCCGTGAATATTCGTGAACTAGCTTTTCTAACTGTTCATGTCATCCCAGAAGAAATTTAAGTGGAAACACATGTGATTTTTACTATTTTCCTTTCTGTCACAAGGATCGAAATAGCCACAGGGAAACTGCCCGCAGCGTTATCAGCATCACTTGTCTGCAGTTTGGCAAAGTTCACATGCTGGCAAGTCCTGGAGTTGTCTAACGGCAGAATCTGGAAAACAGTTTTTAGCCCAGCACATTTGGGAGAGAGCTCCTCCTGAAATCAAAAGAACTGCAGACGTTTTTATCTAAACTTAAATTCTACCAGCACTGGTAATGCACACATCTTACTCCTTCAGCTATAAAACGTAGTCTCACTTTTTTCTGAAATGTTGACTTTGTGTAACTTCACTCAAAACTTCCCCAAATAATAAGATCTAAAAGCCATTAAAATAACTCATTAATTATATAACTATGTGAAAAGAATAGAGACTCCCTTTTTCCTCAGCGGCAATAAAGATACTCAGAGATAATATGAGGACGTCAGTGCCGCTGCGATCTATATAGGGTTCCAAATATGCCTGTAACCAAAACCTCTTTAAAGCACAGCCTGGGTTAAATAAACAAAGACCGATCACGACTGCTGCAAGCAGCAGTGCTCAGCTGAGTTCAGTCGCTGCATATCCAAAGGTCTTGCTGGATGAATATTCAAACAATGCATTCAAACTCATGACCTTGGACTCTGCTAAAGAAAATTCCAGGAGACCTCCGAGGTCTGATCCTCCACGACCTCCCTGGGAAGGGAATGTAGAGATTAATGGCCTGAAAGCATAACGCAACAATCTGGAAGAAAACATAAACCATACTCAACAAGTGTTGTGAAAAAGGTAAATAACTGCAAACAGCCATAGAGCAACTTTGTCAGATATCAAAACCACGGTAGGGGCAGGGGAGGAGAGGAAGGGAGGAATATAAAATTGTAGTATCGAATGGCAGCACATAATACGCTAAAGGAAAACTTTGTCGAAAATGGATATAAAACTCCGTGCACATACTGTGAAATTGTGCTGCTGCAGCCAAACTGGGGACCAGACTAGCTGAAAAAATAAGCCAAGAGTTGACAGTACTCCCTACTCAAAGGCCTGTGCTGCTTAACACGTTGTTTAAGTACACTCATTATCTAGAAGAATGAAATACTAAAGGGAGTACTCTTTCGTTAGTAGCCAAAAGCACAGATTGTGCAAAGATCTCACTTAAAACAAAGAAAAGCCTTCTTTATGTTTTTCGGCACCAGTGCTTACCTTGGCCCTAAACGGTCCAAAAGCAACAAGGGAAATTTTTTTCCTTCATTTTCAGTCGCTGCATATGGAGACAACCGCGACCTCTTGCTAGGTGAGCACAAGAACGAGGAGTTCCTTGACCCGCATCCTCCTGAGCACCCAGGCTGTGGTGGCAGGGGCTAGCCAGACAGAAGCTGTATCGACGCTGGCTGCTTGGCCAGCTCCAGCCTGGGGCTCACGCCCCGCTAGGCACAGTGCTAACGCGCGAACCCAAAACAGAGCCCCCCACTTCTCCCTGCAGTCCCAGTTTCCGAAAGGCACTAAGGGCAGACCAGTGAGCCACAGCCACAGAAACAGTTCTTCTTACCTCCCAGCACCCAGGCGCATTGCTCCTCCGCTTTATTTTTGGGACAGGGGCGAGAGTGATGCCCTCCCCAGCCCAATGCCGGCCGTCTGAGAAGGACTTCGGGGCCAGAGACATCTCTGAGCATACGGGACACCCACACACTCACCCAAGCGATCCCGGGGACGCAGCACAGCATGATTTTTCATCCCACCCATCCCTGCCACTTCCTCGCTTACTTCAGGGCTGACTTGGCTATGAGCACAGAAGGGGTTCACTTGCTCCAAGATCAGATCGTAAGCCTAGGGCGCTCCTAGACAACTGCTGAAAGGGAATCTCGTGGTCATGACACACTCCGGAATAAAAGATAGTAGAAGGGAGGGGACGAGCATAAGGAAAATACACAAAAGCTGTATGATTTTTTTGCATCTTTCGCATTCCGTCTTTACAGTGGAAGGACGTTAGCAAAATGACACCTACGCTTACTCTTTCCCAAAATATACTGTCGATACCTGAAGATGAGAAAGAGCAGCAATAATGAGGGACAGATATGGTTTGCATCCAAGGATTCTGAACAACAGAAGCATAAGTAACTGACAAGATGGATAACTATGGCTTTTACTTATTCTATTTCCAAATGGAAATCTACTCAGGCAAGCAGACAAGTGATTATAACTCAGCTACGGACAGTGTACGACATCCTTAGCACCCAGAAAATTTCCCCAATAGAATAAACAACAAGCTTTTAGAATGTGAAAATCTTATTTACTATAATCTTATGTTTTCCTATTGTGTTAAAAGGATTGATATTAAGTTCAAACAGTACACATCTGCTGATGAAGTTTACGAGGAAGTTAAACCACTGAACTGGAGAACAAACCGCTTAAGGACCTGTAGGATGCATCAAAGTCATAAACCAGCAAAGTGGTTTGTTTGCTCAATCACAAACTATTTTGCTGATAATACAGAGAATTTTCTTCAGTTCAGCCCAGTTAAAGAACTAGTGCATTTAAAGGCTGAGGATCTGAATAGAAGAAAGAACTTCCCCCCCCCCGAATCTATAAAAACTTGTCAGAAGAGGCTGATATAGCTCTAAAATCTGAAAGAAATGGAAATCAAGAACAGTACATTCAGACACCTACGTGGCCCTACCTACAGATATTGCCCAGATTTTCTACCAAGTTAATAATTCCCTTAGTTGTAGACACAAAGCACGGCTTGCTTTTTCAAATGTCCAGTGTACCTGACATATGCTGAACACACACTAGTGCATTTTGCAGTCCAGTTCCATGTAAAAGCAATTCCATTCACATGCTCCAAGGCTACTCCAGGATGTGAACCCAAGCTCAGGGAGTGCAGATGATCAACAGAGCTGTTTCAACGCACACTCCTGATCCAAATTAAAATGATCATTTTAATGCACGTACAGCGTTGTTTAACTGATCGTCTGATAATTCCCTCAGTTCCAACAGCAAAACATGAGTTTAGACACTTCCCAGTGCTTCTCATATATGTAACTCAGTATTATTTAACCAGTTTTATAACACGGATTTTCTGCCTCATGAACAGAATTCCAAGAAGACATCACCATGAGTAAAATATGACCACATGCTGCATACATCATTCACCATTTATAACAACAGTATGTATGCAGTTTGTCAGTCTGAATAGCAAAAGAAGTTCCAAATTAAGGAGAAGATTATATTGCCATTGACACTCAACACATGAAACAGCTATCGATCAATACAAATCAATCTTGTAAGAAAAAAAACTGTGAAATACAATCCAAAAAGTTTTACATCAAATCCCTCGCTTACTAATTAAGTACATGCTTTAAATCAGTGATTAAAATCACTTCAGCTAACCAGCCTGGACTGCAAACCCAAACATGATTTAAAGGACTACTAATGAATATATAATTGAAGACCCAGACTAGAAGCAGACAAGGGATTATAACTGAGCTATAGGCAGCATATGACATCCTTAGCACCTGGAAAATTTCCCCCAAAGATTAAATAACAAACTTTGAGAATGCCAAAAGCATCTGAGGACAAAACACAACTGAATACATTAGTTGTTTCTAGTTTACTGTAATTTACTCTTAATGAAATTACGGGTGCTAGTCACACCTTTGTCTGTATTTTCCAGATAAATTTTACAGGTTTGGAGACATCGGTGACATTCTTCTCTCTTCTTTGGTTAAAGGGAATTTTTCTTGCCTGAATACCCACAGAACATGTCTGCAGCTACACTTATTTTACCAATGTGATGAGGCAAAGTTTGGATATTTACCTACCCATGATGGACAAGAAAGCTTTTTGCGAAAGCTTTTTGCTGAGAGCTCCCACATCATTTCAAATTAACTACATTTCCTCTGGGATTTTGTTCGTTACTCCTGAAGCCTGTTTGCAACCCAGAGTTATATCATCCTAAAGAAATGAAACTCATTTTGTAGCGTCATGGGTGAATGCATTTTCACAAAGAAAACAAGCCCCAATTCAACTGAGCTCTGAAAGCCAACTGGGGACCATCAGGACGGGGAATAGGAGAGGACATCTCACCTACCGCTATCATTAGCCAGGGAAGCATGGAGCATTTTGAATCATCTTAATAGAGCAGACCTCAATACTCCAAAGTAGAGTGGAGACAAGATACAGAAGACATTGAGCGGACACTGAAAAATTTTCGGATTAAAAGAGCCCTGGCCTTCTGAAGGCCCATGTTTACACAGACTGCGCTGCAGTGGATGGAATTTTAATCATTTCACTCGCAGCTCACCACTAACAAAGCCAAACAAAACAACAAAAAAAAAAAGCAACTGCAACAACTCCACATTTCCACACTTGTACAGAAATATAACAAAGTAACTGTGATTTTTTGAGCATTCCCAGAATTCTGACCTGGATGGACTGACTTAAAAAAAAAAAAAAAAAGCATCCTTCTCTTTCAGCCTTAGCATTTTGGCAGTTGATAAGTGCAATACCGTATGGGAGGTCACCTAACAAGAACACAAATCTTGCAAATGTAAGCATTCAAAACTGGAAACTTTTGATGATAAAGCTGCTTGTATAACTTTGACTCGAAACTCAAGAGGGAAGCAGTCATTAATTATACAGTCACAGAGAATTTCTCTACTGTGATGCTCTACACATTTTTTTCTGTAACTCTAAACACATTAATGTTGTTGCTGGAACAAGCAATGGATACGCAATCACATGCAAAAATGAAAAGCACCTGTGAAAGTCAGATAATAAAACCAGTTATACGGTGCTTTCGTCCTAATAAACAGAAAAGCCCTAAGGATTTAAGAGATGTCCAATCTAAATCTTCAGCTCCATGGAGTACTTCTTCAGCAACAGGTTCAGGAGCTCCTCTGAGCCCTTGGGTCCAGCTGGTTCTTGTCCCTACCCAGGGGCAGGACCTGGGTTTGCTCCTCCCGCTCCCTTGCCTCTTCGCTTCTACGTGAAGGGAAGAGAGTTACGCGCAAGGGAAGCAAGATTCAACCCATTCAGGTGGCTTCTTTACCTTAGCAGGTGGGGATCAGGTCCCCAGCACATTCCTATCTGAAAGTGGCACTTACATCGAGACCCACCAGGCGCATGTCTCAGCTGGCTGCTCAGCGCTCGGCGAGCCAAAGCTCCTCTTCTTATGCTAGAATGGCACTGGATAGGAAGATCTGAAGCTAATTTACTAAACACAAGCTTGAAGAGGACTTTGGAGGAAAATACTATGCTCTAGAGCCTTCTCAGATGTGAGGCCAATAATGAATCTTTGGTTTTGTCCAGTTTTCACACATAGCATTCGGCCTGCTGACGCCAAATGTGGGAAACATTTTGTCCTTCATTTCGAACGTACACAAATTATTCATGCATGAAACTACACAGGAATATACATCTGTGCAAGAAATATATTTGCCATGTTACATGGGGGTAGTTCTTTTAAACCTTATCTTTTCAGCTGCGTATTTGTTTCTGATGGCAGCATATACAGACAAATTTGTATTTATATGGAAACATAAAAATGAGTGATGTCCATCAATTCAAGGGACACTTAAAAACATGCATCCACATAAATCAGATTATATAGCATTAATATAAATGTCCAGCACTTAGAGATAAAATCTTCTCATAAATTTGTGTTGCCCTACAGATCCTCAGTTCACTGATTCATTCTGGATATGCATAAAATATACACTTTTTATATTAATTTTATCTGCTTTCTATCCTTCTCCCAGGAGCAAAGGAGGGCCGAATAGAATATTGCTTGTATATTAAAAAGAAAAAATAATTCATATCCTGTTGAATGCTACTTCTAACATGAATGACACATCAACTCTCTGCTTCCGAGGTGTGGTAAGGCATCTAAGCAAAGAAATGCCATACACTATACAAAAACGACTAAAACTATTTTGTCACGAATACTGTCTTATAAATATATTCATGTGTTAATTCACCAGTTGCAAACAGCGTAACAGATGTTCCAATAATCATATACATTCGGCATTTCTTTCCCGTTCAGTATATTGGATTAAGCCATAGGAGCTTTCTAAATGAATGTTCCTTGCTCCTCTCGTAATATGAACGAGTCTTGCTGTGAAGATCTGTGTAAGCCACTAGGTACAGAGTCATCTAAAGAACAAAGAAGAACAGTGAAATGAAAGAATTCTCAAAATTAAATAAGCCTGTGGATGTAGGAAGTCTGGAAGGAGGCAGATCGCGTCTTACACAAAAGATTATCAAGAGACCCGTGGAGGGACACACCGGAGTCAGACCCGGCATTGCCTATGGAAGTAAAACATAGCGGTGATTGACGGGACAGCTTAAACAAATATTCACACCAAACCGAAATTTCCAAAATGTTTTTTAAAGAAATACGGTAAATATGAAACGTGTCAAGTAAAAACAAATCGGGTCCTTATCTCACCAGCGCAGTTGACATTGTATTACAGCTTCCCAGCAGGTGTTCGTGTTAGATTAGGCATGGTAAAATCTAATAAATACAGTCCTCCCTACTACGGGAAGGCAAATTAACTGAAAAAACAAACCCCAATCACAGACAGAAATAAATACCGCCAAGCAGAGACCGCAACAGAGTCCTGACTGACAGCATTGCACTATAAGCTTTTTTGATTGAATATTAGTTTTCATTTTATTAAAATAAACACGTGTATTAAACATGGACCATATGTTGTGATTCCCTGACAAAAAATTATATTGCTTCAGTCCCAAAATAGGCACCAGGATACCCTCTGTTATGTCAGTATAAAAGACCGTATTTCCTTCGTGAGCATTACATGACCAACCTTAATTTTAAAGCTGACTTACTTGTGACCTTTTCCTGTTAGGAAGAGCATGGTGTTTACACATCTGCTGAAACACCATACCATTTGCAAAGTAATATTTAATTGATTCCATAAGACGTTAAGACGTGTTTTAAGTAAGACCACCACTGATAAAGAAACCATGACAATTAAAATCAGCATGCTGCTTGATAAAGCCTCACGTTCGTTGGCCACACCAATCTCTGTAGTTTTGGGGGTTTTTTTTCAAATAAATAGCAGAACTGGCCACAAAAGTCTCTGTTTTTCTGGCTAGAGATATTTCTCTTACAGACCAGTGCCTTGCATTTTTGCAAAACAATCAAAGTACAGCACTTTGAAGTCTAGCACATTGTAGCAAGATAAAGGCACCATAAATATTAATTAATTCTGGATGTGAGAGGTTCTCTCCCACTACGCCTGTGAGCAGACTTGGAGCCCAGGATCAGAAATCAACCAGAAGCTGATATACATGCCTTTAAGGAGAGACAACTGTATTCCTTTAAAATTGAGAATCTTATTTTTTCAAGTAGTTTAAAGAGACTCGTCAATTAAGATGAAATACATGTTTTAGTTAATTCTAAGATTCACCTTGACAAACGCCATTTAAGATGAAGGAAAGATTTAAAAATCTTACATGTTAATTATTCACTGAAGAGTATTATTTTTCTTGTCATATTTTGGGGGTTGCATGTGTTTAAAAGGAGAATGAAAAGTGGTTTTACGTGCCTAAATGCTTAGAACATATTCCCATTTCCCTAATTTCAAACCTACCGTTTTTCTGGATGTCCAGAACTCCATCACTTCTACTCTTTCAGTGAAACAAGATATTTTAGAAGCAAAGCTCGGCTACCTCCTCCCGATTTTAACGCCACGTGAAGCGCACCTTTCCGACTCATCTGGGGAAAAAGGTGGAGGAGCAGGGTCCCGGGTACCCTACTCAACACCTGCCTCCGATGAAGGGACTTTGGAGCCAGGTCCCGTAGGTGAGAGAGCACACACAGTGCACGCGGGCCCTTCAGAGAGCCCATGGGTCACAGGGCATCCTGCAGGGCAGGGGGACACGTAGCCTAGGACAGCCAGGCACGCTCAGCTGTCTCGCCAGTGCCACCAGGACCGCAGACCGACCCTGTGGTGGCTAAGCCTGGGACAGCAGAACTGCCCCATGAGCTGCAACTGCCGCACAGGCAAGATTTATGTGTATTCGCCTCCAACACAACCAATTTAGAGCTGTCAGGGCAGGCTTCACTGCATCTGCCGCTTGGTCCTTTGCGCTGTCCTTTTATGAGATGTTTGTTCAGGTAAAGGTAAATCATTAGATCCTTCTTGGTAATGGCTAACTACCAGGGCAAGGACTTCTGTGAAAGCAATCAGTGCCCTAGCAGGGCTGAAATATTGAACCCTGGCTTAAAAGTTGCCTGTCGCACTCTCAACTTCTCATACAAAGATCTAATCAAGGCACAGAAATACCCATCTTCCAGGACAAGAGATACAAATTCATCTTCTCAAGTGACAAGGTCACCAATAATTAAAGTCATGTTCCTGAACTTGCATTTCCAAGTAAGGTATGCGGCCTCTTAAATGGAGAATGGATCTTCAGCTTCTGGTGTTTCTGTTGCACTTTTTTCTCTCTTTTTTTTCCCAGTACTAAAATGCGGCTGCTGCAAAACCAATTTTTACTCAAGTCAGTTTGCCTCCCGTCAAAGCAAGTTCTCACAGAAGTAATCCCTTGTTTGGGGAGGATGATACAGTTCTGGAGGGCATCAGGAAATGTACCGTGCAATCTTGGCTATAATATCTAGCAACTCTCTTGTGAGATGTTATTAACCACTATAAAAGGCGGAAGCTTGACAGTCTATCTCCAAAAAAGTACCGAACAGAGAACAAGAAGACATCCATCCAAATGATAGTGTCATGCTTCAGGGTGCCTCTCCTTGTCAGGGGCCTGAGGTGCTGCAGAAGACACAAGCTGTGCCCTGGTCTGTGCCCCGCAGGCTGCTGCGCTCCAGTACTGGGTATGGGCAGGAACATGAAGCACCTCCAGAGTACTGCCTGTGGTTGAAGGTTGGTTTGCCCTTCTCATAGAGAAATAATGAAGAAGTTATTTAGAGAAGAGGCTTACAGTTACTGCTGCTGACAGAGTAGCAGTTCAGTAGTTAAGTGGCCATAACAGGTCAGAAACTCAGATGCGCATGGTTAGCAACACTGGAGGAGGCTCAACACAACTGTTACGTATAAACAACCAGCAGCTGCTTTTTCCTACCTCATCTGCACCTTTATTAAAGCACAGACTCGAAAACTCAGTGTTTTCAGGCAGTATTACAGAGCTAAGTTTCAAGGCAAACATATGTAAACACCTGTTAGGTAAGTGTTAATAATTCACAGCAAGATGCCAGCTTTCCATTAAGACATTTAATGTGCAAAGAAAACACTGCAAAAGGTCATTGGGATAAACCAAGTAACTTTCAAACAAAAGGAATTACTTGCCTACCAGTATTGTTCATCAAGTCTTTCCTTGTGCTGCTTTTATTAAAAAAAAAAAAAAAAAAATTAAAAAAAGGTATTTCTGCCTGGAGTTTAAATATGTGTACTTAAAACCATACACATAACCTCCTCCCTTTCTGAGGACGATGCCCCTGCCTTTGCCAACTTAAAAGGGCAGCATCCCCCTCTTGCCCAGCCACCAGGATTCAGTAACCCACCACAGGGGCTGGTACCCCACAGCCCCACAGCCACCACAGCTGTCCAGTAACTGGTTCATAAGGTGTGCCACCCCCACGTGCTCAGCAGACCGATGGGGTAACAACAACACTGCTCACAGGGATCAAGAAACAAGATCGTAAGCCACATCTTGGGAAGGGGAGTAACACTGCGAGGGGCTGTCAGGGAGCCAGCCAGGCTCCAGTTGGGACAGGAGACAGACAGGGTGGTGAGGTGTCACTACAGAGGCAACAGCTGAACTTGGTTTTACGCTTCATCTCTGGGTAGTCTCACTCATAAAGGGTGACAAACTCATTTTACAGTACAAGCACAATCCAATATCCCAGTAAGGTATAGCATGTGCTAATGAAACAAACTTGGATATTGTACAGATAAAAGTAGACTTGATACTTAATTTACTTTTCACTTACTATTACTACAGTTTCCCAGTACCTGGCACCCTCCCCTCAAGACATTATTAGGTTTTATTAGATTTCTTAGCTTAGTCACTGTAGGACCATGGCTGCACTACTCTGGGACCTGAGCAGAGCCCTGCGCTGCACCACGTCGCTTCCCAGCTTAGACCCGAGATCTTCACACCACGCTCGCTCCACTGTGCATCTAAACATACTCTCCAAGACACAGGGAAAATCTGATGCCTCTGGTGGAAAAGGAGGCAGGAAGACGACAAAGGTCAGTATATGCAGTATTCCTCCCATTACCTACCTCTGGCCAGGAGCTAAAAGAAGTTATATTTACACACAGATGATCAATATACAAGTCTTTTCAATGCAAAACCCAGCTAGAAATCCTATGCAGACTTCTATCTTTTCAATGGCTGTGGCATTTCCTTGCCTTTGCAACACCACAGCGCTCTACTTATATTGCTCCAGAACACTCTGCAAAGACTGCTTGGTTTTGATGATGTCCCCTTTTTCTATGTAGCCTTCCGCTGCATCTCAGCCTGTTATTACGTCAAACATTAAACATATCCACCCCAACTCCATCCTCTCCATCATCCTCAGCTACTGCCTAGGCTCATTCCACCATGTCAGGTCTCTGTTACCCCGTTTTGTGCATCGGGAACTTCACTCCCTCTCTGCTCATTCTTGAAGAAATTATCCATAAATATCCGTATTACTAACCTATTATTCCCATGGCTCAAGACTCTCCAAAACTTAGCAAGGGCAAAACATTTTCTTGCTGAGGCCACTAAATATCACAAAAACAGTCTCTGTACAATTCCTGGTGCAACTGTGTCTATCTGCTGTCTCCTCTGTAAAATTTCTGGGAGGAAAAAAAAAAGCACGTCTCTTGTGTTTATACAACATCTTGTACAGTGATGTCCTAACCCACAAACAGGGTACCAAGACACTAGAGTAATGTAAAAATCACCTCTGCAACACAAGGCCACCAGCGGCGCAGGGATGTCCACACAAATCCTCTGGATTCTGTGCGGATTTTCACGCTGTCAGATGCACGTTTCTGTCCCTCAACCCCCTACAGTCAGGGAAAAAACAAGATACTCTTATCACTCAGCTTTACTGTCTCGTCCCTAATTTGGGCATAATCCCAGTTTAAACCAGTTATCTAACAGCTAAATATATTTTCTGTAGGCTATGTAGTTTCCAGAAATAACTAATGCTGCATCCTCATCCCCCCCATCAGGGAAACACCCAGCAGCACTTGCCAAATCCCACCCCACCCCACTGCCCTACTCAGGAGGACCATGTGGCACAGAGACGTGGCTTTCTCAGCAGACGCTTCCCATTCTCCTGCGTGGATTAGCCACCAAATCCACAGGCCCATCTGCAGCTCTGATTTGTTGAGCCTTGTCCTTTCCCTGTGCTTCAGTGAGCCACCCCCAGGCAGCTCCTAAGGACGAAGCGATAGCCTGCCCACTGCTTCTGTCACACTCTTCATGAGGAAGTCAAAAGATACTCTAGGAAGCATCTAAACTATGCACATTGTAAATAAAACATATTATGACAGAACGGATGTAGCCCAAATCCATAGCGCGAGGGGAGGAAGAAGGCAAGGGCAAAAGCCGCCGTAGTCTCTGCAGTAAAATCTGCAGCTGATCCTTTTCCAAGCTGGCTAAATTAATTTCTCCCTCAATGGTCTTGAGCACTGCCTCAGTTCTTTTGGTCCAAATATTTCCTAAAAAGCTGGGAAGAACAAAAGCAAAACCAGAAACAGAGTATTTCCAGAGTTATCCTAATACAAAGCATGGGGAAAAAAATAATAAAATTCTTCATTTCTTCCAAATTCAGTACGTTAGATCCTTTTCTACACATTGATGTTGTGCCAGTCTAGCATAAATCACCAGTTCCTCACTCTGAAGCAAAGGCAGAAGCCCTCCAGTTCTCTCCGCAGGCAAGTGACCTCCAACTGTTTGATCTCACAACCGCTCACATGCCTCCTTGCTCTGGAAGCTCCTCAATAAAAGGCATCTGGGGGAGTTTGGTAGGGACACCTACTGCCATCTGAATCTAACACGGCGGTGTCTGGTGAGGTGGCATACTCACCACACTGAGCATTCAAACACATGTCTGAGGAGCCTCAGCTCTACCCACTAGGAACTTCACCCACCCTGCTTTGCAGTGTCTCACCTCCAGGAAACCACATCTCATAGCTGGGAGATGTTTCCTGACAGAACAAAGACAATAAAACCTTAACTTACCACTGAGAGATGTACATTACTAAGAAATGGTACATTTTACATTATTTTTCTTTTCCTGGGCATTGTACATTGAAATTTTGTATAACAAACACACAGGTTTTTTTGTAACTTGGACTCCAGGCGTATTTAGATTGTTGTGAAATGATTAAACTAACATTTTTCCATGTGGTAGTCCTTCATGGAGGAGAAAGATGAAGAAACAAAGAAAATTTTCCATGCAAAAAATAACATATCATACATAACCTGCAAGTTTAGAAAGAAAAAAACAATATATATATTCTTCTACATGGGGTTTTTTACAGGCAAAACATCTTGGCACAAAGATTAAATAATTCCCCTGCAGTTCATAACATCAACCATCCCAAAGCACCCCTGGTTCCCTTTTTTCTTACTGTGCTCCTAAACTCTTCCCCTTCCTCCCATCAATTTCTTGCAGTCGGGCTTTCCTGGGGAACTGCCTCTCGCAGAAGAGGTGGCAATGTAGAGACGCAATTCACAATTCCCCTTCTATTCCAGGCTTCATTAAGGCTTGCAAAGCAAATTAGAGCACTTCATCACTGCACAAAACAATCTTTGCTAATAAGACAAGGCCCAGCAACTCAACCACTTATCCCAAAATATACACGGTACTTTGAGCGCATCAATACAACGGCTATCCCGGTTCCATCCCCATCTGTGCTCAGCGGTCACCAGATCTCTAGCCATGCCAGCCCTTCCTCCCCAAATCTTTCCAGCAGGGCTTCTCAGTCTCTCTGCTTGCAAGGGACTGGGTTATAAATAACCAAAATAACCAAAACCAGAACCTTTGGACTTGACAGGAGGTCCTATTACACTCCCTGCACGCTGCTTGTTCTGTGCCCTCGACAGCCCAGCAGCTGCTTCTGCTGCACCACCATCCCCCGGCCCTCAAGCCTGGGAAGAGACCCCTTCCCTTCCTCCCTCTGGCCCTTCATCGCTGGCTCCAAGGAACATGCCGAGCAAACTCCAATTTGCTTTTCTGCGTTCAGCCTCCCCTAGCCTTGGATTTTCTTTCAAGAGGGGTCAGCAAGCAAGCAAGCCCCTCTGTAGCTCCCCCTGCTATCTATCTTCTACAGGAATCTTCCACACTCTCCTTGGGAACATCCCAACTAATTGTTGCCTTCCAGCTTTGCTTTGATTTGCCCCAGATGTTGCCAACCATGTTTCTCCTTTGCCCTTGGCTTCCACTCCATCTGTCTGAGTTAGATCCAGCACAAGAAGAGCTCCTGCTTTCCTACAGATGCTCTGGTCCTATTTTAATTAAAGGGGCCGGTCACCCTCTAGCACAGCAATATGGTTATTAAATGCCTTTATCGCAACCAAAGGAATGTATTTCAAAAAACTGTAAGGAAGCCAGAAATAAATAATTCACTGCAGGAATCTCACTCTTTTCAGCTGTAATTCAAGTGACATCTTAAGTCTGCTATCTTCAGCTCCAAAAAAGATATATGGCTAAATCTCATGCTGAATGCTAAGTCCAAGTAGTTGGACTTGGTCCAGAAGAAAGGTCTCCATGAGCTCAAAGCACTTCGGAAAGGCGTCCTGCCACCTGAGACCATAAGAGACTGCGTAGCCACCAAAACTGCAGTATGGCCGTGCTACATCACTGTTCCCATGTCTCCATTTCCAGGGTGCAACAGCTCTTCAACTTGCCAAGCAATGAGAGCCCACTCTGTTCCCTCCACCAGTCACCTGGATTCAGAAGACACGATGTAAAAGCTGGTGTTTGTGGAGCATGGGCAATACGGATCGTGCAGTACCAGTCCCTTCATCTCTACCCACTCCTCCTGCAGTGGCACCTCGCTGGCTCTGCCAGGGCTGCAGTCTTCGGCAGCCTTGGGGACACAGGAAGGATTTCCTACATAGAAAGCAAGACAATATCCAGCTTCCAGCCAGTTCGTCAGAGAGATTCCCAAACAACAAAGCCCTCGAACACAGTATCTAAACATCAGGGAGCTTTGTTTTCAAAAGACTCCCACAGAGGAAGCTCTGTTTGAAAAATACAGCTCTGCAGCATAGCTCCCCAAGTCCCCTCCAAGCCAGCTATCACAGGGACAGAAGGAGTTGCCAAAGAACAGCAGAACTTTTTTTTTTTAATTCTGGCACTTATGCCAGATCCCACACTCTATGGCAATCACAATTTCTGTTTACCATCACAGTGTATAAAGCTGGATGCTACTGGATTAAAGAAATAAAGTGCATACATTTTGAATTTCATAATGCACTGATACAGCCTCAAGACATGTTTCTGAAAAACAAGCAGATACGTTGTCACAAGCCGAAAATAACAAATGATAGTAGAAGGCAAATATAATATAGCAAGTTGTGCTAAAGCGCATAGTAATCACCATAAAACAAACACAAACATAACACGAACAATATTTACAGAGACAACTTGAAAGCACTACTGAAACGAGAAATAGCCCAAGAAGACATATGGACAAGACATAAGACCTCTTTGCTGCTAAAAAATGGCCATCAGTTGTGTGTAAGACCTCGTCACTACCGACAACTTCCTCTGGGAAGGAAGAAGAAAGGAAGGAGGCTCTAATTACTATAACAAAAAGTAAGGATATAAAAGATCTAGAATAAGATTTCAAAAACTATCTAAACAATCTAGGAGCTCGAGGTTCATCTTCAAAAGTGCATCAGGGGCTTCAGAAAATCTCATCGCTAGAGATGATGGTGAGAACCATTGAGGGAGTGCAACACACCACGGCAGCCAATAAGGACCACGCGCCACCGGGTCCAACACCCACCTTTCATCTTACCAAACCGCACCAGAGGTGGGAGCTTCTCTGAGGGCCAGGCGGCGTGGCGGGCACAATCCCAAGCGCGGAGCAGCCCCAGGACGGCACCTCGGACGCAGTGCTACCGGGAGGAAACCAGGACGTCGCACCACGAGTGAGATGGAGCAGGGATGCGCAAGCAGGAGTCCAAGCTCTCCTCTTCCCAACGATGGTGGCACTTCAGTGGCAATCCTGTTTTCCAGCCCTAATTACTTAGCTACCCATTTCTTACGCTGTTTTGCTCTTCTTCCCCTTCCTGATCTCCTTTTACTTGAACCACGCAGCCGTAATCCACAGTCACCTTCTTTCTCTTTTTATTTTCTTGTCTGTTCAAGGAAAAAAGTACTTATTGAGATTGACAAAGGTTATGACCCCAAGCCATCAAGGCTTCATTTTACTGTGGGCAAGATCCTTCTGGCAGACCAATTATTTCATACTCCATGTGAGAGGCTGCACCTGCTTGACAAAACTAAATGCAGACTTGCCAAAATCCCTTCTCAAGAGCAAGGAGAAGAGACATAGGAGATCAGATGTTAACCAACATACTCCAGAAGCTCAAAAAAGCCCACCACCACGTTGTAAACAGCAGCAAATTCTGCCCTGTGCTACTTTTAAATAGTAGGGCGGAAGCATTTAGTTCAGCAAGCCAATTTGGTACCAGCTTCTTCCGGGCTGTGTGGCCCCATCTGCCTATACCAGTTTAGTTTAGCTTTTACTGATCCCAGTTACATAACTGGACCCTTAAGCTCCTAAGGTGTAAGGTCAGTATCAGGTTAAACCGTCGCTGTGTAAAACAATATAAGGCAAAGCCTGAACTGTCCTACTGCCACACCTGTTTTTCTGTGTATCTGATGCAATTCCCAGCTCAAAGCTCCGCAGGACATTTCCTTTCCTTCTCGCATACCTCTTCAGGTTTTTTTCCTTCGTCTGCCGTTTCTCTCCCAGATTATTTTTACTTTTATAATACGCTCAGGAAGACGACAAAAATGAAAGTGAGAAAAGCTAAATTGACAGGAATGCTTCGGTACCATCATTTGACTACAGGCATTGAATGGGAGCACGTCATATGGCCTGTCGTGAGCACGATGAACTACCATGAAACGGGGCAGGAAAAGATAATGGTGTTTTGCCAAATGTTCAATATTTTTAAACCTAAAGGGAAATAAACCCACAAAAGCAGATGGAGCTTAACTTCAGAGCAGGTCTGTCCCAATAGCACACTGTCTTGAAGGCAGATATTTTGTGAGCCCTGGGCTCCCTAATGCTGGAATACGCTGGCAGGAAACCTACCTGGCAAGTAGTTACTGAAACTTCCCCGCCAAATGCCTACTGAAGTTCTGCTAGAGCACTGTCAAGCTGTCTCTGCAAAACATTCGTATTTGAGAAGGGCTTGGTCGGGTTTTTTCTGAAATTTTACTGACGTCTTGAAAAAGTCACCCTGGCTTTCTTTGCATCAGTGAGACACCATCAGTGTAGCTGCAGGGTAATGCTAGGGTATGCCTCACGGAGTATTAGCTTTGAAGGTATGTTGTAGCAAAGGGAAGAGATAAGAGTTTTCATTCTACTGTGGAAAGAAATGACCCTCAGGAGTCACAGATTCACAGAAAAAAATAGGTCAGAAGGGACCTCTAGAGGTCATCTGGTCCAACCTCCTGCTCAAAGCAGGGCCAGCTTCAAAATTTGATTGGGTTCCTCGGGGCCTTGCCCTGTCAAGGGTTGAAAATTTCCAAAGACAGAGATTCCAGAGCCTCTCCGGGCAACCCATTTCAATAGCTAACCACTCCTGCTGTGAATGTTTTTTTCCTTAGATCTACTCAAAATTCCTCTTGCTACAACTTGTGACTGTCATTGCGCAACTCTGGCAACACCCAGCTCCATCTTCTCCGTAGTTCCCATGCAGGTAGTAAAAGTGGAATTACATCCCCCCTTACTCTTCTCAAGGCTGAAACAAATCTCAGTCTTTCCTTGGGCATTAAGCACTCTCACCCCCTCTTGCCATTGGAGGGCCATCAAGACCATCAAGACAACACTTGCTCCAGTATCTCAACATCTCCACCGCTCACTAACTTATCTAACTGATTTTCCTCGATCCATGTGAGGGGGTGCAATTTAGCTGCATTTGGGCTAAAAAAAGGCAGGAGGCTCCGTTACATAGTTCATTCCAAGAAAGAAAAGTATGCTTATCTGTCGCATTCACTCTGGCTCTGTTGAGGAGAGGTTTATGAAACAGAAAGCCTCCATCTGAGCCTTGACAGAGTGTGGAAATGGTATGTGCTTAGACCTCAAGCAGAGAAAAGGATCAAGAAGCATTTTGGACAGTGTGCCAGAGATTCTTCAACTATGCAAATTTGACAGTGTAAATCTTACTAATTATTCTCCTAAAAAGTTGCTTTAAAACCCTCCATACAGGTTGACTGCCAAATACATCCCATTCCTTCAGTGAATATAGAATTATGGCACATTACCCCTGAGAAAAGTAAAACTTCTATCTGTGTTTATTTAAGTAATTTGGCCACCTAATTCTCCCTGCTGGCAATGGTTTCTTACCCGCTCTCTGGTGCAGCCCACTGTGTATATCATTTGCAAAAACACAATGTCCCCTTCTAAAGACCTACGAGACGTGTCCCCGTGGCGTGCTGCTACAAGAGCTGTCACTAGATGCAGAGACACGAACACATGCTTGAGAAACAGTAGTGAAGCATCGAGCAAAAGACACACCATAGTTTGTCAGCAGGAATGTTATGAAATAGCCACAAGAAAACTCAACCATATTGTTCTAATTTAAGGATAGAGAAGATAGGGTCTTATTTTGGAGCATGAAAATGTAATCTATCCCAGTCTCTCTTTCCCCACCGCCCCTTTCAAACAACAGTCTGCACTGTCATCCACATTAAATTAACAGCTAAACATAGCTGACTTCCAACCAAGTCAGTTACAAGGATTTAGCCTTCCTATATACACATACACTTACAAAAGAAATTGTGGTAATAAGACCGGGATCAAAATATTGCCCAGAATCCTTTTAAAACTGAGGGCAGGGAAAATAGAAGAGGGATTTCTTTAAGATTTAAGAAGGATAAATATGATATATGTACAATCAAAACAACAAAATTTGAGAAGTTACAGCAGATGTGTTAATCCGCGTTCTTTAGCTTCAAATTCTCCCATTTCACGTAAGTGTCAGCTTATCCCAGAGCTTGACGGCACTGTATAATGAAACAATTGCGTATCTTCTAAAAACAGAAGATGGTGAGACCTCTTGGACAGTTTGCCCAAAGACTCTATTGTGCCTGAACTCTTATGGGTATACAACTCAGAAAGGTTTATTCAATAAATTAAAAGAAATACCTCCTACGGGAAGCAAAAGACATAACAGAATGAAAAACATTTCCTGCAGAAGGAATATTTTTAGAATTTTAGAGAGAGGCAAATGAAAACTGAACAGAGCACTGCCAACCAGTTTCTCACCACAGTAGGGTGCAACTCAACTGAAATTACCCTTTAGAGAAAAAAGAAAAAGACAGTGCTCAAAAACCATCTTGCCATATTACAACAGTGGCAGAAAACAAAGGCATAAAGCAAATAAAACGTGAAAATAGCAATGGAGAATTTGTATTAGCCTTCCTCTTACAAAATCAGTTATGGATGTTCAGCGGAGGTGCAGTCCCATCACTGAGAAATCCAGGAAGCCAGTCCTTTGGAGAAACATGACTCTGAGGCAGTGCAAAAGTAATCTTAATCACACTATAAAAACATGAATCTTCCTTTTGTTAGTAAAGTCTGTATCATACTCTGTACTTTGCTGAAAACCATTTTGCCATTTGTGAGACAAACCATTTAGGAGAACAGAAGGACGCATTAACATTTGACTTGGCCAATTCAAATGACAGGCTACAGCTACACTAAATCAGCTGGTTTTTAGTATGAAGAACAGGTGATGAAAGCAAGAAAAAGACACATTATCTTCCTTTTTAATGTTTTATCATGGAGGATAACTGAAGTTATACATAACCAGGACAACTAGAAATGGATAAAAGACAAGCCCAACCTGAAAAGGTCTGAGTGCATGGAACAGGAACTCATAAATGAACAGGGAAGAGGTGAGAAAAGCAAGATCTACCTGAAGTCCTAACAAGTTCTCAGCAGCCACAAGGAGAGTTTCTGCATGGGACTAAGGGCTCACGTGCATCCTCACTAAATGCAATGCTCAAAAACCTCTTTCCGACCTTACACTGTCAAAGAGTCCTCATGGATAAACACCGTAAATCAGAAGGTCTTTGCTTTGAGACGATACAGAAGAGAGCAACTAGGAAAATTCAGAAAAGACAGTTTTGGTTTCACAACTTGGGAGGCTGATGCAAGCTGTTCCCATAGCCAGGACTGTGCGGATGATGGCCCAGGGATGAGAGCTTTAGGGTGGGAAACTGATGTTTGTTTTTATGGGCCAAAGTACCTAACCTACTTAGCTCCAAAAACACAAACATGTGGTACCCAACATCTGGTTCCAGTACAACAATGCAGAGAGCGTCAAGCACTGGAAGCTCATCAAATCCTTCAAAAACACTCTTAACTCTCTCGGGGATTTACTAACTCCTTGCTGACAACTGAAGTGGAACAGACATGTAACTTGAAATAGCCAGTCTGTACACATAGAGGAAAAGCTGAAACTCAACCAGAAAGCCTGCGCATACATTTCCACTGATACATATTATTGCTACAGGATAAGAACAGATAAAAACTAACAGAAATCATTTTGAACAAACACAGCTTAAAAATCTGCATAAAACAAATAGATACAAAAGGTTTAAAGAGAGGTGAAGTAAGTAAAATTCCTAGGACCGAATGATAGCTAAAAGCTTTGCTTCCTACCTGATGCCCTGTTTTGACTAGTAGTATTCACCCGCCAAAAGTAAAGCACACACTTTAGGACTCTGTCAGATTGAAGTCTGAGAGCTCAATACCTTGCAAAACTGGACGATGAGTCGCAATGTCAAATTACAACTTAGTGTGAATCTTGCCCTTACCTCCTTATTGCCCCCCCTTCCAGTTTCCACAAGCTGAATGGAACATTTGGCCTCTTCTCCCACCATCCAGACACCTGGTTCAGCTAAAAACAAGTGTAACCCAATATGTACAAAAGCTATGTTTTAAAACATCAGCTTAATTCCAGTGACCCTTATGTTCTCCCATACTACAACACATAGCCAGAAAATCAACTATGAGCAACTTTATATCATGTTAAATGAGACTAAGATAGTATTGCCATTAAAACCTTAGTTTTCATTACCTCTTTACATTAAGATTTCAACTCTGCAACTCTGACACTGATACTATCTAGTTAATACTACACCATCACAAGCGTTCAGCCCTACTTGCTCAGAACTCCCTGCTGGTTTCCATTATGGTATTTACATCTGGAAGGAAAAAAATCCCCAAAAACATGCTTAGTACCTATATGCTTATAGAGCCACACCACCACAGAACAACGAAGAGAGACTCCTGAAAAGCTCTCCACCTGCAAATTGCCACAGCTGCAGTTCCTGTCATACAAGAGAGTCCGCAAAGCTAAATGTGCCGCAACTCCATCATAAAGTCAAGACAGCAGTCTGGGCTGGTGATATTTTAGAGGCTGCTCAAAATTACTTTTCAGTCTCATTTCTATTATTTTCACAAGTTCCTTTCCCATTACTTAAGTAATGCACACTCAGGGAGAATTCTGTCTGTCCTAGCTGTCAGCTCCCATATTTTCACCAAATGTCTTCAGACGTAATTTAGTTGGGAATGGGAAGAGTGCATTTGCCAAATTCAGAAATGTTGAATATATTTAGTTACTTTTAATGGCATTCCTCTTCATATGAGACCCACAACATTTCTGCCCACCAAATTTTGGAATTACAGAACTTTTACAGCATTGAATGGGACGAAATTAGGCTGAAACTAATCTGTGTATCTAGTGTTTTAGGGTGTCTTATGGAATAAAGCAGAACAGTTCAGTGGTAAGTATCAGCACACAAAGATTTTTACTTTAAAAAACAAAAACCTTCCAAAACGCAGTTCTGATACATCTCATTAAAAAGCCCCCCTTAAAGGGAAAAATGCAAGTTAGAGATTCCGGGGATGGGGGGGTGTTCAGTTTTTTAAATTTGGAGGAAGACCAAAAAACCAAGGTGATAAAAAGCTGTTTAAACATGCTAGACCCCCGTTTTGCTTCCTGGAAAGTTAATCAGGGCTCTACACAGGAACACGTTCAAACCTCTCATCCATCCATATAGAAAAATGTCTGTGTTAGATATCAAGGTGCTTAAGGATAACAGACACTGAGCTCACACTTCAGCTACATATCACTCTTTGGAGACTATTATGGCAAAAAGATCAACTAATGCTGATAGCAATTTACTGCATTCCCTGGGATTCCTTCCCAGAGACGGACAAATTTTCCATCTGATGGGGAAACAATTCTAGAGCATCTCATCATAACAAGCCACACCATAAACACAGGTAAATGCAGAGGCAATGAAGCCAAAAACACGAGGCCAAGAGCTCCGCGAAGATAAAGCCCGTAAGACTACGGCAACTGGAGAGCAATAAATACGACGTTGTCACAAAAGACTAAATGTTGAGGAGGAATTCCGCTAAAATATTTGCATGTATAGTGTGAAATTAGTTTATTGGGGAGTACTGACCTTTAGGCAATGTGAACTATTGCAGCCTTCAGTGGTAGAGCCTTAGCCCCAGTTCCAAGTAGAGCAGCTTTGCCTTTACACCTGGAAAGCTGCAGCTTAGCCCCTGGTTTGACCAACATGCTGTCACATCACCACCACTTGAAGTGCTACGCCTAGTGAAAACTGGGGAAAAGATGTCTTTGCTTACATATCTCACGCTAGATCTTTGGAAAGTGATGCAGCATATATACTTCTATTTCACATTTTCTTCACGCATCCTAACGAATAGGAGAAAACTGCCTTCTTTCTCTCTTTTCTATAGGTAACCTACATTTTTCAGAATATATATCAGTCATTGCTTATGAGTTGAATAAGGAAAGGAACAATAAAGAAAAGCTCTCCCTCCTCTAAATTTGCAATGAACAGGTTCTGCTCCTGCAAACTTGATTACATGATCAGTCCTTTCTCTCTCCAAAACAGCTCGTTCCACTAATTTAAAAGAAAAACAGTCACTTGAAGCACCCAAAGATACATATCCATATGGGAATGTGACCTCTTGCTTTGCCCAATTTTTAAGAATTTTGCTTTACCCTTTATCTCTGAAAGTATTTTTCATGTAGGTCCTTCCATCAGCACAGTTTTGAAGCAAGCACTGTCTGTAAAAAAACCAGAAAGACGCAAGCTAGCCACTCAGAGCAACTTGGAAAAATGGGGTTAAAATTAATTTGCAAAAGCCAGTGATGCTCAGGGGAAAACTTTGGCAAGCAAGGAGATATGGAAAGAGGGAATCTGAAACCCCCTTCCCAGTGGACTTAAACTCTTAAAGTATCAAGCAAGTGAATTTACGGAAGCTGAGCTCCCAAGGCAGCTATCAGCTGAAACTGACCTTGTGAGCATTCACTACTTCTGACAGCCATGCCCTAAATTATCACTCCATATGACTCAAATGGAAGTTATAAAATAATTTAGCTAAGCTGATGTTGTTCTGATATTGCAGATGAGCATCTCCAACCATCCATGCAGTGAGCCACAGCTTGGCCGGACGACAGCTCAGGAGACACCAGGACAACTCCTGGCTTCTCCCTTCAAACCTGGTGAGGAACCAGGGCGACATTCCTTCCCGCGCCATGGGAAAGCCCTCGCCCCATTGTGCTTGACAGAAAGCCTCCCTGGGCAAGCGAGCAGGTCGATCGCAGGCTGCATGAAGAGGAGGAAGAAGTGAGGAAGAGCTGAGCCACCCGCAGCAACCCAATGGTGCTGAGAAGCAAGCTGCAAATTCGCGATGGTGCCTCCTGCTTCCCGGCCACCAGGCACGCAAGCGGGAAGGCTACAGTTATGCTGCCATTAACTTAAAAACAGTTCTCCCCCAAAAAAAGCTGGAGATGTTTAATTAGTCAGTAACACCCGGCATACGATAGCAAAATAATCAAGCCATATAAGTTTAAGTGTGTAGATTTGGTTTATCATAACAAAGAGATTACTCAGATACATTCACATGATTTGCCATATTTGTTATACACATGCTGCGATCTTCCATTGCCGTCTTCAGGACAGAAAAATAAGCAGAAGAATTAATACAACCTGAGACTTCACACAGATCTGTTCACTTTGAGATATTCTGGACTTTGCACCTGGCAAAGGTATTCCAGACAGTCACTGTAAGCATCCTTAACTTGTACGGGACTACTCACACACTTAAGCATAAATGTATGACTATGTGAATAAATGTTGGCAGAATCGAGGCATTAAGGTATCTCTACATGTTTTTACCACCTTTTCCCATGATATTTAGTTTACTTAGGGAGTCACTTAACCTTAGGAAACACTTAATGAAAGCATAATAGTCATAACAGATTTAATTTTCTAAGTGAAAGTGAATTTTCTTTAAGGAAAATGGCTTAAAGGGACAGCTGAGAGCTCATGGGAACTAAGGATGAATGCTTTTTTCCCTTGTTAAAAATCCCCTTTGGCTTTGCCCTGCTGAAATCACTGGAAACATTGTCACTGATTTCCAGAGATCCAGAAACAGGTTTTTTATTTAAGCAGCTTATACATGAGCAGACAACAGAAAGGGGAAAGAATGCTTGTCAGCGAAGTAAAGCTCTACTAAAAATAATCTTTACAGCTGTAAAATATTCCTGTGAATAAAATTACATGTTGATAAAGAAGAGCCAGATCACCCGGGAGTGAGAAACACCTCTGTCATATGATGCTTCACATCCAAAAATCTGTGGATCCAAGAATATAGGCCTAACGCCTTTCTTTGTGTAAAGCTTTTAGGTGTGACCTACTGCTGACACTGGAAATCCCCCCGGGGCGCTCTGGCATGCCATTAAAAATCATTTATGAATGGCCGCGTGAACTGAGCAGCAACCTTTCCCTCCCGAGGCCAGTAGACAGGGTTGCGGTATAAAATGTTGGAGTCAAAGAACTACAGTTAAAAAAAAAAAAAAAAAGAAGGATAAAATCCATCCTTCTCCTGGCCTCATATCAAAGCTGTTACGGACATTTTCAGGTGCTCCTACCCCGCAGCCCTGTAGCACCGGGCTGCCCGGGGGTGGGATTCGCACCTCTCACGCCTGCTGCAAACCGCATCTCCACCGCGTCCCTCTGGATGCCACCGCACTGATCCAGCCTGGGACGAGCGAAGGCGCTCCTGCTCAAAAGTTATGCTTTTGGGGGCTTCTGAAGAGAAAATCTCCATGGCATTTTTCCCTTTCTTCAGAGATTAAGGTGAGGGAAGAAAATAATTTCCACATATATCTCCTAAAATACTGGGTTTAGCGCATAACCCTGTTCCTTGCACAGTGGCTTTAGAGCAATATTTTCCAAAAAGTGCAATTATACTGAAGGTGTTGGAAGCTAAAGAAAACAGGTTTTGCAATTAACACTTCTTTTATTCCCCAGCTAATAGGATGGGATTTTTTAAGTACTCAAAACAAAACCTTCCGTGCACATTTTCGGCTTTTAGTCACCTATTCAGTTGTCTTTTACAGCTGAGTAAAATAATCATCATGATGTATTTCATTTTCTAAGTTGAAAAAAAGGAACTACAGATTTCCTGTTGAGAATGCAATAATTTGGATAATGGGACCTTTTAAACTTACAGCATTATAAACAGTTATTTCCTTTTCACCCAATAAAATGTGCTTTTTTCACCTCCTCAAGCACACTTGCTTTGCCACAGCTAAGGTGAAGCCCCAGAGACAGAGTATCCTTCACCTCCTAAAAACTGAACAAGTCCCTTTCCAATAAAGACTAAATAGGAAGCAAACAATTAAATCCTTTAAGAACAATGCTATTTTATGATAAAACCAAACTGAACGAGCATTAGGATGCACGCCTGCAATAAAGGGGGGAATAAGATCAAAATTATGTATGTCCAGTTTCTTTTAAAATATAGGTTAAAATCATTTATACGTGTCATTTATGTATAACATAGTTATATGTATAATATAGTTGTATGTAACTCACACATACGTCTCAGTTACTCTAAAAATGAGGCCTGGCCAATAGGAAACATGCCTCCAAAATACCAGACCGCACTTCGTCAGTGCAAACACCCATTTCTAAAATGTATGAAAGACACATTTGAACCCAGGTTCAAATGCCAAGTAAACAACAACCCATCAGAGAGCAGCGCCGTAACATCATACAAAACTGCACTGAATCAAATTTTTCTATAAACTACATCACTACACTGCAATCATGTTATTGGTAATATAATACACTTCCCAAAAAAAAGGTTTGCCTATTAAAAAATGCTAGATACGCACCAAGTCAGGGGAAAAATTGTACTTTTGGATTTGCGGTCTGAAGATGTGCAGTGCTACATGGTTTGATGATGTACAGATATGACAAAAATATCCCAAGCATCCGACACCTTTGCACGGATTCAGTGAAAAGAGGGAAACCCGCTTAGGTTTGCAGATCAGAGACCATGCTCCAAGTCTTGGACTCAGTCGGGAAACTCTGCACAGGAAATCTTACGTATCTTATACTTTTTGATGTTCCTTATCAAATCGTAAGTGGATAAGCAGCCAACTTACCCTTAATTAGTGTGAGCATTTAAAGGTCATTACCCACCGTCTCACTGGAGGTTTTTTGTCACTGACGCTGCAATTCCCACAAAGTTCTTTGAAATCATGAATTTTTAACTATCTTAAAATTCAAGCATCAGGATGAAATACTGCTAAGCGTAACTTCTGATCACAAAAGTTTAATAATAATCCATTTGTGAAAACTGCTAAAAATCTTCGCATTAGCCTGCATCACGCCTGAAGTCACCACCCAGGTGCTGACACTCCATCCCAACTGGCAGATGTTGACAGCTTTTATACCCCAAGCTAACAGGAGGACACAGGGGTTCGTTGGGGAGTGAGAGGCAGCCTTTGCCCTTAAAAACTACTTTTGGTAATCTTGTGCCGTCATGGTGCCTAGTTTGGCTTTGGATCCCAGATCACTGTGTAAGGTAATGATTTTTCAAGGTCTTCTGCATCCCACTGAAACAATGGGGCTGTTTTCTTGGTAGATCTAGTTAGTATAGGCTGTTTACAATAAATACACCTTAAATAGAAATGGAACTAAAGGGAAAGGCTGCCTTCCGACCCCAATCCAAAAGCTCCAGGACAAACTACTAAACACTTAAGCAGGAAACCTCATCACCACAAACAGGACAGAGAAGTTCTTCAAACAAAAAATGTCGTCTTCTCCCGCTACAAAGGGCTGCGCGCAACCAACCCGCCGAGCAATTGCTACCAAGAAACAATGCCACATTCTTTGAATACATTCGTCCACATGGTGTGATATCTGCAGCCCAACATCGAAGACATCCAAGTTAAACGAGTAAATATTTGCATTGCGAAGTTGGATTTGTCTTGGAATACGATCGCTCCTCATGTGGTTTTGACACATGTGCGTTGTCAAATAAATCACCACTCACAGGGTGTGCACATTAAAAATAATTTGTCTATCTTGTTAGACGCCATCGCATACTTCGGTTTACGAGGTGTGAAACTGGGAGGGGGAGGTTCTACATGCCCGCGACAGCTAGATATGGAGCACGTCGAAGGAACATCAAACGCCGCCGTCCGCCCCGCCAACGCGGCGGATCCCCGTGCCCGGTGCCAACATCCGTGCCCGTTTCCCACGGCGGCCTCGCCGGCACGGCAGCGGCAACCCGGGCCGGCGGACGGCGCTCCCGCCGGCGGGGGCGGGGACCGCGCCCATCACCCGCCACCGAAGGCACCCCCGCGGGGCCGCCCCGTCCGGGCGACCGGCACCGGCGGGGCTCCGAGGCGCCGCCCCCTCCCTGACACCGGCCGGGGCTCCGAGGGGCCGCCCCGTCCCGGCGACCGGCACCGGCGGGGCTCCGAGGGGCCGCCCCGACGGGGCGGGCGGGCGGCGGCGGCGCAGTGCGGGGCGGGAGGGGGGCGAGGGAGGCGCAGCGGGCGCCCGTCCCCGGGGGCGGGCGGGCCTACCTCGGATTTCCACACGACGTAGGCGGCGGGGCGAGGCCCGGTGGGCGAGGGCTGCCCCTTCCTCTGCTGCAGCCACCGGCGGGGCGAGGAGAAGATGCTGTTGGCGGGGCCGGCGGGGCCGCTGAGCGCCGAGGCCGAGGGGGTGCGGGCCAGGAAGGGCAGCTCCCAGCCGGGGCTCCGCTTCCCGCGGGGGCTCTCCTCGTCGAAGAGGGCGCTGCCCGGCGGCGACCGCTCCAGCGGGGTGCTTGGGGTGGAGAAGGAGGCCCTGGGGGGCGGCGGGGCGCCCCGAGGACCGCGGCGCTCCCCCGGGGGGCTGCCGGCGGCCCTCGCCCGCGGCGCCCGGCCCTCGCCCTCCTCCCGGCCGCCGCCGATGATGGCGGGGTCGAGGCTGCGCGTCTGGCGAAGCCTCCGCTTGGAGAGGCTCTTGGCGGCGGCGGGGGCGGCGGCGGCCGGGGAGGAGCAGGAGAAGACGCTGCTCAGCAGGCTCTGCGCCGACATCGCGGCGGCCGCTGCCCCCCCTGCCCGGGCACGCCGGGGGTCCCGGGGCTCTCGGCTGCCTCTGCCTCCGCGGCCCCCCGCCGCGGAGGCGCGGAGCGGCGGGGCTCTCGGGGCGGCCCCCGCGGCCGGGCTTAGCCCCCGGCGGCGCGGCCCGACGGCGGCACCGGGGGGCTCATGGCGGCGTCCGGCGCTTGGGGCTGCTCCGGGGCTGCCGCCGCCGCGGTCACTTTGCTGGGAGGGAGAGGGAGGGAAAGGGAGGGAAAAAGAAAAAAAAAAAAAAGTTACGAGAGAAAAGGGGAGGGAAAGAGGCAGCAGCGGAGCTTTTATCTCGGCTCGCCGCTGCCTGCCAGAGTCACTCCCCTCTCGGCCGCGATGCGCACGGGAGCCGCTCGCCGCCCCTCACCCGCCCCAAACTCGTGGGGTCCACGGGTGGCAGGTCCCGCCCGCCTTCCCCCGAGGCGGGGAGAGCCGGCCCTGGTGTGGCCCGCAGCCCGCCGCCGTCGGGGTCGGGGAGGATGGCAGCCCCGGCCGGGCTGCGCGGGGAGCGGGGCTGCTGCCGTCCCGGGCGCTGCTCCGGGCCGCCCCGACGGGGCGCTGCGGTCGCGCTGGCACCGTGCGGCTGCCTTTTGGGGAGGGAGGGATCGAGGAGCGAGGGACAGTTGTTTTTCGGAGCGATCGTTTCGGAGGTGCAGCCGGGGAAGAGCCCGGCCCTGACCCTGCCGAGCTGCAGCGCCGCGTTCCCCTCCCGCCGGCGTCCGCGGGGGAGCGCTGGGCTGTGGGACCCCCGTACTCTCCCCGGCCGTGTCGGGGAGAGCTGGTGTCTCCAGCGGAAACTTGCAGGAACAGGCAGGGTGCTCGCAGTGTACAGCACACGTCTGTAGGGCTACTGGGACTGGCTCTTCCACGCAGCTCCATCAGCAATTATGTTCTGGCCAAGTCTGTCTTTACATCCCGTGCCAGTTTGAGAGGGTGGTCTTACATACTTAACCACAAAAAACACCTATTTTGAGCACACACTCTGCTGCTGTCTGACAGCCTGTGCAGAGCAACCTCATGTGGACGTGAGTCCCACAGGCAGCATAGACTCATAGAACAGTTTGGGTTGGAAGGGACCTTTAAAGGTCATCTAGTCCAACCTCCCCTGCAATGAGCAGGGACATCTTCAACTAGATCAGGTTGCTCAGAGCCCACTCCAACCTGACCTTGAATGTTTCCAGGGATGGGGCATCTACCACCACAGATAACCCAAGACCTGTAACTGTTCTGCTGGGTGAGTGACGGCAGCAGAAAAAGGGAGCGGGATCAATGAAGCTAAGCCTTGCTAAAGCTAGACTCGCTTGATCCTCTCTAGACACTTTTCTCTGCTCGCTTTCCACACATAGGCAAGAAAACCTTCATCAGGAGAAAGGAACAAACTTGGGAAAGCCAAAACCGTTAAGAAATGCAGGAACAGAACTCACGCAGAGGAAGAATACCACAGAGCCCCACAACGGCTGGCAGTCCCTCAGCCTCAGGGTCTGACTCCTGCCCACCTCTCCCATCTGGGAACACTGAGTCCTCCCCTCACTGGGAGTTCACATCACAGTTCAACGGTGATGCTTGTAAGGTTCTTTCTGGAGGCCCCGCACCATTGTTTACTTACTGTTTCAACTTTATTAAGCTGCAGCTAACTGTTGGCTTCATGGGTGAGTTCAGATCTCTTGCTCTTTTGTCAGTGAGGAATAGAGCCATTACATTTTTCGAGATGAAAAGCGAAACACACAAACCCAAATCCTGGTTTGCTTCCAGACCTGAACTTTAATTTGTGGAGAGAGTGGAAGACACCTAGGGAGAGACTCGCCAAGAGCTCCAGTGTAAGTCTTGAGTCTCCCCTGTCTCAGATGAGCTCACCATCAGACTACTGATTCTTTGGGGCCTAGGCATCCTTCTTTTGACCCGAGAAACCACCATCTCCACAGTCTCCCCAAAAGTATTGCAGGTGACTCTTAAGATGCCTTAGAAAAAGTCTGGCTATTTTGCAAAAAAAAAAAAAAAAAAGCGCTCAAGCACAACACAAGGGTTATTTTCTCCTCATGCTGCATTTTCTCCTCAAGCCCTAGTGCAGGGTTGAGTTGTCCTCCCAGGTGTCCTGGAGCCTGTGCAGGCAAGTGCTCCATGGCAGTATTTTCTAGTTTCATCAATAGAGGGAGTAGACAGTTCTTTCCTTTGTGGCATTATTTAAGGTTCATGAAGAGAAACAGCACACTAGCCCTTCCACTTTCAAAGGGAGGTGTTCTGGTTTTATGTAATTTTTCCAAATGGGATTTTTTTTCTCCTTTTGTCTGAAAAGGAGCTTTTCCCCCTTATTTTAATAGACTGTTCTATTGCCTAATTCCAAAGCCTGCTAGTTCCTCCACAGCTAGGGTTGCAGCTGTTTCTGTTTAAAGCTTCATTTTGCCTCCTCATTAATGCCTTCAATAAGGTCCCATGCTTGAGACTAAAAAGAAGGTCTGAAGCATAAAACAATGATCCGAGTTTGTTTCTGCGGTTCTGTGCCCATGCTCGCAATTTGGTTTAGAGAGACATGTCTCCAATACAGATTTACAGTCGTGTGGCTCCAAATATTCACTTTGCTCCTCTACAGACGTATCATCGGAACATGAAGGGACAGGAAAACAGGAGGAAAAAAGGCAGGTGAGGAAATTCGGAGCTGAAATCACATGAGGAGGAGAGAGAACAATGACTCCTGCCTCCAAAATCCACTGGGAATGGTTCCTGCCATTCTCAGTAAGGTGCATTGCCCGCTGTGAAGAGCTGATACTCTTGGGCACAGACAGCTGCCAGCAGGCAAACCTCCAGGTGCCGACTCAGATCCTTACACACCGCACACACAACCTGTGAAAGGAAACAGAAACACTGAGGTAAGTGCAATGTTAGGAGCACATGTCAGCTTACAAGTAACTCCTCTAAATGGAGTGGGGGAAAAGCATTCTTACATCCACCTACTTCAGTCCAGGTATTACTATTGCCTGGCTGGTTTTCTCCATGAGAGCCCTCATGAAAAACTGGAGGGTAGGTTTCATCAGACAGAGACATGGAGAATCATCACAGCTGCGACTCATTGAGCAAAGCCAGCACATGCATAGAGATGCTTCGCGTAGGCGACTTCACTACCTGTCTTTGCTGCTGTCTATCTTCCAGGGGCAACAGCAATATAAGCACTTATTGATTATTTCTTAAGATGTTGTTTATCATCACTATTAACTGCATTGTTGTGAGACCTGGCAGCACCACCCATGCAGCTGGGCTCCAGGGCTCTGGTGGGCACTCTAAAAGTGCAGAACGAAAAGATGGTCCTAGTCCCCAAGCCTTAATACTAACCTCCAGCCAAAAGGTATCAGAGGTGTAGCCGTATAAGCAGAGGAATGGCGAGACAATACTACTTGACCATCAGTCCTTCTCTGTTGGTCATCAGCCCTTCTCTTCTGAAGCAAAGCTGTTTGTGTAACTGCTCTCTGTAAAGCTGCAATAGCAGTCAAGGAATTGGACAGTCCTTCCTGGAGCTGGGAGTAGCAGTATAGACGGTGGATGTGCTGGAGTTGGAAAGGCTTTCCTAACAGTTTGCGCTGTCATTTTTTTTTTTTTACAGTGAAAGCTTAAATCCAGTGAGGGTGTTTAGTCTTTGTACTGCCTTATGCAGTAGTCGGCTGACTGACTGCAACGTGAAAGATCTCTCCTCAGCTTTTCAAGTCTGTATTTCTGAAAGTGAGCAGTAGTGATACGGATCAATAATGCAATAGAAATTCAGAAATATTTTGAGGGATGAATGCATTTGACATTTGCGACTTTCCAGTCATCGGTTTTATTCTGAAATACCTTCAGTGTTAGCTCACAGGGTAGGAGTATAGAAGCATTGCCTGGGCGTACATACAGGCATGGCGCTTGGGAAGCCGAAGCTCAGCTGTTGGTGTAACTGGCAAAGGATGTCAAGGGCAAAAAGAACAGCTTCTACCACCACAGTAGCGTGAAAGAATGTAAAAGGAAGGTGTGGGACCTCTGCTGAAAGCAGCAAGTAACTTAGTGTCAACAGGTGGAGAGACAAAGCTGAGGTACTCAGTGCCTTCCTTGTCTTGATCTTCACCAACCATTTTGCTGTTATTATTTCTTCAGAATTTATTAAGCATAAGAAAAGCAAAGCCACTCTTTTACCTTACTGTTTTCTTACAGAAGACTTCCTACCTTTGTAATTCCTGGGATTTGATTTTTTTTTTGGAACAAAAAGACTTCTGTCTTAAATTTATCTCTTCCAGTTTTTCTGTGAAGACAGAAGAGCTGCAATGTTTTTTACAGAACTTTTCTCTATATTACAGTGGAAGTGATCTGTGGGCATTTCAGCATAGGTGAAAGGTGCTCCTCCAGAAGAGAAAGTGCTACAGAAGAGTTTGCGGAAGCAGCTGGGCAGTGGGTGCGTTAACTTCAGTCCACACAAGGAGCCAGCACCCAGCTTTGGCTCCTGTGGTGTCTGACCTTTGCCTAGGTGGTGATCAAGTGCTGCCGTGGCCTGGTCCTGTTTCTACAGAGGCCACCGTGCTGCTTGGCAGTGACCTCGGTAAGGCGTGTACGGCTGAGCCATAGAAACTGTTCTGATGTGACTAGAAGGGAAACTGCCTGTAGGGCTGCATCCCCCATAAAGTCCTCACGTTCCCCTATTTCTTACCTGGCAGGGGACTCTGCGGGTCAGTCACCATGACACCCTGAGGAGTCTTGGCAAGTGTTTGCCCAGATTGGCTACCTAGTGCTTAGCTAGGACAGCACCCTTAAAAGGAAAAAAATAATCAATTTTCTATAAAGAGAAAAAGATGCTCATTTACACTGAAAGGGAAAAGTGATGGAATGTCATTACTCCTCTGAATATTCACTGTACTGAAGCGGTAACAATGACATGAGTGACTGCTACTGTATAGCTACTATACAGTAGTATAGCTAAAAATATAGTTAATATATATATTGTGTATCTATATAGACACTGTAGTTATATACACTATACATATAAAAACCTATACTCTCTCTATATATATCTATAGTATATCTATAGTATCTATATATATCTATAGTGTATATATAGTATGTGTCCATATATAAATACACACTATATATGTAGAGTGTATATATAGTATATATACTATATATACTATATATATACACACTATAGATAGTACCTATATAGTGTATATACTATATCCAATACATATAGTATATATACTATATATATACACACGCTATAGATAGTAAATATATGGTGTATATACTATATCCAATACATATAGTATATATACTATATATATACACACTATAGATAGTACATACACATTGTATATACTATATCTAATACATGTATGCCCCAAGCCCAGCACGTAAGCACCAAACCCTATAAACCCAGGCGACATCCCGGGGACCGCTGCACCCGCCGCCTCACGGCGGGCCGCCCGCCGAGCTGCGCAGGCACCGCACGCCCGGCCGCGGCAGCGGGCTCTCGCCCCGGCTCCTCTCACCCGGGGCTGAGCCGTGCGGGACCGGGACCGGGACCGGGACCGGTATCGGTGTCGGTGCCGGGGCGGGGCGGGGCGGGCGGGGCGCTCGGAGCCGCGGGGAGGGAAGGGGCAGGCCCCGCCCCGCCCCCGCCGGCCCCGCCCCCGCCGGGCCGTAGCCCCCGCCCCCCGCCGCGCGCCCTGCCCGCAGCCGCCGCCGCGCTGATGCCACGTGGGAGGCGGCGGAGCCGCCGTCGGCGCCGGGCCGGAACCGCGGCCCCCCTGACGCTGGGGACGGCCCTCGCCGGGCGCCGGGAGGAGGGGAGGTCGCGGAGCCCCCGGGACCGCGGCGGCATCGCCGAGACCCGATGGGTGCTCGGTGCGGTGGCCCCCGGTTCGCGGCTCGGCCTCCCGGGCCTAGAGGCGCTGGCGGCGGCGGCCGGGCCTAGGGGCGGCTCCCCGCCCTGGGCGGCGCCCTCGCTGCTCCAGGTGCCGGCGGCGGCCCAACCGGCCCCGCGGCGGGAGGGCAGTGACCTGCCCGCCGGCGCGCCGGCCGCCCTGGCCGTGCTGCGCCTCCAGCCCGGCGCCGAGGGCTCGGCGCGGGCGGCGGCAGCGGCGGCGGCGGCCGGGGCCGCGCCGCGCCTGCGGACCGTCTACGTGAACCCGCGCTGGCTGGAGCGGCAGGCCGCGCTGGGGGCGGCGGCGGCGGCCAGCAGCCCCTGCGCCGAGGCGGCGGCAGCGGCGGCGGCGAGCGGCGCGGCCGGGGGCCCGGCGGCGGCGGCGGCCGGGGCCGCTGCGGCGGCGGGGCAGGGCGAGGCGGCGCCGGCGGCGGCGCCGGCGGTGGAAGCGGCGGCTACCCCTTACGTGGGGCTGCGGCGGCCGCTGGGCTACAAGCTGGCCAAGGCCACCAAGGAGCGGATCTGGCGGGGGGAGTTCATTGACCTCTTTTCCTTGCTCCACACAGAGCTGGCCCCCGAGCACGGCCCGCGCCCGGGGGACACGCTGGACCAGTGGGTCTCGGCCTTCCTGGTGTACGCCAGCGTGCTGTGCGAGAAGCACCCGGCGCGCTGCGGGGCCATGTTCAAGTACCTGGACACCATCCGCAAGCTGCACGCCACCTACGGGGGCACCTCGTGGATGAACTACGACGAGGACTTTCGGCGGCGGGCGGCCAAGGACCCCACCTTGCCCTGGGGGGACGTCGACCTCGACCTCTGGATGAAGTGGATGGCGCCCCTCAAGTCCCTCGTCAGCAGGCAGCCGCGGGCTGAGGGCGAGACGCAGGCCTCGCCGGCCCCGCCGCCGCCAGCACCACCACCGCCACCACCACCGTCCCAGAGCCCCAAGCAGGAGGAGAAAAGCCAGGTGTGACGGGCCGGCGGCTGCGGCGGCGCGTTTTCCCGCTCCCCTGGGCGGGCACGGTGACCCCTCAGAGGGGACGAGAGAAGGGGGAGGTTGGGGTGCCCTCGAGTCGGTTGGCAGCTCCCGCTTCATAGCGCTAATGCATAACTCATGCTAACTGTGTAATCAGCGAGGCATGGGGCCATACCTGCCAGGGCCACACAGGTGTCCGGCTGGCCACCGTGGGAGGTGTGTGGGCATCGCTGGAGACAAAAAAGCGCCCTCTCAGCAAATAATTGTTTGTAGCATTTGTTGCTCTGGTCACTAGTAGTTCATAACCCCAGTAATTCCCTCCTCTGCTACATACCTGCATTTTCGTTTAAGACATCAGAAGAATGATGTGGGTTTTTTTCACAAGTTGCCTTTGAAAAATTAACTTTCTCAGCAGTACAGATACCCACATGTAAGACAAAGAGTACCGGCTCTACAGTTACTATGGGAGCATGTGGTAGTTGCAGGCTGTGTGGGAGGCCAGAAAAATTGACGTGAATAAAGCTAAACTTCAATATCAATGGCTGTAGCTTGCAAGTTCACTGTGATTTGGAGATTTAATCTACTTTGGGACTCAGTAGATTTAATGTGTAAATTCTGTTCTCTTTTGTGGGGAAGGATGGTGGGTGTGATTCGGCGAAGTAGGGAATATTTTGTGTATGTTAAGGATTTTTTTTCATTACAGGCATCAAGTGTCACTGAATTGGCATAACCTCTAATGTACATGGGCAGATCTACCCTCTCCAGCGCCTGAGCTGTGACAGCGAGCTCTGCCAGGACAAAGGGCTGCCTGCCTGTATTAGGGGTTGTGCTGCTTCTCTTATACTGGTGGCTGTAGTCTGTCAAATCTCCAGCACAGAAAATGCTAAACAACATTGATTTTCATGCTAGCTGAATGATGGTTGGGAGATTTTGTTATATTGGCTATACTATATTTATTTCTAAGCAATGTTTTTAGGACCGTAGGAAGAACCTTTGTGTTCCTGAAGGCTTTTATTTTGCCAGCTCATCAGATGCTGTGCTGCCCAGGGATTGTCAGCACAGAGGAGTGGCTAAATTGTCGGACTTGGTTTGCCTGATCTGGAAAGGGAGGACCCTTTTTCAGGGCATCTGCAAGCGTTTGGTGTGCCACACCAAATCCTGACTTGGGTACCTGTCGAAAGTGACTTCTCTGGGCTGATGTGCAATAAAGCAGGGAAGCAAACACCACATAGTGGATAGTGTAACGGGTCCCAGTGCAGGCCTTGTGGCCTTGATGCCTTCTGCAGTTGATGCTCTAGATTTATGCAGCTTGTTCTGCTGTCTCTCTTTAGATTTGTCTGTTCTCAAGAACAACAGCATAGTTCTTGTTTTGCTGCAGATCTTATGTGAGCACCGGCCGGGCAGTGGCTCATAGCTTTCATCTCATCTGAGACTGGATCTTCAGCTTGTCACGTTAACCAGACTTGTAGCTTCTTCCACAGTAGCTGGTCTGTCAGCGCTGAGCTTTGCACTGTTGTCTGCTGAGGCACCAGAGGTCTTGGTCCCCTTTGGTTTTGTGCAAATTTCACAGTTGATTTTTAGCAGTGGCACTGAGTTTTTTTTAATCCTCCCCACCTGGAAGAAGCAAACAGAAATTGTGTAAAGAAAAATTAAACATGTTTATTTTAACTAAATAGGTTACAAAATACCGAAAGTTTAACGTTTGTAAAAACAGTAGCGCTTTTAGCAGCATAATGGAAAGCAAAAGTAAAAGTTGTGCAATTGTTCAATGTGGGTTCAACCGCCTTTCTATTATTAGAGCAGTTTTTAATTGGTAGCACATAGTCTTTTATAACTGTTTTTAAAAGTCCTTAACTGAAATAATGGTTTGAGCAGCTGTTCAATGTAGATGAAGCCTAGGACAAAGCATGAGTTTATCATTTGCAAGGCAGCAGCAAGGAAATGTTGCTCTCTTGGAGGTGACCTGTGGGTTCCCTGCGCACCTCCCCAGCTCCTAGCAAGTTCTAATTATGTTGTGTAAAACTACTTCAGAGAAATAAGATGCAACTTCATGTTTGGGCAAAAGAATCAGAGAATTAAACCAGCGTTGGACAGAACCTAAGCTTTTCCACATTCATGCTGTCAAGAGGAAAAGGAGATGTTTTACAAAGACCTTTTCTTCCCAAATGCTTGAACTGATTTTGTTTTCATAATTTGAAGGGATAGCATTAGGCAGCCTGACTGGATTTCATTTCCCCTTTCAGTTAAAGGCTCCTTAAATTTCAGCTTGATGTAGTGCCTGTATCTCTGGTTCTGCAGTTCCACAGAAGATTAACCAGTAAAAACAAAGTCAGGGAAAACAAAGTGTCGGGTTTGAAGCTAGCTGTCCTTTATAAGGCACCGGTGAAGAGCTGTGACTTTGCTTTACACAGAAAGAACAAAGCAAGAAACCCTAGTTTTAGTTTCACTATGATAATTGGCACGCGTGTAGGATAGCTGAGATAGATTCCTGCAAATTTATGTTTGCGTTAACTTCAGACAATTCTCAATTTTTTTTTTTCCAGACTCCATGAAAACAGAAGGCCAGTTGGGATGGCAGTCAGACTAAGTGGGTGAGTTTATATATAAAACTGACTAACTTTGGATTTTAAATATTTGCAGATTTGTTAAATACAGAATTTCTTATTGGTGCCAACAGCCTGACTCCGTTGGTGTTTAAGTGGAGCTCTGGTATTCTAGTGCATTCTTTTACCTCTGCTTCTGTTGCGTTGCAAGCTGTGCTAGAGAAGACGTAGGAAATTCATTTTACCCAATCAGCAATGTTAACAATGGACTACAAACCTGCAGAGCAAGCCAGTTTGCTGGAAAACAGGAATTCCTGCAGCGCAGCACTTGTCACAGACTATCCAAAGAGGGCAAAGATTCAGGAAGGTGAATAAATTGAACATTGGTTGAATGAGGTCAGGAACAGTCTCCCGGAGGAGAACCCTGCCCTAAAATACTTGTTTGAAAGTATAAACCAATTCAATGTGCAGATTAACCCTTCTCATTTGAGCAAACTTGTGTGCAATCCTGGATCTTTGCAGATCACAACCGGACACTTCAAAAACCTATGTACTATATTTGTTTAAAAGAAATAATAAATCATACCTTGTCTTGTTACAGCTGTTATTTTTACCATTTCATTGAGAATTTCTGCAACATAAATGTGTATTTGACTTGAAACAATATCATCCACTTGGTATAATAACTCAGGTTGTCAACAGAATTATTCTGTGAGGCTCAATATCGCCTCTCCATTCTTCTCTGAAAAATGCATTAACCGTTGCTGTCATTGCCAGAAATCAGTTACAGCCCAATTGTGCATTACAAAATTCTTGATCAAGTATAATAATTGACCTACATTATTATTCTGTTTTTATCCTGGTAGAATACTTAAGATCCTGAGCATCAGACTAGAGCTTTGTAGTCTGGTGTTCATGAAAATAATATTCATCGGTTCATGGTTTAATCGTTCTACATCTCAGTATTTTGTTTTCTTTTCCTTTTCCCTTGCATACTAGGGAGTATGGTCAAGGTAATGCTATGATCCAGTAACGCGCATGATGGTAAGGGTATGCCTTTAGTTGTTTCAGGAAAAAGCTACCGTTATCTGCTCTCCTTTACCTTTCTTGGCAGTTTCAATAATATGCATAACATGAAGTGTTTGTAAATTGATATTAAACTGTTTGTGACTTCACCTAAATAAATTTTTATATATAAATGCTGTTCTTAATCTTTGCCTTTTTTTTTTTTTTCCTCCCTTGTTCTTATATTGCCACTTCCTCTTTTGTAATCACTTTTTTTCCATCACCTGACCTTTTACAAAATTTCTGGTCTTCAGTTATGGAAGCACAGCCGTGTTTTAACTATCGACAGAAAACAAATCAGCCTTTGAAATTTGCTTTCAGTATTTTGCATAAAGGCTCGATAATGTTCCAATGGTAGTTGTCGTAGCTTATTCGTCTTTGATAGTTGTTGAGACAAGGATACATATCAGGCCTTGATCTGTCTGAAAATGAAATAGCTGCTGTACTGAAATACCAGTATTTCAGTGGCCTCTAAACTGGGACTCTGATCCAGTGAATGCTGAGATGTCAGCATTCAACACTGTAGAATATAGAGCAATTTTACAGAAGAAATTAGAAGTTATAAAAATACTTTTCCTTTTTGAGAAGGGGCTGAAGCTCAGTAATCAAATCACTCATGCCATTTTTCTATGGTCTTTTTTTTTTTTTTTTTTTTTAAGAAATCAGAACTCCATTACTCGCTTGTCCATGATGTATCTCTTCACTATCATTGCTACACACAGACCATTGCGGGCATCCCCTCCTGAGGAAGTGCTGTAATCGTGGCAGGATTTGAGGGGAGGCATGGGAAGCGGGGGATGTGGAGCAAGGAAGGACGAGCAGACGTTGGTCTCCTCAGTCCCACTGATGAATTGCACAAGTGTGGGTCTTAACCTACTGACTCAGAGCAGAAAAGCAGCAACGGTTTTGTTTTTCTTGTCCTCTTTTTGAGCAGCGTGCCCAGCTGGAGTCTGAAACACTTCCTAATGTTCCTGGCCGAGTCCTTCTGCCAAGAATTTGTTGGGTTTGTTTGTTATTCTCTCCAGCCTTCGTACAGTCTGGTGCCCTTCCTGGCACTCCTGTCACCTCCCAGTTTCCTGGTTGCTACTGGTCCTGGGTTGGACCACCCTGTCTTCTGCATCTGCTGTAGATAATTGCCAGGGCTCTGTCCTGTTCTCCAGTGTCAGCGGCTGCTTTAAAATTGCTTCCTGCTTTCATAAAGAAACTTGCCTTTCAAATTACTAGCAGTGGCGTTTTAAAACGTGGGACTTAACACCACCCCTCTTTTATTTTTTTTTAATATTTTTTTTTTTTAATTCTTCATGAACTTGGCCTTCATCACTGTCGTTGAGCCACCCAGTAATTTCACTGTGGCACTCGCGCATCCTTGCTTTGGGGTTTATTGCTGCATGTATGCTTTTCCCCCTCATTGCTGTGCTATAAGCTTCTGCATGAAATTTCCTTGTCCATTCGTTTCTCCTTAAAAGTGTTGGGCTTCAATGGGTTTCTTTCCAATTCCAACAGGTAGTTACTGCATGGGTTTGTGTATGTCATTGACGCTGGGTGAATCCTGCCTTGACAGCTCCCGACGTTGCCTTGTCCTTGTTGAGTCAGCGTGCTGGCTGCATCGAAAGGGTGGTGCAGAATTGCATGTCCTCGGTTCATCCCTGATTTATGAGTAGGTTTCTTTCGGTGATGATAAGCTAAACTTGCTGTCATTTACACGGTACGGCAGGTAGCACGGAGATTTCGAAGATGCCTGCCGTCTGAAAGCAGACATTGAGGATAAACCTTTAACTAAGTAATGCCTGAAGATAGAGAACACGGTGGGGAAGAGGCTTAGTGTGGAAATGAACCACGATTCTGTTATTCTTTCAGTAACTGTGATCTGCAGCGGAAATCAGTGATACACAGGCAATTTTTTTATACTCTTTCTGTAAGTCCTATTACTTAGCATGGGGTGGGTGCTCTCTTTTCAGCGTTGCTGCAGTTTCTTATGCTTTTCTTAAAAACTCTTGAGCGTTTGTACAAAGTTGCAGCAAAGCTTTTCACCAGGACTGATGGAATTTCAAGTTGGGAATACTTGTAAAATGTGTGGGAATTGATTTGTTTGGGAGGACCAGCATCTTACGGAAAAAGCAGTTTTCTGTGAGTTGAGTAGAATTAAGTAGCGTGTGCTTTGGGGGGGTAATTTCAGATAAGTTTATTGTTAGGGATTTCTAGCGAGACAGGATTTTTTTTTTTTTTCCACAGATGTGCTTTTTCATGTGCTGGATTAACGTGCATTGTTATTACAAAGAGCAAATTAAAACCAGTGCAGCGTGACTCTTGCAGCACAAAATGTGTTGCAACTTGGAAAGGGATGAAGCTAAATTACATGTCTTTGAGGAAGCTGACACGACTTGTTGAGTTTAGAGTTGAGCTTCAGCAAAGGTGGAGTCAAATAAATGGTATATCCAGCTTCCACCTGTGTGCAGCAGTTAGGTTGGAGGTAACTGCAGCAAATGAAAAAATGAGATGGTGTTAGTACGCTTCTGGCCTTACTAGTATAACAATGTGTCTTTAAAGGTAAGATGACAGTAGAACATTTTGCACATGCGGTAGCCTGTCGCAGCTGAGCAAAATTATTACTTCTGAAGTCTGATGGTCTCTTCAACGTGAATTCCGATTTAAGCTTAAAACCGTTGCTTTCCCGTCTTCCTCTTTCTCCCATCATCTCACCAACTTGTTTTCTTCTTCATAAAAATCCGGTGAACGCAGCAAGCATGTCCTGAGGGTCAGCCGTGAGATCAAGCAGTGTCTGACAGGACTGTCTGCACGTACGGAGCCTTTCGCCCCTGTGTACGTAGTTTTAGCGTGAAGAAATTCAGTGTGTGTCTAAGCATGGCTGGATGGAGTGTACGCGGGAGGCTCCCCGGCTGCCTGCAAGGCTCGTGTGTTTTTGAGAAGCCGGTGGCGTTGGCAGCAGGTCTTTCTGTCCACTCCTGTGGTAAAATCAAAATGAAAAGCCCAGAGACTGTTTGTAACCATTGAGGGGAGGGAGGGATGTGAGTCAGTGCTAACAGCCTAGATGTTTGTGGAAATGTTGCCTAGTGAAGTTATCAAACATTTTTTTAGGTCATATGTTTAATAGGGACTGCAACTATTGATAACGTCTATGTTTTGTCAGTCTATGTTTTGTCAGTTCTTTCTACAAAGCGATTATGTCCCTGAAATTCTAAAGCTAGATCTTACTTTTCCCCTCTTGTTTTGGCACTCAGGTTTGACTATTGCCCTACCACAAAGTTCAGTGTGCATTAGTCCAGCCCAATACAGCACATACGTTATTACCCATATATTCTTCTGGGTCCAGCCCTCTTTTTTTTTCTGGTGTTTTTTTTTTTCTTTTTCCTTTTTCCCCTGGGAATTTTTGTCAAAACCAGTTGGCATCTTATCTTTGCAGTTTGGCAGTTCACTGGGCAATCAGCTAAGTGGCAGCTGAGATTTAAAAAGCAGGAACATGTTTACAGTATCTTACATATTGGCAAACTTAAAATATTTCAAGAAGTACTTTTACGTTTTTGTCGGATATTGCTCTTTCTTTACTTCAAAGAACACTTTCTTCTTCCCAGTGTCTCAGTGCAGTGTTGCTGCGTTAGTATTTCCAGCGTAGCAGGGGAACGTTTACATCCAAACAAAAATTCTGTTTTCTTTGAATTTTTTAATTGCAAACATAAAATCCTTTCCATAACCCAGTCACTGTTAGATTGGGTTTTTTTTTTCTTGGTTCTGTACAAAGTCTAAAACTTGGATCACATTCAGTTTCCAGTTTTTTATTTTCTGAACCATGTAATATGAGTGCTGCATCTGCACCTACATCAGCAGATATAGAAGAGGCCACTTGCCGCTTAAGATGTCAGTCCTCACGATCTGAAGTCAAGAATGGCTGTTTACAAACAGAAATATGGCTTACGCTTGCTTCAGATATTATAAGCGCCGTCCGCATCCGTGGTGATGTTCAAAGTGTCCATAAATGCCCTATATTATCCCAAAATACGAGGTTACATGAAGTTATGAGGCTATTATGACGTCTCAGCCCGTGACTGTGTGTGGCTTGTTCTGCAGAGGCAGCCATAGGCAGTTAAAGGGCCGGGTGTGCTGGTGTTAGTTGGTGGGGGCTGTTTAGTTGATAAACTGCAACACAACATGGTGGCAGAGGACCTGGACTGTGTCTTCCCCTATAGACATTCCTTGGCATAAACAGAGACATCACGGCTCCTCGAAATGGTGTAACGCGGACCAAGAGTTTGTACCTCCCCTGCCTGAACTTTCCACCCCTCCACTTGGGCTTTCTGTTGTTTATCTCCCACCATATCTCCCTCGTCTCCTCTGGGGTTTTTTCGCTCCATAACAGTCAAATGTCGCTCATGCCCGTGTTTGGATGGAAGAAATACCACCAGTACATGCAGATGGTTCCCTACCGGGTACGCATCTCCCATGGATGGTCCATACGGTGCTAAGCAAAAAGATTTTTTTTCCCCTTCGTGCTGTGGAATGAAGTTTATACAAGTACTTAACAGAGGTGCTGGGATTACAAATGTTAGCAAACCTGGATTCTTGAGAATAAAAGAAAGATCAGTTCAAAGTGGGGAAATCTCTGAGGGTGCTTTTGCTCAGGGCATGCAAGTGTCTTATCTTGCTGCGCTTGGTGTGACTGCGCAGCTAATGAGGGACTCGAAGCAAGAGGCTTCTCAAAGTGCTGTGGGTTGGGAGGAGAAGCCTTTCATTTTCCTTTTTTCCGTGTCGTTTCCCTTGTTTCTCCCTCACCAACAGTCTCCCAGGCCAGAGATGTGACTTTGTTATCAAGTACTGGTGGACACCAGGGGAAATCTCACTGCCATTACACTGGATTGTTGGGAGAAGGGAGTGAGTTTACGTCTGTAAGAACAGGGAGGTTTTCCAGAAGCAGCACAATAAATTTGGTGGTATTGACGGGCAAAAAAAGTGACTTCAGGAGACCCAATCTGTCCATTGCTTTGCTGTTTAGGAAAAGAAGATTCAGCTACCCAGCTTAATGCGGTATCGGCCAGCAGAAAAGCTGTGGGCAGAGAATCTCTATGAGGTTCGGTACCAGAGAGTAAATGTGCCTGTTGTTACTGCTGTAGGTGCGTTGTCAGCCCCTATATGAGCAGAAGAAGGAGCCCTGGCCAGCAGGTGAAGCTACCCAGGTGATGCTGACCCACCGTGGAAGTGGTTACAGAGCTGCGCAGCTCAAGAAGGGAGCTTAAAAGATCACTCCTCTTCTTGTGCCTTAGCGTGCTTTTGGGGAAAAAAAAAAAAAAAAAAAAAAAAAGGCACAAAAAGTACTTTCATTGTATAACTGGAATGTGCAGCAAATAATAACAACATATAAGCTACAGTTGCAAATACTTTTTGAGAGGAGAGTGGGTGGTATCTGGTATGCACCATTTCCTAAAACATGCATTTTGTATTTTAAACATTTTGATTGCATGCATATGAAAAGGAATAAAATTGACTCTTTCAGTATAAATAAGGTAGAGAACAATACATTTTACCAGCCTGGTAAATTACTTAAAATGTTCTGTGGTTCTGTTAGCAAGCATTTAAAAACATTGGGGTGGTTTTTTGTCAGTGCTCAAAACACCAAAAACAAACTTTTAGGGTGTCACAACACTGTTGCACTGTTGAGAGCAGCACAAGTTGCTTGTGGCCCTGAATATAAGTAATCTCAGTTGTTCCCTGTCAGAAGGGAGAGGAACGGATAAGCATATCCTTCACCTGCCTCTTGTATGAGGAAGCTGTTAACATGGAGTGCTTCCCAAAGTGGAGAAGCTGAGAACAAGACCTTGGGGTCTCCTGGTTCCCAGCAACTGGATTGCTGGGCTCCGAGATACACGGTAGCTTTCTGCTCCTCTTCATCTCTCCAGCCCAAAGTCTCTGAATAAGCAGTTTCCCCAGACCGTGGAAATGAAAAAACTCTTCTTTTTTTGTGTTTTTCTGGTGTTCCTGCAGCTTCAGTCTTGACATTGTGTTGCTGCTGTGAGAGGGAATCGCTGGAAACGAGAAACAGGGGAGGAGGGCTGGTGGAGATGTTTCCTCATGAGTGTAAAAAAAGTGCAACAAATGCCACTAAGCTTTCCTAAGTCCAGGAAATGTTGGTTATAGCTTGGTTCTTTATCTCACAGTGGTGGAGGACCAGAAATGGTAAACCTGCTTATGGCTATATCTTGTGTTGCCTGACAGCAGGCCCTGTATATCATCGCAGAGTGGGATGGGCAGGGGAGGATTTGGCTGTGGCAGGAGGAGAAAATTATTTGACGGAACGTGTCCTGGTGAGATGGCTGATGCTGTGGCTTAGCCTGGCAAGCCACGAGACAGCAAAACATATCTCACTTCTCTTTCAACATGCAGAAGTGACTTTCTTGAGATGGGGTTGTTGCCTTGAGCATGCGTGTGCCTGTTTGATGTAGTGAGTGTTTTAAAAATAGTGTTGCAAATGCTGGGCCTGAACAAGCAAGAACCTGGAAAGCTTCGAAATGTTGTTACCTCTATGTAGCTTCTGTTAGTTTGCTCTGCTCAAAACTACTGTTGATTAAATTAACGTCTGTATGGCTGTTTTAATGTCTGTGAAGTTCCGCCGCAGGTTTCCAGTGGTGTTATTGATTAATTACTTCATGAACAACGAGTAAATGACCTGTTCTCCTGATTTGGTTCCCCCTGCCTGTGGGAGAAATGCCATTGTGAAAAGGAGAGCGATTTCAGATATCACGGTGAAGGCTAGAGTCATTTAGGAAACCCCATGTGGAGCGTGCCATGTACCTGATCCTCCCCTCTCTGCTGCTGCACCCTTTAAAAACAGGCAGGGCCAGAGTCAAAGAGCCAGCAGTAGCCTGGTGGGCCAGTGAAGGAGAGCAAGCCCTTTGAGATAACAAAGGTAAGGATGGGAGAGTTGTCTTCATAGTTAGTTAATGATGTCCATTCACCTATGATGTCCATTTTAAGGATTTGGGGGAAGCAGGAAATGCACTCACACCACATCCTAGTATTTACACAGGACTCCAGAAACAGGACAAAGTTTGGGTATGGCTATAGATTCCCTGCTTTTCCTCCTTGTCTCCCTGCCGTGCCTGCCGCGGAGGCTTTGGCAGGAGGAAAGGGTCAGTTCACTGCCCCCATTCCCCGTGATGCCTGGGCTGTGGTGCTGGAATGGTCGTTAGTGCTGCTGGGAGAGAGCTGGGGTGAACTGTGGCCGAGGGCTGGTGGGAATGATACGGAAAATTAACGGGTGCTGTGCCAGGGCTGCACCGTGATCGCCTGAGCTCGTCTTGCTGTGGGAGCCAATGGCAGAAGCAGGAATTTAGTTTATGTCTAGAAAAGATGAGTTTTACAAATTTCATAGAATCATAGAACTGCCTAGGTTGGAAGGGACCTTTCAGATCGAGTCCAACCATCAACTTAACACTGGCAAAGACCATCACTAAACTATATCTCTAAGCGTATGTCTACCCGTCTTTTAAATACCTCCAGGGATGGCAACTCCACCACTTCCCTGGGCAGCCTGTTCCAATGCTTGATAACTCTTTTGGTGAAGAAGTTCTTCCTAATATCCAATCTTAACCTCCCAAGCATTGGAAATTGTGACTACAGAGGTACAGGAGGCTGGAGAAAACATGGTCAACAGTAAACTACAAGAAATACTCTTTACTGGAAGCCTTTTTCAAACAGTAAGGAAACAGCAAAGCCTGTCAGCCTTTGCTGCGTGTCATGCTAAAGACAGTCAATACTGAGAGATGGGTCAGAAATGATAAAGATGCCTTGTACAGGTCAAATTGTTGTGTGGCATATGAATATTTCTTCACTGTGATATTTCCTGTTGCAGTTTCTACTCCAGTCGTTGTCCCGGAATTACTTTTTTTTTTTTTTTTTGACTAGGCGTTCCCAGGGGGCAGTCAGCAGCGATACCCTGAGTAGAAACTGTGTAGAACCCTCCAAGCTATATTCTCGGTTTATCTTCCATGCGTGCTACTTTGCTTTCATGTGCTGGATTTTACCTACTGTTGTTCTGTGTAGTCTGACAGTTTGCAAGGGCCCTTTGCAGTTTCTCAGCATTTCCCCCTTAAAGATGGACTGTTCACCCTGCATAACTTTCAAATACCCAGTATTCCTTCTTATTTCTTCTGGATGAAGTTGCTTTCAACAGCTCTAAATACCTCTGCTAGGTAGTGGGCAAGAGAAACTCGACTCCTGTGTCCTCGAGTTTATTTTGTTCCTGTTACGTCTCTTGTCCTCTGAGACACCGTGCTGTTCTTTACAGTACAAGCTTCTGCTTCTCCTTTTTCTAAAACAAAGCTTAGCCACCTGACCTTAGATTCAGCATTATGCCAAAAAAATATCTCTCAACCCATTTTGTTTAAAGTGAAGCTGCTCCTCCTGCAACTATATGAACATTACCCCAATTTTTCTCAACAGATGGGCCCCTTATGTTCAGCATCACACCTGTGTACCTTTATTACTACATTTATTTATAAAAGTATTTCCAATAGAGTGTTTTCATTGTTGAAGATGTTATTTTAACAAGTTGAAGCATCAGAAAAGTTGTTTCTTTTTTCCTGGAAAATGGCAATTTCTATAAAACAGAAAAGTACTGAAAACCCATCTCAAGTATATTAAGATTTCTTGCTCCTTTTTAATCCATGAAAGGAAAATGGATTAATCTAGGAATTTGCACAGAAATTTCTCTGACTTTACTGCAAAGCCTTGGAAGTACATTATAATTGTCTTGTCATGCAACTTGTTAATGCACAAAGGTGTGTGTGCTAACAAAAAAAATTAGTCTTGGCATTTACATTAATGGAGATGGCCTGCAATACAAGTGGGATTTTTCAAAGCATTATTAAACCAGAAATTTCAAATCATTCCTCTTTTTTTTTTTTTTTTTTTTTTTTTAACTTAGAGGATAACCAGATTGATGTGAACCAATTAATTTCTGGGACTATATTTGTAGCACTATCTTTAGTTTCTATTTTGGTGGTCCGTCTTGGAGCCAGACTTTTTTTATTAACTTGGAGTTTTTCTGGCACAATGTAAGAACAGCTCTGTTTTATTATTGCTAACATTTTGCAAAATCTCCCTTCAGAGCAAGCAGACTCTTCTAAATTAACCAATGCTTGTGCAGTTATCTTCTGCTTCTTACAGAACCACAGCTGAAAGAAGCAATTAAAAAGCTTGACTGCCACTTTAAACTTGGACTTTAATCTGTATTTAACACAAATAAACTCCCATTTCAAGACTGTTTGATGCAGCCCTGTCAATGTTAATCGTATTTTTGGGTGTGTGTGGACTGTAGGATCTAGCACTTAGAGATTTAGAAATGACGGGCTCCCATACAAGTGTTTCCAGATGGTTGGATTTTTTCCTTCGGATGCTGTCTTGGCTCTTCCCAAGACGTAACTTGTACCAGCCATCCCACCATTGCAAGACTCTGCCTCTCGAGAGGCATTTGGTGTAGCTAGGCTGTATCGTGCCTCCGTAATGCTGCGCTGAATCTCTCTCATCCAGACTCGCAAGCAGAATAATAAGCTTTCCCAATACCGATACAAAAAGAAAAACCTAAAAAATCCCCGGAGGCGCAGACAAGAAGCCAAGGAGAGACAACCAAGCCCATGGCACGTGTCTGACTGTGAGCCTGGTGTGGCAGCCTCCCCGCAGCTTGGCCGTCACTACAGGGGAAGGGAGATGCTCGGTGCCGAGGCAGCCGAGCTGATGCTGGCAGGAGGTACCCTGGAGCTGTGGCAACATCCTGGTGACACAGCTCTGCCCAGTCCCTACGTGGTGCTAAACTGCTCGCTCGGAACAGCGTCCACAGCGAGACAGAAACACGGAGGAGGTGAACTGCTGCTCATCTGTCGCTTTTGGCCAAGGCAAGATGTCCACCCTGTGTAGTGTGAGCTCCAGAGCCAGGACTTCACTCACAAAGCAGCCTAAGCATATGAGAGCACTGGGCCCAAGTCACACCAGCCCGAGCTGTGGCAATGATTACACCTGCAAGTGACTCATGCCGTCAGCCGCTCTACAGGAAGCAAAAGCGCTGCGCCTGGCTACCTTTACTCCTCTTTCCCCCAAAATACAAAGCTAAGTTTATATAAATACATAAAACCCACATATGTAAATGCAAAGCTAATTTCATTTTCAAGTCTTAAATGAATGACAATGGTCTAAGCATAAATAAATAAATGGCTGCATGTATCTGCTTTATTCAAAGCCACGTTTGCAATTCAGAAATGTCTCTTGTAGCCGTCAGACTTTTCCCAGCTCTCAAGCAAAGAGGGAATCTTCTGTTGGGAAGTCGTCCACCTCGGGTGCTGGGCTACTAGTAGCTGTGGATGTGCTGCATCCACGAGCTGCAACAGCAGCCCATGTCTGAAATTCAGGTGGGGGGAGGGGAGGATAGAGCTGCTACCTCACTAGTGCACCACAGAGCTTATCAGGGAAATTCATGGCCCGTCTTGCTGGACCAACCTAGGGAAGTGGAGTGAGGACAGAAAACCGGATCACAAACCGTTGGTAAGACGCAGTGTCTTTTGATTGCTCTCTCAGTGCACGTCATTCTCGTATCCCAGGAAAATTTCCCACCGTCAGAGAAATATTTGTCATGTTTTAAAATAGGATGCGTCTTCACGTGCACAGGATGGGTATCCACTAAGCCTCAATATAAACTTTTCTTTCCTGGGCAATAAAAGTTCTCATCACCCTCCTGAGGCACTGACAGTCTTTTCATTTATTGCTTTTAGATCTCCCAGCGGACTACAGAGCAAATAACGAATGAGTACTTTGGTTTTTACCAACGTTTAGTAGATGGTATGTTTTGATAACACAGAAATTATTACACAGATTGTCCTTCTGGCTGGAGAAATGAGTTTTAACACATTGCAGAGCTTTAAGGGGGAGAATTTTTTCTGAGGACAACCATGTGTCCTGGGAAAAAGATGGGAAGAGATAAACAAAATAAATAAACATCTGGAATGGAAATGGTGAGTTAGTAGCTGCCCAAAGTGGAAAGTAGAATTCAAGTGTATTTCGTCGCATGCATGTGCAGTAGTTTGATATCTTAAATCAAGGGAAAGAGCTCACAAAGTCCATCCATTTTTTCCATTAACTGCCTGCATGCCCACATCCAGCTAAGGTTTGTGTTTTCAGTGTAAACAGGAATACTGTAATGAGTCCTAGCCAACCAATGGACCATATATTGAAATGGTTAATTTGCTACATTGTTAATTTGATACATTGTTAATTCTAATCTTTTTTTCTTCCCATTACATTTAGATACTCATTTTGCTTTCCAGTTGAAAACTTACAAACAAGGCTCTGCCCTTTGATTTTAACCATATACACCCGTCCTGCAGCTCACCAATAACTGATCAGCCTAAGCGTAACATCCCAAAACCCAGGCTGAGGAGTTCCGAGTTAGAGCATTAGGGATGCATCCATCCTCCTTTGTGTCGGCTGAGGATTTCACCCGTGCGGGAGGACGTATGGCCAATGTGAGTCAGCGAAGCTGGCCCTATACGGTGCTGGCCTGGCCTCCTGCCTGCATCAAGAGACATGTCTGCTGAAAGCAAGAGGTCGTGGTTAGTGCATCGCTGAAATATGCCTGTCCTTGGTGTGAGGGTCCCTGCTGCAGAGCAGCATAATTCAGAGCAGTCCTTGGGATCAGCTTGGCAGCAGCCCACGGACAAGGAGCTCCTCTGTCATTCTCTTCGGGATGTGCTGAACGAACCCTTAGCCCAGCAATGCGAATAAGGCACATTTCCAAGCCCTGTCAGTGAGTTACAGTGCAGCGCTGGTCAGTAATTCTGTGCCAGGTCCTGCTCTGCCCTGTGCAAAGAGACACGTTTTAGTGTGCCCTGGGGAACAGTGAACTTCTGTAGTTTGCAAAGTACCTGCAACTGCGCTGGCTGAGCATCAGGTGGATTTTTGAGCTCCTTAAGCAAACCAAAAGATTCAAATAAAAAGCACTCTCAGTCTGTTTGAGCTTTTTGTTCTAACCAAAAAATTTTTAGAGAAAGTTGGAGGCAGTTACTAGACCTAGCCCTATTTTTTACCGATAAGGAAGAGACATCATTTGAGAAGGCGCCTTTCAATGACACCATTTGCTCCTTGTGAATGCAGGCCTACAATGCAGGATTATTTATTAAATCTGAAGTATGCCTCTCCTAAAGTTTCTTCTAAGCTTTCTATTCTTTACACATAGTCCCTACACTGTTTATTTCTTTCCTCCTCTCTTGCTTATCCTTGCTTTAATTTCTAAAAATTCTTTTTATTGTGAGTCAGATTAAAAACACCTCTGTGAACTTTCTTCCCCTTGCCTGATGGCTGGGGTCCTCACTGTGCACCCAGGTTCCTACGACTGTCTCTTCATGTTTTATGCCAGATACCCTCTACGCCCCCTCTCCCTATAGCAGCATCCTCCCTCCCTATAGCAGCATCCTCCCCTTCCCTCCCTTCGGCTGAGGCCCTGCATGTCCTCCCACCTGCTCTTTCCTCACCACACCTTTCAGTGCCATGAATGTGCCTCTCATTCCCGGTTGGTCCCCACACTTGTCCCTGCGGGGGTCCCTCCCCGGGTCCCCGTCCTGGCATCCCTGCCACCCACCTCCGCTCTGGTCCGGAGCCCCTCTCCAAACTCAGCCCCCAAACTAGGAGACTCTTTCCCTCTTCTGCTGCCGTTTTCCTTTCCTCCTCACCTGCTGCCACTCCTAACCCAGCAGCTTGGGAGCTGGTTAAAAACAGGGTGTTGTTTTTGCAACAAATAAATAAATTGATCTTTAAGGCACTCCATGGCTCTAATCAGCAAAGAAAAGGTGGAAATACTCTTGGCCTCATAGAAATCTCAAAGGTCAGGTGATACACTGTGGGAATAATGACGACAGATGAGGCAAATGAGACTCAATTTTGCAGTCAACATTTTTGTTACTTGGTACTGCCATCATTCAATAATCTCCTTTTTCAGTGTGTCCCACATGCCTGTAATGCTACCTAAACTGGCTTAATTTGCCACCGCCACCACCTTCCCTCAGGTCTCTGGCTCTCCAGTTCCTGCGCTCAGGAAAAGAAACTAGAAACTCCTGTTTGAACCCGTTGCTTTTGCTCAATCGTTGTTAACTTCTGTTAGGCAAGCTGTAACTCCCCTTCCCCCGAGAGCAGGCCTTTTAGTTTCACGTGCCTGAAAGTCAACGAGCTGTGGCCTCTTTCCCCAAGAGAAACGGGCGATGTTGCTGTCGCTCCCAAGTCTGCTCCCACACGCTACCGGTCCCCGCAAAAATGCATGTTCAGCATTTATAGCATAATAAAACCACTGCCTAAGATGGGCTTGAGCAAACGCTGAACTCCAAGTAGTTCTGTGCTGTTGTACCACAGCCCGTGCAAGAGAAAAAAATAACTTCAAGTTAACTTGACTGACACAGAATCATAGAATTGTTTTGGTTGGAAGAGACCTTTAAGATCATCAAATCCAACTGTTAACCTAACATTGCCAAGTTACCACCAAATCATGTCCCTTAGCACCGCATCTACACATCTTCTAAATACCTCCAGAGATGGCGACTCCACCACTTCCCTGGGCAGCCTGTTCCAACGCTTGATAACCCTTTTTATGAAGAAATTTCTCGTAATATCCAACCTAAAACTGCCCTGGCGCAACTTGAGGCCGTTTCCTCTTGTCCTATCACTTGTTTTCTGTGAGAACAGACCGACCCCCACCTCGCTACAGCCTCCTCTCAGGTAGTTGTAGCGAGCGATAAAGTCTCCCCTCAGCCTCCTGTCGTCACAGAGCGACGATGGTTCCTGCTTAGTTGCTACTGTGGGCTCTAGCACGTAGGATTCCCAGTATGCACTGTGGCCTCATTACAGGAGCAGAGATAGGGCAGAAAAAAAACAACAAAAACAACAACACATCCCCTCTGCAACCTCACTGCACTGAGCCCCAGAGCAGCCCAGCCTGCTGAACCCGTATGACATGCCACAGACACCTGCCGGCTGTTTTTTCTGACATATTAACTATTCCCACAGCAACCTACAGCTTTTTTTTTTTTTTTTTTTTTTTTTTTTCCGCTGTGACTTCAGCATGTGTCATGCTGTAAGCCTGTAGCCAGAAGCACGTGCGCAAGCCAGCGAGTGATTATCTGGAAAGATGAGGTAACGCGGTTTCACCTGTGATGCGAAACCTCCCGGCCTCCATGACCAGCTTGATAAGGCCGGCCCCACTCGGCCTGGCAGGTGCACGCCTTTTGAAAGGCAACGCAGAGAAACATACCAAACTGAAAAGGTCTGAAAAGGCCTGAGACACAGCTTTGTGAGCTTCCGCCGCAAGCCTTACAATGGGTATGGCTTTGGGAACGGGATCATTGTCAAGAGAATTAGGAGGGCATTCAGATTTGCTACTAGGAAAAAGGAACCATCAGCAGAGTGTGCTAACGGAGCACTGTAATTAAGCCAGGCGAAAACTAAAACCAGACCAAAACACTCCCACATTTGAAGCCTTTGAAATCCCAAATTACCTCTAATTTTTTCGTAGCTTAAGCAGATACTGCTGTTAGATGCCTTAACTGTCATCTTCCAGGTCATCTTCCAGCCAGGGGCTGATCTCATGGCAGGTATCACATCACAGCACACGTTCCTTCCCTGTTCTCCCCAGGACTAACAATGCATGAACAAACCAATGACTACACTGAAGATTTCTTTCCAAAAAATACCATAGATACATCAGTTTAAAAATTAGTTAAGATGTGGTGCTGTTAAATATAAAATGCTTTTTCTTAAAAGCTAATGTACTGCTCCTTATTTGTGGGAAAGTCACTTTTACAACATTTTACTGCAGGAGAGTAAGTCAAAGCTGTTCTCTTAAGAAATGAAGCATTCTTTTAAAACCAAATAATTTACCCAGTCTGTTTCAACCTGGAGGGAGCAAAGCAAATTGAAGACTGACTTGATCCAAAGCCCCCTGACTTTTGAGGGAGTTTTGCTGATTTTTGGATTAGGTTGTCCTGTAAAAAGTGACATAAGTCATGGTAATGGACACAGAAGCTGTGCTATTGGATCACCTGGCAGCGCAATTTTGATGGTATCAGATGTGAACACCTCTGCAGTATGCTGAATCAGAGCGCAAAATATATCATGTATGTCAGTTCTGTGCCAGCCGCAGGAGGACAAACATTACTTCAGCCCAAAGAAGGTGTTATAATCCTTTATATAATAGCTCACATATACCTTATATAAGAACAATTCAGACTATGCAAGTCTCTAGGACAAGACATACCTCCTACCCACATTTTTTGAACGAGTTATGAACCAGCAGAGTGAGTCTGTCGAGCACTTTGCTATCCATGCCTGTTAGATATGATACGAAACACCCTCAATCATCCTGTCAAACCACAGCCTAAGCACCTAATAAAACAAGCTATTTCATACAAAGTTTCAATCTTAAAAGCACAGTCATGCAGCTGAAGTCTCCTCTGAAAACACACGCGTGGTCAGGGGAACTGCTCGTGTGCTCAGAATTAAGTAATTAGCTGAGAAGTTGCACGAAAGGGGCATTAATCCATGGCTCACACCTTTCAGTTTGGCCGTAAACCTGGCAGTGTTTAGCTTATACCCGAGAAATCATTCCAGGCTGGAAGGATATCTTTCCGCCTTCGGTTGGAACTATTAAGCAAGATGAAGTGTTCTGCGTGGCGGGATACAAACACTGGCGCTATCACACGTTTGCGCAATCCCGGCAGCAGGGTTTCTCAAGAGATTCACCTACCAAGAGGTCCAGGGGCTCTCAGCGGTACTAGAGGTGCACTTCTTACCTGAAAATATGAAAAGGGCACATCCCAGAAGAGTGTTTTCCTGTTGTTAAAATATGAAGGGCTGTTCTTTCCCATACTTGGCTCTTTAATAGAAGAAGGTAAGTATCAGGAAGAATGTTTGCATATGCCTCCACAAAAGTCAAGGCCGCCTTTGCAAATCACTTGCACCAGAAATCATCTATTTGAAAAATGCTGTCCTATTTATAATAACATAATTTACGAAGAGACAATCCTGGGAATATTACAGCATGCTTAAATGACACCTGAAGCAACACAGAACCACGTTGGGCGGAGTCTGAATATTTTGGAAACTATATTTTTGTTTGTATTCAGCCCTGTTAATTAAGAGCTCTCATCAGTGTGTTACAGAAAGTTTTATTATCTTGCCAAACTCATTTGAGATCACTACAAAAGGAGATATAGGGCAGTGATTTAACCAGAGCAAGTCTCACAAAAAATCAGATATATAAATTTGCTTAAAGAGAAAAAGGCACCCTGAAGAAGAGAGGAGAATTATTTTCATAATAGGGTGGAAAATGTAATCATCTGTCTCCAGAGAGGCTGTAAGCTGTTGGCAGTAAGTATTTAACAAATAAAATGTAAGCTGGTAATCAGTTTAGTGCTGTGCCTTTGCCATGAAATCATCCGTATGAACCCAGCTTAGGGCAGAACATCACTTAACTCACGGCACCCAGGCTGTGGCAAGGCAATGCCAAGCTGGAGCGAAGACATTTTCATACACGTTACTGCATCCGTGTTAACGGTACACAGAGCTTTCCTGTAATGAGGAAAACTCACCACTGTACAAGAAAAAAACCCACACAGCACTGCAGAGAAGTCCCGGAAAATTACGGTAAAGCTGTGGTTATCCGTCAGGCCCTGGTTCCCTGCACAAGGAGGGGGCTCGGTGGTGGCCTCTTGCCAGGGGATGCTGGGCAGAGCTGCAGTGCCCGCAGTCATTGACACCCTAGCAGATGGCTGAGACCAAAGTACCCTCAGCTTGCCTGTTAGGAGATGAATGGTCTTCAGCATCTCCTTGGAAGTAAACTATAGCAAATCATAGTGCCTTTTAAATTGTAAATAGGCTGTATGTTCTTTTTTTTTTTTTTCATGCATACACTTAGATTTTGCTTCAACGTATCATTAAAATGTGGGGGATGACCATAAAACAACCAGATGAAGCATTTTCCTTACCTTGGACAGTGTTTAGTGTTGGAATGACATGTTATGTTACTGAGGAGTAAGGACAGCATTTGTTTATTCACTGAAATATAGTCAGAGTCTAATAGTATTTGTGCTCATTTCTCAGCCTTTAAATAACCATATCTTTCCCCATCTGTTAGTTTTTCTGGAACTCAATCAGTAAAATGTCCTTCAGTCTTCATTTTCAAGTTCATGCTGTATATATACACCAGATGTTTCTTATATATCATTATCTGTCTATATTATGCTCTATAGGTATAAGTCCATTTTCTCATATCTTCTTTTCAAAAGGTCCTTTAAAAATTTCTCAGGAATGTTTTTCTAGGCCTTGGTATTCTCAGATATGTACGAGATATAAATCTATGCCACTTTCAGTAGCCAAGGCTATTCTGCTTAACAGCTTAGTATACATGATCCGAAGAAGTTTGAACATTGCATGAGTAGTCCGATGTAAACAATTGACTTCAATAAATAAATTAAGTAGAAATATAAAAACAACAGTGTCATGTAAAGTGATTTAGTTTACACAGGAATCTAAGTGCAAAATGTCATCCTCTGGATGCCAAATACTGTATTAATATGGGATGTGAACAAGCCATTTACTCCAACCAGCATCCCTATAATCCCAACATCCTATCGTTCCAAAGTCAGTACTGGAAAGAGCAATCTTCTAGGCTGTTGGAAATGATCCACTTTGTAGATTATTCAGTCCTTTTCAGCTCTCCTCCTATGTTAATCACAATCTGAGAGGACCCCCAAGACTCATCTCAGTATCCACTGCCCACCAAAAAGATTCCATCCAACACCAGCTCTCCTGGATTTGCAGGTCCTGTCACAAACTCCCAAGGCAGCCCTTGTGTGACACTTGATGAAGGAGAATCCTGCAGACCCCTCAAGGCCCTGGGCACTGAGATGCTGGGCATCACAAGAGCAGACCTGGACCAGGGGTTAGGACATCTACTTCTCTGGGCACTTGAAGGCCTCTGGTGTGCCTGCCACCTTTAGCCATTCTTAACTGGCACATGCAAGGAAAATAAGCATGACACATATTACACACCTGATAGTTGGCCGCAAGATGTCTCATCTATTCCTTTTTTTCTAGCAGGCTGTCAAGAAGAAAGATCTTCACATTTGTCCCAGACTTGAGTCCACTGTTGGGCTTGGGCTCCTCAAAGCACTTACTGACTGTATACCCACTGTATTTCTCCTTTGCCCCCTTAATTAATAAGGTATCTATTAAACATAGATTTGTTGAAGGGGTAAGCTCCTTGTGATTGACTTAATTAGGACATTAACTTGTTCTTTAATTCCTGGTGACTGCTTTTACTCTAATCAGTGAAACTGCATCTTACCTGGGGGATCCTGCCTGGGGGAATCCCGACCAATATACTCCGACGTTGCTCAAGCAGAGGGTATCCACTAGTACCTGAACTTATGGACAGGAGAAAGCAATCTTTACAGGGCCATCAGAGATGTCAGGGGATACCTCGTGTACCTTCAGTTCGGTTTTACAACCCCTAGTACATTATGTATGGATCAAAGACCGACTTGATAATTATTTGCCAGAGAGAACAAATGAGCCCTTCCTACTTTCACTTTACCACAGAGAATTGTTTTTGGAATAAGAAATTAAGGAAACAAAAGCAGACCCAGCTACCTAACTAATAAAAAGACAGTGCTTATATCTGTGCTGAATACCGGGAGCCTCCCACATCACCATCACTGCCCTGTCCCCTACAGTCTGGACATCATCCTCGTTTCCGTTCTCCTGCCCTGAAGAGCCCTAGAAGCTCCCTGGAGAAACTGTAGAATATTCAAGGTTGACGTTCACCTCTTGAATTTGGACACGATAAAGAGCAGCTGCCTTCAGTGTTGTCACACAGGTGGTCCCAGGGCTACCATTATTTTCCTCAGCTTTTGTTTTGGCCTCCCTTGGATGCCGGGTCCCTTTATTCCTACAGCAGCCATAGTGACGCATGCTGTCAGTGGAAGATGCTGCTGGATCTGCTCGTTTGCTGGTCAGAAGGGCATCCCCTGGGGGCTGGTGGGATGAGCTCTGTGCCCAGCGCTTATGGAAAAGAACCGATGGAAAATATCTTGCTTTTGCTAAAGATGAATGAAGCATTTCATTGTTACCATCCATCAGTTAGTAGTACAACTCCAGGCAGTCATTTCGTGAATACTTTTACTGTATCTTATCAGCTCCCTTATTTCTCAAGCAGATGATGGCAACCTGTTTTGCTGAGTTGGGCATTTAGGTATCTGTAGCGTTTTGAAGTCAAATGCAAAAGCCATACCTGCAGATAAGAACATGATTTAAAGTGCTGCTGCCTCAAAACTTCATAGGCCTGATTGATTGAATATCAGTTTATACTGGCCCATTCACTTGCCTATGAGAACAAGGGGCTGTAGATCAAGTTTAATGCGTGTTGCGCACCTTCCTCTCAGGATCTAATCATTATTAAAAGGACAGGTAATAACAATAGGCTTTACAGGAAAATCATTCCGTGCTTTCTCTTTCTCCTTATTAGGCAAAAATCCATTTTTCCCCTCTGCATTTTGTTTTGTCTTGTAGCCAAGTTTTTTATTCTTTCCCATGGTTCAAGGAGGATTTCCCTGCTGCCTTTAGTCTAACTAGTCCATTAAATGGACCCATATCAAAGTGTTCCTGTAAATCTAGATTAACCAGGGCATATGCATTTCCCATCTTCCAGCTTGTCCCTAAATTTCTCCAAATTATGCACACAGATATAATGACAAGAAGGACAGCTAAGAAGCTTTCTTTTTCTAAAAGTTGAATTTGTCTTAACCTTAAAGATTCAGGCACAGTTCAAGCCAGACACTAAAGCAGATACTAATATTTCAGCACGTGTTAACACTCTTTGCTGAATAGGAACTGAATTTAGCTTGTGCTTAATTTCCAGCAAAACAGGGAATTTCAAACATGGGCTAATTATGTGGTCTGCTGGATTTTCAGTCTCCAGAAAGCCAACAACAGAACATAGGTGAGCCCACTGTCTGAGAGGCTTTCCTGCCTTCTCTTTTCAGGGTGCATTACCTCTGTTTAGCTGTATTTGCAAATGGTAAAATGTGAAAAATTGCAAAAAATTTGCAAAGTTGCACTCTGCATTCTTTACCTGAGCCATTCTTCCCTGGGAAAGGCTGGTTAGTCCAGAGCACACCGACTAATACCAGAAGGCAGAAGAAACAAGAAAGAACAAAGACTCGCTCATTTAGCACAAAATAAATATGTTGAGAAAGGAATTACTCAAGGCTTGAAAGAATATGAAAATGCATTTTTAATTCACTATGTACCAGTGATAGCAGCCTGAGAATAGACAAGAGGAAGTAATTGCTTTAATTTTGCATATACAATAGCCTGAATTTTACTAATAAAACACAGTGGGAACATTTATATTATTAGATTTTTAATAATAAAGCTTCTATCTAAAACTAAACAAAAGAAAAGAAAGTCAAAAATTCCCATTAACTGGGAAATTAATTTTAATTGCACTGAAATTAATTTAAATATTAGGTTGTTAGGTTTGATTAGGGGAAAAAAAAATCACAGAACTATCAGAGGAAGAGAGATGTTACTGCCAGTTCACTGAAGAGAACTCACTTAAGATGGGGTAGACCAGGGCTATGGTAGTTTCTCTACCTTAGAAATCTGAACCCACCTCTCCCCCATATTTGAGGAACTGCTGTGGTCACCAGCTGCTAGACTGGGCTCAAATGACAGATTTTCCTCTTGACACTTTTCATTCTCGGTGAATAATTAAACACTGACTGGAGCAGGGGTAGATCCAGGTCCAACCTCCTGGAGGAAGGACCCAGCCGCCAGCCTCCACAGTCATCCCTCATCGCTTGTTTTTTTTTTCACACAAGTAGTTACACACACTGAAACAACATTAAGAGAAACTCATTGTGGAGTAGTTTATGAATTGAACATGGGGTGGTATTTTAAGAAATGGGAGAAAGTCCCTGGCAATGAGAGAGTGGGCAAAACAAAAGCTTTATTTTTCCACTCCCATTTTCAGCCTGGTTTGCATAGCCTTCCTTATAACTTAATTAGGGTGGACTGAGTAGGCAGAAGAGATGGGGAACATGTACTCTATATTTCTGAACTGGTTTCCACGTCGCTCAGAGCCTGGAAGCAAAGGGAGGACTGAGAGGGTGGGGTTTCACACTGCAGAGGCATAATTCACAGAGATCAATCCAACTCCACAAATTCTTTCCCACACCATTGGCTGCTCACCACTCTTAGTCCTTGACTCGTAAGCCCACCTCTGACCCTTCTCTCATGCCAAATATCCTTCATTTTATAATTGTAGCCAGGGCTGTTGTCCATCCACAATAATTTGTCTCAGCTTGGGAAGAGAGGAAGAAAATGTGGGAAGACACATAACTGCTCCCAGAACTCCACCCCTTCCTACACTTATTTTTCCAAAAGCCATTACTCAGATCCTCACAGGATAGCAAAGGCCATTCGTGGTTATTTCCCATGAAGCCAGGACTGCCACTCCAAACTAAAGGACTCCTTTGCAAATACGCATCACGCAGGGAAGAGCGTGGAGGGCTTCACCATTTCAGAGAGAATTTTCTTTCTGAGCACTCTGAAAAATGACATGCTGTTCCAAAGTAACTATGTGCCAAGTTTCAAGCTGAAGTTATTTTGGGGTTATCCAAGCAAGTAAGAAAAGAAAATACACAACCCCAAAATGTTTTAACTACAGAAATTTATGTTTAGGGTCTAAATAAGTCAGGAGATGCCTGAAAGACTTTTGTGAATGATAAAAAAAAAGTAACTTAAAAGCATATGGGTCAAATAAAGCATGAAAAATGTCAAACTACTGGACAAACTATAAACGTGAAAATGTGAATTTAAAACTTTAAAATCAGCCTTTACCTCCACCATTATTTTTTTAATGGAAAGAATAGGAGTAGATTAAGTTAGGAAGCAATTTCCTCAATATGGATTTTGCCATGTTAGTTCATTTAGAAAAAATTCAGGACTCTTGTCATGTCAGATGAAAAACTGTCAAGAATGTTCCATGGAAATGGATCTTCATTATAGAAGGCACTGTTATTTGTGTCTTCCAAAGGTTACCTTGGTAACTTTTTCACATTGATGTTCCACAAATTGCACAGTCCAGATCCTGTTGTACTAGAGACAGCTAACCCTTTCAAGAATGCTAAATCATATTTCAACGACATTCTGTACCTTGACTTCTGAAGCTTTCCTTTGTCTGACCCGTTCAACATAGAGGTACAGAAGGAAAGGGAGGAACAGAAGGTGTTGACTGAGTAACCTTACAGAATAAAAGACCATATTGTACCTTGTTATCTTAGGTATTTCCTTTTAAAGTCTCTCCCCTTCTTTATACTTTGGAATAAGATGACCATGAAAAACAGAGCTTAGCAAAAGAATGGGCATACGAAAAGAAAGATTCCTCTGTATCAGTATATCAACTGAAGGTATGCAGTATGTTTGGCAGCACGAGGACATGCCTCTCTTTGCAAAAGGTAATTTTCATAGTTCAAGAGGAGAAGGTGCAATTTGCTTACTTGTATCTCACATCAACTTCTCTGACTCCTTGAACAAGTGCACAGGGTCAGATTTTTGTATCAGCCACCATTGACTTTAGTGCATTGGCAATTCATGCTCTTGCAGCTACATGAGGAAAAATCTTGACCGTGTGCAATGTGCTCACCCTCCCCTTTCCGAGTCGTGCAAAAAACCCTACATCCAAAGAACATTGATGGGAACCTGCATGTCCCAACCAAGTGAGTGGGAGGGAGCCGTGGGGAGCTGAAGGCTGCAAGGGGAGACCAGAAGCTGTGGCACGGGCAGGGTGGGAGCTGCTTACATGGAATTTCTTTCATTGGGAGTCTTTCCTGAGCACTACTAGAAAACCTCAGGGAGGTGCTCTCAAGCTTCTTATTTGGAAAGCTGAATGGGAATGAAAAAGAGGCTTAGGTGAAAAAGCAGACACAAATTTTCTCACTGATCTTCCATGGCAGGGAGAGGTATCAGCCCATTTCTTTATAAAACAAAATGTCATCTCTCCCCACCCCACAAAAATGGGAGGTGGGTGGGAACTAAAATGGTTGTGGGAGACAAAAAGCTATACAATGAAAATGAGCAAAGAGTCAAAAAATTTAAAATAGAAAATGGGGGGTGGAGAAGAGCAGGATTGCTGGGGTTACAGAGCTCATATTAAAGAGGAAAACAAGAGCCACGAGTGCATCCTGAGGTCCCCTCCAAAAGGCAAAAATTTCACCCCAGTCCTTGCAGCTGCCTAAACTTGAGGACTTTTCTGCAGCCCGCATCAAGGGACTGCCTCCCTGCAAGCACCAATACACAGGGAGTGGCTCAACGAAGAAGAAGAAACCAAGAAACCAGTGTTCCATGCTGTGGGCACTGCAGAATGGAAAAGGTTGACTTCTAAGGCTGTGCTCCTCACACCCTGGGCAACTTGCTCGGGCAGCCGGGGGACGCGTGCTGGTGCACAGCCCAGACATGCTCTAGGTACCCAGAAAACAGCTGCTTTTGCCCCCAGTTTGGGGGCTTGGGTTGCGGGGGTGGGGTGCAGGCTTGGGATGCAGGCTTGGGGGCTCTGGCACAGGATGCTTCTGCTTAACCACACACAACCATCATCCACCAAGCTCTCCTGAGGCAATGGGAGTTGTTCCTTCCCTGCTGGAATTGCACGTGCCCTCTTACACCCTGCCTCACTCAGCACTTCTCCGGACACCAAGGCAGCCATAGGGTCTGTATTTTCTTTTTCCTTTCCAAGCTCCTGACTGTGGGGCAGCAGCTTACTGCATTATTTATGATGCTGCAGGGCGAAGGCCAGGAATAAGGGAGGTTTGCATTCCAAGAGAGCCGTTTCTTTCCCAAGAAAAGTATGCACAATCTTAATGCCCAGAGTGTGTTTTCTACTACAGACAATTCATTTCCATGATATGTGGTATGAATAAATACCGTATTTCTACTTCTTCCCCTGAAGTCTTTTGACCTCTATAGCAACATAGAATAATGACAGACTGTAGGAAAACAGAATTTTTTTTTATATTTTCCTTATATTTACTCTATGAGGATAGGGTTGAGCATTTGTAAAGCCTCAATGAACACCCATTGAATTACTTGTGATTATGAAATATTTCATCCTTTTTTTTTTTTTTTTTTCCCCTCAAAGACTTCTGCAGCTTCATTGATCCCACTCTACTACCATGGTCAAGCTTCTCTCAGAGTAAGTGTGCTCAGAGTCTCCTAAGAGTCTTCGGCCACCAAAGGGCAAAGCTGAAGATAAAACTGCAAATACAACTGAAGGCCCAAGGACTGTACAGCCTGCTGCCTGGATGCCTGCAGGCTTCATGCCTTGATGCCAGTACCATTTCACACTCTGTGATTGCTTCGTGGTCCATTTAAACCAGAAGGGTGTGAAAGTTTTAGCTTTAGTTCCCTGCTGGCTTGAAGTATTATTATCATTTTACAAGACAGGAACCAAGGCAAAAGTATTGAAGTCAACTGTAAATGCGATGTCCACCTGGAGTTATTTAAGTCGCGATTTTTTTAAAAGAATATTTGTGACTATATATTACTTGTATTTCAGCCCAAGCTCAAGCTCAATTTTGCTACAGCTGTAAGGTCTCAACCCGTCTTCAGATCAGCCCCCTTGCTGCACACACAGCTGTGCCAGGACAGCTGAAGGTGGTGGGGGAGAAAACAGCCAGCAGCAGGAACTTCTGAAGCTGCTTTAGGGAACCCTGGCCTGAGGTCTTCTAAAATTAAAGGCATCTCTACTGATCTCGTGCAGTATAATGGTTTTTGCCCAAAGGACTCTAAAGCTATGTGTGCAGAGCTAGAAAAAACAGGGCCTGGAAATGAGCTTAAGCACTGGACTGCTAATTGCCCATTATGATTAACTGCAACCATGTGTCCTGGAAAAGGTTTGGCTCGTGTCATCTAGCGCTGTCCCAGACAGCGTTCAGATGAGGAGATGGTGCATGTGCCGCCCATTCCAGCAGGCAGCACGCACCAGGCAAACGCCACCACAGCCTCCCTCCTTTCCCCTTCCCCTGCCCAGCATCATCTTTTTTTCACCACCCTCAGACTCCCCGGGGCACTGCGTACGTGTTCTCAGCTTCATACTATGGAAACATCACTCCAATACGGTTTGGGTGGTTTTTTGGTTTTGTTTGTTTTTTTTTTTTTCCTCCAGGAACTTCAAGGAAACAGCCCACAAAAAAAAAGCACAAATATACTAATAGTTGTGCCTTAGGTCCATGGAAGGGAAGCAGTTGCTTTGTAAGGTGGATGTGGCCTGGTCTTGGCACTTGGCCAGAGAGCAGTCCTTCACTTGTTTTATTTGGTGTTATAAACACAGCCCAGTTGCAAGAATCTGGTTTTACCTTCAGAGGGATGGCAAAAGGCACACTTGTGACACTAAGGCCACCATCCTGCTGAAATCCTTGAGGGCATTAGAACCAGTAAAGATCTTTTTTTTTTTTTTTTTTCCCTTGAGCAGAAAAAATATTAGCTTTGTCCATGGAAGTGACAATTGCTTTGGCTGAAACTTCTCAGTTTGAAGCAGATACCCAAACAAGAACATCAGGAGGAATGTCCTTCACAGCTAATGATAATCCCCCCATCTGTAGCATGTGGAAGCAAAGCTGGGGTGGTTTTTTTTGCCAGACACGTCTGTAGTTTTACAGTAAATTAGGGTGGGGTTTTTTTTGTTTTTGTTTTTAAGATCTCACAATTTAATTTATGTTGAAGCAGGAAGTACGCTTCATTTAAGCGATGTCTGGATTTCCCTCCAGAGCTGTTTCATGGGAAGAAGCCTTACTTCTTTTTCTCTGTTTAGGTCGAAGGTTTATGAAGCCAATGTAAACAGCTGAAACGAGGACAAACACTGGGGATTAACTTTAGGAGATTTGAAAGGAACAGGGTTTGCCTTAATAAAATGAAGCAATTAGTTTATGCAGTTCAGAGATACTGGAGAAGTGTGTTCCCCTATTAAACATCTACCATTTAAGCTTTTTGAGAATTACCTCAAAGAATCAAGGAGAGCATTATGTTGGTGTCCAAGTTAATTTTTATTAACTTCAGGGAGAGGACAACTGGGCTATTACTTCATTAAATATACAGACATTGTATTCTCTGTGCATCACAATCCAGCAAGATTTTTATGCAGTGAAATATTCCCAAAGGGTCTATTTCTTGTGAGCTGTGCTTTGGTTCTAACTGCCTCCTCCGCTCGCTGTACATGTCCTCTGCTTCCTCTAAGTGTCCTGTAATGTTAATGGGAAAATTTCCATGATGCTAATACCAAAACTAGTGGTTATAATTACTTGTGAAAAACTGAGTGGGCAAAAAGGAAGAACGTCACTCTGTCAAACGTATTTTCTTCCACAGATCAGCTCCAAACCAAATCATTTTGCTTTCTAAGAAACAAAAAATACAAGAGAGCCTGTGCAGGCAATGGCTGTTAAATAGAGGTTTAAGAAGAAAGTTCCACAATCTTAAGGGATTACAATCTGAGCAATGTGATGAGAGCCTCAAGAAGCCAAAATATCCTCAGAACGCTTAAAAATTTCTACTTGAAGTTTCCAACCTGATAGAATAAAGGAGGAATTTTAAAGAATTCATTGCAGGGATAAAACAAATTTTGATTCCTTAAGAATAACTGAGCTGAAGGTTCACCAGTATTTGTAAGAAGCATACTAACACTGTGGATGCTGGAGTTCATACAAGCACCACTTGCTTCTCCTGCACTCAAATAATGTACCTTCCTGTTCAATGTCTGTAGGCTAAGTACTGGACCAACTAAGATGACCCAGGTAACTACACACCTGCCATTCTAACACCAATCCCAGGCAAAATAATGAAAATCAGGGAAGATTCAAACAGTAACAACTAACACAGCTATGCATATTAAATCTTGTCAAACAGACTGGGTGTGTCTTTAGGATATTAAAAGTTCAGCAATCAAAAATATTCATATATAACAGACTTCTGCTAAATGTCTTGCCTCTTTTTGATCCAAGAGGTTAGCCAGTATTGATGATAATGCAGTATGTTCACTTTAGGAGAAGCTGTTGATAGAACTGGTCTTTCTTGGATGCAAAGCCGTTTATTTATTAAACACATCATCTCAAACATGGCAGAAGATTGCACCTTTGGTCACTGCTTTAGGCATCCTTTCAGCCAGCACTTTGTTGGAGAGGGTCCCTCTAGCCTTCTTCATCTGAGATGTAATCACATTGATAGGGCTCACTCGTGTCTTATGCAGTACTCCTTTCTCCAGACAAAAAGAAAACATTGTTGAAATAGGTAGTGAACTCCCAAGCCACCATGTCTTGCAAAAATATGTGTATTTTGGATGGTGACCTGCTGGTGTTTGAGAAGCACCTTTATCATTTTCTTAGAGATACAACTACCTCATACAGTTTAATATGATTTAGACCAACCTATAACTACTGCATAATTTACTATTAACTGTAAGCAATGTGTGGTTGCTTCTGGAAATTCACTTTTGCTATTTGAGCTCTAGATGTACAAGACCTTCGCTACTTCCTTAATAGCCAACTTGAACAGCAGTACCTCTTTAGCAGCAATCCGAACAAACTTGATTATTTTTGTCTTTTAGTACTGACTGATTGAAAATCAATGTGTGGTTTTCACACTACAAATGTATCTACACGTTTAAGACGTATTTTAAGGTGCTGTCACTTTTTTTATTGTTTGCAGGTGTGGAAAACAAGAAGTTACCGGTGTAACTAGATGCCTGGTGACAAGAGGCATGGGGGCAAAATTGTTAGATACATTGTATGAAATTCTGAAATTCTTTAGTGTGAGGGTGGTGAGGCACTGGAACAGGTTGCCCAGAGAAGTTGTGGATGCCCCATCCCTGGGAGTGTTCAAGGCCAGGCTGGATGGGGCTTTGAGCCACCAGGTCTGGTGGGAGGTGTCCCTGCCCATGGCAGGGGGGTTGGAACTAGGTGATCTTTAAGGTCCCTTCCAACCCAAACCATTCTATGATTCTATGACTCTATGATTGTGGTGGTGACAGCTCTGCACAAAGCAGACCGTAGGCAGCCACTGGCCCGTTTGCCCAGCAGCAAGCCAAAGGACCAGAGGTACCTTCTCACAGGCCCACCCCCAGCGAGGGCCCACAGCCCCGCCTTCCCGCCGCCCCGCCACACGGGCCCGGGCACGCCTCGTCCCCGGGCAGCCTCAGACTCGGACATCCCAAACCGCTGCGCAGAAAGAGAGAAGGCAGGAAAAGGCCCCGAACACTCCTCTTTGCGAGAACCTGCCACCTCTTCCCCGCGGGGTGAGAGAGCAGCCCCGCCGACCTCAGCCGCCGGACTACAGCTCCCAGCATGCCGTGCGCCCCCCGCCGCCATCTTGTGCGGCGGAGGAGTGGGCGGGGGGACGCTCCTTTTCCCCTCAGCAAAGGCTGGTGGTTGCGTCGTTTAAATAAAACCAGCGCGGCCGCGGGTCTCTCTGCAGTGTGCTTTTTGAGCCTGTGGTAAGACAGGCAGTTGAAATACTTCCTCGAGAAACCCTTAGCCCTCATGATCTGGTGGGGCGCGCTTTGACAGGGGGAACATGACAGCAGGCCAAGGTCTCCTCTCCTGGGCCGCGCCATCTCCCTGAAGGTCTCCTCTCACGGGCTGTTCCATCTCCCAGAGGAGCTGTGAAACCACTCTTCTTTCCTGGAAGCGATGTAGTGTCCTGGGAATCTCCTCAAAATATGCATTGGGTCAGCTCATCGCCTGTTTCAGCAATGTTGGAATAAACCCTGCTGCTGGTGGCTCCCAGCTCTCACCCTGCTCCCTGCTCCTCGGCACTGGGGACATTGAACCCAAAGATGCTGCGCCTGACGAGTCCTGCTGCATTTCATTTCTTCTAGTAGCAGACTTGCTGGATACAAGCGACGAACTGTATTTCAAGGTTTGCTAAATCTGATGTATCTGGCACTGGACCTTTAGTTTATATGCTATACATGGCAGGTACAAATCATGACAGGCATTGCACAGGCAGTATGTACATGTATGCACACGACCACCATTTCCACCATTTGCCAAGTGGCCATTGCTCTTTTTTTTTGGTTTTGCACAGCCATTCGGCAGTCCTCACTGGAGAACTTGGTACCTTTGAAAAAACCATGTTCTGCATTTAATTTCCAGGTGGACCTAGGCATTGCCTGGGTAGCACTATAACAGGGCCAGTTTTTCGTACATGTGCCAGCCTTTCTGCTCTTGGGGCTCCCTCTGGGTGGATTTTAGGTAAGCACAGCCCACATGTTTTTAAAAATCCTGCTGGAGCAGGAGCCTTGGTCAGAGATACGGCAAGGCCGGGGATCTGGCAAGGATCACCTACAGCAAGGTGGCTCTGGGAGATAAGGGCAGATGCACACATGCACGTATCCAAGTGTGGGAGCAGGGAGAGGGGAGACATGGCAACAACTGGACCTCAAAACACTATGGCAGAGAGCTGCATATACATGTTAGGAAACCTAAACGAGAAGAAATTTGAGTCAAAAGGCTTGATGAGTAGCTTAGTTGGGAGCCCTGAAAGTGGGCTGGCTCGGACTAGGAGAGGCTGAGATGAGACAAATGAGAAGCAGAGTCTGCACGGGGAGACGGGTGGGGAGGAAGGGAAAGGGGGAATCTAGGAGGCAGTGCGGAAACACATAAGGCTGTTTGTGCAGAAATGGTGGGAGGCTCTTGGAGGCAGGAACACAGGCACAAGTTTGTTGTTCTCCTTCCCCTGCCTTTTTTTTTTCCCCCACGTTTTTTAAAGCATGGTAGGCCCTTGGAAGCAACTTTGTTCTGCAAGTGTCCAGCCCCATTTCCCTTTTCTTCAGAAAAAGGGAACTTCAGTGACACTTTCTGCAATTGACATTGCATCCATACGTTTTTGCAGCTTATTTCTTAACCTAAGCAGCAGTGAGCTCTGAACAATTTCAGGAACAATTCCTGAATTTCCTCGCACTCCTCCTCTTCCATCAATGGTCTTCTCTCACTCCACCCTGTCTTAGCAGCAAGTTCGCAGGTTTTTCCCACCACTCCCACTATAAAAAAATACATATGTTTTGAATCAAAAGAAAAGGAGTACTTGGTTCATCCTATCCCAGGGAGCAGTCATCTTCTCAGAATCTTGTTTTCTGGTCATTCCCTATCGCCTTTTCCCTTCAGAAACCTTCTGGTAATAACACTAGCAGCAGCCTGTTCTTTCCCATGGCATTCCTGCCAGTTTCCAGCTTTGTTATCAGCCTCAGAGACTAGAGGAAAGGAGGATTTGAACTTCTCTTCCCATTAGCACCAGAGTAGTGCATGCTCAGTTGCACAGTTGCCTGTCTCTGTGTAGAGTCATCCACCTCCTGAACAGCTGTGACAGAAATGCAACTTCAGAAATGCTAAATAATCACAAATTAACTGGTCTTTCTACAAGGCTGGCCAAGTCCAGGCCTCCTGGCTCTATCGTGGCCTCGTGTAAATCAGAAATGCAGAACTAGCATCAAAACTGTAACGACCTGAGGGAGCGTCCAGTAACATTGTGTGGGAAGCTGCAGCATTCCCCTGACTAAACCCCAGGCCCTTCCAAGCATAAAGTACGCAGGCAAGAAAATTGCAAATTCATTTTGATTGTTTCCACTATTTGCATCATGTTTGAGACTTGAGGAATTCGAACACTGAAAAGATAAAGCAAACTCCAGGTAACTGAGTTCCTAGTCCAACATCCTATTTATTTCTAGGCCTTTTTTCTTTTTTTTTTTTTTTTTCCCCTGTGGAAAGGCTGAAAGAACGAGAGAGGAAAACAAACCTTGAGGGAGTTTACAACGTATATATGGCCATCTTGGGAGGAGTGAGGAACACACGGACCCGAGTACCGAATGGGAGCCGTGCCGTGATGTCAGGGTTAGCAGCAGCAGAGAGAAGGGCTGCGGTTGTTCTGGGGCTGCGCTTACCCCTCCCGCATACCGCTCCCCGGCCGGGCGCAGGCAGGTGGGCACCGCCAGCACCAACAGCAGAGCCGGGCGACTTACCGGGACCGAGAGCTCTCGCCTCACCCCACCCCAGCTCGCCCAGCCCCGGGACAGCAGCCGCCCGTCCCGCCCGGAGGGACACGTCGCCCCTCACCGCCGCCGGTGTCTGAGGAGCCGGGGGCCGCCGCCGGGGTTGCGGGGCGGGGCGGTGCGCGGCCCCTCCCACGGCGGGATGGGGGCGGGCCTTCTCTCCTTTGCGCCATGATGTGCAAATGACCTCGCGGGGAATGAAATTTAAGTTCCACCGGGGGGAGAGAGTTCTCTGCTTCGAGCCCGACCCCACCAAGGCCAAAGTCCTCTATGATGCCAAGGTGACGCGCCGCCCGCGACCCTGCCCTCCATCTTCCCCCCCCCCCCAAAGCCCCCCTCTCTCCGCCCCCCCCAGAGTCGCACCGGGGGGGCGGGGCTAGCGCGCGGCCCGACCCGCCGCCGTTGCTACCGTTAACGCTTCCCGCCGGGGGTTGCGCGCGCGCCCCCGGGCGGGAGGCGGAGGTGGAAGCGGCTGCCGGCCCGTCGGAGGTGGGGAGAGGCGGCTCTCCGCGGCAGCGCTCGCTGCGGGAAACGGAGGGCGGCCCAGGGAGGGGGGAGCCGCCCCGCCGTCACGGGGCTGTGAGACAAAGCGAGGCGGTGCCCTCCTCGCCGGGCCTCTCCTCCCCCCGTCCTTGTGCCGCCGTCATCGCCCCTTGGGCGTTTCAGCCCGGCCCGCCGGCGGGGCTTGGCTCTCTTCCCCCCCCCCTCCCCTCCCCACCGGCCCCGCCGCCCCGGGGGCGGGGCGTGCGCGTAGCAGCGGTGTACGAGCCTCCGGGCCTTCGCCCCGCGGGGCGGAGGCGGCCCCGCTGCCCGGGTGACAAAGAGGCGACGGAGCCCTCGCTGTCGGGGCCTTGCCCTCGCGTCAGGTAGAGAACGGAGCCGCCGAGGGGCTCTGGAAGTGTCGGACTTGGTTTCCCGCCTTCCGTTTTCGGCTGAACACCTGCCAAGTAATTCTGAAATTCTATTTTCATCCCTGCACTTTCGTAGCGTAGCTTGATTTGTTCCCCTTCCCTGCTCTCCTACCCGTACTGCCCGCCCTCCTGCTTTTCAGAAGGGTGTAAATGGTACAGGAGAGTATACAGAAATATGATAGCAAGCAGTGGGTGGTGGACCCTGAGTGTTGCAGTGATGTGACCAACTCACTTGTGCCTGGTCATAATAATTGTAGAGCTTTATGTAAATATAATATTGTTTCAGGGCATCAGTGGGACGCAAAATAATTTTTCAGTGTTAAGTCATCAGTACCTAACTTGCAAATAGAGTTGTGTTTTTTTCTTTTGTTAGAGAGGGGTGAAAAGGGAGGTATTGCAACTGATTCTTGACCGAATTAATGCTTTTTGCTGCAAGTTTTCAGTGTTTCTCAAACATCCTTGATCAGGAAATCCACCTTCCTGTAATATTTTGGGTTACTGTTTTGTTTGCATGTGTACTCCTATGTTCTGACCACTCCAACAGCTTTAATTGCCAGCCCCAGAGGTAACCTGAGTGCGAAAAGTAATAGTACCTTTTCTGCTTTACTTTCGAAAAACCCAAACTCCAGCATAACTGTCCTCAACTCCATGAATAGTTCTTAAATTCTGGACTCCCCGAAATTACGGTAGCCTAACTGCTGGGTGCATCTGGAGATATGTGTTCTATCGAGAGTCATTCAAGTGCAGACAGAATGATTCTTTTATTATTACTAATCCTGATGCTGCTCTTAATGATCCACCTGAAATGTCTTTTGAGGTGCAGGCCCTCAGACTGGCCTTTCACATTTTCCGTGTGTGAAAGAGGAAGAAACCAAAGGCTCAGATATTCACAAGGCCTTTGAATATCTTGTGGCTAAAATTCAGTGTTCAAGAGAGCAGTGTTTCTGAGGTTTATATATATAGATCTCTGCTGTCTCCTGGTTTGAGGGCATGAAGAGACAGCACACAGGAGAACAGCAGTAGCCCAGATGTATATCTGTACATCTATATTGTGATACTGCATTTTTTCGCATCTCCCTTTGTCCTGAAAGCATGGGACATTTGAGGACAGGATAAAGATGGTTAGCGGTCCCCAACTGAAAAAACGCTCAACCAAAAAAGCTAGTTTTTCTGACCATGTAGTATAATCCATATCTTCTGCTCATATCAATATTCACTGGCAAAATTATAGGTATATTTCATTTCCATAAATAAACACTTCTTTTTTTTTTCTTTGTGCATAAATTCCCTGAATACTGGAAAGCTGACTTTCTCTCAAGCTTTTTAATACATGCTATTCAATATTTGTTTCAGATTGTTGATATTGTTGTTGGAAAAGATGAGAAAGGCAGAAAGATTCCAGAATATCTGATCCATTTTAACGGTTGGAACAGAAGGTAAACATGTATACATGGTTTCAGTTCTTCCATTTCTTCTATTTTATTCTGTAAAGAAAAGCATTGCACCGAATATCAAAGGACTTTAATGTTTGCATTCATATTTTTGATTTTCTCAATGCCTTTAATGTGCTTGCTCATGTTGACCCATTGGTCTGTATCCCTAAATTTCAGTGGATCGGTTTGGTAGCTGTGAGTTTAAACTTTATGGAGTATCTGTCTTTGGCATGTACTCATGGCTCCTAGGTTTCCATTAATAAGAGAGTTTATACTTTGTTAAATCTAGACTTGGATTGTTTGGTTGTCAAGGTCAGTACATGAGTGCAGTCTCTGCACGACATGTGTCGATGCTACAAACCCTACCGTGTGTTAAGCCACGGTTTGAGAGATTTTAGGTAGCAACACAGGAGTTGAAGCCATGTGAATACAAAAGGATGCAAACCTTGTGATCTGAATGACATTAAAAGAGTGCTTTTTAGATTTAATGTATATTAATTCATTAGTAATCATGATAGTAATCATGAGTGGCATATATTCATAGCCGTTAATAATTTTCTTTTCACCTATCCTTAGCTGGGATAGATGGGCAGCTGAAGATCATGTTCTTCGTGACACAGACGAAAACCGCAGATTACAGCGTAAATTGGCACGGAAGGCTGTGGCTCGCATGTAAGAAATTCTTTTGGTCTCAAAATGAATGAGAGATTAATTTTCAGATTCAAACAGATTCATCCAGGTGTCGCCAAGTGAGCTTGGCCTCTAAGCTCATGCTGTAGATCGTAGATATCTACTCAGTACAGTCAGTGCATTCTAGAGAGCTACTCTTCTCATACTAAGGTAAATACCTATGTGTTGTTATTAAACAACAATCTGAATGACTAACATTTAATTATGTAATTCTTAACTACTGCTGCAAAATGCCTGTATATTGGATCTACATCTTCCTAAATAAATGTAGTTGAAAAATAACTTAGGAAAAACTGAAGTATTTTTCAGCCAAAGGCAATAATCTAATATTGGTTGGCCATGGCTTGAGGATCTTCTTGAGAACACGAATATGAGGTAATGTACAGCCATTGAGGTCTCCACTCTCAAGTAAGCATTGTCCAAATTATTTCAATATTAATTAATGAAAAAAACCTCAAATGTACATTTCCTGTGTATTTGTGTGTAATGTAATTAGCTAGGATAAACAATTAAATAATATTAGCCAAATTTCAGTGAACCGTTCTATGTTCTGTAGGAGAAGGAAGGGAAGAAAGAAGAGACGTTGCAGGTTGCCTGGTGTTGACTCTGTATTAAAAAGCCTTCCTGCTGAAGAAAATGATGAGAGTAGCGAAAACTGTGAGCTTGTTTTTATTCTTTGATGACTGGTGTGATGCCTTTAACTTTTTGAGCTAGGGGTACAGTGCATGATGTAACTTCCTATTAGGATGACGTGAGTGTGTCACAGTCCCGTTTGAAATATACAGAGGCAGTGGGATGGGGAGTGAGCACTGTGTTTCATGCTAAGCATCTATTAAGATATCTCCTTTCTTCTTGTGTTACAGAGGTTTTTCCATGTGTCAGTTCCACTCAACTGTTCTAATCAGTGATTTCAGAACTTAATTCTGCTTTGTTTAGTGTAGTATTACTAGGTGCAAAAAGCCTTCAGTTTTCCTTGTTTGGTGTTAGGAAACAAGACGCATTCCCTGCTAGTGTTTCTATGTATTTCAGGGGGCAATAAGATTTTCTTTTTCCCCTGTCTACCTGGCGCAAAGGTCTGTTTCTTGTCAGCTGACTGGTTGATTTCACTCTCAGGTCAGCTCTTTCATTTCATAGCATTTTGCTTTGTAGCTTGAAAACCAACAGGAACACTGGCTGTCACTTAACTGATGTTCTGGCAACTGTCAGTGCACAGATCCAGACCTTCTCATTGGATGATTACTACATTAATCCCCTGTTCAGAACTAAAGTCCAATAAAAATTGGAAAGATGTGAGTGTTCAGAAATGTAGGGAGCTTTTAAAAGTAAATGTTTCTCAATTAGAGAGGATGCAAGAACGCTTCCTGTGAACTTAGTCATACGTATTTAAAATGTTTATTGTGTGCTGTAAATAATACTTGTGCGTTTAATTCAATTAGAATTATTCATCCTCATTAAATAAAACAAGCTAATTTTGGGTTTTTGTATTTGTTGGTTTTGTTGGGGGGAGTGTTGTTTTTTGGTGGTTTGTGTTTGTTTGGGTTTTGGATTTGTTTTTTTGTTGGGTTTTTTTGTTTGTTTTTTTGTTCTTTTTTGCATTGAGGCCTGAAATTGTTTGATCTTAACTTCTGCAATGTAATAAATTGAGATAAATATGTGAAATCTCTTTTACACAGCTATAACTAGTTCTTCTTCTGACGACAGTGATGAAGGAACAGATGAAGAAATAAAAAGTGAAGAAAGTGACATAGAAGAGAGGACAGAAATGGTATATTCATGAGCTCCTTAACTCGATAGAATTTAAACATCTGTATCTGAAACTGGAAAAATTGAAGTAGATGAAATATAGGCCACAGCTGGTTATTTAGCTGGAATTGAAAGGATATTTTTTTTACTCCTGGTGCTTACTGTAGTTGAGCTTTTGAAAATTGTAGAAGATGTCATATACATGTAGAATTCTTTGATATTAATCTAAAAATACACATTTGTTTCTTTTCATGTCTTTCTACACATAAGGCTTATGTGGAGAAAACATACCAAACTAGATTATCCAGATTTGTGGGTGCTGTAAAATTTTACTGGTCTATGCAGGTTGGACAAATCTTAATAGCATCAGGATCTTTCTGGCTCTTGTATTTACTGAAACAGGCATGTCAGCTCTGGTCTTAAATTAAAATGTAAAAGACTGACTTAAAAAAAAAAAAGCCGCGTTTATTTTCTGTACATTATCAAAAAGGAAGTGCAGCATAAACAGTTGTTCTGAAGGTCTGTAGAATCTAACTACTACAGTGTGGGTGATCTGAAGCAGCAAAATCTAACAAATTTCTGTTTGGTCTTCTGTGTTAAATACTTAAGTGGATGCTGGATTAAAAAGAAAAAAGTTTTAAAAAATAAATTTGTAGATGACTTCAAAGCAGTATTGTTAAATTGCTTACAGGAAGGCTACTATCTACTTGAAATATATGAAGTATAGTAAATATTTTTGCATGACAAAACTTGATTGTTACATTGTATCCTGACTACGGAAGTTCTTTTTCACTAATATTCTGTTGTGGTTTTGGCCAAATTGGCCAATGGCCGGCGACAGGTGCTCCCCCCCAGCCTCTCATGCATGGAGAGGAGGAGGAGAGATAAAGAGATTTATGAGTTTAGAAGAAACTAAACTACTTTAATGAAAATATTAATAATAAGATAAAAAGGAAAATAATTAAATAGATACAGTATATACAAAACTGTATTAAGCTCCCAGGATGATGTCACCGGCAGGCACTGAGGAAGTCCTAGGCTGGACTCGGTGACGGGTGGGAACTGGTTTCCACAGATGGAGTCAGGAACACATGCATTGGGATCAAAGGCAGATGAACAGGCAGGGTCCTCCTCGGACATCAGCCATTGAAGGAAGAGAGTTGACCCTTTGATCCCTCAGCTTTTATACTGAGCATGGGGCAGATGGGATGGAATACCCCTGTTGGTCAATTGTGGTCATCTGTCCTGTCCGCTTCTCCCTGCAGGTGGGACCCCTCTACGGTTTTCCACTTCTGACCCTCCAACAGAGCGAATAATGAAATTGGCTGACCTTTGTTGTTATAGCAATAAGTATAATCAAGAGCCTCTCTGCATACCATTCCTTGGCACAAACTGTCTTATCACTCTGGACGAACTGTTTTAGACACAACATGCTATTAATTTCAGAGAGTTAGAAGAGGCCTAGCTAAGAAGTAAAAATTACTGAACAGAAAGTTCGTTCTCTTTTACCTCAAACCAGGACATATTCTTAAGCACAACCAATGTATTGTTTCTTGCACTTGTCTATTGTAGAAAGAAGAACAAGACACTCACACAAAAAGGGACATGGAAGATAGAGCAATAAACATAGAAATTCCTGAAGTCTTGAAAAAGAAGCTTGAGGAAGACTGTTACTATATTAATAGAAGAAAACGGGTATGAAATAAAAGCTATGAAATGAATGTGCATGGGAGTTGGGGAAGGCATCAAAAGTAGTTCTTGTGCATAGCAACTGCTTTTTGAACTTTATTGCAGAGGTGAGCTTCGACATTATAAGGAAGAATAAAGAGAGTGTAGGGAGCAGACTTCTCATATAGCTAAACCAGTGAGTTGTCATTATATTTAAGAATGTAACATTTCAGTATCCAATTGTGTTTCGGAATGCAGATTTTTTTTTTTAAAGCTGGAAATGTAGTAAGCTTGTAACCTGACCATATTTTTGTTTCTCCAGATATTTATATAGGATTGATCAAAAATGCAGTTTAAGTGCTCATATTAATCACTCCTGAAATAACTTAATGCGACAGAAATTTATTAAACTAGTCAGTACATTACAGGCTCTTGTTTTGGCTTAGTATAGTTAGTAATTGTTTTTGTAAGGCATGAATTTGTTCTTTTTCAGCTAGTGAAGCTTCCTTGTCAGACAAATATAATAACCATCCTGGAGTCATACGTGAAACATTTTGCTATTAATGCCGCTTTTTCAGCCAATGAAAGATCTCGGCACCATCAAATGACTCCACATGCTAATATGAATCTTCATTATGTGCCACCAGAGAAGAAGTAAGTAACCGTTAGTCCAGCGCTATTGTCGCAAGAAGAATGACCTTGCAGTCCATGTTCTGTTTCGAGGCTGTTCACTTCTGTGAGCTTACGCTGTGCTATTTATGTGTCTATTTATGGGACTTAAAATATTTGACAGATACCCATAGCACAGTAAAATGAAAAGTCATTATGCAAAAACATCAATATCCCCTTTTATGATGTAAGTTCTTGTGAATATGGTGACCAATTTTGGAAGAATGTGTTGCTATTGTCTATGTGAAGAATGTTTTGAGCACTGCAAGAGTATCTGATATGGGAATTCCTTGCTTAAATACAACTGAACAGGTTCAAGTTTTATAAAGGATAAAAATTTTATGAGACACTTAGAGAGAACTCCGTGTGCAGGTGATTTATTTATTTTTTTTTTTAATTGACATATCTTAAATCCTGGAGTCAATATGTGGTGAAACAATGCGTGTAGTAACACCACTCTTGTTTATTAAAATTGATTGTGTCTTAGTTACTGTTTTCTCAGCTTAGTTGTATGTTCTTCTACCATGCTACAGATGCAGTGTGTTAACCCTGCAGTTGCAGTTTGGTGTTTCTTTGGTTTGTTTTTTCTCTTAAGTTAAAGATTCTCAGTATTAGATGAGACTGCTTCTTTATCTAAGTCTGCACTGGGGTGAAACCTTGTATTTTATTAAAGAGAAATCTTGACTTTTAACATGTTGTATTTCAATGGTGTGTAATTATGCTATTCCTTGCAATATTTTGGTCTATGTGAGTGCCTTGGTTTATCTTGATATCATTCATTATTTGGCAGATTAGTGATACTTTTCTTCTATGTCCTATAATCTCTCAAGAAAGAATTTAGATGAGACATCAGAAATATGAATGGAAGGTTGTGTGCACATTACGATTTTTAAAGGTGTATGTTTAAGTGAATTGGTGAACCTCAATAAAGAAGGTGCTTTGTTATGGAAAATGTGTGTAATTTCAGTGATGCACTAAGTAGGAGAGATTGAGCTGACAACTATTGTATTGCCCTTACTGCTCTAACACAGAAGTTAATTGGCCTTCTTGGATGTGATAGAATTTCTGCACATGATGGTCCCCTGACCCAATTTATATGTAGTGTTTTTAAAAAAAAAAAAGGCAGGAGTTTCAGCAGGTGGTATGGAATGGTAATAGGAGGTATGGAATTTCTAATGTGGGGCATTGTGGCAGAATCAAATTACTGTTACCGTACACATATATGTACTTGAGCCATGAGGCATGAATACTTTCATAGAGGTGTGAGATGTTGGAGGTGGCTGAATTCATTGTTCTTGGTTCTGCTTGTAACAGCACATCTACTCACAACCTAGCACCATGAGTCTCTTACACAAGCTGAAACCAAAATTCCTAGTAGCCTCTAAATGTAGTGCATTGGTTACCAGGAGCAGGCCATTAGAAACAGATCTCCAGTGCAAATGTATCTGGTTTTGTTGGTTTATTGGATATCTCTTAAGCACTGCCTTAATTGCATCTTACCGCCTATAGATCAAATTCTGCACATGCCTTTTAGACAGAATTTCAGTCTGTTGAGTACTTAGTTTTTCTGGAAGGTGCCTTTTTTGAGCCTAGTAAACTTGGAAAAACAAAATGCTTACGTGAAAAACTAACTAACTTTATTTACTGCAAAGTAGACTTTATTAATCCTGTGAACAACAGAACAATTGTATGATTTTGTTTGACCTTATTAAGCAGACTTTTAAAATTTGTATTTGTCTAAAGCTACGCACAACAATCACTGTCTCTTTAAGTATGCTTTTAATCACTCATAATTACTTAGTGATGAAGTCAGCATGTGATAGTTAAGATATTAATGATCTGTATTAAAAGGGAATTTCGTATAACTACACTGAAAAATTTTGACGTGCAACTTTGAAATTCCTAATCCTTTTTTTTTGTTTCTAGTGTTGAGCTATGTAAAGAGATGGTGGATGGGCTGAGAATAACGTTTGACTTCACACTTCCATTAATTTTGCTCTATCCTTATGAACAAGCTCAATTTAAGAAGGTGACTTCATCAAAATTCTTTCTTCCCATTAAAGAAAACTCAACAAATACTAACAGGTAGGTTGGGTATACGGAGTATAATACTGCTTATACCCTGAGGAAAATGCAATAGAACGTGGTTATGTGTTCAGAATAGGATGATTTCTCAGACATTGACTTAAAAATTGTCTTGATAAACTGTTGAACTTTTCTGTGAATTGCTTGCCTGAATTTAGGTTCTGAATTTCTATCTGATTAACTGGCGTACAGTTAGGCTACAGTCTTGTGGGGAAAAAAATTACATTGAAATGTAAACTTTCACATTCAATTACATTGAAATGAACTTTTACATTTGATAATAAATATGCTTGTGGAAAATAGTATTTAAAAGAAGGCCTCATCGATACTCATTGGGAGGAGACTGTCTAATTTGAATAAGTTTTTATGGAGATCTGTGAAACTAGAAGGATCTCTTTTTTTGGGAACAGCCTTGATCACTTCTGTAAAGCTGCCTTTATTTCCTAGAAATCAGGAGGAGCTTTCCCCAAGTCCTCCTCTGTTGAATCCACCAACACCTCAGTCAACTGACAGCCAACCTACAACAGGAGAGCCAGCCACTCCAAAAAGACGGAAAGCTGAACCTGAAATTCTGCAGTCGCTGAGGCGTTCTACACGCCATAGTTCTAACTGTGACAGGTTATCGGAAAGCAGTGCTTCACCGCAACCTAAACGGCGGCATCTTGAGACCCCAGCTTCTATGCCAAAGCTCTTTTTGCACCTGGAAAAAAGTAGGATTTGCTCTTTAAATTATACTCTAAATAAGATTTTAAGTCTTGTTCTTTATTTTAATGTCATCTGGACTGTGAACTGAATGATTGAAGTAGGAGTTCATTACTTTTTGTATCAAATATTTATCTCTGAAGCTTATACCAAAGGGAGAAATATGAAGCAATATTCTCAGTACTTTGGTACTGTAGTTCTCAACAGAATCCAAGGAGCTGCTTTTCTGTGAGCCTACTTCAGGATACCATTTATTGAATTGTAGTGTTTAAGACTTTAAACATTTTAGCAGCAGGCCTTAGTTATGTTTAATGGCTTATAGTTCCATAAAACGGATAATAAAATTTGATTTCTTTTGGTGTTTTTTTTTTCCTTCCCTTCTGAAGAAACCCCTGTCCATAGTGGATCATCTTCACCTATAACTTTGACTCCTAGCAAAGAGGGGAGTGCAGTTTTTACTGGCTTTGAAGGTAGAAGAAACAATGAATTGAATGAGGTAACAGATTTTTATGTTACTGCCCTAGATTCAATGATTAAAGGTTTTGTTGACCTCAGAATAGGGCTATGTTTTGTTTGTATTACTAATTTAATCTTCAATTTTGAAGTTCTGCACAGACTAAATTATTTATGGTGCTATAAAGATTTCATAACTAATGTTTTCATGTCTTACTTTTAGGTTTTGTCCTGGAAATTGATGCCGGAGAATTATCCACCAAGTGACCAACCACCACCTCCGTCATATATCTATGGATCTCAACATTTGCTACGGATGTTTGGTAAACTGATGCAAAACTCTGCTGAATCAATATTGCTTTGTTTGTTTTGTGTGGCTTTGTGGGCTTTTTGCTTTGTTTGGATTTTGGTTGGTTGGTTTTTGTTTTGTGTTTGTTTGTTTTTTGGGTTTTTTTTCCCCAGTCACTGTATCCATGTGATTTTCTGTTTGCTTTATCACATTTAGTTTTATTCTTGGCAAAGAAACAGATTAAAATGTACTAAAACTCTTAGGCTGTTCATAAACTTGTTTATCTCTTACTGGCTCTGTAAGCTTTCATTTAACAAAAGTAAACAAGCATTACTTCCAATACATTATCAAACATCATTAAAGCAAGCAGCATGCACTTTCTCAGCATTTTTCCTTTTAGTGAGGTTTTGAAAGATCACTGAGTAGCTTGCAAAGAAATGTAGAGTCTACAGGGAGAAGAAATTTTTATATTCTTCTTTTCTGTAGAGTGGGTAAAAGTAATTAGAAGTTGCTTTTAAAAGAACAGGTATAAATATTTTTTTCTCTTATTCACAGTAAAGCTACCAGAAATACTGGGGAAGATGTGCTTTCCTGACAAAAACCTAAAGGCTTTAGTAAAACACTTCGAAATGTTTCTGAGGTAATGTGACACAATGTACCACGTTCATTTTCTATAACTACAAGAATATGATTAAATTAATATAAGATTTTAATAATAACAATTTGAATGAAGATTAATACATGATTTTTGATTCTGTAACTCACATTGAAGGGAACCTGAACTCCCTACTTAAAGTTTTGATAAACACAGTGCTAGAGACCTGAAGTATAAAAGCATATTTGCTAGTATGTACAGAAAGACAAGTCTGACTCGGTTAAGGAACGTGTTTTATGAAGCAATACAAATTCTTCATTGTTATTTTTGAGAGCATAATCTGAGAGTTTTGATGTTGCATCAGTATTAGCAGGGGGAGAAACTTGTGGGTTAGAATATGTTTTTAGTTGTGGTAGGGTTTTTTTAAAGTCTGCCCTAATTGAAAGATTTCTCAGCTGTGCCATGCAGTGGCTTGTAAAGGAACCCAAACTCTTTCTGACCATGCTGGCTCCATGGCTGGAGTCCATATGGTCATACCTGCACCATGATCAGCTTTGTTTATTAACTCCAGTTAATATCTCTGCATGACACTGTAGCGGTGGTTAGATATCTAGTGTGGCCCTGTATTGTGCAGCATCAATACAATGGAAAGTAAATTTGCCAAGGAAAACTTACAGGAGAAAGTGTTGTAAATTGTAAACATCTGGAACATATGTGGAACTCCTAACTTAATTTTGATCAAAGACTCTTAAGTAGCCACATACTGAAAAGTAATATAACATGGCACTAGCATATCAAAAGTCCTGTTAGAAGTCAGGGAGATGAAAGCTTTAAAATATTTTTATTTTAAGTGTTTATTGAAAATAAAAGGTGTCTCAAATGTCAAACTTACTACAAGACAAAATTTTTGTCTTGAAGCATGTAATTTTTAAGTTTTACCAATTCCTTTTTACATCTCTATTTTTGTCAGATTGTTAGTAGTATTCAGAGTATTTTTACGTTAGACAGGATGGCATTAGTGCTTATTACTGGGAACGTATTTTTGCTTGGAGTGAATATTATTTACGGTGCTTAACTCACTGTGGATGAAATCAATTTTTATCAGACCGCAATTTCTTCATACCCATTCTATGGATGAGCTGTGGTGGAGTGGAATAGAGGGAAGGAGGAAACATGTCACCTGCCCCCATACAAGTAGGGAGGTGATTAAACTGAAAGTTCTGGTGGTAGTATCTGTGTGTGTCTTATTTTTCCATCTGACCATCTTGTTGAAATGTGTAGTCATCTATAAGTAGAAATTAAAAAAAAAAAAAAAAAAAGGGGGGGGGGGTCGGAAGGTGTTTCCACATCAGCATTTTTAGGTCAGATAGAACTATGCTTTTGAAACAAATCTCTTGTTAGTTCCCACTTACCATGCTTTGTGTTGCATTGCGGAGTGCTCAGAGTACACAAGCTTGATTCCTTTTGGAAAACACTTAACTAGAAGTGTGCTCCAGTACTAGGGGCATTCAGTCTTCAAAACCAGATTACAACTAAACCAAAATGAGTCCCCCAACGCAAGCATAGTGTGGATATTGCATATCTGGTACAACAAAGTATTTGAGGGCTGTGTGTTTTTTCAAGTGCTTTCTAAGCCAGTGTCATGTATGTGTTGCTGTGTATTCATATAGGTAACATAGAAACCAATACTGTGTATTTAAATAGGTAACATAGAAACTAATGGAAATTATTTGATTGTTTTTTTTCCAACATGTATTCATGGGGCTTTAGGACATCTTTAGTTTGGGTATTGCTTTCTTTGTCCTGTATGTCATTGAAAGTGGACAAACAGATTTTCTAGAAGCTTATTCAGACTTGATTTTTATCACAGAAATACTCCTGCATTATCTGTTTCTCATCACAAGAGAAAACTTGAGGCTGAGGTGGCATCTTGTACTAGTTCTTCAGTTTTCACATTCTGTCTTTTCCTGTTTGGGAATGAAAGGATTAATGGGTGTTTATTAAAAATACTTTCTGTCAGTTCTGCTCTGGTTTACCTTATGAAAGGTAAGAACTGTGCTACACAGTCTGTGTGCGTTAGATGGTAGCAGTCAGTTTACTTAAGACTGCCTAATTTCTTTTAGTGAATTGCTCTTGAGCAACAAGCTGAAGTACTCCCTGTTTCTTTATTTTTCTAATAGTAGACAAGGGATTGAAGCTGTCTTTTCACATTAATAAAACTGTTTCTGAATCTTCTTTGAATTCTAGGTAGAATAGTCCAAGCATAAGTAGCTTATGTATTTTTAAATAAAACTTTCATGTGGTACAGAGCTGATTTAGTTCTGACATAGATACAGATTTAATTTTGTATTATTATTTTATGGATAAAATTTACAGTTTCATTTAACATTTGTACGATTAATCTCATGTGGGCTGGGAAACTGAGACTTATTTAATATAACACTTTGTCTAGAAGCTTGTTTTATTGAGTTTACTCGGTACTTGATAGATGCATTAAATTCACTTTGAGATATTACATGGGTAATATTTTCCAGTCATGCCCTCAGATTGCTGCTAGACAAGATTGATCTCAGTTTCCCAGACAACATATATATTTTTAAGGGATGTATCAAATATATCTTTGTGAGTTTCATATTAAGTAGAAGCTGTACCCTTTGTGCTTAGGGCAGCTTTCTACAAGTGTGCATAATGAAAATTTCTTCATGGAGAACATGAAAGTTGATTTCTCAATTATAGAACTTCCATAAGGAAAGAAAATCAGTTTCTCAGATTAAGTACAAAACTCTTAGTCTTCACTTCACATTACTTAGCTCTGAAGTAATTCATAATACTTACAGAAGAATAACACTCTGAAATGGATGTTAGTGACAAACCTGCCGGCTGGTTTCACTGGATTTCACTTATAGTTTAAGTTCAGTCCTCAGAAGCAAGCAGTGGAAGCTAACACAGTAACTGGTGTCTATTAACTGGTAATCTTACTTGCAAAGGACCCCTGATTAAATCTTCCTGCTTAAGTGATGAGAGAGGATAGGCAAGAAGGTGCCAGTTCTTGTTTCGACGTTTCATAGAATCATAGAATTGTTAGGGTTGGAAGGGACCTTAAAGATCACCTAGTTCCAACCCCCCTGCTATGGGTAGGGACACCTCCCACTAGATCAGGTTGCTCAGAGCCCCGTCCAGCCTGGCCTTAAAAACTTCCAGGGATGGGGCTTCCACCACCTCCCTGGGTAACCTGTTCCAGTGTCTCACCACCCTCATGGTGAAGAACTTCTTCCTAACGTCCAGTCTGAATCGACCCATCTCTAGTTTTAATCCATTCCCTCTAGTCCTACCATTACCCGACATCTTAAAAAGTCCCTCAGCAGCTTTCTTGTAGGCCCCCTTAAGATACTGGTAGGCCACTATAAGGTCTCCTCGGAGCCTTCTTTTCTCCAGACTGAACAACCCCAACTCTCTCAGACTGTCCTCATAGGAGAGGTGCTCCTGCCCTCTGATCATCCTCGTGGCCCTTCTCTGGACACGTTCCAGCACATCCATATCTCTCTTGTAGTAGGGGCTCCAGAATTGGATGCAGTACTCCAGGTGGGGTCTCATGAGAGTGGAGTAGAGGGGGAGAATCACCTCCCTTGACCTGCTGGCCACACTTCTCCTGATGCAGCCCAGGATACGATTGGCTTTCTGGGCTGCTAGTGCACACTGGTGGCTCATGTTGAGCCTCTTGTCTACAAACATCCCCAAGTCGTTTTCTTCAGGGCTGCTTTCAAGCCAGTCACTGCCCAGCCTATATCGGTGCTTGGGATTGCCCCGACCCGGATGGAGGACCTTGCACTTGGTCTTGTTGAACTTCATGAGGTTGGCATGGGCCCACCTCTCCAGCCTGTCAAGGTCCCTCTGGATGGCATCCCTTCCCTCCAGCATGTCAGCCGCCCCACACAGCTTGGTGTCATCGGCAAACTTGCTGAGGGTGCACTCGCTGCCACTGTCCATGTCGCTGATGAAGATGTTAAACAAGGCCGGTCCCAGTACTGATCCTTGAGGGACTTCACTTGTCACTGGCCTCCACTTGGACATGGACCCATTGACAACCACTCTTTGGGTGTGGCCGTCAAGCCAGTTCTTTATCCACTGAATTGTCAGTCCATCAAACCCGTATTTTATCAGCTTGGAGACCAGGATGTCATGTGGGACAGTGTCAAAGGCTTTGCTCAGGTCCAGGTAAATGACATCAGTTGCTCTCCCCTTGTCTATTGATGTTGTGACCTTCTCATAGAAGGCCACCAGGTTTGTCAGGCACGATTTGCCCTTGGTGAAGCCATGTTGATTGTACCCAATCACCTCTTTGTTATTCTTCTGCCTCGGCAGTGCCTCCAGGAGGATCTGCTCCATAATCTTACCAGGCACGGAGGTGAGACTGACTGGCCTATAGTTCCCTGGTTCCTCTTTCTTTCCCTTTTTGAAAATGGGGATTATGTTTCCCCTTTTCCAGTCAGTGGGGACTTCACCAGACTGCCATGACTTTTGGAATAAAATAAGAGAGCGGTTCAGCAACCTCATCTGCCAGTTCCTTCAGTACCCGTGGGTGTATGCCATCGGGTCCCATGGACTTGTTCACTTTCATGTTCATCAGATGGTCACGAACCTGATCTTCACTTATGATGGGCAGTTCTTTCCAACCCCTGCCATTGTCTTCTGTCTTTCCATTGATTTGAATGCAGCGTTGACTTGGAAAACTGTTTTGGGATCAGAGAGGTCGCTTCTCAGGACTGTTGACCAATAGGAGATACTTAAAAATTAGGACAATCTAACGTGTGTTTTCAGAACAGCACAACCCATCTTCACTGAGGTAATTTCAGTCCATGTCATTTGCATTTTAGGGAAAAAAAAAAAGGGCAAAACAAAATGGTACAGTGCTTCAGAAAGCCATAGGTATTTTGACTTTCATGAAATAGAGAAGAATAAGTGATGAAATGCTTCTGACATAATGCTTCTAAAATTTCTAATATGCTTTCCCAGATGAGGCCAGTATGTAGTATTTCAGATTATGGAAAACTACATTCTTAATGGTCAAAGACTTTGGTTTTGTTAAAAACCCTCTGATATTTCAAACTCAGTATATCCTGTAAGTTGTCTCTTTCATTTTAGATCTCATTTTTTTTTCCTGATGTTCTACAGCCTGCTTGTATGCATTGTGCCACTCTGATCCATGGGTAGAAAAATATCGTAGTACTGTGGAGTATTTTATGGGAAAGAAGCCAAATCAGAACGTGACCAAAAATGCGTATATAGAAAGGTGACAAGTTGTTTGAAGTAACCTTAAGAAATAAATATCTGGTTTTGAAAGCACAACATTTTTTTTTGAGTGTAGTAATTTTATTATATGTAATTGCAGTGGTGAATTACGACCACTAGTCTGTGCTAATGTGCAGTTAATGAGAGGTTATTAGTGGCTTTCTGAGAATGAAAAAATGAAGCATTGCACATGGTGAATGGAAAAGAAAACATCTTTATTTAGGTGAAGTTGCTTGTGATAGAGTTCTACTCGTGTCTTAAAGTTATGAGGTGGCAACTGATTAAAAATCACTTTTTGAAAGATCACAAAGAATGCAATTCTGCTACTGTTTCTTATATTGATTAGGGCTTTTGTATTTGCCTCTCAATTTTGGGATTAACTGGTTACTTGACAAAAAGTACCTGTGCAGCATAGAAATTATGACATACTAGAAAACTTTATGGAACTGAAGCCTAAATATGAGAAAATCAAGGTTCTGAGTGTCAATGGACAGGTGTGGGTTTAGCAGCACTGTTTGAAACACTTTGAAATGACAGAATTTTACTTGCACAGTGAATGTATATGCCTTAAGGCATTATTATCGTTGTATTTGGGCTTTGCTGTATTCATTGAATGGGTAGAAAGGTAACTGCCATTCTGGGTCTTCTCAAACTTTTGGCACCTTTATGTTGAAAGCTGAATCAATGAGTACCTGGTATTGTACAGGTTCTTATTTTCAGTAGGCTTTTGTTGTTTGGTTGGTCTGCAGAATCTGCTCATCTGTGCTTATTGTTCTTGACTAAGGTTTGATTGCTTTGCCAAAAATACTTCCTGAAACTGCACCATGTGGATTGCTTCTCTTCCTTCTGCTTACCAAATCATCAGGTGCCTGGGTATTTGAATCAGGAGCATATTCCTAATCATAATAATAGAGGTTTGGATCATGCGTCAAAAGTGAGGGGTTGTCCAAAATATTTATAAGTGTTATGGTAGCTTTTTTAGAAGGCAGCTCTAGGAATTGATTCTTAGATTTGTGCTGGCCTTGTCAAAAGCAGGTCTTCATCCTCAAGACCAACCGAGGACTCCTCTATTGGGCTCTTGTAGAACTGTTTTCAAAAAAAGGTCTACTAGAAGTTACCACTTTTAATTTTCACTCACTCTGCCTGGTTACCTGAAATGTTATGTTGGCAGCTTGGCATCTTCAGAGTTCTCTGCAGCTGACCTTTAAAAGCCAAGAAAGATGATCTTGGTTTCTGAATATGGAAGAAGGACAAGAGTCCAGTCAGCAAAACAAGCCTTTTGATTCCTTTGACATGGTTCTTGAGACACTGGATATGAGAATAAACATCTGAAACTTTTCACTTCACTTGTTCTGTTGACTGCACTGGGGTTATGATGAACTTTGTGTTGGTGAGCTTTTGCCCTGAACAGCCTTCCAGATGGAGACATGCCTGTCAACTGAAGGGTGTGGGGGACAGGTGGTGGCATATGCTTTTGTGTGAAACACAAAACCATTTTAGCTTTCAAATCCCGCATTTGGGGGGTATTAGTCTTGGAGAGGAGGCAACTTCTTAATCTGCAAATGACATTTCTTTTGATGAGTGACTCATAGAGTTAGGACCCATCATGCTCTTTAATGATCTATCTAAAGGAATTTGCTTACAGTTTCCTTTCAATCAACATCTAGCCCAGGCCACTTACCTCATTAAAGCATCTGCTTACCCTCTAGAACTTAGAGTTGTAGCTAAAGTGTGTAAGATGTCACCTTCCTTGCAACTTTTCATTTCAACTCTGTATTCTTATACCTTTATGGTTGAGGTTGTCCTTCTTAAAATTATTAAGGTTTTCCCTTCTTCATAATTGCCACACTTTTCAGGCCATCCCTGAGTTTATTCATGTGATGGTAGCTGATGTTTAGAAGAGTCTTTTTCTTCATGCAGGGACTGTTTAGGTAATACATTGTGTTGGCGCTGCCAAGACAAGGATATTTTTGCTACCAGATGATTCTCTTAAGGCTCATACGAATTCAGTGACTTGGTTGAGAAACCAAGTGTCAAGTGGCCTTTTAATGTGGATAATGATAGTTCTGTGCCTCTTCTTGGTAGTTCTGCCTGCGTAATTCTCAGCCAGATAGTAGTATATTTGTGAGGTAATTTCTTGGAGTCACCTGAGGTAAGCTTGGTTATGAACTGCTACACTTGAAGATCAGAACATAGGAATTCTTCAAGCTAGGTTGCCCACGTGTCTATTTCCCTTGTTCTCCATCCCCTCTAGTCCTTTCTGAAGTGTTGCTCTTGTAGGAGCCTGTGGTAGAGAGGGAAATAACTGCATTGTGCCTTGTTACTTCTATGTTCTGAGGAGGAGTGTAAAGTATACAAATTCTTTTTGTGGGTGCTACTGATAAGAAAAAACTGTACAGTCCTACATCGGGATGTTTGTGTGGACTGTGTATCTCAAAACTCAGTTACTCACGATCAGTTTCACTGTGTAGGTGTATGCGTATGAACTCTGTAAAAATTATAAAAATGAAAAAGGCAATAATGCACTAAATTTATCAGATTTTTAAGTTAAAAGTAATGAAACAATTTCTGAATAGCTAAATAGCAAAGTGCTTTCTGATCTACAGCAGGACATTGGCTCTGCTTGCTAAGTAGGGCTCCCTCTGTTTTTAAATCTTGGCTCATGATGGCAGGTGCCAGTGAAATTGATCTTTGTGCTATTTCAGCTTTTCCAAGAGCAAAGCATTAGTGAAATATCCAGTAGCTAACAGTCTTATGAGACTCCTAATATTTCTGTGCCAGCTTTCTGCACTGTGATGTAGTTTGAATAGAAAGCAGCTTCAGAAGGGCCACTGTTCTTTGTAAACAGATACAGAAGGGATTGGGATAGAAGCTGACCTTGTGTTGTTTTGCCTATTTCCCCCCACTTCTCTGCAGAAAGTAATTTGTATCTGCTAGCTCAGAGGTATTTTGTTTTTCACAACTGTTACATTAAGAACAGAGAGATTTACATTTGACTGTATGCATTCTGCCTGCCTGGTTTTTTTTGTTTTGTTTTGTTGTTGTTTTTTTTTTTTTGTTTTTTTTTTTTTTTTTAAAGCATCTCAGCTAAAATTTCTCATCTTTACCAGATGTCACTTTAGCTTGCACCAAACTGGCATTTATGACTGATAATCTTAAGCAAAAGTCAGGAAACTTGTAAGAGAAAAAGAACCTGTTTCCCATTACTTGCCCTTAAAATTCTTGGAACTGTCAGCTACCCAATGTCCTCTACAGGTCCCTTTGTTTTATTGATGTTCTTTTAAAACATACTGCCTCATATGATCTGGCACTTGGTGCTGTATTTACAGAATGTTAGCCAGTGACACTGAGAATTTGATCGGCCCCTGTAATTTGTATTCACTGTTTATCTCTTGAAGTCATTAATATGTGTTAATGAAGAATTATTAATTAAATTCCATTTGTGGGTCATCTTAATCTTGTGCAATCTTAAGTATGTTAAGAGTTAGACTAAAGTCTGTTAAGTTTTAGGCCTTACCACACTCACTTCATACCAACCCCCCATATCCCAGAAGGTAGTTTGTAGCTAACTATAGTCAGAGGTCATAGCGGTTGAGGACCTCAGGTGTTTTAGTAGCTTATAAGTTGCTATGATTTCAGTACTCTCTTGTAGTGGTTTTCCTAGAGTAAGGGGTGTGTGTAGTGCAAGTGAGTGACATGTTTCAGTGAAGACGGGGAGGATCTGATTGTGTGAATTGTTTTTATGTTTCTTTGGATTATTTTCTAAGGGGTATCTCTCTTTCTCTCATGAAAAAAAAGCATTTTATAAAGTATTAGAGCAATTTATAGCCTGGTAAGCCTAGAAAAGTAGGTGGTGAATGATTTTAATGACAAGGGCTAGTAAATCACTAAGTTGTGTGGTTCAAACAGCATATTAATCAAATATTGATGGCTTCAATTTAGATTTGTCCTGGATGTTTTTTTTTTTTAGTTCAAGAAAAGAATAAACGATTTTTTCTGGCTCATTCTTTGCCAAAGTTGAACTAATTTGGATTCACTGTGTAGTAGCTGGTTGCATTTTGTTCTTTCAGGGGAAAATATTTCACGGATGTTTTTATTTCATTTATTTCTGTGGCTAGGAAGTTGATATAATGCAGCTGTAACATGCTGTAATATTGAAACCATTTTTTTTTTTGATTTAGCAAAATAGTTTTTATAAAAGCTTTTTTTTAAAATTATCTCTCAACCTTAATTATGTAATCCTTTTTGCTTTGTGCTGTTTAATAAAATTGGAAGCTGCTGTATGTTGAAGTATTTAATGCACATAGGATTGTGTGAATGAAGACTCTGTGGAACTTTAAATTAGCTCTTACAAGTTTATTATGATAGCTTATGTCGTGTCAGTTTGTGGCAGAGCCAGTTGAATCCTTGCTTTGAATATGAGATATCTTTCTCCCTTCTGGCAGTACCTGCCCCAGCTGAATATTGCCAGAAATTATGTGCTTGATTAGACACTGTTACGGGTCATGTAATGGAGCCTTTTCTGCTCAGTTCCTTCGGTAATGTTTAAAAACAAAAACAAGCTGCCATGTGATCTGCTGGAAGTGTATTGGTTGTCCAGCCTTTTCGCTTGCATGTATTAAACCTGAAACATTTACATCAGAAACCACCCTAGGTCCCTCTATACTGTTAATTACAGAACTCCTATGAAATAAGCAAGACAAAGTGCCTTCTAAATAAATGGTGACACATTGAAGTATTGATTTCTTCTAAAAATGCTTGTATTTCTCACTGCTTTTCCTAGAATTAGTAGGATTTAACTAGTTGTTCTTCCAGTTTAGCACTTGTTTGATACCTGTGTTTAAGTACAAGGATTGTGTGTGGGAAAAATGTGTGAAAAAGCAACGTTTTTTCATTTACCTGCATTTTTGTGCTGTAACCTTTCTGTATGAGCTCTCAGCAATTAATATATTCATGATTAAATTTAGATTGCCTTATGTAGGGAGTCTTGTCATTATTCTTTGATGCTTTGGCTTTCTTAAGATCAAAGGACGTGCCTAGTTCAGGCAGTGTAGCTGTGAGTGAGGTTGGAGAAGCACTACTTTAATTGCATTCACCTGTGCATTTTTTTTTTTTTTAATTTGGACTTTCTACGTCCTGCGTATTGGTTGTGCAAAACTGGTATTTGTAGCTTCCAGTAGTGATGTCATCTGCCTAGCCAGTGGTTCTTGAGAGAAACCGGATTCTGCAAATGACATTGTTTCCTGTTGTTTCCATTGTTTCCTACTCTAACTCAGAGATCCTGTAGCTAACGCTTTGCCATGTGTATTGATGCTGATCTTCAATATCCAGGTATTTTTGAATGTGTGGTTTTTTGTGAAGTACGACTTGATCATGTACTTCAGGGCTTAAGAAACACTTTGCACCTTTCCCCCCATTTTTATACATGGTATCTTTGTATACCAACTACAGAGCAGAGAGCTTTATAGTAATTCTAGCTGTTTATTAGTCATGTTAGTAGCAGCACTTTATTTTTGTTTTCAATCTAAAACAAAGAGAGAGTTGTGTGTTAGCAGAGCAGGAAGACATAATAAGGTTTGAATAAGGAGGAACTGTTTGAGGAGCAGCTTTGAGAAATTTGAAATTAGGGAACTGGATTCACAAAGGATGTGTGTTTGTCTTTGAGAGCCATATTTAAATCGGATACTCACAAGGGGTGAAGACTCTAAATGCACAGGCACATGAAAGAACAAATCATAGCTTTACTTACATTAAAAGATAGAGTTTGACTTAATGGTTACTGGACATATATAAGATACTGATACAGTGAAAACTGAAAATCCTGGTTTTGATGTAAGTGGAAATTTTATGCTGAGCAGGTGACTGGCAGAAGTTGCAGAAAGATATCTCCACTTTTTTTTTTTCTTCTGTGATACTTTGCATTCTTTTCTGAGTATAGCTTCAACTTTTGGATTATTTTTTTTTAATTGAGCTTGAGTATTTTTTTTTAATGCTATTTGGATTTCAGAATGATAGGGGAAAGCTATTTCACACTGTGTAAAACTTGTAAAAATAGGGCAAGCTTTTTATATGCCAAATTTCAAAGTGTGTTATTTCTCAATTTCCAGACTGTTGTTCTGCTAAGCTTAAAAATTAATTTGAAAATAGCTTTTCCCTTAAATGGTTCATGTTCTGTTCTTTTTTTGTGTGCTTCTCAGGTTTTTAGCAGAATACCATGATGATTTCTTCCCAGAATCTGCTTATGTAGCTGCATGTGAAGCCTACTACAGTACTAAAAATCCTCGGGCAATCTACTGAAGCTATTAATAAAGATTAAATCCTACTATACATAGCCCATGACAATGCTATTTTGCCACGTGGCTACAAGATGAAGATGAAAAAGAAATTAAAACAACTTCTGGAGTTGAAAAAATAGGGAAGTATCTTCTGTGGTGGTTGGATTACTTAAAAACAGAGAACTTCTTTTCAGAGATGGGTATAGACTGCATTGTGAGTTGCTTAGAGGATTGACTATAACTCTGACTCCAGATGAATGAAGCAGGCTTGTTCTGACTTCTAATGCATAGGACTGCATAGGACTATTAAAGAGGAGATGAGGCAAAAGCAGATGCATTAGCAACAGGACGTTTTCATGAAGATAGATCATCATGCTGTGTTTCATTTTAGCTCAACCTCTCCAGCCTGAGAAATAAGACTTGACTACACAGTTACATGGAGAGAATGCGTAACTGGTTATCTTATGGATTTTTTTCCTCATAAATTGCAGTTCATTTTGTGGAACTGTCATGATAGAGAAGGTTGTTACTGGAAAGGTGGTTTTGCTGTTTGGCTAGCGTGACATCTGCCTCAAGAATGACTTAGTTGCTTGAATGAAAGGTGTGTTGCTTACTTTGCATTTTACGAAGGTGTACTCTTTTCATGGTAAGACTGCCGGAGTTCCAAGGAGAGCATACGTTGCCAGTGATTCAACATTTACCTGGCAATAAATGATTTCCAGAGCCATTATGAAAGAACTGATTTTCTACAAGTAAGTGAAGAAGTCAACAAAGTGATGGCAGTTTAACTGGCAAACGCTTCTTTTCTTAATAAAGTTCACAGTGGCTGCTGTGTAAATGTGTGATTTTTGACTGTCTAAAACGTCTTGTTTGTCCTTGATTAGAATTTTTGAGATCACTATGTGTGCACATGATGAGAGGTGGAATCATTGACAACACAGGGAGAGAAACCCTTTCTGTATCATTGGCTTTTCTTCTACAGACTTGAAGAATGTCTCTTTAGACACTTTTAAATGCTTTAGCTCTGGAAATAGGAATTCAGTGAGAACTGGTTTTCTAGAAATCTGACAACACATTGAGTATTGAAATGTAATTCTTGTCTTGATTGTCATCAAAACCTCGTCCGTGACTAGAACTCTGGCCTTCAGAATCTTCTGCTATGTCAAGACAGGCTTACCTGTAATGCAAAACTCAACCCATTTGTTCCAGATTTGCAGAAACTAGTAGTTATGAGGAGTCATCTTTCAAATGTAAATGGCAAGTTTAGGCTTAAGAGGCCAAAGGGAATGCGAAATCTACTGTTGGCGTTCATTGTCACTCACTTTTCAGAGTGTACTGGTGTGTTAAAGCTTTTGAACTGAAAAGATAAGGATTACCTTGGTTTTAGCAATTTGGGTTCTGCTTTTTAGAAAAGCTTCTATAAAGAGTCTGTTAAACTTAATGGTTGCTAAACAAATGTTAGGCATGTATGCATGCAGATTTGGTTATAGTTATGTCTAAAGATTACCATTTAGTAGTACTACTCTTTTAAAATTTATTTCTGTTGTACCAAAAAAACCCACCCCAAAACATTTGTAAGGTTTAGTCTTTCTCAAATTACAGAAGTTTTGAATTTCTAGCAGACTCTTAAGTAGATCAAAATCTACTTTGCCAACATGTTTCGTTCTAGACTTTGACCTTGTTTTTCTAAAAAGACAATTCAGCAAAATACTAATGACTATCTAACAAAAGGTTAATCTTGGAATGCTGCCTGAAACTCCACCCTTAATTCTTTCAATAGCAGGAATGTTAGAGTGTGTATAATATCGCAAATCTGGTTTTGTTCCACTGTTGGTACCTGTGAGTACAAGGCAATTTATGAAGAGAGTTTAAACCTTATTGTGTCTCTGTATTTAACTGTTAAGACAGGTTCTGCCTGTAGGGGTTATTAATAGTGTTGGTTGTGATGATTCTCAAAAGACGTGCGGGGGGGTGTGTGGAAGCTCTGAAGGTCCAGTTAGTGTAGTCTATGTGAATAAACTTTTCTGTAAAATTCTTTTGAAGCTGCTATTGGGTATAACACTACAAACTGTCTTGCTCTCATAACAACCAAAAAATTTTTCTCAAGTAGCTTCTTGACACTTTTAATTGCCATGACTCGCTTGGACAGTATCTCTTAAAATTTAAAAAGTTTTGGCTTATATATTCAATTACAGTAATGTGCATCTTTGACATCCCTCTTCCCTGCTGTTCACTACTCTTTTACTGCTTTCTTATTTTTATACCTGATTATTTTTTTTTTTAAGCTGAAGCAGTGCCAAGACACTTGCAAGACCTTGAACCAGATTGCGTAAGAGGGTAGTTCTTACTCGTCTTAAAATATATAGAGACTTACCAGTGCGACACCCCAAAATTCATTTTGAATGGAATATTTAAAGGTTTATGTGGCTGGGGGAAGCTTAATAGTATAGTTATACTACTGGTGTGAACCTAGAACTCCTTGAATGTTTTCGAGTGATTAGATTTTTGATGGTATTCATATCCATCTGAACGGATGAAAGAGGTTTCTGCACTCAGCTGTTTGTCATTTGTTGGTCGCTGTTTGTAGAGCTACTCATCTCAATGTTTTCTAACCTGATTCAGTCAAAATGGCTTAGGTTAGCTGAAGAAATGTGGAAAACTGACTGAAGCAGGCTAGGGAGCGTTCACGTGAGCAAGTCTGCCAGCAGACTTCAGAGGCGGCCTCCTGCAGAGGAGGAGCTGAGCTGAGAAAGCAGGTTAATGGTCAGTAATAGCTGGCACTGGCGTAGCTGCTTGCAGTGGTTCCAAATTAAGGGGGTCTGTGTATTAGGGAAATTATATCAGTGTAATTATAGTGCATACTTAGACAGGAAAATCTCGCCACTGAAGGCAAGTCCTTGAGCTGCTCCAATGTGAAGGGTGGTACAGGGTTTTGAGTACGACCAGTTTTGGGAGAAGGCAGAGAGCAGTCGCAGCCTGGGGTTAGAAGCAGGTAATGCAGCTGATGTGGCGGGTGAAGTGTGCTGCCATGTAAGTTCCCGGGATGTTCAGTCTGCACAAATACTGCTAATTTCATTACCTGCTCTGACTGTCACCACGAAGGTACCCGAGTAACTTGACACTGTGCCACAGTAGAATTAATCTGTGTGTAAAGTGCTTTACATAGATCATAAAAATTACCAAAGAATATATTAACAAAATATAAATGTAATATTCTTCAGTTTTATGCCTCATTTTAGGCTTTACTTTGTACCTATCATGCTTCAAAAAACCATCATGCTGTTCTTTCAGGTGCACTAGCAGGAGTTGCTGCCTTGCTTTTCACTTTGCTACTGTGTTGCTATGTTTTTCAAGCTCCTGTTTCAAAGCTCAGGCTTTCATGTTGTGTCCTCTTCCTCTGAAATAAGAGGCAGATGTGACCAACTGCTAATTTAAAGTATGTTCTGTGTCCCGTTCTGAAAGCAAGCCCATGCGGATGTTAGGGTTTCACTTGGCATTTGGTGTGGGCTAACAGTGTGTGTGTGGTCAGCCGTTGTGTCGGAAATGTCTAGTGGGAACTTGTCAAACAGTAGTGCGGGATGACCTTGTTCTGGATTATGCCAAGAGGAATGTCTGCAGTCAAAGAGGAAATAAAAAGCTGATTGGAAATAAAAAGCTGTTACTGCTTTTCATGTTTGCATCATAAGAAGTGTTATCAAGACATTTGGGAAATACACTGGGGAGATTGTTATTGGACTTAAAATACCGATGTGTGTATGAAATCCTTCATTTCTTGAAGATTATACATTTTCCCCTCCCGAGTCTTAAGCGCATCTCCCAAAAGTATGTATACTGGGGTGGAAATGTTAGCTTTTCAGGGCAGGGGAGAAGGAAGCAACATGTATTCTTACTTGAGTCTCAAGGCAAGCCTTTCTTGTGGTAGTTAGCTGTACAAAAGCACAATGCTGACGGCTCTTGGACAGCCAGCTGGATCTGAACTCTGCCCTGGTGCATGTTTGATTGCTTTTAACTTCTTGACCTATTAACAGAGCTGGAAAGCAAGTTTGCACTTTGGAGCGCGCAAACTCTCTAAATTTAAGGAGAAAATGCCAAATAGCATACAACGTAAGCATACTTGGGCGCAATGCATCAAGAAATATATTTTTGTCCTGCGTACTGTAGAATCTCCTTTGTGATGTGAGGTGATTGCGTTTAATTGCACTAACAAGTCAAGTTACTGATTTATTTTTCTACATAAATACATCTCAGTGTAATGAGGTTCCCTGGAACAACAGTTCTAGATTGTATGTTACCTTTGTAATGTGTTTGACCATAATCAGTACAATCTCAATGTATTTTTTTTCCACTTGCTTATGAAACAATTAATTTGGAGGGGTTTTCAGCTTTTTTTGTATAGCTGCGTCATTTTTCTGTATGAAATTGGTGAATACAGGTACTATACTTCTACAGTCAGAGGTACCAATGCAGTGTTTCTGCCTCATTTTTTGGGTGGTTTTTACTTCACCACCACCACTCCCCCACCCCCAATTCCCCAAACAAAATTTGGAATATATATTGCCTTGGGAAAATGCTATCAGTAATGACTGAGTGGCAGATGTAGATGCTTACTAAGATCTAACTCAATGCAGCCTCCCTGTTGCATGCATTATGTATTTTCCCCTTCTAATTCATATAGCAGATGACTTTTTTGCATTAAGGCTAAGGATTATAGCAAGCTGAATAAAATCAGTGAAGTAGAAACGTGCTCAAAGATGGAAAGGAGAAATCTGTTGTTTGTTTTGTTTTGCCTTTTTAAAAAAAGGGGGGGGGGGGACACAAAAACCATGTATGTTGTTCCTCTTACATGTCAGTTGTGAGTGGTCACTCACATCATGTGAAGTGGATAATGTCATCATAAAGAGAATGAACAAGCCTGTGACATCCAAATTGATAAATCCCGGCACTAATACAGACCTGTAAAAGAGTTTGCTAAGGAATGGAGTAATTTCTCTGCTGTTTTGTTGCTAGAAATGGTGGAAGGTTTTGATCGAGAATGACTTTTTTTTTTTTTTTTTTTCTCTTACTAATACAAGATACTGGATCTACTTCTGGGGAGGACAACCCAGGTATTAAAGCATTGAATCATACGATATGTTCATGGGGATATTTCAGTGCAATGCCAGAAAACAAAGTGAGTTCATATAGCGAGAAATGTAGAGATAAATTTGTTTAGTTGCTGGCAAAATGAACAGCAGACATTTCCATCACAGCAGTAGTTTACTGGTTGTGGCTCTAATATCTGTGAATGTTGAGTAGATGTTTAATTTATTAAAATTTTTCTAGTATTTAATCATAAGCTATTAACAATTACTGATTTAATAAGCTGTTAAGCTTTAAAGTCCTTGAAACAAAGGCGTGTCCCAAGTACTTTCTTACTTTACTCCCTTTCTTCTTTCCTAGCTTATATTTTTCCAGTAGTCTAGAAAATTACAGAAACATGCTTATGAGATTCACGGAGAGGAGGAGAATAGTTCTGACTCAGACTAAGCAAGTCGCACATAGTTTTCTTAAGTATTTAGGTATTTCTGATTCATTTTGAAGTATAATCATCAAATATGTGTTAAAATATAATTAGGATTTTATTTGTAGGTTTGAAAGTAGAGCCAAAATTAGAGTCAGGTGAATTGAACAGCGCGTATAGTCAAGTTACTGGATAATTTAAATATGCCTGAAATTAGTTCTACTGTATGTATTTCTATGTTTTCTACTTTAAATGTGGTGCTCTGGTTTCTCTCGGTTAGTTGATGCCATGTATTGTAAATTAGGGCCTTTCTCTAAAGTGTAAAATTGATTAAATGTCAGCATAAGTAATCAAAACATCAAATTTCACTGTCAATTTTAACTTAAACATATGAAATGCCACCATCCCCTGTCATGAGACATTCTGCCCTTCTTTTTACAGAAGTTTCTTAGAAATACAGCATGCGACAAATCTGCTGCCACATGGGTAACCTGGCGAAGGTGTCAGTCTCGGTGGAAGGACGGAGGTAACCTGCAGCTCTTCGCAAAGGGCCTTCAGCCCACGCGGAAGGTGCTCACGCTGTTCCCCTGGTGGACTGGAGGCATCGGTAAGCATGCTACGAGAGACTCCTCAGATGCAACAAACCTTCAGAAGTTGCCTCTTACACTTGTATTTTTGTGACAGCTGTACTGCGAATGCTTCCATAGTTGATATTTAGTAAGAGTTTTCATGGCTTACAACCTTCTGTTTTGTAGGCTGCTGAGTTAAGAAATCTAAAGTAGTTCTGTTCAGGTTTCACATGCATGACTGAGTAGGAGGTAGATTTTACTAATTATTTTTATTCAGATTAATGAGGAATTTATTTTCTGTTGCTGTAAGTGACTACTGCAGTGATATAACTTATTTGGCATCAGAGATTTGTGCATTTTCTTAAAAAATTGTTTATTAGAAACTGTGAGTAGTAACTAATTGGAAGTTTTGTAAAGCTTTTGCTTACTGGCAGATGGATGATATGACACATGTAATGTATATGCAGTATTGCCAACTGTAGGCATTAGAAATCATGAGTCAGAGCCTTAAAAGTCTTGAGAGTGATTAAGAAAATGTGAAGATTAACTCCTGTTCTTTGGTCCCCTAGGGTAACGTGAGTCAAGCTTGCGACAAGGCTTGCTTGAGGCTTTAGAAAGGAAAACCGAGTTTTTTGTCTAATCGTGTGTCTTTTAGAGTTGGAGCTTTAGAAAAAAAAAAAAAAAGCACAAAACCTTGCAAGACTGGCAATAAAATGATGATTTGGCAATGCTCTAATAGAGCAGGATGCCATTAATCTGAAAATAATCAGAGACTGAATTTATTTGTGAACATCTGTGCGAACATAACACAAGCCTCGGATAGCAAGGTTTTCCGGGTAGGGCGGTTATATCTGCTAATCTACAAAACAGCCTGCTTTTGCCAAAGGCATAAATCTAAATTTGTAGATTCATTTTTTTTTACTTGTTTGGAACGGCTATTAATAAAGTGAGAGAGATAAATTGTTTACCATAGTAACAGAATAGCCCTCTGCATGATGATGAAGTTGATGAAATCATGCATCGGAAGAAAACAGGAAGCAAGACGAGCACTCCACTGTTTCTACACTGTATGTGCAAGACTAATATGTTGTTTATGTTGTTAGACTCACTTGTTGAATTACTTGTCTCTCTCTGGTTGTGATGAGAGACAACAGGTTGTGACTGGTGCCTTAGGCCCAGCTCTGTCAAAGACAGTAGGTGTCTAAAGAAAAATCCAGGCTGAGGTCAGATCTGTGCAAGCCAAAGGGAGCAATCCACAAATCCTTTCTCTTCCCAAATGTATTATGGCAATCTGTATGGCTGTAGTTGCCTACATTTTTTCCAGTGAAGTTATTTAAATATTAAAAAACCAAACTGAGCTTTTAGCACCTTGCTGCATGAGGCCACCACTGTCTCACTGAGCAGAAAGGGCAGCAAGAGCCGCAGACCTGGAAGGAAGAATTTTCTTCCTCATTGAGCTGCAGAATAGTATTTCCACTTGCTTGTTCTGATTTCCCCATACAGCTCTTGGGTTCCTTTTTTGCATGCCTTGTAGCTTTGACAAGAGAGGACACACTTGCCACCAGCCTGCTTGGAGACACTGAAGGAATTTATCTGAGGAGTACTGGGCCCAGATTGTGAGCTTTCTGAGTGGGTCAAAGTCGCACTACAAATCTGAATTTGTAGTTTCTTCTGGTAAAGAACAAAAAAATCCGCATGAACTTGTTCTTTCTATTGCTGGTCAAGCAGGTAGGGTAGGATTCAGCCCAACACATATAGAGGATGGCAGCTGAGATACCCACATCTGAACTTCCTCCGTATTCCTTGGACAGAAGAAATACTTCCAGGGTGTGACTGATCTTGCCCTGAAGTGGTTGCTGCAACAAGGCCATTGCTTAGAGAGAGAACCTAGGGTTGGGCTCAACACAGATGCATGTGCATACATTTAGGTAAGGTGACTGTACTGTCTGTATAAATTCAAACTGATTTGGAGCATTACAGAGCTTTTACTGAATGGGTTTTCTCCCCTTTATTTAGGGGATTTTTGTAAATATAGATCACTTTCGCTCCAAGCCCAGCAGAGATTAGCTGTTGTTATACCTAGTTATTATGAGAGCATTCAGAAACCCATGACACAAGAGGAAAGACAGAAGCCTGGAAAAAAATAAATGCATAGAACATGGGAAGAGTAACTGTTAACCGTGTAGAGAGAGAGCTGGCAAATAACTGGTTAATCTGTACACAATGTGCAGTTGAAAGCAGGCAAACGAAAAGCACGGAGTAGGTACGATAGACACTATGGTTTGCCTGCCTCTCCTGCAACATTTAGACCGTGGTTGCTGGTGTCATTGCTGGCAAGTGCAGCCAGTCAGTGAAACCTGGGCGCTCTCAGCTCCTGGAGCAGAGATCCTATACAGTACAGCCTACAGCAGTTCTTGCGAAAGCACTGAGAAAGCTGATGCTGCTTATGGAGAAATAAACACCGGCTCAAGCATCCTTTTCATTGTAAGACTGCATTCTTCTCTGGTGCCATACCGATCCCGATTTTTAAATGCTCACATTGCTTTTCTGTTCAGGAACCTGTGGTGCGAAAGCAGTAGAGGATGCAACTTGGGTTTTGTTTTGCCATTCTTCTCACCTAGCTTGTTGCATCAGTGAGAAAGCAGCCATGCTTTTTGTTACATGTGGATTGAAGCCACGTATGGGGATTTAAGTAGTCCATGACACCTTGGAGTTGGGTGGCGGCAGCTGAGGCTGCCTGTGCCCATCTCTGCCTAGGGAGGGTGCCTACAGGGTGGTGGCTAGCAGAGGTGACTTATTGTAAGACCATGTTTGGATTTGGGAGAAGAGCTGGTGTATGAGGTGGGAGTGTGGTCCATACGGTGCTGTGAAAGGTTTTGAGGACAGCTGATCTGTGGGGCACCATGTGGATTTAAGAGACTGGATGCAGCACAGGGTTTTGTGTGGCTTTGCTTAGGATTAGTAGTAGGTTGGTTTTCAGGCGGTGCACGAAGCTCTGATGAAGATGGCTGCAAGGGCATCATGAAAGGAGTTATTTCTGAAAATACATTTTTCTAAAGATTTTACTTCTGTCCTTAAGTTTGAGGCTGCACAAATTCTAGTCTGTTTGACACTGCTTTTGTCATTTGCATGGACGTTTGGGCTGAAAAACATAACACTGCATTTTGAAGCAGGATTTAGATTTTCTTGGTAATGCTCTTTTTTTTTCTGTCTAAACAATGTTGAAGCCATTTTAGCCTATGGCTATGTTTAAAAAAAGTAAAATACAGCAACACTTATATTTCAGATCAGATGAAGCTATAGAGTGTCTGGAGTGAACTTAGTAGTTAATGTGCTCAGTTACTCTTCCAAACAGGCTTATGAGTAGTCATCAGAGATAACAAACCTCAAAACCTCAGTTCTGTCTCCTTAAGTTCATCCAAGGCATGTGTGTACTGGGAGCAGATGAAAGGAAATGGTAGGAAATTGGGTCTCCTGCACTAAGGAGGTACGAGGCAGACTCGCTCATCAACAGTAGAGCACTCAGTGCATGCCCCGGCAGACAAGTGCTGAGGGTGGTATTGCAGGGGTGACGATGGGATCGAGTGCTACGGAGCTGAGAACATCCAGAAGTGCTGAGGAACTGTTCAGAAATATGGTGAACAAGTGGATTTTGTGGACATGTAACACATGCTTTCTAAACTGGGATGGCTGGAGGCTTCTCTGTCACTACGGGTGAAATGATGAAAAATCGATAGGGACAAGAAGTTCATTTTCTGGGATAGTACATGTGCAGTTAGATTAATATTCAGAAGACTCCAGTCCCCCACCTGGGATTTAAACTCTGGAGTAGAGGATTAAAGCTGACTCACCATATGCTGCTCAATCTCTGTGTGTAATTTGGTGGTTGTTTCTCTAAATAATTAATTAGATAATGCTTCCTGTCAAGTAATCAGTTTGGGGTTCACTCGAGGAGAACTAACATGAGGTCCATCAAACCAGAGAGGATTTTGTTAGGAAAACCACGATTAAGGATTCAAATTCTAAATGAGGACTTCTTGATTATGCTGTCCAAATGCAGAGGGGAAAAAATACTTAGTTTATGGAAAGATTACAGAAGACTCCTGTGGACACCTCCCTCTTCCTTGATTTCATCTCAGAGCAAAACAGGAAGAAAATTCACATCTTCCTCTCAGAAAAATGCATTTGACAAGGCTTGTGGAGCTATGAGTGGCAGACGTGAAAGCATAAGAGGCATATCAGTCAAAATATTTAAAAAAAACTTTTCTCTCCCCTAGTTTGACAACACCATTTCCTTGAATGCAGGGTTATGTTAGGTATTTTTCCAGTCATCTTGTAACATTCATTGTGCTTTAGCTGAAATGTGCTAGAGGAAAGTGAAGTCAGCACCTTTGCCTCTGATAAATAACTTGAAAATTTTGAGTACAGCTGCCTGTAAGGACAGGGAGATGTGCATACTGTCCAGCCCTCAATACTATTAGCAGGTTAGCAGTGGTCATCGGCTAGCTGGAGTGGAGCAGTTTGTGTACTGTCATCTCAGGGTGTCACTGGACAAGGCACAAGGTGATATGAACAGCACGGATGGGTCCTGTTGATGTGGAAATCAAGCATTTTCTGTGCTCTCTGCTTCATGTTGGAAACTGTGCAATTTTAAGAGTGTGTTATTTTAGAGGAGGAAGATGTATTTGACCAGCTTTAGACTTCTTTATGTGGTAATTAATTAATTAATGCTTAATGTTTGGCTGGAAACATTAATGAGTATATTTTTCCTAGAAGAACAACGTTACCCCTCATTTTTGAACTTGTATATGGAGAAAGCATTTATAAGGAAACCTACTAATACTGAGCTAGTTCTCTTTTCATCTTACCTGGAGGAAGAAGAAGAGATAACGAATAGGAATTTCGGGTCCTGCTCTGATAGTAAAAGTCCTGAGCGTATGTATCCTCAAATATAAGCAACTGTCATAGTGAGTTAAAGGAAAATTTTGTCATGCTGTGGACAAGTCCTATATATCCCAACTTCCATACAGTATGTATAGAAGTATGTTACGTGTAGAAGTATGTTATATATAGAAGTGTATAATGTGTATACTGCCTTTACAGTATGGTAAGTCCAAAAGTAATTGCTGTGTAAGAGGTCATATATGACTATAACTAGATATGCTGCAGGCCACACGGGTTGAAGAGAAGCCCAACAAACTTGGTTCCTTTCTTTGATCCATTTGTACTTTCAGTAGATAAAGGAAAAAAAACTATCTGCAAAAATTTGAGGCATTCCACAAAGGGAATCCAATTTAAAAAAAATCTTTAAAAAACCCACAAGGATAATTGCGGTTTTAATACAAAACCGTCTGAACAATCATAAACCAAAGCAATTATGAGTGGCAAAATAGCAAAGTGGAGCTCACTGGGGATTAGTGTTGAGCCTAATACTCACTTCTCTAAATGACCTAAAATAATAACAGAAGAAAACTTACACATCAATCAAATTCACAGATGGTATCAAGAGGCTGCAAAGAAAGCAGAGACAACAGATAAACCGCCAAATAAACTAGAGAGTTTAGAGAAAAAGGAGCTTTCAAGGACAAGATGCAACCTTGATACGTGTAAGGTTCTTTTGTGGATTAAGAGAAGGCTAAAAATGCAAATGTGTTTGCCGAAGCCCATGGACACCGATTTCATCAGGAGACGCGGACAACCTTATATAACCACCCCTCGCGTTGTGTAACCGGAGGCAAATAGTTGAAATTGTTTTTTAACAGCAGCCTTTGGTCTCCCGTGCTCCGTGCCTCAGGGAGAGGCATCCCTAACCATTTTGTTTCGCCGCAGAGAGGCTTCAGGATTTTGTTTTCAGTCTGTTGGAAAGCAAGCAAAACGTTTTGAATGTGTTGTTCCCAGTTTTGTCAGTGCCTCTGTTTTAAAAGAATAAATAAGGTTTGGCTGGTGTTTTGTTTTGCAAGTGGTGGGAGACTCTCCCTTTACCAAAAGCTTTAACAAAATGAGCGCGCCTGAGAAACGTGGTGACTTTGTATCCATCATTCATGTGGCAGGTCAGTACAAGGCTAAATATATCTTTACCTACCGGTGGGTGCTGTTTGCTTCCATATCTACAACATAACCTCCTTGTTTTGATTTGGCACACCTGGAGCGGGTTGCAGGTTGGAAAAGCTGTTGTATTTAGCAGAGGGCTACAAAACTGTATGAGTTTGTTATCCTTGGGTAAAGGACAAGCAAATAATACTCTGAGAGATGAGCAGGTAGCCAAGAAACAGATGACCAAACTGATTTCTGGCTAGTGAAGGACACTGTCTGAAGAAGAGAATGAGTACTTATAAAAGGAAAAAGCTTTTTTTACAAGCAGCCTTTCTTTGATTATCAGAGAAGGACAGATGTAACTTGGCTGCAGGGACAAGAAGAGATGAGGCTTTAGCAGAACCCTGGAGTCTCTGCAGACGCTGACCAAATCCAAAAAAAGTGGTGGAAAAACTGAGGCAGTGATTCAGATGTTATTTTTTTATTCACTTTTCTATAAAACTGTGTTTCCTGTACTGACTGAATAATGTGATTTGTTTATTTTTTTTTTTTAGACATCTTGGCAAAATTCTTTTATGTGCTTCTATTTTCATGGATCCCTGAAAAATTAAACAATAAACCAATGTATCTGCAAATGCATGTGCATGTATCAGAAACTTGGAAAATATTTTAGTGGGAATACAGAGGAAAACAGGCTGAAAAATTAAGCTGCTTGTGTTCTAACACTGTTGTCATCCTCCCAAGACCTCACCGGGTAAGGGCGTGCACATTACTGCAAGATGATGTCTAAGGCTATGGGCAGCCACTGCAGCTGCCCTGTGAAGTTGGGTAGTTAATTAGGAGGGGTTTATTTTTGTTGTAGCTGAGAAATAGTCAAAGCAATATTGTTGCAAGAATGAATAGGTCTTTGCATATAAATCCCTGTTACCTGCAGGGCAGGGAGAGCGGCTTGGGGCAGGGAAGGCAAGTCTGGTGGCTCAGCCTGGAGAGCCTGCTGTTCAAGTTCACAACTTCTGTCATATTCCTTAGTGGCCTGAAATCATAAAAGATTGAGATTCCCCTAAATGGGAATGAGTAAAAAACCGGAATCCCATAACACACCTGACACTTGGTGCTCTGACTTACAGAGCACATAACAGTGTAAAAATCATGGAATCGTCATAGAACAGTTAGAGTGGAAGGGACCTTAAGGATCACCTAGTTCCAACCCTCCTGCCATGGGCAGGGACACCTCCCACTAGACCAGGCTGCTCAAAGCCCCATCCAGCCTGGCCTTGAACACTTCCAGGGATGGGGCATCCACAGCTTCTCAGGGCAACCTGTTCCAGTGCCTCACCAACCTCATAGTGAAAAATTTCTTCCTCATATCTAATCTAAATTTCCCCTGTTTCTGTTTAAAACCATTACCCCTCATCCTATCTCTACAATCTCTGATAAAGAGTCCCTCCCCATCTTTCCTGTAGTCCCCCTACAGGTACTGGAAGGCTGCTATAAGGTTTCTCTGGAGCCTTCTCTTCTCCAGGCTGAACAACCCCAACTCTCTCAGCCTGTCCTCATAGGAGAGGTGCTCCAGCCCTCTCATCATCTTTGTGGCCCTCAGCATATTACTCAGGTAACACAGTAACAGAAGGGAAGCCTTTCTATGCTTGTGTTTTGCTCTTTCTTGTTCTCTTCATAGCAATGGGACATCTGTAGGGCTGGATGGAAAGTTCCCCATTCCATGGGTGCCACCTTCTCTACTGCAAATGCCTTTTTTTTTTTTTTTTTTCCTCTCCTTCTCAAAACCCATATCTCCTGGGTGCTGTGCAGACCATGCCATGCTGCTTGCAGGACACCCATGCTCGCAGCCCTCCCCATGGTGGGGACGGAAGGGCTGTAGGCTGCAGGAGAGCCACGTGAGAGTGGGGCTGGTAGGATGGATGTGGCCCCACAAACCTTCCCATCAGCCAGCACCCTGCATTTTTGGGGCAGATGTCATGAATATCAGCCTTCTGTATGTTTTCTGAAAATGTCCGCTGTAAGACTTCCGATTAATCGCAGTGTTTTAGCAGGACATAAACATAGATTTTTTGTATGCCCTCAGTGCAACTTGCTTCTGCATAGCATGAACTGCTGCACGATGAACCTTATTTCTGCAAACATCTCATACATGTTTTGTTGTATGTTTCGAAATATACTTAATTCTATAATAACTATAATTCTATAGCAATTCCATAATATGTTATAGAAGGAGTTTGACCACTGGCTAGCTGTAGGCAGTACAGTTTTTCAGTATAATGGCTGATCTGTTGTTGAAATTATAGTTTCACCTCTAGTGATAAAGGACCTCAGGATCTGTCAGCCTGAATGATTTCACATGCTTTTTGGGCCTACAGCTGTTAATAGACTTCAAAATCACCGGTTTGATAAAACGACTCAAGAAAGATTTCTTTATTGCAGCTTCATTTTTCATATTTTTTTTTTCTCTGGCAATTGTAGCAAGTCTGTCTGCTTTAAATTTAATTAAAGCATCTTGACTTGGCAGGGCAACATAATTTCATAACATATAGTAGTTTTCCAATATGAAAAAAATTAATTCAAATGCTTACTATGAAAAAATCTTATTTATTTCAAATGAAATGACAGGCTTTTCTCATATATTTAGCCTAAGTTTTAAATCATTGACTTGGGGGTTAACTGTATTGCATAATTAAGCAAACCCTAGAAGGATCCAATTATTTTACTGGAACTTGAAATGCGTTTTAAAATGTTTTCTCAATATATTGTCTGTTGCTTATAAAATTGCAGTTGGGGGTAGTGAGCAGTGAACCCAGAGTAAATCTGAGTTAATCTATAGTCTTCAGAGATGTATTGTTTTTAAATGATGCATTCATGCCAACACTATCATCTTACCATAACTACTGGATCGTGTGGTTATAGGGCTTTCTGGATTTTATGAAATCTCTGTCTTTCAGTCTAAGTGCATCACTATTTTTATTGATCTCAGTGTAAAAGCTGTCTATATTTTTAGAGTTACAACCATAAGCACCCTGACATAGAAGCATATGCTCCTCTTTTTTTTTCAGAAAAATCATCTCCTATTCTGAATATCTTGCCAGAACTTCTTGCAAAGTGTGTAGAATGGAAAAGTTTGCAGAAGAAAATGTACGATGAGAGTGTGGTCTGTCCTCCTTCAGCTTCACTGTCGAGTTCCAGCACCATGAAGGCTTTACAGCATACTTTTAACTTTTCTCTTTTGGATTAAGCGCAGTCCCAGATGTCCTGTCAAAATAGCTAGATGGTGATAATTATCATGCTTGTTAATTACCACCATTTTCTGCTCCATAAATTATTGGTCTTCCACTTTCTCTTGTTAAGCCTCATTCACTGAAACACAACCTACCATTTCTTACCTCATGCCCACTGAGAGCTAAGAGCAAGCGTGGAGTCAGCTGGGCTGAGGAACGGCAATTCATCCCGCTGCAAAAATGCCATCAAACAGTGCTGGCTTTGCCCTTTCTGTGGCTGATGGCTGGGATTGAGAGAAAATTTTCAAAAGGTTTCATGCTGTGTCAGCATCTGAAAGCTCAGGTTCACAAAAACATTTCTCTTTGGTCTAGAAATTTCAGACAATCTCTTTGTTTTATCTGCGAGGTGATGTCCAGCCTTGCTGAAACACCCTGAGCTATGGTAGTTCGATATTTCTGGTTCTGAACTCTAAGAAGAGGTCTACAAGAAGTATCAGATAAGCGAAAGAGAAGTAATTTGACCTTTGGAAATTAAAAGGTATTTGTTACTAAGCTCAAGTCTTTTCAAGCTTTGTTTTCAGTGTCAAGTGCTATATTTGGAGCTTATAATGCTTCCTCAGTATCACAAATACATTGAGCAACTCAGCTGAGTAAGGTAGAGCTATATCTAGAATGCCACCACAGAAATGTTCCTAAAATAATTACATAAATACAATTTTGCATGCTGGATTTCTTTGGGTTTGGTTGGTTGGTTTGATGTAAGACAAGTTCAAAGGTTGCAAAGGATAAGTGGTCCAACTTTGTCAGTAGTTTAAAGGTGGCAGGAATCACTGTCTGTGCTTCCTTCAGGGACGCTTCAGGGGGAACTCTGCAGTTGCAATCAAGTATCGGAACTATTGCCTTATTAGAGGGAGTTTCAAAAGACTGGCTAGAAGAACCAACAGACTGGCACTGGTGGGCTTGGTCTTTGAATATTTGCGTTTTGAAATACTGCTGAATGGAGAGGAGCATCAGAAAGGGTCATCATTGCTGAAGTAACAACTTTCCAATAAATTTTTTTATTCTAAAGAATGCTGTGGGAACAATTTTGCCGTAATGGCAATTACAGAGTTCTACTTTCCAATACTAATAAATGCAGAACAAAAAGATAAACTCAGAAAGTCATACTTGAAAGTGCTTTATCAGCACAAGATATTCAAGGCAAGAAAAAATTTATTTGAAAAGTGGGAACTGATGGGCCTGTTCAGTGAAAAGTCTCAGAACCAATGGAAACTACAACTTGGAGAGAAAGAGAGAGCAGCTGTTCAGTCCTCACTTTGCCCGTTCTTTAAGTAGGGCTTGGGAGTGCCCTTCCTCCCACTGCAGAAGTGCTCAGTACTACACTAATGTGTTTTCTTTATTTCTTTTTTTTTTTCTTTTCTTTTTTTTTTTTTTTTTGTAAGATGCTGTGGAGAAATTCCTAAGCAATACTCCTGTCTTGAGATCTCTGGGTTTACATGTTGGCTGCTTGGAATATTGTCTTGGCATGCTTGCCTTTAAGCAAAGCGAAATGAAGCATTGGCTGAAGTTTAACTTAGCTGCAAGAAAGACAGTTTTATTTGTAAGGGAAATTAACTTAATGTATGCACCCTGGCATGTCTCAAGGCAAGTGGAGCTCTTTGTTATAGACATATTTACATAATTCCATGTGCCTTTTGCATCTTCTTGTCATCCCACTTTACATTTCTACATTTCCTGTACCTCAGAGAACACACAACTAGAAAATAAAATCTAAAAAGCTACTTCACCATGAAATTAAGATACTACTTCTGATTTTTAGGGAATGAGGGTGGATTTTTTGGTTTTGCTTTGTAGTCTTTGATGGGTTCTTTTCCAAAGTCCATGCTCTACAATTAAATTCTTAACTAACCAAGAAATCAAGGTTTTATTTTGGTGGATTCTGAATTTATTTGGGTTTTTTTTTTTTTGGTTTGTTTTATGACTTAGAGAGATTGATAAAAATTTTGTTTTCATACCAAGCAAAAAACCAAAACCAACCAAACCAAACCCAACCCAACCCCCCCAAACAACAACAACCAGACCCATTTCACTTCAGCCAGCCTGTGTTTGGCATACGTGTTCTGGCCACCTCCCGCTTTTCCATTACGGCAGTGCAGTTCCAATGGTCTGATGCACCCTGCTCACGGATCTTCTTACGGCTGGATCACCAGCACAGGTTTGAATTGAAGTTGGACAACGCAGCAGGGGGGAGAAAATGGAACTTTTGGCAGTATGAATGCTCCAGCAGTTGTCACTGTTGGTGGAGCTTGTGAAAGTGAGAAGGTAGAAGCAGAAAATTTCCAGCCAGTTCCTGTACTGGCAGTTGTAGAATCTTAGCTTTGCCTTTAGATCTTGGGAGGAGTTGAGGAAACTCAGTCTTACGCTACCAAAATACAGCAGGGCTGGAAGAGAAATGTGATTCTCCAAGCACCTATGGGAAACCAAAAAAAACCAAATCATGACATGCAAGCTCATTTCTGGAGGACAGGCAGGTTATGCTGGTTACAGTGACTGGCTTCCCCAAGCAAGAACAATGGAAAAGGGCTCATTAATTACAGCTGGAAATATTAAATGTGAAAGGCTACCAGTGGAGTCAGCTCAGGTTTGTGACAGTGAACATTTTACGACTCGCATCGTGTCGGTCTCCCAGCAGATTCTCTCCTACTCGCAGAATAAGCAGATAGGTGACTTCTTACAGTTGCCAAGTAGTTTTGCTCCCAGGGTTGTTTACTAAAAGTATGTTTGGTTTCCACATTTCTGGATCTAGTTTTAACTTGCCTGCCTGGTATCAGAACTGTGAGATGATCGACCCCCATGTTCCAACTCCTCGTTTGCACTTGATAGTGATACAGACTCAATCCTGGGGCTGAGGCTGGTTGACATTACAGTGTCCATCTATCAAAAAGCACCACCTTCATGAGTATTATATGAGCAGACTCAGGGGACAAGAGGTTTGAGAAGGTAAGGAAGTTCCCACAAATGCCAACAATGTTCCCACCACTCTTACTGGTGGGACAAAGTCCTGTTATAGTGGCATAGAAACCCACTCTGTTCACAAGGAAGGTGGGTGACAAGATGTGCTCATTGCAATGGGTGTATAACCCCGAAACCCTGAAGACCAAGTGGAAACATGCTGTGATCGGGAAGCCATTGAATATTTAGGGCCAGAAAAGTAGTAGAGGAAAAAAAATAATGATGTTTCTTCTAGCAGAAATAAATAATTGGATTAATAAAAGACAAATATTTTATTCCAGCCTTTACAGTTTGTCAATAATAACATATTATCTCATTCTTATTGCTATTATTTAATAACTCTTAATTTCTAGAAACAATAAAAGTGTCTCTCATTTTGATTTTAATGGAAAACAGGAAAATGACACTTTGTGAAGTAAAATATTTTGCTTTAGGACATGACTTTTTTTTCATAATTAATTTACAGAATTTTCAAAAGCAACAAGAGGTTCTTCATGCTTTTGTTAGAGAGCATCTAAATGAGAGACCTGAACTGTGCCCCATTTGTCAGAAGTGCTGAATACCTTTTTTATGAACATCAGTCCTGTGTAAAGGATATCAGCATGGACATCTGAAAATACAGATTCTTAAAATCGCAACTTGCCTTCCATAACTTCACTCTCCACTTCTGCAAGAACCATCCTTAAAAAGAGTAGAGGAAGCAAGTTGCTGTGTCAGTGTAGCTGCAGGTGATAGCAGTTGTTCCTTCATTGGCTGCATTTTGTTATTTTGACCTTCTTTAGTTAAAAATATGAAAGGTGAGTTGGTTTGACACTATAATGCACCGCTACAGTAGCTCCATCATAGCAGGGCTGAGACCTGCAGAGTGAGCAGAAGTGTAAAGCTTCAATTTAGATAAATGAAGTACTTACGTGCAACAATGCCTGCAACAATAATGTTATCTGAGAATGATAGCTAACATTTATGGTACAATTTTTATGAAATATATGAATCATCTGTCTTTTGGGGAACCCGTTGTAACTTCCTTCTCCTGATTCTGTGTTAATATAGCAATTTAATTTCTGTTTCTCACCCATCCTCAGGAGAGAAAAATAGTAGCAAACACCAGCGTTTAATAATCACAGCCTTCAGAAGGCAATGTATGCACTTCAAAAGCATGCAAATAGGCCGGGAGCTTGCAGAGTTATGGAGGAAAGAACAGTGTGTTCCTCAAAATTTGCAAGCACCCGTTTGGAGGGATGCTGTGGAGCAGAACTGCTGTGGAGGTTGACACCTTGCGGTGACTTGATCCATGTGCCAAGGTTTACCGTGGATTATTCTGGACCAATGACTTCCCCAGCAGTAGATGCTATTGAGATTAGTCACACAGCTTTCATGCTCCATCCTTCGGAAAGATCCTTGGAACGTGTTCTGGCTATCAGGGGAGACAAATTTTTGGATGTGATCCTTGCCTGGTGTATCGCAATCTGGGCAGAATGGTTACCTTTGGATTGCTACAGTTCATCTAGCAATTGATTTTGATCTGGAGACAGGATTAGGGCTGCCAAGACAGTTTCTTGGCCCAGTTATCATTTACACTGTGAGTTCTCCCTGGAAAACCATGCAGGCATATCTGGGGATGTCTTCAGTTAGCGTAGAGTGCCACGTGGGTTGACTATATTGTTTGATCAGGTTTTGTGTGTGTGTGTGTGTTTCTTTTGTTTATGCCTGCAAATAGACCATATGGTTGCTACCAGATTAAAAACCTTATTGAAAAACTATGAGTACTCGTTTCCCAGGAATACTATGAAAACAGTAAATAACCCCTGGTTTACACTTTCTTTTTCAGAACATGCTTTGTCCAAATGGAACAAGAAAAATTTACCAATTCTTTTAATTTCCTGTTCCCTGTGCACTAAGGTAATGGTTAGCAAAGCAGAACAAGAGTTGGCATAATCCAGGAATTCTTGGCATTACAAAATCACAACAGGGTTGAAATCTCAGCAGTCTTTTCCCTTAAGAAAAAAACCACATAAATTTAAAATCAAATGAAGCATACTGGAACAGAGAGTAAGTGTGGGCAGAAAAGAATGGGTAGTGCTTACTGCAGTGTAACGTTTTCTGGACTGAACTGATTCAGATTTCAGAAAATTCTGAATGTAATTTAGGCATTTAGGTTATGAACCGCAAAGCCTGTGGAGTCAGCGTGGCCCTTCTATTTTCCCAGTCCTCTGCGAATTAGGGACTTGCTGGAGATCTGGATTAGCCTGGCTGCACGCACAAAACATCTTCTCATGTTCAAATCCCATTTCACCTTTCTCACATCTCATTCTCCCTTATTCTCCCCTAAAACCCATTGCCTATTTAAGCAGCATAATGACAAGAACTGCAAGTAAGCCTGTGTTTCGTGCTGCTTCATTTTTGATGTGTGTAAAAGACAGGGGTGACTAAAAGGTTAGTGATCAAAGTCTCACGTTGAATGTAACTGGGTTTCTCTGATCTCTGGTTGGACTAATCAGAGGAAGTGCAGTTCCTTTTTGTTTAGCACCTTTTATTGCATGACTTCAGTGATATTCTCAAAGCATGCATTTGAGACAGCCTTTGCCATGCCACTGCTTCTTTAGAGCAGATTTCATTTCACTTTGGCGAGGAGGTGCGATGTGCCTAACATCGGTGCTCAAATCCCGCATGCTGTCAGGAGTGAAAAATAATCCCTTCCCTGTGCCTTCTGCCACATACACAGATGTACAAACGCATCCTGGGGCAAAATCCTGAGCATGCTGAAATCCAGCAGGGCCATTAAGATGGGGATGGAATAGCATATATATATGTAGTGTGCATCTCCAATATGAGGCATAGGCTTTATTGTAAGAAGAAGAGAGCCAAAGTAAAAACACAACTGGTAATTTGTTGTTTATACTGACGGATGGAGAATATCATTAACTAGCTATTGCTAAAGTTATTGGTGCAATAACTTATCATTTCAATATATTTCTTGATTTCTTCAAACTAATTTTTGCTTAATTTTCTCATAAATAACATGTCTTTTTATTTGTTCAAAGGTTCCAAGTGAGGCAAGATTCATTAAAGATGTCCAAGGATGTTGTTCCTCACACTGGTCAGGGCTTGAGATACATTAACCCTAAAGCTGTGTGTTGTTCCAACCATTACTCCAGGGCAGAAGGTGATACTTAACCAATTATGTCTCCAAAATGCGGTACATGCACACAATGCATCTGCACTATTTTTGGCTGGGGTAGAGTTAATTCTCTTCATAGTAACTTGTATGGTGCTAAGTTTTGGATTTGCGATGTTGATAATACAGGGATGTTTTAGCTATTGCTGAGCAGTGCTTGCACAGCCTCAAGGCCTTTTCTGCTCCTCACATCGCCCCGCCAGGAAGAAGGCTGGGGTTACACAAGAAGTTGGGAGGGGATGCAGCTGGGACAGCTGACCAAAGGTATAGTCCATAACATATGACGTCATGCTCAGCAATAAAAGCTGGGGGAAGAAAGAAGAAGAAAAGTTCGGCATGATGTTTGTCTTCCCAAGTCACCTCTACACGTGATGCAGCCCGGCTTACCTGGAGATGGCTGAACACCTGCGGGCTCAGGGGAAGTAGTGAATGAATTCCCTATTTTGCTTTGCTTGTGCATGCAGCCTTTGCTTTACCTATCAAACTGTCTTTATCTCAACCCATGAGTTTTTGCAGATTTACCCTTCTGCTTCTACTCCTCATCCCACCGCTGAGGGAGGCAGTGAGTGGCTGTATGGGGCTCAGCTGCCGGTTGGGGTTAAGCCACAACAGAATGTTTCACACACTTTCTACAACAGTAGATGACATGATTAGCTCAAGGTTGCAAAATGAGTCAGTAACGGGTGCTGCTATCTGCTGGGATCTCAACTATTTAAGCTGTTGAGCTATCACAGGCAAGATTCTTGGCCTGAATGGTTGGCAGAACTGTGTTAGTAGGAAGATGACAGAAAAGGACATGGTCAGCTTAAAGGAAGCATCAGATTCCATCAGCTGAATCATTTCACAAAGGAAAACTGGTAGCCTAACTCCTGCCAACTACTTACTAAAAATAAAGGATTCAGTGCTGTTTATTAAAATGCAATCATGAAGTATTGCCTTCTGCTCTATGCCTCCACACTAATAAGCAAGATATTTAGTAAATCAACTGCTTCCAACAAACAAGAGCCAACTAATGAATATGAAACCCCTTTTGCAGCAGTACAAAAGATTATCCAAAACAGCAAACGCCATCTAGAGAACAATAGAACATAGCTGTTTCTACTAGTGTTTCATTTGCATGGATGCAGTTTGCAATTATTTAGAAATTGTTGACATTTTAGAAACCTATTTGTAGTATGGCATACTGAATATTATAAGTGTGATGTAATTTGCAGTGTGCTTTAGGGAGGAATTAGTTCTTCATAGCAAAGTTAATGCCTTGTTCAGAAACGTCTTGGTAGACCAAGAGTACGAAGAAAACTGTGAAACAGGTATAATGAGACTGCAAGATGACCACAGTGGTGACATCTGGTTTTCGTTTACATTTCCATTTTCTCTCTTTTATCACATAAGTTTTCAAATCTAAGGGCCATCTTTATCATTTTCCTTTTTTGTAGTACCTAGCAAAACCAGGTTCTGGTCCAGAACTACCTACTTGGAGTACAGCCCAGTCAGTTAAACCTCAGACATCTGATCTGCTTCTGTGGGTCATGATGCTGGGTGCTTTTGAAGGATAATCAAGCCTGAACTGGGCACCCTCATCCAGCCAAGACAGTGTCAAGAAGCAAGAAGGTCTACCTGTTTGGTGTACCTAGGAGAGGATGTGGTTAGGAGATAGGTATGCCACCTAACTGGTCAAAAATAAAATGTTGCTTTCAGATGTGGATCACATATGCATTTATGCACTAACTTCAGCACAAGCCGCATACAGGGTGAAATGGTAGGCACATGCTCAGCAGTACCACATACTCTAGATCAAATCTGTCACATAAGATACCGATGAGATTGCAGTAAAGCCACCCACTAGCCTGTAGTGGGATCAGATAAGCTCAAGGACGAGTGTCAGTGTGGCAGGATGCAATGTACAGCTGGAAGACCCATGGGGTTTCACAGAGTGGGATGTGGCTGGCAGTTCCCCATCGCTCTTACCAAGCAACCCCTGCAGGGAAGGGCAAAACCCTTACAGAGGGACCTTCTGACTGACCAGGCTTCACCCACGCGATATTGTGGCAAGGGCTGTTATACATATGGCAGAGGGCTCAGGCGAAGGGTTCTTCACAAACAAGGATTAGGGGGCTGCTTGGGCCAGCATCACAGGCCATGCAGGAGCAAGCTTTTTCTGACCAAGCTCCTGTCTACCTTGCTGCTGAATTGGATAAATACAGAAAGAGTTGAGGCTTCAGTATCAGCTTGCACCCAAAGCTTTTATATATATAAGATAAATGAAAATTCAAGAAAAGATCTACAGGTATCAACCTCTTCTTTGTCTTCCACCATAGACATTCTTTGAGTTAATTGGTTCAGAGTGAATTGTAGCTGCCTTCACCATGCCACTGATGTGCAAATATACCTGTCTGCCTTTGCTGTGGTTGCTTCTGTCTCAACTAAAATTCTGGTTTTCTTTTTTCCTTAATATCGCACTGTGAAAGTCCACCCTTCAGCTAAAGTTACTGTGGGTGGCATTATTATTATTATTATTATTATTATTATTATTATTATTATTATTATTATTATTTTTATTATCCATCCTTTCTCTTGTATTACTTTTTATGGGCAGTGGCTCTATACAAGGGCTGGGTCTGAGCTGGTCACTCTGGGCTCCATTGCAGCACTTGGAGATGAAGAGGTATGTTAAAGTATGATTTGTCTTCAGCATTAGAGGGTGAGTCAGCTAAATGGATCAGATGTAGGGCATCTTGGGCAATCTACTCAGATACACAAATTTAGACTGTAAAATCTGAAGTTAGATGACATGAAAGCCATTCTCTGACTACAGTGGGCACTGTTTACCTCATTATTTTCCACTGTCCCATTGCTGTGTGCTGCATTCCTGCTGCTTCCCATTGCTTTCTGCCAGTTGGTTGTTTCTCTCTCTTGTACTTTGATTCTATAATTCACAGAGCAGAGAAACTGATACTCCAATTTTTGCACTATGCCAAACACACTGGGACTCTGGCCTGTAAATGACTCCAATACAAATTACTGTAATAAGTCTCTTTCACAACACTTTCCCACCAGGAGGGTACTTAAACACATTCATAAAACTAAGGATGTGCTTATGTTCCACAGAAGACAACATGTTTAAGGTATATGCTTAGGCTTCAATATGTGCTTGTTTTTAGCCAGTCATGGCTTGTAACTCGGTTGTCTGACACAGATGATCTGAAGCTCTGCATCAGCCCTGAGGAAGGGGGAGCCTGGATTGCATGTTGTAATCAGGAAAATTACCATTTGACTACTATTGACGTTTCCTTGGCACTTCATCACTGGGGTGTGATTGCCCACAATCATTCCTCGCCTTTCTATTGCATCTCATTCCAGGCAAGGATCTCAACATGTTTTACAAACGGCACCAGATTCGGTGAGAAGCTGAGTGTCTGGGTAGTTGATTGATTAGCTGTCTTCTTAATAACGTCTACCCTTTTTATAAAATCTTGGCTTTCACATTAAGGCTCAAGTTTGATTTGGCAACAGCTTTCAGATTCATTCTCTTTATGCAGCTGACAGCGACTGGTGCTGTTGTTGAGTGTGGAAAACAGAGGTATGTTATTTTGAGTCTTTAATATATATATATTTTATTTGTATAGTGCTCAGGTTTGCAGCCCTCTGCGCAACATGTGGCTCCCATTTTCACTGGCTTTGACAGAGCTGAGCCGAAAAAAGAACAAGTCCACCTATGAGGGGAGAAATTATCACTCTCTACAACTACCTGAAAGGAGGGTGTAGAGAGGTGGGGGTCGGTCTCTTCTCCCAAGTAACAGGCAATAGAACAAGAGGAAGCAGCCTTGAGGGGAGGTTTAGATTGGATATTAGGAAAAATTTCTACACCAAAAGGTTTATCAAGCATTGGAACAGGCTGCCCAGGGAAGTGGTGGAATCATCATCCCTGGAGGTATTTAGAAGATGGGTAGATGTGGTGCTGAGGGACATGGTTTAGTGTTAGGTTGATGGTTGGAGTAGATGATCTGAAAGGTCCCTTCCAACCTAGCCAACTCTAAGATTTTATTCTATGATTCTATGTCTGCAGGTTTACAACACAGGATGCGAAGTAGTAACAAGGCCTTTAGCACGGCGATGGTTTAAATTGGTTTTGTCAGCTGTTATTGTTTCTAAATGACTTCCATTTTTAAGCAACTGTAGGTAGGGCTTATTGATTGCACTGTTTCTACAATGCAATGAGATCTTACGGTCCAATTAAACAGTGTTTCTCAGCAGTATCTCTCTGAATTTTTATGCAAACCGTTACGCTCACAATATGAGAATAAGCTGCATTATTGGGTTTTTCTCAAACTGTCAAAACATTTAGCAATCTTACCCAGGCTGGGGCTGCAGTGTTGCTTGCTCACAGAAACAAAACATCGTGTGTGCAGAGGAAACAGAAGGGCAAACAGTCCATACCAGAGGTCACCGCCTTCTGCCCCGAGGTGATGGGAGGTGGAACAGGAAAGCTAGCGTGTCTGGGCGGGTCTACTTTTTAAATTGAATTATTTCTATAATTTATCCAGAGTAAAACACATTTTATATGCTTTTAATATTCCTTGCTGTGCTACAGGAAAGACAAGTGCGTAAGGGAGGAGAGAAACAGTCCGGGAAACTGTGGGTTAAACTGCTGTATCCCCCATCTAGTGATTGTTAGCACCCTCAGAGGCAATGTGTTTTGAGGCTCCTTCAAGACTTCAGTACTAATTTGTCTGCCATTCACACATGCAGATGTTACAAAAAGAGAAAAAGCTGCTTAATAATGTACCTTACATAAAGGTTTTTTTTTTAAAAATTGTTCTCATAAGGAAAGGTTAAAAATCAATGTCAATAGAAGTACAACAATCATACATCTATTCTTTGAAAAAAATCTTATTAATTTCTCTTTTATTTTAGACTAAAAGGAAAGCAGAGCTTTTGATAGATTAATTAGAAGCTGAAATGTGTTTATTACCTCCTTTTTTAAATCTTCTCATTTTCTGTTGATCAGACTGACTTGATCCGCTCATCTCATCTTTGAGCTCATTTCATCGTGAACTGATGAAGCACTTGAAAGAACCTGTGGCGCCCGATAAAGCCATCTTTCTAAAACTTCGTTAGGACTCCAACTCCAGCTACTTCTCTTTAGCTTGGAGGAGGGGGAGGCTCAGAGGAGAAAGGAGAGCTGCTTCCCACCTGCCAAATTCTGCCCACCTTCCTGCAGCCTGACTCACCCATCCACGGAGAAGAGGAAAAGATTACTCCAAATGAACAAAGATAGCCAAATCTGTCCTCTGTAAGGATGCTTTTGTGAAAACAATAATTTTGTTGTTCAGGAATTAATCTCCTCTTCTCTCACTTGAATTCGGCTTTGTATAAGTGACAGAATTATTGTCTCAGGAGCAACATACAGTATTGTGTGAAAAGTGAGTGCCTGGTGAAACAATCCCCTAGTCCTGAGGAAAAGGTCACGTTTATGACGTGGGTACAAAGAGGTACATAAAATTCAGTGTGTTAATGGGCATGGCAGTGTAATCTCACCCGCTGCCGTCCTGTTACCGTCCAGGAAGCTCGGAGGGCTCTCTCTATTTTTCAGAGACATAGAAGAAGCCAATCTAATGAGATAACGACTTGGCAAGAGACCACCGGTTTACAAAATATGCGTGATCGTGTTTTTTAGCAGTCCTTCGGAACCAGATTGAGTTGGGCACTTGTAAGAGGCATGGGCTGAGCCCAGGCTGGGAGAGCCCCGCTCTGTCCCTGGGTCGTGGTGGGGTCAGGGGACAGCAGCAAGCCGGGCACTGGGCTGGTGGGAGGGCAGGCACGCTGGCCTGATGCAGTTTGTCATCTCCATTTATTCCCCTTCCACCAACTTGACAGGGGAGTCAGAGGCACATCACAGTGTCCGTGTGGTTTTTCCCTCTCTCTTTAGGGCTTGGAAAAGGTGGGATTTCTCTGAGCAAATCCTCCTCTCCACCAGCACGGCCACATTCCAGATTCAGATAGTGCCCACTCGGAGGATAGATCTGCTTCCAAGGGGAAGGGAAAAGCAACATTCCAGGTGCTGCTTTTTCTCCCAGCCTGTAGCCTGTGAGAGGGGCGGCCCACACAGGACTCGTGAGAGAGCCGCAGTGGCACAGAAATACGCTGGCTGTCCCCGCAGCTGCCGGTAGCCATGGGCCACCGTGTGCACCGTCAGCTCTGCTCACCAACACACGCCTGTGCTGGCAGCACCCAGGCCCAGTTCACAAGTGACACAGGCAAGTTATGCCTGACCTGCTGTTTTTCTTTTAACGACCATTGTCGGGTTTTAATGGTAAGAGTCAACTGCATTTTCTCTTTCCTTCTCCCCGGCTAACAAGCCTCAAAATATGGGAAGGATTAAAAAGCGGTAATGAGACCTGGTATAATTTTACCCATATAGTTCAATGAAAGCTCAGCTTCGCTGCAGCTGTATGTAAAATTTGTGGGGAGCTGAAGTGCAGCTATGCTAATAATAAAAGCAACAGTGTTGATGATTTAGTCCTTGATTCCTGGCTTTTCTGAATTAGAATTCTCTTACCAGAGATTATGAGGAACCTAGAAAGCATTTCAAGCAAGAGAACTGTTTTGCTTTTATGGAGATTTGATTGATGTTGGAAGGTAAGTGATATAAATGATAAAAGAATGGAGTATGTTTCTGATTAAAAGGTAAAATCCAGTTGTGTCTATAGGATGCTGGCTTGCTCTTTGCTATTGTGTGACTTCGGACAATTTGTGTCTCTCCCTGTCTCATTTCTCTTTCCATCTCCCATCTATCTAGATGTCAGTCTTTTGTGGTTATTGACTACCTCTTCCTGTTGTACAGTGCCCAGCTCAGGGGAATCTCAATTCCAGCATTGTGATTCAAACACAAACAGAAAGAAAACTCAGTGAGCAGTAACCAATTTTCTCCTTTCTGATACTGACTGGGTTAAAAGGGTCAGCCTGTAGGAGCTGCAAAGGAGTCCTCTGAGTGGGCATTAGGATTTGCTATTGCACTGGTGACACTTCTTTTTGAGTAAAAACACCTGCCCATTGCCAGTAGGGACCGAAGTGAAAGGTGACATCCAGAGGAGCCTGTCAGTACCTGTAGGAGGCACCGTGTGTCTGAGAATCCCTTCCTAGAGCCCCAGCACCCTCCTGCTCTCATCTCCCCCCATGGCCTGCATTCAACTTGCAAATTACAGGTTGCACCTTAGGGAACGGCATGGACTGCTGCTGAGCACCAGCATGTGCCACCTCAAAAATACTTTTCTTTTTCTTCCAATGTAAAAAGACCAAAAAGCTATTGTATCTTCCCTCTCTTAAAAAGCCAGACACAATACAACTTTTTCTTAAAGTTCCTTATGTGAATTAAAATGTATTTTTGAAGGCTACCTGTGAATGAAAAGCTCGTTAAGTTCATGGTGACCTTCTAAATCCTGAATATCCTCTGAAAAGCCTTGCAGTGCATGCAAATATTTTCTTTAGAAATATTTCTCATTTGATTTATGTTCTAGAAAGGAGAAGTGCAAAATCAATTTGACTAATTACAAAGATATTGCCTTTTCATCTTTATCTGTGAGAAAAGATAAGGTTTCTTTCTATGTTTTTGTTCTACCTTGTTACACAGTATGAAAATTAACGAAGTTATTCTGATATACCTGATACATGATGCCTTTTGTTTCCCTTCTTCATTCACAAACGTTGTTTTTCTACAAAAGATAATGGAAACATAGATGAGACAGAAGATAATTGATATTGCAGCTCACATAATTTCTGCTTTGCTCTTCTGAAGACTGCATGCACAGGTACAAATGCTAATTTTCTTGAAATTAAAAGGAAATTTCCATGCCATATAGATTTACTTATTACTTGTCGTTTCTACCTCCGTTCCTTAATGTTTGAATGTTTCCTGGTATTAAATCCTAGTATTAAATGTGCAATGTTTATCTCCTTGGATGACTATTCTCCCACACCGTGCTCTCATCCTTCGCCCCCCGTCTCTCACTTAGGGGTGTCTTTGAGGTCGGAAAGCACACGACAGCCGACACAGCCAGTGCACTTAAGCTGGTATTGCCTGTGATTAATGGGCAATCTCAGGCCAACACGCTGTTGGATTTCTTCTGTTGACATTGGTCCTTCACTTGTGCCCTAACTTTGCTGAAAACGAAACCTCACTTTGGTTTCTCTCTGTTTTTATTGAATATAATAGCAGTGAAAAGGGATGTATGGCAGGTGTCCCTGAGCACCCAGGGAATCATCTATTCACAGGTGTCAGTCTGTAAATGGAGCCCAAATCTGACTGACTACCCTGCATGGTGAGCAACGTATAACACCATCAGCTCCCCCCTGGCTGGGAAAGGATAGGATTGGGCTGCAAAATGTTATAATATAATTTTCTCCACTAATTCTCCATGGACTGCATAGGTGGGTTTGCAATCAGCAGAGGCTCCCCAGTAGGAGTGTGGTTGAGCTACAGAGAAGCTGCTATTAGGTATTCTTCTGGGCTTTTTATTTTCACAGGCTCTAGGAAGGGGAGAGTGTACCAGAGCACGCTCAGGTCAGGTGGAGCTTTTTAAAACGCCTTTGGGTTGGATGTTTTTCAATGGGAAAAGGAAGACTGAATTGTTTTTTTCTGATGAAATGGATGGAAAGGAGAGCTTTTTTTCTTGTAAAGGCTCTCAACAACAGGCAAAAAGGCTTGTTTGTCTTTTCCCCTTTCCATCCTTTCTTTAACTATCCTTTCTTTCTTTAACTGTCAACTGGGTTTAAGACAATGAGGTCTGCATACAATTCTTTGATGAGTGGCTGTGCAGCGTGTGAATCAGCAGCACACATAGCCTGCCTGTGTGACTCCGTTGTGCGCCCCGCTGCTGCTTGCAAACCCAGCCGCAGAAGACATTTCCAAAGAAAGAGCACTGATCAGCAAAGATGCAGGTCTCTCAAATTCACTGGGATACAGAGCAACACATTGCCACAAAAGCTTGCGTATCTTTGTAACTCTGTTTATAGGAGCAGTCCCATGAGTTTCCATGGAATCACTCTTGGAAGTCAAATTAAGAATATGAATGCATCTCCCTGAGCTGTGTTTAACTTTCCTTAATTGTCATCATCAAATTATGAAAATTACTGCAACACAGTCATATATCTAAGCAAGCTGGTACTTTCAGATGTCTAAGATGAAATAAGGTAAATTTTCTTCCCTTCGCTTCTGAGTATCTTCCCCTAAAGTATCTGACAGAGATCACCTGCATTTCTGGGCAGTGACAGTGAGAGGAATGAAGGCAGCTCCGATGCTGTTGGAGTTATTGGGGGCCTGTGGCCGTGCCTGAAGTGGGCACGAGGGGACCTGCACGGGTAAGGTATTTCCTGTAAGTCTCAGTGTAAACTGGCCTTCTGGGACAGAGGCATTATTATACTGCTGGACTGACATTTACTTTTAGAAAATAAGTCTCAAAGGATAGAGAACATTTTGGTGTTGGCTTCCCCACTGTTGCAGTCTTACCTGCGGGAAGTTTCTCAAAGTCTCAAAGCCCCTAGGAGTGAGTGGTGACTGTCCCAGCAACACTCAAGGAGGCTTGAGTGTCTTCCTGGGTTTCCTAACTTTGTAATACATGCAGGCGAGAGCAGACATGTTATCCGGATTCCGGGATTCACCAGTCATCTGCTAAAAACTCCAAATACTTTGTGCTTTATGCAATGAAGTGCTCCACTGACTGCTCTTTTGGATATATGGAAAATGAAGCAGCAGTAACAAGTCTGGAAGAGTATCTTGACTGGGCCTGCACTCAGAGTGTCTCTGAGCCCTGCACACTCAGGGCTCAGAGAAGCCATTTGGTCTCTCACTGACCACCTATGAATTATTCTGTGCCCTAGTGGGACAAAAGATATTTGCACTGGTGCCATCCATGCCAGGATTGTCAGACTAGAAACTAAGCATGAAGTGAAATGCATCCAGAGCCTCCATTAAGTGAAACAAACAGTGGCTTGAACAACATGGTCTCGTGGGAGGTGGCCCTGCCCATGGCAGGGGGGTTGGAATTAGATTATTTTTAAGGTCCCTTCCAACATAAACCATTCCATGATTCTATGATTTTGTGACTTGACATTTTCAGTAATGATTGCAAAGGACCTTGCAGACTGTACGATCTGCTCCAGGGAGGGTTTTCTCTCATCCCTGGCAGGATTACCAGCACACCCTCTGCTGCAGCAGTGAGTGGAATGAACAGATCTTGGAGGGCGGGTGTGGAGCTCCGTGGCATGTTAGGTGTCTCAAAAATAGCCTCAAATGTTTTATTCTCTTTCTGCTCCTGTTTGATACTATTTATGTTGAGACAAATCTGGATGTATAATATTGCCATAAATAATTGAAGAGCCACAGTCCCTTAAATGTTTTCTGTAATGCACTCACAACCATTTGGAATTTCAATATGAGAATTGTCGAAACGTCAGCAGTGTCCTTGTTTTAGATGTGGGAGGAAAAGAGAACACCAAGCACCGTCCAGCTAGAGAGGGAAACAGTAATGCCATCAAATTAAAATGATGCTGTCCAAGATCTTCTGCACTACCAGAAGTAGCTTAGGAACCTTCCTAAGGTACCTTAGGAGAGAGGTAACTTTATATCATGAGTTAAAATCTGTGTTTTGGGGCTTGGAATAAGAACTACTGCCAAGGAAATTCGTAGCAGTCCAGGGGCCGCTGTGTCATACAGCACTCTATCGTCCCTGAGCCTCTGTAACGCCTCTGGTGTGGGGCAGCAGTGCCCCAGTCCAGGCCCTGCTCGCTCTCTTCATCGCTTTTCACGCTGTGGTTGTACCCCGGAGCCTTGGCTGTGTGTCATGGACTCACAGTACCAAATGATGGTCAAACCAAAAGAGAAAGTCCCATTTCCAGCCTTACGGTTTTTATGTGCACCAAGAGACAGCCAGGAGGAGGTGGGCAGGCAGAAGTGGGCAATGCCCAGCTGGGGTAGCACTGGAATTTCTGACATAGTCTGCATGCAGTGGGAAGCCCCTCACTGCTGGGTATTTACCCTTGAAGGCACGGCAGTGAGCTGGTTTCCCCTGAGAAGGCTGACTGATTTCCAGCATGACTTGCTTACAAAATATGTGATAGACCAGATCACCTTGCAGAAGAAGCAAGCAGGGTGCTGATGAACTCCCATCCTCAGGCTCTGCTTCTCCAGACGTTCCATCCCAAGGCTGTGGCCAAGAGAGGGATGCCATTCCTCTCATGGGGCCTTTGCCTCCTTCCTATCTGCGGTGCCTCTCTGGCTCTGCCTTTTCTACCTAGGATGCTGTGTAGCCCTACCTCACAAGGCATAGCGTGCATGGTCCAGCCACGAGCTCTTGTTGCAGTGTCGCAGATTCTTCTAGCAGGGTTTTGCCTGTGTGATGGGGCTGGCGCACCAGGGTCCCACACATTTTTCCCTTTTGGACCAGGGCACAACTGAGAGCTGTGAATCCCTCAAGCCATGGAGGGGTCTTCAGCAGCAGGAGGTACTGAGCCCACTTAAGAGTTTTGAAAGAGCTTCCTCTGACAAAGAGTCCTTTTTTTTGTGCAAAACGTTTCCTGCGTTTTCTACCAAGTTTGAACCTGTTTTCTCGAAGAAAATCTCTAGCCTCTTGAAATTCAGCTTGTGCTAGAGGGGAGGTGTGAAATATATTAAGCAGATGAAAGAAGCCAAACCAGTGTAGGGATAGACTGTTCAGGGGACTTAAATTCTAACTATAAATTATTTAAAACACAGAATTTGAATTTACAATACCCCTTTAAAGCATTCTCCGTATTCCATAATAGGAGGTAAGACTTCCAGAGATATTCAGCTGGCTCCCCTGTGCCCAGCATCTCTCTTTCTTTCCTTTTCTTGCCGGCTAAGTACCTGACAGCTTTCTCTTCCTCTCTGATCACGCTACATTTAAAGTTCCCTTTAGGTGGACTTTAAAGACTTGGAATGTGAGTTCACAATATTCTCCCGTAAGCAAAGACCCTCTCCTTGTTTTTACAAGCATTATTATGGTTAGCCCCTTCCAGACAGAGGTCCACACGGAAAGGTATGTGCTTTATTCACTGCATTGTGTAAGACTCCCCTGCTAGCACCCTGGCTTGATTCAACACCGAGTGGAAGGCCACTGCTGTTTTCCTCATTTTTCACTTGAGGGGGGAATGTGGATACACACAGAGCCACGGTCATGGTGGAAGCTCACAGGGATCTTCCTTATCCCTGTAGTAAATTAGCCCAGTTCAGGCAAAGAGGCTATTTTTCCTTATCGAATATGAGTGTTAGGCTTGGGATCCAAGGCTCCGTTTACTGCCTTGGAGAGGTTTTTAGTCTGCTACTGAAAGTGCTAAATCCTACACTGCTGCTAACCGGTTGGAGGAAACACCATCCCCCAACCGTGTGGGTTTTAAAACTGTTTTAATATATTTTTAAGTGCTTTAACACTCTCCCTTATATGTGATGGGCAATCTCTAAGCCTGGGTGTTGGACAAAATATCAATAAACCCGGCTGCTTCTGCTGAAAAGAAAACCTCATGTGGCTTCCCGTGCAGCCATTGCGTTTGCAAATCACTCAGGGCACATGACCTCTTAACCGTATCTTGTTTCCAACTCGCAAAATGATGGAAGGTGATTGGGCTCCACGCGCTCGCCGCCACTCTCCCCCCTTCTCTCCTCTCTGCAATTTTCCTTCCCTCTGAGTTGCTCCAACAGAGTAAGCCCTGCTGGCACCAGCCTTTTCCAGCCGCGGGGCAGCTGGCGCAGAGCGGCTTCATGCGCTCCTTGCTCCCACGAAGGGCAGGGCCAGTGATTTATTCCCGTCTCCACCATGGAGAGGGACTTTGGTGGCGGGAAAAAGCCAACCCTTCACATTCCCTGGGACATCAGCGGAGTCACGGACGAAGGGGAAGAGGAGCAGTTTTGCCCGTGAGTAACAACGCTTCGTTTGGTAGCTGCTTTCTGTGTTGGCAGCGAATTCATGGTGTTGAGAACTGCCCCCGCATTTTGTGGGGACAGACTGAGGTCCGTGTGTCCCTCAGCGTGCCGGGGTGTGCAGGCAGCAGCCGGCCTCCTGCCCCCTCAGAGGGTGACCTGGGCAGAGGACAGCCACGGTGCGGGCACACCTCATGCATGTGCGGTGTTGCAGGGGGCTATGAAGTTTTCAGGAGCCTTTGAAAGAGGAAGAAAAATCGAGCTGGATGCAGTCCTGAAAGGGCAGATAGAGAAGACAACTCCAGGCTAGGTCGTATGCTAGTACACATTTAATTTTGTAAACTGCTGTAGAAAAGTCTGTTTCTTTCTTCTCTTAAAAGGTCAAAAGTCCCCTCCAGTATAAGAGAGCAGGGAGGACTTGCTTCTACTTAGATGCTTTGTCTTTTGATGTTGAAGACCAGAATACGCAGCTGAAAAAAACTGCAGCGAGGAGAATGGGTTTGGAGGGGTGAGAGAAGTGTTGGCACGAAGAAAAAGATGTTGGCAGCATTTTAGGCTAACGTAGTGACAAAGTCAAATTTTGCTTCAGTTTTAATCTTTGGTAAGATGAGTAGTCCTGGCTCAATTTCAATACTAATTGGGGGTGTCTCTTTTGATCATCTTATGCACACCAGACTCCAGCAAAATCTTTAGAACTCCTTAACAGGACACCAAGATACTCAGATGTCCTTTGCAATCAATAATATGGCCACATAAACAATCAGATTTTTTAAGTGGAAAGGATGTTTTTCTGATACAGCAACTGTCAGGTGAAAACCTGTATCTCACAACACTCACTGACCTCTAATTTCCTTCTGCCTGACCAGGCTTCCCTCGTCCCTTGTGGAAGCTGGGGTATGGGACGAAGCTGGGCTGGCTCCACCTGCTTTTTATTCGCTTGATCTTTGTAGATTACGAAGGATTTTATGGGGAGACAGCTCTGGGTCTGGGGAGGGAGGAGGGAGGGGGGAGGGCTTCTCTGCATGCTTTTGGAGGGCCGTGTGTTGATTGATGTGCTGTGTACAGTCAGCCGCAGCCTTGGTCTTTCAGCTGTGACTGTATTAACGGCAAGACAATGTTACTGTTTCCTTTGTTCAGTGGGAATCAAGGGAACGGGGAGAATCGAATCCTTTCCTCTCATCCAAGGTATTCCTCTGAGTCAAGATCAGGTACTCAGGCTTGGCAGATGCACTTGGACATGTGCCCCTGCCTATTTGCTTGTAAGGCATCCTATGCTTTCCTGGTCTGGGGGACAGGGAGTGTATCTTTGTCCCCCAGGAGGAACAGAGACCAGCCCAAGAGCTGTAAACTGCACCCGCAGTTTGTTAGGGGCTTCCTACAAGCAGGTACCCCACACATCGCAAGGGGCACACCGCTCACAGCCTCCTTTGCTATCAGCAGCCCTGCGGGGCAAAGAGATATATGCAGGATATATCCTAACTTAGATCCGGGATAAATTACCCCATTAATCATCTCCTCTGGCAAGGCTTGTGGGAACAGGAGGCTTGAGAGCTGCCCCGCAGCACCCACTAGCGCCAGGGCCCAGGTTTCCCCGTGGGGATGTGGGGGAGCTGCCACCGCAGCCACTGTTCCCCTGGACTGAGGGTGACGCTTTGCTGGTGGCCATTTCACACAAAGAAAAAGAAGCTGTATTTGAGAAAAAATAAATTAATTTTGCTGCCACACAGGCTGTTCTTCCGTTTACCTTAGGAAGCGATGGGAAAAGGAAAGAGATAGCACAAACAACATCAGCTTCTCCTTACACTTCTCCTGCCATTATAAAAAGTAAAATAAAAACCGCTAAAGAGCACCACATAAAGAAAGACAACAAATAAGGGAAGTGTGGATACAAATCTTTATAACACTGTCCATTTCTTATCATAATAGTCTGCCTTTATTATTGTTACCAGTTTAGTCTCAGCTAAAATAAATCTTGAAGTATGCATTTATACTCACACATAGGGGATGCTTCCACCCTCCCTCCATAACACAACATACAAGGCCCATAGTAAGCCCTAAGGAGATATGTAATAAGCTATTGGTACAAATAGCAATTTTCTTTTGCAATCATGTGGATATCCCACCAGAGGAGGTCAACTCCACTGTGTTTTGAAGTCCAGAGAAGAGCAGGCGTGGGAGGTGAAGGTACAGAGGATTCAGGAGGCTTTACCAACTCTTTTCATAACTCTCTTCACGAACATTTATATCACACATCAAATAGAGTTGCTTTTGACTCCTGTTCTGCAGTGCCTACACCTTCCAGGATAAAGATGCTGAAGTGATTTTAATTTTCCACTTCATCCAGTTTGGTTTGTTGTTTGTTTTTAAGCTGAAAATTAGTATTTTTAAAGGAATTGATCTAACACTCATTGAGGTCACTGCTGGTAGGATGAACCCTGGCAGTGACATGGCTTGTTTTTTCTCTTTCAGTTCTAGGGTAAGTATTATTCATTTAGTATGTGAATAGTAACACAGGAGTTCATTTACCTTCACTTTAGGAGGTATATGTGATTTGTTAGCGGCCTGTGAAACTTTTGGCTCACTGAGATTCCTGCTCCACTTGCAATGAAGCTTCCAGCAGATGTTTTTGATGGATTTCAGGGTGGCGGAGAAGCGGTTCAGTGAGCAGTGGAGCCAGCCTTATGCTTCGATTCCCTGAAGATTTGTGTCTGGAGGTTGAGCCACCACGTGGACACAGGTTCGGCTTGGGTGGCTGTCGTTTCGCCGCCTCGCTTCCTCTTTCCATGAGTCATGTTCAAACCAAACACCCTTGATTCTCCTGCTACTCTGTCAAACCTCTTCAAAATTGGCCAGCAGCTTCACAAGCTATTAAGAATGACAGACAGACATATAAATAACAATGCTAGGTAGGCCTTGTAAGGAAGCCATAGTAGATATGTACATATATCTCTCAAAAAGATTATTTTCAGTTTCAGCATTTTATGTTGGTACTTGGTCTTTGGAAGGGGAGGAGTATGATATGTCCAGGCCAAGCCCTAAGAAGTGCTAGGTACCTTCAATTCCTATTAAAATCTACATAAATTCAGTGTTACTCTGCACCTTTCAGGGTCTGGCCAAGGGTCTGGGTCTGGCTATGACTTTCTCCACAATTGAGGCAGCTGCTTTAATAGCTATTATAAGTTAATTTGGGGGAGAAAAAACAACAAGAAACCCCTCCTTGATTAAACACCTCAGAACTGTAGTAACCCCAGCTGTATCTCAAAGGATAGGCAGGCTTGCACTTGGCAATAAGAATCTTCTAGAGCTCATTTGACCGTTTCCTATCTCACTTTGGGGCAGATGCTATAAAATGCCTAAAGCAAAAAGGGCTTCACCTTGGGATGTTCTGTCATAATATGGTGGGACTTGTGATCGTGGCTGCGGGATGAGCACCATTTTATTTGGGGGGGTGGAATGTGCGTTCTTGAACCACTCCAGCGATGGTCCCTCACCTATATCAGCAGTTCACAGCTGGCTTGAACAGCGTTACTTGTGTAATTGTATAAGGCCCTTGAGTTTGGGGGTGGGTGCCCAGGGCTGATGGGCAACAGGAGGCTGGGAAAGCAGGGTGGGAGAGAGGGGGCCACAGGGGGCTGTGGGGCTGTTTTTGCGGTGGCAGGAGGGGTGTCTGGGGCTCAGGCAAGGGCTCATGGAGGAAAAAGAGAAATTTTGGCTCAGCTGTGCCTGTATCTGGAGGGAAGAAGGCTGGGAGGCAGCATGGAGTGTTTGACATTTCGATGTGCAGTATGTCGCTCTGCAGCTTCTGCTCTGCTAAAGCTGAAGGTCACCTTAGATTCAGGCTTGCTTTAGATTTGGGTCAATACAGGAATTGTCTCATCTTTCCTTAGAGCATTGGTGGTTACATTAACCAGCTGGGGTTTTCTCTAAGAGGCTACATTTTGGCTACAAAGCCCCAGCTTGTGCCGCAGAGATATTGAGCCTGGTTTGGAAGCTGCAGGAGTGACGGTTACTCAGAAACTTGTGACATTTGGGTTCTGATGCCCATTTCAGTCCCATGCGGTAATATCTTCTTTTTTAATGAAGAAGAGAGTGCTCGTGAGTTTGTGTGAGGAAGGCAGGGTGCTGTGGGCAGAAAGAGGACCTGCCAGCCTTTCCTACGGCCAGGTAGGTTGCTATGGTGTTTAGGATTAAGATGAAACAGAGACCTTCTCTCTTGCAGCTTTAAGGCTGCAAACTTTTCTTGTTTAAAATGAGTTTAATAGCAAAGATAGCTGTACACAAGCCCCGGTATTCATGACTTATTATATTTTACTAAATTTGATGTTATTAGTTTTTCAGAAAATAAATGCCTGGGATGCCTCCTGGTAGCTTCTATCACAAATATGTTTAAGCAAGAGATTATTTTCCTCCTTTAGCAGGAAAAAAAAAAAATTTCTAATTAATTTTACCTGTCATCAAGGCAACCGTTAATTCAGAATCCACTGAGAAGCCTTTGATTAACTAAAAATTGTCCCTTTATTAAGCAAATTAGAGCCATTCAAGCAGCACATGAGACATCTGTAAAGCCACTATTAGAAGTAACTTACTGAATGATTTTACAATAAGAAGTCGATTTGCCAGGAAATGGAGACCATTTTAGTTTCAGTAGGATGGGGCACAGGCAGAGGTGTAGCATCACAACGTACAGTGAAGCTAAACAGCTGTACTGCTCAGGATGTTCCTAATTATTTGTTTCCTGTACGAAAAATCTGCTTCTTGTACATTAACAATCAGGAATGTTAAAATATGAGTTAAGAGTAAATAAGCTGAACTGCATTTAGTCACTCTGCCAGCACTCTCAATAGGAGTTGACCTTAACTCAATTAAGCAGAAATTATTTTCAGAGTGATATAAACTAAGTGGTGTAGTAGAGGCAGCAAGCTATTAGATTGCAAATTATTATGTATGAGAGATCTGCAGTAATTGTCAATGATTTTTAATATATAGCAAATGTGAAGTCATTCAAGCTAGAGTGGTGCTGGGGCAGGGAGCACACACTGACGCTTATGTAGGAGCTGGCATGCAATAACATGTTACCTCAAAGCTTGTAGTCCAAGCACTAAATCACTCTAAGACCTTTTCAATTCTATATGAGAGCATCCACAAGAAAATTTAATGAAGTTTACCCGCACTACCTTAAAAATGCATTGGGATTAACTCTGCTGACTGCTCTGCATAACCAGGCTGTGGTATGTGAGCAGGATTCTGGAAGCAGCCAAGGGACAGCTGAAATCTATTCTGCCGGTTGCCTTAGGGCAACCAGCATGTGCTGTGGTGCAGGGGATTCAGGGTCCCCTTGGGAATGAAATTCCAGATGTGACTGAGCGGGGAGTGCCCTCAGGATGAGGAAATGGCACCAAGAAATGCCTCCACAGTTGAACCTGTGGGTGTGAGGGAGCTTGGGACCCCAGAACTGGTGCAAGCTGGTGGCTCATAACACCTGTCAGGGTGTAAATCCCCAACACCCAAATCAGTCTCCAAACGTCTCCCTTCTACATCTCATTGCAGTGAAAGGTGCCACCATGTCCAGCTCCAGATCTAATCTGGCAGCGCAGCTTTAACTCGTGTATTACATTTTCTGTGAGTAACGCAAAGGGCCTGGAAAACTTGTCTGAATCTCCCACTGACTCCTTGGCACACTTCCCGCTTTCCCTGTCTCATTTGGCGTTTCTGTGCTTGCTTATAATGAGCATTCACAGAACAACAATAAAGAGGAAATTTGCTGAAGAATAAAGGTAAATTTATTAAGGCTAGCAAGCGCGGAGAAAGCTGATGTGTGCTGTGTCTATAATTTTGCCAATAACTGTGACAGAAGTAGTGTTTTAGGGTTTGCATTCAACTTACGCATCTGCATTTCTTCTCTGTTGCTTTGCAATCAGACTAACAGCCACTGCGGGGACCATCAGTGACAGCGATTACATTATGACCTTTTAAAGCTTACTTTCAGAGTAAAGATTTTTATCCCCTATTACTGATAATTGCTGACTGAGTTTAATACAATCCTCCCAGTGCACTGGGACTGCAGGGTTTGTGATTTCCATGATTTAATAGATCAAGTGTCTTGGCCATGAGGGAGAAAAACTATCGTAACAGGATCTTTGCCATTTGGTGAATTTCAAATTTCCTACTGAGATGCTCCGCATTTGCTGTATGCCTCTGCTGCCCCAGTCTTGGAAATGACATTACCCTGCTGTAGAGTATAGCCATGTAAGGGGTGTAGTCACAGCTAAACTTCAAGGTTTTTTTTTTCAAAGCTTTGTGCTAATTAGATGCCAATTTAGTTTTACCTCCAACCAATCCATGGGAGCAGAGAGCAAAAGGACGTATGTTAATCCCATGTTTCAGCACTCCATGGCATGCCCTTCCCGGGCAGCTGTATACTGCATGTGGCCCAATAGATGTTTCATGTGATGGAGGGAGAAGACACCTGTAAAAGCCATGACACAGTCATCTGTGTCTCTGTGCAAAAATGCTTTTGTGCATACCTTGACCATTAATGTGCCTGACTTTGTTTACAGTGTATTGGTTTGGCCTTGTGACACATGCGTATGCCAGACAAAATCTGCTGGGCACAAAATAAAAGCAGAATCAGGTTGTCAGCTCTGTATAAACCAAGCCATTCCAGCATACCATTTTTGAAGGGGCACTGTCTAGAGAGACTGAATTGAGATGTAGACCTGTCTTACATGTTTCCTGCTTTTTATTATAGGGGACACTAGCATTAATACAGTCCTAATAAACAATTTCCTTACAAACAACAAAAGATGCCACAGCAATAGCTGGGCCATTTTCCCTGGGGAAATCCTGCCAACCTGAGAAACACTTGGTAAGGCACGACTTGCACAGTGCCTGGGACATTTGTGGCTACTGAACAGGAGAAATGGACACTTTGGCTTCTTCAGTGACATATTTGCTCCAGGGCTGCAGCTTAAAGAACCTGGTTCGCTTACCAACACGTGCTTGAGGGTAGAAAGGCTCTGCAGAAGGATCTGGACAGGCTGGATTGATGGGCTGAGGCCAACAGTATGAGGTTCAACAAGGCCAAGTGCCGAGTCCTGCACTTTGGGTCACCACAACCCCATGCAGCGCTACAGGCTTGGGGAGGAGTGGCTGGAGAGCTGCCAGGCAGAAAAGGACCTGGGGGTGTTGGTGGACAGCCGGCTGAATATGAGCCAGCAGTGTGACCAGGTGGCCAAGAGGGCCAACAGCATCCTGGCCTGTATCAGGAACAGTGCAGTGAGTAGGACTAGGGAAGTGATTGTCCCCCTGTACTCGGCACTGGTGAGGCCCCACCTCGAGTACTGTGTCCAGTTTTGGGCCCCTCACCACAAAAAAAGACATTGAGTTGCTGGAGCGGGTCCAGAGAAGGGCAACGAAGCTGGTGAGGGGTCTGGAGCACAAGTCTTGTGAGGAGCAGCTGAGGGAGCTGGGGTTGTTTAGCCTGGAGAAAAGAAGGCTGAGGGGAGACCTTATCGCTCTCTACAACTACCTGAAAGGAGGCTGTAGAGAGGTGGGGGTCGGTCTCTTCTCCCAAGTAACAGGTGATAGGACAAGAGGAAATGGCCTCAAGTTGCACCAGGGAAGGTTTAGACTGGATATAAGGAAAAATTTTTACACTGAAAGGGTTGAGAAGCATTGGAACAGGCTGCCCAGGGAAGTAGGTTGAGGCACCGTCCCTGGAGGTATTTAAAAGACGGGTAGACATAGTGCTTAGCCATATGGTTTAGTGATGGGTTTTGTCAGAGTTAGGTTGATGGTTGGAGTAGATGATCTGAAAGGTCCCTTCCAACATAGGCAATTCTATGGTTCTATGCAAACATGTGTGCATGCACATACCTGCATACACAGGTGTGTGCACACGTACCCCATCACGCTTCCCCCTGCTCCAGTCAGCTCTCATTTTGGGACTGGGGTATGGTGGAGTGGTCATTCATGGTGCATATGCCAGGGGCAGAACGCCCCTACTTTTGCCATGTGCTGACCCAGAACAGGGTTAGAAAGCCCTCTACAACAGGTGGTAGCCAAAGCCATCTGGAAAAGGTGCTGTGGTCATGCTAATACCTTGAGGAACCAGCATGAGCCAGTTTGGTGAATTACAAAATAGACCTTCAATGAAGACTAAGAATGATCCCAATGACTTTGAAATTCAAGTCAAATTCGGAAAACTTTGTTTTGTTACTTTAGGTTTTGCATCCCCTGATCACAGGCCAAGGTGGGCTGGCTGGGAATGGCTGATCTGCAAAGCCAGTGCAGGGTGACTTCTGTGCTCAGTGCAACAGAAGCTGCTCTGAACCCATGTCCCGCTGTTTGTCTTTTGGATAACGATGTCCACGCTTACCTTGTGGTTGATGGTAGATTGTTTGTCCCATGAAGCAATTAGCATACCAAACCTGTGCCCGAATTACCACTTCTAGGTGTCTTGTGGGCATGTGCTTTTTCAGCTATAGTTCTTGGTCGCAGTTGATGGGACAGCTGACACACTGTCAAATACGCCAGTGGTTTACGGAGTGAGAACATGTTCACTGGACTCTGGATGAGACTCCGGAACTGAATCATGAGGTCACTAACAGTAACAGCTCCTCTTCACTGTAATTCCTGCTCTCAGCATCAGGGGAATGGCTTTGTATTAACAGCCTGAAAGAGAAAGCCTTTACAGCCCATTCCTTATTGGTTGGCTGAACTAACCACTTCCCTCAAATGGTATTAATACCCCTACAGTGTAACTTCGTCATTAAACAGAGAACTAAATATTTTTCCACGCTTCCGCTTGATAGAGTCCTGTATAAACAGTCTGGGAAGCCTCATCTCTTAAATTTTCTAATGCAAGAAACTTCTGTCATTTTCTGAAATATTGAAATTGGGTACTGACCATCAGATACGAGAATTTTAAATGCTTTTATTGTACAGTCCTGGCATCCATCTTTTCCACGTATTGTCTAAAAGAGCATTAACTAGATGCATGGGAGTTATGAAACTAGTCAGCTAACATTCGAAGCAAACATTTTAGCAGCACGCCCCCACAGTTTTCAGAGGCTGAACTTTTGTTTCAGCTGTGATGTTATACAATCCTATTTCCATGGCAAACTTAAAGATACACACTTGTCAAAATTCATGGTTTATTTAGCAAAACTGTCGAGGCACATATGTGCCATATGCATTCTCCCATTCTTTACAGATATGCTTTTTAAAACAGCAATTTCCTGCTGCAATTAAGTCTGTTGCTCGGACTTCAATAGATGTATTTGGCATTGAAAGGGAATCTGGCTTGGATCCCTATCACTAAAAAGAGCACTGATCAAAAAAACCCCCTGTGTTGTTCTACTGTTCCATCTCCTGCCTTATACAGCCTTTTAAACGTCCTTTGTTTTATTTGATATTTCTTTGTCCCACCCTGGTATTTATCCTATATTCAGAAGACACTCTTTCCCTGAAGAAAACTGTACTTACTATTTGCACACACCTTAATATCAAATATTTTGAGCACTGTATACCCATGTATCTCAAAGATCTGTCTCTGTTAACTGTCATGGCATCTCCTTCCTACAACCCAGGACAAGCACATGGGCAGTCTGAGGATGAAGCCAAGGAGAGACCCCCTTCTTCCAGCACAGAGGTGGGGCAGGCAGGCAGTGGGAGGTGGAATTTTACAAGCCCTTGCCCTACCCTGCAGCCAGAGGTGTCACCTCCTTGCTAGGTCTGGAGTGACGGAAAACAGCAACGGGCAATGGAAATTTTATGCTCAGGCCTTGGACTCCAGTTGAGTAGGATCTGTGAATCTGGTCAAAACAGATCTCCTGACTCTTTGATCTGGTCCCAGTCTCCTTGCCCAGCTAGGATGCATCCCACCCCATCTCCAGCACCCTGGTCCCAGTGCACTCAAACTTTTGCTCCCAGGTGGCTGTCACACTGGTGTCCCCCTCACCACTGTGATGCCATCCTTGTCCCTTGCCTTCTGCCATTCTGCGGTTCCACCTCCTGATCTAGTACCAACCTCCCCTCCTCTCATCTCGGTACCTCTACCACTCTTTCTCCCAGAATCCTCACACTCTTTGCTATTAATTATATTTTCAGCCCTCCCTCCAGGCCTCCAGGCTCAAACATGTCTTGCTTCCTTTGCACACGGTGCCCTGAGACAAGCTGGTAGTTGCCAAAACATGGCAAATATAGGCAAAGCTCCCTGCTTCCCATCCCAGTGCTTATGTCCATGACACAGGGCAACACTGTGCCATGGAGCCTCTTGAAGGTGTCCTTCACACACATGCCTAGAAAGACAGCAGTGAGCCAGTGAAAATGGAAACTAGGCTTTAACAAGAGAAAGCACGTTCTTGTAAAGGATGATGTAAGGCTGCTTATTTGGAGGATTACTGTCAGACTTGCCTGTAATGAGGAAGCCCAAGCAACCAACTAGTAAAGAAGCAAGGCGCAGAACTAAGGAGCCCCAGCTCTAATTTTCCTTGCTCTGATCACTAGGCTGACATGATTGCTGTTGATTGTGTAAAATGTCATTAAGAATGAGCGGTGAGCTTTTCCTCCCTTTGCTGATCGCTCCTCCACCCCCGACATTAATGCAATGCCTGCTACGACTTAACTCTGAGCCAGCTCAAAGCACAGACAAAGTAGAAACAAAATGAATATCAATGCCCAAAGAACAGAAGCAAAGTACCTTCCCTGTCCTTGACCATGGTGTGGGGAGGCAGTTTTGCATGATGGCAAAGCCATTCATGTTGGGAGAGAAGGGGAGAGAGGAGTAACGTGAAGAGGGAGTTTTGCCTTGCTCTGCAGGAGGGATCACTGGCCACAGCTGGGAGAGGGCAGCTGAGATCTTGCAGGAGGATGCATAGGTCACTTTTATTTTTTCCCCACTAAATCGCCCTAGCACAGCCTTCCCCCTCCCAGCTCTAGCTTATTCAGTTGTCTCTCGCTAGTGGCAAACTGCCTGTCTTCACGAAAAGTCCCTCTCTGTACAATAAGCACCACTCAGTCCTTCACCTTCCCAATTTTGCCACATGAAGGGCACCTGGGATGGTGTAGGGGGTGGGGGTGGGGGGGGGTGGGGTGGGGGCTGTCAGGGAAACCCTGGCCAACTGGGCTTTGATTATTTATTTTTTTTAAAGAAAAAATAAATAGTAGTTAGCTATGGTGAGAGCGTGCAGAAAGCCATGGTAGGAGAGAAGCCCCAGAGGCAGCATTTGAAGCCCTTAGTGGATCGGTCCCTATTATTCATTATAAACACCTCACTACGTGTTGAAGCGATGAGTGACTTTGGGTACCGCCAGACCGCCAGCTCAGAGTACTGAGGTTAGACTCCTGGACTAGGAAGTGAGAGAGTAGATGCTTCATTTCCTGGACTGATATACAGAGAAATGAAGAGATCTACCTGAATTAGACAGATTGCAGCTTTTTCCTGCACCACAGGTAACAATCAAGTTAGGATATATTTTAAAGCAGTCCATTCTAGGGCCAATAGTTCTCACTGTAGTATCTCTGAACCTTCCATATGCCATTACTAGCAATACATACAACTACATTCAAGCAACCTTCTTTTTGCATCCTTTTCAAGGCTTAAAAGTTTTTTCCTATTTTGTTTGTTTTGCTTTGGTTTTGGAGAGGGGGGGAGAAGGAAAGGAACCACTTTGAAGTGAGAGATGTGCAGTTGTGAGAGCTGCCTGTGACAGAAAAGCTTCCTGAAAGGGCAAGCTGTTACAGCGTTTCAGTAATTTGCCTGTTCCATGGGGCTGTTAACTAACGAAATCCTTCAGCTGAAATTGCTCTGTCCCCACTTGTGTCTCTACCACTGTACAAGGTAAATGCAGCTATTTTGGTAGAGGGTAGATGAATTTTCTTATTTGACAGAGCTGGAGCTTGATCCACTTACTCGTAATCAATACTGAAGGATAAGCAGAAGCTAAGTTGGACAGAAACCAGAAGTATTTTCCAAGTGAAGTTCCTTAGTTTGTCCCAGAATAAATCAAAGGGCCTTCTGAGATAGCTGTCAGAGGTTCAGAATTAGACATATCCTTTCAGTGAAATGAACATAGGTCGTTTCATAGATTTACCCTTGCTTCAGAAGGTACGACAGCAGCACCGAGGACGCACAGTCGGTAACAGTAGTCCCATTCACCCATCACTGCTCTCTAGAGGAACAGACACATTTATTATTCCATTTCCACCTGCACCAGCACCCTCACACTTCATCCTCTTCCCATTTTTTCTAGAAGCATTATGTGTCACCTATAGAAGTACATAACTCAAACAAGGTTTTATCTCTCTGGTTAGCTTTTCTGCTTTGCCTGCCTAGTTTTAGATGTCCAAAACCTTAAAGCTACGTTAACACCTAACAAGGCCTAGGCAGAGTGTGCTTGAATTATTCATACAAAATACTGTCTAATTCCTTCTTGAATTGATTTAATTTATTCCTCCCCTTGCTAAATGTAGAAAAAAATACATGTATTCTACAACCACTATTATTAAGTAGCTCAAGCTATTCCCTCTGATTGTGATTGCTTGAATATCAGACTGTCTTCCTTGGGAATTAGTAGGAGGTTACATGCACTTGGCCTGAGTCTTTATTGCTCTGCCCTACACACAGGAAAAATGGCTACATGTGGAGATAATGGCCTTATTCCCTGTTGTTTTAAGCACATGTGTGAATCCAGTCCCTGGAAGCATGCTCCCAATTTGTGAGCAATCTGTTCACCCATTCTTTCAAATAGAGCACTTCTCTTTCAATGCCAAAATTTGAAATAACAGAATTGTCTGCTTTGCCTCTTTTCTTAGTCTTTTGTGCATGTAGCCACCACCTATGCAATTATTTCATTAATGAAAACCTCTTTCCAGGTAATGCATAGTTCCTCCTTACCTAAAAATGAATTGGAATTTCCTTTATTCCCGCCATGTGGAGAATAACTGGAAATACATGCGTAAGTTTTAGCACTGAAATATGCGCACGGGCAAGTCTAGATAGTCCTTTTCGTGTCAAAGTTGTTGTGAGTGACCAACCTCCTTTACTGCTGGGATTGGTGAATTTATGAGAGTGTTATGCCAGACTTTCAGTTTCTTTACCAAATGAGCCCTTATACCTTACAGGTCATAAAAACACCAGCAATTACTTCGTTAGTCCTAAAAGACTTCCATCCCTGTAGTGCTTACCATTTGCACGCCCGAGACCAGGACAGAGAACCCTGGCACAGAAACAGTAATGGAGGAAGTCTGAGAGGTGAAGCCAGATTGTTGCACAACTAAATACACACGAAATAATAACTGAATGCATGCTGAAATGAAAGCAGTTAACGTGAACGAGAAATATTTACCGTCTTCTTTTTCTTCCTTTTTTGTCTCCTTTTTTCAAAGCAGCCATTTATTTGTGTTAGAAGGACACAAGTATGTCGGTAAAGTAACTAAGAAAATGATGGAACCGTTGAAAATACGTGTTAGCGTTTATGAAACCATGTAAGTAAAAGTACCAGGATGCTGAATCAGATATAGATAACAGAGCTAATAGTTACCAACAGCTACCATGGGTAGCTTTAGATACATTTTTACTTAACTAGTATACATCTAGCAATAAGTAACATCACTTATAAAATAACAGGTTAAAGTATTGCTATATAAGCAGTAGGTAACATTAGTGAGTCTCGTACAGTAACGCTGAGTGTGTAAACATATGCGGTGATCAGTATAACATTGTCATACCCACGTACATCTGCAAACAACTAGCTTAAAATTTATGGGTGTTTATTACATGAATTTAGCATAAACGTTTGTTTGATACTCCTTGGTTTTCATGGATAAACTGGCCTTTTTTTTAAGGGTGTTTTAGGTGGTTTTTTTTGCCTACAGCTTGAAAATTTCTTTTCTGAGAAAGTGTTTTGGAAAAATGGGTTTCCTTTGGCTGCTATGGATACAAAAAATGCTTAAGTGCCTCTCAGGAATTTTTTGTGTTCTTCAAGGTAAGAAAGTCAGAGGAAGGAGTTAAAAACCAGAAGTGCCATAAGCAGAAATAGATTTTACAGTCTTTCTATTGGAACACAGTATCATCCCAGTGGAAGTCATTAGACTTTTTTCCTCCATATATAATGAAGGACTACTGTGACTCATTCCTGAATTGTAAATGAATTTTTAAAACCTTTCAGAGCCACAGTCAGGGACATAATAAAACCCAACGGCCCAGGATATCATTCCAACCTGTAATTCCTTAGCAAGGAGATTACACAGGTCAGCTGCTGAGTAAACCCTGTTTATGATCATTGAACCTCAGGTCAAGTGTATTGCTAGGAAATCAATTTTCACTGCAAATTTAAGTGCTGATGAACAAAAATCAAAAGCAGTTATGAGCAATTATACCTGTATAAAGCTAAATACATCTTTTTATTGTCGCTGTTTTAAAATATTAGTGACCAGAAATCAACAAAATCATTTCCACAGGTTTTTTGTCAAAATGCCTGCTATCTTTCTTTTTCTCTCGACTCTGTGGGATGGAACATGACACCATGTCAGTCTTTCTCACATAATTACATTACTGTATTATTGCCTTGCTAGAAGTGGGAAATCTTGTGCAAAGACTATTGTCAAATATTGTCCTTTCCAGCCTATTCTCACCTAGCCTCTACTTTTCAAAGTAACTGGTTTTTTCTAATGTGATTTTATCCTTTTTTCCACCATCTGGCCTAATAATAGCTTGGTAACCTGGAGAACAGTAAGCAAAAGACTGCATGTCAGCTGAAGCACGGTATCCTCTTCCCCCATCCTACTATAGCTTAATCTTCCTTGTGAAAGTTAGGTACCACTTCTGAGAGTCAGGTGTCAGGTCAGGTTGGAAGTGGTGCAGCGGGATCCCAGGACAATGATATTTTTATTCCTTTCCGTGGGTTTTGGAAAATTACTTCAATGCTGTGTGGCTCAGAGTCTGCAGCTGTAGTAAGCACATGTTTACTGATCTCACAGGGCTGCTAAAACTTAGTTCATCAATAGCTGTCAAGCACACTCTGCTCCCCAGATAGAAAATATAGATATTTTAGAAGATTAAATTGAAATACTCATAGAATCCTTTAGAAGTTTAATCCTCTACTCCATCCATTAGGAACATCTACTCCAACCTGCACAAAACAGTCCCTAAAACATCACTCAGTCTTTTAATGAAAACCACAATGAGTTCAAGCACCTTGGTTAGGTACTGTGTTCAGAAAATATCCAGAGTGAAATCCTATCCCTGCCAAAGTGAGTGGCTATGGTTTTGTTTCCAATTTAGATTTAGAGTCTCCAGACGATAGAACGCTGCTCATGTCCTTTGGGTTCATATTCCAATGGCTTATTGCCCTCACAGCTAAAATGCTTGTTTGGAGATGGCATTTCCCAAAGGAGTCTGCCCATCCTGAGATTTGTTTTGAGCCATCTCTTCTGCCTTGTAATGGAATATTAAATATATTCAGAAATACATTTAATAACATCTTGTGGCTGTTGGTCTTTGCAAAAACAATAACATAACTATTTTCTAATAATCTGAAAGCATATTGCCTTTCCAAACATACCAGTTTATACACAGGAAAGAGCTCAAAGCAATGGAAAAAAAAAGGCCATTCTCATTCAGAGAACTATTAAAGTGGTTTTCAAAGGCTGATACTGAGAAAAGAAAGGCAATGGAAAAATGGAAAAAGAGTTTATTAGGGGATATATATCCCTTCTGTGCAATATAATTCTTGAGTAGAAGAAAGTACATGGCAAGTGTTTCACTCTTATTAAAAGAAAACGAATTCTGGATGCATGCTTTCACTTCCAATAAGATAACGCTGACCTTAGGTCAGCAAGCACTATAGGAATATAATTCTTTTCCTTTCCATACAATTGAATGCAATTTCAGCTACGGAGGGTGCAGAGACGGGGGAAGGAAAAGAAATCTTACAATGTTATCACTTTCATCTCCTCAAATGATCCCGGACTTTAGTGACAACAGGTTGATTGATGTTACAAAGTTTTAGTTAAATGTCTGGGTTATTAGGCTGAGAAAAGTCCAGTCAGCTGTAGCTGCATTGCTGCGGTGAGCAGAGCTTCAGTGAATCTCTTTCCCCATTCACAAGCTGAGCTAGACCAACCTGTATGTCCATGCCGGAGGAATGAGTTCACAACAACGTGGCAATAAAATCTGCTTTAAACCATAGAAATTTTACCCCAGCCAATCTGAGTGCTAGATCATATCTTTAGGGGATGTTGATTCCTTTCATCTCTGTTGCATCTGTGGTGTATGATCCACATCTTCCCATCTGTTCAGAGTTGGATGGAAGAGTCAATTTCTGCTCCTTAGAGAAGTGGAAAGGGAGTACGTTATTCAGGATGGAGAATGCCTAGGGTAACTTTCTTGTTAATCATACAGCCTACGAAAGGGACACTAAGAGATGAGGCTAGCAGCTAGTGAAAAAAACATCAAGGAGTCTTGCGACTTGCCTCTTTCCCAGAAGAACCAAGTACAGGACAGATGGCTCATCCTTACGGGGAGAAGGAAGCTTGTAGCAATACAGAAAGGAGGTCGCTCACACCGCCGAGAGGTAGCCTCAACAGGAGACCTCTCTCGCTTCTCTGCCTGCATCCCTGAGGTGTTCTCAGGCCAAACTCTCAAAGTCATGTTTTATAGCTCAGTACAACTGTTCAAGTTGGTACAGCTTCATGTTTGATGATTTTCATTTAATGGAACTCAGGAAACATTAAATCTCCGGTTACAGTGGTGTACCCATGTCTCTTAAGTAACGAAAGTAGCATGGACAATTTAGTTCAGCAAACCCTAGAACCTGCTGGATCCAGATGGATTTTGCTGCTGTATTTTAAATCATTCAATAGAAAATGCAGTTCTCGTGTCTAAATGCATGTCTCAGCCCCTTTGAATCCAGTAATAGGTCTCAAGAAAGTCTTGCTGATGCTGTGATTTCAAAGCTGAGCGTGACTCTACCTCCTGCCCCAATTATCAGCCAGTTTCTTTAATAATTCAAAATCCTTGCTAAAATCCTGACCTTAGAGATTAATAAAATGATCCTTTATAGCCTTTCCAAGTCAGGCCGATTAAACACAGATTTGGCACAGACAACCTGAGAAACTTCAGTAAAATTATTCATTTAGCTAACAGAGTTACCTCCCCTGCTGACGCACTCCCAATTAATGCCAAGAAAGGCATCTGATCCGGCGGAAGGGGACCGCTTGTTCCATGCTCTCTATTACTCTGGATTGGGTCCCAATCTGATGATAACATCACTGTGTTTTACTTGAGAATTTTAATTATTTTATGGGAGTGGGGAGCGGTCTGTCCAGCCCACGAGCCTTTCCGAGGCCCTGGCTGACAGCAGGTGTTTTGGAGAAAGCTGTTCACTCGCTCCACCGAGAGCACCTGAAGGAAGAAAAGTTTCTTTGGTACGGCAGCGGGTGATTAGTTTATACCCTGCAGCAGGAAGATACCCGAGCTGAAGTATTTTATAATTACAACCGACGGTCTTCCTCCTATCAGCACATCAGCTTTTCCAGACCCAGGCTCTGCTGCAACCAAGCAGCGCCAGCTTAGATTAAATCCGCCTGCAAGCCGCTCCTGTTAAACTGATGCAACCGTACACAAGACGACAGATTTAAAATTAGTTTTTTGTTATGCTAGTGTTTATGAATGCCAGCTGAGTCACCGTAAGCTGAAATTAAACCAGTTTACTAGAGTTCGTACCTAAAATTAGCAGGGTTTAGCCGAACCAGTTTAAAACTTGGCTGAGAGGGCGGTGCCGGCTGAGCGAGTCGTGCTGTGAGGCCGCCGGGGAGGAGGGCCATGCCGGGGGCGAGGGGACGCCTCTGGCCATGGCCTGGACCCCTCTGGCCATTGCCTCCGACATGTCCCTGGGGGCAGAGATGGCATGGGCAATGGTTGGGGTGGGTAGGGGCCGCAGGAGGAGGAGAGCAAGGGGTCTGGTCCCAGGGGGAAGGTGAAGAAGAGGTTGAGGGGACGCTCCCCGAGCCCCCGGCAGTGAGAAGGGCCTGGGGGGAGGCTGTGGGGTACGCAGGGGCTCCCATGGCGGGGATGGCTGGGGCCTCCTGGCTCCTCGCAAATGGCAGGGGGCTGTCCCTCCACCTGCAGGCCTGCAAGGAGGGTGGGTGCCCCAAGGCAGGTGGGGACAGAAAGCTGTGCCCGGGGAGGCACCCCAGACCCATGGCAGCACCAGGGGGAAGCGGCGGGGGATGGCAGAGGGAGACTCCCCCCCATTCTGCAGAGGCACAGGACCCTGTCTCCCAGCCTGGCCCGCTGCTATGGGCTTGGGCAGGCCATTGGACCATTGCCCCACTCTTGCTGTGGCCATGGGAGGTCCTGGTGCTTTTTTCCTGGATCCCGCCGCTGAGAGGAAGGGGCTTTAGCTGTCTGCATGGCTGTTGCCAGTGACAGATGTGGCTTTTACGACCATGGGACCCACTTTGAGAACTGAGGATGGCTTTGGGGGGGGTACCTGACAGCCACCTCTGAGTACCTACAGAAAGGTCATGGAGGAGATGGGAGATGGAGTCAGGGTCCTCACAGCATTGCAGGGCAGGAGGGCAAGAAACAACCAGCATTAGTTGAAATGAGAGAGCTTCAAGGTTGGTATAGGCAGAAACTGTCTACCCATGAGGGAGGCAGTGGAGCAGGTCACCATGAGAGGTTGTGCCACCTCCATCTTCGGAAGGTTTCAAGCCCCAACTGGTCCAAAGCCCTGAGCAGCCTGGTCTGCCCCCAGAGCTGGCCCTGTTTTGGGCCAGGAGGTGGTCTGGAGGCCTCTTGAGATCCCTCCAAACCTGAATTATCCCATCAACCTATGATAATCACTAAGTGTTTTTAAACCAAGACAACTTTGCACATACAGCACTTTCTACTCAGGCCTTAACCTAAATAAGGTCTGGTGGCAGCAAATTATACAGATTAATCAGCTAACCATCATTTCAGTCATCTTTATTTTCGCTCTGACTTTGGCATAAGGAAAGAAGACAGTTTCATCTTTGCAATCCCATGCACTTGAGGCAAAATTTCCAACATGCATGCTTAAGTAAGTAACCTCTTTCTGAAAGTGCTGAGCTCTTATCAGCTGTCTCTTGAAGGGAAATTATTGCCAGCTGAGCACTTTGGAAAACTTGATCCTTTGTTCACCCACCTAACTAAGGCTTTGGACCCTAATTTTTGGCACATCTTTTTCAGTGTCTTGGCTGCAGCAACTTCTATGTCTTCTGAAAAGGCAAATTCCTTCCTTACAAGAAAGGTGCATTATTATATTTGTAGTATTGTCCCCCAAGGATCAAAGAAAGCCACTGGCCCATCAAAAGTCTCACAGTAAGTGGAAATTGTTAATTCCAAGCACAATCACCAGTCTGCTAGCCATAGGCCTCATTAGCAGAAGAGCCAAGATCCACTGTCCTTATCTAACCAGGTATTGGTTGTGCTAAGATGTCAGGGAATATTACATCTTAAATATGAGCCTTACTATGTTTATCTAAAATATTAAACTTAGTGTATATTCTATTTTTAGTCATATGCTATCTGTAAAAGAAAAGACATTTTTCTTTTCCAACTTTTATTTATATGTCTGTTTTCTTCTCTTTTTGCAGTAAATTAGTCACTAATTTAATCATCTTTAAGATCCATATGCTCACCCACACCATCTTTCATATGAGTACAATGAGATGAAGATTATTATTTGCTGAACTGGGGTATAATTAAACATTCTGAATTTCAATTATTTCAATTGATTACAGTGAGAGATCACATGGTCCCCTGCAATTCAGTAAGATAATTTTTTCATTTTAAATATTTCCGAATTTTCTACACTTGTCTTTTAATTTAACTTCCAGCCCTTGATAACGGGGTTTACTTACATCAAACTAGTAATACACTCCACTGAAATGATATAGTTTCTTTTGTGTTTTTTTCCCCTCCTATGGCCATATTGGCAAGTTTCACAGCTGAGCAGTATGACAAATACCATATGTTCACCTTCGGGCCACTGTGTTATTTGCTGGTAACTGCATTTCCTGCTGCTGTAGTTGCTCTGTGAAATTAAGAGTGACTATGACACTTTCCCTTTATTGCCTTATGTCATCTTATGTGTATAGGCAAATTTCTAGAGTCACTGCTCCATGAAATGGATAAAAATGTGTTTAGACTCATATTTTGCATTGTTAAAACACAAGGAACATTTGAATTCTCAACAGAAATGAAAAACATTCCAATCAGAAAGTTGCCTGAAAAAAAAATTCAATACCTTTCTGCCTTTATTCATTTATTTCAGCTTGTATTGCTTATGAATCTAATGAAATGCTAGGCTAGAACTCCATTTCGGTATGAAATGACTCAAGGGAAAAGAGTAAATGTCCAACTTCATGAACAATATATGACAAAGCTATAGAGCAAGTCCTTTGATTAGTTTATCTAGTGACTTGTAACTTCACTTTTGAATAAACAGAGGTTGCCAGGCTGAGGTAGCAGAAGAGTTTCCTATGAATATTCATGCAAACATGCCTGCCCTCAGTCTAGCACAATTTGATGGAGCTTTTCCTCTGCCATACTTTGATTAATTGACTTTCTTAATGAGTTTTTGCTCATTTTTGTTTAAAGTTTCCAAGAAAGAGGGCATGGGAGAACACCTGACCAAATCCTCACTCCCTACAGACCAAAATAGCTGTCAAGAGGAGCTGAGAGTTCAATGGAGAGACAGGATTGAGCCTTATATTTGCTAGTCTTTTTGAGTCCTGCTTCCCCAAGGACCACAGAAGAAGGGCTGACAAAGTAAAAGACTACAGAGTTTAAGAGATCCTTGCTATTTTAATCTTTTAACAAGTGGCGCAGTCCAGCCAGAAAGAACTTTGCCTTATTCACTTCTAGGCTAGTCCTGGGCCAAAGGGTTTTCTTCCTTGTTCCACAGCCTCTAGAGAAGCTCCTGCTGGTTCCCCTCCATCCAGTGCTTTTAGCTTCCTCTTCTCCTCTGAGTGAGAAATCTTCCTCAGGGGTTTAGGCTGACTCTTCCTCCTCATGCTTATACCCTTCACCAGCCGCAGCCACTCACTGGGGAGCTCACCTGCAGACATGAAGTAGCTCTATTGTTAGCAGCTGCACTGCAAGTTTACAAAATTCCTTTATTAGGCACACACTCTTCCAAGTTAGCAACAGTGCTAATGCTGTTGGTGAAGGAAGAGGAAAAAAAAGTAGAAAATCAACTTCTAAGTTAGAAAAGGTGGTATTACTTTAAGAAAATCATTGGCAGGTTTAATGTGGGATCTTGCTGGGACTTTGTAGAAGTGAGTGGGGGGAGCTAAAGACATGTAGCTGGATGCAGTCTATATGCTTAAATAGTAATAAATAGCTCAGTTTGCACTCATATGGAGGATTTACAAGGTGTTCTTCTACCCTGTAGGAGTTTCCTTTAGGAGGTATGTCTGTTCTTCCTACAATGTGTCAGGAGAATTAACACCAAAGAACAGAACCTGTAAAGGCCAAAACAAAAGCTGTCTAGGTAGCAACTAGCAATAGAGGCATACAGAGCTTTAGATCTGCTTCCCTCCAGTCAGTGTTATTTTTGGTTAACTAAAGGTGCCTTTATACCTGCATCCCCTCCTGGAGTAAGCTTCCAGAGAAGCCAGGATAGCTCTTTCTCAAAAGAACAAGTAGGTGTTGTTCTCCTTTCATGGAAATGTCCAAGAGCAAATCCCAGTCATTCAGCACTACTGGTGGCACCAATTCTTCCTTGGCTTCATTTCCTTCTTTGGGTACCCCAGCTTCCAGTGAGATGTAGGACAATTGCAGATAGAGGGGTTTTAGTTGAAGTGGAGATTTTGATGAAATTTAGGCAACCTAAATTGACAGCTGCAGTCCTCAAAACCTCTGGCCTATTTGCTACATAGTAGTAGAAAACTTTATCAGAGTCTACCTATTGGGTCAGGGACTGTTCCAGATTTGCTTATTTACATGCCTAAGACTGTCTCATTCTCAACAAAATACCCAGGGCACCTGATTCTGTTGCCAGACTTGGAAGCAATTTTCAGTGCTCATCCAATGCATTTGGTTACGTATAAACATGCCTGAAGGAAAACCTGTGTTCAGTCCCTCTTTTGCCTCTCTATCTGCCCCATTCCCAAGCTCCTTTTATAAGTCTGAGGACCCTCAAGCCTATGTCTCTCAGGAAAGCATATTGATGAGAGTCTGAAGGTTACTCTACCATGAGCGTATTCTTAGTTGTCAAGGAAAGTAATAAGCATTTAAGTACATAGAAATGGAGAAAATTAATAAGGGCTTGTCTACATACAATGTTCTTCAGTGAGGATAATTAATATGCGTTAGTTTTATTGCGTAGCATTGTCAAAATCCAAAGACACTGCTTCATTCATGTACTTTGTGACCATTTGGTCCTTGGATCAAGGGCACAGATCAGGGATTTGAACCTAGGCTTCTCCTTTCCCTTTCTCCCAGACATGCCTGTGAGTGTTTGGTTTGGATCATACTTTCTCATGCTGCTTCTCTCTCATTCATGTGCCTTTAAAGATGTAAAGGAGGTAGATGAAGTCTTTATTTTCTTGTGTGCCTTTTGACTACAGGAAACATTGGAAATAGCTGCTTTCCAGCTAATAAAGCTGAAACCTTGTGAGACTGAGGTGTCAAAAGAGGAGATGTTAGAACAAGCTTCTATATTAAGCAGTAGCGTATTTAAAAGAAAACTTGGCTGCTGCTCCGCAAAGTATTCTGTGGAAGCACAAGAACAAAATGGTTTTGTTGTTAACAAAATACACAGCAGACCTTAGGGTAGCAAATTTCAGTTCTATCTCTAACAAAGGCTCTGTGGTAACTGTGGAAATTGTAAACAAGTTTGTCTAGTATCAGTATTGAGTAACAGGATGAAACAATAATTAAAGGAAGTCATCAGAAACCCATAGGAAGATGAAGATACATAATACTCACAAATCAACATAGATGCTGTAAAAGAAAGTGGTGTTTTCAATCTACTGACAATGTGTTGTACATGCTAGCATGGTAATGTCTAAAGTAGAATAATCTGAAATAATTTATTTGGGCTTTTATAAACTACTTTTGCCAAAATGCCTGAAGTGGGGGCTCTTAAGGAAATTAAGTAATCACGACATGAGAAGTGTGATTATAGAATGGCAAGTCATAAAAAAGCAAGGAATATATGTAAATACCCAGACCCCATGCTTGCAAAAGGCCAGCCAAGCGACGACTTGCACTGTGAATGCTGTCAAATACATTTCAAATGACAGAAGAGCTCACCTGAAGTGCAATAGAGTGTGAAAAACACCTACCAAAGAAACCTAACAAATCTAGGTAAACTGGAGGTAGGATGATAGATGGAATACGTCAACCAAACAATACCGTGGACAATATTGCTAGTTTTAAAATGAAAAAAATCACCACACTTGGGGGTGGGAAGGACCTTAAAAAAATTCACCAAGGTGTTCTTTATCTGCAGTGATGGTCAAAGTGTAACTGGATGTCGAAATGAGAAGTAATAATAAAAATAATATTAAATTGTGTATGTACCATACTTTATCACACACGTATAAGATATCTTCAGACATAATGTGTGGGTCCCTGGGTGGGAGTGTGTAAGTACATCTATGCACATATATGTCCTGGCATAAAATATTCACCTATCTACAGAGTTGAATTTGTAGAAGCACTAATATTTAATAGGACAGTCCTATGGTTCAGATTTTCTGTGCGGTGTTGTGATGTTATACCTCTGAAGTGCCAATACTTCAGACATTCTGCCTGTGCACATATGCACACAGGAAACATGCACAGGCATATTTCCGATATACATCTAAAAATATTTGCCTCCATTTCTCTGCCTTTTATAACATTTTGCCTGTTTATGGACTCCTTACAGAAGTGATTAGAAGCAATGAAAGTTTTCCATACAAATACAAACTGAATAGAGAGGGACGCTTTGTTTCAGAGAGATGAAGAAGGGTACGAAAGATTTGTGAAATCATGGTACAGAGGAAGGCAATCAGGTGGTGTGTTTAAGGAGATATTTGATGCAGCTGGAATACAAAAACCCTGAAACATCCAGAGGTACTCTTCCGTTTAGCCCTGAATTACCGACCCATAGAACTTACTGCTGTACTGTAATCACTGAAAGCAGGAGTTTAGCAAGATTCTCCAAGCACTTAGACAGTTGTATCAATAACAAAACCATTGAACTATACATCAAGTAAAAAAAGAAATTGATGAGCAGACATGGAGACAATGAGGCTTAAAATGATATTTCCTGTAGCAGCAGGGCCTTCTACAGTATTTTTTTGAGCATTTTGAAGCACCTGAAAATACATCTGGTAAGCACAGGCTTGACAGGTAACAGTGTGATCTGGCAAGGCAGTGCCACAGATCTCAATTTCTTACGTTCCTGCAACTAGAGGCGATCTCAGTAACTTTGATGACTGCATTTCCAATGTTCTTTGATAGCAACAGGGTATATTATGCCACAAAGAGTGATCCTTCAGACTCCAGTAAACATCAAAACCTGTCAGTCCCATAAGAATTAAAGTTTTTCAGTGCCCTGCAGTAGAAGCTGAGCTTTATGCAGGATAGTGTCTTGCATGACAGGTAACAGTTGGAAATGATGGACTAAGTTCAGGGTAGGTAGGAATCCCAAGTGCTGTTTCCATTGCTTTAAAACTGAAAATCATTCAATTTGATCAAAGGTAAGTTGCATGTCTATTTTTGATTCCTCAAAAAAGTGTTGAGTTTTGTGATTTCTTTCAATGTAATTTTTTTATTTAGCATGTCTATAGTTTAGGCACATGATGATGAAATAAAATCATATGCCCTGAAGTGTGATATTAAGTATAGAATGTTAGACTGGAGCACAAATCTGTGAAGTTCATTTAAGTATCATATTTGCTGCTAATGTTATACCAGGATCAGTTTTTTTCCCCATAGATAAATAGAAAAATAATATCTCTATTGTGACACACATTCTTATGTGACGCAGGTTCTTTTGTCATGTTGGTTTTGAACACAAATGTAAGTTTGCAAATGTTAAAAGTGGGCACTCACGATCAGATGATCTCCACTTATTTATCACACTTGAGTATGAAAATAAATCAAATCTCTTCAAGTGTCTAACCTGCTCAGGAACTGCAACTGCAAAAATGGAGGAAAGGTCTACTCTGGCTAGACAGGTCTATATAAGTATTTTTTTTTGTCTGATCTTGCATGTTAAAACTGTAAGCCTGGCTGGCTGAGTTAGGGATGGTTACCTCTGCTCAACATGTCTTATTAAGTGACGAGATGCTCCTTTGGCTGGTCAGTGTGGAGACTGATGGTGCCTCCTTCCTCCTCTGTGTGCAGTCCTTAGGATCATGTGCTCCTGCCAGTGACAGCTTTCGTTCTGGGACCGTGGGCTGCTGAGTGGAGTGTTTGGCAGAGGACTGGTGGCTCTGGCAATCCCATGGCCTCTGTTTGCGTGCTGGGGTTATTGGCTTTTCTTCCCCCTTCCACTGTTGAACTTGCCGGGCAATTTTGGCTGTAGCTGCCTAAAGGCAAGAGACCCACAGCTGGTGCAAATCAGTGGCCTCTTAGAGGAGAATGAGCCTTATTTAACCAAAAAACTGCAGTGTTTCTCTTTGCGTACTTTTTTTTTTTTTTCCCATTTCAGTAGGAAATAGGCAATCCGCTCAGGGAAAACTAAAATCAGAGCTTAAGTTTAGACACCGCGGTCAATCAGCTACACATCATGGATCCACAAGAACCCAGGCTGCATTTGCTCACTGCTCATGGGACTTGTCCTTTTTTTCTTGTCTTTTTTTTTTTTTTTTTTTCCAGTCCATGGTTTGAATAAAAGAGGCTAAGAGCAGCTTTCCCTGATTCCATTCCAAAACATTTTGGATAGATTGCTAGGAAAGGGAGTCAGAATAGCTTTACTTTCTCTGATCCCAGTCTCTTGGTGGTTCTTTTTCAACTAAAGTGAAATATTTGATGTCAGGGGCATCTTCCCTACCAGCATCCTTGCCTTTCTCCTACTGCAAGAGGAGTCAGGAGATCCTCGCTCCAGCCCATGTCCTCCTGGGCACAACAAGCAGAGCCGTTCCTGTGAACAACTCCTGATTTTAAGAACTGGAATAGATCAGCTCCATAATAACAACCATGTGGCTCATTCACACAATGTTTGATTTTCTTTCCTAACTGAAACAAAGCTGCTTCTGCATAGCGCAGGGTTTCATTGTAAAAGGTTCATGTAGTTCCTGAATTATAGTTCCCAACACGTTCAGGAGCAGCTTCACTGCAATCACTGGAGTTTGCCCCAGAGGAGGACTTACCCAGAGATAAGCTCAGCCAGGGTAGTACACAGAAAACAGCACATTGATTTCCTTGCATTCTTTTTGCCTTACTTATTCTGGGCCATAGCAATAAGATGAAGAACTTCAAAAACATGCCTGTAAAAACTGTTGCCAGATAGATTAAATCAGTCACTGAATGGCTGCTCTCTACACATATATGAGGACACTGAAGTGAGAATCATGTCAATTTGCTCTGTATTTGTGTGAGGACTACAGCATATTCACTAGGGGATGCTTAACTTTCTGCATTTGATTATGTATCTTAATATTCGCGTATGATTCTGTTCCTAATTCTGAAAGTGTGCTAACTGATATGCTACTTGCCTTTTTTGGTGACTATTTTGTTTGAGAATCAGCAGTAGATGTGTATATTTACAGACTGAAAGGAGTTGTAACTCTCTCTGTTACTGCAAAATTTATTTTTACTTTTTTTTTTTTTTTTAAAAATCTCAGCAACAGTAAGCTCTTGAAAATTACTCTTGTTCACCATCAAAATAACACACTGTTTACAATGGTGATTATTCATCACGGGCTATCATCTAAAATATTATTTGGAAGGTGAGCCAGGTGGTTCTATTTCATGTAGGCGTCCAGATTTTTCCCCCTTGTATGAGTAAATACGCAGTTCCAGGAAGACATTCTGAATCGGTAATTTCTGGCATAACAGCCTCAGCAAGGGTTTAGCAGCTTCTGAGTCGAGCAAGCTGAGTAAGCAGCAGGAAAGGTTGCTCTCCTCCTTACTCTTGGATCAGAATCCATCCCTAAAGGAGAGCGGGTCTCTGGCAGCCCAGCGCGTGTGCCCATGGAGAGCTCTCCAGAGCGTTTGACTTTCTTTCTTTCAAAAGTATGCTTACGGGCAAATAAAACAAGGGTCGTCTAGAATATTTGCAGGTCCAATGACATTGATTTCTTCTTCAGCGGGTGTCAGCTCTGGTGAGGTTGATATCTGGGGTTGCTACCCCTCCGGTGTTAGCACTGGAAGCAGGGGTTACAGTGCCATACGCCAAGAGGTAAAAAGACTTGTTCTGGTTCATTTGAGTCCATGAATGACAGCAGGCCACTTGTTCCCTTCTTACAACTTTCCCCCATCCTTCTTAATGTGTGTGCTAATTATTAATGTATGCTGCAGTAAATATTACTTACTCTTCTTCGTCTCTCAGGGTAATTTGTAATTCATCGAGGGTTGGGAACAGCTGGAAGGCAAGGCAGTGATCCCACCTTTTCCAAGCCCTAAAGAGAGAGGGAAAAACCACACGGACACTGTGATGTGCCTCTGACTCCCCTGTCAAGTTGGTGGAAGGGGAATAAATGGAGATGACAAACTGCATCAGGCCAGCGTGCCTGCCCTCCCACCAGCCCAGTGCCCGGCTGAGGTACAGTCTCTTCTGGGCAAAGGAATATTTTTCTTCTAGGAAAATTCAGCAGGTAAGAGGTTTTTAATCACAATATGCAAAATAAGTCAAAAGGAGTAATTTCAAAAAGTAGCTTTTGATCCAGTATAGCTTTTTCCCAGTAGGTTTGATCAGATAACTGGTTGCATTAATTGGTACTCGGTGTAGGAAGAGATGCTAAATACTTCTGCCTGTCAGTTCACCCAGATGTACAGAATAACCCAAAAAAGCACATGCAGTAACTGACAGCAATGAATTCTGAAACAGCTGACAATCATGAATAATGCAGTAAGGTAAAAAAAAAAATATTGTTGTTGAGAGGTAGTTCACAGGTTGTTCTACTAGCACTTTCTTTAAATGTATTGTTCATAAATGGAACTTTTCATGTGAGTTTCACTAAATTAGACAGTAAACTATGAAGGTAAACTTACAAAAGAGCAGTATCACATATGAAAGCTTTAAAGATAAAAAACTGGGGCCTGAGAAGGAAGCTCTACTAAAATGACATGTCTATAATTGAAAAAAACCCCGTTATTTCTTTGCTGACTGTATGTATAACTGAGGAAAATTTCCACAGATTGGTATGTAGACATATTAAAAAAGATGCTCCTGCACAGACCACCTCATTTGATGCAAAAACAGCTGAGGTCCAGTAGAAAGGTTCCCCATGATTTCAATGGGCTCTCATGAGGAAATATTTTCACATTCCCTATCTTAAGCATGTAATTTGGTAATGTAGGTGGTGCCAGTATTGCCTGATACTTAAATCAGTACATTATTCTCTGTTGTTTGGTTGTAGTTTTTGTAGAGTTACTATTTCTGCTGTTTCTGCCTGCATACATTTCCTTTTCGCCTTTGTCGGCTTAACACAACAGTGGTACTGGCTGTTGCCAAATGTTTTCCAACAATGATCAGAAGCAGAAAAATGAGAGTAGAAAATAAGAGCAGAAAATAGGAGTATTTCAAGCATATTGTGCTACTTCCCCAGGGGAGTCTTTTAGCCTCTGACAATTTACATCTCAGCGACCGAGCTCAGAGTTGGTGACCCCGTATTCGGTTACTCTCAATGGGTGTCTCTTCCATAACTTACCCATCCGCACCAGGAATCCGTGCCACCCCCTGTCAGAATGAGCTCCATGGTTTACTGTAAAAACTGTCCTTTTACTCCTATAGTTTTGACTTGGTTTATTGTCTTTGTTTTCCCAATCCATGTAGAGACATTCCTTACCCCATGGTTGCTTAGTTTCCCTAAGAACTGGCGATGACTGAGGTGGCCAGGAGCCAGCGAGCTCTACTGGGGTGCTTTCTGAGTCTTTCAGGAGTTTGTGAGGCAGGACTTCCCTCACAAAGTCCATGCTGACTCTTCCCTGATGCCCCAAAATCATCCACACATCTCCTATTCTGTTCTTTATTATAGTATGTAGGTAGTTGCACCAAAAAAGCAGTTTCGTTTTTTGCTCTGGGTACCATGACCTCCTACTGAATTGTTTTGCTGTGTTTTTGTAAAGATGGTACCTTTGCCACCCTCCAATACAGAAGGTCATCAAGGTACTATATTGGACCATCACATAATACAATAGCCATTTCCCAGAATGTAGTTTTCACTGTATTAGAAAAGAAGAAGACGTGTTGGACTGCCATGTCCTGCCCACTGTAGGAAGAAGGTGAACAAGTAGATCAACTTCTAAAAAAGAAAGATAAGCACACAGAAAAGTGACCTGAGCATAGTAGCATGTACCAAGACACTGTTACACAGCAGCATTCATAAAGAGCAGCCCTCAGGAATGAGCTGCCTTGGGTTTGATTTTTACACACACAGGCCATACTCAGAGTCCTTGCACTGTTTTCCAGAGCTATGTCTACACTGCCAAATAAAAAAGGACCTGGTTTCAAACCCAGTCCAAGTGACAGGGACAGGGTTTATGTGTATGCTGTGAAGCAGCAGCCTCCCGCAGGTCAAGGCTGTCTTGCGGACAGCTGTTTGGAGAAATCCAGACCGGAGCCAGGGGCTCAGAGAACAATTAAGCTGTGCGGACATTCAGTAATCAAGCTTGCTCCCTGGCCTTGTTTTATTTAGGAGTATGGAGGCACTCAGTGTGATCCTTCTAACAAACGGGAACAGCTTGTAAAAGGATAAGAGAAACGGAATGATTTCTGAGTAAATAATCTGATCTAGGGAATGATGTAAACCTCTAGCAGAGGCACTTTCATGCGGCGTGAAATCATTAACGTTATGTAAGAGCTGAAAGCACTCACGAAAGGCTGGTGCTCTCGTATCGGGACATGGATCATGCTCTTACTGACATTTAGCATCCTTTTACTCCTGGAGCTGGGGCCACTTGAGAAGCTCCATCTAAGTAAACTGTATTTAGGCTGTAATATTTTTATGCTAACTGAGCTGGAAAGGGCTCTCCTGATGAGCTCCTTAATGAAAAAACAGACAAATCTCAGTTCTGGAAGGAATGACTGCACATGTCTTTTTGACCTGACTCCTTGTCACAGAGGTAGATCTAAAATGCGACCTAAGTAAAAACAAAATGAAGATGGGTGTGAGTGTTTCTGCTTAATCCAGTGGTCTAAAAAGCAGATATTGCTTTTGGCGGCTGAGAGCTGCAACCATCAGCGGTGCAGAGGAGGAGGGGTGGTGGTGGTGTGACTGCCTTTCAGGCCAGCACTCCAGATGCTAAAATAAGCTGTAGTTAACGTTCACTGCTTTTCAGGCTGAGGTTTCTTTCCACAGGTTTTTTTTTCCTGAAGGTTAATTAAAGGAGATGTTCTCATAATACAGTTCCTATTTCCCAATACAAAATCTTCACCTTTCCTGGTCTAAATGGTAAGCATTAGCTACTTAATACCAGCAAATTTGCCCATAAAGTATAGCTTTCAAATGCATAGCAGACATGCCTCGTTAACCAAATGAAGTATTTCACAGAGATATAAAAGCGCATGATTGACACATAGCGTGCAGTCAAGGGAAATATTATCCTTCGAAGCTTTCAGCAATGTGACACCAAATGCTGCACTGTGCAAAGTTCAAGTAACAGAAATAATGGGCTTCATTAGAAGAAACCAGAGTACGCTGATCCGTCACTGACGAAAAGCCAACCCAACGCTAGCTAGAACAACTGGTGATTATTTTGTTTCTTTCCTATTACCAAAGCATTTAGTCTTTTAGGCCTCAGAGCGCGGTCTCCACAGCATAAGGGAAAGAAGACATTAGCTTTAAAAAGCTGTGGTTTGCACTGCCCAGGAAATCCCCCTTGGATCTTGCCCTCCCTTACACCCACCCCAACAGATCTTTTCTCCATGCCGTGACCCTGGTGCGTGGTGACACTCTCACCCAGCGGGACACAGCTCACTGCCCTGGAGCAGAAAAGCTGGGCAGGAAACTGAGCTAGAGAAAGATGCCACCTACCCAGTTAGAAATCAACACTCTTTTCATAATGGTAGTCAATATTATTATTTGTGTGCAGTTTTAATTTCCTCAGCATCTCAGTAACTGTGCCCGCTTTCACTCTTCCATATGTCCTTCAATCTTTTTTTTGAGACCTCTAAATCATAGAATCATTCAGCTTGGAAAAGGCCTTTAAGATTATCGAGTCCAACCAAGCCTGAGAGTGTCAAGGCTTCTTTTTTTAATATACACTTACAATCCCTTCTGAACATACCTGAGTGAAAGCTGTGTAAACCACAGGGAACGCAGCCTGATAGGATGGGTAGGGCGGTGTTTATCTCAATGTAATTTTCAATCACTGGAACTACACTTTCATTTCAGGGAGACAGAGAAGTTGTTATTTCGGATAGCAACAAATTTAGGCAAATGGAAACTGCAAACGCTCTTCTGCAGATTCAGACATCTTCAAGAGACAGGCTAAGATTGTTTTCATGAATATTATTTGCTTTTAAATCAGTTGCAGTGGTTAGCTGCAAAGCACCTCTTGGGTACTTTGATTTCATTTGTTTCAGAACACAAATCAGGTATATTTAGCTAATCCTCTAAAATTCAGCTGTATTATCCTCTTTCATTAGCCTCTCTGAAATGCATTTTTGCTGTTATATTTTAAAGAGGATTAATCTTTCCTAATATAAATCACAATAGTCTCTTTAGTTATGGTACATCTTAAGGTTTACACAGTTTATTTAAATATTGATTTATGTTGCCTAAATTGTTCTATTAAAGCTGTTGAGAGACTAAGACCGACATCAGGATTATTTTACTGCCTGATGTGTCAGATACAGATCGTGTTGAAGACTTGGTTCTTTCTCGATTATTGTCTCCAACATCTCAACCGGTCCTTATTTTTTTCTTAAGAACTTGAGAACAAATAGTGATGGATGCAAAATAATAGGAAATCATTAAGTTGTTATAAAACTTTATTTGATAAAACCCCCGAGTAGGTGGACTCTCTGTATGTCACTGATATCTGGAAATGCCAGCAAGCCCTATTCTGTCTTTTAAGAACTTGAGCATGAGCTGTCACTCCAGTGTATCAGAAATCCTTAGATTTCATTCCTCCATACTGTCATTCTGCTACAGACATTTATCTACTATTTTTTTCTCATCCGATTTGAAATACATGGAACACTCTCACTTCCAGAAAAGACTATTACAGTGACTCTGCAGAAGCTACCCTCTTCTGTAAAATGCAATTGGGGCTGATGTGTGAAACTCTCAGCAGAGGTGTCCTCTCTTTCACGTGTGCCCTGTTTGCTTTGAATCACAACTGCCACTCAGAGCGAACTACGGAGACTTGGCACAGAAAACAGCAAGGAGACCGGTAAGCCAGTGTTGGCTGGGGCAAAATGAGGACATGCATGTTTTTTCTTCGGATGGAGATTGTAAAGTCATTGCAAGTGGCTTACATATAATTCCTTGGATTTATTTAAAAAGTTGGGTTTAATAGGTGGGCGGGGTTACAGCAAGAATGAGGAATCTAGTCACAGTTTAGCCACTGATTTTCTGGGTGATCTCTTAATAGTCACATGCCAGGACTTTCAGAAAGGGCCTGGAATTTGGGGTGTCCCAGTTTAGAGTCCCACCCCTGATTTTTTTTTTTTTTAAATTTACTTTTGATTTATTTAGGAGGAACATTTAAAAACACTGACTACTTATTTTAGGTATAAACACAAACTGATTCCTTTGAAACAAGTCGAACACATCTTAGCCCGGCCTCTTGGTGTAAGAAGGTATTTTTAGAAATACCATTTTGCTGTTTACTTATCCATATTACGGACACAGCAATGCTAGCCATGTAAAGCTTTTGCATCTCCTTTAAGGACATTTAGCTCTGCTTCATCTGAAATTGCTATAAAGCTGTGAAAGCTAGAAATCAGGTGTTCCTATCTTTTGAGCCTACAGTCAAGTGTTTGTACATCAATTTGCATTTTGAACCCATGCATGTTTCAAACTGGTTCACAGTACGCTGAGAGTGGAGGCAGATATGAGAGGTGTCTTGAGGACAGCTTCTCCGTGTGCCAATTGTGTGCTCTTCAAATGAGATTGCTCATGAGTGCCCATTTGACTACACTTTGCTGGCAAGAGCGGGGGAAAGGAAGAGCATCACAAACCCTTCATCTCGCATGCGAGGGTTGGCCAGTGCTGAGCATCCAAAGACATGAACACAAAGGAGAGAAAGGAGTGTGTAATCACCACGCTTGTGACTCTGCCAGCCTCGCATTCCTACCGGCTCTCCAAGGGAAATGATTCACTTCCGAACGTGAAGCACAGCTGGGTCGGGGCAGTATAACAGTAATTCCTGGGGGTATGCCACTTGAACCTCAGCAAATGGAAAACTTCAGCTCCGTTGATCTCCTGGGTGCATCCTGGTCTTTGTTAATGAAACTTTGGTACAAAGTTCAACCAAACAGGCAGTGACTACATTTTTATTTTAAGCTGCAATAGAGAAAAAGAGAGCTCTTCACCAAGGTCTTCATGTAGGATCGGTTGTTGTAGCCAGCTCACCAACGAATTATACAAATTCTCTCCTTGTGAATAATCGCAGTCTAAAAAGGGTGGCTTCAGCATTTCACGATGGGTGTATTAATTCCGAAATTCAGAAAACCCTTAGGTGGAGGTGGGGATCAGTTATTTTGGTGGGAAGGACTTAACCCGTAAGGGTCTCTGAAGGCAGCTACGCATCACCGAAGTGAAAACCCAAGACTGGGATTTAAGGTTTGAAATAAAAGTTTGAAAGTACTGAGGAATGTAGGCTACTTGAGATCATTGGGGGCACATGGCTGAGGAAGACAAAGGCACCTGAAGACAAAAGCAGTGAGCACGAGTGACCTGACAAATACCTAACTGTCCCTGACAGGTGTTTTACACTTCCTTGGAATGTCTCCTACTAGATGCTCCGGATCAGATTGCCCACCTGTCTGCAAGCCAGCTCTGGTGACTAGATAAGCAAACGTGCCCTGGCTCTGAGACTTTCCAGCAGTCTCTTCAGTAGGACTGATTTTGTGTAATTCAGAGTCTGGTTTAATGCAAGTCATGTGTGAATACGTTTGTGTGGGAATGTAAAAGCAGACACAAATTACTGAGTTCACTTGGTTTCCACCATAGAAGAAAACACTTGCAAAGGATGAGGAAAAAGGAGCTATATTTACAGCACAGCATTGCATCATTATACAAAGTCATTAATTAGAACAGTTGAGACATCTAACAATTTTTGAGATTTTTTTTTTTTTAAATGTGACAAACAGAAAACAGAAAGGAGGTGATGTGAGTTAATTGCATTAAAATGTATCTTACAAAAGGCAGTAACAACCTATTTAAATGTTATGGTAGTTCTTGATATTTAAATATATGAGCCTTACTGGATAGCTTTGATTAACCCTTAAGCAAAACTGAGTTTTGTTTTAATGAAAGGTATAATATTAGATGCTTATTTAATAGTTTGTTTGTGGTATATTAGCAGTATGTTTTTATTTAATGTATAAAAATGAAGATAATATTTAAAGAAGTATTACATAATTACCTCCCTTCTTATAAACTGTGGCCTGAATGGTGTGGTTCACTAATTCAATATTTAACATGGTTTAATATAACTTCTAATTTGAGTGGAGTTTTTCCCCCCTCTTCTCTTGCTTCACTGCCATATATTTTGTGGAGATTTAATATATAACCATGTATCTGCTATATATCTGTCAAAGAAGACAAGGTCAAGCAAAGATGATTTAGAAATAAAAGCAATTTGTAGTTATCTGTAGGAGTATGCTTCACGCTTTGGATCCATCCTTTACTTGTCTCCCAAGAAGATTCTTGTATCTTTATCTTTGCAATGGATGATTTCACTGCATTTGAGGAGCAGACATATAGGTATATTCCTCATCATAGAATATTAGGACCATTAGAGATATTCTAGATCCAAGCCGTGTAGGTGAGGGCAAATATCTTGCATCTGGGCTTTTTTTTTTTCCTGGGAAATCAGCATAGAAATTGGAGGACAGGTACAATGCCCTTGTGGTGACCAAGTTAATTCTTGAGTTCACTTGATGCAACATTCCACGTTATACTGAGTTTGTTACAGGCTCAGAATATCATGTTCAGGTAAGAACAAGAGGCTGTACCAAGGGGACATCTGAGATAAGGGCAAAATGTCCACCAGTAGGGAATGGTGTCCTCTACTTCTAGGGGACAGGACATGGTGGCTGCCTGCATTGTTGGGAAGTAAACATTTACAAAATGCATACTGGTCTGACCAGTAAGGATCACACGTGTATCTTAAGACAAACAGGACTTACATCCAGCTGAAAAATGACTTTGTTTTCTCCTGTCCTTCCAGCATAACTGGGCTTATTCAAATGCTGAATAAATTGTCTGTTGTCTAAATGAGAGCAAGATAAGGATACCCACTTAGGGCAATGAAGCCTTCACCCCTTTTCCAAGTAGAAAGCTGTGTGTGCTGTTCACTGCATGCTCTTCGTTCCATACTGTTTCTTCACGGCTTCATGGAGATGTGGAGTCTCACCAGGACCGACTCTTAATGACTACTTAACAAGTGAGGCGCCTGGAGCTTGATGCCATCTCCCGTCATGAACCTGCTGTGTATGCCTCGGAAAGTCTTAAGTCACTGCAACGCACTCCCTGTATTCCTGTTAACTCCTTTAGTCAGTTATCTCCCATAACCTGTCAGTCATGGCTAATGATGTAGTAGATGCCAGGGAAAATGGACGTGTGTCCTCAGAAGACCATCATTAATCCATCAAATCCACCGAAGTGTCTCTCCTCTGCATTTCACTCTGAATCTATACTATACCAGGCTCAGGAAATCTATTGTAGTAGATTTTCATGAGTAAACATGAAAATAGCTTTTCCCTAGATTTTTATAATTTCACTTAGAAATTTAAAAGTGTAAATAAATTTGTATTTTATTTTTTTTTTTAAGTTTGTGGAACAATTTCAAGTTTGAGATAAAGGGGCCGGGGGAAAGGCGGGCTATGGATTTTTTTATGTGTGTTTTAGTAGAAATAATTTGAGCCAGACAGATCAATGCCTCATTACTCCGTAAGCACACAAAATGGCCAAGGAGTAAACTCTACAACGCCATTGTTAGAACAGTTATTATTTCCCAATACCTTGCTAGGTGTGAGTGAGAGGGGAGGCAGGGCTGTGTTGGTTGGATCTGGAGGAATTCTTCATAATGAAGGTGTCACAGTAGGTTAAATACAATGAAATGACATGGCACGCTCCCTTACTCTTAATAAATAATCATTGCTAATTGACTAGTGAATTCAAATGCTGATGCCATATTATGGGAGCTAGGATGGTTCAAACTAGTTATGATAAGTAGCAACAATTAATTTCCCATTATTTTTGCTAGTTTACATGCAGTGCACACATTTGCGTGATTACAGGTAGTTAAAAGTGAAACATTTAACAGGAGTGCCTTTACTGAGCAGATGTTTTGATATTTGATTTTTTATGGTACCAGGGTTTTTTACACTTAATTTTTTTTTTCTCACTGTTAGACCTTCTATGCACTGTTACAGATTAGAAAATGATGCAAAGTTAAAGTGAGGATGGTAAGTGTTATGCTGTACTTGTTAAAATCTGCTGGACTATGATGTAAATGGAAATAATGAAATATCTGCTTTAGGCTCTTGCATCTTTTTTTTTTTTTCATCTTTTACAAGGAAATTAAATTGTCAGAGATTATTTATTTATTGCATTTTTTAGCAGTCTTTAGAGAGTTTATAGAGAAGAGTGATGTTTCAGAAGTGCTGACTGAAAATAATACAGGGTTTCACTTCTCTACTAATTTGTATCTTTGGCCTTTCTAGTTCTTTTCCTTATAATTTGCACAGCATGGTAGGTTTTGAGACTTCAATTACAACACCAATTCTAGTAACAGCTTTCTCTCCTTGACTGGACAAAATGCTGGAAAAAGAGAAATATTTTTCCTTTAACTTGAAGAAAATTAAGGTCCTTTTTTAGAAATAAATTAAATATACACAATGTATGTTTATGATTGAGAAAAAGACAGGTAGCTCATTGCAATATTTAAGCATTTGCATGTATTAACATTTAAATAGGCAAATATTTTTGTGTTACATTAATAAAAGAGAAGGTATTTCCCTGGATTTTCAGTCTAGTCTCAACCATGGAAGTCACAGCATGGCAGTAAACACATGCATGAAACACTTTCAGAGAAAACTGCTTTTTTACTCTCATCCTTGCCAACCCTTCCTTTTTTTTTTTTCTTTTTTAATACTGCCACTGTATCCCTAGAGAGCCCATGAAAGGGATTAACAAAAATTATTCAGTGAAAGCAGGCATAACTCTACCTTTCCCCTGGAAATTAAGAGCAAATCCAAACGAATTATCCCAAGAATAAAACCAAAGCATTGTTATTTAGCTTAGTTTGTTCCTTTTCTGGTGGATGGTGGAAATTAAAGATCTCAGTTGGGGACAACGTGGCCCCTTTGCACTGAAGAGAATCATTGATCTGTCATTTTATGAATGCCAGGCAGGCCCTTTTAACACCCTTATTGGCCAACATGTTAACATGGATCTCTGTCGTGTCCAGCGAAAACACACAAAATAAATAGGATGTGGGTGCCAACAGCAATAAGTCATGGGCTGTCTTCTTCGTATCAGCTATAGGCTCCTGGAACAGTGGTTGTCCCTAAGGTGGTTACTTGCGATAGAGGTAACCGTCGCAAAATCTGAGGCTGTGATGACTATCGACTGCGCAGCCAGCCATCACAAGCCATTATTGAATGCTGGGGGAACATCAGACTCTAAGATGCACACACCATTAGTTCAGCATCAATTTGGATTTAAGACAGGACGGTTGCAACAGGATCTCTTGTAGCAAGCTCTGGCACACACGGCATTTATGCCAGGCTAAGGATAAAAATTATAGTCAGTATTTATGGAGCACAGGTGAAAATTCAAGCTGCCATGATCATTTTTGGCAAAAACAGAATAAGTTGGGGACTTTCCGCCTAGATGTACACGAAAGAATGTGCACGATAAAATGATGAATCTGGTGGGAAGAGATTCTGCTTCTGAACGAAGATTTGAACAGTTTAAAAATGCAGTGGAATCACCTCCAGCATATATTTGCCACTGTTTTTTCTCTACCTCCCTTTTAGAATTTGCAAAGCCCTAAATTAATTGTACTTTACTTCATTGCTTACGCAAGGCAGCCACTTGTTGCAGTCAGAATAATCTCAAAATAGTCTTAAAGGCAGAGCACACCATACCAGTGTTCAGCAAATGCTGCCATTTCTTTTTGCCATCTTAATGCAAAGATTGAACTGCACTCAACCTGTGAGACTGGCCTTACTCTCTTTCTTTGCTTGGTTAGAGCAAGTACTGCTTTACTCTGCTTTTAGGGAATAAAACAATCAAGACTTGCAGAGATGGATGTTTTGGCAGCTGTCGGCAATGTCCAGCAAAATTGCTGGTGTTCCTGGAAAGCCAGGCATAACGCTGCGCCCTGGAGAGTGCCATCTACTGGCACTTTTCCCTCCCAATTATACGAATATGAGTGCCCTGCAAGAAAGAGTCACTCTCATGGTGATACTTAATTCTCACATTTCTAAAAATGTTTACAAGTCTGTCAGACCCGATTGTTCCTAGGCAGCGCACTATTATTTTTTTTTCATCTCTTCTTTAGACCTTTTGACCTATCTCCACTGCAGGAAATTTTATAATCAACTTCCTAATATGCATGACAAGTCTATTATTTAGTAGGCAATTATCAAATTACAAATTATAAAATGGTCATATTATGTTCTATTAGTGGTTTCTAATGTAAATAAAAGCTACAACATAAAGCTGATGAAGGTCAGTTAACATACTGAATACGACAATTTAAACCATAATCGGTCAGCAACTGTTACCATTCACAGTTTCCAGTTCCGTTGAGATGAGTCCTACACATCCGTGCAATTTTCTGGATTGATTTTCCCCTTTTTTGCACCAAATAGGACACTAGCATATTCCATACACCCCCTGACATTTTGCAGAGCAGTTTCTCTGCAGCTTGGAGGACTTGGGGATACTCATGGATGAAAACTTGGACATGAGCCGTCCATGTGCGATCACAGCCCAGAAAGCCAACTGTGTCCTGGGCTGCATCAAAAGCAGTGTGTCCAGCAGGTCAAGGGAGGTGATTCTGCACCTCTGCTCCACTCTGGTGAGACCCCACCTGGAGTACTGCATCCAGCTCTGGAGCCCTCGGCACAGGAAACACATGAACCTGTTGGAGCACATCCAGAGAAGGGCATAAAAATGATCAGAAGGCTGAAACACCTCTCCTATGAAGAAAGGCTGAGAGAGTTGGGGTTGTTCAGCCTGGAGAAGAGAAGGCTCCAGGGAGACCGTGTTGCAGTCTTTCAATATATAAAGGGGGCTTACAAGAGAGACATTTTACCAGGGATTGTAGTGATAGGACAAGGGGCAATGGTTTTAAACTGAGAGAGGGTAGGTTTAGATTGGACATAAGGAAGGAATTTTTTACAATGAGGGTGGTGAAATACTGGCACAGGCTGCCCAGAGAGGTGGTGAATGCCCCATCCCTGGAAACACTCAAGGTCAGGTTGGATGGAGCTCTGAGCAATCTGATTTAGTGAAAGATGTCCCTGCTCATGACACAGGGGGTGGACTAGATGATCTTTAGAGGTCTTTTCCAACCCAAACCATCCTATGTTTCTATGATTCTACACTTCTCTCATGTATTTGTACCTATCACTGAGGAGTATGTATCATTTTGGCATCAAGGCAGTTTGAATCAAAAGCATTCTGGGACTGCTGTATGGCAACAAAAATAATCATAAAGATATGAAAACCTTTTATTTCCATGAAGATTGAATGCTCGTATAGTAAGGAATACAGTTAAAGACTTAAAAGTTTAAAGGATACATAAGGTAACCATGCCAACATTATAAAGAGATGCATTATTACTAATATTAGAAAAAATATTGATTATGCTAAAAGAAAAAAGTATTTTTTCAAAACTTGGAAAGTCTTTCTCAGCTATGCGTTCCTCTGTGATTGCACGCCAACAACAGGATTAAGATTTATTCTTCCAGATGTAATGAGGCAGAATATGTTTCTTTTACTGTGTAGACAGCCTCAAACACTTTTAAGTTCAGTGAACTTTGAATATTTCATGCAGTGTTGCATAAGAGCACGCCAACCTGTTACACATACACTTCATAAGTAAGCTTGACGTGGCTTACAAGAACTACACACAAGCCCTGTATTTTGACATTGACGGTTGGTCCTTGATCCTGAAAGCGCATCACATATCCATTTGCACAACACAGGGAGATGCTCATGTGACTGTGCTATCAGTGCCCCCAGGATGATCATAAAGGGTAACTCACTGAGAGACTGAATTAATGACATAAGAACAAAGGTTATGTTTGAACCTGAGATCTAAAAGTAACGTAGATTGTGTCTAAAAAAGTGTACACACAAAATAATCACTTCAGCTCAATGCATCTTTACAACAGATACTTCTTGGGTTTCAGTTAAGAATGTATGATTCCTTGCATCACAAAGATATTTTCCATCCTTGAGGATATTTAGGATAGTTTGATCTAGGACAAGCAGAGTGGATTATGGTGGTCTACAATCCTGCTGTAAAATGAACAAAGATAAGTTGCAAGCCACTACTACTTGCTCTACCTGAGGAGAGACTGGCTTAATAGAAAATGTGCTTTGACTGGGAGAAAGGATAAAAACACAAGCATGGAACAAATGTATAGCTTACTAATATTTGGGTTCTTTGTAGAGCTCTGTTAAGAACTGTCAGGAGTGGCCACACTGCACATGTAGCATTTAGTGTTTGGGATGAACTTGTGCGAAAAGGTTTCACTTTCTTTCAGATAGCGCAAATAGCACTGAACAACTCTTTCTCATCTCTAAAGATGTCTGCAGTTGAAGGTTTACAAAATTCCATGAAGCCTGGTTTTTTTTTTTCCTGTTGTTGTTGAATCACTAGGTTACATGTGCAAAGGTACAGCCAGCTGTTTCCCAGTGCCAGGCAGGAATGGAGACAGCCCTGCCAGTGACCCTGCACCCGCAGCAGCGAGCTTATGAGCGACGAACTTGGAGGGTTGGAGATTTCCACCCGCAGTCAGTGTCGCCTGCCGTGCTGAAGCCTTACAGGTGTCTCATTGATTTGCTAGCCCCAGGATGGCACAGTTGACCAGAAATGACTCACCTCTACTTTGGGGGAGGATTAGAGCAGTGCCATTTGCTTTGGGGCCTTTCTGCAGAAGTCTGCAAGGCTGGTGTGCTCCACCTGCCCTATCTGGCCACTCAGAGGTCCCGTCAAGTTCACCTGCACCCTACACGTGATATGAAGTGCACACCCACATGCCTTTTATGAACAGGGATCTTGATGGAGCCTTTATACAGCTCTCCTTTAAGCAGGATGTGAAGCAGTGGGAGGATCTGTGCTGCAGCACACTGTGACTGTAGCCCCCTTGTATTTTGGAAGAAAGCATAAAAAAAAAAGAAAACTAGTGATCAATAATCTGTTGGCAGGCCTTTGTGAGGGGCTGGCAGGGGACAGTATTCTGGGCACAAGTGCATTTGGGCAACCATATTATTTTGACCTAAATTCGCCCCTGTGGTTTCAGGCAGAATTTATATTGTTCACTTTGAAATTGCTGCGTGCTGCTGCTGATGTGCACAGCTGAGCAGCTGCTCCCTCTCAAGACAAAGGAGGCTGCACTTCAGGACGTGTTGAAGTGATTTCTGATTGTAAAGCACTTTGGGGTCCTTCAGACTAAAAGGCATTTTTACCACTTCTGCAGCTACTGGTGTAAAGGAAACAGACAAAAAGTTCCCTCGAGCTGGTACAGACGAGACTTGACTTGAAATAGAACTTCAGTAGTTCTGGAGAGTTTTCATTCTTCTTCGACTTAATTTGTAGGCTGTAATGGCCGGGGTTTATACATAATTCTCCTTAGGGCATGCTTCTAGTGTAATTAGTGACAAAACCTGACTTTAATTAATGAGTAGGGTAAAGCTTTAGGGATGGTCATGCAGCAAAACTTCTCAGCCTAATGAATTGATTTCCATTAAATTGGCTATAAATATAATATCATTAATAATGAATTGGTTCATTGTAAAGATACCAGTAGACACTAGAAATGAGCAGATGTTACTTTTTTTTGCCTCAGAGGCAAGTATGAAGGGTTGTTTCCCCAGTAAGTTCTTTAACGATGTTGGCAGAATTTGTAATGAGCAATGTAGCAGTGTCTCAGACAGAGATAAGGAGCAAGTGATTTATAGCTGTGATGCCTCCAGCTCCAGTTAAAGCAAAGGTCCTGCAAATGGAGTGCCTGGTCACTCGTCCCACAGAGGAAACAACTGAAGGGTCCTAAAATGTTCTTGAAGGCACCATCTCTTTAATCTGCCTGAAAATTATGCCTGCATAGATAAGGGGTAGGTAACTGATGAAAAGGTCATCAAAAACAGCAGCAATACTGAAAAAAATCCAATGACCAAAAGGAGTTATTTGATGAGGATGCTGGAGCTGGCCTGAAGCAGATTAATTGTAATACTTCCATTGCCCTGTAGACTCCACTGCTCCACACTGGGAATGGGATTTCTAAAATGCTACGCATCCACTCTGGTGGTGTCACCTTTTGGGAATTGAACATCCATAATGCAGTGCCTGTTCTTTAGAGGCCGTGATTTTTCATTCCTTATTTTTCCTATTTTATAGACTAGGTTCCTAGGTTGTTTCTAATCACATTCAAAAGTCTATAGGAGATGCCTTCATTTGCATCCAGACTTCTAATTAAGAACAGAAGAGACCCCAAAAAAATTGGATGTGAAAAATCAAAATTACCATTTTGATTCTCATAAATATTCTGTGAGCAGCAGCCAAACCCTATTCATCGTGGATTTTCTTCCAAATAAGCTATGTTTGAAAAGCTCAAACCTCTGGAAGTTCAGAAGACTGGAGCTTCCCATGCCTAACATGGAGATGACAGCAACTTTGTTTGACTTTTGCATAGCCCAAGGAATGCTCTGGTTACTGATGAGGAAGGATTCATGCAAATTGCTCTTGCAAACCTTGTTTTCCAGATCAGCCGTAAACCAAAGTTACTTTACATACATGCTGACATATGGGTGTTTGCATATAAACTTATTTTTATGGTAATCAGCAGCTAGTGCTGTCTTGTCACACTATTATACGCCCATTGCCACAGCAGTCCGGTAATGCCCTGTTGATTTCTTCCTTCATAATAAGTCTCAAAACAAATGCCCTTATAATTGCATATTCATATTCCTGCTAACAAAATCCAGAGTTTCAAGCCCAAATACTTGTTTGTTGTGTGGAAAGGACTGAATCTGTGAACTGCAGAAAAATTCACAACTCCAGTGAATTCCACTGGATACAGTAAATGCCTAACATTCATGAAAATCAGGCCACTTCCATTCAGATGTTTGAAAAATAACCTAAGTATCTAATATCTAAGCATGCTCGTTCCAAATTGCTGGTCATTAAAATGTGTCTCTTTGTAGGCATTTTAGAGAAAAAAAATGTGTTTGATTTTTCAAACACAGCTTTCCAATTGAACCTATCTAAGCTGAGCCTGCAGTTCTACCCCAGAAAGAAAACACACAAAGATTTAGCACAGGTGAGAAAAAAAAGCCCTCAAATATGGCAGTCCAATTAAATTCCCTGGGTTCCAGTCGCTATTAGCAACTGAGAAGAATAAGGAAGAAAGATAGGTTGATTTTCATGTATTTATTTAGATTTAGGAAACAAAAAAGAGACACCCATCCAAGGCTCTACGTTTCTACTCTCATTAACCACACAATAAATACGTTCTCACAGCATTAAATAATCACTTCAACAGGAACTAAGCCAACCAGCCAGCTACCTACAGGTAGTCCTGGGGGACAGATGAAGAAGTAAAATTAGTATCTGTGGAAAACAGTAAATCTCCACTTTCCAGTAGCATAGCACTCCCGCTTCTACCCAACATGAAGGGCAAAATGCTCAGCCAAGCTTATAAAGTCATTATGATACAAGACTGACTATTCCCTGCCCTGAATTATTTTGTTAAGTGTTATTTTGTTATGGTGTTAAGTGGCCAGCATTTTTTTTGGGTGGCAAAGAGAACTTTCTGCTTTGGAAGGAAAAAGAGAGCCTGGTTGATGGTGCTCACAGCATCCAGCCGAAGGTGAGGGACATGGGGACTAATTTAGCAGGTCACTGTGGAAGTAAGCCAGCCTGCAGAAGCAAAGAGGTTTAACAGAAGAGGATGTACACAATTAATGGGTCCATTTCTTATGTGCTTTTTGCATACCTATGTAGAATTTTGGGTATTATGTCGTGTACTGAATGTATTCATAATGCCATATATATATCAATGCAAATGAAATATTTACCTTATAGAATCATAGGATCATAGAATCTTCATGGTTGGAGAGGACCTTTGAGATCATTGAGTCCAACCACACACACACAAAAAACCCCTGCAATCTCTGCCACTAGATCATGCCCTGAAGTGCCAAATCTAGATGTTTCTTAAATACCTCTAGGGATGGTGACTCAGCCACCTCCCTGGGCAGCCTGTTCCAGTGCCTGAGCACTCTTTCAGTAAAGTAATTCTTCCTAATGTCTAATCTGAACCTCCCCTGCCGCAACTTCAGACCATTTCCTCTGGTCCTGTCATTATTCACCTGGGAGAAGAGGCCAACACCCACCTCTCTACAGCCTCCTTTCAGGTAGTTGTAGAGGGCAATGAGGTCTCCCCTCAGCCTCCTCTTCTCCAAACTAAACATGCCCAGTTCCCTCAGCCTCTCCTCATATGGCTTGGTCTCCAGACCCCTCACCAGCTTGGTAGCAAACATGCTAACGACCCAAGGGTACAATATCACATATCTAGAACTAATTAGTGCCGAATGCTGCAGCAGGAAGATACAAATGCCATGCAGAGCCAGCTATGCAGCACTACACTGCGGGGGAAAACTACCTGACCACAGACGGTGATCAATAAATGTCCGAAGCACCAAGACTGATAACATTTTGTGCAGCTGCAAAATACGTCCTCGCATTCTTCAGTTGTTCGGCACACTGAGGTATGCAGTGTCAGGGAAAGGCACCCTCAGTCCTGTGTGCAACAAAACCAGAAATGTAAAGATTTGCTTTTTCTTTCTGGTCACAGTATTTTGAAGTTGAAGATATTTATAAATAAACCTCTTAGTTTGGAAAGGAAATTGATGCAGCTATGAAATAATTATTACGGCTGTAGTAAGAATTCTGAGACTAGTGAAGGAATTCTTCAAAGGCTCTATATTAACAAAAGAAAAAAATCTTTTCATAGATTTCTCTCTGCTTTTGTAAGTTTTATGAGAAACTGATAGGGTTTCATTATGGGAAGCAGTTTTTGGACGTTAATTCTCTGCTCATCTGTCTCCCCAAGCCCCTCAGACATTAATTAAACTTTTATAGCCATTCAAACTAACATCTAAACATTCCAACTTGGAGCAGCTTAAGTACAGCCTCAGGCTATATCTGGCCCAAATCCACCAGAATGGCTCTATGCCTAATCCTCTGTTCCAGCTATTGACTGTTCTTGACCCCTTTTTCTTTTACTTCTGTCATCTATTATCTTAAGGGGGCTTATTCTGCCCTGGTCCAACTTTGTCCACTGGCATAAAAAATTCTTATTTTTTCTGTACCCCACATTCCTGGGACCAGCTATTATTCTTCCCAGTAACACTTTCAGAGACTTGAAATATCTTGACGGTTTGACTTTATCGAAGTTACACAACGGGTGATGGTAGCTGTTCGAGCTTGCGCTTCCAGATGGCATGGGATCAATAGATGGGATGTGACTCACAGCTAACTAGATAGTTGGCCTTTGAAGCGCGATGTTGCATCTCCTTAGAAAGCGTTCCAAGCCTTATTGTTTTGAAGGGAACTGTATGCTGATATTTGGTGAGGAAGGGATGCAGACCATCAAAGCTGAAGAGCATTTGGGCTGAGGTTTGCTGTTTGAGTTTGTCACTATCTCCCACTACATTTTATACTTCCAGTGTCTAGATGCGCTGTGACTTATACAGATGTCTCAGCTCCCATTAGCGTCAGTGGAGTCTTAGAGAGTGATTTGGTGACTTTTGGGTAAGAAAAACAGTTACTCACATACCGCTGACCATGGGAACTACATCTCCATTGCATATATTTGGACCTTAGACAAGCAACACGTACCTGGGGATACCTATATTGCAGACAGGTAAAATTAGGTCAGCTCTTTTGTACGCAGGTATAAAAATCTACCTATACACGACAGTTGCATGAAAAATATTCTCTAATGGAGAACTGAGAAAATATTTTCCAGTGCATGGAGGATCCCTCAACTATTTGGGTCATGTTTTCTAGACATGTGGTTAGCCCTCATTTTTTTGCCAGTTTAACATTATGGAGTTTTTTCAGATTTAGTAACTCTTTCACAAAAATATATAGCAACAAAATAATATTGCTCCCTGGGACAAAGCCCAGTTTTATTAGTAAGTAATTCAGGTTTGTGATAGAGAGCATACCGCGTCACGTGAAAAGAAGATGCCGTCTCTGGCCACTGGTGGATTCCAACAGGAATAGTGAGAGGGCTGCAATACCCTTAGAAGTCATTAGTCTGAGAGCATTTTGGAGTTTAGCAAGTATTAATGAAAGGATTTTTCCATGCACGTTGCTTTATTTTTGTCTCATTTTCTAAATCTTATTTGTCTGTGTGGCAGAAACGTCCACTGTTTAAACGTTCCTCTTTAAAAAAAAAAAAATAAAAATCTCTGTTTTCCTTACTTGTCAAAGTGTTTCTTAAACTGTAAAGTAATAGATGACAGTATCCATGATGCTAGATTTCTGAGGAGGACATAAGCTCTCAGCAATATTTAGCAGTTAGTGTTGGCAGTGGGACTTCAGGCGGCTGTACGACAAGGTCTGGCATCCTCCAATGGCAGGATGGGCCAGTGAGAGGGAAGCCAAAGGAAGAACGAGTCCCTGCGCCTGAAGGTCTGCCTGCCTTAACTTCGACAGGCGGACAAGTAAGGACTCACCCAGCATTGTAACAATTATGCTTAAAGAAGTGTTAATGGTTGTAGTGTTAAATCAAATTAAGCAAAGTCCTAGGTGTTCAGCAGTTACGGAGAACTAAGAATACGGACTGAAAATTTGAAACCTGAATTCAAATGGCTCAGTTTGTCTCAGCCGTTTTAAATCAGTTAAAACGCCGACCAGAAGTTAACAAATACCTGGTACTCCGTGCTACAGGAGTGAAACTTTTTTATAGTTAACAATGGTAATTATGATTGCTCTTCCGGTGTGTAACTATGCAATCATTACACTTCATTAATCACATTCAATACAGATGTAGTGCTATTTGCTAGTACAGGCTGGGAAACCTTTACAGCTCCACTCTTCAGAGATTATTTGTATCCCCAAAAGCACAATTACCCTTTTTACTCCAGGCTCTTGCCAAAGGGGGGAACTTCAGGTTTAATGTTTTGTAGTTACATTACCAATTACTAGATGTGTCAAGCAAACTCTCCAGTATTTTTTAGTACCCAATATTGCAAACTGTTTATACATAAAGCTAATAGTTATGATTATGTTTATTGCTCATTCTACATTCAGCAAAACTTACAGAAATGAGGAGAGAATGACTTTGTGTGAAACCTGCTGGCCAAAAGCTACAGGCAGCTCTATTTAAAAAGCTTGTTACCGAATCCTATTTTCTAATCAAGAACAGGACGTTAAATTTGCACAGTAAACCTACTGAAGCATAAAGAACTGATTATTTAGATCAGTCTTCTGTTTAGAAGGGGAGGGAAGTCAAATGGTGTATATCTACAAAATGCAATTTTTATGAGGGTTGAGCATTAATCCTGGATCCTGCCACTTTGCAGTTTTGATGTATTAAAAAAGCTGTTAGATAAGTCTGGCAGTTGCCAAAGCAAATTAATTAAGAAAGAAAACTGTAATATTTTACTTGTTTCCGGTAAAATAGCATGAAGTTGTAAAGGGAACACTGAAAGAATTTCCCCTCCCGCCTAATCCTCATTCATTTTTGTGAAGATTAATGATGAAAGAGCTAACAGAGCCTCATTAGGTGACAAAAGAAATGGCATATATGTTAACATCCCTCTAGGAGCCATGGCTATGACTCCAGGAAATTAACTTATAGTTCATTCTAATATGGTTAAGACTTCTTAGTGTTTCTTCCTGGATGTTACAAGACAGGCTCTAAATATCAGAACTCACAAAAACTATACAATAAATAAGATCAAGCTGTTCCTTGCACCATGGAACTAGTATAGAAGCTGTTTTTTCTCTCTGCTTTCTTGTGTCATCTTCATCTTGCTTAAAATACACAGTAAGAGCTCTGCCAATTGGGATGTAAAATGCCTTCTTGATTGTAGCATATAATTAAAACTTCCCTTTCTGCTTTTTTTCCACATCAGTTTATAAAGGATCTACTTGAATTTGAGGCAAAAAAAGACATCTGGCTTCATGGCTTTGTGTGGGCTGAAGCTAGTTATATTCCTTTTTTTAATACATATTTGTATGGAGTCAAGCCTAAAATAACGAACACTCCTTACCCACTAGAATATATTCCTTCATGCTGAGAGGTGAAATAAATTCTGCCACGATCACTGAAAACATGCCAGAACCGTTATTGCAAATTGCACTACTTTGGCCCGTTACCGAAAAGATTATAGTCCTACACAGAAAAACCCAGCTCTTTGATATGAAAAAAATCATCCACCCCAAACCCTTTTCTTCCAGGTCCTGCTTGTAGCTTTAATTAAAAAAATAAACCAGGATAAAACTACTAGTACAGCATGTTGCATGAGAGAGAGAGAGAGTTTGTAATAAAACCCTGCCTGTTTTTCTCGAGCATGCCAGAACTACAGGTTTTAAAGCGCTGAAAACATTTTTGCTGGGTCAACATCATCACAGCCGTGACACATTGTCCTTGGTAAGAGTCACAAGGGTGCTTTACAATGAAGCTCATTAAAAATGATCAATATTTAAGAACTGTTAAAAGGAGCAGCGAACATATTTCTTTGCTGTAGTTTTAAATGCTGGACGAGACGCTGGGCAGTTTTAAAACAGTGGTGGAAAAGTTCGAAAATCAAATGGTATAATTAGAAAAATGCATGCGTTCTTAATGTCTTAAGGTCACAAGGAGGGCAAACAAAGCAGCTATCTGATGCTGGTGGCGAAAGAAAGCCATAAAACGTGGATGGTGAGAGCTGAGGAGGTAAGATGGAACACAGCTGTCCTCCCCGCGCAGCATGGATGAGCAGGCAGTGGGGATGGCGGAGACTCCCTCGCCTGCCGTCATGCTACACCTGTAATCATAGAATCACAGAATGGTTTGGGTTGGAAGGGACCTTAAAGATCATCTAGTTCCAACCCCCCTGCCATGGGCAGGGACACCTCCCACTAGACCAGGTAATGGAGCAGCTCCTTGTGCTCAGTGGGCACGCAGCACTTGGAGTATTTGAGAGGGATCTGGTTTATTCAAAATCCATTTCCCAGAGTAAAATAAAAGGAAATGAGAAGGTTTTCCAGTCTGTTTCAAAGATGGTTGTGCTTTAAGTCTGTCGAGCCTTGGTGAGCATCGGTCCGGACTGGGTGAATTTCGCTGCTTGGCAAAACCTGGATGTTTTGCCAAGCAATAAACTGGACCTTTCAACAGCATTTCTAAAGTGTTGGGGTTGGGATTAAAGTCTCCGAAAATTTCAAGGCTGGCTCCTCCACCTTGACTGTGCTATAACCCACCTCTTCCACCATCTCCGTGGCGTGGCAGCAGCTAATCCCGTGCAGGAGCTGCTGGGGCTGAGACACCTGTGGGGTGTGGGATTCACTCGCCAGTACCTTGTAGCTGTGAGAACAGGCTTTGAGCTGCTTCTGAAAGAGAAAGAGGAGAGAGGTCTGCTGGGCAGCATCTCATATGGCTCTTGAACAGGGAAGCACATGTCAAACCCCGAATGAGCTCTGAAAAGGGCGAGGATGGGGCCTGTTCAGCACTCCAGCGTGCAGCAGCTGGCGGTGGTCCCCGAGGGACCATCCATCTCGGAGTGAGCCCGGGAGCATCCCTGACACCCCGCCGGTGCCAGAGCTGCGGCAGGGGAGAGTTTAGGAGCCAACTGTAACGAATCCATACACGCTCCAGTAGCTCTCTTTGCCCTGGGGGAAACCCCTTTTTTCAGAGAAAGGGTAACATTTCTGTTCCTTTACCAACCTTTTACTTATGTAGGGATGTCGGTAACAACAGCATTAATAAGCACATGTAAACCAGCTGGATTAATACCCTCTTAAATTGGAGCACTTGCAACAGCTACACAGCGTTGCCAGGCAGCTGCAGGGTCCCGGGCCACACAAGGACATCGATCTCTAACGAGCAAAGCGGTTTCACTTCTTCCCTGTGATCCCAAAATGCATTTTGTTCACTGGCAACGCTACACGGCAGCCCGGCTATGGCAGGAGGCTTGCCCCCGCGGCGGCAGAGCTATCCTAGCCCAACAACACGCAGAGTTCGAGCCGCACCCGCAGCTCCAGCCCCACGGGAACAGGCATTCCTTACTGTCGCAAAATGAAAATACGGTTAAAAGAAAATTTACTGTTTGCTGCGTGGATGGGTGAGGAATAAAGGATGAAGAGGGAAAAAAAAAAGGATGACTTTCCTCCCAAGCACTAAGGTGAAATAAATGACAGCAGATGCGTCTCCCTAGAGGGGCACCACTCGGAAATGACTGCGGCTAGACTTCCCTGTGGTGGCGTGCCATGCTGTGCCATGCTGTGCCTTGCTGTGCCATGCCATGCTGTGCCGTACCGTGCCGTGCCATGCCATGCCATGCCATTCCTCCATCAGCCAAAGAGTGAGCAGGCTGCAGCACATGCTCCTGGGCCACGCAGCCGGATTTCCCTTGCACGGGGAGGGGACAGGGCTTGGGGCTTTCCAAGATGTGGAGTCAGGAGGTGGCCAGAGCATTTTGTACACAAAGCGTGAAAGTCTCCCCTGCTGGCAGCACAAAAATAGCAAGTTAGCCCCAAAGAATTGCATGCACGCAGCTTAAAAATATCTGGGACTAAGGTAGCAACAAACACACCAGTCTTTATTTCAACCTGTGCAATGAGGAGAGGAATATAAGCTATACTGAGTGATTGTAATTTTAAGCACCTCCTGAATTTTTTAAAACTCCTCTGGGTCCTATCTTGAAGGACATGTTAAGTGGAGAGCTTTTCTGGGCTCTTTATAGACTGCCACATACGGTAAACCTTTAAATAACCAGGTGTCTCAAGCACATGGCATCACTATATTTTGCAGAGGCTTGGGCCTTTGCCAAATGTATTCCTCCATCAGGTGGGGGGGCTGTTCATAAAAGCTAACACACTTTTAAAAAAGATTTGAAGTGACAGCTTTTTGCATGCCCATTACCCAACAGGTCTGACCGCTCTCTCCTGCAGGGAGACGGACAGACCGCGTGCGGCAGGGAGGAGAAGGCACAGGGCAGGCCCGCGAGAGCTTCATCTCCAGTTCCACTCTACGTGGACATCCCTGGCTTTCCTCTGCAAACGAGGGATACTTTCTTTTTAATCCGTCACCCCTCACCCCATTTTTCAAAGGGCTTCTTTCCTACTTGAAATGCGACTGTGAAAAAATGTCAAGTTTTGCTGAACAAATTCACTCCCTGCGTGGATCCAGTCACATCTGCTAACCACAGTGATGAAGCATTAGCCAGTCTCTCAGCTGAAATGTTCTGGCCTTCATCCAAAGTATTTTGGTTTTCAGCCTAAACCCAATAATGTTCAGTTCTAGTATGCAGTTTTTAAATAAAAAGAAGACGAACAATCCCCCGCCCCCGCCTCCTCTCCCCCCCCCCCCCTTTTTTTTTTTAGGAAAGCAAACACTTCTGACCCTCCATTTTTGTTCAGTAACAAACACATTTTTTAATCAGAAGGTGGTTTCTGTAGAGAATTTCACCAAGCTTATCACGTACCAGCTCCACTCACAGCCAGTGAAGCAGTGCAAGCTATTAAAGCTATTAAAAGGAAATTTTTTTTGGCTGTTGTGAATTTTGGCATTAGTTAGTCCTGCACGTAAGTAACCCTTAGCTGACTAGCATGAGGGATGGGAAGAAGTGTGAGAGGCTGAGAGGCAGAGTTGGCACATATCGCAAGGAAGAGCTCTAATAGGGGATTGCCATCTTGGGCACCAGGATGATCTTGTGAGGAGGCAGCATTTGTATCACGGATGCTGTCGCATGGCTCGTTACTTATCTAGCAGATATTAAGGCCTAGAAGGAATGGGAAAAGTGACGTCCAACAGCTAGTGCCTGTTGATTGCCTGCCTGTCTGGCTGCCTGTCTTTTAGGATGTTACTGCCAATAATCAATCATCTCTGCACATTCACCCCGTCTTGGGTAGTAAGGTTTTCCTGTAGGAATGATAAGGAGTCTTGAATGTTTCTCGTAAAATTCACAATTTCTACCTTGGTATTTCAATACGCCTAAGAAGATTTTTGTCATCAACTCTGATGAGCGTTAAGTTGGAGTGTTAGCATTTCCCCTGGGCACAGACACATCCCCTCCTAATCGCCACACTGCTTGAGGAGTGTGAAGCAAACAGGAGAGTTCCTCACGCAAAAACAGATCTTGGCATTGATGCTTAGAGGAAGCTTTATACCTCTTCACAAGATCTCTCAACAGCCTGCAGATTTGAAGAAGGGGAACAGAGGAGATGATAGCCTCTTCTGTAGAGAAGGAAATACTGTCCTCCTCCGAGGAAGAATGATCTCATCAACCCCAGCCAACATAGCATGTTCTGCTTCCAGTCCATATCTTATCAGCTTGGCAGATTGCAGATTGCCCGCAGACATCCTGTCTGCACACGCCAGGGAACATGGTAATCACCTTATTGCATTCGAGCATGCAGTGTCCTGAAGTATGTGTCTCTGACCATGCTGGAGGTCAGGCTTAGAGGCTTGCTGGCTGAACAGCAGGTAAGCTGAACAGTCCTGACACTGACATATATGCACAGTATGGATGCATACATTATTGCAAATTAGGGGATTCTGCATTCTCGCGCTGAATCTTGGGAGGACTAGAGGGCGTATCTGCTACTTATGGAAGGCAGAGAAGTAAAACTCAGGTACAATGACACCAAAAATACAGAGAGGATACCAGCAAGAGAAAATCAATGTTAATAACAAATAAGGAACACAGAAAAACAAAATGCTGGCTTGCAAAGGAGAGGGAACTGTGGTTAGGCAAAGAAGAAAGGGAATGTACAAGTTAATTTAGAGACATACTATATTAGACCCTACTTTACTGCCACAGCAGTTCTGCAACAAGTAGCAGCAGTTCAAGGAGGAGGAGAGCTCAGACATGCTCTTTTTCAGCCGCTGCTGTGACAAGGGCTGACAGCATTAGCACCTGCCTCAGGCAGAAACCTGCACCATGACAGTGCAGTGCATGGGAGATACTTTTGGGCACACTTCCTTTCTGAATCCTCTTTGGAAAGCTAAGGAGAGGTGGACTGGAATATCTGAAAAAAAATGTTTCTGATACGATTTAGCAATTCGAAGTTTTAAGATTGCTGATGATGTGGACATAAGGTTTTATAAGCAACTCTCCGACAGTTTTTAAGCAATTCCCTGTCATTGGAATAATACACTAGTACACTAGTAATTTATATAGTTTGCTCTAGAAAATAAGGCTCAGGAAAGGTTTCCACAGAATGATTTGTAAAAAATTCATTATGAAACTTAAGAACATTTTCATTTTTCCACCTAACATTTATTTCACCATAAAAGCAGCTTATGTTCCTCTGGTGTGTTTTGCATACTAGAGGCATCACATTGCCCATGGATACTTTCTTAAAAATATGAATGTAGCTCTAATTTCTGAAGTATTCTCAGCTCTGGGATTCCAGCTTCTGCCAAATTTCTAGCCGCCTAGCAGTTTTGGTTGGTTGTCTTTACACCAAATGGGACCATAAATTTGTCCCTGGCATCAGTAGGAGCATGGTCAGTCAGACCTTGGATTAATGTAGAACAGAACGTTCATTTGTAAACTGATGTGGACTGACTTTGATTTGACTTTGGATCAGACCTCTGTGGAAAAACATATTCAGCAAGTGAAAGAAAATCAACATTATAGTGAAGTCATTTACTCACCAGCTGTTAAAAATAAATAGCTGTACAAATGATGTGCCATAAACTAAGACTACTGTTATGCATAAGAATGTGACAATTGCTCTTTGTTTCGTGATAAGGTAGTGAATGTTCACGTCCTTAGGAAAGTTTTATCGTTGTCGGTGACATTCATTAATTGTGCTTTTATGTGACCCTAGTGCCACCCAAAGTGCTTTCATGTCTTCACTAAAGGGTAATGGTCATTCTTCTTCCTGTAATACTTCTCCCAACTAGAACAAGAGGCATATAGTTGTATGCAGCACTCCCACCACCTCCCAGGGAAACAAAGAAGTTTAGCACTGAGGCAGCATTCACATTCCATCCAAAGCACACATAGCCTAATGGAAAATGTGAAATAAGCTGAATGACATGTAAGTGAAAAGCTGCATTGTCTTGTCTTGATATGGAGAATTTTAAGTAAGAGAGAAATAATGGTGCTGACCATTTAGGATCTTTTGATGAAATTTCTTGTATATTTTACTTATTCTTATATATTCTTATTTACTTATTCTTGTATATTCTTATATATTTTACCTTTGTGAGATATGGCAGGTGAGTACGTGTTTACATGTTGTGGAGAAAAAAAATGAAATAAAGTGACGTACTGAAGCACTTGTGCAGAGGTGTAACTCGAAGGCAAGACTCCCTTTGCTCTGATTCAGTAATCACTATTCTGCACCTCACCCAGTTTCCAATAAGAAGTTGTTCAGTAAAGTGACTTACAGAGCTTTCTGTTTGAATTATTTGACAGTCATCTTTGATATTAAAGGTGTGATATGTAACTCTTTGTGATTTTTATTTGTATGCAAAATACAAAGTAGCACAGCTGAAAAAGACAAATTTTAAAAATAAACCCATCCCACTTCACAATATTCGAGCACATATTGATTTTTTTCCATAAAACTTTGACTGCAAATTTTTTCTGTGTCAAGGGCTGAAGGCAGGTAGAAGAGAAAGCATCATCACTGAGCTTTATATGCAGACCTGAATTTCAGTAAGGCCCTTGATGTTGCCACTTGATTGCAGGTTTCTTCCTAACTTAAAGTATGTGCCAGGAGAAATGCAGTGTAAGAAATTAAATAGGAAGATGAACAACTTAGTGAATGGGAAGAATCCATATAAGAAGCTGTGTTACACTGAATAGAAAGATTAAGTGGAATCCCATAGGTTGTTGGTCAGTGCTTGTACCTCTGAGGCAGCAATAGATACGAGTGATCCCAGGGAACGCACGAACTGTGAACCGGTTCATCCTGCGAACAGCACAGAAACGAGAAAACTAATGAGCTTCAGGTGAAATGTGAAGGGATTTCAATCAGATGTATAACTGGTTTGACATAAGACTACTGTCATTTCACTCTGACAGATTGGAAGCAATAAAAAATTACTAGTGTAACGTAAAAGGAGTTCAAACAGAAAGCAGAGCACGGTGTGAAAAACCTGGCAATAGAGCACGTAGCATTTCTACTTGGGGAAAAAATAAAAAACTGGGATTTCTTCTCTCTCACGTTCAAAGCAGTAGTTATTTGTGAAGCCAAAAAGGAGAATCTTGGCTTCACAGGCATTCGAGTTGATGCCAGGCTGTAATGATCTATGCTTACTGTATGTACATACAGCATTAGGAGAAGGCAATGTTATTCAAATGAGCCTGTGGTTTACTAGATGAATTTAATTATTTCTGGTTTGTTTTTGCCCCTAGGGGCTAGTTTTTGATGGAAGAAATTCAATATTAGTAGTTAGATGACTTGCAGTATACAAGCAACACTGCTGAGAGCGTATCAAAAGCGGTGTTCAATTATAGCTCAGTGAAGTCAGTAAGGACAATGAGGTTACATCTGTTATTCACAGCCTTCCGTGGAGAAAACTAGGTTGCACATAAACTGAATATATAGTAAAAAAAAAAAGAAGACGCCGAGATCAAGCATGGGTACAATCTTGAGTAGAAATCTGCAGCCTTAGAGTAGTTTTTCTCCACAATAATTCACAATAATTTCTCAAAATAATAAGGAGGGAAAGTTCCCAATGTCAGCAAAGTCTGTAATTCCAAACTCCTCACATCTAAGGTGCCCACAGCCAGCTGTTTCATGTGGAATGATTTTCAGAAGAAACCACTGCAAAAGTTTTGTAAAGGAGGCATCTTTCCTGCATCCTGCACTAAAGTTCCTCAAGTTGCTAACTGCTTTTGAAAATCAGCCCTATCAGCAGAAAGCAGAGGGAGATACTTTGTAGTTTAACAGAATGATAGGCAATGACTCAAAGGTAAGTAAGTCCTTGTACAGTCATGAATCCCAGGTTAAAAAAAGCTAAAACATTTTCATTCTTAGTGGAAGAAAAAAGCAGTATTTATATAGACGAGGTCTGGCAAGTGAGCTCTACTTAGGCTAAAGAGCATTGAGGTCAGTGCTCACGTAGGTTTACAATAGTACATCTCTACCGGTACACACAGTTGTTTTAGTAATTAAGAAAAGATTACGTTTCAGCTGCTGCTTTGCCTGAAGAGCTTCCCAGGCAAGCGCAGGAATGAGTGGGAGAAGGAGGTGTGCAGCAGAGGGCTTTTAGTGCTGGTGGGAGGTGGCCTAACTAACGTGTGTGCGCTTGTGTGGTTACCTAAAATAGTAACCAACCCACTGAGCTAATATGAAAAGGCTCTATTGAAGGGTTGGAGAGGAGAAACATGTCAAAAAGGTCCCCTTCTTCCTCCACGGAAGGTGCTGCCACATACAGATGTGTGAGAGAAAACGCTGACGCTGTCTCTCAGTTGCTGTGGGATGGGAAAGAGATGAAGGAGATAAAGTGAGAAATGCCCCTCTTATCCTCCCCCATGTTTTGTTACAACGGAGCATCTTCACATTTGGAGGACCCTTTGTGACTGAGGCACTGATCAAAAAGCCATGTGGAAGAAGAAGCCAGTGAAGACCACCTTGTGGCCAGTACATGTCCCCTGTGCCACCAAGTCACTGGGCAGCCCTGTCGCCTGATGAAGGAGTGTTTGTTGCCCTCTCAGACTTCTTGCAGATGGCTCTGGGAATGGTCAGTGAGCCCACCACCCATACTTAGGATCACCTCCCTCATGAAAATGGGATGGAATTGTCCAACATTGACTTTATACCAAAAAAAAAAAAAAAAAAGCATAAGAAGCAAAAATGATATTAAAATTAAAGACATGATAAATTAGCCATGTCATTAAAAGGCAGATACAGAGAAGTTAAATACTTGTCTAAGATGCATTTTCTGCCAGTGATTTCTGTCTGACTTTGAAGTATTTTCTGGTTAGTAGGTTGACCTGTCACACAGCCTTCCAGCATGGGAAGCGTCTCTGTTAACAAGTCTATTCTGAAATTCACCTTCCCTGGAGTTGCCACTGACGTGGAAGTGAAGTTTCTCCTACACCTTACTCAGTTTTTCACTGCAAGTGAATTGGCCTATGGGACTTTTCACAAACCCTTACAAGCAATTTAACTAGTACAATTGTTCAACTCATCACTGCCTTTCCTTGCGTTCAGCTTTCCCTGACGTGTTTTCCCTTCCATTACTTAATGGTGCGTTTGGAATCTCCCAGCCAGCTGGGAAGACATCACTTGTCTGGATATCCTAGTTGCTACAAACCCCATCATATTTACAAAATAGAAATAGGCCTTTTCCTGGCAGGCAGAAGGACAGTGCTGAGTTATGTCACTCTGAATAGGCATAAGTTTAAGAATATAATTTTTAATGCCATATAACTTCTACAGTAGTCATTATTCTGACGTCTGAAGGAGAATGATGAATATGGCTCATTGGAAGTCCTTGATATAAATTAGGTATAATCATAAATAAATAAGCACCGAGTATTACTATGTCTGGATCAGGTGATCTTTAGTTATTACTTGGGTTACTGGAACTCCAAAGTATAATTTCTATGCGTATCACCTTTAGCCCGATTACCATTTGTAAGAAGTGTTTGCAATTTGACGGGGTTGTTCATTAGCCATTTTCAAAAGAGGAATGTTCCTCGTCACCGCTGATGTAACATGTCCCTGCTCAGGCTCCGTGCACGGCAGTCAGCAAGCTGGGAGCCTGTGCCACGTCCTGCAGCACACGGGAACGAGACATTCTCCCCCTCAGCGACATGGCTCTGGACACACATTTTGGGTGTCCCAGCAGCTCAGTCACTGGAAGGAGCGAGTAGCCACTGAAAAGGACAGACAGTGACTGGCCCCAGCTTTATTTTGAACAGACCTGCCTTGTCAGTCGTTGGAAAACCATCTGTGAGCTGCTTAACCTTGATCATAAGCTGTTTCTCCCAGTTGCTGCGGCAACTTAGTGCCAAAATGTGTTGGGGTGGATATAAATCTTCTGGTGGGACGTGACTTCTTGGGTCACAGTCCCAGCTTGCTTACAGTAGGGTGTCAGCTTCTGTTTGTTCATGGCAGTAAGGAATGTGTCTAAGTTAATTATTACTCGGGATTTCTGTACATCTAAGTCTCTAAAACAGAAAAACATTGTTAAACGCTTCCGGCAGCACCGAGGCTTCTCTCATTTTCCTTTACGTATCCCAGATTAATTCTGCCATGCATAGTCACAATGAGTTGTATCCAGTTCTGCGTGTGCGATTATGCCATGGGATCTTGTCTGGCAGGTGCAAGGTTGGAAAAATACAGTTTAAATTTTTCTCCTGAATTTACATTTCCCAGTAACTAAGGAAAGCGTATAGCAATAACACTTGTTAAAACTGTGTAGTGCACCTGAAAATCAGTTTTGTTTGCTTGTTTTACTGATCTGTTTACTGGTTTTAAGATGATAAATAGTAGCATATGAGGAATCTTCGTAAGGATGTCAAACGCTTTATATAGCTTTGTTGATACAACATGAGTGCAGAAAAAGCACTTGATTTAATGTAAACATCAATAAATACAAGTCAAACATAAGCCGAACGTTAAACAGACACACTGCAACTCCAAACAAATCATAGATACGAGATTACCTCCATCACTGCTCTCCTCCAATTCTGCCCACTCTTTTCAGTGAGCCTGGGATGTGCCCACAACTCTAGCACTGCCAGTCTGCCCACAGAAACTCATCCCTGTCCTTTCCACCTTTCACTAATGGCTGGGGCTGGAGATGAGCTTGGAAGCAGAGGAGGAGCCCACTCCGCAATTGAGAAACACTGTATGAAAAGTTTTGACAAGAGCTGTAAATATGATAAGCAATGGGAAGAGGACTCTTGCTGACCACAGTCAACATCATAGTCTACCTGAAATATCAGACTATACCCAAAGTGAGTGTACGGGTTTTAATGGGTTTGGGGGGAAGGGGGTGTTGGGCTTTTAAAAAAAATTATATTCTATTATCCTATTGCCAGAGCATGTTTTTCACACAATTGCTGGTAAGACTGCACTTTCTGACACGTGAAAGGCTTTCTTCAAAAAACTTCTTTCCAAACCTCTAAAAGGCCATATTCAGTCATGCTGGCAAGCATAATTTTATGGACTGCTGCATCAGGACAGCAAGTTTTGGTACTGGCAGCTCGGTAGACCAGTTTACGTCTTGCTTTCGTGAAATTTTAATATAAAGCCTCAGGGGAGATTCTGAGACACAGAGCTTCACTTGAAGTATGAAGTTCGGAGTTCCTCCTCCAGCTCTGGCTCTTTTTTATTGTACACAAAGTATTGCCATCTGCAGGACCACACACTGAATAGCTCAGACAGATAGAAAATGGTAAAGACACCACTTTGGGGTCCACCTGATTCCGTGCAGGCATCTGACTCCCAGCTTGTGACTGTGAGTTCCTTCCGTAGTCACGGAGAGATATGGACACTTCTAGGCGTTATTCATCTTATCTGTAAAGCAGCCGGCTGAATTAGGTCAGATGAATCACATCCTAGAAGCCGCTGTGGAAGCAAGCGGTGGGTGACTAGCACAGACAGCACACTGCACCATAGACGTCTGACGTTAGCTGAGATGAGTCCAGTTTATGAAGGCTGTTGCCAAGATCAAATGAACCTATAGATCAAAAGCACGTCTAGGTTAGCTATTGTGTAGAAAAATTCACCCCTTTCTTACCCTTAAATAGGGTTCTCAATATTTCTATTTTTTCCCAGACTGAATTTGCCTATCATGCTACTTAGTAATTGTCCTATGGTATTGTCGCCATACATGACCTACTGATTACTGAAATAGACACTTTTGTGTATTGAAATGCCATCAGACCTGAGTCACTGACACAGCATGCAAAGTTCTCATTTTTTTAATAAATCCCATGAAGCAGTAGTTAATCTTCTTTCCAGCAGCACAGTCACATTGGCAACTTATCAGCAATATTCTATGTATTCATTTATTTAGTGAGCGTGTCTTCAGCTTTACAAAATGGTATTGACACCTTATCCTTAGAAACCATGTTGCAGCCAGTGGACTGAAACTGATGTAGAGTAAAATTAAGTGCTTGGCTCCACTCTAATGTAACCAGCCACAGGGACTGGGATGAGGCTTCACCCTGCCCCAGTTTATGTGCCTATCCCTGCTCTTATGATGGGATTCATCAGATCCAAACATATCTGTATGAAGATGAGATGCATTACTTCCTATAGGTGCCTTATTCTGTTCTTTGATGATTTTGGAGCCTTCCGTGAGGGTGTTAAAAGCCTGCACTTGGTAGAATGGGTCCCATTCTTCCAGTTTAAATGGAAAAATGTCGGACATGACAGTCAGGGAGGAATTAATTTTGTTGGGAATTCTAGGAACACCATTATTGTGGGTTTAGTTGATTTTTGTCCTTTTTTTTTTTTTTTTTTTTTTTTTTTTTTGAGATAGCATGGCATCTTTTCCGAGGTTAAAATTATAGACATGTTCATCTCGACAAAGTCAATCGTATTAAAAACAAATCCTGTACTGGAATTACCAGTTACATAACTAGGAAACCCTTTATTAAGGACCAGTTGTCGTAACTTCTAGTGTATATAAATCATCATTGCTCTGCTGGTTTCAACGTGTGTGCATCAATTCATGCCAGATGAGCATCTGGCCCCAAATGTTCATTACATGCTTCTCAAGATGCTATTAAGAGTGTAGTGAGAGGAAAGGATTATGTTAAATGCTGATTTATTTCTGTATTGGTTCATTCACAAGAGATGCACTGAGAAAAGCAAATAAATTAACATATGTCCCTTTTTTTTTTTCCTCCCTAGTCCGTTCAGTGTTCCTCCGGCTGCGATTTTAGAACAGGGAAATCCAGAATAAGGGAAACTGCTTGTGTGGAAGGTTGGCTTCTGGGACCTATTGCATTTTGTATCGTGTTATTTCTAACAGGATCTACTGAATTATTTCAGAGTAATGGGTTTGAACTCAGTGTCTACTGGTACATGAATAACCTCAGCAGCATGCCTTACATAGCGCGGAGGAATGGCAAGGCTGCTATGCAGAATAGTAGAGAATCTGAAATATGAGTAAGGAAAAGATCCCGTTAAAGCACACGCAGTGGGGAGAAAACAGGAGAGTGTAAGTAAGCGATCAGATTATCTAGCTTAATTGCACATGTGAGGAAACCATATGGGGTAACTACCTTCATTAGCCCTCAAACCGCTCCACAAATATTGCCTGATTAATCTCTTAGCTATGTAAGCTTTCACCCCTATTTTGGAGATGTGGAAACTAACACAGCCAAAATAGCTGCTCTAAAGCCTATCGAATTAGTGTGAAATCTCCAAAAAGCACTCACTGAGTTTGAGATGAAAACTTGTATTTTCAAAAGTGGCTTCTGATTACAGAGGTTGAATTAGTTATAGCTTGTACCTGAGCTTTAGAGAAAATGATCATCTGCAGCTAACCCTTCAGGATGATGCTTGCTTTGAAAATACAGCCCTGCATGTCTCAGGCTACATACTGAATATCAGTAGCTATGTCTCTCCAAGGTCTGTTAGCAATTTGCCCGTTGCCAGAAATCCAATTAGTTTCGGCACTAGGATCTGAATTCAGAAATTATGCCCAACACCGTATTTATACCATACTGCACGTGGAGTTCTTCATTACCCTGGAGTTTTTTTTACTCTTAGATCATGTATTCAAACCAACCTTGTGAAAACAGCAATTACACTTGTGATAGGTCTGCTTCACCTGAGTCAAAGCTTCCCTTAGGAAAAAAATCCTGTCTGCCCTTTGCACAAGTGGAGATGTTCACATGTCTTGTGATCCCAAGAGAAAGGCCAAAACATAAATTTGCAGATAGATCAGAGTGTCCTACTGGCATGTAACAGGCCCTGCAGACACTGGCATTTCAACAAGGCTGGTGCTGGGATGTGCTCAGCCTCCGTCCTGAAAGTTAAGACTCTGGGCTCTCCGTTGGCACATTTTAATGGAAAGGTTCAGAACGGTCTATGTTTCTTTTCTATACTATATGAAAATATGAGTTGGGCAATACAACAAAAACCCAGCAGTGGACTGGTTTGTACTGTTCATCCTGTGATATCTAGTTGACAAAGAGTGCTTCTCTTACTGTCACTTCTTTTTTGCATAAGCAGAAGAAAACTTTATTTCATTGCAAACCCAAAAGTCATATTGTATTATACCAATCCCAGCAAAGGCAAGAAAAACAAAGCACAACTCAGCCTGTCCCTCCTTACACAAGAAGACACTGACACATCATTAACATTAGGCTGAAATCACATGTCATGCTTGCTGTATTTTAACAGGCCACATAAAAATACTTTTTTACATTTGTTAAGGTTAATCTCAAGGCTTGTTTCAAGGTGAAGCTACACAACAGTTTTAAAAATCGTCGTTAAATCATTGCAGCCCAGACCATGGGACTGCAATTTTCACATTGATCCTCCCCTGTCAGCGGCATCGACGTGGGCTGGCATGTGAGAGCATCACTGCAGCAGAACCCCCCTGTGTCCCCAGCCACTGGCCACTGTCTCTGGTAGTTCTTAACCAACATCAACGTTAGCCGTTTAGTAGCTGATCTGACATGGAGAGTTGAACCAGGTGAAGCCAAGCAAGATGTACAGAGGAGGGCTGTATGCATCTATGTATATATGTACATAAAGGGTAGAGAAAGAGAAGAGGCACAGATTCACTGACCAAGACTGCCGAGTCCCAGGAGCAGTTCTCTTTGCCAACTACTTCCATCAACTTTAAATACAATGGACGTTTATGATAATCCATTGGGAATCTTTACCGTGATTCAGTGAGTAAGCTAATACATCTGTACTTCATATTTTAAGTTAATGGGAATATAAATATTTAAATATGTGCATACTTTGCAAGGGCAATATGGTTTTAAATACTTGCACTTCTGTGCCTTAATGATAAGACATGTTTTGAATGACTTAGTTAAACATTGAAAATAGTTTGACCTTTGAATTAAACTAATCTAAGCAACAAACAGCAACATGGACATCCTAGGTAATTTATTGAAAATGCCATAGAACTGCAGTGAACTTCAGAAAGTGAAGAAAGGAATTGGGTATTTTCTTTCTCCAAATAATGCTGACCCTCTGAGACACTTCAAGAATCCTTAGCTGCTTTAGCAAGTATGTATTTATTTGACAGGTGGAAAATGCATTTGAAAGATCCTAAAAGTTACAACATTACACTGCGTGGTATGTTTTTCTTTAAAGAATGAACTCATATCTTAGATAAATTATTCAAGATTTTACTGCATTCTATGTATGTTGGGTCACAGTTTAGGAAATGTTTGTTGTGTTGCACTGCATTTATTTGCTGAAAGAGGCTGTCCAAAATTTAGGAGGGCTGGGAGTCGGTATGCCTGGATTCTGCTTCCAGTTCCACCAAAGACAACTCTTCAGACAAATACCCATTGGGTAATTTTTTTTGAGTCTGTGTTTTTTCATCTCTAAAATGGATGTAAAACTAGAACTTACTGTATAGCAGTGTGGAAGGAAACTTAAAATTTGCATAATCCAAATCTTCAAGAATTGTAAAGCTTTGGACTCAGATGGTTCCTTTCTACTTGTATAGAAGTGTCTTTTCCTGTGGAACTGGACTGCAGCCGTAACAAGCTTTTCTGGGTCTTTCAGTAATGCCTTTTTCTTTTGGTGAATTATTTAACTTTTTTTTGCCTCTACTTAATCTTCCATAAATGAGATAAGTCTGAACATATCCGTACAGTTTCATTAACCATATGATCATAAGGTTTGTGTATCTTTTCCTTCCGCATTGTTTCCTTTTCATTACTCTTTGTCACCTTAATTTATCAAGGCAAGATTTAAATCTGTGCTAGAAATCCTTTTGAATAGGGACCTTGCCTTTGCAGGTCTTCAATAAAAAGGCTAGCGTATTCTGGAGCGCATTCAAATAAATGCCAGAATTCTGGATAGTTTCTTTATTAGGCTGAAGTCCATCCTTCCTCTGCTCCTTGCACTCAAAGGCAGATGGGCCACTGCTGTGGGGTCAGCTTGCCCCCTCATTCGGTATGCTGCAGGCGAATACGAGAATTGGGCAGACTGAAAAAAGAGAGAAGAGAAGCAGAGACACAAAAAGGATAGCAAACACAGAACCGTATTCATAAATATTTCCTTTTCCCCATCTTTCCCTCGCCTAAGACAAAAAAAAAACCAGAAACTGAGCCTGGAATAGACAATGCAGTTGGAATCCAAATCGGCACATTCCCAGAAGGAGTGGAGGGATGGCCGCTTCAGCTCCACGTACACAGGGGACCTGCCTGGGGCAAAGCTGGTGTCCTTGGTCTCCCAGAGGCTCCAGATACTTTGCCTTCGAGGCCTGTTGAGCTGCTGTGTGAAGCAAGGCAACCGTTGCCAGTTTAATGGGGCATAGCAACTGAGCCCCTGCAGGAAGATTTTTCCAAATAAATTGATGGAAAGTTAAGATCATCTTCCTATGCGCTCCTTCACATTTCAGTGGTGCTGAGGTGTGTTTGTAAATTCCTCTTTTTTTTCAGTAAGGGTTAAGGGCACCCTAACTCCAAAGACTGTGCACAATGAGCACAGTTATTAAAGTTCATATGCACTGGAGTTATGCTCAGCAGGCTTGGAACTGCTCATTAAATGGTTTTTTTTTTCAAGTGTAATTCTTTGAGCACATTACGTCAGAACAAAAGATGCTTGGAATGAGTGGGCAGTGCTTGTGCAGGCTCTACAATAGAGCCATGAGTAAGAGGGAGAGCTCTCTATTATGCGCATTCCCCTTAAAACATGAAGAAAGCTGACAAGTCCTGTGCAAATGTAAGTAGTATTGATGAGGAATTTGGAAACTTAAAAAGAAAGGATATATTCAGTCACAGTCATTACCATCTCAGTTCTTTGATTATCTGGATGAGGAGTAGCAGGGATAAAAAAGGGATACACGGTGAATTAAATGAGGACCCTTGTATAGTCATCAAGCCCCTGTATTATTTGTGGCAGAACCAGAATTCAGTCATTAGAGAGGTAGGCTGAGTTTTTTCCAGAGAACGCAGCTATCCCCCTGGAAGTCAGTAATACAGCTCCCTAACTGCTTGTGAAAAGCCTACCCACAAAGCTTGATTAGGCATATGCTCCTTTATATAAATGGCTGAGTCTTCATCTCTGTGAAAGCCATTTTTCTCCACAAACAACTGTGCTTCGTTGCATTCAGAACGAAGACAAAAGAACAAAGCCAAAAAAAAATTCTAAAGAAAGCAGTATATATCATCATCTTCCTCCCAACAGTTGAGCAGTGAGGGTCATGCCTGGACTGTGGGGTGTTTTTCTGATTCTGACACGCTCTTCTCTGAATGCCCATCAAGCTGGCTGTGAAGCGAGCTTGCAGGAGTTTAAACAGAGGAGTCAGCTTTTTGGAAAACAGCGCTTGTGCTGTCTGTGACTTGGCAGCAATAAACATCTCCCCTATGCAGCCGCACAGTGCTGTCCCCAGAGCACCACTCCTGACTCATGAAGCGTCGTAAGAACAGGCGTCCCTCCATGGGCATGCTTGGAAGTTGACAATCTCTGGCAACGACGGCCTGAACCAAACACAATTTAGGAGCCAGTTAGTATCAAAGTGCGACAGAAAAGGCTCATAACGTCAAAGGACTTCAAAATCAGTGATTTGGACTGCTCATTTTTAAACTTTCGAATTACAGAAAGGCAGTATTTTCTCATTTGAATCTCTCTGAGACATGTAACTATGTAACAGAAAAGCAGGCTGTAGTCCTATCTTTTCCATGAAAGAAGGAAAAAAAATTCACTACCAGTCAAGACTTAACAGTCCTGTGTTTAACCCTCTGCAGACACTATGAGCAGCGAATGATGCTTTTATTAACTCTACAGTCAGAATCTCTTCTTACACAAAGTATTTCCCTGGACCAAGACCACTCTTAAGAGATCCAAAGACATGTCTGCATTAGCAGTTTAGTTCAGATTGGGAAGCAAATAGCCCGTCCCATTTACTGTACTTGCATTCTCAGTGTGAAGTGGTCGTGGAGCACACAAACTGGATGCCCCTCTGATGAAACCGGGAGCTGGGGTCCAGCGAGGCACCTGCTATACACCAGCCACTGGGCATTCTGTGTAGGGACCAAATGGGAGCTAGACTGAAGTAAAATCCTTAAAACGTGTACAGGGCGGCCCTCAGCCTCTCTGCACCCACTGTTCCGCTCTATAGATCCACTCCAATTACGTTGCGCTACTTGCTAATGCAGAGGTGCCCTAGACTTCCAAAGGGGACAGTTAAAATCAGGCCGGCATTGAGCCAGATCAGCTATTAGCTTGCCAGCCTTTGCAGTGGTTCCCATTGAGATTATGGAGAGGTGCCAAGCAGGAAATCTATGACTGCAGTGTGGGAGGTGTTTAAAGCAGTTTTCAGCTTTAGGTTAGACGAGGGTTTCCAAAAGAGTGGTCTTAGTGACTTTTTTTTTTTTTTTTTTTTTTACACTGTGCTCATTATCGTTATATGGAAGGTTGTGTCAGGGTGAAGCAAGTTCTAAACAATGCCAGCAAAACATGGCAGTAAAAACCACTGTCACAAGCCATCCAGATCGAAACAAAGGCAAGGTAGAGCAAGTGTTGCAAACACTCTGTCAGAGAGATCACCTGGGCAATGTAACTGGATCTGTGACCTTCCTTAACTCACAGGGGATCTTTTCTGCTCAATAGGTCCCTGAAATAGCTGACTTCTGGCTAGATTTAAATAAGTCACTTGTAAATAATTTTGTCATGTGTACTGGGAGGGAAAAATTCTGACTGCAATTGATTTTGTTCCTGTACTTTCAGACCATTTTGCCACAAGCCCTCACTATCGACAGTCTTCCCAGACCTACAGTGAATTCACAGTGGCTGCCCTAAATGTCTCATGTCTGCTATTTTCTCTTTTCCTGCATGTTCATGTCGAATAAACATTGAAAGCATTACCACTCTGAAATGTGGTAAAGTCTCTGAAAAGGCAAATGGATAAGATTGTTCTGTGACCAACTCTGTAAAAGACAATTTACTGAGAAGGTACAGTTGGGAATGAAAACCAGCTCATTGTTAATCTGAGTTATGTTATGTTTGTACCTACTGGAAAGCTTACATTTGTTTTAATTGGTTGGATATTGAGATTATGGAATCTTTTGCTTCAGTCAGCAGTTCCAATCTAGCTAAGAGAGCTGTAAGTGACCACGGAATCTGTCATCTCACATTAGACCATTGGGCTGTCTTTGTGGACAAACAGGGTGACCTCAGACACAGGCCACTGAGCTCTTTTTGGATAGGAACACAATGATAGCCCTTGAGCTGGTGACCTACAACTGAGAGCCAAATAAATCATTTTGACAAGTGCTACTTCTCTTGAGAAAAGCCAAGGACTGAGAAGAAGGCCACCTGGCAAGGTGTTCAGTGTTGGCCCTGCTTTGAGCAGGAGGTTGGATGACAGACCTCCCGAAGTCCCTTCCATCCTGAATGACTCTGTGATGATGTTGACAGGACAGTGGAGAGGAAATATGCCAGAAGTAGCTTATGGAAAATAAGTTTATGTGCCTCTCAGAAGTCCTAGATGTGTCATTTAAATGTAAGCCAAATACTGGTTTATGATGTTGATGAAATCAAGAGAGCTGCAGGCAATTACCGTACAAGCGTGAAAGATTGTATTAGTGAATCAGATACATGGTTAAATTGGCAATAACACATTTTGGCTCTTTCCTCTGTGATGTCCTTCCTTCTACCTTAATACCCAGTACTTGGCGACTTCAGCCTTGACAAAGCTGGTAAACAGAAAAGGCATTTTTTCTTCTTCCATGCTGAGAGCGGCCAGCTATTTGTTGGTCTTTCAAATTAGGAGACCCAAGTGAAACACAGCTTTTCAGTGGTCCTGGGTGTTTAAACATGCTTAGTCGGCGCAGCTGCAGAAGAATATCCTCAGATTGTTCAGTTTCAGTTTGCAACAAAATCTCAGCGCCCAAGCTTGCCCAAAACAAGCGAAATAAGCTAGCTCAGGCTCCCAAGGGTCTGGATGTGGCAGAGTGGAGCTGAGTGCGGGCTGAGACATCCTGGTCTTCAGCACGTCAAACTAGAGCTCACTCAGTGCAAGCGGCGGTAACTCTCCTCTGTGATCCACCGTTTAAACATATTCTTGCTCCCCTTCAAGTCAATAGCATGCAGGTATTTTTTTTTTTTACAGAGAGTTGTCTGGCACCTGCCTGCATCATGAGTCACCTTTGATAAAGAACCTCTTTGAGCCGGCTTTTCGGAGGTATCGATTGATGGTGCTTCCACTGACAGTGAGTGGAGGGCTCTCCTCTGCAGCTCCGCAAAGGGAGCATCAGATGTTTCTAGTGTTTGACAGCAGAATCGGTGGTCATTTTAAAGGGTTCTTGCCTCTGTTTCTGTGATTTCACGGTGTTTTTATTGCAGAGCTGCTGCGAAAGGAAAATATTCATTTGCATGCTGCAAAGCATAGGCAAGGAGCCAGCTCTGTGCTATTACAATATCTGATCTCTGTAAGGCAAACATCCTTCTGAAAGGAGCTAATGTTTCTGTCTATTCAATTCTGATTCACAGTTCAGCACTTTCTTCACTCAAGTACCCTGGGGAAGATTATTAACTGTATTTTTCTCTTCTCCTTTTATCTTTATGCCTGGATTAAGTGAAGAAATTATTGGTTCATGTTACAGTCCTTTTTTCCCCTTGCAGTAAAGCTTCTACAACATTTTTTGCTATTGGTATGCTTCATGTCACATACATACACCCCTTTTAATTTCAGGCTGAAATCGTGAATTATTTGCAACCCTCACGTCGCATGGTATGAATTGTACCATAGGGAGTATATGCTGTTAACTGATGCGTATGTACACACATCTTCAAAGGCACCAGAATGTGCTTTTCATCAAAACCAAAGAATTGGTCTAAAACATTTTGTAACAAATCTACTTGATTAATTTTTTCCTTCTGTTTATGAACAAGATCATAATATTTAATATAGCTATTAGTAGAATCTCAGCAGTAATTTTTTACCTGCTGTTCACTTGCTGCCTATGCATCACAAACACTTTACAAAAATCAAGAGGCAGAGGTCATGAGGTGAGGTTTCTTCTTTCTGAGAAGATACGAGTGACTATTAAAAGGGGCTTTTCCTCTGTGGGTACAAACTTTAAAATTATTTTTCTATAAATAGCATGCAAAACACAATTGATATTTATCACTTGTACTCCCGCCAGGAAATTTAATTGCTGTTCACAGAGAACAAGTATGGAGAAGCAATTTCATTTAAATTTTTAAACCTTTCCAGTATATGTGTTATCTGGAAAAAAAAAAAAAAAACAACAAAAACAAACAACAAAACAAACCAAAACGCACAAAACTCTTATAATTGGAAAAGCTTTGCATTTATCAGCACAAAGGCTAGTCATGTCTTCCTCATCAGTCAGCCTGCTTATGCTTTCTCTAACACAGCAGTTGCCCTCTACACCTGTAGTGTCCGTATGGACCCTTTGCCTTTCCAGATGAACAGGCACAGGAGCTAATTATTCTTGTGATGATCCTCCAGGTGAAGTCTAGGGAGCATTTTGGAAGCAGAGCACAAGCTTCTCCCTGCTGAACCAACACGCCTGGTATACTGAAATGCTGAATAAATAACTTCCCTCCAAAATCAATGCATGTTATATATTACTCCTCCATTTAAATAACATCCTGTTTATCTCAGGGCTTCAGGGTTGGAGCTGTGTCCTGTGAAGGTGAGTTAACTCTGCCTGGTTTCAGGCGTTATTTGCAGCCTAGCTGGGGCAGCACAGGCTATTCAGCAATTTTTTTCTTCCAAACACTTAGAATAGAATCACAGAATCATAGAATGGTTTGGGTTGGAAGGGACCTTAAAGATCACCTAGTTCCAACCCCCCTGCCCTGGGCAGGGACACCTCCCACTAGACCAGGCTGCTCAAAGCCCCATCCAGCCTGGCCTTGGACACTTCCAGGGATGGGGTCATCCACAACTGCTCTGGACAACCTGTTTCAATGCCTCACCACCCTCACAGGAAAGAATTTCTTCCTAATATCCAATCTAAATCTACCCTCCTTCAGACTTCTGCTTGGTCCCACTGTGGCTTTACAGACAAATTCACTCCACTGAGTGACAGTCCACAGCAGTGCCAGGTAGGGAGCGTAAGGCTTTACCAGCCAGTCCTTCCTTCCAAGGGGAGGTCAAAGCCCCCGCGGCTGGTCTAGAACCTCTCTACTGCAGCCACCCCACGGAGCCGAATCTGCTGAAGCACCACCATGCTCGGGCTGGGCAGGATGGGGTTAAGGAGGCTCTGAGCTCCTGGTTTGGGGTGGCTGCTGCAGATGTGGCTGCCCAAGCAAAGGCATTGGAGCGTGTTTTTCTTTGTCGGTTCTTACCCCACTCTCGGTCAGGTCTTTCAGCACTGCTGGAGGGGGCCTCTACAACAGCTGTGCCTCGCAAGTTCTGCTTTCCAGGGTAGGAATTGCCAGATTAAAAGCTTCGTCAGTTCTTTTGTGGTGCTACAAGAGCCTTTTGCAGTAGGGACGGCCACTTCTAAATACCTGTGTTTCCACAAATACCTTCTGGCAGAGAGGTCAGAGCTGCACATCTTGCCCGGAGTGGGGGCAACGGGCTGCATTTCATTACATGGTTGTATTTCATATGAGATTTAGTTAAAATCCAGCATTAATATTTTGTTAACATTGATATATTGAAGCTGGAGCAGCACAGCTTAATGGATGCTAATGAGCTTTGTATTAACAGAAAAGTCATATGGGTGCTCGTGTAGTTCCAACCTTGACGAGCTGCACCTGGTAGCGCAGGGGAGGTTCGCTTGTGGGACAGGAATGGGTGGCATCAGCCCTCGCCAGAGAAAGTGCTCAACATCCCTGCTTTTTTTTTTTTTTTTTTTTTTCCGGCACAGGAAAACGTCTCTCCAGCTGTCAATCCTTCAGCCCCCTACAAGAGGAAAAAAAAATCACTGCAGTTTATTGTGACTACATATCAGTTTAACTTGTGTTTATAACCAAATATTTTACGCACATAGAAAATAAATTTCAACAGTCGAATATAACATTGAGTTGAAAAATACAAATGGCACTAGGAAAATTGTATCTTTTTCTGTGTAAAAGCACCAGCAGCAGCAGCAGGGAGAAAAATGTCTCATGCAATTTTTTTTTATTTTGAAAGTTGCTATTTACTTATTTCTAAACAGTTAAGCTTGCTTTGAAAGGATACCTTAAAACATGAGGAAGGAATGCATTCTTTTCAAGATTTGCAGTTTTATTCCTTGCTGAAGGTCATGCATTTTGGCTCTGCAACTCATTGACCTAGTCAGGAAGAGACCTTAAAAAAAAAATTAAGAAGTACTGAGCATTCAGTGTATCCCTGAGCATCTCCATAGGAGAGAAAGTTTCTTATAAATTAATTTTCCCTGTCTCTAAGAAGCTTTCTCTCTGATTCATATGGGTCAAAAAAGTTCCTCTCATGAAAACAATTTAGAAAATTCAAAGGTAATCCAGTTCTAGGCTCTCTGCCATACAGGTGCTTGTACCCAGCAGGAAAAAAAGATCTCCTTAATCCTTTTTTGTTTTTTTAATTACTTGTTTTTCTGCTTCCCAGCAGTTCTTCTGTTCAGTACAAAAGTTACCATATCCAATTATACCTTTTTGTCCTTGCCTTTAAAATCTTCGCATCTCCTCAGCTATCTATTAACACAAGATTAATCACTTGATTAATCTCAGATTTTTTTTTCGTCTTGCACAGTGACAGCCACCAGCCATTTGGTGGCACCTTCTTAGATTTTTGTGCGGCTGTACGTGTGACTGCATGGGGGAAAAAAAGAGGGTAAACTAGAGAGAACGCAAGAGCGAGAACATCAGTACCGCATTTAGCACGGTAAATGCTGTGGCATTTCGGAGACCAGCTTCCACATGTGATCAGCTAATAGCTTCTGATCTACATTGCTTTGTATTTCATTTTTATGTAACAGAGGCCGACAGGAAGGGCACTTCTTGGCAGTTAATGATCACTGTCATTGACCCAGCCAATCAGTCAGTAACTGGAAATATCTGACCTTTATGTCTTCCTTCCTCTGATGATTCTCTTTAATCATATATTTTTTTAACCTTTCCAGTTGGATATAAAACTGTGTGCTTTGGTATTAATGTGACGTGTCATAATACAATGAAGAGATTTTTTTTCCCCAGACTGTTCCTGACAGTCATTGTAAGCAAAAGGAAAGCAAGATTTCATTCTGGAAGCTCCATTATTTCTACACTGTCTTCTAATGGTTTCCCTCTCTTACCTTGGCTGGAGCTGCTATCACTTTGTACTGTCCACAGCATCTAATCTTCAGACTTCAGTTCAGAAAAAGTCATGAATTTGTCAATGATTGCTTGCTTAGGGTCTGCTACAATATGGGTATTTTAATCTAGGGGATTTAAAGGTGTCCAAAAGTTACTTTCTCTGACAGAAATACATCACTTGATGAATACTGTAACCTTTAACCTTTCTTTGGGAAGAGGTTATTAACAGAATTTTAGTTTTCAGATTACTTGGGTTTTATTTTTTTAGCCATCATGAGTTGAAATGTTGGCATGAACAGAAATCGATTTACTGGGGTATACCATATAGTGACGTTCATAAAAGAACTTTGCTTTCTAAGCCATTTTTTGAATAGCCGCATTTATTAGAGTAAATATTTATACACTTCTGGCCAGGGAGAAACATTCTGATTAACTTAGGCACATAGGAATACAAAATGGAACCTCAAATTTATAAAGTGTGTTACCATCTAATCATTTTCTTAAAAATCGTACCTAGTCAGCAAAGTGCCCAAGGCCATGCTTAACTTGGTAGCCCTCAGTGTTGATGCGCAGGGCTCAAGCCAAGCACAGATGCTACTGCTGCGACCTGCCGCAGCCTTAGAGTGACGGCTTTGCTCCCGCAGCCGGGGCTTGGAAACACGTTAGCTACGCAGCCAAGCACAGCAGACGTGGGGCAAGTTCAACTCAGTGACCAAATTGATTTCCACAGTCATATTTTGTTTTTTCTTCTGGTTAAGGCTGTAATGCTCTTTCACATATAGCATAACACGCACTGTGATCCACAAGAAAAAACAGGCCAGTCCAAAGGCGTTGAACCAGACCCTTTGTAAACGAAAAGTAGCACAAGTCCAGTGATTTTAACGGCCAGCAGTCTTTGTATTCCCATTAACATAGTGCCTCTAGCTGGAAAGATGCAGGAAGGTTAACGTTTGTTAATGTATTCTGGTCTTCTATTGATGAAACGCAGAGCTACTCTGTCCTGCCCAGTGTGGAATCTCTGTATTTGACTCAAGCATCACAAAAAAGGTTAGAGTTGTTTATGAACTGTATCTTTAAGCAATAGACTTTATGTATTACAGCATTCAGGTCGGTTTGGACAATATTTCTGAACTGATATGAAACTTATTTCTTGATGCCTTTTGAATTATTGTTTGTGAAGTGCTTGTTGAAATTACTATGCTTCAATGAATCAGTGAAGAATCATCTATCACCAAAAAACCTACACACCTGAGATACTACAGTAACTTTCTATACTGAAAAAATATATTATTGGTATAGCACTCTAAGAGCATTGTGCTTGATTTTCTACAAAAAGATTTTTCCCTCTCCAAAGCACCACTAAGCCTGGCCATTAGCATTATGAAAAGAATTATTAACTCATCTGAATGAGTTTTATTATTAATCTCATTCCCTCATAGGAAAAAAATTTGCTAACAAACCCTACTCAGTAAAATAGTCAAAAAGGCATCTCAAGATTTTATAATTCACATTTATTAAAGTTTATTATATTTCCTGTTGTTGACATTAGAGATATGACTGTCTATCGTATTGGTTTCTGTGCTAGCACATTTTTCCAGCTTTTCGATAAGTCAAGACTTCTTTGAGCATCATATCAAAATTTTGTACATATTTTATATCTAGACACAACTCATTATCCAGGCACAGCAACACTAACTACTGTGTACGTGCAAAAACAGGAGTAAGATATATATTCATGTATATAAAACCAGATTTTTTGGAATGCTGACTAATTCATTGAATAGTCTTGTGTTTTTTAACACTAACACTGGCATTTTTTTTTTTACCTTGTAAGTTTTCTAAAAATTAAATATCCTTTTTTTGACCCTCACACGTATCCAGCTGCCTGAGATTCTGTGGACCAACTCACACTTAGACCATGGTCTTTGTCACTATCTGTTATATAGATGACACCAGCAACTAAACTGCTGCCACAGCTGTGTTAATGTAGAATGCAGCATGCATTTATGTTTTATTGTCTAAGACATTCATAAATACTTGTACTTTGTCAATATCATTATTTTTAATAAATCTGTACTGCAGATTGTACATCAGTGCATTTAGAAAAGCAGAATTAAAATATATGGAGTAAATAAATATTACAATAGGCTTGTTTATATTCATATCATGATGCTGAAGTTATACATGCTTTCTGAAGTACAGGATGCCTCAGCCAGGCTTCCTTAGAAGAAACTCAGTTTAGAGAGGGGGACCACAGCTTTTGTAGTGTGGGAGAAGATGGATAACCAAGAACAAGGATTTGCTGGGGAGGATTATAGCTGAGATGGGTTGGAACTAGGTCATCTTTAAGGTCCCTTCCAACCCGAACCATTCTATGATTCTATGATTCTATGATAGCACAGTAGAACAAAACCAATTGCAATTCCTTGGAAATAGGGGTGGTGTATGAGAGGTCTATGTACCTAGGAAACTCATGGTGGTCACTTCTACGTCACCTTTCAGGCCGAACTCAGCTTTGCACAGACTAAAATTCACGTATGCAAGGTGGGTTGGCCAGCCTGGGCTTTGCTCGCTGTGTGGAGATGTGCTGGACCCTGGAAAGGCTGGCCCAGCACATCAGGCAGATGTCTGGAGAAAGATGAGCCTCTGCTTCTTCCCCGCAGACCTCACTCACATAAAACTCGTTACTGGACAAAACCGGGCTGTCCAAACAAGTTCATCCTGATAGCAGACTGTTTTCTGCCTCTGTGCTAGCAGTGACGGAGAAAAATCCATAGGCATCCCAGAGAACATTTTGTTGGTGGGCCTGCCCGTGGCCTCTCATTTCAGCCACCAAGCAGCCAGTGAGCAAAATGAACCGATATTCCAAATACCCGGCCTCCTCTCGCCTCTAGAAATTCGGGGAAGATGGCTTAGCCTCTTGTTCACCGCACAGATCCCCACCTTGATTTGCTTGGTAACCCTAAGCAAGATGCCTCATCCCCTTGTCTTCAGTGGTGGCAATTACAACGATAACTTCATGAAGTGCCCTGAGACTGGCTGACGAGAAATGCCACCCGTGAGCTGCCCCTAAATGGCCACACCAAAGGCTGCCTCTGGGTAGGGGCTGTGCCTGGGTGAGGGGGCGCCGGGGAGCCAGCTCCCGCTTGCAGCTCAGCCAATTAAACATTTATGAAATCCTTTCAAAAGAGGGAGTTTTGCTTCACACTTCCGTACGTTTAAATCCAGTCTGTAAATGTTTGTTTTCCCCATTTTAGCTCTTTAATTTATGCCTCAATTTCCTAGCCTTCGAAATGATAATAAAATGTACTAGATTTGAAATAGAAGCCTCCAAACAGTACTTTGGCAATCTGTTAGGAGTTGCAATACCTATGGATTACTCCGTAAATCTAAATTATTGGCACTCATGAGAGATTATTTCCATTTATTTTGTTTTATTGCGTAATATTTTGCAGCTACGGCTGCAGTGCTGTTATTAACTTGTGAGAGTTCTAAACTCTGGTAGGTGATTAGATCATTTACTACGTAAAATTTGGGGCTTCAAAGTAAGATGATGCTAAGCAGTGGAGCCATAGGAGTCCCAGCTGCTCAGCCTCTCCAAGGATTTGACTCCTACCTCATTGGATAAATCTCAACAAAATTTTAATTTGCTATTGGAAACAGTTACTAAAATTTATTTTTTATTGACCTGTTATAATATAGGTAAGATACCGGAAACATTGCCACAACACAGGATTATTTTGATTTGTACAAAGAAGTTAATGACAGAAAAACAGTCTTCGTAGATTCAAAGACAGTTTATTCATTGTATATGTGCTTTCAACCATTTGGAAGGAAAGTATTTTTCCCTGTTGAAGTTAATTCCTTTTCACATTAGCATGAATCATCTATGTATCTTAAAAAATAAGATACCTCTATATATTAAAATGACAACTGTCATTGGTGAAGGATAATCTTGCAACTCAGTCATTCAGGAGATACGCTGTTGCCACAAACTCACTGCTGATCCTCAGGCAAGTCATTCTATTACTTTTCTTGCCTGTAAAGTGAGATAACTCATCCTGCATAGCTAAGGTAGGATTTGTCTTTTTTTTTTTTTTCTCTCTCCACATTCTTGCACATTAGATGGATCTGAATTTCTTCTCTTAGGAAAAAAAGGTAAAATGGTATGTTTGCTCATGAAGCACCCGAACAGACTTAATCCAAATGTTTTGAGAACGGGGAAGTCCAGTACCCGTTTCCCCAGGGAGGAGAAGAAAAGGACAGAGAGAAACTCAGTCACTCACTGCAGGTTGTGAAGATTTTTTTTTCTGGGCAGGTGGAAGATGGCTGAGATAGGAAAGCCTTCTACCAAAGCCCTTCCAGCCCTGCAGCCCAGCTGCAGACACCACTAATGTAGGCAATACTTACTGTTCCAGACATCTTTCAGTACAGACTGGGGTTGGCAATAGCTTGAATTATAAAGGGTGATGTCTGTACAGGGGTCTGTAAATGCAGATGGCCGCTGTAACACATATACTACCAACACCAACTCTTTCAGTTAAATCAGTGACAAAGATGGAAGAAGACTGCAGAATTCCTGGTTCCAAGTCCTACATTTAACAGAAGATAAAACCTCTTCCCCTAGATACTCACAATGTTTGATTCAAAAGTATAAAAACTTATTACTCCTGCTGTGCTATGTCTATTTGGGGCTCATTTAATGCATTTTTACTGTCCTAGCCCAATTGATCTGGACATAACTGAAATACAAATGTTAGTTAGAGAAGCAGGTAAATGTTATGTAAAACCAGAAGCATGCCATCAAGAATTTCAGTTCCTACTCATCTACCCAAAAACACTGGAGGGAGTATTCACCTTCTTTTCCCAAACCATCACTTCTGGCTTAGGTTTCTGACCAGAAGTCAACGACAGCAGTTAATTCAAATAATGATTTGGACAGCAATTTAGAGGAGATGTGATTTTAATTCCTCACTGTCCATACATTTTATGCTAGCAGAATGTGCAATGGAGAGACTTCTCTCTTCAAACAGTAAGTATTTGTATTTGGTGGATGTGCTTACAGATTGATGTAAGTGGCTATCTTAGTACCTTTTTTTCCTGTTAAGCCAAAACAATAAATAAAAATGCTTATAAACTATACACGTAAAACTGCTACCCTTCACCTGACTCACTGGTAGCAGTCAAATATTTCAAAAGTAAGTGATCATGGGGCTTAGTTTTCTGTATTTTAAGGAAGCCAGTTTCAGCTATATTTAAATAAGGAATGTAACTTAAGGAGTTTGACAAAGGATCCTTAAACCACTAGTCCTTTTGAAAAGCTCATCTGATCTTTTGCTCCTTCTACATTTTAAGAGCCATTTGCCAGAAATTTAGGCAACTGCCCCCTCACTTCCTTTGTGGCTTATTAAGCTCCTTGTTCTTCTGTTTTTCCAACCCAAACAATTCTATGAATTGGGCAGTGAGGTTACTACTCATCTATGGGAATACTACATACCCCATGATGGCTAATTGTATTCGGCTACTCTCACCAGGGTTGACTCAAGGCTTTTAAGTCATCCATGCAACTGGATGTCCCAGGGGAGCCAGCTTGATGACAATCAAACATGTGACAGCGAGCACGAGGGAGATCCCTCGTGAAATGGCATTGTCGCTTCTGCTGCCACGAAAGATGGGAAATGTGGGACAGCCAATTTGGGATATTAAAGCTGCTTCTTTTTTTGTCCCCTCACAGTACCTACTAGTCCACGTGCCCTTTGCTGCCTTTGGCAAAGGCAGCCTTGACCTGTTTTGCCTTGACCTAGAGCTAGCATCACTCCTCAGACGTCTTTTAGAGACTGAAAGTGTGAAGAAGTGTTTATCTCTAAACCTCCGTTTTTCTTTTTCTTTAAAGAAGTCTTTGATACTAATAGGTGTTTGGAAAGAGATGAGATGCAGGTTGTTAAAAATATTTATGGCTGGAGATACTGTGATTTATAAGCTCTATGGCTAAATGACTCTCTTCTTTCCATTCCCTTTTCATCTTGATAATGTTCTTTGAATGCATCCTACACAGAACGTCTATGTCCTTTCTGCTGTCACCTCCTGGGTGTCTGATCTAAAGCCCCTGTTCTGCTCAAATTTGCCAACACAGTCAGGAGAGCAGTTGTTGGAAGGCCTTGAAACAGAAACTTTCTATACACTTGAACATGCCATTATCATTGTTTTTGTGGTAAAGAGAGAATCTTTTGAAACTATCTTTTGGACGTTTTTATTTGTCCAGTAAAAAACATGTTTTCACTTTAATTTCTCTTATGTAGCAACACAGACTTAAATATCTTTGGATTATTGTATTTTATGTTTTTTTTCAAGGAGGACTCTAGTTATGCTTCTCATTGGTTTTATTGTTTAACTGAGTAATTTAAAGAAGTATATTTACTTAGTACATGGAGTTGTCTAATCATGTCTGTGGGCAGATTGGATTAAAAAAGGTTAAAAATAAAAAGCTAATTTCTCATTATGGGTACTTCACATCTTTATAAGAAAGAAGAAGAAAAATATATAACATGAATTGCAACAGAAGAGCAACTGACCTTAGAAAAAATACATGAGGTCAGCACAGGGACACTCTCACATACTTAAATCAACAAAGAATGACTCATCCAAGCCTTTTGTCTGCTCTTCAAAATAAAATTCATACAATCAGACATCCATGCACCCTGTGGTACGTGTCCTTTGCACATTTTTATTAGTCTCATCAACTGAGTAAGTTGCTCTATAAAGACCAAACAAAACAAAACAAAACAAAAAAAAAGAAAATTTTCTTACGCTTTCGTTAAGGTGTTACATTACCAACATTTGCAGCAACATTGCACCAGGTTGAGATGTCATCAAAGCTCACAAAACTAGCTGAGCCAGGTCTTATTGGCAGGGAGATGGCAAGCTTCCAGCAGCTCCCAGGTGTCCCAGAGTTCAGCAGTGATTAAAGACGTGCCACTCTTCGCCTCTGAGCCAAGACCATGACAGCTTGTAAAGCCCCAGATCTAAGCTAGGGATATAATGTCAGCTTTTGGACACAACGTAAAACTGAAGTCCTGGCTACATGTGGTCATTAAAAATCTCTTCGAGCCCTTGTAAGATGCAGTGTGATAACTCCTTTGTCCTGGAAAGATGCCACTTCGGTTTACTCCCTCATCTGACCGCCGCTGTTCCCTCCATAGCCTCCAGTGAGACTGGTGGTCTGGTTTTGTAGACAGGGATGGTGGGTAGGAGCTCTGCCTCATGCATGGCTTCCATCCTCTGCGTGCCTGGTGTGATAGTGTGCTCGTCAGCTTTTAGGCTTGCTAGAGAATCCCAGCAATGAGAGCAAACGGTTAGAGTTTAATGAGAAAAATAGATACCCTCAGAAGAAGCAGAGTCACATAGGAGTTCTGTGGATTATCCTAAACTTTTGCGTATAAAACCTGTTTAGCGTTCCACTCGACCATTTCAGTACTGACTACCTCTTATAGTTATGACCCTTAGTTTGTTTCAGAATATGTGAGGTTAACTGTCCTTTGAGCGTGCTAAAGTTCTTACCCCCCGCAGACTGGACTTAAAACATTACAAATCAAACGGTAGAGCAGCACGCACAGTTTGCAGTGATGTAAATAACTACTTGGCATTCACAGCCATAGAAAAGTATTTTTTATCTGCTGACTGCCAAATTGGATAACTGAATAGTATATGTCGAGCTCTATAGTTACAGCATGGAAAGTAAAAGCTGTGAACAGTAAATGCTTTGATGTCTCTAATTTACCTAAAGCAGTCTTTTAGTAATTGTAAGATGGTTATGGTCTCACCAACTGCATTACAACTATCACTGTGTATCCAATTGAAAAATTTGGGTTTGGCAGTTTCCAGTGCAATATAGCTCCAATTTTGTGGCCCTACCAGATTTTGGATAACACAATAAAATTGTCACTGGTTTAGGAATATATATATTGCCCTTTCAGAGATCCAGGTCAGTATACACTAGGGAGAAGAGAGGAAAGCTTTGTGGACTGGCTGCACTGTTGGAAAAAATTATTTAGAAGAGCAGCTCTTCAAAGCTATACAACTGTTTAAGATGTTACAAAAGATATGATGGAGGTCAAGTAGTTAGAAAAGTGATTCTGAAATGGTCAAAGCTATAAAAAAAAAAAAAAGAAAAAAAAATCTATCACCATGATCTATCTGCACTTCATCATCTGTATATCACCACTGAATTCACAGACTATTACTAAAAGGTCCCGGAGTTATGTGATAAAATAAAAAAAAAGGAATGAAGGCTTGGATTGGAATACAAATAATTTTTTTCTAAGTTATTTTGAAGCTGATGTGGAACATATTTCCACCTGCATTCTCTTCAGTCTTACCAATAACAAACTCGTAAAAGAAATAAACAGTATGAAAACAAAGTGAAGTAGAGCACTGCTTTCCAGAGCTCCTGCCCTTGATCCTTGCAGACACCAGGAATCGCTCTACTTCTTTTCCACACGGTCTGATTAAAAGTTTTTTGAAATTCTATTTCACAGCTTCAGTGTTTGGAAAATGTTGTTACCTTCAGTTCCTTTCAATAGTTAGAAACAGAGATCTCCAGAGAGCCATTCATCTCATCCTAAGATAGGCATTTAAGACAGGTCAGCAAATGGTCTTCTGAAGATGATTCTATTAACTATAAAGGGAGAGCAGACTTTCAGAAGTCTGTAATTAGACAAGATGATTTTCACCCATCAAGCTACTTTTAGACAACATATACTCATTTTTTCTCTCTATTATGACATAAAACCTCAGATTTTTTTCAGTTAGAAAAATATGCTACGCCCCTGCTAATTTTATCATCCTGCATTTATTAAGATGGACTTCATTCTTGTTCAAGCTAGACTGAGCTTTAAGTTAAACTGTGATCTACAAAATGAGCCTTTCCTTATTCCCCCACTGGAAATACCAGAATACTACAGGGGCATTTTTTTCTCTGTATTTCCAGATGTAACTCAAAGCAAAAGTGTCTGAAAATTCATGAAAAACACTGTACTTGTCACATTTTCAGCTGAGGTTCAGAGATTTCCAGTTCATGTACGATTCAAAGAATCGTCTAAATATTAGGATGCTCATCCAAACTAAAATGAAATTTCAGCTTCTTGAAATTGATGATAATGACGCCGTGAAGAAAAACCCAATTATCCCGCTAGAGATGAAATGCTGAGAATAACAGTAGTAAGAACGGCACTCACAGCATTTACAGTGATGCAAAGCTATGAGCTACCAGGGAGATGAGCAAGGAATGGGGGAAACATTTCCCACTACTCATACCAGGAGCTATACCCTGCTCCTTGCTGAAAACGTACCCCTACTGTACAGCGTGCAAAAAGTCAGGTACCATCCTCCAAACAATTGCATGCATCAGTTCAAATTGCTCATCGAGCGGCGATATCTCACTCATGTCATGCTCCTCACCCTTTTCTCTCTATCGCTCCCTTGTTGTGACCCTTTCTGTCACAGATGTTGGTTTTAAAGCCAGCGTGAGATTAACTACATAATGCTCCCCTTTCAAGCTTGCCTCCTCTTTATCTCTATCCAGCCCAGCTCGACACCAGGATGCGCCAAGCCTCCCCCGGGGACAGCGGTGACTCCCTGTAGCCTGTTTGCATAACAGCTCCCTTCTCTTTCCAACACGGCCACAAGACGAAGAGGGGCCACATTGTTTCCAGAAATAAAACAGATTACTTTAATCCTGAACCTACTGCAGTGCCAGCATAATAATTCCCCCCCCCTCCTTTTTTTTTTTTTTACCATGTTTAACCATTTCTAAGGAGGCTAAAATAGTTAGTCATTTATTTATGTGTGATTACTGTTACAGGCACAGTCTTCAGCTGGGTTTATTAAGGGTTTGGGTCCCCCCCCCAAGTTTGAACAAGTCCATTCAGGAAAAAAAAAGATAAAAAAAAAATCAGAAGACTACACAACTATTTGCTAGTTTCCTTAAAAAACCCATATTTAGAGTTTTCTCTCAGTCTGCCCACTGGTTCTCCAGCCAACCATTACTCAAAGGTATGTTCACCTTCTTTCACGGAACTGTTATTACTACATTTTCCCATGAAAGCCTACAGCTGCTCTCTTTTCTGATTAGCCAGCTAATTGACACCTACTATGAGGAGGCTTTTTTCCATGTTCTTCCCTGTATTTTTACTCTATGCACAATACATTGATTTACTTGTGTTTCCACTATCCCAGGCATTTCTGACTTCTTCCCTTCAAGCTACACTGTAGTAAAACAGGACAAATGCTGCCGTATTGTCTCCTTAAAATAGAATACGACTTTAACAAGACACCATTTACAAGTTAAAGTCACCTCTTTTAACTTTTTCCCTCTATAACTTAAGTATCTAGTAATCTCGGTCTCTGTAAACTAATAATGTACATTCTGTATAGTCAACAGGGATAGGAACTTCCAGAGGGTAATTTGTCCCCTTCTAAGACAGGTGCTCAAGACAGGCACCTGCAGAAGATACTTGGTCCTACCTCATTTGACCTCAAATGATGTGACTCAAACACATCGTTTGAGTAAACGCAGAACCTTGATGAACTGGCTTAAACTTGACACGTAATGTTTAGCAGGCTCAAGTTGCAGGAGATGAGATTTATCCAGTGTGTCTGAATACTCTTAAGAACTTCCAGTCTTAAAAAAAACCCAGCTGTTTTCAGATAATCTGAAATCATCTTTAAGTGAAATGAGGAGTACTGGATCATTTATCACATTTTTAAATGAAAATGAAAGCAATCACTGCAGAATGAGTTCCTAGTGATTACAGAATTTTGTTTCCATTTCTGTGTCCTTTCGGAAAGATAATTGCTCAGACATTGGAACAATGATTTAGTAGTAGCTTTGATTGTGCATCACCCAACGATACCCTGTATATAAATATAATACATGTATTTATTATGGTGATGGGGGTTGCTAAGTACTGCTCAAGATTCATGTCTTGCTGAGGAGGGAGAGAAGAAGAAAAGGAAGAGTTGTTTTATCTCACTCGTAAATCTACTTCTATATACAAATTTTATCCTTTCTCGAATAAATTTTAAAATGTTAGCTTTCTCAACATTTGTAACTGCAAGCATTCAAAAACGTTTCACATGATATATATAGAGATATCAAAATCATTGATAAATATCAATTCAGCTAAAAATAGCATCCTGCTGAGGCATTAATATAGCTATGTTGAGCAAGAAAGTATCAGCAGTTTGGGGAATTAAAACTCCAAATGAATTCCATAAGCCTGTTCTAAACAGAAACTTACTTCTACTTTTGCAGAATAACGTAAACTTGTACAGATGAGAAGCATGTGACATGAGTGGAGTGATTTTTATCTGCCATATGCATTTACTGCATTGCGTTTTCATGATAGCTTTGTCCCTCTGCAGACCTAGAGGTGCTGCTAACCTACGTGCCACCCAAAACCAGAATTACTTGGACAGCAGGTTCCTGCTTATGCACTATACTTCCCATGCGTTTCTATGATGTCATTGGAACATTTCCTTATCTCCATTCCTGTTGGCTTTTGACATGTGTATGCAAGATTAGAGCTAAGAGAAGGAAAATATCTTCTAGGTAATATTAGCAGGTGTATCTTTTGGACTGTTTGACTAAAGGAATAGCCTTACTTTCAGGTCAGCAAGCAAGGAATACAGTGGTTTTAGGATGTAGAGTTTTCAAAAGTTTAACTCTTGCATATGACAATTGAATCGTTGTAGTACAGCATGGAAATACTGAGGGAAGTCTTGCTCCTTTGCTCCTTGCTCCATATGCTGTGGCTCATGCCAGTGATCTGTATATAGAATATAATATGCGGAAAACTATTTTGGAATTAATATGGTATTATAAGGGGAATCACCCAGGACTCAACAGGACAACAGATGCCTCCAGTTGTCTCCCCAAAATGACTTCTGCATTTTTAACAAGTGGTGAGGTCTTTTTCAAGTTAGTGCTTTACCCCCAGGAAACCTGATTTATGATGAACTAACCTAAAGCTCATGAAGTCTCAGACCACTGTAACCATGTTTGTTATCCATGAGTAGCAATTCAGGCTTCCTGCTACTCAGAGATAAAAGAGCATTTTTATCAGCTTGTGTGCAGGATTTGTGAAGCACACAGGAAAAGTCCCAGGTCACAACATTATTTACTTAGTTTTGCAAGTGGAGTCCCCTGGTAGCAAACAAGGGCTGTGATATGACATGTTCTTAATATTCCTCTCTTCTCATCCTTGTTATGTCCCTCACAGCACTGTGGGAGAAGCTCTCATATCCTTCCTGGGAAACAAGCACGGCTGGGTGACTCCCTAGAGTGCCTGTGCACTAATGCCTGCAGCATGGGGAACAAATAGGAGGAATTAGAGGTGTGGATGCAATTGCAGGGTTATGATCTCATCAGGATCACAGAGGCATGGTGGGATTTTTCACGCAACTGGAGGGTTGCAATGGCTGGATACAGGCTCTTTGGAAAGGATGGCAAGAAGGGTGAATTACGCTATATGTGAGAGAGCAGCACAGATGCATGGATCTCTGCTATAGGATGGGTGATGAGCGAGCTGAGAGCCTGTGGGTCAGGATTAGGAGGTAAACCAACATGGGTGATGTTGTGGGTGTCTGCTGCAGACTGCCTGGCCAGGAAGAAGTGGTTGAGGTCTTCTTCAGACAACTGGAAAAAGCCTCACATTCACTGGCCCTGGTCCTCCCGGGATCTTGAACCACAGCGATATCTGCTGGTGTGCGCTGACAACAGTTGATGGAGAAGCCAGTGATGGGAGGTGCTTTGCTCATTTCCCACTTAGAAACATGGGGTTGGCTGGGGATATGAAGGCTGGGAGCAACCTTGGCTGCAGTGACCATGATGGTAAGAGTTCAGGAGCTTGAAGGGAGGGAACAAGGCAAAAAACAGGACTACAACCATGGACTTCAGCAGAGAAGGCTTTGGCATTTTTCAGAGATCTGCTTGGAATAATCCCATGCAATATGACCTTGGAGAGAAGACAGGTAGAGGAGAGCTGGTTGATTCTCAAGGATAACCTTCTCCACGCTCAAGAGTGGTCCATCCTGAGGAGCAGGAAAACAAGTAAAGGCAGTAGAGTCCTGCATGGATAAACAAGGAGCTCCTGACTCAACTCAGATATAAGAAGAAAATGTACAGGAGGGGAAAGCAGTGTCAGGTGACTGGAAGTAATACACAGACACTGTCCAAGCATGCAGGGATTAGGTCAGGAAAGCCAAAACCCACCTGGAGTTGAATTTGGCAAGTGATGTGAAGAACAGCAAGAAGGGCTTCTACAAGTACATCGGCAAGAAAAGAAAAACTAGGGAAAATGTGGGCCCACTACTGAATGGGGACAGGGATGTAGTGACAAAGAAAGTGGAGAACACTGAGGTACTCAATGCCTTCTTCCCTTCAGGCACAAATTGAAATACAGGAAACTGTGTTTAAACATAAGAAAAAACTATTTTACTGTGAGGGTGGTCAAACACTGGCTGCCTACAGATGTTGTACAGTCTCCACCCTCGGAGATATTCAAAACTTGACTGGACATAGCCCTGAGCAGCCTTGTTGAGCTTACTTTGACCAGCAGGGATGGACTAGATGCTCTCAAGAGATGCTTTCCAACCTCAGTGATTCTGTGATGCTGTGACTCTGTCATTTAAAATTTTAGTTTAGTTCAGTCTGCTGCTGCTCACAAACCTTCTGAGCTGGTGAGGCATTCAATCTTTTTGCTATGCGGAGAAAGAATGGGAGAGAACAATGAAGAAAGCCTACAAGCCAAGTCAGACAAGTTTTGGGAAGAGACAGACACAGCTCAGGGTGAGTCTAAAAGAGGCTTCAATGACAGCTAAAAGAAAACTCGTTAAATATCATCAGTCCCACAGTTTCCTAAAGAAAGCCTGGTAGGGGACAGGGGAGGGAATTTTAGCTAAAGAGAGCAGAAAAAATAATGCAGCCTATGAATTTCACATGGCATTACCCATGGATCTGAGCAGGATTCATCCTAAGTTGGGACCTAGCTGACAGAAGGTAACTTTTACAAAGAGACTTACCACCCATTGTGACAGAAAGTGATCCATGTTGTTAGTATTTTAGATGATGTCTCATAATTTTCCCCTGTGCCTTTCTATGGATATTGAAAAGAAAGAGTGATTGATGTAGAACCTGGAGGGTCTTTATATCTTTGGCAACTAAGACAAAGCAGGCCATCAGTACTCTGATTGCATTTTGTATGGAGGACGTTTTCCAGCTCAGTGCTTAACCATTAACTTCCTCAAGGTAAAATAACTACTCAGCATGGTGAATATATTGAACGTTGTAGAAAGACAGAGGAATCTTTAAATGGGGAAGAGTAGATCATCCATCACTGCAGCCAGTGGTGTGCCTATTCCAAATCCTGGCCTGAAATTTGACTGGAAGGAGTCCATGAGAAAGGTGGTGAATAAGATGGTTGTGCACAAACACAAATCAAAAGTGGTGCGAGTGTAGAGTTGACAGAAGAATGGTAAATAGCATCTAAAAAAGTTTTTAAAATTTGCATTACTAAGTCTGCATTCTCAAAGCGCTCATTTTTTTTTCCCCAAGTTTTTTTAATAAAGAACTTAATGTCTACTACTGAACAGATGCCTGGGGCCAGATAACTATGGAGTGAATCTGGCACTCAAAATATAAAAAAAAGTATCTCCATTTTGCAAAGTTTCTGACTAGACACTGGAAAATAGCAAATATATTCAATAAAAAATACATATACTTTAGCACTTCCTTGGCCTGCAAGGATAATTTATGCGCTTCAGTATGAAAATATGGTGTCGAAGACTTTCTTGGACTATAAAGCTTTAAAAAGAGTGGTTTTATCTGTTTGGTGGAGAGATAACCACTTCTGTTTCATATAAATATAGATACCTACATACATATACATATATACATCCACACACAATGGTGTATTGTTGTGGTTTGGGCTGGGCTGGACACTAAAATGAAAGACAGATGCTCTCTAACTTCTCTCACTTGGGAGAGAAGACTGAGAGAGAGGGAGGGACTTATCAGTTGAAAAGAAGCTAAACTACTTTAGTGAAATATTAATAACAGGATAATAAAAAGATAATAATATCAATAAGAAAATAATGAAATATATACAATATATACAAAACCGTATCGAGCTCCTGGGATGATGATCACATCACTGACAGGCATTGGGGAAGTCCCAGAGTGGACTGCAATGGGTGGGAACTGGATTCCACAGCTGGAGTCAGGAACACACGGATCGGGATCAAAAGCAGATGAACAGAGTCCTCCTTGGATGCTGGCCATTGAAGAAAGAGAGTGACCCTTTGATCCCTCAGCTTTTCTACTGAGCATGGGACAGATGGGATGGAATACACCCGTTGGTCAGTTTTGGGTCACCTGTCCTGTCCCCTCCTCCCTGTGGGTGGGACCCCTCTAAGCTCTTCCGCTTCCAACCCTCCAACGGGGCAAATAACAGAGTTAGCTGGCCTCGGTTGTTTTAGCAATAAGTATAAGCAAGAGCCTCTCTGCATCCCATTCCTTGGTATTCACTATAAACACCAGGTCTTATCACTCTGGAAGCAGACACTGTATAAAAAATATGCCTTTAATTTCAGAGACTTCAGTTAGTTAGAAAAGACCTAAATGAAAAGTAAAATGACTGAACAGAAAATTGGTTCTGTTTTACCTCAAACCAGGACGTGTATGATGCTGGTGTTATAGTTAGGTGGTATTACGGTAAGGAGCACTGATCAATGCACCACAAAGACATAAAGGTATGCCGCTGATGTTCTTTTGAAGTTGATGGAAAAGAAACAGAAATGGTAATACTAATCAGCCAGATGATTCAAAACCTAACACAAAAATAACATTAATGAAAGGTCAAAACTTTGCAAAAGGAACATTACAAAGCTCTTGTAAAGAGCTCTGGGACTCTCGAGGCCTCAACTGACTCTTAGGAGTAATCAGGAAAGACCAGTCTTACTGTATTTGAGTATACCAAATGAATAAACCAGCTTTGTTACCTACATTCACAGTGTATTTTTTAAGGTCAAGTGGAAACAGAAGAAGTTAGGGGACAACAGAAAAGCATCCTCCAAAACGAATTTAAGGGTTTCCAGATTTCAAAATCGTTATCAGCAGCAATATTCACCATGCTAAAAATCACGATTACAACCACTGTATTCCTTACTTTCTGACCTACTGTGGCCAGAACTAATAGGTAAATTCATCTCACAGTATCAATAAGTAGAATTCCTAAAACTAATAAACTGTTCTCCTTAGTATATATCTAATATGCTGAATGTCCTTACCACTTTTTTCAGCAACAAATTCACATAAAGCATCACATCTTTCCTCCACTGTGACTTACCTCATACTACTATGAGATTACTAAATCTATACGGATTAACATCTAATATAAACTAATGCCAGAATTTACTAAAGGACAAACCAACAAAGGAACTAATTGGAATTGCTGGAGTAGCTACTTTGCCATCTCTACACTAAAATTAATCCAAACCCTCGCTCAGAAGCACAATATTAAAATAAAACAAAACAGTTGTGTAGTGAGTGCTCTCTTATCCCTGTTAGAGCAATCTTACTACAGTGCTCCTTTAGGTGGCATTTATTTAAACATATTTGACAGTAAATATGAAGAGGGATAATGGGTAGAAATATTCACAAAGTATTTTCTCACAATATTACTCTCCTTTGATGTCTCTCTTTATCTGATTAATTTAGAATTTCACTTTTAATATTATTTTAATTAATTTAGAGAAAGCTCTTTGGTCTACTATAATATAGCTAAAATTCTCTCAATGTTAGAATACTAAACTTCATTCTAAAGGGCATTATATTTTCAACGTTTTTAAATCACATTGGTCTGAAACAAACCTGCAACGAAACATCTGTCTAATCGTGTTCTTATAGTTACAGAGAGAAAAATAAAAATAATCCTCATGGTTCCAATTTCTTTTCTAACAAACTATCCTATAGTTTAAAAAAACCCGAAACTTTACAGAAAGTTAGTTTTAGTGGGATTCTGGAAGTTCTGGTGTTGTTACTAAGACAATTGACTATCAAAGCCAACTACTGAAACCGTGCATTGTTCAGTAAATGTCTATTTTATTTAGAATAGGATGGTGTGAAAAATACCAGCCATGGAAAAAAAACCAGTCAGAGTTTACAGAGATCTTGCTACAATGTCAAAACAAAACATCTTTCATGTAAATTATGCTAGCTTCAAAATATAAATTATGACATGGGAGTGAATGGAGAAACTGTTAATCAAGGAACATAGAAATATGGATTTCTTTGTAGCAGCATATAGCCTTAATAATAGCTATGTCTATCCTTAAATTGGCATGCAATTACCAGTTCTCTGCTTCTGAAACAAATAAACTCCAGAAGATTATCTGTGATGGTTGAAATCCAGCCTGGGTATTTGAGGAGGTAAGACTGGCTTGGATCCTTCAGCTCAAAAGTCTTGCAAGTTGCAGAACAATTCAGTAGTCAGGGTAATAAAAGGAGTGAAATATCGTTTTTCTGAGTGCCTTTACCGTTCTTATTGTGTAAAGAAGGTGTGTTTTGAAGTTAAATTTTAAATTTGAAAGTTTACATCTAGATGCCAAGGACGTCTGCACAGGACGAAGCATGGCAGCATATGTTCCTGTTGGTAAACCTTGCCTATATCAGACACGCAATTAATTTAGACTGCAGATAAACTCATAAAATCTACAGACTAAATTACTGAAGTCCCCAAATCAATTACAAAATAATAGCGTAATTTTTATTTCCTTTTTAAAAACTTCTGGCCTTACCTTTACCCCTCCCACTGTGTTGAGATAACTCTTCTACTGCAACATCCTCAGCACCTCAAAGACTACCGTACTTAACAAAACAAATACAAAAAAATCTGTTTCTTATTGCTTCTTTGAACTGTTGAATTTCTGTCCACCTCAGTGGCCTAAAATCTCTGACTGACAGATTCCAAACTCTGTATAGTGATTGTTTATGATCTGATATAAATAACTTAGAACTAGAAACAGAGGCTGTGTCTCAAATAGGGTGTAAATTGTGTAAAATGTTGGTGCCTAGTTCCAGCAAAGAGTGAGATATCAGACTATATGCCTGCATTACCCTGATTTATAGACAAGCCATTGTTGATATTTGGGAGGGTTTTAAACTTGTATGAATAATATTTTCCCTGTCATCCCAAGGACGCTGCTTTGTAACTAGGCAACCATGCTATAGAGAGCAGCATTATAGTACGATTTTTCAAAACTATAGTTATTTCTCTACATTGTTCCCTAAATTTCTCTAAAATGCTGCATAAACAACCGAGTCACTGGTGTGTGCCTTTGGACTACATTGTCTATACTGACTATATTTACCTATATTATGGGTGATCTCCATAGCTTAATTCTGCCTTCAATCCTTGTTAGTAATTACCAGTCATTCCTTTTTCTACTTTGTGGGAGTAGATCCAAACCAAAAATATGATCAGTTATTCTTCTGCCCCAATGATTCTTCTGTGTAGGATGCTGTGGAGCTCATCTTGGTCGTTACTCCTTTTAATCTAAGAGGTCATGAGTGTTTTGATCTGTATTGGCACCACTGGGCTAACGACTCTTGACTTGGTGATTTCTCATCTCATCAGTATTAAGGTCTTTCAGTTTTCCCACTGAGTGGGCCAAAATTGGGATTTCAGTGAGAATTTGTGTACCGTATTTATTGCAAAAGATAGAGAAAAGATACTGGCAGGCTTTCGATAACAGAATTTGTATCTGTTCCTCTACCTTATGAATTTCATTATCAAGCAGTCAAATAAAAATTGCAGAAGATCAATCAGTAGCTGTGGATAGCAGAGGTTTGTAGGTGGTGTCTCCAGTGGAAAGCGTGGAGTGGGATGAACTTGGATGTATGGAATGAACGTGGTATGAATGTAACATTAAAGTTACCCCTGGCTTTGTCACTTCTTCATCGGATTAGACCAATATAAATCTCTCATAGCCAATATTCTTGTTTACTACCCAGAAGCCTCCACCGGAGAAGTATGGCTACCCACTTATTTCTGTCGACGCACTTGGGAAGAGTATGACTTCAAGTTTACCCTGCACACTCTTATGTAAAAAGTCTGTGTTATTTTTGACATAAAAAAAAATTTAATGAACAAACCCTGGTGACATGACTCTTAATTACAAGAGAATCGAGTTTCTGCAGAATTACAATTACATGCAATACATAATTTGCAATGGATATTAAGCCTTGTGGTTTGGGGTTTAAGTCCATCTTTGTTCAGGTGCAGGGATGAGACTTGCATGTGCATTTTTGTGTGTGTGCCCAGACATTCTCCCATTTGCTATTAGAGGGTTCCTTTGAAATGTAATATCAAAACTGCCAGAGAGAGGATAGTGGATCTGGACTCCAATTGCTGATTGCCCAGGCTTCCCCAGCTCCTCTCGTTTTAAAGCAGAGGTATTAGCAGGACTATCAGAAGAATCTTCACTTCCTCCCCCCTGCTTCCTCCCCCCAGATAAGATCAATGTAACGTGGTGATGAAATTTCTAGCAGCTGCTTGAGATTAGTTAAGCTTCTGACACTGTTTCTATGGAGGAACCTTCTAATTTGTAGCACTGGCAAAATACTACTTTGCATAGAAGTATTGAATAGAAAGTGCCTTAACCAACACGCAGTAATAACATTATGGAGTAATGAAAGGTCCAAGAAACCAACTTACTGTAGTAAGAAGACATAGATGAGAGCACAGAAATTTGTACTAGATGCATAAGGTAGATTTAGTTGTGTTCATAATGGAGGTTTAGGCAATATGTTATTTACTTTACACTTTGTATATATTCATTTAGAAGACTGGCTGGTAGACACCAGAAAACTAACCCACTTTGTTTCCTAAGGACTGAAAGGGAATAAGAGCAGTACTTCTTTACCCTGAAAGCACCCTGAGAATTATCACATATTTGCAAAGCTGGTTAAAATACAAAGTTTGCTCTTATTACTGTATCCAAGGTTGCCAGCTCACTTGTTTATTTTTAATCTCACAATATTTTGTGGTTTTTTTCCTTACAACCTCAATTTCTCAATAAATGTGATTGCCTGAAAGCTCTGATACCACTAAATGCAAGTTTCCAGCCCTGAGGTTTGCAGATGAAACCTTGAAAGCATTAGCTGAGAGCTCTCTAAAAGCTTAGAGACCAGAAGGGAAACAAAATACAATGTACCACTTTTTAAAATCTTGTTTTAAAGTCAGTCTCATGATGCTCTGGGCTCTGATCCATCATTTCTGAATGTTTGAACTGGTAAGATCTGCAGGCTGCAGTGTATAGACACAAGGAATCTGAGTTAATTGTTTGTGCTTAGGCTTTCTTTATTGTAGGTTTTCCTTCACACGTATTTCCTGTTTGATTTTGTTGGATATTTTGCTTGAATCGGACCATTGGATCATAAACTCTTCAGGTCAGAGATCTTAGCAATCTCTGCAGTCTTTTGACCACATACTCCTTCCATGATCCAATTACAATGTTAAGTTACAATATAAGTAATAACCTTAATAAGCTTGCCCGAGCTCCTTAGGAGCTCTTTCATCTGTATTTAGCTTTCTATTTAAAACTATATCTCCATTTAAATAAGACAAGATGCTTTGACTTGAATTCAGTGGCAAATCATTCCAGTTTGCCCAGATACATCTAGACTTCAAATGACTGCAGTCTTATTACTACTGTACACCGTATCTCCTTTGCAAACAGGGATTTGCAATTATTGCAAAATAATTTGCAATTATTTTAATGCTAAAAAGAAAGAATGAAAAGGTGAAGAAAAATTTATCAGTCCATAGCAGACTGGACCCAAATGGATACAATGCTTACAAAGGTGTAACAGCAAGCGGGAAGCCAGGTAAGAGTGCAATATTGAGCTAGTGCCAAGAGATTGGGAATCTCTTTTAGCAGGGTAGACTGTCTTAAACTCTACTGAGGAATGAGAGTAAAATTGCATATGAGGGTGTGTACAAAGAACCAAGTGGGGATTGAACCATGGAAGGGCCTGTATTTGGTATAACAGGTACTTCTCTTAACATAGCTTACAAAATCATAGTCCTCTGTTCCTCCCGTTTTACTCTTCAGCTGACTCTGATTGTCAAACTGATGAATGGTGCAAGCTTTCCTCAGCATAGACACTACCTGAGGCAAGCAACTTAAGAGCACAATCAGTGTTGGAGATATGAAGACCTACCCCTCACACCACCACCCACCCCCTCTGACCCCCCAAGAGAAAAAACACAACCACCAAAACCCCAAAAAGACCAAAACAACCCAACACAAACAATAGTCAGACCTTAGATGGACAGAGTTGCCTTCAGGAAATGCTTGTAGTCAGTCTCCACTGACTTCATAGGGACCTGGGGACAACTACAGTTGTAAGGTGACTTTCAGGTAAGTAGAGTTTGTTCCTCACAAATAGGTGCAAACAACTTAAGCAGGAAGTTGATGTGGGTAGTCATGACCCCTACTGTGTGATTCTAATTCATCTTCATACTGTAATGGCTTTTTGACAATTTGGCCATTCATCTGGCAGAGGCATAAGAGAAATGGGCCCTGGAGGATGGCCAGCGTTACTGAGTTGGCCTGATGGATAACCAGAATAATTATTCAAGTGGATGGTCTGATCCAACTAAGCATATATTTTTAATTTTCTGTGTTTAAAAAACCCCCAATATTTTGACATGTTTTCAAACTACACTGGAAGAATTTAATCATGAGGCAGTATTAAACCAGGATGTCGTACACCTCTCTTGTGGATGCGTTTCTTTAAGCAGTCTTAAACTATGACATTTGGTACTCAAAAGCTGGAGCAGACTAGGCTTGGAATTTCATGGGCAGCTGATTTATTTCTCCCAGGCGTGTTATGCTCTTTTTAAGAAGAGGGACCTCTTGGAGGAAGCCCTCCCATAGGGCTACTGAGAGTCCTCAAAAAGAGACTGCTCAAGAGACTGCAGGATAGACTGAGCAAGAAAGTTATAGCAGAGGGCCTGGAGCTCATGCATGGTTTGAAAGACTACAGTGAGGATGAGAGAGCAGCCCAGCAGGCCTTGGAGGTGAAGGGAAGAATTTCTTGAGGACTAGAACAGACAAAGCAGAATTTTCCTCCGTTCATAAAGCTGTTAAGTTAGCTGCAATCATGGACTACCCTTCAAAACACACTGGACTTGGAAGAACTCTGTAGAAAATTTAATTTCTCTGTATATCTTTTTTTGTCTTCCTTTTAAAATGCTAAGTTTTTGGGTTTTAGTTTTCTTTGGGGAACTCACAGTAGCAGGCCTTGGCACTTTCACCTCAGTAATTTGACCGAATTGGAATCCTGTCATGAATGCATGGCTCATTCCTGGCTTAGTATGAGTAGAATTTTGGCCCATATTTTGAAAGAAAGATTTTCCAGATAAACACAAAGATGGATTGAGCAAACTGTCAAAAGCACCTTTCATACAATAACCATAGAATCATCATAGAATCATGGAATTGCCTCAGTTGGAAGGGACCTTTCAGATCATCTACTCCAACCATCAACCTAACACTGACAAAAACCATCACTAAACCATATCTCCAAGCACTATGTCTGCCCATCTTTTAAATACCTCCAGGGATGGTGCCTCAACCCCTTCCCTGGGCAGCCTGTTCCAATGCTTCTCAACCCTTTCAGTGTAAAAATTTTTCCTTATATCCAGTCTAAACCTCCCCTGCTGCAACTTGAGGCCGTTTCCTCTTGTCCTATCACCTGTTACTTGGGAGAAGAGACTGACCCCCACCTCTCTACAGCCTCCTTTCAGGTAGTTGTAGAGAGCGATAAGGTCTCCCCTCAGCCTCCTTTTCTCCAGGCTAAACAACCCCAGCTCCCTCAGCTGCTCCTCACAAGACTTCTTCTCCAGATCCCTCACCAGCTTCGTTGCCCTTCTCTGGACCCGCTCCAGCACCTCAACGTCTTTTTTGTGGTGAGGGGCCCAAAACTGGACACAGTACTCGAGGTGGGGCCTCACCAGTGCCAAGTACAAGGGGGACGATCACTTCCCGAGTCCTACTCACCACATTGATAATGCAACAACATATTACGTACGCAAAAAGTTGCTGTTGAATGTTGAAAAACTTTTGGAGATCTGCTTTCTCTTGCATGCTTGGTGTCGATATTCCCTGACTAATATCCTTAATTAATTGTCACAGCAAGAGACTATTCTCACTCAGTGTCTTGAACTGAAAAAACTAAGAGTCATTATGCAAAGTCTGTTAGTATCAGCCCCTCTGTAGACTTTAAAAGGATTTGAGGTTGGTTGTGAATATTAGAAAAAAGTTCATTTAAAAAGAAAAAAGTATGAAAAAGATTAAACTTTAAAATAAAAAGGAATATGGTGAGTAATTATTAGAAATGTATATTCAAATTGTACAATATTATATCTGCAAAATGTACCCGGTATTTAGATCTTTGGACATTATATAAAACCAGATAAACAAAATGGGATTACACATTCAAAAAGTTTGAAGGAGGTGATCCCTACTTCATCTGTGTACTTATGACACTGCTGTCTCATAAAGGTATCAAATACTACACGCTAAGATCCAAACTTTTACAGCTATGTTTGCAATTTGCTTTTCTATGCTCTGGCACAAGAAGCAAAGAACATAAATAGTCCTAGTAGGATATATTACCCAATTTTGAGAAACACAGGGCTTGCCCCGTCAGATCAATTACCAGTTAAATCTTGTAGCAAAAGTGGGTTTTACCTTTTCAAAAGTAATCTGGAGGGTTTGGGGTTTTTTTATTTTATCTTTTAATTATATGAGCAAATACCTCATGGACCAGTAAAGCCTAAGCATTTGTGCATATAAAGTACCAAAATGCAGACATGCACTAACCTAACTTTGAAACAATCATCCAGAAAAAAACCACACTCTTGGCATATTGTAAACATATAGTTGTACTAATCTCAGAGAAACACAAGAACTATTTAATAGGACGTTTATATCATCTTAAAACCACTCGTAAGGCACTCATTGGATTGATTCAAATCTACAGCCACAGCGTATTACAGGGAAAATAAAGTGAGCAGCTCCTTTCCCCACCCCCTTCCTTACTGCTCTCCTGCAAGAAAAAAAAAAGGAAAAATCTCATTTCGATCCGTGTTCCTTGCTGCATGAAGCAGCAAGCTTCTTGGCAGTTTCACTGATACTTTTCTGGCTGCTAAGCTTCAAAATAGTTCTGAACCTCAGCCATTTTTTGAGGCCAGCAGTGATCTGAAAGCACCGATGCCTGTCATTTACATGGAATAAGTCCTGATTTCTTGGACACTACTGAAGATCCATTCACCTTTGACTACTGAAACTAAAGAGATAGGGCAGGCAGTGGCAACTTGTGTATTGATGTACAACCATTTTTCCATGGGATTTGTGGAAATTGTGCTAGGTTTCTTTTTGCAAGAGCTAGGAATATCTGGCTAGTATGCCACTGCTCTTTCATGAAGCAGAATCACTTTTAATTCCTTTTATTATTGCTGTAAATGCTTATCAGTATGCTCATCAGTAGAAGATCTGTGTGCACACCACAAAATTTTGATCAGAATTAGGCAACCATTTCTGTGACAACCCCCACGTAGCACCAAAATAGTTACTCTGAAAAGGAGTGATATGAGGCAGATGATTAAATGTCAGTGAATTCTAAAGACTGTTTCTACTAGGGAGCACAAAGAAAGTGATCTTGCATTATGCTCTAAAATGTCTCTACCCTGTAAGCTGATCTGCACAGACTGATGGTTCTTATGCTGTGCACTGGCTCTTTGACTCCCTTTTGACTCCAGGAGGTGCCCACGTCCACTCGTGTGACCAAGATGCACAATCTCGGATGAAAAAGCCTTCCTCAGAGAATGCTCTGCAGCTGACCTCCTTGCTCTGAACTTCAGGATGGAGAGTGCTGCAAAGGAGCGAGGGTAAAACAGGTCTGAGATAATGAACATGGAGACAATACAGGTCCTTAAATTTCACCCAGACTGGAACTGGTAGGTGAAGAAGAGAGTACAGGTGTGAAACACTCCTATCAGTGTTTCGTAATGATCTGGGCAAACAGATCTGGGTTAGCAGAAAACATGGCATAAGTGCCTTCACGTGCAGATTACTCAGCCATGTCATAGGCCACTCGCTGATGGGTATTAGAATGCTAGTTTTCTATTTCCTCCTAACTGAAAGCATTAGGCTTGTACAATGTGGTAAATAAATAGTTTTCTAATTGCACTGTACTTATAGAATACCTCTTATCAACTGCAGTGCCTTTCTAAAAATTGCGCACCCTTTCCTAAGAAAATTCTGTGAATTTTATGGCATGTTATTGTCCCTTTCAGCTTTGCAGCTCCTACTGGTCTTTCCATATACTACATTCCCATGTTAATTCTTCTCCAGTATTTATTGTTAAGCCACATTAAGGACTTAGTTTCTGTTCTAGAACAAAATCAAAATCCCCAATGATTCTCACCAGTGGTCACTTGAGTAAACAGAAGTGCCTTGAGCACACAAGGCTCCTCATCGTGTTACTCGGTATGCTGAACAAGTAGCTACCTTACTGTACCTTATTCTACAGACAGATTTGCAGTCTTCTCTCCTACCTGGAAGAAATAGCATTTTTAATGCAAGCCATGTGATATACTTGCCTGTACACACCTTGAATACACACAGTTACACTGAGAACAAACCCTGATCCACGCAGGCTGGAGGTTCTGTTGGTGCCACGGTCAGGAGCAGCAGCTGCAGCGCGCTACAGCTCGCCTGAGCTAAGAATAATTACCCACTGCCTGAGACCTCGCACATAATTCAGGGGTCTAGATTTATTAACCCTGCAATTAAGACCAAAAGAACACACTGTAGTGGATAAAATATGGCGTGTATGATCTTTAAAAATATAGGCTGAAATTTTCAAAACTACATGCTGAAGTTTGGCTCTTCAGATACTCAGGCAATTTTCTGTAAGCTTCTTGGTTTTTAGAAGTAACTAGCAATTTCTTTTTCATTTGCGAATGTTTAGTATTACTGACAAGTAGGCCACCTATCTGCAAGTGCCTAAATATGGACTGAGAAAACTAGGTTTTGGCACCCAGATACAAACACTGCGACTGTGAAGTTTCTATTCATTGTGAAAATTTGCCTTTTTTTTTTTTTTTCCCTCAGTGTAAGCTATTTTGCTCTCATGAAATGGCTTTTTCCCCCCTCAGCTCAGATGGTTGCAGATATTTCCCAGGAAAATCCACACAGAACAAAAGTTTGCAATGTTTCTTGAATTCAAGGTAATGTCCTATTCTGATAGAGAAAACAAAACAAAAAAAAACCCCTTATGTTCATAAACAGACAAGCTGGCAAATTTATAACCCATAACTGAAATCATATGCTGGTATTGGCGAATAATAATAATTAAAAAATATTTCTGAAGATTTTAAACTTCAGACTATTAACAAAAATAAAAGCTCCTCACACCAATATGTTTCTAATATAACCATCTTGTCCTTGGTTTGTTTCAATGATGTCTTAAAGAGAATGTGCCTCTGATTTTTAAAATTCACCACATATTTGATCACTTTAATCCCAACTGAATAACATAGTAGATAACACTGGGAAGACTTCAGTGGTAGTCCTAGTTTTTAATATTTTATTCATTTAAAAATGCATACTTTGATCATTTTCTCTAAAGTTGCCACAAAATTTTCAGTCTGCGGACTATTTTGGTTAAAGTTTGAAAACCTGTGGCTAAATTCAGATTTGCCTTGAGAAAGGGTGGATGAGGTTTTACTTTCCCCTCAATTCTCCCTTTATTCTAAACACATTTTTCGCACGCTTACTTGCACATTAACATTTCACATTTCTTTTTACTGATTCATCTTCATCTATTTTCTTATGATTTGTGAAATCATATTTATTCAAACAACACTTAAACACATGCTTAACTTTGCAGTTGTTTCAAGTTGTATTTTAGACTAAGTGATGCCATGAATAGGACTGATCTTATAAGCATATCTTAAAGGTTTTCTTGAATTGGGTCTTTTGTCAGTAAAAGTGTAGATAACTCTGCTCTTTTCATATTCTGCTTTGAATATTTAATACATATACATTATAGAAAAGTGAATCCCTGTCTATAAAGACCAGTTTATTTTAAAACAAGTAATGCGTTAGCATTGTCTTATTCGTTGAAGCAGAAAATGTTACTATCTTTATGCTGCCTAAGGTCCTGTTCCTTATCTCGACCTCATCTGCAGCAATCAGTAGTTTTTCTCAACTCTGTTTTTAAGCAACCCGCTGGTATAGATTTGACTATGTATGTCTGGCTTCATCAGGACTGTTGTGCCAGTTGTAATATCCTTGCTTATTTTCTTCCATGCAATTCAGTATCCCTTAGGCTTCCAGATTGATTTGGTTCTTAACTGGCAAAAAAAATATAAAATCTTACCTGCTATTTAAATTTTCAACCATCAATGGTGTAATTTTGCATTTGTATATGACATGTCACGTCTACCACACTAAATTATAGAAATGTTCAATAGAAAATTGAAAACATTTAGTGCTTAACAGTCTGCATGGGTAAATAAAAAAACCCATGCCTCATAAAACTCTATTTGATAAAGGTGCCAAAAATAACGTGTAGAAGTTGGGTGTATGGATTCAAGATAAGCAGAGATATTTCATGATAATGCTGTAAATGCAGACACAGAGAAAACCTGTAACGGTTACAATGTTTTTGTATGGACTTGTATACAGATAGTAAGCACCAGGATAAAGGAATGGATTCTAAAAAAATGCATGTTTTGAAGATTCAAGGCTGAAAAAAGAATGTAACAGTTTAAAATACAAGTAGCCCAGAGTACTACAGAATTTTGTACCACATAGACATTGAGAACCTATCATTAGAAATAACATTCAGTAAGTATCAGATCACAATGACAAAATATCTTCCTTTGAAACTTTACATCGTCAGCTATGTATTAGCACCTCCTTACTCAATGGATTTTATTATCACATTCCTCTAAACATTGTTGCCATTTGGATATGAGTAATATCATCAAGCACTGTGGAAAAATAGTGGAACATTCAGCTGTTATCTCAGGGGTAAAAAATCATTCCAACTTGACTAATTTAAAACCATTTTGAAGGTGAGATACAGCACTTTTAAATATCTTTTTAAGACTCTGAATCATTAAAACTCCACTTGACTAGCCTTTAAAAAAAACTATAGGGATGGATTTTTAATATACGTGAGAGGAAAACTTGTGAGACCTCCCAAGGTATTAAAATGAAAACTGGACCTCAGCCATTTCCAGGGGTTTCATATTATGTCTTTGGTGTAGGATTCTACCTGTCTCCATTTAAATTACTCAGGGTCAAATTCTACTCATCTTGTAAGTAATAAACCAGATAACACTGGTCCAGCTGCAGGGCTAAAAGTTTGTCCTGTGCAGTATCCAGGAAAGCCCAAAGCATATTCTTCTGGTGAGTATTCAGTGCCTTGGAAGGAAAAATGAAAAACCCTAAAACCCAGGAACAGAAGAATAACTGTTTCTTCATGTCATTCATAAAGATATTTACATTTCATCTTCATAGCAGTTTCCCTACAACCAAAACAATTAGGGTACTTGAAAATTTAAGTCTTTACAGTGACGTAGTTGGTTTTAAAGTTAAGATGGCATAGCATTCCAATGTGCACTACATATGTCTGTTATTTCCTTTAGAACAAGCAGCATTATAAGACTCCCTTCTCTATAAATGCATGTGAAACTGCCATACTATATGAAATTAAGGCTTTTACTGGCCCACAGTCTACACTTGGATATCTACAATTACACAAAACATTAGTATTAAGTGTCCTAATTGGATTACTTTGCGTAAAAGTAATCAAAAGGTAATAGAACACGGTAACAAAGCATCCTCAGAAAGCAATATTTACTATGCTATTCTAAAAAAAAGCCAGCTAAGAATTCAGCCAGGAATTGATGTCAGATTCCTGCTTTAAGATTAGGAACTTCATGTTCAATTATTGTTTGTTACTGAGATACTAAATACATGTTGTTTTACTGTCTTTGGCTGTCTGTTCTCATTCAGTGTTTACACGTACCTTTGTCACCTTGAAATGGGTTTTATTTCACATAGATTTAGACATATGGAAGACAGTCCTCTAGTCAAAGGCAGGCATCCAGGCTTCCTCTCACTGGAGTTGAGAGAGAAAATAAAGCACCTGCAAAAGGCAATTTATGTCACTTTTTCTAGAAGGAGATGGTTTGGAGTGATGGGTGCCCATCCACCACAGGGGTGGGGTATGACCAGCTGAGGTTGGATCCCTAACTTTTGGTAGTGGGTGAGAAGAATCCCACTGTAGAAACTAAAAGGTATAAATGTGTGTGCTAGAGCTCAGTCATGACATTGTCTAGTTGATGTTACTGCAAATGAAGATATAATGCCAAAATATGATTTGAACGTAGAGATGATAGCTCCAGAGCCATTCCAAATTACATACATCAACATTTGCTCTTGAAATAGAACAACGCCCACCACCTTGCTTCTTTGGGTAGGCAAATTTTAGTCTTTTCCCACGGCTCTGACATAGCTTTTTATCCAATTGCTGTGACACCAGAGCCCAAAGAGCCACAAACTGAAGTACTCGCTCTCATATCCAGTCTCCTCCCCGTGTGTGATTCTCACATAGCAGAACTCCAAAACGTTACCAGTATTTAGCACAGTTGGAAGAAGCACACTTGTCCGGGTTCTCTGTTCACACCTGCACATCCTGCTCTGGCAGGGGGGTTGGACTAGATGATCTCCAGAGCTCCCTTCCAACCCCTACTATTTTGTGATTCTGTGATCCAGGAGTAAGACTCCTGTTATACTGCTATTAATGCACCTGCAGGATGTCAGCTATTCCAACAGTATCTCCAAAGCCATTCTAGAAAATTTGTACTGTTGCAATAGCTTCTGCCTAGGAAAACAAAAATATAAAAGTAGCTATAAAAATAGCAATGCTTCATTTATCTGTTTGGAATGCCAAAGAAAGAGAAGATAATTTCAGCTTCATTTCAAATTTTAATGACTTTCCATAAAGCCCTGTCATTTTGGGTACACACCCTGTGCTTACCATAGTGACGTATTTATAAACAATAATCTTTTTTACCTCTTAGTCTTTGTTTTGCTAGGCAAAGCTCTTTCAGTCTCCTCTCATAAGACTGACTCTTCATTACCTTTAACACTCTTTTAGCGTCCTCCCTGCACCTGCTCTCGTTTTTCTCAAATGTACTTTTTGAATAAGCTGAGTACGGCATTTCTCATCAGATCTCATGCTTCCTGCTTTTCTGTATATCTCTACTGGTAATACCTCAGTCAATATATCCTAGGATCACATTTGCCTTTCCACCGAAAGACCCCGAAACCACAGAAATTCTAGCGTCCCCTTAGAACCTCTTCACTTCTCTGGCTCTCACCGCTACACTTTAAGGCACCTTTATGTGACAAGCCTTGGAGCATGGAGTGCTCAAGACAGGAGCTTTGTTTGCTACAGAACATATGTGCTCAATTTTATATATGGTATATCATTTCATCAGCTTTAGTTAGCTTTGTAGGATCTCGGCCTATCTCCTCAGTCTATAAATAAATAATGACAGTTTTATAAATAAATCAGTTTCTAACCAGCTGAAACTGTGTTATCTTTGTAACTTTTACCAATCAATACAGCAGTGTGAGTGACAGGCACAGATTCTGCAGTTTTAGAAACCACCTTATAACAACAAATAAATATAGTTACATGTAAGAACCACATAAATATTTTGATGCACTAGCATAAAACACTTCATAAGGCATTTCAGAATTTGCCCAAGCAATTTACATCTGTGGTAGGCCAGCAAGCATTTTTTAGCTGGCAGTTCAATGTTCTCCCAGTGTAAATAGATGATCAATCATTCTTTGTTGTTATTGTTTTAAAGAATAGTTTGAAACCCAATTCACGACAAGTGTTCGTACTGCCTGTTCTTTTTGTTCTCTTATCAATACAAGTTTTAATATTAAAAAAGGACATTGTTTTCATCTGGCTGCTGGAGTCAACATGTTGGGCTCTACTGTCATTTCGGAAGTTGTTGGTTGGTAGGAGAGCGCAGGTGCAAGCCTACAGAAGAGATCAGAACTCTGTAAAGGCAGGAATTAAAGAGCGTATCAATCTACTCGGTGAACAAAAACACAAATGAAAACACTGAGGTGGAGAAAATCCATTCCCATGCTGAGAATTATTGTATTGCAGTGCAGAGCTTGCATGAAGATGAATTTGAATTTCACTCGCCTTCCTGTCCTACTTGCTTACTGCAAGCTTATGGATAGCTGGACTCCAGTGTCTCTTTCGAAGGCAGGGCGTCTCTACTGTTCTTGTGTCGGGACATCTGGACATATAATTTTTCCACAAGATGGGCTATGAAGAATGCTTGATTTTAATTATGTTGCCACGAACTGGCCTTGCTATGTTCCTGTCACCATCAAGACTTCATTCCTCCAAGTCTTCTTTTATGGCATAGGTAGAGAGGTCACTGGATGGTGACAACAGCCGGGCAGTAGATTTGAGCCCTGCTGTCTGTCAGTGCTCCAGGTCCACCATCGATGAGCACCCAGTGGCAAGGGCCGAAGGCCAACAGGTCCTTCCCCACCCTGGAGGGAAGCACAGAGCGGTGTGATCGCACAGGGGAGGTCGCTGGGGGGAGAAGGCGGCTCTCTGCTTTCCCCAGTCTCCTTCCCAGGCCCAGGGTGCGGCTCCCCGACATGGGAGGAGCCCCCTCCTACTCACCAGGGCGGCCCTCAGGCCTGAGGGCGAGCAGAGCTGGGCCGAGAGAGGGCACCCCCTCAACTCCCGACCCCTTCCCCTCCGTCGCCGCCGCCGCGGCTCCGGCCGGCTCTGCGGGGAGCCCCGCGGCGGCGGGCGGCCAGGCCCCTCGGCCCGGCCCGCTGCCGGCAGCCGCAGCGCCGCCTCGGGCTGGAGCCAGCGGGCGGCGCTCCCTCGGGCCGCCGCCGCCTGCGCCCTCCGCTCCCCCACGAGAGGGGGAGACATTGCCGGCGAGAGGAGAAACTCCCCCTTCTACACCCTCCACCTTCCTCAGCGCCCCCCCCCCCCCCTCCGCCTGCCTCCTCTGGGGATACTGCGAAGAGGCAGCGGGTGCCGCTTCCCCGTCAGCCTCCCGGGGCGCGGCGCGGCGGGGGCCGGGGCTGAGGGCAGCCCTCCTTTCCTGGCAGCCCCCAGCGCCCTCCCCGTGCCTTGAGTTACCCCAGGGAGGGGGCAAGGCAGGCAGAGAGCGGGGCGGAGGGGAGGGGGGAGCGGAGGGGGAGGGCTGGGCGCAGATGAACGCGGCTCCTGCGAGATGCTGCACGCCCAGCTCCCTGCCGGAGGGGGGTAGCAGCCTCTGCCTCCGCCGGCTCCTGCTTTTGCGAGGGCTGTTGCTGCCGCTGGACGCAAACCTTCTCCCGACATGGAGCTGCTGCCGCCGCCGCTGGAGTGAGTCAGTGCGACGGGCAGAGCGCAGCCGGCTGCATGGATGGATGTGTTTAGCTTTGTGAAGATTGGGAAGCTCTCCGGGTAGGTGTTTGCTGCTGCTGCTGCGCCACCCGCGGAACGTCCCGCTGCCCGGCGGGGGCGGGAAGGGCTGTGGGGGGCTGCCCGGCGTGAGGAGCACCGCCGCTACCGGGCTCAACTTGCGTCGCAGCCGGGCGAGGGTCCGGGGGTCGGGGTGGGGCGCTGGGCGCTCGCCGCCTCTGGCACCGGCCGGGGCCGCGGCCGTGGCTCTGCCGCGGGATGGGTCGTCGTCCCCCCTCTCTCTCTCCCTTCCCTTCCTCAGGGACGACCGAGGCGTCCCGCGGCAGGCGCTCCTCGCCCGCGGCGCGGCCGCGGTTGGGCGAGAGCCGTGAGCCGTGCCCGCCTCGACAGGGCACCGGTTCTGAAAATGCAAAAGCGGCGACGGGAGCCGGGACCGGTGTCGGGGGGCGGTTGGTCGCGGGGCGGGCGGCGTGTAACAGTCACCTGCCGGGGGAGGGCGGGGGAAGGCCGAACTTGTGAGGGAGCGGGGCAGCCCCCGGCCCGGCCGCGCCGCGGGGAAGGGGCTCGCCCTGCCCCGCCGGCTCCGCTTCGCTCCCCTCCCGGCTCGGTACGGGGAGCCTCGGACGCGGCGGCTCCTCCGGGAGCGGTATTTTTAGAGAAGTGGTGAAATCATCGGCAGCTCCCGAGCGCTGCCGCCTCGCACGGTGAGGGGTGCTGGGGCGCCGGTGGGTTTGGCGGCTCTTGCCCTTTGCTTGTCAGGCGTGGACTTCTCGTTGTTTTAAATGGGTGCTTGATTAGGGGTTGGGGTTTTTTTTGCCTTTTTTAAATTTTTTTTTTTTTTTTTTTTTTTTGGCTTTCCGAATAAATCTTTCTTCTCACGGCCCTGGAGTTCTGGTCTCTCCCCGTAGACTGTTGCGTTGGCAGCCAGTTGCCAGGCCCGAAGCTGCATAGATGGATCAAGAGCCACAACAGCCCCTGTTGAAATGTTCTCACTATAGTTAAATGTAACTGGAGGTAGCAGGGGGAAATCACGCTTTATCTCAAAGGTGCAGCATAAAAGTACTTGAGTCGCAGAATTTTTTTTTTTTTCAGGCTTCTGGTGCGGATAATCTTCCTAAAGGATTTAGCTTTGATCACAGTAACTAGGAGTGTTTTTGAATTCTTATGATTCAGTGGTTCCTACACCATAGTTACTGTATCCTTTTCTGTTTATGAAGCGCATATGAGGCTGAAAGTGGATGTTGTACAAAAGGGGGAAAGGCCTTGTTAAGGAAATACAAAAGGCAGCTTGCTCCAGTGACGCTCAGGTAGGGAGCTTGTCAAAATGATAGATGGTCTTTAAAAAAACAAATATTGCATGGCTGGAAGTTAGAGAGTGCCACAGGTGCAGGCATAGCCTTTATTTCCCCCAAATTCCCACCATTGCACCTGGCTGTGATTACAGCTCTGCTTGTGGTGATGCCAGCGCAGAACAGCTGCTATCATTCAAGCACATCATTGTCTCATCCTGCTCGCAGCGATTTTACACGATGTGACGGCTACAAGGCTGGCGGCCCGTTCGGCTTTCCTTGGGTCGTGTTTCCGGCTGATGCCGCTAGAGCTGCAGCAGCAGCTACAGTGGAAACTTTGAGGAGAGGGAAAATATGCTTGTGTAGATAAGGAGCAGGTCACATAGTATGATATTTCTTTCTAGGTAACTGAATTGTTTGACCTCTTCTGTTTGTTTGGAAACAGTGTTTTAGAAAAGCTCCCAGATCTTCACGTCACACTTGAGCTCGAATCAAAGGGAAAGAAAGGGATATGCTGGTTGGAAATGTTATTAAGTCTGGTACATGGCAGTTTTTACATATATATTGTCAGCTTCGGTCTTTGTTGATGTGTACAAAATCTGTAGCTTTCTGCATACTTGAAGACACAGCTGTTGCCAATGCTGAGATTTGTATTTAAGTAAAGGCAGATTATAGCATTTCTCTAGAAGAACCTGAAAATTCTTTCTGAAATGAAATTCCAAGTTTCAAAGCCTGCATCCGGCTTCACGTGTTTCAAGGATATGCAGTACTTAGGGACTGAATTTGTCTTGTAGATTGTACTAAATCATTTCTGTACTGAGCTACTCTCTTCGTTTCTAATTTTCTGGTTGTTAAACGACCTAATAGTTTACACAGGACTTTACTTGCTGTTTCCTAGGTAACAGCTAGGTATCTGTTCCAATTTTAGGAGAGCTTTGCGGAGCAGACAGGTTCCAGTGTAAACCCCATTTTTAATCCCTCTGTGCGTTTGGGTTGAAAGACTAGTTTGCCTGAAAATGACAGTTCTTTCTTTGCTGTTAGAAGGAAGGCCTTTCTGAAAGAAAGGAGTGAGCTGCTACACAGTATTGAACTGAGAGTGTGATCTTGCAGGCTATCTACAACTACCTACAGGAAGTTCAACACAACTTGGCCGGTACTGAACTCTTTCATGACTTTCAGTCTTTTTAAATTTTATTTTGCTGTGCATTCAGATCTCATTTTAGGTTGCAAGTCAGCTATTACAGTTGTAGTTTGCAGCCTTGATTCTGCAGGCAGTGGCACGGATAAGCTCTGTTATGCATGGCTGCTGGCAGGGATACTTCTTGAAGACATAGTATACTTTTAATAGATGTGGTGAGAATTTAAATTTTGCTTTGATCAATTAATGTATAAGACTTTTTATCTAGAATAAGCTTAAGATGGAGTATAAACTCCTAGAAAGGTGGCTACTGGATATAAAATTTTACATAGCATACATAAAACATAATAATGTTTTAATTATCTCTGCAGTTTTTTTATGTGATACCAGTGTGTAGGGTCTTTTAGAGGCTCTCACTTTTGCAACTGCTTCAACAGTTGTCTGCAGTTGCTGGGTGAGTGGGGAACATGGATGTAATCTGGAAAAGGGATGTGTGCAGAAATGGAAGTGAACTCCAAACTGGATTTATGGCGGATGTGATCTTTGATAATCTTTTTCTTTCCTTGTCCTTGTAGCTCTGTCATGTTGCGTGCTATGCATCAAATATTGATGCTTCCCGGTAAAGTTTGTCTTGATTTCTAAAGATTGGAGATACTCATCTGACATCGAAAACAAAAAGATCATGTAGAAATACTGGTCGCACTTTCACTGACATAGCCTCTCTCCCACCCCCTTTTTGGAAATTCACCAATCTAGTAATGGTGTGGAATAACTGTTTTTTTTAATAAATCTTGCAATGTCATTCTCTGGAGAAAAAAAAAAACAAAACAACCCCTTTTTTTGGTAATGAATTTCCAAGTGTAGAGAATGATTGACAAGCCTTGTTTAACGGATCAGTACTCTGATGTGGAGCTGTACAAGGCAGGTGAATATTTCTGTAGTGTGGGCTGCATAAGCATGTATGGTGTGGTAGTGTCTGTAATTTGGGAGGGAGGATTAGTAGGATAGATAAGGTGCACATAAAAATTGCCAGATTAGGTTGGATCAGAAGTCTGTCTTGCCTGGTATTCACTTTTAATTGCTTTTAGCAGCTGCTTGGGGAAGGAGTAGAATGAGTATGGAGTGTTAATGCTTGAGCATAATATCGGGAGCAGAGGAATGATGGTGCTGCTGTGCCGAATATGAAATGGAGCATTTTCAGAACTAGGTAAATCTGAGTAACGGGCACAGTGTCAAGTTTCTAGTCAGTACTGGACAGATGAACTATGAAACAATAGGTCAGAATAGTCAACAGAGGTTAGCAAGAGTTTAAGCCTGTATTCACAGAATATATTTTTATTTAGAAAATCTGTTTATTGGGAATGACTGTTTTCATGATGTCTGTAGAGGTCAGTTCTGTTTCAGAGCTTTCATAGCAGGATATAAAACTTCCATATGGAAAGACAGCTGGCTGCATACCACCTGTATGTGACTGAGTGGGGTAGTGACCCTCCAGAGTTGGGATGCATAGCTTCTGGGCCCCTCCTACTGTTTGTAGCTCTGCCAAATAACACCAGGTAGAAAATAACATGATTGTCCACATGAATGGCCATCAGTCTGTAAGCTGCGACAATACTGGTAAGGATGGGTTGGGTGTCTCTGTCACACTGTTACCTTTGCAGGAGAAGTTCTGAGCTCATGTAAGCCATTTGTCATCAGAGAGGAAGCCTCCCAAAACCAGGGCTGCGGAATGGGGTAAGAAAGTAGATATCTGTACTACCTCACTGTGGCTGTTAGAAGTATAATTAATAGAGAGTATAATTATCCTCCATGTAACAGGAGGATAACAGCAAGACTTGGACCCATCCTTAACAGCAATGCTAATTTGTGGTATGTGGTAGGTAAATGGCTAATACCTGGATCTTTACTTTTCTGCTCAAGTTTTGTGTTGCCATCCATTATTGTTGAGTTTAAATTTATTGCATTAAAAACTGGATGTGAATAGCCGTATTCCTGGTGTCGCCTTGGAATCAGCTTTAAAACAACAAAACAATCCCATAATCCTGCAAGCTCTTCATTTCAGAGAGCACTCAAATATGGTTTTTTTTCCCTGTGGTTATGCTAAACCTGAGGCTGTGTTTCACATTGAGGAGGAACCTCTTACAAATTCCTTTTTCATTGGGGCCGATACATCTCACGTTCTCATCTTTTGTGCTTACCTTTCCATAGCTGGACATCTCTAGTCAGATAGATTGACTTGGTACCTGCACAAACGTTTGGGCTTTTGGGTTCTTACTGCTTATAAGAGTGAAGCAAGTCTAAACAGACTCCAAATCTCAGAGTCTTAACAATTGTTTTCTTGTTTTTCTACCTTTGTAGCCCCGTGCTTGGTCCTGTTCTCTCCAGATACTGTTCTTTAGATGTCCTGCCAAACTGGTGTGAAAGGTCCTCTCCTAGAGCTGTATTGAAATCTAACAAACCAGAAGCTGTGTTTGTAGATTCTGAATGCTAGGTTCTTGTTTTTACAGGGAATAAGGTTGCTTGGCTTCATGGTTTAGTTATTTTTATGTGGCCAAGCAGACATATGTTTCCCAGGTCTAAGGTTCTGAGATGAGTCAGTCTGTTGTTTGATTGATTGATTTATTAAGGAATTTCAGAAGATTTTGGGTTACTTACCTGTCTTTTCTTTAGTTTATTAGAATAGCATCTTTCTTTACTTGTGATTTTCCTCATCATGTTTTTATTTTGCTGTGATGTAAAAAGCCACCTTAATGGAGAGACAATTAAAATTGTACTTAAATTACTGATGCTATTTTACATACAGTTTTTGGAACAATTTTTATGAGTACTCTTTGAAATGACAATATCATAGCTTGTAAGTTATTTTCAGTATTTACAAAAGACTGTGTCAGTAAGAAAGCCTATGATTATCCTTTTTATACCCAAAGGAGGTAATTTAATTCTAAAAAGGGTTTTATTATACTGGATGATAATTCAAATAACCATGACTTTACTTCACCTTTTTTTCTTGCGAGGACTGCACTACATTTAGTGAGATACTTGTCTATTCACATTAATATAAGAGCTTTACCTTATATTTTATTATTTGTCTGTTTTGTTAGCTGACACACATAATAAAGACATGTGCTTTAATGTCTGTGATGTTAGTAATGTTGTATGTCATAATGGCTTCAGCAGTTTAGAGATTTATTAAAACCACTCCTTATATTGTGAACTGCTGTAAACTTGTCAAGTGGCTAGTGAATGATGATGCAACTCTGCTAAATATGTATGTTCTCTGAATACTGTTTGCCTAGTGATACAGTGCTTAAAAGATGTAACCAGAAGTAACCTTGTCTCTGGAAATTTTTGAGAAAGGAAAAAAAAAAAAAAAAGGGAAAACAAAGTCCACAAGTAATGCTATTATTTCCCCTTCTTCTACTAATTACTAAAGGAGATAGAATGACAACTTTGAGAATGTGCACTCTGATTTAAGAGCAATCAAAGCATGTGCGGGTTCAGTATAATATTTTCATTTCTAGGACCTTGTGAGATTTATTGCTTAGACAAAAATAACTTTCTTTTGTGGCAAGGAAAATGATTGCTGATTGACTTGGGTATTTTCACAACTGTTTTAAGTTAACAGTTTTGAATGAAACGCTTTTCTTTTTCAAAGAGTTCTATTATTATAAAAGCATTGTCAGTGGGTACTGAATGCAAGCTTTTTCACTTTAATTATTATAAAGTTAGTGAGGGGAATTGCTGTGTATCGGTTTTAGCTATGGGAGTTTGGTGAGATAAAGTTCTGGAGAATAGGTGGTTATCTTGCAAGAATTTGAGAACTGTTGGTAAAAAGGAGATTTATACAGAGAATAAAAAGGTGGTGGTGAAGACAAAGAAGGAATATTTGTATGCTAAAGTCAATTGTTGAGTATGAGTGCTTTTGTGATCTTCTGGTTCTTGATAGAGTTTATTTTTGGGTTCTGCTTGAAAACTTTGAAACTAAGGGAAAGAGATTTGGGATATTGGAATGTATTATGACTTTTTTTTTTAAAAGATATCTACAGATACAAAAAGTATGTATGTGTGGATTGATGAAAACTACTTAGTGATTTACATTAACAATCAAAAAGGCCAAGAAAGTGTCCTTCCTGTTTGTCAGAATTTATTTCTGTATATGTACTTTTTTGTTTGTTTTTGGGGGAGAGAAGACATAATTGTTGAAAATAACCTTGTTAGGAAGAAAATGCAAAATCAGTATTTGTAAAATTTTGTAGTACTGATCGTACCCTGTTTAGGATGAAGATTTTCCAGAGCTTTTTGCATGATGAAGTTTCTGTTGTTCAGATGAACTGTCAACCTTTCTCGTGTAAGAGCTTACACATTTATGTAAAATACTTTTCCAGTATTATGCAGCCTGTAAGGTTTTGCTTACCTTGCTTATAGATTTTGCAGTTTCACTGTTTGTTTCTAATCTTGAATTTGTGATTATATTACTCTGGATTTGTCAGTACTCATATGTTTGGAGAGCAAAATGCCCATTATTCTATTGTAGTAAATGCTACCAGAAGCACTAAGAGTTGCACCAGCCATGTAGAACAACCTAGGTGTGTGTTACAAGTCTGAGCTGCGTGGATTTCACTTGTGCCCTGTATTTGACTGAAACAGAGCAGTGGAGAAGTGGAGAAGAAATCTGGAAATAGTCTGTGTCTAAGAAGACTAGTAGAGCCAGGATGCTTCATATTTACCTGAATGCCTGAAAAATGGCACTAACTTTGGCTTGCTCTAAAAGAGACCATCACAAGCCTGATTTTCGTGAAGCACCCCTAACAGGAGCCATAAGAGAGTGGAGATTGCAGTTGCGTAGAAGAGCCTGCCTGAATAGTGCTTAAGTTCAAATTCTGCCCTGCTTGTGACGTCAGGCCTTTATCCCGCAAAAAATGGAAAGTTACTATGTCACTACCTTTAAGGCCTTGCCCACTTTAGAAAGAAGTGGGCTGTTTGTTTAACACTGCAATGCATAACAGGTTGTTCAACTTTAGCACAGAAAAGACAAGTGTCACTTGTTTTGACTATGCGATGTGACTAATCAAGTCAAAATGTAGTTTACGTGTTCAGGTAGAAACGATCAACATTCACATGCATTTTTTTTTACTGACATTACATTATGGACCATAGGAAAATTGTAATTTAAAGGCATCTGCTTTTCCTGATTTTTATTTTTTACTTGTATAAAATCTCAGATAATGTTAACCAAAATGTTATTTTTATTTCTGAAGAAAAATATTTTTTTTCCAGGAAGAGAGGCAGACAGTTTTCTCATGAAGTTGTCTATCTGCCTAGTTTTTTACTTTGCATTGTGTATTGTACGTTACCTGTCACATTTGCAAGGGGTGCACTCTTCTCGGCCAGGGCATACCGTGAAGAGGGACAGAGAAGAACTGTGTGTGGGGAATGATCTGTACTTCACTGTTCCGTTTTGAGGGCTACAGCGTGTAATAGCAGAGGAGTGGCGGAGGTAGGAAGAGAGAAGAAATTGGAGAAGGGAAGTTAATGAACGTTGTATTGAATGAGGGCTTATTTGCGACGAGTGAATTGAAGTAATTGTTCAAGACTAGCAGATCTTTATGTGAAGATGAACTAGCATTGTTGCCTGGGTAGGAGTTTATTTGCTTCATAAGGGTGGCTGAATTAATTGGTTAGTTGTGCTGTAATCTGTGTGACTGCTATTTAAAAAAAGGAAGAATTCACTTCAGCATTGCAACAGAAAGAACTATATATATATATATTTTTTTTTTTTTTTTTTTAAAGTCTTGAGTTTCTTCTTGAAACTCTTTATTTCTCTAAGGGGTTCTGGTGGCTGAGCTTGAACTAGCTCAACACATGAAATAACAAGGTGGTCCCTGTCTCCCTGTGTGTCTGTTGCTTGAGACACTGTGATCAGGAAGGTGAGTGAAACTCATCCCCTGTACCTGATGAGTGCTCTGCTCCAGCAGTGTGCCCAGGTGGCCAAGAAGGCCAACAGCATCCTGGCCTATGTCAGGAACAGTGTGGTGAGTAGGACTAGGGAAGTAATCGCCCCCTGTACTCGGCACTGGTGAGGCCCCTCCTCAAGTACTGTGTCCAGTTTTGGGTCCCTCACCACAAAAAAGATGTTGAGGTGCTGGAGCGGGTCCAGAGAAGGGCAACGAAGCTGGTGAGGGGTCTGGAGCACAAGTCTTGTGAGGAGCAGCTGAGGGAGCTGGGGTTGTTTAGCCTGGAGAAAAGGAGGCTGAGGGGAGACCTTATCGCTCTCTACAACTACCTGAAAGGAGGCTGTAGAGAGGTGGGGGTCGGTCTCTTCTCCCAGATAACGAGTGATAGAAGAAGAAGAAACGGCCTCAAGTTGCAGCAGGGGAGGTTTAGACTGGATATAAGGAAAAATTTTTACACTGAAAGGGTTGAGAAGCATTGGAACAGGCTGCCCAGGGAAGTGGTTGAGGCACCATCCCTGGAGGTATTTAAAAGATGGGCAGACATAGTGCTTGGAGATATGGTTTAGTGATGGGTTTTGTCAGAGTTAGGTTGATGGTTGGAGTAGATGATCTGAAAGATCCCTTCCAACCTAGGCAATTCTATGGTTCCGAGTGAGGAGGCTATGTGAGAACCCTACACCTGGAATGAATTTGGGGAGAGGGTGGTATCCTGGAAAAGATGGGTTGGAGTGGGAAGAAGCTGCTTCAGCCCCTCTGAAATTCCTCAGGTCTTTCCTGGATCCTCTGGCTTCCCTGTCTCCTCCTCCTCCTGTCTGTGGAGTTTATTTTGCTGCCTTTGAGTGTCTCAGCTTTTCCTAAGCATCTTTTCCAAACCAAGTGCAGGTTTTGAGGGCTAAATGCAGACTTCGTGTATTGTGCACATCCTGATGTACCAAGCTATTCCATCCCTGCTCCCGTGCCACACAGTCTAAAGAAACTGGCTTCCTATTAGTGTGAATTGTTTTAAAAAGCAGATTTGTCTTCATATCTTTACTTTATTAGGCAGAAGAGGAGAGTGGTTGTCCAAAGGATTAATTTTCCTGTATTGCTTGTAGAAGATGAACTGTCCACGTTGTTTAATTTTTTTTTTTATTTTATTTTTTAGCTAATGAACATGTGTTCATTCACAGCAGTAAGCTTGTGGTTATATCCTTTCCATATACATGTTTTCCAGGTTCTGGAAGCTGTCTAAAGAGATAAAAGGTTTCTTTTCAAATGCTAAATTTCTGAACTTGGAAAGAACATCTTACAGAAGCTAGTGTAGTGTGTCTGTGCTGCTTCTGAAACCACAACAAATAACTGGAGAATATTAATGGCTTGCTTTTCAAATGCTCTTCATTTCTAAGCTGGAAATGGAAGTTTCATAGGTGCATGAATTAGCCTGAATTTTTAATTCAGCTTCGAATACCGTGGCTTTCTCGTTTTTTTAACGCAAACGGGAGTAAACTTCAAGGGGTTACCACACAGTAATTTTTCAGTTCCTGCTATATCTTCTGTCATTCTGTATATGTATATGACACTTTAGCACACCCTTCTTTGTCCATCATTTCCATGCTTTGCAGTGCTTACCTTTCAACTCTTACATTCACATCACTGAAAACGTGCGATAGAGAAGATGGTGGTTACAGGAGTCTTGAAGGATACATCTAAAGGATTGCTCTAAAAAACCAGCAATAACTTATTCCACTGAAAACTTGAATTAAGAACTACTCAGTCTGTGCTTGTTTTCTTTTATTTGCGTAAAAATATTGTCTATCAAGGGAAGTACTAGCAAGATGCACAGTTAAAAATATTGTGGTTTTTACTTTCTTTCTAGATGGCTAACATAGTGTGTCTGGATGACTAATATTTAGTATGTCTTAAAGATGACCACTTTCTAAGTAATATTCTTGGAATATGAATAGTAGAATACAAGCCTGTTTTGCTTCAGTTGACATGCTTCGTTCAAAGATTTCCAATATCTTCTTTTTTTTCTTTTTGTGCTGAATGTCTTGCATATTTGTTGACTGAAAACAAATGTTCTCTTTCAAAGCAAAACATTAAGTTTATTACTTTGTCTCTTTTGATGCCTTTAGTAGGCATTAACGTACTGTGACAGGCCTTGCTGAGATGGGATATTCCAAAAAGGTGGTGGAAATGCCAGTGTGGAAAGCTGACAGATTCTGTACCCCTGCAAACTGTTTCTGTTCGTTCCCTATTGGATTCAAGTTGTCCACGGTGCCTGGGTGTGCTACCTGTCACGGTGACTGTTTAATAGATTTAACAGTAGCCTGCTACATAAAGGGTAAGGGAGGAACTTTCAGTCTTCCAGATGTCAGTGCAAGCCTTCATCCTACATCTCAACAAAAGTATTTTGTATCTGTTTAATGGCAGAATGTTCATTTGCTGTTTGTTGGGTTTTCTAAAGCTCATCTTGACCTCATAGTGTTCTGTGACCTTGAAATGAATAGACAAGCATACGCTTGCTGAAGTGTTTCTCTTTCATTTGTGTTCATTAGCCATTAATGTCAGAGTTCATCCTGTTTTCTCATGTTACATGCTGCTTTTCAAAAAGAGAAATTCTGTTAAATGTTTAAAATATTTCTTTCATAGGACAAGATAAAGTACCATTAGTTTGGTTTTTTTCAAGTGGTTCATAGTTCAGTGTTGCAATGAGCAACTTCCTAATTAGAGGACACCTATCCTACTGGGCATTGTCTCAAAATGGCTGAAATTTATTTTAGCTGCATAAAATATTACTGCATCAACATGTGTTTACCAAGCTGCAGTGATAACAACTGACATTTATTCTGTCCAGTGTTCAAAATACTCTTTTTGCCATCTCTAAATGTGGTGGCAGTATTGGCAGGGTGCGTATGCGGGTACTTGGACCACAAAAAGACACCTTGCACCAGATTTTTTTATATTTATTAGTTCAATATTCTGGCTTTTAAAGATGTTGGGAGGGGCAATAGGTGGTTTGTGCTTTCTTTTATACTTATATTCAGGGGAAAGCAATTTTTAGCATTAGACCGTGAATTAGCTGTTGGTTCTGCCTTTAGTGTTTAATGACAAGAAGGCTTAAACTTTATGTAGTGTTAAGTGAAATGATAAGGAAACTTCACTCTTGTGTTTGTGTGATCTGTGTGGAAGTTTGGTGAGTAAGGACAGCATGGCTACTTTCACATACATACAGTCATTCCCTCTTCGTTTGCTCCTCTTTTATTTTGTGAACTGAACGATACAGCCCTTATACCTACAACGTGGTGGCTTTTCTTTCCTTCAAGCTGAACTGTATGCAGACTGCACAGACCAAATAACCCTGTGTACTGCATCTCTTTATTCACTAAGTAAATAACAGTGTTACTTGAATCGCAGCCAGAACTTTTTTTGCAGGCCTAACTGTTGCTCTGATTTAATCTGGTGGGACCTGCCTGTCCCAGATGCCAGTTCTCTTTGTGTAGTCAACCTCAACTGGCCCCACATACCCCGAGTGGAAGTAATGAAGCACCTTCAGTGCCGTGCTCCAGTAGCTACTGCTGTCAGGTTGGTTGAGGGAAGAAAACCTGCCATACATTTTTAGGTCTGCTTCCCTGTGCTCATGGAGTGCATCTGAATGGGATGGTTCCCAGGCTTGGCAAACTCTTCAGCTGGGATGTAAAATTTGCATTACATTTCCAGATGACACGATCTACTCCCCAAACTGGCAAACTTAGTCCAGCAATTGTTTTGAATAATTTGCTGAATAACCGGTGTTGTTAATGACAAAGGACTTGCATTTTGAGGGGTATAGAGGTGTGTAAATGCACCAATGTGCTCACATGCCCACTCTGCTTACTGTACAGCACCTATAAAATATGTATAGAGAGTCTTTGCTATATAAATGCAACAGTCATTTGAGAGGCAAATACCATGTCTTTCCATTCTCAAGTTAGACTTTCATAACTCATGTTTATTGTGTTGAAAGCTATGGTTGTTCCACAGTAGAAGGAAAAAAATACTACTTCATCTCTGCAGTAAGGTATTTTTACAGTTTAGTGCATGGTGACTTGTGTAGTATTTTTTGACATTTATCAACACATACAGAAGACACAAACACTCAGACAGTGATAATCATGGTGGTCAACTGGATGGAAAACTTATCTTTGTAATCATCAGGCACGGATTCTGCCTGGGCTCAATGTAAAGATAAAATCACAGAATTTATCTGTCACCTGGTAAAACATGGGAGAGAATTGTTATTCCAGAAGAAGCCACTAGTTCTGATTACTTCTATGTTGTGTATTTCTTTTGTCCTGATTAGGGGGGGAGAAACAATTAAAGACAATTCTTTCTATCTTATTTTCTTCTTAGAACGAACTGTATGTTTGTTGTCTGGTTGTCTGTAAGCTCATGAATGCTGACTTCAAATAAGGATGCCAAATCATCAGCTGGTTTTGAAATTTAAGGCCACCTTCGGCATTATATTATACCAGTTTGTTATTGGGCCTTATTTGAGAATTTTCTAAAGGACACCGTTACATGTGGAATTGTCTTAAAACATACTTTTCTATTGCATAATTAAAAATACTTACACACGCACCAAAATTGAAAATATACTTTTTACCTTTTGGTTTTAAAACTGTCTGCTTTCCTCTGTCCTGTGTTCCTATAGTGATTCTGATTGATTGCAGTGGCACTTGGTGGTGACAGAAGAGTGGATCACCTGCAGTCTGCTCAGCTTGCCTCTGGATTTAGCCAATAATCTGGTCCCTTGGATGGGAACTGCATAAGCATTGCTGATAGCCTTTTTATTCCCGCCCCCCCCCCCCCCCCCCCCCCCCCCCCCCCCGCCTTTTTTTTTCCTCCTCCAGCTTCTGATCTTGTTTTAAACAGGTCACAAAATCTGGGGAAATGCTTTTGCTGAGACTGTTTAGTGTAACATGGCTGTTAGTAATTTGGAAGGAACTTTTCATGCATGTTGCTGGTTTATAACTTCTTAACCATTTGCAAAATCAACCCTTGTATTTTCCTGTGTTACTTGTAGAAAAACCTGTCAGCATTCAATGGCAGCATCTAAAAAACAAAGTGTTCATCCACTAAGTAAGGAATGGACTGGGCAGTATTTTTTAAAGAACTAATTTGTTTCCACTGTAATGGAGAATATAAGATCCAGTGGATAATCTACTCTCACCTGCAACATTGTGCTTAGTTTTAGGTACTGTTTTTTAAAAAAAACCTGGGGGAGAGAAAAAAACTTCCACATGCTGGTGAATTATAATATTTGGGAACTGATGAAAAGAAGGGGACTTTCTTAGAGATATACAAAACTAAATTTTCAGGCAAGGTAAAGTGGGGGATTTGGTTTTTTAGAGAAAAAAAATCAAAAACTTTGGACCTCCAGGGCACCTTTTTTTTTTTTTTTTTTTTTTTAAAAAAAAAAGGGGGGGTGGGGCAAAACAGACTTGGAGAAGTTTTGTAGAGCAGTATATCCAACAAAAATGAACTCCTGTTCAGTAGTTGTGCTCTTTGCAAGCCTTAGATATCATCAAGAGTCAGATCCTTCTGGAACTTTATAGTCTGATCTAGCATAAAACGTATATATGTTTTTGCGGCAGGTAATTTCACTTCTAGTTGATGAAATTAGGCAAAAAGGTTGAAAGGTCAGTCTACTACAGATTTCGACTATGCTTGGCCTTAGTATGGATGTGTGGATGAGGCATCACAAGGAAAATCTTTAACACACTTGCATTTGTGCAAATGTTCCATTCTGTTTGGGGGTGTAACATATTACTACCGCAAAGAAAACATAAGCCTTACAGCTTTCATATGCTTCACTGGGAAAAGTGTCGTCTTATCCATTTTCCGCAGGCTGCAGTGCTTAATGCTTAATTCTTAATATAAACTGTATTTAAGAAAGGATTACAGACTGTAGCAGTCTGTATATGTTGGTAAAAAAAAAATACTGAATTTTATCACCATTTTTCCATTCAGAGAGGTTAAACAGTAAATAAAGTATTGAGAATCTGGAAGACATGCTGTTGGTCAGCTGATGAGTGTTTGTTGGTAAATTATATTACAATAGCTTATGTTTAGATTTCTCCAGGATTTTTTCTGTAGTTTAAGTGTTCATTTTATCTACAAGAACTGGAGAATTAAACAAAAAACCCATGGAGGGCAAGAGGTAAGCCACCTACTCTGGAGTGTCCCTACATTTGCTATTTGGTATGTGAAAGTGAGCTGCTGTTACCTCGTTTCATGTATGTTAACTTGCCTTCTGTATGAGTTTATAAGCATCGTTTCTGGAGCTGTCTACAAACCATGCAGAATGGTTTGCTTTTGAACAAATCTTTCCAGAAACTAAAACGGCTGTATCCCAAGTAAGATTTGATAGGTGGTGAGGCAAGAGTGTAGGTCAACTCTAGAGCCTGTTTGCCATGACATGTGATATCTTCTAAAATTTTGGTGACCTCCTAAGCTTCGTAAGAGTCAAGTAACATTGTTATCACAAAAAAGCATCTTTAAGTATGAGAATTTACACCACGTTCCTGAGGCTATTGAGTGTTCCAGACCAGTTCATGTTGGCTAATGCAGAATACCAGATGTCCCTGATGAGCAGATCTGGGAAACCATTTGGCGGTAGCTAGTAGAAAATATTACCAGGCACAATGGTGTCGCAGAATTTCTGCCCTTCTTTGGAGTTTGTGCATTTCATATCCTCTCTGAAGGCTAGAGGTCTGAGCCAACATCTGTTGCTCCAGGCTACCAAGCATTAGGATATTCCAGGGAGAAAGAATTTACTTGCAAATAGAAGAATGAAAATGGAGCTGTGAAGAATATAATGTCTGAGTGTTAAGTAGTTGTAATTAGCTGGGGCACCTGCTTAGGAAAGGGAGTCATTGGTTTCTAGCCCCTTTTCCAGGGTTTATCCGTGGCTTTTATTCTCTCATATTCTAGCACAGTCATGTAGAGCAGAGATGGTGCTTAGGGCTCCCAACTGCCAGCAGCTTCTGCAGCTTCTCTCCAACACTGCTTGATTCCGTTAACAATTCCCACATTAGGCACAAAGGTGCCTAAATTATGTTCCTCCCTCCCTTCTTCAACTTTTGCATTTGTCTAGTCTCACTTTGTAGCATATATCTCACATGTTCTGGAGAAAATCATAGGTGATTTTACTTGCTCTTTTCCCACCCAGACTTAGCATTTCCCCAAATACTTTTATTAGAGGATAGTCACAAATTCCCATTCTGTTGTAAAATATAGCCAGATAAAGTGTTCCAAATCCAGCAAGACTATAGCTTTCTCAAAATAGACTTCAACTACAGTACAACACTGTTCTGGAAAAGCAAGCTACTGTGCAGTCGGCTCCCCCCCCCCTTCCTTTTCCTCTTGTTCTTTGATGCCAAAGATAACCTAAGTTCTTGTTTTTATTATGAAAATAAATATAACAATGATTAAAATGCATTCTAAGCTTGAAAATGAAGGCCTCTTATACCAGGCATATCCAAATATGAACCTTTAGTGTTACAGCTTTTTTTCTTTATGGAAGGTGCTGGGCTGTTTGTTCTGTTAGACGTGATGGTTTTCCAGAGCTAAAATTAACATTAGGATGGGCTTAAAAAATTAGCTGGAAGGTGTTTTTGTGCCGTCCTTGGAAGTTGAGTACTCAGTCTTTTGTGTTGAGCAGTGAAATAAGATAAATCACTCCCATGAATACTGTTCTAGGTTATTTCTATAGCGTGTTCCGCCTCAGCGAGCAGTAACGTGCAGGTCAGGAGCACTTTCTTTATGGCTCTGTGTTGGTTTTTGGGGAGGGGGGACCGCAAACAGCTGTGTGGCGACTGTGTGCGGGTGGTCTCCATGTCATCTCACTGTGGTTGTGCTGTATGCCTCTAAAGCCAGAAGAGGGAGCACAAATGAAGTCCTTGTTTGTAGGTTAGATCCGTGAGGCTGATCTGGAGCCTTGGAAGTACGGAGGTCACACATGTTAAGTCGGAATGCCTTACTCCGTTAGATGCGTGCATGTAAAGAACGGGAAATAACGAGCCTGCTGTTGGCTGAAAAAGGCGAGGAAAGGGGCATGGAGCCTGTGGAAGAAGCAAGATGACTAGGAAAAACTGAGCCTCTTTGAGGCCTTTTAAAGCATATTATTATGTCTTAAATGATTTACTAAGCCTGCTATTTGAAGTTAAGTTCAGTGAATTTGGTTTGTAAGATCACCAGTGTTTCTTATGAATCAAGAACGGTTTGTGTGTCATTGTACAGACCAAATACACAGACATGTGGACTTTATTCAAATGTGCTTATTCAAATGTGGTTTATTAAATATAGATGTTGGGTCTTATTGTAGATCCCTTATAGCATGTTTGTAAGAACTTTTATTTTTTTAAATAAGCATGCTGACTTTTAGGGTTGCTATTTTTCAAATCTATGCATTTATATGTACTTTTAGAAATTATGTATTTTCTTATGATAATATGCAAACGTGTGATGAGCATAGGTTGTATTGAGAGTAATCACTTATGACAAATATGTAAGGACAGCTAGGTGTTGATTGCACTTTGCAAATTGGACTTCTTGATGTAGGCAATTGGTAATTTGGTCGCAAAGACCTGTTGACAGATATGCAAACTGCTTCCTACTCAAATTAGGAGACCTTTCAAGAGTACAGTCATCTGCTGAGTGTTTTCTGAGACTTTTTAACTTTGGCTGCATTAGCTTGGTTCAAGAAGTGTGATATAGCTGAATGATACTTTGAAAAGAATAATTAAAAAAAGCAAAGCCACAATCTTATTAGCCTTTTACATTATTTGGGGTTTGGTTTCGTTTTGTTTTTCTGTTTGTTCTTGGGGTAGAACTCCAAATTTCATGTCTGCAGCTATTTGCTTTATTACCTTAGATGTGCCATTTCCAATGTTATGCTCATAGACTTAACAAGCTAATCCGGGAGACTAAAGCAGAACTGTCATTTTGAAACTACGCAGCTGAAGGTTCTTTGAAATCAGTTTAGAAAGCTCCAAGACTATTTTTGTTCCCTTTTTAATTTTTAGAGAAGATGTGTTGACTTGTTATGCTGTTAGTGATCCCTAGAAGGGATGTTATGGAAAGGTTGCCTCTCCAAGTCCACTGGAGGTTAGACCCCAAATGGACATGATTTACATTTAGGAACTGTGCCAGCCTGAAAGCTTGTTGGGGATGACTAGGATGTCCCTTTTTCTGAGACATATTTTTCTTAAACTGTGTAATACTGAATTTGGTGAAAGTATGCTTTAGTGCTTAAGTGAGGAAAGATGATCCATTAGAACTGCAGTCCATGCCAACATTGCAAGATATAACAGACAGGCACCATTAAATTAGGAGTGTTAGAATAATTCTTGTCTCTTCATACAGCTTTCTTACTGTCACTCTCAGAAACTTCTAGGACTGCAGAATATTTACATGTGCTGTGCTCTACAAAAGCTGTGCTCCTACAGTGTGATCATTTGCTCTTCTTGTCTGCTTGGGTTGCTGTGTTAGAGATTGAGGAGGAGATGATTAAAGCATAAATGTGAAATCATTTCTGTTTGTTTGTTTGTTTTTCCCTTTTAGAGGACTGAGGCTATGAAAGATCTCTGGTGACGTGCCAAGTGATATATTGGTGGCCCAAGGAGGTATGATGGGCCACTCCTCCCTTGGGATTCCTGTACCCAAATGGCCCTAGTCCTATCAGCACTTCGAGGTTTGCATGTCAGGATGCATTTGGTCATCCCTATAGCAAGACAGTGCTGAGCTAATGACAGCAAATGGTGGTGACACAGGTTAATTTGATATCCTCTAGCAAGTAAATGAAATCATATTATTGTCACACCGGTTGTGCACATGTTATATATCATGTTTTGCCATAGAAGACCCAGAAGACCGCTTCCAAATTTATGCAACGTGATGGTACCTTCGAAGTACTAACTTACAAGTAACTGTGGTTAGGTAATAAAATGTCTTGTTTATGGGAATTTAAAGGTTTCAGCGTTGATTGGACTAGAAAGGTTAATTGATGGGCTGCCAGCTTTAGAGTGAGTTTTGGCTCCCATCAGGTCAAAATGCAATTGCAAGTGTTTCTTGAGGGGTCTTGGAGAAAAATCCTGGTGTTTCTCAAGCCAAAAGATAAGAATGATGCATGACAGAGGGATTAGATCTTCTACTCTCTTTTTCTCCTCATTTCAATGTTTTCTGAGAGAGGAGAGTTACCAGTTGTCTTGTTTTTAAGGCATTCGAGTGAGGATTCTCTGAGGAATAGTAGGTTGTGTAGACAGAGATGCAAGAATATTCTTGCATCTCTGAGTATAGGAGCAAATTCTGTGAACTTCTGTTGTCTCTGCTTAAATATATATTGATTTGAAGGCATTGTGGAAGCTGACTAGACTGTAAACTGGGGACATACTACCTGAACAGGGAAAAAGGTGTGCACTATAATATCTGGGCAATGTGTTCATGCTCTTTCCTGTGTTGATTTATCCCATTAGTCTGATGGCATCCTTGTACCTGTTTGTTTCGCTGGCCTCTATTGATCTCCTCCTTTTTTTAAATGGCGGGTTCTTGGATTTTCTAAAGATCAGAATGTAGGTAAGTTCAGCTGTTCTAGAGTTGCTACTTTTTTATTATGCTATATTTTTCATAAAGCAGTTTTAACAGGGTGGTGTCTTCCTGGATCAAGTTATTAAGTGGCTGCTGGACGTTGTCTTCCAGTTACTGCTGAAGAAGGCACTGGTGTCTGTATGGCCTCACATTGCTTGAGGTTGTTGGGCTCTTATAATTGGTGTCAGTTACTTTTGTGCCCTTTCCCTATGTCCTCTGAAGGTCAAAATGATCTGTGTCATTTTACGTTCCATTTACATTTGAAAAGTAAGTCTTACTGAATTAGTACAGTGAACTAGCAGACTTGGAAGGATTTTCTAGAGAATGAGGATGCAGGAGGATGTAAGATTTTGTAGGTCTTATGTTGATCTCCTTTGCAGAGAGACAGGTCTGGTAGGATCTGGTAGGGGAGGAATGAGTTGGATTGTTGTTCTCCTCAGCTGGTGCAGCTTGAAGCTGAAGAAAAGATTTTTATCTGCAGTCCAGCTGTAGGCTAGTAAAGCAGCACTATTTTTTTAATAAAATGGTTAGCCTGAGAATTTGCAGCATAGCTTTACTTTCATTCTCATCTTCAAACAAGGACATCCAAGCTTATGTGCTCTCAATTTAAATTCTCCGTCTTCTCTGGCTCTGATTTGGAAGTAGCATGTGTGCCTTAAGCATCCATTCTTTGCTTCTCAATCTTATTTTGCAGAATTAATACCACTTAGTTAAAAATAATTCAGACCCTGCCTGGAAAAATAGCTCTACATCCCAAAAAAGGCCAGGAGTCCACTAAAGATCTTGATGAAGAAGCAGTGGGGAGACAGTACTGAACACAATGGAAAAGACATTAATTTAATGCACGCAGAAAATCCTGTGGTTTATATGGATTAGTATTCAAGGCACAACTTGCAATGTCTTTTTTGATCCTGAATATATGTAGTAGCAACATCAGCTACAGGCAGGTAGAAACCGAAGTTTTAGACTGAATTAGTAAGATAGCTGAGGAGGAAATAGCAAGGCAAGTGGAAATGATAAGGAGATAGAGGAAAATGACCAGTGGGAAGAAAAATGAAATCACTTATCCTTAGAAAGAGTACACCTGTTCTTGTCCTGCTTGTACTCACTGGTAGCAGCCTTTTAAAAGTAACTGCTATAAATCACCTGAACTGCAACAGGTTATGCTAAATTGCTCCAGCTTTTACAAAACCTTTCTTGTGAGATCTTGCCTCAGAAGCATTCCTAGGCAGAGTACTGGTGAGATGTGCTTGTTTGTACACATTTTTACTACCACTTTAACAAGAAATGTTGGCAAGCCCTGAAAGAAGACTAATTACAGCTTTGCCGTGGAGATCTTATTACGGTTGTAGATGACATTGGCTTTTGTTTTTGGAGCAAAAAATAGAAATTAGTGTGAAACTGTTAGGCAGGAAGCAGGGACTGCATTGTGGCAATGGCTCTTAAATTATTACTTCAAGAATGTCACTTGCTGGTGATTCAGGATACAGTGATGACAGGGGAGGGTTATTCCAGATGGATGAGAAAGATTAAACAGCATGCAGAAGAAATGAGAGAAATAAATGCATGTTGGGAAGAGAAATAGCAGGGACAGAATGAGTGTTTAAAGAGAATGAGATAAAAATCAACCCGTTCCTCAGTTTGAGGCCAAGTTGGCACCCCCTTGACTCATTAAACTGTTCTTTTGAATCCAGAAATTGGCTCTACAAAATGTCACCTTATCAAACAGCAAAAGGACGTTAAGAGAGAGGGTCAAGGCCAACAAATGATAAGCAAAAGCTCTCGCTATTTTAGTTCTGCCCATTCAATGTGACTTTAAGTTGGAGACTTTATTTAACTGATTTGTGTTTGCTGATGTTTGTATATATACTCTACTTCCATTCTTAATTGTCATCAAGCAGGATGGTAGTTTAATCTTAATGTATACAGAGTGGCTGAGGATGGAAGGGCACTGCTGGGGGTCATCAGAGCAGGGTCAGCTACAGTAGGTTCCTCAGGATTGTGTCCAGTTGGGTTTAGAATTAGGGAGATAGAGACTCCACAGCCCCTCTGGGCAACCTGTGTCAGTGTTCAACTGCCCTTGTTGTAAGAAAATGTGTGCTTTTTCAAATGTTTATGTGAAATTTCCTGTTTTTAAATTTCTGCCCGTTATCTCTTATCCTCTTACTGGGCACCACTGAGAAGAGCCTGGCTCTGTCTTATTTACTCTCCCCCTCGGGTATTTATACACATGCGTAAGATCCCCGGGAGCCTTCTCCTCTCCAGATTTAGCAGTCCCAGCTCTTGCTTCTCATTGTTTGTCAGATGCTCTTAATCATCTTTGTGGCTCTTTGCAGGACTCACTCCACTATGCCCGTGTCTCTCTTGTGCTGGGGAGCCAAGAACTGGACACAGCACTCCAGATGTGTCTCAATGCAGGGCCAAATACAGGGGCAGAATCCCCTCCCTTGACCCGCTGGTGTTGCTCCTCCTGAGCTTGAATGTAGATATTTCTGTATACGGAAGTATTTTGTGAGGCACTCCAATACTTCATGGGAGCTTTCACTTCAGAGTTGTCATGCCGCAAACCAGGGCAGTGCTGCGTGAGCTGGCAGCGTTTTCCTTGGATTGCCCTGCTACTCTCGTGCCACGTGTTGACTCTCCAGGTAGCTGAGAAGAAGCAGCAACTTGTGGTTTCAGCTTCTGCACGTGCTTAGCTGCCTCCAGGGAACCTGCAGTACTTGGATCCCCCCTTCGGAAGTGGGTTCCAGGGGGTGTGAAGTGGAGAGACATCAGGGATCTGGGGGAGGTGAAGCACTGACGCAGCTCAGCACTGGTGGCAGTGCTGTGGAGGGAAGGATTAGCCTGACTTTGCCATTTAAAATTCTCATGGCCCGTGAACTTATTTTGAGCAGTGCTGGCCTGCCTGTGAGCAAATTTTTACTTATCTCAAAGTATTTGGAAAAGACTTAAAATTCTTATTCTTTTGTGATTTATTGCAATATTGAGGTTTGCATCCCAAGATACATCCTAACAGTGTCCCTCTGGGCCAGACCAGTCCATTAATTGGTAGTATATTTGCTATAGGCTTCTGTATTTCTTTTTTTTTTTTTCTTTATTTCTTTTTTTAAAAAATTTTATTCATAGCTGGTATGCTTTCCCTTCCATCTTCATTGGGACTTAATGTATCTTTGCCTTTACTTCAATTTTTCTTTTTATCAATCAGAGTTCTGTTCATTTGCTTTAAATTCATCCCAGCAAAAAAAATCCCCCAGGAAAATAGTTGAGGGATTTACAGAAGTTATCACTCAGGTTTGCATAGAATTGGGAATTGGGCAAGAAATTTTTCCAAAACATTTGGGTTTACATTTGGAAGAGAAAGATTCTTCTGTCGCCCCCTTCCTGGTTTGTTGCAGGATTCATGTATTTGCTACTTTTTAAAGAATCTTGTTTTTTCAAGAAATAAAAAATAGACCTTGTTGGGAAACCTGGAAGTGCTGTATGATAAGAATGTCCATTTTTTTCCTAACTGTTAAAAACATTTTCTGCAGTGCTCAGTGAAAACTAGAACTACTCTGAACAAGCACTAAGCAATTTCTGCATATGTTATGTCAAAACTGGCAAGTAACAATGCAGAGCAAAATGTTGACAGAGCAACCTTGTCTTTACTTGCACAGTCTTTGGGGGTTTTTTGTTGGATATTTTTTTTTGTGGGTTTTTTTTTTTTTCATGACACTCCTGTATTTCTGTGTGTGCAGGTGGGATAGTGCTTTGACAAAGATCATCCGGCTGCTCAATATTTCATTTTGCCCGTGCCACCTCTGGTTCAGATTACCTGCATGCTCTCCATGTTCTGCAGTGGGTGCAGAATTGCTCGTTTGCTCAAAGCTGCTCTGTGGTACTCATCACTGTATCTGCATACTTAAAATTCTAATGAATTTATTTTACACTGCTGCTGTACGATTAGGCAGCTTTTTATTATCTGTTTACAGGAAAGAGAATTGAGATATGAAATGATTAAGGCAAAACAGGTTGAACGTCTAGGTCTTCATGTGCAATATGGAACATGTAGATCTGATTTTTCATGGCGCTGGACATTTTTGTAGCCCTCTCCAAATAATGAGAGCAAACCTGTTGTGTTGTTTTGGTCAAGTCTGGTCTGTAATTTATCTTAAAAATATTTATTTTCCATTATTTAGGCAAATACCAGAATCCTTCTTTCTGCCAGAGATGGCTTTGTGTGGGTGTTCGGCCATCTTTCCTTTATGTGGTCAGCACCTTGTTACCTCTGGAGTAGTTGCAAGTGCTTAGCATTAGAAAAAGCCTCAACTCAGCACCTGCAAAGCACAAGCCCCACAGCTGTAGTTTGTCGATGCTTTGGCTTAAGTGATTTGGGAGATCCAGTATAGTAGTCCTGCTTATTCTGTGGACCTAGATGTTTTTGTGTGTTGCAGTTTTTTTTTTTTTTTTTTTTTTTTTTTTTTTTTTGAAACATGGCAATCTAGGAAATGGTGGCATTTCATATTTTGGTGTCTGTCTGTACAGTTACTGTATATATATATTCCTCATTCTGAGTGGTTGGTTTATGTTATTAAACACATCCTCTGTTATGGGGAATAACTAATCTTTTCATATGCGGACTCTGTTGTATGGGCCCACTCTGCTTGTGGGTTTTTTGTGTGTTTTTTTTTTTTTTCTTTTCTTTTTTTTGTGTTTTTCCTTTCTGAGAAGCAAATATTTGAATATAACCAGAGAGTGGCAGTTACTGGCCTAACCGTAGTGATCTGGCTGATGAAAGAAATAAGATTATCCTGTTGCACTTTCAGTCCATCTCTATTGAATCATAAGATTGAAAATTTCATCAATTGGCTGTTACCTTCTGCTTCTATGATTGAGATAGAAAATGTAGGAGTCTGGTGGACTTCACAGCTGTTCACAATTGCATCTTTTGACTCCAGTCTTTTCCCAGCTTTAGTTTATTTCCAGCTTCTACCACTACTAGAGTTCTTCTGTCCTGTCCTTCCCCCTCAACAGGTATCTGTTTCACTGACACTTCCACACTACTTTTTCCTAACCCCCATTTGTGTTGGCTGCCTCTGCCATCTCGTCTCGTCTCTGCGTGCCAGCGAGCTGCTGTTGCAGCACTGTGTGCTCAGTTCTTGTGCCATTCGCTGCAGTGGCTCCCGGTCAAGATGATGAACAATCGTAAGTAAAATCCTGCTCAGCTGCTTCAGCTTACAGGTGGAGCACCCTCAGCTGCTGTTTGGGACCAGTGCATGCTTTCCTCAATGGATGCATGGACGGCAGGTAAGGAAGGGTATGTGATTCCCCTTCATTTGCAGTCAGGAGAGAACAGAGCTGCAGTCTCCCCAAAAGGATGGTTATCAGTAAGATTCTGTCTTGCCAACTCTTTTTTTGTTTTGTTTTGTTTTGCTTTAAAAAGGCTGCTAACTTAATTACATTTTCAGGAGAAAAGCAGCCACGCTGGTTCAGATCAAGGAGCCTAGTTAACAAATTGTCTTTACCTTAGATAGAATTAAAAGTCTGTAAGCAAAGCTGTGTGTAGTGAAGTCCTGAAGTACTTACTGGGAAGGGGGACGAGTGTGGAAAAGCACAAAAATATTCTTGCTTCCAAAAATCAACTGTGGAAGAAGGGATATGGTGAGGATGGAGAAGCCTGTTATATTTTGATATATGTATGATGGAAGTCTGCAATAAAATGCAGACTCTGTTGCACGGACCCACTCTGCTTGGGTTTTTTTGTGTGTTTTTTTCCTTTCTCAGAAGCAAATATTTGAATATAGCCAGAGGGTGGGATTTACTGGCCCAACCATAGTGATCTGGCTGACGAAAGAAATAAGATTATTCTGCTGCACTTTCGGTCCATTTCTTGTTTTCTGTTTCCATGGATATCTCGGATTCAGGAAGAGGGGTAATGTAGAATTAGCATTTCCCAATATATGAATAACTATACCAGAAAATTCCTGTTGAGCTCAACAGCTGATTCCTTCTTTTTAAAGAATCTGCATTGTAGCTTCAGTACCATATTATTAGCAGGAGGACTGTAGTGATTTATTATCCCTAACATTTTTGCAGTATGAAGTAATATGATTTAATAGCACACTGTTGTGAATTACATGGAAATATAAATCCAATACAAAAGTTATCAGTAGCATCCTGTGTAGGGCAAAACTCAGTGCAGGCATTTGGCTTTGAGTTCTGCTGGTTGTGGTACTTAATTGTGGCCATCACTGTACTTCCTCTCACTGGATTAGAAAACCATACCTGTTACTGGAAAAATACTGCAGCACGTAGAATGATTGTTGTGGTGTTATACATGTTTAAAATCTGGTTGAAATTGAATACTATAATTACTCAGTTTTGTTCAGAGAAGAAGGTTTTATCTTTTATTACATAAGTATTCACGGATCTCAGAGTATGTTCTGTGACCTTTTGGGGTTATTTGTCTTGTTTCTTGTATGCACTAGAGCTTGTGTGCTTTAATCTGTGTTTGCTGAGAAGCTGCCAAATTGCCTCTTCTCTTCTGTGCCAATCTCTCTTTTTTGTGTGTGTGTAATCCATGTTCTCATTGATGTATTAAAGCTTTTGTAGAAAAAATGTGAGCCATCTATATCAGTATTTGCTTATGAATCATATTTTATGGTATATTCGTTAAATATATGTTAAGACCTTGTAAACACTGAGCTAGTGAATATAAGAATATATACTTAGCTGAGTGTTTAAATGTGCTTTAGTGTGTTAGGATGGGTCAGATGTGGTGCCTTTTTCATGTGTGTTCCCTCAGTTTGTTAATCTGGGGCTTTCAGATCCATCTACGTAAAGCGTTGACAAATTGATGGAGATTAAATAAATCCGATTTATTCAATTTTCTTGGGTGTAAGTAGGTCTGAAGGACTGAGAACAACAAGGAGGCTGCTTGTGGTACAGAAAGTCTTTTGAAACACAGGAATAACTAACTGTTGCTGATAAGAGATCTGATTCTGCACCAGAGAATTGAATGAAAAAAAACCCCATTGACTTCAGCATTGCTAGGGCTTGTATGAATGAAGACAGTGCCAAGAGTTGATGACAGGCAGGGCATCCACTTTCAGATCTTAAGTACTGATGTAAAATCAGAAGTTCACAATTAAAGAATTCCATGTGAGACAGACTTCTTTCCACAATTATATCAATAGCAGTTTCAAAACTGTTTTGCTGCTTAAGTTTGCCCGCTCTGCTGTCTCTCTCCATATGAATGCTAGTGGCAAAAAAATGTCAATTTTTTCCTGAGTTTGTAAAACATTTGCCTAGGTGATTTTGAGGCCAGTATTGCTGGAATACAGCTGTCTAGGTGAGGAAGGAAAGAGCAAGACAGGTCAGGTGGAAGATATCATGTAGAACAATGATACATTAGGTTATGCTGAATTATTTCACAGTGCAGTTTTGTTGTTAGTCAAGACTTTGCTTCAGACATTTCTGAGAGGCAGAATGTTTTATTTGTTAAAATGTAAGAAAAATGTATGTTTTAAGAACTACTGAAATTAGCCAAGATATTTACTATGCATATACACGTATATGAATTCCTCTCTTTTTCTTATTTATAATGTATTTAGAGAGTCTTCCTCATTGGTATAGTATGTTATGCTAGAAGCCTCAGGTAGAATCACAACCCCCTTTTTTATCATGCTGTACAAATAATTTTGCATTTATAATGAGGCAAAAATAACCCAGTAGGCTAAAATACTGATATAAAAACCTGCGTGTAGTTGGAAATGTTACTTTTTCCTTAAAATCTTGGTATCTCCGATCTCCCGTAGCGTGTTCCTTTTCTTTGACTGCTTTCTCGACCTCTGATTTTGGGCAGGTTGTGTGAGGATGTATTCCAGTTAAGTGCAGTCTGTTCATGAAAACATGATAATGTTTCAGCCCCATAATACACTGCCGTGGGCAAGGCACTGAGATTCCAAAAAGATGTGGACCAGTTGGTTTAGGGGAAGGAAACAGATAATAAGACATCTAACAAAAGTGACCTTTTGAGAAGTCTGAACAAATCATGCTTATTTACTGATGGGAGAAACGAATTTTCAAATATGTAAAAGACTGATGCCAGGAGGGAGGCAATAATCTCCTTTTTATTCATAGTGGGTAGGACATGAAGCTTAAACTGCAGCTAAAACAATGTGGGTTAGGTATTAAAAAAGGGCAAACAGAAAACAGATGAAGGAAAGGCAAAAAACTTTCAAGTGGCAAGAAAAGTGAGTGCAGGAATAGATCGCCTGGAACTCTGGAGAACAGATTGTACAAATCTCTGTCTGGATTGCCTTGGAACAGGGCTTGGGCTACTTGACCTCTTCAGGTTCTCTCCTGTACCCTCTGTTTTGTCATGTGTCGTCCCCGTCCGTTGCCCCCCCCAGATTTGGACTTGTATTCCTTAAGGATCCATACCCTCTGTAAGTCCAAATTTAGTATGAATAAATGATACTCCCAAGTTCTGAGTTCTTTATTTGCAATAAAATTTTGCAATCCTGTAAGCCCTGCGGTCCCATGGTTGTTTGTATTTTGGTATTTATGCTCTTCAAATTGGGATCAATTTTGTCCAGTTTCTGCTTCTGTATGCTTGAGGAGTAGCTGTTTACCTAATGGAATGGTTTCTTACAAAGCAATCAAGAAACAATTCTGTTTCAGAGGCCAGTTCTGCTTCTTGATTAATCTCTTTTCAGATGCACCCTCAGAGTACAGGTGGTGTTAAGGAGGAGATGAATATCTGGAAAATGCCAATTTAGGGGCATAAGATGCATTTACATTCAGTCTGGGAATATACTTGCCGCCTGTGAGTCAGCAGTGTCAAACAACTATGCAGCAGAAAAGAAAATGATAAAATAAAAAGGACAGAAGTGACAAAATGAGTGCAAATTATGTAATCAATGTTTCTCCTTTTATCAAAATAGTTATTTCAAACCTTAATGAGCTTTGCCAGCCAGCGGTAACATTTTGAAGTATTATATTAATAAGCATTCATTGAATTTTGTTAGTTTTGATATAGCGTTAATTTTCAGTAACACTGTATTAACATCTAGATGACATTTATCACTGCTACTAAGTAGTAGAAGTACTGGAAAAGGTTAAATATGGATTTTAAGATATGCATGAAAAGAAAACCTTTTTATTATATGAAATGAGATCATATCAGTGAAGTGTGTTGCTACTACAAGATGGAGATCCCTTGGTCCTGTGTAGAAGGGCTGGGTGACTTACCGAAAATGGGGTATCTGTTTGTAATGGAGCTATGTGATCCTATGTGGTTTATTACTGCAAATTTATTATCTTGGCACTGATTCATATGCCCTAGCAATTTTAAGTTCTTGCAGGACCATTACATCATCTGGGTTAAACTCTGTATAATATAGGCTCTTTCTGACTTTAGTATTAAATATGTCTGTATTAAGCTAGTACTTACCATAGACTGCATCTTTTAGAAGTGTTTGGTCTTCATTTACAGACATGGAAGGAGAAAGAAGCCACATTTCACTCTAACTTCATCAGTAGTTAATGACCCTCATTTGCTGAAAAATGTAATTAAGCTCTATTTCTAATATGAATTTGTCTGGCTTCAGTTTCCAGGCATTGCCTCTGGTTTCTGCTTCAGAGCTCCAATACTTTATTCTTAGTGAGATGTTTATACTCTCTAATGAAGTAACCTCTCAGTTCTCTTGTTCTGAACGAATCAGACAGCTCTTTAACTCTTGCTGTAAGGCATTTTCTCTAGCTCTTTGTTATTACTGTATCTATATCAATTGTTTTGGTTGTATTTTTATAAAAAACGTTTAAAGGAGAACTGCACACACAGTGTTAACATCTGCCTCCCCAGTGCAATACAACATACTAAAATCAATACTTTTGCTGTTTTCCTGTTGATTTATTGAAGGATAGGATTGTTCTGTGCATCTTCATTTCTGTGTCATTCTAGGAGCACAAGTTCACCTAGTTGCTCACTGGGAATTTTTTTGAGCTGCTCCTCTTCAGAACATGCACAGAGTTCTACAGAATAGGTTAGAATATTTTATGTCCAGCTATAAACTTTATATTTGCTGGAATAAATTAATTTTCCCTGAATAAACCCAAGTCTTTAAATGATTATTCTTAAGTACTAACCTTGCCGGACAGAATTTTTCAGATTTTCTCTCTGTACTTGTTGACAGATCAGTGGTGAAAATGCTGAATATGATTGGATCCGCACCTTGAGTAGAAATGTACTTTCACAATGGCAGCTATTCTTACGAGTTTATGTACTTAATATGGTCTGTGTAGTCCTTTTTAATCAAACTGTGGAAAGCGAAGCCTTCCCCGACCCCTTCCATACTTCCGTTTTTGGAAAGGAAGTAACAGGTTTGAGAGAGCTTGCCTTCCATAATACATCTTTGGCTTTCCTGAAGCCTTTCATGCAAATTTAGTGAAATAGAAGGGAATGTGATAGGCTCAGTGTCCAAGGGCATGGGCTTTTTTTTTTTTGCTTAAAACTATACGTTTGTAACCTCCTACTAGTTGGGGTTCTCCTATGTTTTCTAGTATTAGCTATACCACAACTGCTGATGACGAGATGATGAGCTTCCAGTTCTGCAATTAGTTTGTGTTTAATGAGATGCCAAACAGATACCTGGGATGTAGGATGCAGCAATGTTTGTATTTAAAAAGTGATGAAGGTCTATTTTCATGAGTTCTAATGATGCTTTCGCTGCTTATTGCTGGAGATCTCTTGCAGGTGTCTTCCAAACTGTGTTACAGATGTGTTACCAAATTTGTAATATTCTAATCTGACCTGTATAAAACACTCAGAATACTTCCCTGCATTACTGCGTGCATCAGAGCTCATATTTAAGAAAGTCATCTGAAGTTGCTTTTGAAAATTTGCCTGCAATCATTGCAGTGGCTAACTGCCCTTGCTTAAAGAACCAGAAAAACCCAACTGTTTTCCCTTCTGAATTTGTCCAACTTCAGCTTCCAGGTATTAGGTCTCGTTTGACCTTTGGCTGCTCTAGTGAAGAGTTTGTTTTGAAGCTTTTGTTCCCATAAGTACATGCTACGTAAGGACTGAGGTACTCAATACTCTCTCCTTGGTATAATAAATAAATTTAGTGTTCTAACTTGGTAGTAAGAGATGTTAGTAATTCTTGACGTTCTCTTTTGGCTTTTTAACATTTTGATTTGTGGATGTTGGTAGGGAGATATGCTGTGTCATACTGGAGCCAAATACAGTGATCTCTATTTTTAACCCTCTTTCTGTCTAGACATCTAGTAAGTTACGATAGTCTTCATGCCTATCTACGTACACACCCTAATTATGTAATTCCCTGTAATTCCAACACTTCTGCATAAAATTTCCTTGTATCTGTTCCTACATAGGTAGTTTTTCATTATCCTTGTTGCCTGCGTTGATGTCTTTCAAAAGTGCATGATCCAGATCTGTCCATCAGTGGCATATTCTCTTCCTGTTTACCATTTTCCCCGGTCTCTCTGCCAGCTGTTGCTTGTATCAACAGCAACTGTTTGTCTTTTGGGTCATTGGTAAACTGTTAAATAGCAATGGGCCAAGAACTGTCCTTGATGGGTCCTACTTAGTTATGATTTTATGTTAAATAATGGACTTTTAAAAATTAATTTATTATATTTGTAAATGACGATTTTTTAAATCAAAATAATGAGTGGATAAATAGTTTGTCTCTTGAAAACACCAGATATACTGCATCAATGCTCTTTTCACATTCAGTATTACACTCACCTTTTTTTAGCTGTGGACTTCCTGTATACATTTATTAATTTTAATGCTGGCAGTCATATATTTGGACTTATGCATGTAAATAATTATTTAAGAATTTTAGTAACTTAACATTTGAAACTGCTGTCTCAAAACTAAGATTAACGTGGAAATCTTCATTCCAGTGATGCTCAGAGGAAAGTTTCCATTGACTTCTATGGGGTGCATTTTTTGCATACCTGGCACTACGTATGTGGAGGGTGCGTATCTGGGGACTCTAAATACCATATATATCTAGTTTTGTTTCTATACTTAAATCAGTTTATTGAACAGTTTATTCTAATACTTATCTAGGAAAAGAATATGTCTCTGCCTTTCATGTTGGCCAACTAATGAATAGTGTCTTAAGAAATATTTTGCTTTGTTATGTATTTGAGTGTGATATCCGAAATTGGGAGACTAGGGAAAAATGTTTGCCTTTCCATTCTGTTTTAGAAGCTACCTTGTTGGTTCTCGAGCAAATGTATGTAAATGCAGATGAGCAAACGGGGTTGTGTTAGCAATGACCAATTAAGGGCATTCTCAGTGGGGTCTGTAATTTACTGTCAGTGCCTGTTGGGTTACAGTCCCTAAATGTTGGATTTGGCAGGTTGATTCAGGGTAAAGCTGTGCCAAAGGGCGGTTTGGGGTTCCCAGAGGAGGTGTCAGGGAGATGGGTGATGCCAGGGCTGTGTTGGCTGCCCACTCTTCATGGGAGGTGGCGGAAGGAGCTGTGCTTGGTGTACCTCGAGAGGGTCAGGGCCACCACCTTGATGGGCAGTTATTGGAGCCCTTTTTTTGACCATAAGTACTGGTTGTGGTTTGGTCTTTTTACAATCTGCTTAGGATGGTTTCCCATAAATTGTGTGGCAGCCTACAAATTGAGATGGTAGGGTTCAGCTCTTCCTTCAGCACAAGTAGATTCAAACCCACATGTCCTTCTTGCAGGAGAGAGCCTGTTGTTGTTTATGGGCAGATGGAGGAGGGAGGAAAGGAGGATGCCTTCTGTTCCTTCCTCTGCAGCTGGAAAATGGCAATCAAAAAGGCGAGTCTTGGAGTCAAAGGGAGAGCATACCCATTTTCGGCATGCAGAATAAGCTGATAGTTTATTCAGTGAATATGTAATATGTTTATTTAACAACTAGGTTTTGTTTATATCTTCGACTATTAAATCACTTAAGGTTTGTTATATTATTGTTCTGCTTTATTGCAGTAGTTGCTCTTCAACAATTTCTTGTAAAAGCATTTTCCTGTTTTACAGCATTTTATGGTGGTCGTGCCTTTTTTAGGCCCACATGTGAGTAGAAATGCTTTTTAGGTTTTAGGTTTATTTTCTTTTTTCATTTAGCGTTCCTGTGGATAATATGACTCTTGAGATACAGAATTATATTAAACCCAGAAAACTTTCTTCCAATGTGTTTTAAAAAATAATTTAGAAATGTTTTTATTACCTAACTTGCTATTTACAATAATTCTTATAGATTTGTTACTGATACACTTCATCACTTTTTAAATTTCATAATTGCCAGTTTGTAAGTCACTACCATTAATTTCCCAGTTCTGTGTTGTGTTGGAAAAAATGTAACCTGCTTATGCTTATAAAGAACTTAAAGGTATAGATAAAAAATACGTGAAGCCTCTCCACTCATCTTTTGTTTCTCACATTTAATTTTTTTTACCCATTTTACAGTTTACTTGTAATTATACTCCACATGAATACTTCACTACTGATTGCTTTAGTAGTGGGAGTCACTTATGTGCTTCCATCTGTATGGAATATGACTACTGTGGTGGATTTACTGTATGGAAAGTAGATGTTTAATTCGTGCTGCTTTCCCTTAAACGCCTCTGCCTGCAGGGAATAAGTAGAATAGGAAGACACATTTCATTCAGTTAACCCCAAACCTCATTTTTTCCCTTGCTGTCACAACTTTGGCCATACCTGTCTTTGGGATGCCATCAGTCCTGTTTGCACCTACGGTTCAGCTTGCATGTTCGTGTATTTTGTACTTTTCATGTACGTTGTACTCCTAACATTTGGATGTAAAATACTGCATTATCGACATGCAGCAGCACATGAATATTGGAATAAGTTGGAAGCACGAGTGAACGTTGGTATAAAATGAAAGCCACCAGAAATGTTTGGCTTGCTAGTTTTCATTTTCTTTATCCTTTTTTCAGTTGGACCCACTGTTACGCGTACTGAAATGTGTTACCAAATTTAGCGTTTGATTTCTGTGAAAGACTGTTTGCCTCAGGATTCAGCTGCAGCTTGCTGCTGGAGATGTGGGTTCTGAATGCTTGTATTTGGGTCATTCTTAAGTACACTGGAAAAGCACAGGGAATGAAAAAGCTTTGCTATTGTCTCAGAATAACTTTTAGTCTATGGGTCCTCCTCCCACCTTATGATAAGTATGGATATTTCTGTCACCCTGTTTTTTTTGTTGTGGTGTGGGTTTCTTTGTGTGTTTTTTTGGTTGTAGCATTGGGTTCTTTTGGTTTGTGGGTTTTTTTTGTGTTCTGTTTTAAACTTTTGTGCTATCATTATCTATAATATCTTGAGGATAAAAAAACACCTTCTTTCAGTTGGGAGCAAAAAGTGTTGACACCCACAAAAGTGGGAGCAAAAAGATAGTGTTGATTAACTTTCACAGAAAAGTTCTCTTAGCCAATTATTTGTAAACTCTGGCATTTGAATTGTGTTTAAAGGAACAGCGTTTAAATTCTTATTTCTCAGATAATTATGATACTGAACATATTTCCAAAGCTCAGGCTTTGTGCATAATATGCACACAGTATTAGAGCATGATATTTATTACGTTTTTGTAGGTCCAGAGGGCGGAGAAATCTTCACTACATTTACACTTTGCACCTATCTGAATGATTTCGGTGGCTGAGGGATGAGGGAACATTTTCATCTTAGAGGCAATGGGTTGAGTTTGTGAGGAATGTTTCTGGGAGGAGAGCAAGTATGGACTGAGATACGTTATGATTCAAATTTTGTTAGTAAAAGCCATGTGGAGAAATTGCTAATTTTGAGCTGGTAGGTCAGCTCTGCCAATTCTTTACAACCTGGCAAACTTGTTTCCTGCTAATTGTACATGTTCTAATTACGTTTGAGGGGAAAATTAATTGGAATTGTTCTAGAAATCACATCCAGTAAGGAAGAGCTAGAGAATACAGAGTTTTAAAATTGCTATGTAGCAGCAAAAGATAAAGCAGGGCATGTGACTCTAGGACAGTTTTAAGTGATATGCCAAGGTAGGCAATCTGGACACAGGCAGGGTGACTTTTCTCCAGGCTCTGATGGACTTTGTACATCTGCAAACCCTATGTGTCTTTCCTGGGCGTCAGGAGAGGTGTGTATAATTTTTTTTTTTTTTTTTTTTTTTTTTATCTCTCCCCCCTCCCCCGAGTTTCCAAATTCCTCCTGAGTTTAGCTGATCAAATTAGTTATGCTGCCACAGTGCCAGAAGACTTGCAGGGTTGTACAGGTACAAGTGAGGCTGTGTTTTGTCTTGCTGTGTTTGAAAGGTGGTACAGAAAGAGAGGACCCAGGTTGACTTGTGGATTACTTACATATTTGTGGGAGGAGATTTTTAGAGGAAAGAAAACATTATTTGCAGCGAATCTTGTATACTACAGGTCAGTGAGGCAGTAGAACCTCCAACACCATTAAATCTTCTGAAAATAATTGATCAGAAGGAATCTCTCATGTGGTTTCAGTAGTCTGGGTGCTAAAGTGTTTTGCTGTCCTGTTCAGAAAGGAGAGTGCAAAACAGGTTTGTAGCAGCATGGCAGAGGTGCAGGATAACAATCCTATGCTAAGTAGAAGTTGATTTAATCTTATTAATATAAGGGAAAGCATTTTTAAATGCACTGTTTGAATTCTTCTTCTCGGTTTTTAATTTTTATAAGATTGGTTAAAAATTAATGACAAATGATAATTCAAACTCATTTGGGTTATTGCCTTTTTCAGAAGTTATCACCCATTAGCTAGGATGCATAGGAGTGTGTCCATGCTTACCTACTACAATGCTGTGGATTAATTAACTTAAATCAGAGGTGAGCAAGCTAAGTGCTATGATAAACTGTCTCATGGTGTAGTAGGAGTTTGTGTGCTCCTAGAGGATGTTGACCTGTGTTGGGAGGATGACTCTTCAGTCTGGGCAGTCTTGCCTCTTGGAGAAGGCAAGTGTCACCAGCTGGGTCATCTGTAATCCTCCCAAACTACAGGAAGTTGGTAGCAGGTTCATCTTAAACTGTGGTTCATAGTTCCTTCCTCTGAATGACACATGATGGGGATTGGGAACACTCTATCACAATATCCTCTTTGGTATAAATTACTGAGCAATAATTTAAATCTTCCTGAAGCCAAAAGTATAACTTCAATGTTGTGCAATTTTCTCTTTATATAAAGTTCCTTGCTTTCTCCTCTCCCCTTCCTCCTTGCGAACAAAATAGAGAATGATAAACACAATTGAAAGAAAAGTGCTTTGGGAAATGGAAAGCAGGAGAAACAGATAGAAAGCTGTTTCTAAAAAAAATCAGTATTATCATGGCAACACTGGAGTACAATGTTAACTTGTTTTGCAAGACATTGTCTTAAAGTTGGCCGCTCATCCAAGAGCGGAATAAGGAACTACCCTTTTTAGACAATAAGTCATCTAATACGACAGATTTAAATGACAAACCCCTTTAACCAAAAAATTGCATAAGCAGTTATAGTTTATCTCATCTTTTAAATAAGATATATATGACACATGCTATCGCTAGTAAATATATATTAAGGAGACATTTGTTTTGATGCAGTGTGATGCAGTGATTTGCATGGTATGCTTCCTCCATTACTGCTTCTTTTACCTGTTCTTTTACTGAGTTACAATCGATCAGGTTTTGTTACTTTTATTCATTCGTGCTTATATTCCTTACGCCCTTTTTGTCATATGTTTTAAAGGAGCAAGCAGGAGAAAGGAGAGCAAAATGAAACTTGGGAAGCAATCAGCTAGAATTCTTTTAATGAGAAAATTTGAATTAATAAACGTACTGTTTGTCTGAATTCTTGTTTAACGCCAATTTCTATTTAAGTGTAGTTTAGATGTTATGAATAGGTAAAAAAAAGTGAGTCTAAAAGGGAGTATGTTTCATAAATGTGGATGAGAATATAGTGGATGTATTAAGTGTGGAGGAAGATAAATTAAAAAAAATTGAATATAATTTTTATTTTTTATATACAATGAGACTCATAAGTAAATATTTGAAGTAAAGAATAACATTCAACTTCTTAAAAAAAAGCTAAAAAAAAAAAAAAGTGCTGGAAGTCTATGACTGTAAGAGCTAATATACCCAAGAGAAGGCAAGGCAGGAGAGGCTATTTAAAAGAAATGAGAAGTTTGTACAGTAATGTTAATTCAGATCTCTCCGATGCTGGAAGTGTAACAAAACAAGGTAATTCTGGAAAGCTTGTTTGCGAGAGGAAGCCTTTACATCTAGAGGCAGTAGTAGAGGAGAACTTGAACAAGTATGTTAAAAGATGAGCTAGAGAATATCTAGTTTTAGCCAGGTACATCTCGTCTCAACACGGGAATTGTATGAAGGAAAAGAAGATACCCTTGCCTCTTTGCCAAGGGGAATTGAATCTTTACCTCAAACTGCTCCTGCAAAGCTGATAGTATTTTTTAAATTATATTTTTTTGTCATTAGTAAGAGGCATCAAAAGCTTCCCATCTCTCTTGCAGTCTATGTCAATACTTTGAACGTTTTACCACAAGTAGGATGTTTTTCACTTTTTACCACTTTCCATTCTAAACCCTAAATTTTGTGTGCATTTTAGCTATACCTACTACAGCTGCATCATACAGTAAGTAATACATTCAATAAGTTCCAAAGCTTAACCCTAGCAAATTTGGTCTCATCTTTGGCAAGCCTAGAAGTCTGAATGCCCTACCTGTCTGCGGTCAAAGCATGTTAGGTTTTTCTTGTATATGCATCTGTGCAAAGTTGTGAGTTCTTTGACCTCAGTAATGCTCTCGTGCCAACTGGCTGCTCATTAAATTACGAAATGCTGGGTGATATGTTTCTCTGAGGAAATATGTTACCTCACTTCTGACTGTATTAATTCTTTTTTAGATGAATAGCATCAGAAGCTCTAGTAATAAATAGCCAATTTAATTGGCTCAGTGGTTCACCTCTAGACAGATGGCATTGCTCTCCTTTTGACCAATACATTATAGGGACTGTAAGACCTAGTGATTAATTCTTATCAGAAGAAATTTAGTCTAGTTATCTAGAGATAAATCCTGAAATGTTTGGCCTCTGAATGTGGACTTTCTCTTCTGGGTACTTACATCATGGTGTGGCAGTGGAGGTTCTTTTTTCTTGTGTAACTTTTGGTCTTGACTCCCATTTCATAATGGATATTTGTTATCTATTTTAACTTTTGTTTACCTATTCCAACTGATGCCAAGGTACTGAATGTATGTATCTGATACTTCTGAGTAGCTTTGTTTCTGTAGTGTTGGGAACATAATTCAAAAATTCTCGTACAGTGGGGCTTGTGTATGTGCTCATTTTCTGTTATGTTTTTAAATGAATAGTGAATTTACTAAATTTATAAAAAAATTCTTCTACATTTCTGAAAAAAAAAAGTCAGCATAAAGTTTGTCAGCACGGCTTACTGCAAGATCACAGTGAAAGTTCAGCTTTGTCTGTGTTTTTTTCTCAGTATTAATTAAAAGTTAGGTGTCTTTTTTGTGTAAGGGAATGGTAACAATAACTATTACTTATTATTAGCCAACTGCCCAACAAGTACTAGTGCATAACCACAGGAAAAGCAAAATGCTGGTTAATGCAGAGTGTAATTATTTTCCCACTGTGCTAAATTTCGAAGGCATAGTTTTTTAGAAACTTAGAGAAATCAGTACAAATTATTCTCTTCTATGGCATGTGTGCATGAAATGAAAAAGCATGATTTTTTTTTTTTTTTTTTAAATTTTAAGTATTTCATGTTACAGTCAAAGTTTGAGGAATAAGAGCATGATGTCTTTTCTACAAAGAGGATGGGTACATTCACAGCAAGGAATGAGCTATACAAATGGCAGATCACTAATGATTTTTATTAAAAATAACATAGGGCTCTCGTGTGACAGCTTTTGTATTGTTCACTTCATATATCTTCCTTAAGACAGAAGTGAGGTGTGATTTTGTTTTCCTCCTATAAACTTGCAGAAGATATAGCAGGAGAAAACATTTTCAAGTTGTTGCTTTTACTTTCATCAAGGTAGTATTTGCAGATGATGCCTTAAATGCTCGAGGAATTTGGACTGTGTATCAGAAAAAGGGCAGTAAACATGTTTTATATATGTAGAATATATATGCACAATTTCATAGAAATCAAAGTACAAACAATTTTCTAAGCTGAGGTAATGTTTGAAGTATTTTTAATAATGCAATTATTAAGCATTTTACAAAACTAGATAGAATTTATGTATTAATTGCCAGAAGATGACCAGGTCATGAAGTTGCGAGATGGTACAGGGAATTAGAATAAAATACACCTTCTCTACCTGCAGAGCAATCAGACTGTCTTGACATACAGATGCAATTATCTTTAGAAGGTGTTTGAATTAACTTGTGCTGTGTTACTGAGCTTGAAGGGAGGTTATTTTGGGCAAAAATCTGCACCTTGTCTCAGATTTGAAGATAAGTCTACTTCTGTTTGGCATTTTTTTCTACCAATTTACATCTACTGTAATATTTCCCCTGCTTCTAAAATAAGGTTTCTAAACTGACTAGAGAATTTTGAGTGCCTAACTTGCATTAAGATCTGATTTTTGTGAAGGAATAGCTGCTCCTTATTTTCTGAAAATTGAGCTTGTTTAAGTTGATGTAAGTTGAGTGCTCTGAATTTTTTTTATTTAAAGTCTTTTCCCTTGACCATCAACTTATAAAAAAAACCAAAACATTTTTACAGTACTTTATAGTACTTCCAAATGAATTTATTTCTTAAAAGGACAAGCCAGCTATTTTTACTGTCTGTTCAGGAGTTGATGGATTGTGAAGGACATGTGAACGCGGTCATTGTAAAGTAAGCACTGGGCGATGTTCAGTGCGAATGCTTCTCCATACTTGGTTGTGCTCGGGGTGTGATGGCACGGAGGTGTGACACCGCCCTCAGCCCTGCAGTCTGATTGCCTGGCAAAGAGCAAAACGACCTTGTTTCGTCCTCCCGATGCTCAGTGTAGCACCCATGCACGAGAACAAACCATACGTCGTTTGGTTTGTCTAAAGCTGTGGGTGCTTCCCAGTCCCAAACAGTTGCTGTGGTGATGTGTGAGCCTTTGATCTGGAGCCATTAGGGGTTGCAGGAGCCAGACTGGGACTGTATTTAGGGACTCTTCTAAACCATTAACAAAGTGAGGTTCAGAAGTCCTCTGGAAATGTTGCACTCTTAGCCCTTATGTAACATAGATATTGTCCTGACTCTTTCTTTGCCCGTTTGAGGGCTCTTGGATCCCTGGGAAGTAAGAGATCATTAATAGTCCTTCACTGGAAAAACAATGAGGACCTTTGGTCAGAGTAACAACGTGGATGAGGGGTAAAGGCCAGCCATACAGTCTGCTCTTCCTCCCTGTCTGTGTCTTTTGGTGGAAGGCTCAAGTGGGTGCTGGGGCCCCCTGGGAAGAGCTAGCTCAGAGAGAGGGCCATGCTGCCAGCTTGCACCCCGCTTGGCAGTGGGAGGTGCTCTGCCTTTTGTCCTTGGTGCCATCATGTGAAGTTGGTCCTGCTGGCCCTGCCCCAGCTCACTTGCCCTCATCACATCACCTTCCTCTGCAGGAGGTCAAATACAAACATGTGTGGTGTCTACAGGCTTGGGGAAGAAAGCAGAGATGGGAATGGGAACAAGCCCTGGCTCCAGTTTCGGGCGCTGATGTCGGTGGTGGTTCCAGCTGTCCCCATGTGGCATACCTTCTCCAGGAACATGCCTGCGATTGCCTCTGCCTTCTCCGCAGCTCTGTGTACCTATGCTGTGCCTTATCAACACACAGCCCAAGTGTACTTCAATACAACTTAAATAATGCACACGAGTTGCCCTGGGTTGACCTTACCAGGTAGATAAGTTAAACCTTATGGAGATGCTTATTCCCTTTCACCATTAGATGGAGCAAAGAGCTGTTCTCCCCCTCTAAGCCTCAGAGCTGAGAAGTCTTTTCTTAAGCTCCTCCTGGGAGCGAATGAAGCCTCAAGTGTTATGTGTTTGCTTCAGTTCAGAAAAACGAAGTGCCCAGTGCAGAATCCCAGTGTGTTTTACCATCTATTTAAAGTTGCAAAACTAAGTATGTGGTAAATGAATACCATCTGTAGTGAAGCAGCTTTTACGCACAAGCTCAATCTTTCACGCGTGATTTCTACTTTAACCCTCTCAACTCGCCTGAAAGGTTCAGCCAAAATGATCAAAGGGATGAAATCAAATACTTCTTTTTAAGAAGTGACTTTTTGCTATCAGGAGGTGAGTATAACTGATGCCTGAGACTTAAGTTATTAGCCTACTGCACTGAGAAACGTAGTTCTTGTGATTCCTAAGTCATTTTCCATTGGAGCGTCTTTACATGATGTGAAGCTATACTTGGTATCTTGTTTTGTGTGATAACTGCTTTTTAAAATGTATTTATTTCTCCATTAACTCTTGCTGTTCTTTCTTTGGATGTTTATAAGGGCTGGGCGGAGAGGGAAATGGAAAGGGGCAGGATGAAAGCCTGCTTGTGCCTGGCTATGGTTGAAGTTGTCTTGTAGTGTTCTGTATGTGTATACATGTCCCGGTGCGTTGTGTTCACCTTGCAAGGGCTTGATCAAAGTAGTATTTCTTTCTGGCTATTTTTTTTTTTTCCCCTGAAGCTTGAGTCGCATCTGACAGATGCGGAGTTGTTTATGCTTTTGTTTTGGGACTGAGAGCTGTTTGTTACCTGACTCTTGGCTAAGCTTTTCCACTCTTGGTACCTGTTAATGTGTGGTTAGTTCCTTACAGTGCTTGGGTTTTTTTTTCCTGTTTGTGTGTTTGGTTGGTTGGTTTCTTTTTCCCTACATTGAGCAAGTATTTGACAATGAATATTTGATTCTGCAAATAGTTATTAGTTTGCAAAGCCACTGGAGTCTCGTACCTACAGCACACATCCTGCAGAAGTACTGTAAAAGTGACTTAAGGTGTTCAGTGTGTGAATAATTGTCGAAAGTAAATCTTGCTACGTTCAGCTTGCACTACCTTATTTGCACGTGTGTAGTCACACTGTATTGTAATTATTCGCTGGCATATTTTTCAATTCATATTACACAGCTTTTATTGACATGGTATTACATGAGATGTTTTAAATTTTTTATGAGGTAAAAGGGTTATGCCTTTTAACAAGGCCTTAGATACAATTTTAAGATTACCTGCCTTAATTTATAACTATTTATAGCTATCTAGTTAATTCAGTAAGAAAAGACATAGTTACTTACAATTTTGTTTTCAGTAAAACAGAGATGAATTTTCTTTCCTTTGCAGTCCTAATGGTGGTTGAACTTCTTTAGGGTCCTCAGACGTTTGTGGCAAGGTGGGATCTTGTTCTGTGGAGGAGACGAAGCTGCTTGGTGAGCTTGCTGATAATGCACAAAGCTCTGCAAAATTTTACAAAGCAAAGAGGGTCTTTGGAGAATGAAACAAATATATTATGATGGGATTTTTTGTATAGTTCAGTGCTTGGACATAATCTAGTTCATTATTGCACTGACTGTAAGTACTGTAGAAAGATCACTTCAGGTTTACCAAAAGTAATGCAATCTGTGGGTAGCTCCTTGAAATAGAGGCTTTCGTTACAAACCCGGATTTTAAGTGATTTATCATTCTGCAGTGATTATTAGAGCTGCAGCTTTTACAATACCAAACATTTAAAGAACATCCAGGTTATTTCCTTATTCATAGGGAAGAGTCAGGTGCCTATGATTCACTGTAGTGAATATTCAATCCAGTCTTTCTCTCCCTCTCTTTATCCTCTCTTGGAGTCTAATGTGTGGTTTATTTAATTTCAAAGTCTTCGTGGATCACCTCTACATCTGTAGCTGGCCTCTCATAAGTAGCAGGAACACCTAGTTAGTGATGCAAACAGAATATTATAGTATAGTTATGTGAAACAGTTGATAGAAAATTACTGAATGTGTTTTTGAATCTGATCTTTTTATAAAAAAAAAAGTATTATCTGCTACTGAAAACTGAAGGAAATAAAACTTTGAACTAGATTAGCAAACACCAGTAATTCAGTCGGCTTTCCTTTCTGTAGTAAGAGCTGTGCAAAATTTCTTTTGGCTTTGCCGGTGAACTGAAAAATCTGATTTTATACAGTTTAAAGCCAGAATTGAATTGAATATTTATTTTATTTTATTATTATTTTTTTTTTTAAATTCTCCTGTCTGTGAATATTTCAGACATGTCATATGCTGGAAAAAATTTATCAGTTTTCCTCCATGCACAGTATGGTGCAGCGGCCAAGGCACTCATTTAGGAACTCCAGGTTCACATCTGTTCTCTAGCATGTTTTGAGCAGAAATCTGATAAATAGTTATCCAGTGGGTTTTTTGGGGTGAGTGGGGTAGGTTTTCTTTTTTTTTTTGTTGTCTGTTTTTTCTGCTTGGTTTTGGGGTGGGATTTTTTGTTTGTTTTTGGAATCGTGCTTTGGGAGAGGGGGTGAAAATTAAGATGAAGGTATTTGGACAACTTGATCTGGATTCATGAAAGTTTTTAGAGTGACTGAAACTGCATTTTTTTTTTTTTCCAATGTATTTGTCAAATAGTAAAATCACCTTTCTATTATTTAAAAATAACTACGTTCCCAAGGTAGCTGATAACTCTTTACCCTGTGGGAATAAGCCTCAGAGTGTCAAAATGACTTGGCATGGTATCTCTGTTTAAAATATAGGCAATCCTTTTAAAACTTGTGTGTTTTACATAGAGACACATTAGTTTCCATTCATATTTTTGTTTAGACACCATTATTTAGGTAATAAAAGCACTATTACATCCACAAGCTGTCTATGCCGTATGTGCATGCTGTGCACCTATTGAACTGAAAGAACTGGAAATTTTAAAGACTTAAACATTTACGGTAATGTAACAGGGCTCTTATGAAAGGGATAACCTGTTATAAAACATTATTAGACCATTTGTTATAACTAGCGGTGAGCTGGGGAGCGACGTTACTGATGAAGAAAAGGCTTCTGACACGATGTTTGCTTGCTAAAGGCTCCCAGTAGCCACTGTCCTCGTGCAGTCTGCGGAGTGAGGATTGCCAGTAAGTATGAGCACACGGTCACTGCGAGGAAACAGGGTCTCTGATAAAGCCAAATCAGCTTCATTTTATCCATGGGAGGAGATGTTCAGATAGCAGAGAACAGTTTTTGAACAGTCAGGGGGAAACAGTGTATTTAGTGTTTACTTTGAGTTTAGGTAGAAGCTAATCTCATTACTGCTTGTGACTGAACAGTAAAATGATTGTGAAATGCTCAGCTGTTTAATGGGCATTTTCTGGCTGCATTCAAAAACTCCATTTATTTTCATATTGTGCATTTCTCTGTATGTTTCCTGTATTAAAAATCAGGAAAAAACCCTCTTAGCCCTCTAATTTCCTCATTTGTTCTGTACAAAAAAAGCCCCATGACTTCTGCAAAACATCCCAGTACTATGAAAAAAACCCTGAACTTGGTTTTTTTTTTTTTCCTGATAATTCCAAAATTCAATAGTTCTTTTCATTTGCATCCATTGCTATTATCAGTACCCTTAGTTGCTGTAATGCAATAGAAAAATCCATGAGTCTGTAAATAACAGCTCACAGAGGTTGCTTCTCTTCTGTGTTTCTGCTAGATTAATAAACTGGTGTGGATGCGAGAATGGAGGCAGTGTCAGGTAGAGATGTCCAGACTGACAGCAGTGTATCTCTGTTGACTACTATTGAAGGCAACAGTAGATTAACTGCGCTGATTTTATCCACTAATAGAAGCTGGGTATTTCTGGTTATACAATATGTAGAGGTTATGTGCGTTGAGACACTACTGTAAAAGAATGAGCATGGCTATGAAGAGAATAATGAACATAAGTAAGTTCTACTAAAATTGACTTTTTGCCTCACTTGCTACCTAATGTGGGCCTTATTGGAAATCTCCATGCAGAAGCTGCTAATTTCCTACGTATTTCCAGTAGGATCTGATAGATCTCAATTTTTTGTGATTCTTTGTTTCTAAGAACTATAGAATCATAGAATAGTTTGGGTTGGGAGGGACCTATAAAAGTCATCTAGTCCAACCCCCCTGCAACGAGCATCTTCAACTAGATCATGAATGAACATCTTCAACTAGATCAGGTTGCTCAGAGCCCCGTCCAACCTGACCTTGATTGTTTCCAGGGATGAGGCATCTACCACCTCTCTGGGCAACCTGGGCCAGTGTTTCACCATTCTCATTGTAAAAAAAAATAATTTTCCTTACATCTAGTCTCAATCTGCCCTCTTTTAGTTTAAAGGTATTACTCCTTGTCCTGTCGGAACAGGCCCTGCTAAAAGTCTGTCCCCATCTTACTTATCAGCCCCCTTTAAGTACTGAAAGGTCACAATGGTCATCATGGAGAGAGGGCAAAAAACCTTCCAAACGTCTTAAATCGCTAGTAGGTGCCATTTGTCAACTTGCTCATTAATGTGCTAGAGAAGGACTGAACTTTTAGATGGGGGAAGAGGAAAGGTCTTGACACGGAAATTGGAAAAGCCATTAATATTGTGACACATGACCTGCAGTGCACTACTTTCATAATAGCTTCTGTACCTAAGAGACGTAGTCAATGGAAGAAGCAATAGATTTTTAATGTGAACAGATGTAGCCATCCACTATAGACCTAAAAACCTACATGAGATTTTTACGGGTTGCCCCAAAAGTAAGTCCTGGAGCACTGTTGTAGTGATGCCTAATCAAAGAAATCTTTCTGAGCCACAAAGCGCTCGGAGGCACTGGGATTTTGTTGTTGTTGCTTTCTTTCCAAGGGCTTTAAGTGTGACTGTACCTTATCAAAACAGTCACGAGCACCTTCCAGACCTGAAAGAGTTGTGCTCTTTAGGAGGAGCCAATCTCAGAAACAGAAAAAGCAAGTAGGCTCCTCAGGAGAGGAAGGATGTGAGTGTCCGAGCCAGAGTTGGTATTGCAGCCCCAGGGGCTGGCAGAGTGGGCTGAGCCCTGTGCCCTCCGCTGGGGCGTTCGTCATGCGGTAAAGGATAAGGAGCTGGAGTGCTGCCAGCCAAGGCTCTTTGGAGAGAACAACAGCCTTGTGAACAAGCAGGAGTGCCACAGAGGAGGTTTTTTTTTCCTTCCTTTACCTTGTTGAACCTTTACCTCTGTTGAACTCTCTCTGTAGTGCTCTCTGGCCCAGCTGTGGAAATGCAAGCTCTTGGCAATATTGCTGGTCTTGAAAGGAGAACGCAAGGGAGGCAGCGGAGCTAGTTATGATTTGCACGTTACGTTAATTTTTTTTGTAATATTCCCTTCTGAAGCTCTGGACATGTGTACAGGCTGCATTAACAATGTGTGAACAAAACGTACCTGGGAATACGCAGCTTTCCCTGACCCACTTGTAGTAGAAGCAGTCTAGAGAGAATGAGACAGTGATAAAATGAAGGCAAGGGAGCTCAGGGTCAGAACAGTGAAGCTGTCGGTGAGGTTGGCTGGTGCTCATGGTTTGTGTTCAAAATGGTCATGTCCTTTGTGATGATTTCGCTTTGCTCTGCTAGGTATATGTTTATGCACACAGTAGCATGCATTGTAACTTTTGGGTCGTTCTCATGATGGTTAATGACAGTACATAAGATAGGATGAACTGTAGAGTTCCTCCTGAGGTTTGTAAATGCTCCCTTAGGAATTTGTATCTAAGATTTCTGTTCAAGCTGTTGTACTTTCTCATGATGTGAGGATCAGTGTCTTAAGTTTGTTTCTAGTGAATGTAGAGCTGTATCTTCTACCTGAAACTTTCGTGGGCGTTCCTTTTAAGGACACAGTAATTTTTTCTAGGTTGGTAACTCTTGAAGTGCAAGTTGCATTGAGAATATTTAGAATTTCTTCAAGAAAAAAAAAAGAGTAAGCCTTGGCTTACTTGTCATTCTTGTTGTCAAAGCCATCTTATTGTCTCCCTTGTCCCACCTTCACTTGTATAGCCAGCATTGTTATTTCTTCTTTCTTGGCTTGGTGAGTTCCACTTTCATTATTTGTGCAGCTCAGGGCTGGCACTCTTCCACTGCCATTAAGAAGGTTATTTGTAGACCTGCAAGCACGAATCTTTCAGCTTTGAGGATAGCCTTACATTTGCTTTACTCTTATTTTCTGTAAATCGAATCCTTCATGAGATAAATGTGGAATATCTGTAATTAGAGTGTCTTCTCCACTACTTTTGCATGTTTATCAATTTTGTGCTTGGTTTTCATCATGTTTCTCATATGTTACTTAATCTTAGATATTTCAGCCTTCAACATCAAGAGCATGGCTTTTTCTTAGTTGCCCTTTAAAAAAAAGAAAAAGGTGAGTTGGTAAGACAGTGGAAGGTCTTGATCCTAGCTGTGACATTGGAAGGTGAAGAACAGTGATGCTGATATTTGTGCCAGAAGTGGTGTACGTGAGCCTGGCATAACTGTAGTCGAGGAGCTGTGCTGAGGAACCAAGGCCAGTCCTATGTAATCAGCTGTCGGGGTAGCTCTGACAGTAGTAATTCTGATTTTTGGTTTAAGGGCATTACTGTCTAAAAAATATCAGTAATTGCCCCTTTTCATTTTTTCATAGACTTTGTGTGATGAATCACAAGAATCGTATGTCACTGAACATGCAGAAACTTTGAATTTTTGGTTGTGAAATCTGGCAGTCGAGTTGTCGGTCTAGACTTGTCTGCAAATCGTGATCATGACTCAAATTAACTTCCATGAATGTAATGAAACAGACTGAAATCTAGCTTATGGTAGAAGTAATAAGCTGAACAGCAGAACTCATCATCTACAAACAGCGAGTTGTGTAAGGTCTGTATAGGCTGGGAAGAAAAATGTTACAATATTTCTTAAAATTTCCCGATCTCCAATTGCTACATCTTCTTAAGAAATTGAAAACCTCTGTTGTTTTGATAGCAGAGTTACCTTCTGATAGGGAAACAGAAGTTATATCATGTGATCTGCATGATCAGGCCTGATCCCTGTATGTTCCAGAAATGGAAAATACCTGTGCTTTAATGAATTTGTTCACATCTCGGACATTAATCTCACACTTTTTTCCCAATTATAAGGCTTGGGAAATTTTAACAAAATCTATACATGTAAGGATCCGTGATGACCGTTTTTTGTAATTCAGGGTCTTAAACTTTTAAGATAAATGCCAAATTATCGTCAAACCTATAATAATGCTGTAATAACTCTGAATTAAAAATACCTTTGATTCTTCATTTCTGCTGGTCTTTCCACCAAGGTTGTTTTTTTTTTTTTTGTTACAAAATGAATAGCTTTTATTTTCTTCTTTTCATTTGGCACGTCCCTAAAGTATTCATTTGGTTCATTAGTAAATCAGCTCAACTGTGGAATCATGAAAAATATCTAAGCTGAGATTTAAAAACACAGTTTTTCTCTCAAGGAAGTAACAACAACAACAACAAGAATACCACATTTCACATTTACTTCTTTGTCTAAGGCTTGCCAGATATCATGTAGAGCTTAAAAAATATGCAAGGAATAAAATGCATACTGATACACCTGGGGAACTAAATAATTGCTTCATGTTGTTATGGCTGTTTATTTAATCAATATTTTTGTCTCGATGATTTTCTTGATATTCTTTTGGTGGATGCTCTCTAGATTCAAATGACAGCCAGCAGGTATTTTTCTGAGAAGAACTGACCAGATGAAGAGCTGTTTTTTGGCAAGGAGAAAAAAAAAAGTCAAATAATTGACTCCAGACAGTGCCAGTTGGCTTCATCAAAGACTGTTAATCAAAATGCCAAATTTAGTTCTCTCCCATTGTTATGAGCTATCGCATCTGTACAGCAGATTTCACCCAAACCATCCCAATTCAAAGTTGTAGTCACTGGTAAGGATAAATATAAAAAAATTATAAATGTCTGCTGTAGTCCTGAGTATTTATTTTCTTCAGTTTAGTAGTCTGTTGTGCAGTTATGTAGGTATAATGGATTTATCAAATATTCAGTTTTTCCTGGACACCTTCTTGTAAGGTGTCTGTGCAGAGAGATGTGTTGTTTTGTTTAGAGAGGATGTGTACGTGCACATAGAATCCTAAATAGAGGTTTGAAGAAAAGTGTCATGTGCCTAGTGTGACTCAGACTGTCATTAAACTTCTTTCATAATCTCTGTTAAGGTATGAAGTTTATTTTTCCAAGCCTTTTTTTTGTTTTGTTTTGTTTTTTAATTCCCTCTAGCGTAAGGAGACATGTTGGAAAATGTACTTTTATTTCTTTGAGTTACTCTTTATGATCTACAGTTTTCCCTCAGGAAAGTAGGTTGTATAGCAATGACTCCTCTACAGGAATGCATTTTAATGTACTGTTAATGAACACTTTTATATAGAAACTTAGGAATAGAAATTTATTAGTTCCTTCCTTTGATAATTATGGAGATAGATGCTTCTAATCTAGTTTCCTGTTACGTGAATATAATACCCTCACCATTTCCTCTGAAAACTTTTACCCTTTAGGTGACTGTTCTAATTATACATCACAGTTATGTATAGTCATTTTATTTCACATTATACTCATCTTCTTTAGAATGACATTCGTTGTTTGCTCATATCTAGACCATTTATATAGGTGCAGCAGTTTTGCCATTAAGTAGAAATCAAACGATGTTTTTTCATTAGTTGTACAGTGGATTTTCATGTTCCTTTTTTCAGGTTTAGTGTGCAGAGTTACATGTTTTGCTGTCTTTTGGTGTCTTGCACAAAGGATTGTTACAAAATACAGAAAAGAAAATGATTTTCACAGAGCAATGCTTCCAAAACCCTAAGTTCATATTATAAAGCCTGAGAACTATGTGAAATTTTAAAGAAAAGTAAGTGTGATGAAAGGACTATAAGCAAAAGTGGAGGGATGTCAAGGAAAACATCTTAAATAGTGTGGGACCATGGAAAATAAAGCATTTACAAAATCAGCAAAATTCAGATAGTATTTAGAGAAACATAGTTTAAAATCACTTTTCTTATATGAAATGGAGGACCTCAAATCAACCAATAACTTCTTAAAACTTTAAATATGTGTACCAAATTACTTGCTATTAGACTGTTTATCTGAGGTAGGGTCTTGTGAGCTAGGTAGTGTTAGGTTCAGGTTTTGCTGTCTGCTGAAACAGATGGCAAATCCCAAGTAATGGGACACCAGTCACTTGTGGTACAAAGGCAGAGCAGAAAGCTGCTGGTGTTTTGGAATACAAATGTATTATCGAAATGATGTTCCCATCACATGAACATGCTTGCTTGCTTTTGAAGGTCCCAAGAATTTTGCTTAACAAAGAATGCCAAGGAAAGAAAAAAAATTCTTCTTTACTGTTAAGAGTATTTGGAAACTTTATTTTTCAGTCTTCCTTCCTAACGGTTTGCACAGATTCATCATCTTGAGTACCTATCCATTCCTCTCCTAGTCTGCAAGTAAGTACAAATAATGTAGTTAACTGCAGTGCTTCCCAGATATTGAATTAATTTTCTGTTCTTGGTCCATGGCTTTTTTATTTTTATTTTTAATGCTGCCAGCTAGCCTGTGTCAGATCATATGTCTGCTTCTCTTGCCCATCCTAGCCTCCTACGCTGTAGGCTGGACTCTCCTCCCGCTTCTTCTGATCACCACTCGTGCCATCTGCATCCCATGCATTGTGGGTTTATATGGGCAGAGGAAGGGACAAGGCAAGATTCCATAATACAATGAGAAATTAGAATATTCTTTATGCTTAGTAAAAAGCAAACATCCTGGGAGAAGGGAGGTGTAACAAGATGGTTGTTTTATAGATTTTTGTAAGAGTAGTTTGATTTCTGCCTCCATCCACAGGAAAAAACTAAGTGAACATAACAGCAGAAGAATCTTACTAATTTGCAGCTCTGTCTCTTGGGTACTGTTTTATTCCTCAATATTTGTGAGAAATTAAACCATTAAATACTTTCGATGAAGTATTTATGTATAAATACTTGATCATTTGTGCTGTCTTCAGTCTAAAACATTCCAAAGGAACAAGTTTGGGAACTGCCAAGCTTCAAATGAACAGTCAGGATTCAGGGAAAGATGGAAGGGATGGTAGTAAGAAAATGGAATGAAGAATGTATTTTAATAGTAGCAGGCTACGCTTATTTGCAGTTTTGTTTGGTGAACTAATGGTATCATGGTTGATGCTGCTTAATGGAAAGGTGACAAGAGAGTATAAGAATGAAGAAGACCTTACGAGGTGAGAATGCCTATATTACATTGTGCTGCTGCAAGGGTTTATATGGAGAGGCTAAAACTGGGATGAGTATAATAGAAGTATATTTACACTGTGGTTAAGACTGCAACGTAACTTCCTCAGGTGATTAGAATGTATTTTTACATCTGGTATGAAGTGTTTTAATTCTAGCTGTGTTTTCCACAAGGTGAGTGTATACTTCATAAGTATAGGATGTCAAGAAATCTAAATTAACACTGTTTAAGTACCAATTTCCTTTGTGCTGCTGGGATGCTCAACCATTTGGGCTTACTCTCTCCCTTTCTATACAAGGAAAAATAAAGAAAGATACTTGATTGTCTTATAGTATGGTGGTGAGTAAAATACTGTGAAATGAAAAAAAAAAATGGAGAAAAAGAATGTGTGCTTTTACAGGAGGATTTTGAACATATTGGTAACATACTGTGGAAAGCCTTGGCAGTTTTCTAAGTGGCAGATAGTTATTAGAGGAGGAGGGGAATCTTCTTTCATGTGTGCACTTTCAGCAAAATGACCCACATTTTAACAGTGAAGAAGAATCTTATTCCTTTCCTTGACTTGCTTTTGTTAAGCAAAATTCTTGGGACCTCTGAAAGAAAGGAAGCATGTTCATGTCATGGGAACAGCATTTGAATAATACAATTACATCGTCCTCCTGCAAATCCTGAATGTTTATATTATGGGGTTTTTGGTGTCATAAAAAGACATTAGTTTTTATATATTAAAAAAAAAAAAGTTTAATGTGTGTATATATCTCTCTCTCTCTATATGTCCTGGTTTGAGGTAAAACAGAACCAATTTTCTTATCAATAATTTGCATATATTGTATATATTTAATTATTTTCTTATTAATATTATCTTTTTATTTTATTATTAGTATTTCATTAAAGTAGTTCAGTTTCTTTTCAACTCATAAGTCTTTCTCTCTTATTTTCTCTCCTCTCCTCTGAAGGGAAATGCTCTCCTTTCTCTGAAGGCGAGAGAGGTTAAAGAGAGCATCTGTCATTCGTTGTAGTGGCCAGCCCAGCCCAAACCATGACAATATATTATATATACATATATATCAACGTTGTCCATAAAGACAACAGTGAACAGTTAAAACCTAGTCAGTGGTGCTTCTTTTTCTGCCAGAAGTCAGTCCCACTGCTCAAACCTTGAATCCACCTAGAAGTCGATCTGCAGTTCCCTGGAGGTTTTATATGTCAGTTCAGGGCAAAAAGGTTTTGAGATCCTTTCTTTGAATTCTGCTTTGCTTTTTGTGCAGCATTGGAGTCTTATAGGTTGCTTGGCAATGATTTCTTTTGGGCCTTTTTTCTTTTCTCTGTGATGGTTTTTTTTTTGGTTTTGTGTGCGTTTTTTTTCTGGTTGTGGGTTTCTGTGTTTTGTTGGGTTTTTTTTTTGTTTGGTTGGGGTTTTTTTGTTTTTTTTTGAGTTGTGGAACAACTGCAATATGTAATTCCCCCCATCTTCCAAGGAAACCAGAAGTCTGAAAAATATTAACATATTAGTTGTGCTGTGTCCCTCTATCTTCAAATCATTTCCCCACCCCAAGTTAGTATTATACAACATAGAATGATTTCATAACTTATAGGAAAGACTTCAGCTTCAACTCCTTGTTGTCGTGATCTCATCTTTGTAGAGGAAGAAGCAAATGGTATTCTCTTGCTCAATAAAAGGGCTTGCAATTTCTTTGCTCCTCCTTATGACATAGCTGCTAGCAACAGTAGTTAAGACAAGAAGCTTTTTCTTCTGGTTTCTAAGAAGATGTAGAAGAGAGGAGCAACACCAAGGTGAGGTTCTTACTAGGAACGAGGGATTTAACTACAGATTTCAGTATTATTTTTTTTGGTTGAAGGAACTAGGAGGCACTAGCTTTGGTACTATTGCCAGCATGTTCTTTGAGCTCTGAATGCTGTTATGAAACTTAGACCTAATGAACAGATCATAAGCTTTTGGGGCCAAGACTAAACCAACTTGCTGGAAGCCTGGTGCGGCTGGTGCTGTATCCTTTGTTCTCTAAGCCTATTTTGTTACAAAAGCCCAGAGAGGCCTCTGAATCGGATGCTGTTGCATTGCTTGACTCCGTCACTGAGTTTGTTTCCCTCAAGTCTTTGCAGTTTTCTATATTTTCTGGCAAATCTAAGTCTGCAAGCTGTGCTGGGTCCATGTAAAATAATTATTTTGAAATTAAAGTGCACATATGAGTATAGGAAACACCAAAGAATAAAGTAACCCTTTCTGTCCTGTGGGATTGTTCTTTACTTGTGTTGGCCAGGGGTATCAGAAACTCCATCCAGATTATCTGTGTTTCATTGCCCTTACTCAAAACTGGTCTCACAAATAGGGAAGTCAGTGAAGAAAATGATGATCCAATCTGCTTTTAACATTATAAATGCAGATTGGTTGCTAGATGAAATAGTATCTGCTGCATCTCATATTGAGGGAAGCTGAGTTATCTATATCCTCCCCTGTTTCTCAAATGTAGAGCTTTTGGTATTTGTTCCTTCTTTATTAGTGACAAACTTCATCCTCAGACTTCAGTGCTGTCATTTTTGCTTCTCCCAATAAGACAAAGTGTCAATAGAGAACGTAGTCATTCAGGTATGATCAATCTTCCTTCGCATATAAAAAGTAATCTTCATATAATGGGAGCCACAAAGTGCATTCCTTACGAAGAAGCTCAGGAGCTCGGACTTTTGCAAAGGACTAAGTCTGTCACAGGGTCTCCTGTAGCTGGTGGGCTGGGAAGGAGTTGAGTTCCCCGAGACATGTAATGCTGCATCACTGACAGAAGTTCTTCCTTGCTTCCAGAAGCAGGAGTCCCCAGTTGCATTTGTGTTTGCCACCTGCATTGCAGGTTTGGGGCAGCTTTCGACAGCTCAAGACCACCTCAAAGAGTATTTTTGTATGTTCATTATTCACAGTATGTTGTATTTCAAAAAGTGAATCTGTGTAACAGATCTTGAAACTCTCCAGTCATGTGTCAGTAATAAGAATAGTTGAAAACGTATAAAATAAAATGTGAGGGTCAAAAAATGTCTGTCTTACACTTTTGGATTCTGCAGGAATTCAGATGGCTTGGCTGTTAACTGTACAGCACACTAATGCAACAGAATTAAACCTGAGCAAAATAGTGGAGTCAGATATAAAAGAGAAAAATCACTTTCAACGGCACTGTAATGCAGATGACAGTTTTTTCTGGAAATACGAGTGCAGAGGCTGTTGTGGTGATAATCGTGTATTGTCTACCTTACTATCCAGTCACCTCGTGTTTATTGTGGTTCGTTTTTTTTTTTTTTCTTAGGAGTTTGCATTTGTTGCTTCTCTTCATACTTTTTTTAACTTTTATGTCTAATTTTTGAAGGCATTTGGCAGCTTCAGCAAGCCATAGTGTGATTGGAAGAGGTTTGTAGAGATACCTAGGTTGTTAATCTGAATTTAATACAATATAAAAGAGAGTAACCTTGAGAGTTGTAAATAGTCGAGAGAGATTATGTTCAAAGAAGAGTTTGCATTTTTTTGCTTACATGTAAAAAATGTTTTCTGGGAAACATTTTGTGAGGTTATTCAGATAATTATTTCTCAGGTAGTAAGTTAGAACAGAACCAAATCCTTACTTATGTTTCTTTGGCTTATATAAGCAAGTTCAAGCTTTACCTAATATATTTTTTTATGCTTTATTAAATTGTATCAAATTTGAAGTAATACCAAATCATATATGATGTTGATGAAAAGTGGTACTGTGGTAAATTCCTGCCAATGCACAGGAAAATTTGACTAGTGACTCCAGAATTGAGGCTCCTTTTTCCTTTATGCAATCTCTTTTTGATGGAGAGGTGGCAGAGAATGGGAGAGGAAGAAGAAAAGCCTAGGGACTGTAAAGTCCATACAAAGCAAATGAATTTAGTTTTCTTTTTTTCCTTCCTAGAAAGCATCATTCAGGTAGTGGGAGTAAGGGGTATAAAAAGCCTTTGTACCTGGCAGCCATTTGATGGACAGGCTATATCATTATTTTGGTTAAATTCTTGCAAATCTACTGGAATCTGAATGTGTAATTTTCAGCCTTTGGCAAGAGAAGGTGGCAGTATCTCTTTTGCTTCTGAATTCAAACTATGAATGCAGGTATTCGGAAAGTTTTGCTGTATTATATCAGTGCTCTATTACTCTGTCCGTGCAGACTCCCTGTCCTTTCAAATTAGTTGAAAAAATATTGGCATTGGCTATTTAAAACAAAAAGCAAACCAGAAAAAAACCTCAACCCAAAACAAACAAAAAACCACCCAGAAACCAGAACAAACATATTCATATGTGCGCAGGGATTATAGGGGTTTTCATCTCATGTTAGTGGGGTTTGAGTTCATATGTGGAGAAATGCTTAGAAAATGTCATTGACTGATATCCAGTGATGAAGTTAGAACTTGTACCTCCATACATAGCAGAAGCCTTGCTGTAGGCAAGGCTGAAGATACCTTTTGTTTACGGATGACTTTTTAGGTTTTTGGTGGTTTTTTTGTGTTTTTTTTTTTTTTCTTTTTAAGGTAGGCACGTCCTACATGGGGTGGTACTCCCATATTCTTTTTTTCTTTACACCTCTGTACATCTGGCATCTGTGCATCTCCAGTATTTTTCTACTGTGGTGCGTATTCTGAACCCAAGAAGCTGAATATCACCAGTAGGAAAATCTGCATGCTACTAAAACATGCAAAACTTCAACTTGTGTTGCAGGCGCAGTAGGCATGTGGGGCATGTCTAATGATTCCTGTAGCATAAATTATTATGAATAAGGTATAAATGTGGAGGCCAGCTTGTCTTTCAATGCGGTGCCTGCTAGATAGCACCTCCCCACCTCACTCCCTCTTATCAGGTGGCTGATAGTGCAGTGACTTGTCACTTGTCAACTTTGTGTTTCAGGTTGCACAGAGAGGTTCTCTAAATTAAAAATTTAGGGTTATAAACAACCAATGGTTTAAAAACTTGCACCCTTAAGTTGTGTTAAAGAGATACAGCCTTTCTAAAAATAACTCCGCTGTGGTCTGAAAATCTTCTCGTTTCAGGTGTACTGCAGGCTCTCCACACTGTTTTCAGTAGCTGCTGTTCTACTTGCAGCCTAGTTTTGTGGACTGGGACAGAAAATACGTGATACTTCATGGTAGGGTTGCCTATATGCTGAAGGCTGGCCGCCTTCTTATCATTGGAAGTATGCCGGACTGACTTAATTCCTCCCTTAAGCCGTAAGAACGCACATGGTCATTACCTGAAATTTGCTTTAAGAGCAACAAAGGTGCATTGATGTTGACAACTATTTCCGTGGTTGTGTCAGTACTAAGATCTGTCTTGTATTCTAATGTTGTAAGAGAGAATCTTTTTTTTGAAGTTTTTGTTTAGGCATCTGCAATGGTTGTTCATCTGTAGCCGAACATTTCTCATGATGTGATCACAGTCATTTAAAAAAGCTTTAAGAAACCTTCCTCTTTTCCCCATCTATTCTGAATATTGCTGCAGGATATTGAATGCTGTTCCTGTTACCTTAGTAAATATGTTTTGCAGAGATTTTGATCAATCGTATCACTGCTTTCTGATTGTCTTCCAGCTGCTCGCTCTGTTTTGGAAATCTCTCACTTCTGCGCTTGTTTGTTTTGAAAACTAGAAATAAAGGCCACTTAAATTCCTTTAGCAGTGTCCTATTTTGCTTTCCATTTCCCACTTGATATGTTTACTTTCCCTGAGGATGCCTGAAAAAAAAAATAATTTTGTAACATTTAACTCTTACATTACTATTGCGTACAATGCAACTCTTTTTCAATGCACGTGCTCTCCTTGTGGGTTGTTTGCGCTGCGCTGCCAGGCAGCGCTGAGCTCCAGCCTTAGGACAGCCACATCCTCTTTATGCCTGCAGGATGTTTATCCTTACTTTTTGTCTGTCTTTTTTTTTTTCCCCCTGGATAATACTTAAAGCTATATTTTATTTCCAGACTGATACTCAGAAAAGCATGCGTAATTGAACGGTGCAATCTAAATGGGTAGAAGTGCAAAAGTTATTTTTAAGCATGTGCTTTGGAACTGGGTTCATACGTAATGATATCTGAAGCATGTTTTTCAGAAGAACTCTGTTAGAATGGTTTGTTGTGTGGAAAGACTGATCATAATCTATTGCAGAAGAGGATTCCTTTCTCATAACTTTTTCTATTCAGCAGTGTGGTGAATTAAGTAAAAGTTTGTATAATTCTGGATTAAAAAATTGCTGGTTTGTTGTTTTGCAGTTTTCTTCCCCTCTTAAGATTTGAGAAAGAGTTCATCCTTGACTGAATTAAGGACACTCAGGCAACTCCATTGTTTATTGTGAACTGTAATAGAAAGAAAAAAGAAATCTGCTCCCTTGTTTTAAAAACAAACAAAATTCCCACAAAATGGTAAGAGATCACTTGATTGTGCTGTTGATTGTCAGACATAAGTGTCTGACTTGTTTATTACTGCAAATTAAAAGTAATGAATGGATTTCTTTTACAGATTTGCTTTTTCATAATTATTTTCTCGATTTTTTGTTGAAGCTTCCCTAGATTTTGTTTCCAAAAGTTAAAAGCTCATGTGAGCACTTGGAGCAAGCTGATATTGTGGAGGTTGAGTGGTTCATTGCTGTTACTCTGTTTAGTGTTGGCAGGGTGAGAGGTGATTTTTTTTCTCGTACCTCGCATGACCCATCTTGCCAATGTCTCCCCGGCTGCCCTTCTGCCACCCCAGGGACTGCACAGCCCTCATCCTGTGGGTGCTGTGGAGGAGGAGGAGCGCAAGGGCAGTACCCGCAGTAGCGAGCTCTGAACTGGCTCATGTGGTCCCTTTTGGGAGACTTTTGATAAACTGAGTAGAAGGAGTCCAGCCTGACTTCCAAGTGCCAGGCAGTGCCTGCAGTGGGGCCAGGTAGGAAAAGCCCTTTTGGTTTTTTAAATTAGTCATGCGGCTTGGCAAAGTTCGGCAAATGAGACTGGAGAGACGGTGCGGTGCGGGTTACCTGGTGAGAGACACTATCTGTTTTCAACTTTCCTCTGCTTCAGGGATCAAAGATGATGTGCATCTTGCTTGGCCAGCCTTCTTTTGTTAACACCTTTTTATTAAGGCTGTAGTGTATTGTTTGCCATGCTAGATGTATTTACAATTCAGAAAATGAAACATTTATCTAATCTTTGTGTGCTAAGGCATGATCTGGGAACAGTGTGGACTGCTTTCATAGTGAAGTAGTTCTCATCTTGTTTGTTTTTCTTCTAAGGTGAGAATGCTTGTGAGAAATAACACCTCATTTCTTTAATTCACTTGGATGTAAATTACTTTGGAAGAAGGAGGTTAACAACAACCTTCGATTGCTGAAGAAAAAAGAAAAAATGTTAATAGAAAATATTTTTAAGAAGAATTGAGGGGTTTAATACATTTCTCTAAAAATAGGTTAGATAAAGTATGTCATTCTGCTCTATTTCAGTCACATTGGTTTGTTTCATAGATCTGTTTTTAGTCTCAGTTCCTTCAGGCAGAGAAATTCAAGAAACATGAGATCATTGCATCTCTGAAGGTAGGCTACCATGATCCTTACAGAGCCTTGCAAACTCGGTTACCATAATGTCTGTATCATCCAAAGGAAAATTTTTGGGGGGTTGAACTGAAATGGCCTGTGACATGGAATGTTTTTCTTGACTCTTTCAGGAAGTTAAAATGAAGGCGGAAAGAGGTGGTAGCATGGGACAATGGGCTTAACCTTAAACCTGCCAAAGGCAGGTTAGAACAGCCCCACTGATTTCAACACCCTCTTGGGATGTTTATACTCTTGGGGGGGGGAAAGGTAATGTAAAGCTAAAGTAGCTACAAAACTTTTGTATTTGCTTTCATAAATTGCAATCATAGAATCATAAAACAGCCCAGGTTGGAAGGGATCTTGAAAGATGATCTGGTCCAGACTGCCATGGGAGTGGGAGCCTAGATGAGGTTATCTAGCACCCTATCTAATTGCATGTTGAAAACCTCCAGTGATGGAGACTCTGCCACATCCCTGGGGAGGTTGTTCCAGTGAATTATAGTTGTCTATCTTACGTTGAGATGAAACGTCTCTTGGTGCAACTTGTATTCATTGTCCCTTGTCTTCTCCATGTGGCTCCTTGTGAAGAGAGAGCCTTCGTCCACTTTGTAGCTGTCCTTTAAGTACTGGAATAGTGTCATGAGATCCTCCCTGAGCCCTCTCTTCTCCAGGGAGAAAAGGTCTAACTCCTTCAGTCTTTCCTCACAGAGGAGGCTCTCCAGCCATTTGGTCATCTTCGTGGTCCTCCTTTGGAGCCTCTCCAGTCTGTCCACATCGTTCTTGAATTGTGGGGACCAGAACTAAACAAGGTACTCTAGGGTGATCTGAGAAGCACTCAGTAGAGTAGGTTGATCACATCCCAGTCTCTGCTAGTGATGCCCCTGCAGATGGCAGCCCATGATCCGATTTACCTTTGTTGCTGCAATGGCGCACTGCTGACTCACGTTCAGCTTGTTGTCCACCAGGATTTCCAGGTTCCTTTGAGCAAGGCTGCTCCCCAGCCACACCGATCCTAGCCTGTACTGGGCTCTTTGGGTATATTGTCCTAGGTACAGGATCTTGCCCTTGTCTGTTAAACTTCATACTGTCCTTGCTAGTCTGCTGTTCCAGCCTGTCCAGGTTTCTCTGTAGGTTGGCCCTCCCTTCTGACATGTCATCAGCAAACTTGGTGAGGATCCTTTCATTCCCATCATCCAGATCATTTATGAAGATGTTGAACAGCATGGGGCCCAGTATTGATCCCTGGGAGGTGACTTGTGACAGGCTGCCAGCCTTAGTAAAAACCATTGGTCACCACCCTCTGAGTGTGACCTGTGAGTCAATTTCCTACCCATCTCACCCACTCCATCTGCATCTTGCCAGTTTGTCCAGGAGAAGGCTGTGGGAAACAGCATTGAATGCTTTCCTGAAGTCCAGGTAAAGGACATCCACTGCCTCCCTATGTCAACAGAAGATGTTATTTTGTTGTAGAAGGTGATCAGGTTAGACGGCGTGATTTGCCCTTGGTAAGTCCATGCTGGCTTTTCCCAGTCACCTGCTTAATTTGGTTCATTACATCTAGTTGCTTTGTGAGCAAGCTGAAAGCCCTCAGCTTGCATGATTTTAACAGTTGAGGGGATTAAGAAAAGTTACCTCAGAAATTATGCTGTGAAAGTTAAAACGGTTAAGTGTTGGTGAGGCTCTTTAACCTTCCTTCCAGTTCTTTTTTTCTTTTGAAATGGCCTTTATAAAAATAAAAAGAAGCTTTTCCAGTCTGTGCTAGATACATCAAATAGACTGGCTAACCATGGAGTAATGCTGCGTGGCACCTGCTGAGCAGGAAATAATTATGTTTTAGTATGTTACAGGAAAAAATACCTAGATGTTAACAGCAGACTATGTGACATCTGTTCAGGAAACAAAAGATGCAATTATGATATTTTAGGAAAAATACCAAGGTGATAAACAAAAATTAATTTTTATTTCTTATAAAAAGCAATTGTCTGGCACACAAGATAATTTAGCATTCAAATCAGAGTGCTTTTAAGAGAAGCACATACATAAGAAATAGCAGGATTTTTTTAAAATCCCTTAAGGCAAAGAGAAGCTACTTAAAGATGAAAGCACGAACCCAAACAACTGTCCATAGTGGATGTAAGATTTTCTTCCTTTTCTTCTTAATGTTTTCATCTTGGAGAAATGAAATCCTTTTAAAAGTTGCTATGCTTTAGTATAAATACAGTGGTATATACTAGTTTATTAGTAGTTATATATCTGGGGTTTTTTCTTTACTCTGTCCCAGAGAGTTAGCAAGAATACTTTTAGTGGGTAGATGAGGGACTAAATGAACACAAACTGTAGTTCTCTTTTTTTTGAGCAAGCTTATTTTCTCAGCAGATTTACTAAGTCTGTATGGGAGTGAAACAAACCTCATTGTTTTGCATTTGGTGGAGACGTAATTCTTGTAGGATAATCAGTAGCTTTTGAATAAGTCTTGCGCAGAGGAGTTTGCTTTCCAGGCAGAGGAAAATTGCAAAGCCCATTTCCAAATATCAGATGAGTTCAAGAAGTTGAGTAGTTTTCTTTAACTTCTGAAGGCAAACCATGTGCATGAGACCTAGGTACATGTTTACAAAGATGTTTATACAACTGGGTTTGTCAAAAATTGGTCTGATGTGATAAGACCCTATTGTGTTTTTTTTGGGGAGGGAGAGGGGGAATTCTCTTCACTCCCGTTTTCCACATGGTTTTGTGTTCCACTGGTACATAAAGATGCCAATTATAAGAAATACAAATGTATAGTTGAAAGCATGACACTGATAACATTTTGGATTTTGTTACCTCTGTTCAGCCTTGTGCTTATTCTGTTTATGTAAGCTAGAGACATTCTTTTTTCTTCATAAACCTTCAGTAATTAAATGGACAAAATACTTTGTATTCTGCTGCTCCCCTTCCCAGAGACTTTCTCCAGTGAGAAACTAGACTAGCAAGTGAAGTCACCAGGACTGGGAGATAAGAAGTCCCAGAACAGGTTAAATTGAGTCCTGTGCTGGTGACTTTTTTTTTTTTCTTTTACTACCTGAAATGTCATGGTTTTAGAAATCTACTGAAGAGTTGTCCCTGAAGAAATAAAAATGACAGAATATTCTCAGTCTTTGAACTGGGGGAGGGAGCAACACTATCCTTGCTGCTGCTTCACTGTAAACCTGGAACAGAAAAGCTAACTAATTTTCCTGTGATTTTTCAACACATTTTTGTAGCTACCTCTTCATCTGGGAATGATGGGAAGGAACCCCAGGCCAAAGCAAGTTAAGTGTCTAGTCCGTGCAGAAATTGCCTCTGCACTCTTGAAGATTACTTCAAAAATCTCTTTCCTAACATTAAGAAAAATCTGCATCTGTTTACTTCCATATGTGTGTATTGTTTCTTTTCCAGTTGTTGTAATGTTTTATGCTGTATGACTAATATTGTAGCTCTAAAAATTGGAAGAAAACAAACTTGTTAGAAAGTGCCTATTTTCTAGAGCCTAAAATGGGTGACCCTTGTTTTCCCTCCAAGCTTCTGAAAAGGTCTGCAGTGATTCTTCGTGTGACAAAATTAATAATGGTCCCGCTACTTAAACTAAGATGCAAAATAATCTGAACTAAGATGATACATGGGATCAAATTTTAATCCCCTTCCCTGCTTTGGACCAGAAAGCAGGTATTTTAGTGCACGTGTTTCTTCTGTGCAGTTAACAATATCAAGCTTGCAAAGCGTGTCGTCTATTGACGATAACGGGCCGCTTCCTTGAAAAGGTGCGGTGTGTGAAACTAAAGCCTGTCGTACACTACAAGAATAAATATGTGAGTGATGCTGTTCTTTGAAATTATGAGGAACTCTGTGTTAATTCAGTGTTACTGTCATTTTTATTGAGCTTCATTTGATGGATCTGCCCCTGCATGAATATGAAAAATAGTTTTGCATTCACCTTGAATTTTCTTTTACATGGTCCCTGTTGTAGCAGGTTCCCTTTAGGTGCCATAAAACACATGAATTATTGTGCAGTAAGAAATAATGCATTATATTTTGGTGTATGCCGAAGTTCTGTACTCCTGAGTTATGGTTTGAGGAAAATACCGGATATTATTGTAAGATTACTACTATTGTGATTGTGGAGTGCTTTGCCTTTTTAATGGTACTCCTGTATTTACTCTTCTAAATCATTCTCTTTCTCTCTCTCTCTCATCATGTGCATATGCTCTTCTGAATTAACTCAAGGGTACTTATGAGAACTTAATTATGAAATGAATAAACTCTGAAGCATAGACTGCAGTAGCAGAATTGTCGGTTAAAACTGCAGCACATGTGTCCAGGCCTGGCTGAGCAGGGCTTCACAAGCTGGGGTGCCTGAGCCTCGTGCCTGAATCAAGGTTGTGCCATTCCCTTGGCTTTGGGTGGCCTCCAGCACTCCTGATCCTACGTCTCTTGGTCTCTCTTGCCCATTCATGCACATGAGGATTTACGGTGCAGGCAATCAAGACTTTTCTCACCTGTGCTCAGCTATTAATTCTCTCCTTGTGCCGAAGCACATCCTTACCTGGAGCACAAGCATTTTATAGAAACAGACTGAGAACAGACAAGAAATTAGCATCTAGTGTGACGTAGTTTGGCTAGTTTTGCATAGTAATTGGATGAGTGAGATACTAGCAAAGGACAACTTATTGCTTTTTCTATGTCCAGCACCCACTTCTGTCTCACCCTTTATTATAAAATGGAGTCCAGGTAGTTAGGTTAGACAAAGTGAATCCCAGCCCCTTTATCCATGCTTCTGTGCTTCTTCAGGCACGCGTGTTACCTTCCAGAAACAGTCAGTCCTTACCTTCAGTGATGTCAGAGAGATACAGGTGCAGATACAGTCATAAAATACGAATGAGTTTAGGACCAGGGTAGATCTGAATTTGTAATTTGACACGGATACAAAATCCTTTCAGTGGTTCGAAAAGAATGATTTCTGCCTCAAAGAGGCATGATACAAAGCTTAGTTTAATTGGTTTCACAAATTCTGTCTGTGCTCATTCTTTACTAGCCTTTGGACTAACCAAACAGTTCCTGAATCTGTTTTTTGTCTGTGATTGTTTTTAAGACTGAAATCATGTCATGTAGCTAGGGATGGAGTTTTTGTTGTTGCTTGTTGTTCTTAAACCTTTTGTTTATAATAAACCCTTTAATCTGAAAGATGGCAGTTATCCAGTGTTGGATTTGAGTGTTGGGTACTCGTGAAGGGAAAACAGGAGCACTGCTATTCTCAACTTGGGATTTTCTGATGAGACAGTGAAATAGAGGATGAAAAGAACCAGATCTATATAAAAAGTTGGAGAACATGGGGAATGTGAGAGAGGAGGAGAAATGAGAGGAAACCTGGTGAAACAGCATGGTCCTTGAGAAAACGATTACAGTTGCCTGCTGTTGAGGCTTTCTGCTGTGTAAGGCCATGAAAGCTGGCAGAGCAGCTGCTTTGGCAGGCTGGGGGGCATGAGGCTGGGTAGCAGTTCTATACAGAAATAGAAAGGTGTAGTTGATGCTTTTCACTTTGGCGGCGTGCTCTGTGAAACCTCTCTCCAGCAAAAGTTCTAAAAGAGGATAAATACGTCATGTGTCACTGGAAGTGACAGCGTGCTTTCAGCATGAGCTGCAGAAGTTGTTATCCGAGGAAGGAAAAACTTGCCAAGGTACCTGCACTTTCTGCTGCAGTCAGTTTATATGTGAGATATTATGTACTGTCATCGTGGGAAGGGAGTCAGCACTGCTGAGTCCAGGCTGATGTTGACTGGAATGAGTGGTCATAGCGTCATTCAGGGTGGAGAGGGACTTCAGGAGGCCCCTAGTTCAACTTCTTTCTCAAAGCAAGGTCAGTACTGAATTTGAGATGCTCCAGGCTCTGCTCCAGCTTAAGTCTTTGGACAACCTGTTCCAATACTTGACTAGCCTTGTAATGAATTTTGTTTTTTTTGTTTGTTTGTTTGTTTGTTTTTAAGGGGGTTATAAGGAACAACGTTGTGGTACACTTGCAAATGTTGGCAATAGCAGGCAGTCCATAGTGATAGCAGAAGAGTGTATGCAACTTCTGTAGCTCCAACTGTGCAGAACCAGGAGGCAGTTGACACTAAATTGTAAAGTCCCCCTTGAGATCATGGTACAGAGCAGTCTCACAAAATAAAAGTCAACGTCTACAACTCTGAAGTAAAAAGCTTGCCTCTGTTAACACAGACTCCAGGTGCCTAAAGATTTTGAGGTAACAATGTCCACGTAGAAACGTGTCAGGAAAATCTGAGGTTTTGAAGGAGGGAAGCAGAGACCTTTAGAGTCAAATCACAGCTGTTTCATGATAACTGGACTTGGCTCAGTGGCAATTTCATGAAGGCTACTGCATCTTTACCGTTATCTTTGTGAAAAGTGACCAGGAAGTAAAAAATACTCTAGATGAGGTTTTATGTAGGGCTTGCAGAGTGCCCCAAATGTTTCATATCTCTATTGCATGCTTCTGCTGCTGCATCCTAAGATTGAATTTCTTCCTTTCATGGACACATAATATTAGTGGCTCATAACTCAATCCTACAGCTAACCAGTAAGCAGAGCTGCTTCTCCTTCTCCCCTTTTTTTTATTAATAATTTTATGTTAATATGCTTTAGGTTTCTAGTTTTGTTTAATTATTAAGTTTCCACCTTCCACCTAAGAATTCTGCTTTTTCTAGTTTTCACTGTTACTCAGTTCTTCCTGGATAATACCCATGTCCTCTGATGGTGCCTCCCAACTTGTTCCTGCAGATTTCAGTGGCATGCGGGTAGCAGCGCTTGTGCTGGGTCATTACTAAAGGTTGCTTGTTTGCAGCTTGGTGTGTTTTTGTTGGCTTTGTGCAGAAAGTTAGTTTGTTTTCCATGAGATGGAAACATTTTAAGTTTTCTTTCCTGATGGGTGTTCTGCATGTTTGCCATAATAACTGTGTGAGACATCTATGTGCTGAAGTCTGAAAGGACCTGTAGTCTGTGCTCCGGCCTGGTCCCGTGTTTGAATTCAGGTTGGCTTTGCCTCCCTGTTGTTCGGAGGCCAACCTCGATTCTGGGGCAGGGAGAAAAGTTGGACTTTGGTCCCTTCTTGGTATAATCTAAATGTGTTCTTACCAAGGTGTATGCTGATAGCATACATCCATTTGCCCTTGAGCTGATGTGCTGTGACTCCAGACTCCTTAAAAAAGACTCTTAAGGGTCCTTGCTATGGGGCAGATATCTTTGGTAGCCCACGCTAGAGGCTTCCTATGGTGAACAATACCAATGCCCAGCCAGGTGGACCCTCAGCTTCAATACACCTGGCCTGCATTAATGCAATGACTGATTTAGAGGCCAGGCTTGCTGAGTGCTAAACTTTGATGCTTAATTTGGTGTTGGTAGCCCTTTCTCAGCACTGAAATACTTGGGAAGAGGGGGCTCTCAGCATAGGGTGTGGATTCCCCTCTTTCCTGCTAGGACATCTTCTGCTTTAAAACATCGAGTTGCTTTCATGTGAATTTAACCAAGTGGTTTACTTTGTAAGTTGGTTTGTGTGCCTGTGCCATGTGACACTTAAGACTCCACGTGTGCATGCTTGTGTCTCCTATTCATAAAAATCTGGTCCTGTATTTGATCTGTAGGGACTGATGTGGGTGCCACCATCCGACTCAGCGCATGGGCTGTGGTTTCCTGCCTGCCTGGCAAGGAACAGAGTGAGGCTGGGCACCTTCAGTGCTGGGTGCTGATTTGGGACAGAAACCTACATCTGGAAAAGTGATAACATCTGTTGGAGTGTTTTTGCTAAATATAATTTTCAGTGAAAAAAAAAAATATTCATTTAAATATACATCTCAAAGGCTTGTGTAGAGAATCACAGCTGGCCTAATGCCTTCAACAAAAACCAGTGTATTGCCATTGGTTTCTGTACATTCATCTTTTAGCTGACTTCTTTAAAAAAAGAAAAAGCCTTAGTATGCAACCGGTTGTGTAAATACTATTTGAAATGTTACTGTCATCAGTATATTTGCATATCATCTTTATTTATACTGTGAAATTGCTGACAGCTTTGCTTTTTCTTTTGATAACTCCAGTGGGTTAACTAAGGCATCTTCATGGAACACAGCTTTTCTTCTGTTTGATTGAGCTGTCACCGTAGCTCTTCTGGTCAGCTACACCATAGGGCAATCAGAAAGAGGGAGAAGTCCATGTTAGTGCTCTTTCCATTCCTTATGCTATTTTATGTTCGAAATATTTCTGTTGAAAGACAATGCTGCCTTTTAGCCTCGGCTTTTCCTCTTCTGAGTACTTTCAAAGGGTAACGAGTTTCACAGCTTTTTTTTCCTTTCTTCCTTCTTTTTTTTTTTTTTGGCTATATGGTGACCTTTTCAAGTTTGAGACAGCATGGCTACAACTCTTGATTTAGAGAGCTCTTTGTTCTCAATTTGTATTAACTTGCTTCTTAGCCTTCTTTCTGACAAGCTAACGAGGTTAGATGTTTTGGTGTGCTCATTATAAAACATGCCTTTCAGTCCCTTCAGTCATTCTTGTGGCTCTTTTCTGAACCCTCTTCAATGTGTGGGCACCCAAACTGGGTATTATGCTCTGATACTGTCTCGGGGGAGCTGCGACAGCAATAGAGGTCATACAGTCTCTCTAATATTCCAGTGTATGTATTCAAGATTAATTTTATTCATTTCCCTGTAGGTTTTTGTAGAAAGTTTGCTTAGTTTGTTAGCTTTTATGATCCCTAAATCTTATTTAGAATTTTTTCCGACTGAGATTTATCGTTCTTTAAGTGCAGGCTTCTTATATTTTTTTTTTTTCCAGTTTTTGGTAAGTCTGTGAATCTGTGGCTCTTTACTTGAGCTTTTTTGTTTATTGAAGTCAAGTCACTGTCTTCAGTGATCCATACCACAGATTTTCTTGGTTAATTATTTATTACCTGGTTTTGTATCATCTGATGGCTAAGTAGTCTTTTTTTTTTTTCCCCAAGTAATTTAATGAAAACACTGGACATCATAGAATGTTGCTAGAAATACAGTCAACCAAAGGTGACATGTTGGTAATCACCATTAGAGAACTATTATCAATCAAATTTCTAATTTTGCAAAACATAATTTGGAATTGGGTTGAAATAATTTTTTCTTTTTCCTTAAATCCATATTGCATTAAATATATTCTTCTTGGCTAGCTTTTTAAAAACTCTTTGGTGCTAGTTGCTTTAGCTGTGAATTTTAATATCTTAATACTGTGTTTTCACAGTAAAAAAAATAGACAACTAAGTGTAGAAAAGTACTACTTTTACATTTGTATGTTCTCTGTTATTAATTTAGCTCCATTGCTTATTAGTGAATTGACATACTAGTGTTTTGGCTTTTGTAAAAAATACTCCCCCCTTGTTTTTAGGCTCACTAGCAGTAGGTTTTTCTTCAGGCCTCTTGAACTTAACATTTTATATATAACAGAAGGGCGTGTTGATGAGAAATCAGTTCATAGATGTCATGCTTGACTGAGCACATAATTAGTTTGTTTAACAAAATTGATCACTTTTAAAGGACAAAAACCCCTTTTTCTTTCCCCTTCCACCCAGGTTGAACTCTGGTGCAAATCCCTTTTAAATTTAATACCTTTTGAGTAAGATTTTTTTTGTAATGCTATATTTGATGAATTAAACTTTTTTGTTTTTCCACAGTGGCCTCAGGGTTATTAGAATAAAAGTCACTCTCCTTAAGTCCTCCTACTTTCAATACTGGAAGGCGCTGTAACTTTCAAGCGTAATGATTACACTGCCCAGTTGTTTAGTGTAGGTTTTTTGTTAATAAACACGAGATATATTGAACTCTTACCTTGTAAGGAGTAAGGAGTGCAGGTGGTTTGTTTCAGAGTTGTTAATTACTGGGGAAAAGAAAGTAATATATTGATGAAGTTCCCTACCTCTTCTGCACTGCTAATCCTTCATAATTAGGCTTTAGACATTGACTTCACTTTCCAAACATGAATCTTTAGAAAATTTATACAAAAAAACCTAATTCCAGACCTATCCTTGCAGGTTTTCAAGGTCAGGCTGGTTGGGGCTTTGAGCAGCCTGGTCTAGTGGGAGGTGTCCCTGCCCATAGCAGGGGGGTTGGAATTAGGTGATCTTTAAGGTCCCTTCCAACCCAAATCATTCTATGATTCTGTGATGATGCATTGTGCAGCCCCTCAATATAGGCTTGTATGTAATAAAGTAAGTTCTTCTTCATGAGTCCTGTGAATGCCTTTAGCATTATTTTATCTTCTTTTGTTGGTAAGCGTAACCGAGTTCCATGTTGAGAGAACACAGTTGGGTAGGATTTTCCTTGTAGTAGCCTCTGCCTTTTGCCTTCCTCCTTTGGCTTGCAGTATGAAATGGATTTCAAAAAGTGTGATATGGTTGTTTGAGTTTGTTGTGAGGCAGATGATGGAGCTGTGCAGTTAGAATCCAGAAATATGGTCAATGAGATGTGGACTGACCTTATTGCTACTTCTTGTTTCTTAGCTTCAAGAAAGAAAGAAGGTTCCAGGGCTGGATTAGGTTTCAGGCACTGAAGGCCTTTTGGGTGATGCTCTGGTTAGCACGTTGCCTGCTCTCCAGCTGGAATTGGGGTCTGGCTTTCTCAGTAAGGCATTTCTTGCCTTCATGTCTTGCTTGAGGGCATCTGTGGCCCCTTATCTTCTTGCGGAACCATAACCTGAAGTGCATGGGTGTCTTCTCCAGAAAGCTTAAAGGACTCTGCTGTGGGTTTTGTGGAGACAAGGGATCCCATCCCCCAAGCATGTATGAAAGTCATGTTTTCTTAATGTAAGGAGCATTGTTTGTTATCTAGGTACAAGAAAGGAAGTAGAATAGAAAATGCCTATTGAATGTTCTTTGGGTAAATGTTTTAATTTTGATGTCCTGACCTTTTTCCTTTAAATTCATTTTGCATGAATGGTGTTCAGGGAAAATGTGTTGAATGTAAGGAATGGCTGAATTTTGTTGCCATTCCTGTGTCGTTTGGCTGTATTTAAAGCCCATTTTCAGTCTTTCCATCAACAGGTATTGAATGTGGCTTCTGGCAATTTCAGTAATGAATAAATACTTTTTGAATCCGCAGAGGGTAAAATTCTGTCTTGCTGAGAGAAGCGTGTTTTATATTGAGCATGTCACCTTTGAGCAGTGTGCATCATCATTGTAGCTGGGCCATATATAGCACATAAAGGCAGCAAGCATGTTACTTCTCTTCCACAGAGACTCAAACAGGAGGTGGTTTGCTGAAGGTCACATTGCAAGCTGTTGGGCAAGACAGAAAACAGCCCACAAGTTTTGTGCTCAGCCGTGTTGCCTTAATTTTGTCGAGAGCGCTTTCATAGCAAGTGGCAGGCAGGCAATTTGACAAGAGGCAAATAAATACTCTGCTATATTGTTTGACTTCTGAGTGCTAAGGTGTCAGTTGTTACAGATCTGATGTATTTAGCAAAACCTGGTATTTTTTTTTATCCAAGCACTGTGAATCCATGCAAGACCAAAAAGCAGTGGAAAGCATCCTTGCACATGAAGTCCTAAAAATATAGATGTTCTGATACTGAGATAACCAGAGGAATGACTGATAAGCTGATTTTTTAAAGTCCTGCTCATTCAGATTATCTGTAACCATCTTAGGATAGCTTGAAGCTATGATAGATGTGGTTAGATTTATTCATGATTCTTTTGTACTTGATAATAGATCTGAAGACCAAAGTGATCCAGAAAAACTTTTAATTAAAATAAAAAATACAAATTTATTCTTACAGACTTACTTTTTGACGAATCTTTTAAGCAGGGGCAAGCATGAAAGTGAGGGAATGATACTGGTGACTGTTGCAGCTTAATTCAAAGTCTGTTTTGAAGAACTAAATGGTGTGATTGACACTGCAGGTGATATACTGAGCTGTAATTCACCTCGTTGTATAATGGTTTCTGCTGCTTAAAAGGAGTTATTCACTCAGTTAATCTACATGGATTGACTGTGATGTCATGGCTGTGAATGTAAGTTATGTATCATATTTATTATCAGGAGCTTTGTCATTTTTGTTGTGACAATGGGAATGAGGAAGAAGACTGAAGAGGTCAGGATAAAGAGCATAATGAGGTCCCCAAAGACTGCTTGTGAATGGTGTGGGAGTGCTCTTCAACCAGATACCCTGTTGGCTATATTGTATTTATTATGAATTTTTTTTATTTTTCTACTATCAAGTTCAGTCGCTCTGAAAAGCTTGCTGGCTGTGGTGAAAATAAGGTCTTTGCATATTTACTGTGTCTTAAGGTAAATGATTTATGAACCTTTGGAAGAAATTAAATGAGTTGTTTGGTATGGGAGGTAATGGGTCTTTGAGAATGCAGTAAAAAGTTTGAAGTCCATGTCAAACACCCCAGATGAAGTGCAGTGTTTCTTTTAGTACTCTGTATTTGCTGTATCTGGGACCAGATGTATAATAAAGCTGGCGTCACAGGAAAGTCACACTAAGAGCTTTCAGGTTCTGTAGTGTCATCTCTGCATGTCACTCTTTTGGCACTGATTAGTACACATCGGGAGGAGGCAATAGAAGGGGACTTGAAGTTTTGTGAAGGTCTGTATTCAAAGTAGTTAGGCAAGGGAAAAAAATAAGTATGGAAATTTGACTCCTGCTTTGAATTAAGGGACTCTGTAAGGCTGTCATGTAATTGCCAAGTGTAAATTTTGCACTGAAGTTTAAGCAGGGCTTTATGTAAGGCATGCAAAGTACTTATTTTGATCTATTCAGCTTTGGTAAGACTTTGTAGAAAGTTGTGGACCAATTTCAATCCAGAAGGAAACAAGAAAAGCAAGCCGGGCTCTGAGAAACATTACCTTCAATTGGAGATCATAATAGGAGATTAGAGTGATTAAGCCTAGAGAGGAGAAGACTGCGAAGGAACGTAAGTTTCATAAGTTATCAAATGTATAAAAATACCATTGCATAACGGATGTGTATTTTGCCTTTCCTGTGAACATCCAACTGAGTATGGCCGATATTAAAAAAAAAAAATAAGACTTCAGCAGCTCAGTGCTTCAAAGATGCATCTTGTAATTGAGAAGAACTTTCCCCACCAGAGCATGGACAGGGAAGGGATTGTTGTCAGGGATGGTGAAAGTGGGGCTCAGAAGCACTCTGAGAGAAATTGTACCTACTTCATGGCAATGGGCAAAGAGCTAAGACATCTGCCTTCCAGCAAGGCCTCTTTGAACTCAAAGGTCTACAGGGAGGCTTCCTTGGTCCTCTTCCCGTGATGCACCCATGCTGGCCTTTCAGTCTCACCTGCCTTCTGCACAGTCAGCAGCTCTTGCTGGCCAGTTGTCCGATATGTGGGATTATGGAGCAGGATCGAAACTGGGCTCTTTAGTTATTTGAAGAGGACAGCTATAACTATCCTGACAGGTCCTGGCATCATGCCTCAGCCCCATCTTGGTGACTTGCTGTGGTGGAGCACAGGCAGCCACGCGGCAGGACAGAGGTCTTGGAGGTAGAGAGCTTGCATACAGGAGTGGAGCAGCTGTGAGAAAGAAGGTGGCACAAGACACATGACAACAGGATGGAGGACTAAGGAAAGATCCTGATTTGGGAAAATGGAGGAAATGAGAGTACGGTAGAAGTAACAGAAATAAAGTATTGATGTATTAATGTCCTGGTTGGAAATGATTTAAAAGGGACTGTAAGAGAGAAGGTGACACATGCAGCTCTTTTAATCAGAAGGAGCAAGGTGGAAGGAGCAGGGCTATCTAAACAAGGAGGCTGAGATGTGAGAGATCTGACAACTGGGAACTAGCACCTGCTGGCTGGTGACAGTGTGAGTGGATATAGAGCTTTCTCCTAGAGAAATGAAATTGGGGCAATACTGGAGCTTGGATATATGTTCGCTGAATCCCTTGACAGATTCTCTCACAAAATTGTTTATTTCATAGAGGCAGTTGCTCAGGTTGGAGCAGGTGATTAGCCCTCTTGCTGGCAGGTCTATGAAAACATATGCCCTCTACTTTGATTTCTACTTTAGTTTTGTTCACTCAGATTACCTGGAACTTCTCTGAGTCCTCATCTAATATGCAGTGATTGAGATGGATAAAATGGTTTAGGGAAGGGAGACTACCAAAAAACAGGTCTGTAAAAGGCATTAGTAGTTGAGTATCTCTATTCATCTGCTTCCTCACCTTAGGAGAAAAATCTACTAGCATTCCTCAGACAAAAAGTGTCCAAAAAGCATGTGTATGGAATGAATATATTCTGAGCAGAATAAAGAGCAAAGGGAAGTTTAGAAGATGCTTGTAGCACAGACATTTGTTTTATTGATCTTCATGAATGAAGTGGGAGTTTCCTGGCAACTTTTAGCATTGTTTTCTAACTAATTAAAACTGTATTTGGCTCATAGGGAAAAGGCCTAGTAAAGATCTCAAGAGGTTAAAGTGTTCTTCTGTCCTCCAGTTGGAAGGCATAGCGTTTTGAAAAATCTACCTGTCAGTAACTTTCATGAGAATATATTATGCTCTAAACCAGCCTTGGTTTCTGAAAATGAGTTATTTTAGATCAAGGTCTCTGGAAAACTCAGGCTGAGGGAAGGACTGTTTTTTGTAGTAAATGCTAGTCTCAGCTGTGTAATGTTGCCAGAGCTAAGCAACAGCAGAGGGCCATTACAATGGGAAGCTCCGAGTCTCCCTGCAGATGCAGAGGGACCACGGTCTCTACTGAAGTAGCTTTCTTGTTGGATGTAGATGTGAATTTGGTTAGATGAGGCTCACTTCAGTGTTCCGAAGTTCTGTCTATTTTGCTAGTCATGAAGTGAAATTGTCTCTTGGTTTCAATAGTAAGTATCAAGGTCTAATACCTATTTTCCTGTGCAGGCCACAAATCCTGTTCTACCTTTTAAAATTACTGGATGACCTGTTTTTCATGAGGGATGCAGCATAGGAAAAGTCTCTTTTTGAGGTTAAGAGGTTCTTAACACACTTCTGAAATCCATTTTGACAATAAACTTACTCTTGCCTGAGGTAACTTTTTTGGTTGGTTTTTTTTTTTTTTTTTGTTTTTTGTTAGGGAGAGGGGGAAAAAAAGGGTGTTAGCTCTAAACACAAAAATACCGTCCAAGTTCATATTGGATTTTCTCTTTACAGTGGCCACTGCATTGAATAATTGTATTGTACAGGCTGCCTACGCCGTAGAGCAAGAAACACTTGAAGGGCAGAGGTTGTGGGAGTTCAATAAACAGTTGCTCAGGAGAGAGAAGAGACAAAGTGATGGTAGTGTCAGCAAGGTCTTTCTTGCGCTTTACTTGCTGGTGATGTGTGAAATATTCACCGTTCAGTTCAAGGGAAGCAGAAGCTCTTTGCAGGTAGATGGTCTCCTCCCCCTGTTGTGATTATACTACTGTCCTCCTGGAAGGATTGCTCTTTCAACAGTTACTCTGCTGTTTAGCTGACTTTTCGTATGGGTGACCAAAAGAATAATAAAAAAGCCAGGCAGTGTAATTTGCCTATCAATTATAATAGATGACTTACCTTCAAATAAACATTTATCATATCTTTTGGAAATGAGGGTAAAAAAGAATTGTTAACTCTTTCTTTTTATTTTCTTTCCCTCACCCTCTAAACTTGAAAAAAAAAATCGATGTGGTTGAAACTTCCAATAAATTTCAGTATGAAGTTCCCTTTGGGAATGATGGGCATTTATTGGATAACCTAACTATCAGTATAATTATTACAATTTTATCACAAATATTATTTTAATATACACATTTAATAATATATATTTAATAATGTGACTTATTAGAATAATATAATTTAATTATATATACATTGTATTATCTTTTTTTAATTTTGCAATGTCTGGAGCACTCCTTTCTGGCCAGCTTTGATCCATTACAGCTTTCATACAATGTCTGCCTCTCTTCTCTTAAGTCAGTGTGGGAGCCCTGTGTTTGCGTGTGAATGCTTTAGGTGATTAACATTGTTGTTTATATGGGGTTTGTTGCTGTTTAGTGATGAAAGCATTCAATTTCATTTTCTTTTGAGTCTCTAAGATGTTTTGACTAACATTCCCACTCTGTGTCTTATTTTTCTGGATCGTGTTAGTATACAGAAGTCTACAGACAAGGTGTGTAAAACTGAAAGAACTACCCTTAAAATCATGAAGAAATAATTGAGATGTTAACAAACTTATGGGTTTTGCAGCTTAACCTCCACTACTGTTCCCTTAATTTGAAACTGTTTTCTCCACCTCATGAGAAATACTGCTGGTTCATGAGACGTACAGTATCGTGTATGTTCTTTGACTCTCCCTTTGTGCTCTTGGTCTCCAATGCACTGACTGCCCTTGTCTGTTAATGGTGATTTTTACCCCAGTACAAATGCAGGACACTACAGTCTACTATGAGTCAGTTGTGTGTTGTAGTTTACTTGTAAGGAATAGTGAAAAGTAACTTTATTTGAAACATGTTCTAGTTTTGCTTTTCACTGTATGTTTTCCACATAGGGCTGTGCCTAAACTTTGGAGCAGTAGTAGTGCTTAGAGAGGTACAAATATCTCTTTAATAAAAGGTGTAATTGTAAAAGTTCAACCTCAATTCAGAAAAAGGAAAGAAGAAAAATGATGAACCCAATAATATAGAATTAAGTGGAGAGCGTTAACTGACAATTGGTATGCATCTGCCTTGAAGTTTCAAGCTTAATACTTAAAATGACTATAATAGTACAAAATTGGAGGAAGATAATGCTTCTATCTTTGTTCATTTATATTCTGCTTTTGCAGCACTTTGGATATAGCCATCCTGTTCTTTTATACGCAGCCAGTTTGCCTGTTACTGTTTGTGTGAGATTTTTTTTTTTATTTTTTTTTCCTTGTGAAAAAGCAAGAAAAATGTTTTCAGAGGAGAAAGGGAATATATGGGGGTGTTTGTTTTTTTTTTTTTTTTTTTTTTTTTTTAACCACCATAAATCATCAGGGGCCTTAGGGGTGTTTGGTGCCTTGAAGTTTTTTATGAATTGTTATCTTTCCAAATGGAAGGGTTTTGCAGGCATACCGCGATGGTCCAAAGCATCCTATTTACTGAAATACAGAGCAGGTGAAGTAGAATGTGGCAAATTAGAGGTCCTAATTCTGTGGAGCTACTAAACATTGCATAGCTGAAGTCTCTTTTTACTTTCTGGTACGGCTGAGTTCATGTATCTGGAAAAGCTGCAGGACAGAAGTCTGCAGGTGACATGAACTGAATTGGTCTCACAGCTGAAGCAGTTCAGGTAAACTGATTCATATTTTATCTTTAGGAACAGCCGTTTGCATGAGCAGAATGAATTGAAACCTGCACAAGTGTTGAAAAGATTTTGTTAGAGTACGTATTTAAGGTAATAAAGGCTATTATTTGTCATATACTAGAGAAGGAAAAGGAATCCTCAAAGTGATGAAACTGTAAAAGTGTTAGAAATAATAAATAAATAAATTAATAAGGCCTCTTACTTTTTGGAGGTTCTGATCAGCTACAGTGTGATGTGTATGTGTTGGTTTGATAGATTTTTACAGATCGAACATCTGTGTTCTCTGATTAATTTTGTGTGCGTGCTTCACCCTTTTAACCTTGCCTCACCTTTTTTGTTTGAAAAGAACAAGATAAACATTGCTAATTGCTTAATACTTAGGTCTGCTAAAAGACTTTCTTAAACTATCAACAGTGCAAACATATCAGGGAAAGCTGAAATATTAAACTACTGTAACAGATTTGGCAGAAAGCAAAGCTTTTTTTCTTGTAAGACTTTATTTTTAACATCAGATTAAATCGAATAGGCCATAATATAACTACAAAAGTCTGAAAGCTATCTCTTTAATAAGAGTGAATCTTTAACTTAGTATTTATTTTGTAGCTACATAAGTTATTATGATGGTACACATTTTTCCTGAAATTTTAATTGCATATTCATCAAGGAACTGATTTGACGAAGCACTTAAGAATAAGCTTAATTATAAGCTTGTGAATAGAGACATTGTCGTTAGTTTTATTTTAAGATTAATTATTTGTTGTGCTCAGTTTTGTTGAATTGGAGGCATGAAAAAGACTTTTGCTTTCCTATTGTAACTCCTTGGTTTTTTCTTCTGGGGAGAAAAATCCATGGAAATGAATCTCTTTTTCTTGGGGACTAATTTTGTGTGGATTCTACTCGTTTGCTTGTTTTTCATTTTTTCTGTAACAGTGGTGTCCCTGAGCTGGTGGGCAGTGCGGAGGGGACAGATGCTGTGCTCCTGAGCAAACAGGACATTTTTAAAAGCTTAATGTGCCAATTTGATACCATGCTTTTAGCATTAGCGGCAATTTAGCAAGATCTTGTAAACAATTCTTTTGTGGGATAGATTTGCAATTGCAAACACTTTGCCTCCAAAATCTCAACAGGTTTTTTGGTGTGGGCTGGTTGGGTTTGTTTTTTTTTCCTTAATAAGCTAACTTCAGTCACCTTAAATGAACCTTGTCAGGACAAGGGGCACCATTTTCAGTAACCTCCTGGTAACAGCAGTGAAGACTAGGTAGTCTGAAGCCAGTTCATGCCTACTGTTCTCAGCTGGAGAACAAAAACATTTGGTAAAGCGAATATGTCCTCCGAGTCGAAATCAGATTTTAGTTCTGAATTAATCTTCGCTGCAGAAAGAGAGGCTTGGCTTTTGATCTTCCTGAGGGACCTCTTTGGAAGTAGAAAGCTTTGAATTCTGACGGGTGACTGACAGTGTGGAAGAGGTGTGATAAACCTCATGGTCTAGAGAAACCTAGTCATCTGAATGGTCAGTTGGATTGAGGGTGGGAATAAACGTTTTCCTGGTAATGCATTTTTAAAACAGAAGGGACGTCAGCAAACAATGCTGGAGAAATGGATTATAGATGTCTGGAGCTGACTCACGTGTCATTATCTGATGGCTCTCTTGAAGACAACAGAGGCAGGAAAAAGAAATGATGTTACTTGCCATCTTTTAAAATTCAGAAGATTAGACAATGCCAGGGAAATGGCATAAACACTGATTGCAGCAAAATCTTTTTCCGTCTCTTTCCTTTAGATAATTGGAAATGTTGCCTGAGAAGTTTGGCATATTTGTTGTCAAAGACATCGTTGAGATGAGTTTACAGCTGTTGTATGACAGGGTGCTAGCAGGTGAACTGCAACACTTAGACTGGACTGTTTGAGGTGGAAAGTTTCATCTGGCATCTAGGACAGCGATTTTTATCTCCATCCTCACCATCCGCCAAGATCTTAAAATGTCAGATAATCCAGCCTGTGTCATAGTCCATCACGAGACTTTTGTGTTACTTCTGCATCTAAACTGATTGCAGCATACACTCATGGTAAAACAAACACCTGTTATAAGGAGTTTCAATTGTAAAACTTCAGCATGAAATGTTTAGAAAGCATTATAAACCTAGTCCAGTGTAAAATCTTTCTGGGGATGGCAGCAGTTTCTGTCTGTTTTCCACCTGGAGCACTCGGATTTGAGAGGTTAAGCAAGTTGGCCAGTGTGATGGCTGTGTGAAAGAGGGAATAAAATAAGGAAAGGGAGGAATGGATCTCCAGTGCCTTGTTGAAATCTTGGATCTAAAACAGAGCTTGATTTTATTTTGCAGCTAATAGTTTATAGCCTGTGTCTCTTCTGTATCCCATACATTCCTATAGATCTGGTTATGTTATTCCAGCGAACTGTTATAGTATAGACTGAAGAAAAATATTTTTCTTTTTATCTGTGCTCTGAAGTTCAGCATCAGTCTGTTGGAGTAATTATACTCAAGTGGCTTTGATTGTTGTGCAGCTTCTTGTTTTGGCTATTTTTAAAGCCTGATACCTTGTTCTTTTTGCAGGCTTCACGACTACCCAGCTTTACACAAAAGAGACTGTGTTTCTTTGTGATGCCGGCGCTGATCCCTGACAGATTGTGTGTGTGTTTGTGGCCAAGTTTAGCTGAGTGAAAACCTGGCCTACTTTCTAAAGATTATTTTGTTTTTCAGGCTGTAATAAATGCGACAAATTTGGAAGCAGAGAGGACTGTTCAGGATGCCATATTTGCATGCCAAAACTTAGAGTGCATTCACACATCATTAGAGCTTCTTAGCAGTGCTGGAGTGCACTGGGTGGCTTTCATGCTGTATCTGAGTGTATTTCTTCAACCTCACCTGCTGCTTCCTGAGAGTAGGTGTCACAAGGGAACTGCAAAGGCTTTCCACATAACTCTTTGCACTTTAGAAACCGATAAATCGTTGTTTTTTACCATACTTCCTTGCAGGGCAAAAAAGAAGAATGTATATGCTTTTGTGAGTAGACTTTTAAATTATTTTTTTTTTTAACATTTCTTCTGCTCAAAAAACATAAGTAGTTTTGGTTTGTCTTAAAGCAGTTAAGAAAAACTTTGCTTCAGATCAGATGCCTAAAAGGCTAGCAATAAGTCCTAGGCCAGACCCCTAATTCTTGTAAGTTATCACAGTTTGTCTAAAGTAAATTGAGTGATAATAGATTTGACTGAGAATCTGAGTTACTCTATACTCTGTGCATGGTTTTTTTTGTGTTACATGAAATCCAACAAGTCTGTTTATTCCATTACCACTCTCAACATGGGGGAATGAATGAAATCTTTTGAACTCCTACAAAGTTTTCTTCTGGTGTTGAAAACTTTCTAGCTTCATCTGTGATGGATATTGTTATCTGAAATACCCTTTTCCTGTAATGCCTGATTGCACATTTAAATACTAACTCTGCAGTTCTGCTCTTGTAAGGAAATAGGACAGACTTACTTTTTGTTCTTAAATGGTGCTGAAAGGCTGCTAAAAGTTCTTCACAGGTTTTTAGAATTTCGGAATTTTCAGGTACAGACCAGTCTAAAAGACTTTTTGCTAGAAAAAGAGATGTTTTCATCTTTATGATGTGTATCTAATGCACCTTGTAAGGAAGATGTGATCTACCCAGAAATAGCATACAGCTTTTACAAGCTTTGATTGCATTATGGATTTGATGTTGATTGTTAGTATAGATTCTCAAGCTGCATTGTAACTTCTTCGTGTGTAATTTACTCTTTATTTCCAGTTTGAGTATTTTACTATATTAATCCTTAATTTAGGATTTTTCCTCTGTAATTATTTCTTTTTCTGCTTGAATTGTAAATTTTCACGTCAGGTGCATTAGGTGAGTTGTGTCAAGCTATCTAGTAAAATAAAATAGTGCCACATCACAAAAAAAACTTACTCGAGATTTAATAAAAATACATATGGTGCTAAAAATTTGACATCAGCTCATTTTATCGGTAAGAGTGGATGGGCAGGTTGTATTGGCAATGTTATAAGTGACTGTAGCTGTCAGTATGTAACATATGCTAGAGGGAATAGCTGGCTGTGTCCTAAGTTTACGGTTGCCATCTGGTAGCTCTTCTCCTTTGTTATTTCTCCCTACAGCTTCATCCTGTGTCCTGCAGCATCAAAACAGCAGATTCAGCTCCTTGCGACATGCTTTCCTGCGACAATACGAAGTTGCAAAAGCATGCCACTGGGCCTCAAAATTATTTTGGATTTAGTTAAAGAAATAGGTGTTCTCACATTTGCACAGGACAATGATACTGGTTTCTGTGCTCAGGCATAAGATTTCGTGCATGTTAGAAATTAATTGTTTTCCCACACTTTTTAAATCTTGTACAGAACGCTACTTCAATCAGGTGTATAGCTTAGTATGTATTTTACTTGTGTTAAAAAATAAATCTCAAAAAGATGAAATGTACCAATAATGTCCACCTGAAAACTCATTATTTCTGCCTCAAGAGTTGTCGGAAGGTTGGATAATAGGGTGTCTGGAGTAGCAGATGGGAACTTTTCATGGTTGGCATTGCTGCACTGACGGGGTGTAGTGGCTGTAGTCGGAAGGAGCTTGACCTTCAAACAGTACGAGCTCTCCGAGCGGTGTCTGACAGATGTGCAAAAGATGCTGATTGATACGGAGTGCAGTGTGCCAGGCTGCTGCTTGATTGGGAGCTGTCTGAACTCGTGCTAGTTCAACAGAGTGTGCATCGTGCAACACGCAGTCAGTCTACTTTAACACAGAAAATGTGTTTCTATAATCAGACTGTATAAATAATGAGAGCACACATATATATATGTTTATAAAGATTTCTAAAAAATACACCTCACTTACTACTGTGCTGAGAAAACATACTTTCAAATGAAAAAAAAAAAAAAAACCCACCCCAAAGTATTTATTGTATACAAGTTGTCAGACCATTGTGTCTGTTTCTTGGTTTCCTTTTCCTTGAACGTGAGCTGGTTTTTTTTAAAGAGGGGTTTTGGTGGTGGTTTTTCTTAGTTTTGGTGGGGCTTTATTTGTTTCTTGGGGTTTTTTTTTTTTTTTTAGAAAGACTGGAGAACCTTGGTGTGTAAAAAGTGCTTTTTCACTACTTGGCCATGTTTTTGTTAGTTCCGATCTTACTGCTATGTTCTTGGTTCTTAAACGTGGAGGCTTGGATAGCCTTTGTATGTCTGCTCCACCATGCCCTGACACGCAGTGTGCTGGTTCTGATTGGCAGATCAGCTGATACAAAAAAATCATCATGAAATGGCTGGGTTGCAATGTCCTCCTCATCTTTTTCCCCTCATTTTTACCATTTGTGGATGACTTTCTGATATTCTTAACATAATGTGGTGTTTCCCTTTGTGTAATGTCTGATATTCGGTGCCTTCCTTAACAAGAAGTCCCTTTAATAACGTGTATGTTTCTTATTATGATTCATGTGAGTTTTATTCTTTGGTATTTCTTTATTGTGTTGCTGCTGCAGAGCAGTCCAGAACTTTGGCTATTTTGCAGCTCATTATTTCTTTCAGGAGAGAGAAGTGAGAAGGCTCTGCTGTACTGTTGACCTGAAATCTATACAGAAGTATAGCTTTGAAGCAATAACTTCCGTGAATGGATTGCCTTCTTGGCAATATGGGATGGACCTGTCCTTTAATGCTATTAATTTGCACAAAGCATTGCTTAGTTCAGAAAGTAGAATGAGAACTGTAGTCCCCTTCTCAAAACTCAAAGGCATTTAAATGATGATTACTTGTATTCTTGTTGTGAGCCTATCAGTGTGCATCTACTTTAACTGTAAATTTTAGGATTAAAAAAAAATAGAAATCTTGCCCTCACTGGATCTGTCATGGAAACCGTATATTCTTAACTTTTGAAAACAACGGCCTCGCAGGCTGCGTGCAGATTTACACTGGGTTTCGCAAGCGGTCGCAGGCTATGCAGAAAACAGCTTGGCTTGGGAAAGTGTTGGTCCTACCCGGGAAGTCCCTTGTATGACAGAATTCAGTATCTTCAGCTGCAATTCCAGGAATAAGGTATAGTGCTCTTATTTCATTAAATACAAATTCTCAGTTGAAAACTATTTCTTTCTTCAATATCCTTAAATTGAGGTACAGCTCGCTTGTAATGCAGGAGAACACAATGGCTTGTTGTCTTTAACCTGTATTAGCACTGTTTTAAAACATCGTGTTAAACTGTGTCCAGAAGTCCTACCAAATATGTGTGTACTGAATGAAAATCAATAGTAGAGGGTAATCTCTCATTTTACCTGAACTAATGGTGAGGCTGACTTTTTGATAGTTTGAAAGTGTTGGAAATAGCATATGATGGCGTCACTTCGTGCCCTGTTTTAAAAATCCGTTTCTTACGTCTGATATTACATACAGCATTACTGTGATCCCTTTGCAACTTCTCTGAGAGTGGCAGGGGAAAAGTCAAATGCTGCATGAATTTGGTTTTAGCTTCTTGAGTCTGAGAAGACTTCAGTTTCAGATCCAGGTAATTGCTGTTTCTGTCTTATCTTAGGATGGACTTTTAATTATCTTATATGTGAGCATTGCCGTCTTCCTAATTAATACTTATCTGTTCTACAGTGTGGTAACTTCTTTTATTTAGAAAGCAAGCTGAAATTCTTCTGAAAAGGAGAGTGATAAACTGTGTTTGGAGGAGAAAAGGCAGTCAGATTGTCTTTTTTTTTTTTTTTAAATCAATCCCTTTTTTATAAAATTCTGTTATATTTTGCTTATATATGCCTGTCAGTGAAATTGGGATCTCTAATAGTATTTATTGCTGATATATTTGCCTGGAGATGGTGCTTTTAATTTTTTTTTTTTTCTGAAGGTACTGGATTAAAATTTAACATTTAAGAAAACTATTTCAATTTCTTGCTCTTCTTTTCATTGCAATCATCTCTGGTGGCCAACAGCACCTCGAGGAGAATGCCCTTCTGGGGGTTCCCAGGTATCCCTGGGTATGGTGGTATTTTTCTTACAAGTTTAAATCTCAGGAGCTAGACAGTTAAAATGGCGCACTTCAGAGCGAGAGACGGAGTCGCTTCAGAAAGAGCATTCGCTTAATATGTAGACATGCGCAGGGAAGTGCTTGATCCCACAATCTGGGGAGAAGAGGTTTTATATAACCTCTTGGGGACAGATTCTGCAGGTATAAGAATTTGTGCCTGTCTTCTGAGTTCTGCGGAAAATATTTCAGTGTACTTGGATCTTTTGTTATTCCAGGTAATTCTAAAATACTTATTTATTGTAGATACTTCCTCAATACATGTGGATTCTACACCCCAGTGTATTTTATACTGGAGCTCTTTCTGTAGTCCTCAACAGTGGAGATGAAGGACTGTTTACTGCTGTTATGTTTTTCAGAAATGTAAGGTTTTCTTCTCGCAAACTGTTATTCATTAAACTGCACATAGTCCATATTCACTAATCTGTTGAATATCTTTGAATTACTTTTTAGTTATAAGAAACAAAAAAATATGCGGGCCTTTGTTCAGAAACACACTGCTGTTTTGAATCGCCCAGAGCTGGAGCAGGGATTACTGAAAATTAAAGAAGAAAAGAGTGGGCAAAATGAGTCTAAGTTTTGTTGCGCTAAACCCAGAGAAATCCCCCAAAGCAGGAATTTAAAGCTCAAAGTTTAATACTTTTGTCAGCATGCAAACGGAAATACTACAACCACTATATCTTCATTGGAAAAAGAAGGAAAGGTGCTGGTTCTGGGCCTTTTCAGGAACATGCTTAATAGCAATTCATCTTTCTTTTCCAAACATTGAGCAGTAAAAGCACTGCAAATAATACAGTGGACTTCAGAGCACAAAGATGAGCAGTTGTATATGCTGACTAAAAAGTTTATGTTTAATGAATCTTTAAGAGATTGGGGATATTGGTTTTTCTTACTCAGAGCAGACAGTAGAATATTATGGCTATTACAAAATGCTGTGAAACAAAGCTTATGATTATGTACTGTCTGCGGTATTTTTCGGTAATGTAGAAAGAATTGCTGACCTTCACAATGACAAATGCCTTGCATTAGTACAATGATGCCTAAGCCCTCTTCTTCCAAAACCTGCAAATACTCCAGTGGGTGTTAAGTATGATCGAGTACTCTGTAGAAGCGAAGAAGTCATTACTGCTTCTGGCAGTCTCGTGGTTTTCTTTTAAAGCTTCTTAAAATGCATAAAATTAAAAACCTCTGAGAAATGGTACAAGCACTGCTTTTGTACGCAGAAATAGAGGAATCAGAATGGGTATGACAAAAGATGCACTGCATATGAAATGCCACAGTATAGAGCGCTTCAGGGTGTATGGGAAATAAAGGGAGGTACAAAAGTAGATGATAGCGTAGATCATAAAATTACAGCAGGTGACGGAAAGCCAGCCTGTGGAGACCACACACGCAAAAAATGTTTTCTAGCTCACTGCTGGCCATACTGGCAGAGGGTACCAACCAGCCTTTATACCTGTAGGTAACTTCAAATACCAAATTGCATGCGGTGCCTGACAGTTTGAGCCAGAGGTTCTTGTGGTGGCAACTTTGGGGGATAGTACAGCTTTTTGGATTTTCACATTTCACTAAGTCGCTGGAGGTTGCAAGGGCCAAGGAAAGTGGGCAGAGGAAAGAATATGCTGCTGTCTCTCCCCCTCCAGTTCTCTCTTTTTTTTTTTTTTTTCCCCCTCTTTTTATTTTTTCTCCCTTAAAGGGAGAGTGCAAGCTGAAGGAGCGGTAGACTAGCTGGCTTGACTTCCTTCAAGAAAAATACTGGAGGAAAACAGTTACATCGTTTTGAAGGCTCCTAGAGAAAACAGTCTGATCAAGAACAAAGCACATTTAAACCAAGTTGGTCTATCACTGTGTTTCAGAAAAAAATCAGATGCAGTAGATGTTTTCTCGCTTAACTACCGATATGACTCTTGGTATAATGTAATGAGCGTAGTGGGGGAACCTGGATTAGGTGACGTAAAGCAGAGTACAGCTGGAAAACTTCCAGTTGTCACCAGTTCACTTGCAAATTGTAAGTTTTGCAGAGGTCTGATGTTGTTCTGCATTTCTGTGAGCAGGCTGAGTGATGGACTACGTGTACTCTGTTACATTTCCAGGTGACGTTTCATCCTTAAGGGCCTTTAAGGATAGGTTAGACAATTGTCAGAATGATGTAGGCAGAGCTGATCCTGCCTTGAGGAAACAGATGCAGTCAGTAACTTTTCCAGTTCCAGCCCATTTGCCTGGCTCCTGCCAGTTCTCTGTCTGACAGCTTAGGCGTGGGGAAGGGCTTTGTTTGTTTGCTTTGGTTGTTTTCTTAATATTCTGACATTTCCAGGGAAGAGGGAACTTCTTTTCTTATATTTTGGCTTTTAAGCAGAGGAAGGCATCGTTACATTAGTCTGGGCCTGTTGGAACTTTGCTTGAAGCACCTTAGTTCGGTCCTTCCCTTCTGTCTGAGATGGAGTATTGCTTTTGAAGGGTGTTCTGTGTGGCACGTGCGTTCTAACACAGAAGACAATTGCACAGTTTTGTGTAACTTGATGTGGTACTGGTTTGCTGTGCTAGAATGCTATGTTTTATATACATGCACCATAAGAATGACTTGGTTGTGGTCTGGGCTAGAGGGTACTACAAAAATATAATCAAGAAGTGTAGATTATATTGTCATTTGAGCATGTTAAGACTTGCATAGGTCTGTTATCTAACACCACCTAAAGAAGAAATAGTGTTTTGAGTATGGGTCTCTCCCCTCCAACAGAGTTAATTCTGGCTTCTTAAAAGAAGAAAAAAACCACCATCAAAAAACCACTAAGCTCATAGATATTGTCTGTCTATTTAAATGGCTGAAGTGTGATTTGTGTATCTTTCTTTAATTCTACATGTATTTTGGTCATCATTGTCTGACAGTTCTTAACAACAGGTTCAGTGTACAACAGGCCATTCCTTAATTAACCATTTCTCCCAAAACAAATACAAGCATATAACTGTTACCCTTCATAAAATGCATGGTTCAGTTCTACTGATTCCATTGGGTCACATCAGCCTGGATTACAAGGTACAAAGTGACCTTTCTCCAACTCTAAATAGATTAGGTTGGTGGCCTGCCACTGACTTGGAACCCTTCTTCCAAATGTGCTGTTCTGGTCCAAGCCAGGTGTGGGCTCATATTTTATTTATTGTTATATTGAAAGTGCAGAATCAATTCAAGTTACTGTACCTTGTATCTGAGTGATACAGAAGTATCTGTAATAAGAATAATAACAAAAAAATAATTACACATTCATTGAAATACTAGTAAAATGTTCCTTATTCCTAAATACAGCTCTGCTGCCTTTCTGTCTGAGTTTTCAGACTTCCTTGGAAGGCCATGTGATATAAACAGACATAAACTGTTTGCTATCAGGCTAATAACAATCTTCTTGGCATCCCAATATATCTCCTCGGTCCCTCCAAACCATCCCATCTTATAAGAAAAGATGTCATGAGGAATCTTGTGGTTTTATTAGGAAAATTTATTTTCTTATGACAAAAATGGTATATGCCAGAACATCTCTGCTAATTTTCTCAATTAACAATTCAGGAAAAAACAAATAAAAAACAGGTTTCAGCATGGCTGAGCAGAACTGCAATGGTTGATGCTATGATGAAGGTTCAGCTCTGGAGCCCTCAGCACAAGAAGGACATGGACCTGTTGGAGTGGGTCCAGGGGAGGGCCACAAAGATGATCAGGGGACCGGAGCACCTCTCCTGTGAAGACAGGCTGAGAGAGCTGGGGTTGTTCAGCCTGGAGAAGAGAAGGCTCCGGTGAGACCTTATAGCGGCCTACCAGTATCCAAAGGGGGCCTACAGGAAAGATGGGGAGGGGCTGTTTGCAAGGGCATGTAGCAATAGGATGAGGGGCAATGGTTTTTAACTACAGCAGGGTAGGTTTAGATTAGAGATTAGGAAGAAGTTCTTTACTGTGAGGGTGGTGAGACACTGGCACAGGTTGCCCAGAGAAATTTTGGATGCCCCATCCCTGGATACATTCGAGGCCAGGCTTGATGAGACTCTGAGCAGCCTGATCTAATTGAAGATGTCCCTGCTTAATGCAGGGGGGTTGGATTAGATGAACTTTAAAGATCCCTTCCAACTCAACATGTTCTATGATTCTATGATTTTAAAAAAGATTGTTATTTACGGAGTGTAATAAATAATTACATTTGTGTTGCAGCTGTCAACACAAATGAGCAAAGTACGCTTTGCAGTTAAGAATCCTTTTATGCTATTTGTTCTGGAACTTGTTCACAATAATTTAATAATTCAGTGTTGGTCTTACTGGCATGACTTGAATTATTGAGGGCCCATTACACTGTATTTCACAATTAAAAGCTGACGAGGTGTGCCTTTTTCTCTGTCATCCTGTGTTCCTCTGACACGCTATCCACAATACTACTGTGTTAAGTATGGCAGAATATAGATGAGCATAAAATACAGTAAAAATCAGCATTTTGGCTAAGAAGCAACTCTGTTATCTGCTTAACTAAAAGTTGCTTTTATTTTAATTATTCATTCTCTGACTTATAGGATGGCTAATCTAGCTGGTCTGTAAGGGCCTGTCTTGCATAGCCAGGAGGGGCATCAGTTGATCTCCTGTCTCAGCAGTGAGCAGGAGTTGGGACCCCTGATGTCCAGGAGCCCCTTCAACCCCTGAAAGGCCATGTGACTCCACAGAGCCCACCTGCCTCCTCTTCCCAGCTCCTGGTACTTGGGAGCAGTGTCTAAGGGCTGCAGGGCACCTGAAACCATCATGAACATGTGGATGCTCCTGGTGTTGAAGCCTGTGTCACCACTTGGCTTTTTGTGGGCAGAAATGAGAAGAGACGGGAGATGAGAGAAAAAGAAGGTGGTGGGAGAATGACAAAGGGAACTTCAAAGACATGCAGAGATCCTGAAAGAATGGATACAGATCTAGATGAGAAGAACTGAAGAAAAATTTGCTAAGGAAAGAAGGCAAGAAATGAATATGGGAGGGAAAGAACAGGGGTAAGACACTGTATGAGTGTAAAGAAGTAAGACTGTGGCTGAAATTTGAGGAAAGGCTGAAAGAGAGTAACAGCTGGTTAGAGGATGAAAGCTGGGTCTCTACAGTCGCAGAGTATGGATGAGGAAGTTATAATGTGCATGTTTGAAGTGGGTTTCGGCTTGAAACCTTCTTAAACTTAACTTCTGATTTTTCTGGCTTGCTGTTGAGAGCCAAAGCAGGATATTTGTACAAGTTTCTGGATGCAGTTGGCTGAAATCAGGGCCAATCCTCATTATTAGATAAATTATAACCTTGAAAACATATGAGCTGTTGAAAAGTAGCTGAAAAAATAAAATTACTAAAATCATGGAAAATAGGTAAGAACAAAGGCTGCAGTGGTAGGAACATGGAAAACAGAGAGGAATGTGAGCAAAACCTAGAAACAGGCAAAGCAAGAGAGAAGCCTGCTTGCAGAAAGTGATGGGAGTTGGAGGAAACCATGAGAGGCAGTAGCATGTTTTCCTACATTAGTGTGGATGTTTTTGGTAAAGAGCCAATGACAGGTAGCCATGGTTTTGGTCCGTCGCGTTGAGGTGAGGCCAGGAGACTGATAGTTTCTCCAGCTGGCTGCCACTGTACTTCTGCAAGTGATGAGCAGCCAACTACTGCACTCAGGATCTGCAGTTTTTGGGATCTTAGAGGTGGATATGGTCAACTTTGCTGAAGACGTGTTTCCATTTGATATTTGTGATGTGGTAATTTATTGAAAGGAAATCATGAAACTTCTTCTAGACTATCTGAAAGCTAGGCCATGATTCGGTAGCAATTTTTTTCACCATTCAGTAGATAATAATGTAAAGGTTTGAAAACTGCTTTATGCTTTCCCATTGTCCTATAAATGCTGGTTTCACAAATGATCTGGTTCTGGCTGACAAATTAATTGGTCTGGGCTATCACATAATGCTGCTAGGTGAGCAAAACCAGTCCAAATACCACGTACCACAAAAATGTTCCAGTTACCTGTGTTTCCCTCTTCCTCTTTCTTTGTACTTTGGAGAGAATGGACCATGCCAGGGTGGAGGAAATATGCCCTGGAGGAAAACATCTGAAAAATTACTCCGTATTTATACACATTTCACTTCATTTGTGTGTTTCTATTCCAGGAACTGTGTAAATGTGTAGTAATGAAAGTGCTGTTCTGAAGCAGGCTGTCCGTGTTGGTGTGCTTCTGAGGGGCTTGGAATTTGCATTTGAGCCTGCTGAAGATAGCTACAAGTGACTGACGTTAAGGATATTGTTTGGCTGGACAAAGGAAGAATTGGAGTTGTCTCTCTTCCTTCATGTTTGCTAAAGCCTCTCCAAAAACCTGACCCACTTTAATGATTGTTGGGGAATATCCATGGCAACCATAAAGGCACTCAGTGCAAGAACAGTTCCTATTAAGATTGTAGTTTGCAGGCTCAGATTTAGATTGAAGTTTAGGTTGCTGGTGATCTTTATGCCAGAGCAAAGCTATATATATATTAAATATTGGTGAAATGTTCTATGTTGTAAGCATAGTCTGGTAGGACATGGTCTCCATTGTTGTGCAGGATGGTGCCCATCAGCTGTCCCCAGAACTGTAAGGATTTGAATATACAAATCCAACTGAGACAATGGGAAATGTTAGAGTTGAAGCCTGGATTAAGAAAGGATTTCTCAGCCTGGCTATTGGGAAAAAAATTCTCACTGCTCCTTTTAACTGATCGTAAGCTGCTGTTCTTATTTTTTTGTGGGCTTGTGTGTGTGTCTCTGCTGTGCTGAATTACCAGTTGAACACTGCTTCAGTGTTGCTGGCTTCCATTGTGTAATCATCTCTCTCCAATTAAAGACAGGAGGCACCAAGGTTTGGGCTGTTTCTTCAGACAGGGCAAAATGTGTTCACTGGTTTGTTTTCAGAGGATGAAGTACTTGGAGCTATTTATGGTGTAGAGGACATAACATTTTAAAGAAACAAGTACATGAAATTCTGCCCAGATGTTTAGAATCTATTCTGATTAATTTTGAGATAAACCCCACATGGACATGGATATACATACAGACATATTGCTTTGTAAATTAGATTTATTTTTTCCCCCCTTTTACAGTGTTGTGCTGAAATAAAATAGGTGTCTTTAAAAAGTGTTGCTGTATTTGGATATGATAGATTATATCACACATAACTAGTTTTCTGGGACATAGATGAAGGTATCTGCCATCTCTGTTTTGCTTCAAGAAACATAATGCAGTATCTACTTCTTTTAGTCATGATTTTGATTAAATTTTTTGCTTTCACAATTTATACATGGCTGTGTAACTTGGATGTACCGCTGCATTTCCAGGTAATATACCTTCTGAAATAATACGATCCTCTCTCATGGTACAGTCTTATATCTGAGGCTGGCAAGTGTTTAATCATGTTATCATTTATTTTGATTGCTGCTTAGTAGTAACTTCTCATTTGCACCTTGGCTCTATCCTGGGCAAGGAACTCCAGTTTGGTAGCCTCTGTACAACGTACAAAAGAAAAGGTGTTTGGTCACTTAAACGATCAGGGAACTAATTTGTGCTTAATGGATAACATTTGCATTTGTAACTTAATACAACATGTTCCCTTAAAGCTACAAACAGAGGTAAGTGGTATATATTATGATTCTATAATTAAAAGCTATCTGTATTATTAACACTGAGTGTTTCAAACTTGTGCTTACTTATTAACATTTAAAAAAAATAAATCTGATAATCCCTGCAACAAATGTTAAAGCTGTTTCAAAAAGCCATCTGCCCTCAATAAGCCTGAAACAAATACTTACTGATTACATAGGTATTGTTATTTTTGTAGATTTACTAACTTCCTTTCAGAGACCTGAATACAAATGACCTTTGATAAAGTATTACTGCTTTTCTCCTAATCCACTTTGTGATTTTGCATATTACCAAACTTTGTAATGGTTTTACTGTCTTTGCGCAGAAAAGACATTGTTGTTGAATTGAATGGGGTTGTTGGCTGAGTCATAAGCCACCAAAGCATTGTGGTATCTGTATTCTTAGCTCAAATTCTGCTGTTGCTTTCAAAAGCACAATACTAACTTGTTTCCTAAAAAAATGAAGTGGTATACAGCGACTTGGTTTCTTAAATTATCCATTGCAGTTTGTTTCAGGCAGAAACTTTGTTTTACTCCTAATGCTTTTTTTTCTCCTCCTAGGCAGTATTTTTTTCCCCTTTCACTTCCCCTTAAGTAGTCCTTAAAAGAATTGGGGCTTTATTTCATGAAAATGCTAACAAAGTCAAAGTTTCAGAGGTATTATTTTCTCACTGCCAGAATACTCGCTTTGCTATTCTGAAATGCAAATGGTTTGTAGCCACATAACTGAACTAAGAGGAAGATGCGATGGGCAAGGGTTTTTTTTTTCTGATTTGAGTCTCTATCAGTTCACTCTTTTGTGCATGGTTTTATCTGGAAGGCAGTTTGCCATCCTAACAGCAAAGCCAGAAAGCAGCAGGGTCGGCCAGGTGGCTCCCAAGGGCCGGCGTTGGCATGGAGGGTGGTAGCCCTGTGGGAGAGGCTCCATCCCTTGCAGTGCCAGGGCTGAATTGGGAGCTCATTCCTTTGTTGTAGAGATTTGAGTATGTTTGTTTATTTAATATGCTGATACTGGAGAAAGATGGAAGCTACCCTTGGGTAGTTAGTTCCTGTGTATATTCCTGTCTAATACATGATTCTTTCAAATAAGTGGAGGGATCGGCATCCAGACAACTAACTTTTATAATGCTCTCAAAATCCTGACCCTTGCTCATGAATCTCACACCTCCTGTGCCAGCGCTTCTTCTCTGATGTGGGATAATGGGTCATTCCTATTCCATTAAAGTTTTTAATCCTCATTTTCCTTTTTAAAAGAATAGCAGTTGGAATACATGCTTTACACTCCTGTTTTCTTCGGTGCTCAGATCCTAGATGTGGTTAGGGGTTTATCATAATATTTTGAATAGGAAGTTGGTTTGGATAAGCATTCCACAAAGCAACTAGAAAGCAAATACTTAATGGGATATTGATCAGAGAAAGCTGTAATATGCAACTGTCAAAATGTCATCAATATGGAAGCACGTATCCAGCACAATTTTATTTTTCAACAGAAGGACTAACTAAGGATGTTAAAGTCAGAACTCAAAGAGAATGTCTTTATGAATAACATTTTGCTATAAAATAAAAAGTCTCATTTTTGTTGGAAATATTGTCATAAATATCAGTATGTTTCATAGTATATGTTAATGGATTATTTTTAGATATGTTATACGTTTTTATGAAGTATCTTTGTGGTAGTCTGTTACGCTGAACAAATCATCTAACGTTAAACACTAAGTATATTTTGAGACTTACTTTAGTAAACAAGTTTAGTGACTTGTTCTGTATTAAAGACTGTATCACAAAGAGAGTTCAAAAATTAGGTTCCTAAAAATAATATTAAAAAATAACTCTTTTGTTAAATATTTTCTGAGGTCACAGGTATGCTAGTGAAGGATGAGTGGTGATCTGCCTTTGTGAAGGCTGCATTAAAAGTGCAGACTGTGGGTCTTATTTATTAACTTTTCAAGGGACTGTAGCTGGAAGCTTCTAGTGACAAAGATATTAACAGATGTACTAAAATTCCAGACCTTCAGGGCATGGGGCGCTGTGGCGGAGGAGGGTGGATATCACGCTGTGTTTAAAAAGATGATGCTTGGCCCCCAGCAGCTCCAGCGGGCGTCATCTCTTTTCCTTACCTGCCTGGTGGTAGTGGCTGTGCCATTCCTTACGCCCCTCTCCTCCACAGCCTTTCATTTTTGCAGGTATGAAATGTTTTTCCAGTAAAATGAGATGGAAACTACAGATGAGTTAAGTATGTTTAGTGATGCAGAAATTCTGCAAAGGTGTGGGGACAGATGTCAAACCAGTAACCAGGCTTTGCTTGCAGCGGAAAGAAGTTGTTCTCACATGTGTAGAAGTCTTGTACCCTCCAGCTGTTTGTGCCCTTCCCCTTTCTCTCCAGCTGGGGATGGGATGCATGAAATCAGCTGGAAAACTTTTGTTTAACAAGTGGAAGTGCCTGGTGACTTCCTGCTGAATTCTCACGACCTGAGTAAATAAATTGCTAATTAAAAATGTTATGAAAATAATATTTAATATAATAGAAGACTAAACCATAATCCTTAAAGATATAGAACTTTGCCTTATGTCACATAATACTTGATACAGTAATAAAATACTTGATAAAGTAGTAGAATATTACTTTAGCTAAATAATTACATAAAATAATGGGAACCGACGAGCAAGGTTTCTAGAGGACTGTTTCATGTCCTTCTCTAAAGCACTCTTAAGTATGTTGTCTAAATCGTTGCAAAGGAGATAGCAAAATCAGAAATTACTGTGGAAAGGAAAGCAAAAATAAGTATCTTGAGATGATGTGGATACATACTGGGTGTTTGTAAGAGGAAATAATAAGTATTAGAAGTACATGAGGGACTGGCAGTGAATTATAAACTTATGCAAGAATCACCTAATGCAGGGGTTTTTTTTTATAAACCTGAGAATTAAACATTAACTATGTAAGCATTGTCTGCTGATCTTTTATTTTAGCAAAACCATTTGTAATTCACAATTCTATAGGTTTTTATGTGAAATCTTACTTTAGATTTGGTAGCTGTAGTGGTGGATTTGGATTTGACATAGCTTTAGGACAAATGGGTGGAATAAATCCACCTCAAGAAATATGTCTGCTTGTGCCCTTCTGACATGAAATTATTGTACTTTTGTGGCTTGACTTGATCTGTTCCTTTTTCAAAAATACAAGGATAAGATGTGCTGGAAAATAAAGCATTGGTCCAATTGAATTGTTTATTCTCTATTTATTGTAGACACTTTTGTAAAATTAATTCCTTCAGTGTCCTAGAGTTAGGGTCCTGAAAGCTTCCTGGTGGTCTTGTTCATATATGAAGAAAACCTTAGCTTTTATAGTTTTGTGGCTCATGTGAGCTACTGAAGGCACGGTAACAACAGGTACTGCATCACTTTTCTCAACCTTGTATGTAGTAGCATTCAGTCAGACTCCTCTATTTCTGTGTCTCAGTCAGTTGAGGATTATAATGACCATATAGCTGATGAGCGTTGTAACTGGTACGTTGATGAGAGTGATGCAATGCTATTTGTTCTATCGGAACCTCTCATACAACACTGAGGCGATATCTTTTAGTTTTTTCCTGTGAAGATACTGCCAAAATGGTGGGGAGGAGGAATATTATGCTTCCCCTGCCTCATATGTGTTGTGTAAAGTGGAAGGTGGCGTATCCTGCATGAACTATGCCAGATTCATGCTTCGAAAGAAGCATTTTTGGCATTTTCTCCATTCCTAATCTTCATGGCCGTTTTTAGATGATGGCAACCTCTGAAATGAATCATCAAAATCTGAAGCATGGATTGTGATGAATTTTGTCCTTGCAGCGCTCCAGTATATGCTGTCTTGAATTCAGTGTTGTGTGAGCAGATGGTTACAATTCACCTTTCTGGTGCTGTCTTCATAGTACAAAATTCTTGCAAGTGTTATTAAAAAAAGAGAAAAAAGTGAGTATTTTTCTGATAGTTCAGTTGCTCCAGCTGTTTTCCTTGTTTCCATTTATGAGTTGGATTAGAGGGAAGAAGTGGCAGGGAAAGGTGGATTTCTCTGCGGAGCAGGCTGCAGACCCAGGAGCAGCACAAGGGCAGCGGTGTGCCCATGTGCACAATTCCTTTTGACATTAATGGCCATTACGGCTATAAAGTGAGGCTAGCATGCGGTGATTACACATGAAGAGCCAAATTATTATTGTTAATGATGATGTGTATATGTTTCAGTGAAGGCTGGATTGCTTCTAATGGGTTTTGTTTTCAGTTCCATTGTTCTGTGTGAGGTAATTCTGGCTCCTGAGTTCTTATTTTAAATAGCATCCCCTTCTTCTGCTGTCTGTGAAACATTATTCCTGGTTTCTCTCTGTTGATTTATACACCTTTATTTCTGCTGTTCCTTTTTTTGGTGTTTTGGGGGAATTTGTTTTGTTTTGTTTTTTTCTTTTTTTTTGTTCTTCAACTGTCAAAACAAGTATCATATTTTCACGTGTGTAGCTTGCACCATATATAACCTATGTAAACTATGAGAGAAGGCAATACATTGAGGGAGCAGTTGGCACGTAATGGTGGATCAAAAGCAAAGGAACTGGGATTTTAGAGGAGGGAGGGAAGAGGAGGAAAAACATTCCTGCTGCTGGGGCTGAGTGTGCCTGGGCGGTTGGGAAGGTGTGACCACAGCAAGGGGGCTGCTCTGAGAGGGGTCCAGCTGGGAGGAAGGATTTTGAGTTCTCATTCAAGTAGTGATGTCTTGGATGGCACCCACACTTGTACTGGGATTCACCAGGTGCAGCAAAGGAAAATCTCCTGGGAGTGGTGAGATTTGTTTTCTGTTTTATTGACATACCATGTGATTCCACCATATGTATGGTATGATTTAGATGTATATTGCTGACGAGACAAATGGCCAGGCTCTTTCTCCTCCTCCTGCTTCTCCTCCTCCCTAGCTCCTGGCTGTATTTCCTTGGACCAGTTTGTTGATTTGGGAGAAAGCGAGGCCATCTCCCACCCTCCCTGGGCTCCCCTTCTACGCCCTGTGTTGACATTCCACCCCCCCCACCCCTTCACTCACGAATGGCATGGCTGCATGATTGCTAAATTCAACACAAAGGAGGACTGCCCAAAAGCCACCTTTTGGTGGCTTTCTGAATTGTGTAAAATTTAACACACAAGTCCGCACCCTCAGCCTCTGACTCAGGTACCACACGCCGCTGTGTCCGAGTTCATTGCAAGGAGGGCACACAGTGATCAGGTGGGATCTCAGCTGAAAAATGGAAGTTTGCCCGCTGTCTAGCAAAAAGGTTTGTGGAGCGGGTATAATCATCAGTGTGCCTCTATGCCTAGAAAAGCTACTCATGACACTCAGGAAAACCTTAGCAAGCCTGATTCACTGATAGATGACAGGCCTTATTTATGCTCTTCCTACCCTTCTGTTCCTCTCAGTTTCTGTATTTGGCAATCCAGCCTGAGATACCCTCAGGGATGCTTCCCACCCTGCCTTCTAATGATGCTAATGGTGAAAATGCATGACAGGTGATGTTTGGATGTTAGCTTGCTCATGGCAAAGAAAAGAGTATGAGCAGCCAAGCTTAAAACACCTACCATTTAAAAAAAAAAAAAAAAAACAATCTGAATGTTTCTTCTGGAGACAAAGATATAGCTGTTACATTAGAAGAGTCTGCAGAGAACCCTAAGACTAAAAATAAAAATAAAAATAAAGAAAAGTTCTGCTGGTTTTGGTCGGTCTTCCCCATGGGCAGAGCCCCAATATGCTAATGGCCATGGAAGTGAAATTTGTTAGAAATGCTGTTGGTGTGAATCTGAATGGTGTGTATTGTTCAACTTGTTAAGTGGAGCTTTCAAAGAAGAAAATAACTGGAATAGTTTACCAGAAGGAAAAAATACTCTGAAATTAGTCATATATTCCAGGGAGTCTTCATAAAGGATAACCTTCCTCTTTAACTGGGTAAGAGAAATAGGAGCTGAGCGTTTTGAACAGAAGAGGCGTTTTAACATTTAGTTAGTTGTTTGTTTAACTTCAGTCTACATCTAACGAACCAAAGGAGGAGCCTTGTTGTGAGTTAAACTGGAAACTTAATCTCAAAATCAGACATGTCAGTAAACCCCGAGGGATTTGCTCCCCAAGACATTTCAGAGCAACTCCACTGAGTTAATTTCATTTCTTTCTGCTTTTTCAAAGTGTTTCATTTGGAAATCAGCTGGGGTTTAACTCAGGCAACTTCAGTTTTGTGTAGTCATCACTAGTTTATCAAGCATGGACAGTACTTACCAAAAGATTTTTTTTGCAGCTTTAATAAATATTTTCAAGCTATGTATTTGTTGACGTTACTTTCTCAAGACTGAGAGGTTTCTAGTGGCCTTCAGGCAACTGCTTAATTTACCTAATGCACATTATAGTATTAAAACAACTATCTCCATCTCTGAAAGGAGGTACAGATTAAAGGCTAGGAATAGCTGGTGTAGCTGTTGGTTTGTGCTGATACTTTATTTTGGTAACCACCAGCTTCCTGACAGCATTTAATATTTGCATCTGTTCTTAGTAGGGCATCAGTTTATATGCTTTCGGTTAAGATTTCCTTTCTTTAGTCACAGAAGGAGGAAATGTTACGTTGTGTTTATTTGTTCTTTCGGTTGTTTCTTGGTTGTGCTAAAAGATGCGCATGTAGTGCAGGAGAGAAGGACATCGGGTACAGAATTGTGTAGGAAAGGATAGAGACTGCACCATTTAGGGAAAAGTGTCCAGATTTGGTCCATAGGGCAGAGAGAGATAATTATGGCAGGAAGAGAGAGGTGTGAGACAGTGAAAGTATGTTGGATTAGGATCTCCTTTGGGGTAAGGAGAAGCAGAAGGTTGCATGCATCTGCTCATGATGCATACAGTTTGGCTTTTACCCATGTATCTTAAAGTTTCATTTCAACAGAGATTTGGGTTCACTTTCAAAATGCTAAGAAACTTTAAAAACACCTACCTCTTTTTTTTTTTTTTTTTTCTCCTCTTTTCTCTCTCTCTCTCTCTCTCTCCTCTTTTCTCTCTCTCTCTTTTTTCTGTGTGTGTGTGTTTTGTTTTTTTTTTTTTCTTCTTCTTCTTCAAAGTATCTTGCAACTGTGAGTTTCTTTTAGGTACACTGTTTGTAGAATGTGAATCCTGAACCTTCACATCTGCAGTGCAGACCTCTGACAGCATGAGGAAAAGAAGCAATTTTGATCATCTTGGGGAGCCAAGTGCTAGAAAGAAGCTTGGTATATTGTTTCTTTGTGTTAAAACTGCTTGGTAGGTAATAGCAAAATAATGGAGACCAGGATCCGAGTATGAGATTCAGGTCTGGGAGGGGAGTGTTGTCTGTAGGTTAGTGATAAAACAGCCAAAAAAGAATTACCTTGCATGATCAGTCCAAGAGTCTGTTAATTTATTGGCTTGGCAACAGTTGCATAGAGGTGCTACATGGGTGGGATAAAATTGCTTTCGTTTATAGGGAAGGATGAGAAACTATTGCTGTAAATAAAAGGCAAAGAGAACCTAGAAACACCATTAAAGCTCTGTTAAAAAGAGGCAGAAGCACAGATTTTCTGCCTTGCTTCCGAAAGAAAGATGAGGTGTGATCTAGTTGGAGTGATGACATTTAATTAAAATTGAGCATTCGTGAGAAGCAAAAGTATGATTTTGTTGGTGGGATTTTTTTCTGTAGATTTTCAGGTAGGAGCATACGTATGGTCATTGAAGCCTTCTGGCGAAGCTTTCTGGTATTTGGATTCAAATTAGTGCTGGTTGCAGTTCTCATAATTTTCTATCAGAAAGAACGATACCACTTACAATAAAAAGGAAGGGGAAAAGATACAGGATAATATCATACAGCAAAGATGGTACTTGTTTGGCTTTTTTGTTGTTATTGTGGATTTTGATGGTTTTTTTCCTAGTTGCTTTAATAATTTATTCAGTGAATGTTATGAGTCTGGGATTAAGGAACAAAATATTGGCAACTGCAGAGGTCAGCCCCACTTCTGATTCACTCCCAGGAATGAGTACTCATGTTGTTCTCAAGTAACCGCTTGGTACACCAAGTTAACATCTCTTGCCCGATGTAGTTGCAAGAGTGCCTGAAGGAAATGACACTATACCTTTCCTAAACAGTAACAGAGCTGGCATACAACACACGAACGAGTTATTCTTAAATCCACCCATGCTCACAGCATTAAAATGCCAAGCCAGGTTTGGACTTAAATACTTGCTCTCATTTTTTATCTTAGTTGTATAGTTACGGTCTTAGAGAGTTAGTAACTAAGTTAATGATGAATATTTTATGGAAAAAAACCCCTGTTGTATTTCAGAAATTATGCTTGACTAATCCAAATGCAGTGTTACTAAATGGGCAGAAGGCAACTGCTGGTTCACTCATCTCACATGCTCTGAGACTGTAATGAGTCAAAGGACCATAGATTCATAGAAGGGATACTTCCTCCATACGCCCCAAGTCCCCTTGTCCTGAATCTCCCAGCTGTGCTTAATCTTGAAGATCAGTGGGTTATTCAATTGCCTTTCTTTTGGCAAAGATTAGTTTAAAAAGCCTCAAAAAGCCATCTTGTTGACCAAGCAAAGTTTGAAGCTGGCTTCAGAGAGGATCTTCCAGATGGAAGCAGATGGGGCGCTGTTCCTGTGTCTTGGACACATGGGACACTTACTTTTTGAGTTGTTGTGTTGGGATAGCTGTTGGAATCAGGCTAGGAAAGGTTTCCTACCACTGCTTTACGTGTTTGCTTCTCCTTGTGTGAGTTCCAGGTCCTGGCCATTTTATTTTCTGAATTTTTGCTTGAAGGATAACATCAAGATTGAAACTTTCTGTTACTACTAAGTATAATTAATATAGGCCTAATGCTTTGGCAGGGGAAAAAAATATCCCCAAACCAGATGCTGGTGTTAATTGGACACTGAATCGCTTCAAATCATTCATTAGCCTGTAGGTACATTGTTCCCAATCACCTGCAGTTTCATTTCTGTCAGAAAGTGATAAGATAATCTTTTTTTAATTAAGGTGGCAATATAAATTAACCTGTCAATAAATGGCATTAACTTTTTCAGCAGTGCAGTTACAAGTGGATGGATTCGTAGCACTGTTCTTTAGCCAAAAGAGAAATATTGGATCCAGTGCTGAGTTGTTAAATACTAATGAATAATTTATTTAATGAATTTTGTCTTCCTCTGTTCGTGGTGTGACTGGCAGAGCACCAGTCTTCTCCAAATGTTCCAGTGTTCAGAATTACTCCAATTTTTGAGGCCTTATTGCTTTGATTTGCTACCCAGGTTGCTAACTCCTTTGCCGTATTCTGGGCTAGATAAGTACCTTATCTGTTACCTTCTCTGATCTGGCTGAGAACCATTTTTGTATTATAGGTTTTGGTGGGAATACATATTGGTAATTAGTTTTTTAAATTTAGTTTCTGTGGAAGCTTAGCATGTGTGTTCTTCTGTAAACCTAATCGTGTAAATGATCACGCAAGTGAATTAAAAATATGTTGAACTGCAGAAATATTTTATACTATATTTGGTTGGATTCAGGTTATTATTCTCTTTTACAAGATTAATAGGACTTTTGGAAGAAAAGTGAATTGTCTCCAAAAGCATTACTGGAAGAAAATTGGCTTTCAGTGCATATCTAGTGTAAAGAAATATGTAATAAAATTATTTCCAAGATTTATAAGTGCTTGTACTAGAGGAGTAAAAGCTGTAGGTCCAGCTGTTTATTACTGAACTGTTGATTGCTGAACCAGCCTTCTTCAGAAGATGCTCTGCATGTGTAGTATCTTTTGACCAGATTTAAAAACAAAACGAACACTATGAAGTATTGTGGTGTGCTGTGCTGCAGAGAAAATGAAGTTCAGAGTCCGTGGAAGGGGGAGCTGTATTGGGATGGGGCTTTTTGCTGGAAGTGTTGCTGGGATCTGAAGAGATAATCATGAGGCGTACGTGGAGCTGGTGAGCATCGTCACTGCTCTAGTTCATGGGCTGCTGCTGTATTTTAAGCTCATGTGCTCCTGCTGCTGGCTTGCCCCATGCCCTGCAGTAATCTGGTTTGCAGGAAGACTCTTGACATTTTATGAATTTGTTTTGTGCTTATTTTTCTCTTTGTCTGTCATCTGACATTTGCTCACGATTTAAAACTGTGACAGCGCTGTCCTTATATCTTACTACATCTTCTGCTTCTTGAAGGCTACCAAATCTGCTTCTGTTGGAAGAGATTTTGTTGTGTGTTTTTTCTCTTGCCCTCTAGCAGACAGTTAAGTCTGGAGGTTGTTACTGAGGTCTGAGGAGATGTTTTTTGTTTCTAAATGTGAAAGAGAGGGGCACGTGCAGGAGCTCATATATAGACTTGGGCAGAGGCAGGAGAAAAAGGGCTTCGGTATTCGTTGCTGGACCTCTGCTGGGAGCAGTTGTGGGACTGAGGTCAAAATATTTCAAGTGCAAATGTGGCTTGCTTAGTCCCTGAACACAGATTGTTTGACTTACCTGGTCTGTCACAGACAGTAGCTTTTAACTGGTCTTTAAAATCAATTGGTGCAATAATGTTTATGGCACACTGGCATTTACTGAAGGTCTCTGTCCTGTAGGAAACCAGGACCCAGGTCCTGAATGTACGTACTTTGAGCAGTAGTCAATTATTTGATAGCTGGTTTTTTTCCTGCTAACTGTTTCCATGACGTTGTATGTGGTGTTACCCACAGGCATATTGGGATGCTGAAGTGGAATTTTTTTTAATTACTATTTTTGATTGATTTGACAGGGCATGGGGGGGCATGAGGATCTACCAGTGAAGATTAAAGAAAAACGAAACAAAACCAAACCAAAAAACCCCAAGCCACAAGGATCTGAACAGTGTGATTCAGTTGCACTTATTCTCCCTTTGCAAAATATATTAATTACTTTTTGATTCTTATTTCCTGTCAGAATAATTGCTTTTTATACTTGAATGTGTTTTCTTCTGAATTACTCTCTTCTTAATGGACTTTCCACTTCTTCTGTGCCCTTCATAGTAACATAAATGTTTGTATTTTTCTCCCAGTCCCTACTTTTTGTGTATTCTCCCACGGTTCATACATTTCAGCAGTGCTTTGAGCTCCCAGTTGGTTTTGCCTGAGTTCACAATAGGTACCAAAGGCTGTTGATTTTCTGTCTGTTGGCAGTTTCACCTATTTTAAGGAAGACTAGGCAAACTCTACGTTACAGTATAATACTGTAGCAGTGAGGGCAGGAGAACAACTAATATTGCTCAGGGACTTCCAAAGGATCTGTAGCCTCGAGGAAACTGTGGATTAAATAAAAGAAATATTTATTTTTTTTTTTTACATTTCTAGTGATGCTGTGACTCACCAGGAGGCAAGAAAAGAAGTTGATTTTCCTTCAGCCTCTTGCAGAGGCTGTGTATACACTTAGGTTGTGGAATGTTAAGTAGAAGATTAAAGGTTGGCGGGTGTGGGGTTTCATCCTAAGTGGAGGAAGCTGCTCTCAGCTCAAAAAAGCAGAGAGCTGTCTGTCTTCTCAGGGGGAAACACTTCACTAGATTTTGTGCTCAGATGGGAGCAAACCTGGTTGCCTCAAACTGAGGTAGTTTGAACATCAAAAAATGCTTAACTTGACAGAGTGGTCTTCTCTCCCTCTCTGGCAAAAAGATACTCTTATAAATTTAAATTAGCACCATTTTAGCATCAGAAAAGAAAAGGAGTTCATAGGGGGTTTTTGCACTTGTGAACATGAGTGCAAAACTATTCTCTTTGCATCGGGCACAGGTTTGCATGCTGTATGGAGAGGTAGCTGTGTGCTGGTCTGCCATCAGCCCCTTTTTCATCTGTCTGTTGCTATTGACAGGCCAATTGTAGGAGTCTCCACTTCTACTGATTTTACTTTTCAAGTGTTCAGCTTGTCTGGTGTACCCGTTAGGGATTTTAATGTTGAAAACCAAAATCTTTTCAGTAGGAGAGCTTGGGTGTACTTTGAACTGCATATGCCTAAATGAAGGTTTGTGGCTTTGGTGGATGGATGCGTTTTGGTCATTCATGATTGATTTAGCTGCCAGCCTGGAGTTACTAAATGAATGGAAGCTCTCTGAAAGAGAGACAATGCCAACAGGCAAGTACCTATTCTGAGCTTGCTCATTATGCCAGACAACAAAAATGTTGTGAAGACGCATAACACTTGCATTGTGATTAGTTGCATCACTTATTCATGTTCTGCAAAATAAACTCATTTAGATGGCTGACCATGATAAGCATTTCAAGAAGTAATGGTCTTTAAGTGTCAGCAAAGACATAATTAAGCTGAACTTTGAAAAGATCTTTACAGCTGTGAGTACAGTTAATCAATGAAATGGGTTCTGGGAAAAGCCAGTGATGTTCCACATCAGTCCTATATTTTTGGGTCCAGGAAGAATGTAATTAATATCCTACTGAAGGTGGTGGAGATCGGTCTTCTGAACCTCGATAGGGACAGCAACCATCCATTAACCCACCGCCTCTGAAGCCTTTTGGGGAGCTGCTGTGCTGTAACCCTGCTGCGGACAGGGACAGAGCGGGTTAATTCACAAGGTGAGATGTTGTTGTCATTCATAGGAAGAAGGATTGCTAATAGGAAGTTGGTGATGGTGTGTTCAGCAGTGACATAGTCCGCAGTGGCACGGCAGTCACAGTACAAATCATAGAATGGTTCGGGTTAGAAGGGACCTTAAAGATCATCTAGTTGCAACTCCCCTGCCATGGGCAGGGACACCTCCCACTATACCAGTGGGTTGGTCAAAGCCCCATCCAATGTGGTCTTGAACACTTCCAGGGATGGGGCATCCACAGCTTCTCAGGGGCAACCTGTTCCAGTGCCTCACCACCCTCTCAGTAAAGAATTTCTTCCTAATATCTAAATCCTTGGTCTCTTTGTTAGTAAGAGGAAATGTAATTTTCCACAAGAAGAAATTTTATGCTGCTGTGTTTTATCTATGAATGCCTTGATCTTCAGAGCATTGTAAGCCTGTACGTTACAGCCATAGTTACATACCTTAATTGCTTGATCTCCTGGTTTTACGAACACTGATGGTGTGGCAGTAAATTGATCAAACTCTGAGGTTTCGCTTTCTGCATGGTGGGTAAGCTGATGGAATGAGCCCCGGACAGGCTGCTGTCATCTGAGCAGGTCTGCTAATTTGGGGTTATTGGAAAGGGACAGGAGACATCCAATGGACATGCAATTGTGCTCGCTTTGGCAGCACATACACTAAAATTGGAACGATACAGAGAAGATTAGCATGGCCACTGCGCAAGGATGACAAGCAAATTTGTGAAGCATGCCATATTTTTGGGAAGTGGTCATGGCACCAAGCCTGTTAGGGTTCAAGGAGCATCTAGACTACACTCTTATGGTTTAGTGTTATGTAGTCCTGCGAGGAGCAGGGAGTTGGACTCGATGATCCCTATGGGTCTCTTCCAACTCAAGATATTCTGTGATTCTATGATTCTTATGAACAGCAGGGAAAGCGAAAAGAGAAAGAAGTCAAGTTGGCAGACAGCGAAGTACAAGGAAACCACAAAATAAAATAGAAAAGAAGAAATCACATAGCAAAAGGAGGGGTTGGAAAGACTAGGAGAAGTGCTGGAGAAAGACATTAAATAATGAAGGACATTAAAGGTGAAGAGGAATGCAAATAAGTGAAAAGCAGAGAACCGAACTGGGAGAGGAGGAGGGGAAGAAGGCAGTGATTTAATAGTGGTACACTTTATTTAAAAATTAAATAAATTATTGAAGTAGCATTGATAGCAGGCATCTATCTATAACAGCTGTGCAAACGTGCAAAACCCGCTATTGAGAAAATTTCTAATACGCATATCAGCAGATGCTTTACTTGGAGGGCTTTATGTAAGCCATAGGCTTACTGTGTCTTATTTACTGGCCCTTTCTTTTTAAAGATAGCTTGGGGACAGTGGTCTGGCAAGGTGAGGATGATAGACTTGGAAATCCTCTCTCCCATTCTATGTTACTACTAATACAAGCTGGTAGTACTACTAAGTACTAAGTACTGCTAAGGTAAGCTGGTGGTCTGGAGTGGTACTGAACCTTTACTACTAGATGCAAGCTTGATGCTAAATAAGTTTCTGTGCTTAAGTCCTGTGCTTCATCCCCCTGCTCTTCCCAAGAAGTTTTATAACCACTTTTATTTTGGTAGAAATTTTGGCTGTTACTTTGTTTTTTCAGACTCCAAAACCTACCATTGTTAGGCTTTTCTCCATAAAGATTAAGACCAGAAAAAATTGAGTTACAAATAAAGAAGGGTTACATTTTGCTACGTAAACTATGTATAGAGAAGAGCCATTTTTCTGGATACTCATGGTAAAGTGGAAAATCCTGACTGGTGTGACTTACCATAGTTCCACTGCTGGCATCTTTATGCATCAGGAACATAGGAAACAAGTCTGTCATACCTTTTGCTTTTCAGTTGATGTACAACTAACTACTTACACCCAGCTTCTCATCTCTATTGGACTCTTATCTTGGGCAAAGTGAAGAAATAGAGTGAATGCATTATTGTCTTGAGGAATTTGATGCTTCCAAAAAGCGCGTGATTTGGATAGGTATACAGTAGTAGGGTAACTTTCTCTCTGACCAGTCCTATTTATTGCTAGGAAAATGCACTTGAAAGTTAAAGTCTGTGGTGGTTCAGAGAGTAACATGTTTAGGTGTTGTTGAAATTCAGTGGGATTTTGATGAGTAAGTTGTTTTTTGAAATTTATGGTCCTTAAACGCACAAACAGCTGTAAATGTCCCCTTGCAAGCCTTTGTTTTGCTGTGCTGTCACCTGGTCTCCTCTTCATGTTTTTGAGCAATCACCCTGTAGTAAATCAGACCTGACTAGATATGTGCCCCTAGATAGACAACCTCTATCAGATGTATGAGAATTAATGTAGATTAATATAAATTTAAAAAATGGTGAGCTTAGTTTTCTCTGCTAGCTTAGGTTATACTTTGTATTGCCTTTTGAAGAAGTGTGTTCCAAGATCACCTTTTTGGAGAAGTCTTTGTGCAGTCCTTTCTGTTTATGTTTGGTAGAGCACTCACTCTGATTTGGTCATCTTCTAGTAACAAATTTCTATGTCTACGATTGATGTTTGGGGTTATTCCTCTGAAGCATGAGAACTGGTTGGTTATTTCCCCCGCCCTCTGCTCCTATATATTTTGTTAAGGTTTTGTATGAACGATCTGTTATGGAAGTTGAGTTTGGTTTTTTTGTTAACTGGATGGCGACTATAGGCAGTCAACATAATCTTTTGAGCTTCTGCAGACAAGCGTGCAGCTGGTGCTGCATTTGGTGAAATCCTTGGTTGATACAAACAGGAAATTGTGATTTTATTCGGTTATTTGTTGCTGCATGGGATGGTATGTGACCCGGAATGAAACTGGGCCATGGCTGGGGCCCTCTGCAGAGAACAAGCATGGCTGTGTGACAGAGATTGAAAGTCCTGAAGGGGTTTAGTCCCTGTTTTACTTCCATTTGAGAATTAGTAACAGAAAAGAGGACTGACTTAAAGGTTTTAACTTGGTTGGTTCAAGTGGGGTAAATGGAACTTGGAATAATAGAACAACTGCTGTATTGTGCACATAGGTCATGCTTCCAGTTCAAGGTCTCTGAATACTGCCTCCTTATTGCACCTCTCTGCTTGTTATGACTAAAAGTAAAGCAGTTGAAAAGAGGAGTTTCCTCAGTAGGCAAAATAGAAAACTCTCGATCTGAATACAAAACTCCTGTTACTTTTCCTGGAATTATTCAGGGAGGGACATACTAGAAAGAAGGGTGACTTCTTAGCTCAGAATAAAAATGAACAAATCAAATATTGAACTACCAGGTAGTTGACATTCTTTCAGCTCTTAGATTGTTCCCTCCTTACACGTGTCTTATCTCATATCTATAATGTTAATTAAGTTGTATTGCAGTCAGTAGTCTTCAGCAGATTTAATTTCCATCAGATGGAATGTATGTTCTTCAGTCTGTCTGTCTTCTACTTCAGATAGGGAAGAAGGGAATATTTTTATTGTCTGGGTGTTTTTTTTTTTTTTTGTGGTTTTCGTTGTTTTTCTTGTTTTATTGGTGGTGGTTTTTTGTTTTTTGGTTTGTTTGGTTTTTTTCCCCTCTTGTTCATTTGGGGGGAAGGGTGGTGTTTGATAAATGGATGCCTTAAGTTTTCACCCAACCTCCATATCGAAAAACCACAAAACCCCCATATTTGGAGAGGCAATAATTAACTTGCAGCAATCTGTTTCAAATAGGAACAAACAGGGAACTGGCTGATACTGAAAATCACTAATAGGTGGTTAAATTGTTGAATAAGAAAAAATATGAAAGTTGCACTGCTGCCTAGAATGCCCTTGATACTCTGTTTCCCCACCAGGTAGGCATTTCTTTAAAAGAGTATGGAGGTACAGTGCACGTGGAATCAGCAACTCTGCCTATATGGAAGGAAGATATTTTAATTCTTCGTTGGAAGTGTGAACCATAATCAATAAAATGGGGGGAAAAAAAGATACCACATGAAAGTGCTGGAGGACTGGTTGTTCAGCAAACACTTATGCACATAACTACCTTAGGTGTAACTAATTAGTTACACCTTTGCCAACATGAGTATGTATTGCATAAAAACTCAGGATGAAGCCAGAAGGTAGAAAAATTAAATCTTGGTTCATGCAAGAATAGCTCATAGTTTATTACTCTGCCTTTCAATTTGAAAATGATATATTTATGTTTATGGTTTATAATTAATATAATTCTCTGGAGAGCATTACTTTGTCATAGCTTAAGTTTCCAAAATTGTGTCCTTAAGTTTACAATTTTTCTGTAATAGAGTTGCCTTGTCTTTGCCTTTGTCTGGAGATGCTGTTATTGCAGATTCCATTGGAGATTAAACAGAAAGAAATGAGGTTCCTTGTCTTTATTTCCAAAAAAGGTGGATTGCTGTCTTTACATGATGTTATCTTCTTTTCTCCACTAAAAAGATAAGTACATAATGGAATGTCATCAACAATAGTAGATAGAATAGAAAGACTCTGAAAAAAACCTTCCATAATGTTTTCTTTTTAGAATCTTACTCCACTGCTGAGTGTTTCCAAAAATAAAGTTGGTTGGACTTGCGTGTCTTTCTACTCTTTCTAAATTACCAACAGTCTTGCTTGTAAACTGTAAGGATCACCAAGAATTTAAGCAGAATAATTTCGTCACAATGGGGATACTGTCAGTTTGGCGTATTAGCTCATAAACCCCCTGACAACTTCCACGATAACTCCTCAACACAACATGCCCTGTTGTGTTGCAGCTGTTAAGAAAATCTCGTTTGGAGCAGTGCGAGACCTTTCTGAAACTCCTGCCGTGCTTCGTGGGGTTACATCAGGGGGGATCCCGTTTCTGAGGCACTGAGTGATCGGGGAGATCGATCCAGGACAGTCAGTGGAGATGTGTGGTGTGTACCCACCTCCCTGAACCAAATGGTCAGACCCTCCAGAAAACAGGGCGTCAATCCTGCAGCATAAGTGGTGATAGAGAGATGGTGTTTTAGTAAGGACGTAGCAATAGAATGAGAAATACGGTGATAAGAGGAGTGAATATTAGGTATATAGTGAAACAAGTAAAGAGAAACAAATGCATGGAAAAAGGAAGGAAGATATAGAATCCATCAAAATGAGTTATGTTTTTAAGGCTTCATTTTATTGAACTTTTATGGTTCTAACAAAGATGATAGTGATTAGTGAAAGATACTGCCATAGACAGCACTTTTCTCAAACTCAATATTTCCAAGACATTTTCATTTAGAATGGCAGCATCTCTGTCCCATTACTTGTATCATGCATTTTTGTTGTGACTAGGAAGAATAACCTTTTCCTTCCTTGCTGTCTTGGAATGGAAGATCTTTGCAACAGAGACTTCTTTCCTGACTGTGTACAACGCAATTACTGTGTGGAGAATGCTCCTGAAATATAAATAATGTATCGATAGGAACTGTAGAACCATGTAGGTGGAGGACTAGAAAAACTGAATGTTTGCCAGGCTCTTTTATTATTTATCAAAGCTGGTGAAATCTAGTTGTCACAGCCCAAGATACTCAAAGATCTCAGTAAAAGGTATTCTTTTTGTAAGTTTCTTTAACCAAAAATTACAGTTGCACTAGTAATTTTCTTTAAAGGATTGCAGGCTCTAGGAAGTTGGTTATAGTTTTGTAGTTTGCTTTTTGTTTGTTGTTTGTTTGTGTTTTTAAAATAGATTTTAACCTATAAATTTTTGCTGACAAGTTCAGAAATTATAGATTTTTGCCATATGGAGCTCTGACACAATAGATAACTATTTTTAGTTAAAAACTTGTTTGTATTTTTAATTAAACTACCAGGTTTTCCTCTGGGGATCGTAGAGCTAGTTTATAAAATACTTACCTTTAGGCATATTTGAAAATCCATGCCCTTAATGCTTTTGGATGCCCAGATAGTTTTAAAATCTGGTTGTTAATAACCAGAAAGTTAGCTGTATGCAATATTAGCAGAATATTTTTTTTATGTCAGTATTGCATGTTAGGGCTTGGAGTGGCAGTGTTGATTATTTTTAAATGGCCGCAATTGTGTTATAATGCACGTGCGATATATAGTGTTCCCATAGAGTACTGAACGTAAATACAAGTGTACAGATAGCGTCTGGGCATAAAAGAAGTGGCATGGTTGCAGGCGTGTTGAGACATGCCAGTGAGAAGAAAGAGAGCCCTGTAATAAAATCTCATTGAGGATGCAGAGAGTATCTTTCAGCATTAGGCATTCTCCTCATGTTTCACATAAATGCATCCTCCTCTCACGAGAGGATGAACAGTGCATTTGCACCGGCTCATTCAAATTGAATGTTGGTAAAAGAGTCTTGAGAAAACACTGAAAAATCTGGCATTTTTTAAAGACAGGAGAAAGGTTAAGCTGTCTGCTCTTTAAACTGCTGTTTATTGGATATTTATTTGCTGACCGTGTGTATTGAAGGTGGTGAAAGCATCATTGGCAAGATTTCGGATGGCTGCATAGCACAGGTCAGGATTATATCAAACTAAGGCTGTTTTTACAATAAAGTTTAGATCTTCATAAGTGACTGTTGTTTTTATATCTGAGGATAGTTAGATTGTATTTTGCTGGCAGATAAAAGAGGGTAGGATGTGCCTTCTCTGTATCCTTTCCCTTTCTTTCTCCGTTCGACAGCACTGCAGCTTTAACTTTGCTGAGAGCTATAGTAAATGAGGAAGTAGATACAGCATTTACTAACCAGAACATTTATTAAAAATAATTAAAGATAGACTTCACTATAAATGTTTTGTTCCTATTATTTTGTTTGCACTTTCAAAAATAGCGTAGAGATCACTGAACCCAAACTTACAAATTTTTTCTTTAATGCGCTGAGTGGCTGCATGGAGGAGAGTCGGAGTCACTCTTTTAGGTGAAGCACACCATCATCTTGCAGTGCCTTAGGCATATTTTAAAAGCATCACTAGTTAATTTTAGAAAGAAGTAAGGCTATATGTGCACACTAGATTTAATCTTGCATTGTTCTCACAGTGAAGAGATTTATAAGAACCAAGGAATTTTGATGCTATTCTGAATTATTTGCTTAACTCTCCCACCCTGCAATAGACACACACAAGACCACCACCACCTACATATATAGATCAATATCAGAAATAAATGTCTTCACTATTTCAGCAGGGCATCTGTTTAATAGTGTCTTAAACATTAAGGAAAATCTTGTGTTATAAATGCTCCTGAGGTGTTGGTTTTTTTTCCTTCTGTTTCTCTCCCTTCCCACTCTCTCTGTTTTTATTTTCTTTCTTTTTTGAAGGCACCCTTTCCAGGGCTTTAATGCTGATTTATTATTTTTGTTATTTCTTTATTTATTTTTCCCTGTATTTCTCAGAGATAGAATAAAATGTCTTGGAAGACAACTGCAATGAAACCTTGTGTTCCTGGATGTGAAATCTTGCTTGTTTAGTGAAAGTAGTCTACAATATTTGCTCAAGGGAGCTGTCGCCCTGAGGAAATGTTCAAAATAAGAGTGAATTACTTAAAAAATCAGTGTGTGTATGTATTTTATATATAAATATAAGCTATAGACATGGTGTCAAGAGCTGGTTTTGATTGGTCTATGTAAAACAGACATGTATAGTAGTTGTGTGAGGGGCACTCTTCAGCTGGCTTAGACATTCTTCCGTGGGCATTCTGGATCAGAGATTCCTATAGGAATAACATGCTTTCACATGCAGCTCATCTTGGGGCTGACCGGCTCCATTTGGATGGTTTATTGTAGAGCTGCTGTAGGCAGTGACGTGTTCTTTATGTGCTTGGACAATTTGATTGCATTAGTGGTCTTGGGTGAATGGCAGAAGCCAAGTGGTCCTGCTGTCATTACTGGTAGAAAGCTATGCATTGGTAAGTAAACTTATGAAGGCTATATAGCATTTCAGTACTGGAATGTGGTTTTGGTTTGGATTTTTTTGTAACAGGAAAAACAGTCTTGCACTGGGTTGTGTGTGTGTGCTGTATAGACTGCAGTGACACTGGAAATCAGAGTAAGCCTGGAATCATATGACTGTAAAATGTGCTCCAGAGCTGGATAAATGCTTTCTGCGAGTTTCCCAGGTATCCGTTAAATAGGTTTCCAGAAGGCGTGGTTTGACTATGTATTTGCATGAAAGTGTTAAGTGAGCAGCACAGAGCTTATTCAGTCCCACAAAGATTTGTTCCAACACTCTCCCTGACTACCTCTGGTTCAGCAGCTTGTTGTGAAAACCCTAGATGTTACGTTCAGCTTCCAGTGAAAGAGGCTGCTATGGAAAAAGCATGACATGAAGCCTACTGAATTATTACGGTCCAAGGGATGGCTTTGTTGCCCCCATAATTGTCAGATGCTCCGGATTTGACTATGTTTGTTGCTTGGTACAGTGCAGAATGATGGGCAACTCTGTAACGTGCCAGTATTTGTGGCGGTGAAAAAAAGTGATGCCAGTTGAGACTTGCACCACTTCCAGTACTGGTTGAAAGGCTGAAAGACACTGTTTCCTAGACTGGACAGTGGGTTTTGAGTGCATTCAATCTTATGCCGTTAAACTCATGTAAGTTTGGAGGAGATGCCTGTTTTTGTTTGCTTGTTGTTGTGGTTTTGGGTTTTTTTTGTTTGTTTTGGTGGGATTTTTTTTTTTGTTTTGTTCTGTTTGTTTTTGTTTTTAAATCAACCCATTTTGTACTCTTCTTTGAAAACTGGGAGTAGAACCCCACTATTATCTTAAATATTAATTTTCAGTACCAGAAGATAACTTCTTCCTCTTCTGAAATCTGATGATTAATGCTTTTGTTTACTTCTGAGGGATATGTTGTTTGTCATGTCACCACTGAAGTCCCGTTCCTTCACTAAAATGGGTGTTGTTGGCTTTCCATGGGCAAACGGTTGCTTTTTGCTTGCAGAACTGCCTTCTCTCCTTGTCCAGAATCCAAATAGAGAATGGAGTTTAAAATTTGACTTAACCTTTGAACAGTATTTAACAATTAAATCTTAACACTGAATTTCAGTAAATTAGAATTATTCCTTTCTTCTGACTAACTGTAAAAAAGACGAAGGTGATGACATACCATTTTCCTGCGATAGTACTAATTAGCTGATTCTTCTGATAAGCTCAGAGGACTCTAATTCTGAAATAATAAAAAACTAACCAGTCAGCAGTTCTGCATGTCCATCTTTCACTGTTGAACACTTCAAACATTTGCGTTCTAGGAGAGCTGTCAGCCAGTTCTCAATCAATATTTACAGTAATCAACTTTCTCAGAGACTGTACAGAATATTTCCGGGTATATTATAACGTACACACCATCTGTGAGTGAGTGCGGCCTTTCACTCGTTGGTAGAGAGATGTCAAAGGGGCTGTGTGGTTGTCCCTGCATAGTTTCAGGATGGCAATAGAAGAGGTAGCCATTTATAGAAGATACGGCTGAGCTGTCCCAGAGAAGACCTAGACTGGTACATTAGAGAAGATGGAAAGAAAATCAGAGTTAACCTTGTTTTGGGAAGGGTTCTTCATTATCTTTTGGAAAGTGGAACTTTGCTGCTGATGCCATGAAATTGTCCATTTATAGTAGACTGCCTTCACAGCAAGTTTATATGTTGGTGTTTGTATACTTACATTGTAAATGCAAGTATCATGTCTGCTTCTGATGGATGCCTACTGAATGCAAAGGCAGACTCCAAGGAAAAGAGTGCTCTTATGTTAAATTTAGTCATTAGCTTACTCATTTTGCAGAGGGGAAAAAAAAAATCTTCTCTCTTGCTGGGATGTTGAGGATAGCTAGCAACTCAGTGGTTTTTGGAAGCTCTAGTTCAGGGAAAATACAAATATTGCTAGAAAAATAATACGAAATGGTAATTTACTGAATATTCTTGACACACACTTTTTTCCTAGTTACAATTTAGTTCAAGAAGGAAAATATTCAAATTGAGGCAATAGTAATAATTGAAGTGGTATCTGAAGTTGCTTTTTCTGTTTGAGTAATTTGGGAAGGTTTTGGCCATTTTTCCACCCTTCTGGCAGGGAACTAGAGGTCTTATTAAACTTGTAGATCTTGTGAAAATCTACTCCAAGAAAGAGTGGGCTCAGCCCTGATTCTTTCTGGTGACTGGCCAGGCAGCTTGGAGGTGGCCACAAGTTGCCTTTTTGCCCAGCTGTTCTCAAGGGAACTGTCTCTCTTCAAGGGAAGAAAGGTTTTTTTTAGGGAAAGGAAGGTAGCTCCATGTCTGGGGACAGCTGCTTGCGTGGAAGAGAGCTCCACCGCAAGAGCCTTGGTGGTTGATGAAGATTCTTCCTTTGAGATCCTGAAGAACCATTTAGGATTGTAATTTCATTTGGATTTAGAGTGTTACTATTACTCTGTGATGAAGAAACAAGGTCCTCGAATTGATGGACTCTAATACTAGACTACTGGGTTGTACACTTAGTTGAGTATATGCAATGTACATCAGTCGAATTTCATTGAAGAGGATGCTATTAGGGAATGAAATTAAAGGGCAATTACAACTCAATATTTTTTTATGTAGAGTTTTGAATAAATTGAAAAGTTAGTTGCCAATGGAAGCAGCTCACTGAAGTTCATGCTTTATGTGTATCAAAGGGATAAGGCTATAGGTGTCATGGAAAGTAGCAACAATACAATGAAATCCTTGTTGCAGATCAGGTTGTCCTACATCATATTTTTCTTGGTCTTTGAAGATCCTTCTGCAGTCATGGTTTTTGTCATTTTTTTGTTAGACTTTTCCCCACTCAACATTTAAGATGCAGAAAATGTAAATGTCAGTTCCATATTAAGGATTAGCTTTGGGCTTGGAGAAGAAAGCGTAAAGTTAATTGAAAGGTCATAAATAAATGAATGCTTTTCTTGTGTGCGTATGTGCGTATACTTCTAAAAATCTGTTTGTAGAGAAATAAATTTTTAGTTTGTAAAGAAGATCTGGACAAACTTATTACACCTGTTGAGCATCTTAGCTGCAGTCTGTAGGATTCTCCGGTTGTCAATTACTTGAGAAAACTGTTACACAACTTCAGGAGCTGGTAGCAGAAAGAGGTGCCATATTCAGTGCTAAATAAAAATCAATTTCTAATAATATTAACAACCGTTATCAAATACTTAATAAAAGGAAAAGGAGAACAAGAAAAAAAGGATTTGTTGCAAAAGAGACAGCATTTCATGAAAAGTTTGTGGCTGTTTATGGTGCTGTATCTTGAAACAAGTTTGATTTCTCAGTTTCAGTGAGGCTATACAAAGTAAAATGCCTACCCTGTGAAAAGAGGAGTTTGCTCAAGCCCAGAAAAGTGTTACAAAATTGTGTTGGGTTTTTTTCTGTTGCAATTTTTGATCCCCTGTCAGTACAATTTTTTAATTTCAAAGAAACAAGCCAACCAAAAATCCCAAGCACATAAAAGGGAAAGGTATTGAACAATCCAAGAGTTATAGCTTGAACAGTGCGTCAAAAGCTTGAAAATAGTTGACAGTATAATAAGTTTGGTGTTGGCTGCCCTTATATGTGTGTAAATGCTGGCAGACCACGTAGCGATAGGTCTGCGCAAGGCGGAGGTTTGCAGGAGTCCCGGCTGAGCTGCTTGGGGCGCCGGAGGTACAGTGTGAGACCCTCTGAAAAGGAAGGTCTGCAGGAACTCTCTTCTGTGTTCAAACGGTTGCTATTCGGACCCATTGAAGTGCAAGGATTTATAGTAGCAGCCTGTAACATACTTAAGTACTCTGGTGTCATAAATACCATTGTGCTTTTGGTTGAAGATTTAAATGTAGAAATTAGCCAAGTGGTGATTTTTAAGCTATAAAAATATATATGCTGGTTTTATGGAAGTAGTGAGCTAACACAAAAGCATGTTTTTAACATTCAGGGGTACTTTTTTCTTCAATACTGTAGGGGAAATGATGAAAAGAGACCATAGCATTTGCTGTAAACGTGAATTTCAGAAATATTTCCATTTTTGCTTAATACAATCATGGGAATGAATATCATCTTAGGAGCACAATAATTAATACATGTCTGTCATTTTAGAAAGAAGGTTTCCAAGAGATGTTTTTAAAATGTATTTGCTGTTAATTAAATATCAAAACTTCTTCAAGCACATACTACAGTTAAGTTGCCTTGCTCATGGTGAACAAGTGATCTTGGCAGCTATGAGTCCCATGACAGCTCTGTGCAACCTCTGGCTCCACAGGATGGGAGGAGACCTTATAGCGGCCTTCCAGTACCAAAGGAGGCCTACAGGAAAGACGGAGAGGGACTCTATCACGGAGTGGATGAGGGGTAACAGTTTTAAACTGAAAGAGGGTAGATTTAGATTAGATATTAGGAAGAAATTCTTTACTGTGAGGGTGGTGAGGCACTGGAACAGGTTGCCCAGGGAAGTTGTGGAAGCCCCATCCCTGGAAGTGTTCAAGGCCAGGCTGGATGAGGCTTTGAGCAGCCTGGTCTAGTGGGAGGTGTCCCTGCCCATGGCAGGGGGTTGGAACTAGATGGTCTTCCCTTCCAACTCTAACTCTAAATCCAATTCTATGATTCTATGACAGCAGTGGTGTGCAGCCCATCTGCTTCAAAAACCGAGCAATTGGCAGCTGGCCAGAAGCAGAGAAGCCCCTTCTGGCTGGGGCAACAGGGACATCAGTGTAGTTCATGAGAGCAGCTGGCACTTCCACGAAGGTGGGTGGCAGGGAGGGTCCAGCCATGGTATAGGGTCAGTAAAATAATCTCCTGTCACCTCCTTCAGTCCCCTGGGTCTATAGAGTGCTCTGAACTGTGGTACTTCTAGTTCTTTGTAGTCACTAGAGCATCTCATTGGGGTTCAGTGAGTTGGTGCCATTTAGAGCTGGTATTTCAAATTTCATAAATTTCATGCGTAGGCAACCCAGAGGTAATGTGAGGGAGCACTTAGTTCATGTGAAAGGGCTCTGCCAAAAAACCCTGCACTAAATTGTTGTGTGGTGAGGATGTTTTAGATTTCGCAAAGTATTTTGTGTACGATGTGCTCTAGATTAGCTATATTTTCAAGTATAATGTGAGGTTAAGGAGTTCAAATTTTATGTGTCTTAGTTACTGCCTTCTCACGTTTTTTTCAGAGATTTTTCATGCACTGTTTCCAGGTGCAGTCTCTTTTCACAGATACATAGTTTGTTAGTGGTAGGTGGAAATTTTCCTCTAATGAATGTCATCTTGCTCCTATTTTAATAATTATTAAAAAAGGGGTAAAAAAGTTTATAGGACAGGTGGCAGTTTATAGGCTGGGCTTAGTGGTGGGGTTTTTTATTTCGCTGTCTTGGTAACTATGAAATTAATGCTGAATGGGTGCTGTGCTCAGAAAACAAATGTTGAACATAATTCTATTTTGAATTAAAGTCGCACCATGCTACGGTGTATATTATTATTGATACTCTCTTGGGCCCTGTGAAGCACCATATATCAGTGTTCTGGACTGCAACCCCCTTTTCTGGGACACTAGAAAACACTAACGGGGAATGTATGAAAATGATGAAGTAGAAACTGGCTTTTCTTAGTCTTGTAGCCATGCCTGTTATAAATAGGTAGCTATTATACCAAAGAAGTCACTGTTCTGCAAGGTTAAATTCTTGAAAGCTTCAAGATGTTTTCTTTTTGCTGAAAATATATTTAAACCAATTATTTGAGCAAGTCTGCAAAACTATTAGTAGTTCATACAAAGTTATAGAGGTCCAACTGATTTCTGTATTTCCCTTGTCATAAGCTTTCCTTTCATCTGTGCATCCACTGTATGTGGTGAGCTTGTGGCTTATTGCCTCTTTCAGACGATGGATTGAAGCTGTGGTGATATCTTTTCTGTAAAAACAACAGCCAGCCGTGGTGTTCTGCTCTGCTTTTCCAAGGATTTCTTGTCAGATTAAATTGCAGATGATGAGGATAATGGATCCAAGGAAAAGGAGTGGGGGGACTTCTTAATGTATTAGAGCTGAGAGATGACAGAGATAGCAAATATAAAATAAGGAACAAGATAATGAATTGAAAGAAAGGTTCCTTTCCAAACACTGGTGGCATAACCAGATGAAGCCAGTATGCATTTGCAACTCAAACTGGTGTATTTTTCGTAGATTGTGTTTTTTCTGTCTTCTGGTGCATTACCACTTTAGATGGAGGAAAAAAAGTATTAACTTTCCTTGAGAGTTCTTGGGGAAAAAGGTCACCTTCTTCAGAAAGGAATTAGTATCAAGGGATTACTTTTATATATATTTTTTAATATATATTTGTGTATGTATATGTGCATATACACAAACGCACACGTGTCTTGTTGGTGGGATTGGGAATTATTTTTGGCCTTCTTAAGTTTTAAATAGTTAATCTGTGGGAAAAAAAAATCATCTCTGGAGCCAAATTGTTGTTTGTTTTTTTTTTTTATATATTGATGAGCTATACCTCCTGTCTGGCAGAGCTAAAGTGCAGTTGTTTACATCTCTGTGCTCGTATTTCATTTCTGCTCTGAGCCAAAGTGCTGAACCATAACAAATCTACAATGGAGAACATTTCTTTATAAAGATTGAACACAGTAATTCTGCAAACTGGAATAGAGTTTATTTGACAAAGTGCTGGGGGGAAAAAAAAAATAGCAAATTCATCAACCCAGGCCCATATTCCTATCCCACTGCAGGGTGATGTTTCCAGGCTCGGCAGAGTGGGGTTCCAGCTCCCCAGTTCAGGAGCATGAATTTTACTGAGCATAGAGGTTGGGCATTGATGTGTTAAGCTTGACCAGGCATCTGTGGTAGGCAACGACCACCGACAGTTACAGTTCTCTGTCTTGGAACCTGATGCCTTGTGTAGGCTTTTAAAAGCTCTATTGACAAACACCTAGTGGAGGTAATTAGCCTCTGGAGGCTTCACTGAGGGACACGGGAAAGTAGCTGCCTAGTACTGTAAGGATGTAGGGTCCTTTGCGGCATCAGTGTTGTAGGGCTGAAGTTCAATTCCTGTGACATAAAATAAGATGTATAATTGCATTTTGTTGTATTTTATCAAGGACTTGCTGATGGCAATGTGAATTTTTGATAGACTCTGCAAAGCGTGAGGGTGATGGACTTTCCCTGTAGTGGTAACGGCGGTATTTGCTGAGGCATCTCTTTGTTAGCTCTGAGCCATTAATAATGGTGAGGGATATTTGGAAACATGAGCAAAAAGATCTTTTTAGATGGGGGAGGATTTGGTGGGAGGCAGGGAGGGCAAGAAGAAAGCATTTCTCTGTGTGCCGCTGTGTCTTCTGATGAATGGCAGGATCCATCTGCAATTTGAAAATAAGGCTGTAGTGTGAAATATGGCCGAAATGGGCTTCCAGTTTTTAACCAGATTGTCTTTCAGTGTACAGAGTCTGACATGGCTTGTTCTTGTCCATCCATGCACATGAATGCCTCTTTAGAAAAGAATAACCCCCCTGTCAGCAGCTGGGGTGTTGCAGGGGTCCCATATCAGCTGTGCTTGAGAAAAAATTGCTTGAGAAAATACGGGAGCAAAGCCTGCTCATCCATAGCTTTGCTTGTGGGTACGATCACAACTTTTCCTTAATGTTGGTGTTTGGGGTTGGTTTTTTTTTTTTCATAATTTTTGGTTGGAAACTTAGGACTCTAGCGATATTTATTCTGGTTGTAACTTCTTTCTGTAAACTTTTTGGTTCTGTTCTCAGGTGTGTTGTACTGAAACATGGAAACTGAAAGGGAAAACTTGCAGAAAACGTAAATAGCTGAACAAGAGTTTGACTAGTCAGCTTGTTTGAAATGTTTCAAAAATGGATATGAAGACATTAAAGCTGATTCTATAACTTTCCAGTTTATTCTAGTTTGTTTATTCTAGTTCGTTTTTAAATTGTGATGGAATTATTATTGTTTGTTATAATTATTATTTAATTATAAATATTCTAAAATGTTTTTGGAGAAGAGAGGCAAAAAGAAAAAAGTTCCATAGCTATTTCCAGGATCATTTTAATTTGAAAAAGAAAAGAGTTCCATAGCTATTTCCAGGATCATTCTAATTTGAATAATAATTTTAATAGTGAATCCTAGAACTTAGCCAGAACTGAGACTGCACCATAGTGCCTGGCATGGCAAATAATTTTTAGCTCTGAACCAGTTTCAGTTTGGACTCATGCCTGTTACGTTTTCTAAGTGCAGAGCATGAGGATATGAGACAAGAGTTTGGGTGCAGGATTGGAAGGAACAGTTGTCTTCCATAATGGGTAGTGTCTTAAATTAAATTGGAAATTAAAATCTGAGCATTGAATTCCATTGCTGAGCTTATTTGTTTTCAGAAAAGTGTTTTGGTTTTCTCTTCTTATGCTTTGTGCTTGCAAACAAAAGAGGAGCTGCCTGCCTGCCTGTCAGAAGTAGATGAGAAACAATTTTTTTTTTTTTTTTTTTTTTTTTTTTTTGGTGAACGAAGTTCTGTCAGAAGCCAAGTAGGAAGCTGAAAAACAGAGTAATTCTTTCCTCATCTCTTTTGATTTGTTGTAGGACCTATTTGTTAGAGCGTGATACTGAGTAAACCATTTGTGTTTGCAGAAATTATTGAGGATTTTTTTTTCCTGTAGTTGGGCATTTTAATGTAAAATATAGGTCTGTGCACAGTGACTATCAAAAGCTGTATTTCTGGTGCTTGCCCAGGCTCTACAGTCCTTGCTTGTAAATAGAAAACAGCAATTGTAGACCATCATAAGCACACACACACATATATGTATGGATGTATACTTGCTTTAAATATAGAAACGAAATTCTGACCTTTCTTCCAATGCTTGCCTTTTTTCCATTCTTGCCTTGCTCGCTGGCAGCCGCCTGGGTGGTCAGGATGAGATGGGGGCCGTTGGTGTCAGGGAGAGAGGTGGACCAGGGATGGCATTGGTTTAGGGTAATGTAATAAGTAGTTATGATTTGTTCCTGGTAATTTTATGATTGCAGAAAAATTATAGGGTGACACGCAGTGGTTTTTATTTGTTTATTTCTTTAAACTTGGTACTATTATTTTCTTTCAGTAAGTGCCTGGAAAAATACTACCTGGAAGACACAGCAGTCTTGAATATTATTGTATTTATTACAAGCAGCAACAGCAAGATCCTCCCCAAACCTCATTGCTTCTGTATTAAAACTAGTTTAGATCTCATTACGTGGCTTGGGGCAGCCCGGCAGCGTGGTGTTTGGTACCTTTACAGGCGTTGTGCACTTGGCTCCTGGAAACATGAACATCCAGCTTGGGCGAGGACTAAAATCCCAGCATTTACCTCTCTTGTTACTCCCTCCCGTGATTGACAGATGCTGCTCCACTTCATTTGCTGTAGAAAACCCTAAACTTACCCCTCCGTGCCCAAGTGAAATTATGTCTCCGTGTGGCAAGTGTGTTAACTAACAGCTACAGCTGGGCTCTTCAGTGATGAGGTTGGGGTCTACTCATGTTATGTGTGTACAAATAAAAAGAGAAAGCAAAATCAGGTCACATATTGTGCTTTTTCCACTTGTCCAAGCAGGCCTTGGCAGTGTAGAGACCGTCCTGGTTAGGGTCAACCAGGTGCAGATGTGTGTTTTAATTATCCTGGCTTCCTGAATCTGGCAATTTTTTTCTATAGCTACGGATGTCAGGCCAAAGATCATCAGTGGCCACAGACGTTTCTTTTTAGAAACATATTAAAACAGAACGAAACCACAACATTGTTTAATCCAAATCCTGAAGTCATTGGTTGCAGTAAAGGTTGAATAACATGACTATCTCTTATAATGTTTGCAGTTTCTGTTTGGGAGCAGTGGGATATCTGTTGCCTTACCTAGCCATGAACTATATAGCTATAAAAAGACATTAAAGGTAGTCATAATGCCCCATATACTGCAACTGGTGTGAGATCAAGACTGGATCTGAGAGGAGTGCAGTATTTACTCTTAATCTTATGTTTTCTTTTCAACGGTGTGACATTACCGAACAAAGTGTATTATTTTAGCTAGTCCTCTAGGTTATGTGAGATAAGTACATCAAGTGGTTTAACGAAGGCAGCTAAGGTGTGGTCTTGCACAAAACTGGTTTAAATGTCTCCTTTGCTAACTTCCTGGGTTCAGAGGCTCTTTTCTCCAGAGCTTCAACCTCTGATGAGTACTACGTTGCTTGTATTTTAATGATGGAAAGGGACAGTAGGAGTAGAGAGGGACTGCATTGTGCTGGACACTGGCAGTGGAATAATAACCAGATTGCAGTATTCCCCTTGCTGCTTCAAGGTCAGCAGTTCCCTTTATATCCTTCCCAGTTTAAACTCTGAAGTTTATCAGCGGCATTTATGGTGTATTTTGCTAGCCCATGTAAAGTTTTCAAAAACTCATTCCAAGCTAGATATTGATGTTCTTGAAGTTTTCCCTCTCTTTAGGGAGAATTAAAGGCAACTTTTGTGTGAGTTGTTTCTGGGCTCTTCTATCAAGAAGAAACTGCATGTACCTTTTTTTTTTTTATATGTATTGTGCTATTGAAAAATGTGGAAAAAGAACACGTAGAAGCTGGGTGAAGGTGTGGCTGACGCATAGCCATTATGTTTTGGAGAGTGGACCCTTTGAGAATGGTTGGGACTTTTTGAAGAAGCTTTTTGCTTGGAGGTTTGTGAATGTCATTCTTTGTATTACAGAAAGCAAAGGCACAGAACTTGCCATCACAAGTTGAAAAGTGATATTTATTGCTAAAAATGGTGTAAGCTGGTTTTACTCAGATTAATAACTCATTCTAGAGAAGAGTTCTCATGGGAAGGTTGTCACTGGGGGAGGATGAGAGAAGGAGGATCTCTGGACCTCTTAGGGTATTTCAGAAGAAAGATTAAAATAAATGATTCGTTTCCTTGTTTATAGTCTGAAAGAGCAGATTTCGGTAACCTCTCAGAGTCTGCTGTTTTCAGGAATGAAATCTCGCCTTTACACCGAGGGTAGTAGAGGAACTTTGTTCAATAGTGTGCAAGGAAGGCAGTGTCATGCATAGGGTGGTTGATACTGTTCTGGCCATTTATAGTTAGGGTTTGTCAGCCTTTTCAAAAACGTATAATATGACTAAATGAAGAAACTTAAAAACATCATCCAACAGAGCTATTTATTTTGGAAGCTGTGTACTACTGCATGTTCTTATTGCCATCAGTCCTTGTGGTGCTGTCATGTAAATCAGCGGTCGACTGGTCTTTCTCACTTTTATCACTTGCAGCAATTCATTAGCTGTGCCTTATCCGAAGGGCTTTTATTTTTGGCTCTACAGTCCTTTAATGTGCTTCTTTCTGGCACTGACCTATGACTCTGGGTCTGTCTCTCAGGTACAGCTTGAAAATGTATTTACCTACAGGGTATGAATACAGTGGAAATTCATCCAGTTTGTCCAGGGACTTTTACCCAAGACTTGCTGGCATGTCCTGTGAACCTGGACTTTTGGAATGATTTCTTTTGTGAAATTCTGAAATACGGGAGTGGGTGCTAATGACTTTACAGACAGAATAGACTTTGATAGTAGATTTTGGCATGCTCTACTTCTCTTACTAGCTAGTAAGTGCATTACGTAATTGAAAAAGTCCACTATAATACACTGCAACATGGGCATCTCCCTAACAAGAGCTGCCAAGCTTCAGCATAGAGTCTCCATTTAAGGTGCTCACCGACAGATTCTGTCACAAACTCCTCTTAATTTAATTTATGTTTACCTGTCTCCTCTATAACTCAACTGCATTATGAAAAGCATCCTTATCTTTCTGTTAGTAGCAAGCTATCCAATAATAGAAGACTTGTATGTGGCACTGATGAGTAAGTATCATTTAGGTAAACTAAATATATTCAGAGGGGCCTCTCACAGTTGTTAACACGCTAGATTTAGAGAGCAGGAGGTAAGTGATGGATTTAGGTAGGGAAGTGTAGGAGAGTGTGCCTGGAAATTTAAGTGAGGAGTCATCTGCAGCAGTAGCTAAGAAGGGTCTTCAACAATGCTAATGCGCAGAAAGACCTCCAGAGACTGTTCTCCCTGCACATTCTGGAGTCAAGGGAGAGAAAATGGCTCCTCCAGAAGGGAGTTCACTGCCCAAGCCGGATAGCAGCTGCTGCGTCCCACTCCTTGGAAGAGCCTCTTTTTCTTTGTTAGCAATAGATCAAGCTAAAGGGGACAAGCGTCGCTAAACCAAAGGTTGCTTTTCTGAATACCTCCCACAGACTCTCCGAGGGCAGTGTTCAAGTGAAATATGTAAGAAGCACTTAGGATTTCTAAGAGACGTTGAGAACCATCTGCTCTCTCTGGGTTTGCCTGGATTTCAGAAGAGGGAAGAAACAGCACAGTTGGAGATGTGCCGGTATGAGATCAAGCAGGGGAAAAACATGGAATAAAAAATGTATTACTTTCTTCTGAGACTGGCTGTCTTCTCTGTAACATCCTTCTCCATACTGCATGTGTGTCTGAAAGAGAGTGTTCAACAGCATTGAAAACCTGGGTTATTTAAAAAAAAATAGTCTTTGCTCTGAGTTTAAAATTCCTTGTCTGCTCAAAAAGCAGGAGCAGAGGGAAGGGAAAGGAGAGGAGGGGTGGGTGCGGGGGCCTGTTGGAAGTGGGATGGCAGAAAGGGCATTTCTGCATGTCAGGCTTCTGAGAAGGCACCGTGGCTGAGGTGAGTGGTGGTTGGTTTAGGTGGATGTTTGCTAGGAGAAATTGTATCGTGAGGGCTGGACTTTCATTTAACTCAGCTGGGTAAAGGCTACGGAACGACTTTGGTTCCCTCTGTTTTCACACAAATTTTTAAGACTACTTAACATTATTTGCCTCTTCAGTAAAGGAAGTGCATCTTTGTGGCCCCCCTAGTGCAGATAAATAATTTCCCAGAGTTTTCTGTCTGAGACTGGATTTTTTCACACTCAGCTGTGTTCACATTTCCCATGCTGTTGGAGTCACTGGCAGGAAGCGTCATTGGGTAATATTTTTGTCTAAATTGATTTGGTTTTCAGTTCCAAAGAGATTCCAAAACAACCATAGTAAAGAAGCCCTTCAGAATCATGGTGGATTTTGTAAGGATATAACATCTTGCCATCTGTTCTTTAGTGATAACTCCGATCTTGTGAAACCTTTTTTTTGACACACTTATCTTTTTATTTTTTATTTAAGTTAGATTTTTATTTGAAATGCATGGCTCTGTCTTCAGTTAGCATCTAGCACGTTCTTGGAACTGCTGTATTCCTGGCCAGTGTGGTCCATACGATGGTCCATCCATCAGAATCAGGGATGCAAACGGCTTCTGTCCAGTAACCTGCTTTTTCCCCAAAGGTAAGGACAGCTGCTTGGGCACTGAACCTCCCTGCCAAAAGCCAAATTCAACCCCTTGCTGTGGTTTGAGAGAGATTTGGCAGGTGGTGCCATTGAGGAGACTTGCAAGGTAGGTAGAGGGCAAGGGAGGGGAGAAGCGTTGCCTCCTGGTCCCCAGGGATGCGAGGAGCCGGGTGTGTGGGCAAGGACAAGGCGCCTGGTTCCTGCTGGGGCAACAGACTGCAGGGAAGATGCCACACACTGGGATGTGCTTCCTGCGCTGATAAAATTGTGAGCATTGAAAGGGGGGGAAAAAAAATAAAATAAAAAAAATCCCAAATCCTGTTAACAGGAAACAGTAAGTGTAGTGTCACGTTGTGGATAGCCCTGTACCACTTGTTCTTTCAGCGTAACTAGAGATTTCATTTCCTGCATCATGCGACATGCCCGGGGCTCGTGGCCACGTGCTGTTGAAATTTAAGACAAGATGTCTGTGAGATGTCTCTTCCTGCCATGGTGGTGCTGTCACTAAGCAGTTGTTCCCTCTGACACCCAGATTGTCCTTTTAATTCTCGCTCTGCTCACAAGCCTCTGCCAGCTGGTGGCCTGACAGGGGAGGTATTCAGAGGTGAGGCTCATGTGCAGGGTGCGACCTGGATGGATATATTACTGAATTGTCTCCTGGACAAAATAATAGCTGGAGATTGTCTTTGATGCAAGCCGCTGTGTTGCTTTGCAGCTGAGGCAGTTGTTCGGTGGTGGTGGTGCCTCCGGTGGTGAGAAAGGAGAGACCAGGTAATCTACTTATTCAATAATTACCTGCATGCCTTTTAAATAAGTGTTTTTTTCTCACCAGAAGATCAAAGTCTGAAAAGCAGTAACTAGCTGCTCAGATGAGCACTTAGAACAAAGAAGTACTATAGGCTGCAAGTCCAGATATACTGATGGACCAAATGGTCCTGTCTCTGTAAAAATCAAAGAAGGAGAAAACAAAAAGAAGTAAAATAAAAATTTGATATTATTGAAAAATGTTGCATCTCTGTCACTACAAGGTGTATGTGTGGGGAAGGCAGATACTTAGCGGAGTTCATTCTCTTCATCATTCCAGTCCAAGGAGATATTAATTTTCCACAGCCTTCGTAGCAGTAGTCATATTTTAGCATTTCATGTGTCCTTTTTCTTCCATCACATGCCATCCAGTGTCAGATTTACAACCTAATATTGCCAATGCAAGTGACTAGATACTGTTGCTTCTCACTTCCTCCCAAAATGTGTATCCTAAATTTGCCTTCTGAAATAAATTGGTGCTACAACTAAATACTTTGATGAATGTGAAAGGAATACTTTATACCTGGGGGGAACCACTCAGCTCACCCTTTTATTTGGGAGTTATGCTCTGTACCCGAAGCCAGAAAGTGTTTAGAACATGCTTCACATTCACGTGTGCAAATAGTTCCTCAAGCAGGAGGAGGAAAACAGGTTTGGTATAATGCAGTTTACCTGGTGGATTTTGTTTGGTTGGTTTTTTTCTTTGCCAGAAATCACATGAACAACTTGAGCAAGATGCTTCTGGGGACAGGTGGCTTCCACACTATATCATAATGATTCTGTAGTTTGAATAAAGGTGTCATCTGAGAAAAACAGACATGGAGATTTCTCCGTGCGGTAAATCACCATTTTGCGTGCACAGCATTTCCTTCAAAGATCAGTTTTTGCACTTACCATCAGATTCAAAACTTACCATAAGGATATAATCCATCAGGTTAAGCCTTTGTTATATGGACAAACAAAAATAAAAATGTCCCTTATTTTTGTTCGTGGGATGTTCTATGAGCAGAAATGGGAGTAGAAACCAGCAGTGTCTTCAGGAGCCATGAGCTCAGGCATTTGATCAGTGGGAAAAGGTATTCATGGATGCTAAACCTTCAAGCACCCCTTCATTCCATGTTTAATTTCTCTGAGTTTCTATCAATGAATTTGTAATGAGTAGACAATTTCATTTGACCAAAAGAAAAACAAAAAAGGGCTACCGTTTCATAGAACGTGTTGGATTGGAAGGGACCTTTAAAGGCCGTGTAGTCTAGTCCAACCCCCCTGCATTAAGCAGGGACATCTTCAACTCGATCAGGTTGCTCAGAGCCTCATCAAGCCTGGCCTTGAATGTCTCCAGGGATGGGGCCTCCACCACCTCTCTGGGCAACCTGTGCCAGTGTCTCACCACCCTCATTGTAAAGAACTTCTTCCTAATGTCTAATCTAAACCTGCCCTGCTCTAGTTTAAAACCATTGCCCCTCGTCCTGTTGCTACATGCCCTTGCAAACAGCCCCTCCCCCCATTTCTAGGAAGCTGTTGTGTAATACTTGTGACTTATGTGGTGACAGGGTTTTATATATATATAGTGAGAAGCCCTGCATCAGGTCGCAGGGCTGCCGGAGATCTTTCGAGACAAGATGTGCTGACTTCAACAGGAAAAAAAATTAACGAGAAAAGAATTGACTAGTTTAATTTCTTGATGGAAATCAATGTCCTTTTCTTGAAAAGAAAAGAAATTTTCTTCTGTACTACTGTTAAAGCTGGTGTTTGAAATACTATTGCAGTGTAGCTATTACTTGGCAGCTTGGCTTGTTCTCACATTACAAAAATGATGCTAATAATTCCTGTTGACTGCTGTGACCTCTGTTGGGGGCAAGAGAGTCCATTTTCTTGTAGCCCTTCTTCTGGGAGACTGGCAGCATATTCTATTTGTTTATTTGTTACTTGTTTGTGCCCTGCAGCAAATTTCCCTACCTGCCAGGTGGCTGAAGTGATTTGCGTACTTTGTCATTTATCTCGTCATAAATCTAGTTCAAAAGCAAATATCCGATGAAATTTTAATCCTAAGAAGCTTTCAGTTCTGTGAGCGTGTGCTTTGTACACATCGTGTGGCGTGATTTATCTTTGCATCCGAATGTCTGTCTTAATGTGTAAGTCCACAGCCACGTTTCTGTTTGCACCTTTGCCTCACGCTGCATTGAGATTGCGTTTGTACAACGCGGCATGCTTTGAGTGTCTCGGAGTTGTTGATGTGTAAGTCTAGGTTGCATCACTTTTCTGGGGCGTACACTGAAGCTGCAGTCAGGTCTACTTAGTTTGAAGTCTGCTGCAGTTCTGCCTTGGTGTATTTGGAAACCACTGGCGGTGAAGTCACTTCAGAATAACAAATCTTTGGCTTCAGACTGTAAGAATAGCTGTTAACTAAGTATTTCTCATTCTTAAACACTGGAAACAGTGGCTTACATTTTGACTGTGCGTGCCGATTTACTAATTAGCTTCCTCTTTACGGAGACGTATGTTCATGTATTGTTGTTTTGGGAATATTAATGTTTTTCTTTTTACCTGAAGGACTTTTTGCTGACTCTAAAGCAGGCCTGTCATGCCGTCAAATCAACAACCACCACCTCCACGATGGCTCTGCCCCAGAAGGGTTGCAGTACGGAGCAGCAGTGAGCACTCCTATCCCTTGTTTTTGCAGGAACTCCAGGGAGTACATTGTGGCCCTGTTGTGCCAGCCAACCCAAACATTTTGAGCTGTGACCCAAAAAGCATGACTCAAAGTTACTTTTGGTTGATAGCTCTCATCAGCCTAGGAGGAGCTTACTAGAGATGACACACATAGGCCCATGTGGTGTTTGTTCTCTGCACATTTGTGGGCAGTGTTGTTGTGTTTTGGTTGTAAAAACCTCCTCAGATGGGGAACCAGGTCAGCAGAGCGCTAAGTTTTGGGTGTGGGTGGGAGGCTTTTGGGGAGGAGTGTGAGATGGAGCTAGTTCCTTCTCTACGCAGCCTGTGAGCTTCTCTGCGTGCTCCTTTCTTCTGGTGGAATGGTGTCTTTCCGTGCCATCCTGGCTGCCTGCGATGAGCCAGACATACAGGGTAGGGGTTGGGGTCACAGCTGTGACTCTGACACAAGAAGAGAAAAATAGCTGGGAGGGACAAGGAACAGGATCCACTTGAAAGACTGGGCTTGTGTGTGTGTGAGGGTGGGAGGGAGCTCAGGGTTTGCTCTTTCTGTCATGGCCCTGGGGGCTGGAGTGGAACCAAAAGTTGATGCAGAGCGAAGTGTGAGGAGAAGAATCCTAAAGAGGAAAAGTCTGGGAAAAGGGAAGACATCTACATAAGGGCATAAAGGAATTTGGGAGGAATAACAAATGAAAAAATCTAGATAAGCATAATTTTTTTTTTTTCTGTTCAGTTTAGCCTGTGTTTTAGCAAACAGCTCAGAGGAATCAAAACTCTCATTTCAAGAAAGTTAAAATCTAAACTACTGTAACTAGGCAAAAAGAAGATGGTTCCAGAAGGGCTGTTGAAAGTTTGTTTGTTTCTTGCTGTTTTGATTATTTAAAGCCAGATGTCCTCATCCTGTAGTATCTTACTAGACTTTTGCTGTTCAGAGGAGCTATGTCTGTGTCTTCACCTTTGCTTACTGCTTCCTAGAAGCCCTGGCCAATGCTTGCCAGGCAGATTTCACCAGGCTTGCTCCTTCACGTCTAAAGCTGTGCAGCTTGGTGAAAGAAAGCTGCTTGAACTCTTGGAGACCACCGTGACCATGATGTTGCACTTAGAGAGGAATTTGTAAATGCAGAGGCTGTGGTTCTCATCTTTATTAGTAGACAAGAATTAATTATAAAAGAACTTTTATGCTCTTGAAATTAAAGTTATAAACGCAGTTTCCAAAAGTGGAAACAAATATAGTGGGGGGCGGGGGGGTGGGGGGTGGAAATCTAATAGATTTTGAAAAATAGATAAGTCTTACAAATCCAAACCTTAGGATTATTTTTTTTTTTAACCTTTCTTGTATAAAACCTTTATCCTTATTCCAGGGAATGATGGTATTTGAACACAGTGATATTTACATAGTAAAGTGGCAGTTACTTCCTTTTCCTACAAGCTTGATTTAAGTAACATTTCTATTGTCTGGCAAAAAAAGTCTGCCTGCCTGCTTGACATCTCCTCTTAAAAGCTTCTGAAGACCTTGTGACAAAAGGCAGTCTTTTAAGAATCATAATTACCATTTACAGATTATAAGATTCATTCTACCATGAACTTCAGAAGAACAGAAGGAATACAATGGTTACTGAAATTAGAGTGGTGATGCCTAAAATACATTACCTCCACCTCCTTTTTTTTGCGGGGGGAGGGGGGTGGGGTGGGGGGTTGGGGGGGGTGGGCTCTTCCTGTAAGCCCATCTCCAGCATGCATACCGAGACAGGACTCTTTTGTGGAAAGTATTTAGATATTCTTTCATACCCGCAGAAGTACTTCCCCTTATGGAGAAATCTGAAATGCCAAGGAGTGGAGTCCTCACAGCATCCGTAAGAACAGGTTGCGGTAGCATTTCCTTTACTGGTGAAAAACTGAAATGCAGGCGGATGCAGAAGCAGAAGAGTTTGGATCACCCATTCTTAGTGTGGTACTAAAATACCTAGCTGTCAGCCAGTGTAAGTTTAGTAGTGCTAGCAGTGCAACTTTAAAACCTCTTTTAAAAGCAAAGATTTTTTGAGGGTATGATTTGTAGTGTGTTGTGTGTTGTGATGTTACTGACCCAGGTTTGCAGTCACTGAGATGGCTAGTGCTGCCAGCTTTTCTCCAAACTACGCCTTTATGGGAATACTCCCAGAAAGATAAGAGGAGGACTCTTTTCTTGATGGGGAAGGAATGAGTTTCTGATTAATCACTGCAATATTCCTTAGTTTGAAGAAATATTTCTATAGGTGCCCCCTTACACCAAGCAGTCAGGAGTATCTTGACTTCCAAAGAGGGTTGTGTACTTGCAGAATGAAGGGATAACATTTCTCACATTTAGTTGTATAGTTTGCTTAGGTTGGTTTCTGGTTGTTTGGTGGTTGTTTTTTTCAAACTGCAAAGACAGCATAAATAATGTTCTTTTTGCATGGGAGGTCTGCAAATGCAATCGTTTATCGAAGAGCCTGTGTTAGGATAGAGTTGGAAAGAATACAGCCTAATTTGGTTCACCTGCCAAAAATGTTTCAATTGAAGGCTTTCTTCTCTAGAGGACAGCGGGAAGGTTAGCGATAAAGCCTGATTGTTTAGTAATTTTCTGCCTATTAATCCATAGAAGTCAATTCCCTTTTTAAAGAAGACAGCAATAGTTTATTTCATTATTTTTACAGTATCTTCTGTTTAGGCTAACATCACTTTGCAACTTCACTCCAAGAAAGTGGGCCTGAAAGAGAGATTTGCCCATCCTTTCTTTAAACACCTGCCTTCCTGCAATCTAGACAATTAAGTTTAATGCTTACATCATGTATTACTGTGGCTTTGGATAAACTGATACTGGACTTGCAGCTTCCCTTTGCATCTAGCTAGTTACCGTTGCTTAGTAAGGTAATCTGGCCTCTTCCAAAGCCGAATGGTGAGCTGCAATTTGACAACTAGATTTGTCAGGAAAAACATGTTTTATGTCCAGTTTCTTAGGCAATGACAGATTGGTTTATGTTCTGCCCCTCACCCTATAGTGCATTAAATAATGTTGTACTATCACCTTCCATTCCTCAGAAGGTTATTTTCTGGCTTCAGTAACACAAAGGCTTTTTGTGGTGACTTTGCAGAGTGCCTGATTGAAGTTAGTTAGCTTTGTGGCATCTATTAAAACCAAGTCTCAGTCATTGGCTAGCAATGACCGGCGTGTCAGAAATTATGACCCTGAACCTTCAGTTGTTAGCTAGGACTTCAGCAAGCATGACATATGTGGTAATAAGTACTGAAGGAAAAAGTAATTAGTTTTTCTAGAACTTTATTTATAAAAAGGACTGCACGGAGCAACCTGACTTGAACCTGCAGGCTTTAATTTCTGTTTTTCTTAATACTGTTTGGTGTTTTCATTATCTAAATCATAGCTGTTGAGGGGAAAAAAAATCAATGATGTGATTTGCTCGTATTACATCGGTTGCCTAAATCCCACAAAGGTCTACGTTAAAATCGGTTTTGTTTTATGTTACAGCTAAAATGCCAATCGGTAGATTTGACTCAAGCTTTTTTATTTTTCATTTTTCTTCTTCATTTTACTGTAAGTTATATCTTGGATTAAATCTACTTTGAGGAGTGTGGAAGATGTTGATTTCCCAAATAATGGGCTATTGAACCATTTAGGCTTGGTAGTGGGTAGTATTAAATTAATTTTTGTAATATTTCTAATGTGGGGAAAATGTGCTACATTATGTAAGGCTACATTTTCAACTTTATTGTAGCAAATCTGCAATAACTTTTTAATGCTGTTGGGCCATTTAGATTATCTCTTGATGGAACTGAGTAATAGAAAAAACTGTCCATCAGGAACACTTGGATTTTTAGCACCTGCTTCATCTTCTGTGTTTAGGCATAAAACAAATTCAGTTTTGGTTGTTTTTTTTTGTTTTTATAGCAGCGTGTTGGAAGAAGGACGTTAGAGAAAATAATGTATTGTGGAGACATCCTGTATCTTTCCCCCATTGTGTAGAAACAAAAAGAGCATAATCTGACTATATGGTCTCAATATTACCAAGGAGGGTTTAGAGGAGAAAGGAATGGAGAAGGAAAATGAGGATGATATCCATGTTCAGTGAGTGAAATAAATACATGTTAATAGTTGGCCTGGGATTTGGCAAAACTAGTTTGTGGATGTGGAGGACGTATGCGTGTGGGGGTGACTTCTTAGCCTGATTTACAAAGGAGAAAGAAAAAAAAAAAGCTTATGTAACTTTTCTGCCTGTTTCTGTGCCTGTCATGCATTTTAACTCATTGTCAAACGTGTTTCAAGCTGGCCAGATGGGTGGTGATCTCAGTGGTCCTAAAATAGTCTACTGCAGCCTTTAGCCAAGAGGACCTGTGCTCCTTCCCCGGCACTTGTCTCTGACCCGCTCGGGTAGCGGAGGGGCAGTAGGCGCTTGCCCGTGGCCCCAGGCAGATGCCATGTGGCCGGCCAGCCGGTGCCCGCGTGGGGCTGGATTAGCCTCAGCTTGCGGTGCTCGCTCTCTCTCCCAGCTATCAGGTCAAATTAACCTTGGTAGGTGTCCCCTACCAGTTTTTAAGTGTTGGACTGGGGGGAGGTTGGCAGATGCACACACAGAAGGCTCCGTCTCTGTTCGTGGCTGTTTGCCTGGGCTTCATCGGCAGAGGAGTGTGGATGATTTCTCCTGGCGGGGGGACTGTAGGCTGGACACCTCGCATCACCGAGTTCAGAGCCATCCTATGAAGATGCCATGACAAGCGTTAGTGGTTTGTGACTTTGCCCTCCGTGGGACAGAGCATCCTGTTTGCCAGCCAGATCGGTCACCCGAGGAGGTCTGCTGCTTGCCTGGAGCCTGGATCCATGGTGTTGCAGAGAGGCTGCCATGGCTTATCTGGCTTTCTGACTGCTTCCCTGGCAGCTCATCTAGACAGGCACCAGTGAAACAGCCTTCAGCAGATTGAAGGTGACTGTAGGGCTCTGGGGGCAAAGGTGAGAAGGACGGGTGCCTGAGTGGCAGGCTCCTCAGTCCTCCCACGTAAGGCTTGGTTTTAATGAAAACTTATTGAGAGCCCAGATAAAAAAAATAATAATCCTATTGTGCAAGAAGACTGGGGACTTTTAAAGAAGGCCCACTTGATTAGGCAAGGAACTGCTTTGGGACCTGAAACTCGGAACGGCAGCATGTAAAAAATGGAGCATACAAAGCCAAGGACAGATAACAGAGGAGGAGTACAAAAGCATAGCTGGGTCACATAGGAATGAAATCGATAAAAGAGAAAAGGCCATTTAGAGCAAAAACTAGCTAAAGTAACAAGAAGGGATTCTCAAAGTAGATTGATAGCAAAGGGAAGTTTGGGAAAGCTGTAAATTCATCGATGAATAGGAGAGACAAGCTAGTATATGATGGTGTAGAAAAATGGAAGCACTAAATGCTTTGTTTGCCTGGGGGAAAAGGCTGTTCCCCTGCCTCTGTATATGCCAGCATTTTCTGAGAAAGAGAAGCACAGCTGGAGAGCAGCAGGTTAGGGTCCACTTGGAGAAGCTGGATATATTCAGATCAGTGGAACTGGACATGAGCTGCTGAGACCGCTGAAAGAGCTGACAGATGTGAGACCACTGCAGAAAAACTGTGCAGTTGGAGGAGGTCCCCAGTGAAGGAAAAAAGGCTGACATTTTACCTGTCTCTAAGGAAGGCAAGAAGGAGCATCTGGGCAACTATAGGCCAGTCAGCTTCACCTCATGGCCTGGAAAGATCATGGAGTATATTCTTATTTCCAAGCATGTGAAGACCAAGAAGATAGTCGTAAACAGTCAGCATGGATTTAGCAAGGGCAGATTGTGCTTGACGCACCTTATTGCTGCCTTGGATGAAATGACTTGCTACAGGGATGGGGGAGAGCAGTAGTTGTCTTGAATTCAGTAGGGCTTTTGCCACTGTCTCCCATAGAGATTTCATTTGGAAGCTGAAGAAGTATGGGCCGGGCAAGTGGAATTTTAGATGGGTTGAAAATTAGCTGCTGAAAGGTGAGTGATGCTTTGCATCCAGTTTGCGGTCCTTAACAAGCAGGGTACTCTAGGGGATGAGACTGAGACTGACACCGTTAGGGTTTTCATCAACAGCCCGAGTCATGAAGCAAGATGCACTTTGTGCAAATTTGCAGATACGCTGAATTATGTTGTTTGACATGCGGGTTGGTAGAGCTTCAATCCAGAGAGAGCTCAAAAACTATGAGGGCTGGGCTGACAGAAACCACTTGAAATTGACTTAGGAGAAATGCAAAGTTCAGCACCTGGTGCAAATTAATCCCTGTGTTATGTTGAAGTGAGCACGAGCCATAAATGTGCTCTCATTGCAAATAAGGCAAATCGGGCACCGGAAAGGTTTTATCCCCTCTACTTAGTGTTTGTGTGGCTCTCCAGAATACTCCATTCAGTTTTGGAGAGCCCTCCCTTCATGAGGTAGGTAGAAGAGTTGGAGAGGGACCATTAGGAGGCCTAGCAAAATGGTGAGGGGCTTCAGGAATGTGGCTGCAAGGGAGAGGTTGACAGAGTTGGGCTTGCGTAAATCTGGAAAAGAGGAATCTGAAGAACAGTCCAGTAGCAGCCTAAAATGTCTTGAAGGGCATTTCCAAAGATGTTAAAACTGATCCCTGTTGTGTAGTGGCTGATAGCAAAAAGACAGGCGTAATGGCACACCTTGTAATTTGGGATTGAGCAGTAGGGAGGAACTTTTATCTGCAGGGGGAGAGCAACACTGGAAGAGGTCACCCACAGAAGTGGTTTAATCTCCGTCCTCAGAGGATTTGGAGACTCATTTGGACAGAGCTGTGGCCGACTTGATCTGCTGTTAGCAATAGTTCCCACTTGGGCAGCAGATGGGACCGAAGTTTGTCCCAGCCAGCGCTTGTTTGATTCTATGACGACTCGGAGACGCAGGGGATCTGGAGACGGTTTGGTTCAAGTGTGATGCAAAAGCTGTAGGAAACCAGTCTTCATTCAGCCGAATGCTTTCATGGACTGCTTGGTGGGGGTTTTTTGTGTGGTGTCATCATCCCAAATTTCACAGATGACTAGAAAAAGAGCTTCTTCACTCTGGATCTTTTACAATGCTTTAAAAATACATACAAAAGGATGGTTACTCTGTCAGTATCAACATGCATCCCCTATAGGAGTGTATTTTTTGCCTTAGGGAACTAGACTTTGCATGTGTCTCTCTAGTCACCTCTTACCACTTAAGCTGAGACAAAGCCGCTCACTATTTTTACAACTGAGCTATGATTTGAAAAGTTTGCGGTTACTTTTTTCTTGGAGACATGGATACTTTTAGCCCAAGTAGTTTGAAAAGCTGCAAGTGTTGCCGGCGTATTCTCAGCTCACCTCTTCTCTTCTGTCCGCGTAGATTAGATAAGGGCCTAAAGTCCTGCAAGAATGGCCCATTTGATACGTACTGCCTGGATTCAGGGAACCTGCTGAAAACACATGTAATTCCAAGCTTGACTGCCTTTTGCTGTGCTGCTGCTTAGTCTCACCGTCTGCTGCAGAGAGAGCATTTTGGTTCCATTGAGTGATGGTGAATAGCGGTATTTTTATATGCTTTATCTTTGAGAGACTGAGGAGATAGTCTGAAAGTAAATGTATCGCCGTCTTTTTGTCCTCTTTCATGTTTCGGATCTGTCTTCACAGAGCGCTCTCTGTGTGTGTGCTTTCATGCTTGTAATCAAATTTTTAGTGCCCTGCTTATTTTTCTTTCTAACTCCTGCTCATATCTTCACAAAAAGCTGTCTTTGTGCATGTGAAACGATTGGGTGTATGCCAGTACAATCTGAAAGCAATAAAAATATATTCTTCACTACTTCTTTAAAAGATTAAACAAACTGTAGAACTTCCAATCAGTTTTTCAGATTTCTTGTTTAATCTCATCACTATGCACGGAGCCTGTTTACTGCTGTAGCTTTCATTGGTGTTTATGCAAATTTTGTGTTAAATCCCATCAGTAATAATCTAGTTTTTATTAGCTAGGCAGTTGTATCGCTTGGAATTTTCTGAAGCTATGTTTAATAGCTGAGGAGCGAATAATATCTCAAATACTCCTTTTAGGGTATGCCTAAACTGTAGTCGCACCTTTTCAAATACCGCTGAACTAGTTAGCACTGGTAACAGTGCAGTTGGTTGCAAAATCAAACGCTGCTACCATTTACGTGGTTATTGCTACAGGTACGGAGCTACTGTAGGGGCTAAAGGAGCATATGAGCGATGTAGGAAAAAGCCTAATGTGCAGGATTATGGTGGAGACGTTGCATGAGCTTCGCACGTGCAGTTTATGCACCTGGACTGGAAGGTGCGATGCATATGCACCGTCCAGATGCACTATCTCCACAATTAACTCGGTGAGTTTGGGAAAGTTTTTTTTCTCTTGGTCTTTGTTTCTAGAACGCTGAAGGGAAATGTGAAATACGGATATAGACAGCTCTCAGGTGGTTTTGCTGTACTACCCATCTTTGCACCATGAGACCAAGGCTGTCTCTGTCTGCAAACTGTTTATATTTTGGGTGTATCTGCATGAATCATAATTATCCTTTTGAATGCAGGATTGATATTCCTAAAATAGACTCAGGATCTGACCTGAAAGTTAACTGGAAGTTATATATGTATCTGTTTAGATGTATTATTGATGCATGATGACTGAAGTCCAAAACAGCTGCAAAACATGGTGTTTTAAATTGTCTCTGTTTATTTTTTGAGCTGTGTGCCTAATGGGAGAATTTCTAATGCTGACAAGGCAGCTCAGTTGGCATGTTGCTAATACTCTTGATCACTCTGCTCCTATGGCCAAGAAGACTGACAGTTAATACCTATTTCAGTGGTGATTTCTGTAATTTTGTTGTAATTTCTGTATGAATCACCTTATTTTGCAAAGCTAAAAATTGTCGTATAATAGTGTTCTGATTTGGGATGGTTGCTTTTTAATTGCTATGCTTGCTAGTGTATTAAGCTGAAGGAGAGTGCTGTCAAGTTTGAAAATTAGGGTCATCAATGTGCTTTTGTAGAAGCCCTTTCTAAAAAGCTGAGATTTTTTTTTTTAGTTGCTCATATTTCAGATGTAAACAAAAATTAAAACATTGTTTTATATTCTCTAGTACCAAACCAAAATTGATTATCTAAACAATTGTCTGTTTAATGCTGTTTAATAAACTATTACTTCACACATAGCAATGGTTGATAAAACAAATTGCAAGGAAGTTGCAAGGAGTGATATGCTTCATGACTCTTTGCATTGAGGAAAGAAAAGATGTGATTTGATTTTAAGCTTATTTTTTTCATGTAGAAATGCTGCTGAAGGGTATGTCAGTTTTCTGCTTTTCCTCTTCAATTTAACCATCCTATTATCACTTTGCAGACGAATTACATAGCTTAAAAAAATAAATCAGCTCTGTTAATAATGATGTAAGTCATAAATAAGACTCAGTAAATGTTATAAGTGTCTAAGTCACTAAGGAGCCTAAATCTCCTTGGCTTTGGCAAGAAATTTAATATGCTACGTTACGTTGGTGGTGGTCCACAGTCTGTTGGTGTATGGTGATTTTACTTGTGTGACATAAAATGGGTTGTGTTATTTCTGTGAACCTATGCTCAGTACTTCAGCTTCAGACGTACGTGGCTGCTTTCAGTATTCACAAAGAAAAATCATGTGATTAATCGCAGTTTGAGGTTAATGATTGCAAACCTCCAAGTTCATAGGTGAATAATCTGGAACAGTGTCGTCCATCTTGGTTGCAGGTACTGGGTTGTATTTTGCATCTTATGCTGAAGTGACACACCAGTTCCAGCGCTTTTCTTCGGTATTTATTTGACATTATCATCTACTTATAAGCATACAGTAAAATGACATAATAGTAATAATTAGTTGTTCATTTGGTAAAAATCTTATACGTAATGCTAGCTTTTGCAGTTCTTGTGGGTTATGATCCTCAGGTTTTGCTGTACATCTCAAAATGTTCAGAGGAAAGGCTGCACTGTACAGCCGAAGTACACAGGGTATCATTTTGTTTTCACTGCTGCTTGTTATCTGCCTGGCATTGTAGCTGAGTGCCTCCCAGGTAAAATTAACAGTGAAGTCTGCAGTACTTTGAACCTTCTGAACCCTTTGAAGCTTCTCTGGCTCCTACAAGGTCTTCCTTTATTTTGATAAGTATATTTATCATTTTGAAAATGAATGCCATATCAATTGGGAATGGGAGATGTGTGTAAGAGATGGTTGCTGTGTACCATAAAATTTGGGAAGCTCAGACTTTTCTATCCCAAACATTGGAGTAGAACTGCCTGTTCCCTACAAAAGGAATGATGAATTCTAGTAAATATAGAATTACCTTCTGATTTTTCTCAGTTCGTGTCCTTCTTCATATGCGTTCCCGCATCTGAAACTGTGGAGTTTGAACTCTGGCTCATTTTACTGGGCAGAGGATGATCTTTATGCTGATGTGGTCACTGGGTGCCTTGTGGATTTATTTTCCTAAATTTTGCTGAATGAAGAGCAGAGCAGTAAGAAGCAACATTCTTTGGAAATGACTCAGACAGTGCCTGGAGGAAAAGAATGCAGAGCTGAAAACAACAATTTTTAAGTACACGAGAGGAGTTGGCTTGCTGCGTGATGACTTCTACGAGCCAGCAATGCAAAAAACGTGTATTTGTACTCTCCTGTCTCCTCCTTGGATTACACATATGAGCGTTGTTTGAGTGATCAGTTGTCACTAATGCCACCTAATACGTTTTGAAGAGAAATAACATGGAGCGCATATATGCATAAATTCATATGCTGAAGTAGCTCTCTAGTACTAGAGTTTCTAGTAATACTAAAATACATTTTAAACTGTGTTTAGAAAATAGAAATGTTTTTCCTCTACAAGAAGGTACAGAAGACCTTCCTTCTTTTGTCTTGTCTAGTTTAGATACTTTACCTTTTCTTCCTCCATTAATCAATAGGAATATGGAAAAAACTAATTATTTCAGTGAGCTAATTCTGACTAAATCCTGTGATGCAGAACAGCATGTGAAACTGCTTGTGCCCATACATTACCCAGGCCTGCAAGAGAAAAGGAAAAAAAAAAAAGCCTATATATCATGGATTATATTTTGCTTCAGGCATTCTTTGACCTACTGTATTATGATTTGGCAGCTACATAAAAAAATTAAAAGCTACTTGGGTTCTTACCAAATACGTTATATAAAAATAGAAAATACCAGTAATTCAAACTGTGGAATAGCTTTTAGATGGATGATTATTCTGAAGATTTTAATAGTCCAATAAGAACCTAATCTAATTGCATGTTGAAATGAAGTTAAATATTTTCCAAATAGATTAGAGAAAGGGAATTGCATTTTGGCAGTGTTGTACAACACCCCTCTTTCTCATTGAGCACACACATTTAAAACCTATATAATTTTGACTAAACGAACGCCTCCCAAAGGAAATAAATATAACCAAACGATTATGATATCCATGTTGCCCACTTAGCGAGAGGATCACCGACTGTAACGCAGTGTCTCTTCAGTGTATCTGTAAGACCCAGCCCCCTATTTGTTTCCCAGTTCCGGCCTCTGCAAGACATCTGGTGGGGTAAAAGCAAGTTCTGATTGAAGTTTAAAGAGGTCCTAACCCTAACAAGGGGCTCAGGGCTACGTTTGGGACAGTTGCATGAACACTGGCTGACATCTGCACAGCCAGCAGAGCGAGTCGGAGGGACAGGGATCCCTTTTGCTAGTTGATGGACCCTCCAAAGCATTTTTGATGCCTGTGAAGCAGATCCTGATGGACAGGGGGCTGCAGGGGCTGCCAGGGACTAATCCCCTCCTCCCTTCAGACGCTAAATGAAAAGGACTGGAAGCAGCGATTCAGGTCAGAGTTTTTTGGTAACAAGGCAAGTCTCGAATAGAGAGTTTGAATTTCAGATGGGTATGTCCTCCTTGATCCTGTTGCTTCTTCAGGTATTTTGTGTTGGTACATGAAGCCCACACTTCTGACCTACGAAAGGGGGGCACACCTCACCTGGGTGAGCTGTGAATGTGGATAGGAACTATTCGTACCTTGAATAATAACCACAGGGTTAGGACATGGCTGGGGGGGAGAGACTACAGGCAAGAGCATCGGCAACCTTCCCCCTTGCAGCTCTAAAACATTTACTGCTTTTGAATGACTCTCCTGATCCTTTTCTTCTGATTTCATTTTACGTTATTACACTTTGGATAAGCGTGCTGTAGTTTACACAGCGGGCATAGATAGCTGTGTTTTGTTCTGTGCCTGAAGTGGCCTAAGGGTGTGCTTTGACAAGCTGCTGGAAAGAGCTAATCCATGTAGAGCAGGTGCGGTCTCCTCCACCATCAGTGGTTACCATTGATCTACAAAAATTAGGAAGTCCATTACCTGCAATGTGCTAGACTGATGTGTCTACAGAAATGCTTCTATTCAGCATATACCAAAGGTATTGCAACAGGTTTATTAATATAGCAAAATAATTTTATTAATACTAATTTTAAAAACACATTTTCATCTTAGCTGTCAATGAGTGTAATTAACCTTAGCATCTAAATACTCAAGTGCCTGTATTGCTTATTAGTCTGTTCTCATGTTTATGTTTACCTCTGCAAAAGAATTAGTAATTAAAGCTAATACCTTTTATTAAGTAATAAGGAGTCAGAGTATGTCAGTGTAAAATAAAGCTGCATGGAGTAGAGAAATTATCAAAAATATTGATTGGCATCTGTGGTTTTATTTTACTGTATTTATGTTCTGAAAATTTTATGGTTTCAGTTTTTTAAATGAAATATGATGCCCCGGTTAAACTACTTGCACCTAAATTTTGCATCCTCAAAACTGCTTCTGTGCTTTTCCGTGCCTTCACGAAGAATGAACTTACTTTGCCTAAATTTTAAGTTGTGTGGTTAAAAGTTCAGTTTAAGCCAGGTCGGGGTTTGTTTTTTTTTTTTTTTTTTTTAATGGAGTATTTCATCTCCAACATTACTTTTCTGTTAGAAATTTGCTACCTCCTCACTGCTGCAGGTAGTGTGGTTACTGAACTTTAAAGGGAAGTTCTCTGCCTCCCGTTTAATGCGTGTGCTGGTAGGAAACCTTATACATATGCTACTCAACGTAATAGTTTCTGCTTCAACAATCAATTGCTAGCCCCTTGGTGACTCTGTTTTATTTCAGAATTCAATAGTGCTCATTTCTGTCCAGTTTTAGTAGCACTGTCAATGATGAGCAGGGCATATATTCTGCCGTAGGAGAGCTGGCTGCAGAGATTTGTTTTCTTTTGTTGAAGGAAGGACTTCACACACAGCCACAGCATGTCAAACCACAGCTGGCAAGTGGCTGAAGAGTGCCCCTACTCCCCAAAGTTAGCTCCAGCTTCTTGGAAGAAGTTTCAGGAATGTATTTTCTCTTGAAGAGGGGGGGGGGAGGGGAAGGCTGCAAGATTATGGTTGATATTCTTTCTCTGTCTCTTCTGACAAATGTTCCTGCTATCACCCGTGGTCAAGTATTTAGCAGAATTCCTGACTGCAGGCTCAAGAAACAACTTGTGAAGCATCCACTGAGATCTTTTAAAATTCTCCGGTGCTGGGGAATAAAGCAATGGAAGTTCACAGATACAGACAAAAGATTCAATTAATTCTAGACTGAATCCATCATGACTGCAAAAGTGAAAAAAGCCAGTATATTCATGAGAAACTGGAAACAGTGTGGGATGAGCAAGCTTTTATTTTCCGTGCAGTTTATCCTCTGATCTTACATTTCATAGAAAAAAGGTCTCCAGCCCCTTACTTAGGGCCAAGTAGGACTTCAGATAGTCTGGGAAATTCATCATTAACTTGTATACCAGTGCAGATACCCTGTGTGCAGGTGTTTATTGTATACCCATAGTAGTGCAGACACGAGCCATAGATTCCTACATCTTATTAAAGAACGATAAATGTAATAATCATAAATAGTGAGATTTTTACCTATAAACGAAAGTGGTGAAACAACCCATTATTAACTAAGCTACATACAAAATAAACCCACATGTTGTTATCAACGGATTGCTGTATTAAGAGTATTTTGTATGCAATTTGTACCTTTTCATGTCATTCTTCAAAACTGGCTAATTGGAGAAGAAATGCCTGACCCTTCAAGAGATGCAAAGCATTTCATGAACTCCGGCACTTACCGCTTAAAAGGACTGCCATATGCTGTAATAAGGAAATATTAAGGCATTTAGATATGCTTGTTACGTTTATTTTTTAATGATGTTCAGCACACATGTGAGTATAAAACAAGAAGAAAGATGCTTGCATTTGTGAATATTTTAAAAGCTTTCTGCTTTTAAAAGTTCTTTGTTTAAAGTTTTTGGTATTATAAACTGATGTTGAAGAATGGGACCCAAACTTCTCCTGTCTCCTTGGAAAACCTCCTTTTTATATTCTTAAAAAGAAGAAAAAAGAAAAGTAAAAAAGAAATCCCCGAATAGAAACCCAACAGAATACAAGACCCCCTATACAGACAAAATAGAGGGGTTTTTCCAATGAGTTCAGGTTTTTTATATATTTAGGTTAATGAATACAAGAAAAATACTAAATGAACTGTTGGCTCAATTGCTGTTGAGTAGTGATAATTCTACAAGTATGTGCCACTCATCTTGTCTTCTGATGTTTGAGTTGCCTTTCCTTTTGTGGGGCCTGAAAATTGCATGTTTTCCTTGAACTTCTGTGTAAGAAAGTGGAGAGGAGTGCGGTAACGTTGAGAGCTAGCATGCTTGAGAGAGCCATGGAGCAGCAATCAATCTTGCATATTGCAGTATCTAAGTGGGTAATGGTGATTAATGTTCAGCGGGATGCTGTGTGCTATAGAAATGATGCCTCTTCCCTTCAATCTGTATGCAGATAGAGTCCTGCCAAAGCTGTAAGAAAATCAGGATGATGTGCTTTGGTACAGCCTTGTTAGCACCAGGATTTCGTACGTGCTGATTGTGTGTGCTTTTTTTTTTTATTTTTGGTTGTTTGGACCCTTGGTTTGCTCCTCTCTTTGCTGGAAAGTGACTGAGACAGTGAAAAGTCTGTCTTTTTTTTTTTTTTTTTTTTTTTTTTTTTTTTTTTTTTTTAAATTGTGAGTATGGAGTGGAGAGAGCTGGAAAACTGCTGTGACTGTGTGGGTTAGTTCCCAAGCAAAATGTAACTTTGTCACATTAAAAGATGACTCAATTGCAAGGATGGAAAGCTAGACTGTATGAATGATCTGTTGGTTGGTTGTTTTGTTTGGGTTTTTTTTGAAATACACCTGTATGCACCTGGTGCTCTCTAGTATAAAGGGTGATTGTCGCAAGTACATGAGCAGTCAGTCTAACATGCTTTAATACATACTTGTAGCTGGAGGGGTTAGTTGAAAGGGGATGTGGTTGCAAAATTAAGTTTTTAGGAGAAATCTTTGCCCCACAAAAGCAGATTTTATGATGTTCTGTTGTGTTGAACATGGGAGTATCTTCTGTGAAGAGCTACAGAAGCCGGGGCCAGCTGAGGAAGGAACCAGGGGGAGCTCAGGACCCCACAAGTGGGGACCCCAATACCATGCAGGAGCCTGGCCAAGGTGGGGAGAGTTCTCTGAAGTTACTGCATGATGTCCTGACCCGTATGGCGATATACGGTGTTTGTCTTTGAATTTATTTTGGTGCAGACCGTCCAGTGGGACCGGAACATTGAAATGTTGCCATATTATGCTCTTGCCCCAGATTGCAGCAATTTAGCAAAGATAATTTAGTTGTTGGTACGGCTGTGAGCTAATGCATGAGATACCTGTTAGTGAAATATGATGACTTTAATCCACCTTTTAAGAAATGATAACATTTTAAATGAAAATTATTTTTCTCTTGACGTCTCTAAATTGTTGAAAGAAAAAAGCCCAGCAGCTGGATGGCAGGGCCATCCTGTTGGTCTGCAATAGCTTAGGTAGTAATAACAGTGTGATGGGACCTGCTACTTGCAATAAATATTCAAAGCTGAATGAGAACAAATCAGCCTGAGGAAGAGATGATCAGACATTTGACTGTTACAGAAAATTGTTCTATGTTGTCAGTAAAATAAGTAGCATAGAATCATAGAATGGTCTGGGTTGGAAGGGACCTTAAAGGTCACCTAGTTCCAACCCCCCTGCCCTGGGCAGGGACACCTCCCACTAGACCAGGCTGCTCAAAGCCCCATCCAGCCTGGCCTTGAACACTTCCAGGGATGGGGCATTGACAACTTGTCTGGCAACCTGTTTCAGTGCCTCACCACCCTCACAGTAAATGCTATTGCACTGTTATTGCACTCTCACAACATGCTATTGCACTGCTTGGACTACAGATTAGTTGTTTTAAAATCACTTAAGTAATACAATAGTTGAATAGTCAAAACTTTTCTTCAAAGTTGTCTGAGGAGCTTTTGAGACTGTTTAGGCTGTTCCGATAAAATCATATTTGTAATACTGGGAATAAGATAAAGCTTAAAAATGAACCACGTACCTCTCTGCACCTTCAAAAAAAATTCATATCGATAAGTACTAAAGTAACCCCATTTATTATAGTCTTTTTATAAACCCCTTAGAACTACCAGTGTTTGAGAGTGTCACTTTAACACTTACGCGGCACACAATGAACTGAAAACTGGCTAACTAGTAGTTTGTGAAATATAGCTATTAACAGAAAGCCACCAATGGGGGCCTGTCCCAAGAAATGCAATGTCAGGAGCATTGGCAGCTTGTTAGCACTGGTGTCGCAGAACATGAAAAGTGCCCGATGTGGCTTGATTCGCTGTCATTGTGCCATCTAGGGCAGGCTGTTGTACCTAGGTGGCCCTGGTGTCTCAGCACTCTGATTGCAATCAGACGTGTGCTTCTGCGCAGCAAACACAATTACCCCCGTTTTGCCTGTTGAGCACGCTGACTTCATCTGCTATATGAAGCCCGAAGGGACCTTCAACCTTGCATTTTGATCTGCTTGCTGCAGGCTGTTAAAGGAGGCAGTTCCCTGAACACGTCCCCTAGCATGTATGACTGAGACCCGTCTCTTTGAGAAGCTTATTTGTCCTCCACATCCTTGGGAGATGCCACAGTTCTTCCCCTGCTTTGACTCTTGTTTTATAGATTAAAGTCGCTAAGCAGTCTGGATTTCTTGGTGTGACTGCCTTGTCCTTCTCATTTTCGCTACTCCATCCATCGCTTTCTCATCCATAAATTTTTGTCAAACCTTTGTGCCCTTAGAACTACAAGATACCTGTGCTTGAAACAGTTTATGGTACAAAATAGGAGTTGAAGCTGTTGTTTTATTATTTTTGTTCCCACAGAACCCAGTCAGTCAGGGCTAAAGGAGATGGTCATTCAGTGATTAATTCAGCTTTGTTTTTCATAGTGAATTCCTAAATGAAACCAACCTGGAGATCACTACTCCTCGGTAAAGAACTGGTTATTTTTCTGCTAGATAATTCTCTTCTTGTATATATACACCCGCGCATGCACAATTAAAGTTTTGTACAGATTTCTATGGTAATTTTTAGCCAGAATTTTCAAAGTTTTGAAATTTTAAATTTTTTTTGTATACAAAAACCTCATACTATCAAATAAATGAGTATTTTCCAAAGTAATTCAATGTTTCTCTGGAAGGCTTATGAAAATGGAAACTATTTCCAGGCTTATGTAATGGGAACAATATAATAAAAAATAAATGACCCTATTCTTTTTTTATTAGTTCAGCATGGTATATTTCTAGTTTTCTGTATTTTTTTTTAAATACTTCAGTGTTTCTCTCTGTAGAAAATGTCAACAACACACTAATTAATTGTTCTACTGAATAAAGACGGGTAGGCTTTTTATGTATGAGCAGCACCAAACTGCTAATATGTATTTACAGGAGAAAAAATTACCTAGAACATTATCACTTCCCAAAGGTAGTCAAATTTAATTTTCACCAATCAAAATGCCAACCTGATGAAAGTATGTAAGACTATGTATATCAAACCACAGAGTTACTTATACTAATATAAATCACAGAGTAATAATTATGTTAATTATATAATATGCCTAATAAAATCAGTTTGACAGACTTTTTCTGTTTGTTTTGTTTTGATTGGGGGTTTTTGGGTGTTTGTTTTTGTTTTTGTTTATTTTTTTTTAGTAGTAATCTGTATAATTTGGCTTTGTTTGAAAAGGTGGCACAACTTGAGGCTGTTTCCTCTTGTGCTATTGTTTGTTACTTGGGAGAAGTGACTGACCCCCCCCCCTCCCTACAACCTCCTTTCAGGTAGTTGTAGAGAGCTATAAGGATAACATGAACCATTAGTTGCTGTAGAGTAAGTAGAATAATTAAATTCTTTCTGCAAGGACAGATCAGTGTGATCCTTCTGAGGTCCGGCATTGTGTGCTTAAGCTACTCGGGCTGTAATGGAGTTTAACAGCCTTTATCTCCACAGTGTATTCTTTTAAGTGGATACCAGACAGGCTTTATTGAATTGGTACTTGACTTTCATTTTTCTTGGTTGTCGGCTATTGGACTCCTATGTTTTGTGCTGAGGAGATGGAGGAAGCTGTGAAAGGTCCTAAGGTTACGTGAATTTACACATGAACTTGAGAGAAACGCTGTAATTTCTGGGTTTTGACAGAACAGACTGTAGTGAGAGTTGTGTGCTACTGACAGTGCCTTTGAAGAGGTGAGGAAAGGATGGATTTGGTCTGTTTCTCTCTTTAATGCCTATTATGGTCACAGCACTGGTATTAAAAAATGGACATGTTCTCATATTATTATTTCAGTTCTTCGTTTCTTGGGGAAATGACTGAAATATGAAAATACTCGGGTTCTATTAGAAGAAGTAATGGCAATAATTTGCTCGACTGTAGAAGTCAGAAAATTTTTATTATGAAAACAAAGAGGAAGAAACCCCTAATTTTTGTATAGTGGTAAATGTTAAATAGGCGTTAGATTTATACAAGGTTAAATGATTCTGTAAGCGCATTAGCTATGAGGATAGATGCAGGGAACTGGGCTTAGTCAGTTCAGAAGGAGTGGAGACTCCAGGACGACCTACCAGGAAACTGCCAGTACTTAAGTAAGTTATGAAGACGGCAGAACTGAGCCTTTTACTGACGTATGTAGCTGGAGAGTGAGAGACTATAGTCATAAATTGAAGAAGGGGAGATTCAGACTGGATATAAGGAAAGAAAGCTTTATTGTGAGGATAATTAAGCAGTGGAGCAGTTTGCCCAGAGGCTGTGCAGTTTCTGTCCTTTGATGTGTTCAAGACTAAACTGGATAAAGCCCTGAGGAGAAACCTGGTCTGACCTTACCTTGACCAGCAGGTTGAACTCAAGACCTCTGAACATCCCTTACAACCTAAATTACTTTCTGATTGGGATAAGAGTGTTCTTTATGCAAGAATCATAGAGGCCTGACTATAAACTGCATGGGCATTTGTCCTGGATGAGGTCTGCAGTCTATGCCCTTTGAAAAGGCCACTTCCCTTCATAGCCTTTTGTCATCTTGTCATCATTTTTAATAGATGCCATTTTCCACCAAACTGGGTGTAATTTGGTTCTGATTTTTAATGCATTAAAATCCAAAAAACGAATCTCACGGTCAGAATTTGATTCTGCCTCTCCAAAGAGTCAGGGTAGTTCAGCTCAAACCCATCTGGTGCCAGAGATTAAAACTGGGGTTGCTGGTTTTATCCTGCTTTCCCAAAGAAGTTAGGCCTATGTGATTAGTGGGCAGTAGTGAGAAACAGTGCCTGGGTGGCCCAGAGGATGACAGCAGTATCACGTTGGGCCTCTACTGAAAACAGCAAGAAAAGCTCAGGGTTTGGGGGTTTTGGTGTGGCTGAGAAGCTCAGGGAGGAGGGCACTTGGCACTTTCTGAGCAGAAAAGAGAGAGGTGGGGGATGACGTGGGGATTGGAAGCTGTCTGGTGAGGATGCTGTATATATGCAGGAAACACTGCTCCTTCCTCCCTCTTTTTCCCCCCACCTTTAAAAAAAAAAAAAAATCAAATTAGTTGTTTGTTTTACTTTAGGAAATATAGTATCTCTAGATAGCAGGGTGCAAACCTCAAAGATATGATGTCCTGCAACATTCAGTAGCTTAACACCAACAAGTTCAAATAAGCTTTACAGCTAAGTACGTTAGGAATTAATTGAACTGAGTAAATTTGTGGAAGTGAATTATGCTGAGACCTGTGGCTGCTCAATATTGACACTGATTTACTTTCATAGACTTTAAATTGTTATGTAATGGTTAGCCTCAGCGTATAATATATAGCAAAACCATTAGTCGTTATTATAAGGGATCATTTCGCGTTGAATGCTGTAGCAGTTCATTTGATTCTCAGCTGGTGTCAATTGCTGTAAATTCAGAATTCATTTTGTGTGCTTTTTTCCATCGTTTTTACACTGAGTGCATCTCTTTCTTCATATTAACCATGTTACACGCTTCTTTTTTCACTTCTTTCTCAGGCTTCCTTCATTGTTAATTTTAAATACAGCTTTGTGCTCACTCGCCACTGCCAGTCTTTCTGCTTAATTTTTCCCTTTTTATTATTCTTCCCAGTGTCTAGAGATATGATGGTGGCAAGGAATTTGTGTAAGTTTATCATCATCCAAAACAAGGAATTTGTTGACAAGAGAAAACAAAACCCAGATGCCCTCATTGTCTGTGAAACTTATAATTCTCAGGACTTTTATTGTAAAGTTATCATGGATCTGTTGTTGTTACTACTATTATTAATAATACATTCTTCTACTCTGTTTCTGCCATAAGACAGGCTTCCTCAGCTCTTTTTCTATCAGCTTTTCATGCTGCTTTCTATGTTGTAAGAGCCACTTGCTGCTTCTTTAGAGCTAATGGTATCTGTTTTGGTTCATATTCTTAAAGGAAATACTCTTTTGCATCAGGGATACCTGTTAATTTGATTACAAAATTACATATCCCTTAAAAATAAAGCATAACTTGCCCACTTAGTGTGCATGCTTAGTTAATTATGGTACTTCAGTCTTGATTCGAGGGAGTAATCCTGTAATCTGTCGTTTGAAAAATTTGGGTTCTTGAAACACTTCTGTCTTACCTTGCAGAGCTGAAGGTTTATAGATTGAAGGAGTTAGGGGTGGTGGGAAAAGTATGTGTTTTGGGGAATTGCGTGACTGGAACCCAGAGTTAACCCTGCTTTGGTGAGGACAGTTTGCTGAAAGCCTTGGCCTGAATTACGGTTTCCTTGTTTATGCTGCAACCAGTCTGTGTCCTTACTCTGACTTTTTTTGCAGGCGATACCTTTGCCCCGCTGACTTTTGAATCCCCCTCTGAACTGAGCGGTGTCAGGACCTCACCCGTGAGGAGGCTGGAATTTGCCTTACTGGAATTTTCTAAGGCAAGGAGGGCAGGGCAGCCTCCTTGGGTTGTGTGGTGGCAGGTGATGCGCAGCACTTCATTTTGGCTGGGGCCCGAAGGTACAGGCAGTTCACAGTGAAATACATAGGTTTGCATATGCGTATGCTCTCGCAAAACCAGGCTGCTTCAAACTGAGATTAGGCCTGAGAAACTTTTGTTTTCCCATAACATGAAGCCTTTCAAAACAGGGCGTCAGGTTTCTGCAGTCTGGTTAAGAAGATCATGGTGCTGTCTTCATGCCATAGTTTTGATTCTGCTAGTACGCAGAATTTTGTTTGGCTTATGCGTGGACACGTTTCCTTTGAACTATGTAAAAGCTTACGCCATGTTTTCTAGTTAAAAGATTGCCAGCAGTCTGTTCAGATTTTTTAATTATTTTTTTTTTGGTGGTAGTTATGTGAATTGCTCTGAGGAAAATACAAATGAGTTTTGAATAAATTAAAACTATCATTGTAGCTTAAGGAAATACAGAAACATAGCGCATAATTGTAAAGCATTTGCAGGTCATAGAGGAGCTCATTCCTGATCATCAAGTGTTCTTGTACAACATAGATGCAAATGGCTCATTACTCCCTAAGTAATAGGGAAATTCATTTTTAAAACATTGAAGACAGAATTACTGTTTCATCTGATTATTGATGTATTCCAGCTCTACATCTTACATCTTAATTTTTTTCTTGAAGTAAGTTAATTCCTTCTCTAGAAACTCCTGCTTCGTGGCAGAGGGTTTTATGTTATAACAATTGTCTTGCTGGTAGCTTGATGATGATGTGTCCTCCACCAGCCTCTTCTTGCCTGTCTGCCCTCTCTGTTCCAAAGGCAACCAGTCAGCCTGCTTTTATTATTTGTTTTGAGCTTTTCCGTTATTCTTGATGGGATGTGGCATAGCATCAATAAAAAAAGCTTTTAAATTACCGCTGATGAGTAGAAAAATTACTGATTCTAAGAAGAAACTACTTTGAGAAATTCCTCTAGGTGCTTCAAAATGTCGTTCAGATAAAGTTGGCATTGGCACAGACTTTCTGGTCAAACTACAATAGATGCTATGATTGCAGCTGTCCTGGAAATAGCATGGTTGTATTGCTCCATTTAGTCTGAGTAAATGCAATTATATATACTTATGATTGTGAAGGCAGATCACAATTCGGAGAACTGGAACAAAATAATTACATAATTTGACTCTTGCTTTTTTTATTATTTTTTCATTATCTGTGCTTATGGCGTTGGGATTTGTCACATTAACTGGTTCTTGCAGCAGTAAGCATGGCTTTAATTGACATTCGCAAAGTGTATCTAAACATTTTGAAAATTGCCAAGCGTTCTGTCATTTAGAGGGACTGTTTTCTATTTGCAAACTAACTAAAACTTAAAGGAAGTTTACCAAGTATTTTATGGCATTTGCTTTTTGAATTTTTATCTTTAAAAGTCTAAGATTGGATTTTCAGGCTTCTGCAACAAGTTCAGAATTAAGAAGAAAGGTTATTTTTCCCCTCTTGCAGAAAGGAAATGCCTAATTTGGTTCTTGGATGTTTATTCACAGGCCTAATGTGCTGAATTTATAGTAATAGGTCTCATTTGATGAAGCTTTTTAAATACTGTTTTATATATGTATAATAGTAATGACATGATGCTCCTAGGTTTGAGTCCCAGCTCATTAAGTGGATACCTTGGAATTCTAGCTGGGCTATTAATTTTTCATGTATTTATACAGTAATAAATGATTAATGTGTGTTCGTGCACTAGAGTCTAAGATTTTGAAATGGGGAATAAAAGATGACACAGCATACTTTCAACTGTGAAAACTGTTTCCCAGGGGAGCACTGAAACCTGAAAAAGAGTGAGCAGACCAAAAACGAAGAGTTAAATTAAAGGAAATGCTTTAGGTTGTTGTCATTTGAAAACAGCTAACAAATATTTTAACTTCCCATGAACATTATATTGTTACCTACAGATGTAGGAAAACCTAGATATTTCACGTCATGTTAGATAAGATACTTCAAAAACCTTAAGTAAAGTATAGGTGGGGTTATTTAGTTATTTATTTAGTCTTTGCATTCAAATGAGCTTCAATGGGTATTTATTCAGTTGGTAGCAGGGGAGCTACTTTACCAGTAGTTCCCTGCTGGGAGTTATTTTAGCAGTAGTTCTTTGCTCCCATTGCCTTTGTGGAGATGCTGTTAGGTCTCTGCCAGTTGAGATGGTGCAGGGAAGCATCAGTAAGACCTGTCTCTGATACAGGTTTGCTTCGTTTGCAGGCTTCTGAGGCATGCACCACAAAATACACGTGTACAAGGCCAGAAGCCAAAGGCTGCAAATAAAAGAGATATCAAGGAGTGGGATGCTCTAGGGGATGGTTTGTGCCCTTGCGCCATTCATTTTCCACTGCTGATGGTACTTTGAAGTTCAGAGGTGTGTGAAGTGTATGACTAATGCAAAGGGCACAACAAGCTTAAGTTTGTTTGTGTGAAAATGGCATTGCAATGAAGTGTCTTTCCTGTGCTTAATCCTTCACTGTTAAGTTTAAGATGTTTATATTTTTACAAAAACACAGCATGAATTTTTACAGGTTGTGAGGTCTCCCCTGACTGTACCTCCTGTCAGACTTGCTAGATGATACATGCTGAAGTACCATTGACATGAGGTAATACCAGCCCTGAAACTGATTCTTGCACTTTATTGGGAAGTACATCAATTCCAACTAAGAAAGGCTTTCTATTAATGCTAATTTATTTGGCTGTGTTACTTCTGCAGGAGGTATGTGCTCTGCCCTTACCATGTTTTCTTGTAGAACATTTTTACTCTTTCAGCTTTCTAAGTTAACATAACAAAATACGGAATCTTGTTTAAAAAATTAGAAACTCTCACGCACACTTAGAAAATACTGTCACTGATAAGATATCACTTAGAGGTTCTCAGAGATACCTCTCAATGTTGGTTAAACTAAGGAGCTTCCTCAGCAACGTACTTCTTCTGGAGCGCTGCCTTGTTGACTGGAGCCTCTTTGAAGCTTTATTTGGCTCTTGGAGCCAAGTGGGCAACTCAGTAGCATGTTACCTCTTAAAACTGAATTATATAGATAGAAGTTGTCAACCTTGCTTTCCCTCATCAAGGCTTCCTTTCTTCTGAGGAACTCTCTGGAGATGCAGCTTCCCTCTTCTGTTGGGGAGTAATTCCTCTTCTGGTTCTGTCTTCAGTGTACTTTTGGGGAGTCCTTGAATTGTGGCTGTAGCCTGGAGTAGTTTTATGCACACACGCAAATTTGTCTTATACTACCTTTGTACTAAATATGTCTACTCTAAATATGTACCAAATATGTGTCTATTACTTTCTTATGTTACACAGGATTGAACTTCAGAGTCACAGTATGGCTGAGGTTGGAAGGGACCTCTGGAGGTCATCTTGTCCAAACCCCTGTTCAGGCAGGGCCACCTAGAGCTAGTTGCCCAGGACTGTGTCCAGTCAGGTTTTGAGTATCACCAAGGATGCAGACTCCATCATTTCTTCATGTGAATCAAATTTAATTTGTCCTTTTAGAGTACTTTAGTACTAGTGGAGTGTTTAATGTACATCTAGATCAGTAAACGTTTTCTTTGATATTCGCAATATGTCCCAAATTTGATGCATTGTAAGTCTGCTATAGTGTTTTATACATAAATGATGTGGGGATTTACTGAATATAAGCTGTTGACCTCTGTTTCATGGCTGTGGCGGAGGGTTTGCTAGGTGGGCAGGGTGACACCATGATGCGGTGTGGGAAGGGCTCAGCACCTGTGGGGAGGCTGCGAGGGAGGTGAGGAAGCTGTGTAAAGGGCTTGCAGGCCTCTCCCTGCTCTCTCCCCATCTCTGGGACTGCATTATTCTCTTGCTGTCCCAAATCCTCTCTCTCAAGACCCACAGGTGTCTTGCCTTCCAGTGTGTCCCCCTGGCCTACACAGATGTGGTGCCCAGTGGATGCTATGCCAGGAGCAACCTCCGCAGCTGTCTGTGAGCTTGGGACAGCCCTTGAGCGGCTCTGCTCTACCCACCGGGTACCAGACTCCTGGTAACCCCCTCATTGCGTGGTGTACCAAGAGTACAGCCCGCAGACTTGCAAAGCTTCCAAGTAAATTTTCTCCTTCTCTTCCTTTCTCTCCTGATCTTTGCCAGATTTGTTGGCTTAGGCCATAGAAAGAAGTTGGAGAATTACTTGGGCTTTACTTATCTACTTAACTTAAGCCCTCAGAAGAAAATGCAGCTGGAGATGCCTTGGTGTGGTTCACAGGGTTGTTTTGTCTTCTGGAAATGGAGAGGTGGGGAGCTGTCGCAAGATTCTGCTTCCAGCGGCACGGAAAGCTTTTGGGGCATCTTGCCACTTAATTTCTCCATGCTGCAATTTTCCCACCTATAAAGCAGGTGCGTACAAACTTGCATTAGCAAGGATTTTATGAGGTTAATTTTTTTAATGTTGCTAAGCTGTTTTGGGATCCTCGAAGTGAAATTATGGTATAAAGGGCAAATGAATAATTATGATTTTAGCACTTTGTTTTCCAAGGCAACTTAGTTTTAGGCTAAATAAACTTCAAAGCTGATGTGTCACTAGGAAATAAAAGATGGCTGAAAGCTAAGGAGGTTATTGAGCCAAGCTGTGATGAATTAACTGAATTAGTGTGAAGTAATGGCAAAATGTTGTCACATTTGTAATTACTTCTTTGCAAACATGAGTGATTGTGAAATTAGTGTCAAAAGGAGAACTTTTGCCAAAGAATCCCTTTGTGGTGCTTACATTTCTTTATGGGGAAAATAGCTAGTGCCCCAAAATGTTATGAAAATGTATTATTTTCAATGTGGAAAATACCACAAAATGAAATTGAGTAAAAATTTTAATGTGCACGTTTTATTCTCTTTCCTTTTACGAACAGAATAAAAATACAGATTTACCAGTCATGCATACTAAAATCATTTCTGCTGTGAGAAGTTTGGCTTTTTCAAGGATTCTTTGAGGTTTAGGCTCCAAGTTATTAACCAGATGTTGCCTCGGAGATACGCAGGTGTATATTGACTTGAGTGTTTAGCTGGGACTGCCTACGGTAGAAAATGAAAATGCAGGAAGTAAATGCTCCAGTGCAAGGAATAAAATTATTACAAAAAATCTAGTGGAAGTCAAGGAACTGTCTCTTCCTGGAAAATAATGTGGGGTTTCTGGCAATGGAAAATTTCCCACCCAGCCTTTAATTAGAACCTAGCGGTATATAAGATTGGCCTGTTTGAGACAGGTGATTAAGTCTCCGATTTCATTTCAGATGGAAGAAGGAGAAAGGCTGTGCAGTGGAGCTCGAGGAACCATCTTCTGGTGCGCTGTGTGTGGTCATTGTTTTTCAATCAGCTGTTTAGCTGCAGCGTGTGCCCCTGCTTCTTCATCGATGTGCTGGAGGAAAGCCGGGTGCGCTGTGTGCGGGGAACGTAACAGCTTTCCCTTAGGCTTTTATTAACAGGATGGGTTTTTTTTTTTTTTCAGTGGCACTATGAGTAAATACAAGTTTCTGGTAAGGATAGCAATCAGTTGAAGACTTACCGTATATATTCTTTTCTGTCTGAAAACTGGTTGCAAGAATGAGAAGCAAGGTATTGATATCAGCATGTCAGCTTAATATTTAGTGGGGGGAAGAGCGTAGAGCCTGTGAGAACTGGCCGCTGGGCACAGAATTTCTGGCGATATTACTGTAGATGTCATTTTATGACACCGTTTAACAAGATTTTCCACAGAGATGGCTGTATCTGCAAAAGAGAATGAAAATACTAAGAGTCAGTGAGGTTTTATTGATTGCTTATTGTGTGGAGGTAGTATTGAATGCTATATGATTGGCCAATTTAAAAACTAAATGGATAGTTCCAAGAAGAAATTAGGTGGTGTGCACATAATGAAAATATATGTTAATCTCTCGCTGTAGATGAGCTTTAAGCAGCCTCTGCTCTTCTGAATATTTGCACATTACATCTTAGTGCTAGACAAATGTAGTTTCTGTTTCTCCCTTCATTATTATTATTATGTGATTATACAAAAAGCTGTCTGGATTTTATAGCCTCTGACTTTGCTGCCAGCTCTCTTTTAATTAATTCTGTCATCTCTATCATACGTTGCTTGAGTAGAGGATGCTCAAGAAGGCGGTATTGTAGCCTTTCAGGACTATTGCTCATTGCCCTCTCCTGGTATCCCCTACAGACGATAGTGATGCTGTACCCGTAAGAAGTTTTCAGTGTTATTTTTCCTCTGACAGAGCTTTTGCTGTAATAATGCGGTATTTATACTTCATGGTGATAGGCACAGTCAGAACTTTAGTGTTAAGTTTTGCCTCTTAACCTCTATGGATAGGACCTATATCTGTGTTACAGATTAATTCCCAGAGCTAATTAAACCTCATGAAACATGTTTTTCAAGTCTGGCAAAACTACTGCAACTGAAGATGGAATTGTATCGGCTGAGTGCCTTAGCTGAAACTTGTGAAGCATCTGTGAGCACACTGTGTCTTCAGTGGTTTGGGAGCAGATTTATTCCTATTTTTCAAAAAAGGGGCTTTAAAAAAGCAATATGCATTTGGTGAATAATACTTACCCCTCGAGGGGTTGGGTTGCAGTGGCTGATGACAAACAATATCCCAGTGTGGATTGGGATCAATGCCTGAAATTTTCCAGCGGTTTGAAGAATGGTTCTATCAAAAGATTCTTGTCCCATTTGAGCCCTATGGCTTCCCTTTCAGAACAAGCCATTTCAGACTATAAATGTTAAGGCTCTCATTTTCATGACGACACCCTCATGAAGCATAAACAAGACTTGTATAACCTCAGCTAGATATATAACATTAGTTTTAAAGAGTACACAGGTAACTATCAGCAGATAGGTAGTTGATAATGCTTGTAGGCTAATTGCTTAAAAATGGCTTCACATCATCCATGAAAAACACTAATAATTCATTTAGCTGAAAGCTCAATGCACATGATCCTTCAAAACTGTCTAATGACTCAAGGCCTTCTTTGAATTTCAGCTGTTTTTTTCTTAACCAGATAAGGATCTTAGATAATATGTTAGTCTTGCATAATTGCTCTATTGCAAGAAAAATATTTCTGGAGGATGTTTTCTTTTGTTACTTCAGCTTTCAGTGTAATCCTGTTTCTCCTGCTATATAGAAGCTAATGTAGGGGATTTTTTCTTATGACAGTCACAAGACACAAGTCTTCTTGGACTAAAGAAAAGCCTTATTTGCTGATACTTAAAAGGTATTACTAATTTCCGATGTTGATGCATTCTTCCTTCCTACATTCTTCTATTCAGTAAAAACTCAATATATTTTCAGATGAGACCTGCAGGATCTGCTGTTCTTGATTTCAGACCACAAACAACAGTGCTGAGCAGCCTCAGTTCATCTTGCTAATGAGCATCTCTTTATGAATGCACTTTACTTTAGACTGCTCTCCGAGAAAGAAGGTTTAAGAGCACTTCATCGGTCTTTGAAGAATCTCACTTAGCACTGGTTTTGATTCCCGTTTGCTTTGCTACAAGGTACCATTAACTTTCAGATTTGAACTATGAGGTGCTTGAGTTGCTAATGTGAAAAAAACAAAGAGCCATGTTCCCATGATGAATTTTAACCCTGGGAGTCTGGTCTTTGTAGGGTCCTTCTATAATGAGTGGAGAGAAAGTGGTAGCTCCTCTAGGAAATAACGTGTTCCACCTTCTTTTGCTGGCTTGCTCCTGGAAGAAACTTCAGTCTCTGTCCATTGAGAGTAGAGGAAACCTCATGAGATTACCCTCCTAAGGCTAGTTTTTTTGGATGTTTCTCAAAGTGTTACTTAATAGTTAAAATTTTGAATAGCCCAATGCCAAATCATTATGTGGAATCTATACCTGCATGTTGATTGTTGTATTGTAAATGCAACATACTCCAAAAGAAATTGCTGTGCATTAAACAACAATATTACTACAATTTAGAAAAACACAATACATCAACAGACAACCTATCTTTTCTTATACAGGCCTCAACTAAGATTTTAAGAAATAATCACTGCAGAATAGGTTTCATCAAACGCAAAATAGGGAACAATGTTTTTCAGTTCTCTAAAATATCTTCACAATAGAATAACTAACTGTAATCTGAGGAATTTATATCCAAATCTTGCATGTTAACAGAAGAACGTGGGAATCTATATTGCAAAAAGTTATGACGCTTTCTTCCTCTTTACTTTAAAAAAAAAAAAAAAAAAAAAATTAAAAAAACCCAAGGAAAATCAGTATGGTAGTTTAATATGCACTGAATTATCCATATGGTCATATTAAACAGTGAAGAGCGTTGGCTTTTCCTCATACAATTTCAATAATTACTGATTTATTTTTTTTTAAAAAGCAACATTTTGCAGCCGAGAGTTACGCTTCGTATTTTATTATTTTTTTTTCCTTTAGTTCCTGTCATATATGAAACTGTGTAATAGTGCCAATGTATTCCAGGTTCTGCACCTCAAGCAAAAAATGTAGTTTCAAATAATGTTTTGAAGAAAGAACTTGAGATTTCTATGTATTACTGGGGGGTTTTATGTAGCATTTCATTAATAAGGAGAGAGAATGTATAATGACACACTGCATTAATTGGCATAATTGCATTACCCAGTGGTGATGCACCTGGAGATCATCTAAAACATATGTTAAGGAAAGTTTCTCAACTCTAGAAATTAGGAAGTTGTTGCCTTTGCTAGAACTGATATTAGAACCAGAAAAAAAAATTAAACTGTCCCCAAAAAGAAATTAGATCTTGTTGTTACAAGACAATAGCATCAAACAAGCATATGAAGTGAAGGTTACCCAAGGAAAAATATTTCCATTCATATTCTTTTCATTGTAGGTGTTTGAAAGCCCTGAACTTCTTGAAGTAGTCTTGCCACAATGAGTTAGTTGACAGAGTATAGGCAATGTAATCAAAATCCTTATTAAACAGTTTATAGCATGTTTTTTACATTTTATTATGAAAAAAGTAATGCATATGTCACGGAGAAGTTTATTAATTTACATGAATAAGTTTATCTGGCTTGTGAATGCATCATGCCATGGATGAAGAGACATGAATTTGCTCCGTACAGGTCAGTTTGTTTCAGGCAGATATTTTCCCTTGTCCCAGTGTAATCCCGTTATCTCAGTTTTTTCCCCCCATATATAACAGAGAATTACGTGGGTATAATATTGTAAATAAGCATTCATAAGACCTTGATTTTAATGCAGTTTTTGAAAGATGGTGGGTGGAAGCCAAGAAAGTATTATATTTATTCTCTTTTCACAAAATCTAATGTGTTACAATTTAGTCTTCCAATTAGAGTAACAGCCTAACTTGTGTATGTGAACTACATACCTAATCTCTTCTCTCCGCTGCTCTGAACTGGATAATGAACGAGTTATTCTGCATCCCGATAATTGCCAAATATGCTGGGGATTAACCTCTAGCAATAAGTACCCGTGTTTCGTTCAGTGCTGATGTGCCAGCTTTCCAACTCTGAAATGCCGGATGCCTTAGTGTTTGGGGTTGTTGTTGTTGTTGTAGTTCTGATGTTAGAGTTGAAGATGGAAAGGAAGTGAGGTGGGTTTGTCCGCGCTGCTCTCGATCAGCAGGAAGGTTCATTCGCTTGACCATAGTGGGGAGTTGCAGCCCTCCGGCAGCCTCAGCCCCTCTTGGTCTGCCTGGGCTCGGGCTCCTTTCCCTGGAGCAGCAGCATACGATAGACGGTCTCTAGGCAAGAGGCTGCTCTTTCATTTGAGCTTTGTATTCCATATTTGTATTTTTTTAGTTAAAAACATTTAGCATGAAATGATAGTATTTTGCTTGGAACAGTTTTTTGACTGGTTTCTTTGAGCAGCTTCAATGTGGTGAAAATGCAACGTGGTACGCTTGAGTAACGGAGGTAAGGTAGGGCACATCAGAATAAAGAATATTTTTGATAAAAAAAGAAATCTAAAAACGCTTAACATTCAGCTAAAGGATGCTGCACTGTCTCGATTAGCACAGTTCTTGGATTTCATGCAACGTTACATCGATCTGTTCAAATTTAGTGAAAAACAGGGTGCAGACTGAAGCATAAGATCTATTGTCTGAATTTTAACAGTAATTTTACAGCATCAAGGGATAGCTAATGCAGGAACATTATGAAAGCTTTCCGATGAGTTGACAAACATTGTTTCTGCAAAATAATAAGAGCCAAGTTATGCTCTTTATCCGAATGCACTAGTGCTGTCAATGCCATCTTTCTTGAAAACATTACTCTGCTTAGAATATAAGATGACATTAGAAGAAATGACAGGGAATTCAGAAGCTCATATGTTTTTTCTGTGTAACGGGTAGTGTTCGTGTATTAAGGGCTCAGTTATGCTATATAATCAATTTCAAAGTAACTCAGCTTCCAACTGGTTTGCTGGAAACAAAGTAGAGCTTAATCCAGTGGGTTGATCAGATTTCCAGGCAGAAAGTAATTTGGAAATGTTTGGGTTTGCATGGCAGATCTGAAGCGTTTGGGGAAAAAACTCTGATGTGAGTGTTTGGATGATTATTTTCAGGTGGCATCAGAAGGACATGGGCAAGGGCTGTTCTGTCCTGCAGACAGAGCAGACTGTTGGTAGCCTTGGATAAACTTCAGCAATTGTGGGGACAAACAATATTGGGATTCTTCACTGCAGCCTCTAAAATTGGGTTGCACGTTGTATGGAGAGAAATATTTGAGTCTTTGAGTAAGGTGTTTATATTTGCAACCATTCTGTAACTTGGTGCCTAGAAGGAGGAGGAATCTGAACCGAAATGTTTGTAGTGTTGCTTATCAGGATTTACGATATATAAATATTTTTGAGATATGAAAACTCACTGGACTAGGATTTTCTTCCTGTTCCACCCTTGTATCTTCTCTATACATTCCTTTTCTAAGCGTTTTTTTAGCAAACACTATTTCTTTTTGGTGGTATAGTGTAACTTGAATTTTTCTTCCATTTCTCTGCTTTATTCCCTTTTGACTGGTCCATATTCTAATCGGGAAATAACCATCCTTCCTTCTCTTCCCTGTTTTTCTCCATGCTTCCCCTGGAGCAGCACTATTTTTCAGATGTGCAGGTGTTAAATTTTAACTCAGATTATATCTGAAGCAGACTGGCCTCTTTCCCACAGATCCATGCTGACCTACCTTAAGAATGTCGTAAATCATCTTATCTTTTCTTTTTGTTTAAGCTGTCATGGATTACCTGGTAAAGTTTGTGAACTAATTTGATCTTTTGATTTGACTTCTTGCACAGTTAAAAAATTTGCACTTACTGATTTCTTCATTAAGCCTGTATTTTCTGGTTTTCCTATGTTTTTTTAATGACCTCCAGGCTTGATTTTATATCTTGAAGTGATTCCCCTGGCTAATTACCTGTTCTATAATGATAAAAATATGTCCCCCATTTTTCATTTTAATTTGTCTAGCTATCATTTCTAGCCGCTGACTCTCATTATGCTGTTTTCTGAGTACATAGAGATCTACCATCAGAAGTTTCTTCAGGAATACATTTGAACTTTAAATTAAAAAAGGAAGAGGGGAGGGAAAGCTATGGGTTCTACTACTGCACTATCTCTGCTTAAATCTATCTCCTTTTGCTTTTCATTTTAAACATAAGAAGATAGCTGGTAGGATGCGAAATAATGAGGTGCCTTAGAACTTCTGCAGTTCTTATAAGTGATTACTTAATTATCATCATCATCATAGAAAACACAGAATCAGAGAATAGTTTGGGTTGGGAAGGACCTTAAAGACCATCTAGTTCCAACCCCCCTGCCCTGGGCAGGGACACCTCCCACTAGACCAGGTTGCTCAAAGCCCCATCCAGCCTGGCCTTGAACACCTCCAGGGATGGGGCATCCACAACTGCTCTGGGCAACCTGTTCCAGTGCCTCACCACCCTCACAGTAAAGAATTTCTTCCTAATATCTAATTTATCTACCCTCCTTCAGTTTAAAACCATTATGCCTTGTCCTATCGCTACACTCCCTGATGAAGAGTCCCTCCCCATCTTTCCTGTAGGCCCCCTTTAGGTACTGGAAGGCCGCTATAAGTTCTCCCCGAAGGCTTCTCTTCTCCAGGCTGAACAACCCCAACTCTCTCAGCCTGTCTTTCATAGGAGAGGTGCTCCAGCCCTCTCATCATCTTTGTGGCCCTCCTCTGGACCTGCTCCAACTCGTCCATGTCGTTCTTACGTTGGGGGCCCCAGAGCTGGACGCAGTACTCCAGGTGGGGTCTCATGAGAGCAGAGTAGAGGGGCAGAATCACCTCCCTCGACCTGCTGGCCACGCTTCTTTTGATGCAGCCCAGAATGCGGTTGGCATTCTGGGCTGCAAGTGCGCATTGATGGCTCATGTTGAGCTTTTCATCCAACAATACCCCCAAGTCCTTCTTCTCAGGGCTGCTCTCAATCCATTCTCCACCCAGCCTGTATTTGTGCCTGGTATTGCTCCAACCCAGGTGCAGAACCTTGCACTTGACCTGATTGAACTTCATGAGGTTCACACACGCCCACCTCTCAAGCCTGTCCAGGTCCCTCTGGATGGCATCCCTTCCCTCCAGTGTGTCGACCACACCACACAGCTTGGTGTCTTTGGCAAACTTGTTGATGGTGCACTCAATCCCACTGTCCATGTTGCTGACAAAATGTTAAACAGCACTGGGCCCAATACCAACCCCTGAGGAACGCCACGCATCACTGGTCTCCACTTGGACATTGAGCCGTTGACCAAAACTCTTTGAGCGCAACCATGCAACCAATTTTTATCAACTGAGTGGTCCATTCATTCAAATCCATGTCTTTCCAATTTAGAGATAAGGATGTTGTGTGGAACAGTGTCAAATGGTTTGTACAAGTCCAGGTAGATGATGTCAGTTGCTCTTCTCTTGTCCACCAATGCTGTAACCCCATTGTAGAAGGCCACCAAATTTGTCAGACGCTATTTGTCCTGAGTGAAGCCATGTTGGTTGACTGGCCTGTAGTTCCACGGGTCTTCTTTTTTCTGCTTTTTAAAAGTGGGGGTTATGTTTCTCCTTTTTCAGTCAATGGGGAACTTCACTGGACTGCCACGACTTCTCAAATATGATGGATAGTGGCTTAGCAACTTTGTCTGCCAGTTCCCTCAGGACCCGCAGATGAATCTCGTCAGGTCCAATGGATTTGTGCAAGTTCAAGTCCCTTAGATGGTGTCAAACCTGATCTTCTCCTACAGGGGGTAGTTCTTAATTTTCCCAGTCCCTGCCAAAGCCTTCTGTGACTTTGCTTAAGGTCACAGCACCTGTCCCCCTAAATCCCTCTGCCAGGTGTCGGGGGTGTGTTGCGTGAAAGGGGCAAAGCGGTTTTGGCAGAAAATAAACCCCCTTGTGTTTTTGGCCATTTTAGTAATTATTCCACAGGGTGTATTATAAGTCAAATTATTTTATTATGCAGAGGGGTTCCACAGTTTCACTTCCACTGTCTACTTCTCATTTCTGTCATTTCTGCCACTGTAACAAGTTTAGTCCCAGCTAAACCAAATAAATCCTGCTGCCTGATAAAAAGAGAAATGAGGAAAGCAGTGCCTAAAGGAATGTTTCAGCTTGTCATTCCTTTCCAAGGAAAAATGTCTCTTTGCTTTACTACTACTCCAAGAAAGGAGAAGAATACAGAATGCCCAAGATTAATATCTCTTCTGGTGCATCATTCAACCGTTTCCTTTAACTTAGAAATAAAAATGTTGCTGATGGATTTCATGCTTGCACTGCTGCTTTTCTGTGCAGCATCCCTGCATGACTTCATGCAACTCAGGACAGCAGCTAAATGTGGGGCTGCGGGCTGGCAGGGGGGTGGCGTTTGATGTGTCTTAGGTATGCTTTTAGGTATCATTTTCAGAGGAAAGATGAGTTTTGGAAGAGAAGGTTTTAAAAATCTCAATTAGGAAAGTCTGTTTCCTTTTAGAGAAAAATAAAGACTCTCCGAAGTGCTTTTATAATAAAGCATTTCTTTTGTAAGTAATCAATAGATAGTTGATTCAAGGGCTTCAAGCATGTACCTTTTTGGAAAGTAATAGAGTTGATATTGCCATATTTGATATGGCTTGGTATTGTTATAACTGGACTTCTGATCTTCTACCCAGCAAACTGAAGGATAAAAGCATCAAAAGACATATCTGGAAATATAAATGTTTTATCCAGTATGAGACAAATTATCTTAAGGCAGACTGTTGGAGAGAAAATTACAAATGCAACACTGTACTTCAGTAGTGCCCTCGTATTTGGGAAAACATCTTTGTGGGCAGTCAGGGAAGAACAGGTCTGTGCCCCATGGGAGGTGTTTGGGGTGGTTTTTTATTTGTGTGTGTTTGTTTTAATGAAGAATTAAAACCTTTGCACCTAGTTATTTACTTTCCACCACTAGAGAGTACGTGTCCAGGCCATACCACATCCCCTGTTGTGTTCCTCACACCTCTCATGGCTTGCCAGAGGCTATGGGTATGTGGCCACCATGAAGGGAAGTCACTGCTGGTGCCATTCTGCTGTCACCTGGGCCTGTGCTAGCTCTTCTTGCTAGATGTAAATAAAATGTGTTTTTCAGCTTCAGGGAGCTTTCAAAACTGCAATCAAAAATATGACTGACTAGCCTCTGTAAAGTCTTTGTCCTTGTGGGATCCAAGTATCATTTGTTGCTCCTTAGTGCCAAGCAAGATTAAAAAATGGATAATTCATCTGTTCTGTTATAGCACACAGTTTCAGGGTACAAGAAAATGAACCCTGAAAAAATGACACTTAGCAATAGCTGAAATAAATTCTAAAATAATCTTTCCTGATACTTTTAAAATCAGCAGCTTCAGGCTTTTTCGTGAGGTTTCTCTGAATCTAAGCAGTGATTCTTGATCCCCCATCGTGGGGCTTACTGGTGTCCAGTAAGCTCTAGGGACAGCCAGTGGCACTTTGCCTTGGGGGACTGCTTCACGGGACAGTGTCTCACCTGCCAGCTCATGGCTTGGCCAGTCTGCCCCTTGTCCCAGGATTTTGCTGGACTACTGGGTTTGGGAGTGAATTCATAACCCTCATGATAATGCCTTTAAAAATGGACCTGAGTGTCTCACAGTCATTAGGACACTAACTATTAACATGCCTTTTCATAACAGGGATCGTGTCTGAGCTTGGGGCTTCCCAGATTTTGGATTAATTTTCTTGGATTTTGCTTTAGATCCCTTCCTATACAAACGGAGCAGTGAAAGGATACACCTGTCTATCCCCATCCCCCTCTTTCTTTCTCCCTAATTAACTTTGGTCCAATGACTTTAAACTAATTAGATCATCTGAGTTGGTGCTGAGGACGCAGGGAGACGTTGCTTATGCATTGAATTCAGTGAAGGTGCAAATTGGATATTTCTCTGGCAGAAGCTGTTTTCCTACTTTTTCATATGCTAATAGAGGATTTGGTATCTCTCCTCTGCTCAGTGCTTCCAGGGAAATGAGTTAAAAACATTTTAACTGGGCTGGCCTTGGTAGGTGCAATATGCACTCAGATATCTTAACAGCTGATAATACTCAGTTTTTTTCTTAAGAATATATGGGATGAAATGTTGCCCAGTGATACAACAGTTAATGGCGCACTGTTATGGTTTGAGGAACCCACAGCAATTTATTGTCGTTCAGACAGTTATTCTGTCACCTGGTGACACCACCCCACCTGGGAAGGGGAATCAGGGAAAAAACAAGGAAACATGAGGGTTGAAATATAAACAGATTTAATAGAATAAGACTAGGTAATTAACATTAGTAACACTAAAGAATCAATATTGATTCTGATACCAATATAAAATGTTACAAGGATTATACTCAGCCACTTACATCAGCAGGAACCTGTGCACTCCCAGCAGTGGACAGCAAATGTGGGACACTGCGAGCGCTATGGCTTTGGGAGGAAGGGAAGGGCTCAGGGGGTCTGGCACTGGGGCAGGACGTTCTCAGGATCGCGGGCATCATGGGAGAGAGAGAACTCCTTAGCAAACTTTCTAATTTATATTGGATGTGATGTTCATGGTATGAAACAATCCTGTTGGCCAGCATGGGTCAAGTGCCCGGGTCTCGCTCCTCCTCATCCCTGCACCTGGCAAGGCTTGAAAACACTGAGACCTTGAAATCTGCATACCATGGCTTGCTATAAAATACATACTTTCACAAATTCAGACACTGGAGTCTTCTGAAAGTGCAGTTTTCCCAGGCATTAGAAAAGAAATTAGTCCTGTGTTGCTCAAACCAGGACATGTACTTTGAACGAGTGTTGGGATTTCACCCCACTGACCCTTCTGGGACTCAGGCTGGTTGTTATGTTCCCGAAGCAGTGTATTTTCATTCCTGATATTTGCTTTACTTATGCGTCTCGTGTTTACTTACAAGCTTAAAAAAAAAAAGCTACTGGTCTCAATGTGTTATAATAAAAAGTGAGCACAGTTAGCCTTGTTAACTGGCTCCCTTACAATAATTTTTTGCCCTGTTTTGCTTGTTTCTCAACTGTAGATTAAACTGGTGTCCTATTTTTGCTTCCTACATGAATACTGAGACTAAATAAGCAGCAGCATTTGCCAGCTGGATGTAACTAAAAGGAGGCATGCAACAACTTACGGTAACTCATGGACATTCTCACTCCCATCAAGTTCAATGAATTTGCTCTGTTTAGAGAAGTGAAAATTAGGTGTCTGGTTGCTTTGTCGCTGGAAGATGTGGCCACATTTCTCTTGGGGTGCTGGCAGGTCTTCCCAAAGCATGTAGTGATTCGAGTTTTCTCTGGTGGTTGCCTGCATGGGGTTCTGCAGCAGACATACGTACTAAAGTAATAGATGTCTTTGGAAAGTTTATATTGGTAAAATCTCCGGATCAATAAGGCATGTAAATTCTTTCAAACCTTGATCTCTATTTAATTTGCAATACTTTGAAATTATTTGAATATTTCCTGTGGTTTAATCTTTCAGATACCACTTGGTAACTATGATGTGTGATTTTTATGGTGAAATTCAGCTTAACAGGCTGTTCATATGGAATATGTTACTGCCATATTTAAGATGTATTTTGTCTATTTAAGTGGTGTTGGAATGAAGTTTCATCATCCTGGGAAGGGAGAAGGGGAGCTAGGAACAGCTGATGTTATTTGGGAACTAAGTAGTAACTCATGAAGCCGTTTTCAACCATGGATTTTCTTCTTTTTCTAATTCTGGAGTTTAACTGGCTTTCAAATTCTGGTTTTCCCTTCAGTTTGTTGGGAGGACAAGCCCTGAATTATAGTATTTCTCAGCCCTCTGCCCTATCCCACTCGGCACTTGGTCCTGCAGTCCTCTTATGGAAACAAAAAAGGCAGATTTCTTATGGAAAGGGCTCTGATAATGTGTGTATGTGCACACTTTCCTGTGTTTGGGGGAGGCAGGAGAAGGAGATGAAAAAGTGAACTGGATTCACCATTTCTCCCAGTCAAAGACCAAAGGACACTGACAGTTTCTTTCTAAAAGCCTGTTTGGAATTTCTGAAATCACATTTTATCCTTTCTAGACGATGAGGCAGACTCTGATGAACTCATCCTGAGATGACTCAGGACCTGGAATAATTTGATAAAGTCTGATTTGAGAAGGAAGCTCCTGCAGTTCAATTCCCTGTTAAGAGAGGAAGCAGTCTATAGCCATCTTCATCTCACCTGGAACACCTCTGGCACCTCTGTGAAGGGGAGCACTTCTCAGAGAAGGCTCTAGCTTGGAGGACAGATACTGAATTGATTTGTGAGTAATGAGCTTCATTCAAGAGAGGGAATCACAGATCATGGAAGCAGGTGTGGAAGCTGGTGAGGGGTTCAGGCTGGCGAGAGCGGTGCAGTGTGTGAGTGAATTGGGAATGGAGCAGCAGAGAAGGATGATGGACAGTGTCCGCGGGAAGCTGCCCGAGCAAGCAGAGCGTGGTGAAATAAATCAACATGTGAGGATTCAGTAGGAGAGGAGATCAAGACTCAAATATGATTAGTGTGGCAAGAGGGAAGAGATCGTTTTGAATAAAACTAAGAAAGAAAATTATCAAAGAAGCCAAGACTGCAGTTGGGGGGAAAAAAAAAAAAATTCATAAAGCACATAAACAGAGCAAGGCTGTGCCTGTATTTAGTGGAAGTGTTTAGCTTCAGTGCCTTGGGCCGTGTTAGGGGAAGAGTTGTGCTTCCAACTAATGTGCCTTTTCCCTGCTTGTCCCCCTTTGCCACCGGCTCTCGAGGGAAGGGACCGTGCTTCTGCGCAGAGGGAGGGAGGGCAGTCAGGGAGGCCGCCATTGCTCCCTGGCTCCTCGCTGACACTGTGCCAAGCAGGGAAGGAGCCCTGAGCTCCCCAGCCCTTCAGGGTTTATGGTAGTGAAGCTACAGGGTGAAGGGGAGGGAGGAGGAAGGTGGGCGAGGGAGCCAAGAAATGTATTCAAGGATCATCGTGTTACGCATCTCTGCGATCGCAAATTGTTTTGTGCACCGAGCAAGTAACGAAAAACGTAGAGGGGGTGGCAAGGGAAATTTGGTGCTAGATGAAGTCTGTTTGAATGGAGAAGGACACTGTTCTATGGCTCCGTGTGCAGCAAAGCACGCGAGGTAAATATGCCAGTAAATTGAGAAGCACTTTCCTCCTCAACAGGCAGTAAATATTAATGAAGATACAGGTGGCGTGCGCAGAGACACACACACACACGCACACACAGAAGAAAATATAAAAGGAAGTAGAGCAGTTATAAAAAGCGAACCCTGGAAGAGTGTGATGGCTGCCTTCCCGGAGGTTTTTGGCGGGGGCAAGGTGGAGGAAAATGCAACAGCAGCAACAACAAAAGAAAATCACAACAGGGCTTTATAAACTGCTGAGGAGCTGGGAGACGAGGCTGACGGGAAGTGAGCAGCATCCTCTTTTTAACAGATAAAAGGGAATGTGCGGTAACAAGCAATATGGAGGTTTGATCTCTTTGCTGGTGACATTTTCGTGATTGATTTAGGGCAGTCCCTATGCAGAGGCTGTAACAGGCCCTGCTAGGTCTAACTACGGCATCTTATGGCTGCTCTAGGGAAGCAGGCCCGACGGCTGGCAGCAAGGGAACAGCTTTTGCCGTGGTAAAGACAGCTCAAAACTTACTAATGAGGCTCAGGGTTGGATATCAAGGACAACAAACATTTCAGTTCACTGGCTGCCCCATGCTTAAGGACAAATGCCGAACCCAGAAGTCCTCAACAGAGAATGGTGACCCAGAGACCTGAACTGGGTGGGAGGCATTTTAGTTTAGTTAAAACCCAACACTGCCAAACGCAAACTCACGTTTGGCTTTTGTGTGGAGGAAAATTCAGGTCACTCAAGTTGAAGCTCTTGCACTTCCAGAGCAAGCCTGAAGCTTCCCACTCGTGCCCCACTCCACTTCTTTCCCGCTCCCAGCTGGAGCTCAGCCCATGCCCACCATGGCTCTTGGCACCCCACAGGGCTTGTGGCAGGGAAGGAGGCTTTTGCTTGGCCTGTTGACAGATGAGGGGAGAGGTTCAGAGGACCGTCGTGGTTTTCTTTCCCTGGCAGCAGGCGTTGGGAGTCAGGTTTCTCATGGCTGCATCAGAAGGATGGAGCTGAAGGAAGGCTGTCGCCAGCTGCGCCGTGTTTCATGGAAGTGGGGGTCAGGACGCAGAGAAATTACAGTAGCAAAACTGTGCAGCTCTGCAGCCATTCAAAACCACCAGCAAAGAGTGTGTTTTGAGGATTGAGTTACTTCTTAAAGTCATGATTGCAAAGGTTGCCTGTTTCAGAATGGTGGTGGCTTTTTCTCACCAGGGCTCTTTGAGTCTCTGTTGCCTCTTGATGCGGCAGTGGGATGCAGGAGTAACACAAGTTGTTGCTAAACAAGGCCTGGCTACAAAACGATGATGTTCCTACGTCCTTAATGAAGGACACTCATGTCCCTTACATTTTAACAATTTAATTGTACTCTTATTATAAACAATATCTTTTAAAAATCCTTTGGCATTACCAGTGAGATTGGTTGGCAAAAGATATAAAAAAAATCGTTATGTCTGGATCCAAAAGAGAGAAATTAATCTAGATGACAAATTTTAAGATCTAGATTTTAAAATGTATCTGGGGGAGGTTCACATCAAGTTTCCACTGTCCCGTAGCGCAAGAGCTGATCTGCTTTACTCTGTTGTGTGTAGTTCATCCAGAAAGAAGAAACTTAAAAGTCTCCTTGGCATCTGAAAAGAAATCAAGGTGTTGCCTTGGATAGGATCCGAAGGGAGCAGCTGCAAAGAAGTCTGCTACAGGGGAAAGGAGAGTCCATGGAGATTTACAAAAGTAGTCGTCAGAAATAGTTTCTTAAAAAAGTTACACTTTAAAGGGTAAGATACAGGAAAAAGTCACAACTTGAGAGGGGCAGGGATACGGTTAGTATGGAGAGCTTGCTTGTCTTTCAAGGTAGCTTGTATTTTGCCATCATCTAGTAGAGAAGACTGATGTATAACACCAGCAAGGACTCTTTGGCAGCGAGCTACTCAGTTACACACTGGCTTAATGTGCGTGTTGGAAGAGGTGGAGCCTTGAGCAACACACGCTAAAAAGAGCCTGTGTAGACTTACTAATATGTCTTATTTCCCTTTCAATTTGATTCTGTCTCTATATTTTTCCATTGCAGGCTAAGCGATGCAATAATTGGACTTTCCGATGCCTTTCTACTATATACTTGAAACTGTACGCCTTTTGCTAAAATTGTTGCTAGACCCCTTGCAGCTTTTAGGAAAAGGAGCAGCAAGTTTTGTTTTCTCTCCCTTGGTAAACAAAACTTAGAAAGATTTTTTTTTTTTTTTTTTTTTTGAAGTTTGTGATTTGGGGCAGTAGAAGTAGATTTTTTTTTTTTTTTAAAATGTGGTTAAGAATAAATATAGAAGGGCAATTAAAAGTTTGTCAGATTTCTCATTAATAGGACTTGTTTAAAACTTATTATGCAAGTCCTCTTCTGCCATGGCACTTCATAGTTAAAAAATTTCCTTCTCTGCTTTGAGTCTTGGAAACTTCTTTTTATATCAGAATAGAAGTTATAACAAAAAAAGCAAGATTCCAGGAAGTTTAATTAAAAGACAAAATCATGAAAATTATAATAAAATCAGAGGCCATGGCTCTAAAGAGATGAAATTGGGAACAAGAATGCCCGTAGTGGAAAGCTACAAACAAATAGGTGAATTGAAGTGTGGTGGGAAAGCAAAGGACTTCGCAAGATGCGTATTTGAAATACTTCATGCATGCATTGCATGTATTTGCATGTCTCCCTTTTCTCCTTTTTACGTGCAGCTAGATGCGTTTATTCATCAGTTGGTTGTAAGATGCTTAAAGAATTTAAAATTAGTATTTGACAGAAACTTAGTATTTGACAGAAAAAGAGGTAAATAAATCATGTTTACATATTTTGGCAGGAGTATAATCTCGTATAGTGTCCTGTAATCTTGTAGACATCAAAATGTTCCTATCAATGCCACAGTAGATCATAAAGACCACTTTGAAAAACATTGCTCCCTGCCTCCATGGATTTCAAATATGCCGAAGTGTCTGCCTGCCCTGACAGAGCTGATGAAAGGGAAAAACTGCATGGTGGTGACTTTTAAGAAAACAAGTTTATTCTCTGAACTCTCTCTTAAATATTTACTTTGGGGGGGGGGGGGGGGGGGATAAAAAAAGGTATATCCTGTTAGATATATCTGTTTACGTGTTCAGGAATGAACATTCTTTTTATACGTAAAGTAAATCAACTTCATGGCTTCAGGGCTCTGAATCAACTGTACTTAACCCAGCAGCAGAGTCAATGCTGTTGCAATTCAATTTGACAGTCTGTAAATATTTACCACCCCAACCACCCTGTATTGTTGCTTTGTGCTGTCAGTTCTGTGGAGCTAATTTTACGCCGGGTGAGATGCTAATGTAGACAGCAACATTTCTGGGCATGTGCTGCTCTCCAGTGCCTGCCGTCTCAGCACATACCTGTCGCGAGCTTCAGAAACCTTCCTGCTGGGGAGAATGAGGAGACCAGTTGTGCCGTGGAGCTTAGCAGCTCCGCTAAGGTTTTACACAGGTTATAGGGTTTGTCATCGATCATACGCCAGGGATAAAAACCTGACCCCATGGAAGTCGGTAGTAAAATTTCCAGCTTAGATAGAATTAGATTTTTCCTGTACCTTTAATAATAGTGTTGTGAAGTTGTAATTCTTACATGCAAGTACTGTCCTCTGAAGTGATTTTTTTAAAAACAGTATATTGTCACATTGAATGACAATTTTAATTTTAAAAAGCTAGGCATACCTAAATTCATTCTTTTGGTGGGGTTGGTGATAAATTGAAGATTTAAATGCGTTAAGATGTGACCTTTAAAATAAAATTAACTGAATTATTCAGCAATAGTGTATTTGCTGACATACTAGTTTATTTTAAAAATGCCTGACAGTCTCAAGTTACTTAGACTTAGCAACAGGTTTATAAAACCTGGACCTAGGTAGTTTTAAATTTAGATTTATCTTTCTAATTCATTGCAAGCAAATTTTTAAGGATATTGAAGCATCTGAAGGTTCAGGTGGGCTTCAGTAGGAACGTAAGAAATGCCACAGTGAATAACTCTTGTTACCAGGCACTTTTTTGCCTGTTTTATAAATAACTAGGTCCTTATGAACACGTGTAACGTTTCTGAATGTCTTTACAGTAAGCAAGCTGTCAAGTTCTGGCTCTGTGCTTCAGAAAATGGGTGGGAGAATTAATACATTGAAGAAATGAAAATAGCTCCATGAAGTATAATAGAGTTGCGGGTGATAAAATCAGCCTGCTGACCTGATGCTTGGGCTAACCCTTGCCAGCAAGGGCTGCTCTTTGTGAAATGGCAGCGCTTGGTACCCATCCCAGCCAGGCTCCGGCATCCTCCTGGACTTGCCCCAGGGGGTGTGGGAGCCCTGCGGCTGGCTGGGGGGCTGAACACCTGGGGGCTGGCTACTGCGGGGGTCCAGTAGTGCACCCCTGCGGCCAAAGCAGCATGGAGCTCAGTGTTACTGCCAGCCAAGCCTTTAGGCTAGCAAAAGAGGCTTGCTTTATTCCGTCAAGAAAAGAATTAGAAATAGATTTGCAGGAGTGCAAAAAGATAAAAGGTAATGCCCGTGTCACTCTCAAATAGAACGTGGTAAGGGTTTTCTCAGTTGCTTCTGTCTACAGTTGCTGTCTCAAGTGAGATATATTTGTGCAAGAAAAAAAATGAAAGGATGACAAGGATGATCTGTAATCTAATGGCTCCTGTGAAAGAAGAGATTAAGTAATTTAATAACCACAACTAGGGGAAAAGCTGATTTGCAATGATAGTTACTTCTTCCCTAAATTCTGCTGCTGCCCATTGTAAGGGACATGACGAGGAGGCTGAGCTCCAGCCAACCTGGGTCTGGGCATCAGTGTCTGTTCCTGAGGTCTTTTTTCCTTCTTCCCTGGCTGAAAGAGGCTCCTGCTCCCTCAGCTTCCTCTAGCCTGGCGTGGGCCGTCCCTTCTCCTGGCCCTTCTTCTGTCAGGGCTTCACCCTTTGCTCTGTGCACAGGGCAGCAGGAGAAGAGCAATTTCGTTTACTCCCTCTTCAGAAAAGCTTCCTGGGTTTTGTATTCATTGTATTTCTTAATTTGTACATTTGCCGCTTTACCTTTTTGGTTGTTCCCGTGTCCCGTCCGTCCCCCCCGCCCCCCCCCTTTGTCTTTCTTTCACCTCAGGAAGATGACGCATAGTTTTATTTTGCAAATCACATATTCTCACTGAATAATCTTTAAACCTATAGCTCGCTAGTTCCAGAATATCTTTTGTGCTGAGAACATCTTGTGAAAGCCAGATGTGATAGAGGTGATGGTGAGGCTGGGACCAGTTCAATGGAACAGTGTCCCTGGCATACGCTATTGGTGTGAGGGGACCCAGGGTACAGACTGTGTTGTGAAGTTATTGGGGGTCAATACAGTAGTAGCTGGGACAATGCATGTATCACTTGTTAAGTGGATTAAGCCTACATGTGTGGCGCTCTTTTAACAGCGAAAAGGAAATACAGTGAAAGGGTAGAGCTGGCTGGGTCACTCCAAGCTTTGCAATAGCAGTTTCTGCCCTGAAAACACTGAAGTTTATCTCAGAATTGCACTGGCTATTAAACTTCAGTGTTTCTATATGCTCTTGCTCACATTTTCTTCTATTGATACTATGCCTAATTTCACTCCTGTTAGCAATGCAATTATTAGCAAGTTCTAAGAACTGCAAATGTAGAGAATGCATCATTTCAAAGAGCTGAATTGCATCTAAATATGTGTGTAGGTGCACTCCTCGGTTGGAACATGCAGTTACAAGCTGCAACCAGGTTCATCTTTATTGCTATAGGAAGACATCCAGAAGCGCTACAACCTAGTGTCAGAGAACAGTTTTAAACCTGTGTTAAGTCCCAGAGTCCTAATTTTCTGACTGCAGGGAAACTTTCATTTTCTGCTGCAAGATCTTTAGGAAGCTGCTTGTCAGTGCCTGTAAGTAGGTTAGCTGAACCTGTTGTACTTCTGCCTGTATCCTTTTCCTTAGCTATCACTTGCAGGTAGCTGAGAGAGCTTGATACTTATTAGTAGCTGTCACAGTGGCGATGCAGTTGCAGGTCGCCAGGATGTACGCGAGCACATATACCCATACTGCTGCCATGGTATATAACCAAGGATTGCTGTAAATGGGAAGAGGAAAGATTTAGGTTATGGGGGGTTTTGTGTTGTTTCATTTTTAAGAACCTGTTATTACAAGAAATTTATGAGTCCATTGACTGAGATACATAACCAGACAGCTTAATATCATAAGGTATTAGGGTTTTAGATGGCTGGAGCCTTAGTATTCCAAGAGGTTTTTATGCAACAGGATCTTACACTTACATTTTCTCTTCTGGATGTAAAAGTTCTGTCTACCTGCAGAGCGCTTTTCAGGTGATAAATCAAATTAAAGAAAAAAATACATTTTACATTACAGGTTTCTGTTTCACAGATTTTATCTTTAAAAATCACTGGGTTAGGAAATACTGATATGACAAGAACAAAGACATAGGCTAAAGAACAACAAAGAATAGAATAAGCAATTTTCTCTCTTTCTGTCTTTTGTTTAGTGATTAATAGAATTATAGTGTTTAAGTATATAAGATTAACTGCAGGCAACTTAGTTTGCAGTGTAATACCTGTTTTTCACATTGTTTCACGTGAAGCATGCTGAAATGCTTTGAGCGGGAGGTCAGAGTAGTTGACCTCCTGAGGTCCCTTCCAGACGGAGTTGTCCTGTGATGCTGTGACACATGCAAGTTGGTGGCCTGCTGATGGAGTGCGAACACTGCTGCTTTCAGCCTTCAGCAAGAGCTTTTGCTGTTGATTGTGTGAGATGAAAATGGGCAGTGGGCCCACTTGTTCTGGGAGACTGGTATTAGAAATGACATTCAAGTTAAACTCTGAGCCGTGCTGCTAATCTTAAAGGCAAACAAAAGGAAATGGCGCAGCCATGTGAATTCACTTAAAAATACACCTTTTTGTTTCTCTTTAGGGAAGCCTTCACCAGTGCTTTAACAGCTATGTTTCTGCGGTTCTGCACATAGCTGCTTTGGATGCTCTGCTGCCGTACACGACTGGGTGATCACAAAATCAAAATGACATGGTGGGATGGATAGATATGGGAGAGAGATAGTAACCTGGAGGCTGCAGTGAGGAATGCAGTATGTAAAAAGAGCACGAGGGATGCAAATGATGATTAGAGATTAAATCTGCTTCCTCTTCAGTGGAGTAACAATGAAATACTATTCATTTTCTTACTTTGTTTTCACTGCCAGTGAGCTGCGTCTCTTGTATCCAAGGGCTGGCAGGATAAAGGAGGGAAGGAGGAAATAAAGCATATATTGCCATGTACTGGAATTACTTACATCTTTGATTGTTGGCTCATCAGGGCATGCATAAAGCACTGCTTGGCTACTCCTGGTAGCCTGGGAACAAAAGCTTTGGCAGAAGTCTAGATTTTTTGAGCCTCTGGAATCTAGAGGGTACAAAAGTGTATTTTAACCCATTTGGGAAGGCAAATAATTGTCAATTCTAATACCTTCAACTTTCACATTATTTATTGAAGAAAATGCGACATTTTATGTAAATTGCAGGCTATTACCATAAAGAGGCAGAAAAGTTCAGCTTCTTAAATGTGACTTTGCAATCATAAAATACTATACTCCAGAAAAGTCGCTGTATTCATAGATAATTATTAAAATATCTCTAGCCTTTCTGTTGCAGCTACACACTATTTTATGGTATATTATGGTGTAATGCTTTAAAAAATGTAATGGGAAGTGATAAAATATTTGAATTTTATCTTTTCCAAGTTGTGCGGTCCCACTGTTGTGAACCCACAGTAACTTTAAAAGCTGCCTTTTCTGATTCTTATCCAGAACAACATTCTCCCCGAAAGCTGAAAAGGATGAGCTCCTGGTAAGCCAAGAAATATCTGAGTATTTGGGTTGCTGAAGAACCTACAAGCAGTTTTTAATTCAAAGTTGACAATCTGAGGAAATGGTGACCTGATGTGATGCTTGACATCCTGGTTCTGTAGCAACATTGCTGTCAAGTTACATGCTGTGCAATGGGAACAAGAACCAGTTTGACATCGCACCGTGTAGTTTGCCTGCTGAGAAAAAGTGAGGTCAGGTAATGATAGAAGGGGCACCGGCAGGAGCTTGGGAGAAGACTTAATTCTGTGCTCTGCTGAGGTTTTTCAGGTGCAAATTTTGAAAGTAAAAAAAATCAGTGATTGTTGTTTCTGGCTGCAGTGTATTGTAAACCATAAATACCGAGAAAAAGTGATTCTGAGAAGGTGGTTAGTGAGGTTAAGAGAAGGTTAGTGTTGCTGCTGATCGTTGTGGTTGCATTCTTAGGCAGATGAGATTCTTGTAAAGCCTTACAGCTTTCCCTGTCTTTTGTTTTTCTTCCTGTGCCTTCTGTCTTTCCTCTGCAACTTTCCCCTTTTTTAGCTCCTTGTGTGGAAATCTGTGATTTCCTCGGAGTTTCAGGGTACAACAGCTTCTGTTGTTAACCAGTAGAGCATGCAGGAGAAAAAAGATTTTGTAAATCTTTCCTGGGCTTGTGTCTGGATCAAATGGCATGGAAACCAGGTCTGTCACCTACGGATGGATGTATTACCCACCTGGCTCTAAGCTCCTCTGTGTATGGCCTGGGATGTGTTGGAGGGACTAGTGCCCTGAGATCACATATCTCCAGTTTTGAACTGTACCTGTGTAACTTCCATGCAAATGTTCAATAAGTTACATGACTTAGTTTTCCAAGGCACCTTATATTCTATTGGTAAACATAGTTAAATATTGCACTTGGCCCTTAAATATGTAAGTCGTTAAATTACATTCAAAACATGACATTTTGGCTCATTTTTGTTAGCTTGCACTTTGTGGACTCATTAAGGTTAAGGAAGAAAGTTTAAAAAAATAAAAAATTGCTTTCTCATTTGTTAAGGTTTTACATGTGCCTTGGTTTGCAGCATAATTCTGAGACAGAATGTGCAAAGTGTTGGTGGTTTCCTAAGAATGCAACTGCTTCAAATTTGTTTGGCTTCGTGAGTGGGTTTATGTTCAGAGTGCTTTAAATAGCCTCATATCTGGATGAAGGCTTCTTACCACTGGTGAAAACTTCTATTATGCCAAATGCCCTTTACTTACATTATTTCTCAGTAAGTTACCATATAAACCACAATTTCCTTAATGGAAAAATACAAAGGAGCTCAAAAGAAAAGAAAAGGAAGAAAAAAGAAACCCAGCCTTCTAGCATGGTAGCAGTATAAACACAGGCATCTCTGCAGATATTTTAAGAATGTAAACAGATTGCCAGGCACAGATTTTTATGTGGTCCTTTTCTGAAGTTTGTTGTAACTTTATTCTGGGATTGAAGTCTAGAAAAGTACATGGTAGTAGTTAGTCTTTTAATAGGGGGATGAATATTCGTATATTCCAAATTTTGAGAATTTTGGTTTAAAACCAAGTGGAATATTGAGACTTCTTTCATCTTGAAATCAGAACAAAATACCTTAAACTACAATTATGTGCTTATATATAATGTTTGAAATAGACTTAACTCTATCAGAATGTTTTTAGTTTGGTAATGAGATTTCTGATGAGTGAACTTGTTAAAGACTAACTCCTGTATTATTTTATTTATACCTTATTGTTCTCTTGTGAAAAGATTTACATAGTTTTTCTAAATAATGATTTTAAGGGTTTATGGAAAACAAGGTAGGATAGTAATCAGTGGCTATGTCTCATTTCAAGGTAATCAAATATATCTTTTAAGGAAAAGACTCCTGGGCTTTTGGAGCTGCTCCTGCAGTCACTGGGCAGTGATTAAATAAGAAATCTTATTATCTACTGATTTCTGAGTAGGGAAAAGAATTTAAATAGTTGTGGGGTTTTTTTTCCCCAAAAAACTTAAGAGGATACTATTAATTTCATTTAATTTACAGAACAGGTTTGAGATGACCTGCCATTATTTAATTTTTCCACCATTTCTTTTCATTTCCCAAGAAATTGAAATGGAGAAGGGGAGAATTCTTCATAGTTCAAGTCTGAAGAACTAGTAAATGGCGTGAGGATGTTTTCCCTCTTCTCTCTTCTCTGCAGTGCTCGCTTCTTAATTAAGATCCAGTCATATTTTTTGTTCTACTGTTTTTGGTGCTGGAGTTCATCTGGAGACATACTAAGAGTTGCTACCAAAATCAAGCAGTAGGAATTTAGACTTTAATTCAAGGTTAGAAAAGCAATTTTGTTTCCTATGTGGAAATTTGGTCCTCCTTCACTGCATCATTCTTGTGCGACTTCACTCTCCTACAGGCTAAAACGTCACCTTATAGCAAGAGCACACCGTGAAGAATTTTCAAGTGACTGCAGGCCTGAAATGTGGCTGATATCTTTATAGAAAAAGGAAGCTCCTGTAGAAATTGTCTCCCAAGAAGTGCTTGAAAATTTTCTGAGCTGCTTTTTCTAGTGTATGATTATAGAAAATTAGTCAGCGCACAGCAGGCAGGTTGTATTCATATCAGGCTACTGAAAAAATACAAAATTTGCTATGTATAAAAATGAGATTCCCTTTTGCTTTTCTGAATGTGGTGTGCACAGTCAAAATTTAATGAATACATACACCTCAAATTTTTATGGCATAAAGTGAACAGCTCTGTAATAGGTGGTAAGAGAGTATATGATGTATTGTTACGTTTATCTAAAATATGATTAAACTTTACAGCATTGCATTTCCAGCATTCTGCTCTATACTATCATAAAACCCTCATTATTAGTAACAATGCAGTCAGTGAGCTAGACAGCATCTCTATCACAGGTATTATGGGACTTTTTTTTCCATAAGGCAGAAGTGAAAAAAATCCTGTACTATTAACTGAAACTTAATAGTGAATCATGTCTGCGTTTTATCGGAAAACCATTAACAGGAAAAACATCCAATGAGCATAGAGGTAACAACACTTTAAAGCAAAAAAACCCATAAAAGTCTTATGTAGGGTAAAATTCAGCATCTGAAAACAGTTGCCATTTTGTCATACGTAAATGCTGAAGATTGCATTGTATGAAAAATGAGTTTGTTGCCTGCTATAGGGGGATGCTAGCTGTGATATGGCAAGGTTTTCCAACATGTACTAGTTTGAGAGAAAAAGCCGATGTATTTTTCTAAAAAATTTAGAAAGAAATACCGATAATCCATTCACTAAATGAGAAAGAGCCAAATATACTTCATATACTTTTTTCTTTATTTGTTTTTTCCTGAAATACTGAGTAAAGCTGAGAAAGCCTAAGGTCAAAAGCCCCATTAAAACAGAAAAAAACCACCTTGCACACGTCGGTTTTTAGGGACCTTTACTTTCTAGCTCCCATCAGCATGAAGCTAAAGCATCGCAGACAACAGAAAGTCAAAAAGCCTTTTACAGGCATCCAAGTCCCAACCGCTATTTGCCGCTTTGGGTACTTTCTGGTACAAGATTCTGAAAGAGAAAGTAATTCCTTCAGGACTTTGAATCTCTAATGAAATCACTGTGCTTTAAATGAAAAGTCCTGGCAGTCTAAAAGGAAATATAGTGGAGATTATTGTTTTCTCTGTAATGGGGGCACATCTTTAATAATAATGGAAGTATAACATAGAGGGAGAGGAGGACAGGGGAATGGAAGATGTGACCTAAATGAGATAATAATAAAAAAACCCACAAACCCAAACAAAACAAAACCCAGAACAAAACAAGGAACAGACATGAAAGTGTGTTTACTGGACAGCAGCGACTGTAGAGAATCTGGATGCAAGAACATTTTTTGCTAAAAAGAAAAACTCAGCTGCTGCTGAACAGAACAGTGCAAACAATTATACCAATGTTCAAGAGTTTAAAACTTATTGTGGAATGAGAGACAAGAAAGGAAGCATCCCAGGACAGGCAGGGTGCCTCAGGGAGTGACAAGACCTGCACCTTGTCCCCTTTCCAAGGCACCAAGGAGGTTGTTAGTGCCTGGAACAAACCAGCATTGCCTCACGTGGTTTCTTTCATCCCTTGTCCCAATGTGCTGCCTTTACTTATGTTACCTTGTTTTATAAGGCTTTTAGTTCTGGGACCATAGTGGATGACATTGGCTCTTTGGGGAGCCACCACTCAATGCTGAGGAGCTCTCTACCTAACTGGTGGCAAAAACTTGTGCTGTAGGTACTTCTTCACTGCACTGTTTGGGTACCCGCATCTACATAAAGTAGAGCACAGGGAGGAAAGCAAAGGAGCAGTTGTGGATGATACGTGATGAAAAACGGTCTACGTGTAGACCATTAGCACAAAGGTTGTGAGGAAGTAACATTACGTTGTTGTAGTTTCAGATTAAGAAGAGCCTTTCCTCATATAGCCAGTGGCGTAATGGGCACAGTGTGCATTTTGAACAGCCTGCGGTTTTGTTCTGCATCGCTCTGCCCTGCCTGTGATACAGACAGGAGTCTGGAATTGATGCTGAAGCGATGGGAGGCCGTGAGGAGACTTTTCTGGTCATGTGGAATTGCCTCTTTTCCCTCAGCCAAGTGATGGGCAGCTGGCACTGTATTTCCCTGCTTATCTGGCAGGGGAGCAGTAGTAGAGTGTTTCTCGTGGCAGACGGGAGATCCCTAATGAAAAGGATCTCTTACCTTTCTGATCAGCTACATGGCCATTGGCCCTCGTTATCTCATGATTGGCAGCAGTAGTAATGACTGATGGAGGAGGAATTCATTCGAGTGTCTCCTATACTCATCCCAGACATAGGCATCCCTGTCATTTAGAAATCTCAGTTTTAGGTATTGAGGAGATGGAAGATAATGTAATCTGTGACAAAAATAGGCTGACGGGATTTTATAGAAATGTATTTCCTCCACTGTATTGTAAAAACTGGATTAGAGGAGTTCAGTATGAAGTTTTGAGTTGTACTTCGTTGGGTTATTTTCTGCTTCACCGAAGGATTTAAAGCTTGAGTGGAGCCTTTAGTATCGTTGTCGGTTTGGAGTAAGAATGAGTGTTACTTTGTGAAATTGTGAATAATTGAGAGTGTCTGCGGTGGAAGGTGGGAAGGGTGGGGAAAAAAAGTGTGGAGGTATCTGCTCCATCCAGAGTTTGGGGAGTAGTTACTGCCTAGGTCCTCCTGCTAAGAACGTAACACAGCTGGAGACAGTTTCTGAACAGCTGGCCAAAGGTGGTCTGGCTTTAGTCATAGTCCTTACTAGAAACATAGAAAAAAACTAAGAGAAAGTACTAAGACCAGATTGAAAGGGGAGGGAAGGGATGGGAAGAGGGATGGATGTATTTATTTTCCGAGTAGCATTTGTGTTTCTCTGATCATGCATGATCTGGGGAGAAAATTCAGGACAAGCCTGAAAGGTATTGCAACAGTGCTCGATCTTTGCCCAGAGCATGACTCTGTGTTGCAAGATTATTGAGATGGACAGGTATCACAGAGCAAAAATATTTTGGTAGCATTTTGTTCCTATGGTTAAATAAGAAAAACAGTCTTGGATGATGGTTCTACCTTTCATGCTTGTCTTAATTACAAACTTGAAAGCCCAAGCTCACTTGTGGGGTGATAGTCCTCAGGTTTCTTTTAACTGATACAGAACTTCCAGGAGTTCAAAAATAGTACACATTTATATGAGGACAAAAACTGTTTTGCTTTCTTATCTAGCAAAAGACTTGAAAGCATGCAGGCTATAGAATCTGAAGGGTGTCTGATTCTGTGGGTATCTGAAGTCATTAGGGTTCCCTCGTGTACTTATGTGATTTAGTAATAGGAGCCCTGGTATGAATTTTTTTAGTACAGTGGAGTGTGTCTGGGGCTGTTAATTTTCTTCTTTTGTGCTTCTGATAGGACTGCTTCTGGGGGGTTTACAGTACTTGTATGGGCAGAGACAACACGCCTTTCAGTGTCCTTGATCTTGGATCCAGAAATGATTGTCCATCGCATCTGTCCTATTGTACAGTGCCCCTCAGGAGAGTTTCAGTAGCAGGGTATGATGATTGATCCTGATAGTATAACTACAAAGTCTTTAAGACTTCAATTTTCTCATTTTTTTCAAGTTAAAATGATAGGATGGAGGTAAGCTTAGTGCGGTAGTCTTCTGGGACAGGAGTGGGTGAGAACTGGATTGAGAAAGCAGGTTTCTATTCCGGAGGCAGTGCAAGATTAAATACCATAGAGAGACCGTTATTGAACTCCACTTGTTGCAAGCATGTCTCTTACTCCCAGGTAGACATGCCCTGCAGATACTTCAGGTGTGGTGCTCTTACTTTTAAAAATGAATAATAAGAAATATTGTGACTCTGGTGTTCCTCTAGGTAACTCCTAGGGATTAGTGTGGCTCAATTTACCTCCCCAGGGGTGCTGTGGGGCCCCATTCTCCTTGTAATCGTGGCTTTCGTTCAGGATGTCTTCCTTTTATGGTGGGTTGGAGAGGGACTGACTTCAGTATTGGTGTGTGGAAGGCAGAAAACTGGCTTTTGTACAAGCAGAGAGGTGAAATGAAGCCAGGGTACATGCCAGAACTCAAAATGCAGAAGTTTTTCTCAGTATGGTAACATCAAGGAAGCCAGTGTTATCAACGCTGTTAGTCCCTCAGCAATGCTGAGTTGTGTTAGATGGTCAGCCTTGAGTGAGTCACCGGCCCTCCTGGAGACAGTGCTTTCAGGAATTAAGAAGTGCTGTAAATAAGGGAAATCACCAAGATGTTAAATGAGATGATTCCAAAATATCGAATATAGAAGTGGTAAACACGGCATTATACTGTGAATTTTCGTAGTACAAGTTCTGTAACTTCAGTCATGCACTGCAGATACAGCTGTGTTCTTCAAGGGATTGCTTTAAAAGAAGATTAGAATATAATCCTTCCACTATTTTAATCCAGCAGCGGAAATCCAAGGTAGATGCTTAAAAAGTTACTAATAACTAAGGGGGAAACATGCCTAGAATATTAATATTTCAAATTATTTATATTTAGGGAAATTATACGTGGCTCCACATACAGAGATTTTACACAATTATGAAGATTTCTATCAGAAACTCTGCGGATAATTTCAGCCTTTGCTAGAGTCTGTGAGCTAACAGATACTTATTAATAAAAACAAGACTTGGAGAAAATAAGGCCACAGGATAAAGATAGATAAGTATTTTTTGCAGCCATGCGTTAGAGGGGGGGTTTCCAAGAGGAACTTCTTTACTGGGGACTTTTTTGAAGGTATGCCCCAAGTTGAAAAGTTAGTAGGTGATCTTAGAGATCAGATCACTGAAGCAAACAGTAACAAATACAGAGGTGGTATCTACTCCAAAATTCTGAAGCTCTTGAGATTAAAAAAGCTTATTTGATAAATGTAGTGTAAAATTTCTCACTTAAAACTAATGGTACCAGGAGCTTGGAAGGTGTTTGCACTGGGTTTGGTGCTGCTCTTAGATGTTTTAGAAGTGGGTATAGAGTGGGAATAAATAATAATGTCGTAAAAATTCCAATTTTATTACATTATACAGGAATTTAAACATAAGGACTCACCATTTGTTGCAAAGTGTTCTTCTGAGGGTGGTGTAGAATTCACCTCCAGATTTGTATGCTTGAAATTAAAATTTTGGCATTTACACAGAGTGAGATGTCAAAACTCCAAATTAGAGTCAGTGGAGAGATAGTGAATACAGGTAGAAAGCTTGCAAATTCAGATGTCTACTTTAGAATAGAGCTGAATCTCTAACTCTTCACTGAAACCCTAAATGCCCAAGATGGTTTTCAACTCCTTCTTGAGATACCTTCTGGATTTCTACCAAAGAAGCAACCTATCCCTATAAGTACTCATCAATCCAGGCCTATGAAGATGATCGTTCTGCAAGGAGAGCCATCTCCCTGAGGTTGCAGGGAGCGGGAATGAAGCTCACTATGACCAAAGCTAACCAGGTTTCTGCCTTTTTCAAATCATTATTAAAAAAAAAAAAAGAAAAATGGAGGATTTCAAGGTTGCTGCTACTTTTTATTGCTGTTTTAAATCTGTAAGCAGAGTGCAAGTTGGGATTCTTGGGCAAGGGAGTGAAGATTACTCCAGTGATAAAGCAGACCTAACTGTTTGTTCGACTTCATTCCTAAGGAAACAAGGATTTTTGTATCCCCTGTCCATGGAGAACGGTAGATGTAAACATGATGTCTGTCTTTGGGGTGGATAGGCACCCTAATCCTATATACTGAGTATTATGCCCCAGTAGGCACTGAATATTCTAAGTAAAGTTGGGGTAATCCTTTTTAGTCGAGTGCTTTCTGTCTTGTCTTTGCCTGAGGACTATCTGAAGCAGGCAGTTTTTGTCCTGCCCTTCATTTTTCCTGCCATGTGGCCATCTGTGAGGCCACGGAGTACGCAGAGATGAGTCTGGATGGACTATCTGCTAGGTTTAAGGTGATCCAGTTTACTTGCATTGGCACGAGAGCAGCTGTGAAGTAGGACTGTCTGATGCCGGGAGGATGGGAATGCTGCTTTTGTGTCAGTGCCAGTTTCTGCTGTTTTAAAATTGCAGCCTGAGAGCTTCATTTCCACCAGTTCAGGGAAGCACTAAATTTATAACAAAATTTACAGGCTTGGACTATAGAGGTGATACAGTTAAAGAGTCTATCAAGATTTCTGTAGCAAAGACCTATTGCGAGGAATCTTCAGTTGCCGGTTAAAAAATAAGTTTTGGGCAATATCACATGCTTATTGTCTGAATCTGTAGGTGCTTTTTTTTTTTTTCTATTGAATTTTCCAGAAAATATATACATTTTATTTTTCAATGTTTTAAAAAATACATAGTGTTGCTTTATGCTTTCAGCATTAGCACTATCTAAACTACTCTGGATGTTTTGATCTTTGAAAAAGAGGTGGATACTATGACAGACTTTCACTTCTTGTTTGTACCATGGTTTCTGCTGAGTATATTCTGCATATCGTGTAAGTGGCATACGGCTGATGTCAAGTACAGGAGACTTTACATATGAGCTCATGTTTCAGTCATGCCTCAGGCACAGGCCAGAAAAAAGGCTGACCTGAAAATGTTCGCTGCGGCTCAGCTATTATATTCTTAGTCAAAAGGTCCTTCCATAGGGCACATTGGTTCTTTGCATGCTGCCTCCGTGATTTAATGAACTGATTGTTCAATGTGAAGGACTGTTCAATGGGAGGGATCCGGTTTTCTGCTTCTGCATCAAGAATGTCAAAAGCAGGTTGATGGGATATCGTAGCTAGCATTGCCTTGCTTTCAGAGCTCTGCTGGCATGATGCTGGCTTAGGCTTTCATGATGAAGTTTGCCACTGAAGACCTGTGCAGTGACGTGCACTCCAGCAACAGGTATGATTCCTGTTGAGCAAGCAAGACTGATGATGGAGAGCAAGCAGTGAGTTATGGTGGTGCCAGCACTTCCTCCATGGGCAGGCTTGCTGGGGTAGAAGGTGCTTTTTCTTTATCTTTCCGGTCTTTGGAAGCGTGCAGGTCTTCCAGAAATGTAAGCATTTTTAGTGTGCTCCTTCTCCTTTGTCTGTGAGGGAAGGATGTGGCAAATGTTGGTCAGAGCGCTGAGGGATTTATCCAAGATCACCTGCAGGGAGGCAGGATTTGGACCAGCTTCTCCCAGCCTCATGATATTCCTCACCACTGAGGTATCCTCTTGACTTAAAGCCTGCTTTATCCTTCCCCCAGGTAAAATGCCTGACCTGCTTATGGTTTCCTCCAGAGACTTTGATATTCCTTCTGGCATTTGTCTCATCCTTGCCATCTTTTGTCCCTTGCAGTGGCTATTGAACAGAATCCTTGCAGGCAAGCAGAATAATATTCAACAAGTGGATGGAGGTGTATAAAAGGAAATAATTCCGTTTATTCTTTCATTTTATCAGACTGTACAGGCAGCTGGGAATCACCAGCACTAACCACCTTTGAGTGTAAAAACCTTGTTTTGTTGTTATGACATCAGTGTTTACTATTGAATTGCACAATGACTATAGGAAACATTCTGTGCGTGTTTGATTTGGTTTTTCCCATGTCTGGAGCCACCTCCTCGAATTTGCACACATCTAATGTAGGTGTATACAGTGTCTCAAGTGCTAATTTCTCTCCCACTGATGATAAGAAAGTCTGGAGGACTAGATCAGATATAGACATATCCATAGTTAAGTAGGGCAGTTATTACCCATCATATATGATAAGTTCTGACACCATTCATGTTTTAAGGGCTCAAAGAAAGCTTTCAGGAGAATTAAATTTACCTTAAAATCCACTAATGTTATAATCGATACAAAGATGAGCCCTTAGTTTGAATGCAGAGAGGAATAGTATTGATCATTATCACTGTCCTGTGCTCCTACAAATTATCTGATAATAGAAGCTTGATGTGCTTTATGTGGGAAATTAAATGTCTCTGTACCCATTTCACAGATGGAGGAACTATAGCACAGAGGTTGTGAAACACATTTAATTAAAGTGAAAAGCGTTAAATGCACAGGTATCCCTTTATAGTCCAGATAAAATAGGTTACTTTCTACTTTATTTAGTTAACTGCAGTGTTCAGGATCCCAAATACTCCTAAAGTGTAATGTGAAGCCTGTAGATGTAGTTAAGCTGTCATTCTTAGATCGTAGGGTGGCTCTCATCTAAAAGATGGAGACCACCCTTTCTCCCTCTGTCAAGCATGTGGAGAAACAGGAATGTTTTAAGCTCAACTTTACATGAAACTGCATGAGAGACTGTTTAAAGTATTTGTTTTCTTTCCTCAGATGCCTGGTTTTTAATTCATTCCTTTGATCTGGAATGGATTAGTTGCATGCATTTGGGGTAGTGTAGCATATCTGACATTTATGTGTTTTGTTAGCCATGAGTAACTGTAATTTTATTAAGATTTCTAGCATGTTCAAATATTAGACTTAAGCCCCGACTTATGGCGAATACCAGTGTTTGATCGCGCTAACAGAAATGTTTTTCTACTCCTTGAAGATAGACTACTTAATGTAATTGGTAAATCAGATGATATCTAGCACTCCATTGTAATGCTCTACTTTACATGTAAATTATATTTTGAAGCACCATATCTTTTCTCAGTAGTGATTAATCCTTCAAATAAAAGGGGAGGGGGAAGTAGCTAGTTTGTTTTTAATGATGCGTTCCCCCGTTGGGAAAGATTAATGGTGTACAACTTTGTTGAGTTTAGCAATTTGCAATGAATTGTTGAGTTGTCCATGGAGACCCATTCTGTTCTTTCAGAAGAGTGTTCGCCAGGTTACACTGCTCTTTCTTTAAAGGAAATAAGTTCTTACATCTCTGAAGGAAGAGATACTAAGTTCCTTGCTAGCATTTGAACTTAAATAAATCTAGCAAGTAAAACTAAACTGTAATATGTTTGGTAGAGAAAAGGCAGAGAGGGAGAAGGCAACTCATTAAAAACATGTTCTTATTTTATATGGGTTTGGTCTACATTTCAGATGGCGTTCAGTGTTGTGTGCTGATTCATCTTTGCCTCTCTGGGATGCGCTCTCAGCCGGTCTTCAGCATCGTTGGTTGCCCTGCCTCCTTTTCCTGCTCTTTCTCTTTTTCAGATTGTACATAGATATTCATGACCTGGTTAATTTTGCTGAAAGACCTACTTGTTGCCTTCTATACCTCTAAGTCCCACAGCAGAAAGTGGGAATGTGCAGTAACATCTAGCTTAATTCCTGCAAGTGAGGGGTAAAGCAGCAGTGCAAAAGCTGGGGTTTCCTGTGGTAAACTGGGGGGATTTTTGCTAGCTGTATCTTTTTTTTTGTGTGAAGCGCCTCACAAAATGTTTCAGATCTAGTGGGGAAATACTGTTACTTGGGAGCGCTGCTCAGTTTCCCTTAGTTAGGTGAGATGTGTAAGCTACTCCTTTATTTAAGACAGTATGACTTGGCCCTTGCTCAGGGGTGGGAATACTACCAGAGAGTGCTCGAGCAGTGATATGTAAGTGTGCGCTCAGAGATACTTCAGCCTTTCAAAAGTTATTTGGAGGAAGAGTTTAATGGATAACGATCAAGTGCAACAACATCTGTACGTTGAATCAATTTAGCATCCGTATAAAGAAGTGTTACAATCCTCCTTTGTTCCGACACGTGAAGCAAAAAATGGTTTGGTTTGCTAGCGACGAGAGTCGGTATTGATGTTTCTTCTCGTGCCAGGCACTACACCGTGTGTGTGACGTGCAGCCATGTGGTGGGTTCTTTGGTTTGGCTTGGTTTGGTTCACGGGGTTTTTTTTTTTTTTTTGATTAAACTCAATTATTGAGAACTGGCATTTGACCAGGGGATGGCAGTGAATGAAAGTGCTCTCCATCTCTTGTACTGAAAACTATTGAAAATGAGTATTGTGGATGTGGGACTGATTCACCTGCCAAAGCTTGGGCTCAAAGACCATTAGAAGTGACAGTGTATCTTTCTACTTACTGGGAAAATATTACAAATGTAAGTAGGCCTGCAAACCTCTTTTCCCCTGCCTGGGTTTTGGCTGTATATTTCACAACTGTGAAAGTATTTGGATGCCAAGCGAACAATGTGAAATAAGTAAATTGGAAGAATAAATACAACAGACAAATAACTCTTGTTGTTGTGGTTTTTTTCCCCTCTTCTCTCTTTCCCCCCACTCCTCCCAAAATTGCAGCCACAGGAACAAGTCTTCAGGCTGGCCTCACCCTTCAGGGACCTGGAGCTTGACCCAGGGGACACCTTATGGATGGGAGATGATGGCAAACAGAGATGGAAGAGACTACTTCATCAAGTAAGTGGGCAGTGTGAGCTGTGCAGTCTGTAGCGCAGCGCTGCAGCCCTGCTCTTACTGTATCTCCTTGGAATCCCAATTCCTGCTTCTGCCCTACACAATTAATGTTCAGCTGTTTTGACTTCTTGCACGGAGGTAGCTCTGACCGTACTTTACTGCTCCTTGTTTTGGTACTTGGTTATTTCATTTACCCAAGAAAATGCTGATAATATAAGGGCACGTAATTTGTCAAGGAATTATAACAAATGTCGTTAACAAAAAAATAAAAATAAAAACGCCATGTTTAAAGAATAAGGCAAAAGGTCAGTTCTGACTGAGACAAACAATTCTCTTCTGTCTCTGCCATGTGAGCTCTTTTGGTTTGTCTAATATATTCATTATACTGGTAATGAGAAAGTGTTTATTTTGATTGTGTATAAATATTCTAATTCTTAGATTTCCCCATAGTCCTTTAGGTCTGAATTTAAAGGCTTGCAAAATAAATGTCAATGTGGATGATGTGATCGTAAACAAAATTGGCTTTTCTTTTCCTCGTGAAAACTGTGCATAATTATTCTCTAAAATCTCTTAAGTGGCTTGGGTAAAATACAGAGTGCTGTTCTAGCAAATGTACTCTTACATGGCTTTAGAACTTCTTCACTAAAAAGGGGTGATGGTGGTGAGTTACCAGAACCATCACCTGATTGTGCAGCGTTAGTTGCTTTAGCTAACATCCCATTTTTAAGGCTAGTATTTTGATTCTGTTATGTGAAGGGTTGGTTTTTTCAACTATTATTTCATTTTTATGTTTATCATTCTGTTTAGAAACTTGCAGGTGCTTAAAAAAAGTCCTGGATGAGAATTACAATTCTTTCTTTTAATACAGAGTAGAAGGATCAGACTAAAGATAAGTCCAGACTTAAAACTGACTGTTAAAAGCCCTTAATTCACTCAAGATCCTTCATCTGCAAAACCAGAATTGTACAGCGTAAGGACGAGGATCCCCATTGCTCTGCTTTCTCTTCCTCCCCACTTTGCCCGGGGTGCGTGCCTTGGCTTCCTGGGAGGCGTTTCCTTTTGGAGCCAAAACAAAATTTGTAGCAGCGTGGTGTCCTGCAGGCTTTCAAGATTTAGAGCGATTTCAGACCTGTCCGAATTGGACCAAGTTGTCTGCGTTAGTGAGGGCTCAAAAGCTGACTTTGAAATGCCGGTTTTTTCTTCCTTGAACAAGCATTAGTCATGCTTTGCATGTCTGTGAGACACCGGGTGCAGGGCTGGACAACGTGAAGCTGAATGCCAGGCACAGTGTAACTGTATTAGCATAGGTTTTCTGCCTGAACTGATTCGGCTTGTCCAGAAGGATAGGTGAGCCTCCAAAGTACTGTGCAGCTGTGACTCTGCTGCTTCTGTTACTCGAGTTAGCGAAGGGACCTGCACGCGTTGGGTGTCCTTTTTTTCTGCAGACTGTTGGTATGGTCTCCTCTGCGTGACTTGAAATTCATTTGAGCATTTAATACCCTGCTTCTGTGGACAGGCACCACGTTTGATTCCTCCTCTTTTCTCACTGGTCACATAATGGAATGCTGCACTTGTTGTGTAGCTATAAACAGCTGCGGCTTATAAAATGCAGTGCATTAGTACTCATTAATTTTGCAATTTGGGAACGTTTTCTAACTCTCAGTAGCTAATGATTATTTTGTTTATTTTTTGGATTGCCTTTTAGTACCTTAAAGTGCCATATCCCTCTCTTAAATGCAGAAAACTGCATCTAGGAACAAAAAGCCGTAACAGGCAGTGCCAATTATGCCTTAAGTAATGTTAGGGTGGTGGTTGTTGTTGTTTTGTTGTTGTGGTGGTAGTTTTTTTTTTTTTTTTCCATGTTCTTACAAGGTGCTTGCTCTCCGTTCTCTTTGGGGCCCTGGTCTTTCTACCATTTTTCTCTGCATGTAGATAGCAGGCTTTGTGGGGAAAAAATATAAACGGCTTTAAGGGATGGAGAGAATGAGACCTCTGAGGAAGCTGGTCCACAGAAGCCTTTGGTATTTTGTGCCAGACTTTCTTACCATATCTCTGAGCAGTCTTAGGCACGAGTTGAACAACGCTATGTATGTACACATTGCGCTTATAGGACATATTCTTGGATCAGGTGTTTTAAAGCAACAGCATTGGCTCTAACACACGCGCCAGCCGTGTCTCCAGAGTGGTAATGCATCTCACGTGAAATGACAGCCCTCCAGGATGCATTAAACCCTAGTGCCTTCAGAAACTGAATGAAACTGGGAAACCGTTTGGAACCACGTACTGCTGTACTGAATCACCATCTATCCGCCGTTACTCGTGAATGTCAGCCCCGCTAGTTACTATGATGTGACTGAGTAGTCACAACATATATCTTCATTTCAGAAGAGTGACCAAAGACTGAATACACCTAGTGACTTTGCCAGCGATTCCTCTGTGGAGGTACATAGTAGCTATCCTTACACAGCCTGCTATTTGACCAAGCAGAAACCCTCCCTGGCTTTCAGAACAACTGCTTTTGCGAATACTATGTGAAACATAAATGAAAACGCTACTTAATATTCTTTCCTTCACTGTTCACCCCTGGATTTTAGGAATGAAATAGTGAGATGGTTGTTGACAGTGATGTCAATAAATGCAGGAGAGAGATCAGCGAGACAGCATCTCACATTGTCTCCAAGGCTTTTTATAGCCATACAGATTAACAAATTGCATCACACTGAAGGAGAAAAAGCAATTCAAATCCTCTGCTTGGTTTTGATTAAAGATGTATAAACCAGGTATTATCACAATGAAATGCGCGCATGGCTTCTGTACAAGCAAATAACATAATTCATAGCAACATTAACTGCTTTTTAGTTAAATAATTTACTTAGCGCCAGATGTACATATCCATTCAACTGCAAGCAGGCATATTGTCATTTTGAAATTGTGGGAGGAACAGAGCATCCAGGAGAATCTTTTGGTGAAATGAAAAGTAATTATATAGTGTCAGTGCAAATGCTTTAAGGCGTGAATGGGAAGCGATATTTATTCTTTCTGCTGAAGCAAATTTGGTTTCTTTGAAATTTCTGAAAGTCCCTATGGCCTGAGCTAATCAGGGGCAGCTTCCATCGCCAGGCAGCACTTCTGTAAAAGTCCAAGAAGAGCCTTTTATCAAAATGTTATGAGATGTCACTATCAATTCATTATCTCTTCTGTACAGATGGTGCAACCAGGGTCACTTTGCAAACCTCTAAAATACTTTTCCTTAAGTTTAGGCCACGGTAAATTAAAGTTTCAGAACTTCGCCCATCCCCTTTTAACTTGCTACTTTTACTTGAAATAGCCTCATGAGATAAGTAATGCATTTCAGTACGGGAGGATGGCAATCATCTGGTATTCTTCCAGTGTGTTTCTGTATTAAGCTGGGTCTTTAATATGAAATAGCTTGCAGTGTATATTTAACCATTTTAAAGGCCTGTTTTCTTTGCATTTATTATATATGCTGTGTAGTATATGATTATGAGAAATTTCTGTAACACTAATTTGAATACAAACATGAAACGTATTAAAAATGTATTTGGTGTGAGTGCAGGGTTTCAGGAAGATAGCGTGCAAAGCAGGAAGGTTTTGGCTGATTTTGTCCACAAAGGGTTTAGCCTCATGGCAGTTTTGTCTCACCTAAGTCATCACTACTACAATCTTACTGATTTTCAGACCTGTATGTTTTCACCCTTTCCTTTGTATTAGTCTTGCTGCTTGTCAGACCTGGAGGGGAGTTGATAGAGGGAAATAAACTGGCAAAAGCTAATAAAAAAATCAATCATACAGAAACAGTCGTTAATTTTATGTCAGTTTAGTCCCGAGCCCAGTCCTCCACATGGTCTGACAGACTTGCAGAATAGTTTAGGATGGAAGAAACCTCTGAAGGTCAACTGGTCTAACCTCCTGCTCAGAGCAGGCTAATTGCTGACACACCGAAATACCTGACCGATGCGGGAACAAGGCTGTAGCAGGCTTGTGTTGGCTTAAGCTGCCCTGCAAGTGCACTCTAAAGTGCAAGTTGAAGTAACGTTTGCTGCCATGGAAAGTCATACCCTTTTGATTCCTATTCCTATTTAATTCCTAAGGTAATAGGTACTTTGGTATTTTTGTGGATCTGGCTTCTATCGTTCAAATAAAACACCAGAGCCTGAAATCAGATTTACTGAAAGGAAGTGTAGCCCTTCCTATGTGGACTCAAAGCACAGTTGTCTCAGTAAGGTGCAGTTAGTTATTACACTCTTAAAATAAATTTTTAGAGGGGTCTTTTAGGTCACCATGTTGCCATATCCTTATTTGCAAGAGATGCTATTCATTATGCTGCCTTTAACTCTTGTCATTGCCTCAGAGAGGCGGACAGGGTCTGTCTGCGTTACCAGTTTGGTTTGCTCCCTATTTTACTCCAAAGACCCTGACCATCTGTACTTCATGCATATTAGCTTGCTTCTGTGCTCCCGTCTGGAACAAACTGTGCAAACAGCTGGGACCCCAGGCGTGAAATAAAAGGCAGCGCACCCAGAGATCAAAGCCTGCAGCATTACTGCATGGCTTGAAACCACAGGTCAGTCCCCGCAGAGCTGGGAGAGACCTGTTCATCGTAAGTCTTTCCAAATCTTGTTATGTTAGTATGACGTGGTTGCTACAGCAGTTGAAACATGTCACAACGTATTTTGTTATCTTGAGCGCCTGCTGTTATTTTTCGCTGATTGTTTTTTTTTTTTATTTAGTAACATTAAATTCTTCCAGACTTCTTCTAGGTGTATCTGGCAAACAATTCTTTTTTTCTTCTAAGGTATGCTATCCTGCATATATCAGCTTCGTGATTTTTGGCTTGTGAAATCATTATGTTCTGGTTGTCCCTGCTTGGCTTAGTAACTATGCTATTCCTGAAATATGAAAGTCTTGAATGTCAGCTTTTGACCCATAGGGCAAAGGCACCTTGTTTGTGTTCTTTGGTAGCTAGTGCAGCTCACAACATCAGAAATTCTCAAAGCATACACAGTACAATATTTCTTTACAATACAGCAATGCCGTTATATTCTTCTATACTGAAATACTTACCTACATTTTCTTTATTAGTCTTCATCTTATTCTTTCAGTGCTTGTTGTGCTTAGAAGAGGAAACTCATTCATGTTTTGTGGAAGGTGGAGTGCCTCTATGCGTGTCTGGCCTGCGTGGTCCTCCTCGTACACCCACTTCTCAGAGCTGGCCAGCTGTGTGGAGTAACAGAACACAATCACTGATGATATTAATGACATATCAATCAAGCATCCTGCTTATTAAGGGTCACTAATTTATACCAGATGCAAAACTGAGGCTCACAGCCGGCTAATCAGTTTACTTCAAAATAAATAAGCACAGAACAGGATCAGACCATTCAGCTTTTTTTTTTTTTTTTTTTCCAATTTGTCTTGATACGTCTAGCCCTACCTCAACCTTCTCGTCTATGTGTGCTGCAGGTTGTACATGCCTGTTGGTAGTTTAGTCCTTTCTCAAAATATTTCTCTGGAGTTTGCTCTGTTGGAAGGTTCTGAAAACAATCAAAGGATATAAAATATAGTGAAAGCCTTGATGGTTGTTACTGTGGTGTTCATCTTCCTGGGTTTTGAAAAGGCTGCTGTTGTTCGTACCTTAGGACGACTTTAGTACATAAGGCCGTAATGAAAGTTTGAAGCCACAAGAGCCACCTTCTGCCCTGTGGGTATGATGTTATATAGCACTTTACTGAATGCGTTACATTCCTTCATCTCTAAGTACAGAAACTACGTTGACTAGATTGACTGGAGGATTTGTGTGGCGTTCGCAAAAATATGAGCAGCGCTGCTGCTGCTCCGTCCTCCGTGGGAGCGCTTGCGCTTATGCAGGGTGTCGAAGAGAAGGTTCATTTCCTTCTCCTTCCGATTCAGGTTGGGGATGTGAACGAAGGCAGGCTGCACGCCAGGATAATGCCTCAAGCCAAAGGCTGGCTGCGGTACGCCTCTTCGGGCGTCTCCGCTCCCAGGTGAGACGCTGAGGGAACAGGAGGTGGAATCACACTCTCTGGCCCACTTATTCCCACGTCCCTGAAAGGGACATCCAATGAGATTGAATGGCAGGCAGTTTAACAGTGATAAAAATAGTACAACCTATATAATTAGCAAATATAACTCTGAGCTACAGGTTACAGTAAAGCCTAAAATGCTTCATAGGATTAAAATGTACATTTGCAATGTACGTTTGCAATGAGACTTCCACTATTCAATTATATAGGATTCAAAAAAAAAAAAAATTAGAGTAGGTATAAAATCTTATGTTTCAGACAAGCGGGTGAGTCAGCTGCTGACTGCCTAGGGCTAGGACGAAACTTCCTGTATTAATCAGGTTATTCTATAATTACAAGGTTTCTTGCACCTTCCTCTGAAGTGGGTACTGAGTGCTGTCAGAGAAAGGATACTGGACCAGGCGGACAACAGGTCTGATTGGTATGGCAATTCTTGTTTTTTCTCTCTTTTTCTTTTTTTTTTTCTTTTTTTTTTTTTTTAAATTCCCTTGTCACTAATACCGACTGTTGATATGAATAGTGTGCTATTAGAGAAAGAGTGCTACTGTGCTCCTTTCAGACCGCATACAAATTTGCTTTCTGTTGCTAAGGGTTTGACCTGCTCAAGGACAGGATTGTATGGTGGAAAGGGGAGCGGGGCTAGAAGAGGCGAGCAGCAGCAAGGAAGCACACACACGAGTGACTGTTTAAAACAAACCTGAATAATTAGAAAGGAGAAGAAGGAAAATTACACACTGTTTGTGTCGGCAGTCTGCCTAGAGACAACTCGGGCATATGGTGAAAAAGAAAGTATTGCTAAATCAGCTCAAGCTCCTGAAAAGAGAAGATGATTTTAACAGTCATCCTTCCTTCACAGAGAACTGTTGCTCTAGCCATAAAGATGGCAGGCAGAAATACAACAGGCAATATGATATTAATATCGACTGGGATAAATCATTGTTATAATGGAGGGAATAATAGCAAGGAGATGCTGGCTTGTGGGGTTATTTTATTTTAAGTAGAGCATGGAAAAATGGAGAGTCCATTGCATTGTAAGACAGCTGTACCTAAGCTAGTTGGTGTGCAGCAAGTCAGGAGCTAGCCACAGCAGCGTGGCTCCTTCCCTGTCTCCTGGCTTGCCCTTTCCGAGTCCTCTCTGAACCCATGTGCAACCATCACTTGCTGAACCAAGAGGATTCCTCACGCTGGAAAGGTGAGGGGAGTTATACAAGAAGGTATGAATGTGTGTGAGACTACTCGGAAGAGAAGAAGCTTTTGCTCAGTCATTAGCCTTGGGTTGCTTGGATGTAATTGTACCTAAGCCAAGTACAGGGAAATCACGTACTTTGGGCCTCTGCTACAGCAAAGTCAGTGTTTCTGATCTAGTCCCCAGTGTTTTCTCCAAACACAAACTGGATGGGAACGCCATGAAATTCAGAGAACTATTGCATCCTGAAAACTGGTATTCTTGTGTGTTTGAAGGTGGATTAGGAAGCAGAATAAAACTTCTGGAGCAGAATCAGTATAGAAAAAAAAAATCAAGGTATCCTTGATGTGACCCAGGGTCACAATGTACAGAGGTGAGAAGATGAAATACTCATTACTCTTGGAGTTCACATGCTTCTGGGTAGATGCTTCATATGGCATAACAGCATCTCACCTGTGCATTACAACATGTAAAGGCATCTGTAGAAAGAAGCATTGCTTTGGTACACCAAGTTACCCTTCTCAGGAGCGTCAAACAAATTAATTCTTTTAAACAGTTTATGTAAGAATGATAGACCCAGTTGCAGTGTGCTTTTTCAAACATCCCTCTTGTAAAACAGTGCAGTCCCTACAGAATCAGGATTAAAAGCATCAAGTTCTGGTTCTGCAAAGCCATGCAGGTGGTTGTGAGAGTGGTAGTGGTTTGTAAGAAGCTGTAAGTTTTATCTCGGGCCATGTGCTGGTATCCCCAATGATGCGAACACAGAGGCTCTGCATATGAAATAGACCCAGGCTAGCTGATAGCCCTTAAAAATAAAGAGAGGAAAACAGCCCCTGAAACACCAAAAAGGTAAAGTGATCCTGCAGGCTGTACACTGGGGGCTTAGTGACCACAAGCTTGAAAAAATAAATAAGGCAAACCTGTCTGATACTCGGTGATGGAACTGGGACCTTTCACAGCAAAGGCGAAGTGAAAATTTCCCCCAGAGCTTCAATTATGGCATTAAGAAAAAAAAAATGTGCTAGAGCTGGGTTATAGAGCAGGAAAAAGGGGTGAGAATTAGCAGAGTATATTGCTGCTGTTTGAATAGCACAGTTGAAGTACACCAGTTCCTCATAGTGTATGTACAGAATTTAAAACAATTTATCTAGTATGTTACGCTGTGCCAGGAAATACCATATTGACGATGCATTTCCAGCAGTCAGTCATATACAGAGGAACTGCATGCTGAGGTATATGAAAGCCAGCAATGAAGAAACTGTATTTATCCTTTTGGCTTCATTTCTGTCATATTAATATATTTACAGTTTGCTATAAAGAAAATCAAGTATAAGCCTACTGTAAAAGGTTCTTATCTGGATTGTTATTGTAGAACAGCAAGGTAATTTGTTTTAGAAAGACAAGCTGATACAACCAACAAAAGCTTACTGAATTATAATTCTCATTTAAGTTTTAATTGCCCTTCTTACAATAAAATACTGCTTAATTAGACTCAAAATGCTCAGTTCCCAAATATAATACTAAAACTCCTTGTGTTCTGTATGTTGTCATATATGTATAAGATTAAGGTGAAGAAATAGTTTAACTGAACTCAAATTAATCTAGTCACTGACAACAATATGACTCGCTGCAATATTTTGAAAGCCATTTATCTCATGTTCGCTAGGATCCTGTGCTGTTCCACAGAAAAACTTCAATTTAAAATAAACCAATCAAACTGTGTGGCTGCGCAATTAAATATCACCATGGTAACAGGGATTAAGCACATGAGGTAAAGACCTGCTGACAGTGCAGAGATTATTTCAAGTTTCTTACTCTTCCAGCAGTAGCCAAATGAATTTACATTCTCTGTATCAAACACTGGGAGACGTAAAATGAAAGAGATTGAGGTACTTGTGTGGCATCTTGGGACTTCAGAGAATATTTTCCTGACAGGGGAAGTAATTAGCTGGAATTACAAATAGGAACTCAGCAGACAGATACGAATAAGTGTTTGCTCATGGGATTTATTTAGCGTTTCAGAATTAAAACCTGGAGAGGCATATTGTTTAGGATACAAATAGCATGGAGAAACTTTGCCGTAGTTTGAGAAATTGAGCAGACTAATAATGCCATTTTGCTTTTAATTTTTTAAGTGAATGTAGGTTCACCTAGGAAAGATGGTTATTTTCAGCTCTGCTCTAATGTGTGATATGCATATATAGTGCAGGTAGACGTGCTGATATTCCGTGAAGCCATAGGATGGTGCTTTAATCAATCCTAATGTATTTCTGCTTGTCTCTGGCTCTATTTCTAGCTTTTTTTGTGTGTACTTATAAAAAATACTGGAGACGCAAATCTGGTGGCATGTGGATTTTTCAGCTTCTAGTGGTGTGGTGTAGGGTTGGTTTGTTTTTCTTTTTTTCAGATTGGCTTTTGATTCGATTGTAGGAGAGCTATTCTGATCACAGTGTTATGGTCTCTTACTGCTGCATAAAGCTGAAATACCTGGTCTAAATTGGGAGAATTAATCCCTACCTTTGGTTCATCGGCAAGTGTTCAGTGTGATCGGGGGATGTTGTGGTCACGGGCTCTTCTGTCCAAGAAATGCCCGCCGATGGTTTTGGACTGTCCTGATTTTTCCATGAGATCGGGTTTATGAGGACATCTTCTGTCTCTCTTTTCTGTCAGCCTGTGAGAAGTGGAAGTGAGCTGCCTGCAATGTGTGAACATTGAAGATCTACAGCTGTTCATCCTGTATTAGGCAGGCCTAGACTCTGTAGCGCCTCTGCTTCCTGAATATTTGATCAATGTTTTGAGCTCACGAGATGTTGAGATCGAGGTGAATGCTTGCCACCAGCGCTTACTGGTCTGAGGTTGGTCTTGGGATCATGCTGTTCTCATTCTGTGTGGTAGGATGGACTTTCCACCCTTGCAGAGCTGATGTGCTGCTTGGAAAATGTTTTAAGAGACGTGGTGGTAGATGGGCCCACAACTGCACCTTTTCTGTGAGAACCAGAACTTTCCAAACCTGTCAGAGTGCATTTTGGTGTCTGGTTTTGATTATGGGAGTCTATACAGTCCTTGACATCTTTGGTTCCCTACTCATTTCAAGCATAAGCTTAGGTCTCTGTGTGTAAACAGACAGGATTTTTAGTTCTGCTCTTATGAAAAGGCTTGCTTCAATTTTACTAGGTGTCTGACATCCAGTTTTGTCAGCTTTAAGTTAAAATGTCTTTCCTTGCACGTTGAGATGCAGTTTGGTTTTTTGCATCTTGTGATGAAAAGCCTTTGTTAAAGATTCGTGATAAATACTGCAGTTATATCCCAAAATCATTGCATCTGGCGAGTTCCTAAAGGACGAGATGAATACTGAGCACATTTTGTAGGAATGACCATAGAAAGTATCTGCTTATGGTGGCGCTCTTTCGCTATGCAAAAATGCAGAAGCCCTGTTAAAGTTAACTCCTGGCATAAACATCCAGCAAATGCAGATGGAAATGGTAGTGAAATATTGATGAAACATAAAGTAAAATCATAAAGGGATACACGGGAGAAGTTTCTTAAGAAACGGCTTATGAGATACAGGAGACAGTTTATTAGGAGTGCTGTATTAGACAGTGCTGTCCCTGGACTTGATCAGGTGAGAACAACAGAGGTTTACCTGGAGTCTGAAGAGGTACCTCATGCTTCTCTTCCTGCTTATAATCCCTTATGTATCGCGTTTTCTTTTTGCTGCTGTTTTTATTGTTTTTGTTTAATCCAGTTAGTGCCTTGAGCTGGACAACACAGACTTGGCAAAAAGTCATGCTGATAAAAGACATTTTGTTTTGGGCCACGAGGGGCTGATTTTGGCAGCTCATAGTAATGACATTTAGAGATTTTGTCGCATTATTCCTGTTGCCAGCATCCTATTAAAATGCAGTTCCACCATTTTAACAGTGTAGTAGGGAATGATGAGCTAATGGTCTGCCTTTGAAAAGGAAACCATAAAAAACCATAAAACCATTAAAAGTTGCAACTTTCTGGTTAAAACATATGAATAAAAAACAGGGGTTTCTGTGCCTTCAGACATGGGCCAGGATTGTGGGTAAGTCTTGAAAAAGATTTGGTTCCCCAGAGTGTGTCACGCTGTGACTAGCCAGAAGTTTCCAAAAGGCATTGAACGATGCCCGGTCAGAGGCATCCAAACATCAGTATCCTCAAACTCCGTTTAAAAACAATCCTGCTGGTTTCCCCAACTAGAATTAATTAAAGCAAGTGCAAGCTAATGGGCAGATCGTAGGACCAGCTGCTTTCGTGACATGAGCCTTCAGGAGTACGGTTCCTGAAGGAGGAACCCTGTCACCTGAACATAATGTGTAATAGCTGCACAGCTGCTTTTTCAGCTTTGCCTCTGTGACTTGCATAGGCAATGGAGCCTGTCGCCAAAAGCCTGGGCACCGTTAGAGGAAGAGTGGCAGGACAAGACTTTCTGTAGAGCTGCTCGGAGCAGGAAGCTTGGTTGGGTTGGCTTGTTCCTTTTCTATAAACTGCGGCAAGCTTATGCTCAGCTGGCATTTCCCTGACATCCTGAGAGAGAAGGGATGTCACGACTTCACATGCTCAGGATCTGGCAGCCTAAAACAAGTTGGCCAAGTAGCGCTTAGCTTACTGTTACTGTTATTTGATTTTGTGCTCAAATTTATAAAGAGTTGACCAGCTGATCCTCCAGACAAGTTTGCTCAAAAAATCGTGGGTTTGGTGGTTGGGGTTTTTTTGTGTGGTTTCTTTGTTTTTATGCTACAGGAGCACATGAAGTCTGACACATAAAATTGGGATCCTCATGTGCTTGATGGTTATATTTTAATTAGCAGATGCTAGAAAGACATTGGCTTTATTCTCATTTTTGATTGCAATGCTGGAATATGGTAAGATTAAGTGATTTTTCCAAGGAGGGATTTACTGCAACCCTCTCCTCCCCAAATCTGTGTCAAAACGTAAGAATTGCGTGTGATTTTTATTTGTAACTGCCATTGAGTGACAAATTAAAAAGCTAAGCAATCCACACGTTGACAGGCTGTGTTGTGCCATATTTGAAAGTCATAATGATGTTTTCATGTAAATATTAATGGTAGAAAAGTGATTTTCTGTAGAGTCTTTAGCTAGATTTACATAGAATACAGCACAAATGCTTCTGCTACGTGGAAGAGAAAACTAATATCTGTTTGCACTGACCAACCTGTGTAATATTCCCTACTGAGTTTTTAAGTTACTTGGACTGCCTGCCATTCTCAGGCTATCATAAAGCTCAGCATGGACTATCTGAAATTTTATTGGGCTTCTCAAGCAGGTTTTACAGCTCAGGCTGATCTCTGCTGCAACAGCTAAGCTGCTACTGGGCATCATCTGGCTTGATATGTCTGTACAAGACAGCAGGTGCAGGTGATCTAATGGCTGTGTTATAGACAGGCTACCACTTTCAATAAATCTGAAAATTGTTGTTTTTACTGGAGAACTAAGTGTGGATGTATATGAGACTAAGGGGGATTCTCAAGGGAGAAACTCAGAGGAAGAGAAGAGACAGGCAGAGAAAGTCAAGAGTGTTTCATTCCTTATGTAAGTACCAGTTCCAAGATTCAGCGTGATGGTATAGAGTTGTGTGTGAGTATGAGAGAGAGATACGCAGATATATATATATACGCACACGCATATGTATATCTCCTCCATTTGTACAATGATTCTTGCTGATAATAAGAAAAGACTTTTTGAAAGTATATTACATTTTTAAAGAAGCCATTTTTAATCATCTGGGTTTGTATTCTAGTTTATAAAGTCTCAAATCTAACAGTGATGTGCATGCACCTGAAAACTGGGGTAAGAGAGGCATAATTAGCTGAATAACCACGTCAGTAAAGACATTGCAAAAAAGCAACGAATGTGCAAGGGTTAAAAGGACTGACTAACATAGAAGGCATCTTGAAAAGCAGAAACTAGAGGGGTGAAGTGAGAATTGCACAAATTCAGCCTGAGATAGTTCTTACAAGAAAATGTTAAAACACCTTGAACACCTTGCAAGTGCCTCTTTATCCGTATAAAAGAGGAATGGGGACCTCTGTGTAAAGAACATACAGGAATGCAGTAAAATTCAAAGATACGATTGAGGATTAATAACAAAATCTTCCCAGTCATCTAGAAGTATGTGTTCAGTATGACTGAGGAGAGGAGTCTTGATTTATCAGCTGAATTGCTGAGAGACATCCGAGGATTGTCATTTGGGTACATCACTGGCAAATGCCATTGCCATTGTGGAGATAGGGAAGTAGTATTAGATGTGGCTAGACGTGTTTCAGAGGGGGCATTCAGACTGTAACAAATGCAGAAAATGCTGTTAGGGTGACTAGGGGAGGGAAAAAATCATTATATGAGGGGAGACTAAGAGACATAGATTTGTCTAATACAGCAAAACTAAGATCAAGAGGGAATAAACACCGGAAAGAAATGAGAAATGTTTAAAATAAAAAATAATTTGTGGCAAAGAACTAAAGGGAAGCTACAGTTAGATCACAAGGGAGAAGACCCTTAAAGTTTAGAGGAACAGAGTTCATTCCTAGGCTTTCAATCATAGCAGTGGATTGAATAATCCAAAATGGGTTTACACTGATCATTAATAAATATTTAAAGGAGGTTATATGATACTGTTTATATGATAGGGTGTAAAATAGCAAGGGATTGGAGATGGTGGCAAACCAGATCCTTTCCATTCCTATTTTCCTGTAAGTCAAATGGCATTTTACTTGTTCCTTTAGCATGTAGATCATGAAATCTGAGCAACACATTTGCAAACCAGACTTTAATCCACTGCATGCCCTTGGAACCTTTTGCAGATATTAATGAAATACATTTAATTATGTCTGTTAGACAGATTACTCAAGGCAATTTAGATTACCACATAAAAAGTGGAATAAAGATCAGTGTTTTCAGTAAGCGTATGGGTAATAAAAGTACTTAAATGGAATGATACTCAGGGAGATGATACGATTTGACCAGGCTTTTAGATAACTGTATAAATGCTCTTTCTGAAATGCTGTCACAGAATCCTGAATTATAGCTCTATTTAAAAAAAAATGCTTTTATTGAAAGATAGGAGAGCAAATATTTTTCTTTAAGTGTTTATACATAGTGTCAACAAAATGTTTTTCTTTTTTTGGAAAACGAGTGTTATCATTGATCTTATTAAAGTGAAAAACACTGAAGTGGGCTGCAAATACAAGGACAAGCTCGATGAATCAGCAATATTTCTTGCTGGCAGTTTGGAGTTTTATACTGTTGTCTAGTAGTAACCGGGATGAGTTATTAATTTCATCAGGATATGTTAGCTGTCCTCTTCTGCCCCCACCTACATGAAGAAGTAATCGTTAGTATCTGATATCATTTGTTTGAAGTGCCATTTAGGGAATCCAGTTGCTTGTGTGAACTTCTGCATAACTATGGTAAAAATATTAAAAGATATAAGGTCTGTGACATTTTTGAGTGAGTAGACTTTTACTGCCAGTAATATAAATGGTAGTGCTTTGGAAATGTGCTACTTTGACAGCTCTTCAGAGACTCAAAAACCAAAAATTTCAATTTATTTGACATGCCTATGGCACAAGTTGCCAAAGCCTCCGTAGTTCAGGTGTCCTGTGTAATAATAAAGTTCTTCTTTCGTCTAATGCTATACATTACCTTCACGCAGGTTGTTGATTTGGGATTTTGGTGGCTTTGCTTGTTTGTTTTAAAGACGGACTTTTATTTTCAGTGTTCAGTATCAATAACATACTTTCTTGGCAGTTACAGGCAACAGTTTCCTTAAAACAGGCCCATCGAGAACTGGGGATGTTGCAGCGCAGGCCCTACGGTACCTACCACAACTACGCAAGGAAAAGCTGCACTTAGAGCACATTTCAAGGACATGTAGATGTTAAGTAGTGTCAAACAAGTGTTGGTATTGGAGCAAGCCAAGAGGCTATGTATGGTCAGCACGTTCTGGTGTATGTTTTACATGCTGCGCCAGAGCTCCTTTCTAACTGGGCCCATGTCGTCTTTCCCTCCTTGTCCTAATGTATAGAATACTAATGCTCTTCATGAGTTCTCAGACCTTTTCATTTTTATCCCATATGTTTTATATGTTATTGTTTCAGTTAAAGTAGCACAACTGAAATAATGCTAGTCACATGTAGAAGATGCTTTAAGAGAGAGCACAAGTTGGTGGCCATCTAGACCAAGGGGGATCCCTCCCGTCCCGATGTGATACCACCAGGCTGCTGCAGTTCCCCGTCCCCAAGTCCAGCTCACGGGGAGACTGAGCGTGCAGTCCCTGTGTACATGTGCACACCCTCTGTACAGACACCTCCAACCACCACAGTGACACGTACAGGCAACCAGTGCTTTTACTGCCACATCAACACAAACTGCACACACAGGAACAAGACCAGCACAAACGGGCCTGATCCTGTTCTTATGCATCTGCAAATCAGGGTACTTGCTGTCGGGTCCTGCATACGCGTGGACACACAACCTCCGCATGTATGTGCAGAAATGGGTATCTCCAGTAGCTACTCCACGCTTGTGGTCTTCCGCACAGCAGACTCTTGGCCCTCGTCTCTCCCGTGTTGCACCCCTGGTTACTTTTCCCCATTGGTTCCACTTCTGTGACATCTGCACCTAAATGTGGCATTTGTGAGACTGTCACCTAGACACCATTAGCCATACATCAGAAGACCGATACAGTTCCCTCGTCACTTTTGGCCTCGCAAGTTCAGTTCCACAAGGGTTGGCAGGCCTCCCCTTGATGTGGTCATCTTTCACATGGCTCCCCCTTGCCTGCCCGTGAAACCCAGCCAACCCTCCCTGTGCTCTCTCTCTAACTTTTGGCACTTCTCACTCTACTATGTGTTATAGATAGCTGTTTCTCTTGACGTGCCCAGTAGTTTTTCATGGTCAATTAGCTGAACCTCAATCTCTCTGCCCATTAAAAAAAGAAAATAAAAATGATCCACTATGAAAACTAAAGTTGCTGTGTTTACTGTGTAGTCCCAGGAGGTGTCAATTCTAAATCCTGTCAATAACCATCAAACTCTGGAGAAAGAAAAGGTGGCACAATCTGTCATAAGTTAGAAGAAGGCTTTTGGTCTCCTTTTTTCAGTGAAGTTTTGGTTCAAATTTTAGAGTCTAACTATTGCATTTGAATCTTTCTAACAGTACTTCAGGAAGTCTAATATTTTTATTTATATGTGCTTTCTCTCCAGCAAATGAGGATTGCTATCAAAGCCAGATAATGTAGGTTTTTGAAAAGATACACTGCTTTATTCGTGTTACAAAATCTAAGAAAAACTGGAATGAAATTACCAGGCTCTGCTTGGTCTTGTTCCCTTTACAAGGTCTGCTGAATACCTGTCATCTACAGACCCTTTTTAGCTATTTGTAACTTTACCACGCTTTCCATGACCGAGCTGAATTTTTTTGTTCCCCTTGCTTTTCCGAGACCTAATTGGTATTTTGAAAAACATCATCCCTTTCCTGGAAAAACAGAAGTTGTTTTGCCAAAGGTCGTTACAAAGCTTGCTTCCCAGTCTTTGAGACAGATGTTCAAAAGATGACCCACACGTCGCCTTTCAGCCAGGGATGTCATTTCTGATGTTGCTGTGAAGTTCTCCCACGTTAAGAGACTTTTGAAAATTTTAGAAATTGTCATGCTGAGTAGAATGCAGAAACTGAATTCATTCAATGTGTCCAAAAATTGCATGGCCAAAAAGAAGTATTCCAGTAATGACTGCTGGGCATCGGAATGGAGAGCTGACGAGGAAGCTTAGGGAAGTGTAGGGCCAATACAATCTGAGGAGGAACTAGTGTGAATGGCAACACGTGGATTACCTGAGTACCAGAGAGTCATTAGGAAACAGGAGAGGAGGAGGATTAGATGGAGAAGGATTGATCTGACAAAGAGTCGGGATGTGTAAAGATGGAGGACAGAGGAAGTAACAAATGACATCTGTAATTTTTTTTGTAACACAGGGGCATTGACTCATGATATGGTTATGACCTGTGATAATCCCTGCTAGAGTTCTGCAGAATTTCTTTCGTTAAATGTTGGTCTGGATGCTGTCTGGTTTTATTATAAATTCTTTGCTTATAAATTCTCTGTATTTATGTCTGTCAAATGGATAGGAGCATTGGGTCTGCAACATTAATGTTTTACCTTGCAACATTAATATTTTACCTTGTCAAATGCCCAAAACACATAGCGATGTGTTATAAGCAGGCAGATAGTCTACATTATTAAAACATTATGGGCGATCAAGAGTGGCATGAGGTGAGTTAAATATTGCAGTTCTTGGTAACTGAATCAAAATTTGTCTTATAAAATTATATTGTTTAGTTGTCATGAAATGTGACTGCTAGTAGTTAGTTCTAATGTATTCACTTCGTGCTGTGTTGCTACCTTTCACAGAGGTGTTATTAATATTTTAATTATGTATACCAGTGCCACTGGCAATATGAGGCCGCAAGATGAATACAACGATACAACTTCCCTGCACAGACTACATTCGTGTTGTATGTTATTATAGACCTTTAATTATAATTGTAAAATATCTGTTCTTGAATTTAGACATCAGTCATCATCGTAGCAAATAAGGAGCCAGATTCCCTGCCATAAATCAGCTTGGCTTCATTAATGTCAGCAGAGTCCCACTGATTTACACCAACAGAGATGGCACAAAAGCACTTGTTATATTTTACTGCCTCTCCCATGAGTTGCGCTATTGCAGTGTTTCTTGACTTCTAGAATAACAGTTGATTTTATTTTTTTTTCACCATCTTTTCCATCTCTGCTTTCATTGTTTTGTCAGCCACTTGAGCTTGAAAATATCCTTTCCTAGCGTAAGTGTAGAAAAGGGTTTGGTATTGTGATGTTTTTTTCCATAGCTGTCGCTGAGGCGTTTTAATTTTTACTTTTTAATCAGAGATATTAGTCAAAGTGCGTTTTGGGTTTTTGTGAATGGTAAGCTGGCTGCCTGTAGCGTTTCTGACTTTGTTCTGTGATCAGCCACACTTAAACGTTTATGGATGTGAACGGATGTCCTGTCAGCCCCATAATAGAACCCAAATTGCAAATAATTGAGCACCTACTTTGCTTAATTAGGCTTGCTGAGTTCATTATGGGGACCTTGATGCACTTCTCTTAACTAAGTGTGTTATGGGGTCATTTTGCTGGATCGGGGTCTCAGTTGTGACTCAGGAAGAAAAAAGACCTGGTTAAAAAACAGGGATCTGCCTGCACTGCAGTCACAGCAATAGTTGCTGTGAATCCTGTGGTCAGCGAATCCCAGTCAGCCTTAAGTGAGCTGATTCGGGTACCAGCACAGATCTTGCTATGGCAGCACCAAGCTCCGGCTGATGTGAAGCCGGGCAGATTAAACCTGTGCTGTGCTCTACTCTGCAATGCAGCAGCCGGGCTTCCCACGGCAGCCGAGCACGCTGGCTGAAAACGGTACAGGTTTCAGGCTTCTCACAGCGCACTGCTCAGGTCTTCACTTTTAGAGATAGTTGTCCTTAGTGATGGACGCCAATTTTTAGCCTGACCTATCTTCTGATGGAAATACTTTCTAGGGATGTAGTAGTCTTTTCTGCATGGGAGAGTCTCATAGATTTTGTTACAGTTAACAGGCTCCATGAAAAGTTGCAGCTATATTCTGTGAATAATTGTTTTTTCAGCTTGGCTGCTATTTTGGATGCAATAAAATATAACGTGTGTGTTAGTGTTTCTTCTCTTCCTGCTTGTTCCCTGACTGGAACAAGGAGTACTACAAAATTCACGTTCTTCTACACAAAATTGCCCGTTCAGAGCTAAATTCACAAAACTGTCTGAAGATGGGAAACTGTGTTTGCTTTTCAAAGTGATTCGTGCCTTCATGTTGGACAGTTTTGTCCTTTGCCTGGTGAGGTAAGCCCATGATTCCTGTTCCCAGTGAAAGATCACCCAGCACTCGGCTTTGCTGGTTGTGATGGCACTGTTTCACGTTGCATAAACATGAGTGAAATGCTCACCAAAGCAGAGGTGGGACCAAGTATGACCCTTGTCAGATGAGTCATTTGGCCTTGCTTCAGCTTGCCTGTGGTTGATGAGACAACTGATGGACTTTACAGTGCAGCCTTATGCTAAGCAGGTAACAGTCAGTCTTCCTCCAGTACCATGGGAGCTTGCTTGGTGCCCAGATGCTGGGAAGCTAGGGAAAAAGCCGTTTTTTTCCAGTCCTCAAGATGACTTCTCCTGGGCAGGGGTGAGTCCAGTCTGAGTCTCAGGTACCTTTCTCCTCTGGTGATCTTGAGTTTTTAGCTCCTCACCTGATGATCCTCAGGACAACACTTTACCCAGATCAAAAATCTGTACCAAAACCCACAGCAGATGAAGCAGGACTGGCTCATTGCTTTCCAGAACTTTGGGTTTATGGGGAAACTGAGGGATTGCATCTCAGCTGTCCTCTCTTTTGTACTCTCCTATGGGAAGTATTAGGAGGCAGACAGCAGCTGCATCACTTTTTATGGATGCTGATAAATCAAGAAAAATCAGTGGTGTTCACATGTAACAAATGTAAAAATGCAGTAAGATCGGTTCTGTCCTCTAGAGAAACCTTATTTGCTACAGAATACGCATTTGGTCTTCAACATATTTCTTTCAAAATTCTTTCTGTAGATGAGATAGTTATTTTTCCATTCAGTGAAGTAGAACAAACCTCACCTTTTGGACTGAAGGCAAGAGAGGAGTGTGAAACGATTAAAACAAAGTTATAAAAATAAACTACCTTGCAGCAGACCATGGTTTATTTTAATAAACCTTCTCCTGAGTTGCATTAAAAGATCTTGTTTTTAATTTCTCATGTAAAATTGCTTAAAATTCAATGATTTGTTCCACTTTTACCTCTAAAACATTTTTTTGGAATTAATGTTGTATAAGTCTTTTTTACCCCAAACACTTTATTATTTCTTCATTTTTCACATTTTATAAGATTTTTTTAAAGTAACCACTAATTTTGCATGTGTGCTATAAAGCCTTAAAGACGGCAGTTCAGAACTTGTGAAACTGTGAAATGTTTAACGTTTATCTGAAGAAAAGAAGCACTCATCCCTTGACATCCGAAGAATCTTGACTTGGTGTCAAGCATATCTTAATCAAGGTGAACATGACTAATAGTAATAATAGTTATTATTTTTTCTTGTTCTGGGTCCAAGAGTATATAGCTAGTGGCTAAACAGCTTACACACGCTATTACTTTTTGTTGCCAGCATCCTGGCTTTCCTGAGAGGATACAGAGTTTGGGAAATGCAGTAATATATCCTGTGTTTGATTTATGTTTATATATATATATTTGTATATATGCAGAAAGCGTGGCCTTTCTTTGAGGAAGTTGACTATAAAACTAACTTATTACAAAACCTTGTTTGGCCTATAACGAGCAGCAGCACTTTGCTCATACACTATCTTGCATTTAATCTGTATTACGTGTCTTGTTCCATTCCGTTCCATTTATTTTATAAAAGTACTTTGGGCGGTGTTATTTGGTATATACAGAGTAATGCAAGCTGTTTTAAAAATGTGTATCTAAGGTTAGAGATGAAAACATTTTTAGATACTATAATCCTTTGCATTTGCAGTAAGGCTGTATTCAGAAATAACGAGTAGATTTTTTTGTTTAACCTCAGTACTTTTATTACCCAACACTTGTGAGCAGCCGGGTGAAATCTCTATGTTTTCATTATAGATTGCTTAAAGGCATTTTACAGAACAACAGAGAGTATTCTTTATCTGTTTGTTCCCCTGTTTAGCATATACGTGGTAAAGCCTTGTAGGAAAAAGTAATCAATCAGATTTATAAATTAGTCATTTTTTAATTTGGTATGCGACAGATTTTTGCAATATAAGCTTCAGGTTTTGCCAAGGAAAATAATTATTTCTTTATAATGCTCATCTGTGCATCTAGGTAAGACTGTAAGTACAACTTTGCTGCTCAGACCAGAAGTCCGTCCAGCCCATCTGCTTGCACCTGACACTGGGGAGTGGCCAGCAGCAGATGCTTAGGGAAAGAGTCAAAGAAAACTTGGCTGGCCAACCTGGTAATAAAAGCTTTAACATAGAAAAGATGGGGGAGATTCCTCAGCAATCGAAGTGGTGGACATGGCAGGCATACCAAGGGCCTGGGGTGGTGGGAACAGAAAGGCCCTGGCAGTCAACAACACTGGATCAACAACAGGGCTGAAGTAGAATCAGCTGAAGCATAGGCATGTAAAATAGAAAGTGCCTGTGGGACAGCCCTTTCGTGGAAAGCTCTCATGCCCTTTCTGGGGAAGCAGCATGCTCAAGTGCCTCTTTAAAAAAGCCCCCCCCACTAATTCCCTCAGCATGGGAAACAAACAGGAGGAATGTGTGTGGATGTGTGTGCAGTTAGAGGGCTATAACCTGACTGGTGTCATGGAGACATGCTGGGATAGCTCACACGACTGGAGTGCTGCAGGCGAGGAAGGGGACTCGTCCTTCATGTGAAACAGCAGCCAGGGAGCAAGGAGCTCTGCTGTGGGGATGGGGGTGTGCGCCAGCTTAGCGCTTGTGAGTCAGGATTGGTAGGTAAACCAACATGGGTGATGCTGTAGTGAGTGTCTGCTATAGGCCGCCTCATCAGGAAGAAGTAGATGAGACCTTCAGACAACCAGAGGTAGCCTCACATTCGCATGCACTGGTCCTCATGGGGGATGTCAAAGCACCTTGATACCTGCTGGTGTGCAACACAAAGCAACAGTTTTGTGGCACAGGTGATCCGGGAGCCAATAAGAGGACATGCTTCGCTGGTTGTCATACTTAGAAAGAAAGAACGAAAGGCCAGTTAAGGATGTGAAGGTCAGGAGGAGCCTTGACTGCAGGGGCCATGAGATGGTGGAGCTCAGGAGCCTGAAGAGAGGGAGCAGGGCAAGAAACGGCATCACAGCCTTAGACTTCAGGTAGGCAGGCTTTGTCCTGTTTAGGGATTTGCTTGGAAGAATCAGATGGTATCCCATGGCCCTGGAGAGAACAGCAATCCAAGAGAGCTGGTTGATCGTCAAGGATCACCTTCTCCAAGCTCTAATTTGATTCATCCCAACAAGCAGGCAGCCTGCATGGAGGTGAATAAGGAGCTCTGGACTAAACTCAAACATAAAAAAGGAATATACAAGAGCTGGAAGCAGGGACAGGTGATCCAGAAAGAGTAAGAGACACTGTCCGATTGTGCAGGGTTGGGTCAGGAAAGCCAAAGTCCACCTGGAGCTGAATCTGACTAAGGATTGGAAGGGCAACAATAAATGTTTTTTGAAAGTGCACCAGCAGTAAAAGAAAGACTAAGGAAAATGTGGGCCCACTGCTAAATGCTGCAGGGCCACTGCTGACAGAGGACACGGGAAGGACCGAGGTACTCAATGCCTTCTTCGGCTCAGTCTTTTCTAGTAACGCTGGCCTTTAGGAATCCCAGGTCCCTGAGACCAGTGGGAAAGTCTGGAGCAAAGATGACTTGTGCTTAGTGGGGGATGATCAGGTTAGGCAACGCTTAAACTTGGACGTGAACAAGTCCATGGGGCCTGATAGTTTGCATCCATGAGTGCTGAGGGAACTGGCTTATGTCATTGTGAGGCCATTTGGTTGTCTTTGGAAGATCATGGGAACTGGGGAAGGTTCCTGACAGTGAGAGAAAAACAAATGTCACTCCTGTCTTCCAGAAGGGCGAGGAGGAGAATCTGGGGAACTACAGGCTGGTCAGCCTCACCGTGATCCTGGGGAAGGTGGTGGAGCAACTAATCCTGGAAATCATTCCCACACACAAAGGACAAGAAGGTGATCCAGAATAGTCAGCATGGATTTATGGAGGGGAAATCATGCTTAACCAACCTGACATCCATCTACAATGATGTGACTGGCTTGATGGGTGGAGAGCAGTGGATGTTGTTTACTTTGACTTTAGCGAGGCTTTTGACAATCTCTTATAACATCCTTATAGACAAGCAGATGAAGTAAGGGTTAGATAAGTGAGGAGGGTGGGAAAATGGCTGAATGGCTAAGCCCAGTGGGTTGCAATCAGTGGCTGAAATTCGGTTGGAGGCCAGTCACTAGTGTAGTACCCCAGGGGTCGATATTGAGTCCAGTATTGTATAACACCTGCATTAATGACCTGGAGGGTGAGGCAGGGTGCACTCCCAGCAAGTTTGCATAAGATAAAAAAACCTGGGAGAAGCAGTTGATACACTAGTTGGGTGTCATGCTATTTAGAGGGACCTTGACAGACTGGAGAAATGGGCCGACAGGAACCTCCTGAAGTTCAAAAGGCAGAAAATGCAAGGTCCTGCATGTGGACAACCCTGTGCACCAGTACAGGCTGGGGGCTGCCCAGCTGGAAAGCTGCTTGGCAGAAGAGGACCCAGGGATCCTGCTGGACACCAAGATGACAATAAGGCAGGAAGGTGCTCTCATGTCAAAGGCCAACAGCATCCGGGGCTGCATTATGACCAGTATTGCCAGCAGGTTGAGGGAGGTGATTCTTCCTCTCTGCTCAGCACTGGTGAGGCCACATCCAGGACACTGGGTCTGGTTCAGGGCTCCCCAGTACAAGAGAAACATGGACGTACTGGAGTGAGTCCAGTGCAGGACCACAAAGATGATTAAGAGACTGAAGTATGAGGAGAGGCTGAGAGACCTGTGACTTCCACCTGGAGAAGAGAAGGCTAAGGGGGATCTTATCAATATGTATAAATACCTGATGGGAGGCAATGAAGAAGAGGAAGCCAGGCAGGGAAAGAGGAAATGGGCACAAATTAAAGCACATAGAATTCCATCCAAACACAAGAAAAAGCTTATTTTCTGTGAAGGTGATCAAACATCGGAACAAGTTGCCTAGGGAGGCTGGGAAGTCTTCACCTTCAGAGGTATTCAGAACCCAGCTGGACACTGTCCTGGACAACCTGCTATAGGTTACCCTGCTTGAGAAGGAGGTTGGACTAGATGATCTTAAAAAGTCCTTTCCAGCTTCAATTACTCTGTGATTCTGTAACTTCACTGATACATTTTCCCATCTTCCAGCAGTCTGTTAGTGTGAGGCTTCCTGTGCAGAAGTTGTATCTAAAGGATGTGTTTGCATTTTGACCAGAAATTGGTTGACTGTTGTTAAGTGTATTTAGAGGGCCGTGTTTATAGATCTTTCTACATATGATACTTCTACTGATGTTGCATGTAGAATGAGACACAGGATGATGGTAGACTTAACGCCCCAAAACTTCTGTTACTGAATCTTTCATTGCTCTTATCAATTCATTTGCACTAAAGCTACTACAGACTTTGTCAAGAAGATCCTATTGTTTTAGACAATGTTGAGTTGGAAGCCCATGTAAATTAAGCAGTACTGCATGATGTTTCCAGGGACAAGAACTTGACGGGGCCTTACGGATGAATTGTTAGAATGGTCCTTGGCGTGCTTTTGCATGTGCCACTTAACACTTTCCCAAACAAATCCTGGCCATAGGTTGGGATTTGGCATGGGCCGTGGTCTCTCCCCACAAGTTTTTTTGGACACAGCATCTTCTGTTGTGGATGTTAAGAGAATAACTACAGTGAGAACTACAGTGCAGTAATAATGTTGGCACAGGCTGTTCTGTGCTGCTTGCTCTCAGTGCCAGCGAACAGCCTCTGGCGTAATTAATTTATTAGTATTGCCATAGTGACAGAAATGTTCTCAGGCCAATATTGCTTGCATATTATTTGGAAATACATAACAGGGAGGTGGTGGATACTGGGAGTATTTTAGTCCATTTCCAGAACAAGACTGGTTATCTGTTGAGAAATACCTGGGGAACGAAAAATGTGTAAGTACTTGGAGAACACGCCTGTCTTAGTTAAACTCCATTTTCAGTTTTCACTATGTATGAATATCCATTTTTGTCAGTAATCCAGCTGGCTGAAGCTATTTTTTGCCAAAGGAGAGTTTCTGTTTCCTAGAGAATCCATGTTAAAGAAGTTATTTCCTTTCAAGGCCTGATAACGGATACTTTAAACACATGCTGTGTAAACTTGAAAAGTTGCACTATATTGTCATTGCATCTTACAAAGTGTGCCGTGTGTAATGTTATTACTGAACTGCTTTTGAGGCTTTGCATTGGTTAAAAATTGCATGGCAGCCCACAGCCACTGTGGCCATCCACAAAGGTGATGCCTGTCAATACCTACTTTGGTGTCATACCTCCTGACAGGGCTAGGTATACTTAAAGGAGAAATTTATCATCTGAATGGCAGAGAGAGACAGTGAATGGTTTGTTCTCAAGCTTGATTTATGTGCCATTGTATCTTGCTTGGCACCTTATTGTTGTAATGAATTATTCCTTTAAAGCTGCTTAGAAGACCTTAGAAATTCCTTTAAGATACACAGGCAGGTGTGGGCTCTGTATTTAGTCTCACAATTAGTTATACCATACTTCTGTTAAACGTGAGCAAATCTGCAGGACTTTTCTGTGGAAATTAACCCTTGTCATCGAGGCAGAAAATGCCTTCTGGTTACTTAGCAATTGTATTACAGAGGAGATCCAAAATATGGCTGTCTGCTTTTGATTGTTGTGAGCAAGGTTGTGGCATTTTACGCTTTTGGTATGTGAAAGTAACCAAATCATTTGTAGCACCATGGGTTGCAAAGCAAAGGGGTGTAGAAGCTTCATCCATCCAGAAGCTTCAAAGGAAAGCTTCATTTGCTTTCCATGTATGATTTATCATCATCTGTAGCTGACTTACTGAACAGAGCAGCCAAGCAATACTTTCTAGCTGATACGTTCCGATATTTATGGTTGAATTTAATCTGATCTAAGATAAGGCAGGATAAGCCTATATCCAGTATATTATCCGGTATCCAGTACATTAAAAACAGTGAGTCAGAAAAAGCCCTCCCTGAGAAACAGTGAATAAATTTGTGCCGGTAGTGTTTTTCTAACTGTGATAGGTCTAGAAATAGAAGTCAGGCAGTGCTTTTTAGCAGAGGTAGTATCTTCTACTGGGACGACAGAGGTAGTTTGGAAAAAAACAAAACAAAACCAAAAACATGCTTTTGGGCAACAGGGTTTTCTGGTTAAAAGCTTGCTTGTTTTTCCAGCTTCATAAACTGCTCTAGTAACTTGTTATTAGCCAAACTGGTACTCAGAGGATTTTTTTGTGCCTAGAAGCTTATCTTTTTTCATTTACTGCCATTCTTACAAAAGATACCATTCCTGCCTAAATAGATAGGTACAATATAGCCTTGCTGTGAAGCAGTGTGCGTCCCAGTATACCTGCAGCTTGGTTAGAGGGTGATGAATTTGTTACAGGTAATGTCATTCATTATAGAGCATCCATAAAGAGATTTGTTCATAAGGATCTGAGCACTCCCCAGAAGTGCATTAGGCGATTGCTGTTGGACTTTGGGTCTGTCATCCTACGTACTGGCTCGGGGGACAGGAGCACACCGGGGAGTGTGCGGCTGGGGTTGCCACTGATGCAGATGAGCTTTGCTCCTGAGCTGGCTGGACTAGGAACCCATTTCATCATTCAGATGGAGACAAAAATCATTTTAGAGGTTTCCACCAGTAGAAGACAGAGGCAAGTTGGAAGCTGCTTGTCTTACAGCTTCTCCTCGGTGGATGTGCTTCCCCACAACTTGAGGACCTAGCTCCCAGTCATTAAGATCTCAGCACTAATTTGAAAAGACTCTGAGAGCTTGCTGCTAGATCCAAGGACATCAAATACCTGCCATACCAGCCTTACTGCCCAGGCTTGGAGGACACCATGCACTGTGGGATCAAACTCTACATGCAGCACCCAGGCCTTCAAACTCATGAAGGCAGCCCTCAGGGGAGCCGTCTACCTCATCATCTCCTGGCCAGCTGGATTTAAACACTGGCATGGTGCTCTGAACTCATCAGCATGAGTTCATTCCGTCCTGCAGGACCACTGCAGTACAGTCTGTCTGATCATGGTGTAACTGAGAAATGTCACAGCAGGTGACAATGAGAGCAGCACGTTGGATCGTCATTTGCTGTTTATGGCCTTTGTAGACACCATGAAATAAGTCTTCTCTATATTCTTCTAAGACTGTAAATTGGGATGGAGGTAATTTTCTTTCCTGAGATCAGGTCATTTGTCTGTGATATCACTTTTTTGGCACAGAAACATGTACCGCAACACTTAGCTCTTACGTGTATCAAAGTTGAGCTTTCAGAGTCTGGTCCAAAATTAGGAAGGACAAAATGCTGTATCAAACCTTGTTGTTTTCCAATCCAAGCATGGAGTGTACTTACACAAGATAATTAGTATGCAAAAAACGCTAAATATAACCTTTTCTTTTTTCTTTTTTTTTTTTTAATACAGAGTCCTATTGAATGGAGGGCAGCACTTTTCCATATTTAGTAAATATTGCTTGTGTTGCTTTGTGCTCAATCCACCAGCATCATCCATATGACAATAATTATACAATATAAGCTTTATTAACGATTTCACATTTATATGATGGGTCTCCTTGCTTTGTAGACTCATCTGCTTTGAAGTTGCTTCTGGTCAATCATTAGCTACTCCCATATCTATGCCTACTGAAGAATTCTGGTTTTATGTTTTAAAGGACATGTCTTTTTGGCTCAAGCCCCAGCCATTTTATTTCTTTAGTTTCACAGTTTTTATAGTACAGTCTGTCATCCAATTTAATATTTATCAGTAGTAATAACTGACTGCCGGGGTATTTTCAACACTAATTCCGGGTGTCTGTACACTGGATAGTCCTGCCTTCAGAATTACTAAGCAGACCAGGCAGGCAGACACTTTGGCTGTAACTTGTTTGCTCATTTATATACAGAAGAATGGAGATGAATAGCTAATTTTGCTGCAGAGAGTTGTCTGCTCTGAATCTCAAATGCTCCATATTTTGTAACACCAAGAGCCTGATCAAACCACTGTGGCAGCCTTCCACTGGTAGAAGGGATTAATTGTTCCAAACTTCCTTTTCTTTATCCCCACCACCCCAACTTTCAGTAAAAAAATATGAACAATGATTTGGAAAGCAAATTAAATACTTCCAGCATGGCTGACTTAAATTTCTTCAAAAGATTACACTGGAAGTGTAGTCTTGCCTGAAGAACCAGAAAGGAAAGCTCATGCAAAGGCGAAGGAAGGCAAGCACCAGCAGAGAACCTGGAGGTGCAGATTTTCCCAACTGGATTGTGCCGCATTGTTTCACTCTAAGGGATTGATTTGACCCTAACAGCATGTAAAATGCAGGTTTATGCCCAGCTGTTCAATACGGAAGCTGCATTGCTGCCTCAATTTAACAAGAGCTGTGCAAAATGGGAATGAGAACCCAGTCTTCTGATTGCCCTTAGTTGCAGCTAAGAGGAGATCTAAGAGGGAGAGACAGGTTTTGTTCTTGCAGAAAGTGTTCAGTTTGTGCTCATGTTTTATTTCATCTGGCAACAAGTATGCAGCTTTAGGATTGGATTAGTGACAGCTTTTCCTCCAAGGATCTGGGCTCTACTGTAGACGATTTCCCAAGCAGCTGTGAGAAAAAAGGATGCCGGTGGCTGTACACTGGAATCTGTACACAGGGACTGTGCCTGGGCTTGAGTGTGCTGAAATTATTAGATCCCTTTAAAGTTACAAGTTATTTTGGTCTTGTTACAGTGAGTTTACAGTGTCTCACCTACATTTTAGTGGGAAATGTCCTTTCAGTGTGACCAGAAGTACAGGGAATGCAGATTGATCGAGCACACTGAAGCCAGCAGTGTTTGATGGACAGTGAGATAATAACCATTTCCAAGGCCTCACGATGTTTCTCTGCTTCCCACAAACACCGCCTTTGTCTTGCCTGGGCTGAGCTTCACTCAGGCTGCAGTAGACTCAGAAAGGAATTAATTGTTGATTGATGTTTCCACTAAGCTGTAAGAAAGCATCCTGGTAGGAGAAGAAAAAGTTATTTTTGTGTCAGTCTCTGGGAGGAGGCTGAAAGGAGATTATGGAAGTTCTGGAGATTTCTAGAAAGTTTTCGTTGTAATCTTTCCTGCACTGAGAGTCTGTAATGTCACAGGTATAATGTGGAGTGTTCCCAGTAGTCCAGAAGTTTGCGCATTTCCTCTTGGCAGTAGTGGCACTTTTCCCACGCTACACACAATTAGAAGGAATCGAGGAATTTGCTGATGAGTGGCTTCTCCTCTGATTTCATCTCTACCAACTCTCCTTTCCTTCCCATTCCTCCTTCTGTTGCATGGTTTGACTGTTAAAAAAGTCACCCCGGACTTGATGTGCTCATATTCCTTGGGGTTTTTTTCCTCTCCCATCAGTCTTCAAAGGTTGTATATATGGCCTATGGTTTGGTTGGTACTTGGGTTTTGGGAAACTATAATGGTCAGACATAATGTCCCCTGAATTGCTGATGTTTTAATGGATCTTATTTTTTCCAAACCAGAGAATAACTTGTAAACCATGTTCTACAAGGCTATCAATCTGATTGAAAATGTTAAAACTTTTCCAGCATCGGTTCCATATGTTTATAGAGATTTTGATAAAACAGTGAGTAGGTTACTTACCCATCACTGGAGAAGACGTGTTGTTTTCTCTTGACAGATTTTAGGAAATGGTAGAGTGAGCTTCGCCTTTTTTAGTTCCAGTTGTTTTAAACCAATTGTAAGAATGTATGACTCCTGTTTCAAAACAGAACTTGGAGAGTAATTTTATTTCCGGATGTGATAGATGTTTTCTCTCCTGCCCCCAAATGTGAATTGTATGGGTTTTGAAGTTAAACTGCTTGTCAGAACTGAGTAAAACTTCCCTAATTAGTCTGAGTTCTTGATTTCTGGAATAATAATAATTTGATTTGCATATTTTGTCAAATAAAAATGTCATATGATTAAATGATGAAAATTGGTTCCATTTATAGACTAGAGTATATGTGATCTGAAAATACAAAGGTTGGTTGTGTGAGTAAGTAAAGATGTCAAGGAGTGTTTTTCTTTTGAGGAATACGTGCTTCCTACATATGCTGACCTCTTGGTCTATTAAAAAAAGGGTCTACTAAATGTCCAACAAATTATTTCCTACTTGCACTTTGTAGGCTGTGACATGACCAAGAAGGTACCTAGTTTCTGGAGATGTCAACAAAGATATTATATATGTGTGTGTATGTACATTTGTGGTGTTTAATGGACCACAGGTGAAGGAGGCGATGACCACCGTGAAGTCGGTGTGGTTTGGTGGGAAGGTGTTGGCCGGCAGGGGCTGCGGGGGGATGGCAGAGCAGGGGGACACGTCCCCAGAGTTAGGGCTCAGGGTGGCGTGGAGGCATTATGACCTCCATCTGGTGGCTGAACTCTGAAAATAGGGGATGTCCTTCTGGGCTGGGGTCAGTGTTGCCCCTGGAGCTCCTGGTCGTATAGATGCTCTAGTGGAAGGGTCCATCAGAGGCATCAGGCTTAGAGCAGCTCTTCTGGCCATGCATGATTTAAACTGCTGCTTGGAAATACTGGGGGCCGGACTCCCGTTTCAGCCAAAGTGTGTTAGGCTGCTCTGACATCACTTTATATGCCACGTAAATTAAAATACAGGCCTCCAGTCCCTCCGGAGCAGCAGGCCTAAGACATCAGGTTTGGCTCAGCTTTTCATTCCTTGGTGCAAATGCTCTTTACTTTTATAGCAGACATTTAAACCCAAAGTTCAGTATGCTTTGTGTGGACACTAAAATGGGGCCACAATATATATGGTAAAGTGTCGAGGGTTTAACGGATATAATTGTGCAGGGGTTTCCCTCTTTTGCTATGCCATGCAGTTTAAATTCTGCCCTATGTTTTAAAGGCCACTATGGTTCAGTGATGTTATGTGAAAATTTAAGTGCTTTGGGCCAGGAAGTGTGATCTAACTATAAAACGTTATTATAGAATACCCAGCTTAATTGAGACATAGTAAATTGGGGACTTCTTCACTGGAACGTTTCCTACAAAATTGATTTATCCTGATGGTAGAGACTGCAGCTTAATGGGGGATACCATTGGCCTAAATTTAGCTACTGCTATGTAGTCAGAGCATGTCACGAATGATGTTTTAACAAGCGTGTATTTCAGGACTCTGTTATTTTCTGTTCTATTTTGGTTTTGAGGGGTTTTTTTTGGTTTTTTTTTTGGTTTTTTTTTTTTTTTTTTAAAAAAAAAAAAAAAAAGCCTTGCTGAATATAGTATGGCCACCCAATAGTGCTCCTTTTGGCGCTTACAAGATAAACCGATTTACGTTCACTGCCAATGGTTCAAATCCATCCTTGTTCTTAAGTTTAAGAAGATAAGAAATGAACATATTTCAGAACATTAGGGCTTATTTTCTTCAATTTTGAGCTGTTCTGTGAATCTGAACAGTGTATGTACAGAAAGAGAGGCTACCGTTTGTATCCTGTATTACAGTAGGCTGAAAATATGTGAAGGAGCAGTGACCAAGATTTGGTTTTAATTGTACTTGCCTGTCTGAAAGTCTGAGTCTCTAAAGTCTTTGTTTCAGCACTGTATTTAAAGTTAGAAATGCAACAGTGTTGTTTTTCATCAAAAAAATCAATATAAAAAATACTTTTTGTATGTTTTCAGTTCTGAAACTTTGAAGGCCTTTTATTATGTTTTTCATGAGATTGGACTTTGCAGAGTTTGTCGTCTTTAAGATTTCAGAAGACAGTGCTGTGATTGTGGCTTAACCAAAATGCCAAACCATCTGTAGCATTGTTCTGAACTCCAACATAAGGATCGTCATAGTTCGGAATTAACTGAAAACTGTAAGTCTGATAGAAGTTAATGATAAATATAGAAGTTCACAATAAATTCTCCCTGATACGCAGGAGAGGCAGCTCTTCTAGACCGCTGGAGCTGTTGCAGGTGTCAGTAACCCTGGCTGTGTTGTGCTCCGTATGTATGCTCCTGTCAGATCTCATGGGGCTGGTTGTGACAAGAACTCTCTTTTTTGATGCCCTCTGTGGAGATTAAAGGGAAAAGTGAGCTCTCAAGACCTTGCAGAATTGCTATTGCAGAATTGTTATTTTTATAAATGTCTCAGAGATGTTAAGTGGAGTTCAAAGGTGAAGCTTGTAGAACTTAATCATCTATCACTAGAATTAATTTTTAGAAAGTTCAGACATTAAGCATGTTTATGCCACTTAACTGTCTCATATTCTTTGTTAAGAGTTTATTACATGTATAAAGACTGCATTTTTCATAAGATTGTGACAATTATAATGCGATGATAATTAAACTTGAGTTTTATGTGCTCTTTTTAAAATGCAAAAAGGCTGTATTAAAATCTTCATTTCTGCCTCATCAAAATTAAATGCCTATTTAGAAACCTAGAAGCTCTACTGTATTATTTACAATAGGAAAAAGAGAAATACAGTATGTGCTGCATATGTTGCAGAAGAAATTTCATTCCTTAATTCAGTCATTTGTTACATATTTCTCAAAATGGTAAATTTGTCTTAAAAAAATATTTGTGGTAGGTGAAGAATAGTAGAAGAGCAACATGCAGTATTAAAAGAGAAAATATCTCCAAATAGCTTTCTTCTGTGGTTTTATCATTTTGTTCTGCTGATGAGACACTGGTCTGTGACTGTTGCTATGTAGACAAGAGTTACCCAGCTCGCTCTGCCTATCCATTTCTTGTTTTATTTCAGAAGTCGCAAAGGTTTGTTTTTCTCAGTGTCTTAAACTTCACGGGAGCTTCACCTAAAATTATGATTCCTGTTAGAAACTCCTAAAGTGAACAAAAAGTTTCGCTGTGTTGGCAGATTACAGAATAAACTTTTATATTAAGATGTATCAATTATCTTGTATATATTTGGTAGATTAGTAATATTTCTAAAGTTGGGTTAGACATTGGCTGATTATTAACGGGCTCAATAAATTCCTGTGTTTTGCATGTAGGACTTTGTGATCAGTATTTGTTATTCTGTTGTACTGACTCAGCCACTGCTGTGGGACAAAGTATCCCAGCTTCACCTGGGTATACACCCTTCTCCTTTTCGAGTCCCTAACATAACATTTTCTTTCACTTTCTTACACTTTGAAATCAAAGTGTTTCACTAAAACCCACGACCTTCATTCCGTGGTGTCTGAACTCCCGTTCTGGCACATTTTGTTTGCCTGCCTTGTTAAGAGCTTCCCCTGTCTGTTTACAGTGATTTGGGACTTCTGGAGATGAACAGGGAGATTTGATGTGCTGATCAGCCTGGCTGCAACTTCCATTATTTATTTTATTTTATTTTATTTTATTTTATTTTATTTTATTTTATTTTATTTTATTTTATTTTATTTTATTTTATTTTAATTTTTCCTAAGGTTACTGTAAATGACACTTGCGTTTGACTTTTTTCTGTACCTGTAAGTAGAGGGTCTCTGTCTGAATAGGCTTCCCTAGAGCAGCTGTCAACCCAGTTTAACCCCAAGGAGTCTGTTTTGAAATGTCAAATATTGCCTTTTAGCTCCTTTACCTCTTGAGGAAGCTTGCTGGCAGTTAGAAATGCAAGGAGGTAATGTTCTTGTACATCTTTACTATGCATACTGTCTTTAATAATATTTATATAAATACTGTCAAACATAATGGATTAGTAGTTGAGCATTTTTTTCATATATAGGTAAGTGGAAATTACCCACAGGCTTTAGCGAAAGCCTTTTGGATGTAATGAAGCTGAAATATGATCACCAGCACCTCTAATTTTGAGGTTTATAAAATACCCCGTGGTTACTAGAAGTGCTGTCACTTAGAAACATTAGCAACTTACTTTGAAATGAAATAGTAGGCCCAGAAAAATCATTCAGCTGTGTTGTGCTAAAGTAGAGCAAATAATCTATCAGGGAAAAAAAAAAAAGAAGATCAAACATACCTTTTTTTTTTTTTCTTCTTTCTATATCCCAAGTTTAATTTTTGCATGACAGCTCTATCTGGCAGCCTCACCTCCCATCAGTGCAATCTGTCATTTTGGATTATTTCAATTAAGTTCTCTTTCTCATTTTGCGTTTGCTGAGGAGTCGTAATGGCATGCTCCCAGATCAGCAGTCAAGAAGAGTGATCCTCTCTATTTGTATGTTGTTAAAAGAAAGGGGAAAGAAAGAGATGGTTCTCCGCAGTTGTTAGAGAATTAGAAGGTTTGCTTTGAAGACTGACGGTGAAGGCTTACTTACAGAATGTGAAGGTTTGATTTTAGGGCTTTTATGATTTGTTGTGAAAACCTTTTAAAGTCATTCTGTACACCTTGGTTGCTTGTAGATCGCTTTCACTTTATGTAAACCCGCTTCTGCTGGCTGGCTGGAGAAGGAAAAACTTTTTCTCTCACTCTTTGCTTCAGTGCAGAAGTTGGACTTCTTTGTAAAAGCACAGCACCTTTCTAGACTGTGTTTAAGTTTCCAGGGAAGAGAATTGATGCCTGACATGGGAAACTGGAGACGGCTTATTCTACTGACGTGCTGATTGCTTCTCCATGTGCCTCTGAACCTAGAGAAACTCACATTTCCAACTGAGTTTTTAACTGGGTTCCTGCGCTGCCCTTTGCTGAAGTCAATTCTCCAACCTGCTTCCGAGTGCTGACAGCTGTACCCACCAGAATGATATAGTAGTTTATATCCCTGAAGCTTTAAATATGTGATCGTGGATAAAATAGGCAACTGCAGTATTGAGTACCCACTTTGCATATGCTAACCTGTACGTTGCTGCTTTCACCTGATGTTTAGTTTTCACCTGAGAAAAGCTGTTTTTTGCTGAAGAGATGATAGGTGAAACGCGGGGTTGATGAAGGGCTGACTTCGGTTCAGGAGCCCTCCAATGTAAACTGTGGAAAGGAAGGAAATCAGTACATAATTCAGAGCCCTTTGGGGACCTGCTCATCCATTCAATTGCTGAAGGAATGAAGAAGATTAAGTTCAAAAGAAACAAATGTGTTTTACTTCTGTTGTGAGTGCTTATCTCCATATGCTCAAAACTACTGAGCTACCAGGAGTTAGGCAGATACAGAGATGCTGAAGCAGGGGCTTTGGTATTTCAGCTGTTTGTTCATGCTAAACCCAGCTGTACCAAGGGGGTTACAATGGGCATGTTAAATCTGGATGCTCTTGTCTTACCATGTTATCAGGGTACCCACACTCAGCATTTACAGAGAATGACACATGCCTCCAGCCTTGCACCAGACCAGATTTTTTTTTAGTCAGGAGCTTTCCTAATCTAATCAGCACCTCAGAAGCTATTGCCATGGTGTTTCTCCTCCCCCTTTCTTTTTTTTTTAATATTTCATTTGGACAAATCATTGATGTTGAGTTGGAGATGGCACCTCCTTTTCCTCGCTGCGTGAGAAACACTGGTGGCCCTCAGCCTAGATCCCTGCTGTTTGCTGCAGAGCTCGGCTAGGCAGGAGCCGACAGGTCGCTGTTGGTGGGGTTAGCGTGAAACCTCTCTAAAGCAGGATAAATAGGAATTGTTCGTTCTGTTTCCCAGAGGACCTTTTGGGCCCAAATGAATTTATTGTGTACTTGCAGTTTAGTAATCTTTTTTTTCCCTTGCCAAGTCTTTAGTTGCAACAGGGTTTATTGATGCGTGTATAGAAGGTAATGAAAAGCTAGATTTCAGCTCATCTTTAAAGCCCTCAATGTAGTTCACCATCCTAAATGGAGCTGCTCAGATCACATAAAGAAAAATGTCTTTTGTGGGAAAAAGACAAGGTGTACTTCAGATCCTACCCTAGTAAATGTGAGAAATTCCTGCTTTGGAGGAGAAACAGTAATTCTGATTTCTAACGAAAACAACTTGCATGATGTCCTTCTTGAAGGACCTGGGCCAGGCAGGTGGCCGAACACCCTGCCTCCCTGAGCTGTACCACCAGCCTGTGCTGCACACGTGAGAGCCAGCTTGCTGAAAGGCTCCTTCCAGGAAGGAAATGTCAATGCCTTGGTGGGATCCTAAATCTCTATTCCAGGAAAAGGCAAGGCCCAGTTGGTGGTGTGTTTGGGACCCTTGGAGTAACCTGCTGATGTTAGTCCCAGCGTTTTCTGCTGCCTTGCTCCCTCCGATGGTGAGGTTGCCCTGTGCCCACGCAGCCCCAGCACAGGGTTTGCCCTGGAATCACATGTGGGAGGCAGTTGGCTCTTCATTCACAGTCTAGTACATATGAATAATTTGTGAGCTTCCTTTGGCTATGAAAACCTGCTCAAGCCAGGACAGTGGGCCACTGAATCTCCTTCCACACACAGGCTTCCAAACCGGGAGCATCTCTGCTGAAGCCAGCGTCATCCTGGTGGGAAGAGGTTGCCAGGAAAAAATACCGGATGCAGAAATACCATTCAGAACAGTGTGTAGCAGCATAATTGCACATTAAGGGGGGGGGGGGGGGGGGGGGGCTGTCAGTATGCATTATGTGCCATATGTGTACGGGTGCAGTTAAGCCATAGTCACTGTCAGTGCGCCAGTGTTGGCTATGCGCTTCAGGCAGTAAAGAAGGCAGAGGCTGGCATCATGCTTTGCTTACACAGGAGGCAGTTCCAGCATTCAGGTGGCCAGTGTTGCTGGGAGCTCGTATTTTCTTCCTTTGGGAGAGATTCTCCTTTGAGATTTTATTTCTAACATAGTCAAGCCTTGAAAGCCAATTTTTTTTTTTTTCCATTTTTTCACTTTTATTGTTTTGTAACTTATCTTATGATGTTCATAACGCCTCTCTGCAGGGTCCCTTCATGTCTTTCCTTCCCATCCTCTGTGGCCCTTTCTTTGCCAGGGACAATTTTCAACAAGGTGTTTCTATGCAATTGCTGCTATTTGGCTGGTGCCTGAAAAGCCCCATCTCAATACGGCAGGCAGGAAACTCAATGTTCATCATACACAAAGCTCCAGAAATGCTTGTGGCCATCCTGAGAGAAGGAAAATAAAAGGAAACCTCTCTGGCAATATATAGATACAAAATTCAAACCAATCAACTGCGAGTCTGCAGCTGGTACTTGAGGCTTATTTCCATGGGATCTTTGTAGGATTCAAGTATAGAAAGAAGAAATTGGTTCTGTTTTACCTCAAACCAGGACAGTTTTCTTCATGATATGTAGTATTCATACACAATATATGCAGATTGCAGAAGCATTCACATATTACACATGTAATATTCTCAATATGAGGGTGCTAATTGTCATTGTATAGTACACTTCCAGCATATTTCTCCCCGTGCCTGCCTGAAGCTGAGCATAAATCTTTTTATTCCTCTAAATTTGTATTCTTGTCAGTTTCATTCACTGCGATTTTGCTTCATTTTTTCTTGCTTTAGACTGCACATCATGCCCGGCAGTGGAGGAAGAGTGGATTTTCAAATTTTTTACGTGTCAGATTTCCCTGCATCCAATTTTATCAAAAAGCTGTCACCAACTTCTTCTGAAACCAGCAAACCTTTTTCTTTCTAATTACATTTTTACCATATGTTCATCCAGATGGCATATGCCAAACATTTTCTAGGGTGCTATAAAATGACCTGACTTTAGAGGATTTAACTGCTGAAGAAGCTTCTGAAAAAAAAATAGAATTGACACCGGGGCAGAAAAATAATCCTAGAAAGAAAGAAAAAAAAAATCTGATAAATCTTCCCAGTTATATTTTGTGCCTGTGATACTGGATTCTCAACATACACACCTGCATAAAAATAGTGAAAATGTAGAGAATATTTTATGGGAGTGTTAAAAGTTGCCTCCTTTTTGAACAGCTGAAAATAAAACTTTTCTGTGTTGAATATGTCTAAAAAGAACTCTGGAGCTGTGAGCGATTCTCTGGTTTGCTGCAAAATAGAGCAAAAAAGAGTTTGTCAAGCAACCAGATCCTCTGTAAAAGCAGCAATTTTACTTAGCAATGTAATGACTATTTAGGCACTTTTTTTTCTGAAATGTCATTTGCAAGTAGAAGACAGATACAGCTGATGCATGATTTTGACACTTGTGTCCTAGTTCTTAATAATTCTTGTGGGATTTCTTGGAGAAAATAAATTAACTTGAGGTATACTGAGAGGTGCCAGGAACTTGAGGAGAGAAGGAAGGAAGATTATTTTTCATATTTAGCTACTAGTTAAGATAAATAAATGAAGGTCAGTTTGTCGTCTTTTGGAGAGTTTGCGTATTTGTTCTCACCTATGACATTTTCCTTCTAACTGTCATCGTTGGTTTGATAGTCTTTCCAGATTATCAAGAGGAAAAGTATAAAATACCCTCATGTTGTTACCAATTTCCATAATGTGTCTCGAGTCTCAAGCCATTTTACTTACAGCTAATTCCTGAAGACAGGTGATAGAGTGAGAATCAAATCTACTTTCTTTTGCTGCTGCAGTAGCTTCTACCACTTCCAGTTGCAAAGGAAATTTTGAGTGCACAACCTGAGACTCTTAATAGAGTATCAACCAAGGTGTAGTTTTGGGGCAGGATGGGCAGGGTCTCCTGGTCTCAGGGGTTCAGATGGACGATTGCAAATGAAGGTTTGTTCGGTGTCCTCAACTTGCATGGGTCTTTTTGAAAACCACAACTGCAATCAACAAAGCAGATCCTCCACCTTCTCTGAGTTAATGAGACAGGATTTTAACAGTGCTCAACAATTTGAATTGCTTTTGTTATTTCTGAATTAAACCTTTCATAAAAAGTCCTTATCTCCATCCTGCTTGCCCACTTTCACTCATCAGCCCATGAGTGGTTTGACATTTCCACAGGCTCTTCTCTGTCATTGACCAGGATTACCCCTGCTGTGTCTCAAGTCAAAACAGAGTCTATTTTGTAGTTAAATCAATCTGTATACCAGAGACATTGTGACTATCTAAAAGCTAAGGATCAAAACCCTCAAAATTGAGAATTGGTGTTAACCTTTGAAGTAAATGAAACAAGCTGTAATATGGAAATACAAAATGAAACACCGAAAATGCAGCCTGTCTCCACACTGTCATGATATGATGCAACAGCCATTTGATTATGGTTAAGGTTTTTATAGTGTTTGTGGGCGTGCAGCTGCATTAAACTCACCTTGAGGTGTCACCTTTTCTGCTCTTTTTTTGGCTGTCGTAACCGAATGGAGCTAAATTTGTTTGGGTGCCTTTGTTACGTATTTCTGAAATAATGTTTATCATAACCAGGGTCACTGGATTCATGCCGTAGTTTCAGTTTCTTAGGAGAGCTGGACTCCCAAGCGTTCTCCTGTGGAAACGCAAACTCCTGCATACCAAATTTCAGCCTGCTGAGGACAGGCTTTTCTTAGCTGCCATAGGCAAACCTCTCAGAATTAGCCCACTAATCCCGAACTGTCAGGGAACGACACGTCAAAATCCAAAGGCTGAAAAAGCATTGTGCTCGGATACTTTACTTTTAATTACTAATATGCATTATTAAATCAAGCTGTCCTTTTAATTACGGTCTTTGTTTAGATATTCCTTGGGTTATTCAGCGTGTAGTTTGAATGAGGAAAATACTAAGAAGGTTTCCACAGAAAGTATTACCAAGTTAATCATTATGAAGCTAATGATCTGAAGATTCAAAGTGTCAGCTTCAAGCCATACCTCCAAGTTTCCCGAGCGTGAATTCAGGCATGCACTTGTTATGTTTGACTCCCCATAATGTCCTGGGCAGCTGAATTGTGTTTGCAGGTGCTGGCTGCCTTGTCGCAGCTGGTTAGTGTTCCCCGAGTCACTCTTCTTTCCTAGTTTTCTTCCTCCTTCACTCACTGCAGGCCCCTTTGGAGATGAGTGTGCACACCAATCTTACGCCACCCTGCCACGCCTCCATTCTGCTCCGTGTGTCGGTGCATGCACACTCAGATGCCTTCTCTTTCGTTTCCCCTGTTGCCCTCTCTTTTGAGTAGAGTAGTTACCACAGAGAGCTTTTGAGCACGAGTACTTGGAATTACACTTCCATGATTTTCCATAGCTGGTGGTTTACCTCTTGGAAGAGGCTGGTATATAAAAATCTCCGTTCAAGAAGTTCTCTAACAATTACTCTCCTTAATAATGGCATCTCTCTCACGCTGCTCACGATAAGAACACATCAGAGAAGACAGCCTTTTGTAAAGCAGAGACTCATCTCAGTCATTGGAAATAGTAGGAAATAGTAGGATCTCTTTTTGAAAAGGTGATCCAAGGGCAGCTTGTGTTTGTGTATCTGGAAAGAACAGTTCATACTTAAAATCCTAGCCTTTTTCCTTTTCTTCCATTTTTTCCTTCAGAAAAAAAAAAATATTTAGGCATAATCTAGGCACAGTACCATCTAAACATATTTTTTACTATGTTTGAAGCAAATTGGAAGTTGGCAGTGTTGGAGTTATTCTTACGTTTCACTGTTTTAAGTGATGCTCTGTGTAAGATTCCCCAAGGTGGCTGTTTTGAGTCCAAGTTTATTAGATTCTGGTTTAGAACTCTTAGCATAGTTATTCTTCAGGAGTCAATATTTTCCATGAGATGGAGATCAAATACCTCCGATTAATGCAAAAATTCAAATTAGTCTTGAACTATGGTACTACAACTGGCATCTCAATAATGGACTAGCCACAGGAGGAAGCCGCTTTGTCAACGTACATCACACGAAGCTCTGAGTATTCATCTAATCTCATCTGGGATCATATTCATATATCTTGCTGCTCTCTTGAAATACACTTCCAATGTACTGCATGATACAAGAATATCTGATGCAGCAAGCTGTGGAAGCGTGAGATGCTGAGTCTTTTTAGTTGATGTATTTGAAGGTGGATAGCCTTAAAAATCAATAAAACCTGCTGCGCCACTCAGAATCATGATGGACTGTTCTCACTGATCCTCGGGCTTAGACTTTGAATTAAGTGATGCTGTGCTGCTGCAGATTCCCAGCACAAGCCCCTGCAATGGCTGGAGCGAGGCATCCACGAGCAGAGCTGCTCATCTGAGCTAATCTCTACGTCTGCTCTTGGAATCTGTTATCTGAAGTGCAGCTGTTAGTGGGGTTTTTTGGGCGTTGTTTTGTGGTGGTTTTTTTCTTCATGATTTAGTTTTCAAACTAGACTACACAAGTACTTGAAGAGCGAGGATGTACAATGGCAGGAAAGTGATTCTCAAAGGCTCGAACGGTATTTTCAAGTTGCATTGTAAATACGGCATTTCCTCCTTGGAGACCGCCTCAGCTTGTAGTGCCCCAATTACAAAAATGGAAACAGCTATTAGGAAGGAATGATTAAATAGAACGTTTTAACTTTGTGGGAAGTTTGGTAAGGCTGTCACCTAAATGAGGTGACAAATGCAGAGTTTTTGTATTCTCTACTAAAGCAAAGTTCACCAGTTGAAATAGATAGTTTTTGAAATACCGGTGACACCTCAGAAAGTATCCCATTTGAAAGACAAAATGTTCAGATATCTAGAAGCTCAAATCATAATGGGCATTGATGGGGAGGAGGGGGGCTGGGAGGTCTTGAAGATAGATTTCATATAGAGCCTGCATAAAACTCTCTGGATTTTCTATCAGTTCTTTTGAATAAACATACTAGAAAAATATCTAAAATTAATTGACAAGAACTGGAGGAGCAGGAGGAGTATGAAGTATCAGATGTGGGGCCATACCTAGTAAAAGAAAATATATTTTCTTTGCTGACATCACCTGATGCAGGTACTAGGAGAGCATAGAGATATTCGCTTTCTCTCCCCTGTTTGTACAAGGAAGTAGCTTCTGCTACCTGTGATCATATGCATAAAAAGGCAGCACGTTGCTCTTAGGCAGACTGAATCTAGTGACAGGGATAGAGAGTTTCTTTGAAGAAAAGCCCTAGAAAAACCCAGTCACAGGAATAAACTCCCACTGAGAGTTTACTGAGATTTTGCTGCTTTTCTGTGTATCAGTAATAGAAGCAGACCATGGAGAGAATAGAAATTGATGTCGTGCCCAAGGTGTATGTGTTGGGGAAGGATCAGAGAAGTTTTTGCATGTCATTGATGCTGAAAAGAGATCTCTGAATGATGCCTTTCTCCTTACGCACCACCTGTCTGGAGTTCTTCCAGGAATTGTATTTGAAGGTGGAAAAGGGACCAGAGGTGAGAGCAACAATTCTGGTCTCATGGGATGTCCCCTAACTCTCGTGTTATAACATGTGATATGTCAGATTATCAAGGATATGGGAAAATGACTTGGGTTTTGTATTGTTAATTGTTTATGAGGAGACCACCTTTCAAACTGATGATACTGCCAACTGCTGTAGGGATATCTGCCTCTCCGATGTCCTTTGCGGTGTTCTTAGTTTGGGCACCTGGCTGTTACTTTTCTCTGCACAGGAGCCTGTGCCCTCCCTGCAGACGGGGCTGGGACTTGGCTCCATTTGTCTACTGCATTTATCCACTGACAGCTGGAATTAGTTCAGCACCTGCAGGTTTACAGTCACTTGAAGATAAAAAAAAGAGTTAACTCTTGGCCAGGCAGCTTTAAACAAATACTATCTGAGCTCTGTCAAGACTGCAATAACCTGATGCCATGAGCTGTAGTCTGTCTTTATGCTATGCTGACCTGGTGTTGCTTGTTTGCAATGGTGACTAGGTTTCCTGAAGCACATGAGTTCACTTAATGGCATTTGGAAAGGTATGACACTGGAATGGTCTTTTTGCCTAATCGGCACTGGGAATCGGTAGCTGTGACTCAGCAGGGAGCTCCAGGCATTAAGTGGGAAACACAAAGTATGTTCCAGTTCAGTCTGCGTACAGCATCAGTCACATTCCAGTGCTTATTAATGTTAATTTAGAAGTCTCTATGCTTTTAAACTATGACCTCTTTCATGGATATGTGATGTTGGATAGCTTTCATCCTTTCGATTTTCTGCTTGAAAAATCAAGATCTTTCCCTCCAGCTGTGAGAATTTTTTCTTCTAGGTACAATAAGTAAGCTTCATCATAACACTGTAGCTGAACGTAAAGTATTTTAGTAATTGCTGATAAATATATTTTCTTAATTTCTTTTTTTCTTTTTTTTTGCCCTGCAACAGTTTGGAGTGACTTCAGAGAATTTACCCGAGTAGTAAATATAGAGCTGTTACCTGTGCCTTAGGTAGTCTGAGGGGACGCAGCTCGGAAACTTGCTTAATATTTTAGAAAACCAAATTTAAACGTGTGTGCTCTCTTCTTGCAAAAGACTGTCAGACTCTTAATTGTTACGTTTTACATTATAAGTAGGTCACTCTATTATTTTTCCCTTCCAAAAAAAAAATGAAGGATGAAAAATTCAAGCATAGATGACAAAGACGAGCAGGGATGGCAACGTTGGGTTATTTTTCTTTCATATATGGGGTATGATTAAATGTATGCTGTCAAAGAGGGACCTCTTTGTAGGTTGATGCTATTGATTAGTATTTGAAACCTGCAAGCAGCATTATTATTTTATGTATAAGAAAATCTAATAGAAAATTATTGAGTTGATGTTTTAGTCCCTGTAGTGAGAACATTTCAGGTATTCATCTCATATCGTTGCAGAAATTGTTTGGCTCAAGTAGGTACCACAAAATCATGTTTTAATGATTTTTTTCCTTTTTCCATCTTTTATTTTTTTTCACAGTCACATGACACAATCAGCCACATTTGAAGACCCTCGAATAGACAGCTGCCAAATAACCCCTCCAGCCCCTCGGAAAGTGGAAATGAGGAGGGATCCTGTGCTAGGATTTGGGTTTGTGGCTGGTAGTGAAAAGCCAGTTGTTGTACGCTCAGTAACACCAGGTATGTTTTCCCCACCTGACCCCAGAAGCAAACTTGGACTTAATCTCTGAGGTGAACTACAGTTACAAATTTGAGTACTGTTAAAATATTCAGGCAGACAAAGTAATTGCAAGTACTAGGTAGGATTTTAAGCCATGTATTTCCCAGTAGTTTCCCTCCTTGCACTCACTTTTGAACGTTATGTAAATGTGTTAACAAAAAGCCAGTTTTAGGTTATTGCTCTGAGCGATTACTATTGTTTGCCTGAAAAAAGTTGACCCACTTCATTCAAGGAAAGAAGGTCTCCTCCCTGTTATGTTTATATTGGTTTGATGTCACCTTCATTGCCATTGAATCAGTGTTTTCAAGAGGTATGTTGAGTTACGAAATTAAAACTTGCATATTTTTCATTCTTTTTATCATCAGCTTCCCAAGGAGAACTAGGTTTCTAACTATAATACTTGGTTCTAGCTATAATATTTGTTTTTCAAAAGAGGATGTTATTGCTGGCCTTTTTTTTTTTTTTAATGGATACTTCTGTTTAACTATGTGTAAAAAGCCAGGTCAAAATAGATGCCTAAACGTCTTACCTGAAGTGAAAATTAATGAGTTTTGTGGTATGTTTGAACTTGTGGGGGACCAGACCTGAGACTAATCAGTCCCCTGAATAGCGGGCTCCTATTCTCTGTGCTTAAAAGTTCACTTGTTACGTAAAATTGCCTTGGAGCCAAGGGCAGAGATTTGACTTGCTCTTGTTCAATATGTTCTCCAGAACCCCCGCAGAGAGCAGAGGAGAGGCAAAATCGACTTTATGAAGTTCTGATCTCATTTACCCACATGTGTGCATTGATTATATTTGTATTTCTTTCAGATGAAGCGAACAGTGTAACTAGTATTTGAACTAGATCCAGACAGTTCTTTTTTCCCAAGTTAGCGTTATTAATGTAGTTTTATGTTGAAAATGTTTGGAAAAGATGTTTACTATATTCTGCTCCAGGTGAATAGGAGGAAAGATGAGCTCAGGACAACATTCTCATACATGGATTTATATCCATTTATGCTGGAAGTGAAGTTTTCAACCCAAACAGAGGAAAAGAACAGCATTAGCTCAATTATTAAATGAATTGGTTTTGATAATGTAACATTTTCTTTTAAGACTTTATCTTCAAACTGGTAATATTACTGGGGTTTTTATGTATCATCATTGCAGAGTTTGAATACAGAAGACTAGAGAGGATATGTCTTTTCACTAGCAGTTGCAATGTCACACCCTCTTCTGGGCATGTAATCATGCTGAGAAGCAAGGTATTATGTGCATTTTATAAAGCATAAACTCAATATGAATGTCAGCAGTGTCAGAATCCAAAGCACTGAGTAGACACTGATTGTCTACTCAGACTAATGCTAAATACGTGTGTTGAACTGAAAGTGGCAATGCTTTTGGGTGTATGTGAAACTTGTGTTCACCAAGGAGTAGGAATCCAGAAGAAAAGAGACTCAGGGGCTGGAGGTATAGAAACTTACTGTCTTCAGATTGAAGGAAACGGTTCGTTTTGCCCAGAGCAGAGAAGTCAGAGGAGAGACCTGTGAAATGACTTTCAAATGTGTAAGTGATGTTTCGTAGGAAAGAGGAATGAGATGCTCTCCAGTGTTACTTTCCCTGGGACAGGAAACAATGCGTTGCAGAAAGCAACATCTGGTGTAGATACCAGGGAAAAAGACTTCCTGATCTTAACAGTAGTTAAATAGGATCATTTATTTACAGGAAAAGGAGTCATCCTCAGGGTGGTCTTACCAGAATATCAGAAAAACATTGATCAGGGACGAGTAAGGTATAGTTGATCGCACCTTAAAGGGTGAATTAGGCCACCTCTTATGGGTCCTTTTGGCCCTCCAGAAAATTAAGCCCTTATTTTCAGGTGGCTAGATGTGGGCTTGGAACTTACTTGAAGAACTTCAGTAGAAGCTGCTAAGCCACTGACTTTCAAGATTTTCCTGATGAAGAAGTACTGGTAAAGTCAGAAATAGTGTTAAACATGCCGTTAGTTGAAGAAAAAGACACTCATAGTATGTGAACAACAGGGTGTGTCTGTGCATTTACGATGGTCTGCTAACCTGTGCTTTTTTTTCCCATCTGTCTCCAGGCGGCCCCTCTGAAGGAAAGCTTATACCAGGGGATCAGATCATAATGATTAATGATGAGCCAGTCAGCACTGCTCCAAGGGAGAGAGTCATCGACCTTGTCAGGTAGTTGATGTCCTGTCATTTAAACTATGAACCCAGTGTCTTATTGCCTGCGCGGTCACTTGATAATACAACAAGTCTTGCCTTCTCATGACTAAGAAAAGAGAAAATAATGTTACTTTAGTCATAATGAAGAATGGTGAAGTATTTTAGTATTGAAATGAAGTGTCGTCTTAAATGTCCTATGAGTAGCTGAAAAAATATTATAAGATATTGAAACAGCTCCAAAATACTCGGGTATCAAAAGAGGAATAGTGTTCTCCTGCTACTTATTTTTGGTATAGGTTGTTGAAAAGATAGTTCCTGGAGCAAGGCAGCTTCCGTCACTGTTGCTCTATTGCTTTTTTTTTTACATGAAGAAAATTGAGTCAGGTCCGTCTTACGTGAAGAGGAAAGAAAAAGTGGTGGGGTGATTTTTGAGACCAGATGGGAATACTTTGGAAAGCTCAAAGAGTGTTTTGGGTGGATTGCAGGTAGGTAGTTTGTGTGAAAAGAGCAGTCAGAGCTGTGTAGATAGGAATCAGAAAACAAGACAAAAATGTGACCGTGGAGAGGGCAGGAAAGGAGAAATGTCAGTATTTGTAATGAGTTGTAGAAGGAAAGAAAGGACGGGGACTGATAAATGCTCAGGATGTAGAAAAAAATGTGGTGTGGTTCACAAAATAAGTTTTGCATTTTGTGTAACAAGAAATGTTAGTGCATTGCATAGAAAAATGACTTGTAATTAAAAAATTAAATATAAACCTGATTATTTTAAATTCCAGTAGCCTGGTCACTGGGCACCGGGTTTTTTTTCTGTATTTTCCTTCTCATTGGTGTAAATTCTGAATTGGTGGGTCTAGTCAGTTCCTGGGAGATACTTAGGTTTTAACTGTGCAAGTACCTCTTCTCAGAACTGGTAGCTGTCAGTGTTGTCAGTGTTACCCATGTTATTTTGAAATGTCACATTTGCTTCCAGGAATTTGGGCAGCAGGTGCCATGATAGTTGTACTCCTCTTGCAGATCACAATTTGAGCAAATGGTTGCTCATTTGCTGGGGATTCAGCTGTGAAGCAAACTTCTAAAGGAGATACGGAAATGGCATAAAGATGCTAGCAACACTGATGCCTTTATCTGTGTTAGGTGTGTTTAGACAAAATACAATACATCTTCAGATTTAAAAAAAAAAAAAAAAAAAGTGTTAACCTGCAAGTCAACTAACAGAACAACAGCACATTAGGAGGAGACTTCGACACTCTCGGGTTTTGTGACAGAGACACTGTGAACTGCAGGAATTGTCCTGTTCCTAATAAATTTCTGTCCTATACTCTGGATTGACCATCAACATAAGCCTCACAAATGGGTTTTAAACTCATTTTTGATGTCTTTGTCTCTTCATAAAGCGATAAAGCAGTCTTCGTTCTTTCCCTGATTCTTTGATATGCAAGTAATCAGAATTAGGATCTCTATCTCATTTCTCTGCTGCCAGCAATATGTAGTAATAACAACAAGGAAAATAGATTGATCAGGCCTGAGACAAACTTAGTTTATTGTGTGGTTGATTCTCTGTCTGCCTTCAAATGAGAAACTGAATGTCACCCTTCCCAATTATGTTGACTCCATAGGTAGTGTCTTAAATTAAGTGTTGTTGCATTCCAGGGGAAACTTTTGGTGACACTTTTCCTACACTGTAATTCTACCTCTACTCTGAAAATCTATCTGCCATTGAGATTTTGACAGAGACTCATTCTTTGATGAGCCTCAGAGCGAAATGTATTGGGGTTGTATATTACAGCATTTGAAATGAAGAGCTTTATTTTCATGCCAGTGGGGACACCTGGAAGGATTAGATGCTGTCACTGAATAGTCCTGACACCACAGCAGAAGCAGTTCTTTACAACAAGGAAATAATGAATCCCTTCTATGTAATAGAAGGTTTTCATATGGGTTAGATAAATCTGCAACTTTGAAAATGCTTGCTTTCAGTTTTCAATGTGCATGGAAGCAATTTGAAATCTTGTTTTCCAGCTGGTAGCAGTGTATCTGTGGTCAGCAATTAGTATGTTTTAGATGCATAGGTTAGGTAATGGGCATAATCACAAAATCACAGAAGAACTGAGATAGCGTTTCTGGAGGTCATCCAGTCTACCCTCTCGCTCAAAGCAAGCTAGTGTCAAAGTTAGATGTGGCTGCTTAGCACTTGTCAAGTTTTTAATGTCTCCAAAGATGGAGATTTCACAACCACACTGCACAGGTGTTCTGTGTTTCAGTTATTAACCAGTGGCTTGTCAAAGATAGAGAGCAGCTTTTACAAGACGTGAGCCAACTCCCTCAGCAGCCTTAGATGCATCCCATCTAGGCCCATGGACTTGTGAGTCTCCCTCTTGCCTAAGCAATCCCTGATTCAATCTTTGTCTACCTCCGTTCCCTAAGTTCTGCCACTAAGCTCTGCCACTAAGTTCTGCCACTAAGCCACCAGGGTGACAGACCTTGCCACTGAAGACAAAAACCAAGAAAGCATTGAGTACCTCAGCCTTTTCAGTGTTTTTCATCTGGTTGCCCACCCCATTTAGCAGCAAGCTCATGTTTCCCTTGGCTTTCGCTGCTGATGCAGCTGTAGAGGCCCTTCTTGTTACCCTTCTTGTTAACTGTACCAGTTTTGGTGCCAGCTGAGCTTTGCAAACTCCATCCCTGCCTGGCCAGGTAGAGCCTCTCTGTTTCTCCTGGGTATCCTCTCTCCATTTCCATCTCTGAATGACTTCCATTTTGCACCGGATCTCGGTCAGGCGTTCTTCCTGTGGAGACACGCTGGGATCCTGCCGTTCCTGCCCACTTCCGTGCAGATTGGAGTAGACGGTTCTGCAACTTGGAGGAGGCTCTCCATGAAGATCACCCAGCTCTACTGGGCACTGGCCTTTCAGAGCTGCATCCCACAGGACCCTGCTGACCGGTGTCCTGGACAAGTTGAAGTCTTCTCTTGAGATTGGACTCCTCTTCCTCCTTTCCCTCAGGATCTTACATTGTACCATCTTGTGGTCACTGCAGCACATCAATGAAAAATTGATATTCCAACACTGTATTTTTTTTCTGTGATTGCATGGTCTCTTGCTGATTAGGTATAACAAGGTGTATTTTATATTCATGATGTGAAATTCTGTGGCTATTTTTATGCAGCTTTCCCTCAAAGTTTTCTTGAAAAGTCAAGAAACAATTTGTCTTTATAATTGTAGAGAGTGTAGAAAAAATTAATCTCCTTGAAAAATAGAGACATAAAGATCATAGTACGCCAAACAGAAAAATCCTAAATTGTATGAGAAAAAAATAGGCGTATTTCATAACCAGATGAGCGTCATGCTTTAACAAGCTTAGCAAGACTCAAAACTTCCAAGGAAAAGTATACACAAATGTTACACGTTAAGTGAACCTTGAATGGTAAACAGAGTTTTTAGTGTAATGCAATATTTAATTGTATTCCAAGAAAACATTGTCAGGACATTTACTTACAAAAAGAGTTCTACTTTTGAAGGAAAATTAAACGGAAAAGATAATTTCTGCTATGGTCTATCTTAAATCAAAAAAATAAAAAAGGTTTCAGAATGTCCACCAAGAACGGTATCTGAAAAATGTCAATTACATCTTTTTTAATTAGGAAAAAGCATGTCCGTAAGCAAATTTGTTTCTAAGTTTTCCACAAAATAAGCTAGAGCATTTTTTTTTCAGATCGTTGATTTTTCTTCAGCCCTTTTCCTATCAGCTCCAAATTCATTGTGTACTTTTTACTCCTACAGGGTTAGAAATTGTTAGACCGATCTTTTAAGAAAGTCCCTGTTGTGTGATGGTTTTACTACAGGAAAACGCAAGAAGATAACGGGAGCACATAATACAAAAATTTTCACATTGTCTCTATTGCATTTTAACAGTTTAATTGTGTGTGTGCTTTCTAAACATTCATTATGAAAATAAGCTTCCTTAAGTAGAAAACTGTATTAAAGCCACCTCTGCTGACTCCAGGGGGTACTGAGCAGGAACCTGGTGAACGATTTTGGTTTATTTTTTAAGATTTGAGGGATGCTGTTGTATCCTAGGAGGTCTCAGGTCTGGAGATTATTGAGGATATTCATTATAAATACCCCCTGTAGGTTATTTTCATCCATCTAATTCTTTTGGATCTGCTTTACTGGCAACATTTAGTTGTGTTCAAGTTGTCCTTTGAAAGCCAAGGTTGCAGAAATATGTCTGTTTGCAGACAAAATACATAAGGACTCATTATTTCTGGGTAATGTTCAATGACTTTTCCACCATATTATGTTCTTCTGAGCTATTTTCAAGCATAAACCCAGAAGTCATGTTTATGATTCCCCTTACAAAGAGAGGTCACCTTTGTGAGCGTCACTTACGGCTGCAGTCTAGATGTGTTCCATTCAAGACAGAACATTATTGAAGTTGGAAAAAGAGCAAGAAACAAGCCCTAAATGTATGGTTACAGTCCAGGCAAGGAGCAAGTGAATAGAATACTAAAGAAAGAAGATGTATTTGAAGCGCAGTTGCTTCAAAATTGTAGCAGGAGCTACTTCTCTTGGTTTTCTTTTGCTGCTGATACAGATTCTGTGACTTAAAGCTTTCCACACGTACTTAACAATAAGTACTTTGAGATAATATTAAAGTCATTGCACAATCTAGGGGTTTTTTGCATATTTGAAGGTGAGCAACAATGCAAAATTAACATATTAGAAGGTGTATTAATGCACTGTATCAATTAATTGGTTGTTCAGAGGTGCATGTATTTCATTATCATTGGTTAATGTTAAATTTGTATCATTTTAAGAATCAGTTTCACCAACCAAACCTTCTTTTAAAACACTTAAAGAAATACATCTAACAAATAATTTGACTTAGAATATGTTTATAGGTAATTTCTATAAGGTGAATGAATGACTTGATTATCTTAGATTGTACTGAGTATGCATTAGTCTACAAGGATCCCAACATATGTAAAGTGTCATTTTATTTAGCAAGATATTTTACTGAAATTTTAAGCGACATACAGATGTACTGCTTACCCATAAAGCAAACTTTGAGTCAGGTACAGTAGTAGTATTTTGTTCCTACTTCAATTAAAATAGTTGTCTAGGTAGCCTGTGAGGAGGGACGCACCTGAAGAGGGTGATCCATCCGAGATACTTGTTTTGGAATTAAATACCCTGTTGCAGAAAGCTTAATTTATGCATTGACCAAAGAAAGAGCATGGAAAACTACCTTAGAATAGAAACCTGACTTCTAGGTTGCTAAATTAGGCTCAATTAGTCCATTCCTTGAAACTGTAAGAGCAGTAAATTAGTATTTGACGTCCTGTGGAATTCCACTAAAAGACTTTAATTGCAAAGCAAGAACTGAAAAAGGTGAAATTCATTAAGGGCTTTTCTTTCTTGTTGGCTCTGTTTTCTATTTAAGAGAAATGACTCAAAAACCTTTCTGAAATAACTCTTGCTTTGGCAAGTTAATGTCATGGCAAGTTTTCATCAAGGGGATCTGGAGGATTCTTTCAATCCTGCAATGGAATTTCTGTTTTAATTTTGTATTACGATAAGAGTGGAGAGACGAAACCCTCCAGGATTTCAGGCTGTGTGTTGCATTTTAAGTGCTAACATTAATTTAATCAATACTGACCCTTCTCACCATCATCATGGAGGGGATGAGGATTCTGTCACTGCCATTTCACTCCGTGTGTGTCAGGGGACCAGTTTGCCTTCTCTGCATCATCATAGCCAAATGCAAGTGCAAAAGGGAGCTCACTGGCAGTGCCTGTCATCATTGTCTTCTCACAGCAGCTGAAAATACCACTTTTCAAATGTAATTTCTGTCTCTAGGCTTAAATTGTTTCGTGTATTGGATCAAGCAATTTTGGTAGAGTTAATATTAAAGACATTCTTTCTTCATCAACATCATAGAGAAAAAATTAAGCATATTAAGCTATTAGCTATGATACTGCTTAGCAACCAAGAATCTTGAAACCTGCTTTTGCTGAAAAACAAGTCACGCAGACCTTTTAATCTGAAGGTACTCCATTATACTTCCAGTTTGGTATATAAATCCAGAGGCTATACCAGCTTTGTGTCAGGCCTTGGTCTATGAATTGCTAGTGGTTTGGGTTTTAGATACATAATGCTGAGCAAAGGGGCAAAATGTTGGACCAAATTATCTGTAGGAGTTTTACAAGTGACATCAATGGAGCTAAGCTTTCTGCCAGGGCATTTAATTAGCTACCTCTAATCAGCTGGCCCAAGCTGAGGATATAAGAACTCAGTTCCTGTCTGACTTGAGAGGTGTTGCTAGATATATAGGTAGATCTTCTACCTTTTGAGGTGCTTCTGCAACATAATACAGAGATAACTTAAGTAGTTTAAATCATCTGCTGCAATCTAACTGTGAAAGCACAGATTTAGTATTGTCTGCCTTCTTTCTTGGCTGCCGTGGTGATGTGCTTCTGGTACTTAACCTAATATATTAAGATCTAATTCAGATCTCTCTAGATTTTAATTATTAATCTGTAATGTGGTTTCAGAAATGCTTGCCTGCCTTCTCAAAGGCCTCTTAGAGTTAAGCTGAGTTGAAAGCTGTATAGAGATATTACTTGTTAAAATCAATACCAACTGTGGAAATTGTTATCTTTTAAATCCATTTTATCTATGAAAGCATGCAGCCTCATAACCTTGCTCTATTCTTAGCAGAAAGTTGGCTGACATGGTTTAGACAGGTTTGGGCTCAATAATTCAAGTGTTTTGGAATGCTGAGAACTTAATTTTTAAGTTTCTTTTCATGTTCACCATGGTGGATGTCCCCTGGAGTTTGCAAGTCTAGGGTCTTTTTCAAATTCCAAGGCTTGATGTGTCATCCAGTTGAAGTGTTGTGACACCATCTTATTCTGTTATCTTCTAGAAAGAGGAGTCAGCCATGATAAATTTCAGGTCAGTTGTTCCATAACAAGTTGCTTTATGGTAACTGAATGCAAGGTATGGACAGAGATGTGGAACAGCTGTGCCCAAAATACTGTACAAAGCGACTGTACAAAATGCCTCCTTCAGATGTGAACCAGCAAACGTTGCTCTCGTTAGCTTGTTCTGACAAGCAGGCTTACCGCTTCTCATGCAACTCAACAAAAGCGTTGGCTTGTCTGCATGGAGGATTTACTTTGAAGCCAGATGCACTGATGTGAATGTTTCAGAGTAATTGTTTCCATGTAAAGTCATACAAATGGTTACCCAGCTTTGAGTTTATTACAAATTAACCCTTCCACGTGATGGATTTTCTCTATATTGCGTGCCCTGCAATAGATATTTATCCTTCTTTGTGCTGTCGCTGCACGCCCTGTGCATCAAAGGATTACTTCCTCTTGGAATAGGTAGCAGGAGGTACCTACAAATCTCATGTCCTGTGTTTGGGGCAAGGGAGGATTAGAGAGGAGGTGTAAAACTACAGAAATCTCATGATTTCTCTTTCCTGACTCCATTATCTTTCTCTTTTGGGATGACATTTCCAAATCGTAAAAGATTACGTTGGGCAAGCCAGCCCTTCACATCGTGCTGTTGGTACTTGAATATTCTGTGGCATGTGCAGATGCCTTGAGGACATCACTGCAGGACAGCTACACTTACACAAGACAAGCACTTTGATGTGGAGCAGTTTAACCAGCAGAAAGCAGAAGGCAAGGAGGAAGACAAGACAGAGACAGCTTCAGGAGCTTGCTTGGGAAGCGCCAGTCTGTGCAGAGCAGTTTCTGGTTTTGGAGAAGCAGTGTGGGCTAAGAGGACAGGATTATGCTGTGCATCTGGGGCTGCCAGCAAGGAGTGACTGTGAAGTATGAAGATGGCAGAGATGCCTTCACCACCGCGTGCACAGAACTCACAGAGCAACTCTGCCCTTCCAGAAGTGTATGGCTGCCCTCACTGGGAAGTTTACAACTCCCTCATCCTGCCAGTCAGTTGCTGACTGGTTCAGCGCATACCCATCAGCTAATGAAGCTATTGTAATGGAAAATGTAGCCATTTTTGAGAATATACGATAGTTGCGTGGTATAAGGCCTGTGATGCTTTGTGAAGGCTTGTGTTACACACTACGTGGACATTGGTCACATCAGTATTCCCTTTTATCCCGAGACAGTGCTGGACATTTGGATCATAGAAATTAAATGGTTTTTGTCTGCTGACAAAATAGCTTCAGGATGACAGAGTAGTACTTCTTTAAAATACCGAAAGGTAGATGGCAGTATCGAGCAAAAGGCTTGTAGTTACTATGAACTATACCCAAATGCTGTATTTTGATAGAAAGACAGCAAAGGTGATGTCAAGAGCTGGGAGGCAAACGTGATATTTTTATGGCTTTGTAAGTTGACCCTTGGAGGGTTGTGTTTGCTACAGGCGCCTTGTATCAGTGAAAGGCAGAAAGATTTTAATCTCCTGTTTTTAAGGAATGCTGTTTTGGGGGTGGCAGTTTTATATATGCACCAGTGCTCACAGGAAATGTAGAAGATAATTTGAACTGTTGAGAGAGAAGGGTGAAAAGACTGTGACCAATTTGCAATGTCTTGTGTAGTTTCATGAATTTGAAATGCTGTTAGTCTTTAGCTGTTAGTTCTCTAGAAGCTCCTGGCAGTGTCTGTATTTGAAGGTGCATTTTACAAAAACTCATCTGTTTGTCAAATTGGAGAAAATAAAGCTAGCACAACTGTTAGTGTGATGGCTCTGTATGTCTTTTTTATAGCACAGTGAGAACGGAGGGGGGGAAAAAAGCAAAAATTAATAACTTTTAAAAAATCTTGAACCATGTAATTGGAAAATATGAATAAATGGAGGTCTTAAGCCCTTCTCCTTGGGGCTGCTTAGATACTATGGGCAGCTGGCATGTTGAGTGGTGGTGTAATCCTGTGTTTGCAGTTAAGGGAGCACTTTTTTTTCCCTGTCAAGGTGGAATCAGCACTCCCTGGGGTGGGAAGGAGATAAGGAGAGTGACTGGGAAATGGGTAAAACCCTACTCAGAGCAAAGCGTCATGGAGAGGTCTTGTTAGCTCATGGCCCATTGGTATAATGGTGTGATTTTAATGAATTGTGTAATGGAAAGCTGACTCAGGAGTTCCTGAAGATGGCAAGACCTTTCTCTGGCTCTTTGGTGTGCTGATGCTGTGTCTTTCTGGCTTCCTGACTCTCAGAGTTAGTTCATATTATCATAATCCTATTTACTTCCCCAATTACATTACATACATTACAGTAAAATAAAATGAAGAGTGATGCCTCCTGAAGCTGCATGTGCCCATAAAGGTGGCTGTCCCTCGTAACATTAGGGTCCAGTTACCATGGCTGTCTCTATGCTTCCATTGCATATCCCTGCTCTGACAGCAATGTTGCCTTGCAGTCAGCCAAAGGCACGGGGGGAGTGACAGTGCTTGACACCAGTAAATTGTAGTTGGCCTGCAGAGATGGAAAATTGTAAAAATAGTAGAGATGAGAAGTACCTGGCTGAATACTAGTCTGATAAAACTCTCAATCCAAACTTCTTTTTGATTCAGAGATGTCTAGATTTAACTGTGTTGTGAAAAAATTGGATCTGTCTCTCAGTGCAGTTGACTTTAAATTTTTATGACTCTTTTTGTGTTGGCAACACCTAATTTTTTTTTTTTTTTTAATCTTTTTCAAAAATATAGAGAAATAAGATCAAAAGGCTTAAATTTGTCATTAGCAAGTCCTTTCTCTTTTCTGCTTCCCTCCAATAAGAATAATTTTGTGACCCAGAGTGTCTCTTAGCAGATGATAGTATAATGTAATTGGAATAGAAATGTTGTAGGGACTTCTGTGTTGATGGATGGATGAGAAAACTTAGAACACAGGATTAGATCATATTTTTAATTTAGCAATAGTACAGCCAACAAGGACTCCCAAAATTGCCAAGAGATTGAGTATATCCAGCTAACTTTATCTGATATGCCCAACCAGAAGGTTAGTTAAAAGGGAAGGAGAATGGTTTTACATATTCTTACTCATTCGTCCCCAAAGTGAGATTCTTCAGTTAAATGTTACCGTTGATTGGGATGACTCTGGGTCACAGTGGAAGTTCAAAGAACAAAACCAGTTTCTTATTAAACGAAGGATCTGAGACAAAAACTAGTAGAAAATAAAAATGTCTAAAAATAAATTCACGTTTAAAAATTATTGAATGCTTCAAAAGGCACCTTAGCGCAGTAGATTTTTGTGGAATTTATTAGCTCTTTCTGGTCAGCACATGAAAAATAGTATAAGAGAAGCATTTTAGCTTCTGCTTTAGCTTTTTTTAGGCTTTTTCCCGAAGATACAATTCTCTATTTGACTTTTTTCTTGACTTGAAACATCCAAGTCTTTGCAGACCTCCTGGAAGCCGCAACAGTAATAGGGGAAAGATGAATCATGTGTATGTCACAGCAGGTAACTTCCAAAGGATGCTGGTTTTAGTCTTACTGTGTCTTCATCTGAGAAACCAAGAAAAACTGGTTCTGAGAAAGCAAGAAGTAAGAAATATCAAAATAGAGACAGCAAATACCAAAACAGAGACTGCAGAGATAAACCCAGATTGCCATCAACCTCCACTACCCCAAAGGCATATTACTTACCTAGTACGTGCTGAAATGTTAATTGTTCTGTTAGCTCTTATCCGTCTTCATGCAGACTAAACCTTAATGTATTTTACTTAACTGAACAAGGGAAAATCCCTGCAGTCCACTGTCTATATTGTTAAATAAAGTAAGTCAGCGTGGTTGGAGGTTTAGTTAAAACCAAATTTGTTCAGCTTCTGAATCAAACAAGACTCCAGGAGAGGCAAAGGTCTTATCATCTTATATCATAGAACTTACCTATTTTATGATGATCACTTCAGCTTTTCAGCAGGCCTGTTACTCAGAAAGCAATACGCAAAAGGCAGTTCTTCTAGAGATGAAAATTGGTTGCTATAGCAGTTTAAAATCCTTGAGGTCATCTGTATTTCATAAAAACTGTAGGAGTCATGATGTTTAATTGTTGCACTGAAATCTTTGTTCCATACATTGTCTTTCTGCTCAATGTTCTTTTCTATGCGTCATTAGTGTGCATGAGACTTAAAAAGGAAAATATCATCTGCCTAAGAGTTTATCAAGAATAATAGCAACAACTCTCAATTTTGGAAGACAGCAAAAATTAAAACTGTTCATTAATTGAGTTAGCAGTCCAGTTTCTTTTAATTCTTTATCTTGAGTCATTCTCCTTATGGCTCAGTTTTACGTGGAAATTATACTTCTGTGACTAGAAATACCCTTTTGTTCTGCATTTTATCTGAAATTCTGTTTGTGTTCAAAGCCTTTAATTAAATATTAGGACAAATGTGTTAGTAAAGATACCGCTTTTTGCTCCTTAAAAACTATTGAAACAATTTCTTAGTGTTCTACGCCAATTATAGTCATGTTACAGTCCAGCAGGCTTGTTGAGTTCATTAATAATTCATACAAACTGCCATGGGTTTAAGGAAGGAACTATACCACATATTGACATATGAGGGTGCAAAAAAATTCAACACAGTCTTTTGCAACCATTTTTATGCTCTGAGATACGTGCACTGAGGATGCACTTTGCTAATGTAAGTCGTAGAGCTGTTTATTGGACATGCATGCAGTATGTCTTCTGCATAGTGTGTCTTCTGCATATGTGTGTATGCATTTGCATACGTTTGTATGTATGTGCGGAGAGAGAGAGGAATGTGATTCATAAAGCTTTATTATCATGGATTTGGGATGTGTGCGTTACTGAGAAACAAGAACCTGAGGTTCTGCAGCTGATATAATCTAAAACCTTATCACGACGTTATATGTGGTTTGTACAGACAATCTGTTACAAGGAGAGTTGTATTAGAGAATTTTAAAATATTTATTTGAATATTTCTGGTATCTCTACCTAAAAGTGATAAATAAAAGGCACCAATTCTGACATGTCATTGTGATCCTCTCCAGTATTAGAAACTCACGTGTCATTTCTGTTTTACTAGGAAAATGTTAAAATAGAGAATTATGTGAACATAGGGGTTTTTTTTTATAACCCTTATCATTTTATGAGTATTACTAGTTTTAGGGGGAGGGAGGGCTAGAATATTAGTGTTCATAGCATATACAGGCTAGCTATGGATATATGTATATACGCTGCATATATTTTTCTAAAGATACCTAATACAGTTAATTTAATCCCTTTGGGGATTGCCTCACCTACAGGAGAGGCTGTGGGTGTCATGAGGCTTTTGTAAGTCAGGCAGCAACAGCTGGAGCTACAGCTCCTGTGAGATGCTGAGGAGTTCAGGAGGGGAGAGCTGGAGGTCAGTGTTATCCAAGGCAAAGCTGGTGCTTCAGGCTGCCAAACTAAGCATGTCGGTATTTTATAACAGAATCATAGAATAGTTTCCGTTGGAAGTGACCTTTAAAGGTCATCTAGTCCAACCCCTTCTGCAATGAGCAGGGAAATCTTCAAGTAGATCAGGTTGCTCAGAGCCCTGTCCAACCTGGCCTGGAATGTTTCCAGGGATGGGGCATCTCCCACCTCTCTGGGCAACCTGGGCCAGTGTTTCACCACCCTCGGTGTAAAAAATTTTTTCCTTCTATCTAGTCGAAATCTTCCCTCTCTTAGTTTAAAACCATTACCCCTTGTCCTATTGGAACAGGCCCTGCTAAAAAGTTTGTCCCCATCTTTCTTGTAAGCCCCCTTTAAATATTGAAAGGCTGCAATAAGGTCTCCCCGGAGCCTTCTCTTCTCCAGGCTGAACAACCCCAACTGTCTCAGCCTGTCTTTCATAGGAGAGGTGCTCCAGCCCTCTGATCTTTTTTGTGGCCCTCCTCTGGACCTGCTCCAACAGGTCCATGAATTTCCTGTGCTGAGGGCTCCAGAGCTGGACGCAGTACTCCAGGTGGGGTCTCCCCAGAGCAGAGTAGGGGGGCAGAATCACCTCTCTCACATCCTGGCCACGCTTCTTTGGATGCAGCCCAGGATACAGTTGGCTTTCTGGGCTGCGAGCGCACATTATTGGCTCATGTCCATCTTTTCATCCACCAGTACCCCCAAGTCTTCTCTGCAGGGCTGCTCTCAATCCCTTCATCCCCAGCCTATATTGATACTGGGGGTTGCCCCAACCTAGGTGCAGGACCCTGCACTTGGCCTTGTTGAACCTCACGAGGTTCATATGGGCTCACTTTTCGAGCTTGTACAGGTCCCTCTGGATGGTTCTCAGATATGTCAGCCACACCACTCAGCTTGGTGTTGTCCACAAACTTGCTGAGGGTGCACTCAGTCCCACTGAGTCACTGTGTCACTGGTGAAGATATTAAACAGTAGTGGTCCCGGTACGGACCCCTGAGGAGCACCACTTGTCACCGATCTCCATCTGGACATTGAACCATTGACCATTACTCTCTGGATGAGACCATCCACACCAAACAGTCCACCTGTCAAATCCATATCCTCAATTTAGAGAGGAGGATGTTATGGGGGACTGTGTGAAAGGCCTTACAGAAGTCCAGATAGATGACATCCATAGCTCTTCCCTTGTCCACTGATGTAGTCGCTCCATCATAGAAGGCCCACTAGGTTGGTCAGGCAGGACTTGCCCTTGGTGAAGCCATACTGTCTGTCTCAAATCATCTCTGTGTCCTCCATGTGCCTTACATTGTTCTAGATGGAGCAAAAATCTGCTGAGGATACTGAGCTGCCCTCACTATGCCGAAGCAAAACCTCTCAACTTTTTCTGTCTTCATGGTGCTGTCCACTGGGGTGCAGCAGATTCTTGTACTTCCAGGAGTTTACTAGGGAAGAATTTGCGGGGCTGTATCATCAGAAAATTTCTGCTGGGGGTTATGAAGCCCAGGTGTCCACCCACTGGGGCTGTGGGCCAAATACCATGTCTGCACTCTGATAGGAGCCATGTACTCATCCTCATCTCACTCCAGCCCATGGCACTGTGCACTGAAAGAGCAGCGTTCAGCTCCCACGCAGGCAGAAACATGCCTTGGCCAAGAGAGTGGTGGAGCCCATGACCTGGAAGATCATGCTTTCCAGCCCCTGTGCTGAGAGGTTGCATGGGCAGGGTGCAGAGGGACCTTTGGGGAACGTGACTGTCAGATCAAGGAAGAAAGACCAACTGTGGGAAAAGGGAGGTGACGGAAGAGACCGTGGGAGAAGGTTACATATAGGGCACGAAGGTTAACGTACATGGTGCCTTCCTCTCAGAGGCAGTGCTGCTATCTGTTGTGCGTTTTGGCTGGGGATGGCAGTCCTTCATGGTCCAGTCTTTGTTGTCAGACTTCCCTGCAAGCTGTTGATGATGCATAGCATTTGGTAGAGCAGCCTCAAAGAAATCCTGTGTTAACTGGATTGTAGTTAACTGTGCAGCATGGCGTTGCAGTAACCTCTCGCTGATGGCACCACTGTCACGTGGCAATAGCTGGCCAAATTCCAGAAATTCAGAAATTTAGGGAAAGGAGCTTTGAAAGTCGTGTGCTGGTGTTGCAAGGCAGGTGCTATTTCCCAGCGCAGTGTGTTGAATATGGCCTCTGTTAGTAAAAGCTTTGCTCCAGAAGAAGTCTGGCCAAGGTGAAGCGCAGGGCTGGATGTGCCTGTTGCTCGGAGCAAATAAATTAAAGCCATTATTGTGAGCATGCCTGTCTTGATCCCCTTGGCTCGCAAAACCGAATCTTAGCCTAGGGTGAGACTACCAGAGGCTGTTAAGAGGCAGCATTTCATACCTTAGCTTGCCATTGCATTAAGTAATTCATTGAATCTGACCTTTCAGAGCAGTACATTGTAGCTAACGTAATTAATATAAAGAGGATATAAAAAGGAAACGAATATCAAGTGGGAGTAGGGAGGCAATATAAACTTTATACATAAGCACAGACGGTCAGCAGTGCTGTCAGTTCTTCAAAGCGTGCCGGTAATTGGACGTAGTTTGGGAAGAGCAGCAAAAATGAAGAAGTTGTCCCTTTTATGGGAGACATAAGAAGCTCAGCCTACTTAGGTTATTGCAGGAGAGATCAAGACGGTTTTATCTGCTTGTGGACATCTGAACAAGGAAGAACTTGGATAGCAGGCACCTCTTCAGCTTGGTAGAAAAGTACAGTCCAGCCCTAAGAAACTGCAGCTAGTAACACCCAGAGAGATGTGAGGGAGAGCGCTGTGCCTCATTCTCTGTCATTTCAGTTCTTTAAATGAGAATCTTGTATCTTTTGGAAAGATGTGCTGCAGCTCAAGTAGAAGTTAAGGCCTTCACAGAACATCTACCAGCTATGGTTAGCGAGGAAATCTGTGTTTTGCAGGAAGTCAGATATAAGTTTTATGTTGTTCTTAGGATCTTCGAATGCATGGGAGTACTGAGACTGGCCTAGCTCATACCTGAATTCTGACTATGAGCAGCCCAAAAAGCTGTGCTCAGTCCCTGTGGGATTATCAGCCCTTACCAGGAAGGTGTGACTTTTCTGGGAAGGCGGCAAATCTTACAGCAGTAACTTTCTGCTCTTGGACTCTTGCTCAGTATCACCCATGCCCATGTTCTGTCTACCTGCACTTATCATCACACAGTGTCTTTCAAAGGCTTGCCCGCAGCTGGATGTGTTCTCCTGCCTTGCGGCCTCACCAGATACTCATGTTATGCAGGACATCACTTCTTTTTTTTCTCCTTCTCCTTCTCCTTCTCCTTCTCCTTTCTCCTTCTCCTTCTCCTTCTCCTTCTCCTTCTCCTTCTCCTTCTTCCTTCTCCTTCTCCTTCTCCTTCTCCTTCTCCTTCTCCTTCTCCTTCTCCTTTTCCTTTTCCTTTTCCTTTTCCTTTCCGTGTTATTTCACTGGAGCTGGTGAGCTGGTTTTTGAGTGGAAGTCCAATGCAGCATAATAAGCAGTTACTTTTCTGGTACACGGTTCTGAACATACACAGTTTACAGTGTGTTTCCTTCAGCTTTTAGTACTAATTTTTTTTTTTCTGCGCTGAATGCCTGGAAAAGTTCTGGTTTGGCAATTATAGCTCTGAATGTCAGAAACAATACAGAGAAATAATAATTTGGTTTGGTTGTACTGTGGTGAGGATTATGGCATAAGTGCCCTAATCTGATAGGATTTACTGATCTAAGATTTAGGGGGTTTTTTGAGCAATGGTTTATTTACAGTAGGGATTAATTACTCCTAATGGCTTGATTAGAAAGACGACATTTTACCAAAGGGCAGCGTGTGGTAGCTGCTTTGAGTAGCTGCTTTACTGCACATTTTTAAAATGTATTCACACGTTACACTTCATATATTTCACAGAAGTCGTAGTCTGTTGAGTAAATAGTAAACTTTAAAAAACTATTCCAATGTGTTCCTGTGCAAGTGTTTGATAAATGCTTCTGAACAGTTAAATTGTCTCAAGCAAAAAATATTGGGATTTTGAATTGCCTGCTGTCTTCATGGTACTCTCTTGGTGACAGATTACCAATATCTCTGTGAGAGTTTTTCCTTCAGCTGCTGCTTTAGAATAATTACAGTGCTTTTGCATATATGTCGTTAACAATGAGGGGAAAAAAAAGCTCTTGTCAAGGCTGTTCATTTAGATATCTGATGCATGAGGCACGATAATATGAATTTTCCAATAGGCTACAGGTTGTTGCTCATGGTGCACCACCAATACACTGTTTTGTTATTTCAAAGAAGGTGATATCATTATAAACATGGATTTTTATGTCTAGCTTAATTTATAAAGACAAATGTCAGTGGCTCTTCCGTCAAAAATACATTTGTTATGATAGCTGTTTAACAATACTGTTATTATTGTAAATAGAGCAACAAAACATAGCATCTCACAATTATTAAACATGATACAGTGGTAGTTAAGGTGGTTTTCCCCCCTATCCTGCCAGAGCCAGATAAATTAAAACTCCTGCCCATTAAACAGTCGAGTGCAAATAACAGCTTTGTAAATTAATTATTTTTTATTTACCTGAGATAGATGATGGATTTGTTTTTGCAGGCACAGACAATAATGCCCATTTTATTTTTTGTTTAGGGACAGCAATGAACATGATTAATATTCTGTATGTTGAATCTATAAATGATGTGTCCATAACTATAAATGCTAAAATGTATACTGCCTGCTTCTAGAAATAACTTATCTTTTGCTTTCTGGGAAGAAGTGCCTGCTCGTTTCACGCTTTCTTAAGGGAAACATTTGACAAAGATCTCTTAGAAGCGACAGGAAAGGTGTTGCCTTGCCACCTGTGCTTTGTTCTCTTGGGAACTACGGAGCAATGTTCATTCTCCAGCAAAATGTGTCTGATCCAAAGCCTGCTGAAGACGGGGGAAGTCTTTTGATGGATTTCGGGGTGATTTGGATGAGACTGTTTATGGATTACCCCATGGATTGCTTGTAGTGGCTCTACTTGTAGCCTGCCATTTTATTTAAGATATAGCTGTTAAATGGTGGAATAACGCACTTTAAGAAAGCATTTACCTATTTGATCTAGGGTAATTCAAGGAGTGGTTTTGTGACATGCCATTCCCGATGGCTACCCATGCCGGCTACTGCAGGTCCCTTTCCCATAACTCTCCCTAATTCTCTCCCTCCCCTTTCCCATCACTCTCCCTTCTCTGAAACTGGGTGCCTACCAAGGGCTTCAAAAAACACGAGGTGAAAATTAGATATTTCAAGTTGGCTAAAGCCATTTTTAAGGTAATGCTATGTGTTACAAAACAAAACCATAGAGGAGCGAGACACTGGAGGAGTCTTTAGTGTGTTAGGTTTTATGACTGTACAAATGACAATAAATGACAGTTGTAAATAAATGAAACATGTAGAGGTTTAAAATTTTTACGGTTGGTTTGTGCCTCGGTAGGATGGGCTATGCACTGGCTTTACTACCATTTTTTTCCCTGCATCATCCTCTGTTTGTACCAATTTCACACCAGCGTCTCGGGGGCAGGGTGCAGATGTGTGTGGGGTGCAGTGGAGGGCTATCATAGCTTGCAATAGCAGCCTTCAACTTCAATTTCTAGCTACAAGAGAAAAAAAACAGTGGGTATTTTTTATGTAGTTACCAAACAATAGCAGGTAGTTGGAAGTCCTTTCCCTGTATGTCTCTCATGAGTCTGAATTAAACCGTTAGGTAATTTTGTTATGAGTTGTGGCATTTATGTGAATGGGCGAAAGTCCCAGTCTTGTTTAAGTGGAAGAGCCCAGTCCTGTAGACTGCAGAAAGAGCATAAAATTGTAAGCTCTGAAAGACCAGAAATGCAAAAACAGAAGATACAAGGTTATCATAGCTGGCGTCATGGCTTTTAAGTCATGGTAAGCTTTGATACACCATTATTTAATGTGTGAGTTTGACAGTACTGAGATAAAGTTTCTGATATAAATCGGTTCATCTTCTTTTTCCTGAGGCTGCTTTACTATGAAAAGAGGTTAGAGGGGGAGGAAAGGGAGACCGTGCCCAGGAGAGCTGCCTTTGCCACATCTCCTCTGCCACTTCTGTCTTCATCCTCTTCCTCACAAGTGTTGCATGTAGTTTAACCATTTATCTGATGGCTTGTAGCAGTACCTTTATATGCATCATCACTACCATCCTTACAGTTATTGTAATAATGGGACAGTTTTTGAAATGAAATGTCGTTGCTTTTCATGTTTCTGTTTTTACTTTCCTTAAGCTAATTGGTTTAGTTCTCCAGTCCTCAGTACAGTGTTAGAGATGGAAACCCAAAGGAGGCTGAACCAAAAATGCCTCCCTATTTCAAATTCTGACCTACTAAAATCGAGTTTAAATAAGTAAAACAAAATATGTGGTTAATTGATAGCACCCTTCTTTACAACATACATAGTAACGCGCTTTTCAGTGAAATCATCTGCCTTCCTGAGCTAAGCATTTTGTGCGGAGAAAATTCATTAGATTTAGAACTTACAGTTGCATTCCGTATAACAGATAGTTCAGTGGTGATTGCTGAAGTTCAGGACAACTTTGATGAAAAGCAAATGTCAACCAAAAATGTCAGTACTGTGTGTACTGGGTAACCTCTGAATGTGAGCATTATCACAAGCTTTTATGAAATGAATTAATCACTTGGAAGGGGAATGCAACAATTTAGGAACCACCAGACCAAATCAGATCCAAAGTCCATTTATTCCAGCATTTTGTATCTGATAGGACTGGTTCCAGTTGTTTCAGAGAAAGGTCAGAGAGACTACACAATGACTTGTTTACAGAATATTCTCTCTTGGGCGAGATTTCTTTCTACAACCCTTTTAATTAGAAAAAGCATAAACATTTTTTTCCTCCCTTCATTTTTCTGCACATCCCCTAACAGTCCTGAATACTCGTGGTAATTTCTGTTTTGGTTTTGGTTTCCCCCCCCCCCCCTTAAAAAGCAGCACAACAGGAGCCTATAGTTCCTGTTTTCATGTTTTCTTTCAACACACTGTAACCTACAACAATATCTTCCCTTCATCGGCTGCACACGTAATCAAAGACCTCCTTAATGAATATATATAATATGGATTCTTCAAGTGGAAGCCATAAACTTACCATTGTCTTACCCTTTCCCTTCCACCTTCCCCACTGTAGTGCATGGGAATGACTCTGTGCAGATCTTACCCTTATTCTGCAAAGGGAAAGGACTCATATGTTTCCAGAGCAATAAAATTTTCTAAATTACTTGTTAGTAATTTGTAGACCGACAGGCGGTAGGTGGCATCTGAAGGAGCCGTAATATTTCCCAGCCTAGAACACAGGAAGAAAAGACTGCAGGCTGGAGAGGAGCCATCCTTTCTGCCCTTGCTCCTCATGGTGAGCTCGGAGGGGAGGTAGCCTACCACTCCTTCCATCTCCTTCCCCAAGAGCCAGCCAGATAAAAGGAGTGGCAGGCCTAAAGTCAGCATAACATAGCTGTAGGCATCCATAAACATCTCCAGTGGCTGGCTTTGTGTAACCAATGGTTTTGTTGTGCAGGCCACCAAAACATTTGTGGCCTTTGGGACACCTGGAATTTTTTGCCCATGGGCAGAAAAGGAGGTGGTCTTCAGGCCTCTGCTCAGACGAGGACACTTCCCCAACGTTCCACTGCCCCAACTACACAGCACTGCACGTGAAGCACAAAGTCACCGCCGCATTTTGCAAAACGTTGAGGTGCATCAGGCTGAATAAATAGGTTAATGATATTGGCAACAGCAGCATGCAGAACAGCAAAGCAAAAGTTAGACATTTGGTCTCACAGGATGAAGCAAAGAACTAGGAGAGTGTATTGTTTCTAATTGCCTTTAAAAATGCTAATCATACATCGTTCAAATGCTGAACTTCTGGATTTTGAGGGGCAAAGATCCCCTTCATAGATGACCTGCCTGAAACTTCCCTCCTGGAGATCGAGTCTTCAGAAAAGCCACAGGGAAGGTAGGAACTTTGAACATTTCTCGGGAAGCTGCATCTGGGGGGAGGGTAGCGGAAGGAAAGCAAACAAAATAAATCCTCTCAAAGCTCTCTGATCTCCCTCCTCCACTTTTCTTTTTAATGATTAGCTTTGAGAATCTGATTCTATAAGGATACTTCTCTCCCCTGCCTCTTTTCTTTGTAAGATTTTGTGGCTGTTGATCCTTTGTAGACCAAGAGCTCATGACCTGAGGTTATCTTTAGCATCACTGAAATGCAAAAAGTCAGGATAGGACAGAATTAGGGAATGAAAAATACCTTGAAAATAAAAGGATTTGCAAGGTTTAAAAGACTTTTAATAGCTGGATCCTTTTCTGTAGAATCACAGATTAATGATTTTGAACGTTTTATTTTTATCCTTCTCTTGCCATATATGACATGAGGAGTTCATGAAATGCACCTGGTCAGTTTTGTATCTAGTTTGGTTTGCAGGTGATAAAAATGCATTGTTGGTGTTCTCTGACCTGTCTGTTTAGATCTTGTTCTTGCTCTCACCACTTTTTGGTGACAGATTCAACCAAAAGGCCGAAATTATGCATGAGGATGGGCTCTGTTCTCCTCGCTTACATGTATGCAAAAATCTACTGACCTGTAGATGTGAAGAAACTGTGAGCCAATACTTGTAATCTAGTGCTTTACATCAGCAGTAAATGTAATTTTAAAATAATGTTTTAATTTGCTTTTTTAGAATCACATTTGCAGTCTAATTAGACTCCAGAGAACTCGCCAGGTTGCCCAGAAAAATTACTATGTGACTACATAATGAAGAGTATTATGTCCATTGGAACACAGGAGATGTTATGGTGGTTTCTGTCAGACTCAATTTTGACAAGTCTATTTTTAATCTTGCAGGTTGACATATAGCCTTTAAAGAACATGTATCCTTTGCATGCTAAATCCTCTGTTATGTCCCCTTTGAGAACTGAATTTTAATGCACGTCCTTGGAACAGGGAATTTATTCTTGAGCAGATAGATCATTGTCTCTGTGTACAAATGAAGAAGATAAGACTTCTGAAGCTTTTTTTTGATGCTTATCTCATGATTGCAGCTGAAGTGAGGGATATCTGTGGTGCCTAATGACTTCATCGACTAGCTTTAAATGAAAGTCCTCAACATACTAATGATGAAACAGAAGTATCAGCTGTTCAGGAGAAGAATGGGGTGTTTGACCAAGAGAAGAAAACTGCAAACCCCTAAGGTTCTTCTTTATAGGAGTTATTTTGTAGAAGGAAAACCTTAATATCGCATAGTTTTTTGACTCGTCGGAGTTGTTTCATTTGCTTATACGGGAGACATTTTTATGCGGCATACTTGAGTTGGCTCAAACTACAAGAGCCAGCCCTGCAGTGACCAAAACCAGGTAGGTGCAGCTGAGGTGCCTACAGCCCAGCGTGCAGCCCACAGAGCAGCCTCTTGCTCAGTTTGTGATTTTTGAACAACAAAGCTGCTCCCATACCTGATCAAAAATTCACCTCTATGAGCACCAACTGTTTAAAGTTGGGCCTTTAGCCTGAAGTGGTCTCCTGTAGCCATGCTGAAGGTGGGAGAAACTATTTGCAGCTGTCCATCTGATTACAAAAAGTGGCTAGAGAAGTTCTCTAAGTGGTACCTCATGCCATTAGACAGCTCGAGGTGAATCTCACCGGCGAAGTCCTGTTAGGAGGGGTGCTGGGGGTGGTTGGATGTGCTGGATCGACGGAGCATCTCAGCTGCTGTCTCCCACCTTTTCACCATTTGCCGTTCACAAGCAAGTGTCTCCCTGCTCCATCCCAGAAACCTGCTGGCAGCCCGCGCGGCCCACGCTGGCAGCCCTGGCTCCTGCCCAGAGGAGATGCTTATTGACCGTCTGATTCAGAGCTGCAGCAGCGGCGTGCCCTCGCCCCTGTGGTGTAATATATAAGACAGCTCTGCTCGCTTAAGTGTTTTGTGTCAAATCATGTCTCCATACAGTAGAGCAGTGATGCTGGTCTCTGTGCGTGGGGCCGTGGTCCTGCAGCAGAGGGGCTCAGCCACTGCCAGGGAAACAGAAGCTCCCTGTCAAGCCACAGGGGATGTAGATCTAGCTGGGAAAAAAAAGAAAATACAAGTATACCGGATAAATAATTTAGAAAATGCCTATAAAATTAATTTAGCAAGTCGCATGAAGTCAGTCCTTTCTTTTTTCCCTATACCAATATCCATCTTCCCTCCTACCACCTTCTGGCTGCAGCTATATGGTGAGTTACGTATTCGCCTCCTCCACGAACAGCTTCCCTCCTCCCCCTCACCATTTTCGTAAAGAGCAGAGAGATATTTTACCGCCCTCCTCTTCAGTCCTGACCGTTACCCACAGCTTGGAAGGAGCAGGAGAGGACACAGTGATGAAACTGGTTAATTTTCAGGGGTGTTTTTTTCTGCGGTGCTGCGGAGGCGGTGGGCTGGGGCTGGCCTGGATGCAGCACGTGTGCGAATCCTATCCCGGAGTGAACTTTTAATTTGGCTGGTACGGATAACGAAGCACCAGCTTGGCTCTGCAAGCGTGGGCGTTTTCTGGGGGGTAAAACTGGTATTGAAGAGGGCGGCATCGTATTTTTACCGCTGCTGTTGCCCATCCTACCTAGATTAAATCTCACACTGGTGCGTCCGACTGCACTGCAATTATGTCTTCATTTTCTGTGTGGATAGAGGAACACAACCGTTCAGCATTTTATGCCTGATTTGTGTCCTCAGGGTAATTTCCTTCTCCCCTTTTCAAACATGCCTTCCACCCCCTATGTTTTGCAATATTTTTGCATTTATCAAGGAAGAATTTCAGCGTAAGTGTAATTTAAGTTTTATCTTAAGCACCACGTTTACGTGCAGCGTACATTTGCTTAGTAACTTTTCAGTGAGACTTGTATTAGTGATTCTTTGTCACAAGGAAAATGTAAAACAAATTATGTAGTTCTAGTGATACAAAAGGGGGAAAAAAGAAAGGATATAACAGCATAAATAGATTATGAAGTTAACCAGCATAAATATTTACATGTATTAAATGAAAATTAACAATATGAATTTGAAAGGCTGGACAGAGCTTAGAATAGATTTTTAAGGTCATATCTTACTGATTTTAGCACAACAAATAAATACATCCTTTAAAAAAAAAAAGAGTGGGCTGAACCTTTGAATTGTAAATTCTGGATATATGGTATATATTCATGGCAGGACTTTTTAATAACTAATGCAATTTAACAGAAGCAAGTGGTTAATTGGCTGGCAACAATTCTGACTCAATTTCTCCTCACATCAGTCTGCATCTGAAATATACCAAGTAATGTGTGGGGACACAAATATAGGCAAACAGGTTGCGCATTGGGACGGCTGCTGTCTGAGTTACTGTGCCACGTGCGTGGTGGCTTAAGAAGCGTAGCCTCTTTGGCCGCCCATTCAAATCGTTATGAAATCACATTTGCCGTCACTTACAGTGCTTCAGTGGCACATGGATATGTCTTTGGCATCCGACCAACCAATTTTCTATTCCAGACTCAGTAAGCAAAAACCATTCTGCGTTAGCCTCTGCAGCTCAGATTGTCATCAATTGTCTAACCTTGCAGATATTAGAAGAAGAAGAATAATGCCCACGAAACTGAAGCCACTGGCCGCTGAAACTTTTCTTAATGAGGAATTGGATGAATCTTGTTTTGTCGGAACATTTATTTCTTAAAACTATTACCTTCAGTCTTTAATTATTTAAAGCACGATAATAGCAATGTGATCTATGACAAAGAATAGAGATGCTCTTAGGTTGGATCAGATGGTCTGCTTCAAAAAAGCAGATAAGACGTAAAAGCAAAAATAATAGTGTTCAGGCATCTGAAAGAAAAAAGAACATTTACTCTTTGTGTTTTTCTTAAGGAACAATAATAAAGCCAATAATATTGAACTGAGAACAGTATATAATATAGTGCTCGCAAATACAATATTCTTCAGAATTCAAGAGCTTTATCTCATTTCTGAATGAATCTTCCTCCTCTTAATTTCTTTTTCTTTATTGACTGGATTACTTAGAGCTAAGATAATGTCTGTGAAGGACTTCTGACATGAAATAGCCCTATGTGAACATTATGCATTATTAATAAAAACTCAGATAACTCTCTAAAACAAGATGCTCCTAAAGCATTTAACATTTAATCAGCAAAATTTATCTGATGTTCTGCTGTTTGAAAAGCATTAAGGAAAAGAAAAAATTGAATAGCTGCAGGAATGAAGGATGTATGTGGAGGCCTGACCTTTCATTACTACATACACAATACCCTAACCTGAAAGTGAAAATGCCAGTGCCGTACAGATTATGAATAGCAGCCGTAATGATTTCTGTTGCTTCGGTACAAATGAAAATGAAGCTCTGATCATAAAAGATTACAGTTTATAAGATTAAGATTTACACATAGTAAAAATATCTTTAAGATTTTCTCATTTTTAGTAATCTTTCCTCCTCTCTAATATGTAAATCCCATAGATCTCTTTTGCAGTCTTATGGATAGAGGTGTCATTCCTGTGCAGTTTCTGACATCTTCAGCTGTCTTTTATTTCACTTCCTTATTTCCAATTTGAAATGTGATTTAAGAGCACGTAGTCTCCTTCTTTCTCAGCAAGGAACAACAATTTTCTATCAGAGTTTATTTTAATTCATTGCCATGATTATTTATTCAAAGTGTTTGGCATTATCTAATGCATTTTATTGAATTACTCTTCTTATTGATCTCTTAGCTGACATACTGTCTAGATTGACCCAACCTCACAGTGCAAAATGCTGCACCAGCATATACAGTAAATCTACTCTGTGTTCAAAGTACGTCCACCAATGACAAAAATCAGAGTAGGGGGAGCCTGTTGGGACAGTAGAAACAGTAATGATGCGATATTTGCATTATATTAATATCAGTATATCAGCTGCCTAACTTTTGTCAAGACTTGGTAGCAAAGGAGAGCTCCGCTGGAGGCAGGGTTTTGTTGTCCAAGGCAGCAGCATCACTTTGCCTACTGACAGAAGATGGTGCGACCATCACAGCAAGTGGGCTTCCCTTCACACCCTTTCATGCCATTGTGGCCATAAGCAGTCACTTGTCACTCCAGCTTGGGTTTCGTGCTGCACCTTGCTTGTTCAGTCACCAGTGCAGTTTTGGCCTGGGCACAGAGTTACATTTCTGTGAAATTAGGCAGTAGACGTGCCATGAAGTTCTTGTTGGCCTCTTTGCGAATATTATGGCATCTGCTGAAGGAAAGACAATACCTGATGCTGTATAAAATCTGATTTAATGATGTTTCTGAGCCTGCTGGTACTGTGGTAGACACTGATCACACACTGCTCCAGAGCCGTGCAGCACACAGCCGCGGATTTTTCAATCCGGTACGGGAAGCCTGATTTAGTGCATTGTCAAACCATGACCGTAGCTGTTGGTCTTTTACTACTGACTTTTTCCCTTACACTGTGCAACTATTCAAAGAATTATTATTTCTCTTTTATTCTTTTTTCCCCATTGTCAAGATGTCCTCATCTTAAGCATGCTGCTCTGCCACTTATAATGAAAAGAAGTAGCCCAGTATTGACGAAATCAAAACTTTCGCTTCCCACCAGGCATGAGAGATCTGCTGCAGCCAGACTAGAGAAAACCATTATTATGTAAAGGAATGATTTTTACTTTGTAACACAGTGTCAGCAAAAACAGACATTAAAAATAAACCATTAGAAGAGAGAATTTCTTTCCTAAGTGAAAATTTATGTTGTGTCTCTTTGAAAGAAAAAAAATAAGACACCAACAAGGGTTCATTATGTGAATATTAGAGTTATATTTGCTCTCTGAAACATCCTTTTCAATCGCTAGATCGTATTGTGGTAAGTATTGTGATGCTGAGATAAGTGAATGGAATAACACCAATTTTTGGGATTTGGAAAGTTACCTCATCATTTCCTTGAGTCCTTTAAGCTTCATTATTTTGTCTGTTTCCACTGTTGAGGTAAAAATTCAACTTATTTTGTGACTGCATCAAGAAGTCTAAGCAACTGCTGAAAATTCAGTAGAGCACAAAAAAGCCTCTCTTAAACTAATTCAGACAATGTGATAATCTGGGGCCTGTGCAGAAAAGCACTCAAGGTGTTTTAGTCCTTTTCTTTCCCTCTCCCAGGTAAATGAACTCTGAATCCAGTTGGAACATCCAGATGTATTTACAAACATTTAGAGAATTAGAAGAATATTGTAATTACCTTTCACATTTTTCAAATTAGATTTTCCTGTGGCCACCTATGCAACTGTAACAGAGTATGATGGCTCCATTTTTGAAAGTTGAAGTTAAGAAATGACAGCGTAATCGGAACAAATTTCATAATCGTTGCTAGGTCGCTGGTGGCTGCACCAGAGAACTGGTTCATGCCACTGCTTTAAAGCATAATCTTTCATGTCAGCGTTGGGTTGGATTTTGTGGAACAGTTAGAATTCACCATGTTGTGCGTTTTGTTCTGCAACCCTGGTGTTTCCGGACAGTCCAAGTTCCGGGAAGTCCTCAGTAAGTGTGTTAGTGGAAAAGATAAGTGATCCCAAGTTAATTGCAAGGGTTTAACGTAGCCGAGTAGTGTGTGCAGTGGGCAGCTGTTGGGTGCCTGTGGCTTCTGCACGTGGGCAGCTGCAGAATGGGGAAACGGAATTGCACTTAGCTCACTTCGAAACCCTGTCTGAAAGGGCTCGCTCAAAATGCCCACGGAAATGCCCTTTAAAAGTCATTGCAGTCTGATGGAAACAACATAGTCTGACAAATAAAGATGGGAAATTTTCAGGGGAGTGGAACTGCCCTTTCCATGGTGAGACCACCCTGTTCTGTAAATATTTTGGTTTGGTAGTATTGTATAGTAGCTCCATAGCACCATTCCTAAAGATATCTCAACAACAGACATCTTGGGGATGGCTTATATTGCGCTTTGTTCATTACACTTTGAGAATTAACTTTTCCTCAGAGCTTCTGAGGCTTTGGCAGTTAATGATAGGGAAACGTTGGCTTGGATGAGTGACCTGAGAGACCAATATTATCCCGCTTTATCTGTCTTTGATCCCTTAAAACTAATGTGCAGAAAGTCTAATTAGAAGAGGACAGCTGAACAATTAATTAATAGGGGAGTAAGCGCTACATTTTTCTCCTTGGCAGTATGGCATCTTCATGCAGCGTGAAGTAATTTATGCTGTGATCATGTGGCAGTAGCACGCTAACAGTCGGACTTGGTGAAAGTCTCAGTCCATCAGATATACATGCATGACCATCTGGCTGTCGGTTTTTAGAGTGGCCAAAACGAGCAAATACTGATTCTCTTGGAGTAGACAACTCCAGTGTTAGTAACTCCTAATATGTCCTCTGCTCCATCTTGAGTTTTATCTCCAAGTTCTCTCGGGGACTGAGGGAGACTGTCGTGGATTTGTGTAAGCAGAAAAATGGTTTCCTAAGGAAGGTGTCCCAGTCAACGTAAAGTTTTCCGCTTACTGCTTATTTAGAGTTGGGCTCGAGAATTGATTGTAGAAATGGAGTAAGAAGGAGCTGGTAAGACACTGTCTGGCAGAGGATTGCAGGTAACATTGCTCAGCAATTAGATAGGAGTGTAATGCTGTTGTTGATATTCAGACAGCCTTATCAAGGCACTCTTGTACAGTGCACACAGGTATTTACTGTTTGACTAATATTTTGGTAATTCAGCTGCAAAGATTATAACCTTATAGTTGAGAATAAAAGCAGATGGACAACTTTGTGTGTTTGTGGAGAGGAGGATTAGTTTGGCTAGAAGTAAGTATAGGTCTTTATAAAGCATTGAAATTCAAGAACAACTTCTTTATAGGGATCACCTTGTTAGTAAAGGAGAAAAATGGAGTGAATTTGGTGCATGTGAAAGCTTGACAGATGGACAGCCTTAGAGAACAGGAGGCTTTTTTATTCTCAAAGCCCTTACTGCAGAGGCATCTGAAATGGCATCTCCTGTATGAAAACCCGCCAGTGTGCCATATCCCTGATCTGAAGGGACCACTTCTATGGAGGGAAGCAAGCGTAATTCAGCTTGCAGACACGCTCGCTTCTTGGCCCCTTACGGAGACTGCCAACAAGGGTTCCAATTAGTGCCAGCTGCAGACTGTGACAATTTTAAAGATTGACTTTCACACCATGCCAGACCTTTAAAAGAAAGAAGAACATTTATATAAAACGCAATTTGCTTTGACAGTAATTTTCTGTATGCTATTACTGAAGTTATTTACGTTCGAATCAGAGTATCTTTTCTCTCAGCTGTGTTTCTGCTGCTGTTTGATCCTGCAGTGCAGTAATAATCTCATGCTTATATCTTTTATTCTTTATGTGGCAGTGGTCATTTCAAGCATCCATTACGCGCAGTTTTTAGGGCTCATACATTTGAACAGGAATCCTGTAAAATACCCAGATTCTTGTGCAGATTGCTTCTGACGCTCCAAGTCCTCACATATTTAATGGCAGACTTAAAGACCTTGTGAAGCAGCAGGGCTATTCAAATGAAACTGTGGGGTTCAGGAGTTCACAAGTTGAAGATGCTTGGGCGTCAAGAGTATTTCACTGTATTGACAGTGAGGCTAAGGGCAGGTAAGGGCAGTGAGGGTAAGGGCAGTGGTGGAAGAAGCAGTCACCAGCTTTCCAAACATGAGTGTGATCCCTCTGCCTTCTTATACCAAGGATTCCAACGCACCCTCTCTATCTCCAAAAGTAAGACCTGAACACCATGGTCTTTTGTGTTCTGTGCTCTGTCATCCCAGGAAGAAACAGCAACTAACCTGATGCTCCCATTCTTCTCTTAGGTTGTTCCTCATGTGTCCACCCCTAAAGCAAGACCTTGGCCTCATGTCCCATCTCTTCTATCCACAGACCATGCAACCTTACTCCTCCTCCCCAAACTGGGACCCCACAACTCACCTTTGTGGTAGTGTACCTTATTTCATGAGCCTACATTTCTTGCCTGCTGCGCTCCTACAACTGTCTTCTGAGATGGAGTTGGGGAAGTAATGCCATGCGTGGCATACCCTGCTTTGCATGCATAGCATATCCTTGCATGCATATGCATAGCATGCATAGCCCATATCTAGCTGTGTACACAGTCTCCAGAGAGACTTCCTGGAGGTCAGTGCAGCCAGCTGGACAGGCAGAAACTGAAATCCCACTGCCATCCTTCAAGCAGTTCTTGTGCCGTGTACTGTCAGCCTCTTCAGAAAGTATATTTTTGTGTATTCCCCTAAAAACTGTCTGTAAAATATCCTCCTTCTGGGCTTGGAGAGGTCAGATTCTTCACCTGCTGCTAAAACAATGTTCATCTGTGGGTAGATGTAATCAAGAGACCAGAAGCGATCTGCCCAGAGTAGCATGGCTTCCAGCCTATTTTAGTCTAACGTACTTCTCAGTTACAAGCTGCTGAGTCATGGAAATGTTGCCTGTAGTTTGTGTGCTGCAGTGTTGCCTTTGGAAACGGAGTGGGAAGAGCCCCACACACCATGGCTCTTGCTGGAGGAGTTCTCCAGTAGCTGGACTGCGTGGGCTTTTAGCTTGTGTGTTTGTGTTTGCACAGTGCTGCTTCTCTTGTGACAAAAATAGCCCTTGGCAAAGGCATCATCTTCGTAAAGCCTCCCTCTCCCCCTGTCCCTCTGCACTGTTTCATGGGTGTCAGTGAACACTGAGTTTGTTCACTGGCTTATCAAGGTTCCCCCAGTCCACTCAGGCAGGTTGGCATCATTGCAGGACCTGGAGGCACATTGTGGGGGGGCTGTGTGATAATAGCAAAGGATGAGTCAACACTGGGTTAAGATGGGTCTACTCTGTCCCATCCAGTTCTCTCCAGAAGATATCTCCAGCCCTGGAGATAAATTTAGGTGGATCTCTGGGCAAACTGTTCTTTTCCGCAGGAACTGTTGCTCATGATAAAAGTCTGGAGAAGTGAAATTTGAAGCTTCCCTAGGTGAAGATAAGTACTGTAGAACAGGTTTTATGTAAAAAAATGTATATACAGCTCAAATCAAAATGATCCTTTTGAAATAATTCGAAATGTACTACAACAGAGTGACTTTGCAGACTCTTTGTTCGTTATAACTGTCTTCATCTTCATAATAATGAAAGACATTCAAATGCTGAATGATTTTTCTCTAGCCTAGATGCTAGAATTTGAAGATGAGTTCCACCTTCCTTAGATTTGAATAGGGCATTCGAGGTAACTTGTTACATTTTGTAGTTAGTTTTTGACCCACTGATTTTCGTTTCCTTACTTCAAAAATGTAGTGTGAAGCATACTGCAAATCATGGCATCGCACCTCATAATTTTGAAATTCAGACTTTCTCATCAATAGTGAGGCCCAAAGTGAAACAGAGGATCCTGAAGTAGCATTTCAAAACAAGAGTTTCAGAATTTGATGTTCAGTGTGAGTGAAACGTAGATAAGTTATGGCTAAGAGAAAGATTTTTCTTAATTACTTTCCCTGTACATAAAATTATTTATTATATGTCAATTCCTAATTCGTTCATCTTCACTGGGAGAGAAACCCAGTACTCCTCTAGTGTGTAAAATTGCTAAAAGCTTTTAAATTAGCGTAAACAATGATTTTCCATTCTCGGTCCTTAAGAGTACAGGTAACATATCTCTTTTGTCTTTATTCATGTGTTATATTTGCTGTAGGACGGATAGGAAGAACAGAGCCACTTATCCCATATGTCTCAGATACTGGGGGTGTCCCCACCTTCCTCATCTGCCCCCACATCCCTTCCTCTCTTCCAGCTAGAAGGAAGCAGAAGAGAGAGTAATTTCCAGCCACAAGTTCACAGACAAAGTCAATGGCTGGCATTGTAGCTGAATGTTAACGCCTCATATAGCCTGAGATGCACAATACTTAGTAATACAACTTTAACCTTTATAATGCGCCGTAATTTGATTCTGGAACCATCTATATTCTCTCCTTGTTACAGCCTAAGTAGCTGTAAGGAGGAGGGAGAACGGACAAATGTAATCACCACCTGGGGCACAGGGAAGGACAATGAATCATTGAAATTCCCATTGCAGTTCTCAGGTTTTAGCCTTGTTCTCACCGCTTGATTCTAATGTCAGGAAATGAGAGAAACATGATGGTATCTTATTGTGGTGTTGGTGTTAGCCGGTCAGGTGGCAGAGCACCCAAAAAGTCCAAGCTTGGAGTTGCAGATATTAAGTCTTGACTGACTCTAAAAGAGTGTGTAGATCTAAAAGAGAAATAATTTGGTTGCAGTTAAGTATGAAAGGTAATCAAATATCTGTAATATATAATCTTTTTTTTTTCTTTACTTTAGTAACATTCTTAAAGGAGGAAAGACATTTCAGGAGAAAGTAAGACTGCTGTTCTTTGCCACTATCAGAAGTTCTTTGAAAGAAGTAGCTCACGTTCAAGTGTGGTGACTTACCTAGTTTATGTAATCTAAACTGTTTATATATTCTACTATCACACGTGGACATACATATGTACGCATACATTTAAGCTATAAAATTTATAGATTACAGTACACAGTCAGCGATTCCATTGTTTTTCCATTACTGTGATATATACAATACTTGGTGCGATTGACAGTCTCCAGTGCTGTGCAAGGGTTATCGTTTAGATATATAGGATGTGCTAACAGTATTGGAAGTAGGAAGCGATGTGTTGTGGTTTGGAGTTTTGTCATCATGAGTTGAGGTTTTAAAACAAGCAGTGGAGTCATGACTGAGTGCTGCAGATCAAAAAGCTGATGATTAAATTTTTATTTCTCATGTAACCGTGCTGTGTTCTGTATGTAGCATGTATTTTATAGAAAATGTTTTCTGTAATGATGAGGGGACTGTACGTGGTGCTTGACACCTTCTTTACGTATGTGTAACATACTTGGGTCCGGATACTCCAAATGGCCTTATTATAGCCTCAAATGTTGAATGAATGGTCCAAGGTCTAGCATGCTTCCAACGCAAGTGATTATCCTGTAAGAAAGTCTCGTCCCCAAAATAAATCTTAGCACTGATGACCTTTTGGTTTAAAAAAGCTCTTGTTAGTCTGGGATGAATCTCACCTACACTGGCACTTGGACAAGTTTAATACAAGAATAACAAAGCACTGAAAAACATTTTCAGGAAAAGCTGATTTTCTTTTTTAAAGGCCACTCTCTAAGGTAGCTGGACGGCAGGAGGCAGGGGTGGTTGTAATCTTATGTTTCATGAGAAACATAAATTAGTGGGTTGAAAGTAATTGAATGGGTCGGTTGGGCGTGGAGTAGTTATCCCAGGGCTGCAGTTTATCCCATAGCTAAAAACTCTGTGGGCTTTTCTGTCTACAGAAAAGAATGCCTGCGGAATGCCTAGATTAATAAAGCAGTGGCAAATTGGGTAGATGTGGATAGCATAGATGGGACTTTGAGATTCTTGAAATAAATTGCATTTCTTATCATGCATTTTCAGATTCCCAAAAATGTGATATATAGAACAGGAAAAAAAAGTAGAAAGAATCCTGTTGTTAGCCAAAAAAGAATGGAAGTTGCTTTTTTTAAAACTATACGCTATAAACTCTTCAAGAATAACAGTGGAGAATAAAAAAGAATAATTGTGGAGATTTCCAAAACTGTAGCTTACAGACCTTTAAAATAAGCTATAAAGTTTCAGAAATATGAACACTGTAAATAAAGGCTGTTTCATGATTGAATAAATGATTCCTGGAGTTTAACTTTGGAACGTATTTATTGAAATGAAAAATAATTGTGGGAAATTCCTTAAAGTAGTCATAATTATATCTAAAGGGGATAAAATTATGCTGGTTTGTGGCAGAATATTTAATTTTCACTACATGTAGCTCCTTGTTAATTTATTTTTAACTTTCTAACTTGTTTGATTTCTGTTATTCCAAGCACAGATATGTGACCAAAGCCTTCGATCCCTTCTTTCGGAAAGTCTACCTATACTCTTTTAGTGTAATGATACAAATATCAAATAAGAAGAGTAAAAATTGAAGCTTAACAATTTTTTATTTAGCTAGGGGATATTTGGTCAGACCTCGCCCCTTGCATGACTGATGGCTTTGACAGAAGTAGAAATTGTTATCCCAGTTGGCCTTCAGAGATGTGTTGGCTTCATGAAGTATAGCCTGACTTTCCAGACCAGTTTTCTGACCAGGTCTTAAGTCTCTCCACTATTTTCGTTGCTTTTTGGCTTTTTAAGTTGCGTATCTGTGGTGTAAATATGCATATAAGATGACACCGTATAAGACCAATACAGTGTGATTTATTTTAATTAGTTCTGCTGAACAGGTCAGGCATCCCAAATCGGTTGCACTCCTGTTAGCCAGGCAATAAATCACATAAATAAACAATGAATTGTGTTTGAAAGTAGTAAAACCAACAGAAGATCAGCTCCATCTCAACAAAATGGCAACTCACCTTTTCTTAGCTTATGTTGCCCTCAGCAGCCATCTGACCAACGATGTAATACAAGGGATATTGACCCTGATTGGCTTCTCTTCCTTCTTCTTCCACTTTACCCTTACTTCTCCCCAGTTGTCCACCACCCCCAACTGCCCACCAATAGTCAAAATATACATTTGCCATTTGTCTAGACCACTTTGATCATATCAATTTTCCTAATACTTTATTATCTTTATCATGTAAATCAGTTGGGTTTTTTTAGAGCTGATGATATGTTTTCCATTTACTAGTTTCATCCTAAAGAAGAGCTGTTTAATTTTAAAGAAAAACCTGTCTTCAGCAATTTTGTAAAAACGTAAAAATTCTAACGGGGATGTGCACCAAATATTGATCTTTTCCCACCCATTTAAAAAGGCAAGCTAGAAAAGAAATGGGGGCTAAATTTTGTACTCATTTTTGTTTTCAAAACACTGCTGTCTTCAGATAAATTTGACATTAAGTGTGCAAGAGCTAGATGGAATAAAAAGTAACTTGCATTTATAAAGTAGGTGAAAGAAATTCGTAGTCTATAGATGCTGAACTGGTAGGATTAATTAAATATTATTCCATTCTTGCTGGAGAAAAGCATTATTGCAGCATGTGGGTGTCTCTGATGAAGCAAATATTTCATAGTATAAACTGTAAAGTTAAGACAATTCAATTTGTTAGATTGGAAAAAACTTATTTTTTAATATCCATTGTTATTTTGGCATATTTTTCATCTCTGTAATTCTCTGCTATGTGATTGTAATAAGCATTTTGCCATATTACTGCAGTTTTCTCCATTAAGAAGAAAATCTGGTTATCTGTAGTGAATAAAAGTATGAATCTTTACTTGACCTTACGTTTTTTTTTCTTTCTATAGAAGCTGCAAAGAATCAATCCTCCTTACTGTTGTCCAACCTTACCCTGTAAGTATTGTCAGTGTTTTCTGAATTAGTTTCCTAGCAACATAGCAGAGTGGTTCTTTCTGCCTGTGTTCTGTCTGTGTCGCTACCTTATCTGTGCAGTAAAAGAAATAAGTGAGATAAGGGTTGCGTCTCCTAAAGGTGATGTTTAAGACTGCGTTACTGCGTCCTGCACTCAAAGACTGCGTTAGCAAGTTAAATAATAATAGTATCTTTAAACTCATACCAGGAAAATGGAGCAGGAGACTGAGTTCTGCTTCAGTTCCTGATCTGTTGCAGCTCCTGGGTTTTTCTTAATTCTGCCTCGGTCCCACAGAGTTTCGCTGCTGTATCAAACCAGCTGGACCTTATGCAAGGGAGGGCTCTGTCTGCATCTCCAGCGCGGGGCGTGTGGAGGTGAGGGCAGAGAAGAGACAGACAGACGATTGCGTGAGGCTGGCTCGAAGGGACAGGGAGAAACTGCAGCCCACCTCAGAGCCTAGCGGTTTGTGGGAGCAGGTCCATGACCTGTCTGCCCGAACCCATCCTTGAAGAGGGACGGGTGAAAATGGAGAGAAGCCAAGCCAGGGAGGAAGCACGTGTCTCTTCCCATACATCCATGCACAGCCACACATCAGCAGTGATTTCAGATTCAACAGGTCCATTCACCTCCCTGTTGGCCAGCCTGATGCACAGCAGTTTTGATTAACAAGGGACAATTGCATCTTTTCACCCAAGAATAACAGGTGAGATGGATTTGACACAAAGATGTGAAAACGAGTTTATCATCTGGTGAAGCTGCCAAAATATACATCTTGCAAATGCAATTTGGTCAGGGCTGTATCGCTTCGTACTACTTGCTAGCCTTTCTGGCTAGTTTAGAGGTGGCCGTGTAGTTATGCTTGTCCTGTACCCTTTCTAGAAGCCGGTCTGCACAGCAGCTAAATCGTGGGGGAAAAGCACGTGTTCCCAGCAAAACAAGGCAGGGGCTGCTGGCAGGAAGGTGAGCAGGGGCCTGGTCAACATCAGCCTTCTTAAATGAAAACCCAGGCATGGTCTGACCCAATAAAGAAACCTAACCACCTTTAAAACTTGCTGGATTGCAGCCAGTGGTTTTGATCACAGGGAATATATATAATACAGGGGAAAAGAAATCCTCACCCACTTGCCTTTTTTGTGCAGGTTGCCTTATTTCATCCATTGACAGGCTTTTCTTTAAATGTCAGGTGAGCAAAGGGCATGTGCTTTAGTGCAGGTATGTGTAGCCCTTAAAAGTGGACAGTAAAGTGTAGTACTACATGTGTGTGAGGTGATGGGGCCTGTTATCACTGTGCTGCTGGTATGGGAGCAAGCCTGTATGTACTGAACATAAGGGAAGCTGAAACCCAAATGAGCTGTGCACTCCATGTTCAACTGGAGACCTTACAGCACGCGTTAGGTCCTCCTCCAGCCTTTAACCTGGAGAAGAAGGAAAGTCATGACCTGGCACCTTCCCAGCTCTTTGGGTCCAAGTCCTGTTTGAGGCCAGACAAGGCAGAATCTGCTCCGCTCATTACATTGCACCAAAGGCTAATTGATAACTGAGCTACCTCTAGATGTCACTGAGCTAGGAATGGCACTGAAACACTTTGCTGTCCTGTCAGCCATTTGGGCTGTTGTACCCATCTTATACATGCTTTTGTGTTGCCCCACTCTGGCATGTCTGTCATCCCCCAGCTCTACCTCAGCAGACAAAGCACACGTGTTTTTGGGATGATGGACGTTTTATCTCATGTAGGCACAAAGATTGTCTCCCCAGGAATGTCCACAGAGCAGTCAGAAGATGCAATTGATGTATGCATAGCGGTGCTAGCTTTACTTGACCAATTTTTATCCCAAAGTCAGGATGCTTCAGTGGCATGAGCTTAGTTGCGAGAGCCTCACCTGCAGGACTGTTGCACCCTGCAGATCTCCTCCAGTTTGTGCACTCTTATTGTATCTCCCTATCTGTCCAGACCAGGGTTGTGTTGATTCGTAGCATCCTTCCCCGATTACTTTCAAGCCCAAGTTTTCCTGCAGTGGAAATGAACATGTGTGTAAAGATGGGGAGCAGCTGGGATGGTGTCCGTGTGTTCAGCCCACTTTGAGCCCTGAAGCAGTGCAGGGTCCCTCAGTTTATGCAAACCTTGGGCTGTGAAATCTCCTGGGGACTCCTGAGTCACCTTGAACACCTGGCCCATGCTGGCCCTCATACTGCCACAACGTTGCTGTCAGTAGTGCCTGAGCCTGTTTCTTAGGTGACATCCCCCTCAGCTCTGCCATCCTGCGTGTTGCTGCACTCCAGCTGTGGACCTGTCCTGGTCACCTGTGCAGGGGTCCTGTGGCAAATACATTTTGTCTTACAGTTTGGAAACAATATTAATGTGTTCAAAAATTGCGATGCACGTGTGTTTTCCCCTTTTCTTTAATTTTGCCTCCTCCATTTTTCCTTTTACTATTTTGCCAATAAAACTGGAAAGATGAAGTAGAAACCAGACAAAGGAAAAGTAAGAGCTTTTAAATAAAGACTGAATTTCTTCCCCATTCTTGGCAGAAATACATCTTTACAAACATTTCATCGATCTCTCTTCTTGATGGTGAACCTTTTTCTTTCTATCATTGCATGAAAAATATCTGCCAAGATGGATTACAAGAGTGCTGTTTCTTAATTGTTTTTATTTGCACTATTTAGAGTGTGGTTTGGTTTTATGCTTTCAAGTAACCATCCTTTATGATTGCAGGTGAAAGTAGATGTAATCTAGATTTATAGTACTCTGTAGTTCACTTAGTACTTTTTGAAAGCTTTTGCAGATCATTTTTGCTTAAATGCATTCAGTTTTGTTTAATGCTTAAACTCATTAAAATTTCATTTTAATTATGACCAAACCAAAACATTAGGCTATCTTTTTCTTTCCTTCAATCTACAAATCTCTGCTACGTTCATATCACCACTGCTCCTGAGGAGGTCACTGAATAGCTAAAGCAGTGGAAGCAGTTCAAAGTTTTGATTTCTGGAAGTATGGCATTTGATTATCGTTTCTGACCGTTTTATTCTGTAAATGGACTGTCATTCTGATTGTTGCCTTATTAAGTTTTAAGCATTACTCAAATGAAATAACTTGCCTGTTTTGATATCTGTTCAGATTTCATGTGTAGAAATCATTTGATAGGTTGCTTTCATGATTAGTCTCTTAAGCTCCTTGGATGTAGTCCAGGCCCAGCTGAGATCTGTGGTGATTTTGCTGTGCATAAGTTTTGCAACGGGAAAAGGATAAGATCTTTTTCTGTTTTGAAGGAGGTGCTTCTTGTTATAACACAGTTATATGTCTGAGACACAACATTTGCAGAAAAAGCTGCGATAAATAACAGTTATTTATGGATCGTAATGATTGTGGCCACAGTCTTACTGAGGGTCTCACAGTATTTTTCGTGCTGTGTTGCTTTCTGGAGTCGTGTAAGAGCAGCAACTACCATATCTAGACTTGTGGTTGTAAAGAAGGATATAAAAAAGAAACAGGTTTGTCACAAAGACTCCAAAATCTAAAGTGAAAAAGACTACCAAGGTAGAGCTTTAGAAATCATTTGAAGTCAGACATGTGAGCATTATGAACAAGATGATTTTTGACTGCTAGAAGTTGTGAAGTTGATGTAGAAATAATGGCTTTTGTTCTTTGAATGGGCACATTTTTTTGCAGTCATCCTGAGGACCTTTCCCACTGCATAACTTCCACATCAGCTTTTTCATGTGGTCAGTTCCATACATAGCTTTAATCCTACACCGGAGAGGATCACGGTGTGGTTAATGGCAAACCTGATATCACTGTGTTGCCTCCTGGAAGTGCGGGCTGGTCCATGGCCACTGTCCAACCACTCTTTGCTATTCAAAGCAGCCTCCTCTTATGTCAGAACTGTGCTGTGCAGCCTTTCTTCTTCCATCTGTGTGTGGTGCAAATCTCAGTAAGCACTGCTTCTCCTGACCTGTCTTCCTGGAGGCCTCCTCTTAGGCTATATGGATTTTTCTGGAATGTAGTTGTACAAAAAACATGGCTTTTTCAGCAGTGAAGACTGAGAAAATGCAGCTTGAACTTCCACGTTAATTGTTTCATTAAAGTGGAAAAGAGCCCCTTCACCCTGTCCATCATTTTCTCCTTGTAGTTCTCCCTCCCCGTCCCCCACCAGTTTCCATTAGGTCTCTTTTCCCTCTTCATTAGCCCTTTTTCCCATCACAGGTGCATTATCATTCTAGTCCTTCATTTGTTCATTTTAGCCAGGGTTTGTATGGGGTGGAGGTGTCTTTCATTCCCAAAGGTCCTCATCCTTGCAGAGTTGTAGGGCTGAATGTAGTGCGGAATGGCTGTCTTGTTTTGCACTTTCCTGCCCTTGATTAAGAGCATTCACCTGTGTATGAGAGGTAATCATGAATGTGAAGGAGTAGTCCACGAATGTAAATGGAGGAACTTTGGAGAGGCAGAATCCCAAAAGGCCGGGGGAGGGGATTTTATGGAGGACCTCCACATTTAATAAACACTGAGACAGATGACCCAGGCCCATCTAGTCACGAGATGAGCTGCAATGGCTGCATGTTCCACAAAGTCTGAAGCTGACCTGTGGTTTCACTCATGGTTCTTGGGACAATCACAGTAAACTAGGCTGTTGTTTACTGTAGATGGAATGGATTGGATTTTCTCAATGCCTGCATTAAAATAAGGTTTGGCTATTCCCTGCCTTACAGGTACATGTTATACATGCATGGGACTAATGATCAAACTACGATTACCATCTAAAAATAGGAAAATATAAATAATGCAAATAGTAAAATACAATTGTCTATGATGATAGATCACCAGCTTTTAAGAGAGAACCCAAATCTGACCACTGTTTCAGCAATTAAATTTGCGCCAAGAGTTTAACAAAGAAATACTCCTGATGATGATCTGCCAGTGCCCTGTGGTTATAACAAATTACTGCATGGTAAAACTTCTCCACATTATTGCTTCCATGTCCCTACCTGCTCTTCTACAATGCTCTTGTGAGCCAGTGTAGTTTTTTCAGCCTTGCTCACAGCTATGAATGGCAGTATTTAGTTTGCCTTTGGGCATTATGTACTGTTCCACTTAATAAATTTAATTCTTCCTCTTATTCACATTTTATTTGTTTGCTAAATTTTGTCTCATATAATTGCCTTCAGGGATGGACCAAAAAGTCAACATATTTTTGTGGTCATGCAATTTTTCCTTATTTCCTAACAAACGTAATATTTCATATTAAACTAATGACTAATTTTAAGTAACAAACTTAAAATTGATTGCATATATACAGCTTGTGGCTATTTAAAACTGTCAGATTTTCAGTCATTATCACAAAGCAGGTTTTCTTTTCACCTTGCGACTGTCCTGTACTGCTGCTTTGTTTCATTGCTTTATGGTAGCTCAGTACTACACTATCCTCTTCCAAATGCTAAATCCTTCTTTTTCTTGAGCATGAGTAAAGGTTTGGTTGTTGCCGCACCTCTTCTGGCAAGAGCACTCAAAGGGGCTTTTGCAGCAAATAAACACTATTTCACCTGGAATCTCCCCCAGATTACAGTTTACCTGCAAAAGCCGACAAAGTACTAGACATTCTTATTGTCATCAAAAACCAGTTTCCCTCAAAACAAAGGATATTGTTTCTAACAGCTATCCGAAAGTGACCTGCTGTAATGCCACTGACAAAAATCTAATTTTGAAAAGTCCAGAAAATGAGAAAAATAACATTTTCCAGAAAGCCTCCTCTTGTTATAGCAATCTCTCCTGTTTTGACCCTGCTGATGGGATGCCCGTTGATTGCAGTCCCTAGTAAGTAGCATTCAAAGAAGGGTCTCAGTCTTTACTGTCATGTACTCCAAGCAAATCTCTGTGCAATGCTTCATTTCTCTCGTTGGCAGTTTCTCTGGGTAGTGTTGAAATGATCAGCTGAATTTTTACTGAATTCTGCGTAAACAAGTAAAAATCAATTAAAGTCCTGATAAATTTGAACTTTTAGCAGGAAACAATGCTTAGGTCACACAGTGTGAAGTCTGTGGGTTTTTGAAGTATTTTGACTCCTTGTTAAAATGTGTTCCCTCATTTTGCAAAAGTCACTCTAATTAAGCTGTTTTTATCTGTGACAATGCAAATACTTTACTTGCAGTGATAAATGTTCCGCATTAGTGTAAACACTCCCTGCTTAAGGTCATTAACTGAGGATAATGTCTTCCATTTGGCTAAAAGGCCGACTATCAGAAACAAATGAACCTGGTGCTCTGAGAATCATTAATTGATAACATTCTTGGCCTACAAACCTGAGGACATTAAAATAGAATAGAGCAGCACATCATCTTGCTGATGCTTTGTTAGTCAAGCAAGTTTCGACAATCAAGCCCAGCTGTTTTCCTGGGTATTTGCTGCACTCTTTTGAAACGGTTCCTTTCTCAAAGAGAAAACGTCAAGTGCCAAGTTGATGCAGAGGTAGAAACAATGAGACAGTGCGATTAAAGGCAAGAGCTGTGCTATTACTCAAACCTTTAACCAGCAGAGAACGCTCCCCCAAATACCTGGCGCAGCTGTTCTGGTTTTTCTTACACCCTTGTTTCATAGATTGAAGGTTTTTGGAGAGCAGCCTGCTTCCAGGCTCGCCCAGAGTGTCTGGCAAGGGGCCGGAGTCCTGACCACGTTGCCACAGCAGAAGTGGGAAGGGAAGGAAGCCCCACGTTTTATGGCAGACCATGGTGTGCTCCCCTGGCTGTGCAATATGTACGTTAAACCCCACGTCCCGGAGGGGTTCTTGGGAACTCGCATACGTTCAGATCTTTCAGTTGCGTTGGACTCCTCTGTCACATTTTTACAATGACTTAATTCATGTGTTTATGCCCCCCGCAAGTGACTTCTGAGGTTGTAGAGAGGAAAAGGGAGGTTGTAGAGTGTGACAGAGCCACATAGCAGTTTGCCAGATTTGCTGTATGGGAATAACCTTGCTAGAATCCAGAAGAAAATTTGGCAGTCTGCCTGTAGAGAGAGGCCAGACTGGTGACTCAGCTGCACTAAGAGCAAACAACTGTAAAAAGCCTCTTCCAGCAAGAAGAGTAAGTGAAAACCACTCTTTTCCCCTTGCCCTTACAAGAGAGAGCCAGTAGCCTACTCCTATAGCTGTGCTGCCCCATGGCAGTGGGAATCAACAGGTTCCAGTCCGTTAATTGGTTGCCTTATAGACTGTCCCCCTTGCACACTGCACAAAGGGACTACGTGGGGAGGAGGGAAATTGGAAAAGGCATGTGCAGATTTATTATGTTAATCGTGGTATTCTTGTATACTGTGTCTTTCTAGGAATTCATCTCTAGAGTATAATATGTAAGCACACTTCTTCAGCGTTTCCATGTTGCCCCTTCTTGATGAAGAAGTATTTCGGGTCCCCCACCCTGAGACATTAACTTTGGGGTTTTTTAAAATTTTTTTCCTTTCTTTCTTTTTGGTGGTTGTTTCCAGTCTTCTGGGGGACCTTCTGCATTTTTCAGCACTGGCTTCGGAATCTGAGCTTGGTTTGATAATGGGGTTGAATTTCCTGTCATTTACTGTTACCGATTAAAGATTTGTATGGCTGCTAGAGAAGACGTAAGAAAGAATTAACTGTAAAAGTGAAGAAGCATTAATTTTTATTTCTTGGTTCTATTTCATGCTCCAGGAATTACCAAATGGCTCTGATATTTCCTGGGAGAATGTGGCATCTTTCATTCCTTGTTCACTGGTTGATGCTGAGCCTATGGTAATAGTTACCACATTTTCGGTCTGATAATAAATCAGTGGCATAAAGAAATGACCTAAAGACTTCTTCCTGCCAGTTTCTAGAAACCAGGCTTCTGTATCATAAAAAAAAACCCAAAAACAAAAACAAAAAAAACCCAACCCCAAACAACAAAACACCACTTTTTAAGCAGTTTCAACAGAGGTCACAGATGAAAAAAGCACGTGGACTTGGACTACTCCATCCTTCCTGCAGATTTTTAGTTGAGTCAAGATTTGAGTGATGGTGACAAGACTTTCTGTGTTTACAAGGACTGCTGTCATGCCACATGGATAATAGGAAGTTATTTCAGGATCATCATCACTGATGTCTGCATTAATTTCTCACAGGCAAAGCAACATGACTTAGTCTTTGCCGTATCCAAAACCAATTTATATGTTCAGGAGTTAGCATAAGATTCTTAATTCACATTTTACTGAAACCAGTGGACCAAAACCCGGCCCAAAGAAGCCCAGTGATTTTCATCCAAAGCTGCGCTTTCTTCCATTGCCCATTACCATGGTTATGGAGTTAGGCAATGCCAGAAGCTCTGTAACTGACCTGAGAATAAAACTGCCTTGCTTCTGGTGCTTAAAATGGAAATCCTGTTGATTGTGAATATTTAATTTGTTACTAAAAATGAGTTCTTAGTCACACTCCTCAAATGGAGAGAGAATTTTTTTCCAAGGGCTGAACACTTGATCACAGGTGAATCTGTTGAATAATGTAGTAGATAAAAGTCAGTTAGGTCCCAGAAGAAAATTCTAATCCATGAAGTCCCAAAACGTGTCTCATCTCTTGCAGCCAAGCCTTTCATGGGGCTTGTGTAGGGGGAAACCTGCTCCCGCAGGTGCCTTTTGGTGGCTCTAATCTGTGTTTTGGAGTGGGCTAATACAGTGAGACACCACTGCGCTTGGAGAGCTCTGACACTTTTTCTTGCAAAAGTTGTGTGTGTCTGTATCTAGTGGATTATAGATGATGCAAAAATTTTCCATTCAGTGTTTGGAGGGGTCACTGGCTGGTCAGTGGTCGGTGTCAGTTCATGAAAACAAGTTTGGTGGACAGCAGTCGTTGTGGAGGCACTACAAGGAATTTGTATGTACACCGAGAGCCCTTCTCGTCACTCCAGTCTGACAGTGGGATAACTTGCAGTATGCGCAGTATGCATCAGTGGTTCTTTATGTGTTTGTGCGTATGTATTATCTCGGGAGGCACCATGGTTTGACTGTATTTCCGTTCTTTGGTGACTGGTTTGCAAAGCGTTGCTGTATACGTGGAGCTCCCACTGTGTGAGAAACAGGGGAAATAACTGAAAAAGTAAAGATAGGTTTTAACTTGAAATTATGTGATATATCTTGTTATCGTTTTTCCTTCCAGTCTCCTAAATCAGCTTTTATTAGTGCTGCAAAAAAGGCAAGATTGAAGTCCAATCCTGTCAAAGTGCGCTTCTCGGAAGAAGTAATTATCAATGGCCAGGTGTCGGTGAGTATGCAACTATTTAACCTCGGGAAGGACTGAGCGTTTCATCCAAAGGTATGCCTCAAGGCTCGAAAGTGAGGGAATTATATGGTAGGAACAACAGTGATAGGCTTGTGAAGGACAGGGTTTTTCTGTTTCTAAAGTTTTTAAGGGATCCATTTTTAAAGTCCATTGGACCCATAATATTGTGAAAAAATTGTCCCTTCTTAAAATAAAATAGAAATGCTAGTGAATGCCTTTTGTGGTGATAGCACATACATGTATTCTTTATAGTCTTGCTAATGCTTGCTTGGGTTTTTTTCAGGGCAATTTTGTAACAGGAAAACTCATAAACTCAAGAGAAGTAGCATGTCAGGAAAACAGATTAACATTACCTTACAGACCTCTTTAAAATTTGTTTTATCTACTTGAACTTGTTGTTTCCGGCCTTCGGGCAAAGTCAGTCTTCCTTTGAGAGGTGCGGAACTCCTCCTTAAACGTGAACTCCTGGCTCATTTTCATAATTTGCCAGAACATCGTTCCACACTGATGTCTTTATCCAACTGTCTTCCAAACACAAATTGATACTGCATTTTGTCAAAAGCAATTTTTGCTCTTTTTTTTTTAAAAAAAAAAAGCCTTGTTCACCTTCCTTTTTCCTGTTTATTTTACTATCCTTGTTACAAATCATTGCAGTTAAGTAGCAGTATTATATGTTACTCTTCTTAATGATGACAGATATTAGCATTTAATATCTAGCTATAAAGAGAATGTAAAACATCTTGATTGTAATTCTTATGAATCAATCTGCAGTTCCCGTTTTGTAGATTGAAGACACTATATAGCTTGCTCTATTCAGAGAAACAATAGTCTATTTTTCTGTTTTATCAAAAATATTTCAACTTTAGAGGTAGCATTTATTGTCAGAGAGGTAGTATGTAAGGAAAGAAAATACTCCATGCCAGACATAAAATGTATGTGAACAGTTATATTTTTCCAGGAAAGAGCCCTATAGAGTGTGGCTGTAATGAGCATGGCTGAACGCTTACAGGGCATTGCTAATTCTGCTTTCAGCTTGAGCCAACACATTCCTTTTCAGGTGTTACCTTTCCAACTGAATTATGTCCTTCTTTATAGAACAACATTTACATTTCCCTTGTTACATGTTGTAATCTGATTCACTAATTTGCTTGGCAGGAAACAGTTAAGGACAATTCACTTCTTTTCATGCCAAATGTTCTGAAGGTGTATCTCGAAAATGGACAAACCAAATCTTTCCGGTTTGACTGCAGCACTTCAATAAAGGTAGGCCAGATATACTTCAGTATGCAATGCCAAGAATACCAGTTACCTCTTTTCCGAGACCTTCGGTAATTATAATTTACTTGGAATGCATTAAGAATAAAATTACTAGTGTGTTCAGTTGGGGCTGGACTCATAGTTCAGAAGTAATGAGGTTTTGGTCCATACTTCTGCTGCTGAAAATGTATTGTATTGTCAATGAAGGAAGAAGTAGAAGTGATCATTTTAATGTGCCTGGCATGCAATTAAAATTACGTGTTCCTATCATTTTGATATGCTGCCAACTACTGGCGTGATTTGTCAGCAAAAGTCAGGAGCTAAGAAGATTAAGATGTTGGTTACTAATTGAATATCATCTAGCGTGTCATCCAGTGAACTTGGGATGGGATATTGTAGGGTTACGCCGGTGATAAATTGCTCGTCCCAGTGTAATGCCCTCTACGCTTTCCGTAACACATTTCACATAGAGAAATAAAGAGGTGAAGCCCTGGCACACCACTGAGGCTGCTGGGGAGTGTCTCTGACACTGTTCCGTGTAGGTTCCTGAACCAGAGGTGGCGTCAGTGTCTGTCTGTGAGTGGCGTGGAGTAGCGTAGCAAGCAGCACGACTAGCACTGCTGGGCATGCTGCTACTCTCTCAGGCATTTTTGTTTGGGTGAGCTAGTTTTAACATACATTGGCTACCAAATCTAGTTCACCGTATGGTAGCATGCATGCTTGGGACACTGAGACAAGAGATATGCATAGGTGGAGGTGATCAGTGAAGGCTGGGGATGCAATTTTTGGCTGCACTAGCCAGCTTTTGCTGGATTTAGGCTTTCATATATAAAGCTTATTTGAAGAAAGACTGCTTTTCTGCTCGCTGTGAATCAGCAGTATGCTCAATCAGCTAGACAAGCAAGAAGAGTGATTAATAAAGGTAAACAACAGGAAATTAACTCCAGTCTGAAGGCAAAATGAGGGGTAATGGTTTTAAACTGGGGAAAGAGGGGAGATTTAGATTAGATATTAGGAAGAAATTCTTTACTGTGAGGGCAGTGAGGCACTGGAACAGGTTGCCCAGGGAAGTTGTGGATGCCCCATCCCTGGAAGTGTTCAAGGCCAGGCTGGATGGGGCTTTGAGCAGCCTGGTCTAGTGGGAGGTGTCCCTGCCCATGGCAGGGGGGTTGGAACTAGATGACCTTTAAGGTCCCTTCTAACCCAAACCATTCTATGATTCTATGATTCTAAAATAGACATTGAAGTTATACTTAAAAATGGGCTGCAGTATCTGTTTATAGTTCGCATATATACTTTAGGCATAAATTGAGTGCGGGCAATGGATGCAAGCCTCCATTCTACAGCCATGGGATACTGAATTCCTTCAGTCTATTCGAGAATTTGCTTGGGTGAAGAACTAGGAGACATGCTTCACGTAAATAGTGAGGTCTCCATACCCTTCTAAGGCCCACAAGCCCACTTTCCAGTATTTTCTTTTATAAGCATAAAAACAACCAACCTGTTCCAGGATATTTTGCCCCTGAAGACCAGTCTTTGGCCATGACATTACATTAGTTTTGAGTAATTCTCTCATGGGTATGTCATGTAGTGTAAGACCATATATCTAATCTGAAGCCCACGTAGGCTCAGCGACCTAGCTGTATTGATGTTGTAAACCTGCTTTGACCTTAAGTCAATCTGACTTTTTGTAGGAATAATTTCCTTTGCATCTAGCTCAGGCAATTATATATTCTGTAGGCTGCACAGCTACATATTACATATTCTTGCATGTATGTGTGTGTATATTCCTCACTGTGGATGGCTGGGTGTGGATTGCTGCTTCTTTTCTTAAACTCAGGTGAAGCAGATGTGCCCCAGTTGATTCAAGGCAAATGTAGGTTTTTTGAGCCCTTAGCAGTCCAGTAACTGACCGTTTAACAACAAGGGTGCAACCAGTGCCTTGCCTGCGGTCCTTGCTTTCCTTATTGCTGGGAGACAGCACCTGGGCTGGCTCTAAGTTGTCCGAGGAAAGGATCGGCCAGCAGAAAATTTTGTTCAGTAACTCAATGCCTGTGTGCCTTAGCATCGTATTTTAAAAGGCCTAAGACAGGTAGTGGAAAACAGTGCCATTATTACTCCCTCTTAAAAACTTACATTTAGTATTATGTCTCTTCATGTCACTGTTATACCCCTTGTCTTTGAGCAGGACTGTAGATAAAAGTAGATTTTACGTGTAAGCAATAAACTCCCTATTAGTCAGAACAGTATAATACGAACCTCCATTATTTAGAGTGGTTGCTTTCAATCCATTAATACTGTCTTACATTCTTTGCATTTTACAGAGTTGTCTCCATCCTCCTACATACATTTTTCATCCTTCCACAAATTTGGTGTTGATTTTCCATAAACACACTGTAATTGATCAATTAATTTTCCTGAATTATGTTAAAACACTTGGATTACAATTCGTCATGGTCTCCTTAGTGAGTCCTATCCGTCTGGATACTTATGTATATCTAAAAATCTTTTGGATGGGTAGAAATGTTTTAATCTTTTCACCAACATAATGTGAAACTATTTTTAAATGATGGGTTATTATATATTTCTTTTTTCTACTACATTCACTAAAGCAAAAGATACCTTGACAGATTATATTAATATTCTGCATGTATTTATGAAGCAATATATGAAATTAAAGTAGGGGTTGGTTGAACGGTTTTGTGGGGAGGTTTGTTTAACTATTATTTCAGAAACAATTGTTCTCAAATTAATTACCCTTAGATATAATCCAATGTGAAAAAAAAAACAATTAAAAGTGTCTAAAAATGGGGGGTTTACTATAAATTACTGTGGTCCCTGAATTTAGAGCTATTGTTCTGCACAGGTATCATCATCACAGCTGAATTTTCTGTCAGCATTTAAAAGTCAAGAATGTCCATTAAACACAAGTATCAAGAAGTGGACTTCAAAAAAAGTCCTTGTCATTAGAACAGATAAAGGCTATTCATTTAATTTTTTTGCTGAACATATAAATTTGGTTTGCACTGCCTGGGTGCCCTGCCCCTACAGTAAGTGAAGAGCGGCAAGATGGTCTCACCTTTTCTGATGGAGAGGTTTTATTTCCAGGGAGACAGAGAGATATGGGCCATTCAAGTATAATTTGCATGTTAAACTGCACAGAAAAGTTGTCCACTCACAGCAATTCTGTGTATATGTTATTTCACATGCATGCCTGATACCATCTCAGAGATGTGCGAATATAAAGGTGCTGATTTCTTGCTGGGTGAATGTGTGTGATGTCCCGTATGCTCGTGCAGAACAGGCACAAAACACGACTGTCCTCCTGTTTAACATCTGGGCTTCCACCCTGTGCTGGGTACGTGCAGGGTGCGTGGCAGTGAAGAACCGGGTCCCAAGCGCTTCATGAATTTAAGCACATTTTATAAATCCTTTGTTAATTAGGATGTCATCTTAACACTCCAAGAAAAGCTTTCCATCAAGTGTATTGAACACTTTTCCCTGATGCTGGAGCAGAGAGTTGAAGGATCTGGAACAAAACTCCTTTTGCTGCATGAACAGGAGACTTTAACTCAGGTTTGTGTAATGATATGTGAAAACAGATAGTAATGGGACGGGTTAATCAGTAAATAATCCATCTTTTTAATTACTCAAGTGAGTTAACTGCAAGATTTATAGTTTGATACAGTATCAAATAGCAGCAGTATTTAGATGTGGTTGTAAGAATCAAGCTCTCACAGAAAAAATTATTTTTCTATTATATAGGCATCATATTTCATTGCTTTATTGGGCCATTTAAAAGTATTAAAAACTTCATTAAAGATCAAACCGAAAGCTAGACAATATTTATCAAAGCTTTTTTCATATTGTATGTGGCCTGGCTAATAAATGTTCTCAACAGCTGGGAAATTGATGGTAACATTTCTGAGAACCACAGTCTGCTCAAATTCCTTTAGAAACCTTATTTTGATCTTTGGTTCTCATCCGATTATACAGATCTGTATCTGGGTGACAGGAAATAATACTCTTTCTGATGAAGCCAAGTTTGGCTTGTTTATGCAGCGATACGTTATGTCACTTCAGTGATGATGAATTGTGACCTAGAAAATGCTGGTGTGACTTTCTTCCTTAGATCATGCAGGTGTGACTAGAGGTAAAGTTGCTTCACAGTTCCCAGCAGAGAACTCTTGATTTTAGCTTCTTATCATTTTGCCAAACTGTTTAGCCTGAAATTTTCCATGATATTTCTGTGTTTCGGGAGAACATTGGTATTTTTAAAATCTTACCTAAATCTGCAAAAAAAACCCCAAAAACCAAACCAAAACAAAAGATAAATGGATTTTTAGGGGGAAAATATTTAACTTAAATCCCAGAATTCCCTTGAAGATATAACTAGAGTCCATGTAGTGGTATGAAGGAGCTTAGGATACCAGCTAACAGTCTTTCTGGCATTTTCTAACCTTTAAGCACTTGACTTTGCCACGTTAACAATCTTTTCTTGTGGGTGTAAGCTACCTAATGAATGCACAATATCCAGAAGTACTCAGTACTAGCTCTCCTGGCCTAGCTCTCTCTCTTTGAAGTAATTGCTAAAATTCCCACTGAAATCAGAAGGCTCAGAGTAAACCAACACATTGAGCTTTCAAAAATCCCATCCAGAGCTTTTATTTATACATACGGAGTATGCCTAGATACTTAGGAATGAGGACAGAGACAATGAGAGAGAAACACAGGTTTTGAAAAATGTTAGGGCAAGACAGGGACTTCATTGGAAATTTTTAAAAGTATAGTTTTATCAAGCAAAGATGTTGATTATAAAGTACACTAACTCTCTAACTGCATTAGCCTAAGTAAATAAACTACATAAACTACATTCATTCTGAGGGTTTCTTCTTTGAAGTTCCTGTAAAATCAGCAGTATTTTAATTTGCCATTACAATGTTGCTGCTGACCATGACTTCCAATGGCATTATTGGATTGTTACCCTTTCATCCAATTATTCATTGGCTATGCAGTGGTCCCCTGTGAATATACCCAGATATACCCAGTGTTACATACTTCACAAAGTCTTGCTAACCAACAAGCAAAGTGTTTTCTTTTTTTTCATTTTTAATGTACTGGGAGAGGTTTGCCTTGGTTGGAAGTCTAGGGGTAGGTCTCTTAATCCAGAACAACCCAGGATAATTCAAAAGATCCAATTTCTTACAAATGGTTTAGTGGATTAAATCAAGCTAGAGAAAGTGAGAATAGTAGCTGCTAAGCTGTGCTTCACCTGTATTCTCAGTCAGTCTAAGAAATAAGATGTGACCACTCCCCAAAAAACTTCTAGCCCTTCTCATTTATGAGTATTTTGGTCCAATACATCTCAGTTTGTATTTCACTTGTGTGGTTTTCATTAGGGTCTGTTTTCTCTCTCCTTTCGCTCTGGTTTTGAATGAGTAAATTCTGTTGCTTTGAGGTTGAGTTGTATTGGGCAGTCATGCCTATATGTGTCTAAATGTCTCTCCACAAGACTATATAGATGATGTTTTAATGTGAAGAACTTAATCAGGAGCGCGTGGTAAAGGTCTTTGTTGGATAGAATTATTTTTCTTGCTACCGCGTGGCTCTGGAGCAGTGTCACGGTGCCTGAGACTACAGACCGCGTTGGATGACCAGAGTTGCCAAGCTCTGATATGTTTATTGCACTGTCCTAGGTGACCCAGAGGCCAAGCTCGCATAAGATGAGATGTCTTTTCAGGATTAGCTTTGTCCCAAAGGATCCCATTGATCTTTTAAGAAGAGATCCAGTTGCTTTTGAATATCTCTATGTACAGGTAAGTGAAGGAACGGCCATTGTTAGCATAAAGGAGAGTAAAAAGACAGATGCACTCAGTGTATATATAGATTTATATCTTCACGTAGAAAAGCGTGACTGCAGTAAATCCTGGTTTTTATTTCTGCTGCGTAAAGCCAATGAATGCGCTTGGGGAATGTGCAAATCTTTATCATCTGCAAAGTCCCCTTCCTTCATAAGTCTCTCCAAATAGTAATGCTTTGATATCTTTCCAAAATATATTTGGCTTTAGAAAAGAGTGAAGCTGAAGTAATTGCTAATACTTATTTCTGGTACTGTCATATCAGACAGAAATGATGCCTGAAAAGGAACTTCCAGTAAAATGGATGAGAAAACTAATGTACAAGCAGTGTGGTTCTCCTGGGTATCTCACCTGCTATCTTGAGTCCAGATACACTGATACTCTCCCAGCACTCTTTGTGAAAGAGGATTGCTGTTCCCCCCAGGAAGGATGAATAGAGCTTGGATCAAAATACTCATGCCTTCTGCTCTTTGGCAGAAGTCCTTGTGTTCTTCAGAAGTGCCCATACCCTGGTGAACATCTGACACCTCTGAGAGCAACAGTCCTACCTTAAGCATGGTCCTGCTTCTGAGTTTGTGATTACTCTTCATGCAATGTTAATTAAAAAAAAAAAAAAAAAGAAAGAAAAAAAAAGACTATAATTTATTTTTAGTGCAAGATTTTTGAACTTGATGCTCCCTCTACTGGTTCTTTGGCAGAGCTGTAACGACGTGGTTCAGGAAAGATTTGGACCAGAACTGAAGTATGACATTGCCCTGCGCTTGGCTGCATTACAAATGTATATTGCAACTGTGACCACCAAGCAAACTCAGAAAATCTCTCTCAAATACATAGAGTAAGTTGAGAATGCAGTGTGTTCTTTGAAAGTGAAACATTAGGAGTAACTTGTAGATTCTTTACAGTTGTTTCTTTAGTATGTCTATATGCATGCACCAATTTTAGGTTCATTTGTTGTCTCTGAAATTGATTCAGGTGTGTTAAGAGTTGTACATATAGACCTTTTGGTCCATTTACCTTTTGGCCATCTGTTTAGGCATGTGAAATAGCCTATAAATGTAAATAAGATTAATTCATTTGCTTTCAATGACTTAATGATCAGATCTAAGCTTATATGGTCTAAACGCCAAGGTTTTAGTAGAGATTATTATAGTAGGATTCAGATGATTCCTTGGCTCAAAAGGCTGTAGGGTCTTAGATTCCATTTGTAAGATTTCTCAGATACAGAAGTATCCCAATAGGCACCTGTTTTATGTTAGACAACATGTATATGTAACTATAAAGAAAAAGAAAATTTCCAAAATGCAACTGTGTGTACATCTGCTTGGGTTTTAAAAAAAACCAAAACAAACCCCAAACTTTTGTTGTTGCTTAGTTTACTTGCAGGATGGAAATAATAACTGTTGCACACTCAATCTTGTAAACTTTATCCGCCTTACTGAAGGTCATGTTATTAGATACATGAAGGTATCTTATTAATGAATCAGCAGAAATCATTACTTACAAGTGAAGAGTCGGTCTCCGATCAAAAAGGGGTGCTTCAAGCAGAAAGAAAATCCAGTGAAAGGAGGGGGGCTGGTTGTTTCTGAGGGGGAAAAGAACCCCACAAAATATAAGTGATAAAGTCAATGGCTGGCTGGTTCGCACGTTCTAAAAAAGAGCCTAAAAAAATAAAATTAAATCTGATATTATGTTGTTAAATCTGTGATTTTAATTCTATAATGGTACTTGCCTATGTAATTAAATGGTGTTTTAACAATACAGCGTAGACTTTAAACATAAAAGCTTAAAACTTCTTTTCTGAATGGCATGATGGAAGGGATAGAAGAGAGATTATATATAATTTTAAAGCATATTTTTCAGAAGTAATATATAGTTTGAATATAGAAAGTAATGCGTTATTGCAAAACTCTGGACTTGATCAACTCTCCTGTTTTCAGGTGTTCATTCACTTGGCATCATAGTCACCAGTCTTTAGATAAATAATCATCACAGGAATGTGAAAATAAATATATGCCTTTTATTGCAGAAAAGAATGGGGATTAGAGACTTTTCTTCCATCTGCTGTGCTGCAAAGCATGAAAGAAAAGAACATAAAGAAAGCACTTTCACACCTTGTCAAAGCAAATCAAAACCTAGTTCCTCCGGGTAAAAAGGTATTACATTTGCATCTTAATGGAAAATATGTTTTAAAGAACAGAAAGGGTGGAGTGCATGGGAAACATTTAAAATTAATCCTTTGGAGAAACACCTAGCCATTATATTTTCAGAGATATAACTTTTGGTGCTCAGTACAACATAGCCAAGAACAATTAAAAATAATTAATTATACCCCAACTAAACTATCTTCTTATCTTGAGAATGCCAGAAAACTGGTTATTAATACTTCATTTATGATAAAGATATATATTTTTAATTCATTTAGTGCTTCCTGTTAACGGCAGACTTGTTAGGAAAGTTATTGTTCTCTCTCTGATGCTCTCATCTGAACCACGTTAACCTATGGGCCTGACATAAATGCTGTTTTTCAGGATTGTTTTCCGTTATGCTGTAGATAGAGACTTTTCTCTGGCCATGATCTAACTGGATAGATGATGCTCCTTACAGTAAATGACCCTCCTTGCTGTTGTAAAATGCTTTGCTTAGCATGAAGCTTTCACTTCAGCTGGAAAAACACACGTAGAAGACAATGTCTCTGAGAAATGCCTTTGTTACATGTGTACAGCTGAGGCTGGTTTTAGACACCATAATGAGGTTTCTTTATGCAAGTCATCTAGTCTCTCTTTGTAGTCAATGGAGAGAAACTGGCGCTTCTAGGGAGCGATTCATCCCATCCCACATTAGGAACCAAAAATAGGTCAGATGACTTGTGTCCTAGAAATGCCTGTTTCTCTCCATGGACTATAAAAAGAACCTAAGAGTGACTAGTTGAGACATAAAATGAGTTGAATCCTGCTCCATGACACTTTGTTTCTGAACAAAAAAACCCCAAAACATCTGGTGCCCAAGTTCAGGTTCATTGTGATCAGCAGAAATCCTGCTTGGAGGTTTCAGACCACATCATGGCTGTGAACGTAGGTCTATGTGTTTGACCAGGGATACTCAGGGAGAAAGGCCACCTCTTTGACACAAGCACTGTATGTCTCCTGTACTGCTGAGGCTAAAGCTGAGTAATGCCGATTACTTATTGTTTATCCTGGTAGTGTAAGTTTGGGTTTATTTTGGAAGCCATCACTGCTGCAGGCATTGCAGGTGATGACAGTGGCACGCAGTATCAGTTCTTGGTTAGAAGAGAGGTTGCAACAGTCCCTTCCCGCAGCAAGCAGACTTGATTGGTTTTGCTTCATTCTTTTCTAATTTGAGTTTTGGAAATATGTTGTATACCCGCCTGCTTTTTTAGCAGTTAGGTCTCAGAAACAAAGCATCTGAGCTCATCATCACCTTCTGTCTCACTTGTAGGTACTAATGCAGGAACTGATTTCCTTCTGGGGTATTCTCTCCCTCTGCGTGAAGAGAAGCCTGTCGTTCTTGGGATTCTCACATTTTTTATAACCCCTGTGTATTTCTCCACCAACTGAATGCCTAGTGAAGGGAAGGGGAAAGCATTCCCATTAGTTGCTCTGTTCCACGTTCATTTCCTCCTTGGTGTCTAGAAAAGCCTTAGGATAGAGGCTCTTAAAATACTGTTCAAGATCAAATCAGATTTTGAACTAGAAATCTAGTGGTTGAAATGAGAATGGGAAATGAGATGAGCTTGTTTTATCTTCTCTTTTAAAAGTCCAGATGTAAGGATTTACACCAGGGAGGTGTAAGGTTTGGGTCCAGACTGTTTGGGTGAAATGATCTGTTTCTTGTTTCCATTCAGTCTCATAAAATATTTCCATGTTGTCCCTTTTTAAGTAGGTAATTTAAGCTCAGAGGAGAAAAAAGGAGACAAATTATGATGTGTATTGTATGATATGATCATATGTATTGGTGTACTGTATTTAGCTTTCAGATTTATTCCCTACTAAATATAGTGGAAGAGTTTTATTTTAAAAAATAGGGAATGCAGTAATGAGGTGGAAAAATATGCCATATGCCACAAGTGCCTAGCAAAATGTAATACACAGAGCTGACAGAAGCAAATTCTTTGTTCTCTTTCTCTGTATAGGTACATAAATGTTTAGGAACTGATGGTGATTATGAATGGGAAGCTGCTGTCTACCCTTGAAATCCCTCAATGAACAGATGTTTAATCTGAGTAGTTGAACGTTTTCCCTTCATTGGAGCAGTTACAATGTTCTTGCAGGGCTCTAATCTGCCCATACCCAAGCCCTCAGTGCATTTTAACTAAATGAGCAAGATCTTAATTTTAAGAATGAAACTGTTTCTCCTCATCTGAAACTCAAGCATCTAATGATTTAGTTTCAGGCTCTGAAGAGCTATTACAGTCCGTTCTCCTTAGACTATACAAATACATTTTCTTTCTGAATTTGGTAATGTGATGATTTCCACCACTACCTCTTACCCCTTTTTCTCCTTCCTCAGCTCTCTGCTCTGCAAGCCAAGGTGCATTATCTGAAGTTCCTCAGTGATCTACGATTATATGGAGGGCGTGTTTTCAAGGCAACACTAGTGGTAATATTTCTCTTGAAATAGTCTCTCTCTTCTCTTGATTATTTTATCCAAATATCTTTTTGCAAAAGCCAGACCATATAATTTTCTTCAGAAGTTTAGGTTCTATTCATACACTTAAAAAAATAATTGTTAAATTGAACCAAATCACTTTTTTTCTTTTAATCTAGAAAATAACATTCCTATTATAATTGGAATTTTTGATGGGGATTTGGAGATAGGTTAGCACCCTTTTGGCAAATAGCACCATCCAATTAACTATAGAATACTATTATCATTAGTCTGAAAAGCTCTGGATGACAAAGATTTTCTTTTAACAGAAGCAGATTCCATCCATCCGTCTGTCTGTCCTTCTTATTATCCGTTTAAAAACTACAGTACAGTCAATATCCAGGAGTAGATTCCTTTACTGTTTTTTTTTAATTATGAATCAAGTATGCTCTTCTGTATCATATCTTCTTAGAAAAACGTAATAATCTTTAATGTAGAAGTGCCATGCAAAGGTAGCTCCATGAAAATGAAAGCAAGCAGTGGCGATTTCTGTCACTGTGCAGTACCTATGATGTTTTTTACTTTTGCTTTATTTCTTTTTCTGCTAAAGCAGGGAGAAAAGCGTTCAGAAGTGACTCTGTTAGTAGGGCCACGGTACGGAATCAGTCATGTGATAAACACCAAAACAAACCTGGTGGCTCTCCTGGCAGACTTCAGCCACGTCAACAGGATTGAGATGTTTACAGAAGACGAAAGCAGTGTTAGAGTTGAACTGCACGTCTTAGACGTGAAAGTAAGTTTGCTGTTGAATTGTGTTGATATAATGTCTTTAAATAACATTTTTGTCTTTATTTGTATTTGATCAAGCTATACTGTTCTGAGCATTTTCATGCCAATAATATTCTGAGGGTGTGTTTTTACCTTTTTTTTTTGGTCAGAGTGCATGTAGAGTACGCCTTGGGCATTTGAGGGACCTACGGTGTGCTAGACTGGTGCTTTGGAGCACTTGTATTCTATTCTGATTGTTCTCTTGGGTGACCTCGAGCAACACACTTTCTTGTTCTCTTCCTTGATTTCTGTGGTGTGAAAAGGTGAAGATGAAACTGTCCTTCTTTTGAAGCTCCTTGAGCCCCTAGAAGCTCCTCCTAGGGTGACAGACACTCTTAGAGAATCGCCAGCTGCATCAGCTGTGTCCCATATAATCAATGCAGTGTTTTAACTGCAAAGTTCACTACAAGTAACCGCATAGTGGTTACCAGTGAAATAAACTGTAAAAAGGCAAGGTTTTTTTTTTTTCTTAGCCCTTATAGTTCCAGTTCATTGCTTTGCTTTACATAATGTATTCATAGATGCTTTTCATGTACCTATAGTCATTTGTTTTCTTTGCATCTGTGGCATCTAGTGGCAATAAGTGGAGTTTTATATAGTATATTGGCCTCGTTCTTCTTGGTGTGTTTACTATTTGGTTTTGAAGTTAAAGGCTTCATAGATTGTCTACAGCATTAATCAGGATAATCTGAGATCGAAGGAAGAGTTCTCATTATACTTGAAACTTAAATATGCCATTAAAATAAAAAAAGTCTAACAGTTCTTTTTGCTTAGCCAGCTATACACAAAAAACATATACAAGGGATATTTTACTAAGCTTTTGCTTTGAATGCTTTAGGTTTATTGACCTGGAACTGTTTCCCTGTATTTAAGTTAGTGAAAAAAAAAAATGTTGCACATTAATCTAGATGCTCTCTACAGTAGCTTAAGAGAAATGTTCAGGTTGGTGAACACAGCGTCTCTTTCTCCTTGCTTAGCAATGAGAACATCTGAGGATCTCAGGCTACTTTACCTGCATTACTGTGCTAAACTTGTAGCCCTCTTGTGAGAAAGCTGTTATCCCTTTTCTGCAGATGGAGAAAGTAATATAGAAATGAAATTCTTCCCGTCTGCTTGTATGTAAAATGCGGCACTGTATGGCATAGTATTATATATTACAATGGTATGTGTGGTTTTGTATTATAACACTGTTACTGTCTTACTGGAAGCCATGCATATCCTCACCTCCTTGCATTTTGACGCGTGCAATCTTTAACCCAGAGAGACTGGCCTAACATTAAAATTACAAATCTAGGAGGCTCTGAGTGGAATTTGACAAAAAAATTGCCTCTCTGTGGAGCACAAGTAGGGGTTGTCACTCTGTCCTGTGTAGGAGGTGCAGGCACACGTAGGTAGGTGTTCTCAACTGATCCTTTCATCCTGTGGCTAGCGGGTTCATGTATCCAGATTTTGAATATGACAATATATGTCATATATTTTCTTAATGAATGAATGAATAAACAATTTGTATGTTTATTTTATTTTTGGTTCTTTTTAATGTCTTCTCAAATATGCTTCACTTGGCAGAAGCAGGCAGTAAAAGTTTAGCTGTCACAGGACTGTTCAGCAGATGAGCAGTAGTTCACAGCACTGTTTTCAGCAATCTGAGATTTCTGTGGAGATCATCCATTTCTGTCCATCCCTGCAGAAAATTTGAGGTCAACATTTCAAATATTAAAACTGGTTTTAGTAGTCACTCAAAAGAACAAAGATTGATTAGCCCACTGTAGGCTTAATAATGTACAGTTAACTTTTATAGCTATAGTTGAATGCTTTGAGAGAAGCATGTATTGAATAAAACCTCAAACTGGGGCCCGAAATACTTTAAAGGAAATAAAAAAAAAAAGCATAGGTTTCTCCATGTTGCTGAAAATTCTTCGTACAACATTCAGGGCCCCAAAGTATTTTGGCCTAAGATGCTGCAGCACAGGCATTTAAAAGATCATCAGACCTATTGTGGGTTTGGTGCTAAGCTATGATCATAAATTACCTTTTGGCCACAACCTCCATCAGAATCAGTTGTCTTTTCACTAGTAAGGGGTTGAGTAAGTTGCAGAGCCACCCATGTAATGTCATGTTCCGCCTGGAAAAAATCATGCAGGTCCCCGTATCTATCTTGTGACAGTGAGCTCTGCACGCTAAATTGTGATAAATTGTCACAAATGTCCACGTATCTGTGAGTGACTACAAACTGCGAGTGATAAGACGGATTGTCTACAGTATAATTTCTATCGATGTATCATGGTAAGGACTTCATTTTTATTTGCTCTCTAGGAGCTGTCAAGGCTAGCCACCTTAAAATGAATTTGAGAAAAGCATCTTTTGGTGTTAAAAGCTAAAGAGACGTGAACATAAGGTTTAGGCAAAGAAACTTATATATTGTGGCAAAAGAAAATGGAATTAAAGAAAGTATGTTTCACATGGATTTCTCAGGTTCAATGCTCACTGTCCTGGCAGCTGTAGTTTTTCAAAGCTCTGAGGTCTCTCATTTTTTCTGTTAGGTCTGACTGCTTTGTCTAAATGCTTTGCATTTGTTTGCCCTGTTGATCTCCCTTCTGAGGCTCTTTATCCATTCTCTTTCTCTCTGTTTATCTGCTTATTTTTTCATCATTTGTCTTTTCAGTAATGCCAGGCCACAGCCACTGAAATCTTTTAAGCTGTCATTGTAATATTCACTGTCACTGCTGTGTAATGATAGCTCTAACCTCACTACTATGTTTTCTGAACCTGAACTTGCCTTGACTCTTCTTTGCTTCCTGTGTTTTGCTTCTTTACATGCGCTTAGGGCACCTCACTTTCTGGGAAGCTGCAGATTCCCATACTGCTGCAAGACTCCAGTGCCTAATGTACCAGGTTCTTAGCTGTTGGCAATTTCAGAGTAACAGTAAACAGTGCTTTGGCGAGAATAATATACCTATGCAAGAAAAAGGATGGAGCAAGAGTCTTAAAATGGTTAGCTTCGTTCAGAACGAGAGCAAAATCAGCTGTTAAAATTTCCAGTTGGACATCTACCTTACTGCAACTCTAGTCTTTTCTAAATTTGTGATACTGTTTGATATTTTCAGTGAGGAAAATAAGTTCTCGTGTATTTTTCAATGTGGTGTTTGCGATTGTAATTCCTTTTGCTTCCATGTAGTAGTATTGTCAGCAGGTAAATGGATTGAGAAGGAAAAGCCTTAACCAAGACTTGCTTGTGTTCTTCTTAGCCTATTACTCTACTGATGGAGTCATCAGATGCGATGAATCTTGCTTGCCTAACAGCTGGATACTATAGACTGCTGGTTGACTCAAGGCGCTCAATATTTAACATGGCCAACAAGAAAAATACAGGGAGCCGAGAAACAGGTATTAATTGCACATTATGTTAATGATGGGCCCGTGTATAAAGCAGAAGCCAGCTTAAGCCAGCGTACCTCCAGATAAATACAAGGCTATGCCAAATGAGATCTGATTGCTGGCTCAGACCTAGCACCACAGTATATCAGTTCAGCTTTATGATGTACTAATATTCAGCCTATGATAGCATCTTTATGGTAAAATAAAGCAGGAGGTTAATGTCGTTCATACTGTAGTAAAACAGATGCATGCTCGCTGTGAGTGTTATTATTTTATATGCATATATCTTTTGTAAGAACACATATGGTGCTGGAGAAACCAGCTGGGGATTTGGTTTTGTGTTACTGTTCCTGGAATAGCATTTGTACCTAGCTGAGCTTTAGTTTTGTACTAAAGTACCAGTTAAATTTTAGGTCATTAATTCAGCAGGTATTTAACTTAGAGCAGAGGTGAATTTGAAAGTGCTTTTCTGAAGTGTTTGATGGCCCAGCTGTCCTATTCAGAGTGTTTATTGCTCAGCATTAACAAGTTATTGTTCAAAAATTACATGACTTTGCTCTTTGATTTCACAATGTTCATTTTATTTCACCGTGCTATAGGAACTGAAAATAGAGGGAAGCATAATCTCCTTGCTTCTGAGTGGAATTGTATACCAAAAACTACCACTTTCCTGGCTGAAGGAGATCAAGAGACTCAAATGTCCTTTGCTGATCCAAAACAGAAGACTGTAGATGTTTCTGAAAGTCTGTTATGTCAAAAAGAACACAGACATCTGTACATAGAAAATACTTATAATTCAGGTGGATTTGATCAGCATCTGGCCAAACAAAGTGACCCCACTGAAGCAGAAGAAAGCAGAAATTTTAATCAGCCTTCACTGCTGTCACTCTCAGGTTTGGAATCTAGCAAGAAAGCACAGGATTCCCCCAGGGGAGCAAAAGTTTCCTTTATATTTGGAGATCACAACTTGGATGGTATCAATCCTCAGACTCTTGGCTATGAAAGGCTTTTGGATGAAAGTCCAGAAGTACTAGAAAAACAAAGAGCCATTTATATTAGTAATGCCAATGACATTAAAGGCCTGGAGTTGTCACCAGATGCTGAAAGCATTCAGTTTGCTACAAATTCTGTTTATGCAACTATAAACGATGGTAAAATATTTGGAGCTGCCGAAGGGATAGAAGAGCCTTTGCTGCATGATATTTGTTACGCAGAAAACACAGATGATGCCGAAGATGAAGATGAAGTAAGCTGTGAAGAAGACATTATGGTAGGAGAAATCAATAGGCCTGCTCTTCTCAGCCTTTCTGGTTCTAGTGATGACATTATTGATTTGACTTCACTTCCACCTCCAGAAGGTGATGATAATGAAGATGATTTCCTATTGCATACCTTAAACATGGCCATTGCTGCTCCTCCACCTGGCTTCAGGGACAGTTCAGATGAGGAAGACTCTCAGAATCAAGCAACGCAGCCTAGAGACAACAAGGAGCAAGCCAGTAATCTAGGCAATGATGACATTCCAGTGTCGCTTATCGATGCTGTCCCTACTAATACAGAGGGGAAGTGTGAGAAGGGGCTAGATGATGCTGTAGTCTCTACACTTCAAGCACTAGAAGCTTTGGCTGCTTCAGAGGAACAGCAGACGAATGACAATTCAGGTTCTTTCACCATAGTTACATTTATCCATTGAAAATCATTCCATCTCATCCATTTAGCTTTGGAAATACTCCATTTCATGAGGGTTGGTTGGTTTTTTTTTTGGTTTTCCTTTTTTTTTTTGCCATCATTTTGCATACATCATATTCCATATTATTTAATGGACCTACCATTATGTTACTAAACTACCTGTCCCGGGAACTGTGCAATAAAGTCTGAGTATTCTTACAAAGCATATTTTTGTCTTTAACACACACCCTTTGCTTGTCACTTATCCAGGTGCTGCAGCTGCTGTCATTTAATTGACTTTTATTTTCTGTGGCTTGCAGGTGTAGCTATCCTGCGAGCATATAGCCCTGAGTCATCTTCAGATTCTGGCAATGAAACAAATTCCTCTGAAATGACTGAAAGCTCTGAACTAGCCGCGGCACAGAAACAATCAGAAAACACTGCACGTATGTTTTTGACCACAAGTGAAGGCTACCAACCCCTTGTGGAAGAGCAGACTGAATTTCCCATCGCTAAGAATCAGGCTGGAGGGCCAGGCATGAAGCCCTCACAGCCTTTGGCTGGTCGTCAGGCTGCAGAGCTACAGTCAAAAGTTGTGCCTTCAAAGCAGATTCTTCATTCAGATAACATGGAAATGGAGCCAGAGACCATGGAAACAAAATCTGTCACTGATTATTTTAGCAAATTGCACATGGGATCCTTGGTATACTCTTGCACTAGTAAAAGGAAAAATAAGATGACAGACAGTGAAGTAAAAGCACCCTCTGATGGCAATGCTACTGTGAAAAAGCAACAGGGAGCTAAAAAAGCAGAGACTGATGAAGATCTAAAAGCTAAATTTGGAACTCTTTCAGCAAGAGACAGTCAACGCCTAAGCACTTTTAATGTGGAGAGAACTGCCTTTCGCCAAAGATGGTACGCTGCCGATGATGGGGCAGCAGATAAGCCAAGCCCAGAAACAGTGAATGGGAAGACTTTTCCAAGGGGTCCTGTCGTTGGTAAAACAGAAACTGACTGTAAGGATGAAGTGGATCCTGAGGTGGATCAGGACGATACCTCAGGGCTTAGCCAAGGTGAAAACTTTCTGTCAGATATGACTCCCATGTCTTCAGCCAAAGACCTAAACGACGCAGAAGATACCGATTTATCTGCAGATGACCATCCTTCAAAGCTTCCAGAAGCTGAGCAGAGCGTGGCTAGACTTTGTGAATATCACTTGGCTAAGCGCATGTCATCTCTGCAAAGTGAAGGCCATTTCTCACTGCAAAGCTCTCAGTGCTCTTCAGTGGATGCAGGATGCAGCACAGGCAGTAGCACCTGTGCTACCCCCGTTGAATCTCCTCTTTGTACCTCTGATGTTAAGCACATTATCTCTGACCCATCAATGAAGGGCATTGCCTATATTCCAGCGGATGAAAGAGCTGCCATTCTTCCAAACCATGGAACAACATACAAGGACCTGCACCAGCAGCCTGAAGCCGTGTGTCACAGAATGACGGTGCCTGTTGTGCATTCAGCAATTAATGCTGAGCCACTGTTCGGCACTTTGAGAGAAGGATGTCATCGGATCCCCAAGATAAAAGAAACTACAGGTACAGCAGTAATAAAGCGTTTCTTATGTTTGTTGTTTTTTTTTTTTTAAAGCTACGTGTAAAGGTTGAGGACTAGCTGTGATATTTACATTATCTTTACCTGAAACTACATCATCAAGCTGTAGCGGGCAGGGGGATTAGACCTTTGATGTATCTGTTCATTTTAGTTGTATGTGTTGAGATGTTCATATGAGCTGCTTACAAAGTTCAATTTTTTAAAAAACCTCTCATTACAGTTGCAAAAATTTGGGGGAACACTGATGGAGAGGCTTCTCTCCCACTCTTTGGAAGCCTTTCCAAAATCCATAGTCTCTTGAGATCCAGGATACTTGTTAGATTATAAGATGACTTCACAAGGTGTATTAATGTAGGAGAGAAAAAACTGTGATTCATTTAGTGTGTATCTTACATGCTATTTTAGCAGATTATCAAAACCATGCCAGTATGAATAAAAAGCTGTAAACGTAAAAATGAGAAAATGTTGCTATCTCATTAAGCATGTATTTACTTCACCATCTGACAGCAGGTGTTTCCTTAAAGAATAATTTACATACAGAACCATTACCGCATTTTTAAGTTCCAATTTCAAGAGATTTTATGAATTTACTGTTATAAAAAAATGCAGCTTTTCAGAGATAACATTAGAAATTCTTTCAGTTGGGTTTTAAATATTTCCCTCTTCCTGGGTTGCAACCCAAATGGAGCAGTAGTGTGTGAATGCATGAATATCCAAAAGTGGAACAGACTAGGAGATAAAATGAGAAATGTTATTTCTCTGCCAAAAAAACCACATAACCAAACCAAAATTGCCACAGGTACATCTTTCTATACCTTCTCAGGTATAGTTAAATAAGGTGTTTTAACCTGAAAATATTAATCTCATTAGTTAATAGAAAACATGCAATCCATATATTAGGGGAGATTTAGGATGTTTTATGGATGATTTTCTGTTCCTTTTTTGAAATGAGTCTGCTGTAGTGGAATGAACAACTACCTATTCCTAGATTATAATTTCTTGATAGATTTTAAGAGGCATCTTAATGAGATACAAAAGGCATGAGAAACTAGCAAGGAATGCTTTGTGAAATATTTTGAGGAACAGAGACCACTGGGAAATACCAGGAATCCAGTTGTCCTCACTGTTAAAGATATTTAAAAGTTCAGTCTCTGAATATTATCAGGGTGATGCTTAATTATTCTGTCTGCTCTTCTACTACCCCTAGTGTAGCTTTCACAGAGCCTGAAAAGGGAAGACAAGGAGGCATGCCTACAGCTTTTCCTAGACAGCCTCTAGCTGACTCCATCATGCTATCATCCATGCTATCAGAATCAAAGGTGCCAAGTCAAAATCAAGACTCTTGTGACATTCCCAAAGTAAATCAGGCTTGTGGGGCAACAGTTAGTTTACGGCCATATGACATGATAGGAGGAAGCCTCAGGATGCCGCACAACAGGAAAGTGCTGAGACGCAGCAGCAGCATCATTGGAGGATCTGCAGGCATTGAGATGCTGTTTGAAAAGAAGGCAGCCGCAGCCAGCTTGAAATGCCTGGACATCACCCGAAGGGACGAACCCAAGTCAGAGAGAAGGGTGGAACTCCCCCTGGGCAAAAAGCTGTCAAAAAGTTATTCCCAGAGTTGTGTGTACGTCAGCACTGATAGGAAGGACAGTAAGAGGTGTTCGGGCACAGGCTCCAGTCAGAAGGACTCCAAGCAGTGTCGAACGTTGCCCTTGCGGAAGCTGGACACCAGCGCCTGGAGGTGTCGTGGCCCTTTTAGCTATTGTTTCCTAAGCAGAGGAAACGATGACGATGATGAAGATGATGGAGACAGCCATCAGCTCTCATGTCTCTTCGAACCTCAGGTCCCATGTGAGCTCACAGAACCAGTTGGTGAGTCGTTTTCCAGTGAAAATGAGCAGAAAGTCTTGGAGTCCCCAAAAGCTGCTGAGCCCCCACAAGATGAGGCAGTCAACGTGCATGAGAAGAGCAGTGCTGACATCCAAGGTGGCCAAATTGATGTGAATCTCAACGATGTGGCCTTCGATGCACGAATCACGCGCATAAATGTGATGAAAGAGAAGACGTATGCAATGCCTGATGGATTTATTGCAGCACAAAAGGATGCCAATGAGCTACTCTCACTGGTCCGAGCAAGTATGGGCAAGAGAGAAGATTTACACCCAGAAACATATGACCTTAAACTTTCTAAGTACAAACAACTGTTATCTATGGAATCGAGACAGTTGGGAAGTGCCTGCAGGAAAATGGCCATGGCTGATAAAAGCCCTGAGGAAATGCTTTTAGCTATGACTTCCAGCTTTCAAGTACTCTGTTGCTTAACAGAAGCCTGCATGCGTTTAGTTAAAGTCATGAACTCTGAAACACAGCAGCAGGAAATTATAGCTAAGATAGACGAGGTTGTAATAAACTACATTTGTCTTCTGAAGGCTGCAGAAGCAGTATCAGGCAAGACCTCCAGTGATCCTAGCGTTAAACTCTTGGCTCGACATTCGACTACCATGGCCGCTATTGTAAGCACACTAACACGTTCTCTTAAAATGCTTTTAAACAAATAAAATACGAAAGTCATTTCATAATCTACCTTTGCAAAGCCATACATAAAAAACTTTTATTTACTGTATGTGTATGAACTAATGTAACAAACTCAGCTTTCTCTGTATATTTTGTTATTTTATATAAAATAGGTATGAGATTAAAAAAAAAGTTAAAAGTACTGAACACTGATAAAAGTAATGACCAGATCTGTCCTTCTGTTTATACAAAAACAAAAGCCAAAAAAACTCTCTCCCCAAGACCAGAAAAACAAACAGAAAAAATCCCATATAGGAGCAAATTGATGTTTGGCTATTTTTCATATAGTCAAATCTCTGGTTGTATGAAGTGAACTTTTAAAGCCTGTTATGTCAATGAAGTTGTTTTCTGTTTCATCCAAGTTTTCACTTGGAGAATGCTCCATGTTTAGAAATGAGAAATTAAATCATAATGTATATAACACAATATTTAGTGTTTTAAAATTATAATTTTTAAGCATTGAAAATAGCAGAAAGACATTTAAAATCCAAGAGACTATTATAACTTACTAGAGAATATATATATAATAAATGACTCTTTTGTTCATATGGCCTGAATTACCTGATTCTTCTTTTCTAGGAAATTCTGTATTTAAAAAAAAAAAAGTATCGAAAGTACCAACTTCAGAGAGTATCTGATGTATTGAACATTAGTGTTGGCATTTCAGATAGTGAAGGCAACTGTGGAAGACTTGAGGACACATAAACCAGCGTGGTGGTGGTGTTCTCTCTGACATGAAAGGTTGATGTCATACTGGTCAGACCAGAATGTATAGGGCAGGTCTACACGCTCCTTTCCCTGGTAAATGAGAGAGAGGACTGTCAGGAAATTCCTATGCTGTTTACTGTTTCATCATGTATCTATGGTGCATCTGAACAACATGAACTGCATCTATTTTGTTAAATATTTTATACTTCATATTTTATGATTCTGAATGTTTAACTGTAAATAAGTTAGAAATAAAATGAAGTTTTCAGAATACAATAAATATCTCTGAAATATTTCCAGCTAGAGACAGTTCTTCTCTGAGTGATGACAATCTGAACCTTTCTGGAAAACATTTTGTTACTCTTGTGTTTGAGAGACAGCCAAAGCAAAAGCTCTCAGTTTCACCTGGCAAATAGGTTTTCAGAGGAGCATCTGTTAAACTTTTCAGTCACCAAGGAGCAGCAGCCCGTGTGGAAAGTTCAGAATACCATTCTCCAAACTGATGTAGGTAATTTTCATCTTCTTCTCATAGTGTCACATGCAAAGAGTATAACTGCTCTCTTTTGAAAACTTACCCATTCAGCTGAAGCACGTGTGCTGAACTAGAAAGACTAAACCAAGAAAATTAAGTTTTTGCCAAGGAAATATTTTCTTGCATAGAGTGATGCACTTCACTATGAAACCCAGATGTGCTTTTTCCTCCGACTGCAGAGAAACATCTTCACAAACACAGTATCAGAAGCTTAATCTGTTGTCCATAGGAGAAAAATCTGGTTTCCAAGACCAATAGCATGTGGAGCCGCTCTCCACGGCAGCTCAGATGTAGGCTGCAGGATGAATTACGTCGGTGGTGGGTGACAACAGCCTGTCCCATGTGGTGTTAACCCTCTAGTGCTCTTGTTCTGACAGCCCTGGGAGCAGGGTTGTGTGCGCTGCTCTTTTGCTGCCAGTACCAGTGAAGTTATTTCCATGGTTTTTGAGTATTTCATACCGGGGAAAAAACATGCTGAATTGTTGTATTGGTACGTATTCCTTCACTGCTTTGTGAGTTTATGTAAAAATCTCCTAGAATCACATGTATTCACAAGCATATTAGGTTGATGTCTTACAATCATTCTTTGTCAGTAATTATTTTCATCTTCCTTCTGGGCTCTGGGGAGACGTTATTGTGGCCTTTGAATACTTAAAGGGGGCCTACAGGAAAGATGGGGACAAACTTTTTAGCAGGGCCTGTTCTGATAGGACAAGATGTAATGGCTTTACACTAAAAGAGGGAAGATTTAGACTAGATGTAAGGAAGAAATTTTTTACAATGAGGGTGGTGAAACACTGTCACAGGTTTCCCAGAGAGATGGTAGATGCCCCATCCCTGGAAATATTCAAGGTAGAGTTGGATGGGGCTCTGAGCAACCTGATCTAGTTGAAGGTGTTTATGTGAACCTTATTGCTCATGCTTGGGGGATATTTGCTTTTTATGGTGCCTGCATTTGCAACCATCTTCTCTTATTCTCAGCACATTATATTTGATACAGGTTACCTAGAGCTATTTCATTTTGTCTCAGCTGCCAACCAAGTTATTTTTTGTTCATTTAATCTTCATCACCGTCTTATTTCAGGATAACCTTTTTGCCTTGTCTGATCTGTGAGATTTGAATTATATCTTGCTACCTGTATAAGAGATGCCTTTATTGACTCAGAATAAGGCATGCTCTTGTGTGATCCCTTTGCCATACTTTCAAAAGTGGAATGAGAGGGCATCAGGAGCTTAGTAGCCTGAGAAGCCACAAAAGCCTCTTCTCATCCATGAGGCCAAAACTGCAAAACGCTAATATTGACCAAGTTGGAATGCTTGCCACCATCCTTGGCACCAGTGAGGGGGTCTTTTGTCCTGATGCGACTAGAAATGGTTGTCCTAAGACTTGTGCTCAAGGAGACACTTCCCCCTAACTTTTCCAAATCATGAGAAGATGAAGGCAGGACCCCTTAATCTAAGTGACCAAGGGTTTACTGCACAGACAAAGTCCCTAAGTCAGCACTGCTGTTCCTTGAAGTATGAGAGCTTTCTCTTGTGGTGGCAACATCAAGGCAATTTCCACTGGGGAATGACCCTTAAGTTTTCTCCACCTTTCCAAGAAGTAGCATTAGATGTGTTCCCTCTGGGTTTGGCAGTTCGTTTGGGCAAGAGGATCAAATAGGGACTGGCCAAAGGACTGGAAGCTTCACATTAGTATCATGGAGTTCGGCTTCATCCGAGCTGCATGCAAGGCTTTCCATCATATCTAAAGGTGTTAAGTAAGGATTTGATCGCTCAACTATCCTTTTTCAAACTCGTTTACCTGGAGAGGATGTGCACAGGTTTTCTTTCTCTCTTCCAGAATTTGATCAGTCCTTGTCAGAGGGTCACAGAGAACTAGACTCATTTAGTAGTTCATCTACCAGGCCCTCCCCAACTTTCTCAAAATGTCTGTCTGAGCAGGGCAAGAGATTCCCACTGCAGTGGTGGGGCAGAATTTTAACATCAAGGCCTCCTCCCTTTCTCAAAGAGACTTCTGTTACTACTTCTGTACCTGTTATTGCAGAATGTGGGCTGTTGGGCTCATCTCGGTCTTGAAATGCTTTTCTCCATATTGCAGATGCAGAAAGGCTCACTCTTTCAGAGACAGCCTTATCAGTAATGGAAGGGAATTCATGTTATCAATTAGGTTAGGCTTTTGGGTCGATGTGTTTGTTGATCTTCCTCCCCTTCCCATCATTTCAAACTGTTCTGAGTTACCTGCTCAAACTGAAGTAGTCTGGTTGTAAGTTCCTTACCTTTACTGAAGTCAATTTAACATCCGTCTCAGGCTTAAGCTCTAAGATGATCGAGATGTTTCCCTCCACCAGGCAAGTGAGTGATGGGAATTTGAATTTGGTGTTTCACGTTCTCATGGATTCTCCTTCTCCAGAAAAAGGTGGCTTTCTTTGTTGTCATTTTCTCTGTTAGATAAAGGAGAGAAATTCATACCCCTGTGTTCCTCCTTTGACCTAATACTTCGAAGACAGACCATCATTTTTGCTGAAGGTGGGGTCTTAACATGACTTTGATTTATGTTTTCCTTCACCTTCCTTTATGCTTCTAAGAAACGTGCTTTATTTTGTATCTTTAGTATCAAAAGAGCTCCCTTTGTATTTGTAGTCCAAACTTTCTCTGAACATACAGACCGTGTATATCTCTGACAGATCCAGTAGTTATCTAGATGGATGCTTTGTGTTTCAGTATTTGCTATAAGACTTAGGAGTTGATACTTCCAACTGAGTATACAGCTTCTGTGAGACTGTTGAGTTACTGAACTGCTATATATCTACCAATCTTTCCCCAGGCACTGTGCCATCTCTGATGAGCTGCCTCAAGAGCTGCCACAGCACTTGGTAGAGTCAATCTAGAAGTGCTGTTTGCATGAGGGATATCAAGAACCTCTGCTAGATAATTTATGGCAGGTAATTGTATAAAGTTGCACAGTGTGAACAAACGTGCATATTAATTTAAGAGTGAAAAAAGAAAGAAAACATCCTGAGCTCTATTAGCAGGGTTTCCTTCAATGTTTTAGACAGTGTCTCTGTGACCAAGAAAGAATTAAAATGGTTCATGGCATGCTATGTTTTTTATGCCATTGTGCCAAAGGTGATGACAACAGTGTGAATACATCCTCCATGGTTACTGCAAAAGGAAAATCTCTGCAGTCTGGAGTGATAAGGTGTAGGTGTACCCTGAGAACAGATTTATTTATAGACCATGTATCCTAAAGAAGACTAATTACTGGTAAGTTATGTTTCTTTCTCAAAGATCGATCTCTATTCCACCTGTGAATTACCATTAAAGGATAATGGGACAGCAGTCTGTATCAACAAAGAAGGAATTAAGCTTCTAATGATAAACAGCATTATTGTTGTTTCTTACTGTAAGCAAAGGGCCAAAATAAGAGTTGCCTCTAGTACTGTATGAAGACAACTGGCAACAACAAATATAAAAAACATTTTTATATCGTGATTTGACATAGGAGACACTGAGATGTTACACAACGGTTTTTACAGTGTTTTTCAAGTTGCTCTTCAGAGAGAAAAGATGTTTTCTAAATCCTTTTTGGCAATGCATTTCAAGATTCCTCCATATTGCTTGTTCTTTTTCGTGTGCTAAACTGTAAGTTTGTATGTAGGATAGGTTTGAAAGTGGTGTATTTAGATGTCGATGGTGACAAACTGAAGGCTTCAGCCAGTGCTGCAGGCTTTGGTTTCAGTAGAAGCATTGAGTTCCTTAATATAAATTAGGAGGTCTTACAGTGTCCATGGGAAGATGTGATCTTAGCGCTACGTCATGGGAATCCCATTTTCCAGATGGCCAGGACTGTTTTTGCTGAAAGAGATGCCAAAGGATCCAGTTTTACTTTGATTCTCCTATTGCCCGTGAAGTGGCCACAGATGCAGCTGAGGATCTAGTCTGTCCCTGAGTCGGCAATGCAGAGGTCATGGATGCCTGAAGAATTTCCTGGTCTGTAGTTTTGCTGAGACTGATCACCCAGTCATCCTCTCTGCAATTTCTGATACCTCTCAAATCTTCATGGATGGCCCAAAGAACCGACAGCCTTCAGAAAGAACAGTCCCAACATCAAACTTTTCCTGGTACATAAACCCATGCTTAGTGCTCCCGCTTCTCTTCAACTGCTTTCTGCAGCAAGAGCAGAAAACTCTCTCTCTTAGTTCTAGTCCAAGGTCAGCATGTTTCAGTGGAAAGCTTTAAAGCTCTGCAGCCCCATTGAATACTTATTTTAGGGCTACAGGTCGGTTGTACAAGCAAATAAATTACAGGCACAAATGTAGTACAGCTAATTGTACAGCTGACTTTCTCCTTAAAAATGCTGAACCATCACTGCCTGAAGCAGCCAGATGTACCTTATAACTTAGTGCAGTTTCAACAAATGTAATGTCTCTGAAACATAGTTATCTACGCTGGACACTACTTGGATTAGACACTTACATACAAACTATTTATAATACTAATTTTTGACTGTTTATAACTGTGATTTCAATTTTCTTTCATACATTGCAGATAATTATATTTGATTCTTCTTGGTTTACACTTTTTTTTTTTTTGCACCAGACCTTGTTATTTCCTGTTTTATTCCTCCTTCCTTTCATTGTTAACTTTTTTGTACTTGAAAAAAGTGTCTTAAAAAGAGATGTATTGGGTACATTTCTCATCACGGGTGCTTCACAGGGTTTTGCTTTTAAAAGTAGTTCCTGCCTTCTAAAAAGGGAAATGTTTACTGCAGCATCTTCTCTTTAAATCACTGAAACAGAATATTAAAAAGAAAATCTTCTTTAACTATATGGAAGAACTACAAGAGCAAGGTAGCAATGCATTCCTTGAGGAGTCAGGAAGGATAAGTATTCACCAGAACAAATGAGGGCATGCCTTCCAGCTGCTCCATTTGCACAGTGATTGGACTTCAGGTAAAATACGGTGTCAGGAAAAAAAAAACCCCAGTCTTTGCCTTGGACGTGCTTCTGTGGAGATTCCTGCCAGCATGCCCGCCAGAAGGAGAAAGTTGCATCTGATGGAAAGGTTCAGTGACCTCCACCAAAACTCAGAGAATGTCCTGAGGAGCCTTGGACAAGTGAATCATCTCTGTGGAGGCAGCCTGCTCAGCACACATGGCTCTGCTTGTGGCATGAAGGTAAGATTACAAATCAAATTCCTTTTCACGTTTTATAAAGTAATTTCCAATGCTGCTATTCTTCCTCCTGACTGAGTTTCTTCTGCCAGTCTTACTGATTTAAAAAAAAAATGAATAGTTTTGAGTGTTTTTTCTCTCCTCTCGTGCTGTACAAAAGACATAAATGAGTAAATTAACTACTGGATGATAAAAAGATAACTGATTCTACACAAAGGCTTGTTTTGCATGTAAAACAATACATCAGTACAGTCAGTATAGGTTTGAGGGATCCTATAACCATTGTAGTATTATGAGTAAAAATTGTCAAAAGAAACTTAGTTTTGTGTAACTGAGTTACCCACTGACAACTTATTTAAACAGTATTTGAAGATACTGTGGTCTATATTTTTTTTATTGACTAATTTTTTATACTTTATTTTTCCTTCCCTGCTTATTCTGAAATTCAGGAAAATTCAGTTTTCTTTGCAAAGCTTGTTGAAAAAGAACTTCATTTAAAATGACATTATTCTTCCTGAATGTCCGTATTTGTACTTGGCAAGTTAAATATAAATATGTTGGGAGTCTTTGTTCTTGCAGAATGATTTGCACATTTGTATCTCCTATGTCCGTAGGACCTTTGGATTGAAAGGGTGCCTTCTTTTCACTGAGTCTAGTTGTGTGTTCTCAGTGCAGACAGGCAGCATCAAGTCCCATCATAAAAGCACCTGGGCTTTTGATAGTCTTTTTTTGTAGAAGGCTGTTCCAGAATATCACTGATGCAAGGTTTAGGGACCTGTTTTTGGTTTCTAACTGAAGCCTAGGATAAAAAGGCTAGTTCTAATGCTACCTTTTTTGATTTAAATAGTTCTGTTTGGTCACTGATGCTTGTACATCAAATTCCAGATGAGATCTGCCCCATCTTTATATAGTGGTATTATTACTTCTCTGTCTTTGGAAAATTTGTTGTCTGGCACATCACAGGATCCTGTTTGCCTTTCATGCCTGAAGCACACTGGTGGCTTGAAGTCATTCTGTGAATTACTAGTATGCTCAGGTCTTTCTCAGTCAATTAAAACTGATGAACTCCTAAATTATGGTGGACCTTTTTTCTGCCCCCAGGGTAGAATTCATCTTGCTTGACTTTAGTTGTCTAAATGCGGTATCAGGTATAAATCACCTAAACACTCTCTACCGTCACTGCAGAAAGAGAAAGAGACATCTCCAGAGGCACACTCAAAGGTGTCTGGCATAAATCACCTCCTGGATATGCTTTTTTCTCTCTTTCTGTTGACAATATAGAGAGCCTAGACAACCAGCTCAGTCTCAGTGATGAATATAGGGAGATTAATATCCCCCACCCTGACCCCCATTTGTCACTGTACTGTTCTGAATTTTAATTCACATCAGTTAGTATTTGTCAAGGTCATCTACTCTTCACTTTTGCTGGTGACATCTGATCATTACCGAAGTGATGAGGCACGTTGTTTCTCCAAAAGAAATTTATTCAAATCAAGTGATGTGTGGCTATTTCCAGTGTCTGTTTGAGGATGTTATTTAGCCAATTAGACCACATATCCCAGCTTTTTAGACTTTGTCTAATTGTTTCCCTTATTCATACTCGCGTTTCTGAATATTTTGCTTACAAAGTTTTAATGTGCTGTGAGAATTTATAGGAAAGTTTTGTCAAAGTTCCTGTGACTGGATAAATTTATGTGGTCGCCTTTCAGGTTTTTCATGCTGAGTAATTCTGAACTTGGTTTCTTTTGTTTGATCTGTCTCCTGATTTAAGACTTGAACAGTATATGAATTCCACCAACGGTGCTTAAGAACGAAGCCACAGCTCAATTTAATGGCAAAGAGTAAGGGACATTTCCAGAACTCCTAGTAATAGGAAAGGCTTTGAGTTTCATAATATGAAACTTACTTTGAGTTGCTAGGGCTGAATATTGCTTGCTTAAATGCATTTGAGGTTCTTGAATCTCATAAATTTCTTTTACTGGATAGTTAGTGAAATATGGATAGTAAAACAGGAAAATTTAGGATTCATTTAAACAACTGCAAATGTTTCTATCAGAGAGAGAAATGTGAGCGAGTCATGCTGGGCTCCCTTCAAACTGGAGAGAAGCAGGCACTGCTAGATGCTATTCACATCATGTGAAAGTAAACATCAAAAGCAGGTAAGTGGATTCACATCTTGTAAATCCTCATTTCTCTGCTGAATTATTAAGGGAGCCATGGATAACCAGCTCCAAATGTTCATGCTTCACTTGTAGATGTTTAAAGTTGTAGGTTCTTAATGCCAGCAAATGAAAGAACTCAACTGGGAAATTATAAGGGTATTGAAATTTATTGATTCTATGAAGCTTTCTACATTTTTCTGTTTTTTTAACACCTATCATTATTTTCATGGTGTTTTCCCTTCCTACTTTTATGATGTGGTGTCCCATTACCCCTTCTGAAAAGCATAATCAAGCCAGTAGAGGACAGCACAGATGAATAATTTTGATAGTACTCCACAACTTGGTATTGATTTTATTTTGTCACTGTCATACCTGTAACTCATTCGAGTTGGGATGTACCAGCCTTCCCAGTCTCTCTGAGTGAGCCCCAGCCCTGTCTGCCAGAGCTCCTTGTACAAATGCAACACGCTGCCTCCCTAAGCACTGCCTACCGTCAGCGCTGGAGGTAGAGCAATGAGCTTTGGTAGCCTGAAAGGGAGGGTTTAGGCTCTGTATAAATCTCAATATTTTATCTAGCACCAAACTTAAATGGGAGTGATTAACAGCACTTCATAATTGTTCACAGTTTAACAATAGATCTTTCTGAATCCTCATTGGTATTTGTATAGAAATTACATAAATTATATTTTGCAAAATATAGAGTGGGCGGGATTCCTCACTACATCTTTTCCATGTTTCTAAATCCAGGATCAAGTAAACTGCAGATCATTATTAGTAAATAATACCACTGATAAATGGTAGAAAAAAGGCAGATGGAGAATGCGAAACATTATTTCAGGAATAACGTTGTAGTTTTAAATGAGAAGTCAAAAGACTATTTCCCTTTTCTTAGGCAAATGCCATGCTTTTTCTTAGAACATATGTTGATAATTTGGCAGAGGTTCACAAAACCTTCAAGTAGTTCTTACATTCTGATTCAAAGGCTGAGATTTTGTACAAATGAATCTCGCAATCTCAGATGGGCCATTCTATGGGATTGTAACAGCTGTTTGTTTACATTTATTGTTCAGGATGCACATCAATTTCCATGAAACTACTCATGTTGCATACTCACAGCTTTCATTACATCTCTTTCTCGGTTCAAAATGGCAAAGTATGGTATCTACCTGAAGGTTAAACTTTTTTAAAAGCTGTGAGTTTGTTGACAAAGAGCAAAGTACATTTTGATGGTTTTAAAATATTCTGCCAGCACTTCAGAAAAGAACTACATGAAAAGCAATCCAGACACGTTCACTCTTTGCTTTGAATGTGCATCATCAATGATGTCAGTGGGACTCTAGTGAAACAGTTGTTAATTAACTTATGTCCCTTCTTTTGGCACTGCAGAATAAAAGCACAAAATGTTGTAGGAGCAACCTGAAGAGCAAACATTCATTTGTTTGTTTCTTTATTAATAATTTATCTAGAAATGTTAAAGATATTTTAAAGTTATCAAATTCTCCCAACCTGTGGCAACATTTCTAGGACCAGACCCCATCAATCTTGCTCCATCCAGATCATTATGATACAAAGTTACTCTAAGGCTTCCTCCTGCAAATGCTTCTTGATGTAGCATGAGTTCAGTTTTGGCTGGCATTTGAGAGTGATGGTGTCCTTTTGAATTATACCTTTGCAAACAGAAAAGACAGAGGCTGCAAATGTAAAAATGAAATTAATTTTAATTCTTTAAAGTTGTTTTATGAGCTCTCCTGCAAATAAACAATCAGAACCTAATGGTGGTTCTTATATGAAGATTGGAAAGTAAAACAGACGCTAAAAAAACCAAACCTAAACCCCCTTATTATTCTTTTCATATTTAGAAGAAACCTGTAGGGAATAAATATTGAAAAATAGATATTATTTCAATATCCTTAATTTATTAAGGCCAGTTCCTTTGTGTGTGAATAATTGTTCCTTTAATTTAAAACAATGGCCACCACTTACCTGTTTTGATTTCCCCATTTGCTCATTTCACTTAGTGAAAAGTGTTGAAGAGTCAGAACTGAGATTTGCTTTACATCAGGAAAAAACAGAGGCTTTTTGAACTTGTGTTCTCCAAGGGGAAAAGAGAATGCTGTGAGCCATCCTAGAAACAGCAACATGTCAAATTTCTTTGACAGAGAAAAGAGTAGAATCTCATTCTCTACAGCCATATCTAGTTACTACTTTCTTCGTGTATCTTTTCTTTCTACATGTCCTGCTTCACACGCCATCATGCTGCCTGCGCATTGAACAAGAGTTCTGCAGAAATCATGCATGTGGGAAAGGGCAATATAAATTTTGGAGAGGCAGGCAGATTTAATTTTGAAATGTCCTCACTTTTGAGTGCTTGACTTAGGACCTCCCCTGATTTTTTTAATTAATTTTTAAAACGATTTTCTAGAGTTAAAAAAAAAAACCCAACAAATTCCTCTACATGCTGTATTGATATTCACACAGGTTTTGTACCTGCTCCTCCTGAATAGCCGTTCTGCAACCTCACTCCTCCTGTAGCTAGAAACTTCATTTCTATTTCCAGGTTAAAATAATACTCATCTTTTTTTGCAGCTGGGGCCTTTTAATCAGTTCTGTTCAAACTCTGATAGCATCTTTCCACTTCACATAGAGTCAGGTTCCCTCTTATTTTCTTTAGCTAAATGAAACAAGGTCTTTTAACATTTTGATATAGGAGATTCTTCAGAAATCTTCTTAATCAGGCCATTGATAGTCATCTATCTCTACTGACAGTACCTCATATGTGCGTAATATGATCTCATTTACATTTTTCAGTATCAGCATATCAGTAGCTCCTAATCATTCTGGCATTGATTAGTGCCAGCAGTTAAGATTGTTACCATTATCTGTTGAGACCGCACATTTATCCCACTTCTGTTACTTCTAGTCCCTAAGGACATTTGAGTTTTCCAAAATTTTATCCTGATCTTCCTCTCTAAAAAAAAAAAAAAAAAAAAAACAAAAAAAAAAAACCCCAAACCAAACAAAACAGGAAAAAAAAAAATCCAATAACACTGCTATAAAAAGGCTGTGGAATCCATACTAAGGACCTCAGAAGTAAGTTCACTTAGTGTAAAGAATTTAAGAGTGAAAATTTCACTAAATGAAGTTTTGAAGAGTTACAATTGAGATCCATGTTTCTCAGCATGGCTATATCACTAAATGAACAATATTGTTTAATTTAGCTGGCCAAGATATTTTCACACTTTTCTAAACTTCTTTTGGTAACACTGGAGACTTGCAGTAGAATAGAAGACAGAAAAGACAGGGAAAAGTAACAATTGATATAATTTTCTGCTGTGAAAATGGGGCACGGAATTCCCTTGTTTAAAGCAATGCTCATAAAAAGCAATGGGTGTCACAGGAGGTTCTTTCCCAGTCACACGAGATTGTCACTCAAAATACATGTGCTACAGATTGACAGGTATTATATCTTCTGAACCCCATGAAGGAGAGAATACAGAAGCTCAGACACAGGGCCTTACTTCTGCAACATCTGAGATGCAGAGTCACAAGCGATCACTCAGAGATACTCAGGTTGGAAGGTCAAGTTGATCTGGGACCAGATGATTTTTTAGTATCTCCAAGGATGAAGATTTCACAACCTCTCTGGGCAACCTGTCTCAGTGTTGGACCACCCAAAGGTGAAACAGGTTTTCCTGCCTCTAATCAGAATTCCCCACATCCCAGCTTGTGTCCGTTGCCTCTCGTCCTATCATTGTGCACCCTTGAAGAGTCTGGCTTCACCAGCTCTATAACATCCGAGCAGGTGGTTGGAGAGAGCAGCAATATCCCTCTGTCTTTTCTTCAGGCTGAACCAGCCCAGTTCTCTCATCCTCTCCCCTTCCATCATAGGTGCTGTCCCTCTAACCATCCTGGTGGCTCTCTGCTGGATGCAGTCCAGGGTGTCAGTGTCTTTCTTGTACTGGGGAGTTCAAAGCTGGTTACAGCACCCCAGAAGGGGTCTCATGAGTACTGAGCAGAGGAGGAGGAAAACATTTGCCTTGGCTTGCTGGCCACACTCTTGCTAATGCAGCCCAGGATGCTGTTTACATTCAGCTTGTTGCCTACCAGCACCTCCTTTTCTACAAAGCTGTCTTCCAGCCAGTTGTCCTCTGGCTTGTACTGGTACCTGGGGTTATTCCTCCCCACATACAGGGCTTTGCCTCTCTACTGGATCCAGTACACAGAGAGAGTGAGCCTGCTGCTCTTAGCCCAGAGGTGCTAAAGCCTAGCACTTTCACATATCCTTGTAGAACAGTTCACAGAGTATGTGAGCGTTTTCAGTGCTAGTATTTGTAGTCGGTTTTCATAGTTATGTTCTTTTTAATGTTTTGTATCATTTTTTCAGTTTTGACTTGGAAGGTTTTATCTGGAAGATTTTATCTTGGATGATTTTATTTAAGATAGGGTCTTAAATTAGGACTGGGCTGAACTTCCAGAATATCTCATCAGACTGTAGAAAAAAAATCTTATTATAAGGGCATCTGGAGCTGTGTGAAGACAGAGCCGATGTCTTGCAATTATCTTAAATTCAGTGTGCCTTTAACAACAGGTATGCCAAACAACTGTGCTGGGTCAAATGAGAAAGTCACATAACTGTAGATGAAGATTGTCATGACAGTAATATTGGTAGTATTTTTAAGCTGGGACGTTTCTGTTTCACAAATGGCAAAGAAACAGAACAATGAAACCCATAAACCAAAACCCCATCAGACATACATGAATAGCTTTCAAGCTATTTCAATGTTTCAAAGGAAAACAAAGGCACAGAGTTTAGGCAGTTCTCAAAGAATTGGACTTTGCCTGAAATGTGTTTTGCCCAGTTGAGCAAGCAGAGACAGGGAAGGAACGGTGACATACGTTAGAAGATACCTGAAATCCCAAGGAGAGAGTTCCCAGAGGAAGAGGAAAAAGAAGACTAGCATCGTACTAGCAAAGAAAGCTGTTGTCACCTTTCATTCTTAAAAATAGCACAGACTAGGAGCCTCAGTGAGCGTGCCTGTCCTGAAGTATTGAATACAAAGATGACTTTTTTTCAAGCAGATGAAACACTGGCAAAGCTCAAAGGTGGGGGAAAGCAGACAGAACTAAAAAGTGGGATGAGAGGCTCAGAATTGAGGATGAGGACTCTTTGCAGCATTGAATTGTGTGACCTGTCCAAGTAGAACAGACCTTTTTCCAAGCAGGATGGGAAAGAAAGTGACTAGAAATGATTCCAGTATTACATAAAAGCTCATGCCATTTTTTCATGAAAAGGTGTGAACTAGGGCTAGGGGATGGGTAGAGGCAGGGACAGCCAAGGTGTTCAGATTGAGGGGTTTGGGGAACTCCAAGATCTCTGCTGTATTACAGCAGTGTCACCAGCAAGCATGGGCTGCTGCATGGTGATTCTCAGAAAAAAGTATCTTTGAAGAGAGGCAATATTTTTTTTTCTTTCTTCTTATTAAAAGGTTTCTGATTTCACCAGGAGAAATCAAGTTATTTTACAGCAATACTGAGTATTTGATTTTCATAGTCAAACTCTTAGTTTTAGTTCTCTTATACATTAAATACCTGACCAAGAGGAACTGGGAAGAGACTGTGTGTGACAATTCTACACAAGAGAAATAAAACTCTTTTACAGTCATGCATTTAAGCAAGGCCTGTGTCGAAGCATTAAATGAAAATTTGTTTTCTTTTTGTCTGCTAGATCAGGTAATATGAACACTAGATAGCTTCTTATTATAGTCAGTCTACTATCTTTAGATTTCAGTTGAATGAAAAATAATACAAAGTATAAAATGATCAACAGAAAAAAAGCAGCAAGGAATAAATTGTCTTTTATCCAACCTGAAATATTCTATACTCTTTACTGTAAAAATGAATAGATATTTGCATGGATTTCCAAAGTGCTTGTGTGTGTATATAGTTGCAAATAAGTTTTTCCAAGACTGTGATTTCAAAAGTGTGCTATTCTCCAGTTTCAGTAATTGTGTAGGTCCATTGGGTCCATTGGACTCAAGAAGGGACGGAGAAAGAGAAGGAAAAAACACTTCAATATGAAGCAAAAAGAAAAGTTGATTCTTTGCTTAAATATTTGTTTCACTGCTTCCATGCTAGGTTAGACCTACCCAGTTCACAGCAAGGGAAACCATTCAAGCTCTATTGTTATTATTTTCTCTGTATGCGGTTCACCCTTATGGATTGCTGCAATATCACTCTCTGAGCTCGAAAGACAGACCTCAAAAGATAAAACCCCATCAGGTCAGTAGAAGAATTTTTTAAGTCACAGTACATGTCAAAGAAATAGTCATAGATGAAAAATTTGCAAATTTAGTTTTGTGAAGACTTTTTATTATAGAAGGAAAATTCACTCAAACTGGCAAATACATTTTATCTCTGGTATTGTCAGGCTTGATACTTAAATCACGACATGACTTTTAACAAAAAGCACACAGAACCTAAGAAAAGTAATGTTTTTAAATTATATTGGTTTTAGTTATGTAAAAAAAAATCTCTGGTGATAGAAGATTAGAAGATAGAGATTATGTTCTTAAAAGACTCAAAAATCTAGTTAAATTTTGGTGCCGCTTTTCATTGTCTTTTCTCATTCCACATTGTCTAAAGCTACCCAGGACAAGTAGATGCTGCCCCAGTTTGAACAGGTTATCATGTAAGCAGCAGCATCTGCACTTGTTAGATGTATTTTGTGGCTTTATTGAGATCTCTTGAGTATGTACAAAGTGTGTGAGAGAACAACCGATCATTCTGGAATATATCCTAATTATTTTTGAAACAAATATTCACTTCTGTTTCTTCTGTGCAAACGCTCAATCAATATTTGATAGCTGTTTTGGCAGCTTGGCATTTTTAGTGGCTTGGTTACATTAGAGTAGTCTTGTCCAGGTCTGTCACCTTAAGCTTTTCAATTATTTTCAGAGTCTCAGATAAGCTTGACTGAAAGACTTAATCTTTTTGTTCATGTATTCATTAAAGATGGCATCAAAATCAATCCTTCATTAAGATCTGTTGAACAAGGCCAATGCTGCTAGAGAACTGTAACGCTACATCTCTATCCGGTGTGAATCAAATGCTTAATGGGACTGTCTTCTGATTGCTAATGTCTCCTTATTAGCAAATGTATGAAAGGAAAATTAATCTTAGTGGACCCTTATCAGGTTAAACAAGCAAATCAGAAGGGGCATATTTATCTTTCCTACAAGAGCTAGAACAATCAAGAGAAAAAGCACAGAAATCACTTAAGGAAAATCCTAGAAATAATATTGTGCATGCAAATTATATAATGGGCAGATCTCAACTTTCTCAAAGCTCATAGCTGTTCAGAAACAGATCTTAGCATCTGTTTCGTATTAGCCTAAATGGAGACGAAGTGGAAAACAAATATTTAATATGAGCCTCTGAATATCACCATAAAATAAAAAAGTTTGGTACAGATTATTTTAACTGAATTTACCTTTGAAAATGTGGGATGAACTGTCTCTGCTGCTTATTCATTTTGTTACTTATGCTGCTGCTGCTTTTGGACCAAAAAAGCTTCATTCTAAATTCATGGATGCATCTTTTGGCCTAGTGAAAGGCAAGGAGAGTTGGTTGTTGCATCTCTTTATTAATAATCAGAGAGAATTCCAACTACGATGTTTTTGCATTAACACTCAGGGTGGCATTTATCAGACAAATACTAACCATTCCACCTTTGCTTCATAGGCAACAGAAAAACAAGGGGCAATTCTGCAACAGTATTCCTTTCATCCTAATGAAGATATCTAAAAGAAGCCAAATTATTTGTCCCCAAGAAGTGCTGGGCTTTTTCTCCACTGACTCTAAATGGGAGCTGTGTAGGGGGTCAGGAAGGCTAGTGCAGTTATAGAAGTCTAGTTTGTAAATGTGTAAATGTTGATGAGATGCATCCTACCACTAATGGCAGTTTGCTTCTCATTTGCAGGAATTTCTTTGCTTTATAGCCCAGCTTTATTTGAATGGGCACATTCTTGAAATATTTGGCTGCATCCCAGATTTTGGAGAATTTTCAGATCTAGAAAGACAGGGAAAAATCTTATATTACATTGAAGAGGAGAAATTTTACTGGATGAATTTAAAAGGAGAGAAAACACGAAAATCAAGCAAAAGAAAACAAGAAAGCAGGATTCATGAGTAAAGTTTTCTGTGTTGTTACAGGCCATTATACAAGTGCTATTTCCTGTGTTCAGCTTATATTACATATTTGAGGTTAAGTCCTGAAGTTACGCAGACTTAAGCATAGTTAGATACAACCCTTGAATACTTCTACTGACTTCAAGTACTCAATGTAATCCTCTGATTTCGGTGCCTCACCTCTTTCAGTTCTCATTTTTCTAGAAGCATTTCAACTCCTATTTTTAAGTGCCCTGGCATAAGTTCATGAGGCTTGTTTCAACAGAAAATAACTAAGAACCAGCCTGTTCTCTAATATTTTAGTCAGAAGTGGGATCCATCATTAGCTGTGATAAACACCTCATCACAGGTCTTTATTAGTGAAAGCTGTGACAGAAAAAAAAGCACTCTTGGCTTTCCAGCCATTACCTACCGATAGCTTTCCCTCTCTGTGAGACGTGTTCCAGGATTGTCCTGCCCCACTCACTGCTCAATGTGCTCATGGAAACATTTCTTGTCAGCCTTGGTAATATCTTGCTTACTGGACCTCATTTAGCATGAACATCAGCAGCTTCATTAACAAAACTGTTTGCCTCCATCAAGCCCAGCTCTATCACACTTTATTTCCCTGAATGTTCCCCTTCAGCGGGATTGTCTGAGTTAGGTGGAGGGCATTTGTGTAAGCCCAGACTTTTTAGTTGGAGGGGCCTTGCTGCTCTGGTTAGTTCGGTGCTTTAGATGTATCTAACTGTCCACTCCATCCTGGGTGCTGGTAATCAGAGCGCTATTCTTTGTGTGGCCTGCCCCAATCTGTGCTCTTTGACAGGTGTGAAAATTTGGAACCCAACTGAGAACAAAAGTGGTGGTATGTTCTCATCCCCAAGGAAAGAAAAAAGAATGAAACCACCAAAGAATTTAATTAACTCCTACTTAAACACCTACGCTGTGCTTAAATGAAAGCACAGAGAAACATCATCTTCACGGTATGCCCTAAAAGTTCAAAATAATAGGAGTAACCATTTTTAAAATGGCATTTGAGAGTGAATTTCAGAGAGAGAAAAAAAAAATCCTTTTTTAACATGTAGAAGCTGGATACCTTTGCTAAGATTGACTGATATTGTGAAAGGAGAGACATGGATAGTCAAATAACTAGCCCTAAATGCATTTCTAGGTCAAGAGCAACATCCTAAATTCTATTTGCAAAGCCCCAGGTAGCCAAGGAAAACTGCGAAGCCCCGGCATCACCAAGACAGTCACTTAATGCCCCTTAATTAGGAGGATGCCACAATTTGCATCAGCTGCCTTGACCCATGATTTTGAGGGACACACTGAATGAGAACCATCTAGAGACTGTATAAAAAAGTGTTGAAACTGCATGTCTAGAAAAGGCAATTGTCCTGGTTACTATTGCTACCATTTGTATTTCGTAACAGCTGAAGGTCACCAACTGGGAACTGAATTAACGAGAAAAAAAAACCCTCAAACAAATAACCCTGGAAAAAGGAGGATCTTACTCTATCCTCTGGTTGCTAACTTGATTAGGCAGGACAGGCCTATTTCAGAAAATTTGTTCGTATTCCAATATAAGAGAATGTGCAATGGAAGTCATTGTAAGAAGCAAGAGATTTAGGGCAGGGATCATTAGCACCAGGCCCCAGGTTTCTCATGACTCTCATCAGGTCTTTCTGGTGGGTGATCTGGGAGTAAGAAACGGCTGTCCTTTGGAAACACTCAAGAAGAAAAATGCTGACCCCAGTGTATCCCCCTGCTGCAGCCGCAGGCAAGATACTGCCATCTCACCACTGTTACTGAAAACAGGGCGTGCATTTTACAACATCAACAGCAGCAGAAAGCACAGAGCCCAGGCTCTTTGGAAACTCTGCTATTGATTAGAGAAGTGCAGGACTTCACCTTTAGTCTCTATCTGCTTTTAAACGTGTCTCCAGCAATGAATGTAGTATGTCATATCTGAAATTTGAAAAGTTGTTGAGAATTCTGGTATATGTTTTTCATAAACTCATTCGAAATTCAATTTTCAACTGAATAACTGGTTTAGAAAAAAATGTATTATTCTGCAGTGCATGTGGCAATAATTATGTGACAAATTTCAAGTTTCAAAGTGTAAACATTTTTGCTTGAGAACTGTGAGGAATTGCTCGTATTTTGTAACAGTGAAAGTGTTTCTTTTACCACTGTCTGACTTGGAAGCAGTTAACGGAACTTGTTCAAAATATTCTGGGTAAAAATTGGATCTGAGCAGACACCAAACTCTGAAAGTGCAGAGGTAGTCTTGAAACAGATTCTTTCACAACTTGCCCTCCAGCTTTCTCCAACCCGGTCAAATCTTAATTATTTTAAAGCTGCACCGTGGCACACAAGGGCACAGAGCGAGTGTGTGCACAGGGCAGGAGCTTGTTATCTGAGATACTAGGATAGGAAGCCAAATCCAAATACTATTGGTGTCCGTTCCTGATTTTGCCACTGACTGGTTGTATGATCTTTAATAATTCATGTAATCGTAACAAATTAGAAAGTTTTTAAGGATTTAAGGGTTTTAAGGATTGATAGGTAAAGGCTTTTAATAATCCTTTGAAGGAAATTTTCAGTCGGTGCATACACATCCAAACTGAAGTCTCATCAAGGATCTGGCAATGCCAGAGGAGATGGATGTGAAGGAAAGCAATGCTAAATAAATAGTTCTGCCACCAATCCACATTCGGCTATGCTGGATTATTTCCTCATTCCAGAAAGCCAACCTTTTATTACAAAAGTACAACATAAAAGTGATGTCATTTTATTTGCTGAAAATTCCCTTCAAATTCCAAGAAAGAAAAAACTATTTGTGTAGCGAAAATGGATGTGGGAAAAATACTTTATTCTAGAGAGCCAATTTAAGCAATGCAAAAGAAAAAGGGAAGAATGATTTTCTTCTAGTTTCCCACAGAATACTTTGTAGACAAATGATGGCGGCCATAACCTTAATTGTTCAAAACTCTTAAGCGAATAAATCTGTGAATTTATTTAGAAGTACATCAGGTTCTCTCTTACAGTACTGGGCTTTGAAAGTTCACAATAGGTTTCACATGAGAAGCATGAGACTGATGCTGGCAGTCAGTTTATTTGCTTAGGTTGGGACAGGAGCAAGAAGAGAAACACTGCAAATGTTTACCCTGCATAAAATAATTTAGTCACATCCATTAAGTCTGTGAGACTGGATCAAATAAGAGAAGCCTGTAGCGCTTGTGAATTGCCAGTTATTCTCTGCAGAATAATGGGAAAACATTAATGACTAACATTTTATTAATGCTGTTAATTTAATAATTTAAAAAAAATTAAAGGTCAATAGGAATTACTGCCTGTAACACCTAGAGGGAAATTAGATGTAAATTGGTTTGTGTGATTCATGCTTTTTTCATTAAAGTTCTCCATCTACTGTAAAATCTGTACAGGTATAAAAGCTGTGGGTGATCATTTAATACATCAGCAGAGCATCTCAGATGATAGGAATTTATACAGTAAAACCATTTTAGCATGCATTCCCTGAGAGATTCCATTGCTCTCTGAGCCTGGGAAGTGCAGACAATTCAGTAGGTGGCCCCACGCCTGGCCAAGAAAGGAGCTTTATGGGCAAATCCCTGTCCTTCACTATTTCATGTTTTAGAACTGTCAGTTCCATTATGCTGAATTTTTCTGCTGTTAAAATGTCACTCTTAAAAATACTATTTTATGAAAATCATTTAATTCTGACCTTTGAAAGGTCCTCTCCCTCCTGATATTCCGGGGCTTTTTGGTTTTTTTCCTTTGGTGTAACTATGACCAGAATTACACTGAAAAACAAACCCAAAAACACAAAAAACCAAGCAAAACACAAAACACAGAAAGAACAAGACAGACAACATCTTTCCCCCCACACATACCTTTTTCCTTGGAGGAATAGAATGAATTGGAAGAGATGATACATTTCTTTTTGGCGATGGGAGGGTGTGAAGGTTTGTTTTCTGATTTTGAAATTCAAAGAAGTGTACATGTTTTCTTTGCTCTAACAGTAAAAACAAGCAGAGGTATGCATCAGTGTGTAAGACAGTATTTGTAAGAAGTAGTAAATTCATTGTCTGCACCATCTTAAAACAATTTGTGAATAAGGGTCACATTCTCTAAATAATTATGTGAAGAAAAGCATTCAAGTTTAGAAACACCAAGCACCATTGACTGGGAAGAAAGCAGACTTGTGTTTATATTTTGTTGTCCAGTGGTCAGAGCCATCATGAGATGAAATTCAGGTTCATGGTTTCTTGTGTTTTCGATGATTTTGAACCCATTTTGGGTATCGCCACAATACGCATCCCACCATTGCCCCCTGTGACAGGAGTTTTATTTTACACTGCAGGTTTGAATAGGAATCCCTAGCTTAGTGAATGGGACATTACATCGGCTCCATCCATACATAATAACTTCATTTACAAGATGAATTTGTTCTGTTTGCGTGTAATTTCCCTCCCTCCAGTCCCATAGGATATGTCCCATGGACAATATACCCTAAATGAATGATATTCTGGAATACTGTGTTCTTCTCTCACTTTATCAATGTTCATAAAGCTGCTTGGGTCATCTAAAAACATTTTGGGTGTAGATAAGGGCACATGTGAGAGCTTTAGAAGCAATATTACAGAGTTGGAAAGAACCTAATTTAGTTTTCAGGGCTTAGTTGTGATTTGTTGGATCTAAAATGCAATTTGTTGGATCTGAAATTAATAAATATGAGGTAACTTGTGAGAGAATCAAGCTAGACTTCTGTCAGCATGTTGATACCTCCAAGAAGAGATCTGGGTTCCACAGAGGAGCAGTGGGCATTCTGCATTTGTGTCTCAGTGAGTCCATTTAAAAAATCATTGGTTATAGGTAAAATTTGCGCCCTTTTTTCTGCTTGTCTTGCAATTTGAGCCACAAAGTAGCTAATTTTTAACTTGCTGCAATAAATAAGCTTGCTGACTAATTTTGCTTTTAACGATCCCTTTAGGCTCTCAAAACCAGACATTTGACCTGCTGAATCTCTGTGACTAGAGAAGGTAAATAATACAGGCAAGTTTAAAGGGCTTAGTCGTGTAGGGCTTTCTGCTATATTGCGATACAAGCACGCGGTCTGCAAGTCATTGTTGAGAATTAGGGATAATCTTTTTTTCTTGAAGCCTACAAATGGAGTTTTCAGCAGTGTTTCTCTTTCCATTTTGGTTACCTTTTTCTCTTCATGTATTTTAAGACAGTCTCTTTTCCTTTCATTTTTTTTTTCATTCCTTCCTCAGTCTCTGCACTGTGTTTCATGCATAACAGAATTACTTTAATGTTACTCTTCTTTTGTTAAACACGTTGTGAACTGAGTACTACTTGGATCTGAAATGACCTTTCAGGAATAACAAGCCAGTAGGTTTGAAATGGGCCTAAAAGGATCCTCCTGGATATGATCCAGAGTTTTATCATCTGAATCCTAAATACTGCTTCATTTACAGTACCACAAGCTGCAGTATCAGTGTCATCATAGAATCACGAGGCAAAAAGTAATTGGGCCATTCTGATCTGACTGCGGTATGATTACATACATAAAAATAAAATGTAAATATTTGCATTAAAAAAATAAGTAGATAAGACAATACAGTGCTGAAACTGCCTTTGGAAAACCACTGAAGGACTTTTCCATGTTCCCAACAAACAAAATTAAGATACTTCCAGCAATAAAATTGGATTGACATTTTTATATCTTAACCTGATGCTACTTCCAGGTACAGGCCTTAGACCTGCCTGCAAAATAATAAAAAGCAATAAAATTTTGTTCCTATGTATTCCAGATGATTTTGAAGGCTTTATGAATGTTCATTTTAATAATACAAGAATGTTTTTGCAAAGGCTAAAAATAGAAATAAAAGTTGCATTCCCTTCTTGGTAGGTCCCTTGCCACATCTCACAGTTCATGCTTAGCCCCTGTATCCTTCATCTCTATAGAGGTGGGACAAGTGGCAACGTCTCCATATAGTCTTTGTCCAGTGCCCTTTTGCTGAGGTGTCTGGTGACTGGAGGTGGAGCAAACAGGTTGTGCAGGAGAAGGGATGCATCACCTTCCCCTGCTTTTAAGGATATTGGGGAAAATAAAGTAATATTATTTGGAGCTACAGCTCTTCTTAGCACCCTAATGATTATTCTGTTTTTCAAGGGAAAAAAAAAAAAAAAAAAACTTGAAGGAAAAGCAAGCAGATTTATAAAGCTACGTGGTGGCGGTGATCTTCCACCAATTCCTCCTGTAGAAAGGCAAGGCACATACTGGCCTCAGCTAAAACACTAAAAGAACACAGGTATGTTTCCTTCTCATGAGAATACAGAGCGCTCCCCCTAATGAGATAATTGTTCTGTCCGTGTCCATTTGTGGAACTGTTGCATTTAATTTTCTTTCTAGAGAGAGGGGTGATTTAAAGAGTTTAGCTAGACCACATAACCTTTTGCATGAAATTCCATAGTTACTCCAGAAGAAAATAATGAAATCCAGGTCAAGGTATCTATGTACTATTCTATCTGTGTATTATGGATCTAAAAAGTTTGATCATGAAACTACAGGATGTGAAATTTTTATTTTTGTAGTGGAATGCAGCCCAGCTAGTATGGTTTTATAATTTAATGGCTTCCTACTTAAGTGAAAGGGACTAAGACATCAATTAGCAAATAATGTCCATAATGTACTACTTTTTTACTATATCTAAGGGGGGGAAAAGTAGCCTTGTCCCATAGACCTTGCAGTCAAGGATTTAACTCTGAAACTGTGAAAAAAATGGAAATATTACTGAAATATTACATCAGGTTGCAATTTGTTTATTTAATGAAAAAAGATTGCGTATTTCCTCGTTTCTCTGTCTGTCTTCTGCAGTGCTGTTGAAATGGAATATGCATGCAGCTGTGATCAGAACCAGATTAGAATATACAGCCTTACACTGAAGGAAACCATGTATAGTTTTTGTTCTGATCATTAAAAACAGGACAAAGAATGACAAATTGAAACTAGTTTTTGGAATTGTGTAAGACCTGATAGCAGGAAGTGAAATTTTGTTGTACCCAAGCAATTACACTCAGGTCTAGAGAACAGAAAATCAGTCCTTTTGCCTGTAGGCTTACGGTAGATTTTCAGCACTGGGTGAAATTCAGAATTTTTATACCTACAGAAAACAGACCAGCCTTAGCAGCAGGTTTGGTTTGCCTTAATGGCCTTTGGTTTGCTGGACAAAAGTGTCTGAATTTTTTTTTTATACTGGACTGGGGAACAAACAAATATTAAGGAGTTCTCCCCCAGTCCTCAGTGTCATCTTCGGAGTACTGTAGTTTAGTATGGTGCTCATTAGAGGTGCTTATTATTAATAATTCTGAAGCACCTGTCACTGACAAAGCACTTATGTGCAGAACATTAATTCTATAACTAGAAAATTTAAATTAATGGACCAGTTCTAAGCACAGAGACCCTTCCATGCTGCACAGGTGATTGGAACTGTAGGGAATAGGTAAAAGATTCCTAATGATGTGTAAAAAGTGGGAAAAAGGTTTCCCACTTAAGCAGAGAGATTTCTCTAGATGCTTTTAGAACAAGAATCATTTCAAGTGGTGACAATGAAGATCTCTAATTTTCAGGCTGCTGGAAAAGGTGATTTTGCCTCTCGTGCATGTTAGGCTTGTCATGGCTTCACTTTGGTTGCCATTATGCTTTGACAGGTAGCGAGGAGTCAGGACACAGGCATACCAAGGTTTTACTGCCTTGAAGGAATATTTTTATGTTATGATTTGATGTGAAATCTACTTAGAATTTGGAACAGTTTCTAGCACAGGCAGGTTAATAGTTATCAGAGGAAACAGTTTCTGAGAAAGGAAAGGGATGCTTCCTCTCGGGTATCCAGCAGATCCAACTCTTGATTGCCTTCAAAAGCAGTCTGCATTTTTTCATAATCATATGTTTTAAGAGACCTTTGGGGGTTGTCTAGTCCAGTCTCCTTTTCAAAGTAGATCAAAGTAGGTTGAGTTCCTCAGGGTCTTGTTGAGTTTTGAGTCTCTCCAAGGATGAAGATTTCACAGCCTCTCTGGGCAACCTGTCTCAGTGTTGGACCACCCAAAGGTGAAACAGGTTTTCCTGCCTCTAATCAGAATTCCCCACATCCCAGCTTGTGTCTGTTGCCTCTCGTCCTATCATTGTGCACCCTTGAAGAGTCTGGCTTCACCAGCTCTATAACATCTGAGCAGGTGGTTGGAGAGAGCAGCAATATCCCTCTGTCTTTTCTTCAGGCTGAACCAGCCCAGTTCTCTCATCCTCTCCCCTTCCACCATATGTGCTGTCCCTCTAACCATCCTGGTGGCTCTCTGCTGGATGCAGTCCGGGGTGTCAGTGTCTTTCTTGTACTGGGGAGTTCAAAGCTGGTTACAGCACCCCAGAAGGGGTCTCATGAGTGCTGAGCAGAGGAGGAGGAAAACATTTGCCTTGGCTTGCTGGCCACACTCTTGCTAATGCAGCCCAGGATGCCACTGGATGTATTCCTGGCTTATATGCATTCCAGGTGCATTCCTGGCTTATATTCAACTTGTTGTCCACCAGGAACACCAGGTCCTATTCTGCAAAGCTGCACTGTATCTGGTCAGTCCCCAGCATGTACTGGTGCCTGGGCTTGTTGCTCTCCATGTGCCATCCATTGGCCTTTGTTGAGGTTCATGAGGTTCCTGGTAGCCCATTTCTACAGCCTGTTGAGGTTCCTTAGAATAGCAGGCCTGCCCTCCAGTGTATCAACCACTTTTCCCAATTTGCTATTGTTCATGAACATCCTGAGTGTGCACTTCTGTCCTATTTTTCAGGTTATTAATAAAGAAACTAAACAGTATTAGCTCTAGCATTGATCCCTCAGGCATGCAGCAGGTAGCAAGCTGCCAGTTCAACTTTGTACAGTTGACCACAACCCTCTGAGCCTGATGAGCAAGCCAATATTCCACCCACCTTATCATCAATCTTAGTAGTACACATCTCACTATTTTGGTTTTAAGGATGACTGTGTCAAAAGCATTTTACTTTCTAGGAATGTTTACATTTGACTATTTGAATTTTCTGTTCTACCTCTCAGCTCTCTTCTCTAGTCTTTCTGTGTAGAGCAATCCCTTTTAACCACTGAAAATTAACTGTCTATCAGAGTCCTGGCAGTAAACATAAATACCTAATTTTGCCCTTTGTTTACTTGAGAGTCAGTGGATATAGGCACTTCCAGACGTAAATCAGTGTCAAAATCAGAATTACCTCCAAGAGAGTTTTCCTTTCCTGGTATACAAATGGGCTTGTATTCGGTTTTCTTTCTTTCTTTCTTTCGTTCTTTTTTTTTTTTTTTTTTTTTTTCCCCACCCTTGCTGTGTCGCTTAACCCTTCTGATTTTATCCCTGTGTGTTAATCCTTTATATTGATTCCTTCATACTTACGGAGGGATGTCTTTGTGCCTTGTGTGATTTCTCTTTAATTCGCATGTTGTTGAAAAACTCTTGGTAAAGCCACAGTGATTTCTTATCTTTGCTTTCTGTCTTGCATCAGACAGGTTTGCTGTTCTCCATTTATAGACCTTTTCAGTTACAGCTGTCTTCCTGGCAGTCTTCTGTCATTTAAATTAAGTTTCCAGAAGACTCCATCTCCAGATCCTTGAGTGTGTTACAGTTTGGTTTATTTTTCTTCTAATTCTTTGACTCCTTCCTCTCCTTACATTAATAAACTGTTCTCATTCACTTTCACCAAGCTTGCTTCCCACCTTTATGTTTTCAGACATTTTCTGAGGAAAATCAAATTGAAAATAGTCACTTCACTGGTGTCTGTCTCATTTGCTTGGTTGGGGGTGGGGGGGTTGGAGGGGGACAGGGAAGGGGAGAAATCATTGCCATAACTTCCTGGAATAACTGTGGCTATGCTAGGCGATTTCAGCATGGCTGAGAGTACTGCTGACCTTTAGAGCATAATCCTTTATGCTAACAAACTGTTAAACTGTGCCCTGGTGTGAGCTTGGCCCTTCCAGATAGTGCTTTCCCCAAATACTTCTTGGATCATCATTCTGGGGGTCATTACCAGTAGGCGGTTTGCATGCAGACACAGATTTGGAAGCTAAAAGATTTTACTTAATCACACACTACTTTATCTTGGTGCAAAGGAAAATTCTTGGACGTGTTTCATTCACTGGCATATAACATTGCTGTATCCTGTACATTTGCTTTTCCAATAGATTTGAAGACTCCATGTAGCATTGGAAGTCTTTTGTAGGCTTCTGATGACAGTTTCAAAAATCCCTCCTCTTCCTGATTTTTGCAGATTTTTGTGGTTAAACAAATCTGCATCTCGTTTCTTTTTGAGCTTTGCAGACAGTATATACATTCTTGACATGAACCTTAACAGTATTTCCATTGTCTTGCATTTTTCCTCCTTAGTCAACAGAGCACATCTGTTTACCTGTCCCAGTCAAAAGGACCTTTTAACCTTACAGCCCTGACTTCTGCCTTTAACTCTTCCTAGTGGTAATGGACAGCCATGATTTGACCAGGCTTGTCGAAGTTTATTTCCTCCTACCCATAGCTAAGAAGCCTTAGTTAACCAATGATCAAAACAGGTTCCAAGACACAACACTGGAAGTAACTTAAGATCTTCTAATGATTATAATATTGATATCTCAAAGGGGGACTGAGAGTTCACAACACCTCAGAGCTTAGTTGAATAGCACTTGATTAATGGTTAATGGTTTAAGTATTTGAAATTATGCATTCTGTGCTGCTTTAAATGTAGATCTTGTTGACTTTTCACTGGGAAAAGAAGTTATTGAAAATAGTACTTTTAAATGTTACAGTGTTTCAGACGTGGTAAAGCTGTGAATAGAGTTCTACAGGGAGACATACCAGGTTAAACAGATGCAACGAAACTTTATCACCAAATAAAGGTCTTCTTCAAACTTTGGCACAGAAGGATTTTATAGCACTGTACTGAGTATGGGTCTTATTCCTCCACAGAGCAAGTCAGATCAAGAACTGGCTCACAGTTTCTTTCACAGCAAGTAGGTGAAAGGCAGTTTTGAGAGAGCTGGCAGAAAGGGTTTGGAGTGCTAAAAGGAAGCATATGGGCAAGGCTGGCAAATGTCAGTGATGTTCTGGGGTCTGGGAAGGCTGGTTAGGCCATGGGATTTAGGAAGTTTTGAGGTGTTAATGTGTTGGGGAATGGACAGAGGAGAAGATTTAGGTGAAGATAAGTGGGATGTCAGAATGTTGGAGAGACTTCAGAAGGCCTGTGAAGAAGCATGGGGAGGAATCCCTCTCTCTTTCCCTCACCCTATTTTCAGCTGTTCCCTCGCTCTGTTGAGCCCTTTCTTTTTTCTCAGTCCCCTGGTATTCACCAGTACCGCCAGAACAGCAGGGACAAGCTGGAGGCGAGGATTCAGGCTATATATGCTGCTGTAACAGCTGTCTGTACTATTCAATTGCACATTTTAAGGAGCAAATGTACTTTTTGCTTTTCTAACAAAGCTAAATGTTATGTCGTTGACACTAGATTGCCAAGGCTACTGATACAGAGTATTTGCTCATGGAAATAATTTAACTTCACCTTTCCTGATACAGAATATTTGCTTGTGGCAACAATTTAACTTCACCTTTCATAGGGAGAGAGAAACCTTGCCCCTTTGTTAGCACTGGAGAACCCACTGGCAAAAGCTGTGCTGTGACTGTGTCCGTGGGTATAATGATAGAATTTATGGACATCTGTGGAGGTTCCAACATAGCTACTCAAGAGAAATATAGGAACAAGATAGATAAAGGGGCAGAACATGGATATTTTACTCTTTTACTTCTTTAAGAACCCAGAAGATCTCTGTTTCTGTGAATTTCATATTGGCAAGAACTGGCTTGAGATTTATCATTCATTTCTTTTTAACCACATACGTACCTTATTTTCCCTTTCCTTTGAGAGGTGGCTCCATAAAGAAGAGCAGGAAACAGAATCACGGAATCACAGAATGGCAGGGGTTGGAAGGAACATCTGGAGATCATCTAGTCCAACCCCCTGGACAAAGCAGGTTCACCTAGAGCAGAAACATGAAACAAGCTTATAGGATGTGCAGAGGGAAAAACTAAAAGATTTGAAGACTCTTAAAAGATTTAAAGATTTTAAAGAAGATTTGAAAAGATGGTGTCCTGTTTTGATATTAATAATACATGAACCCTGGAGAATGATTTGATGAAAATAGACCTTAAACACAAGGCAATAAGTATATACACACACAGGCACAGCTTTAACCTTCATCCAAATCATAAAGTTCCTCAACTGATGCATTATTATGTATTTTATTTATGAGTAATTTTATTCATTGATATGCTTCATAGAATATTAGAGCAGAGCTTCAGGAGTAGTTTGAAGTTAGATACAAAATAAGATCAGAAAGCAAACTTGTGTAGTAGTTTTAGGATCTGCTATTATTACACCATTATGTTGAAACAGAACTACTGAGAAATTTAAAATGTTTTAAAATAATTTCAGAAATATGCACCAACATGTTGTACTACTTCAATATTTATTCCTCTCTGCTTAGCCTCATAGAAGAAGTGAACATTAGCGTGTGGCTGGTTGGAAGCAGGTTTGTATACATACACTCTTTTTTTCCCTTTTTTTTTTTTTTTTTTTCCTGGTAAAGGCTCCATATTTTTTAGTATGTTAAAGTATCCAAAATCTATATGCAAGACCTCATTGATGTAGATGTGCTTTTTGGACCTGTACGACCAATGCTTTCAGCTTTCGAAAAGTCAGATTTACATACATAAACTTGAAAGTTTCTAGCTCCTTCTAATCTTGTGGGAAAACTTCAGAGTGTGATGCAACTGTACTCAGTTGTACAATTGCCAAGCTGTGTGGGAAAAGCTGCTGTATTGTTAAGTCTGTTTTAGTAATTTCTTTTTGATCATGTATTAATTTTTTTTAAACAAACCGTATCTCATAACAATTGTGATATCACATGCAACACTTAAGTAGGTCTACTTTAAAATAGAGATGTTTTTGATGTATATTTCACCCTTACATGTCAATGATCCTTTCACTGAGGAGGTTAGTGGTCCAACTGGCAGTCTCAGTGGGCCCATGGTGGTTCCTACTGTACAAAAGTTGGGAATGCAAGCACCAGAGCAGTCAGTATTGATCTGTCACTCTCCTTCCTTCCACTCCATGGTAAGTCTGCACCTGATCATGTGGGATGAAAGAATTTATTTTTAATGAGAACGAAGCTAATAAACACAAGCCACTGTAATTTCTCCCTGGAGTGAGAATGAAATAAAACCCAATGTGTCCAACTCTGAACATAACTAATGAAGCTATTATTGAAATGATAGACTGGAAAAATCAAAAAGAACTAAGTGTTAGTGATGTAGCTTTCATTTCGTTTGATTTATATATGAAGACAGGCAACATGAAGAAACATTTTGAAGGTGGAGTGATTTATGGTAGATTAGGGGTACTGAGTCTTGTGTTTCATGTAATTTTTATTTCTCGGTACTTGTTATGCTGGTGTTAGTGAAACTTGATTTGCATGCCTGTCTTTATCTAGTGAAGAAAATATTTCTCACGTCAGTTTTCAATAAAACACACACCTTTTACAGCTGTCTCAAGTAATAACACTACGGTGAAGTTGATTCCATGTTCTTCAAAATATTTATGGAAAAATATTTTTCCACTCTTTGTCGAATGTCTAGTTAGAATTTCAAAAATAAATCTAATACTTACCAATTGGAAAGAATATGTAGGTAGGTAAAGAGTATTTTCTGTTGGATTTGGAGTTTTTTCCCCCAAATATTGCAAAAAAGGTTTAAAGAAGCTGCCATGGAGAACGTTTTTGAATATCAAAGAAAATAACTTAATTTGGATTTGGTGTATCTCTATCATTTTTGTTTCTGAGTATAGCAAAGTTGTAGCGATACTTAATATATTTCATATTCAGAAAAAAATATTTTTCTCATTTTTATTTCTGCTCTACTTTGTTAATCTTTTTATATTTTTGTCTGGTGTTATATGAAGATTCTGTGCCCATTTCTTAAATAACTAGCAGCATTTATAGCAATTATACTGTGGGAACAGGAAGGGGAAAGGAAGCTTTGACTCAGTAATAGGTGGGCTCTTTTGCAGTCTTGGTTTGCTATTACAGTGTACTTCAGATCTCTTCCTTTTGGTGTGTTTGGGCTTTTTATCAAGAGGTCGTTGACATGTAATGGTCCATCTGCAGATCCTGTCCTGACATGGAGTATTCACTGAGATGTGGAAGTGAGGAAGTCTTCTTGGGTCTCACTGCATAACCACAGCAAGAGAAACAACAAGAACAGCTCGTGAAATCTTCCCTTAGCGACTTTTACCCAAAGCTGATGGAAAGTCTATGTAACTGAATACATTATCTTGCTTTTGAATTAGCAGTAGTACAATAATATTAGGAGAATGAGCATCACAGACATCACAGCAATCTACCCTGTGATTTTCAAAATAGGCTAGGGGCTGTCTGCTTTAGGGGACACTTTCCTTTACTTTGACTTGACACCCTGGATTTCTATGCTGTCAGAACATAGGAATGTAATCACATGAGAAAGGCTATTCTGGGTCAGACCAAATCTAACAGAGATATCTGACATTCCGCCTCTGACTACACCAAAAGCAGATGCCTGTGGTTGTGAAAGTATGGCGTGAAAGACTGCAGTCTCAGATCATGATCTCTTTTCTTCTCTTGTTTGCTTCTCTTTCCTTATCTTTTGCCAGTCAAAAATGTCCATGCAGAATGGTTTTCTTTTGGAAAATGTGATTTGACAGAATTGAGACACCGTATGGTGATGTGTTGATTTAGTAGAAGATCAGAGTAGAGAAGAAGCAGACAGGCTTGCAGGCTAAGCTGGAGCCCTGTGGCTGCCCAGACTTAGAACCAAGATGCATGAAAGACAAGCTAAAACTTTCTAAATTAGCCTGAAGCAGAAGCTTTAGTCTTGCAAAAGAGACTGAAATCTTTGATCTTTTATTTTGAACTAGGGTATTTTCAAAGGGGTAGAAAATGGCTCTCTGGACAGTTTTGGTCTTTTGCCTCTGATATCTGAATGGATGATAAACATTGATCTGCTCCCTCCTTCCACCTTAGTTTGGCATTGATATGCTTCTTTCTCCAATAGTGCAGTCCCTAGAGCTTGTGTTCTGTGAAGCAACAGCAATCTTGTTTATATACATACTTAGGAAGAATATTTAATTCCAAGATTAGTCTGCTGTCTTGCCGTTATCTACTCATGCAAGTGGTAACACAGAAGATGCTGAAGACTGGTGGTTGACTAACTGGAGGAATCAGAGGTGAAAGCCCTGGTACTAGAGGTGAGATGCAATTTTCAAGAATGAAGTTTATGAGCTAATGTTCCTTTGGTGCTCAAGTGGGCAAAGTCATGGCAGAAAGGAAAAGAACAGTGAAAAGGAATTAAAATAAGAGGTATTGTGGAAACTGGGAATTCTGTAAACACTTGAAAAAAAACTGAAACAACAAAGGAATTAAACCAGAATATGATTGTTTTCCTAGAAAAAGTTGAGAAATGACCTAGTAGTAGGAACTAAATCTGTGTGCAAAAATTCAAATGTTTCATGAGTCACTGGGAAACCCAAATTGAAGGATCCCAGTCTAAACTGTTAGGACAAAACAAAGGGAATCAGACTGCTTCCTACGAAGTAAATTACTTCCTTCAACTTGGTGCTTCCTAACAGGGATAAGATGCAGCAGAAGCTTAAGGAACTGAGACCTCATCTTGAGAAGGAATCTGGACAGCAAGATTTTAATATGTGACAATTCTTGAGGGTTTAGAATTTTTTTTTCTCTGTGAGAATCCATTACTGAGTCAGTTAAGGTCAATTTATCATTTACTACAGAATAAAAAATCACAAATGAAAAAAGATGTTTTAACTTACCCAATCTTCAAAACATTTCCATAATGAACAGAAATGCTAGTACTTATAGTCCAAGAGAAGTGTTGATGTGGGAAGACAAGTCATGACTGTATGATGACTTAATATAGAGAAAAAGTCTAGGTAAAGAAGCATTATACTGTTGTGAAACCCATAAGAAACTCCTGGCAGTGACAAAATCTAGAATAATAGTAGCATTACAGAAAATAAGATTTATAAAGGATCTTAAGAAATCACCTAGTCTGGCCCTTTCCTCCATAGCAGTACCTACAAAAATGCTTTCAGTAGATCATTTTCACCACTGCTATGTGGCAGAAAATTCATGCTTAGGATAAGCCACGTATTCCAGATAGTACCTTTTTAGATATGAGAATCCTGAAGGGTACTTTGCAAGCTGTCTGGGAAAACTGCAGCATTATGAGGTGAAATACACACAGAAGTTTGGTAACCTGTCATAACTGCAAGAATAGCAAAATGATTGCTTACTGCAGTTGAAACATAGCCATTGAAGCTCAGACTGGAAAAATAGTGACAAGTTTTCCAGGTTTCTCAGCACCAAAAGACATTTTCTGTTCCTCAATTAAAAGTAGTTTAAGACAAAATCTGTTACAGACGAAGAGAACATCACTATGGAAATAAGTAAGGGGCTAAGAACAGTCTAGGCCATTGATGTGAAAATGTCCTGATAACAAAGCACAAAATGAACAGTTAAGTTTATATAACTTACAGTTTGAAAATTCTTTCTTTTTTGTCCATTGATCATGCATTGTATAAGGTGCCACTTGTTAGATGATGATTAGAGCTGAGAAAGGTGTGTTATGATATGCATTAGGAGAAATTTATGAAAGCTGTTTGGCTTAGCATCTTCCCTTAGAATAAATGTAAGAAGGGCAGTAAGCTTTTTTACAGAATAAAGCAGGTGAAGCAGTAGGAGCTGTATCTGCTGACAAAGAAAAGTGGAGCTAAGTAATCAAAGAGCTTTCAAGAGCAGCTGAATAGTAAGTATTTCATAGAGCTGTGGATCTGAAAGAGAAGCAGCAGCTGAAATATTCAGTATTCAGAAAATATCCAGAGGTAACATTAGAAACAATCACAGAAATTGGAAGCCATAGAGCAAAGCAGGGAAGCAATGGGGATGTGGAAGGCAGCTGGGAGGGAGATGACTGGAGCTATATGGAAGTTGAGAACATTGAGGGTAATTTGGGAGCAGTGGGTGGCCAAAATCATGAAGAACATGCTAAGTTATTGGGTGGTAGGAACAACTATAGGGGTCTTACGACAAAACTTTATGCTTTCTCAGTAGGATTACTCATTTAATATTTCATGTTTTTATACTTGCAGGATAGAACAAGCTTTGGAAGAACCAGATCAGCATTTGAAGACAATAGAATCACAGGTCTCAAAATGCAGAGATAATATGTTTGGACAGATGTGACTGTAATACTGTCAGCTGCTGCTATTCCATATCAAGGCCTCCAGTATTTGCTCTTTATTCTTCAAGCCAAAGCTCTTGGAGACAAGTGATTAGAGGCAAATATTAGCTTTCACTATTTTTAAGGGAGATTCTGAGAAAGTCTTGAAATAATGACCCAAATGTACACTAACAGTTAAAAATACACACAACAAATAAATATAGCCTTCAACTGTTTATTTTAAATCTCAGATTTTTCATGATCAGCTCTTTTGAGATGAGAGCCATGATTTGCTAACATATGACAATTAAATGCTGTAACTGAGGGCAGAAATTGATCGATGGAGTCTTTAGCAAGTTATGACTGTGAGAGGAAGGAATGGAATAGCTTGATATTCAGATTGTATTTCCAAAGACTCATTTTATCGGTTCTTTTAAAAGGCTGGGGTTTTTCCCCGATAGATATTCCCCCATAAAGATATTTTGTAATATGGAAGAAAAAAAAGGCCAGAAGTCATTGTGATACTAAAACTACAAAAGCCCTGGGTTACCTGAGTGACTTTTTTTCTGAGTGTAACAATTTTTAGTATGGGAACTGTAAGGAGAGTCATAGATTGAGCTATATGGCAAGATTTGCAAAACTGTGCACATCCAACGATGGGTGAAAATTTTTCAGTTTTATGTAAATCAGAGTCTCTTGCTAGTCCAATTTCTGCTTCTGATATTTTAAAGTCTCTTGTCTTTGCTTTCATGCCTTTGCTGGAAGGGTTTTCTGTTGCAGAAGCAGAACTACATATGCTTTGTCAGGTCCAGTTGACTAGTAATTGTTGCAGTCTTTGTCCTGCTAAACTGACCAATACTTACTGACATCTACTTACTGGGAAACAGCATTTTGTTGTTCTTTGCTGATTATTACATCCTACATCAGGCAAGACTGTTTCTACCCACAATGTGATGATAAAAGGAAGAAAGCAAATTTCCTGTGAAAGTTTTACTTTCTGGTGTTAGGCAGGTAGTTCCCTTATTCTCATTTAATCAAAAGAGAAAGAGGGAAAATAGTGATTTTTTTTTTTCCTACAGAGAAGTGCAAAGCTTCAAGTGGTGATGACACAAACTTTTGAAATCTGGTCTGCTGTTTTAGTCTATCACAACCAAAGGAAAGATAATCGTACTTTGCATGTCAATCACCACTATTTCTTTTGTATGTCAGCCTCTGCAACTAGTTTTAATAACTGCAGTTTCTATATTGTAGCTGCAGGATAAACACTAATTAGCTGTTGGGCACAAAAGTCTTAGTGGGCTGAAAAGAATTGTCTGGGTATCCCGCTAAGCCAGCAAATAGTGGAACATATACCAGACTGCACGTGAGGACAAGAGTTTTAACTGGATACCTTGGGGAAAAAAGAGAGCAGGTCAAGACGTTCACCAAGTGAGCTAGTTCATTGTAGGGTTCAGTGCTGCCAAACATACATAAAAACTCATCAGCCCAAGTTGTTTTCTTGTCTTCTGCAGACCATTTCAAAAGTTCTGGCGATGTTTTGAGTCTACAGTGAAGTATGGTTTTCCTTTATTACATTATTTTGAAGTTAAATTACCCTTTTCTGTGTAGCACTGCTTTTAGTTCTGATTATCCTAAGGTCATATCGGCAAGTTTTCTTTTTCACAGATTTGAAACCTGCAGTCTTAATGGAAGCTGAGATCTCCCGTCACAGAAGCTAAAGATTTTAGAATAACCAGTATTAAAAGTCACAGTGAAATCAGGACAGGTGGCAAAACTTGAAGTTTCAAGTAACTCAGAATAAAATGTAGCCTACAAAATTAGTTGTTGAAGAAGACATATGAACTGGAAGAAACACAGGCCTGACTTTCAGATGCTATTATAAGCCTACACTCCTGACAGTTAAACCCATTTCTTTTTAATTGCATAAGGAGAAAATACAAAGAGGGCAAAAGAATGAGTGGGCCATAAAACAGCCCTCATGTGTTGAGGTATTGGCAATGTATCAAACACTGAAATAGATTCTGAAATTATGCTATGGTAAGTCACAATGCTTATTGTTCCCATTCTTGTCCATAGTGTGTGTCCCTTGTTTATACTGCTTCTGCAATGAGGCAATACTTAGCAAGAAGTGTCCCTGATTTGTGGAAGTATCTGGCTGTATGGTTTAGGCCATGGAGAATGGAAATGCTGGCAAGCCAAACTATTCACCTCTAACTCACCAACCCAAACCATTTATTATTCAGCTGCTGATTGATTAAAACGTTCTGTTTGGGACATATACTTGTTCCTTTTAGGATTTGATTTTTTGATGGAGAAAGTTCCTTAGTGGAAAAAAAACCCTAATTTCTTTGCAGAAATTAAGATTTCATTGAAAACCCCGTATTCAGTTTAAAAGTTACTTTGCAAGGACATTTTGACCATCTCTAAAACTGTCTGTAGAGGTGAACTATGCAACACTGTGGTTTACCTGGTCATGAATTAGCCCGCTGCTAGAGCATGATTAAACATATGTTCAAGATCCTGCTCCTCAAAGGAAAGGTTTGTTTAAGGCAGGAAAACTGAAGTGGTTCTCAAGTAAAATCATAGAATTGCCTAGGTTGGAAGGGACCTTTCAGATCATCTACTCCAACCATCAACCTAACACTGACAAAACCCATCACTAAACCATATCTCTAAGCGCTATGTCTACCCGTCTTTTAAATACCTCCAGGGATGGTGCCTCAACCACTTCCCTGGGCAGCCTGTTTCAATGCTTAATAACCTTTTCAGTGTAAAAGTTTTTCCTAATATCCAGTCTAAACCTTCCCTGGTGCAACTTGAGGCTGTTTCCTCTTGTCCTATCACCGGTTACTTGGGAGAAGAGACCGACCCCCACCTCTCTACAGCCTCCTTTCAGGTAGTTGATAGAAGCATAGAATTGCCTAGGTGGGATGGAAGGAAGGTTGGAATTCATGTGTTCAGTGCAATTTATTTATTTTATATATACGAGCTAAAATTACTTAGTGGAAAGCTACAACCTTTATGTCTTTGTTCAGGTTTTTGACACTCATTTGTATGTGAGCCTATTTCTAAGCAACGACCAAGAAAAACAAACACGTTAATGGAAAATGAATGGGGTATATATAGAATTGGCCGCAGGTTATTCAAGGACAGCTCTGGTAGCTCTAACTAGTTAGCCACCTACCTAACGAAACACACATCTAGCTATGCTTGTGTTTGGCGAGTGATTTTTATTCGTCGAGAGCGTCGCCTGAACCATACAGTACCCAACCGCCCAGGTAGCCAACCCCCCACCCCCGTCAAGATCTTCGGCTCGTCCCTCTCCCAAGGGACGGAAGAGAAGCGGAGGCCCGAGCTCTGCTCTCTGCCTGAGGGAAAGCCCGGCCCAACCCCGCTTCAGAGGCAGGCCGGCACCCCGCTGCCTGCCAAGGGGTGCACCTGGGCAAGGTGGGGCTCGGAGAGGAGGAGAAGGAGGAGAAGAAGAAGAAGGAGAAGGAGGAGGAGGAGGGCGCGGCTTACCGTCACCCCCCGGCCGTCGGTTAACGGCCGCCGGCTAACGGCCGCCGCCGCTACCGGTGCCCCGCGCCCCCCGCCTCGCTCCGCCCCTCCGCTCCGGGCGGGGGCGGGCCGGCCGCGCCGCTTATTTGACCCGGCGCCGTGGTCGCCGCGGTCTCTTTCGTGTGTGTCGTCCTCCGCCTCCCCCCCCCGCCCCGGCCATTGTCGTTCCGCTCTCGGTCCCGCTATGCCGAACATCGTGCTCTTCAGCGGCAGCTCCCACCACGACCTGTCCCAGCGGGTGGCGGACCGGCTCGGGCTGGAGCTGGGCAAGGTGGTCACCAAGAAGTTCAGCAACCAGGAGACCAGGTAGGTGGGGTGGGGCAGAGCAGGGCGGGTAGCGGCAGCTCCCCCTCCCCGCGCCCGGTCATGGATGTCCCCCCTTCCCCTCCCGCTGGTGGCAGAAGGGGCCTGGCGGGGCACAAGAGCCGCAGCGGACCTGTCCCCGGTCGCTTGGGCTGTTCCCGGTCGGGAGCGATGCCCTGGGCAGCTCTGGCGCTCGAGGAGGGGGTGGCAACGTCCCCCTGAGTAAGTGAAGAGCATCTTCCTGCGGGGCGAGGGTGGAACTGGCCTGTCTGCAGCCTGAGGTTCATCCCACCCTTCACAGATAGTTAATGAAACGGTTCAGCAGCTTTATCTCCCTGAAGATGAAATCGTCTTGATTTTATGGGTTATGGTATATTATGCCGCTTTTGTAAGTAGGTCTGTATGTGAATGGATGTAAGAACAGGATGGTGAGGATGGATCAGATGCTTGAAAAAGAGCCTGGGTCAAATCACACTTTATTTTATGGTCTTTATTTTGCGTCAGCAGCCAGCTGTGTGTGTGTGTGACAGCAGTCACAGCTCCTGTGTGGCTCCTCTCCTTAGTCCCAGACTCTTGGTCCTGCATGAGGATAATATGGTTGGTATGATGGCCCTGGCTTACTACTGAAAGCGCAGGTGTGTTAGGTTCCTGGACAGCCAAATGCAGAGGGTGACTCTGGTAACAGTGCAAAAAATCCTGCGTGAAACCATCAGGATAGCTTGCTCACCTCAACTCTCTGAGAATGCACTTGCCAGGGCTTTTTCTACCAATATTGCCTCTCTTAGCTTAGTTTCTCACCTTAGCTTCCTGACCCACGTGTTTTATTTACTTATTTTTCATGAAGAGTTTTAAATCGAGGTGACAGCTGTATGATCATGCCATGGGCTGGTAAGACTGTGCAGATGCTTTTCTGTATATGTGTATGAAATATACACCTATGTTTTCTATATAGGTATATGAGCTCCCATAAGCTGTTTTTCTATATAGGTGTATACCAGCTGGTTCCAAAACACAAGTTCCCAACTGCTGCCTATCCTCTGAGGTTATTGTATGTTTGTTTTTATCTGTTCTTGTTCTGAATCTCCTGAACAAGCATGTTTTCATTGCTTCCTTTGAAAGATTAACATGGTGTATTCTAAAATTGCTCTCTCAAAGCTTGTCCTTCTATTCTGTCTATGTTTTTACATTCTCAGTTTAATTGCTCTTGTTCTATTTATGCTCACTGGCATTACTATAAACCCTCTTCCATCGGTGTTTATTCTTCTGTTCGTTCCTGATTAAACGAAGGTTTACATCTTCTCTCAAGTCTTTCCAGCCCTATACTCACTTTATTGCTCTTTGATCTCTTTTCTGCATGATAAAACTTAATTTGTGTCTTTGGTTGCATGACTTCCTTGCTAACTTATGTCTATTTTTTAAAATGTTTGTTCTCCAGAGACACTTACCTTTAGTTCTGCTCTTTGCTATATTTTAAGCAGCGATTAATTGATTTGGATTTCATCCAAGGTAGAAATTCATCTCTACATTTTGCATATTTATTTTATGAGGTAAGTTAATTCTAGGCTTCAGGATACAATAATCTCTAGTCTGTCATTCCACCTATTTTTCCAGGTGTGCAATATTGGCCTCTGCCATTAAACAAGTAGGTAGTGGTGACTGCAGCATGTCAGTGGTTTGGGTAATCTAGGGGTGCCAGTTAATTTTCTTAGGCAAGTAGGGATGTAGCGTGGTATAGATATGAGGTATGTATCTAATCTAAACATTATTTCTGGCTGCTTCCGCTGTAACACTGTGAGGCTGGCATTGTCTTTTTTTTTTTTTTTCGTTTCTTTTTTTCCCCAAACTTAAAATGCCTTAACACTTTAAATCCTTAAGTGTTTATAAGTGTTTATTTTTGGTTTTGGTTTGTTTTTTTTTTTTTTTTTTTTTTTTAACAACCTCATACTTTTGAGATTCTAAAGTGAAGTTCATGTTTCCCTTTCAGCAAGTACAGTTTGTACCCACTATATAATGTTTTAAGTTGGTAATCTTTTCAATATCCTTAATGACTTATTTTAGGATGCTGGTCTTCCAGTTTTGTAGGCTGATGTTCTTAATAAAAAAAATCAGCAGTAGTAATAAGAAATTTCCTCAACAATGTATTTGAAATTAAACTACAGCTAAAGTTAAGATATTTATGCTGCAGTGGTCCTTTCCTGAGGCACGTGGATTTTCAGTCTGTCTGCATAGCAAAGTTTCTTCCTATATAAAGATAATCCAGCACAGCCTTTTTTTTTTTCCTTCTTTTTGTTGCTTTTTTAAATTTATAAACAAGTGTATTGTCATTACAAAATACATTTTCAATATTGCAGAATACTAGAACCTGAGTGTTAAAATGCTCAAAGAACCTTAAACCTTCCCAATGGCACTCGGGCAAACCCCTGCGCAAACAGATAAGCCTGGGCCTGACGGTCAATGAACTCTTGCTTTGTCAGATCTGTTAAGTTAGCAAGTTGCAGAGAAGATTCATCTTTTGTTAAAAAGTCTGTTTTGCTGTTTGCTGTAGTTTCTTAAACTTCAATGTAAATTACGTGAAAATTGATAAATGCATGCAGCCCCAGGCTTAAATCCCGGCCAAAGGGTCCTAGGTGGCAAGCCTTTACTTGAGAACTGCAGTTAGTCTGGCTTGCAGAATATAGTGGAGGGAAGAGTCATTAAATATTTTGCATTATATTTCAACCCAGACAGGCTATAGGTCTCAGTTCCAATCCTTAGCACATGTAAGTGGGTTTGAGGAACTAAAGCTGTACCCTGAGGTTAGCCAGGGATAGGACCACCACTGACCAGCGCAGTGGCTAAATGGGCAGGTACACTCCCAACTCCAGGACCTTTAAAAGGGGAAAGGCTTCTCTTCTGAATTTATGCTGAGACTAGCATATCTAGCAATATCTCAGTTCTCTGGATACTGGCATTCAGTATTCTTGCAGGTCTGTAACTGAGAAACGTAATGTCTGTGCTAGAAAAGAGAGGGAAATTGCTGGCAGACTCAACCACTACTCCATTGTTTTGCTCCTTCCATCTAAATTGTATGGAAATGTTTTCCTTCAGCTGACTACCAAAGTCAAGCAACCCGAACTAAAGCAGTGAGAGAGCTCCTCGATAATACCTGGTTGTAGAAGACAACTCTGTTTAGTATTCAAAGCTTGTGTGTCAATTAAGTGCCAGCCACAGTGTTGTGGTAGGAGCTTGGGTGGCACCACCTTCTCACTTATCTGGCAAAATGTCAGGGCTGCAGTGGGGGCTCAGTCAGTTTATCATCTTCAAACCCCACAAGCAACCGTCACCAGCAGAGTTTGGCAGGCTGGAGGAAGGGGAAAGGAATTGAAGTCCTTAAACAGGCATGGCTGTTGCAGATTCAGCATCGTGAAACTCTATTTGACAGACATGTAACTGAAGCATACATATGTTAAACGCTCTGAAGTTTTTTACCGAATTGCCTCCAAATACATTGAGGTGGCATTTAATTATAGTTGGTATACAATTAAATCCCAGTGCAGGTATTTTTGGTGAGTCGGCTGACAAAAAAAAAAAAAAAAAACATTGAATATACATCACTTAAATATATTTTCTTACAATATGTGGTATGTTTGCTTCTCTAGAGACTATTTATTTTAACTCTGTCCTTGAAATACTTGTTACTCTCAAAATGGAGAAACTGGAGTCATAAATGGCATCCTCTTACACACATCTCTCCCAGAGAAAGTAGTTAGTGCTCCTGCCCATTTCTGTGAGCTTCTTTGCTTATTCCTGTCAGATTCACTGGCTGAAGTGAATCTTCTTGCAGATCTTCTCAACTGATCCATGAGGAATGACTTAACTGAAAGGACTTGGACTGAAATTTAATCTGGGAGGACAGGAAAAAAATAACTGATGTTTCCTTGGAAAATTCTTACAAGGATGGAGTCTGTATTTCACACAAAGTAGGGTAATGAAAACTGTTTGTTCTATGAAGTAAATAGTTGAAAAAAAAAAAAATCAGGATCAAACCTGGAAACTTTCATATCATTGCTATATACTAGGGATGCACAATTTGGCACTGGACTGTAACATTTCTGTCCCATCTCCCCTTCAGCGTCCTCCAGCTCTTCTACTGCAGTTGTCTCAGAGGAGACATGACCTCGCTACGTCTCCTGTACCCTGGTTCCTTTGGGCTCAGCTGCTGTGGGGGCCATGAGCTGTATCAGCCTCACTGGAGTAAATGGTTGTGGTGTTTGCAGACCCCTAATAGTGGAGTAAGAAAGCTCAGATGATAAACTGGTGTTAAATCAGATGAAGGTGGTAGGGATTAGGGATGTGCTGGGATGTGAAGTGTCTCTTCATACCACTCAGCCACTGAGAGAGTGATTTGCAACTAGGACTGTGCTCTGCCTGCATCAGCAGTGGTGACTGTTCCCCTTGCTCCCTGCTTGCTTATGCTGTCATGAGAAAGGGGAGGCTGGAGAAACATTTTACCAGCTTGGTTGAGTTAGATAAAAATTGTTTCCAGATTGCGCATTGTATAGGTTTTTTTTTATATAGGGAATTGAAGATGCAGAAAATATGGCCATTTATCACATTGTTCATTGCTCTGAATCTCAAAAGGCCCAAAAATCGTAGAATGGTTCAGGTTGGAAGGGACCTTAAAGACCATCTAGTTCCAACCCCCCTACCATGGGTGGGGACACCTCCCACTAGACCAGGCTGCTCAAAGCCCCATCCAGCCTGGCCTTGAACACTTCCAGGGACAGGGCATTGACAGCTTCCCTGGGCAACATGTTTCAGTGCCTCACCACCCTTAGAGTGAAAAATTTCTTCCTAATAACTAACCTAAATCTAGCCTCTTCCAGTTTGAAGCCATTACCCCTCATCCTATCACTATGTGTCTTTGTAAAAAGTCCCTCTCCAGCTTGCTTTCTTCTAGGCGCCCTTCAAAGTTTTTGGTTTGAGACTTCCACTTTATTGACCTTGCTATATACAGTGCGCATCTTTAAGTAGCTGCTAAATGCTTGCAATTTAAAAACAAAAAATGACCCATGTAAATAATGGCTGACAATCCCACACGTCAGCTGTAGTGTTTGGCACTCAGCCTTTGAAGATTCTTTGCATGTGCTCAGGCTTGTTAGACCTTTGATTCTAAATTTCTGAGGGCTTCTTTTGGACTGCATGTGGCTCAACCCAGAGCTGCTCAAGTGAAGGTGGTTTTTCTCTTGCTGTGACAGGTTGTGTGCCAGAGTGGAAGTGAAGAAGATATTTCCTGTCTTGTGGTACTCACCATGCCAGTGCCCACCATTAGGACGAGGCAGTTGTCCATTAAGATTTAGGTGGGGGTTGGTTTTGGAGGTGTTAATCAAAGTGGAAGAGCCTGGAGTTGAGGGAAGATCATGAGTGGCAGGAGGTATGGGATACCTATAGACTTAAAAACAACTCTGGCATTTTTATTGTTGCTTTGGGCTTTGCTGGTACTTACTGTGTTATATAACATCATGGCAGTCGAAATATTTGCCCAGTTAAGTTGGAGGTCTTGCATTAAAAGACTTTACACTGCAAAATGCTTTCCCAAAGGTAAGAGGTCAAACACACCTCTCTGTGTAGTGCTTTCCATTGGTTGGCTTCCAATGAATTGCAAATTCAGCATGTGGATTTTTTTTTGTCACTTCCGAAATATTGATTTTTTTTTGCACACTGTATGAGGACTCTAACCTTTAAATTTTGGCCTCTTCTCTGGTTATTAAAAGTGCCTGAAGAACATATCTACTTTATTGGCACATAAATTGCCTGGAAATCTTACTTATTGTAAGCATGGCTAGAAACTTAATCTGTTGTAATTATTTAAAAAGGTACTTAGAGCCATTTTAAGTTCATGATTTGAACAGGATCCTGGTTACAGGTTTATATTATTTACCATTTTAGTCTGGCTCTCCATACTTATTCCTCTGCTTCCCCACAACTGTTTTTTTTTTAGTTAGGATGTACAAATTCAGAATTCCCATCGCTCTAAGTTCTGTTGGGAGTGTACTATAAATCTAGCTCAGAAGGAGCTCAGCCTGCTGTTACTCCTGATTTTGAATTTTGCTTAATGGATGCTTCAGCCATTTAAATATGTTTGTAACATAAGTGGATTTTGAGCCTTATCCTTAATTCATGGTAATTAGTCTATCCAAGTTTCTACTTATTAAATTGAACTCTCAAATCAGCCTTTGCAAGATGAAGGCAGATACCAACACTCAAACTTGTTTTTCTTCATGTCCTGAATTATGCCTGTCTTTCCCAGCTAGAGCCTTGTGCTTGTGGATTCCAAGCAACTGTCTCAAATAGTTAATTACTTTCATGGGGTATTAATTTCTATAATTTTTACTTTAAAACACAATTGTGTGGTGTCAGGGCTTTTAATGTACAGGTTCTGTTGACTCTTCTTGAACAAGAAGTTTATTTAAACTGAGTGTTACCAAATAGCCAAATTTGATTAAATTGCATAAAACAAACAGATCTTGTAATCTTGAGGCAAGAGCTTGTTCTTGTGTCCTTCCTCTGTGTCCTCACTATTGAAATTGTTTAAATAGCCCCACAAATAGTTAATTAGGTCATGATATAGATGGTGTAAATTAAATTCAGTAGTACTGTTAATAAGATAACTGTCACAAAGTTTGACTGCTGTTAGCTTAATGTTGTCCAATAGATATTGGCAATACAATGCTTCAGGTATCTGATACTAGAGTTTATAGTCTCTTACTGTTTGCCTGTTTATAACTGAATGTGTAAAACAAACAAAACAAAAAAGGCAAAAAAAAAAAAAAAAGCCCCAAACAAAAAACCCCAAACCACCGACACACCTCCCCAAAACCAAGAAAAATGAAAACCCACACAAAAAAAACCCCTAACGTGGTTAGTCCAGGCTATGTCTGATGGAATAGTTGCAACACAATGACTGCAGCTTGATGAAGGTAAAATAGTCAGCTGTGTGTCTGTTGGTTGAGTCTACATAATACCTCTTAATAGCAATCTATGAGAAGGCAAACAATAACAGATACTGATATGTTGCACAGTTGATTGGGAGAAGACCTTTGTGCAATAATCACATTATGCTGTTCTCTGTCACCTTTAGCTGGGTTACTCCTGAGTGCTATGCAAGTATTAATTTAAGCTTGATTTATTTTAGTCTTCCCATAACTTATGTGTCCACTAGAAGAGGTATTTCTATATACTACGCATACTTTCACATTTCCGTGTGCCAAATAAGCATGTCATTCATTCTGGCCTGAAAAGTGTAACCAAAAGTTTTTCAAATGCTCCAAGAGAGAAAGTAGAAGCATTTTTGTTTACTAAGTTGTTTACAAGATGAAAAAGTTATTGCTAGCCCAAGGTCATTGAAAATATAGTAGTTAATGGCAATGGAAGAAGCATCACTTCAGGTCCGTTGTATTAACCAGATCTATATTTATCTCAAAATATATTCCCTGATCTTCTGAAACCTATTATTTGTTAGCAGAGTGCTTAGAAATTACTGTTTTTTAAAGGAGCAAAACAACTCAGAGTGTTATAATTCAGTGTTCTTTGTGTATATAATGAACATTAAGATCATCTATTTTTGTCATTCAGCAAAATTTTTTTCCTATTACATAATTTGTCTATGAAAGATGTGGTTACTTTTTTTTTTTCCCCAAGTACTAAATTCTTATTCTGCCCTCCTTTGTCACTCCAATAACATTCTCCCCTGAAAATTGACAGTGTTTTTTTCTCAGTCTTTTTCTACTTTCTTGGTTGTAATGGCTCCTAGGTTAATTTTCAGAACTGTACTGTAACTTCACAGTCTTGGGTTGAAAGAGGTGCCATAGAGCTTTTGCAGGTGGTGGTGGTGGTGTTCTTTGAACCTATTCCAAAGATGTGGTATGTAACAACACTTGTTATTAAGCAGGTCTGTGTAAGTGCCGCGTCAAAGGGCAATTATCATTTTTCAGAGCCCTCATAATAACAACCATGAATCTATAACGATGACTGAGGCTGCATCCATATGCTAGCGGATAGATGCTTTACTCGAAGCTGGTTTTCTGTGTTCAGAAGCAATGACAGGTTTCTTGCTTTCTTTATTTTGTTTTATTTATTCTTCTAGGAAGTGGAACTCTGGTTTTGGTAGGGCTTATAGTTAAGTCTGACTAGTTCCTCCAATTATGGAATATGCTTAGTGTCTTGCTGAACTTAAGTTATTTTGACCAAAACTCTTTTCTCCAAGCAGGAAAACAAACTAAAGATATTTTGATCAAAATAGTTTTCTCTGAACATCACTATTCTGTGGATCAAAAATTTGGTCAGGGAAGTAACAGTTTTATGACCAAAAAATTGTGTCTTTGTGCCATGATGAAAGCCTCCAAAAGGTTTCCTGGATTAACACTGACATACTTGCAGATGACACTGTCCCTGACCACCTCTGTCCTTACAGAGCTGCTGGTGTTTGCTAGCTGATTTGTTTTCTTTTGACCTTAAGAAATCCTGCTAGTAGCATTCTTAGGTAAAAAATGTTTTCAGTTAGGGAGAAAAATTAAGACAGGATCTTTTTTGATAGCTTGTTTGGGACTGCAGAGGAGTCAAATAGGGGAGCTGAGAGCATGGACCCAACTATCTCAATGGTAATAAATCAAATGTTTGCATATCATTAAGATGTTTTTAAGCAGTAAATTCCTTTCTGTGTTTTGTAGCTACAGAAAGCTAATGAGTCTTATGCAGCAGCCTGAAAGCCAATAAACAAAAGTTGTTCGGGCTGTATTTCACTAGAACAAGCTGCAGCATTGAAGGACCCATCAGAGAAAATATTCTACCGACATCTGGGCCATTTGGATGGTTTTCTGCTGGAAGCTTTTGCTTATTTGTATCTTGGGTAAAGATGCAACCTTTTAAATAAGGGCCCAGGATATTTTAGCGTATGATAATTAAGACTTAGTAGAGCATGGGCTTGAAAGGTCTGATCTCCTCATTATTTAGGAATGCCTCGTTATTTCTTGTATACTGTGCATGGATTCAGAGAAAAATTAAGGTTAGTCTACTGCTTTTATGTGTAAGTTTTGGAGTAAGGTGTGAAAATTTCATGTGGTTTAATGGTAGATTTCTCTTGCTTGGGTCTAGAATTGAAAAAGAATCCACATTCAACTAATTTATTTTAATTTCCCTGTTTATTTATAAGCTCTATTTAATTCTTGAATTCTATGGTGTGAGCAGTGATCAGTGCCAGAATTTGCCTTGAAATCTGTGGAAGAATAAAATAACTCTTAGATACTATGATAAGGAACCAAAGTATGTAAGCACAGTTACAGCAAACAACAACCCATGCAACGTGAGAGTTGTTGACACATGGTGAGCTGTTGATGAGCAGCTCTCTTAGCTTTTCTCTAAGATTTTATTTTTTTAAGGAAATACTTTACCTGGACATAAGTGTAAATTACTCTACTTGGTGTAGATTTTAACCAGACGTCTGCTTTTGGGTTGTGGTTTGATACTTCTCTCTTCTAAAATGCAGTAGTTTCTCAAATTTAGTAACAATTATCATAGAAAAATAATTGTCCTTTGTAAGGAGGTATTTTGACGCAGGTAGTATTTAATGTTCTGAAGTTGTCTCTGTTGTTTCTGTACATAACATCTAAGTTGTTATTTAAATGGTCATCTCATTGGGAGATGGCAAGGACACAGAATATACAGACTAAACCACAAAAAGCAGTATCAACTTTAATAACAATGTCAGCTGCATCAGTGCTATAGCCATAATTATGTGTTGGTTGGTGCTGACCTTACAAAGACCATATTTAGGCTGAAGTAAATTTTAGACTGGCTTACATTGAAATAGACTTTGTATGAAGAAGACAGTTATCCAAATCGCTGTAAAAAAATCTTAGTCTAAATGGGGATAAACCATGGAAGTTTGTTAAAACAAAACTGGGGTTTGTATTGTTTAATAATGCTTTTCCAGTAATTCAAGTGTTTAAACGGTCATCTCCTGCTCTTTCAGTGTAGAGATTGGGGAAAGTGTGAGAGGAGAAGATGTGTATATCATCCAGAGTGGCTGTGGTGAAATAAATGACAACTTAATGGAACTGCTCATCATGATCAATGCTTGCAAGATTGCATCATCCTCCAGAGTGACTGCTGTAATTCCATGTTTTCCATATGCCAGGCAAGATAAGAAAGACAAGGTAGGTAAGAACTGTGTAATTATGGAAGGCTTTTTTTTCAGCTTGTTCACTTGAAATTTTTGGAGATGAAAATTATTTTCATAAACATCTAAGTGATTTGAAAGATTTGCACTTTTTTTATCCTTTCTTGGTAAAATGTTCAGTTATATCATCTATAGGTGAACGAAGTGAGACAATAAATTATTTTTTGCTTGTCAAAACATAATTGACATGCCTTGAGTTTGAAAAAGAAGGTACATCCTGTGTGTGGTATGTTGCTGAGTACTCTGCTAGCAAATTTCACCTTATGGGACTGTTTTCCTGCTTTTTCTAGCTGCTTTTTTTTTTTAACCTCTATATATGAAGAGAGTACACCCTTTTAAACCTTTTAATTGCATGTAATTAAATCCTAAATTTGAAGTGATGTAACCATTATGTAGGTGGGTTTTACCCTATATGGTTAAACGGAGAGACAAATGAAAGGAACTGAGTAAATCTGCAATGCATAACCATAATTAATAAAAGCATTATTTTATGCTGCAAGGCAGATTAAAAAAAAAAAGTTTTATATCTGTAATTATTATTATTGATGCAGACCAAAAATTGTATGGAAACCCCTTAAATACTCTTCTGATTTTAGGGACCTTTTCTTGAACTTGATAACTGATAAATATACGAGTTCAGCCAAGTTGATAACACAGTAACAAACTCTTTGTGACAAATGAGTTTGATTTTTTAAAAAAAAATAGAACTAAACTTTCCTAGCTCTACTATATATATATCAAAAAACTCTAATTATTATGTAAATGTTACTTTTGCCTAAACTCACTTGAAAAGAACTAACAAGAATAAATGTGAATTTGGCTTTTAAGATTGGATTGCAATGGTTGTCGTTTTGGAAAATTGCCCCTCTCTGTTACTTCTCATAAATGGACTGCCCCCTCCCTTTCACTTTGGGCATCAAGAAAACCATCCTGAAAGGCTTCTATTGTTCTTTACATTCTTTAATATAAAACACAGCAGGACTGAGAAGTAATGCAGGAGCTAAAAATAATAACAGATAATTACAAAATATGTAATGCTCAGCCTGTGATGTCTGAGAACAAAACTAAATACAGAAAAGTTGTTTTCTGGTATAGTCATTCTTTAAGTGCAAGCTCTCTAACACCATACTAATATTATGAAGACCTACTTGTCATACTTGCAAAAACAGAACTCAGGAGTTAAATATTAGCTCCCTATCCTTTGCCTACATCTTTTGGAACTTCATTTTTGCTGTGTTTTGTACTGAATAATGCTCTCCCGCAATCAGGAAAGCTGAAAGACTTCTTTTTATCAAAAGAGCTTGAAAGGGGAGCAATAAACGCTGTATTGAAAGGGAAGGAAAGCATCTCACTAGGTTTTGATGTCTAAATTCATATTGGAAGACTCTGCTGGACCATCCTGTAAGTTTTTGGTGTGAGAAAAGGATGAGTATGTGCCAAGTTTTCCATGCATCTAGGTTATGCCTCGTCAAGGGTACCCAAAATCCATGTGGCAGACTTCCAAGAGACACTTAAAACCCACAGTGTGGTGGCCTATCATGCCACCCAGGAGCATGTTGTCTTTTTGGAAATGCCATCTGAAGATGGATAGCCTAAGAAAGTAGTTTTGATTAACAGATTTTGAGCACTGTTACAGGCTGTTCTCTGGGTGCCACTGAGTTCTCCTACAATTCTAGGCAAGCCATTTCTTTTTTAATTTCTCTCTTTTTTTTTTTTTTTTTTAAACCTCTGTTTTGCAATTGAGAAAATGTTTGCCATCTTTGGAAATTAACCTTGGTAGTTGACCTCCATGTTGCAAAATAAGCTATAATATAGCTGTCAACATTGGGCAGCTTATTGACGGGGAGATCTTTCCTCCCCCAGCTGGATTGCATCACATCACTTGGTCTTTGACCCGTGTTGAGTGCACAAGCTTTGTGTGCTGTCTGAAGTGTCAGCAAAGTGCCAGCCATTTTCTTCCTATGATTGTACACAGACTTTCCTCGCTCTGGTGAAAGAAACTGCTGTAGTTTGCTTGACTATGAACTGAAGCAGTGTAATCTTCACTAGCTAGATGCTCTTTTCCCGTTTGAATTTAAGTGGTTGACTTTAATCCGTGAAGAGCTAAATAGACTGAGTTCTCACTGCTTGAAATAACCCTTTATTCTTCATGCTTCTGTTGCAGTTATGATTGCTGAGAACAATGAAAGTGCTCTTTATTTATCTAAGGAAACCACCTTGCAATAAAAAAAAAAATCATATTCTGAACAAGGCCTGTGTATGTAATCTACTCTGGAAATTTTAGCATTAAGCCTGGGCTAGTTTTACATGAGAAACAGAGGGGTTTTTTTTTTTTTAAAAAAAAAAAGAAAAGGCCTGCTGAGAATAGTAGAAAAGTTGTTAAATTAATTTAGTCGCAGTCAAGCTCTGCCGTAAACTAGAATACTTCTGATACACAAACTAGCTAATTTAAAATCAGTTCAGGTGTATTTGTGCTTTGGCCACAGTTGCATTTATGCATCCTCTAATCATACTAACCTTCCAAGAAGTGGGCAGGAGACGTTCATGTAGGATGCTGGAGAGATGCTTCTGAGATAAGTTAGAAGTAGAGTGACAGGTGAGTTTGGTGTTCTACAGCTCATGTAACTTTGTTTTTTTGATTTGTAGAAGGGGTCCGTGGAGCGTTGGGTAGGTATCCTTTTTTTTTTTTTTTAATCTAACGCTATGCATTTCCATTAATATGGCCTTAAATGGTGAAACTTACTGGATTACATTATGTATAACTGCGAACATTTTCAGTTTCACTTCTTGATTTCAGTTGTGTTTCACCTAGGCCATGCCAGTAATCCGGTGGAATAATTTGCTACTAGAAAACTCCTAGCTTCCAGTTAAAAATTAATATGGACATTCAAGATAATGGCTGTCAACTTCTGAAGTGTCAAAGCATATCTCACTTTTGAAACAATAAATTTAGGTAATACATTAGTGAACATTCAGTATCCATACAGTTCACAACTGGCTTTCTTGGAAGTGAAAGTTCCAGTTATAAATCTTTGGAATTTCTTGGATTTTTTTTTTTTGTTCAGTATGCATGTGATGCATTTTTTAGCTAGGCAATGCAATAAGATGCTTAAAGATAACACAGTTTTAATCTTGATGGATAGCTTATGTTTTCAACTATGTGTCCTTTGCATAATTACTCTTGTAAGGTTGTTTATACTAGCTTTTTGGATGCCCCTCTGCCACTGGTAACTTTAAGAATTGTGAATAAATTTGTAATGCATCACAAAGGAAGAAATCTTTTATATAACTTGTTACACTTAAGCAGGGAATTTGCTTAGGAACTAAAAACATAGTGATTTCTTTTTTTTCAATTTAGTTTCTGTACATAATGTAATGTTGCGTTTCACACTAATAATTCTGAAACTAATCTCAAATTCTGTCAAAGAATGGAACAATGAATACTGTGGATTTCTCTGTGTTCTTGCCTCTCTGATCAGAAGCAAACCTTACAAACTCCAAGATAAAGAAAATCTTGAGTTCTCATCTACCTTTATCATCCAAGTTTCTGAATAATGAGGCCAGGTTATCTGAGGTTCCCATGAATATTCTCTCTTTGATTTTTCAAATAATCTTCCATTTGGATCATATTGTAGCACAAAACTTATTTTCTATGCAAGTAATCAAATCTTAAATCCTTTTGAACGTCATGTGTGTTTTCTTTAATGCACAATTTTGTGTAAAGGAAACTGTCAGATAGCTTCAAGCTTCATTTGTCTTAATCTCCTACTAGCCCATTCTTGAGAAACAGGTATTGGTGTCTGGCTATCTTTCCTTCCAAGACCCTCTGTCCACCAACACGTAGGCAATCTGTGATGTGTGCATGTCTGCTAAAACAAGTTACCTAGTGGTAAAACCTGCAAGTTCTTCCTTCTGGGAAGGTAGCCTGCAAGGCCAGCAGCTGAAAGAAGTACCAACTGGTAACGTATACATTAGTATTTGATGCAGGGAAGTATTTTGGATTGTGTTGTTTTTTTTTTTTTTTTTTTGTGATGGTGATACTCATGATATTGATACGTGAGATGAGCTAAGGGGTATGCACATTGAACAAAAATGGAAAAAAATAAAAGCCAAATTCAGTATGCCAGATGGAGTGGAAATAGCAAACCACGTTCTGGGAAGAATGTAATTTGCCTTTAGCAGCTAGCCTGAACTACTTATTTGTTTCTGCCAGAGGGGGTGGTCCTGGTTTGCCATCTTCTTTTCCCTTCTCTTCCATTTAGCTGCCTCATCTGGCTGCTGTGTGTTCAGACAAGTCCCGGTGTGCAGCACAAGGGAAGTGATGGAAGTGTATAGCCTGGGAAGAAGGGATGAGACAAACAGGGGAGCCAACCTCTGGTTTCAGTATTGCCTGTTAGTCCAGCTTACTGTAGCATCAAACCAGATTTTTGCAAAGAGCTGATAAGAGAACATTGTGGTAGAGTCAAAAGAGTAGATTTGTTTTATTAGATTTGCTAGATTTTGTTAAATTTTATTAGATTTGTTTTATTAGGTGTTGCCAAAGTTTTGAGAATTGAAGTCCAGCTTAAAACTGTCAGTTTGTACTGCTAAGATGAGCTGAAGTGATCAGGAATTTGAATGGCATTAACTAAAAGTTTACTATTAATAATAGAAATATACAGAAAGCTTTGGGCAACTTGGACCTTACGGAACTGGTCTTAAATGAGGAGCAGCACTAATAGTCCTCAGTAATTGGAAAATCATCTGTGCTGAAGTGCTAATGATAGCAAACTCTTATGGAAGCTGTATGCATCTGAATGCAGAGATCTAGGGAAGTGGTAGCTGTTGCATATATCTTCTGTGTATCTTATACAGACCAAATTGTGTTTCATAGAACATCACCACTAAAACCAAGAGGGATGGTTTTCAAAATTAAGAATTTATGTAATGATGCCAGCCATAAGAAAGACTGCAATATCTCAGTTTCTTTTCTGGAAGTATGTTAACACTCTGCAGGTTAAAATAGAGGAATGCCAATTTTCCACCTATATTAGCAAAAGTTTTGAGGAAAATACTGGCTCCTTGATATGACACGGACAGAAAAGCATCCTGGTTAAAGCGGCAGTGCTTCAGCTTATTTTAGGTTATGCCCTTGAGCACCAGGAAGGAGAGCAGAGATACTCTGTAATTGTGTGTATGGGGGTGGAGGGAGAGGGGGTTCCTAGGAGGCTAAATGAGGCTATTTGATAAAAAGCTGTGCAGGAGAGAATACTGTGCCAGCAAAAATCAGTCTGACAGTGAGAAGGAACCTCTGAATTGCAGTTCTGCCTTCATGCTGTTATTGCCAGCTATTAGCCTTATTTAAAGATTCGCAAAAAGAAAACAGGAGGTTTTGTTTAGTATTTCTGTTACAGAGAAAGCTGTCTAGGGCAACTAGCTTTTTTTCAGAACTTAAAAAAATCTGAAAAAACTTTGGCATTGCTCAAGGTACCTTCCAGTCATTATTTTCCATCTTCTCTTTTTTATATTGCTGTTTTTTCTGCATCCTTGTCACTTTTAAAAAGCTCTTGACATTGGCATTAACTTTTCTAATTAGATAATGAGATTTTTACTCTTCTTTTGTTCTCTATGCTTCCGGGTTTTTTTGTTTGGGTGTTTTTTTTTTTCCCCAGCCCCTCTGTCACTCTTGGAAATTCTAGACTCTTAATTGCGTCCAACAATTAAGCCTGAATTAGCAGAAAAGAATAAATAAATAGGCCAGGGTAGAAGACCCCTGCTGACATGGATCTGTTACAGGCTATACTGTGACATGAAGAAATGCCTGATAATAACTTTGGGTTTCAAAAGTCAGGTTCACTCTGCGTTTTTTGGCAATGTTTTTTAGAACAGGATAGGTGCTTGAGAGTTGGATGCTAATGTAAGGTAGTTGCTTAGAGAAATGGAGATTGTCTGTCTTTATGCTATAGAAAAGCTAACTTAAAGTTTTAAATAGAAGAACTGGAAAATTATATCCCAATTTTATCTGCTTGTTAGTCAGCCTAATTACCACAACACATGATTAGGCAGACTGTGCAAACTGATTTAGATATTCCTAAATGTTTTGCTGAGTTTCAAAACCCTAGTAGCAAGATTAGCTATTGACAGGCCAGTTTGGCTAAAGTTCTGGAGCTCTTCATATCTAGATCCCAAATATTCTAAAGGAAAAATCAAGAGAAGTAGCTAATTTTCTGACTTCTTGCATCTAGTTGAAATCTTCTTAAAATTTAAACACTTGTGCTTCATTCCTCAGAGTCGTGCTCCAATCTCTGCAAAACTTGTTGCCAACATGCTGTCAGTTGCAGGGGCTGACCACATCATCACTATGGACTTGCACGCTTCTCAGATCCAGGTAACTCTCGGTTCTTACTAGCTGTGACTAGGGGCTCTACTGAATTAATGTGAGAGGCTAATATTAATTCTCTGGTTTTTTTCTCATTGTTTTGAAAGGCTATGTACAGAAGTGTAATAATTCTCAGGGTTCAGAGAAAGTCTCACTACCTGTTTCTAATTAAATTCCCTTTCTGAAAGAGACTGGCACTGATTTTATGGGGCAATTTTGACTTTGAACACTTGTGCGTTGGAGTCTTCTGTGGAATTTGCCAAGTCTAGTGTAAGAACACCCAGAACATAAAATATACTGGTTTGGGGCAAGTTCTTTTAATCTTGGCCAGGTCAGAGATTATAGTATTGCCCTAGGTAGAGTTTTGTTGTTACAGCCAAGGGGACAATATTCTCTTAAGAGATGTGGAGATGGAGGCTGGCAACCCCTAGCTGGCTTACTGCTGAATCCAGCAAATCACAAAACTCTTTACTCAGACAGAGCAGTCATAATTTGTCATTTTCATGTATGTCTCTTTTCGAGATACCTTTCTTTTTCTAGAAAATACCTTCTCTTCCATTTCTGGTATGCTGTTTAATCAGAATTTCCTATTACGCTAGATGACTGTCATGCAAATAGAAAGCAGTTTCATGTGTGGTCTAACAGAGATTTCTTGTCATTACAAATTATAAAAAAAGAAAGATTTCATTTCTGTTGCTCAAGCAACACTAACTTGAATCTTCCCCATATTGAAATACTACTGTTAATGTCAAACGGTTGAAATTTATGGAAGTTGAGTATTACTCACTGCATTATTTTTTTGAGAGCTCTTCACAAGCATGAATCTACTTGAATGCCTGAAGGTGATCTTTTCTGAATTTTATATCATTTGAGAACAGGTGTTTTTTATTTCACTACTCTTGGGTGAGATTTTTAGAGACCTTAACATTTGCCCAACTTGTGCTGCATTTGATATGAATATCAGAGGGTAGAATTAGGCTAGTGTAAAATACTAATAAATTTCTACCATGTATGAAAAGCTTGATTCTTTCCTTGTGTCTTTGTTCCAGGTAACACATCAACATACACTGATGAAATTCTTTTTCTCTTTCGGATTAGGGTTTCTTTGACATTCCAGTAGATAACCTGTACGCAGAACCTGCAGTGCTGCAGTGGATTAAAGAGAACATTTTGGAGTGGAGAAACTGTATCATAGTCTCACCTGATGCAGGTGGTGCAAAAAGGTACTATACAAGCCTAAAACTGTTGTTTTTTCATATAGTTAGTGGTTAATGAACTAGTTTGTCTAGTCTTTTCCCCTATGAATTGTGCAAGATACAGGGTACATCACTGATGAATCCAACTGCACTGTAAAAACAGAAGAGTTCTTTCAATGTTGTTCATGCTTGAAAACATCCAGGAGCTTTCTATACTCTAAAGAATATCTTTTTCTCTCTCCCTGGATATGGCCTCATTAGCTGAATCCCTCCACAGGAGGGAAGAGATTTTTCCTGCTGCTTGCTTCTTTAGTCCAGTTGCTGCACCTCTTCCTGCTTCGCTCTGGAATTGCCTAAGTTTCCCTTCTCTGTCAAAGCATATGGCCTATCCTCACTGTACCTGCTGGCATTTAGGTAAGAGCTTGCTTGAGTCGTGTTTCTTTTTTCTTTATGTTATTGCATTCCAGCTGTAAACCTATTGACCCAAAGCTGTGCACTGGAAATACTGGAAAAAAGGGAGTGAAGTTTTGTTTTCAGTGGCAAAAGGTGAAAATAGAAAAGTTAGTTCATTGGAGTGTTTCTTCATTCGCAGCATGTGATACTCGTTTAGCAGACATATTTGCTATCTATGGAGTATAAACTAATGTAAAAGCACAGAAACACGCCAACTGGCAAGGTGATAAAGCATGCTGTTGAGGTGAAATGCTTATTCTCAGTTTTCTTGGTCATGCTGCTGCTACAAAATTCAACAGGAACGAAGACAAATGAAGTAAGAACCCTGTAAGCCCACAGCAATTTAAATGTTTGGAAGGTAGTATGGGGAAAAATGTGAAAGACTGTCATAACTCGATTTTAATTTAAGTCCTTGTGTTTGTTGTGAGTGTTCATGTTCCAATAATTAATAGGGAAATAAGACTGATTAGAACTCAGTAGTTATTTCTGTGTAGATTAATCAAGGTAAAGATCTGAAGAGTATAAACTATAGAAAGCATGCTGAAATTCAGATGACTCAGTCAATTAAATTTGCTTGTTCCTATCTAAATACTGTTGTTTTCACAGTTGTTTTTTTTTTAAAAAAATACAGCCTTTCTTTAGAATTCAAGTCAGAAGACAGCATTTTTTTTTTTCCCCCTAACAAATATTTGTATATGATCAAGTTGGTCATGAGAGTTTATTTCTTGAGGACCACTATAGGTAGATACAGCTTATTTTTGATACCTTTCTGTTGTAATGCAACCAAGAAGTTGCAGTAGAAAAGATGCTGATTTTCACAGCTTCTCCTTCACCTCCAGTAATATAATGTAAAGAAAATGGTTTGGCCTTTCCATTTAAAATGTGTAGACCTTCAAAATAATACTTGGGTTAATGAAACGTGAATAGAATGTGAAGAAAGTTTGTCTTTAAAATTCGTATCTGTAAATGTCAAAGAAATTAAAAAAAAAACCCAAACAAACATGCTCTTGCACTTATTTCAAATGTCTGACTTCTTTTTTTTTGCTTCTTATCACTGGCTTGTTTTTTTCCCAGCTTATTAATTTTTGTGACTGAAATCTATTGATATCTTAATGCCTCTGAGGTATTGAGACTCGCTATGAAATTATACTATTGTTCACAAAAAATGCCAAAACCTTTGGGTTTGGGTTTTTTTTTTTATCACCCAGTTGTTGAAATGCAGTAACAAACAAATCCTTCATATCTAAGTGGTAAAGAAACAAAACTGTATTCTCTATTAACTGTGCATTTAATAACGTTGTTAACAACGTTCTAAACATATTCTAAAAGACAGACTACAAGATTGAACTGGCATAGGAAAGATGTTTATTCCTATGTCTTTATACCTACCAGCTGGTATATAAAAAAAAACCAAACCCAAACCTGAAGAAAGCAATCAGAAGTCTGTAACAAATTAAGTTTGTTATTGGAGGTTTGTCTGGCCACCAGAGGTCACCATGAATAGTTTTAAAAGTTCTTTGTCAAGCAGATGTATTGCTAAGGGAATTGCTAATGAAGTAAGCTACTTGATTACTAGTCAAGTACTGCTAAAAGAATTATTAATCACTATTAACTTGTTCATTTTTTTCCATTGGTTTGTTTTAACATTCCTGCGTTGATATTATCAGTTAGGATGTTAAAGTGTGTGCTGCTGTAGGCTTAGAATTGAGACTACCTCCACTTTAAATTATCTAGTGTGACTAGGTATTGCAGCAGCTTAATAAAAGCTTGTGAACTGATGAAATTTCATCAAGGCCAAGCACTTGATGACAGGAAAAAAAAAAGTTAATTCAATTAAAAAAAAAATCGTTTTCTGGAGTATAGCTTAAGACTCTCTGGTTGTATCCATTAGCAGTGAATTAAGATTGTTTCTAACCTGTCTCATTACTAGTAAAAGTTTGTGCTGCAGTAATTTGAAAGTAAGGAAACATAAAACTGTGTTTTATGAAAAATATACGTGCGTGCCTCTGTTTGTTCTTTTAAAATAGTGTTCTAAATGTGTTGTATTTCTTCCTGTAACAGAGTTACTTCAATTGCTGACAGACTGAATGTGGAATTTGCTCTCATTCATAAGGAGAGAAAGAAGGCAAATGAAGTGGACAGAATGGTCTTGGTTGGTGATGTGAAAGATAGAGTAGCAATTCTTGTTGATGATATGGCTGACACATGTGGCACAATATGTCATGCAGCAGACAAGTAAGTATTATTATGAACTGGCCCCCTGTCTCCCTGTACTGTAACCTGCAGATAGCTGATGAACACAGTTGCTGTGTCCTGTGTGCTTATAACCCAACCTGACCTCTGTAGCATGAAGTCACTCTGACCTTTGAGTCTATAGGTCACAGTCCCATGATCAAGCTGTGTCCTTCTTTAGAACGTGGAATTGAGCAAATATTTGCAGAGATATATTATCAGTATTTAGAAAGAGGAAAGAACAAATAAAAAGCCATATAACTTGGAAGGGACTTGGGCCATCTAGTGTATTTTTCAGTTCCAAGGCAAAACGACAGTTAGAAAATCATTCTCTTCTTAAACCTCATCATGGAGCCTTTCCACTGTCCTTAGACAATCTTTCACAAAGCTTTACTAGATTTAATACTGGAATGTATTTTCTCCCTAGTGTTTCAATGTGTGTTTAACATTAATGTCTAATGTACGTTTTTTAGTCTAAAACTACTTGTCCTTTTCATCTGTGGAGGTAAGAATAAGTTTTCCTGTCTTTTGTCAGGAAGTTAGTTGAAGAGTGTTCTCATTCCCCTCTAGACTAAGTAACTTCAGTTTGTTCAGTCCTTCCCCATGGTTTCTAGACTTCTGCTCTGTTGTTGATGCCCTCCAGGTTCTTTCCAGTCGGTCCACTTCTTGAAGTGGAGCATGTGAATGTAGACCCACTCTCTTAACTGAGGCCTTAGCAGTGCTAAGTAGAAAGAATTACTTTATGGTTTTGCAGCTGGCTTTATGCTGGTGTATTTCAGGGTAGCAGTACGTTTTTTTCCACAGAAGTTGGTGTTGTTGACTGCACTGAACTTGGTAATGTCTGTAGCTTTTTAAAAAACCTGATGATTCCTCAAATGATTAATTCTTCCTGTTGATGTAACTTCACAACTCAAGATGTATGGCAGTAACTCTAGCTTCCAAATCATGTTGACAAATTGGAGAAATGGACTGAAATTCATTAAGACCAAATGTGAGGTATTACAGTTAAGTAATACTGAAGTGCTCCATTCATATCCAAATATGTGCTACCAACTTTGGCTTGGGAGGTCAAGGGCTGCAATCTAAACTTGGATTTAAAACTTGAGGTTTAAAATCTTCCATTTGAAGATCTTGTATTTTGGTATTGTTTACAGCAAAGCCCACTCCCATATGACTGTAAATAGCACACACTGAAAGCAGGAAGGAACTGCTGAGGAGCAAGACAGGGGAATATTTTAAATTGATGTTGCTGAACATTTACTGTAGCATTGCTACTCTTGGATGTAAACCTTTCTAAAGCTAATATGTCTCAGTTAAGAGCATTTTGAATTTCTATTCCTGTCCAATATATTTGTAGACACTATGAGAGTATCAAATATTCTTGTATCCAAAAAGGGTCCATGTGGTACTTCCTGTCTGACTCTATTTTGAATCATAGAATCATTTAGGTTGGAAAAGACCTTTAAGATCATCAAGTCCAACTCTTAACCTAACACTGCCAAGTCCACCACTAAACCATGTCCCGAAGTGCCACACCTACACATCTTTTAAATACCCCCATGGATGGTGACTCAAACACTTTCCTGGGCAGCCTGTTCCCTTACTTGACAACATTTTTGGTGAAGAAATTTTTCCTAATATCCGATCTAAACTTCCCTGGCACAACTTGAGGCCGTTTCCTCTCGTCCTATTGCTTGTTACTTGGGAGAAGAGACCAGCCTCCAACTCGCTATTTACCTACAGTAGATTTCTATAAAGGAAAGTCTAAAACCATCAGAAACCATCAATGTTTCTGCAGTGTTTATAAGAAAGATGCTTTTACTGGGGTAATGCTGCCTTATATCCTGTTCTTGGTATGAAGTAGTGCTTTTCATTAATGCCAAATCTAGGTGAGATGTACTTTGTGCTTAATTAGACTTGCACACCAAAATACTTTAGGCCTCTTATCTCAGCAACCTAGACGGATGTCAAGCAGATGAACTAAGAAATGTGTTTCCAGATACAGCAGATCAACTTGTTTAAGTACAAACTTAAATACATACCCTTGGTACACACTCACCCTGTGCATTCTCCTTGTAGGCTGCAGCTACTAAATATAATGCTGAGAATGACCAGAAAACTTTGATTCTGTTAAGTCATTCAAAATGAGATGATGTTTCTGTGTCTTTTTTTCCTATTTTACTGTGCTTATGCTATGATCTGATAAAATACCACCCTTCAGGGCCTCCCTTTGTAAGATTAGAAAAGCAGCTAGGACATAGCCAAGTGTCAAAACCAAATTAAGAGATTCTGACTCATTCACAAGATGTTCTAGTTCTTTGATTTATACTTCTTTTTTTTCCTCCTGTGCTGCATCATTTCACTGCATGCTTGGATCAGCAGCATGTCTTCCCACAACCTTGCAGTAAGCTAGGCTTTAAATCATTAACATTTCTTCTTCCTTGGAAACTCTTTCAAAGCAAAAGTGTTTGAATTGTAAATGAAAATAAAGGTGGACAATAATGGAGGCACAATAGGGTTGTGAATACTGCCATCCAACCTACTTCATTTTTGCCTCATTAAATAGAGAGCTTGTACGGGAATTCAATTGTATGTTGTGCTGATATGGTCAAAAGTGCAGCATTTTAGATTAGTATCACTGCTACTGAGAAGAACTTTATTTCATCAGCAGTTATTTATTACTTTTTTGTGAGACTTACTCGTATAACCTGAAAAAGTTCTCGATTATTTTGTAGATATTTGTATTTTTCTTTAGCTTCCAGGAGGAATTTATGTGTAAAATGTATTTTAGAGATTTCTACCTGGCTCCGTCTATAGCCATGTACGTAAACGGGCATCACAGCATACTTTTCCTTTGTTTTCTACAGGTTAATATCTGCTGGAGCTACTAAAGTTTATGCCATTCTTACTCATGGCATCTTTTCTGGTCCTGCTATTTCTCGGATTAATAATGCAGCATTTGAGGCTGTTGTGGTAACTAATACAATCCCCCAAGAAGAGAAAATGAAACACTGCCCAAAAATCCAGGTACAGTGGTGGGTTTGTGTCATCTGTTTAAACTCTGGATTTGTATTTTACTTTCACTGATGCTAGAATTTGTGCCTTGAGAAGAAAATAATGTTCTTGTGCAGCTTTGTTTTTTGCATGTTTTTTGCATGCTAAAACATGTCAAAAAACTGTTTTAAGGAGCTTCAGGTAGCACAGTATGTTGCAAGATATTTGGTATTTGCAACAGATTTGAGTATGCCTGACTGAAAGTGGCAAACTTAAAACTGGGGTGTTCTTTTAATCAATATTAATCTTACAATGTTTGTATGTAGGAACAAGTTAGTTATCTTATTGTGGATGCCACAGAAACCTTAGGCGACGACTTCTTTTTTTTGAAAATACACTAATGAAAATGCTCAAGATAACAATGTTGACATAATAATGACATATTTCTTTTCAAAAACCAAACTGAGAATAGGAAGCTGACTTACATCAGTAGCTTTTACATGAGATTGTTCTGGGAAGTCATGTGTCCCTTTTGGAGTTTTGTACAGTGTAGAGGAAATTATAAAAGATTTTTTTTGTAATGCAACATTGGATTTTAAAAAGCTTAAAATTTATTTGGTATTTATTGAAACAAGTCAAGCACTGAAAAGGTGTGCTTCCCTTAAACTGTATTTGTGTCAAGTAGACACTGCCATCTGATGGTCAGAATAATTTTTTTGACAGCATGCCATGTGCCAGAGTTCTTCAGCAGTATGCCTGTGCAGCCATCTTATTCGATGCTTTCCTGTTGAATTTTTTGAGTTTGTACTTTGTATTAATGCAGTTCTTATATGTTAAGTACCTAATGCTTCAATGTTATTTTAATTCCTAGAAGAGGTAAGAGAGCACAATGATAAATTGAATGTTTGTATATGTGTTTATAAACTGTATAGATGATTTTTCTTGGTATCCCATAAAAATTCTCTTATTGATTTTTTTTTTTTTCTTTCAGTTTATCGACATTTCCATGATCCTGGCTGAGGCAATTCGAAGAACACACAATGGTGAATCTGTGTCTTACCTGTTCAGTCACGTCCCCTTGTAACTGCGAGGGGTTACACTGCATCTTTGCAATGGTCCCTTCAGCTAGCACTGTTGTTTTTAACAACGCATCTCAACCACAAGAAATTAGTGTCTTTGTACAAGTCCAGAGCTTGTATGTTTAATTGCTATATTTGTCTTGTAATTACCATTTGTTCTTTGTAAATGGGCAATAAATCTCTGTATGGCAGAAACTTTATGAATTCCCTTGACAGCCTGGAAGTCTTGTGTTGTGTAACTTCTCTTTTCTGTACCCATCCTCACTTTCTGCTAAACTGCTGCTTCAGATCCATTTTTCTTTACAGAACTACTAACTGTCTGTTCATAGAACTTAATGGGATGTATGCATATAAGATCACTTTCTGTGTTAAGCTAAATGCTGCAAGCTCAGGTATCTTGTATCTATTAATCGGTCAGGCAAGCAGCGGTTGGTTTTTTTTTGTTTTGTTTTGTTTAACTACCATGAATAGCGAGCCCTAACAGAATGTAAACTTCATGTTAATTTTGAGGAACTGTTGACACATCCGTAGTATTAATTGTGTTCTATGCACTTCATGTTCTTTTTTCCACAAGATACATGTGGCTGCTGTTTTCTTTTGTAAAGCCCTCATTACATTAAATCGTTTGCTTAACATCTATTCTGTGCAGTTATTGTCTTCAGTTGTAAAATTAATGTTTCGGTATTCTCAGGATGATTCATTTCATGTGTTTCAACAATAAGGAGCAATCTTTAATCACGAGCAGTTTGGTTTAAATTTAATTTTCACTTTTGACATTGCTTGATTGTGATCATATGAATCATTTCATAGCAGTTTTCCTATTAATATTGTAATGCTTCACTATGCAAATTCCAAACAGCAAATTTAAACACACGTATTTATACAAGTTGGTCTCTACCCCCAGTTACTTGATTTTAAAAGTATCTGAAAATACTTTTTGGTATGTGCTTGGGTTTTTTTCGTTTTTAAAACTGCACAGTCAATAGAGCTTCACGTTTCTATTCCAAAGTATTGCAGTACTTTACTGTACAGCCAGAGAACTACGGTACACTAACTAGTCTTGAATACTTTAATATTAGAGAATTAAAATCATTATAAAAACAGGTTGGGGGAGGGGAGGGGGGTGTGGAAATCCCCAAATCAAACACTGTAATTCTAGGTCTTTGAATCCTTCTGTGGAGTGTTTTCAGTCTTCCTGCTAGAAAGGAAAACTTTATGTGTATTAAGATAATGTTCCTGCACTTAGATCATGGGAAAACTCAGTTTTCAACCTGAAATTGCAGTTGTTAATTACAAAAACATTTGCCATGCTTGAGAGATGCTTCTTTACTGTGGAGCTACATAAAAAAAATAGCCTTATTTCATCCTACCTTGCTTATTCTGGCATATATATATATATATATATTGAAACAATGCTGTATTACAAAATGGATTTTTCCATTCCATTTAAGACAGTCCTCAGACAGACTATTCTTTTGGTTTCTCTGAGAATAAATCTATTTTGTCTTTACAAATTTTCCAGTAATTTTCTATTTATTCAGTGTGGTTCTTTTTTTCTATATTAAGATGAGTAATACAGAATTTCGCCTGTACTACTTTCAGTTATGAATGCAAAAACAGATATGTAAGCTATTGTGATGAGAATTCAATTCAGCGACAAGTTCTCAGAGGAATTCCTCATTACAGGTTAATTTTCAAAAATACTTTATAAACAATGGAAAATAATTTACATTATTATTTTATTTAGTAAAGCAGTTCTTAAATGTAAGATTATGCAACCTATTGTCCTGAAAATATTACTTTACAGTTAAGTTCTTAAGCCTAAGTCTATGGCCACATAATTATACCAATGTTTAGACCTCATTACTATGCAGAAGGTATAAAATACTCTTAATGCACGGTAATAATTCAGTTGCTTTATAGATGAGATCTTTGTTAGAAACAAGATGCTGAATTGTTTGCCTTTACTGTGCACACACGTATTATAAATAAAACTTGAAAATTACTTGTGCCAAAAGATTGCTTGTGGTTTTATTATTTTGATACCTTTTTTTTTTTCTTTTTTTCAAGAGCGTACCCTGCATGGGTCAAATAGGGAAGAATGCAGGCATTGATTCTCATGCAAACCTTGCTCATAAATCATGCTCCAGCTGTCTTGGACATAAGGATGAACTGTTAATCACACCAGACTGGTACACATCTTTATAATAAGATCATCCTTCTCCTGCTTTTTATGGTCTGACAGAAGGGACACAATGTTTAAATTTCATTGGGAGTTTGAGTTAACACTTTATGAGCAGCTGAAGTTGTTATTTTTCACAGTGTTGTAAACAAACCCCCTCAAAAGTATTTAACTGTCTGAGATGAGGGAAAGAGCAGAAGGAAAGTACGGATTTAAGCTTACTGTATCTGACGCAGTTTGCGCCCTTGAAACGCTTACGAAGATTTCCAGGTGAATTGCAACAGCTTTGTGAAATTCCCATCTATTTTGACAGAATTACAAGGCACGGAAACAAACAATGGTGAGATGTTTGGTGTTTAACGCTCTACGGTCCCTGGCCCATGCTGGGTTTCTGGTCTGAGAATGAGATGAGAGTTCAGCCTGGTGGGAAACTTTCTTCTCTCAGCAGCTTGATTTTGAAATAAAGGAAAAAGTACCGCATTGCGTAGCAGAAGTCAGAGGGTTTAGCTCACATTTGTCTTCAAAACATATTCTACTGCCCCAGTGGAAGTACAAATTTTTGCCTTTCTCAGTAAAAGTACTTGTATTTTGCAGCCTTTCTGGAAGCTCTTACCATGGACACCAGGGGTTTAAAATGTCAAAAGCTCAGAGCCTGCGGCTGAGGCAGTGTGTGGACTGTTGGGAGTGAAACCTGAGCGTGTTTTCACTGTGCAAGTCCCTCTCCGAGTTGTTCATCGGGTGTCTGTTGCCAGCGCGGGTGTTCTGTTGTGTGGTGGCTGACCCTGGCTGGCAATCAAGCCCCCACCCAGCTTGGGTGGGGGCAAGGATTGGGAGGGCAGGAGTGAGAACAGCTCGTGGGTGGAGATAAAGACAGGTTAATAAATGAAGAAAAAAATAAAGGTGCAAAAGCAATGGTGAAAATTGGTGCAAAAGCAGTCACTCACCGCCTCCTGCTACTGACCAACGCCCAGCCAGCTCCAAAGTGGGGGCTGCTTCGGTGAAATCCTCCCCCCCCGGTCAAGTTTTATTGCTGGTCACGGCACCATATGACAAGGGTTACCCCTTTGGTCCGTTGGGGTCTGCTGTCCTGGCTGTGTCCCCTCCCAGCCTCTTGCCCACCCACAGCCTGCTCCCCAGGGGGGCAGTGTGAGAAGCGGAGACCATGAGGCTGTGCAAGTTCCCCAGTAGCCATGCCACGGGTGTGTTATCAACATTGTTCTGGTCTCCAGTCTAAAACACAGCACCACAGGGGCTGCTGTGGACAAAATGAATGCCCAGCCAGACCCAGTAGAGTCGTTGGGAGTGAGAAAGCTCAGTTAGAATTAAATCTAGCTAAGGAGATCAAGGGAAACAGCAAAAATTTCTATAGGTGCATTAACGGTAAGAAGAAGACTAGGGAAGGTGTGGGCCCCCTCAGAAAGGAAACGGGGGGAGCTGGTGACAAGTGATATGGAGAAGGCTGAGGTTCTCAATGACTTCTTTTCCTCAGTCTTCACTGGCAAGGGCTCCAGCCACACTCCCGGAGTCACAGAAGACAATGGCAGGGGTTGGACAGAACTGCCCATCGTAAGTGAAGATCAGGGTCATGACCATCTGATGAACATGAAAGTGAACAATCCATGGGACCCGATGGCATACACCCACTGGTACTGAAGGAACTGGCAGATGAGGTTGCTAAACTGCTCTCCATTATATTCCAAAAGTCCTGGCATTCTGGTGAAGTCCCCACTGACTGGAAAAGGGGAAACATAATCCCCATTTTCAAAAAGGGAAAGAAGAATGAACCAGGGAACTATAGGCCAGTCAGTCTCACCTCCGTGCCTGGTAAGATTATGGAGCAGATCCTCCTGGAGGCACTGCCGAGGCAGAAGAATAACAAAGAGGTGATTGGGTACAATCAACACGGCTTCACCAAGGGCAAATCATGCCTGACAAACCTGGTGGCCTTCTATGAGAAGGTCACAACATCAATAGACAAGGGGAGAGCAACTGACGTCATTTACCTGAGCAAAGCCTTTGACACTGTCCCGCATGATATCCTGGTCTCCAAGCTGATAAAATACGGGTTTGATGGACTGACAATTCAGTGGATAAAGAACTGGCTTGACGGCCACACCCAAAGAGTGGTTGTCAATGGGTCCATGTCCAAGTGGAGGCCAGTGACAAGTGAAGTCCCTCAAGAATCAATACTGGGACCGGTCTTGTTTAACATCATCAGCGACATGGACAGTGGCAGCGAGTACACCCTCAGCAAGTTTGCCGATGACACCAAGCTGTGTGGGGTGGCTGACACGCTGGAGGGAAGAGATGCCATCCAGAGGGACCTTGACAGGCTGGAGAGGTGGGCCCATGCCAACCTCATGAAGTTCAACAAGACCAAGTGCAAGGTCCTCCATCTGGGTTGGGGCAATCCCAAGCACCGATATAGGCTGGGCAGTGACTGGCTTGAGAGCAGCCCTGAAGAAAAGGACTTGGGGGTGCTTGTAGACGAGAGGCTCAACATGAGCCACCAGTGTGCACTAGCAGCCCAGAAAGCTGATCGTATCCTAGGCTGCATCAGGAGAAGTGTGGCCAGCAGGTCAAGGGAGGTGATTCTCCCCCTCTGCTCCACTCTCGTGAGACCCCACCTGGAGTACTGCGTCCAATTCTGGAGCCCCTACTACAAGAGAGATATGGATGTGCTGGAACGTGTCCAGAGAAGGACCACGAGGATGATCAGAGGGCAGGAGCACCTCTCCTATGAGGACAGAGAGTTGGGGTTGTTCAGTCTGGAGAAAAGGCGGCTCCAAGGAGACCTTATAGTGGCCTACCAGTATTTTAAGGGGGCCTACAAGAAAGCTGGTGAGGGACTTTTTAGGATGTTGGGTAATGGTAGGACTAGAGGGAATGGATTAAAACTAGAGATGGGTTGATTCAGACTGGACGTTAGGAAGAAGTTCTTCACCATGAGGGTGGTGAGGCACTGGAACAGGTTGCCCAGAGAGTTGGTGGAAGCCCCATCCCTGGAAGTGTTCAAGGCCAGGCTGGATGGGGCTCTGAGCAACCTGATCTAGTGGGAGATGTCCCTGCCCATGGCAGAGGGATTGGAACTAGATGACCTTAAGGTCCCTTCCAAACTTAACAATTCGATGATTCTATGATTCTAAATGAGGTGTGACTGTGGACACTCATGGCGTTCTTCTCCGGGCCCGTGTTATACTGTACTTGTAGGAAATAGTAAATGAGGGAAAGAGAACAAAAGGCATTGTGGAGAGCAAGGAACTGAGCTTGGGAGCGAGCTTTCCTCTCATCCTATTGCTTATTACTTGGGAGAAGAGACCAGCCCCCACCACACTACAACCTCCTTTCAGGTAGTTGTAGAGAGTGATAAGGTCCCTCCTCACCCTCCTTTTCTCCAGGCTAAACAACCCCAGTGCCCTTAGACACTTCTCATGAGTCTTGTTCTTGAGAGCCTTCACCACTTCTGTTGTTCTTCTTTGGACACACTCCAGCACCTCAATGTCTCTCCTGTAGTGAGGGCCCAAAACTGAACACAATATTCAAGGTGGGGCCTCACCAGTGCCGAGTACAGGCAGAAGAGCACTTCCCTAGTCTTGCTGGCCACACTGTTTCTGTTACAATCCGGGATGCCACAGGCATCCCAGCATGCTCCTTCTGGCCCTTCTTGTGGATGGGCGTAACATTTGCTACCCTTCGGTCAACTGGGACCTCACCAGATTGACAGGAACACTGACAAATGATTGAAAGTGGCTTCATGAGCTTTTCTGTCAGCTGCCTCAGTACTCTTGGGTGGATCCCATCCAGCGCCATAGACTTGTGTGTGTCTAAAAGTGGTGTAGCAGGTTGCCAACCATGTTTCCTGGGATGATGGGGCTTCATTCTGCTCCCTGACTCTGTCTTCCAGCTCAGCAACCTGGGCACCCCCGATAAGAACAACTGGTCTTGCTATTAAAGACTGAGGCAAAGGAGGCACTTCGTAATGCATCTTTTTCCTCAGCCTTTGTCACTGTGTTTGCCCTGAATTCAATAAAGGATATAATCTGTTGCAAACACCAAATGGTCAGCCTTGGCACTGTGGTAGCCTGGGGTAGATGCAGCTTTCAGAAATTGGAAAGTCTGTTTCTGTGGCGCTCAGAGCTCCCTCGGTCAGATGTCAGAGCAGTTTGGATCAGCTCTTAGTGCAGATCCATGAGGGTCTCCTCCCTCACCAGGGCTCTGAGAGCTTCCTCAGCCCTTGATGTAGGCCATTCTTCTCTACTGTTGTCTTCTGTTTATTGTTTTGGTTAGTTTTAGTGCCTACAAACACATTTCCGCAACTGCTATCAGCAGGGATCCTGCGTTTTTACATGCCTTAAGGCTTCTGCAAGCAATTTTGTTATCATTTCCTCAATTTTGCTATCCATTTCTCTTTGTGGGTCTTTTTGTACATCTGTCTACATCAGCTTGAAGAATCAATTTATGTATTTCAAAAATCGAGCAACTTAACTCATGTCTTTGATAATTTCTGCCACGTTTATGTAATAGGTAATTTATGTTACACTAAATGTTGTATTAACCATGAATACTTGAGGCTGTATCATAATTATTGGCATGAGGGTTAGCACAATAGAGAAAAGATGTTACTGCAAGACTTTAAGACTTTAGGTAAACTACCCAGCTTTAAGATAAACATGGTAGAATCCTGAAAATCAAACCTGTAGATGAAGGAGTAAAGCAACTGAAGACTCCTGCTTTATTCTAAATTACATTCTTCACTCACAGAGGCGGCCAAATACATGTGTTGTTACCAGTGGGTCCTCCCCTAACACGTGGCACAGTAGGAAGTACTTTTCTGCTTTCAGTTGCTTTGTCTTTCACAGGAGGCAAAACCGATTTTGCTCAACATCTGGGGGAAACCTGAACTTTTAAAATCAGTAAATCAGTGACTCCCTGTTCCTCTAAAAATCAAATTATAACTTTGAAGTTCTGGACTGCTGATCTCCCCAACGTTTACCCCCCACCTTTTGAAGGGAAATATTGCTGTATTTTGGTTCCCACATTTCTTAGCTTAAAAAAAAAAGCAAAAAAGCAGTCTGTATTTCTATTAATGTTCAGCTAAAGTCGTAGTTTCACTCTGAACGGAACTGAAACTCAAGTGCTCTTGTCTGGGTGAGACAGTTTGTAATATGAAAAAAATAAAATCAGCCTCAGTTGAGAAGGCACAGCAGAAAAGGTCTTTTCTGCTCCTCACACCACCTCACCAGTGAGCGGGCGGGGGGTGCACAAGAAGCTGTGAGGGGACACAGCTGGGACAGCTGACCCCAACTGACCAAAGGGACGTTCCATGCCACATCACAACATGTTCAGCATATAAAGCTGGGGGAAGACAGGAGGAGGGACAGTTGGAGTGATGGCATTTGTCTTCCCAAGTAATCATTAAGCATGGTGGAGTCCGGCTTTCCTGGAGATGGCTGAACACCTGCCTGCCCATGGGAAGTAGTGAATGAATTCCTTGTTTTGCTTTGCTTGCGCACATGGCTTTTGCTTTACCTATTATACTATCTTTATCTCAACTCATGAATTTTCTCACGTTTACACTTCCCATTCTCTCCCCCATCCCATCAGTGGGTGGTGAGTGAAGGGCTGCGTGGGGCTTACTTGCCGGCTGGGGTTAGACCATGACATGGGCATTAAGCATCTCATGTTTAAGTGATGTTCCAGTGTCATATGCCAGGGACGTGGTTAGGTGCTTGAATGATCTGTGAAATAGTCAGAGTGGAATCACCTGTGTAGGGTGCTTGCAATGAAGGTTTTCCTCCTACCAGAAATGTGTTGAATGGCCTTGCAGAATGCAGCAGGATTTTAGTGAGATGTCTGCATCAGTTATAATAACTCCCCAAAAAAACCTCGGTGCATACTGTGTGAAAGAAAAATCCAGTTACCAGTAAATAGCAGAGGAATCATACTTTAGTATAGTACTTTTAGTAATCAAGCACCAAAGATGATAAATACAGTCCTAAACCTATAGTGAATCAATGAGCCCTTTCTTAGGCCTTGATTGAAAAGGTAATGATGCTGTACGCTTTCTTGTTTTTCTTTATATCTATAGGACTCAGCCACTAAACCCAGGGAATTTAAAGTAGGATTGCAAATTCTTTCCCTGTTCATTCTTCAGCTTCCAGTCTTCCAAAATGTGTTCCTCGTCTCTGCCACAGTCAGAGAAATTATGAACTGCTATTTGAAATGTAAAGAAAAATATGTAGGGAAACAAGATATGAAAAAAAAGCCCAACCTAATAAGTAGCCTAACCATTGAAGCAGTCTGTCCTGCTAAGCATAGAAACTTCTAAATAAATAACTCTCAAACAGACATGGTGTTCCATGAAATGCTGGATTGTCACCAGCTTATGTCTATCCATGTTATCTTTACCTTGGTCACTTCTACACTCCCTCATGCAGTTTTTACCTTTTTGTATGCTCTTTCCTATGTCTTTACCACCATCCTTTTTTGACTGGTTTATTTTGGTTCCCTTCCGCAAAGTCCCATTCATCTAGTAGACATTTCTTCCACAAAATATTCAGCTTAAGGTATTTGTCACAGTTCTTGAAGTTATTAGCAGCAGAAATGAACACATCATCATCATCATCATCATCATCATCATCATCATTTTTGGAAGAAATGTCTATTAAGTGAGTGGGACTTTGGGGAAGGGATCCAAAATAGTAAAATTACTAAACTTTGAAATATAAAATATTTCTAATGTCAAATAACAATTTCTGTTTCTCTGTTCACGCAGCTTACACTAAAACAGGGGGGAGGGAGAAAAGAGGGAACTTGAGCTTCTGTAAATCTTAGTTGTCTGATGTGAATGTTACCCTTACGTAATGTGTTTGTCTTCTTGCTAATTGATCTTACACTCTCCTGTCAGTATTTTGTAGTTTCCCTCCTTTGGGGTTCCCTGTGGCTTAGATGTTTGTCTTCTTGGAGCAGGTCTAATTATAGCTCCTTATGGTATGACACTGTAGCTAGGAAAAATGCACAGTACGAAATGAAAACAGTGTTCAAAAGCAGCAAAGAAGAGAGCAAATTGCAGCATATAGGAACAAAAGGGAAAAAAAACTCGAAAACTTTTGTCACCTGGATGTGTGAGTAATTTGAGAATTTGTTTAAAAGGGAAAAAATAACAGGACTTGGTTTTTTTTATGGGGGTGTGGAGCAGTAATGAGGTACTGCTGTTTTAATTTTAAGTACAAATGTTTGAGGAAGTGGTTTGAAGCAGTTGTTTCACATTTCATTATTTCTCAAGTCGCAGTCCAGCTGAATAGTAGCGATAGAGGAGTGATTACTGCTGTTGTCTTGAGTGAGCTATGTCATGTTACACTCTCCTCTGCGCCTGAGCTGAAACACTGGGGACCTCTTTTATGCTGTTGTCTTCTGCTCTGATTTACAGTCTCCTCCAGCAACAAATTTGCCACACCTGGAAGCACACAGAAAATGGTAGGCTAAACTTGTATTTTAAATTTGCTCTTAGGTCTCTTTGACTGCAACTATTGTGGAAGACTTTCAAGAAAATATTCTTTTCTGCTTTCTAAATGTCCAAACTTACTATTGTGGTTAGAAGCTGCAACGCGTAATGATAGGAAAGGAAAGCATTTCTTTGTGCTAATACTAACTGGATAGCAGTTAATTGTACTAGTGTGCTACAGAATGAGTACCATAATGTCTTTTCTAATTGCTATAACTTCTGAGATGTTCTTTTTGCTCTAAACTTTCCCCCTTTCACATCTAAAAATACATACGGAACACTTAGGGAAAAGCTACCTTCAGAAACCTCTAGCTGTATCGTTGCTAAATATTTGAAGAATACCCAAAATCCTTATGGGTTTGTGCATGTGCTAGTTAATATCAGCAGATTATTGCTTTCTGAACTTATAAAGCCCAGTGTAGATCACAGAGAAAAGGGTGGTGCACGTGCATACTCTAGCTGTACATGTAAACCAGCTTTTCATTGCAAAGATGTGGCACAAGTCAGTGTTGCTTCTTTCTTCTAACTAACTAAAATAATGTTTTTTATTTGTTCTGGTACTATAACAGACACAAAGTGGTATGCATGCAAATAGTTAGATGCAGCACCAGAATGTAACAGTTCACAGTTAAAATAGCAAATGCATTAAGAGGATGTTGGGAAACAGAAGGCTATACAAAGAAATGAAGCACAAAGATGGCAGGAGCTAGGCTGGCTCTGCAACAACACTTAGGTTCCTAAAAATACTGCAGTACGCGAGAGTTCAAGATCTGAACATTGCAAACGTCTCAAAAAGCCTTTTTTAACTGCTTAAGACACCTACAAACATCTTCATGAAGACCTTTAAGGCCCAGATTCCTTGCACCTAATTTTAGGCGCCTAAAGCTGCAGTGTTAGACCCTGTTTGGCATGTAGTCAGGCAGAGCTCCCTCCATGTTCAGAGCTGAGCAGTGCCTGCAGAGGGGCCTCTCTCTCCTGCTCCCTCTTGAATGTCAGTGTGACCCAGGTTCATGGCAGTGAATTGAGGAACTTGGGTAAGCGCCTAAAATTGAGTGCCTGAGTGCAGCGGCCAAGTATGAGTCCACATAGACAGTTTGTGGCAATCGAGATTGCAGTCTCCCCTTGCCCAAGTCCTGCTCCAGTGCTTGGACAGAGGGGTTTACTTTGGTTTAGCAAATTATTAAAGGTTGGTTGTGACGAACATTTCCCCAAGAGCAGGAAATCTGTGGCTTGAGCCCCAGTTAGCAGCGGAGGTTTACCTTCCTTCTTTTAAAGGAAGGCGGGCTGCTGGAGTTTGATCCTTGGTGGTTGTCACTATTCCCTCGGTGGCTGCAGGTACTGTGACCATGGCTGGCGAGGGTCGGCACTTCATGGTCTGCTGTGGTACACATCAGTGGATAAAATAAATGGCATCCATGTGATGGAGTGACATGTCCCGCAGTGCAGAGAGTCTCTGTTGTTTCCCTGCCACCTCTCTGCCGTGCTCCATGAGCACCTGCCTTGGTTAACGACCTGGGCCCCTGGGGCATGTTGGTCTGGTAAAACAAGAGGCGGAGACAGGCAGGAGCTGGGGCACCACGGGCCACTCAGTTTGGATAGGCACTCTCTGGTTTTCATTCATCTAATAAAGTCTTTTACATGCATAATATAGTGTGTCCTTTCGCAAAGAAGGAAGGGACATATTTACAATATTTACAAGAGTGTATCCAGATTTTTCTTTGGCAATGTCCCTTTTCATTCAAAGAAAGACCTTCAGTTTTCCATGTAATTAATATCAATGGTAGAGCCCTTCCTTCTCCCTCCCACATCCCAGATGATAGTAGTGGAGGAAAAAGAGTTCTAAAAAAAAGCCAGGATGGTGGGAGGAAATGAATGCATTTTATCTGCTCCAACTTGGCTGCCCACTTACTCAGGTTATTCTTATTCAACATTTTCATCCAAGTGCTCTTTTATATCAGGAATTCAGAAAAGTTAATCACCCTCTTAAGTTGATTGACTAGACTGTACTGAAGACACTGGTGAACTGTCTTACCCAGTAGGCTCCGTCTGGGTGAGTTTCCAAAGTGCATTTCTCTAAACCAAACGAAGGTTATTTCAATTCTCAACAAACATCTTCACCAGAGTTGAAAATAATGAAATGTGAATTCACAGGCATGGCCTTGTTAGTCCAGGTGAAGAAAGCACTGTAGCACTTCCTGACAGTGGGAAAGGAAATCATGGTAGAGGGAAAACTGTGGTGGAGTACAGTACCAGGTTACACTAAATTCGAGGTCTGCTGTGGACTTTTACACTTTTTCCTTCCATATTGAAGCTTTGTATTAAAAGGCTGACTGAAGGAATCCACAGAGTGACTCCTTTTGGCTGTTGAATCCAGATAGCAGGAGTGTGATGCTGTGTGAGACTTGATCTGGCTTCTCTCACATCTGCTGCCCTGCTAAGTCACTAGATCACTCCTCCAGATACACAGATGCATAGGTAGATTTAGCGTTGTTATCTATGGTAATGCAGAAATGCAAAGTTATATGAGGGACGCCGTAGTCTAAGTAAACAGAGTGTACAACAGGAAGCCTCAATTAATCTCAGAGTCTGTGTCACCTGCCAAGGAATGTCTTAGGCAACACTCCACAGGGGTTTCACATACTGTTCGAATTAATCTTTATATGTTCTTGTGTCCCAGCTTTTCCACATCAGGAAATCAGAAAAAGTAAAGAGATTTGTGCTCAGGTTTTCTTTTTCTCTATTTTAACAGTTATAGGAAAGGGTGCAGGCATGAAAAGATGCATCATACAAATCAACACTTGGCTACATGGCTGGTGCTTTCATCAGGGTTGTGGCTTTCATGATCGTGGGACACTCACTAATGACTATAACCTGCTAGGGAGAGAGGGGATCTACCTGGCTAGAAAAGGCAAAGTAAATCTTTGCCATCAGGCTTGCAAATGTGATGAAATGGGCTTTAAACTGACAAGCCTGGAGGACTGGGGTCCATAAGGGTGACACCTGTGAAGCTAAATGCAAAAGGGTAAAAAACCAAGTCAGTCAGAGCAGCAATGAATGCTCCTTAGCTATCTCAGTGCTGGTAGGGGATGGAGATCCATACAGCAGAAAAGATGCAAGGGTTGTTGATGCATTAGAAACTACAGAAGCAGAACAGTCACATAGGAATAAAGGCTTCTCCCCAAGAAAATGTGGCAGGATCAACAGCCCAACTGAAGTACACTCGTAGCAATGCATGCAGCAAAGGCAACAAAGGGGAGGAGTTGGAAGCCACTGTGCAGCTGGAAGGCTGTGATATAGTTGCAATCACAGAAACATGGTGGGATGCCCCACAAAACTGGAGTGCTGCAATGGATGGCTATAAACTCTTCAGAAAGGATGGGCAAGGAATGAGAGGCAGTGGGGTAGCCCTGTACGTTAGAAGGAGGGGTTTGACTGACTAGAGTTTGATGATGGTGATGAAAGGGTCGAGTGTTTACAGATAAGAATCAAGGGGAAGGCTAACAAGGCAGCTATCATGGTGGGAGTGTGTTATAGACCACCCAACCAGGATGAAGAGGCAGATGAAATATTCTATAAGCAGCTGGGAGAAGTCTCATGATCGCTAGGACTTGTCCTCATGGAGGACTTCAACTTACCAGATGTCTGCTGGAAATACAATGCAGCGGAGAAGAACCAGTCTAGGAGGTCCCTGGAGTGTGTGGAAGATAACTTCCTGATACAGCTTGTGAGTGAGCCAACTGGGGAAGGCACCCCGCTGGACTTGTTTGCAAACAGATTAAGACTTGTGGGTGATTTGATGTTTGGAGGCCCTCTCAGGCATAGCGATCATGACATGAAAGAGTTTTCAATTCTTGGAGAAGTAAGGAGGGTGGTTAGCAGAACTGGGATCTTGGACTTCCAGAGGACAGACTTTGGCCTGTTTAGGGGCCTGGTTGACCCAGTCCCTTGGGAGGCAGTCCTGAAGGGCAAAGTTGTCCAAGAAGGCTGGCTGTTCTTCAAGAACGAAATCTTCAAGGCACACGAGCAGGCCATCCCCATGTGCCAAAAGATGAGCAGCCAGAAGAGTGGCCTGTCTGCACAGGGCGCTTCCGCTGGAACTCAGGAAAAAAAGAGAGTTTATGACCTTTGGAAGAAGGGGCAGGTACTCAGGAGGACTACAAAGCTGTTGTGAGGCTATGCAGGCAGAAAATTAGAAGGACCAAGGCCCAACTAGAACGTAACTTCACTACTGCTGTAAAAGACAATTTAAAATGTTTCTATAAATACATTAACAGAAGGAGGGCTAAGGAGAATCTCCATCCTTTATTGGATACAGGGGCAAACATAGTGACAACGGCTGAGGAAAAGGGTGCATTATGAAGTGCCTCCTTTGCCTCAGTCTTTAATAGCAAGACCAGTTGTTCTTATCGGGGGTGCCCAGGTTGCTGAGCTGGAAGACAGAGTCAGGGAGCAGAATGAAGCCCCATCATCCCAGGAAACATGGTTGGCAACCTGCTACACCACTTTTAGACACACACAAGTCTATGGCGCTGGATGGGATCCACCCAAGAGTACTGAGGCAGCTGACAGAAAAGCTCATGAAGCCACTTTCAATCATTTGTCAGTGTTCCTGTCAATCTGGTGAGGTCCCAGTTGACCGAAGGGTAGCAAATGTTACGCCCATCCACAAGAAGGGCCAGCAGGAGCATGCTGGGATGCCTGTGGCATCCCGGATTGTAACAGAAACAGTGTGGCCAGCAAGACTAGGGAAGTGCTCTTCTGCCTGTACTCGGCACTGGTGAGGCCACACCTTGAATATTGTGTTCAGTTTTGGGCCCTCACTACAGGAGAGACATTGAGGTGCTGGAGTGTGTCCAAAGAAGAACAACAGAAGTGGTGAAGGCTCTCGAGAACAAGACTCATGAGAAGTGTCTAAGGGCACTGGGGTTGTTTAGCCTGGAGAAAAGGAGGGTGAGGAGGGACCTTATCACTCTCTACAACTACCTGAAAGGAGGTTGTAGTGTGGTGGGGGCCGGTCTCTTCTCCCAAGTAATAAGCAATAGGATGAGAGGAAACTTGAGGCCTCAAGTTGCTCCAGGAGAGGTTTAGGTCGGATATTAGGAAAAATTTCTTCACCAAAAGGGCTATCAAGCATTGGAACAGGCTGCCCAGGGAAGTGGTTGTGTACCCATCCCTGGAGGTATTTAAAAGATGTGTAGATGTGGCGCTGAGGGACATGATTTGGTGGTGGACTTGGCAGTGTTAGTTTAACGGATGGACTCGATGATCTTAAAAGTCTTTTCCAACCTAAATGATTCTTTGTTTATATTCTAGCATTCTCAGAATCCTTATGATAATGTGAAATTTGAATTAGGCACTCACCTGTTTGTCAGGGTGGTTTGTAAAATTTACACTAGCTTTTAAGTGACTAGAGATTTTCTCTACCTCTTATATGCTTTGAAAAATTAACTTTCCTCATTTACTTTATTACACATTGCAATCTGTTGGATGTTTAAAACTGCTTGTTTCCCCTTAAAAAAAGAAAATTCACAGGGATGTAGCTCATAATCACCTGCCTTGTCACTTTTTCTATAAATTTTTTTTTAATGATTCATTATTTAGAGAGTGATCTGTATCTTACTACTACAATACTTAGTGATAAGAAAGTAAATCATTTGAGGAGATACCAATATATGCTTTCCCCAAACTTATAATCCTACCAGCCTATCCACTTCTATCTAGTGTGAGAGTCAGGACCCCAGGTTAGCCGTATATTCGGTCTGACTCAGTACATGCTTGATTTGATGTCCTATGACATGTTCTCATTGCATTAATACTTCTCTATGTCCTTATGTTTAGGTACCTCATGCAAAGATGTCAAATGCATCACCATTTGTCTTGCTCTTTCTGTTTCCGATGCTGCTGTCAGGAGCTTGGTTTCCCAAAAGTTTACCCTGTGATGTTAAAGCCCAGTCTGAAAGTACTGTGACAGTGGACTGCACTGATCGCCGTCTCACCGAAATCCCCAGAGGGATCCCTGCAAATGCTACCAACCTTACCCTGAGCATTAACCATATCCCCCATATCTACCCAACATCCTTTGCTCATCTTCACAACCTCGTAGAGATTGACTTCAGATGCAACTGTGTGCCTGTCAGAATGGGACCCAAAGATAATATATGCACTGAGAGACCGAAGATCGAGAATGGCAGTTTTGCTGCCCTGACAAGATTGAAGTCATTGTATTTGGATGCAAACCAGCTGTTGGAAATACCCCGCAGCCTTCCTACTGCTTTAAGTCTGCTGAGCCTGGAAGCAAACAGCATCTTTTCTATCCAAAGAGCCAACTTGTCGGAGCTAGGTAACATAGAAGTATTGTATCTGGGACAGAACTGTTACTACCGTAACCCATGCAATGTTTCATTTGAAATTGAAAAAACAGCCTTTCTGGAGCTGAAAAAATTAACAATACTATCTCTAAAGTCTAACAACTTAACTCATATTCCACCCAATTTGTCATCTACTTTAAAGGAATTGTACATTTACAATAACATGATTCAAGTAGTTCAAGAACAGGATTTAAGTGCCCTTCACAACCTGGAAATTCTTGATCTCAGTGGTAATTGCCCACGTTGCTATAATGCTCCATATCCTTGTGTTCCCTGCCGCAAGGGCACAATTGAGATTCATTCAAAGGCTTTTTATTCCTTGAAAAATTTAAGAATTTTGAGACTTCACAGCAACTCTCTTCGGAGCGTACCAAGCAGCTGGTTTAAAAACATCAAGAATCTCAAAGAGCTTGACCTCTCCCAAAATTTCCTCTTAAAGGAGATAGGAGATGCTCAGTTTTTGCAGTTTATCCCCAGCCTTGTTGAGCTTGATCTGTCCTTTAATTTTGAACTGAAGATGTATTCTCCGTTCTTGAACCTGTCTCAGACATTTTCCTCCCTCTCTAACCTGAAAACCCTACGGCTCAGGGGTTATGTCTTTAATGAACTAAGAGAAAGAAATCTAGCTCCATTGCTCAGTCTTAGAAATCTAACCGTGTTGGATCTTGGGACTAATTTTATTAAAATTGCTGACTTGAAAGTGTTCAAGGAATTCCCAGCTCTTAAATTCATAGACCTCTCAGTAAATAAAATTTCTCCTTCTTCAGGTGAAAACAACTTTCATGGGTTTTGCTCTAATCCTTGGATTTCAGGAGAGCAATACAACAGGCAAGTATTACAAGACATGCATTATTTCAGGTATGATGTGTATGGGCGAAGTTGCAGATCCAAAGACAAAGAGGCTGCTTCCTACCAATCTTCCATTAAGGAAGAGTGCCTGAATTATGGAGAAACTCTGGATTTAAGCAGAAACAACATATTTTTCATTAACCCCTCAGACTTCCGGGGGCTCGGTTCCCTCCAATGCCTCAACTTGTCAGGTAATGCAATAAGTCAGACCTTAAATGGAAGTGAATTCTCCTACCTGTCTGGATTGAAATATCTAGATTTTTCCAACAACAGGATTGACTTGCTATACTCAACTGCTTTCAAAGAGCTACAACTTTTAGAAATCCTAGACTTGAGCAATAACAACTATTATTTCTTGGCAGAAGGTGTAACTCACATGCTTAATTTTATGAAAAACTTGTCCCACCTGAAGAAGCTGATGATGAATGAGAATGAGATTTCTACCTCTACTAGCACAGGGATGGAAAGCCAGTCTCTTCAAGTTTTAGAATTCAGAGGAAATCGTTTAGATGTTTTATGGATGGATGGGAATGCTAGATACTTGTCATTCTTCAAGAATCTGACCAGCCTGGAAAAACTGGATATTTCCTTCAACTCACTCAGTTTTTTCCCTCCCGGTGCTTTTCAAGCTATGCCTCCAGAACTCAAGATCCTCAACTTAACCAATAACCGGATGAAGAGTTTCAACTGGGGAAACCTCCACTATCTGAACAAACTGGTAACTCTGGACCTCAGTAATAACCTTCTGGCTACTGTTCCCCAAGAACTGTCCAATTGCTCTTCAACGCTCGAAGAACTGATGCTCCGAAACAATCGCATTCAACGACTAACCAAATACTTTCTCAGGGGTGCTTTTAAATTGAAATACTTGGACCTCAGTGCAAACAAGATCCAAATAATTAAGAAATCCAGCTTCCCTGAAAATGTCATTAACAACCTGAGGATGCTGCTTTTGCATGGCAATCCTTTCAAGTGCAATTGTGATGCTGTGTGGTTTGTTTGGTGGATCAATCAGACTCAAGTGACTATTCCTCTTCTGGCCACAGACGTGACCTGTGCAGGCCCAGGGGCACATAAAGGAAGGAGTGTGGTTTTCTTGGATCTGTACACCTGTGAGCTGGACACCTCGTATTTGATCCTGTATGCTCTGTCAGCTTCAACTGTCCTCATCTTTATGGTGTTCACAGTGACAAGCCATCTCTATTTCTGGGATGTGTGGTATAGTTACCATTACTGTGCTGCCAAGTTGAAGGGCTACCAGCGCTTATCTTTACCAGATGCTTGCTACGATGCTTTTATTGCCTACGACAATAGAGATCCGGCTGTGAATGAGTGGGTGCTGACAGAACTGGTTGAAAGGCTGGAAGATCAAAAAGCCAGACAGTTCAATTTATGCCTGGAAGAAAGGGACTGGCTCCCAGGACAGCCCGTCTTTGACAACCTTTCCCAGAGCATTCAGCTGAGCAAAAAGACCATCTTTGTGCTGACCAACAAATATATTAAAAGCGGCCGCTTCAAGACAACATTCTACATGGCCCACCAGCGGCTTCTAGATGAAAAAATGGACGTCATCATCTTGATATTTCTTGAGAAGGTTTTGCAGAAGTCCCGGTATGTCCGGCTGAGGAAGAGGCTGTGCAGAAGTTCTGTCCTGGAATGGCCAACTAATCCTCGATCTCAGCCCTACTTCTGGCAGTGCCTGAAAAATGCAATAGCTACCAACAATACTCTGGCTTACAACAGGCTACTCCAAGAAACTGTTTAGCTCTACTCTTCCCTGTAAATATTGTTACGATGCCTGGTGAGCAAAAGATCCTAACCTTCATTTGGAGAAACTGTCGAAATGCAGAGGATAAATGTAATAATTGTGTTATTGTTCCCCCAATCGAAATGCACAAATAGTCCTCAAGCTGATAGTTCACTTGTTTTGCTATGACAAGATTGAACAGAAACTGTTGCCGGCACAGATGTCTAGCTGACATGCACCTTGCTTGGCACTGATTGCTGCCCAGCAAGAGAAGATGCACTACCCACTGGAAGTCCCTGGTTTGGAACAGAATCACCACTTCCAGCTTTCAGTTTGCTGGAGGCCTCCAGCATCTCCTGTGGTTGGGTCAAGTGTGGGTGAGACACTTGCTCAGCTTACTCTAGTATACAGACTGCCAGGAGGAGTTTGGCTGTGACAAGTTGCTGCTGTTCAGATCACTGTTGGAGTAAAGCTGATTTTAATGGAACATGCTAGTTTCTGTATTTGGTGTATTTATGAAAAGCAAGAAAAGCATTTGGTGACACATTCCTCTCAGAAACCACCCAAAGCAAAGCCCATGCTTTGATTGTAGGACTGGGGAAAATGTAAGAATGATTATGTTTTCATCTCAGGCTTACAGCTGCTGAGCTTTCCGCTTCTGTCTGTGTGGGCAACAGCCCTAATTGTTGGGTAAAGGGGGTGAGTCTGCTCTTAGGGACTTGGGTGTGGACAGTGGGGACCTCTCCCGCTGTTGCATTGTCCAAAAGCTCATAAATCTGAGGAGACTTTGAAGAATGTGTATGGGCTGAAATAGGAAGGTATGTGAGAAACAAATTCAGAAGGGTTTGCAGGCTGTGGGTTGGAAGGAGTTACAAGGTAAACTTCAGCTGGCCTTTCTGAGGAGGAGGGGAGAAGTATTTTCTCCTCTTCCATTGAGAAGCATCCAAAGGGTGAATATGGCATGAGTAGCAATGCGTATGTATACAAAAGTCCAAGCTTACGGCATGGTGAGGGGCCTATGTGTGTTGCAGCGCAAGACTGGCAAGTTGGTCTTGAATAGCCATGTCATGTGGACACCAAAATATCTGAACTACAGGTAAACAGCAACTGTGATTACCAAAGCTGTTCTTCATCTGTTGCTGTTTTCTTACAGAAATTGTACCAGATAAGGGCTGGACTTGGCATTTAGTCTTCGTGGCCTGGAAAGACCACACATGGAGTAGAAAAAGGACAAAAAAGAGAAAGGAAGTGGAATATTGTCAAATTTTCAAATTTTTATAGCTCTTGTGGAATCGTCAGAAAAATGCGCTGTTTATGTTACTATGATAGCGTCGCACAAGAAGAATAATCAATGAATACTGGCAAGAAACATCCTTATAGCATAGGTTTATATGAATACAAAATCCTCTTTTGTCTCTGATCTCCCTGTTTTTAAGAAATGACATACAAAGAACTTGCAGGTGCCTCTCTGTGAGAATAATTTATGTTAGAAGGGACCTCAGGGTGTTAAAGCAGGTCTAACTTCAACATAACATTAGCTTGCTCAGGCCCTTGCTCTACAGTGAAGTTGGGGTGCTATGTAGCAAACATGATATCCTGTAAAGGAACTTCATAACATCATCTTTAAAAAAAAACCTGTGAAGATCAGCAGCCCTTTGTCTGTGGTAGAACATATTTTGGGGCAATAGGCCCTCCGAAACAGTGAACATATTTTTTGTCTTCCGAATAACCCCTGCCTTTTCTTTTTCTCAATCTTGTTCTGAAAGTATCTGCTTGCAGAAATAAGCTCTGTAATAGGCTGTTCATCTGAAAAAATCAGGCACAAGCCAAATTTCTCCATTTACTCTGAACAAGATAGTCAGGGCATTTAGGTTATAATTCTTCTCAGTTGCTTCTGGAGGAGCTCAACTTCACTAAATATATATTAAAGTTAGCCTCCTAATTTGGGAAGATAAATTGTGTGTCTAAATGCAAAAGACATGCACATTAATCCACCATTATCTCCAGGAGTATAAGTCGGAAAAATAAAGCACAAAGTCAAATAATTTCTGCCATGTCCATCTACTGCTGATTAAACTGAAAAGGGAAACTGGATATCCAACTTATAAAAACAACCTGTGTGCGTTCCTTGCCTAATGAGCACTTAGAGGTTATTTATACATGGGATTATTTGATTAGAAAAATAGCCAAAATTGAGAACGAAATGTGTACCTGGTGAGAAAGTTTTAATTTGGGTATGGAAAGTATGAGACAGTACTAAGTTCTGTAAAACTGGGGTGGGTTTTTTTGTTTTGGTGGGAGAGTATCTTTGTTCAAGACATACAGTCCTGAGCCAAATAAGTGGTATCAGAAGAGCCACTGACCTAAATCCATGGCCTTATCTCAATGAGGTATGCGGCTGCGGCAACAGTAAGTCTGGTGGCACTAGATCAAGGCATGCAAGGGGGTTCCTGGAGCCATGGAAGTCCAAGGAAGAGCAGAGATACCTGATAGGAGCCGGCAGCTCTTGCGAGAGAGGCTGATATGGCTTGGACCTTGCCAGGAGCAACCATGGGAGACTGAAATGGCCCTAGGGAGCGCGAGTGAGCAGGAGCGCTGCCAACAGGGATTGAGAGGGCGCAGGAGTTTGCACAGAAGGGTGTATGAGAAGGGCCCTGCACCCTGCTTGTAGGCCCACAGCCCAGGGAAGTGCTCGAGGTCTCTGCCAGGATGGTGGGCACTCACCTCAGAGTTAAAACCAATGTTTCTACAGAGAAGGCCCCTGAGATGTCTGATGCTTCCACCCAAATGGAACTGGTAAGGAAGGAGACTCCAGTACAGATGGAAGGTTGTAATGAGTGCCCAGACCCTTCTGGGATCAGACCTTTCTGGGGTCCATTAAAAAGAGTGTGGCCAGCAGGTCGAGGGAGGTCATCCTCCCCCTCTACTCTGCCCTGGTGAGGCTGCATCTGGAGTACTGTGTCCAGTTCTGTGCCCCCCAGTTCAAGAACGACAGGGAACTACTGGAGAAAGTCCAGCGGAGGGCTACAAAGATGATCAAAGGAATGGAGCACCTCTTGTATGAGGAAAGGCTGAGAGACTTGGGTCTGTTTAGCCTGGAAAAGAGAAGACTGAGAGGGGATCTTATCAATGCTTATAAATATCTAAAGGGTGGGTGTCAAGAGGATGGGGCCAGACTCTTTTCAGTGGTGGCTGGTGACAGGACAAGGGGCAACGGACACAAGCTAGAACACAAGAAATTCTATTTCAACATGAGGAAAAATTTCTTTACTTTGAGAGTAACAGAGCACTGGAATGGGCTGCCCAGAGAGCTTGTGGAGTCTCCTTCTCTGGAGACATTGAAAACCTGCCTGGATGCATTCCTGTCCAGCCTGCTCTGGGTGAACCTGCTTTGGCAGGGAGGTTGGACTAGATGATCTCCAGAGGTCCCTTCCAACCCCTACAATTCAGTGATTCTGTGATTCACCTGGAGAAAAGGTAAGTACCTGCAAAAGATGTGCACAGGTTGATGATCTGTTGTATCAGGTGGCCGAATTGCAGGGAACAGTTAAAAGGCTGCACAGTATTAGAGGGGCTGAGATGGAGATAGATAAGTGGTTTCAGAACCATGCTCCTGTGGCAGATACCACAGATAATGAGGCACCTTGGACCCTGATGACCCACAAAAGCAGGACTCTGCTTCAATTCCCAACCTCCAACATTACAAGGAAAAGCAGGTATGAAGCTTTAACAGCTGTTGACAGCCAAGAGCAAGGTCTACAAGGAGAAACTGTACCAGCAACACACAGTGGATACTGCATAAAGAAATGACGAGTGCTTGTAGTAGGTGACTCTCTCTTAAGGGGCACTGAGGTGCCCATCTGCTGCCCTGACAGGGAATCATGGGAGGTGTGCTGCCTTCTGGGAGCTAAGGTCCAAAATGTTGCCGAGAGGGTGCCACAACTTGTCAAATGCACATTGCTACTCTTTCATGTGGGCACAAATGACACTGCAAGCTGGAACCTGGGCAGAATCAAGGAAGACTACAGAGCCCTGGGGGTGGAAGTGAAAAGTATTGGTGCCCAAGTTATCTTTTCTTCCATTTTACCAGTTAGAGGAAAAGGTGCAGCCAGAAATAAATGTATAATGCAAATCAACTTCTGGCTTCGTGGCTGGTGCCGTCGTGAGGGTTTTGGTTTTTATGACAATGGGACATCCTTCGATGACTATAGCTTTTTCAGGAGGGATAGGATCCACCTGTCTAGAAGAGGCAAGGGAATCTTTGGCAGCAAGCTGGACAACTTGGTGAGATGGGCTTTAAACTGAAGGACTCGGGGGGTGGGGTCCAAAGTGGCAATGCTCGCACCACTGCAACCAACTGGAGGATAAGCCAGGCCAATCAGAGCAGTGACAAATATTCTTTAGCTGCCTCCCAAGATGAGAACCAGAAGACGAACCACCTCAAGGGTGTATGTATACCAATGCATGCTGCCTGGGGAACAAACAGCAAACAGGAGAAACTGGAGCTCCATGCCTGGTCAGAAAGTTATGCTATCATAGCAATAACTGAAACATGGTGGGACAACTCACATGACTGGAGGATTGGGATGGATGGCTATAGGCTGTTCAATAAAATAGGCAGGGAAGAAGAGGAGGAGGAGGGGTCACGTTCTATGTTAAGGATAACCTTGAATGTACAGAAAACTACAGTGATTATGGAAGCCCTATCGAACACCTCTGGGACAAGATCAGAGGGGTTGTCTGCAAGTGGGATCTTACAGTAAGAATCTGCTACTGACCTCCAAACCAAGACGATAAGGCCAACAATACAATATTTGGGTCACTTAAGCAAGCTTCAGGTAAACAGAACCTGGTTCTTATGGGTGACATTTGTTGGAAGAACAATACAGCAGCTCACATGTCATCCATCAAGTTCCTGGAACGTGTAGAGGACAGCTTCCTTATACAAATGTCAGATGTGCCACCCAGGAATGAGGCACTGCTGGACTTGCTACTCACAAACCAAAAAAACCTGCTTTGTAGTATCTTGGTTAGTGATAGCCTTGGCTGAAGTGATCACGATATTGTGGAGTTTGAGATCCTGCTAAGCATGCTGAAAGTTAGTACTAAGACAAAGGTTTTAGATTTTAGAAGAGCAAACTTCAACTCACTCAGAGCTCAGTTGGGAGGGATCCCGTGGGAAGCTTCCATGAAGCTAGCCAGTGCTGGGAGTTTTTCAAGAACACTCTCCTGGAAGCACAAAAACAGTTCCTCCCCTTTAAAGGTAAGGGAAGTAGGCAGAGCAAGAGACCGCCTTGGCTTAACTGTGAGCTTCTGAGTCTGCTCAAAACCAAAGGAGAAGCGTACCAGAGATGGAGGATGAATACCCACTGAGAACTACAAGGTTATTACCAGGGTGTGCAGAGATGCAGTTAGAAAAGCAAAAGCTCAGGTTGAATTGAATCTGGACAGACACGTCAAAAAATACAAGAAAGGGTTCTTCAGGTATGTAAACAACAAGCAGAAACAGAAGGAAAATATTCTTCACCTCTATCTTTATCAGCACTGTTGGGCCCCAGGCCTTGGGAACAAAAAGTCAGGTTGATGCAAACACAGACCCACCATCAGTGAAGGAAGAGTTGGTATTGCAGGAGCTTGACCCCTGCAAATCAATGGGCCCTGACATTATCCACCCGAGGGTGTTAAGAGAGCTGGCTGATGTCATTGCGATGCCGCTCTCCATAATCTTTGACAAGTCACGGAGACTGGGGGACATTCCAGAAGACTGGAAGAAGGCTAATGTCACCCCTATCTACAAGAAGGTCTTAGAGGAGGATCCAGTAAATTGTAGGCCCATCAGTCTTACTTCAGTCCCTAGGAAAGTTATGGAACAAATCCTCTTGGGGGCTATCACAAGTCAAATGAAGCACATGACTGAGAAAAATCAGCATGGATTCATCAAAGGCAACTCATGCATGACAAACCTGATCACCTTCTGCATTGATTTAATGTGAGCAGTGGACATTGTCTACCTGGACTCTCCAAGATTTTCAACACAGTTCCCCACTCGTCCTAGAGAAACCAATGCGTTACAGTCTAGACAGGTGGTCTGTGCGGTGGGTGGGGAACTGGCTGACAGGCCACACCTGGAGGGTGGTGGTAAATAGCTCCTTTTCAAACTGGCAACCTGTCACAAGTGGGGTCTCCCAGGGATCAATACCGGGCCCAACACTGTTTAATATCTTCATAAGTGATCTGTATGATGGGATCAAGTGTACCCTGATGAAATTTGCTAATGATACCAAACTGAGTGGGGAAGTGGACATTTTGGAAGGGCTAGTCACCCTGCAGGAAGATCTAGATAGGCTGGAAGAATGGACTAACAAGAATCTCATGAAGTCCAACAAGGACAAGTGTAAGGTCTTGCCCCTGGGAAAACATAATTCAGGAGTGCAGCACAGGCTGGGATCTACCTGGCTGGGGAGCAGCTCTGTGGAAAGGGACTGGGGGGTTTCCCCAACAAGCTCAATATGAGTGAACAGTGTGCTTCTGTGGCAGAGAAAGCCAACAGGATGCTGGGTTGCATCAAGGGCATCACCAGCAGAGACAAAGAAGTCATTACTCCACTCTACTCAGCGCTTGTCAGGCCATACCTGGAATGCTGTGTTCAGTTTTGGTCCTTGCTGTGCAAAAAAGATGCGGACAGGCTGGAGAGGGTCTGGAGAAGGGCCACCAAGATGATCAAAGGACTGGGAAGCCTGCCATATGAGGAAAGGCTGAGAGAACTGGGCTTGTTCAGCCTTGAGAAAAGAAGGCTTAGGGGAGACCTTATCATCATGTTCCAGTATTTAAAGGGTGGCTACAAAGAAGGTGGAGACTCCCTTTTTACAAGGAGTGACATGGAAAAGATGAGGGGTAATGGGTACAAGTTACTCCTAGGAAGATTCCAGCTGGGCACAAGAGGAAAATTTTTCCCAATGAGAACAATCAGCCATTGGAATAATCTCCCCAGGGAAGTGGTGGATTCCCCAACACTGGAAACTTAATGTTCAGCTGTTCAGGGTGCTGGCCCATCTTGTCTAGACCGTGCTTTTGCCAAGAAAGGTTGGACCAGATGATCCTTGAGGTCCCTTCCAACCTGGTATTTTTTGATTTCTATGATTTCTCTGCACTGTACTTTCCTTCCTTTATTGTTACTGAGACATATTGCTAATGGAAAAATTCTCAGCAAAAGACGACCTAGGTAACTGAATTTTTTTAAATAGAAACACACACAAAATCAAAACCATCTTTGCTGGTACAAATTCAGAAACATTTGAGGAAGGAAAGTTTCAGTCTTTTTCTAGCAAGGACATTATTGAAGGACTGACAACAAATTTATATAATTATGGAAAATCTGGCAAGCTTGTAACATGGAAGGTCTCCACTTCTGCTTTCTAAATCTTTTTCTGAATATTTTCTTTCATTTTACAAGCTAAGTTCCAGCCTCACTGTCTTATCTGTTGGGTTTATCTATGTCATACTCTGCATAGTAATATCTGCAACTCTGGTATTATATATTTTATCAATATTTTATTAAAATTCCACAAGAATGAGAGGTTCTGGAAGCATGTGTTGCTTAAAAACACACATGCCCAATCTTGTATTTTCCTACAAATGTAGTACTTTCAATTAAAGAGAGAAGCCATCAATGAGAACTTTGTGAATATGTCTTCTTTTCCTGCCCTATTTTTTTAAGTTTTTCTTTGCTAAGTGAAGAACTCAATTGAAATCTGATTTTTAACTGACATCCCTCAGTGACAAATTACTCTCAGTATACAAGAACAAAGGAAAAACTCCCAAAATATAAAACAAGAGGGTTTTTACCTTATATTCTTGTTTTCTTGTTTGCAGAGATTCTTCCTCATCAGTTACCCAGAATATTTGAGATCCACAAGTCTATATGGAAGAATTATATTCATACAAGTTTATGCTCTTGAACATTTCAGCTGAATGCTGCATTCTGTTCATAATAAAACCTCTTAACCTAATTACCTAATTACCTTGGACTATGACTTATTTTTTTTTTAGTCCTAGCATTAAGCTAAGAGAAACTCAGTCACTAAGCTGTGCTCTGGTTTCTCTATCCTGAACTCCCATTCATGATGCAAACGTAAGAACTTCCAAAAAATAAATGTATTGACCTTTGATCCTTTGGAAAACAAATCTCAAAACCCTTCTATAATTCCCTGTGGTTTCTCACCTCACATGTTCTTCTCAGGTGTTCCACAGCATCACCGTCACAGAAGCTATCGTGTCCTAAAACTCACCTCATGCAGCAGTGGCATCAGCTCATCAAAATCCCGGAGCTTTGAAAGCCAACCAGCAATTTGGGCTGCTGCAAGAAGAGGAAGGAGAAGTGATGCATAGCCTATACTTAACCCCAGGAAACTTAGACTCCAGTGTGAAGAGGAAGTAGCAGCTAGTGGCTTTAACTTCCAGCCTTGTGATATCACTGGAATCACATTTTCTGTTATTTCACCCTGGATATCTCCTGTAATTCTACATGAGGCTTATTCCAGCCTCTGGCATGACAAAAGATGAAGCCCCTCGTGTGGATGACCATCTTGGGTTTTGGTTTTGATGTGCACCTCAGTTGGGTCTGGAAAGGGAGAGGGAAGGGTGAGGGTGCTGCGTGGGTTGCAGGTGGGCATGGCAGCTCAGCAGTGGCTGGGAGAGGGACACGTTGCACTTTGAAGGATAACTCTACGTTTTGTAAGCATTGTGAAACATGTCCCAGAGTAAGTGACACAAATAATAAAGAATAAATTATGGCATTAATTTAGTTGTGTAATACTTATCCTCCACCCTACACATCCTATTTTCCCACTTGTTCTAATTAATTAAAGGAACAACATTACAAGTGTGGCCAATGCTTCCTAAACACATTCATAAGGACCAGGAATGATGTCTCTAAGATACTTCTCAATCACAATTGCCACATACATTTAAGGATTAAATCAAAGACAACAGATTCCCTCTTAGTACTGCTCCTTCCCAAACTCTACTTCAGCTTCCCATGGCTGGCTGTGAATGAAACCCTGCTTTGAAGTCAGATCCAGTTATATAGAAAGTGCCTGGCAGAATATTTAATCCTCTAGACTACAGACTTTTTTTGGTTTTGAATTTCCTTGAGACTGATGTGGCTATACGTGTGCGGATGCATGGGCTCCTAGGGGTGACATGCACCCTCTTTTGCTCTAACCCTGGTCCCAGAGCACCTGCTGGCAGGGGGTAAGCTCTGCAGGTGACAGAGAAAGAGGAGCAACCACCTCTGCAAAGAGCAGCTGTGGTGGAGCTCAGCTTTGCAGCAGCCAAGATCTTCTGAGGCTCTGCCTTTTGATCAAAGACACTAATGCCAGAGCAGTTTTATATATATATACGTGTGTGTGTGTTTATTTGTGTATATATATGTATATCCAAAAAAACTTCATGTGAAAAAAAAAAAGAGCAATTTTTTATGTCATGGACCACAACAAGGATTCTTCAAACAACTCCAGTTTCATTTATTTTTGTAAACAGCATACAAAAATCTGTTAATAAATGTCACAGAAAGAAAGAAAGAAAGTGGTTTAGGTATTGAAAGCTAAAAAAAAGCCCTCAAGAAAGAGAACTTTTAGGGCGAGCTAAATATATAACTAGCTCTAAAGAAAAAGGAACTTAAGAGCACAAAAGAAAAGTATTTTCTCAAAGTAGTATTCTATTCTCAGGATCAAAAATAATTAACCAATAGTCCGAGTCTGGCACTGTTCTCAAGTATTTTCTTATATTAGTAATTTTGAATGCAATGTGTGACTTACTGATGTATATTGAGAAAGTAGTTGTTTCTCCTGGATAAGCCAGTTCTTTCAAAAAAGCAAAAGAAAAGCTTTCCTTTCCTAGTTTCTCATGGCAAGGCACTTGGAACTAGTCGGGACGATACCACGAGTGGAGGAGTAGCAAGGAAAAAGGGCAGATGCTCCACTTCCCCTCCCTGTGGGCAGCTGGCCTGCATGACAAAACTAAGAGAGAGCAGGTCAGGGTGCCCAAACCCAAATCCTGCCCTGAGCAGCTCCCGCCCCGGAGGAGCCAGGCTATCCCCAAGGAGTCCCAGGGGAGATATCTTCCTCTTGTAGGATTCGACACTGGGGGGCTAAAAAGGCGCAAAGTGAATGCCTCCCCCTGTCGAACTCTTCAGTCTAGACTGTCCTGCAGACTCCCAAGTGCTCTCTAATACTCTTTCACAGGGAAAAATAAAGTTCACTGTTTCACTCACCAGGCTCAACTGGTTTCTCATACCTATCTACACAGTCTTTTCTGATTCTGAGAAGAGAGCTCATCAGGATTTTAAAGGCAAACTTGGCACAGCAGAGCCTAAGCCTCTTCGGCAGTCCTTCTAGCTAGTCCTCTTTGGCTGGAGGTAGCGCTGCCATTTCACTGAGCATAAGCTTGAGAAGGATGAGCAGAGGCAGGGACTGAAGGAGGAGGGAAATTCTGCAGACCCAAAGGCCACCTAAATGAAAGATGAACTAATCAGGATATCATGCAAAGAGCTCTTAATACCTCATTGCCTTGTAAATTTATTATTTTGTTTCCCTCTCATTTCCAAGTCTTCCTCTATGTGTCCTTAACTGTGATTTGTTGTGATTTGTTTTATACTGCATAATGTGCAGGGGGAAATAAAGTCTAAAATTATGCTAGCTCCTGTTCATAAATTCCTCATAATGAATTTCTGATAATTTCTCTCTCCTTCTCTCCCTCTCTCCTTGTGTCTTATTGTCTCTCTCTCTCAGTACGTTGTCAAGCCTACAGCAGAGCACAATAGCTGTTATGCCTTATTTATACAATGCAGTTATTTTTCATGGACAGAATTTTAAAATTTCTTGTAGTATAACTGAATGGAAAATGCACATTGGCAGAATGAAACAATGCATACTGGAGCATGACCAGAATTTGAATTCGATATATTTCTGTTCTTGGGGGAGAGTATCGTTGAGATGGTTAGTTCTTAATGAATCCTCACATTCCTCTGTCTGCTAATCACCACATGCCTGCCCACCCATCAAGTGGACATATGATTTTGCTTCTTATTTTTCTTAACACTTTTTATTGATTTCCTCCCTTACCTGGTTTTCACTTCCTATTTTGCAGGGGGCTTTTTCTGCAGAGCAAACAAATTGACTTAACATTAATCCCAAACGTCTGTATTCTCTCTAGTCATTATGTTTTGTCCTCATTTCAGACGACAAAATAGCTCATGCTAACTCTTCAGTATGAGATATTTTATATGCATCGTTTATATGCATTTTATATGCATTAAGTGAAAGCATATCCAGGAAACAGCTTCATGTCATTTCACAATGATGCAGAAGACGCACGCCTATATTGCATATCCAGACACATTCCTTCATCTCACTGCAGTAAAACAACTGGATTAGTTGCCAGCATCTCTTTGTCATTTCTACAAGTAAACAGTTATCTCCTTCAGCATAAATCCATATTTAATCTTTTTTTGTTGTTGTTGTTAATTATGAAAGTGGTTTGGGTTATTTTTAATTTGTGTGATTTTATGTGACAATGTTGTGTAGGAATAGCTATACTAGAGAACTGCATTATGTTTCAGGTTTGATCACATGTTCAGCTGCATGTGATCCAGCTGTTAATGTAAGTAATTTTTGCATTGTCTGTGTAGAGGAATTCATAATATTTTTCATCACTAAAGTTTTTCCTTCAAGCTAATTATTAACTTACTGGAGAGGCTTTGAAAGCTTGCAATACCTAGTGCCAATGCTGCCTATGTGTTTTATTCATGTGAAGGTGTTTGCTTGCTCTCAAGTGTATGACCAGAGTGCAATCTAACTTCACTTTGGTTCACTTCAATACAGACTATGCTTGGTCTGTAATACAGGATTCACACCTTATTTTAGTATGTGAAAAGTAGCATCAGCAAGCTTGGAGTTTAAGTGAGGCTTGGGAGAACTAGAGAAACAATGCATCCTAAAATCATGACATTTTGAGAGTACCGAAGAGATTTCTCAAGAGGATTTTAGAAATTTTGAGAACATTCAAATTTTGATACTGGACTAGAATTGGCACATTAAACCCAAAGAATCTCACCAGGAGAGGTCTCCAGCCTTTGTATACATAAAAAGCAATTTTCTCAACTTTGAAAAAGTTAAAGGAACTGCATCTTAATGGCAGTCATTACTGAAGACAGTATCCAGAAGCCTTCCACCTACTGTTACCCAGCTAAGGCTCATGTCCAGCATCATCTTCTCCGTTACAATGCTTTCTCAGCACCACAATCTTGAAGGAAATTGGTGGGGACTAGAATTGGTGCTTTGGTGACCCCTATGGAAAAACACCTCTCTTACGGCAGAATTTGGGGCTGTCCAACACTCGCCAACCTGACCGCGTTGTCACTGTCCCGCAGTAACCTGACCTGGGTGCCATCCTACCTAGCCATACCTCTACAGCACCTTGATCTGAGCCACAGTGCCTCCACGATACTTTTCCATTTGAAGCTTGCTCTGGAAATCCTCCTGTTCAAATGCATCCTTAACAAAGCAGTCTTAAATTCCGAGTCCCCCCAAATACCTTCTGGCTGCTTTCAGAGACTGGCAGAGCTGCAAGTGCATCCCTTTTGCATCTGATTTCTTCACACGGATGATAGCCTCCGGAGAGCTTGTACCGAGTTCATCTGCTCTGGGGGAGCAGGATTTAGCTTTCAATTACCAGAAGCAAATCTACTCGTGGTATGGAAACCTTTCTCAACATTTATCATCTCTAAAATCATTGTAGTTATAGGAAGTTATTGAAGGCATTATATGTTAAAGGGTGTTTTCAAAGAGCAAAAAAAAGCACACATAAACTTCTATTTACCCTTAAAAAGCTAAATGTCCTTGATCTTGGTCCAAACTTTATTAGAAAAGCAACATGTAATAACCTCACAGATTTATCCCTGAACGAAAATATAGTGTTCCCACAAAAAAAAAAGGAAATTGTATTTTTCTTAAATATATGAGAAAAAAGGCAACTTTACAGATTACCTTTGCAGCTGGAAGTAGAAGACCACATCACATGCATCACTAACATGTTCTGATACTGAAAAAGAGCAAATGTACTATGTAAATCGTATTGTGAAATCTTGAATTTGGGTCTAAAAAAGTATTTTCTTCATTTGTGCAAATCAGTTTAAAGATCGTAAGGGTACAGCTTGTTTGAATTTGTCTTCAAACATCCCTGGTGAGACTCAATAACACTGAATTAATCTTTTCACTTAATGTCCTGGTTTGAGGTAAAAGAGAACCAACTTTCTGTTCAGTAATTTTACTTCTTAGCTAGGCCTCTTCTAACTCTCTGAAATTAACAGCATATTGTGCAGAAAACTGTTTGTTCTTAGAGTGATAAGACCTATGGAGACATGTATTATATAGGATGGTTTAAGTACCTCAAATATCTGTCATATTTTAACTTTTCTTATAATGGACTTTTATATATCCCTCTAATGGCATTTGAAAATCTGCCAAGGAGCTGAAGTGAACTGTATCTCAATAACAACTGACTATACACTCTCATCTGGGAAAAACTTAGCTACTTGAAATCCATGAAGCTGCTTGATTTAAGTCAGAACCGATTAGATTGCTATGCAATTAAAGACTACTATACAATTACACACAGCTGCTTCACACTCTGATTTTGAGCAAAATTGCTAAAATTTCTTTTGAGTTAACCGACAGAGTTGCAGTCCACTATACTTAGAGTTGATTTGTAATCAGCTGCAAGCCTTAGACAAGACACCATTCCTATTGGAAATTATACCCAGTCCTTTAAAACAAAAGGGAACTGTTTTCATTACACCTGTTCATTCCATAAAACCAAAATTCCTATGTTGTAATTTTATCATCTGCATTAATTCAGTCAATCAAGCACACACATTGTGTAGAACACCCAAGAGGTAGTGGTGACCAACAAGGAAAGCACTGAGCTTTGATCTGACCTGGAGGAAAAGGGGGAGAAGTGGGTCCTTCTTTGCTCAGAGGGAAGAGTCTGGGAGCTGGGCATGGCCATGGCGAGCAGCTGGACACAGCATGTCTGGATGGCAGAATGGCAGTGTTTCCATGCACAAGAAACATGTGAAAGGTGCTGTGGTCGTGGCCCTGTGGTAGCTGCCGGAGGTGCCCCTAGCCAGGAAGGAGTTATTAAAACATTTTTAATTGGCCACTCACAGTCCTACAGACTGCTGTTAAAAAAAAACCCACCCAACCCAGAATTGTAATAAATTTCCATTTTGTTGAAGATTTATGCTGCCATTTTCAGACATGTACCTGTTGGGCTGCTGTATGCAGCGTGGCCATGGTAGTCATCTAACCTTGTTCCAGCGCCCACTTTAGAAGGAGAAGACTTGCCTTTTGTACCTGCCGTTTTGTCTCCACTGGTTGCAAAGAGACTCATGAAAAGGTCAAATGTAGATATCTGTGTTTTACCAAATGTAATACCAATACCAAATACCAAACGTTATCTCTTATGTGGGCACCTAAGGCTAACTGCTAAGCTTGTTCACAGCACACAGCTGGCAAACATCTGTAATGTCAATCTTCAGCCAAGCCAACTCTGCGGAGCCTTGTGGTGAGTGTCTCAAACATGCAGAATGTGTGTGCCATCCAACTAATACTTCTGGGGTGGGTCAGGCTTACTCGTCATGGGCCAATCTGCTACTGAGGGGTTTTTTTGCAGGAAATCTGATGTTTCCCAGTGATGTTGGAGCTGTCGCACAGTTGTGACACGCGTGCTGTACACATGTGCTATAGATTTGGCTGATTGCCCTGCACCAATTCACATGTGCATCCGAGATTGACTCGCTAGGGATAGCACACCTCCAGGGCACCCACATGGCTATAGAAAATTTTTGGTGCCCATATGTTTAAAAATGAGGAGGCAGACCAAAGAGAACAAACCTATCTGACTGACAACCTTACTTCTTTCCAGTAGTGAAATCCCTCCCCCACTTATGGTCAGCCTCTGCCTTCCCTACACTGTGCTGGGACGTGCCCGCAAACAGCAGTTCTCCATTCCTGAGAGTAGCCTTTCTGTGGCCAGTTCCTCTCCACTGTCTGCAACTAGAGATAATGCTGGAAATAGCCTTTCAGTCAGGCTAATTACCCTGTAGGCAAGAACCTGCAGCAACGAGCATGGGATGGACATTGGGTCTGGTGCAGAGCAGTTCTGCACGCAGTATTCCTCTTTAACAATCACAGGTTTAAGCTCTTTTAAATTCAAAATTATCTCTTAACCATTGCAGACCAATCGTGCACCACTACACTTGTTTTCAATTTATCTTCCTTCTCCTCTCTCCAACATTACAAAATTGTAAAATAGCTGGTTCCTGTTTCTTAGTTTTTGATTCCATCTTCCCTTTAATCTTTCTTTCACTTCCCAATTCAGACAGTATCCAATGACATACTCTTGAAAAAACACTTGTTCCCTTATTTATTCTGCAGGTAGCTTGATACTGTGCATGTTTTAATGAATGTATTTGGTTTGGTGCCTAGGACAGATAAAGAAGGAGATTTTGACATTAACTCCTTGTCATCAGACATTTTGATATATTGGAAAAGATTTACTGAAGGCAGATTTTATATATTCTACAGTGATGTAGAGAACAAATTCTTGCACATGATTTCCATGGACATGATGTTTACTGCAGGAACATGGAATAGTTTTTCAGTCAGCCTTCTCCAATTAGTGAGGTTTCACCATTTTTGTAAGTGGCATACATGTTTATTCCTCTTCAAACACGTTGGAATATTTCACTTTTGGTTTAGGTAATTTTATTTTAACATAATGATCTTTTAATGACATGAACAGAATAATTCTATTAGGGTTTAAAAATAATATTTTTCTTTTTGAATTGAACAGACACTATCAAAACCAGAAGGACTGGTATTCAATTTCCCATTCATTGCTGCTAACATTTCCATCCTTTTTTTTTGCAAAGTCATGAGAGAACAATTCAAGTCAAGGAACAGAGAAAGCAAAGGGCAGCAAAGGAGTGTGCAACATTAATCTAAACTGAATCCTAATGAAGTCAATGGTAATTTCTCCATGACTACAACGGCTTTGAAACAGGTCCTGAGGGGCAGTTTATAAAGTAATGTAGGTGCCAGCATTTTTGTAAATCCCACTTGATACCTATCTGCAAGTTTAGATAGCTGAATAGTAGTGAATTTCTGCACTATCAGTTATCCTTATGTCTCAGGCAAGGTCAGATGCATTTGCAGCTGCAATCTGTGTTAATTTATAGCGATTATGAGAAGTCATTAAATTCTTTCCTGAAAGTCAGCAGGTGAGTAGTAGTCTCCAACCACTCATCACTGATTTCTGCAAGACAGGTAAAGGCAGCTCAGGAATTTCAAACTACTTGGAACTAGATGCTTTGCTAAGTATAGTCCTAAGCAGGTAGGTGTCTCCTCATGTGTGAGTGCATGATGGGGAGAGAGCGAGCTGAGCAATGTGAGACAGCTCGTAAGAGAAACCTGCAAATGCAGGAAGGACAGCATTGTGGGATAGGGAAGGAGCCAGTTAGAGTCTCTGCATGTCCTGGACAAGAAGATGCTTGTGCTGAGGAAAAGAAAATATCTACAGTGACTGGGACCATCTTTGTTGTGTCCAAGAAAACAAGACCTTGTCCATTCTTATGAATAAAAGCTTGCAGAACAATCAGAATAAGAAAATGCCTGACTCAAACACCAGGTTGTCCCTTTATCTGGGGTAATGTACAAAACTTGGATTTCTGGCTAGTTGTTTGGATTAAGAGGAATTGCATGCATTTTACCAATGCAATATCTAGTAAAGTGTTTATTTGTTCAGTCAGTTCCTTTCCTAGCAGCTGCTGTGGCTTCAAGTGCAATACAGTTACAGTACACTTCCTTCCCTTTTCTTTTCTGAATAACTTTGGAGATCAGTTGTTGTTATCTCCTTTGAGTCTTGATGTTCTCTATACAGTTAGTTTGTCTAATTTCTTGGTCTGGAAATTAACATTTGCTTTCAAGGTAATTTCTACACTTGCTTCTGCCTTTGGTGTGTTTTCAACATGTGCATTTGACCAGGGGAATGTAAGCAGTACCTATTCCGAGAGCAACTCGTTGATCTGTAGCATGGTCTTCGTGAAAGCTCCATGGCCATACCCTGGCTACATAGGGGAGAAAAAATTCGGGTATACACAACATCTGCAAACCACTGGTTTCCCACTGTGAGGAAATCCAGAACTGCAGCCAGACAGGGGGGATCAGTGACCTCCAGCAGGTCCCCAGACCTGGGCAGGGAAGGTAAATAACACATGGTGGAGCACCCCTGCCCCTGACTATAGGTGGAGACAACCTGGGACACATATGGTCTAGATTATTGGTGATGAAAATTACTTTAAGCTTCTGAAGGCCAGGCACCACTTTGTACTTGATGACAGTCTTTTCTTCAGGTGGCCACCCTTGGTTGGCATCCTCCTATGAGTTAGAGTTCACTCACCTCTTGCATGGCATTGCCTCCTGCTGTAATACTTACAGTGGGAGCAGTAAAATTGCTCAGTAGGTCCATTTTTGGAGGATGTTTTTCCCTGGCTGATTGGTATCTTTGTCTATTTTTGTGGGGAGAGACAGTTAAGGCTTTTGTCTGTACTGTAATTTAGAAGGCTGGAGCTGACAGTTTCATTTTAATATTCTGGTACAGTGCTTTTCTGGTTTGCCATGCCTGCTTCATATCATTTTAACCTTTTTTTTCTGTAATAAAGTCAATGTCTGACAAAGGGATTTTGAGTGAATAAGTCTGTGTTTGACGGGCAAGTTTGATTAACCCATTTGTGCAAGTTCCCATTTACCTTAACCGTTCAAGCAGAACCTTGACATAAAACTTTGATGAGGTTCATGATTTTTGTTGGCATGCAATAGACCTTCAAGATGTTCCAGAGTGAATTGCACTGGCAGCTGTCAAATTCTTCCATAAGCCCAGATAAATTTAAGTCTCTAAATACTTTTCGAAATCTGCCTCTAATTGAACGAGGCTCCATGGTTTCTGGATTTAAAACCTGCTGTCAGTTTTTTCTGGATTTAAAACCTGCCCTATTTAAGGGCATATGATGACTGCACTGGTTGGAGCACCTTTTCAAGTTTCATCCCATAGCTCATGTCCATGAAACCCAGGATCATCTATAAATTGCAGTTGGGTGGATCGTGTGAAATCACAGGCGTTTCCTGCGTTACCCTGGCACATACCTTTCCCAACCCAAATGATGAGCACTTATCGGTATAGGAAATGGAAGACAAGCTCAGAAATATTATTTAATGACATCTTATGTTGTAGCAGGATTTGTGATACTAACTCAAACCAGAAAAAACAATACAAAACCAAGCTCAAGATAAAAATCTTGTATGTTCCTTTTTATTTTCTGCTTGGCTAGGGCACTGCTGCTGAGATACTCCTGTTGCCGTAAACCTTCCCCTCACACCCTGAGCAAACACTGAAAAGCAATTCTTTACGCCATTTGTATCAAACCGTAGCTCACATTCAAACCTGTGTGAAGACATCGGCAAAGCAGAATATTTTTAATAGCATGAAAATACTATCCTACGTCCACAGAAAGCAGGTAAGTGCTAACATTCCTCCCATCAGAACGCGAATTTGGTGGAGCTGCTTTGAGTGTCTCCTTCAGTTTGTAATCAGAAGAGTGACGTCCCTCACATTGTCTGAACTGAAAAGGTACAGGAGTGAGCCTGGTTACTGTAGCAGCTGAGTATTTGGTTAAATATTCAGAATACCTGTCTGCACATCAGGTTTATGAACCCTGTTCAATGAGGTAGATATTTGAAATGAGTGAAAACATTTTGTTGTGACAATTTTTCAATGAAACATCCTAATTTTTCATCGCCATCCACATGGAGGTTGGAGTTGCCAAGTGCCACTTACACACCACGCCAGAAGGTATTTGCACAGAACAACACTTTATCCCTAAAAGCGGGGTCTGCAGCTGTCAGATGGGGAGGATGCTGCTGCTAGGAGTAAAGGGAAAATGCTACTGCTTAGCTTTCGCCTCAAATGCAGTCAAAATGCACTGAGAGAACAGAAGCAAAGAGACCATAATGTGACACTGCTGAACTTCTGGCTCCCCAGTGGCCTCAAGGAGGGGTCTGATACAGAAATGGTCTGTCCAGCTGAGGCGATGTGCCTCAGTGCACAAGGTTCCTTCCATTTAAGATCTGAGGTGCCAGAGATGCATTTGGGAGCGGGAAGAGATTAATTTGGATCTCTCTGCTGAATTTGGTGCTTGCATCACAGCTGCAGTTTAAGTTCCCAAGAACTAGCTCTTGGATTTCACTCAGTATGCTGCTTCCTCTGAAATGTAAATTTATGCACCTCAGTACTTTTAAGGATTTCAGCCCAAAGAGTGCTCCTTTAAATTGACTCTGAGATTCCTCTGCTTTGGGAGCAAGCCAGTAAAGTCACGTACATATGCAACAAAGTCTTACGTCTGTGGCTATCGAATATTAACCACAGTCTATGGTATGCAGCTTTTTTATGCTACAGACATCCAATGCATTGAAAGACACGCTAAGAAGTAGGAGCATGCAGTGAGTGCCAAAATTGTCTGCCTTCGCAGTGGTTTTATGCTGTATCTTCTTGAGCAGTTTGCTAGAATATTCATCTCTGACAGGACCTCCCCCGGTTTAGAGCCGACCTGTCTCTTCTTGCAACAAGTCAATAAGGGTTGATACCAGAGCCAACGTGGCTGCTGGGTCACCCTGGGCAGATGTCACTAAACCATGGCCAGATGCTGCTGGCGCTGCCTGGCCCAGGTGGGGAGCTGTGCCAGCTGCCTCTCTCATCCCCCTGGGCTGCCTGTGGGCAGGCTGCCTGCGCCTCTGCCCCTCCTTTCGAAACACCACCCCAGGAAGGACATCACCTGCAGCAGCTGTCCAAGGGATCTACGTCTATTTTCCAGCAGCTTGCTCAGTGACGCCAGGAATTCAAGACGTTACTGAGCCCGACAGCGACCACACCTACCATGAATTTTACTGATGGGTAAGTGGCATCAGCATCAGCCCCAGGGATATATTTAGAAAAACCTTCATCTTAATGAGCAAACAGTTGAGAACAACTTCTGCTGCTGACTCCTGAGTGAGCCTAGGTTAAGCGTATAATTTTTTTACATGAAGATATTTTAGCTGTGCTTACGAAGATGAATACAGTGTTTAAAATACTACTCAATTCACCTACCTGTTCATGGAAAGAGTTGCAGTTTATGTTCCAGAAAGCTCTAAACAAAGTTCATTCTCTATCTCTATAACAAGATTAGAAGACTTGATTTTTGACGGTTTTACTGCAGATGAGATGTTATCCATTTTCAAAGCCCACCACGAAGACTTTTTAAACTTCTGACTTCAGTGTGGACAAACCCAAGGACTCAGACCGTATCCCAGTATTTCAGAGGTTTCTAACCATGGTATGAACAACTGTCACAGAGCAATTTCCCTGTTTCCACTGGAGCCGGTAACACGATGTAGCAGTCCCTTGGTGCATATAGTTCCAGAGGGCTTTGCACTTTCTTAAACAGGCTTTGGAGAAAATCCTAACAAGCTCTTTCTGGCTAGTGTCCAGTGCAGCTAACTGCTATACCATGTCCTTGAAAACAGAGGAATAAGGCCAAGCTGAATATATTCCTCTGGAGAGGATACCTACATTACTTCTCTGCTTCAGCAATTCATGTCCAGCAGATATAGACATCTTTTCTCAGATTAGACATGCTACATGCAGCTGAACATTTTTAGGGCAGAAAGCCACAAATATGCCCATTTCTTGTCCCAGACTGTATCTACAGCAGCATATTTGTTTCGACATGGAGTGAATGCAATTAGAAGCAACTCTCCCACTTGTTTGTCCTTGCTGTGCTTCAGTTCACCATGTGGAATGTTCTTGAAACACATCCCCTGGTTTCCTCTCAGCTGAAACAAAGCTGGAAGATATTATGCAGAAGCACAACTAAGGGGCATTCAGTCTAAGGACTACTACAGCATCTCTCTAAAATAAACTTCTCTAAAATGCATATAATGTGGACAGCCAACTGTTTTGCTCTCCAAATTATTCCTCTTGTGCCAGACTATGTACCAATGTGACCGATCAGTCAGTATAAGCAATGCTAAATACTGCCCACAAAAACAGCCCAAGATAATATTCATTCTTTTAATGCAATCTTTTTAACCTTGGGAGGGAAAAACTTATTAAACTGGTAAACAACTAGAATCCCTGATATTTATAAAGTAGCTAACAGTTTTTCCTGTGACCTTTTTATAAATGCATGCTTTGTGTAATTAAAAATGATCTAGAATGTGATTATTAGAACTATAGGACAGAATAATCATATTACTGCCGTTATTAACGGGCCATTCATCCAGCTGTTCTCTCTTGAGAAAACCTATTCAGACTGTTTTTTCCCTGAAATAAAATGGCTGCATCCAATACTATCTGTTTTGCTTGCTCTTCATGATCCTCATGGACCAGAAATCTTCTATTACTATGTACTGTAGAAGCAGAAATTATCAGTTCCTTCCCAGTCTTTCACTGAAGCTTGAAGGTTTTAACAATAAATGGAAATAAATTATAATGCTGTCACTTTGATACTTGCCTATATTCATATCAAAGCAGTTTCTGATTACATCTTTCAGAAGTTCACAGATCCTAAAGAGTAACCTTAACCATAATATGTCGGGTCATTCCTATCCTATTATTCCTTTTTTTTTTTTTTAAACTTAACAGAATTAGGGAAATTTCATCTCTAGCAATCCACAGAAAGTACCCAAGGGTTTTTCATCTCCCATTGCTGCACTAGGACTAAATGTCAGCAGTGTTGTTTGCACTACGAAGAGTTTACTCTGGGAATTCTACTTACAGGAGCTCTGTATGAGCGGGAACTGCTACTACAACAATCCCCATGGGAAAAAAAATTGGTTCAGGAGATGGGGATTTTGCAGATTGCACTGATTCAAACATTCTTTCTTTACCAGAGCACCCTTCCATCTGCTCTCCTCGGGAACAGAACTTTACTTTTGCTTAACTAAATAAAGAGCATTCATCGATGGGATTTAAATATACTGTTTAATATGGAGGCTCTTGATCTAAGCAGGCATTATCTGAGGTGCTATAATGCTCATTTTGTATGTGAGTCATGCATAGATAACACTTCCATCCAAACACTTGCTGGCTTTGTGAAAACCTTTAACAAATTAAACACTTGAATTTTTACCAGCCCTTCTCGAACTGTTGCACCAGCCATCTGGCCTCATAGCATGCCCCAGTGGACTGTGCCTTACATTTAATTGTTTAAGGAATGAAATAGCTTTTGAAAAAATTCTTGCAGAGTTTGACCTTTCTGGATGAAGTTATCTTTAAGTTTTGAGAAAAAAATACACTGACAGCATCTAAACCTCACTCGATCTTTTTCTTTTCTAGAATCTTCAAAATTATTAAATCTTCCATGTTATGTTTTTGAAGACCTGTCTGAACATCACTCAAAAACTCTGTTTCCATAAAAGAGTCAGGCTTTTTCATTCTGGGATCAACTTTATGAAACAACCCAACTTCATTTTCTTTCAAAGTGTTAATTATCTCACAGAAATTAATTTGCAAGATGTTACCTTTGTGACAAGATAAGACTAGTCTGTTAGAATTTGTTGGGGAAAATATCCATTTAAACTTGTGAAAAGGTGATGAGTTGAGACTTCCGTACACTTGCTAGGACAAAAACACGGACTATTATTTTATCTGTTCTTAGACTGCAGCATGCCTGAACTCGCAACGCACTGGGTCTGAGCTTCAAAAGCCTCACATTCATTAACTCTGATCAGTTTAAACTCAGATCAGTTAATAAGCTTTGGGGAAATTACCTGATTGAATTTGTCTCCAAATTGTGTTAGTCAGGCTTCGAATGGCACTGAATTCCATCTTTGTGATTTCAAATATTTAAATCGTCTGTCAAACCGTATATTGGATTTTACTTGTAGTTTTGCATTACAAGAAACTAGAAATCTGGAATTATTAGACTCGAGCCACAACAGGCAGGACTCACATCTCAGCTGGCATTTACGGAACACCTCCCTCGCCTGAAGGTTTTCAACTTGTTTTGGAACACATTTTCTGCATGTGGAGACAACCATCCAAGCAGCAATCCTCCTGAGGAATCAGCATTCAAAGGAAACCACTTCAAATTTTTACCGGGCAATGGAAAGATAAGGGAAAGACGTACATTTTTAAAGCATCTCAATAACCTAACACATCTTGGTACATCCCACATTAAACAGGCAACAATCCCCACTGATGCGTACTTACTATGCTAGTTGTGAAAAGCAACAAAGTGAAAACCTTCGACTTAACACCCTTCAGAGCATTTATTCATGTGAAGCTGAATGAGCAGAGTTTTGGCCTTATCATGATTACTGATGCTTCACCTGGAGATTCCTGGCTCACAGGATTAACAGGATTTCAGAGATTTTTGTGGGGTGTGCTGTTGAAAAAGGCTGTCCTTGGTGCCTTGGTCATGCTAAGAGAGTCAGTCAGTCTGCAAGGCTTGAAAAGACATACAGTGAAAAGGCAAACTGACAAAATAATGACTTCATCAAGTGGACACAGACTGCTAACACCTTTGTACCACAGGCAGCAATCACAGTCCACTGTGCAGCTCCATACAAGCATATAAACAATAACCCTGCGGGGGTCCTACCTGGCAGACCGTTGTACGTGGAGGAGATAGCGACCCACGTAGCAGTTGAGCTGAGCAGTGCAGGCTTGTGCTACACCATGCTGTACTATACATATGATGGCCTTGTGGACTGTACTGTGCCACCCACATCCCTTGCTGTAGGATAAACACAGCTGGCTAGTTGTAACCGAAGAGCCTGTAAGCAGCACCCACTTGTCACCCGCAATGATGCCACCAGCACGTCCTTGATTGTATCTTGAAGCAAAGCAATGTGTTTTCATATAAACACCCTTTTGCACCACAGTAAAAATGATGAATAGAGCTGCTTTGCTTATAAGAAAATCCTATAAAAACTCTAAAGACAACAAGCTGGTGGACCTCACCACGCATGGGGACTCTGGGCAGCGTGCCATGCCATGGCCAGAAGGCTGTCTGATGCTGTACCATTTTGGGGTCCCCAGTGTCAGAAGGGACATAAGATGTTATAACTTGTTACCACTTTTTCTGGGACATTAATAACATGGTTAACTTCTATGGGAGTGCTTGTGCCTTTCTTACCATGATCCAAAAAGAACCAGCACCTCCTGGGGCCAAACAGACACTATCTATGCTGGTCTGCAGAGATTCAGTTGATTTTCTATTTGCTGTTATTAGCATCGTTGTGACAGCAATCACAGAACATTTATTTTACTGGGATGTTCACTACACCTGCTGCTCTTGTCCAGCGAGGTGCCTGACTGTACGTCCATGGCTGCACAAAACATTCCCCGTAGCACGCACATTGCGTAGGACGCCCAAGAGGCAGCAGCGACCGAGCTTCACTGGTCTTTGATCTGGCCTAGAGGAAAAAGGAGCAGCCAGTTCTGCTGTGCCCAGAGGGAAGGTCCTGGGAGCTGGGAACAGCACGAGCAGGCAGCAGAAAGGCAACGCTTGCCCCCACGTTTGGGACAATGCACCCGGCTGCTGCTTAAGAGAGATACAGGGAAAGGCATCACCTTAAGGTTCAAAGAAATTTCTACTTTTAAGAGTGTTTATTGCTTGTGTGTAGGACATTTGTTTGTTCATTCTGAGTGACCCAGGAGTACTCTCTAAGCCTCTCTACCCTTTGTCTTAATCATCTGTGCAATGCAGATAATGAGAATTGCTTTGCAAATCATTTTGTATCTGTAAAGTGCTTTGAGATAACGAGATGAAAGACACAAAGAGCCTCATCTTGCCAAGGGGAGATCTGTTGGGATATCCCAGTACAGACACAGTCAATATTCAAGCTATTAAAATTATTGACAAGATATTGATCATTTCAGGTGATTCTGCCCTTCTCACATTGGCTGCAAGCAATAATTAGGACTGTTTTCTCAGGTTTGCTCTCCCCATGGACCTTAGTATTCAGCCGTGTCAGCTATGGCTTTGTCTGCTTCTCTTCCTTATGTGAAACTATCATAGAAGTTGGCTGATCACATACTCAGGCACAATAAAGTTAATTACTTCCAGCCCAACTGAGGGGAATCCTCAAAGGTGCCCCAGCAGATGATCTTTAGAGCAGCAGCCAACTATGGGAGCTGAATTCACAGTCTTCAGCCAAGTTTCTCCTACAGGGCATGGGACAGAGAAAGGCATCATATGCCAAGGAGTAGGAGATGTGCCTTGGGAGAGAGGCATGCTTGCAATCCTAGCTACCTTCTGCAATTTATGCATCTAACCACCAGTCTTAGGAGATACTCATGTGTTTATGTCTGTTGAGCTGAATACAACAGGGCCAGGATAGATGCCTGTCCTCATGCCAGTGGCAAAACCAATGAAAAATATTTTGTTCTGTTTCTTTTCTGATTAGAGGGTGGGATTATGCATGGTTAGTGAATTGCAGTTAGTCACTTCAGAATGATTTTTTTTTTTTTTTCATCCTTAGTTCTTGGTCTTCTTTCCCTACTCAGGATCTGTTGCAAATCCTATGGCTTGTGAATTTGCCCTTAAGCGAACAGTCGTGTCTAGCCAAGTGGAAGAGACACTCAGAGCTTTCATTCAAATTTATGCTGAAATCCACATGCAGTGGGAACAGCTTGTCTCACAGAGGAGCAAATTATTGCCCTGACTATCTGGGAGGGAAGGAAACAAATATTCAGCCTCCTTTTGTAGCAGAAAAACCTTGCACACACGCTGCTGTCACATCCTGGAGTATTGCATCCAGCATTTGGTTGTGAGTTATTTAAACCTCTGGGCGTTGGCTTGTATTCAAAGACTTGCCTTTTCTTGAGTGATCTGAATACATTTCCTTGGTGCAAATTCTCTGTTTCAAGCTTCCTCCTGAAAGCTAGAGACTGCTTTCTTCTTAGTGCTGTCCTGGGTCTAGTGTTGCTTAGGCATAGCCATTCCTTGAATCCCACTGAAGCTGTGACCTTCCCAGCTCTGTGGGTAACATACCACGATCTCAGCAATGATGGAAACATCCCACTCTTTTCACTAAAAAAGCAAGATGAAAAATAGTATACATCAGCAGAAATCATCCCGCTCCCAGAAGGTGAAGCCCCTCCATCCCTCCTTAGGCATCTCTTAGTCTCTTGTTGCTCAGGTAAGTAGACAGAAAGCCCATGGATTGCACTGTCTGACACCTCAGAGCTAAGCAGTCAGCTTCTCGGGCTCTAAAATCCTGTCTGCTTCTTGTGTTCTCCCAGCTTATGTGTCTCTGTCTCTTGTATAAGGCTTTTATAAACAACTTGGTGAGCTGCATCCTCACTGATGGACTCACTAATGATACAGCCATTTTCAGGGTAAGTGCTATGAAAATAACTTCATAACATCAAACATAATCATAAGCAATATAATTTCCCAAATGCCACCAAAACTGAGACTGGAACAAGTTTCAGCCATTTAAGCATCTGGGTACTTCCTTTCTCTAAATAGCTTGTCCAAGGGAAGAAAAAGAAAAGGAGCTGTTAAAGCTTTCTGAGGCTAGTGGGAATAAATTATGTATCTGTAGTTATGTACAAAGCTACAGGCTTTTTGCATAAAAGAAATAAAATTTATTTATAGTTTTATTTATAATATTTAGTATGGGCATTTCAAAGTCATGCTTATTTGCTAGCTTTTCACTGGAAAATTGTCAGCATTGCACTGGAGAACAATATTTTAAATAATCAGTGAAGTTTCTAGAGCTAGAGTTTCTAGAGCTAGAGTTTCTAGTTCATTGTGTACTCTGTTTTTAAGACCTATGAGACCAATATACATAAATGTACACATACATATGGAAAGCTTGAGGCTGGGGCTCACTGGACCTTATATATATGTACATAAATATTTTAGGAACTGAGCAGAGAGGCGTGGGGTTTTGTGGGCTCAGTGCTCAGATCATTTCCTCTCCTTTGTGTTTTTACCTCCTGAATGGGTCACCAGCTTTGTGTTCTTTCCTGGCACAACAGCTCATCATGCCGCTATGTCCCACTTGGCCATATTTTGTCATTAGAACTAATATTGCTACACCAGGTAAGTACAGAAATAACTCTATTAAAATCAGTGTGGTTTCCAGTTACTCCAGGACAAACATGAGAAAACCACAAATCACTTCTGTCTACACACTGGCCCCTCTGGATCAGTTGATCAGTAGATGACAGCTTCCATTTTTGCCATTATGATGTATATATCTTTTGCTAACTTTTATTGGAACAACATCTTTTATGGCAGGGAGATGAAGAGGATGAGTGTTTTCATTTTTTTAAAGCACATGCAATGCTGCCAAGAACTTGAGAAATCAGAGACGGAGTCTGCTCTTCCTTAACACCAATTTTATTCACACATAGCTTTGTGTATGTGTCATTGGAATTAAGCTCACAGTTCCTGACTGGAAAATCATTACTCTTCTGGAAAAAATATTTTATAAAAATGTATGCTTTTTAGTATTACGCAAGCTGGGATTGCCTTATGAAGTCTCCCAGGTAACCCTGCCAGGGTTAAAAGCATAAGAACTTTCCAATATTTCTTAAAAGTGTATTTGTTTAGACAACACTGTAGTTGAATCAAATAGAGTGCTGCCATTGAGGCATAGTAGTCTTGCTTTATGAATATTTTTCATCTTTGTTTCAGACTATTCTAAAATTCAAATGCTTTTATTAACTATTTTGATATGCTTGGTTGTTATTGATATTTTTTAAATCCAGTTTTATTGCATTCTAGTTGAAGAGCACAATCTTCTCTGTGGTCACACCAGTTGAATAGCTATCATGTTACCACTTAATCACAATTGTAATGGTGATCTTTTGATAGCCATTTAATAGTCCTTTCCTCTCTTTCATCTCACATTCTTCCCCTTTTTCTTCTTTGTATGTTTCTGTATCTGAATCTTGCTTACAAGATTTTAGTAGCTTCTTTCTAACGGTATGCATGTATTATTTTGGATAGTAATGTTCTTAAACATTTCCTAATTTGGGGAGCTTTGTCTTTTCTTGTAAGTATTTTTGTGCTTCAAAACACTATTGTAATTTGGAGACTGGTACATCTCTCTTTCCATGATACTTAATCTTCCATCCAGAAAAAGGAAATGAAGCAAAGCTGACCAGGGAAATAAAGATGTCTGAATTGTGGTGCTACAAACCTGATCTGACATATTCAATGAGACTTTTTACTGTCTTCAGATGGTTTTGGAACATTATAATAGCAATACAAAAACATTCCCATATGCAAACATATAAAAGTAACAAAAGTCTGATCAGTCGTTCAGAGAGATGAAAGATTTCTATCATTTTCATCTTCCATTAGCAATAAATCCTACTTCCGTTTAGTAGTCTCTATTGTCTGTACTGTTGGTATTTATGTAGAGAAGCATTTAATTTCTCTACAGTAGCAATGAAAACTCAGATGAACTCTGCAATGTTTGTGCTTCAAAGACCTTCCATGAATTCAAATTGAATTGCTAGCCTCTCTGTTTTAAGTTGTTTGTATGGAATAGCAAAACTGCGGTACACAAATGTCTTAGAAAATATCTCAGTCAATGACTACATGTATTTATGATATCACTTCTTTAAATCTAGTGCTAAGTACCTGTTAACAGCAAAATTTAATTCTCTTTTTTAAAGAAACTTGAATGCCTCACTCACAAGTCTGTTATGAATTGTACTTTGATATTTCCAAAATTCTGGCAGAGCCGAAGTATCTAAAATGCCACCACTTAATGTTGTAACGAACAACGCCTCTGTCATTCTTGGCTGTAGTATGCATCACCTGGAAGGAGAGCATGGAGATGCAGCTGATTCTTTCCAGGGCCTGGACAAGCTGATGAAAATAACGCTAGACAAGAACCACTATCCAAAGGCAATTGAAACGCCTCATGATTTATGCAAGAAAATGGCGGAAAGTGAAGATGAATCTTTTGCTAACTTAGCAAATCCTAGGGAATTGCTGGCTGATGAAAAATGTTTGTGTAAAATACCAGCTGGCTTTCCATTTCCTTTAACCACTGTGAATTTGAGAAATAATTGTGCATTTTCTGTCAGCAGCATTTCGTTCAGCGCTTGCACAGTGGCAGAGCTCTACTTGGATGAGAATCAGCTTTACAATAATCCCTGCAGAAAACCTTTCAACATCCCCCCCCACCAAAAAAAAAAAAAAAAAAAAAAAACAAACCACAAAACAAACAACAAAAAAATCCTATCAGAGTGCTGCTTCTTCCACTCCTCATGACCACAGCTCTCCGTGGGGAGCCTCCTGGGAGGCTGAAGCAAACGGACCCTCCTTGGGGACCTGCGCCCGGGGGCCAGGAGCGGCCACCCCCGGGCAGGGCTGGGGGGGACCCACGCGGAGGCAGGAGCTGTCCAAGGTGCCGCCCGGGCACGGCCGCCCAAAGCCTCTCGCCGGTACCCATGGAAGGGGTGGCATTGCAGCCTCCCTCCAACCACACCTCCCAGCTGGCTTTATGGCTAAAATCTGCTCCTCCTGAATTCAAAAATACGCTCTGGGGTGAGTTTTTACTCTGTGCCATTGATAGCTTCTTGACTCTTGACTCATCTTTTCATCACAGCAGAAAAGTTCAATCTCAGGTGTATAAACATGTCTGACAACTCCTGTAACCTGCTTCCCTCCAGTAGTTGTATTTAAGAGGTTTGATGTTCAAGGACCTTATAATGAACAGCTAAAGCCCTTCAGAAATCTTAAAAATCTTCCCACCTGCAGTTTTGGAGTCCTATTTATAAGGTGAGTTGATCTCAGTCTTTCACTAAGTTAAGTACAATTTCTTTGTCTGGCAGCAGAATATCACCTTTATCACAGGGTAGCAACAACAGTACTATTAGGAGGAAATCAGACAAAACCAGATACAGACCTGGAGTAAATAATATGCCCTTGCCAGAAGATAAGCCCAGCAATGATACATCTTTGCTGAAAACTCAGTGCAATATTTTTGATAAATCCTTCAAAGTTCAAACAGCGTTTTTCTTCGCTGACAAACAGAAATTGAAGGTGTTTCGAGAATATTGTGTTTGAATTTGTCTTTTATTAGCATTAGCCAAGCTCTGAATGGTACTAATTTTATCTTCCAACCTAATTTGAAATATTTAGATTTCTCCAGTCATAAACTGGACTTAGTTTCTCATTGTGCTTTTCATGAACCACCTACTTTAAAGGCATTGGATCATGGTGAAAATAAGCAATACTCTACTGTGGCAGGGATAACACATAAGTTGAGTTTTATCTATCTCTTTTTTTAAGACCTTGGAAGCAACAAAACAGAATTTAAGGAGGTCTACCTCAAGTGTATGCATGTGAATAAGGAAGTGCCAAGAAGACAGAATGATGGTAGAAGCTCTCACACTTTTTTGGAAATCATGTGTGGATGTCTCTCTGAAGTCCTATACACTAATGCCCACAGCATGGGTAACAAAAGGAAGAGTCAGAGGTCTGTGTATAGTTGAAGGGTTACAACCTCATCACAATGATAGAGATGTGGGGGGACAGCTCATACAACTGGAATGCTGTGATCTTGGATACAGGCTTTTTGGGAAAGACAGGCCAGGATGGTGAGGTGGCGGTTATTCTTTATGTGTGAAATCATGATGAGCAAGCTGAGAGCAAGCAAGTCAATACAAGTGTCCTGGTTTGAGCTAAAACAGAAACAATTTTCTGTTCAGTAACTTTACTTTTCACTAAGCTTCTTCTGACTAACTCTCTGAAATTAATAGCATATTCTTCAGACAGTATCTGCTACTAGCAGATAAGGTCTGATGTTTATAGTGAATACCAAGGGTTGGGATGCAGAGAGGCTCTCGCTTATACTTATTGCTATAACAACCAAGGTCAGCTAACTTTGTTGTGTACCAAGTTGGAGGGTCAGAAGCGGAAAAGCATAGAGGAGTTGCACCTGCAGGGAGGAGCAGACAGGACAAGTGACCCCAAACTGACCAACGGGGTATTCCATCCTATCTGCATCATGCTCAGTATAAAATCTGAAGGATCAAAGGGGTCAGCCTCTTTAATGGCCAGTGTCTGAGAAGGACTGTCTGTTTTTCTGCCTTTCATCCTAATCTGTGCGTTCCTGAATCCAGTTCCTGAGTTCAGCTCCTGTCCATTGTTGAGTCCAGTCTGGGACTTTCCCAGTGCCTGCCTGTGATGTGATTGTCACCCTGGGAGCTTGATACTGGTTTTGTACATATAGCATATCTTTCGTTATTTTCTTATTAATATTATCATCTTTATCTTTTTATTAATTTATTATTAATATTTCATTAAAGTAGTTTAGTTTCTTTTAAACTCATAAGCCTCTCTCTCATTTTTCTCTCCTTTCCTCTGAAGGGAGATGCTCTGCCTTCTCTGAAGGGGAGAGAGTTAAAAGAGAGCACCTGTCATTCCTTTTAGTGGCCAGCCCAGCCTAAGCCATGACACAAGTTATCCCAGCTTACTGATGGACTTTTTTGTGTTGCCAGCAGTGTAATATATGTCTGTTTTTACAGACACATCCATAAAGCAAGCAACCTTCCTGTCTAATAATTTAAATTATTTAGTGTAACTGGGTTTCAAAGGGAACCTTTCTGAATGTGTCTGTGCAATTCCTGATTCCTCAAAATGGCTGTATATAAATATTAAAAGTAATCATTCCATGACTGGCAACTGATCTCATCTATGCAATACTAGAACATTAGGTAGGTTAGAGCATAGTGAACACAGACCTACATGCCTGGAAGAGGTTTCAGCAGTATGTTGCTTTTCCTCTTATTATTTGACTGCTATGATAGCCCTGCCTGACAAAGTCCTTGGCTCTGCATCCATGGCCACACAAAACACTCCCTACAACACACACACTGCACAGGACACCCAAGAGGCAGTGGTGACCAACAGAGAAAGCACCAAGTTTCAATCTGGTCTGGAGGAAAGGTTTTCCTGCCATGCCTGGAGGACAGGGTCTGGGAAGAGAGCAAGGCTGAGGGCCTTTTCTGGCAGAGTCTAGAAACAGCAGGGCGCAGAGAAAATAGCAGCTAGTACAGCAGATTTTATACAGACTTCATTGAGTGATGGGACAGAAAAATCAACCTTTGCCTTAGAAACTGCTTTATCAGCATGGAGAAATTGCCTGAATTGTGAAGGCAGCTGTAATTTCATTGGAAAGTAGCATTTGTATTGAAAAGACTGCAGAAGTTTGGAAGAGTCAGAAACTATAAAGCTTGGCCTGATTTTATGAGAAGTGTTATAATATAATACTAATAGAAGATTGTATCCATAAATGTTAGAATATACTGGTGATTTGGGGAAAAGTTTTCTCAACACTCTACAGCTAAAAATAAATATTACAGATTTACACAGCTTAAATAGTTATGATATCACTTTCCAGTGGAAATCCTAAATGCATTTTGTCTTTGTCTATCATTCAATTAATTTATTCTTCCTCTTTCATTAGCCATTTTGAAGTAATTTTTTACAGTTAGAATCGTTCCCTGTCCACCAAAGTACTCAACCACCTGCTTGTCTTTCAGTACATTTTCCTGTCTAATGGAAACTGGATTTGTATTTTCTCTTGTTTAATTCCCTGAAGGCACAAAAGCAGCGGTTGAAGTTCAGACTTTTCATGGCTCATATCACCAGCTAAGTATCATTTATTTAAAGTGATTGGAATAGAGCTATTTAATAATAGACAAGAAATACAGAGGAAGCACACAAGGAGGCACTTAGGGGCTTCATCAACAGACATGGATTTGCTCCTTAGAATATTAATTGTGTTAGAGGAATACAATATTTTTTTCATTAGGGCGACACTTCTCTCTTCCCCAAAGAGATATTAATATTCCTAAAACTAATCTTTCTTTTTCCCTTTTCCCCTTTCTTGATGATAACCTTATAGACTTCAAAGCTGAATTGAAGGAAAGAAAAAATAATTTCCGTGTAAAATCAACTTCTTTGTGCTTGTCTTCTTTGAACTTAGTGGAAAATCTGCCTGCAATTGCAAAGGCACAAGTGGATTAGCTGGGACAGTTACAGGTATGTGCTTTTGGAGACTATTTTAATTAAATAATGCATATAACATAGGCTGCTGCTAAACTATTACATTTCCAGAGGGACTTTAGTTTTCTGCTAATTAGAATGGTTAGCCCATTAATTTCTTTTTCACAAGCAGAAAATTCTCTCATGTGGCGTTTTAAATTCTTATGTTGGCTCCCCTAGAGTCGGAGAGACAAGCTTTTCCACAAGGACAAGACCCTAATGTTTGGGAGCACGACCATCTCCATTGACTATAAGGGGAGCCTGAGAATTTGAGCAGCTACCCTTGATCTTAAAACCAGTGAGTGTGAATATTCCTGCTGCCACTTCGCTGCCTGCTTCAGATCCTTACATTATATAAGGTGTTGTCTTTCCAACTCCATCATCCCAAACTGAGTTCATTCCCAAACTATTCATAAGAAAAGAGATTTTCAAAGTTTCCTGCTTCCCAAAGGCTCCCTGGAAAATCTGAACCAGGCCACACAGAGAAAATTCAGCTTAAGATTAGAAAAAAAACAATGATAACTTTGAAAGTGATTTAAGAGTGATGAAATAATGCAGTAAATCCCCACTTCCCTCAGCTATGTGGAATTAAAGCCATGCAATTGGGACTTAAATTGAAAAATTTCTTAAAAGACTTAATTAAGTGGTTTTTTTCTGCCATTTTTCTCCTTATAGTTTGAGCAGTGCAGAAACAGGCTTATACATTGCAAAAAAAAATAGGAAATGTTAAGTAATTAGTCCCAAATATGGAAAATTTGTCAAATGTTGAAACCTTTTATAAAATGAAAAATCTGGAAAAAACTATTACAAATTTTAATGAAATAATTTATCATTTAAGTGTTTAATTTTAAATTCAGTCTTTATAAAACAAAACTGATGAACGATTTTAAAATAAAATTTCAGTTTGATGTCAGAATGTGAAATGATTTAGTTCTTAAAATTTCAGATGTGTCACATCTACAGCATCAAGGCTTTTTTCTAAACATTGTCAGTAAAAGTATTTGTCAAAACTACAACATTTTCACTATCTATTTTCACCATCCATTTAAATTTAACAAAAAGACTGTTTCAACAGAGAATTTAACTCTTCCAGATTCAGGGAGTTTCCACAAGTAGTTTCATATTTTATTTTCGTTTCCTCGCTATTAAGGAGGTGGTAAAAGTAGACCAAGTGTCGTTATTTACATACTCTTTCTATCTTTTGTTCTGGTGATGTTTAATGAAAGCTTGAGAAATCAGAAACTTTCTGACTAACGTTTGCTGTGAGGTGTCACAACTGATATACGGTAGAAAGAGAACATTCTCCAGCAGTTACCGGTGCATTTGCAATCTGCAAAGAGATTGTTGAAGTTTACAGCCCAATGAGTTAAAACTAACGTGATTGCATATCTTTCTTTAACTATTAGCCAGAATGGAGCATTGGATTGGGGATCCTTGAGCAGGATTTGCTCTGTGATGCCGTTAGTTACAGTAGGCTACGCATCAGCAGTATGTTCACTTCAAGGGAGTTCGTTCCTTTTTCAGCGCAGATGTCTTCCCTCTGGTGGACTGTCTGGAATGAAAGGCTTCTGTCACAAAATCCATGCTCCTGTGACCGGCAGAAAGTTCTTTTTGTGATTGATTCTTTTCATTTCTTATTTTTAATTATGGTTATAGGGCAGTTCAATAATGCATGCTACTCAATGTAGGCCTGTGACACTAAAAAAGATAAAATCTATTTCTATAAGCATCACTAATAGTAACCAGGTAATGAAACAGGTAATGGAAAGATCTATGCAGACAAAGCCATTTTTTGGACACACCAGTACTGTCATGCTAGCCCTTAAAAATCCAGAACTCTACTGCATATTCTTCAGTACCATCTACTGGTACAGTGTCATAATGTGCAGTTTTCTTATATACATTTTTGTTAAAAAGCTGAACAGACTTTTGGTTTTGCTTTTTAACAGTCTTTTTATGAACAGCAACTTCAGAAAAATTATGATTTTGAAACACACAGAAGGAGTTTTCATGTACAAAACCATGTGTTCATGATTTCAGGTCCTTAGTGATAATATATTTCTATTGCCCTGTTCCTATTTTGCATTTGCTGTCTTATCATGCTTTTAAAGGCAGTGAGATTTACAAGGACATCCAGGCAACTTAAGAAATACTTTTCACATCAGAGAAAAGTAAGTAAAATACAGATTTAGCAAATATCATTTGCCTTCCTTGTGTTTTACTTGCCCCAGAAGCAGAGCTTCGCCCTCTTTTTGAAAGGCTGTTTTGACTATGTAATTGCTTTGTGAATTCCACATCGCTCCCTCAGCCACTTAGGAAAAGAAAAGCATTTCATATTAAAGGCCATCAAAAACCAGAAATACTCCACAACAATGTAGACTGCCAGGTTTTTATACTTTAACATAAATCCTTTATCATAAGTGGCAAAAGAAGTGTGTAAAGTACATCAATATGTGTAAAAAAAAAAAAAAAAAAAAAATCCCTCAAATCTGCTAGCAACTGATGAGCTAACATTATTTTTACTTATGTTTTAATGTGACAAACTCCCATCAGAACAAATTTTAAAGTCAGTCAGGGGAAATTCCCTCTAGATATGGCATAAAAGCTGACTAATTTCTTCACAGTACAGGCCAGAAATATACAGCTAGAAATATCACAAAGAAACAAAATTAGAAAGTGGTGGTTAAGTCTTCAAGATTTTGAAAATGCCAAAATTAGAAATGGCTTTACAGTTTCATCTTTGCTCATTGCGCCAGGCAACATTGCTGCTAAGCCACAAGGAGTCATTTCTCTTCCACACTTCCCAGTGCCCTGGTTTCAGCTGGGATAGAGTTAATTTTCTTCCTAGTAGCTGCTGTGTTTTGGATTTAGTATGAGAATAATGTTGATAACACATATTGTTTTAGTTGATGCTAAGTAATGTTTACATTAGTCAAGGACTTTTTCAGCTTCCCAAAGAAGCTGAGAGGGAGCATAGGGAGGACAAGTTGGACAAAGAAATATTCCATACCATAGATGTCATGCTCAGTACATAAATGGGGGTTGGCTGGGGAGCAGGAATATGTGGTCACTGCTTGGGAACGGGCTGGGCAACCGATCATTGGGTGGTGAGAACAACTTGTGTTGTGTCACTTTATATATTCTTTTACTATTACTACTACTACTACCACCACCACCACCACCACCACCACTACTACTATTATTACCTCTTCCGTTACTGTTCTATTAAACTGTGTTTATCTCAACCCATGAGTTTTTTACCCCTCCTTTTCTCCCTCTTCTCCCTACCCTACTGGGGCAGAAGTGAGTAAGAGGCTGCATGGTCCTAATTGCCAGGTGGGGTTAAACCTGGACACCCAGGTTCAACCATCCCATTTCACCAAACACCATCACACCCCCCAGGCGCAGGTTCCTTTCCCATCCCCACCCCCAGGCTCACCTGAATCACGTAGCTTGCCCTTTTGTTGGGCACGTTACACCCTGCAGCTCTGGTCTTCTTTCATGAGAAGGAGAAAAGGCATGTGCTGGAACCACATCAGTATTGTAATCCAGGTAACAAAGCTAGGAGACTGGAAAGCTGTCAGTATTTCTCGACTCAGGCAAAATAACAGAGCAAAATGCTTTTTGGAGATGACCAACCTGGTGTTATGGACAGCTTGTCATGCCATGTTGGGGCTACAAGAGGAAGACACTATGTGGGACATGCAGCTGCTTTGTCTAAGCACACACATGAGCTTTGCGTGTACCTGCCAGACCATGGAAGTACCATGACCAGACCAGATGACCTCTTCTGGATGATGGAAGAGTTTAAGGTAAGGTGGTCATTCAGAGGGAGAAAAAGAAAGAAAATGGAAGATTTTCAGGGAAATGTGCCTGAATTTTTGTTTTGGAAGGTATTAGACAGAGCCATTTCCGACTGGGAAGTTAAAGTGATTGTTTCCTCACCTGCATATGTAGTCTGCAGCTGGGCTATGGAGATGGGGAACTAGCCCAGCCTGGCAGGATGCCACATTTTGACAGCGGGTGGCTAGCAGGGACTGCAGAACTGCCAGGAGAAGAAGAAGATGTTTACGGAAGTGTCTCAGCCCAGTACTAAATACCACAACATGTAAAAATGATGGAGCTCCTTCCTGTGTACCTGTAGGCTACCAATGCTATCTGGAAATTTCCTATTTGATATGTTACAAATCCTGAGGTAACCAGCAGCAGTTGTTGTCAACAAGAAGCTTGAAAGCAGAGGTAATAGATATTCATGACAGGGTTATAAAAGTGCTTTTCAGCTTATTGCCATAAGGAACATACATACCTGAAGAAGACCTGTTCTAGTCAGAGCACAGGGTGTCCAGCCAGCTATGGCACCTTAAGGAGAATGTGCATCCAGACTTAACCCTCTGGAGCCACTGGTGTTTGTGCCAGGGCATGGATGATGCCCTAAAAACACAAGTGTGCTCGTCGCCCTGATGATGAGATGTGTTCCTGGAAAGGGCTATGAACTCACCTCTGGTAGATTTTAACACTGGCAAATGCCATCTACAGGGGAGGCCCCAGAATTCAAAGGCAGAGGCTCTGCTTCATACTGAAGGGTTTTCCCATGACTGCTGGGTTATGCACTCCCCCTCCACTTAAACAGCAACATGGGTTATCCTGCCTTCCCACTGCCACCTGTACATTGGCAGAACAGGAATGTGCTGGAAGTCTGGGGCCACTTGAAGAGAAAACTGAGGATTAAACACTGAATGGGGACTTACAAAGTACTGTCCAGCTTCCCCACGGTGAGAGGGGAGAGAGGGAGGATCTGCCAACAAGGGGAACTTCAGATGGCTGCAGAGGGTGGCTTCTCTGCAGCCAAACTGAAAATCTGCTTGTGGCCGGAGGCAGGTAAAAACAGCCACCTCCAGCTTGGATCCAGAAGCTGCCCAAAGCCTGCAGCTGTGCACCACGGTTACTGATCCTGAGCAGGATGCACGTCAGCATGGGCTTGCATGGCCAAGAAGGTGTGTGGGCACACCGCACATGGAGATGCTGGTGGGCATCTCCCACAGAGGGAGCGTCTGTGGCCTGGTGGCAGCTCTGCAGCCAGGGAAGAGGCAGAAAACGCTGCAGCCAAACATTGATCAGTCTCTACTGTCACTGTAGACCTCTTTAAGGGCTATAATATGGACAAAGTTAGCAATAGGCCTCAGGGTGATTCATCTGGCAAGCTTCAAATCCCTGCCAACAGGGTGAATGGTGACAGAGAATCTCAACTAAAAGACTTAGTATCATGTATCTGCTTTAACCCCGTTCTTGGGAATGAATAGGTTTACCTGAAACTTTCTAAGTTCACAGCCACAAAACTACTGTATGCCTGCAAAATGCCAGCCAGAGAACTGCCCCTTAGTGCAATTCAGGGCAACTGGAAAGAAAACCCAACAGAGGAGAGTTCCCAGCAGTTCCCTTTTAACATGCGGTGCTGCTGTTCCCAGCTGGAGCGCACGTTTCCTGTGCCAGGACAGCATTGGGCCCCTCAGCACAAGCAATTCCTTTCTCCCAGGTTACCCACCGCCGGCTGTAACAACCGGTCTCTGCATAACTACTGCTGCTAGAAATGAGAATGGTGGAGAGGGATAAGGAAAGGCAGAGAGGGATGAGAAAAGGTTTTCTTAGGAGTATGGGTACGCAAGCAGGTTGGCCACCGCAGAACATCAACGCGGGAAGCAGATCATGGTCATGATTGCCATCTAATGGCCAGAAATCAGAAAACAGAGGGTATGGAGAGGTGATACGGCTGCAAGGCAGTGATGAGGGAGGGTAAAGAGGCAAGTGCAGGCTCGGGGCTGAGCCTTACTGACTGCCCTTATTTCTAACTGGAAATTCAGTTTGTGGGATTAGCATCAGGAAATGGCAAAGAGCATTTAGATTTGACGTGGAACTTTCTATTGAGCCCTGCAAATTACGTGACCAGCCAACCTGCACTTATTGTACAGTTACATGTTCTTTCCTGCAGCAATTGTTACAGAATATGTATATACTTTTGGGTATTCTTTAGAAATTAAGAAGTGGAGAAGGAAAGAAAGAAGGCTTGTTGCCGTTTATAAGGATGCTGCAAGCAATGCACTTCCTTGGTTGACAAGGATGAATATCATCACAGAGCATCTGTGTTGCTTTCCCAAGACTTTTCCAGCGTGCTAAAAGATGGCAAAGAGTTTTCACCTGCAGAGTGCAGTGTTTCCCTAAAAATCTAGTAGTGTGAATGATCATCATCAACATCATGAAAGGCACTTTCCCATTCTCTGCAAAAGCTATTTTTTACTAAAGACAGCCTGTAAAAACCAATTACATTCTCTGAAAGAAGGTGCCCTTAATAATGATCATGCTAATCAGGGGAATTTTGCTGAAAGGTTCATATATGCATTGCTGTAACAAGCTAATTACACTGACACTTTCTGGCAGCATATCTATGTTTAACAAGGTACGTAAGTATTACATTTAGCATGTGAATAGACAGTGAGACTAATCGTGTGCTTAATCTCAAGCAAGTTATTAAGTTCCTTTGTAGATCACTGTCATAATTAATATCCAAATTACTCCTAGCATTATTTCCTTTTTTCAAAAAAGAAAAATCTACTCTTTGTTTAAAAAACCCAACAAATGCATGATTTTGAAACACGTATCTACTTCCCTGGAGGAGCTTATTTTCACTGGTTTACCTGGACCACCAGCAGTTTGCCAATGTAGACTTCTCAGATGTCTTATGTGGAGATTAATCCTTTTTCTTTTTTTTTTTTTTTTTTTAAGTTGGAGGGGGGAAAAACACTAAAAATTCTGTTTTCAAAATAAGTATTACCCACATATTATGTCATCTCTTCAACAAACATAGCATCTAGTTCAAACGTGCAGCCTAAAAACCTTAGGAGCAATCCTTCAGGCAAATGGAATGAGTAAATACAGTCAAGCAAATGGAAGCAAAACACAACTGGCCTCCACTACGCCAAGGAATTCAACATCCACATAACCTGTCATGAAGTTTAGTAAGAATTTTCATTTAGTAAGAATTCTGCTTGGATCAAATCTGTACTTTTGCTCCTTGCAAATGCATGTGTAACTGCCCCGCTTAGGAAATTAAGATACAAAGAACGTCGGCCCTACTCACCAAAAGATCAAACATTTTATTTTTGCTAACCCTCCATCCACAGCGGAGCGGGACCACATTTCTCACTGGTGTATCAAGTGGGGGATGTGCTTCCCTTAATTTTAGTGAGTAGATTGGGCTACAGTTATAGTCAACAGTGAAAAACAGATACTTCCATAGAGGATTTATCTGACCAGCTGTAGACACTTACCTTAGTTCTAGGGTCTTTGGCCTTTGGAGGTGCATAATTCCCTTTATGGCTGCATAGAGGGAGCCTGAAGTGACTAACTTTAGATGACTAACTATTTAAACAACTGGCAAAAAGAAAATAAATCCCAACCTTATCTTTAAGAGCTTTTATTTCAGGAACTATTTGGCTTAGTATGCATGACATCCCCAAATGGAAAATAAAAATAAAAAAAAGAAGAAAAAAGAAAAAAGAAAAAAATGAAGCTCTTCTGCACTCTGTATTTCCCTTTCGGTTTCTTTCCCGAAATGGATGGGGGGAGCCATAAATGGCAGCTCAGGCAGCCTCGCTCAGAGCTTCAGTGTGACAAGGTCATGCAGAGGCGGTGAATGAACGTACAGTCAATTCAGTGGAGAGCTGCTGGCTGCTGCGATTCTGAAGGGGTCACGCAAACAGAGGAAATGAAGAGCAGCGAGACTTTTTGCTTAGAAATGGAAAGATATAAAAGTATTTGTGTTTGGTATTTCATACCTTGGTATTTTTAAGTTTGTCACTATTTTTGAGCATCACTGTACTTTCGAATCCAGTCTGGTATTATTGTTAGAAAACTGAGAAGCAAGCGAGAACAGTTGTGCTGGCAACTATATAAACAGAGTGACAGACATGCCAGAAATTTTTCTGTGGGCAGTGGAAGAATCTGGCAGGTATGCAAAGAAAAAGAAAATGGGACAGTCAGGAATGTGTGAGAAGGCTTGGAGAAGAAGGGAGATCAGGCAGAGTGGCATCCATGGGAAAAAATAAACTGTGTTTTAATTTATTTAGCACTAAAACACACATGTATATGCACACGAACACGCACACATACACTCATAAAACTGCATGGCACGGTGATAGTTTGCTGTACTGAAACTTTTGGCTTTTGACAGGCTGAAGAAGGTATATTGTGACCGCTAAAGTAAACTCAGGATTCACTTTTTTTCTCATGGAACTACGAGATGTAAAGAAGCTCCTTTCAGGACAAGTAGATATCCATTGATCCTGCAATAATTGTGCAACCCGGGAATGAACACAGCAATATGCTTTTTTGAAAAAATGAAGTTCTGAAGTTCACAGTGCCTCACACAGCATCACCTAATATTCAGATAGGTGTGAGTGGACTCGGGTAAGATGATGCGCTCCATATCCTGCCCTGGGAATCACTTACTGCCTTCACAAGTTGAAATATTCCCTGTAAAAGAATTAAACACCATTTCCCAACATATTAATCTGTTTTCTTCCTGCAGCAGGAACTGCCTGGATGACGCCCTCAGGGCAGGTGTGCTAATTTTAACTGCAACTTCCATCAGGATGTGGAGTCTTTCGAGGATCTCACCAGCATCAGGCTGTCTGCCTGAGAGAGCAATTTCTCCCTATAGCTGGATAAATACAAGAATATGTTTAGGCATTTGCCTTCCTATTCCAGCAGCACAGAGGGTTTAAGTATTTTGTAAGGGAACAACTCATTTCCTCTTTCTTTCAAACACCTCATTCCCTGCACTGCAAAATACACAGGAGAAAATGTATTGTCCTGTGAGAGGCTGTGAGTAAGCTTCAAAATATGGATTAGGGAAGAAAACCTACAAGCAAATGTCTGTAGCTTCATCTGCCTTACTTATTGGCATCTGTTAATAAGATCCTTATTCAGACTGTGTACATTTGTGATCGTTCCCTTATTCATACCATCATTATAACACGAAGTAAAGAGGTTTATGTGCTGGAGCATTTTGGGCCAGTCTCTCTCAGCAGTAGCTGCTCCCGTGGTTGCTGCATGGAGGCACCAGCCCTGACGCCGCCTCGGCCGGGGGGTTCAGTGCCTCAGCTGAGGAGCAGAGCCACCACAGGCAACACAGAGAGCCTTCCCTCGCAAAAAGAGGGTCCCACCTTTGGACCTCAGCAGTGCAATCTCCCTCCTGGTCTCTCGGTGATCCTTGCCACATGCTGCGATTTCAGTCTCCATCCAAGCAGAGAGGAGAAGCCAATCCAGGCAATCAGACAAGAGGTAATCGCCTTGAGTTGTGCCAGGGGAGGTTTAGATTGGATATAAGGAAAAATTTCTTCATTGAAAGGGTTATCAAGCATTGGAACAGGCTGTCCAGGGAAGTGGTTGAGTCACGACCCCAGGCGGTATTTGAAAGACGGGGAGATGTAGGCTGAGGGACATGGTTTAGTGGTAATTTGCAGTGCTGGGTTAACAGTTGGACTTGATGATCTTAAAGGCCTCTTCTGACCAAGACAATTCTATGATTCTTTGACCCAGCTCAGAGAGCTGCTTGTGCCTAAAAATCATGGTCATTGCATCAGCCCTAAGACTCATCCTTCGTCTTTGCTGAAAGACCTGCTGGTGTCAAGGTGGTGGTGTGGTGGGACAAAAGCCCCTCACTGGCCCCAAAAGCCACTCCACTCCAGCTGCCATGACTGGAGTGAAGAGTGACTGGTGGCTGTGGTCACAGAGGCACAAGGGCTCGCAGAGGTGAGGGCAGGTGGCCAGTGTGGGCTATGGCTGTGCAGCGGGCTCAGCTGTGCTGCCAACCAGCAGGAAAGACCTTATTTATTCCAGACCTTACTCACTGAGCCATAGAAAATGAACACACAATCCTACTCTGCTTCTGTGAGTGCTGCGGGTTTAGGCTAGTTTAGGCTCAGAGATGAGATGTGACAGAAAAGTTTTTTAAAAAAAAAAACTTTAAAAAATGGAACAGAGTATGCATTGAAAGGCTGCATGAAAAATCCTGTGGGGTAGCAGAGCTCTGTCCTGACTCTTAACGCAGAAAGGTTTGCTGTTCCTCTCTCTTTTTTTTCATGCTAAAAGGAGAATTATCCTTATAATTCTTCAACAGCAGAATTATCAATATTTGTGGAGCCACTCCGCCTCCTGAATGTCTGCAAAGGCATAAAGAAGTATTTCCATTCAAGGATTGTATCTGTTAAGATACAATTTGTGGGTCTTCATTTCACAAAAAAGGCTTCCATTAACATCATTGTGGCCTATGTGGGAAGAGGATCAGCATTAACCACATTGATTTATTTGTGCAAATTGTACTCCTTTCCACTCAGTAATACTGCACAGACTGTGAGTCAGGCTTACACCCGAAGTTTCATACTTCCTTTTGAGTGGCTGATAGCTAAAATTATCAGATGATAACATGACCCTGCTGCTCTACCGTATCCAGAGCCCTCAGTGAGCCCAGTGATTCACCTGGAAAAAACAGGAACAGGCAAGAGTCTTAAGATCCCTGTATAACCCATTTCACGTGGGATCCTCGTCAACTGATCCCAGGTCAAGTTATCATTTCTGCTTAGTGTCTACTTTAAAGTAAATTAAGTACCCAACTATCTCTGAGAATCCAGGTAATTAGGTGGGTACTAAAGACCCTCCTCATCTAATATTAGCTATTTAAAAGTTAAGTGGCTACTGTAAGGTAGTCCTTTTATACTAGCCTACAGTCAATGGGATGGCGGGGAGAGGAAACTCTGGGGAGTGATTCATTTCCCTCATCCCTAACCTCTGTCCTTGGATGGGATGAATCACCCAAGAGATGCCGTTGCACTGATTGTGGGAAAAGCCTGGGCTACAGCTGCAGATTGACTTTAGGTAGGATGACTCGCACCCTCTGCAATGTTTTCAACAGCAGTTAGGGCAATCCGAGAGGGCCCATTATTTCTGCAAGTGAGACTAAGGTTTCCAAGCCGCTTCTGTTCTTTTGAAAAAGACTGTGTCCTCCATCCTGCTAATACAAATTCCCCCTCTCAAAACACCTCTCACATTGGTAGGGAAGCGATTGCTGATTCTTCCTCTTAGTGGTCATGTTTCATATGGGTTTCCCCTCCTGGCTCGGTTTCCTCGGTTTGCTTATGAGAGGAGGGGTCTTAGGGGCCCTAGTGGAGTCAGGATGTTTTACACCTATTGTTTTCCCCTTATTCAAAGAAAGAAATTAGACTGGCTTGAATCCCTATTGGCAGTTCTTTATCATGACATTATCTTCTGGGTACTTAATTTTTTTTTGAGGTTTGAAGTTAGGCTGTCAAGTCTATAATCCAGTGTTTTTCTGTATCCCACCATTTAAAAATGAGTATGGTCTTTGACCTTTACAGCTTTTCAGAGACCTCTCCAGTCTTTTCACATTCTTTGAAGAACCCCCTATGCCTAAGTTATTGCTTTGATTTGCTCCATAAATATTTTAAGACAAATTTCATCAGAATGACTCAGCCTGAATACATTTATCTCAGCAACACTGTCTAACCCAATCTTCCCTTAACTTGAACTCCACTCCTGTCTTCATCTGTCTAAATTAATGTGATTAAGTCCTTGGCACAGTTTACCTTTTGGCACCCAAGGGCATAAAGTGTTTTCTCGTTTACCTTAAAATTTCTTAGGGGGGGCTTAAGTTTTAGCCACTCATATTTGCTTGGAAGCTTTTGTTTCGTGAAGGTGGGTACTTATTGCTCTGTCACGCCCCGTGTTAAGGCAGACAGTCCTCACCGACTAAATAAGGGAGGGGTAGGGAATAAGACCAACAGCCTTGTGAGAAAAATCGTAGGCGGTACAGTAATCATCTGGGAAATGGGAGATCCTGTGGTTTCAAGCCAGGCCCCTTCTTGCCCCTTGTCCTAACCCTTGCACTCATGCTTGTTTCTATCCCACCATGGTCTGGGTGAGAGGTACACATCAGGTTTAAGGTGCTCTTCTGGGACATTAAAGTTTTAACCGTACAGGGGCTGAGCAGCTCCATCTACCTGGAGGCTGCCACATCTTTGGAAACCACAGTGCAAAAAGCAGGCCCAAGGCACCAATACATGCTGCACCTCTGCTCTGCAAAGGGCCAGGGGACATCATGAGTGGGGGACAGGGGTGCTCAGCATCCCCCTCAGCACCAGTGGAAGGAGTGGGGGAATGGACCACCTATGAAAGATGCCTCTGGTCCCTCCATAGTCACGACCAGGAAACACGATTACAAGCAGACTGCATTGTCCCCTGCAGGCTTCCCGAGCAGCCCATCATAGGCTTCAGGACAAGTATGGCAGTGACATTAAGGCAGACTTGGTTTTTTTTCCCCTGCTCTCCAGGTTGCATAATCAAATTTTCAGTGAAGCATTGCCCACGTTGGGCAACTGAATTCCAGCAGACTGGATTTCATCCATCTAATGCTGCTGATGTATTTGTAAAATCTCAGAGGAATATTGATATTAAGCAACCACTAGAGTACTTTAATACATCATTTGAAAAGTGGCGGATTTATATAAACTATTTAAGATGCTGAGAGAAAAATTATCCCAAATTCCCATTTATACCAAGTGTCTCTTGAATTCTTGACCAAAAAAAAGGCTTGGGCCAAAAATTTGTGTCAGAAAACAATTAATCCATTCTCTGAGGGAGGCTGATCAGTCTCACTTTATGCTTCATTCTTTCTCTATTACCAGCACCTCCTTTATCTTTCATTTCTTTCCTTTGCCCATTAATTGAAAACATACAGTAGCTTTCTCTCCCCAAGACAGTTTTGACTAGAACTATCAAAAGTCGTCTCTGATCCCCCCCATCTCAGCTGATATCGAAACCCCTCAGCCTTCCGTATAGACTGGTAGTAACAGGGGGATGGCCACAAAATTGACCTGTTTTGGCACCAAACTACAGGACAAAGGCTAATGGTAAAGGAATACTAATTTAGAAATTATCCATAGTATACCGTCACTTGTGCAAAAGAAATAATGGATGCTTTTAAGGTTTTAAATTCAAGGTGAGTTACTATGGACGCTGGGTGCAGATGGGCAACTACCCAGGTTAATAAGCATAAATGACTTCTTATGCTGGCTGACTTTTCATGTTGTCTTTCCCTGATTTTAGAAGGGGCTTTAGCTGTCAGAAAGAAGACTCACAGATTCAATGGCTGAAATAAAAAGAGCAGTCCCATATGTGACTTCTTTGTCTGTCGCTAGTTCCAGGTACAAAAGGAAAGGTCTAATCAAACTGCTGAGCTCCAAAAAATTGCCCAAAGCATTTCATAATGGCATAGGATAGCTCATTTTAAGCAATCTGTTCGTAAGTGCATTAACACAACTCATGCACAACTCCACTTGGCCTTACCTCAGCAAAATAGTATCCCTTGCAAATGCCCACTTGGTGTTACTTCTTTTCTCCCTAATGGTGTTTTGCTTATTAGTCATTACCATTAAAAGCATGATTTTAGGGCAGGCAAAAAACAAATGCATGCAAGGCGAGAGGACTGGTTGTTCTGCTCATCCACTGGAGAGGAGAGGAGAGGAGAGGAGAGGAGAGGAGAGGAGAGGAGAGGAGAGGAGAGGAGAGGAGAGGAGAGGAGAGGAGAGGAGAGGAGAGGAGAGGAGAGGAGAGGAGAGGAGAGGAGAGGAGAGGAGAGGAGAGGAGAGGAGAAACATGGGGGTTTTGATAGTCTGCAGCATGAAAGACCACTTGCTGCCTTTCCCCATCTCATTCAGGAGCTCTGCTCTCTTACACTCAGAAAAGGGAAACAGCACACGGGAGTGTACGAGCAATACAATAGCAAGCAATAAATCTGAAATCCTCTGCATGCCGTAAAATAAATGAGCAGTTTACTCTCACCTGGGACAACTGCCTTAGCATTCAATAGCAATAATATCACTCTGACTAGATAAGCAAGTCACCCCGGAGCCGTGACTGAAGTGTCGTCACCGTGCTTCCCTCCATTCTCTGACTGGCAAATATAGGCACCCCACAGAAAGAGACGCAGTCTCGAAAGCCATGACAAATGTCTGTCTGAAAGGAACCTGATTGGGCCGCACATGGTTACTCTCAAAAGAGGATAAGAAAAAGCATCCTGGTGAAGATTTCATAAAGGAAATGAATGATACATAGAGGAAAAAGAATAACTGGGGATATCTGTTTATCACTTTGCCCTCATGCAGCAAAAGCAGATCTCCAGTGAGAGTGGAATGTCATGCATCTGCAGTTGGTAAAAAGATTTCTTACACAAGTAAAATTAACTTTGGGAGTTCTTGCCACAAGACATTGAGGAGAGGAGCTTGGTAAGACTCACAATAAAGGTTATGAAGCAAGTGTACGGTTATGTTCTTCTGTTCTCCTGAAGGAATACAAAGCCTCATGCTTCACTCCAAAGGACAGTGGGGTTCCCACATCAATAATGGATGTGGAAGCACCCATTATGCAGTCTTTGTATGGATCCTTGCAATTCTCCCATCTTGATCATTTACCATACTTGGACCTGATTATTTACCTCCAGCCTGTTTTCCCTTGTGTTTCTAATCTATGGCACTATTTTTGCCTCTCTGAGTTCAGAGTCCCCATAAGAGTTCTCTCCCATAAGCTTTTTTTAAACATAAAGTAGTTACTGATTGTCTTTTATCCTCTGCTCTACTAGTTCTCTTATTCTAATGTGTTAGGAAGCAACATCTTAATATTTTCCAGAAGCAACACTAACACATCATAGAATATTTTCTGAGCATATGTTAAAACTCCAATTGTAATTCAGCTAACAAACACGTATAAACCTTAAATTAAATAAAACATATGCAGTGCTGTCTACCCACGAAAGTACTTGCCCAGCAGCTGCCTGTGATGAGATTCCGTGGATTCCTAGCATCTGCTTCTTCAAAGCTTTTAGGGTGACTTACTGACATACAGTATTGCAAATTAAATTGATAATGAGTGCCCTTCTCCCCAGCTGCAGATTCCCCGTCATTGGGTCCTTGATTCTCACCAAGAACAGGAAACTGGAAAGCCTCAGCATTTCCTCTTGACTGATTCCCTTCACACTCCTTGCTCTTCTTCCTCCCATTAGGAAGAAAGAAAATCCGCAAATGGTAGGGTTTCATATTTGACTTTGTTGTTTTTCACTTTTTAAAAAATGGAAAAAAATTAGTCTTCAAAATCTTTGTTTCACCTTCAAAATAAATTATCTTATTTTCCAAGTATTGTGTAAACAGCAGCTGTCTGCAAAGTCAGCAAATCCAAAGAAAGCTATTTATGGAGCACACAACCATGGGGTTGGAAGCCCATATGCTGTAGATGGTTAGAGGATGCTGAAGCAATTATGCCCAGTAATATGGGCTGAAGAAAGATGTTTGGCCAAACACAACAAAATCTTTTGTTTCTTGTTGAAGTACTCTGTGGATTCATTCAGATGGCCAGCAGAATATCCTCCTGCTGCTAGCAATAAAGTTGCATTCTTATTTTTCTGACAACCTTATATTATTCTGGGAGAGGATATATAATTTTAGTTTCGTCATATTAGGGAATTTTAGAAAAGGAACATACTACCTAATTATTAGCAGTATTTTCTTAATGCTCAGAGCCTTCCTCATGGCAGTGTGTTGGAGTTGCAAACACAGAGCAAAACGATGTGTTTAGACTCACTGCAGGAATCAGAGCAGCTGTTTTACTCACCAGCAAGTGATAAATGAAGCTCTTGCTAGGATTCTGTCCCAACGTCAGCAGGAGAGAGTTGCTTTAGACCAATGTAAAGCATCACTCACTCATCAAGAACACCATCCCGCTTTTACAGCATTCTAGTGCCTTATTGCCTTGAAGAACTTCAAGCAAATGTAAGGGTTTTTAACTTTGTAGAAAAGATGGTGACAGTAGTAAACTGCATTTGAAGATTAAGTTTGTGTGTGAACCCACTGTCTGGTCTGTTTCAATTCAATATCTTCTTGTAATGGGTGAGAATTTGTGGCAGGGTGAATGCTCCTGGAATGCGATGGAAGAGTTGAGCAGACACTGGGCTGTACTTTTGTCCTGCAAATGGCAGCAGACACTGCAGCCCTCAGTGCTCAGGAGGGATGGGGTGCTACAGAATGATGAATCTTTCCCAGAAATCCATTTTGGCTAAGGAGCCTGAGTTTGTCCTCTTAAATAATTTTGCCTCTGTCGGTAATGTGTCCAAATAGGAATGATTCTTCATTGCCCTGCTGCTTTGTTTTCATTTTAGTGGAGCATAAACTGGACACGCTACATGAACCGTTACTGCCTGGGGAGAATATTTTTCAGCAAGGTAAAAGATGTTAATCTGAATCACCCTCAAGCTAAGAAATATAACTAAAACCATGGAGCCAATATACCATAATGTAGTAGAACATTATACATATACTATAATATTGTATTACATTATATAATGCAATGTCATGTTACACTGTATGTTATATGCTGCATATCGTATATCATATACCATATATCAAATATCATATTATATGTTACATGTTACATATTATATACATATGTGTGTGCTGTAGGTACATAAAAATGTATTTAAGGATTCTCATCACCACAATCTCTGGCCACGTTTTCAGACAAATGGTGGAAACAATCACATTTTTGAGGCGTCAGGCTTCCTAGTGTGTGATTCCTTGCACTAAGGGATTCTCAAGTAATTTTGTTTCTAGATCTTTGATAAATTTAGTGAAGAATGAGACACCGGGTACTCAAAGGTTCTGTAGCTCATGTGTCTGTTTCAGGACACATATGTGTCTTTTCTGCTGAAGCTGCCCTTCGATATCTAAATCTTATGTTTCCTTGAAGACTGATGTCCGGTCTGTGCAAAACCATGGCAATCACCAGTAAAAAATTGATCCCTACAATTTATACGTATACAATCGTATTTCTGCCAAGTGTGCCAGTGTGGGAGGACTATCACTAGCAGATATGTGAAGTTTATCAGGATAAAATTGCCTCCTATGGAATTTACGACTGTGTCTAAACCAAGAGAGTACTGTCTATGCTTGGTGTGTATTGCAGAGACAGACATGAAATTTTTTATCCAGTATATGGCTCCCTGCAACTGTCTTGTGCAAGTGTGGCTTCATTTTAGACCTGGAGTCTTGGAATACTTTGGTGATTATTACAAGTATCGCAGATGCGTAGCATTAAAAGTGTGTGTCAATACAAAGCGCAGCCCACTGGTGGCAGCAGTTCGTTACTAGTGGACAAAACTCTGCTTGAACAGCAGAGGGTCTGCACACATACATGATCTATGGGGAGAGACAACAAACTTCCACATCTAGTTCAATCTGTAGAGCTGCTCTTCTTTTTCATCCCATGACTCTCATTTTATCAAGACTGAAACTGTGAAATAAAACTTACATCATAAGTGTAGGAGACCAATCAGCAGAAGATAAAGTGGCTATGCATATAAATTGAGATGTGTTCCCTTCGGGAAGTTTGATACCATCCCTGGTTTCATCTCCATTCTGTTTAAGGCACATTGAATAACTGCAATAAATGGAAGTTGAATTCAAACCCACCCTTATTACTATCGGTAGCAAAACACCCATGGACCGAAAAATTGGAACCTATGTATTTTCGCTCTTTCTGCTCCTGTGTGATTGTTTGCATTCAGGTGCAAATTTGCTGTACACCTCTCTGCAGAAATGAGCTCTGCCTGCCTGCAGTGACATGTTTTGGCAATAATCCCACTACATCAAATACGTATTAGTGTTACCATTGTTGTTCTTCCTGTGCATGTGTGCAGTGACTTCCTACCAACCTTAAAACATGCCAGGGAATGCTTTTGTTTCTGTTAGACATAAACAAACTTGTACCTAGTGATAATGAGCAATAGAGGTGACACTCGAGCGAGCAGATGCCACAGACCCTGCTATGACCAGCAACTGTGAGTAACTCTGAGGGCTCCTCTTCCTGCAAGGAAAAGTGGACTCTGCTCCATCTGTCCCCGTCACTATTTTTTCCTGCCAGTGACCGTGTCCTTGCATGCATTTCTCTAAGCCTGGTACTTTAAACGCAAAAATCAGAAGCTTTATCAATCTTTAACCTCTAGCGCTGGTCCATACCCTTCTGTGTGGAACAACACCTATGGGCAAAGTGGAGCTTTCCTGAGCCCCCTGCCCGTCTGCCTTAATTGCCCCAACAGTAATCCTAGTCAAGGTGAGACTGTTCGAAAAAGTGAGACATAGACAAGCCTGGGAAAATCCTAAATGCCTACCAAGCACAGGACGCTTTTCAACCCACACGTCCCGTGTGGGTGACTTTGCTTCCGCAGATGTCCCTCCCAGTCCCCACCTCTGTTTGCACTCAGACTTTTAACTCCCCTCTGCCTTGGAAGAGAATGTGAGGGCAAAAGACTTGAAAGTTCCAGGAGCTGTGTGGGTGTCAGTAAAACCTTTTCTGTCACACACGTTGGTGGGGTGATGAAGCCTTCATGCTGCAAGAGCTGTGCCTGTCACCCTCCAGAAGGTAACCCCCCCCAACACACACACTCCTAGTCCCTGCCACCCCTGGAGGACACCAGAGGCAACTAAATCCATGGCTGTGGCAGCCACAAGAAGCACTTCTTCTCCCTTGCTTTTTACAAACTGGCACTGTGAAGAAAGTATCATGTCAATAAAGTTTAAATGACTACATGTGCTTTACCCCAACAGCTCCATCTTTCACTCCTTACCCTGGTAAAAGCTCAAATGTCAAGGAGGTGAGTCAGGTTTTGAGCTGACCTCCTAGCCATTTCTACATCTGGTTGGGCGGCAAGCTTGGTTTCTTCTTCTTTTTTTTTTTTTTTCTTTCCTAAAAATAAATTAAATTAAGAAGGGAGTGGTGGAGAAAAATAAATAGATAGATTATATTGATAAACCTGCACATAAACTTCAAAAAATCTTGCCTGCCTACAATTTTACAAAAGACAACAGGTTGTTGCACTTGCACGGGTTTGGGGAGCCGAAAACACAAAGGAGCTTGATAGCTGAATACGCTTAAGATGGTGTTAATGCGAAGGCCTCAGACATGGCTAGCAGCACTCAGCATGAGTGGTAAAATGCAACCAGGAAAATCAACACAGAGCAATAAACGTGGGGCGAGATCCAAGTTGCCACTAGTTTAAAGCCAGCTCAGAGATAGCCATGTACGGGGCACGTAGCACAGGTGTGGCTTCAAAGGCAGTGCAATTTTCCAAGCTAAATAAACTAATCCTGCTGTATGCTCATGCATAGGGACTTACGCTACTCTTCTGTATCCTGTCAAGTTAGGTCATGAGAATGTCAGCTTTGGAGGGAGGGAACCCCACTGTTGGAAGGACATAATTTGCCTAAATAATGATGTCAGGTACATTTTGTTGCTCTGCAACTCATCCGTGAGTACAGTATGTAGCATGGGCATCCTGGGGATGTTCACTGATGAGTATTTCCCTATCTCTGGGCTCTTTCTTATGAGCAAGTGGATTGGCGATCCCCAAAGGGACTGCCAAAGCCCATACAATAGCCTGGGCGGTTTGACGCTATTAGTCACTGTTTCATTCTGCGTGTTTACTTTGGTCATCCCTTTTTCAATGGCATTCCGATAAGAGTGGCCGCCTTGTCTTTTGTACATATGGACTTGTTTGTATGTTGAATAGAGACCACAGTATTTCGCATGTATATCTAGCTTTATCTTTGCATTGAAAGAAACCCATATTCAATGGTAACATAAAAATCCGGTCTCTCCATTTGCCTGAGATTTCTGTTTGTCATCTCTGTTGACACCCATGCACAGGCCGTATAATTAGCAGTTTTACTTAGGAGAAGTCTAACGTTGGAGGATCAAGGGGTTGCTGAGTTGCACCAGGAGAAATGATTCATCATGCTTTTGTGATGCATTATGCTGATGTCACTTACACACTTTCAAAATTATTGTTTTTACTCATATTAAGCAAGAAGCAAGAAAAGTTGCTGCAAAATTCAGAAAGTGATGACAAGCACCTGTGAAAATTTGGCACAGAGGTGCCTTCTTCAGGTGGGAGATGTGCTAGGGTATTGTTTTCAGTTCTCTCACTTACTTTGCAAATCAACCACTGTTTCTAGACAGAGCTTTTAAACCTAGTGTTTGCACACGCATCTGGCAACAAGGAACTTCAGCCAAAAGAGGTAGTTTGGACACTTTTACTTCACAGAGCTTTGCAAAATATTCTCTGCATAAAACGCGCAAGACAAATAACTGAAAGCTTGCTGATTCCCTGCAAACTTAAAGATACCTTTCTCAAAGTGGCAAACACACTTCTCTTCCTTCCTCTCCATTTACTGACAGTTCAGAACACGGCGACAATAAATTCTTAGCATCCCTCAAAAGCTGGAAACGCAGCTGAAGGCCTCCTCATCTTCTTTGCTTTGTCATTGACTGGGTGCAGGCAGAGTGTCAAATAGCCTACCTTCCAAACTGTTGCTTTGCCACAGCTTTCTGCGTGCACTAAAAGACAGGCTCAACACTCTTCCTGTATTGTTTACGGGTATAAGGCAGGCAGGGAAAGCAGAGCCAGGCAGACTGGTGTGGGAGAGGAGCATCTGCTGCTCCAGGGTATTCGGCTTCTCCTGCAGCAACCTGAGCTTCCCAGCCTGGCTTCTCCTCTCCCACAAGCACTACTTTCTTAAAGTCACGACCTGTTGCAAAGTCCCTTTGTAAAAAAAGAAAGGAAAGTTCCCTAAGTGAAAAAGGTAATGCCGCTACTTGTAAAGCCAATTAGTTTCAGAATCCGTCCAGCATTTTGCAATTCCTCTTCTGAAATTAAGCTGAGGAGGGAATGGGAAAGGCTCTCATTTTAAACAGGTTGCTCCATGAATCGATTACCCTTTTTTTTTTTCCCTTTGGTGGGATGTGACACACCACAAATATTGCGCTCTGACGTTTGAACAACTGAACACCCAAACCCTGATGTCACCGCCAACATCCTTCTGCTGCTGGCAGGGAGGCAGTGCACCAAGACACTGCCCCAAGGGATCGACTGATTGTCTCTTCCTTTAGGATCACTGCCAGGCCCTGTTTCCTCTAGCGGTATATGGAGTGAGAGACAGAATTCTCTCTCAGAGAGTCAAGCATGTGAAAAGAAGATTTCACATGTGAAACTGAGACCTGGAAAACAATCACTTGGCTTCTCTTCCTTTAATTTGTTTTCCATATGATCGAGAAATTTACATACAGAGTTTATTTTTATCTTACTAGTCATCTGATGTGCCTGGGACCCCATTATGAATAATAAGCTGAAATGGGAATTAACGGTGGGTGCTTTATCACAGACATTTTATGTTCCCCTAATTACTTTTCTTTGGTTTTTGTTTTTTTTTTTTTTTTTTTTTTTAATAAATGCATAGACACTATCGCAGAATTAGCGTAAGGTTAGAAGGTTTGTGCTCCTCATCATGTTTCAAAACATTCTTCAAACAGAGCTCAAGGAAAAGCCCAGTGAAGTCGATTTGAGATACAGACACTTTCACTGACATCTATTAATATCTGATTAAGCCCCCACTCCACGGCCTTCAGCAAGTTTTTTATCATCACATTTTCGCAAACGAGAGCAGTACATACTTACCTGGAAAAGGAGCGTTCATGCATTTTACAAGGCTTCCAACATGGACACACAAAGGAGATGCAAGAACCATGGTTTGCCACTTACTACCTTTCCTACTTAGGTGAATTTCCTAGAAGGCAAGAAAGAACTTGCAGCCTTGCTCTAGTTCAAACCCTCAGAGGTGTCAGCTGAAAACTATGCTAGTGAGGGTCCAACTTCCCTCTTGCAAATGGGATCAGCAATGTGCTGAAAAGTGCTCTCCTTTAACATGCAAATGCCTGAGAGGGTGCATATCTAGCGGGGTACCACACCACCAAATACTTGCTGACTGAAATTTTTTTAAATAATCACAATAAGAAACTGCTGATGTAAAACCTGATAAAGCAATAAAAAAAAAAAAAAAAAGCGGCTCATCAATATCTGAAATAAGAATTCCTAAGCTGTCCTGTGCATCATGTGGCCTAGGACATTTATTGAGGATGTTAGCTCTGCCCCATCCAAGTGTGCTTGGGAGTTTGTTATCCCTAGAAGTTCAGTGACATGGGGCAGTCTTGTATGAACACGTACCTTCCTCACATTCTCCAAATAGCAACAAAAAGAGGCAAACATAAAAGGACATGGAAATAGGCAATTTCTGTAGCTATACCACTAATGCAAACTGCTATAAAAAGGATTTACTTTTAAAGAAATTAGCTTATGTCCTGCCACCAAAAAGCAACTCCCTCATTTTGCTTCAGTGGAACAACACTGGCTTCACATACGTGGTAAAGTATATATGACATTTCTAAGATACTGTGACTATCTCAGCATTAATCCACCAGAAGGGAGGAATAGGAAGGCAAAGAAGCAACAAAAGTGTAAATCTTGTATTTGTCTCCGTCTCTCAGAACTGTAATTGAATCTAAACTCAACAGAGGGGCCTGGTTTGCACACAGCAGCAAAGTTCCATCTAAGGCTGTGGGTTAACACTGATTTAAGGGATCTGGGGCTCTGTCCCAAAACAAGCAGAAACGAAAGAAGGCAGTTCAGCTACTGGACAAGCAGCTTCTGAAAAATCAGACCCAAGTCCCACAAACATTCACTGTTTTTTAATTTCAGGAGTGCATTTCCCACACTCAGGTCAGGGGCATACTGATTTGCTCATATACATGGATGAGTGACTATGGTAGCCACAGAGGAGAAAAATCCTAAAAAATATTTATATTAAATGTAACAATTTATATTAAATGTAACTTAATATAAAAAAAAATATGTATATTAAATGTAACTTCGCTTAAGAAGCCAAAAAATCTCTGGTGAAACTGAAAAGTCTGAGGCTGTAACATCATTGGGGATGCTGATGAACTGATTGTCAGAGAAATTTCACAATTCCCAGTCACAAGGTTCGATGCTCAAAAGCACTGAAGCAGTAAAAGGCCATAAACTCATTTTACAGAACTTGCTCAAAAGCTAGCAGAGTTAGCCGGTATTTAACACAGAAGATCCCTCGGGGATGCTTTTAATGCTGTTATTATGAAAATCTGTAAGTATTCCCAAATGATATGGTGTATTCCTTGCCATTTCTTTACTAAGATTCCTTTGGCCTCCAGTCTCGCACAGTCCCTGGCTCATAGGAATACTTTCAGTTCATGCCACCGGTCTCAGTGATATACTGCGTTCATCTTCATTTTGGAGGTGCTCATGAACTAGAGAAATAAACCAAACTTTATACGCCACACCCCCAAATGTGAAGGAGCTCGGCTTTAGGAAGACTCTGGGCCGACTGGAAATCCCGGTTCACTATTGCAAGTATTAGGATTGCTGTGGGGACAAGATTTCACCCCTTGAAATTACAGCTCTGGAAATGTTACGAAAAACAGCCAGCCAAGGGGGAGAGGATAGCCACGAAACAGAGGAAGCAGCATCCCCAGGGGATTTATGGAAATGTATTTACAATTCTCCTTGCATGTATTAACACCGTTTGTGACTCGGGGCTTTTAACTGATCAGCAATCACCCTCGCATCAGATACCCTGCTGGAGGGCAGGGAGCAAGGAGCAATACGCTACACGGTTTCCATACAGACGTCCCAGAAGCAGCAGAAATTAAGTTAATTCCCACACGCCGGCTCCTGGCCCACCACACACCCTGAAAGCAAGCGTGCCTCCGTTCCCTTGCAGAGCTGCTGCCAGACAAAGGCGCAGAGATTTCCCCGACTCCTTGTCACTCAGCCACATGCACATGCACAGATATACACTCCCCCTCTTCATCTTTCTGTGCTTTCGCTTGAATAATTCAGTTTATTACCCAACGCTGCAAATGCAGAAACAAGTCACCCGTGCCATACGCCCCTTTCTGCCCCCTACCCGACAGCAGTTGCCCCTCCAGCTAGATTACGCCGTTTTTAGGACCGATTGCTGTTTTTGTTGTTTTGATGGTTTGCTGTTGGAATTCCCGGAGGCGGCCGGTGGGGACATGGGGAGCCCGGCAGCGCGGGGAGGCGGCGGACCTGGCCCCATCCCCATCCCCGGCCATCCTGCCCTCAGCCGCAGGCAAGCCAGGGCCGGGCGAGGGATGCCTCGCCGGGGGCGACCCGCTGCTGGGGAGCGGGGCTGGGAGCCAGGGCCAGGTGGCTTCTGGCCGGAGCCATTGTCTGCCGGACCGGCACCACCGCATGGCATGGACTGGCCTGGGGGCGTGCGGGGTGGGAGGGGGTTCTTTCTTTCCTTGCAAGGACAGCAGTGGGATTTTATTCTTTCCTTGCAGCAGGGTTGCAAGGACAGCAATGGGATTTTTCCCTCCTTGCAGCAGGGCTGCAGCGGGGGAAGGGGAAGCGGGGAGGGGGAGAAGGGGGGAGCAGCTCCCGGAGCTCCGAAGGGACGAGGGTTTCGTCTTTTCCTTCTAAATGCGGAAATTCGAGTAACAGAATGAGCGAGCTGATATTGCACAACCGGGAGAGGGGGCACACAGAGAGCTGAAGCAAAACCACCCCGCGGCTCAAACCCAGCACAGCGCTCCGCCGCTGCGGAAGGTCGCCGCCGGCTGCCCCCGTCCCCCGTGTCCCCCTGCCCCTCTGCCCCACGCCCCCTTGCCCTCCTGCCCCACGCCCCCCCCGGCCCTTCCGTCCCCCTGCCCCCTTGCCCTCCTGTCCCCCTGCCCCACGCCCCCCCCCGGCCCTTCTGTCCCCCTGCCCCCTTGCCCTCCTGTCCCGCTGCCCCCCCTGCCCTCCCGCCCCACTGTCCCCCCGTCGCCGCTCCCACCCCTGCCCGCCCCCGCCCCGGACGCGCCCCAGGCCCGGTGCGGTGGGGCAGGGCGGGGGTCGGGGAGCCAGAGGCAGCGCCCCCCCCCCCCCAACTTTGTCCCCCCGGATCGTCCCGGGGGTACCTCCCGGCAGCCGGTACCGGGACGGGGACCGGGACCGGGGCGATTTTCAGCTTTAAGGGTGTGTGTGTGCGTCCGTGTGTGTATGTAGCTGTGTGTGCGCGGGGGGAGGGAGGGCTGGGCGGCGGAGGGAGGGGAAGGAAGCCGGGGGGGGGGGAGGGAAGAGAAAAAAGGCGGAAAGCGGCAAAATGGTTTAGCGGGTGACATCACCGTCATTTGCATAGGCGCGGGGATAAAACCGCCCCGCCAGCGAGCGCCCTTTATACTGGCGTGCGGAGCGGCGGCAGCAGCGAGCGGCGGGGCTGAGCATCACCGCGCGGCGACACCGGTGGGTCCCGCCACCCCCACCCCCCTACCCCTTCCCCCCCACCCACCCCCTTCCCCCCCACCCCTCCGGGGTCCCCCAGCTCGGGCAGGACGAGCCCCTGCCCGGCACCCCCGCAAGGCAGGGCAGGGCGCGGGGGGTATTGTCCGGGGGGGGGAGGGGGGGGCGGCTATGGTCCAGGGGAGGGACACTATTGTTTGGGGGGGCTTATTGTCTGGGGGCCGGGGCGCTGCAGGGCGGTGGCATGCATCTTTGCAAAGCCGGCTTTCTTGCCGTCCTCGGGCTTTATTTTTCTAGTTGATTTTCCCCTTAACGAGTTAAAAACGCGGCCAGCGGCGGGCGCTTCCCCTCTATTGTACTCCGCAGCGCGCAAATACTGGGAGTTGCCCCCGGCGGCGGCGGGCGGCGAGCTGCGCTGCCTTTGCTGTTGGATTAAATAATACTTTTTTAAAAAAAATATATATTATTAATACTGCTTTTTAATATGCCGGGGATTAAGCCTCTTCTTTTCGGCGTGCGTTGAGCGTTCGGCTCCCGCGGCGGGCGCGGCTCCCTGCTTTGGGTGCCGGGGTGTAACGGGGGAGGGGGTTTCGGGGGTAACGGGGGACCCCCTCGCCCTTGCCGGGGGGTAACGGGGACCCCCTCGCCCTTGCCCGGGGGTAACGGGCTCTTCCCTTGTGTGCGCAGAGTCACCTGCCAACATGTCCGACAAACCAGACATGGCCGAGATCGAGAAATTTGACAAGTCCAAATTGAAGAAGACAGAGACGCAAGAGAAAAACCCGCTGCCTTCAAAAGAAAGTGAGTGCGGGCAGGCGGCGGGGAAGGGGCAGGCAGGGATGCAGGCAGGGAGGGAGGCGGAGAAGGGAGGGAGGGAGGCGGGAGGAGACAAAGAGGGGCGGCGGGGGGGGAGCCGGGCGTGCGGGGTGGAGGGAGGATACGCGGCGGTGGCTGTGCCAGACAGCCAGAGCCTGAACCCACCGCCTAGTAGAGCGTAATTTACATTATTTACATTTCTGTTTTGATATATTTTATTTTTTTTCATACATACGTTTTTACAAATGATAGGAATTGTCATGTGAATGCATTTCAGGTTCTCGATCTTTATTTTTTTTTCTCTCCTTTTCTGTTCCCCCCCCCCCCCCCCCCCCCCCCTTTTTAGCAATTGAACAGGAGAAGCAAGCGGGTGAATCGTAATGAAATCTGCCCTTCCAAATTATGCACTGTACATTCCACAAGCATTGCCTTCTTATTTTACTTCTTTTAGCTGTTTAACTTTGTAAGATGCAAAGAGGTTGGATAAAGTTTAAAATGACTGTACTGCCCCTTTCACATCAAAAGAATAGAGAGAACTACTGACACTGAATGAAGGCGCTGCCTTTCCCTCTGCCTGTCTGGCTTTGGTCCTGGTGGCATGAAAGAGCTTGCATGTTGATGAAAGAAGAACTTGGGTGGGACTACAGTAAACTAGAGTAACACACGAATAAATGCAAAGCTGTACCAAGGTCCTGCGAGCTGTAAAATGCAGTTAATCGAGTGCCATTTTTTTTTTTTGTTCAAATGATTTTAATTATTGGAATGCACAATTTTTTTAATATGCAAATAAAATGTTTTAAAACCTGGATGGTATTTATGTCCTCTATTTGGAGAACTGTATCAAAGGATATGAAGCATAAAAGCCGGTACTGAGACACGGGATACTATAAAACCTTTGGAGATGACTCAATCCTCAATCACCATTCTCATTTTTTTCAAGACGTGCTCTCACCAATAGATAAATTTGTGTTCCTCGAAGCTAGGTCTTAGGCAATTTCAGTAAAACATTGCATATCTTATAATTTGTTACCATGTGAGTATGTCACTTTAAATATTTCTTTAATATTTAATGTAGAGATTGATAAAGGCAAAAAAAATGGCTGTTTATTGCTGTGCCCCGCCCATAGCATAGCTCGTGTAATAAGAACCGTTCTGTACTGTTGCAGAGATTCAACCTCTAGTTGTATAAATCCGTAATTGATTTAGTTAATAATTAAGGCTTGTTCTGCTGATAGAGTATTTAAAGGAAGAAGTAATTCTAATTTTCAGTCCATGATGGAACATAAGCTTTTTAGTATCCTAAAGCTATTTCAGTGGATTGTGTCCCATGCAATTAAAAATCATTTTGTTAAAATGTTAGTCGTGTTAGGAACACTGTTTTGTAATCTCTTAATGTCCACTTGATCCAAAGATTTGGTATCAGAGAATAACAAGCTACAGTTTCTTTACTAATTCAAAACTAACCATTTGGGGGCAAAAACCTCATGGTAACTTATAAAATGAAGAAGATTAAAAATCCTATATGCAAATAGCAGCACTCAGCATTGATGGTTTATGGCAATTCTTTTTGGTTATTTTCACTCAAACGACAGCGGGTAAAATCTGTGAGCCAGGAAGGTCGGTAGGAGCTGACTTCAGTAGTCACGAATTTCATCCATTACTCGCTTCATTTTGAAGTAATTAACATTCTGGGGAAAAAAATGCTGTCAGATAGCCTGTAGGAGGGCAGTGAGCATGGTTCTTCAGTGCCTTAGATGTATCTTCAGGGGTTGAGCCTGCATTAAAAATTTCAGCCAGTTTCTATAAAGCAAAATTAGTCCCTCTAGGGATGTCTGGGTTTTGCTGAGGCTGCTGACTTGGTGGTGGGGGGGGGTTGTGTAGATTTGGGATTTCATCCTACCACCTCTCCCTAGCAGCATCTGACAGCATCAACAAACTCTGTCCTTGAGTTTACACCAGTGAGGGCAGTGGGGCTCGTCTTCTTGAAGGTTTGGTGGATGTCCATGCTGCTGGAGAAGGAGGAGCCCCGAGGTGCTGTGTGTTGGTGGTCACAGTCCCCAGCCTCCCAGCACTGGAGAACTTGCAGAACCGAGCGCTTGATGAGAATCTAGGATTCAGGCCTGAGATGTTTTGATGCAGTCCATGAGAAGATTTGCGGAAATCCTAGTGGCGTAAGGACCTCCAATGTTATTTAAGCCGATGAGTTCAGGAATTAAGCGAACCATTTCTTACGCTTGTAAATGTTTGAAGCTTTCATTTTATTCCCCATATATAATGGGAAAGGGGTAGGAAACGTTCAGCTGAGTTTCTGAAAAGTCAATTAAACAATCAACTCCCAGCTACTGATCTTAATCAGGTAACACAGGATGTAACATGACTAAATTCAGAAGCGTACAGTCTGAACTGTACGTGCGCAAATGAGAAGAAGCGAGCGCTTGCTTACGGTGGATTCATCTATGGGAAGAAAAGCAAAGCAATGCATTTCTGAGAGAGGCGAAACGTGAGATATACATAGCTCGCTGTAAGTCAATGAAAGTGTGTGCTGTAAGCCAGCATGGTTCAGCAAAACCGTAATGAGATAATGAGGCCTCTGACTTCAGCATCACAAGTCCAAAGTGATTAGAAGATGGTGCTGGCCACAGGCTACCACCATCTGTGATGTGCCTGGTGGCCCCAGGCACACGGTAAGAGGTGGTAAGACTCAGATCTGTTTTCAGGAGTTATGGCAGTAAGCTACTACTACTGTTTGGAGCTCCGTTTCTGGGATCAAGGACTGAATAAAACACAAAATCAACTGGAAAGTAAACCTTCCCAGTCAAATTCAGGAATTGCTGGAGCCTGTCATTCCCTGCTTTGCTCCTTGTTTGGCTCTTTGCGTATATTCAGAGAAAATCGCCGCAGATATTCACCATGCTTTGCATAGGTAATATTGAGGTGGTCACATCTGGCACCTACTTTACACAATGCAATTGATGGCATGAAAAATGAAGGCTTGGGTGGATCGATTGTAATAGTTGGGGCTGTGTCTGCACTGGCTGTTGGCTGTGGCTAATAAAGAGACCTGTCTCTTCGCCTGCCAGTCGAGAAACTTTCACCAGCCACAAACTGACTAGGAAAAAGAAAAATAAAAATACAGCCCCAAACCTGCTTATGAAAAAGGGTGATCAGAAACAGAAAGGCACAGATGGTTTTTGATCTCACATGCTGTGCGGGCGCATTATCCCAGCCCTGGGAGAGGAAGGCTGGACGGTGGGTGTCTGGTGTGCTGCCTTCCCCGCCCCCAGCACAGAGGCAGCTCCGTGGGGGCCACGTCGTGAGCAGCTCTGCCCTCCAGTACTGAACCAAATTCTTCCTTTCTCAATATTTAAGAAGAGATTATTTTTTTCCCCCCTCTCTCTTTTGTGCACCCCCCCACATATCCTTAACTATGCATATACGGGACAGAAAGCATATGCTGACGATACCCAAAATAGATCATTGTGGTATTAAAATTAATTACAGATATGCAGAGACTTTAATGCAAGCATTCTGGTCTTCTAGGCTATTTTTGTGCAACGCTGAATGTGTGATAAAACACCACTTCCCCTAGTAACCCTTTACTTCCCTAGAAACAGTGTAGAAATGAGCAGTTCCTATTGTGTATCGTAATCATATATGGCTGCCACGTACGACTGCTGCACAACATAGTTTTATTAATAAGGAACTATGCGCTAATCCAGGCATCACATAAAATACCATGAGCACATAACACAGCGTTCTGTGCCACAGTTCCATGGGGCTGATACTAAAAGGGGTGTGAAGAAATGAAAAATGCAGCTCATGCTTATTCGTGGATGTACAGTAGGATGACTATGCAAAGCAACCTATGGCAGCCTTGGCAGAGCTGCCTTCCGTGAGATCATCTGATGCGCCAGCTTTCTGCATTCTCACTTCAACAGGCGAGGCAACCGAAATGTAAATAAAATGGGCTATTTTGTTAATTTGGAGAAAGGCAGTTCCAGACAACGTTTATCCATTATTTGTACACTGTCTGACAGACTAATTTACTATTGTCCCTGTGATATGATTTTTTTTTTTAAAAAAGCTCTGTTCTTTACCATACACCTATTTCAAAATTCTGTGGCGTATGACAAGAAAGAGCCCATTTTTCTCTCTGTTTTCAGCTGAAGTTAATGACATGATTTCCAGTATTGCTTTTACCAGGTTTTAAAAATGTCAGACCCCTCTCTGACTTTCTCTCCTTCACGCTTAGGGAAAAAAAAAAAAAATAAAAATCAAACATAGTGGGTTCTGAGAGATGTTTAATTTTGCCTCTGGGTTAATGATCCTTCAGCATATTGGAAGCATAGCAAAGATACATTTTTTTCTCTTGTTTCTGTAATTATAAGGACTACAACTTTCCTTTTTTCCTTGTAATCAAAAGGTGGGGTTCTCAGGAGATTTTTCAGTCTCCTGGAGCCTGAGCTTTATGAAAACTGTCAGGCACGATGAAATTCCTGCAATGTAATGAGAATTGGCAGCTGGGAGATTCTCCAACCACTGCGCCCTCACAATAAGAAGATGCTGATGGCAAAGCACAGTCAAATCTATAGCATTAATTTCAGACCATGATATGCAAAGAATGGCAGAGTGAAGCTGTAGGCTGTAAAGAGAAAGTCTCTTTTTCTTTTTCTTTTTTTTTTTTTTTTTTTTTTTTTAATTCCTATTCCTAGGTCCTATGGTCTCAGGTTTTCTGATGCCTCTGGATTTATTGCTTACCTAAGATAAATTTTTTTTTCACTAAAATTTTGCAAATGAACTGGTGGATTTACTCCAATTTAAATATATTTCCAGCATTTGAATAGACCCCAAATATTCACAACATGTCCAATCAAAACATTGTCTTGAAAACAAATTCATGATTCCATTGACCAAAGGGCTTCTTGGTGATGAAGAAACTTCTTCCCACTATTGTCATTCTAATCATTTTATTTTTGGCATGTGGTCCAGGGCTTGAAATTTGGGCCTGGAAACAATCTGATGTGACTTTGTAGACATTGCATATTCCATGAAGAGACATCTGCAGTGCCCTTTGTTTGCATAATATGGATGAAGATTGAGTACACTTAAAAATAGTACACTTAAAAATTGACTAGAGATGTGTTTGAAAATGAAAAACGAAACAAAACAGAACAAAACAAAAACCCCAAACTATTCCAAGAGGAATGCATTTGCATGTTCTATAATATTTGCCATGAATAATTTAGTTATCCCTAGTATCTTCTAGCGGTGTGAAGCTACTGCAGCAACATTCAGGTGTCTAAAATAAGACAGATGAACTAGCTGAAATCTACTTCTTTCTAGACCAAAAGGATGAAATTCAGGCTCTCAGATGGTTCAGATCTCACCTAATGTATCTTTGACAAATTTGCATAGATATTACTTTATGTTTTATTTCTTATAATGGTGCTTCCTTTCCATCTGAGATAAAACTATATATGATATGGCTTATATTACTCAGGTATAGCATTTTAAAATGTTTTGAAATGGAGAAATATTTCTTCAAACCGTCACTTGCAGCTTTGGAATTTATCTTTAAGGCCTCTGCACAGCTCGATTTTGATGCAAGATAATGTAGGGAATTTTTGAGCTACATAATAATCTGAAAAATCACTTGCTGGATTAATTTTTCATGTGTCTCGCTTCACCTCACCTGCTCTACATCATCTGGCCTGAGTAAGAAAAATTGAGCCAACAGAGGGATATTCTTCATCCTTGCCCCCAAACTGGGCACTGCCTCTCAGAAATGCCACTGACCCGCTGTGCAGTGGGAATAGCAGTCAGTATTAATATGTGACAATGTCTGATGTGGTGCGACGTTTCCTGAACTATGGAAATTTCAGCTTTTTGGCAAAGGACTCGTAACACTTGCTTACCACTCCGGCGGGTCCTAATTTGGTATTTGACAACACTACAGATGAAAATTAATTGTAGGTCAGCTTTAGAGGCTTTTATAGTCTCTATGAGACTATACTGTTACAATTATCAAAACCAAGGTGCGGACCAGGTAGAAAAATAGAAAGACACTCATTTCCAGGATGTCATGTGTGTTATTTCATCACTTACAAAGGATGTGTCCATATCAAACTCAGACAATAAAAAGAATATACTAGTTTACACCCAGCTATCCAGTAAAGTTGGACAAAGGAATACCTGTTTGGACTTTATCACTATTATTTTTTCAAGGTATTACGGTAGCACTTTGGTGCCTGTCATAAAATGAGGGCTACGAAGACATGCGTAGTGAAGAAACTGTTCCTGCAGGAAGAGAGCTGACTCGTGGGCACAGATTTGGTTAAATCAGAAGTCTGGATGGGGACTGCCTGCAACAAGCGTGGCTGAGTTGTACATAAAGTAGACCCAAGAGACTATAGTCGGCCTTGAAAATGCGGCTGCTTGCTTTCCCATCTCGTCAGGTGACTGCTTCTGCCAGACTTCCTACATGCAGCTGTGCCTTTGCATGCATGCAACGCCCCAATGATTCAGCATATCCTCACCATTTGGTTTATTACTAAAATTTAGCTTTGGTTTCTAGGGTCGGCATAGGCACCTGATCCTCCGCTGAAGAAAAGAAGGCCCAGAGAGGAGCACCAAAAGAAAATTGCCTGAGAAAAGTCCATTCTTTTCATCGCACCTTTTAACAAACACATGAAGAGAGCAACCAGTGGTGAGGAAAAGGCGGCCATTTCGGAGTGCCATCCCTAGTTGGAAAAGTGGACGTGGCCCTGAGCATCTACATTCCCAAAGAGGAAACCATCCTCAGCATACTGAGCACCCTCCAGCCTCACAGAAGGTTTATTCACACCATTTTGGGTTCTGGTGAAGAGGGACCGCATGGGTGGGTCACCCACAGTGTCACCCAGCAGTGCGCACCGCTGGCAATATCACAGGGTTGTCTCCTGGGGGCAGCCCCAGGACAATTCCCAGGGCAGCTGAACCTTTTTTATTTTAATATTTCTATTCAGCTTTCCTGTCACCTCATTTCATCGCTAGATGGTCTGCAAGCTGCTGTTCAAAAGCAGGCCAGCTCCAGCCAATCTCAGGGCTGGTGCTGGCTACATGCGGTTGGTTTGGGGTACTGTGGGCTCCTGTGTGCCTGTCATACCATCTCCAGCTCTGCCTGCCCTTCAGAGATAGAGTCCTAGAATGGTTTGGGTTGGAAGGGACCTTAAAGATCATCTAGTTCCAACCCCCCTGCCCTGGGCAGGGACACCTCCCACTAGACCAGGTTGCTCAAAGCCCCATCCAGCCTGGCCTTGAACACTTCCAGGGATGGGGCATCCACAACTTCCCTGGACAATGTGTTCCAGTGCCTCACCACCCCCATAGTAAAGCAAAAAGATGCCCAGACGTTGAGCAACCCCTGATCCCAGATCCACACTTTTGCTGCCCTGCCTAGGGGTGAGAACAGTGGGTGGCATTGGTATCTCTCTGCCACCCTGGGGTCAGGAGGGACACAGAGAATAAATTTTATTGAAACAAGAACAGCAATGGAAAGAGAACTTTGTAAGAGCAGAGGGGGCTGATTAGTGGAATTGAAAGCAGCTCATGAAAAAGTCTTTTCTTGTTATTGGTGCTTGCTAGTTTCAATCTTTTATTGGAACCTCTTTTGAAAAATGTATTTCAAAATATATAGGAACCCCCTAGAAAAATATATTTAATATTCTAAGCACTGGCAACATGGCTTTTTTTTTTGAGGGAAATGGTAGACAGTGAAGCTCCTAGTTAGGAAGTTTCAGCCATGCAGCGAAGTGCTGTAAAACGATTGAGCCCTACCAGTACTACGCAGGAATATAGACCAGCCATAATCATACCAATGCAGGCTCAGTGCTGGGTTTAGGGCTGCTTCGCATCCTGGGAATGGGGCAAACCAGCTCATATGTAAATCCATTACTTAAAGAATCAAATTACTAGATTAAGGGTACTACACTGTGTACGGAGGCTTTTCTTGATAGGGAGCCTGATGCGCAGGTCTTCGGAAAATCTTGTCCTTAGATTAGGTCAAAGGCTAGAAGGTCCCATGAGAAGTTATCACAGAGGGCATATTAAAATGACTTTCATGAGACAGCAATCCACAAAAGAGCTTTATACAAATATTCCTATTCCCTAGCAGTGGCAAACAAAGCATTACAAGGAATGAAGTGAGTTGATGAAAGCATCAATGATTTTACACCCGCCGTATTGTTTCAGCATGAATTAGGAATAAGAATACTCCCAGCAGCTGAGCTATACCCCACCGCTCTGACGTGTTGGGGCAGGATAGATGGATCCCAGACAGTCTCGTCTCCATAGCTCATGACTACAAAAGCAGCTCCTGCTTGCTCGGATCATGCAGAGAACGTTGCTTCCAGGAAGAACTTCATGTTTCTATAATTTTTTTTTTTTTTTTGAGCAACTTTAATTACCACTCTGGGAGACACACGAAAATCTGCTGCCTGCTTTGCGCTTGGTGGTTGGCTTGCCAGCATTAAGTGGAGGGGGGAAGGGGAAGCTCTGAAAATGAGTGAGGCTATTATAGATGACACCACATCTAGCATGAGGAATTAGTATGAGGAATACAGGGGAAAAACCTTTCCGGGAGAGATACAACCTTTTACAGGGGTCCATACATAGGCTGTACATACCAATATACGGCTGCTTCCCTGATGCTTTGCTTGTTAAAGTCATCTCTGCTGTGTGTGGGAGGTGTGGGTTACACTGAGAAATGCCAAAGTAGCTCTCAAGTCCTTGCTGTATTTTAAAGGTTAAAACGAGGGACAGCCTGGCATTCTCCAGAAGGCCTTTAAATGGAACAGAGCCGTCTAATCACATGCATTGCAGCATGAGCACCGACTCTTCTATACCCTTTTCAGCTGTGAGCTGATAGGCACAGCGTTTGTTTTCAGCAAAGGCTACGCTGTGGCTATCTACAGTTTGTGCTCCCCCAGATTAAAACCAACAGCAGATAGTATTTTGAGACCAGGAATGGCTTCACACAATTTTCAATTTAGTAGGCTGAAAGGCTCCTAAATGGGTGTTTAGGATAATGCGTAACGGTAATGGAGCAGTTGGATGCTCACAGCTTCCCGTGAAATTTCCCTCCTTGCTGAAGTAAAGATGCTGTGAAATGTCAAGGTCCTGAGCAAGTGTGGTTGCCTTCATTTCAGTAAGTTTTCTAGATGTTTAGGACACTTGTACATCAGGCCATTTTTTATTTGAGCGCCTAATTAAGGGTAATAACATAGTTTTAGTTCCTTGCAACTCCCCCCGGTTTATGACACTAGCTTGTATGGGGCCTCTTAGGCAGGACTCTGCCACAAAGAGCACTTCTCAGAAGGAATGGGAGTATCCCCTCTCTTTGCATGTCATATGAAGTGCAATTGCATATCTCAAGGTTTTCTCTTCTCACTACCCCCCTTCACGTATTCTTATTTTTCATCGAATCCTGTCTCCTTCCCTGAATGTGTTCCCCTCCCTCTGGATAGGTACTCTAATAATGCCACAGTTACTCGTGCAGGAAGCTTGGTCTTCTCAGTCCTCGCTTGTCATACCCAAACTGTGGGTGTACCACCCCTGCCAGCAACTACTCCCTACTTCAGATTATATGTCTGACTCCATTATATAGTCTAATAGTCTGCCAGATTGCTTGGTGTCTCCAAATCCCTCACTCTCAGCAGGAGGCTGCTGCCAACTTTTTGACAGTGGGACTCCATCAAATATCTTCTGCCTGAGACGTCTGTGCCTTTACAGTTCTCCCTGTAAAAGCTTCACTCTTTCCTTTCCCCTCTTTCTGGAATGGCCAAAACCGGTCCCTCAGAGCTGACCCAGCAGAGGAAGCAGCGGCATGTCAGCAAACTGGAAGGGTTAGGTGCTGTGCAGGCTGCCCATCAGGATGAAAGAGCTCTTATCTAACCTTTATGCAGTCCTTCCCCTTGTTCGCCTCAGTGTCATAACAATAAGTTTTAGATTCTTTTAATGAGCTTGTTTATTTCCAGTTCTTAGTCCCTAGACTTATCCTCTTTCACGCTGCTAGCCAGCAGTGGGAAGGTTAAAAATGCAGTCAGTTACCAGTGGCAACATACTAGTGTTGTAAATCCTGCCCACACATCTTCAGATCTACTGACATTTGAAACATCTAGGCCTTTTCTGTTAGCTATACCAGTGTAATTATGTCTCCCTATATCTTTTTTTTCCTACATGTCATCCTCCAGGAGTGCTCAGACAAGTATATATGAGGGATATATATGGAAGGAGAAAGAAAGAAAGAAGAAGGCCGAAGTGATAGAGAAAGAAAGGAAGCCATTGCAAATCATTCACTGGGGGCTTTTGAAAGAGCAATATCACATATTAATAGTTGCAATCTCATAGCAGATTATTGATCCCTTTAAATTATTTTAGTACGTCGCCTGTGAGCTGCAGGTCAGGCTGTGCCAGTGAAATCAATTGCATTTTATATCAGTGCCATATGCTTATCTTGCCCAGCAGGGATGTGGAGGTGCTGTGCGTCCTTCTTGTCAGCAGTGCCATAAGCTAACAGACTGGCTGTGGTGGGACTGGCATATATGGTAAGGCAAACACATGTGAAATCTCCATGCGGAGTCCAGTGAATCATCACACACACAAGATGCATTTTCCAAATGGAGTGTGCTTCTAAATGCTGAGAAAATGAGGCTTTTCTGCCCTGACCACTGCCTTGTTCAGTGGCTAAGACCACTGCACCGACTTTGTAGGAGCCCACCCCAGTACAGGCGACAAAACAGAGCTGCAAGTGATGGAAAGAGCAACTGTGACTTCAGCTGAACGCGTCCAGGGAAACGTCAAGCCCAGCTAGAGTCTTGCCTTTGGCAGCTTTCCTCTGTGTGGGCCCACAGAGGAGGGCAGGGGGAAAGGGCCATCCCCTCATACCCAGCTCTGGCAAGTGATCTAGATGGCTTTTGTTACTTGCTGCTGGCACAGAGACAGCTAGGAGGGGACTACCTGGAGGATGGGTTCTCCTGGGACAGAGCATCTCACCCATCATCCTTCAACCAGAGCTGTATCCAAAGATGCACGTAGCATTAAAAGACAGTTAGGAAACTAGAGTACCACACGGTACTTAACATCTGTTTTAAAATTCCCTTTTATTGATTTTTACACAGAAGGAATATAGCTTACATCAGCGCTGTATTATGGGCATCTGAATCACATGTCTTCAGGCATGGTATCTTTGTAAAATGTTATCAGTGTTAAAAGAAAAAAGGGCCACTAGAGACAACAAACTAATAAAAGCTTATAATTATGAAGAAATCACTAGCAGTTTACGCCCTTGTCCACTCCTGTGTGGAGAGCTATTTATGGGACAGGCATCCTCCAGGCTGAGTAAAGGTGGCAGTAACCAGTGGGACTAATCACATGAGTAAATGCCACACTGATGAACAAAGATTTGGCAGGATTAAGTACCCAGTTCTTCTCTGCTCAGATAAATCAGTTTATTATGTGATCAAGGCCTGTACTTTGGTCTCTGCAAATGCGAATTATTTATAACACCATGCTGAATTTCAGCCATATACACTGAATTCTTTCAACAAATTTAATGAATTCTGAGAAATTATCCTTTGTGATATGTCTTCATGTTAGTGGGCCCTTACAGATTGCTTCTTCCATAGATGCAGAGTGTAGATTTTTAATCTGGTAATGGACTGTCCACTGTCTTCAGCCATTATTCTTGCTTTTCATAGTAACAAGGACTTTATTGCAAATTCAGCACAATTTGTCTGCAGTTTATTGCTTATATAGAAGGGGCTTATCACAGGCAGATGTTCCTTCCTTATATGCAAACCAGTATTTCCAGTGAGGTAGACAAACATACTCAAGCCCTTATGAACATGCAAAGATTATGGTACTCGGCAGATGAAGAAATACCACCAATGTAATTTTGCTGTATGTATTAGAGTGTATACTGTGCTGTTGAAGGCAAATGGTATACATGGAAGATGAAAACTGGCTGCTAATTTTCGTATACCATTCTTGGTAATATTTTAAGGATTACTATGTATTTGACCAAGCTGACAAATATTTTTGATGTTAAACCATGCCTCAGTTTTATCTCAGCAAGCACAGAGATGTTCAGCTAGCTACTACAGACGTCTCTATTGACTTTAAAAGGGAACTTGTCTGCTAATTTTGATCTTTCAAATTGCACAGAAGTTAGATCACCAAACCAGCCTAAAATAGATGGTGTAGATACTCTTATACCAAGAACGTGTTGTTGCACTTTTTGTTTCATGGGTTATTGTTTCAAATACTCAGCTGGACTAGCAGGGGGTGGACGACTCCATGAAAGGAGCTCGGAGAAACTGTGGAGATTTATATCCACCCTGACTCTTGACACATCATTTACTGCGTGATGTTACTAGGCTTGGTTAGGAAAAGAAAAGTGACAGCGTGGATAGTCCTTTTTACAAGCAGGAGAAAAAGGATGTTCCTTCTGTGGGACTAATCACCATCCCTGCTCCTCATCACCATCCCTGTCTCTCGCGGGTGAGGAGGCTGGTCCCTGTTGAAGAGCAGTCCTCTTCATCCCTTTCCTCATCCCTCAGCAACCGGCAACACGCTCACCAAAATAAGAAGGCAGCCTGAGGCTTCACTATCATTGCTTAGAGAAATGTTCCGTGTTTAGCCCAAGGTTTGCCTGGAGCTAGGCAAAAGTTATGAACTCAACACTTAGACACGTAAGGTGCCACCTTTTATTTCCTCTAGGTCCTACTGTGTTCGTTCTTTGCTTTTCAGACGTTCAGTCATACCTGCATTATCCCTTAAGGCAATGATGATTTTTGAAAAAACCCACACTTTTAACTCAGTCAGTAGTTTAATTGACAAGAATATACATACTTTACCACCTTCAGAAAGCAGGCATGAATATATGAGGATTAAATGAAGTTTCAAATAGGCAGTGGTTTTATTATTCTCATCTTTTTAATACTACTCTCATTTGTGACCAGTGATTTTGTTTCACAGTAGGAAGTCATATATCAGCAGCAAAATAATAGGACTGGAAATTAATAACTGCCTTTTTCCCGTGGTATCTTGTGAGCCTCTAATTTCACCTCTCTTTTACCACCTATCCTCTACTGGGTCTTCTGGTTAGTTTACCTTAATGGTAAATATTCAGTCACTTCAAAGCAGCAGCAGAGCTTGTACCATACAAATGTACGCCTTTGTTATGCAGTATGCTCCTTTGATTTATGTTCTTGATATATTTTCAATAGGTATCGATATTCTCTAGAATTTCCATCATTTAGAAAATAGAATTTGGGACAGGGCAATGCCTTGTTGTTTTCTCTTATGAAAAATGAAATTCGTGGGTGTTACTTGGTTGATTACAACTTTTGACTTCAGGGTGAAAGCATAAAAACTTAGTCCACTTTAGGCAAAGCAATCTTAGTAAAAACATTATAAAATATATATCTAATAAATCCCCCATTAAAGGAACCAAATATCAAGAGCCATTACTGTCATTAACTTCTTGCTGTCTTGATTTTCTCACAGTAACTTCAAAGAACAGTAAAAAGTGTGCATGAATGATCTCCCATACAAAAAGATCTAACTGATGGTCTTATTTTGTTTCTTCTAGATCCTGTGCAATTGTTTTAGTAGGGGTATCTCATATAGGTTCGTATGTTGGGTGAATGCTGCATTTAGCACCACATGTATATAAGCCCCACAGAGTATTAAATTTTAAAGTTCTAAGTATAGGTCTTCATAGTTATGTGAAGCATGTATAGGGAAATATATATACCTCCTTATATACCTTATTTAGCGTTTGCCTAGCCCTATTGCCTTTATGAATATGATTTTTGTTCTTTGTCTTTCACTTCTGGAGTTTATTCCCATATGTTTCCTGACTGACAGTGCTTCACTCTCTGCTCCCTCGTGTTGGTCTGTAAGGACAGACCTGAGTGTTTCCATGAAAGCGAAGGATCCCAGAGCATCCACGCAAACTGACTGAAGATGAGGACTGTAGTGCATATCTTGTAATTAAAAAGTGTGCTCAGGGTGTTTACAATATTAACAAATGGTGTTTCTTTCTAAAAAAAAAAAAAAAAAAAAGGAAAAATTTGCATTATATTGCACTTCTCTTGTTTAGCCTGTAAACTGCCCTGAGTGCCTGGATTATCTTTTACACTGTATTCATGTAGGCTCTCAGAAATCAGTTGACTTGCACAGGTAGGGACAGATTTGCAAAAACATCCAGTTAATTCAGACACATGTATGAGCTGAAACCCTGGCTTTCAGTAGGAGATCTAGTTGTTCTCTAAAGTCGTCCTTACAGAACTGGGCATTTAAAAATCAGGCTCGGGACAAAATTTGAAAAAGCCAGTCCTATTGAGTCTACCATGCTGTTCCAGGTGCAGTGGGATCTGTAGATATTAGGGTGGCTTGGAGAATGAACATCACCTCACCTCCTCCAGTAGGTAATTCAATATAGGCTTAAATTGGTGTGTACCTAGGTCAATTTTTTTCTATTCATATCAGTTTCACAGCTCATTTCTACATTACAGGACATTCTCAGATCCCTTCCTCTTTGTCCTTTTGTTCACTATTAGCAAAACTCCCAGTTACTCTATGACGTTATTGTGTTACTTCTGAGAAAAACTAGCTCCTGTAGTCCTATTTTGGATGAGTTTTTACCTGAAACTTCCCTATTGGTTTTGTTCTCATTAGCTGAACCTAGGGATAGGTATTTCCAAAGTAGTTAGAAATTGATTCTGTTTGATCAGGTAGTTGTGTTGGATATTTTACGCTTTGTTTGATAAAGCACAGGCAGCCTTATCACACATTTTTATGACTCATTAGCTGTCAGGTTTTCATAATACTTCGAGTTAGCATACTGGGAACTATTTGTGCACAAATTTAATGAAGCAAAAGAGGAAATGCAGCCCAAGACCTTCAAGCTAACAGAGCTCTCCTGAACAAGAACTTATTTTTGTGCTTGGCATCTCAGACCCACAATTTTTCACCTGGAATCCTGGCCAAAAAGGTACTTTAGAAAACCAAGCATTGAAATCTGCTATGTGGGGTTCTGCAGCTCCGCTAGAAAGGTTTAGAAGTGTGCAAATTGAAAAGGATTAAAAAGTCCCTGCCTTCTCTCAAAAGTCTCCCCCAGTGGCAAGTATCCCTGGCGGGGCAGCAGCATGTGAGGAGCACGACGATGCTGGGACTGGAGCACGCAGGAGGGCACACGCTGGAGACATTGGTGCCATGCCAGAGGAAGACCAGCCACAGCTCTGATCCCTGGGAGCAGCCTGGCAAACAGGTTTCACTGGTTTTAGGCCACACTTACACGTTTATCGGCAAGATAAGTTTAAGTAGTCCTGGCTTCTCCTCCCTCTCACTCCCAACCCTGCTGAATTCTGTCCACGGTAGCGCCGTTTCCTCCACTGAGCTGGCAGATCTGTTGGTATCGGACATAGTGACCCCCATCAGAATGAAAAATTGCCACTCAAACCCATTTTCTTTTCTGGCAAGAGCATTCCCCTGCTCCAGCTCTCCGGGCAGTTGCACAAAGACTTGTGCCAGCTCGCCAGAGAGGTATGGGAGGGAAGCAGGGGGAGAAGGACTGGGGCTCTCCAGCGGTAACCAGGGCTGGAAGCCCGGGGAAGCCAATGTGCCCACAGTGCTACTGCAGCTTTCCACCTTAGTTGAATGAGAGCTTCCACTTTCCTCCTTAATTTTGTTCTCTGAAGGTGCTAAACAGTCAGCAAGTGCTCTGTCATTTTGGCTATTACAGTCCTGAAGAATCTGGGGACTCTGGTCTTTGATAAATGATGAGTATACTTATGTAAGTATACTTATAATAAGTGACAGAAAAGACAGAGTTGCTGCGACTTCTGCCCATATTGTTCCTATATGCTACCTGCTGGGTTCATCGTGAGATCTAACGACCTTCTCTGAAATAGCTGAAAGAGAGGCTAAGTATGACAGATTTATTCTGAACCTCCCACCAAGACGCTAATTCCAGTTTCAGCAGCTATTTGTTCCCTTGCCTTTAGCCTGTTCCCTCCTGGATTTACCTTTCCCCTCCTTTCCCACGATGCAGGGCTCTGTTCGGCGGGGAAGAAGAGGCGGCAGCCTTCGGGAAGGAGTTCAGCTGCCTCCAGAACAGCACAGTTGGGTGTGCTTTGCACCTTCTCTGGCCTGCTAAGCATGTAATTTGCACCCTCTGAGAAGTGGCTTCTCCTCAGCTCCTACTCCCGCGTACTCAGCGAGACTTGCTGACACGTAATGTATGGCTGCTGGAGTGGGGACCACAGGACTCGGCTGACTCAGAGCTGTCAGCTCCCTGCCAAGGGGCAAAAGGAGAGGCGCCAGTTACAGAAGGTAGAATTCAAAACTACGCTGCTCACGGTAAATAGCAAGCTGAGCCTGCCATAAAGCAGGCAGATGGATGCGGTGCCCTTTGGTTCTCTCCAGCTACAAAAGTAATTCTTTTTTCTTGAGTCATGCCTAGCAATGGTACAGTTATTTTTGGACAACCACCAGGACATCACTGATATAACGATCGTGTCTGTGGTACAACCGCTGGCAATTACTTGTGGCAGCAGTATGTAGCTGTGTGTTGAGACCTATTACTTTTTATTTTTAGATGTTTTCGCAGCTCAACTTAAATTTTCTAATTGTCTAGTAAGACAGAGCACAACTGTGTTTAAGTGCCCAACTTGAGATACACTAAAGAACCTTGAATTTAAATAAACACTGAAAAGCTTCTCTGTCAAAGATAACCACATGAGAAGTCAGCAGGACACTCCAAATGCACAGTTTTTCGGTACTTTTGTTTAGACACCTGGGTATATTTCATAGACATTGCTGCCCACAGTTGTATACTTTGCAAACATCTACTCTTCTTGGCGTATTGTTCAAGGACTAAGCTGGTATGAAGCTCATCAATATTCATGTGATGATGATTGTGCATCATTGTTGTGTATTGATTGTATTAATATGTGTTGGCTCTGTAGAGTTATTAGAAATGGGTCCCTGGGATGCATCTTGAGAGACACTATTGGAAGGGCTAAGGGCAAGATCCCAGCACTTAATTTAACTGAGGTCAGGGGTCTAATTCTTAGGCAGAGCAGTGCATAAGAGCAGTGCTGAGGGTCTCCATACAGCCAACAGAGAGAAACATTTCCCTCTGGAAGACAGGGACCAGTCTAAGGTTTTCCATTATTCTAGGCAGGTATACAACTCTTGCCATCCTTCCCATCCTCCTGTACTCACCTCCATGTGGGCTACTGCTTAACATCCTTACCTCCCTGTGAACTTTGCTGTCTTACAAGTGGCCGGTGCCAATTCTCTGCTTTTGCGGTCTCTCATGAAGGTGATTTTACTCTAGAGCAAGCCACGAGGAGTATTGTGGTGACTTTTATCCTTTGCTGGAATTCATTTACCTGACAGATGACCACAGAAAATTTCCCTGTCCTGTTAAGATCTACAGCAAATAGGAAACACTACAAGAGGCTCTGGTGATGATTTTCTGGACACTGGGCAGGATTATAAAGCTCTGTTTTCCCCTCTTCCCCTTGACACCAGCAGTTGTGACATATGCTCAGCATTTGACATGGCCGCAGCTGAAGCAGCTCCCCATTTAGATCTGGGCTGCATCTGCCTCTAGAGACACAGGTGGAATCTGAGCCATCTGTCTAATGCTAAATGCAGAGACAGCCCAGGGATCGTGCCCTGACATGACTTTTTCTTTTATTTCCTTTAAATAAACAGATTAACCATTCTTGATCATCTTGCATGTTTGAAAACAATGGAGGGCTGGAAACTGCAGCTGGGAAAATGTTTTGGGGGGCTCCTAAATACAATAAGGTCATTGACACACTGGAGCAAATCCAGTGGAGAACAACTAGGGACTGGAACACATGATATGAGAGGAAAGGCTGAGAGAGCAGCTGGGTTTGCTCAGCCTGGAGCAAACCCAGCCTTAATGGGATGTTATAGAGAAGATGAAGCCACTCTTTCCACCTACAAGTTGCAACTGGTTAGATATTAGAAAAAAGCTTATGACAATCAGTATAGTCAAACACCAGAAACAGAGGTTGGGGAACCTCTATCACTGGAGATCTTCAAAGCTCCAAGGGCCCTTCATGTCCTGACCTAACTGCAAGCTTGGTCCCACTTCTAGGTGGGCTATTGGAGCAGATGATCTGCGGAGCTGCTTTGTAAACTAAGTTATTTATTCTATGATTCTGTGATAATTTAGCTCACGGCATGCAGGCAGGAAACTAGCAGCTGCATGCTAGGGGACAGCATGAGCACTGGGTAGCAGAAGCCATAGACAATTTGTATCATATGATCATCATGGCATGAACTCTTCCCCTGCTCTTTCACCAGGTGTGTCACTAGACTAGAGATATCACACCAGATCAGTGCTGCAGTGCTTCTTGTGGTGCGTTGCAGTCATTCCTTTTCTCCAAGGAGCAAGATGAATATTGGCAATGTGGTGACTCCTCTGTCATTGCTTACACCAGGCAGGCAATACCCAGTTCACACAATGACGTCAGTTGCGTTCATATGTTGTTATATGTGACTTAACCCTCCTGCAGTGACTATGGGTACACCAGCCTCCAAGACAACTCAGCAGTTCTTCAACTTTCATTTTTTAAAAGCTTGTGAAAGTATTAAGATGAACAATGTGTTGCACTTCTACATTCTTACTCCATGCATTAGTATCATTTTTCATCTGTGCAGTCCCATGATGACCATCAACTCGCTGCCAGTGGTAGGGACATCATTCTCACTCTGATGTTTGGAACAGAGAAGATCCACCAAAGACCTCACACACTCAAGGAGCTAATGGCATCTTTTCCTGTCTAAGGGTGCAAATCCAAGCCTGTGCCCATGTCAGCCAGTGTCCTTGACCTATATTCCTTCTGCAGAGATCCTTGCCCCAAGATGTTGTGATCTTGTGGAGTCAGTAATCATTTGTTCTTAATTTAAGAGATATTTGGCTGGATTTGAGTCTACCTACCTCATGACCTGCCAAAGCTCCTTTCAGCCTTATTTTCCATAGTTGTGCAGTGTAAAACATAAGCGGAAGATACTAGCTCAGCTAGTATAACGTTTAAGGATTTGCATAAGGAGAGGCCATGAAATGATGGAGTCAGACAGAGGTCATGAAGAGGGAACTTCGGCGTGCATGGAGGACAATGCATATAATCTCTTTGTTATAAATGCAGGAAGTCTTTACTGACTCAATAAGCATTCAGACACCTGGAGAACTACATGTGATGCAAGGAATATTGAAATCTGCACTGGAAACCAAAATTTTGCACTGTCAAGCTGGCATATGTAATTTTATTGCACAACAAGATAATGACAAACTAGTTCAAAACCCTTGACCTGGAAGTCTAATAAAACACAAGAACTGGTACAGTGTCAGACAGTATAAAAACAGTAAAAAAGATAAACACAAAAGGGGTATGGCTTCCTAGACAGATGAGTCACAAGTAATTTAAGGTACCTGGAGTGGTTTCTGCCAGTTCTGTCATGCACCTCAGTAAGCAACACCTTAAACCCTGCCATCACTTCTGGCCAACTGGTTCAAGAGCTGTTCTGCTGTACGGGAGACAAGCAGATGAGGAAGAAACCCACCCCGTTGGCTGTATTTAGCTGTATGAGTCAGGCTGTACTTCTCTGGAAGCACCTCTGTTTCACTCTGTTTGTTGTGAGGGGGTAGGAAGGTGGCTTTGGCTTGTGACCACACCGTGAGGGTGGTGATGTCTGGCCGGGCAAATGGCTGTGCGAGCACAGCAGGGTCCACAGGCTCTACTTTCAAGATGACTCAGAGGCTACGGGGTGGGTGTGCTGTGGATGTCACAGCTTCTACCCAGCAGGGTTTTCCCTCCCATGGTCCTCTCACATCATTTTGGTCCCTGAGCCTGTGGGTGTAGGCTCAGGCTGTGGAAGTTGGGGAGCCTCCATGGCACTGTCCCCAGGCAGGATGTTGCCACCTGCTATGCAGAGCAACCATCAATTCACCAGGCAACGAACTGAGTAATATTTGATATGATAAATTGAAGGCAAAAGCCAACACAAATAACACAGGGCTGTACCTGGTGCTCCTGGATCTCCTTATCCTTTAAATCCACCAGAAAACCTTCGCAGGTGTGGTGGTCTGGACCAGGCTTTGAGCCACTGCTTAGGTGATGGTAGGACTGCTTGGTGCCACCACTGGCACTGTGAAGCCTTTGCTTTTAACCTTGGAAAAGTTGCTGCTCATCTTTTAGGTGCTTATGGGATACAAACAAAGGTTGATGGTTAACCTCAGCTGTCTTGGGCTCAAGGTAGTAATCAGCAGTGACGTTTATCAAGGGTTTTGCTCTCAAGCCTGGGGAGCACTGAAGTGTGACAGGAAGCGAGGAGAAACTGTGCAAAAACAGGAAAAGGAGGGGAAACTGGGCGTGAATTTAAGAGGCGGGGCTGCACTGGACGAAGCTGAAGGCCAGACTGAGCCTCAGGGTGGAAGAGGCGAGGTGGCACATGATCTCAGGTGAGGTGCAGAGGGTAAATATGGGCAGCAGTCTGGCTGTGCTGTCCCTCACATCGGCAATGCGCTTCTGCCTGGCATGAGGGTGCCAGACAGGTTTGCGAGGGGATGGGGCTGGGAATCTGTATTTTCATCCTGTGAAAATGTTTGAGGTTTCAGAGCAGGGAAGCAGCCAGCTGGAAGATGGAGGAAAGAGACAGCTCCAAAGTGACTGGAAACTCCTAGCTTGGGTGCAAGAGTAACCTTTCTCTGTAGAGAAGCACTTTGAAAAGACATTTCGGTAATTCAACATTTTGATAATTCATCTTTTTCTCGGGAAAAAAGTTTGCTGGAAAATGTTATACTTGCATAGGATCAATGGTAGTCAGAGAAAGGCCTTTCCTCTGCTCCTTCTCATTGCAGGGACTTCCAGAGGACAATCCTTACACTCACACCTTCTTCCCAGAGGTGCAAGTTTGGTCTCTGGCTACGGCCTGGGCAGGATGCTGGGGCTCTGCATGACTGCACGTGGTCTCCGAGCGTCTGCAGAGGTGGGGAATCGCCAGCCTTGCCCCACGAAGCAGCTGCAGTCACAGAGCAATGATCCCCCTAAACCCGTGTTGAATCCCAGGGAATGGGATGAATCCCAGGGAAATCAATAAGCTCTAATTTCCCAGAAGCCGTTCATGTAAAAACTGAGGCAGATGACGCTAAAAGCTTTTCAGTGCAGAGAATGATGAATGCAATCCGTTGTTGCTGCTGCTGCCGCCGTTACTATTATTACTATTAATAAAGAATCGCTCTTTCTTCCCGATAATTGCCTTTGAAATGTTCCTCCGGTAGAAGCCGGATCAACTGCTTTCCCAGAGAGGAGGACTTTTTCTGCCCCCCCTGTGCTGTGGTGTGTCAGGGCAGTGAAAGGCAGGGAGCCCCTTGCCCTGCCGACCAGCAGCCGAGGGGGAAGGTCTCTCCAGGCATCCCGCTCCCTGGGGCTGCTCTCACCAGCACTGCTCCAAGGGAGCGCCGCCAGCCTGCGGCAGAGGCCAAGAGTGTGACCGGTCCCCTATAGACAAGGATTTATTTAGTCCAGGATTCTGAAACGAGTAACGCAGCAGGAACACCCCCCCCCCCCCCTCCCCAAGCCCCAGTCCTGGCGAAGGAAAAAAAACCAAAGTGCCCCAACACATGTGGGGCTGTCCTTGGGAAAGGGATGGATTTCCTCTTGCTGCCGGCTTCCTGCTGCAGTGGTGGGGCTGTGCAGAGGGAGACCCCACAGGGCCCGGCACGTCTCAGGCCGGGCGCCTCGGACACCCGCAGCTGCACAGTGCCGTGGGGGTCAGTCTTGCTGCTCGGAAAAGGTGCGTTGAGAGCAAAACCGATGATTTCCTGCAAATGGAGTCGTGCTGGCATCGTGCTTTACTGGAGTGTGGGTGGGGGACAGGAGGCACGCAGGCACCCAGCTGGGACAAGAGGGACATCCCCTCCCAAACAGCCTGTGGGAGATGCACAAGCATCTTGCAAGATGCCCACTTGGCACCCTTCAACCTTACTTAGATCCCTACGGCTCAGCCTCAGGCCTGCTCTGGCTTACACCATTTGTTTGTGATTGCCGGCCAAAGCCGGAGCACTGGGGTTTAATCCCCGACTGCGCTCCCTGAGCCCTCGTCGAGCCCTTTCGCAGCGGGAATCCCCAAAGTCGGATGCGGCGGAGGGGCTCACACCAGCTTCCTGTGCCAAAGGGGCACTCAGCAGCCAGTGCTGGCACTCGGCCCCTGGGGTGTTTGTGCGCATCCCCGGGCGCTGCTTACACCAAGAAAGACACAAATAGGCATTCTGCTCCCAAGGTGCGAGCCTGATTTGAACTCTTCGAGACGCTGACCTTTTATAAGACAGAAAAAAAAAAAAAAAAAGCCATAACTAATAGCATTTAAAACTGATGTCCAGCTAGCAGCACACATCCTGGCAGAGCTTACTTGAAAAATGGAAAATGACTTCATTTTAATTTCATTTTCTTGTAGACAGTGCTAAAACTATGTTTTTTTAAAGCAGTCCTTCACTCAGTGTTTGCTGCTTCCATGCTCAGTGCTTAATTTCTTTCATATCCTAGTTGTTTTTGTATCAATTATAGTATAACCTCACTTAGGCAGGGGCACATGAGGTGCTTTGGTGCTTCTACCACTTTGCTCAGTAAGAGCCATGGGAGCGTTTGCTGAAGCTTGCGCTGCGTTTCAGCCAGTTTCAGCTCATCCGCAGAGCCCTACTTTGTGAAATTAAACTGTTGAGACAAGCCTGAGACGGCTCAGCCTTTTTGTTTTCAAACAATGTAATGTAGAATTATATGCATCTTCATAAAAAAAAAAAAAAAAAAAAAAGGGTGAGCAGGAAGGCAAAAGAGATGTTTAAAATATTTTCCCAAACTACACAATGATGAGCGCTTCCGGGTTTAGTGGGATCTCTCTCTCTGGCCAAACTTGGTAAGGAAATGACTCGGTTCCCCACAGCACATGCTCGCAAATAGCGGCTTTCAGCAGCCCGGAGGAAGCCAGAGACGGCTGCTCGTCTTTACTGCCACTAGCTTGAGTTCAAAGAAAGCCAGAGGCACGGTACTTGTGTCAAATGAAGGAGGAAGCGATCAAAAATTACTTGTTCCAAATTGCTGAACTGTTCTTCATTTACCCAAATATGAAAATAAAAATGCAGCCATTTAGGATTTCCATAAAAAGGAACCCCAAGCAACAAAAGGGGCCGTCCTAGCCTGTCCTAGCCCACAGCGGGGATCTGACTGCCTGAAGCCGGTGGCAGCCCCTCATATCTCCTAGGCTTTCCCCCCACCAGTTTCATCTTGTGGCTCCTGGTCACAGGAACAGGGCACCTAAAATTTGCACAGAACCACATCCGTCTCCGTTTCTCACCTGGGGCTCAGCAGCTGCTCTGACCCTTTACGCTAAGGCTGCACTGTCTACCCAAAATCAGCATCTCACCAGGGGAACTGAACCAGAGCACCCTCTTGCTCCTATGAGTGCTGGCGGGGGGGCGGGGGGGGGGGTCCGGATGGAGATTTGGGGAGCGTCTGGGGCTTTCACATAGACATCTGGGAGCGGTGCAGGGAGGAGGAAGAGGAGGGTGGCTCATGGCCATGCTTTTCCCCACCTGCTGCCTGCAGCTCCTGCTGCCCTGCCATGTTCCCAGCAGGATGCTGCCCTGCCATGTCCCCAGCAGATGCTGTCTGTGGATGCCTGCCCCATGCTTGGCCCCACGCCTGTGAATTTGGCCACCTGGATTGCTGACTTCGAGGGTGTTCATCTGGGGACTGGATCCTCCCCCTCCTTTGTGAAACAAATGAATGGTGTGTATTTCTACTGCAGGGTGTGAAAAGCTTTGCAGTCGCTGGTTTTCACTGCGCTTGCTCGATTTCTGGTGAAAGAGGCTCTGAGCAGAGGGAGGGCTTGTGAGCCGCAGCGGTTCACAGCCGCAGTGGGGAGGACGGGGCCGGCTCTCAGGGCGGGTGCAAGCACAGCCAGGGACCCAGCGAGGTGACGCTGAGCTGGCAAAGGAGGGTCCTACACCTAGTAGTGACCTACATCAAAATCTCGACTTGCTTAAACAAATGCCGGCAGCCTCTGAAGGCGGGAGGCAAACCCCTTCAAGAAGGCAAACCACCTGGGGCAGAAGGTTTCCTTGGCTATCAGTGTGTTAAAGCCCTCTTTGCGTCACGTCACCCAAGACGTGATCTTTTACCAGTAACAGAGGAGATGTCTGTAGATGCAGAGGAGGACAGAAAATATTCGGAGCAGTAGACTTAGGTTTGCTCCACAGAGCAGTGTCTGAAGTAGTGAGAGATGCAAGTAATAAAGAACTTAAAGGAAAAGGCTGGCAGGGGAGAGCTGTGACCCCTTGACAGGAGGAAGGCTGAGGTCCGTTGATTTGGACCCTGTATTTCAGCTGGCCTGTCAGGAAAACGCACTAGGCAATGTTTCTGAAAGATAGGGAGTGATAACTTTAGGGATAACTGAAGGAATACCCATGAAAGTCAGCTCCCCATTTCTATCCCATATCCAGAGCTGACAAACTTCATATGCATCTATAAATCTCTTGCTTTCTAACCATAAAACCACCTTTTTGTGTTTTAATAGGAAATGATCTGAGAATTTCACTGAATGATATTTTTAGGTAATTTAAGAAAAGGCTGTTGATTGTAGACATTCGTAAGTGCTTTAGTAAATAAATAGAAAACTGAACAAAAGGATGACTTGATGTTTTCAGAGGCAATTTGGCAGCAATTTTCACAGATACAATAGTCCTGCATGCAAAATATATTTCTTTTCATATCATGACTGGCACGAATCAGATATCCTACTGTCCTTTTTTTTTTTTTTCTTTTTTGCTGCAGATTCATCTCAGAAAATTTGCTATTTGAGTATTAATAATGCAATACGAAAAGAACTCATTGACTAATGCTCTTTGCGCCCATTAATAACGGCTTCTGGAGGTAGTTCCTCGTAACTGAATAATGTATTGATTCCTATACCGGATTCCTGCCTCAAATTTTTTAAAGGTAATTTATGACTGTAATATCCTGTGAAGATTAGCTGTTTCAAAATTCTCATACTTACCGTTTACAAAACCAATTTATTTCCAGGTCTTACAAAGAGAGTGAGAAATAGAGAATGATGGAAGAAGTTTCAATAAATATTTGCTATATGACAGTTTCCAAGGTGTTATTAAAGTACATGAATTTCCTTTTAAGTCATACTCAGTAGCTGCACAATTGCAGAACAATCGTTTTACCAAAGTTAAGCTTTTTAAAGATATTTACACCATTCAGTACTTTTTCTCTAGTTTTTTTTATTCTCATTATTTGCATATTATTTATTATTGTCATTAATGGCATTTGAAAATGCATTATTCTTAATATTATTTATATCAAGTAGAGATAGCTTGGCTTCAGTGGTTTTGGAGTTCACCAGAAAACAAGCAAAATTTATATTTATACCTCATAAGTTCTCATTTCAGTCTTCCGACTCTTACTTTAAAAGAATTAAAACAATAAAGCTTCCTACATCAGCCTTGCCCTAGATTACAAGAGGTCTTGCCTTCATTATTACTTCTGTCAAAAGCAAAAATGGATGCTTTTAAACCTTGCAAAATATTTTACTGAGCACCTGTTTTCTATGCTTTATGTGAATAAGTTCATGGGCCTTGAGCGTTGCTGAAATGATAATTGCAAGCGTTTATGTAATGAGGTGAGTGGGTTTTGCACGGGAATGGGAGTGGGGAGCAGGTGAGCGTGTCAAGGGGAGACAGAATGAGCGAGGTTACTAGTGGCGTTCTTCAAGGATGTGTTTGGAAACCGACGCGGTCCAATTCTTTCATTATTGACCTCGGAACGAGAATTTGGTGTAAGCTGAAGACATTTGTCAGCAATATGAAGGGGCACAGGGTCACTAACGCTGAAGAGGGCAGGAGCATCATTCAGGGAGGACTGGAGGAGCCTCTGAATTAGAGCAACAGGAACAGGATGAATTATGGAAGCACCAAGTGCAAAGGCATGGGCACGGCCTCGCGAGAAGCAGGGTCCCTGTGCCAGAGGCAGCAGGGAAGGCAGGGGGAGTGTGGATCGGTGGCTGAAGGTCTGTGAACCACCGGTGTAATACTGCTGGGATTCAGTCTCTAGGGTCTGTGAGGAGCAGGACTGAACGGCTGGTGTAGTCCCAGGCAAACAGCTTCCAATCCTACGATGCTGTACTTCTATCATGCATCAATCCAAGTGTGTTCAGCAGGAAAAAGGAAGCTTTAGAACAACTATACAAGGCATAGGTATGAATACCGTGAGAATATTAAGAGTTGTTCTACATTAAATAAAAAAAAAAATTAAACTGAAATGGGAGGAGAGAAAAGCTACAAGGTAATATGGGAACTGAGAGTAACTAACGAGATGAGATTACTGGATTTTGTTTTATTTAGTTTAGCAAAAAGAAAGTTAGGAAAGAATAGGATTACTTCTCCTAAATACAGTACTCAGTGCATACTAAAGAGGAAGAAGCATGGTTGAAATTAGAGGATAAGGATATTGATACAGGCAGTCCTGGATTTAGAAACTAAACTTGTGAAACATCACCTGCCAGCTTCCTCCTTAATAAATGACCAGTTTGGGGAAGATGCGTGAGGGGATTTCTACCTTTGCCTTTAGCCTGAGAGGCTGGCCACAGTTAGAGAGGAGACGTGGGGTGGGCACTGCTGACAGCTTTGGCATACTTTGCTGATCTGCTCAAGGTTAAATTAATTACCCGAATTAGGGCCATAAACAGATTTTCCCCATCAGATTAGGAGGGACTACTGGGAGAGGGAAATGCAAACTTTGCACAAATAGAGGGGAGAAATTTCTATTGGCACTTTATAAACTCACTGTGAACACAGGCACCCAGAATGGTGATGCTTACGCTGGCTTTCTCATTTTCTCTGTAAATCTGTAGGATGGCCCTTGCATTTGAATTAGGATGCTGAAAAGATTTTGGTGACTTGTGGAGAAGGCAATTACCCGTGGATCAGGCTGGATTACACCTCTCCTGCCCGTTACCTGTGACTACAGGGTGGCGGTGGAAGTGGCCTCGGACAACACTGAGCTCCGGGTGCCTGGTTCTTCAGAAGAGGCACCACAGTTGGGTCACCTTGTGCTTGGGTGTTGTGGAAGCAGCAGCTGGGGAGCCCCAGGGTGAGCTGGGTGAGGGTGCGCTAGGCTGGGTGCAGCCTCGGTGATCCAGCCTGCCTGCTTGTCTGTAAGTAATTAAATCGTTCAAATAGAGGGCAGTCCCATAACAAACAATGACCTGTACTTTGTAGTGCTCTTGGGGTTTTCTCAAAGGTATCACACGAGAACTGAACTGGGCCAGTCCTGCGCAGCTTCTCACAGAAGATGAGTTCAGACATGGTGATTGCCAACTTATGTGCAGTGAAGCTCACTAGGAGAAGCACTCACTGGAGCTATGAGCCCTTTTCAGGGCATCTACACTTCAGACACAGACTGGAGAGAGAGATTTGATAATCTTTATTAACAAACTGGGAAAGAACTAATTTTTTTTTGCTGTAAATACAAAGGAATGGTGGGAGTCGTTGCCAGCTTGCAGAGCTAGTGATTATAGTAATGAACTGCAAGCCAGCATCCCTTAGGAGATGACACCTGAACTGTTGCTCTGGATCGCCCTGTTAACCGGCTCATTCACCATGTTGCTTGCTTTTTCTTTAACTCCCTCTTCTTTCAGGACTTCAAAACCAGTTCAGTGTGTCTCTAGGCAGAAGGAGATTGTATAAAGAAAAAAAAGACCTTAAAACATAGTTCATTCCTCGGTGAGGTGTGTCCTGCCTTACACATGTCTAGCTGAATAGCTCGGTGGCTGAAAGATATTATTAGGAATAATTGCTGGTGATGAGCAATTGCAGACTGCCTTTTAAGATGCACCCTTGTATGGAAGCAATGTTGGCTACAAAAAATATGGAAAAAATAATGCTTCATAGATATTTTTAGTGAAAGCGCTCAGCACTACAGTACAATATGGACCCATGTAATAAAAATGGTATTTTGCAATAAAAATTTCATCTTTTTTTGAACCTGCAAAGTGTTATGCTGTATTGCAAGAACCATTTACAATAAGCATTACGCTGACTCCATGAACATCGTTTACATGCTAATATCAATGAGGCTTGGGCTTAATTCATTCTATTTCAGCTTAGATCGAAAAGATTATTTTTTCATCAGAATCACGAGCAGACAAACTCATAAGAATATTAAAGGATATTCACAAGTGCCAAGAAAGAAAAAAAAATGTGGAAGAAAGGGTATTTTGGAGGGACTTTCTGAAAGCAGTGTCTGAATTTGTGTGTGTAAGTGTATACATCTTCTGGATGTGCAAATTGTGCCTGTTATTCTTTAAAGTTCTCCTGTTTCAGATGCTTATATTAATTTATCTGCCAAGATTACTGTTCATTTGAAATTTTGCAGGTAAGCACCTATCTCAAGAAAGATCCATTATTTTTTAATCCAGCTGTGTTTTGTAGTGCTACTATTTTGTGTGAAGTTTGCTACCCTTGTTTTATATAGCACATTCAAAGAAGTTGCATATTAACAAGGAACACTGTAAGAATCTCAATGACTTGATGTTTTTCACTGCTGTACTTAAATTTAGTCACTGGACTCTTCATGTCAGGTATTGTTCCTTCAAATTTGCTGGGAGAGAGAAGTCTTGCAAATTTTCAGAACTGTAGACACAAGCAGTGATAATGTGCAAAACTGGAGTCAAGTCTGAGAGTGGATTTGAAAAAAATGTGGGTGTCTGTGCACAGCACCATTTGACTTCACAGTGAGATTTTAATAAGATGTTCTGAATCATTTAGTGGTAGAACACAGAATTTCTAATTGATAAATTTCAAAGGCCAAGTTTTGTTACAGAGTCTGGAGACTCTGAGTGTCTAATTTGCAATATTTTCAAACAGCCTAATTTCCACATTACCCGTCCTGTAAATCAGCATCTTCCTGGGGAGGGTGAACTAAGCCAGTGCATTTTTTCTGAAGAGGATGAGGGGGATCTCACATGAACCCTCTTTCTACCTATTCTGTGGAGCGCAGGGAGCCATCTTCACTTTGGGGCAGGGACAGGCAGGCAAGGCAGCACCACATTCAAGCAGAACAGCTGTTTGCAAAATGAACATCTGTTCTTAGATTAGTGTGCGGGGGTGTGTGTAGTGTCTGCAATGTAATGTAAAGGCTACAAAATCTGAGGCAATGGGCTAACGAAGGGAGGAATGTATGCAATGTTATGGGTTTGATTTTGTCAATTGAATCCTCAGGCTTTGGGCATGTAAAAAACGCAATTTAAAGTTTCTATTGCTACTTTCCTTTGCTGAGCACTTCCTAGCAAACCAGCACCACCGCTTGTTTGCCCAGGATGGATGGAGGCTGAAGGAGGCTGAAGGAGTGTTGTGGTTTAACCCTGGCTGGCAACTAAGTCCCACACAGCTGCTTCCGTGCTCTCCCCTGGTGGGATGGGGGAGAGAACCAGAGGAGTAAAAGTGAGAAAACTCGTAGGCTGAGATAAAGATAGTTTAATAGGTAGAGCAGAAGCCTTGCGTGCAAGCAAAGCAAAATAAGGAACTCATTCACTGCTTCCCATGGGCAGGCAGGTGTTCAGCCATCTCCAGGAAAGCAGGGCTCCGTCACGCGTAATGTTTATTTGAGAAGACAAACGCCATCACTCCAGACATCCTCCCTTCCTCCTTCTTCCCCCAGCTTTTTATTGCTGAACATGACGTCATATGACATGGGATACCCCTTTGGTCACTTGGGGTCAGCCATCCCAGCTGTGTCCCCTCCCAACTTCTTGTGCACCCCCATCCTACTCACTGGTGGGGCAATCTGAGAAGCAGAAAAGGCCTTGAGTCTGTGTAAGCACTGCTCAGCAGTAACGAAAACATCCCTGAATTATCAACTCTTTTTTTTCAGCACAAATCCAAAACATAGCCCCATACTAGCTACAGTGAAAACCAGCACAAGGAGGCTGAGCCTTCTGGGTCACGGTTTTCTCATGTCCTCTGACGGAGAGCGGTGAGCTTGTCCGTCACGTCTGACTCCTTCGGGAGCTTTTTTGCAGCCTTTACCTGACTTATGGAGGCAAAGAAGCGGCCGCTGGATCAACACCTTGGGGCTAATAATAGCCTCTGGGTAACCTTGAGAGGCTGTGGTACATGCTGAGCCCACATCCTGCTGCCCTCCCCCTTGTGTCATTTTGTGCCCTGCCTGCGGAGCCTGGCAAAGCGAAAATGAACAGGCCCAGGGCCCTGACAGCCACATAATCCTGGAGATGCAGAGGTTGCTTTGCAATGGAAGGCCTGAGGGCTGTTCCTGCTGGAGCAGCTACGGGACCCTGAAACGAAAGCTGAGCACTGTGGAAGTACCTGGTGGGGACAGGTAGGTGGCCTGCAACCTGCCAGCTGTCTGTGGCATGGGCTCAAGTAGTAATTTCCTCAGAGCGCTAAGGATAAAGTTAAAAGGGCATCTGCTTCAGCCTGGCTCTGACATTATGTTTTTCCCATCTTTTTTCTCCAAATAAGCACAGAAATGCACGTGGCTGAGATGATCGAGCAATGCTTTACGTGCCTGCTAAAACAGGGTACTGAGCATGTGAGTCAAGGTGGGCATGCTGCTCTGGCACCATACACAACTGCTGCCTGCGCGGCCGAGCTCCCTCTCCCACCCACAGCCCTGGCCGGGAGCTGCAGCCACCGCTTTTGCTGCCAACAACAGTAGTACTTGGCTGCGCTATACCCAGGAACCCACTTTTTCATCCATCCTCCTGGGATTTATGCAATAGCCCTTGTTACATCTCTGCCCATGTAGCCAGCCAGCCTTAAAGGAGAGAAAAGAAATCCAGCTAGTGGGGGTCGCTGCTTTTTGTTCTGTTTGTGCAGCCTGAGAAGTTCCCACACACAGTAATCTCCCCAGCTGACAAAAAAAAAAAAAAAAAAAAAAAGTAGACTGTACTGTATTAATCTGTGTGAAAGCAAGAAGCAGCCACGTCTTCACAAAGACTTTCCTCCGTGTCCACAAATGAGAGCAGGAAGGGAAGACCAAACCCCAAGAGTTGCTCTGAACTTTAACTCAGCAAGCGTTTAAGCATGTGCCTAACTTTAACTGCTCAGATAATCCCGTGCTTAAACTTGCTGCTTGTGTTGTCTGACTGTGGTCAAAAGGTCCTTGGGACCCTTGATGAATGAGGACTAGGGGTATTCAGGGAGCTGAAAATAATAGGTTGGATCCTGCTTACCTAGCTCAGTCGTGTCGTGCCATTCATGGTTTGACTGCTCATATAAATAAAATGAATAGGATCTGACCCAGGCTTTGCACCTAGTTGCAAATAATCCCTCTTCTGGGTTTTGAGAGCAGTTTCTCAGACAGCTTTTATTTGTTTGGCCTCTAAACAGACGGATTACCTCCAAACCCTATCAAATTCTGATTAAATTGTTGTGTGGGAGTCAACAGGTACATATTAAATAGGCTGTGAGATTACTTTCCATCCTGAATGGCAGCACCATGCCTAATTAGAAAAAGAGAAATGAGGCTGGGGGGATGAGACACAGAACTGTGGCAGGAGCTCAGATGGAGCCAAGGGAGTGAGTACCTAATGCGGTCTGCAGACCTTTGACCAGAGGCTTCAAGGTCTCCTCTGCGGATTGATTAAACTGCATCTTTTATTTTCCTTCCGTCTGTTTTTCATGCAAATTGAGGATGCCGTAGGAGGGAGCAGGTAGTGGGTCCCCTTAACATGGGACAGGCAGAAACAAGAAAAAAAAAAAAATCCCTGAAATAAATGCAACAGCTGTGAGAGGATTTAGAGCTGGAGGATAAGGAAGTTCTGAAATCTTAGAATAGGAAGGAAAGCCTTTATTTTACTTGCTGCTGATGGTTGTACTTCCTGTTGTGACCCCTCTGCAGTGTTTCATAAGAGCTTGGGGACTGCTAAGTCTAACGCTGTAATGAGGAACAAGAATTCCTAGTTCCCCCATGCTAGCTGCCAGAATTAAAGGTCTCCCTTGTCTAGTGATAACAGAAATTGCAATAGGAACTGAACAGAAAAAAAGACAGGGGCAAAATTCCCCACTAGCTGAAGAAAATTACCATGTCTCTACTCCCAGAGCTAGATCTCATGTACCTCAGTGTACGTCCTGAGTAATGCTCACGTGGTTCCTGGATGGAAATGGCCATGCCGGTTTTTCAAAGAGCTTTGTTAAAAGTTGTCTGCACAGCCAGGCTCTGAGGTGCTCTCAGTGTCAGAGCAGAAAAGCAAGGACAGGACGGGAGGCTGCCGATGGGAAGGCAGCTCTGAACTATCCCCGGGACTGGTGTCACCTTGTACCAGCTCCCCATGGGCTGCTGTGCCAGAGCAAAACACGTAGACTCCGATATGCTGTAGCCCTGTCTCCAACTCCTCTATATGTGCTCTAGCTGACCTTTACTGGGCCCTTGAGCTGTCGGCAGTGGAGGTGGGGGAGGGATGGAAAGCAGAAAGAAAATTTCTTTGGTAAAGAGCCTCTGTGCTGATATATGCCATGGTTATGTGTGCACACACACGCACAGACAGAGGCCCAAACTCAGAATAATGGTTAAAAACCTTTTGGACCCTTTGATTCAGCTTCCCAAACATATATGGATGTCTAATTCTCTGCCTAGGCTTTTGTACTAACTGAGCAGGAGGAAGGGAATACAGCCTAAAGCACTGCCAAAGCCCGTCTGCAGACCTGCAGCTCTGCAAGAGGCGTGTGGGTAGGAACATAGTATTTGCTCATTGATAAGGCATAATAACTTTCAGAGTGGTTACTGCAGTTTAAGCTCACAGCATTTCTAAAGTAAATCTAGTTAGGCTTTGTTCACTAGCAATACACCCACACAACAAATACTATGGTAAGTGTCAATAAGATAAAATCTAGAAACGCAGCCGTGGAGAAAAATAAAATATCTGTGGGGACAGGCAGCACATAAGTCATACAAGTAGTTTTGAATCATCATATCGGTGGAGAGATATCATGGATATCATGAATACTTTATCCTACCATGCTAGTGGGGCAAACCGGTTACACAGCAGATTGGTTAGCTAGTGTCCACTAAAGAGATAATAGGAGATGCCCAAAGAAATTCAGAATTTGGCAGAATAAAATATTTTTAGAGCACAGCTTGTGATGTTTACCAATGTATTTGCTCCATTGAAAAGCTGTGTTTGAACAGCGTAATGATGTTTGCCTTATGAACCTAAATTCCTGAGCAGAACAGAACAAACTTTTACCTTCACAGCACAATAATTTCACATGTAATAGGCTATGGTCTCCAACATTTAGCAGATCTTTGCCCTTCCCTTCCCTTCCCTTCCCTTCCCTTCCCTTCCCTTCCCTTCCCTTCCCTTCCCTTCCCTTCCCTTCTTTTACTCTTCTCCCCTTTCCTCTTTCTTTTCTTGTGTTAGGAAATGTGAATTGGATTCCATCACTAAAACAAAATCATTCTTAGACGAGATTTCCCCCCTCTATATCTAACAAACCTTTCCTGATCAAAATTATAGTAAAATTGGTCTTCTTCAGTAACTGTTCAATTTGCAAGGAAACTGCATTTCTCTGCAAACTACCAATCTCATTTCATCAGAAGAAATCTTGACCTTCTCCAGCTTCAGTGCTGTGAAAAGTCATTATCAGACTGTCTGGAAGATGGAAACCATCTACTGAATGGGTTATTAACAACATGTGTTATAAAGGGTTCCCAGGGCTTCTCCACCTATCTACCTTTTCCTGACCTGGATGGACAAGCTGTTACCATCAAGACTTCCAGCAAAAATACCTGCACCTGCCAGGTGGTTGGGTGGCTAGGGGTGTTGGCACAGCAGGGAATCTTTCCATCCTGTGACTGAAGTAGTATTTTATCCTTTCTTGTGGACTCTGGATGGATCACAGCTAGTCAGAAGGGCAGAGCCCTACGGCACAGTAACAACAGACAGATATGTCTTGTGACTAAGCTCAGATACAGAAGACCTCACCTTCTTCTGCTGCAGTGTTGTCAGCTTAATGTCACCACTGAATTCCCTTGAGTGTTTGGGGAGGCGTGAATAATATTTATAATGCAGGTGTAGATAACATGCTTCAATGGTATCTACTGCCTTTAAAGCCACAGTATGTAAGGAGAAAAACCAACAAGATTATAAAGTCTACTGCTTTGCATAGACAAAGCAAAACATCCAAACTAGGCTTTTTATCTCATCCATACTTTCCATGTAAACTTATGAGATGAATTAGAAATTTTAAAAGAAAAAGTCTAAACATGTGTGAGAAACCAAGATGGAAACTCACTTTCATTTCAGGTGAAGATTTGAAAGCACACAGCATGATCACTTGGTGTGTCTTGTGAACAGAGCCAAAAGTAAGTTTTTACCTCATCAGGCCAGAAGAAACTCAGAAATCTGCCTTTCTCTAGCAAAATTTTGCGCACATTAACTGCATCTATTTTAAGCCTGAAGGGAAATCTTTAATGGAAGAATTTTAAGGCCAAGAACCAGGGCCTGACTGGAAAAGTACAGCTACGTTGTAGGGTTAAATTCTGTATTCACCTCATTTAGCCCTTATACATTTCTAGTAGCGGGAAGAGTAGAGAATGAGAAATTTGAACAAGATGATAATTCAGAGAGCTAAGTTTGGAAATGCCACAAGAATATCGCATTTTTAGTCCGCTCTAATGAGACCCCACCTGGAGTATTGCATCCAGCTCTGGAGTCCTCAACAAAAGAAGGACATGGACCTATTGGAATGGGTCCAGTGGAGGGCCACGACGATGATGAGAGGGCTGGAGCACCTCTCCTATGAAGACAGCCTGAGAGAGCTGGGGTTGTTCAGCCTGGAGAAGAGAAGGCTCCGGGGAGACCTTATAGCAGCCTTCCAGTAACTAAAGGGGGCCTGCAGGAAAGATGGAGAGGGACTTTTTATCAGGGAGTAGTGGTAGGATGAGGGGTAATGGTTATAAACTGAAAGAAAGTAGATTTAGATTAGATATTAGGAAGAAATTCTTTACTGTGAGGGTGGTGAGGCACTGGAACAGGTTGCCCAGGGAGGCTGTGGATGCCCCATCCCTGGAAGTGTCCAAGGCCAGGCTGGATGGGGCTTTGAGTAACCTGGTCTAGTGGGAGGTGTCCCTGCCCATGGCAGTGGGGTTGGAACTAGGTGATCTTTAAGGTTCCTTCCAACCCAAACCATTCTGTGATTCTATAATATGAAGAAGAAAATTATTAGAGACTTTCTATGATGAGAAAAAACACAACAATGTGGAGCTAGAAAGGAAGGACAGAGATGGTGGGATGTGAAAACAGTCCCTCTGTACCTACTAGGCCTTAGGGAGTAAAATCCTTTCAACAAGGAAAGGTGATTTCCTGGTTTATCTCAGCCTCTTTTTCAAATTCTGTATGAATTATTTTACAGCAGTTCAGTTCCTGGCACGGACTGAAGAAAGTTAAAAATTAATGACTTATGGGAAGTGTGCTGCTTATGGCAGAGAGTGGAGCCAAGGTCAGCACTGCTGCTGCACCAAAGGACCAAGCATCACCACCTGGATTTGTCCCAGCACTGGCTCACAGCAGCAGGAGGATCTGGGAAGCCCTACAAGCCTTGCCCCACCGGGAAGTCCTAAAAGTCTTGCCCCACTGGGAAGCCCGACAAGCCTTGCCCTGCACATACAGATCCGTTCTACCTCCAAGGGGAGGAGTGCTCCGAGGGACAGGGACATTGTCCAACTGAATTGTGGTGCTTTGATTTAATGCTTCTCTTGCAGATTCTGCCATCGGGGCCTCTGTGACAGCTGAGCTGTGACTGAAGCTGTGCGAGGTGATGTGCTGGGGAGAATGAGAGCACAGGCAACAGCTGTGTTTCCCCAAAGTGAATGTTACCAGGTAAACGGCACCTTAAATTGGCATAGGCTAGTCGCAAGCTGGCTTAGGTGCTACTATCCTGCACTGCAGTCTGCAGTCAACCCGCCATTTAATGCTGAATTGGTCCATAAAATGTTCCCAAATGTTTCCCAGGTGGGCAGTGTGTAAAAGGTAATGTCCCCAGAACAGATATATCAACAGGCCTGTACAGCTTCTTGATGGGCTGGGACTGCTCTGTGGTTTTCTGCTAGCTCAGGTGGTTTTCTTAAAGGGATTACCTTCAATGCCTGCAACAAAGGATCAGTCAGCACCTTTTATAATATGTATAGAAGTCTCAGTCAAAACTACTGAAGCTGAAAACCCGTTTGTCAAAGTAGCTTTGAAACGTTACAGGTTCACCATTTTCTCCTCCAGGTACTTAAAATGGGCGTGATATAATTCTAATTTTTAGAAAACCTGAGAGTGGGGGGTTGGACATATATAGTTTAAAAAAAAAAAAGAAGAGAGAAACAATGAAGTGAATGTTTCCTGGCAGAGACCAGCAGAAGGATGTAGCTGCCAAAAGAAGAAGCTGCCTTTGATTAACCTTTACATTCAGTATGCACTCGTGACTCTTTTCATTTGTGTCTCATTGCAGCAAATGCATAAAAAAGCCCTGATTAATGCTTTAAGCTAATTTTATTTGTAACAGCCTCCAAATATAAATCTGCATATTCAGGACATCTGAGTGCCGGTTATCTTCCTGCCCTTCCTGTTAAGTGCCTCGTGGAGGCCGTTCTCTCGAGGATGGGGAGCGAGGTGCACTGGGCTGCAGATGGGCAGCAATGCCTCTCCCCCCTCCGACAGCTTTGCTTTGGCAGCCCTATTTCTGACATGCCCAGCCACGGTAACGAACGAGCATGTACGAGGATGGAAGCCTGAGAGCTGCGTGATGGGAGGTGATTTACGGCACCTGCCTGTCAATGTGATTCACTAATTAAGCTTCTTGGAGGAGGGCAGAGTGGCTAGGAGAGAGAGGCTAGGAAAGTCGGGCAGAGGAGAGGAGAGCAGAGCACCTGCTCCGCTCTGGGGGGATGTCTCTGCCTGGTCATGCACCCATCCATCTTCCTGCATGGAGTGCCAAGCACCAGCCTTAAATGATGGCTGCAAGTGGTGTATGGGCTTTTTGGCTGCTGCCAAACAACCTTTTCTTCCTTTCTTTCCTTCTCCCCTTACTGCTGCCTTTCCTGCAGCTGATTTCTACGTCTTGAATTTTTGCTTTCTTCTTCTCATTCTTCACCTCCTCCTCTTTTCTCTCCTTCACCCCATTCCCATCATCTTTCCCAAATCATTAATCTCTTGCTATCACTCAGCCTGCGTGCTGCCTCTGCCCGATGCTGATGGCTCTGGAGTGAGTCTGGCAGCAGGAGCAGGAGCGGGCAGGGTGCTCTGCCTGCAACAAGCCCTGGCCCAGCATGGGCCAGCAACAGGCTCACTGGTGCGCCCATGCCAGGGTCTAATAGCATACCCAGAGCAGGCCCTGCACAGATTTAGCATTTGAAGGTGGCTTTCCAGTCTGAGCTAGGCATCTCAGCTTCTACTCTGATCAATGTGGAGAGTCTAAGGGAGGAGTCTAAGGTAGGAGGGGTGACTTTTCCTCTGCAGTTGCTCATATTTCCACTACTGAGTGACCTTAGAGAAACAACTTTGACTAGATATCCAACTTTTAGATGACTAGAGCTGCATAATAGAAATCCCTCTCTAGGGCATAGAAATTAATGGGGGATAAATAATTCAGATAGGTGGATCATAAATAATTTACCCTGTGAGAACTCAAGTTCTATCAGCTCTTTTCACTAAGGGTCTTCAGGCATTTTATTAATTTTGCACAACAGCCACATATTATCATACCCTTCTCCTATAGGTGCATGAATAAAGTACAGTCACTTCCTGATATTTTCATCTAATGAAGCTATTCCTGTGCTAAATCGGTGGGGGCTGGTATTTTGGAGCTAGAGGCTTTGCAGACAAGTCCCACTGACAGTTCATTGTATGTGTCATTGCACAAACCCTGAATGAAGGTTCTCAGCATCCGATGAGTTCATAGCATGCCTGTCCCACAGCTCAGCAACCCGGGGCACAGGGAGGTTAAAAGTGATTTACTGGAGCTGGAGCCCAGACTCTGGCTAGAGTGTGGTGGGGTTTTTTGGAGCACAAGTGACACGGCCTTGCAGAAGCAGAATTGCAACCCAGTACTTATTATCTTAGAGAAAGAGCTGTGGCTGCGGCTGACTCCTGCAGGGAAAAGCTGGCCGTCTTCAGAAACGCTGTGACCAGCTGTATTAAGCCAAGCAGGAACTGAAAAATTTGTCTGGCTGGCTGCTAACAGATAGAACAGAGAATTTGTATTCCAATCTGTGAATCCTGATCAGGCTCAGGTGGCAACCTGTTCAACCAGGTTAGCGGCAAGGCATTTCTAGGCATGCTCAGAGATGCATCTCTAGGGGTAGAGGAATTTGAAACAGTATTAGGAAAAAAATGCCCTGAGAGTCCAGGGCCAGTGGGGTTTTTTTGCAGTGTAATTTTAGATGTAGGTACCTACATCCTCCCTAAATCCTAGATGTATTTCTGCAGAACTGGTCACTGGCCAGTAAAGTATTTTGTCCTGACAGTTGTGTTAAAAATTGTATTAAATATGTATCAGATTTGGGACCTGAAACTCACTTGCATTAGTTTCTCCTCTTAGCTCAGAGTGACTGAACTGAGATGCACCATCTCTCTAACCACAGTATTTCCCAACAAGATGAAATAATCATGACATCAAGCCAGAACTGAGACAGTATGAGATAGGGGCCTGATGTCCTACTTTTTTTCTGCCAAGCAGCATCCTCTCCATTTACATCACCTCTTCTGCTGGTGGATAGGAGGCTCTTTTTTCATAGTAACTAATATAACATAATCCATAATTTATACAGTGCCCCATTGTCACAGACACGGGGCAACTTCTGATTCAGGCCCAAAGCTACAGTGAAGAGCCAGTCTTAGTGCTGGTGTGCCAGAGGATGGATAGAAAAGCCATTTTTATCATAAGATTTAGTGTAACAGAGAAGAATGCCCGCAGGGACTAAGAAAAACACACAATGTAAATGCACAGGGACAGTATATACGGTGTGGAGGATGGAAAGGTGGGAACAGCATTATTAATAACAGGAGATGCTCTCTTTTCAGAACAGATCGCCAGTATGAAAGGCCTCGGTTGCTTCACCTGTGAGACTGAAGCACCAGTACAAGTCTTTTAGTGTGAGCTCTCTTGAGACCTCTTTTTGAGCAGTTACATTTTCATTGCATCATCACACCTGAGATGCATTAAGGTATATCGAAGGTACAGGAGGACGGCATGGTGTGATGACAGCAGCCAGCAGAACAGGGCACTAAGCGACTGGTGATGGAGCTCCAAAACAAGGGACAAAGAAGTGGCAGAGAACTGGGCATTACTGTCCTGGGGTTAAATGAGATACAAGAGAGAGGATGTTCTTCTGATGAATATGACGACTCAGTGAAGTGAAAACCAAAGAAAGGTTTGTCAGCTCTAATTTTAACGAAACTAGTTCTTTCTTCCTTGCTTTCAGAGCACAATACCCAGCATATTTAATTGTATGGTTACATGCAAGCAGTAAGCGTGCTCTGCAGTTGGTTTTACTAGAGCCCATGAGAAGTCAGGTCTCCACAATGCATATCTGTGTGTGTGTGTTTGTATTCCACAAGCGAGGAAAGATCCCCATTAATTGCTGCGGGCAAGCTTGTGGGTAGGGATCTGCAGGCAATGGGGAGATTCACTCACAGGCAGCTCCTCACTTTGACAATGGAGTTCAGCCTCGAACAACTTCTTGAGCATAATCTGTTTAAAAAGACAAAAGGCAGATGCCTCATTTATGTCAAGAAATTTTGTATTTAAACTATGCTTCCAAGTAAAATGTGCCCTCGAGGAATCTCTCCAGTGATATCAGACACTCATATGCCTTGCTCCTACAGAGGTGGTGAAAAAGGAGCAGAGAAACCCAAAGCAATCAGGAGCCTTCCCCCTCGCACCGCTGTAATTACTGCACAGAAAGCATTGCGCGTTTGCCTCCTCTCCCTAAAGCGCTGCTTCATGGCACTCTTCGCTTGAGCAGTGAATTTCCATAAGTAAGCGGTGACCTACATTCAAGGCAGAAGCCTCGCTGCCTGCTGTCGGCGTGCACCCTGGCTGCCTTCCAGCTCAAGCCTGAGATTCTCAGCATTTCATTTCCTGACTCGTCCCCGTCGGCTTCGTCGCGGACCAGCTTCGCTGCGGAGCATCTGCACGGAAAGGTCACTGCAAAAAGAAGGGTTGGCAGGAATTTTTGTGGTAGGCTTAGGCACTAGTCTGACATAAGCTATAAAAATATAGCCTACAATGAACACAAACGAATAGATAGTGAAGAAATTAGCAGTCTGGTTAAAATCTGTACTTGTAAGAATCAAGACAGCGATTCCATCATAAAGTGGTTTTTTTCAGACTTTGGCAAACTGTTGACATTAAATGAGTTATTGAATTAAAAGTTTAATGTTTATCATTGATGCTTCATCCTGCTCTGTACCTTCACTGACAGGTTAAGCTACCAACCCGCAAAGCAGTGTAAGAGTATTGAATAGCCAAGCAAAAGCGCCATCGCAAAACCTTTTACGAGGATAAAATGAGAGCTTGTAAGCTGACTGCATGATTAATTTATTAATGTATTACTTCAGTTCTACAACACCAGCAACCTGGCTATGAACTTCCTATTTCTGGTTTGGTTTTTGTTCTGCAAGTGAAGAAGTTGTTCAGTGGGCTGCAGAGAGTCATGGTAGGAGCGTATGAATCACCAACATCTTTCAAAAGGAAGCTCTGCTCTAAGCGTGGCTGGCCTGGTGGTGTGGCATGGAGACCAGGCAGAGCAAAACCAAAGCAGCAATTAAAGAAATGAGCCAAATATGCTCAGAGAGAACCATTTCTAGAGAAATTCAGACCAGCTGTTCCTTTGGATTGACACAGCACAACTTGACAAATACTACAGAATAAGCAACACTGGCCTCGCTAACAACTTCCACAGCTATGAGAGAAACTGAATATTAGGACATAATATTCTTCGGGGCTCCAGAATAGAGTTCACCCTTCCAAGTTGCCTCTGCCTAATGTGAAAACGTGCATGGGCCAGAGGAGCGCGTTCCTGTCCACTCAGCTCTTCCACGCTGCGTAACCACATAGAGCGAAAGGAGAACAAAATAAAAAGAGCAAGTCAAACCACACACACAAAAAATCCCCCCAAACTTACAGCCCAAGGACTGAAATTCTGAAAATTTGGCAAAGCAAGGGGAACTTGTCTTGACTAGTGAACAAATAGGAAAGATATGGGAATGAGACATTAGGGCTAGTTTGGACTTCAGATCAACTGGAGCTTCTTTCAGGCAACTGGCTTTTTTCTTTGACACAGACACCAGAAATGCTGACGCAGCAGAATGAAAATAACTTCACAAGGATCCTCTTTCCCAGTAAGCTGGCTGCTGGCTGCTTACTGGGAGGCTACTGACCGTGGGGAAGTGCTAGCCTTTGTTTGTTTCGGTTTTTAATTAGCTTCAGCCAACTGGGGCAGCTTTATGTGAAGCTACTTCAGCATAAAAATAGATCAGGAGCGATGCGGATAACAGCAGTGATGGGAAGATTTGAGATTTTGCATTTTTTGACTCCCTGCTATGTCCCTTAGCCAGGAGGGATTTCCCGCTTTATTTTGTGGTAATCTCCCTTTCCAGAGAGTGTCATTTAGTACTCCTGTGCCCGACCGAGGAAAGGAGGCCAGGACTGTTTCGGAGGCTGGTGGGCGCAGTGGTGTCCCTGAGCAGCAGTCGGGAGAGAGCCCGCTCCTCGGGACTTGTGCTGGGGAACCACACGGGGCCCGAGTGCGGTACAGCCGAACAGCGCTGACCTGCTGTGGCTGGGCTGCTGCTGGGTGTCCCTCTGAAACACCCCCTCTTTCACTTCCATTTCTGCTTTCACAGCTCCAGCGCACCACTGTGTCTTACTTATTTTTCTGTCTTGCTCTGTCTGCTTCTCCTTTTCTTTTCTCTCCCTCATCTCCACTTGTTTTCTCTTCTTCTTCTTGTTCAGTGTGTGCTTCCCCTCTGCTCTTCGCCAAAAATTGTTGCTACCACCCTCCACTACCAGCACCCAGGGTTCCTCACCCTTCTTGAACACTGAGCAATGTTAGGAGGATGACCACCCCAACAAACCTGGTGGATGAACTTAATCTCTGAACTCTTTTCTAATTGCTGTGCTGTAGAAAAGACTGGTTTGGGCTTGAAGATCCAAGACTTGCCAGTTGTGCTTTACCTGGAGAAATATAGCAGCCAAACCTACACTGTGCTCACACTAGCTGCTAGGTCCAAAGCTAACACAGTGCTAAACCAGGATTTTAATCTGCAAAAACAAACACAACTGCAGAACTATGTTGTCCAGCGAAGAATTCAGAGTTCTCATTTTTCATGAAAAAGCATGGGAAACTGAAGAACAACACTCTGCCACCAAGCACAGCATGAAGCAAGATAAAGACAAATGAATAGTACTGAGCTCATTTCTTTACATAATTACCTAGGGAAACCTCCTAAACCAAATTTGGATGCTAAAATATGTTTGGAGGGATAAAAATATCGAGCAACTTTTAGTTCCAAAAAAGATGCCAATACTCTGAAACTTGACTATTTCCTCAGTGCTTAAAAGTGAATCTGCTGAGGTTCCATCTCTTCTCCTGATAATGCGAGAGTAAAAGATTTTCTGAAAGAAACAACATGCACTTGTGTCCTCCCTCACCATTCAAAGCAAGAAATCCTTCTCCTTCTAAAGCAGAAGCACATCTTTCACCTATTGCTGTAAAATGAGAGGTCATGTGTTAGTATTAGCAACCCACGCCTTGATGTCATTAAACCTTCTATTTCCTTCCTATCCAGCTTGACAGGAACCTTTCCAGGATAACCAAGATGACTGAAACACAACTCTAACACCAGCATCCCTTCATCGTGCTTGTATAAATTAAAAAAAAAAAAAAAAAAAAAAATCACTAAACTGAGACAAAGCATTAAATATTGTTAATAAATATGGACTGCACTAGGACATCAAAAGAAAGCTCATCTGGAAAAATTCCCGATGTTAACTCTTCCTTTCATCTATTCTGGCTTCTTAAAGGGGAAAAGAGAAAAATCTAGTAGTTATCTTAATTTGTTTTAGGTTGTGGTTATTTTTAATCAAATCCAAAAGCCTACTCGGAGTGCTGAGGGCATATGAGATTGACCAGTTCTTCTCAAAGTGAGGAGTGTAGAATAAATTTGGGATGGACCAGGGAAAATCCATCTTGCCTTTTTTTCCATTCTTTCTCCCCCTGTCTTTGGGATCCCTTTCCTCTTTGGTGGCCACAGGATGAAGGAGCAGAAAGAGCATGAGGAAAGCTTAGGTTTGTGCCTCACTTTCCCTGTGTGATGGCATGGCAAGCTGAGGTTGGGGTCACAAGAGCTGCATCAGCCCCCCACTGTGGAAACAGCCCCACGGGCACTGTGCCCAGGGGAGGAGGGAGCTGCTGGGGTTGGGTGGGAGTGCGGAGACCTGCTGCCAGCAGCAGGGATGCAGGGCACAGGGGGCCAGGGCATCAAGCTGCGCTGGAGTCAAGCTCACTTTGCCAAAGCTGGTGATAGAAGGAATTTAAAATGCTTTTCCTTAATACACGCTTGATTGTTACATGGGTACATTGTGAATTGGTATCCCATTAGTTAATCGGTTTAAATGGATTGTACAATCTGCAGGAAACAAAGAGGCAGGCGTGGGCAAGTCCGCAGGGTGCAAATCCATGTTACAACCAGCCAATGCCAAAAGGGAGGTTCACTCTTCCTCCTTTTCTCCCCTCCCTTGTGCCAGCACTCTGATTGCAGGATGCTAAGCTAAACCCTTCCTTTGGTACGGTGAATCTTTTACTCGTTCCAAGGGGAAGCAAGGCACCCAAAGGATGCAAGGAGACCACTATTCTCACACGTGTGGACCCGGTCAGCCTGGGTGCAAAACTCTATCCATGTCAAAACCAGGCAATCCCATCATGAACAACCTCTCCTCATGTGTCCACAGGGGCTATGTTGCAGGCAGAATTTGTGTTATTTAGTTTCGGGTGTCTTCCTAAAGTCAGTAACTAAGTTTGCTTAAAGAGCTTGGAATACACTTCTAGGCTTGTTCAGAAAACGAAAGGAACAGTATCTTTTCTACCTCCTTCCTGCTGACTCCCTTTATGCAACTCACTGACGCAGCTTAAACACTGTGATAATGATTTAATTGCCTACACCCTACTTGTTAACGCTGATTTTTTAAAAAATCAAATACTTCTTGGCTTTCCTGTGTAGGCCAATTTTTGGCCTCAGAAAAAGAAAGGGAAGGTTGTTTTTTTTTTCTTTTATAAAAGAAAAATATAGTATTAGGAGCAGGGCAACTCCCAGGGACTTGAGCGGCCAAGGGTATGTGAGGAGAGCAGCAGTGCAGGGGATTGACACTAACGCTCTTTCCTTGGATCCTGCTTCTCAGACAGAATTGCAATTCTGCATGTGCCTGACTGACACATGTACAACAACCGATTGCAAAGCCAGGGTTTGCGCATGCACATCCCTGTTGCATGAGGAAATGGAAAACTTTGCTGAGATATAAGATTTATACCACATACAAAGCTCAAATTTCTGCACTAGCTACAATAAAGCTAGCTTTACATATGACTTTCCTGAGTTCTTTTCAGGCTAGAAAGATAGAATAATATTGTCAAGAGTGGTCTGGAAGATTTCAGAACAGGAAATTTGGTGCCCAAGGATTTAAGAATCACTTACTGTACACAAAAAGCCTGACAAGTGTGGGTGGATGGGAAGGAAGGTCAGCCTGTTCCTTATGCAAAATCATGATCAATAAGAGCAGAGTGATGGCTAGGGTGCGAGAAGGGGCTTATGTTGTGAAGAACTGAGATAAGTGAGACAGCAAAGCTTCAGTCAATAGAAATCAGTTCAGATCTTAATCATCACTGTATACCACAAGGGCTGGTGAGGAAAGAGGCTGTTTATCCCTTGTCGCTTCTCCCTCCCAAACTGTCACCAGCTGCCCTACCCTGCTGCTTTAGGGGCACAACCCTTGTGACCCCTTCTTCTTCCTCGTTTATCAGATTTTACCATGGGTTGTTTTTTTCCTGGCACACCATTTTGTTGATGTCCCACCACTTGCACCCTGGTGTGACTACACAAGCGAGTGCCGCACACCTTCGCTACCAGGGCCCCATCGGGTCTATCCCAGGCCCCCCAGCCCCCCAGGCCTCCTCTCTGAGTTGGGGTGCACTCACTACAGAGCCCACTGCTCTCTGGTAACAGGCTGCTGTGCAGCTCTTTGAATGAGCCCTTAAAAACATCCTTTGCTCTGTTGCCTACAAAAATCTGAACTGCAACAAGGAACCGATACCTTCAGCTTGTTGTGCTGATCGGCGTTGCCTCATTTGCTCTCTTATTTGATCATCCATGTCCACCTTTGGCACAGCTGCTACCTAATGGGACCAGGAAAAGCCTTTAGTAAGCTCTCTGGTTGGAGCCATGAGTAGCAGAAACTACAGATGAAGCTGCTGTGCAACACATCCATTAAATTATAATAAGCAGAAGTATAAAAACCAATACCAAGCAACATTTGAGTTGGTCTGTCTTGGTTGATCAAGCAGTGTCTCAGCTGTTCTGTCTCTTCACAGTTGTCTCAGTACATGGAAGCAGAGTGCTCAGGCCACATATGCCCCGGTAAAAATGTAAAGTATGTAAGTACAGCCCATGTTACGGGTTAGCATTTATTCAGGAATCAGTGAGTACACTCTTTAGATTTCTCTTGTGATTATCAAATAATGAGAGGTCACAGATTGGGAAGGCATTCAGGGGAAAGTTCAGACTACTGGCCCAGCTTCCTTGTTCTCATGATTCCTCCCCAGTCTGTAGAGTCGGTTTTCTCCCTTTCCCTCTGAAACACTTTCTGCCTTGGGTCTTGGTTACATCCGTCTTCCTGGGTTGTGACATGGACAAGTTCAAAACCTCCTGGGGAGAGTAAGGAGAAACAAAGCTTGAGAGAGCACGTTCCTGTCAGCCAGCTGGGCATCATCACGCAGGTACTGTGGGTGTAAAGCCCGGTGCATTTTCTCTGGTGAGCTTCTGCTCCCCGGCTTGCAGAGGAGTCACAAAAATCTCCTCTGGCGGAAGCAGAGTGTTGTGTTTGCAAATGAGAAATCCTCCTCTCCACTTTTCTCATCTATTATCAGTGATCTCCGGTGTGTCCAAAGCAAAACAAACCCCAGAGAACAAAAAGCACTGAAAATGCTGCTTCAGACCACAGAAATCTTTCGCAGCTGCTGACTGTCAAGTTCACAGCCGGGACACAACCTACATTCGTGGCCAGCCCTCGTCACTTCCTCAGCAGCTCCCCAGACACTTCTGGGCATGCCGGGGCGTGCGGGGGACCTGAGCGAGCCCACACCGTGCTGGGCTCTGTGGAGGCGCTTGGGATGGCACCAGGAGCAGCCTGGAAGTTTGACAACCATGTGTCCCTTTGCTGGAGATGCCAGGGGGACTTCCCCAGGCATGCCATTGAAAGGCAGGGGCCTGGGGGCCACAGGCAGCGGGAGGGGAAGGAGGGGCTGAGCACTGGAGGCAGGGCAGGCAGCTGCCCCCAACAGAGGAGGATGTCTTATCAGCTGTTTCAGACACTGTCTGTAATTTTAATAGCAGTTTTTACCAAGGTAGACCTGTAACTTCCAGCACAGCCTTGGCTTCTGGCTCTGCAGCTAATTTGGCTGATGTCTGTGCACATGCCACAATGACGCAATGACACAGAGTGGACAATGCCATAAAGAGGGTGCCACCAGTGCTGGAATGGGAAACCAGGGCTCCTCATCTTTAGGGACATTGGCCTCAATGTAACTCTGTCAGTGCATATACCCTGCATAGAGCATTTTGATCCTTGTATCTTTGCATGATGCTCCCCTGGATGGCCACTATGCTGGGGGTGGGAGACACGGAGGGGAGAGATTTAGGGTTATCCAAATGGTACAAGGCAACACAGAAACTACGTTCCCAGGCCACCTCCCATTACCTGTCTCCAGCCAGCTTGAGGAAAGCAGTAAAAGCCCTGCAAGAAGTAGTGTCAGATACGCTGCTCTCCACTGGAACTGGAGATGACTGTAAACCTACAATGACCTGGTTTACTACCCTTTCCAAAGTATTTCTTGTTGGCTCTTCTTGTTAGCCATTTAAATGCCTGCTCCCTGGATTGGTTTAGAGAGGCATTCAGCAAGCCCTCCTGGGGATAAAGCAGTCCCAGCAGTGTTCTGTATGCGAGCCAATGTCCCTTCCTCCACCATCATCACCCCAGGATTACTTCACAGCCAGCAAAAGCCAAAAGCCTGAGACAAAAGCGATGACAGCAGTCTCCCAGGCTAACATGGCCCAGGGGCTCAGCAGCTAGGCACTGGCTCGTCTGTGGAGTGGGGGAGTGGAGGGATTTTCTCCTGTAGGGTGGCCCAGTGCCTGGGGCATCTCAGAGGGTATTTCTGCTGCAGAAACACAGAGTGGGGCTGGGGGTTTCGGTGGCTCTCCCCTGAGAGCTCAGGCCTGGCACGCTGCAGGGTGGTGCTGGGTGGGAAGTGGTCTTGGCCGGCAACTCCTCTGCTGGGGAGCAAACAGCCGGCACCACCAAGCACGTACGTGTCCAACTCTGTATGTGCTGTCAAGGATCCGTTCGAGAAGGGATTACATGTATCTGAAAACATCACTGCAGCGGTGAGTCTGCTATGCTTCTATGCAGAGAGGCCCTTTTGCTAAGTACTGCCAGGAGAGGCGTTTACTTGTTGCTTATACGTCAAAACCCATCATCTGTGCTGTGGTCCCTGCAAATTCATCCTCAGCACTTTCCTGCTGCTTTCCTCTCAGATAATATTTTCCCGGCATGAGAGATCTCGCTTCATTGCCTCTTATTCCGCGGAAATAAAACATAAACAAAAGCACGACATAAACACGTGGGTCTCCTGTGTAAAGCTCTATCCATCAGTGCTCCTGCCCAGGGCTGGGTAAATCACCCCGAGCAGGGCTGTTTCGAAGCACGTGCCGTATGTGCTTTAAAGCAAAATAGGAAATACCTGCACTTCAGTCTTCTAATAGTCGTGCTTCAGTCAAAGCAGACGATTCACAGCCAGGGTCGGGTTCACAAGAAAGGGGCGAGGTTGCTAGAAAATCATAATGATAAAGCTTCCTGTTTTTAAAGATGGGTTTCAGCAATGATTATTGCTGCCTCAGAGAAGGAAATGGATGCTTGCTAGCTGAAAAGTACCTCACTAGTTCTCCCTGCACTTGTGTGCCAAAAAGTCACACAAACAAGTGATTTGTGCTGGAAATGAGAGGAGGCTTCCTTTTGAGTTTTTGGCGACAGCAAAATTACTACACGCTTGCAAAATTAAGGCTGCTCTGTTTTTGCTGTTACACAAACTTTAGGCTTTCTCCTTGGCAACACGGAGTGCCCTTAAGAGCTAGAAGTGCTCAATGTCTTATGACTCTATTTTCTTTATATACACGACGATTAAAACAAAATACAGCTGTTAATTTCAGGAAAAAAGCCACCATGTAATAAATCTTTTGTGACACACCAAAATAACTCTCTTCAGGCAGACACAATTTAGCATAAGAGTTGTCTGCATTTGGCACTACTTACCATAAGAAGATATTCTTTTACTTCTAAATATATGGGAAAGCAGGCTGCACATTACAGACCTGCCGCTTATGTTACAGACAGAAAGCGAGATCTCTTTTTTTTTCTTCTTAGCTGACACTTCACCGAAGGCACAATGTGCTTTCTGTGTCCTGAAATAAGTACCTTTCAATTGTTTTCAACAATGTCATCATGTGCTTCTGCGATACAGGTGACAGATTCTCTGTTTGTTCCCATTTTGCTGTGAATCGCCTTGAGTCAGTCAACCAGAAGAGCCTGAATCACCTCTTTGCTGCCAAGGCTCACCTTTGCAGTGCTGGGAGGAGCGAGGCAGCAGGAGGCAACACACTGCGTGTTTTCCTGGTTATCCAGCCCAGAAACCATCGTACTTCAGATCAGAAGGGTCGAGAGCAAGCTGGCACATCATCAGCTCCTCTTCCATCTCACCACAAGCTGTCCCCGTGGCAAGCATCTATCTGGTTTGCTTCAGCGCCCCGAGGAGCACCGGAGATGGGGCCTTTCCCGCAGTTGGGCTGTCATGTAGAGCTCAGGCTTGCCCTTCCCAGGGAATTAATCTGCACTACGTGCTTGAATTTGAAGGGTAGCCATAAGACTGAGTGGACATCTGGAATATAGTTGACTTTCATTCACTCTGCCCTGGTTCTAACTGGAGCAGAATAGCTATTTGTAACTGATAAGAACAGTTTTCGTAAAATCTTGGTTTCAAAAGAACACATCCACCAAGGGACGTGTTCTTCAGCTGCCACCATTGATGTGTTTCTTCAGTCAGTGCTTCCCCATATGGAGAGCATCCCTTTGTTCATATCGTGGAGGCTCAGGGTGACTTGAACACCTGAAGCACTATCAACACCATGAAGTGTCCCCGAAGCTGCATGAGAGCACACACCCTCACAGGGCCATAGCGCCACAGAAAATGATCCATAAGACAAGTTGATGTACCACCGCTGAATGATGTGGCATTTACTGGGACAAGCCCATTGTGGCAGAAGCATGCAGAATTTCATTGCAAAGCTTTGACACCAGCTCTAAAATGCTCAGATGCAAAAGGGATCCTGCCTGGATGCATTAGCTCCTTGACAAAGCAAGTTTTGCTTCTGTTCTGAACTACTGCTGTGGAGAACAAAGCAGCAGCACAGAATTCAGGTAGCTAGAAAACACTGAGTCAGCCTGCTCGGTTTAATCATTTCTCAGGCTCTGTGGGTAACCTCCGTGAAAATCTCTGTGGATTTTGAGGGAGGTAATATTTTAAATGCCAGGTGGTGTAGAGGATTTAGTGATCCTTCCTCTTGATTTCAACAGTGTTATAGAAGGTGGTACATACAGTTCTTTGTTGGGTACCTCCTACATGTCTCTGTTCTTGGAAGCTGGAGACAAATTTGGAGTTACCTTGAATCTCTTTTTTTCAGGGTATTTGTTGTACAAGTAGGTAATTTGATACAAAGAAGGTACAAAAAAGGTAATTTACATATATTATGTATGTTAGAAACAGGGGTACTTATGAAATAGTGTGTGAATTTGGGGTCTTGATTTGTCTTTAGAAAAGTCAAGTTTGAAGTTCGGATGGAGCGAGGTGCACTTTTCAGACCACTTGCTGGGCTCCACAGGTGAGAAGTATGGGAATGGATAAACCATTTAAGAAAAAATAAAAACATTCCAAGAAGCCCTTTTCAGGTTTGTTTGCTTTTTGAAAAATGCCTTCTAACTGGTAGAACTCAGATCGGCTTCTGAGAATTTTCTGTGCATTTAGAACCTATTCCAAATACTGGCTTGCATATTTTCATTCTAAAACTTTGGAAAACCCACTGTAGGATGCCTGCACTTTCTTCTGGTTTTATATCTCTGTAGGTCATCTTCGGACTGTGGAGTTACCGCTAATTGACATTTTGAGAACTGTACCATTTTTTTAATGCCTGGATTTGGTAGGAAATGCTCCTTTCCATACTGGGAGCACTTTGGAGTTATGCTCCTCTTGTCTGCAGTGAAGAACAGGGAAAAGTAAGGAAGAAAAAGGTATGGCCGGAGCACCTGCAGCTATTGGGGCAGTTCAGGGATTATGAAATAAATCATTTCAAGGTACTGTGTTTTATGCTGGGAATGGATGTGTGGCCAAATGTCCTAAGCACTCAGGGGACTATCTAGGCAGTTTAAAGCAACATCTGCCTGTTTATATCCCAATATAGTCCGCAGGAATGAAGGAATTCAGCAGCTGTTTATGAGCATGCCTATACTGCTAAGTAAAGGGGAAGGAGGGAAGACACACAAGACTGGACCCTGACCACCTGCCCTGCCCCATTACTAGCTCACTGCCTAACCCTGGTTTTGGACACTCCAACAAGAGAAATCTGCTCTGGAGAGGACCATGAGACTTGGCTTCGTGGTGGGAGATGAGTCTCTGGACATCTTTTATCCAGTAGTAAAGACACAGCATCTCCACCATCTTGCCAGATTCTCCCACGCCCTTGTAACCTAAGCATATTTAAAACAAATGATAAAGATTAGTTCAGAACACCTAAAAGGAACAGTAAGACTGTAGTTCAGTCATGCAGGGAGCTGGTCTCTTTTGTTGAATACCACATTAAAAATCCAGCTGGTCCATGATGCAAAGAACTGGTCTGGTAGAAAAGCACTCTGTAGATTTGGACTAGATGACCTCCAGAAGGACTGAAGGACTTTGAGACGTTCCCTCCAACCTCAACCATTCTGTGATTCAAATGTCTGTGAAAATATCTGGAGGGTCAACTTTGCCCCAGAAAGCTTTATGCCTCATCTGGTATATACTTGTCCATGCTGCTCTAATTTTGCCCTGAGAATTTCTATTCTCACAGCTGGCATGGCATGAACATAAAACCAAAAGAATGAGACAAACACCTTGCTGGGAACTATGCCTCGTTCAACAGAAATGGCATTTTTTGCCTTGGCCATGTCCAAATCATACCTGATTGCTGGTGTATATTTCTGATATTGATCATCACAAGATCATGCTCAAGTGTCAAAGGGGAGCTGCAACTTTTCCTTCCAAAGTTAGTCAAGGCCCCAAAACAAAGTAGCCAGCCTGCTTCATCTTATAAAACACATTTGTTTTTCAGGTATGAGCCAGTACACTGGATTTTCTACTGTGCTCAGCACTGAATTCGACTAAAGCTGACAGTCCTGCCATTGCTGCCACTTATCTTTCTAGCCACTGGACTTCAATACCCTATAGCCATGTTCTGAGGGGATGGACTGAGGGCTGGGACTTTCAAGCCACAAGATTATTCTGAAATAACGTGCTCTGAACTTGTGTCCATGAACAGACAAGTGCACGCACCAGGAGACCAAACCTCACTGGAGAGGGGATAACACCAAAAGACATTCACATAGCAATCAGTCTGGCTGAGTTTTTGGTAGACCAAGACCCTCATTTAGAAAAAGAAAAGAAGCCTTTCTGCAGGCCAAGCACATTTCTAAATACACACCTGGAACTCAAGAAGCTTGAGGTGGCAACAGAGAAGTTTTGCTTCATGAAGTATCCTGGAAGGCCTTGAGGAAGGTGAAGTGAGATTATATTTCTTAATAGCCTTATTTAATATAGTTGAAGGGAGATAGTTTGACTGTGTAATATAAACACTTCAGAAACAAATAGGGCTAGAGTGTACACTGTAAACTGGGACTAAAAACTGCTTAAACTTCAGGATTCACTTCTCTCCTACCCTAAAGATCTGGAATGGTAATAATACCAAGGAACTTCTGATCGTGTGTCTCAGCTCACTAACACTGTGTTTCCATCAGTTAGTGCTTTGAAACCACCAGCAAAATTTGTAATTGTTGCCTAGTTGTGACCTGAATGCTGGTTCACTAGAATTGTGCAGGACCAAATAATTCTGTCCCAGCTGACATAGCAAAGGTGTGAAAAACGTAACAGCAGCAGGAGAAACTTTTACACTGGCATTTTAGAACAGTTACGCTGAAGGCAATTGCACACCATTGGTATAAATCATGTTTAACATAAGTTAGCTGGAATGAGCCTTCAGTTTGCCATGCAAGCTCTGAGGTGTGAGAAGGACAGCAGCCCATTAACATTCACTGCATCCCCCCTTTTCATATTCTTAAGTATTTTATCATGAGACTCTTATTTACTTTTATACATAAAAGTAGTTCTGTGGTTTTGTTGGTTAGTTTGGTTTATATGTATATGATCTTTTACAAAAGACAAGGGTTTGTTTTTCAAGTATATAGAGCCAGCTATTTAAGCTGGTTATACTTTTGAATGATGGTTCAGCATATTAGTAAAACTCATTGCCTGTGAAGTAGAGAACAAGGAGAGAGATTTCCCAGTCATTACGAAGAGTGTGTTACGTGTGAGGTGTAGCCCAGATTTAACAACCGAGAGATGGCCAAAACTTTAATGAGGTGGAAAATAGCTCAGACTTCTAAGAAATGGGAGTGAAATGACCACTTAGTCAGCCCAAGCTATTTTTGTCAGTCTAAACAAAAAACAAAAAAACCCAGAACAAAACGACCAAACCAAACCAAAACAAAAAGTAAAAGAAAGGAAAAAGGAATCCACGCTGTTCCTTTGTGGGCAATATGGAAACCAGGCTTATTTCAAAGCGAGGCCAAAATGATGAGAAGTGAAGCCCTGTGCTAAGGGCAGCCTGAAGCCCCAGAAGGGAACTGCCTTCATCTGTCACAGATGACAAGCTGAGTTTAGCAATGGGAAGTTTACTTGAGAGGCCAGTAAGTGAAAGACTCCTCCAGGTCATTTGTTAATTTGGATTAAGGAGGGAAATACTTCAAACTCTTGTCATAGACACCAGCTGCAAGTCCCCGCTAGGAGAAATTCAGCAAACTTTCTTGGTCCCAGCAGCAGTGCCACTGCACGGATCCTTCGGACTGTGAATTAAGCAAAGGTTACTCATTTGACATATGGCAAACAGAACATCATTTATGATCTTAACTTTAAAGTGCCCAGCAATAGGTTCTTATCCAAAGTTTATGGAAATCCCAAAGTTGCCAGAGCCACACAATTATTTATTTCACAAGGAATTCGTAGCAATAGGCACTGATTTTCTACAAATTAGAATCTGGGTTTTCTCCTTAGCTTTGATTTTGTTGCAGATATTTGTCTTATAAAAAATATTTCATCTGCAGATTATTTTGCAGCAAAAGTAAAACTCTCAAGCACTAACCAGATTCTGAACTGATGAGCAAGGAACAGTTTGATTTCTCTTCTGCTTTTAGCAGCCTCTGGGATTACTTTTGCTTTCAGAGAGGCAAAGTTGAGCAACTGTTGCAGGGTATTCATTCCCAGCAAGCAACCTGTTTTTAAAATTCAAGCAAACATGATTCCCCCCCAGTGTCTGTGAATTCCAGACATCCAGCTGGGTGCTGCTGATAATGAAAAGGAACTGACAGCTACGTCCCAGCTGTCCCCACACAGAGTCAACTTCTCTCTTTCATAAAGAGAAAACCAGCCCCAAGTCGTGCCGGTACCCCAAGGGGGAAAGGGGTGTTTGGGGATCAGAAATGGTACCTGGCATGGGTGAAAGTAGAATAGTAAGTGGTAAAGTAAGAGATCTTGCGCTTTCATGGATGAAAAAAAGCAATCAGCCTTTTAACGTTGAGTAAAGTGTGAAGCAATCCATCAACTTCACATGCAATATATATCCTTTCCATTCCCATCTTTGCCCGGTATATTCTTCTGAACCAAAATATTAATGTTGAGGCTGGATTCACCACAGAGCGCGATGAGAGCATTATTTCTGTGGAGGCAGAACGATACCCCTCCAGCAGCGCCAGGCTCTGGCAGCAACGCGTATCCACGGCTGTCACTCTGAGCATGTACAAATGTGGTTCTTTGTTCCATCAGCTGCTTTGCGTGTGACAGGGGGCTGTTTCGGAAACAGGAGTTCCTTGTTTATGCTGCCCTGAGGATGAACGAATATATACTTACTAAGATATCCTCACATTAAAAGTCCAGCCTTTCAGCCATGAAGAGTTAAAATTGCCATGGCCTTTTTAAAAGAGCTACCAATTTTGTGATTGCATTCTTGTGCCCTCCCTCCAGTTTTAGTGAGTAATACCTGCCAGCCCTGATATCCCCCTGTGCTTTGCATCTACAGTTGTACGGAAACAGCAGCGGTTACTTATGTATGCCCCTGCCTGCTTTCTTCCCTGTCAACTGATTGCTGTTCTTAAGGCGCACAGTGCAAACCTGCTAATCATAACCTTCACTGGATGCACCATCCTTACAAGTGAAGGAGGTTACTGTAGAGGATGCAGCATCCCTCAAAGATAGCTGCAGCCACAGTTTGCTGTGCTGAAGCATTTTTCTATGTGAATTAGCTCTTCTTTTCTTTTTTAAGCTTCTAAAAAAATGCTTTTCTGCCTCTCCTCTCTCCAGTCTGTGATCCCAGTGGAGGAACTTTTGCAGGGCCTGATTGCCTCTATTTCCTAATAATTACTTGCTAATTACCTTTTGCCAGTGAACATTTGCTAATAATTACCACAGTGGTATCTAAGTGAACACTTCCTCCCTGTAAGAAACATGCAAGGTATCTATAGTAACCATGGAATAACATCTGATATATAGAAACTTTTTGAATTGAATACCAATGCGAGTCAGCAGTGGATTTAAATGATCCGCACCCGAATTTTTAGGAAGTTACTCAGCATACATGCAATCAGAAAAAAATATTTTAGGCCAAAAAAATAAGTTTTCCATGACCAATTTCATAAACATTGCCTTTCCTTGACAAAGGACATTGTTTCCAGCGTAGTCTCTACTCCTAAAGCTATTTTAATGTTATTCTACTTTGATACCTGCCATTAGCACATCCAGATGAATTAAAGCAAACCAATCCAATGCCACAGTATGTTCTAGAGGGGACAGGTGACGCTGTGGGGTGTTCCCACAGAACAACCACCCTGCTGACAGGCATAGAGAAATCTGGGGAAAACTGGCCAGGAGCCAGGGAATATGGCTACAGGGCCAGCTCTCCTTCCGAGGTTGTCGGCTGCATCATAACCGGGGATTAGTTAGTGTTACCAGAGCTGTGTGAGCTGCTCCTGCAAGGTGTGTAAGCGCAGCAGTGTTGCCTCTTGTCTTCTGAAGCATGGAGGGAAAAAGGAGTTCCAGCGGGCACTTAGAGCAGAAGAGCCACCATCCGAGCACCAGTTTAACCTACATATGTACTTCCCTACACAGAAATGCTCTTTTGCGATTCCTCATCACCATTGCAGATGCCTGGTTCCTGCAGGGCAGAGGGAGGAAGTCAGATTTAGTGACTGTGTCTGAAAAACATGTTTGGTTTTTGTAGCATTTTGTCTTTACTACCCAACGGTGCCCGTTGAGGTCAGAGTGCTGCATTCACTTTCGCTGTACACAGACTAACACAAACTGAGGAAAACATCTCTCAGTTGCAGGCCAGTGTTTTTTCTATCCTCCCCATAATCATTTTAAGCACTGTGTAGTTTGTGGCAAGGTACATCTGCTTAGGTGCAGGATGGCAGAGCTCTGAACATGTAGTGCACAGAACACCCAAAATAAGATGCTGCTACTGCTGAAATAGTCCTTTCAGATCTTTGAGCCTAAATTAAGCTTGCAGCTTTCATGTCATTTGATGAAGTTTACTAACCAAAGTCTCATTTTCTTCTCTTTCTTTCTGTTGTCACATTATGTCTGCAGCAGAGCTGATGCATTAATGTCAACATGAGGAACACTGAGGAACAGAGATTTACGTCACAGAACATTCCCCAGACAGCAATGGCAGGATGACTGGAGGAGCACAGATGAATTAAAGACAAGCTACGCTGGAGCACAAAGAGCTGAGCCTACCATCCTGAGGTCAAACAAATACCTTTGCTCCTTGAAGTTATCCTGCATCTGTCAGCCAGCCATCATTATCCTACAGCGCATCAGGAGCAGTGCCGGCACAGTGTGAGTGAGGGGAAGAGAAACAAAACAACAGGTGAGGGGCCCAGGTTTGGCAGAATGAGACCCCATTAAACATCTAAACTCCCTGGTACAGCCAGGACCAGTGCAGGGCTGTTTCAACATGGGTCATCGAATTGTTCACCCAAAAGATGGCATGGGGCACTGCTAGGGTCTCAGGTTGAGTGTAGTGTGAGGACTAGTGTTGAAAGCCTGAAAGCAGTGGGGCTGCCAGGGCTCGTCACAAGCAAGATCTCCTATTCCCCATCTCTAGTATTGTAGCTTTGCACTAAAATACAGTATGTGTTGGCATTTCAACATGGACAAGGGTCCACCTCTGATTCATCAGGATTGAAAGTAACCTATGGGAGGAAAGGAAAAGGGAGGCTGTGGGCGATGATCATGGTCTGCCTGAGGATGTGTTACACAAATAAGGTCAGGGTCACACTGTACGTGTGAAAGAAGAATCCAGGGAGACAGTAGTGTCAAACATGGAACAGTGGGAACACATTTCAGTAGGGAGTTGCAGCACACAATTATGAATGTATATTTAATGTCACCTACTGAGACAAAACATTCCTGAGTAGGGAAGGGACAGATTTTTCTCTATGTCTGTGCAGAAGAGAAGTCACTCTTTTATACAGAAGAACTGAAAAACAAGTTAATAAAATTAGTCATGTGACCTTTGTATCTAGAGCACTTGTGACCTTGTTTGCGTTTTAAATTCTGATTTTTGTGAATTTATGCATCACTTGAAATTATTGCAAAAATAATTTGGATACACAAATTTTACCTCACTTGCTTGGAAAAATAGTTCTTACACATAGCGTCTGTTTAAAGAGCATGGCTAATAACCTTCTAGGAGAATATTTAATGTATTCCTTGAATAGATGAAATAGCCACAAGACCACATAGTGATCAGACAAATCTTTTGTACAAATGTGACCTCCTATTTGGAATGTTATTTTGAATATGATTATTTATTTATGCAAATATTTACAATGCTGCTGAATTCTGCAAAGATTCTTGTGAACTAAAACCTACTTGTGGAGTTGTTAAGGAATAACAAAACAAAAGCGGTTTTAGTCACTGCTTCAATTAATGAGCTGTCTTATTTCCAGAAGCACTCAAATGCTGTATTGCTACATTCACCAAATGCATTGAGGGTAATAACAGTGATTAATGAGCTATAGCAAGTGACTTATTAGAGGGAACTAAATATATCATCTTTGCTGAGTCTGAAGGAGCACTTGCAAATATTTATATGGGAGACTGTGAGGTCTTAAATCTGATGTACTGCTGAACAAAGGCTGTACCCACCAAAAGGCATCACTGAGGTTGACAAGCTGTCTTCTGGATCACCACACCAGTACGGGTAAATGATGATAGTGGCGCCTGGCTTGAATAGACATATAGGAATTATTAGCCTGCTACCACTTTGGGGATAAGATGGTAAGGAAGAGGAAAAAAATCCAGAAGTTTAGTGACAGAAAAGAAATCCTCAAAGGCACAGTCTATGAAGAGTCCCCGAGTGAAGAGTAATTCCCATCTTTGGGGTAAATAAAACAACTAGAAGGTCTGTTGGCATGCGCTGGCCTGTGCTGACAAGAAGATGTGAATACCACCAAATATTTGGTGATATCCTCTAACTCTAACACTTTTATGATTCCACAACTTTGCTGTGACATCCAAAAATCAAGGTTACCTCCTAAAGGCATGCAGTACCTCAGCTTCAACATGAAGCAAAAGTTCCCAGGAGAGACTATACATTTTTTTGTGGCTCTTTTTTAGTTTCTCACTCTTCCCTGGGCTACCAAGAGCCTGCAAAGTGAAGGCTGAGTCAAGCCTTTGAAAATCATCTAGGTCACCACCCAGCAAATGCACCGAGGAGCTCCTGAAGAGAATCTTAGTAACCCTTCTGCATCAAGTGTTTCAGCTGCAATAACGTGGAGAAATGTAGGTATGCCTGGAGATCAGAGGGCGAAGAAGGAACAACTCCTTCACTCTCTCTTACTCTCTCCACTCTGAGTTTTATATTTTTCGTGGGTCCAGGTTTTCTAAATGCAAAGGAGCCTCCTCCCCCATTCTCCCAAGTCATGCTACTGCCTATCGCAGAGCTACAGGCTGTGACGTCTTCTTCCCTCCTGTTAGTTTTCAGCCGAAATAGAAGAGCAGGCAGCAGTATGTGGCTGGCACACAGAGGAGCAAAGGAAAATGCTTTCATTTTGTGCCCATAGTTTTTAATTAAGGCTCCAGCAGCATTTTTCTGCACAGGGACCGAGATTACCTAGTACAAAACTGAGAGGATGGGACGTGGGGAATAATGAATCCTAAAACACACAAAACTATTCATCAAATCAATTTGGGCTACTGGGAGGCCAGGGAGCATTATGGAAATGAGGGCGACCGAGTAAAGTAAACGTCTAAAGACCCAGGAACAATGGGCTCCACTTTCCCTATCATCTCGTTTGGGAGGCAAAAACGTGGTGCAGAGCCTCGGCGGCTGTGGCTCCCGCACCTCCCCTGGGCTGGCGCAGCAGCTGTCCCTGCACCACGGGAGACCTCCCCTCCGAGCGGTTGACCCAGAGAGGCGATTTCTGCGTGACTGAGCGTGTTCGCGCTGCGGGGGCTCTGGCAGGCCTTTTTTTTTTTTTTTTTTTTTTTTTGTGGCACTACAACCCCAAATTGCTGTTGACTGCCAGGCTAAATAATTTCTCCCTCTCTCTCTCTCTCTCTCTCCCTTGCCTGTTTACACTCTCAGATTGTTGTGGACAATTACCAGGGTTTGCCTTGGTCATTGTTTCACCAGCTGTTACGTTAGCACATATTTTGCCCTCTCAAGTTTTCCACACATGCCATTCACTCCACTTCTTGGGGTTTCTTTCAGAATTTCCTCTGTTTCGTTTGAGTGCTTTTCATATGGAAGCATTTAAAGCTGTGTGCAAAGATATGTCACCTACCATACCATTCATTATTTGAATTGTGAGAGCAGGGCAACTGTTAAAAGCTTCAATTCAACATTAAATTTATTGCAGAGTGTCTTAAAATATACTCTTGACAACATTTTGGGCTTGAAGCAGGAAACCCCAGGTGTGCTTCCCAGTTACCAGGTAGAGATGAACGTATCTAGCAGGTCCCAACTGAAGTTTCGGTTGGGACCCAGATAAACATGATTCCGGTCCCACTCATGCCCCGTGTATCTTGCTTCCCACGGAAAGCGGCCGGGCAGGGGCACAACGCTTTCCTGCAGACCTCCCAGTGGGGACCAGCAAGGGGGCAGGACTGCAGGGCAGAGGGGCTAGTGGGGAGCCCCTCTCACGGCGGGCTCTCAGTGCGCACTGAGAGAAAGGGGGAAGGAAAATAAAGGGAAGAAGACAAGGTTATAGCAACACGTCTGTGGGTGGTACCATGTCTGTGGGTGGTAGAACTTTAAAGTCCAAGCTAATTTTTTCTCATTAACACGGTGTGACTGGGTATTGTCAAAAAGCTTAACTTTGCAGTGACTGCTGGCAAAATATTTGGGAGTGGGGTGAAGAGGAGGCAAATGCATAACTTACAACCCAGCACTGCGCAGCAGTGTGTGATCTGAAGCATCGTACGAGGAATGGACAAAGCACAGCTTAAGACAACACCTCAAAAAAACCAAAAAGTGTCTTGGAAAAAGAGATGTAAAATACAGCATAGTTACGTGACTTAGCCCCAGCTTATTCAGTCATGACCAGGCCCAGATATGTTTAAACATCCGAAAGGCAAACCTTATTTAAGGAAAGGCAACAAGTGCCATTTCGTTTGTGCAACTGCACAGTTGTACATTGAGGCTCTCCTCAGCGTTCTCTCATGGCTTGATGGGAGGGATAAAAGCAGAAACAGGAGCTGAATGTAGCAATTTCTAGCTTCCCCTTTAGCCATGAATTCAAACTTTTGACTGGACAAAAGTGTAGAGGAGTCCAGGGCAAACATACCTGCTGGTATCCCTTGACTCCAAGTACTGCATTTCCTTCACAAATTTTTTCATCAGCTACACATGTGCTAAATGTCAATCCCGTCCCATGTCCTCCATCCTGCATGCTTTGTGTACAGAAAACCGACTGTTGCTTGAAGAAAGGATGTGTGAGTAGTGAAGTGATCCTTCAGCTCTTCCCTAGCTTCTCAGGTGCTTTCAGCTTCCTGCTAACAATATGGAAACGTCATTTTTACTCTCTTTATTAGAAAATCCATCAGGGAATACTGCCAAGTTCCTCTAGTGCTGGAAACCAGAATTTTGGTTCAAATCCAAAACTGAAAACAGTTTTGTGAGGTCAGCCTAGGTCCCCAGAGAGCTGGTTCCTCCTGCTACAAACAGAAGAAAAAAGGCACGAACAATTGCTGTAACCAAGAGCTCACGCGTGTTCCTACATAACCTAAATGAACACAGCTTGTCATAGGTTATGCTAATGCCTAACCTTTTTGCAACCAAACAGCTTGGATAAAATCTTGAACTGAATAAAAACCAAGCCGTAGCCAATGCCTGGTTACCCAATATATGTCAGCCTTGTATTATTCGGGTAGCTTAATGAAAATCTGTTTCCTATAGACTTTTGTCCTCTGGCTGTTTTACGTCTAGTGAGGCTCAAGCTCTGATTAAAGCATTGGCTTTGAGTGGGGTTTTCACAGCTTCCTCTCCTGTGTATTGGCTCTGGTACGGTGGCAGTGCCTTTGCAAACTGAGACTGCAGCCTCTGTCACACCACGGTTAGAGATTTTCTCCTCCACTGACGTAGAACCTTCTCCTCCTAGCCGCTGGCTTTCATGAAACATATTTTGTTGATGCCTCTGCCCCTCTCTCAAATATTGTTGGTGCCTGTGAATGGGCTCAGACCTTAAACAAACGGGTAGAAAGGCAGTCAGAGATACACACAGACAATGTGGTTGCACAAGTGTTATTTCCTTTGGAAACCAGACAAAAGAAGAAATTGTCTCAAAGTGCATTTTACAAGCCTGTCTATTTTTACTCTTCAGATATTTACATCCTCTGTGTCCAATCTGAGTAAAATGCATTTAGCATGATGCTGTTCTAATGGAAAATCAAATAACTCAAGCCCAATGGCTATGGTGGAAACAAATATTGTTTCGTATGTTCAAGTTGCCAGAGGCCTACAAACAAAACAGAAGTAGATACATAGATAATATTAATAATTAAATTCTCTTTTGGGAGCTTTCCAACATTTTGAGCTCTCTCTTTCCCTCCTGTACTGACATACATTGTCTTTTTCTTTCACTTCCCGTGTGCTTTCCAGGGGCCTCCATGCAAAGCAAGTCTAAACAAGTCCCACAAGCTGCTGGGACACGAGCCTCCCTGAGACCTGGCAATGTCACATGATGAAGGAGCTCCATTTCAGAACCACTCTTGCCCTCACCCATCTGGAGGAGACCCATCACCGTATCTTTTTGGTTTCACTTACGGATGGCAAGCACATTCGCCCATTTCAGGCTCCCAGAGCTTAGTCAAGCTTTTTGGAGCATTTGAAACAAATAAAATGTACCTCTACAGCTGTGGATACCTCAGTACACTGTATTTTCAATGCTCATCGTGTGTGGACACCATATATAATGGCATACATCCTATATTAGAAAGACAGCTTATACTACACCGTTTTGCTAGTGGCGACATTGTGCAAAACTACCATTTAGAAAAAAGCACCATAACTATATCTTTATTTGTAGGAACCAAGTATCAGTAGGTGATAATCCACACTATACTAGTGAAGCTTTGTTCAGTAACAGCGAGAAACACAGATTGGAGACAGACTCCATGCTATTTTTACGAGACGTTATTATTTTGATACCTTCTTCACTTAACAGTCACAGAGGAACGATAGGATGAGTGTTGATATATCCACAGTAATATTATGTCACATATTAAATCCCTGCCAACCAAACTGTGAAGACAAGCATTACTATTTCAGATGTACCCTGACTACTATAAAAGTTAGTAATTCTATCTTGGGGATTAATGTCCTTTCTCCAAAAGAAGTTAAACCTACTTATGTCTACTTTTTCCTTTAAAAAAAATAAAAAAAAAAATCCTAATAATACCAAAACTAGTTCCTTTACTTGACTGTCTTGCATTTTTGCCAGATGAACTTCTTTTACAATAGTGTTCCTGTGAAGCTAATAGAAAACACCCCTTCTCCTTCTCTTAAATATTTCCACCCCTAAACCATGCATACTTTTATCGCATATTTTTGGTAATATCTGAGAATTAGCCAGCCGTGTGTCTGTTAGCAGACCTCCAAGAGCATGCCCTTCAGTTATGAAAAGAGCTGGGGAACACGCTGTGTCAGCCGCCCTGTGTTAACAATCTCAATTATTTTTTTCAGCATCTTCTTGTGCTCTGGTAATAACAATCTATGCTTTGTCTGTGACTTTGACAGGATTTTGCTTGTTTGTGGGGTTTTTTTAAGTCACAGAGCTTCATAACAATCTCCAACCTCTGCCTTTTGCTCCCCAGCACTTTCATCAAAACCTCCAGAGAGTGTGCTGGAAGCACAACATTTTCCCACTAGCCTTCTTTTTGATTAGAAATTCATACTTTCAAACTGAAAAACACCTCTCTCTTCACCGGAGGCAAGAAATTATTTATGGCCAGGTTCATTTAACAGTGCCTTATCATCAGCAAAGATAAAACATTTTGTGCACGACGGACGAGGGCTGAAGTTGCCCTTTCTGGTATTGCTGGTCAATGCCGAGGCTTTGGTAGAGCTCTGATGCACAAACTACCACTACCGCTGTTTCCAAAGATGCTAGGGACCTGGGGACATGCCCTGTTGTTGAGCATGGTTCCCTTCAAACTCTTATTTTCCTGTGGAAAAACCTTTCGTTATGAACGGAACCTGAAAGGGTTCCCAGGGCAGAGCTGCACGGCCACAAGGCTGTGCAATGTTTATCCAAGGGCCCCTGCCAGAGCCCTGCTGATGCCTCCAGCACTGAGATATATTTAGCACGTCATCTCTGCAGAAATGGCTCCTATTTTGACTGGTGCAAAACGTTTGCTTTTTTTACTTCCTTTATTCTTTGGGGTCTATTTAGTGACAGGGCTTGTTTTTCTTCCTGGGGTGGCCTGTCCCAGCTCTTCTGTTGCAGATGGCGAGGCAATGAGGCTGCCCAGCTTCTCTCCCGGCCCCTGTGTGAGGGACATATGTTCTGACACTGCGGTCCTTGGGCTCAAACACTTCAAATGCTTCCCCTTCTGTTTTGACCCCACGTCTATTGAATGAATGTGAACTCCTAAAAAAGATCAACAGACCAATACATTCCAAATACAGCAACTGTTGCTTCCTCCTCCCCTGTGTATTGTCGCTGCTTCAGCAATGCTGAGCTCACATAACGCCTCAGCGAAGACAGAGAGCAACACGGTCTGTCCTGAATTTCGCTTGTTTACACCCTGCTGTCTGTGGCTTTTCCTTCGATGTCGCTGTCACGGGAATGACATTATCGTGGACCAACATCCAGCTCAAGAGGAGGAAGAATTTGAATTGTTTTTACACTGATAACCCAGGCGTCTTCTGCTGCAATGTAATCCACTGGTCCCAGGCAGAAATCCTTAGTAGGGTTTGCTCCCACAACATACACATTCTGGGGATACACTTACACTTATGGGTAAACACTTGCAAAACTTTATCAGCAAATTCACTTTCTGCAGCTTTTCCCCAAGTGTTGGCCTTGGCTGGTGTCTGCCACAGCACAGTCAGCTTTTCTGGGTGGACTACAGTTTGGGGATCCTCAGGCCTTTCTGTTGTACATCCCTTTGCTCGTGGTGTTTCGGGCAAGCACAGTGCCCATCCTCCACAGGGTGACATCCCTTGCTCTCATTGCCTGCCCAGAGGCAAACACGAGGTCTTCCAGGGAGCTTGGCATTTTCATGCAGCCCTTGCTGTCAACTGGGTGTCCTGCCAGGGACTGCGCCAGTCCCTCCAGTTCACCAGCTCAGCTCTCCAGCTTTCAGTCGTTCATGAGCGTCTCTCCCCAGTCTCTGGCTAAGGACAAACTGCTCGTGGCTGTGCAGCATGCTGACGGTGTCCATGGCACAGCCTCGCGCAGTCCTGATGGAGCTTTTCACCAACAGATCCTGACAGCTGCCAGAGTCACCACTACAGATGAGGAAATGGGGGGGAAAGCAAAGGGATTTGGCTAGTCCAAGTGCAAATTCTCCCTTCGCCCCACAGTGCTGCCTGCCCTGCAGTCATGTCTATGCTAGGAATGAACCACAGGTTTCTGATTCACTGCAAAATCTCCTGATTAGCTGATATTGAGGGATTTGCCTTCAGCCCAGGGCTATGCTAACCTCTGGGCAAGGGATGCTGCGATCCCAATTTCTGTTTGTTCTGCTCATGCAACATTTTTTTTCTGTTAGCCAAACAACTAGTTGAGGCAAACAGGCTTATTAGTGATAATGCTGTCTGCGTTTTCTGCAGAAGTTGGTATTACCTGCCTCAGCCTGTTGTGTGTGGGAGGGACCTGCTGGTCCGGCTGTGAATAACCACCACTGTTTTTGTGTAGCTGAGCAGAGGACTGAAAAACTAATGATAATGAGAAATGTGCCTCCTACCTGACAGAGAAGGTGCAATCTCTGGCATCATTTACCTAGCTACCTTCAGAGCTGATCTTGATTGTAACTGTGTTCAGGCTTTTTGAGTAGCAGCACCAGAAACACATTTACATAAGCAGAGCATCCAGACAGAAGAGTAGCCATATCTGACAGACCCTTAAATGGAGTTTTTTATGGGAAAGTGTATGTATATGCAGTTCATTAGAGTTTGGGGGGCAATTTACCTCAGAAGTCCCATAAAGAAGCAAAGCAGAGCTCTCTACCATGAACTTTCTGTATGATTTATTGAACCATCTTGTTGCACAAAAATTCAATTTATGTTTTCCACATAATTTATTTTCCATTTAAATGGCTTTTTAATTACTCTCTAGGCAGTAAGCAAAATAAAATATAATTTATGACACTTTTAGTAACAAATCCATTGTTCATTTTCCTACGGAGCTGAACACACTAGCAAGGCAATCTTGAAGTAGCTTTTATTCAGATAGCCCTCATGTTTTCCAAAGAAAATGTGTGCCAGCTCCACTGCCTGAAAGTGAGAATGCACCTTTCTTTTAGCAGCGATTCACACACAAACACATGAAATGCCTCCCAGGCAAAAGGAAAGGTTCTTGCAAGGCTTTTGGAGAGACTGCACAGCACAGGAACACAGCGTTTGGTAAATTCCTCTTTTCAGGCCATTGGGATTTTCATATGGCAATGATATGATCTTGCTTCAAAGATGAACTACCACAGTACACCAGACATGAATAAAAATCAACGTGAATAAATAGCAGACTATTTATTTGGAGGTCATACTTCCCTACCATCATTCAGCACAACGAAGTTACGTGTAAGTTAAATAAATTAAATACATTTCTCATTCGTATTTTTATGCCTAACTGCTCCACAGTCCCAGATACCATGCAATCATGTAATGAAAGACAGATGCTGCTATAACGAACGTGCAGCTGAAACAAACTGTTCACAGAAATGGGAGATGTAATAGAGATGCTGAGTTATCAGATCTTATTAATGTAATATTTGGGTCCAGAGCCATCCCAGCAAAATTTTATATCTGAAGTGCTGCAATTAGGAGGAGAATCACCAGGGCTCCCCTGTAGAGTTGATGGAGAAAGATAGTCCCTGCAGAGGGGGATCTGGAGCTCAGCTGAGGGCGGAACGAGAGGTGAATCCATCCCTGGGTGCCTGGGCTGCCTGCCGAGCACAGCGGCAGGCTTACCACCCACCCGGGCTGGCAGGAGAAGGAGCGAGCCCGTGACGCCCTGCCTGGCCACCACGCTGCTTTATGACCTTTCTACTCTCCCTGAAACGTCTGGATGAGGGAGAGCTGAAGCTGCGAGCTTGGCAAAGCTCGGTGTCACTCCTCTCCTGGGAGTCCTGTGTCCCAGGGAGGCAGCCACCTTTCTCCCTTGTTTGGAGGGTGCTGCTCCAGGCATCCCAGCTGGAGTGGGGGTCTGCAGCCCGCCCTTCTCCGGCATGGCTGCGTGGGAGCCTGGACAAGGCAGGACACCCACACTGCCATCCGCCACTGGCCACGTGTCAACTCCACCGAAGCTCCTGCTGGGCACTGCCCCCCATGCACCGGACCACAGCCAAGCCCAACACACATCAACTTCCCAGGTGATTTTGCTGTTTTTTTCCGCTCAGCACTGAACAATTGATGCATGCCCTTGATACTGTATTTGGTTGATGTTCCATATATTTATATTTTCCTCTTTTTCCCCTTGTTTTTGGTTGGTACTATGGAATGTTTTCTGAATCATAAATCCACTACTCAGCCCTCTCACTTAGTCCCCCATGGAACAGTTTTCATCCATTATTCTGTATTTAGTAACAAGAGAACTGTGTACCCATTGTAAGACCATAGCCAGCCCACAAGGTTTTGTCTTGAATAATGTCCAGAGTTACCATTTTTTGGGTGGCTTTTTTGATTAAAACAAGAAGTAACAGCTTTGCAGACAAAAAGCACTCAACCTTTTCTGTAAACCAGGTAGCATTCAGATATTTTGGTGAAAGATGTGTTATTCATCAAAATCGTGGTTTATGGGAAGACATTAATTATTTCTGGAATTTAACAGATCTAGTGATATCTTCAGGTAGAAAATATACATCAATAAAAAGAAAAAGTATGTCATCCTCAGTGCTTTCCAAAACAACATTTTGAGCAATAGTTAATAATAAAGGGATTTAACTCCTGAGAACAGAAATTCAGCATTTCCTTTTAGGCCAAATAAAATAGTTGATTTCTACCAAACAAAACTTAAAGAACCCCCTCACCTTAGAAAAAAACCAACGTCCGGAAGACTTGAAAAAGGTCTTTAAAGTGTGATGTGATTCATCCAGCAGACTGAAAAATGCACAGCTCTGGTCTTAGTTTGGGCATCAATAACTGATCTAGCCTCAAGAGTGATCTCTGGAAAACTTATCTTCTAGGTCCTGATGTTATAGAAGTGCTATTGGTAATGCAATATCAGAAGAAGCATTTCAATGTAGGCTGCTCTGTACCTGGCACTGCAGAAATCCTTCACAGAAGACATACAACAGTTGGTAAAACTATAGAAAGCTGCCACCTATTCCAACCCAAGCCTCAGAAGAAGACTTTGCAGCAGGTGTCTCAGACAGGCATGAGTTTACCTGCCTCGCCTTATTTTTTCCTGTCTCATTAACTCCCTTTCTTTAACAGATCGGATATTGATAATTTGCTGTCTTCTTTAGATCTGAGGACCTTGGCTGCAGTCGGAAATAGAACCACACTGAAAAATCATCAACAACAAAAACTGGAGGACGGGAAAAAAAAAATTAAAGCTGTTCCACAGACATGATAATGCCAACTGTGGAGATTTTACACCTTTGCTGGGGCACTTGGTGCTGACCGCAGTGGGAGATGGTACCGACTAAGGGAGGGATTGGTGTGTTGCACCCCGCAATTCCCTCCAGCCTGTGGAACTCAGAGTTCTTGCCTGAGGATCATCCTGTTTGTCAGCCAAGCTTTCCCCCAGAGAACAAGCAGTGTTGGTGACATCTGTGACTCCGCAGTGACAAAAGGACAAGTCAAAGCCTAGTGTACCCTGAGTTCCACAAATTGTCTTTTTTTCCTGCCTGCTTTGGGCAGGCTGCAAAGGATGGGGAAAAAGACACTGGTACTGGTTCTGGAGGAAATCCTACAGACCAGCAACCTGAGGGCCGTCAGTAGACTGGAATCCAGATGGTGAACTGAACCTCATGGAAACCAAATCCACAGAGGATTCATAGAGAAATGAATTCCTGAAGTTGAACACAAGCCGATTTTGGGAGTGTTGCACACTAGAGTTAGTATGACACTGTTGTAGAGTGACGATAACCAAGGTTCAAATCCCTGCACCATCTTTGATTCACACGGGGGGCTGAACCTAAATCAGATAGATCCCAAAGTGCTCTATCTGAAATTAGGGCATGCAGCTTTCTCAGTTTCTTCTTCTGGTGGTGTTCTCTTGTGAATAAATAATTGCAGATGAAGAAAGAAGAAATGAGTCTCCAGCGCCAAGAGTTGAAATCTTACTGCAATTAGGAGCGAGCTGGGTCTCCAGCATCTTAACTGTAAACTGTTGACCATCTCAGGTGGGTAGGTCCCAATCCCTCTTGTTTGATGAGGAATCACTGGGCCTGACAAGCTACTTAAAATCTTGTCAGAGTGGATGTAAGTTTCTGAGTGAGCGCAGTGGTATTTTCTGATGGAAAGCATTTGCAATTGAAAAAAAACCCAAACAACCCTGGCAAACTCCAGGTATGCTACATGCATGTATTTGATTATGTCAAAATTATGCATGGTTGTTTTTATTTTAAAAAGAACAGATAAAAAGGGTGTAGCATGTCTCATGAAGACTTCACTTCCAATGAATTCAACTGGAATTTCCCAATGAATTTAATGGAAAGAAACACTGAACCTCCAGTGCTTCTTTTTACTTATTCTGCCATTTGTACATTGCTTACTTCTCACAATCAAAGCTAGTTATTCCTACTGTAGAAAGAGAGGAATGGAGAGCTTCACTGAGACTGAGCTTTGTATTAGCAACTCAAAGAAACTCAATTTTATGAACATGTCAATCATTTGTTAAAATTCTGTTAGCTTGGTTGCTCTGGGTCTTTGCCCTATTGGGGTAACCAAAGTGAAGTGGTCATTTTAAAAGCAACTCCATGAGCTGAAAGGTAATTTTTTAAAAGGGTTTAGGCTCTTAGACTTTCCCTCCTTTAAAAATATAAAACAAACCAAAAAAAACAGTCTCACAGATTGTCTCAGGGTGAGCCATGCAATCTCACCAGAGAGTCTTCCAATGCACCAAAATACTACACTGATGGACTGGAAGTACTGGGAGCAAATCCTTGGTGTTCTGGCTCCTGGAGGTCCATGTCAACTGGTCACCCCACCTTGCCCCCCACCCAGGGCTGGTGCCTCCTTTGGATTGGTTTTGGATCAAGCCCTCAGAGCACACAAGGAACTGAGATTGGTCACAAGATCATTTTTCATTTCTGTTTTTGGGGTTGTTAGAGTTTTACTACTTTTGAAATCATTCCTGAGAGGGAAGAGGGCCTAGCTATGGATAAAATGAAAGTACACACAGGGAAACAGAAAATGAGCTGCTTCTGCAGAATTAACTCAGTTTTAAGCAGCGGACCCATTTGGTTTTGTTCTTGCAGTTAATTTGCCATGAGTGTGCAAGAACCTGGCATTTGACACGTACAGGAATAATCCTATCCTGACAGATCTGACATAATAAACCACCGCATTCCTGTGGTATTGCAAAATATGTAAATCATTTTTAGAGTCTGTTTTAATTACAATCTTTCTTTCTGGTGAAACGTTGATGAGTTATTATTCGTAACGTAAACTGACTTGGCAGTCCAAACATCTACTCATAAAATTCAACAGTCTTCACATATTTTAGAGAACACGGAGGCCAAGACCGAGAAAGCATGGGAAAATATTGCCACCGGCACTCGTGGGTCCTGTTGCCCCCGGCTTGTCAAGAGACTGCTGACTGAAGAGCCGTTTTGCTCTCTTCCCTCCAACCAGAGATGAACAGCCAGGCAGCGTGTTGGAAGGGTCTTGCAAACTGCAGCCTGAGGAAGAGCCTGATACAGCAAGGAACGTTAAGTGTGCTTGCAGTTTTAAGTTCCCGCTTGGCTGAATTAGGAACCAATTTATTCTTTGGATGCACCAATGCATCCAAAGCTCAGCTGCTCTGATATTTGTCAGTTGTGCTCTACTTAAAGCCTAGTTGCTGTTATCTGCGACCAAGAACTGGCAGGCATATTGAAAGCATCCTCAGCATTAGGGAAGGTTGATGTGTCCCAGACTGGCGCTGGCTGGGAAAAGGGTGGCGATACCCTGACCGGGGAAGCGGGTGTTCTCCCAGGCCGCATCTGAACTTGCGCTCAGCGCTGTTTCTCACAGTCCCGACTCCCCAGGCAGCGAGATGCGGGGTCTTGTTGAAAAGCGCTGCTGTTCCCGGCTGCCCAGGCTTCCCCTGGGCACTGGCAGAAAAAGAGAGAGGGCTGTGCATCCCAGCAGGCAGTCGGAATGCAAGAGCATCACTGGGAAGTGCAGCCAGGCACTGCGGTTTCCATGTAGCCCCACAGGAAAGACATCAGCCACTATGCATGCCACCACCCCGTGCTCTGGTATCTCCGTCTCATCCCGGCTTTGAAGAATGTCTTACAGCTTTCTATTCCAATGGCTACTTTCAGTTTGTTTAAGCTTTTTCATACTATTTCCCTTCTTTATGTTTTTGTGGGTTTTTTTTTGTTTGTTTGTTTTGTTGTTTGTTGTTTTGGTTGGGTTTTTTTTTTCTTCAGTTCCTGTTAATTATGCTTTTAGAACTACTGCTTACCTCCTGTGAATGTATTTGAAATTGTGTTATGTATTTGACAAAAAGCTGCCTGACTGCCTCTATGGTGTGGGTCCTGTGGCTTGGCTTTACTGAGGTGAAAACTAAAGAAAGGGAAAAAAAAAAAAAAGCAAAGGCTAGAGAAGGAGAGAAGGAGCTTCGGTGTCCAAATCAGCCTCGCAACTGGGCAGGAAGTCCCTCGCGGTGGCATGCCGCAGGCTGTTACGCAGAGCTTGCACAAGTCGTTTAGAAATTAGAAAAGAGCATCATGTGCTTCCTGTGCAGATTTGAAACCGGAGAGGCACCCGTAGCCACCCTTAGCTCCTGCCCTGAGCTGTGGCGGGGGCTCAGCTAGCACAGCCTCCCGGAGGAGTCAGACACCCCTCTGCAAATTCCCCCCTGCTTCCACCTGCCTTTCTTCAGTACATAAATACATTTGGGGCACCTGATGGCCCTTCTGCCTGTACAGATATTTACACTGTTTGAACAATTAAACATTTAGACAACCAAACTGTTCCTTCTGGTAAACTGGACCTGATACGTTGTGTCTCAGCATCAGTTACAGACCTGGAGGTCTTCTTGTACTAAGCCTTTTTTTTTTCTTCTAGTACTGCCAAGACAAAATAAAAAGCAGTACAATTAAGATAAAAACACTTCTCTTTTGTTATTTCTGCTTTGGGTTCATAATTTTTCAGCTTCAGTTCCACTATCTGCCATGGTGAAAGCAAAGATGACTTTGCGACATCTGAAGGCTGATGAATCACTAGGTTTGGTTGCGAAGTGCGCAATTAGTGATGCTACAGACAATACAAACAAGTGGCAGACAAGTGAGCCCATGCATACAGCTCACTGCCTATTTAGCTCCTAGGTTAGCAATTCAGAAGCTGAAGGAGCTGAAGCTTAGATGTAAAACTGCTTTCCAAAAGCCAGGAGCCTTTGAGACAAGATGCCTAATTTTCAGGTGTTCTGCACTTTCAAGTGGAGCGGCTATAGCCAGGTGTCAGAAAGTGCCAAATCCTCAGTGCCCTCAGCTACATTACATTCATGGACACTTGCTTTTGGTGTGGCAAAGGAAGATAAACCTATTTGAAAATCTGTCCCCAGTGATGTGACTGGGTACTGTACGAAAAAAAACCTCTAACAGAGAAAGAGTTTCAAATACTAATTTGGAAAACATTTGAAAGTCTCTTTTAGACAAAATGTATCACTTTTTCATCAAAATGTTGTTTTCCAGGAGGAACCCCAGCTATTCATAATTTTCTTATTTTTGTCAGAAAACCCCGAAGCCCAAATTGTTTTTCAACAAGAGCCCAAATTGCTTTTCAAGTAAAAATTTGGCAAATAGTAAATACATCTATTTGCTGAAAGCGTACATATTAACAGGCAAAAAAGATTTTATGCTGTTCTAATCTGTTTCATTACTTTTCATTCCCTGATAAATTCCGTTCCCACATCTTAAAAAAAAAAAAGAAAGCAAAACTGTAGACTCTCCAAGCCATGTCCACATGGCTACTGTAGTCTCTGCTATCATGATTCATTTTTAACCCTCAGCAAGCAGCCAAGCATGACAATTAGAATGTAATGCATTAAGAAAGGCCCTTTTGAAAGCACCAGTCTCCAGCCAGCTCTTCCCCAGTTTAGAAGGATTACAGCAATTATGATACGGACTATTGGTTGGCAGCGGAGGGAGAGAGGCAAGAGGGAGTATTCATAATCCTTTCTTTGGCCTGCGCGGAGTGGGAGGAAAGGTGGATTTGGTTTCTTTGGGATCCCATTGGATAACAGTGAGGAAGGAACTGGCAAGTGATGAATGTGTGGACTGGGAAGCGCAGGTCCCTGGCACACCTAAAGAGGTTTCCCACTGCTCCCTGGAGCTGACTCCGAACCTCAAGACCGCGGGGTTGATCCCGGTTTGCCGAGCACCCCAGTGGAGATGAAAACAGACAAACCACTGGGAAGAAAAGCAGGTAAACAAAGGACCATTTGCAAATTGAAGTGGCTCTCTTTCAAATATGTACCAAAGCTGGACAGGAGCCTCTCTGATAAATTTTCCCCTTTGAGAGCTGTGGTGCATGTCTGTATAATCTCACTAGCTGTTGCTCTGAAAGCAACTATAAATGTTGGGTTGTTGCAAGAAAACCCACACAGGTTTCCTGTTTCTTATGGTTCAAGACAAAGGTTGCACACAGCATGAGCTCAGTTCTTTATAGCAGTTGTTTTCTAGCAAGACTACAGTGAAGAATCTACAATTAACTCAATTTCAAGCAGTTTATAACTTCTCAGAACAATTAAAGTCATTTGGCACGAACAGCCATGCCACCAGAAGCTGAAATGCACAGGTCTGTGGGGGGTTTTGATACAAAGCGTCGTTCTACCTCCTAGAAAAAAAAAAAAAAAAGCACAAGATATGGGTATCTATTAGTGGGGCTCATAAACCAATACCGGTTGGTTTGCAGCCTCAGTAAAATTATGAATATGGTCATGCTGCAGATCAGAGCAAAGGCTGGTAGCTGTTACAATCTGGGGGGAAATATTGCTCATGCTGTCAACCCAGTGTGTATTAAAAAAAAAAAAAAAAAAGGTATCTGGCGGAAAAGAGAGTAACATTGCAGCATGTCTCCACTGCGGCAGATTGCATCTGCTGCACTATCCTCTACTGATGGCTTCTCTTTACCTTGTTCCCCCTGGAAACAAGAGGCGCCTCAGGGATGCGAGGGAGAAGCAGGCGTGAGTCAGTGTGTGCCAGCAGCACCGCAGAGGCTGCCCTGCCTGCCGTGTGCGTGGATGCAGCCGCCGAGCAGCCTGCCGTGGGGAGCAGCTGTGGCAGCCCGGGGACGGCGTGGGCTGGGAGAGGTGAGACGTGGCCCGCACAGGCCACGCTCGCCTGCATCACGGGGACCTGCGTTGCAGCTAGCTCTGGTGTTCACCGACGTAAGCCCGGTACCCTGAGCTGCCGTCAAGGAAGTTGCACCGATGTAAATCGACCTGGAGATAAGAATCACCTTGTCTCCCCTGTATGAAGTCCCACGGGGGATGCTGCTACCGTGGCTTTGAGGTTTGTGCTTATCAGTGCACAGAGAAATGCAAGGAACCTGTACCGGCACTTACCATTTCAGTATCTCCCTTCAGCTGACAGACCAGGCACCCTTCAAAAAAGGCAGGCAGGAGCTGGCACCGCTTCCAAGGAGTGCTGTTCTGAGGAGCTGAAGGAGACGGGTGTCACTTGATGAGGCTACAGCATCCCTGGCACCTTTCCCAAGCAGAAAGCAGCAATCAATGCTGGGACTGGATCACTCAAAACTTGTGTCACCACAAGCTTCTCTGCTATTTTCCACCATGAGACAGAAAGGCAGTGCCGCACCTGGCAAAAAAATAGCAGTTTCCAGAGGCTGATAGTTGAACATACCCTGAACTGGTGGTGTCATGGAAGTTAGAGTGAACCCTGTGCGAAGCCTGACCTACCTCAGCTAACAGGAGAACAGGACTTACTCATCCAAATTTTCTAGCCCTGATCCCGGAGCCCCCAAATCTGAGAGAAGTGTCACTTGGACCTGTTACCAAAGGAAGCCAGCATTACTCATAGAAGCATGAAATGTTCACCTCTGCTCCGGTGGAGGGCAACCACATTCACTAAGAAACCACTGTGCAGCAGTGGTATGTAGTAGGTCTGCTGGTTGTTTTAACCTCTGTGGCATAAAGTCCTCAGGTAAGACCTAGAGTTTGCTTTCGGCTTTTGCTGCTAAATTTCACCTACAGCATCCTTCATGGGATAGTGAAAGCATGCATACATTTCACTGTGTCTTTCTGTTAAATGTTTCCATCTTTAAAACAAAGTCCAGAAACTCTTTCTTAGCTGCCCCCTAGCTTAGAGGATGTTAAATTTCACAGGTATCTTGCTTTATGATGATAAAATTGTCCATGTGCTTCAAGTTGTAGTTCCCTCTCTGTTCAGAAGTATCCTAGTCCTGATCAGAGTGAGCAACAGGGCAACTACCTGATCCCTAAGCTCCTTTTAGAGTCAAGCCCAAAGTGTTTCTCCTCTTTCCACCCCTGAGAAAGCTGGGACAGGCAGGTTTGCCCTGGACATGTCTAATGCTCACCAGCAGGATCCTCACTGAATTCAAATGCTTCATTCATTCAAAACACTTGTGCAGCAGCTACAGCTTCCTTTTGTAGTAACGTCATACACTCTCCCTGTGCTCAGGGCTAACTTCTGCCTGCTTTTCCCAGACACTTCCCTTTCTCCTCACCCTGGCAGATTTTGAGAGATTTATGCTTTTGTCTTGAATTTCTTTATTCTTGGTGAAAGTTCGGCTACATCTGTCCCAAGTACCTGAACACTTGCAAGGTAAGTCCGGCCTTTCATTAAAGACTGCCAGAGAGCTGTAATAGATGTCCACGATCTGATAAGCTGCAGCCTCACTCTGCTCGACACCTGAGACATGCATGGCAGCCTTTGCTCATATCCAGTTTGCTCCTTAGTCTGAGGGAATTCCCACTCACATTTTCCAGATTCCAGGTTATTCAGGATGGGACTACTCTTCTTCACTCCTGCTGATAAAGCAAGATCACTTACAGAGACTGAAATTCAGAGGATGTGGCCACAGAGAAAAAGCAGAGGAAGTGAACTGAGTCTACCTTATCCAACACAACACAAAACAACACAAATAGCCAAATCTTTACTTATTTAAAATACATGGGGGATGGGGCATCACCACACTCTAATTTGCCGGCGAGGCTTAACATTTGGTGTGAAAGTAGCAACTTCTTGGGCAATTCATGCAGTCTGGTCCTTTTGACTCACTGTACGTCTCTCCTGTAGCCAGCACACAGATAACTCCTGCCACAGGACATGGGTGGCTGTGCCAGTGTGGCAGGTGACTGCTGCTAAACCTGTCACCAAGGCACAGGGGCACTCCTACCATGTGAAAAGATGTGCCACCATGAAGGAAAATGGAGGATGCCTGCATGGGACGGGTTCATATCACAACCTGCTGCTGGGCCAAGGCTGCAGCCCAGAGAGCGACCACAGGGAGCAGCCAGCAGGACTGACCCCACTTCACCTGACCCGTGTCCTGCTCCGTGGCTGCTTTGGAGAAACCCCTGGCAAAGAGGGCAGCTGCCAGCAGGACAGGCCAAAGGGGAATCTTGGCAAATCAAGCCTGACCCAAGGTGAGATGGGTGTTAATTTTTCTTTTTAAATACATTTCACCTCCGGATGTAGTAGTTTAGATGATTGATAGAAGTGGCTTTGAAGTAAGTTTTTGGTTTCAGGTTACACCTAGCGTGCTAGGAGAGAGCGCTATGGTGGAAAGCAGCTATCCTGCCCCTCCCTGGTCCCTCCTGCCGGTTCTGGTGTGGGCTCCAACAGCCGCAGGGTGAGTCAGTTCAGCTGGGTGAGCTGGCAAAAAACAGCCCTGCAAAACAGCGGGTGGGAGGGAAAGAAAAGAATAATTTTCATTAGTTCAGCTTGCTACATCTTCTCATCCCCTAGCCAGGCAATTACCAGGTCTAGTTCAAGGCAGAGAAGAAGGACCATTTAGAAAAGATTCCTATTAGCTGAAGTGTAATGCAAAACCACATCCTCAGGGGACCAGGTAAGGGAATGCAGCAGCTGATGCTCAGGTACACCAGTCCTTCTGCCAACCCTGCTGTGGGAAAGTCATCTGCCAGCAGGGCAGGCACATTTTAAATGTCCACAGCTCAAATCAGTGATCTCCTATCATAATCTTCAGCTTCCCATGTGAGCTCCTTTCAAGAGGTCGTGGTTTGATGTCTCAGGGTGCTCAAGTCGCTGCAGCAGCAGATATTTCTCAGTCAGCAGAGCGTGGTTTTTTGGAGAGACAGAGTGGTTGATGTACACTTCCATGTACCGGTCACTACGTGATGCTCTGCAGAGGAGAATGATCAGTTTGTAGTTTTTCAAACAGGCACAAAGGTATGTGCCTGGCACATCTCTTACAGGTTAGGGGCCAAACCCATCACTGGGTTACACAGGAGCCGGAGTTATAGCCAGGGCTGGGGTCCCTGTCCCCCTGCGGTGTTGCACAGAGATGCGGGATACATAGGCCTAAATCCTAGGGCTTCAACTTAAGTGGAGAAGAGAGAAAACTGGTGCATCCAGAAGGAAATGTGGGGCAAAATAGACGTTCTATCAACAGACTTTGGCTAGGGTGGCTTGCCTTCTGGGATGTCCCCGCTAAACCCAGTCAAATACAGAGATATTGAAGAAAGCAGATATACCGTGTTTCCCAGCTGCACTGTTCTGCTCTCCACAAACAAGTTCAGGTTGTGGTGGTTTTGATTTTCAAATGCCATTTTAGTAGTTGAAATTTATTTTGTATCACACCACAATTTTCTTTGCTAAGAGTGGATTCAGCTCTATGGCGCATATAAATTGGCTTCTGATAGGCGCACTTTGTGCGTGTGTGTTTTATTTACATATATTTCAAACTTAACAGTGCCTGACATGAGCCCTGACACACAGAGATTTCCCAAATGCTAAGGGTAATCCAAAGTCACTAATCACTTTGGCAAATCCTGGCTATAAGGGTGCCTGATTTAAAGCCCATTAAAGTCAAATGGAAAGAATTCCCTCTGACATCAGTGTCCTTCAATCATGCCCATAAAACTCCCATTCACGTCTGTACAAGTCGCACAGGCATGGGGATGGTGGGACAGAGCGCAGATGGATGTCAGACAACTCCTGTAAAAAGTTGCCAAATAACCGCTGCTTTTGCTTTCAAATCTGCATTCATCTTTACTCTCAAAGATGGAGACCTGCTATTTGTTTGGCACAGCTTCCCCCTACACACAATGCTTTGCATATCTTCATAAAACCAAATAAATATGGGTAATGAAAGCCTCCAGCTGCACAAGGTTGCTGGGCTTCCAAGGAAGCAGGAACAGGAAGGCAGGAACGGAAAGGCAGGAATAAAATGACAAAAGCCTGAGGAGCCCCTTCTTCCCCAGCCCTTCCCTATCCTCATGTGTCCTAATCGCTAAAGCAGAATGGGGTTTAAAATGGAATTTTCCGTTCGGTAGGAAAACCCACTTTTTTGCTACACCCAAGCAGAAACCAGTCCTCTACCTGTTAGTGTCCCCCCAGGCAGGTGTCTCCCCCCTCACCCCCGGGGAATTGCTTCCCCACTTCTGCAAGACCTAATTCCATAATAGTAAATCTCTAGTAGCAGGAAGGTAGAGGGACAAACTCTTAAATGAGAAAATATTGCCAAAGCCTGCTTTTACATGCATGCAAGAACATGACGTCAATTGACATGTCTTTGACACGTTCATTTGTATTGCACCAGCACATTCAAGCCTTACTCATCTTCTCCGAGTTCTGTTTTCAAGCGATACTTCTCCACCAGTACCATTGAACCCTTCTGTTATTTTCCTTAGATGGCACTTTTTCATTTGTGTAATTACCAGGAAGCTGGGTCCCAAGAGAAAAATGGGAAAATATAACCTAGATAGTCAGGCAGAGTGAGTGAACGTGTCTCATGTGTCACCCATGCTGCTCCATACATCAGAATCAGCAAGGCAATCTACACATCGCTCGGTACATAGGCAGGACTACACATCTTCCTTCTTGGGCTACCAGACTTCAGCTCAAAGACAGCAAAAGATGAAACCTCCCTGCCTAAAGCTGAGAGATCTCAGCCTTCATAATTTAAGACACTCTGAATTTAACACCTAACCCTTTTATTCTAACTGCAAATAACTTCTGTGAGAAACTATGATGCAATTTGGGAAGGAGCTCCCCATATTTGGCATCAAACTTGCTTCATTCCAGAAACCTTAAATCACATTGACTAACCACAGGCACACTTTTCATCTGAACATTAACTCTCTTTTTTTTATTAGAGGAAATAGCATCATCTTTGCTGATTCCCATGCTTGAAAAGAGAAAGGGAGAGCCAGCTGGGAATTTCAGCTTTTTGTCTGATTCATTCCTTCACCTAACTCGTCTTCCTAAACAAACATCTTTCATACTAGATGTAAAAAGCAATGCATGTGTTTCTGCTGTACAGAAATCGTATTCATTGCATTGAAATAAGTTCCAACTATGAAAATGGACAAGGTAACTGGCAAGTAAGTGCCTGTATATAAATTATTAAAGAGAATTGATAGAAAACCCATAAAACCATGGCTGTGGTTTTACTGTTTCTCTTTATCAGCATTGTTAAGCCATTGTCCTGCAAACTATCTGTCTATATTTACATAGACAGATACGTCTATGTTTTAATGTAAATTATTCTGAAGAAAGAAAGAAAGAAGCTGCCAGGAAGAAAGAAAGAAAGACAAACGATTATTCACTTCTGATATCTAGAAAGTAAACAAAGCTGGGAATAAATCCTTTCTTGCTCATTTTCTTCTTTCTAGATACAGGACTTCAAAGAATCACCCAATTTGCAGAGATAAGTCTGTCTTTAAAAGCAAGTGAGAGCCTGTAATCAAGAATATGCAAGTTGATTAGTCAGGTTGCCAGTAAGCTTGGGGAATGAATTAACTGCTGCCAAATATGGGCAGACTTTTCTCCCCAGTCTGATTTCACTTGTTGGAAATGTTGTATTAAATATACCCTTGCTATTTCAAGGCAAGCTTGAAATTCATCATGTGCCCTAAGTCTGGTCACAGGAGCAAAGAAAGGCCTTGAGCGCAGTGTGTTAGTGCCTGTTACCGGGCTCAAAGGTTTGTTGTGATACTGAATTCTCCCGGGCAGCTTTCTTAACAGATCTGCCACAAAAGATGACCCGCATTTTTTTCCAGGAGGAATTGATGATATGGGTCAAGACACCACTGGATTTAGGCAGCTTTTTCCTTCACCGCTTCCCGATGTTGACCCGAGTAGCACACCACTGCAGTATGCCATACAGTTTTTCTGCACCCAAACGATGGGTTCTGACCCTCTGCTCCACTCCTCTGGTCTCATACGAGTCATTTGCCCTTCAGCGACGGAGCCTCTCTGCCAGGAGACAGGCACATGCCTGCATCCAATGTTTTTGGGGAAGGCACTGCTGTGAACCTTTCCCTTTTCCCCTTTCCCCACCCCCATCCTCCTTTCTATGTCCTCCTGATCCCAGAACTTTCAAGAAAATCCTCTCCATTTCCCATAACCTCCATTTCTTTTCAGACATCAAATAGCGAACAGGAAACTAGTGAGCAATAGCCATTTATTGTTTCGGCTACTTCAGTGCTTTATTACTTGGCTTCCCAAACAGGGAGCCTCCTGTTCTTCAGTTCTCATTTCCCTTCCAAAATGGTTCTTACAGTTCCTCCTCCCCCTTCCTACAGCTCGAGTCCTCCCTCTCCCTCCACTCCCAGGGCAGCAGCAAGTCCGGCAGTACCGCACCAGCACCCGTTCCGAAAAATTGGTCTCACTGCTGCCTCCGCCAACATTTCCTATCATTCCTGCATGTCCCATGTTGCTCTGCATTCCCCTTTTGCTTTGGCATTAGATCTGCCTGGTGAGAGCACCTGCTTGCTCATAGCAATTTCCTCTCTCTGTTGAGAGCTCTCATTTATCTCCTCACTTGCTCTCTATGTTGAGAACCGTCAGTTGTTGAACTCTCTCATTTCAATAAACGCTGGCTGGATGTATTCCTGATGTTTCTCCTAACATGCTGTCTGCAGGTACATGGGCTAGAAACGCGCCCATGGGGACACCGGCTGCACGAGCTGAGGAAGGCCACGGCCAACGCCTTCCTGCCATTGTGGAGGAGCTCGGCCAGGCCACGGTGGTGGGAAGTGCAGGAATAGATTTTCGGGTTCCAGGCCAAGGATGTTGAGCCTGCAAACTGCCCTCCTGTCCGGCAAGAGAGCACAAGAGCCACTGAAACACCTCAGCATGGCCAAGCCTTGCTGTGGAGAATGGTGGTGTTCCTGGAGGCGAGCCGCCATGCTTCTAGCCCCATGCAGCCAGCAGTGAGGGATGGGGCAGGCGACAGGATCACATATGACAGGAAGGCAGGGTTAAAAACAAAAGGAAGGGGAAGCGTTGGAGCAAAACGTCCGAGTTCCATAACAATTTAACTGTTTACTTAATGCTGTATCGCGGTTTCCAGAGTGACATACTCCTCCTTGGTGGGCAGTGGTGTGACAGGAGATGATGTCTGTATTTCATGGTGTGTAACTATTTGTATAGCCTGGACAGGCCTTGTTCCACTACATGCCGAACAAACACAGTGGGGAATGATGCCTGCTCCGAAGAGATTATGTGACAGCTATAGGAGAAGGGGAAGGGAAAAACACACACGCATAAGGGCAGGTTACTGGCAGAGCGCAGATTCCTCACCAAACTTCATCGAGAAGACAGTGCCCCGTCTTCTCGATGGCATTACCTGTGCTTCAGAGAGCCGAAAGGATTGCAGCCTTATGCATGGTGTTGTGCTCTGCCACAAGGTCAGCAGGGCAATGAAAAATCTCAAGTCATCCAAAAATTGTGATAGCGGTGACCCCGATCACCATAAAGCTGTTCTACCCAGCGATCCAGCCAGACTGGGAGAGGCAGCAGGACAGACTGTCTCTTTCTCCTCCGTATCGGTGACAAGTGATCCTGCCCAGCTGAACAAGGACTTTCCCACCAGGAAGCCTGTGCGGTAACATGTGGCTATGTGGGACTTATTTTTACAAGACAGATGGAGCCTTCAGTTCTCATATATGTTTTAATATCTCATCATTGTTTATATGAGAAACTAAGTGGTTCTTTAAATTGAGGTCCTCTTATTTCAGGGACAGACACTGCCAGAAGCAATAATACTTGATAAGTTGTGGGCAATAACATGATCTTGGAATGGGGACAGTTCACTCACTCCTAAATTTTACTCTAGGTCAGATTTAACTGTCTCCACTAATACCTCTTTTATTTTTTAAGGCAGGGGTTGTTCCACTGTAGGAAAAGAGGTTTTTAATAGCGAAGCAGATCAGCCAGTAGAACAAACGAAAAAGCTGAGTGGTGGATTCTCTCTCTGGTCTTCAAACTAGAAAAGATACACTCTGGCCAGAAGCGCTCTGAGGCCCAAAGCAGTGGAAACTGGGAATATTACAGTGGCCTGTTATACAGGGGAAGCCAGAGAAGATTCAACTTCTGTGACTTCCTCCTCTGTAGCTCCTCCATACCTGCTCTGTGGATATTATATGTCTCTTTATCTTGGTGTAGGTATCCACCTCAGAGCTGCAGGGTGGTAGAAGCCAAGTGAAGAAGCTGTGCAGCCCCATCACAAGCTACTGTGAATCACCACAGTGCCTGGGGCTATGGGGAAGGGGCTCCAGCATCCTTTTAGCTCCCTCTAATCTGCCCCTCTGACACAACTCCTACAGTGGTAATATCTGAGGCCCTCGCAGTGTGCAATAGCCCCATTTCCTTGGTTGTTCTGGGAGCAGGAAACTACTGTAAGAGGGCTACAAAGCAGGGGACCGATGCTTCTGCCTATGCAAACAGCTGCAGACAACAAGCTCATTCATCCCAGTCTTCATGCTCCTCAGGTACTAGACATCCACCAGCCCCCAAACCAAGACTGACTCAAGCACGAGCAAGGGAGTGTGCTGTGAAACAGGGTCTGTTAGTTCAGACATAGCAGTGGACTAACCTAGCTGCATGGCTTCCAGCCCAGAGCTGGCTCCTAGCTAGCCCACTCAGGGACTGAGTCAGCTACCCCACTTCATGTCCTGCCTGGAGCGGCACAGAAAGCTATGTGAAGCCCGTGAATCAAACCCAGCTTTATCTTAAACCCAAGGGGTATGCTGTGATCCATTCTCTGTGGGACAAGGACTGCAGCCCTGCAAGTAGCTGGTTGGCAGTCCCAAAAAACTGCCCATAGTTCTCTGCATTTCTCTTGTTCTAGAGACATCCCAGCTCCCCAGGAACCAAAAAGGAAACCTGTGTCCCTGTGGGAGCACGCTGGCTCTGCTCTCTGCAGCAACACCTGTATATAGCAACAACAGCAAAATACGACTATGCCATAGCAACCCACAGAAAAATTAACTGGAATGACAAAGACAAATTGTTCCTGAAAAGCTGATAAAGATGCGTCCTAGGAAACAGAACTAGATTGGAAAACAAACTCAGTCTTCAGGACCTGAGATCAGAGTTTTCAATAAAGTGTAGGTGCACTGTGTGGTTTGGTCAAGGTTGTTTGGGACCTCTTTGTCCAGGTATGGGCAGTAACTTCATCCAAGGCAAAGGGATTGTGTACTATTCTAGCCCTAGCTCCTGCTCAGGAAAGTCTCCAAAAATCCTCAACTACTCATTCAGGTGTGGATGATTCCAGTTGTCTGCCAGGCGCTAACCCCTCCTCATCCTCCAGAAACAGCAGGGCTGCTCTCCACACCAGGACAGGGGGAATGGAGCAGGAAAGCCTCTGCCAGAGGTGCATTTGGTAGAAAAGGAAAATAAAATTCAACTTGAAATGGGTGTTTCTGGGAGTAGCATTCACTTGCCACAGCAATAGCCCAACCCACTAAAATAACTTGGACAATCTGGATGCATGCCTTCCTCCTCCCAACCTTCAGGGATTTTTGTAGGGAGAGATGATACAGTCCCATATGAGCTGCCATTAGGCTGCTCTATGATTTTCAGGGGAGTTTCCGTGTCAAACAGGAAACCTATACATATCAATATTCATCTCATTTTCATGTAACATGTGTGCAGTTACCTCAGAAGACTCATGTTTAAATCTACCTTCCTCTTTGTGCAAGGTACTGTTTGTCAGGCTAATGCTGTGCTTTCAGTAGGTGAAATAGCCACTGCACTAAGTGGCACGGCCACTTTGTTTGTCAAACTTGTTGGAGAATGTAAAGAAGGGAGAGCAGAAGAGGAAAGGAGAATTCTGTCTTTCTACTAGCGCCAAGGATATTTTTCCTGTGGATATTTGTCCTCTGTGGAGCCAATCTGCCCTGGACGGAGGTCCACAAGACTCCTAAGAAATCTATGAGGCATCCAGCACTGAGATGCTATGTCTCCACATCAACTCCAAAAAATACAACAAACCTGTTGGTGTCTTACTCCACTTACTGTGGAGTCCCTGAGACAATAGAACAGAGTTTGGCATTAGAGAGAATGATGTTAAATAATAGTAGCATTATGTCTTTTCCCTGCTCATTGACAAATTAGTGTCTACGTAGCTGTGTCTATACAGCTTTCATGCCCAAATCACTATGCTAGTTAGGAGGATAATTTTTAGATTCAGTTTCATTTAGTACAAATGAGAACTTGGAAGTACAAAACGTGTGCACTACAGAAGCAAAGCTTATTCCCTTCTCATATGGGAGTACCTTAGACTACTGTGTACACTTCTGTACCACTTTAACTAGACTGAACAGCTTTCTAAGATCAAGAGATAGTCTAGAATAAAATGTTAGTCTAGTAGGTAAAATGTCATATTAAAAAAGAAAAGTTAACCTTTGTTTTGTTTTGTTCTGTTTAATCTTTTGTCTTTGGCAATAAGCTCTTCAAAGGTGTCCTAGAACCCACCTTTATTTCTAGCCATCCTCCCCATTGTATGGCATCTTCAAGATCTTAGAATTAGAAGACCCACTAATACCTGGAGGTGGAAAATCAAAAGATCCGATGTACAGTACTTTATGAAGATGTATTTATGAGATGTATTCACAGAGAAAAAGCCTAAAGAACAGCTATTTACCAACAGGTGTCTAGGAAAGACTATCCAATAAATAAAATGATCTGTAATATGAATCTGTAATTATGCCATCCTTTAAAGAGACAGCCATGAGTGGCAATTTACGAAGTGATAATTACCATGAATGTGTCTACTCAGGGCTTGGGGAGAGCTAAATTGGATGCTAGTTGTTCAGGGGAAAACTGTGAGTGGCAAATGTGGGTGCCATTGGGTCTGGGCAGGCAGGGATATTTCCTTATATGCTCATATTAATCAGTTATCTGACATTTTCAGTACTTCAGAAACTTTATACTTCTGAACTGCTTCGTCTGGTCACCTAAGGAAAGTATTGTCTTAAGAAATATTTGCATAACAAAAAGCAGGATAAAAATAATCTAAAATCTGTTTGATAAACTTCAATAGATGACTTCAAGTCTACAAGTATCTTGGTACATATTGTACTGCTATCAAGGATATATTTATGTTTTTATTCAAATGTAGCTTGACTTTACTTACTAGTGCATAGGAAGAGTTGACACATGACATTTTATAAAGGGCTGAAAATCAGCCTCTATTTCCTCAACACTAAATTTGACTTTATGCCTGGTGCATAACATATCTTCTAGAATCACCTGCTGTGCTACAGCTGGCAATACTTACACCAGTAAGTAATAAGAGATGATCAGTAGGAAGCTTTACGTAATTTTTTCAGTTTTCAATTTTGTTTTCAGAAAAGTTCAGCTTAATTCAGAAGACTGTGCTCAATACGTTTAGTTTCAAGTCTGATCAATTTTAACCTTTCTTATCATGTCATGTAGACACACAGGAACAAGCACTTAGATTTTGCTTTGGGCTGGAGTTCCTGAAGGCCAGCTCTTCCCAAATAGCACTTATGAGAAGGTCTTATCATTAGGGGAAGTATAGTGTGGTCAAATTGTTTTCCAGGGAAAAAAAAAGAGCATCAGGCTCCAAAATGACAACATCACAAGGCAATGGACCCCAACAGAGAAATCCAGTTCAACCCTCAGGTGACCTGAAATGGAGCGCATGTCAATTAAACAGACCAAAATGACATACATGGTTATTTTGGAATCAAAAAGTTTCAGAGTATATCTGCTTGTGGACATTTTTGTGTTCTTTAAGACAGAAAATAGCAAATTCAACACTTGTATTCACTGGGGAAAGAATTTAGGAATGAAAGTCCTACTGCTCTCAAGAAACTTAGGTGCTCAGTGGAGCATTATGTGGCAAACATTTTTTGAATGTCTGCCTGAGTTCTTCAAGGATTCTTCTGATGCAGTTTGAAAATTAAAAAGACAACATACGGCCAGGGACAGATTTAAGACATAACACTGCAGATCAAATAAGGCACCAAAGTGTCAAACTTGCAGACAGAAAGAATGTGCTGGAAAAACAAATGCTGGTAATGAACACCATTCTACAAACTGCTGTGAAAGAGATGGAACCCATCATAATCCCTGAACACTAATGAAAATAAATGGTTCGTATTTACATTTGATTACATGGAAAACTCAACTTATTTAAATAATAATCATTTGGTCAAACTTCTAAAAGGGAAAGAGGGAAAAGATACCTAATTCCTGGGGCATGTCTGCTTGGCATTTGCAGGCAGTCCTGAGCTGGTTCTGCCCGGCGCAGCCAGAAGCCCTGTGGCTATGGTTAAGGCAGTGTCGATCCTAAACTAACACAGCCTGCAGGGAGCGGGTGTGTGTATTGCTGTGGGCTGAGCATCCCACTCACCTGCCTACCCAGCTGTAGCCAGCTAAGCGTGTGAACAGTGCACACATGAGCACTTAGATGGCCTTAGATGGCTTGGGAGAGGCTCAGGTGCCTACCTGCGTGCTACATGCCCATGCTCCTGCTATAGTCTTGGAGGTTCAGCCCAGACCCCTTGGACTTCACCCTCAGGTGAGCACCTGTGCTTGTGCCCTGAATCCCTCTTTAGGCTCCACTGAACTGATCAGGGCTCAAGTCTGTCGCTTCAATTTAAGCGCTCGGTGCCATTAGGCAATCGAGGGTAATCAAAGATGTCTTTGTCCCTGCCAGATGCTGATAGGAAGGCAACTAATCAAGCCCTAGCTCTCCACTGCCTACAGCAGGAGCTTGAACACCAGGCTCACAGCACCTACACTGCAGTCAAGTGAATGCAGGTGCCTGAAACTGGTGCTGAGCCTGACAGCCTAGAAGAAAAATCTGGAGCCATCCATGCGACTAACATGTTCTAGATGTGTTCATATGAATAAAAATTGCCTGGTCAAGTGAATAAGGCAACAGCAGGAGCTCCAGTGGAACTACGGTAGGGTTGCATCCACATGCATGGGAGCAGGATCCTGTTAGGCTTAGTAACACCTTTGTGGGACTCAAATGATAATAAATTAATGAGAGAAAAATCTGAGTTAAATTACCAAAAGAGTTGTTTCTTTTGTCTCCCCTCTACCTGTAGCCACTGAAGGCTCAGGATCTTTCTCACGTACCCTTGCTGAGGCATACCTTCACCCACAGTTGGTCCCACTGAAATGAAATATGATTAACTAAAATGATTAATGGTGGCCAAAGTCTGGAAGCAGGAAATCAAGAGGCAGAATTCTCTCAGTCAAAATGCTGCTTTTGCCTGGGGATTGGGTGGAACATCAGGGTTTTCTTTCTGGATTTGTGTTTTTACTATCACAGGGTCAATATTTAATTATCTCTAAAATCTAGCTGGTTTTAGGACTAGATTAAACAGTTAAGTGCCTGAATTAAGGACTGCAACCGCTAATCATAGTGAAACATAAATAGCTTTAAGACATGAAGATAAAAACTAACAAATAGCTCCAAAACAAAGGAAATTCCTTTGTAGCAATTATTTGCTTTTTGAGGCTTTTCTTGAGTTATTGTTGAGACACTGGGGCACCAGCCAGACAAGAGGTGCATTCAGTACTTCAAGCAAATTTTGTGTGACCTCCCTGTACAGTTTTGCAATTGTCCCTTCTCACACAGCTTACTTTTCAGCTCTTCCCCAGTCCTTGTTCCCTCCTAGCCTCTTCAGTGTGGCGAGAGTGTGTGCGTGACTCACTTCACTTTAACAAGGTCACATATTACTACAGGGAACAACTTTGAGGTAAAGAGAGGAGGCAGAGGTCACCAGGCAGAAGAAGGGGTGGGCAGACTACCTCAAAGTGTGCTTCATCCTCAGGCTTAATGCTTCCTGCAAAAACTGTGTGAAATTAAATGGTTTCCCCTTCCTCTTCTCTATTCCTTCCCCCGCCATGACCTTGAAAAATAACATGGTGTTAATCTCAACTTGCATCTTCTCAAAATTTTGCATTTAGTCTATGTCATGTATGATGCTTAGACTCCCATCCTAAAACTGTACTGTGAACCACTTATGAGAACTTATCCAGACAAAAGCTAAACTGGAAGAGAGGAGAGGATAGGAGAGGAGAGGAGGAAAAGAAACATATTTTTGGTGAATCAGCTCCCTTGAGCATGCATTTTGTCAAGGACCAAAGAGAGAATGCAAGGGTTTGGATGTGCAACCAAGTATGGGAAGAGAGCTGCAGAAGTCCTACATGAGATTGGCTGCTACCTGAGATAAGTGGGACAAATTACTCATGGAAATGCCTATATATCTCCACTAACTACAGAAAGAACCCACACAACTATCTTAGGCTGTGTGCCTACCTGTCGAACGACTTCAATTAGGTAAAACGAGTCCTTCCCCTTGAAGCTGCATGTGTTATTGTGGTTAGTGCTGAGGTCTAGATCCTGCCCAGATTCCTTGCAGGCGCACAAGTGGAAGCGGAGGGAGCTCTGCATCCTACTGGGGCTCTGTCTCTCTTCACTGTGCTAGTTAAAAATCCTGTGCGCAAACTAATCATGGAGTAACACCTGGCCCATTGCACAGTTAATTACCTTAGAAGGTAGTGGGACTATTTACAGTTCTTGGGAGACTCAGATCCTTCTTGGCAGAGAACTGTACAGACCCAGGAAAATACTTCCTGCTCTGCTTTATTTGCAAGCATTGGCGCGAGGGTTTTTTGCTAGCAGAAGCAAGTCCATGTTTAAACATCACTGTGCAGTGCTAATATTAGAGCTCCAGCTAATTACTACTAGGCCCCATCTCATGTTCCTCAAAAAAACCCCAAACCCTAACATTAATGCTCTGGGCTATAAAGCTCTGCAACTGAAATCACAGCTCAGCTGGTGGCAGAGGTTCCTGATACCCAGAGAGTCCCATGAAACCATGAGGATGTCTACAGTCCCCAGTCTTACGGTCTTACACCTGCTTCTGGTGCGCTGAACAACTCTGTCCTTGGTTCGTCTCTAGACTGGATTGCTTCATGCTGGCTTGTGCACAGACACTCTTAAAAATGAAACCATTTCGACTTCCAAGAAAACTAATTTAGATGTAATGATCCTCCATTAATATAAGGTTTATCCATGTCTAAATATCTCATACCTGTTTGGCTATCAGGTGTTGCGGTGAGGCTCTGGTTTTAATCACCAGGAAGGCTTCCTGTTATAGTTTCATGTTTAGCTTTGAACAAAGGAATTAGGATTCCTTGTGCATATGGTCACTTCCCACTGTGTTCTTGAAACACAGATGTTTTGTCCAGCTGCATGCTCATATGGCTGCTGGCATTCATTTTCTGGAATGAGTTTTGTTCTAGTATAACAATAATACATCAAAGTGGGACCACCTTTCCTTATCCATTTCATAGAAAAGTCCACTTTTGAAGGCTGCATTTCCCACCAGTCAGGGGAAACGCAGGTGCCTAAAGAAAAGCTTGCTTCTTCTCTACCACCAGGATGGGATGAGAGTATATGAATTTCATCCATTAGACTTCTAAGCTTCACAGAACTCCTCCTCATGTCCAGGACCTATTTCTACTGCAAAAACTGTTGGGAAGATTTACTATTAGAGTTTATATACTCTGTCATTTTGCCTTTTTTTTATTCACCAGGACAACATTAATAACAGTAACCAAAAATTAGGTGGAGGACTGTGTTCTTGTGTTGGACCCAGACAGGGATGGAAAGGCAATGTGACCTTAAAATAGTTACCATAAAGGTAATGGTGTAGATGTCGTTAAGGCTTCCTTGCACAGGTGAAGTAAATCAGGCAGCTGAATTCTGCATTTGCGCTCATCTGGAGGACTGGGACATGAGCAGCCCATAGCAGAGGGAGTTACAATAGTTGAGGCATGAAAAATGCACAGCTACTTCTTGCGGTGTTCGTTGCCTCTTAGCTTTGCAAGGTAGAGTCCTGCATCCCAGTGATCTCTGGAAGAGGCACATGTGGAAGGGCAGCTAAATCCTAAATCATTTGCTTTCTGTTGCAGTACCTTCTATACGTACTGCAAAGAGGATATATTAACTAGGACAAAGAAGGAGAGAGGAAGCTGTGCATGTAAATGCTTTGTGGCTTCCCGACGTTTTAGCAGACCTGCAGGACCCGAATCTGCTTGAATATCCAGGGCAAATATTGCCTGCCCTGATCAGCTGGTGGCTGATGCACTATGGGGTGTTTTGTTATACAAGACATAAAAGTAGTCAGCAGTAATGGTTGCTGAGATCATTTGAATCAGTCTTAGAACAAGATGACGGAGGAAAAGCCATCCCCAAAAGTTTATGTGACTAGTAACTTTTTTACCAGGGACATTTCTACAATTTGACTCCCTCCACTCCTCTGTTGCTCCCCAGCTATTCACCAACTCCAGCTGCAGTCTCTAGTCTTTTGTTATGGGGACAAGCTGACTGCTGCATGCCAGCAGCAGCTGATGGCTCGCTGTCCCTTGCAGGAGCTGCTGAAAGAGGTGTCAAACAGGGTAACAGCTCCTCCAGCATCTGTATGGCAGGGGTGATGTGACAAGGCAAGCCCCAAATCTTGTTCCTTTTACATCCAGACTTTGCTGAAGGAAATGCGAAAGCAAAGTCTGTTTGGCTCTGTGTTCAGATACAGATATGTTTTGTCATAAAAAGACTCAAGGTTTCCAGGTCCTGGTTCTTTGACCATGTGACATCCCAAAGCTAGCACGTACTTTGCCAGTGCAATATCTCCTTCATCCGTTTACAAGGCAGGAGACACCAGCTTTTTAGAGGTATTTTGCTTACAATGAAAATGTACTTTCCGCTAGTTTTTCCATTGTGTTGAAAAACCCTTACAGCTATAATGGGCACTCTGTTTAGTATGAGGCGCCCTTTAAATAAACCTGCAGTAAATGATGTTCATTTCAGTTCCTCTCACCATGTAGATATAGTATATATTATTCAAAAAGCAAGTCAGCTTTCATTATGGTGACACGTATAAAAACACAAGGGAACGTATTACTCCACCAAGCCCCAGAATCTAGGCAGCTAGCTCTGCGGAAGGTTTTTGTTTCAGATTTTAAAGGAACAAATATTTCAACTAAACCTCCGGCTGGAGTTTGTGTATTTACATAAATTCCTTTTCTTTCCCCTGGAGCCTGACCCTATTTCCTGAGGCTTGGGTGAGGGACAAGCTTGCTTTTTCTAGCTTTTGAAAGGCTTGTTTTTGTGCTCCTGCTTTCTTATTAAATATAAATCAGAGACCCTTAAAGTCAGTTTACACCACTTCCACTCGATATAAGATTCCTACTTAAAGACCCTTTTCTCCATTCTTAGAAATGAGTGTTCCCCAAATTACACGTTTTCATTAACAAATCACTTGCATAATACTAATGCTCCCCACTAAAATCTCTACTTATCATATGGCTTTGAGACTGCAACACGCTGGGGTCTTCTGGCTCTATTATTTATGTCTCTCACATATGAATAATAACTCCACTGATACCAATTCATCTAATGGAGGCAACTTTATGCTCAATAAATATTGTGAATACTTACTGAGTCTCACAACGCAGTAAGAATCTGCCCATGTACTTCCCAGCGAAGGAGAGGAGCCCTCTTGTGCAGGGAAATCACTTTAAGCCCAGCTCGGGTTTCAACCTGTCACTCTGTGCACTCAAGTGAGTGCAAGCCCTGTCCTGATACAAATTGGAAATGAAAGATGTTGACAAAAATTTCAGCTATGTGAGTAATGATTTATGACTGGTTTTGCCCAGGCACCTCAACAATGTCCATGAATAAAGCATTGGGGCTTGTGGTAGCACATAACTCATTAGAAAGACAATTTCAACTTGATTAGAGATTACTAAGAAAAGAAAAAGGAAAGGCCAGTACATTCTGTGAACCAACGTGTGCTGCTTCAGTTTTCCTTCTTTAAATGTCTGTGGCAACATGTAAAATTTTGGTCATATCTTTAACCATAGGCACCTGCCGGTGGCATGTTGCCAATGCACAGTGCTGCTGTCAGCAGATTATTTCTGCAGGGTTTTGGAGCACACTTTATACATTTAAATAGTTTGCTATGTGTGACTGTCAGATGTAGTTTCACTATGTATCTATTACAGAAGAGCAAAATCTTCTTGTTTATTGTCTAGCTGTCAACATGAAGCTCCTTTTGTCATTAATAGTAAGCATAATAGTTTGTACTGTGACGACATTTTTGGGCTGGAACCCATCGTGATGTCCGGATATGAAACACATTCACACGATCCTGTAAGCTTTGTGATTTTTCCCTGTTCCAGACTATCTTTATTATATAGAAAATCTTTTATTAAATGATAATATGACAGAGAAAAGAGGGCCTGTTGTAGGCAGATACTACATGATACTGCAAAGGTCTTGTACAGAACTCCTAAAGTACCACCCTACCTCTGAAAAGAAAAACAAATTTTCCCTAGCATTCAGAAAATAAAATTAAAATCCTTGAAATTATTCTTGTATCCATGCACACCCTTGAAAATATGGCCTGACCCAGACTTAAAGCCAAGTGTGTGCTCTTAAATCCTAGCGTTTCTGTAGGCAGCATCTACAGAGCCAAGCATCAAAAGCCCCACCCTGCAAGAAAATGGTCCCCCCAGACGCCCTTTCATTCCAGACATACTCATTCAGATGCTGCTTTCACAGCCTTTTAATCAAATCAGCCCTTACAATCTTCCTTTCACATCACCATCCAGTCTGTCGGGCAGATGCAAGCCAATTTTACACTGCAATTGTCCCCTCATTTCTGAGCATCGCATCAGCCCCATTTTCACTCAAAAAAGCTAAATCCCTTTTCCAGACTGCCATGGAGCTGAGAGAACTTTATATAACCTGCATGTTGAGAAGGGAGCAGAAGAGGCAATTACAGCAAAGCACAGAAGTTCCTAGAAGGAAAATTTCTTTCTGCTTTGACCTGTGTTTCCATCCTTCAGCCCCAGTTTGCAGGTGCAAGAAGGCGTAAGTAGCTCTAAAGACCAGTGGCAGATGTAAGGAAACCTAAATACTCTGCATGTGATCCTGCATCCCACCTTTAGGAGATGCAGAACAGAATTTGAAGGGAGATCTTAAAGTTTTTGGCACCTAGAGCCATTTTTGCTCACTTTCAGTCCTGTTTACAAGAACAGTCTTCAGAAGGTCTTCATGTTTCTGCTTTCTGCTATCGAAATCAGTGAGCGCTAGGATCCCTTTATAACCTTCTGACCCTTTTATGCAGTGAATGGGGTCCAAACTGGGACAGTAACCTTCGTCCCCAGCTTTGCCATTTTCTCCTTTGGGGAACATCCCTGAACAGCTTGTTTGTCTAATGTGAGCTTAAAATACAGCATGGTGTTATTGTATGTTGGCACACTGGTGAGGCTAGTGACTTAATCAGAAAACATGGAACACTAATACTGCCCTGTGGTGTATTCCTGCCAAAATGTAGTCTGAAAAACACAGATAAGGGAAATCATATGTGATGGATATGCAAAGAAGTTTTCTTAGTGATAACAAGCGCATGAAAGCTCTCCAACTGATGCTCTAACAAGGAAATAGTTGATGAGAAGTGCTAATAGCACTGAAGGAGTGAAATCAGAGAGCGCCTCATAGGCAAAATAAATTACACGAGCAGAGTAAGTGTATGTTTTAAGTAGTTCCCAGATTATCTGGGAGTTTGAAAACCTTGACATAAATGGCTTTCCTGATATTGGCAGCATACCTTCTCCTTAACAACACCAATGCTACTCCTTTGTATTTTAGCAACATTTCAGTGCAGTTCATAACATAGAAGAGCAGTCACTGTGTGCAATTCTGCATTGCGGTCCCTCTGAAGCTCTAGTCGCACCGGAAAATGCAAGCAGTCCTCTTGACCCTGGAGGGGAATGAAGGTCTCGAGAGCCTGGAGTCTGCATGGTCTTGATGGCAACAGCAATGGCAACGTGCTGGCTTCAGACAGCTGGTGTATGAGATCAGCTGTGGGGTGCAGTGGGGCTATGCAACTCCAGGGAATCAGAGCAGGGCGGACATGAAGGACACTTCTGTGCCCTCCTGTCTCAGGATGCTCCCTGGCCAACCATGCCCCCCAACTTCTCTGTCCAGTAACCTCAGCAGGAGTGTGCATAGTGATAAATAAGTGTGAATCTTATACTCCAAACCTATTGCAAAACAGCTGTTTGAGTGAGCTGTACTGCTCCAGAAATATTCTCAACAAATTACTGAGGCATACCTCTTGGTTTAGTGAGCAGCTCAAGTTGTCTAATCATGTACGGGATCCCAGGATCTCCATGTTCTCAATGCTTTTTCAGTGACCACAGCCCAGACTTCACCACCCTCGGCTACTGTGGGTTAATACAGCTATGACATGTTCAACCAAATCAGCTGTCACATCAGCTCTCCATTTTCATGCAGACAGCCAACAATAGTTATTTCCACTTGCAGCACTTACCAGCTAAATCAAATTTTCCACTAATATTTTAACACCAAGGTCATTTTGTTGACAGTAGCTAATGGAAGCAAATTCTGAATTCTAAATAAACATTTTCTATCACGTGAATGGGATCCTTTTGTTTATGCAGTTCACATTTAAAGCATCTCTAACAAATAAGCAAATCTGTGATTTCCCTTCTGGTATGGATGACCTGTCTCACATTGTAAGCTGCCTCTTTCACTGCATCCCACATGAGACAGCATTAATTTAAAATTTCACCTTTCTGCAACAGCACTCAATCATTTCTAGGTATCTGTATAATTTCTACTAATTCAGTGCCTATGACTAGAAAGTCAGATGATTTCTTACTAGGGAAATACTAATGCTCTGTTATAACAATGCTGATTGCATTACTGATGCTGGAGCTGTGCACAAAGCAAGCATTGTGCGTTTTTTGTCTACTTAGGAATGGTAAACAAAAGACCAGATTCTGTTTAAGCAGATATATACTGGTCGTCATTTTAATGTTCTGCCTGACCGTTGCTAAACTTAATGATAAGCAGACTGCTAAAATGGGTGGGTGTCTCAATCTCTTCTGGCAAAAATGTTCCGCTCAGTATAAATAATTAAATGCCCAAACAAGGATCTCGGTCTAACTATTCCATCTCCCAAGCGAGCGCCTTCCCAAGCTAATCTCACTTTCTTCTTGTGCGACCCAATAGCATTGAATTATTTATGCCAAGAAGAACAGTTTAGCTGGGAGAGATTGCAATAGCGTGCCTGTCTGCCAGCGCTCTACAGCTCACAAGTTCCCATGTGCCACTCGGGGTGGAAAGTCTATACAGTCCTTTCCCTGCTTCTGTGTGGGGAAGCTATGGGAAGAGTGGTCACACTGCATGTATGGGCTTTCCACCGCTGCTGGGTTCAAGGTGGCATTGCGTTCCTTTTGTCCTACCGTAAGTTTCTGCTCTGGAGCCCAAAGGTGAAGCAGCCAAGGTTTGTGATTCCCACCTGTGCTCAGGTGCAAGCTGTTGGGAAGGATGGTCATATGCACATGTAGAGGCGGCAGCGCCGGTACCTCGGTGATTTCATGGACGGAAACACGGACCCTGAGAGAACTGGCTGTCTTCCATGTTTATGTGCAGCCAAGCAGCAATGTGGGGATGTAAGACATCCATCACACATCTGAATCCCTCTGGGGATCTGGCCCATGAGTTGTAACATTGCTTATATGCTGAGCCCAGTGTATGTTTTCAGCATGGACCCTATACCATGAGTAGCCACCCAAGCTCATTAGAGGTGTTGAATGAATTAGGTTTAGCTTGACAGGTGAAGAAAGACGATTGTGGCCCCTTCTCAAATACCACTAATCTTATTTATCTAACCTGTCATACACAAATATTATCAATAACATTATACTACATCAGTCTTGGTGCAACAGAACAAAAGTGAATAGAGCTGAACCAGAGAAGGGCAGCAGCTGTCTCTGTACAGATGTGCAGTAGCAGCATTTTCTGCTTCCATTAGGTTACATGAACAGTTAGCTTATTTTCTAATTTTCTTTGTTCCCTTGTAGAGGAAGAGATCAAAAGACAGCAGACAAAATGACCCCAGTGCTTTAATAAATTGGTGTCTTTTTCAACATGAACATTTTCGTGGCAGTTTACAAAAGGTCTCAGCATTGGGCTCTTTGGCACTTTGGTGTTAAAAGAGAGAGAAAAAGAAAAGGGATTTCGTTGTGGTTTTTTCCCCCTCTCCTTTTCTCTTTATATTTTCTTCCCCTTTGCCTGGTTCTTGCTACCTAACCACCACTTCAGGTCTGTCAAACACATCTAATTGAACTGTTACTAATACATAACGTCTTAACATGCCCTCTCGTAAAAATACTGAAGTTACCAAGCAGAAATCTATAGGGCCATATTGAAATCCACCCTGTAAGCTCATTATACAGTGAGGGAAGGAGGGAGGGAGGGAAGGAGCTTTCTCAGGCGATGCCTCCTTCCCTTCCTGTGAAGGGGGAAGGGAAAGGAGCATCTGCTCTGCATGGACCCGGCACATCCACGTGGATGAAGCCCACGCCAGGGGGTGGCTGGCAGGGCTCCCTGCGTGATAAGGGATGGAGTAGCCGTCATGTCGTTGAGCTTTACAGGCTGTTTTTCATAAATAGACCTCACAGATCTGCCACATCCCAGCAGTGCCTTCTGGTGCCAGGACAGGGGCTGTGGCTCCCTGTACTCCTTGCCCCAGGGCCACGCTGCTCACCAGAGAAGGCCAGAAGCTCTGCCTGGGCAGGATGATACTGCACCTGCCTAAAAGTTCCCACCTGCCCTTGTGACGTGTGCCCTGGCACCCTGCCTTGGATGCCCCTCCTACCGGTGGCTGGTGTGACAGAAACACGTGTGACCTGTGGGAGCGGACCAGGGAGGGAACAGCAGGGTTCTCCTGCCCCGTGCTGCAAGCAAGGGCCCTGTGCTAAAGGCAGGCTGAGCTCAGCCAGCACATCTCAAAACTTACTCAAAGGCTGCACCCCAAACGTGGCTATGTCATGTAGATGAGGGGCAAGTTCAACTCTGTGCACCTACTCACCATACAACATACATACAGTCAAGGTAGCTCTATATAAATAACATTTAAAAAAAACAAAGCCAAAGACCCTGAGCTTGCAGTTTTCTTGCACGTCCTCCTTTCATGCAGCGAAGCAAAGAGGCGACAGCTTCTGCATGTCACTGTGAATAAGGCTCTGTAGACGCAGCCCCCACTTCCTCCGTAACAGAAACAAGAATGAGCCTAACATGAGTTTTTTTCTCTTTCCCACCTCTCTTTAATGACTTTCAGCTATGGGCAGAGACCTGAAAATCAGTGGCATGTCTGTCTTCATGCTGCCCTTCCACAGCACACATGAGAAGACATGTTGCTATTTACCGGCGAGGCGATACACCCATTGCAAGCCTGCTCCCCACTCCCTGGAATACCTATAAGGCGGGAAATGCAATTAATTCTGGAAGGAATCTTTCCCGCTGGCAGGCAGCCAGAGATAGCAGAGCCGTAATAGCTTCTGGGCAGCCACAGCACAGAAATTACAGCCATTCACCAAGGACACTCCCTCTGAGCTTCTGCTTTCTTGAAGTAATTGCAAATAATATCACTTGGATTCAGATAGCTGGAGGGGAAACTCAGGCACCGATGAAGCATGAAACAGCCTGGCCTGAGACCTAACATAATCCTGCGTAAAAATTCGCAGCTGCCCGTTGTTAAAAATAAAAACAGGACCGCAACCCCCTCTGCTTTCCATCAATGAATTTCCTTTTGTTCCCCTGCACACACACACCCCCCCGCAGCCTGCCCTCCTCTTCCTGCCCGCCTGCCTGCGCCCTGCCAGGCGCCCTCCCTCCGCCCCGTAGCACTCGGGGACCCGGTGACACCGACCTCACGCCAAAGGGTGGCTGCCTCCCTGCTGAGCCACTGCCACTGCTGCCTCCGTGGGGATGATGCCCCACTGGTGGCAGGGATGGTGACCCCCCATACGGGCAGCACCCGCAGCTGCTCTCATCACTGGCATTTTGGGCTCCTCGGAGCACAGGCAGTTTCGGCGCAGGGCATCCCTTCCCCGGGGATGTCGCCTGCTCAGGTGCGAGGTGTCTGGCTGCAGAGAGGTGGTGCAGACACGGCCTGTGCCTCCGGCTGCCTGGTTGCATGGTGTCTTCTCAACGGGTTGGCCGCCATGAGGTTTTGCAGACAACACAGGGTTTGGCAGGAGAAAAATTTCAGATTTTTACTGACCTCCAATCTTCCTTTGCCTGAAAAGTCTCAGCAGAAGAAAGAGATTCAAAACATTCATACACTTGTTTCAGTATTCTGAACTGAACATTGTGGCTAAAATACATGATGGGAAGCACGCAGAAAGGAAGAGATGCAACAAAATCCAGTAAGAATTAAGGTTAATTATGCCATTTCATTGATGGACTAGATTCTGATCCTTTTTTGTATAGAAATACATCACTACACCTTGCACTTATGTAGCCTCCTCTATGCAAAATAGTTCCCAAAGGCAGGGAATCGCCTCACTGAACATGGCCAACAGCCGTGCAGACATCTAAGCCTGCGCTAGGTCACAGCCAGCAGAAAACCAGTTAATGCCTTCAATGGAGCACTGGAGCACTGGCTACCAGCTGTACAGTGGGATTCACTTCATCCCCCAACAGCTCACAAGGCACTGGAAAAAATTTACCTCTGCTGAACATCCCCTGCAGCAACAGGCAGCATGCTCACAGCAGCCCTGGTGGGCAAGGTCAGGAGAAGGTAAGGTGCCTACAGGGAAAGGCTTTGCCCCCTGCTTTCCTGGGCCTGCCCTGGAGCAGAAAGCAGGGGGGAAGGCTTATTTCAGAATGACAGGTTTGGTGAAACTTCCTCTTTGGCTGCTCAGGAAACCTCTGTGTTGCACGTCCCGTCTTTGTGTCCTTGCAACTTCTGGAAGCCACCAGGCACTGCATGTGTTCCCTGCCTCCGCATCTGCTCTTGGGGTGCAATGATGGTGCAAAGGTAAAGAAAAGTGGCTGAAAGAGCCTATTTGGCATAAGCAAGAAGTCAGGGAGACATTACACAAATTAGAGTGGGTAACCTCTTCGTGAATTTTTATCTATACTGTTGTGGTGCAAATTCCTTATCTAGCAGGCTGTCTGAGAGATGGTGGTCTGCCTCCCTACCCACAAGACTGGGTGCTGGCCTTCCTCTTCCCCATGCTTTGAGCACCTCCCTTACCGCAGAAAGCAAAGCCTTCCTTTTCACCACTCAACTCTATAGTGGCAGATGGCATGCATGACACGGTGTATGCGCACACGCAATGCACTCGCTACGTGTATATCATTGCATAAACGTGCCCCACACAGAAAACCAAGACCCAAGGCTTACATAGTGGCATGAAAAGGAAATAGCTCTTGATACAAATAACATATACTGTGCCTATTTCTCTGCCTCAGTTTCTTCACTATAGTGAGGCAGGGGAAAGTGACTTACAATGAGCTCAGATTTGCCTTTACAACTCGTGTTTTGCATTCTCTGAGTTCAGGGACCCTGTCGTAACTCCCCCCTGTAAGTGCAAGCTTGTCTCTCCCATCCTCCTGGCTAAGGCTTCCCAGTTGTTTCAGTGATCCTTCCTTCTGATTATCCACTAACACCTGGCTTTGTGCTGCTTCTGGTAACTTTCCACTCTTTTAAACCACAATCCTCACACACAACCTGGAAAAACTGGTTTGTGTAAGCTTTAGGTAACCCTTTGTGCCAAGCCTATTTCCAACTCAATAGTTGAACATTATGGTTTAATGGCCAAGGATTGCTCCCAGCAGAGGAGTTAAAGAACATTTGGGGAGGAGAGGAGAGAGGGAAATTCAGACCCGCAGTTACATTTGGCTGAAAACTTCCCGTAAAGTTTATATTAAGATTCATATCATACATTTACAGGGAACTATTTGCAAGGTAGTGCACCAGGTGTACTAGCGTGCCATTACTAGCTAGAAAGCATTTATTTGGCCTGGGATTGGGCTGCTGCAAAAACAGGTGACTGGTGGCTGATCACCCGCTTGAGCAGTGATTTAATACTACTATCAGGGAAAAGTCGTGCACTTGCAGGAGAGAGGCTGGAAGAAGTCTGCATAAGCTACGCGTGGCGTGGTGCCAGCAGAGACGGAGCCTGGCTGTGGTTTTACGCTCCTGAGCCACTTGCCTTCACTCCCTGCACTTAAACACAAAGTCTGAGTCAGCACTAAATATCAAACAGAAATGTTACCGTATTTATTGCCTTGGTCATTTACCACAGCTTGCATCATTGTACCGGTGAGCCAGGCTCCCTGTGTGCTTGGCTACAGCAAAGCAGCCTCAAACCCGTCCTTCTGCTGTAGGAAGCCGAGCGCTCACAAGGAAACGCGGCTAGGGGTTCTCCGGATGTTGGTAAAGGGATGTCTACGTGGGATGCAAGTAAGCTACAAAAGGCTACAAACACACTGAAATCAAGGCAGGAAGCATCTGTGGGGGTCACTGAGGAGCCATGGAGAGCCCGGTCCATTTGACGTTCTCTCAGGCATGAGATTTTTAAATGAAGTATAGGGCTGGCTTTTCACTGAAAATATTTCTACCTCTCTGGCATTTTATTCTTCTGTCATTGGTACTGCAACTGGTCCAATTAGATCCTATGTCAAGCAAACTGTCTTCAAAACTATGGAAAAAAAGAAAAAGCAATTTGAACCTGAAACACAGGAGAGATCTGGGCCTGTACCTTATTAGATGCTTGAAGTCCAAGTGCTTTCAGTCTCATGAGAGGCCAATGGCTTGGCGTGGAGAAAGTGGACTTCAAATTCATGGAGGCAGTGTGATTTGGAGAAAGTCTAATAGCTATGCAAGTAAGCCTCTGTGAAATTCTCCAAGATGTTTCAAATTGGACGCAAAAATAAGTGAAATCATCCATTCCTTTAGCCATTCAGTTTTTTACCTTTAGACCCTTAACCTTTTTAGTTTAGACCTTTTCAACAGGTGACACCTTTATAGACTCACTTTTCTTCCCCATTCTTTCCTGTTTTAATCAAGCTGTGAGAACAGTCATGGCTAAACACCAGCACAACCCACTGTCCACTCCCGATTCTTCTGTGCAGGTTGACCCATCAATGACCAGGCTGTAACCACCAGTATTTGACTCTCATATTTTTAATTCAAGAAACATGCCTTGGCATTTTAGTTTCTTGATAGTGGTGATTTCTGTATGAAGTACTACTGTTGTTGCTCGGGGATAAGCTGTCCATTCTTCCAGTGCAATTAATGCCCGGAGCCAAACAGTCTTTATCTGAGAGAAAGGGAGATATGACCTGAAATTAAGACAAAGAAAACTCAGGTACCCCACTCAGTTCTGAGTGTCAACCATCCTCTAGAAATGAACAAAGATTGCAACAAACAGTAAATCCCTAGTCCCCTTTAAACGAAATCTGGAGAAGGCACCAGAAAATGTGTTGCACAGAACAAGCCTAAACTGAGGTCAAGATGATCAAGTACATTTTTTCCATTTCTCACTTCCGTGATTCTGTAGCACATGAGATCACCTTCCTTTTTATAAATGATATAAACTTCTGCATTGACTATTGTTTCCCCAAGGCCCAAAGACTACGCACTTCTCAGTATTGATCTTAATTTAACCCCGCGCTGCAAATGTGCCCTAGATTTGCTCAGGTTCTCCCATTTTTGATTCCCTGATTAGAACTATGTCAGAAATGGATTTTTCTCCTTGGGTGTAGTGATTTTGCTTCGAGTATATAGCAAAAGTGGCAGTATCTATGACTTGGCTTGTTTCCACAGAATTGAGAGTTTTAGACCCCAACTAAATAAGTGGGACGAAGGTGATCAACTGCATTCATTGGCTGGTATTTGGACTTCCTGTGCCCAGGAAGTATTAGGTAGCATAGACACAGAGATCAGACACTGAGATCAGGGCATAGAAGAAGAGCAACAACTCAGATCCAGCTAAAGCTCAGCGTGATCAAAGTCGGTTTGGAAACTAGAAGCGGTCATATTCAGAATCTGGAAAATAGATTGGAATCAGCTAGATAAAACTGGTTCTGAGTAACCCACTATTCCTGTGAACTAATAATTTTGGTTTTGTTGTTGATTTGGCTTTGCAGGGGGCTGCTTTGACTATAGGACTCACCCTGATGTCGGTAAATGCAGTCTCAGTATCTGACCTATGTTAGCTGCTAAGCCAAGGTGGTGACACTAAGGGATGGGCTGCACTGCAAGAAGTGTCTTGCAACACAGCGCTCAGGACACTTTCGGACCAAGATCAAAGGTAAAGCTTCAGCTTCAAATCACAGGCTTCCCATTCACATAAAAGATGTCTTGCAAAGAAGTCTTTACTTATTCAGTGCTTCATTCATTATATAGCCTGTTATCGTCCTTCGAAGTACAGGTTCCCATGATAAGCCTTTACAAATATATCTGATTATTAAGATGCAATCATTACTGCATTTAAAATACTTCTTCAAACAGGAGACTAGGAATAATTCACAAATCAGTATTCCTCGGTCTATTTCAGAGTCCAGCCTTTGCAAAGCAAGGCCCTTGCACCCGAAATAACACCTTTAAGCTCAGCTGCCAAACATTATCACAACTGCTTAGGGCTATATGGACACGAGAATGAAGTGCCCACCTATCCCTTCCCACCGACTGCACACTAGCTGCTAGCCAGGCATCCCCAGCCTGTGGAGAGGCCAGATACAGTTTGGGAACCATAGATGCTAGTCTGATGTCAGCCACAAGCATCTTTAGTGCCCCATCATAGCATATTTGACTTGTGCCAGAGGCACATACCCCTTTTTGCTCACGATTTGGGCAATGCTACTGCAGGTGGGTAGTGGAAGAATGCTTACAAGCAGCAGAATATACACAGAATATCTGAAAAGACGAGCTTGGAACGGTATAAAAATAATAGCCACATCCCTTCCATGCATGACATCAACCCCCAAATGGAATGTACCTCTCAGAAATGATCGTTTGTCTTTATAGAAGTACATTTTGAGTCTCGCAAAATGCCACAGCCAGACTGAAATTTTAGAAAGCAGATGCAGTATCTGCTGTCTCAGTTCTCTACCCCATTCATGGGTATACCTAAACATCTTAAAAACGTGTTTATCAAACCTAATATTTGTGATACAGGGCTCTAGCTTGAAATGAAAGGCTTGCCATTCACAGAGCTGCAACTTGCAGAGCGCTCTTTATTCAGTGCTTCATTCATTACGTTGCACGCGGTAGTCATTACAGGCAACTGTCTGCTAGTGCTACCCACACCTCGGCTGTTTGTGCTATATGAGTCACTGCGAGCTGCAATTCCAAGCAGAATTCCTTCATCCTGCGGTAACCACATACTTTGTTTCCAGATTACCTCCTTTCCTTGTGAGTAGGCAGAATTAGTAAAGTGTAATTAGCGATAATGCCATTTGTCCCCGGGCTGATATTTTTTTTCTTAAAGCATTTATTCTTTCCAGTACCTCACATATTACATCCATAAAGCTGCCGCAGCACTGAATGTAGCATGGAATAGGCACACGTCCCTGAAGAAAGATGCATCTCTCCTGCTGAAAGGAAGGATATTGGCCCACCAGAGTTTGATTCAACATGTAAAAATATTTCTATGCAGATATCATGCAATTTAGTCTAATTCCCCTGTTTTCTTGCGAAAATAACTTCCTACTCTGTATCAGGAGGGAAGCGATGATTCTGCACCTTTCTCTTTCTCTGCCAGTGCTGGAGGACAATGCTGAAGGAAAACAGACAATGCCTTGTCCTTTTCCTAAAACTATCTATTTGCAAGTAGTCATTCTAAAAATCTGGGTGCTGGAGACAACAGATTATCAGGCAGTTCATCTTCCGTGTCTGCTGTTTTCTTTTCTGCCTTTTTTCCTGCTCTGGTTTCTGGTTAGATGCCACCTCTCTCCCTTTCCATTTGCTCCAAATGTAAACAAAGCGAATGGGTATTTTTACTGAGTAAATAATTCCTAGCACCTCAAATAAATGGGAGAGTGTCTTTTCCTACTTTCATCATGAGCAGAGCAGGGTAAAATAACCTTTACATCCTTCTTGAGAAGTCACATTTCGGCTCTTTTATGATACTCTGACTGAGACTGAAACAGTATATAGATTTATGTGGAGTTAATACACATTGTGCCTCTTAATCCTGGCATCTGTCCTCACATGGATGCTTTTGGATAATATTCTTTTAACCCTGTGGGGAAATTACAGAAAATTAGCAATGGCTTTATATGACAAGCCAGATACAAATAACTCACAGTGCTCAGTTGAGCTATGTGTTTCCCTGGGCTTTTTTTTTTTTTTTTTTTTTTGCATTCTCTTTGCTACAAAAGCAGTATTTGAAAGAGATTTGTTCATGTGAAAAACTGAACCTGAAGAACAGCAATCTGCTCCCAGGTGGCAAAACACACCCGCCCTTCTGAGGGGGTTGGGACCGGCCCATGAATGAAACTGCACTTACCAACAGATAAGGCTGAAACCCAACCTGGAGATTTGCTCAAAACAAGGCAAACTGAGAGTACAGCTCTCACAGTCTCTACCAAAATGTCATTGTGATGGGAGGGGCAATGCTTTTTTTGCTCTTAATCTTGAAAAGCATGTTGGCTCCAGAATTGCCGTAATTTCATCAGTTTGTTCACTTTTTTCCCCTCTGTCAATTCACCCACAGTTTTGATGCAGAACAAGCATGTTCAGCAACGATGGGTGGCTTTTACGCGTTTATCTCGTGTTCCAAGGGTGCACGCTGTTCTCTTCTGTAATCCTCTAAGGGAGGGTGGCAGTGACTCGCAATCAGAAATACATTCGAAGAAACAGAAGAATGAAGGAGATTCTCTTCCCAAAAGTCACGTCCAAAAGGAGAATTAGAGCTGTGCTAAACCAAGCATTCCACTGCTATTGAAAAAAACTCCTGCTGTTGCTGCTGCCACCTATATGGCACCAGGGTGGCAGAGCCACCTTCTCCCTGTAAAGCCTGCCTGGCCCACTCATCACTGCCAACATCTCCTCCTGTGGACCCCTAGCCCAGGGGACAGGTCCTGCTGGCCACTGGATCTTTGCGGCTCCCCAGAGGAGCACTCCCTCCGGGCAGCCCTGCAGTGCTGGTGAATATCAGCAGTATGGGGTTGAGCTCCCAGGGGAAATAGCCTGCTCCCAAATGCAGACGGGGTCATCCACCCGCAGCCCAGACTGTCATTACACCAAGATTTGTTCTTTGTAGCTAAGGTGGTTTTGCTTGTGTAATGAAACCAAGCACAAGTTAGCTCTTCTGTTCAGAGCTCCTGAGGGGTATCAGTGCCCGCCTCACACCAGGTTCGTCATATTAATCAGAACCATAAGCCCTCCCTGTGCCTTTTGCATTTCTTACCTTGCAGTCTTATTACAGTGCCCTGGCCACCGCTGGGCTTTGACAGCAGGATAGGCGGGGGCAGCATGGCAAAACCAGACTTTTTTATTTTGGCATGGAGGAGAAAGCGGACTGTAACTTGGAGATATTTTTAATCTGGAGAGTCACTGAAAGAAAATTTGCCAATGTAATTAAAACTGGTGAATCCTGGCCCAGTCAGGGATATATGGGAGGGACTGTAGGAAGTTCTGTGGGATAAAATTGTGCACTGCAGACAGACATGTGCCAGCTGCTCTTGCTGACTGGTCTGGGTTGTCCCCACCAGGTTGCTTCTGTGAGGAAGAATAATTGTTGGACAAGTCTGACGTCCTCTGATGTAATCACACCTATTTACAAAGAACACAGTTTTCAAACCTCCTTCAGCCAGACCTCAGCCATAGCAAGTGCTCCCATTTTTACTTTCCCAAGCCCGTAGTATCAGTCCTGGTCCAGGCAATGCTGGTGTTTATTTTTTGTCTCTCTGTTTCTCAAGCAGTTATTTACTCTGCGTGTGGACAGGGGAAAAAAACCAAACTCATGCCTCTTTCCCCCTCTCTGCCTCCCAGCATCAATGACAACACGATACAAATTCAGGAGTAACCTCAAATATACTTCTACGCTTAGGCAGCAATTTAAGCCTATTTTGGCTATGGGCCAAGCTGGGCAGGGAGGGCAGGGTGCCTCTACCTCACTGCAGACATTTACAAAGCGGGTGCTGGTATCTGCATTAGTCACACTGACTCCTCTTTATAGCAAACGGAGTGGAACAAACGTTTCCAGGGAAGGATTAATCTGACCTACTATTACACTGGCCTATTACAGGTGAGATTAATCACACCCTTGAGATGTACTTCTCTCCCTGGTTGCAGGGGGAGGACGGGGCAATTAGCGCAGCTGCTTTACAGACACTTAAGGTCATCTGAAATGAACCAATGCTAGGGAACCAGGCCTCAGATACAGCGGACCTCAGATATCTCTGACCTACCCTAATGCTGCTGAGGCATCGCCTTTTTGTGTTTTGTTTATGGTCCCATAATTCGCTGTGCCTATTCAGCCTGGTCTGAATACTACTACGTCTCTGCCACTTCCATACTGCTGTTTTTGTGTCCCCTGACAGAGAAGGCTGAATTGTTGGTAGGGTGAAATGTCTGATCCTTACCTAGACAGTCTTGTTGTGATGCTCTGGTGGCACAGGCGTGTTCCTGGGAACCAAGGGCAAAAGGTGACAAGTAAGTGCAAATCTAGCATGATGATTACTAATGTATCAGGTGACACAGCACAGCTGATAGCAAGGGAGAGATGTTCCCCCGTGTAACTAATGACTGTCCCTGTAAATAATCCCTCAGGGAAAGGCCCTCTGCACCTAAAGGCTTCTCATTTCTGCCATTTACATTGGTTGTCTCAAGAAAACATATTGCCATTCCTGACATACCTTTCACTGCGTGTACCCTTAGGCCATCGCAGCTGTAATGACACTGTATTACGGCTAAATCTTTTGGATGTGACCACACCCCCAGCGCAGGATCATTTTCTCAAGGGCAGAGAAGATGGAGGAAGACAAATGACACTCCCTACAGAACCATTGCAAGGAAAAGCATGCATGGAGGTGATACTGGAGGAACAGCTAGGGCTCGGGAACAGCAGTGATTGCAAGTAGAGGCCTCTCTTCCTCAGTTAACTCACTCAAAGGAAGAAAAATGAAAAAACACTCAGAGGAAAAAAAAAAAAAGTCGTAGCAAAGGCTGGGACTGATGACATGAGGGAATTGACAAGTGGAGAAGCTTTGACTCATGAGAGGAATACACTTTTCCATAAACTCAAGACCATGAAGCTGGAAAACTTTTGCTCAGGGCATCCTTTGGTATAGTTACCGCGCTTTGCAAGGCATTGCCAAGCCCAGCACCACCAGTACCCACTGCTCCTTCTTTGGGGGTGCATTTGTGATTGTGCTTATTCACAGAAACATCGAGAGACCCCATCAGGTCAGATCAGTAGTGGTCCATCATGGGTACCGCACACAGGAATATAGCAACTCCTGCCCTGGAACAGTTGTATTAATACTGCAAGGAAGGGTAACGTGGGCAGGAGAAAGTCCTGATTCATCTTCCCACAGCAGCTCCTCTACCAGTGCTGTGTCCCAGCTTCAGACACCCTCCCTGTCCCCTCTGCAAGCTGGTCCTTGCTCATTGTTGTAAAGTCTCCCTATGGCTTGAGGGATGCGAGTGCTGCAAGGGCAACATGTCCTGTTATGAAAGAGTGGCCACAGAAGCTAATGAGATCGAGCTCCTCAGGCACCCCTGCAAGGATTTCTCTTCAAGAACAAGACTTTTAAACCATCTTGCAACAAGCTGCATTGGAAAATAGCTGATATTTCCTAACAGCTTTTTCTCAGCACACAGCTTGTTGCGTTTTAACACTTTTGATCTTGCTTGATTATTTGTTTCCATTCTACCAGCTCTTCTGGTTTTGAAGTGCTTCTTTCTGACAAAACTTCTCCCTTGATTTCAAACAAATCCTTCCAACTTTAATCTCTAAATGAGTTTGATGCAAGATGTCTTTATCTACTGGTGTTTATAAGAGTCAAAGGAGTGAAGGTGTTGGGTTTTTTTTTCTTTCCTGAAAAATGCCAATTCAATACAACTGGATTCTGTTTTGTGTTTTAATGGAAATTGTAATGCTTTGAGGAGATCTACAAGAGTAGAAGGTGTAATCAGTAACCACTGCGAATAAATGTTGCTTGTAAATAACATCATCCTAGGCAGTTTTCCTCCTCTCAGGAATCAGAGAGATAGCAAGATGCAGTCCTGTCTCCATCAATACTGCTTTATTTCGGTGTATTTAGAATACCTTGTGTAAGTTTCAGCATCTATATTTCTTCACCTCTGTGGAGATTACAACAAAGCAGCTGTTAGCAGAGCTTGCCACATGTTTCCTGATGGAGTAAAACGTCTCCCTGTGTGATGGCTCAGTTTTTCACTACTGGATTTTTGTTTTGTTTTAGTTTGGTTTCGTTGTTTTTTTGTTTTTTATTTGTAGAATACGTTTGCCTGTGATGGGAATGAGAAAAATTCTGTGCCTTGATAAACTCAGCTGCACTCCGAAATGCTGTCAGCAGCAAGAGCATTGCAGAACAATGGCCACAGTGGGGGCCACTGTCTTATTCTCACTCTACCAACCCACTGTTTTGTGCATCAACAAGTAAGGAGACTGCATAGAGTAGACTGGATATCTGAGAAGCACATTATACGTGGGTGAAGAAGACAGGAAAAGGAAATAGTATTCAACATTTATTTTATTAAATTGTCCTGTCTTCTATTTGCTGATTCATCAGAAGTGGTTGCAAGAGTATTCTGATGTCATCATTGTCCTTGTAACCTGAAAAATATGGTTATCCAGGAACTCAGTTAGACATGAGGAGGCAATAAGTAAATCCCGCATCAGTGCAGTGTATGTCTCTATTCAGCCAATGTTGAAATTAGACGCAGTATGACCTCTAGCACAGTAAGACACAGACACTAGATGTGCAGTTAAAAACAGATGTTAGCAGTGAATTAATAAAAACCATGTCCAACAAGAATCTTGCCAATCACTGTGTAAGAAACGTGGCCTCCAGCAAATTAAAGGTTATACAGCATGACATGGATCTTATAAGGCTGTCTGCCCCCATGTCGGGGGGTGCACGCCCCACTGCTTCTGAGATGGGGAATGGAGGAGGTGCAGAAAGTGTGGCCACCCCACAGTGCTCTGGTGGGGTCCTCAGCCCACCCAGATGCATGGCAGCACTATTGCAGTGTGGAAGCTCTCAGTGTTTAGAAAGGACACTGTGCAACTTGAAGGGAAAAGAAGTCAGACTGAATAGCCACATCTATTTCTGACCTGTGTGCACAAATATTTTATGCTCCCCCTGCCCCAGCTATATCAGCTGGCTTAAAGAAAAGCTTTAAACTTTCTTCACAAGGCTTGCTTCTAAGTCTTTAGGCCATCAAAGCTCTGTCAATGCTATTGCTTTAATGGCAGAGTCATTGTGCATCTTTTTTTAATTAATGGGGATTGCAGGAAAAAGTGTCAAATGCCAGGTTTGAAATCACAGAATGCCACTATCACCAGAAATTCCTGAACTGACCGTTGGTGTGGAAGAAAACAATTAATTTGAAACAGTGGGAAGTTAGTGGTAAGAGCTTATGGAAGACTTTCAAGTGTCCAGTAACTTGGGTGCTTCCATTTTCAAAAGGTCCTGTTTTTAAGAATATGCCATTCCCCAAAGTCCAAATTTCATGAAACTTTAAAAACTCTAGATGGAATACTGTAAAACTGAAAACATAGAGGGATTATACTCTTTAAAAAAACCCGATCCAGTCAATATTCCTGCAGGTGTGTATTTATTCTTACTATAGAACAAATTCAGCTTTACCAGCCTGGGTAACTCATGCACATCACTGCCCTGTGCCAGAGAAACATAGGTTTTTTCTTCCTGAAACTCTCTCTGAACTAAAAGACAAAGTACATGATATACCACTGGGGACAGTTGTTATATTCATTTTAGAGCTGAGGTAAGTGAGGTTGCCAAGTATGCCAGTAATGAAATCGGGAGCATTCATCCTGACTCCATGCTTACTTTCTAATCACCTCTTCCCAGTTCAAAAAGCTGCATCCAGTTTATAATCCCTTTTGAAGAGGTATGGCATGCTCTTTACATCTTCCACCACTGTCACAGCAACACATAAACTGTAGCAGCAACATAGCTGCTCTACTGCAGGTATCTACCATTGCTGTGGGGTGCCTAGAGGACATCCATCATCTGACTCCTAAATTACTAATAAACACATTGTGGTCATTCGGTAACTAGCCTGAAAGAGTGTTTTGCAAATGACCATACTTGCAGGGGTGGATCCTTTGATCAGCGTTCCCTTCTCTGTTCAGCCAGGTGCTGTGGCTGTGTATGTACCCAGTGGAGAGGGTGTGAGAGGTGCAGGGATTTCTATACTCAAAGCCCAGCAGGTGCCACATCCCAGCTGCAGCGTTTCTCTGTAGAACCGCTTTGTGGACAGCCTGTGGAGGTCTGCCTGGGCTGTGCTGGTTGCATAAAGCCCCAGGTGCCCCAGGCCACATACGCTGGTCATATCAGGGGCCAGGCTTTAAATTTCCTACCTACATGCAGGGCAATCTGTTCTTGAGGGCAGTGCCAGAACCATTCTTGATACAGAGGGCAAAGAGAATTAGAGGAATATTTCCCACCCTCCTAATAATCTTCTTAGGTCCAACTAGTTGGAAACCTCAGTGCAGTTACAGTTTATGTCAGAGGGAAGGCAGATACCTGCTCATACCTACCATGCATGCAATAATAGTCAGGGGAACAAAGTGTATTCTGCACTTGACAGCTGTAGGGAAGGAAAAGGTTCAAAGCTTTTGCCTGACCATGTGGGGATGAACATCAGAACAGATCTCCAAGGAAATGTTAGTGTCTGCCTTGTCTTGATGGAGCCTTTTGGTCATTATTCCACTGCAGCCAGAGTATTTTGTGAAAGGGAAGAAGGAAATATGTGTCCTTATCCCTCTGAGGTTGAAGGCAATGGAAAAACTTGACAAGGACACGAAGACACATGAAACAGAAGCATGGTTAAGATTTTCCAGTTGAACTGTTCTGAGGAGTGTCTCATCTAAGTAGTTTGATGAATGGTGTAAGAAATGGACACAGTTTTCCCCAGTCTTACTAAAGTTTTGGCAAAAGAAGATATTTCACTCACTTTTCCTAGAAAGGAAACAACTAGCTCAAGATAAAGTACAAATGAGAGAAGCATCCAAAAGGAAGGGTCATGCATATGAATGTCCTTACTGATACCCTATGAAATAGTTACAGGATAGAAAACCATTTTTTTTATGGTAGCAAATAGCTTATATGAAGCTGTACTCTTCTGCGTTTGGAGAACTGTTGAAGGTCTAGGTTCTGTTGAAGGTTCTGGACAAGTGAGGGATGCTGTACTGGCATTGCCTGGATTTGCAGCAGGGACCTTACCTTCACTACAGGCTTCTTTCACACTTAATCTTTCTGTAGAGGCTTCACACAGATGTTCACCCACCTTCACACCAGTGTCAGGGCTACAGAAAGAAAGTTCCACCATTTTATTTTGAAATTAAGCTTAGGCCATGAAACTCTTTTATTGCATGTTCTTGACATAAGACAGATGTGGTGAGGTTTTGCAGCAAAGAGCACCCACATCACTTTGAACATCAGAGTCTTCCAATCCCTTTCCATATCTGTACATTAACCAGCCTGCCCTTCCCATGTTTTCACTTCTGTTCAGACATGCCATGTCCTCATGTCCTAAAATGAAATGAATTCATGTCTGCATCCACATCCCATCCTGCCAGCTTTTTCAGGCTTGGCAGAGCCATGAAGAAAATCCATCTGTGGACCAGATTTTCCCCATTCTGAAACTCTCCAGTTACAGCACTGTTAATAGCTATGGTAATTATTTGGTATATCCAGAAACCAATAGTGGTGCTTTTATTTAATAATTCCACCTTACTGTCTGATTAGCCTACTCTTAAAGTATTTCCTTACTAACCAGATTACGAAGAAGTTACTTGATTTTTCCAGCTGACAGTTAGCATGTTGACACTCTCCCTGCTTAGTAACAGAAGTCGCATGAGATTATCAGGAGCAGGAAGCAAACACATTTCTGTGAAGGGTGAGAGCAGGGCATTGTTAGCAGTCCCGGCGCAGAGTCTTGCCCCTGTTGACTGCTCTCTGAGATTTCTTGCATCAGCAACAGCCCTCTCAAATTTCGCCATCTCTTTTCAGATCTGATCTGAAAACCTCTTTGCACTGCAGCTAGCCAGTTACCATCCCAATCTTCTCATCCTTTCTTTGCACGCTCTCAAAAATACTAATTAAATCAGTAGAGCTTTTGGAGATATAATTTGAAAGAACAATACTAAATAAAACTGCACTGCCCTTGGTCTCATGCTAACTTAGGAAATTTTGTAAAACTGGCAGTCAAACAGAAGGGTATTTGAACTGCTCTTATCTGAAACCTAGAATAAGGACATGGTTAAGAACAGTTGTTGCTGGGAAGTCAGTGCTTGTCCTCATTTTAATGAACAATACACTACAATACCAAATTTGAATATGCTGAGAGCATGAATGATCTAACAGTAAGAATGGCACCAACTATTCTCAGTGGCTTGAATGGAAATAGCAGGTGTCTGGTACTTTTCTGGCCCAAGGACAATAATCAGTCACAGATAATTGATTACTTTCAGATCCAGAAAGTGATTTGCAAGGGATTATGTTTTCAGTGTACTGTACTAGCTTAACATTATCTGCGCACGAGGAACCAGATTTCTGAAGCACCAACCACACAAACCAGTCATTTTCGATCATTTAAGCCATCCCTGTTCCCAGTACAGTCGTATGTTCAAACTTCTGGGCAAATACTAATTACGCCTTCTAATTGCAACACAGCTGCTTCCATTCCTTCTATTAAACTATATTCATTCCTTATTATTAAACAAAATGTAGGGCAGGAAAATAGAAAGAGATTTTCCTATGCATCTGTCTCTTTCAGGACAAATTCCTTCCCTGCACAAGTACAGCCATATCTATAATCATACATAATATAGAGTATCACAAGACTACTCACGCTCATTTTGAAGGCCTATCTAGCAGTGAATTATCTCCTGTTTTGTCAAAACGAGCATGACAGCACATTAAGCACACTATGACTCAGGCAGAGCAATATGGAAAACTGCCCTTTTGGAGGCTTATCTCACTCCACAGAAGTGCCTGGAAAGAACCTCACCAACTTTAGCAATGGCTTAAGAGCCGGAATTGGTTACCAAGAAGATAAGTACTAATGCAACACAGCAAAATGCAACCAATGACCAAGTCTGGAAAGCAAACAGGAATCCTGCCACAGCAGCAGGAGCATGGAGCAGCCCCAGCCCTTCTCCTGCCAACCGGGCACTGGGAGAGGTGCTTGTATGGGCCATTCCAGGAGCTGTTTCACTCTTTAACCCAGCTCAAAATCATCTCAGCAAAAAAGGTGGCCACTTCTCTGCAGGTGAACTAGTTAAATCAGCCCACGTAAGCTCACCTGTCAGCTCAAGTGTCTCAATCAGCCCAAGAGATGGCTAGATTGTGTGGATGAAGATGGGGGTGTGAAAGAGGGGAAGTGAGACTTTCCCCCCCACCCCGGTAACAACCAGCTCTTAAATTGGTTCAGCTACATATGTCATGGCAGTCACAGTTCTCAATCTAATTAAACAGAGATAAGCAAGACAGTTCTCAATTTTATCAGGAGAAAAAAACCCCAAACATTCAGAACCTGTGAGAAATTGTTTACAAGCACTGGTCTGATGCTATCTCTGTCCCTTCTCATTGATTCATCTACAGAAATGTATACAAGGTCATTCACATTAATGTCCATGGAAAAGTATCTATCCTAGCAAAAGGCTATCATAAATATATTCATGTACAAGAATCAGCTAGGAAGTGACCTTCTATGGAGTTGCTGGTCTTTTTGTGAAAAATGCCATTTTGTCTTTCTCAAAATTGTTCTCATCGAATTTAGGGAATAATTTGTGTTGAAATCAAATGCCGAGGCATGTTCCTGGGAAGCCTACATTTAACTCCAGAACCAGTTCCTGAAGGAGGAGCTGTCTGCCACCCTGGAAAAAGTGCTCCCTACCAGGCAAGGCAGCTGGGTTAATCCCTTCCATGCCTCTTTCACCAATTAGGTTTGAAGATGAGTCGGGGCAGATGCTACAGCCCTATGTATCCTCTCTGGAGCATCCATCACTTGCTTCTTCAGCACAAGGTAGATGAGGAACCTGTTGCTGCAGAGAGGGGTCCCTGTGGGCTGAGGAGGGCTCTGTAGCCTGGTCTCCCAGAGGAGTGCCCTGCCTGGCAGGCCCTTTTGTACCAGGTACATTTGCATTTCCTCATCTGCTCTGGTGATGATTAAATCTGGCCTGTCTGTTCCAACACCCAGCTTTTCATCAGAAACAACCTGATTGGGAAATGAACAGCTTTGTCTGAATTTGAATTAAATGTTTTTCTCAGCCCACAGACCAAAAAAAAAGAAGAAGAAAAAAAAAGCCCAACAAATTGAGCTGAGATGGACTACATTATTTTTTCCCCTCAATTTTTTGGTTCAGCCGCCACACTGAAAAATCAATTATTTTCATAGCTCTACATCAGTCACTCCTATTTATAGAAATTCTAGTCATACAATCTGAGAACACATTTCCCCTGCTGTGACATTGGCTTTAACTTCCAGGGAAGCCAATGTAGATGAACTCTTTGGGAAAAATAAGTCCCTGGAGTAGAGAGCCTGACACTCCCCTACCATGAATAACAAACAGCAAGTGTTAGAACGATTAGTCACAGTGAACAGTTTATGGGAAATAACCACTGACTGAAATTTCCTTGCTTAAAAGAATTCAGAAATCTAACTAGCTCCAACTGCTATGACCTGTTGAAAGGGCTTCTTGGGCTTTGGGAGTAGACAAAAGTGTGTGCTGCTCTAATTTTACTAGGGAGTTTTATATGGTGCAACACCCATACTGGGGACAGGGTTATCTCGTTATACTGGTATAGTCTGTTCACCTATGAAAAAATGCATTAATCTATACAGGTTAGGCAACTTAAAACTGATGTGTGATTGGATTTTGTTCTTCGTACAGCCTTAAAGTCAACCAAAGTCGACAAATACCACATTGCCTTCAGGCCAGTGCCACATAAACCCTGGTATTTCCAGTGAAAAATTATTGTATCCCTGGAGTTTAGAGCATCCCTGGAAGTGCATGTACCCACCTGCAGCACTGGCAGATCTCAATGTTTTGTAGAGCCTCCCATTAGCCTGGTTGGCCTTGCAATGATGGCAGCAGGCAGGATAGATAGCTACAGCCCCTTTGGGCTCTCTGGTCTCTGAAGCAGCTGGGACTGGTGGTCAGGCTGGATCAGGCCAAGGGCTGCTGCCTACCAGAGACAATTTGTAGGCCAAGTACCAAGTCCTGGGGTCATCGCTGAAGCTGCTTCCAGGATGCGATAGCAGTCACTGCATGTGCAGCTGTGTACAGACCTGTATCGCTGCAAGCTGAGTCCTCTCGTAAACCCCAACATTCCCCCAGGACCACATTTATGCTAGTTTATAGCCACAGCCAAAAGCTTATGTAGGTGATATGTTGTCCTTGTGCGGGCTTTCTATTTGTATTAATCCATGAGAAGAGGCTTAGACCCCAGCCTAAGAATGGCTTATTTTCTATTATTTTCTGTTGTTCTATTTAAAATTAAGGAAAAAAAAAACCACAAAAACCCCCAAATCACAAAACTCTCTATTAAGTCAAAGAAGGGTTGATTAATGTGGCGTTTTGAAGCTGTTCACACCATTAGAAGTCGCCTGCTCAGTTTGCACTGGTTCACCTTCCTCCGAAGGCAATCCCCCTCTTTTGAAATACGTTTGAACTGAGATCTTCATCATAGGCACCTCTGCATAGTGGGCAGGAAAATGAGCTGCATCCATCAAATGAATTATTTTGTTGCAAGTAGCATACCCAGAAAGCATTGCACTGGTTGTGCCTCTGTCAGTCATTGCCCAGAGGGTTCAATTAGCGCTAGGGAGGTTACCTGCTGACCTTTCATTTTTCTCTGTGCTTGGATTTTCATTCTAGCTGATGAAGCTACGTGTCAGTATAATTTCACTGCTGTCTGTAAGAGGGTGCATACTGAAACCTCCACCTTACATGAGTCTCCTATGCTTCTCCTTTGATCTTTCACTGAAGTATGCCACACCATCAAGCCTGAAAAAACATCCATTTCCTTCTTTGATCTGCATCCTCATGACCTGATGAGGAGAGTAAGTCTTGCATTTTATAACATTACAGCCAAATCCCTTGTATGTTTAAGTCACTCCCATGGGGCTCTCATTCAGTGGGGCCTGACTCATGGGGATCACACCAGCCCAGCCCCCTCCGTGTCTGGAGTTGGACAAATAACTGACCAAGCCTGCAACTGTAATTATGCAGTCTTAGATAAAATGATCAAATGAATTGACAAAATTCAACTCAGTAGGCTAAAGACCAGTCTCATGTATGAAATTATTTGACAATATGTTAAAATGCAGTCATAAAATACTTAAACACAGGCCTACAGTGAGGGAAGGCAAGTTCATTTTGGCTTTCTAGCAAAAAATAAAGCAGGAATATAATTGTTAGAAAATATGTCCTTAAAAGCTTACTCCTGTCACCCTAAGAATGGAACAACTGAACTGAACAAATAGGGTCAAATGGCATATGGGGCAAAGGGATAGATCCTGGCATGCAAGTTAAATTTAATGTTTTGTCCTACCTGTCTTAAATTCTCTCTGCAGGTTCACTGGGACAGTGTTAGTGGGTAGTGAAAGAGGTTGTTAGGGTCTCCTTAGAGATAGTTTCTTAGTTTTATTCTTTATAATTTATTTACCACCCTTGTCTTATTCAGGTTTGTTTTGTTTTTTTTTTCTTTTTTCTTAAGATGTCAGTTTTGATGTCAGGTTACCTCAGATGGCAAGGCTCAGGTTTTTAAGGCAACTTAGGCTGTTTTCCATTTAGCTTTGCAAGACTAAGTAGCTTTCAATGGGATATCGGAGATGAAATGTCTAAGAAATGATGAAAATGAGACTCAGTTGTCAAAATCACTCAGACCATGCAATTTTTTTATGATTTGTGGCTTTAAGAGCTTTGGAAATGAGACCTTGATTTTGCTTTGCATTCAAGCAAAGAAGGGACGCCAGTCTATGATTGCTGCTACTATCATACAATTGAAAAAACTGCTAGCCAAATGAGGAAAGTTTTAAAATGTAAACCTTAAAGATTCAAGTTTGTAAATAAATAAAGACTAAACCCCAGTGCAGTAATATTTTTAAATCTTGCGGTTTTAAAATTTATATCTCATGCATTGGATGTCTGATTTATAAATTCTGAATGCTTAGGGTTAGCAAACCTGCTTTGCAATGAACAGGCTGAGGTTCACAGTGTGGCTGAGGGAGGTCAAGAGGAGAGCTACGCATAACTGTGAGTTCTGATGGCACCCAGATAGAAATAGCCAATTCCGCTTTTCTTGGGTTTTCATCTTTGTGAAAGTTTTCCTGACATGTCTCTCTGAGCTGGCCTCAGACCAGCTTCAAAACTACCGGAGCAAATGCACAACCTGAAAATTCAGTGATATTCTGCCTCATCCTTCCAGTTAAAAACACCTTTCCACTGCACCTTACAGTGCAGTTCGTAGAACACTTAATGCATTGTTTCAGCTAAGCCAGTCCCAGTTTGTTCAGTCTAGTCAGTTTGCAAATCAATTATCTGGCCACCACCAACATTGCTGCATCTAAAAGTGGTTGTAAATATCTCTTTGAAATGGTAACTCTAAGCTGGGGTCTTTCCATAGCTTCAAAGGCATGATGTCTCAATCCGAATTCCTTTGAAATATTTAATTTGAATAATAAACTAGCCAAGCACCAGCATATTCAGGCTGTTATCAGTTAGCTCTGACCGGTAGAAACTTTGAAGTGTTAACTGTATAGCTGGACAAAGCTGCAGACTTTACTTGTTTTGCAGGAAGCAAAATTTAACCTTTTTACACCTTGCTGTAGAGAGAAAATTTCAATTAAGGACTCAGAAAAATCCTAGTCATCATACCCAAGACCCAAAGTGTTCACAGAGATGTAACAGGAAAAAGATTAAAATCTACCCATTTTCATTCTTTATTTCCACAGAAACAATAGTTAGAGCCCATGACTACATTGCAGACAAGAAACTTTGCTTGTGCAGTGATCTGCACATTGAAATTCTTGTCCAGTTTGTACAGCACAAGCAGTAGAATGAGCTGATATTTATATGATGCATGCACTGAAATATGTTTGAATCTGTTCTTGGCTGCACCATTGGCCTGATGGTGACCTTGTGCCTCTTGGATGCTCTTCTCTTTGCTGCAGGTTCCCTCTCTGTAAAGCTGAGATGATAATGTCCTTCCCTCTGAGGCGTAGGGATGAAACAGCTCAAAAGAGAGTTTGATAGTATCATTCATGATGATTTGAAATGAAGAACTACAAGGGCACACCTGTTTATGTAGCAGAGGGCTGCTTTCCTGGGCTGTTTCAGTGGGACTTATTCTTCAACAGGTTTCCACATGCAGGGCATCCACCCCTCTTTCGTGGCCACCCTTCACGGTTACCCCCATTACAGGCTTCAAGCTGCTCCATCTGAGAGTGAGAAGCAGTAATCAAGGCCTCCCCATGGGGAAAATCAGACAAACAAACAAACAAACAAAAGCCACTCTTGTGCTGCTCTGTAGTGCAGCCCTTGGTGTCTCCCCTCACCACACAGCTGCTGGGGCTGGGGTGGGACACATGCATGGGGCATGCATGGCTGCCCGTGCCTGGGGACAAAGAAATGTGTTTCGGTGCCCTTGCCGTCATGAGCTGGGCCAGCTGTACTTCTGAGGCAGAGCCATTGCTAGTTGTATCGCACTTTGTCTGTTGCTTTTGCTTTGTTTTCCTTCTTCTGCACCGACCTGCCGGAGATGGCAATGTATGCAATTGTCTGCTCTTCCTGGTGGTCACCTCTCACAGCTGCCTTTCACCCCTTCATCCCAGCAGATCACCACCACGACCACCCAAAATGTCACCACACTGAAGTTTTACCCCGCTTGGCGACACTGCACAACGCCATTGCTCACCTGATCTCATCCGGAAGCAATAAACCCTGTCAGGAGTATTGCTCAGGCAAAAAATTGGCCTTCCTCTTCTCTCCCTCAAAGCAGTATCATTTGGCTTTAGTGACCTTATGGCATCTTTGTCCGCACCAGTCTTTCCCAGGACAGTTTGGAGGGTTGTGCTTCACTTTAGGTAGACCTACTAGCATGAGTAACAGCTACACAGAGAGAGTGCCAACATTTTTGTTACCGGAGGATCTGGACTCAAAACCATTGTGTGAACAATAGAGAAACTAGAAGTCAGGCACAGCCTGATGAAGGCCCTCACTATGCTGTTACTATTTTTTCTGGTTAAGTGACAGATTTTTGGCATTCAGGAATTAACTCAGTTTAGTCCCAAATGATCCAGGCTTGGATTTCTTAGCATGTCTTGTCACGACACAGTTGCCGGTTTAACGGGGTCATCTGGCCAAACTGGGAAAACTCTTACTTCTTGCAGGGAACAGTATAGTCTCCTCCCTGTCACAGTGTTTTTTCAAGGGAATGAAAAACAACATTTTTTTTCCTTTCTCCTCCTTCTGTAATACCATCTGACAGGATGCAGAGTTCGCAATTCATGACTCAAGTGACCTCTATATTCCCATTACCCATGGCTCCATTTTAGGGGATTTGGAGAGCTGTGCTTGTATCTAAAAGCAGTTTCTAAATCCTTGAATGGTACTAGTGAGGATTAATGGGAATGACACTTTCCAGCAATTATCAGAAATCAAATTGTACCCTTCTGCAAAGGGCTACCACAAGGCCCTGACATTTTTAAAAATGTGAGAATAAATTCTCAGTTTCTAATAAGGAGTTAAAAATAGAGGAGATTTTGCATCCCAGTAAAAGACCTTGGATGATCGCCTATCCAGAGTGCAAAGATTTTACGTATTTCTTTGGAAAAATGGATGCTCTATTTACTCGGGGAATCCAGAAGAGACCACTTCTGCTGTACTATATAGATAATTTAAAATGTTCACGGCTGGTGAGGGCATACATCATAGTGCCAGCGGCGACAGAGATGTCTATCTGAAAATTGCCCTGTGTGACAACAAAGGATGAGTGAAGAAAACCCCGAGTGCGCTGCCGGGGGAGGGAATGGAAGCTGGGAAGAGGGCAGCTGGAGCCTGCCTGTGGGCAGGCAGGCGCAGAGGTGTGGAGCACTGCCGGCAGAAGTCAGCTCCCATTTCCAAAAGCTGGGAGCTAGGGAAAGGCAAACCGTCTGGCCCAGCACCAGAGCCGCAAAAATCCTTTCCTTCCTGCTTGAGTTCGAAGGAATAAACACAGTTTCACAATTCACAGCACTGCACTATTATACCCGGTGCGTTTTTGCATTCGTATTGATGTTTGTTGTATCTATCGGAATCTAGTGAACTAACTTTTTCCTCATTTGTCTGACCTTTTGTTACTTCTGTTCTCAAAACATATTCAGTGTCCGCTTTGGGCTGGCTTCAGTCATGCCTCTGGGCAATGGAGGGAGTTCAAACAACTGCAATAAGATTTGGATGCCATCATACAGCGTGCAGAGAAGAATACCTGGCAAATGGTGTGTGTAAGCCCAGAGCCAAAGGCAGATTCCTGCAGCCAGGGGAGTCACTGACATACCTCCACCTTCCACTTTGGGGGTGCAGACTCATGCCCGGGGCTCCACTGGGACAGTCATCCATTGGTTCCCTGCTGCAATGAAATGCCACCGTGAAAGCAGAGACCCTTGTAGTCCCTCTGGTCAAGTGAGTTACTCTCTGAAGCAGGGTGTCTCCAAACTGCTGCCCCTAAACATGCAAAGTGCAGCTCACTGATGTGTGTACCCCTCTCACAACTTCTTTACCTGACAGATCTCTGGGAGAGGGATTAAATCAGGTCACCTGGAAGGGAAGGAGCACATGCTATATGATGGATGAAGGACTTTGGTATCCAGGTTTGCATCTTCTAATATCTTTCAATGTGCTGGCACCCACAGGCAGCTGAGTGGTGGCTTGCTCCTGGTTGTAGCACTTCACTCCTCTCCACGGGACTGGAGCTGCTGGGGAGCCACTGGGGAGCTGGGTCATGTTGGTCAGCTGCGTGGGACCGTGAACTAAGAAACAGGCAGCAATGCTGCAAATGTCTGAGATATGGTAGGTCTTGAGCAGTGCCTCAGCAGGGCCTGTCCCCCAATTTTTTTGCGTTTGCTCAGTGTGGGTGCGCAGCGCAAGCAGCCACAGCGCTGGAAGTCAGGCAGCTGTAGGGTGCGGGGTCCCTGGGGGTGCGTGCAGTGTGCTTGTGGGGAGGCAGGAGCAGAGCAGGTTCAGGATGCAGAGTGTGAGGTTGGTTTGGCAGGTGAGGTGGAGTTGGTCTTGTGGAGTAGCAATGTGGGGGGCGAGAGAAGGGTGGAGTTAGCAGACAGTTGGACTCACAGTTTGGGAAGATCTTTGGTTTTGAAAGGAAAGCACAACTAAGTTTTTGAGAGTGTCTATTGGATTATTGAAAAGTGGCCACTACACCGTTATGGTGGACTTTTAGTAGAGCTTGGTAGTAGGTTTTATCTCCATACACAGACACTTACAGCTTTCGGATGATACTTCCTCATAGTACCTGAGATGAAGGAACTAATACAAATGTTCTAATACATGCAAAAAGATAATGCTTGTTTAGAGTGTCTTTCCTTCATCAATTAAACAGGCTGTGATATTGGCACCTGGAGAAACTGCAACATCACCGCGAAAGGGAAGAATGCTCTGTGAATTCACTAAAGTGGATTTCCAGGGCTCTGAAACCAGAAGTGCAATAAATGTACAAAACCTCAGCAGCAAAGGTAGTCCAGCAACCCAAGAGGAGCATCCCATCTGACCTCAATAGAAACTTTTGATACCTGAGCTCAAATCAACTCGTATAATGACATTGCAGCTTTGTGGGAGCACTGTTTCCTGGGAGACAGACCTCTTGTCTTTTATTACTCATCTCATGTTGTCACAAATGTTTTTGTAACAGCTTACTTGTGCTTTAATTAGGGGAAAAAATCCAAGGCTTCAGAGCAGGCCTGTCTCAAAGTGCAGACTACAGTGTGTGGAGATTCACAAGCCCTGCAGGCCTAACAAAGCCAATAAATCAGTGCTCACAAACCAGCTTTGTGCTGACATGATTTATCTTCCAGGGCTGACCTGCTTGGATATGATTTTATAATGATGGCAGCCAGAGATGTGAACGGCAGCCTAAAAGAAGCCATTCACACTGGCAAATCTGGGACTGGGTATTTATTTTACCCCAGCACCAACCTGTGGGATAGATCTAAAATGCGTGCAGGTAGGTGATCGGTTCAGGTGAAACAAAGGCCCAAGATCTGTCAGAAAGGACTTCCCCTCCATCCCCTCAAACGTTAGCTCTAGTAGTTAAATATTCGTAGAAGAAAAGTCTAACAGAGACCTCAGATGCTGCAATGAGTGGAGACTGAAACACTTCGACTGAAAGAAGTACCGCATGCATGCCCTGAAGTAGCTCAACATGGGATTCATGTCAATACTTACCATAAGCATCAGAAAGGAATACTGTCGATGTAATTTCCAGCACAAGTGTGTTCACAGTATTCAGAGGCTGTCTGGCTGTTTTTACAATGCAAGAGTCAGTGATAACTCAATTTTGAGTGCTATAAAAATATTAAGCCACTTCAACTAAGGTCATTGTTATGGAAGTATTGCACATTGTCTTTTTTGAGGGAAATGAAAATAAAGGTATTTTTCTTCAGAAAGATGTGCTTTCTCAATAACAAAGTGTTTGCTGTTTTGATTTGTTCTGCTTCAAATTCATTCTACAGCATTTTACTTATGTTGTAGGAATTTCATCTGATACTGACGGGAACAGGAGTGTCTTGAAAAGCTTAAAATAAGGATGGTTTTAAAAGTGGGGCATGTAGAAGGGGATTATTTTTTTTCATTAGTGAAGGCAGATCTAAACCACCAGAACCACAGCAGCCTGAAACCCTGATGCATTTTTCGATCCTTGTTTTCTCTTTTCAGAAACAGAAAGAGAAAAAGAGAGAAATGAACACAGAGCTGTGTTCAGAAAAACATAACTTTGAATCAAATATGCATTACTTTTTATTTGTGGGCATCTGAAGGAATTTAATCTTTAAAAGAAAGAGGCAGCAACTCTAAATGCATAGGTTCTAAAAACTGTGATCATTTTCTTTGCACTGAGATGCAGATGTTTTTACTATGGCATTATGTGGGAATTCTATAGTCCACAGAGAGATGAAAGATTACCCGTGTCACAAAAAAATGTGTTTCTCCGGCATCCTAGAAGCTCTGTGCTACTTATAGAAATGAATGTCATAAATAGGTTTTGAGCATCAGATAAGCACCGACTGTCAAAGCATTCAGATACATTTCAGTAGTCTTTGCTCAAGCATATTCAGAGGCCAAATTATTCATATAAGGAAATGCCTGTTTACTGTAACGCTCCTTATCATTTCACATTGAAGTCTAGCTAGTATAGAGCATAGCTACTATAGTCTAGCTAGTATATATAAGGAAATGCTTTTTAAACAGTTGTACAAATGCTTAAAGTGATAAATGTAATCAATTAAGAAGGTTACCCTCCATCTCCACTTCTGCATCTACTTTAGCCTCTAAGATTCAGAAAGTCAACACAGAACAAGCAGCCATGTTAAAGAGCCCTCTTTAAGCACATTTAAAATATTACTGTGATTAGTGCATTGGGAATAATTAAGAATGAAAAGAAAACTTTAAAACACATTTAACTTGTTTGCTTTCAACACAGTGTTTACAGAAAATTTGCATCCTCAAAAAATTTGTTTTTTCAGATGTGCTTGGTTAACGTCTGTGTAACAATTTACTTGTAATTGGTCACAGAAGTCTAGTAATACAATTTCTCTGCACCGGCTGGATGAAAGTACTAACTCTTACAGAGCAAATATCCACATGGGTAAACTTCAAATCCAGCATCTGTGAATATTTATGAAGGCAAATTCGAATGTTACCATATTGACTCTGCCTGTAAAATATGCAAGCCTAGTTGTTGAAAATACCATTAAAAATTCAAAAAAATATTTGAATGATTTTTTTTCTTTCTTTGGCAGTCGTTGGGGCAAAACTGGGTCGTTAGGCAGATGCCATTACATATGCCAGCTCTGAGATCTTCTCCAGACTGCAGTCAGTCTCTCTGACCTTGGGCCCTCCGGCTGGACTATTTGTAATTGGGCTCCAGTCTAAGTGATCCGTTACAGTAAAGAATCAAACTACTTTTGCTGCCATCACGGCTGTCTTAAAGAACATTTCAATGTCAAACTAGTACGGCTGTTACCCTGCTTAGAAGAGAACAGTGTTTAACCGAAAAGATAACCAGAGACACATTTACTGAAAAATAATCTTCACTAGGGAAAAATTTCACTGTCTTTCTTTGCCACCTGTTTTAGAATTCGGAAATTCCAAAATATTTTACTTGCCAGTGAACAGTGACCATGCTCTATGGTATCTTAGGAGTCTCCTGGTGAAATGGCTTGAAGGGCAGGATTATCAGATCGAGAGAATTGTCTCAAGAAGTGAACCATAAGAGACAAGAGGGAAAGGGGATGAAAATTAATGTTTGTCAAAATGCATTTAGAGGGTGATAGAAGTTCAACAAATCTGAGAGTTCTACTGTCCATGTGAGCAGATCAGCCCATGTACTTTGTGTCCAGCTACCCCAGGTTTTCTGTTTGTGCACAGGTGAGAGATCACATCAGTGATCATTTTGGTGTCACCCAGGTGCAATGGGCTCAATGTGCCTGGTTGGGTATGTGCAACAATCGCAACATGTTCCAGATGCCCTGGACATGGTGAATGCAGACAGGCTCCGTGTCTCTTACACAGTGAGTCCCATATGCCTGGGATAAATTGGTCTCATTTGTGCATGAGACGTGGGAGGCCGGGGATGCTAGGCATCCAGAAATATGGTGGGTTACTATTCAAAGCAATATCCAGAGCGTCAGAGTTGGTTGTCAGGAAACTGCTGCAGAAATACTAACTAAAGAAAGTTCCAAAACAAAAGATACTACATAAGACTCCACAGCTACTCAATGAAATTTTCATTTTCCTCTCCTCAGGACCATTGCCACTTTGTCTCCTGGGGAGTGTGCACTGTAGCTGGAAAGCCTGGAAAATGATTGCAAGTCAAAGACTGTTTTCACAAAGACAATTTGCAGAAAACAAAGGACAATAACTATAACAAGTGATTGTGATATAGAAAAAACTGTTTTATTTTGAAAGCCAACACTCATACCTTGTTCCATAATGCAGTTGCTATCAATTGCATATGGATGAGGAGATGAAGGAAACCAGAAGTGAGGGACTCGAAAAGTACAAAAATTTTTATGATTTCTTATGAGAATTTCTATCAGTTTTCCAGTTTGTTTTATAAAAGGCTGTGGAATAATTTCATGTGACAAAAGGCTATATCCTAATTTAGGATTGATACTGTACAACAAACACATACAACAGAAAGTAGATAACTGGAACAGAAAAGATACTCTCTCCATCTCTGAAAACCTTGTGCCATAGTGATTGCTGCAAACATTGAGTAAACAGTAGCCAGGAATAATCTGATCACATGGCAAAGCACCCCACTTTCTTTAATGATCCGTCATTACCACTGGGTTTTTTGAATTAGTCAATATTTTATGGATAAGACATGGAAAAGTCAATTAAAGAATAGTTGGATGAAGTGGATAATTTATCATAATTTTGTGTGTTATTTTAAATAAATACAATTTTACAATAACTAGATTTCTATATTTACATGTCCTTCTTTCTCCCAGTGGTTGTCTCTTGCTTACTGTTGTGCTCTACGCGTGGAGATCTTTGCACCTTTGTGAGCACCCCGTGATTAACATATTCTCATTAAAATATTTCTGGCTTACAAAGCTAACCACAGTCAATGATCTGCCCAAGCACATCTCCGTACAAAAATGGAAGATTAACCTTGCTTTCAGGTAAGAAACATGGAGAAAATTTTAAATTATAAAAATAGATACCCACTGATGTTTAAAAAAGACCACAACTGAATCCAATCAGTAAAGCAGCTTAGCTGCCTAACTTCCATGGAAATAACCTGTGGAAATATCTTAGCAACTCTGTCTTCCCTCTTCCACACCCTCCACCTTCCAGGGAATTTGGTCTCCAAAAGCCTTAGAAAATCCCAGCTGGCTTCTATCTTGACTTTGAGCTTAAAAATATCTCTGAAATATTCAGCCATGCCTATTCCCATTTGTACAGCAAATAGTGGAATGAGACCTCAGTCCTCTGCTCACAGTCATTCATTGTTGCGGTGGAAGCAGAAGAGGGAGTGAAAGAAATGCCACTTATTTCAGGGAATGTGGCTTGGATGGGCTCACAGCTGCCTAATCAACAGCTGCAATTGCAATGCAGCTCCATATGGGCTGGCACACAAGGCTCAAGTGGCCAGAATGGATCTTGCTCCAGCTATATTATACCGCCGAACATTTTGATATGGGTTCCTCATTAACCAGTGACAGATTAATGGCGCCTAATTAAAGCAGGGGACAGCAAGAAGAATGGACTGGTGGAGGAATTAGATACTGCACAGCATCCTGTCGTGCTGCTTGCCTTGAATGTGCGTTGGTTGGGGTGACTAATAACACAAACTCAGGAATTAACTCTCCCAGCTAATGCTATTGTTTCTGGCAGAAAGCTTGCCTGTCACAAGGATTAATTCAATCTATACTGTTATTTAGTCAGCAACAACAGATGCTCATTCATATATCTTGGCAGAAGAAGATGGCTCCACTCAACACCAGCGCTTCCGTGCCACCCCAGGAGGGTCATTTCACTATCAGCTTCTGGTCCTCAGCACCCCTTCACATCTAGTGCCCTGTTTATACACATTTTTTTTCTCTCTGTGTGTGACATTTAAGATAGATATTTGGCAATAACATCTCGAAGAAAGCAGTACCCCTTCTGGGAAAATGCAGAAGATCATTATTCAGATGAGGAAAATGGAAACTCAAGGAGAAACAAGCGATTTGTTCTCCTCCTGACGCGCCTCCCCCTCAAAAGCTGCCTGACCAGCCATCCTGTCCCTTCAGCGAAGGAAGCAGGACTGCCAGCAGCCAGTTTTTCCACCGTGGTAAATGTCACTGCCGTCCTTTGACCAGGTCCTCAGCTTCCCTCCTTAGCTGGCTGCTGGCCCATCCTGCACAAAGGACCTGCTCCGTCCCTCGCCTCCTCTGCCAGCCCCAGGAGGGTTTGGCTCAGCTGAAATCCATGGAGTAAACCCAATACGAGTGAGCAGGGAAGAAGGCCTGACATTATCAAAAGACTTAAGATGACCCTAGGCCTGGCATTTGGGGCTGCTCCGTTTGGTGTCTCAGCTTCAAACTCTTCCACACGTCTGAGACAGCTGCGTACCCCCATGGCCGACAGACAGGATTTTCGCGAGCGATCGTCTGCCTGGCAGGATCCAACTCACAACAGAAATTACTTAAGGTCACACACTGACTCTTTGCTTTTAATAAAAATAGTTCCCAGCCTGGGTGCTGGACTGAAGCTGGGGCACCAGGGATCTGCCATGAATGCTGAGCAGCTCCCAGCACACCTCACATGTCCTCCTTGGCTGGGATGCTTTCCCTGTTGGGAGGAAGCTCTGGGGACCGAGAATCTCCTGCTGAGAAGACATTGGGATGGGAAGGGATAAAACCTCCCATGGGTTTTCCTTGGAGAGGTCCTTGCAGATCACGCTATTTAAAGGAGCAGGGCTCAGTTCCCCTGGGAGACCCGTCGGTCCCTCCGACAGCCCAGCGTTGTCCCTGGGAAACCTCCTGGGTGCATGTCCCATGGATTACTGCCTGCCAGATGGGGACAGGGTGGAACAATATTGCAAAACAGGATTTTTCCTTCCCTCACAGCAGGACGTGGCTGAGCACAGGAGAACTAGAAAAGGTGCAAAGAGCAAGATGTGCTATCAGGTGTATGGGAAGGTGACGGTACTAGAAAAGACTAAACAGGCTGGGATTGCTAAGGCTGGAAAAGACTCGAGAGGGGATGACTGAGGTGTGTAAATCCTAAAAGATCTGTAGAAGGAGGGTAGGGAATAGTCACCCTCTCCTGCCTCAGCACAGAACTGAGGGCACCCTTTGAAATTAGCAGGCCGCAAGCTTAAAACAAATAGAGGAAGTCCTCTTTCACACAGTGGAAATTAAACTGTGGAACTTATTGTTACAGGATGCTGCCAAGGCCAAAGCACAACCATATCCAAGGAGGGTCATACGAGGGCTGCGCCAGGGATGGCTATTGAACCTCACAGCCTGCCTCAACTTGGCAAGTCCCCGAGGCGCTGGCAGCCAGACGCTGCACCGGGAGAGGGGAAGGATCACCCGAGAATGACCCGCATTCCTTCTCCCTTTCCTAAGCATTTCTGGGAACATTAGGGAACTCCTCGTACAGGGCCAAGGTACAGGTTTCACTGTACCAGAAGCAGAGCACGAGGTCACCTGTGCTATTGTTCTGACCCGGTCTGGCCATTCTTTCTCATTCGTACAACAAATTAGGGGTATTGTCTTCTGAAGTGAACAGAGGAAGGTAAAGATGTTTGAGAAACCATTACGCCTGCCAAAAATACCTTCCAGGGGACTAAAATTGCTGTGAGTGATCGAGCCAGAATTCAGAAAATAGTATTACCAAAGAAAATGCACACAGAGAATGGTGCAGTACCAGAACCGCTCATGTCAAAGTTTCTTGAATGAGATTAATTTTTTCCCAGGAATACCAGCATGAGCTAAAATCCTGACCTTCTTGAAGTTAATCCTAACAAAACAAGCATTCCATTAGGTTGAACACAGTTTGGGAGACAGGCTTGAGATCTTTCTTTTTCAGGTTGCTAAAAGGAAAGAGAGAAACTGTAATAAGAGCTCAAACGAGCATGAAGCCCAGTGACTACCCTGGGGAAAAAGAGTATTTGCACAGCTTCTTTGTATTTGGAATTGTGAGTTCCCTTTTTGTGCTCAGAATTACAGTCATGTGCTTAGGCTTCTAACCTTGCCACACGTTTCTGGGGTGCCTTTTGTGGGAACGATGCCTGACACCAAAAGCACTGTCGCTGGGAGATCATCCGAGCACAACCTGGAGGAGCTGCCATGGGTGCTCCATCAGTAGAGCCTCCCCTAGGCATAGCCATACAGGGTGGGAGGAGGCAGGGCTAGTGGGGCTGCACATCTCCAGGCACCAGCACACAGGAGCAGGGAAACAAGAAGCCCAACAGCCTGGCACATGCTGAAGTAGAGCCACCTTTGCTTACCCATAAGCAGGGGATTGCAGGGTTTTCCTGAGTGAGGCGAGGCTGCAACCTCCTCACCAGCCTCCTCCCTCCAGGGCGAAGACCCCTCCCATGGTACAGGCTTTCGCAAGCAGAGGGGCTTCCTCGGCTCAGCTGCCAGCAGGGCCTTTGATGAGGACATTGCTCTTCGCAACACCCACGCTGCTGCCCGTAGCAAACAGTAGGCATATGCATTTCGCAGGGGAGAGGCCAAGGGAACAAAACTTATTTTTAGGGAGTGACGAAGGCTGCCAGATAGGCTGCCAACCCAGCTGGGAGACAGCGGCAGCAGCTGGGGGCCAGCAAGTGTCTTCTGGGGGCCTGCAGGCGTACACTACAGATAGGAGCACCTGCGGAGAAATCCCCACCTTTGCTTTGAAACCACAAAGAGGCAACTGACCCCTTACCCTTTGGTGTGGAAGAAGAAAGGTGATAATTCGATCCTCCGGGCAAAAGATGAGTAGAAAACAACATGCATCCACACCAGAAGAACTCCTGAAGATATTCCATTCTCATGACCAAAATTATTAGCCAAGCTGTCAGAGCTTGGAGAATTACCAGGATTTCCAACCCTAATTACCAGCTGGCTGAAACGGTGACATAATCAACTGGAGGTGAATCGCGTTAGTGGTCATATCCTGAGAAGAAGAACCGGATGCAAGAAGTATCCTCCTGAAGTATAAACTACTCATAACAGCACTCTGAAAGAGTGTTTACAAACACACTGCTCTTCACAGCTGGACGTATTGTTTCAGAGGAACTGAGGAAACCAAAACAAGAAAAGAAATTACGTTGACAAGTGGGTTTTACTATAGTGATGCCTTTGTTAAGCCTAAAAAGAGCGAACCCATTGATACTATACATTATCCATGGAAAGTCGAGAATACTAGCAAATGTATCTAGTAAACTAGTCAAATGGTGGAACAATCCAGATTTACATCAGCTAGCAATGTCATTTGACTGGAAAAGCCAGAAAAGTCGCAGGTTTAGCTAATCATGTGGAGCCTTGTTTAATCACATTAAGGCCAAAGGGATCCTTCCATTGGCTGCAGGAGGCAATAAATCAGGCCAGCAATTAAGAAAAAGAGCTGTAGCATCTTTGGCATTTGTTAGTCACCACCAAGGAGATGAACTTTCTCCGTACTCTTCCCCCTTGAAACCAGAGCGCGGTGCTGAGTGCTCTGGCTGTCATCCAGCAGAGCGCTCCGACATGGGTAATCCAGCCAAAGCCCACAGGGCAACTCAGGTGTTTAATGGTAAGCACATGCTTAAATGTGTTGCTGAACTGGGGCCAAAAGGGTTAGCACCTTGCAGCCTGCAGCTCTTTGGATCCCAAGGACAGTATTGCGATACACTGTATGGATGTCGGTTTCTCAGCCTGTGGGTCACTGGTGGTCCCTGAGACGTGGGGGGGTCATCTGCAAAATGTCATCTGCTGTGGTTTTGTTTTGAGCCATGCTCAGGGTTTCCTATACACAGGGACTGGGAAAGCAAACAAAAGAAAACCAGAGAAGTTTAACCTGGTTTGGTTGGTTTGTTTGTAAATAAGAAGCGTGTGACAACACGGTGTTAAATGATCCGAATTTTCTCAGTGAGGGGGAGGTTTGCCCTTGGATTACAATTTTTCAGGCATTTGTGTTATCACAAGTCATTAAAAATCAAACTGTAAATAATTTCCTGTTGACTGACTAGTCACGTGCCGGTGAAGTCTCTGGAGGATGTAGCTCTTCCTGCAAAAGAAAGAAGGAGGAGGCCTCGCTGGTTTGTGAAAGCAGGTGAAAAAACCCCTCAGAATTATTCCTTCTGCTCCAAGAATAGTAACCAGAATTACACTATGACCTTTCCAGAGTGATGGGTGTAATTAAGGAAATCAAAGCTACTGTTATATCTCTGAGGCAAAAAAAAAAAAAAAAAAAAAAATTGTTTTGATCACATTTACTTCTTTTTATAAACCATGAAAGCCAGGGTGTTCAGTGTTTAGACTGATGCTCCCACTGCAAAAGAGGAAATGCACCGCCTCAAGTAAAAAGGAATATCTGGCAAAAAAAAAGCCCTGAATGAAATATCAGCTCCGATATACTTTTGTGATGTCTTGGCTTTCGTAGTATTCAAATGTAGAGGTTATTTTCACCTCCTCTGCCGCCTCATGAATTCCCTCAGGGATTGTGATTTGAGCTTCAAACAGAGAAGAAGAAAAAATTCTGTTTTATCATGGAAGCTGATAAAATGGGCGGAGAAAAGAAAAGCTCCTTTTATTCTGATCTTTCAGGCCTCAAAACATATTTTGATTCATGCAAATATGTACTTAATTTTTTTACAAAGCAACAGTATACATTCTATTTACCTTTAAAAAATGGACTTTGATTTTAATATTACATGTATTATTTTTCTTTTTCATACAGAAAAATGTTGTTGGTTTTATTTAGAGGATGTCTGTTATTTCTGTCCTCTGCTACACGTTATTTATTGAAGCTTAAGCTGTTATGCTCTCTTACATAAATCCTTCTTAGCATGTGGATTATTGATCCTATAATCCATAATAATATTGTCTATTCTGTCGTCCAGCTGCCAGCCATGAATACTAAAAATACACATGCTAAAATCTGTTGTGAAGTTATACTCAGAAAAAACCCCAAAACAATTAATATCATCAATGAGTGGCATTTCTATATAAATATTGTGATTTCTCTCAAAAAATGCCAAAAGACAGTAGACTGTATTACTGGATGTCTGGTCTCTTCAATTTCAGTTTTAGAAACAAAACAATTCTTCGGCAGGCACCCTTAAATATTAAGCTTGTTTCTATTTTGTACTTGTAGTATCATTTCAAATTATTTTCTTTTTACACTTTTGAGGAAAGCACTTCTTTGCCTCAGGTTACTTTGAAGGGCTCAACCGAAACTGTTATGTGGGATAGTTAGACTAAACAGGAAAGTTTTGGTGGGGGTTCGGATTCTGCACCTGGCACTTAATCTCTGCCATGGGCAAGCGATACAATCTGGATTTATAGCCCGCCCTGATTTTGGGGCTAGCTTATGATCCCGCCACCTGCCCAATTTGGGATTGCTCCAGGGCAGGTCTGGAAGACAGCCCTCATCTGTCCACATGGGTGAATGTTGCCATTGGAGGGGATATTGCCTATCCAAGGGCTGGTGGTGTCCCTGCAGGGTTGCCTGCGGGAGGTTAGGTATCTCTCTGTTCAAACACGGTGTCCCTGCGGGTTAACGGCGTGTTACAACCCGCACATCCAATTTTCACTTTGGTCCCAAATCTGGATTTTTTTTCCAAATGTTGGCTAAATATAAAGTCATCATAAAACTGAGTAGAATTCAGGCTTCGACATTAAGTCTGCACAAGATTTCAGCTTCACAGGGATGTGAAGGGCGCGCTAAGCCATCTCCTAACGTCGGGTCCAGCTGTCATGCTGAGAGCATATGAGAACAGGGCACCATCCAGCACCACGCTCCCCGCTGCTGGTGCTCTTAGAGTCAAAAAGCAACCCATGAGCTCAGGAAAAAAATCAAGCCATCCTAGTGAGGATGGGCTAGCAGAGAGGTTCTTCTTTACTTACATGAAATCTGGGAACTGGCTCATTTTTGAAAGCCTGAAAGCCTGAGGCTGCACCTCCCCTGTGCCTGGGTTTTGCAGCTTCCTGGCTTACCCTGATAAGTGGGAGGAGCTCAGGGGAACTGCTGAAGGAACGTGATGACCCCTGTGCTGTCGGGTTTGGTTTGTGCCATCCTGGGAGCTCCCGGCAGGCACGGATCCTCCGCTCAGCAAAGCAGAGCCTTATGTCAGGGGAAAAGCAGGTGAGGGCTTCTGGGAATGCCAGTTTCTCCTGGGTGTCCTTCTGGAGAAGTAAGGATAGCAAATTTGAAAGTTGAAGTCAAGGCTTTAGTAACCCCCCAGCTGAAGTTCCAGTAGTAAGTAAAACTGAAGAGACGACGTGAGTCTACACAAAATACATTCAAGTTTAGAAAACTTCCATATCCCAGTCTCATCTGTAGCAACATGTGGTTGTTGATAATGCCTGATTTACTCACATTATTTTTTATTAGCATAGCTGTTCCAGAAAGTGCATCATAAATCATTTGTGGTTGGGAAAAGTCCCTAAAATCACTTCTACCCTGGAAAAGATCCAAACAAGGTACCCATTTTTTTTCCTGCAGGTACAGAGATAATTTCTTCTGGCAAACCTGAATAGCTGGTTAGGTGGGTCCTGCCCCTGGTGATCAGTTCCACCCTTCAAAGGTCGTTTCTCCTGACCTGCACAGCACCTCCAGCGCTCAGGGGTTTCCAAGCCAGTGGCAGTTGTCCCACCATCCCTGCGCTCCTGCGGTGCATGTCGGATCTGAGACGGGGCAGCACAGGACTGGTGAAGGACCTTACGGATAAGATAATTAATCTACAAAAGTTTGAGATTTTTGTTTTTCAGGTATGTTGTGAAGTTCATCCACCTTTTTTTTGTAGGGAAGAAGGATATGTCTTCACAGCAAAGGTACATGCCTTCCTGCTTGTAACTTTTTAGTCCATCAATTTTAGACATGTTTGATGGGATGGAGTTTGATAGGGTAATGATCTTAAATATGTTAGTTTTCTAAAAGTTTCAAAAAAAGGCATGGAAGATGGACCCTGTCAGTTCTTGTACTGGGAGATGAATGAGCCCAACTTGTATTAAATGGCAGAGAATTCATACAGGAGAGCTATCATGACTGCCAGAAATGTCAAAAATGCTTTGGCTGGAAATTGCACTACATTAGATACCTGAGACACAAAGCCTTAGGAAACCAGGCATCGTTAGTCCTGCTGCTCAAGGACTTGGGCCTTTGGGAAAGGGATACCGGGGAACAGGCTTACCTAGGGATGTTCACTGACTTGGGTTGATTATGTCAAGAGATTGGCTCTGCTTTTGACAGGTGGGGCAGAGGCAGATGATTTAGCACTTTAATATACTATTTTGGTTAGTGAGAAAATTAATACTTGTAAAGAATGTACAGTGTTTTTGGTGGAGACTTTTATCCATCTACATAAATACTGCCAAGGTTTTTAAATCTAAAATACATGTATATTAGAGGAAGACCATAGTTCCACTTCATAATACGTCTATATATTCCCCTTAGACATATAACTATGTTTTCTCTGCCAAATCCTTCCCTGTACTTGTGGATCAATTAGTATTATTTCTATACCATCCCCATCCATATTCTTTCATTTTAAAAAATCACAGAAAAAGAAATAAACCACATAACCCCCCCATTCACCATGGTTGTATCATGATGGTTATGTTGCTATGGAAACATCTGTGTGAAGAGACTATGATGCCCTTGGTGATTAGCATTTTATCCCAGATTTCCAATCATGTCATCAGACGGGATTTGCAGTGGTATAAACTGACATAACCACAAGAAAATTAAGTAATTTATAACAGGTAAAGATCTCAACTGGCAATTATTTGTGAAAAAAACCCTAATAATTTACATGATGAGGAAGCTGAATCTAAAACTGCTGCTGCCCGGTGCATATTTGAAAGGGAGGGTTAAGTTCTGCTTGAATCACCCTGGAATAATTCTTGTTTCCTAATGAGTCCTAGGATTCAAGAGAGCAGCTGGGTAGCACACAATCTCTGACTTAGGCTGAGTTCAACTGGATAGGGGTGCTGTGATAGGGGTACGGCTGTCAGCACAGACCACACTGGGCCATGGATACCTGCACAGGTTGTCCTCACTGATGTCTGTGCATGCTCAGACCTCACCATGCTCAGTGAAACCCGCTAGCTCCACACCGTGTGTCTGGGCACCTTTCCACCTCCAGCAGCCAATTCTTCCACTTGTAGCCTGGACCCCCAAATTAGCACAGCCTCTGTGCTTTGCAGAGGAGCATTTCCCATGTTCACCATGGTCAGTGTCCCCTCGACATTCTCAAGGGCAGTCCAGGTATGACTGGGTTGTTTTCATCCCCCAGTTTCTGTTGGTGTCCTGTGCTGAGCCACAGCCATTGAAGGCTATATATCTACTCCGCTCTGGTGAAACCCCACCTGGAGTACTGTGTCCAGCTCTGGAGTCCTCAGCACAAGAAGGACATGGACCTGTTGGAACGGGTCCAGCAGAGGGCCACGATGATGATCAGAGGACTGGAGCACCTCTGCTATGAGCACAGGCTGAGAGAGTTGGGGTTGTTCAGCCTGGACAAGAGAAGGCTCCAGGGAGACCTTATAGCGGCCTTCCAGGGGGGGCTACAGGAAAGATGGGGAAGGACTCCTTATCAGGGACTATAATGCTAGGACAAGGGGTAATGGTTTCAAACTGAAGGAGGGTAGATTTAGATTGCATATTAAGAGGAAATTCTTTACGGTGAGGGTGGTGAGACCCTGGAACAGGTTGCCTGGGGAGGTTGTGGATGCACCATCCCTGGGAGTGTTCAAGGCCAGGCTGGATGGGGTTTTGAGCAGCCTGGTCTAGTGGGAGGTGTCCCTGCCCATGGCAGGGGGGTTGGAACTAGATGACCTTTAAGGTCCCTTTGCAACCTGAAACATTCTGTGATTCTGTGATAGATATATACGCACACATATAGCAGCAACGTATCTGCAAAATATGCTACGTTTTGTGTAGTAGGTTTTTTTTGTACTGGCAAAACATTGAATGTGATATAAGTCACAATGTCTCAAGAAAAGATGGCCTTCACTTTGCTTCATTTCAATAAACTGCGTGGCCTTTATGGAAGCAAAGTTCCTTCAGCACCACAAAGAAAAAAGAATTCATATGTAGAAAACCATCAAGGATGGAAATTAAATTGAGAAACATGGTAGAACTATTTAAGAGGCTAAAAGTAAAATGTAAACAGTAAGACCTGAGACACAGGACTTAGTTTTGATCACATATATGAGCGTTCTGGGGTTGGTAGTAAAGCAACGTATTAATGACATCATCAGGGACAAAGCCCTTCATTACAAGAGAGCTCCTTCAGAAGCCAACGGTAGTTAAGGGACAAGTTAAGGGACACCAAATAGGGTTGGCTCCAATGATGTCACTTGCAAAAAATAAACTTTTTACCAATTAAACTTGAAATATTGAAAGTTTTAAATCAAAGGAACTACTTTTCCTATTCTGCTTACTCAGCAAAACACACTTCTGCCACACCTCATTGTAAATTATGTCCAGATTAAGCGCATGCCCTTATTTTGAACACATTTCTTTTAAAAAGAGAGAAAGGAGTGGGAGAGTAGGGAAGAACAAGCAGAAACTGAAAATAAGGAGAGAAACTGTGTCTTTGCCTTTTTCTGCTGCATTAGGCAAAAAAAAGCGACACAAGAGTTTCTTGGGGACCATGTTGCATACTGTTTGCTACCATGTCAGATAAGGGAGGCGATCACAGCAATATGCCCTTTGTGTCGTCTGGACTGTACAGGGACTGCTGGGAACAGCGAGGAGACCAATTGTTTGTTTGCAAGCCAAAGTGAATGTGGTGCCAGTGCTATGAATTTATAATTGACATCGCACAAATGGGGAAAGCTCCTGTCAGATTCTATAGATCCCTTTGCTTTCTGTACAGATTTCTCATCTGCCTGTGCACCAAATGTTTCCTTTCAGTGCCGACGCTGTGCTGACTCTCACCACAGGTGTGTAATTTCTCCATCAGGCTGGTGTCCTTGTACTAAAGGAGGATACTAGCAGCAGACACCAAAAGGTTATGGGAAGAGTGTTTCACATTTTACTTGCTTGATTTATTTCCAGCAGTTCTTTCTCTTCTCTGTTAGAATCCTGTAAATTCAATTGCAATTGCTTTTATTAATAATGTAAATAAGGTACACAATTTTCCTCATGGCCCTGGTCTTGAGTTGAAATTTACATAAATGGATCCTTGTATTCAGGGAGAGTACCCTTCAGTGAGTATATGAAAATCTATTTTTTCTTGTGAGGAACTGCCTGTAGGACTGGAGATTGGCTTTGTATTTTGGATATCATCAGTCCTATTCAGCCTGAGATTCAGATAACAAGTGGAATCTTTTGCAGATTCTTAAGGTGCCTGATGAGTTAAATACACATTCATAAAATGTCCAAAATTCAAATGTAATTAAATATATAATGTGTCCACATAAGATATTTACATTACTCAAGGGCAATTAAGACAACAGAAGCTGGACAGTCTGCTACTTTTACTAGGCTTACTTTGGGTTTGAATCAATGCTATTCTTACCAAATACGGCATCTTATTCCCAACATTTCAACTATGTATTTGAAGGAAACGAGTCACTCCCGTTAATCTTTGGAAGGCGCGAAAGAGACATGAGCAAAATGTTAGAAGGGCTAGGAAATGTTATTTTAATCCTGTCTTTTCTGTGTTGTTGACTGCACTAGGATGATCCCTCCTTCTCACTGACAATGTTGGGTGAACCTTTTGCAAAAGGGAATTTCTGTTTCAGTAGTGACTGAGTGATATGGCCAGTCATGACAGTTTACTCCCTGCCAAGTTTGTATTTTCAGCTCAGTGAAGCAAAAGAAAATCCTTTCTTTTCATCCAAGGTTCTCAAAATATTTGTTGTTTCCAAAATTCAGCCAGCATGATCAATGTTAAAGCCATATACATACTAAAAGACAACTGAAATCACCTCACCCACCTGCAAAATTTTCACCAAAACTGAAAATGGAGAAAACACTTGCCTGATATGTGCTGGCATGGAACAGCTGCTGGAGTGCTCCCTTCTTTCTGATGCTAGCACATTTCAGTATTCCTGCCAACCACAGAGTAATCTCAAGGGCACCTCGAAAAAACAACAAAAACTGACTAAAAATTAGTGGTAAAAATACCCCTGTCAAAAAAAAAAAAAAAAAAAAAAAAAAGTTACTATTGACTATTGCTGGAAAGGGTTGGTTTGTTTTCCTTTTTAAATCACTTTTTAAAAAGGAATTAATAGCCTAGGGATTTAAAGGGAAACAAAAATAGGGTTACATGTGCTCACAGTATGGCGTATCTTGCCATCTCAAAGGTTCCCAAACAGTTGGTCTACAGAGACTTGACAGGTCACATAGTTTTAACGCTTCCTTCTGTCTCCTACTGCTAAATCTTATTTGTAATAGCTAAAAATACACATCTTGCTTTCCTGGTATAGCTTTCCCATGTAAATGGACTCGCTGCCATTATCCCAGGACTTGATTTTCTGCAGGGTTTTGAATGGGCGGGAGGACAGGAGATGTAATTGCCGACTGGAAGAGAAACAGTTTCTGCATGGAAGGGGAGGATTTCTCTGAGATAATGTTTTTATTCAGCCAGAAAATGATCAAGGACCCTGTGACTAAATAGTATTCAAATTGGTTTCAAGCACCTCTGTGAAAGTAAATCAGGCTATCTGGCCAGGGATTTGGGCTAGGCAGTCCTCCTGGGAGGCAAGAAAGGGCCGAGGTGTCTGTGCCTGGTGCGTTTCACGCTTATGTTAGGCAAACACTGGTTAAAGAAGTGAAGCAAGCTAGAGAATTCAGAGCCCTTACATAGCACCTCAGGGAATGCCGTTCCCTGGAAGGGATATTTAAAGTGTCTACTCTAATCAGTCCATTCTTGTTTTTAAATATTTTGAGGACATAAGTATCTTGTTCCAATAAAACATACAAGTGACTTTAAAAGATGCTTCCAGTGACACATGCTATTTTTAGCACACAATTTTGCTCTAACTTGTTATTGTTTATAATGACCTTAGACTTTCCAAAGCACACCCCAGGCCTTTGGCAAAAGTGTTTGCATACACGGAAATTTCTATAAGAATAATGTCTGTTTCTCTCCATGAAGATTTAGTGCTGTCCTTTGCAAGAGTGTTGCTGGGGAAACAGTGACTCTTAGTCATATTTCACATGATGCCTAGAATTAATCTGTTAGCAGTTCAAGCTGGATGGCTCTTTCACTTGATGCATCTGTTAACAAAGTTCTTCAGATATATAATTTATCTACACATGTATTTTGAACAAAACAGAATCACATATTAGACCTTGCTGACAATTATTTTCCTTTAAAGCAATTTTTCTTTTAGTATGCCCAAAAAGAGTTACATTTGGTCAGTCCCCTAGAGACAGTTGTTTAAATAGATTTATTACTATCTCTTAACCTCAATTGATTTATAGAAAAATATCTAGATTTCTAAAGAATGTTGTCTCTCAGGAATTAGGTTGATTGCACTTTAAAGCATTTCTTATTTTATTACCTAAGCAACACGTGTGGAGGGAAAGAAAATGCAATAGCTTACTGCTAAGGATGGAGTTTATAGAGATGGTGTGAAGATGAAAATGAAGTTGTATCCATGCATTCAGCGAAGAAAAGCAAGCAGCATTCAAGTGAACTAGTAAATGGCAATTAAGGAAAAGTTGATCTGTGTGAAATCATCAGCATCAGATTGAAACTGGTTGTTGATTGTTTTGCTTCAGATCTGGACTGTACAGATTCATGACTGAAGATATTCCCCATGTTTTAATCTCACTGTGAATCTCACGGCAAGATTCATTGGGTTCAAGCTTCAGGTTCAGAGACCATTTACCTGGGTCTCTGAACCTAACCTGCCATTTTAATCAAAACATTAGAAACTCCAGTGTTCAGAGAAAGTGAGCTACCATCAGCCTGTGACTCAAAATAGGAAGTTGCAATGAGATCGTTTCCAGTAAGTGGGGGGAATAGCCCTAATTTTTCAAGTTAGTGACGTACAAGCTGTCTGTGTGTGGACATAAGGGCTAGGGAGAGAAGGGAAAAGGGAATCTGTTGATCTGTAGAACTGCATAAAAATGCAGTTTCTCTTTCAGAGAACCAAATGTAGATGGCCTCTTGTAGACCCAAACTCTCTGATTATAGGGAGACAGGTGTTCTTTCCACCGCATGACCTCACTCACTAAACCACCTTCAAGCTTTCTATAGACACCCCACTTCATAGCCCGCAGAAGTTGTTCCTATCAAGTAAGGCAAGAAAACTTTTGCAAAGGGTTACAGACTACAGCAGCTTAAAGGCACCATTCACAATCAAAGTGAGGCATCTGCTCTTCCACTCAGGCACTTCACAAAAAATGAAGTACTGTTCCAAATAAGGACAGTTAACAGAATGAATTGCATAAGTCTTTCATCTCATCTAGATAGTTTTCATTATTAAGCAAAGACTCATTAGCCTCTTACTACAAGCGCGGTATCAATCACTTGTGCTGAGGAATTGGATTAAGGACACTTATGAACTCCTTGGCTTGCACCCAATGTTTTTCAGTGCCCTCCAAGTAGGTGCAGTCAGGAGCAGGGAAAAATTACAGCTCATCCAAAGAGTTCTCAGTGTTTCAGACCTATGAAAATAACGCTTTCTCTACAAGACAGTGTTATCGTTTTTGTAAATGTTATTTTTGAAAGTAGTATACTAAAAATAACACAGTACAGCCTAGTAGCAGACTACTCATTTTAGTTCCTTTATAAATGTCATACACTTTTCCAAATTAGAGAAATTTTTATAAGTCTAGAGTAACTCAAAAGGTAGTTTGAGCTGGTTTGGAGACAGGTAAATGAAAATGGATCTGACTCTACGTTTGAAAATCAGAAGTCCAGAATTTGACCAGATATAGTCCAGCACTACAAGTGTTAGAATGTTTTTGTACTGACTCCTTGCAGCTAAATATGCAGATTTAAGCCTTAATGAAGCCTACAGAAACCAGTGGACATGTTTTCCACTTTTCCACTGGATGTTTTCCTAAGGCTTTGAAGAATTTAGAGTGTAAGTAGAATCAGATAAAAGGATATGGATACTGGATCAGGCAAGCAGCAGATTACAAAACAGCATTAGCATTTGCCCTTTGCAAAGGTTAAATTATGTTCCTATCTTAAATATTCCATTGCCTATTCATGCTCCCATGGGGACTATCCATTTACAGATTTTGTCTGAAAATGACAACAGGACCAGAATACTGTCAGAGAGAATTTTTTTATTTTTTTTCCTCATGGTATGCTAGATCTTTTTATTAAACTCTCCAAATTTCATGAAACTTGCAGCTTGTTCTATCTCATTGCAAAGGCAGCACTCAGAGCAGATTCAGTGGCCAGGTTTCTAGAGTGTACAAATCTTTTAAGAGCAGTTCTTCATGCATTTTCTTCCTTAAGCCACTGCAAAAGCAGATGAACCAACATGCTGCTGATCTTGTTTGTTTCAATTTGAGACTCAGAGGAAGTTTTGGGATACCTGGGGAGGGAGTCCTCCTGTCTCATATTAGACATCTGCCATGTGGATATATGAATTAGTCACCCTAGACTCTGTCTGTAGTCAGAGGCAAAAAATGAGTTTTTCATCTAACCTCTCTTGAGCAAGTACTATAGGGTATGTTGAATATCATTACAGAAGTATCTGTTTCTTCCCATTGATCTGTGAAGGGAGACGAGACACCTGGCTCCTCTGTAGACACCTAGACTGCAAGCTACCACATTGTGTCAGATGAAGCCTAAGCCAGGCTGTTCTACTGTTCTGCTCTCCCATTAACAGCTGAGAGACTTCAACTCTTTCTTGACCTCACACAAGAATCACTTTGCTGGTGATTCAAAACAAATTAATTTCCTTATAAAGTCCAATCTGTCAGCTAGTGTGAATTACCAAAGCCTTTACAGATTAAAAAGAAACCCGTCCACCCATTTTTATGGGCCACTAGTCCTTTTTCACAGCTTCAACTACGCTCAGAATTTCTTGTGCAAAAGTGATTAAGTATAAAGGATGGGAATGTGTGGATACAGCTAAGCATGGGCTTGTAACCTCTGGAGAACAAAGGAAAAGGGGATACAGTCAGGTATAGTTCTGAAAGTGTGAATTACCTTCCAGAAATATCCTCAGATGTCATTCACCGTAAATACTCTTACATGTCACGCATGTGTGGTGAATTCCCTGAACTTGATATGTTATCACTGAAAATAAATAATATTGAATAATTCTAGATGACTCCTATAAACCCTTTACAGGGATTCAGAGGAGGAATCTCACAGCATACAGTGGATGTCGAAAAAGAGAAACCAGAGTATAGATTTCCAGAAATGGCTGTTTATGTCCTTACAAGAAATAAGACTGGAACAAACATAACTGAACGCAAGAAATCACATGCGGATAGCAGTCTGGAAACATCTGAAAAAAAAAAAAAAAAAGCATAAGGGAAAATAAAGCCATAGTTTGGCACTCAACCATTGCATTGCAGAGACATTCTTTAAGTTTGCATGAGAAAGGGAAAAGCAAGTAGTATTATACAGTCACAGTAACATCTTCAAATATCCAGTTTTGCCTGTTACTTGATACAGTTACAAACTTCTTTTCACGGTTGCTTTATGCTCCTGGAGCAGACCACTACATATATTCTCACTATAGAGGTATGGTGAGTAATCATCATAAAATAAATATTCTATGTTGCCATTATAAAGCTATGTTTTGAGAGGCAGAGTAACACTTTTTTATGATAAATAAGTACCTCATAGACACATGAGAGAAGAATATCTGTAATTAACATTGTCCCTGCAAAATAATATAGATAGTGGAATTACAAAGCAAATCAAATTGTTCTGGCATAATGGAGTAGCTACTGAATTGTAAGGCCAAATTAGACTAGAGAATTAAAAGCCAAGAAGATAAAAATAAAATTAGCAGCGTGCTTATTAAAGAACATATTTGGTAATAAAATGACTGTTTATAAGATGGCCGTCAGGTGCCCCCAAAGCCATCTGTCCTGCAGGCTGACCCAGCGCCAGCTCCCCCAGCTCCTCTTCCTGGGGCAAGTCCTCCAGCCCCACCGCCCTGGGGGCCCTCCACTGAGCTCTCTCTGGTTTATCCACGTCTTTCCTGCATTGGAGGCCCAAACATGGATGCAATACTCTAGGGGTGGTCTTACAAGTGTTGCGCAGAGGAAATAAATTGCTTCCTTGATCTATTTACTACGCTTCAGTTTATACAGCCGAGGATGCTGTTAGCCTTCATCGCTGCCAGGGCTCCCTGCTGGATCATGTTTGGCCTAAAAGCCACCAGAACACCCAGGTCCTATCCAGAAGAGCTGTTCTCTGGCCTAGCCCATACCAGTGCAGGGGGTTAGTCCATGCCAAGTGCAGGGCTCTGCATTTTTCCTGAATGAATATCGTAATACTCCCATTGGCCCATTCTTAGTGCTGATCTGGGTCCCTCTGGATGGCCGCCCTGTCCTCAAGCATACTAACTGGTCCCACCAGTCTGGCTTCATCACCAGACTCCCTGAGGGTGCACTCCGTCACGTCCTCCAGGTCACTGATAAATGTATTAAACATCATCAGTAGGTCCCAGCACAGACCCCTGAGGAGCTCCACTTGTAACCAGACTCCAGGTGGAGTGTGAACCATTAACCACCACCCTCTGAGCCCAACCATGCAACCAGTTTTTCAAACATCTGGTCGTCTCCTCAATTACTGCTGTTATTATTCTCTTCAACAAACCATCTCCTCTGTGATTCGAGGACCACCATTGCAGATCTGAGTAACAAAAATTAAGCTTTGCCACTACTTTTTACTACCAGTGGCACCCCATAAAAAATATAGCTGTACTGCCGGAGACTGAATGGTAACTTGTCTTCCCTTCAGCAGCAGACCCATTCACCAATGTTTCTTTGCTGAATTCTCACAGATATAGCTCACTGATGCATTTTTGCCAGAAGTAAAATCAGTTTAAGACATTCTTGCCTCCTTTCCTACTGCCTCTTAACTTCACCACGACAACTTGCTGCCCCTTTGACTGTGCTGGTACTGCTTTTGGTGGGACCGACAGCGGGCGCAGTAACAGTAGTGTGGAAATGGGACCTACAGTGAGGGTGGGGTAGAGAGGTGGAAATGTCTGAAACTGGCATTCCACAAGAGAAAAACATGCCATTGAATACTACATACTAGCCTTACTCCTGGCTTACCTGAAATAAAACCAGGCAAACAGATGCAGTGTCTATAAGGTGATTTTCAGCTCCCAGGTTTGTTTTCCAAATCTTGCCTGGTGACAGTAGCAGTAAATATGAAACTCCATCCTGAGTGTTTCTGTTCCCTGGAACATCCCTCCAGTAGTATTCAGGTCAGAATGAAATACAAGTGCTGGAAAGCCCTGCAAGTTTGAGCTAATTTTCACAGAAAACTCCCCAAACCGAATGTTATTCAAGCTCCTGAATGGGACATTGAATAGTGAAGCTGGTGAACACACAAAAAAAAAGCATGACATCATCCCAACACTTGTATTTGTTCAACTCTCTCTGAGGCAACATTTGTGTTTTTTCAATAGTAAGGGTGCCATTGCTCTCAGGAGGGACAGAAGCTGTTTTCTCAGGAACCAGTATCTGAACTTCATTTCTACCCTTCAGAAATGCTCTTTCAGTTCCTGATGGCAGTTATGTGCCAAAGGGGCCCAGCAGGCCTTTTTGGAAACTGTCACTGGTGTTCAAGGAATGTTGGAGTATTTCCTTTCCCTGAAATACCTCTTTCCATTTATTGAAACTGCGAAATCATCTCTGCCAGCAATGATTGGTACCTAGAGCTCATAAAATTATTCTGAGTCACAAATCACTTTCCATCCCATTGGACCAAATTGGACCCAGGAGGAATGATCATATACTGTGGCTATGCTTTCTGGACAAAAGTATAAGACAGAGAGAAAATATTACACTCTTTTCTCTATATCCCTACAACATTTTCAGCTGAAGGCCTCTTGGGGTTGAAGTTTTAAGAAGCAAGGGTTGTCTACCTGAATGGCTCTTTCAGATGACTCAGGGGAAAGCTCTCAAGTCCATATCTTTTCTTTTAATTCTGTACACATTTTTCATCAAAATGTAACTTTCATTAATGTGTGTTAGTGAAATAATGGTGACCTTTCTTAAGGATAAAGAGAGTTAGGGGAGGCATTGTTCATTTCAGAAATTAAGAGCCCTCAACACTTGTTCCTCTGTCACAAGAACACACAGAAGGAGAGGAGAGGAGAGGAGAGGAGAGGAGAGGAGAGGAAAGGAGAGGAGAGGAGAGGAGAGGAGAGGAGAGGAGAGGAGAGGAGAGGAGAGGAGAGGAGAGGAGAGGAGAGGAGAGGAGGGGAGGGGAGGGGAGGGGAGGGGAGGGGAGGGGAGGGGAGGGGAGGGAAGGGGTGGCAGAAGCTGCCACCGATCTGCCAAATCAGAGACTACAGATTAACATTAGCATTTTACCTACCCTTTGTTACACAGCCATGGTAAGGACCAGAACACGGGGCTTGTTGCGTATTGTAGGGTGAACAGAGAAAAGAGCGAGTTGGAAAGAAACAAAGGAATATCTCAGATAATTCAGATTCCTTGGGGAGGGAAAAAAAAAGGAAAAAAAAAAAAAGAAAAGAAAAAAAAAGGAAGCAACAATATTCTGCTCAATTATAGCAATAAGTATGGCTGTGGAGGCTGACATCTCTGCATCACACATGTAAGTACTACAAGAAGCAATTATGAAGAGCTAGGAAAGTGCTTCCAGATATAACAATAGTTTATTAAAGTCCATCTGGTGGCAAGCCAGCAAGAGGGAGTGTCAGTATGTGCCTAGAGAAAGTGATTAAAACATAAACAGGATGTGATGGAGGACCTGAATAATCTAAAAGAATCATATTAATGCAGGGTTAGCTTTTCTGGTACAGCAGCTATGTTTTGCTTGCTGCCAGCTGCTGTATTTCTCTCCAGCCCAAACATACCCCTGATATTTAACTATAAGACTTGTAGAGCATAATTAGTATTTATTAACTGATCAAGACAAAGGGGCATAAATAAGAAATCTAAGGTGTCAGTTGCCATCCCACTGAGGATAGGAGACCACTAACACCTGACGGAATGACCTATGCTCCCATGCATGCACGTGTGTGATGCACATGTGGATATATAGCTCTATGGATCCTCTCCCCTGCCTCCGTCATATAGACTGAGGCAATATCCACCAGGTCTCCCTGAAGAAGCCCTAAATACCCAAGCACACCTGCAGTAGCACCTGACTTTTCCAAATTCTCAAACAAGACAACACAGCACAGAAACTGCTACCTGTCCTGACTGGGTAAGTTATACCATAATTGCCCATTGGAGACAAAGGGGAATCTTCTGGTTTTGACTCAAACAGCCTTCAGAAATTCACATTATAGAATCATAGAATATTTTGGGTTGGAAGGGAACTTTAAAAGTCATTTAGTCCAACCCCTTCTGCAATGAGCAGGGAAATCTTCAAGTAGATCAGGTTGCTCAGAGCCCCATCCAACCTGAGCTTGAATGTTTCCAGGGATGGGGCATCTCCCACCTCTCTGGGCAACCTGTGCCAGTGTTTCACCACCCTCAGCATAAAAAAATTTCTTCCTTCTATCTAGTCTAAATCTGTCCTCTTTTAGTTTAAAACCATTACCCCTTATCCTATTGTAACAGGCCTGCTAAAAAGTTTGTCCCCATCTTTCTTGTAGGCCCCCTTTAAGTGCTGAAAGGCCGCTATAAGTTCTCTTCGGAGCCTTCTCTTCTCCCGGCTGAACAACCCCAACTCTCTCAGCCTGTCCTCATAGGAGAGGTGCTCCAGCCCTCTGATCATCCTCGTGTCTCTCTTCTGGACCTCCTCCAACAGGTCCATGTCTTTCCCATGCTGAAGGCTCCAGGGCTGGACACAGTACTCCAGGTGGAGTCTCACCAGAGTGGAGCAGAGGGGCAGAATGACCTCCCTTGACCTGCTGGCCACGCTGCTTTTGATGCAGCCTAGGATACGATTGGCTTTCTGGGCTGCAAGCGCACATCGCCAGGTCGTGTCCAGCTTTCCATCCCACCATTACACCATTAGTGTTTAATTTTTGCAGCTTTTGTTATCCAACATTGCCACAGATCTCATTTCTATCCCCACTAGCCTTGGCCAGCTGTCTTATGGCACCATTAAAAGAATAATCTTCAGCACACCCATGCTCACATGCCCAGAATGGTCTTTCTATGCCTTTAAGCCCTGTCTTAGACTCTTATTCAGTTCTCAGCCATCATCTGCATGGAAAAAAATATTTAATTTTCATCTCCTATCCTTCCACAGGTAATATTATTCTAAAAGTTTTCAGAAGAACGTCAGCTATCTTCAATTAAACTAAACCCTATCATCATGGCCACATCTTATTGCCGAAGGAGGCATCCTTGTTGCTTAATGGAGATGGATGCTCTCATCTCTTCCCTTCTCCTGTGTTCTGATGTTGTACATTTTGTCAAAATCCATCTCTCCTCTGGCTTTGTGGTGTCCCAGTGATGCTACTTTGGCATGTTGATCATCCTGGCTGGGATCTGCACCTGCATCCTTTCTTTTTTTAGAGAGACAGATGCAAGGAAAATGGTTTTCATAAAGCAGTGCTTACATCTGGGTCTAGGCTGCTTACAACAGCAGCAGCAAACATCTATCACCAGCACTTTAAAGCAAGTGTGTTGCCTCAGATGAAATGTTGAAAGATTTTCTAGAGCTCAATAAATCCACTACATTAGCAGTAAACTATTCTAGTAATTAAAAGCATTTCCAGAGATGAAAGACTATAGAAAATGTCTTCTACCAAGTTAATTTTCATTCTTTTCCACTTTGATTCAGCTGAGTGTAGCCAAAATAAAGATATAAAAGGTGGACATAGAGAGGAAGATGAGAAAAGCCAAGAAAGAAGTGACCAGTAATGGATCGATTCTGCACTGACCATTTGCAATTAATCAGTATTACTCATTTTGCAAAACTGATCTTCCAGCTTCGGTTCCAAAGGTATAAATCTGATTTTCACTTTAAAGATTGCTGTAAACCACAGCGTAAAAGTTTATTTTCACCATTAAAAAGGTAACTAACGCATCTATCCCGAGAGAGAAATGTGGTAAGCCAAGGCAATTTTAGTTTTAGCTTAAGGCAAACTTTCTGAGGTAGGCCTCAGGCAGGAGCATAGAGCTGATCTTGTTAAGTGTCTTCAATGTGCTTTTATACCATGGTAGTTCACACATGTTAGTTATCATATTGACTAAAAAAAATGAAAATTAAAAAGGTTGGGGGAGGGGGAGAAGAAAGAATCTTTTATAGCGAGGGAGCCCTAAGGGGCAGCATCACAAATGTATTCTCGCTTAACTTGCAGGTGGTTTTCCACTGCTCCTTGCTTCTGTTGATTTATTTTCCATCCATGGGCTATCAGAGTGTATCCAGGGAGCTGCACGTACCTAGATCTACCCCAGCAGTCTAGTAGCAGTAAAACAGTTAATAATGTGTTCCTTTTCTTCCATGTTTCTGAGTGACCTATGATGTTTGGCAACTCTGTATTCATGATTCACAAAAAGATATCTGTCCAAGGAAAACCTATTCCCCTTCTTCTTGCTTCATAGTGTGTCTTAGATTTTCTTTTATCATGATTCTTCTTGCTTCATAGTGTGTCTTAGATTTTCTTTTATCATGATTCTTCTCCAAACAGTTTTATGTGGGGGTGGGGAGGGTGGGAAAGTCTGTCTAAATGCCTTATGTTTGCTGGGAGATCGTTACGGCATGCCAAGATTTTACAGGGGTGAAAATATTCCAGGAAGTTGTTATTTATCAATTCCCAAGGAAATTAGCTCATAGGATACAAAAATAAGCCTTAAGTAAATGAAAGTAAACAAAGTAGTAAATGCCAAGGGGCATGTCATTTTGCTTTTATTTTCTATTTCTGCTACACCAACACAAAAAACATCATCAGGTCTCATCCTCTGTCCCATATGAACCCAGAACTGTGCAAATTGCTCTGAAAAACCTCAAATCTGAGGTGTAAATATGGAGCCTAACAGCTCCCACAACTGCTTCTTAGACAGTTAGAAGTCATCGCTGCTTTTCATCCTAGTGTTACTGCAGTTCCACATGAACTTGGTGTTCCCTCATATTTTATCATTTAAAATTGCACTCACAGTTCTATTATGATGCTGAAGCAGGGAACTTCTTATCTTTTTTTACTTAAAGCTCCTTTGAGGACTATTTTAAGTTCATCAACAGGGTGTTTCTCTCTTTACCTTAAGTTCTGACCCAAGTTCATGGAGCAAACAGTTGAGGCACTTAAAAAGTCCAACAATTCACACTTCTTGTTATTGCCTATGGAGCTGAGGCAACACGTCCACAAAAGACTGAACAGTACCGGACACATACCCTTACTGCAAGTGCAGCTCAGATCCTCCATTTCATGGTCTGGTCTGCTTTCATCAGCAGTTTGAACTAATCCACCTGAAGGTGAATGGCTGTACTTGCTGGGTGGTCTCCACTGGCTCTGCAGGTGTGTGCTGGGAAACTGTGAACTGGGAACAGTGACACTGGAAAACACCCCAGAAAAAGTTGCTAGAAATCATCCTTCATGGTGATAGCACAACTGGAAGATCCAGAGCAAAGGACTGGGACTGTTTCACCTTGTCCCCCAGCAGGTCCCAACCTGGCCATCCTAGCATCACTGTCTCACACTGATATAACTGCCTGTCTGTCTGACACTGTAAATATTTTACAGCCTCCTCTTGCCATGGACTTGGTTATTTTACAGCAAAAAGTCAGTGTAGTTGCCTTCCAAGAAAGTAAATACAGGAAGGTACTAGAAGTTGTGGGTTGTGTTTTAACATGTTCTCATGGCAATTCCCATGTGGGAATTCAGCTGGCCAGAAATGTCCATGGGGCCTCTTGCCAAGCTGCAGGCTGTGAGATGAGTGGGCAGGGCTGTCTGGCCTCTGTGCGCGGAGAACTGCAGCGGGGACAGCAGTCACAGCACACGGGACCGGTTTGTCCCTTCCTCCAGGGCAGCACCCTCCAGGATGCTGCTGCCCCTGGGGAGTTACGCATCCAAACCCAGAGGCAGTGGGAGGCAGGACCGGCACCAGCGTCTGAGGTGCTGCTGGATTAGAGGCTGAAATCTGCTGCTGCAGTACAGGAGACTGCTGCAGAAAACACCCCTCTTTCCTCCTTTTCCCAAGAGATTAAAAAATCATCTGATGCCCGTTGCCTCTGATTCACTTGGTGAAATGCCTTTGTCAATTCTCAGGAGAGAGAAACAAGATCACTACAGCAAGGATTGCTCAATGGGAAAAAAATTGCACCCAGGGGAAGTGGAGCTGGAAAAGAGAATGAAACCCTGTCGCTGCTTTATCCTTCCTGCAGAGCTTTGTCCTGTCAAATTTTAAAGACTATAAAAGAGAAACGCCTGCTTTGGGAGAAGGGATGTAAGACACTTCTCTGTCTTGATCACCTACCACACACGGGCGGACAGGTGCTTCAAAACAATAGTGATAATGTCTTGTTAATAAGGCTCATATCTTCTAAATATCCCTGAAGTGGGTAATTTAGAAACAGTGAGACAAAGAACTTTTTATTTGCTGTACTATAATGAACTATGTGGGCTATGGGATTAGCTATATGACAGCAGCACTATCTAAAAGATAGTTCAAAGGCATTCAACGGCTTAGCAGAGCAACAGTAGCCATAAGTTGCCAGACACAGGAACAATTTAAATGAAACAATTTTGGGAGGAAAATACAGATGCAGTAACACAAAGCAGTGTTGTGACTACATTTTCAGTGTATTGACAAATATCAAACTCTCTCCAAATCGCACTGGAGCCTTTTGTTTCAGACATTGTTTTGCTCAGCCTGAAATTTTTCCCAATTTGTCCAAAAGATGCTCACAGAAGTTATTTCAGTTCTTACAGAACGTTTATTATTTATTTTTCAGGCAATGTCAGTAAACTGGAAGAATTAATTTGTTGCACAGTTTGAGCTGTAAGCATGCTGTGAGGTGCCAAGTGAGAGCTATGGGTATTCAGCATCTCATAGCACAAAACCCTGCAAGTGTCACATTTTTGAGTGGTTCCTTGTGGAAGCTTGAGTTTCTCCTTGTGGTCACTGCTGGAGACATGATAAAAGGCAAACGAATGTCTACAAACAGAAAATTACCAAGTCAGCATGAGTCATAGAATCATAGAATCATTTAGGTTGGAAGAGACCCTTGGGATCATCGAGTCCAACCATCAACCCCACTCTACAAAGTTCTCCCTTACACCATATCCCCTAACACCACATCTAAACGAGTCTTAAACACATTCAGGGATGGTGACTCCACCACCTCCCTGGGCAGCCTATTCCAGTGTCTGACCCCTCTTTCTGTGAAGAATTTTTTCCTAACGTCCAGCCTAAACCTACCCTGCTGCAGCTTGAACCCATTCCCTCGTGTTCTATCGCTAATTACCTGTGAGAAGAGACCAGCACCAACCTCTCTACAGTGTCCTTTCAAGTAGTTGTAGAGAGTGATGAGATCTCGCCTCAGCCTCCTTTTCCTCAAACTAAACAGTCCCAGCTCCTTCAGTTGCTCCTCATAAGATTTATTCTCCAGGCCCTTCACCAGTTTCGTTGCCCTCCTCTGCACTCGCTCCAGCACCTTGATAAAGTCCTTTCAAGGCTTTGGGTTGGCTCAGCTGCAGAGTTGAGTAGAGTTGGAGGAGCTGGGCGGAAACATTTATCAGAAGTGAGAGATAGGGAGGAGGGTGTGAGGTACATGCAAAAGCTCTGGGGAGAAGAGGGATGTCCAATAAGTAAAAAAATAACTTCCCTGGGTAGCAGAGGAACTCAGACCACTACGGGTTAGTCATTAAACTCAAAACAATCTTTTATCCCATATCAGTCTTATAAGCTTAGTTTTGTATTGCACTTTTCTTCTCTCTTAAGGATGCAAGTTGATCAGTTAGTGAGGAGGTGGTTTCTCTGGCTGACAAGAAGCCAAAAATTCTAACTACCTCCATGTCCTGTGTTAGCTAACTTGGGCATTAACATTGATAAAATTCTAGCATGAACATCACTCAAGACAATTGTTCCCCCATGCAATCAAATGCTCCCAAACTACCCACAGAGCAAATGGGGTTATATTCTTTACCCTAATTGCCTCTTGCTTTGTCTCTCACCAGTTTTGACTAGAAAAGACCTTACTGCTATGGAGCGTGAAACCACCAGTACTTACGCAGCAGCATCACTCAGCACAGGGATGTTGCACTGTGCCACACCACAGGTCAGAGCAAGCTGTGGTGAGTACCACAGGGGAACCAGGCAGCAGCGTGGGCATCTCCACCTGAGAGAGGAGCCCTGGGGAATGGGAGGGTAGCCTTGGGCCAACATGGTGAAGAGGAGAGAGAGGGTATTTTAAATCAGCCACTAAAATGAAGACTCTATAGAGCTGGGAAGAGATGTGCGCCCTGCACCCTTTAAATGGGTGTTGATATTTCTTTCCTGTTATGTCCTCCTGAAAGCCAAAGCAAATGTTTTTTTTCTCTATGTTGAGCAGATGCATCCGGGGATTCATAGGGTTGTGTGGGCTCTGCACTTTCATGTGTACATGCATATACGCACACACCTTTCATTTTCTGCATTATTACTGTATAAAACTCGCAGTGGAGGCTGCTGCTGAAAAGCCACTGTGTATCCTCCAGCGCATACAGCATATTCAGCCATCTTTAAATACTTCTACACTGTTACCTTAGTAACAGCCCAAGGGAAATCCCTAAGTAATTAATCAAGCTGCTTAGCTGTTTAAGGATTCTTACGAGGGAAGCTGTTGTTTAGCTTCTTTCTCATTGCTGACAAAAATTCTGTATGTAGAAAAGAAATGGCATGGAGGCAGATTTAGGGAGCCTCCTTTGTCTGTTATATGGGGGAAGGAGAGTGAGTGCCCATGTGTACCTTGTTAAGCATGTGTGTACATGCTTAGTAACTGATACTGCAAGTAATAGCTGAAGCACGAACCTCAAAGGATTTAGAGGTGCAGCTGGCATGCTGGATTTCTTCAAAGATTTCAATGTCCTTTCTAAGAGACCATCCTGGTTTCTCCCTCCAGAGCCACATTCAGAAATCACTTCCAGGTTCACCAATGCATAACCGAGTCAGACTGCAAGAAACTGCTGTGATCATTTAGTATGAGTTCCCATGAAAGCCATCCTAAGAAAGTCACTGGTTTTTTTTTTCATTTTTGCAGTTGGGTTTTTGGTTTTGGTTGGTTGTTGGTGTTTTTTGTGGGGTTTTTTTGGCTTTTTTTTTTTTTTTTGCAGAAGGCAGTGTTCTTCCTTTGTACACTACAGAACATAACCGAGCTTGCCAGATTGTGGAGACCATAAAGCCTGCCTTACAGAAAGACATACCTGTTGATCCTTTCCTCTAAACACTTAATTCAGAGACAACTGGAGAAAACTCTATGGGATATGCACTGTCCTTTCCGCTTTTAGGACAGCATCTAACATAATAATGTCAACTGTCTTTCATGGTGTGGATCCCTAAGGATTCTCCCATGGGGCTGTGGTTCTGTGCAGAATGACTGTAAATTGCTTCCCTGAGTTACCTCCCAAGGTCACACAGAGGAGCGGTCCATGGCCACCACAACAGAAGTGTGACTAGGTCAGGTCACTAACTTTTTAGTACAACATTTTTCCTTCAAGAGGTACAGATCCAACAACAAAAACAAACATCCCAAAGTCTTCATAGGAACTTGTTTCTTGGATCATTTTCCCTTAGTAAGTCTTTGCAGATTCTGCTGGGTGAGAGACAGATCCCATCAGACAAAAGCCAGCACCTGGAGCTTAGGACGCTGACCAGAGAAGAGGACAATGACAATTCAAGCCCTTGCTCATCCTGAGCAAGCTCAATGCCTTGAGCTTCACCACTGAATATCCTCTCTCAGTGCTCTCAATACAGTGATACCAGCTAAAGAGTCTTTCCCATGTACCATAACAGCCTTTGAAAGCCTTGTGTTGTCTTTGTATGGGATGGGAAAATTTTTCCAGTCTCAAAAATACTCAGAGGAGGAGATAACAGCAACAGCTGCCTTTCTGTGGCCTGTGCCATGCCAGAAGGATGCTGTTTATCCTCATTTTGCTTGCTTTGCATGCTGAGCCTTGACAGTAACGGCCCCCACACTAACCCATGTGTTCTGCTCTTTAAGGCTCAGACTTGCATCTGTTTCACCAGCAGACACCACTTTATTTTTGGAATAGTCAATCCTGGAGCAGTAAAGGCCTATATGCCTGTTAGAAGTGATTTCTAACATCAAAGAAGTTTACTCTAATAAAGCACCAGACATCTAAAAAATGAGAGGCAAAAGCTATAAAGTCTGAAATATATATGTATAAAAAGGAGTTATCAATTATACTTAAACATTATTGTAGGTTTCTCCTAAGTGCTCAGGGTCTCAGCTGACCTGGTGGATGGGCCAGCTGCCCTCTCTCCCCCATCTCTGTAGCATTTTGAGCTCCCCATGACCCCCTCTCAAAACTCTCTCATGGCTTTCCTCTAGCAAAAATACAGCTCCCCATACTAAATACAGCTGTGGTGACTCTCAGTTTTCTCCTCCCATTTTCTCAGAGATTAATTTCTAAAATACTAGTGGTGAAAGCAAAACATGGCATAGTTTACTCTCCCCTAGGACTTTCTCTACATTTACACTGCTATGCTGTGCCTGAGCTAGCACACTTCTACTCTAACCAGTCTTCTTGCTGGTTATGACTTTTGCGGCATGACTACAACCCTGTGGAAACATTATGAGAAGGGTTCATTTTATAAGCAAGTCACTAATCTCTCAGGATAGGATTCGCCCCACTTAATTTCATCTGTTCCTGAGTTAGGTAGCTAGTCTCAGTCATCAAAATGAAACATGAGCCTGGGTGAACGTGGATGACGCACCCTTTCACTCTTTGCCTGTTTCTCTTCTCTGACTAGAGAGGAAACCTTAGTGACTGAGACATAAGGAGCACCTATACTTCAGGCATTCAAGTTCGGTGAGATGAACCTCACCAGTGAATGCCAGGGCCTTTAGGAGCTGTTGCACTTGAATAATTCATATAATGTACAGGATCAAAGATTTAGTCCATTCTGTTCCACACCAGTGGAACAGGTGTTACAGTAGCATGCAAACATACAAATAGTATTAATAACGATAGCAATGGGTTTGATGTTATGTTTCATGGTCCAGCCTAAGGACAGTTTTCTCACTGTGGGAGACATTCTTAGAGTATACTCTTCCTCCATGAGTCTAATACAAAGGTCAAACATCCATGAGTTTTCAGCAGACCTGCCGTCATTTTGCTGTCATCTGAAACTGGAGAAATATATATTCCTAATTGGGTTGTGTATTCTCACTGGCCTCCCATATATACAAGGATGTATATACGCATTCAGAGGACTAATGGTATGCCAATGCAGAAAACTATCTACGATTAGCAGTGTCTGCTGTTGTCTGCTAAAGGCGGTTCCTCTATGCCTGGACTGGGCTACAAGTTATCTTGGAAATGAGTCTCCTTTGCCTTGTCCTTTCCCTGTTTCTTTTGTTTAGATCTGTATCTCAGTGAAAGTGAAAGTGCTCGCTTTTGCACTCTGCAAACGGGTACTAATGAAGTCATTAAACTCTTAACGGCCATCCATTTACGTGACACACCTTTGGACAAAACTAGGATTTCAGACTTAGGGGAAGGCAGATTTTTAGCTCCTCACACCAGACAGGTTGTAGCCAGGCAATGCTTTGCTGGGCAAAAGGATGGCTCGATGAGGCTGATTAGGAATTCACCTGATGAGAGATTGGGAAGGAAATTAAGCATTTCAGAATGAGAGAGAGAGGAAACAATAAATTGAAAAAGAAAAAAAAAAAGCCAGCAGCAAAGACGTCTCTTGCAGGAGTCAGCAAGGCACAAAGGAGAAGTCAGCAGGAAAAGGAGGGAGAAAGAGGGCACTTCATACGGCTTTGATGTCAGCGTGAGAAAAGCCCCGACCCACTGAGGAAACAAAAACAAGGAAATCATCTGTGTAGGTTTTGTCAAGACATCCACATCTCATGTGTTAGCTACATGAAGAATGATCAGGGCCTGGGCAGTTTTTCAGAGCTGGTGTGTCTATCTGCTGTCCGAGAGGGGCGGCTTGTACACCAGCACTCCAGAAATCACAAGCTCTTGCAAGAGAAACCGGGATGTCAGCAGGCAGGAGGCAGATGCACCCTAACACCCTATTTCTGTGAAGGCGTCACAGACAGACAGACAGTGTCCAGCAGTCAGGCAAGGTGAGAAACAATGCTGCACAGGCTGCAGTGGTTAGGGAGCTACGAAGTTACCTAATTAAGCACTCTGGATTTTCATTTAAAGCTCATTGGAAACAAATGATCTTTGTTCTTTTTCCTGTAGGGATCAGAGGATTAGTTCCCACACATAAACTGTGCCTTTGACAAACAAAAGAAAAATCAATACTCAACATGACGGGTGTCTCACCAGTGGAATATGAAAACACAGTGCATGCCAGCAGCCGCTGCTTTTGCAGAAGTGGCCGGTCATCGATCTTTGCCATCCTCCTCTCGGAAATGGGATGTAGGCTGTGCAGTTTATAACGGAGGGTCACTAAATCTCTTGATTAAAGTAAGAACGTTTTTGGTTTTTTTTTTTCTCAAGGCTGGGTTCAGGGGAAAAGAGACTCGGAGCATCTCGAAATGGCTGCAGCTTTCCTCCAGCCTCCCTCCCGCAGACCTGGCCCGCATGCAGCTCGCCCTGCAGTCGTTCCACTCCTCATTGATTTCCCTTTTCTCTTCCAAGTGTAAATCAATATGTCTGCAACTGGAGGGAAAATCACAGCATCTCTAATGAGGAACATGGGAGAGGCTGAGTTCCTAAATCCTAATTCAGAAAACCCCTTGAAAATAGCCTTCATTTTACGTGTGCACTGAAATGTGTTGCTGGCGGTGACCTCAGTGGACTGTGCGCCCTTACTGAAACTGCGTGATTTTGGGGGACAGGCCCAGAAGGGACATCCTTGGGAAGGGTCGCTGCCCGTGCTGCTCAGGCAGCACCACTGCATGTGCCTTTGCCTGGCATGAGACATGGTGCATGTACTGCAGCTGTGTGACAGGGATGCACTGAGACAGGCTCCGGGTTAAAGATTTTTCCCTTAACTAAAGACAGACATCCAAACGTGAGTCTTGGGGAAGTCAGGCTCTTTGCTGTCCCTTGTAAATCATGTGCAGGAGCTGTTGAAACCACTGAAAAAGCATTTGTGTGAGAGAAACACTTAGTATATCCGATAAAGGTTTTCCATCACCATTAATGGAGTGGAGTTCAGAGCTGGTCTTCTAGGTGGTGAAGGAGAAGTGTGGCATCCCCACCCCCAAAAAGCTGCTATCTGGCTTCACTAGTCTAACCACAACCAGTAATTAATTGTAGCAAAATAATAGGCCTATTCAAATAATATCCACCCCTACATTCCCATTTAAGACACGTAGTTAGATAACATTCCAATCTTCTTTTTCATCTTACAGAATCCTGACCTACAGGCTTGGAAAACCAGTACCTTAAAGTACAATAGAGAACAGAGCCAGGCAACTTGGATTGCAGTGGTCAGCACATGTGATTGCATCCGGGAATTGTGTGTGTGACCCCCCCCAGCTGACGAAGAACTGCTGCACAGCAAGGCAGAGAGGCCACTCCAGAGGAAGAAGCTAGAGGCCACTCCAGAGGAAAGGGAAGAGCTGTTATTGTGAGATGCAAAAAAAAAAAAAAAAAAAAAAATCAAAGGAGGCCCCCAGTGGTGCTTTAGTAGTAGTTGAAGACAAAAGTAGTGAGGAAAAGAAAGAAGGATGTGAAGAAGCAGAATATCCAGGTGAGACTCATGTTTATGAAATCAGTCACTGCTTTTGTATTTGATGTTTTCCATATTCTTCAAAGAAAATGACACATTCGACGAGTACTCATCAAATCTACAGCAACATCTACATTTGTTTACTTGCACATTCACTTTTTTATGACTCCAGATGCTTTTGTCTCACAGACCCATACTTGAGACTCACGGCTGAAGCTGCTGGGACCGATTCCCTACCCCATACCCTCGCCTGCCCCACCAGGCATCTGGGGCAGCACCAGCCTGTTCTGCCCTCACATAAACAGGTGTAAGAAACTGCTCCCTGTTTCCCCAGTGCTATTTTCCCCTTAGATGGTGCCAGCTGCAAGAACAAGCACCAGTTGCTAGGATTGCTGCTATGCAGATGAGGAAAGGGCTGGTCTCCAGGCACCAAGGGCCACCTGTGACCGCAGCAGATGCCACCTAACCATGGCCCCATTCCTCCTACCCACCTTCTAGTTAGGAAGCAATTCAGACATTTAAACATTAGCGGGCAGTGACACTGTAGATGCTACTTTTGGTGTGAGCCATCCAAATGGCAGATATGAAAAGGGACTTGCAAAAGATCTGTGCCCTTTTGGAGCCAGAGAAGATACGTTATGGCATCTAAAATAGCCCTAGATGCCTACATTAGGCCCTTCCTTATCGTCATGAAACTTTATTATTGCCTCTCTCTCAGAAGGAGGAATGAGTTTGTTGCAAATTTATCTGACAGGATCTTGCCTCTCTTCTGCAACAAGAGCCTAGATTTAGCAAAGATGACACTGAATTTCTGTGCTGTATTCACTGAAAATGCTGATTAAAGAAAAAACAGAGGAGTGAGAGACAACCCCCTTGAGAAAATAAAAGTTTTCCAGCAGCCTGCATGTTGTTTATCCTGATATTAACTGCGACGTCTTTAATACTGCCCACATCCTAAGTTTGCAGTGCCACTGATTTTCTCCTTGATGAGATACAATTACATCTAAATTGTCTGGTGGAAAGACGTGAGTTTGTGCAGCTGGGCTTGAGAGCACATGCAGACACGAAAGGCAGTTCAATACCATGGAATAAGATGGATGCATCTTCTAAGTGATCAAAAGTAAAATAGCTCATCATGGTTCTACTTAAATTGCTAGCTCTAAACTCAGGAGGTAATAATCCCATTGAGATGCAGGAGATCGTTCACTTCCCAAAGCTGCAGCTTCATCCCTTCTTCAAATTTGGAATGACATTACTATATTAGTTTTGCTCAATTCCCATGTAATCTTCAGGGAGGGAGGTGGAGCACAGTTCCATGGCAAGGAGAAGGTCCCCAGAAGCTCGTCCATGTGAAACAAGAACTTAATAGATGTCTCTCATTGTCTATCCCAGCTGTCACAGGATGTACCATGCCATGCCTGCCCCTGACATGCTGAAGCCCCACGGTCATTCTCCACCTCCATGTGTAAAACTTGCCCTTGAGCTGCAGCAGGCACAGACTCTCACAGCATCGCACTGGGCATAGCGAGGGCTTCCCCAGGGGCAGGGCTTTTCAGCTGCCCATAGCCACAAAGGGTTAAGGGTCTATGAAAGGCATTTTCTGAAGCTGGAGGGCTTTTTTGCCACAGTCAGGTTTCCCGGCTCTGAGCCCTCACAAGGGCATTTCCTGGGTCCCTATAGGCAGCCGAGGGATGAAATCTCATTGAACAGCAACAACATGCATATTAACTCCATCCCAAATCCTTGAAAGAGCCTGCTAGGTGTAGTTCCTGAGGCAGCACTGCTGCCTCGCTTCACCAACACCCTCCACCAATTGAAAACACAGTCGCAGCAAAATCCCAGGCAATGGCTGTCAGCGCTGTGGTCCTCTAGACAGCTTTGTCGAGACGCTTTGTTGTTGTTGCTGCTGTTGGCAATTCGTTTCCTCCCCCAAAGGTGACTGCAAGACATAAATTTACAGTACCCATTAATTCATTGCCACTACAAGGACAAACGTCCTTCTTCCTCCTCTTTGCCCACACATCCCAGTTATGGTCCATCTGTGTGACTGATCCTTTTCTGCCACAGGCTTAGTATCTGCTCTTCCCACCATAGCATTTCTTACTTTTTTCGACAAAGAAAAAAGTGTCTTCCTGACATGTTCAGAAAGATAACATTCTCGTGTCTGCCACCTCCCCAGCTTTTTTTTTCTCCCCACAAAGTAAATATGCTTCGCACTCCCCCAGAAGGGCACAATAGCTGTGAAGAAACGAGTTCTTTTTCCTTAGATTTGGCAGTCAGCTACTACAAGCACTCGTGTCATTTTTTCCCCCAGTGAGAAAACAACTACAAAGTGGCTGAAGCTGCCGTGCTGGCTGGCTGCAGCTCATGGCTTACCTACATCTCCATTTCTAATTGGACAGGTTTTTCTCAATGAGGTTACCAAAAAAAAAAGCTGCAGAAAGAAGAGGAAGTGTTCATGGTTTGAGGTTGGTTGTTTTTTGGTCTCTTTATTTCATAGAATCATAGAATTGCCTAGGTTGGAAGGAACGTTCCAGATCACCTAGTCCAACCATCAACCTAACTCTGACATATTTGTGCCTATTTACCTGTTTTTGGTGACAGATCGGGTCAGTCAGAGCAATGGAGAGGGCAGCATGTGGCTGCCCTCACCACCGCGCTCATAGAATGGTTCGGGTTGGAAGGGACCTTAAAGATCACCTAGTTCCAACCCCCCTGCCATGGGCAGGGACGCCTCCCACTAGACCAGGTTGTTCAAAGCCCCATCCAGCCTGACCTTGAATGCCTCCAGGGATGGGGCCTCCACAACTTCTCTGGGCAGCCTCTTCCAGTGCCTCACCACCCTCATAGTGAAAAATTTCTTCCTAATATCTAATCTAAATCTACCTTCTTCCAGTTTGAAGCCATTATCTCTCATCCTATCACTACATGCCCTTGTAAAAAGTCCCTCTCCAGCTTTCTTGTAGGCACCTTTCAGATATTGGAAGCACAAGCTGTGGCTGAGCAGGGCAGAGGCTGCAGAAGGAGCTACAGATGCCTTCTCCCCAGGCGGACCTGCCCCTGCAAGTGAAAAAGCAGGCATCCAATAGGACAGGTTGTTTTTTAAGGCTTCCCTAGGGAAACCCTAAGGTAAACACAGAAGTTGCGCTCTGTTCTCACCTTTGCTTCAGTCCTACCAAATAACCTCGGTTATGTTCATCCTTTCTCCCCTCACACCTGTCTTGTCTATTTGGCACGTGAGCTCGGCAGAGAAGAGCTGTGCTACAGCCTGTGTCACCACTGTGATGCAAATCATTAATAATTGCAGAAGCAAGAAATCTCCAGGGATTTCCAAATCTTTGCTGGTGTCCCTAACGTCTGTAAAATGCAAAGGAGGTGCAGGGTCCTGCCAGGGTGTTTGGGAGTGCAGAGAAGCTGAGCTATCACACCCTCCATTCCTCTCTGAAAGGCTGTAGCTGATGGACTTAACTTTTAATGACAGAGAATTGCATTTAAAACAGGAAAGAGGGAACGGCAGGGTTGTTTTCCCCTGCTACATTGGGAGCTGCTGTTGGGCTCGTCCTAATACTTTGCAGCCTGGTTCATCGTCTGCGCCCCGGTCTGAGAGAGAAGGACCCATCCAACGCTGTGCCCGCGGGGCCGGGACATGGATTGTGACCTTTACGGACCAGCTGATTTTGCCTCTTCAAAAGGGAAGCCTGCTGTAACACTTTTAATTCATTTTTTGTGCTCATAAATTCTCATCTGACTTTGAAAGAAATAGGCTGGTTTACACAAGCGATGAATTTGGCCCTAAGAACATAAACAGTTGTCTCAAAAAAGTCAATCTTCAGTAATTTCTCTGGACATGTCCTCACAGTGAACCAGACAACACCAGAAACAATCTCAGGCTTTTCAATGTCAGTGTGGGTGATGAATTAATTATCAGGAATTGTATGAGCTTTTGTTAAGCATAAAAGATTATTTACAGCAAGCTATTTTAAGTTTGAGCTGTAATGGGAACAGTCTGACTCACCTGCACTGCCTCCTATAAAATCAATCCAAGTAACTAACATGGTCATCACCTTTGTAGATGTCTTATGTGGAGGAGGAATACTTTTTAAAACTTGGCAACAGCAGTTATTAGCTGCAAATATGATCCTTCCAGGGTTGTTTGTGTACTGAATTTATTAAGGTTATTTTAAACTTGAATAACATCTTCATCATCCTCCTCTGTATATTATGCCTGTCTTTATCCAAGAACATGGATGGACTTCTCATCCTGGTCTTTAAGTCATGGTAACTCTGCACAACCCAATCAATAAATGTAAATGGAGTTACGATGAAGCAGTATTTGCATGATGATTCACAATTTAGTGCATCAGCTCATTTACTTCGACAGTGCCATTTTCAAAGGTCTTAGCCGAATCAAAACCATTGCTTTTGAAGAGCAAGAGAGGTGATTTTGCAACATTTTTTGACGGTTTTGAGATTCATATTTCGGGAAAGCAACAGAGGACATTTGGTCAAGGTGTAACTTTGGCCAGTCCCTGCCTCCTGTAGACGCTGAGCATTGAAACCAGCTCGTTGCAGCCACAGGCCAGGCAGCGGCATGTAGCGAAGCTCACCACCGTGCAAGTTTTGGTATTTCCTGCTTTAAGTATTCTCAGTCGTACACATCTGGTCTGTCCTCTGAGCGAATCCATAGGAGTCACCACAGCAAAGAGTCACAATGAAAAGAGACTGGCTGTTACTGTAGATGGTAATTCTACTGACTTGGAGGAGAGAGATACAACAGCCCTTAGTGGTCCCATATTTCAAAGGGAATCTCTAAGCAGGAGAAGAAGGAATTCTACAGACTCGCTGAGCAGCTATAAAGCCAATTTTTCTAAATTACCTAGAAGCATAAGTATTGGCAGCCAGAAATGTATTTAACCCTTCCATGTTCTTCCCCAATTCTTTCTGTTATTAATCCCGTACAAATGAAACACATGTACATAATCCTGCAAACATCTCATTTAATTCAAAACAGTATCTGTTTCCTTTTAAGGCAAAGTGAAATATGTGCTAAAGATGCAGGACTAATTTCTTCTGTTGGAAAACGTCCTTTTCCCCAGGCATGCAAGCATTTTAGTTGATAAATTTCTTTTTTTCTGCTTTGGTACAGCACGCTTGCTCAAGTCTAACCTTCCTTCTCTGTGTATAAAGCATCATACACAATGGAAGCAGATGACAATAATGTCTCTCTACTAGTTTTCCTGTCAACCATTTAAAAACACAGTTTCCTTTAATGACCATCTTGGTCACCCAGCAGCATGGTTTACCAGAAAAAGTGCTAACTAATCATTTCCTGAGAGTCATTTCTGTCTGTATGAGGGTGCTCAAACCAAGCCTGGCATGCAGCCAGATAAGCCAAGACACATAAGAATGTTTTTTATTATCGTGTCCATCTGAATAACATTGCAAGAAAGATGCTGAGCAGCAGGAGCGTTGCAGTCATGAGAAAGAATGTCATCCCCAGTCCTAAGCAGGATTCAGCTGCAGGGCCTCTGCATAATAGAAAAGGAAAATGTAGCCACAGCAGTGTTTCTCATTAAAGCTATGGCCCTGAGAACAGTTATTTAACATAATTTATTTTGGAAAGCAAAGAGATCAATAACTCAGAAACATCTATTTGCTGTCTTTCACGTCTCCCATTCAGTTTGGGAACGTACTTATTAACCTGAAGCTATTTAAACAAAACAAAACAAAACAAAACAAAACCAACCCACAAAATTTTACCAAACTTTATTTTCAGGAATCCAGAGAGGGATCTGTCAAGGGAAACGACATCTGTTTTGCGCTAAGGAAAGGCATGTGCTACGCATGAGCGCAGCTTGTCAGCGCCACGTGACTGAAATGCTCTGCTTTAGTTAACGTGACATTTAACAGTCCTTGAACACAGCACAGAGGTTGGGGCATGCACACACAGAGCAGGCAACTGGCGTGCTCCTAATGGAGAGGAGACCGTATAGATATTCTTTCTTTATACTTCACAAACCACTCAGGCAAAAGAAAAATAAAGGGGCTTGATAAGAGAAAAGAAAGCAGAGTAAGATAGGAAGAAATTGCCAATAGAGCAGAGTTAATAGCACGAGTTGTCCTTTCTCCTCTGGCGGTGCCGTCTTCCATTATTCACAGACAAGAATCAGAGCAGGCATAAAACATCATCAAATAAGATTATTGTATGCTGTGCCTGATGGTGCAAATTACACCTAAACCTCTGGGCTGTCTCAGCTTTCCCAGTACAAGCCAGACCTTTCCTCTTCCTATTTTAAAGACACCACCGGGCCATTTACAAAAACACGAGCACTGCATGTTCTCATCTGCTACAGCCCCTCTTCTGTTACCTATAATAAAGTTTATATACCCAGACCATCTGGCCTTTTTGCAATTGATATTTATAGGGGTAAACGCAGCAAAAAAAGTGTTTGAGAGAGAGATTTCACATCATGCCCCGGTGTGCAATTTCTTCTTTGAATGCTGGAAACTGCACATAGGCAGCTACTGCTGGAAAAGCCACAAGCACAAAAGGAAGAGAGAGGGCAGAGTAGAAGTAAGTAAAGTTGATTCCTTGTTGCTTTGCAATGACAGTGAGAAATCAAAGCAGATACCACTGGAAACTGGAGTTACTGTGGACAAGGTAGATTCCTCACAGGCGCCGTGCCTGGGATGGGCAGCATCTCTCCAGAAACGTGGAGATGAACCTTGATGTAGTAGTTGAAGATGATTTTGGTCCTCAGCCTTCTGGTGATTCATCACCCTCTACCCATCTGCTCCTCCCATGGCAGGGCTGGCAGAGGTCCACACACCCTAGCGTCTCAGGTAAAATCCAGGATTAGACTGAAGCAGCTTCATCAGTGATTTGAGCTCAGGCACTGGATCCCGTGGAAGGAGACTTCCTTTCACTGACTCTGGGACAGTGATGATCTCTGGCAGAGGAGTGGAGCAGAGCAGGCAGCTGGCAGGGACTTTCTCCTAACCAGCCACTGCAAGATTTCCCACAGATGATGGGCCAACAGCCAAATGTACTCTCCCCAGTTCAGGCCCTGGTCTACCTGCCCCTGTTTGAAGGGAAGGGCTTCTTACCCTTAGTGTTAGAAGCCCACAAGCCATTCCTGAGTAAACACAGAATATTTGTTGCTCCAGTATAAATGTATTCTGAAAAGTCGTACTGCAATTCTGTCGTGTTGAGCTGACATCTCAAAAACATCATGTCTGGTCTAATGCCTGTGAAATAATAATAACAATAACAAAAAGAGTCTTATAGGCTTTCACTGGGGCTAGAATGAGTTACATGTTGTTATACATGGGATCAAGATATTGAAAGAGGAAGCATAACTGCCCTGCAAGAACAGTTTTATCCTGGTCACCTGATCTCCTGGACCTTTTCAACCAGTTCAGATCAAACAGCTTGCAAAAGATGCATGAGGAGGAACTTCTTTACTCTGAAGGTGGCAGAGCCCTGGCACAGGCTGCCCAGAGAGGTGGTGGAGTCTCTGTCTCTGGAGACATTCAAAACCCGCCTGGACGCGTTCCTGTGTAACCTGCTCTGGGTGACCCTGCTCTGGCAGGGGGTTGGACTAGATGATCTCCAGAGGTCCCTTCCAACCCCTATGATTCTGTGATTCTGTGATTCTGTGATTCTGTGATGTGAGGCAAAAGGCTTCCTCTGCACAGCTCTGACCATCGCATGCCCACAGACAAACCATGCTGGAGCCCCCAGGCACCCCACGTGGATCCCCAGCTCTGTTGGGCATCTGGCCGACGGTGAATTTGTGGTTGCAGAGCCTTCTCAGAGCCTGTGTGTTTTGAGCAAAAATGATTTTGATTTGCCCAGTTGCTAAAATAAACATTTCCTCTCATCTCCCCAATATCCACTAAAATGGAAATTGGACTGAAGCCTGGTATTATGTATAATCTACAAAAGGAAAAGCAGGCTTCTGAAATTATTACACATCCTCCTTTTGAAGTGTTATGCCTTATTTCACATGACAATCAAATGTATGCTGCTGCTCCAAATTTCAAGAGCAGGTTGAACAATTTTAAAACACTTGTAATCTGTATTAAGTAGGAGAAAAAAAGGAGAAGATTGCATATTTATTTGTTTCTTTTCCTTTCAGCTTATTGCTGGTGCAGTGTGACTGACTTCAGCAACCAACGTGTGACTTTGTGCCAATAGGTCTGTTATTTTATTTCAGCTGTTTTCCATATTTGGACTATATTCATGTGGCATTTGATGGAAAAAGATATGTACATACATGTGTGTGTATACATATGCATACATACATGTTTGTATGCATCCTGTTCCCCACCTATTAGTCTTTTAGACCTATGGAGAGGGAGAAAAATTGTTTGGGCTTTTTTGTGAGGCTGCAGTAATTAGAACTATGGCAATTATAAACAAAATAGAGGATGTAGGCCTTCCACGGGTCAGACATATCTCTGTCGCTGTCATATGAGCACAAAAATAGCAGCCTCTGAAAAACAATAGGCTTCTCAGCTATGTACAAGACTATTTTGTGTCTGGCCAGTGCTCAGTGCTCTCTGCACAACAGGCAATAAACAGCTTCCTCCCAAAGGTTTGGACTTTGTCTAGTATCCTGGTTGGCACCTTCAGGCATGTTCCTATTAAATAATGTTGTTGATGAGCACAGGCTCTCTGGAAGACAAGCACTATTAGGGATATTAGTTAAGGATGGGAATGGGATGGGAGGATGGGAGGAAAGCTGCAGTCGTGCAGTGGCCCAGCCCTCTCTACTGCTCAATTCTACTCCTTTCCCACTTCCCTAGTGCCAGCCTGAACTCCAACGGGACCTGGTCAGACCAATATTGTGCCCCACACCCCAAGGGCTAATTGAAAAAAAAAAAAAAAAAGAAAAAAAGGAGATTCATGACATCTAATGGATCTGCTGCACCTTCTGGTACAACAAAGCACACTGCTATCACAGCTGTTCCTCGAGGTGCAAATGCAAGGGGACAGAAATGCACCTCTTTTTACAAGCAGGTTGTAAAAACCCACCTGGGGGGAGTGGGAGCCTGTGGGAGCTGTGAGTGCGGGTGGGTTTGTAAGGGTGGGGAAGCCCCATGAGAATGCTTTCCCAGGTCCCCTCGCAGCAGCCAGGGATGCCACGCAGCCCAGAGCAGTCCAGATCCCTGCTGACAGACCAGAGCCACCAGTGAGCCTCCGCAGTCCACCCCACCTCATCAGAAGAAGAGCAGAAGAAAGCTAAGGGAGAGGGCCTCGCCACGCACCACTGTCTGACTGATAAGAAGTCCAGTACCAGACTCGCTCAGGTAGATCTAATTCCCCACTGTGAAGTGTAGGCAGACAGATGTGTACAAAGCAGTGTGAAATACGCCTGGGAGGAAAGACTTTGCACCCGCTCTCCCCACCATGCATGCAGCATGGATGTACGAGCAGCACAGAGGTGACCGTCAGATGCATCGTCTCCTCCGTGTCTGCCAGGAGGCACCACGCATGTAAACTACAACGTGCAGGGCTACACCTGCCCCCGGGGTCCAGCGCTACCCGTGGCTGATTCATGTGAAGCGGTTGGGATTTTTTTTTTTCTGAAAGTCCAGCTCTGGTAGTGTATGATGTAGATGAATTTTTAGTTTCACTTCTTTTAAAGTACAAGCCCTGTTTTGGCTGGGAGGCAGCTCTAACTGCAGTGTGAATGATGGGGAGGGGAAAAAAGGCAGCCAGGTAATGCTAGTGCAGGCTGTAACCAGGAGCAGGACCTCCCTCTCAGGTGGTGCTTCTGGAGCAGACTGGTTCACAGGTCTGCTGCTTTCCCCAGGGCTGCCCCTTATGCCATGAGTAAATCCCCACCTATCCTGGGAAGCAGTCTGGGAACTCTGTTATTTGCCAGTTACCAGCTCCCAGAGGGGACATCTTCTCATGCAGAGTCTGTTCAGACCCAAGCGATGGGCAGAGCGGATGCGCAGGGTGACGTGGCTGAGAGAACCTGCCTGACGGTGAAAGACCAGGGTGACTCTCTGGAGAAGTACAAGGTCCAACAAGAAGGCGGATCTGTGCTCAGGCTGGGGAAGCCAGACCTACAGCTGTCGCAGCATCATGAAGGTGCTGAGTTCTGTGCATACACACACTCCCCCACTCCAATTTCTTTTAGGGAAGCACAGGCTAAGAAAGCTCGTAGCTTTGAAAGCATTGCAATAATAGCCTATTAATAGAGATAAGCCACTTAAGTGTTGATTTACTCCAAATCTGATTATCCACCACTAGCATTCAGTAAAGAGAAATGCTTATAATATTTAAAAGGAACAGCTGCCATTTTATTGTATTGGAGGGAAAGTTCATTATATGTCATTAACTGCTTATCTATCTCGGTTATGTGCTTTGAGGTTGTGTACAGTGGGTGAGGCAACACGCCTGAATCTTTGGGAGTTCGGCAAAGACCAGAGACTTGGCAACACTCTAAATAAACCCTCAGTTTTAGGTAGTAAATGAAATTTGAATGTTGTTTCCCACCTTTCTCTACTACAAGTGTACAGTACCTGTCCCAGTCCAGTGCCCGGGCTTTAAAAAGACTGCTGGCAAATTAAAGAAGTTTCAGGGAGGAGCTACAAAAGTGATGCCTGGAAGCATGCCAGAGGGACTAAATTAAACTCAGTCTTATTGAAGAAAAGCTTTGCAGATCATTGGAGCAGGTGCAGACTTAGAGGGAATAGGAGATGACTAAGGAGGATGGAGCCCACTTTCCCAAGCCCTGCCTGCCCCATGGGAGCTCACGCGTGCCCAGAAGGGCGATGGACCATCCCACACACCCCTGGCCATGGGCAGCTGCTTCATGGCCTTGGGAACCAGGAGAGAAGCTGTGGGACAGGGAAGCAGCAGGGACTGTGAACCGAAGCACTAATGTAGCAAAAGCCAGCAGCTAGAGTCTGAAGACAGAAGATGTCAGACCACAGATAAAGTGATTTTTCCAACATGAGCGGCAACAAGCCACTGGGGCAGTATACTTACTTACACTGGCACTGGATTTTCTGTCCTTTTACTGCCATAAATCAGGCTTGGGTTTCTTTCATCAAGGGTACAGTCACAATCAGAAATCACACTTTGGACAAAAAAGTGATTGAACGAAAATCTTCAGCCTCTGTCACGCAGAAAGTCAACACAGAGGGTTGTTCTGATCTGTACAGCCTGGGAGTCTAAAGCATTCCTTCATAACAGCACAGCCGGGTGCAGCCAGGACAACACGCAGCATATGACCAAAAAGAAATAATTTATTCTCTGTGATACGGGATGAATAGATTTTCACACCATTCAGACCCCTTTTTTTTTTTTTAACCATCCACCATATGCCGGGAACTGGAGAGGAGTGTGCGGAGAGAGCCTGCATCTGCTTCCTCCTTCATGCTGTGCATGCTTTTTATAAGAGTCCTTCCCCGGAAAGCGGCAGAAGGCACCACCGACAGCACTTCCCAGGCTCTGGGTGAACAGACCCTCCTGCAGAGGAGGCATAGTGCCGGGAGTCAGTGCAAACGCACAAGAAAGAGCCGCAAGACCACGACACAGGTGATGCGTCAGTGCCTCCCTGCACAGCCCGAACAGGGAAAGTGGACAAAGCTGAACATCTTCAAAAACAAGGAGAAAAAACGATGTTCAGCTTGCTAATACTCCTCTGTGGGAATAAATCAGTAGGGGTCTTCACGGTGAGTTGGTTCTGGATCCAGACAATACACCTTTCTCTCGCTGCTCATGAGCAGGTTTTAAGAAGAGGAGAATAAAGCGAGTTGTGGCAGAGGTCAGTTTTTATTACAGCACTGTTTAGCATGCAGGCTATATTAAAATTGTAGTCTCATAATCAACACACACAACTATCGCCTTTTTCTTGGCTGGAGTATTGACCCAGCTTTACCCAGATTCTCTGCTCAGGGTCAACTGAAAGCCATTAGGCTGCTTCGTTTATTCAGCTTTTAAATTTCTTCCGCTTTTTTCTCAAGTTATTGGGCCTTATGTCCAGCAGTTTTTATAGAGCGCTTGCAGTCCATGCACTTGTATGTGTCATGCTTGTTTTGAGTAATGATGGCATATTGCTGTGCTTATAAACGTTAGCTTGCTTGCAAAACTGCTTCAAATTTTACTGTCAAAGAACCTGCCAACTCGCTGGGTTTTTTTATAAAGCAATGATGGTACTAGCACAACATCAGCAAAAGGACTGGCGTATCATTCATAATGTTCACACTTAGTTCAGGTGACTAATTATAAACGACAAATACTTCAAAATCAATTTGTCACAGACTTAGGAGCACCTTGTCCCGGGCGCTATAGCCCATTTCCCCTGGCACTGCCACAACATCAGTGAATGGGAAACTCGTCACCCGATAAACTCTGCAATTATTCTTCAACTAGATCTAGAATTACTACTTAAGTGCATTACTATTACTACACAATAGATAGGATTAGGTCATCAAGTTTGCTTTCTGTGCCCGGCATTGCGTGTATGACAGGGTTTATTTTCTAAACAAAAGACTGTTTGTCAGTGTTACTTTTGCTCTAATGCACGCAAAGCCAACTGTATAAACACAGAAGTATTTCTGTACCACCTAGCTGCTCTGTGGTGCTCTGAAGCGGAGAGGAGATGGTCCTCTCGCAGCTCCCAGATTGCGATTCCCACTGGAGAGCCTTGACCACCTTGTCACTTGTCAGTCCAGAAAGTATTCGAGGGGAGTATATCATGTCATAATTTGTTCAGCGAAGTTTCTGGGCACCAAGACAGTCAGATGGTTAATTCCCCTATTTTTTAAAAAAAAAAAAAAAAGAAAAAAGAAAAAAAAAGGAGGAGCGCGGGGGAAGGAGGGAAGTCCCTTGGCACCAGGCTTCTGGCACAGCAGGCTGAGCCCCAGCGCAGCAGTTGGGATTGTTGACCCGGTGAATGTGCCCAAAGATCCTTTTCAACCGCACAAAACCGTTCAGTTTTGCCATTAGCATATCAGAGGTGGAGCGGTGGTGGGAAATGGCGCAGGCAACAAAGCCGGGAGCTGGGTGGCTTTGTCTGACTGCGGCTTAGGGAGGCAGAAAAAAAATGATAATTGGCCATTTGCCGTGCGGTGACAGACAGATGTTGACATTTTTCTCCCTCGGCTGCTCAAACCCCACCCTGGTCCCCGGGTCCGGAGGAATGCTGCTGGCTGCCCCATTCAGGCAGGAGACTTTCTGCCTGCTCTCCGGAGCGATGGGGCCAGCATTTGCATCCAAACAGGTACAACCCATGCAGAGAAAATGGAGACAGTGACAGAGATTGCCTCTGACTTGGTTTTTTTTTTTCTTTTTTTTTCGTCACACTCTAAATCGGATCTCAAATAAGGTTTTAATTCCAATTCAAAAGGGCAGGCCATGTACATCAGTTGAATCACCTTTGCCCATGGAAAATCTATGGGAAGAGGGCAACCTGCCTTGGCCAGCCTTCCTTCACTTCCTTGCCAGAAAGAGAGGTTTGGGGGCCCCACAGACTGCGCGGAGGGTTCCCACTCCCACACACCATAGAAATCCCAGAGGGAGAAGATGCTGAGCTCTGTCAAGCTGAGGTCTATAAACGTGCCCTCCCGCTTTTGGCTCTGCTCTCCTTCCCTCCTCCTGGCAGCAGCCGTCAGAGCGGCACTGGTGCTGCTCCCTCCTGACCCGGCTGCACACAGCGCTGGGCAAGGGGCAGGCGGGATCTGAAGAGGCGACGTATTGGTGCAGCGTTAAAGTCAGCCAGCATGCTCAAAGAACAACTCCGCATCGTTTCCACTTGCCACCCAAATCACAGGTCGATCCCTGGAGGCAGAGGAACTGCCTGTTCACTGCTCGTTAGATTTCCCCTAGAGCCAAGCAATATTATTTTTTCTGACACCAAGCTTAGTTGCACTCAATATCTTAACTATCGCCTTTCTGTATGAAGAAAGGCTGCCCACCTCCATGGTTGTTATTCTGCAAACTTTATCTAATAGCCCTTGCTTCTGTAGCAGCACTGGGACAAAGCATGAGGACAACATGCTCAGTCACGAACACCGCCTGGGAAATCTCTGTGGATGCCTGGCAGTGTTGCAGAGATACGCCCGGCTGCTCAGAGGTAAGGCTGAGCCTTGTCTGGCTCCAAATTGTGCACAGTGTCCCAACAGCCCCCAGCAGGGCAGAGTGCGGTGCAGTGCAGATGCCAGCATCAGCGGCAAAGGGTCTCCAAGCAGTGTGTGCCACTGACATGGAGCCATTTCCCATGCAGTCATCACCCTTCTGCTCTCATTCATCAAACGAACTTCCCACAAGCTGGGCTTTCGGCTAGCTTTTTTGGCTATTTCCAGTGACAAATCATACTTTCATAAGGTTTTGGTTCTGCTTTAAAAGGCCATCGTGAAGCCTGTACCTAATGCACCTGTTTTAGAAAATGCTTATGAGGGCAATGAGCCTATTAAATGCTCTCTAGATGCAGGCTGGAGCAGAGAAAGTCAAGTCAGCATTTGAAGTCCACAGCTGACCTTGGATTTAGAGTTTAATGTTGTCAAGTTTGGCTTCTTATGAGACCAAGGACCCTGTCCTCAGCCTGATGTGGAGGAGACACAGTCTCACTCCCGCTGGCCATGTTTCCTTAGGAGCAGAGAATACCTCAGCTTGCAGAAAGGGCCTTTACACCATTCTGTATTTCAGAGCCAATTGACTCACCCAGCCTGGACGAAGTGACCACAAAGAGAGCTAGCGCTGAGCTTTGCTAACTCATGCCTCAGGTCCAGACTGAGCCACTTCCAGAGGTGAAAAGTTTAAGTGTCCCTGTACGTCCAGGGGTGGGGGGAATCAGGCCTGTCAGCACACAGTTCAGCTCCAAGCTCAGCAGGTACTGGCGTCTTGGGAAGGTCTTGAGATTCAGGCTTGGGATCCAAACCCACCTTTAACTTTAAAGATTTGTGCATGGTTGTTAAATCCTTTGTTTTCTTACAGATATAATGCACCAAGCGAACATAAAATGAGACTTCAATACACTGGATAAATTATTTATTGCAAATTCATGTAGTTCCTAGTAATTAGCCCGACCAAAGTGCAGTGGATATGAAAAGTCATCATTCTTCTGCCTTGTCCCAAAGAAAAGACACAACCGCAGCAGCCATTCATCATGGAGCACAGATCTTACATGCACAGTATCTCTTTGCACACACACCTGCAATCACAGCTTGGAAATGAGCTTTTATTTGCTTCAGATTCACAGAGTCCTGAGAGAAGTTTATTCTGATCATGCTTAGTTCTTGCACTTCTTACTAGGGACCTGTAATGCAAACACTTCCTCATGGAGGCATTACTGCATGGTAATTATTCTACACCAGGATACATGCTCTATAGTCGAAAGGGCCCTTTCTCAGCTGATCCAAACCCTTCTTATCCCGTATAAATAGCAAAAACATGTCTTGCTCTGCCCTGCAGCACCAGGGTGGTTAAATTCTCAGCCAGGGTCACCCATTACAAGAGGTTTCATAACAGTTATAGGTGTCCAAATTTGGCCTTGCAGAATTTTGACTGTGGGAGGACAGGGTTGGGAAGGAAAGAGCAATCTGACTAGAACCCCACAGAGAGATAGGAAGGCTCAGAAAGGAGTAGGAAGCTTGAGAGTTAACCTGATATTCAATGGTCACTGTATCTAAATCAGAACTACTTTTCAGCTGTAATGGAGTCTATTATAAATAGGAAACACACTCCCCTTCCCCATTGCCATCTCAGTAGGGGTATTTGAAGAGAACAGTCATATTTTCCATTTAAACTCATAATCTTAGAGTTCAGTCTAGGTTACGTTCTCTGTTGGGATGGGAATATTTGTATTTACACAGTTTATTGATCTGGCCTTAAGTTATCGCACTTAGAAAAGTAATGAAAACAGGCTTTAAAAAAATAGACCAAGCCTTTAATAATCATTAATTTTAAAGCGATATCATACAATTCAAATTAGCAATGATATTGGCCTGACACCTAAATATAAGTTTAGATAAAGATTTACAGCTGCCTTACGTTCACATTAATAAGCCTACACTCATGCAAACCAAACTCCCCTATACAGACTTAGACACCAAAGCATCTACTTGTTTTTCTGAAAATAGCTGTAAACAAGTATGAGAGTCTGGACAAAATGATGAGCGAGAAAACCTTCTTTTAAAAAGCTCTTGCAGCTGTTGAAATCAACGCACCTTCCTTTTACACCTCTAGCAATGCTCTGCAAGAATCCCTTGCCTGATACGTGCAATAAAGACATGCTGTGCTCTTCACATTTCAGTGTCAAGGTTGTGTTGAGATCCTGTATTCTTTGTATATGTCACCTTGCTGCAAAGGAATTAAAAATAAGACTTTCTAATGAGGGTAACAGAAACATTAACGGCTGGCTTGATCTGAATTCAGATTAAGGAAGGACAATGGCTGATTTTTAAATAAGCAGCTGCTAAAGGAATCCCCAGATCAGCTCCTGTGCTTGTAGGAAATCTTTTAATACTTGCTAAGAGGGAGCCTTGGAAGATCATTTAAAACGTGGCTGCTTTTCTGGGGCTCACCTCAGTCGTGCAAGGCTCCTCTGTTGCTGCTGTGTGCATACCCAGACCTGCCCTCCTGCAGCCTCTCCCTCCCCACCCCTGGCATCACCCGGTCTCCTGCTTATAGGGAAGGGCCTGGGGAGGGTATTTCTCTGGCACTTTTGATAGAACCAGTCTTCATTTGGCAACTACTCCAGCAACTGCTCAGTTTTGTCAAGGAGTTGGCTTGACATTCTGTCTGCCCATTGTCTTTCCCCCGCCTCCCAACCCCCCCATATTATTTAGTACTTCAAGTACAACCAGCAGCAACCAGGATGAAAAATGTACAGCACTGTTTCTTTTTAAGGTGTCCACCTCAATATGCATTTTTCAGGCACAGAAGCCCGTTTTTAGCACAGGATGTGATTTGTGGATTAAAAGTCTTTGTTTGACCAAAACCCTAAATTTTCCTGGAGATGCGACATGAGGAGCCGAAATCCCATAACAAAGTCTAGTGCTGGAGGGTGGAAAGGCAATGAGCATGCTAGCATGGGAAAGAAGGCAGTTGCGATACCCAATAATCAATGCCCAAAGGCTGTTGGAAGACAGCTAAATTATTGCACATGAAATTCCCGTCTCCCTGGAGATGAGTTTTTCTGCTGAGGCGGTAGGAAAGAGCAGTCACACTTTGAAGCATTTCTGGTACATACATGGATGAGACTGAAATCTGCAGAGGGGGGACTCCTGCAGCAGAGGGATGAGCGATTTCCACCGCGGGGCATCAGGCACAGGCAGGCTTGGGTGGTCGGGCCCTTGGTAAGGAAACCACTTTGGATGGGACAATGGGGGACTTTCTATTTTCTGTTTTCTTCCTGCTGTACTCCATGAGAGACCACAGGCACAAGAAAGGTACGATGGCTGAAGAGGAGCTCTTCTCAGCCCCATGCTCCTACAAGCTGCAGCAGAAAGCTCTCCAGAACTGAGCTGCTGAAACAGTGTGGTGACGGGAGAAGAGAGGTCTCGCTTTGCATCCGATCCACTTGTCAGCCTTTGTCTAAGAAGTTCCTGCTTTACAAACATGGTCCGAACCACAGTGACCAGTAATGGTTTGCTTATTATGTCTGAGCAGCAACTTTCCCTTCCCATTTTCCATCATATTTACCCAGACCTGTGAAGTGGGAGATTTTAAAGTCCATAAAGCTGAATTGTGAAAACCACAGTCTGATGGAAAAAGAAATCCCTGCCAGCATAATTGTATTATTCCCCTTTTGGCCAAACAGGCGGGGAATTGAGACCTGCGCTCGTTTTGATGGCAGAGATCCTGCAGGTGCCTCAGTGAGGATGGGAGGACACACAAGCCCCACTCAGGCTCCTTTCTGAGACCCCAGCCAAGAAGAAAGCGGCCTCATACAACTGCTGAAGAAAAGAGCACATCCAGATTCACTTGTCTTCATGGCAGCGTCTGCTAGAAAACACATACAGAGCTAAACTTCAGCGGGGAAAAAATATTTTTAAAAGTTTGTGAACAAATGCCATCCATTCCTTAATGACATTTACCTATTAGTAACTTCTGGAATAAGAAATGTTTTCATTCTCACTCTCCGCATTTTCTTCCTCCCTTTTGAGTCAACAGGAATTGAACCTGTAAGTCAAAATAGCTTTCTCTCTCCAAACAGAGTCAGTACTGTGGTTTTAAAGAGATAGGGGAATGCTACTGACAGTTATGAGACAAGAAATAGGGAGAATTTCCTGAAAAAATGGGTTGTGATGCCATAAAACAGATACTGGAGCTTCAGAGCTAATCTTCACTTAAAGAAAATGTTACTGCTGTATGAATCAACCGGGCTGCTTCTGCAGCCAATACTGCTGTGAGAATGTTTGCCTTTAAAGATGTCAAATGCCTTCTCACTTCACAGGCCTTGCACACCACTATCGCAGGAGCAAAATGAAAGGCTACTGTTCTGCCTCGGTATTTTGTATGATTAGCTCTCCCCCTTCATAAAAAGATAGACACTTCCAAACAAACCAGCCTACTGCCACATGTGTATCTATGTTTGAATCTACCGTGGATATGGGAAATGCATTTACGCCCATGTATTGCAATGGCATCTGCGCTGTGCGGAGCAGTGCTCGTGACACGTAACGGGAGAGAGATTGCCAATACCCAAAGCATCACTGCTAATTTGTCTGCATCGTTCTTCAGAGAGAAGGTTAATTTTGACACCGCTCCAACAGATTGCGGAGTCAGTCAGTGTCTTGTTCATTCTACTATATAAAATGGGGTGCCAGAGGCAGTAACCCATGCTGGGATTATGCTTATGGGACTGGTGTCCGGATCATTTGGCAGCCAACGCAGCCGTGCCTGGGGTTGGCCTCACAGAGGTGACGTTTCTACAGCCTCAGCTGGATGAGGAAAGCAGGCCGGTTAGGTCAGCCTTAAAAATGAGGGGGAATTTAGCAGTGAAGACAACATCTGTTACGCAATGAAAATATTCAAAGAAGCAGTTTGGAATTTGGCATAAAACAATTTTTCCCCATTTTACGTCTTTTATTTACTCCCTGCCATCTATAAAGACAAACTGCTCTGGAAAGCCCATCACCCTTAACAAAATTAAATTACGGAATGGTGTGAGAGATCAGAAGATTTGGGAGACAAAAGAAATCAGGGCATCAAACTTGACCCTGAGTAACCCTGGAGCAGGCAATGCCAGCTGGGGTTACCTGTATGCTGACTCCCTGCGCCTCGCTCTGTTCACTGACCAGACTGGAGAAACAGCACATGGCCACCCAAAACACCCCAGATGAACTCAGAGAGAGAGGAAAATCAGTGAGGGTGCTGAGCCCTCTGGCCTCTGCCCAGACAGGGGTCTATGCAGCAGCACTCCTGTACCCCAGAGCGAAGTAGATAGGAAGGTTGGATGATCCCTTTTTGGCCAGGTGGGAAGGACTCCAGAGGAGCTCCCCATTGCTCTCCTCTTCATGACCATACTCCGGAGCTGTCTTCTCCTTTCCCCAGGAGCGTGGCCCTGCTCCACTCAATCTCATTTTGTCAGTGCTGAATGAAATCACAGCTGGTTTAGATCTAAAGACCTCACGATGTGTTTGGAAGGCAGACAAGATACTCAGCAAAAAAAACCTGGTGGGGAGAAGAGGAATCCAGAAGCCGCAGAAATGCTTAGGATGCCTTATTTGGTGAACAGGCTGCAACCCACGGAGGCTTCAAAGAAGCCGAGGCTACAGCAATCCCTTGGTCTGCATAGACAGTGTCACCTTACGCTGGAAAAAGAAACCTCACCTGTTTCGATATTATCCAAAAAAAGGTCCAGGTACCACTTTAAAAGGAAATTTCCTGGATGGAAATATTTTAGGTGCTCCACATATTGATTACCAAACTGCACTTTGAGTGATGAAATGTACTGAAAATTTAAAATTTGACATTTTTTCATTATTTATTGTATCTGCTTTTCTCTACTGCCATGAGGTTAGGCAATTAAACAAAACAGTTTATCATGGGGTTTCAATCAATTTTCCTCTCAGGTTCTCATGCATGGAGATTATGTTGAAGTGCTTAGCTTGTAAATACTGCAGGATAATGTTTATTTGTTTAAAAGTGCTTTCATAAAACCCTGGAATGCTTTGTTAACCCTAGATCACTTACGAACAAATAACCATCCTCAGACTGTCATCTTCCGTGTATATACTGTGGTTTAATCTTTTACTTAAAAGTGATTTTATAAAAAGTCCTATGATCCTTCAAATGCTTCCGCTATTTTTTTTTTCTCACTAAGCAACACACAGAGGTCACTTCTCTTCCTCAGCAGTCACTTTTCCATAGAATCCACTTCCCTCTTCCCATTTATTTTTAATACCAGCAGTCTCATCTACAAGAGTATATTTGTTATAGAAACAAACCCCTGTACTGTTAGAAACCAGAAATGGCTCTGAAAGGCAGTTGTGCCGGAAGAGCTTCCTGTCAGAAAATAGGTACAGCTTTAGCAGCAACCACTCCTGCACGCTGGCTTTGTTCAGATTTGTTTGCTCGTATTATTTTTTCTTCATATTTATTTATGCCATCACAGTGCTCAGCTGTCTGAGACAGCAGCAGGGTTATGTCCATGAGGGCTGCCAGCATGGCTGGGCCTATGGGTGCTTTTGTCTTGCTCTACGGTCAATCATCCATGAGTTTGTCAGTGTGTAGGTTGGTAGGTATCTCCTGGGCACTTTCCTTCTGTCCTAACATATCCTTGTCCACCACTGCTGGCTTGCCTTAATGCCAGAAAGTTTTGTGAGCAACAGGATTAAGAGATTTGACTCCCTCATCATGTATTTTAATGACCATGTTAGGAAATTAATAGCCCTGAGATATTTCTGACAGCCAAAATTGGCTGGCAGATCTAAGTATGAAGTATACCTGCTCATACAAAGCATGTCTGCATCACGCTGATTCTTGGTAGGAAACTAAACTGAAGATACGTACCGTGTTTCCAAGCCCCTCAGTTTGTTGGTCCCCTCACAGAGTCAGCCCTGCCCCTCTCCTCAGCAGACTCCCAGCCCTTTTTGTGTGTCCATGAAATGAAAGCCTGAGGATTATCCCCTTCCTGGCCACTCTCCTGGGGCTTCCTGCAGAATTGCCATGCGGGAAGGAAGATGCTCCAGTTGCCCAGTGACACAACCTGTGCTCTGATACCACAGCAGTCCATGGGCTGCCAACTGGCTTGTCTAAGGACATCAATACTACCTCCCACAGATGTCTTCCTTTCAGAAGGAGGATCTAAGGAGAGGTGAGGCTGGCCCACCCTTCCCGTCTGCCATTGCCCCACAGTGCTGCTGTTAACCACCGCCAGGGAATGAGGGCACTGGGAGCTCGGATGGGAGCAAGAGCTGGCCCCCTCATAAGCCCAGCAAGGATCCAAATATTCTCTCAAAGGGATCGATCCCTCAACCACTTGCCTCACTCCTAGATGGTCACTGCTGGGGCTGGATGGCTACCAGCATTAGATTGCAAAGTACTGTTGAGGAGGGAGCACCAAGTGGACACGAAATCACAAATTCAGGTGGCAGTTTCCTTTTTTTTGTCTGATAAAACTGCCACTGTGAGGATCCACTGCCCATTACTTGGTGAAAGTCTTTCCTGAAATGCAGTTAATTGCAAACAGAGATGGGAAACGATGTGCTTCAGTCTTGGATTTCAGCATCCTCCTCGGTTGGCACTGCTCAGAAAGCAGGCCCTACTGTGGCCCACCTCCTTGTACAAACCTGCAGCTACGGAGACAATGCGGAGGAGGCATCCCAAAAGCAAATGAAAAAACGCTACAGTGAATGCGCCGCTGCTGTGCAAGCACAAAGGCCAAAGGCTGCAGCACTGTCGAACACGTGGGTGTTTCGGTGTTGCCCCTGACGGATGTTTTGGCAAAGGAAATGCATGCTCTCTGCCTTACGGCTTTCTCTTGGAAAGATGATTGATTTCCTCCTGAAACTGTTCTGATACCAAGTGGTGGTTACCTGAGAAAGCCTCATTCATAAACTGTGGGTGGGTAATGGGGAAGGGGGGGAGACCTGGTTTTCCCCCTGTAGAGAGAAAGCTCTTACAGTTCAGCTTTGTTCTGGACTGAACAAGAGGAACAGTGCACATGTGCTCTTCATTAGTGACGCTCCTTTGAAATGTCTCCAAGTCCTTGGGTTGTAACTTTAGCGCACAAAGGGGTGGAGGACTGAGGAAGGGAGGAAGGGAAGGAGGGAAGAATGAGGCTGCTGGAGCCATCCCTCTAAAATCCAGACATGGACAGACTTTTTCTTTTTTTCCTCTTTTCCCCCCCTTCCTTTCTTGTTCTTTTCTTTTTTTCCCCCTGCAGGCACAGAATTGTTCTTAACCTTCTGAACTGGGAAAATATATTTCGAAAAAAATCCACTGCTCTTCTGTCAAAGCAAAACCAAGATGAACAATCTCTTCTAAATTACAAGCATTAAATGACAGAGTGGAACAGTTATCATTTCATTGCTCTTTATGCATATGTGCTTGCGTATATGCTTTTGTGGTCGCATGAAGCCTGTGAGTCTCCAGCAGCCTGGAGTTTAAAAAACGCTTTTGAAGGAGTGGTTAGAGAGCAAGCGGGAGAGCGGGGACTGATCTGGCAAGCTGAAGTAATGGATCTTGATTCCTGCTCATTAAGAACCATGTCACAGAACTGCAGCCTTCCCTCCAACTGCCTGACGCTTCCTCATGCTTTATAAATGGTACACCTCTTCTCCTTCCCAGGAACCCTAGTGAAGCAGGAAGTCATTTGGAAAAAGCCATACGAACTCTGCATATATTATTTTTCCGTGATTGTGCCCTTCAATTAATAGCATTTGGATTTCAGCCCCCTTAAATTCACAGCTGCACACACATGGCTTTCCATACCAGAAATCAATTAGAAACTGATGAAAGCTAAAGAATATTAGCAGAAAAATAACCAACAGCAAATACAAAATGTGTCAATTAAACCCAGGGTCAATCTGGATTCCCCGCCGCAGCCTGCAGGAAATAAGAATATTTCCTGGCACTAAGAAAATGACATCCACATTTCTGGTAGTGGAAGGCTGCTGAAGCATCCCTTTCACTCCTGAGTGTGTTTGGGAACATCGATATGTTCAGATGGCCAGGCATAGAGCGTGAAAATCTCTAACCCACCCACTCCCTTTCCTATTTCTGCTGCCTCCCCAGGGAGCCTGAATTTCCCAGGTAATGGATACTCACATGAGAAGGAGGACAGCCCTGTCACATAGGCTGGAATAAAAAGGTGCTGACATGGGAGAGGCTCAAACGCATAAGTGCAGGAGGGCAACAGCCCAGACCTGCATCAGAAACAGCCGTGCTTTCATGGCAGGGCCGGAGGAGACTGTCAGATGAGTCTACAGGAAAAGCTTCTCTCCAAATCCTCACCATAACTGCTGAAACAGAGATACTTCTGCCCAACTGAAAACCACTGTTGATCTTCACAGGACAGTGTGCTCAGAGCTGTGGTTAGCAATTGTAAGCAGAGGGGTTGATGCTTGGGCTTCTCCACAGTCACCCTGTCCCCAGAAGGTCTTTTGCCTTTGTAGTCCTTTTTGTCCATCCTCTCCTTTCTACCAATGCTGTAATACACAGCGATATACCAAGGGTGTATCACGCTGCCAAAAGCACAGTCCAGACACTGTTTAACAAATGAGGCTTGTACAGCAGAATGAACGCTATACATAGCTATGAGTTACTATACTTAACTGGGAAAGGCTTTTTGCCTTGCCCACATAAGGATCTGTCATTTAACATCAATACAAGGCTGCATAACATCTCTCAGTTTAGCATATAAACATGGCAGGGTCTCAGGTTAAATCACATGATGTCACCGTGGATCTTTGGCAAGTGCTGCTTTGGTCCATCTGCATCTACCCAGCGCTGTGTACAGAGCGCGACATGGCCAGTCCTCCACTCTTCGTTGGGCACATGTCAGAGGGGCTCCAGCACTTGGGCAGAACTGGGCTCTCTATCGTCCCCCATAGGGCTTCTTGCTGACTGCGAAACAATCTTGTGAAATGTCAGAATGTGCCAAGGGTGGAAGAATGAATGGTACAGGCTATTTCATGCCCACAATGAAAAAAAACCACCATTTTGCTGGCCTTCATTAAGCACAAGCGCTCACAGGCTAGGTATTAAGGTGTGGGGGTCACCTCCTCTCATTCCTTTTTCTGTACACGGTAATAAAATGCAGGAAGATCTTATTCTCCCTGTGACCCACAAACTCTTATCTATAGAATGAAATACTGAAAACTCCCTAATTTTCAGGTGGGCAGATAACTTTCTTTAAGTCATAAAAAAATGCTTAGAAGAATGGGTGTAGTGTTTTGAAGCATGATTATGACTAATCACATATTTTAGGAAATCAGTGCACAGAACAGCCTCACTCTAATCTCCCAGCAGGTTCATAGCCATGCAGCTCTCCCAGTTGATAACCAGGGAGATCAGAATCAGGCCCAAGACAGTCATTTTATACCACTTGGTATCCTAGTAATGGCTACAAAAAGGGAAGATAAACCTTTTGTTTCTGTCTATTTATTGCACTCCATTCACAGGTATTTCTAAAAGCCTGGGATTGCTCCTGCTCCTGTAGCTCTTTAAATACTCGTTCGTGGCAGAAAAACAGCTCTGAACAACACAGGGCTGCCATTGCCTGCTTCTTATCTCACCTTTCCCAGCCTAATCCTCTTATAATGCCATTGGCTTCGATAGACACATCCCTGATTAATGCCACTGTAAATAAGATGAAATCAGACTAGAGCCAATCGTGTTCTATGGGAAGACATACAAAATAGTTGAAGATAGCCAACTAAAATCTTCCATTCAATAACAGAACTAGAAATCTTTTTATTCTAAGTAGTCAAAAAGGTTGACTTAGGGAAACGCTAATTACCAACTGGGTAAAATGGATTAGTAACAATACACGCTCGAAAGTCAGTAAACAGATTCATACAAGCTCAACATGTATGATGTTATTTTGCTTCAGACCAGGTCGCTGATGGCCACAGATACAATTGCACGTTCACTTTGGCGGCGTGGTCACAGACCGTACGGGCACTCCTGACTCATTTTCAGTGCCAGGTAAAATGTGCCATATAAAATAGTGATGAACTCCAACCACGCTGTTAGAGCTGTTGCTGTCCTGGTAGTCCAAGTGGCCCGCTTCCTAATGCACATGGGCTATTATAAAAAAAAAACCTGCTTGCCAGGGCCTCCTGATCCAAAAGCGAGGAGCTTCAGTGGGCACGGGGTTAGAAAAATTTACAATTCAGATCGTGAGAAGTAATAAAGTAGTTCAGCATTTCAGTCTCTCTTTGAGAGCAAAGTTGCAAACCGTTCTTTTGATTCCTTTCCTGTTGCATGTAAAATAATCCAAGCAAAACGGAAAACGTGCTCTAAAAAAGGCTCCAATAGCATGACCTTGAAAGCTAAATCTCATATATTCAACACAAAAGTTTGCAAAGTAAATCTGTCAGTGTTGTTGCAAACCATGCTGGCCACCAGGCAGCTTTTTTTCACTTTTACTGAGGATTATATCTGTGGTGTGCAGAGGTACTCTTTAGACTAGCATGCACTAAGTGATGAATCATATTATATTTCAGAAGAGCACATATTTTTTGAGATACGTGCATGGTTCTGTTTGTATCAGAATATCAATGATGTCATTTCTTCCCTGTGTTATTTTGAATATTTCTGTTGCCTATAGGGACTAGAAATTGCAGATGCAGGCAGAGATTTTCTTCTGAGTTAAATAAACATTTTCAACCAGTTTGAAGTTCGGTTTCAGGTTTCAAGTTCAAACTGGTTCTTATGTTATCCATATGTTTGCCCACTCTTAACAATAGAGACTTTCTATAAGCTATATAAATTTCCTTTAATAAAACTCTCTGATCTAAATTTTTGTAATGTGACCAGTTTTCACATATCAAATTGAACCTAAGTTATTTTCAGAAAACAAGGGCTTAGTATGTTCTAAAACTTCGGCAACTGATTGTGTCTCAAGCGGGAAATCTGAATATTATTAATCTCTTTACAAAAATTACTTCTTCCTTCTGTAACGGGGCTGTTCATAGTAGAAAAATAAAATTATTACTTTCTCCAGGCATTTCAGAGGCACTTATTTTTACTACATGGTTTATGATATGCGTAACATATACTTAGTGTTCATTAACCTGAAAAAAAAATACATTCTTTATTAAGCATTTTGAGACCCAGTGATAAAAGAGCCTGGAATTAATAACAATAATAATAAGCTGTGAGTGCCAAATAATCATTCAGATCTTACCATCTTATCCATGAAAATAACATATCTAACTCATCTATTGCTTTCTATACTTTCATCATGTTACTTATGCTGACTTTTTCTCTGTGATAAAACAACCTCAGCCTTTCTAGTGTCTCTTCTTGGGGACAGTAAAAGTTCTCGTGCCCCAGGACTGAGCATGGTGTCACAGCCACTGCTGTCTTTAAAGGCTCTAAAATATTGTCCATTATGATTTCAGTTTCCCGAGTAGTTCTATTGACTTTATACAGCTTTAAAGGTCTAGCTTTTTAATATGCCACTGCACAAATGGTGATAAATTGAAGCAAGTCCCTAGAGAAGGAAAGATCAATGTACAAAGGTTTGATCAGAGGTGTGGAAAGGCTGGGCATGTGAAGGCACCTCTCCTCCTCCTCCTCCTCTCTACATCTCTGAGGGAGAAGGCAGCTGAGCATATGTACAGCAGAGTCCTCCTGTAGCTGCTTCCCAGGAAGAGACACCAAATGTACAAGGTGATGGATCAGGAAGGTGAGGAGAGATGTTTTGCTATGGTCTTGGGTTTGATTTTCACTCATGCTAAAAGGGACCTTTTATATCTCAGGCCTGGTACTTGGAGAAGGTCAGCAGAGTGCAGAGAGTTATTGCACGCATGGCAGAGCTGAAGGGATGGCATCCCATGGGTGGGAAAGGCAGTAAACATGAACATGATGAGGCACTGCAGTATTCGCCTTTACAATGTACTGTCAGCGGTGACTGCTTGTAGGCAGATGCCAAAATATTGTTTTCTAACACTACTCAGAAATTAACTTGCACTCCTCTGGTTTAAATTGTCTTTAAACGTGGGAAAGAATAGTTGGCTCCTGGCTGCAAGTTTGTTAACTCAGAGAGTAATAATGTTGTTAACCCCCAGACCTGCAAGGATAGTTAAAAATAGGATCCCCACAGGCTTGACTGGGTTAGAAGAATTTAAGGGTCCCATATCTGTGATAAAATTCTACTTACTTACAAGAAACACATAACTCTCAGTTTCCTTGAAGACAGCAGGGGCCAAAAAGCAAGAGATCTGCTTTTTTCTCGCTGCACCAAAGCCCTTACGCACTCAGTGCTTTGTCCAAAAGGTCTCTGCATCTTCTTCTAGGTGACATTCCCAGGCCGTGTTTTCTATGTGCAGTGCTGTTACCTTGTCTCTCTCCTTCTCTCTCTAACATGTCTGCTGCTTCACTTTCTTTCCTTTCTTGTCATTTACTGATGAATCACCATTAAAGAACAGCCACCAAAACACCATATGCTGTGGAGATGTCATTTTTTTTGGACTGCATGTTCCAGTGATGGGGCAGAGAGCACAGCAGTTTCTGCTACCTTCTTCCATGGCGCTTTTATAAGCTGTGCCTTGACACCATCTTAAAGGATGAGGCCTGCACCTTTCCACTTGCGTTTTTCACTGAGGTTTGGTGCACACCAGAGTCTTGAAAACACCCACTTCATGGGTTTTGGCATCCCTGGACAAGCAAATGGAATGGCAGGCTGCTTTCCTACGCTACCTGAACCCCTAGCTGAACTGCAAATACTGTTTATTCTGATAACAAGCTGCAAAGTGCAAGACTATGTCATCACAATTGGAAGATCAAAAGGCAGAGGAACTCTGGCACGTTGGCCTTCTCAAGATGCTGCTCACAGCAGTAGGCTGAATATATTGCATTACTTTTTTGCCTCTCCTCTAATTACTGTTCTGTGCTGCATTGCAAAGCAACAAATGAGGCATTGCTCCCTTGCTGGTCACATTTTACTTGACTGGTAACCACCATTTGACATCATAAAAAAATAAGTATAGTAAACCCAGAAGTTACACTGGATAAGTTAATTATTTTTAATAAAAAAGGCTAGTTTGAGTGTTCCAGAATCTTCAGTTTTGTGACAGCAACTGCACATAATGATCCTTTCCCTGTGCAAGCAATAAAAATTTTTATTTACAGTGTGTACATTTGAGGAAAAGATTTCTTCTTTCCCATTTCTCTCTCTCTTTCATTAAAGACCACCTGAAGACAAAAAGGCTAAAATGTTTGAAAGAAACCTGTATCAGTCTGCTTTTAATGAACTGTGCAGGCTCCTTTGTGGCAAGATAATTTCAATTATACAGTAGTCAAGCTTCAGTGAATTCTCAGCTTTTCTCAATGAGGTAATGGTGCAACTTTCCAGGTAGCGATTTTCTGATGCCTGAGAATTGTATTTGGATAAATAACTCAAAATAAAAGCTCCCACGAGTGTTGATGGCTGGTTCTTCAGCCGTATGTTCAGCATCCCATATGTATTACCTTTCCCCAGCATTCTAGCAAATGAGGTCACTGGCAGAAACACCTGTCAGAATACCAAACTGCAAACAAATGCTGCTTAATATTCACAGAAGGCAGATTTTACATTTGGAATTGATAGCACGCACACAAGAAACCCAATTCCAGATGTGATGCCTATGCAGTGAGAGGAAGAGAGGGGTAACATGACCTCCACACGCCGTCAAATCAGCTCTGAAGTGGACCCAATGGTTACAACTGAGTACTTGCAAACATGGATTCTGTTTGGTGGAACTGGAAAACTGGAATATAATTTTTGGACAATAAATGACAAAATTGCAGGCAAAAGGCGAAAGTTGCAAACAGAAATAAAGAGATAGAAGGCAAGTGAAGATTCATTTGGTGATGTGAACTTTTAAGCGCAGCTGAGTAAATAATGTGAGACAATTCTAAATGTTTTTCTTCATGTTGCAATTAATTAAGGTTTAATGCCAACCAGAAATGAAAGACACTGCTTTAATACAACTTACAGGGAGACAATGGAGAATGTGTTCAGATTTAGACTAAAATGATGAGTGTATCTTTTCGGCAAAGGCTCAGTGTCTGGGTTACAAGATGCTTCAGAGCAAGAGGCCCCGCTCAAATTTAGAAGAGCTGAAAGTTTCCAAGTGTTTTTAGTGTGACTCTGGGCCTTGACAGCCTGAGTCTATGAAGATCAGATGTTGTGGCTATCTTGTGAATGCTTTTATGAAAATTAGCATTGACATGAGAACTGAAATGGAAACCCCCTTTTTTAAAGGCCCTTTCAACATGACCGATAAAATCCCAGAAAAAAAGAACTTAAACTGGCCCAGTAAACCAAATTTCTTGAGACTTGTAGGGGTTTAGCTTCAAGATTCTGGGATGTTTTGACATTTTAAATACCAGCTGCCCTCATGCAGTGTGCAGCAGACAGTAAATAGCCAAGACTACAATAGCTAAGGAATTCCCAGCTCCAAAATATGCCCCAGGCTATGCACTCCTGTGCCCAACAACTAGGGGCAGCAGCGACTCTGCCCACAGGACAGCCATCCATTGGCAGCAAGAGCTGGAACACGTAAGAGGAGTGACTGCCAGAGCCACCTGTGGGGCCAGCAACCTTACAGAAAATGTGCCTGTGTCAGAGGGAGCCTGCTGGGCTACTCCTCTCGCACCAGTATAGCCAGTCTCTGATCCCAGAGGTCCCAGAGCCCATTCATTTATTGTGAGTGAATGGAAGACAAAGCAAATTATATACAAATGAAAAGAAGTGGGAAAGAGCTGAAATGTGTTTTGTGTGCCCTCATAAGTGGTGACGAATGGAGGACAGAGACTTTATGTCTATAAGAGACATAAGTACTCATGGACTCGAGGAGAAAAGCATTATGCACAATCTCCTGAAAAGGAGATGTGGGGAAAGTCAAAAAGCAGTAGCCATGTTGCTCCCCATTTGGAAGTAGCCCAAAGGAAATAAATGCAGCAAGCGTATTCCAGCAAGCAACAGATCTCTCCCATTGTTTTCCACTTGGAGGGAAAACCACAGCAACCTGGTATGCACAGAGCATCCTTAATACTTCTCTGGTCTTGTATCCAGTTGGACAGGCAAAGCTGCATCAGGATGAATTGGCTTCACACAGGTGAGACCTTGTTTGCTTCTGAATATACAGTGTTCACCATTCACTTTTGAGGCACTGGGCTTGGGCACCATTTCTGTGTCTGATTCTTTCCCTAGTGGAAGTATTTCTTCTGTGTGTATCATTACTGTTCCCTAGTTACTAGCTATCTCTGATAACCAGTTAAAAATAACCTTTTGCTCTCTCGTCAGTTTTCAGCCCAGCAGTTCCCTCCAGTTTGTTTTGCGGCTACATGTATGCTGCTAGCACAAGGGAAGGGCATTGGCGAGGCCAGACTGGAAGGCAGGGAAAGACCATGGCTGCTTCTTTTGGCTGCAGTACTCTTATGTGCCTGCTTAAAATGTTCATCAAGTAACGGCCTGTGCCTTAGCTTGTGGTTTCCTTAGCTGTGCAGTGTATCTAGTGGCCCTGAAATGGTAAACATGCCCTCCCTCCAAATTGTCCGTCTTTTTTTCCTTCCTCTCCCATGCTCTCATCTATGTGGTCCCACCTTCATATCAGCTTTGGGGCTCAATGGACCTTCCATAAACCAGTCCAATTCATTAGACCACCAGCACAAACTTGCCAGGTGGATTATATTGGGTGGAAAGAGGAGGAGCTGATGAGCTGCCTCCGCTCGCAGGTGGTCTGGCCAGATTCAAGGCAAGAGAAGTGGCAGCGTCATTAAGACGGGAGCAGTTTTGACAGTGGGAGCTTAAGTTCAGTTCACTGCCTCTTCTGAAAGCCTTAGATAACCCATGTAAAGTAACAGATAACTCCCAGAAGTATCTAAAATTCAACCACTGCCTCCACTTTGAGCCAAGGAACTGACTTACCTTGGGCTTCTACCCCTGCTCAGAAGTTTTCAACTTTGAAGCCAAACATGGATTAATCCAACTGCAGGACTGACTTTCAGCAGGAAGTGGCCTCCTCATTAGGTTGCAGAAGCAGGTTTGCATTTTCTTGTGTAGTCTTTGACTCCTGCACTCTGTTATTCTTGATTACACAGTGGGAAATAGTCTTCCCTTTGCCCAGGTGGCTGTGAGTCTTCTCTGGAAACCTGAGAGTCAATTGCATCTTGGGAAGAAGATGACTTAGAAAGTAAAACCTCTTAATTCCCTTGGAAGTGTCATTGTGGCAAAAAGAGTCTTTCTCTTCCCCATACTACCCCCAGAAAAAGCTTGAGTGTCGAGTTACCTGGTCTGCAGCTTGGAGGCAGCCATCCATCCAAGGCCCTATGGTTGGCTTTAGCCCAAGCTGGCACTGCATTGACTCATTCCATCGGATCCTAGCTTTAATGTTTCTGCACAGAAGTGCCATGCAATATCACTGCCCTGTTTCATTATTCAAAAGCGTTAAAGAATTCATGAGGTTTTAAGCCTTGAGAAAAAAATGAATGAGCCTACTTTTTAGAGGTTTGGTAAAAGTGTTTCATTGTGTTTTGCTGGAATTCTTCTACTTGTTGAAAAGACATCCACCAATGATAAATTGCAGAGGACTGCTGCTAATGGAGAGCTCTCTCCTCAGCAGCACAGCATTAGATGGGCTGCACCGAGCTTGCATCAGCTTTTGACATCAGCTTCCCGCAAACTGTCTATGCAATGGCAAAGCCTTCAAGGCATGCAGTGGCTCAATTTGAGCAAATTCAAAAGCTCAGCTAAAACTCTGGAGTAAGAACTGCAGCTAACATCATGGCTTAAGCAGAAAGGAATTTTGGAGCAGAGGGTAATGCCTCCCTCTCTGCAGGGGAGAGCTCTCCCGGGAATAGTTCACAAACCATGGAATGAACTTCCTCAGGAACTTACAACTGACCACAGCAAAGCACGCTTTTTTTGACCTTGCTTTCTCTAAGGTAAACACATATCACCACTAAAAAACAGGAAAAGAAAAACCACAGTAAAAACCTAACTACGTTACGAAGCCAAATCACCATACAGAAACATAACACCTCCCCTAAAGAAGAATGGGCTCCACGTGACAGATTCCTGCTGCACCAAGGCACAAGTGTTAGTACTTTGGCATTAAAGAGATGAAGGAGAAGCAAGTTAAAGCTTCATGCAATACCTCTGCATTGCAATATACCTGCAGTATCAGATTTGAAGGGATGCAGATCTGCATATGTGTGAAATTACATGCTGTAAGAATCCACAGGCTTTAAGAAAGTCACAAAGCACACAGTAAGTTCACGAGCCATTCTAATAATGCTTTGCCTTCAAAAAGGGTGTTTTGAAATGGTCATGCGTGCGCACAAATGGATTGACCGGTATCTTTCTCTAGTGCACTCTGGAGAAAATACAAACTATTTCTCTGGATTGCCAGTACTGCCAGTATAGAGGCCCTTCAAGATGCAGAACCTTATGTCTAATAGGACAAACCTTATACCTCACAAAGGTCTACCTTACTACTCTAAAAAAAGCACCACTAGACTCCTTTGTTTGCTCATGGATGACAAAGCAATTTCTCCTTAGAAAGTTGAAAAGTATGTTTTGTTTGAAATAAATAAATCGCAGATAAATGGATGAATGATAGCATGAGGAGACGGGGAAATTGGATATGAACTTGTATTCCTTAGGAAGGTTTGTGTTAGATTAGGCAAGAGCAAGTAAAAAAAGAACTGCCCACTGTAATTTGTTATTGGAAAATAAGGAGGTTTTAGCTTTTAGGTTTTCTGTTTTGTTTTTATTTTACTGCTGCAGCTGCATAGAGGAGTTTTTTACTTTCTATTGAACAGGTGTTGACTTTTGCTAATGGATTTGTATAGCCATACTCTGTCAACACATCAGTGTTACTCAGTGTTTCAAGAAATGGGCTGACTGAGACTCGGAGCCACATTCAGAGACATTTTAATTCAAATCTCCAACTGCTTTTAAGAAGCCATATCTAAAAGCTCCCTTCCAAGACACTGGAATGCGAAGTATGTGGGAAATGTTATCTTATTGGCCTCATGTCTGCCAGTGATTGTGAAACAGCTTCATTATTCTGGGAAAAAAACAACTATGATTCCAGACAAAGAGGGATTCATGTAAACTTGTTAAACCTTTAGGGAATACAAATAATGTAGAGCCTGGAAAAAATCTTTAATGCTCCATCACATGAAGATAGGATTGGTGTGAAAGACTGCCATTTGTAAACACTTTCCATAAAAACATGCACTTAGAAAAAACATATATCTAGTACAGCTTGTTGGACCTAATTCATCTTCATATCATTTGTTCTCGATATGGTCTATCTTCCCTGGAGATAACGGACTATTTCCATTGAAGTGTCTCACATACACAGGTGAGAGAGAATAATCAGATGCTCAATCATGATGGACATGTTTATCTTGCACTGTAGCCCATGGAGGCAAAGTGGGGTGGTATCTACCCTGTGAGGTACGTGTGTATTATGGTACAACCTCATCTCTTGACTCAGCCTGGTCAAAAGACATGGAAACTCTCATCCAGCCTGTGGGTCTTTCCAAGGAAATGAGTATAACCTTGCACACACTTAGAGCTAGAAATTCAATTCTGGGTGCCTCTCGGGTCTTCATTTCAGCCACTTCTAGGTGGCCCCAGAGAATGGTAGGTACATCCACTCTGCGTCATGCAGTGCTTGTGAAGAGATACTAGCTGTGGGTTACCATACTTCTGCCTGGGAACTCCCAGCATCCTTTACCACAGAAGAGGTAGATTTCCCTGACAGACACTCAAACAAATATTTCTGTACAAGTATTTCCTTTTCAGACCAGGTGCAAAGCAAATAAGCAGTGAGATTTTTTTGCTCAGAGAGCTAACATGGGTCTTAAATGAAATGAACTTGTCTCTGGGCATAATTTTCAAGTTCTCTTAATATTTACACAATCAAGTAAATGCTATGTTATGCTGTGGAGCTATTTCAATTTCAGGAGTCTGATCTTTTCAGTGGCGTTAGGACATAATTTGGGAAGTTTCACAAGTTTGCCCTGAAAATCATGTTGAGCTCCATATCAGCTACACAATGTCAATGCACAATGCATTACGTATATGCTGGTTGCTGGCCAGCTGGCATTTTAAACAGGCAGTTCAGGGAAAAGCAATTTTGGTGAGGGCAGACCACAGCTGGCTTGACATTAGACTAGATTTTCAGGACTTAGCATTGCCAAGCCTCCAAATTCTTAAAGATGTACTTAACATTATTTTAAACTTTGCCTGACTCAACAGCTTCAGAAAATATAGAGGGGGTGAGGGATCCTCGCATGTCAAATCCCTGCATATGTAACTCTGTGTATTTCATTTGCTTATTGAATACCTGTATTTTACACTATCTCTGGCTTTTGCACAATGATTTGAGTGTCATTCTTATTCTTGCCACAAAGTAAGTGTGGTAGCTGAAATGCTTCCTTGAAGACACGTGACCACCACATAATGTAAATATTGCCAAACGTTGCCTCTTGGCCTTCGGAAGACCATTAAGGGAATATATATCTGCAGAGAATAATGTGGCAATACAGTGTAACTAAGCTTGTAGTACACTAAAAATGGTCTGGAGTTGTCAGAAAGAAGCAATAATTGAGAAATCAGAAGGTAGGGTGTTTTCATCACTTTTTGCACATGGGTATTTCACTCCCATATGCATCAAAGTATATGCTAGTAAGATTTTCAGTGATTTAAACTATGTCCCTCAACTATGTTGAAACACAATTATAAATCACTGTTTTCTGATAGAGATTCTAGCACCATTTCCGGCTTCAACTTAATTTCTTTAGGAAAAAGTACTATTTGAAACCATTTGACTGAAATAGGTCAAAGTAGTGTTTATAAAGACATGAAGTTGTTCTAACTTTAAAATAATATTCCTGCATTATACAAAACTTTCTGTAAGTCATAAAATGTTGGAAGAAAATCAGAACTCTATTTCTTTTAGAGATTTGTTAAGAAACAGTTCAGTACAGATCTGGATGCGTCATTTTCTAATTACCTCTGGTGACCAATAATATTTAAGAGACTTCCAAATAATAATACTTTTCTCTCCTACACAGTTTATATCTTCAAATGTTAATTGATCCTTTTAAATTGTGAAGGAGATTCTGGAAAAACTGTTGTCTTTGTCTACAGACTGAGTGAGAACAGGCATATCTTCTAGTAAATTAATAACAAAGCTGTGACAAGAACCCAGAAATTCTAAGCTCAGAACTTGTCAGGTGTCTTCTGTCCAATAGGACAGGAGAAAAAGAGATCTGAACAATATATTTGAAAATATATTTCAAATATATTCAAAAAGAGATATATGATGACTAAGAAAGCAATTAAAACTAAAGCATGTCAACAGCAAATATTTAATAATTAATGATTAAAGTGTGGCATATAATTTACTTGCCCATACTGCATCATAAAAACTCACAAAAATCTGCATATCATCATGAAGTTAATGCAAAGAGCCTTAAATATGACTTTTCCTAACTTTTGAATGCATGATTTCTGAACTTTTCATATTCCTACTCCAAAATCTTACCGTATAACATGAGTAAAGGAAGAGAAGGGATTGATTCAGGAAGTTACTGATGCAAAGGAATTCTCCAGATATAAATAATAAGTAGTCATTTGTGTTCATTAGGATGGCCATGAAAATTTCACAAACAAACAAAAGTTACATCAGTTCTCATGTGGATAGACAGGTCAACAGCAATTAGGTGAAGAAGACCTCCTATCCCTCTGCTGCCTCTCCAGTCCATTCTTCATTCAGTAGGGTAGTTATTACTCCAGGAGGAATCTGGGTGATCATTGTGGAAGATTCTGCTTCCCCTCAAATATGCAACAGTGGTGCAGCCTCAGGAAGGGTAATAGAATAGCTGAAACAATCGTAATTTCAGAACTTCTCTTAGAGTAGATCTTCATGCAGAGATGGTATGGTGCACACTTCCATTTCTCATTGCAAACATTTTTCTGAGTACCTCAGCAGCTTCCTTGAGAAAGTAATATTGGGAAAACAGAAAATGGGCTTTTCAGTTTTTACAAGCTTGATTTAGCAGTGAAAAATAAGGAGGAGAACCCAGAAGCAGTGTCAAAGTGCAATATTCTCTGACCAGCTTCTTTTTGATACTCTGCACAAAGAGGGTTTAATGTTTAATACCACATTTACATATCTGAAGATATTTGATATTACACAGGATTTTGATTTATCAGAGTGATACAGTAATATGCTGAAATCAGAATACAAGCACAATGTAGCAATTGCAACACACAGTCGGATTACAATACACACGTGATTGCCATTTACAGTCTCTGTCTCTCTACACTCACTTTCACGATGTTGGGCATCCCCAGTCACTGGGAAGAAATACTTAGATTGAAGCCAGTTCAAGCATGTTGCTTCCTTTGAAGTTCATTTTTTATACCCTATGCTGAGCCATGCATACACTTTCCTGATACTGGTCTCGCTAAGTCAAGAAGGCATTCATACTCTTTTGATCAACTCAGGGAAAACTCAGTGTATCAGCTGATCAACTCAACTGATACAGCCCTTTTTCACAAACAAAGGCCACCCTCCAATCCCCTTTGTGTTGAGATGAGTTCAGCCCTATGTGCAATAGCTGTGGTCACTCCCTACATTCTTCCCTGAGTTTCACAGGGACATTGCCAGCCAGCACATCGCCAGCCCCCTGAGCCTTCTTCCATGCTTGGGGTTTGTCCAGCAGTCCCAAGCATATGATGCCAAAGAGCTCGTCAGAGATTATCAGCAATTGCTCCATAGACTACAGCTAGCAAATACTTGAACTATCATAATTGCTCTAGTGCCATGAAACCAAATCCAAAAAGAAGGGTCAGGCTTCACTTGAAAATGACTTTGTAAGCTATTCTGGGGGATGGGAAGCAGACAGAGAAGTGTAGGAAGCATATACCCTCTTCCCCTGTCCAGAGCATAATTATTTTTTTTTTTGCTGAAGTGAAGTAGATAAGAAAAGTAATTGCATGGGGTCCTTTTCTTTTTTTCCCCTTCATTTTTCCATTTTTACCTTGTAATTGCGTTTAACGTAATCATGACTTGGAAAAAATATGCTTGGACTTCACAAGTGCAGTACGCCCCATTTCCTGCAGCTAGCAGGGGATAGCAAGTTTCTGGCTGTGGCTGAACAACGCCTGCTGCATTTGGCTTCAGAGGGACGAAATGGAGCACCTGGGCTAACCGTGCTGCTCACCCCATTTTCAGAAAACTTGATTTATGCATGGCAGAGCCTCCTTATACATCACACTAAGAGCATAATCTTACTTTGGTGTGACCTTATACAGCAACTTGCCCAGAGGAAACCCTTCAGAAAGAGGAATGGTACTAAACCCATGCTCTCACATATGCTAAGGTTGGGACTGTCAGAATATTTAGATTTTTTAGATCTAAAGCCAGAAGAAAACACGCAAATAAAGCTTTTTTTTTTTTTTTTTGGCTCAAAATGAATTAAAAGCTTCCTTATTCTGGCCAAATAAAGCAAAAACCAGAAGGTGGATGGAACACTTAAAAGTTTTCCATCCAATATAAAGAAAAAAAGACCTTATTGATTTTGAAAAGCATTTGTAAGTAAGGCAAAAGAGCAGAAGGTTTAAGTTTAGAAAGCTGTTGGACAGTAGCTGTCATCTTGCTCAGTAATTCAGTGATTTTTAGACTCTTTGCCCAGGGCTTAAGAGATGCAGATCCATCTTATTCGCTGCCTGCAGCAGTTTGAATTCACACGTCTGACCTCCCGGAAAAGGATTTTAGCCACCAAGCCACAGGATATATGCTGGATTGCTTCCCTACTGTTGCAGTCTTTTTGGGTTTGGTCATGCTTAGTCTTTCCAGCCAAAAGTGGGTGAGAATAACACCTCAGGCTACTGGCAGGGGTCTTAAGGTGATGTGGCCACAGGTAGTATGAGGAAACTCCAGTCCTTGGTTCTGCTCTAGCTGAAGGACTATGAAAGGTGTGAGACACCGGACTTAGTTCCTGGTCAGCTGCACGTCTAACCAGGTACCATAAAGCACAACTGTAACCACAGGAGAGCAGAAGTTTGTACACACCTGTTTACACAGCTGAATAGTCCAGAGGTGTGGTTTTAAAGGCACAAAGAGGATTTGAATCCAGCTCTCCTGGATGAAGAATGAGTTGGTCCAAAGGGACATTCAACCATTTCGTTGTTTTAGACCCATTTTTAAGAATGAAAAGTACTGATCTGATTCACCTTCAATTCATAACTTTTTTCAGGAAACCACTGAAAAAACAGTAATTTCCTCCAACTTTATGTTTGCCGTTGTGCTGCTGTGCAAAATCACATTAGACAACGCATTAGAGCAGAATATCTGACGGTCCAAGAAATAATGGTGGAGAAGAGAACCATAACGACAGATGTTTTATAAGCTTCTCCTTGGTAAATATGAATGGGTAATATAATAACGTATATATATCCTGGTAAACAATTTTCATGTCCCAGCTATTCGTCTTCTATCTGGGCGAATATCAACCCAACGGTCTTCCACAAACCCCAAATATTGCTATTCTCTGCATTGTTATCAAGTTAATTAGGGAATAGGGCAATTCTCCCACTTCAATACTTCCATCTGTTTCTGATTTACCAGTTTCACATATTATGAAAATGCGCCAGACAGCAGCTCCGTCCAATATGTTTCATGTTCACAGCATATATATGAAAGATGGTTTAGTATCAGTAATTAAGCATTTGCTGGCCTTCATTTTAGCTCAATATTTCTTCTGTGGAGGGCAAAAGCTCCAGCTCCTGAACAATTTGTCACAGTGACTCTGCATCATGCATATGGCATAAGGAAAATTGCATTTCAGCCCCCCGCTGGGATGTGCCAGTAAATTGCTAAATGATAAAATCCCGATTCATATAAAACAGTCCTGTTTACATGATCACGTTCCTAGAGGTTCCAAAAAATATCTAGATTGCATCGTGCTGCATCTTGTCCAAATATTTAGTCAAAGGCAGCCCCTACCTCAAAAAGCTTATACCCAACGTAGACAAGAGAAGGAGTAGGGGAGGCTACAGCATTCCGGGCAGGGAGAGCCCAGGCCACAGATCTCCCCCAGTAAGCAAGAAGTCTGTGGCACTGCCTCAATCCCAATTCATTGCTCTAATGACAAAAACATCTAGCTGCCTACAAGGCTAACAACATTTCCAGCTATACAGTTTTCTGCACACGGTAATAGTTCGAGGGGAAAAAAAAAAAAAAAAAAAAAAAAAAAAAGGAAAGGAAATACCACAGACGAAAAATATGGTCAATTGCTACGTGACACACACAAAAGAATGTGCTGTGTTTCATAGAGCTGGAATGAAACGGCAACCCAAATCATTGCAGACAAAGGAAAAGACCCCTCCCCCAAAAGCAGTAATCGATGGATTTCTGGAGTCATTAGTCCTGGGGGTAGGGAGCTGTCCCAGTTTTACCAGTAGTTTTCTATCACAGGTATAAGGAGGCATCAGAATGAGGCAAAATATTCCACAAGATGCAGCATATGGGGAACCAGAGGAAATGCCTTCCTATATCTAACAAGGCAGGCTACGCTGAAGAAATCAGGTGACAAAACAGAGACCTGCTTAGGAGCGTACACTCTTCTGAAGCAAGAAGCACTTGTTAAAGTTACAGAACTTACCCTTTTTTCATTTCTATCACCTCAGAGCATCGAGTATTATTTGATGTGTAAAATGGGCATCCAACGTTTCTGGCTTACGCAGGATACTAAAATGCCCACAGAATTAGATTGCATGATGTACCTTATCATCAGCTGATGAAAAAAAAAACTAGTCTAAATCATTTGAAGTTGAATTTATTATGTTTTTTTAAGTCCAATAGAGACGTGAAGGAATTCTTCTTCTTCTGCGTCTTCTTCCCCACCAACTACCAATTACAGTGAATGCCTTGTAAGGCCCTGGACAGCCCGGTGCGTCTGCAAACTCATACTCAAACACAACTGGTGTTTGTCAAAGTGAGTACTGCAGTTATTAAAAGTATACATTCCTTGTGGGTATCTTATCCGTATAAGGAATATTTTTATCTGACAGGGGCACACTAATAAATAGTAGGATTATGCAGTTCTCCGAATTGCAAGGGATCACCTGAATAGCTTACTCTCTGAAAGAGTACCAGAACCTTACTCTCTGAAAGAAAATAACATTTATTGATATAAATGGCAGGGTTCTTCATTATGTTAGAGCCCAATTCTGCAAAAGGAGCTGATATACATACTTTCCAAAATTTTATTTAAAAAAAAAAAGTCTTTAATAAAACATATTCAGAAAATGGAGTCAGCATCTGCAGACTGATTTGGATTCAAAATGGGAAACCTCTTCTGATCTGAGATGTGGAGTTTTTCACCTTAGTGTGCGAGCTCCCCATTCAGTTGATGTAGCCTAAGATTTCTGAAGTTTCTCTCCTAAGTCTGTTTGTCCACCAGAAGGAACAGCCCCATTTGCAGGGGCTCTGGATGCTCATGAAAGCCCACTGCACTAAGTATCCTAAGCAGCTTTTAAAAATTAATTGCTATTTTGTCTCTAGCGAAGTCAGTCACATTGGCATGCACAGTGGATTTACTCATACCCACAAAAAAACCCCAAACCTCCAACATACCTACAGAATGGCACCGTGTGTCAACATTAACTCACTGGGTCTTTTTTTTTCAGTGCCTTTTTTTACTGCAAGTACACCTTTTGTTCAAACAATCCTATTTATTTTGGAGTACCTGCTGATAAAGTAAGCTCTAAAAGCAGAATATTTAAAACTGTGGACCAAATCAACAGAAACACACCTTGCATCTCAGTGAGATATGGCTACAAATGTTTTTTTCCCAGCTGCAGCTGTGTGAATGGAAGAAGTTTCAAACCTTGCTCCTAAGCTGCTTACAATTGCCTCTCCGTGCAATCCACCATCCATCCTATCTGCCAGCTCCGCCGCCATCAAAGGCTCTCTCACCTGCTTCACTAAAAAATGAGTCAAGTTATTTAATACCTTAAATAATAGGACTTAGAGTCATTTGGACTGACATAGGCCAGGGCACCCCTCCACCATGGCAGGCAGCAGCCACCAGCTGAGGAGCAGGAAAAAAGGAGCACCAAAGGCAGTACAGGGAGAAGCAGGAGCAGAGGAGGATGGTTGCACAGAGCTAAAGTTTCCAATCCTGGGTTTAAAAGTATTTCATCCTTTTTCCTGTCGGAAGTCCTGGACAGAGGAAATGCTGAAAGCCTCCTCTGTCACCGGACTTTTTATATTGGATGCTTTTAAAAGAGCCCTACATTGCAGAATTTTTATTTTTTCAAAAAAGTTCACAAAAATCAAAGTGAAATACTTCATTTTTGGGTGGTTGGATACAAATCAGAAGGTGTTTGTGGTCTGAATGACTCCAAAGGCTTTTTTTTTTTCTTTTTCTTTTGATTTGGCATGAATAAGCAAATGCATAGGGACCTTTTCCTAGTGTTTTATATCTTCTGTGGTCTATAGCTGTGGACTTCCTTTCTCTTGTTCTTTTGCTGAAATTACACATTTCTTGTAATGCACGTAACGCCTTTCTGAACATAACTGTAGGATTTATCTTGGAAGCCCTGTTATTCTGAGTGCATTACAGAAGATGGAGTCAAGCCAAGGACCCTGCTCACAGTGTGAGAATGAATGAGATTTGGTACTACAGCTCCCTCAAGACAATGCACAGTCGTGATCTGCAGTTCAGTGTTGAAATGAATCAACACAAACCATTGTGATGCTTTTGAATAAGCATAGTAAAACATTTCAATGACCTTCAGATTTATTTATTTTTTAATAATATTTTTTCCTAAGAATTTTAGAATTTCCATTCTAAGGAAGGGTTTGAAATCTCTGGATTTTGTCCTGTTGTGAAATTAAATTAAATATTGAGATGCCAGCAATTTCTATGGCAACTCTACAATTAACGCAGCTCTAAACATGTGTAGCATTTTTTTATACTACACTGAAACAGACTCATGGGTATAACTGCAGATGTGCCAGGACCCTTACGAGACTAATACCTTCAGCTTTCCCAATAAGCCACATGGTGGCTGTGTAAGTATATGGCAGTTCCTATGGGGGTTATTTTATTCAGTATCATCAGAAAGAGGTTTTTCTCATTTATATTTCTGTATCTTGGTTCCCATGTACTGTAATCCCAGTTGTAAATACAATCCATCTAGTTATAACAAAACGTCTTTGTAGAGCACACATAGTCTTTGTTTCAGGGCCTGATGTTAGAGGAGTATAAAGGCTACATTCAAGGCACTCCAGCCTGCAGCTGGAAAAATGGCTGGAAAATTACTTCCTGGCCCACAGCCAGCACTAAGTTTGCTCAGGACATAATGCAATCTGGGACGCGCAAGGCTCTGATCCATATCTGGTTTTAAGCTGAAATGGGGAAACCCTGCTACTTCTCTATCTACAATTTGTCACCCGTCACTTACTGACAGCCCAGCACACACTGACCACATTGCTGGTCAGCATCTTGAGGGCATCCATGTGGCCATCCCAGGGCCATGTCTCACCCTAGGGCCCCTCACCAGACCTGGTCCTGACCCTTCCCCGCGGAACCCTGACCCTCGCCCGACCCAGCCTCAGCCTGGACTGGCCCTGGCTGCCAGCCCCTGCCATCACCCACCATGGGGAGCCCCTGACACCCCCAGGGAGTCCCCAGCCCCAGGGAGGCCCTGACATCACCATGCTTAGTCCTTTTGTGAGGCTCGTCAGGTTGTAAATAAAATGACTTATAAAACAAGCCATTTTTACCTATTTCTTAGAGTACCTATGAAATCACTACCTGAAAGTTGAACACATTTCAACTCCTTGTAGCCCAAAGACATGGAAAATTATCAATTCCAAACCAAAATTCAATTGGTTATATTTCCAGAGAAATGGGCAAAACAAAACAGGAGAGGGGAGGTCTCATCCTAATATATCCTCATGGTTAGAAGCATCACCTGGTTTGTGGGAGCTTATGTTTTAATCAAATAATGGAGATTACTATAACCCCTCTGCAAACAGCTGGGCCTAACCAATAGGCTGTAGGACACACTATGGGGTATCTCTTGTGGGCCTTTCTAGTAGTCTTTACTTATTCATTGAAGCAGAGATCACAGTCCAGCTGGTCTGTTGGCTCTTGTTTCCTCTGTTCACGCTCTAAGGCTAATGTTCTAACCATTGGGCTAGAGGGTTGATGAATGTCGGCATCTCCTCAGCTTTGGGGAATAGAGATCTGGTTTTATTAAAATATAGCCCTCTCTTGGGCCCAATGGGTCTTCATGCATTGAAACTAATCCTGAAAAGGGACTAGCACATAGGACATACACAATTCATTGGCCAAGCACAACCCCTTTCAGCAAGGGGATACAAAGTGGCCTGGAGACAATAATGCAGTGATTTTACACAGAGGGGAAATCCTGTACAGCAGAAAAGGCCACCTCCATCTCCTGTCTCCTGCCAGCCCCCCAGAAGCAGGGGTGGTCAGGCCTCCATCCCCTTGTTAGAGTGTGACACCAGCAGCTGGGGCACCAGCACACAGGAGTGCCCCAAAGAGTGCTGTGTTTCATGTTTAACACCTGAATGGACTGTGGAGAAAGCAAGTGTGACTTCGGTTTGAGTCTTGTCCTACAAACACTGAGCTGGAGACACAGCCCCGAAGCTGTCCCTTCTCCAGGCTGACCCAGCCCAGCTCCCCCAGCCTCTCCTCACTGGGCAAGTGCTCCAGCCCCCACCACCCTGGGGGACCTCCCCTGCACTTGTTCTCTTTTCTTTCTTGCATTCTTGAGTTTTTCCCCTTTGCCGTGCTGAAGGTCCTCTTTGGCATCATGCAATGCATTTTGGGAGCTGAAAAGAAGCTGTGGCACTGTACTAGTGAAGTAATCATGCTCACACTGTGGTAGCAGCAACAGCAGCACAGGAATTATGGCTTAATGGGGGCTTAAACCATTGTCTTTCCCTGTTTCCCACAATACACAGTGCAGGGTCACATCCTGAGCTCACCACCAGAAAAAGCCCGAGAAGGATGTTTCCCACTGCCCCCACCACACACTCCCCTCCCTTCAATTCACATTGGGACTGAGGCTGCAGGTTCCCAACACCATGAAAGGCTTCACCCTGACATTAAATTTTAGGAAGATGGAAAGATCACAGAATAAATGTCATAAATAAATCAAAACCCACTACAAAGCATGAGAAATAATTGGAAGTAGAAATCAAAGGCAGGTCAAAGGACAGGGAAGAGGAAGCCTCTTCTCTTCTGCACTGAGCAAATTATATGAGAGTGAATTACCACTTAAAATAGTTTAGATGATAGAGCAAAAACAGCACTAACAAATATCTAGGTCACTAAGGCAGAGATCTGCTTTAGAATAATCTAAAATTTAACTGCATTCATGACTCCAGGCCACATTGTAGCACCTACCTTTACACAAGCATTGAAAACACCTGAAGAAAACTGCTACTTGTGTGTGTGTGTTTGGTGATGGGAAGAGACATCTGTGTCCCAGGAGGGGATTCTGAGCCCTTAATGTTACATTGTACACCCATCATTACACTTGCAGATGAAATCGGTGTCTGAGCACTACCCGGAAACCTGCCTGTCCGGTGGACTCCTATGCCTGTAGAGATGTGCAAGCGAGCTCCAGCTACAGAAGGAGCTAGCCTCAGTGGAGCCTCTCAGTATCTACACACTACACACGCATAACCACAGGGAGAGAGACATGTCCATGTAGACAATGCAAAAACAAGAGGGAAGGACACAGTAAAAAAGTTCTGCATGTGTAAGAAGTGCCTCCTCCTTGAAATGCTTCAACTTCTAGTTTCACAACTCAATAACGGTAGTGTCCTCTCTCACAGCAAGAGATGGTCAGGTAATGCCAGGCTGATGTGAACACTGCCACCTATATTTAGCTCTGTAATATGAGTGGCGTGAGTGGCAATATCAACTGATGGTTGCGTGTGCTCCAGTGCTCAAGCACCTCAGAGAAGCATTGTCTCCTCCAATCCTTCTTATCGATCCATTTAATGCTGGAAAGCTAAGACAAATATTAGAAGTTTCTAGTTCAGAAAAAAATTACTAATGTGACTGAGAAGCACCGACACTTGCTTTTTGAAAACTAGCTCCACATTCCCTTCCTCTATGGATGAGTCCTCTCTGATGTTAATATACAAAATTTTAAACCAGCTCAGATTGCCAAGAAGGAGTAATTGATAGGGAAGTGGGGTCACAAACAAGCAGGAAAAATCTTTGTAGGAGGTGGAAGCAAGCAACCTCAGTGGGGTTTTTCCCAATTTCCCAGACTCAGAGCTAATTCTGACTAAGCAGAACTCTTGTTTCTGAAGGAACTAACTTAGTAAAAAACTCAAAATGTGTCTATTTTTTCAACTATTCACTCTTTGCACTCCAGTAAGAGGCTTTTGGTAATTAACCAGCAGGTAAAAAAAACCAAACAGTGGTATTTCAATATATCATTTAAATGAAAAAGTTCTGGTCTAAGGCCAAGAGCTTAAGGACAGTGCAATTTGCAAGCTCACTTACTACGATGAATATATATTTTTCCTATTATTCTTGCTTATTGTTTCAGCTCTGATGGGGCCAACCCTAGCTGAACCCTAGCCAGGTTGCTGTATTGGGACTTCAAGGACAGACACGTGAGTTTCTTCTTCTCTTGGTCTACCTGGTCTATGTCCCATCCTTGGCACCTCTGACACAATTCTTAGATAAAATATGGATATCTGTTATCTCATCACAGAAATGGGCCTAAATGGCCCCTAGGCTGTCCTAGCCTGTCCTAAGCTTCCAGACACCACAGTGATTTAAACACACTGAATTCCTTAAATCTAGCCTGCAGCATGCTGGAATTACATGTTACTCTTCAGTGATACTGGACAGATGAAAGTTAACAGATGCCCAAGATGTATATGGGTTTCTAAATACAATTATCCTCTACTTCAGTTAGCACAGGAAGGATACAGAACTAGACAAAATAATAAACACACATCCCTCTGTTTCCTTCCCCTGATTTTTTTTTTGATATGTCAGAATCTTTTGGTCTTTTCTGTCTGAACTGTGTGTGATTTGAGGTGGTAGTTGTTCTTTGGATCCTTTTTTGAATACTCTTGAATCTCTCTGTCTCTCTCTCTCCTCTTTACACAGCCATTTTTCTACTTCCTTGGCTAATCCTACTTTAAGAGAAGCATTACCTTCTCTCCTGCAGAAAGTCCTCAGGTTTGAAATCACTTTTAGTTAAAGGGTTGCAAAATGACATCTAATTCCTTTGTTCTGCCTCAGGGAGAATTTTCACTGCTCTAAGCTCCAGCTCCCTGAAAAGAAGTCAGACAAAACTTACCCTGGCAAGCTTTAGCTATTGGATTGCCCCATTTAGTTTCACTTCAATGAGATTTCCTCAGGTTAATGACTTTCCATTATTAAAGCTGTGTCATCATCCCATTGAATTTCAGCTGAATATGGCAGTAGAAAGACAGTGGTGAAGGCACCCAGCACTACCTTCACTAAGGAGTTTGAAATCTCACATAGATGCTCCTAATTTAAATTAGAATGCATAAACTTTGCATCAACCGTCTCCTCCAGCTTGTCATAGTTACTAATAATTTATTTTGTGCTTTTAAAAAGTCCAATCTTTACCACAGCAACAAAACAAGAAGGCCATCGCCATACCTACCTATTGCTAAACTCAGTTATACAGACATGTTGTGGTCTAATTAAACCTGTGGGTGCCATGCTCCAGCACTGATCTGGGATGATACTGAGCTCAGGAGCCCAGCACATGATGGGATGACTCAGCCCAGGCCAAATACTCAGCTAATGGTAGGTGCAGCTTGCGTTTGTTTGATCTTTGATAAAGTGTTTCACATCATTTTTCAATCACATGATGACAACAAGGCCATTCTAAGCAGCACCAGGTACTTTTTGAAATACGAGATTCTGCAAATCTTGAAAGTAGATTAATTACTTTCGCTTTGGGAGAGGAAGAATACAGCTACAGTAAACTACCTATGGCTGGGAGGGAGAGGTCAAAGGGGTAAAAGAGATAAAGCACTCTCTTTTAATGATATTTTCCTGCGAAGTCAACAGTACATTTTTATATCATGGTTCAAACATAACAGCAAGGAAGGGGCATAATCCAGACTACTAGTGACTTTAAAAGGATGTGACACCATGAACTGAATTGCAGTTTTAGTGGTGATGACATTTATTACTTTGGATTTGTAAATTGATGAAAGTTGCTCCAATTATTAATATGATAGTACAGTTTTGTGGACAAAAAATCATATGAAACATTGCAAAAACCTCAGTTCAGAACAGCTAAATCTGCCTTCAAAAACCAAACAGTTGGAATGGTTTTCAAATAGTTCTGTTGATAGCCTTGTAAAAAAATCGCTGGAGATAATGATGGATGTTTGTAATTTTACCTGTTGCAAATTATCTTAGTGCAACACCTTGAGACGCCAGTTGAGATCACAGCACTGAGCTGAAATGACAGTAAAAAGGAACTATCACCCCAAAACCATGCAGTTCAAATAGAAAATAGCCTGGAAGGAGAAAGGCAGTCACTCAGGGATGTGTGGTAATGAATTCCAACTGTACTTCTCTGACAAGCTACATTCCCCTCTTTCTGCTGTGCTGAAAAAAAATCTGGTTTGTGATATTTCTTCTTTCAAATATTCTGACAAGGTTTGTTTTTACAGATCTTGCTTAATTGTTGTGATTATTATTATTATTATTATTATTATTATTATTGTTGTTGTTGCTGTTGTTGTTGCTGTTGTTATTTCTGGAATGGGCATATTTTTCATCTCTTTTTTATACTATAATCAAACCTCAATAGAACAAAAGAAAATGCAATACTTTGAAGGAGGGATGAAGGGAGCTGTTTTGAAATGGCAAATGTTTTAAATATTACATTTCAAAAACAATAAGGAAAAATGCCATGTAAAAGTTCACTTTTTACCCCAGAATTGTATAAAAACAGACACATAAAGCAGAATAATACGTATTTTAGAGCTTTGTCAATAACAAAAATAAAAAAAACCACAACAATTACATCTATTTGTAAAGAATAAATAACTGATGACAGTCTCATTTATGTTTAGGTTATTTTAATTTGAAATTATCTTTGAAATCCATAAAAAAGGCAGAACCAGAAAGGATATACTAACCATCTCCTCACTGTAGTATAACAGGCTTACTGTGGGGCTGTAATAGAATAATCCATTTTTTTGTGGGGAAAAAGAAAAAGCAAACAAAAAAAAAAGTGGTAAAGCGGATCTATTTTTGAGTAGTAACCAAACCTATCATTTACAAGTCTGTCTGTGTGTATGTGGAGGGAATATTTCATGTCATAGATACCACATTAATTAAAATTGTTAAATCAATGAAAAAATAATTTCTCCACTTTTTCAACTATCGCATGTGAAGTGTTCAGTGCATACTGGAAACGCATTTTGTTTGCTTGTTTGCTTCAGCAGATGTGGTGGAGATAAGAAAAATACAGCAGAAAGATTAAAGACATCTATGCTACCCTCCCAAGGTCTCCTCTACTGCTTTTATTAACTGCTCTGTTAAACTGGCAAAAAATGGTTTAGGAGCTTAATGGAAATGGCTTTCCATAATTGCTCTTCTCTAAACTTCCTCTTACTTGAAGTCTAAATAATTTGGAGTGAGAGGAGATTAGAGGCAAGTCATAGGTTCAGGATTATGAGATTATCAGGGCATCTGTGAGAGGGTATAATCCTCAACAGTGCCCTGCAGGGGAGATTTCTCTCTCGCTGCTCTATATGACCACACTGAATCCTTTGGGCTCTCTCCCCGGATTGAGCTCAGGCGTTTCTGCAGGTCCCATGAGGCAACTGACTTCTGTAGCAAGGCCCCAGCACAGTGCATCCACCTGACTAATAAACAAATCACAGCAATAAACCAAACTACATGGGAAACAATATAAACAAAAGCAGGAGTCCCGCTATTTGTGTGTGCGTGTGCAATGGCCATGCCTGTAATGTCAGATTCATTTACATGCTTTTGGACATGACAAAGTCTCATTACATTTTTTTTTTCCTATTGGGTGTAGTAATTAAAAACTACCTGCTTAGCTTTACTTTGCATATAGCCGCTTGACTGATCAAACTCATAAAATTTACCAACCGCAGTCTATCAGCAATAAAACAAAACTGGTGAGTCATAGTTCAAAATACCATGGTTTCAAACTCAAATATGGGACACGAAAACCAGAGGGCGTGGAAAGAATGGTTCCTTTATTATAGGCTCTGTCCTTTGCCTCTGATGTGGTTGGTTTTTCCACAGCTCAGCAAACCAAACCTGCCCTAAATGGACCCTGAGAATGCCCCTCCCTGACAAGAGCGAGCATACCAGGCGGGACAGGGGACAGGGCTGAAATGTAATCAAGGTGGCTGTGACGAGACTGGGTGGTTCAGAAAGAAACACAGAGCTGCTCGCCTGACCTTCAGCCCAGACGCGGCATATCTGGTACAAAGATCCCTGAATTAGTTTTAAACAAGCTTGCTTGGATGCAGAATCAGCCCTAACATGGAAATGTAGAGTTCCCTGGGATGCTTACCACTCTATAACTTAAAAAGAAGTTAAAAATTATTTTGAATTTTGAAGCAGAAGATTAAGGCCCGCGGCAACACACACTGGGAACAAGCTATGATGTGTCCCATCTCAACTGCTAGCGGTGCTAAGTATTATCTTGGATCATGCAATACAGCAGAACCAGATGGGATGCGTCACCGTAAGTGCATAGCAAAAAGCAAACAAAGGGGCTTGGAAAAAGGGGAGAAAATATGCAGGATCTGACCAGCATCTGTGGTTCTGCTTTCTTGCAAAACTATCAGATGTTGAACTATAAAAGAGAAAAAAAAAAAGAGTTATATCTTTACTGTAGAAAGAGTAAGAGGTCAGGCAGCCCACAACTATGTAGGTGTATCAAAATCATCCAGGCTCCAAAATGCACATTCCTTTCACCAGTGGCTCATGTCTGGAAACACTACACTACGCAAAGTTCTAGCCTTATGAATATTATTACCTCTTTACTGCTTGTGCATGAGAAAAGAATACATTTTGGTCCTGTTGTAATTTTATTTACCCCAAGGCCTGACTGTGCAGAATGCACTGCAATCCCCATCCAGCACTGACAGATTTGCAAAGGGTCAAATCCTCCTCAAATTCTTAGGGAAACAAAACACATTGCCTGCTGTTCTTCTCTTTGCTTTTTAGTCACATAGTGTCTCTTCTGCTCTCTATTTTTTCTCTCCCGTTGTTGACTCAGGCTTGTGCCCTGCCTTCATAAAGATGTTACCCTCTCACGTCCCTATCTCCTAACACTCTTTATCAGCAACAAACAGAATTTTGCTGAACTCAAACTGTGATAGAAACAATAGTAGTTTTCATGTAGGAGTTTAGGGTATTTTCTGCCTCAGAGACAATCTTTGTCAGAGAAGGGAGAATGGTCCTAAAATTTTTGCCATGAATAATTCAATACTTTTACTCCATTTTCTCTGAACTGCCACAGGGTGTTTAGTTTTGATGTTCAGATTAACCATATAAAAATAAACCAGTTCTCAGTGGATTAATGAAATCAACACCACTGAATGAAATTCCAGACCCTGATCTGGTTTTTTTTAAGATGGTGGAAGATTTTCCAATGGCTTCTTGTGGCTTCTATTCCGTGCAACATTAGACATTAAAATGCAGTTGGACTGTAAAATCTTTAAGACAGAAATACCCTCTTTCTGTGTGACTAATAGAAACTGACCATGACCCTCAGTCTTCATTTGGCTCCTGTTCCAGAACAGACCGTATGAGTAAGGAGAGGCCTAGACACACACACAGTCATAGGATTAGTAACTTGGTCAGAAAACCCTTCATAGCAAAGGAAATCTTGCAAAGGCTAAGTATGAAATACCACATGTGATATTATAACTTATTTATTTTTTTAAGACTGAAACTCTTCAAGCAGGATGTGTAGATTGCCCATCAGCACTGAGAAGGGAAGTTATCTGCAATGTTCCCTCTATTACTAGCACAGGTGAAGTGGAGGTATGTGGGTGAATCTAATTTTTCTGTTATGTCTTGTGTATATAGGAAAAATGGCCAGGTATAAAGAGTCCGCTCATTCATTTTCTTCTTACACCTATGACTATTCCATCCATCCACTTAGAACAGCATCTCCTTTCAGTCATGGATTTAGTACACAGCGACAGCAGAAGCTGTGCTGTAGATCAGTTCCAGATATTTTCATCGGTGTCATCTGGTCACCATGAAAAAAAGGTTTCTAGTGTACTCGTTTACATTACGCTCAGGATGAACAGAGCTTTTCTCTGCCACTACAGATGGTAGAAAATGCTGGCCAGCTGAACAGTTCTAGTTCCTGCACAGTTTGGTTCATCTGAGAGTACTTGCCTTGGGAATAGAGGCCTTTGCTCTTTGCATTTGGAAATAATTCTTGAATTTGCGATAGCGCCATCTGTTTCTACATAACGTCATTCTCCTAATGGGCATGAACAAATTATTTCTGCTTGATTTCCACAGGTCAGCTCTGAATTTACATAGGTGATGAGATAGGATGCATTATTATGCATAAATATCTGTACCTACAAGTCTTCATTATGGAGCAGAAACCAGCTGAAAGGTGATATTATTTCCATTTGAAAAAATTACTGTTGATTGCTCAAAGGAAGTGCAGTGATTTCTGAGGAAGTGATCATTTGAGTGCATTCTAGAAAACATCTCTGAACAGTATCTCCAACTACTGTGTGTTTTGAATCACATTTTAGAATATAATCATCAGATAGACTGTAGTGAGAGTACTCCAGAATACTTGGGTTCCTATATATGCAGCATATGTATAATAATTTACCAGATAAATCATTAACATGCAATCATTTCTCTGTCATATAAGAAGGTCAAGTGGCTAAACTAATCCAGTTAGTCTAAGGACCTGTTTTCTCTGATACTGGGCCAGAGACTGGTTTTTCAAAGAACAGCTGAGATGGAGAGTTCCCATCTTCTGCACTTCCCCTCTTTTGGTGTTGTACCTGATCTATGTCCATCTGTATTTCAAAAGATGCGTACATTTTAGGTATATGAGAGAGAGAACATCTGACAGCAGGATAAGAACAGGACATATGACTCTTGAGAGAGTATGTGACCCAGCCTGCACAAATGATTTGGCATTACTAACCTAAAGGACTGTAACTGGTCCTTTTTCCAAGCGACTACAGTTTTTTTTCTAACCATATCACAATGTTTCCTACTTGGATCAGTTTCCCAGCTTGCAACATCCTGTAGCCTTGCCCCCATTTTAGAGCACACCTACCTAATTGTGCTCAATATCTTGTTCTTATTTTTATCTTGTTGGAAAAAAATGTCCTCATGTGTACTTAGATTTGTACTGATGGAGTACCTGCCTATGTTTTTGCTTGGTAGAAGGTTTCCTCCTTAAAACTGAATTATAAATGTAGAGGGATAGTGATGGATTTCATCCATCACTGAAATAGATCCCCTTTGTAAATACAATATAAGAAACAAAAGTGCACTTGGAAAGGAAAATGAAAAGTGTACTCGACTGATAGCGTACTCGACTGATAGGGAAATGTAATGAGATAGCCAAGTGACGTGAAAAAAAAAATCTGGAGCCCTCAGCACATGAAAGACATGGACCTGTTGGAGTGGGTCCAGAGTAGGGCCATGAAGGTGATCAGAGGGCTGGAGCACCTCTCCTGCGAGGACAGGCTGAGAGAGTTGGGGTTGTTCAGCCTGGAGAAGGCTCCATGTAGACCTTATTGTAACCTTTCAGTACTTAAAGGGGGCTTATAAGAAAGATGGGGACAGACTTTTTAGTAGGGCCTGTTGCAATAGAACAAGGGGTAATGACCTTAAAGTAAAAGGGAGTAGATTTAGACTAGATAGAAGAAAGAAATTTTTTTATGCTGAGGGTGGTGAAACAGTGGCACAGGTTGCCCAGAGAGGTGGTAGCTGCCCCATCCCTGGAAACATTCAAGGTCAGGTTGGACGGAGCTCTGAGCAACCTGATCTAGTTGAAGATGTCCCTGCTTATGGCAGGAGAGTTGGACTGGATGACCTTTGAAGATCCCTCCCAACCCAAACTATTTTTTGATTCTATGATTCTATGATCTTATTGCCTGTTTCTTTTCTTCAGGTAAGAGAAAATTGGGTTGCTCTAACGCCAAGGGTACAGTTATATTCTTAATTATAATATTATGACCAAGTATGGGTAGGAAAATACATCCACAGTCTATAGCCTCAAGATAAATCAGTCCAATTAAAAGCAGGACTAAGAAAGACAGGACTGTACTGTAATAAAGAACTCCATGAGAAGCTTGGGTTTGCTATTACAGACCTTGTCTGTCCTCTGATTGATAAGATCTGTTAGTACAAATGTGTTATGGCAGTAAGACATAAACTATCATTGGTCAATTGACTTTTCATAGCCTTTCTGCAACTAAATATATCCATCTATAAAAAGGCAGGCACCTGGCCTGGTCAGTGGAGAGAGACAGGCACTTCTAAAAGATATTCACTATCTCCTCAGTCAGTGGTTAAACACAAAGGGAGATGAAACCTGCCTTCCTGGTCTCTACTACAGTATAAAGGTTCATGGTGACTTCTCCAAAGAGGGTTGGTGTAGGAGAACTCCACCTTTGACAATGAAAAAAACCTCTGAAGTTTTTTAAAGGCTATTTACCATTAGACGTTTGATCCTTCACCACCACAGGAGACAAAGCTCTTTGACTGGTGGTGATATAGGAGGGAAATTGTGTACAAGACAACGAGAGGGAATTGGAAACAAGGGTGTAGCAAAGCAAGCTACAGTCAGTGCCAGGGTAGAAGGCCACGGGGCTGAAGGCTGCAAAGACAGAAGGAGGCAGACCAGGAACTATCAGTCAAACAGGCACTGAGTGGGCTCCTTTCTGTTGATCTACACCCTGCTGACTCTGCTGCGTTAGACAAAGGAAAACATTTCATTCCACAGATTTTCGTCAGTCTGTCGTTAGCTCCCAATTTAACCTACAAATTGGGGAAAATGAAGCACCCAAAGCATCCCCAACCCTAGACTTCTACTCCTCCCTTGATTCCTAACATGCAACTAGGCAAAGATATTTCTTAGTATTGTCCCTTTTTAATGACAATTAATAACATAAGGAAGCAGAACCACGGGACATCTTTAACAAACTATATAAAATTGTTTGCATAATTGTAGCCCTGATAAAAATGGATTCATCTTACTGAATGTATATCTCAGAGTGTTTCCAATGCTTTTCTTCTAATGGATGTTTTCTCAGGCCTCTACTGTTGTTGAAGCCTTACTAAATTAGTCATCCTCCTTGACTCCATTAAAAACACTTGTACAGTCTGATTTTAGAAACTTTTAACTTTTCCTCTTCTTCTTCTCTGGGGAACTCCTCCTTCAGCCATAACCAAACTCACTTGCTTCAGCCAGGTTGATGGTAAGTGGACAAAGCAAAGCTGTTCCAGCCTTCACATGGGCCCAGTAAGAAACCTGGGTCTCCTCTCCGCAGGCCCTTCCAAGCCAGTACTAGGTCCTGCCACTCAACCTAACATTTTTTCCTTTAGGGACTTTTTGAAATCACTCTGCAAAATATATATTTTTTATTTTAAGGCTGCCTTTCAAAATAAAAACAAAGTGAAAAGGACTGCTCAAAAGTTAATGTAAGCCATATTTCCACACTTTTGCTGAGACCAGCCATTTCCTCAGAAGTGGAGTCCTGCAATTTCCTCAAGGTTTGTCCCTCCTTCCTCTGAGGCAACAGTTTCCCCTTTGGAAAAATCAGTCATTAGGCTGGATTTCACTATTGGGTGAAATTTGGTCAAATTTGATTCTTCATATCCAATCCCTAAAGAAATCATTTACAAGTGAGTGAATAAACGCAGACAGAGATGAGCCCAAATTGCTAAAAAAGTCACTTCATCCCACATGTGCAGTTCCCTTTTCTTTGTATCTCAGTTCGTATGGATTTAAACTCTCATGCCCTTGCAGAGTCGAAGTCCTGCTGCCAATGCAACTCATTAGCACTCCTGCAAGGTTCACCCCTAACACAACCATTCCCAGGGAAGTGGTAGGACAAAAGTCTGGAAGAGGTCTCCACGACATGCTATGGTTGATCCTTCCCTGTCCCCCACTCCCCTGTCTTTCTCTTGACTGCTGAGCTGACAGTTCCCGCATACTACCTCTAAAGTTAAATGTCCAGTGTAGTTGGAGGGGGAAAGAGTGAGCTTGTCCATATCAGAGGGAAGGAAAGAATATAAATTGAGTCCTATCGGACATACAAAAAAAGAGAAAAAAAAAACAAGAAAAAAAAGAAAACAGAAATAAACAACAGCCCTCCATGCAAACTAACAGCTGAGTGGGCTTCAAGCTGACCCAGTCAGACTCCTTGCTTTATCAATAAATTGCATTATCTCTGCCTTGATTATTTCCACTCCAGAGGGTATCTGCAAGGTTATCAAGACCCAAGTGACTTAATAAGATCACAAAAAGATACAGCTGATAATTGTTTTCTGACAGGTTTATGTCCGCAACTGATGCGTCTTTTAAGGGTTTGATATTTTTGCAGACAAGTCTAAGGAGAAACATATGTTGTGCCTTATCACATGTGGAGTCTTGGGTGGTGTGGGGGAGAGGCAGAGGGGGAGGTGGCATTGATTTGAAGCAAGGAAGCCCCTTCTTGTCACTCAGCTTTGAGAGCTTCTTAGTCCCTTGTTAAATGCACTGATAAATGCATATCTCAGTGAAGTTCCAGGAGGACTACTTCATGTTAGGAGATTTTATTTTACAGATTGCCCTCTAGACAAGAGAAATCTGATTTCTGAACCTACACAAAGGGCTCACTGTGCTTTGTGGGTGTATTGATCTGGCAGCACTACAGCAGCTGTGAGCTTAAATGTCTGTGCTGCCGGCATAATCAGAAACATGCTACATACAGGATGCAGCAGGCTTCAAGAGCTTAACAAGCCAGATAGGGGGCCTGTCGATTCCTTTCAGGGCTAACAGCAGGGTAAAGAAGCGGTATACATGGGGAACTACCAAAGCTATTGCAACAAAAAAGAGACGAGGAAATGACTAAAGAAAATTAAAAACCACAAGAAAATCACTGGAAGATGTACAGTATCAGCTTATCCACCTATCGTGCAGATATGTTAGCATTACAGTACCCACGCAAATCCAATATGCAGCCCAATTACAGTCGCAAACCCAAAAACCTCCTTTCAAAACGTCTGGGTGTTATCGTTGTACTATGTTTACCTTTCTCATATTTTCCAGCAGTCATGAAGTCCTCCTATGTTGAGCAAAGCTTTTTATGGTAGGAAAGAATCTGCTTTGTTATTCTTAATGTTTTTCAAGCATCTTTCATCATAATAGAACATCATACTTTTGGCTTGTGGATACGTTTATATATTATTTTTATCTTGTTTTCAGTACATATAGGTTCTCTCCTAATGGCTTTCTGGTAAATGCATGAGCTGACTTTCCACAGTTTGCATCTTGATACAATACTTGTACCTGATATTTTCTGAAATGATGGGTTTTGTTCAGACAATAACAGAGCGCACAAAAGAAAGGTAGCGCTGGTGGTTTATAGCATGTGGACTTGGCTTTGAGGTTAGCAAGTCATTAACATATGGTCTATTCTTGCAAATGCTCACACACAGAGCACCTTCAGGCATGCGAGGAAGCACAATGAACTGGGAGCACTTCCTCCCCATGACTTTGCAGAATGCCTCTCGGTTGTTTTTTTTTTTCCAGAGACACACCATGGAGATAGAGGCTGAAAACCTCTCAGCTGCTCAGCGTTAACACTGCTGGAACGGTGAAGTGGGCTTTTGTTTGCTCCCTATGCTTGTTATTTGTGAGTCATGTAAAAAGCACAGTAATCTCAGTTCTGCTTTCTCTTCAGTGTGAGTTTTCTAAGTGTTCACTAAGCATGCTTTGTTAGGCAGCTACCCCCACTACACTTTCATAATGCTCAGAATCAATCAGACTTTTAAACCAGCTTTTATTTGTCTTTCTTGTATGTAGTTAAATGTAGAAACTACTTTCATAATTTTTAATTAATGGAAAAGAAAGGTTCAGAGGACAATTAAATTTAAACGGAGGGTGGGAGCAAGTAGCCCTGACCACAGTAGTAATATCTGGAAACAAACAATTATCTCTCTTGGTTGGTGTGCAATTTCTACAGAAAGTACCTACCACTGAAAATCCTCTTTAATGCATCATTCTTCTCTGATGGCTGGTTCATAGGAAGCATCCATTAACAGGAACACTGAATCTTACTCATCCAGGAGCACCAAGATTAATCAGACCTAACTATGTACTAGAAATACATCATCCCACTATCTTTATTTTGGTAATTAAGAATTTAGAAATGTAGATGTATTAAGCAATTTAGAAAGATAGATGTATTCACCACACAGCTAAATAAACCATTCACATATTCATGGAATAGCCTACCTTCACTCTGAAACATACATATGAGTCATTTTAAAATGTATTTTCAAGCCTTAGGTGTCAAAATTGTGGCTGTCAGCCACAGAGCTCTTCTGAGCTAACAGAGACTTGTCCAGTAAGCTGCAGAGCCCACAAAGCCAAGTCACTAAAATTTTCTGTTCTCTAGTTATTCAGATGGAAAATGTGGCCACTATTAAAGACTCATTCTTTAATGGGTAAAGCATGGGTAAGGCAGAGGGCTCCAGAGCTCCACGAGTCCTTTCTCAGGAACCACCATATCTAGAACTAATTCAGACAGCCCTGAACATGCCAAGTGTGCCTTCGCTTTGCGTCGTTTCTACCTCAGAAGCTGGATACCACAAATTCAATTCTTCCAACCAAGAGCTAGAGAAGGGTGGCAAAGTCATGGGATTTCTTCATAGCTTTGGTATCAGAGAACTCACAACCTAGGGTTGTGAGTCTTCCTCCTGCCTGCAGGTAGGGTCTTCCTCCAAAGATGAACCTGTATGCCTTCATCAACTCAGTATGGAAGCCGGACACTTGCTTCAGGAGGACTGTTTCATGAGACAGCAAAAATGCAGGTGGACTCGATCTCATTCCAAGTTCTACTTTACTTCTGCTAATGGAAAAGTAGTGTTAGCTACAGAAAAAAACCATACTCTCACTCATTCCCATACTACATCTAGGTTTTGGTCAGAGGCAATGGATGCAACCTTTCTTATTGCAGAAGTGTACGAAACACTGGTTCAGAGTCGGGCACGGTTGTGCTGCTGGTGGGCAGCTAAACTGTACTGCAGTCTCTCCTCTCCCATGAGACTGGAGTACAAGTAGCACTAGGCAGGGCTAATGGTGGGATGGCTCCAGCCCTCTCACTTTTTCCATTTCCCTCTGATAAGCCTGAAGCAATGCAATTGTAATAGGTACCTATTTACTTAACACGCCGTTTCATCTGCTGCCTTCTCCTTTTCTATTCCGCTCACTGCCTTCCATCTCTCACTACATGTTGAAATCACTAGGTCATTGAGAGAAGGACCGATATCTATTTTGTATTTATAACATCTAGTACTGTGAGGTGTTAAATGGCATCTGTAGGCACTTTCAAAAAAACAAGCAAGTAATATAATGCCTTTTGAGCAATTACTGTGGCAGTGTTAATACGTATTTGCCCCATTGGACAAAATGATGCTTACAGAGCAAATGCAATTCACTGTGTAACGTGAATGGTGGTAAATCAAACTAAGAGGAGATGAATATTTCAACTTGCTTAATCTTAGTGACTCAAAACAACTTAAGTCTGCTCAGCTTTCACTACAGTTGCTGGAAATTATTCGGGTTGCTTTCTACCTCTTCTCCAGTTTTCTCTTATGACTGAAATACCATTGATCCCAGTGCAGCCGGTAACAATGAAGGCTCAGTTGCACTGTACTGACACACAGACTTACTCCAATTGGGAATTAAAGCATATAACAACCCGATTAACCTTAATAACACATATCTTTATGTATAAGAAGCGCTTTAAAGGTCTGACCTAGATCTGGAACCCGACTCTAATATTTAAGGAGGCATTTCAAATCTTGAAATCAGGGACATCTTTCAAATCATTGAGAAATGCAATGCCTGTGTCCTAGATAATAACTTAAGAAAATAATTGGGATTTGTTTTTTCAATTCGATACTATCAGGAAAGAGTTGCATTTGGGACAATGTAAAATGGGAAAATTCACAGGCTGGTCCAATCTGTGGGGCCTAACTTCACACCTGTGAATGCAGCTGTAGCAAGAGATTGTCCTTGGATTCAAACACAGGTTTGACACCCATATTGCCTGATACTTCAAGCAACTAGATCTAAAACATCACATGAGAGAACACCGTGACTGGATGCATTTATGACAGCGGCTACAAATACCTGAACAGAATAAAAAAGATTGATGAACAAACTTCTCTGTTTCGCTATGACTATTGCAAGATATACAAATATGGAGGCAGTGAAAGGGATTTATCCAATAATATTTTCTTTAAGTGATATCTTTAGCACATACATTCAATAGAGTAAAGGTGCTGTCCACTAAACGTGTTTTAAATCTTGTTCTGCAGTGATCTGCAGATATACATCTACCCTAAAGTATGGTCTGTAGTTATCAGCCTTTTAAATGACAGACATTCACAGACAGAGGGCAAAAGCAGGATATTTCTTTATTTCTTCTTTATTCCTTCCCTAGACCAGGCAAAGCACTTCTAAAAGGAAAAGGTAAAAATCCTTATTTGATTCACTAGGATTTAAATGGTTTTCCAGGAGAACAGTTTCCAATCACTATTCTCTATTTGCAGAAATGGGACTATCATTCAGGGGTTGCCCATGATTTCAATCAAAGCTCCAACAGTGACCAGGAAATAAAGGACTTCCAGGGAAAACACTGATATCCTGGGCCAGCCAGTTGCCCTGCAGACTCTGTGTTAGTTTTATATCTGCTTGTTGTTATCTAGGCTTTTTTGGTTCAGGTCTCAGCATCTGTTATTTTCCCGCACAAGCACATATTAAACTCTTCCTCTTATAATATTTAAGGGAAGATTCTTGCCTTCCAAAGCTTTCTCAACGTTGCAACTCAGCTACATACAAAATATCAGACAAAGCTGAAGATGGTGCTCTTAAGTCTTTGGCAGTTTTTATCATGGCCTTCCAGATCAGCAGAGCTCAGAGCTTCTTTTTCTTTGCCAAATTTAGGACCTGGTCATAATTGCTTATAACCTATTACAACCCATCAGTTAGGTCATACCTTTTAGGTAGTGGCAGTGATTAGAATTAATCTAAGTTCTGCCCCTTGGGCATTATCCCTGAAGACTTCAGTGAGAACTTGACAGACCCATTAGTTAAAAGTGCAGCCATGGCTTCTTAATATCATTTTGGCTTATTAATTAATGAACCATGTAAATCACGTTCAATATCGTGATGAGTTAGCCTCAAATCAAATCAGTATGGAGGTCAAGGAAGGAAGGTGAATAAGCTCCTGGGTTTTGTAGCCTTTTGGTTATATATGTTTTTTCTTCTCCTTTGACATACCTGACTAGTTCATACAGCCAGCCCTGGCAGGGCTGTCTCTATTAGCATGGAAACAGCATGAATCTCTCCTCACCTCAGAGAAAAGCTAAGAATGACCCCTGAAAAAACCCGCAGAAGTCGCATAACCAGAAACAGAAATGGGAGAAAAAAAAATAGAAAAATTAAGAAGTACAGGTTGCAAATTATCAGACAAATTACAACACAGACTGCTAGGGTTATCACAAGTACAGCACAAGAAGCCATGAGGAGCTCTGAAGGAGTCGCCTGGTTGAGGGGAGCTCCAAGAAGGGTCTGTCCTCCGTCCCACTGCCACAGGAGGGGCACAAGGGGAAGGCAGCCCCCCTGCAAGGGAGGCTGCTAGCTTCTAAAAAGTCTCCTGCCCAAGAGGCTGCTTGCACCCTGTCTCTCCTTGACGCTGCAAAACTTCTGGTGAGAACAGGCTGCGAAGCCAAAAAGGGGACATTACAGGAGTGTGCAAAGTGGGAGCACCTTCACCAGTCCCAAGCAAAGGTAAGCCACAGTGGATAGAAGCAGGCATGTAGGCTGTTGTTGGGTCAATATTTGTTTTCCCTGAATGCATCATTTAATAAATATTTCCCTGGAGTCTGGCTGTTACTGAGTTCCGTCTGGGCACCTTCAGAGGACACAAGTGCAGATGCTGAGTGTGACTCTTGGCTGCCGAAGTGACCCCCACCAGCACCAGGGAACTGCAGCGCAGCCCAGGGGAGGGAGGATCGCGTCGCCGCACCCTGTCTAACGATGCCCCCAGCAAGGCCATAAACCCCAGGGAGCTCAGGGCATCCCTGAGATATCATTAGCTAGGTTAGCCTATATGTAATGAAAGCTTGACTCTTTAGTCTCAAGCCATTGAACAGGGCTATTTCACTAGCATAAATATCTCCACTTTTCTTTTTTTCTTTTTTTTTTCTTTTTTTTTTTTTTTTGAGAGAGAGAGAGAAGAAGTGGTTGAATAACCAGACTGGTATCAAAACCACTGAGTTCTTACACTGTCTTTGCCAACTTGTGTGACTGACAGCATGTCATTTCACTTTTTTGTCTCCATTCTCTTCTAGTACATGAGGATAACAATAGTCCAAGTGGTTTTGAGAGACTAAATTCACTAATGTCCCGAGCCAAAGCCCATTGAAGTAAATGGAAAGGCTCTCAATTACCTCAAAGGGCTTCAGGCCAGACCTTTCTTATTCAGCATTATAAGAAGCATTTGAAAACCCCTTAAACAGTGCCATATGTGTGCAAAGGTATTGGTTATTACAGGACTGAGGAACAAACGTTTCAACTGATACAAGTACACATGAATAATACCTTTTCACAGTCTCATTTTTAGCAATCTTTGCTCCTTCTGAAAAAAACACCGTGTAATACAAATAATGTCAATACTCACAATTGTCTTCAATACTCTATCAGACAAAGCATTTATTCTGTTAACCACAGACTTCTTTTAATTTGCAAAAAATGCAGATTTGGACAGACCTGAAGGTATTGCAGTCATGCACAATAGCTGTCATTCTTCAGCAATTTATGGTCAGTCTTTAAACCTTTGTGACAGGTTTCAGTTGATTGACAGCTTGTGGGCCAGAGCCCCACAAACCCGTTTTAAAGCTCCAAGACAGACTTAATTTTCTCTAATAAGATTAGATGCCGCAGTTCAGGACTGCCTTATGAATAAAAAGCCATCATTTATAATGGTCTATCTACTTTTATGCTCTACAGAGACTGACAAACTTTACTGAAGCTCTGGACTGAGGTCAATAATCTCTTAGATCTGTTGAGGGCCCTTATGGTCACAAAGACCAATCTGATGTCAAGGTCAAGGTCTTTACTGCATCCGGGCAATTTGGTACAGAAGGTCAGCAACAAACCGATGTGCAACAGAGAGAAAGCACCAGTGTTGCAGGAATGATGGTGTTTAACCTTATTCTGTTCAAGCAAGAGCAGGAAAAACCCACAGAGTAGGCAGTTTACGTTGAATAAAACAAAGCTAAAAAGGGAGAAAGGTGCCATTTTGAAAGCACTTGAAAACGGCTAGCATTAAAATCCTGCTCTATGTGATATTTCTCAAATTAAATCATTTTTGCAGGAAAAAAAATGACAATCAGTGACACTAAACCATTTAGATACAATCAAATTATTCACTTAAGTTACAGACCACAGTGAAAAAAATTAAGTCAAATTTGTCAGTGTTTTCTGCAAAAAGGTGTCCTGTTTCTTCAGTATGTAACAACTTTGTGGCAAACTACCTCATTGCTATTAGAAATCTGCAAAATCTGCTTGAAAAGATTTTAAAACAACAGAACAAAGCACTTTCTGTTGAAGTGAAATGTATTATTCAGAACAGCTTGCTTGTCCCTCTGCATTTTCAAAATGATCAACGAATTAGAAAACAAAACAAAAACTATCGTTCATCCAGTCCTAATAAAATAATTGCTTAACGGAGTTGTGCTCGAGGGTTTGGAGTCTCCGGCGGTTACAGAGTATAAAAAGAGAGAAAGTGGGAAAGATAAGGTTGCAGGGGAACTCTAACCCAATAACCCAGACATTTTGCAGGCAGTAAATGCCGAAGTATTATCATAGTAATTGACATCACAAACGCTCCAAGCTAAATATATTGATTGCCAAGGTCAGCATTTTAGGCAGCAACAGCAGACGTCCTCATCCATTAGCCCTGAAATATTGATTTCAGTCAGGAAAATAGAAGCCAGAAAAAGGGAAATACTTGAGCAATAAAATGATCTTTCTCTATCTTTGTCCTCCAGACACGGGAAGAGACGCCCTGTTCAGAGTATGTCAGCACTTACAGGATTGCTGAAGACTCACATGGATTTCCCGTTCCTCAGCCTATTCAACATGCAGTTGTATTCAAAATGGCTAAAATAAGACCACTTCAAATGTAGAAACCAGAAAACAGACAAGGGCATAGCTCTGGCTTTATCTTGCTCGACAGAGCAAGAAGTATCTCAAACCTGCAAGTTTTCTTCTTAATGCCATTAAAGAAGGTACAAAGAAAGTGTTATGTAAATGAAACCTGGTAAGTGCCAAATGCTTAATTATACAGCCAGTACCAACCATTAAGAAAGTCTCCCAAGGCTAAAAACTTTCCGTAAAATTGCTTTCTCAGTGATTATTGCCTCTGGTTTTTAAGCTGTATTACTTAAAATGAAAACCAGTGTGATGAACCACAATAAACTAGATTTTATAAACCTGGACAGAAGTGAAAATTTTTCCCAAACACTTAACTCACAGCATGTATTTTTTTAAGACACAAATAATTGTCTCTGCTTTCTTTGGCAGAGTGTGTTGTTCAGTGCTAATTTATATCACTGGGTGAAACCATGTTGTAAAAAGCTGCTTTATGAGGGTGACTATATATTTTCTAATCCATATCTAGAAGGCAAAGGTAAGCATGATTCTCAGAACAACTGACTCGCCAGGGTTTTTTTTTTTTTTTTTTTTTCCGTAATAACATTCCTTGTTCCCTGCTAGAAATACTTATCTTTGTGCTTTTTTTCTGTCACATGGCAAATTTTCAGGAGGAATGCAGCAAGGCTAGAGTGGAGCCTCAGCAAACCGACTGCTGTATGCATATGGGTTTAGCGGCCAAACTAGCAGGCAGACAAAGTGCACTACGTGAATTTGAATTTGAACAAATAGCTGACATCTGACAAATGAAACCATGCGGCGAGAGCTATAGCAGCCATAACTACAGCAAGCAGTGCACAACTGAAAAGTGATGGTTATATCCCAGGAATCTTGGAACACATAACAGAACAGAGCATGGCTGGAAGTGAAATTGCTGCTTTTCAGTTTGAGGGTATGGTAAGAAAAGGTAGCACATTAAGGGGTTATAGAAAGTAATAACGAGCTTGACTTGACTATTTTTGGTCCCAGTATTTATGTCTGTGAATTATCTGCTGGGACTAGAACAATATACACTTTGCGTGTTTTCTTTTTACTCTAATCCAGTCACAAAATTAGTCCTGCTTCAACATGCTTGTGAACCATTCCATTACAGCTGGGAAACTTTCATTGTAAAGGGAGGTAATAAGTCTCACATTTATTTCTTACATCTCTTTCTTCCTGTAAGTTTCCATTATATGGTAGCAGACTGCATATGCACAATGCAGATATAGCTATTTCCTAGAGAAGAACGCAACAGCTCAGTATGACCACAACTTGGGCAGCAGCAGAGGGAGGAAATTTTTGCCAAGAACACCAGGAAAAAATGCCATGGGAAACAGTAGGTTTACGCAGAGGAAAGACACATTGTTAATGCGAATGACCAATGCAATAAAACACTGAAACATATTCCTTTATCAGTTTATTCCCTTGGGAAAGTGAAGGAGTGAAGCCACTTGTACAAGCAGTTCTAGGGCTCCCAATCTAGCTGAGTCTGTCCTAAGAACTTACTTATTTAGAGAGAGGGAAGGAGGGGCAAGTAGAGGAGACATTACTAAATCCTCTTTTTTTTCAGAGGACGTCAAGCTTCGACGTAATGGTGGAAACAGAATAAATTGAAGATTCTGTCTACAGGGATGGTCACAGGCAGCTCAGTGTCTGCTCCACCTGTGCTCCAAAGCAGACAGGTGCAGGGCAGGAATGATCTGTGCAGTCCCAGTGCCTACACCTGGAGTTGGCTTAGAGCAGAGGTGGAAAAAAAAAACACACAAAGGCACTCATTTACGTGCCAAGACCCAGTTGCAGCTGGTAGCAAGTCGCAATGCCTGGTGCAGAGATGTGGCTGCAGCAGGAGAGGGAAGGGAAGCTCTGCCCTCAGGGAGCAGTCACAGCGCTTTGGCCGGGGCCACGAGCGTAGTGACCAGACTTCAGCTCATCCTTCCTCCATGCCAGAGCCCACCTGCTGTCCCTGCAGATCAGTGCCCGCATTATCTGAACCTGATCTAAAGAGGGGGGAAATTAATGAGACCTTTAATTTCAAGAGGCTTTAGGACAGGCTTTCCCATAGAAAAGGTGTTTTTCTCTGGTCCTTAGTATTCGTGTTCTCAGCAGTGAGATAATTACTGACTGCTCTGGCTAAAAACCAGCTCCCTCTCACCCGTGGAATAGTGGTGATTTTTCAAAACCAATTTTTAAGAAGGAATTTGCAAATAAAGTGTGAGAGATCAATAATTAAAGCAGGACGGCTACCTTACAAAACTCATCCCTAACATGAGCAAACAAAAAGGAGTTAAAGAAAACTGGCCAACTGCTCTAGCTGGCCTACACCTTAAATCCAAAAAAGAAGCCCCTCGATACATAATGCTACAGTGATTAGTGTTATTATGTAATCTCTGTTATGTATCCATTTCCAACGCAACTGGCAGGACTCAGTACAAAGGAGTCAGGACCGCTGCTTGTACATGGGATCAGCAGTTCCTGGCTTCCCTTCTCTCCAAAGTGCTTAGATGAGATAAAGCTCAAACAACCAAAGTTATTGTTGTTTCCACTTTTATACTGTCTATCATGGGCCAAATAATCCTATGAAAATCATCCAATCTGCTCTCACATCAGTTTTACAGCAGACACTCAGACGACTTCACTTATACTTTCCAAATGTATGTTTTCATAAAGGAGAGCAAAATTTCACCCACTGTACAGAAATTCAACTTATCAACAGACAGAAACCAGCTGTCCTCTTTCGCTAATTTATCTGTCAAATGTCAGGTTTAGCAGTTCAGCTCAGCTGGAAAAAAATCTTACAAGACAATTCACAAGTTCTTCTTCATCTTCAGAAAAACTTTAAGAGAATTTTTTACCACTTCCCGTTTCTCAGAGAGTCAGTCTAGATAAACAACATAACCATCAGCAGTATTTGCAAGTGAGACAAGTGACAAATGATTAAACATTTAATGCCTTGAAATTGGAGCAATTTCCTTCAAGAGGAGAGAACATTCACTTCCCTGGAGCAAATGGCTTAAACAAAAAAGCTCAACTTTATCAATATAATAAATTTATTCTACCTGTAACTGACTGCAAGGTAACTAGAATTAGCCATATTAACTAGAAGCCCATAGCCTAATTTCATCAGGTAATATTAAACCAACTTTCAAGGATAGAAATATAAAATTTGATTAATTTTGTGCACATCGGAGCAGGCTGAAAATCCCAGAAATCTTGTCTCTACTGTCCACCAGAGTCCTGGGCTGGCTGAAGTCTCACAGAGGCTTACGGCTGTTTGGCTCTCTTGCTTTCACATCCTCCTCTAGAACAAATGTTATCCAACAATCTAAAACTCTCTTGTACGGGGAGGGGGAAGAAGAAGGAAAAAGAATACTTGAATCAGAGTGAATGACAAATATTGGAACTAAATAAAATTAAAATCTAATACGCAGTCTACATAGCTGCAGGTTGGTGTGCCCCTGGGGTGGACAGGGAAGAACAAACATCCTTTGAGAAAGACTCCTGTGGAGGTTCAAGGACACTTGGGTAATACCCAAGTACTAGAGGAAGGAACTGCACAGAAAGCACTCCTAGTAACCGCAGAGTTAGCTTTTTAGAGATACAAATATGAGAACAAAATATTCTAGGCTTGGGTCCTGCCTGCTAAAAGAGATATGTTTTGGTCAGTTTTGGTCAGTATGATGTTAGCACTTGTGTATAATGCATGTCCTCTACAAATACTAGGAAATGTCTGAGTCTTTTTGACAGTCATTATGGACATTGACTTCTCACTTCTGGTTTAGAAAAAAGCTAAGCACATATTGAAAAAATAACACATGTAACTTGGGAAATAAACCAACATTTTTTCAGACATACATACCACAAACATACCATGACTGCAAATCCAAACATATTTACACCAGTTACTATATAGTTATGGATATTGATTCCTAAACTTTCATTCCCTAGACCAGACTCTGTTGAGGCTAAAGAGACTGCATTAATACACAGGGAAAGGTGAACCCAAATCTTTTAAAGGACCAGCTCAAGCTGTCACAGCACCTAAAAAACAACTTAATCATAACCATGCTGTTATTCACAGAAAACAGACATCCCTTTCCTGACATCAAACGAGCATTTCTCCCACCTTGTGCAAAAGTGTCATCCATTAGACAGATTTAGGAGCAACTGAACACTGAGTACTCTGGTCTAGTACCCCTTTCACAGATAAAACAGAACAGGAATTGGAAAAAAACCCAAACAAACAGAAAAGGGTGTCTAGCTATAGGAATTTCTCTGCTGACCCCCTCAGACCAACCTAAATAATTTGTTTCCACGAGTATAATGTCACTGCACATCAAACACATACTACAGTTGCAGGAACGAGGCCAATTCTTTCCACATTGCCCTTTTCCATCAATCCCATTAGCTTTCCAGCACATCAGGTCTCTAGTGCAAGAGATGAATATTTGTGCATTACCATGCGCCTTTGTTCACAATACCCAACAAACTGGAATCCCACAGTCTCTGGGAGTATTTATATTTGCTAATCCATTCTGTATTGCCTCTCTTTTGTTTTACACCCACAAATGATACTCCCATGGAAACTGGATTAGTAGGCAAAACACCTTTTGTAAAGGAATTCAATAATTCCAATCAAGGAGTAATCCTTAGAAACAGATAAAGCCACAGAAACAAAGATCATATTCTATTAGGGGTTTTATGGTGCAATATTCATCTATAAATTCATGTTTCCTTGTGTCAAATTTATAAAAAATAGCAATTAATATTTTGCCAGGTGCTGAACTATAGAGCCTTGCACAGAAATACTGTGAAACTGTGATCTGTCCCCACATAAAAATCATAACGGCTTGTGTGACACACTAGGAAGATATTTTAATATCAACAGTATAAGCTATAGTACCTGACCCAGAACCTATCTGAGTAAGTGGAATTACTCCCTGTGATTTATTGACTCTTAGGTTGAACTTCAACCCAGCTGACTAGCAATCAGGTAACTACACTGTTATTTTTGGTGACTGTACTACGTTAAATTGATATTGCAAAAAAAAAACCCCAGCAACATATCAAAATTGCTAGCAGTTAATACAGTATGTTAATCCCATGCTGGCAAAATGAATCATCTCCAGTGTAACCGGGTGAGTTTAAAAGATCTTCATGTGAGAGAGAGGTAACTTCTTGATGCATTATAATATAAATACAGGCACACATCTGATCACACCACTTTACGCAGCCTTTGTAGTAGCACCAGTATTGAGTTCTGCTCATTCTGCTATTCTCCCAAATGAAATGCTTTTCTTTTCATTTCCATTTTCCTTCTGCGGACAAGCTTCTGGAACGTGGGCTTCCTCTGCTCTGAGCAGCACCGCTGGCAAACTCTGTCCCCTCTCCAGGTTTGCTTCTGAACACCTGCAATTCCAATTGTAACAAACTGCACCTACGAGTTTGCCAGGATCCTCACAGTTCCAGGAATCTCATCAGCAAGAAGGCAGAGGAAATATTTTAAGCAACTGAAAAAAGAAAAGTGAAATGATCTGCAGAGAAAGAAAGGCCCAGGGCTAGGTGTGGAAAGGATCTCAGACATGGTGGTAATGACTAGCACAACAGGGAGCACTCGGGCGCCTGGCCCCAGCAGCAGCAGCCTCAGTCTTCAGTCAGATGTTTATTGTTTGACACAACATGAGGAACACGAGGTACCTGGGAACGTGACTCAGCTGTGAAGATTGCGTTAACAGTTTTTAATTAGATTTTCTTTTTAAAAACAACCTCTTTACGTGCTGGTGCAAGGAAAAGATAAAGCTGTCTTTTTTTCTAACAGAGCGGAAGCACGTCTCTCCTGGAAACACATGAAATTCAGTATTTCTGAAGATCACAAATGAGCTACATTTTTATACTAATTAAGTGGGAAGCCTTCAGTAGAAGATCATAGCACCAGTCTTGTCCTTTTTCTCTGGCATGGCCCAATCAACCAATTGCAGGATTAGAAGCGGAGCTCCCAAACCCAGGTCATTCACGGGGTGCCTGATAGCACCACACACCCCTCCCTACCTGGAGGTGCGAGACGTTTCCGTGCTTGCGGCAACTTACCGTCTGTCAGAGCCAGCGAATAACGCTTTGCAGGGCTCTCTATTGCTGTGCTGAATGAGATGGCTGGCACAGCCTCTCTGCCACAGGGCAAAATGAGAGAGAGGATATTGGGGGAGGTCAGAGATCATGCTGGAGATTTGAAGATCATACAGTTCATGAAAGAGCTGTAAGTCATCTTTAAGTCTGAAGCATACCGAATGGCTTTGAATTGAGGGCTACTTAAATAAATATTATTATTAGGAAATAATTTTTTTAATTGATTTTAAGTTTCTTTGAGAAAAATGTATTTGCAAACAGATGGTAATGAACTCCATTTTAAGCAACAGCTTAATTCACTGCTTCAGCTTATGACCTCCTAACTTCATAGGGGTCAGTCACTCCACAGCGGATGTTGCTGTACCTGGAAGCTGCTGTGGTCCAGAGCAGTAAGGCGATTTGAAGTAAACCTTCTACCTGGCCCAACCTACCATGCACTGGTCCAGTCTGCAGGATGTCCCTGGTACATGTAAAACGGATTCCTTTCAGAGGAAACTGAACCAGAACCAGATATCTATTCATATGTAGGTTACTGCAACCCCTGATGGGGACACTGAGGCCTGAACGAAGAAGTAAGACACATCACCGCTAGGTCTGGTGGCATTTATCACACACGCACAGGCTTAAGAAAGGCCTTGAACCTTCCGAAACCCCTGTGACCCTCCTGCAATGGCTTCCACATTGCATAAAGGACTAAGTGCTGCATGTGCTTCCTATTTGCTGATGATTGGTAGTCCTCAAGTCATCTCTGATTCTCCTTCTCTCCCTGAGAATTAATGTGCTGTCTTTACCTATTGTATCTGCTATTGCTCTCTCCCCCACTTTGCTGAACCCCTTTGTTTGTCCTAATGTCCTTTTCATTATCCCCCCTTTCTAATTGCTTTCTTCTACAATAATGGCAATGGCAAGTTTCAGCATCCCCCAAAATCCAAGCACAGCCAAAGACTGAGCTCCATTGTAAATCTGCACTGAAAGTTTCTTGGGCAGCTGCACGAGCCTGTGTTAGCCCCAGAAGGCTGTTAAACTCACTGCAGGCTGCAAGAGGATTGGCAACCAAAGCCACAATAAATGTGGGGACAAAGCAGTGCTCCTAAACCTCTCTTACACCACCTCTCCCCTACCCACCACAGTGGGCAGTTCAGTGGACCACTTCCATTCCCAGTTTTGGCATACAGACGCACAGATCCCATACCCTGACTCACTCCTATAAAACCCCATTCCTTGCTAGCAGCGAGATTGCTGCTCCTTGCCAGCAGTCTGCTCTTAAATTTGAGGACAGCTCAGAAAGGTAGAAATAAGGGCTTCTGAGCCATTGCTTCTTACAAATCTCTCCTAGAGATGCAGCAAGTTTTTGAGGAAGAAGAAGTAAAGATTCTGAAATCATTTGGATCGACAACAGGCTAGGAATATGTCAGCAGCACAGAAAAAAGAGAATTAGGTCTCCCAGAGCGCAGTTTTTAAAAAGTAATTAATTTCATTCAGGAGAGTCAAGAAAAATTCATAAGAATTTGTCCTTATGGCACAGAAGGCTAAAAGAGAAAAGACACCTGCCTTATTAAATTTGAATCTCCAGAGGCAGTTCATGAAATTATTAACTAACAAATACATTAATCAGGAGAATTCTGTGTCTTCTTTGACTTCACATAACCATTCTCATATGCCAAAAATGTCATTTTTTTCACAAATACAGAACCGCTGTCAGTACGTACAAGTGCTTCTATAAGAGATACGAAGACCTCAGAAGTAGGGAAACGATGGACAAGTGAAATTAAATAGCCAGTTATGCTGGCTCTCATATACATCTTCCCACCCCTTTGGCAACAGATTTAAAAACTGAAACTTGAAGGCATCTAGCAGTATCTAGTACTCAGCTAAATAAACAGCAGAGAGCATAATCTCTCCTCCTCTTTCCTCAGATTAATCTGATTTACTGCATCCTCTCACAGATAAGCAACAGCTAAGGTGCAGCTAGTTGTTCTTAGTAAGCTTGTTTTGTTTATTTATGGTTCTGGCTAGGAAAATTGGTTAGGCTGGACTTGAGACTTGTTTAATTTCCCATGAGAGCAAGGGACAATGAGGAGTTTTCCTCAGGTTTTCTGGGAATGGCTAGGTTGGGATTTCCAGCCGGTGCCAGGTCCCCCCTGCAGCCCCCCAGCACTATCCCCTCTTGCCAGTGCCCGCTCCCCTCCTGCAGCCCTGTCTGGATGTCCTGGAACTGCTGCCATCACATCCCCTCCTCGGGCCAGGCAGGGGCTGCAGGGCTGCTCATACACACAGTCTGTTCCTAATTAGCCTTTACACCTAATGGGGAAGCAATGAAAACCCTCATTGACTCCTGGACAATACTGATGGTGGGAAGAGGGAGGTTAAGGGTCTACCCTGGGAGGGCGTGCAGAGCGCCCAGGCCTTGAAAGCGTCCTTTTTGGTTACTGCTTGTCTTTATTTAGTATCAAAATAAATGGAATAATGAAAGGAGTAATAATAATAATAATAACAACAATAATAATGTTAACGGTAACAATAATAGTAATAATGGAGTAAGAATAAGAATAATAAACTAGCAGATGCCTTGACATCATGGGCTAATGTGAAGAACATCTCTTAAAAATGCTGTTGCTTTCATACTGACCCCCACAGCTGCCTCTTTCCCCTATAGATCTTCTCCCCCCATGTGTCCTACATGACTGTGTGGCACCTAGTCCCGTTTCAGCAGGGCTGAGCCCCAGCCCCCGCAGGCTCTCTTTGCCTGGTCCTTGGCCCCCAGGTTGGGCACGGGGCTGTTGTCAGCCCCCACCCCCCAACCCCCCCCTGCCCCAGCACACCTGCAGCTTCCCTGCATGATGCCCTGGCTCTCCCCCGCAGACGCAACCGAGGTAATCATTTCCACAAGAACTTCTTGTTTCATTTCCACGACTTCCTCCATTTGATAGAAGACAGGGATGATCGCGGGTAATGTTAACATCTCACCAGGACCTAATGTTACAAAATTCCCCTTACACGTAACCTTACACTTCGGTGACAGTCCTTAGATGAATAATGAAAATTTAACCAAGTAAAGGAATTACAAGATCAGGCCCATAGTGAGTTTCATAAACACAGTAAATGCCTTAAATTTTCTACATCGAGTCTTCTGTTATTTTTTACCATGGAAATACTGAGATCGCATGAGCAAGGGCAAATGCAGGTCACAAAGATTAATATAGAGATTTATCATGTCTATAGTATACAAATGTACATACTGGATGACCCAAAAAATAATGAAATCTAAGACAAAAGTACTCACAATAAGGGAATTTTGATACTTTAAGCAGCTCTGCTTTGTTTTATAATGTTCCATTACCTCACAAATAATGTAGCTGTCATAACAAATAGTAACAGTGATAGATACTAAGAAAAGCTGGATGGTGTGCAAGACTGCGGATACAGCTCCAGTGTTCAGATCTGAATCTACTTTAAACTTAATATTTCTTGGATTGCTCAGCCCTGGCAAGGGCTGCTACAGTATTTCTCAATTTACAAATCTAATCTGTATCAAATAGCATATAGTAAAATGTAACATTGCATTGACCTGAGCACAGTTGTTTAAGACAGTATATGGTTTTTACACAGATTAATCTATGTGGTTAGGTTTCCATTTGGAAGACTCACCCAGACCTCACAAGCATTTCAAATACCTTTAAAAAGCGACCAAGGGAGAATGAGGTGCCCCACCATTTGCTGGCTGGATGCCATCCATCATGTTTGCAATGAGAGCAGGCTGATCTTGGTCTCAGCGCAGCTGCAGCATCGTCAGCAGTACCATCTGTTAAGTGTCTTTAGAGCAGGACCCCATTTTCAGTTGATTAAGATCAGAGAATGATAGGCTAAATCAGACCAGGAAGGAACCCAGGAGGCCTCCAGTCCCTCTTGGCCTAAAACAGGGCCAGCGCTGGGGAAAGATCAGGTTGCTCAGGGCTTGGACCAGTTGGGGCTTGAAACCCTCCAAGGATGGAGACGGCACAACAGCTTGGGGTGACCTGCTCCACTGCCTCATGGGGAAAGTTTTTCCCTATACTCAGCCTGAACTTCTCTCATTTCAACTCGTGCCCATTGCTTCTCACCCTCCCACCCTGCATTGCTGTGAGGAGCCCAGTTCCATCTCCTCCATGATCCCTCTTCAATGCTGGGGGCTTTTATGTGCCCCAAAGCCATCCCTTCTCCAGGGTGACCCAGCCCAGCCACCCCAGCCTCTCCTCATGGGGCAAGTGCTCCAGCCCCACTACCTTGGGGGCCCTCCACTGAGCTCCCTCCAGTTTGTCCACATCTTTCCTGTGTCAGGTCCCAAAACTGGACTCAGCACCTAGATGTGGTCTGACAGAGGGAGAAAATCCTTTCCCTTGATCTTTGGGCCGTGCCTCTGATCACACAGATCAGGAGCTGCTGGTTGCCTTTGCTGCCAGGGCACACCGCAGGCTCACGTTCAGCTAGCTGCCCGCCACCACCTCACGGCTTTCCTGCAGAGCTGCTCCCCAGACCCTCTGCCCCCTGACAGTGTCTTTGCAGGGATTCATCCTTCCCAAGGTGCCCGGCAAGAATTATCTGCCTCAATGAAAAATGCTGCAGAACTATTTCAGTGAACAAGGAACAAAGATGGTTTTGTCCAAGTTTTAAAAAGTCCTGCAACATTTTCTTCAAGTAACAGTCATTCCCCAGTTCTTGGGATTCAGCGTATGCATTTTGCCATCTTCTGAAAAAAGCCCTAATTGTAGCCAAGCTGTCTGTGAAGAATTGCAGGCTGCAGAAGGTTGAAGGGTAGCACGATGAAAATGCCAGAATGCTTTTGGCAGAACAAGCTGTATCATGAAACCAAAATGTTTCATCGAGAGTTGAGTTCCTGCAGAGCTCTGCAGAAACCTCTCACTAGTCTGTAGCACTGTGCTCTAGGCGGGCAATCCCTCCTCTAGCCGTCCTCACCACAGTGCTGCAAAGTGCTGTAGCCTGGGCAAAACCTAATGTCAGCCATGTCTTATAGGAATATACATCTGGCACTAGGGTTTGGAAGGGTATAGTTCAGGTTTTCTCATTTCCATGCAAACTGTATTTGTCTTAAGTAGAAATTCTCTGTTCCTCCTGGTTTCCATTATTTCGTACAACTGAGGGATTCTTATTCCCCGCAGCATCTACTTCGATGGTAGTTCAGCCATGTGACACCACATTTTTGGGAGGGCTGGAGAAGTGTCATTCTTGAGCATAACCAGGAGGCTACTTGCAGACTTGAGAAGATGATCAGAGGCCTGGAGCACCTATGCTATGAGGACAGGCTGAGAGAGTTGGGGTTGTTCAGCCTGGAGAAGAGAAGGCTTCAGGGAGACCTTATAGTGGCCTTCCAGTACCTAAAGGTGCCTACAGGAAAGATGGGGAGGGACTCTTTATCAGGGAGTGTAATGATAGGATGAGGGGTAACAGTTTTTAAATGAAAGAGGGGAAATTTAGATTAGATATTAGGAAGAAATTCTTTACGGTGAGGGTGGTGAGGCACTGGAACAAGTTCCCTGGGGAGGCTGTGGATGCCCCATCCCTGGAAGAGTTCAAGGCCAGGCTGGATGGGGCTTTGAGCAGCCTGGTCTAGTGGGAGGTGTCCCTGCCCACGGAAGGGGGGTTGGAACTAGATGACCTTTAAGGTCCCTTCCAACCCGAACCATTCTGTGATTCTATGATTCTAGGATCACTCCAAAACGTGAGAGGAAATGGGCTGGGCATCGGTCAACCCTGGTCCAGCCAGCTGGAACCAGGCGACATAAGCCCAATATCAGCAGAAATAGTGCAGATCACAGAAATTAGGCCTCTGGCATCAGGAGCTTACACGTGCTTCAGGGACTGCAGCAAATGGCTCTTAACTCACGAGGGACAGACGCATCTGGCTGAGGCTGTTGGCTTTGCTCAAGGTAGCAGAACTGCTATTAACAGGTAAAAGTCTGCACATTTAGGCTCTGTGAACATTTATTTGTGATGCTGGGAAACACACATAGCTTATCCTAGGGGTCCCCTGGTATTACTTCGTGACATCCGCTGTGCGTATGCCCTGCTTACATTGAAATGTTCGGGTAGACAATTCAAGCTCTCAGAAGTTAGGAAATGCCAAAATTCATGGAATTCTCCTTCACCTCTCTCATGCTTGGGGTCATGCTTGGGGTCATGTTGCCTTTTACTGCCTACACATCAACCAATTAATTAGTTCAAGCTATGCAAATTGTTTTAAAAAGCTAAAAAGCCTAGTTTGCAATTTAAAATGGGATCCAGATGCCCTCATCATTTCAAGAGAGAAAAAAAAAGGCATTAAGTGGTAACTTTTTTTCTGTGTTATATGGCATGCGTCCAAGTTGAACTTGCATATAAAAATAAACCTCATGAGTTCATTGTTCTGAACTTGCAGCCAAATGTCCTGTCTGTCTTCTGTTGAGTTTAAATGTCTTGTGACTAAGTTGTATAAAACATATTTTTCAAAAAAAACACAGTAACAGTAACTAACGAAATCTAAATAATATAATGATTTATTTCTTTGTATACTCCTAGCCATTGCACAACCTCTGGATCTTCTGATAGAATTAATTTGAAAAAAGCCTAAATATTCATTTATTTCTCTGTTCCCATAGAAACTCTGACAGCAATGATTCATTTCTAAGAATTATTAAGTCCCTGACCATGCAATTCCTGCTGCTGTTCTCCACAAGGCTCCAATAGCTAGCACATTGTACTGCAAAGAAAGCTCACCTGAAGGACAGATTATCTATTTTTGTTTGTCGGCTTCACTTTCTTGGAAACGGCCAGCCTCGCTTTTTCACCACAGGTGATTTGCAAAAAAAAAAAAAAAACCAAAAACCCTAAGCATCGCAAGTGGTGTGTTCTGCTGCGCTGAGGAATGAATTGGATTTGCTCTGCCAAACTGGAAAGCCCGTGGGATGAATGCAATCCTGCCGCCCATGGGGAGGGACCCTGCAGGCTAGCACAGCAGTTGTCTAGTACGCCACGAGAAGGGACAATACACCAGCTGGGATGCAGCGAGGAGGGTAAGGCCCTGACAGCCTCTCTCCTGACCCAGGGTGGTTCTTGCCTGACTTTTAGTACAATGCACAGCAAAAGAGTGACTTCCCCGGAGCAACTAGAAAAATGAGTGAAAACAGCAACTGACATAAAAGTGTCAAGCAAAAAATGGACCTCTCACCTCCAGTCTGGACATATGTCCTGTCTATGTGATTAACCCTTCATACTCATAATTTCTCTGGAACTTCAGCTTCCAGACCTTTTTAGTCCTTAGCCTCTGTGCCAAGACCATCAACAGAGGTGACAGTTGCATGAATTTTGACAGAACTTTGTTGTTCAAGCACTTGCTTGGTGAAACTACTGAAGAAAATCAGCTGTGTCCCACAGCAAAGCAGCTGAGGGACATCAGTTACCTCTTCAGCAACACAGCGCTTGCTAAAGGAAACACAATGAATGGCTTCTCTGGCAGGAAGAGTTGAGGTGGGTGCAGCTCATGAGGGTTTTGCACCCTCAGAATTACAATGCAAGAGCAGAAAAAAATACACCAACTACACTACATTGCTCATTCATTTTCCATCATAAGGATGTGGTAGCACGGCTAGGTCAATGGTGCACAATGCACAGCTGAACTGAAAGACTATTTTTGCTGAGAAACAGATGCAGAAAACACCCCATAACTGTTGCCTGCCAAGTGACTATCAAGCTGTTCTGCAGTGTTGAAGACCAGCTCTGCCAGTGACACTCATAAAGAAATACCCAGAAGTTTAAAATGGTTCCTAGGCTGCGTGGACAAGTCAAGAATCATAAACCTTTGATTTCCATATCACACCAGAGAGTAATCTGGAAATTGGATGATGGAAAGGAAAGTTGCACAGGGTCAACTAATTCCTTTCCAGCTACCAGGGCAGAAAATAGATACTGGTCTTCCTTCACAGAGCAATTGGGCAGTCCTGCTGCAAGCCCATCAAATCAAATGACTAAACCCATGGAAACTTCAAAGGTTTCATTTTTAAATGACTGCAAAAGAAAATTCAATCATATAAAAGGGAAAAATAAATAATAAATAAATAAACTTAAAAAAACCCTTATCATTTGGTAATGATGCTCATTTAGGTAATGCTACATTTAAGAATTTTGTACCCACATTAAAGTAGGTTTGTGGCTTTCATATATACATGCTAGAGACTTGTGGCTAATAAATTATTAGTAAATCATATATCTATTTACAGACGCATTAGAAAACTAACCTACCAGTGTAATAGAAACTAAAATGACATTTGCAGGGATTTCTCCCACCCTCACAATCCGTAAATGCAGTCAGGTTGGCAGCTCTCAGTTTGCACTGTAGCCCACGAGTTCTGGTGGGATTGTCCTGTGAGTAACCACCAGCAAGGTGAGGGATGGAGGGCAAGAGACAAGGGGCATCAGTGGAGTTCATTAGCGAACATGAGACTGAGCGTACACCAAGCACAACGAGTTCCTAATGAGCATGTACATCTCTGCGTGCATTGGTAGTCGGACTAGTGAAAAACAGGCGGTAAGAAGTATCTCCAAGATCAAGAGCAGAACTGAACAGTGAGCTCTGTTACTCTTATGAATGATGCATAGAAGTGTTTTGGAGCAGCTTTTGCTCTTGCTATTATTAGGCCTTACTTATGTATCATTTAGGTGTACAAAGTAATCTACAACAGGCAGAATTCGCCAAACACAGCATAATTCCTGTCACATGGTGTGGAGAGCACAAGAACGGTGGCAGTTTCAGTACCACAAAAACAACTCAAGAAGGCACCACCTGGGCTCTACGCTTTGAGACATGATCGCACTGTCCTGCCCATCGCAACAGCTCACGTGGGCCAGGCAGAAGGAAAGCATCTTCACTCGATGATCAAATGCAGAAAGGAAAAGCCCAGTGGGTTTGATCCTAATGTAGTAAGAAAAAGTAACGTCCAAGTTGGAAGTATAATTTAAAGCATAAACATTGTAATTTCAGCATCAGCATTATAATTTAAACTCCTCATGGACCACGAGCATTCTTTTTGGCTATGGTTAAAACTAGGAGATGAAACAGAAAAAGATCAAATGGAGGGTAAGTTACCAACTAGGAATGTCCAACATGGACAAGATATCTAGTTTTGTGTTGTGTTGATGTGGCAGCTTCTAGCATGCCTTAGAAATCCAACGTGAGCATGTTTGAGACACCAGCAAGCAGTTGCTCTCGGCTGAAAATACAGAGCTTTTTGTCCAGAATGTGGGCTGCTTGGCTGTATCTACTGTGGTATATCTATTACAGTGCCAAGGAGCATTCCTGGTCCCTGAAACTTGATCATCTGTATTGCTAATTTATTAGAACTGTTTCTGGTAAGCCTTTGGCACATTCTAAGATCACAGTCCACAGGTGTGGTTTGGGAGCTAGCAACTGCAGACGCCATTCCCAGGTGGCTATTTGCCTGCAGCCATTCTGCGCTGGGGGGAGAGAGAGTGAAATATCATGGGTGGAGATGGCTCATTGCCTGCCAGCTGCTAAGAACAGTCCCCGGGGGGGTTTAGTCCAGTGGTATGGATGTAGCCATTGCATCCTGAGAACAATGAGCCAGCTGATAAGCAGTGGAGCCAGATCAAGAAGTTTTATTTCAGGTTTTCTTCTTGCCACCACTGATTTTTTTTTTTCAGGGAGCCAAATCTCTAAGGAAGAATAGGCTCCACCTTTTCAGTCTGGACTGCTGCATCTACCCTTGGAAGTCAATACATTGATCATTTGTGGTTTAATTAAGTCAAGATGTTTGACTGAATGATGCCACAGAAACGGTTTGGACTTAACGCCTGTTAGTCAGGCACAGGGAAAGTACAGGGAAGATGGTATGGCCATACCTTTTTCCATTTTTTTTTTGCACTCAGCTGAGAACTGCCTGGGCTCTGGCATGTAATACAGGATAAAACATAAAACACTCACAGAGGTGCTGAGAGGAGTCCATCAGGACATTGTTCATTAACATAATGCCAGTCTTTTGCAGGATAAGACTTGGTATGGCCAGTCCCTGAGTTCAGTGCATCTCATAGAGTCAACACGGTGCCCCTTTATATGCTTCTGGTTCCTGTGACTCAGCAGGAGTAGTTTGACAGAGCATGAGAAATCCAAAGCTCAGCCCACACAAGAAAGAGCCACTGCCCACAGGCTTGGAAAAGGGCTCGAAGCTGGCAGAGTTTGCACTGACCAGCCAACCAAGACTGCGCATCTGCTCTCTGTTCATGGTTTATAGCTTTTTTATTGCTTTTTATAGCAACAGATGCTTTTAGTGGCAACCTTAGCCACACCAGTGTTTTCTCACCTCTGCTTGGTCAAAAACCTACAGACTTTCCTTTGAGGTGTGAATCTTGCTAATGGTGTCCAGGCTGCAGCCATCTCAAGAGAAGGTCACTGCAATATTTTTGGCAGAGGAGGGAGATACATATTAGATTAAAACTAACTGAAGATGGGAACTGACAACTGGTTGGTGATGGATGTCTTATCAGAAGCATAAAACCAGTGATCTGCAAGAGGGGCCAATTACCTTTCCGTATAAATTATTGCCTCTTTCTCCACTTTGTGCTGCAGAAGGCTGAGCTGTTGATCGCAGACTACAGGCAGGCAGGGAGACCCAGCAACAGGATACAATGCTGGAATTCAGCCTGCTGCTTTATCCAAAAATCATCTAGTTCAGTATATACCTTCAAACATCATTTCTGAGATTTGGCTAGAGGTCGGGGGAAAAAAAAGAATCTAAGGATCTAAAAGGATCTAAGGGAGAATGAGGTATTCTTACCTGATTTATCACTGGGGTTTTTTTTAGAGTTCATCTTTGTGAGCTGTTGTCTTCTATTGTAGAACTGTGCACAAGACTTTAAGGGATGAGAGGGAACTTTAAATGATAGTAGAGATTAGGAGAGGTACAGATTTTTTTTTTCAATTCTGTTTAAATACAGTGGACAACAGTAAAAATAGCTGGGGCCACACTAGAGGACATACCAGACTGAAACAGGCAAGGGTAGTAGTTTCTCAAGGTTTCCTTCATTTCTGTTGAGAAACATTGTTTAACGTCCTTGAAGGAAAGGCATCAGTGGGTTCAGAGCAGCAGACGGTTGGAGCTAGATGGATAGATGCAGCAGGGATGTGCCTAGGAGAGGCTGGCTGCTGCAACGCTACAGTAACATCACACAGGCACACAGATACAAATGAAAGAGCTACAATACGCTCACAATGTCTCATACTTCGGCAAAACAACCCTGGAGCAAGAAAGGATAACAACCAACCATGCAGCAAGGTTGCTGAAAGCTGTTGGGATCATTTGACGCCCACCCCAGTGTCTGGGCACCTCTTTCAGACGGAAGGGCTCAGGGCAAATGCTTAACTTTTTGCATACGAAGAGTAAAGGGAAAGGATTCACTCACATCTGTGCTTGGGGACTAGGCATGGCTTTAGGATAGAACATAAAATAATGAAGAGCTATTTTAAAAGGAAAGCTTGCATTGACTCATTTTCATCTGTCCATCCCATTCTTTCCTAGTTACTTCACCTTTTCCGATCAGTAGAGATTACATACATATATAAAGTTTCTGAGCTGGAACTGATAACTAGCTTGCCAAACAGATTTGGGTGAAGGCACATTGTAAATATAGAATTGCTCCAAATAAACCACAGGAAGGACTTTTAGAGTCACTTTCCCCTTGCCATCCCTCCCCTTTCACATAGCAAGACACAATATGTTTGCTTTCCTTGTAGCCAGAGCAGTATATACAGCCCAGTGGCAGCAAGCAGCAGGGGACTTTCTGTGGAAGTCCCCTCCACGAGGCACACAGCGCACCTCTGGGGCTCAGGCAGGTGGCAATGAGCAGCATCCCAGGGCGGCTGCAAGGGTGATCGGATTTTTCAAAGCATGGCAGAGGAGCGTGACCACAACGGGGTCACTGTGTCATTGGTGACCACAAGAAGTAAAATACGGCAATTTAGTAAATTATCTCTACTCCAAGATAAGCAAAAACACATTTTCACTTAGCGTATTCCCTGAAGTCTCTAATTGCTCCTTTCCAGCTTTTTACTAGAATAAACACTTTTGTTAGTAATGTAAAGGAAACAATCTGTCTTTGGGTGTGCTTTTTTGTTTTCTTCCAAAGGCTTTCCACAGGGAGGAATTAGCCTGATCCAGAGCTAAATGGTGCCCTCATTTGCAGCAGTGCAACCCCACTGTCTCCAGAAGCCTTTGATTTCCCCACCTCCCCCGTTCAGGAAGACTGGAATAAATTATTCAAAATGCCAGCCCTCCTCTTTCCTTTCCACTGATGTGGGAGAAATTGGGTTTGAAGTGGGCAGAGCTCACCTGCTCTTCTGGAGCTGTGAGACCGAGAAAAGAAGGGAAGGGAAAGGTTAGAAACGCACTCATGGCCACAGTCCATATAAATTAGAATCTGGGAATTAAGAAGCATTCCCTGGATGTCACAAGCTTTGTCTCCAACGGGTTTTCCCCTCCCTCGACGCACAAAGACAGTAGCATTGGTCAATAACTTAGCCACGGTGTTGCAGATGACTGACAGCACGTGCTTTTGTCCAGAAAAGCGAAGTGTGCCAGCATTACTACGTAGCCTTTTAGGTGATCAGTGGAGCAGCTCACAGAGCTAGGATTGCCTGTTGACGGGGAGGGGATCATAAATTCAGAAACAAAGTTAGCCATGCCTTAAGACCAAGTAGTCCCACTATATGCTAATTAAAACCTGAAAATATCTTGTGACCTTCATGTAATATTTCTCAACTTAGATCCACTATTGCACACTCTGTTGAACTCCATGTAAAATACTATTAGGACAGTTTCTGATGAATTACTAATATGTTTTAATAAAAACCTGTTAATATGTTTACATTGGGCTTTCTGTTGATAACAATTAAACAGGAAAGCTTCTCTCTCATCCCATTGGAACTGAGGGCCAAATCCAACTTCACAGTTTCCTGTTTGTGTTCCTTTTTTGTTCTCTCATTGCTTCTAGCTTTACTAAAATCATAGTCTTCGGTGAGCGCTACTGTAAATGCTTTTATAGTACTGCTAATGACTCACCATCATCCCTCCCAACTACCCAGCTGTTACCTCTACTGGCATTACAAGAGAACTCTAAGGCAAATGAAAGACAAAACCAACACTAGAAAAATAATCAGGTTCTGATCATTTCTCTTCTTTGATTTCCTTTCTTTTTGCATTTGTCAGAGGACTGCTATATACTTCTGCCAAAGGGGAGATGTGCTGTGGGTGGAAAAAATGCGACCAGGCTGGGATGAGATAAGGTATATGCAGCATCTGCTCACAACATGAAGTCGACCCCCAGCAAGACTGCTTTCTTACATCCACGCCCATCGCAGTGCTACCTGAAGTGTCTTTGGGGACTTGCCACCATGGGACTGCTTCCTCCGTCTGACCCTAACTGAACACAGCTATATGTAAGGAGTTTTAAGATGCAGCATAGTCCACAACCAGCTTCTTTGCAACATAACTAACTGAGGCATTTATTTCCAGTTATATGATGCGTCTGTAAACAAGCATGCTGGGAAGCAGACAGCATAAGCAAGAGAGGAGAGAGATGGAGAAAGAGGTAAAGAGAGCTTGGGAAATGGGAGTTTGGAAAGGAAGGGAGATGCAGAGAGACAGAATCATGCAGAAAAACTGTCCATCATTTCCCTGAGAGAGGGATGCTGCTCAGCAGCAGCCACTGATCCTCATGCGAGCAGAGCAGGCAATCCAGTTACTGCTTGCTGAAGGAATCTGTCATCAAGCAGACGAATATGGAAAAAAAAAAAAAAAAAACCCACAAAACTTTGTACCTTGTTTTTATGTAAGCTTTTGGAGGGTTTTTTTAAACAACCATGTCAGAGCCCTTGCCTGCAGGCTATTGTTGTCCACAGTGACTCTCCATCTGTCTCGGATGCACACAGGGAAGAAACCACATTCATCATTATTGATTACTTTTGGTCTTGAAGGGCTTTGTAATGGAAAGGCCGATGTCAGTGTAAGACAATAGATATGGTGAGACCTTCCCCAGGCTTCTTTGTTTAGGCTCAGCGGGTGCCTCAGGCGCTTTGTGTGTATGTCTAAACCAAACATCAGTCAGAAACCTGCCATGTCCACGGGATACAAAAAGCTGGTACCTCAATGCGTGAGAGAATTTCACAGCCAGGGTCAAGTTTACTTTGAAGACTACTTTGTGAGGGGAGAAATGCCTTGGATCTTTAACAGGACAAAAGTCAGTGCTGTTCATTTGTAGGGTCTCAGATTGTCTTAAAAATAGAGATATGATACAGAGTTGTGCTGCAGCTGGGACTTTTACATTATGAACTCTCACAAACACTGGAAATCACCTATAATCACTGCTTGGTTGTAAATCTTCCCCATAAAATCAGTGGGCCAAACTACTCCTGTTGAGAAAACCCACAATGCTTCAGCCTATAGGAACATCCTGGGGTACAGAAAGATGATGTGTGAAACTAAAATGCAATAGCAGTACCAATTTCTGTTCACATTTTTGTGCTATCTGCTGTAAGAACCCAGAGAACAGCCATGCCTATATTCCCTGCATTGTAAACTGATGCAGAATCAAGGTGAAAAGGCTTTACCTTTTGCTGGTTTGCTTCCAAAATGATTACAAAAAGTCATTCCATTTTGGGAAGGCAAAGTGAGAGAGAAGCGGGAATGAATATTTAGAAACATATAAAGAGATTAAGCAAAGAGATTTCTTGCATAAATGATTTTTTCTTTTCTTCCCCCCCCTCCCCCCCCCCCCCATTGTTCTTTATATAAATAAACCCAGCATAGGTAACTCCATGATCAGTGAAAGCTGACCATTTCTTTCTTTCTGTTTCTGACTTTATCTGAAAATAAAACATGGCATTTTGCTGTCTTGAAATTTCAGTTTACACAACTGAAAGCTCCAAAGGAGATCCAACAGTAATAAACACTAATGGATAACTGTGTGTTGAAGAACTCATCTCTCTCTCTAGAGAAATACAAATCAACTAATTAGAAATACAGATCTAGCCCTTGCACACTTCTAGATAATCAGTGTGAGACTGCATAAATACCGTGAGCTACTTACACAGAAACTAGAGGAAATGTGGATACAAAAAGAACGCTGAAGATGGTAGCCTGAAGACCTACCTCAAGTCTACCTGCAGGTCAGTCAACTAAAAAGCTGTCTGTGGAGCAAAACAGGCTCTCAGTCAAGAGGAAACAGCTGTAGTATAATTTTTATTGGGTTTTGTGAGTTGCACCTTCTAAGCTTCATTTCTGAACGATATCAGTTCACTGAAAAACTCAGGTTTCTGAAGTCTGCACCACCACCCCCAGCAGATTATTAGAAAAACACAAGTAAACAGTGTTTTACTAACAGCAGCTCCATGATTCAGAATCTCTCCAGCTGGATTCATCAAATGGTACAAAGGCAAACTGACCAACAAACTTCCCATATTAGGGCCAGTTGCTACATTATGGGAGGCTCTTAGACTGGCTCTAGCCTCCCATTCAGATGAGGGACGCGCCTGCCTCTCAGAAGACAAAAAAGGGAGCTGCAAAATTGGAGAGGTAGTTCAGTAGCCATTTAATAGTGTTCATCAGGGTGTTCTCCGCTGTGGCACTATCTACACCATATTTGGCCAAGTCCTCCCACTCACATAAACCCCACAGTAGTGCCTTAAGCAGTATAAGGAATAAGCCGTGGCCCTGCCTTTAAGCTTAGCTATTCCTGTTCAGGTACTCTGAAGTGCTTTGCATTACTATCACTGTGAAACTTTCTTGGAAGAGCAGTGAAGCTAACAACTCCCAGGGCAGCATTTAGATGCTTTCATCCAAGAAAGAAAGCCATACCAAAAAAAAATCTCCCAAAGCCCATCTTTACTTGGAAGTCCGTAACAACAGGTTGTTTTGCAACCATGTCTACCCAAAAGCCATTATAAGCAAGGCACCTTAACACCCTGGCACTTGCAAGCTGTCATCCTCACTCCAACTATGGTGAATCATAGAATCCTAGAATGGTTTGGGTTGGAAGGAACCTTAAAGATCACCTAGTTCCAACCCCCCTGCCCTGGGCAGGGACAACTCCCACTAGACCAGGCTGCTCAAAGCCCCATCCAGCCTGGCCTTGAACTCTTCCAGGGAAGGGACATCCACAACTTCCCTGGGCAACCTGTTCCAGTGTCTCACCACCCTCACCGTAAAGAATTTCTTCCTAATATCTAATCTAAATTTCCCCTCTTTCAGTTTAAAACTGTTACCCCTCGTCCTATTGCTCCACTGCCTGGTAAAGAGTCCCTCCCCATCTTTCCTGCAGGCCCCCTTTAGGTACCGGAAAGCTGCAATAAGGTCTCCCCGAAGCCTTCTCTTCTCTAGGCTGAACAACCTCAAACTCTCTCAGCCTGTCTTCATAGGAGAGGTGCTCCAGCCCTCTGACCACCTTGGTGAAGCTTCAAAACTTTTCATTGGTAAATGAAAGAGTGCATGGGAACATTTCTGGCCACTGGGATAGGTTTATCTAGACTAATAAGCTCTGAGGATAGCCCATGGCATAAGTTATACCCACATCAACCAGCTTTCTCCCAAGCAATTCTGAGCATGGTTTGGGAGCTGGAGGGTCAGAGGACCTTTCCCAGTAGGCAGTGTGCGTGCAGCCACCCAGCTGTTGGGTGGCCAAAATTTGCTACCATAGATGTGGGCTGTTCTGTGCCAGTTGACTTCAGTGCCCAGGAAGATCTTCAATCCATTTAATTTATTAATGCAGATCTAGCTGAAGGCAGCTCAATCCAGTATGTCACTGGGCTTACCTAGCACTCAGCCATACTGATGTCAGTGCACTGAAGCCACATCAGCACGCAGGAAGGAGTGATAGATCAATAAAGTCAGGGAAAGAGAGTAAGTAGAAAAGTATCTACATTTATCCTGTCGCCTAGAGAGCTCCCATGGCTTAGTGAGTGGGTTCTTGTTCCTGCTGAGGAGTTGATTGTGCGTTTTTATCTAATGACTCTTTAATGGATATATATTCCCCTGGAGCTGGAACAGGAAAACAGCTGTAATTGTGTCACGACAGAACAAGCTCTATGAAGCTCGACTTCCATTTGAAGGGAGTAATTTTTAATGATATTTATGAAGGACAAACCTCATGCAAGCCATTAATTGCTCCAGTCAATGACTAAAGAAAGTTGCATATAATTTAAATATACTTTTGAACAAAACTATGGATGAATCAATACTAAATTAATTTTTAACAATAGCAAACTTCCAGGAATAATTAACTGGTTAGGCCGGTATATAAGGTAAGGTATATCCAAAGGCTTGTATATCCGAACCAGTGATGGATAAAATTTGAAAATCATTTATAAAATAATTCCCTAAAATGCGGATTCAAATCAAAAGATGCTAGTAATAAATAAATACTGATTCAGCAAATATTTAATCTCTTTAAAAAAGGGGAAATAATTTTTTGTTACAAATAATCCCAGTGGTTTAAAATAAAAGGTAAAGCTGCCCAACATCTCCAGAAAGTAAATTAAGTTTTATGTATCAGTTTATTAACTAATTAAGGTAATTCAAGTTTTAATTTTGGAATGAAAATATAGGCAAAAAAAAAAAAACACAAAAAAACCCAAAGCAACCCTAGGGTTTTCCAAATAAAAAAAAAACATAATTAACTATTGTACATCTTTCTTTCAAACATGCTAATACAGCTTATGTGATTTTTGGAACATGTGTTCAAAGCTATTTTTGGAAGACATGGGAAGACTAAGACACGGGCCACGTTAGATGCTATTTCAATATAAACTCAGAAGTTTATATTTGCAGCAACTTTGTTTTTATTAATTAATTATTTTCTGTATTTTTTCAATGTTCTATTCTTAATGTTTTTCTAGTATGATTTTTCTAGGGTCTGGATCAAACTGCAAAGGAGATAAATGGTACACTCAAATGTTCACATGCAATTTCTACAGAAAATTGTGTCCGTTTTTATGGCATCTGTTATTGTAATGTCAGACACAAATAAATATGACACCCTCACTCTTAAAAGGCAGAAACTTTAAGTGGTAGAAATCTGAGAAAAAGACTAAGACCCAGAATAGAGCTATCTGCAGACTGAGGTAATGCTAAGGGTTAAGGGAGGGCAGAATCAAGTAAGTGAAATATCTCTCAGGACAGCTACAGAAGAAATAGGAGGGACCACAAGGTTTCCCAATCCAAAAACACAGCTGCAGTTATAAGACCATGTTTCAGTCAACAGTATCTTTCACTCTGGGGTTTTTTCCCTTTTTTTTAAACACCAACTTGAAATCCCCACCTTTGTCAAGACTCAGGCTTGAACATGTTCACCTCAAAATTACTGGAGTGCTGATGTGACAAGATGCTGCTTGGTAGATACAAAGAATTAAAAAAAAAAGGTCTAATAGACTGTCTGTGATTTTAATTCCCGTTGAAATTGAATACAAGAATAAGTGAAATAATTTACTTTTTACAATGCTTACCTAGAATAATGCTAACAAGTGGTAATACCAATTTGTGTGAGCTATTCCAATGTAAAAACAGAAGTAAAACCTAGCTGTACTCCAAGATAATTCAATAACTGTCAATGAGGACAACAGAATTGATTTTGCTGAGTTTGCCTCGGTAAAATTGAAGTACTTTGTCTTCAGTGAGTTTTTTCCAATGGTATAGAAAAGCACATTATCTGTCCTGAAGTAAAAATACGTCTCTTTCAATAAAAACATTACTTCTGTTTTTTTACAGTGAGTTCTGAAAATTATATATCCTTCTCATGCTTTTCCAGCCATTATATTGATTGCTACTACAAAAAAAAAAAAAAAACAACCTGAGTTATTTCAGCTGTCACTGTCTTTTGAAGGTTATGAAACTTAAAATAGTTAAACTAACCTTTAGTTTGACCTTTGTAAGCCATCAAAACATTCTTGGAAGCAGCTCTGTTTAACCATTGATGATTTTTAGGTATATTTAAAGTAATATCTGAAAACTGAAGGCCGGTGTCTCCTTTGGGAAGATTAAATTCCACTTCCCACACAGTATTTTCTAGCATTTTTAAGCTTTGAAAATAAATCAGTCATTGACTGAAGAACATTTTCTTCTATTTATGAAATGAACAAGCCAAGCAAGCAAAAACCACTAGTTAGCCACCAGTTTCCTCATCTGTTTGACCCCCACAATGACAGATTCTTTACTAAGGAATTCAGATATTATATACACTCTCCAAAGCAGCCTGGAGAAACAATTGTGAGAGTGGATGCAGCCCAAAAGCATCTGATAACAAACCACACTGTGGCGAGGATGATCAACCCATTAAAAGCCTTCGTCCTGTTAACAAGCTCTGAAGAAAACAAGGAAAATTGAAGAAGGGACGACAGTCGGGCAAGAAGAAGGGAATCCATCTGAAATACTGAATATTTTGTTCATATGAACAAATGAATTGCGTATTCAATATTACATATCAGGTAGTCAGGATGCATTCTTGTAAACTGGAAAAAAAAAAAAGACTTTTAGAGTTGGTCATGTGTGCAGTGATTTAACGGGAAGGAGTGGTGGCCCTTTGCAGAGCGGCGATCTGGAACTGTGGACGTGGTGGAGGGAGGCTGGCAAGGGCTGCAGGCTGATGTCATTGCTGCCTGACAACACTTTCCTGGCTCCCCTTGGTATTCCTCTTGGCATTTCTTGCTGGACTGACTATGTTCCATTTGTCACCATTCCCTGGATTGTGCAGCAACAAACATATGTAAAATTAGTTTTCTGATATCACATATTTAACCTTAGATTGTACAAGCCCAGATGTCCTATTTTGCCTTATTCTAGTGCTATTGCTGATATTATGTAATTATTCCATTTCCTATCCACATGAGTGAATTTAAAAGATTTTCAAATAACATCACTAAGCATTTTAAGCCTTGATATATGGACATTTTCAGAGAAGAAGAGGCTTACCAAGAGTCTTGTTCCAAAAGGAGCCTAAAGAAGCAGTGTGATTTCTGCCAGAATGTCACAGCTTCACCAGACTCTGCTCTGAACTCAGAAACACAATTTTCTAGTTCAGCCATAACCATGGGATTAGCGATGGGGCAAGAAGACAACTTTCCTAAGCCTGTGTGCTATGTAAGGTTGAGATGAGAAAAATGGTGATCTCTTCTCGTCTCCCAGAAAACCACCTGGAATAGTAAAATTAGGATACAAACTTCAGGAAGGTTTAAGGGTTATAAAACATCCTTATTTGCCTTATAGCAGAATTTGCTCTTCTCCAGTCTAAGGCTCCCACGTCTCTTCTTATGGAAGAGGAAATACCTCAAGGTTAAACCCTACCTGCACTGAACAGGAGAAGATATCTTAATGAGACAGGTGGTATGAGGAGAACCAAACTAGCTTTTGTCTTTCCTCTCATATTGAAGGATTTAGATAATACAGTGAAAAAGTAAGGCTACCAGATTTTCATGCATTGTTACTTTGAACATGTTTCCTTGTATGGTCCGTGCTAGCCACACTTTGGTGGTTGACACAGGACAGTTGCTCGTCTTGCTCTCAGAAATGTCCTGCAAAGTCACCTGTAGCTTCTAGCAAAGGGTAAACAAGGCCTAAACAATGATTTCTGACAATATGAGTAAATTAGAAGAAAAATTGTTATTTTAAAGGACAAGTTCCTTTTGTTTATAACCAATAAAAAAGATGTGAAGGAGTAAGAAGATAATATTTGATCGAGTAAGACAAAATTTCCATTTACTCTTTGCTCTGTGCAGGTGGGGGGGATTATGTGCGTCAGGACTTGCCAGTTCAAGTATGATTCAAGGAATAAGATTGCTTCTCCATGCTGTTCGCATGTATACACTAAACTTGCCTAATAGTGAGTGTAAAACTGGGAATTTGCTGTCAGGACAGGTCCTGTGTGCAAGCTGAGCTGTACACGCAGAGCAGCCATGTGTACGAAGTGGCATGATTTTTGTCAATTTTTGCCCTGTGGTATAGTTCAAACATGGAGACTTGGATAACAAGTTCCTACTTCTTTGCTGCCCGCTATCTTTGCTACACTGATTAAAGCCAGTGTTTTAATTTGGACACCAATTTCTACAGAATGTTCTTCACATAAATCTATCCACCTCAATGAGGCACTTCTATATTCAGAGGAAAATCAGGAGAAACAGACACAAAACACATGCACAGCACCTGACAGTCTTTCTTCTTTTTTTTACAGAAATGTTGAAACATTTTAAATGGATGGATATACTCTGGCTTTTAATACCCAGATGGCCAATGACAATGGAGACCTAATTCAAAACCAGAGGTATTTGTATCTGAAAATGTTGAGCTAGTGGTTTGGAATGTGTATTTATGCACCTAGCTATACACGGCCCATAATGAAACTTCAGAGGAATGTAAGTATAGAGGTTTTACTTGGTAAAATAATTTTCCCTCAATTTGTATTGAGATAGAGCAAAAAAGTTACTGCTACAGAGGCAAATTAATTCAGCTTTGGATGGGAGTAATTGGGTTTGGCAGGAATTCTATTAGTGCTGAGTCAGGGGGCTTAAAACACTATGTGAATTATCTTGGGTTGAGGTTCTGCAGCTCAGCTGCTCCATTCTCAGGTTCCAGAGCTGCAGCATTAACACTGAAGAGAGAAAATAAAAAACAGAGAATTTTCCACATAATTTGTCTGCAACCAATTAGTCTGATGGCCAAGTAGTAACTTCAGTAGCTCAGGAGCATCACAATTTCTGCAGACAGCTTCTCATATACAGAAGCCTTAGTGCTGAGGCCTCTGGTAGGTAGCTGGGATTTATTCTTTGTACATCAAAGATGGAGTTATCAACGAGCTGGATAGAGCTGTAGTGTTAAAAGAAGTTTGAGGTGGCTGGAGTTTGAGGTGGTTGAACCGACCTTGTTCATTCATTTTGGTTTTGTTTTTAAAAGCAGGAGGAGCACCCTTGTCTACAGGTGTTGCCAAGCAGAGGTTCTTCAGCTGTGGGCAGATATTCGAAGGAGTGGTGCTCTAATGGAGCTTTCCGGCCAGCGTGCCACTGCATGGCCACAGCTGCTGTACTGGCACAGGGGCTGCTGGTTAATTCAGTCCCAATGGAATGAGTGGTGTCAGTCGTTGCTAACATCACTCAGTTGCTCTGGATTCAGCTGTCAGCCCAGCACAGTTCCATGCCTCACGGAACCGTGGGACCCTCAGGGAGCCATTGCCTCATCCTGCCTCTAAATTGCTCCTGGAGCTCTCTCTCCTCTTGTCATCCTGGACCATGGGGCGCATGCCTTGTAGCTGTTTGCCTGCTGAAGATTCTGGTACGTGGCTCACGAGCTCAGGAAGATTTGCTGCCTCAGTCTGAAACAGTCACTTACAGAGGGATCATAACATACAATACAGGCAAGAACAGCTACCACGAGGCAAGCTGGGATGGTGATCCAAGGCATTGGCTCTTTTGAGGCAATGTGCACGCTCTTATCCCATGGTTAATGTCAATAAGCTGCCCCACTTGCATGGAATGATCACTTTCATTAGTTCCCTCACAGAAGATGACTTGCTGGAGTAGCCCACATGATGCACCTACCTTACTATGAGGGAACTTCCCTCTGTGGCCCTGCCGTAAGCGCATCGCAAGGGGCTGAGAGGTTTGAGTCTACTACCTACAATCATTCTCCTTACCAGAAATGCAGAGCTCTGAAATCACTGTGGTGATCAATACACTACAACTCAGCAATCTAAATACATATCTATTCCAGACGAGTGAACTTGAAAATGTTTCTTGTGACCTTTCTCAAATGCTCTTCTTTATCATTGCCAAGTAGAATTCCAAGCAGTCTAATCAGGGGAAGAATTGGAGAGGTGATGGATGTATTTGGGGGTTATTATTATTTTTCAGCTTTGTGGATTTTTTCTGGACAAGCTGAGCAATGTTCTTTAAGACTCCTAGATGTCTGATCAACTCAGAAAGTTGTTTCTCTTCTCCACATCACCCTCATCATATTAAAGAAGTTGCAAGTGGCTTTCTGTTTTATTCCAGTCCAGTGCCACACATTTCATCTTGTCACACAAAGCACCAGAGGGAAGGCAAGTGAGGTGGTGAAGGAGGAGAGTGAATTTACTGCGCTTTGCCTAAGCCCACAGGCAGGTTATGCATGTCACGCTCACTGGAACGTGACCCAGCACGGCGCCGAGGTGAAGCAACTTAACTGGTGGTAGAATTGCAGCCATGTGAAGCAAACACTGTACCAGTGATTTCAACTTGTATTTGCACGCACAGGTGTCATGATGGTTAAGCCCCTCCATTTCAGGAGGCGCTCCTGGTCCTAAGCCCCTTCATTTATCAAAGATAACAAGCAGAAACTGTGAAATGAAAGTTAGAAGTTGATTGCTATAACAGCCCTTCGTATAGACAAATTGCCAATGACACCCTTTATCTGTCTTCATCAGCCAAAAAGAACAAAGCCAGTTCCTGCTGTGGCTTCATCCCGCATTTAAACAGCCACAAACGCTTTTCCTACCAGCCAGCCATCAGACAGGTATTTCACCCCACAAACCTGAGAGAGAACAGCTGTTTACACATAAAGCATGACTCTTCACCCCATAACTAATTGGCACACAACCACAAGGATGCCTTTGGTATCCTGAACTCCAGATCTGAGCCCTGTGGATGTCAGTGAACACACTCATGGGACACAGCATCGCTGTGCACTCACAGCCAGGCCACTGGGACGCTCCCAGCTCCCCTCTGCACGTGAGTGCCGGGGCAGTCTTTTTTGTGGAAGGAGATGTGGGTGCCCTTCTCCACACTGCAACTGTTTTTCTGAACCCTTTGCAGGTTTTTACAGCAGGAAGGAGCTTAGTGAGCCTCTCTTTTTTTAGTCTCTGTGTGCCTCTAGGCTGAGGCAAGGCACTTCAGGTTGCAGGCAGGTAACTCTGAATGCAAAGTGGCTTCAAAGGTATCTTTTTTTTTTTTCTCCTTTGACTTAATTCTGAATCCCAGACTTGTTAGGCATTTAACAACCTAGGAGACAATACATGCTTCTCAGCTGATGCTATCAAAAGCAGACAGAGAGACAATTACTCTAGAGCACTGGGAGCAGCGTTATTGTTTAAAGATAGTGTTAAGAGGAGCCTGCCATGTGAATTCTGTTCTGATCATGTCAATCAGTCATTACTCTAGTAGAGAAACCCTGGGAGCTGTGTTTGTGCCACCTCTTTCAGGAGGACTACTCTTGCACAGTATGCTGTCCTCCTCCTTGGCTACTGTAATAGAAGGCATATTAAGTTGAACAAAAATTAGGGAAAAAATATTTACCGTACCTATCTTGTTCCCTCTTGGAGACAGAAGGGAAGGCCATGACAGTGAGGAAAAATGCGTCATGCTTATATAAGCCTTGGTAGATCCTCAATTAGAAAAATCACTGTGATTCAATACCACGGTCTATGATACACTTCCCACTTACGAGTCTCACTGGGAGCCACTGGCTCCAAACGAACAGCAGCAATTCTGCTCAGCCAGAGAGGAAGAAAAAGTCTCGAGAATAATGCTAACGAAATACTTTTAAAGGCATCTGTATTTCTTCAGCAAACAAACACTTTTGGGGGGACTAAACTTTTAAACTGAGTAACTGCATAATAAATTGGAGGCATTTTACTACTAGGTAAAAAAGAACTGTTGTAGAGTTTGTGCTGTTTTCACGGCTCACGGCTCCATGATCTCTGTAAATTACAAAAGATGGGCAAAATAATTCTTTTGTTGTAATAGAAGATCAGATGCAAAGAAGCATCTAATCAGTGAGCAACATGTGAAGACAGCTTAGTAGAGATGGTCTTTCCAGAGACAATGGAGTGAAATCGAGCTTCCTCTATTTGTGACTGACACTTGAAAGAAAGATTTTAATCAAGGGGTTTTTTTGTGCAGGCTTTTTGGTGTTTACATTGAGAACAGGTCTTGAAGAGCTTACTTGTAAGCATACAAAAGGAAAACTTCATCTTGCATCAAGCTCTTCATGACTGGTCACCCTCTTAAATCATGAAGCTAGCTCTCAACGTTTAGATTTGCATTGCATGTAGTATGTAGTGTGGAGCATTCTAGCTACAGGAAAGTTCTCCACCTATGTCTTTTTCTTCTATTTTTACAACAACAACTGCCAACCTTATGCATTTCAGACAGACTAAGAGAAATGGAAAGGTTTTCTTATCCTCTTGTGCATTATAAAAAAAGTAATTTCCCAAACACCACGTAAGTATCACTCAAACTTTTACAGATGGATAATAATGTATGTGGTATTTTGGGGCCTAGTGTTCAAAAGATCTCCCATACATTTTTTTTCATAATATCTTTTTGAAGTTAAAATTGTTTTGCCAAAACCATACTTTTGTCTGCAAAGTTCTGGACTTTCTCAGTGTTCTCCATGCATCCATCAAATCTAGAAATATCCATTTGTTTTATTCATACCCTCCACTTTTTTCTTTCACCAGAAGGAATTTGCATCTGCAAGAGAACAAATGAAACCTAAGTTTTCCCTTTCCACCTCTAATTCAGAGAGCAAAAGAAAAAGTAAAGAAAACAGAATAGTCTTTATTGATTAATGACTCATTGTAGATATTTTTTCTGTGCACTCTTTCTTGGAGTAAATGCATGAGCTACAGAAAAAGGTGGGTTAAACTGAACCATCTTGTAGTCAATGGAAAGCCCATCTGACCTGTGCAATGGCTACAGACCAAGAGCAGCTACGGTGATTTAAAAGAAATTTCACGTCAAACAAATCCATTTTTGTTCTCTGAGGCTGCGAGTTTCATTCAAAAAGCAAATAGGAAGATTTCATACTCTTAGATAATTGCCAAGCACATGATTTCTTATTACACTTGTGCCATTCTATACTAACTACAGGAAGAACGCAATGACTGGAGCACATGTTAAGTTGGATAGGGACTGGTTGATTCACAGATCTTTAAAAACTGGTGGGGAAGCTGCAAGTGCAGAATCATCGTATTCATTGACCGTAAGTTCAAATCGAAATTTCATTAATCGTAAGTTCAAAATTGCTGATAAAATATGCAGGTATCAGGAAGGTTAGAAGAGCAGTCAGAGCAATTTGTCTGCCCTGCACACCATGCCCAGTCAAGCAAAACGTGTTTTCAAAACAAAAGCTTGGGCAGCTGGGAAGAGAGAATGGAGATCCGCCCTCCGCGATGGGGAACTGCCTCGGGGCTCTACAAGACAGCTAATTGAGCAGAACAGCTCATATTTAACAGCATAAAAGATTTTTGGATGAAGAAACAGGGAAATAATACCGTGTGGCAGAGATGGTACTTTCTCCACATATGTCATCAGTGAGCTCATTGCTAGAACACCCTGTCCTTTGGGGGAATCCACACTTCAAAAAAGGATGCTGAAAATTTGCAAAGGGCTTCGGGGAGAATGGTTAAATCAGGAAAATACAGCTGTTTTAGGTGGAGACTGAAGAAACTTAATCTATTTAAGTTTATTCAAGAGGTTAAGAAATTACTAGATTACAGCCTATGTACATTTATAGTGAGGAAGAGATTTAACAAAAATAACGCCTAATGAGACACAGTAGCTGGAAGATGAAATTCAACAAATTTAGCATTGAACTGTAAAGTTCAGTGAAGGTAACAAACCACTACCTATGAGATGTATAACTGATTTTCCATCACTTAAATTTTGAGGACAAAAGTGAATGTGGGATCCGGTTTACCTCACTGAGCCACATGTGAGCACGGCATTGCTGAAACAAAAGGGAATGAGCCCAGAAATAGGCTTCTGCTTGCTCACACCACCAGACCCTTAGCTCACTCCCTGACCCTGCTTTGGGCCACTCCAAGTAGCTCTCTCTGAAACAGCACACGCTCATCATGGCCATTTCACAGCCACAGAGACGCACACTCCTGTGTTCTGCAATATCCTCTGTAGAGAAATCGGTACGATTTCTCCAACGGTAATGGCAAATCTACCTCAGTTGAGGAACAGCTACACAGAACAAACAAATCCATCTGTTTCAGCCTCGTTTCCCTTACCTACGCTCATAGTAAGGCTTTCCCCACTATTTTATACTACTGCACCTTTCCCAGTTTTAGCTTACTGCACATAATACGCCAGTTCTGGCTACCTCCTTGCAGCTGTTCTGTCAACCATTCAGACGCCACAAATTTAGGATGATTTCAAATGCTAAATAAAAATGCCTCCGCAGCAGGGACTCTGGCGCTGTAAAAAATATTGACTGATTATATATAATGTATTATATTATATATTATCCTAGTATTATAATTTATTTGCTATATTTTATATCTGTTATATATTTATGTTTGTATTTATATGATGCATAAGATATATATATAGCAATATACATATGTAATATAATGTGTTAAGTAAAACCTGCCGAGAACCCTTTCTGTGTGGCAGGAAATGTGAATCATCTTGTATTTGCATGGTATCAAGAAAGCATTTCCTTTAATGACTAAAAATTTATTAATGATCTCTGAATCAGCCAAAGCCTCTACAAGTAAAAGTGTAGTATCATATCATATCATTGCAAGGCTTCTTAAAAGAATTTTTCTTTGAAAAATGCAAGTGTAAAGGAAATATATTTAGAAGCCTGCAAATCATCTAAAATTACAGGTAAACAATTTTTACATGCTTTCTTTTTAGCCCATTCCCAGATGCCTGATGATCCTCCCACGAGCTCCATGAATACTCATCACCAGGCATTCATGTCTGACCCCTGCACGCTGTACTGTACCATCATTAATGTTTCTATGCAAATCATCTTGATCTCAGGTGGCTATTAATCCCAAAGTCACCGACATAACGGATCGTGAGAACTGAAACTCAACTCTTTGAACTAGCACGGGGCCCTTAATCTTCCGGCTGACATGCATTGTCCTATAATTGCTTCCTCCAAGAGATGATAGCCTATCTTGTGAGTCTATACATTTAGATATATAATTGGTGGGTTGTCAGTATGATGGGGCAGGATATTGGAATTTGTGTTACTAATTGTTTAAGGCAACAGGCAGGATAATAATTCATAACATGGTAGGGATAGTAAAAGTCATCACAAAATATATTAGTTACCAGAGGTGGCTGACTGTCAGGGCTGGCTGGAGTATTTTATTCCATTTGTGTTATGGCAGATACATATCATGACAGAGAAATGTCTGGAATGCCTCAGCCTGCACAATTTCTATTCATACCACCATAGAGTATCATATAATGCAGACCTCATTTCTCGCCAAATAATCATAAAGTGCTCACTAGCATCAACAAAGCTCAAATTCACAGGCATAAAGATATAAAAGTCCCAAAATAACAAATATCTTCCCAGCACGCAAATAATACCTGACATAGCTGGCATCTTTAATTTTGTAACACCTACATCTGATTTACAGGAAAGTCTCTTTTGACTGGGGAGCGCTCCATCCAGTGGTGATGCCTGCAGTTTATGATTAGTTCTGCGGCTCATGAAACAACTGAGGAAAGGTGGTGTCCTGTGAAATTGCATCCTTCTGTTTCTTTACTCCTCCGTCACTTATGCAATAGCCCAGTTCTTCCTCTGATGTGTTTGTTGCTGTCTCCTCACCATCACCCTGAGGAAAGTGCCGAGGCAGTGCTGGCTGGGGAGCCCAGGGGCACAGGCTGGATGGCCAGTTGGCTGAGGTCTAGCTGCCTTTCCTTTTGCAGTAGCACAGATGTGTCTGACCTCCTCCCAGAGCAACAATTTCATAAAATTTGAAATATCATAGAATCATAAAATGGTTTGGGTTGGAAGGGACCTTAAAGATCATCTAGTTCCAACCCCCCTGCCATGGGCAGGGACACCTTCCACCAGACCAGGCTGCTGAAAGCCCCATCCAGCCTGGCCTTGAACACTTCCAGGAAAGGGGCATCCACAACCTCCCTGGGCAACCTGTTCCAGTGTCTCACCACCCTCACAGAAAGAATTTATTCCTAATATCTAATCTAAATTTCCCCTCTTTCATTTAAAAACTGTTACCCCTCATCCTATTGCTGCACTCTCTGATAAAGAGTCCCTCCCCATCTTTCCTGTAGGCCCCCTTTAGGTACTGGAAGGCTGCTATAAGGTCTCCCCGAAGCCTTCTCTTCCCCAGGCTGAACAACCCCAACTCTCTCAGCCTGTCTTCACAGGAGAGGTGCTTCAACCCACTGATCATCTTCATGGCCCTCTGCTGGACCTGCTCCAACAGGTCCATGTTCCTTCTTGTGTTGAGGACTCCAAAGCTGGACACAGCACTCCAGGTGGGGTCTCATGAGAACAGAGTAGAGGGGTAGAATCACCTCTCTCGATCTGCTGGCCACGGTTCTTTTGATGCAGCCCAGGATGTGGTTGGCTTTCTGGACTGTGAGCACACATTGCATACATACGCAGACTGTAACAACTCTGAGACTGTTACCCCTCTGACAGTTTGGGGCTAAAGCGGACAAAGATTTAGTAAGATAGGAAGAAAAGAATGGGAAGGAGTTGAACAGAGAGACACTGTGATTGCATTAGTCACATTTCCTTCAGAAACCATGCTAGTAATTTTATAGGAGTGCAAAAAGAGGCACAAAAAATATTCCTTGACTGTAGAATTTGCCTTACCAAGACACCTACAGAGCTTGCTCTGCTCAGTTTATCAAAACAGAGACTTAGAGGTAACATGGTTACAGTGAATAAAAACTCTCACAAGACGAAAATAAAGATTTTTTGATGCAGTAGAATAAACTGTAACAAGAACCAATAGTTTCAAGCTGTAAAGACAGATAAACCTGAAGAAATAAGCAGGTTAACAATGAAGATGATTAATTTCTGGCATGTAGTGGGCAAGTTCGGGGTTCAGTATCCCTCAGTGTGCTCAGATGGGGCACTGGTGACTTTACCATAGGACATGATTTGGTCAGAGACAACACGCCAGGCTCAGTGTAAAGACTGGCTAAGTAATTGAGAGTCCAAATCACTGAAAATGTAATTTTGGATGATCTTATGGATCTTTTGGACTTTAAAAGTCATTGAGTAAAAAATTAAATGCCAAGTTAAAGATGTCTGAAATCAAGATATATGATGTGACAACCTTCAGTTATAAGTACAAAGTACACACCAATACTGAGTTCTAGTAGCACATCTTCCTCCCTTTCTCCCTTCTTGCTGAAGTGTCATTTACAGGGATTCATAAACTGTGTAATGTATTAAAAGCCTAAAGTTTTCGATACATTAGCCATAGAAAGACTCTCACAAAGGTCAGAGCGAACATTGCAAGAAAGCCTGTACCAGAACATAATTTTTCTGTTGTAACAAATCATAATGCTGCAGCTTACAATAGCAATATAACTGCAGCGCTTATAAATCACTGCATAAAACAGAATGATTTTTTTTTTTTTTTTCATGATAGCAAGGCAAGGAATATTTGGGTCCAAACTGACTAAAACAATTCTTTGTTTAAATAGGAAGGAAGCTTGGAAAAAATCAAGGAAAGCTGGATACGCTGCGCTTGGAGGGAGAGCGTTATAAGTCGCTAATGACAATGTATTATTTTGAATGAGGAAAGGAAAGGGAAAACAGTGACATAGCAAAGAGATGTTTTAACAATAACACTTTGGAAGTCTTATGAATAGACTCCTGACCTTTGCTGCAAAACACTGAGGCACAAGAGCCCTATAGAGGTCTACATTAATTTCACAAAAATAAATAGTATTAAGGCATTGTTTTAACCCACCAGAGCAAACACACACGTGAGGATTAGTGCTCCAGTGCCATACTTCAGGCAAATGCCTCAGAACAAAGTGAAGCACGACGAAGGGGAAATAGTAGGAGGGAATTTCACTCAGTCCTTTCTGATTCTTCTCACTTTAATTAACAGGTTTTCCATGGTTTTGGAGTGGTGAAGGAAAGAGCTTTAGTTAATAATGTTTTCTTAATGAGGCACGTGCGCTGCAGATTCTTCACAATAAGTCTATCCTACCTTGACATAGCACACGGTGTCTGTCTGACGTGTGGTACCCTAGATAAGGTGGGGAGCTGCACAATAGTGGAGCTGAATGGTATTGCAGAAATAATGAGCTACATTTCCATGGGCATGTAAACACCTCAGTCATCAGTACGCTATTGCCACGGACCGGCTAGACCACTGTCAGTTAAGTAGACAAGCTTCTCCTGCTCCTTTTCATACGTGGGCAGGATTAAATTGTGTAGTCTATGGGACATTACAAACATGCAAAACCTTACGGACTAGACCAAGATGCTGCAAACAGCACCTCTTTTTCACGTATACGTGTAACTTCCTTGGTTCAAATACTATCAGCTTCCAGAAGCTACGGACACACGTTCCTGTAAAAAAACGACAAAATGTGAAACGGAAATAATTTGCATTGAACTTGCTGCCTGTGTTCACTCACGTCTAGCAGCCCACAACACACACTCCAGTATGAGTTGTACAGGCTTTAGCAAAGATCTGAATTTTCAAGGTGAGAGAAGCCAGAGCAAGGTGCTATTTGTAATCAGCAATACAGTCCTAGGCTACGCGCTGTGTGCTACTATGCCCTTTAAAATAAACAAGGGGCCGTAGGGGAAGAGTTTGTGGAAAGCAGTCCATTTGTTTTAACCACAGCTCCCAAGCCGTGCTGGAGTGCAGCAAAGCAAAAGCATCCCTCAACGCAGCACAGAAAGCTCATTGTCAAGAGAGCGCGAGTGACTCCGGGCACTGGAATGGGATATGGCACCTTTCACCTCCGGGTCACCCGTTTTCCGTCCATTTTCAGCTAGCTGGGACTAGAAGTTATTACCATCAGAGGGGCGTTTGGTGAAACGAGTCGGTTGTCTGCGCGCAGGCTGGAAGGGCCAGCTGCCCAGATCACACAGACCAGCCCCGCAGTTATTACCCAACACGTACTGTGCTCCCAGGCTCCAGCCATGGCCGTTCAATAATCACCCAAATGGCCTGAAGCTCTGAGGGCCACCAGGCATACACTACTGCCTTCTGTTTCACACAATGACAGGCATGTTCACCCACTGCGAAAGAGACAAAGACCTTCTCATGGCCCCTTTGTTCCTCAGTTCTTTCTTCCCTTAGAAAGAACTGCAAGAAATGTTGTCCACGCTTTTCTGTAATTTTTCTACTTTTGTCAAGCCCAAGCATTGAAAAGTGATTGGCCATGACACAAAAATCATGAGCATTAAAAAGCATATTCCATTTTATATTGTTCAGTTCTCTTTTGATTTTTGCATTTGGTTCATATTTCCAACTTATTTTTCTTTCTTTTTTTTTTTCCTTTTCCTTCTTTTTTTTTTTTCCTTTTCCTTCTTTAAGGAATTTTGAGATACTCATACACGGATCCAGAAACACAGCCTTCAAGGATTATTTCAGACATTGTGATTATCTCTTTATGAAAAATAGGAGCTGGCAACACTGTATGCTAGTGCTGATTCAACACACTGATACTCACATTCCACGCACGGTGCAAATGTCAGTAACTGTCTCCCAGTGGAGCTCAGAGGAGGTTGGTAAGATGGAGAATCAACTATAACACGCTTGGTTTGGGGCCAAAGAGATGAATATTGGGTCTTTGTCTATTACAAGTGTCACAAAAAGCCCTGTAAAGACATTAAGACTCTCTGGTACAAACTCAGCAGAGCTGCAGTCCCAGTTGCTTCTTACCCGTCCCTGCAGAGGCAGTTGGAAGCTCAATCTTTGTGCTCTCTTAGAGAGCGTAAAGATCCCTTGATCATTTCACAAAAAAAAAAAAAAAAAAAAAAAAAAAAAATCGCACTTTTTGTTTTGACTCTGAAAGTTAATTTTCCCCTTCGTGCCATTATCCACCCTACAAGAGGATTCATATAAAATATTACGGCAAAGAACACTGTGTCTTCAGAACATCAATTTCTTGCATTTTCACATATGCCATTCGATTTATTTGCCCATTGTCTGCTACCTCCATGTCCTTGTGCTTCCTGTACTTCCAGGCTGCCCACTGCAGCTTCCCAGTGCTGCTGGCCACCGGCCAGCACCACAGCAACTGGCCAAATCAATCACTTCAGCAGTTTAATCACACCCTTCCTCTGGTTTTCCCCCTTATATCAAGGAAATGGCCTGCAATTCTCATAGCTGACATACTCAGGAATGAAAACCTAATCACTGCCCAGTCGAGCCGTAACAGGACAGCACTGGACCTTTCCACACAGCAGCCAGGCATCGCAGGTCACTGCAGCAATACACGGGGGTAGCGAAACCCACTCCTGCTTATCTGCTAATCCAAGGTCCCATCTCAGCTCTCCTCTGACTTCGAGCCCTGCAAGCTGTTCACTGGAAGCTCTGTCTGACACCAGAGTAGGCAAAAATATTTTACCTCCCTTTTGACTCCAGAAACACGCGCTAGGCTGGAACTATAAAAGGCGTTAGGCACTGGATCCTAGGAATGGCTGTCATAGTCTAAAATCCCTACCCAGTGTTAAGCACTTAGAAATTTAGTTTCATAATATGCAATACTCAGCAGTGAAAAGCAGAGTGAAAAGAAGGATGTGGATTTTTCTGACGCCGGCAAGAGATGGCAGTGCAGATGAAAGATTCCTCACACAAAGTCTACAAATAGGCTTGGACACCTGTTATTGCTTTGTACACGCACATCTTAACTTTTTAAACCATGGCTCAAGTTGGAGCTGCTGCCATTCACCTTTAAGCTCCCCGTGCGCCATCAAGGCAAATGGCATTCAGAAGAACACCTGGCACTTCAGAAGACATACCTTAGCCACCACCTTATGCACTCTGTTGGGTAAAATGAAAGAACAAAGATATTTAACCCTTTTGAAACTGGGATGTAAGATTCAAAGGATCAGAAAGAGCATATATTATCAGCAAACCGGCCACCATAACCCGCAAAGAAATGTTACAGGCTCCAGTTCTGGCTCCCAGGACTCTGGGTGCATTTGCTGATAGTGACTGGGGATAATAATGGAAACAAACATCTAAAGCATTATATGGATTTTTTTATAGATCACACGCACAGTTAAGTGTCTACATTGAAATTTAAGTCTCGTGTTTGAGCCTCAGTCAATAATAGGCCTTGTATTTATCACTATATTACACATGAAGTATGCATTAATGGGTGTTTATGTGCTCTCTAGAGGCTTGAACAAGCATCTGAGCCAAAGTTGCTAGGATCAGTGATTTTTCAGTGCAGCATCCTGTTTAAAATAATTATTTCAGGGTGATCCAAGACTTGAATGTTTTTTTCCTGGTCTTTCTAAAAAATGCAAAGAACTAGATTTCTAAGGGACTTAGATAATGCTTAGAAAGTTGAGGTACTGTTAATGACAGTCTCCTGGAATGCAGGACACTTTGGTTTAACTCTTCCTGGTGCCTGACAGCTGAATTGGGGCAATCAAACCCTGCTGATTTGAAAAAACCAAACAAACAAAAAGCACGCTAAACTATGACCCCACTATTGGAGATTAGATTCTTCTTACCTAGTTTGACCTGAACTGCTTTGTCTTTTGAGACCCACTTATTGCTTGTAATAATAGTTAGATTTTTTTTATTGTACCAGAACTGCTTGAAGCTATATTCCTGTTTCTAATAAAATAAAGCTTTAAATATAACAGATTATTTTCTCCACCCTGTCTGACATGAGCTATAATCTGATTTTTTTTTTCCTCCCTTTCATGAACACCATCTGTTTGTGACCATTAAAATCCATTTTCTATGCTGAAGGGATGGGAATTCAGAGGGATGTGTTCAGCCACTGTCCAAACAGTACTGTCATTCCTAAGGGATCCATTACAGTCTGACACACCCAAGTATTTATGAGCCATAAACCGCCTGCCTAAAATGGCGATTCATCACCCTTGTGCATGGGAGACACTGACAATGACAGAGCACGTTGTAGCTGTGAAGGGGGGGGGGGTTATGGGTTTTAAGAAGATTTTTTTGAACCAGCAGTGTTCTATAGCATCAGGTTTTTTCCCCACTATGGCACCTCGTTTCCAAACCATTTGCTCCGACAGTCCTCGCAGCCAATGTTAAATTAACAGATGTCTTGGAACTGGACCCCGAATGAGACAGCTACAAGGTCACCGCTTCTTCGCATCGTTGTCTGCTCTGGACTCAGCACTCACTTGGCGTCAAAGCGGAGCGTCCTGCAGCTTTTCTTGGTGCAGTGCTCCCTTCAGGGCTGGTTGGGGGACTGGGTGCAGCTCCCACACCTGCATGACTGAGCACCCTCCTCATCGCATCCAGGTGCAATCACAGCAAACAGTCACATGGACGAGATTCCGACAGGCTTTTTTTTGTTGTTTTTTTTTTTGTTTTTTTGCCTGTTATCTCTCAGGCAGATTGTATCCCCCATTACAAAAGTGATGTTAGAAAACTGATTAGAGAGGCAGCTCTGCCTCTGAGGAAGTCAGACAAGGCAGCAAATGGGGTTTTTCAGCTAAGGTTTAATACGGAAGACAGATAAATTCAAGACTTTTGCTCCATACGGCAGATGGAGCGTACCACATAGTTCCCTCACCCACATCAGAAGCCACATAAGGGAACAAAGAAAAGGAAATACAAATGCTGGTAAGAAAATATAAGGACTGTCTTGTATAAAAATTGGTTACGAACGCTTCTGAAACATTGTGAACAGACTACTGTAAAATTTAGCCAGAATTTATATACCAACACCCAAAAAATCACAACCACTGTAGAAGCCATTTTATTTTTATACTTGCCAGCCTAATATTCTAGCACTGTGCATGCCCAGATAAGCAACTGGCTTGGCTGAGCTGTGCTTCTCAGCACCTACCACCCTTTGGAGATTTACAAACAAGGCTCCTGCTGTTTACGCTCCCCGGGGGACCCAAGCTGACAGGCACGCTCAGGCGAGCACCAGCACACACCAACTGCGTTTTGTTAAGCAGAAAGCACCATAGACACAATTCTATTTTATTCAAACTAAAAAAAAAAAAAAAAAAAAAAAAAAAAAAAAGAAAAAGGACTGGGAAAATTAAGGACAAGCTGGAGCAGGAGATTTTAATTCTGGTCCCTGATTTAGTAACTGCTGTGCATTGAATAAAGCATCAGATGACAGACACACATAGACACTTGGGACTGAAAAACTGCACTGCCCATCCCCATCCCTTGCTAAGTGTTTTCACCAGTGGATTGCAGAGCCTGAACTACAAAGCCTGTTCCCACGCCTTCCTCCTTTCTCAACCTTCAACTGCTTTTTCCACCGTGGGACAGCCCCAGCCATTCCCCCAGCCTCCCAGTGGCAGCCTGGGCATTCCGCATCAGGCCCCAGCTCTCCCATTTTCCAGGCAAGCTCTCCAAGCAAGTAGGGAGATGCTGTATAAATAAAAACCATTACCTCTGGTTACTTTGAAAATAAATGCACGATTTTACCACCTGCATCCAGTGGGATGACTTTAACCTCCTGCTGAGTCCTGGTTTGGTCTGAGCACCCTGCAGGGTATGTGAGCTGGCGATAAGTGCACCTATGCTTCATAGTGCCTATCAGCTAACTTTCAAGTACCTTCCCACTTAATGCATGGTTCTGATTGCCATCTTCAAGCACCTCCCCTATTTCCTGTACATTCAATTTAGGTGCCCAATTCATATTGATAAATCCCAGGCCCAAAAACAGGGCCCTAAGATGCATCACCATTCTTCAGCCTAGTAGTGGGTCTGAGCCCTTAGTTCCTTATGGCTGTACACCTTAAAGACAAGCAGTAGGATAATCTTTATCAGACTGTTAGTGAGATACCATTGAAATGGGAGCATCCTAAAAGCCAAGAAAAAGGAGACAAAGAAAGACAAAGCACACAAGGCTCCTTCAGCAGACTAGAGGAAAAAATGTTTGCTGGCCTGCTGCAGTCAGTTTATATGTTTCCGTAAGTACCGTTTTGCCATGCTCACAAGAAAAGTGGATCGCAGAGCAGCTTATGCATTTTGCTTATAGTTTAGTATATCAAATTGTTGAAAAAACAATGTAGAAGTTTTGTCCCTATTCTTGAGTTATACCTCTTGGACTAAGGAATTACTGTAGAGTTCTACAGTAGCTGAGTAGCTTTCTCATCTGTACTATAAGAGAACAAAAATCTGTATGCAAGTAAGCCTTAGTAAAGAAGGGCAATGCATTCCTTGTTTGCTCCCAAACACTACAAGCTCTCTGGTTTTCTCTGCTGCATTACACAAATGAAGAGGAAATAAGCCCAACTTACACAGTTTGGTTCTAGCTTTAAAATTTCTCCAGTTCAGAGGTTTGGGGGATTAACCCAGCTATTAATGAGGCCATTGAGCTTAGGTAATCGGAAAAATACTACAGTGCATGCTAATCTTAACAAATACTATTCAAGGGCAGAGTGTAAATATATTGATTAAAGAGTCAGCAGTTAAAAAAACAAAAATCTGCCACCTCACAACACATGCAAACTCTTTGCTTTCAGGGGCTTTGGCCAAAGATGTAAACAAAAGTCTGAAGGAATTCGCATTAAAAATTGTGCCTTTTCTTGGCACGCTTAGTACTGAGACAGGCTGACATTCTCATACTCAGGGAAAGGCAGCTGCTAGCGAAGCTTGTGGCATTCTGGTTTTTGGCTCGCTGACAACGCCCACGCTGAGAGGGCGTACGAGGGCCGGCAGCGATGGCTGTCGAGCGCTCCTCGCTGCGGCGGCTGATGAGGTGCCAGTTTCGGGACAAGAGTGAACAGCTGGACACTGTCGCTCGCTGGAGTGTAGAGCAACCTTGGAGGGTCCCCCGAGTGGGCGCACCCCTCCTCGGCGACAACAGCCAGGGTGTCTGCTGGATTCTGTGTATTACTGATAAATAAAAGGGAGGCCATGGACTGCAGAAGAATGGCTTCATGTTCTTTTTATCGCACGGCTGTGATTTTTCCTTCAGTGGCAAGCTCTGCTTACCACCCTGCGCGGACGCGTACGTCTGCACATGCGTGGGCACACAGAGCCGTTTGTGTCCGTCTCCTCGGGGTGTCCCTGCGAATCCGTCTCCTCGGGGTGTCCCTGCGTGCGGGTTTCGCTGGGTACCGCTCCCCACAAAATGCCCCCGGAGGCCGTACAGCTGCCGCTGGGGGAGGCGGCGGCCCGTCCCCCTCCCCCTGTACCCCGCAGGCACCGCCTCCTTTCTCTCCCCAACCCCCCCCCCCCCCCCCCCCCGCCCCCACGTCCCTGACGCCGGAATGACAGCGGCACGGAGCAGGTCGCATCCCTGCTCGTACCGAGGCGAGCGTCCCTCCCCGCGCTCCTCCCTCCCCCGGCCTTTCGCCCCTTTCCCCGGGAGCAGGGGCGGCTCCCCTTTGTCAAAAGGCTCCCGGGGGCGCCCTGCCCCGCCCCTCCTTCACCCCCCTTCACCCCCCTTCACGCTCGGCTCGGCGACACACGACACGCCAGCGGGGTTAATCGCGACACCGTGGGCGGGGCGGGAGCTTGGGCGCCCCCTGCTGGCCGCCGCCGGCGCAGCAGCCGCTCCTCCCGATCAGGGCGAGGGCGGGCCGGCGCGGGGGGGGGGGGGGAGCGGAGCGGAGCAGGGGGAGGGGGCACAACCCCAGCCCCATCCCCCATCCCTCTCTCGAGGAAAAGTCGCTTCCCGAGGCATTTCCGAGCTTTGGTTTGGTTTTGTTGTCGGTTGGGGTGGGTTTTTTTTTTCCCTTCCGCGTTTCCTGTGATCTCGGCAGGGCCTTGCAGCCGCCCCCGCCCCCGCCTGCGCTCTCCGGGGCGGGGGGGGGGGGGGGGTGCGGCGAGTCCCGGCGGAGGGGAACGGGGGGTGCGGGGAGGAGCGCTGGTGGCCGGGGTGTGGCTGGAGGGGAGAGCTGGTGGCGGGTCTGGCACCTGGTACAAGTGTAGGTGATGGCGGGTTTCTGTACCACGGGCTGCTGGAGGAGAGGGAACAGCCTCCAGCAGGGAATTCTGTCGAAAAGGAAGAGAGTTTCCCTCCCCCCTCCCCCCCCCCCCCCCCATTTTTTTGGTGTAATACGTCAGCTGTACATCTCATTGGAGAAGGGCATGGGGTGAGGACAACAGGCTGCGTTCCTCACTGACACACACTCACTGGAATCAGATTTGCCTAAATCTTTACATAAAGACAATCTGTCCCTTCCAGGAGGCTGCTGAAACGACAGGGGATCCGGTCTGAGCTTCCGAGTAAAAGCTAGTTTTCCTTTCCGGGCGTTTCCTCTGGAGTCACTGAGAATCCCTGAACAAAGAGCACCAAGATGCTATGAAGCACCCCCTTTTCTTTGTAAATAAAAACATCTCAAAAAGACTCTAAGCATCACCTCACAGTCTCAGTTCCGAATATTCCCGTCTTGCTTTGCTGTTTGTGCTGCAGAACGTCGTCCTCCCCCTCAGAGGGCAGGAGCTGCCATCCCCTTCCTACTGGGAAGAGCCCTCGGGCTGAGCACTACATCCCGGTGCCGCTCTCCTTCAGCAGGAGACCTAGGAAAGCCTGGGCCAGTGCTCCCCAGCTGAGCAAACACAGGAACCTCCTCTTGCTGAGGGAAAATGGGAAAATCAGAAGGACAGCCTTTCCCATGCCCCTCCCTCACCGTATGCGGCAGACAAGTTACACACATATATACAGCTGTGAGCAGGAGCAGGGAAGCAATTTTCTGTGCAGCCACCTATGCCAAGGACACAATTTCAGTGGAAAGTGTCCCTTAAACTACACAGACAATACCACACAGCTACACAGTGCTGTGGATTCACCAAAACAATCTGGCTGCCCTCTGTTTAAGTGGTATCCTCCTGTTTTTCCCCAGTCCAACTCTCCCTTACATAAAGAACAGAACCACAGAATCACAGAATGTTAGGGGTGGGAAGGGACCTCTGGAGATCATCTAGTCCAACCCCCCTGCCAGAGCAGGGTCACCCAGAGCAGGTTACACAGGAACACGTCCAGGTGGGTTTGGAATGTCTCCAGAGACGGAGACTCCACCACCTCTCTGGGCAGCCTGTGCCAGTGCTCTGCCACCCTCGAAGTAAAGAAGTTCCTCCTCATGTTTAGATGGAACTTCCTATGCTCAAGTTTGTGCCCATTGCCTCTTGTCCTGTCACTGGGCACTACTGAAAAGAGCCTCATCCTCCTGACACCCACCCTTTAAGTGTTTACAAGCATTGATAAGATCCCTCACACTCTTTTTTCCTAGACTGAAAAGACCCAAGTCCCTCAGCCTTTCTTCATAAGAGAGATGTTCTAGGCCCCTAACAGCAACAACCCAGAGCTATTTGCTCGCATGTTCTTGGCGAGGGTGGGATTATTACTGCTGGCAGCCCTCAGAAGAAAAGCATGTGAAGTTCTAAGGAGCAAATGAAAAGAAACAGCAGTCATCTGGTACTAGACTGTTCTCCAAGGGTGACTTTTTTTTGTTTTGTTTTGTTTTGTTTTGTTTTGTTTTTGTTCGGGTTGGAAGGGACCTTAAAGATCATCTAGTTACAACCCCCCTGCCATGGGCAGGGACACCTCCCACTAGACCAGGTTGCTCAAAGCCCCATCCAGCCTGGCCTTGAACACCTCCAGGGATGGGGCATCCACAGCTTCTCTGGGCAACCTGTTCCAGTGCCTCACCACCCTCACAGTAAAGAATTTTTTTCCTGATATCCAATCTAAATCTACCCTCTCTCAATTTGAGGCCGTTACCCCGTGTCCTATCACTACACTCCCTGATGAAGAGTCCCTCCCCATCCTTCCTGCAGGCCCCCTTCAGGTACTGGAAGGCCGCTATAAGGTCTCTCACAAGCCTTCTCTTCTCCAGGCTGAACAACCCCAAGTCTCTCAGCCTGTCCTCACAGGAGAGGTGCTCCAGCCCTCTCATCATCTTTGTGGCCCTCTGCTGGACCCGCTCCAGCAGGTCCATGTCCTTCTTGTGGTGAGGACTCCAGAACTGGACATTTTCAAGCAAGTGTTGGCATGTGGCGTCAATGAGAAGCTAAGATGGGTGGGAAGCAAGCTGACGTGAATAAAATACACACAATGACAAACTTGACCCAAGTTGAAAAGTTTATGGGCTTCCTCATAAAATTTCCACTACTCCCTTGTTAGAGGCCATATTGGAAAGGTCATATGAGGAGCCCGTCACAGAAGAGTTCATGTCACTGGTTTCTCATCCTGACAAAAAAGCAGAAGAATCCATGCTTATTTTAAGTCAACTGTAAGTTTTGAACCCAAAAGGGGGTAAAAACAAAAGTCTTAGAAGTAGCATCTTTGAAGAGAATGATGTTAGAGAGAAAACACGTGTCACATTATGAACGCAGACACTGATGTTTGAAATATGAACAGTTCATGGCAGTTAAACTAGGCATTCACTGTGGATACTCCATTTTCCCAGTTTCCTTTTTGTGCTAACCTTGTCTCTGTGGCTGGGGCCAGTCACAGGGTGACTCGCAGACCCGCAAGCACCCATTGCATCCATCCTTCTCTGCTCCTGGAAGGCACAGCTACTGGCACTGCTCCGAAGCAGAGACCGCTGCCTGCTACCAGGTCCGAAATGAAGGAGGATGCTTGCACAGATGGGCTCCAGTCTCAGCCAGGGAGCAAACAGCCGAGAGGCAGCTAAAAACTGTTTCTTAATCCCCTTCTCAGCTGTGATTTTCCGTTCGATCCAGAGGCAGGTAGCTCCTCTCTGAGCCCCAGGGGCTCTGGGAAGGCTCCAGAAGCCATTAAGGGGTGTCATGGGCCTTTGGGGTTTGCACAACAGAGCAGGTGTGGTCTTAATGTAGACATAGCCTGAAACACTACAGGACGTGCCCAAAAACCTTTGAATAAATTGCATAGTAAATTGACAGAGCAAGATATTTTTGTTTCATTACTGGTTCTACCACTGTATTACTGTGACATATTTCACCCTCTGTGCTTCCGTTTTCCCCATCTGCAGAACAATATTACTGCTCACCTTTTACTGCATATGGGATTTTTTAAACACATATTTCAAGGGTCAAAGCTGTGGGCCGGATTCCCAGTGTGGCAGTGTTCTTTTTTCTCTTTTGTCAAGCACCTAACATCACACCTAATGCATGATTTGGCTAGGGTGGAATCAGCACGGGCATCCACTTTCTTCTCTTTTTTTGGCAGAAAATTGGTTTCATCCATGTGAAGCTTCAGGGTATGATTGGTCTAAATGTATGTTTTTATAGAGCGTGTGCACTGCTGCAACATCCAGATGTTACGGGCAGTAATTAGGAATTAATTGGAACTAGTTATAAAGCTTATAAAGAAATTAAGTGAAGTAGTTTGTAATTAAAAGAGCATAGTAATATAATTTTGGAAGATACTTTCACTTTTATTTTAAGGAAGAACGCAATAGCAAACAGGAAAATAATCAGCTTTATTAGATCATCCTGGTAGTACTAAGGTAGTAATTAAAACCCAACTGTGTTCTTTATAACACTGATGGGAATCTTGAAATTAAGCCACAAAATATTCATCTGCTTTTTTGGCCTTTTTCGCAGCACAAGTCACACAATCATTCTTAGGCATCAGTTTTTTGAAAACTGAAACTTCCATTTTCCTTGTACTCTGTTTCCGTGGTGAAGATGCATGAAGTAAGAGGAAGGACAGGTGGATCTTCTTGAACTAAAAAGGTCATTGATCACCAAGCACATTTTCACCAGATACACACTCATGTCTTCTGGCTGAGAGGGAGAAGCAACTAAAATACGTGCCAAGCCAGGCACTGCGGCTCAGTGAAGATTCTGGTAATTTGCATAGGGTCTATCTAATATTGTTAGTCTGTAATCTGTGAAGATTATATACCCCAAGCCACTGTTCTGAAAATGAATTTTGTTTCCAAAAGGTTGATTTAAACTCAAACAACATCAAGGAAGTACAACAGGGATATTTGGGATCTATCTGTATTGGTGTTATTTTCACAATACATCTTTAGTGAGTTTTTTGTTCCAGCAAAATGTCAGATTGTTCCTAAGGCTTTGTTTCTCTCCAGAAGCTTCTTTAAAACACTTAGTATGTCCCAATCTTTTTTTTTTTGTGTGTAGTTTTCAGAATTAAAACAGCCCAACTAAATGGGGTATAATCAAGGGGAATATTCTGAGGGTGAAAAGGAAAAGCAAGCAAGATGTATGAAGACCATAGCAGATGTGCTCTTATGCTTAAAGTGAAGATTAACAAAATTCATTCAGCAAGTGCAGTCAGAACAGTGAACTTCAGGAAATATTCACCACTTGATACATATGCTGTTGTTACTGAGTCAGAAACTGGGAGTAATGACACCAATATATACATCTTAAAAATGTTTGCTATGAACACCCTTTCCTTTCCCTTTGCCACACAGTTCCTGAACATGGAACTCTATTTTTAATTTTAATATCTTCCAATGAACTGCCTCCTCTGAGTGCAATAGAATAATTCATGCTGTAAGGTACTGCCACGCTGAAAAAGAGGATCGGGTTAGACCCATTAAAGACCCTAGGCTGAGATATAACACTCTCTCCAAACTCTCCTGCTCACTGTCCTCGCTTTTTGCTGCCAAACCGCTATTCAGTGCGTGCCCACCAAGCCTATTTTCACTAGAGACACAGGAGGCCAATTCACTGTCCACATTCCCTGGTCAGCCACGTGCTTTCTATGTGATTCCAACCAAGTCACGCTCAGACCCTCCAACACACAGAGGAATTTCTGCCATGTAGGAGTCAGGCACCTCACTGGGCTTGAGAATTTGAGGTGTAGCATCTCTGTGCTTCTGGTCTCTCCCCATGCAACGAGGATTTGAAAACAACAAAAAAAAAAACCCACAAAGCCTTCCCCGTTTCATATGGAAGCATAAAGAAAAAAATTAGCCTAAGACTGAGACACTCAAATGTTGTAGTGATGGAAATCTAAAGCAGTGTTAAAAACAAATACCTGAGCAAAAAAATGTCTATGTGGAAAACAAAAGTATTGGTATAAGGGCACATTCTACAAGGCTTGGCAAGGATCCTGCCTCACTGGGAACCTGGTTATTAAAATAAAGGGATAAGAGTGGACTGGCCCAAGCAAGGGCAAATGGTGGCTATCATCTCCTACCTGTTGCTCAAAGCTGCTTTTCCAGCTCAACTCCTGCATTAGCAAAGCAGTAATCACTAGGATTCCTGTGGAAGAAAACTGAAGTGTAGGTAAGAGTTTCTCTGTTGAAATCTTCCACTTGGGTTATTTTCCTAAGGTAACCGCCTCTTATAAGAACAGAAAATAAATGTTTAAAGGAAATACAAAATGTTGATCTTTAGTAGCATCTGTGAAGCTAGTATAAGGCTTTTTCCCCTACAAACCCACAGGGAGACAAGCTCCATAATCTCTATGCAATAGATTTCTTCTTGCGTGCATAGAGGAACTCCAGTTTCTTCTCTGCTAGCTGCTTAGTGAGTTTATTCACCGGTCAAATAGCATTGATTATGCCTTAGCATTAATTGGCTTGACTTACAGATATGGATTTCTTTGCTTTGAAATGTACTTTTACTATCTGCTTGGCTTTCAATCCACACTCGATCATAAACAGAAGAAGTCGAGTTGCACACTACTGGTGTATTGCAAATTACAGCAGTTCTAGTGGAGGTTTTTACAAAGCTCCCCAAATCTGAAAGCAGTGCAAGAACGTAAATACCTTATTCGAGGAGAACGGTGAAGAAGTCATTCATCATTAGAGGAGCAAACAGAATACATGGTTTACTGGCAAGCATCTTATTGGATGCCAGGAGACTTAGTTCTGAGCTGCGTGTGCTGAGCACCAGCCACCACCAGTCAAACCGACTACAGTTCACTCACTGGAGGGGAGACACTCAGGCACCCCACCCGCATGTCTCTGGGGTCTCATAATATAACTTATCCTTTCTGCAATGTTAACTTCCAAATGTTGCAACCGGGTGCAAATTCCACCGCATTGAACATGCCCCAGTGAATTAACCATCTCATTTAATACAAAAGGATTTCTTTTATCAAAAAAAAAAAAAAAATGCAGTCATCAGATGGTCCTTAAGCATAAGATGCTACAATCATACAACAAGGTTAATCAACATCGGTTAGGGATAGTCCAGCTGAGCTTGTATTGACCCCTACTTTCTATGTATGCTTCCTTGAAGGAAGGAGAAATCCATTCAGAAGTAGTATTTTGTAGGCATCTGCAGCCTGTCGCACAGATATTGTCTGGTCTCTTAAGGTGTGTTAACACTTCTAAATAAAAGAAAAAACAGGCTGAGCAGACTCAAGCACTGAACTTCACACTGCTCAGCTGGCAGCCGCCTCCTCTGCTCTGGTTTGCACCATCCCAATGATCTGACTCCGAGACACATGCTTTGGAGGGGGCTGGCCATAAGCAGTTTGGACCTCAGCCTGTCCATACTCTTGGTCACAGAGGTAAAGTTCAGAAAGCTTGTCCTGCTTTACTCAGCAAAATAGACACAGCCTTGAGTAGTCTTTTTTTTTTTTTTTTTTTTTTTTGGTAACATAAAATAGCTCAGAATGGAAGGCTCTGAGCATTAGTGTGACAAGGGAGCAAAAATGCACCATCCGTCAACTGCTATCCATAGAAAACGTAGAAAGAGGTTATCCCAAAAGCAAACACCTTGCACTTCCAGAGGCAAAAGCCTGAATGAACAATTGCAGTCTCAGTCATACCTTAAAGTGAGACGTTTTGCATTCCTAAGCAAATTCCCTAGAAAATTGAATTGCCAATTAAAAAGATCATGCATTGAGATCATTCTGCTACCAGCTGCCCAAGACACAATCTGGGCTGTTACCTCGAGGTCATCAGCCTATATGGACATTCAGTCTAGTTAGACAGTATGCTGTGTGGTTTTTTAAAGGTCATCTTTCATCCCCTGCAATCTTGTGTAAACTGTCACTTCTCTGGAAGTTTGCAAAGTGTGAATTCAAGCATGCAAACTTCTAACTGTAAAGCAGGAACTTGCACCAACACAATCAGGCTGCTGCTTTAAAGTCAGGCTAGGAGTTCACTGTCATACTGTCAGAGATACCAGTCATCAGCAAACTCACAAATAATGTGTTCATTCGGGTATAAAATAAAAGTCACTGCAGTGACAGGAGATACCATGTGACTCTTTCACAATCTTTACATATAATTCCAGTACCATCAAGTATTGAAACATGATAATAGCCTTTGGAAATGAGATACGTAGGGGTCTTTTCTCTTTTTTTCAGCTGAATTTGTGCTGAGGTCGACATCTCACAGTGAAGTCTGTAGCAGAAAGCAGAAGAGAAGCACTTACCTCCTGTGCCTTCCTGACATATAACTGCATTTCCCCCCTTGCTAGACATGGACACCCCACATCTGCTGGCTCTAATCCACCCTTTGTGTGGAGAAAAGTAGTCATGCTGGTTAATTTTCCTATACCTTGGTAACAGACACATTTAGCATGGTAACAATACCCTAACACAGTTCTCTATTACCCCTCTCCAAATCCTCATTTATGGTGAGGGTTTATTTACTCTCTGCTTGAAAATATTTACTCGAACAATAACGATTTGGCGCTGCCAACCATCCATGTCATTTGTGGCACTTTCACAGGAACAGTAATCTCCTTTCATGAAAAGGAAGAGTTCTGGCAGCACGGCTCAGCAAGAGAGATCATCTTTTCTGTAAGACAAACTGCCTGGGGAAGAAAATCCCCATTTTGTGAATATATTTGAGATATTTTTTCTCTCCAAGAAATTCTCAAAGTTTTCTGTGAAAAAAAAAAGACAATCAATGATAAACTTGTAGTACAATCCTGGAACAGACACAAGCTTTGTGTTTATCATATACAGCAAGGATATAATCAGTGTTTAGTCCTGAAAAAGAGACTTTGGATACTGTCTTTCCTCCTCCCTCCATGAGTCTTTGCAGCCCCATGTTTAGATCCTTCACAGTGGATACAGGAGAGTCGTGTTCAACTCTTTGCTCCAATGTGTATTTAAACTATTGAAAGAGCTCCAACAGGAGCAGTAAAAGAAATCTGCCACCAAAAAAACCTAAATAATAGCCTTGATGTTCAAGGCAATTTTCATTGCCCTTTGCAACTACATCAGTGCAAGTGTTGAACGTGGGGCTTATATCGGGCAACTGTCCTGTTCACCATATCAATGGCTTTTCTGATATGTGACTGTGAGACACGTCCTCCTACCTGGATATTCTAGCATGAAGTGAAGAAACCCTTCCTGACTAAACTGGCAAGAGAGACAGCTTGTTCCCATGAAACATTTCTTCTGAGGTGCGACCCATTTTCAGCTCTCAGAAGAGAAGATGTGGCTCAGCTCTACCACCACCTCTTTGCACACTTGCTGCTGCACATAGCACAGCTAAAGGGAAACCAGATTTGTCAAGTATTCTGTTTGTCTCTAATTTTTTTGTTCCCACCTTGATTTTCCCCTTATCCCAGATGGGGCCAGCTTCTCCGTTCTTCTGCCATCCATTAGAAGAACTTTGCCCCTGGGACACTAAACCCATTCAGCTTTTCACTCCTGTCCCTGCAGGCGTACAGCAGCAGCCAAGATACGGTCATTGGTACGACTACAAAAGTTAAAGGCCATCTTCTGTTCTGGAAGATGTAATTTTGGACTCTTGAGAACAGGACAGACTGAATTTGTTTGAAATTCACAGCCAACTCTCTATGGTGTCCTACCTAAAATTTCAATACAACTAATTTTGTTGTTAAGTAAAAGCTCTCCATGCCATGAGCAGAACCCTGCAGGAACGTGTCAGGGCCCCATAGGGGCCAGGACCGTGGGGGTTCCCCATGGTGGGTGATGGCAGGGCCTGGCAGTCAGGGCCCGTCCCACCCCCAGCCAGGCGCAGGGCAGCCGGGGGCACCGGGGCAGCCCCAGCCCTGGGCATCGGGCACCTCCCTGGGGACGGGGACAGGCCAAGGCCAAGGCCAGGACAGGGGCCCACAGTTGGGCCTGGATCAGGGATCCGTGGCCGGGCAGGGCAGGGCAGGGCTGCGGGGAGCTGGAGACTGGCCCTGCTGCGGCTTCACTGGGGTGGGGGCTGATGGCTCTGGGGGGCTGCAATGGGGTCCCTGGGGTGGGGGGGCATCCTGGGGGGGTTGGGCAAGGACAGTCAGGGATGGTGGTGCCTTCAGGGCACTGATACATATTTGAAATCTTTTCTGTTCTGTGCACAGGCAAGCATGAGTAATGAATGCACACCTCTCATTGCCTTCATTACCTGGAGACTTCCGTGGAGAAGTACATATTTTTTAAAAATTTTAATCATTTTTTTTATGAAATGTATCCAGCTTGATAAAAATCGCATTAAGGACTTTCTAACATAACCATACACTCACAGAAGAAACTGTATTGAAAGGGACCTCTGGAGGTCACCTAGTACAATCTACTCAGAGCAGGGCCAACTTCATGCTAGGTAAGTCAAGTTTCAAAAATCTGCAAGCATGGAGATTCCTAAGCCTCTTTGGCATCTGTTCTTGTGCTTAACCCCTTGCATCGTGACAAATTCCTCCCTACATCCAGCCAGAGTATTTTTGCTGCAAATGGTGTCCATCATCACTTGTTCGGCTACTGTGCACCTCCAAGAAGTGTCTAGCTCCATCTTTTTTGTATCTATTAGGTAGCTGAAGACAGCAATTAGACCCACTGAAACTTATACTTGTTCAGGTGAAACAATCACAGTTCTCTGCTTCTCCTTGTACGTCATATGCTCCCACGTTGTCAATATCTTGCTAGTGCTGAGGAACCTGAAGCTCAGAAAGGTCTTTCAAATGCAGCCTCACAAGTGAGAGGGGACTAATCACTTCCTTCAGCTTTTGCTACTGTAGCCCAATAGACGTTTGCTGTAAGGGTGCAATGCCCCTTCATGTTCAACTTGTCTGCAGTGTTCTTTTCTGTGGTAGTTAACCCTACTGATGCATGAAGTCTCTCTATCACAGGTGTAGGACTTTGTTTACCTTCATGATGGTTCTGCCAGCCCATTTCTCTAGCTGTCAAGTTCCCTCAGAATGATGGTCCAGCCCTACAGTGTATTAATAACTCACTCCAGTTTGGAGCCATCCACGAATGTGATGAGTATGCATCCCATCACATCAGCTAGTTTGTTGAGGAAGATGTTAAAAAACAATATAATCCATAGCATCAACCCTTGAGGAATGTCTCTTGTAACAGGCTGCCAATTAAGCTTCTAAATAGAGACGTCCATACTTTTAGACAAACAATCCAGTGATCTCATAGTCCAGCCATCCAGTTAATATCTCCTCCATGTGGCTATAAGGATTTCTAACAAACTGTATCAAGAACATAGTTGAAATCAAGATAATTTACTGCTCTTATCTTATCCACAGAGCCAATCATCTCGCTGTAGAAGGTAAATAGGCTGAACAGGCTCTATTTTCCCTTGGTAAATCCACATTGGCTCTTCCCAGTCACCTTCCTTTCTTTCATGTGACTGGAAGTGGCATCCAGGATTTTCTCCTTAATTTTCTAGTGGGCTGAGGTAAGGCTCACCAGCCTGCAGTTTCACAGATCCTCTTTCTTACCATTTTGAAGCTGGGCATGGCATTTCTCTTTTTCAAGTCATCAAAAACCTGCTATCAACATGACCTTTTAAAGATAAGAGAGAGGAGTCTTGCAATGACATGCACCAACTTCCTCAGCACCTTCAGACACATCCCATCCAGGCCTACGAACTTGTGTGCAGCCAGTCTGCCTAAGTAGTTTCTAACTTGACCGTCCTCTACCATGGGTAATACCACTCTCCCTCAAGCTTTGCTACTAGACAAAGGAATCAGATAAACTTGAGAGGAGACCTTGCTAGTAAAGGCCAAAGCAAAGAAGACATTGAACATTTTTTATGTCCTTTGGCACAGGATTGTCCACCTTGTTCAGTAGGAGGCCCACATGGCATACCCAGGTGATGCTTCCATATTCCTTATGGCTATCTTGACCCTGCTTTCACCTTCTATACATTTCATTTTTGTGTTTAGGCTCAGTCCAGGGTTCCCTGTTCAGCCTACATGACTTCTTGCTACACTTGGTTATTTTCTTTAAATTTTGGGTTTTTTTTCTCCTCATTTAAGGAAAATATTCATGGTGGTTAACCAGTTTTCCCGGGTTCATTTGCCCTTCATCATCTTATGAGATCCCTCCTACTACTTCTGTTAACAAGCCCCTGAAGTTCAGGGTCTTCAGTCTGCTATTGCCTTTCCTTAAGTCCATCAGGATCTTTTTATGGTCACTGCAGCCAAGACTGCTGTCAGCCTTCCCATTCTGTACCAGTTCTACATATTCAGGAGAGAAGGTCAGCAGAGTACCTCATTGAGTTGGTCTATCCAGCTCCTGAATCAAAAAATTGTCCCACATATACTCCAGAAATCTCACTACTTTCTTGCACCATGCTATGATGTCCACCCAGAAGATGTCAGAGTGGTTCAAGACACACCATGAGAAGCGGGCCCTGTGATTAGGGGACTTCTTCCAGTTTAAAGAGGGCTTTGTTTGCCTTATCTCCTTGACTAGGCAGCCCATAGCAGACTCCACTGTGTGTCCCTTTGTGACTTATCTTCTGAACCCATAAACTCTTGACAGACTTATCGTCCTTTCCATAGCAAAGCTCCATGCATCTGAGCTGCTTCTTTGTGTAGAGCACAACCCATCACAGCACTCTAGTCATGGGGTCTATCCTACAACATCGTGACAGAAGCACTGATTGAAGAAGAAGCTTTGATGCATCGTTGCGACTGAGCAAATGGTTGACTGCCCAAATGGTTTTCTTATGAGTCTCACCTGCTTCCTAGCTCTGACCCAGAGCTGATCATTCTGGTAATTAGTTCAATAAAACTATGCAGGGAGATGGCACTTTTATGCTTCCCCTCTACTTACAGAGCAGTAATCAACTACTGTTAGGTCACTTTTTAGACAAGCAGCTCCTACAGTAATTCAGCAAATGGGAGATGTTCTGATGAAGACCAGAATAAAGTTTCTCATTCTGTAGCTAGTGGAAATGTAACTATTCTCAGATGCTTTAAGGTTGTGAAGTAGCATTTTAAAAGAGCATCTTAATCCACTGTTTGGCATTGCAGGTTTCACACACGGGCCATCTGCCTCTTATTTATCCTCTTCTTTCATGGACATTCTCTGTCATTCTCACCTCATATTAAATTTCTGGCTGGAGATGTGCTGAACAGCTGGTCCAAACAGCAGAGCCACCTGATGTCTATTTGCAGAAAACAAAACCAATCTATTGACAAGTCAAGGACCAGACCTTTTGTTTTTTATATGCACTTCTGAGCGGTTATTGACAGCACTGTTGCCCAATACTCCAGACATAATGCTGTATGAGAATGATGTTTCACTAATCTGAGAAAACACCTCATGGCTTTGTCCCAAGCAGACTCTTGAGCATTACAGCTGTTATACTCTAATCAGCTTTAAGGACTGTGTAAAAACCCTTCCTTCTTCATATCCTATTGATAATAACATTCTGCACCATTCACAGAAAATAAAGGTAATTTTATATCTTATATGATACTGTATCTATACTCCCAGTATATAGCTTTCTGGTGTCTCTCTCAATACAAGTACAAAGGAGTACTTAAATGGCATAGAAAGAGAGGCCTTGAGAAAGTATTTGTTCATAGCTGCTTTAGAACACATCATAAATTTGTACGTAACCCAAGGAAAAAAGTTCAGAAGTTCCTAATGAGATAATATATAGAATACATAGAAGAATAGGAGACTAGAACTTAAATTTAATCCCAGCTCTGACACTGCCCTGACAAATCGCTTTGCCTGTCTGCACAGCAGGTTCTTCAACTATAAAGCTGAGAATACACTGGGAAGACTCTTGGGGGCCGAGTTACTCTGTAAGGCTCAAAGCTAACATGAGCCCCAGAACAGGAGCCAGATAGCTGCCTTAGTTTACTAAATTAAATAGTTATTGCCACCTACTGGCTATACGGCACTGTTAATATAAAAAACTGGTGATTTCAAGTGTACAGAATCAACCACCTGTGTTTCCTCCATATGAAGTTATATACACTAATAATAGAATAATTAATAGCTTCTATCTTTTTCAGGGAGGAAATGATACTTAACAGTGTTTCCTCTTTTTACAAGGTATACTGGTAAAGCAGTTTTGTACATTCAGAGGTTTCATCGTGTGGCCATATTTGGCTATGCTAGAGGGTATAACATGACTATCCGTAAATGTAATTAGTGTCCTGGTCTGCCTGTACCCACCTCTTTTCTTAGACACACAACAGGTCTGAAGCAGGAGGACATATTTTTGGCCTGTTTCACTGAAGCAGGATAGATCCCAATCGCTGGCTGGGTGTAGGTGCTAGGAATACCACCATATTTAAGCAAGGCTCTGGCCATGGTCTAGCTGAAGAATGGGCACCCATGAATAAATACATTGCATCCTTTCTGCTGTTAGCAATCAATGAATTTAACAGCACTCGCGGTACTTCTAATTCTCCTCCATCTATGCAGCATCAAAGGAGACTGGCACCCCCTTATGAAGAAAAAATTCCATGATATGAGCACAGTTAATCATGTCTGCAATAGTATTTTTCCATGATAATCCAAAGCAGTTAGAACAAGATGCGTTTCAAGGAATTTTGGTAAATGATAAAGCAAAGTTGCTGTTAATTGTGGTCTAACCCCAGCTTTGCCAGTGAAAATGCAAGAACTATGGAGGATGAAGAAATTCACCTTCATTGAGGGCAGCTTGAAATTGTGTCTCCTGCCTTCCTCCAGTTGATTGTTGCTGTATCATCTAACAAACCTTATTCTACCAAACCAGACAGTAAAGCACTTTTTCAAAGCTTCAATGCAGATTATATGACTTAGTTTAAAATAGAAAAATAAATGTCATTTGTCTAAATTTATACTGAAATAGATCAGAATGCTCATCCAATCTGCACCAACCGTATGGATAAAGGCAGCAACCTTTGACTGCTGAATGGTGATGAGTAGTTGGGGAAAGTAGTTTCTCAGTTCATTCTAACCAGAATCACAAGAGGACGTTTTCACACTTCCTAAATTAGAGCCTATTACATAGTGTGGATGTTGTCATTCAGTTGTGAAGTAATTTTACCATTTGGCTTAGTCTGCAGTACACTGAAATTACTCTACTCGAGAATGAAATTATCCACAGAGGAGTTTAAGATAGAGCAATTTAGGTGTATTGACTTTATACGTTCAGCTGATTTCCTTACATTTATAGATTGTTCCTGTGCAGACCAGCCCTCTTAAGTTTCACATACAGATGTATCTTCAGATTTCATTAGTGTCAAGCACAATGCAGCCAAGGAAAATTACGCATTCAGCATAAACCCATATTAGATAATTACATAAATGCTCTGTAAAAATTGGCAGCAGCAGTCAACATTTCAAGTGGGACGCATACCAACAAGCAGTCTCAAACAAACAGCTACTTGACTTTCATAAACAGAAAACTGCTCAGTCCTTTCCTCCAATTGTTGGGATTTACTCTGAGGATTTCTATTGAAAACAGAAACTGTAGCCTCATGTTAAGAGAGCTCTGGATTCTACAGACAGCGCTTGGGGAACAAGCAGTTGATGTTAGCTTATTTTAGAAAGCGTCTGTAAAAACACCTATGAAGCATAAGCTATCATGGGTCTCCAAACAATATTAGGTATTAGACCACCTCCTGTGAGAAACTACTGAAGTACTATGGTAATATGTAATTATTGTAGCCTCACAGTTTGTCTTTTTACCAAGTTGAGTTTCAGGAACGAACTTGGCCATAACTGCTGCAGCATTTAGCTTGGCAAGCAAAGATGCAGCATCATCCAAAATACTTCTTTTATGATGCCAAAATAACTAGTATTTCTTAGCCTGGTGAACTATACTACAGGTTCATTTTAATCTGTCTACACCACACTTTTGTTTTAATCCGTTCCCTGTGCTCTCCTCCCCTTTGGTAACTTTTCAGCGCTGTGAAAATTACCTGTCATAGGCAACTAAAGTTGCAGATTTTTGGCAGCTGGGAAGAAGTTTCACACAATATGCACAGCATGGCAAAACACAGTATTTAAAATATGGTGAGGACGAAGTGTTATCTTCTGTTTAAGTACAACCACCCTGCAAAGAGAGATGGCGCGGGGACAGATGTTGTTTGCTGGAACGGCCATGAAAACTAATCTGTGAGCAACCATGGGATGGCGGTCTTGATTCACACAAGTACAGCTTAAACACTGTCCTGCAGAAAATAACTGCCGCAAAATAAGCACATCCAGTCAGTTGCTCTTCATCCACATCCATAGCAGGTTAATCAATTAGTTTTCTCTCAGCTAGCCTTGGTGTTAGTAATGCTACTAAGACCTGCTGGCTGAGAAGTCTAACGTTTATCCACCATGCAACAGGGAGACCTCTTCAAGAAAATCTTGTTAAAAATTTCAAATGCATGCTAAAGAGAATTTAATAAACTGAAATAGCATAAGGTGTATCCTGTGGCATAAATAATAATGTTACTTCTTAAAAAGAATCAATTTTATATTCAACTTCTCTATATTCTTTAAATTCTAAATCGTATATTATTTTCTATTTCAGGTTCATTAAGTTTTTTCTCAGGCATCAGATTAAACTTCAGGGTAGTTACTGTAGAACAGATAAAATCATAAGTATTTTATCAGGTACAGAAACTGAGCTGTAGTATTAGAGAAGGGAGTAGAATAAAGGAAGGAAATTGGGTTTTTTATATTCAAAGTCTTGTCACACAACCATGGTGACAGCCTTCTAATTCCTAGTCAGCAAATCTGGTTCTCATTAGTTTAATAAAGTGGGAGCTGAAATTTCTTCAGGTGTGTCACAGACAACCTGAGGTCTCTAAGCTAAAGCAGGAGGTCAGGCAAACATGAATTGCATCAGCAAAACCACAAGCAAATAACAAACCAACTAAACCCCTTAAAAATATTCCAAGTTTCAGCTCTGCCTTCTGAAACCATACTGTTTCCCAAGTGCTTTCCATCTTTAGACCTATTTGAATTGAAATTCACTCTGTGAAAGAACAGCAGACACCAGAACAAGAAATTACAACCTACAATTGTGTGGGGAGGGGACAGGCCATCACTCATTAATACAGAATCATGGAATCATAGAATCATTAAGGCTGGAAAAGATCTTTAAGATCGAGTCTCCAACCATAAACCTAACACTGCCAAGTCCCACTAAACCATGTCCCTAAGCACCACATCTACACAGCTTTTAAATACCTCCAGGGATGGTGACTCAGCCACTTCCCTGGCATTTTACTTAATATCCAGTCTAAACATCCCCTGGCACAACTTGAGGCCATTTCCTCTCATCCTTTCACTTGCTACTGGGGAAAAGAGACCGACCTCCACTTCCCTACAACCTCCTTTCAGGTAGTTGTAGAGAGCGATAAGGTCTCCCCTCAGCCTCCTTTTCTCCAGGCTAAATAACACCAGTTCCCTCAGCTGCTCCTCATAAGACCTGTGCTTTACACCCCTCACCAGCTTCATTGCCCTTCTCTGGACATTCCTCAGCACCTCAATGTCTTTCCTGTAGTGAGGAGTCCAAAAGTGAACTCGGTATTCGAGGTGTGGCCTCACCAGTGCTGAGTACAGGGGGACAATCACCTCCCTACTTCTGCTGGTCACACTATTTCTAATAAAAGCCAGGATGCCATTGGCTTTCTTGGCCACCTGGGCACACTGCTGGCTCTGTTGACCAACACCCCCAGGTCTTCTTCTGCCAGGCAGCTCTCCAGCCACTCTTCCCCAAGCCTGTAGCGCTGCATGGGGTTGTTGTGACCCAAGTGCAGGACCCGGCACTTGGCCTTGTTGAACCTCATGCCATTGGCCTTGGCCCATCGGTCCAGCCTGTCCGGATCCCTCTGTAACACCTTTGTACCCTCAAGCAGATCAACATTCCCACCCAACTCGGTGTCATCTGCAAACTCACTGAGGGTGCACTTAATCCCCTCATCCAGATCATTGGTAAAGATATTAAACAGAATTGGCCCCAATACTGAGCCCAGGGGAGCACCACTTGTGACCGGCCACCAACTGGATTTAACTCCATGCACCTCAATTCTTTGGGCTCGGCCATCCAGCCAGTTTTTTACCCCTCGAGAGTGCACCCGTCCATATAGCACTACATTAGATTATACAAACAGTGAAAAATGATTGATGGTACTCTTCAAACTCATTGACTTGCAGGAACATGTCAGACTTGCTTGATTGCTTACTAGTCCTTATCTGCTAGGGGATATGAAAGTGCACACATTGAGGCACATAAAATTAGCTAAAGGTCTAACAGATTTGAAGTCCAAAGACTTTAGTTATTTATTCTGTGTCTTTTCAGTCACTTGGAATTTCCCTCAGCCTTCTCTGAAGATTAAAGCAAGTTAAAACAAACACTTTTATTAAATTCTGAGACTATATCCAGCCTCTAAATTTCCTCAAAGGGGACTTCCAGCCGATAGCTCAAGCATAAAAGCCCAGAGAATAGCTGAAGGTGTTTCTCTGAGAGCTGTTAGACACCGCATGCAGCTGGTGCTGCATGCAGATTTTCAGAAGATCTGCACCTTTGAGAAATGCTCCTACAGTGTGAATGCAGCTAATCCTACCAGTGAACTGATTTTCCTCGTGTCCAACGGTTCGAGGTTATGTTGAAAACAGCAAAAAGGTTGAACTTCCCAGTCATGTCCTGGATGTTTAATTTTTGTTAAGTTCACAAATTCTCTGATGAGCATTTATTTTTTAGCTTACCCACACAGGAAAGGTAAAATACAGGTAAAGTAGTGTGTGAATTTACAGCCTGTTATCCACTGTACACTTGGAGTAGCTCTTTGTATTTTCTCAGGCAAGTGGCCTGGTACAGTGCTCTGTAGGTGTTCTCTGCAGAGAAATAGTGTAAAATCTCTGCACAGTTATTAAGTTCACAATTTAATTAACTGTGCACTGTCTTCTCAATGCAAACAAGAGCTATATCTTGAGCAAGATGAAGAGAAGAGTGTGTCTAATTGAAAAGTGAGCTTTTTCTCTGAAGACTTTACTCCGGGAACCTCAAGGTAGCAGACAAAATATGTTCCTTTTTGAAATGGCAGCGGTAAAGAGTGGGTGGCTGGGAAAACCCACTCAAATGGCGTGCTTTTAAGAACAAATGTACTCATAAGCATGGTGGTGCCATAGTACTGAATAGACCTCTGGACCTTCGTCTGTATTAAGGCCTCAGTTGTGCTGGGTCTTGTGCTAAAAAACTGACATTGATCCTGTGACAAATATCATATATGTGTTTAAATGCTATTTGGATACCTGGCTGCATTGAAATGACAGATGATTTCTGGGGTGGCTTGCTTGCTACAAAACTGCGCATACCCTGTGTCTACAAAAATGCAACATTTACAAATGCATGCTGTTAAACCTTCCTCTCATTGCTTTTAAACAAAGAAGTCCATAGCATGAGGTTGATGGGGCTTTCTGTATTTTAATGTCACCCAAAGTACCTGCCTGCGTCTGACTGAACCCATAGTCTAATTTAGAGGCGGTGTTATTTCACATGATGCGTTGCAAATTACAAAAGCAAATGAAGATGAGTGGTGTAGCCATTCCTCAGACTGGTGATATTCAGAAAGGTTAAAAGCATGACAAGCCCAAATAAGATACCACAAGCATTTGTTACCATTTCTCTGTTCTCCTTAGCTAATAGTAAAGTACTTGTTTTGAAAAAGTTTTGTACATTTAAGTTGATAACTTAGTAGTATTTTTGTAATCATATTCATGTTGTATCTGCTTAAGAACATTTTTCTTTCTTTTCAATAGCAGTCTTGTACTGAAGGCATAACGTGTAGCTCTGAGTAGCATTCATTCTGTAACTTCTTGAGATGGAGAGAGCTTTTATGTACCACTTTGTACTCCATCATTGTGTGTATAATAAAGTATTTTTGAGTTACATCATATTTTCATTTGAATCAGCCATCAGTAGATGTTACCTTTTCACCTGAGGAAAGCACATGCTCCCAAACGTGAAGATTTATTTAAATATTTATGTAAAGGCAAAGCAGAGGAGAATCCATGTACAAACAGAATCTCAGCCACCATTGTGTATGTAGTTAAACCTTTTATAGCTCAAAGTTTCTTGTATATAACTCCACTCTATTCAGAGGCTTATATCTAAGGCTGAACAGTTGGTTCTTCAGATAATCATGCAGTACACTAATAATGGAGAATATGTGCATCCCAATAAATACCCATCTCTTGCCTGCATTCAAAGTTCTGAGACATGTAGAAAACATGTAGAATTATTAGGCCTAGTATTATAACAGGGATGTTTTTCCCTTCCTTGGTTTTAAGATGCTAAACCAGGAACAGAAGAGGGTACGTGTTCTATTGTACTGTTTAAGTTGCTTGGCTGCTCACAGAATGCATTTCCCTGCTTCTCTTTCATCTACAGAGTTGTCCTTACTTCGCATCTGAAAATCCTTACTATTAACTTATAAACCCTGTTAGTGTTGCCATAATCAAAGGCAATACACCTTAACATCCTGCTTCGGTTTGCTTACTTAAGCAAACAGTAACAGAGACCAGCATCTGTCACCATATCGCTGTGCTTTATCGCTACAGGTGAAATGCTTCGACATTTCAAAATCACTAAGTAGAAAGTTGCAAAAATACTGGTTTTCAAAAATACAACTGTTTCCAAAATTTATGGTAGCACATGAAAAATACTCCGTCACAGTTCTGAACAAAATGATAACCTTCAGAAATCATCTTTGCCATTGAAGGCAATCAACTATACCTCCATTTAGGTGTCATTATTATAAGTCAGAAAACAAGAAAGTTGAAAAATTAGGAACTGTGAAATGTGATTTTTTATTTCCAGTTACAGTTATTTTTTACTTTTTAATTAGCACTTTATCCAATAGTAAGGAGATTGAACCAGGGGAGATATTCATTTTGGCAAGTATTTATTAGGTATTTCTTGATGATAAGCACCTACCTTTCCATCCTAGGCAGGATAAAGAGTCAAACTAGATCAGTCAGTCATTATGGTATAGATCTCATCTTCTCATGTTCTTAGGAAGCAAAGGGGTTCGCTTTGTAAGAACATAGGGCATCCCTTCAGTTTGTGTTACTCCATTACTAATGCTTAAGAAATCTTCTCTGAAAATATGCAAACGAGTAGATGACAAAGTATTTGTCATATTCACCAGCCCTCTGCAAAACTTTAAGGTGAAGGACAAAGATTGTGGCTGTAAATTCCTTTTTCTGTAGCTCAGCAAATAGCTACTCCCTGAACAAGAGTTATCTATTACACTGAGATCTTTACAAGGGATCTTGTGCCCAAAAGCTCCTCTAACTTTTCCAATTATACCAAGTAGTCTAAAAATAGATATTATCTCTGCCTACAAATGTTATCCTACATACTTGCTCAGAACACTATCCTACAGTAAAATACCACCACTATATATTTCATTTGGCATTTGTCAATGATTATAATCAAACAGCTACAGAATCATTGTTAAGCAATTAAGGTTTATGTCAGCTGAATAGATCAACATTGGCAGTACTTCTTATGTGGAAAGAAAAACTGGCATCACAGTCATCTACACGGTAGTGCTCAGCTAGCTACTATGCCCCCTAGCTTTTCCCCTGTTGGAAGGGAATAGCATTCATCCTATTGCCTTTTTAAAATTCATTTTTTATGTGACAACTGGCTGGCTGCTGCCCAGACTTTCAGAGTTCAATGCCATAAAAAAATGCAAGAAGATTCCCTGATCTGACTCCTTGAAGCTCTCTAAAATACAAATGATCACTGACAAGCAAATCAAAGGGTCCTTCCTTATCAAGGAACTGGAAAAGAAGGGAAAGGAGCAAAGGAAAAAAGTTACAACTAATGTGAAACAGAGAAAGTTCTCCTGTTGCTCAGCACTGAGCAGCATTGGCACCAGACACAGAGACGCACACACTGTTGTGTTCCATGAGACCTCTCATGTGTGGGCGGAAGGGGGGAATACTGAATATGAATATTCTGGAAATATTCAGAGATGCTCATTACAGCTTAGGCAGGTTAGTCACCCTTGTTTCTAGTTATGGCAGGGGTTTTCAGTGTATGTTCTGTGGAGCACTAGTATTCTGTGAAACACTTCAAATGGGTCTGCAAACATATCTGAGAAGAGTGAGCCTAATGTTATGATGCTGCTGCTTGTGCTCAAATACGAACTTCCACTGGGGAAATGAACAGGCTGGTGGAAGACTGCGAAGCAGTGCTCCGCTACTGGGGAGAGGCTCTTATAGGGCACCTGGACACTTAGAGTTAAGCAAATGCTTAAGAGGAAGCTGACTGTCAGCCTTGACTGTAAACAGAACGCGAAGAGACCATCCTCCTTGGACCGAAGATAATATTTGTGCATACCCATTGTGGGACTCAACATTTAAGTTTTTCTTTGTGTTTACAGGCTTTATAAAAGGAGTACTAGTAAATAAATTAGTGGATGCAATGATACAGGTCTGTTATTGCTCAGCCTTCATCACTGTACGCTTTTCTACATTATTTCTCATGACCCACCAATTAGCAGTGCTTTTTTATTTTCCCCAGGCTTTGTTGTGGAAGATAGATATATCTGAATAAGACTGTTTTAATAACTGGAGGTATAGTACTAATCCAAATTTATGTCATCACAGCCTACCGTTACGAAATATGTCATAATATACAACACAAAGGTGTCACAGATTCTTCAATGGGGATTTAGTCCACAATCAAGCAAGAGAAGAAGATATTTCACTGATTTACTGCAGTCTAAACGGATGAGAACCGATGAAAAAAGTACATGGGAACATCTTCGTGACTGCAAAAAGGCAGAATGTAACATCTCTCATGTCTGATCACAAAGGATCAATTTACTACCAATAGTAATGAAAAAATTCCTTTAATTTAGATGGCAGAAATCTAAATCAGGGTATTGTACACTATTAACTTAGTGGAGACCATAAATACGGCAATCCTTACCAAGACAAGCAACTCTGTATTTGCTGGGGAGGGGGGTCAAGAACATGGACAGAAGCCTGCGTTTTATAGAGAATTGGTCTCTTATTCATTCATACCCTAACTTGCTCTGTGCTTACCTCTGCCCCCTATGGCTTCATCTTCCTATATAGCCATACCATTACAACAGAAAAGGTACAATTTTCCAACTGGTGACATTGCAATCTATGCAAGACCCCTCTGAGTGGGCTGCTCTGTGTTAATGGATAAACGGACTCGCAGTACATGTGCAGACTTAAAATACAGCTTCAAAAAGTTTCTGAGTAAGGAAAAAAAAAAAAACAAACTAGAAAAACCTGTATATATGATAACCTTATTCATACATCCATTTCATTTTGCCATATCAGATTAAGTTGCACCTGGATGTTTGATGTTGTCAAGGATGATTTAAATTAAAGCCGTGCAGCTTATCTATTAACACAAACCCTCACATTCCCTCAGACTCTTCAGTGCAAAGATCATATCTTCGACTTCTGCAAAGTGCCTGAAAGACAACCCTGAAAAGCAATTAAAAACATGAAACATTTTTTTCAGAAAAAATGATGTGGTATATGAAGTGAAGTCACATTGAGTATATAAGGAAAAATTGTCTATATTTGAGCACAAGATAATAGAAGTAAGTACAAATATGATAATTTCTTTTTTTTTTTTCACACTCACCCAATGAAGATATATTTCAGCTCAGCTGATGTCATGTTCATACCATAGGAAAACAGTTTTAGTGTAAGAGTGAAAACTGCCATTTCCAGGCATTACATGAAAAACCTGACTCGAAATTCCATTGATCTATGATGAATGGTTTTGCTTGCTATAAAAAAAAATCTCTGCTTTAATCTGGTGATTCTGATTATTAAAAACTCTGCTTTAATGTGCTTAAATCATGTTGCCTCTGGAGACTAGAAAAAACTTTATAATCACTTTAAATATGAGTTGCTCTTTTACACTTGCCATAGAGTTCTGAAAGCTTAATCCTTAACATTAAAAGACCTAGTCTGCCCCAAAAATCTCATCCCTGAGGCCAAAACACTTTAAGAATTCATGGAGCATGATATGAACACTAGCATATTTAACACATCTAAAAATTTTATCAGATGGCCATAGCACACACCATCAAAAGCAGAGTAGAACAAGCTATGTAGAGTAGTATTTGAACAAACATTTTCCAATCAGTGACCACTTGTGATTTGTAGAAAATCCATAAAAGCTGGCTTTAAAACAGATGAATCATGCCAGTTCTCCAGTTTCCATTCCTACTGTATCCCCACACTGTTATTTTGTGGTATTTACAACAACCAGTTCTCAACAGCACATTCAGAAATTGCCGTGCTGGACTTTTACAAGGAAACATATGTACAGCTGATGTTCCTCCTCAAGCAAAGAATTCAACCCGAAGAGTACCAGATCCCTCTTGACACTCAAAAATGCTGCTGGTAACCCATAAGGCAATGTCATAAACAAACAAAGAAAAGACCAACACATGGAGTAGGATAGTGGCATACCAGCAGGAATGCTTTTTGGTTTTTCATGCATTAACCTCATTAGGAATTGTTAAGTAAAGAAGAGACCTAAGTGTATGTGAACATAAATATATGTTATGCAAAGCGTCTAAAAAGATATGTTAGAATATTATTTTATGGGAGAGATTTTAAGTTAAGGACATCCTCCTTAAGAATATGACCTATAATCATATTCCAAAGTGTAGTCGGATAGTGAGTAGGGTGAAAGCACATGAAGAGACAGACAAGAAATATGCTACACTAGTGATGAGTTAAAAATGTCTCATGGGTACTTAAACTGACTCACACAGCTTTTGGATAGATCAGAAAACAGGGACCACTCAGTCACTTCTGCAAACTTCAGATTTCCCTGCTTTTTGGTCATTTTTTTTAGTTTGAAGGAAATTTGCTTCTTTAGGAAAGGCCACGGAAAGAACATGAAAGCCTCAAGTGTCTTGATGACCCACACTAATCAGGGACTCCTTCCTGTGGACACCTCACAAGATGAGGGCTGAGGGCACCAGCCAAGTCACATGAGAGGTCATCATGCACTTGCATGGTACCCCCCAAAATCTGCACTGAAGCTGAATTCCTCTCACCCCACCATTCTGGCAGGAGTGCAGCACCAGGGTCGACTTATGACAACTTAGGCTGAACTTAGCAAGATTTTGGTGTTTTTTCTCTCCACCTGTGATTCTTGGGATAACTTTGCCATGAGGCATTGATGAATCCCAGAATCTCAGGCAATGGTGGTCTCCTAGCTGGGATTGTAATGATCGGGGAGAATAAAGAAAGGTGTTTTGCATAGCCACAGCCTGAAGCTCTTCCTACAGATACCTACAGCTCAAACAACCGCTTCCACTAACAGAAGACCCCTGCACAACCCCTCAGTAGAGCAGGCTGAATGATACATACTTAGAGCAGAGGCAAAGGGCAAGTAGTATCTGCTGCTCCTGTCTCTGAGTAGGAAATGTGGGAGGCAGAGAGACTGAGCACAGGATCCCTGAAAGGGGGAATAGGGTGAATTCAGGAGTGAAGGAAGAAAACACGAGCCTCTCACATGACTGTCTGCTCTTAGGAAAAAGAGAATAGGAAGAAGTGGGCAGCGAGGAAGAACAGAGACACTGGATGTACGCAGAGTCTCACACATAGAGTGCCATTCTTTACACAGAGATAAATGGGATGTTGCTGCCAGGGAGCTCCAGCAGTGAGATGGTGAAGGTACGCACGGAGTGGGCCGAGAAGTGTGAATACATTTTGCTTTATGACCAGAGGCAGAAGAAAGCTGTAGCTGAAGTTATGTTGCCCTGGAAGCACAGGAAAAAACAGCAAAGGACCCCCCAGGGAGACTGGTTATTCTTTATTTTGGGGTGTTGGTCAACAGAATGCAGTTCTGCTGTACTTAGCAGTGCAGCTGTTAGCCTTGTAGTTCAGGAATATTCAGAACTCAATAAGGATCTGCTGGGGTCCTTCCCAGCCCTGTTTTCTATTATTTGGTGTGGGGGAACTTGTGCTTTCTGATCTCATTTTTTAGCTGCCAGCTGGGAATTTATTTATCTGCTTACTGTGCCCGTTCAGAGCAATTGCGGGCAATTGAGTTGAATGAACCCTGAGAACTCCTGAGATCTCTCACTTTTGTAAAGCCACAGACACAGCTCTTCACTGGAGGAAAATCACATTTGGACAGAGATGTGAAGGGGTTAATGGCTTTGTTCCATCATATATAATGGAGCCACAGAGAGTTGAGATATAAAGAAACTCTTTTAATAGTGAAGCAGAATGAAGGCTGGGAATTGCTACAGCCCACTGCAATGTGAAGACTGCAATTTTTGTTACAATGAAATCTAAGATAGCATGTTTATTCTGTGCTTTGGATCTGAGCAGGGAAAAGTGGGGTCATCCTTACTCTGTTTTCTTCTATAGTCAATGTTTTTTCAGGTATTTCAAGGTCTTTTAGTTTATTCTCCTCTTGGCTGAACTTCTTCCAAGTCTTGTTGTTCCTATGGCATTGAAACATGGTATTTTTCAGCATCGCTTTTGAGGACTTCTGATCTTTGGATTGCTGTATATGAACCCATGTAAAGACTGACAAACAAACCACCAGCACTAGGATGAATCCTCTAAACTTGTTTCCACTTGTGCCATTTCTTTCACTTTCATACATATCTGTGTCCTGTTACTACTTCTGACATGGGAAACGCAAACACTACCACTGGGGTTTTTTGAAAACGGAGTTACGGGAGTAGTTGGTGATACTGGAGTTAAGCTATATATTCCTTTATACGTAATCAGAATATGCTTGATAAATAACAGAAAATATTACGATGTGTATGTCTGTTTGTGAAATCACCATATCTTTCAAAGCAATAATGCACACATTTCCTAGATCAAGCAGAGCTAGAGATAAGCATTTTTCTGTTAAGTACAGACTGACTGAGATTGAAGAGACTGAAGAGTTCAACTTCATTAACTTGCCTTTCATAAATTTTTAAACCATTATTATACTCAATTTATCAGTATCAATTTTCAGCAAATGACCATTTCATTTAAACTGGAAGCAGCTGTATAAATATAAGAAAGAAAAATGACCTTTCTGGAAGCTGAATTGCACATCCTTGTAGATGACAGCATGTGCTAACACTCATAAGCTTCCTTCCTTCCTGCTTCCCATTCTTTTTGATTCTTGCACAATTTTCCTCTCACAATTGGCTCTGGAATAAGCTTAACTCAGTGTAACAGTTGTTCTGATTTATCCTTTGACAAGACAGGGTACTGAGCTACAGAATGGCAGCACCTAGGAGCTCTGCGTGAACAGTGACAAAGAAGAAACAAGCCCAGAACCTTTCTTCATGTCAACCTTAATCCTTCTTTTTCATCTTACCAGTTCCATAACACTCTTCCTCATTCACGATGTGTTCATGAGTGTTAGAGGTTCATCCTAGTAACAATATCCCAGGATGTTATTGAGCAACTGGAGCCCAGAGAATCTTATGTTTTACTCTGACAGAGTGCCTAACTGGGATCCCAGACTATCTCCTGTTAATTAATGAATAAAACTGTCACTGATATCAATGGGAGCAGACCCAGAATTCACATTTGAATAGTGGAGTTCAAAATTAAACTTTTTGCATGGTTTTGGACATATGGAAATTTTGCATCATTTTAGCATTTCAGACTTTTAGAGGTAACATAATAACAGCATGTATGCACAAAAGAGGTATTTATAAACAAGCTATTTACTATCTTATGCACATACTTTAATTTTCCCTTTCTTCACAACGCGGTACTTTCATATATTTCCCTTTCTCTTCCAGATTTTCCTTGCAACATGTTCTCCTGTTAAAGCAAATCGAAAGAAGGTCAGAGGAGTAAGTGGGAGGAGGCTTTATGCTCTCTGTTTCATATTCATTTCAATTTCACATAATTAACACTGTAACAGGTCATAATTGGCCCAAATATGCCCTCTTTGAGAAAGAGGGAAATCTGAAGAGAAATAAGATTTTAAAATCTTGTTTTCTAATTCCTCTCAGAATACTGGTCCAAGATGAATTCTTAAGATAAATTCTAAAGACTCTGAAGAGCAACCAAAAATGAAGAAAAAAGTAAACCAAACAAGCGACAGAATAGGAGTATTCTTTCACAAAGCACTAACATAAACGGATACAGCAGAAATTAAAGTGACAAAAGATAAGAGGCTTTTCTTTGGGGCCCTAAGGGAGCCTAATTAACTTATTTCCAGAAATGGGATAGAAGCATCATGCTGATTTTACTGGCAGATATTTGGCTAGAAATCAAGAGCTTCAAAAGACATTAATGGGGAAAAAGGTAACATCTGACAATGAGGCAGACAGGCTCATATAAACTGTGGGATCCTTAATTTAAGAATTCCTGAGGACATACTGAGAGCAGACAAATGATGGACTGCAAAAGAGAATCTGAAGTAAGTACCAAAGATGAATCATACCAAGAACAGATTACCAGCAAACCAGCAATTTCCTTTCCATGTAGTAAGAGCTACTACCAGCCTGAAAAATGAGCAATAAAGCTCAGAAAATAGGTTACGGGGTTTGCTCTGACTTGCTGTGGCTGCTGTGGGATTCAGGCCATCAGCGTATCAGCATTGCATGTAAGTACATGAAATCATTACTGGCATACAGGCACGCTATCTCCTCATTTCCATTTATTATTTTTTTGCCAAGGTCATGAAAGAATTTCTGCTGAAGGTGCAATATTCCAGATGATGTTACAACTAACAGAGCAGGCCACGTGCAAGCCTTCATTTATTTGATATTTCTTACTGGCTGAAGCTCTTTTCAAAGTTGAATTTAGGTCGGTGTTACTTCCTATGATATTCTACCTTTTATTAGCAGTGTTGTCAGAGCCACCTCCTGCAGGCAAAAAAGGTCCTTCATCTTCAGAAATTCACCATGTGTAAGCTACAAAACTTAAATTATTATTATTCTAAAAAAAATCAGAAAGGGAGAAGGTTGCTAATGATGCTATATGAATTTCTCCTGAGGCAATAAGCTTTCTAAGGAATTATATTTTTAAATACAATCTACTGTACCATGCTTTTTAGATCTGGTCAAGTACAGACCCTTTCCAAACATATATATTATGTAAAAATATACATCTAAATTCTCTAAGAAAAGTAGGTTTGGGGGCAGAAGTTCCAAAACTAAGGTACTTCAGAACTATAATAGAGATACTGTGGCTTTCAGCAATACTCTACAAAGAAGCATGGGAACTATTTTTTTCTGTTATAAAACAGCTTTTCAAGTAGAGTTGTAAGCAAGGAACTGTTCTCCCAATTGCAGTTTTCATGAATGGTCACCAGTTTGCCTTTTCAACCATTCCCATACTACCTGTTTCCCCCTTATTGGATGTTTCTCCTCTCTCAGGACACACACTGAATTGGACACATGGGACTACTACAGAAACAGAAAACCCCGACAGCAAATAATTTTCTGAAATAATTCAGATTTCATCTATTAGTGTAAGATCGACTTCAGGTAGCTGTCTGCTCTGTTGACTCGCACCTGCTTGTTCTCTTTCCCATGCAGATGCCTTCACATCCTCAAATGCACCTAATCCCAATGGTATTTCCATAGCCATACTATAACCGAGGTGGTAAAAGCGTCTGGCAAGGACACAACAGTAATAACTGGGGTTAATCTTTCGCAAATTGATTTGCTTTTTTCTTCCCAAATAAATGACAGGCAATTATTTAGCAATGCTATATATGGCAATATAATGACTTTAAGAGAAGAACGAAAAAAAAAATACTTTCAGATAAAATGACTATGAATTTAGTTTCTATTTCAGGAAAACAAGGTAGGTGATAAAAATAAGTATTGCTACTGGCCTCTTTAAAAGGTGGGGGGAAAAAAGGAGGAAAACCCAACTGACGCCTACTTCACTTATTCCACAGCACTACTTCTGGGATAAATTAGTTGCAAAGACACTGGCCAGCTACTCAGCAAGAGTAAATCGGTGTAGCTCCTCTGACATCAGCTAAGTGTTGTGAATGTGTAATTTCTCCCAGGCTCCTTCTTCGACATACAGCACTTTTTGGCTAACGCTGGAACTCTATACCAGTTGAGGAAACAGCCTTGAGCAGTGCTGATCATAACATTTTTTAAATTGTGACAAATTTGAAATATCACCCAAGTCTGGTACTGACTGAAGTTGTACGAATCACTGTGTGACTTCCCCCTTCTTCTCATATTCTACACAGGAGACAGGTTCCCGCTGACTTGCCCAGAGTTACACCACATCTTTTAGCAGAGCAGGAACCAAAGACAACTTCTAGCCAACTCCCTTAAACAATGGTCAGTTCTTTTTTTTCCAAGGCAACAAAACTGCAGTTTCAAAACCACTTAGCCTGGAGCATTCCTGGACACACTCCTCTGCACCTGGAGCTGGAAGGATGTTTGCTGTTACAAAATACATTCTTTCCAGGCTTTAAATTTCAAGATGATGTGAATAGTGATAAAAGATACGAATGTGTCTGTGAGTAACTGACAGCTACTAACCTTATGTCTGCAAGAGATGTACATACATACATGGATACAGAGTTGAAACATATGCCATATATTCCCACATGCGAAATATTTAGTGTTCCATTCTTTGCCCTCTCAGTAATCCAGCCATAGTTAGGCAACAGTGTAAAGAATAGAGAGGGACATTCACAGATTGCTGTGGGAAAATTAAATTACTTGACTTTTTTCTAGTTTAACTAGCAGCAATCTTTCTGGTTACATGCAAAATTGCCAGGTCCATTTTTAGGTTTGGCTTCTCCATTTTATGCCAACAGTTCTTCTCCAGATGCTAACGTCAGTGTCATTAGCATCTCACAGGGTCATTGGTATCCATACCTCTGAGCGTGACTCGGAACAGACAGACTGCCAAGGTAGCTTACAAAAATAATTAAGCAGCAGGTGGTTTGCGTGTCACAGATGTCAGTATTTGGTAGTTCCCAAACACTTCTGGGTCTTCAGGTCCTATGACCTGTGAGCTGCTTTCGGTAGTGCCGAAAGCCAAGGAAGAGCAGCTTGGAGGAGGCTGGGAGAAGACATTCACTGTAATAAAGACGTGCAGCTTTCAACTCAGAGCATGAATAGCAAAGTTACACTTTCATCATAAACTTAAGTCAAAATCAACTCAATTTACGTAGGAGTCATTCTACTGATTTTAATGAGCTTTGGGTTAGGAACAATCCTTTAAAAGGTATATAATTCAGCTCTCCAGATCTGATGACAATCAGCTGATACAAGAAATACAAACTATTCAGATACAAGAAATACAAAACATTGTGTGTTTGCACAAAACTGAGTCTCAGTCTCAGTGGGTCTGCAGATGCGACCATAATAAGAAAGATTAGTAATAAACTTTCATTCATGCCAATTATTCTGCAATATTTTCTCTTTTCTTGTAGTTTCACAGTAAGAAGATGAAGTGTGGTTCTCTCTAACAGTTGGTCAGGTACCTATAGCTGTAAAACAGAAAAATTATTCAGTCTTATCTGATCACTTGAGCGCTGCACTTAGATTGGAAACAGGCCCCAAAATGCAGACTTCTTGAGAATAATCATGCTCAGCAACCTACTGGGAAAGGCAAATAGGAAGGGGAAGGCTGAAAGTATTTCAGTTCAGAAGAGAGGTACAGAGGTTTACAAATATTTCCCACTAGTGATGGTGCCTCAAAGCTAAGACTTATTCTTCAGTCCAGTAGTTCAAAAATATTGCCAGATATTTTATAAACTGGGCAAAAGATTTAATCAAAATTTTTTTGGCTAAAAATGCTGAGCTGGATCAAACGTGTATTTCACGTGGTATTTTTTATGATGATGGTCAGACTCTATTTTTAATACAAATGCAAAACATCTTATTTTCGTTGTCAAAAATGTTCAGCACTACCAACATCTTCTCAAATAATTTGATTTGAAATGTGATAACATGGTTTTTGGATATAATTTTCCATGCTCAGTAAAAGTCTATCTTTTAAATATTGTAGTTGGAATTATTTATCACAGGTCAATTCAGCTGACAATTTCTCACTAGCCTGAGCATGTTTTAGGCAAGAATGGCTAGCCAAAAAAGAAAATAATTCAAGTTCTTGAAGGTAGAAGCTGAGGCTGCCAAGAGGCAGATGTTACTCCCATGCAATGCTGCAAAAGCATTTACAACAATTTCAAAAGTTCTGTTTCCCAAACTCAGCAAAAGTCAATCATCTTTGCTAGTGGTTCCAAGCACCTTTTCCTGACAATACATAGCTCAAATGTTCTTTCCATCCTTTATCATGGTCCTAAACAAAATGCTTTTTCAGACTGTTTGGGGTTTTGTGTTTTTTTTTTTTTGTCTTTTACATCTTTGATTTTTCTGCTCCCCTTTCACAGGCTTTTATTTACAAGCTAACCTGGGATCGCTCATTGTCCCTCAGTGTTCTGTAAGTTCATATCTGTATTTGCTCTTGAGAATTATATTATTTCAGGTATCTTATAAATAGCTTAAATTTTCCTGCACTTACGTTAAAAGAAAGGCTAAGGTCACATACAATCTTTAACAAAACATTATTACTGCAGAAGTAATAAATTGAAGGCATATAACTGCAGGTCATTCTGAGGCTCTTGGTACATCTTCGTTCCTAAAAAATCTATTTGTTGTTACAGTTTCATGACACTTAGCATGCCCAGCAGCCAACAGTGAAGAATAATTGACTCTGTACCGACAGGAAAGTTTCTTATCCAGAGAACACTTCACAAATATCCTCAGATATCATGTTGCAAAATGGTCTGAAGTCTTCTTTTTAATCTGTTTTTGCTCAAAAAGTTAGGATGTCAAAGTACTTTTCAACAGCATATGAATTACATGTGAAAGCTTTGGTAGAAATATTAACATTCCTTAGCTGATCAGTGGGAAGTGAGGAAATGTTAAAACTAAGAGTTGTTCTTGCAGCCACCAAACTGCATTGCATTGACAAGACCTGCATTTCTCTAGTTATTAGACCATGTAACACCATGAGTCAAGGAATTGTTTTACTCTTCCACAGCCCAGCTTAAATCCAGAAGTTGCCTCTCAGCTTTTCACCATCTCCTTCCACTGCAGAGGTTGCTGCAACTATTTAGTGGTTCCCCAATCAAAGTGCAGTCAGATTTATCTCATGTGTATTCCCCAAGACCACCTTTCCTAAGGTAGCGCATGTAGATCCACTAACATGAACAAAAAAATACCTCCACAGCAGTTCATATGGGTGACATGAAGTCTAAATGAACTGCCAGATGTGTGACACATTTATAATTTGTAAGGCTTTTACTACGGTCTAATGAAATCACATAGAATATACCTACGGCCACTTGTGCACAAATGAAAATAGTGCCATCAGTGAAGATATTTCTTTCGGAGAAGTAAGAAAATATCACTACTGACATCATCCACAAGCACTATTTTGTGTACTTGTAGCATTCAACCTAATTTACGTCTTGTTTTAAGAACAGAAAGGGTGCAAGCTACCTATTGAGCCAGTGAAAATCCTGAATAACTCTAGTTCAAACTAGGTACGAGTGTCTTGTGCCTGGAATACTGCCATTCTGTGGGGAGACATCAGCTTAAATTGTTGGATTTTACCAGAGAAGGCATATATGTTAGAAACCTCCCTTCCTTCTGTGGACTTTGGACAGATGCTGCCAAAAGGGCCGTATAAGACCGTCTCTTTCTCTATTTACCTCAAACTTGGACACTATATCATTTAGTAATGTGCATGATCTGATTATCGAGATTATGAGGATTTGGTTCTACCAGACAGTTAGAGGTAACTGATATATATAAGGGGATGATTTGAACCAGATTCTGGAGTACAATGAAGGACAGTGAGAGTCATCTGCCCTAGTTGGGGTGTCTGAAAGCCTATGCACAAACTAGTCATCCTTGGTTCACTTTACAGCAAGGAGATGGTCGCCTTCAGAGTTACACATTCCAACCTAAGATTAGTCAGATGGCGTTAGATAAGTTGAATCACACTTTTGCCCCCAATTAGATGTTTCCATACAACTTCATAAGAATCAAACCACTACCCATCAGTCAGGGGTAGGGGGTTATTTAACAGAACATGTGTGGGAGTTCAACAGCTAATGCCAGATGATTATCCAAGTGATTATCTGATCATTCAGCAGTTACCTCAGCCAGAAAGCTTCTCTATACTTGGGTAATAGATGCTCAGGAACTCTTTTTCTGACAGACTCCTTCTTGTTGCAGTACAAGAAAATTCAAAGGTCTTCAGACCTTTATTGTACAGTGGACCTATACAGCGGTTTCCTTCAGCTATTCCACTGCTGACTTAGGAATCTTGTTTTTAAGTTTGTTAAGTGTACTTATTCTCAAAGCCAAAGCAATATGAATGAAAAGCTCATTATTTATTCATTATTTTACAGTCCAACAGAAGAAAGTAATTCCTATACTGCTCCCCCATTTTACGTAAATGTAATTTTTCAACAACAGAAATTCAACAGGCAAGTGTTTATCCCCAAAACCAAGGGTAAGACCTACACCACCCGTGGTGAATAACAAGCTTCAGCTCTCTTTCTTTGGCAGTCGGTTTTGTATAGTACCTCACAGGCTTGCACTTCTGACCTTTTCCCTTTGTCCAAAGTAGTAAGGCTCAAGGCAGATTCTGACAAAGTATTACAAGATTTGAGGCACAGAAAATACTTCAGTGCTGCAAATATTCACTTCTAATTATTTTCAAGAAAATACTTAATGAGTTTAGAGATATGATTTTAGCAGAGAACACCGAGTAGCAATCACATTGACCGTGACTGACTTGCTCCAGTTTTTCTAGGTATTAAGCCGCAGCCAAATGCCGTAAGTTAACACAAATCTAACAGAGTCAAAACCACATCCCACAGAGTGTGGAGCCACCACCAGATAAAATCAAGTATCAGGTAGCAAATTTCAGTCAACTCTCCCCAGAAAACTTCTAAATATTAAAGAATGGCCTCTTCATAAAATGGCTGTGCAATATTAATGGGCTACCTCTGTACGTGTTCTTTCAATCAGTGCAACTGGTGTGCATGATATATCTAAAACCAATACTTTTAAGGAAGAAAGAACTGTCAGTTAGGTTCCTTTTAACAGCCTTTTGAGTATGCAAGTCCCATTAACATTTCTGGGATACTAAAATGAGGCCTGGCAACATAGAGAAGGCAAATATTTAGGAACTTTCAAGAGCTAAAAGAAATACAGTTTTATGTTTCAGAACAATACAGAAGAAAACTAACCACTACAGAGACAAAAAAGCAATAGAGACAAAAGAGACGAAGAAATGTGTCAAACTCCTTTTACTAAGTTGGAGAACAGATGATTGTACAGATGAGAATAGGGGTGAGAAACATGTTTTGGTTTGTTTTTTTTTGCAAGAAGTGTAGTCCCACAACAGGCGCAATATAGTTTATGTTTTTGTCTCAGGAGGCTCGTCGTACAGCCAGGTCTGAAAAACCTTGCTGCAAGGCCAAGTTCCTCCCTTAGACACACATGCTTAGTTCCCATTGAGAAGACAAACCCTAATACACCCCAGACTAGGATCTGATCCTTTTCTGTTCTCCGGTCTCCTGGTGGCTATTAATGGGTGGACTAGAATTGGAACATTCCTTATGAGTTGTCAAAGTTTCCTACTCACATGCCAGACTTCTGTGGAATCAATACATTTCAATGATAATGTTTCATTTCTCTTACTTTAAAAGTTTGCTACAAATTAACCCCTAATTTGGTGAAGCAAGCACACAAAAATACAAATGCACAGACACCCTTAACCAGCATAATACAATATCACAAGGAATGGGCATTGCACAAAAGCATGAATGTATTTGAACTAGTCTCCGTTAGTTTCTATATCCCCAACTCCATAATACTATGAACACACTTCTTCCTGTTCTGGTGCTTAAGAGAGGGTAAATGGTACCTTGAGACCTCTATTTTACTACAGAGACACAGAAACATAGACATTTGTGATATTAAACATGTGCTCATAATTACCATGAAACATGGTTTTCTTGTAGCTGTGGAAAGCAGCATCCCCCTCTGTTTAAAGACTACGTTCACGAGGCCCATTAAGAGCTCTGGCAAACCCTGACTGTGACAGACTTGGTGTGGTCCAACAGAGCAGGGAGAAGCAAGAATTAACACAACCATCTATCCAATCTTAGGTATACCACCACGCACAGTTTCACAGTAGCACTCTCCTCGTAAAGCTCGGCGTGTGTGAAGCAATTCTGTCTACAGTGAACAACTGTTGGGACTTGGGTCAGATTCAGCTCACTCAGCCAAGGACACACAGGCATTGTGGTCAAATATCCACCGTCCAGCCAAGCAGAGAATAGGATACATCGTCCTCATTTAGCTCATCGTCTGCAGGACGATGTGTCCCCTGTGCTGCGGACACACTGCCACCATGTATCCTGAAGGAAAGGTAGTAAGGGTATCTGCTTGGTTATGACTGGGAATCAAGAAAACTAACAGCTTTGTAGGCTTTAGAACAATCATACTCAAACACATAATTTCATTGACAAATATTTAAAAAGAAAAACCTAGATCTACGCTACTCTCCTTGTTCAGACAGGAAAAGGAAACTAAAGCATTCGTATAATCCCAGGTTTTGAAATTTTCAAGCGTGATTCACCATTTACTAACTTTAGTATAGTCTTAATATAAAATACTTTGAATACTAAAAATGACAATGATTCTGGCCATGAAATTCTTATTGGAATTTTTTCTTAAGTTGTAACCAGAGTCTGCAAGCTTGTTTTTTGTTGGAAGCTGCCCTCTGAAGGCTTTTCTGGAGACACTATAAGAGCAGATCTCAGATCAGACAAGTTGGTTTCAATTCAAAAAGGGCAGAGATTACATTATTTTAGCACCGCAAAAGGAATAAAACAATGTAAACATCAGTCTATACAGAGTTTAGACATAATTAAATAGCATTTATGGAACCGTGCCGTTGACCACCACAGAATGAACTTTTGTGATCACATAATTTTCTCATGTGGTTTACCCAGCATCATACCAGAAACAAATGGTATAAAGAGGTTCTAAAACCACAAAATTTCCAAATTTCAGTGGAAGAGCTTTAGCAAAATACTCTACCTCCTTTTACTAAACTAGATATTTCACTGAACATCCCTTCGTTCTGAATTCAGACCAGACTCAGGGTCCATTTTTATAAGCTGCCTAGTTAGAATTTTGGACTTCTATTTCTCTTCGTAACATGATAGCATAGGCTCAGCTCTGCTGTGGCAGGCAATTCTAATATGAAGAAAAGGCTAGTTTTAAGGTCTTCCCACAAACCTGGGAGACAGCCAGCTGAGCTATAAAATTTGTTTCCACCCTTTGTTTCCTTCTTCCAGCCCTATAGCTCTTTCTAGAAATAATCCACACAGAGATAAGCAGTAATGTAGGAGCAGGTTTATGCACATACTGTCAAGATGTGGAGCATATATTCAGTATTTAATGTCCTGATTTAATAGAAAGATTATCTCAATTTGACAATTTTAATGTTATAACTTTGATGTTATGAAATGCCTCCAATTCTACAAAGGCAACATTTGCTATACAAACTCATTTTGCAAGTGATTGCTTTGTAGTTGTAATAATCCTCTTGACAGATTTAATGGTAATTTTCAAAGCTGAGGAAACAACACTGTTTATTCCTTTTACCATTAATTTGAACAGAGGATTAAAAACAAGAAAGAAAAAGTATGTGTTTAGCTTAGTATCTCTCAAATTTCAAGTGTATTTCGTTACAGCTGGCATCTTTAAGAAAACCCTAAAAGTGCGTTTTGGAGAGTGATGAGGAAGAAATTAGATAATAATAATAATAATTCCCCCTTTAGCAACAAAGGGGAAATAGTTTTCCACCTCTTCTTGGTCTCTTGCATCTTAGCTACTCCCAGCGTCTCTCCAAAATGAAGTTAAAGAGAAAGATGAATCTATTTAAAGTCTATCAAAACTACAAAAGTGAAGCTAGCCTTGTAAGAATTTACAAAAATAGATATGCATCTACCATTTTGCTCACTAAGCAGGCCAAAGGAAAAAAAAAAAGAAGCTGTAGTGATAGTTAAATAAGGCTTTATATTTTTTCTGTACCATGAGACTTTTTTCTTCCATATTGGTACTATGGGAGCAATGTCAGTGTAAAAGTACATTGTTTTCTTTACACTTCTGGCAGTTTTCCTTGCATCAGTTAGTAACGAAGCAGAAGGAGTCCCAATTCAAAATAAACAAAGCAAAACCTTGCATGTATCTTTGAGCAGGCAAGTCATCAATCTCTCTGTAACCGAGACCTGACTCTCTTCCTCTCCATGTCAACCTCTTTTAGGAAAAAAACAGTCAGATATTTGCAAAACAAGCACAATAGGGTGACTCTGAGGACAAGAATGAGCAGATGGAGATGGAAAATGTTCAACCCAAAACTGCTGACAGAAAAATGCACATCACATTACTCTCCAAAAGTGCTCCAAAAGTTAAAAGCCTCCTATAAGCCTGAAGTGGTTATGGCCACGGTTTGGGGTGTTGTGAAGTCCTGCAGCATGAATTCAAGCAAATTGGAAAGATAATATGACCTGCCTCCAGTGTTTCCGTGATTTAGTGAACTAAAATCTAATTTTAAAATTCTGCCCCCTTTTGGAAAGCCTTGGCTTTCTCCATCCTTTAAGAAAAGAATTTGACTGTGATAGAATTCGGAGAGGAAGAAGTTTTGCCAGGTTTGAATACCCTAGATTTCCTTATGGTCTATGAATGAACTGTGCCTGGGTGCCCACTTTCTCTAAAGACTACTGATACAGCACATCAGATACAAGCATATCTGTGCTTATGTGTATCTATTCATCTATTTATATCCACAGATATACATAAATATATGTAAAGGAGTGACCTGAGTGCATGGAGGTTTGTCTTGGGACAGGTGACAGATCGGTAATCTGATCTGATTAGAGCTACTTTGAGCAGGGGAGTGGAATAGATGACCTCCAGAGGTCCCTTCCAACCTAGCTTATTTTATGATTCAATAGATCGATTGATCGATCTGTCTATCTAAATAAATAACTATTAATACGCGCACACACACAACCTATATCCAAAGTCTGAGGATGGATGAAGTGAGAAGAGGTAGGTTTCTTCCAGAATGCAAGCTGGGATTATTATTAGTACTAGTAATAAAAATTATCTCTGAAGAAATGCAAAAGTCATAATTAGTTGTTCCCTAGGTTCCCATTTTAATTTACCTTTTCCTTCTTTCCCTCAAAAAAAAAAAAAATTACTGTAATTGAAAGGAATAATTTGTGATTTACATAGCTCATCAGCAGGGTGTTGTTGGAGGACAGATTAGCGAGTTTCATTGCTGTGCCTCTAGTAAAAGAATGAGACAAGAGAAATAATTATCCAGAGATTTCATAGTAATGGAAAAGGAGAGTCTTCAGGGTGATGTACTTGGTGATTCTGAAACACACAGTGAAGGAACATACCCTTCCGAGCTGAGGAGTGCCAAATAGGAGATATGTGATTTCTTTCTTACAAGTCATTTATATGCATCAGGTTTTATACCAGTTTTGTTTAAGGCATTTACTCACTGTTCTACGTGCCATACTGTCTTTTGAGAGAAATTAATTTAAAAATTAAATCAAATGTTTTGACGTCTGGAGGAGAATTTCCCAAAGTTACCAAAACTTATTTTCTCTTTTGCTCAGGTCACTATGCCACTGTCCCAGAAGGAAAAGACTGGAAATCTTTGCAGAATCATACCAAAAAATCACCAAGTTAGGTTATGTTAGATCAGAAAAGGAGGAGAAAAGGAACAGTAACATTAAGGCATCCAATTAAAGACAACCTGCAACCCAATCTCTTCATATTTAAGTAAGGAATGTCATTAATTAGTGTGATACAGAGAGACAGAGTTTGGTGTCATCATGACCATTAACTTTGGTTTAAATTGCCTACCAAAGGCAATGGACCTATCCCCGATTATCTTTGATGTGTCTGGGATCCCAACCTTTAAGTCAAAATCAATGCCTTTTCTCATAAACTAATTAGAAGCTAGTACGAACTATATCCGCTGGTTTATGCTGCCATCCTCACCCTGAGTATCTGAACACCATTATCAGGCAGTACCACCCCAAGAGAGAAATCCAGCCTATGCATAAACTATGCATCATCATAAAAAAAAAAAAAAAAAAAAAAAAAAAAAAAAAAAAGAAGAAAAAAGCTGTGTGTTTCCAAAGTTGTGGTTGTTTATTTTTTTGCTATCGTTGGTAGAATCATCTTGGTCTGATGGTGCTGCCACATTTTCACGTGTAAGCGAAGTATACGTGCAAGCAGCAAACTGTTATGGCTGAGTAATGGTCATGGTGGGACTTCTGCTCCTGGCCTGCCTGAAGAACCCTTCAGATGCTGTAAATGCACCAGCAAATGATAACTTAAGGGTGTCTTCATACCTCTCTGCCAACTTGATTGCCTGCATCATGTTTACACCCAGAACAGTTGATAGACTGGCAGTGCACACTCCCTAAATATCAAACTTCCAAACTGAATTTGTACCACATTAATTCATCAGTGATTTAATTTTGTGTTTTGTTGAACATGAGGCTCGTTAGAAAAGACAAGGAGGATTTCACATTATCATTCCCTGCAGAAATCCTCCTCAGCCAGAAGTACGTGTCAATCTAGTCTTCAAGGAGAAAGCAACAAAAAGAAAGATTTGTGAGAACCTAGTAAAAATTAAGTTTTCTGATGAGTGACCTCTTCAGTAGATTAGTTGTTCATGAAATCTAGTGTAACATCCCCACATGGACCTGAGCCACAAAATCCACGCTCAGGCATTCGGTTCCTGTCATAGACCAGCGCTCAAAGGCTGAAGTTTCTCAGGAATGCCCCCAACGTGCAGAAACCGACCTACTCACTTCTAAATCAAGAGCTGCATCCTAAGCAAATAAAACACACACAGTTATGAAATAGAAAAAAGAATGCAACACATTGTGTGCAGCACAAAAGAGCACAGGTTTTGCTGTGAGATGGCTGGGATTTCTCCACTCTATATTTCCTGTCTTTCCTTCTCACATGGAGCTCTTTTCTCAATTAGCAGCACACCTGGGAAATAAATGTTCAATTAAATAAAGAGAACCAGCACAAACATGCACATTAAATCACGGACAGACACTGGCATTTATTCAGTATTATAATCCTCCTCCAGAAACCAGTGAACACGCTGTGACACAAAGCCATACAGTTCTGTTTCCAGAGAAGAGATTCTCTCCAGACACCACTCTTCTTCAAGACAGGAGATGTAACTTAACTCTCTTAAACAGATTGCTGGGAAGAAGCAGGGCACTGTACATCGGTTTCTGATTCCAGGAGATGCAGACATAATGTTGCCTCTCTGTACGTTATTAACTGCTCAGACTTATACCGCAAACAGCATTCATTTCAAGAACGGAAAAGCCCATCTCCGACAGGTCAATGACAAAGACAGCCCACTTCAAACGCTCAACCAAGATTTTTCTAATATTCTAAAGCTCTTACTTATTCCTTCCCTCTTTGAGCAACACGCCAAATCTACCCTGGGCAGTCAGAGGTTCTGGATCACAACTCATCTTTTTCTTTTTATTCCTCCTCCTCCATGTACCCTGCTGCTTACATAGCCCACAGGGTCTGCACAGCTTCCCCTGTCACCAGAGCTCACTATTACTCCACTGACTAATGCACTGGATGCCTCCCATACTCTCCTTTTTAACAAACTGCATATCATATGATTTATATTTAAGTTTAATAAACATGTCTATTTTACTGATAATTATATTAGAAATGGAAGACTGCTGCAAAATGTTAGACAGGTTCCTGCTGGCCTCAAAATCATACGGACACAGAAGGATTTACTAGCTGCTAGTGCAATTCCCAACCATGGCATATCAGTTTCTGCCGCTTCTAGCAAGAAGAAACTCAATTTCTTCAATGTCCCGATTTAAATTAATGATAAAGAAGTTAAATTACAAATTATTGAGCAAGCTAGATGACTGATATGTCCTTCTGGAAATGAGGAGTTTTCCTTTTCCATCTCCTATCAGAAAACTTTTGTCAAGATACAGTCAATGGACGAAGAATCAACTCCTACTTGTGGCATGTTTCCAGAAAACAGTGATTATATGACTTAAAAAGCAAAATGCAACAAGAAAAGACAGACAGACTTGTCCTTGAAAAAGATAAGTACCTTTCAAAACTATAGTACTTGGACAATAATGAGTTGTCCACCAGTGCCTTGCTATTGCACTGCTTCTTACTGTAGATGATCAAGAATCAAGAGCTAGCTCTAAAGGCCTCAAAATGAATGAAGCCTTTGAAAAGATCTCTTGCATTTCCCCTTCAGAAGAGTAGATAGGCTGTTTATACCGAAGACTAAAGTCCTCCTCCTGCAGTGATCCAGTTTTGGTAATTAATGTACACCACCAAGCTGCTAAGAGAAGGCAGAGGATTAAGGGAACCCCTGCACAAGGCATTAAATGAGATAGCAGTTATAGTCTATGAAATCTGGATCAGGCCTTTGCCCCACCGAAGGCTGGGGTCACACTGGTGAGGTGCTAATGAAACACACTATAGATGGTAAATGACAAAAGGGACACACTAACAGGCTCCACTCTCCTCTGCAGGTTCCTTAGTGCACTATGATGTGCAGAACACTCGCTCCTCTCCGGTGGGGCTAATGTGCAGAGAAGTTGGGAAGGACTTTCATAAGGACTGAATTACCTAGAAATGATATATAGATATACTTCTGATTTCCCCTTCACATACTCACAGATCCTTAGTGGGAAAGGAGAATTGATTCTGCAAGAAGCACAGAGGAAGCTGAAGTTAATAAACATTTCCAGGCCTCAGTTTCATCCCAAAAGCTTCTGAAATCTGTGCACTTCATCTGCTAAGAAGCTGTGCATTATTGGCATGCAGGAGACGGCATTAAAAAATGCATGTTAGAATGACACTGATCCCACACTACTATTTTAGCCACTAAGATGCTTGTATGCATCTGTTTGCCAAGGAACATCCCAGTGTCCAATCCCACATGGCGGACACTTCCAGGAGAACTGAGATTACACAGTACAGAGCAATATGACAGCCAAATGCAACTACAGAGCAGTGACAAAGAGTCTGTAAATTCCACCCAACCTAAACTGAATTTTTCTTTAGCAGGGCAGGATTAGCCCTTACTCATTCTTATAAATCATCTGAAGTTACTATGCATGGTCAAGAATGATGATACACAAAACACATGGTGCCCAGTAACATCACATTGGCGTAATTGTTGTAACTGCTGATATGAGAGCTGTGAGTCTGTTTTTGTTACCAGTGCTGTTGAGCTCTGCAGATTACATCATACAGATTGTTTCTATATCTGGCATCCATTCAGCCTGCATGTAGACTTATCCACCTCCACCTGCCTGCTTAGACAAATAGGAAAAAAATGGGGGAAAAAAATAGCCAGACAGCATATGAATCCATCTGCACTGAATTACAGAAGAGTTAATATTAAACGCTATGCAATGGAGAAGTACTTAAGATTTCAAAATGGAAGAACTCCCATCTAGAGTAGCAGGGAATCCAGTCCATGGTAGGAACAGAAAAACTTAAGACTCTTATATGTTGAAGCACAGCAGATGCCAGTGGGATACAACTTTACAAAACAAACTGACAGCTGTCTACTCAATCCTACCATCAGTCAGTATTGCTTCTTACTCTTAGTCTACAATGTCTATTTTCTTCAAGTCTTTGGTATGGGTTGCCTCAAACACAATGGCGTTAAAATCCCACAGTTTATTGCAAGGTGATACAAACGAGGCCACAGAGGAAGCACCTACACAGTTGAATAAATGATTTTTTTTCAGAATAAGAATTCTGAAACAAGCCAGTGCTGAAAATGTCAAAAAAAAAAAAAAAATTCATTCTACTCAAGGGGTAATGATCTCATTCTTTTTCTCCTCAAAAGAAAGATAATCCTCAAGCTGGAGGTTAAAAGCTTTCTCAGTCTTAGCATTATCACACATGACCTGATAGCATTTGAATGGGACAGAGAGATGTCCTCTCCTTGTCAAATATTGCATTCGCACCAGTACATTTTTTTTTTTTTTTGCATGCAGTAGGAGCAGGTGTGGGTTTTCATTATATTCTGCTTTCCTACAAGCTTTAGAATTATGCAGCTTTCTGAGTTGCTGTGGTTGCCATAATGTGTTCTCATAATGAACCACATAACACTCTCGTCTTTTCGTGGTATGGGGAGAGCACCAGTTATTCATGATGCCTAAGTCCTGCACAACTGGAATTCCAAGTTTTTCCTAGAACTGTAACCAGGACATAGGGACTTGTAACGGAAGTATTGAGATTGGCAAGGATCAAATATGAATGGAAACGTGTGTGAGAGAGAGAAAGCACCAGAAGAAACAGCAGGACAAGGGTTAAAAAAAAAGCCTAATGAAGAACACTATTCCCAGTCAATCACAGTGAGGAATGTGTCAAACCCAGACAACAGTGTGCTGTGATAAGACCACAGCAGAAATGAGTCATTAATGGAAGACACTCCCGGAACAAGAGAATGGATGGCAACAAGGCTGCAGAACATCACACACGCCATTCCCTCCTGTTACCACAACAGGAGGATAACAGCAAACCACTATTCCTGAATGGATATGAAAGATTTGTCCAAAAAGTAGTTCATCATTGCCAATCATGAAGAACCACAGAGCTGTGATGAGGACCCAGTAGCTAGTGTCCCTGGTCCTTTGTGTCACACACAGACACGCTTGGTGCTTGTGAGTAAGAGGAAGTAAGAGTGTGAATGAGAGTGTTTACAAGTGAGTAAAATCAACTTGCTCAGAGCTTTTGCAAATAACTTTCACTTTCCCCTTCATTTCAGATCTGACACTGAGTTTTGCTACACCGGTTACTGACGTTTCTCTGTACAAGCAGCTATACTGACTGTAAAGCCAGCTCCACAAGGATGACCTGTCCTATAAAGATTTAAAAGGATTCAAAGGCCTTTATGCCAAATAATAAAGTCTTCTAGAAATTAATATCCATTGATACAATGCTATTAACTTCCTTTGCCCTTAAGGACTTTTTCCTATAACACACATTCCTCAACACTTCTTGGTCAATGGGAAAAAGCAGAGCTTTTCTGTCTTCCTGAACCCAGACCACAAGTAACCTTAGATAAAACGAAAGAAGACCTACCAAGCAGGCAGAAACACTGATTGCTTTCCAGCTTTCATCAGCTGGCTGGGCTAATTGAGAAACACGCTATGCATTCGTGGGAACAAACTGCTTGTTAGTGGTGTGAACAAGAAGGTTCTGAGATATTGCATAAGCTTTAAAACAACAGCTATTATTTTAACAGCAGTCATTTTCCAATTACTGTGGTAAGCACACCACCCAGTGCGACTTGAAGACTGAGGAGTATAAGAATGGGATATTTCAGAATGTCGAGCTTCCAGGCAAGCAACCAAGCATCATGGAAGAGCTGCTGAAAGCCTTCTTGAGAGTTTATGGTGAGAAAATAACAAAGCTCTTCAAGAAAAAAAGGTGGGAGGTCCTCTTTCTCTGAAAGTTGCCATGCAAAAGTTAAATATGGAAACTTCTTAATGAGCACTGTGATTGTTTTCTATTTGACACAGAGAGTAACAGAAAGCAGATGTTTCTGAATAGCCACCTTTAAGGAAAGGAGAGGGAGAAAGGCAGTTGGACATAAACATTATGGCTTCAGAGTTCAAATTTATTTACAGTATGTACACAGCTGAGAAGCCAAAAAAAAAAAAAAAAAAAAAGGCAGCAAAAATATTTTCCAGGAGGGACCTAAGGCATACATTTAGCTTTACATTGGACATATTAGCAGCAGATAGATGTTAAACAGATGTTTGTTGTAAAAATAGCCATAATAATACATCTCCACATATAGGCTTAAGAAATAACTGGCTCACATGCAAAATTTAAAGGAGAGGAAAACATGTTGGAGGAAAAAGTTCCAAGACAGAGTGTTTAAGACCAAAGAGATGGGTGTCTACTCAACAATACAAATGGAGCAATAAGATTACGTGCCACTCTGGAAGACACAGTGACACGGCGCTAGAGTGCTGAGCGATGAAAGATGCCTGTATTACCTAAGGAAATGAATAGTTTTGAACTCCAAAGGTCTGCAAAGATTTCTAGCCCTGGGAGCGAGGCAGCAGAACAACTTCAGGAGGACAGTCCTGATTCTTCATGAAACACAACTCAGAGATCTTTTGCCTAGATCTCAGGCTGGGACCAAAGCCAATGATTAACAGTTCCAAAAGCACTGGCACAACAAAGAATGAATTGTGTGCACTTGTATATGTGAAATTGTGTCAACTCCATGTTTATGTGAATAGTCGTTACTGAAGAACAAACTAAGTTTTATAAAATATTGCATATTAGACATTTTTTCATTTCACTTAATTCTGTATCACTTTTTTTGCGTTGAAACTTCTCTGGATTCTATCAAGATTTGTATGAGGTCAGGAGTAGTCACAACACTTATGGGAAAATGAGGTAAAGGACACTGATCAATTGTTGAGGGAATTCAGAAAGCTCAGCTGAAGAGGAAGGTCATCTCCTCCAAAACTCTCATTTGACATTTCAGTATCTTACTTGACTGGACTCCAGACTCCTCAATGATTCCTGCATGGCTGCCAGGCAGTGGCTAGAGCATTAAAGCAATAAAATCTCTGTGAGGCTCTTCCTTTCCAAGTACGATTTTAATCAGAAAATGTTTGCATGCTTTTTGTCTATCTCATAATTTATGGATGGTGCAAGAATGTTTAGTTAGTTTCTAGCCAGCTTTATAAGCATCATAAGATGCCATGAGAAAGATTACAAGTATGTTGCACCTGAAAGTCATTGCATACTCAGGGGCTCAGAGACATTTGTGCAGGAGTTCCTAGGAGCCCAGAAACTTTGGAAATATAATTTCTTTTGCCTCACTTTCCCCTTTTCTGTTCTTCTTTTTATCATTATGAGCCTAATCAGAAGCAGAAGGTAGGCAAAATATTAATCAATGGTTTCTGTTCTGCTCACAATAAATACAAATAAAGAATTGAGCACCTATCAGAGCAATGCCCTGAAATCATCTCACAGGCAGCAACACTTCTTGTTCTGGACAGATATTTTGGGTGACCCCAGTAATATCAGCAAAGAACCAGGAACAAATTACAAGAATCTGACTGCAGAAGGGGAAGTTTAATATCACAAGTGAAGTTTCTAGAGGTGCATCAGTGGGTTTGAAGAACAGAAAAGTCAGTGGGTGAAACAGTGGTGTCAGCAGGTGACTTCAAAGCAAAGGGCTAGAAACTAGATATCCCAGAAGAAAACAAAAGAGAAAGAATGAAACATCCCATTCTACAAGAGGCTACAGACACATAAAACGATCAAAACCATAAAGGGTACAAAATCTCATTCCAAGTAGGAAGCACTGCTGGAAATGCCAGTTTCTGTTTGAGAGCAGATTGATCACTAACAAGGAGAGCCACATCAACATTATGTAGGCTGACAAGAGAAGCAACCAAAGTCATTTGTCATCCACAGGAAGACACTGTGTACTCTCTGTTTTGTGACAGTGTGAAAACAGACCAAAATGTTTACCTAGAGGATATCTAGAACTGAAAAACACTTTCTACACATATACGTGACAAGACGGTTCTTTTAGGAGCAGAGATCAGGAAGAGAATTATTTCCAGAAAAATTATATAGCCACATTTTTAAGCATTGAAAATCAAGGTCTAGGAAATAGGAAAGAGCTTATGATAGGAGTCACATCAAGACAAGGGTAGACAGACGGCCAGATAAAAAACCTGAATGTTTGAGAGAGTCCCTTGTGATTTTTTTCCAAAAAGCAAGTATTTATTTATTGTAATACCAGTACTCTCTATAAGGCAGACACAGATGGTGTGTCTACATCTGCATTTTAGTTCAAGTCAAAATTGCACTTTTTAAGTAAATTTCATGATTGACTCTCCTTAGCAGGCTTAGGTTCACACAGATCTCATGAAAAGGACTCCATGGATTTTAGCTGAACCCTTAAGATGCACTCCAAAAGCACACCTGATGCAACGGAACCAGTAATGAATGCCCGTGACGGAGAACCAGACTACAGCAAAGAAAACCCTGACTAGACATTTCCACACATATTTTTATTCAGGATCCCCTCAGAGTTTTCATTAGTTCCATATTGTCTTCCTTTTGTTTAATGACCATTGTCTTATCTGACAGAATAAACTTTGCCAGCTTTCACCAAGTTCTTCGTGTTCCTCTGAATAAGTCATCAAATATGGATATATATCCTGCAATTCAGTCACTACTGCCAAATAACTTTATAACCTCACTTGGAAATCCAGACTGTGGAATAGAAACCTAACATGTGAAACCTCTTACTTATAAGTTTAGAAAACTGAACTACTGCCCGATGGGATAATTTTAACAGGCTCTTGTTAATGTTGTGCTAGGCCACCCACCATCCTGAATGCATTTTTTAATTATTTAAATATAATAAAACACAAAGCACTTCCTAAACGCTAAGCTTTTATGCTTGTCATTATTTTGGCCAAAAATAAGGATTCCTTCATAGAAACCAGAATTTGGTTAGACATCCTGATTCATTCTTAGGGGTTTCTGGGATCCATAGCAATTATGTCAATACCCTCTGCTGCACAGAAGACAGCAAACGTTTCCCCATGAACTACAGGGTTGAGTTTAACCATGGTACCAATCTGAAAAACGTTATCAAAGTGATGCAAACAGCCCACTTTGGGGGGTATTTTATAATTTCAGCTAGAAAAGAAGATTGAGGTTCCAACTAAATTTTACTAGTGGCAGAGATTTGTTAATACTGGTGCTCTACCTTTAACAACGTAGTCTGCCAACTTTTCCTCATGCGCATAGTCTCAGTGAAGCAGTATTACCAGGTCTCATAAATCTCTGGATATTTGATAGTTTTCCTAAAGCCTCAGATCCTAGTTCAGTGGCTGCAAGAATTTCAGCTTTCAACTTAATTTTGTTTCTCAAGCTAGCCTGAGGCAATACTAGATGAATGATTTCTGAGACTCACCCAGCCAAACCAAAATCGAATCACAATTCATTTTATAATTATGATTCTAAACCAATTCAGAAATTACATTCATGACTTTTAGTGTTTCAAAATGGTCTGTTAAAGCTGATAGAATGATTCATGGCAACAAGAAATTAATAGTTTGCTCTTAATCCTCTGTTTATTCTACCGCATGAAAATTCCATAAAATTACTTGATCTGAAACTACTTGGCAATGCAAATGGAAACTTCGGTAACCTAAAAAAAGGGACATAGTCAAGATTGCTATTATAGAAATATTTCAGTCCTAATGCTCTAACTGAGCAATTTTTCACTCTATTCAAAGCTTAGTGCAAATGTCTTAGCTAAAGTATTTCTATTTCAACTTCATTGGTCCTTCATGACTCCTAATTAGAGATTAGAAAACTGATATTTCCAGCATGAGAAAAATGAGAATCTTAAAACAAAACCTACTCCCAATAACAAGACACAGAGAGAGCCTGTAACTCAGATAACTTGTGTAGTCTTTGCAGTTAGCATTGTACCTACAGCAGTCTGTCAGATGAGAATACACAACTAAATGCCTTTGTGATGTAAAACCACAAAGATCGTAAAAAAAAATATACACCTTTGCACGGGGAAATCAGTCTTTGGCCACGCTCAAACTGGATTTACCCTGCTATAGAGAGAGCTTTCTGTCCAAAATTGTTTAGATGGTCATACACATAGCAGATGTTCTTTATACATAACTTAATTATCTCAGTGGACTAAAGGGATTTCACTGTTTTGACAGATATAAACCTTCATCCAGTCCACAGGTAACGTCAGCTGCAATGTGAGAAAATATCTGCTCCAGGAACTGAGTACTTTAACATGCAGAGGGGGCTTGATGAATTCTGCAAAGCAGCTCTGCATCCTGGCTGGCAAAAATATAACTGCTCTGAAGCTAGATACAGTCATTTAGAAACATACAGGCTCTCTACAACGGACTAGAAACATACGGACTCTACAACAGAGTCCGTAGACCCTTGGCTTCCTCTGGTAAATGCAGAGCCCAGCTGCCCTGTTCTTCTCACTCCTGCCATCCTGGGTGCCTCATGACCACTGGCAGTTTCTCTAAAATGTCAAGGGATTATGAAAAGATGTAGCTGTAATTTTTTAAACAATTTTCCATACCTCTTATCTGAAGAGAAGGTTTCATTTTAAAAGCCCTAAGAGAAAAAAAAAAAAAAAAAAAAAAGATTCATTGCTGATTTTAAGTCTGTCTCATAATTTCCATTTTTAATTGGTATGATTAGGGTGAGGAGTACTTCCTGTGACAGAGTTTGTAAAACACCTTATGGATGGCTGTGGATTTTAAGCAATACTGCAACTGACATGTTAAATAGTGACAACCATTACAGTAAAAGTAAAAACAATCCTAAGAGGGTTATATCACTGTAGATTTTCAAGAAACGGCCTAGATTTGTTAAATTTAATTGAAAGTGTTTGGAGTTTTTAGATAAAATGTCAGACCTGTGAATTTCAGATTGCTACAGTCTCCTTCCTCTACCAGTTCTATAAAATCACAGCTGTTACATGGAGGACGGCCTGTGCTTCCCCACTAAGCTAAGATTTTTGCATTGTTACTTAGCACGCCCGTACTGAGATGCTCGCGGGGAACAAACGAGGATGCATTTGAGAATGCAAGGGAACAGAAATCAACTGCCGTTCTCCATACAGTAATCTCAAAGGGCAGCAGCAAGTTAGCAAAAGCTGAAAAGCAGCAGCTACTGACCCATGGCAAGTTCAGTCTGGCCCCATCTGGTTTAATCCTGACTTTTTTTCATCCTTTTGCCACATCATCATTTTGATGATTCAAATAAAAAGAACAAATTGTTAAATTTTAAAGCTCCAAAGCACTGACTTACAGGATAGTCAATTAACACTTAACACTTATTAATATGACAAAATAAAGGTGTACATTACATGAGCTTTTCAATTTTTTAAATGTAGCATTACTGAACAAACTTTAAAATCATTGTTTTTTCTGTCAGAAAAAAACCAAACTCCTAAGACAGAGGTACCATGTTATTGGGCTACCATATGGAAAGAGTTACATAAAAGAGGATCAACAGAGATTGAATTATTTTCTTATAGGATAATGTAGTTCAGCAGTGAAAAACTTGTGCTTTAGTATGTAGAGAAATAATAATAAGAGAAAAAAAAAGGTCTAAATCTTTTTGGCAGGAGACCTGATACTAAAGAAAATCACGTCAAAAGCCAGGAATTTATACTTATAAAATTCCTCAGTAAAAACCACACAGCGATCTCATATTACATTCATTCATAAAGCTGTTGGAAATGGCAATCCCTGATACATACATAGATTGTGTAGGTATCAATTAAAATAGGCCAGGTGGGAAACAAGGGCTCACATGGGGGGTATTACGTACTAGATACTTGGTGTTGGGTTCTTCACACGGGACTTGCAGGGCTTTTCAGAGTTCAGGGTTTAATTTGAAAACGTAACCCCTTCCTTTCTATTTGAAGGGATGCTTGAAGTGTGGGAAAGAAAGCGGCAAACCTACTACAGCTCTTCCATAGCCTGAGTGGGCCGCCTCCCCTCCCACCCTTCCGCCCCTTTGAGTACGAGCGCAAGTGCCCCAGAGGAAAAAGTGCCCGCAGTAAAGTGTGGTTCAGCCGAGTCACGTCAGTGCCTGGAATTCATGTACCTCAGCACACTGTGGAGACTGAATCTCCTCCCCTGCATGGGACCTCCAGGGTCCGTGAGTCTACAGAGCTCGGTAACTTTCAGAAGGGAAGCAGCAAGTAGAAAAAGAGGGGACAACCTAAGCAAATACACACTTGGTGCATTTTCCAGCACTTTGCAAAATACGCCACGAGGAGACTGAAGTGCATGAGGAGACTCACGACCTTAATTGCCTGGATGTATCAAGCTGAAGAAATAACTTTTCCACCCCGAATCTGGATTCAGAGATTATAGAGAAGGAAGCAGTCACGTGAGAGATACGAGCCTTCTCTAGGCCATCATAATTACCATAACTACCTTATAGCATAGCTAACTTTTAAATCCACCTGAAAAGATAGCAGGAATATTGACAGTCATAAAAGACCCTCAGACATAATTTCATTTGTTAAAAATCATCAGCTTCAGTTTTCGTTTTGTTTTCCCTTTTTATGTTTTCTTTCCGTTTGCTGTCACTACCATTCACCTGGAGCCGTGAAACACATTTAGCATGAAAGCCAAGAGGGCAACATCTGCAAAAAAATTGGTTCTTTGTCCACTAGGAACCTGACCAGTTTCTGGCAAGAGCAGTCAGTCAGGGCTTTTGCAAACCCCTGCCAAAGCAATTGAGTTGTCACTGTAAGTAGGAAACAGGTACCAACTTCCCACTAGCGTTTAATAAGAGGAAAGCATGTGTGTTTCACTTGTGCCTTTAAAAATCACTTAATGGGCATTTTCAAAAAGTACAGTTGAAATTTGGAGCCTAGGAAATCTTAGGTTCTTGAAGGCCAGAGATATCTTTCTGTAGAGATTCTGACAACGCTTCTCTACACTGGCTCAATCCCAGTTTCGTAGGGGTTGTCACTGCTAGTGATGATGATGATAGGTAATGATGACGATGAGTTACAGAAGACTTTCTCTAGTGGCTAATCTGGTCTATACATCGGGGCTCAAACCTACTCAACCTTACTCATAGGAACTGTGTGAATGACCTAAAATGGAAACTCCCCTGTGATTACTGAGAGCAACATCTGATTCTTAAACTCGTAATCATAAAGGTTGTGCTAATTTTACAGTAAGATTATTTCTGATTAAGCTTCTAATAAGCTAAAATGGCATATCTGTATCCTAAAATTGCTTTAAAACATCTTTTTACTTTTGAAGGCAAAATATACATCATTTAGTTTAGCCTTTTATTGTAAAAAATTACAATCTTTATGACCTGTAAACCAAATGAAAGTAAGTTTTTCCATTATGTTATTATTGACCAGCCAATTTTACTGACAATATTGTGCGGGACTGAAAGCTGCCTATTTAACGTAGTGATGGTAATCATTTTATGTGATGGACAAGGGAAATACAGGGGATTATTCTGTGTTAGTAAGAAACCTATTTAATCTCAAAGCCATATCTCTTTATGGGTCAAATCCATCTTGCAGTATTTTTTTATTATTATTTTATACATGCAAGACTCACTTTAAATACAAGAGCAATTTCATATCTGTGATGAAAACAGGGTTTAATTTCATAACGACAGAGGTCACTGAGTGGCAGGAGGTGCAATTTCAAATTTTGTGGTTTCTTACCTATTCTTGCAAAGCCCAAGCCTTTAATGAAATCAACTGCAAAGTGCTGCAAGGTTGCAACAAGCAGAAATGGGCTTGCAGAATGTGTCACATTTTCAGGCTTTTCACTGCTTCAGCATAAGCACATTTTCACACGTATCTCAATGGAGGATGCGATTGGACAGCTGAGGAGATACAATACTTAAGTCAAGCAGCCATAAACCTGATTGAAGGTTTTAATTTGAAACATCAGCAGGAGGAAATGAGGAGGGTGATCAGGACCATCACCGCACCACCCACCCCACCTCAAGTTCAGAGCTGTTACATCTGTTGTTCACTCCATTTTGGGAAACTGCACCCTCGATGGGCAAAGCAGTCCTGTGATGGGGCCTCACCTGAGTCCAGAGATGATAAACTGGGGTATAAAAGATAGCTAAAAGACCCAAAACTAGGGTCAGTGCTTCGTGAAACAATAACATGAACAGTGTTCTGTCTAGCCACAGGACTAATAATTGCCATCCCATTAATTTTTCATTGTGCATTCGAGATCTCAAAAAAGAATAATGGACAAGATGACCCATGAGCTCTGCTTTGGGACCAGGATTACATGGAGTAAAAAAGGGTTTTCCTAAAAGCTGAGGGAGATTCCTGTAAGACACGTTAAATATGACTCTGGAAGCCAAGGGCCACTCTTACATCAGCCTGGTATAAAGCAGCCCCTGTGAGAGCTCAGGGCAAGATTGGGAAGGTGGTCCAAAACCCACCCGTTGGATTTCACACCAGAGGCAACCATGACTACAGCCCCAACAAACAGCTCCCTAATAAATCACAGGTAATGGGGGAGACCCAGGGCCAGTCCCATTCCAGTGGGCATTGCCGTGAAATGCTACTTAGCAGGGACCACCAGGGCTGACAGACGATGGAGAAGATCGTGCTGAGCTCTGGGAGCAGCCCAGAAAGGCAGGATATTCCCCCGCGCCCTGCCGCAGGGATTTTCCTCTCATTTGTACAGGTGTGGATGAGGGGTTATTCCACCGAAATTTGCTGCTAGAAAATCAATGCAGATTCGCTGGTACAAAACACCTGTATTGACAAAAATAAAAACATATCCTACAGATGGCCAAGGAATATACAGAAGTGTGTTCATACTAGGTAGCGCATTTCCAGAGGATTACTGCCTCTTCCGGCTGAAATGGTAAAAGTGGCACTAAAAATGTACATATTTGCTATGTATATGTATTGTTCGCAGCATCCTAACGCTATTTTGGAATTGTTTTTTAAAGCAAAACAAAGGCATTGTAATAGGGTATTATTTGTGCTTATGACTTTACTGACATTCATCAGCAGGCTGCGTCTCCTAATGAGTGAAAAGAAGCAAAATCTTTGTCAGGCAACAAGTCCTCTGACAGAAAAAAAAAAAACACCTCTCAGAAAATTTCTTTTTCAGATACCTCTCTTTTAAGTGATAAAGTTTTTTCACATCTTCTGTATTCTTTCCCAAATTATTTTCTAGTATTTTTTTCTGCTGCATTTTTTTGTGTTGCTGCTTCCTGGAAACAAGGTGTTGTGATATCAGGGCTCTGCAGCTGTGCTCGTGATTATGTGCTGCCCTTTATACATCTATTGCAAAGCAACATTTCTTCTTCATAACTGCCTTTTGGGAAAAATACACATGTATTTTAAAATGCATTTAGAAATATACACGCTTAAAGCACACATTTTCCAGACAAATGTCAACGTAACTTAAGTTTTTGCAATAAATCTGTTAAGATTTTGCGTAGTCTTACAAATGTATGTTGAAATAGCAGACTCCCTGTATCCCATTGTTCAGCTAGTCGTCCCCTTTAATACATTAACCCACCAAATGCTTCCTGGCTGTGAGCCAGGTAAAAAGCGGTATGTGTGAAGCATAGGCTGGGCATTTTGTGTGTCGTTTGCTCAGTGCAGCCTAGCTCTGTTTGCTGCAATCATCTCTCAGAACTGCTGCTGCTGCGTCTTCTTCACCTTCTGCCAGAGCAGTACTTTCCGTCCTCAGAGGAATATACATTAAATATATATTCTCTATATAAATCTGTCACGTTGGGAAGTTACATCGAGCCTGTGTGTTTTGTTTGTAACAGAAAAAACCTTGAAAGTCTAGGTGGAGCCTTTTTATCACCTCACAACTTCTTTCTCTACTTCTACACACCGGAGTTTAAAAGCATGTAGAGATTAGTGGTGTAGAAGGTCAACACTGGCAGTAGCGGTTGGGGATAAGGTGCGGTGAGAAATCATAAATACATTAAAATATGCTCCACCTTGGGTTTCAGTTTAACAAGTGCTCTGCTCAGGTGGGTTAATGTTGCACCCCCGGGGAAAGTAAAATGTCCTGACATCCACAAGCACTTCCAAAAATGGTCTGCAACACACATGCTGTTCTCTTCTCTGTTTTTTCACTACAAATGACTTTTCTATGTAAAATTATCCCAAATAAGAAGGACTGAAGACTCTTCTCAACTCTTTTGTCTTGTGCTGCTGTGTCACTGGTACTGAAAAGCTTTGTAGAAGGCATTCCCAAATTCAGATTCCTCTGGCTACCCAAATTAAAAACAAGCAAACAGACAAAAAAAAAAACCAACCAAAAAAACCTACTTAAGTCTGAACTTTAATGTTAGTGTGTTTGAATGTCAAAAAGAACAAAGAGAAGGCAGAAGTCTTATTGAAAAGGACTCCTGGATTTTTCCTCTTGTCCTCTGAATAAACTGTCCACGCTATGGACAAGCACAAAAGATCCTTTAGCAGTGGAGTAAACACCTTCAGTGGGCAAACGTGAGTTTGTCTTCCACTGCAAGGTAACAGCGAGGCGGCTTCTGCAGCCGGCACGTGGACGGGCTCCAAACCATGAGCTGAGCAGAAGCTGCTCTCGAGCAGCTGCAGATGTGACGATGTGACCCTTGGGTAGAGGGCAGCACGGTGGGACACCGGAGCGTGTGCCACCCTGGCCAGTGAGAATGAAGAGGAGAGGGTGCCGGGTGCGAGACTAAACTTTCTCTAGTGTCCCAATAAATCTGCATTTCCTGCTGGCAAATCTGCATGCTTAAACTCGGATGGAAATCATGGTTTGCACACTGTGGCTCAGGTTGATTAGAACAGCTGATTAAAAGACTTACGTTCCCATTATAACCAGGTCAGGCAAGCTTTTTTCCAAAATTGTAGGTAATAAAAGTATAATTGGAGCCTTGACCTCTTCTGTGGCAAAGTTACACGTGTAACTTTTTGGATGGTTAAAGCAAGACCAAATTAAAATGGTAAGTGTGAATAATATTGGTGTCCTGCTTTACTCTGTCCCATCTGCTCAAGGGTGGGTCATGATCTGAGACTTGAGAATTTCTCACCTTGGGAATCACAGCAAAACACTGGGTGACAGGGGATCTCAGGAAAGCTTGGTGTCTTGCAATCCAGAAAGACTAAACAATGCAGATATTAATATCCTAGCAAACATGATCCTACTCTACGAAATCCACTGCTCTTGTTTCTCTAATTATTGTTCTAAATGAGGGTCAGAGTTTCTGGTATTCATTTTATTATCTATCCACAAGTAACTCTTTATAAAAAAGAAAGATTTTTGAGGAAATAGTTTTAACTCATAACAGACTTCATGCACTACAATTCAGAACTGAATTCTCTTCTGAATGATAACACTTGTCTTGAATAGCAATCATTTTAACGGCAAGCCCAGCATCAAATGACACATTCACATCTATTTGTTGGAATAAATGTGCATAATGAAAACCGTGCGTCTTTGAACACAGGCTTTAATAATTGGAATGCTTTCTAGTCAGTCCTTATTTAACTAAAATCGAAAGAGTACTCCCCCTGCACAGGAAGCCAAGTCTAATGAAGAGAGCTGGAGAGTACCTGCAAGAGAAATGCAGGCACTACTGCATTTCAGAAAGGCAGCGGAACAGCCACAAACCAGCAACGGCTTTTGTGTCCAGCAGCCAGAAAAAAAGCCGACAAGTGTCTTTACCATCCTGTGGAGAACAAAACCAGCATTGCACATGTTTGGGCCTCTTTTAATTAGATGTAATTTGAATGCTGGTACTAAATTTGCCATGTTTTGGTAGCTCAAACTTTGTACTGCTCCACCCTTTAAGGTGACTTAAATCTATTTTGGGGGGATATCTGTAGTTTTAGAAGTCTAAAGAAATCAGCAGCGGATGACAGCCTGGCACACACTCAAAACCAAGAGTGAGTGTATGGGCAACACAGTAAAACATTTGATTGTTTTAGGACCATTGGAAAAGTTATCTTATTTAAAGTGTTGTGATACAAGCATTGTGGAAACTCCTGGAAAACGTTTTTGCAGAGATTTTAGACTGACCCGAATAGGCACTGCTGCTTCAAATACCTCTCTGGACTGTAGGTGTTGATATTGCTCAGCAAAGGGTTAAGCTGGAGTGACTACAACAGTTGCCATCCCGGCTTTCCTGGACCTTCCCATTCCTATGGCAAGGATGACAGAAAAACAAGCTGGCCAAAGGCTTGCGCTTAAAACGCTGAATTCAGTATGCCAGCGTACAAACGCTCTCCTGCAGCATCCCCGGCAATCCCTGGGGACCACAGACAGCTGGCGGCACTCACTGTGCCAACCATCCCAGCCCAATCCGCTGCGGCATGCTTGTCGACACCTGCTGAACTGAGTGGGGTGACCCACAGCAAGTGGCCTTGCAAGAAGATCTGTTTTCTTTTCCTGCCTTTGCCACAGACTTCCTGGGGGATCACGGATAAGTCACTCATTCCTCAGCTTTCCCTTCTGTCAAAAAAGGGAAATTTGTCCCTTCAAGCTCCCAGCAATGTTCCAGGACCGACCTCACACTCACAAGGGTCTGAGATGACTGAGTGGGTGGAGTGACTCCAACACAGTCAAGAGTGATAAAAGCTTTCCCTATTTTATTTTATGTTAGATACCTCATCACCGCAATCAGAGCTATTGTAGGTATCTCATAAGAAATTTCGCCAGTAAACAACATTGATTGGTGGTAGTGGTGGGTATTTATACTCCAGAATTATCAGTGTAGGTCAGAATTCTCTCAATTTAAACATTCATATTTGTTTCAACACTACTTTTATAAATATGTCTGCTTTCTGAGTCAACTCATTGATTGTGAATGTTACATTGCACATGTCAGCACTTGGGATTTTTAAGTATGAATTACTACTTCCTTGTGATTACTCAGGTTGTAACCTTCCATCAAGCTGGCCTTTGTAACAGCTGCTCTTTACACTCCCTGGTCTAATTCTGGGTGCGTCCAACTAAAGATGGGCTTAGAATCCAGTACCCAGATACTTTTCATAAGAACATTAAATCTGACTAAATAGCCCCTGCTTTGTACAGGTGCTATGCTATCTCTGCTGATTCTGGCTGCCCTCTCCGTATGCTCAATACAGCAGAATCGCTTTCAACAGGAACAACTGTCTAGAACTTGGGATGGGGAAAATGGTTCATAGCAGGGTCTGGAAATTGGGAACAGAGGCAATGTTTTTTGATACAATATTCTTTATTGTGAAAAAGTGTTTAGCAAGTAGGCTAGTGTGAACATCGGCATAAAAAAAAAAAAAGAAAAAAAAGAAAAAAGAAAAGAGAGAGACATATCCTTTTCCTGCTGGGTGTTTTTGTAGTATGAGGAAGGCATCAAGGGATACAACACAGGCTGAACACAGCTTACCAGCATTGCACTGAATTTTTTTTATTTTCCTGGCAAACATCAGTCACATCTCAACCAAGTTTCTCCATCATTTCAAAAAGATAGAGTCCTTGATTAATCTTGGAAAAAAACACAACAACCAAACAAAACAAAACCAAAAACCTAATATGAAACCCAGCACCCCCCAAAATGCAAGCATTATCCTAGGAGGACACACAGGGAGGTGAGGCAGTTCACATAGCATCGCAGCAACACCAAAGCCGAAGGACTAGCGAGCAAGAAGCAATGTAACCAATTAACATCAGCAGCTTAAGTAAAAACTTATCCCCGGGGCAGCTGCCTTAAGCAGCTTAAACAAAGTTTGGCCACGGAAGGGCCTGCGACCGAAAGGCAAAACCTACAAAAATCCTTTCAGTGCGAATGTGATGTCCCCCGGGATGGAAACCCAGAGGCAGGTGCCAGCCGGATGCCGGGATGCCTCCTGGGGAGGCAGGACCCGCGGGGCAGTGGTCCCCGGGCCCCCTCCCGACCCCGGCACGGCTTTCCCTGGGGGCACACCGCCGTGGCTCCGTGCCGGTACCCGCGGGGGAGCCTGGTACCGTCCTCCGGTACCCTCCTCCCGCCTGGGGCATCCCGCCCGCCTCCCCGGTCCCGTTCGGCCGCCGGAGCCGCTCGCCCCGCCGGTGCCGGCTGCCCGCCCCGTCCCGTCCCGGGGGGTGTGGGACGAGCGCGGACAGAGGCGGGCCCGCCCCGCCCCGCCAGGTTATACAGCCCCGTCCCGCCGCCCGCCCGCTCTCCCCTCCTCCGCCGCCGCCGCCGCCGAGGGCCAGCCAGCCGCCGCCTCACCGCCGCGGGGCCGGGGCCGGGGCCGGGGCCGGGGCAGGGGCAGGGGCCGCCTCCCCGCGGCCGGGCGATGGTGCCGGCGCCCGGGGTCGCCCTGCTCGCCGCCCTCCTCGCCGCCGGGCCGGACGCCGCGGGCAGGTGAGCGGGGACGGCGGGGCGGCGGTGGGGAGGGGACGCGGGGATTCCCTGCGTGGGGTCCGGGGCTGGGTCCGGCTCCGCGGGTGGCCGTGGCCGGGGCCGCCGTGCTCGCCCGCTGGCGCGGGTGTGAGCCGGACTCTCCTCCCGCCGTGTCCGCGGGGCTGACCCTTCGCGAAAGGGTGAGGGGCTCGCAGCCGGCGTGGGTGCCGGTGCAGTCACACCGGAGCCGTGGGGTTGTTTCAGTCCGGGAGAAACGGCGACTGCAGTGGACTGTGGGAGATGCAGATGTGAGCACAGCTGCACCGTGCATCGAAAGGTGCGAGCTGCTCCGCTCTTTGGTTTGCTTCACTAAACAGACGCTTTGAAACCAGCCTTGCCCCTGGCAGCTGCTGCGTTCTGCAGAGACAGGTACGCTCCAGAAACAGCAGGAGATTTCGGGAGATGATAAATAAAGCCCTTTCCTCCAGATCAAGCCATTCCGTTGCTCCCCTTCCCAGTTCTCCAGAAGCCACAAGTGCTGCAGCCAGGGGAGTAGCTAGGAAAAGGAGAATTCGCAGCGACTGGGGATGAAGCCTTCAAGATGTTTGTGTGGTGTACTTGTTTAGTATCAGATTCGTGAGCGGGAATGTTTATGATCAGCAAGTGGCAGTGTGCCGTGCCAGCGCGCGCAGGGCTATCCAGTGGTCAGCTCCTGGGCAACTGGAAGTTTATCAGCTCCAGACCTGCTCGTACAGATAACACATTTGCTCTTGCAGCAGAGCTCCGTTTAAATGCTCCTTAGTTATTTTTTGATGTTGTGTATTTGCATTTCAAACACTTTGAAAGGTGTAAAGCCACAAAATTAGAGCATTATCTCCTTCCAGAAGAAAGCATGGAGTTAGATGGAGCAAAGAGGGATGTGTTTGGTAAAAATGATGTTATTTGATGGTAAGTCGTGAAACATACAGGAAACCTGCAACTAAGACTGATTGCCCTACAGCCTGGCTTGTCCAAGCTGATGTTGGATGATGGCGGTGGCACCTCTCTTTTCTACCAAGTTTGTCATTCTGCCTTTTCCATTGGGAGGAAGAGGGAAGAAGACATTTTCAAACATCTTGATGGAAGTCTCAGATGACGAGGGATTCCAGTTTAAGAGGTCAAAGAAATCCTATCGGCTCTGAATAGCTAGGACAAAGGAACAGGAAATGGTGACAATTAGAATCAGTTTGGGAAAAATGAATTAATTATGATGATTTTTGTCTCTTAGAAGTGTGGGGTTTTTGTGTCTGGACTTTTCTGCTCTGAGCACTTCCTTTAAGGAGTTTGATGGGCACAGGAAGCCTTAAAGGAACTTCTACGAGCCCAAACTAAACTTCATTTGGTGTTTTGGGAGGAACTCACAGTGAAGCAGGACTGTTGGCATGCTGAGTGCCTGAAACTGGCTGAAGGGATATCTAAGATACAGTTATACAGGTGACACGTGTTTGGTTTTATTTAATATGACTATAGGTGAACTTTTCTCTGGAAGGGAGTCACTCTTCAAATAAACTTGTGTAAAAACAAAGAAACAAAAGCAAAAAGCCAACCAAACACCGCAAGAAAAAACCCTAAGCCTTCATTTGTCAAAGTGTTCAAATTTATCTCTGCATGAGATACACTCATAATAGACTTTTTTTGGAATTTCTTTCAAATTGCTAAGTTGTGAGATACCATCTATTTTTCCTTCTGAATACACCAGTTGATCAAAATTTTAGGTTTGCTTCTAGTTGTCTTTTGCTAGCAACAGCGTTATAATTTTTTTTAGAGGAAAATTAAAGAAGGGATAATATCCTGTCTTTGAAATTGACTGGAAGCTGCTAATAATATAATTGAGGCTTTTCCCTGCCCACCCCCCAGCAGCAGGCAGCTATTGTATGGGCAAGAGCTGACTGAAAACGTCCTGTAGAGATCTTACGGAAACAGTGCATTGAATCTATTCAGCAGCTGTGTCTTGAAGAAAGAAAAAAAAAAAGGTTAAAAAAAAAAGGTTAAAAAAAAAAAAGGTAAAAGCTCATAAATATTCCTTTCAAGAGAAAACTTTAGTAAAAGGCAGACTATTAATAGGACCTGAAAACAAACAACTGTATTAAATCATACCTGACTTTTTTTATCTACCTACCTGGTTAAATCAGGCTTTTGAAGACTTGCTCACTCATCCTCTGCAGCTGTTACTGTCATATAATTCAGTTAAGGGAGGGCTTACACTGTTCATAGTCACTGGTCAGGAGAACATGACAAGTAACTTTTTTTCCTCCACTTTTTCCTCCACTTTTTCCTCCACTTTTTCCTCCACTTTTTCCTCCACTTTTTCCACCACCCTCTTTCCACCACCCTCTTTCCACCTTCTTTCCACCTTCTTTCCACCTTCTTTCCACCTTCTTTCCACCTTCTTTCCACCTTCTTTCCACCTTCTTTTTCATCTTTTTCCTCCTCCTTTCCACCTCCTCCTTTCCACCTCCTCCTTTCCACCTCCTCCTTTCCACCTCCTCCTTTCCACCTCCTCCTTTCCACCTCCTCCTTTCCACCTCCTCCTTTCCACCTCCTCCTTTCCACCACCTCCTTTCCACCACCTTCTTTCCACCTTTTTTTTCACTTTTTTCCTCCTTTTTATTTTAGATGTTACTGGTAAAATGGCTGCTAATGAGGATTACAGTCCAGCACAGATATCAGCTCAGTTATTTGAAATTTTTGGCTGCCCGTTGGCATACAGACATTTTTAGTAGCTTGGATTTGGTCTAGGTCATAACTAATTTTGACAATGCAGTTTAGAACTGCTTACTTATTTTACAGAACTCTCCTAGTTTCCCCTGGAACAGAGATAATTTTCTGCCTAGTAGCTGGCAGAGTGCTGTGTTTTGGATCTAGGATGAGAATCATGTTGATAACACACTGATGTTTTTGTCATTGCTGAGCAGTGTTTATACTTAGTCAAGGACTTTTCAGCTCCTCACACCGCCCCACCAGTGAGGAGGCTGGGGGTGCACAAGAAGCTGGGAGGGGACACAACCAGGACAGCTGACCCCAACCGACCAAAGGGATATTCCACACCATATGGCATCATACTCAGTATATAAACTGGGGGGAGTTGGCCGGGGGGCATCGGCTGCTGCTCAAGGAGTGACTGGGCATCGGTGGGTTGGTGGTGAGCAATTGTATCACTTGGTTTCTATATTCTATTATTATTATTATCTCTTCCTTTGCTGTCCTATTAAATTATCTTCATCTCAACCCATGAGTTTTCCTTTTTTTTTCCATTCTCCTCCCTATCCCACTGAGGGGCTGGGGTAAATGAGTGGCTGCGCGGTGCTTAGTTGCTGGCTGGAGTTAAACAATGACAAGAATGAAACAACAAAAAAAGAGGAGTAGGGGGTGGCAGGGGTGAGTCTGTTGGATAAGCAAGTCTCAACATTCAGGTGTCCTTTATTCACCTTTCTTTGACTGGTTATTGTACTTGTAATATTTTCCTTTGCAGCTGTTTGTGTATTTAAGCTATTGGGGATATCAGTCGTACCCTATCAGTCAACCTCACTCTGCTGGAAGATCTATCTAGCCGCTTGATCAGTGGAGCAGGTGAACTTTCTGAACATGTTTTACTGTAAATACATAAGTTTTCTTTTTTTCATATCAAGTTAAGTAAATCACTGCAAGAAGTCAGGTACTGTGTAGGAGTTTAAGGTCTGTCTTCACATCACACACCCAATTTATTTTGTCTGCTGCTCACCACTGTAGGTATAGAGTTATACACTTACCTGATCCTGGCCAGTGTCTGAATGCTTTCCTCTGGACTGGTCTTGATGACTTCTTTTGGGATAGCATTCATAATCTTCATATTACTCCAGAGAGGAACAATTTTTTTCAGCAGCAGCTGAGCAAATGGGACGTTACGTCATTCATGCCTATGTTTGTATCATTATAGGCAACATTAGGTCTTTCTCAGTTTGTGAAAGAGAGTATGTATCTTAAAATTAGGTAGGGTTTGTTCTCCTGGTTCTTCAATGCTCTTCAAGACTCTCACCCCTCTTGTGGCTGTGTTCATACTTATGTCGCCCTCAGAGCATCGATGGACAGCAGTACAAGAGCAAATAGATATAAATCGGGTTTTCTCTTAACAAGCTCTTCTCTTGATCATTTGGAGCTGCCTGACATGTAGTAGGAAGTGATAAGATCCCCCTCCCAGCTTTTGGTTTGTTCAACTGCAGCCAAGTTTTTCGTGTCCTCTCTAAAACAGGTTTTTCATTCTTCATATATCACCATATATACCATACACAATTCATATTTCTTCACCATGGATGTCAAGAACTGTACGCAATACAACCTGATACAGCAGCAGTAAAACTTCCCTGGAATTTTGACTGAAACACTTGAGTCTCCCACCTATTTTATAATGGTCCTAGTGGCTCACAGTGATCTTGTGACAGCTAATATGACCACGTCAACTAAGGAGGCCCTGGCTTATTGTAGAAGTTCCTGTTATTCATCCTCAATGTTCTTTACTCAATGCCATCCTACTGGTATCAACCTTGGATGGCTCAGTCTGCCACTTCTTACCTGTAGCACCAGTGCTGAAAGCTGCTGACTTTTGGAGGTTGGAGTTCTTCACTAGAAATTCAGAGACTGCTTTTGCCACTGACCTGCACAGTGATGCAACCTGTGCAGTCCACCCTCTCTTGCCTTCTTCAGTCCTCTGTTTAGGCTACGTGTTCTTCAAGGCCTGGTGTATTTTGCACACTTAGCAGACAGTGACAAGCACAACAGCCTCACTCAGGCTTCTAGCTACTCCCCATGAAATCACAGAATCGCACAGAATCACAGAATGGTTTGGGTTGGAAGGGACCTTAAAGACCATCTAGTTCCAACCCCCCTGCCGTGGGCAGGGACACCTCCCACATGAGTGTCATATAGGCAGAGAACAGGAGCATCCTATATCTCCAGTCTGCATTACTTCTTCGCCAGCATCCAGGAGGGTCCATGTGACATTGTCCCAGAAAGGATCTACCTGCCTGAAAGGATCTTCTCTTTATAAATAATCTTTCTTTTACACAAAATGTTGAACTGACAACAATAGCTAAGCTGATGGCTGATGGTTCTTTACAGGTCAGAGGGACTAACCTGGCAAAACTGTTTCTCCTCCCAGATTTTGGGATCCAGGTGGGCTCTCTGGTCTAATTGGCCTTTCCCACTGCCAAAGGTTTTATTGTGCATCAGACTAAAAAATGCAACAGTTCCTAACTTTTTGAACTTTTTTCCACTTTTTTTTCCCCACCATGGGACTGTTTGTTGCTATGTATTGCTCCCCTCAATATCCCAAATATCTTGCTACGAAGCTTTCGCAGATAAGGTATTTTCTGTGTCAGAAACAATGCTTTGGACTTTTTGAAGAAAATGCATTTTAAATTGTGGCCTGGAAAAAGCAGTGGGGACAGAGTATTTTGTATGAAGAAGAGAATTTCATAAAGGGTATAGGCTTGTGGTAACAGAGAACTTAAGCAACAGCAAGCAGAGGGAGAAGAGAACCAGAGTCACAGCAGTCTTTGCAGCATGGAGTAGGTCTACAAGACTTACACAGTTGTGGATTTCCATCAGGTTTATAATTTTGGCAACTAACATCGTAGGTTTTACAACTCTTGTAGCTGTTACTTACGGGCAGATTAAATGAACGTTAATCTGTATGGCCAGGGAGTCCTGTGCAACCAGGATGCACGTGAGTCTCTGAGCTTATGCAATCAATCTGCACATATGCAGTGGCTGTGAGCCTACAAGTCACCAGCTTTTATGCATCTGACTGATGTTCAGAAAGCTGCTTTTCTGTAGCATCATTACTTCATCGCAATAGCACTGTCAGTTATGGCATCGTATGTCCAATCCAGATTCTTCATGTGACACAAGCTGGCGTAGCCCCATTGACTTCACTGGTATTAAAAATGACTCATTCGAGCAGGGGACCTGGCTGTATTTTTTGCTTTTGCCAGGTTTCTCATTAGAAAGGATATATGTTGCACGGTTAATTGATTGCAGGTGAAACATTCCCATCTCCTGTTTCTCCAACCAAACGCAACTTTGCATTCCTTTGCATTTAGGAACATTGCTGAATGCTCCAAGGTTTGGTGAAATAAAAATGCCTGAGAGTGGATAATGCATGAGGGAAATGTACAATGGAGTACATGGAGCAATGGATTAAAGCGTGTGAGTGCTTGCTGGAGCTAGCGTTTATCATTCTTTACACAGCTCGAGAGCTCGTGGGCAACTGGTGACTGTGAGCCAGCCTGGGGTGTGTCGCTATGGTTCTAGGCTGGATTGCTGTTATGGCTGGAAAAAGAACAACAAGGGCCACTGCGAAGGTAACATTAATACTTAATGCTTGTTTCCTCTTCATGGCTGTGTACTTGGTACTAATAAAGGGATTTCATATATGTCTACCAGAAGTTACAGAAAGAAACCTTCCAAATGAAATCTCTTAACTGAGAGAGAGTGAATAAAACATGTTTGAGAGACCATCTCCTCAAAAAGGCAGAACTTTGGGTAAATAATAACAAACAATAAAATACATATTCAAAAATTCTTAGGTCCAGAAGGCACCATCTGTTCTTATCTCCTGCTCAGCCCCGGTCAGTGCCTATACTGTTACAGCTGTCAAGTAAGTGCCAAAAATGCCATGTCTCTAGTGCTACATATGGACCCCTGAAGTGTTTTTTTTATCAGTTGGTATCCTTTATCTTCTGAAGTACACAGCCTCTGAGAACCAGGAGGTTTTAACTTTCTAAAAATATAAATAAAACTCAAGTAATATGTCCACCTGTCTTGAGCTTGGGTAGACAGCCAGCGTTCTGGTCTGTGGATCGTTGGCTCAACAAAGAGTCAATGTCTCTTAAGACGTTTCTAATTCGTTAAAAGTTTAGGGATCTCAAGGAGAAGGTGACATGGAAGCTCTCTCTAGCTGTACTTGGGCAAAACACAACAAAGCCATAAAATAGATGTTTTAAGAATTGTTCTCTGATGTTGCACCTGTTGTTCCGGAGAGTTTGGCATTGTATATCTGCAGAATTTGAATAGAGGCTTAGAGTTACTCATTGCTGAAAATCAACAGACTGATGTCTAAAAGGAAAAGATGCCAAAAAAGTCTCTTCTCTGTATGTGTAGCATGACAGTATAAAAAAGGAAAAACTGATTAATACCTTTATTAATATTTATGCATTGCTTAATAACATTTTAGTTTTGATGCTAATTAATACTTTGAGGTACAACTGGCAAATGTAACTTCAATTAGCCAGTGGAGTAAGTTGTCTTGTTGTAAAGCAATGGGGTGCTTTCGTAGGTACTTTCTTAGTAAAATTCAGTTTTCATAAACTTTTAAGATTCTTCTTTGGCAGATTTCTTTAGGCCAGCTGTAATTCTGCATTGTGAATCCAGCTGCAGTGGTGTTCTCTGCTTCAACGTTAATACTCAGCTGGTCTCGCAGTATGCCACATTGCATTCAGGGATACAGGTAGTGTTGAAATACGCCTTAATCTGCAGAGCTAGTATATCTGAACGAGTTTTTAAATGTAGGGAATATACTTGAATTCAGCAGTAAATGTTTTAGTTAAGAATTTTACTGTATAGTAACTAACACTGTGACTTTCATATTTCCTGTAGTTTGCATAGCAGCTTAATTACACAAGGTAGCGAGATGCGCATCATGGTTCATACTCCTTTGCCGTTTTTCCAAGTTTTCCTGAATAACTCTCATGTTGACAATCATGTTGACTTTAGGAACCTTTAGCCTTATAAAAGTCAGCATTTAATTTCTGCCTAATGATCCAGAGGGATGAGAGTTAGAAAACCTTTACTTTTTAATGCATCCAGTGCTCTCAAGTTATTGTAAACCTGAGGCAATTTTACTTATTGGGATATGTGGTAAGGATAGTTGTCTGGTAGTTTGAGAGAGGTACTCTGGCTATTCCACCATGGGATGGACATGTTCCTCAGCTGTAGGTGAGAAGATCCAAGAGTGGAAAACTGCTGTAGGATAATGTGTCTCCTTTGACTGCAGGAGAGTGCTGTTCCCTCTTTCCTACTCCAGATGCCAAGCGTAGCAAGTCAAGCTGCTGGCTAGCTGCTTCTCACATAGGCTTCTTAAAAATAGGAAAAAGGAAAGAGTACAAAACTAAATGTGAATCATCAGGCTGTCAGAAAAATCATGAGGGAGAGATCTAAATGGATTCCCTTCTTTTCCAGGTCTTTACAAACCTGGAAAAGCAGACACTCATGTACACCATGCTAGTGTCACTTTTCTCCAGCAGAAATAAAGCGTTGATCGGCAGCTACCGTGCCCAAACTAGAGGGAGAAGTATGGAGGATGTTGACCTTGTGCAACAAGTTTTTAGGCAACTAAGAAGGGACAAAGTTCTCAAATAGAGTCTTTCTAACTTCTTCTTTTTCTCTCTCCTTTCCCTGCCTGACTCCTCCAGCTATCTGTGGACATGGCTGCAAGTATGGCGAGTGCACGGGACCAAACAAATGCAAATGTTTCCCTGGATTTACAGGGAAGTCCTGTAATCAAGGTTTGTGCACATGGGAGTATTACTCCAGAAAGCAGACTGTTGGTGTTCTGTCTCCTTATCTTGTACTATGGATTGTGTCATCTTCCAAAATAGTATAGCAAGATATGTTCTTGTTTACATAAAAGAGCTTAAATTTTAAGACTCTTGCATGTCCAGCATCCCAGGCAAGCTCTAAGCCTCCTTCAGCACACAGAAGTTTGAACCTATATCATGTATCTCCTGCAGGCTGATAACAAGGGCAAACTGTCATATTTATAGTCAGAGGACGAAGGCGGGGAGAGATTATATAGGAAATTATTAGAAGAGCTGGAATTCAAATCCAGAACCCATGTTATTTTCCTAACTAGCAAGCCGTGTTACTTTCTTAACTAACCTTCTCATCAGAAAGACATGCAATTATGTGCTAGACGTGTAATTTCTCAAGCTGCCTGGGCCAATGCCATCTGTTTGCATATGCTGATTGGTATTTTTGAGAACACAGAATCGGGAGCCTTTAGAATTGCATAGTCAGAAACTTTGAATGTACCACTTTCCCTCCATAAACTTGCAATTCGACATGGAAATATTTCAGCTAACACGTTGGTGAGAACTCAGCTTTTTTTTTTTTTTTTTTCTTTTCCAATACATGAGACCCCTGTGTTGGATGAGGTGAAAGGAGCAGGTCCCAGAGCATGGGGTGAGGTGGTCCCCACTGTGCTGCAGATGAGTGAACTGCAGGTGCTGTGAGGGAACCATGACATAAATGGATGCATCTATTCTTGCTACCTTCCTAAGCACCTGCAGTCTTTGCTTGCAAATGTTGCATTGACATGCTAAAAACACATATTTCAGAGTCAAAACAACCCATTTATTACACAGTATCTTTCAAACAATATGCTATAAAGCTGTACTGTTAAGCATTTTGGAAAACCAACTTTTGCACTTTTGATGTAAGTAAATTCCTCAGTACCTGTAGAGAGGGAAGTGAAACAGCAGCCTTGGCAGTGTGTAATTGATATGTAGGTATCACTTACAACTTCATCCTCTAAACCCTGAAGTTTAACCTCAAAAATTATTTGACATCTTAAGTGTTACCAAAAGACAACAGAGAAGCCCCCAGCTTTTAGGTGTTTTCTGTGCAGTAACTCCCGCTGGATTTGCTATGCCCTCCGTACACAAGCAGCTCAGTTCTGCGCACTTGCAGTAGATACAAAGTCTGGGGCTTGGTGGACACACTGCACAGACCTACACGTGCAAATTGCCTGTTAGCCCCCTGGGCTCTTCTACCTTCTGAAGCATGGCCAGGAATTTTTTTCGTAAAGTGGTGGCTGGCACAGGCCAGAAATGTCCCAGAGCTATTTCAAGAGTATAACCATACAGGTGGTCATGTTCCAGCAGCCAGGAATGCTCAGAGCCACTTTTGATTTACTGGCAGATGTAGCCTTGGTCTGTCCTTAAAGCAGAATGCCCTGCTGAGCAAGCTCAACATGAGCTAACTAAAATAACAGAGATAAGGGGGACTATATTAGTCTGCCACCGAGTCTTAAATTAGCCTTATCTCCATGGGTTCCCTTTTAGAGCTGTGTATGCTATCTGTACATTACTGCGCGTTGTGCAAGATAGGGCAGCTAAGCACTTTTGAAAATGTACGGTCTAAGTGGAATAACTTTTGTTCCCCTCTAGTTTCTTTGTTAAGAGAGTCTTGGTTATTTGGCAGAGCCGCAGTAGCACAAAAACCCAATGTGATTTGCAAGCCAATAGCTTGTCCTTTTTCAAACAGACCCTGTGTTTCCATAATAGAATGCAACCCTCTTTCTTCCCTGGACCGAGCTGTAACAAACACTTCTGCGTACCTGTAACCACAAAAAAGTTTATGTTTTGAATGGTATGGAGTTTTTCCTGTGGTCTGCAGGGCACATAGACACGAGAACAGATGCTTCTCCCATTGGAAGTGGAGCCGCACAAGCTCAGTACTTGGAGAGCTGCCTCTACTGAAATGACATTATAGGTCCTGTGTGCCGTTACACACATGTTGAATGGGCTGCATACGCTGGTGCATTCTGTTAACGAGTTCTCTCTGTTTACCAGTGAGGTTTCAAAATGCAAGAGGTAGAGGTGTCGGTTCACAGAAGTCACAAGCACAGACGTTGTCCCCTTGCCGTAGGACCAATAGCATTGTCAGCCTGTACCACACAAATCAGACTCTTTAGGATCCTGGTTTTCTCCTTGTGGAGGATAGCTATTGGCAATTTGAAATTAATTTAGCTTCCGCAAAGCCTTTTGAGTCCTGGATTTTGTGAAGGATTTAGGATGCTTTTATTCTCAGGATTTTGAGATTTTTGAGATTTGTGAGATTTTGACTTTTATTCTTAAAGTCACATGATTTTTATGTATTGTATTTCATCTCTGCTAGACGTCCCTGCCCTGATAACCTTGATACCAATGTGTAGCTCACAAAAAAATAGCTTTGTTTCACTTTATCTCAAGCTGATTTGCTGTTCTTCGTCTCACATCTTTGCCTTTCTAGTACAGAGGTCAGCTGGAGGACTGAAATCTCCAGCTAGAATCAGAGAAATCCAGACGAATAACTCCCAGAAAACAGAGTAACTGCAATTCTCTTCCCACACCTCCACCTCTTCCTAACAAGCTGCCAGATGTGGCCAGAGTTTGCATTAGTTTTTCAGTGTAGAAGTCTGTGTATGTTAGCTTTGCTAGCAGTCTTTCAGCCAGATGGTCTGCTAAACTCTCATCTTGCAAGGGGCTGGCTCATTTTCAATCCAGGCAATTTTACTGTGGGGAATTCAAGGCATTAAGCAATATTATCCACCTATATGTATGAACGTATGTGTATAAACCCAGCACTCACTTCATTCCAATGACTTCTGCAGATCTGAACGAATGTGGACTGAAGCCACGTCCCTGTGAGCACAGATGTATGAATACACATGGCAGCTACAAGTGCTATTGTCTCGACGGGTACATGCTTATGCCAGATGGCACATGTGCAAGTAAGTAATAGAGCTGATAGGACAGGCACAGCAAAACCATCTAATCGCATTTGATCCCAGCAGATTTTCTTCCTGTGATGAATGGATTTAGCTTATTCAGGATAGGGTCTTTGCCTCCACTCCCGCGTACTGTCAGCAGCTGAAAGAGGCTTTCTATTTGGCATTATATGGATAAAGTAAACTAGGTCATACTTGTATTTTGGTGCCCAGGGGAATTTTTGTCCTGCAAGAAGTAAGAATCTTTGATAGCCTTACTTCAGATGAAGGACAGCTAGTAAAACCTTGGTGTATAGTCCTGCCATTTCATGTGTTGAATAAGGATGATGAAAGCAAAGCACCAGTATAGGCTACTTTTTACTGTGCTGAATTTCTTGCCGTTACTCCTTGCTTTACCTTTCTGTGCTCCTTGACTCACTCATTTTCTCTGAGTGTTAACATGCTTCCCACACTTGCCGCCAGCTTCTTGCAAACATTTGTTCACGGAGCTAAGGCTTATCTAAACTGTATTTCTACCTATTTTTCTTTGCCAGTATGTAATGGAAAGGATTCTGCTTTCTTAGCCAACCTGATTTTTTAGACCCGAGGAAGCCTCATATTTGTCAATGACACTGTTTTCTTTGCAGAAAATACTCTTTTTTTTCTTCACCTGAGCTGTTCCATACAGGTATTTTGGCTTTGCATTTCACGAAACCCTAGGTAACAGGGTGACAGCCCTTTCTGGAGTCCACTGGACTGGAGCAGATGCATCAGTTGGGCAAGGAAGCTAGCCGGTCCCAGCTTGAGAGGTCTGTCCTAAAGCAATGGACCTAGCTCTATGGGGTGCAGCACAATCTTTCCCATGGATATGCGAGAGAACCAGAAACTCTGAAAAGCTTTGATCTCCAAACCTTGGAGAAAATCACGCACCAGGCAGCGTGTCCGTTTGGCGAGTTTGCTGTCAGTTTTGGGATAACTGGAAAAATACCCAGCCTTGGCAAACACTCACAGGAGCGCAGGGTCTGCAGCTCTGGGGCAGGCAGAAAAGCCAGAGCTCCTACTCCCTCTCTCTTACGGCAGGGAGACTGAAATTGCTGTGAAAGGTGCCTGGGGCCAGAGCTTTTCGAGGGTTTCCCTTCCCTGCATCACAGCTCAGGGCTGTGCCTCTGCGTTACTAATCGTGGTGGGTTATCAGCAGGAGACAACAGCTGCGGGGCCCTGTGAAATGGATATATATTCCATCCGTTTCTTCCAAGATAATTTATATATCTGCTGACATCATACACCAAGCAGTTTTCTGTAAGGCCACTGTCTTATGGACAGCTGAAGTTGGCAGAAGCCAGAACTATAGTTAAAAGAAACTGTCCTGTCTCGCTTCCCTTTGAGCCCAGCGGCAGCTTTGTCCCATCCGTCCCTCCCTCCCCCTGCTCTGAGCACAGACGCTTGCTGCCGCCATCCGTCATCTTTCCACAGGTTGCGTTTCACTTTGTCACACAGAAATGGTATTTCTCAGTGGAACCCCAACAAACACTGACACGGAATGGAACCAAATTTCAGGGGAGAAAAAAAGGTTTCCCACAGAAGGGAAGTCTTCATTTTTCACAGCTCTAGTTAAGGACGCAAAAACCTTTATATTCATCCAGCTTGTGCTTCGTTAACCCCACCCGTCTGCCACTTTCCAGTCCTGAAGAGCCTTTATTTTCTTAAGCAGAAACTATGATTACGACATGAAGTAGTGAATTATTTACTCGGGTAGAAATTATTTTTGGTTAAGTCTACTAGCGTCCCATTTCACTTGATGCTAACTTGTGCTCGGATGCAATGCTGGGTTATTTAACGAACTGCAGAACCTCATCATTTTATTCAGGCAAACATTTTGAGTGTATTATTGCTCCTTTTGAATCAAATTCTCCGTGATGTAAGTCTGCTTCGCAAGATGAAGTCTACCTAGTCTGAGCAGTCAGGCGTATCTGCAACCACACCAAGGGACCGTGGAGCTGGAAGAAGGGTATCAGAAGAATGTGGCTTTGGACCACAGGGAATGATTGCTTAAAATAGTTAGTAGGTTAGTACCTAACACAAAATCACTCAAGTTTTGCAAGAATTCCTATACTAGATATGATTAGCAATTCGTCTAAACCAATATTATCTCTAACCAAAGCCAGCAACAGGAGCTTCAAACAAAAGAGAAAACAATTACCAGTTAGAGAAGAATAATATTTAGTAAATTTCTTTATTGCCACTTCAGAAGTAGACAGTATGACAAAGTATTATGATTTACAGTCTTTTTTTCACTCTTACCTCCTGCTACTGTCTATGTTCTCATTCATACAAAAGTAAAATACTTTTGCAAATACAGTGAATTATTGGCCTTGGATATTTATCACTTGGCCACAGAGTCTAAACAAACCGGCCTAAGAAAAGTAATTTTAGCACAGAATAAACAGATTAATTTTAATAGCACACAGAACTAATATGCATTATATTTTATATTCAAATCACACATAATATGGCTGTAGCTATCTATGCACCTGCACACATCATTGTCTTTTCTATAAACTCTGTTATTACACATTCTGAAAGTGCTGGTACTTCTGACAATAAACATGTTGCATTTTGGAATAAAATTCCTATCTTTTTCTACTTAAACAGTAGCCAGTATTCAAGTTCTTGCAGTTGGTTTCTGTCTCTAGTAAACTGACAACTGTTCCAGGCTTTTCACTTACAAAGAACCTCTATAAAGTTCTGTTTCCCTGAACACTACCAGAGTGAAATAGCTGGAAATACTTTCTTTGCACACACCTCCATCTGTTGAACAAACACTTCCAAATACTAATTCTCTCCCTGGCACCAGAACACTGATTTTAGAAATATCTCCCTACATCCTTAGTACATTTGTCCTACTTCTCAAACCTCTCATAGGTCTCTCAGACAAGATCTAGACCCCTGTGTTTCTCTTTAGAGGCTAATCAGTCATCTCCAATAATTCACACTCCTCACCAGTCTGCGCAACCAAGATGTATTCTGGGTAGTGCCTCTTTAGATTCAGACACTTGTTCTATAAAGGGTCAAAGTAAAGGGCAATTTCTAAGGCCATCAGGCTAAATAGTTTTAAAAATCAAATTCTATACTATTCTATTCTATTCTATGTTTAATGGTAAGCAATAAAAACATTTCACCACCAAATACCAGTTTTATGTATTATAAAACTGTCGCAACGGAAAATGTAAAAAAAAACCCACTTTTGTTCTACTTAAGAGCAGTTCTGTCTCTGAATCGAAAAGGCGATAGTAAGAAATCACGGAAATTGGAACAGAGGAAGAAGAAGGAATAAGGGCAGATCAGGAAAGTGCAAAGTGAAGGGGAGAGGGAATTTAAGATCTATCTCACGGACTGCTGAATTTTTAATATAGGAATGTCTTGGTTAATGATGAATGTATTTTTGTTGTTCCGATTGATTTTCTGCGTTCATCCAGATCTAAATTTTAAGTGTGTGATCCCAGTCTAGATTTTTGTTCTTTTTGTTATTTGAAACACTGTTTTCAGGTTCTAGGACTTGTGCCATGGTGAATTGCCAGTATGGATGTGAAGAAGTCAAAGGGGAGGTGCAGTGTCTTTGTCCATCGGGTGGCCTCCAGTTGGGACCAAACGGAAGGACGTGCATCGGTATGGTTAGAGAGCTCACTCTCAGCTTCTTTTCTATAGATTCTCAAAAAACTTAAGAGTCTGAGGAAAGGGTAATAAGTGTTTAGTTGTTCTCACTGGCTTGAGTAATGCTTCTTGTTTCTCGCAGTGTGATATAAGGCTTATGTGCTTTTTAAAAAACCCATTCTTGTAATATTGGCCATGTAATTCTTTATGGGAGACCATTCACCAATAAATAATTAAATGTTTTGACATAATTTGGAGTCATTAGCAGATTCTGTTTCTCCCTATTGCTCTGAGGTCTACAATGCTACTGACAATGCATTAGAGGATTTGAGGGTTGTGTTTGGAGAGGTTTTTCTTTTATTGTGATGACCCACAATACAAATGGCTGGAATTTTCTCCAGAAGCCTCAACATCACTTTAGCTGGGGGTTTCTTGTGTGATGAAGGCGGCGTTACTTACATCACTTGGTACTGTGCTGTGATACCAGTTTTATATTGACATCTGACATAACAGTGCTACAGAATGTAATCCAACACTGAAATCATACCCATTTTAATACTGAAGCTAAATGAACTTATTTCAAAACCCAATAGATGTGAAACAAACCCTCCAAAGCAGGGACCACTCCAACAGCTAGAAAATACGGAGCAGTGAAGATCATGTCAGGGAGGAGTTCCCTGCTCCTCAAGGAGGGGGTGATCCGGGAGCCATGAACGACCCCCGCAAGAGCAGGGCTGTGCCCTGTGCCCAGGGTCTGGCTGGGCATCTTTCCAACAGTTGGAATATTCTTGTTGCTGTTCATCACAGGCAAACCTGAAAGCCTCTGAAAGTGTTTGTTTTTCGCACCAGCTGCTCTTTGTTTTAAGGGAAATACTGCTTTATGTGTACTTTATGCCATTTCATTTTAAAATAGGACCAGTAGCAGAGCTTCATTTGGGAAAAAAACAGAAGAATTTTCAGTTCCAGATTTCTTCTTTAGAATAGTTTTAGCTACTTCTTGAAATGCAAGTTGTCCTTTTGAATCAGTAAGTACATTTCCTGTAAAATGATAACTTGTAGCATTCAAACAATTTCAATTTGAAAAAAAAAAAATTAATCAGCCAGAAAATGATTTTTGTTTCCTTCTTTCCTACTTTCCCTCTTTTCCAATCTAGCCTTTCTTTCCTGGTCTCACCTGGCCTCTAGGGTATCACCCCTAGTCAAGGCCAGGGAATGATATTTTGTGGGGTTTTTTTTAACCTTTATTCCACTCAGGAAGCATAGAAGACTGAAAATTGCATCTGGGAAATGTTTTATTTCCCAGAGCTGCCCAAAATACAATGGAAAATAGAGAATGAAAATTTCTCCTTGGAGATACTCAAAAGCCACGTGGACATGGTCCTGGGCAACCATCTCTAGGTGTTCCTGCTTCAGCAGACTAGATGACCTCCAGAGGTCCCTTCGAACCTCAACCATTCTGTGATTCTGTGAGAAAACTTCTTGCAACAGAAGCTATTTACTAAAATGTCTTTAGCAACATACCTAATGATATTGGTGATTTCACATATTTTTACATTATTTCTGTCACAATGGTGCAAGTCCTCGAGATCACAAAGGGCAGATCGGAAATGATACCTTACAGGCAAAGAATAACAGTAGCTAATCCATTTCAGACGCTGCTTACCAATCCATACTGGTTGAATGATTTCTACAGCTTAAAGAATGTTTTAGATGTTGAGAGGCTTGACATTCAAATATAAAAAATTACTTTTAGCTCCAATCGTCAAAACAATATTATACTTAACATTTCAAACAAAAGATTAAGTGAATGCATCGACCAAGAAACACTGCTGGGTAGAAGGACAGCTACTATGCGAATTGTTCACCTTAACACACAGCTGTAATATCGTCATATATGAAGGTCATATGGCCTGGGACTACTTTATCACTTTTAGGAGCTATCAAATAAACCCATATGGATACTTGGCTCAACTTCCAAACTATAAACACTCCAACATGAGAACAGTATTTCTTTCTTTCAAATGAAATGAGTTTGTAATTGGAAATTGTCCTGCTTTGAGTAATCAGCGAGGCTCTCAGACTACTCCCAGTCACAGTTAACATTTGAATTATGTAAGAGCTATTTGAAGGTGAACATTGTAGACATATGCATTTAAATACCATAGACAAGATGAGTGGTTCTCTTAAATCTCTTACTGAATTATTCAGGCAACTATTTTTATTCTTTTGTATTGAGTTTATTTCTATTTACCTTGCCTGCTCAAATGGATTTGGAAGAATGCTGATAGAAGATAAAATAGACAAAAATGTATGTCCAATGGTTGGAAACATCAGACCTCTTCTTTCTCCATGACTTGTGGTATGTCATCAGTTCTCCACCTCTAAAATAAGAGAGATAGCATCATCCTGCTGTACGGCATAATAGCGCTTAATACATTATAGGATACTTTAATACTCTGGTATTAGTCACAGAAATACTATAAACAGATAAACATTTGAAGATCCCTTGCTATTAGTCTTAGCTTAATCCTCCTGAGAAGCTGCATTCCTTCTGGACCTGCAGAGCAGCACATTGAAGTGTTCCGGTTTTCCTCTTCTTACACGTGCATAGTTGAAGGAAAAAAATAACAATTGTAGATCAACATTTTTAAGTAAACCTGTTGTTTCAAAGAGTACAGTGAGCCTTTAGTGTTCAGTGCAGATGTAAGCTTCATGCTCGGATCGAGTGCAGCAGGCTTGTCCTTTAGCTTGTGACAGACCCTGGTCCTGGCAGAGGCACGGGGAAATGAGAACCTGGAGAGGTCTGGGAATGCCCTGGAGGCTGGGGAACAGAGGCCCTCATCAGAAACGCGTAGCATGGGCAGAAAGAGGGATTTTGACTACAGGTTTGTTTAAACATTTTTTTCTGCTGTTGTCCACTTCCCTTTGGTCACCTAAGCACCTGTAAAAGAATGGAAGAAATGATAAGAAGACCGATTGTGGTGTCCAGCAGCACTTCGCAGCAGTTCTAAGCTGTAAAGGGCAGCAGTGTGCTGTGTCACTGCTGTGTGCTGAAATGCGACGGGGAAGGACGGGTGCCAAATATCATAATCTGCACTCTTTTAAATTTGACGTTATAACAAAACAAATCAAATTAGTAACATTTCATTACAATGGTTGTTGAATAATGTTCTTAGGGTCTTCCCATACCAAGCTTCCTCCTTCTCTGTCCAAAACCTCTGTCCCTGTCATCTGCCTTGCTGTGCAGGCCGCTTGCCCAGTGGGAAACTCTCTCCCCGCTATGTCTTGACTTCACCCAGCAAGGGGAAGTGCAGAGATTCGATAGAAGAGCTGCTGCTGCTCTCAGTTTCCTGTTTCTGGGGCTTTCTCTTAAACTATTCTCTGACATTTCCCTTCTCGGGGATATAATGGAATTTGTGGAGTTCCTTCTGACCCCGCTGCATGACTTTAGGGCGAATCATTGTCCTCAGCGGGGAGAATCCCCACTGCCAGTTACCCTAGCTTTGGTAAAAGGGCTCAAAATCTTCCATACAGTCAGTTCACATTTTGCTGCTTCATTCGTATAAGCACATGCAAAAAGCTGTCCCCAAGTGTGAAATTATAAGACTTATTTATTAAACAACTCGTGATAGCCAAATCCCAACTAGTTCTTGCTTTCCCATTTTACCTTCTCACGGATCTGACCAGCATCCCTTCTCCTGCTCTAGACGTTGATGAATGCTCCACTGGCAAAGCTGTCTGCTCTTACAACCGCAGATGCGTCAACACATTTGGAAGCTACTACTGCAAGTGCCAGCTTGGTTATGAACTGAAATACATCAGCGGACGTTATGACTGTGTAGGTAAGATTTAGCCCATAAATTTTGCTTCTTCATTCTTTTCATTCCCACATCGTGCATCTTTCCTGTCATTGCCTGAAGCATGTTGGCCTAGCCTGGGGTTATTGCCTCAGAAATGGATAAAAGATATCACACTAAGAATATTCTTGATGGTACTTTGAATTTTTCTCTGGGTTTTCTCAGTAGCCTTCTGAAAAACCTAATCACTGGCCCTTGCAAATTAAATTGCCTCATTGTGCCAAGTCAAGATGTTCAAGAGCTTGTAGTACATTAGCAAAAGTTAACTACAAAGATGTGCTACTTCTGGAACAGGTTTAGTTAAAGACACATTATTTGTCCTCTTGGCTTTCAACGTGTGATGAACAAGCAGTCTCACAATCTTTTTGATCTTTTTTTCTTGGTGTCCTTAATGAGGAATGTGAATCAAGTGCTTTTATGACTGTAAAAACAGTTGTTTGGATGGACAGTACATAACTTTAAAAAAAAAGTGTGAAAATAGCAGGTTTTAATTACTTTTGAGGTCTCACTTGCACACCTAAGTTTCTCCCAAACAAAAATAAATACAGGCTAAAAGTATCTTGATGTGCCCAGATGTTAAAACAAATGTCAAAACACCTTTACTGCTGTTTCAGTCTATTAGCTGAATTTTAATCCATTAGCAGTTGATTGCACGAGGGCCTGAAAGGGTTGGACCTGCTACAAGAAGTGCAAAAAAAGGGAATTAATGGGTTTTGTTTATATTTGCTTGGCATTGGGAATTAGGGGTGGAAGGGAGAGCATAAGGCAGGTTTTGGAGACTCAAGTTTGCGTTTCCTGTTGTATGCAAACCCTGGGAGTTATAACGTGGAAAAAAATACTTACTTTTTCATACAATATGTATGCATGGGGGAAAAACTGGGGAGGTCTCAGTACTCAGGATTTTATCTGCAAACCCGAATCTCACTCTCAGACACACGATATTTTTGAGTCAGTCTTCCTGCTGCTTGTCTCCTGCCTGACTTACATTATGAGAGGACTTGTCAGCTGCTAAAAATGAAGCAATCTGGATAAAATGCAAGTGGTGCAAAAATTTGTGCAACAACTTGGCTCCCTCATGTGGCAGAAATCAGAAACATCTTTGTAATGTAGCAAAACAATCGAAAAGGAGAACGAAATCAGTTACTCTTCATGCCCGTACATTTTGTTCTCTCAGTTGAACTTAGTATTTTCTACTGGACTTTTCCTGATTATATTTTTTTCACACAACATCATGTGTATGCTGGAATGTTAGAGGTAGATAGAAGATCTCAACACCTTGGCATGCTCAGGGTTACTTTCCATTGCATTTCTTCTAGAGTGAATGAAAGAATGAGAAAGATTTGGTGAATCGTTTTTTAGTTGATGTCACATGTTCTCTTGGTGCCTTTTGCATTTTGTTAATAGAAGAGTGTGTACAACCTACAGTTTGAATCCTGTTCTCAGTCAGACAATCACTATGTTCATTTTGTCTGCACTGGGGTGCTCTACATTTTCTGCGGATGCACGTGCCAGCAGTTGTGCATTTGGAGCTGACGTTAGAGCATTCTCTCCCAGTGTGAATTCTTCTGCCTCCAATGATCTCTGGACCATCTCAGTCTACCACTAGTGCTTACAATACCTGGAAACAGGTGGCCAGCACAAACAGGTTGTCATGAAGCTTGGGTTTCAACGGAGTTTTCATTGAGGCATTTATATCTTTCCCTAGATGTAAATGAATGCGTGACAAATACACACAGGTGTAACCTCCATGCAGAATGCCGCAACACCGAAGGATCCTTCAAATGCAAATGTAAACAGGGCTACCGAGGAAGTGGGTTCGATTGTGCTGGTGAGTACCATTGGATGTCAGGAATAGCGCTATATTGTTTTTCTCCAATAACTGATAGTTATAAGGCATTTTCTAGGAAATGTTCTGTTGAACAGTGATTTCATACCAACTAAGCAAGACCCCTCCACAAAATAATATATTGATTGCATGAGTTATTTCATAGTTAATATAAGTATTATTTGTTCAAATTTATTTTGCCTGTGAGTCCCCAGGTCTCACACTGTCACTAGGAATCACAAATAAAACAGAGAAGAGAATTTGCCCTGAAGAAACAGAGAAAACAGAAAAAAGTCTACTGTGTATTTTCCTTCAACTCCCACAGCTAGCCTCTTGGAGAGCTGTGCAGTCCCTTCCAGAAGAGTTTCAAGCTAACTTAGCAAAAAGTGAGAGAATATAGTGAAAAATAAAAATGTGGGGGAAAAAATGTGAAAAATAAAAAAGTGGAAAAAAAAGTGAAAATATTTTCGCTTATAATTTTGCCTTTGTTTGTCTATTGAATATTGAAGACCTCCTATAAAGACATCACTATCCGGTTCTGACTGAATATGACCCTCCAAGAAGAAAAGCTCTTCTTGTCTTTATATTTAAAATTAACCTTTTTATTTAATACCTTTATTAAACCTGGCAGAGGTTTCTTCTGCAACTTTGTTAGGGATGTTTTCCTCAGGAGGACCTCTGAGTGCTGCTCAAAATTTTTGACTAAGAGATGTTATGAAAATATTTTAAAGGTTCTTGTCTAAGGCCGATGAAGTCTACATAATATATAAACCTTTTTTCCTGGGTCTTTTTCAAGCAACTCTCAATCAGATATGTATTATGATTATACCTCATGGTCATAGGAGTTCTATGAGTCTCTCTATTAATCATGTTCCTACTCCCATTAGGATAGTAATTGAAATCACCAATATTGCATTAATAAGTTAAATTTCCATCAAGTTTCTACTTCCAGTAAAGAATGTTGACTTTTAACATGGAACAACTAAGCACAGAAAAACCTGACTAGTACTGAAAGGTTTGTTTTGGACACAGATTGCCACAGCAGAGCTGTTGAGCTGTTTAGAAGGTTCTTCCTGCTCAAATTCAACGTTGCGAGCCAGTTTCCTTGCTAGACCACATCCCTTGTGATATGTCACCGCAGCTTACTGCCATGGAAGGACGCAATGGGGCTTGAGACTTGACTGAATATCAAAGCAAACTGACACGACGCATCTTGATATGGTTCTGTTAAAACAAATGTACCATAGATTAAATGTTAAACAAACACATCTTTGAGCAAAAAGGTCTGGGGTTTTTTTTGGGTTGGTTTTTTTTTTTTTTCTTTTTAATGAGAAGCTGAAAAATTCAAAGGAAATTCTCCTTTTGACCAAGTCTACGTATAAAATATTCTTTCCTCAAGCAGAAATGATTCAACAGGAATGCTTGCTTAAATACAAACAAAGGAAATATTTTAGCTTGTGGAGGGGCTATGATACATTTTTTTAATGTCTAGCCCTGTAAAAAAAAATCAGTGCTGAAGACAGATGTTTTCTGTCTTCTCAGTGGTGTGTCTATTAAAATGTTTGCCCTCTCTCTGCATACTTCCTCATGTCATATTTCCAATTACTGAAGTCCATTAGTTATTTAGAAGAGGAAGGAATCGTGCATGCATAAACTTAGCAGAACACACTAAATGGAAAAGAGATTTAATATAAGACAGGATAGACGTTTAACACACAGTACATGAGAGAAATCAGAGCCATAGGCAGAAGGTCAAAAGGCAAGGGTCTAGCTAGAAAGGCGTATATAACAATAGAGGGGGGGGAAAATACAGTTAGTAATAGGTAAAACCTGAACAGCAGTGATGCTAAAAAGAGGCTGGTTTCTCTGGTCTTAATTCCCACATATACACCTCTTTCTAAGCAGAGAGGAGGAGGTTCTTTTAACCTTGAATGTTTCAGTAGTTGATTTTTACTGCAATCCTCAAAAAAGTCTCATCAGAGCAACTGATGGGGGTAGGACATGCTATTGGGGAAAATGTTTTTTCGAGCAGTGACAAAAACACGAATTAGATGTACCAATGTACACTGAAATGCTGTGTTCTCTGTGTCACGTGGCAATTGTGGAAAACCTTTGGCTTTACTGAAGTCAAAGGAAATTTTGCTCTTGGTTTTAATAGGATGAGAACACCATCCTGGGAATCTGGGTGCTGGAGGCTGTGGCTTCACATTTCTTTCGGTGGAGGCAGCTGCCGTTCCTGCAGCCCATCCCAGCTCCCAACAGATGGGCCCAGGGTTGTGCTGCAGCTAAAAGAAAGGCTTCTTAAATACACCCTCAGTACTCCACGTAATTATTCTCGCAGGGTGTGATTCTCATTTCCATAGGGAACCATTAGTCCTTTATAGCAATTGTCTCTAGTATATAACTACTTGGCTACCATGGCAGCGGTATTAGCTTTTTATAACAAATGAAAAACATTTCAATATATCGGGTTATTTTCAGAGTATGAAATGAGAGTAACTAAGCACATTGTTTGTAATGAAACCTCTATGGCTACATCTCCTTATGCTACCAAATAACCTAATAAGTGAAGTAACATAAAATTCACCTTTGCATAGAAGGTGGGGGAAAGTTAATTTGTATGTCAATATACTAACTTAGGAGAAAGCTGCTGAAACATCAGGCTGCAAACAGTGCTGCTTGCATGGATATGACCTGTGATTGTTAAGGCACCCTTTTGCCATTCAGTACTCCTATACACATGAAACATTGGAGGCTATTTCTGAACTGCCTCTAGCACACATTTCTTTTGAGAATCCATAGAGGTGTAACCTTTCAAATGCTCCCTAAAAGGGTCCTAGCCATTTCCACATCTGGCCTCTATCTTGCTGCAATCTGTTGCTGTTCTCTGGTTCATGTGTTTCCTGATTTCCTATTGTGCATTGAAAACCCCATTTCCCTCACCACATGCTTCTATGTCTATTCCAGCTTTTATTTAAGAGTAGGGTCTCACAAGGTTCCATAAGCAATTAAGATTCCTGGGGGAAAAATGAACTTATTTTTAATTCACGTTTTTGGTAGGAAGCTACAAAATAACAGGAAAAAGCAGTACTAACTTAAAGCCTACAACCTTCAGACATCACTCTTCGGAGCTCAACAATGGCACTCTTGTTGCGGGGCTGGAGGCAGAGGTTACTATTCTTCATTATGCTTTGCTGGATATATAAATGGCAATACAGAGTCACAACAGCTCTCTTTGTCCCTCTTGTATTACTCAGGTTCCTTTTTTTGCTCATAGGGTAACCTCAAAAAACCCATATATGATTTTGCTTTCTTATTACCTTGCCATTCCTGAGTTGGGTTTGACATAAAATTTCAAAGCTTCAAAAGCGATTCTGGTCCTATCACTGGTGAGATTCTTATGATTCAATTCAGTGTGGAGCCAATACTGCTGTCATTCTTTAATGGATAACACTTCAGCTTTTGTCATCCCACATTTCCTACTGAAAGCATTGCTGGCTGGTGCAGTCATCTATTAAGCACAGCCCAGTGTGGTGAACTTGCCCTTATTTCTCAAAGCATCCTTCCCTAAATAGGATGGTAAAAATTTTAGAAATGAAACAGGCTAGTAATATATATTGGCTGATGACATTCCATGGTGCTTAAAAGAGAACAATAGCCTAGAATCTGTGCTTTAACCTATCTGTGAAAGCTTTCAGGCTCTCTTAAGACTCTCTAAAAAAGGCATCCTTCATTATGAGGTCGAGGACTTCTTAGACTGACTTCTGAAACTGTGTCCTGCTGATCTAATCTTTACTCACATCTACAGACTCCCCCTAAATACGGTAAACAGTTGCCCGTATCCCTTATCTCCTCTCCCACTTTTATATACAGAAGCTACAGAGGGAGCTACAAAAGGACTTGTAAGCCAATCTCCTAGGCTTGTCTCTTACCAGATTTTTAAATATATTGCTAGGCGTGAAGGTGGAAGCAGTGCGGTGCCTGCTGGAGTGCAGAGCAAGCTGTCTCCTGTTGCAGCCCCCTTATGTTCAGAGCCCCAGCCAGCGCCGGCTGTGGTCACAGAGCTTGTGGGAGGAAAACAGATCACTGTCTGTCCCTCTCCTGTATCATCCCCAGAGTATTTCCCTTTACACAATACAGCACAGGGATAGGGGGCTGGCATCTGCTCTCTCTCTGTTTTTTCCAATTCGACTTTCACAACTTGGTCATTAGGCATCCTACACCGAGCCATTTCTGTGGTCTTATAATCTTGCACCACAGACAGAAAAAACATACTTTTAGCCAGCATTAGCCTTTGTTTGTCCACCTCTCTGTAATTCAAAGAAGTAATATACCTTTGAAAGCTGAGACATTTTCATACTAGGGCAATAAACATAAACTGTCTAAGAGCAGGAAGTGTTAATCTCCACGCATAAGGAAGAGCTGGGATGAAATGCACCCCATTTCTTTTCACTTTCTAAAATTCTGTATGCAGTCATGTGGATGGATAAATGCACAAATGTTCGTGGGCAACACCTGTGTATTTATATACATGCCTTGGGGCGAACGGTTCTGAAATATCACCGCCTCAGCTGTAGCACCCCAGATGGTCAGAGGTGGTGAGCTGTGCATTCAGGCAAGTCCACAGGCAGCGGATTCAACAGAACAGACTGAGTTTAAGTTGGTCTATCCTTACGTTTGGATTATTCTTCCTGCAATTTATGGGTAGCTTTAAAAAGCCTTAAATACACACCTCCGTCTATTCTAAAGCTGAATGCGGATTAGAAGGACACTAGTGATAAATCCTGAAATATGCTTGCTGTCTAGTCCCTCTTTGTCCCCATGAGCATCCCGATTTTCTTATTGCAGCAGCAAACTGGAGTCTGCAAGCACGTGGGGATTATACACTTTCATCTCCCTATTTTTGTCACTCCTGACAGTTGCTTTTCTGCACTGCTTAGTTTTGCTCATACAAGGAGATTGGTTTTGTGACACCACAGAGTTTATTATGTTGAGCTGTAAGAATTTTTCATTTCACTAGGAAGACTTCAAAGCAGAAACTAAAAGCAGATGTTCAGGTTTTCTGAGCAGTCAGTCCTGGCTTGAAAATCTCCATAGCCTCTTTATTAACAGCCTCAAGTTTCTTGTTACTGATTGTCAAGAGGAAATTTGTTTGGAATGAAGCTTTCCTGTTAATTTTTGTTGCTGCATTCTGAGTTTAGACCCAGAGAACCTTACATCCTCCGTGACATCATCCTCCAGAGGAAAGGCTCGCTTAATGGAGTATTAGTAAAGTTGTAATAAAGCAAGTATATCTGACAAGCAAGACTACAAGTTTTATCCAAAAGAAAGCAAAACAAAAATCCTCAATTTTCATTTATTTTTTTATTGGCATCCATTTCCTTTATACCTCCAACTGCAGCCTCAGAATATCTGAATGGTCCAGTGAGCACACCAAGAGAGTCTGATTTTATTCTGGGATACTAAAAAGCACATAGTTGCATTTGCCGTAAATAAAATGTGAGAAATTCACAGTGATAGGATTGTATTTTCCAGGAGTGAATACAGATTCAGGGAACTTTCCCCTTTTCCTGCTAGACTACAGTTCTATTTTATTAACTGGTGTTTTTTATTCTGCTATGTTTCCATGAAAAGAAGTACACAGAAAAAAGGACTACCCAAGGTTACAAGTCCAGTCCGTCTGTCCCAAAATGCTACTATAGTTTTTTTACTATTACAAAGTGAGGAGCAAAATAAGAACATATTCTTGCCCTGATAACACAAGCGCTAGACAGCAAAAGCAGAGGGGAAATAAAAATAGCTGACTTGCCCCACCATTTGCAATCCCAAAAGGCTGTAGGCATTACAGCATCAACACCGATGGAGAACCAAAGATAGGAAGCGGCGTATATAAGGCTATTCTGACCCATTGGTGGAAATGGTCTCCATCTATGGAAGAGCCTTTGTACAGCAGACTGGAACCGCTCAGCTCTCATTATTTCCAAGGTACTTCACATAAAGGACTGAAACTGCAGAAGGCTGTCAGTAGCTTATGACATGGTTGTGCTATCCTACTCACCAGTCCTTCTTCCTAATCCACACAGATTCAGGCTGTGGCCAACACTAGAGTGCTGAGTGTATAGTTGCATACTGTCTGGTCACGACATAGCAGTCATGAAATCCTGAGTTGATTTGTCTCAAGCCTCAAAGTCCACTGCCGTGGACTTTAAACCCCAAGGACGCTCTCTTCCTCAGTAGCTCTGGTGCAATGACAGGTAGGGACTTGGTTAACCCTAATGGAATCCTTATGGTGGGATGGGATCATCTCATAAACTAGAACTCCTCAGATTTATGTCTTCTCTAAAACTTGCGTATTTGTCACACAAAGCCTTCCAGACCTAGTTTTGGCACAGCGGTGTTCCTCTACTGATATGAGCAGCAATTGACGTTGCTGATAAAAAGCAACAATTGCAATAGTGCCATAACTTCTCCTGTGAATTTGCTTTGTACTGTACACATGCCTTGAACAAACTGATCCAAAGTAGTCCTGGCTTTCTCCCTCAATTATGATTTGGCCATCAGCTCAAAGAGCCATCAGTCTTTGTCAGATGATAAAAGAGTACATCTGGAAGTGACTAAAAAAGATCAGTTAGTCTGTTCTTTTGCTCTGAGGCAGATCATGTTCAGCATACTAATGACAGATCATAGCGTAACCATTTTTTAAAACTTCTAGTGATACAAGTAATCAAATAATCATGTGGTTTACTATCCTATAGCAAGGATAGTAAGCAAGTTTTTCATAATATGTAACTAAAATCTCTCCTCAATTCACGTAAACTGACAATTTTCCTATCTTAAGAGAACACGGAGAACAGCTGGTCAACACACTGTCTCAAAGGAGCCCTTTGTGCTGCTACTGGGTCCCAAATCAATCCTGCATCCCCGCATCCCTAGGAATGCATCTTCAAAAGGGTTCCTATGAAAAATGTCCCTCATTCAAGCATCCACACATAGTTCGATGACTGCAGAGAGAGAAAAAAAGAATTTTAAAAGAAATAAAAGGCTTGTATCTTGAAATTCAATACACTGACAAGGAAACCATGATTTGAAAATCAGGCCTGCTATATAAATGTAAAAATGTCCTCTTATCAACTAATGTTTTGAATTTTTTGCCCAGATATAGAGGATATTTGACTTCATTATACTTCATAATTGGAAAAACCCCAAATTCAGATTTTTTTTCTTTTGTTTTACAGGTTTGAACAATCTCAATCAACTTTTACCCCACTCCTAAGTTTTTCACTTCTGGCAGACTTTATGATTCTCAGCAGAATCCAAAGTTGCAAGATACTACAAGGCTGGTTATCCTTTTAGTATTTTGTAGCCAAGAGGAATAATAAAATAGTAAAAATCTCAGGAAATTTTACTTTTATGTTCTAGTTCACCTTGATATTGCAAGACGATAATAATTTGGCATTCCTGGATGCCTCTCTGAAGATTTGGGGTTTACCCCAAGAACTAAATATCCCTTAGAGCTAAATGAAATGTGACAGAGCAGCTTGAGGTATCTCCTCTCAAAATGTGTTCCATTTCAGTGGCTTCCAGCCTGTGGTGCAAGTAAAGTTAAGCCAGAGAAGTCCACACAAGATAGCTAAGAAAAACGCTCATTGCTAGCAGACTGACATTTGTTATGCAGGGAATCGTACCTCCATGGACAATTTTAAGTAGTCCACAAATTGAAGAAGGATAATTTTTTTTTTAACCAAGCTCCAGTGTAAAAATAATTAATGTCAGGGGCTCTACGGCCCGTGTTACACAGGAGTCCAAATGAGGTTATGGTCTTTTCTGTAACTCAACAGAGCTAAACACATGTATATATATTCAGTTCTATGCAGAGCTTAATTTATATCTCATATTAGAAATTTGGCTGTATGGGTCTCTGGACATTGTAAAGGACACCATGGTGCCATTTATAAATGTTGTCATTGCTGAATTATTCCTTAGATGAATATTTAATATTTTCTTCTTGGTTCTAGTTATTCCTGAAAAGTCAGTGAAGGAAATTGCAAGAATCCCTGGAACGGCTAAAGACACAATTAAGAAACTTCTTGCACATAAAAACAGTGTGAAAAAGCATGAGACAATCAAGAATGTGATCCCAGAAGCAGCCGTGACACCGGCTTCTAAGACCCACCTGCAGTTATTGGACTATGAAGGTGGTATTGATCTTGGTGGGAGCTACACTGAGGAAGAGAAAGAAACTGAAGCTACTGCAGAAGAGGAGGCAGAAGAGTCAGACGAAGAGGAGAAGGAAGATTTTGAGAATCAAATTGAGCATGAGCAAAGCCTTAGAGGAGATGTCTTTTGTAAGTCTCTTCATTTTCTTAAAAATCTGGTTTCGATGTAAAAATATATATAAACACTAACAAAATCATCATGAAACATTACAGCCATTTTATCAGAAATTACTTGTAGAGAATGAAAAGCAACCTAACATACCTATGGGTGAGACTAAAGGTACCAAATCTCCCTTTTAGGGGAATCTGTCTGCAGTCAATGTGAGCAGGGAGGGACTGCGCTGTGCTTTCAGAGCAGCTTAAACACAGCACGTGGCTTCTCCCCATTTTCTTCACAGAAGCCCCAGCAAAACAAGATAGTGTGCTGCTTCATTACGAGTAAGACAGTAATTAGCTTTGATTCATGAGAGGCATACTCATCATTCTAAGTAGCATGCTTTGTTCAGGGGAAAAACATAGACTTTGGTGGTTTTGTGTTTCACATAATATAGACTGTATAATAGGCACCACTGTTGTTCATGTCGTCCCCAATAGAAAAATAACAACGTGAATCACAGAGTGTTTTTTTTATCCCTTTTGTTTAAATGTGAGGCTTTATCTGAATGGACACTCTCAAATTTAAAGCATTTGATGGTATTTGAGCAGGAGTCTTGCTTAATTTCTGATATTAGTCATTTATCTGGAAGATTGACATAGGTTTCCCCAGTCCACTTTCAGATGTTTCCTTCCAACTATTATCTTGTATGCTATGCAATTTCTTGCTGTGTTCTTTAAAGTTTTCAAATGCATTTTAATTGTTTCTTAGTACGTCTGGCTCAGTCAAACATTCTTCAAGGTAGTGGCTAAAACATGTAATATGAAAAATAAACCCTGCTAATAGTTTATTCATGATACTTTCTCTTTTCCAAGGTATAGAAAAATAATAGATACTATCCCACAGCAATTAAAATTATGCATCATAATTCATAATGATAAAAATTAACACAAATTCAGTTTAAGTTAGCATTCAAATCATTGCTATTTGCTTTGAAAAAATACACGAGTATAATTTCTTTAAAGGAAAGATCATTTTAAAGTCCTCTGGAAAAAAATGGTCTGTAATATTGCTCCTGTAAGAAAGCCAAGAAAAAATGTGATTATTCACCTAAATACATTTGAGAATACAAGCTTTGTTGCCAAAGGCACTCTTCTCCTAAAATTGCTTTTTTTTTTTTGGTTTTCAATGGTAATTATCCTGTTTCAGTTCAGGCTAAGGTTATAGACTAATATTGCTTCCCCAAATTATGCTAGTGAGCATAATTTAAACCCACCTTACCTTCTCCAGTGACTGTCATAAGCTCCAGGCTATACTCAATCATCTCTCTGCTTTTTGTGAAAAGTTTCTGGCTAATGGTGCCATGCCTCCAAAGTTGAGGGTCCTGTGCTCAGGATGCCACTCTCCCTCTGGCCAGCCACACCAGATTCATTAGCTAAGTCTCAGCCTATCTCTTCACTCAGCCTTTCACTCCTGACAAGTTTATGCCACTTCCTATCCATCTTCTAAGGCCCCTTCATAAATCACTTACCTAGAAGAGGTAGCAGGTGCGGGAGCTGCAGTCAAATTGGGGTTGAAGTTTTCACTGGATGGCAAACTCCCGTTGGGGTTCAGCCTTACCATGCTGGTACTGCCAAATGCATTTGAGGCTCTCAGACCAAAGGATTAAGTGATTTGCCTCTCTTCTCTCACGAGAAGCAATAAAACCCAGGCCTCCTGATGGCCAATCTCATTCTTTAGTCTTATGACTAGAGAATTCTGTTTCACACACATTTCCACTAAAATACTCTCCTGAAGAAGGACATCACTCTTCCCAGTCATGCCAGTTAATCCAAAGCTGGCCGTAATTTTGCAGGAACTATGGAGAAAGCGAGCAGAAGACAGCTGCAATATATACGTGGCACCTTTTGTTAAGACTAGGTTCTCAGGTACTCAAGCTTCTTCATGAAGGTAAATTGGTGGGGAGCTTGCCTGTGCCAAGAGAATCATGTGAACTGACCAGCGCTGCTAGTACCAGTTACATTCAACTAAATGTGGTCAGACTGGGAAGGATTCAAAAAGATCGACTAATTAACTGCAAAATGCTAGTGGAACCTGAAGGGAACATTTACGCTCAGCAAGAGTGTGCTTCCCTGTAGTTGTGATTTCTGTAGGGACAAAAGCTTTTGCTTCCACACAGAATTGAAAGAATATTGCTGGTCTAGCACTTTAAGGAGCATAGTACTAATAGGTTCTGTTAATAGCTATTATATATAATAAATTAAATATTTATAAGTAATACTGTTATTAGTCACAGATACATTTATTCCAAATTCTGTGCCATACAAGACTGTGGGCTTTTCTGCTTCCTCAATTGTGAAGCAAGACAGCCTGTTAGAAAAAAAATAATAAAATCATCCAAGTCAGTCCTCCTAGCCCTTTCTGCCTTTCTGTGATGATTGATAATGATGGATGGATTGATGGACTGGGGGAGGTAGCTCAGACATCTCAACAGGTTTCTTCTGTAACCTGCCTGGACCAGTCAGGAAGGATTGCCAGAAATAGTGCCCCCAGGGCAGGGTTACCATCTTTTTTTGGTTAAAAGGACACAGGGCTCTGCTCTCTGTGCCTGATGTTACAAGGGGAACGTGCTCTCCCGTACTGGGCTACATGACATTGCAAAGCGTGGATCGTGTAACCTTCCTGTTGAGTACTTGGTGCTACACTATTTGGAACAGATTGATTTCCCAGATTTCAGTTTGAGTGAGGGCACACAGGGAAGATCCTTTGTCCATAGGAAAAGCCAAGTCAAAATAATATACAAGAGATTTTTGTTGTGATGTATGGCGAGATTCTTTTTCAAGGACTTTCTCAACCAAACCAGGACATTTGAACACCATGTACCTGGGCTAGGCTGAGACTACTCGTCTCTACAAAATTGCCACTACAACTGACAGCAATGACAATTAATATTATTGCTTGAAATACTAAAGCACTGTGTTTTACCTGTATTGTTGTCTATATTGTCTTTGTTCCAGTCACATTTAGCTGGAATTTTCCATTATTAATATAACAGATTTATATGCTGAACATGCCAGAGAGATTTTATTTCACCGAGGATTACTGGCAGAAGGTTGGTGTGCTTCTTTATACAGGGATACTAGTTTGCCCAAGATGTAGTTTCATTAAGTATGTGAACTCGTATTATTTATGGCTTTCTTGTTTGATACCAACTATGTATAGCACTTAAGGCATTGTGCCATTTGCATTTTTCTTTCAGGATGTGTTGCATATGTTAACTGTGTTTCCCTTTCTTTTAAATTTTCATATGCTACCCTTGTTACTATAAAAATTCAGTCATGAGTCAGACACTTAATTGTTTGTACTTCTGGCTTTAAAAAACTTTAATTTTTAATGATATTGAATGATCCTTTGGAGTACATGAATAGCTGAAATTTACAGCTCGTAAATTTACACATCGGGTTTTTTTTCCTCCTCTGCTGATGTCTATTCAGCAGTGATTCCTTTACTACCACATTAAGTTCCTCAATATAACCCCCTCTAGTGTTCACACGGCATCTGCCTTTTGTACTATTAATATTGGTATTGTTTGTCTTCCAGGAAAAATAGTTATTTAGCAAAAATGGATAGGTCACACTTTTCAGAGATCCTAATTATTATTTTTAAATTTATGTATTATTTTAGCATAGTTGTTTTACTACATAATAAATATATAGGGAGCTACATAAAAATCCTGTAGGGAAAAAAGGGATTGCTATATGGAGACTGAAATTACTAGAATAAGCTGATTGTCAAAATACAGCACCTTCAAGAAAACTACTACTCACAGGTTTTTTAAAAAACACAATAGTCAAAGATAGCAAAGTGAAGCCCTCAACATTTAAGAAATGTCAAAATTAAGGTTATCTGTGAAAACTTAATTTTTATGTTATTTATGTTATATGTTATATTATTTGTATTTATAATTTTATATTATTTTATTTTTTTATATTATTTCTATTTCTACACCTTATGATACAGTCTGTAATGACTTTACATGACTATTTGCCATGGGATCCTTACCTTGTTAAGTGTGAAGGAAGGACCCATCCTGCTGTGAAGGCTGCAGTTTAATAAATAGGATTCTATCCCATCGATTACAAAAATTGCAGGCGTGTAGAAAATGAGAGTAAACCGAAGCATTGGAAAGCTCCTTACTGTGTGAGACGTGTCCTCTCTGTACGCGGAAGAAGACAGAGAGAGGTGGACTGAAGTGCTTGGTTAGACAAGCAGTGACTGTACAGATGCTACACTCCAGCTAGAGTTGAACTTCCAATGCATAACCTTAATTGCGTCAGTTTCTAATGGTTCAGTGCTTTTCCTGTACCTTTTGTAATCCAGAATGGTATTGCCAACTGCAACTAAATTCCATATTCTGTACTTTGTCAATTTATGAAACTCGTATCATGCTTCAAACACTCTCATAGTATCATGTAGCCAGCTATCTTAATTACAGAGCCCCCTCCTTTGATAGCACCGAGAATGATAAAGGGGTTTTGGTTTTCTGGTTTATTTGGCAATACTAAAAGTGAACTGTTTCCGACATGGATTCTGGGCTCTTAATTCTGAAAGAGAGCGCTCTCTCAGTTAATCAGGACGTTTGCTCTTATTCTTTCCTGATAATTAGACCACTGTGTGAGTAAATCATGTTCAGACCACAGCTCAGTCCGCAGCTAGAGATAAAAGGCTCAGAAGACGTCAGACATCCGGCGAAGGTAATTCTTTCAGAGGAGAATGTGGTAGCAGTGATGCAGCATATTCCTTTCAGTACAACATAGTGATATACATAGGAAGCTAGACTTCATTTTACTACCTCTTGTATTCCACTTGATTTTTTTACAGCGCCCACTCTCATTTTCTGGGTTTTTTTTATGGGCTTTGAACATCAGAGAGCAGTGTTAGAAAGACAGCAAGTACCATTTTTTTGTGAGAGTTCCCACATGCTGCAGTTGCAGGCACTTAAGAATTCTACATGTTAGAATTACCAAGAGTAAGTTACTTTTCCCAAATTTTGTATTTTATTTTTACTTGGACTAACGAAATAATAACATCGATTTTTACATCTAGACTAACCTACCTAGGCAAACACAGGCACAGGCATTTTCCAGGGGACAGAAAGGTCAAACAGCTGTTACAAGAAATAAAAATATACCGCACTGCCCACAGCTAGCACGCTTAAATGCATGGTTGCTTATATTCTGCCGCGTATCTGTTCTTCCAGTATAACTGCCTCAGCAAGAGCTTAATGTGATGCCACAGATGATTTATAAGAAATACAGTCCCACTAACAGAAAAAAAAAAAAGGAATTAAAGTTTTAAGGATAGCACATGCATTACTGCAGATAAATAGAAAATTACTTCCAAGCTATAAACCAAGACATATTTTTCAGACAAAAATGTAATTTCCAAATGCACTAGAAGTGATTTTATATACAGCAGATGGCAAAGCAGAGAGGTGAAACCAAGTGCACATAAAGGAAAATCTATCAGTGTTATCAGTAAACTCCTTTAGCACCACAGAGTCACTTACTTACCAGTGCTTTTGTACTGTTTCTGATGGGTGCCCATAAAACGGTGCTCCACAGACATTCTGCTGAGTTTCTGCCTGTTGGGTTTGGGGTTTCTACTTCTCTTTATTTACTTTTTCCTTTTTTTTTTCACTTTGAACCTTTTAATATTGCAGCTCAGTCCAAGCAGTGCTTTTCCAGATGCGCTCCTGAAGCTTCCTATTGCTTTTGTGATCTTGTTGCCCCTGATTTGACTTATAGACTGACTTGAGGGTCTATCTACGTGGCCTACGTGGTGCAGGCCAGCTCCAAACCAGAACTCATGTAGTCAGAGTCAGCACCATTGGCAGACCAGTGCTAACAAACCTGTTGGACAGGCAGAGTGAACTGGTGCCTGCCTGCACCTCTAGGAGGACACTGCTATGCGCTGTACGAAAGGATACCCTTGAAGATAACTAGCTCTTTTAGCGGCAGTCTGTGATCTTGCTTTACTTAGCTATCTAAAGGTCCCCGGATGGAGGGATGGCTAGGAGATGGCTCCCAAATCTCATCTATTTCATTATGTGCAGTGCTCCCTGTAAGCTTGGTGTTTTTAAAGTGGAATTCTAGTTCCGTGTATAAATTTGTTTCTAAATCCCTTTGTGACACTGTATTTAGGCATGTTTATACTAGAACAATGTCTCCATGCTTCTTCTCAGCAGTACTTTCTCATTTTCCAAGGTTATTGCTAAGAAGCGTTTCCACGATTGCAGACATCCTCAGTAGTTTCAGAGTTGCGTTATATGAGTCCTACTATTTTTTAGGGAAGTCTTTTCAGCCAGATAGAGCTGGCTGAGGCTAATCTATTTTGCAGACAGTCTCTTTCCTTGCTGCAGTTCCTGATATATAACACAATTGACAAACTGCATCTAACACGGCCCAATGAGAGTTCCCCTCCTCAAAACAGGGGCAATATTCAGATATGTGTTGCAGATAGCAACACTGAATTCCTTGCAGGTGCAAGAACCTGTGTTAGCAGCAAGGTGGATGTTCTCAGGACAAGAAAGTCACCAGTTTACTTATGCTCAGCTCATCACAGACACTGATAGACACAACTCCTATGGAAACTGGTGGTAGTTACATAGATACCTCTGAAAACCTGGGCATTAGTTCTCTCTGCCAGTAACTCTTGCTCATAAGATCAAACCATCCTACCTCGTAAGGGTCTCATGATGACATCAATGATTAAGAATGTGTGGCACCATGATACGAAGGGTTTTATATGTAGAGATTATATAGCAGCTAAGTGCTGCAGGTAAGTAGATGGGTGGGCACCAGCAGTACAGAAAGAAGGACAGGCTCTGCTGTGCCTAAAGGGGGACGTATGTGAGCTTTTCTTGATGAAAGTATGTTCTTAGGGAACACGAGATGAGGCCTGCCTTTCTGCAAGCACCACTTGACAGCAGAAGAGCTGAACAGCGCAATCCCGACTCCCGCCTAGTACTTAGGAGGGGATAAACTTTGGATCCTGGCTATGTCCAATGATGGTCTGATGTAAAATGTGGGTATATTCCAGGAAGTAAGGTTTCTTGGAAACCTTTCTGTAGGCTGAAGCTTACAGTTTCTCATACTATGCAGGTGATAACTTCCAGTAAGTGTAGAACCTGAGTGTAATGCCAGACACTGAAAACAAAAATAGATTTGGATACAAAATTTGCCTCTTTTTATGTGCGTGAAACTTCTTCACTTGAAGCATCAGCAGCACACAGCTACACCTGCATGTATATCCCTCAAGTGAATTCAAGTGTAATTCAATAACTTGATAAATAAATCATTCTGGCAGCTGTTGTCTTCTGTTAAATCACTCCACTCTTTCCAGAACTGATCATATTTTAATAGTTCTCTTCATTTTAGCAAGAGTTTTAATGGCGTGAGCCTCTTTCACTAAGTATGAGGCCAAGTTTATGGCACGACAGTGAACTTAACACCTAATCTCTATGTGCCTGTTCCTAAATGTGTATATGTAGACATATATTAATTTGGAGAAAGATATATTAATCCTTGCCTTAAGTAAGAATATTATCCAGGTGATTTAAGCAATGGTCTAGGAGAGGGGAAGGCTGCAAGGGCAACAAGAGTGGACACGCTCCTGGCAGTTCATCAGAAAGCTCGTAAGATTGCATGAGTCTCCTTTCTCGGCTCAATTCAGCACCTCTGGAAGTGCCTCCAGGGCCTCTGCATTAGTGTGTGTTTTGCTGATGTACACACAGAGCAATTTTTGACAGTTTTGAAGGAGAAGAAAGGTTAAGTAGATGGCATAGTCTTTACGGTGCTAGGAGGCTCTGGATTGCATTAGGTTATAAGTATATTCTTAAAATTGAGTATGTGTTTATGACTGTGAGTATGTTGGAGTATTTCAATGGAAAGCCCTAGCTCAGTGGAACTCACGGGAACAAACTCTACTCTGAACAAATGTGCATGCATGTGAAAGTAATAACTTTTAAAACATTTGGCATTTGCAACTTTCTAATAGCATGTATGATATAATGCTGAGTAGGGAAAAGTCATTTTCATTTCCATAGCTCCTAACATCTGGCACTGTTGAGGAAGGATGAGCTTTTCTGAGCACTGCCCACATGGTGTGGCTGAAAAGTGAACTTCACTCTGTCAGGCTTTCCACTAACACCTTCTGTATGCAGTAATCCAAAGGGTCCTCCCTCCCTCCTCTAAAATGGCACATTTAAGTTCCTCCTGTTTTCCTAAGTGTGAATGTATATATCATAGATATCATCTGCATATGTATTTGCAACGGATAGAATCTTCTGCCAGTGAAAGCAGAGCTTCCCCTTATCTCATATGTGATTAGTTACTTACACATGCTCTGCACAAAGAAGGTGAGACACTCTTTTTTCTTTAGTGAGTGCACTTCTCTACTAATCACTTAAAATATTACAAAAGAAGCTTAATCACAGAACTTTGAAAATACTTATTCTGCAGTATTACTTAGAGTAAATAAGGGTTTGCAAGCTTGTGTACCTTTGTAGCTCATCAGACAGGAGAGATTTTGCCTTGGTCTCTGAGGTTGCTGATGAAAAATAGTGCTTCTTGAGCAACTATCTCCTTTAGGCCAGTATCTTAGAGAATGCGCCTAACATTCATTGACAGTGCTGCTGTACCGACTTGTCCAGTTTGGCACAGGACTCGTCAACTAGTTTTTACATAGGAACTTGTTTGGGGGTTTCCACCGGCACTGGCTATCAAAACAACAGGCTGTGCTTGCCAGCTGTTGCAGGAAGGGTGAGGAAGAGGGTGAGGAAGAGGTAGGGCAGTTGCTGCACCCTTCCTTCCCAACAGACAGCAGAGCTGATCAGGTTTGCAGGAGAACATGTACCCCAGAAGAGAGTACGGCTTCAGAAAAATAATTTCCTGGGGCTTCTGTTAGAGCAGCACCACCTATCACTTACCTGAATACAGAGCTGTGGGCCTTTGATCCCCCAACGTTTATGGCTTTTACCAAGTCTCTGACATTACTCATTTTTTGAGGCTGCTGTTGGCAAAGTGCTGCCAAGCCATTGAGTCATTGTCTTCGCTTCAGGTACTTCAATCAAAACTTCAGTTGAACTTTTGTAGCAAGAAAGCAGATCACCACGCCAAAGAAAGATCATGTTCAATGTTTTATGACCTTGTGAATCTTGCATCTCCATTGCCCACAGCTTAGAAGGCACAGTGCTGTGCAAAACAGCAATTTAAACCAAGTTTTAAAATTCAGAGTTAGTATCTAACTGGGGTTAGGAACACGAATTTGGTGGTGGAGTGGAAAACACAGACATTGAGTTATTTATATAAATGATGGCAACTGGTGTAAAGGAATAAAGTCCCATTTTCTGTTTTTGTGATAACTCAGCACTTAACAAGTTGTCTTCCCTAGTTCCCAAGGTGAAAGAAGCAGCTGCCTTCGGACCTCTCCTAGCACAGAGGAAAGTTACAGTGTCGAGACCAGAGCAAGAAGGTAGATTATTTTCATTCTACAGCATTTATTTTCCTGTGTATTGTGTATTTTTATAGCAACAGCCAAGCCAGGACCAGTTTAAAAGCCTTTAACATAAACCAAAGGTTCAGTCAGCATCTGGCCAAACCATTCAGCCAGTTCAAATGTGAGAAGTTTTTTTTGTGTCCTTTTCAAAACATACTTTAACAATGTCGTTTAGCCATATTCTCTTATTTTTTCTCCTGGTCCTCTGTCAGAAGTCAATAGAAGTCTCCCCTGAACAAGACTGAATAAATATTTACCCTGAATCTTAAATAGCCTGGCTATGAATTTATGATGGTTCACAATTCATCAGTAAGTCTTGTGGATATCAGAGTAAGATGATACTACCTGTTCTTTCTCACATTAAAAAATTGTTGTAAAATCAGTCAGGGGAGCATACAAGGTCCAAGACCTGCCAATTTATGTACACAAACAACTTAGGCTTCTGCTATGCCTTAGGAAACTGCTTCATGCATTTTCGAACAGAAAACTTCACTGCCTCTTCGGAACCACAACGGACTGCAGTGTACATCTGGTCAAAGCAGAGTATAAAAGCTGATCAAAGGGCACTCTCCCCCTCTCTCCTGGTGGGAAACAGTTTCCCTGTGATGGACAGAATCATGAAGCTGACTATAAAGACCTGCTTACAAGAGCCACAGAAAAAAAAGCAGAATTCAAAAGGGGGGACTGAAAGATCGTATTGAGCTGCTGCGTTTACAGGGCAGCAGCATCCTCCTGGGGAGTTACTAGCCAAGCGGGCAGGGGTTGAAAGGCTGTGATTGGCTGTAGCTGAGATTATTTTTAGGACAAGGTGGGTTTCACCCAAAACCAATCCACAAATGCTTCCAAATCTTAAAGAAAAGTTAAAAAAAAAAAAAAAAAGACTGATATGCTGTCTGACACAAAGGGTAAGATACTGTGTTTCTTCCAATTCAAAAAGCAGTACTCTCAGAAACAACGGATTTATACAGTAAAGTTCTCTAAATGCCATGTATTGCTCTTCTCTGTCTCATGATAAAATACAGGAAAAGAACAAGAAGGATGCCTCTTTCTGAGGAAAGTCAAGCGGCTGATGTATTATTCTTAATCTGATCTGTCATGCTTGCATTGCCCAGTGTTTCTTTCTCTGTGTATGTAATGCTTTTCATCTGCACAGTCACAAAGGCTGTGGTGTGCTCTGGGTGACACCCTTTTTCAGTGTGCTCTAAAGGTCAACTGATTTGGGCTATTCCCAGCTCCATGTAGGATGAGTATCCAGTGCTGACGTAAAGAATTCCTCTCATGGGAGGCCAGCTTTTCTCTTTCAATGGACAGAACTGGAGCTTGAGCATCTTGGCTGATTACAACTACAGCAGTATAACAAATGGAGGGAGGAAAGCTCTAAAGTTGGCAGATCCCAAACCATTTATCATGCAAGAGTTCAAAACTAACACCTCCAACTATACATGGCGATCAGCAGACACTCAGTGTGCAGGAGTCACAGCATATAAACTCATGTGCAGATGGGAGATTGGCAGTAAAAAGACACAACAGATTTTCCTGTGAGTTAAAGAAAGAATTACCACATAAATTCTAATGTTTTGCTCTCTGCAATTTAATGTAGGTCATCACTATCTGAACTCTGATTGTAGATAATTTTAGAATGACCTATGAATTCATAACTGGGTGAATAAAGAGCAAATTATTTTTATCAGTACTTACGATACAGTGCTCCTCTTATCTCCAAGTCTCCATTGCCAATTTTTTTTGCAGTTGATTGCAGCTTCAGTCGAGGGGTCTGTGACTGGAAACAAGATGCTGATGATGACTTTGACTGGAATCCTGCTGATCGAGATAGAGGTATTTAAATATCTGTCGTCTAGTTATGCTTTGATTTGATGGCTCACCCCCTCCAAAAAAAAAGGAGGAGGGAGGGGAAAACGGAATCAAGAATTAACTTTCCTATCATAGAATCATAGAGTAGTTAGAGTTGGAAGGGGCCTAAAGATCATCTCGTTCCAACCCCCCTGCCATGGGCAGGGACACCTCCAGTGGGTTATCTTTATAAAAGAAAAAAGGAGGCAGAGAATGCTGGGAGTGGAAATTGTTTCTTTGAAATATCCAGTGGCAACTGGTAATCAGCAACATATTTCAACACAAATGTATCAAAATATGAGAAAATGGATTAGAGTATAACTGTTCAGAACTGCAAGGTACAAGGCAATGGAAATCTTATTAGTTACGCATTGTGTCTCTCCAAGACTGGTAGGGCGTTTAACCACACATCTGCCATGTAGATGGATGTGGCAATCCATGGCTTAGACAGCACTGTGATAATTGCTCAGAAATCTCAAACTCTGCAAGCCAAATGAGTGACGGCATTCCTCAGAATGAGCCAAGGGCAGTGGGCTCTTCAAGAACAACCGATACCTGACCTGGTACCGACGCCAGGCCTGCTAAAACCTGAGAAAGAGCTCTGCGAGTGCAATGTGTGACTGCTGTGCTGGTGTATATAAAAAGGTGGGGCTCAAGAAACTTGTTTGAAAGGATGTCTTTTCCCTTGTGACACAGGAAATTTTGCAGAAGTTAGTGCAGTAGAGACCAGTGGATCCTGCAGATCCTACAGGCCACCTGCTCCCATTCCTACACACATGTTCTCTGCCTCTTCCCTCACGGTCTTTCCATCCCAGTCTTTCTTCGCTAACCCATCCGCTCCTGCTCTATATATTTCCTTTTCCCCAAGTCCCTTCTCTGTCCTGTCACTTCCAAGAAGACTTGGCCCTGACCTTAGCCTCCCCAAACTTACATCTGCTGATTATGACTTTATTTATGGGCTCAGATGGTTTAGCCCTTTATCCCTTTGTGGATCTCTGTCATTTCATTGGTCCTCCAGGATTTGGGGAATAAACTATCAGTTCCTTTTTGAGTTTGTCATCACCGCAGAGGACAGTGGAGAAAGTATTCAGCTAGCTCAAGTACTGGAAATGGTGTGAACTCAGCGGCACAGCAGCATGTTTCAGGCTGTTGCATTTCAAAAACTGAGATGATTTTGCCTTTGAAAGGTAGTGCAAGGAAGAATGACTGTAATTGCCAGTGAAATACAAACTCATCTCCTCTGTAAACTGATCTGACTTCCAGCAGTGCAAGTTTATTCGTTGTAAAATACACTCCCTGCTGCTTTTCTCCAGTCTGACTTTAAATTATTCAAGTAACACAGCTTCCACGTATTTTCTTAGCAAATACATATTCAATTTGCTAATAAATAAGACAATTTGCTAATAAATAAGACAACACATTAAAGATGTGTTTGTTTTGGGTTTTTTTTGTTACAAGGTGATGGGTACTACATGGCAGTTCCAGCCTTTGTGGGGCACAAGAAGGATATGGGGCGACTAAAACTTCTCCTCACCGACCTCAAACCAAAGAGCAGCTATTGCTTGATTTTCAGTTATCGGCTTGCTGGCGAGAGAGTGGGGAAACTTCGAGTGTTCCTGGCAAACAAAAAAACCACTCCTGTCTGGGAGCAGAACAAAGGAAAAGATGAAAGGTGGAGAACTGGAAAAATAGATATATTTCAGGGGGCTGAAACAACCAACAGTGTAAGTGTAACACGATTTATAAGCCAACTACCATAATCAAAATAACAGCTTAATTTCCTAATCCTCAAGCGTTCCACCAACTGTTTTATAGGCATCGCTTACTGGCAATTTAAAGGCTTATCTGAAATGGGAAACAGAAGCACAGATTTTAGGAGGCAGAAAAGTTACTCTCTGGTTGTAATTTCAGAACTGAATTACCCCAGTTGGTTAGAACAGTGATGCCAGTAATCCTGTCATTTTGTAAAAACTGCATCAGATCATAAATTAACACAAACAATGAAAATCTCTCTTTAATATCTCATGTAACAGAAACGTACATATATTGCTGGAAAAATGAAAATTATCCCTTTTTCATAGAAGAGGATGCTCTCAAACCACACTAGGCCAGATAATTAGTGCAAGAGGAGACATCATGTATAATCAAGGGTGGCCAATCACCCTTGGAGCAAGACATACTAGCCATCAGGGAACACTATGCACTAATGTATGTCTGAAAACTGCCTCAATCAGGGCTTCAGATAGTTTCTCCTTGAAATTCTAGGGCCTGGTTTTCATTTATGTGGCTGAACATTTTCAGTGCTGTGTAAAGGCTTCCACTGTATAATTGAATACTGTGATTATAAATGAAATGCAAGCTCTTTTCAAGGTTCTTTGCACTGCTGGAATGATGTAGAAAAGCCCTTACATAAATGAAAATCAGACTATAAAAACCCAGCCATCGTATTCATAAAAATGAACCTACTTTCTAGATACAGTATACATACTACACTATACATATACATACTATATATAGATATAAATATATATATAGTGTATACACTATATATGTAGTATATATAAAGTATATATATCTCAAAACTAAGGATCAAAATAGATTGAAAACAAAGAGCTGTAATGCCTTCAAGAAAAGGAGTGCACTAGCATCCCATACTGTGGTAAAACTACATTATTATAAGAGGATTTCACTCAATTTGCATTTTCTCTGTACAATGGAAATAAGTAATCTTATTAAAGGAATCCATTTGGTATTGTAAATCTGCAGAAGATTATCAGTCTAGTTCAAATAACACACAGAAAATCTAAGAACTGCAAGGATTTAAGTCATTAAGTCCTGTATTGTGGTAAAACATTTCTCAAATATAGCATTATTATTAATTAACATTGCAAGTTGCAAAATGGTTGGATAAATGACATTTTGACAATACATCTCTTTTCTTATGACAGGTCACTTTTGAATCAGAACGTGGGAAGGGCAAAACTGGAGAAATTGGAGTGGACAATGTTATACTAATTTCTGGTCTATGCCCAGAAGATACCTGATAATGGATATTGGCGTATACTGGATTTAATCCTATTTTTAATATTTGCCTTACTATTAGCGTATTTTTGTATAATTTTCTTTATAAAAACCAAAAACATAAAAACTGTGCCTTGAACTTAATGCAGCAACGCAAACAGAAAAACTGACGTGCAAGAGGCAGAGTACACTTTTTTTATGAGTTATTCTAATACACGCTTTGAGTGTAGCACTACTGTATTTTATCACTCAAGGTCAGGGTTTCTAAAGTATTATTTGTCTAGCTTTTTTACAAATTCTACAAGCTTTTATTCCTTAAAGTTCTTTTCAAGACTATTCTTAAGTCTTCTATCTCATTTTTTCTACTTCACAAGGACATCGAGTAGTATTTAAGAGGATGTTACAACTTCTGGTGACATAATTTTAACTTCCTACTTAGTTTGTAGATATTCAATCTATTCAACAAGTAAGAGAAAAGAGAGGAGCTTTATTTCCTTCTTGACGGAGCTATGCAAGTTGTAAGTGGAGTCATGTCTTTGAGGAATATTTTCATTACTAATAAAGTATGAAAAATACCTTGTTTGTCATCAATGTCTTTGAGTCACACAAATCAGTGTTTAGAAATGATCCCTTTATAGTTTTATAAGCATGTAGTGTTCATCTTTAACAGGTGATGTTACCAACTGGCACTGAAAGAAAAACAACAAAAAGAATGACCCATTATTAGCACTTTAAAAAAATTCACACTATGTACTGACCTTCAGGGAAAAACTGGTTCCTGTTGGATTGTAGGCATACTTTACCCCACAGAGGTGTGAAAGAATGGTTTTCATTTTCCAGTAGACAGCATAATCTAGTGCCCACACGATAACGCTCCTTCTTACACAACTGAAAAAAAACCCTTTGCTGCAAGTCCCTTCATGTCCCTTCAAATTTCAGCAAAAGGGATGGAGACTATCTGCCATCCCCAGGAGCAGGGAGGTAAGCAGAAGCAGGAGCTGCCAGCCTGCCACCCCCCACCACGCTTTCCCATAAACACACACATGTACATGTATACATACACATACATGTACATGTACAGGCACACATACACACGCATGTACACGTTTGAGGAGGGTCTAGAATCCAGGTTCCACCTCTTCTTAAAAGAAGTTGAATGACAATGCTGTGGAGGACAAAACCATCTTCTGTCTTGTGATCTCTTCTGAAAGTAGGTGGTCTGAATCCCAAGAGGACAGAGATGCCCATGGAGAAGCCCTAGTTCAGGCAATGCTCCGTTAAATGTGCATGCATGTATTTTCCACTTGGTTAGCTCTGTGTATCCCCTTCTAGGTTGACTGCTCACTGTTTATTATTAGTGACGCTCTTTATTTTGTTTCTTGTATGAAGAAGGGGACATCCAAAACAATTGAATAGAATTTTATAGAGAAATACTAAAGAACCCTGAAGAATTCAGCCTATACGAATCTAAGCTTTTTAACAAAATACAACTCCAAAAGTTCAAACACCTTGAATTGCACCTATGAAGCAAGTCAGGGATGCTTGAGACATTTCTTGTTGACATACAATATTTTTGCTCTTTGCACACAGTTCAGGAAAGGGTAAGCAAGACTGGAAATGTCTGGAAAGTTTACAATAGCTACGTAATCAGGAAATGCTTGTTCTTCACTAGAACTAGTTCGTGTTACAAAACAGGTGCTCTGAGAACTGTACATGGACTTCACCTTTGACATGTGAATTTCTTCCCTGGTGTCTTTGGAGGTGCTGAGGAAATTACAGAATAAGGACTTGAGAGAACCAAATTCTCTTTAATCTCAGACAAAGACTCTGGGAGTTGCAAAGCAAACGGAAATTTCCCTCAGTAGTGGAGGACTGTGATCTCAGGATGCCTGAAGAACCTGGTCAAAACAAGGCAGAAAAGTGAAACAAGTATTTTTCTGGACTCAGTCCTCCTTGTCTGACTCTCCGAACTACCCTTACTGAAGCCTGAGAAAATGAAAGATCAATTTTGTTGAAATCGAATTCTGTGTCTAGCTTCAAGCAGCAATAACTTACATATACACAGTGCCCCTAAAGCCTAAGAAGCCTAAGAATTGTTACAGTCTTGAGCATTACAGTGCAAATTATATATTTGAAATATATATGTGGAGTCTACCTAAAAACATGCAGCTAGGCATTTCTTGCATGTGCAGTTATTTGGCATGGAAAGATAAATACTGCCTGTGGAAGGCACAGTGTCTAAAGACTATTTGCTCAGTAGACAAACAATAGAGAGTAAACACAATGAACATGGTCTGATATGGAGCCAGATATGATGATATTTATTTGTTGTTGGTTGAATTGTAGCCCACCATGAATCCTGACTGTGACAATTACTTTAGGAGTAGCATTCCACCCAAAAGGCAAAATAAAAAGAAAAGGTTTTGCATTTTATGAAACAGTTAAGAAAATGATTTGCACAGATCAGCACAGACTGCAATAGCTGCCATAAGGCTTTCTATAGTAGAAGTTGTTTCTCATTTGTTTGCAATGGATTGTCAGATACACAACAGCTTGCATCACAGCAGATCATAAAAATAACTCTAGCATAATAAGATCTGAAGAGCAAAACTGAAACCTTTTTTGTTGTGAATAAATTCAAAGATAGCTGCTGCAGAAGCAACAAAATAAATCCATTATGTATAGGCATTCATACAAACCACATCAGCGCATCAGCAAATTAACTGGTATTGTTTGCAACATTCATTCAAAAGATGCAACTGCTCAGGGCAAAAGCTACATGTTTCTCCTTCAGATGAAAACAGTTAAAGGGCATATTATGCCCACAGTCATTAATGCCTCAAAATGTTCCTGACAGTTTTCCATTACTGTGAAATGTGAAATCCATTATCTGCTTGATTATTTTAGACAGCAAGGAAACTGCACTGGGAGTATTTGAAAATGTTAAAAGTATGCTATAATCAAGTGGCTTGAACTTTGATTCACAGCTCGTAAGTCTGATAATAAACTTTGGAGACAGTATTCTGCCTACGAGTTAATGGGAAAAAAAGAGCTTCTAGCTAATTACCCAAATCTATACTACATCCTCCAAAAACTACTCAACAGATGTGATCACTTAATCTTGAAGGTTGTATAACGAAAGGTTTCAATCACTTTTCTTCAACTGCCAAAAGAATTAAAAGAGACATTTCGTCAACCTTGAATACATGGAAATGCTGAGGCATGTTCCCACAAGATGATTATCTTGTAACCTGCAATTGAAAAGAACTTAAACCATTTTCCAGCTATTAGATGTTATTTTTATACATGAAATAAGGATTCCCCACTTCAATTTTTAAGGATCATAAAGTTGAAGATAATGGAGAGATGCCTTCAATGACTGATTGCCACTCATATTTACTTCATAATTGCTATATTTTTTAGGACAGAGTCATACACCTGCATGTACTGGAGGTATTGAAATTCATGACAATATATTAATGAAAAGGTAAGCAACAAGAAAGTGTGGATAATAATTTATTTGGTCATATGTGTACTGTTACCTAAAAGCTCATCACAGAAAAATATTTTTCATTTTTGAATTCTGATATTTCACAGAAAAAGAATTTCTAATTTTGATATTTATTAACCTCTCAAATACCTGACTTTAATGATTGATTTCAACAAAGTTAGACATTCAGTCTCTCTGACTTTCCCCCTTCCAGCTCTTCAGGAAGTGCACATTACACATTATAGAGTACACTGACTGTTATTTTTTTATTTGGGGAGTATTTAGTCTTCAGTAGTGATTCAGTAAAGTATGACTGAATGTTTTAGAAGGTTCTTTCCTTTTCTTTCCTTTTCCTTTTTTTTTTTTTCCTTTTTTTAGGAAATAGCCTAATACTCTGTCTGAAAATCTCTCAATTTCTTAAAATTTGTGTAATGCATTATACCAATCCCTATTTCCAATACACCCCTGAGACAGATTTGAGAAACATTTGAATAGCGATTCTTTTAGGTCCTCAGATTAAAGCTATCTTTAATCCCACAATTAAAGTGTTCTATTAATTAATTTTAAAATTAAAGAAAAATATTTCAAAGCTAAATATCATCAGGAATAATACAATTTATTATGAATAATCAGTGTATTTGATGCCAATAGAAATAGATATTTAAGTTAAAGGAAACAGCATCTCCCTAAACTTGCTTTAAAATAGCATTTCATTCTTTTTACTTCCATACAAAGATGGTGCTTCTCCAACAAGCTGTATGGTGTGCAGGAGCACTGAATCACTCAACAGACATGCTTTCTCATGACCCAACTCCCAGCACTCCCTCAAACGATTCCCAGGTGGAGTTTGGAAGTCAAAATTCTGAAGGAACCAGTTCCCGGAGGCAGTTTGTATGCAGCAACCCCATTTTTTGTAGCACTGAGGAGGTGGAGTGTTTAATTTGCTGCTGTTCATTCTGTATACAGACAATAGCAAAGTTGGTAGCTCATTCGGGCATTATAAATCTTCTTCCAGAGCTGACTGCCCTGCTCCATTGCTTTCTCCTGGCTGTACAGAGAAAATCAGTGGCTAACTTTGATGCCCAAAATCTATTTGCAGAATTGGACACCTCTGCGTTGGAGTTGGTAAATCTGATTTAGGCGGGCAAAGCAGGCAATCAGAATCTGGCCCTTGATTTCAGGCCGATAGCGATTTAACATTAAATCTCTGTGTTTTGACTCACTGCAGTTTATTGGTTTTCTTGCTATAGCTGATAGCTTAATACATGATATTTTTGTGTACTGCATCAGGATTTGTCTTCTCACCTGAAAACATGACTCAACTTACAATTATATAATGCCATAAAAAACGGAAGTCACAAACTCGCTAAAATGGTAGAAAATTATGATAAAACCCATTGAGAAATACATGCCACAAAGTGACCAGGAACAACATATTTCTAAAAAAAAACCCCTATTCTTCCCTCAAACACTAATTTTATTCTAAACTAAGAACATTCACAGCAGAATTTAGAAGTGCAAGAGCAGATCCTGTACTCAAGAGAGCCACATGTGCACATACAGTGAACTACTCATAAACATCACCTTCTTTCCCAGGATGTAGACGTATGGCAGTCCTAATTTTCCTTGTCTCCTTTGGAACTGTCAGAATGTTTAAATAAATAGCCACCTTCTCTAGAGGCAAGGGGGCACTTCTAGAATGGCCCAACTATACACGCTATTGAAAACGTCAGTGAAAGTGTGAATAACAAGGTGAGAAAGTTGTCCTTCATGGTTCAAGACAGTCAAACCGAAAGCTGACTGCTGCCACTGTGCCAAGACACAGGAAAGAAGAGGAGCTTTGGCTTTGCAGTGCCTGAAGACATGAAGGCATTACCCTCGCTGTCACAGACTAGCTGGTGGGTGGCAGTTGTATAAGTGTCCTGCCCAGTGCCCAAGAACTAGCTAACCCACAGTGGCTGGGGCACATGGAAATAAACACCATGAGGATCCATAAACAGGAGAGGTGACCAGCGTTACTGCCAAGCTCATCCATCACCTGGTTCTGAAGGTTTTATCTGATCACACATAAACAGCAGCAGTTCAAAGCTGGCCTAAGGAAATTCAGGGCCTGATCTATCCCTCTCTAAAAACTGGATCAGAGCCTAAAAACGTGTAAGTGATCCTCGAAATGAATAGCCACCCAAGACTTCTTTCTTTGTGTGAATAAACACACTTCAAATGCCATGAGGGGAGGTATTCTCAGAAAACAAAATCTGTCAGAGTACCGAACCATGGCCCAATTCTTGGATTTTCACAGTCTATAGAAATGAAATTTGTGCAGATTTCTCTTCCACATATCATTAAGGATGGAGGAAGAGGTGATTGTTTAAAACACTTTGGTGCCCATTTAATTTCATTATAATGACTCACTTAGTAGTGTTCCCATTATGTAATTTTTTTTCCTTACTTGCTCGCGGAACAGTAGTGAGCCTTTTCATGAACTGAATCGTAAGTGGATCATAGACAGATTTTGGTTTTTTTTCTGTGAACTCTAAAAACAATATAAATTCAAGACTTATTGACAAAATAACCGTCAAACTGAAGAAATCTTAAACCGAAGAAAGCTCTCCAGAAAGAACAACAGCACTGCCCCACGAAATGAATGCCATAGGGAGGGCCTCTCTTTCTGTGGGCCCTTTTTTATTTCTTTCAAAATTTGCTAGATCTGAGCACCTCTTTTAAGAGAGCACAAATCTTTTTATGGTATCCTGCCACTGAAGCAAACTGGACACTACCGAATTCGGTAGCAGCCACTACTGGCCAATAACTCAACACTGGAGGAAGTCGACATTAGGCAACCCAAGAACAGGAAAGGGAACTCGAGAGACAGGTCACTAATTAGAGCATGGGAGAAATACAAAAGCCAACCTAGAATGCAGATACACGGTGAGGGACATTTTCTTGCATCTGGTTCTTACTGCTCCCTCACCGTATTCATGTTTCTTCTTACTACAAGATTTGGTATCTCAATCAATCAATTCAATTATTACATAAACAAACCATTTTGAAAGTATTGTGTAGGTTTTCCTGCTGTCCCAGCTGCCTTCCCACACAAGATGGAAATTATTTTGAGGGCTTTATGCCAGAATAGATATAACTGTATACCTCCACTCAAACTGCATACAAAGTTGAAAATCGTCTTTTCGATGTACATTCCCCTGTCAGGAGACAGACGCCTCATCTGGCTAGTGTCTGTTGGATTTGGGAGACAGACGCAATTGCAAAGACATGAAATCTCCTGCCAATGACAGATTGAGGCATGAGCGTATTGGCCACTCTGGGCTCCTACAGGAATTCAAACAGTTGGAAAGACGTCTTCAGAACCACTGGAGGATATTTTCTTAGTAGCCTCCCACACCTCCAACTTCACGAGTTTGCTATTTGCAGTACCTGTCCCTCTGCTTGTTGCTGCTGCTCTGCTACTCTGGGAACATCCTTTCCCGAACACAAGGCCATCTGGGGTCCTTCTCCTTAGTCGGTCAGCGCCGTCATTAATCATTCTTGGCTTTCTCGATTTTCAAGGATGACACGATCTAATTCTTCCTAGGCAGGAAACACAAAAATTGTGCTTTAAAGTCAGTGCCAGAAAATGTCCATAATTCTGAACAAATCCATTTTATTCAGCCATGCTAATAAAGAGTTTCTGAACTGTTGCCACCTTTCATTTTGTCTTTACAGTCATATTATCATGGAGATTTAACACAAAACTATCCTGTGGCCAAATTGGTGCTTTACAAACCTATTAAAAAATGGCTGTATGAGTTATAAATAAAAAAATGTGATAGTTTTCTATAGGATTAGTAGTACTTTTAATAATGATATTTGTAATTCTGCCTTTCTTTTTCAGTCAGGAAGTAAGAACATTTTTAATCACATATCACAACTTTGGTGTTCAAGCTTTTTGCTGAAGACACATTTTGTTCCCAGCCATGTTTATGTAAATCTTTTACTCATCTCATTTCATGACTGACATTTGGATTTATTCCAGTGTTACGGAAAGCTGACATTGACTTTGCCTCCCTGTCTAGGAGGATTTCTAGCAAGTGACCAGTTCCCTTTCAGGTTTTTAGAGAGGATACAATTTCCTTGATTCCTCTCCGTAATGAACAGCTGCTGCCATTACCTATGCACAAGGTTTCAGAAAGTTCAAACCACAGATCCAGTGCCTGTACCCAGGGATTTTAGAGGAAATCCCTGTCCGTCAGTCCTTCCTGCCACAACACATTTTGCCTGAGCTACTCTGAAGAGGCAGTTGTTACAATTCCAAGAGTGGACAATAAAACTGAGAGATTAAAGCTTACCCTTTGAAAACCAAATTGAAGAAGACTTCAAGGGAGCTCACACATACTTTGTTTCAAATACAAATTACATTACAAATTACATACAAATATAAATTCAAATACATCACAAATATTTTATGAATGGGAGTACATCTCTGCAACATTTCATTGCTAATGTATTATCAACACACAACATCTTCAAAACTGGTAAAAAAAAGCTTTTTATTTCATTAAAAGAAACTGCATGTCACTGTTCTCCTTCTAGTGATTGTGATCTCTTTCATAGATATGGGTATGAGTTAATAAATAAATGAAGTAATAATTGTGGCAGTTTTGCAGGTTTCCTGCTTGATGGCAAGGCAGAACTGTTCACATGCGTTCTTATGCTAACGTTGTCTTTTATATAGATCACATGCAGAAAATGTAAACCTGCAGCTCATTTAAACTCAGAAATGTTAAATTTTTACAGTATGTCCAAAATGATGTGTTGTACCACTGTGGGACTATATGACAAAGCAGTAAATTACATGATAAAATAGTAGCCTGTTATGACATTATGATATGGCATAATCTAAAAAACAAAATAAAAAAATATAAAAATTAGCTTTATAGAATAAATAATACACAACCATTTTGTTTTGATTTTGTTTTTCTTTAAACAGAACCATTGTTTTATAAAAAAATTTTTTAGGGATGCTTATTTGAAACTGATACTATTCCATGCAAAAACTTTACGATGAACATTGTTTGACCAACATTTTTCCAACTAGTTCCGTGGTTATTTAACACTTTATCAGCTGGCAGAATATCTCACTTCATTGAATAGAAGTTTATGTTTTTAGAGAAGCAGACACTTATCACAGCCAATACTGAAGTCTCAAGGAAGCTGTCGCTGTTAGAGTAGCACTGATTTTATCCTGGAAAACCATGCAAGCACAAAGATGTACGTATATATCATTACACACCTATAAAAATGTGTATGATTACAATGGGAATATATTTTCATCTGTGTTTTTTTGTTTGTTTGTTTACTTCAGGGGTAATTAAGAAAGCATTATGATCTGTTTTACAGATGGGAAACTGGAATAATGATCCCTTATTCATTAGATCAAAGAGGATTTAATGGAGATGCCCAAGCAGTCTTTGGAGTGAGGAACCTGCCTTGAGGAGAGGCATCCTCAGTTTTGATCCCTAATCAAAGGAGGGCTAATCACGAGGAGCAAGTCACGCTCCGCTCCTTCTTGTGCCTTCCTGCCAAGGGAGCTCTGTGCCTTTGCAGTAGGCAAGGCACTTTCATCTGAGGATATAAGGAATTCTATACATACCATGCTCACAATCGTACAGATAGAGAAAGGTTAAAGAAAACTAGCATTCAAGAGCCTTACCCTGGGAGCCCCAAAGCGAAACTAAACTGCTAACTCTTGAATATTGCAATGATAGCTATGACATGCATATGCTGCAAAAATACTTAAAAATATGTAAGACAGGCCATTGGATGACATGCCACATTTGGACCTGGAAGGCTTGGATTGTGTTCCTGTTCTGCTACTATTTTATTGTGCCAGTTCTGGACAGTCATCTGCTTCAAATTCTTCATCTCTTGTTTCATAAAATTATGGACCTTTTTGGGGTAGTTTTTGTCCCACACTTTGTTTCTGTGTGAGCCACAAAGCCAAGGCAAAAAGGAAGACTGATCTCAACTGTGGCCTCCAGTTAGCCATGGCTAACCATCATACCACGCGTTCAATGAATTTGTGAGTTTGACACAAATACATAGCAAGTTAGGTATTAAACAGAATTAGCAATCATGCAGCGTTCTTCAGTTACCAGTGTATAATGCAACCGCTGCAGCAGTAGCAAGGAAAAGTTTGATACCGCTCAATAACAAACACTGTTCACTGGTTCATTACAATAATTTAATAAATTGCTTATGTGATTTTTTACATCCTATACAAACAATGCGAGGCTTTTTTTTTTCTTTGTGATTAGTACTAGTGACGTTCATTATGTGAAAACAGGGAAATAAAGGTGTGTCTGCTGTACATGATACCCATGCTGAAACATATTGGCAAGTTCAGGTAAGTAAGTTCAGTTTACTGTCACCAGAGGGCAATATAGGCCTCATTAGGGAATAAAACCAGTAACGTATTAAAAAATCACACCAGCTTCTTACTGTCACTGAGATTAAACCCCTGTACATACACCTGTACATTTGCTGTAGAGCCTTCATTCTAGAATTATTAATCTTTTACAAAATCATTTTGAATACCCTATGTAAAACATACAGGAAAGACGAAACCACAGCAATAAAGGCAATGACACATACCTTTGCTCTGACTAAAATGCATCACCTTTTAGGTGTTCACTGCATAATCAGGTATGTCCAGCACACTTCATTATATCCAAAAGCTGCTACCCTGTGAACTAAGTTTTGTAATATTTAACACTGTGTACACCAAGAGCTCAGTTTGTCATCCAAAAGACTAGCTGGTTATACCAAAAGTAATGCCGTACAGTGTTGAATAAGAGTTTTACAATGTTTTTTTCTGCTTTCCGTTAGCGTTAGCTATACTAATTTACCCCACTTGGCAGTTTGCACTGCATCTCCCTCGCTGTGTTTGCTTGAGGAGGACCGTGTCATGACTGAGGTTAAAAGTTTAAAATCATGTGAATATCGTCTACTTTTCCATCGGGCTCAGGGCTGAGGGAAGTCAAGGAGCTTTCCCTGCTTTCCCAAGCAGAGCGTTCCCAAAGCCCCGCTGGCCAGGCCTGTGTCCAGCTCCCGCTCCATCAGCATGGCAGCCGAGCATGGGGGAAAGGCTGTGCCCCAAGGCAGCCGCATCCCGGTGCCCCTTTCACCCCACGCCACGTCAGAAACACACCAATGCCCAAAACGGGCAGCCTCAATGGAAGCTGTGCCATCACACCTGGGGTTGCTTAGGAAAGCAAGTTATTTCCACAGCAGCTGCTTTCTCCGTGGTGCTTTTAGCCCTGCAGCAGCTCCGGGGGGCAGCACAGGGGCTCACACTGAATGCGCCCCCTCATCTTTCCACCCCCATGAGCCGTCTGGCAACGGGAGACGCGGTTTCTCTGCCCGGGGGCGGCCTCCCACCCACCACGGGAACAAGCGGGGCTGCCCACACCCTGAGGCGAGTATCCGCCTCGGCTCCAAGCGCTCTGGCGCCGCCGGGCTTCATGGGGCGCCGCGGGCCGGGCACAGCGCGCAGCTGCCCGCCCGTTCGCTCGCAAAGATGGCGGCGGCGCGGGCCGGCGCGGAGCAGGAAGCGGGAGGGAGGCGCCATGTTGAGGCCGGCTGTGAAGGTAACGGCGCCTGCCCCGCTGCCGGGGTTATGCCGGGAGGAGGTAGTAACGCTGTATGTATCGCCGCGGGCAGTGGGAGGGAGGCGCGCAGCTCCCCCCCTCCTCCTCGGTGATGCCGGGGAGACGCTGCTCCGTGTCCTGGCGCTGGGGGTGAGGTCAGGAGGGGCGGCGGTGAGCGAGCGGTGCGGGGGGCTCCCCGCAGCGCCGTGAAATGGCGCCCCGCGGCCGGCGGGACTCCCGGTGCTAGCGCCGGCTCGGGCCTCGGGGGCCAGAGGGGAAGGGGAGCAGCGGTAAAAGCTCCCTGAGGAGCGAGCCAGCGTCCGGCCGGTGCGTCCGTGCTTGTTTCTCGTTCTGCCTTGGGTGTGCCACAGGTCTGAGGAGGGGCGACATTTCGCCCCTGAGCGATACAGCAGCGGGTCAGACTTAAGCTAGGTGGGTCTGAGGACGTGTGGGAGGAAGAGACCTGAGGGGGTTTTCATGAGGTATTTGGACAAAAAACCCACGGAGTTAGCGTACTCGTAGCATTGCTGAGGGGCATTTCGGAGCACAGCTACCGTGTGAACTGGCCCGCCTGTTTCATGGGAGCGATTGCTGGCTGATTTGCAGGCCCATCTCCGCCTGGTTTCTGGGGCCGGTGTGTGAGGTGCAGGTTACAGTGGTGTTGGTCAGCTGCTGGCATCCTGAGGCCGACTCCAAACCTCTTCCAGACAAACTATCATCTGCGGCAGGCTTCCATGTCAGTCAAGAATTCAGCTGCTGTCAGACAAATACGTACGGCTGGGCTCCTTCTCCCAGCTGTTGTAATTACCCTGATGATTTATATCATAACTGGCTGTAAGTCCCACTCACAGAAGAGGCTGACCTTGAAAATTGCAGGATGGATATCTGTGATGGTAGTAGTATGGGATTTTTTATGTATTTATGCTATTGGTCTCCATGCCACATTGATGTTTTGACATAAGTCAAACGCTGGCATAAATACAGAATGGAATTAGAGAGTTCACACTTCTCAATGTAGTATTTTTTTAGTAATTAAATATATAAAACTTCATTGCACATATATTTCACATCTTATTTCCACCTGTATGTCAGCTGTCATGATCAAGACTCTTAAAGGATTAGATGAGGTGTAGTTTCATATTTAAGTAATTTAAGTATTCACATTTTAGCGGAAGGAATTTTAGCAGACACGAGCAGTATAGATAGCCTTTGATTTGATACACTTTCTCTGTAGAGGGGTTAGGGACATATGTGCTCTTCTGCATACAAAGGATTTATTTTTAAAGGGAAAAAGTTATATCACTTTCTCAGGGAAAAACCTGTAAAAGAATGATAAAGCAATATCTAAGTATGTCCTGGACAATGGAATGACAAATAGAAGTAGTACTGAGCCAAGGCTTAACCAGAAACTGAACATTAAAGCAATAAAAAGGCTGTGTTCATCTGACAAATGATCAAAAACTCACAAAAGTTCATAAAACATGACTTTATTACTTACATGTTCCATTTTTATATTAATTTATCAGCCTAATTTGACAGTAAAAGACAGTGCAGACTGACCATTTAGTTTTGCTTCTTGTGTGCTAGAGTTGAAGTTTTTGCTAGCTCTGTATGAATAAGCATAATCTTTAAAACTATTTTGTCAAGGAAATGTATTCAAGAGAAAGAATTGTTTGTTCCTCTCCAAAGTGATTCATATTTTGCTTCTAAAGTATTAAGTGAAAAAATGTACTTTGAATAGATAAGTACATTTTTACTTGTTGATTTAGGCTCCTGTCAGCAAGTCAGTCTGCTTTCTTGGACTTCTGTGACAATGTAGAAGCTTACTGAAAGGAGGATAATAATAAATTCTTTTTGTTTTAAAATCTGTTACTGTTGGAAAAATACAAATATTAGGGAAAGAAGCAATCATTTCACAAAGTGCCAATAAAATAATTTCACACAGTGTAGTTTTGATTGGGTACTAAGGTAGGTGATGTCACATGAATGGTATTAGCATTTTCTACTTGTCCCAGGTTAAGCTTTGCTCTTCGTGACAGAGCCATGTTGGGAAAATGCCAAGTGTACTTGTAGCAAGCTTGGGTTTTCTGTGCAGATGATAAGCTGTACTCTTTAGTTTGCAAAAGACTGTTAATTTATAATCACAAAAAATATTGTATGATTTGTGAAAAATTGTGTGCAGCTCCCCAAAAAGCCTGAAGCCCTTGATAAACTTCACTCTAGTGGGTAGCTTAATTAGTGCAAAATGTGTGTGTCACAATCTGTGTCCTTACCATACCTGGGTAGCATTGATTCATGTCTGAATCATCTGCTTAAGTTTTTCAACACTGTTCTTTTCCTATGTGATTTGTCACTTGCGGCCAAAATGGTAGTTCATCTTTGAAAATGTGCACCCATGTGTCAAAAGCCTGACTTTTTGACCTGCTGGAAGCTCCAGCTAGTACCTCGTACTGGCAAGTAGTGGCAAGTGTCAGAGAAAAGGTATTCCTCTGCCAGCTTTGATAAGGCTTTGTCATAAAAACTTGGAAAAAACAGAGAGCCCCATGGAAAATTTGTGCGACCAAACTTGAAAGTGTGATTTTGAATGAAGCTAGTTAATACTGAAAAATCACCTGGTTGTAGATTAGAGAAATTGTGTTAAGTGTCTTCTTTATGTGAAATGGTGCCAATTTTAAAGCAAATAGAAACACGTGTTATTTATGCATAATTTCAAATGAAACTGTTGATGACATCACTCTGAACTGTATATGCATTTTATTATTGCCTTATTGAATCATAATGTATTAGAATGTATTGTGAATCTGTGTAGCTATCCTATTGTGGAAGAGATTAGCTAATATCTCCACTTGATAGTTGCACTCTGGAGCTTGTTAAAACTATTTTTTTTCTTTTTTTTTTTTAAGCTTAGAAGTATTTTATTTAAAAGGTCAACCACATAAATAGAAATAAAGATTTTAAATCACTGGAATAATGGATTACATGTAACGTTTTCAGGGTTTAAGGTGTTTGTCTAACTCAGATAACCAGTCAATTCAGTAGAAAAATTCACATGGGTAAGGCAGACAAGATACAGGAAAAGCTAAAATATCTTCCAGTTAGAATCAGTTTAATTCTAGACTAAATTATTGAAAGAAACAGCACAGTAACATCTCTGCTGGGCTGGGATGTGTGTGTCCGCTGTAACATCAGCTGGAACTTATAGAACTCCAAATAGCTGTAGCTGTTCAATTCTTAAAGAATTTTTTCAATATTTCTTGCTGTGAGACAATTTAGAAGGGTTATTCGTTTGGTGCAGCTGTAATGTTTTGAGTCTTTTCCTGAGCTCCATCTTGTATACTGAGGTCAAACGAAGCCAGTGGCTAAGCAGTCTGGTAAGGGCAACAGCTTTTCCTATCTCATTAAATCCATGCATGTTTGTTTGATCTTATTAGAAAAATGTGCTGACAACTCTACTTTGGGGTTGATCCCTGAGGCTTGATAACCTCATTATGCAGTCTATTGATTTTTTTTCTAATTATTTTTTTAAAGGAAATAAGAATTCTGTTTTAATTAAAAACGGGAGAGAAGCAACTCCAAATCAGGATTAAAAATTTGCCCTGTAAATAGCCTACTGTGTGCATCTTCACACGAATGCAGCGTACTCTGACCTCTCTCCCCTGCAAACTCCCTCTCTTGGGGAGAAAGCTGTGGGAGAATGGTTCCAGTGCGGGAAGCACAGGCTAGAGACCGTATAGCTCCAGGATAGTTAAGAATACTATAGTTCAAGCAGTCACTGATGTAAAATACACAGAACAAAGCTATTGCTCTATCAGACTACTTTCCGTTATGCGCGAACTCTTATCACAGATGTTGTCCTGGAAAATTTCTTGAAACAATGTTTTACATAGTATTCTTACTTAATTTTCCTTTTCTTGCTCACTGTGGCTCACAGAGCCACTGTGACTCTCTTGGTCAGTGAGGTGTCAGTGGTCATGCGCTTCTGGCCATAGCACTGCTGTATTTTTCTCAGTTATGATTGTATTAACTTAGCTTTGTTCACATGGCTATTCTTCAAAGATGAATTTCTGTATAGTTCAGAAATTTATAGGGGTGGGAGGCAGTCCTGCTGAGAGGCAGGAAGAGCTCTGATTTTTGCCAAGATGGAGTAAAAGCCCTGGAAAATGATTTCTTGGTGACGACTTTGATATCCGCTCTCCCACTGTAGATAGGATGAAGGAATGTTTTTGGGTCTGGAGGCTGGCTGTGAGAATTCTCTGATTTTCTCTTAGGCTCTGAGTTTAAAATAGCAGTTGATCATTTTCATTGTCTATATGGAATTTCAGTTGCCCGAAGCACGAATCTGGTGCTGTACCATTAACCACGGTTTTGGCAGAAAATTTATTACACTGTTAGAAGTACTTGGCTTCTGATCTTTATCTTGGCTGTAGTCTGGATTTTCTTCTGATTACATAGAATTCCTTGGAGAAGAAAAATCATCTATATCTGAGGTTGGGATGAAGGAGAAGACGACTGGTGTTCAGCCTTGTCTACCCTTCCAAGGCATCCGCACTTACTTGAATGCATTCTGAGTTTATCTTGGCTTATCAGTGGGAGTTAGCTGCGCTAAGGCAAAATAGGCTATGGCTTTGACTGCATAAGGCATATAGCAGAGACAAGGCATTTACCCTGAAATGGTTTTGGAGAAGGCAGTCTTTTTCCCCGGGGCTGGCTTTGCTTGCAGTTGACAGCAATTGTCCCAGGCCGGGATTTTTGTTTGTTTGTTTTCTCATGCTTAGTCATTTTACTGTTTATAAAAAGTTCTGATTCAACTTGTTATTATTACAGGATGACCATATTTTAAACTTGAGGTACCTGATCTTTTTTCTGTAGGAGCAAACTGACTTACAAGATTTTTACTGATCACCATCATTTGTTCTTGTATACACAAGTGACTCGATATACTGTGCAGTCAGTGTGAGAGCTCCCAATGATTTGGCAAGACAGTACCTCATCAGTATTACAGAGTCTCATCGTAAATACAAATCAATCTCTACCTTGTAACCTTCAATAGACACTTGGAATTCAAGTGGACATTCTCATGCATTGCTGAAGTTAACCAGGATGGAAATGCCTTGTGTAGTTAGAATCACAGAATGGTTTGGATTGGAAGGGACCTTAAAGATCATCTAGTTCCAACCCCCCTGCCCTGGACAGGGACACCTCCCACTAGACCAGGTTGCTTAAAGCCCCATCCGTCCTGGTCTTGAACACTTCCAGGGATGGGACATCCATAACCTCCCCAGGCAACCTGTTCCAGTGCCTCACCACCCTCACAGTAAAGAATTTCTTCCTAATATCCAATCTAAATTTACCATCCTTCAGTTTGAAACCGTTACTCCTTGTCCTATCATTACACTCCCTGATAAAGAGTCCCTCCCCATCTTTCCTGTAAGCCCCCTTTAGGTACTGAAAGGCTGCTATAACATCTCCCCGGAGCCTTCTCTTCTCCAGGCTGTAGTTGTAGGAGGGATCACAGAATCACAGAATGGTAGGGGTTGGAAGGAACTTCTGGAGATCATCTAGTCCAACCCCTCTGCCAGAGCAGGGTCACCCAGAGCAGGTTGCACAGGAACGCGTCCACGCAGGTTTTGAATGTCTCCAGAGACAGAGACTCCACCACCTCTCTGGGCAGCCTGTTCCAGTGCTCTGCCACCCTCAAAGTAAAGAAGTTCCTCCTCATGTTTAGGTGGAACTTCCTATGTTCAGCTTTGTGCCCGTTACCTCTTGTCCTGTCGCTCGGCACCGCTGAAAAGAGCCTGGCCCCATCCTCCTGACACCCACCCTTTAGGTATTTATAAGCGTTGATAAGGTCCCCCCTCAGTCTTTTTTTTTCCAGACTGAAGAGACCCAAATCCCTCAACCTTTCTTCCTAAGAGAGGTGTTCCAGTCCCCTAATCATCTTTGTAGCCCTTTGCTGCACCCTCTCCAGCAGTTCCCTGTCCCTCTTGAACTGGGGAGCCCAGAACTGGACACAGTGCTCCAGGTGCGGCCTCACCAAGGCAGAGAAGAGGGGGAGGATGACCTCCCTCGACCTGCTGGCCACACTCTTCTTGATGCACCCCAGGATGCCATTGGCCTTCTTGGCCACAAGGGCACATTGCTGGCTCATGGTCACCCTGTTGTCCACCAGGACTCCCAGGTCTCTTTCCACAGAGCTGCTCTCCAGCAGGTCAGCCCCCAACCTGTCCTGGGCATGGGGTTATTCCTCCCCAGGTGCAGCACCCTACACTTGCCCTTGTTGAATTTCGTAAGGTTTCTCTCTGCCCAGCTCTCCAGCCTGTCTAGGTCTCTCTGTGTGGTGGCACAGCCTTCTGGTGTGTCAGCCACCCCCCCCAGCTTTGTGTCATCGGCAAACTTGCTGAGGGTGCACTCTGTCCCCTCATCCGGGTCATTGATGAATATATTGAAGAGGACTGGACCCAGTACCGACTCCTGGGGAACACCACTGGTCGCTGACCTCCAACTAGACTTTGTGCCCCTAAAATGAGGGGATGAGGATGTTTATTTTGTACTGCACTAAACTGTGACACTATTGTTTGTACTTTTGTTCTTGCATCTCTACAATAACAAAAACGCATGATACATTTCATAACTTAAGAAAAAAAATCCATTTTCTTAGATTTCTTACCTCTTGGAACAGCAGAATAGTGCTGACTGAGTATGGTTCAATTAATTTTCCAACTCTTTGTTCAGCAGCATTTCTCAAATAGCATTAAATCAGGTAGAAACGTGGGCAAATTCCAAATCTAAAAAATGTTGAATGAAAAAGCAATGTACAGGACAATGACTGCTTAAGGGATGCACCCTTTCCCTCCTGTCTGTATCCCAGCACCTTTGGACTTACAGGGGTTGGGTTTTTTGCCAAATTTTGGCAAATAGGTACTCTAAAAATGTGAAGTTTTCTAAAGGTCATAGGGAAATTGTTTTATCTTTTTTTCTTAACAGGCTGGAATATCTCATTATCCATCATTATGCACATTTCACAAGAGTTAATGGGTTTGCTATGCCACAGCTCCCTCAAGTGGTGAAATAATTTCCCATTTGGAATTGCAGCTTGGTTTCTGTTCTCTTCAGAAAGTTACGACGCTTCTCGAACTTCCCCCCCCCCCCCCAAATGTTTAACGTTATGAACAGCTGCTTATAAGTGGGGTTATCAGAGAAGTAGAGCTGTGAGTTAAAGGTTGTGATCGTGATCTTTGTTCTGCAGCTGACCTGTTGAACCAGCTTGGGCAGGTCGTTTGGCCCTGTAAGCCTCGCTTCTGTCATCTGAGATCTAGAGAGAATGATAAATATTTGTAGGGTACCTGGAGTACTTTTAATGCCTAATAATTCTTTCTAAAAGTAACTCCTATTTCAATCAATGATTTTGCTTATCTGGCATAGCAGAAAACTGAAAAATCCTTTGTCTGTCAGTCAGATATCTGGCAGCTGTCTCAGGTATCACAGACTTCCACTGTTCTTTCTACAATGTAACAAAATAAAGCATACTCATACCTGGTGGTTTTGCCATCATTCCACAAACAGCAACACCCTGATTTACAGCAGAAACATCAGAGTTCAAAGGAATAGGAACCTGAGCAGGAAAGAACTCAGGTTTGCTATGGTTAGGTTCCCGGTGAACTTTGCCTAGAAAATATACTCCAGTATTACCACTGCATCAGCAATTTCTTGTTTCTCCCTTTAAGCACATGAAAAACATGTTTTGTACAGTTGTCTGAGGAAATCCAGTCGATATGAAATGCTACACAGGATTCACAGTATTAAAGAATAGCTCTGCCTCATCCTTTGAACGAAGTCAGCAGTAGTAAAATGAACCATTTCTTAGCCATACATGTTCTTTCTAAGTTCAGGAATCTCTGTTTAATTTCTGATCCTGTAAAATAATGGTCTCTGTCAACCTTGGTGATAAATCCAGTCCTTGCTTGATTTATAGGGCAACAAATGCACAAACAACTTGTACCTGTTGAGGAAAGCATTCCCGTAGAAGTGATTTTTTTTTTTTTTTTTTTTTACTTAAATGTGCGCCTTGTCTGTAGTACTGTCTTTGCATGTCCATAGTCCTTAGTACTAAAACCCACATACTTTACACTAAATCTTGAGAATTCAAGAAGTCGTCTTGCATTTGGATAAGTATATTCTATGGTATATATAGCATAATATATACATACATAGGTACAAGATCTGTTAGGTGGTTGAACTTCCAAAATTATTTTACAATCATTGTTCATGTTTTGACGTCCGTATTATGTATTCAGTTTGTTTATTTAACTGCTGCCATAACATTTAGGTACTCGAATGTAATGTTGCATAAACTTGAAAAAGTCAATGCATGACTAAGATGACCTTGAAATTTCTAATAATTTAATTTATTGCCTTAGCACATGCATGGAGAAAGTCCTAAGGTAGGACGTATATATGTATACACAATCATGATTGGATTAAATAACCTTTTTCTGTATCTGGTAGAGGGTTAAAAAAAATAAAACAGGTTGTCTTAGATCTGCCTATTAGAAAAAAAGCATTTTAGTGTGGGGTGATGAGTTAACAGATGTCAGCTCCTTCTCAGCAGCTGTAGGTGTCCAGTAAGTGTAAGGTAAGTCCCTGTGAGTGTGTTGCAGAATGGCTGCGTTCTCGCTGCAGATGCCAACATGTGGGCTCCAGCTCCCCTCAGAGGCTTTGTGTTAGTCACCCCAGCTGTCAATGCCTACTCATAGCTATGGAGCTGAAAGAGTCTTTTTCAGCCATATAATTTCGTGTGTGAGATTCACCACAGAAACAGGCATGTCTTCACCTTGACACCCTGGTGGGCTGCCTAGGGTCATGTCGGTAACCATGAGCCCGGACAACTACCATAAAGCAGACGATATCCACAAACTTTATGCACCGTTTCTTATTTATGCACCATTTCTTATGTATGGATCCTCAGTCTGCTGTATTAGAGACGAAACTTTCTGGGAAGCCTAGTCCTCAATGAAAGATCAACCTCACCTTTGTTGCAGGGTCAAAGTATATTCGTGGACAAATTATCAGCAGAGCACCTTGTCTGTAGTAGTTTCTTTGCATGTCCATAGTCCTTAGTACTAAAACCTGCATACTTTACACTAAATCTTGAGAATTCAAGAAGTCATATTGCATTTGGATAAGTATATTTTATGGTATGTGTAGCATAGTACAATACATACATAGATAGGTACAAGAACTGAAGAAAATTACATTTGAAGTGGAGTATGTTGGAAGGAGCAGAACTGATTCTAAGGCATAGAGCACTCATACCGGTTGAGCGTACAACTGTGTCGCCAGCTCTGCCCTAGATTACGTGAAAAAACAGTAAATGCCAGCAGGTCATCATTTTCTAATGTCAGCTACTTGGTGTTTGGGAGACAGGGAACCATCCTGCTGTAGTGATGGCCGCCTACGTAAGAAAACACCTCTTTGTACTCTCACAGTGTCTTGTGTTCCGGCAGCAGAACAGATGCCAGGATGCAGTCATGTGTGCTGATTTTCAGTATAACAATGCGTAAGAGTTCAACTTCTGCATTTGAAAAATGCATTCTATTTCTCTGATTCTGAAACTTCTTGAGTAGTAAATCAGTTTCTGTGATAGCCATTATTGAGCTTTTGCAGGACTTCAAAATGTCAGACAAGAACAAGCTCGTTAAATACAGATTAAGTGAATGCAGAGATCATTCACTGTGGAGGTCAGGTTGGTTTTGTGGTTCAGGATGATAGAAACAGGTGAAGGTTTATGCTCTTTTGCTCTCTATCTCTCTCTGTCCTTTTGTTTTGTAGAGCTCTAAGGCTGTACCTAAAATTTGAACTTCTTTCTGTCATGCAGAAAAGTTAGCTGGGCTGGCGGTCATAGAAAGCAACAGAGCGTGCAAATTACCCAGCTGTATCATTTGTCCCTTCTCTCCCCCATTCTCAGGAGATTTCATCATGGAAACAGGGATGGTGCAAGAAATCTGCTTATGAGTTCCTTTAAACGTCGACATGTGTAGCTAGCCTTGTAGCAGTCTCTATCAGGCAGATTACATTTTCTAGAGTAGAATCAGGATGTGTGCAACTTCAGACAAACACTGGTTTTGTGCCCAAATTTAGAAGACTAACTCCTAAGAAAAGAGGAACAGTTAATACTCACAGCACACCATTCATTTCTGCATTCTACATTTAATTTTCCATTTCAGCAAACAGGACAATACTGTGTGTAAACTCTTTTTGTATGTAAGTTTGCACATAGCAACGCACTGACCATTTTTTGATCAAAGGGCTTGATAAGGAGGAATCAAAAAGAAATCTTACTCAAATCATGAGACTTTGCATTCTAAAATCCCCTTTTTTCTTTTCATTTAATGCATCAGAATAAATGGGAGCATACTTTAATAATGCTACAGCTGTAAGAAAATAGGTACCTTTTAGGATATCAAGCGATGTGTCTTAGGAACTTCCAAAAATAGCAGTTAGGCGTTTGTAGATGTCAGTGTTTTGAAACTGTTTTGCAGGTGTCACTCTTTTTGAGTTGCCCTGCCTTGATAGGCAAACTGTAATGTGATGCCAGAGCTTGCAAGGGAAAGGGCAGTGGTGAGGACCTCAGTTAAAAGTTTACTAGTCTGATTTGCTTCTCTGTTAGCAGCTATAAAGAGAAACTTTTGGAAGAGACATAACATGTGATCTCTTGCATAGCAAGTGAAAGGTTGAGGGTCATATAGGAACCAGGATGGCATTTTGGGCTTAAGATCCACCAAGTTAGGTCAGGCTCACTTACTTAAACTTGCTGCAGAGTAATCCCAAATCTTTGCTTTGCAGCTGCCAATAAAATGTGTTCAGTTACTGTTCAGTAATTGAAGAAATCCCTAATACCAAGTTATGGTGACATATAAAAGTTCCTTAAAAGGCCTGAAAACTCTGACATCTCCACCAGGTACTTGAAAAAGTTATTTACAGGTACTTGAAAAAGTTATTTAGGCCAGTGGTTTTGGTCAGATACCATGTCCACATTAGCTGGTTAATTTTATTCTTTTGAAGTAACAAAGGCTTGAGGAAAAAGTCTGAAATGAAAAAAACCACAATTCACAGGTTATCTCATCTGTCTGGTATAGAAGCCAATATTAACTAAAACAATGTGAGTGTGCAAGTTTTCTTAAACTTTCTAACTTTGTGTTTTATGGGTCATTCTTAATACATATATCTGATTCGTGGCAAAACCAAACAAATTTGTGAAAAACATAGCTGGGCTGCACATTGTTCCCTGCTCCAAATTAGTCTTCTAATGCCAAAACCTAAATATTTGAACGGAAGGGTTTGTTATGAGAAACCGAGTGGAAACTTGCAGATTTTACTAAAAACAAAACCACAGATAGCCAGACATCTCAGCATTTATTATAAGGATTTGTGCAATAAAATCTCAGTAAGTTAGGGTATAGCTGCAGGAATGACTGTTTAAAAAAAAAAAAAAAAAACAAAACCAACCAAACACACAACCCCCAAAAGAAGCAACTTGTACTGAGTTCATTTGTAGTCAGATGCTTGAAAACTGTGAAAAACGGAAAAAGAGCTTTAAATACAGGCTCCCAAAAGTTGAGACATAAGTCGGTTTTTCTGAGGAGGGTTATTTTGTGAATGCATTCCGGAAAGATGACAGCAATGATCTCCCTGGGTTTGGAGTCTTGCAGTAAACTTCCATGTCATTGCAACTTTCAGACTAAATTGCCTTTGGAGATTATTGTGAAGCTATTACAGAATTTATTCAACAGTATGAGATCATTATGTTATTCAAATACCTGTTATAGCAGAAGATCCCAGACGTTTACATTTCTGAGACAGAAAAATAAACTGATTTTCTGAAAACAGCATTCTTATTAAATTCAATTTGTTGACACCAATACTTTAAAAACCCTACTAATATTTTTATTGTTTTTTCTGTATGTGTGAGGAGGTGGAGATACGTTGCCTATAAAGCCTCCTTTTTATTTTTTGCAAAGCGTATTGTTTGATAACAGTGTCTAGATTTTAAACATCAGCGGGTGATCATCTGGTGTTTTTGGTGAAAAATGCTGAATTTCAGAACCTGTTCATTCTTGGTAGCCCAGCTGTACTAGAGTCTGCTAATGCGCAAACGCTGCAAAGTCTACCTGTAATCTCATACAGCGGAGCGGTTGTGTACTTACCTACTTTCTTGTAGTAGTTGAGAATCTCCCTGTGAACTTCTGTTGTGTTGTGCATGCGTAGAAAAACAAGTGTGACAAACATTTTTATTATGCTAGCAGTGTCTTTGTTAGTGTGGTTTTTGGCAAGACACTGTGCTTTTCCTTAAAAATTAGTGTCATGCCCTACTTTGTAAATTGTTAACCCTACCCCAGTAGAAGGCCCTGTGGGCTCTCCTTGCTGCCAGTATTTTCCTTGCATGAGTTAGACTAGCATGCCCACTTGCATTTTTCCAGGACCCAGGCTCCTCTTCATTTTGAGCTTGTTCCGCTAACTTTACTGTACACCATTTCAAGAAAAAGCTGGCAAAACCAGTGAAGTATACAAATAAAATAGGGTAATACAACATAAAATAAAAATAGAGCCTTGTGAGAATGTGCAGAAAATGGATTAATGTCATAACTGCAATAGATGATAAACATTTTTTCGCTTTCAGGTTTAAAAATGTTGGACCAGAAAAATATTGTACACAGAGCCCATTGTATTGAAAAGCTACTGTCTGAGAACAATTTCCAAGATATTGAGGATCATCTTAAAGAACTTGAAGATGTTAATATGACTATAGAATATCTTCAGGGAACAGAAGTCGCCAAGGCTGTATATAGAGTACTCAAGAGCTGCCCTTCTGCAGAATTGAAAAAGAGAGCAAAGCAGTTATTATCAAGGTGGAAAGGACTTTACAAGAATAACTGTGTGCACTCAATAGGAGTTAAAAAGTCAATTTCTGTGTATGCAAAAGAGGAAATTGAACATCTCAGTGTGGTTCCTAGAGAGCAGTCACCATCTGAAGGACCACGTCAGCAGGAAGCATTAGAAGCTACTAGTTCTAAAATTTTGATCCCATTGCAAACTGTTAAAAACTTCGTATGTAACGACACAGAAGGCAGCATGAATCAACTTTCTGCTTTTGAGGAACAACACACTGATAATGAAGGTTCTAAACCTCTTTTTAATGAAGGAAGTCTGCAGCAGGATCCGATGAGAGCTCTGAGGTGTAAATGTACGAATCTTCTTTATAAAGCTTTGACTGGTTCTGCCAAAGATGAGGAAGAATCTGATAAATGGCTAGAGCTAGCTAAAGAAATCGAAGAACACATTTTTGCTCTTCATGCTAAAAGTGACAAAAAGTATAAAAATTGCATCAGAAGCAAAATCTCTAACCTGAAGAACCCTAAAAGTTGCCACTTAAAAGACAACCTTCTTTTGGGGGTGTTGAGTCCAAAGGCTTTTGCTGAGATGACAGTGATGGAAATGGCCAGTGATGAACTGAAACAGCTCAGGGCTCTGTACACAGAATCATCTGTTCTGGAACATCAGCTTCCACAAGTTATTAATGGGACACAGACAAACAAAATAAAGTGTAAGCGCTGTGAAAAATTTGATTGCACTGTCACTATGATTGCCAGAGGAACTCTCTTTCTTCCAGGTTGGGTGCGAAACACAAATCCAGATGAACAAATGTTGACTTACGTTATTTGTAATGAATGTGGAGAACAGTGGTATCACAGCAGATGGATTTGTTTGTAACACTAGCCCTCTTTAGGGGGCTAGATCCGAGAAGGTATCTCTGTTGAAACTGCACAATTTAAAATTTTGTATTAATATCATGTAGATGCTGCCACTAAAAAGTGCAAAATCAGTTTTTAAGAATTGCTAAGTTATTTATGAAGATTAATTGAATAAATCTATGTGGTTTTAAGTAACGTCAGTATGTAAAGAAATAAAAGAAAAAAGGGAAAAAATAATAACGATGTGTCTGAGAGAGGAATATTCACTAGTAAATCCATTAAAAATATTCCAAGTGCTGCAGTTTTTTTCCCCAAGGTACTGAGTACTTGGAATTTTTGTTATCTTCAGCAGGAGTTTTCTCACAGAACATAAGTTTTGTTCACAGTAAACAAACTGTTTCCAAAACTGCAGTTCACATACTTGCGTGCATTGCAAAATGTTCAGCATGGGCTCACTCCTTAATTAAATCACTTTTTGCAAGTAAATGTTAGGTTATTTATTTGGTTTGAGAGGTAATGCCAAGAAGGAAAAAATTAATGAATTGTAGAGTGCAAAACAGGGAGAATGCAGCTTGCAAATGAAAGCAAAAATGAAATTCTGTTTTAGCTTTTTATAGCTACTGGGAGGAAAATATGACTTGTGACAATCTACCAGTTTGCAGTTCACATTTACAGTGTAAGATGGTGCGCCGTGCAACTTTAAGAAATTAATGCAAGATCAGAAAATGATTTATTTCAGAAAGTTATGCAAATACATTACTAAACTTGTCTTTATTTAATAAATAAAGGTATGATGTTAATAGGAGTTAATAACTTTCTGAATAGATAACCTCTCTTGAACTTGGACATCTGTCCTGAACTGAGTAAAATAGTATTATTATGTAGTGCAAATTAACCAGAAAAAATGAATAGAAGGGAATCAAATAGCTAAAGTTTTTATACATGCTTTTGTTTAAGAGTCAACAGCATTCCTACTGGCTGCATACTAGAAGCACTCATTTATCAAAAAATATCACTTTAGCATTCTTCTCTCTCAAGTATTAGCCCTGGTTGGGTTTTTTTCTGGAAAAGTTAAAATTGCTTCAAAATCGGCTATATGAATACTTTGAATGGAGTGTATATCAGAAGTCAGGGAGATGTTTCTTTTCTGAACTGGGAGAACCACCCCAGTCCAGGTATCTTTCACAGCTGTCTGTTGGCCTATAGAAGACTACGTTCATACTGTGTGTCCCTATTTTGGTTGCTTTGCTGTTTTTGAGTTACTGTAAATGTTTGAATGAGAGGGAATGGGTCTTGCATTGACTCCTAATTTTCTGAGCATGTGAGCGTGTCGGCTCATGGACCAAAGGAAATGCAGTGAAGATTAAGTCTGCCCTGCCTTAGAGGTTAGGTTCTTGCAGCAAAGCAGTAGTACTGTTTGGAAACAAACTTCATAATGAGTTTCCTTATTGGACTATGGAGGAGATGGTGAAATAGGTCAATAAGTTGCCAGAAGTCATGCATTAGGCACAGAGGAAAGTGTTTTCTTGCACCCTATTGTATAAACACAATAAAACTGCATACCTGGCGTTGATGGAGATCTCTTTTACAAATGCACAATGGGCATTTTGTAGTTCAAGGCAAAAGATGCATCGGCTGAGCAGAGAAACCTGATATTTGCTGGGGGAATTAAAGACAGTTCCTGCTCCCATCTAGTCCTAACACAGCTGAGGCTGGTCAACTGCTCTGGGCTAAGGCACTGCCATGAAGCTCCATGGCCTGTCAGAGAAAGGAGTTGGGGGCATGAGATGAGAAAATAGCTGTCAGTGAACTAAAAGCCAGCCAGGACTGAAAATAGAATGGAAGACAGGCCTTTATCTGTATATGGTGAAAACGGTATGTAACCTGATGTTACAGAAAGACACTTACTATTACTGTATCGGGAAAAAAAAAATCAAGAAAAATCGTTTCCATTCTGTGAAGTTTCATAGAATCATAGAATGTGTTGGGTTGAAAGGGACCTTTAAAGGCCATCTAGTCCAACCCCCCTGCAGTAAGCAGGGACATCTTCAACTCGATCAGGTTGCTCAGAGCCTCATCAAGCCTGGCCTCGAATGTCTCCAGGGATGGGGCCTCCACCACCTCTCTGGGCAACCTGTGCCAGTGTCTCACCACCCTCATTGTAAAGAACCTCTTCCTAATGTCTAAAGGAAGGAGAGGCTCACGCCGGCAGGGCTGGGCACTGGCCATGATGCAACCTACCCTGCTCTAGTTTAAAACCATTGCCCCTCGTCCTGTCGCTACATGCCCTTGCAAACAGCCCCTCCACAGCTTTCCTGTAGGCCCCCTTCAGGTACTGGAAGGCTGCTGTAAGGTCTCCCTGGAGCCTTCTCTTCTCCAGGCTGAACAACCCCAACTCTCTCAGCCTGTCTTCATAGGAGAGGTGCTCCAGGCCTTTGATCATCTTCATGGCACTCCTCTGGACCCGCTCCAACAGGTCCATGTCCTTCTTGGGCTGAGGATTCCAGAGCTGGACACAATACTCCAGGTGGGGTCTCAGGAGAGCAGAGTAGAGGGGGAGAATCCCCTCTCTGGATCTGCTGGCCACGGTTCTTTTGATGCAGCCCAGGATGCGATTGGCCTCTGGGCTGCAAGTGCACATTGTTGGCTCATGTCCAGCTTTTCATCCACCACTTAACTTTCAGTGGTGTGATTTACTGTGGCATTACCTAGACTTTTGTCATGTGAAAATGTGTGTTTGAGTAGAATTGCACTGATATGAAACAAAGCATTAGGCCAGACCCCCAGTGTTAACTGCGTAACCACTCAGTGTCTGACCTTCGTTCCCAGCCCTTACCCACGTGCTGGAATTGACGCTTACAAGTAGTCCTGCTTGTTTAATGCAGGAAGTACTTCTGTGCAAAGTATTAGTTTTAGCTTTCAATAAAACCATAGGAAAGCAAACACTTCTGTGTTACTGGTTCACAGTAAGCGCAGAGTTATGTGCTGTTGTTTTGGAGGTCATGGTCCTGTTGAGGAGAGCTGTATGCCAGCACTGTGCAGTGTCAGAACACTGTGTAGCAGGAGACTTTATTTTAGTGGTGAACAACAGGCACTTATAAATAATTTCTGCCTGCAGATGGTTTTGAAGCCTTTCCAGTAATCTACAGCTCATCCAACATTTGTCTTGGCGAAGGGAAATGCTACAAGGTATGGCTGGTGCTTTTGATAGAATACATTTCAAGGGTAAAATTTGTAGCCATAATACTGGCTACATTTGTGACGTAACGTGTAAGATAATTTTCTTTTGAACTGACCATCACTAAACGTATAGTGCTAAGCTCTACGCCCCAACATGGCTGGGATTTTCTACAGATCCATATTTGCTGAGCAGCTAAGAAAATTTAAACAGTGGGTATCTTAAAACTTTTTCAAACCATTGAGCAAGCCTGCAAGAATAATGAAGCAGATGCAGATCTGAGTGAGCCATACCTGCAGCAACAAGAGCGTCATTTGGTTTTAGTCTTTCATATCTTGCCCTTTCTTCTGAGATGTGGAAATAATGAAATCCACTTACAGCTGCAGCTTAGAGTACAGAAACAACTGTCAGTAACTACAAATAGTCAAAAAATGGATTGTAACCATGCCCATTTTACAACTGTCCCTTAACTTTCTTCTGTCTGTTTCAAACCAAGAGCAGTCAGAACTCTTAGGGCAAGTCCTTGGTACCCTCACAGCTGTAAACTCAGCATTTTAAAGTCGTTTTCCACGGTAATACATTGTGAAGAGGCATTCCTCCATTGCCTTCCTTCCCCATAACAATTGAACTTGGGAGCAGGCTTTGTAACAAATCCAGTTCGAGCTAGACGTTAAAAGATGAGAATGTATTTGTAAATTTTGTGAAGTCCAGTAATCATAAAAAGAATTTCTGTTCTTACTGAAAGAGATGGAGCCCTTACGTTTTTATTCAGGAGGTACCTAGTCTAAGCTGCCTGTTAAACACGCGCATAGTTGCTAGGTTGTTAGTATTACCTAAAAGCCAGGCACAAGATAGGCTGCTGCTTGTCCAGATAGTAGTCTGGGACAAGGAGGAGAAAAATACTGGCAGGAAGGAGCAGAAAGTATTGGGAACTGGGGAGAGTGAACTGGGCCCATTGTAAGTATGTGGAGGACACAAATTTATAGGAAATGGGGCTTTCACCAGGGCTGGTGAAAGAGCTCATCTAGGTTTGGTTTGATTTTATGCCTAGTTCATGCTGATAAACATGCTGCCAGCAACTTCAGATTTAACAGCGGAACTGCATACAAAATCACAAATTATTGTATTGCCTTCTTGATCATTTTATGCCCTTGGTTATTTTCATCTAGCACCCTTCATTACCACTTTGGCCATTTTTCCACCTGTGTTTGTATCCAATCCTCGTTACTTGGCAGGTTTAGCAGAAAGCAGATATCGTGTAGCGTCACGTGCCACTATATATCAGCACAGTGTACAGACATGAAGTGCCAAATACCAGAGACAGTCATTCAAGTAAACCATTGCTCTTATTTAAAAAGGTGTGGTCGTAGTTTCACTAAGTGAAATACTGCTCCGGGACGCAGTTTGTCAATAGGTTATATTGTCCCTACCCAGATTGTGTAACTGCGCAGGCTCAAAATGTTTGACGGGATAAGATTATATGCTTTGGCTCAAAATGGCTCTAAAAAGTCAACTTGCAAGTACACAGCCTACGTGCCAGCAGGAGGGTCTAGATTACTGGAGGACAGGGAATATCAGAGTCCAGAAACAAAAACAAAAGGAAAGCTTTGAAAAGTGAGATTCTTTTATGTTGTTGAAGTCATCTTTTTTTGGTTTGTTCCAGATGGGAAAAAGAGCTCTTAACTTTTTTTTAAGTAGAGACAATTAATTTTAGTGTGATGTTTAGCATATCCATGATGCTATTCCACAAAGGAGCATGACATTAGAGGTGATCCGCACAGACACAGGACAAGTGTACACCAAGTAAGGCTAAAGTCTGTATTTGATTTCCTGGGTTTTCCAGAGATCCTGTAAATTCAGCTGCTTCTTGAGTCCTATGATTTAATAGTAGCAATCAGGTCTCAAACATTGAATGCACTCAAAGCTCAAGCAGCCTGTAGCTGCAGAACTTGTAATATGTGTCTTAAGACGATGAGTGGTCAATCAGCAATGAATTTCACACAACTTTAAATGTAAAAGCAAAGACATTGTTCTGAGAAGTGCTCTATCAATTGGAGTCTATGTTGGTCCCTTAACAGTGACAAAACTCCATCTGGTTCCTGGAGATCCACTGCGGGATCCATTTCATTCCATTCTGTTGAGGGCCTTCTGGATCTCCTTCATAACCCTCTTACTGTAGCACTTTTCAGGGAGGTACTCAGCTGCCACTTGTTGTTTATAACTCTTTCTTCCTTTCCAAGCCAAAAGGAAATTTGTGCTGTTTATTGTTTATTTAAAATGTGTTCCTTTCAGTCTGCTGCGCTATGTACATTTGTTACTAAAGCCAAGATCTGCAACTCTTTAAACAAAAAAAGAACTGCTCTTTTTCTGGCAAAAAGAAAAGTTACCGGGTAAAAGGCTGTGATTATGGAGCAAATATGTTCAATTACAGTCCTTCAGGAAATCTTCAGCGTTCACTGAGCGCCTTGAAGATAAGGAAAGAAACAAGAGCACTTTGATAATTTCTTGGATTGCTTGGGGGCTGGCTTGCTGCATTCTGGTATTAGCAGAGACATAAAGCAGGTGACTTCATATCCTCTTATTTTGTACTGCTGTAATTCAGCCAGGAGGTGACAAAGTCGTGGTTTATTGAGGCCATGTCATCACTTGCCAGGATGAGACAAAGTCTCCTTGCCAAATACAGACGGTAGAAAGCATTATTCACAAGCTCTATTATATGAGAGCTTTGCTGAGACACAACTTTCTCATATACACACACATACAAAAAATGCCCTTTATTTGCCACTGGGAGGTTATTTGCACCGTTTGCTAGCATGTGACCTAACGACAATTCTCTCTTCGTGAATACAGCTCTGTGAATAAAATCCTCAAGGTGCAAGGTCAGCTTTCAGATGAACGTGCCAGTGAGGGAACAGCAAGGGTGGGTTGCTGTGCAAGAGGAGGCAAGCCAGGAGCAGAGGGTGGGTGACAAGAAGCACAGGGACAGTGCCTTGGGTCACCGTCCCACAGCACCCAAACAAGAAGAGCAGGGCAGGTCTGGTGACAAGGGTTAGACAAAACTCCAGTGAGAACCAGACAAGTCCATGGGGAGGAGGCCGTGCCAAGGTGGGGCTGGTCTTGAATGGAGATCAGGGCATGAGCTGGGGTGCAGGACCAGGACCACCAAGACAAAAAGTGGCTCCTGCTGTCAGGGGGACCCCTGTGGCGGCCACCCCCACCGGCACTGCCCCAGCCCTGCTCACCAGAGCTGGGAGGGTGAGGCAGTGGCCTCGGTAGCTGTGAGCCCACAGCACCCATGGCCAGGACTCTGCACTCTCTGCAGAATGTAAAACGGGAGTGGTTTTGGTGTACGTGTTTCAAACCACATCTTTGCTGGGCATTTTCTTCTGTCTCTTCCTAAGAACTGGGGGGTATACTTCATGTGACCAGCCCTATCAGTGGCATTATTTCTTCTATGGTTTTTGATCATTCTACAGCAACTATTGGTTTTGTTATATACATAAATAATAGTAACATGGTGGATGCAAGGGAAAAGGGCCTTCAGTTCATGGTCCTCAAGCATGCATGGGTGTGTTTCAACCATAGAGCAACTCTATTAATACTCTATTATGCCTCCAAAATCATAAGCGTAATAGGCCATGGTTACAGCATGGTGCTTTTCTATTTTCTTTTATGTTCCCGTGTAAAAGAAATAAAAATACATCTTGTATCAGAAGTTTAAGAATTTTGTTTCTAACTAGAATTTTAAAAAATTGAGGGACCCTGACAGCCTAGAGAAGTGGGCCCATGTGAACCTCGTGAGGCTCAACAAGGCCAAGTGCAGGGTCCTGCAACTGGGTTGGGCAGACCCCGGTACCAATACAGGCTGAGGGATGAAGGGGTTGAGAGCAGCCCTGCCAAGAAGGACTTGGGGGTACTGGTGGATGAAAAGATGGACACCAGCCAACAATGTGCGCTCATAACCCAGAAAGCCAACTGTATCCTGGGCTGCATCCAAAGAAGTGTGGCCAGCAGGTCGAGGGAGGTGATTCTGCCCCTCTGTTCCGCTCTAGTGAGGCCCCACCTGGAGCACTGCATCCAGCTCTGGAACCCTTAGCACAGGAAAGACAGGGACCTGTTAGAGGAGGTCCAGAGGAGGGCCACAAAAATGACCAAAGAGATGAAACGCCTCTCCTATGAAGACAGGCTGAGAGAGTTGGGATTGTTCAGCCTGGAGGAGGGAAGGCTCCGGGGAGACCTTACAGCGGCCTTCCAGTAGTTAAAGGGGGCTTGTAAGAAAGTTTGGGACAAACATTTTAGCTGGGCATGTTACGCTAGGACAAGGGGTAATGGTTTTAAACTAAAAGAGGGCAGATTCAGACTTGATATAAGGAAGAATTTTTTTATGCTGAGGGTGGTGAGACACTGGTCCAGGTTGCCCAGAGAGGTGATAGATGCCCCATCCATGGAAACATTCCAGGCCAGGTCGGACGGGGCTCTGAGCAACCTGATCTAGTTGAAGATGTCCCTGCTCATTGCAGGGGGGGTTGGACTAGATGACCTTTGAAGGTCCCTCCCAAACGAAACTATTCTGTGGTTCTTTGATTCTAAATTTCCTTAAATGTATCCAAGTGTCTGAGAACCTGTGCCTTCTCAAGAAAAAAAGATGGTAGCTTCATCCCACAAGGTATCAAGTGCAAAATAGAGCACTTATTTCCTCCACTTCTAAATGCAGATTTTTTTTCTTTTTAAATCACAAAATGATGCCATAACTGATCAGAACTTATGTCTTAGAATTACCATCATTTAAAGAGGCTGTTTTTCTACCTCTCCAGCACTTACTTGTATTTTACTTTAGTGTTGTATGAAAGCAGATCCCAGGAAAAAAGTACTGAGAAAATTTCAAAGTCCAGCTTTGTTAACTAAGAATGGGTCTAGTATCATCAGATTTGCCTGTAGCATGGACTGCCTTTTAATAATGCTGCTCTTGTCAGTAGGAGACATTTCCTTTTGATGATACTGAGATCTTGTTTTCCATTCCTTGGGTTGTGTGGTAAATCTGATCCAAAACAAGATGACTCTGCGAGTGGCAATTCCAGTCCGATTGCATCTCCCTTATGATTGGAAGCATGTGATGACGGCTCAAGCAAACGGGTGTATTTCAAATGCTCTTTGCTTATGCCTGTCATCGCCTATTCCTCTTGATGAGGTGGGAACCTCTTTAAATACTTAAATAATTTCTGCCCTTTTCATTTCAATTGCATTTTTCCCTATCCTCGTGATGAGTTGTAAGAGCACAGAAAAGACTCTTTGTCACCAGCCTGTTTAGACTTTTTTCCTGTGATCTTGTTTAAACAGTCAAGTTGGATTACTGCAGAAACAAAAGTGTCTGACTGCTCTTCCTGAGTGGCATACATTGGGGTTTGGTTTGTTCCCTCATTGACACATGTATATTTTTAAATGTCTCTACCTGTAAAGCGAAGCTGCCTTACAATCATGAGTTTGCTTACCCGGGGCCCTTGACGTGGAGCACAGTGAGGCTGCTGCCTTTGATAAATAACTCTGACCTACAAATACTATATAGAGGCTTTTTAAAGCTTGATAATTCAGAGCGTTCTAGAGCAAATGAAAGCCTTGTCCTCTTGCAGTGGAATAGTCGTCCTTCTTTTAAATGTCATACGCCAGCCATCGCTGAGCATGGCCCTCTATGGACACTTCAGTGCCGTGCGGTTAGAGTCATAGAATCATAGAATTGTTTTGGTTGGAAAAGACCTTTAAGATTGTCAAGTCCAACCATTAAGCCAACACTGCCAAGTCCACCACTAAACCATGTCCCTCAGCGCCACATCTACACGTCTTTTAAATACCTCCAGGGGTGGTGACTCAACCACTTCCCTGGGCAGCCTGTTCCAATGTTTGACAACCCTTTCAGTGAAGAAATTTTTCCTAATATCCATCCTAAACCTCCCCTGGCACAACTTGAGGCCGTTTCCTCATGTCCTATCACCTGTTACTTAGGAGAAGACACCGACCCCCACCTCGCTTGCTGTGAGCAAACCCGTTCCCATTCCCGCCCTTGCCAACTCCAAAACTTTTCCGCATGTCCATGGATGACCAAACAAACAACCCCCTCCCCACACACCCCCACCCGCGGCAGCCCAGCGCCCACGGGCCGTCCCCGTCGCCCACCCACGTTCCCGGCCGGGGGGCGGGGCCTCGGGGGGGGGTGGGCGGTGCCAGGCGTGCCCCCGCCCCTCCCGGGGTGGGGTGTGGCCGGGCGCCCGGGACTCGGCTCACGTGATCCCCGGGCCCCGCCCCCCGCCCGCTCCGCCATGTTGTTTCTTCCTTCGCCAGCGGCCGGCAGCGGCTTGGCCCGGCCTCGGGACCGCCGGCGGCTTCTCCTTTCCCGCGGGCAGGTACCGGCACGGCATCGCCCCCCAATCCTTCCCTTTTCCCCGGAAGGCGCGGGGGGAGTAGTGGCCGCTGGCTCCGGGGCCGGTGTCCCGGGGAGGGCGGCCCTCTCGCCCGCCGTTGAGGGGGCCGCGGGAGGGGGGACGGCCTGGAGCTGACTGGGCTTCGTTATTTTCCTTTCTCCGCTTAGTGCTCCGTTCGCTTGTCTCTCCGCCGCCGCTGTCCGAGCTCTGCCGGCTCCCCGGTGCTGGCTCGGTAACTGCCGGCCCCCGGGCCGTAGGAGGGGAGCCCCGGCCGGCCGTCATGTCCGTCCTCTTCCCCCCGGCCGCCCTGCGGTGGCCCCTTTGCCGGGCCGGCGGTGGGAGAGCGCGGCGGGCGCTCCGCGGAGCCGGTGCGGACGGCGGGGCCGTGTGGCGTGACCGGGGATCCCGTGACTGCGGGGCAGGCGGCGGCTCCGTGGGGGAAACGGCTCCTGCCGGGCGCCTCCCCGGAGGCTCCCAGTCTCCGGCTCGGCGCTGCTTCTTCAGGACTGATAAAGATCTCTCTGATCTGCTTGGGTGAAACTCGGTGTCGTACCTGCCAGCACCTTTCAACACTAAAAGAAAATGGTCCCCTTATCGCCTTTTCCCGTTGCTGTCCGCTGAAGGAGAACTGCTGTGTTCCCAGGCGGAGCACGAGCAATGCGCTTTACGTTTTTAGTTCTTCTTTTTCGAACGGGTGGCTTGATGTCGCTCTCCTCTGCAACGGCCGGTTGCTTTTCTAATCGTGGCAGATGGCTACGCAAACTTAGATGTGGTGCTGGCAGGAGAACCAAAAGATTAATCAGGTTAAGATTGTTCGATTGCTTTCGCCTGGGAGGTTAATGAGCAGTTTTCAGTGTAAGTATTCCATGTTAAATGTAACTCGTGCGAAATAATTGAACGAGTAACAGAATGGTGCAAGAAAACTAGTTTTAAAAACCTATAACTGTTACAGCAAGGTTACCTATAACTAGATACATGGAGAGTACTTAATTATATTAACTTGGGTGGGGTAGGCAAGTAGGGAACGTGGCTAAATATTGTTTTGGAATTTAAATGCTTCTCTGCAGATTGCTGTCATGCAGTCTGCCACCTTACATGTTGTTTTTCTTCCTTCTTGTCCACAATAATTTACATCTGTACTAAATAAGCATGTGGTTTTTATTTGTCTTTTAAAGTGTTATACAACACTAAAGTTGTCAGTGCTTGCTTTTTTTAGAGCAAGGGTGGTTGTGTGCGGCTGGATTTTTTGGGGATTTTTTTGTGACTTAGTAGCTTATAAGGCAACAAGCTGTAATGGCAGACTGGAGGGAGAGCTATTTCTTGGACATACCCAAAATAAATCCAAACCTTTTTTTTATTCCTAGCACTTCTATTTCTAGAGAAGCCTGACCAAAGAATAGTACAGCTACATCTGTGTTTCAGTATCAGAGTGGAATTTATAATGAACTGTTATTTTTCTCGGTCTTCTTTCAGGTTGTATGGAGCTCTGTTTGTTGCTTTAATTTTAGTAGAGCCTTTTCCATTAAGTTATAAATAGGGAGTGTGTAGTGTTTGTTTTTTTTTTTTTTAAAAAAAAAAAAGGCTCTAGCACTCCTTGTTTTGCTTTTGAGTGCTCATCAGTTTCCTTAAATTGAAAGTATGAGAAAAAATTTGCAAAGGGTACAAGGAGGTATTTGGATTCAAGCTGTATTTTATTTTGTGTCAATTTAGTAATAAATCATGAGAAACAGATCTTTTAGCTCCTTAGGATTGGAGTTTTACATAAATGTTGCACAAGGAATAAAAACTTCCTAGTGAAGAGGCTTGTCAGAATTCCTTAAGGTTTTTTTTTTTTATAACATTCATTCTCCTTGGTGTTGTGTTTTTGTTTTCATTCTCTACCAAGCAGACAGTATGTTGGCCTGGTACAGTGTAATCCACTTAATCCCTTAGGGATGGGCTTTGGTCACAGTTATATCGGGAAGAATATCAATGCACAATGTAGCCTGGCCAACAGAGGCTGTTATTGCTAAGAGTCCCTGGAGGAAAAGAGAAACTAATGCAAGGGAGAAAGTTGAGCACATGTGAGCAGAAATAATTGCTTGATAAGTTATTGAAAGAGTGGAAGCAGTAACAGAGAAGTATGTTGCAAGGAGAATTCCAATTAACTCATGAATTGTTAGAAATGTTGGACCAAGAGCAGCAGCTCTTAAGGGTGTTTTGAAGTTGGCTGAAAGTAATAGAGTGTTTAAGATGGGAGATGCTCAACTGTGAGCTGCTGAGAAATGTCAACTCTGATTAAATCAGAATAGTTTGCTCATTCTACTTGAACGTGGGGAACGAGATGGAAAGTGAACGCTGGGTCTCTGCAAGATTATTATTTCTTCCGACAAGTTTTAATGATTGAGTTTGTGGCTAGATGTAAACTAGAATAAAAGAATTGATTCTGGCAGTAGGTACTGGGATGATTTCATGATCCAGGGGTTATGCAGAATTAAAGATTCCTTTGTTTGGCTGCTGCTTCTTTCATAGTCCTGAGTCATGCCAGGCAACTGTTTGAATAGAGTCCTGAACTGCGTAGGAGTCAAAAATAACCTTATAAAGAAAGCCCCAAATACAACTTTTTGGTATACAAATGAGTGGCAATGGCTGCATGTCAGTTCAGTTTGAGTTGTGTTCATATTGCAAATTATTATGAATAAACTCTAGGGATATTCTGGTGTTAGATAAAGTGTGTCTAGGCTGCTTACAAGAGGCAATTTTCAGATAACCTGTCATCAAATTATTAAATATCTATCCAACAGAAAACACAAACTACCTTCACAGTGCAATGGTGAAATCATAAATAAAGGAAGACTTGCAAGATGATTAGGATCTCGGTAGATTGAGCCATATGACTGAAGGGCTTCTAGAGAATGAGGCAGCTCACAAGTGGCTGTCAACAAAGGAGCATTGCTGATCCACAGGCCCTGCGTCGGTGCTCTGTGGAGTGGAAGGACAGTTTGGGGGCTGATTAATGTCCTAGGTTTGTAATGCACTCAAAGGTACAAAGTGTGTAGCCTCTTGACTTCGTATCTGTATATTTCCCTTTGAATTGAGAGCAAAATGTTTCACGGTCAAACAGGCTTGTGGCCTCTTACGCACTAAAAAACTGTTCTTGTGCCACTTAATCGGCCAAGGTGTAAACCAGTACCTTCTAAATACAAGAACAAGGATTAACTAAGCAGAGAAAGAGGAGAAAATTTGCTTCTGTCCTTTCTTTTCAGATTTCTGGAAACTTGCAGATCTGCTGTAGGTGACAATTATAACTGCTCTGTAGAGATTGAGGGCTGAGAGATGTAAGAACTCCACTAACAGTAAGTGTTGAAAACTGCTTTACATAGTTCTGGATTCTGACCCTTCTGCTGCAACTCTGATAGTTCTTGGGACTTTTTTTTCTGACATTTTACAGAGTAGCAGTTTGTCATTTTTTTCGTGAGCCACTGCAACTAACAAACCACAAGAAACAACTTTCTTTAATGCTAGCCTGGTAAATACTGTCAAATGGTTTGTTAGTGTTATGAAAAAAAAATTACAAATGAGGGAGTAAGTTTACATTATGGTATTGAAAGGCAAGCGTTTTTGTCAGACAAAATACTTGAAGTGTTCATGTGCCTTTTTAAACTGTTGTCTGATACCTGTGGTTTAACAACATAAGATGGCTTAGCAAAGAAAATTGTGAATAAGCTTCAGAGCTGAAATGGCTGTGTTGTATATGTGTAAATCTGAGAATAGATAGGAAGATATGAAACATGATCAGTGTTACTGTTGTGCTAGTTATGGAACTGCAAATTCTGCTTGTCAGTAACTTTGAGACAATGTTTTTCCTTACGTTTTTAACAAAGACAGGCCCTTTTGTTAAGAAGTCTTGGCTGAAAGCATGTTAGGCGTAAATGAAATGTGTTTGGTTGGAATAAACTTGAGTCTGCTTTACCTTGGATTTTTTTTTCCTTCTCCAAGTCAAACATATGCTTTTTAGTAACTTTAGTTGAAGGACAGTATACCACATATCTCAAGGAAACCTTTGGGTTTAGTCTTGATTTCATATAGCAGGTGCTTCATCAGTGACCACTGGCTGAAAGTGGTAGTTGAAATAAATTTTCTTGCCTGTTTCCATGTTAGAAAGTAGGTACAAGTGGAGAAACAATAGTTTGGAAACTTGAAGTGCCCTGCACATCTGTTTCTTGAAGAATACAGAGGGAATTCAGTGGTGCTGTTGCAACAGAAAGTTTTTTGGTGTCTTTTATTAAAAAAGGGAGAGGGGAAAAGGGTGAGAATTCAGTTGCTAGGCGATTTATATTTTTTTTTTATGGTGTGCTGCTCTGCCTGGTATCAGTATGGTGAAAGTGAAACTATAAATTGGTCCATTTGACTCTGTTCGGTTAATAGTTTAGGTGGGGTTGTAGCTTGCTGACGTGATAGCTACAGTGCAGTTACTGTGTTGGCTAACACCATTTTTCTGTAGACAAAACTTGAGTTCAGCATGTTTTCAGCCTTCAGTAATTGGGTCCTCCTTAATCTGTTAAATGATTTTTATAGGAAAAAAAGACAAATTCCTAAACTAACTTGGATGTTGCTGCCGTGGTTTTCTAGACCAAGAAACTCGCTTTTCTTCAAGTGCTGCCTCAGTACCTAAGCGTTAAAAGGGGTGATTGCACTCAAAATAAAAAGGCGGCTTATGCAGCTGACAGTCATGGAATTAAGAAAACGTAGATGGATAGATTGGACAAGGCAGTGGTGCTTCTCTAAGCTTCAAGGGGCAGGGAATCAAAGATACTGTAATGCACACTGATTTTTTTGAAGTTGCTTAGCATGTTGTTTTTACCCTTGCCAGCAAATGTTTGGACTGCTGATGGAAATGTTTAACTTGTAATTCAGCTCACTGCTTAAAAGGAGGCTTCTGGGAGGCAACAATTAAATTACTTCTATATATATGGAGGCAATTCAGAAATGCTTATCAAACTGCACCAGGGTGGGGCACTTTTTATTTATTTGCTCTGAGTTTCTTTGATTATTGAAATGATAGAGAAACAAGAGGGAAGAGTCTTCTTTTCAGACTCTTCTGTGTACTGAGTTGAGACTACTTTTACAGTAAACTAATTGCACATCACAGTAAGAGATAACTGGAGCAAATAGTTACCTGTAATTCTGTGGTGTCTTGGACTTCCTGCTGTTGGTTAAAACAGTCAACTTGCACATTGGACATTAAGTGGAAATTCAGCATTTCAGATGCTGAATGTTGATTTAAACTGAATAATTAAGGTAATAAATGTTCAGAAATGTATCAGATGTTCCAAGAACATTGTCAAAAGGCATATTATACAAATAAGTTTGAAATATGTAATAGGAGAAATAAGTCCTTAATATGTGGAGAATTAACATTTATTGTTACTTTATTTGTTGGGGTGTTAAGCCTTCATAACTTCTGAAAAAAAAAAGTACAAAATTTGAGCTATTTAAAAATCTTAACTTATTTAAAGATGTGTAAGTGGAAAAAATGCATCAGCCTACTGTGCTGAAAACATCCTGGTTCTGCAGATACTCTAAATCACATAATCAGTGGGGCTGCAGATGAGTCCCTTATATAGTCAAAAAAACCTGTAATTGTATAAACTATTGTATAAAGTCTTCGCTGCTTCCAAACAAAAATGCTTTTTAATGCTTTAAACATGCTGCTTTGCTGCTTCAGATCCAGCTTGTAAGTATGTATTTAAATGACTGAACATATATCCCATCTATTTTGGATTAAAAATTTTACAAAAACATAAACTGCTAGCTAAGCATGACAGCTTCTACTGTGGAAGCTCAATGTCTTGAAAAGTGGTTTTGCCTGCAACATCACGTTGACATACTTACTAGTCCTGGGAAGACTGTTTCCGTAGCCTTTGTGTAGCGGACCACTTTGGTTCTAGTTGGAAAGACACTTTTAATGGTTTGTGGCTGCTCTGTAATTGTCTGCCCAGTAAAAGTATTTTTATGGTCATCAGTCTCCTAGACCTCACTGTAATGGCCTATGTAGTTGAAATTGTGCAAATTAACTTCTCGGGTTCTGGATGTGTAAGAGTACTAGATACTGTTAACAGAGTTTCCTTACCTGTATTTTGTTTAAAATGTGGTTCATGGACAATTTCATGGTAAGAACTACCGTTCTTCAAATTGTAGAAGCTAAAGAAACAAGTACGTAGTAACAGTCGGAACTATTTAAGTCGGTTATTTATTAGCATTATGTCTTTTAGGGAACTTGTGATTTCAGTAGGACAGAAAAAATGAATTGTAACTTGTTCCCCACACTGAAGTAGAACAAGAGAACATTCTGTACCCTCTGTTCTCATGAATGCATTATTTATTAAGAAGATGCTCAGATAATTTAGTTGTAAATAAACAGTAGGAATTAGGGAGATAAATGAAGACACTGGACCATTTTAAAGATTTCAGCATGAACCTGGAACTTGTATGCAAGTAGTCCAGTGACTTTAATAAGGCTTTTCACATACATAAAATATGTTCATATCCTGAGCCATAGCAATTATTTACATAGCATGTAAATGAACAGTCTACTTATAGCTCTTAAGTAGTTTTAACATTGTTATGATACAAGCCTGTACAAAAAAATAAACATTGTTTTTAATTACACAGTATGAATGAATAAAATTGCTTGCTCTAAAAAAATTTTGAACATAAGCAGCCACTGTTCTTTATAATTTGAAATTTCTTTGTGTTGAGTCTTCAGCTGCTCTCAAACTAGAAAGCATTTCTTCTGCCTTACCGTAGACTGTGTCCAAGAAATAAACATTCAAAGATGGAAAGTTAGAGATGAAAAAATTCTTGACATTTCTCGCTTCTAATGTAGGCCTTGATTCTAAGGCAGCATGGAGTCATATGACTCTCATGCCAGCTTGTATCAGGTATTAATTCCATAGCCATGCTCTGCGGGTGATGTATATGCCAGTAACGCTAATTACAACTAGCAAGACTGCATTCCTTCCTTCAGAGAAGGAGACGGGCTAGGCAACTTATGACCCTTTTCCATTTTAAATAGATGCTATTTTCAGAGACGCCTGCTTTGGCTGAATTACTTTGAGCTCTTTTAGTATCAGGTAGGTATAGGAACAGCGGTTCTCCTCATATAGAAACTTAAGTTTGGGCTCTTCAAACTTTTCCCCCAAGCAATTAAAACAATCTTTTGCAGTATTAGGTGACACTACTGTAATGAAGGCAAAGCTTGGGCTGATACAAAATGCTAATGAGCTAACTACTTTAGTGTCAAAGGATATTTCTTTAATTTTTTTTTTTTTAATTCTGACAGTAAAAACATTTCATTGGTGCACTGTCCCTGTGCTGGCAGCCAGACTATTCACTAGCACTTCCAGGCTTTTTGACAGTTTTGCCATGGGAAGTTGACACCTACAAATGGAACTGTCAGTGTAGGCTTGGCCTCAGTATTTGGTATCTTGAGTGCCATTTGAAGTCACAACAGTGAATTTACTTTTATGGTAGTTGTAACAGTATTCTATTCATAACACCTGTTCTGCAAGGAATAAACTGTAAAATATTGAATGTTTGTGTACCAGTACCCAGTCACCTGACTTCTAAAATAAAATTGCAGCATTTGCATTTGTTCTATAGATAACTGCGTTCCCTGTGAGTTGATTTAAATTTTCTTGTCTGGTTGCAAATTTGAGCTAAGTGCAGCAGTGTCCTGCTTTATTCTTAAAGCTTCCTCTTCACTTTTGCACATTAAAAAATAACTTTGCTAACGAAATACGGCACTGAAGTGACTAGTTCAAGGCATGTGCTCTATAAAATTCTCTCACCCCACTTTCTTCCATGGATCTTCTTCAGCGAACATAAATGCATCGTTGCACTCATTGAAGGTGATGTCATACCCCTTCTGCACAAACATCGAAGGGTTTGGGGGTTTTAAGTGACAGACCAGTAATTCATGCAGGGTACCGCTCAGGCTGCCGTACAGACTAAGAGACACTTCCTAAACATGCGGTATTCTTGAGTGGGTATTCTTACTACGAGTATCTACGCTTCACCTATTTAGCATTTTCCTCCCACTTTTGTAAATGAGACTTGATGTCGGTGGACTTTAACACTTTCTAGATATTTATGTGTGTAAAATTTTCTGATCACAACTCTTTTTCCATGTTAATGATTTTCTTAATCTTTACAGGTCTAGGAAATCAGGAGGATCTACTTCTATAACAATGGCAGCAAAATCATCACTCCTCAAAGTAATCCTGCTAGGAGATGGTGGAGTTGGGAAGAGTTCCCTAATGAACAGATACGTCACCAACAAGTTCGATGCACAGCTGTTTCATACAATAGGTGTGGAATTCTTAAATAAAGAGTTGGAAGTTGATGGACATTTTGTGACAATGCAGATATGGGACACAGCGGGTCAGGAACGTTTTAGGAGCTTGCGGACTCCTTTCTATAGAGGTTCTGACTGTTGCCTGCTAACCTTCAGCGTGGATGACTCTCAAAGCTTCCAAAACTTAAGCAACTGGAAGAAAGAATTCATTTATTATGCAGATGTCAAGGAGCCTGAAAGTTTTCCGTTTGTCATCCTGGGTAACAAAGTTGATATCGATGAAAGGCAGGTGTCTACAGAAGAAGCCCAAGACTGGTGCAGGAATAATGGCAACCATCCCTATTTTGAAACCAGTGCAAAAGATGCCACTAATGTCGCAGCAGCCTTTGAAGAAGCCGTTAGAAGAGTTCTAGCCTCTGAAGACAGATCGGATCACTTTATTCAAACAGATACAGTAAACCTTAATCGGAAACCGAAAACCAGTTCATCTTGTTGTTGACTTAAAATTTATTTTTTTTGGCCAAATTACTTTTGACTAGCTTGCTCTATAAAAGGATGGGGAAAGCGTAGCAGATAAAATAGCAAATGGGTTTCACCCTAATATTAAAATTGTAATGTTCTGCTGCTTTCTTGGGGGAGCAAAACAAAAATTTCCATTCATGGGTGACCCATTATTAAATTAATGATGCTTTCTGTTTAGGAAGGTGTCAAGTAAAACCATTAATAAAAGAATGTAATTTGCCAACTTTATTCAAATGATAAATACTTTGAATATAATTAAAACTTGAAAGTTCTGAAGCACTACTTTGGAGAAACTGTTCTGGAATTCAGGCACAAAGATACTTTTATATGTGTATATTTTTATGAAATCAGCATTCCATTTTTGTTTCACTAGAAGTCAGTTTCTTAACAATGCTAGATATTAAACTTCAGTCTCACTACATTCCTTTTGCTGTGAGTGGTACTTCATCTCTAACGTGTTTATTATAAGTTAATATAAATTACCTTCAGGTCTTCTCTAATTGCCTAATGTTGCTATAATTTGTGTAGGTTTTTAAGTAGGAAATAAATTTCCTACATATTTAATGTCCATTTTCCTTTCATTTACTATTCTAATGCTGTACAAATTCCTCCATCAGTTTAATGCAACATACTGACGATTTTTTAAGTTAATCCATGTCTCTGCCTTAAGTCCCATTCTAGCTTGTATCTGATCAATAAGGTAAAAAAAAAAATTGAGTAACTGAAGTATAACCTTTTTTAGTTATGAAAAAGATATGCTTTATTCAGTCAGCTTTAATAGCACTTGAAGGGATCCACATTATGACAAATTTCTAAGAGAACTTTTAGTATGCAGCCTTAAAGTTCCAAACTTCTTGTTCCTGTTAACATATGAGCTATGAATGTGTTTACCAGTAATCTCTGCACTGTGAAACCAAGGATTGGCAATACGTAGAGAACTCAGGAAGCTTTTGACTCACAGTAGATTGTGACAGCTTTCAGCCCTAATACAATACCTACAGCTAGTGTTTGAGCTGAATTTGATCCTTATTTAATTTGCTATTTTAGGATATGGGCTTAAACATTTAAGACTGTCTTTTATATTACTGTACTCATTACACGATGAACAGAAGCAAATTCTGTATTTATAGGACAGTCTTTCTGCAGTAATGCAGGTGAAACGACGGCAGTGTATCTGAGGCTCTCCACTGCACTTAAATGGTAGAATACTTGTTTGAGAAGTTGTTGAATGTTGGTGTGCAGAGTACCCACTGTCCTTGTAACAGCAAACCTGATTAGCGCACTATTGCTTCGGCGTGTAATCTGACTGCTAACAGGCATGCGCGTGCACACGTTGTGGGCTTCAAAAGGAAGTCTGAGGCCTATAGGACAGGCCCTGTTATCTGCTAAACTACACAGACTGCTTTCTGTACAGTGATACTTCTTGTTACAATAGAAAAGCCTTTCTTGAGAGTACAGTAACAGCAAGAGTTTTCTCTTATCTGTTCACTCTGTAACAGGTGTAATTATTTGGAAGTAAAGCTTGCCAAACAAAGCCTTCTTGTCGCTCTTTATACACTTTTCTGGATGTATTGTATTCTTGCTTGAACCTGTTCAGGACTTTATTCCACAAATCTGCTGCTCCTGCTTCAAAGTGGCATCTTTTTACCTTTGTACATTCCTAAGTCTAATTAATTCCTACAGTCCTGCATATACAGCAACAGAACTGTTTCAGGCTTCAGACACATAACAGCTAAATACAGGCTGAGCTGCTACTTCTGTTCTGTTTAATTTCTAGTCAATGAATGAAAAGATCTGTGAAGAAAATCTTAGCTAAATCCCTCTTAAACTGAGAGAGCAAAAAGCTTTAAAAATGAAGACTGTTTGTGTTGGGGGCTACTAAGCTAGTGATGTCAAACTTGTAAAACTACTACCTTACTACTTAAAGCTTCCTTTAATGCTCTTTTTAGCAGAGGTTAAGGTTGAAACAGAACAGGAGATGAAGTTACCGTGACTAGGGTAGTATAGATACGATTCAAGTAAGATTGCTAAAAGGCAACAATTAACCATTGTGATCTTTCTTGTGCCTAAGCCTCAATCTGTGTTTTCCCATCTGTCCCCTTTCCATGTAACATCATGGTTACCAAGCCTCTCTCTGAGAAGCAGGCTTAATAAAGTTAAATAACACTTAATACAATGGAAGAGTATTAGTTGTGCCCTGGGAGCTGCTGTACCACAACTGCACACTAATCACAAAAAAAGTGTCTATAGGAAATAAGGCAATATAGGAATTATGTTGAGGTCAGGATTTGGTCTCAGAAAGAGACTATCAAGTACTTGAAAGAAGCAAAAGTCCTATGACAAGCAGATGTGGATGATAGTTACAAAAAAAAATATAAAGCTTAATAACAACCTGGCATTCCTGTACTTTGTGAAAGCTTAGTATCTATCATTCAATATGAAGGTACAGTAAGCACTTGGGTCTTATGTTTCAATTCACTGATTCATTTCAAGTACTAATTGTACCTCAAGTATTAGGGGGTCCTGTTAGCAATATTTAGAGCTGTGTAGTGTGACGGAGTACCCTATGTAATATGTATGCAAAGTTCCAGACGTCCTTTAAAATGAGGAGCAAAAAATACTGTCATGGCAAATATGCAGGAATGATGAAAGCTATGCATATTAGAAGAGATATCAAAAGGGGAAGGGGCAGAAGAAACTAGCTAGGACACAGCTAACAGCTCATGGTACAGCAAAGTCTATAGATGCTTAGCATAAGACTGCTGCCAGAATGAGGCTGCTTGCTTTAACAGTTGCTCTGTACCTCAAACAGATCTTACTTGAAGTCAGATGACGGGTTACCTAAACAGTAACTAACAGAACCTTGCACAAAGGTAAGTCTAAGTTGCATTTCCAGCCTAGATTTATTAAGGCTGGTTCATGTTCTTAGCTTGTTCTTATGTTCTTATTTCCTTATGCTTGATTTTTGCGCTATCATCTAGTTTAATTCCAGTCCCTTTAATTTATAAGCATTTTTGTTGCCTTTATTGCATAGTACAGGTTATCTGCTTTCTCATACTGCAACAGATTTAATTTGAATTCTTATTCCTAAGCCTCTGAGATGGGGCATGAATAGAATATTGCAAAGGACATCTCTCTTCTGCCTTGTCCATTGAGGAACTGTTCATTGGCTGATACATGCTAAAACTGCAGCTTTTAGATCTACAGCAGATTTGTGACTACAGTTGATCACAAGACAACTTTCACCTGTCACTTCCAGACAGGAGTCTTTCAGTCTACTGTAAAAAAGTCACAAACCAAAGCTTAAACAAGTGTTCCCCCATACACAGGGAAGTCACAGCTACCTTGCCACAGTGCTTTAGAATTCTGTTACGAGACAACATTCCTCACCGCAAACTCTATAATTACTCATGTAAAGAGGCAGGACATAGTTCTCCCTTTCCAGTGGCCAGTAACAGGCTGTTTTCATAAAGCCTAGATGGACCTGTGATACTGCATTTCCCATTTACAATTCCTATAATCAGAAGAAAAGGGGAAAGACACATGGGGGGCATAAGAACAGGCACCATTTGGCTAACTGCCTTCAGAGATCAGGCAAGAGATAAAATGCTTTCATTTCAAGTAACTTCCTATTGTGTGCTGGCAGAAGAGAATAGAATTAGCAGAAAACCCCCAGTTTCTAAAAGTGGTGGAAACTCTTAGCACTAATCACTCATCTTTGCCAAAACTTGTCTTATTGCCACATACGTAATTATTTAACATAAGTACTTCCTCAGTGAATCTTAACTGTATTTTTCCATTGTGCTACTGGGGAGGAGGTAGAAAACAGCAAAACTGCTCCAGCTTAATGGTTCCTTATCATATGAATAAGAATGCTTTACCTCAGGTGTTTCTGTTGCTTTCACATATATAGCAAAATAAATAAATCCGTTTATTTACATAAGATTACATAACATTATCAAAATGCTGTACAATGCAGTTTTCATGAAATAATTCTGCGAAGACAAGTGTTCCCATCTTCACTTGCCACCCCACCAATAAAGGTAGCCTTACCGTGATCATCTGGTTTTCTCCTAAATCATTTCAAGTATACTCAACAGGCATCAATCCTGCATAATTCCGTTTTATTGAAGGTAAATATTGCAACCTTTATACCATGTTCTTTTTCTCATGGAATATTTTACAGTGATAGTTTAGCAGTAAGCATAAATTACAAAGACATAATGACCGACTATACATTTAAAGTACATACACGTGGTCCCCTTATTTATACAGACTGTGCAAAATGTACCTCGTAGAACAGCACGCTTCTTTCTTTGGAAATTACTTTTCAGACATTTTTTAAAAAAAAGTCCAAGACAGCAGCGTACACAGATTTGCTGCAAAAGGAAACAGACTACTAAAAAGACTGTGAAACCAACCAAAATATTAGATACATATATGCCAAATGACCTATTTAAAAATTTCTATTTTGGAACGATGGTAAGTTTGCAAAAGGGTCCCTAGCCACATTTTACAATGGAATAGTAGCCAGACAGGCCAAATAATGCATTTCTGAAACCTCAGCGAACAGAGTTTCATGGTTCAAAGATCTTAGTCTGAATATATTTTCAAAAAGAAAACTTCAGCACTTGCAGAGATAATGGAAAGAAGTGGGTTTAAACATGTAAATTTAATTTCCTTTTTTTCCCCCCATGTGTTAATTAGAATCAAAGTCAGGGCAGACGTAGCTGTTCTGATCTACTTTATTAATTCATTTCATTGATGCAACACTACAGCTAAACATACTGCACTAAATATCTGTTAACTTTGCAATTTTGCTCTTAAAAACTGTAAATTTTTTTTCTCAAAACTTCCTGAAATACTGAAAACAAAGCTTTGCTGATGTATCCTCTTTTCTTTTTATTTAGCACTTTATAATACATACATTACACATTACAATATTAATATAGACCTGATTTAATATCTCAAAGAGTAAAGTTAGTCTGGTTAGTCTGCACAGTAAGTTCTCTAGCAAAGGACTGTAAGTAGAAAAGTTTATAACAAAATTAACCACTCAGGCCAAACAATCAGGAATTCTCTTTTGCTCATACTAAATCACATGACTGGAAATGTCTTGTGTGTGACAAAAGACACCCTGGTAGAAGAGGTTTAGATTTTGCAGGCACATTGACGCCCATGTGTCTCAGTTTGTACCTATTCGGCTGCTGACATTTTTAAACTTAGTTTTCACAAAAGGAAACTTCTTAAAATACACGTTTTAACTAGAGAAGCCTGGCGGTTCTTACTGCTTTGGGAAAAAAAAAAAAAAAAAAGCTGCTTCAGCATCCAATTTGCCAGTCTTCAGAAAGATGAATATCAAACATGCTGAGAACTAACCAGAAGAACTACAGTTCAAATAATCAGGGAAGTGTGGAAAAACCACTCACCCAGGAAAGTTAATTATTCAGCTTAAAAGGTGTTTCTTCCCAAGGAACTGTACTTTCCTTTCAAAGGCGCTGGATCGAATAGGAGAATTGAGTTCATAAAATGGATTCATTGCAAACTGAGGAAAGAAGGAAAAAGCATTAATAAGCACAATGCCCAGCACTGGAAAACGTTACTTCAAATAGCAATTACTATTAGCTTTCAGCCTATTTAGTGCCACTTAAGAACGCGGAGCTTCTAAACAGTCACTTGCTTTCCAGTCCCTTGCATTCTCCCCATATACATGCACAGCCATCCCTTAGTACCAGCTCCTCGGAACAAATCCATCGTGACACTGGTGGAAATTCCTGTTTTGGAAATTAGCATTGTCTGAGTCCCGGTAGGAGGCCGGGATGGCGAATGTCCCAGTCAGTGCTTGCGATTGCCCCACCTAGTGGATGTGCCGCCAGCCTGTGGGAACACGGGCTACTTGGTCTGAGAGAGAAGCGCTTCAACCAGGCTTCTGCAGAATAGTCCTTGGCTTTCATTAGCATCATTAACGACACAATACTGCCCCAAAAATCACTGGGCTAAAATGAAATTAAATTCTGAAAGAGCACAGTTTATAAAAATTCAGAAAAATCTATTCTGTTACTGGAGAACACAGCCTTTATGTCACATGTTATCAACTCTGGCTAATGTGGACTGCATGGGTGCTTCTCCACTTACACAGGCCCCCCGGAGGAAGCCTGCTAATGCAGGCATGCCTGAGCAGGTACAGCAGAACGCACTTAAAAATACTGCAGTGAGACCATAAAAAGCGGGTTCTTACCTTTATATACAAGTCATACACATCATTAAAGAAGTTCTTAATTCCGTCTTCTTGCCTCACATCATGAAGCATTATAAATCTCATATGTAAAGCAATTAAGGAAAACTGAACTTTCACAACGAAGTAACATATCCTGAGATAAGCATTTATACCTAATTCTACATACACTTAAAATGTTTAGCTGTACATGAAATAGCAGTGACTATAGGAGGAAGCATTAAAGGAAATAACCAGAGCAATGAAATCTAGAAAACATTACCTTTATTTTTTAAAATCCCCCTATATTTGAAAATAAAAATAGTCACCTCTCTATTCAAGGTGAATCTTTTTAAAGCTAGACAATTGTGACAGCGAACAATGCTTTCAGCACCTTTGCTATATATCCCTGAAGTTAAAATGATATTCAATGTTACTTCCTATATATAACAAATGTTTCACAATAAACACTTTTAGGACTATCTGTACTTAAGTTGACAACACATTTTCAAGATGGGTGTGACTGACACCAGGCGTGTTTATCCCCGCTTCTCTCTAGCCCTATCAAAGAGATGGGAACAGAAGATCTGATCAACTTGCTCAGACCCTCTCATTCCTCTTTGCTCTACTCCACATGAGCTCTACATTTCATTAGGTTATTTCAGCTCCTCCAAAAGAAAAAAATCCATCTTTCCAATTAGTCCCAATTTCCAACACCTGCTGTGCCTCCCAGCTTGCTTCATTCTGAAGCTGGTGACTCCATAACAATAAGACTGGTCAATAGCCAGAGAAATCTGTTCCAAACTCACTTCATCTAACTTAACGCTTTCTGGCAAAAGGCTTTTCCTATATAAATATAAGGAAAGAGAAGAGGGAAGGATATGTCCAGCTGTGACAAAAGCCGAAACAAACCATTCATTAAACTTGTCCACAGTCTTCAGATACATGTTGTTAGAAAGCCACATGTTCTCATCTACTAGGTCAAGAGCAGCATGGGCAATGAACTGGTTGAGATGGCGATGATCATCCTAATGCATTTCCAGAAGACACAGAATTAGTAATTCAGTGAAAGGAGTGAAATACAAACAATAATTTGCTCAAGTTGCTAAATAACTAGTGCTCAAGTTATATGTTCCCTTATTTTCTGCCACGTATGTGCCTGTAATTAAATGAAACTAGTATATATTGTCATGATACTTGGTTTCAAGGGAGAAAAAAGGTCATAATAAAAAGGTCATCACAAAAACAGTCTTGAGAGCAGCAAAACCAATAAAGCCTATATTTATAGCTCAGGAATGAATTCAAGCATGAATTCTTTTTTTTACCAGTGAGTAATCTCCCACCGCAAACTTATTCCACAACAGAGGCCCTGATAAAAATCTTTCCCTCTTACTTTTCCGTCACCTGTTTTTGTGACATTTACAGCAATTTAGCATTTGTTGGACCATAACGTTTGTGTCAAATTTGGCAGAAATTGAACAATAGGTTACAATGTGTAAAAGTTGGGGGACAGATGGGGAAAGCAGAGAGATACAGAAGACAGATAAACTGATAACATTGCCACCTAAAGATTTTGTTCTTTCAGGTTATTTCCCTAGAAACATAGAATTGTTTTATTGTTTTGGGGGCTTTTCTTTTTCCTAAGAGCCTAGTGCAGAACAACATCAACATCCTGCAACTGGTATGAAATACATGCTTGCAGATGTAAATTGCACCTCTTCCTATATTAAAACACGAATGGCATTCATAGAATGATCACAGTGTTTGGCCCTAACGCTACAGGAGTTGTGTGGAGAAAGAGCTATTTACTTTGTATACTAACTAGAACACTGGAAGACATCTGCCAAAAAGAAACTTGGGACTAAACCATACTGTAAGCTTCTATTAGACTGGAAACATAAGTAGGCTTGCACTGTTTCTCAAAATACAGGAATGCTATTAATGCCACTCTCACACCTCAGTGCACTACATTTATCCCCCAAATCAAGTTTGGCTCAGGGCATTAACAGCTTTGCAAGTTCCATTAAACTGTCCTGAGGATAAGACTAAGTAGTGAAGTTTAAGGGGAAAAAGCTCATGAATACGTACGTTATGCAAACCACTTATTTCAGGCAGCTGTGCATCTGCACTGAATTCACTCATAAATGGCATGTCTCAGAAACAGAAGCAATAATTGCCAAAACATATCAATGTCTACTAGTTCTCCCACTGCACATCAAGTTTAGATTCTCTCTTAGGAGAAAATTTAGTACTTCAACCTCAGTCAGACAGGAAGGTTACCTGAACCAAGTTATTTCCATTATCAGAATACAGAAAATGAGTTTTTCCACTATCAAACCAGGACACTGACACATCCTCACAATTCATAAGTCTAGTCTGACTAGCCTTACTTACAGTCTTTTAAGGGACACATTCAAAATACAGATGATGCCATGCTGTTCAAATCAGTGACATTTTTAGATACACTCACAGATGCATGCATTTCTATTCTGAAATCTATTTTTTCTTTGATGTAATTTCACAATGGATAATTTGTTCTTTTCCCACTGGAAACACTACTTATTGAGTAGTCTTACATTTCTCACATTTTCAATATTTATCAATACAAGTTTTAAATCTTTCTTACTTAAAACCAAGTACAACTACTGAAGATGATTACAAAAATAAGATTTCTTTATAGCATAAAAAAAGGACAGAATATCAACACTTATAAATACTTAAAGGGTGGGTGTCAGGAGGATGGGACCAGGCTCTTTTCAGTAGTGCCCGGGGACAGGACAAGAGGCAATGGGCACAAACTTCAGCACAAGAAGTTCCACCTAAACATGAGGAGGAAGTTCTTTACCCTGAGGGTGGCAGAGCACTGGCACAGGCTGCCCAGAGAGGTGGTGGAGTCTCCATCTCTGGAGACATTCAAAACCCGCCTGGACGTGTTCCTGTGTAACCTGCTCTGGGTGACCCTGCTCTGGCAGGGGGGTTGGACTAGATGATCTCCAGAGGTCCCTTCCAACCCTATGGTTCTATGATTCTGTGATTCTATGAATAGAGCTTTCAAATTTATGTTCCTTATCTCATTACTGTATACAGATGCCTTAAAATAGAGAATGACAGGAAGCAGCATTAAATAATGAACAGTTATTTTAAAAGATCTACACAGTAAGAGCAATGACCAAAGCATGACTAGCATATGTATTCTTCACCATACAGCATCAAATCTTTAAGGAAACAATGTTTTATGAAGAACTAGCATGACCTGGCAAAGAATTTTTAAGAGACTCAAGAACTCCAGAGTTCTACTCCCTATAACAAAGTTTCTATTAAAAAAACCCCAGAAAACAGTAGCTACTAATAACACTTTTAACAACATGCTGGTCAGGCTTCTAATACATTGTAAAATTATTAAAGAAAATGCACCATAATTACATCACAGTAGTACCACGGGGTGGGGGGGGAACACACCTTGGACTCTACTTTTCCAGGAGGCAGAAATTCCATTTCAAATATGGGATTATCATGGTGACCAACTATCACAAAGTAGAAACTTCCAGACATTCTTCTCTATTATGTTCCTTACAAAAAAAAGGCAGACGCTTTACTGATGAATCAATATACAAACTCTTAATCCATCTGAAAATGCTCCTGAAAGTCAGTCATGTTTCCTATTCATATTTACCATAGGCTAAAGAAAGATAAAGACCTTCTTAGGTATGCATATTTATACTTAAATGGGGCAAAAATAATACCCTTAGGAAGAGGAACATCTCCTGGAAGTAGATCTAGTTACTACTACTACTGAAAACTCTTACTCTGCAACTGACTGATGATTTAACCCCTGACATCCCTCCCGGTGACCTGGAGAGCAACCATCCCATGAAGTAACGTGGTGCACCGGTCTCGGAGGAATCTCCTCATCCGTCTGTCCCCGGGGGCTCTACGGACAGGCGGTAGAAAGGGGAAGGGTGGCAGATGGCGGGCACCGTCCTCCCCCGCTCAGAGCGGGCCTGGGGCAGTCCCACGGCCCGACTCCATCCCCGGAGTCCCCAGAGTTTCCCCGGGGTGGGGTGGGGGGGGGGTGGGGGGGGCGGGAAGCGAACACCCTGCCCGCGGCCCAGCGCCCTGAGGCCCGCACGGGCTGCGGGCGGCTCCCCTGTGCACCGCCGGGGCCGCCGCCTCTAGGGGAAAGGCTGGAGCCCGCGGGAGCTGCCCGCGGAGCAGGCGGGGGATGGAGGAAGGGGGATGGGGGGGGCCTTTGCCCACAGCGTCCCGCCCCAGGCCCGCCGCATACCTTGCGGCGCGAGCTCTCCAACGGCTACCAACGGCCGCCCGGAAGCGCTCCGCTCTGCCCCGCCCCAGCATCCGGCGCCCCCGTGACGCATCAGCCGCCGCCGGGAACCGGCGCTCCGCAGCGGCTTTTCCACGGCCCCGCTCCCCGGGCCCGGCGGGGCTGGGCTGGACTCCCGGCCCCGGGGAACTCCTGCCGCCGCTCAGGCAGGAACGGGAGGGTCGAAGTGCAGGCCGAGGCCCGCCGCCTTCCCTGTGCGTAGGGGGAGGCTGCGCCGGCAAAGTCTGGGCCTACCTGAGGTGGGGCTGGGGCGCTCGCTGGACGGGGATCGAGCTGGGAATCAATAATATCTTTTTTTTTTTTTTCTTTTTCTTTTTTCCCCGCTGGTATTGTAGGGCAGGATGTCTTCGGTTGAAAGAGAGACACTGTCCCAAGATGAACTCCGGAAAAGGCTCTATCAGACTTTTAAGAACCGAGGTGTACTGGACACACTTAAGGTGTGCTTTATTTTCAGCAGGTGCTATGTATGATTCGCTGTACTACTTAACATTGAAAGCAGTGTAAGGCATGCCAAGAAACTATCCCACTCTCCCCAGCTGTGTTGTTTTTGCCACAGTCTAATTTGTATTCAGCTTTTTTTGGCCAGATATGAGATTCTTCTTAAACAGAAGTGCTTTTCCTTGTGGTTTAGTCTCAGACCCTTTTTCAGAAAAGTTAAAGGCCTATGTCAGGTCTTTGAAACTGTCCATGCTTGAGGAAAAAAGCCAAGTAGGGAAGAGAGGAATAAATGAGGATAGGACTGGAAAGGATCTCTTAGGTCACAGTGTGTTTACTACCTACTATAAGTAAGCACACTTTATGCATTATCATCCTAAAATACTCCAGTTCTGTTTTAAAACTACTTAAAACTGTTTTAAAACTAAAAATCTTTAAGAATATGGTTATGTTCAAGAGTGAAACTTTGTTCTGATTTGTAGCCTGGGTTTATTTATGGTTGCTCTGGCCTTTTTCCTTGTGCTGAAAGTATCTTTCAGTTCAGGTAGCTCTTGCTCCTCTTGATGAATTTATAGGCAGCAGTCGTACCTTTTCTTCAGCATTCTGTTCTACAATGCTAAGCAAGTCAAGGTGCAGCAGTCTCACCGCTTGTTACCCCAGTAGTCCTCTGCATCACTTTGAAGTCTTTACCCCTTTTTTTTAAAGGAAATAGATCATCATTTTTGTGAGCTTTCCAGACGAATTTGAGAATGGTATTAATTCTTCCCTGTTTTTGTGGGAAAGTCAGTGGAAGGCTACATATATCTCTTTTTGAGGCCTGTTACATTTGTAGCACTAGCAATTGATTGATCCACGTCTTGCTTTTTCTAAACAATATATCCCTTGTGTTACAGCAGAAATTCATATCAGGCCTTAAATGCTGAGATGTTGTATTTCATGCAGTTTCAGTTTTGCTAGTCTTTAAACATCGTCTGACTGCATTTTTTTTATGCTGTCCTGATCTTTCTGTACTTCTAGTGTTACCAGCAAATTTTATTAGCTCCTGCTTTTTATGTCAAATTCATTAAAGTTAAAAATAAAATTAAAAAATCAAGATCTGTGTTTTAAGAATACCACTGATAATCTTATGGCCAAGAATTCCCTGTTCAGAACACCTTGTTTCTCCCTCAGTGATTTCCATACCAAGCTTGCAATGCTTGAACCATTTCTTGTCTTCTTTGACCTAACTCATAGTCTGTCAGGTGTCGTGCTATTTAAGTCCATTTTCCTGCTTCATCTTCCTTGTGTAGAAGATTATACATCATATTAAAGATTTTGTAGCTCTTCTGAGCTGAAGAATTAATACAGTTGGATTTCTTATGGATTCTTATGGATAACATCTTCTAATGAGAATACTCTGAACTTTCTTATCATGGCCTTATCTGACTGCCTCTGCTGCTAAGAGGCAGAGTGGATCTGGAGTTACAGATATGGTGAATGGTCAACATATAACAACCAATTTCTGCCTGCCTTTCCCATAGTAGGGACAGGGATTTATCCCTGTGTTTTCCACCTGCACTTTGTCACGAGATGTATAAGAGGTTGCCGGTCTTGGTTGTTTTTGGGACTGTCACCTCTGTCAAAGTTGGTTGAAACTAGACAAGTTCAGAAGTTAATAAGGAAAACAAATTTTTCAGTTGTCTTTGTTTCTATTGTCAGCCTAATTTCTTTAGAAAGCCATGCTAAAATCTCAGTCTAGTATGATGATCTAGCTTTGTTAAGTTTTGGTAAGGATTTCGTCTCAGTTTTGATGACACACTACTTCTTTAATCAACTTTATCACTCTTACATATCTGCTGTTGAAAGCTTAAAATGCTATTTCTGTTGTGATCTTTTAGTATGCTGTGAACAATTTGTATAATTATGAGATGAAAGTTATTATTTTTTCCTTTTACAGGAGGGAGACTTTCTGATTTTAAGTTATTTCTTTTCTCTATCAGAACTCATAGAATGCAAATAAAAAATGCAATTTATTTATTATTAGTGCCTGTAGGCTTTTTTTATTAGTACTCTTTTGCTTCCCTACAAAATAATTGATATCCAAGACACTGAATTTCCTGTTTATTTTCCCATCTGCTTTTGTGATGGCATTGGCAGCTTCTTGATAGGAGACTCAGAAGAGGACTAGTGAGTTTTCCAAGTATGCTTGGAATTGAGGCCACATCAGGCAGGCTTTACTTAAGCCAGAGAGGAGGAGAATAGGAAAGCAGTGATCTAAAAATGAAGCTGGGGGCACTAGGATGGAGTTCTTAACGGAGAACAATACTTATTTTCAGTCCTACATTTGATACATCTTGAGGGAAAGTCAAAGATCACTGTAGCCACCGTTAGAGTGTTTTGAAGAAACGCACAATGTCTCAAGCACTCTTCTAAATTTTGCCAGAGTTAATCTGCCCATTTCTGTTATGTAGGTTGTAATATAACACGTACAAGTAAAATGAGGCTCCCCATGAATTTTGAAAAATAAAAACTCTCATTGAATAACGTGTAAACTGAATATCATGTCTTTTCTGTATCAGACACAACTCCGAAAACAGCTAATCCATGAACTAATGCATCCAATTTTAAGTGGAGAACTTCATGCACAGGCTGTTCCAAGTGATGACAGTTCACTTTTGATCACAGCTTCCAACAGTTTGGTGGCAGATCATCTACAGAGATGTGGCTATGAGTATTCGCTTTCTGTTTTCTTTCCAGAAAGTGGATTAGAGAAGAAGAAGGTAAGTTCAGTAATTTACCTCTTCCAAGACTTTTAGGAGTTTTGCTTTCTCAGGGTTGTGCTATTCCAGCAGAATTGAAAAAAATCCCCTTTTGTGACGGTAACATGCAAACACAAGTACAGCTTCTGATTATCTCCGTAAAAGATTTCATTATTCATGGCCATTTTCATGAATACTTTAAATTGGCAATGAGCTAATGATGCTGTTCTGGAAAGAGATCACGCAAGCCTCTTAACCTCGCATTTGCTTCACCCACAGCCCCAGTCTGGCATGACCATTTGTGAGGCTGTGTGATAGAGCACTTGGGGAACTGATCCAGATTAAAGTTAGCCTCTTGTTTGGCCGTTCAGTTTCATGAAAATGTGGTTCATGGTCAGTTTAAGCTGTTGTAACTACAAGCTGTGGGTGAAAAAGGCAGTCCTTGTCCTCTCTTTGTTTCTCCTCTATGAGTATATGTGATAGGGTGAAGTTGTTTCTAACTGAATTAATTTTTTTACCTGGTGAGTCGTTATTTGTTGTTTGGGTTAATGAGCTCATCTGATTTGTATGATAAATCAAGAAAAGAGGCAAGGAAAGTAGCAAGAGCCTGTACTCAGGATGGGGAGGAAACAAAACTACCTCTTTTCACATCTTCAGTTATGAAACTACGTGCTGGCCTCTGTATGTCTTAGGTAGTGGAGACTGGTAAATGCAGTACTAGAACAGCAGGCCTCTGAAAATGGTTTTACAAGGTGCTTAATCTTTCTTGAATGCAAAATGTTCTACAACTGTAAAATAATGCCTATTACATATTTGAAATTATTTTAAATTAATTAACCTTTTCAAACTTATCTTCTCCCTTCCCCCCAAAGCTGTGGACTATGCAAGATCTTCTTCAATTAATGAGGATCAATCCAAAATCCAGTCTTTACAAATCACTGGTAAAGTTATTTTGATTTTGAAAACAAGCTTAAATTACAGTTGTGATGAAATAGACTGGCTAAAACATCTTTTATTTCTTACAGACTTCGGGAACTCAGAAGGAAAATAAAGGTACAAGATGTTTATACATGATGCATACAACGATAATTCTGTCAGCTTCATTTTTATTAAGATGCGAGCAATAGAAACTCAAATTTCTTGAGTGTATGTTAGTATGGAATAAGATGGATTCAGTCAGATTTTGAACTTTGCAGTACTCCAGGATGGTGAATATTATAATTCAGGATTATCCAACTCCTATTTGTGCTGTGGATTAAGCGTTAACATTCACCTACAAAATAAATGACTCGAACATTAAAACTGAAAAAATCTGTAATCAGGTATTAAATATAATGCTCTTTGGAAGCTTTTCATGCTAACTTTGGCAAACTCAGATTTTGGTGTTTATAACTGACTGTACTAGCTTGCATAATGTACTTCAAAAACAAGTTAAAGATTTAATTGATGTTCCATTGTTTTATATAAGAAAACATAATTCTTATGTCTGCACGATGAAACCTAGCTATATTGTATAGCCTAAAGTAGCTTGATCTTCAGAAACCGCTATTGCCTAATGACCTCATAATTATAGTAGTAATAATCTACACTCACAAATGACCTTGGAAATCAAAGAGACAAAGAGACATGGATGAAAGGAAAAGTTGCAAAAGGTCAGCTTTTCCAGAATGAGATGGACTGAATTATGCTTGTAGTAAAATCTCAATAGTTTACTAGTACTGATTTTTACTTAAATACTTGGTTCTTTCCGTAAATCAAATAGGTTTTCTTGTACAGTGATAATGACTTCATAAATGACAGGCTTAAATTCAGTTTTGGTATGAAATTAGAGCTAACTAATATATTGGATCTTGATAGGTTTTCTTATGCAGATTTTAATTGGACTTACCGAGCATCATCTAAGTAAGGAAACTCATGACACGGAAGCTCAGACAATCTCAGTGCCTCCTTACAGAGAATCTCTTGGTAAGTGCAACCTCTGCAAGCAAGTCTCCCCGTGTATTTTCATACTGGTAATGGTACGGATTTATAAATTGTATGACTGGTATTCGTTCATCACTTACTCAAATGCACCCTAAAGTAGTAATAAGTAAAGGTCATACCTGTTACTAGTACATTGTTTTTTCAAACCTTTCTTAAAATAAGACAAAAGTCCTGTTACAATGTTTTTTTTTAATCACTCAGATATTTTCTTAGGCATTTAGTTAAGAGCTGTAATGTCTTAGATGGACTGCAAATGTTATGTGCTGAAATATGTTCCAGAAAACATAATTGTAAATGCGTCCCTTGCCTCTCTTTCTGTCATAGTTTTTCAGTGCAAGTTAGGCGTAGATCAGGAGTTTGTGAATTATAACATGCATACTACTAGTATGACAAAAAATCTAAAAGTTGCATGCAAAAGAGAATTCTTGTCCATCCATGATAAAGGGGAGGAATGACCATGTAACACCAGAAATAGTGCCTAAACAGCTAAGTGCCTCCTCCCAGGTATATATTGTGTGGCATAAAGCTGATAAATGGCATTTCTGTATTGCCTCTGCTTTTGTACCACACAGGTCTTTCTACTTAGGTGAACTAAGGAACTTCCTACAGAGAGACAGATTCCTACAGTCTTTGATAGGGTAACTGTGGTGACTGTAGTTAAATTATGATGGATATGTTTCTCTTTTTGTAGCTGAGAAGCTTCAGCTGATTGATGAACAGTTTGCAGACTCTTATCCCCAGCATCAGAAATACGAATCTTTAGAAGTAAAACTCCATGAATATAGAAAAGAAATAGAGAAGCAACTTCAAGCAGAAATGTGTCAAAAGGTATAATTGAATTTGAGGGAGACATTTGTTAATTTTGACTTTGCATGTTACAAACTTTTACTATTTAAGGTAAAAACAAGATCAAATAGTTACAACAAGCACAAAAACCTAAGTTAATCCAATATCAATTTTTAATTTGGTGATATAGCACGTGTATATTTTACATTCCCCTTTTTTGTTAAATGTGCACAGAATATTAAGCTATTTATTCTGATGTTAATTTGTAACACTTTTTCATATTTTGATTGTCTTAATTTGTTAAATTTTATTTGGTCTTTGATTATTTTGTTTTATGGAGGAATGTTTACTCTGCGTAGTCATACTGTTCGTTTTCCTTCCCAGTTAAAATTTTGAAGCTTGAATTTCAATATAAAGCATAGCAACTGAGAGGCATGAATTGCTGCTGTGTAGCTTGACAGATAGTGGAATTAATTTTTAATACTGATGAGAATTTGCATACTATTTCAAAACATTACACAGAAACAGTAAAATCATAACAGACAATATGAATTATTTCTGGTGTGGTTTTTTTTCTCCCTACAATTGAAGACAGCTCTTTTAGAGAATTGTCCTTCATTTTGGGCATAAAATTAGGTATTTTTTTGTCACATAATCCATTGATATGGATTTATGTCTGAAAAATGGAGCAGAGAGAATATACTGCAGTTCATTTAAATAAGGGTTTTTTTTTACCATAAATTTCTGTCAAGATCAACAGTTTCTTTGTACAGAAAAAATTAAATTAACTGCAGTTCATTTAAATATGTTTTTTTTCCATTAATTTCTGTCAAGATCAATAGTTTATTTGGATATAAAATTGGATATATAAATTTGGTTAGAATTCTTAGGCACACTTTTAAGGGCACTTAGATGCATATAAACTGTTTGAGGAAATCAATTTAGTCATATTTATTCAGCTAGACAAGTAGAAGGACTGAAAGTTAAAACTGCCAATGTATTTTACCTTCATTTTTCATTTAGTCTTTATTCCCCAACAGGCACTGTCTTTTTAGTGTGTAAAACATGTTAATTCGTGTGTTGTTAAGTTTGGCTGACTTTAAGCAAAGCGGTTGCAACAAAGGAGATTGGAATCTTAACCAGATATAAATCACTTCTAAATTCAATTCACTTTACATGGATTCCTTAGCAATGTGATGTGAATTACTGAAAGACATTTCTAATCCAATCTGTGTATGTACAAGTGATGCAGTACCGTCTCACCATTTATTTAATTTGCCACCAAATTTATGCCCACAGACATGAATTCCTTGATCAGATATTCCTACTGTGCTTTTCCCTTCTCTTTAACCTCATTTTCTCCAGTCTCACAATTTTTCTATCATTCTCTTTTTATTCTTTTGCTCGTTTTTCCTCACATTTTTTGTCTTGTATGCTTGCTTTCCATTTTCTTCCAAATTTTTATTATAATTCCTTATTACCCCATTTGTTCTTGTGTAAATTGTACTTCACACGTTGAATGGAGGTCTGTTCCTGATGATTCTGCTGTGCGGTTGCAAGACGCATACTTTCCTGTTTGTACACATTTACTTTTTCTACGGTTGTGCTAAGAAGTCTGTGACTTGGACTTCTGTTTCTGCAACCCTCTTTATGTGGAGTTCCATCTTCTGCAATTTTTCACACATTCGTCACTTTTTTTTGTGTCCAGATGAATTTCTGTTGTTCCTGAGCAATTCAGAACAGGTCTGCTTCTGCCATTTCTTGCACCACCAGTCAAAAGAGGTTCTTTGGGAATGGGGCAAGAATGGAGATAGGGTCAGCGGAGGAATTAGAGAGTATGGCTTTTCCTTAATTGCAAGCAGAGTATCACTCCTGCAGTGTGGTTTTTTTTCATAGTCGTCTGTTTTGCTCTTGTCTAAAGCTATTAGTTTTGTATAAGATCTGCTTTGGGATGCCAGATAAATGTATGCAAACTATGTGAGACATGTAAATAATATGTGTGACTAAGATACTTTTATCACAGTAATTTATTTTCATCCAATTATTACATGTTTCTAACAAGAATTTCCAAGTGAAATTTAGAACTGTCTGAGGAGGGATTGTCTTTGTCGATTTGAAGATGGCCCTACTCAACCCACTCTTTCTCCTTTATGTAAGCTAGAACATTTTAAAGAAGTTGAAATAGCAAAAATTAAAATGGAGGAGAAAGTGCAGACCCAGAAAGAAATCTCTGAGTTGCGTCATGAGTTAGAGAGGACACACCAAGCAAAGTCTGAAGCCTTGATTTCTCGTGAAAAGAATGCTATTGAGAGGCTTCAAAAGCAACAAGAGGTAAAGTTCCAAATATTTTTTCTTAATCTAGTACAGTTCAGTTGGTCAGTTCTTTTATCTTTGGGAGATTTACCTTCAGATCTTACTTGGCTTATTAGTGAAAACTTTGAATTTACTTTTGTTCTCATAAGTAGGGGAACGCAATTAGCAACTGCAAGAATGAGTATGTGTAAATATCTAAAACAGAGCTGTCTGGAAGAGGAACAGTTCTGCAAGCCAGGATTGAAGGATTTAAATGTAATAAATACTTTCAATTCTGTTTTAATAACTTTGCTGAATTCAGATCACAGATATTTTTCTAACAAAAAGTTGAACACAGCTTTTAGTTATACTATAAATTCTTTCTGTTGTTTAGCAGAACTCTAGGCTAAATGCAATAGTCTGTGTGGTACAGATATGCCATTTCTGTATGTTATTATATATTGAACAGTATTAATAGCCACTGTCTTTACTGTAAGCTAGCATCTTGTTTTCTTTCTTGAACGCTTTTTTGTTGACGAGTTACTCCTTTGGGCTGTTAACTCTTGTTGTTTTCCTAGAGCAGTAACTGTTACTGCAGCACACAATAATTTGGATGTAGTTCTAAATTGCTTCTCCCAGTCTCTGTTACCTTCCAGTTTTTGGCAGCGTAATTTGCTTGCTGTTCTGTTGCCTGTTTGCCTTGCCATCCCCCTGCTGGCTGCAGTAGACCTTCCTATCCAAATAATAGTCATCCACAAATGCTAACCACATTTTTGCTTTGGTATGGTTTGTGGTGGTGGTTTGGGTTTTTTTGGTTTTGTTGTCCGCCCCATCCCACCTCCCAGGAGCACATGGTATTGGTTAACAAAGCAATCATACAGGTCTCTATATAGATGATTGTATACTGGTCTCTACTATTTACCTCCTTCCAATCTGAAAATTAAACATTTTATCACTATGCTATGAACTACTGTCATGTTTATGTCCTTAGAAGTTTATAAGAAAACAATCTATTTTATGCTATCAATCTTCTGTGCGTATGAAATGAATTTATTAATTAAAAAAAAAAAAAAAAGACTACTAGATCAGTATATCCGTCAGGTATTGTGTATGAATATTTAGTTGCTCTTGCCATCATCTGCACTTCCCTGAGAAGTCTATGCTTCATTGGCCTGGGGAATCTTTTAAGAGAGACCAGGAGCTCAACTGAGTTGCAGCATATTTACATTAAATGTAGAAGGTCAATTAACCCTTTACTAAGGTAACATTATGCCCAGGAAATATGGCTTGACAAACTGCTCTATTTTTTGCACCAGGAACAGCAGCTAAGTTGTTCAGCACTGTCAAATGCACATGGCTTGCAAACTTGATACGAGCACCTGTATTACAAAACCATAATTTTCTTCTTCTTAGGCAGTTATTATTTCTCTGGAGAAAAATAATGCCTCGTGGGCTTAAGGACAAGAAAAACTATTTTTTATTAACAAGAAGATATGTAACTTTTGGTATTAGCATGTTCATTGCTTTGAGAATTCCTTTTACAATTTGTTTGATTTCTGTAAGTTAAACTGCAAAAACTGAGACTGCTGGTTTACTCAGTTTCAGTTTTAAATCAGGTTTTATCATGGGGTTTTGGCATTTGTTTTTTCAATTTTGTTTTTATGAAGAATATACAAAACTATTGTTTATTAAAAAAAGTCAAGTGCTTAAACATGTTTATTCTGTATTTTTTCAAAAACAATTTTTCCTTTTTCGTAACTTTTAATCAGTGCTATTTCTGAAAAGAAATAGGTAGCTAGTAGTGACAGGTAGCTAGTAGTGACTCCATCTAAAACGTTTTTTACTCAGAGTAAAAGGAGAAAGAGAATTAAAAAAAAAATCAAAGTAGATTCTGGATGTTGTTTCAAATTATGGCTATATAAATAATATTTATTGGAGTAAGACCAATTCCTGAAGAAGATCCTTGAAAGTTCAAATGCGTTAAACAGTAAATGCCTGTATAAAGTGTGAAGTAAAACTAGAGAATAATATTTTGTGATTCAGATAGAAGCAAAGGAAGTGTACGCTCAGAGACAAAGTCTACTGAAAGATATTGAAGTCATAAGGACCAGAGAGGTGGAACTGAAGCAAAGAATTGAGGCATTTGAAGTGTAAGTTGCTGAAGGGCATATACGATGCTAAATGATGCTGTTGTCCTTTTTCTGGAAAGTGTGCTTCAAGATGTTGCTGCTTCTGTGATACTCAAATAGATTATGTGTCTCAGAAGTTGTGTTTTGCATTTTGAGCAGTATTGTATACTGTCTTTATTAGCAGGGGTACTCCATACAAAAAGACCTTTTGGTTTGGTTTTTTTCTATTCCACCTCATCCAACCAAAACAGTGCAGCATCACTTTGGAGGCAAGGAACCAGATGTTTGCATTGAAGTGCTTAAATTAAAAAAAAAAAGCAACCCCCAGTTTGTAACCCTAACACTCATGAGGCATGTGTATGATATTTTGCTGCTTTAGACCTGTGTTACTTTTTTTTGACTTGTCCTTAGTAAGATCAGTTCTCTTTCATGAAATAAAAAAATAACTAAACCATTTTTTGGGCAGGATTTTAATACTACTTAAAGGCATAAAGGCATTACTTTGTCATCTGTTTGTTATAGCAAAATGAGTATCGCCCTAATAAAAACTTGTGTTTCTTTTAACAACCCAGCAGAGGGTGCTGATAGAATAGCATGCTCAGCACTATCTCCTCTGAAGCCTTTCTGGTGTGGGAAACTGAGCTATGGTTAGGCTGGGATAGCTGCATAATTGATTGGTACTGGGTTTTAAATAGGGCAATTTAGTTTGTGTCACATCTTCTTATTCTTAATGAATTACAATGACAGATTCTGAAGATAATTTTAAATCACTACAGTGTTCCAAGCAAGCAGTTCACCCTTTGATATCTTTAAATGTTATTTAAAAAAAAAAAACCAAAATGCACAGTTTTGGCTTTATAACTGGCTATTGTCTGTATATTTATGGATATTTCAGCACTCAGAAACTTCAGGAAGAGAAAAATAAAGCTATTGATGATGCACTTCGACGTCGGGAGGTTGCTGTGAAGAACATAGAAGAGACATATGACCAAAAGCTTAAGACGGAACTCTTAAAGTAAATTTTTCTTTTGTCTCTAATAGCATGCATGCTACTTCCTATGAAAACAGAATAATAAATTCCATAGGATTTCTTTTGAAAAGTGTAACAAAGCAAGGACTTTGGAAATGTATGCTTATGTTTTCGTTTTAATCTGCTTGAATTCTTTACATTATTGCTTAGCTTTTTGCTAGTAAGAGAAAATGTTCTGTCAGGTTCAGAAAAAGCTTACTATAGAAAAGAATTCTCTTTTGATTATAGGTTATATTATTGTTGTAGTTTAAATTCTGTGTTGTTGTATGGGAAAGAGGTGTGCATTAGTTGTATGTTTAGACAAGAAGATCTGAAGCAGTATTAGTGACTTCCTTAGACCACAATTAAAAGAACTGACCATTTTATGAACGTAGAAAAGGCATGGAGGGGAAATTAGCATTAAAGAGATGTTATAGGTTTCTTGACAAAGGGGTGAGAGGCACACTAGCCCATTGTACAGATAGATTGGCTCTTACCTTAACCCCTCCCCATTTTTGGAGAGGGATTCTCTGTTACAGATCACCCTCTCATACTGACTACCATCTGCTTGAATATGGTTTCAAAGAATTTGCTTAGAAATGCTCTTTGAAAGCGAAAGACACCACGTGTGACTGCTTTTGAGGTGTTGTAGTGGGTATATCCTAACTTTGCTTTTCTTGGAGGGCTTTGGTCACTTGAAGAGTTACTTGATGCTTCAATGCAGGCAGGTGCTCTTGGAATGCGTGCTTGATGGCATGAACCACTCTTCCAGTTAGGCAGTTAAACCAAATGACTGATGTATCATTACTTTTTATTGCAAGCCAGTGTACAATAAGTATTATCTGTGTTAGTGTGTCTTTATTTAAATTGCAGAGGAAAGATGTGAAGAGTAGGTTTTAATAAGAATGATGCCTCAGCTGAAACCTAGTAGATTTGAGGTTTTTGTCAGAGAACAGTGAAATGCAACTAATTGACTTACCTTGGTATCTTATTTTACCTAGTCCATAACAGCTAGTTACAAATAATGCTTGTAAAGTGCCTTTGGGTTTATGAGGAGAAGCAAATTATTTTAAGGATGAACTGCTGCTTAGCTTATTTTATCAACATACAAAATATTTTAGACATGCTGCAAATGCTCAAAAAGGTAAAATCCACGTCCTTTTGTACCAAATCCTTAATGAAAAGTATCAAACTGCTACTATCTATTGTGTAGAAATAATGATGCTTGCTAGAAAATGAATCTTTTTTTATTTCTATGGTAAACATTCAATGTCATAATTGGGAGAAAGATCTGAGTGGTCGGGGTCATTTGCAAAAATGCAGGGGGATGGGTATGGCGATATCTGAAAACATTTATGATCTACGTCACAATCATGCAAAATGCTGAGCTTTCTTAGCTCCTGTAGATTCCAGAAGAACTGAACGGTAAAGTTGGATGATGGCTGGGCTGTGAATAGTGGTGTACCTGGGCAGTGCTCAGTGTCTAGCCAGTGGCTGATGACACGCGGAGATCCCCTGGGACCAGTACTGTAGATGCTGTTGGACCCATGCTGTCTAACACCTTCAACTGTGAGCTGAACGATGACACAGAGCATCCTCAGCAACTTTGAACAGGAGGCTTAATTAAGGGAAGTGGCTTCCACAACAAATGGCAGAGTTTCAGTGCAGACAGACTTTGATAAACTTGGGGATTCTGCCAACATAAATCTTAGGAATTTTAACAAGGAGAACTGCAAAGCTCTGCATTTGGGGCAGAATATCCCTATGAAGTAGTGTAAATAGGGAAAAGGAACTGACAGTGAATGCCAGGTCGCCTATGATCCGTCAGGACGCTCTGGCAAATGAGGCAAACAGCATGATGGGTGATATTACTAGCAGCAGGGCCAACAGACTGAGGGAAGTTATTAACCCTTTCAGGTATTGGTAAAGGCTGTGCTAGGAATACCGTGCCCAGTTTTGGGCTCCCCAATTCAAGAAAGTCATGAAGAAACTGGAGAGGGCCTAGTAAAGGTCTGTAAAGGTAGTTACGGGACTACCAGATGTGACCTCTGAGGTCATATGGCAGGTGCTGTAAATTGTGGCTTGGGAGGTTCAAGTTGGATATGGAGAAGAGAAGCTTTACTGGGAAGGTAGTCCAGCATTGGGGCAGGCCATCCAGGGGGATGGTGGAATACACATCCTTGGAGGTTTTCAGAACTTAGCTAGGAAGGGCCACAGCTGGCCTGCTCTAGAGTTGGTGGTAGTCTTGCTTTATGAGCAGGTAGTTGAACAAGGTGATTGGCAGGGTCCTTTCCAACCATTTCAGTGGCTCTGCAATGACTAATTTTGTCAATAAATAATTGTATCATTAGAGTTTAGTCTGAGAAAGACTGGAGTTTACACAAATGCACACAAACATGCACACACACACATACTTTGGGAATAACTAATTCTTTTTACTTCTAGATATCAGCTTGAATTAAAAGAAGAATACATAGCCAGGACCAATAAAGTTACTGAAGACGAGAAGAAAAATAAAGGTAATCATCTCTCTGAGGTTAATCAAATAGCTTTTTTTCTCTACAGCTTTTACTAACGGGTATCAAAACACTGTTGTTACTAAATAGTCACCGTGTTCAGTAGGACAGGTATAGGTGACAGAAAGCCATCAAAATAGATTTTGAAAAACATGTAGCAGGATCCCGTGACAGGTCAGCAACTCCTTGCAGTTCAGAATGCAGTGGGGATCATGAACTGGTGTTTTGCACAGAGGCTGCAAAGCATCCTGCTTTTTCTGTTTTACAGCTCCTTCTGAAGTCCTGTTAGCTCATTCATTTTTTAATTGAACTCTGGTACAGTCTGGTACCTTACCCTTGAATGGTTGCCAGTTTCTACATTTCTTGTGTACAAGATGTTTAATTGGAGCTTGAGGAAGAGAGCTGGGACAGATAAACATATTTAGACTTTTAAGTTAGGGACGTGTGGAAGAAATGATACATCATGTGCATGTGAATTTGATTTACTTAATTCTAAAGGACTGTATGTATGCATATGTATATATTCACACAGTGTGATTTACTTAATTTTGAAGGAGTGTGTATGATGTTCAGTCATTTTTATGTCTTGAATTAAATTGAATGTTGGGCTTACCAACTTAAACTGCTTTTTGCTGATACAGTTTTTTACTGCAATACTCTACTAATTTTAATTTAGCATTTGTAATCCTTCCCTGCAGAGAAAGCTGTGCTTTTGCATGAAGAAGCCATTGCTGTTAATTCAAAAAAGGAGGAACTCAAGCAAGCTGTATCACGCACGAAAGAGCTTGAGGTAATTGTAAACATGAGTTTAAAGAAGTTGTATTCTAATTGGTGCATTTGAGGTACATTAAGAAAAAAAAAAGAAAATGTGAAATAAAAGTAATTGTTAAGAATTACAGCAGTTCATAAGCTTCTAAACTGTTCTTTATCTGCAGCTGGATTTGGAGTCAGTGAAGGCCCAGGTCCTGTTGGTAAATAAACAGAATCAGTTGTTGACAGAAAAACTGAAAGAGGTATCAGACTATCCTTTGCTAAAGGAGGAGAAATTGGAGCTCCAAGTGCAGAATAAACTACTTAGGCAACAGTTGGATGAAACTCGCAGTGAGAACCAGCATCTTCGAGACAGTCAGTGTGAATGATTTAGTAATTTTCTTGTTTATGCTTCCCTACAAGTATTTGCTTAGAAATAAATTTTCATTAAAATATATTCTTTGTATTCTGTTTACTAGTAGTTTGCGTTAAACCTCAACTAATGTTTGTGTAAAATGAAACAGTCCTTGACATTATAAATTTATTTTTTTTAATATGTCTGTATATAGAGATCCTGAATTAAGTGGTAGCTATAATAATATGAAAAATATCCCTTTCACCGTTTGAAAAAAACAGTGCAATGTATCTAACCATAGCATTAGTATGGTTAATATTGGTAAAAGAACATGGCATTATTTTTTTTAAGTGCTTGCCTGACTATAGTTATAAAATGCCAAGTATTTTTAATGTGCATTTGAGATTATGGGAGAATACAGATGTACACTACTTAAGGTAGGGATATGTATTTTTCCAGAACACGACAGTCTCTGTCTAAGTCTTAAATGACAACACCAACAAAAATTCTGGTCCTTTGTAAACGGAAGAAAAATATCTCTAAGTACTTTATTCAAACAAAGCCTTGTTATGTTCCTAAAACCAAATCAGCTTTACATTTTGAAGGCATATCACATAGAAAAGTGCACACTTGTTATTCTACATCTGAGTGTCTATTTCTCTTTCTGAGTAGAGCTGTCCCAGCCCTCGGCAGAGCACCTGGCCTGCCAAGTGGAGCTGAGGAGAGTAGAACATTCCAGGAAGCTGGCGTTGGATGAATTTGAAAGTCATAGGCAGATTTTGGAAAAGCAGCTACAAAGTGAGGTAAATTATTTTTACTAAATAATTTGAATCTTTTGTTCTTCCTGTCGTTCATGTTTATCTATGTACCTGTGGAGGCTGTTTAGTGTGTAGTTACAGGGATTGTTTGTAATCTGCTTATTTTTATGTAAATAACTCTAAAGATGATAAAACGACACCAAAAATGACCAAAAAACCCTCCAAAACCCACCATAACCAAAGTAAATCTTTCCAAGTCATTAAGTTGTCAGCACTGACTTTCAGTAGGATACTATGTGTATATGGTTCGTCTGGACCTAAAAAACATTTAGAAAGAAGTATTCAGCCAGTTGAGATTATTCTTTTTGTTTGAATTATGTTTTTTGTTTTTCTCTCGATCTTCTATAGGTTGAGCGTTGTGCTCAGTTAAAGACCCAATTGTTGGACTCTGAAGCTATGGTCAGGAAGTTAAATGTTCAGGTTGAAGAACTGAAACTTCAGGTGAAACAAACACAGGCAGGTTTGTGTCTTTACGCCAGAGCAGTCCTTTATGAATTTCACTTACCTAACCAGTATAAGAACTTCCAGAAGCTTAAAAAAGCTGCGGTTGCGTAGAACTACTATACCACCAGTGAGTAGATTTCAAGTTTAAAATCAAAATCTATTTAAAATCTCAATTTAAAAAGCAGACTTATTGCAATTTCCCTTCCTTTCAGAAAACAAACATAGAGGAGGAAGGGAAAACGTTCCTCCCTGAATACGTACATATTTGTATTGTCTGATTTTCCTCAGTATGAAGACATTAATGTTTGGTGATAACAATCATCATCTGCCAGGATGCGAGTTGTGTTTTAATGCATTTTGATTTTTCAATGTTCATAATAAGAATAATGAACTTGAAATTGTATTCCATATCTCACAAGTTTAAATCTAACTTTTAAACAGTTGTCGAGGCTAATAACCTATGTGCCTCATACAGGCATTAGAGAGAAAGACGCACTTGCATAAAGCAATTCAGTCTGCTGAAGAAATGTAGTTCTAAGGATGCATTTCTGTCAAATTGCTAATATCAAGTATGATAAATAAAAGTTTTGGGACGTGTATTTAATCTAAAAATATGGAATTGCATTCTGCAATGATTGTACATTACATACAGCGTGTGTTGCGCTGTAGCTGAGTACGTGCAATACTTTATATTATTCATTAGACCAATATGTACATTTTCGTATATGGTGCAAATATTGGTTCCATTTGGAATTGGAAATTTGTTAGTGTCAAAATAGCAAATATATATTTTAATTAAATGACTGAAAGTACTGCATGGACTTATTTTGCATCAGAGTTAAGGATGTCATTGAATAACCATTTACGTATAATGAAAAAAAGTTTGTCACTTTGCTGAGAAAGATACAGCGCTATAGATTGGTCTTTTGGGCTTGTTGAAGCATGCAAGTGCGAGCCAGGAAGCAGACAGCCCCGACACATTCAATTTAACTGACAATTTTGGAGAAGTACTTCTTTAAAAAAAGCAACAGCATTGTCTATGTGCGATGTTTTTCTCCAAATTTTTTTTTTTTGATCTAAATAGAAGGAAACTGTTGAGACTTGTGGCCTGCCCTATATCCCTTGCCCTTTAACAGCATGATTGGATATAACATCTCCAAAGTGGTGTTATTTTCATTTTTATTGATTTATTTAAACATAATTTAAGAAATAACATTGTAGAGTGCATACTTTGGGTAGTTTTACATGGAAGGATTATATATTAAAAAAATAGTATCGGTGATAATTTGCAACTATGCAGCTACATTGAAAATACATTTAAATCAACCCATTAAATTCTCAAAATTTAAGATAATTCCATGTTAAATAATTTTGATCAAATTGGAATTTAAATGCCGTGGTTTAGTATTTCTGTTTTGTTATGGGTCTCTGTCTCTCACTTTTTACTGTCACTCACTTTGATTTGGTATCATTTAGCTCTGGAAAATGAAGTGTATCGGAATCCAAAGCCTTCACTTGTCGATCGCTCTGTTCTTGACTTCGCTGGTGACAGAATTGTACCTCATGATATTTATGTGGATAGTGCATTCCTGAAGAATCAGGTTATGAGTGATGTGATGAAGGTAAATGCTGTGCCAAGAGCTGGCTATCGTCAACAGTTACAGCCACGCAGTGCTTCACCTGATTCTGACCTGGAGTGTATGGCGCAAACCTGGGCTAGGATAAAAGAACTAGAAAAAGAGGCAGAATATTTGGAAGAAGCCTACAGGAACTACCAACACAGAGTCATGCAGGATGCGGCTGCAAGCAGAACGCCGAGAAAGATGCAGTCCCCTTTACTTCAACAGTGTGCTATTAGTAGACCCCCTTTGACTACCCAGCATGAACTTCTAGAGGATAATCCCAGCTCCCAGCATTCCCCCCTGGGCAGTCCCAGAGGTGAGAAATACATCAAAAGAACTGGGCAGATGGATGTCTTTAAAAATCCCTTAACGCCACCACACAGAGGAGCGTCTTCTTCAAGACGCCTTTCTTCTACTCCCGTTTCCAAATTGGAAAGAGATCTCAGTAACAAGAAAATTTTAGATGGTAAGTCACGATTGTTAGTGTGGCATGGTGTTGGGGTTTTACTTGTTGTTCCTCCTGTGCTATGGGAAGAGAAAGATTTAACAGTGATAGTCTTTCACTCATTTGTTATTTGCTAAGACAGGAGAAGTCAGAGACAAAATATGCTAGCTGCTTGGAGTATTGCTGCTTCATGGAAACAAGTGCTGGAGAAGCAGATTGAGGGAGGTTATAAACACACTGCACTTAGTTCAGGTAGCTTTAAAGAGAAGACTATGCCATATGATTTCACTACGGGTGTATCCTTATGCAGAATTTCATTCAAAAGTTGCTATTGTTTTAGTAACCCTCCCTCTGTATTCCTGTCTCTTTATTTAGCTATTGTAGTTAACGTGTGCAGCAGGAGACTGCTTTGTCTGGCTCCTCTTAAATTGAGTTTTCCAATCTGAAAGGTCCAGATTTGCTTTTGTTTTTCTTTTTGCTGTGGCATCATTATCAAATATTCCTGAGCAATTGTGAGGGGGAGGGGATTAGTGCTTGGAAAATTGTAAATTGCTATTAATTTCACAGTGTCTAATAATTACTTTGTAGTTCTTTTTTAAAGGGGCAGTACTCAGAGACGCAAGCAAAATTGAAAAGAATTGAAAATCTTAAAATAATTATGTTGTTTCAAATCTGCAGTACATCTGCTTCTTGAGTCAAGCAATTCTTGTCACCCTAGGTCAGAGTGGATTTAATAAGATAAAAAAAAGAGACAGTAACAAAAAAAAAAGATAGTGATCAGCTTCTGCATGAAGGAAGATTTAAATATAAGAAGGGCAGCTTAGTTTGGAAAAGAGTTGGCTGAGGTGGACTGTGGGAAATCTGGAAAGCAATGAGTGATGTGGAAAAGATGAAAAGGGATCGATTAATCACTGCTTCACAGACCCCAGAATTCTGTGAAATTGAAAGGAAAGAGAGGGAAGTACTTTTTCATACTTTTTCATGAGTTGTGGAATTTATTGCTTCTGTGGCAACAAGTATAGATACAGGAATAAAACTTCCCTGTCAGGAGGGCCCAAGTATTGACTGAGGAAATACTGGGGTGGATATAACTATTCTCCTTTTTGAATTTTAGTTTAGTATTGCTTAGTAACAGGCACTGTTAGAAACAGGTTACAAAACAGTCTGATATATTGTGTCTGATATATTGTGTCTGTCCCTGTGATTCTGCATGTAGAGCATAATGCTCTGTTACTGAAAACATATCTAAAAACTTGAACTTTCAAAGCAGTCTTTAGGCTTTAACTTTTCTTTGTCAGCTTCTGTATAAACTACTTACAGACTATCTGATTAATACTGCACGCACAAAAATCTTTGCTAGAAGTAGTGTTGTGTTGTAAAATTGCAAAATTTCAAAATTAAAGTTGCATGCGTAACCTTAACAATCCTTCCCGTCTTTGTACCTGTCAGAGGCTAGTTACATGGTGGCTGATGTGTTTTTTCCATTGGATCTGTTCTTTGCTTAATGCAGAAGACTGACTTGTTTTGGAGAAGGATAGAGTTGAGTAACAAAGGAGCACATTAACTGACTCAGGTGTTACAGAAATTGAATGGTACGTAGTGTAGGAAACAGGGTTGCAGCTAGATAATGTGTTCTCAAGTTGAACTGATGCGGTGCTTGCCCCAGTAAGCGCTGTAGCTTCAGTGCAAATGTGCTGTGGAGTGATTTATCTGCTTCCAGGTAGATTGCTTCCCCACTGATATGTCAGCTCTGTTTCAAAAGTCTTCTGACAAGGAGTGCTTTTATACTGGTGTATGTGTTATCCTTTGTGCTAGAGATGGCTGAAGCACCAGATGTGTTTTTGCTAGAAAACCATCAGTCATTGTGGAAGCTTCCATGGAGCTTTTCAGTGCTGTTGAAGAAGCCAGTCTGAACAGGTCAGAATAAATTTCAAGAGGACATGAGTCTGAGATTTGAGTTGCCTTTAAGTGAGGTATACCACAGTCAACTCATCTAAGGACAAACTGCAGCTCAACTGTCGGCACCTGTCTTCAAAGGGATAAAGGAAGAAGTGGGTCCTCCTGTAAAATACTTGCAGTTGGCAGATCTAGCAGCTGTTTTACTGGATAGTCTGCCAGTGGAAGGGTATGCAGTTTTCTCTTTTCCTTTAAATTAGCTCACGCGCTTGACTGGCTTCCTTCTCAAGCCCATGATGGACATCTTTCAGGCTTTGTCTTTCAACTGGGAAGGAGGAATCCCATTTCTTTAGGAGCAAGTAAAAGTAGGACAGGGTCCTTTTCTGTTTTCTCCTGCTTACTGTCTCCAGTCTCTGGACAGAAACACTGATGAAGAAATAGTTACTGAGAAAAAAAAAATTGGATTGCCCTCTGACCCATACTCCCTATTACTTGATCAGTACTTTTCACCTTGATCATTACTTGACCAAACTTCATACCTTCTGATGAGAAAGAGCAAGGTTGGTGAGTCTTGCAGACAGCATACTGTGAGCCAAAGACCTCAGCTATTTGTCTTTTAGTAGAAAATCAGTAAGTTCAATACTAGGTAACTTCTAAATAGTAGTAGATTGTAGTAAATTACCATATGAGATACCTGGTGTCCTAGCCTGCAGTATGTGTTGTGCCAAGGAGATGCATGCGGTAAGTTCTGGTCCACTTGTTCTGCGTGTGAAATTTTGACAGGTTGTTTTATAAAAGGTTGGATGTGGGTAGGCTCAGGATTCCCACCATGAACAGGTAGTGCTGATACAGGAGTATGACATAACTGCTGGGTTCCGTTCTGTTAGTGCTCAGCTTCCTTAGAAGGTGTTTGTCTGTGTTACATGGGCATAGAAGCTGCCTGGAGATAAAAATTCATGGGCAGCCTTGCTCTGAAGCATCCTGACTTCTGCAGCATGTTGTGCTCCATGAACGGGCTGCACTTCTACACAACCACCTGAAAGATCTTCAGGTATGGGTCTCTTGGTAATGGCTTTTCCTCTGTCCCTAGCCAAATTAGCACTGACTACAGTAAAAGTTATTTGGTCAATAAAGAGAAGAAAAAAACCAGTACCTACATACTAAGTGAATACCAAATCTTCTGGAAAAAATAATAATTCATAATCTAGTAATGAAAGACCTGTGCAGCTGCACAGGAAAGGAAAATTAAGATTGCAAAGCAAAATTTAAGCAAAGTGCTGGACTCTGCAAGTTTGATTAAAAGCTTTTTTAATGCAGGAGGTTTGTTTTTTACCTTGGTTTCCTAGGAAACTCAAGTTCTCTAGTCATACTGTTTTCCTTCCCTGATAACTTTACAGCCGTTGATAAGAAGTTGAAATCTTCAAAGATTTTCTTCTTTGCTTCATCATGCATTTTAACAAATCTGTAGAAAATGAAACCTCCAGGTTAACTTCCCTAATGAAGAATGGCCTTTGGGAGACCTCAAGCATTCTCTTTTGCTGGTTAGTAAGACCATCCCTAGCTTGAAATCTGGGTCCGTAACTGCTTTTTCTAAAGCCCGGCGTGGGAGAAATTATTCGGTGTTTGGCAGAGGGGCTGCAGTTTGTTGGGAACATGGATGCATTATGGGGTGATGGTAATCATAGGCTTTGTGAGGAGTAAGTTTATGATGATGAAGGCTTGTAGAGGAGAATTGCCATACAGGAGGGATAAAAAAGCAAAACAAAACAAAAAAACTCCACCACCCCCACAAAAAAAAAAAACAGTACAAGAAAGTTCATGTTAATCCTGGTAAATTTGGATGTTAGTTGCCCTACAGTGGTGGTGTCTACACAGTCCAATTATGTTTGTATTGTAAAAACCAGCCTTGTCTGAGAAGTGGTAGGACAAATAACTGACTAATACAAATTGTGGGATTTTTATTCTACAGACCTCAGTGGCTCTGAGGACCTTGCCTCTTCACAGCAGAGTGTTGACCAGGTGCTTTCTCCTATTTCAAAGCCACATCTCCTTTCATCTTCTGAGTCTGTTTCTTCCTCACCATCCACTCGTGGCCAGAAAATCAGGTAACATTGTTTACAAAGCAACATTTTAAACCTGCTTTTTAAAGAAACATTTATCTAACTGTTCATACTGCTTTTGCAATTCAAGAAAGCCATTAATTTTTTAAGTGAGAACTTTTCTAAAGACAGGTGAAGATTTCCATTCTTAAGTATCATGCCTCAAAAGGAAGTTAGTTTTTTAAAAAACAAACACCATCCTCCCCACCCCCGCAATCCGAACACCTTCGGCAAATACGATTTGACATTTTGACCTCAGTTACATTTGATGCCTTACTCTGCAAAGTTATGTGCAGTAAAATCCTTAAACCTCAAGTGCACTGAAAGCTTCAGATGAATGCAATGTTTTTTCCAAAACAAAGAAAGTCTTGTCCTATGACAAAGTAAAACTCGCTTGATTTACAAATTGTTTTGTAAAGTCATTTCACTGTTGTAGTTGAGCAAGGATGGAATATTATTCCAAAGAGTCCCTCTTTTGGGGAGAAATGGTAATTGTAGCACTTGCTACAGAGCCTAAAAAATCCACTGCTGTGGAAAAGTGCTTGGCAAAGGACAAAAAGCCTGAAGAGTGAGAATGTGAGACATCCTAAAGGCATGTTAGTTTAATGCAGATACAGCAAATTGATAAATATCCATCACTGAAACTTAACTCAAATTCTGCTGTTTAAGGATATTAACTCCTCTGTGATTAAAACACGGTTTAGAACTGTGCTTCGCAGCACTTTCAGTTTGTGTTACTTCAACCACTGTAAGTATTGCTTTGTTACCATGTGTGACTTTGAAGATGGAAGGTGTGTGCTGTCACCACTAAGGCACACCTGACGTACACAAGTCATACAAAGTTTATACGTTCCTGGATTCAGGTCAGGCTGATTTACTTCATTGGTTTTCAGACTACTGTAGATATCTCCGTAGATACAGCTCTAGATTTAATGATAAACTTCTGCTTTTGCCCTTCTTTGCATTTCTACTTTTCACGTGTCAGGGTTCTGACAAACTTTTGAAAGCAAGGTGTGGTGTGGGTCCTCATATTTCAAGAGAGCTGCAAGTTCTGCAGTGCTTGAGATCTGTCGTATCAGTGTAGACCTTCTGTTTTCATTGTATTCCCTTACACAGTAGACCACTTTCAGACAGCTGAATGAAGGATTTGTTGTTAATAAATAAATATTCTGTTAATCACTAATTTCAGAAAACGTGTTTTGTAAAAGTTCCCTAAAAATGAAAAATCTGGTCCTAAAAGTAAATATGAGTAAACCAACTGACTTGCTTTACTATGTACAATACCTCTGAAAAAAACCGTATTTTTTAAACATGTGAGGAATGTATGTGTATTTCGGAGATATATATGACTTTTCCTGATGTCCTGTAACTTTGGACCATATTGATAATTGAAAAGTTTAGACTGTATACTTTTTCCAGTAAGAAGAATACTATGTTGCAAATGGGAATGTGAAGGTACTACAGTGGCCAATTAACTATCACTTGGCATGTTTTATTTACAACAATGCGATCAGAGATCCTCACCCTCATATGAGTTACCTGACTGTGAATGTATTTTTAGCAGTTTACTATCATGGGCTCCTTTGGCATTTGATAATTTTGATTTCTCTAGTAGGCTTCTGTGCCACCCATATAAGTGTGATCCTGATAAGGCTAACGAGAACTCCTGCTGACATTCTAGACTAATTTGAGAACAATCTTAATTTCAAAAGACAATGTTGGGTCTTTAGAGGGGTAAACTTCATGTTTTCAAGAAAAAGGTAAAACTACAAACTCATCACAAATTCCTGTTCAAAATAGTGATAATCTCTCATCTTTCCCGTATCAGAGCAGGCCTTTTGCATACACTTGATGTTCAAAAGCTAGCGAGGTTATATTTGATGCACTCGAAAACCCTTAATAAAAAAAGGCCACTAATTCCTTGAGCAAAGCTATATGTCTTTCATTGTGTCTCTATTTTTCATATCTGTGACCTGACTGACGAGCTTTTGCTGACTGAAGCTTGGTAGTTTCTGATGCCTGTTTGAGAATGTAAATAAGGCAGTTGTACATTCTCCTTTCACTCATTAACAAGCTGCAATACTAACTTTTTTTTCTCTGAAGAGCTTGTTCATGTGCCTGTATAACTGTTTTTAGAATAGGGATCTCCACTCTCCTTTGCCATGGGGGAAGGGGATGGGTAGCAGAGCTTTTCTCTTTTCCCTCGGTGAGTTGTTTTTTTTTTTGTTTGGAATCTCTTTTAAGTAAACGAATAACTTGGCAAAATTAAGCTGCATAAAAATCACTGCCCTTTCCTCTTTGTATCTCCTATTTCCATGTATGAAATTCTTCTGTTCTTAACAGTCACTGGTGCCTCCACTCTCCAAAACTGAGAATCCTGAATAGGAGTCTTCAGAAAAAGCTTAAGTATTTAATTTTTAATGTTTCTTTCCTAAGAAGAGACACTTGAATTGGCCTTTACCTTCTAGCCATCATTCCATATTTGATGACTGAAGAACGATGGCTTGTCCTGAGGCTGCTGTGGCAGGCATTCATAGGGCTTTCTTATTTTGTTGTTATCAAGTCCTCAATATACATTTTATATAGAGAGGGTCTCTTTTGTGGTTAGAATTTGTGGAGAGCCTTTATGTTCTTGGCCTTGAGAAGAAGCTGTTGGGTTTTCTAGGGACTGTGAGGTTATTTGCTTTAGGTGGCTGTCTCTTATTTCCCTGCTCATTCACATTTTCTTCAGTGTATCTCAGATTTCTTGTATTCCTATGACAGACATTACGAAGCGAAGTTTAAGTGTTAACCCACATGTTAAGGTGATATGGGAAAATGCTGTAATACTGTGAGGGACTGTACTTCTTTGAAGGATGTTGTAGAGTCCACGCTGCCTGAAAACTGAAGAGTACGAGTAAGTTGTGTTGCAAAGAACAGGCCAGGGTCTGGGCAGGCAGCTATGGGTTGTAATTGTTTTCTTGGGTTCCCCGTGACAAAGCAAGGGTATGAGGTCCCAATAATTATCTTGTGAACTTGCTGCTTTCCCAAGACGTTCTTAAAGGGAAAACAGTCTTTTGATGAGCATTTTTTAATTTCTTGTGCCTTGGACTGTTTTCTGTTACATAAAATATTTGAGAAATGCTTGTGTGGGCTTTTCCAGCTATTTATTGTCATTATTAGGCAAATGCCACATCATTGATGTGTATTGTGGGATTAGTTTATGACTTGTAGATTTTAAGTGGCAGTGGGAACTTCTGTAAAAAGAAAAGAAAAGACGATGCCGTAACACCAGTAAGCCATTACAAGTTAGACCTCTGTCAGTGGGGAAGAACAATTGCTTCCCTGACTATAGCAGCTCCTTGTTTGTTTATGTTTCAAGATATGAGCGGTATGAAGGAAGCCAATAAACACAGACAGGAAGACTAGAGTGATAAAGCAGATTATTATCTAAACCATTCCTTTTTTGTTTAGGGCTGAAGAAACCGATTGTGAGGTTGTTACAAGTTTTAAGCTAAAAAAGGGAATTTTGGACATTAACAAAATAGTTTAGATGGCGGTGGTTGTTTTTTGTTTAAGCTTTAATGGTAATTTTAAGCATAACTCATCCAATTTAATCATTTGGTGGTGGTTGGCACACCAATACTGTTTTATGGAATATTGACATTAGGTACAGTTCAGGTTTTGGTTGACAACTTTGATGGAATGAGTTTTTTAAAGCTCTTTAGAAATATATGTGTTTACTGGTCTTAATGAGGCAGACCTCTTCTGTTTGTTGAATCTGAGGGAGTGTATTGACTGTCTTTCTAGCAGTGTTGCAGGACACAATATTGAAGAAAGTGGCAAGCATGTCCTTTAACCTTGCATCCTTATGAATTATTTAACACTTAACCGTTTCTGGGAAGGAAAGATTGAAAACATGAAGTAGACTTCCAAAAACTTGAACTTCCATTTATTCTGTTGTATTTAATTTACAGGGTATTTTTCCCCACTGACGTTACTGAACTATCCTGACAATGCAGATTTGTTTGTCCCCAGATTTACATTTTTTCTTGAACATGTGTCATTGTGGGGTGTGTTTTGTTTGTTCTCCACTTTTGCCCCACAAAGACCTGAATTCCTTCGAAATTGTAAGCACGAACATATTTATGCCATGGTGAAGAGCACCAGCTGCTGTGAAATAAGCTCCTTTATGAAGTGCTGCTGCTGAATTTCATTAGTGACCTGCACTCCTTTTGCTATTCTGGTTCTGGTCAGTTTAATAGCTGGGTCATGTGGGAGATATTGTTCTTTCCCATTATCTTTCTGATGAGATAAACGGAGATTTAGAATGAGGGCACTAACCCCATTTTTCATAGCACCCAGATTTTCACCCCTGTGTATATGTTTTGCCAGACATCTAATCCTAATGCATTTCAAACACGTCTGTTAAGGTGACATCAAAGTGGGAATTAGACTGCAACACAGAGCCTAAAAAGGAAAATTTCTTAATTTCAGTTGACTAAATGTCACACTTCATTGTATTTCTCCTTTTTTTCTTCTTACTCCTTTTTATGCCTTTTGAGAGTGTGTTTTGTTTTAGTGTAATGCCTTTATGTCATATATAGGCCTTGGGGAAAGGCTAAAGGGAGATCGCTATCAGAGAGATGGAGCTGACTTTTTGAGTCGGAAGCTTACAGTATTTTGGTTGCATGGTTTTTACGTTCAGTTTAGTCTTTTGCTAAGCATGTGAGTAATCCTTGTATTGGAACCTCAGATCGCTATTTGCTTAAAAGGTTAGCATTTATATTTATTAAATTATTTATGTTCTTCTTCTTTCAGACTTCATAATCAGCGAACAGATAAACGAGATGTCAGTGATAACCCCAAACCAGAGAAATTAATGTATGAGGACCTTGAAGAACGCATTTCTTCTCTTGAATGTAAGTTTTAGTGCATTTTAGATAGTTTAAAACCTTAGGGCTTAACAGTTGTAAGACAATTGACTGTAGTTGGAGAGAAAAAAAATTGACTGATGTAGGAAATAAGAAAAACAAACTGTCTCAGATGTTGGAGGGATTAATTCTCTTCATATTTGCATCTTTAGAGGAGAAGGGTATGTAGTAATAAGGGGACACTGAAATTGAATTGGTTCTGAAATTTGGGACCATACTTTTTGGCCAGAGATCTTACATAACCTTGTAGTAATGCGTATAGGTCTGACAGTTGTTTCAGAGTGTTTTAAAATTGCACAGGATTTTTTTTTTTAAAACAGCAAAGTGTACTAGTATATGAAGTGACTTGAGGCTCTATTATATTTGCTGCATAAAGTAAAACTCCAAGCAGTGTTCATCATGGACCAATATCAGAGCAGTATTACCAAGTTGTAATTCTGAAGATAAGTTTCTGCAGCCATTACATAGACTGTTGTTGATTTTTCCTTCAGTAACTGAGGCTAAAATACTATTATGAATTAGAAGTTACTTTAGAAGCATGTGTGAATGTGTGAACAACATTTGCAATTGTGTTATCATTAATCAGCATCTCTGAGTATAGTTCAATTACTGAAACATGAATTTTATCTTAATTTTTTTTTCTGAGGTCAGCGTTTTACTTATTTGCATTTCTGCTCTCTCTTGATTGCTGGAAGAACTTTGTCATTATGTGATGTTTGGCATTGCATGCTATAAAATGTTTCCTTTTATCTATATGCTGCAATCAAGCCTGCAGGGTCAGTTTTCAAAAAAAATTTGATGTAACTAAGGTACTGTAGAAAGAGGAGCATAATAAAAGTTAATGCACTTTATAGCTATTTGTATATGGAGAGAGAAACAGAAGCACAATTACTGGCTTTATTTCCTAGTCTTTCAGCATTTGAGTGGCATCTTAATGTCTCCCATGAAACTGAGCAGCCTTGTCTCCCATGAAACTGTGGGTTTAAAGTAAGTGCAGTTGTCGATGAGAAGGATGTGAAGAGCAAGCTAAACACCTTTCCCACTTCCAAATTTTGTTAGGTCTGGAAAGTCTTGAGACTGGTGGAGATACATCATTGGGTGGTATAATTAAACTCATAGTTGGTGAAGAGATGCTAATTATTGTATGGGAGAGTTAGAATCACTGATTTCAAAGAAAATATTCCTAACTGGTGCGAGTGTTTTCCTGGGTCCGAGACTGGCTTATTCTTTTGGTTGTCGTTAGGTTTATGAAAGATGGAGTGATGCCCTCGCTCACTCTCCTGAACCCGTGAGAATATGGCTTTCAGTATTTTAAAAACCAACTGACCAACCAAAGAAGATAATGTTTGTTTAAACAGAAAATGTGTTGATAGGGTTTAGCAATAACTAGCAGAATCTGATGACTCATCTGTGCATTGTTTTTTAATTTATCTCATTTAGTTTTCTTTTTCTAAGATTTAAACACATTATTTGAATGCAAATCAAGCCTGTAGCCACTAATGGTTTCTACTCATGTTTTAATTAGATTTAGATTTATTTGTTTAATTTCGTATTAGAGACTTTTAGGAATACATTACATGAAGGAAGAAGTTGATAAGAGTAGAAAAAAAACAATAAAGGAGATACCAGAAAAATGTGGAAGCCTTTTAATCCTACTGTGAGTGAGCTCTAGCAAGAAAAGATTGGAATTTCTATTGGCAGTAACTGCTGTTAGTTGACATGCTTGTCCTAAGGAAATAATGCATCTCCTGCTGTCCACCCTTACAGAAAGGAGTGGAGGTGTACAAAGAATGTTACCTTTTTTTTCCTTTGCAGAATGGTTAATGTAAAGATGTTTTGTACTATATTGTTTTGGGGTTGCTTTTTTTTGTTTGTGTGGCCAGCAGACCGAAGTTAGATATAAAACTTAACAGGAACATGTTTGTGAAAGGAGTTTACTTTCCTAGGTGAAGCTGGTAGGACTTCCTGTTGCTTTTGTAAGAAACTGAAAACATTCTCATAACTTAGCTAGACTGACAGTTTGGCAGATGCTTTCATCTCTAATTCCTTTAAAAGAATTTTAATTTAAAGATTCAGACCATTCTGCGAGAGAGGCTGATCGGTTTGGATGTCTTGTTTTCCTTCGTGCAAGAGGAAGAGACGGCTGCTCCTTCAGACTGAGAGAGTTGGGGTTGTTCAGCCTAGAGAAGAGAAGGCTCCGCGGAGACCTTGTTGCAGCCTTCCAGTACCTGAAGGGGGCCGACAAGAAAGCCAGAGAGGGACTTTTTACAAGGGCATGTAGTGACAGGACGAGGGGTGATGGCTTCAAACTGGAATAGGGTAGATTTAGATCTAGACACTAAGTGCTTGGAAAAATGGTCCTGTGTATTTCAGGTTGGCTGCCTAGAGATAATGGCTACATCTGACCTTTTTATCTTGTTTTGCTTTCTCCCATAAAACTGAGATAATAGCAGTCTGCATACTTTGCAAATAAATAATGAAGAAGCAATTGAGTATCCCAGATCACAGAGGAACTACAGTAATTTTGTTCTTGTAAATTCAGAGCCACATTGAGCAGGGTGAAGAAAATACAGTGTAGAATATCTGAGTTAGCAGTATCCATCCTGTGTGCTGAAGAAGGCAAGGATCCTAATAAAGAAATAGTATGTGCTCAAATAATCAAAGGCTGTTTTATGTGCATAGAAAGGATGAGCTAAGCTTGGACATGTAATTTTTCTGTGACCTGTATCTTGATTATGTAAGGAAATGAAAACATTTTGGTTTTCTGGTGTATATTTATTCATGAATCTGTTTTGGCTTTGTAAACAGATGTGTTCCAATAGCTAATTTCAAAACTAACAATTTTGTAATTAAAGAAGCAAGTACAGCCTATGATAATTCTTAATCCTCAGGGAAATGGTCAAGTTGAAGAGAAAATGCTCAATTAGTGCTGATATTTATGTGTTCTAATTCAGCCATTCCCACACTTTGTGTCCATTGCTGTGCTCCGCTATTGTAATTACAAAATAATGAAGCCATTGTTCAAATTCTTCTCCAGATCAGGGGGACATTCCAGAGCAGTGTAGAAGTGATGCCTTGCATCCATCTGGGGACATCGTCAATGGAAACCATGTCACAGCCACCGTGCCAGCAACAGCCGCTTCGCTGCAGGACTTAAGTGAGTTCTCAGCTCAGAAACAAAAGTGAATACCCTTTTTAAATGTCAAATGTATAACACAAAAAGCCAAATATTTAACATTCTGTAGGTATGTATTCTGGCGTGATTGAAGATTTTTTCCAAAAGTGCTAATTAATGTAATAAAGAGGAAGGAATATTTTCTTTTGCTTCACTGTATGGGGATGTCTTTTTCACCCTGCTTTTGGTTAAATTTATTTTTAATTTAGACACTTTTGCCACCTGTTCCCCCCACCCCATCCAGCATCTGGAGAGAAGAACACTTGGAAGGTTTTGTTTTGTTTTTAAAAAGTATTTTATGTACTGCTTGTCTGGATTTTTTTCATTTTTCTTGACTGTTTGCAAAATGTATTATCGCAATGCTATTTTAATTCTTTGGGTAGATGAGGATGATTTCAGTGCAGCACATGCTGCTTTTCTAATTGTTCTAGATGGAAGCATTATGATTGTTTTTACTTCGAGAAGAGCTTTCTAGCTTCTAACAATTCCCTGTATTTAGTTTGTCCGTCTAATTACTATCTGAATGCTGTTCTACTTACACATCTTTTAAAATATACTGGTCACATCAGCAGTGTGTCCTGCAATCATAGAATCATAGAATCATAGAACCATAGGGTTGGAAGGGACCTCTGGAGATCATCTAGTCCAACCCCCCTGCCAGAGCAGGGTCACCCAGAGCAGGTTACACAGGAACACGTCCAGGCGGGTTTTGAATGTCTCCAGAGATGGAGACTCCACCACCTCTCTGGGCAGCCTGTGCCAGTGCTCTGCCACCCTCAGGGTAAAGAAGTTCCTCCTCATGTTTAGGTGGAACTTCTTGTGCTCAAGTTTGTGCCCATTGCCTCTTGTCCTGTCCCCGGGCACTACTGAAAAGAGCCTGGTCCCATCCTCCTGACACCCACCCTTTAAGTATTTATAAGTGTTGATAAGATCCCCTCTCAGCCATCTTTTTTCCAGACTGAAGAGACCCAAATCCCTCAGCCTTTCCTCATAAGAGAGGTGTTCCAGTCCCCTAATCATCTTGGTAGCCCTCTGCTGCACCCTTTCCAGCAGTTCCCTGTCCTTCTGGAACCGGGGAGCCCAGAACTGGACACAGTACTCCAGGTGTGGCCTCACCAATGCAGAGTAGAGGGGGAGGATGACCTCCCTTGACCTGCTGGCCACACTCTTTTTGATGAACCCCAGGATGCCATTGGCCTTCTTGGCCACAAGGGCACATTGCTGGCTCATGGTCATCCTGTTGTCCACCAGGACTCCCAGGTCTCTTTCCAAATAATAATTTTCAAAGTTTTTTTTAAAGTACTTTGCTTTATAAATGCAAAGAATTATATTCAACCATGTTGCAAAGAGGGAAAGAGTATAGCAACATGAACTTTAGGATAACAGAGATTTAATGAGAAAGTCCATGGTAGGAATGAGAAGTGCAGAGAGAGATTTGTCAACTCCCTGGCCTCTACTATGACTCTACCGTTCAACTATTAGTGAGTCATGCAGCAGACCAAAAATGTTCAGAGGTGGAAAGAAACATTACCAGATAGCTAAGAATAACTTTGCTATGTGTATAAACAATATATCCAGTTGTTTTTCATTTACCATTAATGTTATATAGGAACCTGTTACTTATTTGTATGCTACTGTAATAGGTTACTGAACTACATAAATCAAATCACAGATGCTGAAATAATTTTTCACAGCGCTGCTGGATCAAAGACAAATTGAAGAACAGAACAGAGATGTTGAGAAAAACGTAGAAGAAGAAAGGAGAGAGCAAGAACAACAGGAAGCTTTGGAAAGTGAGCAAAAAGAAGTGGAAAAGCTTAACAAAGAGGTAGTGATTTAGTATTTCAATTTCTGACAGTAATGCAGGTTTGTAGTGCCATGTATTTTAGGATTGCTCTGTGCATTCCTTGACTAAAATAGATTTTATTCTTTAAGCAAAAGTAGTAGAGGTTAAGTTCTCTTATATACTCGTGCGATTAACCAGAGAGTCTCGCTAGAACTTCTCCTTATGCCAAGTAACTCTTTCACTGGAAACAGATGCTTTTTCTTCCATGCTTCCTGTAACTGGAAGCTAGAGTTTTATGACCAGAACTTAGAAGGCAACTGTCACCAGGGATCAGAACAAGCTATGTATTCAATGACTTTCTGGTCTGGACTGCTGCTGGTGGAACACCACCAGAACACGTTAATGTCCGTCTGTTCGTTAGCTTGTATCAGGGTATCTAGGATACCTTCTTGGAAGTAGAAGTTACGAGGAGACTTTAAGGAGTTTGCTTAAATCCCTTTGAGCTGATGTACCACATGTTGAAGTAGTGTTCTGGACTTCTAAGACCTGTATAAAACTTGTTTTTTGCTCCGTCCCATTTCGTCTTCCTCTTCCCACCCTTAAACCCTGGTTAATTTGATTTAGTGTAATGGTGCTGATCAGACACGCTCATGCTACCCCTTCACACCAGCAAACTAGGCCCTTCTAGAAATACCTGTGTCAGCTCATCTTCTTCAGTTCATGCGTAGATGTCACACGTAGAAGCCTCAGGCCTCACACCACCTCAGACATCCAGACAGGGTTAGAGTGGGATTTCTTGAGTGTCACTTTTTGAATTGAAGCAATAGCTTAACATTTCATCTTGAACTGCGTGTAACAAATTTAATGCTGTTTAGACTGGCATGTTTTACTGAGGTTAATGTGAAATCCTGCATGTAGTGCAGATATTTAGGTATAAAAGGTATTTTTCTTGAGCTGATCGGTATTTAATTTTGATTTTGTGTCTTAAAGTGGACCCAAGACTCAACGAAAATAGATGAAGAAAAAGAAGATAAGGAGGGAGAAAAATCTCACAACAGTAATTCTGGTGCTGAAGATGACTTAAAGGATCCTACTCCAAATCCATTAGAAAAATACATGAGAATAATTCAGCAGAGAAGAGAGCAGGAACTGGCAAACAAGGTGACTATTCTCAAAACCGGGTCTCAAAAATACTATTGGCTGAATTTATGTTTTGCTAAAATATGCTTAGAATGAAAACAGTATTCTCAATCTTCAATACTTTTTTTTCATTCAGAAGCTTTATGTAACAACTTGCAGAGATGAGTGTTGGATTTGTATTACAGAATGTCTTTATTGAAAAGAAAAAAACTGAAAACTCTTTTATAAGGGTTTGGGTTTTTCTCCTGCTATGCTGTGAGGGGTTGTTAGTTTGATTTTAGGTATTAGGACAGTATTTTAATTTACATGTCCTCGATTTTTACTTTATGTTTAAATACAGTTTGAATCTACACAGGTCAGTTTGTGTTCCACTAACACAACTGATTGATAGAATTTATTCTGGCAAAATGGAAAATTTGACCTTAAAGAACAGGTATGTACAAGGGTGAACATTACTTTGATGGATGACTGCATCATACTTTCGTTCTGACGATATCCAAACCTGATTTTCCAAAGTGTCATTATTCTAAATGCAGTGCAGCATTTGTAGAAATAGTAGTTTTCTTTTCAATTAGGTGCCTTAAAGTACAGGTGCTATTATTAAGAGTCACTTAAACCTTGACTTAAGAACCAGTTACAGTATCCAAACCTGATTTTCCGAAGTGTCATTATTCTAAATGCAATGCAGCATTTCTAGAAATAGTAGTTTTCTTTTCAATTAGGGGCCTTAAAGTACAGGTGCTATTATTAAGAGTCACTTAAACCTTGACAAGAACCGGTTACAGAAAGTATATTTTCCTGTTGGCTGCCAGGATTCAAAGAAAGAAGAAACAGAAATATCACTTATGGAGGGGCTTACATCTAGTGAAAAGGATGACAGGTAAGGCTCATATATTACTATTAATCACTTCCATTACCCCCTATTAATAAATAGTTACAGTATGAATTACAGTGAAGAAACATCTGCCTTCTTAAAAAGCAAAATAAATACAAACAAACTAATAATCAGAAGCAAATGTGTTGGAAAAATTGAGGCTCCTTCAAATTCTTAGACAGGGGAGTTATGCACTATATGGCATTTGGATCTGGGAATGACGTTCAATGATCACTTTCAATCGCTGTGGCAATTAAAACCTTTTATCTGCCACTGAGCAGCATCTCGGTTCCTTCACAGTGAGCTGAAGTATGAGGGATTCTTCTTGGGTAATGGCCCTGTGCAGGTTTGTCTGCACTGCACCTTGCAGATCCTCTGTTACTAGCACTGAAGCTAGCTTTGATTTATCAGTAGCGACATGTACTTTTAACAAACTAGTTCACACACCTTTTTTTTCAGAGATTTTTGGCTGCCTGCACTGAGTTACCACAGCCAGGGCATTTCGACACAAAGCTGGGGGGGGTGGCTGACACACCAGAAGGCTGTGCCGCCATACAGAGAGACCTAGACATGGAGAGTTGGGCAGAGAGAAACCTTATGAAATTCAACAAGGGCAAGTGTAGGGTGCTGCACCTGGGGAGGAATAACCCCATGCACCAGTACAGGTTGGGGGCTGACCTGCTGGAGAGCAGCTCTGTGGAAAGAGATCTGGGAGTCCTGGTGGACAACAGGGTGACCATGAGCCAGCAATGTGCCCTTGTGGCCAAGAAGGCCAATGGCATCCTGGGCTGCATCAAGAAGAGTGTGGCCAGCAGGTCAAGAGAGGCCATCTTCCCCTTCTACTCTGCCTTGGTGAGGCCGCACCTGGAGTACTGTGTCCAGTTCTGGGCTCCCCGGTTCAAGAAGGACAGGGAACTGCTGGAAAGGGTGCAGCAAAGGGCTACCAAGATGATGAGGGAACTGGAACATCTCTCTTAGGAAGAAAGGCTGAGGGATTTGGGTCTCTTCAGTCTGGAAGAAAGACGGCTGAGGGGGGACCTTATCAACACTTATAAATACTTAAAGGGTGGGTGTCAGGAGGATGGGGCCAGGCTCTTTTCAGCGGTGCCGAGCGACAGGACAAGAGGTAACGGGCACAAACTTGAGCATAGGAAGTTCCACCTAAACATGAGGAGGAAGTTCTTTACCCTGAGGGTGGCAGAGCACTGGCACAGGCTGCCCAGAGAGGTGGTGGAGTCTCCATCTCTGGAGACATTCAAAACCTGCCTGGACGTGTTCCTGTGTAACCTGCTCTGGGTGACCCTGCTCTGGCAGGGGGGTTGGACTAGATGATCTCCAGAGGTCCCTTCCAACCCTATGATTCTATGATTTCCTCTGGGTCTCTTTGGACGTCGATAAATAAGGATACATAGGGAAAGAAAAAAAAACCAAACCCAAACCCATGGCTGTCAAATCTTTCAGTTTATTTGAAGATGGCGTGGACTAGAAAATATATATAAGTAAAAAGTTATAGAATGGTTTAAAAAATTAAATGCTCATCCTAACTGTAGTGATGCTTAAGTATTATGTGTGCCTTTAAAGCGCTGTTTCACATACAAGACCTTATCTGGTATTCCTGAATTGGTACCTCTGTAGCGTTCTTTTCATTGGTTAAGCACTACAGAAGCAGTGGATAGATAGCCCTGCTTTTTGGTAGGTTCGAGATGGCTTTCTGTTCTTGAAGGCCCAAATCCTCACCCTTAAAGGCTTGCTTATTTCCTTCAGCTCACTGAAACAGCAAGAGCATTGCAGCATAGGCAGTCTCTTAACTTTCTTTTTAAACCATGTATTTATATTTAAGATAAGAAACTACTTTGGACTCATACCACTTTCTTTCTTTCCCTCTTATCCTTAATACAGCACTGCAGGCATTTCTCATGGAGACGTGGATGAAAACTTCTGGTGAACAATAGCTACTGATTTTTATTATAATTTTTATACTAAAAATATCCTTAAAGCAGCTTTCTGTTGTAATAAATGTTAGGCACCAGGATTGCAGGCCGTGTAATTATAAATTAATAAAGCTGATTTTGAGCTGTCTCGTCCCTTCAATCATTGACTTCACATAGTGAGCCCTGATGTGTCAATAATCCAGAAGAAGGCCCTTGAGTGGGGTGAGAGAAAGGACAAAGCAGCATAAGGAAGTGAATCGGTAGGTTGGCTTTGGCACTGAATTCCTATAAACTGTGACACCTTTACAAGGGGTGCTCCTCCCCCAACCCCTTCCCCTTCAACTGTTACAAACGGTAGGTCACAGTAACGCTGTGCAGGTAACACAAAATTCAATCTTCATCACATGTTTTTTGAAGGTGTCCCATGGAGCCCCTTGGCTTGTGATAGACCCGAGCGGACGAGCCCCTTTTACTGCTGTGGCAGAGGAAACAACCACTTAAAAGCAGCCTTATCTCGTGTATCACCTTGTTGGTATTAACCAGCCCAGAACGGAGAGATTCAAATAAAAATGCTATTTAACTCATCTTTATTTAAGCTTTGTATTTTGTAGGTAGATTATAGGCAAGATCATTAAACTTTATTTACAGTATAAAATACAGTATTTTTTTTAATCAATGAAGTAGTTTAGGTTGGCAGCATATATTACAACTTGCACTGCATTTGAGGCTGCTCATCTTGACCTAACTACAAGAACGTGAAGCCAAGTTTGACAGAATTTAAGGGCAAAAAAATGAAGCTCTGTCTTGTGAATTCATTGGATGTCAAAACACGGTGTACCAAAAAATGAGCCAGAAACAAACTCTGCTTTTAGAAATTCAGATGAGAAGTGACTGGGTAGTTAAGTCTTAATTTTACATGCTGCTTAATTTGGTGTTGCAGCAATGCTGGCATTTGCAAAATTTCTGCGAGACTCGTTGCGTTTGCCATGCGGGAGGGGACGGATGTGCTCGTTGCATTATGCTGGCCTGGAACAACTACTGCCACGTCGTCGTCATCGTGCCGGGAACACTCGCTGACTTACCACGCTGCAGCCTGCACCTGCAGGGCATCCCTTACCCCAACAGGAGCACGGGGTAGGTACTACTGAACTAAACGCGTTTTCACTTCAGATAAAAGACATAAAGCCTAGAAATGCACTAGGAGGGAGTAGCTGTCGGTCTGTTTTCAAATAAGCGTACACAAGTGTTGTCTATTATCTACAAATATTTATTTTAACACTTGGATGTAACTACAGGAAGCCCTTGGCACTGATAGAAAATATTGATTCACTGTTAGGTTACAAAAATTTATACATAGCAAAATTTAATGCTCTTTACATAAAAATATTAGACTACTTAAACAAAACTTCAAAAACTCCCAGTAATAGCTACACTGAATTAGAAAAGAATTAGGCTTTAAGACACTGCCTCCATTATTACCCTTATGCAAACACTGGGCTAGAACATCACCTGCATTGCTGTAGAAATGTCTCCTTCATGCAACAGGTAAGAACATACACTAGGCTATTTTGTCATATTTGCTCTACATTGATCAACTTTGCCCCTTTTTTGAAACTGTCAAATTAGACTTCAATATTTAACAAATAAAATTACGTTTGAAGTTAATACCCCCCCCCAAAAACACCTTTTCTCTTAATACTGACTGAAGAAATTTGTGCTTCCTTTGATTTATATTCAGCAAACAGTCAAAACTATCAAACCACACGTCAGCTTAACATGGGTATGACTCAAATATTTAATTTTTTTTCAAATGACTGATGTATTTTACTTTTTCCCCCCAACATTTATATATATATATCATATAGAACAAACACCAAATATACCATCACTAATACTGAAGATATCACTGAATGCTTCTGAAAAAAACATTAATTAGAAGGCAGACTTCTATGGGAAATGACTTTAAAATGGCACCAGTTTGTTGGGTTTTTTTCTGAACACCACATTTTCTTAATGTGCTAATTAATTTGTAAAAAGGAAAACACATAAGCACTGACTATAAATTTGCTAAGCACCAAGATAGAGAAAGGTGGACATCCTGTATTCTGTTTTATGGCTGTAATTTTTATTGTTTGTGTAAAACTCTGCAAACTTTCTTATCCGCTCATTTGGAATTGTCAGATCAGTGTCATTTTAATAAGGTAACACTTTTCACTTACTTAAAATGTAGGATAATGGTCTCCTGCCACTATATAAATGCTAAGACATTTATAGAAAATAAATATTAAGGCAAAGCTGACATTTATTTTCAAAGAAGGGGATCATTATCCAGATCCGGGGATCTACATTCCATTAAATAGTTAATAAAAAGATTAAAACTTGGGACATCTGCTCAACACGCACGTAAGCACAGGAGCGTGACTGCTTCACTTGGTCATAAAAAAAGTGTGGCACAGAAGTAGAGCGCTGTTCCTGCGGCCCACGGAAAGAGCGGTCAAAGACAGCCCTGCTGCAACGTAGAAAATGCTGCAACGGTGCTGTGGCGTAAGCACGAGCGGTCAGAAATGTTAGCCGGCCACAGTTTCATTTGGTATATAAAAACTGAGAGACTAAATCACGCACCGCACACGTGCCTTTGCCTAAGGTTTGTACAGACATCTACTGCCTGCTGGTTTGGAGCACCTGCCACAGTTTCGTGCAGGACGTCATGCTGTGGAACGTGTCAAATATTAAATACCAAAAGTCTCAAAGAAGAATAATTTGGTCACTTGTTGTGAAGTGTTGCCTTTTAAAATGCCTGGAATAAAACCTCCATTCTCTGTATGAAAGGATGGAAGATTACCCATGGGAAGATTTCCCTATGAATGTGTTCCAGGAGCTGGAATGTGAAGCTTTTGCACTTCTCTCTAATTTTGTTTGGTAGACACACATCTGTACTGCAGAGCAGCTATTTGTTGATTTGTCAGAGCTACAGAATTCTTCTGCTGAATTACTGTGGCAAACATTTATGTGTAAGAATTGAGTTGCTCTTTTGACCGAGACTGGATGTCCTGAAGCTCCTGCTCTTCTTTTGCTTTGATATCTTGGTAGGCCTGCATTTTGCTTGCATCCTTTAAGTAGGCCCAGTTAGAAGACAGTATCATGAGGAAGTGGATCTGGAAGAGAAGGGTGAGCATGATGGCTAGTGAGCATGTCAAGAGGCAAAGCAAGCTGCTAGTTAGATTAATAGACGCTCTTTATAATAACGACCAAAAAAAAAAAAAAGTTACTCTACGTTAATAAGCATTCTGTTATTAAAACAAGCACAGAGGCTATTTTCAAAGATCTCTAGAACTTGGCATGCTAATATTTCAGTTGGTTATTCACAATTGAGAGAAAGTTAGTATAACAGTAATAAAATGAGCTACAGAGTTGTACGGATCAATTAAAATGCAGAATGGGGGGAAGCAGGAAAAAAGTTTTGTACGTGGCGATATATGTCATCTGTAAACTAGGAGGTGCTCAGAAGAACTGCTTCCTAAGGTTGTGGTGTTTACGCAGATCCAAGCCCAGATCCTGGGAAGTCTTTTCCCCCAACAAGCAGATGAGAATTCCACCCTCCCCCGGGAAAAAGCCTGAAACTGTAAACTGTTTTATTTATGTGAACAAGGCTACATTAACATATTGAAAACTTAAACAACAAAACATGAGTCCAAAACTAAGCAAAAGCATGCACTCTCTGGGTTAAGAAGTCTTAATAGTATATTTTTATAACTACATTTTAAACTTCCATTGTCCAACCTCAAGTGAAGAGTTTTATATCATATGTAGCGACTGGTTCTTTTTTTTATTATTATTATTGTGTGGATTTTCTCTAGTTCGTGCATTCATCTCTTCCCAACTTCTTTGCACCATACTTCATGCAAAAAATCTACATCCAAAAACACTGATTCACTTCTCTTATTTTTTTGATCCCAACAGTGTAAAAAGGTGTCTATGATCTATGCATGGTTTTGCTTCCCGTGCAGTCATACTTACAGTTTTGAGATCTGGCTACTGAGAAATCAGTTACTAAAGTGCAAGCCATGCAAGAACAGAAGCTATTCGTACGCTGTTTCTTAAAGTTCAGGGTCCAAAAGAAAGGAGGTGATTGTTTTACGCAGAGCTAATACAAGGATATATTTCCTTCCAGAGAGAGCGTGATTTGGCAATTACTTAAAAATGAAGTAAAAGAAAATAACTTTATCATCCGTGCACTGGAAATACAAGCCAACTAATTCATAATACCTGGGCTTCTGATTCCTGCCAAAAGAGACTGGCACTACTTTACTGTTCCTTTTCTTTTGTATTATATATATTTTATATGCTTGGGGGGGTTGTATTTGGTGTTCAGGATGAACAGTAAGTTAATAATTCTGACCCTGAACTGTTCCAGTATTTGTTTCAGAGATGACTGCTAGAAAGCAAGTGGGGACTTGAAATGGAAACCTCCCATCTTCAGAAGGATGGTTTATAAATGCCCCTACAGTAACTGAATCCTCTCGACATGAAAAAATAGCCAGATCTCATCCACATCATAGTTCATATACAAGAAGTCATTTTATTAATCTGATAAGCTAAATGATGCTTACTGAAGCTATTTACAATTACTGTAACAAAATTCAGAAAGCTAGACTTTTAGCCTAGGGTGTCAGTGGTATTTCAAGCTACGCAATGCAGCTCTTTACTGGGCTTATACAATTTAGAATTTAGTGCAGCAATCTTCCCGACTCTTAAACTTCAAAACAGCATAGTTATATGTAGTAGCCATCATGTAGATCAGCTGGTGGAAGAGAACAAAATACAGGAGAGTAAGATACAACAAGGTGACGGCTCAAGCCCACGTGGGCAACTGTCCATACTTTTACAACAGACGTTATTCTGAGCTTCCAGGGTGAAGATGCAAGATAAATGCCATTTATCTGGAGAGGACAGTCTACATACAGACCCGAAGGCCATCAACAAATAGTCAGTATTACACCTGGATTTGGCTGACATGAGGTTAGAAGCTGGCAGCTAGAGGAAGCCTTAAGACATATGAAGCAAGTCATCTTGTTAACGTCCCTTTTTCCAACTGCTACCTGTCATTGGCCTTGCAGAGTCAGACTACTCAAACTGCCTGGGTCCAGACAAAAAAACCCAAGAGGTTTCAGGCAACTGATCAAATAAACTACAAAAATGAAAAGAAATAGTGGACGTAAAACCAGAAATAGTGGGTAGAAGTAGGATTTTCAAAGGACATGTAAAGAATTTTTTTCTACAGATGGGGGAGGTGTGTTAAGATGACTTCTTAAAGCAAAAGTTTGGGACCTGCTGACTTGTAATGACCGAACTACAGCAGCAAATAACGGTGATTACAGCTCACCCTCCTTAATATCTAGTATCACTATTTTTAAGATACACAAAATGTAACCTTAAAGCATCTTAAGCCTGAAAGGAACATGTTACACACTAAAACAACAAAAAATGCTACCCACCAATGCTATGACAGTGGCACCAGCTCCAGCACAAGCCACAATGAACAGGTGGTAAGACATGTAGAACTAGAGAAAAAACATGTTAAAAACATTGAAGCAATTGAGGACAGTATAAAATACATTTCAACTGTTCTAGAGAATAAGGATAATAAAACCATCTTTGTAGCAAGGTATGCAAAGCTTTAGAAAATAAAAATGTTCTGAAATAATTTTCATTTTCTGGATGACCTAACACAGAATAATTTCAGCATTGTATTTAAATCAATCTCTTTATACTATTAGTACTAGTTTTCTCCAAAAACTTTCATCAAATTATTTATTACATGGTGCCCAAGTGACTTGGAGGCAAAAACTACACACCAGTTATTTGTCTGTACCTCATTCGTGTTGCAGATGTTCTCTAAAATCGGACCACAGGCTTTGCCAGGTACAGCATTCCAAGGGATGATACCTGAAATACCACAGCAAAAGAAACCACTAATTTTAGCAATCAACACACGCTTTCTGTTCCTCTCTCATCTTACCCACCCACTCGCCAGTTGTGTTCCCATTCTGGGCATCCGCGCGTTGACCAGTACAGCTTTTGAGTTGGCAGGAGGAATTAACGCACTCAAGTTATGCCTTCTCCCTATCCCGCGGCTTGCTGCCAAGGCGTGCTCTCAGATGTGGTTTTCCCATATGGCAGCCAAATGGTTGGTTGGGTTTTTGCACTTCAGGTCCAGTCGCATACTGCCTACTCTCCCACTCAGCGCTGGAAGGGATAATCTGCCTCTCAGAGGTACTTGGCACCTCACTTACCAGATTAAGCTCTACTGGAATAAGTAACTACTGTAGAAAAGCGTGAATACGGAGGTAGAGGGAAGAATGATGGGATTTTTTCTGTTTTAGTTCCAATAGGTAAAAAGTGAACACCGCTATAAGAAAATTCAGTCTGCCTCACTTCGTGTACTCCCAGTTACTTTTCTTACACCATTGAAAATCTGAAAAGTCAACAGGATCTAGCAGATTTGAAATAACCTAAACTTTTAGGCCTGTAACAGATGTAAAGTTTAAGCAAAAGCCATTTGAAACAGGAGAAAACCAGTTTGCCTGCCCCATATAACTTGCATTTCAAACTCGTCAGGTTGAAATTAGCAGCTCTGCCAGGGGCAGGTCACTGAAATTATCTCAGGATGGAATAGCTTTCAAAAAGATCTTATAGGATTTACTTTAAAGCCAGCTGCTTCTCTGTGACTGCAAGATACACTTGAAGCCTTTTAGCCACCGCTTCCACCTAAAAACGTGAGGACAATTCAGTGACACGAGTTAAGGAGCTGCTCCCTCCCATCACTCATTGAAACTCAAGTGATTTTACTGCTCAGAGGAACAGCACGGCCCCAACACGGGGCTCACACAGCTGAGAAACGACCAGGACAAGCACAACGGCGGAGGAGCCCATCTTCTCCCTGCACTCCAAGGCTTTGCTGCTGAAGAAAACGTCTTCCCAGCCTCTTGCTGTCAAGTTGCTAAAATAGGATGCCAACATTTAACGGATTTGCGACTTCTTGCTTTTAAAATTAGTATATCTTATCTTCTCCTACTGGACTTACAAGCCCAGATAGGAAAGTAAACCCAGGCTTTCTTACTTTTTCAACTCTGAATCCGTTTTCTCAGCTTTGAATGACTTAATCCAAAGAAAGAAATGTTCCTAGAAAATATTAGCTAAAAGGAAGCCAGAAGTAACGGTGACAAAAGCTCATCCGCACAAGGGAAACTGAAAAGGTTAACTTCAGGAAAAAATCACCTTAAGGGATGAATTACTTGAAAAGCTATTTTAAGCTATCATCCCCCTCTCTGCTACCTGCAACCCCCTCGTATTTCTGTGTGTCATCAGAAAGCAGTATGAATTAATTAATAGTTCAGGCTGACTCTTGATTGCAGGTTTTTTGTCTTTTAACTGAAAGTAATTGTCAGAACAAAGTTTAGGTGTAAAATGTAAAAACAGTTTTTTGAAAGGAAAGATATGGGTTCAAAACCCAGAATCTGGTTATCTGTTTCTCAGCGCTGTTTCTAAGCAGTTTATTTTGAGGCTGATCTATTTTTAAACCTGATATTACAGTATTGGAAACCGCTACAAAATCATTTTAGATAAATGACTTGCCGGTTCAGTTAAATTGATTGCATCTGGAAAGAGATCACTGTGATCTGAATTAATTAGGAAAGTAATAGCACATTCAGAGATACAAGATGCTTTTGCACTGGGTTCATTTGGTAAGGCTGAGACAAAACTACTGAAGACAGACCAAGGAGAAAGGATAAAGCATTTAATCAGGATTAAAATAAGTACCGTATTGCCTGATATCCACGCAGATCTGGTCCCCTGGAACTGTCACATTTGTCTGAAGAGATTTGATGACTTCGCAAGTTGACCATATGTTATAGAACATAAAGACAGGCACAGCAGAGAAGCCAAAGACCCCAAGCCAGGCCACTCCAAGCACATAGGTGAGGAAAACAAACTGGACAGAGAAAACACACGTACTTCACCTTTATTCTTTGAAAAGAATACTTGAATTTTCCTTAAAAATGCTTCAAAATAATCTTTAAGCATACTTTCAAGAAGTGAAGTAATAAAACATTTGATTTCCAAGCACAAGTAAAATCAGTATTCTCGTTGCTTACAAATACTTTGGTAGTTTAAGTGCTACTGAGAAAGTAATTCGGACACTTCCTTTTTCATCAGCCTGCTTGAGTAAACAGCTTGACCTCCTGAAAGAACAGTCCATTAATTTCTCAAGATTCTCAGCTAAGCAGGGATGCTGCTTGTAGGCTAAACCCAATAAAATTCCAACAAAAATCAATGTAAGGTGGTTTTTTTTTTTTTTAATTAACTGTAACACACTAGCATCTCTATACAACTTGCAAATCAAAACAATATAGTGAATCGATGTTCATGGAGCTCCCCCGTACTCCCTGATTATTGAAATCAATTCTGAATGTAACATTTGGGAATATTTGGTTTTGAAAACGTACCACGACCATTACAGCAGATCAGAAAGATTCAATTGATCTAATGCACATAGCCAAGAAGAAAATGAGTTACTTCACCTTAGAGAATTATGAATTTTCCATTGAAATGTGCTGGTTTGGCTTTGCTCTTTTAAAAAAACCCATTAAGTATTATGTGCATTTTCTTTGGTAAGATTATAAGGTATGGCACTCATTGCTTTGGAAATCTCCAGCTTCCCCCTCCCACTGGACCTCTTCCCTTTTCCCCCTCTTCTTTTAAGTTTGATGGTGAAACAGTAGCTCTGGCACCAGTTCCTGGCTCCCTCCTCCTGGTGAAATGAGGATTTGGATCCTACTTAGAAAGCGGGGGAACGCTGCTCCATCTTGCGCATTCCCTTTTCACTGTTACTTAACTGTAGGTGGACTGGAAAGGCTTTACTTCCAGTAAAGCACTGACGCTGTACTGTCTTACTTGAAACTTATGTGCCAGGGAACAGCAGCGAGGATGGGAAAGGCTCTGGGGGGGGGGGGTGGGGAGGTTGTCTCAGCCTGACCCAGAACTGACGGACCGAACTCACGCCGCAGTGGTGGAGGTTTGCATCCTCCCAGCTTTTTGTCCAGGCGCGCTGAACAACGCTGCGAACGTTGCAGCAAAGGTTGAGCAAGTGGTTAGGATTTACAGTCAACGAAGGCGGCATGTGTGGGGAAGTGGAAGTGCTGGCAAAGCTAAGGCCCATAAAACCCCCAGGTAGCCTTTAATTTATACACAACTGAACTAAAATACCCGAGTTCGTATCAGATAGTGCCATATGTAGTGGCACCTACGCTACATCTACACTACACCTGTATGTTTTATGCGAGAATAGAGAATTCTCTCTTCAGGTTTTGGTAAGGACCAAGTGGATCAGTTTAAAGGATTTCTATAGATACACTATACATAAAATACGGGTTTGCATACGTGTATGTGGAACTGTGCACAAGAGGAAGTATGCAAAGCCTTTAACTCCTAAAATAGCCAGGAAAAAACACGCTCACTCTCACATTTAATGTGATAACTGTGGGAAATGGCTATTCTGCATTACCACAGCCAACACAAGTAATTTAGGAAAGCTGGAAGTCTTGTCTTCTGTAATAACCTATGCAAGATGGAAGGGACTGCTTTTCAGGACCTTGCTCGGTAATGTAACAGAGGGAGAAGTAGAGGAGCTCTTGATCAAAGAAGCCAAAAAAAAAAGATAATAAATCACTGTATGTCCAAAAGCTTGTTGTCCGTACCTAGCTGCAGCCACCAGTCTGTTAAGATACTCTGTCTCCTCACAAACCTTGTTGTAACCCTGGTGTTTTACACAGCTCTACCACTATGCAGGCATTTTGACACCATGACTGTCACCATGAAACGCTGATGTGTCTTACCAGAGCTCCGAGCCATCACTCAGTTGCTAAATTCTCTCCTTCATGGTGTGGACAAATATGGGCAGAAATAAAAACACGTTTTTCTGTCATATTTCCGTGTGTCACCCTGGTATTTGTATAAGCAGCTGACAATCATGTGCCTGCAACTACTCAACTGCACAAGCAATTGTCTGCGCTAATGAGATGCACGTATGCGTGTGTTTCTACTGCATCTTGGATCTTTGGAAAACACTGCTTTAGATCTAATTTTGCTCCTCAGTGAAGACCATACTCGCTAGAAAAAGAGCAAGCAAATAGCTGCTTAACTGGAAAGTGATGGGATGTCTTATTTTTATTAGCTCTTGAAAGATTCACTAAGTATCGCAACAGCACAGTGGAAAATTGTTAACCCGCTTGAAAATAAACATGCATCTCTTGTATTTAACCAGCTGAAAGTACATATTTTTTAAGTACAGGATATAGATTGTGTATTAAAATGCAACAATCCCATCAAAAGCCTCTTCTCTTTTCACCCACACTCCCCCGTGGGCGATCTGTCATACTGCGTCGCTTCCTCCATAACTACGAGCTTTGAATTCAGATTTTCAGAAATAGCTCTGAAATCCTGTCTCAGAAACATAGTTATGTCTCTGTTCTTGCAGAGTGCGCCCTAGGGGGCAACGTGGGTGAGAATCTGAAGCTTTATTTTTAGTTAAACTTTGTTTAAAATTTTATTCTGGTACAGAAGTATACTGAAGGGAGGAAGGCCTGTAAGTTTAAGGCTTTAAGTGTTGCAGCTTTGCGAAAAAGACTCACTGTTATATCTGCCTGCCTTTTGCCATCTGCAAAAGCAAGACAGCGATACTTGATTCAAGCGCAAAGATGTTGCAAAGCTTCATTCATTACTGTTTGTCTGAAGGACCCAGCCATCCTCAAGCAGAATTGACTATGGAAGTCAGAGGCATTACAGTTTGTTATTGGAATAGCTCTGCAAACCACAGCCATTTTACAGTCTGCCTTCAATCATCACTAGTGTGCTGATGTTTAGAAGCACAAATTTAATTTTGTCTCACATTGAGTGTTTTAAAATTAGCAGTCTCCATCAACTTAGTTTAGACCAGCAGCTTCAGCTTTATGACAGGGGAGGTCATGGTAGCACCCCGACTACCCACATGCAGAATTTGGATTTGACCAAGCGTCCTTGAAGTTCAAAGAAGGATTCGCAACAGGGATCGACTCTGCTCACCCACAGGGAGTTAAACAAAGGTGGCAGCAATACACTGTTGTTCAAAAACACAGGAGTCAAACTGAGCCCAACAGGTCTGAGGCAAGCGAAGGCCACTCTTCCCATTTCTGATGCTACTCACCATTCCACTGATGCAGCGGCCGCAGGCTGTTGTTTTGAACTCTCCATGCAGCTCCTTCACAGCACTTGTTGTATAAAAACCTTCTGCCAAAAGGATTATTCCATATAAGAAGAAAAATGATGCAATGCCATAAATTACATACTGCATCAGCTGTATTCTAAAATGGAAAAGAGAAAAGACAGAATTAGATTTCAGTCCTATAAAAACAAAGTCCGTCCTCCCAAATCATAATAGGTAACAGATAACTCCTTTTCTAGAAATACTGTTCAAGGCTCCCTAATGCATTTTAAGCAAGCAGGCTGCAGGAGAGCGCCGCTACGACTGTCCCGCTTCTACAGGTAAGCAATACAGATGTGCATTAGTCTTGCATCTGCTCGAGCATCCCCTGTTTCTGCTGCAGTTCCTACACGGACTGGTATTAGTCACCAGCATGAAGCCACAATTTTATGCCTCCACTATGGAGATTTTTTTTTCCCTATTATTGCTCCTGACGCCTAACTCAGGGAATGTCTGACAGGGACAACACAGGGCTTTGAAATGGCAAAGGCTGGAGCTGAGCTACTGGCTGAACTACCAGGCTCCGTGGTGATTCCTTTGGCTTAGGGAAAGGAAGCAGTCCCTGAAATTCACCGTTTCCACATGTAAAATCCCATAAATGTATGTTTGCAAAAATCTGTAAATTCAGTGGTACTTGTCTGATACAAAAAGCTGAGCAAATGTGCAGTGACTTCTCCTGGGGGGAATAACTTGCTCTATGGCCTAGGAAGGTACTGCCAAGTGAGCAGGTAGTTTCAGTACCTTCAGAGTGCAATGACGTTTTAAAAAAATGGAAAGAAATATTTAGGAAATGCTTCCATCTGAGGTACTCTGGAACCATCCAGAGGAAGAAGATCTCAGGGCTCATGGTACAAGCACTTCCCTCGGATATTATTTGAGAAAGTTCTTGATTCCTTAAAAATCTACCATCTGCAATGGCACTCATTGGTATTTTTCCTCTGGCTGGAACAGGTAAATGGAAAGAACAATTTCTGAATATTATCAGATTCAATATCTGAAGCTAATTGTTTTGGAAGACCAGAATGTCAGATCTTCCATACAACACCTTCTGGTCTCCAGAAGTCATACTTCGTTATTCGCACAACTTCCCCAGAGCTTACGCCTTCATAAAAGTAATTTGATTGTTGGGATGGTTATTTTGGATGGAGCTATTCACAGAACAGAGAGGCTAATTTTATACATCCATACTGCCAGTTTTCTAAAGACAAATATATTTTTCCTCAGATGTTTTTTTTTTCACTTCTTACCACTCTCCACTAAGTAGCTGCTAGCACAGCTCTCCAAGGAGCACCTGCATGGTTTAGCTTAATTTGAAGAAAACTGATGACTTCATTTATAAAGTTAAATGTTATCCAGACAGATAGCACATCCCTTGTATCAAAATAGGATATTGCTCATTTAAAATTATATGTGGGAAGTGTTATGTTTGTTTTCCAAACTGATAAAAATAACAGGATAAATCTGTTGCATCTGTGCTGTAAAGCATGAAAATATTAAGTCATGATTTGAGAGAGTATAGAAGAATTCATTCCACCATCATTAATACTCAAGGAGGGACTCAATGCATGTTACCAGAAATTAGTAATATGAGACCCTGTTAAAAAAAATAATTCTATTCCAAAGGGTGCCTTTCTAGCATATTTTTCATTTATTTTATGTCTCTGTGGCCTTAAATTATCTGCCCCCTTCTAGCACCGCTTCTCCCTTGCCTTTCTTGTCAGCCCTCCACAGAGTCCGAGGCCTCAGCTGCTTTGGTAGGAATTACGCGTTTCCCCAGCTGCTGATGCTGACTTGACAAGAAACACTGTCAACAATTCTCCGAAATGCAAAACTTGCTGCCTGTTACGGCTGCTTTTGCAATTTCTTCTATTTTGCTCAAACAAAGACTGACAGAAGAACAGGGCGTTTCGTGACTCGGTTGCTGAAGAAGAGCTGCTTGCAGTTTCTCGCTAAGCCTTGTGGCTAACGGCAGGGTCCCCGTGGCTCGTGCGCTGGAGCTGGGGAGGGGGCGCCCAGCTGCAGCCGAGGTGTGATGGGCAGCACTGGGGTGGGGGACCCCCAGCCCCTGAGCCACGTGGAGAGTCTGGGCACAGAGGGTCCTGCAAGGCTGGGGGGAACCCCAAAATGGTGCTGTAGGACTGACACCGGTGATCCCTGGGGATGGGAAGGGGTCAGCTGTGCACGCGAGCTGGCAGGTCTAAGGTTGCAAGCATATAAAGGGAGTCAGTGATGAAAGAAAAGAAAGAAAAAGAAAGAGAGAGAATTAAATGTGTCGGGTTGGACTCTGATACCAAAGTCTTCAGGTAATGTCCTACAAGCTGGGTCTTAGGGGCAGGTAAGCACAACATGCCATTGTGAATCACAACTGGCGCAAAATTCTTCGCTGCCACCGGACAAAAGCCTTTTCAAAGCCTGTGGTTCGGCTGGAAGGGCTGCATAAGGCCCAGTGTGTTCAGGGCCCCCTCCCAGAGCCTGGGACCTGCACATCCCTCAGCATCAGGGGAATCATAGAATGTGTTGGGTTGGAAGGGACCTTTAAAGGCCATCTAGTCCAACCCCCCCTGCAGTAAGCAGGGACATCTTCAACTAGATCAGGTTGCTCAGAGCCTCATCAAGCCTGGCCTTGAATGTCTCCAGGGATGGGGCCTCCACCACCTCTCTGGGCAACCTGTGCCAGTGTCTCACCACCCTCATTGTAAAGAACCTCTTCCTAATGTCTAAAGGAAGGAGAGGCTCACACCGGCAGGGCTGGGCACTGGGCACCGGCCATGATGCAGCCTCCAGGCCTTCCTCTGGGGTCACGGAGAAGCCTTGGGAACACAAAAGCCCCACATGTTTCACCGGTGGTTATTTCCAAAGGCTATGGTTGCAGAGACAAACCTTTAAGCCCTTTCCAGTCTCTTCTCTCTTTTTTTCGCATCTGTGCAATCCCAGTCCACCTTCTAAGGGGGGATGGACAGAACAACACTTCCATATAATTCCTGTCATCCCTTCAAACTTTGTGTCACCAACAAACACTAAATCTACCCTCTTTCAGATTAAAATCCCTACCCCTTGTTCTAGTGCAACAGGCCGTGCTAAAAAGTTTGTCCCCATCTTTCCTGTAGGCCCCCTTTAAGTACTGAAAGGCTGCAATAAGGTCTCCCCGGAGCCTTCTCTTCTCCAGGCTGAACAACCCCAACTCTCTCAGCCTGTCCTCATAGGAGAGGTGCTCCAGCCCTCTCATCATCTTCATGGCCCTCCTCCAGACCTGCTCCAACAGGTCCATGTCCTTCTTATGTTGGGGGTTCCAGAGCTGGACACAGTACTCCAGGTGGGGTCTCACCAGAGCAGAGTAGAGGGGCAGAATCACCTCCCTCGACCTGCTGAACACGCTTCTTTTTATGTAGCCCAGGACACGGCTGGCATTCTGGGTTATGAGCGCACATTGTCAGCTCATGTGCAGCTTTTCATTCACCAACACCCCCATGTCCTTCTCAGCAGGGCTGCTCTCAATCCCTTCATCCCCCAGCCTGTATTGATACTGGAGGTCGCACCGATCCAGGTGCAGGACCCTGCACTTGGCCTTGTTGAACCTCATAAAGTTCAATGGGGCCCACTCCTCAAGGCTGTCAAGGTCCCTGTGGATGGCATCCCTTACCTCAAGTGAAGTAACTGCACCACTCAGCTCAGTGCCATCTGCAAACCTGCTGAGGGTGCACTCAGTCCCACTCTCTATGGCACCGATGAAGATATTAAATAGTATTGGTCCTAAAATGAACAGGTTAAGCAGGATACACTGGTTGGTTTTGCATGGACATGAAAAAAACAGTGAGTGCTGTGGGACCAACAAGCAACCTAATACTCAGGTATGGAGGCTGAGGTTTGAATCCATCTCTACGCATTTAGCATGAGGGTGTTACGAGGAATAATGGAAATGGGAGGCATACTTACACTTCACTCAGCAAAGCATGGTCGCTGGCAGTCGTGGAGAAGTGCTGCTCGAGGATAGACACGGTTCCCGTGAGCGCCACGTGGCCGCAGCCACAAAACAACGCTACCCCCGAGAAGCAGAGAATGGTTGCCACGAGCGAAGCATATGGCACTCCTCCTAGGCACTTAATGCAACATTCAAAGCAACCTAAGCAGAAGAGAGAAAGCGAAAGAAACATCATGAGCAAAAAAGCAAATTATGAGGAAAAGAATATCTGTCCTCCACTTGGTAAAAGCCACAGGGACTAAAAGGCCCAGGCATTGACATGCTGAGCAAAAATCTATAGGTGGTGCAAGACATCATCACCCTCTAAAGCAGTGACCTACAGATCTGTCGGTATGGACTGAAAGCCCAGAAAGTGGGCCGAGTGCTCTTGTCTTTACAGGATCAAGAGGAGATCGATGAGACAGCCTATGAAATGGAAAAAGAAAAAAAATCACTTGTCTAAAGTGATCCATTGCAATTCAGCTGCTCATGCAGAGCTCACCACGTTTCGGCGTTACTAACAGCAGGAGCATCAGCTACGCTCGCACCGTTCAGGAAGGCAGAGAAGCAAATACTCAAGACAACGAAGCCTTTTGGAAAAGTAAGAGATACTTTGCATTCCCATTGGAAGAGGGACACATTTAGGTCTGCAAAGCTTAACTAGCCTACACTCTCCCATGGCTCCTGAGTGTCTTTTTGTATAAACCTGTATGAGGTTATAGGGATGCAGATATTGTAACAACAGAAAAACTAAAGGCGGGCCACAGAGTAGCAATTTTTATGGAGAGCGGTGAGATGAAGCTGTATTCCACAGAAAATACATTTCCAGCTTTGTACGATACACTGGATTTACAGTGATTCCTGAATACAGTCTGCAGTAGCATAATCACAGTTTTAATGAAATGTATCGTTTAAGCAGTCTGAGTTAACAAAACACCCCCCCAGAACTGCTGTTCTATGAACGCTGTAATAAGGAGGTTGCAGCTGAATTGCCGGGTTCCTCCCGACCGCGTGGCCTGAAAACCCATCTGCTTGCAGAGCTGGGAAATGTAAATCGGAAACAAACACAGCTTTTAACTGCGCTATAATGGTAATGGCAATCCATACCCATTCATTACTTTAGGGTGATGGCATTAAGCTGTCTCCATTAATGTGCATTTCATACAACTGCGCAAAATGCAAGCCATTAAGACAACGCTTAATGGAGCGACCAGCATTGCCCGTCGCAGGGACAGCCCACTGCTTCTACGGGAAGGTACTAAATGGACAAAGCATTTGAAGGCAGGGAGACAGCTGGCGAGCACGTACATCACATCACGTCTTCCCACCCCAAAAATCCCTCACCAAGATCAGCAAGTCTCCATCCGCCACACGAGGCAAGTTTATTTTTATCCCCCTCCCTTTCCCACTAATGAATGAGTTGCAGAGCAGGCACTTCCATGAAGCACTGGGGAATAATATGCATCTGATAATTGAAAGCTTTCCCATTTCCTAAGTGGGAAACTCTTCTTTTAGAGAGTCACTAGCAAGTGTCCTTGTCAGGCTTAAGCAGCTATCGCCACCGAAATGACTTATGGAACGCTGCCTCGCTAACTGCAGACAAGATTTAATTGTACAGAAACAAGCCTGGGAAGCTTTTATAGTCAAGCCCGCAGCTGGAGTCCACTCAGTAGGAACTATCTTCAAGACAATAACACTGCCGCATGAACAAACACTGCCGCTTAGCAGTGACGGGGCAAACAGAATCCAAATGCGCGCTATCAGAGGAAATCATCTCTGGTTTTCGTCTTATCACAGAGGTCCAGAGTCAAGTTCAGACACCAGACCTTGCAGAGCGATCCTCTGCTTTGGGGAATCTGCCCGGATGCAGCTCACGAGCCACACGCCAGAAGCATCGGCAGTCGTACACACGAGGCTGGCTCGCCTCCGCAGCATCTGCGCCCGCGTCAGGCCCAAACCTCCAACAGTTAATCCAAGAAACGCTTGCACCTGGCATGGGATTAGCAGGGAATGATTATCCAAGAGTAACGATGCTCTGATCCAGCGGGCAACGCTCAACACATGCACGTGGCCTCAGCCCAGCACAAAATGAACGGCCTTTTGGGCTGCACTCCCACGGGAGAAGGTAAGTAAACACTATGTCACTGCTTGGCGTGGAGAAGGTTGATCACCTAATCGTGCTGATCCACAGGTTGCTTTGCAGAAAGATCCCATCAGAGATAGGAAACAAAGAACATCTGGAAGCAAAGCCAAGGAACCAATGAGGTCCGAAAGAAAAGCTGCTGTTTTCAGAAGATGGGGGCAGCCTGCTTGACAAAACTCTGAAAAATGGTATTTACTTTTTTTAGGTTGACAATTAAGCCCTCACAAGTAGGTAGCTGTCCTCCTGGTACCCCACACCACGCAACTGGCTTTCCAGGCCACCGGCAGAACATTCATGCTGGAGAGTTTATTGTCTCTTACCCGACACATGGCAATGTCCCACCACTAATCCACACACCCTTGAACACAAGCTGAGAGTGGCAAACCCCCCCTCACCTCCCAGCGACTGGCAGCTGCACATAGCATCTTTGTGGCCATACTCTTTATGTCTTCCTCTACAGCCCAAGTAAAAAGACGCCAGGGTATCTGGGTGGCCTTTGCTTTATCAGCACAGCCCGCGGCCAAGGGACTCCCTCAGAGGTGTCTAAAGCACCCATGCTATTTTGAGCGAGGCGGAGAAAACTGCCCAGGTGTGGAACTGCAGAAACTACTTGTCCTCGCATGGAGGCTAAAGCAGGGAGCAAAGGGACTTCAGTTCACAGGGAAATAGCGCGCTGCCAGCTTGCAAGCGCAGGAAGCATCCCAAACCAGCACGTTTCCAAGAGACAGCACCCATCCGCACGTAGTCATTCTGCACCCAAAGTGACAGCAGAGCCGCGCAGCCTCCTGCCAGAAGGTAACTAACTGCGGGACACAACCTTATCACGGTGCTGGGGCTGCCAGACCCACTCCCCCCCACCACATCCCACTGTCAACAACACTCTTATGAGCAGCTTAAATCCGTGCCTCGCCTGAGCAGTATCACTGGTTTCATAATTTTGTTTTAAAGCAAGACTAAAACAGCATTGCCGAGAGCAGCTTTCAAAACCAGCTAAAATTTGAAGCTCATCAAGCACTACGATATGTGCCTACCAAGCTTCCCAAATAAGCACTGAATCAAATCAGAGGATTTCTGGAAAAAATGAAAGCCTTCCAGGAAACATGCTTTATGTAACCCCAAGTCAGCAAGTATCTTCATACAGTACAACTGAAAAACCCATGATGATGTTTGCCTAGTTCCTGTCACAAAATAACGTGCTAACGCACTGATGATAACTGCAGGCTGAAGGCCTGTGAGCTCAAGCTGACAAAAATAAGTAGTATTTTAATAAGTTTAGTTCCAATTTTCTGCTCGTTTTTCCCTTCCGTATGGCCAACACGGTGAACTTTTCAGCTGTATATCCACTTCCAACACGAGAGCGTAAAATGATTTTAAATATGAAACTGCGCAGCACAAACACACATCGCTGCATCTCCCCTTTCAATGGCCATTTTGTGCAAGGCATCACTAGAACCTTTTGTGCAACTCAGCAGAATAAAAACATTTTTTGTCCTCAGGCTGGCGAGCAGCAGTTGCCATGGAGGCAGGTTAATAACAGCCCAATGATTTGCCCAGAGCTGCCTGTGATCTTGGCTACAGATTTAACACACTCTCAGAAGGAGGCCAGCTAAAAACAAGGACTGAGATTATTCTCTAGGGAATGAATGCTATTAAACACACAGATACACACAGAAATATTCTTGCTAGAGGACAAAAATAAAGAGAAGAGAAAAAAAACAGGAACCGGCTATTCTTTTAATCTCCTGGAAACTATCAGTCACAGGAAATTGGTAAAGGATGAACCTACATATGTACACAAATCGGCAATTGGTTGCTCAATGTATGAAGAACAATTATACAATCTACCCAGCAGTGTACGAGCTATTGCATATATGCAGGGGCTTAGCCATTCAATTTCCCATGTCAAATGGCAATTGTGTGGCTAAACCTTCTTTGGTACTTTAAGTATGGCTTTAAGATTTAAACTCAGAAAAGCAAGGTAATGCAGAATTAATGGAAAGTGGTCTTTAAAAAAAAAAAACCACCAAACAATTCTCAGACTCTAACTCATCCTACTAAGGTCAAGATAGAGTAGAATGACAAAATCTGCCCTTCGGAAATGACAAAAAGACAATGCAATGGGATCAGGTAGGTATCTTGAGTATTCCCAGGGCTTGCTCTATGGAGTTCACACATCAGCTCTTGAAGCCCAGACTTGAAAAGCAGAGACAGACACATGTTCACAAAGCCATCTCTCAAAGCGAAGCACGGAAAACATGATGAAGGAAGAGTGTCCACATCTCCTGGAGAGAAAACCAGCCTGTCCTCTAATGTCCCAAACTCCTCCTAGGTTGAATTAGTGCCTCAACGTATCTAGGGTACAAACCATTGTTCCCATAGTCAGGGTCACTATTGAAAAAAAAAACAAGGAAGGAACAAAGAAACCCTGAAAGGAGGTCAGAAAAGTTCTCCATTTCAAGGACCTAAACCTCCTGTGGCTGTTTTCTGAGTTAATTCTCACTCTCTTTTCCTTAGAAGTTTTGTTTCTTCTCCTATAGATCTGTCTTGCTGTTCTGAAAGATGAAGCAATGGGCACCAGTTTTTCTCATCTCTTACTTCCTGTAATTACGTAATGTGCTTTTAGAAATCCTGGCATGTTGGACAACCATCCAGTTAATACCTGGTAGAAATTACATGGCATGTTCCACCACAGAACCACGATCTCTGTTGGCTTCAGCAGCACAGCTCAGGGAGCACATGTGGAGGAATCGTTTTAACAAAAAAGAAGGTTGCAAAAGACCCAAGGAAAGAAAAAGCACTAGATAGCATCTTAAATGAAAGCACTAGATAACATCTTAGATGCAGCCACCGCAAGTAAGTCAGGCACATTATTACACATCTATGGGAGCCTACTGTTGGGAGCATTACTTCCAGTTCACAAATAAACGTAAGAGTACTCAATACTTTACATTCACCCTTTCTCCCCAGTGCCGAAGATTACCCTATACCAAGTGTACATAATACCATGGGAGTCCTAAACCACCATGGATCTTTGTCAGAAAATGAACTTTATGTCAACGGAAGCAAATGCCAATTTTACTTGCTGACACCTATGGTATTTTTTTAAATCTCCATTCTGAATGGCTTATGCATGCTAGGATGTACATTTTCATACCTTACAGCATGATTGACAGCTACGGGGGAAGCAGTGAGGGATGCGGGAATACATTAATACCTCAGAAGCAAAATTGGAATTTACCTCCTCCTTCCCTGTGTGAGAATAAGCCAGTACCTGGCCGTAAGGTAACTTTACTTCTCACGTCTATCACCCACCCCAGCAGCCAAGGGTTAGTGGCAAAAGTACAATAAGATACAACATTTACTCTTACAAGGGTAAGTTTAAAGCATGTGACAAATTTCTCTCCACGCTTTAACAGGGGCACTAAAATAAAAAGGCTGTGTGTTAAATCACTTGGAAGTCTTTGCTGAAGCTCTGTCCTTACCTATTCCTGTTCATCTTAAATTTTACTGATTTACAAAACATGACACGAAGCTAAAACCTCTGCTATTAATTACAATAAATGCTCACTCACAACACTTTCAGATTAAGTACATTAGACTAAAGTGATGAGCTCAAATAGAGAAAATCCTTTGTTTTTCTCCCACAAACCTCTGAAGGCTCTTCCATAGAAAACTTCCTTTCAAGTTCAGCCTTCCCTAATTTTCCCTTCCTGTCCTCTCCAAATCAGAAGGCGCGAAATTAACTCATGCTGAAAATGAACTCTTCATGAGAGCCAGAAAACTTCATGTGAAGGTACTTTAGCCTAGCTAGATTGGTAATCTCCCCCTCTCCCAGAGTTGTAAAACAATAAATAAGCCTTCTTAGCCAGCACAGTACCCGTGATGGAGACAACGTGACCTTTGGAGACCACAGCCATAGGGCACCCACAAAGGATGAGACCTGAAATCCACCGATACCACCACTCTCGCCCTTCACAGTGGCTATGGCACGAGATGCTTCATTCAAGTTTAACGCTGTGAGATCTGGGGTAGTCCGATTCATTCAGTAAATCTCATCCCAATCTCTACTATTTAAGAGCTACTCAACAAGTAGCGCCTTTCTGAAGGTTATCAGCATTAGTTACAACTTCTCCAGATACTCCTGATACATACAGAAGATATTTGGTTTCAGCACTGCCATACAGTCAGTTCTGCACTTCTGAGAAAGTACTTATTGTCTGTTATCAGTTTTAAGCCTGCCATCTTTAAATTTCATTAGATGCTTCCATATTCTCCTTCCTCATGCCTCCTGTGCTGGAACAGGCACAGAGAAACCAGGAGAAGTGGTGCCCACTAAGAACAAGCACCTCACTGCCTGGAAGCATCATTGGCAGACTCCTTTTTAAATCCACAAAGCACCAAGTATCTCTGTGGTACTGTATGAGTAATGATAATAAGCTGCTCCTAATGCTCCAGGAAAAATACAGTAAGCATAGGTTTAAAATCAAGCACATTTTTTCCTAACATGATTTACAACAAAAAATCCTTGCGGAGATTATCAATGTTCCGCAACAGAAAAAGCTCAATTTTTCCCTTTCACTAAAGAAAACATGAAGTTCAAATTGGAAAAAAGGCTATTTTACCAAGGCGAGATTTCTCTCTTCTGGATGCTGTTAAATGACACAGAGAAGACTCTAAGAACAGACAGCAGCAAACATAACCCCCTTTTTTCTTCAAATCTCAGGCCCAAACCGGCACATTCCCACTGCAGGAATGAAACCTGTTTCGTGCAAGGACAGATGATCCCACTGGCCATTTACAGGCCTTATCTAATTTATCTTCTTCAAATTTATTGAAACACCCCACCTATATCGCTCCCAGCCTCCGCAAGGCTCATTAAAGCTCACAGGTGTTCTGAAGGTGTCTTTTTCAAACAGTGCAATCTATGAAATATGAATCACTACATCCATGCTTATTGCAAGCGCCCATCCCGGGCGTTTGCTGTGTGAGAGCAAGGAGTCAGACCTGCCCTGTGAGACATTGCTCTTGTGTCCAGCTTTATTGCTCTCGGACAAAGGTCAGGCAAAACTTTTTTAATTTCAATTCATGCCTTCGCTGTTTTACTTTCGGCCCACGAAACACTGGAAACCACAGCAGAAGAAAAATACCTAATTTGTACTTTGCAAAAAGCCTTAGTTCAAACAGGTCTATACGGGAATCCTTGAGGGTGGATATTTTTCAGCTGTAAGCCACCTCTGCAGAAAAAAATTACGGAGATGATTTAAAAGAAAAATTCTTCTCATGTAAGGAATAACTTAAGCAGTATTGATATAAGCTTTGACATTATTCCTCCTGGAGACTTGTTCTAGCATTTTACCACTCAAAATAACCCTTGGACTTTTGCACAGCCTGAGCATGTGGAAGGGCTCATTGACGCCCAGAGCTCAAAGTGCAAACACACCGCCCCAGCAAGGGCAGCCTGTGGTCCAAAACGTGGCCCTAACTCTCAGCTGACATACCAACAACTCACTGCTCAATGTGTCCGAAGACATTCCTCCCTCCTGCCCTCACCCTGACCTCACTCCCCTCGCTTCACCTATTTTCCTCTTCTTGGAGAAACACTCAGTAGGGTCAGCATGGAAGAACTGCGGCTTCAGTAGGTGCCAGCCCAAGGGATTATTGTGGACAAACTCAAGCCAAAGAAGTAAAACAGATGAAGCGATGGGCAGACCGCCAAAGACATTGAAAATGCCTGAAGGTCCAGACAAGCTTGCTGGAACACGTACAAAAGCACCTGAGCATTTCAGTCCCATGGGCTACTTCAGAAGTTCTGTGAAGCCTTCTGTGAGGACATTTGAGTTTCCTTGACTCAACCATCCTCCAGACACACCTGTACTTGGCTGACATAATTTTTCAGACTAACTTTACTTTAATCAAAGTTAAGTATCTTACCTGGAAGACTGGAGTTGAGACTCTTAGCTCCACCCTTCTGGCAGCTGTAACTCACCTCACTCTCCATCAGCCTTCATCATTCAGCAGGAGAGCAAGACTTTTGCCACACGGGATTTCAGCCACTGCTACCGACCACTTCCCCAGTTGACTCCTCCCTAGCTACAAAGAAGCAAACAGAAACACAACCTCTCTCTCCCTAGAGCTGAAGGCCAAAAACAGCGTGTGGGGGGATTTCAGCCTGGTGGATCTAAGATTCAGAAGGTAAATTCTCCATTTCAGAGATAACTGAAGCTGCCAAGATCTTCCCAGATGTTTACCCAACTATGGAACTAGAGGAGCAGCAAGAAACCTGAACCACGACTGCAGAAGTCCTTTGCCCTGCAACAGCTTTCATGCAGGCATTCCCCGAGTTGAGTCCCCACCGCACCATTTTCACAATTTAAGCTTGCTGCAGTAAGGGAACGGGCTGTCACAGTGAGATGCTCCACATTCGCATGCCCTTATGGGCTCACAAAGCAGCTGAAACACCTCCCAGCATCTGGGGGAAGCAAGTTAAGGAAAAGAAAAAAGAAAAAAAAGAAAAAAAGATTTCCATAAAGCAAACAACGCCCACCCAGCCTGGAAGACTGCCTACAGCTAAGCTCATGTTAAACAACCATTGCTAAGTTTCTCTTACTAAAGAAAGAGATGGTACTTTGCTTCCTGGGAAAAAAATGTTTTAAGCATTTTGAAAGGCTCATTAAGTTTGCAGGTGTTCTGAGGAGGTCCTGACTCCACCATGGCAGTGAGTATCCCACGCTGACTCTTCCCTTGTTGCTCAAGTGCTGGATTAAAGCTTGAAATGGGGGGGGGGCGGGGGGAGATCATGTCACATGTGGAAACCCTGGGAGAGGAGGTGGATGCCACCAGGACTGCCACAGAAGTACTCCGCTAGTGGTGTCTCTTTGGACACTGTCAGAGGAGACAAAGTAGAAACATCCACATGGCAAAGGCATCCAAGAAATAATGTGGCTTGTCAAAGAAACTGAGAGTTTATCTCAGCACAGCAGCCAATGCCGCCCAGCAGCGGGGAGCTGTACGGCAGTATGGAAGGGAGGCATGTTACAGCTGTGACTTGTGTTGTGACTCAAGCGTCATTTTCCCTCCGATCTAAGGGCAAGGAGCAAAGACCAGTATTTTTACTGTGGCTTAATCCATCCTTGGCAGATTGGTCTTACTCAAGACCTGTTCAGAGCAGTTTCATTGCTGCCTAGAAACCTTTTCATTTCCTTAAGTGCAGCCATTCAAGCACATTCTCTTGAATGGGTATTTCTGGGCTTTGTTGGTGGTTTATTTTTTTACCCCCATCAGCAAGAAGCCTTTCATCTTCAGCTCCTCCATGACAGGCACCACATTTACCTGCATGATATTTCAGGAAGCTTCCCAAGGCAGCCTGCATAGGATTCAGTTGCCGAAACAAGGGTTTCTAGCACCATTTTACGTGCCAGACTCCCAGCTGCTGTGACAGAAGGCTGTGCGTCTCCTCTGCGTCCTGCCTCATCCGTGCCAGCGCATATGGATGTGTCTCATCACTGGGGACAGCTGACGGGGCACAAGACCCTGATAACCAGGCACCTGGCCCACTCCCTCCGTGTCCTCCTTCCTAGGGAAGGCAGCATTCATCATCTGCCGCTCCTTCCTGAAGCATTTCACCCGTGTATAAAATATGCCGTGAACACTGATCTGAAGTTTGGGAATGTCTTCCGGCAGCCCCAAGTCTGTCACCTGGGTAATTTGTCATAAAATATGGCCAAAATGACTATTGATATTGGAGACGGAGATCATGATCTGCAACCTAAGTATTTGCCCAAAAAAAAAAAAAAAAAGCCATTTTGAAATACATAAACATTTGAATCCTAAAGAACAAACGTATGTGAAAATATAATGGAAAAGGGAGGGATTAGGCAGCAAGCTTTGCTGAATATTTCCCTGCAGTTGCTGTTGAGTCTGTGATGCGGAGGCAGGCATCTCCAGCAAACAAGCTGTCAAGCAGGCTTCAGTCAATCAGCTCCATAAAGAGAGGAGGATTGCTGGATAGAGCTAGCTGCAAACGCTATCTCTGCGCATTTATATCCTTCACTGTGTTAACTCCCAGTCAGACTGGAATTTTCCAATGCAATCAATCACGTGCTTGACTTCAGGTGCCTTTCTGAGATGCTTCAAAACTAAATTCCCCCCAAACTCTTAAAATGAAGCTCCAGGAAAACAAAACAGGATCTTTCTGAGGTCTCAAGCCAGGTATCGAAAGGACAGGCATGTGGAATCACCAAACCATTTTTAAAGCTTCAGCTGAAATCCTCCTTTAGACTCTGACATGCTTCTAGCAAGGGAAAAATGCAAAGAAAAATCATGGAATGCCGCCTAGGAAGCATATTGTAGGAGACCAGTAAATCAGATGTGCCGTCACTGCTTTAGTGTCAATTACTGCGTTTGTGACTGATCAGTTTGATAGATTCATCTGCATACAAACCCCATACTATGCCGTCTCATCTGTAAACAGCTCTGAAGCAATCGGGCAGCACAGTTACAAGGGAGGTGTCTCTCACCGCACATTATTGTCCTTCAAGCATTAACAACCAAATTTAAATTTATGTCAAGTATTCATATGAAAGAACTAGATTCCTTACAGCCTTAACAAAGAAAACAAGAAAAACAGAAGAACATTTATCTTATATTGTTAGGACTAGTGCAAAGCATTAGGTTTATGCTACCACCATTTCTGAACTCTCCATTTCCCTTTCACCCAGCCCTTTATTTACCTTGAATCCCCAAAGGACTAATATTGCCTCTCAATGCTGGCACATGATGGTACCGGTGTGGCCTTGAACTCCTGTACATCCAGTGGTACCTGCCAATTTCCATTTCTGGTCTGGTGATCACTGCCAATTTCAGGTGGTAAAAAGTCAGTGTCACCAGCAAGTTTTAGTTCAGCACTTTCAGTCATTTAACTTTAAAAATAAGAGCCCAGAAAAAAAACACGCTGTAGTTTCAGAACTGAAACAACATAACTTTACCGAACCGAGGGAGGGGTTGGGAGGGACATCGACAGGGAGACACTCACACAGGTGTTAAGAAAGGTTGAACAGCTAAATCTCCACCTAGGAGCTGAATTAAACATGTAAGGAAGGAGACTCTATTCCTTCCCCCCACCCACTCCCATGTCTCTCTCTCTTTGTCCATGGGAAAGAGCTTTGCCCCAGAAGTAAACAAAACAAAGCCATGGAAAACCATGTTACCTGTTTGTTTTTTTTTTTAAAGACCCTAAATCTGTCAAATAAAATGGTTATTGTCATGTCTAGAGGTAGGGCAAACACAGAAGTTTGCTCCATTACTTTCTTACATTAAAAAAAAAAAAAAAAAGTCATCAGTTTTATTTCACATAGCTTCTGCTGACATCCAAAAATCTGGATCAAGTATGTTAAAGCAGGTTACAATGAAGGAGGGCGGTTATCCTTCTCCTCGCCTTTTCAGAGGCCAGATGAAGCTCAGCAACACACCTGACCCACTCGCACACTCATCCCACACTCACCAGCACAGGGCTCCCCAGCCCCCTGAAAGAGGCCACTGGCCACCTACATGTCCCCCCTCGGCACCATTATGGCTTTGTCAAGGTTGCCAGGGTGAGACAGACAGATCTCCATGTAAAATACACCAGAGTCCCACTCTGCGGTGGCTAAATGAGAAAGTAACCGTCATCTCTGGCCAAAATAAATCCGATTCAGCAGCGTTTGGGCAGGTGGAGGAAGCAAAGGTCATGATGCTGAAAATCCATCTACCATAGACTACATGAGAGACAAATTTTGGGGGCATATGGATTTGGGGAGAAATTTATGGCATAGGAATGCCACAATTTTCCAGCCCATGAGGGGCTAGGAAGGGTCCTGGACTTAGTCTTTCCCTGATGGGGTTTTGCTGGTACAAGTTCAACACAGCTACATTTACATATGTCAAGAAGAGAAAAAAAATCTTGGCCTCAAATCCACACGTTGGATCTAGAGGTTTGAAGCAAGAATTTGTTCATTCCTTACACCGGCAAATGAACTACATCTAAAACAGTCTTTTGGTTTTGGGGTGCAAACTTAGTATCAATGGCTCTCTCAAAGGATATTTTGTGGCTTGGTATTTCTCCCCTCTCTGCGACTCACACACAAATCAGCAAGCAGGTATTAGATAGTATATTTTTCCTAAAAGAAAAAAAAAAAAAAAAAGAAAAAAATTCCTCTTTTTACAGTTTATCCTTCCTTTTAGGAAAGGCAAATTCCACATCTTACGAACGTGACCGAATTCAAAATGTGTTGAAGGCATCGTTCCAAAATGACTGTGCACGCTCAGGATGATATCATCTCCTTCTGCTTACACAGGAACAAGCCTGTTTATGAGATCACACGAGACGCCATAATAATTTAATTTGATGCAAAATGGAAATAACAGAATTGCTCGCTAGTACTGCATACTGTCTGCCCTCTCCCTCCCAACTGTTTGCTCCCTGTTTTTTTTAAGCTACTTACTGGACCACAGTAACAGATTAAGACTATTTTTTTTTTTTTTTTTTAAATTAAAAATAACCAGCTGCAAAGACTTCTGGGACAAAAAAAAATTCTTCATTTGCATTGCAGCAGCATCTAGACCAAACCCTTGGCACCAAAAGGATTTTATCCTATCAGGCCTGAACCCCCAATTTGAGATTTCTACTGCAGCAGCTACAAACCTCCCTTGCTCAGAGCAGAGCAGGCAGCTGCCTTTCCCCCTTAGCCTGAGGGGACGCTGATGAAGTCACCGCTATCTGTGGTGATGAACATCAAACCCTGAACCATGGAGATTGCGTGTAAACTTTGTAGCATCACTTCTGTAAGTGAATATATTCTATGAAGTTGGCTTTTTTTTAACTAGTAATTTCTGGTTTTGCAATAACAGGGCTCCCTTCATTAGGAGACAGCTCAGACTCCGTAAGGAATCTCAGTTTCTCCACAGCTCTGCAAAGAGCCGCTTCGCAATGGCTGTTTGGTAGCCCTCACTGCATGCCTGGCGTGACATCTGAAGCTGAAGAGCATCTTTTGGTGACTTCACTGGGACCCAGCCAGGCCCACTCATGCAAAATCCCCATCAGGTCAAAAGCCCCACAGGCTTCACTGGCGTAACAACTATGGCACACAGTACGTACGAAACAGAATTTGACTGTACCCTGAATAGTTAGGAGAAGAAATAATGACTTCTTTATCTCTTGCTTTTTGAGGACCTAACTACACAAATTGCATTTCCAGGTCTAGGTTACAATGCTTTCCACGCACAACCAAGCTCCTACAGCTGGAGGTCTCCTATTTGGACCAGGCTGTACTCCACCCTGCACAGACGCAGCAGCTACAGGAGTGACAACGTTTTCATGTCACACCATGCAGGCAAACTGACGGCAACTGTGGTGTTCAGGATTCGTTGGGATGAATCACCTTGCCTGCTTGCAATAAAACTCCCAGTGCCCAACATCCTCACGCTTGCTGCCTTTGGCGTACGGTTGGAGAGGAAACCAACAGTTAGGACCTTCACCTTTGGCAGCTGACAGAGCAGTTCACGGGAGCAAAGAGAGGGCTCTCGTTTGGTTGGTTGTGATCTGGCGATCTGGTGACGAATACTGCATGAGGAGCAAGGCTGGCCAGAAAATGGGGAAAGGTTAGAGTAACCAAAGGGGGTTCCCCCCCACCACTCCTTGCTCCCCTCTTTAGCCCCTTTGCTCCCACTGCAGAGACCATTGTGCATGTGCAGTGCCATCTGGGCCTTCCCCCCCTGCCCCGTTACCATATCCCGTGGCACATATGTCTAGGTTTTCTGCTTTCGTGAGGTCATTCAGACCGGTAGGAGTACTTTCTCTGAGCATTTTCAGCCCCCCCTCCTATTTAGAAACCAAATCCTATTCATTAAAACCTAAATCACTAAGCCTGCCAAATTATTATCCCCAGAATATCGCGTGTCCCAGATTCTCCCTGGGCTGGACCTCTCTCCTACTGTCATATTCTTCAGGGACTTAAAGCAGTTGTTGTTTTCAGGGGATCTGAAACACCAATAAACTGCTTGAAACGGGGAAAAAAATACGCAGCATACTAAAAATCTTTAAGCGGCTTGACAGGTCTGAAATCACCATGTGAGCCTGACATTAAGGGAATAGATTTGAAAATTTTGGCTAATAACCATAACTTGTATATAAAAAAAAAGACAACTTTTTCAATTTGCTGTAATGAAATATACATCTGTCTGTGATGCGCAAAAACGTCGCAAGCTCACTAAAAAGAACTTTGCTAAAAGTGAAATGAATTGCACATTAATTCACTCCTTTCTCATGTTGCACTTCAGCAGCTCCGTTTACACTACCGCGCACAGTCGTGCAGTTGTGTTTAAGGCAAGTATTTTCTTTCTATTTTTGACTAGCATATACTTGTCTATTTAGAGTTTAAAATCGGAACGATCACTTCCTATACGATAAATAATAATAAAGCTCCCAGCCATTTCTGAGCACGAGGTCTTCTTTCATCGAGAGCGCATTAGTAGGGAAGAGCCAATTAAAAGGAACCTTGGGTACAGCTGGTCAGGCTGGCCGGCATTATTCCTCAGCACAGCATATGCAATTTGGACACCGTATGCATTCGTATAAGGAAACTGTATCGCAGTGAAACGGCTTTCTTTCATCCTCCCATGTGTCATTTGCTAAATTCACCACGGGCATCCACAGTTGGGTTCTGGGTTTCTTCTTTGAATTTTGCAGCTTGGTAGTATTTCTTATAGTTAAATGAAAAAGGAAACTTATTGTCTCTGTTAATGTGTATCAGGATCTATATCCTTCACTGCTGATGCAAAACGGCATTTCGTTTTTCATATTTATTCCACCTCAGTAAATCTGCCTGCCCAGTCCTCACGTTTTGATTTAATTTAATGCCTGCAAGACAAACCCTGTCATTTGTAATAATTTGTAAACCTTCATCTTTGAAATGCATCCAATCTGTCCTGCAGCCCTGTAAAGTATCTGTTAAACATTTTGCTTCAGCTTGCTCATGGTGTTCTCCTCTGATAAGGGCTGCTGATACTCAGCATAAAGCTGACTTATGTCTTATCTCCATCAACATGGGTGTTGTTCCATTTCCAATTAAAAAAAACTGGGGCAGCAACCACTCATCTGGGTGCAGAGAAACAAATGTCTGATAAACACTGAATCCATCAGCTGGGGCAGCATCAGTGCCTGAAGCAGGCAGGGGACTCACAAAAATAATTATTAAAATCTAAAACTGGAACTCATATACAATTTGGTGAACTTCAAAAATCTAAATGAGATCAATCATTGTCATTTATCTATCCGTAAATATTCATAAAGCACATTAGCTTGTGTAAATCATCGACAAATAGCTGGCCACCCGCATTTGCCACAGGGACGGGAAACACAAACCAGTACCTTTGTGACACCGCCGTTCAGACCTGACTGTATGAGGTGCTCAAATTGAAAACAGCTCTCGCTGCTCACCCCAAGTGCTCGGGCAGTTATCGCTTTCCATCGTTCTCCTCCAGAGGACAGGGAGCCCTGTACACAGGGGCTGGCAGCTGGGCATGTAGTCCTAGCCCAAATTCCTCCAAGTATTTATTCTAGACAATTACAGCAAATCATTAAGGAGGTCCTTGCATTAAAAAAACACAACCTGGAAAACTGTAAAATTCCAGTAAAGGGAAAAAAAAACTTTTAGCTGAAAATTACAATTTGCTCATAGCTAAAAATGCAGATACTTTCCCCTGAACTTGGCAGTGCGAAGCATACTGAGTGGTATCTTCTCTTGCTCAGTATTAGCAAAAACTACATCCCCCAGACCCCCTTTGACACTGCCTTGTCTCCTCGGACTTTGCAATTCATTTCTGGCAGGAAGAGTTAAAAGACTTTGTGGCAGCATTTCCATCGCTTCGAGCTATGGTGGCTGCCTCGCAATCACTGCATCCAGAGCATCTCGTGAAGGACGGCCATTACACTAAAGTCCAGGTGGGATCTTAGAGGAAGAAGCAAGTGTTGCAAACCCGGCAAGCCTGTAAGGCACCGCAGGCAGGAGATCCAGTCCAGACAGTAAATGGACACATTTTTGAAGGGGTCAGCTTCCGTTTTACATCCCAAAGCGAAGCGGTAGCATTTTCCAGCAAGTTTCTTCACACAGAGAAAAAGCTCATTTTTCTCCATGAGAGAAAGCTGCTGGTGAAAACAGCCCTTTTGAAAAATCCTGCTATTTCAGAGGTACCTGATGCCTGCTGAGCCCATCTAAAAACCCGACTGGGCTAGACAGTCTTAGCACTTTGGAAAATCTGCCCCCCAATTCCTCCTGCCTCACTGCCTCATGGCAAGAACTTTGCAGGGGAATCTGGGCTATTTATTTTGCTGTTGAAACTAGGAGTAGGACTGTTTCAGCTTACTGCATTTTAATTCACTGTGAAACACATTGGGAATTTAACTGAATAGAAATAAAGAGCATAATGTGAGAGACCATGTGTTACTTTCAGAAATTAGGGAACTGGCAAGAACAAAGCCTTGAAGTGTTACATACACATACCTATGTAACAGATCCAAAGTATGGAATCGTCACAGAAAAACTAGGAAATGGTGGTAAAATTAAGATAGGAAGTTCTCCTGCCTGCATCCTATGAAAGTAACAGATCAACAACCGTGACTTGGTAACAGATTTACCGTTGTACATGTTGTGCTTTCATCCTTGCCAAAATAAAAGGGAAACCATAAACTCATCATAAACATACTAAGCAACACATTTCGTTTTGCACAGCTGCTAATGCATACGGACAACTTTTTGTGGTGTTTATTGTAGATGAGTTCTACCAGTTTAGAAGAAACTCATCAATCAGAAGAAAAAATTGTAGTAATTTTTAACGGATGATCTCTGAGTTCAAGATGGTTTTATAGCCAAGGTATTTAGGGCATTTTCTACATTAATTACTCAAAATCTGCAGTGAGGTGGGTTATTGTCCACATACACTAATGGCTTTCAGAGTTTAATCTCTCATCAGTGGACCTCCTTTTGTGAAATCCCTAACGGATTATGTAGTACTATGTCTAATCACTTGACAAATTTCATTTACTTGAAACTGAAGCTAGGTTTGAAGCGTGCAGGAGGAATCAGATTCAAAGTAGGAAATCAAAATCTGGTACTGGACAGTACCGGGATTTATCATTACATTCACATCTGAACTGTTTAACAATAAATTAAACAATTCTACTTGGGGAAATGTATTAGGTGTGCATCAGCTGCATATGCCTATGAGATACTCAGATTGCTTTAACTGACACACAACAGGTTCAAAAGTATACTATGACTCATGTAAAAAGGCAGTGGAAATTTAAATAACTTTGTTACTGCTGTATCATTTAGCAAAACAACACTGCTACAGATTTGTACAGCAGTCTGCTACACTGAAGAGGGACATTTGTTTGGCCCCAATTATATGATGCAGAAACAAACCAGTCCTTTGCTAGTTGAATTTACCCTCTGAAGTTCAGCACTTCAGACCAAATAAATCACCTGTAAGGCTGGGATGGATGAAGCACCTCTCTCCTCCTACGCTGCCGTCTCCCTACCGCAGAACCGCTACCAGGGAATTGCTCTCTCCACTAAGCAGCAATACTTGGGGATTAACACATCCTGAAATCTAATGTTGTGAAACTCATTGTATTATTCCCCGTTATCATAGTGCAGGCAGATCTCTACAGAAGCACAGTTTGCCAGACAACACCATAGAAAAGGAATTTAAAATTAAGAGTAGCGTTTGGCACCAAGCTAACTACACAAAGGTTGCGTGATATTATAATCTAATCTATTATATGTTATTATAACCTAGGTCTCCCACACTGCATTGCACAGCTCTGCTACATGGCTAGTCTCGACGAAAACACCAGATCGTGGCTCTGAAAACAACATGCAAACACACAGGCACACGCTACCCCTATAAACCAAATCTACCAAAATCCATCAAAGACGCAGCAATAACAAGACTTCTTTTGCAAACATCATTTCTGGTAGGGTTAGGACAGATTCAGAGCAAATACAGACGCAGACAGAAAGATTGCCGCTCTATTAATGTGTTGTCAAGCCATGCAGGAAAGGACAGCTAAAAGCCCAAAGACGCAGTAATGATTGTTTAAGAGCTATTCGAAAAAGTGACAAAACTGGCCGAAACCTCTTTAAGCCCCCTGAATGAAAAGATTTAAACAGGCTATTGTTAGACCCCTGGGTACCTTTTTTCTCTTGGCTTTGTTCTGCATTTTCCTCCGCTGCAGTTTCCATGGCTGGCTTCATACCATCCACCAAAAATGCCGCCCCCCCTCCCCCCCCAGCAAGCACTTTTTCTCTTCGCCTCCTTTCTCACTCCCTTCCGTCTCCTATTTACGGCGGCGGTGATTGAGCGGCTCTGTTCTCCCCTACAGTAGATTACAGTCTTTTCCAAAAACGCCAGAAAAGTCTTGTCAGCTTCAATTTCGCTCCGCTGACTGGTCCACGGAGCAGCCGTGCCAGCCAGCGCTCAGCCATACGTCACCGCGGTCCCCAGCTATAAAATAGCCATCCTGCGCCCGACCCTGCCCCGGCTGGCCGCCTCGTGGGGACCGGCATCACCACCTCGCATCCCCTTCCCCTTGCCCTCCGCTCTTCCCCCTCTCTTTACCCCCCCACCCGTCTTCCCAAGGCTCCCGACGAATGTTAATCAATTCTCTGGGCGGTAAATGGATTGGTGACACCCGGGAGGGGAGATGCGAGGGAGAAAGAAAGGAACCCCCCGCCTTGGCCACCATGGGGCGAGCCCCCCGGCCGCCGTCTCTAAGGGGAGGTGCACACCGGCACACAATCGCCAGGCTCGCTTTTCCCATGGGACCTCGTTATTATGCTGCGCGTTTTGGTTTATTCCGCATGCCCTCTGCTCTTTTCAAGGGGCGGGGGGCGACGGGGTCTGTTCTCTGTTTGCTTTCTTTGCCGAGCAAGTTCTGCTCACCCCGCGGCAAAAGACTGTGTGAGAGAAGCATAAAAGCAAAAGTGGGCATATATCTATATACACACACACGGGAAATTTAAATTCTTTCTCTGGCTAGCGAGCACGATGGGAAAAAAAGCACAAAAAAATCCAAGCAAGCAGAAAGGAAGTAAGCTCAAGTGACCTAAAATGCACATGCAATGCTTTAAAGGATAAAATGTTTAAGAAAACACAGCTTGGGTTTTTAAAAGGATGTCTGCCTTTAGAGACCTCCTAAGCCATGCTTAGAAGTGGGTGCAGAGCTGCTGCTAAGTACATGTTTGGTCGCTCCCCTAAATCGAGACAGGCTGCAGCAAGGTCTAACAAGCTGTACTAACCTGGCTCTGGGAGCAACAAAACCAGGACACATCTACGTTGCTCCGCGCGAGGTGACTTTAGGTGTCCCCAGCCCGCTCTGAGCAGCCCCGTGCCCAGCAGCCGCAGACCAGGCAACACCACACAGGGTTATTAGTCACCTTCCAAATCCCAAGATAACTGACATATTTCAGGCTGTGCTGTACCGAGGCTAATTAACCTTGCCTATCACTGTGCTTGTCTCAGTGGCCTCACAGCGTGCCACACTGCGCAGGGCAGATATGCCCAAAGGCACCCCCCTTTTTTGTGCGTAGGATGATGGAGCAACCATGGAGTAATGGCCTTTGAGGTCTGGCAGGCTTCTCTGGTCCAGCCACCACGGCCGATTCTGCAGGCTGCAGAGACGCCGAGCAGATTCAGCAAATGCTGGGGATGTTAAAACCTACACGCTGCGTGTTCCATATAACAGATTCAACCAGGAGAGTGGGAAGAGGGAAGCAGTCCAAAGATTTGTAGCTGCAATTCAGCCCCTTCTGGTTACAGTTACTACACCCACAATTTTGCTGTGCATTTTTATTTCTATAGATGCCTAGGGAAAAGCACAAAAAAACCTCAGACCCAGCCTTTAGAGAAAGTTCCCTTCTCTCCCAAGAAATCAGTGCACAAATCCTCTTCTTTCACCATGGTCGCCATAGTTGTTACTTTGCTTTGGGCATTACTGCTCAGACATATGCTTCAGCCCAGCTGCCAAGAGCTCTTGGACTTATGCTAAGGTTTTGTATCACGGCATCAAAGCTTGATGTCATGCATTTGCCTAAAAAGCTTTCCTGGAGTCCAGGAAAAGCAGACCTTTTTATAAGCAGGAAGAAGTTAATCGGTAGAGGAGACGGAAGTATCCTCAGGAACCACTGTGAGGCAATGGGTTGGGTTCCTGAAGGTGATCAAATCAGCAGCCCCAGCAGAGACCTCAACCCAGGCACAAGGCATATTTCTCCGATCTCCTCCTCCGGCGCCCACACAGCAGTCCATAGGCATATTGAAATCCCTGCCCAGCAAGACCATGCACTGCAAACATGCTCCCTCAAGGAAACTGCTTAAAGGTGAAACCGTAGGTGATGTGATTGGCGTACTCTTTTAACCATTGCTAAAAGTTGTTCAAGTCCTGCAGTCAAGAAAGGAAAGAGAACTTCTTTACAGTTGGGATGATTATGTGAAGAAAATGTTCTACAAAGACTGTGTTTTTTCCCCTTTTAATATCAATAAGATTGAAAATCCATAGCAAATACACCCTACTTGCTGAGTGTCACACATATTTTAGTTGTCGGCCAAACCAGCTGATTGACTCTGACATTAAAATTCCCTTGGAATTTCTCATCGTGCAGTCATAGAATCATAGAATCATAGAACCATAGGGTTGGAAGGGACCTCTGGAGATCATCTAGTCCAACCCCCCTGCCAGAGCAGGGTCACCTAGAGCAGGTTACACAGGAACACGTCCAGGCGGGTTTTGAATGTCTCCAGAGATGGAGACTCCACCACCTCTCTGGGCAGCCTGTGCCAGTGCTCTGCCACCCTCAGGGTAAAGAAGTTCCTCCTCATGTTTAGGTGGAACTTCTTGTGCTCAAGTTTGTGCCCATTGCCTCTTGTCCTGTCCCCGGGCACTACTGAAAAGAGCCTGGTCCCATCCTCCTGACACCCACCCTTTAAGTATTTATAAGTGTTGATAAGATCCCCCCTCAGCCGTCTTTTTTCCAGACTGAAGAGACCCAAATCCCTCAGCCTTTCCTCATAAGAGAGATGTTCCAGTCCCCTAATCATCTTGTCCATACTTCTGCTCACTGCTATCATAGTCTGTACCTCTGTTTCTTAATGATCTTTGCTTATTTTGGAAAGTCTAAAAGTTTAAAAGGTTGAAACCCCTCTTCTGACTACCACAAATTACAAAAGGCCTGTTCAAAAACTAATTGAAGTGGTATAATATGAATACACTTATCAGTATAAATACACAGAAAACACAAACATGGCCTGGAATTTCCTTTCTTTAAACAGAAAATACATTAGACAGAACCTTTGGTTACAGACTGTCCCCAGAGGAAACCCACTAACGAAGCTCTCCACTCTGTATCTGTGAGACCTACCCCTTCAAACAGCTGCATGCTTTCCTGCTGGCGAGCAGATTTTTTGAGGCAGGCTCAGGACTTCAGAGCAGATGTTTTACAAACACAAAACTAGCAGGCTAGGAGATTATTTCCCCTACTTTCTCCAAGGATAACCCCCTCCCCAAACCAGCAACGAAGAAGTCAGTGCACAATAACAGATTGCCCAGAGAGGTGGTGGAGGCCCCATCCCTGGAGACATCCAAGGCCAGGCTTGATGAGGCTCTGAGCAACCTGATCTAGTTGAAGATGTCCCTGCTTACTGCAGGGGGGTTGGACTAGATGGCCTTTAAAGGTCCCTTCCAACCCAACACATTCTATGATTCCATGATTTAATACCAGAATCAGCTTCGGAAGTACTTGAACTGAAGACTTCAGAAGCCATCAATCCCAACTATTCAAAAACATTAATTCTACCTACTAAATCATCCTCTAAAAGCTGCAAGTGATGTGTCAGTGTAAAGTTCTCCCCCTTCCCTTATTATTACTTTCCAGATTGCTGGAATGTGTGATAGGTTTTAAGCGCTTATTATCTTAAGTAATTTCTTAATCTTCAAACCTCTGTCCCACCACCGCTAAACACAGCAGACGAAACAAACTATATGCTGTTTCCTCTGGGGCTAACATGGGTGCTGATCTTGTGCTTCGAGCATTAACCTCAGCCAGCAAGTTGTCTCATCCAACGCTCCCTCCCTTAACCAGATACATCCTTTTCACAGTATGTGATGAGACTAGAAGACATCAAGTCCATGCCTATGACAACACAGCAAAAGACAAAGCCACAAAGGCAGAAATTAAAAAAAAAAAAAAAAAAAAAAAAATTGATATTCAGCAAAAAACCTGCTGTACAGACCAGGCTGATTTAGATAACCAGCAACCAGAGAAGGCAGCTAGTTACATTTCAGGAGTTCAGCCCAGCATTTTATTTGCAGACAAAAATAAAAATGAAAATGAGGAGAGGGGCTGAGCAGTGAGGGTTTCTGAGCCTCCAGCCAAGCCTCAGGACGAACAGCAGTGGAGCAAAGTATGTGAAGGCACTGCACACCAAGTGACATTCACTGACAAATAGTTGTTTAAAAAGAGGTTTTAACCTATTTTATCTAGTCTTAAAAAAATAAAACATTTAATCATTTTGCTTAGTCAAGTAAAATAGTACAATTGCACAAGTTAAAAAAGGCATTAAAAATCCAATTCTGTTCACGTGCCAATTCCCTTTGAACATCTATCTTTAATGTCACTGAATCTAGTTTACATTCCTGAAGGCTGAGAAGCTCTACCATAAACTACAGCAAATTCTTCACAAGCTTTCAGGAGATGAATACACACTTGCCATTTCTACAAAGGCTTCGCAGAGCTGCAATAAAGAGTGCTCTCACATAACTTCAAGAGCAATCTGAGATTAGCCTATGAGATGCGAGGCTCAGAAGTTTTAAAATACAGAGACTGTCCGTCAAACAAGACTGACTTGTATTCCAAACAACCAATTTTAAAGACAACTTGTGGAATGCTTTTTCTTTTTTTTTTTTTTAGGAAATATGCAAAAATATTTAAGAGAAAGAACAAATACACGTGCAGCCACTTGGTGTGCCTCTCAATGGAATTGCTTATGTTCAGACCAGCTTTAGACCAGCTACCTAAGACTTGAGTATAAAAACCAATCTGAATGCTTATGCAAAAGCAGGCACATTTTCCATGTGGATACAATCAAAGGATGACAGCAAGCTTTTAGTTGTGGGGCGGTCATATACCAGGCAAGTACTTAAAAAGAAGATTGGGGTCTGTTTTTTCAGACATACTAAACTACTAAGAAAATGAAATCCAAAGTAATGAACAAATAACAGTGAAAAAACCTGCACTTTTACCACAGTATAAAATATAGACTACTAAAAAACACGAGTCTGCACTGCCCTTGGGGATCTCAATCTTGGATTTCGGTAGAAAGGGCAAAACTAAAAGCCTTAAGTGTGGATAGTGGTTATCTTTGCAACCAAAGAAAATCACGGAGTTAACTGATGCAGGTAAGTCCAGCAGGGTGAGCGGATCTTGACAGTGTGAAGGTGCCAGTCCTGTGACCCCCTTAATAAAGCCACATGAAGATGGCAGTAGCTGCTGACAAGCTAAATGCCTGGCGGCAAGCAGATGGGCAAAGTAGATGTCGTTCAGTTGGCGGGTTTCATACATTTCTGTGTCCGGCCTGCCAGCTTCCAGCTGGACCGCTGCTTTAGTCCACTGCAGTCACAGCCACTGGTGAGAATCAAGGCCTAAACAGCCTAAATCCAGAACATACATGGATGGCTAACCTTTATGTGGAACACGGGGGGGAGGAGATAAAAATCCCTCTGACAGTGAATAGATGGCTAAGTCTCATCGAGTCCTAGTCTCAAAGGAGACTCAAATGGCAGAGATGGGAAAGCTACAAGCTACCAAAGAAAAAAGCCTGAAGAGCTATAATCAAAGTCAAAATGAAAGCAAAAGTTGATGATGTTCTTAAGCAGCTGGGAGGTCCGCTTCTGCTTATGAAACGCAGTCAACAGCGTGGAAGTAATTAAAATAAATGCTAGATATTATTCCTTTATCCTGACTAATGGCTTTAGTAAGTTGGTGGTTTTTTCCGGGTGTAAGAACTGTGGGAGTTATTTAAAGAACAGACCTAGGGAAAATAATTTGGAACCCTGATAGATAGAACACAGGAATCCCAACTATGCTGAAGACTTTTGAGGAAAAGTGATAAACATGAAAACAAAATAGGTAATGTTTGAAACTGATCTGGAAGCAACATCACCTCCTGCACCCCTCTCCTGCGAGGCTGCCTGGGGTAGCACCACGCTTTTGGCAAGCCAGACAGAAACATGGTGACGAACTGGAGCCCACTTATAGTATAGCTGAGAGAGCATGGATAAATAGGAAAAGCTAAATGAAAAATTAAGAGAAAGCAGGAAAAGACTCTAATCATTCACAGGGTATAAACATCATGATGGGAAGAACTGATTTAATATGACAAAAAGAGGATGCAGTTGAAAGGGAAAATCTCAGGCAAACTTCCTGACATCACACCAACCTCTAAAGGAAGCAATGAAATCTCCTCTCCTATGGGACTGACCACCTTGGGATGACAAAGACTATGAGAAAAATAAAAGCAGACACCCCAGCTTCTCCCCCTAGAAGTAGGTTTCATTCAACAAGCAACATTCAGAGCACCAGCACCAATGGTCATCTTCAGCTTCCACTCCAGCTCAACAATTTTATGGCAATATGTACAGTTTCCTACAAGTGTAATGCATGGCAAGTTTCAAATGCTTTAGGATTTAAAATTAGGCAGCAAAACAAGGCTTTGAGTTACCCAATCTTATACATATTTTCTGCTCAGCAGTGGCAACATCCTCACATACATGACTAATATATGAAGTCCTTCAACGGTGATTCAAATGCTCCTCCATCATTTTAAGGGCTAAGTTCTTGATTTTGGCACACGCAACACCCTTTTTTTTTCTCTCTCTCTCTGTCACCTTTAAAACAGAGGAGATTCTCAGCTGTGATGCTTGTCTCTCCGTCCCTCTGCCTCGAGTCACACATTCGGCAGCGGCAGGAACACTGCAGTCCTGCAGGAAACTGATATGATCAGGTCCTGTGTCTTCATTCCCTTAATTCTGCACCTTAAAGACAATTCAACCTACTTAGCTTTTGCTATGAACCCTCTCCTCCAATACTGTTGCCAAAGCCTACTGCCATCTCAGAAGACTAGCAATAGAGTTCTAAATACTTGGACATACTGAAATAGGATCCTAGATATTTATGTTGCTCTTACTAGCACTTCTAACATAAGTACCTCTTGTACTTGTAGAAGAGCTACTTCTGCCAGAGTTTTTTAGAAGGCAGCAAAGGTATCATTATAATACACTCCTGCTAATACAGCTGCTTAGTTTCAAAATGCATGACAGTTGAGACAGGATCAGTATTGGAGACTACCTGTTGATTTTTTTTTTTTCTTTATCTATCTATAAACGAATCTAAACTTCTCTGAGTTCAGCCTTGACACAAACTTATTCTTCTGCTCCACAAATTCAGATTTAATCAGACAATCCTCTGTTAACTTTACATCCAGTTCTGATTTTCAAAACTGCCCTCCCACTCTTCGCATAGACTTCAGCATCCCACCTACAATCTCTCATCTATTCAGTGCTCGTTTTGTTCTTCAGTCTTGGCCTCAGTCCAGTCTTTTCACAAAGCGTGGAGAAAAGCAGGGAAATACAAAGAAGTACAAAACTCTACAGCTCCCCCAAAAGAAGCCACGGGCACTCATTATAAAAAAGTACCCCACACTGGAGGGGCATGGGGAGAGACAGGGATGAAGTTCAGCTCCTGAACTTCATGAGGGATTCCATGTAGAAATCATAGATATAGATGTGTGTGTGTGTATACATATACAGAAAACGTGTATGTGTGTGTAAAAGTAAGTACATGAAGAAAACATATGCATATATTGTATACATATTTTTATTGATCAGAAAACCTTATCAGCATCATCAGAATGACAATGAGGAATGCAAACTAATTTGTAGAGTCACACAATAGGTACTAAGTTTGATAGTGAATGCACAACTAAGCACCATCCCAGTGCTACAGCCTCCCCCAGATGAAGATTTCAGGGCCAAGAACCAAGTCACCCAGCGTCAGACTGGATTTTGCAGCAGAGCTAAACCACGCAGCGAGAGCAGCGTTCCTTAGGCACCATTATCTGATCACCTCAGTATCCCGGGTTGAAAGGCCAGCCCCACCACCACCAGCCTCAGCTGCACGTTGCTCCGAGACCCACTCATGGATTATTGGGCAGTTGCGTGTCAATGTTTTGAAAAGACCATGTAATTCGGCAGTCAAAATGTTGATGTAAAAGAATCAAAATAATGATTGGTACAAGGTACCAATTCATCATTCAAAGTTTCAGCAGGTTGTAAGTCACTGTCACTGTAGCTGTTTCCCTGATACTGAAAATTCCCATTGCAGTGTAATTAAACTATGCTTTGGGAAAGATCCTGGATCGGTTCTGTCATGCAGCCCTGGACCACCTGTTGAATTGCAAATACAGTTTCTGTTCACACACAAGACATTAGTCATGAAATCCTCAGTTAAGACACTAACGAAAGGGTCCCCAATTAATCATTGTATTCTTCGCAAGAGCAGATATCCTCATTAGGAAAGCGGCAGGACAATAACAAGTTCCACTTTGAGGGTGCCCAATTAACTCATTGACTAAATATGTGCCAGGCAACTTCGACCGGCCTAGCTTTTCCAATCCCCTCTTCTTCAGCGGCATCAACTGGGATCCCAGTCATGTATAAAGTAGCGGTTCTTTCGACGCTTTACAATGCCTTTGAGAACGCTGCTGGTGGACAACAAACAACAGCCGCTGAAGTGTTTAACAGGTCTTTCACTTGAGCCCATAAAAAAGTTAAGTGTGCTCTTGGGGAGTTCAGCACAATTAAAAAAATAAAACCCACCCTCTACCGTATAAACAGGGAATGACTTAACCTGCCGACAACGAGCATGGTTGGAGCTCCGTTGGGATCATGTCACGCCTCGACTTCTGCCGAACCTCAGCAGTGGGTGATCCTGCATACAAAGCAAGCGCCAAGACAAAAGCGCTATAGGATGAGTTAAGGGCAGCGTAGCAGCTTTCAGCCTGGATTCCCAGATAGGCTGTCAAGTAAAATCCCTTGCCAGGGCAGGATTATTCCCTAGAGTATACCCTTCCAATGCTTTGCCTCACCTAATTTTTTAAGTGTCTCGAGCTTGGAACCTCTCGGTGGTTTCGTGGGAAGAGCCGCTCTGCAGCCTGGCAGGTTTTGAGGCTCAGCACAAAGGAGGGCTTGAACCACAGGCAGCCCCCGCTGCCACCAATGCAGAAGGGGAGGCTTCTCCAGAAGGAGCCGGAGAAGGATCCTGACTTCCAAACTGGCCTCCTATTCTGCTGCCTGAAAACCACACAGCCTCTGTTTTTAGCAATCTCACCATGACATTGCCTAGTTACATCCCCATTTCTCTGTTTCTTTCCAAACACTGCATTCACTTGTTTTAAACAGATAAAAGGCATCACTTCTGCACTTCATCATGAGTCAGAGAGAAATTCATTTAGCATCTACTTTTCTTCATCTGTTCCTTGTATCATTCCCAATCCATTTCATTTCTGCTCTCTGGGTTTCAGCACATTTGTAACCATCTCTCTTGCACTCAGAGGTTCCCAAGTGTAAACACTAAGCATTATCATTACATGTTTGCTCTGGAGACCCTCACATTCATTATTCAAAATGGCACTGGGCATTTTTGCTCTCAGAATTATGACAGACACATCTTCTGTCTCTATTACCACTACTGATTCCTGAAATACCATCATCTGCTGCACCTTTCTGCACCTTTTGGAGAGGAAAAGAAAGGAGCTAATGAACTAGGGAAAGGGAGAAGGAATGGATATATCAGAAAAAAAGTATAATTAAAACATTGCAGAAAAGCACAAGGCAGAAACAACATCAAAGCCTCTAGCTAAGGTTCTTTCTTTGGTCTGTAGGAGGAACTGTCTATCAAAGAACTGTACAAAGTGTGCACTCACCATCCTGGAGGTGACCAAAGGCATGTTGCTCAACATGGGATAGAGCTCCTCTCATTGCAGATCAGAGGCTCACCCACAGGTTGCAGAAAAAGATCGCAGCTTCTCATGCCCAGCCAAAACCAATCAGCCCAGTTTGCCTGTTCACAAGTTTACTAGTACATGGAAGAAACTGAAGACGAACTACTACTTTAAAAGCCTTTCTAAGCACTTAACTCCAGCTATAGTCCTCAGAAATATTTAAACTAATTGTGTGTTCGAGTGTGGCACATACTTCTATTGCAGACAGAACACCACCAGATTGCAAATGCAATCAAAAGCCCATTTTCTAGTTTAATTTGCCATTAGTACACTGCAGGTTTATAGAGCCAAACAACTACAACTAAGTTCTCATTGCCATTTCAAACCGTTTCCAAGCAAATATCATAGCAACATTATCAGAACCTCGAGCTCATTTAATCCCAAATTCTCTATAATAAAACAACACTAGCACCTGTTAAAAACCAAACAGGAAATGTAGTCCTCACGGGTAAACTGAGCATCTCCCCAGCTCCAGACCAATAAGGGCAGACTCCTGAGACAAAAGCCACCATTTAAAGAGCTCTTCACAACTTGAAGAAAGAGAAGAAAACCCCCAAAGCCTAGGTTTTTATATATATCACACGCTAAAGAGTAGCGCTTGCAGATATTTAATACATACCAAGCACTGATGAATGTACTTATTTCAACCTATAATATAATCATATAAATGAGCGGTAACAGACTAAGCACCATTTCACAGATTCCCCACTGTTTCATAACTGTGAAGAAAAAAACCCACCCCAACTGCAGCAGCAGTGGAAGGCGCCTCTTTACTGCAGGAGCTCAGCCCCACGCAGCCGGCGAGCACCACTGCCCTGCAAGCATCAGCAGCTTGGAAAGGAAGCGAAAGAGGCCTTGTCAGGAAAAAAATCAGTTGTTTCAGCTTAAACTGCACTTAAAGTGAACGCAAAGTAGCTGCCCGTGTTACCCAGAAAGAAATACTGTGTTACAGGGCTGCGGGACGGATGACGGTGGCCAGCGCTTGCAAATCTTGATGGCAGCCCCTCCATTCCTATCCTAGAATCACAGAATAGTTTGGGTTGGGAGGGACCTTCAAAGGTCATCCAACCCCCCTGCAATAAGCAGGGACATCACCTAGATCAGGTGGCTCAGAGCCTCGTCCAGCCTGGCCTGGAATGTTTCCAGGGATGGGGCATCTACCACCTCCCTGGGCAACCTGTGCCAGTGTCTCACCACCCTCAGTGTAAAAAATTTCTTCCTTATATCTAGTCTAAGTCTTCCCTCTTTTAGTTTAAAGTCATTACCCCTCATCCAATTGCAACAGGCACTGCTGAAAAGATTGTCCCCATCTTTCTTGTGGGCCCCGTTTTGGTATTGGAAGGCCGCTGTAAGGTCTCCCCGGAGCCTTCTCTTCTCCAGGCTGAACAATCCCAAATCTCTCAGCCTGTCCTTGTAGGAGAGCTGCTCCAGCCCTCTGACCATTTTTGCCCCTGTCCTGGTCGGTGCCGGGGTGGCCGACGTGGGGAGCACCCCTGAGGACCCCTGCCCTGGTGGCACCAGCGGGGGGGTCCCTTCGGGGCCGGGGGCAGGCGGCGCCCATGGGAACCGGCACGGCCCTGGGGCCACGGGCCTTCACGGGTGACCGGTCCCATCAGCCCTATTCAGCCCCGCTCCTCGCGCACAATAACCAGCAGCCGCGCTCCCATAATACGGGCCTCCCCCTTCTCCCCGCTTTTATCATCCTTCATATCTCAATGATGACAGGACTGAAAGGGCTTCTGATGGGAAATGTGCTTCGAATTAGCATATTTCCCCCCACGTACAATGGAGGCATTAAGACGCTGCGTTTTGAAAGTCCAAACAAAAGCCGCCCGGGCTGTTTTTAGCAGCGCTGTTTGAAGTTTTATTCCCCCCGCCTCTCTCTCTCCCAAGTTGCAAGCACATTTAACAAATTTTCACTCTTTCTGAAAAGAAGGAAGCATGACCTATAAAATCTGTTTTAGTAAATTATATTATTTGATACGTTTCAGACTGTAAAAGTAAAAAAAAAAAAAAAAAAAAAGCCACCCTTTTTGATGTGGCAAAGAGTAACATGGTGTCTGTGCAGTGTTTACCACAGGCTCGGGGCCCACCCTCCTGTAGGCTTGCCTGGACGCCCCCAGCACTTGCGCGCACCCCATCATTGAGGATTTCGCAACTCAAGTACATTCACAGTAACCCAGCATAAAGCATCCTGTACCCACAGTTCAATTTTTCCCCCTCTACCAGGGGCACACTGCTGAAAATACCGGTTTTCAATGGGAAACCAAACAGCCGCGCTGCAAGGAGCAACAAACCAGCCCCCCTACCCCAACCCGCGTCCCAGGATTATCCTTTGCTTTAACTTGAGGGTTATGAACAGGGGAGCTGAACCTCAGAAGTACGACCTTTATGAAATGGCTTCAAATTAGAAAGCAAATAGCTGTTTCCCAGGGAAAGGAGGGCAGGAGGAAGGAGATGGAAACAGAAATGACACGAGGTTCAACACAGGGAGGAGAGGAGGAAAAAGCACTCCTGTATCAAAACATCTTTGGGCAACAACTGCTAGAAGAACAAATCTACCTCAGCTCAGCGTGCTGGTCTGTAATTGCTCATTAGCACATCTGGATCATTAGGAAGCCAGTTTGTGGCTTTCCTCCTCTGTTAAACAGCATTTTCTCTGAGAGGAAGACATAAGATTACGCGATCAAAATGTTTCTCAGAGGAAGGGTTTGGTAGGTTGTGGTGGGTTTTTTTTTCCTCCTTCTTCTTCCCCCTCCCAAGATTTCCAAGGTATTTATGTCATCTTCTATATGTGGTGCAGCTAAGAACAAAAATCACACTCCTTAACAACATGAGATCACAGCAGAAAAGCAGAATGCCAATGAGATCCCAGGCAGGCAGCCTGCAAGTGAGGTGGATATAAAAACTCTTCAGCAAAAAAGCCTGGGATGCAGCCTGCAGGACTCTTACAGGAAAAATGTCTGCTTTGTTCAGACTCTTCTGTCTGTTCCAGGAAATTTTCCTGAGGATCAGGATCCATCTCCACTCCTTGATTCCATTAGCAGCAATGCTCAAAATACTCAAGGGTCTCTGCTGTGCATGAGCACTTTGCTCTCAACCATCCACTTTTACCCTGCCAGGTGCCAAGCGGCCCACGCAGCGCCCTGCTCCCTCCCACAGAGTGCCAACCCAGTGGTTTCTGCAGATCTGCATTACCTGGCACAAGAGGCGTTTTCACTTACTGATTTCCACCAGAACCAAAGAGTTCTTGGCGCGGATGCGGTACGGTGTCCATATGGCAGCCGTGCAGCAGTGACTGAGGTCTAACAGTATACATATTCCTCCCTCCTGCAGATGTTCTCGCACCCCTCTCACCAATGTCCTCTGCAGCATCAAGGGCCTACAGCCCAACGGATTGTCCACTAATGGCCCACACTCTCCTCTGATCACCAGCTCAGCCAGTAATGAGCCAACTTTCCCCCCAGGACAGCTTTTTCATAGTCTCCAATAGCCACACATTCACTTTAACGATGTGTTTGCTGTACTTGAGGCCACACATGACTGAATGGCAACTTTCTGACCAAAGGGGGCTAAAGAAATCTGTCTGGAGAGTATTGCGGCAGTACTTGTCTACCACCACCTGTAAACTGCCTTTAAAGGCTGGACACACGCTTTCCCATGCTCTGAGGCACTTCACAACTTGGTACCAAAACAGTGGACAAGACCTTCACATGGCGCCACAGAAAGGTCTCAGGTCAAAACAAAAGGAGGAAGGACTTAAGGACTTCGGCTGCCTTTCAGAGACCTTCATTCAGTCATTAACAGATGGACGAGAGTAATAAAGCAGTCTAGGCAGGAGACAGAGGAATTAAAGACCAAAATGGAGATTCGTTTTCTCACTCATCCTAGGATGATCAGAACTTCACTTTGTAAGCACTCCTTCTGAGATGAATCCTTTGGAAATGTTGTTCAGTCAACTGCCACGACAGCTTGTCACAGAAAATGAAATAAAACAGATTTCAGCTCCATTTACAAATGGATGTACTTGCACCACCACAGTCCTTACAGGTCACAAAAAGGTGGTAAGAGAAATGCCCACTAGAAAGGTCCAGTAAACTCGGAAATGAGATTTTAGGCTTCTTGAGGATGTCATCTATCAACAGAAGCTTTAGGTAAAATATTCTCAAAACTTTGAATTTAGATCAAGACAAGAGAAGGCTGAGAAAAAAAGCCCTCCACTGATTAGGAGATATTAAGTCTCACCTGTGGGATTTCTCTTCAGGATGGCTGGGGTGTTGAGAAGAAAGAAAGTGGAAGAGGCCAGAGCAGGGTAAAGCAGTGCCTTTCACATTGACGATGCTCCGAAGTGACCTGACCACAGTACTTTACCGATCAAGGAAATATTCTCAAATTCCAATTATTCTTCAGATTCACTGGACTCAGACCAACGATGAGTACACCGCACATGCCGCCACCCGCTATGGCGTTCTGGCACAGGGCAGCACCCTGCCAACAACGGCACCACTCTTCCTTTCAAAAAGCCCCCTGAAAGAGCGCTCTGTGTTCTCATGGGACGAGACGGCTTTTTACAGCTCAGATCACTACAGGCTATTGAACCCTGACAGTATTCCTACCGAAGGCTCACTTGCTTTTTCTTCGACCTCAACAGGTACGTATGGTATCTAAGCTAAAATAAAACCATCCTCATTACATTCATTTTGGCATCATGAGTCACTCTCTTGCTGAAACAAAACTATCTTCTCACATCCACATTGAGTAAGTGTTATTAACTTTTCCAGTATCCCACCTACTGCTATTTTCTTCTGTGCAAGTGAGCAACACAGAAGCATCTCAGAATATGCTTCATGCTTCAGCTTTCAGCAAGAAGAGAAAGCCACAGAAAACGTTCAGGACATACTATGCATGCTCCTGCAGGCAGAAATAGTTTCTGGCCTCCTATATTAATCCCATGAAAACACAAACCCCAAAACTACAGGCACTCAGACAGAGATTGATTTGCTGTGAAGTGGGACAAGTCCCTTACGTCTCCTTTCCTGTCCTTTTAACTCAGTCTCACAAAATTGACTTCCGGGCTCTTTACTATTTTTACTACATTACCTAGACACTGCCCTGACTTGGGGAACCTGGCTGAAGGTATGAAGTTATGGCAGAGGTGATTTTCAGTCTTCTCAGGATATGGTAGAAATTTGCTAGTCTAAAATTCCTGCTCTAAATGCGAGCACTCCAGCACTCATTCAGACACACATAACAACAGACATTAAAGAAAGCACCCTGGGCTCTTACGGCTGCCCTGGCACAGAAGAACAGGGTCCAATAAAATAGAAGACTTCCTCTTCAAGTCATGGCTGGAGAACCGGGAACACCAACCACTGGAGCTGGGCTGCAAGCCACATTGTGACCAAGATCAGGAGAGCGATGCAAGTTGGCACGGAGCAGGGCGAGGAAGAGAAGGAAGTTCTTCCCTACGTTTCATCCTATGCATCCTACCCCATCCCAGTTGGAGCGCAGTGCTCCTAGGTGGAGTGTTAGACACGCTGGTCCATCCTGATAACAATTGTTTGTGATTTTTCCTTAGGACACAAAATACCTACTACCAATACACAGGGGTTCCCACTTCCCACCCCTACCAGTTGAAGCACTGTTACGAATATGCTGTGTAAATAAGCCCTGTGCAATCCCACAGAAAAAAAGAAACTGCACACCTAAAGCTGAGCAGTCAGAACTGCAGCAGAGAGGGAAGACATGAAAGCAGCTATTTCCATCTTAAAATATTTGTAATTTCTACCGCATAACTCATCATTTTCTTTTTGAAAGGCTTTTGCTTCTCAGTGCTGGTGTAAACCCTAAATTTAGAGACATGGTAAAAGAATTTCTATTCCTCTACAGGAAGCATTATAGAAGGATTTTCTGCCTCCATCTGTCCTTTGGACCACAGTTCAGCCTGAATTTAACCTTTCTTCACTATACAAAATAGTTGATGTGCATGTAAATGAATGAGATTAGAGGGGAAAGTATGTTTTTGCTTGGAAACATGCCATTACAACGCAGTATTGGAAAATGAAGTACATAAACTGAGTAGACTGTCCTTTTGTGTTTGCTGAGATACTTCACAAATGTAGGACAGGTGTATTATCCTTTTCAATGCATAAACTAGGCCATAAAAATTGCTTTCACAAACACTAAAATCACTTTATTGATCTTTCACAGTATGTGCCTAGATTTCTAGATGGACTCTAAACTACAGGGGCCAATTAGATACAACAGATATATTTAATCATATAAAATTACCTGAACAGAAAACGTTAACAAATAAAGTAAGCTACCATTTATGTGTGCCACATCTTTCAGGAGCAAGAAAGCTACTTTCAAGTTATCCTCAAGGAACGTTTCAGTAATGCTTCTCTTATATGCCTTAAACCCCCTCTGACAGGCTCTACTGACACAGTCATATTTTTCCCATTTGCATTTTCACATCGTTTGAATGCATGCATTGTCAGCCTCCTCGGCTTCCACCTCTCCTTTCCTACATTATGTGCAGTACCCACTTGTTCCACATTATAAAAAGCACGAGTGGATTCTGAAGCCACTAAAAAGAAGTAGCCGGCATATGGGATCTGTGGGAAATCGGATCCAGTAAGTGAAATGAGTCTCAACTTTGGAAGTAACTGATAAATAGGGGAGAAGTTTCAAATATTATTACTGGAGGATGGGTTGGATTTTCCTTTTAAAGTTATACGGAAGAACTGTGGACACTGCCCTTGCAGAAAACTGCAAGAAACCTGGGTTGTTTTTTTTTTTTAGGAACATGGCAGATGGCCCTGGCTTCAAATATAGAAGACCTTCCTACACAAAACAGAGGTGGTGGCACATGATAAGTGGGTAGAAGGATTTTTCTGGGTACTTTCCCAGGAATGTGTGCGCCCAAGAGGTGAAGTAGCAGGATAAGAGAGAAAAGAGGGAAAAAACCCCAGAAAAACAAAGCTGAGAAGGAAGAGGGAAGAAGGAAGCACCAGAGCAGCAGGCTCAGAAGGCATGGTGACACCGTGTTTGTGACAGAAGAAAATGCAAAAAGCATGGTTTTATGAGCAGATGGGGAGTGCAAATGCACCTTTACATGGGGATTCAGATTACCACGTTGATCCCCATTTCTGAATGATTAAAGGGGACTTGAGATGGCGAGCAAAGAAACGGCTTCAGTTCAGACGCAGGAGGTGGCAGAGCTCTGCCAGACGCCATCCACCTCCCACGCGCATGGGAAAGGAGCACTTAGAGTCCTGCAAGAGGCAGGGTTGTGCCAAACCCACAGTGGGTTTCACCCCGTGACCAGACCACTTGAGGAACACAAACGGGAGCCTCTCCCACCCAAGCAGCAACTACTGGCAGTTGTCTTCTCGTTCACGGTCTTCCTCCCCTGTCGCCCGCCACAGACACAGGCTCGCTTTCTTTGTCTCCCTCCCGAATAACTCCTCCTGCTTTCAGCCTGTGCTTAATCCTCCAGGAAACCTCCCTCTCCTGAGAAGAAGAGTGCTTCTGTACGTAATCTCCAGACAGCAGCTGTGACCCCGGCACCCAGAAAGGGGATCATTGTGCAGAACCGTGGTATCAGGGATGAACTTCCCCTCTCCCCCCCGCCATTTATTTAAGGGCTGCTGGAAGAGGACTCTTAGTTTATGCACACTCACTGCCAGCAGCGATTTTTGCTGGCAGCTGTGGGGTGCTTGTCCCTTCACCCTCATTGCAGGCTACCCTCAGAAGCTGCACAACCATCTATTTTATTATTTTTTATTTTGCATTTTAGGGGATTGAACTTCCCACCTGCCAACAGAAGGAGCACTTGTTTTTTTTTTGCATTCGGTCCTCGAGGCTACGGCAGTATTACTGAAAAGTCACTTTGTCCATTTTTAATATCCAGAAATACAGAACAGCTGTACTTTCTCGTAGTCCTTTTGTGAAAGAGTGGTTTGGAGACAATACTAAATTCAAGGCTGCTAAGGCTTGGATCTGAGCTGCCTGAAAAAAATGGGTTTTGTTGTTTTGGTTTTTTTTTTTTCTTTTCTTTTTTCACGCTTTAGACCAGTTCTCAAGACACACTATCCTACCAGCACAAGTCGGTAAAGCAACAGGTGTTATTTTAAGGCAGAAGAATTTGAACAACGTAATCCTTCGTGGCGGGCTTATCAGCCTTTTAGCACACTCAGCTTTTATTACTCTGACACGAGATAAACTTACATAACAGCACAGAATGTACTAATTTACGGGACAACAACATGGATGTCAAGTTCGGAACACTGCACTTTTGTTTCAGACTGTGGATATTTCCCATACTCCTAAGAAAGGCATATGCTGCGCAAACACTTTTAAAAGCATCCAAGTGGAATTCAATATATTGAAAGAAGCTAAAGTACTCTGGAGTGATTAACAAACGCGCTTCAGCAGAATGGCACAAAAGGATAATTAAGGACTAAACCCACAGAGATACTGAGATAACTAAAATCTCTTCAATTACTTCTGCAATTGATCAGAAAAGCCCACTTGCCCATTGATGGTGTACAGGTGGATATAAAAGTGGTTCCAGATCACTGCAAGTAACTACAAACCTTCCCATCTTCTCATGCAAATCCTCACTTCTGGAGGATTTAAGCGCTCCTGTTTGGAGACAGCGAGGATATATGTGGTCACGAAGCTGAACAGTACCCCTTTCTCTGCCTCCTTCCTTGGCTAACTTTTCTCCCTCACGCGCAGAAGAACGCTGGAAACCGTCCACCCAGGAGCTGGTCTCAGAGAGTAAGAGTCAGAGCAAAAATAACATTAGAAAGACAGAGCTGTCTGAAATGGCAGGGGAAAAAAAATTGCTGGGACTTCCTAGTTTTCCAAAATTAGCCCGTTTGACCTATCCCCGAGGACAAATACAAAACACCTTAAGGACAAAGAAATTCTTTTTTCCTCTAGCTCAATAAAAGTTTTCCAGACTTTGCTTATGCAGTCCAAGGCATCATCTCCCCACTGAAACAACACAACTCTGTTGAAAGATAAATGGTCACCATTCATCTTACTGAAATGGATCACAGCAAAACTATTTTCTTTGCTCTGGTCTTTCCCAAAGTCTTCTATTCCCTCCTTGAACTACTGTTGTTATCAAAGTCCTCGGGCAGAAAAGAAAAACAACCAAAAAGCACTCACAGCACTTACTCAAAGGCTGAGACAGATTTCCAGAAGGGCCCATGCGAACCTCATGAAATTTAACAAGGCCGAGTGCAAGGTCCTGCATCTGGGTCGGGGCAATCCCAGGCACAAATACAGGCTGGGTAGAGGATGGATTGAGAGCAGCCTGGAGGAGGACTTGGGGGTGTTGGTGAATGAGAAGCTCAACATGAGCCAGCAATGTGAGCTCGCAGCCCAGAAAGCCAACCGCATCCTGGGCTGCATCAAAAGAAGTGTGGCCAGCAGGTCGAGGGAGGTGATTCTGCTCCTCTGCTCTACTCTCGTGAGACCCCACCTGGAGTACTGCATCCCGTGCTGGGGCCCCTAACAAAAGAAGGACATGGAGCGAGTTCAGAGGAGGGCCATGAAGACCATCAGAGGGCTGGAGCACCTCTCCTATGAAGACAGGCTGAGAGAGTTGGGGCTGTTCAACCTGGAATAGAGAAGGGTCCAGGGAGACCCTATAGCAGCCTTGCAGTACCTAAAGGGGGCCTACAGGAAAGATGGGGAGGGACTGTTTATCAGGGAGTGTAGCAATAGGACGAGGGGTAATGGTTTTAAATTATAAAAGGGTAGATTTAGATTAGGAAAAAATTCTTCACTCTGAGGATGGTGAGACACTGGAAACTGTGGATCCCCCATCCCTGGAAGTGTTCAAGGCCAGGCTGGATGCGGCTTTGAGCAGCCTGGTCTAGTGGGAGGTGTCCCTGCCCAGGGCAGGGGGGTTGGAACTAGATGATCTTTAAGGTCCCTTCCAACTCTAACCATTCTATGATTTTATACTGAGCTACTATTTGCTGACTTTTAAAACACACCTTCCCTTCCCCCCTTGGAGACAATAATCCTCAAAAGAGGTACATGCACGTACACATTCCTGCTAGCTTTCTAACACATCTTCAGCATTTGTGGACTTGGTGATGAAAGACACTTTGCTACCATGAGCTGGAGAAAAGCTCCCAGCTGTAAATCCACATAGGTGAGCCCTTCCCACTCATTACTGATTCCCCCCTCTAAAGAGCACTTGCTTATACTCTATCTGCCATGCTAGTGCTGCATACACAGGCTGCTCCGAGCATCCAAGCGTTCATACGACGGTCCAGCCCTTCTCAGATGAGATGCCTCCAACCAGTCAACAGGCTGAGGACCCCGTCCCATAGTGACAAAACACTGCAGGCAGCAACGCCCCATGAATATTCATATATTGCTATATCTGTTCACATATCAGCGAGCAGCAGTGCTACTTCAGGTGGTTGGCACCAGGGTTGCCTTCCTCATCAAGTGCTTCACAGTAAGTAAGCAGCTCTGAGGCAGATCACTGCAGATGCTGTTTGCCTGTCTTCACCGTGTCTACACAAGTGAACATATGGCCTTCTAGCACAAGGCCAGCTTATACAGTCATTAGTTAGATATAATTTCAGCCTATCCAATGCATCCGACACAAAAATCTGTCCTCCAGCAGGAATGCTCGTGTGCTGTAGAAACTTTCTCTCTTTGTGAATTATCTCATCTGACGAGGAAGAGTTAATTCCTTTGCCTGTGACCAGAAGAATTTGTTTGTTGCAAAGGCAGGTGTAGCAGCGTAAATACACCTGAACTTCCCAGTGGGTTCCTTCTCACTTTCTCTGGTGAGCAAGTTGTCTCACTACAAGCGGAAGATGGTCACCCCCCTCTCTTCCTCCAGCATGCAATAACTAAGATATTGTCCCAAAAGCCCAGCAAGGCATTACGATGCCAGCAGTTCTGTTACACTGCCAGGCTCAGAGAGCTAGTCACCAAGCTCAGGGAAGGCTCATGGAAGTAATCATCTCACATACAGACATACCTCATGCCTCTATATACCGAAGTGGACTTGGTGAATTGTTGGAGTTGGCTCATTTTTAAATGCATTATCAGAAAGAGGATTAATTAAGGCTGAAGACTCAGAAAAGTCAGTATGCAAAACATATTTTTGGTAAAAGAAGGGAAAATTTTGCGCAAATTTTGTCTCACTGCTTCATTTTCTCACACAGAAGCACTAAACAGCATAACCTCACTGGGGTCTCCTCATCAACCCATCATCCCACATGCAAAAGAAGACTAAGTCACACTCTCTTCCTTCACCCCTCATAGCATCATGCGTAAGTTTGCAATATAGCACCATTTGCAGAAAAGCATCACAAATTCATGGAGCTTGTGAGAATTTCCTAAGATCAGATGAGGTGCAAACTGCCAGTTCATAAGGAGAAAGACCTGACCTACAGGCACAGCCTGGAGTTAGCAGGGGAGAAGACCTTCCACGTGAAATGTGAGTTTTCAGAAAAGCAAAGCAAGTACTTTACAGAAAGCAGTGAGGATTTAACAGCAACAACAAAAAAAGGCATTTGAGTGATAGCATCAAATTCAATTACTCTTCTTTGATGGTAGTGCACTATTCCTGAATTCCTATAAAAAAAACTTTTTAACTTCTCTTAGTAGCTCTCGATTAGACACCAGTTACAGGACAAAAAGATCCCCAACAATGGTGGCCCTTCAAAACACAGTGATGGGTAGGTGCGCTTTTCTGTGGAAACAGATGGGCAGAAAGATCTTTCCTTTAGAAGCTAGCTGGTTCACTGGTTTCCCCTTGAACCCTGTAGTGTTTGCATATGCTTATTTTTAGCTGAGCAAATAAACTTACTTGAAAATGCATCGAACCCCTCTTTCATCTGAACCCTGCTTTTCTGAATTGTTTTGCTAGAGACACAAGTCTCTCACAGAGCTGAGTGGTCACGAATTACATATATCTACTGATTATTATTGAGAGGAAACCTCAATTTTAGCTTCTTCATTGTGTTTCATTGCAACGGATTATTTTTTAAGACTGATTTCCAGCAGATTCTAAGTGTTAGTAGGTAAGTTATATTTTAAACATCTATGGTATGTGAATAATGCTGTGCTTATGTAGTATACTCATCCTTTCTCAAATCCCAATTTCCAACTGATTAGTATTTACTTAGTAGTCACTTTTTAAATATAATTCTTCACTATCAACTTCTGAAATTGGGATTGCTGCCAGCTGATCATTGTTGCCAAGCATAGGTATTTTCCTCATGCCTCTCTCCAGACAAGGTACCTTCAAGCAGGAACAAGGCAGCACTCAGTGGTCCATGTACTATCTAGGATTCCTTATTATTATTTATTCTTATGTCCATAGACTGTATCACGATCTCTACAAACTGAGGAGTTCAAGGTTTGTTTGACATCTTTGCTATCTCTATTCCTTTCTCAAAATAAAGTTCTAGAGAGTGATGACAACAAGCTGGTAATGAAGAATCACTTAACACAGTTGATATTCACATAGAAGGCTCTAGAGAAAGATTTGGCACCTGGAGATCTCAGTCTGCCCTAATAGGCTGGAGACAAATCACTGAACAGGCTCAACACCTGGTGATAAAGTGCTATAGTAGGTCAAGGTGTCACAAGACAGGTAGGAGGACAGGTAGGAACCTCAGAAGATAAGTTCTCATTGGCATTTAGTTGGAGATAATACGTACCACATAGAGACTTGCCAAGCTAGACAGAGTCTGGTACTCTCAAAACCTAGAGGAAGTATGCTTAAATAGTACTGCAGAGTAGTGAAGAAAATGAAAATGTTCGGAGTATGGGAGATTTCAGCTTCCCTCTCAACGTTGCATGGTCTACATTTTGCATCTCAAGCCACGTGCACCTGCCATGAGAGAAGCAGAGCCCCTAGGAGGTTGGGTTTGGGAAAAGGTGACACCTAAGTCAGCATGGGGTCATCAGCCATTTGGGTATAAAGGACAATGACATTCAGCTCTGACACCTGTGAAAGGTCACCAGTCCCAAACTGGCACAGTCTAAGCAAAGAGAAGACAGGTTTGCTGGACAACAAGAATACAAAAGTAGGCACATTTCCCATCTCTAACCTTGGTGAGTCCAGCAGAAGCTACTCTCAAGCAGTGACGCATACAGCTTCAAACAAGTCAGAACTGTCAACAGAATATATTACATGATTTAGTAAGATGCTTCTAAAAGTTTCCTGAAGAGCGGAACTTAACTGCACGCAAAAGCCTCCAAGATCTAGTCTTGCCCTTTCTTCTCCACAGGGCACTGATCTGGATTTTTGTTCTGTATTTTCATTTTTTTCCTCTGATGCCCAAACAAATGCTCTGCTAGAACAGATTATAATGTGCATCACCCATTCCTGCGGTGAAAAGACTACGAAGCAAGCCCACATTTCCTTCCACTGCCAAAACCACTTAAGACATTTTGGCAACATAGGGCACATTCTTTATGTTAACTGGCAGCTACTGTCTGACAGCTGTTCAGCAGCCTATCTGAAAAAATCCTGATGGCCTCACTCCAGTTCCTGACAGACTTATTCCAGATCACAAAGCTTTGAGATTATTATAGCCCACAGGACTTCATCCAGTGAGTCCTGCGTCATCTCACTGCCTTCTACCTTTGCTACAAAGCTATACCATTTCTTCCGGAGAAAGACAGCTAATCTGATGTTCTTTAAAAATGTGGCCAGATGAGGAACCTACCAAATTTATGCCTTAGTTCTTTCGTAAATCAATCATCAGCATAATAAAGACTATTACTTATTAGTAGCATGCATTTTATGTTCCAACTTCCAGACATTAGATCTTGTTATGCCACTGCCTTATGAATCAAATCTCTGTCTGCTGGTAGAAATGTTCTCCCACATAGAGGTTGACCTGGCAACATCTTAACCTTCTCTTGGATCAAGGTAAAAGCTCACTCCCTCACAGCTTTTCTAGACTTACTGTTCTCCTTGCAACTCTTGGGAATCAGATGCTTTCAGGCAGTACTGAATCTTCATCACTCCTGTAATCAGGGATCAGCTATGTTCCTTTACCGAGTACGCTACGCTGAGAGCTCATGTTTCATTACCCATCACCAGCCGTATGTGCCTCTCAAACTGCAGTTCTTCCCCATCTTGGATTGTGACCTACATTTGGTTTCTAGATACAATCTCTTTTCCCACTGTTTCAATACTCCATCAATATTCTATCTTCATCACCTATGGCTGGTTGAATTAATTAAAAAAGAGATTATCTTCCTCTCCCATCTGCCCCTCTGAAAATTCATCTACTTCAAGTCCACCAGATTTTTATGAAGCCATTTAATCTGCGTATAATTTACTCACATTAGCATTTATTTACAGTTTAGACGGTGATACCAAGATTTTCCTTACGCTTTTTTTTTTTTTTCGTTATTGCTTAATAAGAATGTGGCAGCCACCCTTAATTAGACCTGTTGGACTATGCAGCCCAGGTACTCCAGGGACAGCTATCATTAACTGAGTAACTTTTCCACTTCTAGGGGGGAGGGGAGGGAGGAAAAAATCCAGGTATTGCTTTTTGAGTCACAGCTACTGAGATTTTAATCTCAGCTCAGCAGTGTGACAGTTTTAAACAGCTTCTGCAACTTTGCACAGTATAGAAGATACATCTCAACCCTACTCGGCTGAGTTCTTCCCAGAAAAAAACATAATTCTTCAGAAGTATCTCAAAAAACCCAACAGACTTTGTCTTTCAGTGAACATCACCTAGTACTCTTCCTCAAGTCACCTGTCACTTTAAAAAATAAGTGTAAGGACACCAATATGCAGAATGTGACGAGAAACTCTTACCTGTCTCCTTCCAGCCTGGACCACACATCTAATTGATTTAGAATTTCTTTGACATTCATGGCCCAGAATTTCTTTGACATTGATGGCCCAGAATTTCTATGGACCCACAACAGGATAGCACTGACACATTTGTGTTAAAAAATAAGATCTATGAATTAATGAATTACTTCAGAATAGCAAGAAAGTAAACATCTAGAATTGAGAGCACATTTTGTGGAAGCCGTATTTATTTTCTGCTGAAACATTTAAAGTTAGTTAATGCCAAGGAATTTTCCCCTTCTGACCTGTTGGGTTGGGAAGCATCTACAATACCATGTCTTTTTGCTCATCTTGAATCTCTCTGGCAACAGGCAATCAATATCCTCTCCAACAACCATAAAGTAAATCAGAAGGCTTACAAAGGATTAGAACTGGATATCCCTGCTACTTTACATGTTTAGTTTAAGCCATGTGAAAATTTAACATTTAAACATGTTTTGAAACAAGTACTTAACTTGGAAAAAGTCCTGGAGTTTGCCTGGGAGGAGACAGGTGTTTGAAATTGCTGCTGTTTGTTTTTCACAGCGTTCAGGGAGTAGTGCTATGAGACTGGATTCTTCTAAACTGGTCCTGGCAAAGGGTCTATGCTAGGGAAAGTAAAGCTATACAGTACTTTAAACTTACTGTTTTCATTCACCAACATATTTTAAGCACGTAGGGAAAATCAGTCCTGGGCACACCTCTTCACAGCTACTTTCAACATGACCATCCTCAGACAGTTGCCAAGGAGTAACGCACACGCGCTCCCCTCCATTTCATGGCTGCAGGATAACATTCCGAACATCCAGCAGCTTGCTGCACTGGACTCCTGACCTCTAGTTGCTCACCAACTAGTTGCTGCTGTAGACTTCTGACCTCTACTAAGACCATCCCCTCTCCGTTTCTTTGCGGTTGTCAGCAATGGTACAGAAAATACCATCATATAATAAAATGACAAACTCATGCAATACCATAAATATTGCACATACAATGAAGATTAATTTCACAAAATTATAGAATAATTTATGTTGTGAGGGATTCCTGATGGTTTCTATTCCAATGCCCTGGGCAAAGCAGGGTCAGTTACATCAGATTGCTCCTGGCTTTGTCCAGTTCTGTATTGAGTATCTCCAAGAATGGAGTGTCCACAGCCTCCCTGGGCAACCTCTTCTTCCAGTGCTTAACCACCCTCACAGGGAAAAAGATATTTCCTTGGATCTCATCAGAAATTCCCATGTTCCAGCTTGAGGATATGTTTTCTCATCCTAACACCATACATTTTCAAGGTGAGCCTGGCTTCTTCTCCAAACCCTTCCATTAGGGCATGAAAGACTATCCACCATGAAAAAGAAAAGAATATACTTGCTTTCTTTCCCCCATTTAAAACATTTTAGCCAAAACCGATACAGTCTTCAAAGCATTTTGCAATCACACAATTTTTACAGAAGAGCTGAAAATATTTGTAAAAACATACACTTTGAGAGGACGCTTCAGAAAGAGCCCCGCTAAAGACCTTATTCTGCACATTCACAGATTTCAATAGAAAACTGACTACTCAGTATTAAAGAAAAAGCAGAGAAGAGGGAGAAAAATTTCCTTTGTTAGTGCCAAAATTTCCAACTCTTTCAAAAAAAAAGGGAAATCACATCCTGTAGTTCTAAAAGCTGCTGCACGAATCAACATGGTGTTTTTTCTTCCAGGAAGAAGAAAGTTAGTTTCCCATCAGGCGATCACGGCTAAAACAATTCATCCGCATTGTGATTAAATGAAACTTTTAAAGTGTACTCAAAAGCTACATTCATTCCTGTAAGGAAGAATGGCCTCCCTCATAATGAACTCTGAGGCTGGCAGACAGCTTACAGAGGTTTTATAATGACCAGTTTTGGCTTCAGAGTAGCTGGTAGCTTCATTTTGCATGTAGCATAGCAGATTTGGGGGCCCGCTGAGACACTGAAGAACCTAATCAAAAGTCTGCAATTGGGGCTGGAAAACGTTATTTTTGTATTTAAGTAATAATACTACAAATCTCAAATTTAGCTTTTATTTTAATTTTCTGTCTTCAGATAAGCACTAGAACTGGATTACTGCAGGCAATCTTAAACGCTATATTTCAGTTTTAAATAAGTATGACATGAGAAGAGAGCTCCTTACATACTAAAGAACTTGAGTTGGATCAAGGGACGGACAACACTCCTGAATGCTGTTTGCCTACGAAAATCCTAAACCATTTAAGAGCCAAAAGACATCCTACCTGCACCAGAGCAAAAGCTTACCTGTGAAGGAAAGCTGAGGAAAAGCTAAGGTGACGGACAAAAGGGCCAACGGGTTGTGCAGAACTGACCTGCAACGGAAGGGTGCACAGTGAGGTCCCGCCACACACCACCACTGCGCACCTCTACTCCCAGCGCTGCCTCGCTGCTGGTAACACAACAAATTGAACAATGAAAGATGTATAGGTGCTGTACACAGCTAACAGCTGCAGTTGGTCCGTTCCTGGCCTAGACAAAGCAGTGGGACAACTTTTAGGTACCTGGCCAGATTCTGGTTCTTTGAGCTAGGCAGGGAGGCTCTGCAGAAGATGGCTGTTGCCTACAGGCTGGCAGCCAGGCTGGGACCCAGGAGCATGCTCATGCCGCGTGACGAGAAGAGAACCTCAGCTCTAAGGTTTTTCAGATCTCAGGTGAGGACTTCTGCACACACCAGACCCAGGCACTGAGAACGCTGGCTGAGGAAAACTTCTTGAGAGCCTCTCTTCCAAAGCCTGCTGACCACAGCAAAAGGTGGCAACAGACAGGGTGACAGCAGTGGGAGTCATTTCTGTACACAGCAAGAACACACGCATGCATGCAAGAGCACAGTCCATGCCTGGAGCTTGCCCCCCCTGCCTCACTGTTGTTTAGAAGAACACAGTGGCCATCAATGCATGATGCCAGGTACCCAATCTCAGAAACCCACATTCATAGGAGACATGTAAGCTTTCTTCTGCATCCCTCCCTACCTTTGGTACAACACAGCTCAGGACTTGGAAAAAAGAGGGACTGAGCTTGCCTAGAGCTCAAGATGTAAAGAGAAGAGAACTCCATTGGCTCCCCTGCACAAAGATGGGGTCCCACAAACCTTCCAAATTTAATTGGGAAGGGATTTTCACATTTGTAATGTCAGCCTTAGGTAGCTGAAGTCTCTTCTGGTATGGGGTTTGGCCTGAAGTTACTGTGCCTTACAACAGTACTGCCCCTGCTGCTACAGCACCAGTCTTTTTTCTCAGATTCAATATATCGGACACATTATCACTGCATTAAATCAAAATAGAACATATAGAGCTCAGACATGTGTGTCTGCAAACACAATTAAATGTTCAGAGTCCAATAACCAGAATTGCCTTTCCTATAGATGGATGCACAACTGGCAAAGCTAGGAAAGCAGTTTGCTAGTGAAAGATCTCTCTGAACAAAACCTCTATCCCTTTGGGGTCAACATCAAACCAAAAATCCTCTTCCAGAGCCCCTTCTAAAAGGATACGCCCATTTAATCTTAATTATCAAGAGGGCATTCCATTAGTTAACCAAATGGTTGGACTTGATGGTCTTAAAGGTCCCTTCCAACCTAGACGATTCTATGATTCTGAGCTTTGTTTGTATTCTAATACTCAATGTTTATTTTTGTGAGACTCCTGGCTAGAACAATGTCATAAAGCAAAGTAACAGGAGTAAAATGGGAGGGAGGGGATGACTGGAAGAATTCACATTGACCCGTACAGTTTTCACAGGTTTTCCTCTGGCATAACTTATTGTCAGAGGCGCGATGGTATCGCAGGAAGGCATGCCCAAGTCAGATTCTCTCTGGCTAGCGCAGTTGTTAACCACAAGCCAAGTCACAAGGAAAGAGATGCAAGAACAAGCCGTACCAACTCAAGTACATGGGCACTTCATTCGAAACGAAGGGTGAAACACCACCATTTCACTGTAGCCCCCGTGAAACCGGATCTGCTTTGGTAAATCTGATTTGACACCCCTCAGTCTTTCCTGCATTTTCTCTACAGCCATTTCCAGCAACAGGGACTGCCACAGACCTTCAGGCATGAGGCTCTTCCCTCCACTGGCCTGTATCTGCATCTGTGTTACTAGTAACACAGCACAGTAATAGAGATAAGCACCACATAAGCCATTTTATTTCCTCCGTAATTTAAATCTACTTTCTGGCTGCAGCAGCAAGTGCATGTTAAACACATAAGCACCGTAAAAGCCCTAAGACTTAGGCGCAATGAACTCAAGGGAAGAATGGGATTCTGCACTAGCACAAAGTACAGTATGCAATTATAACGACTACAAATATTTCATGCGGAAGACTTACTGGCAAATCTCCACAGGGCCTGTAATCCCTAGCACAATTTCCTGTTCTCTTATTAAAGGAAGATAACCTTTTGGCAATTGTTTTTTATAAGATGACAGTAATTGCTCATGATAAAGAGCTTAATTAGAGAAAGATAAAGTATTTAATTGAAGAAAATGACAGCAAAATACATTCTGAGTAATTCTCAATTTTTGTAATAGTTGATAAAATGGAAAAAAGAATAATCTTATCGTTTAAAAGAGCACAAGAAGATATTTAACAAAACCTAGGATGGGGATTGCAAAAACACTTTCCAGCCAGCTGCGGATAGCTGGACAACAGCGTACACATATTCGACTTTCCCTTGGGTCGTTTGTGGGGTTTTTGTTGGAAATGGAAGTAACTGTGATATACACAGACTTCTAATGAAATGTTGCAATGGAGTCCTTTGTTACCATGTGACTGGGACACTGCATGACCGCGTGCTTTTGTTTTACTCAGAAAAGAAGCCTGCGGAATTTTAATCAGACACAAACGCACCGCAACATACAGCGTGGCCAAACGCCATCTAAGACACCTTGTCTTAGACAAATGCCATCCTAAAAAGTCAGCAGTTTCTAGCCTGGATCAAAAGAACTCCCAAACCCCACAACATGCGATAAACCGAGAGGCACAGAAATATGAGGATTACGAAGCATGAAGGCAAGGATTGGCAACAACTGCTCCATGCCTGTAGGTGCTCAGAGTTGCCACAGCAACAGGAGACAGGCTGGAGGAGGCAGGAAGCAGCAAGGAGGTATCTAGGACCGCATTGCTCACACCCTCCCATCCCACAGCTCGCACACACCGCTAAGTGTTGGCAGTTCCGAGACATCTAAACTGCAGAGGAAAGACCACCAGGAAATAGGCAGACAGACCAAAAAAATATCCACCACATATTGAGCGGTTTTTGCACTGGCTTGACTTCTGCAAATACCAGTCCCTGCATCGATTTCTAGACACTTCTACCCACCAAAAGCAAAACACAGGCTTAAGAACCGGGGCACTAAACAGCACACCTCAGCCAGCAGTTAAGCGTGGATCCCAGCTCTGCATCAGGTTGAACTTTTCCTACCAAACCATACCGGTTTGCATACAGGTGCCGACAGGGCACAGAGCGCCCTGGATAGGGAGAAGATGTCCCAGAGCGACATCCCAAGCTCTCCCTCAACAAGGAAAACCAAGGCGGACGCTCTGAACATGAACACCTACCGGGCAGCCAGCAAAGCGACGGAATACAAACAGGTCACAGCTGACCATGCTCCAGCCTGCCCCTTAATTACATGTAGACAGCACACACTAATGAAGCATTTAGGGCTCAATGCCTTTTCAGGTAGCAGCAACTGCTGCTCCAGGGTAGGGAAACAGAGTAAAGCCGATCCATGTTTGGAAGCAGAAGCCTTAGGATTAAACAAAAACAAGCAAAGGAACCACGTTGTTCATCTGGCCGTAGGGAAAATTTTAAAAAGAAAAATTCCCTTCAAAACAAGAAACGAAAGTCAGGAACAGCAAAAGGTTAACTCGTCCCAGAAGAGGAGATAACATGCGTAAGAGCTCCCCACAGCTGATGGCTACCTGCAGGGCTGGCAAGGAGAGTGAAACCAGCCTCACATGGGAAAGCACCAAACTTCAGGGAAGTGAGGTGAAAATTATGCAGCTGAGATCTGTTTTTCATTATGTAGATCCTGTATTGGCAAGGTGCGAAAGGACAAGAACAGACCTTAGACACTTAGGACGCTTAAGTCAGGCGTGTGCATAGGGCTCATCAGCAATGTAATTTATGCAGTATTTTATGCAATACTTGGTCACAAATAGAAATACCACTGCATTCACCATGCATCACTTAACTGATGGACCAGAAAAATAGTCTTAGGCACAGCTAGAGGCAGAAGATGCAGACAAATGTCCCTTTCCCAGGTCCCACTACAAAGAGGTGCCTGCCCTGAAGGGCTCATCGCCCCATGTCCAAGCAGGAGGGTGCTGCCCCCCCAGCGCTGCCACTGCACACCCCACGGGAGCCAGGAGCCCTCAGACCAGCAGCTGAGCCCAGGGAAACAAACACCCGGGTGCTGGGAGGTGGCTTGTGTGCGGGGTCCACATCTGCCTCTGCCCACAGGGAATGAGCATTTTCTCCAGATGTAAAACTAGTTTCTACAGCCAAAGAGAGCCCGGAAATGTATCTCTTTGCTTGGCCTGGCCTCAGAGCCTAATGCGAGACACTCATGGCAAACCTGGGCTCATGCCAGCGGCAGTTCGAATGCGGGGCTTTTTCCTCCTTTCCACAGCAACTGGCCTGAGAAGCTTACATTCGCGATCCCAAGCACGCAGGGATATGAAAAAAGGAAAGAGGAAACCAACCTTCAGGAGAGTTATGGAAGGCGGCTGAAAGAATTGGCATCTCATCCGTCCTCCTGCACGGAGTCACTGGTTCTCTGAGAAAACAAGCTGATAATCTAAGGCAGCATTCAAGCATCGAGACGACATGCATGTGGAGCACACATGCAGAAACACTTTCAAAGGACCGAATCCAAGCCCTGCTGAAGCCCAGGTGAGCCCTGTAAGGCTACTAACAGCTAATTTCACACACCTGTAAACAACTTCAAGCTCTAGTGAGATTTTCGATCTGCAACAAATAGAAGAAATCCTGCTCGTCTCTGAGTGAAGTTTATCAGTAAGGGCAGGCAGTCCTATAAAGGACAACATTGCATATATGTCCAGCTCATTTTCATTCAGCTGCCATCTTCTAACTAAATACATTTTGTGTCCATTGGAAACTGTCCAGGGAACAGGTCATCACAGGTAAGCACTGTTACTAGAAACCACAAGAACAAGAGACTTCTGAAATACAGGATAAACATTTCAAGGCCTTGTTATGGCACATGTGCATGCCCACATATATGGAGAAATTATTTGTTTATGTGCCAATCAGAAGTGGTAAATAATACCTACGCAGCATTCAGCTGGACCAAACACTTTCCAGTCCCCCTCTTTTCCTCCCCTCCAGTTGAGAATCTGTTCAGAGCAATTCACCGAGAGAGATCCCAGTGGAAAAAGCTCGCTCCTCTTTGTAGTGCATCCTTAAGTGCTACCCTTGAATCACACGCGCTAAAACGCTTTGCCAGCTCAGAGGCACACCAGGCAGCACATGACAGCAACATCCTCGGTCTGCATGTGGCACTTCGTACATCAGCTCGATAACATATGGCCCAAACGCGAAAAGCCAGTAGTGCAGAAAGTACTTGCACCCTCTCCTACGCACCTGAAGAATTTGCAAGTTGGGCTCCAGTGAATGCCCCTCCACCAACAGGAGCTTTGAAACAAAGCTACAGGAGGCTGCAGAGACGGTTTCACAAGACCCCGCTTGCCTAATTGGAAACAGAAGCGTATTTTTCTTAGCAACTGACATCTCATGAGACTCACTGCTTTCTGAAGTACAAAGCATGTGTGCAGGGAAATAGGAGGTCTGTCATATGACCTTCATGTCTTTCATAACCATTTTGGGGGGGAAAAAAAAAAAAATGCGTCAGCCCTTGGCACATCAGGTGTCATTTTTCTGACTAAAATGTGATGTCTGTTTTGTTTTCTTTTAACAACTGAAAATCATCGTTTTTCCAAGCAACTGGCAGCATAATCTTTTTTTTCAGTGTCCTTGTCACTTTTATCTTAAGTCTCTACAGAGTTAAAGCAATGGCAGGTAAGTCTACGGAAGTATTAAATCTATTGCTATCCCCAACCCAAACCAGTTGACTTCTTTTATACTTGCACTGAGCTTGGCTCTTCTCCTCAAAATCATTAAACCAGCATTTTAAATTAATATTAAATTCCCACAATTTATACTTTGCTATTTGTCACAAGCACTACCAGATTTCTTTTTGAAACACCACCCTGCAAACTGCAAGTAGTTGAATGAAGTATTTTACTTGCACACAGCTCAGTCTTAGATTAAAACTTAATGGCCATACTTCTCCACTCTTCTTACACTATGTGCTGAGGCAATGCCTATCATAAAATGGCCCACACTTAAGGCAAAGGGTGAATAAAATAGCCATAAATTCAAATGATGTTCTAACTGTGCAATTTGAGACGGGTTGTTTATGAGCCTTCACTGAAGAAATAGGCCACGGTTTTAAATACTGAAAAAATCAGAGCAATCTGCTTAAGAAACATGTTTTCCTTATTTTAAGGTCAGCTTTTAAACATCTGCATCTGATAAACATTTTATTTCCATGATACGGCATACAAAACACTAATGACAGATCCAGTTGCTATTTTAATTCACTTCAGGGCTTTAAAATATGGCCCTAATTTGATATAATAATACATATTCATGTTTGTTAGGAAGATCATTATCAATGCTAAGGGAGTATTTCTGTAGCTCTAAAGCAAGTGTTGAAGCTCTTCAAAGAAGCTCAAATGTGTAATATACTGGGCTCTGCAGGCAAATACATCTTTGCATCAGCAAATCATATTTTTCAGCGGGCTACCATACAACTTAACCACCATCTACCCTTAATATACTCCAGTTGAGGACTAACCTCTTGAACTCCTTGATACCTGTATAAAACTTTTCACTCTGGCCACCATGGTCTATTGCCTTCGCCACTGTAATTCCACTGTTCTGGAGCAGACAGCAAGCATAGCTGCAGTCCTGCAAGTCCTCTGGCTTACTCTGGGGGAGGCTAGGACTCCCACAGACCATGGGTAAGAGACACCTCCACCTCAGATACTCTCAGCATCACTTCAGAAGACCAAACCACCCAGGAAGCAGATAAGTAGTGGGAACGTGCACTGACAACCGAGAAGTTGAGGGCTGCTGAGAGATCACCAAGTGTTATTTGTACTTACTCTTGTCCCTGCTGTTTGCTGTCAGCGTCCCCCCAAACCAGCTGATGCTGCATTAACAGCACCACCCCAGTCAGCACCAGCACGGGTTGCTGGGTCCAGTTAAACTTGCTCGTAGGCAACTGGGGTGCGTGAAAGGTGTTCACATCCAAGAGAGGTCTGCATGCACACACCTATGGGGACCGAAGCACCGTGGCACACCTGTACTGGGCATCTGCTTGTTGAAACCATAATGAAGACATGTCACCATTCAGCCATTTGTTCATCAAGTGAAGAGAAGAGGAGGTGAGCTATCTTCACTTTCTTTACATTAACTTAGCACTTTTATAATGCAGCAAGTGAATACAGGACACAGAGCTTTACCATGTGCAAATGTGGCTCACGCTGTTGAGTAATACCACTATTTTAAACCCTCTGCTGCTAAGCAACACTGACAGTATGGGTAGAACATTTTGGAAATACCGAATGCTTCAGTTCTTCCCCACACACACACGTACAAAAGCTGCTCCCGCACTGTACATCCCTCCAGAAGCTACTCAAAGATGGGGCTTCAGTTTTTATCGGGCTGGTTCTTCATAGTGTTGCAAGGACACTAGTCACATTTGCGCAGAAGCAGCCCCTTAAGAGATGCACAAACCTGGCCCTTAGGCATCTCAAAGGCACCATTCCTGGAGAGGCTCGGCAATCATCTGCTTGTGTCGGATATTCACAGCCAACAAACAAAAAAATGTTCAGTCCCCTTAATTCAAGAACAACACGGGCTGGGATCACCTCCAAATATGGTGCTTACCTGAACTGTCCAAAAAACCAGCAGTTTATACACCTTACTTTAAGAGCCAGAAGGGTATTTGTGATGAGCACTACAACCCAAAGAGTAATGGCTGACTGCTAACGTGAAAAATTTCCAATGCTTGTAGAGCAACAGGGACAGAAGAGAGCATGGAGAAAGCACAGCACTTAATGTCCTAGGAGGCAGCCGAGATATGGGAGGACTTTGGTGAAACTACACCCACTACACTGTGGAACACTTATTTTAAACCCTTCTATTTACTTACACACTTCAGTAGGAGAAGGCCTGAAACCAAGCTTGGAGGGCTCTAGCCCAGGGGCTGCCAGGACTTAGTCCCTTTAAACTGGTCTCACCATGTGAAGAACCTTCACACTCATCTCTTTATCAAGCAACCGGCACAAAATGGTCCGGTGCCCATTAACTCTGTTTCCTCTTGGCTGGACTGTTTCACAAGGCTGGTCCGTGTTTCCTCAGGCAGAAGCCTACCTCTGAGATAAGCCTGATTAAGGAACATTGCCCAGTTTTGACAGAACAGACTTCAAACTTTTCATAAGCTTACTCCTCTCATTGTTATTCTAATTTATTCAAGAGTACTTCATTTTGCCACAGACATTAGCGAGGTTACAAATATTCATGTCTCTCCAACTATTAATTTTATGGCATCTTTCACTTCTTCGTATGTTTACCCGTCTATTAACTTACATGGATGACTTCATTGCTAATCATTTCTACTAACACCCTCTTAGACATTTGTGACTTCAACACTGAAGATGTAGGTGGCTGGAAGGACTTGTCTCCCTCCTCCCTCTGGAGATCTAAAATTAAAACGATGTGACCAGGACAGTGTGCCTCACACATCCTATACTTCTTTGACAGATAGCACAGGTCTAGACCCAATTTCCACCCAAAAAGTGAATCACTGAAGAATGGCAAGGCAAAACTTAAGTAGGCACACTGCAGCCCCCTGGGGCAAGAGCGACCTAAGATAGATGTAGAAGCCAAATTTGATATCATAAAGGTACCATTAAGTAAGATGCTTTTAAAAAAAAAATGTGTTTATCTTCCAGCTGACTGATTTTCACTGGAACAGACTCTAATTTGGTAAAATGAGAACTATATTACTCTATGATTATGCTGTAGTTGAAAAAGGTCTTCCTACCTATAGAAAATGCATTTAAGAGAGTGTCTCTTTGGACGATTCTCTCTTACTCCAAAATAAGGTCCAGAAGTCCACTCCCCATAATTAACAGAGCCTGGTAATCCTAATCCCATCACATACGTCTCTCTGATTCGCAACACGACTGTCTTGGTGATCTACTGCTGTGGAAGACAACATCGTTCAAGCACAGCATCCTTTAGCTTGCAGTATTTAAAAGCGCTCTTCAGCTATCGAAAGGCAACTCTTTTCTCTCTTTTCATCACGACACACTGCAAAACAAGAGACTGCAGCATGACTAATGAATCCCTGAATTCCCATCTGCCAACACAAGTCAGTCAGTGTTTCACCCTCTCGCCCCCAACTACTTAGCGCTCCGAAGCGTCTGCTGAGCCCTGCACCTGATCCACCTCAAAACAGGATGGCTGGGAACTGCAGCACACGCCACGCAACCAAAATCTTCCTGGCAGGGCACCGGACACCTTTCACCTGCTTTTGCTGTTAGACAAAAGGGTATTTTTGATAGCTTTCTCTTCCTCTGTTCCACCATCAAGTTTCATTAGCTGTAAATCACAGGAAGACCATAAAATGAGTTCATTTTCATTTTCACGTCCAGTATCAAGGTTTACTTTCCTGACTGCTGGAGTACGAGACAGGCACAAACCATTATCTAGTATGTAATTTAGTGATTTGCTTGCAAATTTTCTGTACTTATTAGAAGTCTCTTCGTTACATTAAAACCCTCAATGTCACAAAAATTGCTTCCTTATAGAGCATTTCCTGCCGAGTTTAAATGTCAGGATGAAAAATTGAGCAATTAATTTAGATATGCTTAAAACAATGTACCTTCAAGGTCCAAACTATTGAAAGGGGGAGACAGAGTGGAAGCGGGGCAGCACGGTCACCTCTATTTCAGTTGTCACTCAATGACCTGGTTTGTGAGCCCAATAAGTCAAAATGATCCTCCATCTCCTCCGTTCTCTTTCCCTTTTCCTCAGCCTACCAACAGTGGGTCCCATGGAATTTGAAATCAAACACTGCTGCAACTTTGCCGACAGGTAAAACCTAGAGCACAGATACCCAATACGGGCGGAATGAAAATCAGCTCCAGGTAGCAATGGAGGGGAATCCACAGCCATTTTGGTGCAAGTTTGCTCCATCCGGTGAAAAGCAGAAATGCAACCGACCTGCTGAGGGTACCTTGCTCACCCTGCAGCTCTGCTGCCTGAGGGTATTCTTATTCTGCTGAGAAGCAACCACACGCTGTAAGCTGTCGCGATCAGCAGAAGCATTACTGCATTAGCACCTACAAGGCTCAATCAGGGAGAAGGCTCCTGCTGTGCCAGGCATGTCAGAAACGAAGAAAGCAGACTGCTGTAATCCTAGTCTGAATTCTCGGCTACATAGACAACTTGCAGGAGCTGAACAAAAGAAACAGATGGGAGAGAATATCCCTCGACTAAAAGGATAAAGCAACAGTGAAATTAGGACACATTTTATCAAAAACTGAGGCTTCAATCAGATGTTCGAGATCATGGCCAGCCTGATACTACCAAGGCAGGCACACTCTGGAAAGGGCTGCTGAGTAAAGCATCGCTTTTCCAGACGGGGAAGTCTTTCCACATGCACACAGGAGTCCTACAAAGAATCAGAAAGTGCGTGCAAAAAAAAGACACGACGAAAGTCAACAGAGCTGTTTGCGTGAGAATTCATATGAAGACTGAGCTGGTGTCAGGGATAAAAAAGGAAAAATGCTTTAATCAATTTTTGTGCTTTTGGGAACATACTTGGTAACAGTCCAGCAGCAGGTTCGCTCAAAGCAGGCAAAAGTCAGCCTTGTACCACCCTTCACAGTTACCAAATCCCACTAGTGTACGCAAAGGATACTGCAGTTGGGAAAGGGGTTGTTTTTTTCCCCCCAATCACTTCTTGTTCACAAGGATGCAAAGGTCAAATGTGGCTTAAGTAAGTAGCGACTGCTCAATGTTGTCAGAGAAAAAGTCAATGGGAACACACTAGTCATACTGTCATGAAGACGCAAAGGACAAGGGAAAGACAATGGCAGTCATTCATTTTTTAAAATGACGTGTTGCAGCAAGACTTTTGGGCAACACTTCCCTTAACAGAAAGCAGCAAATATGATCGAATGCCCATCCCCCCCTTCTTTCACTTGATTTTCCAAACAGAACAAACAACACATGTTAAGTAGCATCACCCATCCTTTGCTCCTCCAAAAACTCTTCCAGAGCACCTGGTTATAGAGAATGATGCCTGGCCTCTCTATTTCTGATGCATCATAACCAAAGCTGTCACGGAAAAAGAAAATATTCTTCCTGTGAAACTGGGAATAATTTGTTTCCATGGCAGCAAGGACAGTGATGAGCAGCTTTGGCAAAGAGCTCGAGAATTATTAGGAGCACAATGTGGATCAGATGATTTACATACAACATAAATAGTGCAGGAGGTGACGAGACCAAGCAAATAGCCTTTGAAGTATGAGAATGATAGGGCCAATCATCGGATCTAGACTTCTGTCTGTCCCTTTCATCCCTGTGCAGAGTCAGGAGAAAACTGTCAGCCCAGATGAATAAACAGCACTGGAGGACATAGGACGGCGTCTCTGAATCATAACGCTGTAATCCCAAAGTGGGCTCGCAACAGCCGACAGCTGCACGAGAATAGCAGTAATTTTTAACAATTTTCAAAGTGAGGCATAAACTTTGTTTAATCTACGCTCTGCAACACACTGTCAACTGTTACCTCAAACAGTCTGACAGACACTGTACTACTGTTTGGGGAAGTTGCACATCTAAAACAACATCCACTCAAAACTCATTTTCATCAGTGAAACGAGTGTTACCTATCCTCAGCTTTGAGGAGACTGACACATAAATTCAAGGCAACACGAACCCATGCGGAGAACTGAAGTCAGACTCCAAATCATCTGTCCTGAGCACAGGATTTCACTCCCTCCCTCCACCTGTTTGTCCATAAATGCCCTAAGTTATTAGGGGATCCCACCTTAATATTGTTGTGTCTCGGCTCTTTACAACCTTGAACTAGAATTTTGGTTCCAAAACTAACTGAACTAGATATGTTGATTGTTAACCAGCTGCAAAAGCTTCTGCTAAAAAAAATAAATTCTGTAACTTTTAAAGTACAAAAAGTTGCACGTCAGCTAAAAGTTTCTACACTGTGATAGAAGATTAAACTACCTGTGAAGTTTTTCTACATTGATTCACTTCATTTTGTTTATTATTAATACTGAAGATTGCCAGCAGGCACTTTTTTGAGAGCAATATTGCTAACACCGTTATGACACTGCAACCTTGAAGGCACTTTGAGTAGCATCGCAGCTACGCCAGGGCTAATCCACTTAAGAAAATAAAGATGAAATTCCTCGCTTGACATTTCTGAGAACAAGGTGACAAAGTTTTAACAACCCTATCATTGAAGATACTCTGTATAAGACAACTCAGAAAGTTTTCATGGAGATTATATCCACTTTACAGTACAGATTATATCCATATAGATTGATGCAATAACCTAACTGAAAAAAATTAGGTGGAGTGACCAGGGGGAGAAAATTATTTTCTTCTATGTGGAGCAACAAAACATTCTGCTGTCCCCTTCGGGTTCCTCAGCCCCACATTACCTCCCCTCAACTAGTCCTAAGTGTGCCAGAGAAAAGCTTTGAAAGAAGCTAGACCTGACATCTTCCTGTTCGGGGAATTATCTTTTGCAGCCATCAACTAGTCTTGAAATAATAGCATGGGAAGATAAGCATTATGAGGGTGCATTCATCCCCCAGGAAGTAAACATTTCCATATGTATACACAGAGAAAAAATATCTATAGCATGATGTTTGTGGGAACACAGGAACAGGAATTTCATGTTGCTTAAAAATATAAGTAATGATGCCCAGCTGTGTCAGAGGAATAGCCATCTAGCCCAGTATTCTGACTTGGAGAATGACAAAAGCAGATGCTATTTAGAAAGATCACACGAGTCTGGCCATTTTTTGCAGCTCTTTCCGCCTATACTCCCTGAGGATTTAGCATTACTATATTAAAGAAGCTACTGGGTACTTGGAACTTCCACTGAAATTTTCCCTGAAACCCTGAATCCTTTCCTACCTGTAAATTACAGCCTTCCAAAATTAACCCTTGCTGTGACAGATGCTGCAGAGTTTGATCAACAGCAGTGCACACATTTCAGTGACACAAAAAAGCTTCAAAACAATACGCAGGCAGGTGTCTGCAACTCATTAATATCTATAGTGATTTTTCCTTTTATTATCCGCGCATTTCGAAGGGAGAAGAGTCCTCCTTTAAGTTAGTTCAATTACTATTTGTTCATTCGGGAGCACTTTAAGTTGAATTCTGTTAAAAATTACTGAAGCCAAGCCAACGTGCACTGGCGACGCTGGCAGAAGAATGTAGGTGCTGTCTTTATTTCCTTTCCAAATGGCAGGAAGGCCCTTTCCAGGACAGAACATTTTTACATTTCATTGCCCTGTTTTAACCCACCATTTTTGTAATTGTTCCTCCTGAGTTCACATAACTCAGACCACGTTTCATTGCTTACTACAGCACTGCAAGGGACCAAGAGGCTGCCACCACCGTACCGTGGGAAGTCAAGCTCAGTCACCTGAGTTTACCATAGCTCTGAAGTCGCTGCTACCACCGCACTCAGCCTCTGTGAAGAGTCAATAATAAACCCCAGGCCTTATTCTCTTGAACACGTTCACGTAAAGTAAGACTGTCGATTCCTATGCAAAAGAGTCACATATTGAAGTTAAATTCCCAACCTTGCAGCCCGCGGAGAAGGTTGCCCACACAGCAAGCAAGCTGTTTAAAAGCTTATCCCTGCGCCAGTTTGGTTTACTGTTTAGCCGGGAAAAGCTTCTGCCTCCCCCTGCTCAAAGGACATCAGTGTTATTCAAGTTTAGTGAGAGCAGCCATTATTCTGGCTGAAAGCAACAAAACGTCACCCTTTGAGTGTACTGACTGCAGGAAAGCTTTGGGGTGAGAAGAAAAGCCCGGGGGAAAAACAAATACGTAAAGGCTATAGTTACCCTTTGATCCATGGAGAAAGATCTTGCTTGGGACTGGATCCTAGTTAAAGGGCTGATATGTTTTTAAGCTTGATATGGAAGCACTGTGGCGTTACTACCGTGCTACCAGACTATGATAAGCAAGTCACATGTGACACTGGCTTCAGAGAAACCTCTTCTGGTGGAAAGTGTTAGCTGAGTTTTGATGTACCCGGCAAGCCCAAGGAGGCAGGGTCAAACATTTAAATCTCAAACACCTAAACACAAGCCTATAAAGCATCGTCTGCATTAGCCTGATATAGGTTACTTGCTCCAGATCAAGGGTCCATCCTCCCTCACTGACAATGCCCTCCTTCATAGCATGCCTGGATAGACTCGGGATAAAAGCTAAGCACAGAAGCAGCCAGAAGGAGTTGAAGAATCACTTGAAACTTGTCAGGAAAAGCTCCCTGATTGCTGTTAGGCCAATGATGCCCTTGTGGCTGAAATGGGTAGGATTAAATAGCACAGTCAAGAGGCCAGTCCCTTCAAGGCTCTCTCAACACCAACACTGCCAGAGCGTATCTGACACCGGCCATCTCCAAAGGGCTCTTCTATGAGCTCCCTCCTGTCACCACGCATGGTTACCTAGAGAAAGCCTCCTCAGCTATGAGGCTAAAGTTAGCTGGTAACATAGAAACGCGTTCTCACTACCCACATCTCCAGATGTCAGATTAATTTAAGCATATTTAACCATATTCAAAATCTATGCGTTGCCAGGAAAACAAGTGCACTAATTTGTGCCTGTGAGAACTTCAACTGGCAAATCCAGAAGCGACATGGCAAGTGATAAACAGGTTAGATAGTGGAAATAATCGTGCATGTAGTCTTGGCTGTAATTTGTCAATATAGGGCTTTCAGCAAGCAAAAAGCATTTGCACGGAGACCTAGAAAATGAAGCACTGCCAAAAAGATCAGCTGCTAGAAGCAACACTGCCATCTCATGATTTTATTTCAAGTCTCATGATATTCAGTGCTTTTATCAGGAATTCAGCTTCTCAACTGTTAAAACCTCAGCTGTAAGCTGTTTAAAAAAACACAATCAAAACAAAACCAAATTTTCTAGCCTCCCTGTTTTCTGAGAAAAAAATGTAAGACTGTAACCTTTAACAATTCACAAACAGGCAAAATTGATGAACCCAAAGTACACAATTTAAAAACAAACCGTGTGCTTTTGGATCATGACTTTCCAACAGCCTGACCTTCTGCATCAGACTGCCATCCTCGTGAGCTACGTAAGTACGGCAAATGAGTTCACCGACTGATTTGAGAAGGTCTGACCCTCTGCTCTACTGGTTCCAGAGCTCAACTTCTGGGCATCAGAGGACAAAAAAATAATTTCAAGATAAGAGCCCACACTTCCCTTGTACAACAATTGCTGGAAGGGACCAGCACATCCCAGAGCTCGGTAACTTTTCTAGTTTTCTCAGCAAAAACTAAACACACCTGAGGTACAAACCACCCACAGATTCCCGCTCCCCCACTGACAATTTACTGGCAAAAAGGCTTTACAAACAGGCTGTGGTTTGGTGGTCACAAGCACATGAAGAGTTATTTAAACCTGAAGCGAGAAGGCCTTTTGCTGTTCAGAGCAAAAGGATGAAAAGTATGAGGCTGAAAAGGATGGAGGCACAACCTAGGCACCGACTCCTCTCCGTGACGTTTCTCACCCCAGCTCCATCTTCTCCCCACCAGGAAAGCACTCTCCATGCTCTCCCTGGCATGCAAACCCGCTGACGTGCTTTCTCTGGCCCAGCAGGAGCAGGGAAGAGCACGGTACACAGGTCAATTTGAAGCATCCTCTCAGTGATAAATACAAGGTTTCTTACTAACAGCTCAAAGCCTCTCTTGATTTTATCCACTTTATTTCATCCATGACAGCTGGAAAGCTTCTAAGTAGCTTTAACTACCTGTGGGATGGAGTTATTTTGGGAGGGCAGGAAGAGGTTAAGCCAGACTGCAGATACTCCGGAACTGAAGCAAGCCAGCCTCGGCGAAGAGCACACGGGGCACAGCACCCCGAGTTCCCCCGGCTGCCTGACCCCAACCAACCTCCAGTTGCAACCCAGAGCCAAAGCCGGCAGGAGCTACACTGTGCTTTGAAGCTCAGGATGAGTTTCTCCCAAGCCATGTCTGCTCATGAAGGCAACAAAACCACAATGCTCAACTGAGGAACACATGCAGCTTTGAGGGCTGTACTCTTGGTAGCAGGTCTTGATTTGAAGGGCTCCCCACAACAGCAGATGCCCTAGAAGGGCTTTTTTCAGTCCCCCCCCCCAAACATCACTTATAAAGGAGATTTTCTGGACTATTACGTTTCCAAAGGAGCAAACCTGAACAGCAGAGCTCGTGATTTTCTTTCCTTTGCAGAGGAGCACCAGTAGAGGCCACCACAAACCCAACTGAGCAGGTTTTCAGTTGTACAGGCAGGTGTGTGGGTTCACCCACACTGAGGGGAAAAGAGACTGGAGATGGGATCGGGGCTTCAGCTACATCTCGACCCATGTTTGAACAAGGCATCAAAGTGAGCCTCATCACTGGCAGCCATCAGAAACTCTTCATGTATTATTCACAGTTCTGTTTTTATTCCCCTCTTCTTCAGTTTGAAACTCATTATTACACTCAGAAGAGCACAAGTGAAAAAATGGTAAATAACACGACAGTATTTCCTGGGCATCATGCAAAGTGCTGTGGCACTCAGCAAGGAGAAATCCCAGCGAATCTTTACCAAGAGAGGCTGAGGTTACACCGTCATCCCTACATTCTCTTGTGGTTCACAATAAAGCCTCATCTACTGATATCAAATCCCATTTCTGCTAGGAGAAACTAATACAGGCCAGCTATTTTTCCTCTCAGATTTCTCCCCAGTTAAGTCATCACCTCAAACTCCTATATACATGAAGGCCCCATCCTTATACCCACTCCTTTCTTAGGAACAGCTACCGGCCGAACAAAGTACACCAAAAACATGCAAGGGCCCACAGCTGTACCACCAAACAAGGTTGCTTCAATTTAACAGTTATGAATTGCCACTGGACTAACAAATGCAGTGTGACAAGGCCAGCTCAAGCCAAGAGTTTTTTCCTTTTTTCTTACTGCTTTTCCATAACATTCCTCACACAAAACACTCCCTTCCGAGTAGCATTTTTTATTTCTATGATAGTGTTGACTATAGATCCCAAATAAGATAAAGCTAGGTGGTGATTATTGCATGTATGGTCATTATTAGCAAGACACGTCTAAGCTGCAGGTGTCAAGGCGAGGAGAAGTCCCAGTAATAGTTCTCATCTTCTTATGGTAAGACAGACTTTTCCTCCGCATCCATCGACCCACAGTAACCAAACAACACGGAGTGCAGGAGAGCACTTCCTCCACAGCCAGAAGTTTTAGCACCTGGCAGTTCCTGTGCTACCAAACCCCTGAGACTGGTCGTACACAAGACCTTTAAGTTACTTGCTGTTGTGGACCAGTAAATAGAAAACTCCTAAAATTGTGTGCTTTCTGACCTGCGCTAGAAACTGTCACCCAGCAACCTCTTCTAAAAATGTATGCAAGTTTTTTTTAAAGGTGTGTGTAAAAAAGAAAAGTAAAAATAGAACAGTATAAAACTGTTTAAATATCAACTGTGCAGCCTTATACGATCACTGGCAGATTCCGCAAAGACACTGCATAGAAAACAATCTCCAGTGGATGCATGTACACGAGCTCATCGGGCTTGAAGGAACCTTAAGCATATCTTAAGCTCTTGCTTAATCCAAAAGCTTTCATTAAAAAGACATCTTTTATTTCCTGAACAGGAAGGCTTTCAGGCAATGACATCTAGAACTTCTGTAAGCAGAGCTCACCTCATTAATGTACTTTTAAAAGGAACCATAAAACCACTAACCCTCTCTAAGCACTGCTTCTGTATCTTGGATGGGGGCATTTGCTGGAACCAGCAGTCCCTTTTGAACCAGAACTGTAGAAAGGCCTCTCTTTGCCCTTTACACTCCATAAAAACAATAACAGCAGCCTTCAAGAGAGGCCAGATTAAAACCCCTGACTCTGGCTCAAGCAGAGGGGTGTTTCATGGCAGATTCTGTGGAGACTGAGCCGGGCATCCAGAGGTGCTCGGGTCTGGGGTGGGTGCACACCAGAGAGTCACAAAACCCAGGTATCGCAAAGCAATCCCACCTTTCCAATTCACCCACAGGCCATGCTTGCACCTGACAGGGAAGAATAAGCCTGTAAACTGTAAATAATAATAATAATAATTATTATTATTATTAGAGAATAATAATTACAGAATAAACTGTGGCTAACCACTGCTACCAGCTATTTCTAAGTCATTGTTCAGTGTCCAGTTACGTGTTATTGAGCATTGCGGGTTAAAGCCACATAAATCAAGGTTAGAGTGATAAACAGGTAGAAAGTGTACACGTGTTCTGTCCCAACTGCTTATGCTACATATTTGCTACTGAACACACCCATGGTTTCACAGGGATCTTTATTTTTTAGACTCAGCTAGACCTCCATCTGTCATTAGATAGTCTATAAAGAAAAGAAGGAAGCGTGACAAAAGATTTTGAACATCTGAAAGGTTTCCGCAAAGAGGATAAGAGTGTATCCTCCTCCCTATTCACCAGGGACAGACAGTACAGTTGGCGTAAAATGATGATAAAAAGACATTTAGTCTGGTTATTAGGAAACTGTGGGGAGGCGGCGGTTGAGGGAAGAAAAGCAAGGGAAAAAAACCAAAGACAAACCCCCGCCCCAGGTGCGAGAACCAGAACAGGTCACCTAGAGGTGCCCACAGTGTCAGTCCCTGGAGGCGTTTCAGAAGAGGCGAGAAAAATGCGCACTGGGAGTTGCACGGAGACTGCGAGGAGCTGGGGGAGAACCAACGGGATGGTAGGTATCAGTGCGCTTTCTTACAGTGTGATGATTACCAGATTTAATTCACTTTCTTTTTGTCTTACAAGTGCTTTCACCAACAGCCACGAATCTATTAGATAGCTGACAGAAGATTACCACTTAGAAGAAATGCATTCACCAGAGGTGAATGGCAATCTAAGACTTTTTAAAAGGTCTGAAGAGAGGAGGAGAAGCTCTTAACCTTCAACAGTTCCCCACTGCTCCGTCTCATGACATTGAGCTACCCCCTTGACAACACCTCCTGCGTTTCGAAGCAATGCAAAGACCCATCCAAGGGGATTTGACAGGTTTTTAGCAACAGGGACACTGCAATTTCCTTTTTGATCCAAGGAGTGAGAAGGAATAAAGTTTATTTCTACCAATTTCAGTTACCCAGTTATCTTTTACTGGATGGTACGTGACAGAAAAGAATAATTCCTTTGGTATTTTGTTGTTCAGTCATAAAGTTCAATATTTTGAAAGCATAACAACGATTTCTCCAGGTCAGTAAAAGACGGTCGATCATGCTGGGTTTTCCATTAACTCAAGGACAGTACAACTAAGCTCTTTTCTTTCCTCTTCATGCTCACATATATTAATCCTTTAAAATGAAATTTTGTAGAAGTTGCTTTTCTTTGTTTAACTATGTAGTTAAATAAATGGTATCGTAATGCTCTGGATAATGCATAACAGCTTCTATCCACAGATTTTTGGCATCTGTGTCCTTAAAGTTGTCACAGAAAGCAATAGAAAATTTAAAAATAATACCAGGAATTTCTGAAAATCTTTTATAGTTCATTAGTGACCAGATCTTTCCAGTATCTCCTAAGACTTATGCAATTCTTTCCACACATTGGTATTGGCTGCACTCCACAAATGTAACTATTCAACATATGTATTTGCTCTGTTTGGCCATCAGCTTTTTAGAAGTAATTTTTCCATTCAGGAAAAGTCCGGTTATGAACCTACAATACAATAACCCTAACCACATAACAATGATAAGTTTCAATGACAGTTTGCCTAACAACCACCAGATATATTTCAGACTCACCTTTACAAGGACTTAAAACCCAGTACCAATGGTTCAAAACACTCAATAGCTCTCGTCAGCAAACGCTTAAATGAGTGATAACCACTTTAAAAATCTGTACTGCTTTTAATCTAATAACATGGAATAACAATTTCAAACATCTTATGTGCGCCTATAGAATAGGTTATGTTGCACACTTGTACTCGTACATGGACGTAGCAGAGTTGGGCAATTCTATGGTGGCACAAAGAAGATGCACAGAGGGCAAAGGACCAAGGTGCACCCACAGCCCCCTGATTTCTCCCCTAACTAGAAAGCTCACGTGCTTAATAAGAGAAGAGTAGCACTGAGAACTACGGCACTGACAATTGTGATACAAGGGAGCACGGTCCTGTTACTGTAGATCCTTGACACACTGAGTAATTAGTGATTGAGCAGGGCTAACGAGTTCTCCGCTCCCAACCACATTTCTTGACTCCCAAACAGCACTGTAGTAGGCATCTTGGTTGGTTGTTGTTTTTTTTTTCTTTTTGTTTTTAACTGAAACACCAGAGTCACTGATTATTCAAAGTGGTAGAAAATAAAAATCCCTTAGCTTAAACACAGTATTTTTTCAAGTTGGGGAAAATGCATAAAACTGGCTGTGCTATTTATTCTGGCTTCTTAAAATGGTGATCTGATCCTTGAACAAAGATAGTAAAACAGGTGAACCAATTAATTTGACTAGCTAATGTACAGGGAAATGATTAAAATTTCACCAGCCCTTTAAAAGAAATGTTTGCTATTTCAAGATGAAAATGGAAAATTGTCTTTTGTTGACTACGCCACTTCCATCTACAGTTGCCCAGTCTTTGCATTCTGCAGTGATCATATAGTCAACCATAAATTCTTATAAAATCGCCTGACTCATTAAATAATGCTTAAACACCAGGTACTCATACTAAATCTTCCAGTAATGAAGTATTCAGAAGGTGTTTGCCATCAATAAAAAATAGTAACAGGCTATAAGATAAGGGCAGAGGAGAGGACAAATGTGTATTAAATGAGAGCTGAAACTTGACCTCATTGCAGAGTCTTCACCCTGCAGCAGGACACTGCAAAAAGTGATGTATGACACTACCTGGACACATACAGCTGCTAAGAATTCTATTCCCTCTGATATTTAATATCTATTAAAAATTTGACTTGGATCTTTTTAACCAAGTTGTGAAAAATCACAAATTAATTAATTTCCCTGTAAAGTCTGGCAGTAGTTTGAAAGGCCAGTTGTCTGACGGGAGCTTCTCAAGTAACTCATAACAAGCATATGGTCCTTTGGATGCCAGGGATTTCTCTCCCACAGTTACGTACCCATGTTTCCCTGGACAGGGTGCAGGAGAAATGGGGAAAGAAAGAGGACCATGCACACCTTGGAAGGGTGTGCTGTGAACTGTGCAAATTAAGTTGGAGTAATTTGGAAGGGACCTCTGGAGGTGAATGAGTCCAACCTCCTGCTTATAAAAGGGCTAGTTTCCAAGTTAGACCAGGTTGCTCAGAGCCTTGCCCAGCTGAGTTTTGAAAACCTCCAAGGTCAGAGTTTCCACAATCTCTCTGAGTGACTTCCAGCACTTAACCACTATCACTCCACTTTTTGCTTCTTATGTCCAATAAAAAATTTCTCTTACTGCAACAAGTGACAATTCTTTCCTGTCCTTTTGGCATGCACATCTGAGAAGTATTTATTTCCACCTTCTCTACAACACTCCCATTATGATTTGGGGATTAGATCTGGCCCCCAACACCATCCCTGTTCCTTCCCTCAGCCTCTTTTGTCATACGATCCAGTCCCCTGAACATTTCACTGGATTTCTGCTAGACTTCTCCTTTCTGACCTCTCAATCCAAGATAAAGCAGTTACAAAGAAGTGGCAGCTCAAGGAACAATAACTCATTATTAATCTGCTTCGAGCTTTTTAGTGGTTCTTACGCTGATAAGACATGGAGAGAAGCACCAACAAATCCTTTTCTGAACAAGGTGTGACCATAACAAAGTATCCCAAAGGCATGCTCTTCTTCTCCTGCAACAGTTAGGTTGGTCAACAACTTCAGTCTCATTGACCTCATACTAAGAGCCACAACCCTTGTCAAAAGTCTTCTACCATAACAGACAAAGAAATAAATCTAGTTGCATTGTAAAAACAACCAAGATACATCAAGTCATCATTTGGATAAGAAATCAAACTTGCCAGACAGTAAAGAGTTTGCTTCTTTTAATTATGAGCTGTAACAGACACCTAGCAAGTTCAACAGGAATTTCTATAAAATATTCTAGCAAATACAATGCGTGTGTTTCATGTTAAGACAGGAGAGAGGGATTATTATACTAGATAAATACACTGACCATGTAGAAAAGGGGTTTTTTTGTATGTGTGTATATACATATGCATGTGCACGTATGTGCATTAAGTACTTTGACTGGCTTACAGTAAGGAAAACCCAAAGAAGTCTGTGTTCTGACTGATTTTATAGAAGTAGCAGTCTCCTGCAAACAAATACAATTTAACGGTCCAAGCCCCAACTCAGTTCCATAAAGCAGTCTGAGAAACAGCATTCTGGCTCCCTCCCAATAAACAAAACATGACCTTCCACATTGGTATAGCAATCTTTCAGCTCAAAACAAAAAAGAAATTTCTTGATAAGTGCTTCTCTTCACACGAACTAACTCCCCATCAGAAGCCTGCAAAAAGCATGAGGCTTCAAACTGATCTATATCAAATAGAAAGCATGTAGCAGCCATTTATGGGAGTTTTTTAAGAGTAAAGTACTTTTAAGTGATTTATTTAGAAAGTGCATTTTAATCATTTTAAGTTAGCAGTTTGCTAACTTAGTTAAATTAAGTTAGCAAAGACAGAAAATGAGTGAGCTGCACAATGCTAAATACATCATGGTGAATACACTCATGTTGTTGTGAGGCAGAAGGAGAATGTCTGCACAACAGAAGTAAGTTTTACACTAGTAGAAAGTTCGTCAAGAGATCTCTGTGCAGAGTGATACATGTCCAGAGAGGAACTCAAATATGTAGCTTCTTCCATATACTGCCTGATCAGTTTTGCTCATGGGGCTTTGCTCATACAAAGCAAGCACATCTGTGTTTCCACTTCAACTATCCATCTTCCCAATGGTAAACCCAATAAACAATTAGGTGAGTTCCTCTTTGCTGGAACTGGGTGAGGTACATTTCCAAGTCATTTTAGAAAGCAGAATAAAATGGAATGGGTTTTTAGATAAGACTATAGATAAGCGACAGCAAGTTCTCCTCCTGCATCCCAGGCAGAAAGCAGTAATATTGCTGTGCAACAATTCAGGTGAGGTGGCAATTAGTAAGTCATCATCACCCACACTTCCCATGCTCTCTCTGTCTAATACTTCAGCATCAATTTTGACTGGTCCTGGAAATATCACTTATTTTGTGCATTCCGCCCCAAGAACTGCTAAAGCAGCAAACTGATAATTACAAGGAAAACAGCTTGCACCAGCTGATTCTGGCAATGAAGCAGGTAGGAAAGTACTGGAGGGAGGTGGGACAAAAAGCATCCTGAACCAGTCAACTGAGAACTGAAGAAGGAGAAAAAAAGTCCAACAACTCACTCTAAGAGACATTTTGCACCTTAAAAAAAAAAAAAAAAGTTTACGCTTCCACAATACAGCCAACTATCAACGGTCAAGTTCTTCACTCAAATTTCATGAGTAAATGATACTTCCCTCTTACAATTAATTAAAACCAAATTAATAAGGGTTGATCGTTATCAAAGAAAATGAAAGCAGCCTGATCCTCTACATTTAGGAACCACAAATAGTAAAACAAGTACAGCCTTATGTTCTTCACTCCTAGAAGATGCGAGATGCAAAGACACTAGCAATGACAAGGTCAACAGCTGAGCAGAGTCAAAGATGCAACTGTGGCAAAAAGGCACCCTCCATTTCTCCTTCTCCACTTGCTGCTTAGAAAAGAAATATCAAGATCCAAGCCTGAAAGGGAAAACAAGTACTTTCAGTTTATTATTGCAAGTCTTGGACATTGAGCTTTGCTGAATCCGAGCATCACTGATACCTATAGCAGATCAGTAATTATCTTTGCCCGCGCGCACCCCCATCCCCCTGGAAAACAGCCTTACTAATTAAAACACATTCAAGCACAATTCTATAGGAAACAATCTAATTTTGCTTGCCCAGAATCAATTTCTGGCTCTCCCAGACAGTGAAAGTCCTTTTGCCTACTTTGGAGTGGTTTTATTTCAAGAGTATTGAAACAGATTACAAAAACATTCCTCAAGCGCAAGGCAGACAAGTTGCTGGTACTCATCTGCAAAAGGTCAATTTTTCATCCTTCTCGATTCCTACAACTGCCAAAAGGTATGCAATTTACATTTCTGTTTCAGTTTACTGGTTTAATTATATGGTCTGTACCTTCAGCTTACGTAATGATTATATACTTAGCAAGCAGATGCAAAGACTAACACACGAGCTGCAGGATGTCAGACACGGGGCAGGTGGCGGAAGAAGGGGAAGAAACATATCAGGATACAGAGTATTCCCATAAATCATTTTCACAAAGCAGTCACAAAGAAAGCATTTATGTGAAACTGAGTAATTTAGTGTTGCGCTGGTCTGCTTTCCAGCTGCAAATTAAACTCTAGCACCGAAAGGAATGTACTAAACCTGTTCCAAAATGACCAGATGCGCACACTCAAACACCATTCACACCACTCTGGTGAACAGCTGGAGCCAAGTTTTGACAAGGGCAACACCGCAGTTTAGTACTGACAGACAGTATCATCTGAATTATAACCAAGTGATATGCTCCAGCCAAAAACCAACAAACAAAAAAAGCTAGGTTCATTGCAGGAACACATTCAACAGCCAGGGAAAACTAATGCTAAATTGAACAGGCAAAATGAGCACTGCACTCTTACAAAAACGCACAGGGATTGAACAGCCAGGGAGCATCTATACTACAAAACCCTAAAAATTACTATTTAGATGAAACAAGTGCACTTCTGTCACAAATCTCCCAGTTATCCGCCCCCTTACCATACCTTGTCCCACATTCCAGCGTAGTCTCAGAGCACACATACTGGCTTTCTTTTTAGTTAGAATTAAACCAAAATGTGTGCTCCAGAAGCACATTTAATGCGCCCCATCTGTGTAAATGCACTCAGTTTTCGGGCTCAGACCAGAGCTAATTTGACATGACCCTCCACCCTCCAGTAACATGTTCAGCAAGGACACTGGGACTTTATCAACAGTGGTTCCACCCTACGGATCCAACCCTACTGAGCCGCACTAGCTGCTCGTGTAGGACACGGCCACCTCAGGCTGCGTCTGCTGGTTGTGCCCAGCGTCCCCTCCGTGCAGACCTGGACCTGGCGCAGGAGAGCCACAGCTCTCATCAGGCTCAGCTAGAGATGTGGGTTTCACCTACCGGGTTGCGTCAAGCTGTGGTACATGTCCAAGTTTGGCTACAAGTATTAAAGTATTTCCTTCAATGCTCTACCTGAATAAGCACTCTAGAAGCTCAGAAGTTGTGCTACAGCCTATTCAACACCGCCATTTCAGCGCCACTTCATCGTTTTACTTCTTTTTGAAGTCTGCTCTGTCAAACCTAAACACAATTCAAAGAGAGAACTACAGAAACTACTACAAATCCAAAAAAGCATCAAAGAGCTAAAAGACAAGGCAAAATCAGTCATAACAACTTCACTCCTTTGTGGCATACCTTTTACCCTCTGACTTTTCATACTTCACATGCACCATTTCCTTGGCATGGACACTAGTCTGAACCCTGCTCAGCTATCCAAGCATGGCTGGGGGGCTATGTGGTGGGTGGAGAGGGACATACCACAGAAGTACATTAAAAACCTAAATTAAAGACTTCCCTGGGTTTTCTTCAAAGGTAAAACTGCCTCTGTGCTTTGAAAAGCTGAGGCTTACATTGAGGTATGACCTACATGATTACTGTGTATAGCATATACCCGAGTGGTTTATGCTTTCTGTCAGGTTTTAAAGACAGGCAAATCAGATTAGCAGCAGTCACTAGCTAAGCACCCAGAATTAGAGGCTATTGAAATGGCTTTTTTCTTTAAATCCTGATTTTCCTGGCGTAGTGCAAACATTTCCCTCATTTCAATTTATTTTCTAGCCTAGTCACTTAGAGCTGAGAAAGTGATTCAGATTTGGGAAAAAACCAACCTCAGTCATCACTTTCACCCACGAGGCCAGGACATGCTCCCCAGAGCTGGCCCTGCACACCCCTCCCGCGATCACAGCATTTTTGGGAACCTTCCTGCCCAAAGCACCGCCGGACAGCACGAGACAGCCTGGGTACAATCCATCTAACCTCAGCAGGGGCAGGAGTCCTCAGGACGTTGCCACAGGCAGCTGGAAGGTGAGGCGATGCCATGCCTGCCCCTGCCCCAGTACCTAAAGCCTGCCTGCGCTGCAGAAGGGAGAGAGGCAGGGACCGCAGGGAGGGTGGACAAGGATGAGCTGCCCTGCTCCGCCACCTCTCCAGGAGGGCTCCCCACCTCTCCGGCTTCCCCCAGACCCACAACTCCTCAGAAAGACCTGCATCAAAACAAGCCTGGATCACTGGCAGCACATGGGAGATCGCGTGCCGGTTTAAAATACAGCACACACATAGTCAGGAGCGATCGTATGCAACTATTTCTACTTACTAGGTACACGCGCCCCTTTTTAAGGCAGGTTTGGTACGCGGTATTATTTAACCTTGTTTTAGTCAACTAATAAATACTGAAGGTGTTGGAGCGCATCAAAAGGATGTGCTCCTCATTCGAACAAAGCCTGACTTGAAACTGATTTATTGTTTAAAAAGAGTCACCCTCCATCTTCTAATAAATTAAGAAACTCAGATTCTGTATCTTCTTAAAATAGACCTGCATATTGTATGAATAACAAAGCCACGTGCAAATTAAGCAGAAAGGCTATCTATAGCTCAGTCAACACGTTTTAAGTGGTTGTTGGAGAACCAACTGAGAAATAAATTTGCAACGTGATAGCAGCTGACTTGCAGGACAGATTGTTGCTGCTGAGGCCTCAGCACCCACAGAACACGCACTCCCAGAGGAGAGGAGGTGACTTCAAGCCAGCTCTAGCCTGACCCCCACAAACTGAGAAACCTTCCAGGTGCCCTCCTGGAGGGTACATTTCAGTCGGGTTTCATCCAAAAGGAACCCAGTTCGCGTGCTCCAGAACTGCTCTGAGATTCCAAACAAAGCACGGGACGTGAAGATCAATGAGATTTGCTTCAGGTCCTCATCCCCGGGTCAAAAATAAAACACAAACGCAGAAACACCTGCCACCTGTTATGGCCATTTTACTTGACTACGGATTTCTCTTTGCTCTCTAAATTCAAAACATTTGAGTTTATCCATTCCTGTGGTACAATTTTCACTGTGCAATAATTTTGCCTGCAGTTCTAAAGAATTAAAAGAATTCCTTTCAGCTTCACAGCTCTCAATTTTCAGCTTTGCCTGGTGACCCCGGCTCCTGCACGAGTACAGAACAGCTGGGGAGCAGAGGGGGCTGGCTCCTCTGTACTCTGCTCTCTCCTTCCCTGTCTCATTACAGGGTTGGCTTATTTGCACACTTACTCACGATTCCTCCCTCTTCGCAACGCAGTACTGGGTGCAGCCACCGCAGGACAGTTAATTTTAGGAATATATCCTCATTGAAATCAGAAATTTTGCGCTGTAGGCAGACTGAAACAACACGCTGCATCAAATGTAGCAGATAAACATTCTTCAGCTGAGCTAAATGGTACCTTAACGGTGATTCCCAATCAATCACATTGCTTGACCTAACAAAAATGGGGTACTGGGGGGGGGTCGGAAGGGGGTCTTTGCATACCATTTTATCAGTAAATTAACAGCAATCTTACCAACAGTAGGACAGTACTTTTCTTCACAGGTTACTTTCTTTCAGGTCAGGAGATATATTTTCACAGATCTCTCTCTCAAGGAAAATAATCCTTTGAGCTTGAGACTTCTACTTATCCTTCAGCAAATTAAAAAAAAAAAAAAAAGGCAGCACAAACATTAACATTTAATAAAAATACATTCTTAACATGTACCTTAAAGTCTGTCAAAGTTTTACCTAGCTACGGTGCTCAATATTAATCTGTATCCTCACCACAGTGTATCTCCAATTGCACACACAGGAAAAAAGAAGAATGTGTTAGTGTCAAATATTCACGTGCTCATGCCCAGGTTCGAAGTCCTGGTAAATGAGCATTCAAACACTCTGCTGAAAATTGAGCTGCACTCCGTACAAAAAGTTGTGTTGCATCTACATTGCACCTAATGTTTAAAAAAAAAAAAAAAAAAAAATTATACGTATGTAATCAGATACTCAGGAGTGTGACTAACTTATAATTATGTCCAGCTCTTGACAAATTTGACAGCTGTTCTGGAATACATCTTTTCTCCTCTTTTCATCCCTTCTTTCTTCCCCATTTTCACTCTAACAGATGCTTTTATTCTGTTTTGGGTTTTTTTTGTTTCTCCTTCTCTCTTCAGTGGCAGCGTCGGGGGGGGGAGGGAGGAAGCGTAGGGTGCTAATGCACAAAGCAGCGCTTGTTAAAAACTGAACATATCCAGGCAATTCGCCAAATTTAATTCCAAAGACCCCGCTTGTGATTCGATGCTAAAATGGAATATAGCATTGTTCTATCTGTCTGCAGGACACTGTGTCTTCTATGGAAGAGGGGTTAAAAACAAAAGGACAAAAACCAGCTTGACACTCCCCCCAGCCTCCAAACACACACTTCATTCCAGAAAATACCATATTCATTGGCTTCAGAGTTGTTAGAAATAAATCAAGCAGCAAAAAAACGGGATTATCTCACAAACACCATGAAAAAACATTATTGAAGTTCACAGCGGACACAGTAAGAGCCAAGAAGGGGTCAAATTCTGCTGCTTTTATCAGATCTGCTACATTCAACGTCTGGATTTGGACCTTATTGCAGTGAAAACTGCTCATTTAGAGGGGATATCAGAGTCTTGCCTGAAAATGTTGTTCCCTGTGTCCTTGAAAAATGTAAAATATTGACCAAGCTTCCCCAGTTCTTTTGACTGTGAATGCCTTATTTATTTCATAAGCAATCGTTACCTGAGGCTAGAGGAGAGGCTGCTCAGGTGAGAAACCGCTCATACTTGTAAATCGGTGACTCTGAAGTGGAAGACTGAGATTAGTTGATGAAATGGGGGAGGGGCAAAGACAAAGAGAGATTACTTATGTTTAAAATCATACTGAGTAATAGTCACACACACTTCCTCTCCCACAATTTGCCATGTAGCCCAATTTGTCCCAACAGACATTAAACCATAACTCACAATAATTTAACAGTGGAAAGGAGTACTAAATTGTGAAATGTGCACAATGTGACTTTAAATTCCAGATGACTTATGCCATATTCCATTACTAGCCTTACGTATCCAAAATAAAACACATATAATGACATCCATAGAAGTAATAATATATTAAACTACATACTCAAGTCACACGCAGAGATAAATCAGTATTTGATCGACAGAGTCCCAAGCACAAATTTGAACTCGCTTTCCATTTAGACCATTTTTTCTTTTTTAACCTCATATGCAAGAAGTGCCCCTCTCTTTTCCCATGAGTTTCCGTTTTCCCCCCACGTACAGCATTTTCTGTCTCTGCCTCAAAGCCCCTGCTCATCGCCCACTCCCTCTCCTCTTCAACCCAGGTCACTCAGGCACCAGTTGAGCAGGGATTAGCGCCCCGTAAGGGCTCGCAGCAGATGTTCCTCTTCCCTGCTCCAGCTGTGGGGTCTCTGCCTTCATTCGAATGACCACTAACAGGGTCCAGCTAACTTTACTTACAGAGCACAAGGGAAAATTCATCTTTAAAGATGGGGAGATAAAGCAGGAAGAGGCTGTACGTCTCAAGGCCAGGAAAGAGTACAAGAGCTTCTCCATTCAAGAGCCATCAAGCCTGCGACCTCTAGGAAATGCGGTCACTCTTCTCAAAACCCTAAACCCTGTCACCCAGCTCTTTCTCAGTCACGTAGCAGAGGCAGAGGTCCGTGTCCACCCCCCCCACCCCCGTCACCTGGATGACCACGCAACTCAGCTTTCCCATGTAAGCACAGAAAGCAACAACGGGCTGGTTTGCCGCCCGGGTGTGTTTCCTATTGCTGATGCTACAGAGGTGGCAGAGCCACACATAGCTCCAAATCAAAAATCTGAAGCAGCAATAGGCTTTTCCAGTTTTTTTTTTTTCTTGCTTAGTTTTTGGGGGCTGTTTTGTGGGTTCCCCCCCAAATGATAAAAGACTGTAAGTCGCTCATATTTAGACAAACATATATAGAAAGGCAGGTAGGAAGCAGAACATGCTGGGAGAGAGGGCTGGAAGGAAACTAAACTGCAGGAAAAACTGGACATTGGTTTCCAAAAGGCAAGGCAACACCTCTTTCCTCAGCCACAGCCCGTTTCTTCTTCCAGTCTCCTGCTTTATGGTTGCAACAGGAGAAACCAACGGGACAGGATTTATGAGCCATTTCAGACATCACTCTCTTGGAGGGTGCAGACACACACGCTAATGTTGAAAATGCTAAGAACAAGTATGAATCAAACCTGCAACTCTAAGTCATGTTTTTTCCACAGAGAAACCTCTTCAGCATCACCGTCCATTTAGGCACTGAAGCATTTTGAAGGTAATAATTACCCATTAAGCATTCTGAACACATAAGCAAATGAAAGACAAGTGAGCTAAAAGAATTCATTTGCTCAAAGCCATAAAACCAAGAAACAGGTACAGATAATACTTAACATTCTCGTAAATCATATGATGTTTGCCACTACAGCATATTGCCTTAATGAATCGCTTAGCATTTTACAAAGTCACTATGCTTGCTCCTGTAAAAAATGCACTTGGGAAGATTCTCAAGACCATTTTCATCAGGCGTTACTTTCTGTAGTCAAAAACATAATGCTCTCTCAATAATGTTAATGTGCAAAATTGACATTAAAAAGCAAGAGCGGCTGAAAGGCTTTACAGTAACCCTACAAATTATTGAACTGCTACACAAGACTTGCGTTTCTCAGTGTTCAATACACGTAAGATCAACTGACCCCTGTCATTACTGCTTAGGACACCACGCGCTTGACAATTTCAGCTGTTAGGAAAACTCGCACGTTGTCTTTTCAGTCTAGTAAAATTACACTATCCTATTTAGTGTCACATTTAATGAAGTTTAAACATCACAACAAACGAACTATCTTGCAGCTCTTATGTTCCAAATTCCCACAGACCTGGCTGTTAAGGAATCAAGCTTTTCGGAAATTCAAGAGTTAAGAGAGCTGTTGTACACAAAGTGTTCATTTATAGAGGACATAAGTTCTGCATCCTCAAGCATTTTCTTGAACACCCCGTTTTGTAACAAGGCATTTATTTCCCAACCTGTCACACAAAATAACCTGGTTCTTCTTCAGTAACTCTACTGCCCTCGTCTTAAAACAAACTAACTTGTGTAACTTTGATAAGATGGTGCACTCAAAAGCACTTTTTATGCTGTTGACACAGCACGGGTAGCTTGCAGACTAGCAAATTTGCTGCAATGAACAGAGTTTGAAGACAGACAGCCCTTTCACACATTGCTGACCCAATGTTTTACACAGAGGAAAAACCCAATAAGACCGGGCCACCATTGCTCATAAACTGTTGAGGGTTTGTTTTTCTTTTTGCTTTGTTTTCTAACAGTTCCTCTAATCAAAGCACGCTACTGTTCTTTGTACCACCGTTATGACCCTATAACTGAAGAACCCTAAAGAAGTTTCTTACTCACACAGGAAAGCAAAGGTTTCACCCTAACCCACTTTAATGCTTCAGTCTAATAGCTGCCGACTCTAATGACGGCTCTGTCTGGAAGTTCAGAGATATGTGCAGAGTTGAGCTTAAGTCTTCTCTGGCTTCCCATCCGAACCACAGTGGCCACCAGCCACATACTACAAAGAGAGGGTTGGAAGGTCAAAGAATTTAAAGCAGCACAGCGAAACGACTTACCACCTCTGCAGGTAATCAGTGCCCAGCAGAGGACTGAAGAAGCCATGTGTGGAATTGCAGCAATCAACTGAATTTAGAGAGTTTCCTAGCAGGGCATAGTGTTTGTTACTAGTTGCATTTCCATTTTAGGTTGATTTGCTTTTAAGAGAGAAGGCATTTTCTTTGAAACGGTAGCCTATCTTAAAATAGAGAAAACTTTTTTCCTCATATTGTTCCCCATAATTGCTGCATTATATGATCTGCATCCCCAGATCATATAATCAGGGTGAGCTTCAGGTCTAACGAGTGACACACAAACCCACAAAACAGTCCCTGTTTCCAATTACTTGCACCATAAGCGTCTGTTCTGCACAGGCGTACTCACATACCAAACCTTCTTCCACAAGAATAGTTTAATTGGCGTATATATACATAGTTGTACCAAGTATGACAGGTAAATGACTTGACAGCAGATGGTAAGAAAGCCACAGTGGTAGAAGCACAAAGTGACTCCTCTCAGCTATCTTTATTTTAAAACCACATAGAAGAATCTATTTCTGACCATTTAGATACCTAAAGAAAAGATGCCATCAGTAAAACACAAGGAGGTTACTTACTTTTGTCTTCTCAACGGACACATTCCTGGCAATACACAGGTATCACAAAATTCTTTTAAAGAAACTGAACAGTCACTACAAAGCAACACTGCTGCGTTTATAGTAGCACTTTATTTTAAAAAAAGCATAGTTTCTGCCACCTAGCTGCTACATGTAGGTTTATGTACGTCTCTATCTAAAGGCGTTTCAGCATTTCAGAGATGAAAGTTTATTCACAATATAACACAGTTTTGAAACAGTACATGTATTACAGCATTAGTTTACACCATTAAATGCACGTATAAGGGGAGCTATCTATATAAGAGGAATCACCCAGAAAGGCTGCAGTTAAAGTAATTGTTAGCAGTTCATTACTGAAAAAATAACAGGCATTTGGGCTTGTCTTTGCATTTTTACAGAAGACTGAAAAATGCAACCCAGAAAGCACAACCAGCATGCTCCCCTGCAGTCCTGGCAACCGATTCTGCACTTCCCAACACATCCATGACTCTGTCAGAACCCCTGTTTTCAATTAAGTATAAGCACGTTTAATGTATTTTGCAACTATGAAACAGGACAAACTTTGCAATTGTACTTACACTCTCCACCACAGACCAAGTTCTTACTTTCTAATATGCATTTGATTGCTAGACAGAAAACAGTGCTAACAACGGTTGCAAAAAGAAAGTGGTGTGAGGTTCTGGAAAAAAAGTTCCAGGTCAAAGCTTCTACTACACGTTACCCCACTGCTAGCCTGAAATATCTGTTAGAAGCCAATAATCATACTTTCATGTGCCACTTCTCTACGTAAGCTTAATTGTTTGTATCCAAGTCGCAGTGTACTTAATTTCCATGAGAGCTATCTCCTACCACGGTGGCGATCTTCAATCACAATTTCCAAGATCGTGCTCATAGCATGAAATATGTTTTGTAGATCTTATGATATCAAAAGTTGTTTCCTGGATTCTCAAATAGCAATGCTTATTTCTGTAATTACTTACCTGAAAGATGAAGCTAAGGAAATATTTCATTTGGTCTTTAACGCAACATGCCAGCCAAACCAAAATTATTCCAAGTCATGCTTCATGAACAACCCCAAACCATTTTTTTCCTACTTCTAAGTCTAATACAAAATATGACTTTTCCTGTCTGTTCAAGCAAGCAAGCATTTGCAATGGTAACAAAACACTGCTGCAAAGTCTCAAATCAGCCTAATTTTTCCTGCTGTGTATTTTCCTACGTGTCTTTTTAACACAAATACACACATACAGACGCTGATCTAGCACGCTACTTACATGTTCTATGGCTAAGTACATGAAGTATTGCCTCTTGAGCTCATGAGGCTGCTTGTCGATGCATCTAGGGATAAGCACATACGTCGGTGCATTTCTGAACTGGGACAAAATTTCATATTAACAAGCATGTGCCACTAACACATTACACCCCAAGACACAGTTCCCCTCTGAGAATTAGTTATTTAAATAGGCATGCATTTGGTTTCACATTTTAGCCTTTAATTTTTTTTTTTTTTTTTTTTTTTTTCAAATAGGTGCTTCACACTTCCATTTGCACCCACTGCCTCTCTGCAGCTTGCCATATAACGGGGAAAGGAGGGGCCAACACTGAGTGTTAGGAGAAGACAACTAGTCCTAGGTCTCCAGAGATGAGTTACACACTTCAGAGTGATCTTCATTACTTTTAAACCTATTTGTCTTTGGAAGTTATCCACTAACGTAATATTTTGTAGAAAGTGACCCTCTAAAAATAGTCTTATTTTTTAAGCTCTTCACTCAGAACAAGGCAAAGCCAAGTTAACTCTCCTATTCTTTGCAACATTAAGTGAACATCACCTAGCTCTAGATCCTCCTATTTCTTCTCACGGAAGATAGTGGAGTGACCTGCTTAGGAACTTTTAAAAAGAAAATTACCATTTTTTGCTCTTAGGTTCCAAGCAACCACCAATCCAGTAAATCATGGTTAATTTTTAACTTTAAATACAGCCCTGACTCAGCTTGCTTCCGGTGAAGTGTTTAATAAACTCTTATTAACTGGGAGAAGCTCAGCTGAATGCAAAATCTTCAAATCAAAGAGGCCTACATTAGACGTCCAGTGAGGCTCTTTTACCACAATGGACTTTTTTTAAATTAAATTGGCCTGCATGAAGCCTTTTGTCAAAAAAAGGCCTATATCAAGTTGAAACTTCTCAGCATAGCCCGACTAACACGCGGTCTACGGTAGGGAATCTATAAGCCATTTGGACAAGGAAGTCCAAAGCCTCCAGCACTTCTACCACCACATTAATCACATTTACTAGAGACTGAACAGGTGGCAGCAGAGATAGCTGAAAAACCAATTCCTTAACGTGAAGTAGCCTAACACCTACGGAAGCTGTACAGAGCGAAAAGAAATCTATGCAATTAGTTCACAGTTCACTGAAAATTAATTGCGCTTCCAATTTTCGGGACACGGTTTTACTGGAATTTTGCACCTTGTTGTAAGAATGCTGCACGAAACAGGAAAGGAAATTCTCCTCTTCCTTCTAAAGGGACTTTGAGGACTGTGCGCAGATCTTCATCGACAGCTGCTTGCACCAGACCACCAAAGCCACGGTGGCGAAATGATGCTCTAACAGTAGCTACAGGCAGCATCTCTTCCCTCGCTGTGGTAACTCCCTAACTGCTTTAGTAAAGGACAGATGTTGTGCATGACCCAATTGAATACCCATTTTTATTTTGTTATGGCTTTGGGGAAGGAAGAGTGTTGCACGCAGAATTCGGCGTTGATTAAAAAGCACTAACATTTGGCTGAACAAAACCCAGTTTAGCCCCCTGGGCCTGTCTGACCCACTAACCACCGCTTCCTAACTGCTCTGTTATGACAAAGTTTGCCTGAGAAACGCAGAGCAAAAAAACATAACGCTTACGTCAGTTTTGCAACATTTCCTAAACGACATTACTGTGAAAATCCCCATTCCCCCATCCCCAAATTTATTGTTTTTAAATTAAATATTTGTAACAGAGACATAACAACTGATGGAGCCTCTTTAGTGACCAAACAGGGAATGCACAGAAGTATCAGATAGACATATTACATCGCTCAAATGCAGACAATAAAGTTATAGCAAGATCTCGTTTCACTACAGGGAAAAGATGGGGGAAGGAGCACAGAGTATTTTGAGAATTTAAAATATACCATCGCTATGTTACAGGACACCACCTCCCTCCAGGCATACCTATCCAAATAGGTATCACCCACCAAAAAAATGATCCCCGTTTTGTGTCCAGTTTTCTTTCAGGTAGGTTTCCTTAAAACACAGGTCTTTCATATATGTTGCAGGCTCAGGGTTTGCTTAGGGTTTGTGCTTCCCTATAGACCTGCCATAGTAAACCCTATACAAAAGAGAAGAGCATAAAGCGCAGAGGCAGGTAGCACAGAACATACTTAGCCTTTTCTTCCCAAAGCAAGAGCAAAGGTACCAGGTGTCATGCAGGAAGAGGGGCATGATAGCTACGTTGGCAATACCTCCACTGAATTTATCAAGACTTGGTGCCAAACTTAAGTCCCAGTTCTACAGCATGCAGGGAAAACTGCATCTTTTTTTTTTTTTTTTTTTTAAATAAATGTAGATTTCCATTTATCACCACGAAAGAGGGAAAATTTGAAAAAAGTACCAGCCACTAAGTGCTCAGAAACCAAACAGTAAACAAAAGCCTCCAAAATAATAGCAGGTCTTGTGATTTTTCTCAGCATTCAAGGACTACAACAGACAATGGCTGGATAGGAGCAGGAACCAAGAGCAAAGATTTTTGTGGTGCTTCAGAACTAGATGCCTGCAGCTTTCCAAAGCCTGCACAGAAAGTAAGGAGACAGCAGAGACCCCCTCTCAAAAGAACATGAGACATCTTACAAGTAGTGGAGGTTAATGATATCTTGCAAAAATATGATCCTTAAAAGGAAGAAGGGACTGTCACGTTCAGAGATTATTAACACTTAATCATTTTACAGGACCAAAGAAAATTATGCTTAGTGACCTCTAATGTCTTGAGCTTTCCAAAGATAAATCAGAACTTACGAGAAAGAAACAGGGAAAAATCAGCAGACCCCAAAACACAGCCTCTCTGTACAACTCATACATTTGCTTTCCTTTCCAGTCGCTCCCAAGCTGAGGGGATGCTTCAAGCCTTCAAACTAAGGATTGGTTTCACTTCACAGAGACAAATATTTCATGGGGGGGGGGAAGTAGCATACTACAGTGTACATTTCAAACATTTTTTCCACAAAAGAGATTTCAATTTCTTATGACAGAAAGGCCTTTCTAGTATAAGTATCTTGCTTGTCTGGATTTAAAAAAAAAAAAAAAAAATCCTACTGTTTTTTGTTCTTCTGCCAACATCAACTTCTTAAATGCTGTAAAAGCAATCAACGGTGAAAAAAGAATAATATTTGCTCCATCATCAGAGGTCACAGACATGGAAGGCCTTACCACACCACTGTACGTCACAGCAAAACAAGGCTGAGGCATCAGGGCATCCAGGCACTATACCGGAGAAGAATCTGGGAAACCATTTCAGCAGCTCCCAGTGGATCCTGTCTGAAAAATGCCTTGGAAAACAAGTAGCACAGCTGTAACATGAGAGACTTTGAAACTAGGGCTCCATAGTTGTGACACAATGACAAGACAACTTGATGCAAAATGCTTCTTTTCAAAAAAGCTTTACTGCATTCTTTTGACAAAAACCCATGTTCACAGTTTACCATCCTTTCCACAGACAGCTTGAAGATACTCTTTTAAATGGTGTCGTCTACATATAAAGAAAAAATAGGCACATCACATAGCTCATGTGAAAGAAAACCATAAGCAAGGGACTCTGAGCCCTCAAACTGACAGAGTTTCCGTGGTTTGAGATTAAAACTCTGTTGTACTCTTGCTTTTTCCTGAATTTCCCACACACACATACAAAAGGCAATGCCTGTAAAGCCCAAAGGACTTGGATTTAATGCAGTAACTCCAAGCAGTCCTATTTTGTTAACTATTTCAGATGCCCATGAGAAGAACAGCATTCAGTACGGTTATAAAGTTACCTTCTCACTCCCCGCCATTTTCTGCTCCCATAGGTAGTCCTGGCTTTCTGGAGATGGGCTGACGAGAGACCCTGCCAGCCATCAGCAAGCTCTGCAGTGGGCACTGTACCCCTGACAGAGTCTCACCAAGGTGTTAGCCAAGCCCCTGTTTTCTCTACAGAGCTGAGGGGTCCCATCTAAACAGATACTACCCCAGCAGAGATTACTGAGCCGATGGAGCGGCAGGGGAATGAATGGCATGGAAGGAAAGATTTAGCAAAGCCAAACGCTGCTAGAGTTAATAACCATGCCCTAATTCAAACCAGGCTCCTCCAAGGCAGTTCAGGTTCATTTTAATTACTACGCAGGTTTTTTTCTTGGCGTAAGCCAAAGGGGTTCACATTAGAACCGCGGCAACCGCTTGGGAGGCGGGAAGCTGTGGTGCTTGTCCTATGAGTACCATGACCTGCGTTAATTAGTACGTAGCGCTGCACATTGCCTCAAATCATCTCCAGAGCATACATTCCTGGTCTCACATCCAGGGTCACCACAGCTACGAGGGAGACAAAAGACATCGGTGAAGCTCGCCGGCACTGCTGCTGGGCCTCTTCCACGCGTCTCCACAGGGGCACAGCTGCCGGGGCTAACATTTGGGAAGGTATTTCCTCGTGCAAACTCCTGCCACGGATGCTACAGGTAAGCCCACACACAGCTTCATGGAGAGAGACAGCAGGAGATGGAACTCCCAAGAAAAGCTGGAAATGAAAAAGCCAGCAGGCTAGTGTGTGAGAGACTGAGTTAATAGCCAATTTAAGGTCATGTGAACAGAGGCAAGTTTAGGTTACTATAAAAACCCTGATAGGAAAGAAGCTATACAGCCCAGACAGAACACTACCAGACATCTAGACTGAGCAATTTTTGCCTCAGTGCGTACAGGGGGATGGCATCTGAGGGTGATCACAAAGCCACCTAGTCCACTGGGCTTGTTATAAATGAAGCGTGTGTCAGCAGCATACACAAACACAAGGAGGAACCCTTTTACGCAATATTACTTTTACATCTGCAAGAAGTCTTTTCTATTACATCCACCGTGTTCCATAAACAACAACAAAACAAACAAACAGATAAAAAAGCAGACACAAGGGGGGAAAAAAAGTAAAAAAGAAAGCTCGCCTTGTTTCACACTGAACCTTGAAAGGCTGTAGAAACACCATCCTCAAAAACCCCTTGCGGACAGGATTGCAGGTGCCCAAGCCATGCCTTACACTTTGTCCTGCAGCCCCAAAAGCCCCTGATCATGCTGGTTTCCCACACAAGGGATGCTGGCAATGGGCACGCAGCTAGGAAGGGCTGTGATCCTGCTGTCCTTCTCTCAAGCTTCGTGTTTTGCATCATTAACTTCAGCGCTTAAGAGAAACACAGCTGTCTTGGCAGGTCATGCTCAAGGAAGAAAAGCAGTTTCTGAGATAATAAGTGCAAAAGCTCCTTAAAAGCTCCTTAAAAGGTCCGTGGTGACCTAGGGGAAGGATTTTAAATTAATTCCCAGTATCTCCTAGCAGGAAGCACCGGCATGGTATGTCCTGAGTGCTGTGGGAGGCCTGGGATGCAGGCTGTCACCAGGGTGCTCTTCCCAGCTGTCCCCTTCAGGACAAAGTGGGGCATGCAGCAGCTGCCAAGTCGGAAAGCTTTAAGGGTCACAGCTCCAGCCGTGTCTGCCACCAGAGAGCGAAGGCTCTTGCTGCAAGTCCACTCGTAACTATTGAAGCCATCGTAATGCCCAAGACCAAAAGCCTGAATGTCTCTGGGACCACACATAGCAGCTCAGGATCTATTCATTTTTGGGATACTGCTGTCACATCACTGATTTAGCCTGACAAAAGAAAATACTATTAAAATGGTAAATAAATGCAAGTTCTACGAGGCCAACTGTAAGGCCCTGCACCTGCGTCAGGGCAATCCCAAACATGGATACAGGCTGGGCGATGAGTGGACTGAGAGCAGCGCTGCCGAGAAGGACTTGGGTATTGGTGGATGAAAAACTGACTATCAGACAGCAATGTGCACTCGCAGCCCTGAAAGCCAACCATATCCTGGGTCGCATCAAAAGCAGCATGGACAGCAGGTCCAGGGAGGTGATTCTGCCCCTCTACTTTGCACCACGTCCAGCTCTGATGCCAAACATGAAGCTTGAGAGAAGGACAGCAGGATTACATGTCAGGAAAGACATGGACCTGTTGGAGCGGGTCCAGCAGAAGGCCACAAAGATGATCACAGGGCTGGAGAGGGCTTCTCTTCTTCAGGCTGAAAAAGAAGAGATGGCTCCGGGGAGACCTTATAGCAGCCTTCCAGTACCTAAGGGGGCCTACAGGAAAGATGCGGAAGGACTCTTTGCCAGGGAGCGGAGCGATAGGATTAGGGGTAACAGTTTTAAACTGAAAGAGGGGAAAATTCAGATTAGATATTAGGAATAAATTCTTTCCTGTGAGGGTGGTGAGACACTGGAACAGGTTGCCCAAGGAAATTGTGGATGCCCCATCCCTGGAAGTGTTCAAGGCCAGGCTGGATGGGGCTTTGAGCAGCCTGGTCTGGTGGGAGGTGTCCCTGCCCAGGGCAGGGGGGCTGGAACTAGATGATCTTTAAGGTCCCTTCCAACTCAGACCATTCTATGATTCTATGATTTCTCTCCTGTGTTTAAACTTGCGTAAGAAAAACAAATCTCTCTCCATAGAGATCCAATAACCAGATGCAAATGCAAAGCACAAGCGTTGCAGCAATGAAGCATATGCAACGAAAAGCTTGACATATTTTCTGAGTAAGGCAATAGAAAACACTTACTTTATTTACAAGGCACAGGACCTAACATAAGGACATTTCACACATGCAGAAGACAACAGATTACTGACCATGTGGGAAGTGGGCACAGCAGTCACGCTGTATGTCACGTATGGAAAGAAAAAGGCATGCTTCCCTCCTACTAATCTTACCGTGCTCTTCCCTAAAAAACAAAGGGTTAAGGATCAAGTATTTTAAGAAGGATTACAGTAGATGAGAACTTAAGCAGACATGATGGCATTTTTTGAATCCATAAACCTGCCTTATACCATGGGAAAGAGGAAGAATGCTTTGGGAACTCACATTTTGGCTGGATAACTGCTTTTCCCCTTCTGCATCTTCCTTATGAAGTTGGTATAAGACCCTCCCCAGGAGTCCCTGCACAGGGACCCATTTTGCATGCCGGAGGAAGAATTAATGAACAGAGACACCACCTTTCCAAGCAGCTAGTAGAGCTTCTTTTATTTCTTTGGGGTTTTTTAACAGAAACTCAGGTATTGTTTCCATTCTCATCCTTCAGTTAAACTCTAACAACTGTGTTGCAAACAAGGAATATTCCTAATTCTCTAACCCATTTGAACAGAATTCTTTCTAAGAGGGCAGGTAATCTTCATAAAGTAGACTTCCACCCTACTGCCAGCATGCTGACCAATTTGGCAAGTACCTCTGCATACAAAAACCAGCAATGCTATCTAAGATCAACTAATCAAGCATGAAACAAAATAGTTTCAGCAACTAAACGCATTTTGTAAGGAGAAGTAGATAACATCGACTAACTACATTGGTATTTTCCTGAATTTTTTGTTTGTATGTTCTTACAAAAACGGGGAAAAAAATTCAGTGTGCAGTAATTAACACATTTATACGCTGGGTTTTAACAGCAGCTGGGGCATTCCCATTAGCCTTGGCAACAACATTTAATATTCCATGCGTGCTGTGCCCTTCTGTCGCTGTGGAAACAGAAAGCCAAGCCTACAACTTCCCTCCAGTAGAGCACTTCATTTTGCTTTGAGTGTGTCTCCTGAATTCCTGGGTTTTTTAGAGCTGTTTCTCCCAATGCCCCCACTGTTTTCTATCTCTAGCAGAAGTACATCACTTACTTTGAAAGTTTTACAGAAAAATAAAATAATTTTAATGAAATCTGCAGACTCTTTAAGGCTAAAATCATTTGAGTCTTGACTCACTGCTACCTCATTTGTGTTTTCTTTCAGTTCCACCCACTCCCCAAATACTTACCTTCAGTCTGCCATGGCTACTTTAATTTAGCATTTTCAGGAGTTTACTCCTTCATGGTTCATTTCTGCCTCCCTTGGGTTTCCACTGAGGAATAAGAGGAATTTAATATGTGGTAGATTACAACAATTTCTCAAACACTGTGTTGCAAACCTTTTAGTGGCAGATAGGATGAAAAACCTCAAAGAATTTCAGGAGGAAGTTAAAGATTAAGTACTTATTGTACAAATACTCACAGCTCAAGTTTGAGGAGAAAAACAGGTATTTCCAAACTGTTTAAAAATAACTTAAAGGGAGGGACCAAGAATTAGAGGTCATAAAACCCAAGATGACTTAACTGGCTATTTTTCATTCCATGTCATTATTTATTTAAGTTTCCAGATATTATCTGAAATGGGGGATTTTTATCAGACAATTAGCAAGCATGAGAAATTGCCACTTTAATTTCAGCATGGAATGGGAAAAACATCTATGGAGTGAAGGTACGCACTGTACGAAGAAAATAATTACTAACACAGGCTACATCAGTCACACATAGCAAAGCCCTCTCTGCATTGCATTCCTTCTATTTGCTTATCAGAATTCTGGCTCAATATAACAGTTATCAGCTTTACTACCTAATAACTTCACTGGCTGGGAGGCAGGCTATAATTGATGATGCACTAGATTCCGTTACATCCCCCTGACACGGTATGACAAACATCTCAGAGATTTCAAGAGATTTCAAGGCTTTTGTGCCAGCACCCATCGCAGAGCCTAAGCAGATGTTGCATGAAGCGTTATTGTTCGTTACACCTTGCAAGTGGTGGGCTCTTGACAGATGTGCTGGAGCAGATCCCTGTGCTTGCACCGAAAGTTCTCTCCAAATACTCCCACTAGTCATCTCTCTTTCCTCCTGACTTCTTTTTTTTTTTTTTGGTAATACATGCCTAAGCAGCTCAAGAAAAGCGTTTAACTTCCCACAAGGGAACTTCCATGTGGCAAACTTATTTTCAGCTGTGTGCCTAACAAATACAACAACTCATTTTACACTTTTGTTTGGGAAAGTGCGTGACATTTATGTCAACACAGTTGTGGCAACAAAAGCTTAAGTTTACAGACAAACAGCAATCATTTAAAACCTTCCAAAAGTTATTCCTTAAAAAAAAAAAAAAAAAAAAAACCACACAAAAAAGAACCAAGAAGAAAATTAAAATTACTTTAGTACGAAAGTTAAGAAAAAGTAATGAAGATCCAGCCAGAGCTCTGCGCTAATCCAGATTTGTCGGCATTTGTCAGCACTGCGTGTGCCCAGGACTTCATTCCAGCAAATCCTGACAGAGGTTCCCAGAACCTAGAATTTAAGCAGCTTTAGAGAGACACCTTGACAAAAGCATTTTCTTATGTTGCAGAACTCTTCTGACCCATCAGAAAGCAAAGCACATATAAACCCAAAGAGTTTAAAAAACAATTGATGGGAAATCTCCCTTGAATAGGGTCGAACAGCAGCCGCTCTCCCGGGCAGGCTCACACAGGGCACAGGCACCAGCCAACGCTCACCTTCACCCTGCAGCTTCACTAGGACTGAAAACCCTCCATGCGTTTTTCTAGCATGCAAGTTGCCAAAAATTCAGACTAAATAGTAAGGCGAAACCCAGACATCGGAGAGTCCCAGTTAGCTGTGCCTTGCTGGCAGCACGAGGGAGTGGGATTCCTCCTCAGTTCGCCACCAGCGGCAGCTTCCATGGCTCCAGCTCGGCAAAACCGCCAATAAGCCCAAATGTATGTTTCCAATATTATGAAACCCAGTGCACTACTCAAAAACGTAATCCTCCCCTGGCTGGACTCCCATCTTTTACTCTGGTTTTTGGATCTCCTGACCAGTTGCGTTGTTAACACGAGGTGTCCTTTCTGCCTGCCCGGTCCACAAACCAGCACCTGGAAGGCAAACCAGCTGCTTCCCTACTCCCGAGCCACTATCGGAGCAAGTTTTGCCCTGTTTGCCTTCAGCACAATCCCGTTCTTCGATTTATGTGTGGCTTAGACGGGGGCAATTCTTATATTGCCATTGGCTTTGAAGGAATGTGTACAAAGACAGAGTTTTAGGCTGCAATACGCAATGATTGCTCTATACTCTTAATAAAACATTTTTAAAAATCCACAAAATTATGAAGGCTGTATCTTAAGTTGGATACTCCAAATAACTTCATAACTTCAAGAAGTCCATTCTTCTTCATGACCCAGGTCCTGACTATCTTTGAACCACAGTCCTTTTCAACATTCCTCCCACCAGGCAAAAAAAAAAACAAACAAAAAAAAAAAACCAAAACCCAAAAAAAACCCCCAAACCAACCCAAACATTAAGTACAAACACATTCCTGAAACTTTAGGTTAAAATTTCAAGTGTCACATGCACTCATGTATCAAAGCACAAAAACAAACACACACAAAACTGACACACAGCGAAGCGCTGAGGTTTATACAACACTGACAGCTCTGCATCAGGCGCATCTTTCTATTAATGAAACATAAGCTCCATTCACATTTTGAAATTGCTGCTAGTTGAACAGCTCCAAAAAAAATGGAGAACAAAAGATCCTGAATTCTCATAGTTCTTTGTGTTGCTTGTAAATGTTTCCCAAGCCGCAACTCCACATGCAAGCTTTTGAGCCTAAAACCCAAGAGACAAACAATTACGGAGAGGGAGACTGGCAAAGCACCAAGACAGAGCAGCCATAGAAAGTAACAAACAGCTGAGGACTAAGTGGCACATATGATGCTATCTTCTTGCTACACTGAACGGTCACATCTCCTCCACTGCTGCTCACTGTGTTTAGAGGGGAGGGGTGACAGGGAATTTTGATGGGCACAGCCACCCCGGCACCCCAGCTGTCCAAGGTTCACGCCTGCCTGTGGAAGAAAAGTTGGGAGAGGATCAGGAGACGTGGATTCCTCCCCTGGTACTGTCACAGTGAGTTCGCTTCTTCCGGGCCACAGGCTATGTCGCACGTGACCTGGAAGAACTCACCTTACAAGATGGGTGTGATGGGCAAGAGCCACCATGGCTCTGTTTCATCCTTTGTGGATATTGACCCGGTAATCCTCCCAGCGCAGGCTTCTGCATCTGTACAGAGCCTCGCAGGCTCAGCTGAGACCCATTACTTTATTACAACCATCTTTGATGTCCCACACAGAGACTAAACTATCTTTCATTTGCTCACCACAGTTCAGACCCAGAGGCACTCGTACCCAAATGGATTTTAAAGAACCAGCCAGGAGAACAGAAAGGATTTTGATTTCCCTGGACAGCTCAAACCAATCCAGCCACAAGCACGCTGAGGCAAACCCCAAAGAAAGACCTCCCAGACGTGCTACCACACATCCCACCGGACTGGCACCCTGGTGAGATGCCATGTGCTCCATCAGGAATGAGCCTCGACCCCACACTCCAGGGTAAAAAGCACCTATGTTAAAAGTACGCTATAGGCAAATACATACATCCTCTGCAGTATTAACACTGTGGTGCCACAAAGGGTTCAAAGTTTTTGCAGGAGGACCTGAGCAACTCGTGGGAAGGTGGCTCCCATGGCTCCATGCAAGCTTTTGGTGTCCCAGTGGGAATGGCCTGAGGAGCTGCATGGATGAGCAAGGTGATGTGCAGCCCGGGCAGGTGCCGGGGATGCATTTATGGGGCCCAGGTGCATCCCTGTGTGAGGAGGGGTGAAGGGCACACACAGCTGGGACGCACATGGTGAAGGTCAAAAAGAAGAGAAACCCCAGGAGTTTCAGTGGGAAGAATCGCCCTCATGGGGAGTGTAACAACAAGTGTAACGTAACAACCCGCAGCAGCTCCCTCTGAAAATGCTTTACCCCAGTGAAATTTTACTGGATACAATGTTCTTCTAGAAAAATGAAAAGGCGTTTAAGTCCAAATACCATCAGTGGAAGTACAATACGCACAATGATTCTGCGTCTGACTGTACCAGCTGTATATCTCGGAGAAAACAAAATCCTTGCTATGAGATTGTGCACCCACTCAGGGATGACACGATGCCGCCGCACAAGGAATAAAAACATACCAAGGAGTGGGCTTCGCTGCATTTATTTTCAATTTATTTTAACCTTATCCTGAAATGGACTTTGGGCTTATTTTTTACAGCAATGACTTTAGATATTGATAAATATTGCTCAGAGAAGTTGTGGATGCCCTGTCCCTGGATGCTTCATCCCTGGAAGTGTTCAAGGTCAGGCTGGATAGGGCTTTGAGCAAGTGAAAAGATGTCCCTGCCCACGGCAAAGGGTTGGACTAGATGATCTTTAAAGGTTCCTTCAACCCAGACCATTCTATGATTAGGCAGCATTAATCTTGAAAAGCAAAGGCTATAGAAAAAATACTGTATAAAAAACAATGCTTGCAACATGACGACTGCCAGAATAATAACACGCGGAAGCAAACTTGAAAAAAACCCCACCATACCTGGCTTGAGAAAAATAATTGAATGCTTAAAGTCCTTTAAACATTGAAAGTGACCTGCAGATTTCACTAGAAACACTCTGAAGAAGACAGATAACGAGGCACTGCCACTGTTCAACCCTCACCAGGATGTAATCTATAATCCAGTATGTTTTTCTGAAATGTAACATTTCAAGGCCTATCAGACATATGATAATTCACACGCAGGACAGCAGATTTCCTATATTGTTGAATCACACATTTAGAAAGAGAGCAGGAGGGAGAATCTGTAAATATGGTGAAAACACAAGTTGTTTAGGATACCGGGAAAAATCTGAAATGCACAACATTTTCTCCTCCGCCTCCTTCTCACACAAGGAGGATTACAGTGAGAAGGCAAAATTAAGTAATTTTTAATAGCCTAAGCAGGTGTTGTGGAGACAGAAGAAGGGCAGCAGTAAACAATTTTATATTTCACAGGTTTTAAGAGAAGATAAACTTAATATTAGTTCCTTTTTTTTTTTTTTTTAATAGGAACAAGGTTAAATACATTTAAGAGGTACAAGATTTAACAGAATATGGACTACAGCACTGGGCAATTGAAATCCAGCCACCCTTAATGACTGATACTAATCAGATTTTACTATTACTGCAACACACAAAAGATTTCAGCTCCCTCCTGGACAAAGTGTACAGCTGAACAGAAAGAAAGAGGACTGATTCTCTTTCAGGATTTGCCCCCAGCTGTTTATAAGAAAGCCTGGTTTAGGGAATATTTGAACCTACTCTGGACGTGTTTCGCAGAAAAGCGAGGACCGTTTCTATGGGTGGGAGAAGTCCCCTGAGGTTACTGCCTAGGAGGAAGGGATGGGTCCCTCTGGGATGCAGGAGCAAGTGCTGCTGGGGAAGCTGGATGCGCTGCCGAAGGCATGAAGGACAGGGGACATCCCCATCACAGCACAGTGTGATTGATGGTCCTGGGAACTCCTGGGTTTGCGGGCTCTGCGTGGCAGCAGTTCCTGCACAGGGACTGCAGAAAGACGGGATGCAAACCCACATGAAGGTGAGCATCATTTCATCCCCCGGCTGTGCACGGTGTTCTCCTCAGTATCGTTTTTTCTTTTTTCAAACAAACAAAAAACCCACACATGTACGCACTCTGCTGCAACCACTTTTCTTGCTTGAAAGCAACAGTTTGAGGAGCACAAAGAAGAAAATCATGAAAACACATGGTTCCCAAGAAACAACACTGTATTACTTTTCAGAACTTTTAGGAACAAAAACTTTCCACGCTTTTTGTTCATTTTGTAAAATACCAGCCCCCTCCCCACCTCCTAGATGAGACGCTACGTTTGGGAAAGTGTGCGCCATGATGTAAGAGGTGGGTTTTCTCACACAAGACACACAGAGCACTGTGCTGGTTATTACTGACGTCCCTCCAGCCGATGCAAACCCTAACTGGTGCTGAACACAATGTCCCCAACCCTCAGAACATCAATGGCCATGGTGGGCATTCAGCACCTCCGAAAAGAAAAAAAAAAAAAAAAAAAGCAAGCAATGATTAGGCTCAGCGGGCCAGTCCTACACAAAAAATTTTGTGCAAGAAAGGACAAGTCAAATGGTCCCAAGGAAAAACAGTCAAACACATCCTTCCCGTTGGATCAGGAAGCTCGATACAGCGCCGGGGCTCCAAACAAGTCCTGGTTAGACGGTCACATCAGCCTCAGCCTACCCAAGGCCAAGGCAGCAGTTACACAATGGCACAAACAAAACGTCGTATTCATGAGGGACTGGATCCCCAGCTGACAAAGACTTCCTTTTGTAACTTCTTTTTGAAGTTTTTCGTCTGAAATTTGTGCTAGAAGTACCTTCTAGAGCCTGACTGACCACGCCATCGCCACCCCACCGGGCATGGCTTGATCATCCAACAGCGTTTCTAAACAAAGAAGTCATCAGACCTTGGAGTTTTATGCTATTATCATCATTATTAGCAGAATGTTCAAGAAATGTTTTCTTCTCTCCACTCCCCTTTTCCCAACTGTTACATTCAGGACAAGACATTCTATACAGACCTAAGACATATGTTTCAGGCACTGTTGCAGAGCCACAACTTGCGAGACTAACTTCAGTGTTTTTCTAAGATTTTAGGACTACAGTTAAGATTTGCTTCTCCTCAAGATGAATCTCCTCAACATTTCAAACAACTTCTTGATTTCAATCCCTAGCAACTTAATTTACTGAAGAAAAATCAGTTTCATAGGCTTAGCAGCAAAGACACTTAAGAATAATTTTACATGTGTTATATGTAATTTAACAAACTTTATTTCCTGCCCCCTCCCCCAATACAATGTTGTAATCCAATGAGTACAATTTTCTTCGTAAGAAACCTGAAAACATTTCTCTCCCTCTCCCATCCCCATTTCAAGATTTATTTGACATCAATCCATGGCAGCAGAGTAAAAGTGTATGTTGAGAAGGATACTAAGACACAGACACAGGAGAGGCTGGTCAACTTTACAGTTTCATTTAATATCAAAAGTTAGGAATGCATAGTCTAAAGAGTAAGTATCGGAATATACATGCAAAAAATAAGCTTTCTGGTGCAGATAATAAAGCTGGTTGGTTTGTTTCAGCCTTCAGAGCTGCAGAGGCAGTAGGGATCCATACTTTAACACGCAATGAAAGGGGTTTTGGAAACTTCAAAAAAGCTTAGCAAAAAGACCGTAATACTACAGGAGTCTGATCTTCACTAAGCTAGGGAACAAACCAATTAATAAGCATTTAGAAATTAAGGAATTAGGTGATGCAAATTAATTTAACAAAGTAGCAACCATAGGAATTCTGTCAGCTTCCTTTGGCTTTGGCTGAGTAATTAATTCTTCTTTTTTTTTTTTTCTTCTCCTTCTTAATTAAAACCAGAGACAGTGCCAGCATCAGCGTGTGCATATTAACACATGGGCACGCACTGATAGCTCTGCTTTAGCAGCTGCAACCTCTAAGCAATAATACACCACTGGCAAACTGGACCAAAGATACAGCTGTATTCTTCTTCTTTTTTTCTCCCAAACCTCCTAACTTTCATTAGTGCTTAATTCATTTGGGTCTACTGTTGGTTGAAAGGGAAGGCTCGCAGGAAGCAGCCCCTGCTAAAAAGGCCCACGCTAGAAGGATGCGAAGGCTGAGCTTGCGGTGTCGACCACCGAGCGACCCACGGGCAGGACCAACCCTTCCCTCGGCAGGGCCTCGCTTTGCCCCCGGTAACCCACTCACCACAAGCGCCTCCCTCTACATAAGTTCGGGAACAGAAGCTGCCACTTTCCATCGACGCCCCATTCCCTCCACCAAAGGGGGAAGAGGACCAAGACCCCGAGCTACAAGAGCTAAAAGCGCATCACTTTATCCCAAGGGCCCACAGGATTCCCTCATGCTCCCGCCGGGACGCTGACGCCCGGCACACGGCCGTCCCCAACGCTTCCCACCTTGACGAGACACCTCCGCTCTCCTCCCCGCTCCCCCAACCCAGTCCCATCCTCACCCGCACCGCGTTTCGACCCCCGGCATAACCCTCACCGCCCCCCAGCCGACCCGCGCCGGGCGCGGAGGGGCCGAGCGGGACCCCCCCGGCCCCGCCGAGGGGCGACACCGCCTCCCTCCCCAGCGCCGGCTCCCAGCCCCGCGGGGAAACCCGGCACCCCCCGCCCCGACCCCCGCCCCGGCACGGCCTCCCCCGCTTCCTCAGCTTCAGCGGGACCGGGGGGGAGCGGACACACTCCGGGGCCGGCTGCCTACAACCGCCTCCAATAAACTGTAGCTCCGTGACTCTGTACTAGTACAGATTAATAATAATTTATTTTTAAAGAAAGGGAGCGCGCCGCAGCTGGCGAGGTCCCGTTGCCCCCCGCCCGCTGGCCAGGAGCCCCCCCGCTCCCGCCCGAGTCCCTGGGGTGGCAGCGGCCCCGGCCCCAGCGGGGCGAAGGGGCGGCCGCCCCCGGACCCGCTCAACAGGCTGTTGCCCCCCGCCCTCCCTGGGCCGGGACCGCCGCCACCCCCGGGGCTGCCCCGCACCTGCCCCCGGCTCCCACCCTCCCCGGAGCGGGGGCTCCCCGGCAGCCCGGCTCGCTTACCCATGGCTGGCTCTCGTCGGCCGGGCGGTGCTGGGGGGAGCAGGGGCAGGGGCTCGCTCTACCGGGCTGGGCTGGGCGGGAGGCGCGGCGGAGAGCAGCGGCGGCGGCTCGCACACTGGCGGGCTCCGCTCGCCTCCGGCGGCTGCGGCGCGGCCAGAGGGGCGGGGACGGCCCCGCCTGCCTGCGCCCGCCCGAGGGGCTCCCGGCACGGCACGGAACGGCCCGGCCCGGTGCGGGGCAGGGGGGCGGAGCGCCGCCCCGCGGCCGGCCGGGCTTGGAGCTTGGGTGACCCCGAAACGGGGACTTGTTTTCTTATTTTGGCTCCTATTTGCTCGCCCTCAAACGGCTTCCAGCGCCCCGCGGCCGGGCAGGAGCCCTGGTCCCTCTCCCCTTCAGGGCCTGGCGTGGGACATGGGGCTGAGAGCACCCGTGACCTTCAGAGGCGACGGCTTCCTAGTGCTTCTCCCTGACGACGGGAAGGGCGCTGTGTGCCCAAGCATAACGTTGTCTTGTTAATACCTATATTCATGTTCAACACTGTGGTTCTTACCTTCACAGCCTCTCTCCAACCCGTGAATGCTGCTTCGCCGCGTTGCAGAGTGCTGCGGAACCTGGGATGATGATGTTCCAGCCACACAACCTCGTGCCACGGTGCTCTCGCAGTGACTTCTTCGTTTCTTGGAACACTGTGAGAAACGTACCTTAGCTTTTGGGAAAACCAGCGCAGGGGACCCTTGAGAGACTGGTTGGTTTGGGGGGCGTACATGTGGCTTCGCTGCTACGAGCTTACCGGTCTAACCCCTCCATACCTGGACACGTTGGAGGCAAAAAATAATTGTGTCGCACAAGAGCAGACGCAGTTGATGGGTATGGAAGAGACTGTCAAAAGTCAGCTTTTTCAGTTTAGTTGCTTTTTTGAGTTGGACTTTTACCATCAGAGCAATTTGATTGCCTCAGATGCAAAGGCCAGCTCTTTTGCCAGAATAAATGCATCTACAGTGACTAATATCAATCAGATGGTGCTGATTTACGTTAATTGGGTAATTGGCACGCATTTCCCTTGCCTTTGTCACAATAATAGTATCCTAATTTTCTGTTATTTCCATGAAGCATAAGGATATATTTCATCTTCTCCCATGATTGTTAACAAATTGATCTATTAAATTATGTAACCATATTATTCCCCTCTAAATGAGATCAATTGCTTAAGAACACATTAATATAACACAAAGGCAAACGAGTGACAAAAGTGTGAACACTTCGTTTCAGGGAAATTAGTTCGTACTTTCCAATTTCAGGCCCCTGCTCCCAAAGCAGCGTGTGTCTGCGCTCACGTATAAAAGTTGCAAAGTTAAAGCTGTGGTTTGTTTTCCATTAAAAGAAAAATCCCAGTCTCTCGGGCCAAAATCATCGGAGGCTTTCGCATTGATTAGAGAACGTACACGGTTTTCCAGTAAGGACTACAGGCCCAATGCCATGCAAGTGCTGCAGCATCCGGGAGTAAATGCTTCTTCTCTACGAGGCAATAAGTGGATTGATTGAATAAGCCATTTTTTAAAGATAGGAAAAAAAATTCACAGCAAAGCTGATCAGTGGCAAGCTGCTTCCAGTCCCCACTGGGAATTAAAGCAGATGAGCTATGCACCTTTGAAAAATGAGATTAGTGATGGAAATAGCACATGACCCTTAACTAGAGTGGCACTAAATAGCACTGAAATGTGGCGGGAACTGAAGGCAAATGGTAAGAGCACCCCACTATGTGGTGGTGAGGGTATAAATTAATTTCATTTTTTAAAAGAAATTCTTTAGTTAAATTTATGTTCTGTGAAGCTCTTGCAACGCACTGCTTGATTAATATTAGGATCAGCTGAAAAATATGTCCCTGATTCTGACTGCGGTTGCACTTAAGGGTAACTTGCATCTTTGAAATCCGTGGGACCAGTTGCTCAGGGGAAGCTGGTCAACAGGGTCAGTGCTGTCTGGATTTGGGTTCACATACTTGCACGAAAGTATGGGATAGACATTCCTATGGCAGGGCAGAAGGAGTTGTCCGTATTAACATGTATGCAGTGAGAGGAGGGACTCGCTGTCCTTTATTAGCTTTCTGTCATCCTCAGAAATGTTGGTCATTTTTCTTTCCAAAGAGCAAAGAAGAGAACAGCTGTCCAAATATTGGTTATGGCTCAGCAGTCAATGGGGATTTCCACTCACAGAGATACTGAATCTCTGACAAGTGACATCAGAAGTTTTAGTTGTTTAAGCAAAACTACAATACTCAAATGAGGTCAAGGAGGCAGGAATACTTAGCTGGAATTTCTGCTAGGAATAGAAACCAATGGATTTCATTTCAGAACGAAGATGTCTGTAGAAACAGGGACTTCCCTAGTTGGGAAAGGCTTATGACTGGATTCTGGTCCATGCTCTTACTCTTTTATCGAGTACATAATGGAAAAGAGAAAGGCCGGAGCGTGCAGCATTTCAGCAAGTCTTAGTAGCTGAGTGGCTCCTTGCGTGCTGTAGCAGTAGAGTAGTGCAAAGGCCTGCTGTGAGTTACGCTGGAAGCCAGATTGATCCAGACAATCTTGGCACCAAGGGATTATAAAATGACAAAATTTGCAAATTTGATCTGCAAAAGAGGTCATTAGAATTTTGCACTGATTAATGTCATTCATTGTCTATGCTGGGTGCTCGAAGCCTTTTCCATAGCTTGGGTAACACCCTGCAAACATTTCTCTATTTGTCCTGTTACCCTAATACTTGTGTGATGATATCAGGTATTTCAAGAAACACTTTCACTCCCTGCAAGCAATATGCTTGGTGTCTTTCCTAACCTAGCCTGGAGCAGCGCGTTCTTCTAAAGAGGTCATGATTTGCCAGAGAAAATTGAAGCTAAGCTTCAATATCAAGATCTGTCAGGGAGAGGTAAGATGGAAAGGGAGGGTCTCGTCAGTCGTAACTGAGGGCATGGTATCAGTCTGAAACTCCGTATTTCACCATACATTCCACCATTTCCAGCAATCAGCGGTGAAACAGATTTTGAGAGCAAATGAAGGCTGGTTGCGTATAATTCTTCATTTATTTTTTTTTTAGTTTACCAGGTTCCATCTGTCTCCCCACTTCTTCCATCGGAGACCATCCCAGCTCTAAACAAATCCCCGTTTTTCTTTGTGGATGGAACGGTGCGGTAGCTGCTGCTACCTGTTTGCTCATCTCTTTTACACTCCTGCCATCTTTCCTCAGGCGGTCTAACTTGACAGATTGCCCTAGATATGGAAACCTTCCCAATTAAAAGCAGAATCAAAGGCAGTGTTTCCACTTAATGTTTTAGCTTTGACTAAACATTTAGTCACGTTAAAGTTAGTTGTTTAATGATAAGATGTGCTAGTGGCATGCCTGCTTCGGTGGGTTCTCACCTCTCACCGTGCCCTACTGTTGGCTCTATGTGAGCCCCCCTCCCCTGGCTCCCTCTGCTAATACTGAAGCTAAGGTTTAATTCCAAATATTACTTCTTCCGACTACTACACAGGCAGTGCCAGTGGGTAGCAGTCGCTGCCAGTTTCCAGAGGATTAGAGTGAGTGTATAGGATGCCACTCCTACGCTTGATTTTGCAAAAATCCTGCGAACCTCCAAAACCTTATAAAATCAGGGACTTAGAAAACAGCCTCCCTTTGAATGTTAACACAAGTGTATTTTAAATTTAAGGGAATCAGAAGTGATAAAATCTGATTGTAGTTGTAGTGAGTGTTCTCTGTGGCCTTTCTCAAGGGGGTTCATCCATCCTCTCTGTCTTCAGCTTCTGTGATTCCACGTACAGTCGAGGCATGCTGGGGTTTTTCTCTCCCATGTGATCTTCTGTTCAAAGTGGCATTACAGAGGCCATGGTTGTTAAAGAGAAATAAGATGACAATTGGATCACTTTGTACTCTCATCTGCGTGCAAAGAGGTGACCTTTTCGTGTTTTGAACTCAGCATCTCGGTGTAGATTAAGGGGAATGACTCACGCTCTCCTGTGTCGTTTGTACCTTTTATATGAAGCTGATCCTCTTTAGACTCCAACTGCTGCTACCAAAACCCCTTCTCAGTGCTCGCTGCAGAGAGGTGTTTGCAAAGTTCATCCAGCAAAATGCTGAACAAAATCATTCAGATCATCGGTGATGTGTAGTCTGGGGGAAAAGAGAGAAAGGAAAAGATAAAAAATGAGAAGTAATTTGATAGTTTAGCCAGCACGTAGATACTCCTCCTGGAATTCAACATTCAGGTACAACAGTGTAATGAATAAATATTCTTCAAAATCAAAACTGTTTCTTATTACCAAGTAGGTCATATTTCCAGCAACCATTTCTCAATATGTAAATATGAGCAGTGATTGCTTTAGAATAGATATAATTATATATTCAACAGAATGCATAATTTTTCCCAATGAACCATAGTTAATTTTATCTGAAAATTAGTGATTACCATTTTGGTGTTAATTACAGAGTACTAAATACATCTTCAGTGTTAAAAGACAGACTCGTCTCTGTTTCGTATACCCCAAGTCACTTGTGGAATAACCAATGTCACTTTGTGATTTTAAAGATACAAAAAAACTAATTAGAAGATATCATTGAAAATGAAGGATTAATTTTTAGATTAGTATCTCTGGCAACTAAAGAATCATCTTTCACTTAGCTCTACGTGAGGGACCTTACCATAAGAACAGCATTTTGCACTTAGGTGCATGCCTATTCTGTGAGCATCCGTGAGAGATCCGGGTCTGGGGAGATACCAGAAGGAAGGAAAAAGTAATATTAGCTGTTTTTATTCTGGATACACACACTTGCTTCTGTGTCTTTCTCTCTGTGCATGCCACGTAGGTAACCCACACCTGGTAAGAAAACATGTAGGAGATAGTATGAGGTCTGAAAGAGGGTGGATGGTCTCCGTAAAGCATTATACAGAGCAGAAAGCTTGTGAGTGAAAGAATAAACTAACATCTCTAACACCAGATGCCCGTTATACAGGAAAGATACAAGTCAGTATGACCGTATACAGTCCACCTCATTTCATCCTCCCCAATGGATCTGTGGAATGTGGATGAGAAACACTGACAACTCTTTCTCCAAGTGAGAGAGAGAAAAGTCTTATCTCCTGCTATCTGGGTCACGATAAAATGATCCTGGTGAAGGCATTCTTCCACACACCTCATTCTAAAACGTTCAGGCTCAAAAATGCATTTGAGTTTGGTCAGGGATGATGAGTTCAGTCTAGCAGGCTTGGCTATAAACATCTACTGAAGTGCTTTGCTAAGTTCTCGTTATGTCGTGGGCTAGGATCGCGTGGGCTGGAGAGGCCAGCCTGCCTTTAGGAGGAGCTGACTCAAAGGTATGGATTATCCAACATTTTCATTAGTACCAGTGGGGAGACTTGAATGTGGAATAATTTGCAAATGAAGAAACCAGACAGGGGCAAAATGCATACCCAAGGATCATTAGCATTCAACTTCAGAGCAACTTCTGTGGGAGCATATATGTTCTTATTGCAATATCCTGAAAATAACTGCATACATATGTATGTTGGCCCCACCCTCCAGTGGTATCAATAGACTTACGCTAAGTTTTATCTTGAGTTGCAAATTAAGGGAATAGACTTTATTTTAAGAGTGTTGAACACATGGCTGCCATCCAATAACTTCAGTATGGCACCAACCCAAGAAAGTGCTCCAAGGCAGCCTAATCAGGACAGAATTCCTGGCAAAAGTACATTTTGAGACAAGGCCCGCTCTCTTTTTCCAAAGTAGAAAACTCCTTTGATGGGAGGCACAGAGAGCATTTAAGAACATTCTCAGGTGCCTTTTTTTTTCATCTGAAAATCAAGCTCAAAGAGCTGGGAAGGAAAATTGCGGGACTCATTTTAATGCTTTTCCTGATCCAGTTGGGCAATGGAGGCTGAGTAACAGCCAGCTGATTTCATTTTAGTTCTCATTTTTTCACTTCTGTCAATAGGCACAAGCTCATAAATTATTACAGAAGGTTTTAATTCTGCTCTGTAAACACGAATGGTGCGTAAGATTTAAACTGTATCATAAAGCTGAGTTAATTTCTCTCATAATGCGCTACCCAGCTTTAGTTTTCTACCAATATACATTTAAAAATGCTGGTTTGGGTTTTGTGTTGGGGTTTCCCTCCCTCCCCTACACACGCTATGTTGGTTTTTTATGCTTCTGTACTCCTCTCCACGCTTTGCACAGTCCAGTTCTAGCAAACGGCTACACTCCGAGTTGTGGTTTGTGGCAAAAATGTAACGTGTTGGAAAAGAGATGGGAATGACTCAGTAACTCAGCAGCGGTGTCGCTCGCTCGGCGTGCCCAGGAGTGCAGCAGCATAGTGCAAACAGGCTGCAGAGGATGGGTGTCCTGGGCACTGGGAGTTACGGTGGCTGCTGCAACCCTGCAGGTTCTTCACTGGGAGGTAACAGAAACCCCAGTGGTGCCTCCAGCTCTCCAACAGTAGGCTCCTGGTCTTCCAGTCCCACCATTAAGATGCAGTCAGCCTGCTGGATGCAGCGTTGGGTCCAGGGAGTAAGGGTGCTGTCTGCCTGGTAGGGTACAATAGGGTGAATATCCTCCTGCTGTCCCAGCCAGCTAGTTGGTTGGGATTCATGGATACTATCCAGCGCAGCAGAACCAAGTCGCTGTTTGATGTTACCATTGGTGAGCAGCAAAGTGGGACCCACATGAGAGCATGCTTGAGCTCCTGAGTAAAAGCCGTAAGTGGCACCTCTTCAGACATCGGCATAAGTGCTGCTGTGGAGAGGTTGCTGGCAGGATTTCCAGCATCCCACTTGCTACTCAAGCTGTGTAACTCATGAGGATGACCTTCCTGCTGATGACTGCCAAGAATCTTCTCGCCCAGCAAGTGAATAACTCTTGTCACAACCTGGGGGAATTTGTGTTTGATAGGTGTCAGTGCTCCCTCTGGGAGTTTGGCAAGTTCTGACTCTCTGACTGCGTGTACTGTTGCAGCTCTGTGTTGGTGGGTTAATGCCTCTACCACTCCAATTGAGTCTCCTCATCCATATTCACCTGTCAGGTGCTTTTTTCCATCATCCATGCGTATGACTGAGTGAAGTCAACCATTCAACACAATGTATGTGCAATCTGACTTGTCAGCTTGCCTATAAACAGCTTGTCCAGACTCAATGTCCATCCAATCCAGGGCAAAGTCAATTTGCCTCTAACAAACTGGGGCATTCTCTTACAACAGCATGGGCCACACCGAGAACGATGCTTCGCTGCTCCTGCATTATCTCAGAGAAATGGGACTTGGAAATAGAACGGAATCTGCAGTCTCCATTAGCCTTCATGGTGAAAATCAGTGGTTCCCCAGACAGGGCAGCAAGCTGGCCTATGAGTTCTCCTGGATGGGTAATGAACAGACAGGTGTCCCCCTTTGAGCCTGTCTTCTGTTGGTACCTGTGAAGCATCCCTGAGACCACAAACATTAACATCCTGATCTCCTTGCTTTGATAGCACAGTCCCAGCAGTAATCTGATGCAGCATCACTTTGCCATTCCACAACGAAGGATCATCAAGTTTCATCAAGGTTGAAACATCTTTCTTTGCTGCTTTGACGATGGCATCAATATGTTTGCTATCACAGGAATCTTGCACAGCACTATGATTGAGAACTGCTGAAGGAGTTTCTGTCACTGTCACAGTCTTTTCAATTTTGACTTGCCCACAACAGAACTGCCAGCAGCGTCCTCTGAGCCAAAGCGCACTCTGTCCATGTCCATGTCTGACTTTGCACCACTGGAATTATTAGAAGCCTCTGCAGATCCTGCATAGGGAGGTGAAAAAAGGTTTCTTCTGAGAACATGCTCAGAGTTTTCTGTACCAGAAATCTTCAACGTATCCATTTCCACTGCTTCCCAGCTTTTTCAAACTTTTCTCCAGGATCTTCCTGTGATACATTAGACACTTGTCTTTCTACTGTTTTGCTCGAACTTCCTCCAGATGTTACACTTGCCACAGAGATGAGTGGGATGGCTTGGCTCTGACAATTGAAGAGCTCAGTAGTCAGACCAAGGCAGTTGTGCAAAGCAAGGAATGTCGCTCTCTGCAGCCTTGCCATGGTGATCTGTACCACTCTAACAAGAGTTTCAGGATATTTGTGGAAGACAACTTGAAAGGCACTTGCTGGAAGTCACAACATAATGGACAAAATGGCTGCTCGGGCTGAGACCATTTTATAAGGAGCAGGGTGACCCATGATAACATCAAGAATGCTGAGAAGGCTGGAGACACTGTCTCCTGCCAGCACCTCCTTAACAACCAGTTCTGTTCCATCACTTTCTTGAACGCAAACTTCCAGCTTGCCATCTGGCACAATGTAGATGCTGTTATCCAGCTGCCCAGGATGAAAGATGTATTCACCTTTGTGCAATTGCACAAGAAACGCGTGCTTGCACAGTTCCAGGAAAAGAGGTTTCTCAAAGTGGCCAAGGACCCTAACATTTTAAGCACGTACAGGAATTCCGATAGCAAACAAGAATTCTTTACATCAAATTCAGTCAGATCTGTTAGCTTAACATCTCATTCCCTAGGCTAATAAACATGGTGGTTTTTTTTCTTAAAAAAATCCAAACAGCTATTCTAAACATAAACACTTTCCTCCTATTTTCAGTCCAGACGCTGAATTTTTGCAAACGCATGAGCACAGGATTGAAAATAAAAAAGCAGAACACACTAGTCACCCACATATATCCATGCTCCAATTAGGAGAGATGAAAAAGTAAATAAATGAAAGTGTCAAGTATCTTATGTTAGTAATCATTTTATCTTTCATTTATAGCATTTCTTAAATAAAGATCTCTTTTTTTAAGACTCTTGTTATCTGACTCTTGTTTTCTTGGATATCATGTTCAGCAAGTAGGAAAATAATACCATTCCAAGAGAGGAATGTAATAAAGCTTTTTATTAAAGCTGTACTAAACATAGGCTACTGTCATAGGTGGATTTGGATTCTTACTTTCTGTATATTTTTTTAAAAAATAAAGTTCAGGACAAAGTTGAGTGTCTTAGCTGCCATATAGAACATTAATTCTGGCCTCCCATATTCCAAGGAAATAACTTCTTTGTGTTTAAAAGATAAAAGGGCCACAGGCAAACCAAACATCACATGAACCTGGCAGACAAAATGACCCAGGACCATTAAAGAAGTTATGGAAACTGCAGCTTGGGAAATTATTCCCAAAAGGCAACGGCACTTCTAGCCACCCTTGGGCCTTCCCTGTTTGAAGCCCACCTTGAAAAGGACGCAGAAGTGTGTGCCCCAGCCTTGAAATACTGTGAACGGGCTCCTGCGTATGAAAGCAGCAACGGGACGATGCTGTGATGAGCTTGGAGATGACTTCCCGAAGCCCCAGTGGTAGATGATGGGCAGGAGGAACTGGAGACAACACCCAGCACCGGTCTTCACAGCTGCTGCGTTTCTGCAGAAGAGAGGCTGGAGCAGAGGTGAATGAACCCGGCAAGCTGGCAATGAAGGCACCAAAGCAAGCAGGAGCCAGGAAAAGGTTCAGAGAGGGAGGCAAGGCTCTGGAGGCAAGCCTGCCGAGGGAAATAGGGAGAACAAAACAGGAAGTCAATGGTTCTATTTCAGAAATGAAAAAAACCCGATCTTATTACAGCATTTTAAGGCACCAGCTGCTGCTTCACCTGCAGTTAGATGTAGCCACATCTCTGTGGCAACTGGGTACATGTTCTGGGCTTGTGTCCTTTCTTTCCTATGACTCCCACAGGTTTTGGACCCTACTATTACAGATTTTCAGGCTTAAACATTCCAGTGGTAAAGTTAGAAGCCTGTAGCCATTAAAATAATGAGAGATCCCTAGAGAGAGCAAACACAGCTATGTAGAGAATTTATTAGCAGCAGGAAGAGAAGCCTGTATCAGCACTTTACTGGTGGATAAATCAGTGGTTTTGCTAATGATGTTTCGGTTCTCTTGATTGAATTGGATTTGTAAGAGAGAAATGCAGCTGCAGACTGAATTGCTTTATATGACAAGAGAATAATGAGCAGCCAATCCTCAACACCCAGGGTTTCTGTATATATGGGATAATTTAGCTTCCGTTCTTGTTGTTATTATTTTATATGCAAATGAAATTATCAACACCTTTATCTAATCACTTCCTGGCTCACATTTATTCCAGAGTTTTTGCCTGTTGCAGTGCAAGAGAAATTTCTTTCCCTCGTTTTTAAGCCAGGGTGTAACACTAAATCTTAGTCCTGCTACAGCCTGTGGGAGTTTTGTTATATTATAGATACAACCCTTTCCGAGACATTGGAAGTGAACAGAAAATACTGGAACAGCCTGTGGTTAGGAGAGTGCTATTATTTATTTGGAGATAGGGCCCATTACCTTATGCTGTTATCTGCATGTTACATGTGCTGGGTTTTGCATATTTGGTGTTTACTTAACATGCATATCAGGTTCTTTTAACAGTAGTGTTTTGGAGATGATCTGGCCAAGTGCCCTCATCAGCTTCTTGCTAGGTTGTTCTCTGGGGCTCCAGCCAGTAAATCTCTATGTGTTTTAAGCTCTAAATAGGCTACTGCTCCCCCTCCAAAGGATCATGCTGAGCTGAAGCAATGCCCGCTGGAAAAGTAGAAAATGGGATGCCAGCTGGCAAAGAAGCCTGAAAAGAGAGAAAAAGAGATAAAATCATTCTTAAATTGAGAAAGTGCCGTAGCAACGTCCTCATCTGCTGGATGGGAATAGATCATGGTTGCCTGGTTGATCTTTCAAATGGCTGAGCTCCTAAATTACAGTTACGCCTTGCCGTTGGAGAGATGGAGTTGACAGAGATGTACTGTTGAGACGCACTATAAATTAAACAGATGGATTGTGAAGTCCAGGCTCTGTATCCAGTAATTGTTCCTCCCACTAAGGGAAAGTCTTACAAAAGCGTCCCCCGGTGCTCAACGGGATCATGGTGGTTTCATTCCACTGCGACTTTAGAAAGGCTTTGGCCAATAGTCAGGACAAGTGGGGAAATCTACTGTGGGTGATTGACTGGAGTCTACCCAGAGTGGGGAGAGACGAACCGGCAGCGACATCCTTCCCATGACTTGCACAGCACTGAGGAAGTCCTGTGGTTTAATTAGGAAAAGAGGAGAGACTGATCTTCCTTCAGCCACTGACAGCTCAGGGACAGCAGTGTGGGAAGGATCTTGGCACTTTCTGCTTTCAACGTTTATGGTGCCAGAGGCACTGCCTTTTTTTCTGGTCATCTAGATTAGTCCTTCTCATTTGCTCTGCTGGCTGCTGAGTCTCCGGGCAACATTTCATGTCTGACGTGTGGGAGGCGGAGAGGAGTGTAGGAGCTGAGAGATGAAAGAGCAGCATCAGCCTGCGGAAAAGCGTGTGGTGGGGTGGAGGGATACAAGCTAGGCAGGAACCTTTGTGAAAAAGAAGGTGAGGGAGCAAGAAGAGAGCATAGATGGACTGAAAATGACTGAGGTAGGAGAAACCCTGGAAAAAGCTCAGCTGGATCCTCGGAGATCTAAGTATGACAGACATTGCCAGAAAAATGCATCACAGTGCATATCTATTTAATTCAAGGTAGCTTCGTGGGGATGGCAGTGGGAGAGGCAGTGTAGGCGTTTTTCCTACATTCAATATGCATTCAGATGTTATTTCAAGCCCTGCAAAGTGCAACTGCGACTGCTAAGCCGTTCAACATTTTAAAGGTTGCTCAGTTAAGAAGTACAAAACAAATTCTCAAGTTTTATTTCTGGAAACCAGGAAATGAAAATAATATTGGAAAATCAACAAACCCCAAACAATTTTTTTCGACACTTTTTCTTCACAATTATAATTTTGAGCACCCTATTAGAAAAAAAAAATCTGCATTGTACTTGAGATTCTGTTGTATGCTTTCTAGCATTATAGTGGTTTTACATCATTCCATGCTTCAAAAGCCTGGCATGAAGAAAGTTAGACTAGCAAACAAAATTTTTCAATTACTGTTTTTTAATATGGTGTTTTAAAGTTTCAATAATATAAGCTGTTGGTATGTTTTATTCTAGTAGGATGTAGTGTCTTCTTGGACTGAAGTGAACAATTCTGTTACGCTGACAGCGACTACCACGCTGCAGGCTATGCCTGGAATGACAGTTTCCACAATGTAACACAAGCCACTAGTGCTCTTAATTATTATCAATGTATTTACCACAAAAAAGCTTTAGCCACAGCCATGCCGTAGAAACAGATTTCGCTTTGCTAGACTTGAATAATGCAAGTAACACTGCTAGACTGAAAGAGCTATTGAAGGGAAGAGACTACAGTAAGGCAGCTCTTTTTTCTCCTTCCAAACAAGATTTACCTGCTGTTGACAGGGAAAGCATAGGACATCTTTCTAGAGCAGCTCTGCATAGTAAAACACACTTATGAAGGACAATTAACTGATCTCTTTAAAAGTTCTCAATAGAAGCACTTTTGCACTCTGGAGATAACATGTTTATGCTCTCACACTTGAGCTGTAGATGACCTGAAGAGGGACCTGCTCAACAGAACAACAAAGGAGGGAGCACCGAGCACTTATTTTTTCAGTCATTTTCTCCATTTTCTTTGCTGGTAGAGGAGAGCAGTTCTGGAGTAAGCTCTTTCTGTAGCACAATGCAGCTGTTCTTTCTGGTGCGTCCCTGAAATTAATTCATCATCTGACATTTATGAGATCACGGCCTGTTGCCATGGCACCCAGCCATGTCACACATATCATGCACGCAGCATCACTGCCTTCAGAGGAAGAGCAAGCCTTGAAATGGGCAGTATGGTTTGCGTGTTCTGAGTTCAATGGCCAGCAAAAAAAAGATAACATAACGAAGGCCACAGGACTGGTATATAATGATAAAAACAGCCACCGTGAGTGCTGGCCAGCTGCAGGGTTTCTTGGAGGAGGTACCAAGGAAGGACTCTGTGTGTGCCCCTAGAACACCCAGGGTGGTGACACCAAAACAGGACCACAAACCATCTGTGGCACTGCTGGCACACAGCTCTGTGGCAGAGCAATACAAATGGAAATGTCATCTTATGCTCAGGAAGACTCAATATAACAACTACTTTCTTGGCCGTAGCGCAGGATGATCTGGCATTACTGGAAATCCTTAATTCAACAACAGACAGACAGAAAACTGTGAAGAAGTCATGAATATTACTAACTTCCCAGATGTAATAATTATGTAATGCCTGTTATTTTTTTGCTTTTGGTTTACAGTCCATTTCAGATTTATATTCTGCAGCCATGCAAGGATTATTCTGCTTGGAGCAACTCATCAAACTTCGTTTTTCGAGTGCATTGCAGCATAACTGGCTGAAGTTTTAGCTCAACCTCACCACTTTGCATGAAAGGAGGATAGTGGGATGGGAGCCTTTGGTTATTACTCAACCATTTCATGGAATATGCTACAGACCAGAAGTGTGGCCTTTGATGAATTATTTCTTAAGTAAAAACATACTTCAAGCCTCTACTTCTGTCACAACAGCAACTCCTTTCTTTCTGTCCAGGGGGAGGATATTACAAAACCCCAGGATACCCTGCATTTACATTTTTGGAGCTCTCCAACAAAGGACAACTTAAACTTGTGGCAGTCTTGATATTTTATTATGCTTCGCAAGCAAGAAGCAGGCCATGCAGCCTTAACTAGCAGAAGTGGGGGTGACAGGAAATGGAATTTGCTTTAAAGTGGAGCCTAATTAGTTTCTGAAATCTATCAGACAATGTGGTTGCCGGAGGTAGCAAAAACTAGACATGATGACCCAGGAGATCTTTTCCTGTCCAATGCAAAGGATGGGAATAAGACTTAGCTATGTGAGAATCAAAATTAATGAAATACAAGGCACGTACTTTTTCTTGTACATGTCTAGACCAAAAGAGCTGACCGAATCTTGGGCCTCCAACTCCTGCTACAGTTCATAACAAAGCAAAGGGTATGAACCTGAATAGTGCAGTATCTGCAAACCTGCACACTCAAGACACTAACTTTTACACAGAAAGTAGCGATGAAAAAAACACCATTAGAAATCTTGGGATAAATCCTTCCATAGGTTTGCCCAAAACAAGCATTACTTTCTGTGTTCAGCAAGGAAAATAAACGCATGCTTTTCTAGATGTTTCATAATAGAGAAAGCTGGTTAACATGCCTGATGAAAGAAATGCAAAGGGATTGTTTTTATACCAAAGCAGGAAAAATTCTTGAAGGCTCCGTGTACTATGAAAATGTGCTCATACGTTCCTCTTCTAATGGTAGCAACATTGCCTTACAAATGCTTATGCCCGTGGAGTTTGCCACCTTTAGACCTGCTTGTCCGATTGCACAAACAAGTGCTTCCCTTAATCCTTTTCACAACAAACAAACTGGGTTACATTAAACAGCTTAACAGTAGGGCTCTTCCAGCTCAACTCCTTTTGACTTACATCGAGGGAGTGACCACGCAATCAAGAGCTGCTGGCAGACCTCGATGGAAGTAAACTTTGGCAGAGTTGAGCCACAGGAGTGATTTCTGTACCTAGGAAAAAGGATGCATGGGATAGCCAAAAGCTGAACCTCAGGACTGATATTTCAATCCTGATCTTTAATATAAGCATATGGAAAGATTCTAAAAATCACTATAAACAGATCAGCAGTCTAGTTAGCTTCCTACCTTCTTATGCCATCACCCAATGGCAGCTGTCTAGAGGACAGTATAAGAAAATTCCATGAATAAAGCAATATTTTGTTACCCCTTCCCAGCTTCCAGTAAGGTGCAGCTTAGGGACATCCCAAGACGGTGGTATAACTTAATTTTTAACAGCCACTGATAGACTTTTGCCTCACATGTTTATTGAACCCAGATTTTGGGTTTTAAAGCAAAGTCTAAAAATTAAAAAGGTCCACTTTGAACTCCATTTGGAAAAAATCCCTCCCAATCCTTTCCACTTTTGTCATCCCTTCCTCCAAAGGTATTTCTTTGGGACGGCTGTAAACAATAGTCATGGGGATAGCAGTTTTGTGTATTTTGGCTTTTCAAAAGCCTTTGTAGGCAAAAGATCTCAGCGTAGTTTAGCGAACCAGCAGTGGTATTGCCATCATTACGCTGAAAAGTATTTTCTTTTCAAAAAATACGTATGTTCTCACTTACTCTGTGTGGTTGCTTTCTTAGAAGAAAATGATTTGTGATTAAAGGGGAAAAAATCCTTCTGTGACTCTGTAATTAATGGAATCCATGCAGAGAGAATCTCGATTACACACTCAAGGCTCAAGACGAGCAAGTCTTTCTCCACTTTTGGTCAAGCAAGACTTCTGCGCTGCTCCTGCCCTGCAGAAATTAATAGTTGAGGCTGATGCATGTGTGCTCACCTACGTCAAAGAAAGGACTGAGTCCAAGCAATTCTTCAGCTATGATAGCCAGGTCTCTAAGAGAATTCCTGGATAGCAATATCACAGTCTATCACCTACCCACCCAGAGCTCCACTGCACATGTCTCTGAGTACCAGCTCAGCAATTCCAGCTGTGTAAGAATATATGAAGGGATGTGAGGCTCAAACTTCATAGTCTGGCTATAACCACCCTTCAGGAGCAGCTGAGACTCCCTCACGGGCTGCTATTCTACCTAAGAGAAAACCCGTAAGAATTTCTTTCCTTTGGACTATCCAGGCAGGATCACAGGAGACAACAGAGCAGGTTAGACAGGGTAGACGGCTGACAAATTAGCACACAAACATGAAAACAGAATTTTCTCACAGCTTGAATGTATTATTTATCAAGTAGTATATTCCCCAGTAACTTATGCTTTTAAGAAACCAGAAGGAAAACAGGGTTCTGGATACTTCCTTTTGACAGACTGTATTTCACATTTTGGGCAATAATCTTGGCCCCACTGTAATTCTTTCAGCCAAAATATTCAGATCAGCATGCCAAAAAAATCATACTCAAAAATCCAAATTTAAGCAGCTGAATCAAAGTGTCGTACTGTTCTCAATTTCAATGCAAAGAAAGAGTTGGACTCCTGTTAATGCAACAAGAGATGAAGATGCCTATATTTGAAATGTATTTCATATAATGAATGAGTGAGAAGCTTTTGCAAAGAGAAAAAGACATGAGCGAACAAATCCATTTGGATTATATACGTGTTTATCCTTCACAAAGGCTGTTATGGATTTTAGGTTGCTTTTTATTAAAGCTTCTTCTAAGTATGAGATGCTTGCAGCTAGCCATTATACAAGACTACCATCAAAAATGATGAATACTTACCAATAAGGTCGACTAAAAGAAAAGTTATACTCATTAAAATTGTTTAATCTCTTCTCAGTTTGCCTATGTACACAGGCATACTAAACTGTCAGCTGCTTTATGGGGAAATAATTCTAAAAGGACGAGTGTTCTTGACAATGTCACCAATGCATAAGAGTAAGCAGTTTTTCTTTCAGCAGGAAACAGGGAGGTCATTGCTTCATATGTATGTTAAATTTGTACTGTACCAGTTCTGAAAGTTTTCAAAATTTCTTTTAAGAATGCTTTCAATAGAAATGATAATTTTTCTCCAGTCTTCAAAGTGTCTTCAACCAATCACAAACTCTTCTTCTGAACATGAGGCTGATTTGCGTATTTGCATGTAGCAAATGAGGAAACTAGTTCCTGAAATTAAGACATGTTTGTATGACAACTTGTACTTGCAACTTCAGGGTGTAATTCCTTCTACTGGAGCTCGGAAAAGCTCAGGAGAAACAGCACCACCAGGAAGTGAAGAATTCCCTTTGGGCAGAACTGTACAAGCAGTTGCCGTAACTGAAAGCAAAGATGCAACGTTCTGGACAAAGAATAATCAAGTCTACAGCATCACAGTCATGTTCTAATCAAGAGGCTGGCATAACGTTGTATTTGGGGGGGGGGGGGGAGTCTACATGGTCCCATGATTAAGGATTGCAGCATAATACGTATGTGCAAGAAAGGTGAATGTTACAGATATTTTGACTGAAGAGCCATTTTTGAGTTGCGGTCACGTTGCTTCCATGATTACATGTTTTTATGTGAGATATTCCTTAGAAAGTAAAATGAAAAGTAAAAGAAGTGTCAATCTCCAAGTTCCACTGAACTACCAGCAAAATGGGACATCTGGTCGATTACCAGCAACAGCCCAACCCCTGAAATTCAGGAGCAGTATAGAGATTATTTGGCAGCAACTCCTAAGCGTGCAGTAGTGTATTCCTCCCTCTCAGGCCTTAGTACACAGTTCCTGGGGAACATTTCACCCAGTTCTCTCTACTTCCAACCTCATGAAGCATATCAAACCCTCCTAGAAATAGTTAAAAGAACCAAAGGCAAGGAAATTGCTTTTATGTTTTATCTGAAGTAGGAAAGGAACTGAACGTGTATCTCATATGAGTCTTTTACAAATACTTTTGGAGACCAGAATTTCTACTTCTGCTAGAAGAACCAGTTCTATGCAGAAACAACCACAGCAAAAACTGGGAATTGGGCTGAAAAGTAAGAACAGCCCCATCCTACCCATCCTTTCTTTCATCTGTACTGAACTGCACAGGGGAGACACCATCACCACACTGGAAACATTTCAAATAGGAACAGAGAGATCTATGCACGTTAATCTCGGACAGGGTTTTCCCCCAGCAGGTGCACCAGCCCTCCCATTCATTTCGTACCATACCCTGCAAGTGTGGTATTGACTGGCATTCATGTGAAAGTCCTGTCAACACTCTTCATGCTTCTCAATATGTTTAAACTGTCCTTGCTTTAAGTTCAACATTCCTTAAACGATATAGTAGCTAAAAGAAAACTTTAGCATCTGAGAACTGGAATGCTGAAGTATGGAAGTTTGTTTATAAAAAAATAAGAATAAATTACAAGATGTTATAAAGAGAATTTATTTGGTTGACAAAAGGAAACCCAAACAAAACACTGAATTTCTGACAAAACCTGCCAAAAACAAGAGCGAAGACGAATGCAGGACTACTCATAACCCTTTTCCCTCTCCTGTCTCACACAAATTTTTCAGATTAATCACACCAGTAGTAAGTCTTGGAGACGGGGGCCTTTTACTTTCAGTGTTCAATTTAACTCCATCTCATCACATCTAAAGTGAAGGAGATGGAACTGAAATTAAAATGCTGCTTTGAACAAAACATAGTACTACTAGCAAAAGCAAAGATGTTCCAAACTGCACTGCAGACTTGCTTTGGTGCAGCTGGCTGCTGCAGAGGGCATAGCAACAAAGCTATAGTATTACAAACTGCACATGCTACAGAGATACACTAGACACAATAGACATGAACTGAAGTCAGAATTCTAGTTGTGACCTTCCTCTATTGCCAAAAACGCACATGAATGTTTATCGCAAAATGGCCTGGCACAGAAATGCTGCTTAATCCAAACTATAGGCCTTCAGCACACAATGATACGTAGCAGGAAGTCCTTGGAAGTGTTCAGGGTACCATTTTCTAAGGAGTCACCAGTATTAAGGGGCCAATTCTGCCTCTCTTACACAGACCACTTGTGTGCCTCACTCTACCTGGTCAGCTGTTAGTGCGGCAAGAACAACTGACCCATAGTAAAGAGTGACAGAAGTGGAGCCAAACAGCCCCTGCAGATGGATGAGTACACACAGAGGCACATCTAACTTGCCTGTGATTAAGCTTTGTGCATGTAATACGCAGGTGGGCATTGGAAAGCTGCACCTAAAATAAACATAGGCCTCAGGGCTATGTGGCTTCCACACCTCCATATATGGCATACAGACATACCCTTTGTCTGTCAGACTAATACGTCTTTTTTAGAGCTTCAAACCAATTAGATGCTTTTTATTAGAATAGCAAAAATCACTGTAGGCATTGGCCCCCAGAGTGCTCTGTCCTCTTAAGTTTCTCTTCTGCTAAAGTGATCTATAACAGACAGGGCCACATCAGACTTCTTCCCCACTCCCCCCACCTCCTTCATTAAAACATTTTTCTATGTAATTTTGCTTCAGAGTCGAACTCCTGCCAGAGAAGTATCAGTCTGGAAGAAAAACTTCCTGCTTTATTACAAACCTTTGAAATAGAATTCAAATGGCTGGGCTACAGTAATTTGATATGTTGTATCTTGGCCAGTGGGCTCCCAGTTCTCAAAAAAAAATCAAAGGTTAGCAGACATAACACTTCGAGCTGTGCTGTGTTAGAAAGGATCCAAATGCTACTATGTTAAATAAGACTGAAAAATGGGACTACTCTATTTCCTAAATGGGAAGGGCAGACAGTTCGTATAGTCTTTTTGGCATTACTTTGTCTTCCCAGTTCACTGAGTACAGACACTGTTATGTTTCTTGCAAGCATGGCTCAAGGCAAGCGGGTATAAACTGAGTGAAAAAGGTTTGATATTTCTGTCCCTCCTCCTCCTACTTGACAACTGTATGTAGGTAGACTGGACTGTGACCATCGCTGACAGTGTAAAAGGAACACAGGGCAAAGAAACATGCTGCCCCTGCTGGCCTCAGCCCCTAAGCCCAACCAAAGCCACAATTTGCAGTTTGTTCTTTCAGCAGCACAACCTGACTGAGGCACCCGTCCCTACAGCTCAGTGCCAGGTCAGAGCGCAGTCCAGGTACTCACAGCTTAAGGGGAATAATGGGCCAGTATTTGGGCTGCTTTTTGTCACAGTTTCTATCAAAGATAAGCTGCATGGCAGCCTCCATTGCCTGGATTTTGGCAGCTTCAGCACCATACAGTTTCTTCATTTCTGCCATGCGCCTCTCCCCAGGTCTTTCTGCAGGCGGCTCCACAGAACGCCCCGTCCTTTTGTGAAGGTCTTGATCAGCCTCCACGTACTGGTGCTCAGCTTCCAGCTGCTGCTGTCTCCCTACACAAATAAACCACAAGAGATGTAAATTACTGAGCCATCAACCAACCATGTTTTATTTTAACTTTTTAAATATTACATATTCAAATTTGCACTGGGTCTAGGCAGCCACCATCCACATATTCTAGGTACAACCAGCTTCTTCAACTTACAAAACAAATCACATATTATTTATCCTGCTGTGCTCATTATGCATAATGACAAATTCCTACTAAACAGCGCAAAAAAGACAGGCTGGTAGAAGTGGGGAGAAGGGAAGACAACCCTGGAATTGAATCCTAAAACTGTAGAAAACCTCTGTATTTGTAAAAACAAGTAAAAATCAGCATTACTTCATTTCTCCCCAACATACACATGCTCTGAAAAGGAAAAAAAAAAAACCAAACGAAAAACCCAACTCCTCCCTCCCCCACCATCCCCCTGCCAAAACCAAACACCAAAGAGGAGAGTTGTTTCCAAAGTAATGACTTAGCAGCTGAGATAAGGAAACAATGCACTGGACAATGCAACTTTAGATGAACCATAGCCAAGAGAAAATGTAATCAGTTACTACTCTATGAAAATGAACACATTGGTCATGTGAGTGTCTGTCAGCCATGAAGTGCATCCAATGAAACACAGCTGTAAGCATTGCGTTTATCTAAACTAGACAACCCCATCCATTTCTCAAGACTTGCAAAGTTCAAAACTGACAGCCTTACTGCTATTGCTTTGAAGACAAACCAAAACAGTACCCAACATAAATCCCTGCACCACATCTTTTAAACAGGATTTAAAACAGTTCAGAGGGGTGAAACATTTGGACCAATTTGTCATCAAAAATCCTCTTTGGTAAGCCTAATTGGGAAGCAAGAACTTGATTTTGCATGCCCAAACATACTTCCACTTCCTGGGTGCCCCCCGATGGATAATAATGCTCTATGCAGTTAAAACAGTAAAGTGCTATACAGGACTCCCCTCTTATGGGGATATTTCTAGAGGACGAAGAAAATCATCTGGCAGTTGTTGAGCTCCTTCACCTACCAATAACAAATGACAGTTCTTAAAATCACATCACAGAAACAGTTCACTACTAATTTTTTTTTTTTTTTTTTTAAAGCATCAAGAGGGACAGAGTGTCCACAGGTCAGGATGCATTAGTCACATACAGGACATGCTTCTCAGTGTTTGGTGCCATTACCTCTTCCCTCCTTCCCCTGAAACAGAGATTTAGCTTCCACAAAACACATGACATCTGCAAACCCTAACCCAAAGTTAAGTATCCTGACATATCTGTGTCAAACATCTGCAGTTTATTTTTACACTGGAAAGTAACTGTACAGAGCAGCCAACTGACTGTCTGTCAGCCTTACTAAATGAATTATCCCCTGTACCTCATTCACAGAAAACAGATATTTTAAACACTAATCAGAAACTTCAGTTCTGGCATCTGTTTGCCAGGGACACAGAAGGTTTTTCTTCTGTCATTTCAAACACCATCCACAGTTTTGTGTTGATAGTCGAAGGGTGGGAGTGCTTGATGGGCTATTAGCAATCTATTCCAGAGAGCCATTTCACTTTCTGTAATTTTGCTTTAAGGGCACACCCCTGAAGTGGGCTGCACTGCCAGAATTCATGAGGAAACATATATTAGAGTCCATATGTGTTTTTGGAAGAGTCAGATTTATTTGGTGTGAGGCCATTTTAACCAGAAGGTCTGAATTAAAAGAACTAACACTGCCTAGTGGGCCCAGCAGTATGAGGACAGGCTATAGCACCCAGGCTGTGACTGCATTTGCATCGCATGGAAACAAACTTCTCGGGACACCGGACTGCCCAGAACTAGGTAACATGCTTTTAAGCATGAACTCGATGCAAATTACACTGAATAGGGTTAGTCAGCAAACAAAAATCTATGCTGGAAAAACAACATCTCCCAATGGAGGTTACACAGCAAAACTCTGGCAGGGCAATGAATCAGATCTGTATTTGTTGACTATCTTGTGCCACAAAGACAATTCCTGGTACTTCTGTATTGCCCATGGAAATTTTTTATTCATTACTTCTGTAGCTGCATGCTAAAGGCAGCTGCTTCCACGCTTGCTTGCTGTAGAATGCTCTCTGGTTGCTCATTGCACACAATAACACTTAAGAAAAATTAATTTCTCTGGAGATAGATAACGAATTCTTCTGTTTGGAAATTACGTGGGTCTCTAGCAGAAGCTTTTTGATGTATGAGTAGATTACAGTTTAGCATGCATCAATCTCCATTTTGTAGCACAGAGTAGTTCATAAACCCGCAGAGCCTAATGTTAGCAATCAAAGTAATAATAACAATTTAAATTCCACTCTCAAAATTACCTAACAAACGTCTGGAATATATATTTTACTTTACACTAATCAGATATATTGCCCTTAACTTTCTAACCTGACTTGTACTATTCCATAGCTACTGGTTAAAAAATTCCCACAGCAAATTACAGAGTCTCAGACACATAAATCAGTTCTACAGAGTCCAGCAGAGGCTGGGGGCAGAAATCTGCTACAGGGACCCACAGCTTTTTGTACCAAAGGCATAGAACATGGCAGCTGTGCTGGTAATACCGCTGTAGCTGCACAGAATATGTTGCAGTTTCAAATCAGTTATTTGTGGAGAGATACTACCATGACAAACTCCACTGTCAGTGATGGCACTATTTGCTGTCATGGAAAATCAAGGAAAGAGAACCCATGGAAATAAATGGGTAGGTAAACTACTGGAAAGCAGTGTTTCCAACTAAACACAGAGATAAGAAACAGATGACAGCAGAAAGTTTTGTCCTGTTGAGATGCATGCTAAACTTTCTTTTGTGAGGCAGGGACAGTACTACTGTTCTTATTTCCAGCAGTCTGGGTTCTTTCCATTACCTCAAAATTTACTTTAAAAAAATAGAAAGCAGTGCAACTTGAGCTAAATGTGCAACTATGTCTTCATCAAAAAGATGACAAGCATCTGACAATGGAAAAAAACAAACAAAGAAAAAAATATAAACTTTCTATAACCCTAAACCTGCAGGGGCAGAGAAATCCTCTGAAGCAAGCACCCAATATTCATCCATAAATTAGGCAGCAAGGTTTATCAAAACACTAATTCTCAGCCTGCAGTAATGAAGTTCCTCAGCTCATTCTCAAATCAGAGTTTCACACTCCGAATTCGCAAGTCATTGTGCTGCCAACTTATAAATATAAAACAAATAATTCTTACACAATTCTAAGTAGTTCCTCCTTCCACTTCACACAGACTAAAATAAATGTGCTTTCTTTTACAGCACTCAGCTTCCACTACTGGCAAGCTTCCCCCAGTCGTGGAACAGTATTTTGCAAATATTCACAAGGTGGGCAGGCAGCTGCAGTGGTGGTTAGCTCCTGCACAAAGGAAAAGCGTTGCTGACATTTTCCTAATTGGTCGGTTCCATTTCTTCCCAAAGATGCTCTTCCTCTCTTGAAGCTCTTTTCAGAATCATCTTATTCCTACCAAGTCCAGTTCTTCTGGGAAGTCATTATTACCTGGCCAAAAACAGTTGAGACATCTTTTTCCAAACACAGAAAATAGCCTTTTTTCTTCATCTTTTAGTAATACTGAGATCTCTGCCTAACTCATACCGCATCCTGAGACATCATCAGTGATTCCAGCCCTTTTGAAAGAAAGTTTTGGGTTGCTGTTCCCAGTCTCCTTTTCTGTTTCCCCCACCTTTTATGGATGACTTTTCAGCTAGTATACCCCAGATTAAAAGAAAAGTGAACAAATACAACTACTTCCACCCTCAGGGACTGCCAAAAGCAAGATAAACAGTAACTAGTACCATAGCTATTCACTGCATTTGGGGCTTCATATGCACACAAACGCCCTCTTACATACTTTCAAGAAAACCATGACCTAAGCCCTTCAAGATGTAAGCTATTTTCCCCACAGGCCCTTAAAAACTCAGATGTCTTGTTTCTTTTACTTTATAAAAACGAGAACGTCATATACTTTCCATAAGTTTGATCTACTTTTCTCTTCTCTCTGTAATATCCTTTCAGAAGCTTAAGTAGTAATAAAAAAAATAAAAAAAGTTCCTCTCTGGAATTCATCCTTTTTCTTATTAAAAGGAAAAAAAACCAAAACAAGGAAAAAAACAACCTCAAAACCAAAACCCAAATAAATTTCCTTATTTGGAGAGAAGCCTCCACAGAGAGACTTTTCAACATTAAAAGAACATAAAAGTAAGGAGGGTAATTGTCTGTGTTGGATTTTTAATGAAAGATTCATACCCAGCATTATGTAGTTTCTTGTCCCATTTTTAGCTCTTAATATTTATACATCCAACCCTTAGCTCACTGTAGCCAGTGATCACATCCTTCATGTGCAGTGAACATATGACGATGTTTCTTATACATAGTTCTCCACAGTGCTCTAGGTGCACAGGCTCTGCAGCCTGCCATGTTCCTGGGCTCTACCCCACATAATGGTAGTTACAGCAAGAGACCAAGGGCTTGCTCCCCGTAAGTTTCAAATGGTCTTTACTGACTTTCAGTTTCTTGCTTAGTTTGCACATTATTCTTCTTCAAGGAAATATTACCCTTTCCCTAGCCTTGATCTCTTTTTTCTTTTCCATGATTTCAGACTGACCTATACCCCTGTTCACGTATTCGCCTGCTTATTTCAAATGATGAATGATTTTCTGTTACTGCTGCATGTGCACTTTCTGAGCTTTCTCATCTTGTCTTAAATGCTACCTGAGCTAATCCTGAGCAGCCCACACTAACAGAGTTAAGAACACTACCGATTTCTACTGATTAAGAACTCCTAGTTCTCTCTTTGAATGCCACTTCCCACAAGCCTATCTGCTGTGTTAAATATTCTGCCCACACAGGCTTCTCAATGCAAAATGCCAGCTTCTTCATCTCCCTAGAAAAGCTAAGTACCTTTACCATAAACTTACGTATGAATTTTTCTGAAGTGACAGCATCAGACCATTTTATTGGTTTCATGCACCATACTTGCATGAAATAGGCATACAATGGGGAAAACCAAAATCTTTGCCTGAAGGAATTCCAACAAAGTAAGGATTTAAAGCTGAGGATTTGGAAACAGGATATTCAAGGAGTTTAATTTCTACAGAGCTCTGTATTTCCAGAGAGCTGACATCTCAAGCAGTATTCTTTGTCAAGTGCAAAGCTTTGCAGGATAAGAGTTTCCATCAGTGGGATCCTGTGCCCCTGCATCTGTAAAGATAAAGTATTCTGGGCTGCCGAAAACAGCACTGAATTGTTTGCTGGTGGGTTACTTTGGAACACTAAGCAACTTACAGAAATTGTAGAAATGTACTGTACGAAGAGAGCAATGATTTTGTACCAGAATGAGCAGCCTCACTCTAGCTGCAAGTTGGCTTAGGCAAAACAGACTTTTTTTTTAAATTTCTACTTTAAAACCTTGTGCTTGCAAAAACTGCAACAAAAGGATTACAGATGATACTATGTAACTTCTCCCCTCCCATTTTTAACTGCAGAAGTTTGATCTTCAAAGAAGTGGACACAGCTAGGCCGTATCTTCCCACAGCAGCAGTCTAACCTATGCAGAAAACCCAAATGCAGTAGCTGGCTTGAAAACACTAATTTGGAATAAAAGTGTCTTTTTGGGGGGTAATTGCCTGCAACGATAAGCTCTCAATCACCAAAATCAAAAACACTAATTTGGAATAAAAGTGTCTTTTTGGGGGGTAATTGCCTGCAACGATAAACTCTCAATCACCAAACTCAAAAACACGGTTAAAGAGAACTACAACAAATGCTGAAGGTATTAAAAACCCAAGTACCTCCACTGACAAGTTTTCCATCTGCTAGTTGAGGAGGGAATGAGTTAAAAGAAATTGAGTATTTCACCACATATATCTACAAGCAATGCAATATTCTCAAGAAAAGAGAAAATGTTCTGTTACAGGCTTTGAAGTAAGAGCAGATGTGATTCCTTGGCAGGCTTGTGGCTGTCTGGAACCATGGTTCCACGGACATTTTTCCTTCCTCAGCTACAAAACCAGCTTATGCAGTTTCTGCTCCGCTCCTCCCTGAGCCGCATGCTCCAGGCTCCCAGGCCCCTCAAGGATGCTGCTACAATTGTCTAAGGGGCCACACAATGAATCCTACCAAAAAAAACCCCAAACAACCCCAACAAATTATATTTAATCCTGGTGGTCTTGGCACCACACAGGCTGAACTAAAGGGAGCAATGGAGCAGGAGTAAATGGCTAGGAAGAAAAATTGCTTAACCTGGCTTTGGTACTGAGAAGCGCTCATTGAAGCACAGCCTGACTGAAAACCTACCGGTAAAAGCAGGAGACAGTCTAAGGCAAGAGAGTATGCTCCCAAAGAAAGACACAGTTGCAACAGGCTGCCTATGCAGACAGCAAACAGATTTTGTGAATCTAAAGTACTCAGTTTGATACCTTCTCTTCCACTATAATACAGATCTTCTACACATTTTAAAGAGGACAGCTTTGTAGAAACAGGGCAAAATTACTTACCAAGAGAGCAAGCGGAGAGAAACTATCTTTGAAATGAAAATTAATAGCAAGCCAGGAAGTAAAGTTAGAACCAAGGTGTTCCACTTCCATGTTTGCTATTACGTGCTATGTATTGCTCTCAAGTTAATTAACCACATGCCTCCCTGTAATGAATCTGTAAAATGAGTCTAATACCTTCCTGCCTGACAGAGAGTTTTAAATAATTAATTATCTCACATTATTTCGACATCTGTGAGTTAAGTAACTGGCACAAAGTTACACAGTCAACCGGAGAATAAAGGAGCTGATTTCTGTTTTAGAAACAGGATTAAAAACCAAGAAGGTTGTCTTGTGGTCTCCAAAACAAACTGCCAAAGATCCTAGATGGAAACAATACAAGCCTTCACGTCCCTGTTTACACTAGCAGTAGGCTACACTGGTTACTGCCCAGCTAAACAACAAATCACCTTTCTTTTATTTTCTTCTATTACCTGCCACAATGAAACCCTTAAGAAGGGATATTCTTATCCCCAACCAGAAAATGAACTGAAACAATCAAACCACATAAACACGAAGCAGCCAGCTAGACCAGCAGAACCTCAAGTGAAAGCCTTCTCTAGAAATCTGAATGTTCTACATGTAATTCATAATCAGGTATATGTGCATCTAGGATGGAAAACACACAGGTGAGTCCAGCGTAACCTGGAGTCTGTATCTCACCAGAGGCACCAAGGTGGCCACACTGTATGCTTGTGCCATCTGACAGAATTAAACAGCCAGGAAGCTGCTGACTGACCACTGCTTAGAAATTAGTATAGGATCAGGCACTGGCAGCTGCCTCTAGTAAGGATCAAGTCTACAGCAATAAGATTAAATACAGACCAGCTGACTCTGCGCTCCCATCCCCCAAAACAACTCCAATCTGTCGCTGATGGCAACAATGCTGACGCCAGACAAAGACACCAGTGCTAGAGTAAACAGAAGGATTACTTAAATCTATATATAACTGTATCTATATATACACATACATATATGGCACAGTTGGAGGAAACTGAGCAAGGAAACATTCAAATTTAAAAGTGCTTCTTTAAAAGCAAACCAGCACACTGAAGAAACATGAGTTTCACAATCCTTTTTTACATATGCCCTGAATAGAAATTAAGCACATGCACTTGGAAGAAAGTGTTCCATGATATATGGGGCGCTAGACAGCTAAATAATACTGAAAGTTTGGTGCTTTCAGGAAAAAATAAAATAAAATGAAGTAGCCTGTACCAGCCTTCTAAATCAAACTTGCACATTCGAACTTTACATTGAAATTTCTTTCTTGACTACAGCCACAGACTACACTGCTGAATTCAACTCTTTTTTATTGTATGACATGAGAAACCAACTCGGTAATATATGCGGGGAAATCTGCAACTTTATAAAAAATATTTGAAAAAAATTTTTGAGAGCAACCTGCAATCATATAATTCATTTTCTGAAAAGAAGCATACTCAAGCTGACCTTTCAGTTAGCTGGCAGGTTCATAAGTTAGTATTACTGCAGACATGCGGAATTAAATAACAATCTCTGATCCAGATAAAATTAATTTCAGCAAGTAAATATGCATTTTTTCCCATGCTGTTAGTAACTAGTGTGCTGCCTGACCAATCACTTTGAAAGAACCATCTGGAAAGAGGGTCAAAGTAAAGAAATCAGCAAAATTAATCAAAACTTGTGAAAGAAAGGGCTGAGAGGTAGCTTTGGAAACCTAGTTTACTTTTGACCTTCTGAGTTTCTCATTGCTCCTTTTACCATACTAGTAAATTAAATGAAACATACTTAAATACACAAGGATAATTGCTATGCCCAGTATTAAAAACACAACAAAAAAATACTGGGAAAATATGCCAGAGAAAACCTGCAGATGAGCGTCCTATTGTACCTTCCGCAAAAGGGAAATGTTTGACACTGGAAGTAATTCCAGCATTGGTTGCTGGGGTAGAAGTCTAAGCACTGTCTCCTTTCAAAAAGGCAGCTGGCATCTTGCCCTTCAGCAGGTTAAGCTGTACTTCTTAGCAAGTGGGAGCTCCACGTCTCCCACTCTGACACTTCAATGGGACAATTCACACGTGAAGGAAGCATTTAAGTGACTTGATGAAGAGAACACTTTAGACAAGGAGGACCATCAGACTAAAAGCCCATCTAGCCTGGTAACTAATGCCAAGGGAAGAATGCAAAAGCAGGGAATGCAAATAACTACACATCACCAGCTTTACCTACTGAGAAATATAGAGAACAGAAAAAGGCAGATACTTCTTCCTGCACTCCTCCAAAGCCAGTCAGACGCTCTGCCATCTACCACCTCCTCCACCAACGCGTCAACACATGATGCAGTCTCCATAGTCTGGACTCTTACACAATTTTTCAGCCTCCTTCCCACCATACCAGTGCCCAAAAATCCCAAAGCAACGACAACTGATGAATTTTAAAGTGAGTCTCCAACCCTTCTGCCCAGCAACCACATCAGAAATTGCAGACCTAGAAATAATGGTGCTCTGCAAGGGCTTGTGCAGAGTGAGAGAACAGCATTGGCTTGTTAGTACTTGAACAACCATATTAAAATTGAGGCCCAGCATGCTCTTTGGAGACGTACATTCCTTGGCAAAGTTTCTCCAATTTCTGTGAATACAGAGCTGACTTTTAGAGTAAGAACCACCACTTCAGCAACTACAAATGAGATTAAACCCAGGTGATTCTTATCCAGCTAAATGGGAACAATAACAATCAATAGTACAACACCCATGTTATTTATTTCAGTACAAACCTAATTTCAGTACAAATATCCATTTCAGATTTATTCTTCATTTCACATAGCCTCTATGATTTCAGTGTACTGCAGAGCAGTGTTCTGATAACTTAGACATATATCCTTGAAAGTATCAGAGGGAAACTCTGATATCCAGAGTTTGGGTACTTTGGATGCCAGTAACAATTGTAACACCAATGAACAGCTGGATCAACCTCTACTGAGTACTTCATACGCCTGCAGCACAACAGTTTCTCAGTGTGTTGTCATATCATCCTTCTCTATTTTCCTGAGAGACAGGGAAGTGCTATCACCCTTGTATTACATGTCCAAATAAAAAGAAAATAGACAAGAATTCCTAGAGCAGAAGGTGCTTTAGATTCCTTGTAATGGGCTTCATGGCAGATCACTGGGAGGTGGCACAAGTGCTCAACCTAGCCACTGGAAAAGATAAGAGTAACAATGTTCCCTCGCACCTTGGGGTTTAAGATGCGTCATCCTTTGGGTATAAATTACTATCTCCCTTCTTCCTGGAAGGCATGGTTGGAAGAGATTATTATTTTGGATATCTGTTTCTAAATTCCACCTGTGTTAAAGGCTTCTGTGGATCTAGTCCCAAACGGCATGTTCAAGGTCATGATGGAAGTCTGTAAAGGCCACCCAAGTCTGAGATGGGTAGCCTAACAGCCTCTCTGTCTCTCTCTCACTTGATTTTCAGCATGCGAGGAAATGAGTTTTGAAAAGATCTGAGCAGATGGAACTCCCTGTTTCTGCCTCCACAGCACCCATATTTCCCTAATGACGATGGACATGGATGCTTCTGATAAAACTGAGGCACAGTGAGAGATGTTGAAAAGCACACGGTGCCTCTGAAGTCTTGGGATTAACAACAACCCATTAAAATTAGCAGGGGTAAATTATGTGGCTCCAAGCAAAACTGTACAAGAGGTTTGCTTTATAACAGAGACTTAAAATGTGTAACACTTGAGATATTTTGCTGCCATGCTCCATTGTAGATTCTGAGCAGGTTTTGCAGATAAAGAGCATAGAAAGCACACATCATTACATCCTTTTCCACCTTCGTCCTTGGGAATGCTTTTCACCCTGAAATTTTAAACATTCTTGCTACAGCAACAGTTCTGCTATGTAGATACAAAAAACATTGTGTTAGAAAATGCTTAACTCATAGCCGACACTGCCACAGTCCACTTACAAGGTTGAGAGTATCATGCTACAGGCGGATGGATTCAGAATTACCAGTACAGAACTGAGTCAGAGCTCTCTCCTAAGTAAAATCATGCAGAGATCCAGAAACATTGCATGTGGCACCTAGATGGAAGCAGTAATCATAGAATTTTAGGGGAAATGGAAAAGTGCATAAACCGTGAAGACAGACTACCCGAGACAAGTGATTAGCACAGAGCAGCTTTTATGCCACTTTTCCCTAGAGCTGTGTCTGTCAGCATGGTCTCACCTGCTCTTTTCCACAGCAGCTGCAGCTGCTTTCACAGGCTCCCCTGCAGGGACAAAGAATGAAGACTAGAGGAGCCACTCAGAGCAGCTGCAGATGCTAATTGCATAAGCAAGCAGGCAGACCTGCCTTCAAAAAATTAGCAGCACCAGTTCTGAGCGTTAGTGTCTGTGTCCTCCCACACCAAACTGTTCCCATATGAACCAATCTTCTAAAACAACCTTCTGAAACCTATTTTTGCTCTAACAAGACCAGGGAGGAACTCCTCATTCCACATGTGGCCTCTCAGCCCTGCTGTCTGCCTGGCAGTTCTTTGCCAAAGCTTTACGGAGCCCAGGTATGTCACACCAATGTCCTCAAGCCTTGGAAACCACATGGACACAAAACGGGCACTGACACTCTGCTTATCTGACCTAAAACTGAATTACCACATGTATTTTTCTCTGTAAAGAGAAAGTCCCAATAGCTAATCCATCACAGCTACTAAAGCGACCATGTATATGACAACAAGCTGCTGACCTGTTTCCACAGAATCCGAGACCAGCAATTATCAAGAAACAGCTATCAAAAGCAGATCTAGCACATGGATGTTGAGGGACAAGGCAGCTGAGAGGAGCAATGGTCTGTCCCTGTCCTGCACATCTTACTCTCATATCCTCAAGACAAGTCCAGAAGGAATTTTACCACAGCACTGATTTACTAAGAGCAGCAACAATGCAAGATTCCCAGACTTCTCTTACTGGCTCATGAATAACTTCGAGATAATAGCTCTCTGGGAGAGAGGGTAGTTCATATCCTGTATTTGTTCAGTAAAGAGATGTTGAGAGGATGCCTTTTGGTCACAGGGATGACATCTAACTTAACTGTTAAGCAAAAGTTCTGGAATGAACAACTCTTCTCAGATCACGTTGTTCATTCTTCTACCACCTGAGGCTTTTGCTTACTTCCTGTTGAGTTACTCAAAATCCCTTATAAAGATGAACAAATTGAGCCTCTCAACAAGCTGTCTGAGGTATGTACTATCTCCACTATAATAACAGGAACACATTAGAGACACAAAGGGTGACAATTTCAAACACAGGTTTCCAAAGTTTAATACACATTTTCATATTAAGACAGCTACTGAGGCATTCTTCATTTTCACCAAATGTAAGAGGAAATAGAAGTGTCTGACATCTTGGCACACTGAACCACATGAGCTTCTTTATCCACTCTCCTAGCTATAAACCTGCTGTAACTCAAATCATAGAATCATAGAATGGTTCGGGTTGGAACGGACCTTAAAGGTCACCTAGTTCCAATCCCCCTGCCCTGGGCAGGGACACCTCCCACTAGACCAGGTTGCTCAAAGCCCCATCCAGCCTGGTCTTGAACACTTCCAGGGATGGGGCATCCACAACTTCCTTGGGCAACCTGTTCCAGTGTCTCACCACCCTCACAGTAAAGAATTTCTTCCTAATATCTAATCTAAATCTCCCTCCTTTCAGTTTAAAACCATTACCCCTTGTCCTATGGCTCCACTCCCTGGTAGTCCTCCCCCATCTTTCCTGTAGGCCCCCTTTAGGTACTGGAAGGCTGCTTTAAGCTCTCCCTGGAGCCTTCTCTTCTCTAGGCTGAACAATCCCAAATCTCTCAGCCTGTCCTCACCCTACAGCATGCTTAGGAAGAACTGAGCCCAGTACAGCCACTGGCAAACAGGGCAGCGGAATTCCAGGCTGCATGTATGGGAACACGGTCCACAGCATCCTCGGATGACACTTAGGAGCTGAAACCTGGGTCATCCCTTAGCAGCAAAATAACAGGCCTGGCCTTGCACTTGCATACTTTCAGGGGTCGCCAACACTGACAAAGTCTCAGCCTGAGGCACATAACAAATAAGAAAGATTTCACACATAATTTCCAGTTCTATATATTAACATTCACACAACTCTACTGAGCATGCAGCAGAGGATATCCATCTCTGACTGTATCTGGTCCAGTGACACAAAAAGTGCAGTTTCCTCAGCAGCACCTCAAGCTTTCTAGCGTATCTCTTCCATTAATTCCTGTAGCAGCAGGTACACCTGGACAACATAATGTCCATTTGTGCCAAAATGTGTTGGATTGATAGGAAAGACATAGGTCCACACAGCAAAGCTATACATTCTTCTAAGCTCAATTTCTGTCTCTAGAAGGAGATCCAAGGACATTTTCTTGACTATCACATATTTTACAAATGGATGTGTTCCCAAATTGATACTCTTAGTACAAAGATAATCTTGTCTCTTATGAAACAGTTATAAAACTGTGCCCAACTGTTGCTCTCCTAATGCAATTCAGATCCTCTATTTTTGCAAGTACAGATTAATTTTTGATATTAAAGTAATGAAAATTGTGGCACTTTTCCTTGTTTCTCTAGCAAGGAGGCATTTTCTCAGCTGTTGGCTTCCAGTACCAAGTAACACAGTCTCTACATTGGACACAGTGTGTGCACTTGAGAAGATTCTGCTGCTACACAGTAAAAGGTTCAATCATCAAGAGCAGAGATGTGGTACAAAAGGAAAGCCTTTCACATTTCTCCTTCAATTCACAAAAGAACATGCTTCAAAAGCACCTCTCAAGCACCCACACATATTGCAGACGGCATTCTTATTTCACAGACATTTCTCAGAAGCTTCAGCAATTCAATTTCTAAAGATAGCAGTAAAAGTTCATGTGACAACAAAGCTGACAAAGCCAAAGAAGTTGAGCAGGCATTCGTAAGGTCCACACTGATTTGACAGTTTAAGGTAGGGAAGAAGAAATGAAAAAGATGCTGGTGTCCAAGAGTAAGAATTTGAACTACAGTCTGATGGAGAAAAAGACAGGCAAAGAACAGGGAGAAGCATTTACCAAAAATCAAAGGAAAGACAGAAAAGATGGGGTCAAAAAACCTGCATTAAAGTCTATTTTCCAATGAAGTACATAGGCCTTAAAACCAAAAGCTCCATGGATCTGGTACTATTCAAAACATGGAAAATTCCATTAGTCTGTCTTCACAGAAGAGGCAGTGGCAACCGTCATCTTTCAGAGAAAAAGAAACCCAAGGGGAAAAACCTACAAATTGCAGATTTGAAACAAACATCTTCATTCACCATTTCCTTTCCATTTTTTTAAAGGTTTTCCATCTGGCATGAGAATTTGAAGTTGAGACAACATTATTTTGGGAAAAGCTGGAGGGTATGTGTGGGCAATACAAACAGAGACCGGAAAAAACTAGTCATAGCATTAACAATTGACAGACTGTTATCCTTCAGTAATGAACTGACATGATGGTACTTTCCTTTGCTTTTCTTTGTTTTTAAATAAAGGATACTGTCTCATTGCCTGTTGAGTACTACAGAACGATTCTCAATGTTCTTGCAATGCTGTATTCACTCAGTTACAGTAGTCATTTTCTCTTATATGTAAAAAGGGAACAAAGAAAAACTGCATCAGGATACATGTTTCAAAGGCTAAATTGAAAAGTGTAATAAATACACGCAATTAGCCTAGTTACAAAATTGTTAGGCTTGTGAATCTCCCTTTCTTGGTTTTTGTCCTTTTAGTTCTTGCAAATACAAACAGGCAGCTTACTGCATTCTGTCCTTTACATCTAGGATGCTTGGAGAATTCAGTACACTACCTAGGTCTGACAGGTATGGTAATGCAGAAGAATAACTTCATGCTTTTCAACAGCCAGAGGGAAGACTTTTAAATGCAACTAAAAACATCCCCAAGAAGCACAGTATATTAGGATCACCAGTTACATGAAGAACCAGGACAACAGACTAGCCTGACAAGAAAACTCCCTAAAAAACAGATTCACTAGACAATTATGATTGCCTATGAAGAAACAACTGAAGAGGAAAGAAATTAAAATTGTCTGTAAGGGATTTTAATCAAATCCATCGTATATCTAGAATATGAGATAAGTTTGTAGCACATTAATATGTCTGAGTTCATAAAGCCTCAGCAAAACTCCGCTCACAATTACTTCGGGGCATTCCAGGAACCCGTAAGTTGACTGCAACGCCTGACATGAATATAAAAACTAGTAAGAATTGACATGAATTCAAAGACAAAAAAAGAGATTGTTTTAAAAGAGGTTGTTTCTGAACAACTGTATCACTGCTGAAGTATTAAAACATGCAGCAGGCTCAAAGTTTGCCAGTTTCAAAGGCTTTACTGTGCAAGTCATCCAGTCACTGCAAATGCCCACTGTGAAAACAAAACAAAACAAAAAATCACTACAGAACTTAGGAATCTGCTTGTTCTTCAAGTTTGTGTCAGTTAGTGAAAAATGAAATAAACTTGAAGTTTTCTTCTTTGCCAAGTCTGACATGATGGCTTTCTTATCTTTGAAACTTTTCTCTTTGCAATTAGTGTTAAAATTTGTATTTCACCATCAAGACACAAATGCCTTTCCCACCTACATCTCAGGCCTATTTAAGTCTCCCACAGTTAAAGTTAGCAAGATCCGATCCCCTAATGTCTGTGATCATGTTTACCTCCAGCAGACTCTATCTGGATCAGGCATTAGAAGTGAAGAGTCCAACATCAGCTAGGGTTCATTTTAGTCCATTTGATTATCCTTCTACATGCTGATGAGACATGGATCATGTGTGGGAACCAGCTATATTGTACTTGGTAAATCAGGACTCTCATTATGCATGTCCAAAATAGCTGCATTGATGCTGTGTAGTATTTCCTAATTTTGCAGACTGATGGAAGTCATTCTTCACAAAGATAAATCAGACCTCCACCCTCTCTACTAGTATCCCCTTCTTTATGTGTCAGATTCCCCTTTCTATTTGTCCCACTGCTCTTCTTCTTGCATGTGTCTCACAGTTCAGTAAGTTGCAATAAACATATATCAAACTCTTGCATAGCATTCATTTTAAAAGAAGAGCGAGCCAGGTGTCTTCTCCCAAGTGCATATCAAGGTGCAGGGGTCAAAGGCTGTGAACTCCACCTGGAGACCCTTATTTATGCCAGAGACAGAAAATATGAGACACAGCCTTCCCCTTAACGTTCCCTAACAGCTGGCTTATAATTCAACTGATCATCAAGGTCACTATTGGTATTCTACTTTGATGTACCTGAACATTCTCATTCAATTTAGAGAAAATTTAAAACTCTTAACTCAACATTACAAATGTCTCTTCCAGAGATGGATGCCTAAATTTCAGGCATTACTGAGCTTAATAGTGCCCAAGTTTCTCTACAAATCTGTTGCTGGGGGGGGGAAGAGGGGGACAGCCCAGGATGTACAGTTTGGGATCAAAAGGAAAAGGCATCAGAGAGGAAATACTTAAGGAACTGTGGGTTTCCTCTGTGGCTGCATTATCTCCATCTTCTTGAGCATCAATACAGAATCATAATCATTCTTCAGCATAGTATGAAAGATATAACATGATAGCGTCATTATGGATCCCAGCTTAATGAAACCCTAAATTTCATTTGGTTCAGAAACAGCATCCAGGAAAATTAAAAACACTACCTCACAGAGTACAGTGGTACTGCCTTCAACATGATCTCCATACCAGCTTATTTCCACACCATCAGGGAAAAAATGATTTCCCCCTCCTCCTGCTGCTTACATTTCCTCTTTTGAGAAACTTCAACGGACTTAAAAATGTATTCTATTTTCCTTTTCCCCCCACTATGCAAGAAAAAACTTTCTGAACAAGACCATACCATATTTTTAATTACTCATAAAATTAGCATTTAGATAGCACCATTCACACAAGAGTTCTGTGGCACTTTTAAATTTCAATTAAATCAAGTACTTTTCTTTTTCATGCTTTGAGGAATCACAGACGATTATTGTTATCCTCACTTTATCAGTGAAACTACTGAGGAAACAAGCATGCAGCAACTAAAGACCAGATTCCGCTTAAATTTGCATCAAGATCTGGAATAGTGCTGCTGAAGTGAAAGGAGTTACCCAGAATTAGGCTAGTACATGGCACACAGTAGAGACCTAATTATTCCAAAAGGTTCCGAGCACCACTGTGGTGGAAGGAACAAAAGTAAAATCTGTATTCTGAGTCACAAACTTCTCCTCAATTCAGCAGCTCATCATAAAGAATCAAATCATATTTTTAGCAAGAGCAGCCAGTGAGAGGTCAGGAAGAGATTAAATAGCTATATCAAGGTCATATAGGAAATTTGCGACAGAGAACATCTCTGAGCCCAGATTTTTCAATTTCTGGGATACCACTTTAATCACTCGCACATCTTTAAACACCGCCAACCATAAAGACAAAATAAATCCAAACAAAATGTACTGCATTTCTAGAAGTAGCGGAACATCTTAAAGCATCCTATACCTCATTAAAGGAACATTTCAACAGAGCACCAAGCTGATTCTGCAAAAGCATGATGAGAAAGGGATGCATGTCAGGCACTACCACTGAGCTAACTAGAGCAACTGTGTGTGCATCATACTGACGGGAAGGGTGAAGTTCAGCTTAGGTGTTTCAGGTCACCGGATACCCTCTGATTTTTATCTCCCCCTCCCAATCATTGCCTTTATTATGCATATTTACAACATTTCCCTCTTTCAAAGAAAGCAGAGAAAGCTCTATTAAACATTCATTCTGGGTACTTCCTATTGGAGTCTTGTCGGAAAAGTTATTTTCACCATGCTGCTTTCTTAAAACAGGTAATAAATTTGCCTGCAACATTTGTACATGCAGTAAAGTGCCACTAAAGTACAACATAATCTTTTATTTCTTTTAAGGATTTCACAGAAACAAAGATGACCAATACCTCTGAAGATCCAGAACTGAGAAAAATCTTAAGCCTTTGCCTTATACTCCCTGCTTAGGACTTGGGTCCAAATCAAGATGCAAAACAAAGAGAAACTTCTGGTATGGTACAGAAAGAAGAGTACCCCAGGGATGCAGGGGCAGAAGAAAACAGTCATGGAATTTTACTGTTGAATTATCCAAAGAATAACAAACAAAATGGCTGCTTCATGTTATAAAATACATTGAGGCTTACTCTAGGGTTTAGTGATGTAGTAAAGCATTTCCTCTGTGTTCCCCTCTCAGACATACAGCGTGTTAACTAGATTTAACCATAAAAATTCTGGAGTTTTTTCTTCAGCACTGAAGATGAATATTGTCTTCTGGACAAGTGTGTTATTCTCCTCTGCAGTCAAAGAGAACAACACTCTCTCTCTTAACGAAAAAACCTTCAAACGTTTTCTGACGCTTACTTCTAATGAATGATACTTAAATGCACCCCACTAGTTTTGCCTGCATCATTCTGTTTGGCTTGCTCACTTGCAGTACCTATTTCTGTGAATTGTTACAAAACCTGTAAATGTTGAAGCCATCCATCACTCAATGTTATGGCCACCAAATACCAGAAAACAAAGAACAAGCATGGACTTACGCAGTTCTTCCCGGTGCCTCTCTGTCTGTGCAAAAAACTGACGAAGCTCCTCTGTGATCTCCATGTTACTCAAGTCATATTCTATCTCGCCTTCAGACTCAGAGTCCTCCTCCATTTCGCAGTCCCTGTCAGCATCCTCCCTCCCTTGGTGGGCATCTGTGTACTGCTGAGCTCCCCCATGGTACTGAGCTCTGCCACGTGAACTATAGCTGGAAGAATAGTTGTGGGTATGTGGGAGATCATTCCCATCCCAATCGGAGTAGCGGCCACGTGGAGAGGCTGCAGAAGGATGCCATGGCAGGTGATAAAAGGACTCCATGGCTTTCCTGTAGGCTTTCTGGTGTCTGTGCATCCAGCGCATGGCTAAGTCATAGTGTTTCCAGTATCTTGCGTATACTTTCTGAGAATACCATGGCTCTGTGTCTTCCTGTGGCCAAAAAAAGGAGAGGGAAAGAACATCAGGAAAAAAAATGTAAAAAGAGAAAAAAACCAGTATTTGAGGGGAGAAACACTGTAAACACAAGCACAAAGTCTGCCTTTTAATCATTAGTTATCCTTTTTCTATGATAAACCATATGAATCTGAAAGAGAAGGACAGGTATTAACACAGTACAAGTGCATTACACTTCAGTACTCTGACAAGAGATGGTTTTTGCATGAACAGAACTACCAATGAAGAATTAGTAATAGAGAAGTCGTAGTGTCCAGAAGGAATTTTCAAAGTGTTTGTGCTACTGTGGCGGGAGTCAGTTCTTTTTAGGGGATATGCTGTGTGGATACATTCCACATTTCCATAGCCACTCACGTGAGTTGCAAGAACTGAATCATTCCAAGGTGTATGTATTACAACCTACACCTGATTTCCAAATCCGCAGACAGAAAACACAAGAGATTAAAATTCCTCCATATTAAACAAAGGCATTCATTTTATCCAGTAACATATTTCCTCCATCTGCCTGCCAAAATAAGTTTCTCAGAAAAGGTCAAATGGCAATTCAGCCAAGTTCATATATCCATCATGGCCTCAATCAAAAACAAGACTGTATTTAGCCAAGTGCAAGCTGCCAGTACATCTCCCTTTTGTACTCATCAGCAATTAACATATGAAAAGGGGTAATAAAGTAGCACTGATAAAGTCCATGGAAAAATAGTTCTATAGAATGAAACATACTGTAACACACCTTCTCCTGTCTTCCAGCTAATCTTAGTTTTCCTGAAAAAACAGGTTCCTGCTGTTCAGATTTCACCAGCAACTACAAAGCCCTACAGTCCCTCTAGCCTTAAGCCCCCTTGCTACAGGCCATTTAATTTCTCTCTTCATCCTATTCTCAAAAAGATGGGGTAATAGAGGATCTTAAGAGAAGGCCATAGAGTAAACTACAGCCTAGAACAAATAAGATAAATAGCAAACTTTTTTTTTTTTCCTTTCCCCTATATCTTAATTTCCATACAAAATATTTTATTTGGGCCAAAACAGAATGCCTGTACTTTAAATTGGAAGAATTTTAATTAAGCCATGTTTTGGCAAACACTCAAAACTATGACGAGATTAGCTGAGATTTTCAGACGAATGTTACATTTACAGTCCTTTATTAGTTTTTGGTGGGTTTTTTTCCCCTCAAAAAAGGCATACAAGACAAAAATCTTTCTTTAAGCATGCTTTCTTGATCTGCACTGGCACCATTCCGTAGCCTTACAGGAATGGTCCTCTGTAAAAAAAAACAAAACAAAACAAAACAAAACAAAACAAACCTAAGAAATACTTTCCGTTCTATGCTAACAGTATCAAGTGAAGTTAATTTCATTTACTTACATTTGTTTTCACTTTCTGGTTCTCACGCAACAATGCAAATGCTAGAGAGTTTGGAATAATAATTGTAACTCTCATGTTTCTCTTCTTTCTGCAAAATTGAGCCCATTTTCCCATAAGAGAACCATAAATGCTATCTCTTTTTAAGGTCACTGATAAGTGCTCTCAGAAACAAAACACCTCTGGCTAGCAGAGTCCATAAAGAAAACACACTACAACAAACTCACATTCTTTATGAATTTCTGATCAAAAATTGCGCCCTATTTGTGAAGGGCTGTGGAGCTCAGGTACGTGACTTAAAAGTCCAGACAAATTATCTTTCCTGAAACGTAAAAATTCATGGAGGTGAAACTTCATTCTGATTCTCCTCTTGGTCTAACACTGTGCTGCTACAAGACCATGCATTTCAGAAGATTTATTCCTAAAATGAGTGGGTGCAAGAAAAGCATCTGCCTTCCATATGGAATTTCTTCATTCTTAATCATCCAGTCACCTAAAAGCTACGATGAATGTTTTATTTACTGTTCTTGCTTTGCTGAAGAATGTCACACTGACTCCTCATCCTTCAGCAGTCAGATGAGAATGTCTTGTTGTCAAATCCAATACATTCACAGGTTACATTTAGAACAGTTTGTCTATTTTTTCCACTACTTAAAAACCTAGTTTTGAAACATCATGAAGCTTGACAAAAGCAGGTATCTCCTACATTCTATGTATTTCCAAAGAAGACAACATATTCTTTTAAAGCACAAAAATTATCTCCAGTTCTTCTAAAATGTTTCTAAAAAGGGCCTTGATGACTTTACTGAAAGCTCTGGAATCCAGCTGGCTGATTTGTCTAGCTGGCTAGCTCCAGTTGTTAATTTAGGGGAAAGGAAGACAAAAAGCCAGTTCATGTAGATGGAACTGCGATGCTGGTGCCTGTCCAACTACTTTTTGTGGCTTTTTTTGTTGAAAGTGACCCTTGAAAACCCCTTTTGCATTTGAATATTAAAAATACATCTGTTAAAAAAGAAATTACAGAAATGTTTTACATTGGGGTGGAAAAGGGAAAGGAATGCTTTAAAGCCTAACTTAGTTCTATGTCTGTGCTTTTTCAGCTGTGGAATAAATGGAAATAAGAGATTTCCTCAAGGAAACAAAAGCTATAAATCTAAAGCAAATGATGAGAGTCCTCTGTTATTTTCCTGTTATGTCTCTGGAGTCTTCCCAGGAGTAGACAAATCACTCACTGTTGTAATCTGAATTCTATTTTCAAAGTGATTTAGCTACTTTCACATCTAACTTTTACATGTCTGCACTGACACTTCAATAAAAGTGTTTAAATATAAAATGTGACTAAGCTATCACATAGAAACCCATAAAGACCACTTACCATCTCTTGTGGGGTCTGTTCTGGTGACGAAGGTGAACTAGAAATGAAAACAGTAGCTTTTTAATTCATAAAAATATATGTATTAAGATGGTCACAAGCACTGAATATATGTTTCTTAAACGTAAGCACTGTGGCTACAGCTATTAGATATCCCTTCTCTGTTGTGGCTAGTTGAAGTCTCTTATTTATACTTTTTGATTAGCACCAACAAAAACCCAATTCCTTAAAATTCACCACCGAAATAAGAAGGTTAAAAGGGAGTCTTCTACACAGTACAGCCTAAAATGCTGTAACCGAACACCTTTTTTTCCCCCCCCCTTATCCTTTTCTTTTCTATTTTCTCCCACACTTTATGCTTCTACAACCTTTATTTTATAAATTAATGCCAAACAAAAATCATAAACTTAAATGAAACACACTGTTCTCGCTTTTTAGTGGTGTCTGTGCAGAGACATCTAATTACCATAAAATAATTAAACCCATCTTCACTCCAAGTAGTAAGGTTTCTGTTTAAACCTATAGTGCACTTATAACCGCAGGCAATTCCTTCTTTCACTTTATTTCTCTTTTTTTAGACATATGATCCTGCCTCCCATAAAACACAAGCCAATTCAGGTTGCAAGCACATTTTTTTAATGTGAGGTAAAGGTTAAAGGAAGAGGGGCAACTGGAGAGGAGAAAAAAAAAAAAAAGAGGGGGGCAGCAGAAAAAGGGAGAAAAAAGTATCTATAACTACCAGGCAGGATTCATAATTGCCATTATTTTCAGTGTGATTTACCAGCATGGAGCACTGAGAAATATTCAGAACCCCCTTCCTACCTGACAACTATTTTATTATATTAAGACATTAGCTGTTTCATCCACATATTTCTCCTGATGCTCTCACCCTCAACTTGAACTTTATGTTAGGTGAGTGCCAGTGAAAGGTAACAGAAACTAAGTACACTAAACTACCATTGCTACCTCTAAGACACGGTCAAATGCTATTCCCAGCAACTCTGGAATACAGCCAAGACATGTCTTAGAACTGTTGTAGATTTATACCAGCACAAACCCAGGATTTTTCAAAATGCGTATGAATACAGTACATACACCAGTTGTATGTGCCTCATATTTAACAATACTGATTAAACAGCAACTTTTGCCTCTTAAGATAAGCTGTATTGCATGAAAGGAGAATGGGGATGGGCTGTGTTCAAAGAAAATGCAAAACATGCAGCTACCACAAAGGCAAATTATTGTCCTTTGCAAAGCCCACACCAAGCTCAAACCCATAAACAACCCATAAACCCTTGGTTACACCAACCTATCCGTAAGAAGCCCTATGTACATGAGCAGTCCCAGTGCAACGAACAGGACAACTCATGTGAGCGAAGGATTGCAGGATCAGGCATTAGGCAACCAAGGTCTGTGAATCCCTTGTATTCTCTCCTGCCTGCTTGGAGGAAAAGAAGAAAACCCAGCGGTCACTGTAAAACACTGCAGTGACCTGCAACACTTGAAACCCATACATACATAAAAGGCTCCCAGGCTATCCCTCTTTGTTCACTTCAAATATCTCATTTCCCATACTAGCCCTTTATCTCCACCCTCATGACGTATGCATGCACTTTTTGTCCCTTTGCTACATACATCTGGATACTGTCAAGGTTGCCATACTGTCTTTTTCTCATTCTTAAAAACCTAAGTCCACAGTAGCAGATTCTTCCATTTCCACTTCAGAAAAAGTACATCTATTTCATTTTCATGTTCACTCTAATTCCTACATGACAAAAGATTCTTTGAACTAGCTTCAGCATAAATAGAAATCAGATTCAGAGTATAATGTAAATACACTTTTTAAAGTGAAGTCTGATACTTCATTATTAATAGCAACACGTACAAATGCTCTCTGAAGGGGCAGGAGGGGAAAAACCCTGGCAAACCTATCCAACTATACTAGTTTGCTGAATATAAAAAACCTGTTTTACCAAGCACAGAAACTTTAATTATTTTTGTAAATTATTTATGAAACATTAGACTACAAATATGAAGCAGAATATAATGATGTTGCAAGTTGGTACAGTAAATTGAAGAATGAGTTTGTTTTACTTTCAGCTGAATTACTATTACAAAACAAACTACATAAAATATGAAACATGTTAAGAAGCAGAAAATAAACGTGATAACTCTACTTCTATAATTTATACTTTTAAAAATAAAATATGGAAGCAACTGAAAATATGAAACTCACCAGCAGATGTAGAATTTAAAATGAGGATGAGATTTCTTTGCCTATGCTGACCATTAATGATGGAAAAGTTATTTTTTGATAAATGTTATTACTTTCTTTTCTGAGCTTCAAAATATTTCCCCACTGATAATTAAATATGGATGTACTCTCATCAAAACACATTGCCAACTTGAGGCAAGTAAGCATTAGTGAAAATAAATAAATCTGATCAAAGCAATGACAGCATTTAATTCCACTGGAGTCAAAAGAAGTTGAGACAATACCTGTCATATTGTGAGACGCAACCATGAAATACTGTTTTTTATAACTTGGTAATGTAATTCATACTCCGGGAGCAAAGCCCTCTAGTGGTGCGTTGGGTATAGTGCTGCCACATGGTTGCCATACTGGAGATGGTATGTGCAGCTCAAAAAGACCTACCAATGACGGAACACGGAGGGTTTGACTTTATTCAGAACACCGATGAGCACAAGATTAATTAACCTGTTGGATGGTATTCAGGTAAAAATATAAGATGTTATTAAAGGAAGGTGAAATTTCAATAAATTCCGCAGATTTCAATAAAAAACATTTATATAACGCTTTCCTGAAAAGCAAACTATGTTTAAATCAAAAATGCCCAAAACAACTGTCAGCTGACCGCATCCTTTGCCCACTGCTGCTTTTGTCCCTGTTCCTTTAGCCTGTGAGAAGTGCCTTTTTCAATCAGGTCAGAGATGTCCCTAACTCAATATCCAGTTTCTGGCAATAGGTAGTAAGAGATGCTCAGTAAAATATAACACCACCAGAGTACGCACACAGGAATTGCTTTTCTAGGTACATTTCTCCTGATTTCAGCAAGTGGCAGTTCAGATGCTTTTTTCAGTCCCAAACTGCTTTTGGCATGCAAATCCAGAATGTGTCATTTCTCTGAACCCACGAATACTAAGTGTTTCCATGACAACTCATGGCAGTAAGTTTCACAATTTAAGGTGTTAAAACATCAATTTGCTCCGTGTATGTTGAACTCACCCTACTACATATTCTTTAAAAATATCTGAAGAGTTCTATATGAAAAGCATGCCATGTAACAACATCAATAGTGTGCATCTTCCCACAAACACCTATTTCATTTTATAGTTATCTAATGCTTACTTTTGGTGCAGAATTACCACCAGAAGATGGAAATATCCAAAAAGTGTTTTGACACACTGTGCTTCAGATTAATACTGTGCATTGCCGGTGTATGACATTAATATCGAAGCGCCCTAATTACAGTCATGTAGAAATTTTAGCCTGTGATTGCTGAGACAATTGGCAAGTATTAAAAAGAAGGTAAAAATTCCCAACACTACATTCTGCATTGTTGTTTGTGAATGGCTGTAAACAGAAGACCTGTCTGGCACTTAGGATACAGTTATGGCTGGTTGTCATCCCACCAGGAGAGTCAGTTGAGCTATGACCTACCTATCGCTGTGATGTCTTCACACCAGTGTCCTTAACACCAATAGTAGCAATTCCTGCAAATGGAAGGGAAACAAATTACATGTAAGACAAAATTATGTTCATTGCAGGGACAATCCACATTTAACCACTAGACCTGCAAACAAAGCATGCAGATCAAACTTCAGCATATGTATGATGGCTCTTTTGACCTGAGCAGAGCCTGAAACAGTTTAATCCCCTGCTGCTCCCAAAAAGATGGTCTTTCTTCTCTGAGATCCAGGATACAAACCCAAAAGCTATTTGGGTCAAAAATTGGAGGTTAAAAGTGAAGTGCTAAAGGCTGTACAATTATTAGGAACGCCAGTTAGCTTATGTTTCGTGTATCGTGTATGGCTTGTCACTTTAGTGAGGAAGTGAACGAGGAAGTGAATGAAACTTTTAGACTGTTGCTTTGAAAAGCGGAATTCCTTTCTCACAGATGCCGTGCCCGGACTCCCCTCTGAGACGTTAAGCATTGTCCCGATGACAGAACCGATGAGCAGCTTCTCGCCTCCGCCAAACAGGACAAACGCATTAAATCTACGGGCTAGTAAGAAAACAAGCCCTCACGCCCGGGCTCACCCCGGCCTCAAGCCCCAGCACACGCAGGACGCCTGAGCCCGAGCTCCGGCACCCCCGCCTCAGGCCGGGGGACCGACATTTTGCAGAGGAAAGGAAAAGCCCCGGGCCCGTAGAGCCGATCTGCGTGCCATAAACGCCGCCTCTCCGCCCCCGCCCGGGCTCCGAAAGCAAAACTGCCTCCCGAGCTATTCGCCTTCCCGCTCGCCCCGGCTGTCCCTCCCTCAGCCGTCCCGCCGCGGCCCAGGGAGGCGGGAGGCCTGGGGCCGCAGCCTGCCTAGAAGCAACATCGCCAGCCCACCCACCCGGACAGTCTGGGGATCCGGCGGGCGAGGGGAGCCGAGGGGAACCGAAGGGAGCCGAGCGGAGCCGCCTCTGGCGCTTCCTCCCTCCCTCCTGTGCGGCGAGGACGGGCCCAGCACGTCCCAGCGAGCGGAGGTTCCTCCCGTCGCTTCCGCCCGGCGCCTCCCCGGTCCCGCGGCGCCATCTTGTGGGGCTGCGGGGAGGCGGCGGCGGCGGCGGGGGACCGGCTCCCCGAGGGCGGCCATGGGCCTCCGACCCCGCAACCGTCTCCTTCGGTGGAGGGAGTGACCCCACATAGCCACCTTCCCCTCAGAGAGGCGGTGGTGCGATCTCCTGCCGCTGCCTCTGCCCCCTCGGTGGCTCCACCAGTCTCAGAGCCTGTACAGTACTCAACAGGCTGAATCGTTGTTCAAAACCTGGGTGTGCTGTGGTGGGTGGCACTGTCATACTTTGTCCTCTGATTATTATTTTTTTTCCCCAGTTAATTTCTGAACTTTCTCTTCAGGTTCTGTACCGCTACTAAGCTAGTATTTTCATGGGACTCTGTGTGAGCAGCTTGTCTAGGGCCTGTCACGGCCGGCAGAGCAAGGGTTGCTTTTTCCCTTGTGTAGCATTTCACATTATCTATGTTAAATTCACCTGCTACTATTCAGTAGCGGAATGTTGTTCCGTGTTGCTTCACGGTCAGTAAACCTCTCAGCTTTAGCCTACTGAACAGCAGAGCACCCTCCCCAGGCCGTGCCACCCCATTAGCCCAGCCCTTCTCCGGACGACTCGGGGATGGGCCGTGCACAGTGAGCATGGCTCCTGCCACCGATTCTGGCAGGGCAGGCTCCCCCAGACCTCCTCTCCCACCATCAGAGCTAACAGTGATTTCTCCTCTCTGCTTTCCTCGCCTTTAATTAGTACTTCCAATACAAGAAATTCACATTTTATTCCCACCTTTCAATTCTCCTGGTGTGCTTACTGCCCTAGCTGCTCTCCTGCTGAAAATCCCAGCAGGCCATATTGAGACAATTTCCCTTTGTTACCTGTTTGAATTAAAAAAATCCATTGTGAAACATGATTTCACTTTAAAAGACACACATATTGAGTCTGAGTTCATATAGCCGATTTCTACATTTATCTCCTGTATATCTACTGAAGTTATTTGAAATAATTTCAACTAATTTGTCTGGTATGGACATCAGATTTAATAGTTCGTAAGATCTTCAGATGTTTTCAGGAACCTGTTTTACTAATGTCATCAAGTTAGCTACCTTGTGCTCTTCTACTGAGAATTTTAATGCAACTTGTTGATACTTGAGTTCAAGAATAATTCAGGATTAATTCAGTTTTGTGTTCCTTTCAGAGCTCTTGGGGAAATACTCTCTGGCCCTGCAGATCTGCTGTTGCTCAGTTTCTCCATTTTGGCACCTGCTCTACAAACACTTCAGGTGAGAAAGATCCTCTAATGCACCTCTCAACATGCTAGCGTAGCTAGCTTCTCCATGTTTCTCTATGATGAATACAGATGCAAAAAAAACCCCAAAACCCAAACAAGCCAACCGTTACTTACTAGCCCAATCTTTTGAATGTTCAAATCGGAATGGGCAGCAATAAAGCACAATAAGTCAATATGTGAATTGATCCCTTTTTTATAGCTGTCGTATATTTTTGTATATATACCTGGTATATTTTTCCTTCCCAAGATCATTCTGATTCTGTTTATGGCTCCTGCAACGGCAACAATGGACCAGTTCACATACCTATTGCTTTGAATTGCCTGATCAATGATACTTATAGTGGATAGATCTAAAACAATTTGTATGTATGTACTGAATTTGATCACCTTCCCACCAAGCTGCATGGCAGCGCAGTTGCTGGTCGTCAGAGTGAGGTGTACATTTTTTCATCAACAGCATTTGGATAATACCGTTATGTCTGTTCTCTTCAGGTAATTAAATTATAGAGAAATTGGACATTGCTTTATTTGCTCTCATCAGTATAAAATCTCAAATTCGAAGAAGTAGACACTTCGCTTCAGCATTTTACTGCTTTAGTACAAATATGGTAAGAGTACTAGAAGAGGTAGTCTGGCCCTAAGGTGAAACGCACAAGAGTTTAATTATAAGACGTAAATATACTGAACATTCTCAGCATGTTAAGAGCAGTAAATCACCCCTCTTAAAACACTAGCAGCTTCTCCGTCGTCTGTTTATTCTTTTCCTCCAGCTACCGTGTCACTGTAGGCATCTGTGTAGAGCTGATTAGTCTGGATACTACAGTGCACTTTAACTGTGGTCTTGTTCAGTCCCTGCATCACAGGTGTTTTGTGATTTCCCTGTGTGTGGCCAAAAAAATTCGTGAGAGGCTCTCTGTCTCCAAGGCAGAAGAGGCGTATTATGCAATTGTCAGCCTGCTTTTTCTCATGAGCACCTGATGCCCTTAAAGACTCTTCCAGCTTTTCTTGCTCTCTTCTGATCTGCACATTTCCACAGACAGATCGGGTTGCTTCATGCTCAGACATTTGTGCTTGCTTTTACACGTGGCAAACTGATGGCTGAAAGTTGTGGACAGTGGAACATCTAAGTTAACTCAGAGAGTCAGTAGGTTAAAAAAAGGTATTAGGCAAATCATACAAGGAATATCTGTTAATCATCAAGATACAGTTCTGGCTTAGGAAGTCCCTTTGCACTAAGAAAGAGCTGCTGTATGCTTGCCCTGTTCATTCCTGAGGACACTGGCCACTCTCAGAGACAGTGTAATGGACTGGATAGACCTTCAGTTGGACTGAATGAAGTGATTCTTGTGTTATATATATATTAAAACGAACGCATGCATTACTGATGAACTGCGGTACTTTGTATGGGAGAAAGGCATCAAGGCAAACTGCACAAAGGTATGGCATGTGTGTTGGTTTTATTAAGGTTATCAATTTCAAGCAAAGACTTTAAGGAACACATTACCGATGCTGCTATGTAGCTTTTGAAAATGTGATTGTGCTGTTCTTAGTTTTGTAATATTTCAGCTTAAAAGAGGACTTTTTGGGGTAGTGTTACTTACTATGAAATGTACATTCTCTTCGTTCACCGCTTCCTACTTATTCCCTTCTACCTGCCTTACTTATGCATATTTGTGATTGCATAGTTATTGTCTGTGTGGAACCACACGAAAAGTTATCTTACGGGATCTACACAAATATCACATTAAATAAACCTCTGATTATATGCATTTTGTGAACAGTGAGATCAGTACTTCCTGCCTGCTGAAGACTGATTTCTTCCTTTGTGTTTCATCTGATCACATTCACTGGGTCACTTCTGAATCTTTCACTTCACAAAATACCTGCTGCTGTAAGAGCTGTGTTTTCCTTGGAAACCCTTGTAGATCTTTCATGTATTTAAAGTCTACCTTTTATCAGAGGAGAAGGAGCACCTTGGCAGAAAGGTTTGCTCTTAAAGGCAACCCCTTTACGTGGTCCCTCACACAGCCCAACAGTAGAGAAGATCTCACATTAATTCTTGATTTGTAAATCCTTTTCTTCTGCACTTATGAAACATGAAAAATGTAAACTGAGTCTAGAATGATGTAAATACCCCTGCAATTTCTTTCCCAAAGCTGACACTGCTGAGGAAAGGGTGTCTCTTACTGATTCCAATATGAGATCTTCCCTCCCAGGTTTGGGTCCAAAAGGGTCATAGAGAATGTTTGGTTTTATTGATCAGTTTTATCAATGGTGTCCCATAATGCAGCACATCCCTCTTGAACTACTTTCTCCCATGGCTGTGTTCCTTGGAGCTTTCAGTGTTGCTCCGATGGTTGAACATTAGACTCGAACCAGGTGTTTTCTGGCAAGAGAACGAAATGTTAGACTAGAACAGCTATTAGAGTAGGGAAATTTCCTCATAAGAAACAGCATTTGAAGTTGTCAAGTGTAGACATCTTAGAGAGTATTTTACAGCTATTAAGATTCATTAATTAGCCAATTAATTTAATTAACTTATCCTTTAAGAAGCAAGGAGTGCAATGACTGGAGGTTTTTAAAAAAAAATGCAGAAAGTTTAAATCTTCAACACGCTTTATCGCTTATTTAAGCTGAAAAGAGCATTCTTAGGCACCAGATCTGAAAGGATGGTAGTTACCAGCACAGGGGGATAATGATAGGAAGCTAGAAATTAGGCAGTAAACACTTTTTCTTGTACCACTTTTTAAGAATGTGTGGTTCTGTTACACTTGTGCAAATTTGTATGTAGACCATTGTTTTGCAAAGATTGTTATTGTAATGTTACTCTACTGAGTTAAGCATAATCCAAAAGAAGTCACCTTTAGAACTGTAGACTAATTATGGACTGGCCAAAGCGTTGAAACTATTGACTCCGCTTGTCCTTTGTTAAGAAAAAATCATATTTAAAATTACATTATTTGTAGCCGATTTTCAACCATGACGCAAATTCTATTTTGGATTAAAACAAATCCTGCTTAGGTCTAGCTCTTGTATAATCTGAATCTACAATTCATAAAATTTATAGGAAAGGACTGATACCTCATTCTGTGTTTGTGTGCAGAAAACTACATGTAAGAGTTCTCTTACTGAACAATAAAGGGACAGGCTACTGGAGGCAGAGGGTGGAGAGAAGTAGAAACATCTTAAAGACAATTTTACTGCCAAAGGAAATATGCAGTGGAGCTGGACTTTTGGACCAAAGGTCATCACTCGTACCAAAAGTTAGATGTAGTTAATCCCTCTTTTCTGTAATACCTGTGGCCCCACTGTGTGTCAATACCTGTTAATGAATCAGAAATCAGCAGCACCTCTCTCTGAAGACTTTCCCCACTAGATGAGACGATAATATTCGTTTTGCTGGCTTTCTGTGCTTACAGTGTGAGTGACAGTGATGCCTACACCTGAGCTGGTCACTGTTCAGATACCTTATAGCCACGAGCAAAGCACAGTAGTGCTTTTTGGGTGCTGCTCATCTGATGTATGTTGATTATCTACTTTGGGGTGAAACGAATCACACCCCAGAAGCGCTTATGCCTTCCGCTGACTTTCAGGGAAGCTTGAGGCCATTCTCACGAGGTGCTTTTGTTGCAAGTGTGTATGTTTAGCCAGATAAATCACATAGAGAAAAACTATAAAAGTGCAAATAGTTGATAAAGGAAAATGTGGCAACGCCAATTACAAAAGATAAAAGCCCACCTAAGTCAATAGATGGCAGCATTGTAAATGGTAATGCACAACCCTCTGCCTGAAACAGTGGTGCTAGGGAGTCTAAGCTGGTTGCTCTGGAGAAGTAAAAGATCTCTGAAATAGCCCTGACTCATGTACCTCTAGCTTGCTAAAATATGCTGTCTTCTCTTAACTTTCAGATGGCACAAAGTCTCCCTTTTTCATGAAAGCTAAGAAAGAGACCTTGTGCCATCCAGATTTCCAGAGTCTGAAAAGCAAAAAAGGACTGAGCACTCAGCTAATTATTAAATTTCTATTTCTGTAGGCTTAACACTGGAACATTTGGCATAGCAACTTAACAATGATTTAGATCAGAATTTTATGTGGTAATTTTGTGCAGTATACACACACAATAAAACATTGTAATGATACATTTTCATCTTGTCTTTGAATTTTATTCTGTTGGTCTTTAGCAATTGGATTTATTTTATGTATCTTTGTTAATTTTGGCATTATTATACAGCAACAGTATTTAAAATTTTTAATTAGGAAATAAAGATGACATTGTGTTGTTTCTCTTGTATAGAAAAAAATGGAATTGTTTCACATTTGCCATCAGTTATTTTTAATTAAAAAACCTGAGGAATAATGTCAGATGTGCTTTAAGTGCAGGCAGCCAGCAGGTAATGTGTGAAGAAGTCACAGTAGGAATGAAGCCTGTAAAGACCTCAGAAGATGTGGGCCAGGTTTTGACTCCTTTGCTCAAGGAGAGACTCAGTGCCTTGATCAGATCCGGGAAGAGTTGTGTAGCCCAAGGGCTGAGATCACAGTGGTGAGGGATGGGACCGGATCTCCTGGTAAATCCTATGCTTTTTCTGCCTAGGCTGAATAGCTTCCACCTCATGAGCAATTCTCCTGGCTCAAGTGCTACTGTGTACAAAGTATGAGCTCCTCACACCTGAATGTGACCCCAACAAAGTGTGTTGAATCAAAGTGCACGTGGGTTAAACCAGCACTGTACCTGGCTTCGTTATTCCCCTTCCTCTTCTGTTTTTTGATACATACTCAAAAGATTTCCAAATCCATATGGGCCGCACACTGAAATACCTGCCCTTAATTATTAGAATTTAGTCCACAAAACTCATGATATCCAAGTTAATGCCCCAAACTAACATTTAATCCACTCAGTTGTATGTTAGTGTTGTAAGACTTTGCAAATGATTTATGACCAGTAATGACTAAATAACATTCAGCATTTTAATACAGGCTTGCTTTTTTATTTTCTGCTTTGACTAACATGGCATATTAGAGACACAGCTGGCTTCCTAAAAGAAATTTTAGGTTTTTGTTATTTTTATTTGTATACTGAATTTGTTCATTGGTCTTTGAAATATCGCGAACTGCCTAAGAGCTATGGATATGCAGATTCCACCAGAATGCATAGACATCTACGTGTGGAAAGAGTTTGTGCAAATCCCATAGCTTGGGATCAGATTTGTTCATTATTGTGCATATGTTAAGTTCTGCGTTACCTTGAAAATCAACCTTTGATTGACCAGAGGTTAGTAACAGAAGTGCTGAATAACACTTTGAATTCAGTTAAGATCACTCAGCTGCATACTTTGTCAGGCCTTGTAGCTGTTTGATTTATTAGCATTGCCCTCTGTCATCTTCCTTCTTTTCTTCCTTTCTTGTACTATTTCTTTTACCTACCTGTTCTGTCCACAGCTGTTAATGCTGGCTGCTTGTTTGTGAGCCATAGCTCGCTCTCACTTTGAGTTGTTATTGCAGACTGCCTCACTGATGGTGTTTCCATGACCTTTTGAATTTCCACAATTGCAAATGGCCGTGCTCAGTACAGTGAGTGATAATAATTCTACACATGGCTGCACCTAGATCCAGAGACAGACCACAGCACGCTGACCGATCTTCCTGATACAAGAGGGCTTTGAGGAGGCAAAAGGCTTTCTCTGTGTTATCTGTATCCTCTGCTATAAAAGGCTTTAATCACAGATACTTTGAACTGAGGCTAGAAGGGCACTGAGAAGCAGTGCAGAATATAGATTAGATGTGTATCCATGTTGACCTGCCCCAAATAAGGGGAAGCTGCCTGGCACTGTAAATGTGTTGCTCAGTCTCCACAGGACTGAGAATGACAAGATGCCTGTTACACCGCTCCAAGAGCTACAGAAAGTTCTTGGCACAGGGACAGGAGATGGCAATGGCTCTTGAGCTAGGTGCACAGGTGGATTGCAACCCAGAAAAGTCAGTCTCAGCAGCTTCTTCTAGCTTCCAAGGATTTAGATGACCCATTGTCTGTGGGGCCAGCACAACCCTGAGAGATATGGCTTTGATGAAAGAGCCACACCTGAACTGCTCATAAGTCTTCTGTAATCCGAGAGCTACGTGTGGCTTTTTAGTATCAGGGTTCCTGAGGATTTCCAGGGTAGTTCCTTAGGGGTCAAATTACAGCTGTGAAGCTTGAAACTGGCTCAGGAGTTGACTATCAGGGAGGAGAGGGGAAAAAAGACAACTGTAGTAGAGGACATAACTGCATGATTTTTAGATGCTTAATCCACAAGGTGGGATCCAAAGCTGAAAGCCATGTCTGAGGTTTTCTGTTCAACACAGGGAGGCAGTTGGGTGCCCCAGAGAGTTACCTGGAAAACCTTTGTACTGGTACCTGTGTTTATTCTACCAACATTAAGCTTCCAGGTGAAGTGCCCATGCATCCTTTATAGTCAATGAAGACCTGCATCTCCAGGAGACAGAGTTCCTACCTAGCATTTGAGCTAAGCTGTCTGGAAATGTCTGCCTCCACTGACCTTAGACCAAACCTAGACACAAGCTGAGGTACCTCTGCTATGTATTTAAAGGTAGATGAGAAGAAGGTGGAGAAACCATAGTGTGCAGACATCTTTACCTGCAGCTGTTCTCTCAAAAAATGATGCATGTCTCTCTCTTTCAATGAAAAGTCATGATGAATGTGCCCCCTCTGATTATAGAATAGCTGGCTGAGTACATCACTTCCTTTGAAAATGAGACATCTGGGTTTAATTCCTTTCTAAGCCTCAGAGGCTTAATACTTACCCCTAGGAGAACAAACAAACCACTTACCTCTCTCTGACCTTGAAAGCCTGACTCCTGTTTATAGGCCAGCATCAACATTTTCTTTTTCATTCTAGCTTTTGTATGTGTCCACAGACATTATTTGGCAAGCCATTCTGCTGGCTTTGCCAGAGATATTGCCATGCTCCAGACACAAATATTTTGGCCAACTTAGGCAAAAAAAACAGGTAAAGTGACTTGAAAGGTAGGGGAATAAATATGATGTTTGTTGCAGTAGGAATGAGTAATCATGAAAAAAAAAATAATTAGGTAGGTTCATAAATTTTAAATATTTTGAGCATCAACAGTTTGTTTTGTTTTATTTTATTTGTCTAATCATGAATTGGATCCAATTTCTCTGCATAATTACCTCAATTATGTTATTTCAGTGAGAATGCTCTCCTGGGTTGACGTTTTCATAGAAACATTTGCTAGTGCGCTCAGTGCAGTTTGTTTTTGCACAGGAGTACCTGGGGACCCACCACAGTGGGGTCTTCCTGGGAATGGGGATATAAGAAGGGAAACAACTTTCCTCAAGAAAATTTGTGTGATGGCTGAGGGAGGTCCATCATGTCGCCCTCATCTTCTCAGCTCTCACCCATGGGATCCAGCTGTTGGTGATCTGTGGGAAGCTGATTTCTGCTTCTGGGTAGGAGAGGTGAAATCTGAGTATTGCAAATACCAGACAGAAATATGTTCATACATTGTGTGGTAAATGGCCATACATAGCAAGGCCTCTGCTATTGAGAATTTGCTTACGTATAGGAAAACCAGGGAAGCTTCTACAGCAAATATGCTTCTTCTCCAGCAGCCCTATCTAGTTCTAGAGTTGGCTGAGCAGATGCTATTGGGTTGGCTTATGCTTAGGCAGCAAAAGCTTGGGAGCCTCCTCACATACAGCAGTCCAGAAACTCCAGACAAATGGATATATCCCGCAGATTTCCTCCACCAAAAATTCCCAAATTAGAAAGAAGGGCTTGTCCAGGAGAGCCCAGCTGCATGCAACCTCAAAGGAACATTATCTACCTGAAGTCATGGCTAACTGGGGAGGTCCCAATGGACTGGAGGGTAGCAAATGTAGCACCCATCTACAGAAAAGGCAGAAAGGAGGATCTGGGAAACTACAGACCTGTCAGTCTGACCTCAGTAGCAGGGAAGATCATGGAGCAGATCATCTTGAGTGCCATTAAAAGTCATATAATGGACAAGCTGGGGATCAGGTCTAGTCAGCATGGGTTTACGAAAGGCAGGTCCTGCCTGATGAACCTGATCTTCTATTTCAAGATGACCCGATTATTGGATGAGGGAAAGGCTGTGGACATTGTCTACCTAGACTTTCAAAAAACATCTAACACTGTCCCCCATAGAATTCTCATGGAAAAACTGGCAGCTCATGGCCTGGATGAGCATACGATCTGCTGGATCAAGCACTGGCTGGATGGGCAGTCCCAAAGAGTGGTGGTCAATGGAGTTAAATCCAGCTGGTGGCTGGTCACAAGTGGTGTCCTTCAGGGCTCGGTGTTGGGACCATTTCTGTTTAACATCTTTATTGATGACCTTGATAAGGACATAGAGTGTATCATCAGCAAGTTTGCAGATGACACGAAGCTAAGCGGGAGTGTTGATCTACATGAGGACAGGGAGGCTCTACAGAGAGACTTGGATATATTGGACCGATGGGCCACTGCTAATGGAATGTGCTTCAACATGGCCAAGTGCTGGATCCTGCACTTGGGCCACAACAACCCCATGCATCGCTACAGGCTTGGGGAAGTGTGGCTGGAGAGCTGCCTGGCAGAAAAGGACCTGGTGGTTCTAATTGACAAGCGGCTGAACATGAGCCAGCAGTGTGCCCAGGTGGCCAAGAAAGCCAATGGCATCCTGGCTTGTATTAGAAATAGTGTGACCAGCAGAAGTAGGGAGGTGATTGTCCCCCTGTACTCAGCACTGGTGAGGCCACACCTTGAGTATTGTGTCCAGTTCTGGGCACCTCAATACGAGAGAGATATCGAGGTGCTGGAGCGAGTGCAGAGGAGGGCAATGAAACTGGTGAAGGGCCTGGAGAATAAATCTTATGAGGAGCGATTGAAGGAGCTGGGACTGTTTAGTTTGAGGAAGAGAAGGCTGAGGGGAGACCTCATCACTCTCTACAACTACTTGAAAGGACATTGTAGAGAGGTTGGTGCTGGTCTCTTCTCACAGGTAATTAGTGATAGAACAAGAAGGAATGGGTTAAAGCTGCAGCAGGGTAGGTTTAGGCTGGACATTAGGAAAAAATTCTTCACAGAAAGAGTGGTCAGACACGGGAATAGGCTGCCCAGGGAGGTGGTGGAGTCACCATCCCTGAATGTGTTTAAGACTCGTTTAGATGTGGTGTTAGGGGATATGGTGTAAGGGAGAACTTTGTAGAGTGGGGTTGATGGTTGGACTTGATGATCCCAAGGGTCTCTTCCAACCTAAATGATTCTATGATTCTATGTAGATACTGCTGGTTTGTGAAACACAAATTCCCACATTCCCACTGAGCATCAAATCCTGAAGGCTTCACTTCCTTTTGTCCAGGAATGTGCCCAGGTGGCCAAGAAGGCCAACAGCATCCTGGCCTGTATCTGGAATAGTGTGGCCAGCAGGACTAGGGAAGTGATCGTCCCCCTGCACTCAGCACTGGTGAGGCCCTACCTCAAGTACTGTGTCCAGTTTGGGGCCCCTCACTATAAGAAAGACATTGAGGTGCTGGAGCATGTCCAAAGAATGGCAATGAAGCTGGTGAAGGATCTAGAGAACAAGACTCATGAGAAGTGGCTAAGAGCACTGGGGTTCTTTAGCTTGGAGAAAAGGAGGCTGAAGGGAGACCTTATTGCTCTCTGCAACTACCTGAAAGGAGGCTGTAGAGAGGTGGGTGTTGGTCTTTGCTCCCAAGTATCAAGTAATAGGACACGAGGAAGCGGCCTTAAGTTGCACCAGGAGAGGTTTAGATTGAATAGTAGGAAAAATGTCTTCACTGAAAGGGTTGAGAAGCATTGGAACAGGCTGCCCAGGGAAGTGGTTGAATCACCATCCCTGGAGGTATTTAAAAGACATGTAGATGTGTTACCTAGGGACATGGTTTAGTGGTGGACTTGGCAGTGTTAGGTTAATGGTTGGACTTGATCTTAAAGGTCTTTTCCAATATAAATGATTCTATGATTCTATTTGCTGTCCTAATTCCTGGGTTCAAACTAAATAAAAGTTGAATGAGAACCTCAGTATATGGCAAACATTGATATAGAATAGTGTTGGAAACTCTCAGAATATTTTTTGGTAAATCTAAATAAAATGTCTTTGTACAGAAACTGGTTTCGTAACATTGCAAGCAAATGTATTTTCCTTTGAGAATTCATTAATTGCTGCTTCTGGGTCTCATTATTTGGGATGCATTTAACTGAGAGATTCTGGCTTGAAGTCCCAGCTAAATTCTGAGATTCCTGAAGGATGATGCAAAAATGAGAACTTTGAACCAAGCTTTTTAAAGAAGATGGGTACATGTCACACTGCTGGGTTGGCTCCTGTTGATCCGGTGTACTTTTAAGCTTTCTGCCTGTGGCGAGTTGACCCTGGCTGGATGCCAGGTGCCCACCAAGCTGCTCTATCACTCCTCTCCTGAGCAGGAAAGGGGGAGAGAAAATATAATGAAAGGCTCCTGGGTTAAGGAAAGGGATAGATCACTCACTAGTTATTGTCATGGGCAAAACAGACTCTGCTTGGGGAAACTGGTTGAATTTATTACCAATCAAATCAGACTACAGTAATGAGAAATAGAACTAAATCTTAAAACACCTTCCCTCAACGCCTCCCTTCTTCCCGGGCTCAACTTCACTCCCAATTTTCTCTGCCTCCTCCCCCACAGCGGTGCAGGGGGATGGAAAATGGCGGTTACAGTCAGTTCATCACACATCATCTCTGCTGCTCCTTCCTCCTCAGAGGGAGGACTCCTCACACTCTTCCCCTGCTCCAGCCTGAGCTCCCTCCCATGGGAGACAGTCCTCCACAAACTTTTCCAATGTGAGTCCTTTCCATGGGCTGCAGTCCTTCAGGAACAGACTGCTCCAGCGTGGGTCCCTCTCGAGGTCACAAGTCCTACCAGCAAACCTGCTCCAGCGTGGGCTCCTCTCTGTCCATAGGTCCACAGGTCCTGCCAGGAGTCTGCTCCAGTGTGGGCTTCTCTCTGTCCATGGGCCCACAGGTCCTGCCAGGAGCCTACTCCAGTGTGGGCTTCCCATGGGATCACAGCCTCCTTTGGGTGCATCCACCTGCCCTGGTGTGGGGTTCTCTATGGGCTGCGGGTGTATATTTGCTCCACCGTTAACTTCCATGGGCTGCAGGGGGACAGCCTGTCTCATCATGGTCTTTACCATGGGCTGCAGGGGAATCTCTGCTCCAGCATCTGGAGCACCTCCTCCCCCTTCTTCTTTACTGACCTTGGTGTCTGCAGAGTTGTTTCTCTCATATATTCTAATTTCTCTCTCCGACTGCAGTTATGCAGGGTTTTTTTCTGTTTTTGTGCAGGGTTTTTTTCTGATTTTTCTCTGTTATCACAGAGGTGCCACCACTGTCACTGATTGGCTTGGCCTTGGCCAGTGGCAGGTCCGTCATGGAGCTAGCTGGCATTGGCTCTGTCAGACATGGGGGAATCTTCTCGCAGCTCCTCACAGAAGCCACCCCTGTAGCCCCCCTGCTACCAAAACCTCGCTACGCAAACCCAATACACTGCCACTTGAATAATTCTGGTATTGTGTGTTTGGTCTCTTCAACGAACTTATGCAAAGCCTGGGCATCTTCCGCAGAAACAGGGCTTCAACGTCTAGAAGCCTGAACTAGCCAGGAGCAATGATGATCGCTTCGTGTCCCTCACATGAAATTGCCCACTCTTTCTCAGAGCCTGACTGTGTGGGAATGCAGTTTTGGTAAGCTTTCCAGAAAATGATAATTCTTTATGTTACATTGCACAAGAAATCAGAACCAGAGTATCTTCACCTATACCTGTATTCTACTTTTCTCCTTGCTTTGGAACTGTCCTTGGGCTTGGAGTGCCCAGAATCCTCCTTCTGCAGCAATGATATCTCCTCTCCTTACTGGATCACTGCTCTGGCATGTAACTAGCTTTCTGCCTCCTCTCCTAGACTCACCTCTGCTCCTTTACTTAAACCAAAGTTCCCTATGTCAATTGGCCTTCTCAGATGATCCAGGTCCCCACTCAATAATCCCCTGCTTGGTTACTTCCCTCTTTAACAGAGGATGAAAAAATGAACTAGACGAGTTCAGCCAGTCTGTGGACTGTATGCTGACTCCTCCTTTCCTGGTGGTAGCCTGGAGATGGGTAGACAATCTGAAGTGGCCTGGTTGAATTGCATTGGGAGCTCCCAGCCTCTTCCCTGCCAGTCTCCCTCCTGAAGACTCAGTGGGCTTTTTCATCATGAGACTGGGGATGAAATGTATTTATTGCAGCTGACATGCTCAGGGCCTTCTTGCTGTGGTCTGAGATGTGCATGTGAAGTCACTTAGGAGACCTGATGCAAATGCACAGTCCCACCACATGGCCAGAAGTGATGTATGTGATGGTGCATGTAGTGACCATGGTAGAGGAAGGACCTTGTTGATGCTTCTAAGATGCTGCATGTGTGATTATACAAGTGAAGAAGTTAGTGGTGAATAGCGACTGAATGTCTCCGTTAACAGGTTATGTGACACATGCTGGCAGAAAGATGGCATCACTGCTCAGCTGTTAGCTCTGAATCACCATCCTTGGGAATTTCAGTGCAAAATAAAAAGAGGAGATAAAACAACCAATAGAGAGGGAAGACAAACTCTGTGTATGAAGTGAGATTGCAGCCTTCACAAATTAAACACAGGGAAGCTGTTTTTAAATTCTACATACAGAGATTCTACAAATCATTGCATAACCATTTACAGCCAGTCACACTGAAGTAATAGGCACAACCTTTGAAAGTTCTGGTTCTCTAATCCCCGAAAATGGGCATTTAGTTTATTACTGACATTGTCCTTCATACAATTTTTCCAAGAAGTCAGCGAAGGGCTAATGACCTGACTGTGTCAGTCATACTGGAATGGATTGGTCCAGTGTTCAGTAATGACCCTATAAAAACACTAGAAGGCACACAAGTGTATGTACTACCTTTGCAAATATTCCATGATAAATTGGGGTGGCATTCATTCCCAAATAATTAATTATGAGTTGTTCATCCATTCTCTGTTAATGTAAATGTTCTTTGCAAGTTTTATCTTCCCAGTTTGGTATCCTATGATGTACAGCTGAAGCATCTCCCTGTTAAAAGAGAGATTGCTGTTTCCAGAGACTCCTGCAGAATGAATAATGAATTTCTTTTTATTAAATGACTGTGAAAATCAAAATCTCACTACAAGAGGGTTTATCTTACAAGGAGATGCACATGGGGTTGAACCAGTGTGACAAGAAATCTTCAGGAGTAGAGATGATAATCTGCCTCTACAGAATGAGAGAAATGCTGGTATGATAAATAATACTCGCTTTCAAAAGCCAATGCAATACTGTTGAATTTTCCAGGCTTTTGTCTATGCGCAGTATTACCAGACAAGCCAGCTTTTACTTGACTTCTGTTATTTCTTACTTTACTTACTGTATGTTGTACCCAGAGACACTGGACAAGCTGTGATACACACTATACAGGCACCAGATACACAAACCAACTAATCTGCTAGCATAGAAATGAATATGAATGCAATCCTATTGTGGGAAAGGAGACAGAGAATGTTATTTGTATTGTAAGTAGTTGGAAGATGTTCAAATGCTGCTGTAATAGATACAATATGACATAAGTGGATAGATCCAGAGGTGGTTCCAGAGATTTATTCCTGAGAACATAATTCCGCTCTTAGATGTCAGTGTTCTGTGATACACTTAACCAAAATAATAAAAATGCTTGTGTGTTCGCATTGTTATTTTACAGGTTTATGAGGCCACCATAAAACTCCTTAGTTGAGATTCTTTTGTTATATTTAGAATCCTATTCCTAGGAAGTAACAATTAATTTATGAGAATACAAACACTGAAAATCCTTCTCAGAATCCTTCTGGCTGGCTTAGGTTGTACAGAATTACCAAGGCTTATTACATTACTACTGGTTTATGTGGTGTTAGGTTTTCAGAAGACATTTGCATGAACTAATCAACCATCTTTCTAGTATTTATCCTTTTTCAGAATGTCTATGACCTGTCACTACTGTGAACAATGAGGAGGCTAAGCTGTCCTCTGCTAAGATCGTGGTAGTTTCCATAGCAGCTTTGTGGTACTGTGCTAGTCTTCAGCTACGATAGCCACCTTCGCAGCTGCAGCTACTCTGAGCTGATGCCATTTGCCTCTGTGGAAACATCCTCACTGGCTTCAGAAGTGAGCCAGTGAGCCAGCACTGAGGATTAAGCAGGAGACAGCAAGAGGAGAAGCAGATTTACTTGCAAACGTGAGCATTAGAGGAGGAGAAAGCAGCAGTACGACAGCATATTTGTAGGGCAGCAGTAGGAGATGGCAACTATTGATGCGTGAGGTGCCGAGATCTACGCTATGTGCCAAGGTCTGAGTTATTTGAGTATGGGGTGATCCTCAGAACAGTTTGTTCTACCACACACAGTTGCTTGCTTGGAGATAATTTTTGATGCATCAGTCTAGTGCCGGCCCTGTGGGTTGTTAACAGAATACATTAACTTTGTATCCAAGAATTTCCGGGGTTGTGTAGCCTAAGGGTACCTCTGATCACTTTGTGACGGGAAGAAAGACTGCCGTTTCGATGCCCTTTCACGCTATTACTAAGGACAGGTGCAGCAGCTGCAGTGATGATGGGGTAGGGACAGTCGTACGGTGAACAACACAAACTATGCTGAGCAGTGGTAATGCGTACTGCTACAGCCTCTCCCAGGGACAACCTCCCTGGTCATCAACCTAGCTTGGCGGTGGGCTGTCTTACTGGTTTCAAAGCACTTTTTGCTGCTTTCAAAGGGACCCTCACCATTGTTTCTGGAAACAGTGGGGTATGAAAGTGGCCAAGGGAAACTCATATCTTGTCATGTAAGGTTGTTCCGAGTGAGACAGCACTTCTGCTGGAGCATCTCCTGCAGTCAGGAGCAGGCATCCCCAAAGGTGGATTTCAAAGGCAGAAGACTTCTAGGGTGCTGCCTCAACTCCCCCGTAGGCACCTTCTTCCCATTCTTCCCAGAGCCTTTAATGCAGCATGCCTTTCTAGGTGAAAAAGTGCTGTACAGCATATACTAACATCTTCACAGAATACCTTAAATCTCAGACAATTCAGGAATTCAGAGAAAGTAAACAATCAAAATACTTGTGGTAGAGGAGCCAAAACAAAAAATAAAAAGTATGCAAGTCCCAGAAAAATGCTGGTAAAACCAGAAAAACTGCATGTAGAGCTTTGTATCATAAGGATCTAAGAAATTAATTTCTTCCCCTTTCATTCCTTTCCTCTCATTTATCTTATTATTGTTATTATTCTCATTGCTCTAGAATTTACAGAAATCTGTAATTTGGTATTTTTCATTTTCAAGTAGAGCACTCTGTCTTTTCTTGGCATCTAAATACTATTCAGATTTCATTGTGTTAAATTGTCTGGACATTGCTCATAGGACATTACATTTTTCAAACTCTCAAGACACATAGCCTTCAAATTTTTTAGTTTTGATTAATTTTGGCTCATTTTATCTTCCTAGAATAGATTTAACTGAGATCGCAATGTCTTCATTATCTTGTAATGATTATAGAAGTCTTTCCTTCGCACATTAATACAAGTCATAGTCTTTGACACATTTATAAGAGTTATCAACTAATGAGATACAGTTTTCACGTGTGTACAACCGGGCCACATTCCATCAACCTTCATTAAACAAGAGAAATAGATGGAGCACAATGCTAGCTGGGCTGTACAGAAGCACAGACTCTCTCTGGTGCTTCAGGAATTTTGATGACAGAGCTTGGAAGATAATAATATAAAGTATATTAAATTATAAAGCATTTAAAAATCATTGTGAATACCACTTTTAGTTAAAATGTTCAAGTCAGGCGAGAGTGGACAACCCCAGCAATGCAAGGGCAAGGCAGGAGTGGTGAGGGGCAGTGCAGGTGCAGGGTGGCGGTGGCAAGGGCGCACATTTCTCTTGGGGGATGGTGATGTAGCTGGGGGGCACCAGAAGTGGAAGCAGGAAGGAATAAGACCCAGTGATACTTGGAAAACAGTGATTTTTGTGATGGTCTGGTTAGATGTGCAGGGAGCTGGCTAAGAAGGTATCGAGGTCTGGTGAGGCAAGGTGCTCTGAGGAGGCTGCAGTTCTGACTGAGATGCAGAGAGCTAGGATGGATAGGGCTGGTGTGGCCTGGGCTGCAAGGATTTGTTTGGAAAAAAAGAGGTAATAGTTGCTACATTTAGGAGGGCTGGGAGAGAACCTGTGATCTGGAGGGGCAGGAGCGTACAGCTGAATAAAGGTAACCATATTTATAAAGGAGGTGGAAGCAGGAGGGTAGACAAGTTAATGCAAGAAAAGAGGAATGTGACCCTGGTATTAATGTTAGATAACTCTGGAAATATAGTTGCCAGCTACTTAATGCTGTTGCTATAGCTATAGAAATAATAGCATTCTAGTTTTCATCAAAATTCTTCTTGTTACACATTTTGACAACAACTGGACTTCTGGAGTGGTTTAATTTCTTTAAACTGGTCATCTCGCCACTATCTCTGTACTTTTCAAATTGAGACAAAAACGTCCAGTCCTTATGTAGGCTATTACAGGTGATACACAAAACATCTGTTAACTCACATTGACAAGAGAAAATTTTCAGCATGATGGTAATTCACACAAATTTTTTTATGACCCTGCAATTAGAATGGTCATAAAATATGCCAGCTGTTCATAGCTGTTTCCTTGACCATGAACAACAGAGTTCATTATCATGCTCCATAACATAACAAATAAGCTAAACTGAAAACTACAAGAAATAATGAGATCAGAGAAGAGCAGCTGTACAAAATTCCTTCTTTTCCAAAGCCTAATTACATTTAACCTGCCCCATTCAAGTGCTTGAAAGCCATGTGGTATATAGCTAATATTTAAATACCCTTGACCTGAGCCTTTTCTAAGTCCATCAGTGTGCATTGCTATGTCAAATCTGGGAACTCTCACAAATAGACAAAAAACCCCAGGTGATTCTGCACCTAACTATCTGGGGGAAAAGTTTCACAAAATGTCTGTGGGAACAGCTTCCAGTCTTGGTAACAGGAAGAAAACATTTATGCAATTGTTATTTGATTTTCTCTGTATTCTGCTTTCTGGTTTCTAAACAGTTCATCTGCTGCAGAGATATTACTGGGGCAGAATTGATAAAGTCTGGCGGTTTCAAAGCAAACAAACACTGGGAATTTCTCTCACATAAGTTTGTTTGTTGTTTTTTTTTTTCAGTAATGGCATTCAAACTAAAATGGCACAATTCCTTTTTGTGGATAAAAAACCCCACAGCAATTAGAATTTTTTAGATGATCATGGTTTCTGGCAAGGACATACTGGGCTTTTTTATATTTCAGTCAGGTATAATCAGGCACTGCAGCAAACACTTGTGAGATAATGTGCTCTAGAGCAGTAAAATGAAGCAGAAATCCCCCCAGCAGTAAGAAGAAGCAGAAATCACTCCCATCAGAATATTGTGCATCAACCTGTTTTACTGGTGTTACCCATAGCAGTGGCTGCAGCTCACTTACTTAGAATTGCAAGTGAGAAGCTGAGCTACATGAGATATCAAATGTTGGAAAACCTGGGTTATTTCCAAATATTGCAGTCCAGAATAATTGCTCTGACTATGCCGTGTCAAGGTCTGGGTTTTACTTTGTTTATAATGGGTGATTATTTAAAAAAAAAATCCCATTTTCTCCAGGTAAGCACGTCATTGCTTCTGAAATGCTCCAGTTTTCCACCCAAGCGGGCGATTTCCTTAATAAATATTTGATTTACTTTGGCAAACATCAACATTTAAATGGCAATCCCTTTACATCTATAAAAAGCACAGCAACTCAGGGCTTGTTTTTCTCCAATGTCCCCTCCCGGACCTATCCTACTTTTTTCTCTGTTCTTGCCTTGCTTCTCTTAGTAATAACTTCTAGCTCCTCAGAAAATCAGGCTTATTCCACAGATGCTTCTCTCTGCTCTTTAAAGAGGGAGGAGAGGCCACGGTCAGCACAATCTACAGCATCCTCCTGAGCAAACAGTCTTGACTGCAGACTGTCCCCTGCAGCATGGAGGCGCTTGAGGACAGAGATGCTGATGAAAACAACATGGCTGAGTGCTTACTTGGGAGTGGGAACATTGGAAACAGGGTCTGGGAGGGAATAAGGTTAATGTCCCCAGACGCATCAGTCCCCACTCTTCTGAATCTTGTGTTGTCATTTACACTATGAGAAGGGTGTAAAATACTGAGAAGCTGATTTTCTTCTTACTGGTATTGATGAATATCAGAAAATTGGAATCAGACCTTGGTTACTTTACAATGTTAGATAAATAATTTTGCTCTGAACTATTTTTGCTATGCTTTGTGGTGATAATTACAGTAATAACATGATGTTGGGAAACTTTGCCTGAAGCACTTTTCTCCCTTTTGTTTTTTCTCCTTCTCTTTATTTAGCACCTTTCTACAAACACTAGCTATTGCATGGTGAATTTTAAACAGCCAAAGAAAGGCTTATTTAGCATGCGAAATGTCAATAGAACAGTATTTATGTGGCAGGGTAATGTATACCTGTTCAATAAACACTGAACCAAAGGTCCTGGATGGATGTGGAAGAGGGGTAGGTGGATACAGTAAAAGTTCAAAAACCAAAAATGATCCTCTGAAGGCTGCAGCCCAGAAGGCTGCAAAGCACAATTTTTTGAAAGTCAAGGATTGTCTTCTCCCCAGCTGTCCACAACAACTTTACAAGTAGTCTTAACCTTAATAAAATACTTCTCTATAAGTGCAATCTGAGAGAGAATGTGCGGAGTTGTGTTTACCTGCTGTGCATTTATTTTCATAGCGTTTCACTTCTCCCATGAGTACTGAAGTAAGCGATTCTCTTTCTTGGTGTTGGATTTGATTTTGTCTGCTCCCTAAAGAGGGAGTTCAGATTTGTCTTAATAACATTTTGACTTGAGGACTTCATATGGAGTCAAAAGTGCTTTGAGTTCTCAAGAGCTGATCTGAAATCCAAGTAAACCAAACAAAATGAAAATGACCATGCAAATAATCTCATGACATATTCAGCTGAGATTTTTTCTGGTTTTGATTTAGTTTCTTGTAAAACCTCTGACCATAGTCCCAGAACTCAGCAATTTGGGCACTGTGACAAATGCTAGTATCCTGCATTCTCAGTGACTTGGGGCAGAAATTCATCCCCTCCTGTTGTGTGCCTTCAGGAGCAGAAATGAGGCCAGACACAACTCCTGTGACTGGAGCAACAGAGACGGACCTTCTAGCTATACCTACGTCGGTTAATTGCAACTGTCTGAGAGTGCTGCCTGGTGCTCTTACTGAATAACACAGGACACCCTGCATCCACACCGCTAAACCATCCTCCTCCCTAATACAAGCTGCTGCATGCCAGCTGCCTATCCATGCTAACTTTTGAACCATAGCTGGAAATTTTTTGGTAGTGTTAGTTGAAATGGTCCTGAACTGTACCAGGGGTCACTAACAATTTAATGGTGTAAAGAATGGAGGCTGGCAGTGCTGAGTCTGAAATGTGCCTTGGTGCTGTTTGATTTACAAGTATAGGCATAGCCTTTCTGATTTTCAGCTACCCACCATTAAATGCATCATCAGTTATGTTGGATTTATTTGGCCGTGCTTTACTTCTAAACTCAGGAGCTTCCCACCATGTTTCTTTTCCCATATACATGGCTCTTTCTCTTGTGCACCCTAGCCCCAGTTCCCCTGTCCTCTTTCTACTTTGATAACTTCCTTAGCGATTGTTGAACTAAGAAAATAATCCTTCTTTGTACAGCCCTTAAAGCATTGCCATGACCCTTGGGTGGAGCTGAACTCTGCCCTTCAGTCGCCAACAGTTACCTAGTTGTCAGTTTATGAGAATGCTGCAAAACTCATGTTTTCTTTTCCTTCTCTGGTGCTAGTAAAGGGGAGGCTGAGAGAGGCAGAGACATGTCTTTTTTTTAGGCTATCATTTTATATTGCTGATTAGACTCATCCAGAGTGCAAGACAAGCTCCCTTTTAGGACTTTAAATAAATAATGGCACTCAATGGCCCAGCCCATCATCGTTAAACACACTTTTCATAGAGGGTCGTGAACTCCATACTGGCCTCATTAAAGCTGTGGAAATACCATCAGTGCTCATGTTTCTGTGTAATGATTTAATTGAATTTTCTTATTGCTGGAGCTTGTCATTATGCCAGTGATTTTCATGCTGGCTCCCTAAACTCACAGAATTTTTGCTCAAGTCTAAATAATCCAAAATAGGTTTTATCAGTGTGTAGTCTGCTGGCAATATACGAGGCCTGAATGAGCAAGCTCTTAATTGGAGGGCTGGGGAATTGTCTTAGTTTTGTCTTTTACTTAAGAACTTAATTTTCGGCTCTGCTTTTTTCATTCTTTCTTTTATAACAGAATACACAGTAGACTTTCCAACCTGTAACATAAGCCTTAGAAAACTCCCAACATGTAAACAGAAGAAGCTTGGACTCATTGGTATGTACTAGGTAAAGCTGGATTTAATTTGGAAAAAAAAAGCATGTGACAAGAAGCTGGGCGATACCGAAGTGTTAAGCTCTAATCTAACATTGTTCTGGGAAGGCACAAACCTATTCAAGACACAATAACTTCTACATTAACACAGGATTGTGACTGAGAATTTAAATGCTGCAACACCAGAGGAATTCCCACAACAATCAAATTTCAGGCCTCTGTGGTATTGAAGATTAATTTTAGTCTGGGCAATGTTTTTGTATGATAAACCCATTAAAAGCTTTGATGAGGAAAGGCAGCCGTGAAGTGGAGGAGTTGGAGGGCTGGGTGGTGACTTGTGAGCAAGCAGAGATCATAGAGACAGGATACTGATACTGAGGCGTAGATGTCTTGGCACAAAATAGGTATCAATGGGGAGGTGAACCCCAGTGACAGGGTGATGCATGCCTCAGCTGGGCATGGCTGAAGAGGCAAATAAGCAAGATTGAAATCTACAGCCAGAATATGGCCCACTGTATTTTATATCTTGGAGTATGAGCCATGCCTTTCAACTGACTCCGCGTAATGACCAGTTCTTCACCTTACCTCAGCTCAGCAATTGTATACTACTTTGGACACCAACGGTGCCATATAAATGACACAGGAATAAATGCCAATCATCTTAAAATTGTGACTTAATGTTCAAAGGTAATTTTTTCTTTTTACAAGCTCTTTAATTTTAATTGCATGATTTTATAACTCGGAGTTGTAGCCTCTCTGCAGTACACTTGCTAGGTTTTGAGGGCAGAGCAACTTGTGCTGCTAAGGAGGTGTGCAGACGAGTTTTGTATCATCTAGATTTTTCTTCATGAGCTCTGGTTAATGTCCTTGATACGGCACATTTTTTTATGGTGCCTAGAAGACATTGAGTCCACAAATGATTATGGCCAGATCTGCGGGATGCCTGTATTTGACAACCATACATTTATGACATCTGGGCATTTGGGGTTTTTTTACTTGCTGATAAGGCTGGAGCTAAGCAGGTAGCATCCAGCGAGAAAAAATAACCTGTGGCCAAACCCCATAAAATCTCACAAAACACTTTGTGATACTGCTCCAGACGTTCTGATATTTTTGCTGAAAAAAAACCCCCCAGCTCCACAAGGGAAGAAAGTGCTATTTCACGGGAAAACAGAAACATGAAGAAGACGAGTTCTAGAAAAGATGCAGTGGGAAGACTCTTGGGGTGAATATAAGAGGACTGACACAGGTCAGAGGATATAAGGTCACATTTTGCATACTGCCGCTCTTGAAGAAAAGGACTGTGGGTCTCAGTCTTCTCTTTCTGGCACGCTGATGACAACCTGAAAAATGTTTGTGACTTCATCAAATGGGCAAAATACTGCTAAAGCTTTCTTAATAGTGTTTAGGTGGTAAACCAGAGTCTGTACTTGCTTGTGATGATATAAGCTCAGAGTATCCACTGGTTCCAGTTAAATTATTCTATATTTGCCTATACGAACAGAGTAAAATTAATCCTGATATTTTTACAGGCTATCATTTGGCAGACCAGCTTAGCTTTAATGTAACTTGCTGTAACTATGAATGGAATTTATTTGTAGAACTTAAAATTTTTTAAGTACAATGCCTGTATGTTGCACTGATTTAGAATAGTAGTACTGGGAAAACCAAGTCACAAAATGAAACAATTCAATCAGAAAGTAGGAAGACAGGGTTGGAATGCTGCAAGAGTTATGTTTGTTGTACATTCATGCTACATTTATTCACGCTTAAAAATGGAAGTAGAGGAAGAGGGAGATGGGCTCAGCTCCCCACCAACCCTGGGTTTGGTGCTGGAAGGCAGCAGGTCTTGCTGATCCCGAGCCAGGGTTCTGCTAGCTGGGGCAGCACGAGAAGGAGGTGCATCAGTGATGTGGACCCCACAGGAGAGGTCTTATCATTCCAAGCTCATGCAGACATAAACATTTAATTCAAAACTTTCAGAGAAGTGCCTGCTGAGAGCCCTCTTCTCCTCTGCTTCGGACAATTGCCTATTCAGCGAAGCACTCGCACTCCCGGGGAAACTTTCAGGATTATTTTGTTGTTGTTAAGGGGCTTCCAGGCAGCAGGGGGAAGTTGGCATCTTCGTTAGTATTTTGAATCATTCTTCAGGGGCCTTCTTTCAGGCCTGGCTCTTTTCACAAGCTAAGTAGCCCTAAGCTGAGTACTCTGAATTATTTTATTATTGATGCCTGCTGTGGCCAGGCATCCGTTTTTGAGATGTTCAGCACTTGTGTTAGGCAACTGAAGTAGGCGATCTGAATAGATGCCATTGTGCCAGAGGACTGAAGGAAGAACAAGTGCCAAATTTAAGATTATATTCTACAAACAGAAAGCTTATTGCTGCTATCTAGCTCAGCAAGCCAAATCAAAGCCAATCCCTTGAGCCAAAAGTGAACCAGCTCTACTTATTTCTAATTTTGAGTCCAAGCACAGAAGGCAAGTAATTTGATTTGAACTTGGATTTGCAGATGGGAAAACTGACATACTGCATCTGGATGTTTACCTTATATATTTGTAATTTTATTTATGAAAAGTCATGGAATCTGAACAACCACTTACTGAATTGCTTGCAAAGCTTGCTTTAAATTTTGTATGTATTTTATCTACGTACCGAAGTATGGGTTTCAGCATGTTCCTTTTTCTGTTTTCATCGCTTTGATTTATTCTGTAAGAAGTTCTGCTTGCCTGTCCTGTAAAATCATGCATTTGGAAGTGTTTTTGCATGCTTTCAATATTAACCTTTTGGTTTCTGTTTTGCATGCTTATGACTGTCGATGCACATTGTGAAGATAAACTGGCTTCTTCAAAAGGATCTGTCCTTTCTCTGTCCACGTGTGCTTGACTCTTTTGGGAAAGAAGACATGGACGAGGAGGGAAAGCAAACTGGAGTACACAATAATAAACCTACTTTAACTCCTTTTCCCTTAGCAGGCTGAATCAGTTTAATCTGGACATCAGAGAATCCTTGGGAGAGGCTTCATACTTTTGAATAAACTGCTGTTAGTTGGCCTTCTTCAGCTCTCTTTCTCTCAGTGCTGTAAAACATCTGCTATGAAATGTGTGGAATGATGCAATCTGAGCTCAATATTGAATCGAGTTCTGCACGGTAGCATCCAGTATGGAGGTGACAAGAGCTCCAGACTTTCTTGCCCTTTTTTCCCTTGCCTTTCAGTAGGAGCACTCTAGTCCTTTCTCTCCTTATCAGAACTCTTCAAGCTTTCCAGGTCGCAAAAGTTTTGTTTTACTTCCCGTGTACAAATATGTGTCTTTATTCTTGTGCAAACAACTTAGCTGACAAGTCCCGTCCAGGAGTAACTTCATCAGCTTGAGCTGAGAGTTTGGTAATTGGGACTTACAAGTGAATTTGGATGCCTGAATGGAGGGCTAGTGTAAGGCAGTGTCGTGGTTTGGGCTGGACTGGACACTGAAGTGAATGACAGATGCTCTCCTCCACCTCTCTCTCCAAGGAGAAGAGGGAGAGAGAAAAAGGAGTTTAGAAAAAAAACTAAACTAATGAAAATATTAATAAATTATTAATAATATAAATCTGAAATATATACAATATATACAAAACTGAATCAAGCTCCCAGGATGACGATCACATCACTGGCAGGCACTGGGAAAGTCCCAGGCTGGACTCAGTGACAGACAGGAGCTGGATTCCAGATCTGGATTCAGGAATGCACAGATCAGGGTCAGAGGATCAGAGGCAGACGAACAGACAGAGTCCTTCTCGGGCGCCAGCCATTGGAGAAAAAGGGCTGACGCTTTCCCTCAGCTTTTATACTGAGCATGGGGCAGATGGGATGGAATACACCCGTTGGTCAGTTTTGGGTCACTTGTCCCATCCCCTCCTCCCTGCAGGTGGGACCCCTCTATGCTCTTCCGCCTCTGACCCTCCAACGGGGGAAATAACAGAGTTAGCTGGCCTTGGTTGTTATAGCAATAAGTATAAGCAAGAGCCTCTCTGCATCCCATTCCTTAGCACAAATTACAAATAATGAGGTCTTGTCACTCTGAGAACAAACAGTGTCTCCACAATATGCTGTTAATTTCTGAGAGTTCAGTTAGTTAGGAGAGGCTTAGCTAAAACGTAAAATTACTGAACAGAAAATTGATTCTGTTTCACCTCAAACCAGGACAGGCAGGATAACTTTGAAGGGCAAATCAGGCCTCTGACGTAATCAAGAAATTCTTTCCAAATGTAAAAGCAGTCTAATTTTTTAAAGAGATTGCTGCAAAATCAATCCTTAACAACTTTCTTGCTTAAGTTTCTAGACATTTGCAATCCTTTTTAAAACAATGTAGACACGAACTGTTGCAAAAGAATTTGGGGCAGAATATGGTCCACTGTGAAATCAATAGCTGGACATTGCATTGTTTTTAGTGCTTTCTATGCAGTAATTTGAAGGGGAGAAAAGGATTTTCTTGTGGTTACTCTATCACTCTGCTGCCTTTCTAATTTGCTGTTGTGGGAACATAAAATTACTTGTCTGGTGTGTCACTCAATGTATAGCAAGTAGCTTGAAATGACTTCTGTTGAAAAAAGCAATTACCTCTCCAGCAGCAAAGAACCGCATGTAGATGTCATGGCCTTTTTCTAGGAAAGCTGCTTAATGACACAGGACATGTACATAAAAAAGTAATAAGCTTATTTTTCAGCCTTGTTGTATACTGGACTTTTGATATTTCAGAATTCTTACTCCTCAGGAGCTTTTGCGTATGTGTGGGCGTACGTGTGTGGGTGTGTGTGAGAATCAAAGGAACATGGTGTCCTTTGCTTTAATAGTTTATTTTATGTTATTGCTTTGTGTTTTGCAGTCCCTCTAGCCAATCTGCATTTATGAACTGAAGAGAATAGGAGCCAGGGGCCTAATATTACAGTAATTTAGGTACTGAATTTGTACTTGAGTGATTTACTTTTGAATTTAGCCTTTATTCTTACTAGTTAATGTACAGAGATATCATATTGGGAGTTAGGAGACTTGCCTCTTTCCTCAGCAACAAGAAGATGGTAGTCAAGGAGTGAAGAAGAATGTTTCCCTTTTAAACTCTGCTTTCTCTGGTCTTTTGGGATGTTTCTCTGACTTTTATATGGCCTGCCATGGACATTCAGGGTCCAGTTGCTAGGGCTACTGGGATTTTTAATTGTGACTAGAGCGGGAGCAGGATGATTTCTATCCATGGGGAGGAAAATGCAGCGGCTGCGCTTTTCAGCTTTATTTGGAGCAAGAGACTGTGTTACCAGTCTCAAAAAAAAATTATTACTCTCTGATAATTTTATTTTCTACCATTGCTAGAAGCAAACTGGGTTAGCAGAGGGGAAATTCATAGAGTTTATTTTTTTCCTGTTTCACAGTTTATGAGACACTTACTCTGTGTTGGAAATATGATCAGATTAGACTGCTGCTTCTGTTCCTTTTTTCAGCAAATGCAGTAACATGTTTATGGGCCCAAATTTATTTAGATTCTTAGGAATATAGCCTTTTTAAAGCAGACTGTGCTCTGGTGCCACTGGGACTAATCCTCTGAATAATTGCCTCCTCTTTTTATACTGTAAATACTATAAAATTAGCTGTGTCAAAAATTCACTACTTTTGATTTTTCAGTGGCATTATGCATCCAGATTCAAATTTTCACAATAAATTGTCAGGGATATTTCACATAAAAGTTGTTACAGCTTTTTATATTCTCAACCCCAGTCATACTTGTTGCTAGAGGTCATGTCAACGGGAGGTTTAATTATATGAGATTTTCAGGAATTGCAGTAATGTATTTTTGCTGGTATGACCAGTGAGCTTGGTTAAAAAGATAGTGTCATCCCATGTAACTGGTGGAGGCACTCTCTCAAATGGAGTCCTAAATGAAAAGCTAACTGCCAAGGTGAGAGCAGTCCTCTTACCTCACGTGAGTGCAGGTGTCCTGGCTGGCAAATCCCCAGGAGCTGCTCCAGGAAATCATCTTGGAACTCCAGAGGATGGCTTGAGCACCTGGCTGTTTGGGCTTTTCCTTCTTTTCAATTGACCTACCTTGATAAGACTTTCTGTTGTGGTATTTATTTTCCTGTTTGGAAGTCACCTGGTTTTGTATTAGCCTCAGTGAAAAATGACATCGTATGTGAGGTTGGCAACCCAAAGGAGTTTCTTCATGACACCTTTGTAGCCACAGTTACTTTGATCAAACACAGAAGACAGTCATAAAATATAAAGGCTAGGCAGCTGATGTTGAAACTGCTGCTTTTTATACCAAAATATCAGTATCTCATTGTCAACTCATGTTTGCCTATCTGCTTTCGGTACCCATGCAATACCTCCTGTTACCTAAATGTCCTTTTTTGAAGCAGGGACTACCTTGTTTCACTATGTATGTGACGGCTGCTAGCCTCCTGTTAGGAAAACAAACAGTTCCTAAAGGAACAGACCGCCGTGGTCTGTGAAACATGCTGTTTAGATTGTCACGAGATTACAAACTTCTTGTCATGCCTGAAAAAATAATGTGATATTTTACTAAAACTTTTACTAAAACCAATTATTTGACCAGAATCACGTTGACTGCAGCTGAAAAGGACTGGGACTTTATAATGCATTATTTACTCTGGGATGAATATGAGCTACAATTGCAAAGAAAGCAAAGTATATATTGAGCCACTTTAGGAGGAGTGTGGCCAACAGATCAAGGGAAGGCATTGTGCCCCTCTCCTCAGCAATGATGAGCCTACCACTAGGAGATGGTATCTAGTTTTAGACCTCTCTGGTTCAAAATGGATGAGAACAAACTGAAGAATGTCCAGTGAAGTGCTGCCAAGATGACCGGGAGCTGGACCACATACTGCGTGAGGGAAGGCTGAGGGGGCACTCAGCTTCTTGAAGGGCAGTTACAAAGATGATGGAGGCAAATTCTTTTTGGTGGTGTACAATGACATAGCAACTGGCAACAGCCACAAAGCTTGGCTGTGAACATTCAGGTTGAACATTAGAAAAATCTGATACACCAGGAGGAGGGCAGAGCAGCATTGGAATAGGTGCCCAGAGAGGTTTTTTCGATATGCATCCCTGGAGATTTTGAAGACTGGGCTGGACAAAGCCACAGATGGCCCGACTGAGTATTGATGAAAGTCCTTCATCAAGTAGGAGGTGTGTAGGATGACATCCGGGTGCCTTTGAGTCAACATTTGTGCAATTCTGTGACTTTGTATCTATATCTACATTATAATTCTGGTAAGGGGTCTAATCTTGGAAACCCGGAATACTGTTAGACCTGGCAACTGGCATCCACTGTCTGTAGGATTAATCTGTCCTGAGACAGGTGATTTCAGGGCCTTTGTAGGGAGGACTCCTGTACTCTTGATATGACATTGGCCGTGTGATGCCTCTCAAAAGGCAGAAGGAGGCTGTAGGGTGTGCCATGGTCTGCTCATGTATCAGAGAAGTGCAGTGCCACCTGAAACCACAGGGCATATTCAGGATCTCTTTTCAAGGAATATCAGCTGGATTGCCCACTCAAAAGGGTATGGAGGAAGTTAACTAGAATTACTCATTTCATACCAGAGGTATGAAACCTCTTCTGTATGACTAGACAGGGGAGGATATTGAGAGTGGAAAAGTCAACTTGTGGTGTGGAGATAGGACATAAATCTCAGTGTCATGGAGAAGGTGAATAGGGGCTAATTAACTGTTTGCTATGTTCCAAAACGAGGACTGAGAGAATATGAAATAACACTAATAAACAGAAATAGGCTTGAACACAGCCTAGATCCAACACCTAGTGCAATACTTTTACTTACCCATTCATTAAGTATCACTGGCATTGTTTCATTTTCTAGTTAATTCAGCTGAGACAAGCCAACTCATCCACAGATGTCAGTGGCCTGATATCAGCCACACGCTTTACAGACAGACTGTCTAAGGTCATGCCTGTATTACTGAATTCAGAAGCATTTCCCATATCTTGGTTCCAGGTGGATCCTCAGGCCCCATCCTACCTCCTGTGGTATCAGGTTTGCACCAGCTGCTCCCCATTCAAATCTCTTAATCCTTCTGTGGAAGTATGGCAAACCCTGAAGAGTAAGCTATAGCCTAAACAGCCATTAAGTGTGAATGCAAATGAATGCGAATGAGGAAGAAGCCCATTACAAAAGTCCTTCTCCCACCATCTGTTGGAGGAAGGTGAAGACTATCTCTGGGACAAGCTTCTGAAGACATGTACATAACTAACATGGCATCCGTGCTGCCTGTCTCAGCTGATGACTGGCAATGGACGCTGCTGGAGGACAGAAGTTTCTAACAGGAGTTAAGCTATCCAGACTGTGATGGACGTGAGGCTGATGAAGGTCAGTCCTCAGTGGTGACCAGGAGCCTGGAATGACAGTCTTAAGAGAATGTCTGAGGAAGAGTTGAGGCCCATGGCATGTGTCTCATCCATGAAGACTTCACAGCAGAGTGCTGCGAGGCAAATGAGGAATGACTGTTGAATTCCTCAAGGCTGCCTATTTTCCTTCCAGACATAAACAGTGGGACAAACACAAAATAGTTGCGCTTTGAATCTCACATTGGGAGCTAGTCTATGCATGGCTGCATTGCATGGGTTCCTTTAATTTTTTATGTCATTTAAATGTTTGTGGTTTAGTTCATTACAATTCTTAAAACAAGACTCTTAAAGTATTTTTTTATCCAGTGACCTACAAAAAGTAATTGCTGCATTTCCAGACATTCTGTTTAAAAAATAATGATCAGAATAGTCCAGTAGTGAAACTACTCTATTAAAAAGGAGATAATTTTTTAAAAACGCACACCAAAAGATACTTAGAGCACTACTTGGGAACAAAACAAGCCACCTGTTTTGAGAACTGTGCTAAGAAATGTAAATTGCCCTACAAAGTGCAGCCCATCTGGTAAGCCTGATGTGGGTTTTGCTGCGGTACACACAGGTCCCAGCGGCTCCCTCCCCGCTTCTCGGCAAGCCTCTGCCACCTGGAAGAGCAGATGCCGTGGTTCCCGGGTGACCCAGCTCCTCTGGGTCCCACTGCCTGTTCCCTCCCTGCACTGCGGGATGCTCCCTGGCAAGAAGCACAACTCCCAAACCTGGGCTGAGCTGTGCTGCTCAGCAGTGAAGGATTTATGCCTTTTCATAAAGCAAAAGCTGGCTACCAAAGCAGCCCTCTTCAATATTTAGGCTGGAGTGAGTAAGCCCCGGCAGCACAGCAGGGCAAGGGAGGCTCTGTCTCCATGCATGGACAGCTTTGCCTCCAACCTTTGGGCGTGGACCATGGCCGCTGTACATAGAGGACCATCACCTGCCCCAGCAGGCTACGGCAGCATGCCCTTCATGGACTTCCAGCCCTCCATGGACTTGGGACCAAGCAAAAAGTGGCTTGTTTTCCTGCACAGCCCCGCAGGGGAGGGAGGCAGCGGTGCTGGAAAGCAGCAGCTTTGCTACCAGCATGAGCCCTGGCTCGCTCTGCACGGAATGGATTTCCTCTGGCCCCTGGTGAAGTGCTGCATATGCTTCGGCATGCTCCCGGCACCCCTGCTTGAAGAGGAGAGCAGTCCAAGGCCATCTGTGCTTTCTCTGTGCTATTAAGGGATCAGCAGCTGGCCATGTCAGCTGTGTCTGCTCTAATAAATTAAGCAGTGCCAGGGCACATCACTGGACTTGATTATTTATATTGTTAAATTATTGAAATGCCCCCTGGCTTGCTTTTGGCCAAGTAGTGCTCTCCCAAATGGTTCCCAGGCACAGTTCAGAAGTTAGCTTGGGCCAGGAACTGCTCCCAAGTGCAGCGTAGCTGCAGCCACTGTTTTTTACAGAGTGAGAGAGTTTAATAGTATGGATACAGGCTGTTCCACACCACTTGGCCTTAGCGTCAGGGAGCAGCTTCAGGCATGCTTCATTCAGCAGTGTGGACATAGCTTTTGGGTCCAAATCTTCGTGCCATCAGAGCAGCATGAGATTAAAAATCTGTTCCTGAAAAATAAATCCATCTCATACAAACAATTGTGTTTTGTTTTTTATTTTCTTGTCTCATTTCTGTTTGTGCCTGAAATACCTGGCCTCTTCACTTTGAATATATTTTTTTTTTCTCCAGCTGCTCTTATTATTATGCTGTTTCTAAGAGTTACATAGAGGCATAAGATTTTGTGCTCAGTATTTTAGGGGACCTCTTTAAGGATGGAAAAAGAAGGGCTAAAGCTGCAAAAAGAGTTTAAGTGTTTTCTTCCAGCTTGATAGAAAAATCCATAAATAATAGCTCCCTGAAAAGCCTGTTCCAAACACATTATGTATCCATACACCCACATTATATATATATATATATATATGCATACACACATAAAATTTGATAACTTACTTTCCTTTAAATGAGAAAAACATCTTATGATCTCGATATTCTGATGAACACCTTAACAGTCACAGCTCTAAGTTTTTCTTGGATTTCCTCCTGCTCTTTTTTTCTCTTTTAATTTCTTTTCCCAATGCATTAAATATTTCTCTGCAACACAGACATTTTTTTATAAACAGTAAATTTAATTTATTCTCTATGGAATCAACCCAAATGTTCAAGCTTTGCTTTCTTGGCTACTGTTTCAAGTGTAATATTAGCTGTGAAAACTGAAGACTTGAACACCCGCTGTTTCTTGGACAAACTTTATATCTTCCTATATTCTGAAGAATCTGTATTCCAGAGACTACGAAATAAGAGAAAACAGCTCTGCTTGTATCTTTACTCCCAGCTGGAGTCACAGAAGCATGCATTTTGAGGCTGTAAACATTTTGACGGGAATTTCATCTTTATTTTAGGGAGAGAGAGAGGTTAAAGAGAGCATCTGTCGTTCATTTAGTGGCCAGTCCAGCCCAAACCACGACACATTTAGAAAACATTCAACAATGGGAGAGACAGCATCTTCTCAAGCCACAGCAGAGCATGCCCTAGGTGTTCTTATCTGAGCCTCTTCTTCTTCCCTGATCCAGAGGAAAAGCTTCATATCAAAATCCCTGATGAAATCATTAAATGACAAGCATGAGCTCAGTTCAGATTTGCTGCATTCCTACAGAAGAAGCATGGGTGTGAATAACAATCCTGGGATGGAAAAGGCCACTTTGCCCCAATTTCCCCTGGGTTCGGTTGAGAAGGGAAAGGCTTTTAAACCTACACTCTTTCTCTTTGAGTTCACCGGCAGGTAACAGTAAGGGTTTTCAATAACCTCTGATTTTGCCAGGAAGAATTATTCCTTTGCAAGGATGGAACCAAGTGTCTAATTTTAGCTTGAGATCTTTAGTTATTTTTTGTAATGTCATATATCTGACTTTCATTATGAGGCTGATGTTTGAAACCTTCAGAACCTACTCTCAGCTGTGTGGACTTGGATCTCATCTTGTAGTGCTTCTGCTCTTGGCAATAACAGTGGTGGAGGGCCACAGGAAGGGAAAGATGAGGACTTCTGGCAGCAGTGTTGAGCTTGATAATCATGTTCCATGCAGCTTACAAGAGAAAAACAAAGATGTGAATCTCCTTGATAGTGCACTGGAGAGCAAAAAATATGTAACGAGACAAGGCAGTTTAAGATGTATTTGAACAAGCATCCAGTTGTAGGATGGAGTGCTTGGGTGGGGGGTGGACACCAACGAAACAACCCCAAAAAAGAGTTTGCTTAAAAGAAAAAAAAAAAAAGAAGAGTTTTCTTCAAATTTTGAGTCATGCTGTGGAAAAAAAGTTATACCTCTATTGACAAAGCAGAAGAGAGAGAAAGGAGAGAGGGACAGAAGGCAGAGCAGAGGATTAGGAAGGAGTCATGCTCAACAGAAACCAATGAACTCAAATCACACAGTAAATTCCAAGTGTTAAGATAATTTGAGAGATTTAACTGATTTAAAGCCTTTAGAAATCTGTATAATATACTCACTTATTCTCACACATTAAAACAGAGTGAACGGTTTTATAGTTTAACAAAGGATTGGTACCAAGTTCTCTGTACTCTTCATAGTTTTCCTGCAACTAATTCACTTCATTTGGGCTCAGTGAAAATTAGCATTCACAAAAAAAAAATATTTCAATCTTTAAGGAATGAGAAAGGGAAACTTTTTATATCCTATCTAAAATGCCTGTTATTGCATAATTTTGTCTTTCCTTATAAATCAGAGCATAGCCGTGTCTGATAGCAGATATAAATCCATGACATCCATTTATTTTATAAGAAAAACATAATGAAAAGACTAAAGAAAAGTATCACTGAAGTTTATTGGAAGTGATTAAAAGACAGTTAGACTGATAGATTAAAAGCAGAAAATCAGGTAATTAGATTTTGCTAGTGCTGCATAGCGGGGCACTATGTCTGTTGCTCCCTGTCCAATCCAATCCAATTCAATCCCATCAAAGCTAATCCACCCCAGTGGACATGTTCTGGCTATGGGTAGGCAAATGTTGGCCCGTGGTGGTCAAGGTCTAGAAAATGTTTTTTCAAGCACTGTTTTAATGGTAAGGCCTCTGACTTCCATTCTCCCAGTGTCAGGACCGAGCTCCATGGGGCACTTGCTCCTGAGCTCCTAGGTGTGGGTACCTGCCCCAGGCCTACTCCTAGCTGGGGTGGCATCTGTGCAGCTCAGGCACAGACAGTGTGAGCATGGTTATTGCAGGGAATATGAGCAACGGCAAGTGTTGAGTCTCGACCTAACAGCCCTGGGGACATGGAAGGGATTAAATGCAATATATTTTATAGAAATAGTGGGAAATTGGCCACTTCTCCCCTTCCAGTCCCCCAGGTTTCCTTAAAATGACTAGCCAAAGGAACAAGGTGGAGTGAAGTGTGAACAAAGGGATGCTCTGAAACCTCCATTAGCAGAGGTACTCTCCACCACGTGGTGGGGAAATGACAAAGTGATTGTACAGCCCTCATCCAACTTGTGGTCACAGCCAGAGTTGACTCAAGACATTCAGCTCTGTGGGGAAAGCTCAGTATCTGCAAAGGGGGCTCCAGGTGGGTAATGGGAAGAGAAGAGGAAAGAAGGAATATGATGGTTTTAGATAACTGAGTATGTGAAACAGATGTATTGATGACTTAGGCTGGGAGAGAGCAGGGGAGGTTTTGGGAGGCTTGGAGAAAGAGTTGGAGTTTTGGAGAGCAGAGGTGGGGGCAGGAGCCTGAAGTTTCTTTCCTCCTTCTGTTTCTCCCTAGGATACAGGACTTCCATTTCCCCCTGGGACCTGTCAGGCAGCGGAGTATACCCCCTGCCTCATGTGGTGACCTGCTCCCTGTCCCGTCCCACACTGCTTACCCACCTGTGTATCTTGGTCTCCTGGGGAGGGAAAGTATGGGTCCAGTCAGAGATCCTAGAGGAAGGCCAAAGAAACCAGGGCTTTCTGGTTCTCCTGTTGCAGGAAAAGGCCATCTTCTCTAGACTCTAACCCCTCCCAGAGAATCATCCAGAGGTGTCTTACTTTCAATAACTCCTTTCTATGCCAGCAGCTGCCAATTTGCCTTTGTCTGAACCTGAGTTCAGAACAGAGAATCATCATCGACTGGAGAAAGATCTCCCACCTTTGTAAGGTGTGTTTGTTGGGTGGTATTTTTGGTTGTTTTTTTCCTATGAGCAAGAGTTTGACTGTAGTTTGATGCTCAGATGTTGCACAATTTATTTTGCTCTTAGAATAAAGTAAATAGTTCCAAGATTCAGAGGAACACAGAATATGTGCATCAGAAAACTTTGTCATTATGTTTGTGGATCAACAGAAATACCTTACCAGGGTGCTTTAGAGACTTAGAGGCACTTTATTGTCCAAAGTAAAATCAAAGAGCATGTTGGTATTACCAGAGAACAGGAAATGTACTGCTTTTCTCACTGTTTTACTGTAAATTTTTACTGCTTTCCTCTTTTAGATTTGTAAGATAACGGAGCCAATGACTCTTGGAGACAATGAACTAACCCACTTAGCCTTTCATCAAAGCAAATATAAAGCATCTGATGATATTTCCACCCCCTGCAACATGGGTTTGGAAGTCTTTGAATTTGATTTGACAGATGGCTCAAAAATAACATCATCATTCTATGTACAAAATATGCCCACCGTAATGTTGTTTTGATTCTTCTGAAATTCCTTCTTCAGCTTTGTTGCTAACTTTAGGTAATATGCCCATTTCCAATTGCCTTTAACAGCTCTCATGACTCAAGCTTCACAAAAGATCACAGTTTGGTCATTTCTCCTGAGTCCACTTTGATTTCTGTTATGACAAAAGACCCCTGGTAGTCAGATACATAATTAATGGTAATATGAGGCAGCTATTTCTCCTTTAATATTTCTAGGCTTCTGCAGAAAGCATTGTTGGCCTCCTTTCCTTTTTTTTTCATTTTCCATTTGGTTCTGGTTCTGTGCTTACAGAAATAACAATATTTCATTTGTTATTTAGAAGGATTTCCTTCTAAATGAAAACCTCTTTCATCTAAGATCTAAGAGACAGATAGTTATTTGCATTAGAAAATAAGTAAGTCATGGACCAAGATGCCATTATGCTTGATGCTTTACAGACAGGCATGCAAAATGGTCCTTGACCAGAAGAGCTTAAAAGAATATAAAAAGAGTATAAAAGGAGACACACTGGACAAAAAAATTACCAGGACAGCACAAAGAATGGATTAAATACCATTGGTCATCATGGTAAGTGGGACTTGCACACCTATATACAGCAAAGAACCTTTGTTTTCTCTGAGATTTTGTGCTTAGAAAATCTTATGACAAGGGTATGAAAAAATTCACAACTACAGTTCCAGAACAAATATTCATAGACAGAATAGAGATACTTCAAGTATCTCTATTTTTTATTATAGTCCCTTTAAATTTGGAGACTGCATCACTAAGAGGATGGAATCCTGATACACTTTTTCATTTACACTGCAATTTTTTTGTTCATCCTGTACCTTTGATAAGATGTGCAAGCTCCTAGCTTCCTAATCAACTTTTGCAATGGGTAGTAAGAAGCTTAAATCTTTAATCGAATCTGGCTTTTGACGGACTAGTGATTTCACAGTACAGTGTGGTAGACGCTGTATAAAATGTGATTAAAGCCCCTTCTATTGTTTGACTGAGACAGAAAGGTCTTCAATGTGATGGCCTTCAACGTGATGGTCTTCAACATCTCTCATTTAGTACTTGTTGTACAACCTGTAAAATGGTGGGAAACATGATCTAACTAAACACTGAGGTAAGACAATATAAGACATACGCTTCACTCATGACTTGTGATCATTTACAGTTTTGCAGGATGAACTACATGTCTGAAAGTTAATGTTTGCTACATATTATACTGGTAATATAAGTTTGAATTAGCGAGATCTAGTCATGTATTCAGGGAGACTAAAGTAGGGTTCAGCTATTTTTCAGAGAAAGATGACAGCCAGGCTACTTCCTCCAAGGTAGAATGCCAAAACCAACACCACAGTCAATCAAATCGGTTGATTGATGGTCCCCTGCTTTATTTATTGCTCCCTTAAGAATTCTATCATCTGCCCTGCCTGGGCCACGTGGCTGGTGCTACTTGTCTCAGGTACATGCAGATCAAATGTGTCTGGTGTGCCAGTTATGGTGCCTAAGTCCTTTTGGACCACCGTAAAGAATAAACGCACAACAGCTGCGGTGCAGGAAATGGCAAAAGGAAAGCTCTAATAACTAGCAAACATGACTCCTTTGGGGAAGTACCCAAGAACTAAGATTAAAATGCTCTAATGAACAGCAGATTATAATAGTTTAGTGGGTTGGTCTAGAAATGAATTCTGGAATAAATATAAAAAGATTAGCTATACGATTCCTAGTGACTAGAGGGAAAGAAATTATTATATGTTTATATGGGATTAGTGGCAAATTTAGAGTGCTATCTTTAGTTAAACTTACAACTGCTTGGGCATGACTAAAGGAAATAGATATGATCCTAGTATTTTTCAAGTGTATATTGTGATTTTTATTATCATAGCTATAGGATTGACATCTCCCAAGATTAAAAATCCTGAATAAATTACCCAAGCCTATGAGACTGGCTTGCAGATAATGATATCTTATCTGTACTTCTTGATTTTGTTATCATCTGAAACCATTCAGGAACACAGTTAATAGCTTTTGAGCAAAGAGCTCAATTCTGTTCTGCATAAAAGCTGTATCCTGATGTAACAAGCTGGCTCTAGTGTCAGATGTTGCAAGACTCACAATAAAGTTGGGAGACTGACATCCTTCAGAATGAGATGTGCTGATGAAAGTGCTGGGATGCAAGCAGATATAATTATAGCATTTTCCTGTGCCACTCTTACAGAAGACCTAATCTACTCAGGGGGAGTGACCGAGCATTCTCCAGCTGAATGTTTCAAACAGGAAAGGGAAGCCATCATTCTCCAAACAGCTATAGCATCTGTGTTTCTCCTCACAAAGTCCCTCACAAATGTAGGCCTTATTCTGCCAGCTGTCGACAAGGTCACAACCAGGGATAAACCAGTGACAGAACAAACAACCAATGTGAGTTTGTCTCAGTGGCATATTGTCTGACATGTCACATGACTTGGTGAGTTATTAATGTTGCAGCACACATCAAAACAACACAGGGTAGAATATTTGATCTCAAAAGGCAAGATTTGGTTGATTGTCAGTATTCTCTTGGAAACAGAGGTTGCAAAAGCCAGGGCCAAGCTGTTCATGAATTGACAGACACTTGGATTGACCAACTAGCCTAATTATATTCTAGTTTCTGAGCTTGTCTTCTGTGATGACTTCATCTATTCTGTCTGCCTGATGGTGGCATAGAGCAGTTCTAGGTCTAGATACAAAACAGCATAACATAATTCATATGGTTTATTGGCCTGGCTTACATTAAAAGCGTCAGTTTTTTAATGTGACTAGAAAGCACAGATGCTGCAGTGGCAATTTACTGAACTAATGAATCTTCACAATGATTTCATTCCCATCAAATGATGCTGAAAGCTACTTCTGTATGTACTGCATTTCTGTTTTGAACATCCTTCCCCAGAGACTAATATGGGTGAAGAGGACTTCACAGAACATGAAAATGGAGCATCTATGATAGCCATTCCTGAAGTCAGTGACTAAAAAGAAAATGAGACTATCTCATATGAAGTGGACCCAGCTGACAGACCAGGTTGAATTTTCTTTTTAAATTGTGGCAAGCAACTGCAATATTTTTGTTTAACACAACTTTTTGCAATGTAGTAGTTATGGATCTATATGTATCCAGTTATTTCCAGAAAGAAGAGAAATTGAACAACAGGGAGATTGCATGCTTTCAATTTCAACTTGCATGCTTCTCGTTTTCCGATTATGATCAGAGACTATAAAAGAAATAGCTCTCTGATATTTTTAGGAAGTGTAAAAGAAAACTGAATCTCTCCTCAGTGCCTTTGGTTTGCATGGTGCTTTTGAAGAGTAAACAGGGAAGTTTCTATGTCTGTATAAGTCAGGAACAGACAGCTGTGAGTTACTCGACACCACAGATCTGAAACCTCCGCTGAAGGAGTCTTCAGAAAAAACAGGGAGGCACCAATAATTTATGAGTCAGGACTAAGGAGCACTACCCAGAGTGCTTAGAAAAATACACTTATTCAGTACCTCACTGGGAAGCTTTTATAATAGGCCAAGACCACAGAGAATTCCAGTTTGATTGAACTTATGAAACCCTGTGTCGTTCTCCATCAGAGCAAGACACTCTTTGGAGTGCTTCTTTGTAGAGAAAAGCTTGGGCAAAGCTCCGAGAGCCAACAGTCCAGCGATTCATCTCTGTGTTTAGGATGTGCCAGCCCCATCTAAATTAGGCTGAAGACATGCTGACCTGTGATGTCCACAGCAATCACTTAAGACACAGGTGACTGACTGCTACTGAGGCTGGTGTCTTTGACAGGATTTGTTGGAAATGTTTATCCAAGCCTAGAAGAATCCTTCTGAGGATTTCAACAAGTCTGCGTGTTGACCATATTCTGCACAAAGATTTAACTTTACCTACCAGTCCCCAAAGAGACAGCAAGAAGTCTGTTTTTTTCCCAACTGGTTCTCTTCTTCTGGTAGCATCCTATCCACACGGTAAAAGCATTTTCTCCAGTGGGTATAGAGCATGAAATCCACCCTACTGAACTGAACTGGATAAGGTACATGAAAGGACACGACACACACATGTTCTCTGCATCCTTTAGTAGCTGGTGTCTGCAGTAGTGATTTAGCTAGGGATGAGCTAAACAAAGACAGTGTGTGTATCTTTGCTCATTACTTTGAAGCAATTGAAACTCACTTTGCTGATAAATTAAATCTGATTAAGTGTTGAAAGTCTTGAAGGGAGGCAAGAATAGAGAATGCCAAGTAATTGTGAAAGGCTTGCAAAGAAACGTGAGGGCTTTCCCAGTGGAAGTTCAGCTAAACAGTCTAACAGTGCAAGAAAACTATTCTGGGGAAACATTAATGGCTTTAAGGCTACAGCCTCCTTTCTGTATGCCAACTCTTCTATATAAACTATATTTTTTACTTCTCACAGTGCTCTGTGGGGCTTAGTGTCCTTGTCCTTAGTTATATCATTGATTACTATTCTTATCAGTTTTTTTAATTCAGAACACGTCGCCCTCTCCCTTCAGCAAATCAACCCAGGTCAAGATGAGATGGTGTAAAAGGCAACATCCCCTTATACTTCCCTCTAAGAAATATCGTGAGTGAAGAAATTTTCAACTCTGTTCCTGCTTTTCCCACCAGCTCTCTGACCCAGTTCATAAAGTGGTCCATGACCACTTGGCTGGACACAGCTGTGGGGGTTGCATGCTGCCGAGAGTGTAGCATTTCATTGCAGTGGTATTTGTCCAAAGGGTCTGCAAAACTGAAGTAGGTCTCAGTTCCCTTAATCCCCTGTCTTGGGATACCTGGCCCCTCTCAGCAGCACTGTCTCTCCTCTTTCATGTAATTCTTTTTGTCTGTTGATCAATAGTTATAATCTCAAAGATTTCTCATCATTAAATGCTGAAGGACACTACAGCTTTGCCTTTTTCTCATTACCTTTGTTTTGTCCCATTTTGTTCTCTTCTATTCCTCTGCCACCTCCGTTTTCTTTCTCTCCCTCCTCCTCCTGTGAGTTTCCTCTTTCCAAATTCTGCCTGACTTATCAGTGCAGTGTCTGCAGACAACAATACTATTTGGATATCCTTTGTTCTTTACAGACACCTCCCCTCTGATCTCCAGACTAGTCTCCTTGTTGTCTTCTTCCCCGTTGTGCCTGGCAGGCTACAGCAGAATTCCAGCTGGGAGCCAGATTTAAGTTTAACACCACGTTTATTCATTATTCTTTCAGTCTGGCTGCAACTCCAGTGTTGTACTTGCTATTGTCATTTTTGCAACTACCGTGAGCCTGAGAGATAGGAGTCGGGTATTTCCACACAACAATCCTATTATCTGGTGAAGTTTTATATGCCCAGCATGCATTTGTTGAACAGCCTTTCTCTCATATCTTTCCTGGCTTCTCAGGAATGCCTTGGATCTCCTCCATGCTTAAAGTCTGCTGCATGCTCACCCTAGGAATGGGACTGTCAGAGGGTACAGCAGAGAGTGGAGATGTCCAGGCAACTCTTCTCAGACTGAATGAAGTAAAAATGTAAAGGATGTGTATGGAAATGGCATATAACATCACTCAGACCCTTATCAAAGCCTGCATCCCCCATTGCAATTAATTTAACCGATTTAAAAAGATAGGTCTAACAAAGCAAGCTCTTGATTAAACCGAATCACACCTCTGGTCTGATCCTTGGTAGATGTGATATATATAGGAATTCTGAGATTCCCCAAATTACATTTGGATTCAGATGGGTCTTGTTTCCCTCTGGCCGTAGCTTGCTGCTACATGAGCTATGTACCCACAAAACCCTTCCATGGGTGGGACGTAGCTACTTAGTGTATTCTGCAGCTAGGGAACATGTAAAGGAACATGCAACCTCTCAAATACATAAATACACACATATGTATATGTATGTATATGTATATGTGCAAATGTATATTGATATATGTGATGTGTCTGTGGGGACTGAGTTAGGCACAAGTAAATGAATGCCAACATGAGGATACTTTCAGGCAGGTGAAGCTGGTGGCCACCAGTGATAAATGCTAATTCTTTTTTTTTTTTTGTGATCTCTTCATCTGTGGATGAAGTTTTTACAGAGTCTCTAGGTGACTCTGGGGCCTGTTGTTCCCAGATAGTCAGAAAAGGGGCCCAGGTCTTTTTTGTGCAGAAGTCACAAGCAAGGAAGATGCCAAAAGGTTCATGAGATGTATCAGTCTTCAAATGATTGGTAGCTAGTGAAACCAAGGCCCTTAGTTAGGAGGTTAAATGGAAAAATTTGCTAAGAGCTATAGTAAGAGCTTCACTTTTTAGCACTCTTAATCATCACCTGAAGGAGCAGCTTTCTGAAAAATGGGAATTTTAGTGTAGACGGTCCAGGCATGGCTGTGGATGGGTGATTTGGAATGATGGCAATAAAAAGAATAAATTGATGTTGATATACTGACATTATTGTTAGCAACACTGATAGTAGCAATAACATTATTGTAGTACTAAAACGTGTGACATTCTCTTAATGCTCATGCTACAGCATTTGATGGAGGAATTGTCATTGTAAAGGGCAATGTAAGAATTTAAATACCAACATGACTTTTTAAACTAATGTGACCAAAAGATGAATGTACACTTGATACAGTAGGTAAAGTAGATGATTACTAACAAAGAGTATAAAACACTTCAAACAGAGACCTGTTTGTAAAATATTGACAATGGTAAGCAATGTCAGCCCCCAACCCTAAGTCTACTGGTTCATTGTTACCTTAGGTGGGATGAATGTTATATAACAGCAATTATAAAGCCCTCTTTAAAACAATCTGCCTGTAAAAAAATGCAGTTAGGAGATGATACTGATGAAATAAACCTGCTTTGTAATGTTAAAAAGCTTGCTTTGGTAAAAATATACAATTTGGAAGAAATCTATGGAATTGCTAATTACACTTTGGTTACTGATAACTTTTTTGTGTACGTCGATGTAATCTAGTCACATTTCCTCATTTTTTTTGACATTAACAAAAGCAGGACAGTGGCATTGTTTTTTCTATTCTTCACAACCTCTGAGGTCTAAAAATGGTAGCAAAGACAAAAAAAGGATTCCATAGGAATGAGCTCCTAACAAGAATTAGATTTAGTTAAAACAATTGTTGCTATTGATTTGACTTTAATCCACACAGGTTTCTGGCAAGGTAAAGAAACAACAAAATGCTTTAGTGTAAGAATACCAATTTTCTTTCTTGATGTAGATGCAGCCATCTTAACCACCTTCTTTCTATGCAGAAGCACTATGTTAGCCTAACTATGAATGTTGTGTCAAGATAACAAGTGTATGATTTCTGAGAAAAAGTAGAGTGCGTTCTTCAAATGTCTATATACTTTAGACAAGGGCTATGAGAAACAGGATAATCTAGCCCTTGCATTATCATGTTTTCCATCACAAAACTCTTTAAAATGTAAAATGAAAGCCAACTACAATGTAAAAGATAAAATGTTTTATAAAATTTATTTTAAAAATAAACATACAACAATAAGAAGACAATTTTATTATCTAGAAATTGCCTATTTTTCACCAATATACGGCATGTACTTCCTTTGTAAACTGCCATAATGTAATGTCAGTTATGTTTGTCTTTGGCTAACAGTATGTATAGATTTCTTTTAGTCAAGGACCAAAAACTATGGCAGAAACTAAGTGTCCTGTAAACAGTAATATGTACAGTAAATGCTGGATTTCAGATCTTTTTTGTACGTGTATTTTCTCAAAGACAGAAGTATGGGGCAGCTTTTTCTGTGGCAAGTAAGGAAGATGTTTCACCATTACCTAGGTATGTTGAGTTTATAAAGCAGAAACTGGAAGGGAAAAACTTCAAAGATTTAAATTCACAGTAATAGCAGGAAGAGGAAATGAGTATTACATTGTCTATTGCTGTGGAACACATGGAGAATCTCCAGAGATGACTGAGATGAATTTCTGCAGGGACAGTGTAATTTGTCACTGTTTCTGACCTTTTTTCCCCCTCTTGCTTGAGATCCCATTTTAGTTTCCCATAACAAAGCATAAAGGTTTAAGTCCTCATGGTAGCAGACCGGTCTGCGCTCAGTATAGTCTCACAGGACTCGGAGGACAGCCTTGAGGATCACGGGGTTGTAGTCATTCATTTGCTATTAGCAGGCAAAACTGATGGTTTTACTTTTACAGTGAAAAATGTTTTGCTTGCTGTGTGTGATAAATATCCCACTGCTGGAATAGTGCTCTCTGTGCCCTAGGGCCACAAACGGTTTGGCTCATCTTACTTGTGAGAGTGTAGTATTGTTTCTTGAGACACAGGTAGGACTTGGACTTCAGTATCTTCTTACGAGCTGTAAAAACTGCAGCTTTAAGTGGACCAATTTCCCTGCATCTTAAAGCACAATCTCCAGACAGAAAAGATGGCTGATTCTACAGACCCTGAAACAAGGCTACCTGTTCTTTATAACTACCTTTATGTGTATAAATGTTTCTATTTTAATATGCTGCCCCAGTCCTTGGGGTTCATGCTCTGCTTACAGGCTTGTTTTTCTAATTGCGGAACAGCAGGGGCTTTCTGTGATTCACTTGGAGAGTGTAAAGACTTTCTGAATAGTGTTTTGTAATGAGTAATGCTTTTAGTGCTACACTTAAGACAGCAGTTGCATTGGAGATATAATTGCCTAACTTGTATTGTTGATTTTTTTCTTGATAGTAGTTTTCATTAAGAAGCAGTTTAAATAGCAATAGTGGAAAACCGGGAAAAAAAACCCCACCACAAAACTGTTCCTCTGGCCTATGGGAAAAATAAAATTCCTGGGAGCCTCTAGAGTTGTTTGCACTAGTGGGCTTTGGATATACAAGTTAAGTATGCCATGCCTGTTTTGTAAAATTATTTTGTTTAGATATGGGTTAAAAACGGCTTTTGAACTGTGAGTCTTATCTTTTAGGAAGGAAAGAAACATGCCAGTATTGAATTTGATGTATGTTTTGGACTACTTAGTAATAAGGTGATCTGTACGCTTCTGGTGAAATCAGAGACACCTTTAGAATTAACAAATGTACAGAGAGGAAAAGGGCCTGAGAGAAGGAAATTTCCCCGTCTTTGAAGACTGCAAAACTGAAGAGTCCTGGTAAATCCATTTTAAGGGTTATTGCTTGCTGGAAATTCTTTGTTTTGTAAACTGACAAAACCTTGATAGCTAGGAGGAGTAGCAATATGTTTAAATAAAGGGTCAGCAGCTTATTCTTGTGAAAAACACTGTATTTGTTTGGTACTGAATTTTGTTCTGTCCCTTTACTTACGCAGATGGGGTCATCGTATCTATAAAATATATAAATATACATAAAAATATATAAATATATATAAAAATAATCAACATCTCATAGCATGAAGCCTGCAGAGCACCCAAGGGCCATGAAGCAGGATCAGAGACCTTTACGCTGCAAAGACAAAGTATCAGGCGAGAGCGTTCAAAAATCTCTACAGGTCTCTGCACTGCAAACACCTTGCTGAAGGACAACACCAATGACAACAGCAACAGTTTCCTTACATACAAGTCTCTAGATCTTTTTTGGCCTACCATTCTGTGCCCTGGAGGAAGAGATGATACTTGCGTGGGAATTATTACTCCCAACCTTCAGTGTCAGCAAATGGGAGTTAGGCCTGCAGATGTACGAACTGCTGAGAAGCAGGATACTTGTAACCAGCCATTTTTCTTTGTGGTGCTCTGAAAGCCTCAAACAACGGAACAAATCCCAGTATCTCACAGGCTGCCGGACAAATCCGTGTTTCTGTCTTTCTGAGTCGCCGAGAGCTCAGAAATGCTTTTTCCCCTTTTTTTTCTCCTCCAGAAGAGGCAGCAGCTGTGATCAGGCTTTCTGTGGTGGTTGGGGCAGCACCCACTGCTCAGCCTGGGGTGAGCTGTGGCAAGTGCTGGCGGAGCCATGCACCTCTCTTCTGGGAGTCACACCCCTTCTGTGGACCGCTCCGATCGGGAAAAGTTTCATCAGGTTTTAAAATCTGAGTGCTGAAGGTACTTCTGATGGCTTGAATCTCACTGTAAAATGCCTATCAAGGGGGCCCAATTGCTTGTTGATTAATTAAATTTCTTTAATTAAATGTAATTAATTGCAATAGAAACAGCGACTAGGCTTCACAAGGGCTTGGGTGATGTTAACCCCTTACTCTAGCACATGACAGAGAGTATTCAAACATGTCCTGAGAAAATGGGAACGTACTGCATTCAAGACATGCAGTTTCCAAAGAAGTGACTTTTGGGAATTCCCAGGCGTGGAATATGAAAAGGAGCCGAGGTCAAATGGGAGCATGGCATTTTAAACTCCTTCCATTAGTAAAGCAGTGCTCCCCCACCTCTGTAAAACAGCCCCCCCGCCCCTGCACTCCCCTGCTCACCTGTCTCTTGATCTGGAAAATCACTGGCCAAAACGGATGCTCTCTCCAGTGTGCCTCCAGGTCACTGGCATCTGGCTACTTTCTCTGGAACTCCTTATTCCAACAGTCACCCAGGATGAGACGAAATGCAGATTTGCACCACCTCCCTCCTTTTCCCCACTGCCACAACTGCTTCTTTCAGTGCCCGTCTCACTCGTTGTCCTGTTCTCACCTCCCTGAACTCTGACTGTAAAGTACTCAGGAAGCCTCCCCAGGTGCCTACATGTCAACCCAAAGACCTCATCCCTGGTGTAGGAGAAAAGGAGGTATCATCTCTGGGTTCAACCTGGCCTCTCTTCTGCAAGGACTTCCCCTAGGGGATGGGGTGAAAGCTATTCCCACCTGGATGGTTTCCTAAGTATCTCTCCCACGTGGGTCCTTTGCTTCCAACAGGCCCCAGAAGAAAGGCCTTCCTCCCCCTCAGCACACTTCTGAGTTGTTCATCCAGTGTGGGGCTTGTGATTTAACCAGGATGGCTTTTGGATGGCTTTTCATCTCTCACAGGTCATCTGTCGGTGTTTCTTCTGTGTGGACTCTCATTTTGATTTCACCAAAGAGCTGCAGCCTCTCCTGCTGCCTGGCCAGGACAGCTGGAATATTCCTTTATGGCCGAGATAGCTCTTATGTTAAGCTCTTCTTCCATTTCAAATATTTATACAGCATCTCTCGGGTGAATTTGTTTATGCTGTCTAGGGCAGCATCTTCAGCTCCTCTACAATGGCTGTTTATGCAAAATTTCTCCTTGGGGAAGATCCCCTGATGCTGAAAAACTTCTGAGCTCCCACTGCAGGCTTTACTTCAGTTATAACTTGGATTTGATCCCTCTCCTGTGCAATGGCTGTCGTGATCAGGGATGCCTTTGTGAATACTTTTCATGCTGAACTGTTTTATCTGATTCCTCCTTGGAGAGCATCTTTGCTGCTCCTCAGAGCCATATTCACTCTGACAGTCTTCGTAATACCACACCTTGGGGAATTATAATTTTCAATTGTGTTGTTAATGTGTGTATGTGTATTTTAATTCCTTGAAAATTTCCTCTCGTAGGTCCTTTCCCTTCTCTCTCAGGGTGTGCACCCAGTGAAGAACCCAGGTTTGCATCAAGTGCCAGACAAAGGAACCGCAAAAACATACGTGTCCTTAAAATCCTTCTCTAGACCCTGCCCATCCGCCCAGCCAAATCCATATAGGCTCCACTGATGCTCAAAATACTGCAGAAAAATCAGCAAAGCAGTGTCCAAATGAGGTAACAAGAAGCAGGGTGTACTTCCACTTGCCAGATGAAGTCTCAAGGAGAAAAAATGATAATGTTATTGCTAGAAAGTATTTATGATCATTAAAAAAACAGCAGGGAGCTGCAGAATCTGACTGAGTTTCTGCTGCAAGAGGAGAAAGCAGCTACAAGCAACCCAGAAGTCCCTTCTTACCTCGTCAGGGTATCAGTTTCCTGATGCATGAATTCTGTACTCAGACCCTGGGGATCTAATCCCCCCAGTCAATTGTCACAACTCATTTATCCCCACAATTTCACTTTTAATCCAGTGCCTTGTCAATCAAACAGTGCAACTTGAGTCTAGTTTGCACCAAGTGGCTGTTAAGGAGTAAATGCTGGTTTTGGTAATTCACTGAGAATCATTGGCATGGCGGCAGAGCTGATGGGGGACGGACTCCTTTGGGTTTCCAGAAGGAGAAAAGGCGGTCTGGAAAGCAGGAAGCAGGGCTGTGGCCATTACCAGCAGTTATCTCGTAATGCTGGTTTTGCAGGCTGATTAGTTGTAAAATTTTGTGATTTTGAGACTGTATTAACCTTTGGTATCTAAAACATACCCTTGACCTAAATGTTTAGGTGCCTTTTATGATCAATGGAGGAAAAAGGCAAAACTGGATCAGATTAAAAATGTACACTGCGAATGTCCAAGACCTGTTGGATGAATCCCACTTGCTGTAACTTTCACCTGTAAAGAGTCCACCTTTCATTAGAAAATAAACCCCCCATCCTAGCTGTGATAAATAGCCCGTGTCCCTTTATCTCTGTAAAGATGCCAGAGAATGAATGTTCTGTTCCCTGGACTTTTAGCATGGCTGTTGTGCATGAGTCGTCATCTGACCAACTTTGAGTGATTACTCAAGCATTTAAAAGAACAGTTTGTAGAAAATGAGATGCTCTGATGAAGAACACCCTTAGGATAGAGAGCTGACATAAACTGAACAAGCAGCCCAGCTCAGGCTCACCAAGCTGTGCCAACCCCGTTTCACCCCAGAAGGTTGTTAAACTTGGGGTCAGGACAGCTGTGGCTTAGGGTTGGTAACCAAATCTAATGCAAGGTGAAGTGGGGTGTCAAAATCAGGAGTCCAGTACACAGTAACAAGACTGTGACTGGTGCATGCACAGGATACCGATCCACTTCACCTCTGCTTTTGCTAGTTTGCCAAAATTCAACACCAGGCTGAAATTTTTCTTAGTTTCTCAGCCCTTCACCCTCTGCCATTACTCACCCCCATTTGGCTTCCCTGTCCTCTTTCCCAGGCTCACCGGTTCCTTTCCTTGGTACACAAGGGTCCCAGAGGGGCTGAACAGATGGGAATCATCTCAGCTTTTCTGGTCTATTAATTCCTTTTGTGATTTACAAACAGGTGTTCAATGAGGTTTCTGGAGCAACATGTAAGCTGACACAGACCACCCACCAAAGCCAGGTTTCTGCCAAAGTTCAGGCAGACCCCTGCCTACCCTGCAAGAGGCTGGACATCTCCCGTGAGCTGCTGGCTCCCCAGCACAGATAGTTTGTGTAGGGTAACCGTGGGGTCCTGGTTGTGTACGTCACCTTCCTGTAGTCCCCACTGATGGACACAGGCCTGGAATTTGTCACAGGAATGATTTCTAAGGCACCTCAATTTGAAGTTGTCCCAGTTAGTGCAGACACCATTGGTATAGCCGCCAAAATTCAGCAGGCGAGGAGAAAACAACACTGACTGCCTTAAATGTCATGGGAGGCAAACCCACAGGATGATTTTTCATTTAATCTTTCTTCTTTCTTTCATATTTCCCTCACTGAAGCTAGTGGAAAATGCAAGCATTCTGCACATTTTAAAACCAGACCACTTTATTTTAGCCTACAGACACACAGGCTGGATGATATGCCTTTACATTCTGAGTTACTCTAAAGCCTTTTGCATGTAATGAAAATGTTCTAGTTGACTGTCTTCGGAAAATGCAGTTTGCAAAAGACTAAGGTACATACAGAAACTATGCAGAAGTTAGAACCAAAATATCAATTTATAAATACTTTTCCCAGCATGAGGTTTTTGTTTTGAATAGTTATCTGGTGTTTCATTGGTATTTAATAAGCTCAAGTGGAGAGACTTCTCTCCGTTTTGAAAAATGAGATGACATTTCTACTAGATGACAGCTTCAGGCAAATTTCTCCACCTCTCTTGGAGTTTTTGCCATTTTCTCTATACCTCTTTTTTAAACAATTCTGTCTTCTTCATTTTCCTCTTGGTCTTTCACACTCTTTAATGTAAAAATCTAGTTCAGTTTCATCTCAGTAAACACCCATCTAAGAAAAATAAAATGGCATTCCTCAAGATATCCTCAAAATCATATCTCCATGTATAACATACACTTGCTGCTTCTGTACTTTCATTACTGTTCCTTCCCTCCAGAGCTCTATCCCTTTTTGTTCTGTTTCTCTGAATTTCCTCTGGTTTCCTGAACTTTGCTGGGTAATAAAATGGATGCCACTGAAAGCTGTGGGCCACAGGGGTGTTTTCCAGCATCACACAATAAACAGCTGCCTTGCCCCTGCCAAGCTGCTCAGACACAGTTCTAAATGATCCTGTCCATTTTTTGTTGCTGCTTCTTATCATGTCAGATTTGAGTTCCCTAAGTGGGAACAGCTAGGATGGGCTTCGTATTTCCTAACCAAAGGTGGACTCTCTACAGGTGAAAGTTACAGCAAGTGGGATTCATCCAAGAGGTCTTGGACATTTGCAGTGTATGCTTTTAATCTGATCTAATTTTGTCTGTTTCCTTCATTGACCATCAAAGGCACCTGAATACTCTAGCTCAAGCGTGTGTTTTAGATATCAAAAGTTAATACAGTTAATAAATCAGTTGACAGTTTCCATGCTTCATCTTTTCCCAGGACAGCTCCATCTTGGCTATCATTTCCCCCAGATGCATGTGTTCTTCATCTGCTGGAGCTAAACCGGTGCGGTACCTGCAGCATCAACACTGGGAAAAATCCTTCTCTGCCCCAGTTGGGATGCTTTCTCCTCTTCCCTTTCCTTCCTTGCATTGTTTCACAGCTTAGCTCTACTCCTGTCTTGGAATTCTGTTACCTCTTTCTTCATCCATGGCAAAAAGGGGAAAGAGAACTGATTAGCTCAGTTGGTTGAAGTTTGATTCCTCCTAATTACAGAGGGGAAAACAGTGTTTGTTTCATTTGAAAAGGTAGTGCTTGATTAAAACTCATCCCTCGACAGCCTGAGGGGGATTCAGCTGACCATAGTTCTCTGCATCGGTGCTTGCTGTCTAGTCTCCTGCTATGATCAAGGGAGAAAAGTGGGCAATTCTCCTAATCCTAAAGGAAATATCTAGGGGGTACATACTAGGGTCCCTAGTATAACTCATGTTAATGTCTGAAGTTGAGTGAGTGAATGGGAGCACCTGGACAAACCGGTTTCAGAACACAAAAGGTGAGATGCAGGGAGTTGTCATTCGACTCAGCTCCATCTCGCCTTGGCAGATGCTTATTGATCCCTATCTATCCAGAGATAAGTTGGGGGGAGCTGTGGAAATGGCTCAGACCGGGGTGGTCAACACTGGATTACAATAAGAACCGAAACCCGGATGGTGCCTTTAACAAACAAAATGCCCTGAGTCAAGTCCCACCACTATTCAGTGAGTGTGAAACCAGATATCACAAAATAAACATTGCTATCTAAGGGGCCATCAAACCACCGGAGGTAACTGTCCCAGATAGTGTAATCCATTCAAGCACAGTCCCAAAACAGGATATTTAAGTCCAAAGTTTTGGGGAGCAAAATGGGGAATCTTCCAAAGATACAGCTGGCCTGTAGGAGATTCTTCCCCTCCTTGTCCACGACGTTGTGCAAGGTAACTTCCCGGGATTGAGTGGGTTTACCTGAGAGAGAGGGTAAGTGATTTAATAATGTATGTATGATGTCTAGCATGCTGTAAGATTGTGCTTTGTGCACTCGTTTAAGGTATTCATCGCTAACGGGCTGGTGGTTTGTGTTGTTACTTTTCAGGATCACTTGTTAATAGTGTATTCTGTGAATTGTTTTTGTTCTTTTTTCCTTAAATTGCAATAGTGCATTCTTCCATTGTATCCATAAGAACTTGCAATAGTGGCGTATCGGACCTGTGAGTGAAGTCCAAATAAATTGTTAATTTGAACCTCTCAGTGAAGTCTTTCTCTTTCCACCACAGTGAGATCATCTCACCTCAGCTGTCTTTAACCATCTTATAGAGAGGTTGTATTCTACAGGAAAATGCTTTAAATAGTAACTTTAGCAGCATTTCACCAGATATAAATTCATTCTCACTGTTTACCCTCTTGCTCATTGGCTGAGTTTGTCTCAGGCTAGAGAAGCAGTGTCATTTTGCCTACATTAAATCTCTCTTTGCAGCTCTGGTGCATGCTGGCACAGCGCTGTGATGCTGCCATCCAGAAGACGATGTTGCTTTTCCTCCCTGCGCATAAGGTTCATTTCCTTCACCCTCATTGTGAACTTTGTGCAGATCAAATGAGAGTACTGTCTGCTTTGGATTCACCATCCACGGTTCCTACAAGAATGATATTTTGAGACAAAGTTCACTCAAAATGTAACACTCAGAAATTCTTACGGAAATCATCAAAAGAGTATGGGGCTCTTGCCTGCAGGACACAGCCTAAATGCCTATGTTCTATCAGAGCCTTTCAGACAAGTGCTTCTCCTGCATAACGATGCTTGCTGAAAAGGGCATCAGAGTCACTAGAGGAAAGGAAGAAGCTAGGCCAAATTTTGTCCTGATAGAGCATGAGGAAGCCCCACTGATTTCCTATGTTTTTAACAGGGTTTAGTTGAATGCTGCTGGCAGGAACATGTTCCCCAGGGTGTCTGAGTAAAATCAGGTTGAACTCTCACTTCTTTAGCTGAAGGGACAGTAGGAATAAACTGGTACTGATGGCAGTGAAAAGAAAATGCTGGCAAACATGGATTATACTTCTGCCTAAAAATTTGAAGCAGGGCACTTTGCACTTGCCTTTTCTATTACTTGGAGTCCCCTATAATTAATCTGCTGTCAGAAAAATTCAGTTTGTTGTTGCTAGGCAGGAAGATCATCTACAGGGAGCTACTAAAGTAGCACCTGTGTTCCTGGCAAAGACTGGAGCCAGCAAGAAGTGCATTTTCCAGCTCAGACACTGACTTTTTGAGTACCCATGGGGAAATGGAGCTGAAGAGGGGTTAAGCAGGGATAAAATACATTTGCAAAGCACTTGAGAGCTGCGTAAATGCTAATTGTGCATGGCCTGTGGCTTAGGTGTCTGCCTCCTGCTTTCAGCCTGCCACCACTCTGAGAATGGACATCTTGTCTCTCCTCAGGGACCAGCTGAAGAGCCTCTTGCCTCTGAATGTTTTTTCTACCTTGAGGGTTGTGTCTGGAAAAGTGGAAAACTTCTGTGCCTTTTGGACAACAGAGCTCACCCTCCGCCAGCAGCTCATGGTGTGCATTACCTTCCTGGCCCAGCCAGGGAAGTTGTTTTAACTGAAAGCTGACCAGAGATAACAGGCTGCTTAGGGTCTGCAAGTGTCTGCATTGCTCCTGGCTCTGTCTGCAAATGGCCGTAAACACAGTAGGACATCTCTGTTTTCTGGAAGGGCTACTGTAGTTTAGAGAAATGAGACTGGGAAGTCACATTTCAGAGCCCGCTCACTGTAGTAAGGACCCAGGTATGGACATGGACCGCCAAATGCTGAAGTCTGTTTTACTTTACCTTGTCCTTGTGTCCTCCTTGAGTATGATCCCCTGGTTGTCCCCTTGGCTCTCTAGGGCTAGCTGGATGAACCAAAGACACTTGTGTTTGTTTCTCTCTCAAACACCCGTGGAAAACTCATAGCTAATGGCAAGCCTCACAGTTGACAACTTTTGAGCACTGAAGGCCTATCCTCCTTTTTTCAGGCAGGAATTTAAAGGAATTTGTATATTGTCCAGACTGGCATTTATCTGGCAGCTCCAGACACATCCTTAGCACACGTGCCGGATGACTGTGGTCTGCAAGGGCAGCAAAGTTAACACTTGCAGGAAACATCAGACAGCTGCTGGGCATATGTGAGCTGTTGGAGCTTAAATCCCCGCATCCTGAAAGCATAGAGTCGCTGGGCACGCACACACCATCTACATGGCAGTGCAGACACATCCACAAAGCTTTGGATTTGTTGCATGTGCTCCATAAAGGGTATATTCATTATTTCCTGGCAAACGTTTGCTGTATTTAGCTGTAGCTGCATGGTGTAGGGATACAGGCAGGGCAAAGGTCGTAGGTGGAGATAGGATGCTGTACTACATCAGCTGTCAGAGATGCACAAACTTTCTGGGGCATGAGCCCTTCTTGAGGTCTGCAATAGTAGCAATTGCTCTAGGTATGGGCTGACAACAAGTATTCCGTTAATTAGGTATTTACCACAACAAGTGCTGTGCTAATTCGATATTTACCAATTAGATTATCTCTGACAAAGAAATAGTTGGCCCCTGGAATCGCGGTTGTGTGTGTGTGGTGGGTTCCTGTCTTACAAAGCCTGCAACCAGAGCACAGCTGCCGATATTACCCTGAGCTACTCTTCTTAAGGTATTGTCCTCAGATAAGGGTGCATCGAAGCGCATGCTGAAATGTTTCTTGAATCCAGGGGTTCAGAATACTGCAGAAGAGAAGAGAGAAAGGAAAAAAAAGAAGAAAAAAGAAAACAAGAAAAAAGAAAAGAGGGAAGGGAAGGCTGCCTTTTGTGAGAATGAAATACCTATTTTGCGTAGGAGGACTGGGGACAGATGTTTATCTTTTCAATACCTTCACACTCATAAGTTAAGCATGCTTCTTTCTAGAAACTACTGTATGGCATTTAACATTGGTAACAATAGTGTATATTACCCAGAACACAGAGTAATTGCATTCAGATGCAGATTCCAGTACGAATACTGTGGATGTTTGTCCAAAACCAATATTTAGCCAAAGGAATATGAAAATAACTAATTAGATATGTGACTGTCTGTTTTAGCTCATGCCCATCACAAGCTTAGAGAGGACTGATGTCACTTAAGCGTTTAAGCTCTTCTGAGTTTTCTTCTCCTTTTTAAAAACCTTTCTTCATATTTCTTTTTGGTGCTTTTGATATCAGATATTGTTTACCAGCTCTAGGTACAAACTCTCTTTAAAAATAAGCTGGTTACAAAATCACATCTTGATATTTCTTATCAGGAGGAGTGTGTATTTGCTCTACTTTATCAGCAGAACCATAAATCAGCAAAGCTGTTAATAACGCTGAATGAATATATTGACAGTGCTGGTATGCCTTTCAGTTTGAAATCAGACTTCAAAATATTCAACTGATAGTTTTATTGTTGAAACCTTAGCTGAATAGAAATCCTTATGAAAGTTTTTATATAGAAAATTCTAGACTCAAGTTCACTGACACTCAGTGACATGATCTTCTAGGGCCTCTAACTGTACAGAGATAGTCAACAAACATATTGCCTGTCATCTCATGGAAACTGAGCGTGTACCTAATTTTCATCGTTAATTACTATTTGTAAGTTAGGTGGATTATATGGGAGGGGAGCCAGAATTCAGGTATGTTAATTTTATTATCAGCTTTTATTCTCTACTCCTGTAATTTAGAGATATCATATCACATGGTACACATTGTTTCATGAAGGAGAGGTAAGGATGCAATTAATAAAGTATCATTTCTCTTTCTACAGGTCACCTTTACCTTCAGGGATGCCACCGGTACCTGATTTTCCTGCCAGGGTTAAGATCTTTCTAACCTTCTCTAAAGGGTGCCATAACAGTAGGTGTCCTCTTATCCACTGATCACTTGGAAAGAGCCCTTTTAGGAAACTCCTTATGTTAGTATCATTCATTTACGCTGTTCAAATAATTGCCTGAACAAATAAATGGATTATCTAGGTTGTGTTTCATTGCATGCTTGTGTCTCACATCCTTATAAACAATTCTGCTTTGACAGGAGAGAAGTCAGGAGGCTATTTTTAACACATCTGAGCAATTGACTCCTGATGGTAGCTTAGAGGTTGCATTTATTTATTTATCTTTTGAGCAGCCAGGCTGCGTCTAAATAGTGAGAACTGGGAGTGTTTCTCCATTTATGTATGGATGCCTATGTGGGTGATATCCTGGCTTCACCTCAGGATGATACTCAAATGTATCCCTTCCTTCTTTTCCTCTTCAGATTATTTTGTAAGAGAAAGGCCTTTTCTATGTCTGTACAAAGGGAATTACCCTCACAATAGCTTTTGAGAGAAGGCCCTAATTTTCTAGAGCCAAGGAATAAATATCAGTATCGAATAACAATGCTTCTAAATATGTATTAGCATGATAAATTTTATTCCATTGTGGTGGTTGTTTTCATTTTGAAAAAATGAAATATTGTTAAAGCCAAGTTGATTATTGCATAGTTTTTGGTCTAATTCTCCATCACGTAAGAGTGACACTGAGTTTATCCCAGCTAGTATTCTGCATAAGCCATGGAAGTTAAGTTATCTTCTAAAATTAACAGCATGGTGTTGTTTACTCTCTCCACAGACATATGCTGCTGGCTTTTTGGATAGAAGAAGAGAGATGCCCAAAACATCTAAGGATAAAAGAGGTCTAAAGGCAGTTGCTTTTACCTGGAAGCTTCTGTAGGTTTGCAAACATCAAATACTTGCATGGAATGAAGACCAAAGCTTGTAAAAAGAGATATTTATAGTAAAGGTTTTGCAAACCTTATTAAGCAATTATAGAAACAAATATAAATAGGAAATGCGTATGCACGTGTAAGCAGCGACTCTCCAGCCATGTAAATAGCTGTTGAAAGGATGTAAACAGAAGTGATATTTCAGTCATGGTTTTGGCTCACCTGTGTTGCATGGATAAGCATTTCAGCTGAATGGAAATACCATAATTCATACTTACTGTGTGCCTAGACTTGCATAGTTTTACTTGTCAAAGTATAGTTGAAGAACTCTCCTCTCCCTCTCCCTCTCCCTCTCCTCAAATGATAATTTTAGTTTGTGGAAAATCTTTACACTCTCAAGTTTGTCTTAATTCACAATCAAACAAAAAAAATAATTACTTACCAGCTTCCTGTAGAATGAGGAAAATTATTCAGAACCATTTAATTGTTTCTTTCAGATAGCATCAAGATATTATAATGTAAATATGTTATATAATTGTAATATAATAGAACGGTAGTTTGCATATTTTATATAGCTAAGCAAAGTGAATCAACACAAAGCAAACTCGATTTTAATCATATTTGAAACAATATGCTCTAACATCAAAAAGTAATGGGAAATTGAAGTGATTCAAATAAATTTACATGTTTTTCCCCATCAGATTTTTTTAATCGACATATTCCTTCTTCCATTGATTTTATTACAGTTAAACCATCTTTTTTAATGTAAATTCTGACCAGTGGTCTCTCTGAAAACAAACTGTTACTGACACTGAAAGTCATGTGACAAACATTCAGTCATTTTCTTTGTAATCTTTTGTCATTGGCTATATCTAAAGGGTAATTTCAGTCATCTCTGTAGACTTATTCCCATGTACTAAGACTCAATGCTTCTGTTCAAAACTTCTCTGAATAGAAATCTGTATGGCTGAGCTGTGGCTGATGATGTGCAAGAAACAAGTCTTCAGGAACCTGGGACTCACATGCCAACTGGACAGCACGAATGCAGCATGTCCATCCTTGCAGCAAAGCTGTATGGTACACAACTTGTGTACAATAAATGTACCATTTGCTGAAAATTGCTTGGAGGTGCTTATCACATCAGACATCCATGAAGCAAATCAGATGCCCCTATGTAGGTGCCTAGGGCTGTTTCAGGTGGTCAAGCACATATGAGACATAGGAAAGGGCTGGTAGGTGTAGCATAGGACACATGGGAGATCTTTGTTCATCTGGAGAACCACCTTGAGGACATATGGGATACTCCAGGGTATCTAAAATGGCTCTAGATACCTATAGTTGATGACGGGAAACATTCCCATCAAAAACATCAGGTTTATATATATACACATGTGTGTATATTCAGATATATAGGTTTTAAAATCTACTTTGACAATATTTCTGAGCACAAAGAAGGGATAATGTCTGGGGAAAGGAAGACATATGGTTCTAAAGCATATGGTTTTAGATGCTCTGGAAATTACATGAGTTGGTCTTTCCGTATTTTTTTCTGCAGATTACAAAAATCTCAGGAGCTCTTTGTGGTTTCCTCATCTGTAAGATGTCAGAAGGCCTACACTCTGGGAAGTCTCAAGACACCTCTATACTTTTAAGTAAGAAGCTCCAGAACAGTCAGATGGTTTCAGCACTGTATAAACACAAATCCCATTTGACTGTGGCTTCAAATTTGGCTTCAAATTGAGATCTGGATCAAACCCCTAAGTCTTGTGCTTTGTGCTACCTCTGCTTCTAATGATGACGGTTCATAGCATACCAGACTACATGTCGGTTTAAAGCATTACTTTGCTTGTTCTCTCCATAATATGACTTTTTTCAAACTCTTAATGCACTCTGGTTCCTCTAAATCTGTGTTACTGTTTCCAACTGATGCAAGTATCTTGGATGGCTGTTGCAGTAGAATATGTAGGACATTTCCCAAGTCTGCTGCCTGTCTGAGGAAATTGGCATTAGAATGGCTTACCATGAAAGGCACTAAAATGTCACAACAATTTGTTATTGGAAGAGTTCAGTAACAAATCAAGTCAGTAACAGATAATGTCTGTGATAAGTGAGCAGCTGAGAAAAATCTGATAGTGCTGTCATTTTTCTCCAGTGTTGAGGTTCTGTGTTCCCACCATTGATTTAATGCCTTCACTGTCTGCTAAGATACAGTGGTATAAAGGTGCCATCACACATTGTCAGAAAATACCCATGTCCATTATTATGCATTTGGTTCACTCTCTAAAAGTTTTTAGCAAGGAATAATATTAAAAAAGCGAGTAGCTAAAGATTTCATGGAGCTTGGCAGGTTGGTGTGTAGAAGGAATGCTGTAGAAGTCCAGGAGTCAAACAGATTTCTCTAAAGATTGCCAGAAGAGAAAGTTTTAAGGCATCATTACCTGCTAAACAGGAGCTTTGCTGTAAGAGTCATAATGAGACCTTTTCAACTGCCAAAGCCTCTTCAAGATATTGACGCCTTTTTGTTCACTAAGTACCCATACTATGCTTAATGTGTCATCTGTAGAAACTGAGAAGTGGAGAATGAAAGGTTGCAAGAGAGGGATTTGTCATGTTGTTTGTCAGAGCTTTGGATCCAAATTAATTCCTGACATGAATGGCTATATCAAAGAGAAATTTCGTTTTGGAAATTTGGCAACAAAATATGCACAAATATTAAATTCCTTTTAATTTACAGGTTGGCTGTCATTGAGACAGTAGATCTCATCTTGCCTCTTTATTTTAATATTGCAGCAGTGGAGTGCACAGGAGAAAGTACTGCTCTGGGGCCGCTCCTTGTCTGGATTGCTGGCAGCTTTGGCAGGTGGATTGCATATATCTTTCAATTATTATGGGAATGCTACATGCATTAATTTGTAGAAAGTGACTTCTTTTGCAGAGCTGGAGTGGTTTTAGTAAACTCTTGCTGAAGAACGCTCACCATCTCTGCCTGTTTTCCCATCAGCTCAAGAAGTATTAATGGATTTTAGGTGGGTATTTTAGTACTTGCAGACATCCATCTGAAAAACTGCCACCCTCATAGTACCATGGAAGCTCTAGGCTCAGAGTTTCTGAGTTCGGCATCTTCAGAAATTTGTAGAGGTCTTTGGACTTCAGGGCTCCCCAGTCTATGGCAGAAGATTCCTGGACTGCCTGTTACCTCCATAGGAAGAGCCTCTTGGATGAATGATCCGTCTCATTTGGGAGAAAAAAAAAAGCCAAAACAGTTTGCTTTTTTTTTTTTCCTTGTGATTTGTTCCTCCCCAAGATTGCCATTCAGCCAGAAATTACAAAATTTCTAAGTTTTGTTCTAGTAAATAACTTGAGAAGTGAGATGCAGCAGTTGGCTGTTTCTGGGAACTGAGCTCTAATTTTGCCAGGCCTAAAGTTTTCAGCAGTTTCTGTTGCTTGCTTTGGCCTGTTCAAAGTTGCAAGGTATCTATGAGAGGGCAGGTGGTGAACTCTGTAATTCATGAATCTAGAAAGTTACAGAAGAGACCTCTACTGTATGGCAGATATTTTTGTTATACTAGCAGAGGCATTTGTGAAAGGATCCTACTGGCCCTAGCGTATGTTCTTTTGATTTAAGGATTTTGCACACTCTTACACCTAAACAGGTCCTCTGAGCTCATTTATATTCACCTCATGGAAAAATAGATATTCCTGCATGTTATTTTTATTGTAGGTTGTGTGCAGAAGTTTTTGTGTCTTCTTCAGTTTGTAATTCATTGAGGAAATGATACAATCTTAGATTTTCAGAGGTTCTGAGTATTTGAACTCAAAGAACCCGCGGAATAAATATCTAAAGAATATATTAAGTGACTGAATGCCCATAGAGAGTCTCTACCCTATTAGCAGGATAAATTTCCTATTCTGGTTAATCACTTCTATCTTCCAGCACAGTTTTCATCTACTGCTTGCCTAAACTTCACAACAGATTAATGCTTGATAGTATCAGTATTTCACTATTCTTTTCCATGGTTAGTTTTTTTCTTCTAACTGATCCTTCTGAAATGAAACCACAACCAGGACATTCCCATGCTGTGTGTATATACTACGGTTAGAGGTTTTGCTATTTTCTCAACATTAAATTATTCCAGTGGGTCTGGATGCTTTGGGCTGGGTATACCCATGTACGTTACAGATCTTATTACTTCAAAAAAGCATTTCTGAATATTGCAAAAAATATTCTATTATGTCTTTCATCTTTATTATCAGTATCTCTTTCATGCTGTTAAAAACGGATTACTTTTGGATGCAGTACAGTAATTTTTTTTTTTTTTTTGCTTTAAGAACTAAGCTTGAAACCATTGGAAAATGCAATGCAAATGTTTCTAAATTTGTAATGAAAAAGAAAGGTAATACTTTTGCTGAATTGTTGTATGATTTTAAACCCTTACTTAGCATCTCTGCCAAGGCATGTATACTAGAAGTCAACTATAATTCCCAAAGGAAAGTTGATTTCCCAAGGTTGCCACAAACATTTGCATTTATGAAGGGAAATGTGCAAAGACCAAAGTTTTCCACCGAGTGAGAATTAAATCCATACATTTCAAACTTCTTGTGTGATTGTGTTGACATTCTGCTTCATGTTATGAGGAGGATTAAGAATATTTGTTTTGGAAAATTGCCTCTGAGGACTTTATTTTTGTGAAAGCAAAGGCATTTTTGGGATTGAATCAGCATCCTATACTGGTTGAAGAGTAGAAGTAATATTACATGAGTCATTCAAGACGAATTGCTGTGGTTTTAGATAGGAACTCTCAGCTGTTATTGTTAAGAAACTAAACTTGCATCCATCAAGCTTTGAAAGTAATTGCTTACTTTATGTAGCTATTAATGCTAATTACATTGCAGGAGCTAATGTGACAGGCTATTTGTTATCCTTGAAGGTATGAAGTAGAAAGTTCAATACGTCGGCTGGTAGCATTTTTCTGAAGTACTTGATAAAGCCACCAGTTCCTGAATTGTCTTCGTAATTCTGCAGCTGACTTAGATAGCATTTTATTTCTTAGTATTTTGGCCTCACCTTTGGTGGATGAAGCGTGTTTGAGTGTCAGGTAATGAACGGTGGATAGAGCGTTTTCATAGAAAACCTGTATTATCCAACTCCTTTATTACGTTTGATTGTCAGTAAGTTTTGTTTTGTTCTCACTTTTATAGATGCAGTAGCTTTCAAGTGCTGTAGGAAAAGATCCAGAATCTGTGGTCCTGTTCCCAAATTTGAAAGCAAAATTCCATAAAAGGATTAGGCAGATTCCATAATTTTCCTATTTTCAGCAAGACTTTTACATAGAAAAATGCTTAGAGTGTGAAGGTTTACAGTGACTGATCTGTTTGCCACAAACCTTGTGCGTTCTGTGGAATGAAATAGCAGTTCCTTTTTCTCCTTCCTCTTCAAGGCTAACTTACTAAGCGTTTATATGTATATATTTACATATATGTTTTAAAGTCAGTCACAGTGTGTCTTAGCAGTACTGACTTGGAGACTAGTGTTTCAGAGCACGGGGGAATCTTTATTGCCCTGAACTCCTGTGGCCGAGTGCTCTACACGTAACTTGAACAGATGGCACTTCTGGATGTAAGGTTCTCATACAAATGCGCCAGACATAGGAGAGAGATTTAAGAACATAATATTTGCAATGCCAGTATGAATAATATCTGTGATTCTAAAAAGTAATGCTAGGAAATAATCAGTATATGAAAAAGCTGAAGAAACCCATAAATGTGAATGCAATCCAAGTTAACCAACTTCTCCAGTTCTCTAAATATGAGAGAGATTCAAATTCTTATTAAGGAGATTAAAGGTCTTGTGGGAAAAAAACATGACTCTAAAGCCTGTATGCATTCCTTCTTGGCAACCAATGTGATTATTGATAGCAAAGTTTCAAAGCCCTTTGATGACAGAGATATGTGACTGCACTCCACATCATCTGAACCACATGATGGAAAAAGAGACTGTGTGACTGAAGAATAAATTTCCACAACGATGCTATTTGCATCCACAGAAACAAGTTTATTTTTCATATTTTTTCAATGGAATATGTGTATATTTATGCGTATTTATGTTAAAAACCTCATCTTAAAATGCTTCTTTCTTAAAATACTTTGGAATGAACAATGCCGTTTTAACCTCTTAAGTTTAAACAACCAATGCAGGGTGGTTCAGATAGCAAAAAATACATCTAGTTCATTGGATCTAAACCAAAGTAAATGACCTAAGACCACAGACTGATTGCTGCAACACATGTCGTATCATTACTGTAGTAACAGTCGATTGAGTGCAGTTGATCCATTAAAGTTTGAAACAGTGGGTTCACTTCTGCAACTGTACGAAGACTTTTTTTTTGTCTGAAAAAGCAATTGGTTATGGAATTGGTTATTGGCTTTGGTGCACACATAAAGCATTTTGTCTTCCTCTCAAAATCTTATAGGAGCTCATTTCATTGTATGGTAAGCATAATTCTATGCTCCTTGCACCCTTCTGTGGTGTCCAGCTGACTCAGGTGAAATGTGCGAAATGGGAAAATGCAGCGTCATGAAAGATCCTTTACTTGTACTATATATAGCCTTTAAATCACTCCATCTCCAAAAAGTACCCTTTGTACACCAAGTCTACACAGACTGAAAAAAAGAAAGCAAAGCAGAACTCTGCCTTATTGTGCAGACACTTCAAGTGCCCCCGAAACATGCCTCGGGCTAAGGAATGCAGGGGCAACTCTTCACATTAACTCCCTGAAATCAAGCAGAACCTCTGAACTTGGTGGCCTTTGAAATGTCCATACCAAAATCAAAGCTGGTGTGTTGGTGCTGTCTACCACATGTGGTGAACTGTGAAAAAATGCTGGGTAAGACGTTCACAGTGTATTCTACCAAGTAAAAAGTAAAAGCTCCAGAAGCCATGGATTTGTATTGCAAAGCTGAGGGATTTGCCGTGGTCTGGGGTACTGCAAAGGGAGTCGGTGTGCAGTGTCTCCTAATGTTCAACATGGAAAACTGTTCCAACAAGCGTGCTATGAGAACTAGTGAAGAAGGGATTGCACATCCAGCTGCTGCTGCTTTTTTAGGTATTAATTTGTCATGCATCATTTCCTATTATTTCATGTCATGACATATTATATTAACTTATTTTAGGATATAGGTTGTGGCTGCAGCTGGCACCATATGTCATGTTATATCACATCAGGTGGCAGCATAAGGTAAATGCTTGGTTTGAGCTTTTAGTTTTTTTCAGCAAATTGAACAGTTAGGGCCATTTGGGTGAATGAAGTGAATAAACTACCTTGGGCTTACTGAAAGGGTAGAAAACTTATCAGCCTTTGAGAGTTGGATGTCCTGGGGTATCCTTTGCCACACCCCAGTGCTCTCACCGTGTCCCTGTGGAGCCCTTGGCTTTGTCCCAGTACTAGTGTAACTGTGCCTCTCTCGCAGGCTGAAGCCTGGTTTCCTTTTCCTGGGAGCCCTCTTGTTTTGGAGAAGAAAACCCAGGTTTTGTTTTGAGCTTTGGAGGCTGAAAACTCAACGTGGTCCCTTCCTCTGCCCCACTGCTGGGGGCTACAATTCATTTGGATGGGTTCAGTGGTTTTTGGCGCCCATGTCTGCTCAAAAGCCTGGGGCATAAGGAAACAGGCAGCCATCCCTCACCCAGATCCTGGTTAGGGAACTGCAAAGGGGTGAACTTGGGCTTATGCTCTCTGATATCAGGGTATTATCCCTCATTTTGCCCAGAGGTGACCTAATGACTAATACAGGCACAAAGGTGGAAAGTAGATTTGGGACTCCACTTCTGCCCCTTCACAGGTGAGGCTGCCTCTTGCCCAAATACTTCATTCTCCCTGACTTTTGCATTCCTGTCTGCACAGCTGCCTACTTGCAGGGGCTGCATGAGCAAATACGTCTCCCCTTTTCACTTCTCCTCCTGAGAAATGATATTCAGATCAAATGAGCAACAACTAGATTTCCAGTCCTAGCTGAGAGAGAAAACTAGAATATTCCTGTAATCCCTCTGCCCCTTCCTTTTTGCCCAGAGGTCTGGTCTTTTTTTTTTCAGACTGCAGCAAACCTTTGGGAAGGCTCCAGCTCTTAATGTTTACCAAAGACCAAAACAGCAATCTGAGAAATGATGCACCAGGGATGACATTACCGCTTCTTAGCTCTTCATGGTGAACTCAGTGGTGCAGCCTCCTGCCTTTTTCCTCTTCTGCAGCCCTGATGTGTCAGACCTGGCTGCAGCGAGAACTGTCGGACTGTTGTCCCGGCTGATGAGTTTCTGTTCACGCAAAACAGCTGAAGGAGAGACAGCCCCTGAGCTGCGGTTTGCTTTATTAATTCTCTGATAAAACATGTTCTGGCTTTCAGCTGCAGTTAAAATGCATCTAGCAAGAGTCCTCAACTCATGCACTTTTCAGCATATGTCTCCACATAGGTCTCTGGAGATCAGGCACAAGGTATGTCACTGACTTTATCATCCATGTCATATGTGAGATGTTTTGCTTGCAGACGATGACGTGGATCTGCCAATGGCTCCCCAGACACAAGCAAAAGACCTTTTGTTTCCAAGCTGCTAGCAGTCACGACTCTCAGTGCTGACATTTTAATTCCCGTGTATTCAGGGGCTATGAATAAATCTAGACTGGAAATCAGAAGCAATGAAGGTCTGTAACAGCCTTCCTGTAAGAATTATGGGAGTGAGCTAATTACTTTTTAGATGGACCAGAGCAGGAAAAGGATTGGATGATGTGGGTGCCTGTAATGGCTGAGGGTTTTGTCACTGTGACCCATGTGTTTTCTTCCGGTGCTGTGTTTTCTGTTTAGAGGACAAAAGAGATTCCTATTCTGCCTATTCTGTTCCCACATTTTCAAACTATTAGTGCCTTATGAGCACTCAGTGCAAGTTTAAGTTGTTGGATGATAACCTCCTGCCATTTTTAGCTCTCACCTAAGTGTGCTGATGCTTCATACTTAGATTAATCTGCCCAGTTAGGCTCAGATGCCACTGCCATTTACATTGGCTATGTCATTCTCAAGAGCTAATGGTCCACTAACGGGGTCCTACAATTCCCTCCATGAGTCCAGAAAGACAAGTTCCCAAACTATCCTCAGTGAACAGATCAGAGTAGCTCAGCATAATGTAGCATCAAGAACCACAGGAGATGCCTGCAGATCTAAAAAGATAACATGAATAAGCAGAGTACCAGAGAAGGCCCATTAAATTGATTGTGGCTTTGTAGTGTCATTAAAATCAGTTGGACAAGGGTAATCCATCTGTGCTGATGCAAGATAACTGTTCCTGTGAGTTAATGGCGTGTTAAAGAACATGCAGCACTTTTGTCTTCTAAGAACACAGGAACATTTAGTTCAGACAAAAGGGCTGTCTCATCCTGTACTCTTTCTTTGACAGCAACCAGCAGTGGTTACGTAGGACAAGGATAAAGAGGGAACCTGGGCTTGCCACAGGGGTAAACTGCTAGCTATAGGAAGTACGGACGTCTCTGATGAGGAAATATCTCAGTGAGCCAAGGCAAGAAACTGCTGAGCTGAGTTCCAGCAACAAAATTGAGACTTCATTCAAGTTAATGGAAAATGTGGATTTCCATGGGGCTAGGATTTCAAAACAAATTTTCACCCTTTGAATTTTTCTCAGCAGACATGTCTGTTTCTATTAAATCTCTCAGAGTCAAAAGCTACTTATTTTTATCCCTCTAGGCTCTGCTCTCCTCTTAAAAAAATCACCAGTGCCGCTGGTGCCAGGACTCTAAAGGTCTATAGGCTCAGGGTCTGTATATAAAGGTCTGTATATAAAAACAGCCTGCTTTTATTGCAGTCTGAGATGGCAAGTGACACTCGGTTAGCTGATGAACTGATGCTGTGTCTCTGAGACAAATGTTGAAATATAGCTTTGTGTGTATGCACTGAAACCTGAAGACAGCAAGCGTTCAGTGATGCCTGCTTGTATACGAGTGCCCAAGTATTGGGGCACGGCATGAACCCTGGCTCTCAGGAAGAACCGGGGAAGCTGGGTCTCTGGTGAGCATGGAGCACTTTTGTGAGACCAAGAGGAGGTGGTGAAACTGTGAGACAATGCCCCAGGCTGCTGCAGCAACTAGTATGGAAACAAGGAGAAACAGTGCTAGAACCTACCAGGCTGTGCTTCCCTTGTTTTGCTTGTTTTTTACTGTGGGTGGTAGATCCAGAAATCCTACCAGGTGTTTCAAGGCACAACTTGAGATAAAACTGAAGACCAGTCATTCTTGTGCTTTGCCTTACTGTTTGTTTTGCCATGGCAGCTGTGCCAAACCTGGTTCCTGAGACCCAGTTTGACAGGGAATGTCTTCTACTATTTTCAGGATCCAGACTGTTAAGAGTTTCCCGTAAACTCTCTAGGAAAGGTGGAGGTTTAATGTAAGCAACGTTATATTCAATGGCATCATGAACTGCTTTCCATTTTATAATTTTACCTGGGTTAACATTTGTGATGAAGTTGGTGGCTTCAATTTCTTCTGAAATGGCTGCTTATCTACACCACTGTCCTGGTTTAGGGTGGAGCAGAGCCAACCCCCTAACTCTAGCCCTAGATCACAATCAGGCTTTTGGCCTGTTTCTGCAGTGGCTGAAACACATGTTTAAGGTTAAAATACGCATCAGTCTTTACATCTCAAAATCCTCTACAGTAGAGTGGTTGGTGGGCTGCATTCACAGCGCATGGGACAGCTTGTTTAATGTATGTTCGCATTATGAGTAGGCTGTACAGTTCTACCACGCTGCATCTTTTGCAGACACTAAAAGCGTAAGTTGGTAAGGATGAAAAATGAGCGAGCACTTCTAAGAGATGATATATCTATCTCAGCTGACAAATGAAAGGATTCTGCAGGTCTGCAGCATGACACACGCTGATACGAAGGAACAAAAAATGTATGTTCAGTAATTTATATCAGTGTCTTCATATGCAATATGTTTAAGATCAATATTGCAGCAGGCTGAAATATGAAAAAGACAGTTTCTTTTTATACCATTGAATACAAATTTTGTCTTTTACCATCTGTATGTCAAAACCAAATTAGCTGCTCATGTGAAAAGGGGTGATTCAGAAGCAGTTACTAGTTTTTTGCTGTTTTCCCTCATTAAATTAAGGATACTTGGGCCAATCAGAGAAGAAGGCAGTTCTTTTATCTAGCTGTGAAAAAGGTCTTTGGATGTATTTTTTTTCTTTGGGCACATCAGAACTATTGGTGATTAATGAGGGTCATGCTTTCACACAATTTCTTTAGTAATGTTATATATCAAAGAGATCTTAAAGTAACTGCTTGTTGAAAGGAGTAAGTGGGGAATGGTTCATTACAGGTGGTTACACAAGCCTTCTTGAGGAAAGGAGCAGGTAGTGACCTTCCAGAACAAAGGCAGTCACAGAGCTCTCATTATCATTTCCAGAGTTTTCATAGGCTTCTCAGGGTGCCTGTCACTAGGATAAACAAGAAACAAGCTTGGAGTACCTCACAAACTGCAATATACAATGTGATAATTTCCTCTTGGCACGGACTGAGAAATTAGCTTTCCGCTATTCCTTAAATAACAAAACCAAACAAAAATCCATTTTGAAGAAAGAAGATGAATGCCTTGTGTTGGAATAAAGGGCCTTTTACCTTGTTTTGTCTTCTATGGCTTCCATAAGTAAATGTTAATTGTTAATACAAATAGTAGGCAACATTGTGGTCTAAAAACTTATTTGTATTTGAAGTTGGGACTCTGAAATGCAACCGCTTGATGCACTCTGAGTCAATTTGAAACCAGAGAAAGTTTCTGAAAAAAAGACTGTCACATTAACCTCACATATTCAGAATTCAAATCCCAGAGTTGCCTAAACCTGCACTTTGGAGCCTGAGAAAGGTGTTGAAACACTTGCACACCCAGGATATCACCGGAAATGGCAGGCAAGAGTGACGGAGTTTGAAAAATTGCAGCTGAGAAGGAAATGCTGTATGGAAACAAATGGCTGTGTTTCTGAGAACTAGCCTTTAAATGCATTGCAGCTGCCTCTAGTTTGAAGAAGTCTAAGGAGCTGGATTTTCTGCGCTGAAGCACAGGGTCTTTTACAACCATTGGTTAAAATTTATGAAGAGTCTTGGGCCACATTCAGCCCCTGGATAGACCAGACAACTCTGGCTTCAGTGGGAATTTCATGCCTGTTCCTCAGAAAAGACTTAGAGTTGCTCTTTAATATGCTTTCTGACTTTTTAGACTCTTCTTTCCTGTAGGAGTAAGAGGATTCACACATCAGAGAGCATTCCAGGCCTCGGTGTGCCCCAGTGACCACTGCCTGCCAAGTTCATTCACTGATCGCCAGGGAGCAATCCACCTTCATGGGGTAGGTAGATTTAATTTTCCAAAATAAAAACTTACAGATTCAGATGTGAGTAGAAATGAAGAGGCATTTATTATTGATGCCTTTTATTAAATATTTATGGAGAGCCATAACTTTGTCTGGTATTTTAAGTAAAGTATTTAGGGATTTATTTCACTTTCACCTCTTTTGGATCACTAACACAGATGTACTTTCATGGGCTTTGAATTAGTTATCTTGGCTCCACACTAGCATCGATTGCATTTCTCCAGAGAAAGCTTTGGGGTGTGATTCAGCTGGACGTTTATGTCCTTTTGTAGCATGATGTGTTGTTCTGATGAGAGCTAATGAGCCTCTGGATACTGCACGTGTTTCCAGCTGGGCTAGGTCAAGGCTTTCTAAAGATACAGTTCCCCACATCTTCCTTTCCCAAACAAACTTGATGATAATACCAAGTAACGAAAATCAGTACAGTAGAGAGCTTCAAATTCTTGCAAGCAGTCTCTTTTTATCACACTATTCATTAATATATATGGCCAGTACTGTCTGTGGTGTCTGGGAGATACTCAGCTATCCAGATGTCTATCAGGTGTCTGCTTTGGGGTGAGCTGAACTACTCTTGAGGCTCCAGTTGCCTTGATTTCCATGGACTGTAATGGGACCTTAGACACCCAGCTCATGTTTAGAAACTATACACTGTAAGCCTAATCCCACCCAAAGTGTTCAATGTTACCATTCCTGGAACCATGCTCTGCCCTCCCTGAGACAGAAACAGGAACAGCCACCAGAAAAATAAACAAGATCAAAGGGGTCCTGTATCCTGCCCCCACCAGGCTGAAGGCAGTAACTTAAAGGAAAGGAATGAATGGAGGCAAGTCCATGCTCAGGGCAACATGCAAACCTTGCCCACCTCACCTTCCCAGGCGCCTCTGTACAATGGGTATGAGGCTCTGGATGTGGAAAGCCAGTCAATGGATGATGTGGATGATGGTCCATCTTCATGACAGGTGTTGCCAAAATCAGAAAGGCTTACCTGCTGTATCATGTCCACCTCCATGCAGAAGATCTAGTTGAAGGTGTCCCTGCTTATTGCAGGGGGTTTGGGCTAGATGACAGTTGAAGGTCCCTTCCAATCCAAACTATTCTATGATTCACAAGAGGTTCAGTTGCCCATACATAGGTGTCAGGTGCCATTTGAAATGCCCCTTGGGATCCCACCTGACACCTAGGGGCCACTTCAGAAAGGTGAAAGATTCTCAGAGGTCCAATTCCCTATCACCCAGCCTTTGGTTTTATGACAGTAGGTACCTGCATTCAGATACCTGAATTCCGCTTTTAAATCCCGTGTTGATTATGTTCTAGCAAAATAGCTCCGTGAGACAGATGTTGTTCTTCAGTCACTCAGACAGAATATGTAACCTATATTTGACAAACTTTTCATAATAAATAACTTACTACTGATTTTTCATAGTTTTCCTTCTGGTTTATTTTTAACAATGTATTCACTTTGAATGTGTTCCTGCCTTTTCTGTTTGATGTTTTCTTTTGCATTGTCTACATTGTGGCTATTTGTTTTTTAACTAATAACAGGAATATAATTCTAAAATCAGTCATAATCTATCTTTATTTTATTTTTTATAGCTGTTTCTTTTTGAAATGTGTTTGGGTTTTGTGCCGATGTTATTATAGCTGTTTACTTAGCGTGATGCATTTCATTGCACTAATAACTACTCTCCCGCAAGATGAGCTAATTTTGCATAAACGAGTGCGTAATTACAGACTCCTTTAAAGAATAGTGAAGATCCTTTCACTTTCAAAAAATGTATTAAATGATGCTGATTGCTTACATTTTATGCATAAAACTGAATTGAGCTATACGCGTTTATTCCTTCAGAGATGCAGAATGGACAGAAAGTTATTGCAGTTATTCAGTGATATAAGGTAACATCACAGTTCATTTTAGCCCTGCTATAGAACTGTTTCAAACGTTTTTGGGGTAAGGATAATGTTACTTGTTTCTCAGGCAATTTTCCTAAGGACACGGAGGTAAATTTTTATTATGGCTGAATTTTATCTAGTCTTTCGTGATCGGAGAGGATTTCATGTGTTGCCTCAGGATCTGAGAACTATCCATCTACTTACGATTTTCATACACATGATTACCTTCTCTATATCTAAATGGTCATTTAGGTAACTGATACACATTTTCCTGAGGGGTTGGTATTTGTATTTATTGGACTATTTTTATTAACTTGTATACCAAGCCGCTGCTACTGTGATGATCAGCTTTATGCATTACCTATTGATTCACTCAATCTAAAGCTCATACTGAAGTTGCAGTTTTTTCATGAGAAGGCATTTTGAAGAACACCAGAGCTGACAGACTGCCTTGTCCATAGATGTGAGGCTGCCAACTTCAGTCACAAGAGGGTGAATTCCCAAATACATGAGACACAATATCTGCTTTTGTTTGTGCATTTGCCTCTGCTTAAATGAGTGGAGGAGATGTGCTAGAGTCATATTCTATGTTCTTGCAATGCCAATGACCATGAAAGGCTGAATTTCAAGTCCTGTGGTATTTTCCTCAAAGTTCATAGAAGAAATTTCTTCAGGAACAACTTCTCCTATACATTGGATTCAAACTCATTTCTTTTTAGAAAGAGCTCCAAGTTGAATAGAAGATATCTCATCATTAAAAATATTGCCACTTCTTTAATGATCTAATTAGTTTTACCTGCCAGGGTCAGCTTCATTGATTTCAATTAAAAAGAAAAAGAAAAGACCTGTCAAGTGACCTACTTCCTAATGTACGTGGTAAGATCAAGGTTGGAGCAGCAAAATGTTTTAATGAACACAATCCTTGTTTGCTAAAAGTAAAGCTATTACTGATTTCTTATTGATCTGAAAAAGAAGGGACAAACTAGGTTAGAGGATATTTCATGATTTATCATTAAAAATCAATGAAGCCGAGACTGACCTGCTTTCTCTCTCTTGTGTTTACACTTGAAACAGATTAGAGCATTAGGGAAACAGTAATGGTCTAATTATTTAGACCATTCTTAATTCAAATTGTAGAAGTGGATGAACTTGCCTAACTATAAATAACAAAATGCCTTTATCTACATAATAGGATCTGGGGAAATGATGTGCTGGGAGTCAGACTATGGCCACAGTATTTTAATTTATGGCATCCCTTCACAAGTACCATGTAAGGTTAGGTTGAACGGGAATACCAGAGTTAAGAAGAAAAAAAGCTTTCAGATCAAACTTCAGTAATAAGTGAAGTCTCCTCTCTTTGAAGAGGGATAATGTTGTGTGACGTACGCCACAGCTTGTGAACTGGTTGTCTAAATGCCATCTTCAAGGCCTGTAAAGCAAATAGCACATATTGCTTAGCCAGATATTGCACTATGGAATATTATGGTGATGGCTGTGCCTGTACAGTTAAATAAAAGTGGTAGATGGAGTGGCCCTGAGCACTGGATCCCTATGTGACTGTTCCCTCTCACCCTAGCTCTGCTTTGGACCACTCCAGCTGGCTCTTTCTAAGACCAAATTTCTGTAGGTGTTGGCAGCATGGCTGTGAGCTGGCCACTGCCACTTGGTCTTGGTGCCAGGGATTGCTCCTCAACCCTTTTTTTTTGGTTAGCAGTAGGAACGTGTCCAGTGGGACTTACTTGGAGCCCAGCCTTACTAATCCTTTCTCAGACGTACCATCTTCTTGCTGCACTGTCATAGCAGTGCCAGTAAAGTGCTTTTCTCAGCAACAATGACTTTTGTGAATAAGGAACTTTTGGGCTAGGCTTATAGAATGGTTAAAGATATCAGCTCAACTGTTGCTGGGATCTGTCTGACCTTTCTGGCTTCTTTGACCTAGAGGCTGTTTGCCTCAGTGATCTCAGTGCCGTAATATATAATAGAGAAATGCATGTTACTCTGTGCTGGTGATTTTCTAGCCTTTAAATGCATTGTTTTCTATTTTCACCTTGAGCTTTGTGTAAAAGTCCCCTAGCACAGCACTACCATTAGCCTTAGCCAGAAGGCTTGTCTTGTCCTACATTGAGGGGCTCTAAAGGGCTAGAGATGTGGCCCACTATTGTATTGTATTCCGTTCCAAAATACAGAAACGTTTTTTTTTTTTTTTTCTAATTCATGCCTGCAACTTAAAACAAGCTTAAAACAACGACTCAAGCCTTTCCTCTTTAGATAGGCAACCAATCAGGCTTTGAATGACTATTGTGCAGGTGAAATCTAATCTGCTTTTGCTGATGTATACTATCATGTTTTTCACCATTTATATTCACATATGAAAAATATCATCTTTTGTCAGGCTATTTCCTTTAGGTTTTGTATGTCACTTTATATGTCCCTAATGGTTTTAGACATTTTGTTAAGTAATTCTTATCTATGTCCATTTCAGCTCAGATGCATAAGTAAGCTTTTAATAAAAATAATATTTTTTCATGTAACTTCTTCAGAAGGCTGTTCAGTCAATAATTTGATTACAAAGTCTTCAAACCCTTTTTGTAACATTGCCACAGACAGGATTAGACGAATGACTTGGTAATTATAAAGCTGAAGTTTTTGAGTTATATATTATTGTATCAGTTTGATAGACTTTGCTTTGTGGAAGCACAACAAAGCAGTCAATGAAAGAGAACTTTCTTGTTCTATAATGAATTTTTACACCAAAATTCCAAAATTCAAGTATCAAACCATAGCCTATTGAAGTCTCATTATTACTATTATTATTATAAGCTCCATGAACTTATATGCGTGACTGCAATGTCAGATACAAAGTAGGCGAGGCAGATGTCTTGCTCTCCGTTTTTTGAAATGTGAGATGTAGTTAGGTTACTTTCCTAGCAGTCTTCTGGGAAATCAGTGCATCTTAAAGCCAGATGGTTACTATCATTTGTCAGGTATCTTGAGTTTCTGTTTAAACAAGTGCAAAAAAAAAAAAAAAAAAAAAAAATCACAAAAAAGCACCTAGCATTCAAAACACATAGGCTGTAGTTTCTACAGTGAGAAAGATAGTTATGTAGCAATGGATGCTATGAATATCATGCTGGTGCAACAATACTGCTTAACTCATGGTGTATTTGTCTGGGGCAGGTGTTTGGTATCTGAGGGCTGCTTCCTACATGGAGTACTAGCAACGAAGCTATCTCACTCCTTGCATGGGAACACTGAAGAACTCTCAAGGAATTTGTAAAAAAGAACTGTAACTTGCAAAATAAAAGGAGCAATTAGTTCAAATAACATGTGAGAGAATGATAGTAATCTACTTAGTAGTATAATAAAATATATGACCGGTACAAAAATCGAGATCAGAGAAAAACCTCTTCTGCAACTGCTGTTCTAGCCATGTCCTTCTCCATTTCTTGTGAAGTACAAAGGATGCTATGTTTATCCTTGGAAAGAAAGACTGCAGGTATTTTGAATTTTTTGATTTGCTGTTCTCCATTATGCTATTCTCCAGTTTGCTGTTTGCCACCAGCCGGACAATGACCTAGTTCAAGACAGCAGCCCTATTCTCAAAGAGTATTTGATTTTACATTTAAAGTTCACATGGTAAGTTCCTTCTGGGACTTCAAGTCTTAAAATTAACCCTTTCTGAAAGTATTTTAAGAACTCTGGGCATATTTTATTAGCACAAGAAAATTATTAGATTTCTACTTCAAAAAAGCACTTCGATGACACTCTTAGTCATGTGGTTTAGGTTTTGAGTCCCATCTCGAGATATTCTATGATTCTATGAAATGAATACTACAATACAGTTCACTCTGTGACCATGTGTTGTTATTTTCCTGTGATTTAAATAGCTACTCCTCTTGGGACTTTATAGGTGTCTTAAATATGTACACAAATAGACATCATATTGAATTAAGTACAAAGTAGTCACCTCATTCCCATAGAAAACTTTTAAAATTCCCTTTTCAATGTTTAATACCTGTTTGGTGTCCCATATGTGAAGCTATAGGGTTACATACTGGAATCTAGGGTGAGAAGTTTGCTTGCCCTCCTCATGTGAAGAGGTTAATACAAATCAAGTGTAAAGTTAAAAAGAAAGGGGGAAAAAAAAAAGAAAAGGAAAAAAGACTCTCACTTTTGAGAGAGAAGGCACTAAAATTACTTGTAGGCCCTTGTATGGTTCTCTTATCCTGCTACTGTTATGATTCTTACTGTAAGAAGCACAGTGTTTGAAGCAGTTCATCGTGTCCACCAAAATCTACTGGTGTAGTATGTGCTGGCCTTGTCATCCATGTTGCCATGAAGACAGAATGGGAATACTACCAAAGTAGGAACATCCAGTACTTGAGGATGGGCTGTATCAGTGAAAACGTTTCCCTCCCTTCCTGCCATCAACAATATTGGAGATGTGAAATGTCCCAGGGAATGCTATGTCTTGTTAAATTTTTGGTTTTTGGTTGTATGAACCTATTTTCGGTTTTCTAACAATGAACTCTAAAGCAACTTACTCATCTCTTCCTCCAGCCATTCACCTGAAAAAAAGAAAACCAACTCACGGTCTTTTAACCCTGAAAAAATACTTGGTCCATAACACTCTGTCCTCCTGCCCTCTCTATAAAGCTGTATGATGAATTTACAAGCTCATATTGCAGCTAGAAACTAGCTCCTCTGCACAAGTGAGGAAAGGCAGGTGAGGTGATTTGTCTCTAGGGCAGAGCCAGGGAGCGGCGCCAGTGAAAAATCTGATCCTGGGCAGAGAGGAGAGCAGGGCGATGAGAGGCTGAATCTGCCCAAGGGATTGTCCTGCCTGCCCCAGCAGAAGCTCCTGGGGACCCTGGCTGGAGCCAGGTCTTCAGCCCTGACCCTGGCCAGCCTGGAAAAACAGGATAGCCAGGTTTATAATGCTCTTACGGCAAATGTATTCCTGTATCTTTAGAGCACTCATGACATCCAAAGCAACTTGGTAAAGATCTCCATTACCTGTTCTCACCTTTTGATGCCTGGAGGACAACTTATCTTTATCACCTGAATAGTTTTTCCCATCCTGTCCCTGATGGCTCTAGGTCCAAAAAATCCCCGACTGATGAATCGTGCATGTCAGGCTAGACAGGTGGAATGGTTTGCCTCCTGTGGCTGTTTCTGAAATGCCACAAATGGCACAATGCCAGAAAACCAAGGTGACTGTATAAGTGATGCTGCCTGTTTGGACAGAGCACTAATGCTGCCGTAAAAGAAATCACCAGAGAGACAAATCAATCTTCCTTTTTATTTATTTAGTTTTAGGAAATGTATGGTGTACAGCACTTAAAATGAACATTGTGCAGGCAGAAGCTGGTAACAAAATAGATGGGCACAGAACAGGATAAAAATAAAGCACAGGTCTTGTGTTGGGTTTGTTTCTCACCTATATGACAATGAAAATCACAGCTCCAGAACTACCCACAGACCCACAGAGGTCCTTTGGCTTACCCCAAAAGGCTGCATTTGTCATTCACCCACAGGAAGGGTGGTATCCAATTCCCCTGTTTTTTAGGGTCCTTTGGCCTCCCACTTATCTTGCCAGGAAACGACGTGGGCTGATTGCAGATGAAGTTTATAACTGATTTCTAAATAATAAGCTAACTTATGGCTAACCAGCCAACTGCTAAGTTAGTAGAAGAATGTTGATAAAAGTATTTGAACAATATTTGAATTTTATATTTACATAGCATAGAACAAAGGGAGTAGCAATAAAATCATAGATAAATTATTATTTCAGCTTACATCATGATAAAAAAAAGTGTATATACTTCTTGTTAATTCTCTTATGTTTGCGTGATCCTTGTGGCTAACTGGTGCCAGTGGCCAGGTAAGATTCCCTTGTCAAGCCATGGCATCCCACTATCCAGGAGTTTTGCAACATTTTCGCTGGCATTATGGCCCCTTTGTGAGCTTGATTTCTTCCTTATCTGCCAGCATTAGCATTCATTATATTAAAACCTAATTTTGCCTTTGTATAAACAACAGTAACCATATATATAATTTTTATTATTGATGCTCGTTGAAAATCTGCAAAACCCCTGAAATCACATCAGTTTTGGCTTTCGTTGTCTCACTGAAGGACTGTGGTTTCCTTTTCATTCTCACTCTAGAGCAAAACTACTCCATCAAATAGTGGCTCTCAACAACAAAATCTGTGCAAGAGTTCTATACTTTTTAATTTCTACATTTAAAGTCTGGGAGGCTGAAATCAGCTTTTGACATAAGTCAGGTTCTCATTTAGACAATTCTGTTTTGAATAAATCTTTTTCTGGGGGAGGATTTGTGCTGTAAAGTTGGATGCCCTTCTTATTTTTGGTTCCAGTGATACTGGAATCTCCTTTTTATGGCCATCCAAACTTTTATTGAGAAATTCTGTGGCTGTTATTCTCGGAGAATTTAGTTTTTCATGGCCAGATTGAAAACTGGGATGGTCAGGTACCCAAAAAGCCTACTATGAAACTAGGTTTCATGAAGTTTTAGTATTACTAATCTTTGTGACTGCTTTAGCACACGATGAATTTCCTGAAAAATGAGGACACAGGGCAAGACAGCCTCTCTAGGTAGCATTTAGCAGCTTATAGGCTGTGTTTCCTAGCGTACACTCAGAATGCGTACTCTATAAATTATTGTAATCTCCAGTTCTTCATTAACTGCATAACATTGACCATAATTTTTATTTGATTTATGAAGATGGAACAGGTGTTATCCAAACTTCTCTTAAGTGGATCATCTAAGCCAAGTCTTCTAGATGGTTTGATTTTTACCAGATAAACAATATTAGACCATTTTAATGTCTCCTTTTTAGGTATGCTGATTTTTTTTTTTTTTACTTAATATAGTGCTGACTCCATCAGGACAGAAGTTAATTACACTTTTGATAAATAATTTTTGCCAAATGCATGCTCAGAAAAGCATGGGATTAACACTCCGAACGTGCAGTTTGCAAAAGGAGATGCAAGCGCCTTCATCATCAGGAAAATCCTCACTGGCTCAGCTGCAAATGGGATCTCACACCACAAATGACTAGAGTGATCTTTTCTAGCAACTGTTGAACTGTTGGGACTATTCAGTCATTGCACACACTTTTGAGTCTCCACTAACTTCTCATGGGAAAATGGGAAGTTTGAACGGGAACTGTATAGCAATGCCAGTCACTGAAAATGTCAAGCGGAGGGAGGTAGGTATGTGCTGAAACCAGTTCCGTTATTTGTTGCAACTTGAGCGGTGTGTTTGTGTCAGACATAAGCCTCTCTCCTGTTTCCAGACTGTACATGACATTGAACAGATGAGTGAAGGAACAATAACTTCACAGTTCACACCATCGGTTGCACAAGGCAGCACTTCTTTTCTAGACTCTTCAAAATGTTGTTTTTTAACGCGTGCTGCCAACAGTAAGTAGGCAACATGAATGAGAAAAACTCATTCAGTTTTTCTTTCAGCAATTGTCTCTTGTGCCTATACAGAATTTGTGCACAGAGGAACTAACTTTATAGGTCGTGCAGTCAGTAGACAAGCGAGCACGTCCCACCCTTTTTAACTCTCCATGGTCAACTAGAACAGAGCAAGATTTACAAACCAATCTTTTATGTTTTATTGTCAGCTAGTGATGCTGTTATTAAAAATACAGACATTGGTTTTCAAACCAACAACTGGGAATATCATGCAGTTTGAAGTGTTGATTATAATGCACAACATCTTCATTACCTAACCCTGTACTTGGCCAGGTTAGGTTTTGATTTTTGATTTGGTTTCTGCCGCCCTTTATTTTCTTGTGTTTATTTAGACAAGATGAGGATCAAGCAGTTTAGGTCTCAATGATTAAATTAATACAGATTTTATTTTTTCACTATAAACTTACAAAAGAAACAGTTTCACCCAAAGCTTTTGATAGTCCCAGGGAGTTCTGTCTAAACATTTCTATCCATGTCCAGAGGCACTGATTTGGATGAAGGCCTTACAGCACCATGTGTGTCAGGGCCAAGACCTATTTTCTTGTGCTAGTGTTTGGCAGGCACATGAGATAACAGGAAAGGTGTAATGTGTAGTCCTTGTCTGGGGAACGCACGGTAGCAGATGTAGCTGAAAGGCAATTTTTAAGGTAAGTATCTTTTTCTGACCACCAAGGTTGGGGCCTAACTTTTCTTTTTCTTCAAACTTTTTATCTTTTTTTTTTTTTTTTTTTTCAAATTTGTGCTCCTTTCAGACCTTGTTTGTGCCACCGTTGCACCCCCCTTCTTGTTAGTCTTTCTTGAGATATCAGAAAGCTTTGGTTGCTCCCAGGGCTCAATGTCCTGGCGAGCAGAGGCACTGACTGCGTACCACTGCTTGACTCTCTAATCCTGGGGGCAGATTCAGTTCTGTACGTGTGCCAGAAGATTCTGACTGTGAGTGGATGGCAAGAAGACAGTACAGGCAGAGGGAGAGGGGCGTCTCTGACAGAGGATGGATGAAACTTGCTGGAGGCAGTTTTAGGAATAGGCTGAAGAACCAGGAGTGTTTCTAATAGTTCTCCAGAAGGCGGTGGGATTACCTCCAGCTCAACTGTGACCACAGCTAAGATTATGGAGGCTACCTGTCTTCTCTTTCCAAGTCAATCCCTTTGATTCAGTCATGGTCATTTGGTTGGAGGTTTACATTGCTGCAGTCTTAGTCCTGCTTCTGCACCTGGGGAAAGCTTCCATACCTGCTCTGGGTCCAGCATGTGAAGGGCAGGACCTCTCCAGTGGCAATGCACCCTGGGAAGAAGGAGGGGAGCTCAGTGGCTCTATTAATGCCAATAAAATAAATCAGGACCAATCCCTGATGCCAATGCCATGTGGCATGAGCTGTCTTACATTCATATGGCTTAGAGTTTTTCCTTGGTGGAATGAACTGGCTGTAGACATACCTACCCTGGGTTTCCTTTGGGACACAGGTAGTGCCTCTGAGATGTAATTCACCTTTTGTGCCTGGGGAGGCAGGTTTCTGTTCAAAATGTCTGAAATTTAGTCTGAAGTCTGTCGTGCAGTCTGCTGGAAAGGTATTTTTTTCAGTATGAAACTGAGGATATGTCTGGCATGATTTGGGGTATGGCATAAGGTGGGGTGGGGGTGTTTGAAGGTGAAGAGCCTGTTGAAAAAGAGTTGGAGTTTGGAGGAGCCCACACACAGAGGCGCTGGAAGAAGGCTCAGAAATGCTAGAGATAAGTGGACTCTAATACCCTCATGCCCTCCCTTTGGTTACCCAGACCCTACTACCCTCCATTTTATCTTCCTTCTTCTCACTGGTGCAGACTTCTTGAACACCCAGTCCCTCCCGGTACACATTCACAGGTATTATTCAACTTCTTCTTTAGAAGAATTTGAGCTCCTTCTGAGCTTTATGCTATGCCCCTAGTTTTTTGTACAGCTTAAAGCCTTTCCCCCAAAGCCCTTGCTAGAGAAGATTGCATCAAAACATTTGTCTTTCTTCCTTCGGCTTTCAAAGGCTGGGTGTGAATTGATGATAGCAGGATGAGAGGCAGCGGCACTGAATGCTGATCCAACTCACACACTACCCAGCTCGTATTGAAGACCTCAAAGTCAAAAGTTTGAATGACCTTTCGTCTTCACAGTGTGCTTGTAAAGCGTCATCCCTTCCATCAGTGAGCACTGATGAGAACTGGGCTCTCTCTTTTCCCTCCAGGCGTGCACCCACTATGTAGCTGGACTGTTAAAAGCCAGACTGTTAAAATAACTTTGGTGACAATGAGTTAATCCCAGATGAAAACAAGACAAATGAGTGAAACTTGCCATTTTTAAGAAAAGCTTTTTTTTTGTTTTCCTTCACCTTTTTGTTTATTTTTATATATATATATATATATATATATATATATATATATATTTCTCCAGAATGCTGTTTGTCAAGTTTGCCTTGTTCAAATATTCCCAGATCTGGATCACTGATGTTAACCATGCATCCACATAGATTTTAAAGCACTTTTAGATGAGTTGATGAGGAAGAGCAAGTGCACTTTTAATTCCAGTACAAGTGGCACTCAGCTATAATAATAAGCAGGGACGAGTATTATCGGAAGTATACCTTTCTTTTAGTACAATTATGCTAATCGCTTCTCAGTCTGGGGCAACTCTAAGTGCTATTTTAGCAGCATTTCTTATCAAAATTGCTTCAACATTTTAATTAAACAGCATTTATTTAACCTCCAGGTCTTTTAAATCGGTGGAACACTTCTTAACGAGTGTTTTTCTGTCTCAGAAGATCCCCATTGTAATTGTTTCAAGGATGCAGACCTGGCAAGCGGGAAAGCAGGAGGCTGAATCCCCTCCCTGGGATTTTGGAGCTGCAGTGTCTTACAGCAGGGGCAGGTTCTGAACCTGCCACGGGGAACGGCTCTTCCCAGCCATTGCCCACTGCTTGCTTCTCTCTCCCTCTTTCTGCTCAGGTAAGTTATCCTCGTGTATTTTTGTGTTCAGCACTCTCTTATCCAAAACAGATAAACAAAATCCGAGGAAGCTGCTAGAGCTTGTGGCAGCATTAACACTTACACTCTTGACATTGTGGCAAAAACACCCAGTTTTCCACTGTTCAGAGAGATATCTGGCCACTCTAAGAACTACTGTTCAAGCAGGAGAAATACAGCATTGCTTTTTCTCTGATGTACAGCCACAAGTAGAGGAAATGATCCAGTTCATAACCTGCTAAGCCCAGGCACTTTTTCAGTAATGTAAAATAATGGTGCTGTTGGAATATGGTTATATTCATGGTAAACACATGGTTGTATTCTGGTGAGAACTTGTATTTGATTGTAACATGTTGATGCACTTTGCCTGAAATACCTTGATTAGTGATCAGTCATCCTACTGAAAAAGGGCTGCGCGCATTATATTCATTTAGGAATCTTGCTACCCTATACACATGATTAAGCGTTCTGGTGCCAGGCCTTTGGGAGGAAAGTATGGAGACAAGGTGTGAATGCATTTAATAAAGAAGACAAGCTACCAGAAATAGGTTTTTCATCCTGCATAGTACATGAGATTTGTTCTAGAGAGCGTAGTGAAGGACACCGTCTCTCAGCTTCTTTAGTACTTTTCCTGTGTATTGCTTTATATTACATTGCAACAGATTGCCTTATTTCTCATTCCTTTAGGAAATGACATGTTGGATTTCATTTGGCACGGTCCGCTGAAAGCTGTATCTGATGGGTGACAGATCTCACATTCACAAAAGGCCCCTAGGTGTCAAAAGTTGACTATTGTATTCAGGTTCAGAAGACAGATTACTCTTAGTATAATTCCAAAGGCATCAAGATGAGTCACCTCTTTCCTTTAAATTCCTTGTTTATGTACTGTATCTTTCTGCTGTCACGTTGATGTTTATATTCCTACCACGTTTCGAAAGGCTTTAAGGAGATAACCTTACCATGGTCGGGCAGTCCAAGTTCTCCACTACCTGGCACTCTGCTTCCAAAGGCAATCTCTGGGCATCACATAACGGGCTTATCGAAACACATTCTCTGCAGCTGCTTGTGTATTTCTTTACAAATAACTATATCTTGTTGCACAGAAACAGAATTTTTTAATCATTCTTTCTGTTTTCCCAGAAAACATTAGGCAGAATTAGATGTAGCTGTTATAAAGAAGGAAGTGAAACACCACCGAACTAATTAACATTCAAACATTTATGGCTAGTGTAAAGAATGACATTACAGAGAACACAGGAATGCTTGCTAAATTGCTTTATATACAAAGAAACAAAATAGAGGCGTTATCTTGAGAAACCTTACCATAAAGATATATTGTTTGGATGAATCATGTGGAACAAACATCACCTCTGACATTTGCATTGCTAGTGTGATTTTCAGAGGGATATTTCAGTTCTTTTGTTTTCCCTCCAATTTCTCTAGTGGCCATTCCTCAGGCTGTGTCTTCATCTAATGGATCATATAAATCCCATGATTCTTCAAAAGCAGGCCTTGCAGCCTGTAACCATTTTTGCCATATCAGCATTCAAAAGACCATATTCATCTGTGCACAGTAGAGCAACTCCTGCTAACTAGATGATCTGAATCCGCCTGCTAATCGGGGCTAACTCTCTTGTTTCTAACTTTTCTTGGCCTTCTGTTTCCTCTCCCAGAGCAAAATCTAATCAGAACTTCCATCTTGACTCCAGGCAGATCACAAAGGAGCAGTTTATAGGACAAAAAAAATTCCAGCTAGATTTTGATTATCCATCTATTTTCAGGTTAGCTTAAATTAATTTCTAAGGACAACAGATTTTTAGCTTTGACTTCATAAAGAAATAAAGCCTAGATGGTCACATGCCACACCCACACACATGCACATACTTGGGTGCCTGTCAGTGCCCCAGTAACTCTTGAACGTTTTTTGCCAATTTCAACCAGGTTGACTAAAATTGGAAAATGCAAATATACTACATTTCTGCAAATTTCATGCAATTCTGTAGTCTGTAGGATGAAGGGAACAGACCCAATCAGTGCTATTGTAGAGAGAAAGGTTGCTCATCTTTCGTTAGACAGTAGAGAATCGTATAGTGCCTCCTTTGTAAAGTGCAAATTGTAAGAAACCAGGCAGCTGATTCAAACTCTACTGTTTCTTCTACTTACAAATGTATTTTTTCTCACCTTTTTTTCTCCTGGTAGTGTAAACAGGTGGCTAAGTAGAAAAGATTTATGTATCTTACTCTGCTGTCCTTTTTTTTATTGAACGTTTAGGCTAGTTTCAACAATAGACTCCAAAATGCCTTTCTACAGTTCATCCCAAAGCAAATCATTTGGGGAACAGTGAGCATTTTGCTGCTGCTCCTGGTTTCCACATCAGTGACGTAAATATGGTCTCCTTCTCCAGCTGTTCCCTCTTGCTTTTTTTGTTGCATGTATAAGATAATTTTTATCATGTTTCTAAACAGGTGCTTGTTACCAACTCTCATTTTCTACTGATCTTCACATTTGTTTTGTTCAGCCTAGTCAGAAGGCAAATTCATTGGTATCTTCTGAGAACTGCCTTCTTCTAAGATGTCTTCCACCTCTTTTTCTGCTCGCAACTTTGGATCCCCCTTCACTTAACAGAAAAGGAGGAAGGTGGCATTTCTGAAAAGGGTAGGTATCCATGCAGATCTGGAAGTGGCTGTTATTTATTGATCTCCATTGAAAAAGATACTTCAAATTATCAGGAATAATGGCCAAAAATGCATCTGAACACACAGCCAGGTAACCTCAGAAAGCCCTGCACTCGTAGGGAAAGGGCAGGTAACCATGGTGGTAACAGTCCTCCTTGCTGCGCATGTTTGGGAGCACTACAGCCTTGGCAAAAGAGAGAGAAATACTTGGGAAATAATCCCTTTGTGAAAGACAAATGGGTTAGTGGAGCCGTATGATTAAATCCTACCTCTGCTGCAAAAAAAAGAAGGAAGTCTTAAGAGATTGCATAAAGCGTTAAAATAAGAGTGAGAAAACTTCACTGCTTGAGAACAGACTGAGCTGCCACTACTGTGGTGCTCAGGGAGCCAGGCCTGCCCAATGGTGACCCCTCACAAATGCCCAAATGCCTCCCCTTCTTTTCTTTCTTTCTTTTTTTTTCTCTTTTTTTTTTTTTTTTCCCCCATCTGAGCTGGAAAGGAGTAGGAATACAGGTGGAAAGTAGCAACATCCCCTGCTCTAAACCCACAAAGAAGGGATGTAACTTTTCTCCTGTTATTTTTTGCTTCTCTCTCTTTCTTTGGATTAGTGATGTTTTTGCTTTGATTAAATAATGATGAAGGCAGCCAACCGTTCTGGGGACAAGTACATGAGTAGCATGTGTATCTCTGAGACATTCCCAACATTCAAGCAAATCCAGAACAAATTAGACAACTCTGTCTAATTCTGTGCCTTTGAATTAATATAGCATGAACTAGGACTCTTCCCACACAAGGCTTGGCACACTCAGATATGGCTCCCTCTCCGTCAGTCTGCCATTTCTGAAATGGAAGAACATCTACCCCTGGATGCAGTCAGCCCCCGTTGGTTTCAATAAGAACTGCCTGGGTACATCTCTGGGAAGCATCTGGCCACTAATGAGAATGTAGGGACATCGTAAAACAGATTGTTCCTATTCTCCTAACTAAGAAACTCAGTAGCCAAAATGTACAAAATCTTCCAATTTGTTAAACATCTCACCAAGCCATTGTCTCAGAATATGAACTAATATATCTCAAAAATAATCTTGTCTGTTCTGTGAGCTGTTGCAAAGAGTGAACGAAGGTAGTTCAGTTATCTTGAGTGGAAAAGCACTTGCCATTATGCCCACATTTGATTAGATGGAAAATCCAGACAGCAAATTGACAAACATTTTATTTTAGCATATGAGTTTATCAAAGAAGAAACAGTCTGTGTGTGTTGGGAGAATGCAAAAGACCATTTGCCATGTCTGACTATTCATATAAGCACAGCCAGTTTAACTGCTATGCTCAAGTACCATCTGTCAGATCAGCTATGAGGCGTGTGTTTGTATCACAATAAAGATTGGATGATAGCTTATGTTTAATCTTAAACAAAATGGGGAGATAAAATGGTAATTTGGCCCATCATTTACATCTAACTGCTACCAGATCTTGATCTGGGGACTCTATTCTGGTGCACCCCAATTTCCATCTATTTCCCCAGGAAAAAAAAAAAAAAGACATCCCATCACAACACTTTCCAGCTTCCTCAGTGTCCCCCAGAACAAGTAGGTGCCTCAGACATTCTCCACTTTGAGTAGCAGCTTCTGAACTCACCTTTCCTTTGTATGGTGAGAGCTAGGACCTGATGGGAATGGTGGGAATGACCTCTCCTGTGGCTTCTGGCACTGCTTCGGATGCTCAGCTTCTGACATATAACACCAGGCTTTCAAATGCATCCTTTGATTTTCAGACCTAAGATTATTTGCCCACATGAGTCACATAGCCTGAGTTTAATTTAATTTGTTAATCAAAATGTATTTACAAAAATGTCAAAATATTTTCCTTTTTTTCTCCTTTTGCCTATAGGAGAAAGCCCATTTATTTCATAATAAGCTGAAAAATTTTCTCCCTAAGGTTTTTCCCTCTCTAAATGAGAGCTGGACTCTAGTACGATGTGCTAACATCCTCACTCGGTTCATACTCAGTAAATAAAGACTAGAATTGCATGCTGCAATAACTTATGACTGGTGAAACGTCTTGTTAAGGCCATAAACTCCTACGAATTCCTTATCCCCTAGGCTTCTAGGCCTCTTCTGCGGCTGGTTGTAGAATTAGGTTGCTGCAAAGGACAAAGGCAAAGCTGCATCTGCTGATATACAGAGAACCGGCTCCAGTGTGGCTGGAAGCATGGGGCGTGGATTAGGGCACTGACAGGTGAAATAGGTAAGATCCTAAACAGATGCCTGTGTTTAGGATCACTAGGTCTTTCTGTGCCTCAATTTGATGCCTACGTAACTGAGGTAAGAGTGCTTCCATGCCTTGTTATACAGTAAAGTACTACAAAGTGGCTTGAAGAGGGATGAAAAGCAAATATTTTCTTTGACGATATGATCTTAAATAAATTATCAAATCTCCTAGTTAATCTTTTTGGCTACACTGACACCGATCAGTGACAATGTCTTTAAGGTGACAACGCATGTCAGGAAAAGACAGTGTGGGGTATGTGAGGAAGCCGCCCATTACCTGGTGCGTCAGACAGAGCACCCTCTTTTCCTGGCCCCTTTGCTCCCCTCTGGTCTTTGCCTTGGGCAATCCATCTGGCTGGCGTAGGTGCAGATGGTATGACCCTTCCCCCTGAAAGCCATGGGCCACTGCAGCTATGCCCAAGGTCACCATGGGCAGGCCACCAGTGCTCCCAGTAGAATCATTGGTAGCTTCCATACTGGTGTTCACTCTCTCAGGACTGTCCAACAGCACCAGTTGGCAACAGTTTCCATGATAATGCCGGACACACAGGCTAGTCACCTCCGTGTTTCTACAACTGCCTCTGTTTCCCTGTAAGTAACATGGTTCCTGCTCACTTCTAGCAGGCGACTTCCTTCTCAAGCCTTTTGAAGAGGTTGTACGTTTCAGTTGTAATACTTTGCACAAAGCATATTGGAACAAGCTAACCTTTAAGAGAACTTTGTTGACCTGCATAAAGTTCTTTTATAATTAAATCTGGCACACTCCCGTTACAGGTTCTGAGTCACCTCTTACCATCATAGCAAGGAGCTACTGAGACCTCTAGCCCTTTAAAATTGCAAAAACATTTTGCAAGACTATTTTCTGTGTTGATTGAGATGTAGCTACCTTGGGAAAAGTCTCTGAAACCTTGAAGAGAAACAATTTCTTGTCAGCTCAACGTGACACTATAAAAAGACTGAGTATTAGGAAATGATTTCATTAAAAAGGGAAAGAAGTCTTACTGAAACTTTAAGATGTGCCAAATCCCTATTGACAAGACCTTTCACTTACCACAAATGAGATAAATGAAAACATCAATGTCATATTAAGTAAGCAACTAAACTGAAAGAGTGAGTTTGAAGAGTCAAAGGACCCATTGGGAAAAGCAGAGCATCTCTTCAATGGGCTGAAGAAATTAAGAACGTTCTTCAAATGGATGCTTTATCTGGATGTGCAAAGGCCAAGCCTTTATGCTGCTGTAATTTATGGATATCTCCTGTTTCTAGGACAAAGTGAAATAGAAAAACTTAATCATATTTCTGCTGGAGGAAGAAAAGACTCAGCCTCTCTTATGTGTAAAAACTCAAATTAATTTTAACTTGATTGCCTTCTGTGTCACTACCGAGTATGAATAAGTAGGCAGGGGTGCACAGTGTAACTTTGGAAGCATGCTTGCCAATGACAATAGCAGCAGGAGCTCAAAAAGCACATCTAAAATTAGGATATGACTCTGTATTTCCTACCATCCTGCAAACTGGAAAGTATAAAGCCCGAATTCTCAAGCTCTTCCCTCTTTGGCGGGGGGGGGGGGGGGAGGGGGGGGATGGTGGTGGTGATGAATAAATTGCAATCTGATCTCTTCAGCTTTTCTTTCCATTTTGGCTATCCATACACATAGTATCGTCATGATTAATGAAGACATCATCATGCACTAAAAATGTTACATTTGACAAGTGCTCCTATTAATGCCTCAAATGTTATGGTCAGTTCAAATTCCCTGAACCTATGAAGTTCACTTGAAACCAAAGTCCTTCTTCTGGGCAATGCTCCCAGCTTTCACAGCACTCTCATGATTACTTTAATGGAGAGGGGAAATAATGACCACCCCCACCTCCAGGCTGCAATTTATGAGGCTTTATCATTAAGCCACTTTTAGAATCAAGAAAACATGTTTCTAGATTTATTTTTATGCAACATTAGTGACTTCTGGTGTGTGCTTAATCTAATCCTAAACTCGTTTCCTCATCTGATATCCCAAAGAATGAATGACACTGCTGGACTGTCTAAAGAGCATAGTCAGAATTAACTTGGAGAACCAAATCACTGTTGTGCTGTAGTACAAGTTCATACGTTTCTCCTGTTGGTACCAAGTTTTAAATTATAACTTAGCAAATATATTTTCAAGATTTTTTTTTTTTTCTTTTGTATTCTTATATTAGAAACGTGTGGCGCATTTGGCCTTGGCTGGCCACTCAGCCGCTCTCTCACTTCCCCTCTGCAAGAGGACAGAGGGAGAAAATCAGACAAAAAAATCTTGTGGGTTGAGATAAAGGTAGGGAGATTGCTTACCAATTACTGTTGCAGGCAAAACAGACTCAACTTGAGGAAGAAGAATTTAATTTATTGCCAGCTAAAAATGGATAGTGAGTAGGATAGTTAGAAATAAGAACAAAGCTAAAAACCCCTCCTCCCATTTTTTCCCAGGCTCAACTTCACTCTGTCATTTCCGACTTTTCTGTATCCTTCTCCGAGTCGTGCAGTGGAAAGGGGGCTGTGGTCAGTCCATAACAATTCGTATCTGCAGCTCCTTCCTCTTCATGCTGTTCCCCTGCTCCAGCGTGAGGTCTCTCCCACGGGGTACAGTCTTTTATGAACTGCTCCAATGTGGGCCCTTCCCACAGGCTGCAGTTCTTCAAGAACTGCTCCAGCATGGGTCCTCTCCATGGGATGCAGTCCTTCAGAAATAGACTGCTTCAGCATGGGTCCCCCATGGGCCACAGGTCTTGCCAGAAAACCTGCTCCAGCCTGGGCTCTCCACAGGCTGCAGCTTCCTTCAGGGCACGTCCACCCACTCTGGTGTGGTGTCCTCCACAGGCTGTAGAGTAAATATCTGCTCCATTGTGGTCCTCCACAGACTGTAGGGGGACAACCTGCTTCACCATGGTCTGCAGGTGACTTTCTGCTATGGTGCCTAGAGCACCTACTTCCTCTCCTTCTTCACTGACCTTGCTGTCTGCAGGGCTGTTTCTTCTCCATTTTTTCCCAAGGCTCATTCCCACAGCTGCTCTGCAGCTTTTTTTACCCTTTCCTAAATACTTTATCACAGAGGCACGACCAGCACCTCTGATTAGCTGAGCTGTGTCTTGCAGCGGGTCCATCTTGCAGCCAACTGGAATTAGCTGTGTCCAACATGGGTGCAGCTCCTGGTCTTTTCCCAAGGAGACCATGCCTGCATCCTCCCTACTACAAACACCTTGCCATGCAAACCCAATACAATATATCAAGTTCATCTGAGAATCTTACTGAATACTTAAGATACGCTGTACTGAAAAGGTCATGCTGTCCATACAAGCTTCTCCTTAATGTTAGTAGAACATATCACTAATTTTCCCTTCCCTTACTTCTCCTTATTTATTTATATAGCATTTTGTTATTAAGAACCCTTATTAGTGTCTCTGTACTCTTAGCAAGCAGTCACTTGTTGTTTGGAAGGGAACTGAAGCCACGCTGAATGATGTTCACATAAGAAGTAATGGTGGGGAGCTAGCGTGTGCCTCCTCCTGAAAGACACCTGCAGATGATACTGGTGATAGGGATAAGCAAACTACATGGGTGATTTGTGCCCCTTTTTTCCTGCAGATGCTTGCAATTAACTGGGCTTTGCTCAGTTTTGTAGCTGGCCATGGCTCAGAAAAACATATTCTGTCTCTGATGGGTATTGAGAGTGTTTAATTCTGGGGTTCATAGACATTATGCAGCTCATTATGCAGGTCTGTGTTAGTTATCAGCTGTCAAAAGGGATTTATCTTGTCAGTGTTCCCAGACCCAAACAGGCCTTTGTAGAGGAGTGTGAAATGTGTGCCCCAATTTTCTAGGCTTTCCTAATGCTTGCTGAAGGAGAAGCCCTCTGTGAGTTTGCCTATTCACCCTGTTCAACTCACTGCTTGGAAGAATGGGGGACCTTTTTCCTTGTTGTCTCACTCAGAGTTGGCTTTTTTAATAGATGAGACATAGGGATAAAAGGAATCAGCTTGCTTTATTCTGTCAAAGTGAAGGTTAAGAGAAGGGCTTGCAATTTTGAAAATAAAACACAGGGCAATGAAATAAATTATTAACAGTGCCCTTGTATTTTGACTTATAATCTTTCCACTCCTGACGCGTTTCCCTTTCGAGATAATCATCTATCAGCTGGACTGAGGGTAAACCTTTCTTGCATCCTCTCCATCTGTGTGAGCCTCTGAAAACGTTTTGCTTTAGTCTTTGACCTTTATTTGTTTCCTTCATTCCCTTCTTCATCTGTCTCTTCTGTCCCTACTCCCCCACCTCGTTTTTCAATCAATAGGAATACAGGTGTATTTTTGGTTTTATAAAAGCTGGGAACAGGGGAACACATCTCTTGCTGCCTAAACTCAGCCGCCCTGCCTCACTCATTCTGAACATATATGCTAAACCAGGTGAATTTCACTGATCACAGGTGGTTTTCCCGGTGTTACCTCAAGCTAATGTGATGTGGGTTTTGCCCATCCCGCCATACCAGCCTCGTGTAAGGTAGTGCTGTGGGGTTTCACTCACCCAGTTCATCAGACTCCCTCCTGTTCAGCCCAGACAGCATGCTGCCATGTGCTAATGCAGCAAGGCTTTGTTTTGTCTAGATGCACTAATCTTATGCACTACAATCCTTTGTGAATAACATAAATAAGAAAACAAATAAGGATACGACGACATCTGTGCATTGAGCCTGAGAGCTCTACCTCCTCCCATATTTTCACTTAGCATATACAACAACACAGAATAATTTGTCAGAGGTTTATTCAATCCCTTCTTTTACTGTTCTAGAAGTACTAGGCAAGCATTTGTTCCTGAAACATTCAAAGCCTACTATTTTTCCGATCTAAATTTACGTCCACTGTGCAGAATGTATCTGACTAGAGCAAACAGTTATTTATATTCCAATTATGATCAAAGAGGCACAGCAGAGTCTCTTCTGTATACTGCCTCTAACATAGCTGTATAGATTGTCATTAAAACCAGCATTTCAGCAGCTCTCAGACAAGCTGCTTCATTTTCTCATGAGTTTCCTGCTACAAGTAAAAATCCTGTCAAAAAAGAACTGTATATGTAGAGGACAGCACAGGAAGCGACAATTTTATTTTTTATTGCTCTGCCTGAATAGAAATTAGATTCATGTCTACTTTTTGGGTGTTTCCAGCAGCTCTAAAGTAATGAGCAGGAGTGGAGGTCAAGATGTTGCTATTGCTTCTTTTTCTGATGTGGAGCTCAGATTTGCCCTACTAATGTCCCTGTGTCTGTGGTACCAAACATAATGAGGCTGGGCCTTTCTCTGCCTCTGGGGCCAATAGCAGCTTGTGCTCGTGTGCCAAACTCTCCTCTCATCCAAAACATGGTGGACTCATCCATATGGTTTGCTGGGTACAATGCAAGTATGAGCTCTGCTGGGTCCGAGCTCTCCTGTGAAGAATGGTTGGGTGCCTGGTCTGGGTGGAAGATAACTGGCACAAGCTAAGCCTTTGTCAGCATGTAGGCATGCTAACAACTAAATGGGGTGGGCGCTTGAGGCCATGCTATGGACATAGACCTTGGGCCTTGTGATGGCCCAGGGATTTTTCATGGATATTGTTGGGGGAAGAAGGACTGGGAGTGCAAACTGCCCCAAAGGAGTAGCCTGGCTAACATGGAGGCCACAGCACACGCTGGGTAAGCAGCACTGAATGAGTTACCTAGTCCTCCCGTGACCACAGGCTAAAGCTTATTGAAACGCTTTCCTTGCCTACCCCAGGCCACTATTCTCTTACTGGAGAGGACAACAAGAGATATAAGGGCTGCAGGAAACATCAGCACCTCCCAAGTCTGCTGGTGGAGCTGGGATGTGACAGTGTGGCCTCACCATGGTGGCTCGAAGGGTAGCGAAGAGACGGCAAGGTTACGCTTTGCCACTCAATCAGCCTTTCTCATTTCTGCGTCTCCGAGTCGTTCGTTTGCCCTGGGGAGATGATAGCTCATTTAATGCAGAGAGATCTGCACAGCCCTTTCTCTAGCAGGGTTGTGTAAGCAAATGTTTAGTTTTCTTTGTTTGGAAATATGAATTTGCGTGCCCAGCTACCTTGGTGGTTAGCTTCCTCTACAATTAACAAGTGTTTATGCTTTCCCCATGGGGTACAAGTACAAGTCAATCTTGACTTCATTTCCAGTATGTGCAGTATATTTTTGCCAAGGCTCAAATGCTTTCTAATGTAGTACACTCCATCTCCTTCCTAAAATCAATGTTTCAAAACACAATTAGCAGTGCTGTAATAGATCTCAAAATATCACGAAAGAACTGTGAGCTAGAGGGCTCCAAGATACCACTACTAGCTTGGTAAATTAGCTCTACTGTTGGAGAAAGTTGAATTTTCCCTCTTTCACTCAGATAGCCAGTTTCAAATATAATATGCTATAGAAATAATTTACATAATTACAACTGCCAATGAGCTACGCTGCTTTTCTGCATTGTTGAAAGAAAATATATTCACCTTAAAGATATAAAATAGCTTTTCTTTCCCTTCTAAAAGGACTTTTCCTTTCTGTTTTATTTGGATGCAACTAACTTTAAATGTTTCAGAAATTTTAGCTCTATCTTCTAAAAATTCTATGCCCTTTAGTAAGTAAAAGTCCATGCAAAAATAGATGTTACTTGATTGCAGAAAGTGTGTCTGTCATCTGCCTAAAAGACGTGGTAGTACATTTAATCTGACGACATTATAGACTGTTTGCTTTCCAATCTCTTCCACGAGCCCTACGTCACAGGTCTGGCAGTAAGCCTAATAAGAAAATGCTAGTTTTGGAGATGGCAAAGTAACTGGAAAGCCTAGAGGCGGCAAAGTAACTGGAAAGCCTAGAGGCTAGGCCATGGGCGAATCCCTATCATCTGCCACTTACTTCTTTCAGAAAGGGGCATCAGGCACCTCAGGATCCACATAGTGAAATACCTGTCCAGGCTCACTCACCAGGTGCTAAAAGGGAAACTGGAATCCTACAGTTCTGAATAGCAGAAATAGGTATACTTTGTTGATGAAACTAGTCTGTCTTCCGATAATGATGGTCTTTTCAACTCCTAAATCCATATTTAGGCATGGGTGGTAGCAGGCTGCCTTGTCTTTAAAAAAAAGCAAGAAAAAAGGCACTTCTTATTTCCCTTTTCCTTCTGCAGAAGCTACAGGATATGCACAGCTTTTGTTTCCAAATTTAGGCATCTGGATATGCCTACAAGAGCACAAATCTGGCATCTGTTTAAAAAATAAATCGTGGAGAGAAAGCTTTGTTCATATTTTTGATAGATTTGCTAAGCACTTGCCAATGTAACAATCCTCCAAAATAGTCCTGACAGTTCACTGAAGGGGCCAAGACTCTAAATTATTATTGATTTTCTCCTTTAAATAACATTCATAAAAATAGTTTTAATTTGCTGTGAGCAATGAAATGGAATCACCACATTGCAAAGGCAGAAACCTCTCACTGCTATAGCTGATGTTTTGCTACAGGCAAAAGGAGGACTGCAACAACCCATTGATTTCAGTGAGCTGTTAGAAAAACTTGTGATCATTGTAGTCAGGCACATTAATGCCAGGCAGATCATAAATTTTCTCACCTTCAGTGCATCAGCATTTCAAACACAAGCTTCTAGCCTAGCTCTGAAGAAACATGAAGCTGACTAATTCAGGAAGTTGTGCACGTGCATGCAAATATTTGCAAATGCAATCTAGGAACACTACATTTAATTTGTACCCATGAGAAGGAATGACGACACATATTAATAGCTTATAGTTCTAAAGCTGATCTTTTAATGGCTTAGCTGTGGAACTAAATATCTGTCTTTGTGTCTATGTTGGACAAGTTTCTACCTTATAGTCCTGTTCAATGAATACTTTTAGTGGGTTCTGATCCTGCTAAGAAGCCCCTGTGTGCCACTGCGATCCAAATGAATCACTATAACTTGGTACAGATGTCGCTTGCCTCAGTGCTGCCCGTAAACTTTTGCTAGGGAATTTCAATCAGCCATAGGAAAAGCTGGTAAGGAGCTCACAAGTCAGGTACCAGCCATGTCAAACAGTGGTGCAAATAACGCATACGCACTGCTAACAGAAATGCCGCTTCTGAGCATTAGGTCTTTCCCCCCTCCTTGAATGTTTTAAACTGTTCTGCAGTTCCTCAAGTGCCTTAAGCCTTTGCCATGCCCAGGGCTTCCCTTCGCGGCTCTGCAGCCCTTACCCGCTAGCGCTGCTGGCTGCCTTTCGCGGGCAGCTGTGCGAGCTGTCACCTGGGCACGCCGAAGCTGCTGTGGCAGCGCTTTCCTGCTGCTACTCTGCTACTTTTGCGCTCATGTTCTCATCGTCTTGCACTTGCACATCCTGAAGTGTTGTTATGTCTCTCTTGATTGCCACCAGGATGAGAATCTCTTTCTGCTTTTGGTTTTTTTTTTTTTTTTGTTTGTTTGTTTTGTTTTTCCCTGAAAGTAACTTTAATCACTGGAGTCTGTTGCATGCCATCAGCTATGGACCTGGCAAAGAAACGTTTGTGCGCTTAAACCTGTCTCAACATTTTTCAAGATACACAAATTGAATCAACTTTATTTCACAACCCATAATGGTGGAGTCCTTAGACAAAGTATTGTTTAGTCCAAGAGTTTGAAAGTAAATATAGAAGAAAGATAAGAAATAATACTGTCCGTGAGGCACCCAGTTTGAAAACAAGATTTTTAAAAGAAAGAAGAAACTCATGAGCATGAAGCAACAATTGTCAGTGTAGGATTAGGCAGGGGTTTCCCTTGTGAATTTTTTCTATTACTGTTCATTATGAAGTTTCTCTGTAAGTCTTTGCCCCTGGCTAGTACAAGAAACAAAACATCAAAACAGGACATTCATTTCATAGGGAGTGTTGCTGCAGAAAACAATTAAGGATGAGACTGAATTGCAAAGTTCAAAATGAGATCCAAATTCAGAGAACGTGGCTATTTACATGGACATAGGGGCTTCATTAATTGCATTCACTGGAATTGCAGGGGTGAATGTTCTAATAAGCACATGAAGTTGCCTTTGTCTCTTGGGTCCAAAGAATGTTGAAGCATTTTTACAGAGAGGGGTAACTTTGCCAGATCTCAAGAGTGATCTTGTTCATACCAGCAATTAAAAGCAGCCATTAAGAAACGGTTGTGAGAAATGGGAGACCGGTCTTAAAATCTCTTTTCTGAAATACTGAAGGACTTTTACCCTGGGCCTCAAACTGCAAGTAGAAGCATTGAAAATATGAGGAGACTTCCAAAGGTATAATAAGGTATTAAAGCAGTGGGGAAAGAGGGATACAGTCTTTTCTTCTCACCTGTTTTGTCCGGATTGGGTCCCACAATGCTGAAACTTCTTATAGATTCCCTCTGCATTAGATGAAAGCTCGCTGGCAAGTAGCTCAGCTTATTTATGACGTGGGTGCCTACCTCTTCCTTTAAGTGATTAAGTCATCCATGTGAACATGGTCCTGAAGGCCTCCCGTGAAGTGTGGAGTGCTTTCAGTTACCCATGACTTCAGCAGGGCTTGACGATACCGAACATCTCGCAGGAGCGATCTCTGTTGCACCAGTTCTCAAAATTACAGAGTGCAGTAAGCGCTGACAGACAGCCGTGAGGTTCCGGGTCAATTACGCACCAACATTTTAGTGTGCCATAGCTTAGGCCCACTCGTTTTTACTAAATAACATAACAGAAATGGATAAAAAGCGCTGCCTCTACAAAGTGACCCATTTATGCTACAAGGGAGAGTTGCCTAGCTTTGGGGTAATATATATTTATGTGGAGTTTTGCATATCAACAAACGTAAAGTAGTTATAAGAGTGACATTCTGTAAGGCCTGTGGGAATTTAGAATAGGAGGTATAAACAAACAAAAATCTGTTTCTGGTCGAAATACGGAGAATAGATGAGAAAAATGCAAACCGAGGTTGAATTGTTTTGAAAAGACAAGTTAGAATTCTGCAAATTACTAGAGTGAAAATAGCATAGCCAATTATTTCTAAGGAAGCTAGATCTTTAGTGGTTATAATAGTTAATAAAAGGTAATTTGGCACCATGACATTATGAAGCTTTAGCAGTAATGTGGGCTTTGCAGTAATAAAGCACATCAGATAATAAGCATTGGTGTTACAGCTGCTGTCTTCCATTTCTATCCAATTCATCTGTCTCAGTGCCTGAAGCTGTTCAGCAAGACCAAGGGAAACAACATTGGCCTCTTTATTATTTATAACCCATTTTTTTCCCTGATAACACTGCAATACCATAAACACTGTTTCCATGGAAACTCAAGACAACATTACCATGGGTATTGTGGTTTATACCTCTAGGAATATAGGTATCTAAAGTTTCAACCTGCCCCTGCATGACAAAGGAATGCAGAAGTGATTGATATTTTTAATTACTGGATAATATTGGCTGAGTTGGGGAATTTCTTGAATTACAGCGTGGTGTGCTGCAATCGTGTTATCCAATTACATCTCATGCTTCTCACTGACTTTATTTCCTTTGAAGGCTGTTCTTTTAAAAATGCAATTAGGAGGAGTTCCTTGTTTCTATAGACTTTGGTGATGCTAAATGGTGCATTACCTTTATGCAATATGGAGTAATAGCATTTAATGACTGGGAAACCAAAAATGTCTTTGTGGGTTTTGTAATGCAGATGGATAAACCTGAGGCTGTATGAGAAATACAAAAAAATTAAATGATCTGAACTGTGAAGGTCATCTACAGGTTATCTAAGGCATAACTGGAAAGGAAAATATTTTGGTTTAGTTAATAGCTGGCTGGAAAAGTGAAGATCCTCATAGAAAATTTAAAGACCCTTTACCCTCTGTTGAATTACTTAACTAAACCATGGGCTCAATAATTCTATATTAGAACATAAAAATATGAAAATGGGCCAAAAGAACAGCTTTAGCAATACCATAATGTAGTAGGTAAGGAGTTCTCTTACTTCATGCAGAATGTCACACAAGTCCAAGACTGGCTTTTTCCACTTATTTGAGAACGAAAGTTCTGCAGAACTGGGTGATGCACTCAAATCAGTCCTATGAAAGACAGGGGTGCTTTTCTTTCATTTCTCCTAAAACAGGACTCAATGCCCTTTAGTAGGTAGAACAAACAAGCTTTGGTTCAAAAAGCAGAGCATGAAGAACGATGTCTCTGTCACTCGGTGGGTTAGGTGCTCACCTGGAAGGTGTTAACTGCTGCTGCACTGGACCCTTAATTATTTATGCAAGGTGGAAGATTAAAAAGGGAGGCTCAGAACAAGTCCTCTCCCTTATTAATAACAAACCTAGTGTTCTGGGCATTGCTCTGTGAAACGAAGGCAAACCTGCTCCTGCTGGGATAAATTAAAGGAAAGATCCTTGGTGAAGCAGTGAATCAGAGCTGAGGAACTTTGGAGGAAGTCTAGATCAGAGCTGAGGAAGTGAGGCAGCAGCAGCTTTGTGATTCTAGTCTGTCCTTTCCTTCATTTTCTTAACAAGTGCTTAAAAACAAAACATTTGCTTTTGGGGTTTAATGGGACGTGTCATTAGACTTGAACAGAATTTTTAACACTGCCTGTTTTGGCAAGAACATGAATTTGTTTGTTTGTTTTCATCTAGGCCAAATCTATTTTGCAATCGTTTGCTTTGCCTGCGGATCAGTTATTGACAAATCCTGTCTGCAGAATAATGCCATGATTATTTCTGCTTCTCAGCCAGAATGGCTGCTGCTTCCTGCTCAAGGAAACTGGAATGGCTTTTTCCCTCCTTGGGGCAGAAAGCTCTCTTTTCTTCCATTTCAGGAAAGGTACCTCTTAAGTTTAAAAGTCTCTTTTGCAGGACAGCACAAGAGAACTTAATGAGGTTCGTGGGCTAGTAAAACATTTTTCTGTCTAGAATAACTAGACCCTGCAAAATTATTTCTCTATTCTAATGCCGCACTACAACATTATGCTGGCAAAGAACTGAGAGATGTTCTTTGTTCTCCACAGCTGTATAGCCAAAGAGGGGTCTATCCATCTGAACAGTTCCTGCTTCGTACGGTTTCACTTGCAAGTTGCTGCACTTCATTTTAGATATCCTTATTTTCTTTTGTTTTATGCAAATGCATCCCATTCTGTTGTGTCTTTTGGAACCAAATCTCTCTAGAACCAAGGCTGGGATCCAGTTGCTTAAACAGGAGAGCTTAGCATCATTTTGGATGCTCTGGGATATGCAAGATATCCTCATTGGATTGGCAGATACGCTAGAGGATTTAGGGGAAGCCTGTGCCCTTCTAGAATAGCAATTGAGGTGTTTGCATGGTGCTGGACCTGTCTACAGTGTGGTGCGTGCCAACCTTTCTGAGTCTCTCACTAAAAGAGAGGCACAGGGTGTTTGCTCAAAGAAGAAAAGAAGTAATGACTCTATGGACTGTAACATCCTGTGACAAGCTCAAGAAACCTATTTATTGTACATAAAGACTGCAGTACCACTTCAAAGTCTTGGGAAGGACTCCTAGAAATACATGTGCAATCCCCCCACGGGGGCTGCTCTAAACTAGGAAATAAATGTGCCCAAGGCACTGGGCACTCCGGCACTGGTGCCTGCTGGCATGCAGAAAGTTCTGTCCAGACTGCTGAAGCCTTTCAGCTGCCTCCAAAAGGCGGCTATACACACACTGTTCATTACAGTGTCTGCAGGTGTGTGCTGTCTCCCCAGCTGTGCCTGTGGATGGTTTGACAGACTGCCAGCTGGGGTAGTACAAAACCATGCCAGGGACCTTTCTAATAATTGGGAGGATTTAGTTCAGCTCCCCAGAACTAATCCTTACAACGGTGTTGCTTCCTGGTGTAGATGTAGCCTACGACTTCACCAGCCCATTCTTGTGTTCAATCAGAAAATAATTCAGGAGGAAAGGGACCTCTGGAGCCCACGTGGTCCAACCCCCTGCTCAAAACAGAGTCACCTTCGAGATTAGAGCAGTGTGCTCAGGGCCTTCTCCATCCGACTCCTGAAACTCTCTGAGGACAGAGATTTCACAGCCTGTCTCGGCAACCTCTCCCAGTGCTTGACCACTCACTGTGAATATTTTTGTCCTTGTATCCAAGCAGATACAGGCCACATCTCACTGATATGCATCCTACTGATTCTTCAGGATGTCCCTCTCCAGGCAACTCATTCTTGCAAATTGTCGTCTGGATTTTGCAGTGTGCAGGCACAGGTGTGACTTACTGCCGCTTCACTTTATCCTCCATTAAGTGACACGAAGGAATGGGCCGTGTATACGCTCTCATCCCAGCCCAGTAGCGGGGTGAGACCCAAGAGGCTTAAACCCCACTGAAGGTGGATTGCGTGGTGGTCAGCAAAGCAAAGAGCTGGGGACTCCTCAGGCCCTTCTGCTTCCTTCCCCTGTCCCATTTGTGTTTGTTTGTGTGTGTGTGTGTGTGTGTGTGTGTGTTTCCTTGTAATCCTTTGCATTGCATATTTTTTGGCAATTTTTGGCCTCTCAGGCATGGCAAAAGAGATTTGCTATGGTATGGGAGAAGGAGGTCATTCTGAAACAAATAACTCACGATGAATCAGAGTGGATGTGGGTCTGCAACAGTGTCAGAGAGAGAGGCCTCTGTAGCTAGTGTTTCCAGTTCAGACGACAAGCTGTGGCAGGTTATTCCAGCAAGCCTTGAATTCTGTTTGGTTTGCTCCCCCCCCCCAATTCTCACTGTTAATTGCATGTGCTTTAATGTAATCTATCTACCACATCATGAGCTGCGTACCTCCAAGAAAGTGTCTTCCACTGCGTTCGGTGAAAACATGCCATGTCTAGTTATTAATGCCTTAGCAAATGTTAGCATGGCTTTGGGTATTATTTCCTTTAGAGAAAGGAATTTCCTAAACATCAGGCTGTGCTATAAAACAGATTGTATTGTTTTCAGCAAGCCCGGGCAGAGGATTTTAATCGCTAATTCATTTAATTACATTGGAAATCAGACTAGCAATGGAGGTTTCAGCCCAGCCCCTTGGTTTCAGCCATAACAATCTCCAGTAATTCCTCCCACTCCACACGTGACGTCCATCCCCACGCCAGCAGCCCCGCCAGGGCCCTGCGGGCGGCAGGGAGGAGGCCATGCTGGGATGGGGCTGGGGGTTGGGCTGGGGGCCAGGGCACGAGGCCGGGCACGGGGCTGGGGCTGCCGGTATCAGGCAGGGTCCGGGCTTGGGCTGCTGCTGGAACGTGGCACCCGGTGGCAGGCCACCGTACCCGCGGCGCCATCCGGGCCTGGTGTGGCCTTGAAGCGCTGCTCTCTATACACCATCGTCTTTGATGGTCTCCTCCTCTGCCTTAGGTGTCCTCGCAAGGACACATAGTGCTGAGCCACCTCAGAAGAAACAGCCCCGTGTCCATAGAAACTAGCAGGAAGGGAAAGAAAAACTCTTAGGTGAAACCCGCGTGTTAGTGAAACGCCAGCTTGCCTTTGCCGCCTTCGTGATGTGCCTTCCCACTCCCTCAGTTTGTTTATCTTTTAATGTAAGTGGTAGTTTCTTGGGTTCATGCTCATACAGTTTAAAATATCTCTGTGGAAAGGACTTAAATGATTTTCCATCTACAGAGAAGGTCTAAGACTGGCTCTGTTTTTTGTTTTTTTGTTTTCTTTTTGACTGCATAGCAAAGCATTATGTTACAAGATTAAATCATACTGGAGATTACGATATCTCTTTGTGTTAGCCTTTCTTATTCAGATTAAATAAAATACTATGTGACTAGGGATTGCTTTGTTTTCCACAAATTACTTTTGATTTATGTTGTGTACCCTCTAACTTGTGATGCGATGTTTCCTATGGGAGGGTGAAGACGAGGGTGGGGAAGTAAAAATCTTAAAGGCATATTTTGAGATATTCAGAGAAGTTATAATCACAGCAAAAACAAAATAGAATTTATTGCCTGTAGCATTGCTTAATCCTGGAAACTTTATGCACTACTGGGACAATTATGACTAATCATTTGACATGAATATTATAATTTCCTTATTGCCATCATGGTACCATACCACAGAAAAAGCAAGATACCATTTTCAATTAAAATGTGTCCGATGGATTTAGTACACGCTTTTTAAAAACCCTCAGTATGTAATGATTTCTTCCGAGTCACTAATTTTTTTCATAGCTTTCTGAATCGTTATAATAACTGTAATATATTCCTGAATAGTCAGCATAGCCAAGCCTATAATATTTGACAACTTCAAAGCTGATGCTCACCAAAGTTGCATAGTATTCTTTCCTCTTTAGAGGTCATCAGCTTTGTAAGCTGATACTCATCTTTTATTCATGTGTTTATTCACAGACCTATTGTGGGACTATTCCACCAGAAGCTATTCCAAATATAAGAATTTCAATCTTTCCGCTATACGTTTTCAGAAAATGTATTTGTACTATGATTGTTTCTGGAAATAATTTTGTATATGAAGCTTTCCTAAGTGCAGTTAAACCCAGTAAAGTATTTTCTGGTTCTGTTTTCATGCCCTATTCACATAGCACATTCTGCTCGCACTGCATTTGCATATGCATAAATATCTAATAATACTGGTTGACAGACAATCAGGCCCCTTATTTAGGTAAAAGTAGATGCAGATAAATATGAAGTGATGCATCTGAGGAAGCCGTCCCCCAGGAACTTACATAAAAAAAGCTTTGAGTAAATAATTTCCACTCTGGGGTAAGATCATAGGGTTGTGACAGACCAGTCTGAGAAAATATCAGTTCAGCACTTAACAGTGGTCAAACACAAAGAACCTGAAGTTAGGAATTCTTAGGAGAGGAATAGATAATAGAACAACCTCATTATATCATTATGAATATGTAAGGTTTACTTCTGTTTTTAATACTGCATGTGGTTCTGGGCTTTAGTAAGCAAAGTCTTTCCAGCATGCAAAAGAGGTAACTGAGGAAGAGTGTGAGGAAAGGTGGTCTATAAAATCACCATTGCCATATGACTTTCAGTGTAAAATCTAGGAGGCCTCAGGTCAAGCTACGAGGAGCATCGTTCAAAATAAATCAACTGACATGTCTCTTTGGGCAACAGATAGTAGACTTGGAGAACTCCTTCCCAAGGGATGCTGTCAGGTGGAACAGTTTAAATGGGTTCAAAGGGGACTGAGGAGTAATAATTGTATAGCTATCATACACATCTCAGGAAATGTCTGGGCTGAAAATAGTTGGAGGCTGGTGGATTAGGAGGATTTATGATAGGTGCTTGACCTATTCCTACTCTCCCACAGACATATGTTTTGACTACTGTAGAAGACAAGATATAGAGTTGTGTAAGTCTTGTGCCTGTTTGATAGAGGCATTCTTATCTTCTTAGTTAGGGATCTTGTGAATTGTTCATAATTGATTTTCTCAGATCTAATTGTATGGCAGTGTGAATGAATGGGACTACTTTGGGCATGGTACCGTGAGATTATGAAAAACACAGTTCCATTATTTTCTGAATGTGATTGAAAATTGTAATTTCTTTACTCCTTACTAAATTTTCTCATCTGTCTTTTGCCTCTGCTTACTGCTACTTTTCTGAGACCTGAAGTGAATCTCTGAGATGCTTTCTCGATGAAAAAAATGAGCTTTATATTCAGGTCAGCATTGCGGTCAGGCAAAACCCATCCTGAGGTTATTATTTTTCCATTATTGCCTCTCTTATGGTTGTTTTTACGCAACTTCCCTCCCAGTTCCCCCTTATTCAGGATCCTTGAGGTGGGTAAAAGGTCCCTTAAATTCTATGTGCAGCGTGCACCCCTCTTTATCCCACGCAACCCCACTGTGGATACCTTGAGTATGGGGGGGCTCATCCCATCTGTCTTGCATTGCCTTGCATAAACTACTGCCCTTAGCCTGTGTGTTTAGCATGAGGTGAGTCAAAGAGGCTGAGTAGTCCTGCCATCACCTGTTGTATGGCTCTAGGTAGTTACTATGCATGATGAATGGGGAGCCTTCCTGTTTCAGTGACCCCTAATGCACCTAAGGTAGAAACATATCTCATATGAGCTGTGTAAAAGGCAGTGATTTTTTTACCTGGGGTCTGTGGATCCCTGGAGGTGTGTGAAAAATTGCAGAGGAACGTGTAAATTCACAGCACAGGGAGTAATGCCACGTTCAGAAAATGTGTAGGGCTACAGTTTCCAGGCAGGTTGAAAATCACTAAAATAGTCTGTGCTTGGAAGAGAATTTCCCTCAGCACAGTCAGACAGGTGCACTGGTAGGATTCTTTTGCAGGAAATTCTGTAGCAGTCCTTCATCCTGTCTTATGCTCTGAATACTGTTTTGCAGGCAGATATGAAAAGGACCAGAAAAAAGAGTGTACAGTAAAGAACAAGTGGAAGTGGAAATCTTTGTTAAAAATGGAAACGTACACCTTGTTGATCTAGGTTCCTTCAGGGTATGTTTAATGATTATTCAAACTTATTGGTTATTCAAACTTCAACATGGAATAAAACATGTTTTATATTCATTATCATGACATCTCTCCTCCCCTCTCTGCTTCCCCTGTTGAGGCTGTATGCACTTTGTTTAATAATAGAAATTCTGATAGGCTTTCTAGGAGAATAAAGCCACTGAGAGCACAGTTCATTCATAGCTATAACTGCTCTCTACGTGCAGTGCTTTTTATTAATTTTTTGAAGGAGCAGTCAATTATAGAGTCCTCAGATTTCTTTTCTTCCTGTTGAAGGGCCACTGGAAGGCAATGCATTAAGCATCCCCTCCAACAATAAAGATATCTGAGCTGCTCCGTCAAAAGGTTTCTGTATCCAATTATTTGCAAGCTCCTTGCAGATATGATTCTATGGAGTAAATGGGAAACATACTTCAGTCATTCTCTGCACTGATAGTAATTTAATAAAAATAAAAAGCTACTGATTTTTTTGGTGACTGTGTTAAAAGACCACTGTAATCTTGGCTTCACTCTGCTGTTGGCAGATCATTCACCAGCAAGTAGATTTTTTACTTTTCCTGGGGCACCATTTATTAAATGCCATCTTAATGTGTACAGATGATTAGTTTACCTGAAGCAGGGGAAGATTTATAATACCTTTTTGTTATTTAACTTCTTTAGTCAATTCAGACGTTAGCAGCATTTGCAGAGATTCATCTCCTGTTCTTTGTGATTTTGTTTCTTCCCTTTCTTAAGCCAAATGCACCTCTGAGCTTACTGAGCCCGGACTTTGTGGGCAGGAGCTACTTTTGACAGATACAGAAAATAGCATCCTATTTGCTGACTCTTATTGAAATAACCACTCTGTGATGCTAACACCTATCTTAAGTGACAGAGGAACGTCACATAAGTTGTATTGTAAACCTCATCTTGAATAAGGAGTTAAATCAGTAAAGGTGGACTCGTGTTAAGTGATTTTATCTGTCTAAAAGTGTGGATCTACTCTAAACAAGCTGTTTAGGGAGATACCTTCTTGAAAACCGTTCATATCATCTATTGCCTTTGGAAGTTCCTATTTATCTATGTGGACCATAGCTAGAGATTAAGCAATTCTTCAAGTGAGAGGTGAATTTCAGATGATAAGAAATGTGTTCTATGCATTCATTCCATTTTAGGTGCACTTGTGTCTCTCGAAAAAAATGTTTTCTGTCATGCTGAAGCATAAGAATTTGAAAACCATTTGTCAAGCATGATTGATACTGATACAGTCCAAGAACCTAACTGCTAACATATACGCAGGGACACATCTTCACTTATAATGTTTTTAAAGATTTAGAGCTGTTGGTCCATCTCTATTTCCATCCAAAAGGTATTTTCCAAAGCTAAAAAAAGAGAGGGAGTCAGCTTACAGATTAAGATACCTAAATTTAAATGTCCATTTATAGGTGATCCAGGTGTTTAAACTCCCATTACAGCCAATGAAAATTTAGTTGCTACAATCAGTGGAAAGCGATTCAGTAACTGTGTACTTCAGAGAGGGCTAAATTGATCTCCAGGATCCACTGATCAGATCTGCATAACTGTAATGGGAGACTACATACCTAACTGCCTTGTAAATACAAATGGGGTCATTCTGTTCTGTATCTAGCAACATTTTACACATCTGTCACATCTGCATGGAGCTGGCAGATAACACAGGACGTGCATCATTCTGTAAAGGCCATTGGAGAAGAGGTGGATGTCCCAGGGTACCACAAAAAGCAACAGCTACCTATGGTTAGGCAGCTAAGTTATACCCCTACATTGCAACTCCTAAATTTAACAGCTGCAGGCTGGGTTTGAATCCAACTCCTACTTATTTTGGAGGAAAGGAAGTTTTCAACAGGGATGCAGTTAAGTTGCATAAATATAACTGTGCACTGATGTGAGGTTGGCATCCTATCCTTATGACATCCTTGCTGGTTTTCCCCTATAGAAAGTGCAGGTCTCCTAGCCCCACCCAGATAAGTGCCTTGGGTAATGGAATCATAGAATCACAGCATGGTTTGGGTTGGAAGGGACCTTTAAAGATGATCTAGTCCCAATCCCCCTACTGTAGGCAGGGGCATCTTCCACTAGATTATATTGCTCAAAATCCAATCCAGCCTGACCTTGAACACTTCCAGGGATTGGGGGTCCACAGCTTCTCTGGGCAACCTGTTCCGGTGTCCCACCACCCTCATAGTAAAGAATTTCTTCCTAATATCTAATATCTAAATCTAGCCTATTTTAGTTTAAAATTGTTACCCCTTGTCCTATCACTACATGCCCTGTTAAAAATTGTCTCTCCATCTTATAATCCCCATTTAAGTAATGCAGCAATAAGGTCTGCCGGGAGCCTTCTCCGGGCTAAACAATTCCAAATCTCTCAGCCTGTCATCTTAGGAGAGGTGTTCCATCCCTCTGATCATTTCTTATGGTCCTTCTCTGGACCCACTCTAACAGCCCCATGTCTTCCTTGTTCTGGGGACCCCAGAGCTGGATGCAGTACTCCAGGTGGGGTCTCACCAGAGACAAGTAGAGGGGCAGAATCACCTCCGTTGACCTGCTGGTCACACTTCTTTTCATGCAGCCCAGGATATGACTGACTTTCTGGGCTGCAAGTGCACATTGCTAGCTCACGTACAATTTTTCATCTACCAGTACCCCCAAGTCCTCCGCAGGGCTGCTCTCAATCCAATCCCCAGCCTGTCCTGATACTGGTGATTGCCCCAGCCCAGGTGCAGGACCTTGCACCTTCATGGGGACATTCATGAGGTTCACATTGGCCCACTTCTCAAGCCTGCCCATGTCCCTCTGGATGGCATCTCTTCCCTCTAGTATATCAATAGCATCACTCAGCTTGGTGTCATCTGCAAGCCTGATGAAGGTGCAGTCTTTGAATAATTATCTACTTGCAGCACCTTGAATAATTATCTTTATCTGACTCTCCCTCCCTAATACAGCGTAACCTGCTAACTTCCTCCTGCAGTTCCTCCACCTGCTGCCTGAGTGAGTCTACCATAGCACACCTTGCACAAGTGGAGCTTTCACCCTTGTCCACTTACGAGTGTGGTGTACAGAATTTACAGCTCTCCACCTGGTCAGCAGCTTCCCTGATAGGACACTGTACTGGTTTTGGCTGGGATGTAGGTTAATTTCTTCATAGTAACTTGTATGGGGCTATGTTTTGGATTTGTGATGAAAACAGTGCTGGTAACAGAGGATGTTCTAGCTATTGCTGAGCAGTGCTTACAGCCCCAGGGCCTTTTCTGCTTCTCAGATTGCCCCACCAGCGAGTAGGATGGGGGTGCACAAGAAGCTGGGAAGGGACAGAGTTGGGACAGCTGACCTCAAGTGACGAAAGGGATATCCCATGTCATATGACATTATGATCAGCAATAAAAACATGAGGGAAGAAGGAGGAAGGGGGGGATGTTTGGAGTGATGGCATTTGTCTTCCTAAGCCACTGTTACACGTGATGGAGCCCTGCTTTCCTGGAGATGGCTGAACACCTGCCTGCTGATGGGAAGCAGTGAATGAATTCCCTATTTTGCTTTGCTTGCATGTGCAGCTTTTGCTTTACTTACTAAACTGTCTTTATCTCAACCCACGAGTTTTCTCATTGTTACCCTTCTGATTCTCTCCCCCACCCCACCCAGTGGTGAGTGAGTGAGGAGCTGTGTGGGGCTTAGTTGCCGGTCAGGGTTAAACCATGACAGAAGCTCTGTCTGGGTGGCAGCCTCCACTCATCCCAGGCTAGCCTGGCTAGGCAGATGGTTCCTGGTTGCTGCAGAGCACAACCCTTGCCTGATCTCTGCCACTGTGCTTCTGATGATCTCAAAGCACATAAGCCCTTCTAATTCTCTGGAGACCTCAAGCTGCCTTAGGGCATCTTGAATGTCATGACAACGTTCATGCAACTAAATTGCATCCTCGTTTGACAGTAATTTCCGTGTGAAGAAAAAATATTCCTATCAGGAAAGACCTTGTATTTTAAGAACCTCTAGTTTGTATGATTTTACTGACAGCGATCTCCATTCTGAGGTTTTTTGAACCATCACTTTAACCTTAGGAACATTTGTTACCAAAGCAACACAGTAAGGCAGACTTACAATAATATGATGCACTTTGCCTGTCCTTGACAGATGTATTTTGGCTGTACAGCTCCAGTGGCAGAAGTAAAGACATTTGGAGTAAACTCTTGGCCTCCAAATTCTCATCTATTTCAGTGGGGCCAGAATTCCATTTTTTTCTGCAAGGGAAGTAGAGAAACTGGTTTGAAGTTTGTGCCTCAGTGAGATCCTGGCCTGCAAGGTAGTAAAATAATGCAGATATGATAAAAAATGTAAAAGTAATAGTAATGCTAGACCCCACCTCATGATCAAGAAGATAACAATCTGTATATAAGTGAAGAAGAAAGGAAGACAAGAACAGTATTTAGCTGGATTTCTCAACAATTAATGTTAGAGTTGGGAGTAGTGACAAGTCTCAGCGCTGCTGTGCACAGCTCCTGCAGAGACAGGGTATGTAGTCACTTTTACTGCTTAGAAAGTGAAGAAATATCTCTGGTTATAATAGCTGATTCACAGTTGACATTTCTATCTGTCTTCTGGCCCATGTGTAAGGAAGTGCATACACCAACTTGCTGGGGAACTGCATTGTTCGCTGAAGCATAATGAAGTTGCTCAACTGTAACTAAAAGTGTGCCACTAAATCCTGCACAGTAGCTATAAAATTGCTTAACGTTGATATTGAAGCCAGCAGCAAATGGCAAAGGTCACACCTATGGCATCACATGACAGATATGAAGCCAGAGCTTCCAAACAGGGTATACTTCAGTGCTGCCGGTGAACTCATAGTGCAGTTGCAGACACATCTCACCACTCAACTCTCAATGCCAGAGAGCTGCAAGCAAAGGGAGAGGCACGTCTAGCAACATTCACGTTAGGTATCCAGTTCATCTCAAGGGCAGTGCTGTTCTGAGCAACGTCACTCATAGGTTTGGTTCAGCTAAGTACACCAACACCAGGGACGAGTCACAGGATTACATCACCCTTACGCTCAGACCCACTGTATGTTGGTGATTTTGTGTATACATCCTGACCAGTCAATGATAGCACCATGCAGTCCTCCAGATGGGAATCACAGAAACACAAAATAAGGTTGAGGTTGGAAGGGACCTCTGTAGGTCATCTTGACCAACCCCCCTGCTCAAGCAGGATTATTGAGAGCCAGATGCCTAGGACCATGTCCAGAAGACTTTTAAATATCTCCAAGGTGGGAGGCTCCACAACTTCTCTGGGTGACCAGTGCCAGTGCTTGGTCACCCTCACAGTAAAAAATAGTTTTCTGATGGTCAGAGGGAATGTCCTGTGTTTCAGTTTGTGCCCCTTGCCTCTAGTCCTGGCACTGGGCACCTCTTTTCTGCCAAGCTGCTTTCCAGATGGGTGGTCCCCAGCATATATTGGTGCATGGTCGTTCTTCCCCAGGTGTAGGGCTTTGCACTTACCCTTGTTGAACTTCATGGGGTGCCCTGAACTCCACCATCTCATGGTCACTGCAGTGAAGGCCACTTTTGACCTTCACATTTCCAACAAGTCCCTTGTTGGTGAGTACAAGGTCCAACAGAGTATCTCTCTTCATTGGCTTCTCTGTCACTTGGAGGAGGAAGTTATCGTCAGTATGCTCCAAGAACATCTTGATTGCTTTTGTCCTACTGTGTTGTCACTTGAGCAGATTTTGGGGTTTCTGAACTCCCTCATGAGGGCCAGGGCCCGTGAATGTGAGGCTGAATGAAGGACTTGCAGTAAGCTAGTAATCTATGATTGCAGAAGATGTCCTTCCTGACCATATGCTAGGAAGTAGTACAGGCTCTTAAGGAACAGGACACTGATTTCAATTGCCTCATTGTGATCAGGAAGCACCTGGTCATCTCTAGATGGGAGCTGGCACTGCTATCTTGCTGTCCAGCTGTGGCACAGCAGAGTGGTACGAAAAAGCCTGCTGTGACAATTGCTGTGACAAGTTATCCAAAACTTGTCCAAAACTTGATACCACCAATAAGGACCCTAATATATACCTCATTCTAGAAATGTGGCATGCCCAATATTATAACGTCATCGAAAATCACGTCCAGTGTTTTCTGAGAGAAGCCATGACTACTGTAATCATAAGGAGTACCTTTCCATCTTGCATTTGGGAAATCAGTGATCACACTGTGTAATTTATGCATGCTGACACTGGACACACTTACTGTATTATGTCTGTGTGTTTCAGAACCTGGGCATTTTCCTCCAGAAACTTGTGAATACCCTTTTCCAACCAGGTTGTTGATATCAGTGAAACAAAAGAATATATACTTTTCTATCAGAACGCACATATCCTATGCTGACTACTGCGGCCCTGATGAATAATAGTTCAGGTACACCCCAGTTCCAGCCAGTTATCCAGGAATTTTCCCACAATTTCATCCCTCTTCTGCCAGTGAGGCAGCTGTTATGACACTGAGGGGAGTCTAAGAGCTAACCACTACGGGTGTTGCTAGAGATGCTGCACTGGGATCAGATGGACAAAGTCAGAAAGGTCCAAAGAGATGAATATTATGTGATCTCCCAGTAAAATGATATAAATGCTAGCCCTAAGATCATGTAGTCTCAGCATTTCTGGGGGAAAAAAAAAGAGGGGGTGAATTTTGTACCAGGTTTTAAAATAGTGTAATATTTGGCAGATACAGTCATTCATTATCAGATCATACTCTGTCCCTGCTACTATCAAACACATACATCATGATAACTATCTTTTACTTCCTGTTGCATTGCCAATTTTTATGAAGAAAAACAGTGAAGGCTTTCATAACCTAATATAGCAATGGTCAAATTATGAGTTTCCTACTAAGTTCAGTCAAAAGCCTACCATTTTTTTGTAAAGACCTCCCCTGTTTTCATCCCTCAAAGTACATTAAAAAGTAGTAAGAAATGGTTAGGACCTTTCCTACAGCATTTTAAATAGAAAGTGAAGCTTTCACTTAGTTTTTCAATGTCTGCTGGGTGTTTACTTTATGGAGGCATGGTATAATTTTTATGAATGGTGACATATAACCCAGTTTTCTAGGAATACTTTGGATTTGCCATATAATCTCAGTGTCCCTGGATAACTGACAGGAAGAAATGGTATGACAGCCTTTTTTTTTTTTTTTTTTTCCCCTTGCTGCTGTGGTAGAAGCTGTTAGACCCATCAAACTGATAATGGAGAATAAGCTTTCCATCAGCTACAACCGTGAAAAGGAAACCTACCCAATTACTGTTCAAATTCACTGCGTTCCTTTGCTTTACCCTAATTTACTTAGAGCTTTAGTCTTTTTCTGGTGTGCAGTGTATTTTTCTAGCACATTCCCAGCTAGGAAGGAGTACTTGTGGCTCACCCTGGACTTCTTTCTTGATCAGTGTTTTTCTCAAGAATTTTCCTTTGATTGCAGCCAGTAATCAGCCAGCAGCAACCTGCTTCGGTCCATTCCCCTAGTCCTTTTCTTTGCCTATACCTATTATGTTGCCAAAGGACTTTTAAAATAAAAAAGTTACATTATTGTTCAGGCTTCTTTCAAGTTCTACTAAATAGCTGTTAGCTGTCACTGGGATAGTTTGCTACTGCAGTATTTAGGACCCCAAAGTAAATGCTGTAGTTTGATAACCAGTCACCAAAAGCAGACTAAAAATATGTAATAAAAATGTTTGCTTTGTCTAGAGCATCTCACGTTTATTTAAAAAAAAAAGATTATTCTCTGGTGAATGTAATTTTTTCACTGCTAATGAAAGGTATCCCTGCCCATGGCAGGGGGGTTGGAACAAATGATCTTTAGGGTCCCTTCAAGCCAAAAAATTCTATGATTCTATGATTCTACTTTTGTTCATTTCATGCCTTTCGCCTCAGAATGAGCAGGCAGCAGTATAGACACATCCGATGAGATTCAGTTTACCTAACTTTAGACTTCAGAAATGTAGTTAACTAAATCTAAGGTAGCCCTTCACAGCTCCCATCAAAGTCTTTGGTGAGAAATAGGCATTTCTGGGGCATGACTCATCTGTCTTATTTTAGGCTTTTCCTTCAGGATGAGGTGAATCACACCTAAATGGCTCTTTCTCTGCATTGATTATAAAAGACGCTTAAGGTGACTGGCTCTGTCAAATCCCACCTCTCCTGTCCACACTGAGCTTCATGGGTGATTGGCATGATTTCAATTCAGCACTAACTCAACACCTGAACATTTGACCGCTGGCTTCCGAAATGGAAGAGCAGAGGAAAATTTTGCTTTCTCCTTTTGTTTCTGAATACACAGATGAGACAATTAGCTCTAATATGGGCAATTATATCTTTAAACATAAATTATAAGCTCTTCTAGTTGCATTAGCCAGCTACACATCCTTCAGGAATCATAGGAAACTGCTAATGATAATTAGCTTTGATGACCAAGTCACATATTTGTAGGTTTAAATGTTAGAATTGTAAATGCACTAAATGCTTTCCCTTGAAAAGGATAACAGAAGCTTTGTCAGGTGCAGTGAAACAAAACAAGGGACAGTTTTGAAGGTCCTTGATAGGGATGATAGAATAAAGGACATTTCCTGCTAGCCCCAAGGTGGGGTTTGCACCCAGGAAGAAATTACTGGGAAAGTCTGATACATAAAGTTCTGAAACGATCTTGTTTTTTCCAGTGAAATTTAATGACAGTTTGAGCTTCCAGAAAGCAAGCAGACAGAAGATGACTGTAGTCCACCTGCTGCTTTTAAGCAGCAAAAGACGTAAGAGTGAATTATATTTTCTTTAGTACAGACAGCCAACAAGCATCTTTAGTAAACTTTTACCTGCCTTTGGAGCTGAAAGAAAACATGTAATCTGCATTTCTGTAAAGTAAAATATTTGTGTGCAATCGTGGAGTCTTCTTTAAGGGCAAACCATAAATAGAGGGATTGTCTTTCAAATTGTATGTGAATACCATTAGCTCAGAGACAATCGAGACAGTCTTCTTGAAGCACAAAGACCATATGTGGTGGGTTGATGCTGGCTGGATGCCAGGTGCCCACCAAAGCTGCTCTATCACTCCCCTCCCCAGCTGGACTGGGGAGAGAAGATATAATGGAAGGGTCATGGGTTGGGATAAGGACAGGGAGAGATCACTCAGCAATTACTATCATGGGCGAAACAGACTCAACTTGAGGAAATTACCAATCAAATCAGAGTACTTTAGTGAGAAAATTAAAATTAAATCTTAAAACATATTCTCCCCACCCCTCTCTTCTTCCCAGGCTCAACTTCACTCCTGATTTCTCTGCCTCCTTCCCCCAAGTGGCACATGGCGACGAGGAATGGAGGTTGCGGTCAGATCATCACACATTGTCTCTCTTGCTCCTTCCTTCTCAGAGGGAGGACTCCTCATGCTCTTCCCCTGCTCCAGCCTGGGATCCCTCCCATAGGAGACAGTCCTCCACAAACTTTTCCAATGTGAGTCCTTCCCATGGGCTTCAGTCCTTCAGGAAAACACTGCTCCAGCATGGGTCCCCCACGGGGTCACAAGTCCTGCCAGAAAACCTGCTCCAGGGTAGGCTCCTCTCTCCATGGGTCCACAGGTCCTGCCAGGAGCGTACATATAGGCAGGTTACAGATGTGTCAGATTCATTCAGAATTTGTACCAGTGAAAGGGTACCCTGTACCGGTGTACCAGTGTCCAGTGAAAGTGCCTGCAGTTGTCCCACATGGGCATAAGTGTCTGGTCTGGTGTTTCCATGTTCAGTGGCTTGTGTATAAAGCAGTGACACTTCATGGGGGCCTAAATTCTCCTTCACCTAGTCAAGTACATTTCTTCTCTGGATAGCCCTACTGGGAAAATTAAGACGCCAAAGTCTCGTCCCCTCAGGACTACTACTGTTTCGCCTCCATACTGCTTCTCCTGCCTCCACTTCCCTCTCCACACAAATTTTCACCAGTTTCTTCAAATAGAAGACTTAAGAAAGATACTACAACTACTATCTTGCATTTGATTTCTCCCTCTTTCTCCTGCGACTGCTTCCTTCTTTCCTCCCATCACAAATGCAAACCTCTGATTTGCTTTTCTCCATTTTGCCTCCGTGTTATCTCACAGTGTCTTCAGGTTCCTTTCTTGCACTCCGTTTGCTGAGAGTATTTCCCCATTTTCCACATTTAAGAAGCCCACCCACAACCCTCACCTACCTTTCTAACCCCTTTCCAGACATTCTTTTCTCTCTGTTCCTAAGCTTGTTGTTATTCTAAACTCTCTTCTGACTTCATCCAATCTCCAATCTCTCCTCTATCCCTGACATAACTCTCAAACTTCTCTCGCCAAGGCCTTTGATGACTGCAGCTGCATCTCAGATCCAGAACAGGGGGCATTTTCAAATTATCAGGCACCTGCAACAAGTTTAACCAGGCTTTTCTACTTGAATTCTTTCCCTTCCCCAGGGTTTATGTCCTCTCTGGGCTTCTCTCCTGAGTCTCTAATCATGTTTTTTGTGAGACAATTCCTTTAACCTCCTCTGGCTTTTTGACAGTGGCTTTATGTCCCTATCTGCCTGCATTGTTTTTTGATGATTTTGTCAGAAAGCAAACACAGCTCCAGTCTCTCAGAAGGCACAGGCAGAAACAGAATTTCTCTTGTCCAAACTAAAATCCTAGTTTCTCTCTTTGGTACCCTCTTCTGAATATTCAATGATCCACTCTACTTGTCTGTGACTAAAGGCAAACTCATTTTCTCTGGGCCACTTGGCAAATTTGTGTCCTGTTTGTTCAGTCTTCAGTCAGTGGGGTTAAGGCCGATGGCTGGAGTGCTGCAACAGTATGACAATTCAAACAGCAAATAACCGTAGAGTTGAACTAGATGGAAAAAAAAGAATATTGAAGTGAATGTCACACTACCTGGGAGAACACTTACATAAAGAATATTTACTGACATTAAAAAATCTGCATTTGAATCAATTGTTCCATCCAGATGAGCCAACATCTTTAATACTTCAGAAAACCAGCTGATAGAGAATAGGTTTTGGTGATGTGGGTTGAAAACATTTTGTGCTAACGTTGACCAACAGTATTGGATGACAGCCATGCTAGGTTTTGAATATAACTTGGAAACCAAACCATTGCTAATAATTTGTTTTACTTTGTTTTTACTGATCTCCCAGAGAATGAGAAGGTGTCTATATGTAAACTAGAAATATATCAGAGGGATATGGAGTCAGGGTGATGCAAGAAGGATCTGATTGTTTTTTATAATTACAATGATAATAAAGGGATAATTATTCCCTTCAAAGCTTAATTTTAACACTAAATTTGAAAGCAGTGTCCTAATAAATAGTAAGGGTTTGTAAAGTAATTTTGTTTGTCAAACTAAATTTCTATCTAATTTTTCATTGCAAAATCAGTAATATGAAAACATTTTCATGTGATTAGGTAATTGTGGGGGGATAAAACAGCATATGAGCTTGCAATGATTGTGTTGGGTAAACCATGGCTTTATTGGACTCTATTGATCCTTCCTCTTTTCTGTTACTTGATACTCCATGAAAATGTTCACAGCTGGGTGCCTGTGTTTTCTTAAGAAGGTAGAAATGACACTGATAGGTTTATGTCCATGCTTACCCATACAGGAAAGTACTGGAAGAAGAACTGCATTATTCCATCTTACTCTTCTGTGAGGCTCTATTATTCACCTTGTGAGAACAGCTTCTCTTTAATGTCCCATCTGTAGAAAAATGACAGATTTATCTTCATTGCCACCTTTTGATTTCCAATGTATGCTGGAAATAGTTGCTGGGTGAAGGAATGCTGACTTGTTTGATGTCAAGGAAGAAAAACCTCCACTATTTCACATTTTATAAAGTACATAATTTTTATTTTTTATTTTTACAGACGGTCTGACAATTTCTTGAGTCTTATTATGTAACACGAGGGAACACCTTGTTGCTTGAGTTTCTGTAACTGCCTGGCTTCTGTCTTCAAAGGGGTGGATTCTCTTAAATCTAGGGCACTTTTAATGGTATAGAATCATAGAGTCATAGAATGTGTTGGGTTGGAAGGGACCTTTAAAGGCCATCTAGTCCAACCCCCCTGCAGTAAGCAGGGACATCTTCAACTAGATCAGGTTGCTCAGAGCCTCATCAAGCCTGGCCTTGAATGTCTCCAGGGATGGGGCCTCCACCACCTCTCTGGGCAACCTGTGCCAGTGCCTCACCATCCTCATTGTAAAGAACTTCTTCCTAATGTCTAATCTAAACCTACTCTGCTCTAGTTTAAAACCATTCCCCCTCATCCTATCGCTACATACCTTTGCAAACAGCCCCTCCACAGCTTTCCTATAGGCACCCTTCAGGTACTGGATAATGTAACTCCATGTAGTAACATAGGAAAGCAAACTTCCATGTTGATGGTTTGAAAACAGAATCATAATATCATTTAGGTTGGAAAAGACCTTTAAGATCATTGAGTCCAACCATTAACCTAAGACTGCCAAGTCCACCACTAAACCATGTCTCTCAGCACATCTACACATCTTTTAAATACCTCCAGGGATGGTGACTCAACCACTTCCCTGGGCAGCCTGTTTCAATGTTTGACAACCCTTTCGGTGAAGAAATTTTTCCTAATATCCGATCTAAACTTCCCCTGGTGTAACTTGAGGCCATTTCCTTTTGTCCTATAACTTGTTACTTGGGAGAAGAGACCGACCCCCACCTCTCTACACCTTCCTTTCAGGTAGTTGTAGAGAGTGATAAGGTCTCCCCTCAGCCTCCTTTTCTGCAGGCTAAACAACCCCAGCTCCCTCAACCACTCCTCATAAGACTTGTTTTCTAGACCCCTCACAAGCATTGTTCCCTTTTTAGGAACACACTCCAGCACCTCAATGTCCCTCCTGTAGTGAGAGGCCCAAAACTGAACTCAGTACTCGAGATGGGGCCTCACCAGTGCCGAGTACAGGGGGACAAGCACTTCCCTAGTCCTGCTGGCTACACTGTTCCTGATACAGGCCAGGATGCTCTTGGCCCTCTTGGCCACCTGGTCACACTGCTGGCTCATATTCACCTGGCGGTTGACCAGCACCCCGAGGTCCTTTTCTGCCCGGCAGCTCTCCAGCCACTCCTCCCCAAGCCTGTAGCGCTGCATGGGGTTGTTGTGACCCAAGTGCAGGATCCGGCACTTGGCCTTGTTGAACCTCATGCCATTGGCCTCAGCCCATCAATCCAGCCTGTTTAGATCCGTCTGTAGAGCCTTCCTACCCTCAAACAGATCAACACTCCATCCAATTTTGTGTCATCTGCAAACGTACAGAGGTTTTAAAAAACTCTATCGCCTTTGATTAACTTGATGTCAAAATTCACTTCTGTATTCAGGAAAAAACTCAGTTCTTTGTATTAAGATTGCTGGGGCAATGCTCTCAGGGCCAAAACTTTAGCTAGAGTAAATTATGTGGTTTGAAGGAATTATGGAGATACTTACCGTTTGAGGGTCTAGCTTTTGGCTTCCATTTTATAGAGTCATTGCTTTTTGTGGGCTTCCTGGCATTCACCTTAATCAAGAGCTGGCGAGGAATGAAAGCACTCAGATGTCTGTAGTAAATATCATCTTTAGTCTAATAATGTCAAATGATTCATTTAATACATATTGATAAAAAGGTAGGCAAAACTTGCAAAATTGTACATATTTGTGGCAAGATCTTTAGCTGATGTAGTTCACTGTCTCCACTAATGTTAACCAATTGTAGACCATCTGAAGTTCTGAATGCAAATATTACATTTACGTAGAAATTAAAAATAAATCTGCTAGAAACATAAATTTTGAGTATCAGCTGTTCTGAGGTTGCTATGATTATCAGTGGTTTTGTGTTCCAGTCAGTTTCTTAGAGTGATTAACAGTTTAAAGCTGCGAGGCCCAGAGAAAACATCCTTTCAGCATTTTGCTCTTGACTTATACCACCCTTTATCTCTCAAAGTCCTAACTGTAGAACAATGTTCTTGTAGAATCAGGCAAAATCATGACAGAATCATCAGATTTCACATAGGTTTTTTTTTTTTTTTTGATCTGGTAGTGATATTTTGAAGAGCTGGTAACCATAGCAACCAAATAGGTTTTAAAGGCTGCAAACAGTTCAACAGTCTGTTGAACTGACAAAATGGCATGATGCAGACAAAACGGCAAAAAAAATTGTATACCTTTTGGGACTGCTACATGAAGGGATAGGCTCTTTTTGCTTTTGACCTTGAAGATGGAAATTATTTTTTTTCCCCTGATTTGGGTATAAAATAAAGTGTCTCTAAATACTAAAATAAATGCTGCTGCTGCAAATGGCTTTGTAGAGAGTATCGTGAGTCCTAGTTTTGTATCACTGCAATCTCTGCCATGGATGTGTTTGATCTGCCAGGGAGAATATGTCCAAACTGGGTGCTGGGGGGTGCTCAGGAGCCACCACACGGACAGGATTCTGTCCCACCTGTCAGAAACGCTGCAAGCAGGATGCACAACGTCCCTGGGTTGTGCGGGTGGGCTCGGTACATACTCAGCACCTTAAGCGAGGGGCAAGGCAGCCCAGGTGTCATCATAGAGCCAGGACTGCGGGCAATGTGGCAGCCTTGATGTCCTCAGTGGCTGGGGTGGGGGACTGGGGACCCAGAACGGTGCTGCTGACACTTCTCCTGAAAGTTTCAGTTAGGGACAACCAACACGCCTTGTACTCTTTGGTTGTCTGTTACTGGAGGAGCTGGCTGCAATCGTTCTATTTTTTTTCTTCTACAATACATTCAACTGTGTTATGAATGTAGGCAATCAATTAAAAACTTGCCTCCTTGAATGAGCATGATCCTGGGATTTTCTGGTCTGCAAATCTCTGTGATTGCTTTTTTTACTTGATTGTCTGTATTCCAGAGAAGGTCATAAGTCTAGCTATACTTTTTTCCTAATTCTTTGTCCTGGCTAATATTCTTTTTTTTTTTTTTTTTCCTAATCTCCTAAATAAAATCCAGTATTTTCACCATATTTTTCTTTTCCTTTCTGTAGGATTAGCTCCTTCTTTCTGCTTCTGGTTCATCAATGAAGGCTGTCTTGGTAGCACAGAAGAGAGTTTATGTGTTAGGCTGCTGAGCCTACTTAGTTTCCAGAAAAATAGCTTGTGGTAAATGTAGAAGATTTTTAATAAAAATCTACTGGGTCCATTGCTTTCATCCCCATACGGAAACTCACTCTTTCTTTTATTTTATATCTCAGGCTAAGGGTCAGATTCATGTCTAGCCTGCAGAAACTGAAAGGGAGATGGAGGTGCAAGGAAATTAGTATTATACCTACATCGTCAATTAATCCTCTTGAGCTTTTCTTAAGTCCACTCTTCCCTTGTACACATTTTTATTTGGAAGCATTCATGAAGACAGCTTTAGACTGATCTCTGAAACGTTCTTGATGGTATGAAACAGAGTGTCCTATCAGATTCTTGTTCACGTGTGTTGAGTAGAAAAGACCTCGTCTGGTTAAGCACTTGACAGCCTGGGTTCCCAGCAGGTGTTCTGACTTCAGCCCTCCTTCAGCCTTTTGGGGATGCAGTAGGCCCAAGTTCAAGCTGGAGAATACCCAACAGCCTGGCTAGAAAGTGCCCAGGCCATGCGACAGGCATGCTTATATATATTCCTGAACCTGTTGTTTGTATTTCATGGCAGATATAGAGCTAGGATTTTCCAATAGCTGTTGCCTATACATGGGAAATATCTAGGGCAAGAAGCAAAAACCTAGTGAATGATAGCATTTTGGAATAAAGATAAGCCCTACTGTAAAACAACCTAAACAGAGGTATCTAGGCAAAGAATTGACCACTTAATACCACTTTTCTATCATTTATTTTCTTGAGAGCAAGAAAGAAGAACCAGAGAAAAGAAAAAGCAAGGATGAATGTCATTCGAACATCACTAAGAGATTCTGATCTAAGAAGATATGTTAGAGAAGGCAACTATAAGTACTTAAAATTAGAGGAATACAGAGTCCGAATTCAACTATTTCCCCTTGAGTTCTTAGATTCAACCGTTTCTTTAAATAGGAAATTGAAATAATCTGTGTGTTTGTGCGTGCATAGTTCTGTATTTGGAGTTGGCCAAATAGTAGAAAACTGTGGGTAGGTAATCTATTGCACAAAAGCATTTAAAACATACCTATACTAGCAAAAAATGGCTTTTTTTCTTGTCCAGTCATATAGCTGCAGGCAGTTTTGTTTGAGTTCAGGGTCAAGTTCCCCAAGCCAAGTGACTCTGCGTCCACAAAGCCTCCAAAGGTCTGGGCCAGGACTGTTACTTCCTTCCCTGTAGCCCACTGCCTGTGCTGCCCCAGGGGTGTATCTCCACTCTAAACTCTGGACATGAGAGTACTCATAGACTCGGTGCTCAGCTGAAAAATATTTGAGCTGGAGCATAATCTTGAGACCCACACTAACAACGTGACATAGTAGCAAATGTGATCTATGCGAATATGTTCCTGTTGCATTCACAGCACCACAATTCTTCCATATTTGCCAGCTCTTTTAGCTTCAACTCTGTCTGCAATTGCTTTATAGCAGCCTTTTTCCATGCAGCTTGCTCCTTACAGAATACCCTGGTGTCTTGATTGTATCGATGCAGTTAAGGCTGTTCTCAGAAGATAGATCAATTGCCTGTCACCTATTCATAATTAGTGCTTGAGGTCACAACAACCACCTGCAAGCATACAGAGAGCGTTAGCGGGCATAAACAAGAGGTGGGTTGTAACAGTCGCCGGCAGAGCAATACATCTCTCTGGTCTGGTGTCAGCAGATGGATCATTCATTACAATCTGAAGAAACTCCTGCAAAATTGTGTGGAGCAAACTGAGGGTATAGCAAAACGAATGTATGCAGCAGTACCAGATGGACGTACGTATTACTCAGAAGTCTCTTTTTTAAAAAATATAACAAAACAGATGGCTATAGTTATCTTGTCTTTAGTACATTACAAACAGTTTCCTTCCAACCTGTTCTGAGCTTCCCTGTCAGTACCAACTGGCAGCAGAAATCACCTCAACTGACTTTAAACCCATAACAGTAGGTATGAAGTTTAAGCTGGCTGAAGATCAGGCTTGGCTGCTATGGGCACTCTAAGTGCATCTGCAGAGGAAGCTTAATTTTGCCTTTTCCAGAGAACTGTCTTAAAAAGGGATGGATTGCTATACTGAATCTCCTCTTTCTCTTTGCTGAATATATAAGGAATCTAAGCATTGGCTTAAGGTGATATGACTAATCTTTAGATGGCTGACTATAGAGAAGAGGAATCCTGTCTTAAAGACCCGTGTGAAGCCTCCCATGCATTACTGTTCTCCTATGGCTTGCAGTTACCAAAGTCAGAGCCTGTGTTGGGTCTTTTAAAAAAGATGTAGGTATCTTATTTATTCTGGGGATCATAACTGTTTAACAGCCCTGTCCTAGTAGGTGTATCTGTACATCTCTTAAGTGTATCTATACAACTATTAGGTACATCTGTTTTGCACCGGGAGGTGCTGGTCCATTATGATCCTGGTAAGAAAAACACTCAGATACACCATGAGGTATCATTTAAAATGTTATGTATTAATGCTGACACTGTATGGAGACAATAGTATAGATAATCTTAGATACCTTTAAATGCTGGGAACCCCAGTCTGTGCAGCACTGAAGTGGCCTCTGATCCACATACAGCATGCGGTGCAGACCTTGTCCATGGAAGAGATTGTTCCATTTTGATCACTTGAGCTATTATAGAATTTTCTTACAAGAAAAAAACCTCTATTCACCATTTCTATTGTCAAACTTGGGAAATTCTTGCTGTACTTTTATATAAAGACAAGGGCAGGCTGGTGGCATAATCCCTGGTACCAAGAGGAAGCTACCTGCAGGCTCCTTTGTTAGAGCAAGCTGGCTGAGTTTATCCTGCAGCCACGAGATCTGTGCAGCACAACACTGCCTGAAGGCCAGGCTGGACTTGCAGAACAGCACAGCACAGGCCTGGACCTGCTCAGCCTGTTATGTGGATTACTAAGTCCTTGATGTACAATGGTCTTCCAGTCAGGACCACTAGAATATCTTCAGAGCGTCTTCTCATGGAAGCAGTATCTATATCTGCTTTTTGCAGAAGCTTTGTAAAGTTTGTTAACTGTGCATGTATGTTATTTCAGGGCATTTCTGCTAAAATTTCTTTTTTCTCTAATGTATGTCTTGGGCTTTTTGCTGAACAGCTGCCCTTCTGCAACAACCTGGCACATGCTAAAGTTCTGAGGCATTAGCAAAGCCCCACACATGGTGCCTTTGTGAAGGAAGCTTAAAACATTGCAATATCAAATTGACAGCCAGGATTGATGCATAGAGTAGAGGTCCAGGCTGGTTGTTTTAGCCCGGCATGCTCTAACTAACCTTTATGTCAGACTTACTGTCAGGAAATGAGTTCTGGACTGAGCTATGTACACCTGTTTTTATGACAGTCTCTCTGTGACTTTTTGAGTCAAACTGACATCTCTTACTGGAAGGCAGGTTCTGTTTAAGATGCTTTTGTGTCTCACACACTCCAAATTACAGACGTGCACCCTTAAAGGCTGTGAATGAGTGATTCAGAGACTTTTGAAATGCTACTTTCACACCTAAGTACTTCGGTGAGCAAATAGCTTTGCTCCCAGGGAAAGATCAGATGCTATTATTGTACATGATAGTATTTGTACCTTGAAGACAATATGGCAGATGCTGAACAAACACACAGACATTCCCTGCTTCAAAGACTACTGCTATGGTATTTAGTAAGGAGACAGGAATTCTTCTGAAAGGATAAGCCTCTTTCCTTACAGACTCTTATTGTCTGAAGATCTGCTTTTTGGAAGAGTGACTTGAAGAAAAACAACCTGAGGGCCTCAGGATATTTCTAATTGTAGACAGAGCTGTTTCTCCTCACCACAGAGCAAACAAGGCCACATCAATGCCTCTGGAGGGCTCTTGTGAGACTGATGGTGGGGCAAGGCCAGGAAACACTGCAGCTGGAGGACTTTACTTGTTACCTAGAGTCCTGTCAAGGAGAAGACTGTGCTGTACCTATGTTTTCCAGAAGATGTGGCATGCCCTAGCAGAGCGTGATGTCTGGCATGCCAGCAAGAATGTCAAGCTGGTCCTAAGTAAAACTGAAAAAAAATTACCTGTATGTAAGTAATGCCTTCAGAACTTGGGGTCCCATTATTGCATTTGTTTGCAGTAGGAGCAGCCTTGAGAGGACACCACACAGCTTCTTGTTGGTGGCTTAAGGGATCGCTAAACGTAGAAAGAAGATTCAGCGTGGATCAAAATAGATTGAATTGGAGCTGAAAGGTCCTAGCAGCATTGGTAGAGGCCTGGACAGTGTTGTTTTATGAAAGCAGAAAGTCCAAGGTACAATACAGCCATGTATGCTTGCATGGGGGATTGCTAACCACTCCCAATGTGGTCTGTATGGTAGAGGCACTTGCCTTTTGATCTCAAATGGCCTGCCTGTAACATCCTATTCAAGCTGAAGTTTCAGGGCTAGAGTCATAGAACCACAGAATACATAGAACACCAGGTTGGGAGGGACCTCAAGGATCATCTGGTCCAACCTTTCTTGGCAAAAGCACTGTCTAGATAAGATGGCCCACCACCCTGTTCAGCTGAATCTTAAAAGTGTCCAATGGAATCCACCCCTTCCCTGGGAACATTATTCCAGTGGCTGATTGTTATTGTGAAAAATTTTCCTCTTGTGTCCAATTGGGATATCCTCAGGAGTAACTTGTACCCATTAACCTTCATCTTTTCCACATGACTTCTTGTAAAAAGGGAGTCTCCATGGGAACCCACGCCCTTATATGCAATTAAGTCATATTATGGGTCTTGCAAGTCAGTTTGTGGGAAGTAGAAAAATCAGGCTTTCCCTTCTCCTGTTAGACAGTTTTAATGGCAAAAAGAAGACTAGGATTTAAATGGTACCATTTATTTACTTGAAAGACAATCTTGGTGCACCCAGCATGGAAAATGCATTTGCACAAAAGGTTTTTAATTTGCTATTGGCTTAAGGCTAATTTCTCTTCTCTTAGGATCTCCCCTGCCAAGACTTATTAGTAGAGGGCTGAGGTGAACACAGGTGTAACCTGCCCGTGCTCCTGAGTTGCTGGAGCACAGTAGTCCATGCAAGGCAATAGCATGTGTAATTACTATTTAGCAGGTCTGTAGCTGAGGACTATGGCCTGTGTCTCAAAGCCCTGGGCATCATCTGCCCTTATAACTTGTTTATGCCTTCTCGTCTGGTAGATATTTTTTTCCTGTCCTTGGCTTCAGATCCTTGATTGTACCCTGGTAGTCGGTTTTGGCTTGAAACATTATGCTGGAGCATGCGTACTTCAGTCTCTTATAAGGCTAACCAGAAAGCAAGCATGATTTTAGAGTTGCTCAAAGACAGCTTGTCAATGGTTATGCAGGGAAACATTAAGTTAAGAAACATTAACTCTAAGTTTTTGTTTCGGTTAAGATGATTTTTTTTCTCTTTAGACTGATTCTATCTGATCCAGCAGTCAAGATTTTTTTGTTTATGGAAGTTTCAAAACTTTCCCAAGGCTGCTTTTCAAGTGTTTCCAGTCTCTCAAGCTTTCTTTTACAAGAACGAGGTCCTGCAGTTTTGTATCTGGCTGCTTTCCATACAAGTTGCCTTCAAAGGTCTTCTTTTTTTTTCTATTCATTTTGATTAAGAAATACTAATTTTCAGCTTTAAATTGAGTATATGCTCAGATTGCTGAAGTAAACATATTACAACACATAGCCAGAAGACAAAGCCTTTAAATCATCCCAATTTGCTGTGATTTCCTTTTTTTTTTTTTTTTTTTTTTTCCCTTAGAACTTGCATCTAACCCATTTATCCTATTACTCATTCAGATGTTGTGAAGAGCAGGGTAGAAGTCCACAGTTTGGGTTTGCTGTAGTTTGAGTCTAACTTTAAAATGTTGATTCAGAGTACAAAGTATTGATTCATTCTTGACCTGGTCATGATAGAGCATTAGAGACCTTGACTTTACCACACCACAGCTATAGACTCGGTCTAGATGAACACTAGGTGCTGCTCCTGGAAAACTGCTAAATACAAACTTAGTCTGAGAAAAGGGGCCAGTTAAATCATTTAATATCTAACAGATGGACTTCTTTAAATACAGAAGTCATTGTTATTCTACGGACAATGCATTTCACAACTGAGGAAAGGTCTGTGAAAAGGAAACATTGTGGGTTTCTTTGCCTAAAGGATACTGAGAGTAACTTACCAATTATAGTTTGTGTGCATTTTCTTTCTGAATTTGAAGTTTCCAAAACTTCAAAAAGGTCATCATCTGTGACTGAGATTTTGGACAGGAAAATTATAGTCATTACAAGTGACACCCTTGTTTAGCCTTATAACATAAGCAGAAAAAGGCTGTTAAGTCCTTGGAATAATTCAAATGGAATGAGGAAAACTGTTTTATATAACCATTGCTACTCCAAACACTTATTACGTAATTTTACGTAATTATTATGCATTTGTTGCATAAAATTATTGGTGCTTATGTACCATGCAACTTTACAAGGGTACTTACAAATACATGCACTCAGATACAAGGCATAAAAATAATAGTTGCAAAATTATGAAGACTAACTTAAATCACACACCAAAACATAGTAAAAACCTGTTAAAGTAAACTTAAATAAAAATAAACAGCACCGTTATCACCTGTGGTAGGATTTAGTAAAAGAAACATAGATTTGTATAATAGATCTTTTTCTTGGATATTGAAAAAAAAACCACTTGGACGTATTTGTCCAAAAAAACCCCATATTTGACTGATTCTGTGACAGCAGTAACAATGTGCTATCAAAAAGCATTTCCTTCTGCCAGACCTGGTGCACTCAAGTCCAAGTTGCACCTCTTTTCAGATGTGTATGTGTTGCTAAGTTTGTGGATGATTATTTTTGACATTTGAAACTGTGCATTAATGATGCACTGTGCCTACATAACAACTTTTTATTACTTTCAAATACGTGTATATTGAGCAATCACATAAACATCTTGGGTCTTCTTTTCACCTTACAAAGAATTTGGTAGGAAAATGCTGGAGTTAGCTAAAATGACCATTTTCTCCAATAGCATACTTATCTCCATGTACCTTTCTTACATACCCACGGACTTCTGGAAATTACATGGTTATGAAGGATATCTGGGAAAAGACATCCAGCACATTTCCCCAGCTAGCTCACATTGCATTGTGTAACTGAGTGTCTTTAAAACATTGCCTTTTCCTCTGCTGATAACACCCTCATATCCTCAGGAGTAACTTTCTATTGGGTACAGCAATACCATGGTTTTCATATTGCTTTACCTCAGTCTATGCAAATCTGATTGCCGGATTGGGTCCTTCCTTGTGTAGGTTTGATTTCTCACATCTGGACCTACCCGTGCTGAATTATATAAAAACATTTCCTGAGAGAGTAATAAATGACTTTACTTCAGCAGGGTGAAGGAATAGAAATTTTCCTTCCTCCCACTTACTGCTGTGGCTTATTTGGAAACTCAAAACGCACAGAGATCTTATTTCACCTGTTTCAAACCTTTTATACAATACATGTCATTAATTTACGTTATTGCCTTTTTGCCCACATTCTCTTTATTATAAGGGGCTGGCCTCAGTATGAACCTTGAGAGATTGCCATCCAGGAGCGTTAGAGAGATTTAAATCCCTTAATGGTCAATGCTTTAAAAACTATTTATGATATAGCAATTAAAGGCGACATGCTGCAACTCTTTAATCCTGAGTGGCTGCCTAGAGTAACAGGATCCCACAGAGCACGTTACAGGCATGGCTCAGCAGAAAATCCGCAGTGTGTCCTATTTATTCACTTGTCCTTTCCTCATTCCATGAAAAATGCAACTTTCAAAAAAATAAATAAAAAAATACAGATTATTGCTGGGTTGAAAGATGCCATTTTGTTGGAGGAGGGAAAGTTATAATTGTTTTAGAAAAAAAACCAAAACCCATGGCCATCCAAAGTGGGCAATTCCTACCGCAGCAAATGTAACTCCTGGGGATGGGGGGCTCGCTCTTCATAGACATTTACCAGAGAAAGGAGTTGAAAGCCACAAACTCAGGCAGTACTGCTAGAGATGTCACGATCAGTCTTAATGTCCAGATGTCCTTTCTGACCTGTCTTTATAATCTGTTGGAGCTGTTTGTAGCCATGGTCACTGCACACTCAGTCTGGGAGGGTGGATGGCAACTGCAGGATTTGGGGGACAAGAGAAAAAAGACTAGCTTTGGCACACTTGCTAACTTGTTCTCTACACCTTTGAGAATTGCTTGATGTTTCTGCTGTACCACTTAACCTACAGCTCTGATTAAATGGAATAAAATTATGAAGGAAAATGTACTCTGGGCAAACCTGCGTGCCAAATCCACCTTTAGTGGAAAGAGATGCAATTTCTCAGAAGTCAGGAGAGCTGCACCCTCATACATTACAGGTATATTTGATGAGCTTGCATTCCCTTTCTGTTTAATCAAACAAATGGATTAAGAGGAAGCTTTACATGTAGGGAAAGGGAGAAGGCAGAATTGGTTCCTGTTAGTGCTCACCTGGCGAATGCTACTACATCTAAAGATACTGTTCAGCCATGACCCTTCTTGACTTCTCTGTGGCCAACGAAAGTGACACAAAACAGACACCATTGCAGATCTGAATATTCTCCATATACTCACTCATATCCATGATCTGAATGAAACTATAGCAATTGACTTTAAGACCACCTATATAGTTAGGAGGTGAGCAGCTGACAAAGCTAACAGTCTGAAGGAGACAAAAATGAGTCTTCCTGTTTCTAAAGTTCTTTCGTATACTGTCTGCTAACCTCTAAATATTAAAGATTTAGCATAGTTATAAATTCCAGGTCTTTTTAATCACCATCCAGGAATACTATAGCTATCGCAAAGCGGCATTAGCTGATCCCTAAACAAACAGTTATTTCAGAGATGCTCTTTGCAGGCAGACCATATGCTTAGGTTTTTTGGTTTTGGGTTTGTTTTTTTTTTTTTTTTTTTTTTTTTTTTTACTGAAGTGCATATTATGTATTCATTTTATGTATCTCTTATCTTTGCCTTGCCTCATGCTGGAAGGCTCTTTAAGGAAACAATCTAAAAAGCCCTTTATATAGTATGAACCAACAGCTCACTGTGAATTGCAGGATATGTATATATCTTTGGTTCATCTCCTGCACTGGATAACACGGGGGTATGGCTTTGTTCTCTTCGTAAACAGACTGCCCTTTCAAAAGGCACTTCATTGATAAGAAAAGTTGTTCCTATTTTTTTGAAATTTAAGAGGGCTGAAAAATGTTACATTTTCCGTGGCTGCTGTGCTCCTCTGTTGTCTGGGGGAAGAGCTGAAGATCAGCATGCCTATCTTGCACCTTATCTGTGGCTCCAGTGGAATGTGTTGCAAGGCAAAAGCAGAAATCTTGAATTTTGCAGTTGGAGAAAACAAGAGAATCACTCACAGATTGAGATAAAAGTGGCAGATGTGAAGAATAAAAAAGTCCACATCACATCTAGCCTTCTTCCTCAAGCCAGAGATTCCCTGTCAGACACGCTGCCTCAGACACTGATCTCATAGTATCACACAACTAAAGCAAAGATTGCATTTGGTTGCTGCTCAGATGGGAGACCTCATGGGTAAAAACCCACACTGGTGTAGAAGTAGAGTCACCAGGTGGCACTCTTCTTCCCAGAGCAGCTGTGGGCTGGGAAGAGTTCAAGGGAACACACATGCCACCGGGGCATGTGTGGTTTCAGTACGAAACCTGACCTCTCAGGGCAGAGGTCTGCATTAAAATATAGTCTTTAGTAAAACCTGTTTAAGAGGTGATCTTTCCAATTTCTGATTTCCGCAGCAGTTTGTAACTCCCCCAGTTATGTCAGTGCAATCATTAGTGGGGCTTGTATAAATTGCATCAAGCAGTGGTGCTCAGGTGGGAATGAGAGGGCAAGGCAGGAACAGCAGCTTAAAGAGATTTTGCAAACAGAGCTATTTCCCCCTCAGGGACTTGACGCTTACAGGTATAATCTTCATCACGTTTTGCAAGAAGTAGCAAGATCTAATGTGGATAGAATTGGTTGCAGTGTACCTTCTTTCCTTCTCCATAGAGAATATATTGAAGACTATAACATTTCACAGGAATGGTGAGATTCCATTTCCAAACATTTAATTAATTTCCTGAATTTAGATATCTCTAAGTAAGTGTCCATGTTGGAGCAAGGGACTTGACTCACTTCTTCACACAAAGGGACCTGATGCCAGTTGACGTGCCCTAGGTTATCTCTCCTGGGGGTCTGGGGGTCCTTCCATCATGCCCAGCAGCCCCATACATATGTCTTTGATACATTGCAGCACACTTATATGCACTTTTAAGGCAAAGCTGATGGATAAGGTGATTGGAGCACTTCTCTGGTATACAGGAACACTGGGCTCAATGTTATCTTAAGTCTTTGGAGATGGGAAATAAAACTCAGCCCCAAATAGCCGAAGAATTGAGAAAGGGCCACCTCACTGCTTCACTACCCCAGGCAGATCCTGCTGATGAGCAGCTCAGCATGGAGTCGCTTCATGCTCACCAGTGAGAAAATGTCAACAAAAGCAAAGCTGTGAAGGCTTTTTATCAGGGACTTTGCCTGGAAGAGATTTAAATGTGGCTCCAATTCTTAGTCTGAACATTCTTTCAGCAATTTATTCACTAATTGTTTATAGTAAAATCAAACACACAGGCACACAACTGACGCATTCCAAAAAGTGGTGTGTGTTACTATGTGCACACATATGTTTTCTCACTCTCTGCACTGGCAAATTCCTGATTTGTTCATGTAAAGTAAAAAAAAAAAAAAAACAAACAAAAAAAAACCCCCAAAAAACCAGGAGCGAGAGATGGCGAGTGGGGTGTGTGTATGTACTTTTACATCCCTTTCCTGCCATTCTCAAAGCCCCAGGTTCAGCATACTCAACAGAGAGATAGGGATAGACAGTGATTTGGTTGTAAACGCTCCAAGGTTAAGGAGGAAGCTCAACCAAGTCCCTAAGCTCTGGGCAATTGCTCCATCAGTAGAGCTCCAATAAGAATAAGAAATCATGACCACTGTCTTCAGGGTTCATATTTCAAACATCTCGATGTTGCCATGGCTTCTGGTTTTAGCTGAGATCAGAAAAGAACATCTTTTCTTCTTCAGTGCAATGAGTTGAATGAAATTACATGAAAGAGTTTCCTATGAGGCAATTATACTTGGCAGGATTTTCTGCAAAGGACCGTTTCTAATAACTTGAGCTGGCATTTTTCTCACGTCTGCTTAGTTTTATAGTAATTAATCTATTCTAAGTCCCCAAATACTGTGAGATTCTGGCTTAGGATTTTACTAAAATGCTGTGCAGGGGACAGCTGTACACTGAAGACAAATGCATTTGTCTTCAAATTAATGGAAAACAGATGAGAAACTTCTAAACTTTATGTATTGTCAATGTGAAGCCAAAGAGTCATTTAGCATCCAATTTTCCAAATGTTACTACTTGCACAATTAATCCCTAGGCTAATGTTACTAGAATGCTGACCATAATAATTATAGACCTGTACTACAGGTGAATCAACTAGGTGTACCAACTCATCTACCAGAAGGTACTCGTATGTCAGAGGAGGGATGCATCCTACCTCTAAGAAAAGTAATATTAATATTACTAATTTAATCTGCCTAACAGTGGTTAAAAATCTATTTTCAAGGTTTCCTTGAACAGATCTGTGAATGGGTTATATATTTGAGGACTAAAATTTGTAAGAATGTAAGTGACCTGCACATACAAAGCTAACTAGCTATCACTAGAATTGCATATCTAGTATTTTTTTTCATGTTGCAACAAACCAAAACTAGACTTCCAAGTTTCACAGCAAACTGTAATGTCATAACCTTGAGAAATATGCAAGGACTCAGCAATCAATCAACAGAATTATACTCTTCTTTTAATATAGCTCTCTCTCCTCCTTGACGATAGCAGAGAAGGGACAGTTTGGATTAGTGTTTAATCAGTAGATTCTCTGACTTGGTCTTGAAATGTCAGTTCTTAATCTTCTTTACCTTGAAAAATGAAGATATTGGGATTTGATGTAATAGCTTTGTCTGAGAGGTATAGTCCTTCTGTCAATATCTACCTCACAGAGAGGTTTGCTCATAACCCGAAGTGCCGTTCATTTCTACCGCCCAGGCAGCAGGCTCCACCTCATGTGACCCAACAGCAAATTCAGAATTTTTCTCTCTGCATTTTATTCAGCTTTAAACACATGAATTTGCAGCCATTTATTTTAAACCTGGGTTTCAAAAAAAGGCTAGCAATAAAGGACTAGTTGTGACAGTGGGTATATTTAGGAAAATTGTGTGAAGGAGTTATTAATGATGTCTATGCTAAAAGTTGTCAAATCATAAAGGTGAATTAAAACCCATGTTTTTAAGGTTCTATTAAAAAAAAGTATCCAAGCATTTTCCTCTCTGCCCCAATATGTCTTAATGTAGAGGAGGGCAGTTAAATACTTGATTTCATGGAGAAGGTGGTCACACAGGGACAGAGAGATCTGCCGATCTCTAATGTCTTTTCTGTGAGCTCTGTGGTGAAAGTGAGACACAGATGAAAAGTGAGTAGGTTGGTATAGTAAGTGATTATTCTTCACATCAACAGAGAAAGTAGTGGTTTCATGCATTTTGAATCCAAATGTTAGTGCCTCTGGCTGCTTTATAACTTGCTCATATCACAGTAATTCCTAAACTAATTTCCTAAAGGCTCATCTGCAATCTTAGCTGGCTGCTCTGTCACAGTGAACTTTTCAGGCTGGAGAAATGGCAGCAAGTATAGATCACTGATTTTTCATTTGATAACTTGGATCAGAGCTGGTGTTGTAGTGACTATGTCTTGCTAAGAAGGACTTACAAACAAATCCTGTCTTCCATGAATTCAAGCCAAACTAAGCCTTTGTCCCCAACTGTACTAACTGTAATTATCTGAAGTGTTTTTAAGTGTAACAGGAGTTAAAAGAGTGAGTGCCCTACCCAAATTCAAGTCACTGAAGTCAAGGAAAGATTCACAGATTACGTCCAGAGTGCAAGTGGCTATGTGAGCACCTAGCACAACCACGGTACTTCAGACATCCATCCATGCTGGCAGATGCCAGGGTGCCCTGCTGCCCCCTTCCATCCTCTGCACTTTGCTTTTGTCCCAGGGAATCAGACTAAGGGATTAAAGGTGGAGATAAGATGCACAGTATTTTGTCCTATTAGACTTTCTGGGTGAGAAGTACCTTGAAATCTCTTAGCGTGAATCTATCCCTAAAGATTTGGGCAGACTTTGTGGGTGGCTGTAGACCGGCACTGTAGGCCAAGTTTGAACAAACAACATAAAATCAGTGTAGGTAACTCAAATGAGATTATTTTGCATAATACTTAATAGCAAACAATGTCACCTGCATCTTACTTGTTATGGTATTACAAAAATGTTTTTCAAAGTTGAGTCTTCTTGATGTTTTTCTCATTCCCTTTACACTCTAGTAGACAGTTTTAAAATTATTTCAGATCAGAGTGCTTTGTGTTTTTCTTCACATGCTGATAGCAACAATGGGTTCAGATCCCACACCTAATTAATCTGGAGGTCATTGAACCTAGATAAAAATGTGAAATAGTTAAAAATCACATCCACTACTTACACTTAGCACATGTTAGGTAGAATGCACACACCTTCTTCTGTATTTGTTTATGTTTGTACATTCACCCAGGGTAAAACAGAAATGACCTCATTTTCTGCAGAACATTTCTGTACTTGAATTCTTCAGAGTAACCATTACCTCCCCTCACCTTCCCCTTTCTGTTAAGTATCATGCAAGCTTCAAGTATCAATGTCGTGGTAGTGAAGGAAGAACATGAGGAGACTCAACAACAGGTAGGACCTACTGCCACCAGCAGAGCCTAAGGTGACTGCAGAGAGAGCATGAAGGAGAACAGAGGATAAGGAATAGTAGAAACACATGGTCCTACTGCAGGGCTGTTACTGGGAGCATGAGGTGTCCAAAGACTGCAGTTAATAGATTAAGAAGTTAAAACTAGACAGCTCAGTAAGAACTATGCAGAATACCCCATCATGGGAACCTGGCTTCACCACATCCCTCTTCTGAGCATTGTATGGACTTTCTGACGTCCTGTCTGATGGTGGGATGCAGCAGCCAGTGACTGGAGGGGGTGGGCCATATCCTTTTGCTCACTTGGAGGGTTTGATCTGTGAGTGTCATGCAAGTGAACAAATTAGCAAGTAATTTTTGACTCCTGTAATTTCAGTTACTGTGTAAATGTGGTTTGTGAACTCCCAAAGCCAGGTCTTATGGCACACAAGAAAAGTAGTATTACCTTTAGATTGAGGCTGGAATCACTAATGTAGTGATTCAGTTATAAAGTATGGAGTAAACTTTTTAAACTAAACTCCAGATTGATTGAAGGTAGCCTTTCATACAAAACAAAGATACTTAATTGCTTCCAAGATGGCAGCCTTGAAAAGTAAAGCTCTCTCATGTTAGATCCTTATATCCTATTAAGTGGAGAAATTCTGTAACTAGTAATGATGCAATGTGGGAACATTCATTATTTTTTCTTGGCAAGGTACCAAAAAGAGGAATTTCAGACATTTTCAGATGAAAAAATCATAGAATCACAGAATCTTTGAGTATGGAAGGGCACTTCTGGAGATTGTCTTGTCCAACTCTTTGCTCAAGCAGGGTCAGCTACAGCAAATTGCTCAGGACTGTATCCAGTCAAGTTTTGAATATCTCCAAAGATGAAGACCTCATCACCTCTGGGAAACCTATTCCAGTGTTTGACCACCTTCACAGTAAAAAAGTGTTTTCTTGTGTTCAGATGCAATTTCATGTGTGTTCAGCTTGTGCCCATCACCTCTTGTCCCATCACTGGCCACCACTCAGAATCTGGCTCCCTCTTCTTTCTGTCCTACCAGGTATTTATACACACTGATAAGATCCCCCTAGAACTTTTATTCTCCAGGCTGAGCGGTCCCAGCTCTCTTAGCCTCTTTTCACATGTCGGATACTCCAGTCCCTTCATCATTTTCATGGGCCTTTGCTGGACTCATTCCAGTAGCTCCATGTCAGCCCAGAGCTGGACCCAGTACTCCAGATGTGTCTCACCAGTGCTGAGTAGAGAGGAAGGATCCCCTCCCTTGGCCTGCTGACTATGCTCTGCCTAATGCAGCCCAGGAGGCTGTTGGCCTCCTTTGCTGTGAAGGCACATTTCTGAACCATGGTCAGCCTGTTGTTCCCCAGGACCCCCAGGTCCTTCTCTGCAGTGCTGAGTCCTAGCCTGTCGTCCCCAGCCTGTACTGATGTCTGGGATTATTCCTCACCAGATGCAGGATTTTGTGTTTCCCCTTGTTGAGTTTCATGACATTCCTCTCAGTCCAGTTCTCCAGCCTGTCCAGGTCCCTTTGAATGGCAGCACACCCAACTGCTACGTTAAACACTTGTCTCAGTTTTGTATCATCTACAAAATTGCTGAGAATGCACTCTGTCCAAATATCCAGGTCATTAATGAAGGTATTAGACAATATTGGCCCCAGTATCATTCCCTGGGATACTCCACCTAAAAAAAAGTGTGTGCAAGGCACTAAGTGCACCAAGGAGGACCCCTGTTCCGCCATACATTTCCCTCAAGTCTGTAATACTGTTTTGGTTGTACTGAAATATAGTTTCAGCATAACTTCCCTAAAATTGGAAATCTCTGTCACTACGATGCTGTTATGTTATGGATGTTAACTGTATGTTTCCCATGTATTTATAGCTGACCTAATGCTATTGAATCCTAGCTAATTTTATATTTACTTTTTTTTTTTTTTTTTTTTTTTTTAACACAGATATAATTGTCAGGTCTGAAAATGGAAAATAAATTTTACCCAGTAGATTGGAAAGACCATTTTCTTTGTATGAATGACAGAATACCCCCATTGCAAGATTTGTAGGGTGAAGTGATACCTTTTTCTGGATTGACTGGAAAAATCTAGAGAAGGTATACAAGGCCCTAGCAGATCTGAAATGGAAGATGGGTGGTGGAATAGTTAGTATTGACCTTCAAAGGTAAATACAGACTGAGAACAATTGCTCTGAGTGCAATTGCACAATGTCAGCCAGTTAAGGAAAAGTTAGCTGGGATGCAGAGAAGCATGGGGAAAGAAATGAAGTTGTTAGAGTTCAGATCATATATACTGAGCCAATAATTTCCGTATATCACGTGTGAGATGCTTCTGCCAACTGAGAAAGTATCATTGATTTTACCCACACAGAGTAATGGCAGAAATGAGAGGAAGGATCATAAATCTCTACCAAAGCGAGCTCTGTTCATCACCTTTTTCTCCACTCTCCATCAAGGCAGGTAGAACAAGAGTCCTCAACAGAGAAAAAAGTGGGGCAAGAGTACTAAAAGAGACAGCACTGGGAAAAGGTGAAAGGGAGTTGGGTAGTTTGCCTACCAAGAGTAGATGTGGTGCTCTACATAACTGCAAACAATTTGCAAGCGCTAAACAAGTGAATAGTGGACTTTGCAGTGGATGCTGGCAGCAATTTTTCCTTTGTGCCATTCTCTCTGCTCCATGGTGGCTCTGTATGAGCAGTGAGAGGGAGTCAGAGATGCCACCTGCCTGCTGAGTGGGGATCATATTGACCCTCAGTCTCCAGGGAGCAAAAACTGGGGAATATTTGCTGCCTGCTGATAGCCACCTTGGGTATGCAATGCTATGGGCAAAGAGTGATGGGGCTGTAGATGTTGATGGCTGGCCATTGGAGAATCTGACCATCTTGTTTCCTCTGAAAGGAGCTTCCCCTACTATGGTAGTGATTGCTCTACAGCCACTCCATGACTCAAATCTCTGGGATAAAACATACTGCAAAGGCAGGAGAAGCTTGCACATTTGCTTTGATGATTGACAAGAGGGTGAAAAGTCAGAGAGAAGTAACCCAGTCTAATCTAGGGTATGTAGACTGGCACTGAAAGGATCATCTACAGATTAACAATGGAGAAGATTTCAGTATATTATTTCTCCTGTGCTATGTCTCCTTTGAATATTTTTACCCTCCATTAGCGTGTTGTTTGTCTTTATAATGCTTTTCTCCCTCATGGCTTCTCTATTGTGTAGGACTGGAGCTGGAACAACTGCCTGTTGCAAGGAGTTGGTTTCCATAGGGATCCCCCAGGGTTGGTGTGGTCTCACCCCACAGCTGTTCTCAGATGCAGAATACTTCCTGGGTCTCCTTGCTCAGGGAAAGAGAATGACTTTTCTCACCACGAGTGGATTGACTCACTTCACCAGACATTTCTCCTCTGGACTGCAGATCTTTGCTGACTTTCACTGACCTTATGATGGCGAAAGCTCTGGGGAACATTTCTTCAGCTATTTTTTTTGCTTCCAATAATCTGATGTGATCTTCTTGTATAAGAAAGTGAAGATTCTGCTTCCTGTTTTGGTTCCTCATAATTGTATTTGGACACTCATTTAAATGTCTCTGCAATTTATATTACACCTATCTGCTCAATGCTTAAAGATAAAAGACAATCCTTTCATACAGTCAATTTGTAATGGGGGGAGAATTTAGTAGCATCATGCAGGGGAGGGAGGATGAGAAAGGGCAGAAATAATTTCAGTGCCTGGGACAGGAACCTTAGTGTTACACATCTTTAAGATGGAGCAGGTGTTTTTATGAAGGTGCGATGAGAATGGGCAGAAAGAGAAAACACTGACAGGAACACAGAATGGGCACAATAATACTTGTGATAGCAGCCAGGAGAAAAAGGACAGATGGAAAAACAGAGTGCTGAGAAAATAAAGTGTACAAAACTATAAGAAAGGAGAGATACATTTCCCCATCCCTAAAATTTCACCCTATAGGTTATTCATTCTTTCTGTAAATATGGTGCTGTCAGGGTGCATTACTTCAGCGGTCACTTATATCCCTTAATGTCAGCCTCAGATAATCAGGCAGCAAAAGCCCAAAGCATGCAAACATTGAAGCTACTGTGAGAAGGAAAGTCATCCTGCCCCATTTTCACACCTTTCCTCACAAAGGACGCCTTGAGCAGGTGGGAAAATGGTGCCAAGCAGGGTGTGCAAAGGCAAAAAATCCACACTGGCAGCATGAGGACATCAGATGAGGTCTCTACACTTGTGCTAGAGAAAGGGCCCAAGCCTGCACATCCTGCCAGAGGTTGTCTGAGTGTGGTGCAGACAGAAAGACTGTTCCCAAGTACTGGCAGCAGCTCTCAAGGACAGAAACACAAGTTCCTTGGGCATTTTTCACACCCAAATCAGAGGCAAGTATCTTAAGCAAGCTCTATGTGTAGATGGTGGGGTAACTCTTTCCCAAACCCAAGTCTGAGAACACCCTGATATACATGAGGATATCAGAGGCAATCCCCAAGATGTTGGCAGGAAGGTAGTAATGACTGCACCCCATAGGACCTTTCCTAGTGGCTCTGGACATCCACCATGGGACCACCTCAGCTCATCAGCTCCTCTGCTTGCCATAGGAGAACACAAAAAATGTGAACAAGTGATACTGCAGCACATCGACTGATGTTCCTACTGCTGCTAATAGTGATGGAGCTGAATGAGCAGATGAAACAACTTAAAATATGATGGGTTAGAGAGCCCTGAGTAAATACTCCCCAAAATACTGCTATTTTAAGGATGATATAAGGGGTTTTACTCAGATAAGTATTCTCATATATTAAAATGGGATTCCTCATGTGAATATATCAGGTCTTATGCAATGTTGTTTTTTTTTTTTTTTTCTTTTATAAAGTTTTAATGTGACTATTGTTGTCTTTTGTTACAAAGATAAACAGATTTTTACTGTGGTATTCCATATTGTTACCTCTTTCTAGATAGGTTTTATAAATAATGATTTACATAGATAATGTTTTTGATAATTTTTTTACCTAAGGCTTTACCTAATAAAGACTCCAGACTGCACAGCGCAATATTAATATTGTATCTGACTCATCTGAATCCCAGTCATTACAATTAAGTAATTGATGGCTTTCGGGAAATTAATTGATAGTCTCAGACTTGCTCCTGCTGGACAGTTATCACCACTGTACAAATGAAATCATTATCCTGTTGCTTTACAAGCTCAGGAGAGAATGAAAAGGATAGGTAAAGTAGCTGAACTACACCTTGTCTTTTAAACAAGGTGGCAGCTAATTAACATGATGCTGTGGTGGTAACTTTTATTCCCAATGCCCCTGCATGACTTCTTCAGGGTGAAAAATAGAACTCCTAAGGTCTCTGAAGCTTTCTTATAAGTGAAATTACAAATACAAAAACTCCAGACAAGTTCCTGTAATTCCTACATAAAGCTGCTAGTTTTACTGTCAGGATTTTATTCCAAATATTTTCTAAAAGCTTTACTAATGACTGGAAAATGAGCCCTTACTTAAAAGCAACCTGACCCTTGAAAACCAATGAGATAGTTAAACGAAAGCAAAATAACAATATGCAAGAATGCAGCATTAATTAAATAACTTATCTGGGAGGAAAGATATCTTAAGATGTTTTTCATCAGCTCAGAACTATTTAAGAAAATAGAATTCTACTAAAAAGAGTTCATCTGTTTTCAGTACCTAAAGACAAAGATATATATTATATGAGTGAAAGATCGGGAGATGCCTTAAGATACCATCTACTCTATCAGCCGCTTGAAAGGCAAGATCAAGTTGTATCACTCTTGACCACTGTTTGTCCAGCCTGTTCTTGAAACTGTGCGATGATGGAGATACCATTTATCCATTCAATAGTACATCTCAGTGTTTAATTAACTTTGCCTTTCTCATTTTTCCTCATGTCTGCCCAGACTCTTCTATGCATCAGTTTAAGTCATGTCTTGTCTTACTGACTTTTTACTGATTTAGGAAGCAATTTGTTTCCTTCTTCTTTGTACCAGCTTTTCAATTACTTTTATATTTTTCTCATATACCTTGTTCAACATTCTTTTTCTAGTGCCAAGATACCTGAGTTCCTTGAAGGTCATGTTTTCAAGACTTCTGAAAGCTTTTGCTGCTTTCCTCTGAATTCTGCCCTTAAAACCTTACTAAAGTTAATTTATATGATAACCACTTCTTCCTTTTTTACCCCACAAAACTTCTTCCTGTGATAGCACACTTGATTTGCTTGGCAGGATTTATCCTTGACAAACTCATTGCCTCAGTCATAATGCATGTACTTATTATTTACAGGGCAAGAGATCCAACTTTTCAGCTTTCTTCTCTCTAAAGTATAAACCAAATGTGAAGATTCTGATTAAATCATAATGATTAATTATTGTTATTTTTTTTCATCCTTATTATTATGGCAGTCTTCAAGAAACTGAGGAAATGAGAATATGGCATGGCACGAGGGGTTTAAACATTCTTCTGAGACCTGTCAATAAATCAGTCAACTCAAGTATACAGTATGTGCGTCATTCAAACCTGTAACAATTCCTGAAGTCTCATCTGTTTCTGGTGAGTTTGTTTTAGGAGAGATAGTGGCAGTAGCATGAGACACAAAGGATCTGAGCATCTGTGTCAAGCAAAAGTCAAACAGAACTCAGTTCTGTCTGGTCACTGCAAGGCAAAAACTTATTTGTATCCCAATGTCCCTTTGCTCAGCATGGCATTCATGAATCATCAGATAGCCAGTGGGGATCAGCAACAGCGTGGAACCACGTAACCAGATACTGATAAAGCATGCCAAGCAATAGAATAATGAAACAAATTGGTGTTATTCATAATAGCTCATGAATTACCTGGAAACTCATAATACAAGTAAGACAAGGATTATCCAAGCATCCTGTCATTTAAGTTTCACACAGTAGTTTCTCCTCCAAAGATTGTTTTCCCATTGGGAAACTGTTCTCATGGGTTATTATAAAACCACCTCCCTTGCCTTTCACAGCCTTTCTGCTTCCATACATTTTCATAGCCTTCTTCCCAGATGTCTCTCCTGACTGTGTGAGTAGGAAAAATAGAGCAACAATAAAGCCAGCAAAGCTTCTTGCTCCCCCATGAAAAACAAAGAACAACAGATGTAGAAGATCCCTCTCACTTCCCTGCAGAATAAAACTAACAAGCACGAAGTTACATGATGGACCGCTCTCCTCGGTTCCTCTTAAGAAAATAAAATACACAAAACATTAGGAATAAAGTCCTGCTTTGTCGCTTAATACATTCTCAAAAGCATGTATTGTTGCTAAGAATCATATAGAGTAAAAGTAATATGGCAGTAAACAGCCCTTATGGGTTTTGGCACAATTTCATCCTTGAGAAGTCTCCTTCGGGGGGCCCCAAGCAGACATTCATGAAAAGAATAGGACTGCTGGAGACAGAATATCACATCTGTTGCAGAGTTTATACCCTGTATAGCACGAAAACGGAAATATGCAGCACAAATGTAGAAGTTTCATGTGGGATTTAGGGGAAGAGGGAATTCAGGTGTTACTTCAGGCCTCCTGTGGATGCCTGTTGGCTGGCAGTCATGTATTCCTGCAGAGCAGGAACATCAAGCTCTGAGATTTACCTATGCAAGTAAAATCCTGGCTTGATGTAGAAATAAGGATTTTGCTGCAGTGGTGAAATGAGGCCCCTGTAATCCTCATCTCCCCTTTCACCAGACCACCACTAGATTAATTCTGATGTCTTTTGCTGACAGGTTTACAAATTACCCCATTAGTTCCTGTGAGTCTGCATCCTTCCACTCAGTGTGTGAGAACAAATAAGCAAAGACAAAAATCACAACAGGATGGAATTCCCACACTAAGTATTTGTCAGGCAACACAATGGTATGGCATAAGGAATTCATAGAACAGCAACAAAAAAAGTCTAGGTCAAAATAATTATGGTTGATTTATGGCAGCCACAGAAAGGAGTATCTGTTTTGATTAGTTATTGGAAATATATATTGATCAGTCTTATAATCACATTTTCCTGGAGCTCATAGGCTCAATCTTTACCTACAAGCACTCATTGCATGTTGTGCTACTGCTAAATTGCCATTAAAATTTTGTCATCTTTTTTGTAATTGTCTTACACTGTTATGATTGTGCTAACAAAGTCCAGTTTTATATGAACAAGTACTGTTGTAAAACGTATATATTATAGAAATGTATAATAAAATGTAAACATTAGCTATAACTCTGCATGTGTTTTCAAGGTGAAAAAAAATCGAACCTTTTCCTTTATAGATATATTTAAATGCTATGTATTTATTGAGTACCTACTAATCTTACCACTTCTAGATGAGCAAACCTGTTTTTGGGAAGGCAATGCTGCACAACTGTTTTTAAAGCTAGAAACTCAACAAGGCTTCACAAAGTCTTATAACCCAGATTTGTGGGAGATGATAGTTTTCTGTCATATGTTTTATAAAGCCCATCTCCTTATTGCCCATGGTGTGCCAAGTTTACAGCTTAGCTTAAAGTGTGATATTCTCCGCAAAACAATGTGCACAGATCTCAGTTCATTTTTTGTTTGATTTTCTCTGTTCTTCCAAACATGAATGCTTAAAGTCCATAGTTAAGTGCCTGAAGGATTTGTTTTCATTAGCATGATCAGCAGCTCCTGTGCACGTCTGTGAGGTATTTTGACACTTTTGAAATACAGAGATCAATTTTTGGAGCCTAAACATGGCATTTTTTTGAGGTTACATACTTGGACTGTAAGCCTGAAAGTTAAAATTGGTGAAATAGGATGCCTACATTTAAAAAAATTACTTTGTAGGCATCTTAGAAAGTATGTGGAAGGCAGAATTTCAGAAGGACACTACTAATGCTGCACAAATTATATAGGAATGACAGAGTAGATATTTCCACTGGGAAAGAGGCTGAATAAATTACAGAAAGTATCAGACAATATAAATGAAACGAGATGATGTAAAAAGTTGTACGATGGGATTCCTTGGGTGGAAATTCCACACCAAAATGGGCAGAGCAGAACATGACAGCCATGTGAATGACAGCCCATGTAACCATTGGTGCCAGCGACTGCGGAGAGCCAGTGACCATGGAATGCTACCTACCACAGAGTCATCTAGATGGAACTGGTCTTTGGAAGTTAAGTATGCAAACACCATTAGATGTACTCCTTAGAGCACACTGTCCTGCCTGTAGAAAAGCAGCTCCTGATTTAATCTTGGACAATGTGCAGGGACTGGTTTAAGACATAATTATCAGCCACCTGTAACAGTGTAGTCAGATTCAATATCCGGGTAAATGAAAAAAACCCAAATTGGCATGGTAGTAAAGCTACCCAAAAGTGAGCAGATGATTAACTAAAAAGAGGCTAAAAGCATAAAAATATTGCAGACAGCACAGAGACTGAAGGCTCAGGCTAATTTTTTTGTATCAGAGTTAATGTGCATCACAAATCAATGTTTTAGGTTCAGAGAAATGTATCATAAATCAGAAAGGACTTGAAGAGGATCTTCTAAAACGAAAAAGACTATGCTAAAAGAAGCAAAAGAAGGCGGATCTTGAAAGTAAGAAGACATCTTTAAAAGTCTGCTCAAATGAGGAAAGTAGAAATAGACATAAACTCAGGGAAGTTAAAAGTTAATTCACAGCAAGGCAAGCCAAAAAAGATTTTTATGAGAAAATTGCTAAAAGCATTTAAACTAGCCATAAAAAGAAGACTTTAAAAAACACATAGGAAGTAGGAAGCCTGCCAGAGAGTCCATGGGGCTGATAAATGGTGTATGCATGGAAGGATTACTGAAGGACAGTACCAGACAAATATGAAGGGATAAAAATGGTACTAATTTGCTTAAAATAAGTCTAAGAATGCTCTAGAGAACTACACATTAGAAAGGAAGATATCTGTCAGATTGGTAAAAATAACAGCAAAGAATAAAAATGAATGGACACACAAATAAATATTAATATAATAATGATGAGTATATTAGAATTTTGTAGAAGAAAGTAATACCTTACAAAATCTTTAGTTTTGAAAGGCTCAAGAGTGCAGTAGAAAAGAGGGTCTGGTTTATTTAGTGTACACAAATTTTGAAAAAGCTTTGACAAGGTCTGTCAGCAGATGCTCTTAAAGAAATGAAACAATCAGAGAATGAAAAAGGAAGGTGCTCTCATGAATTAATAACTGCTTAAACACCAGAAATCAACAAAAATAAATGGATAGTTTTCAGAGCAGAAGGTAAGGTTGAACAAGAGGTCCCACTCTGATCTGTGCCACTCAACATTTTTATAAATGATCAGGAAACCAGCATGAATGAAGAGGTGACAAAATCTGATGACGGTATAAAATTCTTAAACATAATGAAAATTATTGCTGCTTATGAAGATCTGCTGAAGACTTGCAATATTGAGATTTGTAAAGATACAATGGCAGATTATAGGACTGTGCAAAGAGTCTGATAAGAATAGCAGTTAGTCCTATTAGTGGTTTCTTCTTGTTACTTTGTCACCTAGTTAAATTATCTTGATCTAAAATGGAAGATGAATCAGACTGAAGACATATGGGGCTCTTCATGGATGAAAACTCTGGCAGAACATTACTAGTCTTTTCTGTGTTCCCTGCCTGCATTGTGTTAACACTTTCACTCAGTGGAGCAGTGTGGAAATCAACCAAGAAAAGGATATTTTCATGCTTTCCAGTATCAACAATTAGACTCCCAATCAATTTGTTTTGATCTAAAAAAAAGTCCCAAATGATTATGGTGAATAATAGAAAACCTCTCCCAAGAATTAGTTTCATCTACTGGTAAATTATTTAAAGAGGAAGAGCAAGTTTTTTTTGTCACTTAGTATTTGGCAAACATTTTCCACCTTGCCTTACATGGATCTGAATCTCCCTTTTGAGGATTAAGACACTGTAGGGATAAGTTTGTGCATTATTGCATTTCATATTCATTATGTAATAAATTTCATCTGTATGCATCCTCAACAGAGATTGAATTTTAAATGTCAAATGGATCCACCAAGGGCACAAGGAACTGGAATAGTCATTCAAAATGCTTTTGGAATCTATTAATGCAAAAATATATGAATGCAGTAAAAACATCATTAAAGTGCTCCTACAATGACGATTCTCTTGAGACATCTGTTCCCAAAGTAGGTGGAGGGGTCCTGCATTTGATAGTCATCTGGGCTGGATTTTACTGTTTTTTCTTGAAAGCATCAGTTTGCAAGCCCTCATGTATGAATTTTCTCTCTTTGTAGCCAGATGGGAAGAATTTCCTTGCCTTTCTCAAAACTCACTGACCCTGGAATGTAATACCTGTGGGTTGGAGTATCTGTCAGCCCCCTTAGGTCAGTATAAATGCTACTTTACTAAGCATAAATCTCAGCACCTTTAAGCAGGAAAGTGTCTGTCTGCGGGGACTATTACTAAGAGGTCATCTGTCAAAACCTCTCTCTTACAAAACCTTTGACATCACCGATACCCTGCAAAATGCTTTTGCTTTGCAGATGGGAGAAGCATACCAAAACTGTAGACTTGATTGTCATGGAAAATTAACAGAAAAAAGCATATACATTTCTTTTTCATAATGTATAGACAAATGTGTATCATTTTCTCAAACAGCAACAAAACTTGTTTAGCACATCCACAGCAGCAGGGAGTTTGACTAGGAAGGTTTAATAACTTTATGGTATCAGCAAGACATAAACCATATTTAGTGTAGCAGAGACTTTCAGTCAAAAGAAAAGAAAATAGAATATTTTTTTTCAAAGTGCAATAACCAGTAACATGGTTACTAGGTCTCATCCTATACAAAGGCAGAGCCATCTCCATGAAGAGGCCGGCAATCCTCAAATGCTTTTAAGCAGCTGGTGGCATAGACCTGTTCAGGCATTCAGCAAAACCCGTGGCCTTGGTATATTCTGCCCTCATTGTGAATGTATACGTGTGCTGCAGAGTGGAGGTCTGCACTGGAGAGTTCAGAACAACTTTGCATCTGGAATTTAGCAAGGCTAAAAACCAGAGTTCCCCTAGAAGTCAATAAAGCAAAATTCATTACATTCCTTCGTCTCTGTCTGAACAGCACTTACCCTGTTAACACCCAAAGCTGTGCTGACTCTCAGAGACGCAGTTTATCCTATGCAAGGTATGAGGACTTTGGAGAAGCAGATTTGCAATGTTTTGGCTTCCCAGATGGAAAAAATATATGCCCATTTCTTTCATTAATGGGCATAATTCATTACATCTCCATTACATGAAAGCAAACTTTGGGTGATATTAAGCTTTCAATTGCAATGAAATTACATTTCAAACAATGTTGGTGTTACCAGTGGTATGGATTCGTAATTTATTGTCTTTTCCAATGTAAGACCTATGAGGCATCAGACTGGGTGCCAGGATAAATACAAACAGAAGTAGTAAGGCTCAAGAGCTATGAATTCTAGAATACAACAGGATTTTCCATGTCAGAAAGCAGGAATGAATTCTTCAGAAAGAAGAAAGTTACTTTGTCAGACATTGTTCCTTTAAAACCTTAGTTAAAGCAGTTGATCTACCCAGCATTCAGACAGACTTGTGAAAACCTTAGCTAAACAGAGACCACTGGAATGGGAAATTTTACTTGATGAAATAAAAGGTCTACTTCTTTTTTTGGTGTTTCGTGTTTTTCTTTTTTTTTTTTTTTTTTTCTCCTTAAAAGTGAGATATCTTCAGCCATTTTCTTTAGTAACAAGAATGTTGGTTGGGGCTTTGAGTAACCAGGTCTAGTGGGAGGTGTCCCTGCCCATGGCAGGGGGATTGGAACTAAATGGTCTTTAATGTCTCTTCTGACAAAAACCATTCTGTGATTCTATGATTCTACAAGTCTATGATTCTATGAATGTATAAACATGTACCTCCACAGTGTATTTGGGAACTCAGGGTGCATAAAACTGTGCAAATCAGCTTTTCTCACAGAGGTCAGGTGTTGAGAAACTCATCTCTTTGGTGAGTATGTATAATATAATGTAATGGTGTTAATACTGAAATTACTCACTTCCAAAATGTAGAGTGGTGTTTTCCTTTCAAAGGGAAACTCTCCAGCCTTCTTTCAATCACCAGTTCCATTAGATATTCCTCTGTTCAGATATTCCTCTGACCCACGTGGCCCAATAAGAAGCATGTACAGAGATAACGAAAAATAATTTTCTCTAGATCTGTGGGCCATTGCCTTATATATCTAGATGTTAGTATAGGTTTTTTAGGTTTGTGGAGGGAGTGGGGTTTGTGTGTTTCTGCTTGAAATTATCATTGTAAGAGAGGAACTAATGGTGCCCCATTGGTAGAAGTCAGTGAGCACTCAGCAGCTCTGTAAATAACTACCTATTACCTTTGGCTTTTTTTTTTTTAAGCCCCCATACCACTCCGCTAGCAGCCTTAACTGTGTTAAAACCAGGAAGATTTTGTGCTGGACTGACACTGTAGAAGTCTTTCCATCCTTCTGAATGCCAGGTGTATTCTCAAACCTTTGCACATACAAATTAGCCTTAGCAATATCGTAAGATCTTTTTGCAACTTTTATCAGCTCTACCGTCAAACAGCCATGGAGCCGCTGACCCTATCTAGGAAACTGCTGCAAAAACCATGCTCATGAGCCCCTGAAAAGGGTGGTGTGAGGACCCTGACTGTCAGCAGTGTACACTTTTAAATGTCAGTAACGTTTTGAGCTGGTACTCTGGAAAACTGGCCACCCTATAGTGCCTTGACTTGTGGTAAGGTGTCAGTCCTGGTACGTGACAGCAGCAGCTGAGCTGTGCTTAGGTGTGGTTTCTGCGCTAGTTTTGTTAGCACCTTGGAAACAGAGCCAGAAGTTGTCACCTGACAGCTATTATATTTTTCAAAAATCTCCTGTAAAGAGAGAGGCTCCACACTGACGGTGCCGGTTCATACCATGGACGGCCTATATTTTCTGGTCAGGAGGTTTAGTGTCGAGCAGTTTGAACAGTAGTGAGTGGTGTGCCTTTGCATTTTCATCAATGGAAAAGAAGTGGCCTTCACCCTTGTGTTGTCCTAGACTTCGAGCTCTCAGCAGCTGGAGCAGTCTCTGCATGATTTCTATGTACATGACTCAGCATAAATGCTCTGCAACAGCTAGAACAGTTACTAAAAAGGACAGAAACGGGCTAAATTCCCGCTCCTTGTCATGCAGAATATAATCTGGCTTTGCTGATTTAGCGCCTTTTAGAAGTGTTGACTATTGAGTCTTTATTGAGCACTGGACTAGGCTCCCTGCTTCATTTGCTGTAATTTTGCCCCTCTTTCTTGTAACCCAGTGTTGCGGGGACTTAAGGATTTTAGGAATGTTACTTGTTCAAGGACCTCCAGGCTAAACTCACCTCACCACACCACCAAATAGCTGTACCCAGATCCATTGAGAGGCATTGTTATTTAACAGCGGAGGTATAAACAAGGTGGGAATGATAAAGGTATCTTTGCCAAACTGGACAGTTTGAGTGGGATTTACTCATAGAGAGTGTGACCTCTCATCCTCCTAACTTCTTGTGTTTTCTCAGGGGGTGAGCTCTGCACACGCCTAAGTAGACTCAGTTTGGTTCCAAAGGGGAATCAGAAAGGTTTTGCATTTTATACAGAGTCTAATTCTTGATACGTGGAAGAATTTCTAAATATCCCAAACATCCCTGAAAGGAAAAGAAGCAATCTGAATTTGTCTTCTGTCAGAATGTCAGAGAATAAGGGAGAGACTCAGTGCCTATATTTTCCTACCTCTGACTCCCTGATCTATTGAGAAGGTTAGTGATATAACCTGAAGCATCACCTTAGAAAGAAGGCATAGGTGGAGATTAAAATCAGGATATTGTTATGATTAAACTGACAACAACAAGAAATCTAAAAAGAGACTCTGAGAAAACAATTTTGAAGATTAATTGGTAAGAAGAGAGTGTTATTTCATAAGCTTCCAAAAAAAACAACCCTCCAGAAGATGTTGAAAATAGAAACATATGAGTTTTGAGATTACCATTTCCAGCTGAGCGAATACCTAAGGAGAAAAAATTTGAAAGTTGTTGCCTGAAAGGTTTTCAGTTATTTGTGAAGGTTAAAAAAGGAATTGAGATTCTGCGTAAGGCTACGGGCTCTGCTGCTCAGAAAGCCTCTTTGTAATGAGACTTCTGAATGCTCTGTTTGCAATGCCGAGGAAATTATCTTCAGTGTGAAAGCAGGACATTCAGGATCCTTGTGAACTGGTGAATAAGACTGAATTAGGGAATTGATTGGGAGGAAGAAACACCTTAGTTTGAGGGCCCAGTTTTTTTCCAGATTTATAACTATTCAGAGCTTGAAAAACCTTTTATTTTTCCTTGAGCAGGATGCAAAAATGTTGTGAAAGAGGTTGTTGTTTCACTCCCAAACTGGGCATGCAGCAGCTGAAATGACCTTATAAATTGGGCTATGTCATACCACCACTTCAAAGAGATACACCAATACTTTTGTGCGTGTCAAGTATTAGGACAGGTTGCAACCAAGACCTAATGTTCTCACACTGGTACTTCTGAATTTGCATGTGTCTAGGTGGCCAGTGAGATCACTGCTGTCACATGAAAAACAGGTCATTAAGCATGATTAAGATTTATGCAGGATTTATTCTGCCACCTCTGCTCACACTATGTCATACTTTGCTAGGCACATGTTTTACTGAAGCCCCTCTTGTAAGAAACCTAAAATCCCTTTTGTCAGTTGACTTGCATGAAGAGCTTGTGGGACATAATATTATTCAATAGGAGTAAGTGTGGCAGAATCTGTCCCTTGTTTTGAGGACACTGTGTCCCTTTTCTTCTTTTTTTTTTTTTTTTTTCCTTTTGGAAAACTCAATAGAATAACCAGGAAAATAACCGAGTCTGATAATGATCAGCCTGGTGAGTGATTGAGACATCAGCTCACTAATTAGACCTCCTTACACTTGTTTGTGTTTTGTTCCTGTGCTCACCGTTCTGCAAAGTGTTTGATATATACTGTAGAATGGAAGAATGAAATGGTATATAGTGGCCAGGATTACCATTATGGGTAATCAAATAACACTGAGACCTGTAGCAGTAATTATCTCTTCAAAAGCCACCTTTCCCTGATAATTAAGGGCCCATTGGAGTCAGTGTCATTACTCTTACTGATATCTATAAGAACAAAGCGGGCCCCTTATTTTCTTGTCTATTAACTGGAGGCTACCTTTCCCACCCTGTCCCAGCTGCACGAAGATGCAGAAGTGTGTGAGGAACACTGAAGAGAAAAAATAAGGCCAAGAAACTGGTTGTGATGCCTTAATTCAAAGCAAATAAGCCAATTAATCTGGCAGAGTGGAATAAGGACAACCCTATTTTGTAACACAGGAAGAAGTAGTCTTACAAAATTTACAGCATGACTAGCAGAAGTGTAAGTCAGCTCCACTTTCTTTCATCCATATGCTGCATACAGGATTCCCGGGGCTTTTCACTGGTATTTGAGGTGTGTGGAAGGAGATAAAATACCTTTTTACTGATTCCTGCCAATGCAGTATTTTTCTGTGCAGAAAACTTTTTTCAATGTTTCATCTTTCCTTTGTTTGTTATAACATTGATAGATTCATAGTCTTTTTTTTTTTTTTTAAATTAGTTTTCATGGACAGTTGTAAGAGCGTCTGACTATGTCCTGGTTGGATAAGAAGAAACATATCAAGCTACTCATCCAGAGTGTAGTTATATCATATGGTGAATACTTCACAATAACAAAAGCTGGGCTTATTCTTCCTCATTCTTGTGCCTTACTTGGGTGCTGCTTTAGTTTCTCCTTTTCGAGCTTCTCAGAGCAGTTAGCAGATTGTTGCTTAAATAGCAACCCTTGAGATCTGAGGCATGGAGCCATCATCAACAGCTGCCATCAAAACTTGCTTTTTCCTTGCAGTGGGCAGCTTGGTCTTTCTGTCAATCCCACAGCCTCTCTGACCCAGAGACTCCCTCCTGCGCAGCAGTGTTCCTATTCTAGTAAGGAGATCCTTCACCTCACACTGCTGTCCCGCTTCCTAAGCTTGCTGCCCTCCTGGTCTCATTCACTTTGCACCCTCCCTCCTATTCAGCTCTTGATTGCCTCTGCTGCTTCCATAGCTTGTGCTGAGGTGCTGCCATGTGGAAAAAAAAGACATGTCTTGTGGCTGTCTCTCCCCCTTGTCCCTGACTGGCACAGTGCAGTTACAAAGTGCAATTGAGGCTGCAAAGATGGTTGTCCAGGGATGTGTGGGTGCCCGATGCCATGTCAGAAGGTGTGGCATGAAATGTCTGACCCTGACTCCCATTTTCCACCAACTCTAATATCCAGAGCTTTCCAGCAGCAGAGGAGTGACAGCTGAGCTTCTTCTCCTTTCCATAGAATCATAGAATGTGTTGGGTTGGAAGGGACCTTTAAAGGCCATCTAGTCCAACCCCCCTGCAGTAAGCAGGGACATCTTCAACTAGATCAGGTTGCTCAGAGCCTCATCAAGCCTGGCCTTGAATGTCTCCAGGGATGGGGCCTCCACCACCTCTCTGGGCAACCTGTGCCAGTGCCTCACCACCCTCATTGTAAAGAACTTCTTCCTAATGTCTAATCAAAACCTACCCTGCTCTACTTTAAAACCATTGCCCCTCGTCCTATCGCTACATACCCTTGCAAACAACCCCAACTCTCTCAGCCTGTCTTCATAGGAGAGGTGCTCCAGCCCTTTGATCATCTTCATGGCACTCCTCTGGACCCGCTCCAACAGGTCCATGTCCTTCTTGGGCTGAGGATTCCAGAGCTGGACACAATACTCCAGGTGGGGTCTCAGGAGAGCAGAGGAGAGGGGCAGAATCCCCTCTCTGGATCTGCTGACCACGGTTCTTTTGATGCAGCCCAGGATGCAATTGGCCTCTGGGCTGCAAGCGTACATTGTTGGCTCATGTCCAGCTTTTCATCCACCAGTACCCACAAGTCCTTTTCTGCAGGGCTGCTCTCTATCACACCATCCCCCAGCCTGTATTGATAATGAGGGTTGTCCCGACCCAAGTGCAGGACCTTGTTCTTGGCCTTGTTGCACTTCATGAGGTTTGCTCGGGTCCACCTCTGTAGCTCATCCAGGTCCCTCTGGATGACATTCCGTCCCTCTGGCATGTCAACTGCATCACCCAGCTTGGTGTCATCTGCAAATTTGCTGAGGGTGCACTTGATCCCACTGTCTAAATCATTGATGAAGACATTGAACAGCACCGGTCCCAGTACAGAAGTGCCTGGGCTTTCCAAGCCCTGTTCCTGTACCTGTGGGAGTGGGAGGCTGGGTTCGGCAGGGAACCACTGCAAAATTCCCGCCTATGTACCTGCTGTGGTGGTGGGAACAACAGGGGATTTAGCTGCTATAGCTGCACAAGATAAAAAGGAACAAAGCCAGAACCCCTACTCTGCCAGAAAAATGGCAAAGAAACAGCTTTATTTACCGCTTTGAGCCCATGCCATCCCTGTAATTCACTTCTAATATAACACAAATATCCTCATGGGCTTGTGAATCAACCTTGCCCTTATTTTAATATGGGCATTTGTATTTATACGTGAGTGGTATAAACTGCCCTTGAATGTGATGGCTGAAGGAGTTGTGAGGTTTTCTTGCTCTTTGTTAAATCCACTTTTGTACGGAACACTTGCTGCTATTTTAATACATCTATAACCATTTGTTTTTTAGAGCATTTGCCTGCAAATTCCTTTTTAATATTGTGCTGAATTCAGCTTGATACCAGGCAGAGCCCTTGCCATTTGGCAGGAGAGGCTAATTTTATGATTGTATATTAGACTTATGACGTGAGTAAAATTTGCTACTGCTACTGCCATAATCTCCTTCAAATCAGCAAAAGTATCTCAGGTGTGCATTGTGAATTGTCCTATTAATAAGACCTTATTGCAGTTGAGTCCCTGCAAATCAAAAGGTTATCAATAGGAGAAAAAAGGAAGTATAAGAAATGAATATTCTTAAGTAAACTTAAGGGGTTATAAGGATTATTATTATGAGGGTTATTATTAAGAAGCCCTCACTAAGAAAACGGACCATACGTTTGTCAAATAAATGATTTTTTTTCTAAGTTAAGAAGCCCTTATTAAAAATAAGAAGACAGACAGCAAGACGGGTACTCCTCTTTCCCCGTGAAGAGAGTTTAGCTTTTGACTATCACTTTTCAAATCCAGTTGCCATCACCATGCCAAAAAACCAGAATCCTCCTCTGAATACGTTAATGAAAAAGCTATGACAAATGCAGAGTCTGGCAACGAGGTGCAGCGACTGACATACTTGTCTGCTGACCTGGTGCTGTGTCTGCTCCCAGATATGTCACTCACTTTCACCCTGTGAACACTGTTGGCTTATGAAAGGTATCAGGTTTTTAGGTTTCTCCTCCAGATGCTTGTTAGAACCACAGAATAACTTAGGATGGAAGGGACCTCTCTAGAGGTCCTGCTCAAAGCAGCGCCTATGCTGAAGTCAGGTACAGGTTAAATCACATTGCTCAAGGCCTTCACCAGTCCAGCTCTGAATATCTTGAAGGAAAAGGTCTCACAGACTTTGTGGTAGAACGTGTTCTAGAGTTTGACTACCCTTCCTGTTACAAGAAGATTTTTTTCCTAACATCTAATCAGAATTCCCCTTGTTGCGAGGGTTGTCTCTTGTTTCACATCTTTGTCACTATGCATCTTCAAGAAGAGTGTGGTTCTGTCTTTTCCCTAGCCTCCCATTAGCTGGTTGAAGACAGTAATAAGATCCACCCTTAGCCTTCTCATCTTAAGACTGAGCAAAGACAGTTCTCTCAAGGCCTCCTACATGTTTCTATAGGCAATAGCATAAAAAACTTGGAGTTTTGGAAAGATGGGAAAGGATTAATAGGCTGTCTCATATTAGATCGAATATATGCTTAAGAAATATTTGTTCAGGAACTATAAATGTCAATATATGTGGACTGCAGGTTCAATTTTGCGTTTGTCAAAGGTCTGAGAAAGAGAGAAGGGTTCTTATTTTAAGCACATTTAGCTATGTAACCCTACCTGAAATACCGATTTTCGTGTCTCCTAGTGTGTCCTCATGCCTTCCAGTTGCAAAGACAAGGGAGGGTTTATAAAACACGTTAGTAGTAGTCTTCTCTCAGCAGCTTTTCACCACATAGAAGTATCCAAATCACCTCCTCTTCTTTTTTCTTCTCAAAAACCCTTCACAGACATCTTTCTTCTGCAGAAGTGCTTGGGTGTGTACGCAGTGTAGTAGCTGATGTTTACCACTGTGACAAAACAGATGATTTTGCCTCCTTGGCATCTGTTACAAGGCTATCGCTCCTCACAATCACAGTGTTTTATATTGCAATATTGCATTGCAAGCAGATATCTATTTTGATCTTCATGCACAAGTTAGAATATTTTTAACTCTATGTATTTAAAAATATTCCACACAAGTGAATATCTATGTTTTGAATTTTTTCCCTCCCAGGCATCAGTCTACATATTGTAAACGTGACCTCATTTTCCTGTTTTTCATGCTTTTTGTTTCTTTCTCCCTCCATTTCATTATTGATTGCAGTGTTTTCTATTCTAATATAACCTGTAACATGCTTTTGACTCTTTCATCTAGTTATGGAAGATTTCAAAAAATTGATCAGTATTTCTTGCACCCAGCTGGAATATGTCTCTGCCTTGTTCTGGTCGCTACTGAAAACTTGTCAATATTGTGACTCTTTGCTTATAGTCATTCATTGAGTTCATTTTTCCTCCAACCTGCCATTCCATGCAAAACAGACTATAATAATTTTCACTCTTCAGAACAATTATTAACCTGTATTCTTAGACAGAGAAACATTTTGAATTGTGTTACCACAGGAACCAATACAGGTAAACAATATCAGTGGAAATGAGCTCCTAAAAGTATAAGGAAACATTACCAGTTAATTATGAATTAATATTAAATCTCTAAATTGCCTCTCCAGATTGATGCAACTATATCTACTTGAAATGTCAGTACAAAAATTAGAGACACCATCTTCAAAGAAATTGCTAATATATGCATTTTAAATCATCTTAATATATTCAACCATTTTTCCCTTTCACCCTCCATACATTTGAGAATGTACATATGATTTTTCAATAATAAGATGAATACACTTTCAACTTGAGATGCTGTAATAAAAACAATTTCATCAAAGAAGGGCCATCAAATGATCATAGAATTGCCTAGGTTGGAACAGACCTTTCAGATCATCTAATCCAACCATCCACCTAACTCTGACAAAAACCATCACTAAATTATATGTCTGAGCAGTATGTCTACCCGTCTTTTAAATACCTCCAGGGATGGTGATTCAACTACTTCCCTGGGCAGCCTGTTTCAATGCTTAATAACCCTTTCAGTGTAAAAAAAAAAATTCATAATATCCAGTCTAAACCTTCCCTGATGCAACTTGAGGCCATTTCCTCTTGTCCTATCCCTTGTTATCTGGGAGAAGAGACCGACCCCCACCTCTCTACAGCCTCCTTTCAGGTAGTTGTAGAGAGCGATAAGGTCTCCCCTCAGCCTCCTTTTCTCCAGGCTAAACAACCCCAGCTCCCTCAGCTGCTCCTCACAAGACTTGTTCTGCAGACCCCTCACCAGCTTCGTTGCCCTTCTCAGCACCTCAATGTCTTTTTTGTGGTGAGGGGCCTAAAACTGGACAGAGTACTCAAGGTGGGGCCTCATCAGTGCCAAGTACAGGGGGACGATTGCCTCCCCAGTCCTACTCTCCACACTGTTCTCGACACAGGCCAGGATGCTCTTGGCCCTCTTGGCCACCTGGTCACACTGCTGGCTCATATTCATCCGTCTGTCGACCAGCACCCCCAGGTCCTTTTCTGCCCGGCAGCTCTCCAGCCACTCCTCCCCCCACAGCTCCCTGTAGCGCTGCATGGGGTTGTTGTGACCCAAGTGCAGGACCCGGCACTTGGCCTTGTTGAACCTCATGCCATTGGCCTTGGCCCAATGATCCAGCCTGTCCGGATCCCTCTGCAATGCCTTTCTACCTTCAAGCAGGTCGACACTTCCACCGAATTTGGCGTCGTCTGCAAGCTTACTGAGGGTGCTCTCAATCCCCTCTGATACCTGGACAAAATGGAATGTCTGAATTTCTTTGTGCCTGGTTATTTCTTTTCCCCGATTTCAAACTATCTTGCTGTTTGTTTAAAAATCCCACTAGAAGAGTTTTTCTGGTAAACAGACAGGAACAGACATATGGGATTAGACAGAAGATGCCTTAGGGCTAAGTCTTTACTACCTTTTGAGGTAAGCTTTAAAGCCATCTTACTGTCTGTGCTGCTCCATGTGGACTCTTTCATGCCCACTCACAGGCACCTTGCGTACCTAAGCTACGTTTGCATAAAGGCAAACTGCTAGCATGCCTTTGTGCCCTGCACCATTCACTAAATTAGAACAGGCTGTGGGATTTAAGAGGTGCAAAGTAGCTGGTATACCATCTCTTACACAGCTGAGTATCAGATGCTTCAAAGGAAGGTTCATGACTATTAGTGGCGAACAGTTTTGAAAGCGATTAGAATCACAGAAACATAGAATAATTTAGGTTGGAAGAGGCCTCTGGAGGTCATCTAATCCAATTCATTGCTCAAAGGATGTCTAGTTAGCTCAGGTTGCTCAGGGATGTGTTCGCTCAAGTCTTGAACATCTCCAAGGATGGAGATTCCACAACCTCTCTGGATGCTGGTTCTAGTATTTGACCACTCTTACGGTAAAAATATTTTTCCTTATATGTAATTGGAATTTCCCATGGTCCAAGTTGTGCCCATTGCCTTTTTTCCTAATGCACCTCTGAGTCTGGCTCCACCTTCTCTGTATCTTCTGATCAGGTAGCTGCAGGCAGCCATACAGGTTTCCCCTGATTATAATCTCCAGGATGAACAAAGTCAATTCTCTCAGTCTGTCCTCCTACATCATGTGCTCCAGTCCCTGGTCATCTTGGGTGGCCCTTTGCTGGACCTGCTTCAGTATGTCCATGTCTTTCTTGCACTGGGAATCCAGAACTGGACATAGCACCTCAGATGTGTCTCACCAGCGCACAACAGAAGGGAATAATGATCTCCCTCAACCTGCTGGCCACAATCTTGGCTAATACGGTCAAGGATGCAATTGGCCTTCTTTGCTGCTAGGGCATTCTGCTGTTTCCTGTCCAGCTTGTTGCCTACTGAGACATGCAGGTCCTTTTCTAGAGAGCTTCCTCCCAGACGATCTCCTCCCAGTCTGTATTGTTGCATGGGGTTATTCCACCCCAGATCTTGCATACATTTTTGCTGAACTTCATGAGGTTCCTGTTTGCCCATTTCTCCAGCCTGTCCTGGTCTCTCTGAGTAGCAACCCTGCCTTCTAGCATATTGGCCACTCTTCCTGATTTAGTGCAGACTTGCTAAGAATGCAGTCTGTCATGCTATAGGGATTGGAAAGGAAGACATTAAACAGCATGGGCTCCAGCTTCCGCCCCTGAGGGATGCTGCTGGTTACTGCTGCAAGCTGGACTTTGCACCACCGATGAAAACAGTTTGCTCCGTTGCCTTCCCAGGGACTGAGGTGAGGCTGAACAGCCTTTAGTTAGTTACCTGGATCTTCCTGCTTGCTTTTCTTGAAGAGGGATGAAGACTTGCTACAAAGATTACTGCTCTGTAGCTGCCGGTGGTTAATAATTACTCTATACCTTAAACCATAAGATCTTAAAATCCTCATAGATCTTTCATAGTGTATACAGACTTTCATTAAATAAAAAAAATCCTGTTGATTTCTTGGCTCCAAAGCCAATCTGGGCCAGCAAATTGCTCACGGTAAGTACACATGCAAATAGTTTAAGCTGTTCAGTTCAATAGTTCAGTTCAATAGTTGCTCCTGGATATCAGCCAGTACTGATTTTTATACATTATGCTTCTCACTAGCACATCTTTATGAGGTCCCTACAGAATGCCTTACAATCTTCTCTGGTCTTGCCAAATGAAATAATCTTCTGGCATCTGCAAATTTGCCTGCCTCACCATTCTCATCTTCTCTCAATGATTTTATGCATATTAAAGATACGGGGTTCTACCACACATTGGTTCTACCGTGTTCCTAGAGGTGTTTTAGAAGACTGTTTTTTTAAAAGAATATTTTTAGTTATTGTTTTGAGAAGATTAACTTATGGTGAAATAAAGCTCGGTGATCTCTAATTCCCCATATTCCTACTACCCTTTTTAGACCTAGAACAGTTGCTGCCCTGCAGGCCTCCAATATAGCTGCTCATTTTAACCAGAGACTGCATATTTTATGGCCTGTTAAATCCCTTCTGTCTTCAGCACCTGCAGAGTTTTTGGATAGGTACCAGCCAGTCCTAGTGAGTTGTTGCTATTCTATTTGCCAGTTTGTTCCAGCTTCTCTTCTTGTGCTTCTGTTCATCTTGAGTCTCTCTTCGTGGCCTATCTTCGCTACTTGAAATTTCTGAGCCTGGATTAGTGAGTGTATAATTTTGTTGTCAAATGGCAGGAAGGGGTTATTCAAAGGATTCTTTCCATTTATTTCCATTGTTGCTCTTTTCAGTTTTTGCTCATCTTGCCTTGGGATTTACTAATTCACTCGTGACTTCCTGTTTCTGTAATAGCTGGAGAATTTAATCAGGTTTGTGTAACATCTGGCAATTATTCCCCATATTCCCTCTTTGCTCTTCTTCTTTCCTGCACAATGACAGAAATTGACTTCTCTTGGGTCAGATTTCTTTCTTCTGAATGAGGTCAACTGCACTTCAGTAGATTTTAAACTTTGCTACTTACCCAGCTAATTTCCTTGGTTATTGGCTTATTTTTTTTTTATTCATCATGTATTTTATTTATTTATTCATCATATAATTTTATCCACGAGGATAAACTTTTAAGGTGTTTCCATTATGACAAGAAGAATTCAACTTTAAATAGTGTTCTGGGGAAAACCCGACTAATCATTAGCTGTCTAGAAACCACGTTCCTCACTCCAGTAAAGGTGCTTCTGTTAATTAAGTATCAGTATGCACTTCATCAATGGAAACTGAAGAGGAAATGTCAGGAGATAAGGAAATAAGAGATTTTCCAGCATGAGGTGTTTAAAGCAGTAACCCTGAAGTCAGCTTTAACAACTCCTACAGACAGCAAGAAATCCAAAGCACTTGACAGTGGCCTTTAAGGTGAAGGATGAATACCGAGGGAGAAAAAAACCCAACACCCAAACCACACACATATAAAAACAGTTTCGGGATTTATAGATTGCTACAGGGTACTGAAGGTGGTTATCTTGTTCAATTTTGTAAATCTTTCAATGTGAACTTGTTCATCCAGATGGAGAATCAGTAATGCTACTTGTATAGTAGCTCTACAGGGTAAAATATTAGATAACTTTCCTAAAGATTACTGATGACCTTTTGTTATAATTACTCAGAAATCCACATATATTTTCCTAGCTTAGCAGATCTATTTTTCTAGCTTTGTTATTCCTGGCAACAACAGAAACCCACAAGGGTTTCTTTCTTCATAACCTATAGGTTTCTCTGCCCTACAGCAATTCTGAGTACTTAACAAGCTGGTTTCTGAGCCAGATGTAGGAAGGAGATATGTTTGCAACAAAATAAAATTGCCAATGGAAGTGTGAAAATTGCACAAGCTATCACTTTCTTTCTCTCCCCATTTTCATAATAATATGACGAATCATAAATTAAGTTGCCTTTTATTCTCTTGGAAAGGCCTTTGTAGCTACAAATCCAAATGCTTATAACATGAAGACAGTTCATTCCTCCTACTAGCCTTTAATTCAGTTTGCACTTCTGCCACTGGGTCTCAGCTGAAAAATAAAGCTTGGTGGAGAAAGCCACTGACTTCTTGGACATTTCTAAGTTAGAAACAAAAATTTATCTTTTTGAATGGCTATACAGGAGTGAAAGAGCTTTTGGTCATTTTGCTTTCAGAATTCTGAAATGCTGAAGCTTTGCAGTACTCAGCTTCATTAATTAACTGCTTTGAACATGCTCAGAACCACATTCTGTGCCTTGGGAGTTTCCCTGTTTTCCAGAGCTCACTGACTGTGTCTGGTGAATGCTGGTCTGTATGATGCCTGCGAGGTGCTGCTCTGCAAAGTAGTTGAAACGCTAAATCATTTCACAGGCAGCCAGAGAGTGGCTGCTGTTCAAGAAGGATGAATGCTCCAATATTCATTATGTTGCATCCTCAACACTACTCACATCCATGAGAGATGCCATCTGTGCTCATGAGAAAATGGAGATTGCATTTGTAACCAATCATTATACATGCTACACAAAGTGGGAATCTGCTTTGCGTGCCATCTCCCTTGGATTAACCCCTGTCTTCTGGAAAATGATATTTACTAATGTATATATATTTTTTTTTCTGAATCTAGAGCATGTACAAATTGAGGTACTGTCAAGAAGGGAATCCAGGTAGTGGGTTTTTTCCAAATCAAATTCAAAAATTTATTGCAAAACTGTTTTCACTGATTTTCTTGCTGATATTTCAAGAAGGCTATTGTCAACAAGAGTTGGCTTTGATACTTTTTGTCATTGGAAATAATGTTTCAAGAAATACATGTATGAAAAGGCAGTCTCCCTGATTTTACATTCCTAAGTGAAAAATAACTCATTTTTTTTAGATTGTAGTAGTTTAGAAACAAATACTAAAAATCACAAATTGAAAGAGAATCTTCATGGGCTGTTTTTCTTCCAAATTATTGGCTGGTGGAAATTACATATTTTTAGCATTTGTTCCAATCAAGAGGAGACTCAGGTTTCCTTCCAGGTATCCTATTTCTTCTCCTTTACAGGTGGAATCACACAGCACTCCTTTCACAGCCTCTGCAGTCTGATATGCGCATGAGAAAGCAAGCAGAACAATTTCTATGATTCAGGTGAAATGACTGGGGCAGCTGAAATGAATGATGATTACTAGGATTTCCATTGTGAAGTCAGGTGAGCAGAAAATGCTACAGCAGCAAGAATCCTTCAAACTAACGTAAGCACTTGAGCTGTAACTTTTAAAGGCCCTTATTTCGTTATTCTAATTGTGTGACCATTGCCTTAATACCATTTTTTTACATTTAATGGCCTAGGTCTCTGAAAAGCTAAAAGGTACCTATGCACAATGTATTAGCATGTCTTAAGTGCCTTATTCAGTACCATGTTTCAGCACAACAGCGTGGTGTTCTCATGCGATGTAAATTCACTGGAGACCTGAAGCAACTGCTTTGTAGTGGAAGAAGAACAGCTGGAAGTGATTTTTGTGGAAAGAGGAAGAGAGGTGGAGAGCTGAACCTACCTATGAGAACAGAAATGCAGGTGTTGCATCCATTTACAAGTGTTGGTTGAATAAACATCTGATTCTCCAATGAATCTTTCCAGACTCTAAAGTCTCTTCAGCAGACATATCCTATTAGTTTAATAATTTATACGTTGTTTGTATATCCCAATAATGTATTTCAAAGCAGCTTGGCTTTGTGTATGTGACTCAGAAAGGGCTATACACATCCCAGTTTCAGATAGAAAATGTAGGTTCTCATGTCATTCCTAATGGGGACAATCAGAAAAGTAGTGCAGTAGTTTAATGTAATACTTAATGTTGCCCAACTTTAGTTTTGAAAAGGAATTTCTTGAAGTTCCTGATAAAAAGAACTATTTCTATTTTAATTTTTAAATTTTGTTATTTGAGATGATAGGTAAGGTCAAGATCCCTCCCCTCCAAACATATTGTCCCCATCTCATTTAATTTCAGACATCTCTACCATAAACATGCTCCAATGACTTGTCTTCTGAGTGCCCCAAATTAGCCTGCCAGTTCACACTATCATCCATCTTTTAGGATGCTGCAGCCATGCCTTCTAAGAAATAGGATATCTAATCTCAGCTTGTGCAGTCTGTCAGGAGGAATTCCCCAGGCTCTCATATACTTCTTGTAAATTGATTCTTTTATTGTTTCATTATTCCCTGAATGTGAAGCATTTCCTGCAAAGTGTAAAAAGCAGAGACTCCAATGCCTCTTAGAAGCTAGATGGAATTTCCTGCCATATAACCTGTTTATTCATTTACCCCAACTGGTTCCTAAATATAAAATTTAAAACTTTCATAAACTGATGATTAGGAGTTTCTCTGATGATTTTTATATGATGCACAGAGTTTGAGAACATCACATGAACTAGAAATGTTTCTGTTGTTTTACCAATGTTGTACATCTTTACAGTCCTGATTTGAATTTAGAAGTTGCAGTAGCTTTCACAATGACAAGTTTACTGAGGACACCATTTCAAGATGGGATTTACTTGAACTCCCACTACTTTGAATCCTGATTACCTATTACATGAAAGTCTACCAAGTTAGAATGGACCAATGCAATATTTTCTCTACAAACTTGTCCAAGAGAAAAATCAAGCCCTTAATTTCATGCTTTTCAGACATCTTCAGCAATCCTGATGCTTTCTGGAGATATGACATGGATAACAAAAAAGAAATCTGTAAATAAAATAACTCAGCAATGATGCTTTTGAATCATGTTTTGCACATCTGACCCTTAGCCCGCCTTGTCTTTGCAGTGACGTAACTTAAGTAATACTTAATATAAACCTTGTCTAGGTTTATATTGAATTCTAACATCAACAAAACTTGAAAGAGAAAAAAAGAGCAACTCTTCAGAAAAACAGGAGTAAACCACTATGGGCCAGGCAGGCGTTGCTTGCTGAAACTCCCTTTCAGAGAAATTGATGCTACACAAAGGAAAGCTGACACAGTTGCTACTTATTTGCTTTTTCAACACAATGGATCAACTTGGACATACAGAAATGAAGACAAAAGCACTGATAAATCCGCACTGAGCCATTCTACCCATTCAGATTCTCAGTGTCTTCCTATTTAGTGGAAATCATCACAGAGAACGTGCTATTAAAAATCAGGCCAAAATTAATGCTGATAAATATGTGATCAGAGAAAGACAGAGTCCCCAGATAAAAGATTAATAATGGCTGAATGGCCTTAACATATTTCCTTTGATTCATGGGAGCATGGTTATAGCAGAGGGAAATGCCATTGCTTTCAGATGAAACAAATGGCTCTGTATTGACTATTGAAAGCAACAGATGTTCTGCAAACCAGTACTTCCACAAAGGGACAGTCTTGGAACTATTTTGTAAACAACCTAGCTTAAATTTTAATACATGCACTTTGAGGATGGCTGTGTGACAGAAGCTTGTACAGATGGGTCCGGGAAGCTGTGCAATGCAAAGGGCATCTAACTGAATTTGGAAAGCCTCAAGCAGCCTGATTTGTTGTTTGGGAAAGAAAGTCTGAGTGCCCTTGCCTACGCTTGTGTATTTTCTCTGTGTGTGTGTCTTCCTCTGTATATACATATGAGAAAATGAGATTTTTTTCTCCAAAAAATGTTTGAAAACTGTTATTATCGATCAGTATAGATACATGCATAGCATTTTCTGAAGCTGTTTTTTCCCATTTGACTTTTTTCTTTCATTAAGTGATGCGCTTATGAATGGATCTTTAGTGGTTGAAAAGCAGCTGGAAAACTCTAGTAATATTGTGAAGCCATTAAATTGGTGTCCTCAGGGTCTGTCCCTCAGGTGTAATTCCCTCAGGGTGCAGCTTACAAAGGTACATCAGAGCACCATGAGGTCCTTACCAACTGCACACGGACCTGTTGGAGCGGGTCCAGAGGAGGGCCACAAAGATGATGAGAGGGCTGGAGCACCTCTCCTGTGAAGACAGGCTGAGAGACCTGTCGTTGCTCAGCCTGGAGAAGAGAAGGCTCCAGGGAGACCTTATAGTAGCCTTGAGAATTTAAAGAGGGACCTAGAAGAAAGATGGGGAGGGATTCTTTCTCATGGAGTGTAATGATAGGATGAGGGGTAATTGTTTTAAACTGAAGGACAGTAGATATAGATTAGATATTAGGAAGAAATTCTTTACTCTGAGGGTGGTGAGGCACTGGAACAGGTTGCCCAGGGAGGCTGTGGATGCCACATTCCTGGAAGTGTTCAAGGCCAGGCTGGATGGGGCTTTGAGCAGCCTGGTCTAGTGGGAGGTGTCCCTGCCCATGGCAGGGGGGTTGGAACTAGGTGATCCTTAAGGTCCCTTCCAACCCAAACCATGCTGTGATTCTAAGAAAATACCCCTTTCCAAAAATCCCAGTGAAGAAAAGAATAAACCTCTGGAAAGGCAATTCTGTACTTTGTGGTTTTTTTTGTTGTGGGGTTTTTTTGTTTGTTTGTTTGTTTGTGGTGTTTTTTTTTTTTTGTTTTGGTTTTTTTTTTCCTCCAGATTTTCTTTTGGCTTTTCATTTGTAAGGTATATCCTCTGAAGTCAGTGACCTTCTGATTTGCTTATTTCAGCAGTTAACATCCTGGGCAGTCACATTTCCAGGCAGCACCCTGGTCTTCTGGTATATGTATGGCTCAAAGGTCAAGATTTAGCAGGGCTTTTATACATGTGCATTAAACAGGATAGTCTGTTAATTAAGACCATGCACAAGTATGTATAGTTATCAGGTCTTGAAGTTGGAGTTAATCCTTTGTTATTGAAATGGACATAAGACATACTTTTAATCTCACTGAATAAGTGGGCTTTAAGAATGTAGTTAAATGCCTTTCCAGTTCTTCCCAGAGCTGGAGCCTTCCAGAATTAATATTGCCAACTTAGGAGCCCAGGAAAAAGCAAAGGCTTATGTATCTGTCACTTGTGATGTAGGTAGATGAAAAATACCAGGTTGTTTTGGAAAGATCCCAGTCAAAGGAGTAACTATTAAATCTCTCTTAGTAAAAGTAATATGTATGAAAAATGGATTACTGCCTATTTTGATTGATTTAAAAAGGAAGCTATGTTGAAATGAACCTGGTTATGCTCTTACATAATACTGACTGAATGCCAGTGAGGTAATGTAAAGGCAAAAAACCCAGAAAGTTAGCCTAACCCCAAAAATCTACATTACAATGCACATTTTCAATTTCCAGAGACTGAGCTATATTTGTGTGGATCAAGGAAGGTATTTGTTCTGGCCCTTCGGTAGCACATGCCATAGTGTCGTATTGCCTGCAGGGACAGCTCTAACAATTGCTGTGCTAGAGCCTTTCTCCTTCAAAGACAGTAATTTGCATTGGATTCAGATAAGGTTGCGGACTGAATGCAAATATGATCATAATTAATACAAGGAAGGGACAGGCATAATACTGCGCTATTATGGTTATACTGTAAAATCCATTACATTTATAGGAAGCTCCTGACAGAAATTACTTGCCTTCTTAAATAGCACTAATGACAAAAAGGAGGACAAGAAGTCATTGATAAACTGCCCCCACCCCAATGTCCTTGCAATATATTAGCTTGAAATAGCGCATTGATGATGTATAAATCTATGGAATTACAATGGGGAAACATGAAGGGTACAAAAGCATGCATTTCCAAGGGCATTTCCATTATGCAACCCACTACTGCGAGTCAATAGACTTAATACATTATGTCACTGTCTGATAATTAAAAGGGGAGGGTTACTGAGGATTTTTGACTTTATTGATCTGTCAAGGAATCAATGGGAAATTAGCATATTAAAAGTTCTGAGACCCAGAATTACCTGTCTTACATTAGAGTTTCCCAATAACCAGAGCAAAGTTTCAGTTTTCTTTGACAGGAGCAGTGGCCCCTCTCCCAGCTGCTGTTGAAGTCAGTGGCAAAATTCCTGCAGATACTGGAGTCAGCCTTTATGGGATGACATCGAAGTTGATGTCATTACCTAAACGCCTCTCCTCTCCTAAGGACAAATGATACTAAATCTTAGCATTTATCCAGAAGATGCTGCCAGCCACTGCCCTAAATTTTGCCCAGTGGCCTTGAGAAGAGACAACCATAACCTCCATCCCCGGAGACATTCAAGGCCCGGCTTGATGAGGCTCTGAGCAACCTGATCTAGTTAAAGATGTCCCTGCTTACTACAGAGGGGTTGGACTAGGTGACCTTTGAGGGTCCCTTCCAACCCAACACATTCTATAAAAAAACCCCAACCAAACAAGAAAAAAACACCTGCCCGAGTGTTGATCCTGCTGACTCCCAGTACCACGATGCCTTGTAGCGCCTGTTTGCATTAACCTTACCTGGCCTAATGATACTTGTTGGATCTGCTCAGTGCTCATTTGTCCATGTGAGCCCAAAACTTAATTCTGTTGGCAAGAAACTTGGACCAGGACAGATCCATGGCCACTTAAGGAAGGTCCTGCTGTCTTCAGAGTTGCTTTTGATGGCCTGGTCTGCCTTAGTGACTTCTGCACCGTGCATGGGCCTGAGGTCTTGGAATAAGCATAAGTGCTCTTGATTTGGCTGTGGTCGCAGCCAACCCCGTGCACTACGTGAAGAACGAACAGATTGTGGAGGCACTGCTATCAGCTGCATGGCAGGCCATGGTGGCAGACTGACGTGGGGTTTTGGCATGAGCCACAGGAGAGAGATGTATGAGTAAGAAATTAATCTCTGGCCCTAGCAGATGCCATGCACTTTATTAATAACAGCTAATATTAGTAACACTATAGTAATATTAATTTAACAAGTCTAGTTTTGAATATATTCCTTCAATTTTAAAATGAAATTAATTTTAGTTTAAAATAAAATACTACAGAAGCTGCTGAGCCTTTATGCAACTAATTTAAGGCATTCTGTAAGAACAAGGGCTCACAACTGCAGCCTCAAGAGCACATTTGATTTAATGCTTTCTAAGTATTATTTGCTTTCCCTCTGGCAGATATAATTAGTGGCTCCCTAACCCCCTCAGACTCTGTTTTGCCTTAATTTACCATTAAAATAATGAATCTAGTATTTTTTAGCTGTGTCACGTATCTATAATTCTGATCAAGAACATACTGCGTGGGATGAGCCTGCACTAGTAGGTAAATGCTGGGTCTGACTGTTATTTCTGTCCCTGTGGGTTTTTTTTTTTTTTTTTTTTTGTAGCAGAAGGCTCATCCTGGCACATCTTGATGTTTTGGGCAGTATCCCAGTGGAATTTAACTGGACTAGTTGCATAACTGAAGTGGACACCTTTTGGTCCAGTCAGATCCAGAATGTGTGGATTCAACATGAAGTATAAAGATTCACCATTTCAGTGTGTGCCTGAGCTTAAAATTTCTGGGAACTGAGACAACGAACTCTCCAGCCTCTTATGTGTTTTGCAACAGCTTGTATTCACAACTCTGCCAGTCCTGAGTAAGGGAACATCTCTGAATACCATCAACTGCTTGCACATAATTTGTTTTCCTAGCCCTTCTCTTTGGACTGGCCTTTACAGAAATTTTTATTTTTTATTTTTATTTTTTTAAAAATCTCCTTTTACCAGAGACTCTGGTAAAAAGACAAGTAAGTGCCTGTCAACAGGAATAAAAGAACCTAGCTGTTCCCTGACACACAAACCAGCAGCTTTCTGAGTGTTTTATTAGTGATGCTCACAAGTGAATGAAGAGCAATCAAGCCAGACTGGCATCACAGAATGGCGATCCATTGCTATGTAGGAGTGAGCTATGCAAAATGCAAGCTGAAAAACAGAGGGCTAATGCTACTGCTACACACGAGAGCTAATTTTAAAAAGCCCCAAATCGTCCCCTTTCAGAGACAGTGACATTGTCTTGTTAGTATGATGGTACCTAAAGTCTTTTTCTTTGAAGTCACAGAATTATATTGTAACTTTTCTCTGCTGCGGCTGCAGTTAATTTTCAATGCAGCATTTTATTTTACCATGTTACATTTTATCAAAACAAGTAAAGTACTTTAATACTTACTGATAGTGCTGTATCCCACTCCATTCCATGTTGCATTTCAAGTTCAAGGTGGGTTGATGATATTGTGGCAAAAGCCTCTATTGTAGAGTGCCTTCTGGTAGACCATCAGCCATCATGGAAAAAGTCTGAGAATGAGATTTCTGAACAAGGGACTGCATGTATGCCCCTGAATTAAACAAGCAGGGCAATCTGTGGATGTTTGTGAGAAGGCAGAAGAGGAGGCCTGGAAGTGGAACGCTGACTTCAAAAAGTAGATTTGGGGGAAGTCTTGTGAGTCTTCCCATTTGCTGGAGCATGGTAGGAGAGAAGCTATTGAGGGAGGGAAGGTACCTGGAGAAGACACCCCTGTCATGGCACAAGACCAAGAAAGGCATGAACAACCAGCTCTTGTACGGACCAGGCTTCTAAGCGCTTGTTTTCTTGATCCATAAGAAACTTGATACATCTGGCTTCCTTCAGCAAATGGAAGGCGGACTTGGCAAGGTGAAAGGGGGAGAAAAGTTGGGTCTGTTGATTTCGTATGGACCAGAGGAACAGAAGAATAGTCTTGCAAGGGAGTAGTGTAAGAGCTCAACAGGACTAAGCACTCTGGCCCTCAGGGCGTGATATCTCTACTACAGATAGCCACAGATGCTCTCCCTGTCACTCAGGCTGGAAGAGCCAGACAGCAGGCCTGCCATATGTACAAACGCCCATGCTCAGTTTATTTAAATATATACTTAGAGAGTTTTGTGTGCTGAAGGCTGCAAACTTGCTACCACCATGTTTTGGAGTGGAAGAAAAATAATCTTGTCAAGATCCTAGCGTTCTCGCAGGCTGGCTCTGCCCCGGGGAGCCCTGCAGATGGCCCTTGTCATCTGTGAGGGGATGAACCAGCTCCCCAGCACAGACGTAACCCTGGATCTGTCTGCTCCCCAGGATGCTGCATCCTTGACGAGGGACAGGTTCAGTTTGGTTCGGCTGCTGTGAGATGTTGCAACTCATTTAAACCAACAGACGGCATGCACAGGGGACTGTAAGTAGGATTTATTTCCTTTTTAGCTCTTCAGACAGCCTGAAATAGAGGGATCTTTATGCTCTACATTGCTATGCATACAGGTACACCTGCAAATGCTTTCATACATTTAGTGGGCAGAAAGTACAATGTATCAGTCATTCTTCTTGCTGGTCTACATTTAAGACATTGAGTGAAAGGAAAATATGTGTTAATGGCACAGCGTGTAGGAAAAAAGTAGGCTGTGATGACTAAAATACTACTTTCTCGAGGGAAGTAGCTACTGTGTGAAATATTTCATAATCCAGAGAAACCTCACAGATCTCAGTTTATCCCTCATCTCTCAAAATATTGTACATGTAAATCATCTGCTTAAGATGTGTGTGATTGAGCTTGTGCTCAAACTTCTTCCTTACCTTGTCAGTTGCAATATGGGCAGCTTCCAGACAAATAAATATATTCCAGAGTAGACATTCCACAAATAATGCAAACTCTGATGTGTTGAAATTTGACACAGGACATCATTTCCACTAAAAATACTGTTTATAAGAATAAACACAGAGAGAGCACATGCTATATATTTGGTCAGACACCATTTCCTGAATGACTGAGTCTACTCTGATGTATCTCATAAACACATTTCATTTTATATAGGAAATGATGTATTACACAATCCTACCAAATAGGCAGACTGAGTTTTGCTTTTGCAAAAAATCTAATTCCAGTCATCACACTTGGGATCAGAATTTCAAAACTGGACTTTATACAGTTTTGCAAAAGTCCTCAATCAGGACTCAGACAGCAAGACACTGCATGCGTTCTGTTGCTGCCATGAGAAACTTCCACATGGTCAAAGAGCTGGTAACTGTATTGACAATGGAGTAGCAATCACACATTTTAATGGGCATCTATCATATCTTATTGCCAACACTTACAGATTGAATATTTGGGATCAAAATGGAAAAAAAAATAAAAATAAAAAATTAGACTATGTCTGTCACCAAAAAAAGCACTGCACAACCAGAGCTTTTTTCATAGTTGCAACGGTAAGTCTTGGCTGCTTGTCACGGCAAGTGACAAAATGGCAAAGAGGAGTACAAATCATGTTAAAAGATGGAGAAACAGAGGCACTGTGGAAGCTGAGGTTTTTTTCAGGCTCCTTATAGGCTGGTGGAAGATCTGAGAACGGCATCAGTTTAAAAGCTATATAAAACAGCTGTCTGCCAAAATATGCCCTGTATTACAAGTCCAAAATCAGTAGGATTTTATTGTGTTCTATGGAAGCTGGATATATTTTTCATGAGGCCTCATAGTCAGAAAATATAGAGCTGTTATATCGTATAAGTGTAATCAAAATAAAGCTTGAGATGCTGAATTTCTCTTTAGATCATTCTCCTGCGCTTAAAATACTGCGGGCTTGAGAAATGTCGGATTACAACAGTGGGGGGAGCCTTCCCTAACCAAGCACCCCCTTGGGTGTAAGCATGATTCTTCACATGAGCTATTTATAGGAATACAATCTGTGGCAGAACATTAGCCTCAGATACTACACTATATACTTCTTAGCAAATAATCTGAGAAAATCCATTATTATTGTAGGATTCTGGGAGTATAACTAAGTCATAAGTGTGCATTCCTGTGTGAGAGCAAAACATACATCAATATTTAGTTTGTCAGTCATATGCAAAAAAAGTTTACCAAAATTACGAAAGAGAACAAAGGTCATCTTTCATTTGTACAAATTTATTTTAATTAACCTAATTAATTTCTATATCTTGTTTTTTTCTGGCAATAATGAATACAAAATTGGTCCAAACACACACTATGAATCTGATACAAAAAGCTTTGGCAGCTTCACATTCAATAATTCACAGCAACATGCTGAACCCTAAGAACTGTTCCTTCTGTGATGCTGCAGTGCAAATTAGGAAGACAAATTGGAATTTAACTGGGCTGGATAAATGAGCCCATTACCAAGGGTTTAGTTCACTGTCATTTTGAGATGACAGTTAGACAAAAGATCTGTACTTTACTTGATATTACAAATAAGTCATCATTCTAGACTTTTTCAAGCAGATATGCCTTTGGAATTAATAATTTATTCATTCCCATTATCTTAGTATGTCTAGGCAACATTTTTCAGGCTGTGCTATCAGCAGAAACGCAAACAACCAGGATGTCTGTGCCGTGGTAGGAGTCCATTGCAAGGTCATGGATAGCCATAAATACTCCCTTCCAGTTTCTGTGCTTGCATTGCTGCCTTTCTTCAGTTCCTTCTTTATCTTATGGAAGGGTTATTAGGGCAGAATTCACCTACTACATTCAACAAATCACATAAGGACGGGTTTGGAAAAATGGGTGCCACTGTACCACCTTCCTATTCCCCTCATTTCCAACATGTCAAGAACTGCTAAGCAGGTTCTCTATGACCAGTCATGAAGGCTCCATGCTTCATAGGAATCCCCTATGACAAGTTTATATGTTATCTGGGATTTAAAGAAGTGTCTGAATTTCTCCTCTGGAGGGAGCCTAAGTCCCAAGTCATGTGTGTGTTTGATTTTTCCTTCAGTGAAACAGAGACCAACGTCTCTGTTGGAATTGGGGAATTCCAATGAATTCCCCAATTCCCCGGATAGCTTCTAGAGTCAAAAAGGAAAGAATACTCTTATGCTGACTTGTGGCAGTGTTGGCTGACTGATATATGTCAGATATTCAACTTCCAAGGCAGCTCTGTACAATGCACATGCACAGTCCCAAAGGCATGACAGCTGATGGGTGAGCAAGTACTTCTCACAGGTCCAGAACACTGTGTTGCAGATCAGGAAAACCTCTGCCAGGAGAACAAGTTCTTCAAATGGAAGTGATTCCAACAAATGCAGCCATATAACATGTGGGCTTCCTCCAGGCAATCACTGTGAAATCACTGAATACTTACCACAGTAAAGAGACCCTCACTGTTTACTTAGCTTTATATAGTCTCTCAGAATTCTTGGATGGTGCAGTTGTGCTCAGTCTTCTTTTAATCATTGGTATTGAAAATTTTCCAAAGAAGAATTAGATTTTTAACTGCTCAGTCCTCCCACATCTTATGGGTTATCTTTTTGAATGTTTTCAAATACTCATCATATCCTTTCACCCTGAACTATCTTTCTGAAAACCAAAAGGTGTCCAGGACTACACCTGAACTGCTGGCACTGTGACTGACCCTTTAATCCATGCGTTATTCCACAGCTGTAACAGACAACATACTTGAAATTCACCTCTGATGTGCTTTCATGACTCCCTATAAACAAATCAATCACCTACTTGCCTTTTCCCTGAAATTGCAGTCACCACTGAAAGAAAGGGATCTGCATACATTAGGTCTTTTTTGGAGCGTCGCTTTATTACCCTGACAAGAACATACCATTCCAGGCTGTCATTTCTTGCACATTCAGCTGTAGATGGGTTTCCTAAAGGTCAAGTTATCTCATCCCCGAGAATATCAGTACGGATTGAAAAGTGTGTAACAGTGTAGCTGATGTAGCTCTCCAGTGAGACAACAAGGCTGACTGAAGCAGAACTCGGAGATCATTTTCTTCTGGTTTCAAAAATATGCCAGATCAGAAATCTGCACAGCAGTGACATGGTGTAAGTCACTAATCTTTATAGAATGCTATGCATTGGAATTAGGTACTGGGTAAGGTGCCAAGTTCAGGAGGGCAATACAATAATCAGCATTCAGCTGAAACCATGGATGGTCCCTTGTCTCATCTTCCTTTGTGAATATCTAAAAGAGGACATGGGCTCAATGGTACCTGCAAAAAAAGGTTACTCTGCAGCAACCATGATTCTTCAATGCTTTGTATTCACCGAGCCTCTGTCTGCCCTTGCTTTTTGCAGAATTGCAAGGATACAGCGTTTTGCTGCTCCTCTGCCACAGAAATCCTTACACAAGAACATAGTGAAGCTGAAGACACATGCTCAGCCACAATTAGCCAAAAAGATGGTTTTTTTCAAATGCACAGTGAGTGCTACCCGCAGGGTAGCATCCTAGTGGCACTAGAAGGATGGAGGAGCAGGCCATTCTTGCTCTGGACTTGCATGGACTTGCTCTTACTGACTCCGCACATGAAATGTGAGTGAAATCTCTGTACACCACTATTGCCTCTGTGATCTGAAGGCTGTCCTTGAGAGACTGAGATATGTTGATCAAAGAATCGTTTAGAGACAGAGACTCTCATAGGTCAGCTCCATTCTGTGCCCAAGCTCTAGATGAGATGGTTTGTTTGTTTGAAACCTTTGCTCTACACCAAAAATACTTCTAACCGTGCAACCCCTATCAGTAGAAACAGCCAGCTGCTGAGAGGGGTCTTTACAAAACTCCCAAGTGGGAGCAGAAAAGACATGCTAAAGAAGGAAAGTGTGTAAAGAAGCATTTTATGCTAGCATGTAATACAGTCACACAGCTCTCTGTCATTGTACTGTCTCTGGCCTAGGAGCATACTGGAAGAATGGACTGGAGGAAGAGGTTACTGGGCTGCAGGCTTTTCTGGTTGCCGTCACCTGTGAGGAAGTCCATGGAAATATGTCAAGCAGCCAAGGAGGTGAAATTCACATATGCTAATGTTGTGCCTGTGTTAGGGACGCCCAAGAGTTCAGGAAGGATATTTTCTCACCTTCTGCTAAGGCTAAGGTGCAGCAAACAATCCTGTGTCTTGCAGGGGAAGCCTCTGAGATCTGTGCTGATCATCCTACACACAATAAGATGTTAGACAAATTCAAAGCTTCTCAGAATGCCAAAAGAACCTGGTATAGAAAAAGAACATGGAGCCTGCCTGGTTATTCTTATATATAAGAGAAAAAAGCCCACAAGAATTATTTATTGAATATGATTTTAGTATTAATTCTATGTAGTAATGACTAAACGCTTCTTCTTATTTAGTTGATCATAATGACTCTTTTGGCATTGAGATGTTTGAAATTATGAATCTAACCTGATTGTATTGGCTGATTCCCCCAAAATTCTATAAAATTCAGTATAAAACCATAAATGTATGTTTTCTATATATAAAGTTGTCTAACATATAATTTTTACCCCTTACACATTTTTTGTTCTTGTGTTTCTATTCCATGCAGCAATTGAAAGCTGTGGAACAAATAGGAAAGTCTTGCTTACTTTCTTCTTTCAGGAGTGCAGTGGTGATTTAGTGGTGGATTAGAAGACCAAAAAAAAGGAAGATTATGTCCCTTGAGCCAGAGATAACAAGTTGTCACTGTATGTGGTGCAACAGCAATCGTGCTGGAGAGCAGAATCCAAGATTGTTATCAAAGCAGCAACGGCTGTTTACAAAGGGCAACACCGCAATGTTTTGAAATGACAAAGTAGAACATTTTGGTTTTAAGAAAAGAGCAAACCCAAGTAATGTAGTTATTATTGTGTTACTGTAAGAAAGATGCAAGGAGCTGGGATCACACAAAATACAAACTCCCATTTTATCAAAAGTTATATAGAAACCTTGTCTACAGGAAAACCTTTCTTAGTAGCAGCTGGTGTCTAGACTGTCTCTACTCTCCCATACTTTCCTGTTGAATGTTGTAACTTTATTGATATAATTGCTCCTAAGCCTGGTTTATTTAGGAGAGATGAAAAGGGAACAAAAGCAAGTTTAGCTTGGTACAGATGAGTACAGCCTAGAGGTCAGTAGGCCTGAAGCTAAGCATGTGTTAGCATATATTTTTTTCTGAACTAAGGCTGATAAAACCGCCGACTATGGCTAGTTTCCAACTTTTGGCACTTTTTACTGCATTTATAAACCTAAAATAAAGTTTATAACAACTTTACTTAAATGCCTAATAGCTGCCATGCTTGATGATATTTTGCAACTTTCTATTTGCAAACAAGCAGACAATATGGTTTTATTTGTGTAGTATTTGGGGGGTAGCTGGTTTCATATAGATTTAATGTGAAGCTGCATATTTGTCCAATAGACAAGAAATTTGCCATTTGTTATTAGTCATTCTTTAGCTTAAAATATGGGAATAAGAATAATACCTTATGAATTCAGTTATCTGTCAAATGCCCAGAGCAGTCAATCAATCATGTTAAAACATCCATTTAAAAGGATTGAGCTCTAAACTCCATGGAAATCTAATTTGAATAAGCAAATATTTAAGACAGATTTGAAGGGATATGCCTTGTTTTCATGCTTTATGTATTTCTGACAGGCATTTCTACTCCATGAATGCAAAGCTTCTGGTCTTATCCTCCTCAGACGAAACATCGCTGACCAAGAGCACAGAGAAGCCAGACATCTGCAGTACGTTGAGAAAAAGCTGCCCCCACCCTTCAGGATTATCCAACAGGGTACTTGCTCTATGGGATTGACTATACAAATGGCTAAGGGCTGCCTGGGAGGTAATGTATACTTCAGTGCTTAGTAAGGCATACGGGCCTCGGCCTCCTTTATCCTAATACTTTCGGATTTGAATGCGTCTTTAAAGGAACAGCAGCTACTATTACACTCTCTTTAAAGTATCTGTAAAGAAAAATTGGACTCTATGAGAAGCTGGGAGTATTTAGCAGCCTTCAGAGTCATCTTCCCTACCATTTTCTTTTTCTGACTGTCACTTCAGCCTGAAAACAACAAGTTTGTGCAGTTCCGTGTAGAGATCATTTTATAGATTTAGAAATCTATAAAGAAAATTGCAGAGGGGCTAGGAACTTCAGAGATCAGTAGAATCACAGCAGTGCTCCTGTGTAACTCGTGGCATGGCGCAGCAGGGGGTACAGTCACACGCAATCCAATTTCTTTGGAAAGATGACGGAAGACAGGTTTTATCATAGACATGCCACTCTACTTCTCAAATGCAAATGTGGATCTCCATAATTTATAGCTTAGCGTTCTTTTAAGGTTTAGTTTTTATTCTCTCTCTCTCTCTCTGTACAATTGTGAAGACATGATGTCTGAATAATTGCAACACTGGAGCTTGTGTTAGGAAGAGAGGTCTAGATTATGCTGTGAGACTTCCAACAAGTTTGCACACCGAGAGCATTTCAGCTATTCCCATTTCCAATTGCCACATGGAGAACTTTCTCTCACAAACAGCCTATTTCCCAAACTCAGAAACCTTAGACAGGTGTTGTCTGTTTTCACTCACACCAAGGATGGGCAAATCTGTTCAGACAAAAGAAAGATGTGGAAGAGTCATTTATCAAAGTCTCAGTCGGCTCTGCATAAAGCCAGTTGGGAGGTAGGATTTCACCCAGTCCTTCTGCTAAAGTTGTTTAGGGACACCTTGTAAATCAGAGCCAGAACAGAGCTGTGGGCCCTGGATGGATTCCGTCTAGTTTAGATACAGGCTGAGACTAGAAATCCGAAGAAGGAAATACTGCAGAGTAAGCACTCTCAGAAAAATGCTGATGCTCTTGGAAAATGAAGTCATTAGGAACATCATGCAAAATCTGCCCTTGTGACATTGTCTATGGGATTTCTTAGGACAAAAACTTTTGAAAGCATGTACAATACAGGAATTATATCGCTTATGAGAGGGAGGAATTTGTCTTATGACGAACTGAGGATCGCTTCCTTGGCTTTCTTAGTACCCCAGAACAAATTAGCTGGAGCTTCATTTTCTTTCAGTGGAGCTGCTCCTCTCCTACAGCCACGACAATCTGTCTTCCTGGCTATAGGTAATGAGAGGAGGTTTAATGTATATCTCTTCAGTGATAAATAAATCCACCTTCTCCGCAGGACTGTATACCCTCCTGATATGAGTCTTTTGTTTGAAAAAGAGGATGCTATTAATGGAACAAATGCTTCTCAGAAATAACACTGTAGAGTAAAAGTGGACCTTGAGAGCAGCAAGGACATTTACAGTTTTCAGTGATGAGGCAATACATGATAGATGAAGGGAATGCCTGGGAAAACATCAGGATTGTGTGGGATGGTTCATACATTCTCTGTACAGAGCAGCTGTTGAGAGTCAGCAGCTCAGCTGAGTTTTGGGGAGGAGGGAGGTGCGGGAGGGTTCAAAAGCCCCTTAACAACATTCACTGTGCCTGAAGAGAACCCGTTTTCTATTTGTCTATTACTGTAGACCAGCCGAAAATAAAATTGCTGGGAAAAGGAAGCTGGGAAGGTTACCCTCTTAGACCATCCACTTGCTGGTGCAGCATTGTTGTCAAAAATAAACCAGTTTCTGCTTTTTGACATGAGATAATTTTGGAACTTGGATGATTTTGCTTTTCAAGGAATTATTATCCGTGGAAGAAACCCCAACCTCCTGACACAGCCAAAGTTACGCTGACTATTGTGTAACTATGTAGATTGCTGTACTGTTAAAGACCTTCTGATTCTCCACAGCTCTGCACTCAGCGTACCACTGTTCTGGCTGCTGGTAGCATCTGGTATCCATGGACATGGGAGTAATGACCCCAGACAGAGACTAGTTTTTGGGCTGAGGCAGGCAGAACACAAGCCTCCTGGCTCACCCTTGGCTACAGCACATACATCAGTCCAACACAAAGAAGACATCAAGCCTTCCCTGATCTGCTTCCTTGCTTCTTCCAGCCCTCAGGGGCCACCATCAATGTAGACCCGATGCACTGTGATGTGAGCAACAGGAAAGCCACTTGCCTTCTACATTTTTCCCCTTTCAGGTACAATGTTTACCTGAATAATTCAGCTACATCATATGCTCTCCTACTACAGATTTCAGTGGCAGACATGGAGAGGCAGGGGAACCCATTTCATCTACAATGTAGGAGTACAGCTTCAGCGTGCCTGGGAAGGCAGCCACGGTGTTTCAGTCTGTCCAAGAAAGCCTTGAAGGATTAAAGAGTCAGACAGTGCTTCTGCCAAGGACCTTGGGACCCTGTTCTCCACTGACTTGGTGTTCTAGCCCTTGAAGCGCCAGGTGAATAGAAAACAACATGTTTGAGAGGCACAGTGATTTCCAACGCAGTGGAAAAGCAGGACTTCATACCTTTCTGAAAAACTGAAGCTGTCTGTGATTGCATGTCTCTTCTAAACTTACTACAGTTTGAGGGGGGTTGATGACTTCCTGTGCCCGTGTCCCTGCCAAGCGGACCCACAATGGGCTCCGAGCTGATCCAGGAGGAACATGCACCATGAGCTCAGCTGTCGTTTGACTCCACATCCTATTACCATTTCCAGCATTATTTGCTATCTGCCTTCCCTGGTGCCTCGTGTATTAAAGAAGATAACTGAGCGCTGCTGGAATAAATATAGCACACAACTCTCCTGTCAGGGTGCTTACTTCATTAGTCAAAGAAAAAAATGTTTCTCATAGTTTTTCTCCTTGTAGTTTTCCTGAAAGTTTTTCTGCTGGAGGCCCTGTATATGTAGTCAGCCATAGTGCATATTGTCTAAACCAACATTTGAGCTCTCTGTAAGTAACCCTTTCAGCAGCATTACTTCTTTTGGAGGAAGAAAGGAATGATATTGTGAAGACTGAGAGACGAAAGGTGCATGGCTCTTCCCCACAGGGTTCGTCCAGGGGGAGATTCACGTTGGGTTTTGGACCAAGTCAGCCAACAGTGAAATTTTGGAGGCAGTAGCAAGGTTTTGCAGTCAGGTAACAATCTCTGTTACTGGTAAAAGTGTCCATTTGTTGCTGGAACAAATCTAGGCAAGTTGGTGAACGAGAAGTGGTGATTCTTGCCTGTGATTTCTGATTTCTCTGCTCCCCATTCATCATATGCCTGGACCACAGGCCACATGGCTGCTGCAGTGCCACATCTACAGGCAGCTGGGTACACTTGGGTCCCTACCCCTCCCATTTCTACCTTCATGGGAGTGTGAATAAAAGGCCCTTTTTAACAGCTTCGAGGCTGGTTTTGCAGCTGAAGGAGCGAGGAAAATCTTTGCAAGTGCAGTTTATTTCAAATATTTCAAATTTTAGCAAGGTTTAAAGGGACACTATGTCTAGGTCATATGGTCTGCTTTTTGTTTCTCTATTTAGATAAAGTAAGCCTGGAATATTTATTTTGTTCTTTCTTTTAAATTATTTGTCTTCCAGTTTCCTTTCTCACTAGAAATACAGACACTGTCTACTCTTTTTCCCCAGAGGACTCTATGGTTAACTGAAGAACTCACACATTTCTGTCATCAGAAGCACAAAAGCAGTGAGAAGTGAGAAAGAGGGAATGAATTTTTAGCCAGGTTGCTTAAAACTCTTTCCCTTGTCTGTTTTTGTTGATTCTTGATTAACTCAAGCACCTGACAGACGGACGGGGCTTGAGAAAACTCCACAAACCAGTTTCTCAGTCCTCTGGGAAGACATTAAAAAAAATAAATTGGAGAAGGCAGTAGATTATACCTCAGAAATAAGGAATGAATAGTAAAGAAAAATCTTTATTCAAGTTTTGTACTCCTTCCTGCAAAATCAAGTGAAAAGAAAGCATGCAAACATTTTTTTTTTCTTTTGTGCTTTTGTGTGTTTATACAATACTGAATGACATGAAAGATATTGGAGGTCAGGAAGCTTGTCAAAAGAATCTTAATATGGATTGAATCCCACTTTTAACAAAATACTTATGATTAACATTACTGCTCAGAAAGAGACGAAGGTGCTTTCTCTGCAAAAGATACTGTAGTATATTTAAAGTGGCAACTCCTACATTCAATCAGAATTCGCAAGGGATCATGTCATAGAAAAATATTAACTAAGAATCAAGTTGATGCAAAACTGGGTTATATGATTTATCATGCCAGATGTGGTTAAATTGTAGTTTATGATCAGTGGCCTACATATCATGCTTAAATAGATGCACTCTCTTTCAAATAATAAGTATTAGGGTCATCTTTCTTTATCCTGTTTGGAAAGGGGCTGTCTCCGTTTGGATGGCTGATTCCTGAGCCATAAGCAGGGAATTTTCTTGATGCTAATGGAAGGGGGCAGAAGATAGCATGTGAATCCAATTTCGAGGATAATGAGTCTGCTCTCCACTTTCCAGAGCTGGCAGGCTGTCCTCAAACAGAGCTGTAACAGCACATTTTTCTCATCCCCTGCCCTTTCCAGGGGTCACTTGACCTGGTATACACTTGTCAAATGGTACAGATTGCAAGAGACTGAGACATATCCAGGGTGTTGGAAGAGGTGGCAGGTGGATTTTTCTTTCAAAGTAGAGGAATTTTTTGGGACTCCAGAAGGGAAAAGCATATGACTGTAAGAAGAGTCAGAGCAGCAGGCTAGATCTGAAATGGTGATGACTGTAGGTGCTATCAGAGAACCAGCAGGAGGAAGGCAGAGAGATGTTTTGAAGTTCAAACACATATTCCTTTTCACACAATCCATGAAGCTTTGATACCAGGAATTTACAGAGATCATTTTTCAGCAAAACTAAGAGTCAGAGGTGTCTTCTACATACATGGATATCTACTCTTGCACCTGCACCCTTGTTGCGGTTTTGGCCAAATTGGCCAATGGCCAGCGACAGATGCTCCCCCCCAGCCTCTCGTACATGGAGAGGAGGAGGAGAGATAAAGAGATTTACAAATCTAGAAGAAACTAAACTACTTTAATGAAATATTAATAATAAAATAAAACAGAAAATAATGAAATAGATATAGTATATACAAAACTGTATTAAGCGCCCAGGATGATGCCGCCAGCAGGCACTGGGGAAGTCCCAGACTGGACTCAGTGATGGATGGGAACTGGATTCCAGAGCTGGAGTCAGGAACCCACAGATCAGGATCAAAGGCAGATGAACAGGCAGGGTCCTCCTCGGACATTGGCCATTGAAGGAAGCGAGTTGATCCTTTGATCCCTCAGCTTTTGTACTGAGCATGGGGCAGATGGGAGGGAATAGCCCTGTTGGTCAATTTTGGGTCACCTGTCCTATCTGCTCCTCCCTGCAGGTGGGACCCCTCTACTCTTTTCCATTTCTGACCCTCCAATGGGGCAAATAATGAAATTAGCTGAGCTTGGTTGTTATAGCAATAATTACAAGCATGAGTCTCTCTGTGTACCATTTCTTGGCACAAACTGTAAACATTGGTCTTATCACTCTGAGAACGAACCATTTTCAGCACAACATGCTGTTAATTTCAGAGAGTTAGCAGAGGTCCAGCTAAGAAGTCAAATTCCTGAACAGAAAGTTGGTTCTGTTTTACCTCAAACCAGGACAAACCTGCATCCCAACAACTTTTTCTTTTCCCTGTGGTCCCTTTAGTTGGTTTTAAAAGTCAGAATAAATGCTCTGAGGGTGGAGATATAGCTGCTATGAGCTATAATTTGGCCTCACATGAATACATGGCTTCTGTAGTGAAATGCTGCTAAGTTCCAGACAGGAGAGAAAATTTAAAAAAAAAAAAAAAAAAAGAAAAAAAGAAAAAAAGAAAAATATAGCTTGGGTCTTATTCCTTGTCTAGTGTCCCACAGCCAGCTTCAAGGGATATTTATCATGGACATTTTTGGGCTAAACTCTGCATTCATGTTTGATTTATTGCCAGTTCTCGTTCTGGCACTACTCTGTCTCCCATGTGGAAATAGTGTCCTATTTTTATGCAGTTTATAATACCTTTTTCAGAGATTAATTTAGCAATCTGCCAGGTGTCCATGGATGTAGCTCATACACTAAAATAACTTCTTATGTATAAAGCTAGAAATTCACATAACATACTCCTGACACACGATTGGCTCCATGAATTACTTACTCTGAGATGCAGCAGCACATGTTTGTGCTAAATAATTAGCTATACCTTTTATTCACTTATACCTAACTGATGTGTGATAGTGTGTATCAGGGACTGCTGGTAAAAGGAAAACATGTAGATTAAGGTGATGCTGAGGCTTGAAAAGATTTATAAATAGTGATGGTTAAAAAGGATTGTTAAAATCCCTGAGTTAAGTAGGCAGCTCCTCTGAAAATTCAAGAAACACTGACATCTCCGTCCTTGAGTTCCAGCTGAGATACAAAAAATGGCAGAAAGTAAAGAATGAGGTACCAAACTAAGTGTAGTTTTCTGAGCAGAACGCTCACCAACCAGCATATGTCCTCGTGATTATCGCTGTTAAAGACTGGATAGATGTGCATCTGACCAGTTCTGTGCTTGGACCTCTCACTTCACAGGGGGAAGTGTCTGTCTTCATGGGAGATGGGGTGTGTGATCTAGGAGTAGTTGCTAGACTTACTAGCATTAGACTGAACGACGAAGGAGACATGTCTTCTCTCCTCATGGGGTAATGCGCAGTGCTCTGGAAACTTTTGCTAAGGTCAGCTCTGTGATAATCATGCCTGTGTAAATGGACATCCCAGGGAGAGGCATAGATGTCTGTGTTTTAAAGCAGGACTAAGAATGATGTGGAGCCAAGGAGCACGTTAGCATCTGTGGTTCCTGCAGGTGGTGCTGAGCTCAGTCTGTGGTAGAGCCAGGAATGATAGCAGCAAAGCCGTTGGGATGAATTCTAGAGAATTTCAGTAAAAAATATCAAATAGGAAGTGGAGCATTTCAGAAAGAACTGCTGGAATAAGGGTTTAGAATGTCTTATAAATAGTCCATCTCCTCTCATGCTACATATGTGGGCTCCAAAGGCAGTGTAAATTTTCCTTCTTTTCCTAACAATTATTTATATTAACACTGAGATCATATTGCAGTCATGCTCCTGAATCTCCCATCCAAATCTTTGTTTAATATCGCAGGCAGGATTTCTGCTAGTGTTTTCTCAAGACAGCATCTCTATTTCATGAAACAATTAAATTTAAATTTGTTTGGTGGCCTGAAAGTCCTCAACTGCATTTCAGGCTTATAAACACAGTGGGAAGAAAATGATTCCTCAGAAATGAAAACAGCGTCAAGTTGGGGATAAATTGCAGTCTCAACCTCAAATCCTGTTTCAGGAGCAGAGAACAGCCAGGAGAGGCCATGATCCAGACTGACAAGGGATGAAACTAGCAGTGCTGGTTTATAGAACATGGCACAAGTATGTTAAGCACAGCAAGTGAAAGAAAAAAAGGAAATGGTGGGCTGAAGTGACAAAATCGGACAACAAAATCTGATTTGTTAAAACAATTCATAAGAGCTAGGGTTCCTTCTTAGGGAGAAAGGTCACCAAGATGCAGAGTTACTCACACTGTATGCCTGATCACAATATGAAGCAAGCCTTGTGGAAGCTGTGCTAGCAGATTTTAACAAGTGGAGAACAAGATACTTTAATCTGACTGACATGAGGGTGTGCGTGGCCAGGTCCACAGGAGCATTTATTCTGAGAAGAGAAAACAGTGTCAGCAGCCAGCTACATCAATGAGATGGGCAAATCACCCCTAGAGAAGACCAGCCTGGCCTGGAAGTCTTTCTCTGACTGAGAAAGGTGCCTGAGCATGGCTCCATGGCTCCTGAGCAACTGGCTCCACTGACACTAGACTTCCCAGTTCATCACCTTCAGGGTTTAATGCTTATTCTCAGCATTGCAACACCAGCCAGCTAAATTGGGAGTCAAACTGTTTTTGAACATCAGCTTTTAGAAGATACTTTGCCAATGTCTTGCTACTTTGTGTTTTGCCTTTCTCAACGCTTTTTGAACAGGCAGTTTAATAGCAGGTATCTTTGAGGTGATACTATGGGTAGCTCTGATCTCCTCTGTCACTATGTCCTATAACTGGCTTCTGCTTGCCTTGTAGTGCCTCAATCCCATCTTTGATACATTCCCTACCAAGCTTCCTCCCTGCCCCGATCCAAAAGAGCACTGCATTTTCTGTTGTACATGGCCTGAAACTTGGTCTTCATTGACAACTGCTTTTCCTTACACAGGTTCACTGCTCTATTTTGCCTGTTCCATGGAAAGGATGACCAGGAGCAATTGAAAGCAAATTTTGCTCTTTTTTTTTAGATCACATTTTGGCCCATGCAAAGGATGGAAGAGTGAGATAGGCTTGCTGTCACTGCAGCTCCACCTTTACCCTTCTGCTGGTCTTCAGTTTTGCCTATGAAGAGATGATGCCACAGCAAGGCCAGCTGTGAAAAGCTTTTACCAATGCAGTGGCTTTTTCCTGATTGCAGCCCCTGCACAGATGGAAAACACAGTGAGAGGGACTAGATCTGACTGGGAACTCTTCTGTAAATTCTTTTCTATTTCTGACTGGTGAAACTTCTTTTGGATGCAATTTTTTTTACTAAAAACCCAGTCAGGAAATGATAGCCAGGTCTAGGATAGCTGTAATACTTGTCCGGAAGAAGAAAAGACAGCACTTAATCTTGGCTACAGATACAAGAAGCCTGGGGCAGAGAGAAGCCTGGGGAGGGGGAGAAGCCACCAAAGATTTTCCAGCTGGACCTAGAGGGGACAGGCTGCATGTGCTTCTCCTTCTGTGCCTGCTTTCTTGAACAGGAGGCAGAACGCCCCTCTCTCAGGCGCCCCTCGGTGCCTCCTGACATGTCCTGTGCGCTACCTCTGAAGGGCAGCAGTCCCCACAGATAGGGAGAGATGTCCTGTGCTTTCCCAGGGATGCTCAAGCAGATTGCATTCTTCAGGGTGGTTAGTTTTTGTCCTGAATTACAAAGAACAGCTTTATGAGGTTACTCAAACAGTGGTTTATCCAGAGGAAATCATGTGTAACTTGTGACCTGATGGCATTGTGGCTGACTCAAATGGGTTTTGAACGCTCACATAAGGTGTTACTGAATCTGGCCTTTGCTGTCCAATGCAGTTTCATGTCAGTAGGCAGAGTGGTGAAAATGTTTCTTCGATATGCTGCACCTTCAACACCACACATGAAAACAAGAATCTTTTATCTTCTCTCTCCCAGTTCATGACTTTTATTTAAGCATAGCAAGAAACGACATTCTTGCTATGAATTTCCGAAGAGATTTTTATTTGTTTTGCTGTGGTGGGCTGACCCTGTCTGGCAGCTAAGCCCCCATCCAGTCCCTTGGTCACTCCCGCAGAGGATGGGGCAGAGATTTGGAAGGGCAAAAATGAGGACAATTCATGGTTCAAGATCAAAAAAGTTTAATACATGAACCAAATCTACACGCACAAGCTAAGCAAAATAAGGAATTTATTGTTTATTTCCCATCAGCAGTCAGATGTTTAGCCACTTCCTGGAAAGCAGGGCCTCAGCCCATCGATCCAGCCTGTCTAGATCCCTCTGTAGAGCTTTCCTACACTCAAGCAGATCAACACTCACACACAACTTGGTGTCGTCTGCACACTTACTGAGGGTACACTGAATCCCCTCATCCAGATCATTGGTAAAGATATTAAACAGAACCATCCCCAATACTGAGCCCTTGGGAGCACCACTTGTGACCGGCCGCCAACTCTATTCACCACAGCTCTTTGGGCCTGGCCATCCGGTCAGATTTTTACCCAGTGAAGAGTATGCCCCTCCAAGCCATGAGCAGAGAGTTTCTCTAGGAGAATGCTGTGGGAAACAGTGTCAAAATGACCATAAAGTGTTCACAAAATGTCCATAGAGTTCATTTAATCCATGCCTTGGGCTCCACCTGTTAGGGTGGTCACTGGGGACAGGAGAGGCAGTGTGTTGTTGGGCACCAAAGCCAACTAAGGTTGGGTCACTGCTGCACTCGCCCAGCTTCTTGTAAGCCTTGTCCTCCTTCACTTTGAGTGGTTCCTGCTATAGTGTTTCCTATAATGTGCAACTTGAATCACGGATTACAGCAATTTAAAGGTATATTAAAGGATAAGTTTTCTAGACACTTCACAGGGCAGGAATGTCTGGGCCCCAAGGGCACCACCAGCCCTGCCTGTCCCTGCCCACCTTCCCTGGGCTTCCCCTACCCTGCCCACAACCCAGGACCCTATGTCAGCCTCTTGGGATTCCCCCCACCCTGCCCATGGGAGTGCCTCCTGCTCCCTTTTTTTCCCAGTTTTTCTTCATTCCTACTTTCTATATCCAGGTTTCTTGCCCAAGCACGAACCTTAGAGATGAATGTTTCAAAACAACACCAATAACAATCAAAAATAAAACCATATTTCACAGTGAATTTGCAACATTTACACTTATGAATATATTGATTAAAAGGCCAAGTTTCAAGAAATGAAAAAATTGAAGGGAACAGAAAGGAGTCAGGGACAGTTTGTAGGCAGACATATGGAGTATAATTTAAGTGTGAATGGGAAAGTTGTTGTTCCAATGGAATACGGTGTGTGAATATTAATAGATGACCACTAAGAAATAACTTACGACCAATTGCTTTCTCCAACATCTTTGGCTTTGTTAAAATCACTTTTTTGAGCCTTTCTGTCTTCTAGACTGATTCTTGTTGCCTTATTTGTGCTGAACATTTGCAACAGATGAAAATATTCCTTCTGTTAAAGCTTTGGGAGCGAACACTCACATTCAGCAAATTCCCATTAGTACTAACGTTTTAACTACTCATCGTTTTGTTGCTGCAGTGAGCTTGCTTTTACATGTTGCACGTGCAGTTTGTTTCATGCCTGTTTTGCAAAGTCACAGTGTGAAGGGTCAGGCTACGTCAGGTCCAATTCTCAGTCAGAGACGAGTGTTGCTGTATTTTCTGATGGCCTGATACCAGAAAGAAAAATGACCTCTCATTCATGTTTTTAAGCAGCTACCTTCAGACTGTTTAGAATGAGGCGCTTGCCCTCACAACACGGGTGTATGAGTTGGGCCAGCATTTTATTCTAAATTACTTTTTTTTTTTTTACTGCTCACTGAAGTCTCTGGTTACTGCGATTGCTGTTGTACACACCCTACTCTTGGAGAAAAAATGTCATGAATGCTAAGTCATCATTTCAATTAACAGGCAAGAAGATATCTTCCTCCTAGTGTTGGCAGGAAAGTCTAATATGGAATTGGCTCCAAACCTATACATACGTGAACCTTCCAAACAATTTTTTTAAATGAGAATTTGGCCTATTGACAGGGAAGTTAAGGGAGAAAACTATAATACTATAAGCAAATGCATTTTTTTTTCTCAGCCAGAGCTTAAGCAAACATCATATTTCCAGAGAAATTTAGGAAGTAATCAACAGTCACATTTATATCTCTGTGTACATTCCATTTGTCTTTTGAATGAACCATTAAAGAAGGAATTAAACAAAGATATGACAATCTCTTTCTACTGCTACCAAACAAATCTGAAGCAGATGAGGTAATAAAATTGACAAAGCAGCATGAAGGAGGAAGAAAGCTCTGATACTGGCAACTTGAAGCCAGGAAATACTCCAAATTTTAAAGCTGACGTAATTTGACAGCTCTGATGAAATCATAGGTGTATGTATGCACATTCAGCAAAAAAATATAGTGATGAACTCTATCTGTCTTGACAGGCTGCCGCTTGAATGGATACTTGATTAATATTATCTGTATTCACAGTGCTACTTGGCATGAGCAAATGACTTTCAAAATATTGAGCTAAATACTTTCAGAATTCACCGTTGCAGGAAGGATACAGTGCAAATGTGACCTGGAAAATTAGTCCTACAGTAAACGCAATCCATCACTTTTCCAACAGTTTGGCTCATTGGGGTACACAGGCAAGCTTGTAAGTTGCAATTATCACTAGAGCACATATTTTATATAAATGCAACTTAAATGCCTATTCCAGTTTTTAAAAAAATGGTTTACTTTTGAGTAGGGTCTTTATCTGAAAAATTATTATCCTGTTTTGTGAACTCTAGGCTATCATTTATTAATACTTCTACTTACCATCAATTACAATTCTTAAATAAATTAATTCTCTCTTTAACAGATGAATCTACAGAAAAGACGATGCAGCACAAGAGCCTATCAGCAAGCGGTAATTTTGCAAAGAGCAAAGTTATAGGAGTAAATTCTGGGACACTTATTTTAATGCAGTTTTCCTTGTGCTACTCCCAACGTTACCACAAGCACCGTTTTGTTCCTCTTTCTAGGTTCCATTGAGAGTATCAGGGAACCGTCAGTTACGCTTTCCCTCTCTTTTAATTTTTGTTCCATACTTCAAGCTGCTGTTATTTGGCTTGGCTCCTTCTGGAAGATGTCAGTGCAGTTTCTGGTCACAACCAGCATCATAATATGGGAAACACTGCACTTTTGACTTAAAACAAAGGAAGCCCATCTAGGGTATTCTGACAATGCTTGGGTGGATGATGGCAGTCCTTTGGCACAAATTGCAGCTGGGTGTGAATTGGAAAGAGCTGCACTGAGAATTCTCCAGACTGTGCTAGAAATTCAGTCCACAAAGGGCTTAGAAATGAAGGATGTGTATCACCATTTTTTTTCCCTTCCTATCCAAGGAATACTGATATAGGTGAAAGTATGAAAAAATTGGTGAGAGGAACCAAAACCTGAAGATGATGTTACTGCAAGAAAGCATTCTCATGTTACTCTTGAGATTTTTACCTAGCAAATCATGTGGTAGTATTCAGGTACTTTGCATCAGTATCTAGTATACTTTTTGAGGTGCCTTCGGGCACCAGAGACATTCCTAAGGCTGCAGGTAAGTCGTGGATCCTACAGGAGACCTGTACCCTTTTAGATAGAAAGTTGTAGGCCAAGTGGGAAGCTAGGGAGACTACATTGGCACCAGCAGTCCTACGTCTATTTGGAAGATTCCCATCTAAATTGCCTGTCAGGTGAGTGCCCTGCGGTTGAAAGGACAGGGCAAAGAGGAGAGAAGGGAGGTTCATGTATATGTATTCATGGAATGCAATCTGTGCCTTTAAGCACGTGAGTTATTCTTACCACATTTGCTCTGAAAACTTGCTCCTTGCCCTACATGACTCGTGGCCTGAAGGAGAGGAAGCTTTAGTGCATCAAGGCATAGATACTTTGTGAGTGAGCATCATGTAGATATATGCTGGCCTTAGAAACTGAAAGGTGTTCTTTCGCACTTCAGGATTGCTCCAAGTGGAGATTGCTCATAGAGATGTTCCCTGAAAGCAGGTAAGCTGTGTTACCAAACCTGATGAAGTGACTTAATCACCTTTATTCATAAAAATACATTTAAACACATTTTTCTCTACCGTTCCTTCTAATCCTCACACTGACACCGTCAGTGACACACTGGTTATGCTGAGGTTTTCTATTTGATAGAACAAAAAGAACTGTTCATTACAGTTCATGGGCATTGAAGCTGTCGTTTTCTTATTTGCTTGCTCATTGTATTTGTATTGCGTTCTCATGTCATGTACGAGAAAACTCAGGTCTGTTAATTTCATTTTTCTTCTGGGAACAGAAAAAGTTGTTGCAGTTTTTGTTTGGACATGTGCTAATTTTCCTTCCAAATCTAGGGCAAGGTAGTTTGGAAAAGGCCTTAATAGACTGCTCTGGGAACTGTTCCCAACTAATGAACACTGTTAAGTAGCCAGACCTAGTTCAAGGATGATGGCTTTGGTAATTCTGTGTAGAGGAACATGCTGCTTTTGCTTTGCAACATAATTAGCCTGTGCATGAGGCACACCTGCTTTATTTTAAATGTAAGCCATATGCTTGGTTTATGAAAACCAAACCTCTGCCATAGAATTGCTAAAATATGTACCCTAAATACCTGCTTCTGATATGTTGCTATATGTCTTAAGGTAAATAAACAAAAAAGTGTATTGAGATTTTAACACTGAATTTATGGTTGTTTGTCGTTTAACTCATAGCTCTTCTCGAGAGCAGTACTTTTGACATGCATAAGTAACTTGCTCTAAAAATGTCTTTTATGTTTCTGAATCATCTTTCACATATTAACCAGAAGGCTTGCTTCTCTCCCAGAATGAGTAGATCTCATGCATTTCTCTGCTTAATTGTACTGGGATTGATTCCTCTTGACCATTGCTTAGAGGTGTTTACCCCTGAAAGATTTAAGACCAGTTTACCTTCTGTCAATTTCTAAGAGAGTGAGAGGCACTGATTGATGGAATGACCATTTAAAACTCCCCACATATGTTGAAATTGCCTTAAATTTTCTTTTTGCAGTGGTATTTACAAGAAAAATACTAAAATATACCAATAGAGTAGATGAATGTGAACGTCAGACTGATTTTTCTGCTTAATTCACTAAATGGTGATACCCTTTATTGATGAGAAGCACTACTATCATCCGTCTTTCCTAATTGTGTATTAAGCTTGCTTGAAGTTTTTACTTTCTCTCACCTACTTGCTGTGACTAGAAAATATAATCAATACATATTATAATTAAATTGCCTAGCTACTTCGTGGAAAACTGAACTGTATTCCTTCAGCTTGCGTTAAAATCAGCAACCCACTGAAAGAACTTGGCATAGTATTTTCATTATTCTCTTTTAAAATCGCAAGCTTGAAAAACAAATTAAAACATGCATGATGGCTTTTTGTCACTGAACAGCCTTTAGCCAATAACTGAGTAGCAGTTAGCAAGAGGGGAAAGCTTGTTCCCTCAAGACCCTAAAAGTGAGGGGGCCAGGTTTTCGTGTGTTTCCTCTAAAATATTGTACTCTCTAGTTATAAAGTTATATTTAAAGACATACCCATTAAACGCAGCAGTGATTTCTTCTGAAGGTCAGAGATATATTTTATTGGAGGAATTACTTTTTAAAATCATTTGCTGCCTGAACGGAGGCTGGATAGCTGCATAGGTTGATGTTTATTCAATTTCTGTCTATACACTCTTTGTGTGTGTGTGTGTGTGTGTGTGTGTGTGTGTGTGGTTTTTTTTTTTTTGTCTGGTTTTGGGGTGGAGGGGACCTGAGGACAAAAGTAGATGTCTTTACATAAGGCTGTGAAAGATAACCATGAAATTAATGCGGTGAAGTATTCATCTTGTCCAGCCAACAACTCTATGGAACCATCTTCCATCAGAAAATTAAGATTGTTAAATCAAGAGTATTTCACAGGGACTTCAATACGAAAATTTTGAAAATAAATTCATTTCAACTTCCTTTTCAATGCAAAAAATTATATTGTTTTTATGCCGTATGTTAATAGTAAACTTGAAATACACACCACATTAACATAATTATATATGTATAATATGCCATTGTTAAAGTGTTTCAACTTTTAAAAAATAAATTTGGTACTTTGGGATGAGAGCATTCTGAATTTCATTCTGTGGAAAATTTTTACTCTCATTTGAGTATGATTGTAATTGCAAGATTGTTTCAAGGAGCGAAACAATGAACAGCTCTACATGTAAATAAAGTTCTGTAGCAGATGGGGTTGCTTCCTAGAATGAGAAATATTCTGCAACGTTAGAATTCTAAGCTGTTTGTGTTCACATACTTGGCAGTCTTCAACAAAGGCATAAACTAGCACCGATAAATTCAGGAAGACAGTGTTTCTTCTTAATATAATGTTTTAAGGTTGAAAAAAAAAGAGAGAGAGAAACTAAGATGGAACTCAAAACCAAGTTGTTCATTTTTCTCTCTTAATACCTCCTTTGAGTGCATAAATTAAAACATGGGTTTATTTTGTCTTATCCATTTGTCAAGGAAATAGAAAAGTTTAAATTTGTGCCTCTGTTTTTGAAAAAGCAGCTAGCAACTACTGCATGAGGGAATAACCTTTTCATCTAAACAGCTTTTCAGTGCTTATGTATGTTTGCAGAAAATAACATTTTTTCCTAGCATCTGTCTGCAATGCCATCTGCTACTACGCTTCAGGCAGCTTTGATTGTGTAAACTTAGCTTTTCAAACACTTTGCCAAATGTAGTGGTTTTGCAAATGTATCCCCATTCATCCCCTACTAAGACATTTGGTGGTGTTCTGCAGACCCAATGCAGAATGAAGCAACGTCAACTACAGTGAAAAAGTTTCTTTTTTCCTCGCTTCTGCTTGTGCCTTCACATGTGCCACAGGCACCAGCACAAGCCTTAGGGGCAGATAACAATATTCAGTCTGTCACTACAAATTTGTATTAAATACACACCTATAATAATTCTTAATTCCATTATTGGTTTTAACACCTGCGTCCATAGTTTAACATCTTTTCCTTATTACACTACTTTCTCACAGCTACTGAAAGACAAGTTAGTCCCATAGTAATGAGTGTCACTATTACCAACAACCGCACACCTTTCTATGTTCCATTGACCTGAAAGAAAACATAAAGTCTTTCCATTTTCTGGAGTGCTTGGGTAACCATTTCTTAGGCTGTACTTGTATAGTTACAGGTCTATTCCTCTTGTTGACAAACATTAAACTTTATGTCATATAACTTATCGCCTGCCTGCCCCCATTGCTGCTTGCAATGTGTGTGGAGACAGCCTATGTGTACCCACGCAATACCTGGCACACTGCTGTGCAGAATCGGTGCTTGTGGGTTGTATCCCCAATTCCTAAGTGATACACACAGCTGAGTCTTTCTGGGAATTTTTCTGTGGGGTGCTGTGGGACAAATTCTTCAAATTCTCAAATCCCCATTTTTTTTTTCTTTCTTAAACAGCTCACACCTTAGAATACACATCTTAGAAGATGCTTTAGCCCCTGTCATTGCTTTTGCCAACACAAGCTTCCTGCACTGTATTTTGATATGCTTGTAGCAAGATGAAATAGCCAAGGTGCTCAGAGACTAAGATAGAACAGTCAGATAAAGGGTCAGAGGTGTAAATATGTTACTGAAATAATTTTAGGGCTTAACGGAGGCAAAGTTTGAAGACACAGGTAGTATGTTTTTTTTTTCCAGATGACAGAATTTGCAAAAACACCCAGGCTTTTGAATACAACAGCCCTTCTTGAACTCTGAAGGAGGAGCAGCATCGCACTTCAAGATAAGAGCAAACAGGGAACAATTGAGTTTAAGTTAATTATGTTAATCCATATAAAATTTGAGAGAAAAGGATGATCGGCACCTTTGGAGCAGAGACGGATGTTAGCAAGGGAAGAAAAGCTACAGTTTTTAGTCATTGTGACACAGAAAGAAAGGCAGTTATTTATCACTAGTGTAAGTGAGAGGTTACCAGAGATGAGGGTAGGGGTAAATAGTAGTACGCCAAAATAATCTTTTTATGTCGGTGGTTTTGAGAATCCACTGGAATGCTGAGCCAAGGTTCCAGTTTCATCCTTTGGGGCTCAACTGTCCATCAACCTTGAGACTCAGGACTGAACTGGCCCAGGGGTGGGATGGCTGTTTTGGAAAGCACCTCCTCCCATTAAAATCCATGTGATTCTGCCCTTCACTGACCACATGAGTTCATCCTTGTGAGTGCAACATGCCTATTATTAGGACTGAGAAGGATGCGTTAGACCACAGAGGGCAAGTAAAATATCCCACTTGGCTTTCTTGAGATGTCTTTTGCTGTGGTCAATACTGATCTCCATTTGAGCCCCAGTGTTTCTGGCTGAAGAGAATCACAGACCCTGGGAGAGGCTGACACTCTTTTACCCTGTCTATAAACTTCTCTCAGAGGAATTGGATTCCTCTGGAGAACCTGTGCAAGGAGCTTGCTTCATCCTTCTGGAGCCAGAACACACGAATGAAATAGTCTGAGATTGCACCTACACACCATAACAGCTCTGAGTCATGAGAGGCTAAGGAGATTGGGGACCCTACCTAAACATGTGGTCAGCAACCATAAGCTGTCATTTCAGTGAGTGCTGTTAGCTGGGTGGACACTGGAGATGACCCATACTGGCACCCTGCAGTTCACAGCTCCATGCAGACATCAAGATGGGTAGCAGCTGAAGTGTCTGCAAACCTGGAAGCCAAGCAGATCCAGCAGGCCCAGGCTTCACCAGTCCTTGCAAATGAGCATAGAGTTTTTAACCTGGATGGGATGAACCTGAATGTGAGCTTTTCGCAACGTAAATTAATTCCTAATGCAAAAAATAGCAAAATATCTTTCTACCATGTACCTTCATAGCCAGTGTGGAAGATGTGAGGGTCTTCTTTACTCACAGCATGTGTCAAGTCTGTGGCTAGATTGTGGTAGGTATTATGCAAATATATGAATAGTATTTGCACTACAAGAGCTTCTCAAGAATGGTGTAAATCACAAGACAGCTTGTTATGACAAGCATAGACTTTCTTCTGCTTCATCATATGATAAAGAAAAAAAAGAATTTAATATATTCCCATTTCAGACACAGCCTGATTTATACATTTTTAATTGCTACTATGAAAAATGGGGGAGAAGTAGTGGAAGTGAACAAAGCTGTAGGAGTTGGTGCAATCAATACATAGATCAGAGAGTAGAAAAGCTCATTAAATTCTGATGAGTGAACATGATTTTAAATGTAGATGTTTTGAATCTTGTTAAAATACTGTGTTTCACTTTTTGAGAGAGAAGCAAAATAAATAAATGTATATTAATGTGAAATAGATCATCTATTGGAAGTCTATAATATGTTCTGTGGAACAAATAAGTTATCAGCAATTTGCCATTTGAAAGTGACTGTGAGGTGAAGGGTAAAAAGTAAAAAAGCACTATAATTCTTGTTAGCACCAGGAATTAAGGAAGTTGAGGTTGGTGTTTCCTCAGACAAATTGCTCTTGGGACCTATAGAACTGGATATCTTGGAGCATGGCTTTGCATACAGAAGAAAAGGCACAAGGAGTTCTCATCAAATGAAGATGAATGTGTTCTTCAGAGGTGACTGTACAGCCTGAGACAGTGAGTGAAAGGAATGGTAATTTCACGTAGCTGAGGAATTAAATTCCTTTCAAACATGATCACAGTGCTATTACTCTAAATAGTGATAGGTGGACCTACGTGTTGCTTTCCAGCCTGGAGGGTCCTAATCCTGCCCTATACTGACAATGTAAAATAATGTGTTACGGAATAACTAGGTGTCAATACTCTAATTTTAGTAGTTTGCTCTAATCCAAAAGACTGTTAAACTACTACTGCAGGTAGTATCTTTACAGTAGCCTGTAGAAGCAGTGTAGAAGTACTCATTCCTTCTAAGGATCTACAGAGAAAGGAACTGTCACCATATATGTAGAATACTAGTAACATCTTTCATTGAATATGATAAACATGGACAAAAACTACCCATGTCCAAATACATATATGAAGAGCATGGTGGAGGCTACAGCTCATGGCAGAGAAGACAAGGTAGCCGTAATTAATTTCCTGGAACAAAATCATAGAATGATAGAATGGCTGGGTACTTACTTAAAAACACAAATGCATGCTTGGACTTACAATAATTATAGCTGTTACAGAAGGTGTGGGAGATCTTGGCTGGGAAAGAGGACACTGGTTTAGCTCAGTTTGGCTCTAGGTTGTGGAGAACTTCCTGGTGTTGTGGAGCAATACTTGGCTTTGTTGCTAGAGAAGCAGAAGTCTAGAAGGACTTACAGGATTAAGCAAGCCCCTAATAGCCCTAGTATCTCCATGGAAACCTGTCTCCTGGGAACTCCAGTTTCTTTGAGAGTTGTGCTTAGCATCAGCACACTTAATACACTTAGTGAATAGTCCTCTTCTGTTTTAGGGTTTGTTTTCTTTTTTGGGGGGGAAAGCTTAGCTTATAGGGTTAAAAGAGCCCAGGCACACAAAGAAGCAATCCAGTGATTTTCTGTGGTTCCACTGGCATGTTTCCTTGATGTCCTTTGCACTGGACTGGGGTGATGGTGGGGTGGGGGGTGGGGGTGGTGTATAATATTTCCCCCCACACACACTGTGATTGAGGATTCTGAATGGCAATTTTTCTGAATGCAAATGGAAGATAAAATAACTACTGATACAAGCAGCCCTAAGATCCAGACTGTAACCATATGGTACAGAGGTCAGATTTTGCATTAGTTTAAGGAAATAAGGAATGCTCCTGTCTGAAAGCTACTAAGCAACTTTTACCTATGCGAGAAAATAAGTATTCTTAACTGGCTATGAACTTAATAGATTATTCTTTTCTGGCAATAAAGACATAAGGAACAGAAGGAGGAAAAACCTGGGACTATGGATATCTGAGATCAAAGCCACCATTCACTCAACATCACTGGGATAATCCACCTTCTGCTTGATCTTGCCAGACTGCCATAAGGAGTTGTGAACTATATTGGAGGTGGAAGCAGCAGACGGTGCCATGCACAGAGCTGGCAGTTGGACCTCTGGTCCTTCTGTGATGGATGTGAACTGCAGTTTAATTCTCATTCCCAAAGGCATTTGCCATCTCAGTTGCAAATTTGGACTTTTTAAAATTCAAAACATTTTCTTCTCAAAGTTACTGGTTTCTTTCTTCTGCACTCAGACTGCCCCTATTCCTATGCTTTTTACTAGCCTATTACTGTTTTAAAGAATAACATCTCTTCCTCATAATGATGATTTAGAAGTAGCAAGGAGTGAGAAGGCTTTCAGATTAATACAGGCTGGTGGGGGCATTGTGTCAATAAGGACATCAGGGGCAGCAGATGTTCTGTGATCCCTTTTGTACTTAATGGTTGTTGACACCTACAGAAAACTGTCCCTGTCATTGGTGATCAGGTCACGCCTTCCTGTGCTGAGTTCCTAAGTGCTGAGTTCTTAAGAGTGTTACTGGGGTATAGCTCATTACATTAGAGCAAATAACTTGTGCAGACAAATATTTTAGTGCCTATTATAAAGGTTTCTCTATACCATTCCTTTTCTTTCTGTAGAAGAATTCCTATTTCCATTTTATATAAAAAATGTAAATTCTTGGTGGATTTGACTAAGCTAGCATCACATTTACTGATGTTAATTAACCACGGTTTTCTTCGTCACTGGTGATAATTTAGAATAAAAATTTGTCATTGTTTTTCAAAGTGAAACATTCTTCATACTGTCCTGTGTTGCAGCTTATAGGACTTAACAGTATTCAATTGTCATCAGATTGAATTCTCCCACTTACCTTTACTTAAAACAGGCTCTCTTTCTCCAAGATGGAATAACTTAAATGATTTCCCTTGATATCAAACCCAGATTAGTCAGATGTGAGAACAAATAAGAAACCTTCTGGCTAACTGCAAGTAGCTTATGTCCTGCTGTTCAGCATTTACCGGGAACATTAAAGATATGTCAAGTGAGTGAGTACTAGTTCATTGCCTAATTTTAGTCTTGGTAAAAGTGGCAATTGACACAAATCACTGCATTAAATGAAACTAGCTGGATAACTCTGTGGTCAGCATTGTCTAGATCATACTTAAAAAATGTCTGCAATATAAAGGAGTCTAAAACACTTTCTGGATTTAAAGGTCATCTCCTGATGGCCTTTACCTGAGACATGACATATTGTAGGTACGTATGCGCTTGGCACAATTCAACAAGAAGGAGAGAGATAAAATTATATTCTAACCATGGATCTGTAAGGCTGATGCTTTTGTTGATAGCACAAATGAGAGAATACTGAGGATTATGCCATTTATACTGGTCAAGGATGGCGTCCGAGATTGGGTTAGCTGCGATATAAGATGCCTTTCCTTTTTTCTTCTACATGTGGCTCTCTGGGTTCAGATAGAGTGGACTTGTTTACGGCTTAAATATGAATGAATCAAATGGTCAGAAAAAGCAAAATTTAAACACTGGATAATTCTGTTGTGCAGCACTAAGCTCTGTAGCTTCTGTAGCTGCTACATTTTATGTAAAACGTTAGGTAAAAACTAAAGAGTGACTGAATTAAATCAGATCCAAGCTTCCTAGTCCATAAACTGTTTCCAACGCCTGTCAAAAGCAGGTATCTAGTGGAGTGAGCAAGAAAATGGGTGCATCTAACATTTGCCCCTTATTCTCCTGCCATGATTGTATAGATCTCCAGCATATTCCCTCAGCCATTCCTGTACTATTCTGAAGGGATCTAACTTACAAAGTCATTCTTCATGTAGAAACCATTGCTTATTTTTGATCACCCCTCTTTCTCTTCTTCAGCTCTTCTCTAGTTATATTCTTTAACTTTTGAGATAAAAGGACCAAGACAAGGACCAAAGCAAACTATGGATTTACACAGAGGCATAGTAATGTTGTTGCTTTGTTTTTGTTTTGTTTTGTTGTGTTTTGGTTTTCACATTTTCTATTCCTTTCTAATTAATTCTAACAATGACTTGTTGTTTTGGTAAGTACTGAAGTGTAGTTGTCATGGAATTGTTTATGATAAATTCAAAATTCTTCTCCTGTGTTGTAACAGACATTCCAGAGCCCATCATTTTAAGCACAGAGTCATAATAGGTGGGGTTTGTTCCACATGTATCCCTTGAATATAGAACTGAACATACCAAATTTCATCTGCCTTTTTATTTGCCATCGCTTGACTTTATAATGTTCTTCTGCCAATCCTGACAGAAAATGCATATCTTTGGAGATGCTGTTCAGGCTTTGTAAACTCTTTTTGTTACAGCTGCGTAGTGTGTTCTGGATGTATGCCCACATGCATGGTCAGGCAGTGACAGTCGGGTAGCAGGGAGCTCTGCAGAAAAGGCATTTAATGGCGGAGGAAAGCGTGTGGCAGAGCAGCGTTGCAATTCTCCCCATCTTTGGCTTTGGGCAACCATTGCTAGCTGTGCAATCAGCTGCCAGTTCCTCTGCCTCTGATGGTGGAAGCTGGGGTGGAGCTGAGAGAAAAAGATTATAATGAGGTCCAGTGAACTTCTTCTGTCCCACTGTGTCCAGGAGACACTGGCTATAGCAGGGAAAGTGCCTCTGCATGTTTACAGGTGTCTGGAGTTCAATCTGTTATTTTCTTGGTTTTCTCATGGCTAGGCTCAGGAACAGTATAAACCTTTCTTAGGTGCTGAGTGAATTAAAAGACCATTGGTTTCAGTACCTCTAGAATCAATATTCCCTCAAACAGGAAATGTTTGTCCTGCAACAGATTTTAATACCCATTCCCGTAGCTATCACAGGGAAGATAAGACAGGAACATAACCTTCCAAATGGCAAATCAACATGCTCACGTTTCAGCCTTAAATATTCATGAATATTTCCCCCCTTGTTTCTTTGAAGAGTTTTGACATTTACTTAAGTAATTACTGTCACCTCTAAATGGCTGCCCATATTTTGTCCTTTTGTAAATCCTTCTCTGGTATTATTTATGCCTTTGTTTCATCTTAGCTCTTTGAGCCAGGCTTTATCGTGTCTGCCAGGTGTACTGTGCACACGCATCCTGAATTAATCTCCCTAGTCTGTCAGTGTGTAAAGAAGTTCATGTATTCAAAGGAGGCGGGAGGACTGAGGAGAATGCAGCCTGAGATACCCTGGTCTTGGTTGTCTTTGTGAGTTACTTACAGTGGGCAAAATACTGCTTTCCGTGTGAATAGTTTCAGCGCAAGCAAAGGCAATGTCAGACGTGAATAGCCTTCAGTCAAATCCTTTGCCATCAACATGCCTCAAAACAAGCTGATTAATTCTTCAAAATCTTTTATTCCAAGAGCTTTGCTGCACTGCACACACTTCCGTCATGCACAATCTCACAGCAATGTCCTTTCCCATCCCAAATGAGATGGCAGCCCTGGTTCTGCAGCTAGGCACTCTGCTCTGCAACCCATCTCATACTTGCATAAGTAAATGCCTCCTGAGAGAAGTTTAGTGTTAGGTTTCCACAGCTGGGCAAGCAGATTTACAGGTACAAACCGACGTGAGCAGCAGTGCAGTTGCATGAACCTTCTCCTTTGTGGGGGTGGGTGGTCTGACCATGTGCTGGAAGGCTGACTGTCTAGAAAAATTTGGGGTGTCATATGGAGATCAAGCATATTGCTGATGAACTGGGAACTCAGCCCTGACACATTGGTGCTAATCAGTCAATATTCACATTTAAACAATCAAGAGTGTGGAATAAAGTTGGCAAGGAGTTAAAAGAAAACTAGAAGGCCTTCTCCTTCAAGGCAGGCTCATCCGGCCTCAGTGCGACTCCTCCAGGTGATTTGGAAGACCCTGGAAGAATTAAAACAAAGACTACCTCCAAGTGACCATTTTCCACTTGGAAATGAGAGGTCAAAAAGAACCAGGAGGGAACTAATTATGAGTGAATACTGAATAAACCAAAGTTACTGTTTAAGTTTCAAAACTGTCGAAGAAATATATAAAGCAAAGCTGCTCACAAAAAAATGAAGTATAGGCTGTGTAAGAATTCTTAGGTCCTGCTGAGAAGGGAGGTCTGTGGAAATGCTTTGAAGGCAGCTAATGAATACAGTCAGGAAGAAGCAACTGGAAGATGCTAGGAAAACCCTAGCGAGTGCTGAGAAGAGTCGTGCCGGGTATGTGCTATCACAGTGGTCTTTGACGTGTGTTTTGGAAAAAGCATTGGGAGAGAAGAAAATACGAGTAAAGAAGAAAATTCAGAAAAACCAAAAAAGTTATTTCTTATTCTATACAATGACAAAGATCATTTCAGTTTAAGTTAGCAGCTACAAAGTTTATCATTCTGTCTTCAACTGATATAAATTAAGGGGCTGCTGTGCCAATAGATGTTCCTAAAGGTGTAGTGATGTTATCCATGATGTCTTTTTTGAGTTTGATTGCAGTGTAACTTGAAGCCCCACATTTTGGGGGAATTTTAACCAAAGAAACAACAAAAAATTGTCTTCAGGTTGTTTTTTTTAAAATATTTTTTAATTAAAAAAAAAAAATTATCTCCAAGACATATGAGGAAGGACATATGTCAGGCACCATTGTCAGATTCTCAGTCAAGAAAACAAACAACAACCATGGAAAAATGAATGAGTGAACTTCTGACAAGTCGTATTTCCCATTTGTGAAAAGCTGTGAACACATGATACTGTTCTTAAAAGCCACGCAGAATGGTCCACAAAGGAATGTGTCTAAGCGTTTAATGTCTGTCTGTTAATGTCTGTCTGTAGCTTTTTAATGTTTGTTTTCCAGCAAACAGCTTTGTCATTTCTTACATTTTGAAATCCCTAGCTCGCTTGCTGGACAAGCTGCCTTGGTAAGCCTTATTCCACGTTGGTGCTTTGGGCGTTGTCTTTCTGCTTGTACGTCCACAGACCCCAGGCGGGCAGGCATCCGCGCAAGCCTGGAGCCACCCAAGTGACCGCTCTCAAAGAGTGGGTGAGAGAGTTTTTTGTGGGAGGGTGCAGAGGAGGTTTTGTGTGTTGTTGTTTGTGTGCTGTCCTGCGTGAGAGAGGGGCAGCCTGGCTTCGGTTGCCTGCTGGGAGGGAAGAGGCAGGGAGGCAAGCTAGCATGGTCACAGGAGAAAAACCTCCCGTTTCCCCTCTGTGTTGAACTGACTGTAAAAATGCCTGCAGGCCTGTGGAGGGAGAGGGAGGATTTATTTCTCTTTATGCATGGTATACACAGGAAAGAAGTTTTATCAGGAGCAAGGAACGGGAATCAGCCTGGAGGAGGAAGTGTTAGGCCAGTTTTGTTTCTCCTCTGCAAATTGCGGTGAGGAAAACCTTTTTAAGAATTTCCTGGTATTCTTGTATTTCCTGTGGGGAATCTTTTTGTCTCATTTTCCATGTTGTACTTGTCATTGTTCTTTCTTGCTCTTTGTTTGTTATTGTGAATATTGCACTTGCATTTAAAAATACAGAAAGAATAATAGCTTGGTTTCTTCTGTGTTATGGTGGCTGAATGGTCTATCTAGGTGTACATAAGCTCCTTTATTTGTCCTATGTGCACACTGTGGGCCTTCAAGTAGGTCTTGAGTAACTATTAAAGAAAATATAACAGTATTTACTGAGAGAGCTTTTAGTTCTTAACTTGTAATTTCAGATAAAACCTCTCGTAATCTTTTTTGTTTTCTTTCTGTAGATATACATGATTAATTTATTTCCATCGTAAGCATTTATGAAAAATGAAGTTGAAACTTACTTGCTCACACACTCACTTAAAGCAAATTTAAATTCTTTCTCCATAAGCAATTTTCTCATCAGATAATCATCAGACTTGGCACCTCTGTTCTCTGAAACATTACAATCTGTTGACTTATAAACCTGTCCCTGTGGCTCAGCTCTGAGCTCCGGGTTTATTTACCAAACAGACCAAACACACCTTTCCTTCCCTCTGCTACGGAGTTCGCATCAGATACTGTGCAGTAGATTAACAGATTATGTGTGCAAGAAGAAAGAGAGAGGTTTTTTTTTTTTATTTTATTTTACCGTTCTATGTTGAGGACATGCAGCTCCTGCCTCTTCAAAGGATCAAGACAATTTGTGAGTTAATAGACCAGACATGATTGCACTAAAGCAATTTCAATCTGAGTTTATGGAAGTAAGCTATAGTGGCAGGTTTATGAAGCAAGAGATCGTAAGGTTGCAGTGAACTGAGGTTGCAAGTTTGATGTTTCTGTGCTGAGAAAATTGCCCGGCTTCCAGAGGAACAGAAATCATGGCTGTGACACCCTCGTTACTTTTATTATGTATGTGTTTTCCGTTGCTGTAGGCCCCAAGTCTTCAGGGCTTGTAAGCAGAAGTGGCTTTAAAACTCTGCTGTGTCAGTTTGGGACTGGACCATGACTGAGATGGAAAAAAATCTTGTACCACTCCTCCACTGCAACTTTGTATGTAATGCATAGGAATGGAAGAGCCTTCCTTTAAAGAGTTCATTCTCTCTGTTGACTCTTGCTTTGCTCCATGTTTAAGAACCCCTCAGACACTTGCCAGAGCAGCCAGGTGCATCTCATCGGTTTTGCACAACTAGTGGTGCTCCTGGGGCCCCAGCTGGGCCTGTGCCTTTCTTCATGATGTTTTTCTTCAATGAAGGGAGAGAAATGTGACCTTTTGTAAGTGAATATGAATAAATTGACTAAATTCTTTGCTACTGTGTGAGAAAGGTAACTTGCTGGGATTGATTCCCATGTTCAGTCTATGTCTTCAGATCATTCTGGCGATGCCAAGCAACTGCAAGCCTGTCCAGTTAAGCACAGATGACGGCTGCTTTGTGCTTCTGGATGAGTGTAAACTCAGCAGAGCCGAGTGACTTTAGCACATTGTAGCTGTGAAAGAAGTGCGACCTCACAGCCAAATTCCACCTCTAGCTGTGTAATGTCTATCTGCTGGTTGTGAGGGTGCTCTCTTCAGCCCTTTGACTAAATCCATCTGGATCCCTGGATATACGTGTGCCCATGGTGACTGAGTGCGAATGCCAGAAAAGTTTGTTTCTTCTTGGTTCATTTGATGCTACTTAGAGGCAGGGATATTAGAGCTATGTGTTATTACAACACAATATAGCATATAGTTGTAATAGCTATAGCTCTGTTCTTTGGATGATTGGTCATTAATTACTACTTTTAGTTATTTAGAACCACATCTTGTGTAGAAAAGGTGCACTTAGAAAGCTGAGCGGCTACTGCACTTCTCTGATGTTGAACTACACCTGTTGCTTCTGTTACTGTTGATACAAATTTCCAGCTCTTGGCAAAATAAAAGGGATTTTAAAGTGCTAATGTTTTCTTAAGAAAAAAATTAAATATTTTGGCCAAATCTATATTTCATACTAAGAGCTTCTAGCTCCTCAAATTGAAAGTAATTCCATGATGTCTCATGGAGGTTGTAGTTCAGTTAGATTTCCATTCCTCTGTAGGGGACTCCTCTGGTTAAACTACATATAAACAGAAGTAAGTCACCTTTCTGGGTAGAGAAGGGCCTTTTTCATCATGGATGTCAGTGGTCTGAAGAATAAGTTGAACTAGTGAAAGCGCTCAGTTGTAGAGAACTAGGACAGGACACGACTGAAGTACAACTTCTCTGAACAGGAAGGACGGTATTTCCAAGTCAGTTCAGTATTGTTATTATTTCTCTATTAAGTGGAAAACATATATTTTGTCAAAATCCCATTGTACGGTGAAAACGGGTTAATCAGAAATTTTCAACCCTACACACTTGTGCAGATAGATACACTCATCAGGTTTTTAAACTCCAGACTCACAACACAGCTTGTTACTCTCTTATTCTCATCAGTCCCTTCATCCACTCACCTTTTATATGTACTATTTGAGGGATTCCTTTCTCAGGAAAATTATGGGGTTGTATAGGGCACACACACACACTATGGAAGATATGAATTTACACTCAGATTTAGTTATAGATTCCAACTTCTCTAAACTTTCTTTTTTTTTTAGTGATTTATCACTTTCAGACTGCTCAGTGCAAAAGATTTCTAAAATAAACTGAGTGTAATCAAATGAGTGTTTGTAAGACTAATAGTTGTGTCCGAATAAATAAAAAAAACCCTAAAAATAAGCATTTCAGGCACCAGTAATGATTATTTTCATAACTGAGCCTTATAAATCATGAAAAATTCAATGAATATTGTTTTCAGCCTTAAAACTGTCAAACATTTAATATAAAATAGCCCACATCAAGCACATGCATTAGAAATTAGCTATAATTTCCTAATTTTAAACTTCTAAGTGTTTCCAATAAGCAAAGCTTGCCCTAGAAGCTAAATATGTCTTCTTTGTCCATCTGAGTTGCTAACAGGAATGTTGCTGAATTTTGCATGAGCAGCAGCTACTCAGTAAGGGACCACCCACAGCTTAAACATCGTCCAGGTCCTCCAAGTGCTGGGCTCAGGCACACCAACAGCGTGTTAGCATCTGTAGGTAGGTAATGAATGGAAAACGTTGTGGCATATAAATCAATGCCACAATAATTCAAGAAACACTTTACTCTATTCCAAAATGCCAATATGAAAAAAGCACACTGAGAGGTCGTTGAGGCAACTGATTAGTGTGTGGTGGGCTGACGCTGGCTAGATGCCAAGTGCCCATCAAGCCGCTCTGTCACTCCCCTTCCTCAACTGGACAGGGGAGAGAAAATATAACAAAAGGCTTGTGGGTCAAGATAAGGACAGAGAGATCACTCAGCAATTACCGTCATGGGCAAAACAGACTTGACTTGGGGAAACTGATTTAATTTATTGTCAAGGAAATCAGAGTAGGTGTCATGGTTTCAGTTGGGATAGAGTTAACTTTCTTAATAGCAGCAGGTATAGTGCTAAGTTTTGGATTTGGGATGGGAGTAATCTGATAGCGCACTGGTGTTTTTGGTTGCAGCTAAGCAGTCAAGGCTTTTTCTGCTCCTCGCACCTGCCAGTGCACAGGCTGGGAGGGCACGAGAAGTTAAGACGAGATACAGCTTGGACAGCTGGCCCCAACTGACCAAAGAGATATTCCATATCATATAACATCATGCTCAGCATATAAAGCTGGGTGAAGAAGAAGGAAGGGGAGCACTTTTGGAGTGATGACGTTTATCTTCCCAAGTAACCATTATGCGTGATGGAGCCCTGCTTTCCTGGAGATGGCTGAACACCTGCCTGCCCATGGGAAGCAGTGAATTAATTCCTCGTTTTTCTTTGTTTGCACGTGCAGCTTTTGCTTTAATTATTAAGCTGTCTTTATCTTAACCCACGAGTTCTCTCACTTTTATGATTCTCTTCCGCATACCAACCCAGGGGGAGTGACAGTGGCTGCGTGGTCCTAGTTGTCAGCTGGGGTTAAACCATGACAGTAGGGTAATGAGAAATAAAACCCAATCTTAAAACACCTTCCCCCCACCCATCCCTTCTTTTCAGGCTCAACTTCACTCTTGATTTCTCTGCCTCCTCCCCCTGAGCAGCACAGAGGGACGGGGAATGGAGATTGTGGTCAGTTCATCATGTGTTGCTTCTTTCATTCCTTCCTCCTCAGGGAGATGACTCCTCACATTCTTCCCCTGCTCCACCGTGGGCTCTCTCCCATGGGAGACAAACCTCCATGAAAAATTCTCCAACGTGAATCCTTCCCACGGGCTGCAATTCTTCACAAACTGCTCCAGTATGGGGTTCTCCATGGGCTGCGGGTGGATATCTGCTCCACTGTGCATCTCCATGGGCTGCAGAGGGACAGCCTGCCTCACCATGGTCTTCACCATGGACTGCAGGGGAATCTCTGCTCCGGTGCCTGGAACACCTCCTCCCCTTCCTTCTTCACTGACCTTGGTGTGTGCAGGGTTGTTTCTCTCACATATTCTCACTTCTCTGTCTGGCTGCTGTTCTGCAGCAGGGCTTCATGCCCACTGACCCCCCCCCTTCTTAAATAAGTTATCACAGAGGTGCTATCACCATCGCTGATGGGCTTAGCGTTGGCCAGCGGGAGGTCCATCTTGGAGCTCACTGGCATTGGCTTTATTGGACATGCAGGAAGCTTCTATCAGCTTTTCACAGAAGCCACCCCTGTACCTCCCCCACTACCAAAACCTTGCCATGCAAACCCAATATATAGCATTTGAGAAAAATCAGAAGAAAACCAGTTGCAGTGGCTTTACAAGGTATCCCCTCTCAGCCCAACTGAGGTGTCTTGATTGTGTGGGTGGATTTGGCCTTTCTCAGTTCTGAAGAAAAATGTCTTGGCTTAGACCAGGTTCAAAATGGGTCCTTCAAATACAGCTTCTGTCCTTCCCATTATTTTACATGGTATTTTTCTCATGTTTAACTTCACTACTGGGCTCAGTAGGAGTTCAGCCCCCAAATTTGAGGCATCTACAGCATCTACATTTGGTCATATAAGCTTAGGTGTTTGAACCTGAGCTGAACTCCACTCCTGCTGCTTTGAAAGGCTGTAAAATTAAAGCCTGCCAACAAATACAAAATACTAGCCTATGCTGCATTTTGTCATAAAACATTAGTGATGTGAGGAATTTAATGCTGAAAAAGGGATGTGTAGATGTATCATAGTTACATTGGAGACAGATCCACCTAGAGTAACGAAATAAACTTTCACACTTCAGGGCTTAACCAGTTCTTTTTGATCAGTTTCTGAAGGGCATTACAGGATGTGGTTCCTTAAAATAGCAGGGAACTGGATCCAGTGGTCAGTCCTCGGTTCTGTTGATTAAGACCGCGGGCCTGAAAGATTATTCTCTTCAAAAAGAAGTAATGTCCTTAATTGTCCATGACAGACTGTTTTTGTAGTGTTCTCTGAGACATGTAGCACTCACCGCTCTTAGAAATAGGGTATTGAAGTTGGTAAATCACAGCTCCAGTAAGCTGGGCAATCCTTATACACTGTATTCAACCGGACACTACTGCCACACAGTCTTGATTATCCTCCAACCTTTAGGTACCATAAGCAACCTAAAGGAAACATCTTATTTCTGAAATGCTGGGCTGAGGGACTTCATTCTCACTCATGACCTTTTTCTCTGTGATGCTTTAACATCAACAGCTGTCTGCATCGCTGGTGCACCATTCTGCCCTTTGCTTATTTTTGCTCATCTGCTTTTCCTGCAGATGCTTTTTTTCCTTTCCTTTTGTGGGGTGGTAAAGCATGAATATTTAGTACTCATGCCCAAGAGACATGCTAACAAAGTCCTAGTTTACAGGTGAGTTCACTTAAAGTTTGCACAGACTTCAGCTCTAATGGCTGTGTGCCACAAACTTAATGATATTTGCAAGGACACTCTCAGAGGATCTTCCCATTTCAGTTTAAGATCCTTCCTGGAGTTGGTAAGTTGCCAATTGAACTTCCGGTTATTGAAGGTGTGGACAGATACTGAGTAGATTTTAAACCCACTTGAAGAAATGTAGATGCTCTTGAAAAATAATATTTTTACTTCTGCGTTTCACGAGACAATTAGGGCATCAAAATAGAGCATAACTGAAGGCAGTGACTGTCAGTCAGCAGACTCCTCTGATGTGCACAGCAGCTATGGAAAGGCTGACATTTCAGCTTGGGACAAAGGGACTCAATTGGTACTTACCCGAAAGTAGAGCAGAAAGAAAACCAATGCACTAAATTATGTTTGGGGATAGGTCCTAAATCAGGGTTGGGAGTTGGGGGCAGGAAAGACAATACAAAAAAAAGTCATCTTGTCAACATCTCAACATCCTCCACCATGTTCTGAAACAAGGGCTGTCGGAGGAGTTTATGGAAGCCTGGATGGATGGATGGATGGATGGATGGATGGATGGATGGATGAATGGAGAGACGGACTTTTTCTGTCTCATTTACTCTTCTTAAGGTTCCTGAATTAATAATACCATTAAGGAGGAAAAAAAATTAGATTTTTACCTCATATTTCAGCAGAATAGGGTTTGAGGTTTTTTGTTGTTATTTTTTTAATATTGTTATTCCTAGTTGTAGAATTCACAGAATCACAGAGTCACAGGATGGCTGAGGTTGGAAGGGACCTCTGGAGTTCATCTTGTCCAATCCCCCTTCTCAGGTGGAGCCACCTACAGCCCAGAACCATGTCCAGATGGCTTTTTACAGATGGCTTTTGAATATCTCCAAGGATGGAGACTCTCACTTGCTTTCATTCTCACTCACAGTTCCCTCTCTTTAGTTCAGTTCTCACATTCAGAAGAAGATATGCATGCAGTTGTATATGGATGTAGGAGCATGTGCGCACACCTGTGTTCTTCCCCATCCTTTTTAATACCATGACAGGATTCATACAAGAGGGAAAATTCTGTGTGTCCTCCAGGGCCTTAGAACTTTTTATCTCAAAGCAGGACTTTGTTCTATTTGATCTACATCTAAAATCAACAATATTTAGTGGCCTGATACAAATCTGTTTGGTGTCCCTTGAGTACAATGGCACATAGAATCATAGAATCATTTAGGTTGGAAAAGACCCTTGGGATCACATGAATGAAGCTGCAAACCCTTTAAGATATTTTAAAAGCAGTAGACTTGTCAGTGTTTCATTATTAATTGCATTAATTAATTGTCAAAATAGCATAAAAAGTTTATGAAGTACTTTACAGATACTTAATACAGCTTTTTTTCCCACAGCACATCAAACTTAGAGCAAAAGCCTGACTTTGGAGCTGATTAGTAACCTCTCCTCCCTCTTCCCTCTTTTTTTTTTTTTTTCTTTTTCTCTTTATGAAGGTGTTTTCTTTAGATGTCCCGCCTTTCCACAGAAATGGATTGAAACAGCAACCACATCAAAAAAGGCATTTTAGTGAAGGAACTGTTGCAATTCTGAATCTAGATTTTTGATCCGTTGATGGGGAAATCCTGTAGGCCGAGCAGTAGGCCGAGCAGTAGGCCGTGTTTGCAGCGAGCTCCTCCACCTTGTTGCTAAAGGGTAACAAGGCAGGAAAGTCTGAGTGTGTTGAGTGTTACCAGGTAGTTACTTGGTACAGGGGAAATCAAAACTATGGGGACAATATGGAGATATCCTCCTTAGGTTTTCATTCCTTTTCCTGTTCTTTTGTGTGGAAATGCTCGTATTCAAATAATACAAAGCAACTGAGATGAGTAGGGTGGAAGAATGGCATACACTGAGCTAACCAGGGCAGTAAGCTCAGCGGTGCATTTCCCATTCCTGCAGCTTCAGATCTGGCAGTATTCAGCACTGAAATATCTCCATCAGAAGCAGGAAAATCATGCCAACCTCTCCTCAGCTTGGTGACAGAGTTTCTAAATGGAATCAAACACCTTAAGAGTCCCAGGCCCCCAGGCACATCACTACACTTTTATTTGTCTTGACAATATTTAAACTTTTGATTTGTATGGATTTATGATTTCGAAAGATGCCAAAGGGAGTTAATGTCACATTGAAGCAAAATGTTAAAACGTACAGCTGCAAGTTTGAGACATAATGCCTTGACTTAGATACAGGTTGCACTTACAGAACTTCTGAAGCCTCTTTAAATGTCATTGTGTTAGATGTGATATCCTTTACAGCCTGTGACTGCCTGCCTTAAACGATTTCATTTTATTACGCTGTGAAGCATTTACTGACAAAAAGAGCCTACAGAATTACCTTTGGCAGTAGCCTGCATGAGAAATTCTTGATGCTGCATTTCATTGGAAACTTTTATTCTTAATTTGTGTTTGCATTGCTCTTTGGTGAGTTATAAAAGTAGTTACAGTAACTGTAGTATAGTTACAAAAGGAAAGGACAGAAAGCCAAAAAGAATAATTGATGAGGGTCTGTGAAAATTGTAGAGGTACAAACAAAGAAAGTAGTGAGGAAAATATTCAATTTTCCTCTTTCTTCCTGTTACTGATTATGTTCAGACTTCAGCACTTAACCTTGTAGAGCTGACAGTGCTCTAAGCACCTGCAGACATGTAAGGACTACTTTCTTCCTTTAAGAGGTATATCTGCAGGACAACATTCAGAGGAAATACGCATTTCCTGAACATTGAATGTCAAGAGATGCCTGGAATGTTTATAATTAATTCTCTGAGTTTGGGATTTTAAAGAAAATTTGAAGTACATATTAGAAGAACCTCATTACCTATTAGAAGTACCTGGTGAGGATAATTGAAATTAATTTTCTGAGCAAATTTTAGATAAGCAATATTTTTCCTTAAAGTATGAGAATAACATACAGAACCCCCCTATAATTTGGCCAAATACTTTCAGACACTTTACATACGCTTTGAATTTTTTTAGTCATTCAAACTCAGGGAAATACAGTAGCAGAGAAAAAGCTATACCCTCCCATATATATGAGAAAAAATTACACTACACTCAGAAAATATTGGGCTTTTGTGTGATAAAAATTGTTCCAAAATGAAGGCAAAGAATCTAAAAGGAGACACTCATTAAAAGGTTTCGAGCAGCAAGCTTGGGATCAGTTGCCTATTTCAGCAGGCTTGTACTTTCAACTGTTACTCAGCAAAGCCCAATTGATGATAACATGAAAGACATATTTTTGCTGTGTGCGATTTGCAGGTTCATTTTTGACTTTTGCATCACAGTCTTCTGGGTGAGCAGCCTGCGCGCATCTGATGTGCCACAGGTGCGTGTAGGGCTGCAGAAGCATACGGCCGGCTGATGATGATGATGATGATGAGCACTGGACCTGCCCTCACACGCTGTGTCAGGCAGCTGGCAGGCTCCTGTGTTGCTTTAAGGCACAGACACTCTGTGTTCACGTGTTTATCTTACCCAGACCTAAAATGCCTCTTGGCAAAATATCTCTGTCTGCCTTATGGCAGTCTTCTTCTCAGCTGCTGGTGGTAATAAGTGCAGTTCATTGATCCTCTCTGTTTTTTCATGTGTAGCCAATAAATCTGGATAGAAACATGATCACCATGCCCAGGACCAGGCAGGAGAGACCGTACTCCAGTCAGACCTATCAGGTCCAGAAAATAACACAAGTATCTTTTTGGTGTTGTCAGCCGCAGAAATTAACAGCAGAGCGAAAGACGAGTTCTCAGGGGCCAGGTTTCTTCCTGTGGTGGATGTCTACCTAAAATTCTTCACACTTCAGTTTCCACAGCCTAGAACATGTCCTCTTTATTTTGGCCTTTCATTCTCTGTTCTCTAAGTAATTCCAACAACTGTGTGATGGCATTATACATATTTTACTTACACGTGTTTTAGGATACACGGCCCCTCTGAGCATGTTACAGAAATGCACAGAAATGACAGGGAAAGGAGGTTTGGTTGGTTTGGGTCAAATAAAGTATGTTTGGCTGTAAAAGCTGTTCTGCATTTCTGAGTTTACTTCTAGTCTAATAGGTCTTTCTACAACACAGTTTTGAGCGCTAGGCTTTGTTTTCACCATTTGTTTTCCATTTTGAAAAATGGCTGATAACATGGTCTGCATGAAAAAAACTTGCTTGAGTGTTGACACTGTTCACTGGGATAAAAGCTGGAGCTTTTACTTGAGAGACAAAAGCATACGTTACCCTTGTAGTGTTCTATCAGCAAGTTGGAGACTTTTCTTTGGGACAGTGAAAGGATAAATCACCTGTTCTAGAGGCTTTGGGTGCTCAGCTCTTGCATGGTCAGCTTGGGTACTGGCAGAGATACAAAATTTAGGACAAAAACCTCCTGAGTTAAAACAGCTTGAAGAGGAAAACGCTCCCATGGAGACAAGATTCTGAAGCAGATGTTCTCCTGGGACAACTGGCACGTCAGAAACACTCTGCCACTGCCTAACCTCTATGTTTGGTCCTCTTTGAAGTGACTATTTTTTTCCATAGAATTTCATTCTTCATCCTATCTGCAGCTTGGGAATTTGTTGACAAATCCTAAAAAAAGCACTAAATGTTTAGCATTGGGAATTTCCCTCGAAACGCTCTTTGTCTTGTTCTACCATATCCCAAGGCAACTGGAAGTACTTTGTGAACTTCAACAGTTCAGTAAGGTTGGACAATGTCAGAACAATGTGAAATTGCTTTGGCTCTGAAGAACCATGCCTTGGATTGCAGTAAAGGCAATGTGGGCATTGCAGTAAAAGTATAAATACATAAATGTCACCTAAAGTCCAGCATGGCCCCTAACAGAAACACAGGCTGTAGAACAGTGAGTGGATCTGTGGCCTCTGAGCTCTGAATGAGCTCTCAAGTGTATAACAAGCAAAAATCCCTTCCTGAGAGCTGCAGAGAGCGTGCGTGCTGTAGCTAAGCTGGCACATGATAAAACAAAGCATTCAGTGTGCAGCACCCACTTGGGAAAAACATCCACAGTCAGACTTTCAGAAAACGCCTGAGATAACAGAAGGCAACTTTTTGAAGTATGATGCCAATGGTGTTCAAACGGCACGAGAGCCTGAAAGCTCAGTCCGAGGCTGGGAGCTGATAACGCAGAACAAGGGGGTTAGCGTCACAGCAAATCGCAGGGAAGGTGAAACCAGTGAGAGCGCTGGGGGTCAGGTAGAAGTGGGTCTGCCTACTTATCAGAGTTAATTTTTCATAGCAGCTTGCTGTTTAAGTCTTTATCTCAGGTAAAGGCTGATGTTGTCCATAAGTTATCTTTGCTCATGTAAAAAGATTGTGTGTTTTGCATGCAGAAAGGTTAGGGCTTTTTTTGGGTTGAGTTCATTTTCCCTGTACAGATAATAGTGTCCTTTTATCTGCCTCACAATTAATGATAACTCCTAGAATATGCAAAATCAGGGAGCTGTGGGGCTGTATCAAGCTCTGGTCAGCCTGCAAAGCTTGTATAATATATTTACCTGCCGCAGGTTGAGGATTCTCTGAGTTAAGTTGATTAAAGTGAATCTTTCTATCTGAAACTGTTTTTATCTGGCACTATATAACATAAACATTATGCATAGTATAACATTAGAGTGCTCCAAAACATGCTGGTACTTGCACTCTGTAGTCTAATGCAATGAAATCTGTTAGAGAATCCTGCATAAGAGACTGTTTCTAGTGTAATGAAAATTGGGCTGAGCTGTGTTACTGATTGCACCTTGTTAAAATTTTCATGTGATGCTGTAACTATGTGTAGAATGTACATATTTGGAAGTTCATAGTGGGGAAAAAGGTTAACAGTTATGGGAGTAAGCACTGAAATGAATCAATGAGTTTCAAAACATTTTCAATTCAAAATGTTTCCCTTATTCAAACCGATTCTTTTAGCCCATATAGAAGCAGGCATGCGCTCTTCTATACTTGCACGTGTGGGGTATGTGTGCTCTGGCTGCTGCATAAGGCAGAAAGAAGACAGATGCACCTTTCTGTTAGTGAGATACCAATTAAAGAGAGGAAAGTAGGAGCTGGTAAGAGTAAGGCAGTAAGCTGTTATTTAGAGGAGGATCATTGCTATGCTCAGCTTACTGCAGTGGAGAAGGTGGAGGTCTGTTCGGGAGCACAGAACTTGTAAGAAATGTACACTAATTATGAAAACTTCTGATTTCTTATTGCTCATCTTTGTTCTCCATCGGAGCGCAGGGATTTGCATAATGTGTGGTTGTCAGCTAAAAGTGAAGGATCGGTGCAGGCAGATAACTTACTAACTCATCCAGATGGAAGCGAGCGTACCTTTTGTAAGTCAGACGGCAATGGTACGCTGTAAGCCGATTTCAGGAAAGGCAGTAAACTCCCACTCACAGAAATATTCCCTTCCCCTGGCACAAGCTAAAACCCATTACAGAAATGTATTCCTCCAAATATCCTGCTGGTCGAGCAGCTAATCAGCTCATGGCCAGCCACATCTGGGAGATGAGCTGAGCAATATCTGAAACTATCACTGAGGAAATTCACTCCAAATACTTCACGACGGTGCAGGAGGCTGATGCTAGAGTGTGGTGAACAGGGACTAAAGGGGAAACTGCTTCTCAAAATTGTACATTTTAATAAGGCCAGTATGAATGCATGGTTCTAGGGATGCAGTATTTCTCGAAACAATTTGGGTCCCAGGTTTGAGGAATCCATCAAACTTTTGAAATAAAGTGCTTGCTGGATTATTGTCTCAATCCCCAACTATGATAGGGAGAGGGAGCTTTAAATAGCAGTGTGGCATTTAATGAAAAGTGGAACCAAGTGCTTCTTTAGGGCTATGGGATGGTTACTCTTTTTTACTCTTTTTTTTTTTTTTTTAATATATATTATTCTTCCACTACACAAGTATATGAGAGACCTTCCTCAGAAACAACCGTGAAGGAAACAAATATGGACTATGTCCCGTAATCATAATTCTCAGTGTTTGAAGGTGGAATGTGGGTGGAATGAGGCTCAGGCAGGTGAGCGGCTCTGCTGTCTGTAAGACGTGAATAACTAAGAGCATGGGTAGTCTGACTGGCATAAACCAGGCTGAATAAACCATGGGAAAATGAACCTGCACAATGGTGCAGCAAGAATGCATTTTGAAGAACGAGTAAGTAAATTGCTTTGAAATTTGTTACATTAAAATTCTACGCAGGGAAACTAAATCTTGCTTTATTCATGGAGACATTACTAATATCTTCAGTGTTCAACATAACAAATTCCAGATATGATATGAGTATACTCAGTGACTGGTAATGAGGATGACAAACGAGGCCTTACATTATTTCAAAAAAGCAGATGTTAATATATAGAACATACCTGTATAGTAATTCAAGTCCAGGAACTCACTCCTTAGTTGCCGATATTTAAAGTATCAGTGTTGGAAACAAACTTAGTATGCTTGTCTTTAACACTGTCATATCTAGTTTGTTCATAAATGGGAAAGCCAAAGATTAGTGCTACTAACAGTTCAGATAATTTGACATGAACTGTAACCCATGGTAACTCAAGTATTCATTGCCACCTTTTTATTCCAAGAAACCTGCTTTTAATAATTGATGCAAAATATGTGTTGCTGCCACAGTTCATTGTTTAATTAGTTTTCTGATCAAACACATTAATGAAGGAAGACCTAATAAATCATGCAAGAGCAGAATGAAGTACTTAGTTAATATGTGTTGCATTGATTAATGGTGATATGAAACCACAGCAGTCTTGCAACAGTGGTTATATGTGACCACGCACAAGTACAAGGGCACCTTCAAACATGTATCTTAAAAAAAAAAAAAAAAAAAAACCAGAAAAAAAAAAGAAAAAGGAGCAATATGAAATTCTCTTAAAAGTGGGAGTTCCTGGGACATTTCTGGACTTGCTCTGAGTTCCAGGCTGCAATTGTGATGGATTAAAGCTATTTTGAAATCCAAGTGAAAGCTAGATCTGTGTGGTTTGGCAGCAGTGCTGCAGGATGCTCCGTTGCAGTTGGTGCAGGGTGGTGGGAAGGGGACTCCACAGAGCATAAGGTGATAGCATCCCTCACAGTAGTCCCTCTCAGTAGTCCCTCTCAGGAGTTTTGTGGTGAGAGTAGTTGTCAGTTATGACAGTGGCAGACAATACACCTCTTCCTGCGCCCAGAGAACATATTTTGAACAATCGTTTTACCAGCCCCCAACATTAATACTATTCACAACATTATTCTAAGCTCAGGGTCTTCTGGCTGTTTTATGGTACCAGCAAAAACATGGTTGAAAGCTAAAGGGTGAAACAAAGGTGAGCAAGAGTGATATAGTAGGAATATGGAAGAGTGAATGGAAAAAAAATACATGGAGGTGATGAAAAATGAAGCTGTTACCACTTAGGCACGCTCTGCTCGATGTTAGAAGGTTTGAGACTACGCTTGTGTGTTATGTGTGAAAGAGCAGGATACCCTGACCTCTTAAGGTAGAGAGGCATATTGAGATTTCCATTTTAATTTACCTTCAATTTTTAACTTGTAATTTGCTGATACCTACTCAAGACCTACATTTCTTCTGGTGCTGTGTTCTCCCCTCACTCCCCGCAGGGACTGAGAGCACTTCTCCAAACCTTCTCAACCTGTCCCCTCACCTGCCACCATATACAAAGCTTGTAGCAGTGGGCTTAGAAGAGGTGACTGGCTGAGAGGGCTGCCTTGCTGCTGCTGCAATTTGGCCTGTTAACTTGGCTATACATGTAAGGAAAGTTTCTAGGACCATATCTTTCACGCTTGGCTCTGGGCATTTGTGGGTAATGCTCAGATGATCACCCAGATTTGCAAGCGCTGAAGCACTGGAAGAACCAGATAGGGATTTCCAGTAAGTGGGTGTAAAGCGCATGAGTTGCTCCAATGCTTTGGAAAATCCCAGTGGCCCTTGATTGCATCTTTATGTGCTGAAATATTCTTAAAAGTCTTGCCATACACAGCTTCCTCCACATCCCACTGCTGATGTGCCTTACAGCAATGTCTTCCTCAGGCTGCTCTCACCAGCAAGGCAACTGGTTGCCTTGATTTGTCTTTGCAGTACCCCCCTAAGGGCTTGCTTCCTGAAGCAAGTGCTGGCTTTTCCTTTCCTTGTATGGCCTCAGAGGAGATTCCCCCACAAACAGCTGATTAATTCATACAAGACCAGCTTTCTCTCTGAAAATCATTCCTTTTGATTTCCAAGCAAACAACAGAAAAAGGAGGGAACAAGTTGTTCACCTGCCAGAGGAACTGAGGGAGCTGACCTGGTTTCCCTCAGACACAGCTATAGCTGTGAAGGAGAGAATACGAGTTCGGTTGGCTGAGCCTTCACAAGCACTTTATTCATGCACTGCAAACTCCACTACCTTCCAGCTGAGTGAAAAGTGAGGTTACTGTTTTCTTTCTGCAGAACATCTTCCTACGTGTCCAAAAAGAACTTCTCTGCAGTTGCTCCTTTTAAACGGATTTCCCATGAGAAGAAACCGATTGTTTACAAGATCGTTGGATGAAGCAAGAAACCCAAATTAGATTTAGGATCCTGTTGTTGGAGTATCTCCAAAAGGGGAAGCTCATAGTCATTACCAAATGTAAGATAATTTGAGATATTTAAAAATGTTCATGGGGGGTAGAGGAAATTCAGGAAAATGATAAGAAAAAATGGTGCTGGATTGAGTATATTTGATTGGATATATTTTAAAGAGGCAGAACACAACAGCTTGAATTACCTTTTGAGTGACACTGATGACAAACTTCCTCCTTTGAAGACTGAAGATGAATTCAAGCAGCCCGACAGCACTGTGAAACGAAGGGCCAAAGCCCCAGGGCATGCTGGAAAGGAAATGGAAGAAATGCTATAAGCAGACTGGTTTTAGCTTTGTGTTAAAGTTTCTATTAATTAATTTTGGTATAATTTCTTGTTTAGAAAGCATTTTCTAGTTAAATAGGAATCAAATTGGAAACAGTGACAGCCTGTTCCTCTGACTGCCAGGTGAATCAGCTCCTCTGTGTTCATGCCTTCTTAGAGCCGCTAGAGACCTCTCCATTGCATGTTACTGAGGATGGGGTTCAGAAATAATTTTCTATCTTTGTGTCGCCATTGCAGGATGAGTCATTGTTCAGATTTAATGGAGATAAAACACATTGTGTTCATCAGAAGGGAACAGACAGATAAAAACCAGCAATAATGAGGTGCAGAAATAGGACAAAGGAATTTTTGTGGTAGGTTATTTTGGCAGCAACTTTGGTTTAAGTAATAAAAATTGAACCAAGTGTGCAATCTGTAATCTCAGACTACCTGGAACGGGAATAACAAATATCTGCATAAATTCAGACACAGCATTCAGAAGGTAATCTCTCTTCCCATCATGTTCACATGAAGAGACTTGAGATATTCTGTGTCTGAAGGTGTCAGTCTCTGTTTCTGAAGTTGAAGGATGAAAAGCAGGCCTGGAAGAGGGCTTCTCTGGATGTCTCTGAGGTATGAGTTTCAAAAAAACCCTGTTCATTCTACTGTTTATGGTAACTTTAGTACCTCAGGAGAATTCCCACCGACTTGCAGAGCAGCAGGGTTTCACTTCAGATATTTGATCTCCAAAACATCAGATTCTTTTTTTTCTGAAATGGTGAGTAATTTTAAATGCATTTCCTTTAAATAGGAACAGTAATTGCAACTCAAGAAAGAAAGAAAGATTCAGATTGATTAAGAACTTTAGGGAGACTTTAATCAGAAATCCAAAAATAGGCTTTTCAAAACGGTTGACTTAAACTGAGCAAGAAGCAGAGAAATTGTTTTCCTTTCTACAACAAATTCTCTAACGTGAGAAGAAAGCTTGGGACCACCACCTTTTCCTTCATGGGCACAAAAATAAGTATTAAAATGTTTCATGAGAAGTGGTGCAAAGAGACAGTTGTCTGTGGAAATAGTTTTCCACTGCTTTCATCAATTCTATTAATCCTTTCCCCAGTTTCATTAACCAAAGGATATTCTCTGCTCTTTTTTTCTGGTAAAAGGCAAGTCTTTCAAGGGTCTTTTTCTGTCCCCAATCAGAAAAATCAGGTGCCACTTTGATCCTCGATCAATCCACCAATTCATACATCCTGTGGGAAGAAACTGAAGATAGAAGTGTGTGCACAAAGAGTTGGTTCAATGTGAAGTTTAATGGAACCTGAAAACATCACTGGGTTGTGTTAAAAACAAAGAAACAACAGCAATTGTCAGGCGCACAAGGTCTGAACAAAAGACAAATATGGCCAGCAAGAATGGGATTCAAGTCACTTGTCTTCCAGTCCATGCGTGCCACATCTGAAGAGGTGAAGGGACTTAGCTGCTCACCTACCTGTGGTGAGGGGAACAGCCTCCCACACCTTCAGCTCCCACAGGTCTCAGGGTGAGCTTTGTGAGAGATGAATGGAAAGGATGTTTTTACCCACTGAACAGGTAACATCTACTCTCTTTGCATAATGGGAGATGCTTACAATACCATGCAAATCAAAGTCCAAAGGATTGCTTGAACAGCCTTCCCAAAGACTGGGGATCACAGAATGTTTCATGTCTGCACGGATCTCAGATGACTTAGAAAAATGATATATCATGAGATATGAGATCTGTGACAGCTGCCAGATATCTGAGCTGTGATCGGGATACTCATTTTTTATTCTTCACCTCTTTTAATAAACTTGGGATTTACAGGCATCAAAGGCATTTGTGCCTTGTGACAGTTTGTTGCTAGAATATAAATGATGATATCTGATAAATGTATATGGGTGAAAGACAATAGACAACTCCTGCAAGCTTCAGCTATCTGTTCCTAACAGTCTAACTGGAACCACAGAGAGCCGATACACCACAGGCTCTTGAAACTGTCTTTAAAAGCACAGATTATGCCAGAACACGTGTGTTGCTCTAGGGCATCTCAAGAACAATGTACATAAAGCATCATGCGATCATTATAAGCCACAATTGGACAAATTAATTCAATACGTTGTAAGGCTAATGCATCTTCTGATCTAACGCCCACAGGGTGAGAGAGACTGAAAGAGGTCACACTTCTTTCTTTCCACTGACACTCCCTTCCGTTCCTGCACAAGGCTTCAAAGGCTACTATATCTAAGGCTTGTTCAAGCCCTGGCTCAGAGGCCTGAAAGCAAGTGATGTGCAGCTGATTGCAGAAGGAATGGGGCAGGGCTGCACTCTTGCACTGATAGTTGGGGGTGGGCCTGGGTGCATGGGGGGCCCCAAGGGCAGAGACTACTAAGATGAGGGGACTGGAACACCTCTCTTATGAAGAAAGGCTGAGGGATTTGGGTCTCTTCAGTCTGGAAAAAAGACGGCTCAGGGGGGACCTTATCAACACTTACAAATACTTTAAGGGTGGGTGTCAGGAGGATGGGGCCAGGCTCTTTTCAGTGGTGCCCAGCGACAGGACAAGAGGTAACGGGCACAAACTTGAGCATCGGAAGTTCCATCTCAACATGAGGAGGAACTTCTTTCCTTTGAGGGTGGCAGAGCACTGGCACAGGCTGCCCAGAGAGGTGGTGGAGTCTCCATCTCTGGAGACATTCCAAACCCGCGTGGACGCGTTCCTGTGCAACCTGCTCTAGGTGACCTGCTCTGGCAGGGGGGTTGGACTAGATGATCTCCAGAGGTCCCTTCTAACCCTATGATTCTGTGATTCTGTAAGCAAAAAGGTGTTGCAGTGGTGCTGTCGTAAATGCAAGAAAGAAATCCCTGAGAAACTAATAGCAAAACACTCCCAGAGTTACTGTGCATTTCAAGGAAGGCAACCCTGTGTGTTGCATAAAGTGATATTGCTGTGAATAGGAAAAGGGGTAAGTCAAAGACCAGCTATGTTTATGAAGTATTTCTTACTGATTTTACCCCAGTATCTGTGTGGATGCGGTACAAAATTTTATGTACAGCTGTCTGGGCAGAATTTACATTTGACTATAGTTCTAACCACTCTTACTAGCTTCTTTCTTCAGGAAGTACAGCCTCTAGGATTTGATGCTTTTATTGCCATCACTTGAATTGCGTTTTGCTTTGCTGCATATTAGGACCAAGTATGGTGATTACACAACTACCTGCCAACTTTTTTCCTCGTTCCTGAGTTTAGAGCTCCTCCACTCATGCCAGCCTCAGCTCCCAGAGGCTATGTACCTCCTCTCTCTCAGGCAGAGTGTTTTTCAGCAACTGGATGCCCCAAAACCTTCCTAGTAACATGAATCCTTAAGTCATATGACAATCTTAATTTCAACACTTTTTTCCTCCAAGGACTGAAAGAATTTCACTTGAATGACCTGAGGGTTTATTTTTTTAGAGACTTTTCACAGCCTGATGGAGTTGACTGGGCTCATTGTCAGTGGGAAGACAGCAGTGTTAGCTGCCTGTGCAGTTTCCCAGCTTCTCCTTCCACCAAGTGTTGGAATCGAATCAGGGTCTAAGCCCCATTGCTGTTCTCATACCTACTGCTCCACGGTGCTTAGATCTGCACTCTCTGGGCAGCAAAAAAGCAAAGTTAATATTACTTGGTGGTAACCTTTAGAATCTCAAATTCAGCAAGCTATGAAGATCTCGCTCGGATGAGATTCCTTAATCAATAAATGCAGGTCTTGTATCCATCTCTGCTGACCTGATTCATGCAAATGGGTTTATGAGCCATAGATACAGGGTTTGTTAGGATATTGTGCTTTTACCTGGAATGATAATACTGAACACTGATACACCTTCTTTTTCCTAAAACAAAAATCACATTAGTGCAACCATAGTGAAAAACCTTAAAATGTAATTACAGATCCATCATAGGATGAACAAAACCTTCCTGAACTATTCAAAACTTGCCAGATTTTAAAGACAAATTTACAATGCCACGACACTGATGAATACAAAACACATAAGCAAGTACTCCTCTACCAAGCACAGCCAGTAAGGAATAAACACTGTACAGACATCTGTGACAAATATTTATGGGACTAAGTGTGCTGACTGCATTTGCTTTTGGATAGAACAAAACAACACTAGAAGAATCTGACTGAAGAGACATAATTATGTCCTGTTACTGGGAATTGAAAACCTTGGATGAAAGAGTTTTCTGGCCAGACACACTCAGACATATATACAAGCTCACAGGACGCGCACACACATATGCCTAGTGCTGACGCTATATATAGGTATAGTGTTATCAAGAGCCATTGGGAAAAATGTTAATGTTTACCTTCTATCTTGACAAAATAGGTCAAGATGACATCAGAAGGTAGGTATCTGACCAATGCAGTGTATTACAACAGTTACAGTGAACAAAATACGTATTAGGGGTGTGGTGATACCCTCACTGACAGAGGAGAGACAGGGCTGAGCATTTTGGAGACCTCTCCATTGCTGCTTGACATGGAGGAAAGGGCTACAACTGATGGATCATCCTCCCCCACATTTTTGCCAGGAACCTGCCTTATTAGTTTAGCATTCAGTACATTGAACACTGTGGACCTCGGTTCATATTATTATTTGAGGTTATTGTAATTAATTGCTTCAGTCTTATTAGAAAGCATTTAAGAGCATATATTCTGCTGGCTATAATAACACATCAGGTCTTCTATTTCCTGATGTATTTTGCAGTTGCAACAACTTTTCTCCTGGAATGCACTTTCATCAGAAATCATACATCTTACAGCAGTCTATTGGTTTAGGTGATATTTCCTGGACAAAAAGTCCTTTTAACATAAAGTGATTACATGGATTGTGGCTAAACTTACTGTCGGTCCCCCTCTTTTTGAGCTAACTTTTCTCAATTTTGATGTAAAATTCTGAAATTAAAAGCAAAATTGACATTTTGGTCCTTAAACTATTGTGATGGATGAAGTCCATCTTGTTTACAGTAAAAAGTATATGATTCAATACTTTATTAATAAAGGTAGGTACCTTTCTAATAAAGATTAGAAGGTGTATGCTGGTGTCAGTAGCAGTAAGTAAAAAAGTTTAAGCATATCCCAATCAAAGCTAATTTTAAAAAGCCTGCAGATTTATTTCGTTTCATATGCATGCAAGTACTTTGCTGCAGACTGACATTTTTAATAAGGGTCATGGCTGGAAGTTCCCTGAATAATGCTTTGAATTATGCTGCCAACAGCAAATTTAAATGTTGTTTGCATATGGCACATTAACATTTGTTTGCACTTTGTTCCATTCGTGAATCACACTGTAGACTCTGTGGCAAGCTGTCATGTTGGAGGAATTAAAATAAATGTCATGGGCAACAAACTTATGCCATGTCATACTAAGGTATCTTTAGGGCAATTTGCAATAAAGCTTAAAATAATTTATAAGCTGACTCTGAATGCCTTTCATTGTGCATTGGTTTATGACAGCACACAGAGGCAGGATAAAAGGCTTTCAATGCCATTTCTTCTTCCAGCAGATCATTAGAGACAGATCTTTTTCAATTCCGTGCTGAAATTCTTCAACTCATCCCCCCCAGCTTTCACCACCTTTGCTAAGTAGCATCAACACTTACTGTGTTAGCTGGTCAAGAGTCAGTTATCCAGATAATCTGAAGAGATTGAGGGATGAATCATTCGGCTTAGTGTCCTGTTTTTGCTTGGTCTCGGAGAAGAAACAAGGTGGTCCTTGCTGCTGCTTGCAGCCACCTAGGGCACAGCAGAGTCAGTGGGCAGTGCAGCGTGGAAACAGCTCAGCTCTGGAACTGGAGGGTATGTTCCCCACTTCTTCCCCAGTCTAATAACCCAGGGAAGATAGCATTAACTGGGTACTGTATTATGCAAAAAACAGGTCCAAGCTGCTAAATCTGTGTGGATACACACTGTGGAGTTCCCAGGCTAGGTTATTGGCCTTTCCTCCATCAGTGTCCCTCTGCAGTGGGCTTTGCCATAGCTCGCAAGCTGATGCCTGGCAACTGGCTGCTAATGTAGGCTCTGAAGTAACTCTGCCAGTGACAGGTTTGGAAGACCTCACCAAAAGATAAGATCCATTTCAAGACAGAGATTGGTTGGAAAATGGCCAGGAACTATTGCAGCTGTTCCTCAGCATCCAGATATTTTCATGGCAATATGATACTCCATGAAATTAGTTTTGTCCAGTGTCTGGCCCTTTTGCACCACCCGGTACATATTATTGGCACAAAAACAAGTGGATGAGAATGGACCAAGAATTAACCTTAGGCTGGTCAGTAGAACTCCATTAATTAGGAAAGCAATGAGATTCCAGAGCAGCCTTGCAGAAGAGGCACGGCGGTATGCAACAGAGGCTACAGTTGCTTATTCTGTTAGTGCTTATATTATTCATTTTCTTAAAGAGCATATGACTGAGCAGCAGAGTGGAAGACTGCTTAGATATCCCATCCTGGCTGACAAAGTTGTTTCAGAGAAGAGGAGGTTCCCTCTACCCTGAGCACTGCTGGGCTGACTCGGTCAGGAGAAACTTTTGGAGCCAAGATGTGGCAGGTGGGGTTGGAGGAGGAGGCAGAGCAGGCAGGGAGCCTGCAGCACAGGGACAGACTACAAGAGAGAAGCAAGTGGCTGCTTTATGCAAGGAGCAGACTCACAGACAGACCTCAAAGATGATGGAAGAAAGAGATTTGGATGCCAGAGTTATGTTGTAGTCCAGAAGCCACAGAATAGTGCTGGTTGGGAAAACAGGATTGGAAGGAAGGACATGCCTCCCCGCCATGGGCTGGCTATAGGCTTGTTTTCTGATTTTTGTGGATTAAATAAAAAAAATGCACATGATGAAACACTCTGAAAGTTTGCTGCTTGTATTTCAATGCAAGAGATGTTTTTTATTAATAGAGCTCATGAGACCAAACATCTCCTTGCTTACTGTTGTAGCTAAAAAGAATAGCACAGTCTGTTACAACCCTGAAAAGCATTAGAACTATGGTTTGACAATAGGAATATCATTAAACATGTGCCATTTCATCAGTTTCTCAGTTAGCCAGAGAAAAGACGTTACTGCCAAAGAGTTTACCACACCATCTGGGTTTTTTCAGTTTAAGAAAATCTCAGTATTTGTGATACTCTGTTCTTTGATGCAGCTGCTGCTTTTCAGTTCTCTAAAGAAATGTGTTATCCATGCTCTTCATTTCAAAAATTGGTCATCCTAGTTCAATTAGTAGCAACAGAGGTGGTCAGACAATGCAGGTATTGGATAAAAGTATTCACCTTCAGCGTGCTTTGGTGCTACCACTGCAGCCAGTACAACCCCCTGTGCTTCAGCGGAGCCATATACCTGTGTGAAGCTGGGTGGACACACAGGGCTGTGTTGGACCGGGGCCTTCAGATACCCTCCTGTACTGGTGTGCCTGCTGCTGGGGACTGACGGCAGATACGGTAGACACAGTAGGTGTGTGGGAGTCTGGAGTTTTATGGGAGTTTACTGCATAAACCGGACTTAGAACCTGAGAGAGGTTAGGCATTGGGCAGCATGCTCGGTCAGTAGGGATCTGCTCATTGAGTAAATGAGCTTAGGAGCAGGCCCTGTTAACAGCCCTGAGTCCAAAAGTCAAGTCTAAAAGTTAAGTCCAAAAGCAGAGCAGTTTCACAATCCGTAAAAAGCACCCCCCCTCAAAATCTTCCACAAGAAGAGTCTCTGTGAAACAGCAGTGCAGGGAGGTAGAAAATGAAGGGATAATCTTCCCTGCTATATGTGTAGTGTAGTGAAAACAGATGGCGGCATACCAGTTTATGAGGATTATAAAGTAGCAATTAATCTTTCCTCAGACGTGGATCAATGCCTCCTTCACTCGGCGCGTCATGGGAGCACAGGGGCTCACCGAGCTCGGTCCCCACTTACCAGGAGGTGGTGCTGGCTGGTCACCCTGCCTTGCCATCAGTTATTAAAAGGATAATTCCAGCGTGACTTGTTGCCCTGGGATGCTGGAGTGCAGCAGCACAATTTTTCAAATCACTGTAGAGCAGCTGCTACACAGTATTATTTGGATGGCATCCTAGTGACTGGAGAAACAGAGCAGTACTTTCAACTTGGAAATTATATTAAGCCGAATGTCCACCTTTGTGCTAAGAATGAGAAAAACCCACAAATGTTTGCAGGTGATTGCAAATAATTTCAGGGGAAGAGTTGGTGATGTTGGAATTCAGCTGCTTCAATTAGAAATACAAATGATAGATCAAGCACAAGCTGGGAACTCTCCTGATGTTGCTATGATGCTGGGGACAAGTCATTTCACGCTTCTTTGCTCTTGCAAAACTCGTGAGCAAATTGTTTCTGAAGGTAAGATATTGGGGTGGTCATATGAATGCCAGAAGGCATTTATTTGCAGGTAATGTATGGCAAAGAATTTCTCTTCATACCTCTAATATGAACCCAGAGGTAGGGCCTTGATAATGAAAAGCAGAGTTTGTTTTTGGCAGTCGTCAAACAGTACAAGGAGTCTTGGATCTTTTTTCTTAGTAGAAATCTTAAACTGAGTGCATGGATGTTATGCAGACTTTGTTTACACTGAGTATCCTTCCCACAGGAACGAAATATGTTCCTTAAAGAGTAGTAGAAGGTGGAAGAACTTGATTATGACAGTAAGTGGAGAAAACCCTTGAGACAACAGAGCACATCATTGGTCAGTAAATTGGAATTTTTTTAATTTCTTGGGGTAACATGTCTATATAGAACTGAAACTAACAATGTCCAGGTTCAGAACTGAAATTCTTCCCATTACTGGCACAAAGAGATATTTTTATTATTAATTAGCAAAACCATGAGATGATCTGGACAACAAGCAGTAGATTCTTTAAGCAAAGAGACCTCAGCAAAATAAAGAAGAAAATGCCACAGCAAAAAAATTATAAATCCATTGAAATTCATGATGGTATTTTTATTTAATTCCCAGAAAGTATGCCATCTATAATTGTCCCCTTTAGTGCATGAGTTTTTTAATAAACTTTTGTTTGTGTGTGTGTGAAATTTTCATTATTAGAAAACTAAGGAGGCCGATGGTGTTTATCATCTCTTCTAGCTTGCTGTTAAGTTTTAATTAATGTGTATTTAATTTGATAAATTAACAAGCTTATAATTAAAGGCTTATTTACTCCAGAGAAACAAACAGAAAACCCTCACATGCCCCAGTCATTCTTGACTCCACATATTGAAAATATCACTGGAATTTTGGGACCATATTTCTAGAAATGTTATTTTTCCATTTTCTGATTGGTATGAAGTTTGTAAGGGCAGGTGACAAACAAGCAAACATCATCTGCTTATGAAAAACACGTAAAAACCTAATGAGATAGGAAAAGAACTTTATAAGGGGATCAAGAAACATCTGTTTTCCTAGAAAAAAATCAAAATCCAAACCGTTTCTACTAAGTAAACAACAGGTAAGAAATACATAGGTCTTTGTCAATTTTCATACACCTTATCAGAAGTTTTTCACTGGAATTGAATTTTCCCTTCCATGGAAAGGCAGCGCTTCTTACGCATGTTGCCTTCTTTCCTAGAATTCAGGTAGCTGCTCAAAAGCATAAGAATGCTTATGATTACAAAAATCCAAAAAAGCAATTATACAGAAGTGTCTTCAATTACGTTAGTTTTATTTGGCCAGCCCATGCACAGCATTGCTGTTCCTATCTGAGCCTTGAATAATTCTGGCCCATTTCAGAAGTTTGTTGTGCTTATTTCCAGGTAACGTACAGAACATCATTGTTCTGCACATTTCTTTCTGAAGCACACCTACAATTTTGCAGTGAAACATCTCTCCTTGATTCATCTCTTTCTAAAAGCTGAACGAACAAACACTGTTTCATCTCTCTGGCTCGCAAGTACTGTGTCGGCACAGCATGCAGACATTATCACAGTCCCATTAAAAGTAATTGCAGGCAGTAATGCAGACAATTATTTCTGACTGACTGAGTTGTTGATCTTTCCAGTTCAAGAAAACAATATGAAGATCTTCTGCCCTCTTTCCCTATCTTGTCCTGTTTAATCGACAGGCCAGCATTACTTATAATTTGCTGCAGACTGCTGTCTCCTGTCAGAAGACATTCGGAATTCAGAGCATGGTCTTACATAGCTTTGCTGCTAAGGTTAATTAACACTTCTTTTTGCTGTTACCAGGAACAGAAATGTGAAGGAAACAAGAAACTGGCATAAATGGAAATCTGCCAGTTATACTCTGTAAACTTGAGTTTAGATATTATCTACTGACAGTAATACGAAAAACAAGTTTATTATTTTGTAGAAAACATTTTTCCACGTTTCAGGTCAGTATGCATTTGTAAAGCATAAATTATACCATTTTTTCCTTTAATTCTCTTTTTTAGTAGGACAGCTTAATTTGCCTACTTTTGAAGCACCCTTAATTCTTAAATATTTCCCCTTTTATTTCTGCCTTATCTGTTAACTCTTCCCCAAAAGCGTTTCAATGCGTGCCAGTTTCATTTTTCATTATTCCATCTCTATAGAAGTCCTCATCTTCCCCTAATGATTTCCTGCCCTTTTTATGGCAATTATGTCTAAGTTTCAGTTCCTACAGTTCCACTAAGTTTCAGGACAGACACCACCCCCCCCCCCATCATCCTTCAATAGGTCCAGAAGATCTGCGTTTATATCAAGAACCATTAAAAAAGCTGGTTTCAGTGAAAGTCATCCACAGCTTCCCACCAGCAGAAGGTTGAACTCCTTCCCACAGGCCCTTTTTGGAAAAAGAGCAAATGCTTTTGAACCCATCCACTCATGGAGATAGGGATGGGTTATGAATATAACAGTTACAATAGTTGTAATAAACCAAATCAAGCAGGATAACTTTAAGTTCAACCTTGAATTGAACTCAGGAGGGAAAATCACAGAGAGGACATGCAGGTCACTGCTCCTCCCCACTACGTTTGTGCCACGCTGATGGTTGTCTATCCTGATTTCCTCAATATGAAATGGCTTTATATAAATTAAGATCCATTTTTCCTTATGAACTGAATTGTTCTGGTTCTCTCATTCTATGTTTATCCAATAGAAAAGGTGTGCCAAAGTCCTTCCTCTTCTTTTTACCTATGGCAGCTTTAACATGGGGGTAGGACCATGTTTCTGAGTGTAAAGTCAAGACAATTTTAGGTAAGAGACATGTTCAACAAACACTCATTTAGGTGTAGCCCTAAATGAATGTGGGATCACTGACCAAAGGCCGCCCTCATGGTAGACACGTTGCACATGGTTCACTGTGAGTTTCTGGCAGATTGTGGGAACTTCATGTTAGTGTAAGTTTATTTGAAATGTAAGTGCACTTCAGAAATCCCCAAAGGGAAATGTATTGCAAGAAAACAGGAAAATGCCAAGAAATGGGTCTATGGAAATCAGCTTTCGGTGGGAGGAACTGGGACCCAAGGTGTTTGTAGCAGCTGTTGAAACCCACCATGTTTTCTTCGGTATGAACCTTAGACTAATGGAGGAAGGCTGCCAGCAAAACTTTTCTGTTTAATTACTGCTTCCTCGTCACAGATAGACCTTTGTTGGCAATAGTCCAGAATACCCCAGGGTACTCTTCCTTGGACAACCCAGATTGTAGGAGAAAAATAGTCATTTCATTTAATGCTGTCTCTGGCATTGGAAGTTGGGAATTATCTACTTCTTTAATGCTTAGAGTGAACCGAATCTTTTTTTTTTTTTAACCATACAAAGCTACTGCATCAAAATGGGATCTACTAGAGCAGAGTATGATAGGTTAATTGGACCATTATTGTAGGATGATACAATGCAATTATCACTTCTGATTCTGATATAATGCGGAAGTGTAGGTTCACAGTATATTACAACCTATTGTAAAATCTCATGACTGGTATGAAATTAACCATGTTAACATTGTAATTAGGAAAAAAAATCTTAGTAGCAGTAGTGTTGGCGTACCTCCAGTTCCTTAAAAATACCAAAACTGTTCTTCACAGATTGATTCTGTCTCTTTGGGACTAGACTGTAATTCTGCAAAAGGTACAACATTAGCGGTAGACTACTTTGAAGAGCTGCTCCAAGAATACACATCAAATTAGGAAGCTGACAATTCCAGAATAACCTAATATTTCAGTTTTTCCTTGATTTCTATGAGACAAAGGAAGCCTCATTAAACAAATCTTTATGCATTGAGAATATCATCAGAGACTTGAAGGGCAGGAAGTCCAATCCCTCTCCCAAAGAACAGGGAGAAAGTTTTCAGCCTTCATCATTTGTAACTGACATTTATCTTGCCTACATCCAAATCTAATAATGAAGACTTCAAGGTAATCTGTAGCAGTGTTTACCTCCAGGTCTCTTTTAAGAATGGTGGCTATTTCCTGGGCTCCATCTAAGACTAATGAGTTGCTGAACTTACTTGGTTTAAACTGGGTCCCAAAAGTGCTAAGTGCCTAGAAATTTCAATGAAGGCAGTGGTGACTTTTGCTTTTACATGAAAATCAGGACATTATACTTCTGAAGGTGAGAGGTAAGATGACAAGTTTCAATTCCTAACCCAGCTAATCTTTAACACACAAAGATGTTATCCAACTAGAAATAAATCTCATACACTTCATGCTCTCATTGCAAATTTGAAAATCCCAATAGCTGAACACTTACTTTCCGTGGTGTTCTTAATATTTACATTACAGACGTTATTGAAAAAGAACAAGAAGGCCCTAAGGAAACTTTTGGGTTGCTGGATGGCATCTGTGCATATTGTTGTGCTCCTAAATTCCAGTCTCCAATGTAGTTGACCATTTAGGTTGGTGAAACTATTAGTTACAGTTTTTGCATTTGTGGAGGAAAGTTATGCAGCTAATATGAAACCTGTATTATCTCTATTGTCTGTAACGACATTTAACACTTTGAATAGGGGAAACTAGGAGAGGTGTTCGTGGGATGCTTTCTGTCTGCTGTTTGTAGAGCTGAGCAGTGTTTGAAACTCAGCAGGATGGATCTCTCCTCAGCCATTCCTGTTAATCAAGCAATTGATGCTTCTGGGAAAAGCAGGTCACTGGTCACTGGAGTTCCTCTGTGGAGTTCTGGTCTTTAAACCTTTTGGTTTCTGAATACATCTCACAATGTTTGTAAACCAAGAGGTTTAAATATACAAACATTGTGAGAAGTATTCAGGAAAATAATTATGCAGAAGTGCACTGATTCCAAACACCGCTTACACAGATCATTTGATTCATACTACCCTCTTGATAGCACTTTGGTAAATTTTCTGCCTCCAAGTGCAATAGTGTTCATTGCTGTTTCTCCAGACACTGGAATCTGAAGATGCAGTTACATTAGTATCCATATGCATGGATTGTGAAAGATGCCTGTCCTTTTGATGGGAAGGCATACAAAGATACACAAAGTTTTGAGCTATTAAGAATTTAGGATGAAAGCAAGAGGAGACAGAATAACAAGCCATGATGGATACTTTCCTGTTCAAGCAATAGGAAAAAAATGGGGTCCTGAAGGACCTGAGCAACCTGACAAAACAGGGCAATTGCAACATAAATTGACATTGTTTGAGCAGGTGAATAGGACCAGATGATCTCCAGAGATCTCTTACAAAGTAAATTACTCTTTGAGTCCATAGGTATAGGTGTATTTTTATAACATAAAAAGCATCGAAAATTGCACTGCACAAGGCTTCAGGAGGCCATTTAGTCCCTCCTCTCCCAGTGCAATGTCATCTGTTCCTGTTTCTCAGGACTGAAGTATTGCGAATATTCTCAGTGCCTGGGCATTTTTACAGCCTCCCAGAAATCTGTTCCAGTGTCCAAATATTCTTATTATTAAGATTTCTTTCTTGGCATCAAATCTGAATCTTCCTTGAAGTAATGTAAGCCCATTGTATTTTGCCCTAAACCCAGTGCTGACAAAGATTGTTTAATTAATCTTTCATTTTGCAGCTACCTTTTCTGTAGTTGAAGACAGCTGTACATCACCTTGGACTCCTTTTCCCTAGACGAAGCAACCCAGATTTCTTCAGTCTACAGGACATCTAGACCTCTGATCATTCTTCTTGTTTCCTTTGAACATTCTCTAATTAGTCAATGTATCTCAGGAAAACAAAGCCCTGGCCTGGACCCAGTCTTACAGGTGAGCCTTTCCCAGTGCTGAGCAGAACAGAGATTATTTAACAGTTTAAGCAATAATGCTCCTCTTTGTAGATCACGATACAATTTTACCATTTAAAAAACTGCTTAATATTACTGACTCAACTTCAGCTGTAAGCATGTTAAAGCATTATCCACACTTCCAAAGTTCACAAACATTTTTGAATTATCACATTGCTATTATTACATCTTTTGGTGAGACACAGCTCTCTGCAGCAGCAAACAGATACTATAGGAGACCATTGGCTGCAATGCTGTGGTACTCAGAAGGGCTCTATTTCAAAGGAAAATTTGATGATGGACTTTCCTATATGCCTCCCTGTCCTAGAGAAATAGATGACCTTTTCTGAAAGGGGAGCGATGGGTACTTACAGCTGAGTAGTAATATCTTAGCATGTATTTTCAGTTAATTATTGCAAATACTGTTTGTTGTTTTGTCATCCGTTATCAGGAAGAACAGCAGGCTACATTAAATTTCCTACTCATTGCAAAGGATTAAAAAAAACCAGCACATTTCTTGTACCTGGTTGGATTTCCTTATTAGCTACAGTACTTTTTATGTTGTAATTTTTATTCTGTGTTCTCTGCAACCAAATGCAATTGTTAACAGTCATATTCTGAGGGACATCTAGAAATAATGAGGAAGCCTTGAAATGCTGCCTTCACTACCAACAAAACACTATCACTTAAATGAACGCTTCTAGGAATGCCTTAGGAGTACTATGCACAGGATGGATCACTTGAGATTAGTTAAAATAATGATGCCTCATAGAAACCTTTTTTAGCTCTTTCTAGCTCAAACTGTGGTAAAAAACAGTGAAATATGTGCCTTCAAATCCATTAGTAGTCATTGGATGCTTTCCTCCATGAGGAAAACTGAGACCAGGGGGAATTGCGAGGCCAGTCTGCAAGAGATCTATGGCAGAATGGAGCATGTCTAATGTATCCTGGTCTGAAAGATGCAGAGCTATTGTTCAGTTAAAGAGCTGAAGGACAAAAGGTGGCTATAAAGCTAAATGAGACAGGCCACACAATACTACATTTAGGTACATGCTGTTTCTAAGGTGTACAGATGAAGGAAGGTGTGTTAAGGAGAGTAGGAAAGCCATCAAACAGGAGGAATGACGATATTGCACACATCATGCTGAACTGTGAGGCAAAAGCAAAGCCTCCCATTCATCTCACAAGCTGTCTATAACAGTGACCCCCAGAGTCCTAGTTTATATTACTGCCAACTTTCACAACTTTTCATGGTCCACTGGGCATTCTTTGTCTTGAACTTTTAACTGAAAACACATTTTTTTTTTGACATTTTTACAGACACCAGTGGGCTGTGGATTATAGTTGTGAAGTTGTTAATATAAAGAGATGTAGATTAAAAAGCTCTTGCTGTCTCCTGTAGGTATAAAAGGGAAACTAAAATTTGAGTCCGAGAAATGTTTTGCAATGTTGGCATTTTTAAATACCTATACCAACAATATGGGTAAGATAACTTCCAAGACTTAATATCAAATAAGAAAATTCTTAGTGTTTATAGCTATAGTTCAGTTTATGTTACAGAGATTTATTTTATTTGCACAAAGGTATAAATTTACTGATAATTTCAAACTGTTTGATCCAAAATCGGGTACAGACTTTTTTTCCTCTCTTTTTTTTTGACTGTTGATTGTTGGCTGTTTCAATCCTTTCTATGATCAGCTGGAGTCATTCACCCAGTCATTCATTCTTCCTGCAATATTAAGCATCCCATCACTAGAGTTCTTCAGAGTCTAGGTAAAAGGAAGACCAGAAGAGACCTGACTCTGAGATATATGCACAGGCAGAGCAAGCCAGGGGTTGCTACTGGGGAGAGTACTGAGAGCTGCAACCGAGAGGCAGGGCAGCAGAGAGCCCAGGAGCCAGGAGGCGAAGCCACTCACCCAACGCAAGGAAGACCTTAGAGGGGACATCGCAGGGCACTGGTCTGCAGGCAGGAGACAGTCTGAAACATTTCAGTGAGCCAGTCATTTTCTCCATTATGATTTCACTGCTTGATTCCACATATTGATGGAAAGCGGTATTTTTTTCTGGAAGTTAGTGTTTTGAAAACGAGAGTCTGGCAAAGTTGTAAGCTGAGTAGATATGTGGATGCATCTAATAGCGTGCATGGCACAGCAGAAAAAAACCCAAATAAAAAAGCAATATATCTGGTCTTCTAATTTTAAAAAGTTCAATATTATTTGAAAAACAAAAACTTTAATACATAAATATATAAATATGTGTGCAATTTTTTTAAACACCAGATGAAAACCTTCATTGGTTCAGAGGGTGGAAATTCCATGAACATCTTCCACTATACAGAATATGAGGCTACTAATTCTATCTATCTTTATATAAAGTCAGATGTTTACAGTTAAATTCTTCCTGCTGCACCTGTGTTTCATGCTACATTTTAATGAAAAACAGGTGTAAAGGACCTGAGGTTCACTTCGGTGTTCTAGAGATAAGATGGGGAGCAAAAAAAAAAAATGATTTGATGGATTGCACAGTTCTTGACAAGATGTACTGTTAGTGATTATACAGTCCTCCTCTTTTTAAAAGCACTGCAAGCATGATTGAGATGTCTAGCTGGAAATAGGCAGTCTATACACGAAATTTTAGAAGTTTTCTTGCTGCTTTTATTTAGACTAATGTGGGGTAATCTTTAAGAATGAAAATGAGGTTTTATCTGTTAGGAAAAATAATGTTGTCCATAATAATCACTCATCTAAAACTTATTTCATTAGCTCCAATGATTCATGAGGAATCCACCTCCTGCTCTGAAAGTGGTATTAATCCCCCCGCCTCCAATTCTCAGAGACATTTTATTAGATGATATGGAACTGAAAAAATTCGAACAGGCAAATACCTCCAAAATATTTGTGGCAAATGTCAGGTTCTGTAAAAAAGGTATGAATGAAAATTTGATTAAGCTCATTTTATTTTTATAACTCTACAGAAGACTCAAAGAACCTAGAATTCACATGTTGGTATATATAATTTTTCACCTCTTTTGTATTATTTCCATGGAAACTTAGACCCATATTTCATTGTTAGTCTGGGTGACTGAGTCAGGTAATTGACTCAGGTGACCATTGTGCTTCAGATGTCCCCGGTGACTCGGGTATCTTCCAGGTGAGAGAGGAAGTAAACCAGAAATTTCTGTAGCTGGACCATAGAATCATAGAATGGTCTGTGTTGGAAGGGACCTTAAAGATCATCTAGTTCCAAACCCCCTGCCAGGGCAGGGACACCTCCCACTGGACCAGGTTGCTCAAAGCCCCATCTAGCCTGGCCTTGAACACTTCCAGGGATGGGGCATTGACAGCTTCCCAGGGCAACCTGTTCCAGTGCCTCATCATCCTCAGAGTAAAGAAATTCTTCCTCATATCCAATCTAAATCTACCCTCTTTTAGTTTGAAGCCGTTACCCTCTGTCCTACCATTACGCTCCCTGATGAAGAGTCCCTCCCCATCCTTCCTGTAGGCCCCCTTTGGGTACTGGAAGGCTGCTATAAGGTCTCTTTGGAGCCTTCTCTTCTCCAGGCTGAACAACCCCTGATCATCAGTCAGTCAAGACTACATGTAACCTTTTGATATGGAGATAAAGGAGAGATATTTCATCACTTCCTCCAGGTGAAGAAAGCAGTGTGTTACTGCTGTGGCTAAGTTTAAAATGATGAGTGGAATCATGAAAACCCAGAAGGTATCTGCAAAGTGAAATAAAACTAGTCATCTCTAAATTGTAAAAGTTTCTTTTACTTTCTCTTTAGTGATAGATGCTAAATTTTAAGACGGATCCTCACGGAATCAAGTGAGGCTAAAGGCTGGGGATCCTTCGAGGTCCCGAAAACTCTGCATAGTTGACAACGCTCCAGTGCTGGGCAGGCTGGTGTGGGCGCTGACTAGCTGATAATGGAGTGCCCTGGCATTGCCAGAGAGGTCAGAGCAGACGTTGAGGCCGTCCCACCATGGGGATCAGCTGCTTCTGTTAAGAATAGCTATACTATCCTAACATTTTCAGGTCCCATATGAAGGGTTTGTTATGCATATGTGATGCGAATGCCTGGATTTTCTTGATGTTTTTGAATATCTGGAATGACAGAAAAGGTGTTATTTTTTTTGCCTGGTTTTGTTTCCCACAGATGTGGTATCAGACTATATTTAACTTTGCAAAAAGTTGCTAGAAAAGAGATTCATAAATGTGAATCAACAGTGAAGATCCACCAGAATTATTATTGGAGAGTCAGACACACTCTCTTTCCAGGACTGATGGGCTTGATCTACTGAGTGCATCTGGGACCTTCTGAATCTGCTCAATAAATGGAGATGGGGTTGACAGCTTCTCCTCTTCTTCATGCGTTTTAACAAAGCTGATGGATTTGGAGTTTGTGAGCTGCTCAGCTGCACTGCAGTAAGTGTTCCCAGTAATATTCTTTATCACCTTGTGCATTTTGGACTCTGAAGGTCTGAATGCAGGAAAGCGGGGAAGAAAGAACAGACACTCATTTGGTCTTGTGGGTGAAATGTGGCTTTTAAAGGGAAATACTGCTTATATCATACAGGTTTTGGATTTCCTCTGGAAGAAATGGCTAATTGGGAAACAATATTATTCTGAAATAACTCTTGCCGATCTTTCAAAGTTCAGATTCAGTACTATACCTGAAGAATTCTCAGGGACTCTCAAAGTAGTATGGACGTAGGAGATTTGGATTTCTCAGTGTTCTCTGGCAGCTGTCCTGAAAGAAGATTTCTATCAGAGAAGTATTGCAGTGATGACCCAGAAGCACTGCTCTTCAGTCAGATTGTGTTCATCAGATTTAGTGATGACATAATCTGAATAATACTTACAGATCTTTAGCCAGATCAACACAGCATCCCACATATAAATGATATTACCTTGTTTATCCAAATAGGATTTCTGCCTTCTAGCTTGAATAGCATCTTCATAGAATCACAGAATGGTTCGGGTTGGAAGGGACCTTAAAGATCACCTAGTTCCAACCCCCCTGCCATGGGCAGGGACACCTCCCACTAGACCAGGCTGCTCAAAGCCCCATCCAGCCTGGCCTTGAACACTTCCAGGGAAGGGGCATCCACAACTTTCCTGGGCAACCAGTTCCAGTGTCTCACCACCCCCACCCTTAGAATTTCTTCCTAATATCTAATCTAAATCTACTCTCTTTCAGTTTAAAAGCATTACCTCCTCGTCCTATCACTACACTCCCTGAGAAAGAGTCCCTCCTCATCTTCCCTCTAGGTCCCTCTTTAGGTACTGGAAGGCTGCTATAAGGTCTTCCTGGAGCCTTCTCTTCTCCAGGCTGAGCAACACCAGCTGTCTCAGCCTGTCTTCATAGGAGAGGTTCTCCAGCCCTCTGATCATCTTTGTGGCCCTCCTCTGGACCCGCTCCAACAGGTCCATGTCCTTCATGTTAAGTTATTTTTCTTGTAGAATAAGTCTAGGTTTGTTTCCATGGCAAGTCATCCTGAAAAGTGTCTTGTAGCTCTTTGTTGGGAAAAGGAGCATTTCATATTACAGATGTTTGCCATATGTTGAGATCATGTATTGACTCAGACAGGGTTCCAGTAATGTCCTGAATTTCATAACGGGGCAGGAAGCCCCAGAAGAAGTTCATGGCCATGCAAGAACTGGGCAATCTTTCCTGTGAAGGATATTTTAGGGAGCAGTGCTTTTGTGGGACTGAAACAGTGTTTAGCATATGACTAAGTGGGAAGTTACTTTGAGGACATGTGTTAAAAAATGATGGCAAATAAATAGTATGGAAGAGACTATACTGCTCTGTGAATTTGTTGTGAAGGATCAGAGACATTATGAATAATGTTCTGTCACAAGAAAGGAAATTAAATGAAGGAAGACTGCTCAAAAGAAAATACAGGAGAAAAGGATCTATGTTTGCTAAATGGAAAAGACTAGCATTTTTATTCAGAGATATCATTTTTACATTTCTAAAAAGTTGCTTCAAAAGCAATTATAATAAAAAAGTAAGCAAAGGTCTGAACTCTCCCTTTCCTCTCTCCGCATATTTATTCATCTTTTCCCAATGAACATGAGTTTTAATTCAAGTCAGAACACAGACTTGTTTTGATTGCATTATGAGGTAAACCAAGTCTTAAGTAGTCACAGTTCCTCTTGATACCAATATGAGTTCTGTATGAAGACGTAGAAATCAGTGGTGCAGATCAGGGAAGAGAATTTAGATTTAAAAAACAAAATAAGTAAATAGAAAATATAAAATATATTCCTGGCAGTGTTTCTGTAAAATAAAAAGAAAATCAACATTGATATAGGCCAACATTCATGAGCTGAATATAGAATATGTAAGTGAATTTAAGTATGTAAAGCTTCCCTTGTGAACTGAGGGTAGTTTCTATTTCCAGCATTGAAATTAGGTAGCAATGTAACAGAAGGATGTGGTCAGAGTATACATAAAATAAATCTTTTAAATTCTCTGCACTGCTTATTTACAAAAAGTACCATCAATGATATACTATAACCCTTCAAATACTAAAACCAAGTTGTATGAATAATTCACAGAAACATCTTCAGTAGTACTCCAAAGGGACCAGTGAGGTCCACTAGGTAAATAAATCTAAGTTTTTAAAAGTCTGCAAGCAACTTACTTACTTGCTAGCAGGACTTGGTACAGTATATCACAATTTAGTTTGGCCTGAAGCACATTTGATTATCCTCCGAGGTTAAGCACAATAGGGAAGATGATTCATTAATTATGCACTGATTACCATTCATCTTAACTTGGTGATTCCTATTTGTTTTATGTTCCAGTTACGCTGTGTTATCCCCACAATGGATACCAGAGGATAGCCCCACATTAAAAGATTCAAAACAACCATACTGCCACAAGGAAGACCTCAGCAACCTAGCAGAATTTTCGTAAAAGAGAAAGAAGAAATAGATAGTTAACTGAAACACATGAGCTTTGGGTTTAATTCAAAGACATGAATTGCTTTCTCAATACCTGTCAGACGTACCCGTCAGACCTGTACTTAGACGGTACCTGTCTGTAGCATACATACACCTTCAGCTAAGCTTTCTCCATCCTGGAGAGCATGAGGTTTGATTCATGTGACGCAGTTGGAATTCACTGTATGTAATGGCTTAGGTGGGACAGGGTAAGGCAGGCTGACGCTAACTGGAGTTATCTGAAGGTTTTCTAGGAGGCTGCCTTCAGGTGCCCAAAAAGGTTCACATACAAGTGAATTGCAATTCTGAGCTTAAATACCGTGAAAATTGACAAGTCCATTGTCATCTCCTTCAAGAGCTGTTCAAGGAGATGCTATGTAAGAGCTACGCATTTGCTGTGGTGGTGGTATTTCCTCTGCATGTGTAGTAAAAATACTTTCCTTGACTCTGCTCCTACCTAATTTTTGGTTGGCATCCAAGAGAGTAGAGTTAGAAGTGCCAATGAACTCTTGAAATATCAGATCTGGCAGCCAGGCATGAGAGCTGCCTTGGCTTACACCAACAGACAGAGGTTAGAGGACCTTTCTGAGTCTCAGTGAATGCTTCACAGGCTTCAAAGTTTTTCTCCATCCTCTTCTGCCAAATCAAATTTGGAGGGCATCCTGCACTGTACAGGAACTTTTATTCATGCTATAGGGAGGATTTTCCTTAAAAAAAAAAGGAAATGATCCAGGCTGGGTAATTTTTTTAATGATGCCTTCTTCTCAGTGTCATTAACTGTAATTTATAGGGTTTGTTTTGTTTTATTCTATAAATGTTTTTACATTATTTTAAAGCCTTGTACAATTTGTATGACTAAGGCATAGAAAATCAGACAGAAACGTGTATTTTTTAGCTTGGAGGACCTCAAGTTCAAGAGAAAAGACAAAACCTCAGGATGCTGGCAGTCCAGGTTCCTTGTGTCTCTAACTGGATCATGGAAACAGTCTAAGTGTATCACTAAGGGTCTGTAGCTATGCTTTAGGTGCTTATTACTCCTGGATCTATATTTGCTTAAATAAACTTGAAGGTTGTCTTTCTATATTGGTGTCAGTCTTTAGCTTGCTATCACGATTAATCCCACAACACTACAACATTAACTAGTGGGTGGTTAATATCTTTCTTTCAAAAAATCAGTACTGTTCTTGTCTTTTTTAATACAGATACCAAGAGCTGCAAGACAATCTTAGCATTTTAAGGTTATGTTTTTAGGAAGCCTTTGGGTTTGTTGATTTTTTTTTTCTTTTTGTCTCCTGTTGTATACTAATGATTACTGAAGCAGCAAATGCTGAACACTCCAATTTTGTCAAAATATACTCCTTTATGATTCTAGGACGTTGTTAGGATACACTACCACCCAGAAGATTTTGGAAGAGGCACTAACTATCTAACTATAAAATATAACTGTGGACATGACTGAAATCTTGGCATAAGCAACCTTTACTGAATTTACTTGAAAACAAAGCAGGGTGTTTTTTGTGTATGTGCTTTGAAGTAAACCTGTTTAACAAGCTGAATACTTATAATGTCTGAAAGCTCCAATGAAACTCCAATTGACTTTAATTTGGCTCATACTTTGGCAGGAAAGGAGAAAAGCCTGGGAGAATGACCTTTGCTTATTCCCTAGAGTGTAAACAATTGAGAGATAGATATGAACAGATCCACATTCTCTGTAGGAGCCTTTTTCTCCTCTCAGCACATACTGTGTAATGAATGTGTAACTCACATTGGTGTCGATAGTAATTATGTTCATGCACTGGGAGGGAATGGAAATTTTAAATTGATAACTCTTCATAATATCTCCTTACAACTGTTTTTTAGGCTACCGTTCAATGCAGTGAGTTAATAAGCATTAGTCAAATTCCTGTTGGGGCAGTAGCAATAATACAGGTAATATGTTTAATAGAAACTTTTGCTTAATTACTTTCCAAAGAGAAAAGGGTTTAGCTAGAAGATATGTTTTGTAATAAATTTTTCTTTATATTATATCTCTATCATTCAATGCTGGTTTTGTCAGTGAATACCACCGTATGTGGGAAGATCATTTAAACATTGGATTAACAAAAGTTTCATCCAAAAAGCAAGGTGAGGGAATGCAAACTTGCATGGTTAAGCATTCCAGTCAGGAGATGTATGGGTAAGCTTCATTTTACCCCATAGTGATTAATGCGTTATGTTACAGCCTTTAATTATATGATCGTATACCACTTCTTGAATAACTCAATTTTCTTCAACAAGTTTTAAATATACTGGTTTATGCAATTTTTCTAGTGCTATCTATTATTCTGTGTATGCTAGGAAGAATCCAAGACAGTCTTTTGTATAAAGTCACATAGCATGCTAATGTTGCTCAATAAATTTACAAGTAAATCACCCTTTCTGGAACACCGTTCATCTTGGCATCTCAGACAGCCTTACAGGTGACTGAGACATAACTCGGTGGCATTTTAATTCCTCTAGGTCCTGAGCACCTGACCCCGTGACAGGATGTATTACTGTCACAGGCAAAGAGCTGCTCTAATGTTAAGAAACAATCGTAGCTGTAATATTGCTAATGACTTAGCGGATACCTCAATCATAGCTGTAATATTGCTAATGACTTAGAGGATACCTTGCAGATGCCTCTATTCACAGAGAAAACTGATTATGAATGTGCATACCAATAACATGTAGCCTGCGTGCCCGGAGTCAACACATCTTTGGATCTTTCCTCTGCTTTTGAAGTTTAATAGACTCCGTATCAGAGGAATACCCAGATTCTGCCTGCCTAGGTGGCTGCAGAGCTAGCAGTGAGTTACTGGAATGAAGAGACTGAGATCTCTCCCTCTCTATGCTGCACCACAGAAACCAAAGAGGTTCTCAGATGAGGTAGAAAAAGCACTTTCCCTCCCAGTAGCTAGAAGTGTGGAAAAGAGAGGGGGAAAGCGTTTATGCACCCACACATTCACACATTTTCTCTTGATACTCCTCTCTAGTAAACACTAGAGAAAAAAAATAGAAGTGAGAGACAGTTTCGTGGTGTGAAAAACCACAAAATGAACTTTTCAGAGCACACATCAGTATTTGTTTGGTGATGTTGATACCTTATTGCATACTCTATGCCATAGTAACAGCATGTTGCTCTGTGACTAAAGAACTTTGCAGTCCAAATGCCACAGATAAGTGTTCAAACAATCACCTGGAACAAAGTATTTCGCCCTTTCTATTCTGGTTTATTTTGGTTTTTTTACAGTTAACAGTACTGAAAATGAGTATGTGCCTGCATTCTGGATTTGCTAGGGGATGGCTAATTCTGATAAGGTAGAAGCAGCACAAGCAGGACACACATAATTATCTAAATCATCTACATTTTGTACTATGATTGTTTTCATCATGCTCTTCACCAGGCATATAAAATTAAAAGATCAGTTTAAAGAAAGTCTTGTAATTCATTTTTAATAAATTAAGCTTTACAGCTTTTTTTTAGTCTGCATACATGATTACACCGCTCTGGATCTCAGCACCCTTATGGCTAGATCAGATGCCACATTGTAAAGTCTATTTAAAAATGTTATTTTGAATAAGCTTGATAAGCATTAAATGGGGTAAAAAATTGTTTTATTGCAAGCCAGGAAGAATGCATACTTCATTAAATATCAGCGACCAAAATTTACAAAATAATACCAGCAGAACAGAAGCAAGTTCAGCTTACAAGTATTAAGGGAAGACATGATTAAACTAATTATGATGCGCAGCATTAGTCATCGTTACTACACAATTCTGCTGTCTGCCAAAGTCTCTAATCTACAGTAGAAGTAAGATATTTTGTTCATCGTGTTAATGTATAACATCTGGAACAAAATAGTTACTGCAAATGAAATCAAGAAGTGTGACAGAATTTTCATGTGTGTGTGTATATATATCGGAAGCAAATGTTCACTAGATAAATCATCTTAATATGATAGAACTCTTTGTTAGTCATCCTATCAGACATACATTAAATAAATCTTTTGTATAGTTTTTTCTTGCCGCTGTTTCTGACAGAACTTAAAACATTTGAATTTGGCTACCAAATTGTAGGAAATGAATGGCCTGTTGATTTCCTTCAGAGAACTTGACTCTCATAGCTGTGGTTAGATAAAGTAAACAAAGGAGGTGGGCAGGAGCATGTATTTACAATACATTTGTTGAGTACACATTCATGTACAGCAAATGCAAAAATAATGTAGTTTACATAATTGATTTTTGAGTGGCCCCACTTAGCAATCTCAATTTGCATGTGATGTATGCCATAGAAATTGTAACTGATGATGTTTCCATTCATTTGAGATTAAAACCTTTGGTGGAAGGGTTTGCTTTGGATACTTTCTTGAAATCTGTGCTATATAATACATGTTGTCATAAAAAATGTAAGTCATAAGACACCTAAGACCCAGGAATGATTCAGATTCACACCTAATTTACCAAGAGGTGGTATGAAGAGAGGAGTAAGAACAATTTTGTGCTGTTTCTGAGTATGATTTTTTCTCCCATTTGGGTGTCTGCTAGCCCTTCCCGATATGAAGCACGTACTGAGACTGAAGATGAAGGGCTGAATGAGTAGCTTGTTTTCACCTATTTTCCTCCTACTACTCCCCAAGCAGATATGGACAGGTTGAAGTATATATAATTTTATATTCATATTTTTCCCTTATTTACAAGATAATCCTATTCCAAATGCCAGATACTGTCGCTTTATTTGCATGAAATGCTCCCCTATTCTGTAACAGCTTCACAGGTACCACACAAGGAATAAGGTATTATCAATCACATAAACAGGCCTTGTGGCATAGGAAGTTCTTGGGAAAACTGGGAATCTAATGGCAATGCCAAGAAACAATAGCTGAACCCACTTGAGCCAACTGGTAAAACTGGAGTAACTCCCTACATAATGACACTGTGAAACTGTCAGACCTTTAATACAGGAGACACCAAATTTTCAAATGAGTCCATTCTTTGTTTCCCATCTTTGTAGGGTAAAAAAAAAAAAAACCCTGGGAAATTACAGTGTAGGCACTTTATAATATAAAGGTAAACATATGCATATATTATATATGTAATTGATATAACATATAATTAATATTTCAGAAGGATAAATTCAGAAATAGGAAGTAAACTCAATACAAAAATATATTTACAATATTGAATTCCATTCAAGATACATTTACTATACTCTCTTTCCAGCTATGCTTGTTATTATTTGCAAGGAAAAAACCCATAGAGAACAATAGGGACTCTATTGTCTTGAAAAGTTTAGAGAGAGTCAGACAAATAACAAGGAAAAAGAAGGGAGGATGTGAAAATATTTTGGTTACATGCAAAATGGAGCTGTATCAACAAATGCTTTGTTATAGCTGCTAATGTCAGATATAAAAATGTTTGAAACATTATTTGATTTCATATTAGACAGCTGAAGAATTAGCTATTGCATTGTCCTAACATAACTAAGACTGTCCCTGTCATTCAGTGAAAGAAATTTCTTATCACCACAACTCATGAAATTAAAGACAAATTTGTTTACATTTTTTGATCCTTTATGCAATATATTATGGCATAGTTCAAAAAACAGGCCAGTTAGTTTCTTATCCTTAGCTCATCATGTTAGATTAGCAACTGTTAGGCTGAGCAACTGACATCATCTACCTGGATTTGTGCAAAGCCTTTGACACTGTCCCACATAACATCCTTGTCTCTAAATTGGAGAGACGTGGATTTGACAGACGGACCACTCGGTGGATAAGGCTGGATGGCCACACTGAGAGGCCAGGTGGCAAGTAGTGACGAGTGGCGTTCCTCAGGGGTTGGTACTGGGACCTGTGCTGTTTATCATCTTTGTTGGCAACATGGCCGTCAGGATTGAGTGCACCCTCAGCAAGTTTGCTGATGACACCAAGCTGTGTGGTGTGGTTAACACACTGGAGGGAAGGGATGCCATCCAGAGGGACCTGGACAGGCTTGAGAGGTGGGCCCATGCAAAACCCAGTAAGTTCAACAAGGTCAAGTGCAAGGTCCTGCACCTGAGTCATGGCAATCCCGAGCACAAATACAGGTTGGACGGAGAATGGCTTGAGAGCAGAAAGACTTGGGGTGTTGGTTGATGGAAGCTCAACGTGAGCAGGTAATGTGCACTTGCAGCCTTGCAGGCCAACCATGTCCTGGGATGCATCAAAAGAAACTTGGTCAGCATGTCAAGGGAGGTGATTCTACCCCTCTGCTCTGGTGAGACCCCACCTGGAGTGCTGCATCCATCTCTGGGGCCCCCAACAAAAGAAGGAGATGGACCTGTTGGAGCGGTTCCAGCGGAAGGCCACAAAGATGATGAGAGGGCTGGAGCACCTCTCCTATGAAGCCAGGCTGAGAGAGTTGGGGCTGTTCAGCCTGGAGAAGAGAAGGCTCCGGGGAGACCTTATAGCGGCCTTCCAGTACCTGAAGGGGGCCTACAGGAAAAATAGAGGTCCTCTTTATGAGGGAGTGTAGTGATAGAATGAGAGGTAATCATTTTAAACTGAAAGAGGGGAGATTCAGATTAGATATTGGTAAGAAATTCTTTACTGTGAGGGTGGTGAGGCACTGGAACAGGTTGCCCAGAGAAGTTATGAATGCCCTATCCCTAAAAGTGTTCAAGACCACGTTGGATGGGGTTTTGAGCAACCTGGTCTAGTGGAAGGTGTCTCTGCCCATGGCAGGGGGGTTGGAACTAGATGGCCTCTAGGGTCCCTTCCAACCTAAACTATTTTACGATTCTGTTCTATGATTCCATTATTACCTTCAGGTTTTTGTTTTGGCATTTTTACCTTCACTATAATTGGACCTTTTACATAGACTGTACTCTTTAGTCATTTATATTTGGCAGTATATTGAAATACACTTGGCATTGTTAACAAACATCCAACAATTATGATAATCTGACGTACCATTTTGAAAGTTATATTGAATTTTCTCTTCTTATAGACACTAATTGCATATTTGAAGTGATGGATTTCGTTTCCTCAGAAGCGTGCTTCTGGATCACTTATCATAATTTGAGAAAGTGGTTATGACCTTATTTCTTCCATTTCTTAGGTTTCCAAAAACACATACACAGCGCAAGCAAGCATAAATCATGTGCCATCAACTAACTGCTATAGAACCATTTACATGGAAACAGGGTGATTCTGTCCTATTTTCTGCCCAGCAGTTAGTGCTTAAGAAACTCAGGTGGAATAGAGAAATGACTGAATTAGTTCATATTTGATGTAATATTTCATGTTTAGTATGATTGTTAAGCTTTGGTGTATGCCTGGGGAACCACAGGGATGTGTTATTTAGCCTCTTCACTAGAAGAACAGCATTTCCCTCTCATCTTTCTTCACCTCCCCGCACCATTTTACTACAAGCCCCTCTTCCCATCCTGGGTGGGAGTCCTTGACTCCCATTCATCTGCCACACTTCTGCTGTCAGAAGTGTCCTGTGAGAGATAAGAGACGAGTGACACTGGAAAGAAGCACATCAGTGCAACTCAGCGTACACAGCTCATCCAGAAATTGCTGCAGATCGACGGTTGAACTGCTCGCAGCTCTGCTCCTGCACAGGAAGGGGACACCAGGCAGAGCCCGTGTACATCCAAATGGGTCCTCCTGGTCTGCAGAGCTGTGAATCATCCCTCACCATCAGCTGTGCATTTTATAGACACTATTTAACTGTGGCTGAATGACAACTTAGCGACTTACAGTACTCAAAACAACTATAAACAATTATTTATTTATTTATTTATTTCTTTTTAAATGGGAAGAGGGTGAGGAGAGACTGTGTTGCAAGAATGACTGAAAGCAAGAACTTTTTCACACGTGCTAACTCATGGAAAAGAGGTGAAAGATGCACTGAAATCTACCTTCCCCCCCTCCATATACACCCAGCATGACCTGGCATCCTCCAGGTTTGAGCCTTCAGAGGTTCAAGACGACAGCTATTCCAGTGATTGCTGCTATTACTTAAGTCAGTATCAGTAACACACAATTAAAGGGTTGGGTTATTTTAAAGAACTTCCTGCAACTTTGATTTCACTTAGGGATATAGTTATTTGGCATTTCAAATAGCCATGGAGCGCAGAAAATGGCCACTAGCAGCTAAATCTTGGAAAGCAGACTTTCAATTAGGTTTTCTTTAGTTAGAAAACTTACATAAATGTTCAGTTACTTCCCCCCCCCCTCCCCCAAAGGAACATTTATAGGTGTTTAAAAGCATGTCATGTCACAAAATCCATGTGAACAGCCTCATCGGAAAAATACCTCCTGTATTCAGTGATTTCTGCATTAGAAACTCTGCAAGCAGCCCTGAGATTCCCCACACTATTAAGCAGGTGGCAGTGTAGGTTAAAGAGACATAGATTTTTCCTGCAGCTGATAGAAATTGTCGCTTTCCAATTTCTCCATTTATCCTAACCCAAGGTAACAATATTACCAGTGTTATTGGGTTCCTATCTAGATGGGAGCAGGCACGAATTTTGAAAAGTATGTCTTTGTTGTCTCAAAACTATTCCATTATTTTCAGATGCAGCTTTGTGAGTTCTATTTCTCAGAACAAGACACTGCAGTAAGAGATGTAACACGACCTCTCTTCTTTAATATGTCAGCAGGAGGACCTATCTTCTGAAGAGGTTAGAGGATGTTACAGTGCAGTGATTTAGCATCAGCCCTCAGTGTTTACTGTTAAACATTGATAGCTTTAATAAAAACAAATTCTGTGGCCTTTCTCCTACTGGACCTTCATTTATGCTACTGACACAGACTCGGCAGGCAAGGCAATAACGGATTTAACTTAAGTTTGCAAGCTGGGACTGCTTTTTCCAGTTATTTCAACCTTTTGTGCATAAGATGTATTATCTAGCATTTTCACCTGTGAGTAAGTAGTAAGGTAGATTTTTCTCAGATATGTCCTACACTATTAAACTAAAAGAAACAAATTGCAACAACTGAGTTCCATTTAATGAACAGTAAGTGGCTTTGATCTCTTGCTAATATGGGAACAGAACAACTATCTTGCAGAAGCAATTTTTGAAGATGACTACAAACATGGTAAGAGTACCTGTCATGAGGTGGTAGGTTTTTTACTCGGAGATATGAGAAGTGGGTGTGTATGCAAATACTTTTGTGGAAGTGAAGTCGTGTTCACGTGGACTGGTTCTGTGTCAGGAGAATACAGCTGGACCTAAAACTGAAGAAAGAACAGAGATTTATTTATTTTGGGAATGTAGGATGAGTAAAAAAGACAATTGGTTTCCAGACTGTTGAAACAGATTTGATTTATACAAAATTTAGGAATTTCCAACAGGAACCAATGAAACTGGTGAGAAAGGATCTACTTTCTTCCCAGTGTTTTGTAGAATACACAACACCAGAGAGTAACTGGTGGTGGGAGGGGAGGGAGGCAAAACCATGGTGGTGGCAGACGAAGCAGCATTTTATATTCCCTCAACATTGTTAGATGAGATTCCCCAGCTGCCCGTGTTACCAAAATGCTTTAAGGGTTGTAGTGTGTTAAGCAGAGCTTCATATGTGCTTCACCATACGTCACCACACGAGCTTCAGAGGGGCAAGTTATTCTCTTCCTCCTCTTGAACATTGTGACTCCTCAGTGGCTGCTTGTGTTTAACATGAGGACCTGTGACTGAGCAGTTAAAGGTGTGAGAAGTGTTGAGGAAAGGACACGGGAGCGGGGCTTTGGAGATTGGCAGCGCTGCACCTCACCTCTGTTCTGTCCATCTGTGAGGTCTCGAGTAACTGCATCCCCTGTTTCAACTCCCCACGTATAAAAAGAGAAGTATCTCCTTCCAGCATGCAGGGGCCTGGAGATCGAAACATCCTCCAGTAAGTTGCCTGTTGTTATCTCCTTCTCTATGACATGCAGAAGAGAAATAAAACCAAGTAACAATTGAAGGAGTTGAGTCAGGAGTCTTAACAGGGCTGGGGCTTGCAGCTTGGCCAGCATCAGGAAGATCGGCCATAAGGTTGATGGTACAATCCAGATTCACAGCCAGCTCATGGCCCCAGCTGAGGACCATGCATGGCCAGGACAGAAGGTGGGAATCCAAGCTCCAGAAAGCACAAGGTCACCCTGTCCCTTTTCCCTCTGGGAATACACTGAACACGGCCAGTTTTGACATCGCTGGGTAGTTGAAGAACAGGTACACACACACAAACACACAAACACACACACACACCCCCCCACCTTCGCCTTCTCCACAAACTTCCCATGGACTGCTCTTTCCTCCTCCCCACACCCACTCGGGTCTTCACGAAGAAGCTCCCAAGAGAGGGGCCGGGTCCCGTGGCAGGCGGCCATGCCTCCCCGCACTCCTCCCTCAGCCACGGGGCAGCAGGGGCTCCTTCCTCCCCCTCCCCACCACGGAAGGGAGGGGAGGCCCCTCCCTGCCCCGCGCCTCGCCACAGACACCAGCGGGGAGGCGGCACCTTCCCGAGGGGCGCGACATGGTGCCCTCGGGGCCGCCGCCGGGGGGGCACGGCCGCCCGCCCGCCGGGGGACCCACGCACCCGCCTCCCGCAGCCCACACGCGCGATCCCACCGGCAGAGACGTCGCACACGCAGACACCCCCTCCCACCACCCCACACCCCCCGCGACTCCCCCACTCACACGCACCCCCACGCCACGCAGAAACACCCCTTCCCCGAAAGCCCTCCCCCCCCCCCAGCAAAGACACCCACGCATCCCCACTCGCAGAAACACACCGCACACCGTCCACGCAGAAACGCGACAGCCCCCACCCCCGCAAACACACCCCAGAGAGACACCCCCCCACCCCACCCCGCAGACGCCCCCCCGGGCGCCCACATGCGGACACAGACGCCCGCAACCGGCGCCCCCCCCCCCCCCCCCCAACCCCGCGCGAAGCCACAGCCGGGCGCATGCGCGTCGGCGGGCGCGGAGCTGTCCGAGTGCTGAATTCCCGGCGCCGTGCGCTCCCGCCCGCCTCATTCCAGCACAGGCGCTGGGCTTCCCCGCGGCCCCCGCCCGCTCCAGTCCTCCATCCATCCCGCCCTCCAGCCCTCCTTCCCTCCAGCCCTCCTTCCCTCCAGCCCTCCCCTCCCGCCAGCGCCGACGCCTCCCTGCCCAAAGAGGGGGAAAGCAGACCGACCCAGTAGCCCCACCACCGTTCATAAATACTAATTTTCAAAAGCGAAAGGGGAATAAAATATACCAGCAACAGCACTGCTCTCAGCGCTATTCCCTTTTGTGTGATGCTCCTCGGGTAGTTGGGCTTCCTTTTCTTTTCCTTTCCTTTTTATTTCTTTTTCTTTTTTTTTTTTTTTTCCTTCTTTCCCCCCCTCTCTCCCCACCCCCACCCCACCCCCACCCCACCCCCAATCACCAAAAGCGAGGCGGGGGAACGAGCAGGTCTGATGCTTTGTCTCTTTTGTGCTGGCTGCTGGAGATGAGCCTAGGCTTGACCTGACCATGATTCCAAGGACTGGCACTTCTTTTTTACCCCCAGTTTGTAGAGATCCAGACCTTCTCTTCCTGATTGTCAAGAAAATTAAATCATTGCTGAATTTGGGAATCTAGGCAGCACCAGCTTACTTTTTACCTGCATCTCTCTGGAATTGTTTCTGGGATATTTTCCAAATCATCACAGAAAGCAGGAGGAATGAACCGGCAGCTAGTGAAAATTTTGACAACCTTGTTTGCATTTTTCTTAGAGACAAACCACTTCAGGTAGGTGATACGACTCTATGTGATGATTTTTGTCAAAAGGTTGTGGAAATCATAACTATAAAGGTACTACATCACATTAACCTACTTTGTTTGCTGTATTTGAGAGTATTTCATGTTCATTCTATGTAGGCTACCCCTTTTACGATCGGAGACTCGTTGCTTGGTAACAAATACGAAAAATAATAATCTCAAGTTTGGGTGATCTATTTTCCATTTCTCTGATTCGAAGACATGTTTTTTCACTGAGTATCAATACAGCTAAAACCATTTTGTTCAGTTTTTCTTCCAAAATGCACATTCTCTGCTGCCACTGGAGGTTGTTTAGGAAGTTGCTTTGATTCCTCCTCTTCAAGCTTTGGAAATGAGTGAACCAGTTTTGTCAGGGATGTAGTTATTTGCAATTAGAGAACCTATCCTCTGATTTTGGGAAAGCCCTGGATCAGACAGTATTGTGCTCACTTAAGGTACCAGTACATATGATTGTTGTTTCTAATATTTTTTTAATGTTTCATGACCTTTTTCTTCAGCCATTGACTTTTTGCACTACAAAGCAAACAGGTCAATCTTATTAACCAAAACACTATTTTAGCTGAGATTCATTCTTATACTGTACACTGCTGTGTATCTACATGTACACATATAAAGTGTTTTTAGGTGAGTAATGAGGTATATATACAGTGACAGAGTGAAATAGTATTTATATTCGTGAGCCTGGGATCACAACGTAACTCATAACTGGTGGGGTCTGAATGAAAACAAGTAATTTGTACAGGAACATCCCAAATAAGTGCACTGGATTAAATTTACAGTTTTTATTATCTTGATCGATTGTTTTTATCACTTAGGTGGGGAACATCATCTACTATGTATTAAAAATTAAAAATATTTTTTAATGGTACCATGTCATTGACAAAAGCAAAAGGAAGCAATCGCCCCCTGTAAATGGAACCTTAAAAAGCGCGGGGAATCACACCACGGGAATTTACTATCACCTTGCCTTTTAATAATTCTGGTGCTTTCGTAAAGGGATAAAGGATTTGATATTTGCTTCTCATTTCAGATGCTCATACATATATCTAATTTATTTATATTTGCGTATAGATGCACAATCCTCCTCCACCCCCCCCATCCTGAAACACTCCTGAAACTGAGTGGTTCCCTTTGGGCAAATATTTAAACAGAGAGTGGTATAGAAGACACAGTCATAGAAGTACTTTTAATAAAGCTCAGAGATTATGTTGAAACATAGACACGATGAAATTGGTTGTTTAAGAATCCAGATAATGCTTTATGATGAAATCTGTACCTCTACACACCAAATATGACCACTTCATTCTAGTTTTTTTTTTTTTTTTCCCCTAGGGAACAGCCATGAGGGACTCTTAAATTCTCTTTCTCTGCAATATTTAACATGCTTGCAACACGTAATATGCTATGTACACAGTGTTTCGCATGCGTGATATGGTACCAGAAGTTTGTTCTTAAATCCTGAAAACAGACATGTGTTCCAAGAGCTTGCATATAAGTGCCAGCTGGTAATATTATTGATAAATTTTATTACTCGATGTTCATTAGTAAAAAAAAAAACCGTAAGATCAGATGTGACTGACTCCAGAACCCTTTTTTTGCTATGTTGGGTAAAAATCCAGACCTTCACTAGCATCACTTAAATCTTTGTTGGGTAGCATCTGTAAAGAACATTTTCTTTGCATCTATATCCTTCCCAACTTAACAAACCCAATATTTTTCAGTGTTGCTTGGTGAGTACCGTCAGCTATTTTTTTGGAAGTTTAAGACCACCTCAAACCAGTATTAACATATAGTTCTAACTGCATACATGTAATTAAAGCAATGGTATGAAACAAGATATCAAAGACCCTGTAAGATTGCTCTACACATTAAGATGAAGAGCAAATTGAATCTTCTAAAGTCTTAAAGCTGTAATAAATTTCTTTTTAAAGCTGAACTTTTTTTCTGAATAGCAAATTGTATCCATGCATACTACCTTAAACTCATTTTTATTTCTAGAATAGAGATTTCAGATGAAAAATAGACTAGGTTGTTCTATAAAAATATTAATTGCTACATGCACTGAATTGAAACAATTTTATTTAGTGTTATAATTTCTCCATGATTTGAATACAATACAAGCTAAATATTAGCTAATGGTGGCTAATAATTTATTTAGGACGACTTTCTGTAAAGAACATGATTCAAGATCTGGAAAATCCCCCTCACAGACCCTGTCTCCTTCAGATTTTTTGGACAAATTGATGGGAAGGACATCGGGGTATGATGCTAGGATCAGACCAAATTTTAAAGGTAAGTTTTTTTAAGACTTCTCATTGGTTAATCAATTATGTTTTGGGCAAATTATAGGTTTGAGGGTTTTACATCTGGGTTCTGATTTTCTTTTCAACAACTTCAGTTTTCCAGTGTGATAGTGTCATGGAGAATAGTTGGTGCATGGAGAGGACTATGAGAACAGTGTAGATAATAAGGCTCCGGGGCTTGAAAACACTCTTTTCACATCACAATAATGTTTAGCTGTCAGAAATTGCTTCTGAAGACCTTACTAATTCCACATAATAAATAGGGTTCCAGGTTCCTCACTAAAAGCAATCAAGATGACTTGTTCCTGAATTTTTTCAGCCATGAAGCCAATATCGTCAACACTTCCATGATGAGCTGTTATCTTCTTTATGGTCTATGCTTTTGTTCTACTTAAAGAAAGTAAAATCTTCTTCCCCAAAGTAGGGAGATAGGACTCAAGTTATGCACACAGCAGATTTTATCCTGTGAACACTGACTGAATGATAAGAGACAATTTCTCAGAATCCCTACAAAACATAGAAGCCATATTCTGTTTGTCACTTCCGTGACTCCCTCCTTTTCCAAAATCTGGCCTGAGCTGTGGAGAATCACCACCACCATTCCAGCACAAAGAGGCTGTGGACTGGAGGCTTCTTTTGCAACCATTATTATTCACAACAAATTTTCCTTGCTGTCGTCCTATAAATCTCTATGGAAGTGAGCACAGAATGTCTTGTGGCTTTGAATGAAAGGAGCTGAGAGAGAAGTTTTCATTGCAAATATTTAGCATTTCTGGAGAGCCCTATAATTCCACCCAAACTGGCTCTTCTATACCGATTTAAAGCTCAGAATGCGTTTTTACTTTGAAAACTAATAAAATGCTTCCTTAACAAATTTGATGCCAATGTGCATTTGCATTCATATCTATCAGATTTGGTCATCAAAATGCATGTTTTCCTGTATTGAGCCTTATTAGTAGTGCTGTGAAAGTTGATAACGACTGGAAAAGATAATCACTTCTTAGCCAGTGAATTAACTGTTTGGAAGGAAGAAGCTCGTATGTCAATGAGAAAAGTGTTTAATTAAATTTAGATCAAAGATCAATTTCTTCTCCCTGTACCACATGTGCAAATTACAAGATGTGGAACAAAGTGCCTTTTTTGACTGCTTCCTATGCCTGAGTGAAGATGAACCTAGTACGGCTTTCAGATCCAAAGGTTTGGAAAATGACAAGTTAAAAAATCTCTAGTCAGAGAAGTCTTAAGTTTTGATTTCAGAATAATTTTCAAAGTGCTTATTGAGTTCCTGAACTGGGATCCATATTAGTTTGTTGTAAGTGATATTGCATTAGGCTCTCACATTCATTTTGTGCATTTACATGAGTATCAGTGAAGTTTTAGAGAATCCACATGAAGGCAGAAGTTGCCTGAACTGAGTAAGGCAGCAATCATTAAGAACTTTTCTTGCCCTTTGTATGGGAGGGACGCTAAAAGAAGACTTCTGCCTCATCTCTTGAAAGTCAGATAAAACCAGGTATAGTAGCAGTCCCTGTACACAGGACAGCTTAAAGACAGCTCTTTATTGCCCCTCTGTACGTGTCTAAAACCATTTAATGAAAAGAACAGGAGGAGACAAATTCACAGCTCATCTGATGTTTGGGCGGGTAGAGCAGGTATGGTGTGCAGGACGCTGTATGGTGCATGCTGAGCTGTTTGACAGGCACTGCTCCCCTCCAAGTCCCGTGGTTTGTTTGTGTTCCCAAAGTGAAGCTCCTGCCTGATGGCACTTATGAACCCCTAATGGCAAGGAATCTGCCACTTCTTATCTTTGATTAGTTTTATTAAGTCACTTTCCAGAGCAGGATGGTACTTTGCAGCTGTTTGAGCTGATAAACAGATCTTCAGCATTTTTTCATAGCTTCACATCTCTGAGCTCTCCCGTAGCTCTCAGTCTTCTGCTAAGGGCTCTGAAAGTTTTTTTTGTTCTTTGCTATGTTCCTTTGAAGGGTATTTTGTATCTCAGAGTTCAGAACTAGAGAGTTAAGTCATGCAGTTTTGAACTTCAAACCACCAGTCAAAACCTTGTCAACTGACAATCATTTTTATTAGTCAATATGATGCACACCCATATGCTAGTTGACCAAGTTTTAACTTTTTAAAAAAATTGCATACACTTATTTTTCTATATTGCATTTTTTTCCTTTTAAAACATAAGAGGTACAGCTGCAAAGAGGTCAAAATAAATTTATCTTTCATAGAGTTAAGTATTATGAGGGTATTTTTTGTACTGAGTCTTTATTGTGATCATAATACAAATTGTTTCAGTTTCTAATAATCTGAAATCTTTTTGGGGATATGTGCTGCTGTACAATACTCATATTCTAAATCATATAAATGGATGAATGTATGAAATGTTGAATGATTACCTAATTTATAACAGTTTTTGCATTTTAGGGCAAGAACTTTTAAGCATAAAAGAGGCCTGCAGGGACAATGGTTTAAAGTAGGGATCTGTTATCCGGCTTTACATGTAGTCTGGGGTTAATATTTGATTCCTGTGTTTCACAAAAGACATTGTGGATCAAGATAGTTGTGCCACTACTCATGCATTTGTCTAGCTTTTTCTGCTTTAGACCAGTTACATAGCTTTCTCCGAGTCCACTGTGGGCATTTTAAAGTGTCAGAAAAGTCTGCCTTTCATGGAGAGGCAACTGAGTAGAACCCATTTATCTTACACCACTGGTTATTCAATAATTAAAAATACTTTTATGACTAGTCTGAATTATTAGAAAACAGGAGCTATTTGATTAATTTGTGGAATAAAGGCTACGCATTCTAAAGGGAGAGGAAAATGCTACTTACGGGAACAAGGTGTTTTATCCAGATAAAGCATTTCATCATTAGTTACCATTTTTCCCTAACTTGCTCTTGCAAATTAGAAAATTCAGGAACATAGTGGGAGAGAAACATGTGAATATAGAAATGTTTAGACATTAAAAACAGTTTGGTTTTTTGTTGTTTTTTTTTTTTTTTTTTTTACGAAGTACTGTATACTGAAAAGTCCTTTCTTTTTTTGTACCTTTCTGTCTTATGCAATCATTTGAAAGCAGAGGAGCACATTTCTGATTCTTCTTGACACACCAAGTGATAGTATAGAAAATGACCAGGCACCGAGAGGGACTGTCCCTCTGATGAACAGCCAGAGAGAAGTGCCAGAGTGACAGCTCTCAAAATTTCCTTTCTGTAATCACTGTCTGTCAGATACTTAATGCATACTTTTTTATCTTACACTTAGCTATTATTGAATTTGAATAGGCTAATAATTTGTATAAGGACACAGAGGGGAATACTTTTAAATGTAAATATGAAGACTGCAATCTAATACTAATTGAAGTCCCTAAGAGTCTTTCTGTTGACAGCAAACACACTTGTGGTCCTATGAGTTGACGTGCTGTTTCTTCTTCAATTGTAACGTCAGTTGAGCATGGTTTCTGTAAAATAATAAAAAGTGAAACCTGCATGATGTACTTTTTACCCGATTTATATTAATGTTACATTTTTTAGTGGTAAAAACCATCAACAACAAATCAGAGTGATGCCTTGTACTTTCTCCACTGCTCACTTTGCTTTCCTCAACAACACTAGAAATAGGAGTGTAGGGCACTGGTGTTATAAAACTAGCCAAGAATGTGCTTTCGCGCTGGTAGAAACCAGGGAAGGTGAAGTGGTATCTTAGATTAGTGTATATTTAGCTCAGATTCCCCCAAGAGCACTGTGTGCACTGCCATGATATAAGGGATCAATCTACAACTTAATCACAACATGAGACGTGGGGCTAATGGAAAGTCAGCTTGAATTTAAAATTTCCTAGCAGGTGTTGACCTGCAGAGGTTACTGAATTATTTCCGCTTTTTAACATGTTCGTCTTCTAAAAGCACTTAAAACCTAAACGTAAGCTAGAAATGATCACATAGAGAAAAGTGTTTATCTATAGGCACTACTACATCCTTTATGCCAAATTCTTTAAGTAGTAGACTGGCTGTCATGCACTGGGTGAAGAGAAGGGGAGTCTGTCACCAAGAGCTCCAGAAGAGTGTTATCTTTTGGCACGGAAAATGTCTGCAATGAAGACGATACTGATTTTCTTTTGTATTGAATTTCATTCTATGTTTTAAGTGCATTCTTTCCCATTAAGCCATTATTTGCTAAAGAATATTCTAATTTTTATGGAGTTACATGGAGGCATGCAGCAACAGCGCCCATTAATGTTACCCTCATCGCTGGATGGTGCAATGTAGTGTGAATTAACTTGCTCAAAAGCTGTGGTTTATGAAGTCAGAGAAGTCTTGTTAGAGGGATGCAGTTTGGGGGTGTAGTGATTGTAGTTGTAAAAGATTAGTCTGTGATTACAGTGGTGTAATGTCATTTTCATGCCGAGTCAGTGGGTTTATATCTGAATAATAAACACATGGACTAAGTAATTTACTGAAAATTAGCTTGACAACTGTTACAGGAAATGGCTTATGCACTTTAATACTTTAACTCCTTGGCAATAAGGGTCAGTTTTTCCCATATGTTCAAGGCCTTTGCTTACTTATTTGGTCCCTGAGTTGACCACTAATGGAATGCTTAAAAAGGCATGAATGGAAAACACTGAATGACATTTACAGGTGACATTAACAGCATCAGACTAAGTAAATAAAAGCAGCTTCTATGTACATGCTAAGAAGAGGAACTGTCTGCGGTAGTCGACCTTAATCTAGACACAACACTTCACCATAAATACCTGTTGGAAAAACAACCTGTAAATACATATAAACGTTGAAAAGCATACCTAAGATAGGCTGGGGGGCTGCAGTGATTTGTTCTCCAGTAGTTAACAACCTTCCGAAAGCCAGACTTAAGTTGCTGACCACTACTGGCCATGAAGTCAGGTGCAGTGAGTATCCTGTACTGGGCAACTTTCCACACAGTTTGAGCCTCAAAGGGCAATGTCCAATGGAGACTTAAATCCCATTCAGGCACAACGGCATCTAATAAGGAAGTGCACGCTATCGGTGCGTTCCCATTGTAGGGCATGGGCTGAAGATTCACTGTAGGAGGGGGAAGGCTGTGGCCAGTTTTTGGATGTGGCCAGGCCATTGCACTCCCTAAATACAGCTTGCCTGGGATGTGCACCCATCTGTTATGAGAGGTATGCTTCTGCCTTGTAACACATCTACAACTTTATGCTGCTTTCAGGTGAAGCTGTGTGTACACATCTCACTGCACAGTTAGAAGTTGCATGAGGATCCTTACCCACAGGATATCGGGTTTTTTTGGGCTTTTTAAAATTTTTCTTCAACTACAAAAATGTAGCTAAGGAGACTATATTCAGCCCTTGCCCCAGGATTGCATGTTGCCATGCAGAAACATTTTTGCCGCAATTATGCAAGGATCCCTTTAATTGTGTTTCTTTTAAAACTGCTGGTAAAGAGGGTTATGGAACTTGTCCTTCTTCCCCTCTTTCTTTAATTTCATGTTCTTTGCAGAACGTGAGTAGGCTGGGGGAGATGCATGGCTAGTTAGGTTATGTCTAGGCTTCTAGACAAATGGGGCCAGACAGCAAGCTCCAGCAGCCCCCCTGATTATCTATGTTGCTTAGCTGTTTGCTCATTCCCTGGATCTCTGTCAGAGATTCCTGCAGCCAGCTCCCTCCAAAGCAAGTCAGAAGAAAGGCTGTGAGCATGCAGGAATGCAAAGCACCAGCTAAGCAATGCTGCTTGGTGTCCAAGCTGAGGATCGGTCCCTGGTCTTCTTTTATAGTTAAAAGGTTAGCCACAGTGATCTGTATCATATTGGTGTGTTGCCTCTATTCAGAATCAATAATTTAATTAAGAGATATCAGTAGATTTGGCTGTTGTTCATGGGATATTGGTCTGCTGCTGCATAAACTGCCAAGGGAATTAATGAAAACAAATGTCAAAGCAGAGCCAAAGACCTTCGATATCAAAGCAGAAGACGCTATTGTTTTGATCATGTTCTAATTTAATTGTATTGTTTTTATCACGTCCAGTGTCCTGTTTAGATTTAAATTTTCTATACAGTTGAAGCCAATGCCCTTGGGTCACTCATTAAGCATCTTGTTGTGTTTTGGCTGTCTCAGAAAACATGCAATTTGTGTATAGAATATATGAAAACATGCACACTTAATTTACTATAAATATACATATTTATAAACTACAAATCTCTTACGTACAGTGATATAGTAACTAGGACTATGTATACATAAAGCAGAAATATGTAGTTTTATTAGGCAGATTCATTGTCTTTTTTTTCCCCTCTGGAAATAAGAATATAAATCTCTGATTAAGTCATCAGAAAATGTATGTTTGAAGGTTCAGTTTCCAAATATGCATTTCACAGTCTTTCACAGAAATGAGTGATTTTAACATTCTGCAGAGAAGAGCCTCCCAAATGATGCAGACAGGGTCATGCAGGGTCCAACACAGCTCTAAGATGAAGGGTGCACAATGTCTGGCATAAATAGTGGCCTGCCAATGTCATTAACACCAAGTCCACGGTTAAAATTCAAAATTTACAGAAATATAAAGGCTCTGATTCTGGAAACCACACACGATCAGAGCAGTACAGTTCAGGAGGGAAGTGCCGTTCACCAGGTATTCAGTTATAAGGAATAAAGCGGAGCAGCCTAGTGGCTTATCTGAACTGTGCCAGCTACCAGCAATGCTCCAGTACTGCGAGGGCATGAAGGCACATTGACTACTCCTTATGCCTCAGCTATGTCAGCAGCTGGGAAGGGTGGAAGCATAAAGGCTTCAAGAGTCAATAAGAGAAGGAAGCTTTTAAAAAAGGACTTAGAAGGAATAAGTCCACAAACAAACAAACAAAACCCCCTGTAAATCCCTGATACCCTGATGCTGCGTGATGCTGTCAGTGCATTACTGTTTTGTTTTAAAGTTCCTCAGATTCTCTCAGTTCTGCTCCTGAGTCTGCCCAGAACTGCCCCAGGCTCTCGCTTAGCACCCGCCTCACTCCTAAGCCAAATCCAGGCTCTCTGATGCGGCACCGCTCCACCTCCATCTCCCTCTGGGGACCAGGTAACTCAGAGCCTGCCTTATACTCCACAGGAAAAGGATTACTCTCAGGGTGGATCTGTGATCACTTTAAAACCCCCACAAACACAAAACAGTATCTGTGGGTGGCCTGACTCCCTCTACAGTATACAGAAGATTGTTGGTCCAGCTTCATCTCAGCTTGAATGATTCACTATCTGATCCAAAGGACTATAAATGATTCTGAGTGGCCCTTTTTGCAACAAAGGATTCAAACTTCACTAAGCCAGGAAGAAAATACAAGGGGAACATGGCTTTTCAACTTTGCAATGTAGCTACTTGTCTGAGAGGGGATTGCCTTTACTCTTCGTCTTAAAAAAAGGAGAGCCTTTTATTCTCGATGTGACGCACAGAAGAGACTGCTGTAGCCATTACACCTTAGGGGCAGCTGATGTAACTGTTACAGAAAAAGTTGTAAGGACAGGGACTGGAAGCTAGGACTTCTCTCACTCTTCCTGGTAATTGCCCCGACCACTAAGATACAGATGTGCGTGAGCGCACTTTCCCTCTCTTTCCAAATGCTGTATCCCAAGTGCTTCGCTGCACATCTTTCTGGGTTCCGTAGGCTATCTACACCTGTTAAATATTTTTAAAAGTGACCATAGCTGCACTTTAGGATGAATGTCATCCCCTCTGAATAGGAGACAGTGAGCGATATACCACCCCAGTTCCCACAGCCTTGTAGCCTAGGAGGTGCAAGTCTGCATCCTTTCAATCTGAGGCAGGCGTAGAAGATCCTAGAAAGGACTCTTACTGCATGAAATCTCTCAATGTTTTGTTATGGGCCGCAAAACTGGCTGTGTTTTAAGAGGAAAGACTGAAATTTTTGAACGCTTTTTCAAAGGAAGGTTGTATGTGTTGACTTGGTGGAAAACGCTCTGAGCTGTGGATCCTGAGTGAGGTACCTCAACCTTGCTAAGAGGCAGGTTTTCAGCAGGGCCCTAAAAAGCCTATCATGAATTATTTGCTCTCTGCAAATGGTGCCCCACTGTGCTGAAGCATCGTGCTCTGCCCATGGACTGTATGAGGTCCTTAGGGTTCCTCCACAAGGGCCTGGGTGTTACGCACCAAAGCATCAGACACTGGAACTGCTTCTACCTGTCACGGTGCGGAGAATTTTTTGGCTATAGCAAGCAGTGGGCTGTCCAGGGAAGCACTGCTGTAGTATGATGTTCTCCTCCAAAAGCTAATAACCCCTACCTGTGTGTTTCTATGTCTCCAAAGCCCAGAACTGCATGGAAGCAACTGGACACATCTGCGACTAGCTGAATTTTGGGCACATTCTCTTAAAGAATAGCAACTGATATTCAGTTGATACACAGGGCATGAACAAACTCATTCTTCCTCTGTCCTGGGAACATGTCTATGTGTTATCTCCCTCACTTTTGTACTTGGGGAAATATAGATGAGAAAAGGATAAATGCTTTCCTTAAACCAGCATAGTTAGTTTGGGAAAACCTAGGATTAAAATTTACCAGATCGATACTCATTATGTTAGGCTGCCTCTAATGACTACACTCCCAATGTGTGTTGTCTTTATGTCTTCATCTTAGGCTATAAAACTCTCTTATCAGGACTGCTCTTTCTTCTTGTGCTGTTTATTCTGTCCAGTAAAGATTTAGTCCTAAATAATCAGTAACACTTTGGCCAGAACGCTGCTATAAACTCTCACACTGCAATTTAAAGCAGTTGTTGAAGAGATGCATGCAGATTACATGCATAGGGCCAAACCAGAAGCTCATGTAAAAGCTTATTTTCTACTAGATGTGAAAGTGGCCTGTTGCCTATACATAAACACATGCACACACTCTCCCCCATGCCAACTAAAATGCAGATGTGGCCATTCCACATAAAGGTTTCAGGCTGCAGCAATTTCCCTTTCTAGATAGTGATATATCCCATGGATATCATGGAGCAGTTTGAGGTATTAAAATCCTTTCGGTCAGTCTGGTTATAGGAGTCATCCTAAAAAGAAGCATCTGGGAGAATTTTGCAGCTCGTTGTCTCTATACTCCTGAGAATAATTTCACGGGTCTTTGTCTCCATACCCCTGAAAATTTTGGTTTTGTCACACTTCTGAGGCATGTTTTGTGTGGTGTAAAGTACAAACAATCTGTTAAAAAAGATTTTAACTTTTTATTTTTTTAATAAAATAAAACTTTGACTTATAAAATTTATAAATAATTAGGGACAAATTCAATTCAGGCTAATAAGTTCCTCAGTGTGAATATAGTCTGAGTTGTATGACTTTGTAGAAGACTCCTACTCAGCATGACTATTGGTAGAAACCAGAAAAAGACCATACGCCCTGACCCTGCAACACGCTTTATGTCAGCGGAGTTCTGAACCTATGTGAAAGGCACGTGATGCTCCTCTCAGCAATGCAGTGAGCATCCTGCATCAAAGAGCTGATAATTTCCTTATGACAGGTGGTTTGGCATTGATAAAAAAGTAAGTCAGTTTATAAGATGCTTATTTTCTAGGCAGGTGAAGAGTTCTCATTCGTTCTCCCATTCTTCCATCCATTTTTTTTACATAGGAAGAACTGATGACTGAAACAATTGCTGGTGAAAGACACCCAAGAAGCACTTTAAGGATGTCTTGGAGTTAAAAGACAGATCTTTTTTGGTATTCAGCATGTGAGACATCACATACGAGGTTCCCAAAGGGAGAGGGGATGAGTGAAGGGGAGGGGACAGGCAACTGAGCTAAACATAACAACAGATCAGCTAATGGGAGAATTGAAGCTGAGAGTCAGGAGGGAGGAATTAATTTCAAAGTAATATTCTGTGCAGATTGTATGGAAATGAGTTGAACTATAAGGAGGCAAAAAATGGGACATTCCCAATAACTGAAAGGTTTGAAAATAGAAGGAAAAATTTATTCTATTAGTGCTAGATGTGGTGAGTATATGGGTCTGTGTGTCTCTGACTAGTTGCAGATTGCCATCTGTACCAGCTCCTGACCATTTCTGTCGTCACTTGTCCCTACGCCTGAGCCATCCCATTTCTCTAAATCCCATTGTTCATCTGTGTCCCATGTATCATTGGGTGTATAATTCCCTAGCAGCCATAAATCAATGTCTGCTCGGTAATGTTAGCCACCCACACTGCTCTTTTTCTTCAAGTCCTGCATATGCCTTCTGACAGTAAAGCAAGGAACATTATGTAGACATTAAAGAGAAAGCTGGCAGAATTGTGAAATAAAGCAAATGTCCAAGCTCAGAGGAACAAAAAAAAAGGAATTAAAATCAATTCTGAGACCTCTGTGTGGCCACAGAGAGAGGTATTGACCAAGCCCTGTATTTGAGACTGTATCTATTGACTCTTATAACTGTGCATCCATTAATTTCTGCAGCACAAGACTAGAATAACAGAGAAAGATCAAAGTAAGAAATATATATAAAGGAACAAGGTACCAATTTATTTTTTTAAATAAGTGTTTCAAGGTGAGTATGCCAAGCAGAATGAAGCAGTTCATTCTGACTGAAAATAGAAGCTTCGACTAGTTGACAACATTTCAATATTATTATATAATACTTCTTTTTTCATTAAGTAGATCTTCCCTCTTGCCTTCTCTTCTTAGTGAACATTTTTTATCTTGTGGTTCCGTGTGGTGTCTTAGATGAGTTGGCTACACTGACTTCGCAAATGATTTTTAAAAATAAGATTACCCAGGAGGAGTTTGACTGACCCTATGCTGGAGTGCAGATTTCATGACTAGAGATGTAATACCCTCTTTTATTTCACCACATTTGGGAGTGTCCCAGGCCTCTGCACACATTATGCGGTTCACGTGCTGATCAGCAGCGAAGAGCTCTGTCTTCATTAATACAAAGCAACCGAGCAGTTTCTCAGAATCAGGTCTGAGGAGCACCTCTGCTACCTGCTCCCAGCGATGTCGAGCGCCTCTGCCTTCCCATTTGCTCACTTCAGTGAGCACTGTTTTGTGATAAGACAAGAAGTAGGTGCCTGGATCTTTTCATGTCATAAGAAAAGCAAACAATTCATTTTCCCCGAACACTACCCATTGCTCTATCTCATTGGAGGAAGGAAGACTTCAGAAAGAGATGCGTTGCAGTGAGGTGCCTGTTATGACTTGGAATGGAAATACTTGAAAGAAGAGTAAAAAGCTCAGAGGAAAAAAATAATATTTTGATGGACATATGAAGAGTTAAAACATTTATTCATTTATTTGAATATTTTCAAAGTTGACATAAGTGCTAAGTAACTTCACACAATAGGCTTCGAGTTCCAACAGGGAAGTTTCCAGATGTAAGATTTCTGATTCACTGTTTTTCAGATTTATTTCCACAGACTCATCTGCACATGGAAGGCCTTAGCTCTGGGACAGTCACAAGTGTGACTTGTGCGGTTTGTGTAGAAATGTCTGAGCTAGCTTTCAAGTAATTTGCTCGGAGGTGCTCTGCGCCATGGTGAGATGATACAGAGTTCAGCACAAGTTATAATGCCTGAGGTTAATGGCCTCTGGTGAATTCCAGCCTGCCATGACTACACCAGTAGCAGCCCTCAAACTACCTACGTGAAAGCCAGCTCCAGTCCATTTACACAATCTGTTGTGACTGCTATGGCTATATATTCTTTGTAGGCTAGGTCTGGTTAGCTGGATAAATCAGGAGCATGTCAACTGTTTTAAAGGGTTTTTCATTTCTGAGCTCCTGGTTTGTGGAGTGAAATAAAATAGTGCCTGAAAATTGTTCTTGTGCAGTGTCTATTAGATAACTTATGTGGAAATATCCCACTGCACCCCAGAGCTGACAGCAATATATGTTTCTGTTATCAGCCTCAGCAAAAAGAGGCAGGGAAGAATGAACATGTCGTATGGGCTATCCTGTAATGCCAAATGCAGAACTGAAGAGGTTTTGTAGTGTGAGACTTACTTTCCCCTTCCAGAGCTGGGTCTGTGGACAAAGACATATGCTGAATGTGAAGCATGCCAATCCAACAATTTTCACAAGCACTTTAAGGCACAAAAAAATGGATTTTAGCAAGGATTCTCCTTCCGTGAACTGTTGATAGGATTTTACTGGCATGATTCCTGTTACATTCAGCAATAGTCCCACAGCTGAAAGCTCACATGCCACTTCAGAAATTGATTACTCACTGTTTGACCTCAGAATATGTCAATGTATATATATAAATGGCTTTCGCTGTACTTACTCCACAGACATTTTCTTTCTGTGACTCATTCTGTAATCACCTGGATCTGACAATCACTGGAATATTTGTCTTGTGACTCCTCAGTGGTGTTTTGATGAAGAAGATCTTCCAGTTTTGGAATGTGACATGCCCTTTATATATCCAGGTCATGTCATAAGGCTGAATTTTTGCTCAGATGTTTTCTCAAGTTAACCAAGGGAAGGGAAGCAGCTTAAATCTTGATGGAAGAGTTCGTTTGATGCCATTTTGTTTAATTTTATTTGTGCATGTGCCTGAATGTGCATTTCTGGAAACAGGCAGCTGGAACTAGGGAAATATTGTACTTTCGTCTATCTGTAATACTTTCCTGCTGATTCCATTCAGTGTTGCCTCTCTCTCTTGCCTGCTTTGGGTAGGGCATGTGTTGTCTCCTCCAGTCTGTAAATACCATTGCCGTAAGTGGTGTTGCTCACATATATTCCTCAGATACCTGGTAGTATTTGGGCTCAGTGATATCAGTGGGAATGAGAGTCCTAAAAAGGATTTAGAACACCTAAATCTCTGCAGCTCTTGCTCTGTCTCTGTAAGTGCCTCTGTGGCTCTTAGCCTTATTTTGTTGATCATAAATGTATATTGATATATTTTACCCTGAGGGTGGTGAGGCACAGGAACAGGTTGCCCAGGGGAAGTTGTGGATGCCCCATCCCTGGAGGTGTTCAAGGCCAGGCTGGATGGGGCTTTGAGCAACTTGGTCTAGTGGGAGGTGTCCCTGCCCAGGGCAGAGAGGTTGGAACTAGATGACCTTTAAGGTCCCTTCCAACTCTAACCATTCTATGATATCACAGAATATGATTCTGAGCCTCTAGATGCAACAGTAAGCACCCAACACTGTTGCCACATTCCCACCAGGAGATACGGCATTCTCAGCAAGCTAAGTTATTATATATGACAGATGAACTTTCAGAGGATGTTGGTTTTAGCTTGATGAAGCAGAACAATAATTTTGTCTTTATTTGATTTTTCCATCAAATTGCATCAGTGCAAGGTACCATCAATTACTGTATTTCAGAGGTTCCTGAGATTTCTGCCCTTGTGGTGGTTTTTTGGGTTTTTTTTTTTGAGTTTTGAGGTTTGTTTGTTTGTTTGTTTAGTAGGTAGAATAATTAATAACAATTAATCATTTAATTGATAATAATAATAATCAATTAATAACAAAATTGATGTAAGCATAATAATTTCTGTGGTACATTGGATTGTGGTGAATACTTTTAAAGGAGAAGGATTTCTCTGTTTGCTGGACGTGACTATACTTAGGGAGTCAGGGTGATGCACTCAATGGAAATCCCATAGAAAGACAACCTCATAAATGAAAAGCATCACTCCCCAACAAGACAAGAAATGCCACCTTGATTTGTAAGCCTTAGAGTAACTATGTTTTCCTGGTGTCATTAATTTTGCCTCCTGTGACTGATACATTTCCCTTGCTGTTAACACTCTAATGAGATGAGGATGTTTAAATGGAGGAAAACATTGGTTTTGCCCAAAGGCAGAATGATAGGGAAAGAAAGCTTACCCGGGTACTTGCAATAAGGACTACCTGTGGTCTACCTCCTGCTTTCGTACCAGATCCTTATGCAACTTGCTAAATCATGTGAATTTTCTCATCAATGGTTGGACTATGCATTATACAGATCTTTGAAAACAAGTGTTCAAGCTGCACTGCTCCTGGAGTAGCTGAAGAATCCCCGTGGCTCAGAGGAACTTTTCTAGTGCATCAAAGCCACCTTTCTTCCCCTGGCCGAACATCCATTGTCCCTGGCCACAGGACTGACTGAGCTGCCTTTGATGGCACTTCTCCAGTCCTTACCCTGCATGTCGCACTCTGAGCAGTGAGGAAGCTAGGATGATAAACAACTTCCTCCTGTCTAATGACCATGGCCAGCTGAGGTGTCCCAGCAGTAGTTCAGCCTTGCTGTCTGACTTACAGGGATGTGCCTGCAGGGCCATGAAGAGATGCATTGCCAAGCTCTTCAAGTGGTAATTCAGGCACCTGTAGTACTGCAGCTGCAAAGCAGAGCCCTCCCTAGGGGTTAGCTCTGTTTCAGGTCTCATAAGGACTGTGCTGAACGTTGGAGGCTGTTCAGTTTGGTTGAGGAGAAATGGTTGCTAAAGACCCAGCTGCCTCCTGAACTGGAAATTAATAAACCACCTCCAACAAGCTCTGCTACCCTCTCCTGCTGTCCTGGGATCTGTGTCGTTGGTGCTCAGGTCAGCATGTGGGTCTTTGTCCTGCCCTGACCCTCATTTTCATCCCCTCCCTCGTTTGAGCTCAGATATGAAATCCCTGCTCCACAGGCAAAGGGGATCCCCACAGGGATCCATCCCTGGTGGGATCACTGCCTCCTCACTTTGACCCTTGATCCTGTTCCTGGATCCCTGCTCTATCGCCACACTTGGGTGGGACTGATTTTTGTGTTTTCAAACAGTCCTGATGCTTCTCCTGCTCTCTGTGCTAAGGGGAGAAGATCGTTTCAGCTCACCTTTCTCCTCTGTATACAGAACAAAATAAACCATCCAAGATGGTGGGAAAAAACTCTTTCCATTGGCACATGGGCCAAATTCAGGCGGTGGACGAAAAAGTGCTACGTATAGAGAAAGATAGAAGATTCTTCACAGATCTGTAAATTTCTTGCCGATATCTTCATTGTCGCTGCCTGACGTGGTTCTGCCTCATAATCTCTCACTTTTGCTTCCCCACCTCCGTGCTTTGCCCACAGTTCTCTGTATGTGTGTACTGTATTTTAGTTTGCCCTACAAAATCCCTTAATAAATACACATATCAAAGAAAATTGTCAAGTGTACAGATATTATTTTAAATCTCTTGTATGATTATAATATTCCACTAAGGAAATTTTAGCTCTAAGGCTGAAATGTGAAGAGTAAAAAGCTTCCAGGTGCAGTCTGGAAACCATACACCAAAAAGGCAGAGTTGGTGAGATTGCACGTGAGATTACAGATATGATTAGCTGCAGTTATGATGATCTCCAGGGCAATAGTACAAGTAAATCTTCTCAAGAACCTACCAAATGAAGTAAGCTTTGGGGCAGTGTGTTATCAATACCGTAGAATATTTAGCAAAAGCTGCAGTTGGCAGCAAGATGGGGCTCAGCTTGCATCTTGCAGCACTCGCCACCCAACATGGGGACCCCCCCCATGCATTGGGATGGATTCACCCCCTCTGGCAGCTGACAAGGAAAGGGTTCACTCTCTAGCCAAATGGTGGCAAGGTCACAGTTGCCTTTGGTAAAGGAGCTATGAGGCAATATGCCACAGTAAATTCAGGGGAATATTCTGTATATTCAGATTTCTTGCAGGTAAGGTGAGCAGGTGAGTGCTGAGGACTTCCTGTAACTGCTAAGTGCCCTGAAGTGACAGGAGGTGTATGGCATATTATAATGTCAGGGCTTTTCAAGAAGGCTGTGTATTGGAGTCCGGTCGACTGGCAGCAGCAGCAGCAGCACACCCTCTAGGGAAGCAGGGGGATGGGAGCAGAAGGGAACAGAAGCTAGGGGGAAAAAAGGATTTAATTATAAAGTATACTTTGCTTAGTTTTTTAGAGGTAGGGTCAACTCTTTTTAGATTTTAGGCAGTAAAGTCATATTGAATGTTTCCATTGCCTTTGAAGAGCTTTATATTATGTTCTCAAACATTGGCTACACTTCATAGAAGCTTACTGCCTTCATTTTAAATGAACTATTAGATAATAAAAATCTTATGGGATTGAGTGTATGAAGTGTTTCATCGGAAAAAGTGATGTTGTATGCCCTCTTTAAAGAGCACTTCTTCCTTAAGATGTACAACACCTACACACACCCTCCCCACTTGAATAATATCAGCAATAGAAAAAAAATCAATAAAAAGTGAATAAAAGCATCACAAACTTCAGTGCTCACTTAGTTACCTTCTTCCTATCTACTTCATTTAGCTCGTGTTTCCTATGCATGTTTAGAAACCCCATCACTAGCAGATTGACTTTAATAGAAAATTGGACTTTTAGCTTAGAATCTGTTATATGATCAAATGTTAGTTTTTAAGATCATAGAATCATAGAATAGATTCTCTGATAAGTATCTTCTGTTGTCATTTGGTTGCAAATCTTGCATCACACTTTTGATGTTTTTAAACAATAATAAATGATCAGAAAAAAAATGAATTGGTGATATCTCACCAATAAAGTTTTTTCCAGAAAACTCTGAGGATAAAGAGAATATGTGACCTGTTTTGCTGGCAGTATTTAGGTTTACTGAGTTCTTATATTGTTCCACATCTACCAGCAAAAGGCAAGTGAAAGACGTTATACAATTGAGTAGAGAAATGGTAGAAGGTATTTGCTTTATCGTAAGATACAGTCCTCTAGCATGTGCCTACTTAGTGTACATCTGAACTGCAGTCCGTGGTGCAGTAGTCTATTTCCTAACATGTTTAAGCATGTTTATTAGGCTCTGCTGGCACTCAGGAACTGCAAGTAGTAGTGGTCACATATGGCAGCTTTTGCAAGATGACACCATGAGATTAAAGAAAAGTTGACAAAGAGCATGCCAAGGTACTCAATGCCTCCTTCGCCTCAGTCTTTACTGATAAGACTGGTCTTCAGGAATCTGTAGGAAAGTCCAGATCAAGGAAAACTCAGTGGAGAAGAGTCAGGCTACAGAACATTTAGGCAAACTGGCCACAGACAAGTCCATGGGACCACATAGGAAGAACCCACAAGTGCTGAGGGAGCTGGCTGATGGCATTGTGCGGCCATTCTTAATTATCTTTGAAAAGTCATGACAACTGGAGGAGGTTCCTCATCATGGGAAAAAAAATGTCACTCCTATCATCAAGAAGGACAAGGAGGACCATCCAGGAACTACATGCTGGCCAGTCTTACCTTGAAGACTGGAGCAAACCCTCCTTGAAGTAATTTCCAGATATGAAGGACAGGAAGATGACTGGGGGTAGTTAGCATGAATTTATGATGGGAAAATCATTCCTGAACACATTAATAGTGTTCTACGATGACTTGACTGGCTTCATGGATGAGGGGAGAGCAGTGGATGTTGTTCATCTCAACTTCAGCAAAACTTTTGGCACTGTCTCTCACAGCATCCTCATAGACAAACTATTGGAACAGAGTAGCTAAATGTACAGTAAGACACATGGAAAGCTGGATGAATTGCCATGCTCAAAGGGTTGTGATCAGCAGCACAAAGTCCATCTGGAGTCCAGTCCCTACTGGTGTACTGCAGGGGTTGATACTGGGCCAACACCACTTAACATGATTAATTACCTGGATGGTGGGACAAAGTGCACCCTCAACAAGTTTGCAGGAGATAGAAGACTGGGAGGAATGGTTGATGCTCAGAGGATTGTGCTGCCATTCAGAGGGACCTGGATAGGTTGCAGAAATGGGCCAACAGGATCCTCACCATGTTCAGCAAGGGGAAATTCAGTTCTGCACCTGTGGAAGAACAATCTGTGAGATGACCAGCTGGAATGCAGCTTTGCAGAAAAGGCCATGAGGGTCCCGGTGGACACCAAGTTGAACATGAGTCAGCAATGTGTCCTTGCAGCAAAGAAGGTCAATAGCCTCCAGGGCTGCATCAGGCAGAGCATTACCAGCAGGTTGAGAGAGGGGATCCTTCACTCTGCTCAGCACTGTTGAGACACATCTGGAGTGCTGGGCAGCTCTGGGTTCCCCACTACAAGAGAGACACGGACTTACTGGTATGGGCCCAGCAAAGGGTGATAAAGGTGACCGAAGGACTGGAGGACCTGTCATACAGGAAGAGATTGCTAAGTCTGCTCAGCCTGGGGAAGAGAAGGTTCAGGGCCATCTTATCCATGTGCCTGATGGGGGTAATTAAAGAAGATGGAGACAGATTCTTAGTGGTGCCCAGTGACAGGACAAGAGGTAGTGGGCACAAAATGAAACACAGGACATTGTACTTAAATGTAAGATGGACTAAGGGGACTAGGATGATGTCCAGAGGTTCCTTCCATCTGCAATGATTCAGTGATTCTGTTTGTTTAGATGTAGAGAAATATGCTGGTCAAGCTGCCCAGCTAGTAGAAATATCAACAAGTAAAAAGGAAAAAAAATGATATTATAGAGAGAGAATAGCAGACTATTGGGCTTGTTTTAGCTTGGTGTTGAAAGTGAAAATGCATTTACCACGTAAAAAGGAAGTGTTTTTTTAAAAACAAATGTTGCAGAAACTGAGTTGAACAACATACAATTTAACAGCCTCAGAACATATTACTGTTGTGGTTTTTCCAATGTTTGTTTACTTGAAGGTGGGTGGTCTAGCACTCAGGAAGCTGATAGCATACTGGGTTTCACTGGGCAAATTACTTTACCTTTCCATTTTTCGAAAAAGAAAATAATAATGTTTCCATCTTTTTTCAAGCAGTTTCAGATCTAAATATGAAACTAAATGTAGGTATATATATTCTGTGCACTGACTTTTTTTTTTTAATATAAGGAAAATTATGTGATTAAAAATAATGAGAAAAGAGAGAAGAAAGTACTTGATACTCAATGCTTGTATCAACTTTTGTGTCACTGGGTTTCAGGCATTTAGCATTAATCCTTTTTGATTCAGTGGAGAACCCCTGTTTACTTCATCATGCCTAAAAAAACTAGGAGGCTAACAGACAACTAATTAAATATTAAGTCCCCATTCATTCTGCTACACTTCAGTGACTGTTAAATAAAAGGAAAGAAGGTGGGAGGGAAGAGATCACAAATAGCTGCTTAATGAAAGCTGTGTCAAACAAGAACAGATAAATATTGCTAAAATATTTTTTTTATGGCAAGGCAGACATCTCCAGATCAGGTGCATGAAGAGTTACTTGTCTAAGTTCTTTTTCAGTGGACTGGAGTCAATGTGAAAAGTGGTCCTTGCTGGGAATTTCGGTGTCAAGTCATTGCATACAGAGTGGAATAGGTGTGGAGAGATAATCTTTTAATTTCAAGTTTGAGAAAGAAGGGAGAGAGAAGTGTTTGCAATGCAAAAGCGTATTCTGGGCCGGTACTGTGGCTGAAGAAAAAGCTGTTATGCCCTCACTCAACTCCTCTCATAAATCCTTAAATACAAGGATGTAGTTATATGTATTTTTATAACAACTTCCAATGAAACTAGGTTAATTAGTGTTGATAATGTTTTTCTTTTGATCGAGATTTACATGGTCTGTCTGGGAAAACTCACTTTCTATTTGTTTTCAGCCGCATCTGTACCAGATTGTACGGAGGCTGAGGGATCTGTACTTTTATTTCAATGTATATTGCAACATTTTTATTGCATTCCACAGGTCCTCCAGTAAACGTTACTTGCAATATTTTTATCAACAGTTTTGGATCAGTCACAGAAACCACAATGGTAAGTGCTATGATGCCATTGGCAAGAGAACAATACTTAATATATGTCATGAACACAACCTGTCAATTTTTCTATTTATTGTTCAACTTGCAGGTCCTCCTGTAAATGTTACCTGCAACATATTTATCAACAGCTTTGGTTCAATAGCAGAAACTACAATGGTGAGTGGGACTGGTCATTGAAGCCATCCTGTGAAGGAGTGGAATGTGATGTAGAATAGAGATGCTCAGGACGTGGAGATATTTACTAAGTTATTAAGCTACCAAAACCCTACAAGCCAAACTAAAATAAAATAAATATAAAATAACTATATAAAGATATATATAAATTATTAAACTCAGCTGTCAAGTCTAAACGTATATATGCAGTGGCTGCACCATAGTCTGTAGTGACTGTGATGGCAGCAGGTACAAGCGTGTGCAAACCAGCTTGCTCAGGTTTTATTAGCACTGAAGAGGCAGAGGAATGGCTGGAGCTGAGCTGTAGGGCTCCCTGCCAACTACTCCATATTTTGAGTGGGTCTTACACCACATGCCAAATTATCTGCTGCTGCAGACTGTGCTGACAGAGCTATGAGGACAGTCTTGTTTAAATTCTCCGTGAATTGCAGCCACACCAGTAACTGAAGTGAATGCATAACTCGAGTCAAATAATGACTAAAACACATACCTATAAGGAGACTTGGGCACTTCGAGGGTTAATTGGGTACTAGGAAGTGATGGGATCCCAGCTGACTGAAATGTGCTGATTGAATGTAAAGAACACTATCAGTCAAAAAAATCAAGACCAAAGTGAAAATTCAGAGTTTTAATTTTGATATATATGAAAATAAATAGTTCAATTTTTCATTTCAAGCCGAGATTTTTCTTTTAAAAATTGCCAAAATTTAGGATTAATGAAGTCAAAACAAAAAGGTGTAAATGAAAATTTTAGTCCAACTTTTTTTTAATCTAGAAGTGAATTTTCTTTTTTTCAATATTTGTTAAGAAAAATGAAAAATATTTTTTCTGATTGCGTTTAAAAAGATGCTGAGTTTTTAAATCTTCTTTTTCAAAAAACGAACAAAAGGGATCAGTTATGTATTCAAGCATACACACACCTGACTACTGGAATTAGTCCAGAGAGAGCCTCTTGACAGATTTGTAATACTAATGTGATAAACCCATAATAATTATTAGGTGCTCGTATGGAAGAAGTGGGCTAAACCCATTCTAGAAAGCGCCTAGTGACAAATCACAGCTTGATTTGGAACTCTTCAAGTCACCGCTGCCACAAACTAAACTAAAAATGAGTGGTCTCACCTTCATTGAAATTTTGCAAGAGTTATTGCCTCAGGACACTATGGACAACTATGGACACTTTTGAAGCAACTACAATGTAGTTTCACAACTCTGTTTTCCAGGCATTCCTACACAGTGTCCAGGTCTTTCTGTATTTAATGAAGCCAGAGGCAATAAAGGTGCTTAGCATCCTGTAGGACTGAGTTCTTGGTAACTAAAAATGAACTGTAGTTCATGCCATCATTTTAGAAAGTGGGGCCTAAGGCATGTAGGAACACAAATCTTCTGCTCCTTAATATTTTTATTTAAAAAACCACCCTGTTATTTAATGTTTTCTAGATATAAAGGGCGAGTTATTGCTAGGGCAGGTTGGTTTCTTAAATAGTGTGGGAAAGAGTCTTCTATAAGTGACAATCCATAACATAAAGAGCTATAAAATAAACAGATAAGTTATTGTTTTAGAGTATGCATCCATAACATCTTAAAAACAACTTAAAAGAAAACTAAAATAAAGTTAAAAATGACGGGGAAAAAACACATCTTGTTAAAACATAATTATCAACAGACTTAATTTTCAGGATTTTGGAAAACTTAATTTGTTTTCCTGTGTTTAAAGGATTCTGAGAAGATAGCTATGAATGTAGCCCCTTTTAACCAGCCATGTCTGATGATCCTAGCATGTAGAGGCATCAGCATAGCGTTAAGTAGCAAAAATCCTGCACGTCACTGGCTTTACAAGATGGCATTCAATGAAAATATTTGCACGACCTAATGCTGATTGCATTAATTAGACTCCTTCATTGCTTTGATTAAATCCCCTCATTGCATTTTACCTTCTATCAAATATGTTAATGTGCACCTTTCCAATGTTCATTAACACATTCTGCTGAAAACAGCTAAACATTCAAGTAGATGAAAACAAGGACTATTGGCTTTCTTATTTTGCTTTGTTCATAATATCTGCTGAAATTGTGGAAAGATTTCTCTTAGATGCAGTTTAATGGTTTGATACTGATTTTCTTAATGCTGTCGCTTCTTTAATGACTAGTGTGACTAGTTTGAGGATGTTTTAAAACTGCTCTAAGAGGCAGACATCAATTACTGTTCCATCTACTTTGCCTTTCTGAAATAGATGTTATCATGTGGTAAAAATGTTGGCATCCCTTGTGATAAATAATGAGTTTTGTTTGACTCCTAGGATTCATTTTCCCCCATAAAATGCTCTTGATGGTTTTGACATAAAACTAAGAGATTCATTTAAAACCCTGGACTATAAATTCAATAGAGACATTCCTGTCTCAGAGGACAGGAATTCTTAGTGAAACCGTGTATATGTACTGAAGGGACATTATCAGAATATAGCTTGATGATCTACAGCAGCTCATTGGAAACTTGGGACATGAATACTTTTTTAGAGAAGTGTTCAGTAGGAGAAATGAGCACAGCAAACAAACAGGATTACAGTCCCAGACCTACTGAATTCAGTAAGCCAGGTTCTCAACAACATTAGCAGGAGTAGCTTCTGTTTTATGACTAGGACAGGCACCAGGATGAAATTCATCCCTGTGTGAAAAGCCAGCACAACTCTTATGTCCAGTATATTCTTCAAAAAGCTAAAATCTTTTGCTAAGAAAGAAAAGAGGATTTTGTGCTTGTTCTCTCCAAATTGATGAATTCCAGAGTCTTCATGAGTTTTGTTCCTGAAGATCTAGGGAAACAAAATGCCTATGTATTAGTCTTTCTGTGCTATAATGCACGTATGGGACAGTATCAAAATTTATTTTTTTTTCTCCAAAAGAAATGTTTTTCTTCCATATTATAATGATGTATATTATACCAAAATAAAAATAGTAAAAAAAAAGACCTGTGTCAAGACGGAATTGTTAGCAATTTTCTTCACTGCTTCACTTGTCTTTCATTTAAGCCCTAACTTGCAAAGAAAGAGAAAAAGACATTCCTGAGTAATTTCACTGAATAAAGCAGTTATGCCAGTAAGCTCTGTATCTATTTTTGGAAGCATTCACACATGCAGTACTCGACAGAAAATTCACTGTACAGCACGACTGCAGCTGAGTATCACAGATGAGTAATCTACATCAGGCTGGGCAGAGTCCCAAAGAATTCAGATGTTCAGTGTTGCTAATGACCAGGATTTTTTAGCTATCAGCTATAGGAGAAGGTAAGAGCAGTTTGTACATTGACGAGCTAATTGTTAATTACAGAAATGACTAACTGTGAGGACATTATTATTGTCGTTATGCCCTATAATCAATGACTGACACTATGCAGCAGGTTCTCTGTTGGGGTAAATGCATCAAACTCCAGTTGTGTTTTGAATACTTATGTTAGCAGAAGAATTTGCCATTCCTTTTAAAATTTTAGGAGCAAGAAAGCTTGGCTGTGGCTGGCTGTATGATATTATCTTCCCACTAGAAAAAACATAATTACAAATCAACTTGTTAGATCCTGATTAATTCACGTGTATAGTTTTAACTGCATAAGAGTCTCCCACTAAAGCCATTGGGGACACCTCGCATGCTTAGGTACATAGGTAATCAAGTGCTTTTCCGTCATATGGCCTTGAAATAGGTCATTAAACCATGGCTTTTCAGGTACCATTCGTATTTAGGATTTAGACAGGGAGAGTAGTCTCTTTGGTAAGCCCCTCCTATGCATGGAAGGCCAGCTCAGTCTGCTGTTTGCCTCAGACATCTGACTCAACACCTGGGTGATCAATGCTGTTGGAGGGGAAGAGGAGGGGGAGGCTAAGGTCTAAGATGAGTGTCAGTTCCAAGACAGAAAGTAGCACTGAAGAGGGAGCGGGGCTCCCCTGCACCCTCCTGCCACAGCAGGGCCTGAGACAAAAGGGACCCAGAGCTTTGCTGAAGCTCTGGGCACTGAATCTGGTGGCCACGGCTTTGCTGAAAGACCATTTCTATCTAGATTCCTACAACACAAACTTAAGTACGTCTGTGGACTGAGTCCTAAATCACCAGATAAATCTACTAAAACTAACCAGATAAATATTCCTTTAGTATCTTAGTATTACTCTGATCTTATGGCTTGAGAACAGAGGAAATCTGTTTATCTGAGTTGCCTTGAGCTATCGCTGGCATCGGTGTTGCAACTGAGATTAAATCTTCAGGTCCGCACTCCTCGTTCAGAGCTGTGGTGCTGTCAGAAAGAATTTGTGGAGCAGGTGTACTCGTGGTCCTGTAGGAGTGCATTACTACAGTCCACCCACTTCTACCCTCAGGAACTCGCAAAATACACAGTGTAGTCTGCTCCATGTTATGATAGGGTTCTCAGGAGAATTTTTTTCTTCAGAAGATAGTTACAATGTTAACACAGGAAAAGTAAATTAGAAATTTCTGCACATGATTAGCTCTGACTGTGTAAACACACATCCCTTTCAACTGCTTATACCTCAAGCATAGGATAAAAAAGTAATGACGGTTTTGTGATGTACATTATATTTCCATTTTTATTTCTTGTTAAAATATATATATGTATTTATATATACATATGCAAAACCTATCAGACATAAACAAAGATTTCAGTGCTGTTTTGCTTTTAACAATAAAGCTTGCAGAGAGAAAGCATTTCTAAGTGTATCAGTGTGATGGCTCTAATACATTTATGAAGGTACATATTAAAAAAGATAATGTAACTCTATTGGCATTACTTACGCTTTTGGTATAATATATATCATCACATGCAAGCTCTTCTATGAATAAAGATTTTTCAGACTGCTTTTTGTTATCTAAATCACCAACTACTGAAGTTCATGAAAGTACATTTATTTTTAGATGTTTCTAAGCAATTTACTGAATTGACTTATTTATGATTTCTGTGTCATGGGGAGAAAAATCCCTCTGCTTTCTATAGACTTCATTACATATTTTATTTCAAAGAAAAATTAAAGGCAGTCGCACAACTAATTGTAGCAATTTTATTCTATCAGCGGTTGCTGATGACGGCTCCTGCTTTCTTTTCTGCAGAATTAAAATCAAGTGCTTTCCTGGATTTATAAATAAAACTGTCCCATATAAACTTATAAGACACTCTCAGTTTCTAAGACCAAGAAAGAAGGGAAAGTTTAGGGTTAGGTTAGGAAATGCTTAGGGTTAGTGGATCCTCACAAGATGTGACATAATTTTATAAGCTCAGAACTGCAAGTAGCTATTTGATCTTTAACTGTATGAAAGAAGACCATCATAAAAAGTACAGTGGCTTATGAAAAGCAGATACAGGCTTTTGTAAGTATCTTTAATTATTGTGCTACTCTTGAGACCTCTCTCAGGTCTATTTTGCTCTCATTAGTAGACATTCCTTTTTTGACTCGCATCTACTCAACAGCAACGTGAAAATGATAAAGAGAGGAAGAAAAATCATGTTCCTAGTGAGACTGTGAAGCATCGTCCCATTGGGTTCAAAAACTGCGTCAGTTTGGATGTCAGAAATATTCTGCCAGGGTGGGAAATGATGAAGCTTGGAGGGGCTCGTTCACAGAGTCTGCATATTGCTTTCTGCAGCCCTAATTAGAGCGAGGGTATTTATTTATATTTCAAGGAAGCTAAGTTCTTTAGACTATGCAGTTCAGTGGCCTAAACCCAGGTCAGCTCATACATTTTCCAAGTCAAAAGCACCGTGCTGCCATTTTAATGTATGGCAGCTACCATACAGCAAATCCTACATGTCAGGGGGTTGTACAACTGGCAGAATTATTTGGTAACATATTCCTTCAGATAATATAATCAATATGAATATTATTAAATACTTCCTTTTAGACGAAGAGTAGATTTATTTCTAAGAGCGTGTTCACAAGCAAGTTTAATGTAATTTCAGGTAAATATGCTACAATAGGAGGGGAAGCTGGGGGAGAAGAAGCTCTTATTTGCTGACTTTAGAAATTCAGGGTAAGGAGAATAAGCAATAGCATCTTTCCATTCCCTCCAGAGCATTTAGACCCTAAAAGCTCTTTTCACACTCCCCTTTAATAGCCAGTTCTTGACACAGCATTAATGTTGGTTCTAAACGAACCTCTAAGTAATTGCTGCCTTTCCCAGTTGTGACTAGCAGACCACTGAGCAGGAGAATGCAATTAGAACAATTTTAATGGGATGCAGAGAGGGAGGAGTGAATGAAGGAACATACAGAGAAAAGCATATGGTAGATAGAAAAAGGATACAAACAGTAAATAAGAAGTGCTGGTTTAATTTCTTCTATACAAATCTGGCTTCACTGGAATTAGCAACTATTCATGAGTACATGAGAAATAATTGATTTACATATTGGAAGCAATTTATTTAAATTAGCTGTTTTATATACTCTTTGTTGAAATTGTGTATATCTAGCTGCAATGCTTTTTGACTTCCTAAGTACCTCTGCGTTAATCCGTAGCATTTGAAAGAGGGTTGTATTTAGCATTGCAGGTTGCAGTTAGTATTTTTTCATCACTGAAGTAATTTTGATTTGGAAAACGTACCAGTTGTGTGTGTTTGGTTCAATACAGCATTCAGACTGCTTTATTTTCAAATGACAACTCTTCTGGTCAAAGGATAACATAAATATTTGGTGTAACACTGGTACTGCAGTAAGTCTAAGAGCATAAAGAAAGCTAAAGTAGGCTTCCAGTCTTGCTGAGTGGCTTAGTAACCTTTTTACATGGCATTTCTGTAGGACTACAGAGTGAACATTTTTTTGAGACAGCAGTGGAACGACTCACGCCTGGCTTACAGCGAATATCCTGATGATTCCCTGGATTTGGATCCCTCTATGTTGGACTCTATTTGGAAGCCGGATTTATTCTTTGCCAATGAGAAGGGAGCAAACTTCCATGACGTCACGACAGATAACAAGTTGCTGAGGATTTCTAAAACTGGAAAAGTGTTGTACAGTATCAGGTAAAGCAGTTAACTTTATTTATTTTTTTTTCCTCTTCATCCCCTTCTTTCCCCTCACTCCCTGTTTTTCTGGATGTAACTACGCTTACAGAACATAATGTACATATTTAATTTTTTGTTGTCCCATGTGTACAACTGAAATGAGACTTAATCACAGCAGGGTAGAAGGAAAATTTGCCTACGTTCCTTTGCTAAGCTTTTACTTTTCACAAAACAGTCTATAAGTGACACAGCAGCACTTCTCAGTCTTGTTGGAAACTTGAGGCTGTCTCAAACTTTAATGGTACGCCTCAATAATTCCCATTAGTGTTAGCTCAAATCACCTCTCTTACAAAGAGAGGAAATCGACTCCTCAGTAGTTTGTGGGTTGCAGTTTAAACGTGAAGAACGGTATTTTAAATGACTGCTCAACACCTGAAGTAAAAACATGCTTGAAATGCAATAAACTTGACATGCAAGTCACTGGGTAATTGGATGTATCTATTCACATTTAAAAAATAACTGGAATTGCGGAAAGTGTTTTTTAATACTAAGTGCATTGAAGTGTGTGTCATGTGACTGGATTTAGGCTGAATTAATAAATACTGACAAAACATGATTTGACATGACCTGATGGAATGGGACATATGCATAGAATCAGAATTGCATTACACAGGCATAAACAGCAGCAAATAGTCTGCAGTATTTATTTGACATTTAGCTTACTGTGCACTACTAATTGCTTAATATACATAGTCAAAGATGCAAAACACTGTAATATTACTCTTACAATTGTTTTTAAAAAAGCAATTACTGTGTTTTATTTGTGTCTGGGAAAGCCTCTCAGCTTTTGCCTTTCTCGCATTGTGGAAAGTAAACATGATAGTATTTGTTGAACAGGATTTTTAGTGAATTTACTCATCTGTGAGGAATATTAGTTTAGGAGGCAGTTGTTTCTGGCTGGGCATTCTGTTTGTGACCCGCATTTTCATTAAGGAATTATTATTGATCCGTGTTCAGGACAGCTGTGTTCTTTAGAATGCTGAATAAATAACTAATAACATGGCATTCCTGCATTTATTTAATTCTAGTGGAAATTCCTTGATAAGACCCCAGTAATATTTGGCTGGATTAAGCAGCATGGAACACAAATGTTTATTGAACAAGCTTTCAAACTGGCATACCTGAACAGTTAGAGAAAAATAATAGGATACAAAGAAGAAACTAGCACTAGCAGAGTGATAAATCTGCTGTCACAAATATTTCTTCTTTCACCCTGGGAAAGGAATGAATGCATCTGTTTGTTTGAATGACATCAGACACCATCTTATTGGAGGCAACAGTACAGTTGGGTGCTCTTCTGAATGCAGATGGATAATTTTCCTGACATTTGTCCATGCGGGAAAAGCAATATTTTGAGCTGTCATATCACGTTTGTAAAATTCCCACACCTAAATGCAAATAAATCAGAAGGAGAGGAAGCAGTATTCCAATGGAGTACTAAGCAAACTCATTGTTTCTTATTTGTATCACAAAGCAGAGACAGAGGCTTGGCATCTCTAACATGGCATATAATTTTGAATAGTACTTTACAGAGAAGAAAACTTCCCAGAGTACAGAAACTTTAAGTCAGAAGTAATTAGAAAAACTTGTCTTTATTCTCTAGATTCTGGGCTAGATGTGTTGCCAGTTGCTTTTAATTGTGCTATGTGGAAACAAACAAGAATATTTTAGTAATTGGTGTCAGTACATTGAGAATGTTATAATGCTGCCTTTTTCACCCCTGCACCAACAGCACTTCACCTGACATGATATTTAACATTTAGCACCTAGTGTGCTGTAAATGTTTAAAGCACTTCACAAAGACGTCCGAGAAGCAGTGGTGTAGGATGTTTTGTCATATTTCCAAATTTAATAAAATCAAGGTCAAGGTAATCTCACATAAATATAAACAGCTCTCTGCCTAAAATGAGTTTAGAACTGCTCCCAGTACTTCACGGGCAAGAAGCAAGGTGTGTGTGTTATATGGCAGTCGTGTTCCTCTTCCCTATATACTGCACTGAAAACATGGAAATGTGCTCCGCAGGAGGCACAACTGGCTTACGCTCCTAAATGCTCTCAGAGGCCAATCCTGCCCTTTCTGAAAAGAATTTGGAAGGTCACCCGGAACCAGATCTTATGGCCCGTATTTTACTAAAATGAGACACTTAGTGTAGGGTATGAGTGCTCAGATAAGTCACAGAAGGGTCAGTGAGGGTCTGCCCCATATGGTACCTCCACTGCAGTGCTTGGCGCTGGGAATTATGTCCCCCGCCATGGTAAGGATGAGGCTCCCTCGCTTCTCACAGTGAGGGATAAGCCGTCCTGCATTTACTGGTGATGGTGGGCATGATGTAGATTTCCATGATAGTTTACCTTACAATAATTAGTTACGACGCCCAGGCTTGCAGACTCCTAGACCTATATTTAATTCTCTGGGAGTTGTTATAGAAAATGAAGCCAGGGTTGTTGATGGTTGATGTACCCACCTATGAATCATATAAGTTTAGGAGTCCAAACCTATTTTTAGATATTTGCTGCATGCTCAAATGACTACCTTTTTTTCGATTTCAGATAGCATGCAATATATACTATACAGAGCCCGAGGCTCTATATCTGGATAACGGGTCTAAACCTTTGAGTACTGCAGAGAGAACTAGAACCTTGTGGAGGGAACCCAGCAGTACTCCATACCACAAATATATGCTATTGCCAGTAGGGATGTAACAACAGCTCTTAGAGGTGCATGTATTTTGGAAATTCAGCAGTTACAGTAAAGTTATATTCAGCAAACAACAACATTTTAGTCAAGATCAGTCTCAGTTGCACTCTTTGAGCTGCAAAACAGCTAAATAGCTGTAACTTTTATCTTAAAGCCCTCTGTAGAGAGCAGTCAACAAGAAGGGTTTGTTATAGCAGCATTCAATAAAGTTAGCTTAAGCTGTGTGTATTTTTTATGCTGAAAAAGCAATGAGAGTTAAAAACAGAACCCACATAATGTCACACCCCAGATGCTTGTGACTCACCTGCTCCCGGCCCTTGAATGATCTCTGCATGGACTGGATTTTGTCGGGGGCTACGGACTTGGAAAGAGTGGCAGGACTGTGTGATGATATTGAGAATCCTGTTTGTGGCAGTCAGATTCTTTATGACACCTGGATTTTGCATTGTATACACTGCTGCACTGATTTTATATTCCGGGGTCAAGGATTGTATCTTCTCTGGCCCATTGTGGACACCTGGGACACCATGAAAATGTGACCTCGCAGGGGGCTTCATGTTCTTGCTGAGCCACCCATTTGTGCTACCTGATTCCCACAAACTCATTTCAGGCTGGCAGCCAGCTCAGAATATTAGCATCTGCCAAAAGGCTTATTTTAGCAAAGTAATAGAAAGTGGAATGGTTTTATTTAAGGTTTGGAGGTTTTTTCTGCATTAATTGCCTCCCTCTCCTTTTAATATTTTCAGTGCATCTAAGCCGTATGAGCTTGTTGCAGGAGGTGATATAACTCAACTGTAATATTGATATGTGGCATTGAACCTAGAATATATCGGCCATGAAGCTAAAGGGCCTGTAACTCCTTTCTTTTACCGGCTGCTCCAGAAAACACTCCCAATCATCTGATAATGTTGCAGAGCTGTGCTCTGAAACGTAGTGCCGGTGCATTTAGCCAGAAAGAGTTACAAAGCAGGTTACTTCATATTTTTGAAATGTGCAAAGATTTTAGAAGGCATTGTGTAATTTGACAAGAGAGCCGCTTGGAATTCTAGGGAGGAGATTTGTGCAAATTCACAAATTACATTTCTCCCCCCTCCCCCCCATTTTTGTTATTCCTGTTCAAAGTGTAATGAAACATCAAGGAAGAACTTCCTCAAGTCTTTTAAAATATCTGTGTTTCTGTCTTTGTTTATCTTCGCAATGCAAGAAATGTTACAGTTATGTAGACAATTAGTTCTTCATGGTTTCAACCCTTGACCTAGATTTAATTGTTAAACATGATTACGGACGAAGTCTGCTAGAGAGCAGTACTGTGCTGTTAGGCCACCACGAAACGGAGACAATTCGAGCTATTGGAGTTGTCTCTCTTTGTGCAGCTGTTCTGGAAGTGATTACTATCCCCTCCGGTCGGCAACAAGTAGCTGACAGGATGAGCTGGCACATCCAAAAGCCCTCGCCTGCTTATGAGCATCTGTGAAAACAGCACATTTATTTGCAACGCTATCTCCCGTGCCAGCTGCACTACTTGGGAGTTTCCAAACTCAACTCTTCCTAGCATGGCAACACTGCCAAGTGACAGAGCTGGGAGCTGATTTCCCCCTACACCCCCAGCGTTCCACACACCATTTTGGGTTATATTCCGAGTTAGGATTGCCCTGTCCCTCATGTAAATGATCAGAAGTGATCCATAGCACTTTTATAATTCAGCTTTATGAATGATTTTTTTTCAGTCTCCTGTGTACCTGTCTTCTTTGCTCTATGGGAAGGAAATAGAAAGCAGGTTAAGGAAATGCATAGGTAACACCGGTAGTCTCTCTGCAATTAACTGTTCATAGGGAAAAAAGCCCGCTGTTCTTCAGATGTTAGACCTTTAGCGTGGCTGCTATGGAATATGTTGCCTTGTTATAGTAAAATCAGGCATGGGTTTTCTAAAACAGTTTTGGGGTACAGACGTTATCAGCTATATGACGACGAAGCTTCATTTGCACCTCATAACATCGTTGTGTGTAAATCATCCATGGCATGGCACAGTCTAGCCTAGCAGAGTGGTAGAAAATGTTATGTTCTACAGCTCTCTGTGTGCTTTAATTTGATGACTTCAATTTTATTTTACAATCTAATGTTGGGATTTAAGAGGATTTGGACTTTACTAGCAGCATTGTCTTTCCATGTGACAGATTAGTAGAGGGGGAGCAGAGGGCGCTTTATGATTGACATGGCTGTTTACTATGTAGGAACCCCTCTCTCTGACCTCACACAGTCATATTTATTATCTCAGCTCCTACCAGAGTAATACCAATATTGACAAGGTGGGGATTTTCCCTTGGAAGTTAATCTCAATCAGCACAGGAAGATTTTCATAGAAAATCATTTAGTTCTCCCCTTAACAAAACTGCACACTGTCCCATGCTCACTGCCCTGACTTTCCAAAAGCATAAAACTTCTTCATACACCTTAAAACAGCTTTTTCACATAAAAAACACCCAAACCAAAACAAAAAAAAAACAACAAACCAAACCACTGAAGAATAATCAATGAAGAAATGCTAATTAAAATAGAGCACATATCTATAAAGAAGTTTGGGGTTTGACAGTTATTATATATTATAGGCAGAAGTCTTACAGACATTATATAAATAGTGCTAGAATCACTGCACTTTATTAAACTGCACAAGGTCACTGGGACACAGTGACTTCCCAAACTGTGGCTGCACACTATGTGAATACAGCGAATTTGACAAATTCGTTTTCCCATGAGCGCGATTACAATAGTAACAATGGTTTCAGAGGCTAAAAAATTGCAGCCTTTTGTGGGACAAGCTGCCGCTCTCATTATGGCTGAACCCAGCGTCCTTGAGTCCCGCTTTTCTCCTGTGCTTTTTTTTCCCTTCTTGCCCTTACTCCTACCTCTCCTTCCACCCCCAACCCCCTTCCTTTTGGGGTCTTTTAATTAAATGGCCAAAGACTCTTCTCATCCTTTGGGATGGTTTACTAATACTCTGTTAACTGTGCCCTCCCATCACCCACTCTTGTCTTTCTCATTCCCTCCCAATCTACAAATCCAGACTGAGAATTTAGCCGTGGGTTTCCAATACCCTTATTTTTCTGTTGTATCTAAAGTACTTGTTTTGCATGACAAATAATAAAAGCTACTAAATAAATAATAAAGCCTAATGCGGGTACTTTGTTATGCAACTAGCACAGCTATTGTCAAAACCCTATTGATCATCCTGCTTAAGGAAAGAATAATTTACATTTTAATGACACAAAATTAGTTGCTTTTTCACTCCATAGAGCATTTAAAGCAAAGTAGGGATATGGACATTATACCTAAACATGTACTGCCTCACTTCTTCCTCTAATGCTGAGCACGTCTCCAGCTGGCACACAAGAGCACTAGAGGTGATGTAAATACAAACACAGCAGAAGAGCTGCTTAGACTGAAGGACAATGCTGCCAGGACAACAAATGCCTCTGAACTGGTTATAAGTAAGCTTAAAGTGGAAGTTATAAAGTTTCCAGCCACCTACACATTGAATTCCTAGAACAATATTCCAACAGAAATGGGGAGGGGAATGGAACTAGATATCACTAAATGAACCTTGGTCGTTTTTGAAAGGGATTAATGATGTGACTATGTGTGACAGCAGATGACCAGATTTGATGGCCCAAGATGTCACTTCCATAACCCTATATTCCTGCGTTTCACATAAAATGGAAGACTTTGTTCTAAGTAAAAAAGTGGGAAGCACTGCTGGAGACCAGTTTGTACACATAAAGTTCTTCTTGGCTGACAGAACCAAAAACTATTGGCAGGAGGTTATTTCTATGCCAATGGGATAGCTGCATAGTCAGGACACATGTCTGTGTACCTGCTCTGCTTTTAGGTAATGGCAATGCCAGTCCTGGATTACTAATGATCAATCACTCCATTTACCCGTTGAACTTGCACTGGAGAAGTTAAAGGTTAGTTATAAAATAATGCAGGTGTGAGAGTCCTTTCTAAATGGTGCAATAAAGCATGTTTTCCTGGAACGTGCTGCCAGGGATGAAGGTCTTTTGCCACTTGCATTGCAATATATGGCTTAGAGATGTCATCATGCCAGGAGGAAAGCAACACCATACTAAACACACACTGCAGGAAAATTAAGATAGAAAATGACAGAGGAGAAAGGAGATATGAAATATTGTTCTTCATGGAAGTGAAACAGGTGCTTACAGAATTTAACTGTTACATGAAATCATACTTGAATTTAATGTCATAGATTTCCTTGAGCAATAATTGGAAGATCGTTTGCTGGCAGCTCATGTGCTGGCATTGTGTATCTACAGACAATGATTGCATTACAATGAGAAGTGGGATGCCTGTAATGAGAAATCCAGCACCCCGCTCCGTGCCAGCTCCTGTGTTGTTAAGCAGTACATGAAGCAAAGCAAAGCACTGGAGGGAGCGAGAACAGGCTCAAAACCAGCAGTATGTGAAGCTCCAGCCTACATCTCCTGTTTTGCCATAGCAGAGAAGGCTCCAAGTCTCCTCTAAGCTCGACTTCAGCCCATTCCCGTCTGACAGAAATGAAGCGGCAGAACATGACAAATATTAGAGAGGAATTCCAGGACTCCTCAAAAATAAGGGGGAAAACAGACAGTTTGACTATTCCGTTTAACAGGACAAAGCCTGTAGGCTGTAAAAATTACCAGAATTGACATTCAAAATGATGAGTCAGGTCCCTGAAAAAATAATGAGATGGACTACAAAATGAAAAGCCCTTTAAAAGAAAAATGTCACTGGGATTTTTTTTTTTTTTTTCTTTTTGGCCTTCTGATACATGAACAGTGTGTGTGCCCTTGTTTCAGGCACAGACCACGTAAGAGAGGGGGCTGGGAGGAATATAAGGAGATTTTAGATTCTCCTCCCTGTTTCAGTGCCACTAGCCTGAATGGCATTTGCTCCTGTGTCATGAGACGCTGTCATGGTTGCTGTGCAACTCCATCTCCCCTGCCAGTTTAATGGGGAACTTTGTCTGCTTGTGCTTAGGTAATATTTTAATGTTATTTCAGCATCTATAAGGACAAGGAATTTAACCTTCCAAAGAAAAATGTACAGCTAAAAATATTTTTAACTTTATTGTCAGCTTGGAGCTCTAAGAAAAATACCAGAAATCTTGCGATTTATAATAGCAGCTTTAGAGTTGTCAATACTGAAAAAAAATAATCCCATTTGTCTCACTAATCCCAACACTGTGGGCTTTGCACAGGTATAAGACTTTTCATAAAAATGACGCATAGCCAATGTTAGCAGTGACCATGCATGTACTACTTGTGTTCTGGTATTTGCAGGGTAAAATCCTAAAGTGTGAAGTCTCCTGTTCCAACAGCTGAGCTGCAGATGGGTGTAGGCTGAAAGAATGAAGGGATAAGAATAGAAGGAAAATGTTATTTTTGATACCATGCCCACTCATGGTGAGGCATTTGTTACTATTCATGTTTATGAGGAGATAATAATGGGGTTTTTTGGGGACTTGGAAGGGATTTGTACCCGTAACTCTAGGACTATTTAAATTAAATACTTCGATACTTAATAGAACTCACCCTAGATATTTCTCACTAGAAAAAACTATATGAGGAAGCCGTTGTTATGTAGCCCACTCAGAAACCGCCCCACTTGCAGTATAATTAATGAAAATTATATTCCCCTTGTTGTCAGATACCTCGTATTGTGACCCACAGGGCCCTTCTCTTGTGGGATCTGTGTCCTCCTTTGGGGCGAGAGTTATCACTGAGATGAAGGGAAGTTCTGAGTGAGTCACAACACAGCATGCTAAGGCATGATAGCTGCCTGTAAAGAAGTGGGTTAGAATACAGTTTAATGGTTGCTGCAGATTAGGCAATACATCAAATCCCAGTTAAAATTGAATATTCTCTTAAATTTATATATAAAAAATTCTTGAATTATGTAATGTGTAAGCCCAATTCCCTAAGGGTTTAACACAATACTAGTGGTTCTTTACTTCGGTTTTGTGTTGCAGATCATTCACAGGCAGTCTGTATGTGTAGTGTGCTGAAATGTTTTTGTAGCATTTGTGAGATTATCAGAGTGGGATGACGGTGATGAGTATCAGCATTCAAAACCCCTAAGAGAAAGGATGAGATTGGAGATCATCTTGAGAATAATCTGTTTGTGAACATTTTACTTCTATTGACTTTTTTTTTTGTTTGCATTAAAGGATGTTATCCTTCACTGATGGTGCTACTTTGGGGATTAGGTGTCAAAGAGCAGACTCAATACCCCGAAGAGAGGTGGGGGTGGGATTTGGCAGAAATTGGGCAACAGAAAAGGGATGTGGAAAGGGTACGAGGACAGACTAGCATGCAGAGGAAAAAGGCTGGGCCCTGGGTCATGTAGGTGTCTCTGGGAGAGACGTAGGACAGATGGGCAGCCATAGGAGGAGGTGTGGAAAGCATGTTCAGGGCCAGAGAAAGGGCAGGACAAGGGCAGGAATGGGTGAAAGATGAATAGGAAGCACAGTGTCTCAGCCCCGCTGCTGCGCTCAGAACTTGATTGCACTGCACATAAATACCTCTGAGCTCCCTCGGCTGCACATGCGTGTCATCCCCCTCCTCCGGCTTTTCCTTGGAGGATGATGGCTGGCGACAGCAGCTACATTTAGGGCAGCAGTCGTGCCTGTGCTGAGCTGGCTGCTGGCCCATCTGAGGGCACGTCTGCTCCCATCTGGAGAGAACACTGACATTGCAAAACAACGTGTTCAGGTGTTAAAGATCACCAGCATGAGGATTTCTGACTAATAGCATGTTGTCAGGCTATTTATTTTTTCCCACGGGATGCCTTATTCTGGCTTCTGTGAGGAAGGAGGCCACAGCCTGCAGGACTTCTGCCTTCCTACCTGCAGAAGTGGGACATACAGACCTCTCCATGATGCTGTAAGGGGCTTTCTGGGGTGACCAGAAATGAAAGATGTTGAGCTGGGGTGGGAAGAGAGACAGGCCTGCAGCCCAAGTCTGAGTGATTTCTGAGGACATTCTGATGAAACCAGGGGATGAAAGAAGGGGTGGGGGGGGGTGGGGGGGAGGGTGTTGAATGAGATGCTGAATGAAGAGATCCCGGCAGTGCCCACTGCACTTTGGAGGCATTTAAAGAATCAGCACATGCCACTCAGAAGGACTGAGCAGGACACTAGGAGTCTATCAGGGAATCCTGAGGAAGAGGGTCCAATGCTGCCCTGGAGTACTTGGATTACAGTCCTGCCTCTGCCACAGCATTGTTCAGTAATATTATTGATTTATTTTTTATTATTTTTGTCACAACACCGACTAATTGTTCACTCTTAGTTTTCTGGCTCTGATTCTGCGTTTTGTTCAGTTCATACCCTATTTGCATTTTTCCGGGGTTCGATTCTTCCTTGACTGCGGAATGGGTGAGGGAGGGGGGAGAGAAAGAAGAGAACAACTTTGCCTCTCCTCCGGGGCAGCTCCCTGGCCCTGTCATTGTGCTCATTTCTGCTCAGCTGGAAAATATAACGTGCCCAACCCCAGAGCTCCCCCTGAGCGAGCTGTGCAACCTGAGCCTGGCTAACATGGGGTAAAGGGTGCTCAAGTAACTGAAGACACAATTGAGTCCTTGGTCAGCTTCTTCTCCTTTCAGCTTTACAGATTGTTCATAGAACTGTTCCCATCAGTGTTTGATGGTGCTATGTCTCCGAATCTGTTGTTTATGCATCTCAAATGCCTTTGTGGCGGGGTGCCTGAAAAAGAAAATAATTGTTCTATAGCAGTTTCTTCTGTTTTATTAACAATTAAATGTAGTTGCCAGTTAAACTTCCACTTTGCACCAGATCTCCAGGGGCCCTTCTTGAATTTGCCAAGTGTGAGACATTCATTTTTCTGAAACATTTTCTGTCAATGACACTGTTATTATTAGGCAATGTGGGTAGCTATATCCGCCTAACACTTTCCATTTCCGATCCTATTTCCTTATTAATGTAAATATACAAATAGTAACATGGCACCTGGCTTTAGAAACACTTGCAGGATCATATTTTTACTGAAGAAGAGTTAACTGCTATAAATTCACCCACCACCATGGACTTCACTGGAGCTACTTCAGACTCCAGCAGCTGAACATTTAGCATGTAGTAATCTTGTTGAAAATCAATGGATCTGAGGGCAATACCAGGCAGTAAGTGTTGGGTTCAACACTTGCATTATTCCTAATAAAAGGGATCACAGAGGCAAAGATGTTAACTATGAATGGCTATTCTGCTGAGATGAACAAGAAGTAGAGGTAAAGCTACAAGGGCATGATCTCTCAAGCTAGCCTCATCAATATGGTGAATAGAATTTTTTTTCCATTTGTCAGGGTGAGCAGAGGATAATTTAGTCTTCCTGAAAGACACCATCGGTTAGGAAGAGAAAGGAGAAACATCAGCCTCCAGGAAAAAAATATTGATATATCTACCTAGCATCAATGGAGACAGATAAATTTATCCCTGGGAGTCTTGAAGTCTGCAACTGGATGTATTCTCTTTCTCATGAGTTTGACAGTAGACTAATAAAAAACACCCACCTGCCCATGTATGTAGTCAAACCCCCAGATCATTTGAGGGTTTTGGGGACTAGAAAGGGATGAAGGGGGGAAGGAAGCATAGTCAGCATGCAAACAACACAGTAAGTTCTGAGGGGTGCATAGACCATACCTACTTCAATGAGTACGAACAAGTAACATACTTAGAAAGGCTGCATTTGTGTATAGGCATGTTTGAAATGAACTTAAAACATCTAAGCCATATTTAGAAGATGACAGAAAAGAAGGAGGAGAGTTTGATTTATCAAAATTTCTGAAAAGAAGGCAGAAGCAGTCTTTTGCTAATACTGGAGATTAGCAATTTAAATAGCTCAATCTTTAATCCAGGAAATTACCCAGTAAAAATGTGACTAGTTAACATTTGCAGGGCACTTAAAATATTTAAATGAGTAAAGGGCAGATTTTCAATGACATTTATATGCCTACCAGACATACTTTTTTTTTCTAGATGACTTTTTTTTTTCTTTTTTTAATGCTGATGTTATTTGCTCCCAAAGGTTAAATGAGAGTTTATTTACTATGGTGGTGTTGAGACGACTACTGGGAGCTTTTCTTCATCTCAGTGCACTTCACTGCCACATAAAACTGATCTCTAATTTCCTGATATGATCATCTTGTACACTGAAGCCTGTGTCAAGAGGAAAATAATGTGACTTTTTCTATATGGCCCACAAGTAGGCAAAAGCAGAAATGTTGAATGTAATTTTTGATCAGGCTGAGACCATTATGATCTCAGTTACCTAAATATCATCTTCTTGTCATAGTGATTTGATGCCAGGACAGTAGGACTCGAAGGCCCAGTCAGGCCATCCCCAAATATTCACATCACGAAGAAATAGACTGAAAGAGCTTGAACCATCCGTATGTGGTGAAAAGCAAAAAATCACCATGGGAGACAGAGCTCAGTGAACTATTTCTCCATACAGATTGCATTTGTCTGTGGGAAAACATATTTTCAAGATTAGCAGCTGGCCCATGGATTCACTGGCATAATTAAAAAAATTATTCTCATTGTACTGTGTTGATGTTTCAGTGTACCTTCAAATCAGACAATCTCGTTCTCATCCTTGATGGTAAATGGGGTCATATGTTTGTCTTTATATTCTTTCTTTGTGTCAAAGTGTTTTTTGTGCTGAAGGTAATATGAAATAAAAATGTACTCTTTTTATATGACTTAACCCAAAATCTTAACAATTCTTCTGTTTTTCAAAGCAACCTGTTGTTTGTAAAAATGGTTTCTTCTCCTTGCGTAAGCCAGAAAAGAAATAAAGCAGAGAAGTCTTGAGACAGATTTCAATCAAATGTGAAAAACTAAAAAAGAAAGAAACATTAAGAATATTGCCATCCAAGTAAAATTATGTTTTATCTGGGACAATAACAACTGAAAATTTAAAAGAGAAATTTAGTTTGTATGATAATGTTCCTTTAGGCTTACTTTCTTCTGTCTGCACTCTTTATCTTTTAATGCTATGTGATTCTAGCTTCTACTGTATGGTGGGTTTTTTTTCTTTCTTTTAATGGCTAAGCAGTAAGAATGAAGGGTTGGAAATGGGCCTCATACACAACAAAAGCACTCTCTGTTGAAAAAAAAAACACCCTGTGATTTCTGTTTCCTTCCTTTGCTTTTCCAAAACAAAACCTAAAAATGTGTGTCCCATGATCAGTCATTTCAGCTTCTGCATTATTTGGGTTCTGTATTACACATAAAACATTCACTGGTACATTAGTGGAGAGCATTTCTTGCTGTCTTGATGTTGCCTTCTCTGTCCCTGCTCTGCTCAGCCAACATAGCCGGAGAGTGCCTGGTTTGCTTACACGCTCGGCCTTCACAGCTCTTACGTCCCTTAAAAGCTCAGAGGGGAGAGAGAATCCAACCCCTGTCTGAGGTGTTAAGATTTGGTCTTGATCCTTTAAACTCTAAATATGGGGCTTTGGATAAAACCTGTAGATTTCTAACAATAGCTTCTTTTCTTTCCCCCTCCCCCCCCCCCCCCCCCCCCCTCCAATTTTAGGCTTACTTTAACCTTATCCTGTCCCATGGACTTGAAGAATTTTCCTATGGATGTACAGACGTGTACAATGCAGCTAGAGAGCTGTGAGTGTCCAACTGCTTTATCTAGTGAAGAATAAGATTTTACCATAACATTCAGTGGTTAGATAGGATCTACACTGTCATATTTGTGTGGTGAGACTCAATACCCTTATTTCGTAAGGGAAAATCACAGAGGAAAAGTGCTTTAACTGTCCATCACCATACCGTGTGGGTCCCCTGTCTCTGTGCTGTTCCTTTCCCTTTCCCCCTCCTGGCGCACATCACCTCACCCATCAGGACTGAGACACTTTCAGGGATAACCACAGCGAGAAAGAGGAGAAATCCGCAGCAGAAATTAAATCTCAGGGAAGTAAGAGCAATTAGTACACAGCCAGGGATTAGCTATGTCTGATCAAGACATGCTTTTGAAAAATGGAAGCAACATACTCAATGGAGCAGAGGTCCTATAGGTACAGTTGTGCTGGTAAGATAAACACGGCTAAGGCATGGCCTTGGGTCCATAGCACAGACCCATCCGTCCTGCATAGCTGTCAGCACACACCGTGGCACCGTTTTGACCTGTACCAGGTAACAACCAGACAAAACCAGGAGTGGCTTGGCTAATGGCACGTGCTGGCGATCATTCCCAATAGTCAGTAGGTACCAGGTCACTATGGTTCTTTAGTGGGGAGGGGAGAATGGGTTTAGCTGTATGGGTATGAGTTGCTGGCTGCCCACTGCCTCTGTGGCCAGAGACTGGCCACAGGTTGTTAAATTTACCCATAAAGATGTAGCCATTGAAGAAAAAAAGGTAATTCACAGAGTCAAAGCCTCACTTTCCCCTCCACACCTCTCGGTGGTAGGTTCATAGGTTACGAAAGCTGCTGTTTTCTTTTCAGTAAGGGCCCAGCATTCTGCAGTTTAGAAATCCTTGTTTTGTTGGTGCCCACCATCATCAAAGAATGATGAAAATAAAGGAAAATGCAGGCTCATATGTAGGCACAGAGAAATGTCAGTTCAGTTGTAAACAGTGTCTGTGATGGGCCAGCAAAATTATTTTTAGAGGCAAACCAGGGGAGTATTTCAGAACATAATGGTGTTACTTGTTGCTCTTAATAGACTAATAGTGCAGTAATAGTAATTATTAACCAAGAGCAATAGTGCTGTTGTTAATCAGACAGTTTAAAAATATAACTGCAATAAGCTATATTGTGATAAAAGAAATGCTTTTCAGACATAATGATACTTGCTTTTGATATTTTCCATTGTTACCATCTAACGAACTCTGATTTCTTTATTGTAGTTGGCTACACTATGAATGATCTGATATTTGAGTGGCTAAGTGATGGACCTGTGCAAGTTGCAGAGGGTTTAACCTTGCCACAGTTTATTTTGAAAGAAGATAAAGAACTTGGTTATTGCACAAAACATTACAACACTGGTGAGCATTATTCTGTCTTTTCCTATTGATTTCTCTGATGGTATCTATTGTCAATTTTTAAAGGGAAGAGATGGGTAAAATGAAAAAAAGAATGAAATTAAAATATCATTCAGCCACACATTTTTAAATCTGAAAAAATGAAATTTTCTCCCTTTTATTTTTGTTTATTTGAAAGATTTTGTTTCCAAATGCCCTTTAATTTCATTAAAGATATTCTAATATACATATTCTAATTCCTTAAAATCACTAAGGAATTTAAAACCTAAAAAAACTGATTAAAAACTCTAGCTGTTTTGATTTCCTTAAAACTAAACTTTTTAACAAACAGAATCTTTTCTTAAATATTGATTCAGCACTTTTAAAGTACTGATTTTTCTGAACTTGATTTATTTCTCCAGCATATCAAAGTGACAATGAGGAAAAATACCAAAGCTTTTATGTGTGGTCTAATTTATGAAATGTAGTATTTGAAAAGACAATGCCTTCATTGCTGATTTGAATAATGTACAGACATGAGATGTTCGTAAATTAAATGTTTGCTTAATACTGTCATCTTTTTCCTATATTTGCTATTTTGAAGTTTCAAAGGCTGTGTTTTCTATCTTTAGCTTTACAGAGCAGAGAGAACTCTGCTAAAATTTGGATTTAGCTGCTTGGAGTTTATTTAATAGGGACAGCATTTAGAGAACGGTTTGCTGGGTACTTGCTGGGATTAGATATAATCCCTCTCATCTGAAATAGTTTTTTCATCATTTCGGCGTAAGAGCCAATCTGGTTGCAACAAATACATTTGTTTCACTCTCTGAAATAACACAACGTGATAAATTCTGCCTCTGCCAAAAATGTCACATTCATTTCTTATGAAAAGGAAAATATTGTTTTTAATTTTTACAAATACAGCTTCTTATTTGGGGGCCCAAAATGCCAAGGAAGGAAAACTTTGTGATTCTAGAGTCCAAGACTCGTGGAAAGGGGGACTGCTGTGACTTCTCATCTTTTCTCACACTTAAAGGGGATAACTGAGCGTAAATTCCAATAGCCAGAGTTTACCCAGTTGTAATCTGGCTGATACAAAGTTTAGCCGTTTCCCAGCACATAATTCAAACTCTGCATAACTGAGTTCATCTGTTTTTCTATTTACTGTCAGATAAACGTTTTGCAGGGTCAAACACTGAAAGCAAGAGAGGGGGACACCATGATTAATAGTTTCCTTGTATACCCATGAAGATTCCCCACAAATGATAAAAATACCAATAACTTCCATTACATGTAGTTAAACAAAATGGATGTCTAATTACCAAAAGTTAAAAGTGTGTGGCCTGGCCAGGGCAACTGAAAAGCAGTATTCAAGCAAAAGAAAACTTTGTCTACAGGCACCCACATTGCTGTCTTCTCTGTAGCATGCTCCGTCAAGCTTGCTCTGAAATTGAAATGTGGATAAAAGTTATATTATTCAGCCTTCTCCTCCTACCCACACTGCAAGGCGCCCTGTCCTGCTTGCACGGCAGAAATCTGGAGAACATGTGGCAGATTGGGCTGCTTTAATGATGTTGCTGCCACACGTGGCCACCCCACACTTTTCGAGTCCCCTCCTGTATGGGCAGACTGGTCAGGATCAGTCGCAATCCAGGTCTCAAAGTCTGTATTCAGGGTCACAGGTCAGGCCACTCATATATGAGCTTCTGCCCTGACAAAAGATATCATTCAGTTCTTCTCCCCTCCTCTCTTTGCCAAAACAGCCTCTGCATTGTCCTTTGTGCCAACTCTTGCACCCTGCCATTCAGCTTTCTAGACTAGTAAACGTATGCACGCATCATAAAAAAAGAGTAAAAAGTCTAATTTCACCCGAAAGGATGAACAAGGAACAATGCACCTTCATGCATTTGACCAGCCAACACAAAAGGAGTCCTTTGAAACCATTAGCATGCCATGAAGAACAGACATTTTTTGTACTTGGATTAGTCTGCCTCCAGTGAGAACCTTCACAGTACCCAAAGCGCAGTCAGGATACACAGTAATTTGGAGAGCAGCACAGAGTGATTGGATTAGCAGCTGATGAACTGCTGCAGCTCAGGACTCTTCGTCCCCCGACGCACAACTAGCTCCACTGTCAGGCAATCCTAAACTTCTGCCCTCCCCTACCCAGGTGGAGCAGCTATTTGTTTGAAGAATCACTCGCCTTCCCCAAGAGATAGTCGTGTTTTTCCTGGAGTTAGATTTTTGGCAAAATTCAAAGTAGGTTTTGAGCTGATTCTGCCATGAAAAGTATTCCACAGACACAGGCAAATGACATGACCAGAATGAGAAGGGGTTTGTTCCGCCATAGGGCTGTAGGAACATAGGGTTGTTTACAATTTTTCTGCTTAAGTACTTGTTTGCTTGATCTCATGCCATTAAAAGAGCAAAATGCTGTCCCCTTTTAAAGCTAAACATTATATTTTTCTAAAGTAAAATCTTATTAAATTTTGAGAAAAGAAACATTACATTATATTTTCCAGAGGTGAAACAACTGTGCTAGTATTTGTTTTCTCAGTTAATGTGGAGAACTGGGCACAGTCTGCTTCAGGGGTCTTATGTGTCCCCCAACCTATTGTGCAACAAACAGCCGACTTGCATTTGTGTATCAGGAACTGCTTATAGCGTTAGGTGAGAAAACGAGGCCACGCATCTGATTATGTTTAGAAAACAAGATAAAAACGTGCAAAAAGCATTTATGAAAGTAATTTCGTGTTCTAGGAAAGTTTACATGCATTGAAGTCAAGTTTCATTTGGAGCGTCAGATGGGATACTATTTAATCCAGATGTACATTCCTAGCCTGCTGATTGTCATTTTGTCCTGGGTTTCTTTCTGGATCAACATGGATGCTGCTCCAGCTAGAGTTGCACTGGGTATCACTACAGTTTTGACAATGACCACGCAAAGTTCAGGATCGAGAGCTTCCCTCCCAAAAGTAAGGAAACAATTTTGTACCACCTATTTGTTATTAAAAGCAAATGTTTTTTCTAATTTTGAAGCTTCTGAAAGATCTGTGTAAATACGCATCTGGTAAGAACGCAGGAGAAAGCGGTAGCAGTGGGGTGTTAAGCTGTTGCACTGCCCTTGCACTTGGACTAAGGCAGGTTTCTGCTGGTTTGCAGGATGGCTGGAGGGTTAAAAGGTATGGATTTTTGATGAGTTTTTACTAGTTTTGACACTTGGTTTTCAGCATTTGGAAGCCAGAGTTTTCTGAAGTATTTAGGTACCTGACCGGATTTCTGAAGGCACTTTCATGAAAATTGGGCATTCTTTCTGACTGGGGACTTAAAAAAATTCCGTCTGGTCTTTTCTGGAATGTTAGGCTCTCAAATATCTTGATGTTTCTAGGTATGGCACTTAGTTCAATGGATACATAAATACACATAAATATATATATGTATATATAAAATACATATATGGAGAACATGTACACACCTAGAAGGTTTCTCTGGAGAATATTTTCAGTAAGGAACTGCCGATGTCTTTGCTTCATGGCAGAATTTGTCCATGTTCTCATTCAAGTGTCGTCTGCAGATCTCCATCCTGTCTACGCAAAAAAAAAAAAAAAAAAATCCTCTCACTCGAATTTTGTGGTCTTTTTAATCCAGGCCAGATGCTGCAGATGGGTTTACAGATTACAGACTGGATTCTTTGTTCAGTCAGGCTGACAGCTCTTTTCAGCATGGGCACGACCTGAATGCTTCTTCTGATAGCATTCCCAGCAGAATTTCATGTGCATGCTCAGACTTTGTACAATTTTCTGGAAGAGAGCTCAGAGGTAGATCAGTTTACAATAGTCTAAGGAGTCATGAGATATACTCCCTGAAGAAGGGAACAGCAGTCCAGCATCACAGGGACCGGGATCATAAAACAACAATGGTTTATGATCACAGCACCAATGACAGCAGAAATTTTGACTATATGGATCGCGATCTATTCCAAAAAGCATGTTGCATTTTGTTCTACATTACCCTCAGTATCATATTTAGTCTCATTCTAAATCCTGTAATTTGTTCAAATGGAGTGTATATAGGGCAACTCAAAACTGCACAGATTGTGTTACTCTTCTGTTGGTGATGAGAAAGTATCACTTAAAAATCTGATGACTACAACAGTTGGTTCAGCTTCACTGTTCACTTGGAGATAAGTATAATTTTCCTTGCAAACTGATAGCCTTTCATATATTAATTCAGAATTTCAAATGGATAATTCCTTAAACTTTTGTTCAGACAATTCAGTCAATATTACCAAGTGAACACTCTGAAAAGAAAGTCAACAAAGAGATAATCTTGGCAAGGAGCATACAGGCTCTGTAGATAGCAAGTTTGGAGTCACCAAAGACTGTGTCTAGATGATACAACACGATTCCATGCTGATATATTCCAAGTTTCTTCCAAATTAACTGGCTTGAGAATTAGAGATGGTACAATCACTATAGTGGAGATTTCCATCCCCATTTCCAACTGGGCAAAGATACCCTGCCAAGAAGCTCTGCAGTGTTAACATGCCCAAAATGCTAATGCTTTAGAAAGATTTTTCATCATACACTTTTGTTTCTCCTTTTTGTATTCTGCCTTGTTTGAGTAGAAAAGTATTTGCTGGATAATTTTCTGGGCTTCTGCTGAGTGGAAGAAATGGGAAGATCCAGAATATGTTGACTGGGGCTATTTGATTATTGGAGAGGTTCCTCTCCAGCCTCAGGATTAAATAGATTTATCTCAGCAGCTGTCAGAGGATGGTGATGCTCAGGCCGTACTCCATCCTCTCCTAGTGCTTTCTGTTGTGTTCCTTTGCCAGAAGATGGGCACTACGGAAAAGTACCTCACCAGAGAGCCCAGCACACTTATTTCAGTCAGGCTACACCCGGTTGTCGCAATTCCACTGTGTAATTCAGCTGAGCCGTACTTTACAGCTTTGGTCTCTGTGCAAGTGAGTTAATCCTCGTGGGGGCTTTTGAAGGTGTACCAATTGACTTAAAAATGTGATTCGAAGTAAATGCTAGTATACATGCCGGACTGACTCCCACCTTGGATGACTCAAGTACCCAAAGAAACACGGGGCTGACCAAAACCAAAGTGCTTCAAAACAGGCTTTGTCTGCAAGCGTAGCTGTATGGCCGTGGATAGCCACACAGAATCACCAGTATCTGATTCCTTACACAAAGAAGGAAGCTTTTCTTGCTGTTGCTGTTGCAGGTACCTAGCTATTTTAAAACCTGATCTGTAACTTAATACCAAAATTATCATTCTTAATAAAATCTGTCCAGCTGAAGTGTATTTAGAAATAAAAATATGAAACAAATAGAACCAAGTCAGTGTTAAATCCGAAGTGCCAAAATGGCTCTTTAAAAGTAATGTTTTTCTAAGGAAGTTAGGCTGTCAATAAAACATCCATTTAAAAATTGCTCCAAACATGAATATGTAAGAGAATAAGACATGACAGGAGGGTTATTTTTGCAAGAGTACTGAAAAAAAAGATGCAACTTTTCTTTGTGAAAGCAACCGAGATTTGAATACAAGATTTATATTTTTTTTCCCATCCTTCTTTATGTCCTATTCTTATTTACACACATTTATACAACTTAACATAACCTTTAATTCACCCATTATTTCATGCCAAGAGGTTCTGCTCATTCTTCTCTATTTTAGTAGAGCTTTACCGCAAGCAACAGCAAAGCATCAAAACTCACTAAATTTAAAGGGAATAATTCCTTTACCAAAGGAGTTCCTTTACCAAAGGAATTTTTAGGCAAAGAAGTATTGTGATGAGAAGATTCCTGGTTAGGTTTTTTTGTCAGTTTCCAAGTTACTATCTAAATGATGAAAGTTGTACTGTTTAGAAGTAATTAACTACATATTGTTCTCAGCCCTGGCATAAGATTGCTTGACAGAGTTCTGTTTGCTTAAAACCACTATTTTCCATATAAATAGCTAATATTCATTTTGATACATGGATTTCATAATGGTAGATCATGGCAACAAAGACATTAGGCATTCAGTTATTGAAAATTAAACATAAGATTGAGACTGCTAAAAAGAAAATAAAAGGAAAAGAAAGGAAAAGAAAGGCAAAGAAAAGAAGGAATGAAATTAATTCCTTATTGAAGGAATTCCTTAATGAAGGAATGAAATGAGGCTTGTGTTTGCTGCACATAACAGAAGCATCTAGAAAACCTCTTCAAAATGAAATCTAATTATATTTCTTTGGTAAATTTTGTAGTATTTGTGTGGAATTATTATCTTTGGAGTATTTTGAAATTCTGGCTAAGAATATATGGTCAAAATCCAATATCAGCAACATGGTGATAAAGAAATCAATATGGGGTTTTTTTTCCCTTATTCTTCCAGAAAGTTGATTTTTTTTTTTTTTTTTTTGTTGCAAAAGGTAACAATAAGCCACGAGACAGTTTACATCCCAACAAAGCTACTGTTTTAGGAGGGAGACCTGCAGTGCCTGTTTCAGAAAGATTCTCTTCCTCTACAGTTTTAGCATAAGTTGAGCAATATTACGTCCTGCTTCCTTCATGGACACGAAATAATGATTTTCTGTATAGGGAATATCTGCAGAGAAATATTCACCATGCTGTCAACCTCTCTTATAGCACTGAAATTACTTTGTGTTTGTTACAGAAGACTAGCGAGGGGCCTTGTAATCAGAGTTACCCTTACTGGCTGCGTTGGGGGGTGGTAAAGAACTCATCCAGAAAGCTGGGGTTGAACAGCCTCCCTCCAGTTTGGCTAATCCGTCACTGGGATGCCCAGGAATGGTGATCCAAAATAGCAGGGTTCCTATGATCAGTTCCCCTTCCCACGCGTTCATGTGTGTAAGCCTTACCCCCAGCTGCTACTCTATGTCCAGATATTCCTCTGATTGTGTCATTGTTTTCCACTTAGAAACTTCGGTTAGACAAATGTTTGTGCACACTGCTACACCAGTAACTCTTGCCAATCAGCCAGGAGAGCAGAAATCTTGGTTGCCAGCTGGGTGATCAGTGTGACCACACATCCACAACAAAACCCTCAGGAAACCCTGAGCTTTCTATGCGAGTCCTGTGCGTGAGCCCAGGACCTCCCTTGCACCTAGGGTTTGCCGGACTTGTGAAGAGATAGTCTACGGCACACAAATGAGGAATCTGATGTAACCTACCATACATCCATGCAACACTTAGTACATGCTTAGATCCAATGCCTTCTGGAAGTATCTGACCCACAGCACAAAATCGGCAGTATGTACTCCTCAAAATACGGACCAAGGAACATCTGGGCATCATAAGGGACACAGAAACACAGAATATGCCTTTACATATTTTATGGTCTCAGCTGTGTATAAGGTGGGGGAATAAAGGGGAGGTTATCAAGGTACAATAGTTCAGAATTGTTAGGAAGTGTTAGAAAACAGTTCTTTTCTTCAGAGCATTGAATGACTATTGACTTGATATTCTATTTATTTTTAAACAGCTTCCCTTCTGTTGAATCAACAGAATCAAAAGTTTTAAAGCATTTTCAAAAGAGGCATTTGAAAGAATAATGAGTTCTCTACTGTGATAGTAATTGGGTATTTTTCAGATTGCTTTCTTCTTAAAACACTTATATAAACCAAATCTTAGCAACAGCAGTCCAAGAAAATGAAATACTTTCAATACCATACAGCAAAACATTTGAGGATACTTTAAGTCAAGTCAGTGATAGCCACTGTATTTTACACAGTTGCATAGCATTCATATCGTGTTACTTCAATGCTCAGTGCTTAATGAATGCCTGTTCCTTCCCCAGGGAGCAATCTGTGCAGAAAAAAGTCTCATTCAAAGCTCACTGAAATCTCTGGCAGTCCTTCCATTCACTTCATTTTGCTTTGGATCACTGAATGCATTACCCAATGCAATAAAAGCATTATATTCTAATAGGTGCAGAGACCTGTAAAACCAAAGTCAATGAGGTCTATCCCCTTTGGCAGTAAGTGGCTGCTTTTATGCGTTGTCCACTATCCCCAGCATTCTTGGAGACTTTTCAAGATCCTAGGGCTTCTAGCAGACCAGTCTGAGAAAGTAACCTCTCTTTTCTTGAATGCCAAAAGTTATCAAGTAAAGAAGTTCCAAGAATACAGCACACTTTTGATTTTGAACTACAGTTAAAATAATGTCATAACAGCAGTTAAAAAAAAAAGGTAGCCATGAAGAGAAATATCAATAAAGAAAAATGAATAGATGCTGTGACAAGAGATGATATTATTCTGTGTTCATAGGTTTTCATAGGAAGTAGAGCACCTAAGGTGACAGTTTGCTCTTTAATGTAACAAAAGACAGAGATGACACATTTTAGTGCAGCATTATGGTAAAAAAACCCCAATAATAAAGTAACTTGGAATGGAAGAATTTTTTCGACAAATTACTTTTACTCTAGTCTCAGGATCCGAATAGGAAATATAGGAGTAATTCAGCAATCATGAGATATATTAATTGGCCTATGTGGGTGTCTGAGCGCTTCATACACTGCTTAAATAATTAAGCCAATCCTATTTTTACTAGATGTTTACAAATTCTTGTTGGAGACTTGATGGTGCTAAAACATTACCTTGCTATTTAATATGACCCCCCTATGTCACATATTTATGTATTCTGATAGGGGAACTGCAAACAAATTTCAACTTTTAAAAAAATTGTTCAGGGCCCTTGAACGGATTTAAAAAGAAACATCCTAGCATTTGTCAGTTTTCTTGACCATAATAAAAGTGGGCATGCTGTCCAAACTCTTGGGAAGTCAGGCTGCCCTGTCAAGGGAACCACAAGGATCTACTCTTCAGTCATGCACCTACAGGGAAATGTTTTAGCACTCACTTGTTTTGCTAATTTCCAATGTTTTTGTATAAATTTCTTTTCCCTCCCCATTATAATGTTTTAATATATAACATGTATTCTTTTTTTTTACTTACATTAAGAGAGTCATGAAACCTGCTCTAGTTTTTTGAGCTTGGCAAAGCTTGGTACGCTAAATCTTGTATTCAGACAATGTTTTCAATATCTATTGTTATACTCCATACAGTATTTGAATCTGTTCTACACTATGTAACAAAGGAAATCATGTAGATTGAACCTATTTTTCAACAAAAATTTCCAATATACAACAAGGGTCATAAGTAAGTGAGCATGTGTTTGTTCGCTGAGACTTATTGAAGCAATTATTTGAGTACAAACTGATTGTGACTAGTTAGAGAGTTTTGTGTGTAAAATAACTATTCCTACAAAATACTATAAAATAAATTCCTGTCAAGTTTTTTATAAACACCTGCTCGTAATTTATAGTTCAGAAAAGATGTTTTCTGATTCTGCTCTACAGCTTTTTCATATTCCATTTCTTTATTCTTACTTCTTCCACCATTGCTTATATTTTCTTATGAATTGTTTCAAGGCAAAATATTACTGTGTTTGTGCTTGAGGGCAAGAGAGTGTTTGAACTGCAGTGGAAGAGGTGGTATGATAATATGTGATGTACCAGACGTAACTTTCTAGCCCCTTCAAGTATCAGTAGCAACGTGGCCACGTTAATAGCAGCTTGAAAATACACACTTGGCCCTGAAGAAAAGAGTATGTGGTGCCCAGAAACTTCTCTGCTGCTTCCACCTACATCAGCTGGTCTTGTAAAAGGCACTTTCCCTTCTTGCAAATCTTGCTCCTTCGAAATCTAGATAGATACTTACACAGCTAACCTATGCAGTTACAACTTCACTGGGAGCAGTACCTCAATTAAAGCGATGTTGGATGAGCTTTGGCACAGTTGTATATCCTGTGTTTGTGCATCCTTTATAGGAAGAAATTCTTTTCTTCCATTCCACAACCATTTACAGTTCTGTAAATTTGAAGATTTTGGTCTGCTACATGGGTAAGAAGACAAAAACCAGCAGGATCCATGCTTCTTGTGAGAACAGCAGGAGGAAGAAGGATGTAGGTGTTAAAGAAAGCCCCTAAATCCATTGCAAGATGTTGCCACATTGTTTTTTTAGCTTGGCCTCAGAGATGAGATGTCCTGGTCAATCTTTGGGTCTTAAAGGGGTTATGTAGTGAAATTCTTGCTGTCCTTCATTCTGCGCAAAGCTGACTGACAAGATAGTGACTGGATAAAGACTAATACATTTGGTTTTATAGCAAATTCTACTCTATGAAAGTAAAACAACCACTGAGTATATCAGTCGCTTTTTCCACTCTACTAATCTAAACTTCTAAGTTTGCTTTTCTGTATAGTGAAGACAGTGGTATTTACTGTACTACAAAAACAGTAGTTGCTGCCATGCATGACAGCTAAAAATATGCAATAAGATGTGTCTGAATACCTCTGGGATGTAGTTTGAGTACTCCTGGCACTTCCTCAGCCAGTTTTATAATGCAGTCATCTGGGAGGGCTGGCATTCAGTGGAGCCTATTTCAGGCATCAGAGAAGAGTTGAAGTTATTGTGCACACCAGCCTGCTGGTTGTTTCATAACCCTGGCACGGTACTGGGGCTCTCCGGCTTCGTTGTCGCACCCTCCAGGACCTTCCAGCAGCTTTTAGTGGCTCTCTGGGGAACACTCCATGCCTCTCTTTCACACACATATGCACTGCAAACCCACTCTGAAGCAACGATGTAGGCTGTGGTGGCTCATTCATTTCAAATAATTGCAAGCCTTGACTCTATTAGATCATCTAGGAGTATCACTTATGAATATCCTCTGTTAATATTTCATTTGAAATAATGTTGATGGGACCCCCTGGAGTCTAGAGAAAAACACTTTCATTTGCAGTGTACCTTAAGGCTACCACCTCCCAGTCTGAACGCCAGTGCACATTGCACATGGCTGTTAAGGCAGCTGGGCCACCAACATCATACTCCCCCAAAGCTGTCTTCGAGTTACAGTACAATCGTATGAACTCCATTGCTTGAATGACAGGGTTTTTTTCCTTTGGAAACATTTCTCTGGAAAAAAAAAAAAAAAAAAAAAAATTGTTGATGTTGGTGCCAAGATGTATTAACCCCTTCCTCTCTCCCCACCAAGACAATGGAGAACGGCAATTTACTTTTCTTCATGGATGCATCAAGCAAACTTCTGCAAGAGGAGGAACTAAATGACTCAGTGTCTTGTTTTTAAATATAATATCTGTGATACAACATGACTATGACTCTAATTTGCCAGTAGTGGGGCACACTATTGTTTGTTGTAGTAACATCAGCTTTGGAAATGAATCAATTCCAAACTAGGCATTGTCAAGAAAAAAAAAAAAAATTGTTTTCAAGGCATGGAAATATAGTCATGAACTCTAGAATGCATCATTACTCACAAAATCTTAGTAGTGAAGTTCAAAACCCTGATGAAATAGTCTCTTTTCATCCTTATTTCTTCTTCCTAGAAGCTTAGAGTTAATTGAGATATCTTGTCTCAAAGAGAAGGGAGTATCAGAACAAAGAGCTTTGATCCTCAGTAGCTCGTATCTAGTGTTAGGCCTCCCTTCCTGTGAGAAATAGGCATAGCGTGTTCTCCCTCCTTATTCTACCAAAGGTTAAGGCTCTGGAGAATTGAGCCCGAACTCTCAGTGTGTCTGGAGGGAAACCTAAGTGACTAAACCCCAGCAGAAAATATAAGTTACAAAAAAAGGGAGAACACATAACAAATGTTCCTCAGAACATGTATTCATAGAAAAGAAAGTACAGGTTATGTTAGAAATAATTATCAGTAATGACACTATTATAATGAGAACATATCAGTATCTGTCACATACAGGAGAAACTACTTCTATTAGAAGATGGTCTACTGAGAAACTAAAAATAATTTAAAGTATTTCATTGATAAAAATGATTGCATTTTTTCTCTTTTCTGCAGAAGGGTATTTTCCTTGTGTGCATAATGGCAATCATCTACTAAAACGTGATGAACAATGCCACTTTATAGGGCACGATCAACTTAAAAACACCTCTTAATTTTCCAGGGAACCATGTAGATGACCACAGACAGCAATGAGAGTACCACTTTGCTGAACTGCACCACTTTAGGCCTAAGTGTGCTCTGCTCATCAAAAACTGACTTAAAACCAGTTTAAATTTGCATGGAGCTGACAAAGAAAAAAGGAATAGTCAAGAAAGTGAAGCAGGCCAAATGCCAGGATTATAATAAAACCTGTCACAGTTAAACAGTGTGTTCTGTTGCTTTTTCTTATTCAAACAATCAAACTACTCACTTGCTTTTTTAAGGAGCCGTAGTTGTCTGAGAGGATCCATTTTATGAGTTTGCTGGCTGCATTTTGCTTTCTCCTGAACCTTCTAGCAGAAGCAGAATCTGCTCAGAATGAAAACAAAATCCTGTCACTGTGAATGACTTGAATTAAAGCATTCAGATGCTCAGGCTTTACCACTCCTGTTACTTTTTACTAGGGCTCCCCAAAGTCAAGGATGACAAGGTTATGCCACGAAGATAACAGTGCAGAACAACTCAGTTGTGCATATATCTATCCCTGGATATGAAAACAAAAATAACCTTGCTTTTATATATCTCAAAATGACTAAAACAGTACTCCAGGAAGTAATGTAGTCTTTTTTTAGATCTCGTTTTCTCTATCCGTCCCATCTAGTGAGTGGGAAGAATAAGACACAATTATTTTCTTAATTGATTAATTATTCTCTCTGAAGTTGGTTCATTTGTCATTCTTTAGTAGTGGTGTAGAGTTGATTTAAACTGGGTGGTGTTGTCTTTTTGGTAAATAAGAAATTAGAACTTTTCTATTTTTTTTAACAATTTTCCAATGCTCTGTTAGAATGGGGGTAAACACTGCATTGCTCAAACTAGCAGTGCTGTGTGCCAACCACACCACTGCACATAGAGGTGACTTCTCACTTTTCCTACGCTGTCAGGAGACAGACGTTTTGCAACGAGTCAAAACAGTGTATACTACACATGTTTCCAGGAAAGACTTGTAGCTTGGCAAATGATTTCGTGGTGAATTGTTTAAAGGTAAAACTCTCTCAGTGAGTGCAGCTATAAGAGTTGATTGCCTTCTTACATTAATGAGGTTTCAGTAAAAGCTTTTCCCAAATTGAAAGGCATATCTAATTAAGAGACTGTGGATTGCCTGGATATGGGAACTGCACTTCATGACAAGTTCATCTGGCGAGTTTCATTCGTGATTTCTGCGATTAGGCTGACTTCCTCCAGATGCACTTCCCTCTTAGTTAAGGAAAGGCAGCCTCAGTAGCAGCTGTTGACCGCAACAGAGTTCAAAAGCATCTTGCCCAGCTCCTCTGTCTGCCATCTGTGAAACAGACTTCTAAAATAAATCTTTCCCAGTACTAGCCGTTATCGTCATTATGATCTTTTTTTTGTAATTCATACTCTTTTGAGATGCTCTTCTGAAAGACAACTGAAAATCACCCTGAAGAGAGAATTAAAATGAATTTTCAGCTATAATATTTTCAGCTAAAACCGAATTTACTATTTTCAGCTAAAATCAAACACATAGTTCTTCCTAACTCCTCTTTGTTTGTGTAGTACACATTGTGTTAGATCTGTCCTCCAGCAGTGATATACATTTTAAATGGGGGCAGATATTTTCTCAGAGGAACTGCTTTCTTTAAAAAAATGTCCCTTTGTTGAAGCTATGCCAAGGATACTTTAGAATAATGTTCTCATTTATTGGAAAAATTTCCCAAACAATTGCTGTTGACTTCCATCCACCAGTGTCTGATTTCTCCAAGACAGCTTTTTATATTTTTGAATCTGTCTTGTTACTTGGAAATCAAAAGTTAATCAATCTAAAAATATCTGAAAAGTTTGACATGAAAATGGAAATTATGGAAATAGCTCAATTGACATGATTTTAAGAAATCGAATTTGTGATTTGTGACTTTTTTACATTTTCTTTTTTATTCTAATTTAGAAGACATTTCTGAAATGTCAAAAATCCCCAGGGAAGGTAAAAACCACATCCCACTCGGATTTAACATTTACTGAGATACTGGTAGGCACTTTTCAACTTTAAATAATATTAAGACTTCAGAGAAAAATTGCGCTAATTAAAACCTTACTACAATCACAAGATCAAGCTTGGGCACTGAAACACTCTGAGAAGAAGAGAATAAAATAAAACTGCCTCATAGCGAGCTCCAGCCATGCTCGTTGTTGGCAGCATATGAAGCTTCGAGTCATGGGAGCATAGTTTAATCAGTTGTTTCTATTCTGATGTGGCTTAGTGACTTCTAGAAATCACAGATCTTTTTTTTTTTTCCAAGTCCAGAAGGGACAATGTGACCTTCTAGGATAACACTCTTTTTTTGCATCCAATTGGTTTTACAGTTGTGTTCGATAAATATTCTATATTTGGTTTAAGCATGGCTTAAAAGTGTGCAGTCTTGGTTTGAACATGAAGTTTGGAAGTTTATTTCAACAGCTACCCATGTACACCCTTAAAAGGAAATGTTTAGAGACTAGGGATTCTCTGGCTTCACCCTCCAGCCAGTGTTCCTTTCTATGCATTTCTTGGTCTACATTTCTATGCATTTGGTCTACAAATGCTTTCCAGACCCAGCGTCTTTTCTTATTCAAGAAATCCTATGACGAAATTGAGCAACCTCTTCATCTCTTTTTTGGTAAACTAAACAGACTGAGCTTCTTTTGTCTCTCAGTCGTACAATGTCTTCTTCAGCCTTCAATCTTCTATCTTCCTCGCTGTGCCAATAACACGTTTTTAAATATAGCAACCACAACTACGCTACCGTGGGAACTATTAATACAGCTTTCTTCCTCCCCCTCCTCTGTTCTGTTCATAGACTCAGTAGTTATATTCACCCTTTCCCCCCAGCTTTGCCCAGCCGATGCTCACCGTCAGTCCCTTTCAGTACCACCCTGCCTACAGATGTGGCTCCCTCCTTCACTCCAGCAGCGTGACCTGATGCTGGACTCTTTTAACAAACATTTGGTTTGGAAGTGCCCAGTAATCCTAATGATACTTTAGTGTATGCCTTATTATATCATTGTTTATAGTCCTTTGTATCTTCTGATATTTTTCTTCATTTTTCCAGGACTTTTTGTTTCTATTCATTGGTGCTCATTTTCTTCCAGTTTTACTTGGTCTTTTAAGTATTTCCTTTTCAGTTGCTGTTGTTTTGGGGTTTTTTTTGTTTTGGTTTTGTTTTGTTTTGTTGTTGTTGTTGTTTGTTTTTTGGTTTTTTGTTTTTTTTTTTTTTTTTAATAGTAACAGCTATTTCTGCTTCTCCTGTGATGCTGTTAAGGGTATTTAAAAACCAAACTTATCCTGTTTGATGGTTATGGAATTGCAGTTGTTAAAATCTTTAACTCTTGCATAGTTGTAACATACTTAGTGCTAGTAAATAAGAAAAGATTTGTGACAGTCTGTGCTTATGCCATGTGAATTAGGACAAAGTTACCGCTTTCTGAAAACCCAGATGATTATAAATGGTTAATTCTCAGTGGGAGGGAACTTACAGAGAAGGCTATAGTTGAAGACATATCAGAGTGTAAATAAGGACACAAAGGAGGCCTCCGAAAGTTTCTGCCACTTTTCTTGCCATTTGTGGAATAAGAAGGCATACAGAGAACTGAACTGAAATAAAAAGGGAAAAATTAGATTAAATTGAGTAGTAACTTGCAAGGAGTATCAGACAGTGTTGTGAAAAATGGCAGTTTGTGTCCATTTAGCCAGTTAAATAGCAATAGAGTCTAGGGGAGCTGCGAGAGGCATGACTGAATGAGAGCAGTTCCAGGTCCCCAGCCAGACAAGCAGTTGACAGTTTGGGTGCATGGGTTGAGGAGAAGTAAGAATTGGTAAGAAGTCAAGTCTGTGCAGCATCAAATAGGAACAATATGTGGGTTAAGATGAAACACATAAAACAGGAGTTTATGAGTTTCATTAATTGTGAGACAAGACTTCCAGTGATAACATTAGCCTGAGAGGAGAAAAAGCTCTTCATAAGCAAAACTGGATAGGCAATCATTTCTAGTATCAATTAAAGTGAATAAAGACAATGTTAAAAATAGTAAAAATTAAAAAATGTAGACTTGCTTTTGGATTTGAGGAACTGTAGTAATCTAAAGGGTTAGTTTTCCACCTGTGCAAGATAAAAAATACACAAGAAAAAGAGAAAAATTGCTTAACATATGGGGGTAGAGGGAAGAGAGAGGAGGAAATAAATAACAAGACCCTTAATAGTTGTCACTTAAAACCAACTAGTGATGTACGTGCACTGAACATATTCATATGTAGCTGTATGTGAAGAATATGAATAGAGGAATATTTTTCAGATGTGGTTTGTAATAACAGATTGAGGAAAGAGTAAGATAGCCCATAATGGAAAGAAATTGTGTCCCATTTGCATTTGCATTTCTAAAGTTTTCCGGAGAAAGCCAGAGCAATTCTTTCCTCTTAGACTAATGATGGCTCCTTTATTATATGCATCTGTATTTCACAACCATTTTTAAATCTGAAAGTAAATATTGGACTCATAAACCTGCAGCGAGATCCAACTGTCAAGACTGAGGTGGCTGAAAGTTGTTTTAGACTGCCTTTCTAGTCAACAGAGAGGAGGAGACACCTCCATGCCAAATTGTCCTGACGCTCAGACAGGTACACAGGGTAGGCCAGATGAACTGCTTGTTTCAAGTGCCAACAAGGGAAACCAGGGCGACCAGTCTGAAAGTCAGATGTCTGAAGTAGTGTGAGGCAAATCCAATCCCAAACACACAATATGGAAATAGTAAAATGTGCATCATAATGCAGGAATATTCAAAACATTAAGCTCTTTTTTTTTTTTTATTTCCAGACAAGTGGATATATAAGAATCTTCTTACCTACATCTACTATCTGTGTGTGATTAAGGTCAAAGCTGTTGTATTTAGGAAAAGAAATGAATTTTTTTCCTCATTCTTTTTTGTATGCAGTGCAACACGATTATAGAGCAAATGAATTGTGGATGAGGTGGTATCCAGGCCCTTGTTCGATTACAGTCTGTTACACGTGTTAATATTTAAGACAAATAGGTTACAGGAGGTGACTCTAAGACCCTGTATAGAGCCAGTGAGGCTGCCCACAGGGCGTAATTCAGTGTCCAGTACCAGTTTTACGGGCAAAGAACTGCATGATCACAAGGACTCCGTTTGACTCTTGGAGCTGTAAATTAGAAAAGAAAATTGAATACATACAAAGTAGAAATACTTGAAACAGTAGATATGTAACTTCACAGTGGATTAAAGAAATCAATTCTCAGTATAAACTAGCACACGGTTTTATGCATTCTACAAGGAAATCAGAGAAAAGGGCTTATATTAGTTAGTCATTTCTTCAATGCAAGCATTTCCAGATAAAAATGATTTAATCATTTCAAGAATGGATTGTCATCAACTAATCTTATCAAATCCTCCTGCGTATAACATGGTCACATTGCGTACTGACTGGAGGCAACATTGGTTTTCTTACCTCATTTTGAGTGATATATCAGTGGCATTTTTCCATTTATGCCTAGGTGTGCCATTCATAGAGCTCTTATATGATGTCCCTTACTCTATGAGAGCTCTGGGTTGCGTTTATTGACGTAGGGGATTTTCAGGCCTTTGTGGATGTCGTCGTGATTCTGCTTGTTTGAAGGAGGGAGAGGCAAAGGCAAGGCACACGCCAGTCTCCAACTCAGGAGGTATCCCTCCCTCTGTGCCGAAGACCAAGTCTAGAATCTAGCATATAATGTCAGAACTTCTTACTCGCTGGGGTCATATTTTATTTGCTATTGGTTTGTGTAAATGCATTTAGAATTCAGCGAGTGAATAAGGTTACAAGCGTGTCTCAGAATCTAATATAAAGTATTTAATTGACTCCTTTGCTCTGGTGTGCCCAACAGGCTATGTGGGGAGAGTCTAAAACATTACAGAAAATAAAAAGCCGAGCTTTTCTGGATAAATTCTGCAGTATTATCAAATCAGTGGATCTCTCATATGCATGGAGCAAGCGCACACCATACAACTGAGTGTGTGTTTGCTCCATGCGTATGAGATGAGCATCGAGCTCATCTCAGCTTCTTTTAATGGAAAATTTAGGGATTTTTTTTCTTCAGATGACTGAAAATAGAAACACCCAAGAAAAGCTTGAAGTGTTTCCATTTGGATACACTATTGTAATTGCTTCAGGAAAGTTGAGAATCACTTGTGTCATAGTCCCCTTTCTTTTATGTCCTTCCCTGATATTTCACATGCTTTATTACCTTCTATAATGCACTACCAGCTCCTTCCAAGAGCATGTATCACAGGACATGTAGTCTGAGCTGAAAGAAAACCCTATAGGGATCCCAGGAGAACAAAGTGCTAAACCATACCCCAGGAAATATGTGGTAGCCCTTCCTTATTGAATGACTTTTGTTTTGTTCCAAATTTGAAAGCTGACACATGTATGCTGTTGTGTGTGCTTTTGCTAGTTCCAGTGCTACATTAGAGGGAAGCTGCTGTTAAGATTTCAACACTGTTCACATAATCGCTTATAGAATCATAGAATTGTAGAATCATATATGTTGGAAAAGACCTTTAAGGTCATCGAGTCCAACCATTAACCTAGGACTGCCAAGACCACCACTAAACCATGACCCTAAACACCACATCTACACACCTTTTAAATACCTCCAGGGGTGGTGACTCAACCACTTCCCTGGGCAGCCTGTTCCAATGCTTGACAACCCTTTCAGTGAAGAATTTTTTCCTAATATCCAGTCTAAACCTCCCCTGGTGCAATTTGAGCCCATTTCCTCTTGTCCCATCGCCTGTTACCTGGGAGAAGAGACAGACCCCCACCTCTCTACAGCCTCCTTTCAGGTCGTTGTAGAGAGCGATAAGGTCTCCCCTCAGCCTCCTTTTCTCCAGGCTAAACAACCCCAGCTCCCTCAGCTGCTCCTCGTAAGACTTGTTCTCCAGACCCCTCACCAGCTTCGTTGCCCTTCTCTGGACCTGCTCCAGCACCTCAATGTCTGTCTTGTAGTGAGGGGCCCAAAACTAAACATAGTATTTGAGGTGCAGCCTCACCAGTACTGAGTACATCATTATGTGATTTATCATCTACCTATGTTGTTGTGTCTTGGTCATTTCTACAATCTAGGATCCTAAAACAACAGGAAGTTTTGCTGATTAAGGAAAACACTTCTGTGAAACCAAAAATTCCCAATATGCCCATCTTGTATGAATGTTGTCTTTTCTTTTATTCTACCAGATAACCTTCAGTGCAACAGTTTAGATCGAAAACTATCAGTGGTCTGTACATTGCACCATACTTCTCATATGCAACTATTTAAATTTTTAGATTTCATTGCTTATACAAGAATTTGGTGACAAAAGCAGAATATTTCGTAGTTTACAGTCTCAAAAAAGGATTAAAGTGCAAGAGTTCTGTGACAAGATTAACTAGAAGTGCAATTCCATTTTACCTAACAAATAAGCACATGCTTTTCCAACTGCAGAGAACATTCCCCTCCTCTGAGAATTTTATCAAGGATATCGTACATGTTCAACACTTCTGCTTACCATTATATCACAAAAAGCCTTTAACTATTTTGTCATCGCTACTAATGCCCAGTAATAATAGGCAGATATAACAGTAGATAAGAGAAATGCAACTGGGATTTGAGCGTTAGAATGGTATTGGAGGAACGTAATTATCTTGCATCCTTTGTGCCTTTAACTGTCATTTCTGACACTATGATCTTGGCCGAAAATCTGCAAATTGGTGGTTTCATACAGAACCAAATCTGCACTGGAAAAAACGTAAAAAGCAATCTGTAATTGTACCATTCATGTCACTTGTAGAAATGAACTTGAAGTGAACGTATTTATACAAATGTTTTCAAACAGCCACGCATCCTCCCCCCTCCTACGCCTCTTCCCTCCCACATAAGCACACTCCATCCGGAGTTGCCAGGATACTGTGAGGAAGGTTGTTTTGCCAGGGCTCCCAGCTGTGACCAGGTACAGAAGTGTGATTGCTTTGGGGGGGGGGTGCTCTCTTTGCGGGGTTTTCATGCCATGTTGGCAGGCTCAGGAGATATGCCTCAGAAGTGAGGTATGGGGGATACGTCCGCCAGTGCTCTCTGGGTGAGGCACATGAATACGTGAGAATACACTGGAGCACATGCTTCTTGAGATTTTCTCCTTACAGTGTGTCATTCACATTTGTCTCAGTTAGGCGTCACTGCACTTACCTGGCATTTCTGGCTCTTGGAGAAGCGGCAAAGAAGGTGCTGACATCAACTACTCTACCCTCCAGCAGTGCGTAGAGGTCCAAGTGATGCTCTGGACTCATACCTGTGTAGCAAAGTGCCCAAGCTGGCTGTTGAAGAATAGAAATTTTGGCCATATTGGGGGATTTCTTCAGCACAATCTTATTTTTTTATTTGAAAATATTGATTTGTGAAATTCGGGAAAGTTTTCTGGGGTGAGGACGATGTTTTATGATCCATGGGTAACTAGCAGACTGAAGCACAAAACTGGGAAATTGAGATCTCTGTGTCTGATTAAAACCAGGTCTGATTTTAATTCTGAGTAAACTAAACCCTAACTCCACTGACTAAATATAAATTACTCAAATAGATGAGCTGAATTGTGCCCCAGAGATGTCTGTTCCTCTTCCCTTATTGTAGAAATAACAGGTAAGATGTAGAGTTGCAAAGATGCTGCAGTTAGATGAAATGACCTCCTCCTGCCATTATACGTATTTGCCGCTAGTGCGCTAACTACTGGTTTACTGGCTATTTTAGCTTATGAGCTTCTCCCTCCACAGTGTCTTATGAAAAATATAGGCAGGTAACCATTCCTTTTTAAAATAGTAGAAAAAAAAATGAAAAAAAAAAAAAAAAATCAAAGTCCAAGTATTTCCAAGACAGAATTTTTGTTTTCAGACTGTTACACACGCATGGCTCACAGTTCAGGAAATATGTTCTGGAAAGCAGTAAATCCCAGTTTTAGAAACTAAGGTGGACAAGCAATTACAAAAGAACTGCCAACAGATGCCATGCAAAAGCGTCTAACTTGGTTTATGGGCGGTGTGTCAGCTGTGGATAGAAATGGAAAGATAATTTTACCTCTTTACATAGCATTTTTATGTCTAACAATTGGGTATTGCCTTTTTTATGTGAACAGGAAAGATAGAACTCATACCTACTTTATAAAACTAAAAATTGTATTATTTGTGTAATGGTCCTGGATACAGTTTTACTCTCACCTGTTTTTTTGCTGAGATTACCAGCCTCTCCTTGCATTCTCTGTTTTCACATTCTGTGCTGAAAGGCTTTGACATTGTCCTGCCATTTTATACGATAAAGCTCTGCATGGTCTGATAGATTCGTGCAGATAGCTGCAGTCTATAAAGGTGCGCACCACTTACTTATACAAAGAACGACAGCACAGGCAGTGACAAAAATGATAAGGACGTGTTTCAGAGTTGCCTTCCTTTTTCATTTGGGATCTGGGATCCAGAGCTGTAATCCAGGTGGCTAAATTGCTTTGCAAGAATTTCACTTCTCTGTTCTGTAGTTTGCCTTTGATTAACTGAAAATAAATTCCCAATCTAACTAACTAACAGAAAATCCATTTGCTTAGCTGTCTCCAGTGTGCCAGCAATGCTGCTGCGGGTAAGCTCAGCTGCACTAGCCTGACACTGGCTGTCTTGGATGCTGTCAAGGGCAGCACAGTAAGAGCCCGTGGCAAACTGCATTAAACTCCCAAGGGCTGGGCTTAAGCAAGGCTTGCTTTATGGTCCTCTGAGGTATATGGGAACTCTGTGGACTACGGCAGGGCAAGTTATGTGAGTGAATCAGATAGATTATGCCCAGCCAGTGTCCACCTCTACCTACCCCGTCGTTTCTTGTAGTGATATCATGTCTTCAGCAACAAGCAGACAAATTGCCCATAGGTTCCCAAAAACGCTCAGTGTCATACGAAGGAAAGGCTGATGTGTTATGTCAGGTGCCTGAACTCACGCTGCACTCTGAATAGGAAGGGGCTGTGGTATATGGATACTGGGATAGTACAGCCAGTGGTGTAGACACACACACCTTGCAATACAGACATAGCAACCTCTGAATTGTAGGAGAAAAATTTCACCACCAGCTTCCTACAGAATCTGCTTGAGAATGCAATGTTTTGTGGTGCCAGCAAGCAAACAGACATGGGAAAGGTATATTCGCAAATCAGTTAAGGGTTAATTTACTCTTCTGAAAAGACATCCTCATACCACATAGACATATTCTAAGCCCCATAGTGATATCTGAGAATCAAATGCAAATGGTTCATGCTAATTAGGGGCCCACATGCATAATTTCTGGAAGCTTAATCGTTTAAATGTCTAGGCTCTCTATGTTGTTTCAGCAGCAGTCTCACCCCTGGCCCAATGAGAAGTGAGGAACCCAAGCTCATGACAAAGCCCTGGAAAGCAGCTCTTGGAGCCAGTGTGTCTCACCAGCTGTGAGATGTGCTGTAGGCATTTTCTCAGAGGGGCAAGACATGGTCATGTCTTAGGGCCAGCAGCACATCAGGGACATGAAAGATTTGTAATTATCTTCTTGCTCTGCCTAGAAATAAAGACAAGAAGTTTCTTCTTGAAATATGTTTAATTAAAAGTCTATTGTTATTTGTGCAGTAGAGGAAAAACTTGTCTCTTTCCCCCTCTTCCCTTTCTCTGTCCCCTGATCTCTTGGCACTTTTCCTGTCTATTCTAGAGTAGGCAACTGGGAGGTAAAGTGCCCAGCTGGTACTTATTTTTCTCTGAATCATGTTGAACACGACTGCTGAATACTTCTTGTGCACCCGTGGTTCTCAACCTTCGCCTACCCCTGGTCATTAACATAAAAAAGTTCAGTGTCCTACTTGGCTGTCAGTCTGGACAACAGCAGAGCCCATCCGTAGCTGTGGGTGACACTGCTGGCTGCGGGCAAAGTTGGAGATTACTCAGCTGCTGGTAGCTGGCAGATTCTCTCAGTGATGATGTGCTGACAGAAGTAGGTTTCAGTCCCTAAATGCAAGGCAGGACAGTTGTGTCCATAGCAAGTGCAGTTAGGTGTATAAGCATTTTTGCTTTTCTCTGTACCTCATTGCTGAATGGCTTAGGCATACTTCAGTTTGGTTTCTGATGATCTCCTTGCATGGCTGGCTTTGCCTAAGACAGGGAAGGATATAAGAAGAGAGGACAGGATACCCCTTAGCCTAGGAATTGGACGTTGAACCCCCTGCGTTCACCTGAAGTATCAGCAAACAAATGAATGGCACCTACTCCTGTTGTAACAAATCCTGGAAACTGCAGGCACTAACAGCCTGCTCCCCCTGCCCATGCTTTCTTCAGAAGCAAGGTAAAAAGTTCAATAGAGACGTAACACCAAATTCACTGTAGCATCATTCCAATGATGAAGCCAGTGCAAGATCATTTCTTAATGTTTTGTCCTACAATCTATTTGTGACCCACTTTTCTTGTTGTCATTTCATCTTTTTAAGGGAAGAGAACTCAAATTACTGAGGTAGTTACCACTGTTACCATTAAGACCTGATGGCCTTGGCTTGCCCTGGTGTGAGGATCCCTGAACTTCTCCAGAAAAATGGCTGATCAGCTCTGGACTTACCTTGGACCCATATTAGGTTCTGCATCACAGAAGGTTACTTGCTAACTCCAAACCCATTCCAAGTGAAATAACAGTCTCAAGCTGACATACAGTAGGTGAGCCAACTCCACTCTCAGCTCTGCTCTGGCCAGCCTGTTATTATATAACCATCTTAGAAAAAAAAGGTATTGTTGCTATTAGCATGTTGTGATATCATAAGATTACAAAGACACTCTGTCCCCCAGGCAACAGCTTGTGGCACCCTCAGTTCTGCAAGAACTGGTTTGTAAAGTCATCTGCAGTATTCCTTGGTGAAGTGTGGGTTAATCCTGCCCTGTAAAATGCGACCTCCAGTAGGCTGTGTCTGGGGAGTCCCTGACAGGCTCTCTTGGCACCCTCTGGGTCTGTGTAGGGGCAGGAGAAGAGATCTGGAGCACTCCCTGCTGTCTGCTGTGTGCTAAGACTCAATCCTGCCTGAAAGGACACAAAACTGGGATGAGGTCCCTTGTATCCACTTCAGAGCCAGCCAAACAGGGCCTGGATGGAGAAGTTCACTGGTAGATCAAGTGATGCAGTTCTCTGGAGGCATTAATTCATTTCATTCAATGTGTGTGCATATGTGCTCTGTGGTTGGTGGCCATGATATCTGTATATTCACAGCCATGGTTTAATTAATCCTCTTATGGACAGAACCTACCATGGTATTAAGAGAGCAAATACTTTTAGCCTGTATAAGGAGTTAGTCCTGCGCACTCACATGGAATCCTCTAGAAAGCAACTTATCTACTGCAGGTAGCCAGGATGAAAAAAGAAAATGAGGTTTAGATTACAGTAATTATAACTTACTGAGCAAATGAGGGCCTGTGTGAAGGCACAAGAATAATTGGTGACTTCACCTTTTATGGAAAAAGAACAACTATTTTGCTACGTGCCAGCCCTCAGGGCAGAGGTCCTGCCGCTTTTGATTGTGACTTGTATAAAGGTATGAAAATAAGCCACGTTAACTGCTGAGTTCCCGCGTCTGAGACTGATAGAAGCAAATGCAAGGACTGAGGAAGAAAACACCATGAGAGAGACAGGATTTTACATAAGCATCATGAGCAGCATCACTTATCTCTTCTTGTTTGTCAGAGAGATTTGTGCCTTCTCAGAACCATTAGGACAATAGCACACATTAATTTTTTATAAGTGCGCAAGCCCTAATAAAAATTGAAAAGTATAAGTGGGTTGCCTTTTGCTCCCTCTCAAAGAAATAGCTCAAACTGAATGTCTGCTGCTGATTTGCCTCTATGTTCATGGCTTAAGTATACAAAACCCCTATAAGGACACCTGAGTATTCCTTCCTAACTAAAAATAATGCTTTTGGCAATTCTTCATGCTTTTTGTTACACACTTAGAACCAAAATAAATCCTTACCCTGAAGTTCGTATTTTGCTTCCTACAACTTATCTGAGTTCCACTTTCCAGAAGGAGGAGCTCAAATGTGGCACGTGTATGAGTCCAGGAGAAGCGTCTAGTGGGGTGGGCGGTGGGAGTGACGGCCTTGCAAATGGCGAGGGGAGCACTGAGCTGTGGTAGCTGCTGTGCTGAAACCCTGCTGGAGGAACAGTGTTCAGCAACTCATATAATTGGGATGTTTTAATCCTTTGCAAGAGTGTTTCCCTGAAGCCTTTTATGACCATTTCCTTATTCAAAGTAAATACACAGCCCTTGGCAAGAAAATTATTTTCTGAACATATATTATTTCCTTGGGATAGAAATCCAAGCAAACATTGTGGGGGAGAAGGTGGGGGGAAGGAACTGATGTTTTTATAAGAAAAGGATACTAATGAAATTTAACCTGCCTCAGTAGCCGTTAATGTTTTGGGATATCTTGACTATTTGCTTTTTATTATTATCATTAAATGGAGGAAAATTAATTTTATGCATGCCTGATCAGGAAAAAGTAAATTTTGTCTAAAACCTTAAAAAGCCTTTTGAAGCCCTCCTTGACTTGTCTTTGCCATGCCATCCACTGTCCAGACACATAACTTTTCCCCCTCTCCCCATCCTTGCTCCAGCTGAGGTGGGAATCAGGGGAAGAGGAAGAGTCAGAGAAAAGTTGCAACTGCATCTAGAGGTCTCTCTTGCCTCACTGAAGGTGCCTTTCCAGATCCCTTCTTGACAACCTGCAGTTTCACCTCAGAAGCTTCTCCGGACCACCCTTGCCCCCATGTCTTGCCGTGCCATAGCAATTTCTTTACATCAGGCTTTTGGCAAAGCCAGAGTAGGGAGGATGTAGGGTCGTTGACTCTGTTGCCATCATAGCATTGGACAGGCACTGCAAGGGACAAAGACTGGGTAAAAACACAGGTTCCTGTATCTCAGTACACCTTTCCATCTGCTTCTTGTATGTCCTTGGGACCTCCCCTCTGCCTTCACCTTCAAGAGCATAGATCAGCTGAGAGCTGAGCTGGTGACACAGTCTCTGAGACAGGGACCATTGCCCTTCATCAGACTTACAGGATAACAGGGGTGAGAGCAGAGAATCAACTCAAGGAAAGGGAGAAGGACTCAACCGGATCCTTTATTGTACTTCTGTTGCTTTGTTGGGTTGTGCTGCTTCCTGTCAGCGTTATGCTCATGAAGGGTCTCTCGTCCCCAGTCTGCTTTTCTCAGGAACATCATCTGCTCTAATAAGAGGGAACTCACCTCCTCAAACTCTGTTTCTTTTAAGTCTGTAGCCCATCATGGCTGCAGCAACTCCTCTGCTGTTATTTTCATTCTGCTGAATTGCAGCAGATTTCAAGTCTCAGCTGCTAAAAGCAGTGCTAGGAAACTCAGTCATATGGCTATGTCCTTCCTCAGCATTGACTGGATTCCTGCTGGATGGTCCTGGAATAATATCCTGGAGTGGCTCTGACCAAAGATCTCCCATCACTGTCTTCTGCATGTTTTGTATTAAAAAAGCTGTTCAGCCAAGGCAACCCTTCAGTAGGCTGCACGGTCAGTCTAATCACTTTTTCGCAGAAAGAGAAAATCCATGTTTCAGTACACATTTTGAATAGCCTCTGTGAGACAGAGATTTTAATTGTGTTGAACATCAGCTGGCTATTAAAATACATGAAAAAAGACTTTGAAAGTGTCAGGGATTCAGTAATGGAAATTAAAACAATATGCATCTCTAGTTAGTACCAAGTGAAACATCAAACATCTGCTGCAGGTTATTGTAGAAGGAGAAGCCAAATGAGAATGGCAAATGTGTACTCTCAGCTGCAGGGGCTGGAAGGACACAGCGTGTAAATGCCATTTGGAGGAATCCCTGATCACTCTGCATTGCTCCTTAGAAAGCCAGGAGCTTTTGTGATGGACTCTTCAGCTCCTGAACAGAGCCTGTGCACAGCAGGGAATTGTCAAATGGGCTGGAAAGACTGGGGAAAGGTGCCTGGCTGTGGGGAGCAGAGAAACAGGCAGTAGAGGTTAGTTACACGTGCAGGGATTAGTTGGGGAAGGCAAGATGGATCCCAGATTGTTTCAATTTGCTCCCCATTGTGGGAATTAATTAGTTGATTGGGAGAGAAGAAAGGCTCAGTAGAGGTGCTTTGGCACAGGGCAGGCAGTGGGGAACAGATGCTTCCTGAGGAATGGCTCTGAACCTAGCAGTCTGTAAGATGGCCACAGAGGAGTACTAACAGAGTATACCTATCACAATTAATTTATTTTTCTACTGATTGTTGTTCAGGGCTCAGGGTAATATGTTGTTCAGATCCTGCCACTAATTACAGGCATCTCTTCAGTGTGAGGTACTCTGGAAACAGCGTAGGTACAGATACTTCCACAGGTGAGGAATTCCAGGATTCCTTGAGTCAGGTGTTTTCAGATTCAGGGTCTAGTCCCAACTTCTCTGAGGTTGTGGGGCTTAGAGCCATGAAGCAGCCAGATTACAAGGGCATCCATTCTTAATGGAGCCAATGTTGGATGTCATACGTATGCAACACACAGCTGAGTGAGGGCACCTCGTGACAGTGGTCTCACAGCGCCGGCCATATAAAATCAACAGTGACTGCTCTGCCAAAAAAACATCCGTATGGTTGAGACAGTCCTACCCAGCTCTGCATATTGTGGGCCAGGTAGTTCCGCTCCAGTCACCAAACTCCGCACTCTTCAATTTTCTGAGCTTCAAAACAGAGATGAGGAGGTTTCGCCAGGACACTCACAACACACACTTTAAACATGGGACTTCCTCATTTGCTCTTCTCCTTATATTTCACACTGCAAGCTCTAATACATGCAGTCCCACAGAGAGAAAGTAACAGTGGAGATAGAAGCGATGGGAGGTATCATCAACCCCTGAAGGTGCATCTGGCAAAGGCAGTGTGTTAAACTGCCTGTAAAATCCCCTTCTAGCCCCGCTCTGCATGGCATAGCAAGCACAAGCGCTGACAAAAAGTCACAATTTCACACCAGCAAGTTTCAAGAACCTGCGTTTTCCCTTGGGGCTTGCGGTTTTAAAATACTTGAAATATATTTGTATTGTGTTTATCCGCTCCATTTTCACGTCAAGGAAACCCGTCAGCAATTTGCTAGGGGCACAGGTAGAAGGGATGCGAGGAGTGCGCTGGAAATACTAGAAAATCACCTGCCATCTTCATCGGCCTGATGTACAATAACACGTCAAGCCAACTGCAGCTCAGTGGGGCTTTCTCTCATGACAAGACAGAGCTTTAGTGTGAGCACCTAAAGATACGTGTATATAGAGATAGCTGTGACTGCACCACCTCCACTTTCAGCTTTTCCCTTTCAGGCAGAGTCAAACTAGTTGTAAAAAAACATAGATCAATTTTGTCACACAGGAATGGGCAAACCAACTTCTCTGTGCCCCAGATCTGGCCCAGCATTTTTTTCTGAGGGACTGTTCATTGCAGCTGCCAATGCTTTAGAAATAAAGCCACAATTTTTTATCAGGATAATGATGGAAGACTAGAAAACTCCTCCCCTGTCTATTTGCAAGGAGATACATGGAGAAAACAAGGGGCAATAGGTAAAAATTGCATCAGAAGAAGTCTCAATATAAGAAAGATTTTTTTTTTACAATGAAAACAATTATTGATTGGAAAAAACTCCCCAGGGATGTGGTAGAGTCCCTATCATTGGAGGTTTTCAAGATGCGGTAGGACAGGTTGGTAAGTAATCTCATCTAGGGTCCCTTTCCCATGAAAGGTTGGACCAGATGATCTTTGGAGGTCCCATCCAACCTGGCCTGGTCTATGATTCTAGGATGGTTTTCCTAGAATATGAATCTCTGCTGATTCAATAACTTTGCGAATTTGATAACTTTGAATTTTTGCCCTGCTTTCAGATTTAATCGAAATTGCATGATTTCTTCAAATTTCCAAGAAGTGGCAGAGAGAGATATGCATGGGCTAGCAAGAGGGACATGCACAGCAATACAAAGTTATTTTCCTTAGAAATCAGGCTAAAAATTAAAAAATCAAAATATGAAAAAAGTTGTTACAGGTGTTACTGCTCCAGAAACTGGGACTTTGAAAGTTGCAGTATATAGTGAACTTTTTTGCCTTCATTCACTTTCAAACGTGTTGTACATAGTCAATAGTGTTCTGACTGGGCTGGTCTCAAAGGAACGTCAGTCTGAAACCTCATAACATGCACAAGAAAAAAGAGAGAATGACTTTGTATGTGTTTTCTTGATTAAACATCAGGTTTTTTTGGAATGTGGAAACCAAAAATTATCTAACATGATGCTCTGCATGACTGACTCTTCCGAGGAACTTAACATCCAGTATCATGTCAGCTAATTGTGATTAAATAGCTGACAGAGAGGTAGCTCTTGTCAGTTAATGTTGAATGTTACTGGCTAGTCAGTTGTTTCAGGTTACTCATGTCATTAAATTGTGATAAACTAGGTCCCATTTTCGGCAAGAATGCGCAACAAACATGGGTGCCACCAAATGATGGAGCTGGCAGTCTATCTTCTGCCAGGGCAGCGTTAATGAGAGAGAACCGGAAACTTGCTTGTCATTGTAATGATTATTTGAAGTAGACAAAAGATGTCATACATAACTGTGTGACCAATTTTGGCCATCTGGAATTTGACTAATATTTTGTGATCCTTGCACATACACCTTTCCAGGGTCTGGCTATCTGCAATGTGCCTAAAATTCATGGCAGAGAAAGGCAGTGAGTAAATGTGACATCCAGCACAATGACATCACACTACCGTATGCAGGTTTTTATGTTGTTTTGTTTTAAATTCAGGATCAGAGCAGGGTAAAAATGTCATGATTTAAGCAAGGATTTCAGCTAGACATTTTTCAGAGAACAAAAAGCAATGAGTCAGTCATGCAGAGTAAATAAGCTGTTCTTCTTGACCTTCTCAAGGTATGAGTAACTAGTATTGGCCTGTTACTCTTATTTTTGTATGGAGATTATGGAGTTGTCGTACTCATTCTTTTCCCACAACTCACCCACATTGAATACATGGGTCATGCAAAAATACTTACACAAAATGCAATAAACATCTCACAAAGCCATTTGCAAATTATGTGCCAATGACACCATCATTGATCTTTTATTTCAGCATGCATTCACATAAAAAACCTAAAGGAATAGAAGGCCTGCTGTGAATCTTAATGTGATTACCCTTTTGTTAAAGAAACCGAAAGAATACTTTTATTTTGCCTGTGAACCTTGCTATTTCAAAGGTACACTAACATGAGTGCTATAAATTCATAAAACTCTTTTTGAACACTACTGCATGGGCACCTTTTTAAAATTGCTCCCATAATAACATGAAGCTTGCTTCTTGGGAAGAATCCTTCCAAAATCTGAGTGATTTAAAGGTAGGAACAAAGCAAATTTAAACCAGAAGTCGTCTGCTACACTTTCCTCAAGACAACAAACTGGCTGATATCACTAAGGTTTGAGTTTGTCCTGCTTTACGGAGGAACAACAGGGGAGGAAATATCTTGTCTTCCACAATTACCTCACTAAAAATTGTGGCTTTATTTCTAAAGCATTGGCAGCTGCAATGCACAGTCCCTCGGAAAAAAATGCTGGGCCAGATCTGGGGCACAGAGAAGTTGGTTTGCCCATTCCTGTGTGACAAAATTGCTGTACAGGTTGCCTGACTGGTTTGACGCTGCCTAAAAGGGAAAAGCTGAAAGCGGAGGTGGTGCAGCCACAGCTATCTCTATATACACGTATCTTTAGGTGCTCACACTAAAGCTCTGTCTTGTCATGAGAGAAAGCCCCACTGAGCTGCAGTTGGCTTGACGTGTTATTGTACATCAGGCCGATGAAGATGGCAGGCGATTTTCTAGTATTTCCAGTGCACTCCTCGCATCCCTTCTACCTGTCCCCCTAGCAAATTGCTGACGGGTTTCCTTGACGTGAAAATGGAGCGGATAAACACAATACAAATATATTTCAAGTATTTTAAAACCGCAAGCCCCAAGGGAAAATGCAGGTTCTTGAAACTTGCTGGTGTGAAATTGTGACTTTTTGTCAGCGCTTGTGCTTGCTATGCCATGCAGAGCGGGGCTAGAAGGGGATTTTACAGGCAGTTTAACACACTGCCTTTGCCAGAGGCACCTTCAGGGAAGAGTTTAGAGAATCATTGGTTATAAACACCTGGTCCTCAGCTGTGAGCAACAGAGAAAAGGGTGAACTGTGTGTTCACTGTCAGTAGCTGCTTGTGAGAAGTGAATCCTATTTGCCCTCTTGCTTGATTGTGATATAAGTGGGCAGAGACAGGGTGTCCTGCTCAGGCCATGCTCCCTGGCTGCTCTTTATATCCCCACAGCACAACCTGGGTGCTGGTGGCCCAGTCTACAGTGCTGACCTGTGCTTCCAGTGCATCTGAGCTAAGCATTGGACTTCATTTTGGAAGACAGCAGAAGATCCCTAAGGATGGGCACAGGAATTTTACCTTCCTCGGGCAAGCATAGGAATGGCCAAACTGTCCAGACACACATGGACAGTTTCTGTGTCCCCAAGATTGGGTGGATTCTGTGTCCCCATCCTTCTGCATCTCAGTGCAAGGAGTGTAAAGTGGACCAAAGCTTTCATGTAGTCCTGGAGGTCATTACTCAAAAAAGCAGCATTTGAATGGGGAGGAACCAGCTGGGGGCTGGGAAAAGTTAAACAGCGTCTCTTCACCTGTGGTCCTGGTAAAGCACAAGATGTGATTAGGGGTTTTAGAATGTACTGCTGCTGTCCAGATATAGATTAAAAGGGATTCAAGCTCATCATATCTCCTTTTGGCAGAGAAATTACATGTTTTACAGGGAAAATTTAGAGGTTTGAAGTTGCATACACATATGCACATGTGAATTAAAATTCTCAGAATGGCATTACTTATTGAAAGCAGGTAAAACAATAATGTAGGGAAAATGCAGTTTTTTCCACTTGTCAGAAGTCACCTTGCTGTCTCTGTTAGAGTCTGTCCTATCAGGTGCTGAGTATTCCTCCTTTGTCCAAATTTAGCCACACGTTTCATTTTGGAGCATGTGAACTGTGGAGCTGAAGTCCTGCAGTGCAGCTGGGCATTGCCTCAAGGTTTCAATGAATGTTTATGTGGAGACTGGGTGTTGCTGGAGGCTTTGGTTGATTCCCGTCTGCTGCAGATAAGGGGGCTTCTGAGGGATGCTTCAGGTGACAGGTTACAATAGCATCAGGCTTCCTCAGATGCCAACATAGCATTATGTTGTTTCACTTGTCTTAGCAGGATAAAAGAAATGATGTGCATATTATATTGCATTTCTCAATGTAGTCAGCTGTGGTCATGTATGAAACAGTCAGTACCCGCAAATCATGGGTATCCTGCCATTACCTAAGGGTAGAAATGGAGAGAGGAGGTTCTGCCATTACTCATGAATGAAGATGAGCCTAGAAATGACAGTGACATTGATCAAAAGTGAGTTGTTTGCCAGAAAATGTAAGGTCAGGTAAAGAAGCTACATTAGATTCTTAAAAGTTGCAGTTAGGGCATCTTTTCACACCAGTATTTTGTGTCAGGCTCACAGAAGCTAATGGAAAAATCTCTGCTGTGCAGGAGCTCAGTGAAAAAGCCAAAAAGAGTGTTCTTACCTGGCAGTACAAGTTTCTGTGACCATAAGGTCACTGGAAAACAGAAATAAGGATTAAAAATAGCCCTATTTTGGGACTTCTTACATTCTACCCTAGATTCATGACCAATGACTACATTTAGAAAGATGATGTTCATATTCTTAAGAAATTGCTGCCATTCCTCTTTAGTGACACAGTTGAACTGCCCAATAAAAACAATGATTTCACATGGTATAAATGTTTGTCACTCCTCCTTGTATGCTTCATATTAGGGGATTAAAATCATATCATCCTGACTACCTTTTTTTTTCCTTGTGTTGAATTTCATTCTGATTTCATTACAGTCCATCTTAGAACCCACCAAAACCAACTAATTATAGCATATGATGATTTGGATGTCCTTGTTTTGAGCATCCTAATACATGAATCTGTGTAGACAATGGGCCATAATTTGAAGACAGAATTTGCTAAAATGGCCTGGAAGACTAGGATTAAATTCCCCAAACTGCAAAACTACTAAAAGTTTTACTTTCCAAGTGTTTGTTCTGGATTACTGGAAAAAAAAAAAAAAAAGTGTTCCATAACAAACAAACAAACAAACAAACAAACAAACGAAACAAAAAACCTCCATTAAAAGTGGAGAAGACTATCCTTCCTATAAGCAGGGAACCATTCACTCATTTTTTTGCAAACAGAGAAAGCAGGGGCTCACATGGAAAGAAAATCAGAAATTTCCCCAAAGAATCTTTCTGTCCTCTCTCATTCCTACTTGTGAAGAAGGGCCAGAGATGACTCAAGAAAAACAGATACATTACCAGAAGTCCCACCAGCACAAAAGTTTGGGGATACTGCCTGAGTTGTTTCTGTTGTAGAGTATTTGCTGTCCTGAAGGTCAGCACCTCTGCCCTCTGCTGCTCTCCTTGAGGAAGATGTAGACTGCAATCAGGTTAGTCTCAGCTTTCTTTTCTCCAAGCTAAACAAGCTAAGTGACCTCAGCCATTTCTCATAAGTCATGCCCTCAGGGCCCTTCACCATCTTGGTCACCCTCCTCTGGACACACTCTAATAGTTTGATGTCTTTCTTATATTGAGGCACCCAAAACTGCACACAGTACTCGAGGTGGAGCCACACCAGTACAGCATAGAGTGGGACAATCACCTCTCTTGAACTGCTAGTGGTGCTGTGCTTGATGCACCTCAGGACAAGATTGGCCCTTTTGGCTGCCAGGGCCCACTGTTGACTCATGTTCAACTCGTCATCAGCCTAAACCCCAGATCTCTTTCTGTGGGGCTGCTCTCCATCCTGTTGACCTCCAATTTGTATGTACAACCAGGATTACCCTGTCCCGGTTGTAGAATCTGACACTTGCTCTCGTGAAATTTCATATGGTTGGTGATTGCCTAGCTCTCTAGTCTATCCAGATCTCTCTGTAAGGCCTGTCTACCCTCAAGAGAGTCTATAGCTCCTCCTAGTTTAGTATCACCAGCAAACTTTCTTACTGTACATTCGATTGCTGCATACAGATCATTTATAAAAACATCAAAGAGCACTGGCCCTGAAATTGAGGCCTGGGGAACCACACTAGTGACTGGCTGCCAGCCTGATGTAACTCCATTTACTGTAACTCTTTGAGCCTGACCACTCAGCCAATTGCTCACCCAATGTATTATGGACTTGTCTACCTGTATGCTGGACAATTTGTCCAGAGGGATACTATGAGACACAGTACCAAAAGGTTTGCTAAAATCAAAATAACCCCACGTCAACTGCCTTCCCTGATGAATCAAGCTTTCCAAACCCAGGTTGATTATTAATGTACTAGAGCAGGTAGAGTTTTGCACTTTGTTCTTTATATATTGAAATGCCTTCACAGTCCAAACCCATAGCAGTGGGAAAGACCCACAAAAAATTAAGTAAGACATAAATGATAGTTAGCAGTGATAGCCCAATGATATCTGTCAGGGAGCAGCATAAGCCAAGCTGCTCCATGAGGGAGAGCAAGCCAGGGGCCAAGGGCATCTACAGTGTAGACTGGGTCAGGGCACTGACCCACAGGATGTGAGCAGGGTTGGAGTGGTGACAGTGATGCGATACAATGACAGTCCAAGATGAGGTGAGGTGATGAACAAGGGCTGGGGTGCAACTTGGAGGAGAGACAGGACTGTAGGCAAGGAATAGAGATCCCAGATCCAACCAGGGTTGATCCAGGAAGCCCAAGCAGCCAGTGAGGACAGTTGGAGGCCAGGCTGGTGGTAGACACAACTATAATGCAGATCCAAGGTCCACGCAGGAGGCCTGGCTGGGCACAGCCTATATTGGACACAGCCCAAACGAGGATACTCCTGGGTCAATGGACAGCGGGAGCTTGGCTGGGGACTCAGGTGAGACTGGTCAGGGCAACCAAGCCTTTCTGGAGCCCCCAGGGACGTGACAATATCTTCATTTCCCTACTACATGTGCTAGTGTCCTTGTTTAACAAGAGGCTTTGCATTAACACCCTTGAAAAAATAGGCCAACATTCAGATGCAACTGAACTTTAGAAGGCAATGCTTTATGTGAACTCTTCTGCAGTAAACATTACTTGTGCAATAATCAAGGCTAAGTAAAAAGGGTACACAAATAGCAGCTTAAGCCTTTGCCTCCTTAGAGTCTCTAAGAAAGGCTTGTAAATGTTTGGTGTCATGGTCTCTCTAACCGATTAAACAAAGCCTTCCTAGTGTGGGTTCTGAAACTCTAAAAAAATCTAAGATAATTCACTGAAAGGATAATGGATACAATGTTAATTGCAGTATGGCTATATTTGCTACAATTACACCAAGAAGAATTATCATTCAAATGAGAAATAGGAGGCATGTACAAGTACAGAGTCATGACACACTGTGCATATCATGGGCCAAGCAACTGAATAATATTTGCCTTTTGTCTGCTCATATCTTTATCTCTTTCCCCTTGCTTGTGCTCCTGTTTTATTGTGCATCAGGTCTTTCTTTCAGTGTCCAGAATGAACCATGAGAGCAGAAAAATACTGATGTAGCTTTGCTTTCTGCAGCAAAATACTCCATATCTAGGAATAAACTGTATGACAATGAATGCAACATCTGAGGAAGTATTGTATTTCAAAACGTTATATATAAGCATATGTGTGGGAGGTGGCTTTGAAATTTAGACTACACTAGCAGAAGAAAAATATCTGAGTAATGCTATCTGCATTCATGCTGTTTAATTTTAGGTTTTTTGCCTTTCTTCGTTATCACTGTTTTTACATTGCAGGGAAATTAGTACTAAGGGACTGACTTCCATCTTCCTGTGCAAAATTGATTAGATTCTACCCCTGGAACCATTTAAATTAGTTGTGCTGGGGGCCTGAAATATAATGCTATTAAAGTAGGAGAAAATTCTCAAGGCCTCATGTCCTAAGTTAATAACAAGTCCCGTCAAATTAAAGCATATCCAAGCCTAGACAAAAGTCTACACAAATACTCCAGCTTTCAGTTTCAGCAAACATTTGCCGTTTGAACAACATTATTTTGGTTGTTAGGACCTTTTTAAAGCAAAAATTAGAGAGCAGCAAGGTTCTTTTCAAAGGGCAAAATCCATGGAATAAATGACATTAGCATGTGCAACTGCAGTCTGGTGCGTACAGCTGTATTAAACATTTTTGCAATAAAAAGCCATTGGCCTGGAACAGCTAGGCTTTTTAAGCTGATAATATTTTAGTGAGAAAATAATTTTAATAATCCCCCTGAACATCATATGCATGCACAAATTATTAGATTAGGCTGTCCTAGTTATTTGGTTATTACAAGGCTTCTGCAGGAATCACACCCAAGCCACAGGAAAACACTGATTAAAAACCCCCAAAGCCTAAACATAGCATAATTACCACAGGGAAATCGGTGGTTAAACAATAATATTTAAAATAAATGGCAACATTGAAGGGCTTTTCCAAACTGTGTTTTAATCATGTTTGTCTCTGTTAAGCCTTGAAGATAAATAGACAAACCAGTATAAAACACGGGACCTTCTCTTCCAATTTGGAGACTATTTGCAGCAAGAAAGAGGTCAGAACGAGTCAGGGAACCCTACGTCTCTGTAGTTCCTGAACTGAATCCCAAGCTAATTTCATTGGATTCTTCTCCCCTATATTTCTAGATTCCCCGTCCTCCCCGCTTTGAATGCCTGACCAGGCTTTTCGGATTGATTTGGCTAGCAGGTATTCTTTATCTTAGTTCCCTCTTTAGTGGATGGAAATTAATACTTCGAGAGAGCCAATTCATCCCTATGGCCAAACAACAGCTAAAGTAGATGGGATGAAGTCTACCCTGGAGCTGCCTATCTGTTCAGAGGGTGAGCTGAATCCTCCCCCTATCATTCACATAGCTGAGGACCGTTCCTCTGACAACAGCAGTACCATTATACCAAATTGGACAGAGAGAGAATAACTTTCCAACGAGATAAAGTGCTGCTTCATTCTAGCCAGTGACTGACAATATACCAGGGGCATCTAAGGTATAGCTCCTTTTCTCCTCTTCCTTTCTACAAAATGAATGAATCTTGCTTTCCTTTCTGTGTAGCAGAACAGCTCACATTTGAGTTTTAAAGTCCCTTCTCTTCCCAGCCCTGGCTGTGGCCTGATATAGATACTGTGGGAGGTAGATGAGGTGCACTGATATCGTCTCAGGCTTGGAAAAGCATTTAAGGTGTATTTCCCTCTTCCTTGGTGAGTGCTGGTACCACAAAGCTTCCAATGGAAAGGTTGGCATGATTTTGTTTTAAAATTCCTGTAGCCACAAGGCATTTTTTAAAAAGCATCCGAGACTGTCAGTGTGTGCCTGGTGGACTCTGAACAAACTGCTGTGCACAGTCCTTATATGGTCTCATTGTAACTCCTGAATCATGTTTGGACCCAGGCTGGAGCTAGATATCTGCCTGCAAATAGAAGGAGATATTCTGGGCATGAGCAGAACTCAGCTGCCCAGAAAACATTGAAGTTAAACAATGAAGGACCTACTGAACTTAAGTTATCTCCAGAGTTAAGCAGCAGCTGAACAAGGGCAAAGTGGTTGGACTTACGTGCCCAGATCTTTTCTATATCTATGATCAAAGGGATACTGGAGAGAGAGGAGAGATGAAATAAACACTCCCCTCCAGCTAATTGTCATTCCTTTGTACAGCCATTAGGTGGAAAAGAAAAAAAGTAAATATTTAAGAGAATTGGGTTGTTAAGAAAGGCCAAGAGAGGAACATTGCTTGAGTTGAGTTGAAACAAAGAACATAGTATGATATAGCGAATGACTCCACAGGCCATTGGACCTAATGCAGTCATGAGAATTCACCTGCCCTGTAAAAGAGGGACATTTTCCTCAGGAATGAGATTGGGAGGTTTCATTGTAGCAATGGAAAACCAGTGCCAATGCACCTGCTGCATTGCAACACCCGTGCCAACAGGAACACTGACTTGCAGCTTTCCTGAAGATATGTCGAGGAGTATTCTAAAAATAACAGCCATCAGATAAGAATGCAAAGAACTCTACAAGACCTCAGCAGATCCACTGTGGAGACCATCCAGTGCAGGAAAGGCTGCTGTCAAACATGCTGGGCAGCTCTGAAGACATTCCCTAAGGATAAGAAACCTTTGGCTGAGGATGCTGTGTGCACCCCTTCCTCTGGTAAAAAAACCATATTAATATCAACTGTATGGCAATAATGGATTTTGATGCGATGTGAATGAAAGGGATATGGTGAGCACGTTTGTTGGAGAACCAGGTCCCACTTGCAGCTTTTACTGTGCTCTTTTGCAGTTAGTTGGCAGCTAGGGGTGTTAAACAGATGTGCGTTTGTTAGAAGCAGGAGGGTATGGAGGCTCTTTTCCTTTGCTCCCCTCCCACATTAGCACCTCTTAATGCAATGTTTGTGCCTGTGACATGTCCTGTGGAGCAGGGCTGAATGGCTGTGCCCCCCTTCCTCCTTGCTGCCCCCCTATGTCAGACTGGGTCTGTGGCTGCTCTGGCACACGAAGCATGTTAAAGAAGTAGCCTTTAAATTTTAATTTCCATACTTTAAAGTGATTTTGTGGGGGAGTTTTCTGCACTTAAGCTTCCTGATGTGCAATCAATCAAAGTCATGGCTGCTGGAATAACATTAGGTTCAAGGTACCCTTTAGGCAGAGTAAGTGTTGCAAACTTGACAAATATGCTTACAAAATAAATATTGTATTGACAACTTAAGCAAAATCTCTCTTGCAGCTGCATATGCTGGAAAAAAAGAAAAAATCACAACACTTAACTATGAGTACAACCTACACTGAAAAAAACCCGTCTTTTTCTCTTCACTGCCTGTTATGTCCAAAAACAGGTTGACAGTAGCAGTCAAGAAGGAGTAGGTACTATTAGTGCACATTTTTTCCCTGTCTTTCTCCCGTTATCCACCTGATATGTCTGACGGTGATACAAATATTTATTTTTTACAAAATACCATTTGCAGTGTGGTGGTGATGCAGAGTCTCCCCAGGAAAGTTCTCATGGATTTAGGCAGTTCTGTGGAACAGCCAGCAATGTGGATCCCTCTCACAGCGAGGTGGGAAGGTTGATCTGGGCTCTAAACCACAGATGTGGTAGCCAAAAGATTAAGATTTTGTTCAGGGCTCTGCCACTGACTCCTCCTGTAGCCCTGGGCAATGTACTTGCTGTATGCACACCTTAATTTCCCTATTTGTAAAATGGAACTAGAAATGTTTTCCTGCATTGCACGTACTCTTTGAGAAGCAAGTGGCTTAGCTTCTTCAGCAGTCTTCATTAAGATCTTTCAGAGGAAAGAGGCAAAGAAATGCTGAGATCTTTTTTGTAGTCTTTGAGTCTCATCAGATGCAGTCTACTCTCTGCTAACTGGTACTGTTCCATACAGAATAGTTCTCTGTTGTTTTTTTTTTTTTATTTGTTTGTTTTCTTTTTCATCTCCAACATAAAGACAAGTGAGTAAATGTCAGTTCATGTGAGAAACATTTAACAGGGTTCACCAGCCAGGCAAGTACTTCCCCACAGCTCTAATTAATAATGATAGAGCAAGTGTTACTGAAATTTCTGACATCTATTAATAACTTATCAGACATAAAGATAGCTCTTAAATTAAATATGAAGTGGGTCTCTGTATTTCTAGCCACGTGTCACTGTCCTCAGCAACTTGGTAGTGGGGTCAGAGTTATTAAGAGGTAGGGACTTTTCAAAAGATACATTTATTAACGGTGAACGCGAGTACTGGTTAACAGGGCAGCACAATCTCGGCTTCTATGCAGGACCAGCAGACTCTTCTTTTGATCTAAGAGGAGTCAAACCTGTGTGTTATGTGCTAGTTCTGCTGACTCATAATGGAAATGGAGCTTGTAATAACCACGTGGATATAAAAGACGTAGGTGTGCATTCCTGCGCTTAAGCTAGTAGCAGGAACAGACCGATGTTGCAAGAATATGTAGTGCTGGAAAGAAAGCTGACGGTGAGCTATTACTATCCTAGACTAACCAGTTAGGCTACGAAATGATTCGAGGAAGATACATGTTCATTCCCAATTATGCAATAGCATTACTGGCTTAGGCAGTTCATTAATATCTCCTGAAAGACTTATAATTTGACCCTGATCTTCATGATTTAAAATTCTAACCAATGTGTTTTCTGAGCTTCCTTGTAACATTCAGAGTTAGGAAAAAAAAAAAAAAGAGAGAGAGAAAGGAAGTTAACATGACTCACTTCAAAGCTTTGTTCTTCTTTAGCTACTCATGGAACTGACAGGGGAAAACTTATATAGGTTGTTATTTATATATAGGCTGTTGTCTTCTCTTGCGTAGGCTGGCTCAGTTTTGCAGCTTCTTTTACATTACACGACTCATCATCTGAGCAGGTCAGAATTGCCCAAAAAGCGGAAAAAGCTGTTCCCTTTCTCTCCTGCCTTTGACATGTGCTGCTCCCGACCTGCAGAACACGGGCTGGTGCAGCGCCTGTGCCAGGTGGCCCCGACTCTGATGGAAAGCAGAATTCAGGCTCTGGGCACCCAGCTCTGTGACTTCACAAGAGGAAGAATCCCCGTGCGTTCCGTGGCTGCTCCTTTTCAGGGGCATTGCAGGCCAGCCGTAAATTATGCTCTTGGTGAACAAGCTGGCTTTTGCTTCTTGCTCTGAAGCCCCGGGAGAACAGAAAGGAGTACCAGAGGAAACGCCTACAGACTCTGTGTCTGACACATGAAAAGTTGGGCAGTTGGCTGAAAGGCACAGAGTCTCTTTGTTTTGCGAAATGGTGCCTGTGTCAAGACCCCGTATCAGCCAGAGCTTTGAGGTATCTTCTGTATCTTCTTCTCACAATGAGACGCTGCCAAAGATTAAAAGTATTTTTGAACTTAAAAATTACCCACGTTTCATCAGAACACGTATAAAACAAGAAAAGTTGAATAATTTTTTTTTTTTTAAATAAAGAAAACTCAAAGCAAATAGGTAAGACTAAGCAGAAATGCAAAGGTTCTCACACACCTCTCCTCCTACCTACTGTGTCCTCAATTGCAGCCACCTCAATGATTTTAAGTGGCATAAAACTCAGTTTGGTCCCCTCTGAGTCTTAGAAAATGATTCTGTCCATCATCTGTGAGGTGTGTCTGGCTTCTCCTCAGTACAGTTTCTCCAGATCCCATGCCATTAAGTCTTTTCAACGTTCTCCATTTGAGCAGGATTAGCAGTTCCCCAAGGATGCAGCAGGCTCCCCTCCTTGTAGGAGGGTCAGCCTCACCTATTCACTGCTTGACAGACACAGCACTTGACACAAACTAGGAGCACACAAAAAAAGAAGTAAAGGGATCTATACCGTGAATTATAATGACATACTTGCAGGAAGGATATAACCTAGTACATCATATGCAAGAGTCTATAAAACTGCAAATAGAACTAAGAGAACCAAAGTGATTGATTCCCTGCTTCCTGCTCAGATGACCAGTCTTCACTGGGAATATTCAATGAGCAGCAGTGATATGCTCAGTAGATATAGAATTGCCAGCTCCCTCCAGGATTTCTCCAGCCTTTTTTGTAAGGTGAGCATGCATCTGTCAGAATCATGAAGTCATCCTGCAAGCAGCCAGCAAGCTTTCGCTTGCTAAGGGGCAGCAGTCTTCAACAAGTCTTGAACACATGGCATCAGACTGACGTGAAAACCATTCCCCTTTCTCAGGCTGTGGTGCTTTGAACCTCCAGGGCCAACAGCAGCCTTTCTGAGATGTGCCCGCATGATCCTGCATTCAGCTCTCCATCCGTGCTCTAGACTGCCTCAGCCACAGGTACTGAGAGCGTTGTGGGCGTTGCTAGTGCTCAGTGGTGCTCTGATTTCCTGTTCCTTGGAGCGTCTCTGGATGCTTTAACTACAACTGCAGACAGTACAGAACAAATGCACCCACTCTGGGAGGAGAAAATGGATGAGGAAGAAAGAGCAGCTTATAGGAGTAAATATTGGACTTTAGGCTAAGCAATCAAATAACCTTCAGAAAAGTATTCTCCTGTTATGAATGTCCAGTACTTTGGCTCAAAGTTAAGCTGAGAAGGGAATATAGGTGTGCCCCAAACACAAGACTGCATGGCTAGAAGGCTTCTGCATAAACATCTTTCAGTGAGATGGGATCATGTTCTTAACTATTGTCTTTTTTATATATTTGCACTCGATTCCTAACTGCTGTGGCTGGAAATGACTTCATTCAGCCTTGCTGTGCAATGGTACTGTTTTGAACAAAGCTCTTAGTATGAGAATCCTGGAGACAATTTAATGTTACAGTATGATTCAGAAAGTACTTGGATTTACAGCTCAGATGAAAATGAAATTCAGTGAAAAACGGAACAGCTGCAAACAAAATCTTAGTACAAGACTCTGCTTGGAAGCAAAGTCTCAGAATTTGAGGCCCAATTTTTACTATAAATCAACAGATTATTTTGTCTCTTGAATTGCCAAGGAGAGAATTGTATTCCGAGTTTCAATGTTAGTAGCAGACCACCAGTAAACAATTACAAATAATCAGAATCTGCAGCAGAAAATGAGTGTGAAAGATGACACTGTCTCTTCTGGCTTGAGTGAGTCCTGGTGAGGACTTGAGACTCATCTGGTGAGTCCTCGCAGGTGTTCCTGGTGGTTCCACATCAGCACAAAAGGGAACCTACAATGATGTGTTCCTGTGCTGTTTTTTCCTACTTTTTTGTTCCATTGCTGGCCTTCTACATGTGGATCGAAAACAGAATTCATTTAACAAACATTAATTGGTTAGACATCTCTGGACAGAAAGGACAGGTAGATCTTGATTAGGAAGTACTACTTGATTTTAGAAAAGAGAACAGAAGGATCTGTTCAAAGAACATGAACAGGAAAAACAGGGAAGGAGGTACTTGCCAGTACCTTGCTTCAAACCTGCTGTGTGTGTCTCCTTCTGTCATGAAATCCAGTGCGATATGAGCCCTTGGTCCCAGCCTTTTTCTTCCAAAGAGGTAGTGCAGGTTGATGGTCTGGAGCTGGTTAGTGGGACCTACAGAGTGGGTCAGGCAGGTCCTTGGGTGGAACAGTCCATGGGAAAGGATGAAGCGCTTGGCTTTCTGCACCGTCCTGAGTGAGGTGACCTTCCGCAAACCAGCAGTCTGGGCATGCAACCCATGTTTCACCAAGCGCAGAGTTGATCCCAGGTCCTGAGTCTAAGGGCTTGAGCTAATTTGTGTGTGTGACAGGTACATTTACACTAATGTGGCAGCTCTGATCCCTTTAGAATATGGAAATTGATTCAGTGAAATTTTGAAAAAAGATTAAATCTTTCTAGATGCTGCTGTTCACTCCCCTCCTTTATTTGAATTCCATTTTCTTTCCTTTAACCTGCCTTCTTTATCCCATTTTCTTTCTCTCTGCTTATTAATATTCAGACATTAATTTCTTTCTACATATATTTTCACCTTTGCCATATTCTATTATTCCCATTGTACATCCTCTTTCAATTCTGCATTTCCTTAAGTGCTTTATTGTACATGAAATATGACTCACACTTACAATTGGAATTGGACCATGTTATCCCTTCTGAGACTATGTTTTCTTTGACGTCAGCTTTGGGATCTTTTTCTAAGGACCTTTTTTTTTTTTTTTTTTTTCCCCAAAGATAGAAAGAGAATAATTTGGTGGACATATACAGACCTATTTCTTGCACCATTATTGTTAGTTGCATGATGCTTAAATTATCCACAAATAATGCATTTTTTCCCTTCCAGTTTAACCAGATGAAGGTAGCAATTCAGAATAAAAAGCCAGAAGAATCTTTAAGAATGATTCTTCTGACTCAGGAATAGTAAGTAACTGGTCAAGCAATAGTCAAGAAAGAAGTGTATGGAGATACTGAGCTATGTAATGGACCATCCCATTCTCAGTTGGTTTACTCTCATGTTGTATTTAGTATTGGTAAGACAATTTTCTATGACCAAAGGATTAATTTAATTTACCCATCTCTAATCTAAAGAGACTGGCAATCATAAAAAACAAACAAACAAACATACAAACAAATGCCTTTTCCCACCAAATTACATTGCAAGTCCTAAGCAATCCAGAATTTAGGAGTATAATCTTAGGAAAGAACTAGAAAATCAAGTCTCCATTGACAAACAGCAGAGACCAAGAGTGAAAGAAAAAAAGGCATATTGCCCTAGGCATCCTTTTTCTAATTTTAGATTTCTGTTGTTTGGTTCAGTGAATGGGATCACTTTTAGCAGTTCACGTAGTTGTGACTACAATAGGAAATACAGCACAGAGGGGATGTTGTAGAATGTTCTGCAGTCACCTGAGCTTCAACACAATTCTTATGCTATCCAATAGAAAAATAATACCTAAAAATGTACGTATAGGTGCAAATAGCTTGTTGCCCTAAGGCAAGCTGGGGACGATGCACCGGGACACCCCAAGGGAATCAAGGGGGATTTGCACAAGAGGGTGACATGACCAGCCCAGCTGAAGTGCCTCTACACGAATGCATGCAGCTTGGGCAATAAACAGGATGAATTAAGGGCCACTATGCTGCTGGAAAGCCATGACATAGTGGCCATTACTGAGACTTGGTGGGATAATTCCCATGACTGGAATGTGGGGATAGATGGATACAAGCTCTTTAGGAAGGACAGGCAGGGTAGGAGGGGAGGAGGTGTTGCCCTCTACATCAGTGACCAGCCAGAATCGATGGAGCTCCACATGGGGAAGGACAAGGAGCTCGTTGAGAGTGTATGGGTTAAGATTAAAGGGAAGACAGGGGAAGGTGATGTTACAATAGGGGTCTGCTACAGGCCACCTGACCAGCAGACCCAAGCAGATGAGGCCCTCCATAGGCAGATAGAAGTGGCTTCGTGTTCACAGACCCTGGTCCTCGTGGGGGATTTCAACCACCCTGACATCTGCTGGAGGGACAACACAGCAAGGCACCAGCAATCCAGGATGTTCCTGGAATGCACAGGTGACGACTTCCTCCTCCAAATGGTAGAGGAACCAACAAGAAAAGGTGCTATGCTGGACCTTGTTCTCACCAACAGGGAAGGGCTGGTGACCAACGTGAGGCTCAGGGATAACCTTGACTGCAGTGACCATGAAGTTATAGAATTTAAGATCCTCAGGGCAACGAGGAGGATATAATCCAAGCTTACAACCCTGGACTTTGGGCATGCAGACTTTGATTGCTTCAGGGATCTGCTGGCCAAAGTGCCGTGGAACAAAGCTCTAGAGGGAAGGTGGGCCCAGGACAGCTGGTCAGTATTCAAGGATCACCTTCTCCGTGTCCAGGAGCAAACTATACCGACAAAGAGGAAGGCAGGAAAGAATGCTAGGAGACCTGCCTGGATGAACAGGGAGCTCCTGGACACACTGTCACACAAAAAGAAACATTATAAGGAGCGTAAGAAAGGACAGCTGGAATGGGGGGCATATAAGGAAGCCGTCTGAACAGCAAGAGACCTGGTGAGAAAAGCTAAAGCTCAGTTAGAATTAAATCTAGCCAAGGAGATCAAGGGAAACAGCAAAAATTTCTATAGGTACATTAATGGTAAGAAGAAGACTAGGGAGGGTGTGCGCCCCCGCAGAAAGGAAACGGGGGAGCTGGTGATGAGTGATATGGAGAAGGCCGAGGTTCTCAATGACTTCTTTTCCTCAGTCTTCACTGGCAAAAGCTCCACCCACACTCTCAGAGTAACAGAAGACAATGGCAGGGGCTGGACAGAACTGCCCATCATAAGTGAAGATCAGGTTCGTGACCATCTGATGAACCTGAAAGTGAACAAGTCCATGGGACCCAATGGGATACACCCACAGGTACTGAAGGAACTGGCAGATGAGGTTGCTAAACCGCTCTCTATTATATTCCAAAAGTCATGGCAGTCTGGTGAAGTCCCCACTGACTGGAAAAGGGGAAACATAATCCCCATTTTCAAAAAGGGAAAGAAGGATGAACCAGGGAACTATAGGCCAGTCAGTCTCACCTCCGTGCCTGGTAAGATTATGGAGCAGATCCTCCTGGAAGCACTGCTGAGGCAGAAGAATAACAAAGAGGTGACTGGATACAATCAACACGGCTTCACCAAGGGCAAATCGTGCCTGACAAACATGGTGGCCTTCTATGAGAAGGTCACAACATCAATAGACAAGGGGAGAGGAACTGACGTCATTTACCTGGACCTGAGCAAAGCCTTTGACACTGTCCCGCATGACATCCTGGTCTCCAAGCTGATAAAATATGGGTTTGATGGACTGACAATTCAGTGGATAAAGAACTGGCTTGACAGCCGCACCCAAAGAGTGGCTGTCAATGGGTCCATGTCCAAGTGGAGGCCAGTGAGAGTGGAGTCCCTCAAGGATCAGTACTGGGACCGGTCTTGTTTAACATCTTCATCAGCAACATGGACAGTGGCATAGAGTGCACCCTCAGCAAGTTTACCGATGACACCAAGCTGTGTGGGGCGGCTGACACACTGGAGGGAAGGGATGCCATCCAGAGGGACCTTGACAGGCTGGAGAGGTGGGCCCATACCAACCTCATGAAGTTCAACAAGACCAAGTGCAAGGTCCTCCATCTGGGTTGGTGCAATCCCAAGCACCGATATAGGCTGGGCAGTGACTGGCTTGAGAGCAGCCCTGAAGAAAAGGACTTGGGGTTGCTGGTAGACGAGAGGCTCAACATGAGCCACCAGTGTGCACTAGCAGCCCAGAAAGCCAATCGTATCCTGGGCTGCATCAGGAGAAGTGTGGCCAGCAGGTCGAGGGAGGTGATTCTCCCCCTCTGCTCCACTCTCGTGAGACCCCACCTGGAGTACTGCGTCCAGTTCTGGAGCCCCTACTACAAGAGAGATATGGATGTGCTGGAACGTGTCCAGAGAAGAACCACGAGGATGATCAGAGGGCTGGAGCACCTCTCCTATGAGGACAGACTGAGAGAGTTGGGGTTGTTCAGTCTGGAGAAAAGAAGGCTCTGAGGAGACCTTATAGTGGCCTACCAGTATCTTAAGGGGACCTACAAGAAAGCTGGTGAGGGACTTTTTAGGATGTCGGGTAATGGCAGGACTAGAGGGAATGGATTAAAACTAGAGATGGGTCGATTCAGACTGGACGTTAGGAAGAAGTTCTTCACCATGAGGGTGGTGAGGCACTGGAACAGGTTGCCCAGAGAGTTGGTGGAAGCCCGATCCCTGGAAGTGTTCAAAGCCAGGCTGGACGGGACTCTGAGCAACCTGATCTAGTGGGAGGTGTCCCTGCCCATGGAAGAGGGGTTGGAACTAGATGATCTTTAAGGTCCCTTCCAACTCTAACAATTCTATGATTCTATGATTCTAAATGTTCTTGGTATTGACCATAGTAGCTATCCGCTACTGCTATCCATCAGTTCTGTGATCCTTACCCACTTTACATGAAAGGAAGAGATTTGTTCCTGTTGCTACAAAAATGAAATCCTGACTTGTTATTTGATAACAGTCATTCACTGAGTCAGTTAACTCTTCAAAGGTCAAAGAATAATGCAATTTGGTGCAATTCTTCCTAACTGGGTAGCAGAGGTAATAACTGCATAACTGGCATGGCTGAGGCTGAGCTGAATGAAAATTACTTTTCACCTGAGGTGGCTGAGGCACTTTTGGATCTACAGAGGAAATGGAAAAGGTTTTCTGAACCTGAGTTAATGCTCTGTTTGAAAAAAAAAAAAAAAAAGCAAAACAACAAAACCAACTCAAACAAAAAAAAAAAAAACATTTCAGAAAACTGTAATCACAGCAGAAAAGCTGGCATTTTAGAAGTAGGCACTCTGGCTGTACTCAGACACATACCAAACTGGCTTCTTATTTCAAATGAATCTTAAATATAAATGCTCCTTTGGCAAGTATCAGCATTTTACTCTGTTTATGAATTTAATGACGTTGTTTCAAAATCCTGCCAGCAGTTCTTGCTGGCAATCATGCAATCATGGTTTTGTGGCTCCTCTTTAATCTTCCTCAGTTTTTTCGCCTCAGTGATTGTTTTTATCCAAGCTCTCATCCACTGAAGAATTTACCACTTAGACTCCAAGTAGTCAAGTGGGCATTTAATGGCATTAAAGAAATATTATCTGTTGATTTCACTAGGGAGGAAGAGACAGGAAGTTCTATTGTGAATGAGACCCGAGACTGACATTGTCATCTAGCTGCAAAGTCTGCCTGTATGTTTATTTGCTCGTGTCTTAATGCAGCCATATATAATTCTCAATTTGCACTGATCCCAGCTGGATATGGGGGTGTTTCTGTGTGATAAATGTCTTCCAATTACTTAACAATAAGAAGCTGCTTCCTTGTAGCAGGGACATCAATCCTTATTTGTCAGCTTCATAAATTGATCACCATGGCTCCACCAATCTGTTGATTGCTTTCTTTGGTCCATACACAAGAAATGTCACAATATTGGAACTATTTATTTTATTTCTGCCAACATAAGCTTGCTTTATTCACAAGTCAAACCAGAAGTATTAATTGGTGGGGCACTGAGATGCTGTAGTAACCTGTGGGGCATCTGTGTGCACACAGAGTCCTGGTTTTCTTGTGGGGACAGGAGGATTGGTTTTCCCTTTGACTGTAGAAAGCTTTATTGGAAGTCATCCTCCCCCTCTACTCTGCCCTTGTGAGGCCGCATCTGGAGTACTGTGTCCAGTTCTGGGCCCCCTAGTTCAAGAAGGACAGGGAACTGCTGGAGAGAGTCCAGATGGTCAAGGGACTGGAGCACCTCTCTTATGAGGAAAGGCTGAGAGACCTGGGTCTGTTTAGCCTGGAGAAGAGAAGACTGAGAGGGGATCTCATCAATCCTTGTAAATATCTAAAGGGCAGGTGTAAAGCAGATGGGTCCAGACTCTTCTCAGTGATGCCTGGTGACAGGACAAGGGGCAACGGGCACAAACGGGGACACAGGAAATTCCACCTCAACATGAGGAAAAACTCTTCTTTCCTTTGAAGGTGACAGAGCACTGGAACAGGCTGCCCAGAGAGGTGGTGGAGTCCCCTTCTCTGGAGATATTCAAAATCTGCCTGGATGTGTTCCTGTCCAGCTTGCTCTAGGTGACCCTGCTCTGGCAGAGGGGTTGGACTAGATGATCTCCAGAGGTCCCTGCCAACCCCTACAGTTCTGTAATTCTATGATTCTGTCTGCTTGGTTTTGAAGGAAAAAAGAAAGACACTTAATAAAATGGTTGTAAGCTCTTGTTCAAGATCAATCTCTTGAATAAAGAAGATGCCAAAACATAAAAAGTGGGACTGAGTAAAAGAGCAGAAATGTGCAAAATACTAGTGGCAAGAAGTCGGTGCTTGGTGTTCCAGGTTTCTTTCTGATACAGCTCATGCACAAACTGTGGGTCTTACTGGGTTGTCTGAGAACTGACAAACCCATCCCACCTCTGAGAATGACGTTGCAGGGTGGGTTAGCTGCCTCGGTCTGCAACACTACTGTAGAATAGTTGTCCAGTTAAGCCAGACTCTTTTTACCAAGAGCGCAGAGAGAGGCAACCAGGCTGGAGAGTGACAAGAACCACAATTTCCTATTTACCACATAGTGTTGAGGATGGGGAGGGCCACCAGAAGCTCCTGTTTCCACATAATTCAGCATTTCCCTTCTGTACCTTCTTGTTAACGATTTCTGTAGTGGTCTGAGCTAGACTTGAACTCCTGGCCTAGATATAAGAGCCATTTCACTTTATTCTCATCTTAGCGAAAAGTGACACAACACACAGTTGATTACCTGTTTGCAAAAGTGGGCTTTTGACCCTGGTTACAATTTCAATTAGCGTTACTTCATTCCCAGTAGCAAAGATCAGCCCGTCCCTTCATTATCAATGCATAAAAAGATGACCCAGTTTGCTCCCAAGCTGAACACCAGCACCGTTATCTGTCCAAAGCACAAGACTCTTTTCTCATCTGTAACCTGCTTGGTTAGATGAACTGCCTTAAGCTATTGCTCAGATATTATTTTTTTTCTTTATGTCTGAAAAACAGTCACACTATTTTCAAGGAAGTCAAGGGCTTTTGAAGTGGAAATGGTACATTCTATCTAAATTTCCTGTACAGAAAGAATGAATTGTCAGGAATGGGAAATACGAGGCAACTACACCGTATGATTGCACAAAGCAACACATGATGAATATGCCAATACTTCATACGCTCTTGAGAAGGAAAAACAAGCAGTCTTGGCTTCACCAATCTGATAACTGATTCTGTATTTATGGGATTACATTTTTTGAGGGTGGAAATATGCTGTTTGAGAAGAAAGATCATAAAGTATGAATAGACACAGCCCATGCTAAAAAGAAATATTTTATTGGTTCTCTAGAATGGCTTTCCTTTACCTGGAACACAAGTTTACTTTTTTTTGGTAATGTGTCATATAGAGTACAGTTACATAATTTGAAGAAATATCGGTCTCTGGTGTGCAGTTACTGCTCTGTGTTCCCTTTATTGCGTCCTGCAGGACACACTATAACGCAGTCCTGCGTCATCTGAATCAGGTGTTAGCCATGTGTTGCAGACGTTCACAAAGTGTTGGGTAATACCTGCATTTTCTTGGGGGGCCAGCCCTACTCTGAAGGTGGGGAGCATCTTGCTCACTCTCTCTGGTGGGAGTAGGATTGAACTGGCACAGTGGCAGCAGTCACCACTCACAAACCAGTACTGTATCTGCGGCATCTTGGGCTGCTTAGCACAACAAAAATAGCTACTAGCTGTATTAGTGAATTTTGTTGCACACCTGTGATCACCCCTTCTGGCCCCTGCCCAGGGTCCTCTCTCTGAGCATCTTTGTGAAAACCTTAACTCCCTGAGAGTCTTCAAAGACCTGAAGAAAATTTTCCTCCATCTTTGAAGGAAAAACAAACCATAAATGGTTCCCATACTTTCCCTGGCTTGAGTGCAGTCAGCATTTAGTTCTGCATCAGCAATGGGTGGGAGGTTTAGCATCTCATGACTTGGCAGAACCAGCGATAGAAATAGAGCAAGAAATTTTGGATGAATAGTTTATTCACTGAAAAAGGCAATTTTGGGTGACTGGAACAACTTGTGAGTCCCTGCTGAATTAGGTGGATACTTTCAGATGGAATCTGAATAATGGAGGGAAGATGGGAGAGTTTCTTTCAGCATTTTTAGATCAAATATTTCTTGCTTGTTTCTTGTTTTACTTTGAAAATTGCTCACATTTCATTTAAAAATGGAATAAGAAGTAGATGTTTCTGAAAAAAAAAGAAAAAAGAGTTGAACAAAATATTTTGGTCCATTAAAAAAACCCCACGAGTTGTTTTATCAAAATAACTGGGAAAAGCATGTTGCATATTCACCAAATATTATCATTTTTTCATTCATCCAACACACAAACCAAATCAGTTATGTCATCATCTCGGAACAGGCATTTTACTCTGAGGGTAGTAGCTTTGTTCTTGAGTGGGACATTTGGGACTTGATTTTAACCCCATTTCACCTCAAAAGGAAAGGTGGCCACCAGCCAGGCTGATTGTTTTCCCAAGCCACCTAGCAACGCAGTAAGTGAGCTGATGAAGGACACCTACAACTTCCCCAGGACTCATTCACGAATGAACCATCTCCTATCAAAATCTGTCCCATATTTCAAGTGTTTATTGACCAGTAACAGAGTAGTAGCTTTGATTGTTTAACCTTTTTCATTGCAAAGTACATTATGGAAAGAATATGGACATTAAAGTCTTGAAGAGGCAAACATTTGCCACAGTCTGGAAGATGAAAGCTTTTGTTCTCATTCCCTACTCTGCAGAAGCAGCCCCCTTCAAGAGCAGGTCCCAAAGCCAGCTGTGATGGACAGTTGCTTTACTTGACCTCTCCTGAATACTTCATGAAGATTTCCATACCAGGCAAACAATTCCATTAATTTTAAACTTGGTGGAATCTAAACGCCACTTTCTGTTTTACGCTGTAACGTCCACTAAGTTAAAAAGTCTTGTTGACCTGACCCGTCAAGGTATTGCACAGTGACTATGAACCTTTAAAACTGCACAGTGTGAAGGATAAGTAGCTGGAAAGTGTTGCAACAACAGAATAGTATAAAATGACTTAGCTTTTAGAACTGGGAAAGTAATCTGCATTTTCTAATATGAATTTCTTTTAGAATGATGATATTTCATGGGGTGAAACACCTGGGTGAAAAGAAAGATGAAGAGTAAGAGGGAGACAAAAAGAAAATATTTCCCTATAATAGCAGCTGACAACATGTTCTTCGTTCAGAAACTTTTCTGCCTGGAAATTGTGATGAAACCAGGACTGGTCATTTCAGCCTCAGCTATATAAAGCTGATATATAAGAAAGAGCTATCAATTTCTTTATGAATTCAAGATTTGGAAAAAAAAAAATCCAGTAAGTTTTATGACAGTAGAATTTCGTGTAACTGCTTTGGTTTAAAAAAGAAAGTGAAATTTAATATAACATCAATGCCTTGTACTGGAAGGCAGTTTTACATAACTTTTGTTTCAGTTTTGATTTAAAATGTTACTTTGTTCTGTTTCACATTTCCAACCTGAAAAATTCTCTGAAACCTTTTTCCCCAAGAGATTCTTTTACTGCATAGGAGAAACTAATTTCAAATTGTAACATTGCCTGGTAGCTGAAAATCTTCTTCTTTAAAAGCAGTCTTGCTTGGAATGTGGTATTGTGCAAAAGGAGAGGCTTGGGGCTTCATATCACAAGTCAAAGATTTTTTTTTTCATGAGATCCTATCAACCAAAATAAGTGAATATATGTTTTTTGACACAGGCTTGCACCTTGCACTGCATATTGAAGTTATTTTCACAATGCAGAAGTCTGGGAGAGAACGGCTGTGTCTTTATTTCCATTTTACACCTGTTAAACAGAGTCAGAGAGTCAAAGCAGTTGTCTGGAGTCTCATGAGGCTGGTGCTGTAGCAGAAATAGAGGTCCACATTTGGATTGATTCACAAATGTCGACAAATGACAGCTGCTCAGCTGCAGGACCCATGACTATGTTTTTCCCTGGCTTGTCTCCACAAAAGCATGTTTCATTCTGGTGGTGACACATGGCAATATGCTGAAAGGTACCCAGAAGCTGTGAGAGGGTCACAGTGCTAAAATAAAAAGAGCTGTAAAAGTGGAAGGTTTAATCTTTACAAGACCATCGTTAATGGTGTAATCCTCCTTGGACTTTCATTTCCAGGAACTTCGCTTCATTGATGCTACAGCAGTGCTGTATAGAGCATAAACGGGTCTTTTATGTACATAGTGGGCATGGCCAAATGACAAATGAGGGAAATTATGAAAGGAAAGGAGTTGCTTTATCACATTCACTATGGTTAACCTTATCATACTTGGCTCTTGGTGCAGACAGGTCTCACTCCGAAAAAGTTCCCTCATTAGCTGGCCCTAAAACATTTACAGAGTGTCTGAATAATTGATATAATTTATGGTTTTATTGGTGGGAGCCATTAAATCCCCTCCTCCCAAACAACGTTAGAGATGTAGCTCTGCAACATGCAGTAAAAAATGGAGCAGCTATTTAAAGAAAGAAAAGGGCAAGAAAATCTTATTGTTCTTTCTGAACACCATAATGCTGAATGAGGCAGAGTTTCCAAACACCCACTCATAAAAGTGCTGGAACTTATGTTGGGCTTACAGACTTTTCAGAGGAATTTTTACAAGGTCTACCTTTGAAGAAAACAATCACCACTAATTTTTAATTTTATACTTGGGAGCTCGATAATGTCAAGTCTGCATTTGTAGTGTTACTGCAGATCTTGTGTTCTGTCCTGCATGTGAAATTGTGGGAAAAGTGGCAAATCCTCAGTAACAGTCTCTGTTACATAGGCTTGTGTGGGGTAACTTCTGTTATTCTGATCTATTCTATTTAGATTTACACCAAGATACTAGCTAACAGAGGCTTTATCTAACCAAAGTTGGCATATATCAAGCAGACATATATAGCAGAAATAGCCATCAAAACCCCCAGTCTTGGTGAAAAATGAGAAACTGCTATTTTTAGGGTACGGTTCATTTGACTGTAGTATAGATATCTACCTTCCACTTAGACGCATTTTGTCCTAAAAATGCTTATTTCTTACCATTAATTTAAAAAACCACATATACATAACATGTTTTAAGTTAGGTGAGAGGAAACCTTCTCCAAAAAAATCTGGGCCTATACTGACTTGTATAGTGACAGTAGTGACTATGGAGCATGGAACATGGATGTGGTAGTTAAGGAATCTAGGGATACAATATTCATTGATGAGTCCTTACCAAAGCAGGTGATATAGGCCTTTTAGCTGAGCAGACATACAAGTTTTTATGCTATGCTATGATCTGGGAAAAAAACCCACATATCTGGTAACTCTGTTTTTGATTTTGGTGGAAGAATCTCCCAAAGCAATGGATGTGCCTATGATATCACAAAGTTTCTCAGTTTCGCAGACCCCAGCTCCTATGAGCATGTCATTCAGCAATATTTTTAACTGAAAATTAGATGTGAAAGGTTCCTTGTACAGTGCAAAGGAAAAATAAGAACCTAGGAATTAGACACACACTAGACCCTGCAGAATGGAAAGTTTCCTGAGGAGTTTAGTGAGAAATGGCTGAGGAGCTCCTAGTAAAAAGCATTTAATTGACACATGAGACACTGCAGTAAGAAGCTACAGCATCTGGTAGGCAAGTGGTTATAGCACTCACCTGGAATGTGCAGATCAAATTCACGTCCTTTCTGTGCTCATCTCACTGAGGAAATTGTTAAAGCACCATGGAATACTCTGTGTTAGGGCCTTCTCAGTCCCTGCATGTGTTTGGGACGCAGAGACAGAGAATGACTTCATATTCCACTGCTTAAGATGTACATCTAGGAAGGGAAGACTGTGCTGCCAGTCCTCCAGCCAATGTATTTTTAAATGTTTTCATACAAGGTGGAACAGGTTCAGCAGGGGTGTTTGAGAGAGCTCCTCTTCAGATCAGTCTGCAATCTGGTAGATGTGACCATTTCCTAGTTGAAGGAAGACACAAGTTAAAGTCAGCTAAAGCAGGCAGAGACCCTAAAATCCACTGAAACTTTGCATTGTGCATGTTATAAATACCAAATTTTTGGTGTAAAATCTGGGCATTCACTTTATGACTTCTTTGGAAACGTGTTCCAGGTGAGGCCCTCCTAGGCTTGCTGTAGTAGATCTACATCATTTTCCATTCGTAGGGGTGGCTAGAAAAAAGTGTGCCTTCAGAAAATTGCGTGCTTTTTTATGCTTTTAGCAGCATAATTCTGTACATCATGAGATACATAGATAAAATTACATAAAGTGATTTGAAAACAAAGGGGTCAGCTTTCACTCATTGCAGGACTTTTCCATTTATTTAATTTTAATGTGTTGTTGGAAGCAATTGCTTTCTGTTTTCTCATTTAAAGCTGTGCCATAGTATGGCAATGGCTAAACAATAAAGCAAGCTACATACCTGCCAAGTATATCGTGATCCTCTGATACCAGCCCAGCAGGCTGGAGTTAAAATAATCCAGCTGGCTCAGCAATTGTGTGGATGCCATTTATGGCAGCACTGTATAAGTGGCAGGAAGGCTAACTCAGGGCTTCCTTTATTATTTTGCCCTGCATGCTTTATGCCCACTAGGACAGGATTTGCACCGTCAGAAATGCTGATTCTTGTGGCTTCATCTCCCTGCATTGTGCCATCTCTGGCAGCACAGTCCAGCTGTTTATGCATGTCTAATACGTTTCCTAAGGGCATTTGTAAAGGAAAACAAGCTGCCCCTTCAAGGAAGGTAACAAACAGTCTAAACTCAGCTGCATTTTACAGAAATTACAGTGACTTGATTCCTACTGCGCCTCAGCCTGTGGCACAGAGTATCTGGGACATTGTTGAGTTTTCACTGGGCTTCACAGCTGCTCAGTAAATATGCAACTTGTAAAATTTTTTTATGTGTGGGAGAGAGAAAGGCGTACCTGCTGTGTACCTAATTGAAAGGCACAGATTCATAGGGTCGCCTTAGCCTGCTAAATCCTCCTCTCCCATCTCAGCCTGTGCATGTTGTATTGTGGGCATTGCAGAGTGGAGCTGCACTATAGGCTCAGTGACTGAAATGTGTGTTCCCGTGATGCAGGCTGAATAACAGTACTTGGGTCCTCTAAAATGTCCTGCTCGGTGTTCAGGATCTGCAGGATGAAGCTCTGTATCCTTCATGCCATGCTTTAAATGCTAGTTCCTCTGCTCTTGTTGCTTGTTGGAGCACATCGTGCAATGTATTCCATTTGACGTTAACAAAAAATGTTCTACAGGCTTTGAAAAGGGATGCCATTCAAGCACATGGTAAATAGGAGCAAAATCTACTGAAACAGGTGTGCTTCCCTTCCTCAGGAAAAGGTAGCCGCGACCATAAGAGCAAGGTCATTTTGAATAGTGTGTGCAAAGGGTAGAGATGGAGCTTTCCAAGGTGGAGATCGGGTCTCCTAAACATTAGGGTGTTAGATGTACAACATATCCTTTTCTACTCTTTCTTCAGACCACTGTATGTTTTGACTGCATCAGAATGTTTGGCCTGCAGGGCATTATTCAGATGTTACATACCTTTGATTATAATTTTTCAGGGTTTGGGTATGATCCATTTTGCTTATCTTGATTCAGTTGTATGGTGGTGCCATTTGAGGTGACCTTCAGTATCTGAGACATCTCCAGAGGATTGGTTAGTATGATACTGCAGATTTCTGCTCTGCTGGATGTCATGGTTTAGCAAATGGAGGCTAGGTCCCTAATGTGGCTGTATGTGATACTTTATTTAGACAACTGAGAAAAAATCCCATGTGTCTATGCTTACTCAGTGGTTATAAGCTCCACTTTACAGACATGAAGATGAAGGAGCACTATTTGGGTGTTATTCATCTCATCCTAGAGAAGATGTCTAAAACGGTTCAGATGCATTGCATCCTAGAGATGCCTGTTCTTCCTTATTCCTTGATTTAGTTATATCAAAGTACGTTAGGCAACTAGCTCATGTGTATGTTGTAGACACTAAAAATCAGATTATTTTAATTCTGCCCTGGATGTAATACCTGATAAACAAAAGAGACAACCTGCTGTTGCCTAATCATAAGATCTCTGCTTAAGAACTGCAAGACTACAAAGAAAGGCAGAGACCAAATACAGCTATGGAGAACAACGTACCTTTGATATGCATAGTGCGTAGCTCATTAATTGGCTACTGGTTGGCCCAGTGTGGGTAAGATGATAAAAATCTTGTGAAATTGCAGGAATCTAATATATCTGATTTTACTGTGAACAAGTCAATTCAAATCAAAATAGGCTTTTAATAGAAAAGAGGCATCTGGTATTTGGGTATTTGTAGTAGATAATATCTATGAAGATTTATTTTTCTTACAGAGTTGTTGGATAAAGGTCAAGTAACTAGGATCTAATATTTAATTGGTAAAGTCATATCAACCCATAGGATACAGTAGCCTGAGTTTACTTAAAGGCTATGTGTACCAAACATAGCTAATCAATCAATACAATAATTGGTTCATAAAAGATGAAAAAGGTGATAATTATAAGCTTTATTGAGTTGTTTTTCACTAAGTATTGTATCATGCCCTGTGTCACAAATACGTATTCTTTCTGATAAGCTGTGACTGTGACTATAGGAGCACTTGCATTTTGTTAGATTAATTCTAAAGGCAGTAGCTCATAATTTGTGTATTCTTTGTGGGCACACACTTCTAATAATAGCTGGTTTATTTATTTGTTATAAGCCAATAAACTAACAAGCCAAAACACAAATCAAGAAGAACCCCATCTCATTGAACTGGAACTCATGTTGTGCAGAAAAGTGTTTATTTTTTCACATCAATATCTTCAGCTTATGAAGAAGTTTGAAAGATAACATGCTGTGTCCTATTTCTTTCTAGGTCTCCTATGTAAAAGCTATTGACATCTGGATGGCCGTGTGCCTTCTCTTTGTCTTTGCTGCATTACTGGAATATGCAGCAGTCAACTTTGTTTCACGGCAGCACAAGGAGTTTCTGAGGCTTCGAAGACGGCAAAGAAGACAAAACAAGGTACAGCTGCTCTTAACTTGGGGTGACTGAGTCCACCCTGTCAGCCCACTGATGTGCAGTTGATTTCTTATCTCAGTCCTGCTTGCCCTTGTAGCAGAGTCTCATTCTAAAGTTTCCTTTTGAGTGATTTACTCCTTGAGAAAGAGCTGATAACTGGCTGCTGAGTTTATTTGCCGTTTATGAAGTTATCAATAAATGTCAATAGATTGGTCATTGATTCCAAGAATTTTATTCTCTTCTTGCAATCGCTGAGGCAGATGTACCTTTACAAATACTGTGCTACTATGTGGCACCCACGGTTGCAAGCAATGACATAGATAAGAAGACCAAAAGTATTTCCTTGATGTCATCCAGATGTGCTGAGATCAGCACATGCCTGAGGCCTGTCTTTTCTAGTGCTACCCTAACTAGTCAGGTTAAAATGGGAGATTCCTTAGGGTAGCCCATTGCAGAGTGATTGGCACTTCTGCCCTCGCTTTTAAACCACCAGCAACTGGTGTCTTTCCCAGCTGAAACCAGGAAACATGGCCACTTTAAGCGCAGAGAAGGATTAGGAGAATTTCCTCTCTCGATTCTAGATACAACCTTCAAATTTTTAACAAAGGGCCTATTTGTGAGTGTCATTATCATGTCATTTTATGCCAGTGACTGAAATATAGAAGAGAGTCTTGTTTTTAACCTAGATGTCATACTAGAAATATTTTTAGGAAGCTTATCCGTCTTTCCCGATTTTTTCTTTGGTAAATGGAAAGATAGGAATAAATATTAAATTGAATTTTAGTCCAGTTATGATCATTGCCGCAATTATAAAGGCTTCGTCTTTCCTGTATCTATGTCACTGGTTTTTGGTATCAGTAGAAACATTTAGGTTTACCCTCTACATATGCATTTGCTAGGTGAAGTAAATATTTGCTTGAGCTGCACGAGTGCTTCAAGCCACAAATAATGGTTTCCTTTACAAGAGGGATGACAACAGTGGTACAGGGCATTTGTGTTTTGACAGGTACGTCTAATAAATGTCCTGTAGCTAATGTAATATTTGATGGATGCTCTGGGAAGCAATTCAGTGCTGTTCTCTGGTTTAATATTATTGTCAGGTGAATTGAGATTCCCGTTAAGATTAGATTACAGGAGAGAGAAGAGATGCTTGCCTGTCTGCAGGCATGCGTGCCAGAGGCACTGCCACTGGAAGCCTTTGTTTCCAAAACCAGCATGGCAGCAGCAGAAGCTGCTGTATGGGGTCTGTAATTTCAGTTTTGGATACAATGTCTGCTTTAGAGATGAACAAGTAGGCAAGAAGCCACCATCGGTAAGCAGTAGTATCCAGTGGCATCACTTAAAAATTAGGAGGTTTTGGTCCATGGAAGTGGTCATTCATCTGCTGTGGGAATGATTTTTCTGGTGACTATTAAACGAAAGTTATTTCAAAGCAAATCACCAGAAGACCTGTGTTTATCCTAAGCCAGCCAGTACACGGATTCTTTGCAAAATGGGTAATGGCCTAATTAAATACAAGGCAATATTCTGCTGGAGCAAGAGACACCCATTTGCACAGGCTTGCTTTCACTTTTCCCATGAATCTGGCTGCATGAATTTCAAAATAGGAAATAATGTCACTAAGGCCATCTCTTCAAGAGATGTTTTCTGCACCTCTTTACTTGAATTCGTCTCTCACGATTTTCTCAGTTTATTTTGCCTTGAAAGTGATTCACGTTGTTTTGCATGATGGTCTTCTCTAACTGAGCCATTCTTCTCTTTGCGTGTTGTGTATGTTTGTCATTGTGCTGCTGCTGTGCTATTCTCATTCTTGCTGCTGCTGTCTATGCTGACACTCTGGGGACAGGCACAGACTATGACTGTTGGGAATGAAAGCGTCGAGTCCGTGCGGCGCATGAATGGCTTGAGGAGCAAAGAGTCATCAGCTTACGGGACAGTGAATCAGATCGGCAATTCAAGTTTGAGGGTAAAACTGGAGTGAGAAAGAGAAAGCAAGAGAGAGTTTTAGTATGTGCAATGATGCCATAAATCAGCAAAGTGGATGATTTGGATGGCATCACTGGCAGTCTCTTGTATTCTCTTTGCTGAATGCCCCTGCAAAATACAAAGAACTGTCCCCAGCATGAACAGCAGTTTCATGTTGTACATTCTTGTAGCCCAACCGTATGCCTGCTTTTTCCCATGGTTGCTTGTGCCACTCCCATTCCAAACCTCCCAAGGAAAGTGCATGTATATTCAGTAGCCTGGTTCTGTATAAATGCAGGGTGAATGGGGGGGGGCAGGAGCATAGGAAATGCCTTGAGACAGTAAATCCCACTTTGTGTCATCTTTCAGATGAAAACAGTCCAACAAAATTTGGTATGTATAATGAAATGCATTTTTATTGGTATGGTATTTATTCCTGAACTGTCAACCTGCAGTGTTTCTCCTTGTGATGTCCTGAGTCCTGCTTAGTGGAGTATGAATAGCTATGAATGAAAAAAATGTATTTCATTGGTTTCTTTTTATTTGCTTGGAGAAGAGCCACGGGGCTGAAATCTTTTACACAGTGTAACGTGTAGCAGATCAGAAGCAATGTGATAGCAGCTGATAGATCCAGATTACGGGTGAGTTGTGGAGGTAATAAAATCAGTGATGGAGAGAGAAATGAGCTTAGTGTGCAGCTCACTGCTTAGTACTGGTGGCTGAGAAATGAAATGTATTCATTTAAATAAAATGGGACCAGGATTTAAATCTTTCAGGACCTGATTTCCCAGAACAAAAACATTGCTTGAGCAGCTTTTGAGCTGTAATGGGCCTCTGACTTTGATCAAGCTCTGTAAAGTTATGTGATTATAAGATGCAGATGATTCCAGTGGATTTTGTACACTGTAAAGGGAATTAGTAGCTTTCACAATCAAAGCAAAAAAAAAAAAAAGCAGTCAGGCAAAATTAAGATAGAGGGTTTACAATGCAATAAATTGTTCACTTTCAGAGCTACGATATCAAGTAGTAGAGCCTTCATTTCTGGATACTTTCCATTGTAGAAATAATCATATTTACATATATGCAAAACTGAACATAAAAAGAAAAAATTCAGGATCTCTCTAGAAGATATGACTAATATTACTATGCTGCCGCTGGAAAGCTGATGCCATACAACTACAAAACCACTCCAAGTAAGTACTCAGTGTTGCGTGTCTTACCAGTCACAAAGTGCAAGTGGTCCAGCTAAGTTTGTATAAGGCCCGGTTATCCTCTCTCTAAGGAAAGCTTGCAGAGACCTCTCTTCTGCTTTTGAATATTGTGTATTACATACACAGCCAGGGCAGTGCACGGAGGGGCCATGTCTCTGCAGTACTTTTGCTGCAGAACCCTAAGAGCTGGAGCCGCACTGGTGTTGCTTTCCCCTGGAGAACTCCCGCCACAGAAGTGATGTGCACTGGAGAGGTGAAGAGAGGAGACGTACCAAGACAGAGGTTTCTGGAGCAACGCTACCATAGCTGCAGCTCGGTACTTTCCTGCTCAAGAGAAGGAGGTTTGTGTGCAGAGGAGAACATAGCAACATAGCCTGTGGTGCCACAAGAATCCTCACAAGCAGGACACTTGACTTGCTGAGGTATTGCTCACTGGTTTATGGCGAATACGAATCTAAAAGTCGTAGTCAAGAGGCGACAGTGTCAAAGAAGGGTGATTGAATATTTATACTGCATCATTCAGTGCTAATCTGGGGGGAGAAAAAATAGGTGCTAAATTGCACCTGACCAGGATTTCTGGATTTAGTGGCTAGATTTACAAAACAAGAAAAATACTGTTCTCAGTTTTGTAAGCCTGTATCTCTGTCACTGCTCTCATTATTGCTTCTGCTGGGTCTTATTCTTCTTAGTGCTGCAACCCTCAGAGCATTGCATGAAAACACAAGATGCCTTAAGAGACCATCAGATCTCTTAAGCCAAAGATCAAACTGGTTAATATTTCTCTAGGAAAGTCTGGCTTGTATTTTTGATGGTCCAGAAATTGGATTTACAGCTGAAACATTGACCTGTGATTGTGTTAAAAAAGATTGCACTATCAGGACCTGTTGCCTTCTTCCATACAGAATAGATCCCTATATCCTCAGGTAATCAGTGCTTCAGCCTGTCTGCCTCCCCCACGCAGTTTCTGTTGGAGGAAGCATTCAATGCTTGTCCTAAAGATTTGTGTAGTCTTCCCACTCACGGTGTAGCAATATTTCACTGCTGAGAGAAATGGTTGCCTATTTATTGTATATCATGATACTACTGTTTGCACAGAGAGAGTACAGGCTGCAGAAGCCATGAGTCTGATGGTGCTGAGGATGTAGTTCAGTTTCACTATATTAAAATCTAAATTTGCATAGCGCCAGATCACCTGAAAGAAAAGAACTTATTTTTAAAATATGATTTATATTAATGAAACAAGATTTGCTTATTTTTCAAAATGATGGGTTTCCAGGGAGGCACAAGAACTCTGTTTACACAGGTTCAATCATCCCTTTTTGAAAACAGTTATTATTATTTTATATGATCAGTAGTCAAAAAGTGTCAAAGTACACTAGTATTCATACCATCATCTCAAAGATGACTTCCTAAATTATATGTGTGATGGTTACCATTGTGACCCAGAATAGGGGTTAAGTTTGGGACCGCTAGTGTTAAAAGCAATACTTTATAGCTTAAATGAGAAACTGTGCAGCTGGAGGCTGTGACAGATTTTAATCCCATGTGCAGGGAACAAAGAACAATACAAATAACAATGCTGCAGCCAGGGGGGTTCACATGCATGCAGATTAGCAAAGGGAGGCACAAATGGCGTTTTCAAATGAAAGAGCTGGGACTGAGACTAAGTGATTACAGCAGCAAAGCTTAACTCCACTAAGCAAAGATGGCAGCACCTGGTCAAGTGCTCCAGAGAACTGCTGGTCTCTGGATGGAGCTGCTGGTGGAGAGACGGGTACATCAAGTGCCCAAACAAAGTCACTGTGACTGTCAAGATAATATAGTATTTACATCTTTAAAAAGGAGAAGAGGTATGTGTTGAACAACACTGGTTTTCAGAGGCCATCTCTGACATTTTAATCATATCAAATCATACTGAAATCCCTCCATCAGACCCCCCAAACAAATTTCTAAGATTTTCTAGACTTGCCCATTGAAAAAAATCAGTGCCTTCAGCCTGACTTTGCCTTTAAAGACGCTTGGTAGTACTGTCCCCGGTGGAAATTTTTGCCTGCTAGCCCCCGTGTGCACCAGGCTCGGCGGGATGACGTGCACGCTTCGCCTTATGTAAGGTGCCGCATCATGTGAATAATGGAAGTGCTCAAGGAAAGCCCTTTTTGCTGAGCTATTTTTGGTACTCAGCGAGCGAGCTCAGGCACGCGAGTTTCATTGTGAAAAATAGGAATCCGAATCTGAATGGCTTTCTCTCTCACATCTTGCTTGCTTAACGGATTAAAGAGCACACGGCTTCTGCTGTAGACAAACGCCCTCAAGATATTGCGATTACTTTTCTTTCTCCAGGGCAATTGCATTAGCACTTTAATGTAACTGCGCAGAAAAAAATCCAGCAGAAGATAAACACACCAAAGTGATCATTTAGCTTGAAGTTGTAGTCCCCCAGATGACTGCACAGGACCAGTTAAATAACAGACACAATATATTTCAACATGTTGCCGTATCACCTCGTGACTTCATCTGAATGACCTTGTCTGTCTTTTTATTGTGAGCATGAATAGGCTAGGAATGGCCCTAGTTAACAGCAGTCAAAGTATCTTTATTGTTTATTAAATGGACTTACTACAGTGAGTTTAAACATTTAAATAAAAGCATAATTTCAAACAGGAAAAGCATCTGGATATAAACCCTTAGTCTAGCTCTAGGCACAAGTCTAAAGAGACACAGGAGTCCCCAGCCTCTAAGAAAAAAAGCAGTTCAGCCATGGGGGTGGTATCCGAGCAAAATCTGTCCAGGTGGGCAGACTAAACTTACTGGAAATGCAGATTTTCCAGTGAAAAGCAGCCACATACAAAGAAACAGTGGAAGAGAGAAATTGTTTTTTATAAGGGACTGTTTACAACTGTTGCGAAAGAGAAATGGAAGCTTTTCCCTCCCTTGTTGGAGGAGGGAAGGTAAAAAATGCAAAACAAGTGTCTGTGTTTCATGTGTTTTACAGCCTCAGACACCATAAGGTGATGGACTATATGGGGTGGACTTTTCACCCCAGAACAAGAAACGGAAGAGAAAAAGTGTACTTGCAGTTCAAGGGAGAGAACTCTGAAAACTAAATAAAAAATTAGGTACATTAAACATTCTGTAATCAAAGGCAGACTAATTTATGGAATATGTAATACCAGTTCCTGAGAAAGACCTCCAAATATCAAGTCCCAGGTACCTAAGCATTCATTTAAACTGGTAGAGTACAAGTGCTCAAGCTGAGGCAATGGAATCCAGGTATCAGAGCAGAGGCAAAGGCAGGAGAGGAAAATCAGGAGAACAAAATTCATAGTTCAGGGAAAAAAAAAAAAAAACAAAACAACAAACAAAACCCAAATTAAAAAAAAAGCCACCAAAACCAAACAAACCAAAAATTGAGGACAGGGAAAAAAATGCCTTGTCTAGAGGTGGTGGAAACCAGAGAAATGAAGCACTGATGGGGAGGCTGGTAAGGCTGCAGAATGGTGAATCTTTACATCCGCTGAAATGATCAGAGCGGTGCGACACACAGTACTCTGCGGGAGCAGGGGACAGAGAATCAAACCACAGGCACCAGGCACAGCACCAAAGCAGCAAGCAGGACATGATACAGTGTAATGACTCATGTTGGCCAGCTTGAAAATACTTTAGCAAATTACTCGACATTAAATAAGATAAGAACAGGACGTAAGCGTTGTTTAAAGGTGCTTCAGAGCAGTAATATTACAATATTTCAGATCTGGGACAACGAAATGACTGTATGCTGCGCTACCTGGGACAGGAAGGACTGGAAAATCCAGAAGGGGTACTTGATAAAGTTGGGCTTTTTTGTTTTCTCAGTAGTGTAATTTTGCTTTGGAAACTTCAAGTCCTCTCTTGTACCTACCCAGCACGCAGTGGCTGAAAGGATGAGCCCTGAACTGACAAACCTTGGGGACTGAAGTTTGCACTTCACTCAAGTGAAGTTTGTCCCGGTAGTTACTCATGAACAGCAGGAAACACGCCAGAAATGAAGTGTGCAGTTTTCCAGCTCATGAAAGGTGCTCTCCAGCTGCGTGCAAATGTCTCATTTTTTATTATACCTAGGGGAGAGCGCAAACTGAAAATAGGGCAGAGGAAGCTAGAAAGAGCCAGGAAACAGTGTTCTTATTTTTGATGCTTTAAAGCAACAAGAAGTAGCTTTTTCAAGAACCACCTGCCACAGCCACAAGCTTTTGCTTTCCAGATTATTTTAGAAAGTGGTGATTCTTTTGCTGGATATGTTCTGGCCCACCTTATTTCATGGAAGAAAAGGCAGTTAAATATGTGTTTCGTCATAAAAAAAAAAAGAAGAAAGGGGACTTCAGGAGGAGTGTTTTTAAACTACCCGTACCCAAGACTTCAGAAAGAGAGTGAAAAGCCATTGCTGTCCAAAGAGTTAGGCTTAGGCTGCACAAGAGGTCAAGGAAACAACTTTGCCCCAACGTTGTCTCCTTTTTTCTTTCCCTTTAGGTAGCGTATCTTTACTCTTTCTCTGCCCGGAGTCAGGACGCACTAAGGCCTTGGTCTCTGGGTTTCTCATTGCAGTGATGGTCAGGTCCTCTTTCCAATGAGGGGTGAAGGCACCTGGGAGGGGAAAAGTTTCTGATCTCTCATTGCCAGGGGTCCATCATGACACTTCTATCAGTTCTGAGTTCTGTCCCAGGCTTCCTTTTCAACAGCAGAGTATTTCAGCGTGAATAAATATAAATTAGTATTTCTGCAAGAGAATGAAAGGGTCGCGCAGTTAGAGTCAAGCATAATACAGGCTGAGAATACCAGCGCTGCTGTACCCGTGTATTTCTACCCTGACTTGCAACTGTGCTCGCCCTGTGCATCTCCAGAGCATAGTACACCAGTTGTATCAAATTACATGGTAAATTGGTGAGATGGGCAAGTGTTCAGTAGGAACCATGAAATGCATATTTACATCTGACCCAATTAATCCCGTTCTCCACAGGGGATAGAAGCTGCTATTTGAATGTAATTAATTGTGAAGCATTCTGTAATGATGTTGTCCAAATGACATTGTGCAAAACCAAATTGTATTAACTAGACTGTTGAAACCTCATGCTGTCTCAAGGTCTGAAAAACTTAATGGGTTCCAGTAAAAGCCAGTTTCTATAGCACTTTTTAAAAAGTGGTGTTGAAGCCTTTTGTTTCTCTATCTTTTTTCCAGAGGGAAAGCAACATTGTTTAGTCATTTCTGTTCAAGTTAGCAGACATTGCTTATGGCGAACTGATCAGTCAGAGCCTGATTCTGACACATTTAGTGTGATTTAATAATCACACGTTTATTTCACTTGATCCACTATTAGAACAAGTTGTTACTTACTGTAAATATGGATATCCATACTTGGGTATTTTGTTTGCTGCCTGTTTTTTTGAGGATTTCGTTGGGTTGGTTTGGTTTTCTTTTGTTTGGGGGTTTTGTTCTTTTTAATAACACTGATCTATCTCCTACAAGAGAAGTGTTTGGCCAATTGGGAATAGATGGATAGGTGGGGAAGGAGATTTTCTTTGCTACAACAGGAGGAGGGGACTAGGGATAGTTACACTAGAAGGAATAAACACCTTGAAGCCTCACTTATTCTGAGTGCTTGTGGTTGAGTCTTCCCAGAGTCTTCCCAAAGACCCATTTCAAGTTGGAAGCATCTGAAAACCCCTTGCGACACCCAGACACAGGTCACTAAAAATGTACCCACTCTGCTTTTGTGAGTGGACTCTCCTCATGGCATCTCAGAGCTGGCACAGTCCTGGCTCTTGCCACACAACACTCTACTACAGAAAGATCAGCGTCAAAAAGGACTTTTGGAAAGTTCAGTTTCCCAGTGTCTAGTTGAATATATCTGACGTACTGAGTGTGCCAGGGTGTTTTCAGCTCTTGGATAAACAGATTGGAAAGGTCAGAAAAGGCTACTGTGGTTGCCTAAACACGTAGGGTAACAGAAGACCAGAGTCCTACATGTGAATTTCTGCATTGAGCCTGTAACTTCTCTCTGAGCTATAGCATAGCTCTTCGAATCATTTAACTTCTAACCTCTGGACATAATTTCTCACACAGATACTGTACATGCATTGGTAGACAGACATATATAATCCACTTGCACAAGTGCAAGTTATTTTACCAAGGTGCTAAGGTTTTAATTTCTCTGTGATATCATGACAAGACTTCTAGGAGACATGAGGCCTTTGTTTTCACGCCTCACCTCACTCCCTCAAGCAGTTCTCCATGTAGTTTTCTGAGATAACTCTTTCTGCTAGTCATATGGAAGTGCTCTGCTGTGACTGACTCATTTTTCTTTTAAGCCTTTCCAAGCCTGCTGGTGGTAGAGACTTGCCTTCAGGTGCTCTGTAATCTTCATCTGTCAAAAGAATAACTAATTAAGGATGGAGATCACAAGTTCTGTTCATTAGATGATCTATCTGAGTTGCACAAATGTGAGATCTTGCATGCCATTCTAGGAAAGCAAGTTGTGCATTTCCTCTTCAGGACGTGAAGTCATACAGGTACCTGCAAGGAGCAGCCCTGTTACTCTAGTACAAACTTCCCAAGAAATTAATTTATCTGTTGCTTGTTAACTTATGCCACCTTTCTGTGTCACTTCCATGGAGGACTCACTTTTCTACTATGGTTTGTCTCTGCTGTCAAGTTAACAGGAAAGAGCTGTACAACAGATATTTCTGCAAAGAGCACAGGGGTTTACCGCATTCAATACCTTCAGGTTTTGCAAAGCAGTGTAGAATTGGACACAACATTTGCCCCATCTGCACAATTTTGGTCTCGTAGGCTTTTTCCTGTGCTGAGCATGGCAGGCAAGGGAAATTAGAGCAAGTATAATCAATTGTGATGCCACTAAAGGCTGGTGAAATAGATACAACTTGTGCATCACAGCATGCTCTTTTAGAACCTTTGGTATCTTCTGTCTGGTAGACGTACTGCAAGGTCCTAATATTCTTTTTTTTCACTGTTACATACCTGGATGAGTTAAGATGTATTTGCCTGGTCCCATGTGTTTCATTGCATGTGCAACGTGGGTGTTTGTACTCCGTAAGTACCCTGTCCTAACTTTGAAAGGTTGTGGTGGCCCTGACACTGTCATGGGACTTTCCATGTGAAACCTGGGGGACATTCTTGTGTTTGCAGGTATTTACACCAATGAGCAGGTACTCAGGTCTTCTGAAAATCACTTTGTGCTCTTGCTCAGTAATTTTCCAGCCCTATCAATAGACTACATAGGTATTTCCTACGTAGTGGCTTCCAGTGGCTCTTGTGGAAGACAATTACCATTCTTGTAAGTTTTGCAAGTTCTTGTCCCATTCTTTACAGAGGAACAGTGGGAAATTATGCAGCCATTCAACTGCAGTTTCCATATTAGACCATAATGTCAGCTAATTGTCCATCGGACAGGTCCCTCCTTGGACATTTGTGCATGTATGTGTGTGTGTCTAAGATGAAAAAGCAGAGGCGGCATAACATATTTTAGATATTATTCTCCCTACATTAGCTTTTTGCTGTGTTTTCCGCATAGGTCACTGTATTTTTTTTGTGCCTGTCTACCTAGTAATTGCCAGTTTCCCCTAGGCTCTCATACGCGGGTATGTCCTGCCATACTTGGGCTTCAGCTTTTCTGAATTTGTTAATTTTAGTTCTCTCTCTGAGCCTCTCACATTTGGGTACTGTTCTTCTCCCTCCAGGTAGCCTCACCAATATTTCTAGTAATGATTTCCCAGCAAATCTAATGAGGATTAGTTGCTTTTTGATTTGTTTGATACTTTCAAAATTATTGCTCTATCTAGCTTTTTTTTAATTACTTTTCAACCCTTTCCCTACCAAGTACAAGCTTAGTTGCTCTTCCTATCTGGTTTGCAAATCTGGTTTTTGGTTTTTCAGCTTAGTCAATGTGTTCTTCCTGTAGCATTTTTTTTTCAGCTTAACCGCTCTGACTAGCCATAGCCAAATTTGTTATCACAGACCCCATAAAACTGGATTCCTATCAGTTTTCTGAAAAAGAAGAGGGTGGAAATAAAAGATCTGTATTATATAAAAATATGCTTGTGAACAATTATTTTAGTAATGCCTACAGAAAGGTATAATATAATAATTCTATAATAATAGATTCTTGTTTTCAGGTTTACATCTTAGGTAGGTAAAATTAACTTGTCACCTGTTTCAGCTAACCATGCTGCATTATAGTCAGAAGGCAAAGACACTTGGTAGGAACATTTCTTCTGGTCATTATCCAAACTTAGAAGTTAAATAGCCAGTGTAGCTTTGAAATTCATGGGGGAGCTATTCAGGAACCAGCTGCATCTCTTTGCTGTGGAGAGCTCCATCTGGAGATGATGAAGGTGGCTGTCCCGTGTTAGGCCAGGGCTCTGTCTGGTGCAGGACACTCTCTGTGACAGCGATATGTCCTTGATGCACTCTCCTGGGCTCCAGGACTTTGCAGCTCAAGGACTTTCTAAGCCAGAGGTGGTATTTTTGTGATGAGCAGCCCTTACTATTTATGGATAGAGCAGTCAGTTCAATGTGATGATTTATGAATTATTAAAACACTTTTCTTAAACTTGCTATGAGTTCTTCATATTAGCTCCTCAGCGTTTGTGGGACTAGGAGTACATATGGCCACTGGTGCTGCCAGGAATGCACGTTGGGAGTGAGAAGGGTGCTGGAAGTGGAGGAAGAACTTGTACAAGGTTAATCAAGAAACAGAAATAACCAAAGCTATGTATCAGATGAAAGCAAACAGGATGACTGATGGTTTTCTAAATTGTAATGTGTATTCACATGGTTCAGTCGGTATTTGTCATGAACAACGTAATACTGAGTTCAGTGACTGTGGCTGGAAGGAGAGCAGGGTTGAAAGAGGAAGAGGAGAGTTAGTTACACTAGGTTTTTTCCTGAGGTATTTCTCTTACATTTACATGAACAAGAGCAGGAATAAATTTAGCGTATTTAAAGACTTTGCATAACCGACTTCATCCTGCCATTTCACATTTCTCAGGTTGTGTCTGGGGGTCTTTAGTCTATGCAAGCAAGGAATTAAAAACAATGGAGGAAAGTAAGAGTATTTGCTCCCATAATTAAAAAAAAAAAAGGTATCATGAAGCACTGAGTCAGTGCTGCTGTTCCAAATCTTCACCTTTCACGTCAACTTCAGATCTTACATAAAAGCAATTGATTAGCTAACTGTTGCAGTTCTTTTTTAAAATGTCTTTGAGCTCTGCCATTTTGTTCCTTATTTTGGAGATGTCCTAGATTTGTCTGTCATGAACTTCAGTGGAGTCAGTTCTGTATTTTTTGCTAATGGATTGGTCTTTTATTATTCTGCCCTTATTGTTATCTGTGCTGAATGTTCATACAGTAGAGATATAAGCTGCGCTTTTTCATAGGCACCAAACAAGCGTGTGAGGAAAGAGTAATAACAAGTCCAAAGAGGGTAGCTTTTTGCAGGCACACAAAATGTCTTGCTCCCTAGCTGCAAATAGTCTTTTTTTTCAAGTTTGCACAAAAGATGTTTTTCCCCAAATACACGACAGCTCTTTTAAGATGCTCTGGTGCTGTATGCTCCTGGTTCTGCTATTACTTCTAGATGCTGAGGATGCCTGTTTGTGCTGTCTGTCTCTTATTTGCTCTTTGATCTTTGTTTACTTTCCCTTGTGGCTTATCTTGTGTTATTTTGTTGTAAAAATAATCTATTTGAATTTTGCTTTATGACATGTGAAGACTGATGGTTTTGTCACTCTTCTTTGTTCCGTTACTGCTTTTCCCTTTCTTTGGTGAGTTATCTTGTGGGTATTTGCGTAGCTGGGGTTGAATAAGAGTCTTATATCATGACAATGGATTTTTTTTCATCAGATGCTGTGTTTGAACCTAATAGCTGTTATTTCCTGAATATTTTTCAACCCCTACATGAGACTAATAGATGGCTTTATTGCATGTGGCATCCCAGACAGTGTTCTCTGAGTCTCACATTTTTTCTGTCACTGCTATTCATTCCTTGCTGCCTCACGTGACTCTTGTGAGTCTGTCAAATATTTACCTCCGTCAGCTATGAAAAGAGAACCTAGCTCTTCTGGAGAACCCGGTTCTCCTTATTCATCAGAAGGGAGATAGAAAGGTACTTTGGGGCGTACCACACCTTATCTGTTGCGTGAGCTGCGGGCTGCCTTAGCCCAAGGCAGATGCCTGTATCAAAGCACTGTATCCTGGGGGTACAGGGGTGCCCAAGGGGTGATCAGCATGCCATAGTGGGAGGTGAATTTTGACCTTTCTTCTCCCACAAGTCCATCCCTCTGCCTTCCGTAACACAGTGAAGATTAGGCATTGGTACCAAATACATAGGAATCTGGGGATCTCTTCTGCTGGCAGCTTTCGAAGCTTCAAAGCAAAGAGGCTTAGACTTTAGCCTCTTTGCATATTTAAAGTGTTACAACACAGAGAAAGCTGTTTGGCCTGGGCAGTTATAGATTTCTATTCTGTTCTTCAATCTACAAACACAGAATCATAGAACGACAGGGAACAGGACCAGAAGAGCCCTTGAGAGCCAGCTGGCAGAGCTGGCACCAGGCAGTATGCTGGGAGATTTACAGTTACTGAAAATATTAATCAGTACTCTTAAACAGTTTCTTCTGTAATGTGCCCAATATATCAGGAGTGAGTTTAAGAGAGATTTGAGAGGGATTGCTCCTCAGGGAGACTGTGAGCTGAATTATATCTCTTTGTGGACGTGCTGACCTGCAGTTGAGTATTTCTGATTTACACCCTGTAATTCTTCTTGACTTGCAAGTACTCCTGGAACAAAGGTCAGTAAAAAAGTCTCTGAACAATTATTTACCATTCCGGACAGGAATAGCAATAGGCTCTTTCTATCCTAAGGCTCTTTGGTCCCCCTTCTTTCTGCAACAGCACAGGGTACAGCTGCAGATAGGCTGCTGAAATACAGCTACACAAGTTTGTATTTTGTAACTCGTGCCAATCTCCTGCTGAGCTGTCTGCTTTCTGAGTCTGTGCTCTCATCCTGTCTTAGCACTGAGAACTGCCCTTCACCCTCTAGCCCCTTTTAGAGCTTACTCCTAATTTTAACTTCTGTCTGGATTGAAGAAACAATTTGTCAACACATAGATGAGGAGCCAGGATTAATCCGATACTTATTTTGACAGTGATATAGAAGCCATAAGTGCACGATGCAGTCTAAAAACAACCTGCCTGAGCAATTAGCTCAGCAATCAAACATTTAAGAAACAGTGGCAAAAGAGCAGAGCTACAGATTAAGACGCACGTTGATTTTATTTATTTAATAGAAAAGCATGCAGAATTTTAATTACGGTCGGGAGCTTTTACGTTTATTGCAAGTACTCTTGTGGGTTGCTAATGTGGCAGCGGTGGTTTGACAAGGAAGAACCACACAAGGCAAGATTTGAAAACTGGCAGGCAGGAATACAGCAACTATTTCATTTTGGGCCCTGCAAGAGAACATACATCTGAAATGAATATGTGACAAGTGGGGAGTATTGGATTTCTGTGTGAGGAGTTGACAATTCAGACAAACAGCAGCCATATATTCTCTGTGATGGCAAAAAGATCACACCATTTATAACCTTTCAAGCAACAGGAAAACTGAATGCAACATCATCTTATAATGAGCTAAGAGGGAACTGTCTGGTTTTTTTTTTCTTTTTTTTTTTTTTTTTTTTCTCCCTGGTTATATATAGCTGTTAGAGAGGGCCCTGCTGAGCAGAAAATGGAGCATATGATCCAGGCCAGTCCAGTGAGTCAATTTACTGACTAATACTGTAGATTATCATGTCAAATATATAGCACCAGCAGTATGAACAATAATGAAGCCTAGTTTATTTCTTTCTTGTAAATTGAAAAGAAGATGTGATTGGAATTGTCACACCTTGGATATATGAGCCAGATTCTCTTAATCATCCAAAACAAATTGCCTTATTCTTTACATTGACATTTATTTTAGGAACTGTTCCAAGACTGGCAAGCTGAAAGCATCTATTTAAATGTGTCAAACATGTTTAAAATATCCTCTAGACAGCTGTCCCCTCAGGTGGTGGTTCAATGGTCTTGTGCTTTGAAATACCTGCTCCCCTCAGACCCAAAGAAGGGGTAATTCAGCCTTTCATCCTATGGGGAGAAATCGTTCAGTGCAGCGTCATGCAGATACGCTGCAAATGAGCTCCAGGATCATCAGTAAACCACCCAGCCTTGAAGCCAACATGGCACAAGACTCATAGAAACTCCAGACGACCATTGAAAGGAACCTTCCATTGCCTGGTTTCAGAGTGTCAGTGACCAAGCGTGATGGGTGGGGTGTTGCCAGTTTTTTCCATGAATCTTCCTCCATTACTTTTGTTTTCTTTCCAAATTACAGGGAGAACATATCCATGTGTTTTGTTGATTTGTTTATGGCCTTGATCAGTAAAGTAGTATTTCCTGTAGTGTCAAATTGAACACCACCTGAAGAGAAGATACAGTTAGCAATTTGGTAAAATTTCCACTCCATACAGAAAGGTTTAATTTTCATTTAGCTGTACAATACAATACCGAGGTTGTATTGGTGTCCAAGCTCCAGGTGAACAGGAGAGGTTTGGAACTAGGTGAACATGAGAGGTTTTGAACACATCTTCTATGAGGACAGACTGAGAGAGTTGGGGTTGTTCAGCCTGGAGAGAAGAAGGGGGCTTATAAGAAAGATGGGGACACTTTAGTAGGACCTGTTATGATAGGACGAGTAGTGGTTTTAAACTACAGGATGGTAGATTTAGACTAGATATAAGGAAGAAATTTTTTATGCTGAGGATGGTGAAACACTGGCACAGGTTGCTCAGGGAGGTAGTAGATGCCCCATCCCTGGACACATTCAAGCTCTGAGCAACCTGATCTTGTTGAAGATGTCCCTGCTCATTGCAGGGGGTTGGACTAGATGACCTGTAAAGGTCCCTTCCAACCAAAACTATTCTATGATTCTATGAAAGTCTGATCACCTTTCTATGTGTCAAAATTCTAACCAGATCTCAATGAGCAAAAATGTAGGGAAATAACATTTGAATTGCAAGTCACTGCTATTCCTTCAGGGATAAAAAGAGTACATAATCAATGTTATTGATTTCTAACCTCCTTCCTCTAAGAACAGAGATGAGAGTAATTGGAGAAACATTTACTAACTGTTTGCTAAAGATAAGTCACAAAGCCCAAATATTGCTTATCTTTTAAGTGTAGTTTCCTCAAGGTAGTGTGTAAACTAATATAGAAACTAGCATAGTGTTATAAATCTAGCGCGTGTAAGGAAAAGCAGATGGTACTGCTGTGATTGCACATCATTGGAGTATTCCAGAGCATGCCAAATCTTCACTCTATTACTATTTGCATATACTACCATGTTACTCAGTTTTCAGTAGACTAGAACATGTATACTATGTGCAAACAACAACTTTTTTTTTTTTCTTTTTTTTTGGCCGAGCTTTAAAGTTAGAATAGAAGTAAAATGCCACTTGCTGGCTTTGCAGCACTCATTGTGTTCATTTTCCAAAGCCTCCAAATGGTTCGTGTTGTATGCTCTGGGTCAGAGCAAAGGCACAGACTCCTTGTGGGCAAACACACTTGGCCATCTTGCTTTCCATGCCAGCAATGGGGAATGCCGTATGTCATGAAGAGTAGTACAAATGAGAAGCGATACATTTCAAAAGGTTTTGTGGTACTGGAAACCCTCTGAGCAATTAGGAGCTCTGTGGATATCCAAAAGTGGAAGGTTTTCATTTAAAAAAAAAACCCAACTATTTCCTGGTTATTCTTAAAAGGTAGAATAACACCTCTTAGTTCAGAGGTGGTCTTGGCAAGGTGCAGAACTGGGAACTAGTGAGGCAAAACCTGAGGTATAAAAATGTAGGAAAGGGGTCAAGAAGAAAAGAGACAGGTGCAGAAGGGAGGAGAATAGGAAGCAAAAGCGTCAAGAGTGACTATTGAATACCATTTCCTTAATCAATTTTCTTGTGTTTCACATGAGTGATTTTAAGACCCCATTCATGTTTCCACGTCAGAGTACAAAAAAATCAGGTTAATGCCCACTCATTGTAAATACACAAAGTGTGTGATATCCTATTGTGCTATCCTATTTAGGCTGCCCCCAAATCCATTGTGTTGTTTCATCCTGGTAGAGCACACCTGCCTGGTACTCCTGAGGCTGTTGGGGGTCCAATGAAGTAGAAACCTGCGCTGTCAGGTCTCCCTTCATCTCAGGAGGGCTCTTGCACTGCTTCATTCTCTGCGAATAGGCATATTTTCTGAATATGATCCTTCCCCAGGTGTTATCCCCTCACAGAAGTAGGACCTTAAGGTCCGCTAATTCTAGGCCCTCAAAGTGAGTCCTGACCTCCTCAGTACACCAAAGGCCAGGCTTCTCCAGAGCTCCAGCACTACAAACACTGATTTAGAATTGCTCCATGGCACACAAAAGATGAAGCATACAACATGCACATTTCAGGAAGTCTGCTGGCATAGTGACTCTTTATTTTGGTGTTATTCTTATACTCTCTCCTCTAGATAAATTAATTGGACATTACGTCTCCCATTTTCCTTGATATTCTTGAGCAAGACTGGAGTTCAGATGACCATCCAAAATTCTCTCTCAAGAATACCTCTTCCACTGCTATAGCCATGCTTCCGTGTTTCATCTACCTGTACCTCTCAGGACTGACTTTTCACATATACTATTAAATCCACTGTTTCAGGTTATCCTTTAATCAGTTTTGCCAAGTAATAAAAGTCCACCACCAGGCGATCTGTTGCTTAGATACTGGCCTGGGCAGATGGTCTTCCTGGAGAGGTGCCAGCACCCCACCACAGAGCCTGTTCGTGGGCAGAGAGGATTGGGAAGGTTTAATGATCCTTGCCCATGTGTTCTGTATCCCTGCTCCGCAGAACTGCGTTCCCATCTGAAGGGGAAAAACTAGCAAAAAAGTTAGCATTTTGAGAAGTTATTAAAAATGGAGTTTGCAATTTGCTAAATGCTCTGGAGAGAGCTCCTAATCCTAAACTGGACTACAAAAATTTTCACTAGGTGGGCTTCCCACTAACAAATGCCTTTAGGGAATATAAAAGGCATTAGATTACTAAATTCAGTAGATGCCCACATGTATATGTATGTACACATATCTACATGTGTGGGGGCATACAGACTGTGTCAGTGTGTATAAGTACGTGTGTGCAAGTAATGCAGTAAAAGAAAAACTATCAAATCCATTTAAATGAAATCTTATTTCATTTCTGTCGTATGCATGCTTACAATGACCTTGTAGGATTTGTGGATTTATTACTTACCAGATGAGAAAAAAAAAAAACAAAACCAACAATTCTGTGTAAAGATTACAGTATCAAGTTGCTATAGCATTGAGTGCCATTGATTTTTGCCTCATGATGAATGTTTATTTTCCTGTGAATAAATAACATCAGAGCTTTATAGAGCAACCCTCATAGAAGCAAATCAAAATGAAAATACAGAAGTCTATTTGTGTGGTAAATTTCTAATACAGTCAAACAGCCAAGATGTTTCTAAGATGCAACAATTTAATTTTAGAAACAAGCTTGAAGTGCAGATAGCTGGCAAATACTTTGCTTAACCCAATCACGCTATGTAAAAACAGCTAGAGAAATCCAGATTGAGATCTTGGCTAACAACACGAATGAAATGATATGCAAAACCAGAAAGGATAATTTGTGTAATAGAAGATAAGAAAAGAAAACCCATCCCAACACATTATTTATTGGAAGTCTGGTATTAAGAACTGATAACTGGAAAAGGAGGGCGTTTATTTATCAGTTGGCTTGTCTTCCCAAGAAAAAAAAAAAAAACCCACAAAACTTATAAAATTTGCATGTGAACACTTTAAGATTATTCAGATATTCTTGAGTATTTTTAGCTACAGAATTTAAATTATTAATATAATTTGCAATATTTAATTCGTTTTGTGCAGTATTTGCATAAATTAAAGGCATGAAGTCTGAATGAGAAAGCTCTGGTAATCTCCCTCTGTGTTTGTTGGGGTTTGTTCTGGGTGTTTGTTGTAGCAAATGGCTTGAAGGAGAGAATCCAGCAACAGAGAGGAAAAAAGCCTGTTCCTTCCTCTTCTCCTTCCTCTTCCCCTTCCCCTTTGTCTTCCTTTTCCATGCACCAAGTGGGAGACAGCCACTGCCCAGCGAGGGGCGGGGATGCCACAGGTCCCAGCGCTTCGTCCCCAGCCCTGGCCCAGGTAGGGAGGATGGTGTCCACTGTCTCTGGCCTGCCATGGGCTGGGCTGTGGATTGTCCCCAAAAATTGGGGGACCTGAGGGAATCAAAACATGAACCTGAAAAAAATGCCCAGCAATACAGTGTTCTAGAGGGTAATCTGCACGAATCAAATCACGAGTGCCATTTGTGGGCCCTGTATGCACATATACACTTATTCTTTTTTCTTTTTTTTTTTTCATTTTTTTACGGTTTAATAAATGAGGTACTCTGAGATGCCACAGCCAGGGCACAGGGGTGCTCTAATAAAGTGATCTAAGATGATTACAGATGAGACAGAGACCAGTGAGATGTTTCCCAAAGGTGCATTAAAAATGTTCTTCCCCAAATATTTAAATCTGCTTGGAGAAAAGCACCAGAGAACCTGATGAGAAAAAGCCAGGGGGTGGGGGGGGGGAGTGTACTCAGATGGCCCCATCCATGACTGGGGGCTGTGAACTCGACTGCTCCATGTGCTGCGGTGGCAGGTTCCCCAAGCCAGGGCAGCGTGTGCCCTCGTCCCAGGAAGGGACTTGCCGGGCAGCGTTGGTCCTGCAGCAGGTTTCAGGGCAGGAGAACGTTGAATTCTGAAGCTGGAGCTTGAATGCTGCCAACAGGAGGCAGATGAGAGATTCTGCTTGTGCCCCACCTCATCTCTCCTGGGACAGATGTTTTGCAGAGACCAAGAGAAAGAGAGAAAGGTGACTTTTAGGAATGTTTTCCTTGGTGTTTTAGGCTTTTGAGGTTCTAAAATTTCAGAAAATATAGTCTTGCTTTACATTATTTTTGCTTTTGTGCGCCCATTAAACATTATTCCACATTCTAGCTCAAATAGTCACATATTTAAACACTAGCTTTGCAGTTTGCTCAGCCTTGCATGCAGACAGCAAGAGCAGAAATTAGTTGCCCTGTCTCCGACAGATTTCTGGTCAGAGCAGATTATCCTTCAAATCTAGGTCATTAACTTGTATTTGTCTGATGTAAAACAGACTCAAGTGCCGTTCCCACTGATAAACTGGCCAACCTCTGCTTCCATCGGAGAGAGACTGACAGAAGAGTTATCCAAGAGCAGTCAAGTCTCCAGACTTCACTGTCCTGAGAGGATTTAATATCTAGGCAGATGATGTCTAAAGGCCACTCACATATCACCTGGCCTGGATATTTTAAGGCATTACCTTCATTTAAAACAAAGGGCAACCAAGATACTGTGTCAGGAACAGATGCTGTGCAAAACAGCAGCTCATCTTGTTATCCCTCCCTCCATAAAATTAAAATATTAATTATATTATATATAAAACATGAAGTTGAGTAAGAAATTTACATTAACTGAGTTTGCAGAACTGAGAGAAGAAAGCCTTGTTTTACTAAAGGAAAAGGAAAATCTTTTTATTTTGGTAGCAAACTGATCACCCATACTGAATGTATAATCTTTATTATTAAAGTAATCCTTGAAAAATTTAGATTCCACTTAAAGACATTTCAAGCCAGGAAAATATTTTTGCTCCACAACATGTTTAAATGATGTTACTCTTTCAGTTGGATAATGTTCAATTCCTACTAGAAGAGGGCAAAGCCACATTAACTACCATTTCATTATTGTATTAACAACAGTTCACTTGCTGTTCTTACAGAATGAGTAAGTAAATCACTCATGCTTCAGAGATTCTTCTGCTGTTTATTGGAGATAGGAGGTATTATTAAATATAGCTTTCTAAAACAAACCTGTATTTGTCCACTGGAAACCCTTACTGAAGACAACAATGACCAATTTCTCTTCCATTAATTAAAATGTCGCTGCTATTTATAATCCAAGGTCTGTTTTACTTAGATTTTGTAAGACGTGTGTGTCCAAACGAGAGAAAAAACAAACTTCAGTGAGGAAGAAAATTGGTGTTAAGAGAGGTAGAAAAGGGGTGAACGCCACTATCGCACACAGGATGGTTGTTCTTGATGGAGCAACATCACGCAGTAGGATCGGTCAGGGGCTGCTTATGTTTTTGATGAAACACCTTGGTGAATATTTAGAAAAAAACAATACTTAGGCAAAATTCTGGTAAGTGTTTGAGCTATACTTTGGGCAGGATTGAGGTGAGAAACTGGCAATTTTACACTCAAACCAACAATTTCACATCACCTTCTGCTCCTCTGAAGCCTGGATTAAGGAGGAGTGGGAATGGCATCTGGCATAGATGAGCTGAGATCCAGGGATCTTCAGGGTAGAACAAATCAGAGAAGTCCGTTAGTGACTCTTTATTGCCAAAGGCCACCAGAGCTTGCTCCAACTTCACTTTTTCCTCCCGTCTAAAGAACCAGAATATGTATGTTTTCTATGTAATAGTCATCTCTTTCTGCATCAACAGGATTTAGGTTCAGGGCAGAACTATGTGAAGAGAAAAAAAATATGCTCAAGGTACTAAAACCTAGTGGAAACACAGGACATTTCAACATTATCTCCAGCTGCCAACATATTATCAAGGAGTGGAAGACCTGAATTCCCATAGGACATGCCATATTTGACGCAAGGGAAAGACCTCTGTTCCAGGGTCCTTTCTCCAGCAGTGGTCTGGCATGGATATGACACAAATTGTATTTAAAAGCTCCAAGACAAGTGATAAAGGACTTTTCTATCTTCTGAAAATAATCAACCAAGGGTTCACTTCTGCATGTATTAGGTTGCAATTTCAATAGCTGCACGTGAACCTATTAATCTATGCCATTGTGCTATTTTCATCCTCTGAAATATTCTTGCACAATGATTTATATCTGCAAATGAAAGATAACTTCCTTTTAGTTCTTCCTTTCTCCCTCATAGTGTCATTGTGTTTTATCCTATTTCCTTCCTTGAAAAAAAAACAAACCAAAACAAAACAAAACCAAAAAACACCATAACCCGCTCCCTTTCCTTCCATTTATTAACATTCACTGTGATTTTATGACCATCTATGTAGGTATCATCTACATGGGAATTCTCCAAACTCCCATCTGGGAAAGAACCAATTTTGAGCCCATTACTGCCTAGGTGTAATTAAGGTTATCTTTTACAATGTGCTTTACCTTGCACTTATCAATCCTGTATTTCACTTACTGCCATGTTGTTACTGAGTCATTCAACATTTAGAAATCCTTCTGGGAAGCCTGCCTTAGAATTGCCTGCTTTGAATAGGCTGTTTCACCTGTGTACCTTCCCTTGGGAACCTTCGTCCCAGCTCGTTTATAAATCTCTTCCTTGTTACTGGTTCTTGCACAGATTCTTGGGAACGCCTCCAGCAAATCCCTCAGTTGTGAAATCGATCTTTTACTCCATTACTGCCTTTTAAACAATTAATATATGAAAGGACCTCCCCTCTCATCTCCTGACGGTTTAGCTTTGTGAGAGCCTTCTGTGGGGAACCAAAGAGGATTTGAAAGTCCAAGCATGTTTCTCAGCTGAACCACCTCCATCCACATATTCAGTGGCTCCTGAGAACGGAAACCACGTGAGCACGACTGTCTTTACATAATTCACAGTGTGCTTTTGCAAAGTACTGAGAGATGGGAGGTGTCTCAATCATAAAGATGATTTAGGAATGAAGTCTCCAAAGCTATTTTGGTATCTAATTCCTATTGACTGCATTTTGCATTCAAGTCTGAATTTATTGTGGTTTTCTAACTTTGTGCTTATGAATGCCAAAAGGAAAATTTCCCTGATGTTCTCTACCCTATACCTAAAATTAATCTCCTATGTCCTTGAAATTTAATTAAACCAGATAGTCTTTTAAATCGTTTGCCCACCATATGTTGGAAAAAGAGTAGCAAAATTAAACGAATAAATCACATCAGAGAGTAAATGAAATAACACTGTTTGAAGCCAGCCTCTCTCACATTTTCCTCATTGTTAAAACTGAGTCAATGTTGACAATAAGCATTAAGAAGTGGTCAGGACAAAGCACTTCAGAATGCATTGTACAGAAAGCTGTGCATGGAATGGACTGTGGTGAACGGACTTAGGTTTTCTAAAGTGTTTTTCCCATTCCTGATGATTGCTTTGGTGTGAAATTGGCGGTATGAATTAAATTCTAGAACTGATGGAGTAGAAATAAAAGCTTTACAAAGATGGAAGATGAAGAAAGAAAACCATGTCAGAAATATAACCCCCCTGATTTACATGTTGCCTACTGTAAAGCTAAGTCAAGATAATTTAATTTCATTACTTTCTAAAGCACAGAAAATTATGAAATTCATAAAGGGAAATTAAAAATTGAGGAAAAAATGTATTTCATTTGATGAAAATTGTTTATAGCCAACACCTAAGCATGTTCAGTAGGACACTATAAGATAATACACATAAACCTGTTGTTGAAAAAGCGTCTGTAGAACATTTGCCCAAATCTCAGGAAATGTAATTAGTTTTCAAAGGATAACTCTTCTAAATACTCAGGAGCGTGAACCATCAAAAACCATCAAAAGAACACTTTCATCTTACTGTTATTTCTTTTCTGTTTCTCATTCTAGCTTGTGACCCTTTTCCCCGTGTCTTTATCAAGGACAGATTGAGTTATGACTACGTATTAGGCAAGACTAACTTTACCTCCCTTTAGAAGGATAAAGTCAATGACTTCAATGCTAGTGCCACTCCAGCTGATGTCCAGTGGCTTCCAGCTGCTCTTTGATTTTGGTTTTAAAATCTGGAAAAACATAAATAGCCTGGGATTTAAGGAAGTGAGATCATGTCTGGTTTAAAATGAATGCGAGTTTTATGGGTAATCTGATTAAAATAATGATAGAAATGTTTGCAAAGTCATTTGCACTATTTTACCAGTGACTAAGCTGGTGAACAGCACAGATTGACGACTATCTTTGGATGAGTCTCCATGGTAGGGTATGTCCGATGGTATGAACTGAATATGACCTTGAGACTGAAGAGTGACTCTACAACCACATCAGAGGGTTCCCTAGGTAGGAGGCCCAGTAATTCACCAGACCTCTGGGTTAAAGGAAGACATATCCACTATTTCAAGAGAAGGCGCTTGAGGTCAGTTCTTCATCTCACGTATTGAAACATGAAAAGAAAAGGGTTCTCTTTGTTAAAGGATCTAAATTTGGTTTTCTTCCTCTGTGACTATTCCCCAAAATCCTTTATATGTAACAGATTGTTGGAAAATCATCTGAAATGTCAACTTGTAGCTTTGCCATGAGATTATGGTGGTTTAGAGACAACTTTTTTAACTACCTCCATCCTGCTAAAGCAAATCACATTGGGGATTTTATTGTTGCTGAGGCCAGCTATCACCACATGGCTCATGACCACAGTACATAGTGTTAGTCCCCAGTGGAGCAGATTCATCTCGGAGAAAGCTTGTTGGTGTGGTCCACACCAGAGTGAGTTAATCCACAAGCAGCCTGGACAGTGAAGTTCCAGCACTTGGGTCAACCCCCAGCTAGCTTCAACAGCGGGGAGGAAGTCTTTCTGTCCCTGCTGTGTCATTTTGGGTGGAACCAGTTTAAGGGCTCAGGGGGCCAAAGGGACACATGCCCGACTGCAGTCTCACGGGAAAAGTACCCTCCTATAGTATTTTCAATACCATCAGTCAATTTTATTGGAGAAGGCAGAGACCACCACCGTGAGGTCTTTCAGGTGATGTCTGATCAGGTGGGAAAGCCCTGCTGGGGTCAGGCCTTGCCTGTGAGGCTGCAGATGCTGGCAGCGCTCAGACGGCAGGCAGGTGCCAGACTGCAAAGCCCCTTGGCCTCCTGGGGGATTTTACTGCTGAAAATGACATGGTAGCTGTGGAGCTGCAGCACCTCCGGGGCTGGAGGTGGGGCTGTAAGGACTGTGGCTTTCCTTGCTTCCCCTGGCACTTAGATGATCGCAACAGCTACAGCTTGGGTGTCTGCAGTGCTAAGTTTTTGCAAGAGTGTAATATCAAACATAGAAACAAGTGGCAGGGTAGAAACACAGTGCCATGCTCTTAATTAATTATTTAGTCCTTGAAAAAGGTTCTTCTAATAAAGTTGGTTTTTTTTAAAAAAAAACTACATAAACACACACTTTTTTTGCAACCAGCAGACAGCTCCATGTTGGGAGAACAGGTAACAAACTGATCCAGAGATTTATTGTGGAGAAGGAGATTCAAATCTGCTCAGGCAGAGAAGGAAACCAAGCACGTGCTCCTCATACTCCAGGTCAATGCTGTACCTCTTTTATCCAGGGTAAATCAGCATCCACTGCAGTCCTATACAAAAAAACAGCATGGGGACTGGGCACACTTCCCTCTGGGTTTTGTGAGAAAGAAGTGGCACAGCCAACTGTCTGTGGGGCGAAAAGCAGGGCCCTAAATCTCATTGGGAAACGAGTGGCTCCTTACAGCTAAAGTTTGGGTGCTGGAAGAATGACATTTAAACATGCCAGTCCCTAATCTCAGATGGCTTTGCGTCTGAGTTACAACAGCGTAAGCACAAAAGCAGGGCTGTGACATTGAAGACTAATTGCTCAGCCCCATGCGACAAAACTGTGACCCAGCGAGTCACAGTGGAAGTCGGGACTCTCAGAGTCCTGCGTTGGGCTCAGTACATTTTCTTTCCTCTCACAGATCCCTCATGAGTAACAGAAATTATTTTTTTTTAAAAAATGAATGAACTACATATGGCAACACAGCTGCTGAAAATCTGTTACCCTTTTTAATCACCTCTCGTGTCCTGGGCATGCATTTTATCCTTCAAACTCGGTAAAAGGGAAAGTGCTGTGAGGAAGGCAGCTCCCTGTATTATCGGGGGCCTTTGTGGTATTATTCAGTCATGCAAGAGAAGTCTTGCCTGTAAGACTATCCAGAACTTAGGTCTCAGTGGGTTCATCTTAAAAATACTTTACATATTTATAATTGCAAGGACAAGAAGAATTTCAGAGTTTTCACAGAAGGACTGAAAACTGTAAATAAATAAAATTACAAAAGGAGAGGACCATGCTTCTTTTTCTTAATGATGGTGAGCTTTTGAAATGAAAGGGATATAAAAAAAGGGATATAAGTGCTCAAACAGCCTTGCAAAACCACAATTTTCCACCTGCTCATGGGTACACTGTAGAATAGTCCTCAGGCTGAAGTGACAGGAGCTCCAAAGCACTGTTTACTGCCTATCGTCCTTCCACAAGCACTCGATGTCATAAGCAGTCAGAGTGACTTCTTCTCATTTGGTAGCCTTGGATCACACAACTGGTTATTCGCTTTTTTGTGTCAGCTCCAAGGTAAGGAAAGCAAGTCTGGTGATATATTCAATTTCAATGCTGGAGCTGGGGAGAGAGAAAAATGCAATTACTGAAAGAGGTGCTTCTGTGAAGGAGCAGTGATTTACATGCTGAATAGGTGTAAATTATCCTCCTTCCCCACCCCCACGTTCAGCAAATGTATTCCTTATTCAATATCTTGCTGCTGTGATGTTTTTTCTTGCAGTCTCTGACTCTCTGTTAAGATCAGAAGGCTGTGGTTTAGTTAGAGATATGAGGGAATGTTACCTGTGAGGGAGCGGGCTCCTTGTGAGCCAAGGAAGCAGTAATTTTAAGTCAACAATGAAGTATTTGTCGGTCGAAGAGAAGGTCTTTAACTAGGGCAAGCTGCTGGCCCTACAATTCATCCTTGCTGGAATGAAAAAGAATAGAGCTACTTGTTTGTTGGTTTTGTATCCTTCATGGAGGGCTGCCAGTAACTGTTAACTTGTGTATTATTGTGCTATCAGACAGGAGAAACAGCAGTGAGAATTTACCAGCACAGTCAAAAACCTTTCATCACACAGTTATCATGGTGATAAAGTTCAGTGGTAGTTACTCACATCTCCAAAAACAAATATTACCCACTGAGACAAGAGAGAAAATGGATTTCTGCAAGATGGTGCTATATTAACTGGCACTATTGCACCTATCTCCTGGTTCGCACTAAATCCAAGTGCCTAGTGCCCTTTGAAGTTCTGATTGTCAGAGTGTTCCTGTGCACAGGGAGGGACCGTAACTTATCTTTACTTTGTAGATCAGAGATGGAGGTGCAACGCTGTAGTCAGATTGAACCATGGATACACATTGTCATGAGCTTGGGCCCCTGGCTCTCTGGGTCATTCAATTCAACCTGGCCAGGGCGGACTCTCTTCTACCAACATGACCATGTTTCCTGCCCACAGCAAGTCCAAGGACAGCGATGAGAAACCTGTGGAGTCAGGTCTTTTCCCTATGGGGTTGAGATACAGCCTGCTGCTCAAGGCAACTGATTTAGTCATAGCTAGAGAAATTAAAGCTCTGATTCACGAACACTGGCAGTCACCTGGTGTCCTTGTATTTTTATGTGAGTTTTAATTGCTTGCTTGTCTTTGAAACCTGGACTTTGCATTGTAGCTTAACCAACTAATTTGCTTAGGTGCTTTGGAGGGGTGCACCTCAACTACTCAAGTATATGGTGTGCTCGATAAACAGGTGATTATGTCTCTTATTTGTCTTCTTTATCCCCCAGGAAGACGAAGTTCCTCGTGACAGCCGATTCAATTTCAGCGGCTACGGCATGGGTCACTGTCTCCAAGTCAAAGACGGCACAGCGGTCAAGGCTACTCCACCCAACCCACCTCCGGCACCACCAAAGGATTCAGATTCCATCAAAAAGAAGTTTGTTGACCGTGCAAAAAGGATTGATACAATATCCCGTGCTGCATTCCCACTCGCCTTCCTCATTTTCAACATCTTTTACTGGATTACATACAAAATTATACGGCATGAGGACATTCACAAGAAATAGGCTACATTTGTTTGCCAGGACTTCTTAGCCAAAGTGATCCACATGTAAATAAACAGTGAAATGTCTTTCTGTCATTTGGACTAAGAGTTTCTTCCCCCCCCACACACACACAAGAACACTGAAAAAATGAACAAAGAAGAAAAGAAGTATATAAAGAAAAGTGATTGCATGAAAAAATATGCTGTGAGACCAGTCAATAAAGGTTCCCTCTATGTACTCGCAGTGTTGTTCTTCCAGATTCAGCATTGATGAAACATCTGTCAATGGGGCCAAATTTTACCCGACTTTATCACCAAGATATTATCATTCAAAACAAAAGAGAATTAGAAAACAAACAATTCTCCTAAAACATCTACCAAGAGACTGTGATGGCTACAGTACAGTGAGTTATAAGAGGACCAAACTTTTTCAGGATAATGTTGCCTTTCTATTTGAAACAAGTCTACTGAGCTACATTCCATGACCATGTCCGTAGTTAGTGGTTTCACCAAGGAGTCCTTTTGTGGGTTGTAAATTATTTCTACTGACAGGGGAAAGGAAAAAAAAAAAAAAAAAGAAAAAAAAAGATTTATACTTTACTATCCTTGTGGGTGTGCATTTTAATATTATCTTGCTTTACTAGAATTGTAATTTTGGGGTTGAACTTGTGTGTCGTGTGATTTATTTGATAGTTGACACTCCAAAACCAGTGAAACTGCCCGGTTTATTTTTGTTGGAAGACAGTGCACTTACTTCATTTTATTTCTGCTGATTTTACATGCAACTTGAGGTGCCAAACTGTATTTTACCTATTGTGCTACCCTGTACCACACTACTTAGTAAGAACTTGTTTCCTCAAAGGTGTAGCTCAGTTTAGCATTGAGTTTCTATTACTGCTCTCATTGTAGCTGCAATCAATAGCTCTATAGGTAAACACAACTTGTTTACAGACCTCTAATTTATATCTTTACTCAAAGTGGCTATCATTTTAAATATCATTAACTAACCTAAGAATTTTAAAACTGTACTGTGATTTTCAGAACCTGTTACCTTTTGGTGCCAGATCTGCGTTATTCAAATCCTTGCTACATGTTTTAAAGTAGAAAATTAAAAAAAAATAAAAAAGATGGTATTTTTGCTTACACAGAAGAAGACAACCTGTAACATAAGATGAATCAAACATTAAAATTTTACACTTGCTGTAAAAGGGTTTATTAAAAAAAAAAAGGTATTTGTTCAATTTCAATAAAGTTAAATGTGGTACTAAGATTTCTTCCCTCTTTCCTTCATTTGCAGCAGCAGGGCTGTTCGTGCCAGGGCCCAGCTCTTCCACCGCTCTGTCAGCAGAAAGAGGGTGAAAAGCAACCTTCTGCTGACCTGGCTTAGCCCACCAAATTTTGCTGTCTATCCTGCAGCAAAGGGGCTGTCACAGCCCCTGGGAGCACGTCAAGGACTGTGTCAGAGATGCGGCTAAGGCATGACAGAAGCATTTGCAGAACATTCGCATTTGCGGAGCCAGGGCTGGGGGAAGGTGCATGCTGCTCCCCGCTCACGGCATCCGTGCACGGCGAGAAACACACCTCAGCTTCACTTGTGCTGCCCCCGGCTTGGGGGTAGCCTAAAATTTCTCCTGGCTTTCTTACAGCTTCGCCACTTTGGTGAGCTGAAGGACATGTTGAGATGGCCTACGTCAGGTGCTTCATGTAGACATCATAACAACTGGTGATTTAAAAGGCAATTAAACTGCACACAGTTCATTGCCCTTCCCTTGAGGGGTCAAAATATGCACCCTGTAGCTGCACAGCAGAGACAATTTTTGCCCCCTTCCCCCCGGTGAGGTGTGGTACAGAGACATACCGCTCCTGCAACATCTCCCACTCTCCACTTTGACTCCTGGACCAACTTCTGCTGAGAGGTTGTGGATACGTGTACCATAGCCTGGGAGAGCCTGTATTTGTCTGTCTGTGTGTGTGTCTGTGTCCATGTCCCTGTCTCTCCTCACACGGCTGCCTGTAACTACCAGGCTTTGTTCCTCTCCCAGGACCAGGGAGGGCATCTAGGGATCTTGACAAGTCTGATTCCCAAACAGATACGTAAATTAATGGTCAAAACCCAGTTGTGCATTCTATCTCCCCATGCCCTCCTCACCTCTGTAGACTCTTCTGTCACTTACACCTGTGACAGAAGTGGCAACAGTCATCCTCATCTCCTTGAGACCATGGATCCAGATGTGACTGACAGCCCCTGACGGGGGAACCAGAAGTTAAAGTGAGACCTCAAGACAACTGTCTGAACTATTTTGCTTTGCAAAATGAGCTTTTCACCCAAATTTAGCTATCATAATATTTGTAATTTTTATAGCGTAAGATTTACTTTTATTCCTTTTTACAGTGGAATAGTATTTGATTAATGGATAATGTAGTTGAGGGTAACCTCAGTGCAGTCCTAGCCTCATGATCTCCGGCAGGGTGAGGACACCCATCTGTAAGCTGTGTTTGTGTGGGAAGTTAGGAGCCTTCATTTGTACATAAACATTCAGAGCTCACTTTTGCCATCCCCTTGTTCCAGAAACTCTGCTTTAAACGAAGGTGTAATGCCAGGATTAATGTTAATCCTCAGAGCACAGATGTGTTGCTAATGAGTGCCAGAGCCTATTGCTCATAGCTCCCTCGTATGACCACAGACTACTGTCATAGGAATGCAAAACTATTCTCAACTGCTGGATGTTTGTACATCCCTTTTTGAGGTGAAGCTGCTCTGCCTCCAGCATCCACATCACAAACTCACCTGCACACTTTGCAGTGCTTGGCTATCAGCATTGACCAAATAGTTTGCTAAAAGCTATTCTGCCGGCATGCTGACAGCATTCACGGGAAGATTGCTCTGCTGCTGCCTTGTATATAAACTTAGGTCCAGTCATGGGAGTAATCTGTGTGCAAAATCCTTATAGGTCTCTCTCTTTTTGAAGACAGACATAATTTATAGATACATGGCAATTAGTTGTTAATCTTGAAAGTATCTAAATTTTGGACATAAATGATACATACAAATGGACAAAGGCCACCAAACATGGCAATTCATAATGGCCACATGATACAGAAGAGTTCTCAGTGGCCTGTGGGCCATCTGTCATGGAGATGGTTTGATACCAGGTGGGTATCAAAGAACCTTTCCTCAAAGAATATGGTTGGAACCATGAGGGTGTCTACTGGCTGAGGAACAGCCTGCAGATACAAAGTCAAATAACAAGGGTAGCAGGACTAACAGAAGGATGTGACTCCCTTAAACAAATGCTCAGTAAGGTTATCAGAGAAACAAGGCTCAAATACCGGCTACCTCTTACTCAGAGAAGTAGCAGAATTAAGCAGTGAAGTAGTTTCATTTCAAGACACTATTGCAGGAGGAAAAAGAATGGCTTAGAAAATAAGACCCAGACAAATGGTCTTCGTGAAGCAGGAGGCACAGCGGGATGGAGAGAAAGAGACCCGGGATTAATTCTGAAGAGCTTTCAGACATATTGGAAAACCTACAGGTCACAATTCTAGCTGGTAAGATAAAATGAAGACCTAGGGCATTTAAACTACTTGCATTTAGCTATAAAACAATTGTAATGACTTCTAATTTATCAAGAAAGCTTAAAAAGCTTTAAGCATGTCTTTAAAGGATGTAACATCAGGTCAGGTCATTGGCATCCTGCTGTTACAGGCTGGACCTGAGTGGTTCAGTACTTGAGGAGAAAAGTTTAGCCATCTCCCACTGGATAGATGCTGTCATGTGCTACGATAAAGCCTAATTGATAAAACAAATCTTTAAGAAAGCCCTTGTTGCAATAGGAGGAAAAGGAAAAAAAGTGCAATATGAGATGAGAGATCTTTTTGTTCCTTTTTTCTGTTTCTTTTTCTCCCTATTTTTTTCAGGCCGCAGAGACATCACTTTGGACATACTGAATCATAGGTGTTAGGTGGTATAGCAACAGAGGCTTTTGGAGTCTCCGATATGAGATACTGGCAATTCACAACAGCTGGGGGGCAACCACAGGATAGATGATGCCTCTGGAGTCAGATTTTATCTTGGGCCACAGAGACGAGGAGTAAGGGGCAACCCCATTCACCCACACACATTGAGACTTTCCCCCTCTGCTTCCCTTCTTTCCCAGCATGAGATGCTGAAGGCAATAGGAAATTGCTGATGGAAAGATAACACTCATCTACTGCAGGCTGAGCTGCTACAGCCCTTCATCTTTATGCAAACCTGCCGTTAGACATTAGTGGCACAGGAGCTGCTGACCAAAGGTGAGGTACCAGCCAAAACATACAACCTTACATAGTTTACCTTATTGAAAGCATTGTGGAGGAATCTGGAACTAATCTTTGAAATTGCAGGCCTGGGCATTTCCCAGAAAGGGCTCTCACACTTTGGCTCAGCAACAGGATTCTGCATCACCTGGAAATGACATTTCATGAACTTATTCAAAAGATCTGACCTAGTATAGTATTGACATTTCTGTATTTAGAAATATATTAGAATTTCTATATTTAGAATTTCTAAATATAGAAAGAAATACATTTGATGTCTGGGTGTAAAGAGTGTATGTACAGTTTTCTAATCCTTGTTCCTTTAAAATTATAACACAGCAAGGAACAAAGAAAGGATGAGATTTGCATTACACAAAGTAGTACAAAAATAATTTTAATGAATCTATTAATTTTCACTATCTATAATATAGTATCTGTGAAAAATAAGTTTCTGCCAGACTTTCAAAGTAATTTATTCTAATGCTTTTTGACATAGAAGTTCATGTCTTACAATATTTTGGAAAACTAGAAAACTAAAACCGGGGCTGCCTAGAGGAACTCTGCCTGGGAGAATAATCTCAGCAAAGTCACGCTTTCTCCATAAATGCCCCTTACAGATTTTACTTTAAAAATTAATCTTCTCTGGTTTGACAGGAAGAGAAAAAGAAGATATTTATGCCATTTGAAGATACTTTTCCTACTTTTGCGCGAACAATGTGAAATGTCATCATATTTAGGACTAAACTCCAAAACAAGAGCAGTTTCAAGAGTTCCAGACAAACTCATCTAGCCAATTTACTTCCAATTCCAATGCATTGCTCAGAAATGAGAAGGAAGAAAAAAAAAAAAAAAAAAGTGCTTCATTGACTTCAATAGCTTCTAGATCAGTCCCTAATGAAGGATAAGTTTCTAATGCTAAGCAGCAGAAATAATCTGGGAGGGAAAATACTCAGAGTGGATTAACTTTCTTCAGTATCCTCTAAGGAGAAATAGAAACTTGAGTCAAAATAAGCATCTCAGATAATAATTAGGAAAAGTGAGTTTATGAAATGCATACACTCAGTTCTTTAAGTTCCCAGTGAAACAAACATGCTAAATTACTATCTTTGCTATGAGAAACTCTGTGAGGCAATATTAATAAAAAAGCAGTGAATTCTGGGGAACCTGATAGCATTTTACTTGTGCTAAAAGCTACGATTTTACTGGGACAAATTATATAAAATGCTCTCTAGTCATACGAACACCTGTATAACTGATTCAAAACCAGCTTTTTCAGTTTACAGGAAGACACGAATTGGACTTTCAGCAGAATGGGCTCCTGCTGCTGGGGCCAGAGGACAGTGTGTGCCGTGCCAGGGAGACGGCAGCTGGATGCATTGCTCCTCTGTCCATTGCCTGGGAAAAGCAGCAAGACCCCTGAGGGTGCACAGGGGGAACATATTCCTTAGCAGCGCTCAGTGAAAATGCATTTACCCAGATGGGTTGAAGGATTCTCAGACTTCCACCTTCCCTTTGCTTTGACATGACGTCATTTTCCCTAAGGTGAATGAGGGTGTTACCCTTGACATCACAGCAGCAGGATCAGGCCCATGGCTGGGCATGCCTGGAAATCTCATCTTTACTCTTGGCTCCTGGAGAATTCCCTTCTCTCAGCTGCAAGTCCTGTTTGCTTGCCACACAGGGTCCCTGGAGCGCAGCAATCCAGATGTGCCTTTGAAAAACAGCTGTATTGGGTTTGTGTGGCAAGGGTTTGGTAGCAGGGGGGCTATAGGGGTGGCTTTTGTGAGAAGCTACTAAAAGCTTCCCCCATGTCCAATAGAGCCAATGTCAGCTGGCTCCAAGACAGACCCACTGCTAGCCAAGGCTGAGCCCATAAGAGATGGTGGTAGCACCTCAGTGATAACATATTTAAGACGGGGGAAAAAAACCTGCTGTGGAACAGCAGCCAGGAGAGAGGAGTGAGAATATGTGAGGGAAACAACTCTGCAGACACCAAGGTCAGTGAAGAAGGAGGGGGAGGACTAGATGATCTCTGGAGGTCCCTTCTAGCCCTACCATTCTGTGATTCTGTGAGGTGCTCCAGGTGCCAGAGCAGAGATTCCCCTGCAGCCCATGGTGAAGACCATGGTGAAGCAGGCAGTCCCCCTGCAGCCCATGGAAGTCCACAGTGGAGCAGACAACCAGTTGCAGCCCGTGGAGCACCCCATGCCAGAGTAGGTAGATGCGCCTGAAGGAGGCTGTGACCCCGGGGGAGGCCCACGCTGCATCAGGCTCCTGGCAGGGACCTGTGGACTCGTGGAGAGAGGAGTCCATGCTGGAGCAGGGGAAAAGTGTGAGGAGTCTTCCCCCTGAGGAGGAAGCAGCAGCAGAGACAATGTGTGATGAACTGATCGCAACCCCCATTCCCCATCCATGGGGAGCAGGTAGAGAAATTGGGAGTGAAGTTGAGCCCAGGGAGAAGGGACAGGGGGAGGGAAAGTGTTTTAAGATTTGGTTTTATTTCTCATTACGCTACTCTAATTTGATTGGCTCCCAAGCAAGGAGATAAGAGCAGAGAAGAGAGGGTGCACCACCAGCGCTTGGTGTGGGAGAAGGACCACATGTGCAAGGCTGCCTCTCCTGACCCCCCTGAGGGCCTAAACCTGGGACGTACATTCAAGAAGGTCCTCTGAGGCTCACAGGTCAGGTTTGCAGCACATCCTGAATCTGACCATGTTGTGGCTGCTGAACCTGGTTCCAGTGCTGCTCAGAGACCTCTTTACTAGCACATTCAGCCTATCCCTCCCCTCCCTCCCCCCCCAAGGTGTTCAATGGGGTTGCATCTGTGGATGCAGAAATAGTTTGAGAAACACTGCAGCACTCAAAATACATCTTTTATTCAAAAAAGAGAAAAGTGCTGTGCCAATGCAAGCAACAGAAACTAAGTCCAATGTATTATTGGTACCTGCAGCAGTGCTAAAGACCCTCGTGTGAGGATGTGTCCTCACAGTAGCCTGGGAATTGCCTGTTTTTTCATGACCCAGGTGCCAGAAGAATGCAGCAACAGATTTGAGGAGCATAAGGACTGGTGCAGGAAGAGAGGGAGCTCAAGGGTGCTGGCAGCAGGGAGACGTGTGAATGAGCCAGCGGATGCAGACACCATCTTGGGCTGCTCTACAAGCCTGGCCTGAGGTGAGAGCCCACTGTGCCCAGCACAGGACCCCTGAGCAGGTCCAGCCAAGGGGAACAGGGAAAGGGGACTACCCAGGGATGGGAAGTGGCCCAGTAATAGCCACAGACTATGGCAGTGGTGGGGCCAAGAGCAGAGCCCATCCCAGATCAGACTAACTGGAAGGGGAAGAACTCATCAAAGAAGAGTCAAGTCTAAAATATGTGTTTACAGAATATCTTCAGTCTCATCTGCTGGGTATGATCCTGCTAATAAAAACGAAGATCCTACTGCAGAACACTTGATCAGGCATGTGCTCCAACAGGAAGAAATCGTAATGTTGTGTTTAGAACTGGAGAGAGTCTTTAGCGGAGATTTTCAGTGAGAAAATGAGAGCACTAGTCATTTATCTCACACTGGAGACACTACCTCCTCCTCTCGCTGCATTGTCAGGCAGAGATATTAAGAAGAGTCATGAGAGTCTGGAAATGAAGAAGCCTGCCACTGGGTGGTTAAAGATGTCCTCTTAGCCATTGCTTGGAGTGTAAAGGGGGGATATGTATGGCTGCTTTTGGGGGAGACCAACAAGAACAGCATGGGCAAATGTCTATGATGAGGTAATTAACCTTTAGAAAAGGAGAGTGAGTACATTTTTCCTGTAATAAGATAATGAACACTGTCCCGTGGGAGAGATGTGGGACATCATCAGTGAGGCTCCTAACAGGGGTTGCCAAAGATGCTCTTCAGAGGAGGAGTGAAGAGCAGGGCTGCTACTGAGCCATTAGCTTGAAAAGCAAGAGCTGAAAGAGCTGCCTGCTGCAGGAAAATTGGGTTCCTGTTCCATATGTATTACATTCATTGTAATAGGGCCCTGAAAGCATGTTGTCTGCTTGGAAGAACATCAGAGCTTTCCACTAACCCATGAAAGGAGCAAAGCCAAAAAGAGCATCTTTTTATTCTTGTTTTCTCAAGTGAAAACCAAGAGAAACTTTTATGCTGACCTTGTATGTAATCCGGGCCGTTACAAGTTGATGGTGAAAGCTTCAATATGGGCAAGATCTCAGCCTGCGTCTCAGCCGTCTGCTGTTACGGCACATTTGCTTTTCACTTTGGAGCCCAGTGACTTTGTTTCCTTGAATTACCAGAATGAGAGATTTCATCACTGACCCTTCTGGTGTTGCAAGTGCGGTAAGTGAGCACAAAAATGAAGAACTTGTGAAACATCATTTAGAATTTCAATCAAATTTTCCTCTCATCAGACTCTGTGTGTATAATATTGCTTCAGAGGCCTTTTCCAAGGGACACTGGTAGACGCTAAAGAGCTTTTTAATGTTTCCTTTGATTTATTAACATCAGCTCAGTTTTTAATTTGCAGAAAAGAAGTGCCCCATTAATGCCCACAGTGACATTTTGCATTAGACATCCTAAATATGACCTATTCTATTTTTAAAGGAACTAATTCCCGTGTGTTTGCTGACTTATTCCAGCCATCAGTAAGGCTCAAAATGTAAGGCCCGTTCCTGACATGCTGTAGTTTTCCTTGCTTCTGAACAGCTCCATTGTTATTCTAGTTGTAGCTTTCTGTATTAATATCAGTGGGCAGGGCTGTTTTTATGACACTAAGGAAATAGAGGAGGATATTTTAGCATAAAGCAAATTTGCGTATTTGCTACACCAGAGAAAATTTCACTGGAAATTAATGGTTTCTGCAAATTGAAAAGCTTGAATCGCATTTGTGCACACACATGCAGATACACACACACCCCTTTCACGTTGCTTCCCTTAATCTTATTACTGTATCTCTTTGGCTGATGTCCCTGAAAATTTCACCTGCTACCCAGTGCTTGCTGGTGTTGTCGCACAGAACAATACCTACCCTATTTATCTCTGACCTAGTTGTGGAAAAGGTCCAAAAGTTATCTTCAGCCTGATTAATCTAAGTCTGATCTGCTAATATGCTGCCACGGATTAAATATATAGATTTCATCTGAAACAGCTGAGGCATGGCGTAGCCATCCTGCAAATGGCAGCACTCAGATGTACCTGTGGTGAGTTTTGCTAAGCAGGCACTCTGCCTGGTGCTCTCCGATAAGGTTTCTGGGTCACATCTGAAGAGCCTAGCAGAAAATGTGATTGTGGGCACTACTGAGATACATCTTTCCTGCAAATTAAAATCTGAGCTGATGTTAATAAATCAGAAGGGAAATAGGAACTAAAAAGCCTGGGGAGAGCTCTTCAACCTTTCCCTGTGCCTGATGCTGGCAGAAGAGCCGCAACGATGCAGAAGGACTCCAAAAGCCCCATCTGTAGCTGGGAAAGGTCCCCATGGCACCGGTGCCTGGGAAAGCAACCCCAACCTCCCAGGCATCCTGCAGGGCATGGGGGGTCCTTCCTTGCAGCAAGGGGTTGCTGGGCATCTAGATTATGCTATGAGCAATGTTGGTCCTTGGAGCAGTCCAAGGTGAGGCTACATTGAAATAGTTTAATCTCGTCATCACAACTTGGTCAAATTGTCTGTTTGAGGTTGCCCAAGCCATAATGTTCACACTGGTGTTTTCAAGCTGTGGTTAAATGGCCATGTGGTTACACACTGGTGGCTTCTACATCTGCCTCACGCACATCTCATCTCTGGCCACTGCAACCTGATGGGTTGACTAGCTGCCCTCCTGGCTCCACTAGCTACTCTCCCTTCAGGCTGGATGGAAGAAGTGAGCCAAGTCCTCTATAAAATAAGACAGATGGAGGAAAAACCCACCTACCAACACCAAACCACGCACAGTGCTGCTCTCCAGCTCAGCCACGCAGGCTTGGGAGATTCCCTCTGAGCTGGTGCAAGGGTGAGAGGGTGAAGTTGTTTGCAGCACTATGTGTGCAAAAAATGTGTAACTGGAAAGCAAAGAGAAGCAGGTTTTGCAGAGACCTCAAAAAGAGCAGAGACTTCAGAAAAGTGCTAATGATAAAAGGAGAACTGAAAGCAGTAAGTGGAGGAAGGGCCTCCTCTTGTTCATCCCAGTGGTGCTCTGAGGAAGACAAGCAGGACTTCAACAAGGATATTGTCACCAATTTCTCTTTTTAATGGAAATCACCTGGAAGATCCCCAGTATCAGCTACTCACTCAGAGGGGCATTTCTATTATTAGGACAGTCAGCTGGGAGAATGGCCAAGGTATACATTAGCTCCATTACCAGCTATTTTTAATGGGTACTGAAGAGCATCTCTGATTTTTGGAAGTAGAACTGTGTCTGTTGGACACTCCTCCAATGTTCCTCTGTTTTGAGAAGGTCATCACTGCCCCCTCAGAAAAAAAAAAAAAAAAAAAAAAAAAAAAAAGAAGGCTGAAATAATGGAAAATCAAGGTGGGAATGACCTTAAGAGATTGCATAATCTACTTTGGCCCAAAGAGGCTGGGCTGGAGAGGGGACACTGGGTGTATATCAGTGGGTGCGGAGGCTGGAAAGGGTCTGTGGGAGGGATTTTGGGGAACTATAAGAAATTATGTGTTTGTCTTTGCCCCAGTAACTCCCTATTTCCTGGCCACTGCCCATGCTGAGCGCTCAGATCATACAGCCACGGGAGCTTCCCCCATGCTTCCCCAGGGACCTCCTCTTGCTTCTGCTCTGTCTCACTTTTCAGTCAAGAGGCTCTTCCTGATGCTGTGCCCTGGGAAGGCCATGCAGGGAAGGATAAGCAGCTAGGACCTGGAGGGAAATTAAGAGACAAACATCAACAGACAAACGGATAGAAAACTTTTTGTCATGCACAGTATTTTCTCATTTATACGTCCTACTCCACATGAGAAAAGTTCGGTTTCTCCCCACAAAACTTTGCGGCTTCATTAGCAACCTTTCCCATCTCATGGGATTTTGCAAAAGCAATTATTAAATTTTAAATCAATGACGTCATTCAGCAAAGAAACGGTGTGCTACAGAAAGCACCATTCAGCTTTTCAGTGTTGAATGGACAAGTGGTTATAGAGCCTGCTGAGATGAAGACTACCTGAGACCCTGCTGCTCCTGATAATTCCCGGAGAACTGTTATTTTCTAAACTACTGCGTATCTATTGCAGGGTGGTAGCTTATCGGGAGATTTTTTTCTTTTTTAATTATATCTTTCCAACTCTGCTTACTGAGCTTCAAGGACACGGGATTTTTTTTATTATTATTATTATTTTCATGCATCACTGGAGCACCTAAACAGTCTCCTACACATTCAGAAAATCAGGCTGCCTGTAGTGAATGAATCCTTCAAAAACAGTGATATTATTAGCTCTTCTGTGTCACTGAACAGACAAGCTAAATGCTAAAACCAGAAATTTCATTAAAGATTAAAGAAATATCATTTCACATTTCACCTGCTCCATTAATATCAAATATGAATTCTATCTTTCATGACACAATTGAAGTGTAGCGTAAGATTTCAGATATACTATTATTTAATCTCTCTTTCAGGGAAAGAAAAAAAAATGTTCAAAATCCTTGAAGAGCTGTGTCCCAGCATGACAATATGTTTTGTCTGACCATTTTAAGTCACTAAAGAACATCTTGGCCTTATGATTCTTCAGTAACTCCCTTTCTTCATGCACCACTTGAAATATGTTAACAGAGACTTAATTTTCAGGAAATGCCAAGCACTTATTCTCTGAGCATAAGGCCTCCAAAGATTTCTCTGGCGGAATACCCAAGAAGTGAGGCACTCAAAATCATTAAGTGCTTTTGGAAATCTCAGCCTTAAATATTATGGTCAAACTACTTCTTTTACCTGGAGTTTTTCCCAGTCACTGATCTTTAACACTCCTCTTCTTTTTTTTCTCCCATTGAGTAGTTTCTGAGCAGACCTCTGGCCTTTTTCCTGGAGCCCAAAAGCCCCAGGGACATGATGGGTTGCACCTTGTGTCTCTGCAGTGGGAAAATTTTAAAGGACTGAAGAAGTTGCCTTGACAGAAAAAGAAAAACTGGAAAAGATGTCTGTCAGGCATTTTTCTAGGAAGAGCATCCTAGCGAAAAGGCAAGTCCAGAACGTTGTTTCATTATGTTAACATTGCCTATGTATCTCAGAACCAGGAGATTAAAAAAGGACACCCAAATCTTCCCAGACAACACATCTCTTCCCCATTGTTCCCGTCTCATTTTCAGCAAAGGCTTTTGGAGGACTGTCAATATCCAAATAAGCAACTCTCCCACACAGCGGGGTATAGATCTCGGTTATGTCCTCTGGCTGGAGCTATGCATATGTATCTGTTTGTCACATCACTTCCAGCATCCTCTAGCAGGAGCTGTGAGGTGCTCTACAACGATTCTCCATGTTCACCATTTTATGCACTTCCCCAGTGTTTTGGGCCCCTGCTTTTTTCAACAGCCATGTACTGGTGCCACCATAGGGCAGGGCATGGGGCTTTGCGCAGGGAGGGGTATGAGCTTCCCCCTGGGGGAAAGAGAAACCTCCTGACAGCACCACCATGCTTGTGAAGTAACCGAGGTTTCCTCGGGACCCATTTAGGGAACAGTGCAGCAGGGCTTGCTCCAGTCAGCCCTTCCCTACAGGTATCCTTATCCCGGCCATGGTTGAACTCAACAGCTTTCCAGCCCACGCGCCTGTGCAAGACAGCAAGTCCCTATTTTAAGGAAAGAACAGAAATAATGAATAAAAAGGAAAAAAGGGTAAAAGCATGTATTTTTACAAAGCTACAGCCCCGGGGCAGCTTTGCAGAGACTGTCTCTGGAGTGCCAGGAGTGGCTTTTAGTCTCCGCTGTGCTTTGTGGAGGGGGCTGCCAGCCCATGGCTAGGTGAGACCTGCCCTGTCTCCTCCTCATGCTAGGTAACACCAACATCCACTGCTTTTTCTCCAAGCTTCCCTGGGCCAGGGCAGGGCTGAGCTCACAGGGGTTGGTTCTTATTTCGGTTTTGGCTTTCCTTCGCAAGGTGGGTGCAGAGATGGCTTGTACACAGGTGACCTCCCTTGCTCCCCTTCCCCAAGCCCATGCAGCCCCCAGGGGCAGGGGCAAGCTGTCCCTAAGCGCTCCCAGCTGCCTCGGCCGCACGGCTCGCAGATGCCGGGGCGGTTCAGGCAGCGCTGCCAAACCCGCAGTGACAGGTCATTGGGTCCCTACAAACATTAATGTGATGTTTACTGCTCACGCTGAAGTGCCACATGGGCTGCAAGCTGTTTCCTCTTGGCCGAGAGCTCGGAGGGAGATAACCCGAGCTGCCTGGTGAGCAGGGACGTCTTCCCCTGCTGCCGACCAAGATGGGCAGTAGCTCAGATTTGCTTTATCTTGGCAGGGAAGTCCCGGCAGAGATACATCAACTTTATCTCGGCTCCTCACATGAACCTTTTTCCTGTAGATACTACATAAAGCGACGCTTCACAGAGGGAAAGGCTCTCAAATGTACAGCCTTGAAGAAAAAGCAACCAGATCTCAGCTTCCTGACTTTACAAGGAGCACGGAGTTTGTCGGTCAATCCTGAATAAATATGAGCCTTCCTTTAGCAGCAAAAAATCTCGGCAGCCTGACATTTGCTCCCAGTCTAATTCTCCTGGCGAACCTTCAAATCCTTGTCCAAAGATTCCTGATCTTCTCACTGCCATGCCAAAAAGATTGCTGAGATTGGCAAAGGTCGGATGAGCCGAGCAGACAGAGGAGAGCAAGTGCAGCTGGGTTCCTTGCCGGCCCCGACTTTCTTCTCGACCCGTTAATTGCTCAGCAGTGCAAACAAGTGGAAAACACACAGCTTCTATCGGAGGGAGGACTGTGAGCGTACCTAAATTATTTGGGAAAGAGAAGGCCTTCAGAGACTCCCATTTTCTTGACAGAAAACAAGCTGAAGATTTGTAATGAAAGGAAAGCATCCCGCCGTGGTTTCTGCACTGAGGCTGCCGTCATTCAAAAACACGATTTTGAGGTTATTCTGAAATTGTTGCACAATCCCTCACGTAATCTTTCAAATCCTCCTACAAACCTAATGTTATCCTTCAGGAATGTATCAGCAAAAGATTTTTATTTGATCACCGCTGAAATCTTTTAGGACTAATAAATTTAACCTTCAAGAGTACTATGGCATTCATTAAAGACAACTGAATTCATATTTTGGTAGTCTAAAAGGGTTTACATTAAAAACTTTTGGTTTATAACTTTTTAACCCACTGATCTGGAAAATCATCTCATAGGAAACCCTATGGATGGGAGGAATCTCGTCAAAACACACCTCCCAAGGACCTAGGTGTATAAAATCTGAGGTGTATAAAGCCTCAGGGGGTTGCCTCCTTCTTGGGCTACATGCAAGAATCATTTGAATAGTCACAATTTATACTGCGATCCTTGTTTAAGGCCTCTTCTCGTGCCAGGGCCTGGGACTCTGTCCTTCTCTACTCCACAGGTTTGAGGCTGGCAGAGATGCTTCCAGGGGTCATCCGCTCCTGCGAGCCTCCTGAGAAGACTCCTCCTGTCCTTCTGCTGGAGTTCCTATTGGGGTGTACAGAAAAGAACCCAGAAACTCACTGACACGTGCTGTCCTCGGGGCAATGGCTAGAAGGACAACCAGACACTCTGAAATGCTGTCCGACTTCTTCTTTGGAGCAGCTATCAAAGAACACATTTTCATCATTGATCTAGGAGACTGAATTCTTTCCTTTACCATTTGAATCCATATAATCCTCTGTGGATGTGGCCAAATTCAACTTTGGTAATTACATTTTCCAGAAGCAGAGTAGGCTTAAATCAATAATTAAACAAAATTAGTTAGCACTTTTGATTTAAATTGTATTTTTGAATGTAGACTTACTGAAAGCTGACATAATTTATAGACATCTCCTTCAAGCGTGTTCAGCCTAAACTATAATTTAAATGAACTGGAAAAAAAAATTACTTCTCTAAGTTGAATCAATATGTCATGAATTGACATACTGCATTAAGCAGGGCAAATAAGATTGGATAGAGCAATTATACATCCTAGACTACAAGGTGACTGCTGTGTTCTCTGAACCTCAACATTTGCACCTTAATGAATGCTGAAGAGCTGAACAGATCTGGGTAACTCAGTGGCCTGCCTTTATGTTCTGAAATGAAAAAGCATCCTTACTTTGTATCCCTGTGGCCTGAGTCTGGGCTGCTCTGAGAGACTTTATTTAAAAACACAACACTCTTTCTCTCCAGAGAAATATTGAGGTTTTGTGCGTTAGGATGTTCTTCCTGTTTCCAAAAGAATATTTTTAATTTATTTTTTTTTTTTTTAATTCAGTGAGAGTTATTTCATACTGGTCAGCTCTAATGCGCTTGATAACATAATTGTATAGAGTCCTCAAATTTTTCACATGGTTGTGTCTTACTGATATCTGGCACTTAGCTGTGCCTGAAGAAAATAAATCACAACTTGTCTAAAACTGATCAGCAGTGTTCACATTTGATTTGTCATAATCATAGCCAGGGACAGGGAAATGGTATATGCCACTATTAAATCATGCTGTTTCTTACATTTGTGATAAAATCTGAGGTATGCACTGTAGTGCAAACATGAGCTAGCTTTAATGTAGTTGGCAGGTATGATAATAACAATGCACTGAAGCCTATGTCCTGGTCTCTTTAAGCTGTCCTGGTCGTTCTGAGACTCTGGCTGCCTGGGAAACGGCATGGAGATAAAGTTCGTGTTATATCTACACCACTGTTTTCACTGTGATTGAGTTTGCACTGTTATTGAATTGCTTGAACTTGTTATTATTACTGAATTAGTGAGGTTAAGCCTGCTCAGATATGCCAGCATATACAGCAATTACATCTGTGGCTGCAATGTGTACATAGTCTTTGTGGGTGCAGGGGTAGTAATCTGTGATGGTTTTTCCTCTGAATGATTTGCACATTGCCGCCGCCTTGGTCTGCTGGTGACTGCCTTTCTAGACCTGTCACTCTGGCCAAGCCCCAGGCCCCAGGCTCCACACATCATGGGATTTCCACTCTTCATTTCTATCCTTTTACTGGGCAGCAATCAAATTTCACAAATGCCCAAGTGTTAATTGATGGCTGTGAGGTCTACCTGCCACAGAGGGGTGCCTGCATGCATTAAGGCGTGAGGGAGAAATCCCGATGAGGGTCCACTAAAACAGGAATCTGCAGGTGGGAGCTCAGCAGTAAAGAGGCTGCTGAGCTCAGTGCACCACTGTCCTGCTGGAAAACAGAAATGTTATTTTGGAGAGCAGCAGCCAGAGGGTGAGGAAAGAGGTGGCCGGAGGTATCTGAAAGCTGACAGGGGTGTGAACTGGAGTGCGTGAGCTAGAGTACACTAACCACGTACACACTGAGAGCTGGGATAGCAACCACAAGGAAGATTTCAGCCCACACCTGGCCCCCAAGTCCTGCTCTTGTGTTCAGGTTTCATTTTCTGAAGGGGATTTTTAAAATATATCTAAAAGAAAGTTCTTGGAGACTGTTGTATAATATGCACTTTGGATCACAGATATAACCTAAATGCTGGTATTTTCTAACTTTCAGATGATTGAATTATCACCCTCATAACACCCTCTTAATATAGTTAGTGAATGTAATTAGATTGCAGAGGCTGGCTTAAAATGCCATCACAATTGCATCACAAGTAGAGATGCTCAGCTTTATGGTCCCTAATTGCATATCTCTCTGTATGTCAGCCAGGAGTGCTTTAATTCAGATTCTCACCATACTACACACTGTTGACCCAATCAGTTTTCCGAGAGGTAGTTCTGATGCTCTGCTACTGAGAGCGAAAAGTAGCAATGTTAATATGTTGTTGCTTTCAGCAATAGGAAAATGTCACAAGAAAGAGATGAAGGGCACAAGACAAAATGCAATTGGGGGAAGAGGAGAGGTAGAAGCCAGAATCCACTTGCTGACCCTCATTGTGTGCTTACTTTCCATCTTAGGGATGCTTGATCAAGTACTTGGCTAAGCCGATGGGACAGGGAAAAAAGTCAAGAAATCCTGGAGTTCAAATGTCTACAAGATAGAAGTGGAATGAGTGCCACCACTGTGAGCTACCTTCTCCCACCAAGACACATTTGAACTCAACACGCATGAAACACTCCAGGCTAAGAGGATGAGCCAGGTTCCATGGCTCATGAGCTCTATCACAGTATCTGCTAAGACTAAGGTGAACATTATTTGCAAGCACCACCGGTGATGAAGACACTTGTCAGTAGCAGCTGGTTGCATTACATATAGGACACAGAATAGTCAGGGAGCAGAGCAGGACCCAACCCAACTCCAACCAACTCCCTATTCACTTCCATGCCTATAGAGAATACTAACTCCTTTCTAGAGGATACTTAAATAAGCAGTTACATCTTCTCACTCATCTCTGCGACCTGTACATATGCAAGCAGATGAGTGATCTTGCAGGATTCAAGTCAAAGTAGAAGAAACTTCTCTATCTCATCTACTGGGTATTTTTTATCTGGTAGCTTGGTGTCCTAAGAAAACAATGCTTATGAACCATCGCTTTTGAGCTCACTGGCTAATTGTCACCAAATGTAAGGCACATTTTTAAAATATCCTGCAAGACATGTGAAAACCAAGGTCTCAGGAGAAAAAAAAAGTTAATCCCTTCCTTAATCCCTTCATCTCCCTGACAGAAAGATAGGTAGATGTCAGGTGCTACACATTCTTTTTAACAACCACTGGCCGGACAATCAACACATTTGTCCAACTGGCAAGCCCTCAGATGGAGGTGTCACGGGGGCTAGACAAGGCAAGCGGGATTACTGTAAAGTAGGGAAGGCTTAGGAGTATAAGGCTCTATTTCTCCTACTGCCAGTGGAATAATTGATTTTTCTTCTCACAAACTACTGAAGGCTCCTACCAATTGCACGACTTTGAGAGTAAATAACAAAAAAGGAGTCTGCCTCAATTCCTGTTCGACAAAGAGGCAAGCACTTGACATAAGCCTGTGTTGTTCTCCCTAAGCCTTTGACCACCTGAGATCCCAGATAACGAGTCAGCGGGTGCTGACAGCCTCTTGGGCTCAAGACTTGCACAGAAAACCAAAGGGCTCCCAGAAAGGGCTGTCAATAGTACACTGGTGGGGGTAGCAGCCTTACTGCAGGGACGGGAAGGACACGTGGTATCCCAGATCAGCATTTCTCCAGTAGCAGCAAAAGCGCTGCTTTTCAATGGGCTTAGACCCAGTGCCTTAGCCATTCACAACTCTCCCTCTTCCCAGGTGAATTACACAAAGATGGAAAAAAGATGAAAAAGTGAAGAAGAGTAACTTAAGGGAGACTGACATTATATGGAGATGTCGCATTGCCTTCGAACCATGCATTATTTACTCAAGGTGTTTGTAGTTAAGGTTGCATTTCAAAGAAAGGCAAACACTTTTAGGAATTAAAATACACAGCTGGCTCTCATAAATAGCCTTAAGTCTACCCTGCAGTGACACCTTGAGGGGAAAACATTAAAAATAAATAACCGGAACATGCATTTCAAATCAGTGCTAAAGAAACAGGAACCTCAGGACTACCTGGATAGGCAGCTGCCTGGTTTCCTGAAGCAACTCATGATGATGTGGGCCTTTATAGTACCACTCCTGCCAAGTAGTCTTCTGTTTAGCCGTGTGACCTCCCAACTTCTCCTGTACGCATCCCATACTTCTACAATCTAATATTCCTTTCCCTTTTTCTTCTTCCCTGGAGGAGATACAGCAAGCATCTTGTGATTTTCAAAAAAAGGTTTTGGATCAACACTCAGTTTTGACCTTATTATTTCTGCATTTGAAAATTATCTTCCACGAAAAACTGTTCTTTTTCAGAAGAGGCAACCTCTTATTCGTTGTGTTGTTAGAATAAATTGCTCGACCTCCTGGAGAGAACTAAAGGCCCCGGTGCGACCTGGAGGTGGCATCCCCATGGCAGATTCTGGCAGATTTGGCTGTGGGGACAGCCTGGTGGATGCAGCCACAGGGGGCTTTCACCCCTGTCCCCCTCGCTGGCCTTTTCTTTTGCAAGTTTATCTGTTGCACACTAAACGCTGGTCGTACATACAAGCCCTTGCAGAGGCTTTTCTCTAGCCATGACCCAAGAATGGCACCAGAGGTGTGCTCCTGGGAATGGACCCTGCTTAGGGCTGCGTGGCCTCATCTCTGTTGAGCACCGAGGCAGACGTTTGGGGAAATGTCCTCTGCGGAGCTGTTTTAGCAAACTACGGCAACCAACCATCTCTGGTGCCTGAGGGATGGCCAGTTGTAAGAAAGAGCAGCTGCAGGTGACCACTGCTCCTTCCAAAGGGCATTCATACGGAAATTAACACTGGCACAAGGCTTTCGTAAGTGTGAGGTGTACCTCTGCGCCGTGCAGTCAAATAGCAGGTCAGCGCTCAAAATGCGTTATAATTCCTCCAGCGGGGCTCAGCTTCAGTGTTTCAGAGCCCAGGTAACGCAGCAGGGTTCGCGTAGCTCACAGCCTCCGTGTCTTGCGAGTAAACACAGTCGTGTTGAGTTCAGCTGCGGGGAAGGGGAAGAGCCAGCTCCTTCATAATGTTGCTGCCATGTACGAAGCAAGAGATAACACTGCGTGCTTTTGCTAGGGAGATAAAGGGCGCACTCAAAAAAAAATTTGTACATTGGTTGTTACGTGCTCTGGCATACTAATATGAATTAATTTTAATTTCTAATCAGTATGTTTAATCTGTAAAGCCTTAGCAAATGCAATTGATGTCATTTGGGAAGGGCACACACTAAGAAAATGAAACTTTTTGAGTACAAAATTAATTTTAACCCTGCCTGTGGAGCTGCTGCCAACCTTCATAATTAAACTATCTCAAATGTCAAAAAATAACTTAAAATAGAATTAAAGTTAAGGTTTGTGAGTTCAGTCAAATTATACAGTCAGGACATTGTTTACTGATGCATGTATGAAACTCCACAAATTAAATTACATTCAAGACAGGTGGTGTCACTACAGCAGTCATATTTGTCCTGTATGTGCTGGGACTGGGAGAATGGGAAATACTTTTTCTTTTCACTGCAACATTAGTCTCAATTACCTTGAAATGAATCTACAAAAAAAAAAAAAAGTCAATCTATTCTTGGTCTGCACGTACGAAATATAACAAATGACTCTGTAAGGGATTAATCAATAATTATAGACCATTATGGGATTCAGCAGGTCAACAGGTTGCTGACAGCCCCCTCTAGGAAATCCCACGGATGTGGAACATGAACAACAGACACCGTGCCTGCCTGTCACATGCCAGTAACCTCCACTGGGCAGCTAATCAGCCCACTGGAAAAACTTAAAGGAGGGCAGTTTATCTTGTCCCCAGTTACCCGTCACTTGGCACCAGTGATGCACACGTTGCCTCCGTCAGAGGCAGCTCACATAGAGCCAGGTTTATTAGGTATGAATGTGACTATGTTGTTTCCAAGGCTGTCTTGGGAAACAGCTACGCTGCTTCAGCTTGGCGTGAAGTCTGGGCCCAACCTGCCAAAATTAAGCTCACCACACATGGGGCCAACCGGGGTCTGCAGGCACATGGTCCCTACAGCTGGGTAAAGAATTGCAAGGACAACCCACCCTGATCCAGCTTGCCTGGGATGCAGGTAGAGTTACTAAACCTGACCAGATATGTCTACTTTGATGGAAATGAGTGGGATGAAACTCACTGTAAGATATGATGGAAGGGGGGAGGTGTTATTTCTTTACAAACATCTCCAAGAAAGTCAATTGTACCTGTTCACAGACATTCCCTCATACAATTTGATCACCCGTTCTCTCACATCATGTACTCACAAGCTCCAAGATGTCTGTGCCCAGATCGGACTTGCATCACTTATGTATGACACCGAGGACAGGAGACACGAGCTGTCAAGTCCTCCATTTGTCCCTGGGGTTCCTCTTGAGGGCCACACAAAATGACATTTTGGACAGATCTCTTCTATCCATTGGGAAGCATCGTCTCTTACAGAGTGGTTCCTAGTCTGAGCATCATGCTGACTTCAGGTCTCTAATTCTTAGGCCAGGTTGCTGCCCATTGCTTGGTTTTACTTGTTTGGAAAAGAGATCTATATCTTCCTCGTGGGCTAGTGGGAAGAAGCATATGTGACACACTACATGCGATCTGTTGCCATGTTGGTGCCACCCTCCTGTTGTTAGGATGCAGGGTCTGCTGGAGAGTCGGCTGGGCTGGGATCCTCCCACAGTGCAGGTCTTCTTGGCTTGGTATAACAACCCTTGCCTCCATTTTACTGCTGGAAAAGGTGTCTTGGTGGGTGTGTGTCCTTTGTTAAAGGCCATGCATTTAACCCTTTGATCTGCTGGTTCTGCTGGTCCTCAATCACACACGCTCGCTTCCCTTAGCACTTTGTTCCTACTACTCTTCATGTTCCTGTTACAAATCTCCCCATCCTTTGGGCTCTCCCAGGCTCCTGGCAGACTCCCTACCTGAGATGGGGTATGGTGCAAGCACAGAGGTGGCTGGCACAGCTGTATACCTGGCTCCTCTTTTGCCCAAGTCATCCAGGCAACACTATCTGCTGGTAACAGCAGCAAGCCATACACCCTTCCCTGTGCTACATCCTCTTTGGCAGCTGATGGGGAGAAGCACTTTGTATTGACAGGAATTTTGGGGTGCTCACAGGTATTTTGTACACCATGAGCTATGCTGAGCCTTAGCAATGGGGGACAATGCAGAGCAACTGCCCTGTCCCCTCTGAATGGTGCAGCCCATGTCACCATGACTGATCAGAGATCTGGGCGCATCACCAAGAAAATCCCTCACTGTTCCCTTCCCGCGAGGAGAAGCTGGCCCTGGGAACTGTACTGCTACATTTGCTCCTGCAAACCCATGCAGCCGGCTGCACACCAGCTGCCTCTGCACATGGCTGTGGTGGGCTCTTTTCTTTCATTTTTATGTCTTTCCTGGGATTAGGTCTCAGCCATTGTGAGCTAAGTGCCGATGAGGCTCATCACCACAAGGACGGTGGCTGAATGAAGCCCAGAACACGTTTTGTTTTGGAGAGAGGAAAGGTGTGTTTCTTTATCGCCATATATTTGTATCCAATTGGCTTTTACGCACACGCGTGGTACCGTATAAGCCCCCTAAAGCTTTAACATCAGTGGTTGCCTACAGCACTGCAACACGGCCTTAAAGAACTGACAGTTTTCATTGTACAACTCAGCTGCATATTATTAGATGAATGGAGCTCCAGCCTTCAGGAACTATCATTTACAGTTTTCCTTTGAGTAAAGGCTACTGGGTAAGCCTTTTAAAAAGGGGTGAAAAACAGCTTTGAATTGTACAAATTGCAACAAGTAACAGCTAGCTGTATGTATGCCAGTCTGTGCCACAGGGAAGATGGATATTATAAATGATCTGGGATTCCATCTCGTCCTCTTATAGTAGCTTTTTCCCCACCACTGCATCCTCTCCAGTAATGGTGTTAAATAATGCATATGTAATTTTGTTGTTTTACGCTGTGTTTTGCTTCTAACACCAGACTGGGACTGTCTTTCCCTCCCTCCCCTGAAATTCACGGTCGAGGATATAGAAATTCTATCATTTGTTCCTGCAGCCTTTGAAGAATTAGAAAATACTGTCTGGAGCACACACAGCTTTTTCGTCAGCGTCTCTTGACTGAATCAGATGGTCAGACGCTGTCATGCCATCTGTAGTAAGCCCTGCAGGTGGATGTGCCATGCCAAGAGATTTTGTTTGACAGCCTTTATTCATCAGATGGGTTTGTAGGCAGCTCATTACCAAATGATGAACCTTCCTGTTTCTGGTTAATTATCAACTTCAAAGTCTGCTGGGTGAGATCAGCTCCCTTATAAATGACTATCGGTTCCTGTAAAAAAGATTTTTTTTTTTCCTTGGGCTTTTTACTGTGCCAACTAAAAGTAAACCAACATTTAACCAACATTTCGGAAACTTTAATGACAATTGTCTTTCAGTCCTCTATATAGATATCGTCACCAAAAAAAAAAAAAAGATGGCAAAAAAACTGTTGCCAAAAAATAGATAAATAGATGTACAGCATGCTGGTCAGCTTTGACAAATTCTTTGTTTCTGCTCTAGCACATTCACACTGCCAAGATGAAAGGCCAAGTCCTCTCCTCCTGTAACTCCACAGACATCAGAGAAGAGTTTGGCCAGAATAATATATAACTTATTTTTTTTCTCTCTTTTCTATGTGAATATAATTATATAAATATAAAAATTAGTTTGAAAAATTCATGTATTTCTCTGTTAAAAGTTGTGCTGTTTATTTTAGGACTTTACACCTTTCAGGCCAGGCGCTGTTTTCTTCTGTGGCTGGAGACTATCATCTATTGTATTCTGGGTACTAGTTTATTTTCAGAAGCTATTAGTTTTGTTTACAATCTATACCATTCAGAGCTCAATTTCATATAAAGGCAGACGAACAGTTCCCTTTCTTAAGATCTTCCTGTGGGTCAACGCAAGAGAAATGAGTGCAGAGCAATAGGAAATTGCATCAGGAACTGTGGTGCATCGAGAGGGACCGAGCAAGCAAAGAGTCAGGTGCCACCAGATACAGTTCTCGAAAGCAATTCTCATGCTGAGCCAGGACCAGGGATGATGTTTTATGCCTGGAGAGGCACTGGATTTGCCAGCGTTGCAGCACTCACACTGTACACACCTGAAATTTGTATTCCAGGCTGGGTCAGGGCAAGCATCAGGTCGTGGCTAGTAAAGCATCACAGAAAGTTGTGTAAGGGAGGAAAAATTACATCATCTGCCTCACTCATTGTGCAGACTTGATGGAATCGGGTGCCCCACGCTGTCCTCCCTCAGCAGTGTTATACTGTCAGCCCGCCCTGGCAGTGCTAGAGGGTGCCAAGCACCAGCAAGCGCAGCCGGGTGCTGCCACAGCATCCTTCCCAGGGGCACAGACAGAAGCACCCGGTGCCTTGCCTGCTCTCCAGGGCCCACGGCCTCGCTCCCCACACGGCAGGACACGATTTGTCAGGTGAGCAGCTTTGAGCGTTGGGTTGCACAGTCCTTCCTCACTTGGGGCTGACAGCAACATGTACGCCCATAGGTACCAGTCCCAAGGGGAGGCTTAGCACCCTGCAGGAGCATTCAGCCAGCTCTCGTGCTGCACAAACACTGCTCCCCGTGAAGGCAGGCTAACCCACAGGGCTGATCCCTGGAGGAGATGCTCCTAGTTGGCATGAGGGTACCATCAAATGGGAAAATTCAGTAAAAAAATGCAGAGCTTGAGATGGAGTAGCCTGCAAGAGGAGAGCCCCTGGTATGAAATCATAACAGGGAAAACAAAGCAATTCCTCTCCACGGAATGGGTTCTGTCTTCACATTACCTCTGCAAGCAGAATGACACAACATTGTAGAAAACACATCTTTGCAAAACACAAAAATAACTAAGGAATACACAAACAGAAATGCCACAATATTCTGTAACAGAATTCTCGGTAGATTTTCAGAAGTGGCCAAATGTCACTTATGTAGGAGGCAAAACAGATGTCCCATGCTATCCAACTGGCCCTCCATCCTGTCTATGGCAATGCATCGACCCAAGAGGTATTTTGGGAAATGCTCACTATATGTATTCTGTATATAAACTATAGTTAAAATGAAGTGGGAAACATTTTCCCTGGGAAAATGCATCTCGTCACAATTAAATGATGCTTTGCAACTGTACAGTACTCTAATTAGGAGACAAAAACTTGATTTACTCACAGCAAGCATGAATTTTATGACAGACTTCTCCAATCACAAAGTTAAATTAGCTGTCTTTTTAAAAATCATTCCAGCAGAGTTTCTCGCACGCAATACGGCAGAGTGATTAAGTGCAATTCCTACTTTCATCACTAGGTGGCATTTGGCTGTGTTAGAAGAGTCCGATTTTGGACGTCAAATGAAATGGGAGTATCGGATTTTATACTGAGTAATGAAACGTAAGCAACAGTTCAGTGACAGAAATGAGGGTGCGGATGGATGCTAGATATAGGTCCATAAAAATGCTAGAATCAATATACAAAATAGGTCATTACTGTAAGGTGCTTGATGATAAGTAGTGTTAAGGCTAAAGTCTGGTTAAGCTTATTATTGAGAGAACAGCACCTATTAGTCTTGTGGCAATGTCCTGGCCATCAGTCCACGCCGGTCAGGTGGGATCCAGGTACATCGCTTGGCTTGCCCCTTGGCTCATGTAAAACAGAGAAAAGCAAACAACCGCTGGAGTCCCTCGGGGGTGACTCTGGGCACCCCTGGGTGCACCAGGGCAGCCACATACAGACCACAGCTGCAGGGCCCACATCAGTCTGTGTGTCTGCTCCTGTGCAGATCTCCTTCCTTCCTTCCTTCCTTCCTTCCTTCCTTCCTTCCTTCCTTCCTTCCTTCCTTCCTTCCTTCCACCCTTCCTTCCTTCCACCCTTCCTTCCTTCCACCCTTCCTTCCTTCCTTCCATCCTTCCTTCCATCCTTCCTTCCTTCCTTCCTTCCACCCTTCCTTCCATCCTTCCTTCCTTCCTTCCTTCCATCCTTCCATCCTTCCATCCTTCCTTCCATCCTCCCTCCCTCCCTCCCTTCCTTCCTTCCCTTCCTTCCTTCCTTCCTTCCTTCCTTCCTTCCTTCCTTCCTTCCTTCCTTCCTTCCTTCCTTCCTTCCTTCCTTCCTTCCTTCCTTCCTTCCTTCCTTCCTTCCTTCCCTCCCTTCCTTCCCTCCCTTCCTTTCCTTCCTTCCTTCCTTCCTTCCTTCCTTCCTTCCCTTCCTTCCTTCCTTCCTTCCTTCCTTCCTTCCTTCCTTCCTTCCTTCCTTCCCTCCCTTCCTTCCCTCCCTTCCTTTCCTTCCTTCCTTCCTTCCTTCCTTCCCTTCCTTCCTTTCCTTCCTTTCCTTCCACTCTCGCTCCCTTTCCTCATCCAGAAAGAGGTCAATGTTTTGTTTGTCATTTGAAGGACAAAATCAAGGAGGAAAAAAATCTTTCGGAAAGCAAAACTGTGTTTTGTCTGCCTTTTGGAAAGAAGAAAAACTGATTACAAATGGTCTCCTTAACTTTGCTTCTAGAATTACTTCTAGTCATTTACTACCTGGGCACATGCAGGGCGCTGGGAAGACTTTTTGTTTTAAAAGCAGGTCTGGCACTTCTTACCAGGAAAAAAACAAGCATGCTTTATAATAATACTGTGAAAAAGTAGAAGAAAAAATGGGCCAATAAAATGAGGGAAATAAACATTTTCCTACACACAAATACACCAAGTCTTCCTTCATCTCTAATATGGAAGCCTCTTGATTTTTTGCTGAGCAAAGACATAAAAGTCCATAGCTCATACCAGTTATTTCCCCATACAGTCATCTGTAGATATGTGACTGTTGAGATGTTCCTTCCCCTACTAATTGCAAAAAAACTGAAGCAAGTAAGTAAACTACTGGGTGTAAGAAAAGTAAGTCACAGCGTATTAATCCACCTGAACAAATACTAGACTTTATTAGTATGCTTTAAGAGAGCAGCCTCCTGGTTGGTTTCCATCAGAAATATTATCTCCATAATGCACATGTTAGAAAGGAGCACAATTCATATCTGAGGAGGAGGCTGTTTCTCAGAAAAAGTCCATCCCATGAGCCTTTTATTGAGCCATTTATTTCCTCTGCCCACTTCAACATCGCACCCCTTTTCCTGAAGGCTCACAATCATGCAGTCATGGCCATGTACTCTAATTGTCGAGTTAGCGAAGTTGCAGAATTACGGTCTTTTCCTACCTACTTCTTTACCTCCCTCATGCTGGCCTGTCTCCCTGACAAAAAGCAGGAATTGAAACATGAGGTCCATCTAAAGGTGAGACGGCTGCATGAGACCAATGCATTAACCTACTCACCGCAAATGATTCCTCACCTGCATCCTAATCATCAAACACACGCTGCCAATCTTCAGCCACGATGTCAGAAATAGTCCCTTCCCGACACGTTTGCTCTTCGGTCTGCCGCCTGCATCCACCCAGCGCCAGCAGAGAGCTTTGGAAATGGATCCGTCAATTAGTGCTGGGAACAGAAAGTCAGACGGTGGCACTTCGTGTTCAAACTGGAAATGGAGGTGTTTATTTTTCGGCATTGCAAAGTGACATCTAACCACCTGCCTCATAAAAAAAATGGTTTTGCTTCAGGTTTTAATCACGAAGTTTCTTAGCTGGGTCATTCCCAGCCCAGCAGCAGCTGAAAAGCATGACCGTGCTGGGGCTAGCTAGGCTTCTGCGTCCTGGTCCTCCATGTGCAAACAGATGAATACACAGCTTTTACTCTGCGCCACTAGTAAAGAACTCCCAAACTGGGATCTGCCCGTTAATTTGGCAAACTTTTTTTGGTAGCTATCACTGCAGGCAAGAAACAGAGAATGATGGAGAAAACCAAGGATTTCTATGAATCGGATTGTGTTGAGAGGAAGAAGACTCAAAATATCTCCCAGGACAAACCTGATGCTCTGTTACCAAGCTCACGGCGCTTCCAGAGATATAAATAAAACAGCGAGGCCGCACCAGCACGGTGGGAGGTGGAAAGCAGTTTCGTGGTCATGGCAAACTTCCTGCCTGCCCCACTGAGAAACGCAGCCACAAAAGGTCGTCTTCAAAATTCTGCGTGCAGTTTGAAGGCAGACATCCACTGTACTCAGCGACAAACAGCCTCACCTACGGCACCATCTGCTATTTTTACGTATCCACAAAGGCCAACTGCAGACAGATGCGCTTTCAGCAAACAGCATCTTAGTCTACCGTTGATTATTAATCAGCAGATACGCTGTAGGCTAAATTCAAGTAAATGTCACAAGGAGATTTAAATACAACTTTGTTTCTTCCAAGAGTATTTGAAGGACCATATTTTGCCAACTTCAAATAATATACCAAAATAACTTTTTTCTTTTGGAAATAATATTTAATTTCTCAGGTATCAAATGGACTTCTCTATTCTTTCTTCAGTGATACAGTCATGTTTTTAAGACAATCAAAATTCAACTCTGTTTTTTTTTTTCCTATGGAAAACACAAATTTGCAAATGGTTTTGTAATTGCAGTATGTTATAAGTGGAGAAGCTCAGCACTGTTTACTGAGATGAGATTGATAAGGGATTCCAGAATGAAGGTGAGGTAAATCAATGCACATCAGCTGCAATAAAGATAAGACTTGTAAACTGATAAGGGAAAAGATAAATCCTGTTTAAATATATAAGAAACAGCTGAGGAATTTATATGCTTCTGTTTTTTTCGGTAAGCGATATTAGGTAACAATGTTGTTTAGCAGCAACAGATGTCTTTGAAGCATTATATCAGGATCAGCTATCTTGTAGAAGCTTCTTAAGGTAAATAACAGGTTCTGTACTAACATCGCTATCTACAGAAGACCAAAGCAGTATATAAAGAACGCCTCAAAGGAAGCAAGCTGATTCCCAAATTGCAGTCTCACAAATCACCTCAGAGTACCCTACAGCTAGCTCGCTGCTGGGCTAATGCTTGTGTTCTTCATCTTTCAAACTCATCAGATAAATAGCTTAACTACATTAATTATTGCAGTATCACTTTTTCACTTCATAGTACCTGCCACAGGGAAGTTGCGTGATTTTTGAGTAGGAGGGTAACGGCCAGGAAACTCCTTATGCTTTGGCTGGCACGCTCAAAACAATTTGATAATTCCTTCTGGAGATGTTTAGTTGAGTACCAACAAGCACAATTTAGCTTTTGAGTTACTCTTTGTGCATCTAAAACTTTATGTTAGAAGTTGGAAACATGAACTCCTAAGTGTATCTTTATTCCTGTGCTATGATATTAAAAGAATTTGAACCTAAAAGGAAAAAAAACCCCATATAGTATTTCTACTATAATTTGAAAAAGGAATGGTATTTCCTTGCCCTGAAATTGTATGTAACTTTAATGACTTCTCATAGTTTCAACTGAAATCTGGTTTTCTTTTCCAGCACACCTTTGGTATTGAAACCAAGTGTATTTTAGTATTTGTTCATCCAATGCTCAAAATGCACGCTTTGCCGTGAAGCTTTACAGCCTGAAATACTCCAACAAGCTGCATTGTTACCTCATTGAACATGGGCACATTATTGGCCAGCTTTATTGCAAACAATCTCAAACAAAATTGAAGCATCACATCTGTTGCCAGTGTAAATAAAAAATAAGTAACCACAGACACTCAAATAAACAGTGACTAACTGCAAAATAAACACATGTCCAAATTCATTGCTGTGTTTATGAGTTATTAGTTCTTTGCCTTTAACTTTGAAATTTAGCCAAGTTGTACCTACTAACTCCTGACAAAAGCCTGGGCAAAAGGGTAGAATACTTGTGAATCTGGGTGCGTGAAAACTGCTGAGATGAAAAGCAGGTTCTGAATCATGACGGGGATGTCCACACCTTGGGAGCTCTCAGAAAGCCTTGCTATTGTTTTGGATGAGGCCAGGATTTAAACCAAGAAGCGTACGAGGTCTAAAAAGGAGTTCAGGATGGGGAAAGGGGAGGCAGTGGAGTGCAGGAGGCACTGCCTGTGATCTCAAGAGGTTTAAAAATTGTCATTCAGAGAGGAAGGACAGTTGTAGCTGTAATACAGATGAATTGCTACCTCCCAGCCACATGAAAACAAAATGCTGGCGCGTCAAAGGTTTTGTGACTTTAAAAAGCAAAGATTCTTGGGTTTTAGGGGTACGGCAAAAATTAAATTCCACAGCTACAATGCTAGCGTGGGAGGTACGTGGGGTGGGTTGGACACCGCCTGTTAAGAGGGCATTAGAAATAGTACTGGGAAAGATGATGGCCTGTGGACGGCAGCGTGAGAAGTGAGTTCTCCCCAGACCAGCTGCATCGCTGGGTAGATTTACATGTGTATGAGCTGTCTAACACGCCACAAAGTCCAGCAACCTTAAAAAAAAAAAAAAAAAAAAAAAAAAGCACGTCAGATGGTGTTAAAGTAATCATTATTATAACCTCCGGCTATCCGCAGTCACTTAAAACATTCAACCTGGGTCATTGATACTGTTAATGTTCTACGATTCAGACATGCTGCTAATTTAGAAGGTTAATGTGGATTTTTAAAGAATCCAATTCACTTCAAGTGTTTTCAACAGCCAGTAAGAAAGAGTAGTTAGCGTAGAAGGACTCAATTTCAAAATGACAGGACGCCTCAGTTCTTCATCCTCTTTTTGCCTACAAAATGTCAAGTTATCCAGAAAATACAGTAGTTTGAACAAATTCCTATCTCTTTGGTGGGAAAATAGAGTAGGGATTTATTCTTTTCCCAAGCCTTTTCAGTATTTTTTTTTTTTCAGAGAAGATTATACAGTTTATGTTATTTCAGTGGATTATCTAGTTATAACTTCAGAAGACAATATATTCATGTTTGGGGAAAATGTAATAAGCACACATCATTTATTCATCTTCTTTGATTATTTCTGCCAAGTCTATTTTATTGTCCAATCCTAAAAAAAGGAGAAAAGTTTTTAAATTAGCAATTTCTTTCTGAAGTAAAATACCCCAGTAATAAAGTATCATGCTTTTTACAGACGCTGGGTGAAACGTATCAGTCATCAGGCAATAATACATGCATTCAGAGCATGTTTTTAAAAAGTGAGCTACTTTGAAAAGAATGAAACTAATATATTCTTTCCATAAAATTACTAAAAGCTGACCTCTAGCTACAAAAAATACCACATTTATTGAGAAGGTGGTGTGCATTACTGAGGTACTCTGCATCGGAACTAGTTCACTTAGTTTTGCAGTGAGATGAAAACACTAAGATATTACCTCAGGAATATAATTTTTTTTTCATTTCTGTATTTACACAGGCACTCCTCTCGCCAAGTGGCAGGCAAAATACGCTGTAGCGCACATCACTTGAAACCACATGGAGTAAACTGAAATTATAAGTTCTTCAGCGTTTTAGTTAAATGACAACTGAAATGCCGCGTCTGAGTAACTAAATATAAATCACGTACTTTGAGGAAGTTAGGGACGTCATTAGGGAAAAATAATCCCAGTGAAACCACGAGCATTAGGCGATCGGTGATTACCCCCCGCTGGAACCTGTAATTTCAGCTCTGTTCCTGCTGAGGTGGCAATTACTGTTACTCATAGGCTGGTGGTTGTATTTATCTTCCTGTCATTAATTCACGGACGGCCTTTGGATGGGACAGTGAAAGGCAACCAACCCAACCTACATACGACATGACCGCTACACTGACTCTCTAGCCTGGGTAAGAATTCATAATCTAATGAAGGTGATGATTGCAAATGTGATTTAATTCTTACCCACACTGCATATTCTAAGAAAGTTCACGGGATCTTCAAACCCAACAGCTATTCTCGGTGACTATTTTAGACAATGCTGACAAATAAGAAAAAAAAAAAACCAAAAGCTGACAAACAGGGAAGAGTGCTGAACTGTCTGTCTCCTATCATTTCTTCCTACAGTTGTGTTGAAAAATATACACACCTACAATGTTGCACGATTCTCTCTGGTGTGACTACCTTGTGCAGCTGATCTGGGGGGGACTGAGGAGCTGGTACAGGTTGTCTGCATTTGGAGACACCTGGATGATTTCATCATTAGGAAATTTCATACTACTTTGGAAAAAGAAAGGAGAAAGATTCTGCCAAAACCTACAGGGATTCACTCCTCTCGGGAGTTCTACAAAGCTTGTGTATTAAAAATTCACAGGGACTAAAAATTGTAGTAGTATACTAACACATCCAATGAGTGCTGAATTTTCTTAAATGAGATTGAGAAGCAAAATTAAAGCAAAGGTTTAAAATAATTGTAGGTGGCACTAAAATCCACTGCCAACAAGTAGAGCTGAATTAAGAATAAGCCTTAATTGCAGAAATATTTAAAAAAAAAAAAAAGAAAAAATCCAATAGCTTGTTGTCATAAATAGCCACGAAGTACTCAGCTGGGAAGTGGTGTCAGGGTTGTAGAGAGGAAGTTTCTTCTCTGTTGCACAGTTCCCAGCTCGAGTGCCCCAGGCACTTGAAAGCTTCATCAAGGTACGCTTTGCATCAGGGCTGTGACTTTCCTCTGTAGATGATCTGATTTAGCAGAGTTATATCCCTTGGAAAAGAAAATATACCTGTTTCCTACAAGATAAAGCGAGCAAAGTTAATTTTTTTTGCATTTTAGAAGGGTTTGTCTTTTTGGTCTTCGGTATTTGATCACTGGGGCAAGAGGGGGAGGGAAGCTCCCGAAATACACCGTCGGCAGAGCCTGTGCGGAGGGGACAGCACAGGCTGTACAGAAGCAGCAGACTCCCACCAACCATGAATTTTGGAAGTTTTTGTCAGCTTCTGCTTTTCCCCTCACGCTCGAGAACATTTCAAAGGCAGGGTTACAAAAGACGGCATCACAGGTTCTGTTTGAAACTGCGGCTGGGGCTCCGGGGAGAGGAAAGGGGGCAGGTACAGAGGCAGCGCAGGCTGTTTTGAAGGACTCATTACAAAGCACTTACTTTATACCTCTCTGCGCAGGGAAGGATTGCAGCCGGGCAAATGATTCACCACCTCTCCATTTAGCCGGTAAGGAGGAGGATTAGTTAACCTGCGACTGCTTTACCAACCTGTGGATCTGACCTAAATACCACAGTTAAGCAACAGGGGTTTGTGCATGTAGGACTTCAGGCAGGAACTGGGCTGATAGAAACCTGCACGCTTTGGCAGTCTTTGCTCTAACCAAGTGATTTATAAACATGCAGCTGCTGTCTGCACCTACAAATTAATTTCTCAATACATCCAAGGGGTAATGTTGCCACATACCAGAAACCTGAGGTCACAAAAAAGACCAAAGTAGTATCACCTCCTTAAAGCAATAATTAATATGACTAAACAGCAGCATTAAACCTCCTACTCTTTTGCCTTTCCCGTGGGAGGATTTGGTACAGCTTTTCTCTTGGCTAGGAACTCCTACTACATACTGATCAAGATGATCACCTTGTCCTTGGCCAGCGGCATGCCTCGAGTGCAGACAAGAGAGCACTGAAAAAACCAACCAACCAAACAAAAAAACTGAAAGAAACTAAACCCACCACCAATAAAATGCTCAAAGCCATGCCTTTACATCTATTCAAGATTTTAAATACTTGCATTGGCACTTACCTTCCACTTGTTTAAAACTTCACCTCTCCCAGGGAAGTAGAGAAGGGAGGAGAAGAAAACCACCACTATTTGGATACTCCTTTTGCTGACCCTATCGTCTTTGTTAATAGTCTCTAATGAGTAGCTCACTCATGCGTAAACATGCTAGCGTTATTGTTTGTCTTAGCAGAGTCAGCATGATTCAGAAGAGAGCAGTCATAAGACTGTCACAGTTCCCAAATTGCCAAAAGCTGTGGGAAAACAAAAATTAGTAGCTGAGAGAGAAGGCTTAACTCTCACTACCATGAACAAGACAGCAGCCTGTTGGTTGATCCGAAATATATACATACACACACACTTAAAAAAGAAATACTCCTATCCAACAGAGACTACTCTAGAGCAGGCAGATTTCTCCCGCCCGAGAACGACAGAGAAAAATCACTATGATAAATAAATTTATTTATTATACCAACTTGGCTGGGAAAACAGTTCTTTGACACACAACCCTTCTTCTTAGGGCCTTAAATTATGCTGACTTTCAAAGTGCTAAGACGGACGTAAGAGTGCATTTAGGCATCACAGCTCACACTGCCTATGCCAGGCTCCCCTTTTCTATCTGTCTTTTGGAAGGGGTGGTAATAGAGCCGTGACAAGGTACACGTCTACGCACTGATCACTGTCCTGGCCAGAGGACTGGAAACATTCCTATGTATACTTGCCAGAAACCACTGACCTCTGCTGATTTTCAGAAATCAAAACTGTGTTTTCTTGACCCTTTAGGGTTTAGACAAGTTGACTCTGGGCATAATTTTACTACCTTGTCAAAAGTTTACATGTGATAAAGGCCCCTTCCCTGGGAGTTTGTGGGAAGGGGTTCTACGGCTCCGCATAGAGGAATGGTTACCAGCAAGAAGCAGACTGAGGAGATTACATGCTGAGAAGCAGCGTGTGAAAGTCTCCCAGGAACTGATAAGCTCTGGAGACCAGTTGTCCTGTTAAATCCACCAGAACTGATAAATTCAGAACATCAAGAGCCTGCTGGCTGTGTACAAAGCCACTACCCGCATTAGTATCAACTGTGGTTTGCATTAACTTGGATCATGTACAAGCAGGTAGTGGTTGCTACGTGCAGGCAAAAAACCTATAGGGTTACATAGGCACGCCTGATGAAGCAAGGGGTGCTTCGAGGGACTTTCTAAATTACCTGCCTAGGAACCAGAGGTCCCAGGGTTTGGGACTGGCCTCCCAGTTTTTGTTCCTACAGAGTAATTATGAGTGTGCGAGTAAGTGAATGTGTTGTGTGAATAGTTATCTGCTATTAGTAACAGCTCTATTAACAAAAAGGCTTCTGCTGGTTGCGACCCGTATCTCTCTCAACTACTCCTGGCTGTTGTGGTAATTTACAGAATGAAACATGCAACTATTTTATCAGTTATTTCTTGGCAATACGAATCCCCAGTAAGTAGGACTGCTGCAGCCACTAACTGATTTCATTTCCCAAATGACTTGCTCAAAAAAGTACTTGCAGAACCCACTCTATGCAAGAACTCACTTCCAAGACTTCCTTGGAAGTTCAGAAAGTGGGACTCCCACTGTTCATGACAGAAACATAGTGAGCCAGCCTGACCAGTTCTCCTAGTCCTTGCAATTTGGGCTCTCCATTTGAACATCAGCATGTGCGGAGATTAATCCATCACAATAGACCAAATAAACTGAAGGTTAACACGTTTAGTTGCTTTTACCGCTGAAAGGCAAGCTTAGGAAAGCAAATACCTCTAAACAAAATTCCTGCTGCTGCCACTTGAAGATAAGATTGTAGAGAGCCTGAACCTTTGTTAAAACCCACTCCATTTTTCCATTATTCCTGGTCAAAAAAACCCACACCAGCATAAACCTTCCAAGTATTTCCAGCAGACCTTTACATTTTGGCACATAAAAGTATCTCCCATGCATATGCAATACAACTACCAGTTGCACCACTACCACTAGAAGTTGTGCAACGTCATAGTGCACATAATAACTACTCCCAGGAATCTTAGAGCTGTTAGGAAAGCTTTTAATGATCTCATCTGATGATACACAAACTAAGCATTCATGCCTCTGGAAAGACTCTTTAGTAGGAACATGTTGTTGTACGTGTTATTACTCTAATAATTTCACTTCTACACTTCTGTGATTTCATTGTTTCCTTCTTTTAAGTAATAATTTCATGGAAACAGAAACTGGCAACTTCTTTCCTTAGATGCTTCTCCTCCTTTGTCCCACTCTACTAGTTCAATAAAGGGATTCAAACACAACTGGAAGTTTCTCTTTAAACACAGACAGACATATGACAGAGAGTTACAACATGACAGCAGGCTGCTACAGCAGTGCTAATAAAAAAAAAAATAATACTAATAAAAAAATCAACTGCTGGACTGTTTACATCACTTTGCATAAACTCCTTCAAGTGCCCTGAGCTGAATAGCAGCTTTGTTGTTCTGAAAGTTTCTGCTCAGCTGGTTTACCAAGGTCTTGTCCTTAGCTGCAAGCCACAGGATTGAGCTTTTAGATTTTTCGCTTCATTTAAGTGTTTATAATCAGGAACTTTCTTCTGGAAATTCCAGCGACAATGACTGCCAAGCCCTGACAATGAGCTCTTAAGCTTTGACTATGGGCTGAAGAGAACTGCAGCTTAACAAAGAAAGTTTTTTTCTTAACAATTCTTTCTTATCCAGTAAATACCCGTGACAATTTCTTAAGGCATTCTTGACATCTTAATACAAAATTTCCCTTCTACATAACCCCAAAAAGGAGACATTTAGTACTCTGAGTATCTCAAAAGTGAGACTACTAAACTGGGTTGAAGTTATCAAGCAGTGTTCTCTCATTTACTGTTTTTCTAGCTAGCGTTTTGTGTTTAGATTTGCATTGTTTACTCCTGCTGCCAACATGAGAAGATACCTCAGACTGAAAAAATCACCACTCTAATGCTTCTGGAGGACATACATACAGAAGTTGAACTTTCTGATGAAAAAAAAGACACAGAAGTATTCTGAAATGTCAGTGTTCCTTTGAGTCAATAAACAGCTTCCATTCTTCCTGCCAAAGTTTTATTGTCAGAGTGCATGCTGCAGATGTTAAGTATTAAAATTTTGTTTACAGGAAAACTGAAAAGCAAAATTGACCACTTTAGAAAAATGGACTAGGAATGTGTTTCTTACATAAAGCAGAGAAAAAAAGGAAGCAAATTATTGTCATTTGGGATTTTCTAAGCTTTCTGCCCCTCACAAAGCTGAAAAAATGGTGGAAAAAAATTATTAAAAAGTGACTACCTCAGCAAGTCGTGCCTGCAGTCTCTCCCTGGATGCATAGGTGGCATCTTATCCAATCAAGCCAGAGAAGGGAAGAATAGGCAGAGTTGCCCATTATTTAAAATACTTGAGACAGGCCAAAACCACTGAGCAGCTAGTATCAGCAGTCAATCATTTATGACTCAGGGAATGGGCAAACAAATCTTCTGACATTGAAGTTAGGTTAACATCCAAGGAAGGACGGTTTCCTCCAGGATTTACCAATGAGATTAGCCCTACCACTAGATTCTGGGTGGGAATGGACCTCTCAAACCTGAAGGCGTTTTATTACAGAGCGAATCTTTATGAGTTCTTGAAATTTTGTAAGAGGACTGATCTGGTTCTTCAGCTCCAATAAACATACCAAAATCTCTCAGGTCTGAGGGTAGACTCTAGAAGATAGGGCTGCAAAGTATGATCGGAGTTTTATTCCTCAAGTATCCTTAAAAGTTATTTAAAAGACTTGTTATATCACAAAGATAAGCTGCCTCTTCTTTGAAATTTGTCAAACCCCATACTCAAATTATGAATTAAAACTGGTTGCTTAACTTAGTTCCTTTCTATGGCTGTCTTCAGATTTCTAAAACAACCTTAAGTTTTACCTGTATAAACAGACGTCTTGCAAATTTAATAGGACTATTTTAAGCAGTACAGTCTTGTTAATTTTTTTCTAATTTAGTTCATTTACAGATCAAGAATTGTGATTTTTGGAATAGGACTTATTAGAAAATATCATAAAAATAATATTTTTGAAATCTGTAACAAAATGACTCCGCTGTCTTTAATATTAAATTCTTGCCAAACCAGCTACAAGTCATCAACCAAAATACTAGTATATCTGTAGAAATAACTGAGCTATAGAAAAAAAATAATATAAATACCCATGAAAATATGTTATTTAATAGTATAATCTTAATAAAACTTTATTCAAATAAACGTAGTGAATAATTTCTAGGACTTGCTCAGTCTCCATACAATGATATCTGAACTGAGTTGAGCTTCTGCTGTTTTCAAAGCAATTTCCCGGTAAAGGGCACCATTCATTGTTTGATTCATACTCAGCACACTCTCTTCGCGTTCTTTCTGGAGCTTCTTTCTGAATTGCTGAACTCCTTCCTCACTGTCCAGTAAAGAAGCCACAGGAGTATCACTGATTTTCTTGACAGGCTCATTACCCCATGTCAGACTGTTTTCAGCTTTGCTTTCTTTTGAGAAGAAAGAACTCCTTGAGGTGAGGATTTCTTTTTCCAAAGCCAGCACTAACTGTTCAGTAAGTGCACCTTTGCTTCCAGATCTCAGGAGTTTTACATCACAGCTTGGTGGAAGAACTCTAGTAAGGCTGTGAAGGCACTGGAACAAGACAGTCAGATTTCTGTAAAATAAGATTATTATTATTATTATTATTATTATTATTATTAAAGCCACCTTATATCTTCAAAATCATATAGTGGAAAATAAAAAAAAACTACTTTAATCAAACAGGGAAAAACATGCTGATTACGGTTTTAAGTATTCTGTGTACTGTACATACAAGAGTAAGGGCTTTCTAATGGCATGCACACTAGCCACTGTACGTCAAAAGAACTGACGCTAAGCAGACTTCAGCAACATAAATATTCTATGCTAAAGAGTTTGTCTGTGATTAGGGTTACATGTGCATCACTTGTTTCTTTAAGAAGCAGTTCATTGTATGTGAAGGGCACATGTAATAGCACAAAGGAAATGTGTTGTCTGGTCTACATTTAGGGGCAGAAAGAAGTCACTTATTTTCATAGTTTGTCATTATCGATAGGTATGTACAGCATGGCTATTAGGTGGCCCACAGCTTGTCTTTTTTAAATTGTCACTAGAGAGGGAAAGCTACACTTAAAAATATCAGACATTCAAAATTATTAAGAAACCAAAATAAAATAGTGCTGCTAATCATCAGGGAACCTACACCCCTGGATACCAGTGTAGCATATATGACATAGTGACACATTTCTCATTCTAAGAAGAATGCAGAGTTTGTCCAGTCTTATTTCCAGTGTTTGCCCAGATAAACTCCTCGGAAGATGTCTTTTGATGGAAAAAAAAAAAAAAATTATCTCAGAAAAAAGACAACACACCACCACCAAAACCAAACAAACAGGAAGCTGCTGATGGGAGCTGCTCCAGAGCCAGCCCGACCCGCAGTGGAGCAGCAAGAAAGATTCAGCTGTTCAGGGTGCTGGCCCATCTTGTCTAGACTGTGCTTTTGCTAAGAAAGGTTGGACCAGATGATCCTTGAGGTCCCTTCCAACCTGATGTTCTATAATTCTATGAAAAAAATCAACCCAAAACCACCCCACAAGCACCCTTAAGTAGCTAGTTTTCTCACACAGATCAGAAAGGCATTTTTCCTTAAAGTACTTCTATTTCAATTTAGTTGTCTTAACATTCCACTACTTATAACAGACATAGTTTATTTTGGTTCTGAAAGGCCATAAAAAAGAATAGTCTGTAGCTCCCACCTATCACAGAAATATCCCAGCTGGATAAAAGATCAATCCAAAAATGAATCTGTCATTTGTCTCAGTGGCCAGTCCAGGCCAAACCACGACAATGGCAAAAAAAGATATAGAAAGTACATAGTTACACCATAAACATGCTGCTCACTAACTATTAATGCAAAATTGGATCAAAAGTGAATAGTATTAAGTAACCTAACTTTTCAAAAGGAACCAAAAGTCTTGAGGCTTAAAATTTTACTGATTGATTTCTTAAACATTTCAGCCTTTCCTCTAACATAAAAGAAGGAAAAAAACTCCTAATTTGAGTAAAAGATTGTACCTCACTATAAATTAGAAACTCTTAATAGATATACCTTTTCTTTGTTTTATTTTTTAGCTTGAACTCTTCAGGACAGCAAACATTTGTCAAAACTTGAGAAATACTTTTTATGTTGTGAGCCTTATCCAGCTAAACTGTAAATTATGGCAGTATTACTAACTTGTTTGGCCTGGTTTAGGAAATTTTATAGACACTTGTCCAAGAATCTATATAAGAAAAGGAAATCACTGCGTCTCTTCAGATTATTTCCTTTCCAAAATCACAGTAGATAGGAAATAAATGTATCAGTTTGGGTTTTTGTTTTTTAAGGATTTTTTTTTAAATCAACATATGTGGAAGAAGAAAAATTATATCTTACATTAAGAATAACATAGGAAAAATTAATATAAAATCATGATACTGTGAAACAAACAAAAGAAATAGTAGCAAACAGATATTAATGGAGACTAGACTTATTTGTAATTCGATATTCTAGCCTAGAGAAAGCTAAAATAATGCAGTTCGGGTTCTGCTATAGTTCTGATTTGAAAATAACTCTGTTATTGATGATGGTTATCATATTATCCTATTGGAATCCTATTGGTTATGATTTTGGCCGTTGTTTGTGGTACCAGTAAGAAATAATGTAAAGATAAAAAAGGGTGTGTGCAAGATGAATATAGTCTACAGTTTTTGAGCAATTTTACCTGCAAAATAACGTTAGAACTCCTTCAAATGGATTTTTCAGGGTCCAGTTAAAAACTGTACCGTAGACATTTCCTGCTTTGTGACAGAACATGTTGTCGTGGCATTCTTTAAATGGTATGCACTCCATTTCTCCCAGTAACCATGAATTTACTGGAGTCAATGTGCAGTCAGAAGACACAATCTGAAAGGAGAATCTGACAGATACTGCAAGGACAGCAAGTATATCTTCCATGGAACCTGCAAGAAAATACAGCAAAAACATGTTTGACCTAAATATTTTGATGATGTTGCATGCATTAAATGTGCTTGGATTTTTGGTTGACACTCGCAGTTTTATGTGAAGAGTTTGCACCTGCATTCTGGCATTCTTTGGGAATTTTCTTCTCACCTAAATTCTTGTACCTACTTCTGTCAACCAAAATAGTTAGCTGATTAACAGAGCCCCACCTCTATAATGAAAGGTCTAAAAATAAACATCACCTTGCCAAAAGAAGACTATTAAAAGCCTCCTGTGATAGTAAGATGACGTTGGCTTTAGCCAACAATACAGCATTAAAGGAAGAAAAAAATTAAAATTCATTGCAAACGATCAAAAGGATATTTCGCTACATGAGCAGAAATGCAGATCAATTCAATCAGGAATATTAAAAGAAAGGAAAATAAATGACATTAATAGGTGTGTAGATGAGGAAAAGCTTCAGTTACTTTGGTATTATTTAAGTGGTAATACTATGTCATTAAAAAAAAAAAAAATCTATGCATCTAATCAACAGTACCTTATTTATAGAAAGAATGCAAATTTCAGCATTCTGTACTCAGGCTTATCTCCAAAATTAACCTTTCCAGATACACTTCAGCACCCATGCTAGCTGGTGTGTAGTTGCTTACAGCAACTCACTTAACATTTTTTCCATTTTGAAAACTGTTCCATCTTGTATTTCACCCAGCTTTTAATTCCCAACAGACCTATGCAGTTCATGTTCAAAAACACAGATGTGATTATACCTTAGTAACTTAGCTTGGCATCGCCCAGACTAAACAGAAGTCAACCATATATTTATGAATCCAAATAATATCAATCCATTTACCTGTACAGTAACTATTATCCCTTAGCATCTTTACTGAATATTTTCCATTTGAAATATCTTCCAGACTTAATGAAATTTTCCCACAGAGTACAGTAACCTTTTTGCTCTCCTGTAAACTATCATTCCGATGTTTTTTTTTCTTCGTATGCAGAAGAACTATGCAACGTACACGGTGAAATGCCAATAATGGTGCAAGGCTGGTAACAGCAATGACTGTCTTTGCTCCGTCCAGCTGAACCCTTGAACATGTCTTAGGAATCCCTTTTTTCAGATCATTGTTGCTATGCCAGTCCAATTTCATCTTTTTTGGAGGAGGCTCAATTTGACACGAAGAGACAGACAACGCTGAGAAGGCTTTGTTCAACTTAATGATTTTATTTCGACACTCGATAATCGGAGAAATCGAAGAGAAGTCTTGATCTATTACTAAAGATAAACTGACATCACTCAGTGACCTGTGAAAAATCCATATAAGATGACTGCACTTCTAGTTTGTATTCTACCTTCTGACAAATAACCAGAACTTTGCAGATACATACAGACAACTAAGACTACCACAAACTCCAATATCATTCCAACTTAAGTCACAGACTGTGCAAAGAAAATAAGTTCTTCAAATGACTATTTCATCTAAGCGTAGTGTAAAGATTTCCAAAATGTGGACTGAATTTTCTAAGAGCTTCTAGGAGTTAGATGCCTCATTTCAACTGAAGGAATTTGGATGTCTAATTCACACAGAAAATGTTGAAAGTTCCACATAAGTCATGCAGATACTCTATGACAATTATAGACTTAACTTTCTTTTAATAAAAAATTACAGAAAATATCAATTCTGCCCTCTTTGAGGACTAAAAGCTCTTCTGCTGTTACATATTGTTTTATAGATAGTCAAAGTTGAATGTAGAGAGTAAAATAAAGGGTTTAAAATACTATTACCTGAAACACTCAGTAATTTCCTGAAATGTATGAAGTACTTTATTTATTCAACACCGGGTTCTTTCAATAAAATCCTAATATTACTGTTTCAGATCCTCTCTTTATGAATATTTTATTCTGTCAATCAATTCCATCTCAAGATGTCACTGACATTTGAAAGTGTCTAATTTTCTTTACAGAGAAGTATCACCACCATCAAAATGCAATTTAAAACACCACTGCAATCTTGCATTGGTAGAAAGCACAAAAATAATCGATAAAGACTTACAGTGTTAGGGGTGGAGAGAAAGCAAGCCCTTTTCCCCATAAACACAGGTCATTGTATATAGTACTGAACGGGAGCCCAGAAGACCTAGGTTCTGCTGCTAGCCTACCAGGGAACCTTTGACAAATGACTTCATCTTCACAGATCTTTTCTCAACTGTAAAAATGGGGGAGAGGGCAATATTGCTGCTGGGTTTTAAAGAATGGTTCCAAATCTTCTGAGGATTTCTGAAGCTGTACAGCAATTAATTATTTCATTTTCAAAAGCAAAGTCATCATCATCAAAGCTAAAAGAATAAACACTGGACAGACAAAACTGATCTCTTGCCTCAGAGGTTGTCAAGAAGATGAGGTCAACTTTTTTGTAAAGTTATAGTAATCTGGCAGTTGAGAAATAATATACCCACAGCTTCAGCAGAATGGCCAAAGGGTGTAACAGGTCAGGTCCCTCACAACCACTCGAATGATTTCCAGTGGCATCAGTAGTCTTTAAGCTTACCCTAACACAGTCTCAGCTACACTACTTGTGGGAATATGGGTCAAAAGGTAAGTTCTGACTCCACCAAAATTTACGTTACATAATGCATATCATAAATCTGTTTCATGTAATCCTGCCTTTTTAAACTGTTCCAAATTAATTCCCTCCCTGTAAGGGGGAAATTACAGAAGTAGGATTTACAACTAGAACTGAGCAATTGAAATGAACAGAATAAAAAAAAAAATCATTCCAAAGACAATAATAAGAATAAACAAATTGATTTAAAGGTTTAAGTACCATATGGCTGATTGTTCTACATAATTCACACAATACATAAGTTTAGCAAATATTTTATTTGATTGGATACTTGACTGTAGCATAGTTCAATTCAAAAGCTGAGTATTTATTATGGTGATCAGAGAATATAAAATGCTTTCTTTTGCACTTCTTTAAGCAAATCGCTCTTTAGGAATGGAAAGATGTTAACAGTAAGGCATCGGGAACTGTGTACCTAAGACAGAGCTTTATCTACATCACATACTGATATCAGCATAGCTATGTCAACACAGACTATAAAGAATCGTAATTTTTGTCAAAGAAAACTCTCTTGTAAAAAGCCTCCAGTAATGATACTGTTATACTGACACAACTGATTTTTAGCTATTGTTTTGCATAGTGCTAGAGAGACAAGCAGCAGCAACAATACTGACAAAGACACACACTTGAAACACTTTATATAAAGATGCTCAAAATGAGAACGTTCAAAGCTCAAAAATCCACTCTTTGTACTGCAAAGCTTAACCTGCAAATTCAGTTTCTATAAAACTACTCAATGAAATTATTAGATAGATGTATATACTTACAAGTAAAATGATTCAGTTAGTTTTACTCCAACTACCAAGCTGTCAGCCACAACACGCTGCCACAATTTCTCTATGAAGTGCTCTGGGACTTTAGACGCTAATGATGTCTCTTTGCTAAGAGAATGAGGAGGATTTTCTACATCATCCCAGAGAGAGACAAGACCTTCCTTACAGAAAAAGATTTTTTTAGATAAATTAAGAGATATTGGAGATATTAGTCCTTTTTATACAGCATTACTTCATGTTTTACCACAAACGATTGCAGGAAGTGCTTTTAAGATACATAAAATGGAAACTATATAAGCTAGTCTATACTCTACAATAGATTCAAAAGACAGAGTTGCATTTTCTTAAAACACATGATATCATGAAAAGCACAAGTCATTCTCTCCTTGTAAGCATCATGTATAAATCTTGAAGTGTCATACAATTAATAGGCCAAAGAAGATTGAAGGTACTAGAATTTATTTGATATTACTACATTAATTTCTTGAAATTTTGTTGTCTAAACCTGGCTGACTTGGAAGGGACCACAACATTAACTGAAAGGGAGACCAACTCCATTTCAAGTAAATTCAGAAGCTTCTTTTGAGGAACATACTAAGGTAATATTTTCCCAATATTCATCACCTTCTCAGACCACAGTTCACTGCCCCCACTATAAAATCAGTTTTGCTTACACAGGTTTATGACCTCATTTTTCATAACGTGTTAGATCACAGACATATTAAATATCTTGGCAACCGTGCCAATTGAGACTGTACCCTCTCCCTACTGTTTGTCACTCACTCTTTGTTGGAAGTTACTCCTCCATACAAGTCAGTTGTGAGGAGTTATTGTACAAATCAATTTCAAGTAAAGACAACTAAATTTACTCTTATCTACATACGTTGACAGGTTAGGGTAAGGAACCAGACTTACAAAGCAGATTAATGAGTTTCGACAGTGGCAATCCCTACTGGTGAAAGTAACAAGTGGTTGAGGGAGGCACACTCTACAAATGGCTCAGCAGAATTCAGAAATGATCTGTACTCTCTTCTGCATTTTACCTCTTTTGCAGTTGGTAGAATATGGGTTCTTTCTTCAACAAGATCTATTAATGCTCTGCAAGATTCAAGAATAACCCTCCTTTTGAGTCCTAAATGCTGCTGTAGCTCTCGAACAGAGGTATAACCAGCCTGTAAAAGATGAAAACAATCGTTAGACTTACACTTAGGTATACTGCAAGTAAGAACTGATATTGAAGCTCTGAAGAGATCTTTTCAGCTTTCAGTTTTTATGCAAGTATCCTAAGTCAAGATCCTGGCATTCCTCAAGTAATGCCTCTAAAAAAATGTTCAAGTCAGGCTACTCTGCTGCCAAAATATCAATCTAAGAATCTTGACCTCTCAATATTAAATCTAGAGTTTAAGATAAACTTCTAAGGTAAATTTTATCAAATTATGTAGATATTCAGACCTTTCATTATTATTCCTGCTTCACTTTTCCATTGATGTCAGTTTCGATTTCTTCTCAAGACTTTTATTGATTATTGGTCAAGTAAATATATTGAAGAGTTGACAGTTTTGCAGACACACATGCAGGCTATGTCTCAGCAAAAGAGCGAGAGAAAAGAGCGAGAGAAAAGAGCGAGAGAAAAGAGCGAGAGAAAAGAGCGAGAGAAAAGAGCGAGAGAAAAGAGCGAGAGAAAAGAGCGAGAGAAAAGAGCGAGAGAAAAGAGCGAGAGAAAAGAGCGAGAGAAAAGAGCGAGAGAAAAGAGCGAGAGAAAAGAGCGAGAGAAAAGAGCGAGAGAAAAGAGCGAGAGAAAAGAGCGAGAGAAAAGAGCGAGAGAAAAGAGCGAGAGAAAAGAGCGAGAGAAAAGAGCGAGAGAAAAGAGCGAGAGAAAAGAGCGAGAGAAAAGAGCGAGAAACACAGTAGCACCAGCTTCTTAGATTTTAAGAAAGCTCCTCAAAAGCTATTCCCTGGAAAGTAAGATCCTGAGAAGTCCGATGATGCCAAGGAGAGAACAAAGCTCACTATTGTAACGCAAAACCAAACTTCCCTCCCCCCCCCCCCCCCCCAAAAAATCCTAAAAACCAAATCAGGATCAATCACAACCAACTGACAAGCCTGAATAAAAAGCACTTCATATAAGCGAAGTAATGCCCTCTGCTTAAGCTGCAATGGCAAAGGGCATTTAGAGCAACTAGCACTCACCATGATAAGTTCTGTAAAAAAATTTATTTGCCACCTATCAAACCATGATCATAAGTACCAGATTCCAAGCAATAATACAGTGCCAGACTTGAGTCAGGAGAAGAAAAGGAAGAGTTAAGAACAAAGATGATTCTACAATACCTTCCTAATCAAGGTCATCAGAATACCAAACTGTTACTTACTCCCATTGGTGAGCAACTCCTGAATAAACCACTGAGAAACAGAAAGCAAATGGGGAAGCACAGACTGAGAAGCAGCCAAAATGGCCAAAGATTCACTGATATATACTTGCTGACCAATCTGACTTTTGCAAGCCCTTTTTCCTCATAAAGCAACACAAGAAAGAGACCTGAAATACACCACATGGCAAACCCAAGACTGGGTAGCACCCCGCCATCAACTCTCTCTGGAACAAGTGACATGCACGTCCTTTCTGACATATGCCAAGATGTACTGTGCAACAAGCATCAGCAGAAGTCACAATCTTTTCACTGTGAAACTAAGGAAATAAAACTGGATCACCTTAAAATAGAAAATAAACATCAACATAAAAACAAGGCAGTCCAGAGCCAAACACAATAGAGCTGTGAGTAAATCCAGCAGGAACAGTAGAACAGGTGAATCACTGTCAAAAGCAAAGCAAATTAAGGCAGAGGCTTAGTAGTAAGTAGAACAGTCAAGTGCTTTGACACATTGCAGTTAAAGTTGCAGTATTCACAAATAAATAAATTAATACCCATACCTACAGAGCTAAAACTACTGAGCCAAGAACTGTGGCACTTTTACAAAGGAAAGAAACTAGAAAGGAAGATTCATGATTGATAAGACTAAAAAATACTGGGCAAAGCAAAGGTAAAATGGAAAAAGTAGACAGAAAAGCCAGAGGGAAACATAATTCAGAGATCTATATGCTGAAGCTGCTGAAGAATGGTAAATAACTGGTTCTATGTTTTTCAAGGAACTAAAATCCCTTATGAAAAAATATCAAAATGGGCCAATCCACAGCAACAGACAAAAAATAAAACCTGAAAACTTACACTAAAAATAGTAATAAAAATCAAATGTACAGAACATTTCTTAAACAACTTTCTACTCGCCACCAAATCAGCTTTATCAGAATGAAAACAAAACAATAAGACATTGCAGCAATTCAATAAATCACCAGGAAGGATTGAAAAAAAAAATACCTGCCCTAAAACAAGCAAACCAAGTCAAAGGAAACAAGTTAATCATAGGGAAAAGAATTTGGCATTATAATCCTTACAAAACTGTTAAATAGCTGGGGGGAGAACAGGCCAGTGGACATAAAAATATACTTCTAACTTGTATTTCTGCCAGAACAGCTAACTAAAACCACAAGAAAACCTGTAACCTCAGCTGTTGTAATGTGACTGAAGTATTCTGCCAAAGGAAGTCTTCTTTAGAAGATACTAAAATGAGTGTTGAAGAAAAAAAATCTTCAGAGGAGAAAAAGAGAAATGCTATTTCATTTTGCCCTAAAAGATGAGATTCCACAGAGACTCTCAAAACATGATTTGATTGTAAATTGCTAGAAGACCTGAATTTGATGATAAATATCAAGAAACACCACTCCAAGGCTAAATAACCTTTGGAAGTTCCCAACCTAAGGAGAATCCATACACTATTGCATCAAAACAATCATCCTTGAAATACAATTATACATCACATGACAAAAACCAGCAAGAGTACTTCACTCTTCAGAGAAACACAGAGAACAATGGAGAGCTCAACAAGGAAGAAATGGTAAGCTTAAAAAGAAATACCTACACCTACTTCCAAATTCATTAGCATGACAATGTCAAAGTTTTACAGCATTAAAACACAGGAAGATTTTCAACTTATTTACAATGCTTGTGCTAGCATGTGGCTTTGAAAATGAGTCCTCTAAATGATCTTAAAATAAATAAATAAGGCCTTATGAAGGATTCTGCATCTGTAAGAAAAAAATTTTTATCAGCATATGACACATGAAATCTCCAGTCAGTGGCTTGTTCCCAGCAGAACGTGCAAAACAGACTATTCATTTGATCCTAACACAGATTCACAGAGCTGTACTGCTGAAAGCCAGCTGGTGTATCAAAAGAACAAAGTCATAGAACATAGTTACATAGAACATATAGCCGTCAATGGCAGGCTGGCCAATGTTCATTACAACAGTGGAAGGAGCAACAAATGCAAGAGATTGAAATTAATTTGTTTTGTAGAGGAGGAAAGTAATATAATGAGTAGAGAAAGAATGCAGCAAAGAAATCAGTTTTAAAATATACGACTACCCAAATGAATCCAGAAACAGGAAAAAAAATGCATTTGGAAGGAAGCTTGCACTTCTGCACGTAAAAGCCAATAGGCCTCTAACGTGCAAACTGAAGAACTGTAAAAATGCAGGGTTGGAAGGGACCTCAAGAGGTCCTCAAAATTAATCCAGCTTCTACTTTCTTGTGCCTTGCAGGAAGGAAAAAAAGAACTATTGTCCAGTGTTCTCCAAACAACAGCTTTTATCTTTTAGAAGATGTATAATATCTCTTTTGTAATTAGAACTAGACTTTTTCAGTCTTTTCCTAATGGGTCATAGTCCTCCTTTTCTTCCAGTACTAAACTTTTGCCAGTTAATTTGCTCCATTTTTAAAGGCTGGAGATAAAACTGCCACAATATGCTACTTAAGTTTCCACTAATTCTCAAATGACAGGAATAATTACCTCCTATCTCATACTTAAAGCGCTCATAGCAAACTGAAAATAGCCTCACATCATTGACTCAATTTGAGATTTGTTATCTCCTAAAGCTTTTTTTTTTTAAATAATCTTCCTATTTTGTCAATAATTACCCATTTGGTATAGGCCAATGTGCACAAGACTGCAAAAGAATATCTTGGAGACTATGCTGGGTGTTTACTACTTGGATTCTGGCAAGTTTCTCCCAGCTTGTTTTTATAAACGGTGCTAATTAAGAGAAGGATACATTTTAGCTTCACCTACTGTACTTTGCAAAATTATCCTTAAAAAATTGCTAGTAAAAGGAGGAAAAACATGAGCAGGTAGTGAAATAGTCATGGTCACTAATTTGGGCAAACAGTGAAAGCCAACTTGATTGAAGTCCGTGGATAAAGAAACACCATAATGCTCTTCTTTTTCAGGATTAACTGCCACTCATAAGCACTCACTGGAAACCACTATTTCAAAGTAGATAATGTGGAGCAAAAGAAATAAACGTTCTAATTTTATTAAACTGGTATTTAAACATCCATAAGTAAAACAACTGTTTGAAGCTTTGATAGCATAGCTTCAGCATTATCTCAAAATTTTAATTGAAACTAAGTTAGACCCTTCCAACTACCCAAATGCATTTGTAACAACTCAGAGAACTACAACACAGACTACCACTGATTGGAGAATGGATACTTAACAATGTTGTCTTCTCCCTGAACCATTTATCCAATAAAACCAGTATCACTAACCTCACCCTTTGGATAATGTAATGATACAGAAAAGTAATTTGGAGAAAATATGAAAGTAGAACTAGTGAGTACAAACCTGTAATCTTGTTTCAAGGGCTTTGACAGTAAGCAAACCATTCTCTTGCAATCCTTCTGCAGGAGGGACATCACATTTATAATTACTACCACTCTAAAAAAAAAAACCAACAAAACAAACCAAAACAAACGCCTGAATTAAAAATGTGAAAGTAAGGTACAGCATTATAAAAATCTTGGGGAAAATACAGAAAACCAGCAGAATCACAGTATGTATTTTAAAAGAAAAATCTTATCTTCTGAAAGCAATTAGAGTTTGATAGCACATAATGGAAAGACACAATTATCAGAAGATAATTAACAGGCTGAGTAGCTGAGAAAAGGCAAGCTGAACTTACTGCATAGTTGACCTCTCCAAGATCTGTTATTTTGAATGCACTTAACACGTCTGTATTGGAGTCACCCTTAAAAAGCAGTAACAGTTGATCACTTCCAGTGCCAACAAAATCATCCACCAGAACAGACTTTACGTTTTGCCATTTGGAAGCCACCTACAGTAGAAGAGGTTTTAAAATAGATATATTTGAATAAATCTTGGATTTGAGATTTCATTTTGGTGAAGCTTGCTTTTCATAAAGAGGCAACCTATTCAGGTGTGTGGAATACAGTATTTTAATGAGGTTCAAGCTCTCACTCTTATTCCATCATTTAGAGCCTATGTAACTCTGGGGAAAATTAGCCATTTCTCTTTAAAGATCGCTTTCCAGAATACAGGTTGCAGAGATGACAACAGTTTTTTACTGTACTCAAACAGATGAATAGCTGAATGTTGTAACATTTATTTAAAGCAAGCAATACCTGCAGATCTGTTAAAGACATTGTACCTTTGACATTCAGAAATATCTTTATTGCATTGCACACTTAAATATGTTTGAAAAGCTGATGACTGAATAGGACAAACTTTCATTTCCTGAGTTATGTAAGTCTTTTTTACAGAGTATTACAAAACGCTAGCAGTTAACTTTTTCTCTCCTGACTTCAGGAAACAAAAGCAAGGCCTCTTCTTGTCATTTTCATGAAACCATACTTTTTGTTACTACAAAGGGAGACTCAAAAGGCTTTTAAATTCCAATGAGAAGTTTATGCTTCGCAATGATAGCAATTTACTTTCACTTTAACACAAGTTACATAGGCACACTCATAACTTTCTTACAATTTCAAGTTCTCATACTATTGAAGCTTTAAATTAGCAACAGAAGCTTTGGTTCAGATTCGTAAAATGTATTATTAAATAATAGAATCCAGGGTTTATTTTCAGATATATAAGCAAGCAATGAAAGCAAAACAATCTCATACTTCAGACAGGTTATTTTAACAGAAGCAACAACAAAATCTATAGAACTTAAGACATGTAGCTTTTCAATTACAGAAATTTCCAAGAAGACAATCTATGCAAAAAAAAAAAAACAAACTAGAAATAAAAGGGAGCTATTTAAAGCCAAAAATACCTGTAAGCTGTCTCTCCTCTGTACAACACAGGTATTTCCGTCAGCAAAAGACACAATAAATAGCAAATCATTGCTACTGGTTACAGCTGTTTTTACTGACCATGGTTTCTCATAAGGAAGCTCACAAACACCTTTAGGGAGACCATCTTGGAACCAAATAAGTTGATTCTTGTGGGTTACGGCAACAAGTGATATTCGGAGCTGTTTTTTCAACATTTCGTTCTTGTAGACATAGACAGAAGATACCACTCTGCTGTAAGCATGAGGCATGAAGCATGTACCAGTTAGCATTTTTTGTGTTTCAGTTGCGTATCCACAGAACTCGCTACCCCAGATGGCTCTGTCTGAAGTGGAAAATTCATCCTCATCTTCACTCTCTGGCAGACAAGCAGTTCCTATCCCTAAGACAACAGTGCCTTCCTCCTCAATTTCACCTGTCCACACAACAGAAGAAAGCTGAATAGGAGCACTTAGAACTGTGCGGGTGTCAGAAGAGATGTAGAACAGCTTGTTGGCATGCCTCCACAGAACTGAAGGGCCAGTAAACAACCTGATGTCTTCTTTCAGCTCATAATCCAATTTAAAATGAAAGGACTGCTCAAATTGATTTGAGCTGTGAAGCAACAATAAAAGGTATTTGACAACATTGTTCCGTTTTTTCTTTTTCATCAAAATGCAGGGAAGAATAATCCCTGTTCTGGAATCTGTTGCACAGCTACAACAAATTATTTCAATTTTTAAGTGACTGGCATGCATGCTGAATACCCCAGAAGACTTCTGAACAAACATCTTAGTGTCTCTGTTGAATGCCATTCTTCTGACACATAAATTCATTGTTTTATCAGCTGCTCCCTCCACAAGTTTTGGTTTTGACAGCTGAAATATAAGGACTTCGCCATTGTAGGACAAGAATTGTTCTTGCTCACCTAGAAGCATTTTTGTTTATGTATATTCCTCTACAAGAAAACTGTATGCATCTCCATTTTTGTCAGGATTATTTCTCTGCAGAGTTTTTAACCTATCTGGGCGTTTTTCATCTACAAAAGTGAACAAGAAAAAAAATTAAATCATTTTGTGACTAGCTGAACTGATCCTTAAGAATAAGAAAAATGATACGTTGCAAAGCAGTGACATGGACTAATTTGAGAATGAGGCCGGTATATGCTTTGACCTCACAGATTAAAATGAAGTTAAGCAACTTTGTACCGAGAGATTTAAGTAACTAACAGAAACATTTCAGAAAGGTATTCTAGGATTTATTCAATGCTAGCTCATCAATAGCTACACATCATAATATAAATTGAAAGAAACCAAATCAAATCATACACGCGCTGTTTAGGTGACTGAATTCAAGGTGCCAGCTCCACAAATATACTGAGCAGACTGGAAAGCAACGGTGCTTTGAATTCTCAAATTTAAGAGCCTTCACTCAGGTGTAGGTTTTATTAATAAATGTAATTCACTCTTGGTTAAAATTATAAAGCCTCCTTCGGGAGAAGGTTCTCTGAAGAAGAGACGAGTCATTTTTGCGGCCAAGAAGGCTCCCTCCCCCAGAAAAGTCCCCGGGGACTCAGAGCGAATCGCAGCCGCCTCACCAAGTTTCGCTACCCAACTTTCGGGGTAGGGAGCGAGGCTCCTCGCTTGGCTCAGACCTCCCGGCAGGGCAGCCTCCCTCCGCCGCCTGAGGGGGCCCGGGCAGCCGCGCCCAGGCCTCACCGCCCCTTTCCTCGCGCCGGCGGCGACCCAAAGGCTCAGGCGGCAGCGGGCCCCGGCCTGGCTTCCCCCACCCAAAGCCGTTGACAGCCGTTAACGCCCTCCCCGCCCGGCACAGCGGAGGCCGCACAAGCTCCTATGGAGAGCACCAGCCCGGAGGGAAACACAGACCACAGGCACCGCGCCGGCGAGGCCTTACCAGGCTCCCGAGGCCGCCTGGGCTCCAGGACGGCGGGGGAAGGGAGAGAGAAAGGAAGCAAGCCAAGAACGCGCGCGCGCGCTCCGAAACTCCCGCCGCAGGGAGCATGATGGGAGAGAAGGGCGGGGGCGGGGACAGGGACGGGAGCCCGGGGAAAGGGGCGGGGCCTCGGGCCGGTTGGTGGCGCCGGCACCTCCCGCTCGGTGCTTGCGGCCCCGCCCTCCGCCAGGGTCACGCGGCGCCTCCTTACCCGCTTGGCTCCGCCCCCTTCGCGCTCGCGGGCCCTGCTGCGGCCGGTGCGGGCGGCTCCGCTCCGCCGGGCCATGGCTGAGGTGAGTCCCCGGGCGCCTGCCCTCCGCCCGACCGCCCTCCCTCCGTCCTTCCTTCCTTCCTCTCGCGAACCGCTCCCGGTAGCGGCCTGGGGTCGGGCGGTGGCGGTGGCCGGGCCCGCCGTTCAGGTGAGGGGCTAGAGCCGTCTCGGGCTCTGGCCTTGTCCCTTCCTTTCACTCCTCTCCCGTTTCTTGTTTCCCCTCAGCAACGGCAGGATAAGGCCGCGTTGATAAGCGAGACCAGGCGGCGTTTCGAGGCGGATTACCTGCCAGGTGAGCGCCTGGGTGGTGGAGCTGGAGATGGGGGTGGGCGGGGAGCGATGGGGCCGGCTCCCTGCATGCGGTCTGTGGGGCTTGCCCGGTGTCGCTTTTCCCCTGGGGGCTTCCTGTAGCCCCGCTTTCCCAGGTGAGTGGGTGCTTCTGCCTTTCCTTCAGGTGGCCGAAGCTGCCGGGTGGGGGTGATGCACAAAGCAGGAGGTTTTCTGTGTTGGCTCTTGGTGCTTCTCTTCTGTGTCGCTGTCTTGGGCAACAAGTCATGTCGGGGCAAGGGTCTGGGGCCTTTTGACTCACGGTTGTGTTCGGTTGGCGGTAGCGTGGGGTGTGGGACTCTGCTGTGCTTGGTGCTTTTCGGACCTAAAACATGGTGGGGGAGAACGAGGAGAAGAAAATAGTTCTGACCTCGACCAGTTTGTCAAGGGAAGAGTTGTTTTTCTAGAGTAACTTGCACTTCAAATTCGTGCTGGCCTTAATTAAAATCATACTGCGTGTCCAGCTCGATTCCTAAATGTAGATGCTTTTAAACTTGTAAACGAAGGCCAGGGGGTGCTGGGGATGCCTAGGGGAAAGGGAATGCCAGGGTAAGCCTAGAGGAGATTCCTTTCATTTCAAAGTCGATTTGCATTGTTTATGATAGAAGAATATATACTAGAAGAGTGTGCTAACAGCTGTAGTAAGCAGTACATCTTATTATGACTGTCTAAAGACTTTCTACTAAAAACATGCTTCTATCCAATTTTTAATGCAAATGGAGTAAGAGCCCAGTAGTTTAGGAGTTGTGTGCATCTCCTTTAATATAAGCCTCAATCCTGCAAACACATGCCTTGCTTTGATGTTCCCAATCAGAATTATTGAGGTTACCTAGTTACCACTTTTATGTAAGGGTTACATGCTTCTATGACTTCTTTGTGATTGGCTATAGCACTTTTTTTGCGAACTTTGAGCATCTTGTGGGTAATAAAACTTTGTTTCATATGATTGCTCTGCTAACTGTCGTAAAGGAAACTGCTTTTGGCCTTGGTTGGAGATGACCTGTATTTCTGGCAAGATGACAAAATTATTAGAATTAGAAAATTAGAAGAGCTTATTTTTACCATTTGGTATTTCTGTGTGAATAAAGATGTCTTTGGCAGTCTTAAGGTTCAGGCTCAGGAGAGCGGAGGATCATCTTAAATTACAAGTTCTTTTGGCTGTTAATATTTTCAGTTAATTTGTTTATTTTTCTGTGATAGATGATTCATCTTGCTTTGTATTCTAATATCCCAGAGTCACACTCATAAAAAAAAATTATTTTGGGAAGCCTAGAACTGCTTTGGGACAGTTTCTGCTGAAAGGGAGTATTACCTTTTCAATTGAACTATCCCTTGCAATCTTGGAATTCCAGAGATTTTGCTAGCTGTGATGAAGCCTCTGTTGGACTGGTTGTTAGAGCCATTGAAATGATTAAATACTGTTGCAAGGTAAACTGTATCCTATTTGCAGTATTTTGAACACATTTTCTCAGTAAGCCCATTTTTGGATCATGGTTTAGGGCTCTTAGGCCTTTCAAGAAAATAGGATTGAGGGTTTTTTTTCGTTTATATTCTTAAATCCCTCCCTCGAATTTAGGCATGCCACAAGCAAATAAAAGTTATCATGCCCACTTCAAGTGTGATAAACACAGGGTTTTAGTTTTATTGTGATCCTTCAGCCTTTACTGTATATGTTACAAAATGTATTCTTTTATGCTTTCTCTTAATTGAATAGGGGTGTGGAGGTGCATGTATGCAGACACCCCCAAACATGTGACTTTCTGTGTTCTAGAGCTACAAATGATTGCTTCATATCCATTAATTTTAATCTGCTTTTGAATGAAAGGGTGCTGTCAAGGCACACTGAGAAGCTGATACTTTCTGTGAAAGTTCAGTGTGGTCATAGAATTGTGGGCCTTACAGGATGAACCTAATTCCATTTACAAGTGAGCTGCAAGTTTTAAAATTTGAGTAAAATTTTCAGGCAGTTTTGCTTCTGAGGGATGCCACTGTTTTATTTTTCCCTCTGAGGAAAACAGTGTTCCTGATTATTTTAGAGACTTGACATTTGTGTTACGAAGTGATTCTTCCATGTTATGGAACTCATAGTTACTGGTTTCCCCCCACCCCCGCCATGCAGGAGGAATTGCTAATAGTCACAAATTCTGTGATGGTCTTGCAGTAATGTTTGTTTTTATTGTGAAATGAAAATTTAGAGGGCCTTTGAAATCTTGATTTTTGGTTGAAATTATTTATTGGCAGAATACAATAGATTATACAAAAATATATTATTGTGTAAATGGTTCATAAAAGTCTAATATTAAACTGCCACATCTAATACATGTTCGAATATTTCACATAAAAGTTACAACCAAATAATACTGTGGTCTTGACAATTTTCAAGGTAGAATGGGAAGAGTTTTGTTCAGCAGCTGGAAATGCCAGAAATCCATTTTCTAAATTATACAGTTGTTTCATTTATGTGATTAAATTAAAGGATTGTTTTGACAGATACAGTTTGGAGAGTGCAGTGTCAGAGAACCTTACTGGCTCATTTCCCAAAAGTTTGAACAAGAACTTTCTTGCTGAAGTTATTCAGCAAATGTGGCCATTGAGGGCTTCTAAAAGGAAAGTTTGGCCACTGTGCGATCTGATCTGCAAAGCAGTGTTTAATGTTAACTGAGATCTTGTGTTGTTGTTTTTTTCTCCTCAGTAAATTTTTTAGCTATGTTTGAAAGACAGCTTCAGTTCTTACGGGGAATGTATATCCCTAGTAATTAAAACTCTTGCATTTAAAAGGCATATTTCCAATACTGAAAAGTTCCTGTTAGTCCAATAGACTAGCAAATGCTGTCTGATGTGGTAGGCTGTTTTCTCTGTTTGGATTCTTTGTGAGAGTTGGTGAGGTAAATGATTTGGGTGGTGACAGGAACAATGAAAACAAAAGATTATTTTCTAGTACTGACTGGTACTAAATGTTTTCTAGCAAACAGTCGTCTTTTTCTTCACTGCATTTTCATTCCTTAGAGGATTTCTAAAATTAGCTTTTATTTCTGGGCTACTACTTTCTATTTTAATGTTACAGTGGAAATTATTTGTAATCAAATCTTGGTAGATTTTTCCATTCAGCGAGTCTTTTCCACACTTCCTTTTGCATATTTACCATTTCTTATTGCCTGTATTCCCTGTCCCTCCCCATTTGCATCCTTTTCCTTTCTCCTTTAGAGGAAGCTTAATTTTCAGAAACAGATTTTGCAAGAGAGGTTTCCCACTCCAGTTTAAAAGATTAGATTTCATCATGACTTTCTTTAAGCCAGTAGTAAAACATGTTTTATTAATCATATTGGCCAATTACAAATAGACATATGGGACATCCTCAAAAAAACATACTGATATGACTTAAGGTAATGTTTTGAATACCTGCTTATGTCTGTTTATGCTCTGAAAAAATCTGTTTTCCATGATTCTTGGCTTTCAGGATGAGAAATTCTGGAAGGATAAGATAAGGAAAGGAAGATAAGGAAACATATGGACAGGATAAACCCCATACTTTTATAGAAAGATATGTGGTGTTAATGCTTGAGCTTTCTATTGAAAGTAGTCTTTCTTGTCACTGAGAGTGTTCAATTTTGCTAAAAGTTTAAACTGATCACATCTGGTAGAGTCAAATATTTTATTTGTTTATTGTCACTTGATTTTGTTTTTCACTCCTTATTAGGCAGAAATAGCTTTGTTTTCTTCATACCTGTTCCTCCCTTTATGGCTACTGACCTTCCTAATTTGTTTTCACTCCTGCCAGTTTCCTCATCTAAAAATTGAAGGCATATACCTGAATGGTTATAGTACTTAGTTTAACATGTTAGGCATCAACAGCCAATTAAAATGGGTTTCCTCTTTCTAGCCAAGGTCAGAGGAATAATTGACAGTTTCAGACCCAAGACTTCTTGGCTGAAATAGCTTAAGGCAGTAGTTAAAATTGAGAAGCTTTGTGTAATGGAACACTTGAAATACTTTGCTAAGTTGTTTTTTCCCAACTTTTTGTACAATGAAGTGTTGTTTGTTTGTTTGTTGTTGTTTTTTTTTTTTTTCCTTGTATTCAAAGGTATGTAGTTCCTATCCCTACTTAACTTTGTGTATGACTTGTTTTGTAACATTTCTTCCTGAGAGAAGAGTTCTTCCTGAAGGGGGGAGTCATTCTTACATGCTGTGAATTCTGGACTTCTCTGGATTAATTTAGTGTGGGACTTGGCTGTGCTGCCTGTTTTTCGGTCCTGTAATCTTTCTTCTGTATTCTTGTTGAATATTCTCGAATTTCTATCATTTTTCCTAAAGCATGAATGCCAGAAGAAAACACAACAGTACAGCATTGGTCTCCTGGTAATGTAGATGGCACTTAAAAAAAAAAAAAAAAAAAAGTGATGAGAAGGCATATTACAGTTAAAGTGTTGCAGTGAAATTTGTGTTCGTTTGGTTCTGCATGATTCTGGAATTCTTTTCAGAGCTGTTGTCATGTGTTCTACAGGATCCTTTAATTTGGAAGATAGTAATTAAGTTGTAGAGTTTTACTGTATGTTTCGCAGCTTGAAGAATACAACTATTAAAAGGGCAGAATGTGGTCATAGAAAGAACAGAATTCCTCAGTTAAGCAAGACAAAAAGGAAGATGAGTAATAGGAAGAAGCTACTGTTCAAACAGAACTTTTTCTGTCTTCTCCCGGTCTTCTCCCTTGACCCCAAATGTTTAATGAGGAAATGGAAGTAACTTTAAGTAGCTATTTTTAAAATAAGGTTAAATAAAATTATGAACTCTGAAAACTTTAAGGTTCTGCCTGAGACCTGGTCGGTCTTCTTGCTCACTCAAATTTTCCTGGAGACTGAGCTGAGGCAATGGAGAGAGCTAATTTTGTCCTCCCCTCCTTGCTGTTGCCACTGTTACTCCCTCATATATAACTGAGAATTTGGTTTTAATGCTCTCGTAAATATCAAATTTGCTAAGCAGATTATGCTTTGTCATGTTTTTTCTGGATCTGAGCCTTGTTTAATTTTTTACACTGCTTACCAGCTTAAGAGAAAAGTCCTGCAGCATCCTAGTTTTCGCTGTGGAGCTATTCTTGGATGCAGTAAGGTTTGAATCTCTTGGGCTGAGGGAGGAAACAGGTTTCCAAGCTTCTGGACAGTTGTCTTAACCTTGAAATATTTCACGAAAGTCTGGCTCTGCTGTTATATGTGGCTTTCACTATCTCTTTCTGAGCAGAAGTAGCTGTGAATGCTGTTCCTTGTGTTAATTTTGGGGCAAGCGGTGCGGTGTTCCAAATACCTTAAGAAATGCCTTTTGTTATGGACATAATTACAGGATGTCATCTCCCTGAGTGGAGGGTGACTAAACTTCACATCTCAGCATTTTAGTGGCAGTTCTACAAGTGTGAAGAAACAGGCACTTAATTTTCTAGTGAGAAAAGCATCAGTATATGTTTACAAGTATCTTAAGTGGCTAGGCTTGGGGATTGTCTGAGGTAAGATACTTCGGTTAATAGTTTCACCTCAATTTGGATTTGGATGCCCCTCAACCAACTTCTGTTTCCTTTTTGGCCTGTTAGTCGTTGTGTAGTATGTGTTTACATTATGTGTTGAGAGCCCCAAAAGTTTATTTTCTTTCAACTAATTCTGTTTTAACTCCAGAAGTTGCTAATAATCCAGTAACTGCAGTCAAGTGTTGGTCCATGACTGATTTAAAATTAGAAACATTCAGATTATTTCACAGCATTTTTTGAAAACAAGTTTCCAGATGTCTGTAGAATTATGGGAAATGCACAAATTTGAAGAGGAATTCCTCCTCTGAATTGACATATTTCCAATGACTGGATTATTGGAAGGACTCCAACAATTTTGTATCACTCTGCTTTATATGTGTGAGGTAAAGCACCTTTCTTTTGGGTTCACAATCTCATTCTAAACTTTATTTATTTTTTAGCAAGAATTGGATAAATCAGGTAAGGTTAAATCAGTAGTTAGTAATCCTGTTGTTCCATCAGTCTTGTTAAGCTCACCTGATTGAATACCAGCATCCTGCAAGTGCCTGTGGAGGCAGAGTTGGACTAGTTCCTGGTTTAGTGTGTGTTGTAGTATATATGTAAATTCAGATTACATGTGTCATCTTGTTGAATTTAGTTGCTGAAGAGAGGAAGAATATTTTAATCCTTTTGGACTGTCCCTATCTCTGAATCCAGCTTGCTTTTCATTGATGTTGAAAGTTTGGATAAAACATTTTCTCCATTCCGCTCTCACTTTCATTTTCTTAAAATATTCACAAAGTTAAATTTCTAGTTTTTAATGTTATCTAAGTTCAGAGTTTGGGAAAATTTGTTAGTGACCCAGAAATTTGTGTTCTGAGGCATGTTCCACATAATGATATGTGAATGTTTTTAAATTATTGTTTGATACAAGATGCACTATTCTGTCATTCTGACAGTGTGAAACATTATCCTCTTAGTTTTTACCTGCTGGTGTGTGGTTTTTCTCTTTAGTTACACAGTACCTAAATCCCTTATACAAATAGGATATACATGGGACTGATCTCAGAAAAATACTTGGCTGGTTAACTGCAGTCAGTCTTAGCTGGAAGCTAGTGCATGTTGCAGATTATTAAACCCAGTTGAAGTAAGGTAGCTCATGCGCTGGAGGCATGTAATACTGATGTGAAAGCCTTGGTTTGCTGTGGGTATGAGTGGCTAGACGTGGCTTGAATAGCCAATATACCATGTTGAATAATCCATAGCATAGAATAGTTAGTATACCATGTCTAAGAGAAGCCAGTGGTTCTCTTACTCTATCTGACTGTGAATGTGGCAGTTTGGTTACTGTACGTGACAGTATCGCTGAAGGGGATTTGGATTGGAATGCACATTACACGAAGAGAGGCTGTGAAATCTTTCTACCCTTTTGAGTTTTCAAAATTTGACTGAAAAAAGTTGCTTAGCGACCTGTTTGAACTTGGAAGTTAGCCTCACTGTGAACAGGAGTTAGGACTGACTTGACCCGCAGAAATCCTCTCCAATGTTAATTTTCTATGAATCTAACTTGAAACTAGGTACTTCTGGTGTTTCTCAGGCAAAACTGCCCAAATCATAAATCACTGGGGGAATATCAGATTTCAGATGAGCAGCTGAGACTTCACAAAATTTAATACCCAAATTCTTTGCAACTTTTTCAATCTGTGGTTGATCTAGAACCACAGAGAAGTTAAACAGCATTTCAGTTTTGTGCTGAGTGTTCACTCTACTGGGCTTAGTCAGAACATAGGGAATGAGTTGTTTGGTGCAAGTATGGAAATGATGAGAAAAGGAACTGAAAAAACGAGAGAGTTTTTAGTGGATTGGAGGCTTTTGGGCAGAGAGGAACAAGACTAAGATTATGGAAAGTGGGATTTGACTGCAGGCTTGGCTAAGGAACAAGGTAAGGTAGTGGGATGGGATCAAGGGAAGGAGAATTGAAGCCAAATAAAGAAGGAACCTGAGTAGATAATGAATGTGAGAAGCAGTCGGATGTGAAGAGATACATTGTGGGAGTGCAACCATGATAACTCTTAGTGGATGGGCACATTTAAAATGGGTATATTCTTGCAGTTATATTGACTGATTTGTGACAGGGAAAAGTATTAATTGAATGGCAGGTAAAATAGGTCCTATCTTTCCATGTAGGCCAGTAAAATTAAAAATATTAGCAGAATTTAATGGTTTCTTTTTCTTAACATCATCTTCAGAGTTAAGATGTCTAATTGAAATACGCATCCATAAACCATCCAGTCACAGTTCGAAATAGCCATTTTAATTATGATGTCCCTGACAGTAGTTATTTTGAGTTTATTGCTGCTAACAGAGGAATAGTTTTTCCAGTATGTGAAAATTAATGTCTATTTTATTAACCAGTCTTAACTTTTTTCATGCTAATCACAAATAAGTTTAAGTGAATAGTTTAAGATCTTCTGGTTTTTTTAGTAGTTAGCAAAGTGTCTGTTGCTTTCAGAAGCCTGTTTCTGTCATGGGCTCTTACTTGATTTACATTTCAGTTATGCAGATTTCTCAGACAAAGAGAAGCATTGATCTAAAAACAAAGCCTTTGTTTAAACATTTCTACAATAAAAATAGGTCCACTTAGGCATTTGTATTTTACAAACTTCCCTGTTTAAAAATAGTAATAAAAAAAAATCCAAGTAAGAACCAGCAGCAACTCCTGTTTCCTAAAAGATGTTAACCTGTTATCCTGTTGCAGACTTGATACAAGAAGAGTTTGAAGCTTGGAGGTTTTGTACTGCTCTAGAGTTGCTTGTAGTTTGCACTCAGTGAGGTAACAATTTATAACAGGTGTAGAATGTGTAATTTAAAAAAAAATAAATTATTTAATGCAATGATGTATAGTGTATGGTCAAAAATAGTCATTTTGACACCTGTTCTCTGACATTTTGTGGTCTGACATGCTTATGACTGTAAGTTTGAGAACTCAAGCTTGAACTTGATTACATGCTTAATATATACATTCCTCAGTACACAGATTCTTAGACTATATTCTGTTAATTATAGAAAGCTGTTCTTAGGAAAATTACACCTGCCCTACACACACCTTATGTTTTTTCTTTGAATACGATTCACAGAAAATATTTTTCTAGTGAGTGTAATCTTGTAGTGTTCCTAAATATCATCACAGGAGATAGACGTTTTTAATTAATTTCTCATGCGATGCTGTGTCTGCTTTAAGTTTGAGACTGCAAAAGAAATCCTATGTACCTAGTAAATGTTTATATTGAAACTTGACAAATCTCCTTTTCATGTTTTCATACCAAATACTATATTCTTACAATAATTGATTTGTTTGCTAGATAAATCAGATAAATACGATTCTAGAGATGTGGAAAGACTTCAGCAAGATGATAAATGGGTTGAAAATTATCTGATTTGGCGTCATGATGTTGTGGATGATACATTAAAGATGATTGACGAAAGCTTTCAGTGGAGGAAAGAATATACGGTTAATGGTAAGCTATGTTATATAATGATTTTGATGGTGTATGTTGCTTTTGTATTGAATTACACCTGACTTATATATGTAGTTTCATTAAGCACCTTTTAAAAGTTTTGTAAGTACCACAGAGAGATGAGTATGAACTTTTCCACTCAGTGGAGAAAAAAAAAAAATAAATAAAAAAATTAGAGGGCTATTGCTTTTATGTTGAGCAGTACTGTTTCACTGTTTTGTTGAGCTTCTATGTGACTATTGAAAGGTTGTTTAAGAGGAAGGAAGGCAGCTATCTGTTGTTTTCTCTTTGTGAATTTGCTAGAATGGAGTCCTAAAAAAAAAAAAAAAAAAAAAAAAAGGGAGGGGAGGAGGGCAAACAACAACAAAAAAAAACCCGACAAAAACCAGGCTGGTTTTTGTCATAGTAGCACTGGTCTGACACCCTAGGTAGAACAGATCTGTGTTTTGTGCTGTGAGAATGTTTTGAAGCTGAATTTTATCTACAGGACTTCACAATCTGAATTAGATAGAGTAAGAGGGGCTGCAAATATGAGCAAAAATAAACATTTGCAGCATTTTTTTTCTTATATCAATTTTTTTATTCTTATTTCTTCCTAAATAGATCCTACTCTACGACATGAAAGGAAGAAGATAGTAAAGATTTTAAATGAGCTTAATATTTGCATTAGTTTAGTTAAGGCCTTGGAAAGTGGTTTATAAAGACATTTTTGTATTTTTTTGCTAGACTTCTGCATTTTTAGTGTCTTCTGTTAAGTTAAAATACGATTACTAATATGAGTACTGAAATAATTTTCATTTGTCTTTGCAGACTTGACAGAATCTGTCCTTCCAAAATGGTTATTTGAAAATGGTTCTCTCTTTCTGCATGGATATGATAAAGAGGGCTATAAATTATGTAAGTTACACAGAATATAATATTTTCAGTCATTGATGATTATTTTTTGTTTCCAGCATTTTGGCATCTATTTTGAAAAATAAACACTTTAAAAATAGAAGTAGGTACATACTGGCAACTGTTTTTTACTAAAACTGATGACAAGTTGGTAACTGAGTATCTGTCTGGATCACAGAAGTGGAATGAATTGGAATGAGGAAACTGTCATCAGTTTTCAAAAATAATAAACTTTTATCCTAATTATAATGCAGACTAACTTTCCTGTTGAAGTGCATTGTTTCCATATCTACTGTTGTGAGTATATGATTAGTATAAATGTTCATTATTACAGTGCATTATTGTCATTGCTTTTCTAGCAGCCCACATTCTTGCGTACTTGCAGTGGTTCACAGGAGGTCTGCAATGCTTTTCCTGTTTTATTTTTTTATTTTTTTCTGGTGTCACTGGAATCTTCAGTAACAGTGTGGACAGCTGAGAATTGTTGGAGAGTAGATGCTTAAGTTATGTGATAAATTTTCATTAATTAAGGAATAAGATTTATAGGGAAACAGTAACTACTGCCTGAAATACTCCTGAGTTGTTTTTTTTAATAGTGTATAATAGATAGTATTATTTTCTATAAATGAATCTGTTGTAACATCTCGCATATTTACTTTTAATTAAGCTTAAATCCTGTGAGGCAAAAGAGGCTTTTTAAACAAATCATTCATGAGACTTTCTAAGCAGTGATCTTGAACCTTGAAAAAACAAGAAATTTAAATCTGAAATTCTACTTTTCCTTGGTTTACAAGGGCTAGTTTGTACTTCCAGAAATACACTAACAATTCAGTCTTTTCGGAAATGATTGTGTTTTAAACACCAATATACTAGTTTAAAAAAAAAAATAATCACGACCAGAAAAAATGCAGCTTTTATTCTGTGGCTGTGTTTTGTCAAACTGCCCTTTTTCTTATCATTGTGAGATATCTGTGCTGTATGAAAAGTTACTACTTTGTTATGCTTCACAATTTTTCTTTTAGCCTTCAAGATAAGTATTCAAGGATAAGTGGTGTTGATACCTTTTTATAGCATTTAGAACGCTGAGCGTGATTATACTGGGTGGCTCAATTTGGTGAGATTGGAGGGTGGGGGAGAAGCATCTGTGCTTTGGCTGAGAAAATATGCAATTGTTTCATGACAAGAATGTGTAAGTCGAGTAAATAATGATTTCTGATTTTATTGTCACTGAAACGTAACTAATGTCTCAATTTTCCAAAGGTGAGCTGTTTCTTCTGTGAATGTTAATTGAGTCAGAATGTCTGACTTCGTATGCGAATTCAGATTGTATTGTAGTTAAAAGTTCCTTGTTAGTCAGCATTTGAGAAACTTGTTTCTTGGGCCACATGCTTTATTCTCAGTCTGTTATGTAAAATAGACATTTTAAAGTATAAAGAAATTTTTCAAGAATTATTGGTTACTTTCACAGGAGTTCTGTGTTTGAATAGGGATATGTTTTTGAAATTCTGAACTTACACCATGTAGTTAATATGCTATGTTTAAAAAAAGAAAAAGTTTGTTCCTTTACAGAAGCCATAAAAGATTTTTTTAATTGCAATCGAAAGTAAAAGACATGGAGAAGAAATCTGGTTTTTAGTAAGATTCTCCATGTTTCAGGGAGAAAAATATTAGAGTATCTACAATTATTTTCAGGGCTTGTCTAATTTTGTTATTGTAGAGGTACCAAAAATGAAGGCTGCCCTTCACATTACTGACCCAAGTGTTTCTTTTATCACTTCATTGTATAATCAGTAATTTGGTTTCAGATGTTTTTATAAAGTCTGTTACTTTGAAATATGCTACTTCTCATGGAAAAACTTCTCTCTACATGAGTCGTTTCTTATTCCACAAGGGTATGTATTGGGCTTTCATTTATATAATGTTGCTCATCTTCTGGATTTTTTATTTTATTTTAGAAAGGTCTGTTGCTTTTTATATAATTCATAATGTTTGTGTAAATATTTTTTTCAAAACACATCAGCTACAATGCTGTAGGAAACCTAAGCAGAAAAAGAAACATAAATTTCACAACCACAACAATACTTAGAATATATGCATCACATAATAGCTTATCTGTGGACCATGTGATTTAATTTGAAATTATGAAATTATAATCTAGAGTCTTCAAATACATGAAAAGTATTTTTCCACTCTACTGCTTTTTCTATGCTGTAATTCTTTGTATTTTCAGGTTTTAGAAAGTTCTGGTATAAAAATGTGAGCAAGGAAAAGGGGAGATATGCAGTTGTTTGTCTGTCTGTTCAGTGGCCACAAAATCAGTAGAAATGTAGAATACAAAATGAGAGGTGTTAATAAATTTCAGTACGTCCTGTATAGTTATTTGCATAATGTTGTCTGTTAATTTGGATCTGTTTTTTCAATTGTTGTCTGTGTTTTTGTTTCGTCTCACAAGTTTGGTTCAGAGTGAAACATCATATAAGAGATCCTAAACAGCAACTTGAGAAGAAGAAACTAGTAGCTTTTTGGTTAGAACATTATGCCAAGAGAGATCATGGAAAACCCTTAACAGTGGTATTTGACATGGCTGAAACTGGAATCAGTCACATAGTAAGTATTTTTATTGTGCTTTTCTGATTACTTTCTGAATTATTCAACCTATGGCCCCAGGGAAAGGGGAGTCCTTGTACAGTCCTTGTCACCTAAATAACTTAACAATTGCTCATATCATTGATACGTAGAGCTTCTTCATGTGACTTGAGCAGTTTCCAGAATCTTTTGTTACATATTAAACTTGAAGTTTGTGCAGCACACGTGAAAACTCTTGGTTTGGTGACTGAGCCAAAGTGACTATGTATCATAGTTGAGTAGAGTATGGAAAAATGAGGTAATGGTGAAGCATTAAAACCTTTAGATGCAGTGGCTGAGATCTTTGATAATCTGTTCTTACAAGTTAACATCTTCAGTTAATGATTCTGATCCTTGTCCTGCCTCTCCATCCTGCATACTGTGTATGCTGTCCCTGTATATTTAAATGGTGTTAATTTCTTAAGTCCCTGCATGCATCTCTCTCCATCTGTTGAATTCTGTTGTGAAGAGAAGTTAGCTGGATGCAAAAGAGCAATTCATCAAGTAGGCATTGCTTTCAGTAATCATCTTAACCAAATATAGCTCAAGTCTGTCTTTTCTCCTACTAACAAAACATATTATTATAATGATGAGACTAATATTCATTCTGAATTGTAGGCGTGTCTATCAGACTCAAGTTTATACTTCTTCAGGAATAATATCTTCACCCCCTGTTCCAGTTCCTTGTCCAACTTGTCAGCTTTACTGAAGGCTACTTCCTCTAAGCTTGACCTTACATAAACAAGAGATTCCAACTTTTCATTCAGAGAAGGAGACATTTCTCTTAGCAAAAGTTTTATGCCTTTCTAGATGTTCTTTATGAATTTCTGTACAAAATGAAGGAGGAGCAGTGTAGCTCAGTCGCTTCTGTAAAAGTGCTGATTATTCAAAAATTTGCAACTAGATAAGAAAATTCTAAAGATTTGAAGAGTAGGATTTCACCTTTGCCTTGGACATAATTGGAGAACTGAATCATTAAAGCAGCCAAGAGGAAATATACTACTTTTGGAAACTGTTCCAGAAAACTATTTCCCACTTGCACAAGAGTTTACAAAATTCAAAGTTTCATCAATTTTAAAAACATTTATGAATTAAGTACTTGAAATTCCATGTTCTAGACATTTGGAAATAAGTATAAAAAAATGAATTCCATACTAATCAGTCATATGTCAAGTCAGTAGTCTACTTTGGGAATTACTTAGGGATTTATTGTGCTTATACATACAATTGGGTAATTCCCTGCCTGAAATAAACTTCAGAGAATGTTTAAGTTTAGGTACTCACTGGAATTTGGCAAATTGTTCATGTATGTTACATGAAATTTAAATGTATTTAAGAACTGATCCTGAATAGATGGTCTTAACTGTTCTTAAGTCCTGTGCCTATGTGGAAAAGTGAAAGACTTAAAAACTGTGACTTGTGGGGTTTTGAATTTTCAAAAGCTTTATTTATTGTTTCTTTGGCCATAATATTTCATAAACTGATCCTGAAAATATTGCTGTGAAATGTTAAAATTTCCCATAAAATCCTCCCCATGGAATATTCTTACATTAGAAAACCGGAAGTTGAGTGTCTTTTAATTTTCACTAAAGCTTTCACAAAGCACGTAAGTATCTGTTTTTACATGACCTCTGGAGTTTCATAGTGTTTGAGGACACTCAATATTTGCTTTTGCTTCAGTGATTCTTGTACACTATCTGAACCTGTTGTAACTTGGCATCCATACACCTGCATTGCTTTGAAGGATGCTAAACTATACTGAGTTTATAGTCTAGAAGTATCAACATCGTCGTACGTAGAGTGGGGTTTATTCTACTCTGAGCTAGAGATTTAGCTCAGTAAGGTATTTTTCTCTTGCAGTGCATAAGTGCTATTATCTATTTCAGGAGGCAAACAATTGCTTTAGTATATATTCCTGGGGAACAGTTTTTCTGATATGATGGATTTCAACCCACAAAACATACAATGAAATACATTTGGTTCACTTGTTTTAGCATTTACTGTAGTAAACTAGAGATAGGGATCTTTTGCTGATGTCTGTTGGTATTCATGTTTTACGTGTCTGCACTTCTATGAGCACCAAAATGACAAACTGCTCCTTATGCAGTTACTGTAAATAAATTGCATATGAAGACAGAATTGACAACTGCATGCTGTGGGTTTTCTTTTTTGTAGTTCTTTTTCACTTCCCTTGCTTTGACATGGCATTTTTGATCCCAGTACTTTCTTCTCCCTTCTCAACACTGGTTGCATGCTGTCATCTGGACTTTTTGTATATTTTTCTGGAAGTTTTTTTAACACACATTTTGCTCCTAAGACTGTTCCATAGTTGGATTCAGGTATGTCTTATTAAAATGTCCTGATTCAAAAGCTGCTTTTGTTATAGAGCAGATGTTCTGGTTAATATCTGGATCACTAGATCTACTTCATTCTAAGTGCACCAGGGGCAATCTTTGTTTTATGTTGGCATCTTTACAGTGAGTCTTTAAATCTACCAGATCTGGGTTTTTTTCGTGATCCATTTTGGGTATGAGTCTGGGTGTCAGCTTGTGTACAGCTTTATCTACAGTTGTCGTTAATACAATCTGAATGATATATTACTACTAAGAGTAGAATTTTATCTGCTTAATGGCATAGAATGAAGCTGCAGCTTATGTACTGGTTGAGGTCCTCTTCTGAAATGTTTATATGTAGGAGTGAATGTATGTTGTAATATCTCTTCCTTTAGGTCTGGTTTTCTACCTATTAGTATCTTTACAAGGAAAGCATAAATGCATACCCATAGTTTACCACAGGTATCTTTAACATTTGCTTTGTAAAAGCTTGTTTAGAAGATTAGAAGAATATCACTTCCTGCATTTTTACTGATGCTCAACTTTAGACAACCTAAAATCGGGCTTTTTGGGTTTTTTTGAGGGGTGGGGGGAGGCAACATTTGAGTAATTTTAATATAGATAGGTGAAATCTACAGAGTTCTCTGTCATTCTCTTCATCTGAGTTCAGTAGAGAAAAGTAAATTTTTAGCCACTTTCAGGAGCAGAATCTAAACTGGTTTAGATTGCAGGATTAAGATCTTGCCTATCATTACATATTTATAGATTTAATATCTAAAAATCTCATAGTTGTCTATAGGTTAAAAAAAAGCTTTATTTCTATAGAGTATTGAAATTTTTCTTATCAAATGCCATGCTGTCCGATTATTCTTACAGGAATGGCTAAAACTTGTATACTCTTCTTTCTTTTTTTTCTTGTATGGCAGGAATGCATTTAAATATAAGAAAAATAAAAAGCTTTCTTTCTGCCTTTTCCGGGCAAGATGGTTAAATGTTGCAATAGGACCTTGCAGCTGTGCAGTACAGGGCCACAAGCTTTTGAAAAGATATTTTGACAAGTATGGTGTAATTCAATTTTGCAAGGCAGGGTTGGTGCTCTTACCGGTGCCTTGAGAGCTGTCTATCCATGCTCCTAAAGATAATACTGGAGCCATGGTTTTGTATAACAAGAGTAAAGGATTGTAATAATTTCCTTGATTTGGGTTTTATGGAACATATCGTGCAGCAAGTTCTTTCCAGTGTCTTTGAGACTCCCAGAGACACAATCTCAGCAAGTGCTCTCCATAAGTGTCCCATTGTACAGTCTTGCTTTGTAGTTAGTACGTTTATCACAGAATAGGAGTATTTTTTTTTTTTAATGTCTGTTTGTAGCCATGCAGAGTAAATGATAAATATTATCCTAAAAGAACTTGGATTTCTTAGTTCTTTTCTGGAGCATGCTTCATTTGTTCATTCCATTGTTATAGATATCTAGTATGTCAGCTTTTATCACTGGTATGCAGCCAGGTAATTCTGATAGCTCGTGCCTTGTTGCACCAGTTCAGGTAACTAGAACAGATGCAGTTATTGAATGGTCTGCTGAAGTCTTTACTTCTTCTTCCAGACTTACATCAAAATGCTGGATCCATCCTCCTAATATCTGATAGTGCTGCTTTTGGATAGGCAGCAGAATAAAGAATAGCTTCCTTGTTAATGCACAGGAGATTCTAATCATTGCTTGGAAATCTATCACTGTGTTTATGCTGTTAAGTGAAAGATACTACATTTGGTACAAGCAATAACCAGTTGAGATAAATACTTCTGTTAAAGGCTACCTTCTGCCTCTAAAGATACCAAGCTTTCAGTTAGTTTTTAATTACTGAAGCTACTAATAAAGCTTTCAGGTTGTGGGTAAACTTCTTATACAGGGTGTTGGCTATTTTCTCTCTGTCCACAAATGTTGTAATAGTATGTTTACATCCCTTTAGGATCCTGTTCCCCACAGCATTTTTACTGTTATGACAGGCTTTGGGTCTTCCATCAGCAATATAGTTTGTACTATTTCTGAAAGTCTCCTTTGTAGCAGTGGTCCATTCTGTTAGAAGGACTGGGGGAAGTATGAGTACTCACGGCAGGCTTCCCACCTAACCAGAGTGTTTTATAGTGGTAAGGTATCTTTTACTTCATTATCTATACTTATTTCATAAAATGTCTTTTTTGCCCTTTACTGTGTAGTCAGTTCTATTATACCTGGATTTTGCAACGGAGACTTGGCTGTACTGTTTCTGTGTGGCTGCTCATTGGATGGAAGCACCCTGAAAATGCGTGGTATACAAGCAGCAATTTTGAGTGCTGTCTCTGCCCACAATTTGTCTGCATACTACAAACTAATACTAAAACCAAAAATACTCTTAAAAGGAAAACTTACTACTGCACTCAAGATCTTCCAGAGAAAAAAATACTTTGAAGAATATGCAAGATAAGCTATTGAAGGGAAATTTTGGTATGCTTAGCGCTCTCCCTTGTAAGGCTTTAAGATAACTTGTCAGGCTTCTCTAGGGTTAAAGGTTTATTTTTCCTTTATCTTTCCATTACAGCTTAAATCCTGTTGATACTCTGCAGTAGTTCAGACACCTAACTTATTGCATTGATAATAGGTCTGTTGACTGCTTTGTTACATCGTAAAGCTAAGTTTGACCACAATCCTGCAGCAATTTAATGAAGTGAAAAGCATTGCATTGAGTTTGCATAGTGTTTGCAGTATGTGTAAAACTTGAATATAGATGATTACAATATAAATATATTGTACTATTCAATAAATGCCATGGCTTAACTAAGCCTGTATTTGATTTCCATTGCATTTACTCTCTGCTTTTGTTTTAGGACTTGGATTTTGTTCGGTTTATTGTCAACTGTTTTACAGATTATTACCCAAACTTCCTCAGTAAGTATTGTATATAACATCTTAAGCACTGTAGACTTGTGTAATAAGAGCATTTCATAACGTTGCAGATGATGGGGGAGCCTTTAAATCTTTTTGCACGTGCTTTGTGTGGTAACTACATGGAACACATGGATGTTACAGATTCAGAATATTTTTGTGCTCATAAATGAGCATAACTTCATATTGCAAATAAATTTTCATCAAAACTCAACTTGCTTTGCATGAAATAAGAATCTCAGACATATTTTTACAGATTAAAAATTGATATAAGCATCTAGTAGAACTGAATTGGCTTGTTGTTTCTTTTGTTCCGTGTTACTTGGGTAGAAGCTTTGCAAACTTGCATGACAGTTTGTATCTTTTAGGAGTCTTCAGGGGACAAAGAATGAATGGCTATAGAAAGTTTTGGGGAGCAATGGTTTACTCGGAACAGATTAAGGCATAGTTGTGTGCACACTTGGAAAAACCTGCATATTGCCTGCTAATTTTTTTATGGATGGCAAACCACTGAATATTGTTTGCCCGCTCATCTTACATGAGTTACAAATTTTAGGTGAAAATGTATCTGTGAATATTGAAATTCTGTACAGCAGCTGCTTGAACTCTGAATACTAGATTTCAGATTGCTATCAAAGTTAAAAACTTTGATCAAATATCAAACGTAAAGGCAAGCACAACCTTTGTGGTTTTGTTTTTTTGAAGGGAAAATTTTTGGGACACTTCTGAGTGAAAGTACTAACTTTTTAGACTTCTCTGCTAGAACAAAGAAAGCTTGTAAAAAATGTAGATTTACAAAGACTCTCACTATTGGCTTCTTTGGGAAAAAGAGGTGCTGAATATATGTGTTCAGCTTTCTTTTCCATTCATTAGTTGCTTTTCTAGCTCAGGTTGAGATCTTGCCTTTCTCTGCCTTATTTGAGGTGAGTACTTATAAGTAACATTATGTCAGAAAAGTAGTATCCCGGAGAAGTATATAAACAGTGTTAACTGTTTATTAACAGTTTATTAACTGCTTTCCAAGCAGACAGCTAATGTATTTATATAGTAATAGAAATAGGTTTATGTATTTAAAAAAAAATTATACAAAATTCTTTCTACAAGGAAGTGAACACGGAGGCTTCTAAAAATGAGTATTCACTTTTTACATAACCGTTAGTGCTGTGCTGCCTCTTCAGCAGAGAAATACATAATACTTGGTGTTCAGGTTATCTCCTTTTCTTTTTCTCTTTTCAGCAAAGATAGTGATCTTTGAAATGCCATGGATAATGAATGGTGAGTTGTTTGGTTTTGGGGTGGGTGGGGTTTTTTTTGTGTGTTTTTTTGTGTGTTTTTTTTTTTTTTTTTTTTTTTTAAGATTGTGATAGCTTTTTTAAATTAGTAGCATAAATAGGAAGTGGTTTTCTGCTCAGTGTAGGTACAGCTGAACAGTGGAATTCTTAAACATGCATCTTTAAATCTGTCAATACATAGGTTCAATGCTTTTTGTTTTTCCTTCTAGCATTGTATTTTGGATCATAGTTTAGATCACATCTGTATTTATCCTGTTATCTTTAAAGCTTGGGAGACCTTGATAAATCGTTTTTTCCTTGAATGTTTCCAACTGTAGTCCTTTCAAAGTTAGATCTATTCATCATTTACGAGTACTGTCAACAAACGATGGACACTATAACCAGCCAAAAGCTAGAATCACAATTTAAGATAGATGCCTGACACTGTTACATATGTTTTGATATGTGTACTTCAATAATTATCTCTAGTTATAACATACAGGATAAGCATGTTATTCCTGTATTTTACCATATGAATACATATTTTTATGTGGCTTTATATTTTTCTGTATATTCATGTTTTACCATCACTGAAATAACTTTTTTGTTTTGAAAGTTTGAAAATACTTTGTAGATCTAAACAAGTGTCCTTTAAAGCAGTAAAACATTTCAACTAGGAAGAGTGTATACATATCTTTCCCAAACACCCTTGCTCAGATTCTGAAATACGAATGCTTTTGCTTCCTCAGTACTTCCTGTGCTAAATTCCAAGGCAACAAAATTGTCATTTGTTAAATCAAAGATACTCTTTCCATGAAAGTCTGTGGTCTGTCTGCATTCGTGTATAGAAAAGTGTATGTCCATAAAATACTTTCTCTAAATAATATTCTTTTCCTTGCACTGTTCAGAGCACATCCTGCTGTATCTTACAGGATGTAGCTCACTTGTGTTCCATAAAGTCTACCAATACGCTGCAAAAAAAAATGCTTCCTGACAATTTATATATACCTTTTGTGTTTTGTTGTGTTTTTTTTAAAGCTGCTTTTAAAATTGTGAAGGGTTGGCTTGGTCCAGATGCAATAAGCATGTTAAAGTTTACGAACAAGAGTGATGTACAGGAATACATCAGTGGAGAGTATCTGCCACCTCACATGGGTGGAACTGTAAGTATATTAATATATCATGGTCCTTTTGTGAGAAATTGTGGCACGCTTATATAAATTACATATATGGGATTGAGAGTTGGAATTTGAAATTTCTTAAAGCTGTTCTGCCATTATAATTTGTAAATCACATTAATATAAAATGGATTAACTTCATGAGAATTTGATATCTGGCAGTCTTAACTACAGAAATAATTTTTCTGAATCATTCATCCACTTTCAAGTCATTGGAAACCACTTTTTCAGACCTCTAAAAAAAGATATTCCATTTTAAGTGTCATTCTTCCTTCTACTTCTCCTCTCCTCCCGATGAATTGGAGATTATGTGTTGGTTTATGGAACAAATTCTGTGAACAGAAAATAGGTTTCATGGCCCTCTGAGATTTTTCATCCTGCTCCAAAGCTATGATTCAGTAAAGACAATCATATTGCAATTATTTTTCCTTTGTTGTCTCTATGGCTGCGCTTTAAAACATGGCTGTAGAAGTTTCTGGTTTTAAGAGTATATTAGAGCTCCCAAGAGTATCCTACAATCCAGGATCACTTTGACAGAACCTGGATCCTATTCTAATGCAATCTAAATATCCAGACTGCACAAGGATCTTGTACAACAGGTTTTACTTTTCACAAAGCTAGTAAATTAGTTTGCATAATCTTTATAATAGAATTTGCAGAAAGAGGATGTTTTTCGTTTAAAATTTTTGTACACCATTGATGGTAATGGAATAAGCCCAATGGAGAGGAGTTATTTTTACTTGTTCTTTGCCATTTTTTTTCCTGAAGTGTTTTTAGAGTTATGGCAGTAACAATATGGAGAAAAGGAAGACTTCTTCAGCAGTAGTAGGAGAGTCAGTGTTCCTTTGTGTATAAACTCAGGGTAGAGTTCTGGTAGCCAGAACATATGAAACTTCATTTGGGAACTTAAAGACTTAAGTTACCTTGGTTTGTTTTAATTTGACGGAAAGTAGCAGCCTTTAAAAAGTGCTTTTGCACGAGACTCTTGAGGAAAAGATGATATTGTCTTTCTCCGTGGAAAATTGAGCCTGGGCAGTTTGGGCAGCATATAAGAACTTTCTCATGTTAGAGAAAGCTGAAATTGCTGAACTTCAGGAGTGGGCATTGAGGGAAGGGCTGATGATGTCTGAAGTGGCTTCAGTAAGGACTTGAGTGGTGTATAGCAGTGGTTCTGGGCCTAGCTCCCATGGTGTTGTCCCATTGTTGCAATAGAGGGGAAAGTTCTTTTCCTCCTCCTTAGAGCTGAGTGTCTCCTGTCTGCTTTTTAGACCATCTTACCTGATAGCTAATTACGTCTTTAAAGAAAGAAGCCTGTGGCTTTGCTAAATATTCTCCTGAAGTGTCTGGCTAAGCACACAGAGTTAACCTTTATCTTGTCTTGCAAGGTCTGACTTACAGGGTCTCACTGCCGGTTAGTGATTGTTGAGCACATAGGCTCCATGTTGCCCATCTAAGAGCATTAACAAGTTCCAGAATCACATGGAGGCAGCTTATCCAAACCGTTTGCCTGTGGTAGTAAGTTGCAGCGACAGAAATACATTAGTAGAATGAGCGTAAACTTGCTTGACAAGGACTCCAAGGGTTTTGACAATTTCAGAAAAACAGATATATCTCTGCATATTAAAAGCATATATTTTGGACCAGCAGATGTTTTGTCTAACTACTGAATCTCTTTGTTATTTAGCCACTTGATGGGTGTTTTGAACTTTTAACCTCAGAACTGTCATCATCTGGAAGCATTGTTAGTAAATACTCAGACTCCAAAATTGTGCTATGGATCCTCCTTCCAAAGATTTCTTCAGTGCATACATTAAAACAGTATTTTGCATCTCTCTGAAAGCAAGGAGTTTTTCAACCAGAAGACAGACAACTTACTGACCTTTTCTCAGAATTTAACTTTTCTTGATGGGCTTAACCGTGGCTCCACTTGAGGCATCTAGAGTCTCTGAAGACAGAGTACATTCACCAGTATTACTCTTGTCAGGCCTGTTTTTTTTTAAGGCAGTATCTGACTTGCACAAATTAATTCCCTCCGCTCAAGCATTTGTTTTCTGGTTTTGGGTTTGTTTGGGTTTTTTTTGCCTCATAGAATCATTTAGGTTGGAAAAGACCCTTGGGATCCATCATCCCAAGTCCAACCATCAACCCCACTCTACAAAGTTCTCCCTTACACCATATCCCCTACCACCACATCTAAACGAGTCTTAAACACATTCAGGGATGGTGACTCCACCACCTCCCTGGGCAGCCTATTCCCATGTCTGACCACTCTTTCTGTGAAGAATTTTTTCCTAATGTCCAGCCTAAACCTACCCTGCTGCAGCTTGAACCCATTCTCTCTTGTTCTATCGCTAATTACCTGTGAGAAGAGAGCAGAACCAACCTCTCTACAATGTCCTTTCAAGTAGTTGTAGAGAGTGGTGAGGTCTCCCCTCAGCCTCCTCTTCCTCAAACTAAACAGTCCCAGCTCCTTCAATCGCTCCTCATAAGATTTATTCTCCAGGCCCTTCACCAGTTTCGTTGCCCTCCTCTGCACTCGCTCCAGCACCTTGATATCTCTCTCAGTATCCTTCCAGTTCTCATTCTGTAGTCTTTCATTTCCACACATTTAGGAACAGATTGTCATATTTGCAATTAGGATGATGCATGTGAAGAGCACAGCATATCTGTTCAGAACTTTGTACTTTATACAGTAGCCTTAAGTAGACTCATTCTCTTTCTCCTATGTCCCCTATTAGGATGTTTCTTGGAAGAGCCAGGTCTTGCCAGGCATAAACAAGTAGTGGAGCAGGTCGTTTGGCTAGTTTCTTTGGGGAGATACAGAGAACATAAGTACAGTGGAATCTAGGTATGCAAGAGGAATGTTAGAGACTAGTTTTGTAATTAACAAAAAAAATCCATTTTGGAAATAGAATTAATAATGTTGAAGTCAGAGTCAATGGTTACTTTGCTTGGATTGAAGGAACTGTTCTGTCTCCATCAGAAGCCTTCAAGCTTCCATGTCTCAGTTAAGTTATCTTTAAGTATGTTTTCGTTTCACTGTGGCTTGGGGTCACTTGAAGGATGAATCTGAAGATTTCCTTAGCATGAAAATCCTTCAATTAACTGTCAACCAGCTGTGAAAGGAGGAACATAACTTGCTTGGTTTTAGACAACCAATGGACAAAGGTGTCTCCAGAGTATCAAAAGCATTAAAAATAATTATGGAAAACAGAAGTTTAGATTTTGCAGGACTTTAAATGAGACTTATGTTTATATTCCAAGTCCTCGTCAGTGCCTGTTGTCTGTGACTGTTACCATGCTGCTAATCAAGAGGGATTGCATACCATGTACCTGGCTTTGAGTGGTTGTTTTCCGTGCTGCACTGATGTCCCTCTCTTTATAGTTGGTTTGTCTTGTAGAACTTTTTGGAATTGCCCAAAAAGATTTAGGAGCAAGCTAATAATAAGCTATCTGGAAAATCAGGATTAGGTGCTCGAAAGCCACTCGCTTATCATTTTTGTTTAGTAATAAAAGTATACTAAGTTAGTGTTTTCTTGGATTCCCAATCTGTTGTATTCCACATTCTACCTGTTCCAGCTGTTGATGTTAATGCTGGAACAGTCCAAACCTTAAGACATACGTGCTTTTGGCTGTCCAGGAAGATTTGTTGCTTCTGCAATAATATTTTGTGCAAGGTCGATGTACATACAGTGTACACATTGATGCAAGACGTACATGCAGTAGGGTGTTAGTTTGTCTATTTGCCCAGTTTTCCTTTGTCAGAGATGGGCAATCCGTCCTTATTAAATCCAAGATTCTCTCCACTAGTGCCAATATTGAACACTGTGTGCAACTAGAATGCTGTGCTCTTCACCTGGGTATCTGAATTGGTAGCCCATAGCTTCTTGGAAGGACCTTTTATAGGTCAGTGGCCTGAAGCTAAGACATCACTAAGTATTTTGCATGTGACTTCATGGCCACCGTGTACATGTAGTCTTAGAAAACATCACTACAGTGATGACGATGTCTCTGCCACAATTGCCAAACAGTAAAAACATCTACTGTAAAAGAAAGCGATTAGTCTATATAATTATTCAATGCTACTTACCAAGCATTGAATAAATCTGTCTTGTTTATCTGTCTGAAGTTGTCACTCTGTTGGTAGATAAGCCTATGTCACTGACACTTACGGACTGTGATTGGAAAGTGTGGTACTTTTAAGTTGTCCCGGTGACAAAATTCTGCTCAGCTTCTGAAACCGTCCAGCATCGTGGATTAATGTGGCCAAGTGAAATGTGCAGCAAAATTAGCATCTCTTTATTAAGGTCACTTTGTCATATGCCCTTCATCATCTGCTGGAAAGGAGTGAAAAAGCTTTTTATCAGTTTGGCTAAGGGTAAGCTGGCTATTTCTGCCTTGTATTTGCAAATGGAGGATGTCAGTATTCTGCAAGCCTACTGTAGTGTTTCTAGCACTCTGGAGTCTTTTCTGATAGTGAATTAGTCTGTTCCTGATACTTAAAGCTTGTCCTTTAGGTCCTTAATAGGATATTGCTTAAGCCAGTGGATACCTGTTTCATTCACTTAAAGGTCTGTGACTGTTGCTTCAGCCTGAAGAATAGGAGAGATTTAGGCCTTGATTATAGATTAGCGGGAAGTATGCTGTTTTGTTTGGGGCTTCTTTTTTTTTCCCCTAACATCATATTATTCTTTATGTTTTGAGAAAACATACTTGCTTATGGAGAGCTCTCTTGAAACACTTTCTTTAACTGCCTGCTGGTAGCATAGTTTGGGAACTGTGGGCATGGTTTGAGTTTCCCTCACAAGAGTCAAAGCTATGTTATTTTCCTCCTCCGCTGGAAAAGCTGACAAACTAATTCAATTTACTTGGGGTTTAAAACTTTGAAAATGCAGTAGGAACAGAGACCCTTGTTTAAACACTGTTTCTAACATTAGATGTAATAAAGCTATTTTGGGAATGTTAAGAGAATTTCTAGTTAGCAAAAACTGTTTTCACTGGTCCTCCAATACAAAAGATACCTTCACTGTAGAAGCATCGAGAACTTAAGTATGCTGCCTCTGTTACTCAGGTATCTAGAGTATGATCTTTAAAATGATTTAGCATTCCAAAGACTGAGGTCTGAGTTGCAGGATATGTTAAAAGTCCACACACTAGGTTAAACTTTAGGGATTGTTAAGGGTTGTTTTCTGGTTTTGTTTTTTGTTGTTTGGTTGGGGGTTTTTTTTGTTGTCTTCTTTTAATTGTGGCTATTATGAAACTAAAACACAAAGAACAACTGAAGTTTTTCATCACTTTTGGAACATTCTTTAGAAATAGCTGTCATAGATTTTAAACCATGTTTCCTAGGACTAAGAACAAAACTTCAGCATTAGGACTCTGAATGTTGATCCTTGATAGACCAGATTCTGCAGTTCTGCTGTGACTATAAATAACAACAGTGGTTACAATTTAGTGGATTCATTGGGTGACTGTATTTATTTGTCTATTAATAGTGATAAAATAGTGATAAAATAAAAACTGTTGGTAGTGTCAGCTTTCTGCACAGGGGGCCAACTTAAAATGGATAAATGAAATATACAAGTCATGTGAAACAAAAAAAATGACTCTATTTGCATTTTAAAAAATACTAGAGAAGGCACTTTTTCTCATCCTCCTAAATAACTGGTCCTTTAAAAATCTCCCTATGCCTTAGGATTCTTTCAAGTACAGCTATCCTCCATTGGTTGATGATGATTTTCAAACTCCTTTATGTGAAAATGGGCCCATTACTAGTGAAGATGAGCCTGAAAGTAAAGAAGAGATAGATGCGGATACCAAGGAGACTGGGGAGCTGAATGAAGAACAAAACCTTAATCAGAAAAAGGTATCTAACTCTGAAGGTTGAGGCAAGATTAGTTAAATGGTTATAAAGTGGGACAGGAGGCCTATAACTTTTGTTTCTTGTCAGGCTTTTTCTTTGCGTATTTTTTTTTTAAAACTTTTTTTCTAACCTCCAATTTGATAAAAGAACACAGTAAAACTGAAAAATATACTTGCAGTTTCAGCCTTGCTGCTCAGTCTATTAAGACCAGTTTCATGCTTCTGAATGAGTAAAAAGTCTATTGAATATTTAGTATATTTCTGGAATATGATGAATTGTACGGTAAAATTTAAAAAGTTTCTGTTTTGTTTTCAAAGATTATGTCTTATGTTGGTTTATTTTTAATCTTGGGATATCTAGTGGTGTGCATCTTAAAATACATCTAGTTTTCTCAGATGCTTAAGTCAGTAAGTGCATGAAAAAATATTAACAGTTAAATACATATACTTTACTGGATGTAAATTTGTTTTCTTAGATTATTGATAAAATCTCAACATATAAAAGTTTTCATTTAGTCTCAAGAGAAGTTGTATTCCTAATCCATCAATGCTGTTTTACAATATAAGCTTCCTGCAGTGGTGTTTATCCAGAAATATAAAGGCATTTTTTTACCCAAGTCCATATGAAGTGATATTAAGGAATGTGCAATGATAGTCAGTTGGGATATCACTCCTGAAAATAGCAGGAAAAATCTGAAATTCACCACTCTAGTGCCATAATTAATTTTGGAAGACTAATTGCAAAACTTCTGTTTAGTGGAGTAGAATAATTTAATATTACACTTTGAGTTTCATTTACTGTTTTAAGTTTTTGTCAGAGTAATTTGAAACACAGCTCACTTTACATAGTCCAGCTCTTCAGTGCAATTTGGCCAGCTATTAAAAAAAAAAAAAAAAAAAAAAAAAAGAAGATAATTTCACTGACTTTAAGGTCAAAAGGAAGCATTACAAAACCATGGTGACCTCCTGACCATTTGACTCAGTAGCTTGTTTTGGTTGTAGCACATATTCTAAGCTCTGATTCTCAGATATAGAAACGTAGAGAATTCCTGTTCAGTGTGTGAGTTGGCTTTGTGCTTAATAGCCTCAGTGTTAGCTTTTAATTTGCTTGGCTAAGTTCAGCGTTCAACTTACAGTATTTTTTTACTTTTCACTCTTAAAAATAATAATTTTGTTTATGGTACTTTGTCTTTTATACAGCGTAATCAAGCTGCTACTCAATCTTTACAATGAACTAATAATAAGATTGCCATTTATGCTCATCATGTATCAATTAATATTAAGGCACGTATAAGGCCTTGCCTTTAACATACTTTAAAAATTTCAGACCATATCTCATTGTTGATGGTACTGTTTCTCTAAGAAGTAGGGGTTTTTTTTACTTCAACTCACTATTCTTCTGTTCATGTATTTAAGAATAATATTTGCTATTTCTTCCACAGCAAGTACACCATTGCTTGCCACTTCAATATTATGCCCTTTTCCAAAATGTGTTTTCGGAAACACTCCCCTGTTGTCTCAGAATGATTGGCATTTCTTATTTCTAATTTAATTGTTGTTACTTGACTGTATCTAAATAGAAATATTCAAATATTTTTTAAGTAAGGCCAGCTTCCAAACTAAAAGATTTCAAGTGGTCTTTGAGGTAACATTGTCTTCGTTATGGTTCACTGCACTCCCAGTCTTTATATGCAGACTCTTGTCATCACTAAGAATTCCTCTGATTTGATTTATATGTATGCCTCTTCTTATCCCATAGAAGGGATGATTTTTTTCCACAGAGCAGAGGGAGCCATGAGTGATAAACTCGGTTAGTAAGTGCCTCTCCTGTAGATGCCTGCATTTGGCAAGAAGGACTCCACCTTAGATGTCTACTATAGTAATATTTTTCTATGGTAATTTTAGTTAGATTTATGTAGAATAAAGCCCAAAACATAACTAGTGCAGTGTATTTACACACTAACCTTTTGCTATAACTGTAATTATAAAAAAATGGAATCAAATTGCTGGGTGGTTCTCTTTGTAAAACCTGTTTTCTATAAGATTTTGTATTCCTTTCATTCCCATACTTCAAATTCACATAAACTGAATTCTCTTTATGTCTTCTCTCTGTGTTTTAAGCGGAATAAAAACAAGGCTAAGCAAACTGTTCAGGTACCTGATCTTGAGTCATGGTGTCACCAATTCTTTCAGTTTCCTGTATCCCCCTCCCCCCGTTTTGCACTTAGTTCCAGAGTTCTTTCATTTTTTATAAGATGTCCAGGCCTGCTGACATGTGTTTCCTTCATATAACAGAGGAAAACCCTCAGAACCTAAGATATCTGCAATTTTGGATGCACCAATTAAATCAGCATTATTTCTTTTAAGTTCTCCAATACTTCAGAGTTCCATCTAAAAGCAGTGAAGATATGTTTAGCAACTCTGCAATACAATAAAGTGTGAAATTCTTATTGTGTTTTTGTTCAGTGTTGCAGTGATTGTATTGGGGTGTCTATTTTAATTGAAAAGTTTTGCCATGGGAGAGTGCTTCATAATCTTAAAATTCAATCTTAATCATAAGTGTTTGAGGAACTATAATTTAACATGTCTGGAGTTTTCAAAAACAACCAACTTGGGTATCAGGAAGTTACATGGAAAAAAAAAAACAAAATAGAAGTTTTGTTTCATGCATGTTTAATACATTATTTAACTTCTATAAGAAATCATTTTATTCAGTGGCTTTCAAGCAGCTTCAGGGAATTGAATACATATTAATCTTGGTCTGAAATACATAAATTGTTGAAATAAGCCACCTAATATTCTTTGAAATACCTGCATGATTCTGTAACGTGTATAACCCAGGTTTCTAGTTAATCATTATAACTATCATTTCTACTTAGATGAATTCTGTAGAACAAATTTCCAAATCAGAGGAAACTGACAAAACAGAGTTCAAACCAAAAAATGCAAAGAAAGCATTAACCACTTTTAAAGGACCTTTATTACATATCAGGTAATAATACTTTTCTTTTTTTTTTTTTTTTTTTTTTTTACAATGTTCTTTGGACACTTGAGTACTGAACTAGTTCAGAGGAAAACAATAGTTATAAACGTCCTTCTAAGAATGATTTTTACAAAGCTCAAACAATTTTTCTGGTTTTACATGTTCTTAGTGAATTTTTTGGTGTCACTATTTGCATGCTTTTTGTACTAATTAGTAGGTGTATATTTCATAGAATTGTAGAAGCATTTCATGGTTTGATTTATACTGAGAAACTGTGTCTGCTATCAGTTTTTGTTAAACCTGTGCTTATCTGTAACGAGAGCAGAGGTTTGACACGGTTTGATTCCATTGGCTTAAAAGCAGTGTGTTTACTAAGACAGCTTTCATTGTTAATCTTGCTTAAATTCTTTTAACTTAAGATGGATATTAAACTTAATGAATGGGTCCAATTTATTTTGTGTGAGAAGTACTCTGGATAAATGGAGTATATGCTCAGAACATTTTTGTCATCCAAGCGGCTTACGTCTTGCAGTGAATCTGCTTTTTGTCATTGAACTAGGAAAAAAACCAAACAATTAGCCTACATAATTTTTTCTTTTCACTGCCTTTCAGGTTAAGATGCTTGTTTAGAAATTGATTTAGATGTTAACTTTTATTTTCACTTCCAGTTTGCTATTAGATGAATGAAGAAAATATCTAATTTATAGGTAATTCCTTAGCTAATTTTGTAAGTGCTGTACTGAATTAGTTCTGGAATGAATTTAAATAATGACATGCTCATTAGCATCAAAAATATTTTGTATGTGACATTTTCCTGATTTTGAAATGAAAATTATTTTTATAGTCCTTTATATACAAAAACCTCCTCTGTATAGACTTAATTTCTAATATGGTAGGTCAAAGGCATAGACTGCAGAATTATGATTTTAAAACAATGTGTAAAATTTTCTGTCCCTAAGACAAAAGAATCTGTGTTCTTCCATCCACTTCTTAAAAATAAAATAAAAAATAAAAAAAAATACACCAACCAAAAACCCCACACAAAACTACCTTTTTTCTCTTAAAGTATTTCAAGTTCTACCAGTGAAATAGAAGTGTTGGAGTTTCAGAGAAATTGTCTGAGCAGCCAGGGATCACATTAGGAAAGCTAAAGCCCAGATAGAGTTAAATCTGGCCAGGGATGTCAAGGGCAACAAGAAAAGCTTCTGTAGGTACGTCAGTGATAAAAGGAAGACTAGGAAAAATGTAGGCCCTCTCTGTAAGGAAACAGGAGACCTGTTCACCTGGAATATGGAGAAGGCTAAGGTACACAATGACTTTTTTGCCTCAGTCTTCACTGATCTACCCAAACCGCCCAAGTTGCAGAAGGCAAAGTCAGGGACTGGGAGAATGACGAACTACCCTCTGTAGGAGAAGATCAGGTTTGAGGCTGAGGAACCTGGAGGTGCACAAGTCCATGGAACCTGATGAGATTCACCCACGGGTCTTGAGGGAACTGACAGATGAAGTTGCCAAACCACTGTCCCATCATATTTGAGAAGTCGTGGCAGTCTGGTGAAGTTCCCGCTGACTGGGAAGGGGAAACATAACCCCCATTTTTAAAAAGGGGGGAAACAAGGAAGACACAAGGAACTACAGGCCGGTCAGTCTCACTTCTGTGGATGCCCCATCTCTGGAAGTGTTCAAGGCCAGGCTGGATGGGGCTTTGAGTAACCTGGTCTAGGGGGAGGTGTCCCTGCCCATGGCAGGGGGGTTGGAACTAGATTATCTTTAAGGTCCCTTCCAACCCGAACCATTCTATGATTCTATGAGTTCATGTAAATTACATGAAACAGTAGACTTAGCCAGGTATAGAGGTGTGATAATACTTGTAGTCTTGCTGTCATGGAAAATAAAATTCTGGTGTCTCCGTTGTCCTTGCTGTTTGTTTGTGTTTTGTTTTTTGTTTGTTAAAGTAAACTCTTGAGAGTATGTACAGCTGTTGCTGTTTATTAATATTCTAACTCCATAGAAGCTAGAACTAGTTTTTATTTGCCTGGAGTCTTTCTCGGGACACTGAACTGAAATTTATTGAATTGAGAATACATAGTGCCTCTTTAGCTAGTCACAGGCACCTGTCTCAAAGACTATAAGCTCTGCCAGTGTAATTAGCTTGTATTCTTGCTGATACCAGCATTGCCCTGTGAAGGGAGCAGCCTAGAGCCTGACCAGGAACCTGAGGGCATGGCAGCTCTGGCACCATGAAATTGCCAAGAACCGGCAGCCTTTCTGTGCCTCTCGAACTGTGGCTGCAGAAGACTCAGTGAGGCCTCCTTAGAGCCCTGCAGGCAGAGAGATTCCTTACCTGTCACTGCTTAGTAGTTGTTGGCTCTGGTGTGTGACCACAGCTGGGTACTTGTGCTCTTCTGCTTCTCGTATCTGTAATCATATTCACCGGTCATCTGCCTCTTCCTGCTTTAGACCGTGATTGCATTTGCCTTGCATACCTTACTGTGAAAGACTGGTCTTTATTGGCCTTCCTTCTCAATAAATGAATATATTTGGTAAGGTAAAAAGCAGCAGTTTACTTGCACTGCCTGGCACAAGCCTAGCTCACGTTGTGATGTATGTTGAGATGAGAATTTCTAGTAGAAACTGAAATGGTTACCTCCCCACACATCAGGGTAAAGAAAGTAGTGTTTCTGTAAAAACTAAAAAGCTTGCATGTTCATTTAAAATAAAACATCCCACCCTCCCAAAAACTACATGCCACCCATATCCAATACTATGAATCTGATTGATTTCACAGACAACAGGCATACAGCAGTGGCCCTCAAGCCCCATTTTTTGTTTAGTTTTTTTTTTTGGTCAATAGCTGCAGTTGGTGGCGGAACAAGAAAGATCAGGCTCTGGCAGAATGTTTCCTTGAGCTCTTTGTGTGACTTGTTTTGATGCTAGTTAATGTTTTCCTGTCTCATTTATGGTTCATCTTGCAATTGCTGTAACACATAGCTGCAACAGTACAGTATTAAGATAACCAAAATACTTTGTAACTACAATCCTTCCTTTCCCTACTGTTGGTGGTTATTTAAGTTGAGAATTTGGGAACAGGAAAAAAAAAACCTGAGAGGAGAAGGGGATAGTTACCCTGTTAATCTGTTTTAAGCCCATCGGTTTCTTGCTTTCTGCCTCACTTAGCTTCTCCCTACGAAAAAGAAAAAAAAAAAATTTCCTGTTGTGTGGACTGTTGAATGCATTGTAAAATATAGGCACCCCCACCCAGAGTTACCATTGGGCTGCTCTTTTAGCATGGGCGTTCAGGCTTGCCCTACAGCACCAGGGATTTGTCTTCTCAGCTAATACACTGGTTTGTTTAAGTGAGAGGAGAGAGAAGGATGGGTACTATGAAAGCAGGTCTTTTGAGGAGGAGGCCAAACTAACATGAAATTGGCATTCTAAAAAGGGTAGAAGGGAAAAACATGTAACACGTTTTTTGAAAAAGGCTTTCTGTCAAAACAATATGCAGTTCTGTAGTACTGCGTAGTATGGTAGTTCTTTGTGTGCTCCTAATGTGACATATTGAAAGAGAACACTTTTTCACTTGAGTTTCCTCTCAACGTGTGGTATATGAGCATGCCCTACTTTTTGCCTAGTAGTGCTCATTTGAATGCTTATTCCAAAATGAGTTGTGTTACTTTGATACTGGTTAAAAGATTTCATGCATGACTCTCCTAATTGCACAAGAATATTAAAAACAAGCAATAACTTTATTTATGCATGTGTCACCAGAAGTCTGTGAAGACTGACTCATAAGTACAAGTGAATTTAGCTGTAGTGGTTGAAGCAGTTGCCACTTGCAGGTACCTGCCAGCTCCTCTTACGTGTGCACTGTACCCATTACAAGGATAGATGTATGAGGTGTCTGTCACACCTTATACTCTTTAATGTTAGCATAAGTTAAAATTAATGATGCTTTCCAGTAACATACCTCTGTAAGATGCAGTGGCTGAAGTGACTGTATGTTTCTGTTGGCTATTCCTGCTGTTGCAGATGGCCATACTCTTCCAGATGGAAGAAGTCAAGGGCAGAAGTCAGCTGAGGCAGCCAGGTCCACTTGTGGTCATGAGTCAACCCTGAGCTTCACTACAAAATTTCTGTATTTTGTTTTCACATCTTTTTTTTTTGATGAAAAACTGTTAAAAGTGACTGTAGCTGCAGGGTTGAAAGTATTTTATTTTCCTGTAGGTGTGGACAGGTTTTTTTCTGTGATGCGTTTTAAAGATAATTTGAAGAAACTAATTTTTCTTAAATTTCTTATTAGCCCAGCAGAAGAACTATATTTTGGATCCAAAGAAACTGGAGAGAAAAAATGTTTGATAGTTCTCACAAATGTCACTAAAAACATCGTGGCTTTTAAGGTAAAAAAGTATTTTATCTGTTACCTGGTTACTTTACTAAATGTGTAACTTTTTCTTGGTTTTGGTAAGGAGGAAGAAATACTATTAAACCCACTTTTCAGTCTAAATTTTTTATTCTGTAGTGATGTTTGAAGCAGATCAAAGAAATATGGCTGAATTTATGCCTATTATGTACCACCCAAAAGGGGATAATCAGTAATACAAATCTTTGGAGCACTGACTGGAAAAGGGCTATGGTGATAGTTAATTCTTTAGTGAGAGTCTAATACTTCCTGAAAAAAAGAAAGGCTTGAGCATTGAAAAGTAATCTTTTTAGAATTTTTCTCTTTTTCAAGTCTTAGCTGGGAACAAGTTACTAACGCTCCAAAATGATGCAGCTCCATCTGCAAATGGCACCATCAAAGGAATGAATGCAGTTATGTTTGCTTCAGAAATAGAGTTGACTTGCGTCTTGATTCGTTTCTTCACCACATCTTTTGTGTTCTCTGCACACACAAATAACTAAAAGTTTCCATACTTTCATATGAAGAATTTTAACATAATCCATTTGACATTCTTGGCTCTTTTTAAGCATGTATATAAGAGAGAAAAATAGCACGTGCTAGAAAAGTTAGAAGTGGTTGAGAGGGAGGAAGAAGAGAAATACCAGTGTCAGATTAGTCCTACAAAGTAAAATATTTTAAAGAGTATATGTATTACTGTGTCTTAATGTTTAAGCTTTTGGTGATTATAATTATTACAGAGTGAGGGAGGTTATGAAACAGTCATATTTGTGAATGCATTTACTATATGCTTGCTTGGTATTTTTTGTTTATAGGTGAGAACAACTGCTCCTGAAAAATACAGAGTTAAACCCAGTAACAGCAGTTGTGAACCTGGCACGTCATTGGATATAATAGTCTCTCTTCATGGTGGTAAGTAAAATCTTACAGTAGAATTTTTAAGAAGTCTGAACAAGTTTTATTAACAGGCTGACTGCAGTAGATACTAACCTTTGTACATGCTTGCTGGGGTGTAAGACTGACTGATGCCCATGTCTACTTGACTGTTGTATGAGAGCGTTACTATTTGTAAAAAAACATGGATATCAGACAGCATTTGAGTAACTGCCTGTACTGATTTACTACTCCACTTAGGCATAAGCAACTGTTGTCTGCAACCCATTCTGCTTCTTGTCTTAAAAAACAAAAGTTGCAGTGGCAGCTGTCTCACTTGTGCTCTATTACAGTGGGAGTTTATCTGCAGTAAATTAGTTTCCTAAATTGTTGCAAGGACAGGTGAATTTGCTGGAGAATGCATTCTTTACAAAATTGTGGCTTGTCCTTGAATCGTTCAGATGAAACTAGTACTGTTAAAATGCAACTGTAGAATTTTGGGAAAACTGTAATCAACATTGGTGAGCTTAAGAGAATGATTTTATTATTTTTATTTCTTGCAAGTCAGTGTCCAATGTCCTGCAATAAGCTGTCATTTTAAAACACTTAGGTTAAAAAATGCTTCTATACGCTTTTTATTGTTGTCATTTTATCCAAGCACACTTTTGCTTTTTTCTTTCTTTGAGGGCAGGTTTTGCAGCTTCTCTGCAGGATCGTTTCCTTATAATGGCAGCAGAAATGGACCAGTCTTCTGGAGCAGGTATACCAGAACTGACTCAGTTTTGGAAAGAAGTCCCTAGGACCAAAGTGATGGAACATAGGTGAGCATATGGATTTCTGTTGACAGGGTTTTTTGTAGCGATTATCATTTAGCTGTTTTATAGTACTTGCATATTACAATCAGTGAAGGATTCTCCAAACCCAGTTGTGTGCTCACTGACTGAAGTATGTTGCTGAGGCATCTGCACTGTTTTAACTGATTAGACGTGTTTTGGATGCATAAAATGTCATAGTATTCTGCACATGCTCTTTTTATTGTTGTTGTTCATGTGCTGGTTAAGAGTTAAGTGAAAAAAATGTGAATGGATGTGACAATACACACAGACAGTATATATATATATTTTTTTTTTTAATAAGAATGTGATACTTGAGTTTTCTAAAAAGAAACAAGCAAGGAAAGAAGACATATCAAATGTAAAACTGTTTCCTAGACAATATTAAGAAATACTCCCTTTCTGCTAGGGAAAAATCGTAATTTTATAGAAAATTTCTGTAAAACCTATCACGTGTTCGTATGTGTGTTTTCCATATTTAATGGTGAAAAAATAATACTAGGAAAATACGTTTTCCCATACACTCTTTTAAATATACCCGTTACTCTTCTTACTCTTCTCTCTCATCTGTTCACATGTAGTTGTATCACTGTACATTTCTAGGAAAAGTTCCTCGTAGTTTTCTTTCATCTAGAAGTCTTAGAGCCATGATATCAGGATGCTGTTTCATCTTTAAAAAAAAAGTAATTTGGCTGTTGCCTCTTTATTACACCTTTGCTACAGATCCTAACAGCGAATGGAAAGAACACGCTGAAGCAGACACGTTTTTCTGCTTTACCAATCTAATGGCCGAAATTCGGGACAACTTCCCGAAGTTTTTAGGTTGTTCCTAGGGTTTGGGGGGGTTTTGGTTTGGGGGGGTTTTTTGGAGCTGCCTTTACCTCCCCACGGCCAAAATTAACATGGAAAAACTATTTTTGAGACTTGATGCCTAAGTCTTGCTCTACCTTTGCTTCAGATGTTTATCCCTTACTTCCCTGTTAAACAACATCTACATCATGTGAGTGACCTCAAGCTTCCTTGCATAAATATTGGATTTTTTTTAAGACAGAGCCTGAAACAATAGGGACAGATTATTTTATACATTAAATTTATCACCTGCAAAGTGTGCTATGTGTGTATATTACTCATGAATAAAAACCGACCTTTGCTTTTTATTAAAACTAGATTATAAGTAGTGGAGAATATAATTATTGTCTCTTTAGTATTATATGTGCAAGTACTTTATCTGAGGAATCTACTTAGATTTTATTACAGCTATTTGTCCCTTTTTTTATTTTGTCTTGCTGGAGAAGTTTTAGCATTTCTCTTCCCTTAAAATAGAAAAATACCGCCGCCTCAATTTAACCATTTCTTTGGCAAATAAATGGATTCCCACACTAATTGACTTGCATCAGAGCAGCTTCTGCTCGGTGTTTTATGAATTGCATAGGATTCCACTCCTACGAAATTCTCTTCCTGCATTTTCAACTGTGGAAGAAGTGGATTCCATGAAAAATGTTGTCACTAAGGTTTAAAACGGAAAGAAAACCTTTAGATTTTCTTTGCTGTTCAATAAATTGTTGCATCTCTGGTAGTGAGTATTTGACAAAATAATCCAGTGCATCCTGTGCTATGAATTTAAAATGATGAAGATCTATTTTAACTGAGCACGGAGGTAATTTTGATCTTGCTTTTTTTGTCAAAATATGTCAAAATGTAATTGGTGGACTGAGGAAGCCTTGTCAGACTATCATTGCAATACTTGTTTAGAAAATTAATCAACCAGAACAGATGATAAAGTGCATATAATAACTAATAATTATACAAAGTTATATTAAATTTATGATTTTTGGTGCATATTCTTTCTCTCTTTCACAGGCTCAGGTGTCATGTTGTAGAAAGCAGTAAACCTTCTTCTCTGACATTAAAAGAGAATGCATTTAATATTCCAGCAAAAACCAATGAAGATTTACATATACAGGTAATAGTGTATTCCTTTGTGCTGAATGTTGAACAAAATTATAAAATATGATAGAGATGAAAAGAATTTGTACTAAACCTCCATGGTACTTCATAAATTATGCTATTTGAAAAGCTCAGCAGTTGAAAGTAACTAAATCAGTGATAATGATTTAGTTATTTTGTTAAATGGTAACAGTTTAACAAAATACTACTTTCGGTGCAGTTTGCTAATTCCTTTTGTGTATATTACACATCTGGGGTATTTTGCTTCCTAGTGTAAAGATGTCACCTGCTTGATATAGGCAATATAGGCTATCCATAACCCATAACTCCTAAGATTCAAAGCTTCTTTGGTGGAACAGATTCGTAACGTAGGTAGTGATAGAAAAGCTATCACTAACAGAAGAAGAGAAGTCTTCTTTTTTTTTTTTTTTACTGTGCTTATAGTTATTAGTTTAGTTATTCTAATTTAATGAAACTATTTCTATTTTCAGCTAACTCGTTTACTGCAAATTAATAAAAGACTTCAAGAGCAGATTGATCGCTGCCTCTGGTTCCAGCAGTTGTCGGCTGTTTTATCATTACTGTCAGTTACTGTTGTTGCCTTCTGCTTCTACCTGGTGTATACTCAGAGAAGCTAAAAAGAATTGCTTTGCACTGGGCTGCCTATTGTGGTTGGTTGGAATGGAAGAGATTGCAGTGCTGCACTCGGATTTTGGAACTGCCAAAATGAGGTTTGTGAGCCCACATCAATGAACAATGATACAACTTACAAAAAAAAAGAAGAAAACAAATGATTGACAAAGGAAGTTACTGAAAATTGACGCTTATAACAGTTCATGAAAAGATGTTAGAGCTAGGACCTATTTTCACGGTACAATTCCATAAATACTACTGAAGAAGGAAACCAAATACAACAACATAATTTAAAACTATTTACGTATTTTTTCTTCTCTGTTCAACTACTTTAAATGCAATATTTCATTCCTTTTTATCATATTCATTCTTACGTGCTGAATTACTCTTGTAGAAGGTGCAAGCCATCAACTTCAGTGTATTATAAAGGTTAACTTGTTCATTCAGGAAAATTTACAGAAATTATGTAGTATGGGCAGATTTTTTTTATCTAATCTATGTACGTGCACATATAAAGGAAGATATTTGTTGTTAGTAAGTATTTTGGTAATTCAGGCTCATTGGTTTCATTGGTTAAATTCCTTGGCTTTGTGCTTTTCCTGAATGCAAAGTTGTAAATCTTTCCTACCGAATAACAGACACAGGAATAGAACCCTTGTTTGATTCCAAAGATAGTAATGAAATAATTATGATGAGACACTATTCCTATTCTTTATATTCTTTCCTTTTTTCTTTTTGAAAGCAACTCTTAGTCAAATTGCAGGAGGAGTGTGAGAGTTGACTTTTGATGGCCTATTATTTGTTCATAAAAAGGCTAATAAATAGCCAATGTAAGAACTCATTCTGAGATGTGCACTATGCTTAAATTACAGATGAATTTATGAAAAAAGCAAGTCAAGTCGGAAGATTAAGTATTGTTGAAGGCAACATAGAAGTGTTCTATCTGCCATTTCTCAGAAACTGTTGTAGAAATGGTGTATGAAGCTAGTGAGAACTTACCCTAACAAGGATTCTTTGCTGTACTCATTGCTGTAAATATGTATATTAAAATTATAAACACTTAAGAGGAGACTGATGGTATCTTTCATACATTTAAAATTTTCACTCTTGATGAGGTCTAAAAATATAAAATAATTTCTTTACTGGAATTAATTTTTGCTACAAATTGGCTTTGTAACAGATCATTTAGTTTTGTCTGCTGACTTCAATGGAAGAGAAGAGATAATTGAGGAAAAATAAAGGTCATACTTTGCTTCTGTCTCTCTGCTTACGGTATCTCTCCAGCGTGTTGTCGATGTAGTGTCATTTGTAGGAAATAGAAAAGGGCAGTTTGAAAAAATGCATTACTAAACTGATTAACTACTAAAGCAGCAATATTACTAAAAATATTACCATGTAAAAGGCAAGTCTACAGAACTGTTTGGTGCAGTCTTCTGTCCTTTCTTAATTTATATGATGTTTTACCACATCTGCATTTTCTTAATTTTTCACTAACCTCATTTCTGTTCAGTTTGTTTCTTTGTTTTCTTAACGAGTTAGCAACTTATATTGTTCACTGCTTACTATGAAAGTGTTATTTAGGTTATTTTCATGTGCATGCAACTCAAATGCCTTGCTTCCAACAAAAACGGATTGTTGTCTTGTTGAGGAAGGTAACGAAGTAATTTGTAACCTTAAGGTAGTAATAACCATGCTATTAAAATGCCGATTCCTTAATTTGAGTGGATTGAATAGCACTTTACTGTAAAATTGCAAGAAATATATTCTTAGAGTCTTTGCCAATACGAATATTTTAATGTTTTGGTGCTTTCATATATTTTCAGTATTTTATTACTCTGTTGGTATTTTCTTTGTACGATGAATCAGATGAACATCTTTTCTATTTTAATATGTTTTAGAAAAATATGGTTACAAAATAAATATGAGCAAATATGTAGTCTTGAATGTTTAGTCTTTTAAAAATAGCTACATCTCCCGAGGTTTTGGTTCTCTTGTTAGTCTGCAGATAGTGAATATGAAGGAGGGGTCAATATGGTAATGGCCCGTAGTCTGTTGTCTAATAGAAGTTGTGATGATACTTGTGACACAAATGTGGAGTAAGTGATCATAAATTCTTAGGCAGAGTGCCTAACATAATAAGGTAGCACATGATATTGGCATGTAAACACCACCATGGCACACATAATGCAAATCCACCCAATACAAATAGATGCATATTGGTAAAACTAACTATTATTTAAACAACACACAGTAAATGAAAAAATATATGTAGGCAAAAAAAAAAAAAAAGAATGCAAAGTAACAACATTTTTTCTTAAATAGAAATAGACAGTAGTCTGTTTGGTATTTTTCTTCTCTGAGAACTTCATTGTTTCTGTCATCACAAAATACGGTGACCAATCTGTATTTTCCCAGGCTCCAGTTGTGAGCAGTTTGAGGTTTCATTTGCCTACCCTTGGAAACACAGGTTTCAGCCAGTCCATTTTGGAAGGTTTTGAGTCAAACACTCGCTGAACTTACAGTTTGCACAGCAGTGGCGTGATCTGACATGATATCTAAAACGGAGAGAATAGACGAATGATTGGGTTCAATTTGGGTTTGGGGTTTTTTTCACAGTACGTGAAGCTCAGCTTATAAAGCTGGGGCATTTTAGAAATTAGACAATTCACAAAATAGGATTTGATTACATGAACTATCAAGATAAAAGGTTTATTTTTCCTTTCCGTCATTGTAGATTAGCAGTTAATCTTGGCTTTTACAGATAACTAAGAGACAGCAAGGTTTGTAATCCTAAAAATTAGCAGTATGTACTCCAAAAGAGCACATAATCTTTTCCTAGCAACAAATTTTTTGCCCTATTCTTAGCCTCAGTTTTTTACTTTATTAAGTAAAAGATTAAATTAAGACTTTTAATAGTATTTTAATAGGTATTGCTGTGTTTTATTGTCTCTTCTCTGGTTCCAGAGTCTTCCTGTGGGATAGCTCTGGACCGTAGGAGAAGGTGGTGTTCCAGCAACACCACTCACACGGGCACTGATGGTTGACCACTCTAAAATTATTTACAGTGGTTTAATGTTACAGTGTATTTGAATGCTCAAAGAGGTATCAAAAGAGAATCAAAAGTTTATTTTACACAGGAAGTACATATTTTTTAAGAGTGAAAACAGGATTTTTTGTATAAGGACACAGTCATAGTGAGGTTTTTTTTAATTAGATGCAAAAACTAAGTCTTAAGGAAAAAACGCATTGGAGCAGGCTAATTTGAAAAAAAAAAATCTTGATTGTAATATTTTAACATATCGAAGAATTCTTTAGAAAAACAGATACAGGCAAGCATAATATATTTTGGACATATTTTAAAAAAAGGAGGCGGGGGAAGCAGGGCCAGGAAAGGGGGTTTTTAATTGCCTTTGCATTTCATCGGTGATTCCTTACCATAACTGATTTGTCTCTAATGTCTGCATTCAGGTTCTCTCAAACGTTTGTCCCCTCTTCCAGATGTTAGTTTGTATGGCAGATACTGACTGTGTGGGGTTTGGTAGAGAGCGTTTTAAGTCGCTGTCTTGGGAATCCTCTTACTTTCTGTGTAGTTGGACTGGCAGCATAAGGGTATAAATGTTGTTCTGTTAATAAAGGACAGTGTTAGTCTGGGGGTTTTTTATGGCTTTATTGTGAAAGTGAGCATTCAGTAAGGATAATAGAACAAATTTGAAATTTGACCAAACAACGCTGTTCTGCAAAACACATCACAGGTGGCTGGCAGAGTTCACTGGTTTAGATCTTTTAGTAGTTCCATAGGGTATTGCGTCCAAGACACAGAGAGGTCTGTATTTACAGTACATGCATCAGTTTAGGAGGAGCTAATCAGTCCTAATTAGCCAGGAAGAGCAGGTTGAATGCTTTTTTCTGAGGTTAAAGAAGACATTTTAAGTCAGTTTCTGAAGTGTGTGGCTTATTGTTCCCTGGTTCCTGGAAGATGGCTCCCTGAGGGGTTACTGACCCGCTATTACAGCCTTTGCTACATTTCCATTATGTATGTGTTAACACAGGTAAGTGATTATAAGTGAATGTCTCAAGTTCACAGTGCTGTTCAGTATGCCGGTTTCTTGGGTACACTTCGGCATCAGCAGCTCCCGGCTCTGCGTTTCCTGCAGCCGGTGAGAAGCGTAACCTCCCGCTTTCAGTGTGATCAGTCATTTCAGTCCCGCTTTTCAGTTCGGACCTCACTGTTCTTGCTTTCGCCACTTCTATAGTGAATGCCTACAGTAGTGCGCATAGACCCAGCTTGAAAAAAAAGGTGCAAACATATCCACCCCTCTAGAAGCGTGGTGGTGGTGAGAGTTTTGCCTTCTTTGTAGAGGAGGGGAGTGAAGTTCCACGTGCCGGCCTTGGCTGGGACTGGTTTAGGGAGTTTCCGAGTAAGTGTGTGCAATCACTGCTTTGCTACTTCTGAGCAGAAGAACTGAAATCCCCAAGCTGTGTGAGCTAAGAGTAAGCAGCTAACAGATTTTTTTTACCAGTAAGTGTTTCAGCTCCTGGTTTACTTCCTCCACAAGACTGGAGCACCAGCCTACACCTGCTTGGCTTGCTCTCAGTCACTTCTGTTTCCCTGAACACTGAAAGAAGCGCTGGGCTAACGGCTGAGGAGTGCTCAGTTATTGCTGTATGATTGCAGCTAATAGCACTTGTTGGTTTTTTACATTGCAGTAGGCCATTCGTTCTGATGGGGTTGCTGAAGTTAATAATGAAGTCCAAACCCAAAACCCTTTAGGGGGAAAAAAAACCCCTGTTTATCAGTTGCCAGTTATTGTAGTCTTCACCATAGTCCAAAGCATAGCAGTAGCCCATCCAAAGGACTGCTATGTTCTTCCTTATGTCAGTTCAGGGTCTCTCAATCTGTTAATAATACTTGCTCTCTTCAATTTTAGTTCTCTTCATATCGGTTGTGCTGTATTAGCGCTGTATTGGAGTTGGTGGAAATGTAGGAAAACTTGAAAAAAACGCCTGTAACTTCTGTTTATCTTTCACGACCTTTGGTCAGCAGTAGAATGTATTCATTATTTTATCGTCACTTGGGAGTTTTTCCCCAAATAATTTGGGAGGTTTTGCTTCCTGCTGAAAGTATTTTGTTAGAAGCATGATAAATTATGTGTTTTATTCATCTTGATTAGCCCATGAGATATGCCCACACTTGATGGTGTGAAGTGCAAGCAGCAGTGATTTCCTTGAAAGTATTGAAGGAATTTTTTTTTTAATTATTATTTTTTAAAAAAAAGATTAAGCCCCCATGCCTCTTTTCTCTTTAGTCTTGATCAGACCTCGCTCCTGAAATAGATACATCTACACAAACTTATTTGACTGACGAGCAAAAGACTTGGCCTCTTGGAACTTACCAGAAGGAACAGATAGTTGAGTGTGTACTTTCTGTTATGAACCCAACTGCAAATAACAGGTTTACATCTGTTATTCCAGTACACGTGTGTATACTGTGAAGTAGCCACACAATGATTTAGCGTTGCTGCTTGATGAGAAAGTAGGTGATAAACATTCATCCCACCTACCATTTTTATCCAGACAGTCTGGAGGGCAAGGTGGAGGAATGCTACGTAATGGTGTCCTCTTCCCACAGCAGGCTATCTAAGCGGTCTCTCTGGAGCACGTGTTCCCCTAATTTTGAGCCCAGGAGAGGAACAAAAGCAATCTCGGTTTAGAGCCAATGTGGTTTCCTTAGATTTGCAACGAAATGCTTTGGACACGAGAACTCAAATCCAGGTTTCCAATATCAGTCCCCCCATGACCACCGTCCCATCTTGTGTTTAGGATGAAATCTGAATTAAGATTTCCTTTGAGTAATGATGATGTAGTCTAACAAATCCTGTGTGGTGATTAATTATTCATAATTACGACTTTCTTGTATTTCCTCAGCCCTGTATCTGTTAAAATCATTGCCAGTTTCATTTTTGACAGCTTGGAGCTATATCTGAACACCTGCTCTTCAAGCCCCAGGGAAAATGTCAGAAATGAGGAACATCATTCAAATAAATATAGATGACAACAGTGGTGTGAAAAAAAGAAGCATAAACAGAATTTGTTAAGCTTTTATGTTCTAGAATGCTACAATTGATAAATTGCTGAAAGGAAAAGTGAATCTGGGCAAACACCACAGATGCTTCATTAATCTGGGACAACTAACACTTACAGATTGATGCTTAACCTACTGGCATCTGAATTACTATAATCCCCGTGCCCTGAAGTGCAATTTCCTGTACACAAGTAGCATTTACCATATTTTCCTTTTTCTCATATTTTTTTTCAGAATTTAAACTTGCAGCTGATGGCGATGACTCACAAAAAGATTTTGCAGTGCTTTTTAAAGGAAAGTAGTATTTTCTTCTTGAGTTCACAGTTTGATGGGCTTTGTTCTGCAAAAAGTATGTATAAACACGGATTCTCAGTCCAGTCTGGAATTTGATGGGAAACCTCAGGAAAGCCATGCTCCTTCGTGTTACTCCATTGCAATTTTTAAATATGATCCCGAACAAATACGTGTTGATGTATATGAAAACCCAGATATTGCTGTTCTAGTGGACGTTGTGGTTGACTGTGTCTTCCTACCCCTCACATTGGATGCGTGTTGGAGTCTGGAGTAGGTATTAAGTAATTTATTTCTAGCCCATACTGAGAGTACACTCCAATATTCCTACACTGGCTGCTTTGTACTGGTATGGGGGGGGGGGGGGGGCGGGATATGGGGAACTGGTTGTGATGGATGGACTCGACACCTTAACCAAACTAGCAGTAGTTTGGTACAGGCTCCAAAGGAGGTAAAGGCTTGGGTCGTAGCTGGGCCAAGAGCTCCTCTAGTTTAAATCTGTTCTCTGAAAACCCACAAAGGAGCAGAATGACACTGAGCATTGATGCAGATGAGCTTGCAACATAGTTGGCAGGATCCTAAATCTAAATTCGTGACACCAGTACAGCCACTCTGTTCTAAGTCTTCAGAGTGAGCATCCATTTACTCCAGCAAGTTTCCAAATTGAGGAGAAATTGCCAAAGCATCAGAGGGAGAGTATTTAATTCTTTTCACTGCTTTGGGCATGTGGATCTGCTTGAAACCTCGAGAAGTAATACATGACAAATAAAAGGTGAGGGCGTCAAGGAAGGAGCTGTATCTAGGTTTTGTCTGCTCTAAGCTGCACATTGAGACAACAAAGTAGACAAGTAGATTTTGTGCTCCATCCATTTTCAATGAGATTTACCTTTCATTAACCAAATCACTCTGTGACTAAATCCCTTAGTCACGTAGATGCCATCTTAAAGCAGTCTGGCCCAATGGATGATAAAGCTTGCAGATATGGAACATTAAAACACAGGAATACACCTCCTTTTTAAAATCTCCGTGGAATTATTTACTGTAATTGAAAATACAACGTTGTCTTTGTTAATCCCTGGAAAACTCAAAAACGTGTGGAAAAGCTACCCCATGTTTGCAGGAGATTCACAGGCAAGAATCAGAGAATCATAAAATATCTTGAGTTGGAAGGGTCCCATAAGTATCATCGAGTCCAACTCCCTGCTCCTTTCAGGACTGCCTAAAACTAAACCATATGACGAAGGCCGTTGTCCAGATGCTCCTTGAACTCAAACGGGCTTGATGCCATCACCACTTCCCTGGGGAGCCTGTCCCAGTGACCAAAAGGAACTTGCTCATTCTGTAATGTCTCTTCAGTTTTGTCCCTGTTTGTCTTCAGTATTATCCTTGTAGTATTTGAGCACTTTAATGTCGTATTTATATTTGTCATTAAAGGAGTCCTGTATAATAGGTTAGTCCTATTGCCATTAAACATGGGGAAAACTAAGGTCCAAACTGATCACATTTGTGACTCTGGCTATAATGACTGATCTGTTTAAAACCAAAAGAAACCAAAAAAACCAACATCAAATTATGTATCAAAACAGTTTGCCAAGTTTCAGACCAGGCAGATTGACTTATTTTAATCTACTCACGGATCAAAATAGAGCCGGGACAAATTGGCAGAGAAGACAGAAGCTTTCCTCTCTGTGATAAAAAAAAAGAACATTCATAACTCAGAAGTAGTTTTTCTCCTCGAAAGTCATTTTGGATGAGTTGGAGAGGATAACAAGAGCCGGTGTACGCGCAACACGTGATGTGGCGTCTTCTCATGTGCTTCTGCGCTCTACCACAGTGAGTTACTGTTGCATAGAGCTGAGAAACTACAGTGCGTGACATGACACGGACTGCAGATCAGGTGATATTCGTCTGTTTTGACATACGTTTCAGCATTTGATTTTTTTAGACAAATGATAACAAAAACTTCCAACGATCACTTCTCACGGTGTTGAAACAAGAATATTTTCTGCATCTATTGCTCAGGTAAAAAGAGCACTGGAAGTCACAACTAAAAAGCACTTTATTGTTTTGCGATACGCTCTACTTATACTTTAAAGGACTTTACAAATCTATTACTTTGCAGTTTGATTGTAATGTAATACATATTAAATTTTTTGGGTTTGTCTTGTATAGGTGGGTTTGGGGTTTTTTTTGTTTGTTTTTTTAAGAAAGAGAGTTCAGGTCTTCAGTAACACATTAAAAGGTTGAATTTTGCATCAACGTTGCAAAGGAATGTTAACACTAGAAAAGTTTTTCAAAACAAATAAATAATTCCTGCTAACACTCCAATATGGATGACTGCTGTGGAGGGATAATAAGTTCAGTTAATTAAGCTGTTAGGAATTTGAGAACTCCTACAGTTACAAAAGAAGGAGAGGTTTTAAGAAGCCGATACTCGTTACCAACTTTGCTGCAAGAATGTACCTTCAAGCATCTATTTGGAACCGTAAATGGGATGAAGAAAAAACAATAGGAAGGATTAACACAGACAAAGCAGCAATTCCAGCTCTAAGGGCCCTATAAGAGGCAGAATCCTTGGGACCCCGTAGGCTCTTCTCTAAAAGAAGGGAAAGAGAATTTTTTCAAGGTCTGCTGCTGTTGTTTTTAACTGGACTGCATAAATATAGCACAACTTACATCATCTTCACATGCTCTCATTGCTTTGACATAGCAGCATGCCAGTGGCTCTGATGGCGTGCAAGGATTCTTGCCTTACAGCTCGTACTGCCGGGGAAGGGAGGACCTTGCGACATCTCTTTGCTGGGCTGTATATAATTTAGCAGTAGAAATGTGGAACTGGAAAGTCATGTAATCAAAACTCTTCCAAGCAAGCTGGGGCAGAGAAAGAAAGCAGCGAGTCAGCTGAAAGTCAGAACGTGATTATTATTTTTTTTCTGTCCCGTTTGGGCTTGATCATCCCCACTTTATTTTCCCAGTCTGATTTCCCAATGTCTACATCCAGGTTGTTCCCCATCATATACTGACCCATCAGCACAGAAGAAACATACAAGATTTGTAGCAGGACTGTTTTGTTAGCAGCGTAATTTGCGAATTTCTGGTTTGTCAGCAGACCCAGGCATTTCAAAAAACCATCTGGCTAAAGGGAAGCCTTCTGGTTTGGCTCTTGGTAGTTGATCGTGTACCATTCCTCAGCAAATCCGCTGTCAGTCCTCAGCTCCCCGTCACTCTAGGAAGTATTGCAGATTGAGCCCATTTTGAATTTTGCAAGCAGACTTGATAATATCGGGCCAAATGGTCTTACCTGTGTCGGTGACTCAATATTCCAGTGTCATCTCTGCTGTTTGAATGGTGGCCAGATTTATTTTCCACACGTGGTACTGCCCAATGTGGGGGATTGGGTCCTTTTAACTTCTCTTGTTAAGTGCATCTGAACTTGCAAAGAATAAAGGAAAAACGCAGTCATCTTCTAGTTGGATTACATGCTATCTCTTGGGTAAAAACCTCATGGCTAAGTTACAACGCAATCCACCAGAAGGAAATCAATTTCCAGAGTGTCTTTTTGAAGTGTTCCTACCACTGAAATTCAGGGAGCTGTACATCTGCTTACCAAAGCATCTGTTTCTTTGGTAGAGTTTTTCTAGATCTGGGTCATGCTTTAGCAAAACAGGATTGCAGCCTTTTGCTAATGAAGTGTTCCTCTCTTTTGCATTAGGTTACTGCTTATGAATCACCAGGAACGGGAGAGATGCACGGATAAACCTCTGAAGAAAATAAAATCATAGCTCAGTTTGTAATACCAGACTCTTTAGCACAGGTATTTCAAATATGCCTACGGTGCACCCTCCTCCCTGAGGACAGGCTGCAGGTAGCTGTCTGGAGGAGTGAAAACTTTCCATCCTTGCTTTGCTCAGCAAGCTCTGAAAATGTGCAGGAGGGGGATATCGGGACACTCAGACTTGAATACCTCCCCTGTGGCAGTACTGCAAGTTCTTTCTCCTACAAGGAAGCACTGGTATTAAGTGAAATTACGCAGTTGTCTCAGGTTTTAAACGAAACATGATTCCATTTCCTATTTGTTATCACTTCCAGCAGCACAGCAGCCATTCTAGATGCTTGCAAGTGTATGTTCTCTGATGACCTTCTTGCAAGTCTTCCAGCCTCATATGCTCTCATCTGTGCTTTGGTTTTTGTTGCTGCAGCTATTTCTCAGCTTGAGGTAGTGGCTGCTTCACCCACACGCGCTATTTTTCCCCAGACCAGAACATGGAGAGAACTGACATCCAGGCACTTGCAAAACCAAACACAGCAAAGCTGGGTAATTTTTGGTCTGATACTGGAGGCAGACTCTAACCCTTCTATGATTCTGTGATCTGTGGCCTGGCACTAAACTGTGAAATGTAAATTTAAACAACTGTGAAAAAAAAAAAAGTTTCTCATATAGTAACAATGACTGATGAACATGTGCTAAGCCAAAAAAAATGGTACCTTCTGCTAGTAAAAATAATAATAATAAAATATTCAAACAGATGTCTTCCAGACCTTGGGAGAAAAGGAGGCTCAAAACACACTCAGAATGGCTTCACCTGAACTCTGCGATCTATAGCCAACGTGGAGTTACAAATTCCTTGTTTCAAAGAGTGTGACACCAGGCAGCTTTCACTACGCCTTGAAGGGGAGGGTCCTCTCAGCACCCCGAGCCACCCCCTGCATGACCCACAGAGCTGTGACCCCCGAGAAGCCCAGCGCGCCTTCGGGAGGCCCACAGCCGCCCGCCAGCGAGGGCCAGCGGCAGGAGCCAGAGACTGGACGCTCCCGGGGAGGGTGGGTGGAGGATGGAGCAGACTTTCCTTCTGTTTGATGGAACCCAAAGAAACCACGAAAAAAATCGCTCAAGTGAGAGGCAGACTGGAGGAAAGGGCCTGCCTTGCAAGCCAGTGACTCGGGGAAGGGAGTCATTGATGAACGTGTCGCTTTAATCTGCCTCGCCTAAAACGTCTTCCTCTTCTGTTTATATTATAATAAAGCAATGAAGACCGAAAATCCCCTAAACAGTGTCTTGATTTGTGTCAAAGCTCTGGGTGACTGGGTATTCGGCCATGACACGTGAGTCGAGTTAAGCACAGTGCAAGAAAGACTCCTACTTTCCTTTGGGTCTACAGGTATTTTTCTAAGCACTGTTTTGCCTGCATGTGTGAAATTTGCATTTGAAAGATGCAAAGTTTGGCCCCTGTTTGCGAAGGACCATGGGCAGGGCGTATGAGCCACGTGTTTGACGGCCTCGTGCAGGACTGAGGCTGACGCCTCCAGACTCGCACCAGCGAGGCACAGGAGTGACAGACGCCTTCTTATGTTTGCCGTGTGATAGCACGGAGTAGCTTCGCTGTCCTCTTGGAGCAAATGAAACACCCTCCAGGAAGCAGAAGTCGCCAAAAAAAAAAAAAAAAAACCAAACCAAAACAAAACAAAAAGTGGAAATTGCTTTGATAGCCAAATTGAAAATTGCTTTGAAACATGCTGTGAAAATGTTGTCTTCACTAGCAAAGTCACCTGTAGGTCATCTCTGTGTAATGACAGGCAGGTGTACATGTGAATGCCCTCACAGGTAAATTTGGCGGCTCAAAGCAAAATACATGTTAGGGCTTTGCAACCATGTTCATAAATGCAAGGATCTTTCCTGCCAGCCTGTCTGGGCCGATGGGCGGGAGACCTGATTACGCTGCTCTGAAAACACAGCCTGGCTTAACCAGAGGGATAGCTGCTGTTGTATTGTCTTCCAAACAAATTTCAGTCTGGAAGTGCGATGATGCTTCAAATACAGCTCTGTCATGCCAGCAAAAATGACCTTCATACATTTACAACACTGGACAATTTTTAGGCTAAATAGTGTATTGGTCCTCAAGAGAAGTAAACGGATAAATTGGGCAATATTTAGTGATCAAATTTCCAGTTTTGTCAGTATTTCCCTGACATCGGGAAAGAGACTGACTAGATACAAACCCTGTTGGTACAGGACTACAATTTTGCTTGCAATGGATCAGTAAAGGAAAAATAAGTCATAACAAAAACTCTGAGTAGTGCAAATTGGATTGATGCAGGAGCCTTCTACGTATCTCAGCTAAAAAGAAAATAGTAGTGGCTACCAGAGCTGGTTGTGCCTATACTGATGCTATTCACATCCAGCTACCAATATGAATGGGAGTTTTCAGTTTTAAAATAAATAAAAATAAAGTAAAACTGATGCTCTCCTTCACTTACTTGGTACCAAAAAGTTATCTCATCCATATCCTTTGAACTGATGACCGAAACTGGAAGCAAATGATATTTCAATTTTTTTTATTATTCTATATTAAAAATTAAATATCTTTAGTTAACATTTGTTGAGTTAAATTTCTAAATGGGTGCATTTGTCCTCCAGGAAATATACAGAGTTCTGCAACATGAAGATGAGTTGCAAACTCTATCTGGAGTCATAAATCTTCAGGGTAGGGATCTATATTTTCTTCAAGTCTAGGGATATATTGTGCTGTTACTTATGATAGGGTTTCCTTCCAGAAGGTATATCTGAAATCTCATAGCATACTCTGCCAGAAGCTGTGGAAGAAACTGGTAGGTAATTCCCAATACAGTTTGCTACAAAGTGCTGGAGGATAATGGAGTCAACATATTATTGCATTAGAGAAAAAAAATTTTTTATATAAGTCAGTATGTTGCTAGAATTTAGACCTGAAGGACCCTGGGTAAAGGTGGCACTCCAGGAGCTTTGGAGGGGTGGAAATCAATTTTATGCTATTGACTGTAAAGGACTTAAATTGTCTAGAAGCTGAAAACAAAAATAATAAGCACCTCTATGACACGTCTCTCATTCAAGGGACACTTGGTGATGCTGAAGGAAAGGCACCGGCGCTGGAGGCTGGCAAGGAGGACAGGGGAGAATGGCACCGGGTGCATCTTTGCTGGCCACATCTATAGCTCAGGAGGCAGAAGCTGCGTGGAACAAGGAGCCCAGCAGAAACCAGGCAGGGATTTGCCTGCGGTCTTTTTTCTAATAGCTCTGTGTCAGATTTACGTAAACTGCACTGTAATTGCTAGTTATGATAATCTTCAAACACTGAGGGTGATCAAAGATATCAGCTTAAAAATACCAGGCTGAGATTACAAGGAAGTGATTTCCCCTGCCTTGGTGCCAGGTGGAAGAAGGGAGCGGTTCCAGACCATTACGTAGCACCTAACATTGCTGATACAGTGAAAAGCAGCAATTTTCCCACATCCACGCTAGAAGCAAATCTGAACTGTCCTCTCAGATCTGCTTTGCCACCTGATTGTATAGGAAAAACAATACAAAAAAGATATGTCTTAATAAATAAAACAAAAAAGACAGGATTAGGCTCTATCGATATCTTATCTGAGAAACATTGTGTGTAGATATTCCATATAATAGCCATTTTATTACCACAAAAGAGAAAATAGCTTTGCAGGTGATGAGGTTTTCCCTAATGAAGTAGAATCTCCTGGGTTTAGTGTTCCTCAGCTCCCCTTCCCACAAGCCTGGTAAATGGCTGGGACTACACTTGCATGTACGCGAGTAATATCATGGTGTCCGGTGGTCTGTCAGCACAAATCAGAGATTTCTTGGCTGTGGATAAGCACTATTCATAATTTATAACAATCATGATGCTGATGAGTGCAGACCTGCTTATTCTTCAGTGTGAGACTGAAAACTCCGGTATGATGGAAGAACTGTGGGGTGTCCCATTGCTCAGCTCAGCACTGGCTGCGGGCTCCGACATGTTTGAAGAATGGGGAAAATCTCTCAAAGGCATGACAGCCAGTAAGATTATTTAGGTTGATTAATCTAAATCAGACAGATGGGATTTGCACAGATGGGATACCTAGTGTCATTAGCAAACATGACTCAGTTGCTTTACTGTAAATGTTTTAAGCCCAAAACTGAGTAGTACTCTTGCAATATCCACCAGGAGACTCTTTGTGCCAAGCAAGTGAGTTTCACAGATGTTTTAAATACTGCTCTCTGCTGTTATCAACAGAGTCTGTGTGAAGGCATTTCATTTCAGAGAGATTTGTGAAAATGACAAGCTGGGGAAGAGAGTAGTCCTTTGCAACACTTGTTGACTGTCAAAGAAAAAACACCCTCGGAAAGTCTAGAAACTTAAGAAAACCAGTGCTAAAGATTCTGATGGAGAGTCAACGCACTGAAGGCTGCAAGCTGCTTGAAGACAAAGAGTGGGTAAGCAAGCTGGCTTTCCTCATAGATACTTGTTTTTTCCTTTGTGAGCTCAGTGTGAGTCTCCAGGGGAAAGATTGCCTTTTGCCGTGTAGCGAAAGGTACTTTCTTCTCTCGTGAAAAACATGCAGACTTTCACACAGCAATATAAACCACTTTCTTTTTTTTGCAACAGGCATAAACTGTAGGCAATGAAACTTCTTCTCTCTTCCATTCACGTAGATCCAAGCCTGAGGACTTTGAGGCAGAAAAGAACAGTTTCTGTTCACTGGGTGGTCACTCAGGCGTGGGTGGTGACAAACGCAGGGTGCCAGCATGAAGGGACCACCCACCCGTCTGACACGGTGTGGCCATCCCTGAGAGCTTGGGTTGCAACATCAGGAGTGAGTACCTGCAGGTTTTACAGTGTGGAAAGCTGGACCACCAGCGAAGGCACTGGTCTTTGGTCTATGGAGACCAGATTAAAGTCCATGCTCCTCTCCAGAGGACCTGTAGTTCCCCTAACCTTTCTGTGCATCCGCTCAGAGGAGAGACTAGTAATTCCCTATTTCAGGAGCTGGGGGGGATCAATACCTAAGGACTGAGCCACTCATGGGCTTTGATAACAGGCTTATGCATATCTCCATGGGGACGCTGAGGTGCAGAAATCTGCCCGCACATAAGAAGAAAGAATAAATGCCCTACATGGGGGCTGCATGCAGGCAGAGTGCAGATCCTGCTGGCCCTTGCACCATGGGACATGCAGGACATGTCTCCCAGGCAGCAGGAAGGTGTCCATCCCCTCCCGTCCACCCCAGAGTGGCAGGTCAGGAAGCTCAGGGGCAATGGAGATCCCCCTCCCCTCCCACTGCTGCGCCTTGTGTGACAGCTTTTATCCTCTGTGCCATGAAGTGTGCTCCAGGGAAAGCACCTTCTTGGTGTTTTTGTGCTATTTCAGCTTTTTGAAATGCAACATGCCCTTGCCTGCAGCGTCCTTTTTAATTCCTGAGAGAAGATTTTCAGGATTTCTGAAGTAACTGCTCAACTTAACCTCTTGTTTTCTCTTTTCATGGTGTACACATTTGTATAGGTTTTATGCCTGACTTAAACATCCATAAAAACAAACCCTTGCAAACATTGCAGTTGGTATCTGTAGGTATCTATCTCCCCTTAGGGTAAGTTTAGAACCAAGTACCGTTTGCCTGTGTAAGTAAGTGACATATTTGAGACTATCAATCAACCTTATTTTGGGAGGTGCTAGACAGCAGAGACCTTTAAGATTTAGAGAGGAGGAGCTGAGGGGAAAATGTAGCCAGTGCAAGATAGCTTTGCACAGGAGCTTAATTTCCATGTTTTAGCAGGGGTAGAAATAGCGTGGTTTATTTTCTTTACCATATTTACTTGCACCACTCCTGGCCATAATGTTGCATCTCTGCACGCTGTGACAAGGCCTATGATGGTATTACCTGGAGTTTTGCTGCTGGAGAATTTGGGTGTAGTCAAGTGAATGAAGTTGTGCGCCATCAACAAACTTCAGTTGATTAACAAAATAATAACTTGCTGCAGTTGATTACGTTGGATTACTGAAAGAAAGCACATGGTTTTCTTTGTCTTTAGGAGACACATACATGGGCAGGGCTGGACACATCATGGTATGGATACACCAACCATGCTATTAGGCTGTTGCCATGTTGTACAACCCACACCTTTCACAAGCCCAAGGCCATGCTCCTCTGTTGGAGGTGTCCCTGCTGGCCAGGTACCGCATGTGCATCCCACCCCAAGCTCACAGGAGGCCACCACACTTCGTCCTGTGTCAGATGTCCCCTGTGCTCCCAGTGGAGACAGTAGGCAAGAGGGAGCTCCCATTTCTCCTGCAAACAGCATCGCCTGTGCCCAGCACCGCTGGTGCCTGTGCCAGGACGGAGCAGCTCATGGAGGTCTTCATGCCCAGGATGGAGGCTGATGTATCTCAGCATGATTTGTTGCTGCTGGAGGTGGGGTGATCAACACCTCTGAATAATCTGTCTTACCCTGTCTGATGTTTGTCGCCTAAGGAGTCTCCTTGCCCTCCAACCATGAGAAAAGTCCTGCCATTCTCATATCAACTCATGGTTTTCCAGAAATCAAGAGTAACGTCTGGGCTGTTACATACATGCTGTTCATGATTATACGTGCACATATGCATACATCTGTCTGTCTATCTTTTATCTTCTGTTTGCATGAGTACTTTATTTTTACCCATTTCACTAGACTCTGGCAGCGTAAATGTCAGTGATTTCTGGCATTGTCTTTCAGCAGAGAAAGAAAAGTTCAGAAATGGCAATCTCTCTGTATATGCTTTTGCCATGACACCACTCTTTATTTCTGCTGTTATTATATGCGAAAGGCATTCAAATCCCTTTTCAAGAGACTGGTAATTGAGACTCACGTTGGCTTGCTGCCGTCTACGAGGTGCAGAAATATGCAAAGTGCACCAGACACAAAACATGACCTTTTCTCACTCCTGTCAGATGTAAACCAGGCTCTCCCCAAGCAGCTGGAGAGCTTTGTAGACCAGCTCAGAAATGTGTGTCACCAGCATCAGCGGACTTCTGCTGCGTTGTGCTCGGTCTTTCCCCTGGGAGCCCATGGCGAGGCTGGTGGGAACAGGTCCCGTCAGAATTTTAATGGTAATAGGGTTGGTTGCAGCGATGGCAGGGGGTCAAGTGATGCCGGGAGCTTTGGAGCCAGTCACGATTCTCCACTCGTAACATGCTTGTGTGGGCAGCTGAAGCCCTATATTGGTTGACCTGCTGTTCCATGAGGCGGCAAGGACCACCGGAGCATAAGGGAGAGAAATACTGTTAGCAGGACAGTTTTAGCAATGAGACAAGTTCAAAGGCATTGGGGTGGGGGGGGGGGGGGGGGGGGGGGAGGTTTAAGTGACAGTAAGTGTAAGTAAGTGACAGAAAATACTTTCTCTTCAAAGAATGAGAAAGAGGACAGGGTGGGGAGAGGGAATCACGGCAGGAGCAGTAGTGAAGGAGTCTAGCCCAGGGACCAGTCAGCGGTGAGGCCCTTTTGGACGCAGGGATGCAGGCTGAGACCTGCAGCTCCTCAGCTGGCAGGAGGATAAAGGAGGTACCTGGAAAAAATCTGGGGGAAAAAAATGGCCAAGAAGAAAAATGACACAGAGAAACACCAGCGCAGGGCTGGTCAGGGGTTGGATATAATGACCGACCTTCCGTTGAGATTTACAGTTGCTGCCAGTATTACTACAGGTGTTGCTGGGAAACCCAATTCCAGCAGCAGAAAAAACATGCTATTGATTTAGTGACTGCTTTTGAATTAGTGATTTCTGTCTGAACTTCACCTTCCAAAAGGATTTTCTTGTTGGCCAGTCAGCTGTAAGTGTGGTCAGTCTGGCATGTAGGGATGAGTGCAAGTGTGGGCTTTTCTTTCCACAGAAGGACCCCAAATCAGTTACATGGAATCTAAGGAAGGAAAATGCAAACAGTTCAAATATATGAAAAAAGGCCTGAGCCACCGGGAGTCGCTTCACATTAGTATGTATTACAAATAGTACTGAACATCTCTCAATAATTTTGTCTCATTTGGGAGGGAGTTCAACTTCCCTTATTTCAATACCTCAAACACGACACTTATATGAGAAGATTTCTTTCCAGCTGCATGGATTCATTTATAATTTAGGTTTTCATCAAATTGAAATATCATCCAAGTTCATATGAATTTAATAACAATGTGGAGGCAAATAAAAATCAAAACATTGAGAAAGGGCAATATTACGGTTCTAGGGTTTATGATCTTTTCTCTGACAACTTGACATCATTATTTGCAAAGCCATGCACATCCTGTTATCTGAATGTATTTGGATGCTGTGGTTACTTGACAGTCTTAATCAGACACAGGTGGCTCCAAGCAGTAACTGCAAACATATATAAAAACAGTCAACCAAGCAAAGAAAACCAACCTGGTTTTCCCATAATCTATAACACAGGAGCAATAAAGCATCCAGGTGAATATTAAAAATAACAAATAAAACAAAACCACATTTGTATCTTGACTTCCTTATTCTGTGTGGGCGTAGTGTTTTCTTATTAAATTCACGTGAGAGAGTCAAAATAAGAATGCTAATTGGTTGGAAAAAAAGTAGTGCCCATTGTTTACTGGACAGACCATTGCTCTTTCCATACCGTTTTGCAGAACATGGGAGGCAGAGGACAGACCACCAGCAATTCTTACATATAGGCTACTACAAAGCCTGTTTCTGGAGGCAGTTACTCATTTTCCATCTGCTAGAAGTAACCAGATACGCAGTTAAAAGCAGTGCTTCCTAATACATTTTCTGCATCTGAGGCTAAGGTTTTAGTGAGCTAAGTGATTCGGAGTGAAATAATAAAACTTAAAATGAAGACCAAGTCTGGACAGAGATTAACACAACGAGTATTGCCTGCCAAAATGTAAAACAGTGAAATTTGATATTTTATTTTAGACCTTGAATATAAAGGTCTATCTGAATACAAATACAGATGCAGAAATGCATTTAGAGTATTAGCGATGCTGATCAACAATACCCAAAAGCATGAGAGGAGCTGAAGAGATCTATGAAAGCTGCCAGAAGTCAGACCAGGCACAGGGTTAGGGGATCCCTGGGCTACTGCAGAGGACCTCTGTGTTCTGAATCACTTTTCCCAAGGTCCTGCTGCTGGAGAGAGATTGGGTCAGCTTTCATGAGTAAATCCATGAGCATCCCTTGGAAGGACTCTCAATAGTTGGCCATACGAGCTTGCAGCACCCGACCATGGTATGGCAGCCCCCCAACTGATTCAGGGCAGGACAGAGCAGGTGGGGGGAATTCACACCTGTCACTGCGGTCTGCCTCCAAGTCCCATATTCATGTGACCTCCTGGCTTTTCCACAGCACAGCTCGCAGGGTACTTCCAGGAGTCATTCCTGCCCTCTTCATGCCCAAGGGAATTACATTCCCCTGCATGTGTTCATACAATATGGAAGAGGATGTCCCACACCCTCCCATTCTCTTCCATGTGCAGCATTGTGTGTTTAAGAATTTCTCTGATTAAATTTTCAATCCTGAGATTAAAAATCCTGAGGTTTCGTCCGGGATAGGGTTAATTTTCTTCCTAGTAGCTGGTGTAGTGATGTGCTTTGGATTTAGGATGAGAATAATGTTGATAACCCACCGATGTTTTAGTTGTTGCTGAGTAGTACGTACACCAAGTCAAGGACTTTTCAGCCTCTCACACCGCCCCACTAGAGAAGAGGCTGGGGGTGCACAGGAAGCTGGGAGAGGGCACAACCGGGACAGCTGACCCCAACTGACCAAAGGGATATTCCACACCATATGGCATCATGCTCAGTATATAAACTAGGGGGAAAGTTGTCTGGGGGGGACGCTGCTCAGGGACAGGCTGGGCATCAGTTGGTTGGCAGTGAGCAGATGTTTTTCCATTTACATCTCATCTGCCTTGGGGTTTATTTCTCTGTCTTTTGTTATTTTCTTCATTATTGTTGATATTATTATTATTATTATTATTAATCATCATCATCATCATCATTATTATTATTATATTTCAATTATTAACCTGTTCTTAACTCATGAGTTTTCTCACTTTTACTTTTCCGATTCTCTCCCCCATCCCACCTGGGGGAGCGAACGAGCAGTTATGTTGGTGCTCAGTTGCCAGTTGGGGTTAAACCCCAATAATGTTAAATGGCCCTAATGTTAAATGACAATAAGACATTCATTATTCCATGACAATACTCTTGACCAGTTTCTTAAAAAATTAGTATAGTACTTCTGAAAAGAATCAGTAGAGGAAATAGTAGAACTATTGCTCAAATTAGAGCATTAAAGTCTTTTTTCAGGATGTCGCATTAAGTAGGTAAGAGTAAATCTCTGATAATATTAAAGCAACATGAAGGTCCTCTTGCTAGCATGACTTTCACTGGTGCTTGAAGAACATTTTGATCTCAGAGTCCTGGCAAGCTTGTGAGATTTCAGGACGATGGTCTTCATATTGCTGTTTGCTATGGCACAAGCAGCTTTCTAGTAAGAATTCAGCTCACTCCCACCTTATACTATTAACTCAAGCCAAGAGGCCTTCCCTGCACTGTGTGTAGCACTGAGACACATACAACCTTCAAAAGCCTTCAGAGATGAGTGGAGAGAGAGCTGGGGAGAGCGTGAAAAACACCTGGCTTTCCTTCTCCGGCAGAGATGAGTGGTGAACTCCTCAACTTTCAAGATTTGTTTTCTGTCTTTTTTCCTCCTCCTCCTCCCCTCACTGTTGCCACTACAGAAGTTAGAGGACTTCATATGTTGGGGATGTACCAGGGAGATGTGAGAAGCCTCTTCTAAACCTCTCTGCAAGGTTTTTAGTCTAGGATGCCAAGATCAGGTATTATAACTGGTCGCTTTCACTGAGCAGCAATGCTTCACTCTTGGTAACGTTGCTATTATGCCACCGCTCCCTCTTCCTGGATTAAAAACCTAGCACTGCCACCAGCAGAAATTAGGAGGGAATGCGAATGTAACAGATATGTGCAGAAACAGATATGTGAGCTTTCCTCCAGTGCTTCAGAAAAGCAAGAAACTTCAAGACATCATTGGGAAGGATTTCAAGTGCTGCCTCCCAGGCCCACAGCTGTCAAGGCGGGATAGATGACATGTGTGATGTCTCCCTAGCAAAGGGATCACCTTCATTTGACAGGAGTCAGCAATAGTCTCACAGCTGGAAAACCCAAATCTTATAAAAGTTGCTCTGATATCAGTAGAAACTCAGAGGAAGTGCAACAATAGTTCTCCCTTTTGAATGAAGCTGGCAGTCACGCCACATGTACTTCATTTTTATTCTGCCAACTGAAGGGGACATCCTTGTATTTCTTCTTCTGTGATTCCATATGCTTTGGAGATACATATATATCAAGTGTGTTGCATTGTAGCTGCACTTTGCTGATGGTTTTTTGCAATATATAATCTGTGACTTTTTCCAGCCTGGAAATTGATCTAGCAGATTGCTTTACTCTCTAGAGAATATTCTCATCAGAGAGGTTTGCCCAAATGTGTCTTTCAACAGCAGGAATTAGTATTTTGATCAAACCTGATTTAGAAAGACACGAGGTGATTGAGTCTATCATGCTTCTGTAACCTAAAAAGTCTCATGGCTTTTCTCGCTCTGATTGTCCTGCGATGTTTTGCTCTTGGTTGGCAAGTATGATACTTTGAGAAGAGTGTATCTGGCTAAAAACAAGCTGAACACAAGCTATGATTTCCTCTACCTCTTTGTGTATTTTTCCTTTAAATTTGTGTTCAAGGATGTTTCTTAGACATAAGTGTTTATAACAGCATAATGACCTGGTCTAAGCCTGGCAAAGGATGGGAAAATTACAGCAGAGTCCTTTGCACTGATACTTGGGAGTTATGTCACATTACTGTTCTAGTGCATCCTTTATCACTTGGAGGTTCCAGAACATATGGTTCATTTTCTTTAGGAATGGCTTCTGTGGCCCTTGTCAGCTATTTGCTGCTACCTGGCAATCTTTAATCTTTGCTAGACAGACTTTCTTTTGAGCTAGGCTTCAGAAGACCTTGCTCCTACTCAGAGATATCCAGCTACTTACCAGTGTTTTAAAAATCTTTATGACTTTTCAGTGACGTTTTTCCTCTTGCTTGCTGTAATAATAAAATTTATGGCTCATAGCACTTTTTGGTGCAATTAGTGACCACTCAATGTATTTTTTGCATTGCTTTTGTTTTCCATTTACAATCCCGCTATTGTTCTCTGGATAAGACAGTTGCAGGATTATTACTATAGTCATTCATTTCACCCCCTAAAGTGAGGATTTACTGGAAAACAGTGAGCATCAAATATTTGAACACAGAAAACCTGTCAATTGAAGAGCGGCTTCCCATATAGTGCTGGACCACAGCAGTCTCTCTCCTCAGGTTTGACTCCGGTGTCAGAGTGAGGTGCAGAGCCTGGCCAGGACACTTCACTGGGAACAAAAGGATGCTGTGGGAAGTGGTATGAGACAGGGAAGGATTCACAAGCAATGTTCTAGGCCACCTGGGATGAAACAAGTTTAACTGGGAAATATTTTTTACTATTAATGCCGACAAACCGCAGTAAAGCAGCCAGGGCAGCAGAAGGTGCGGCAAGGCAATGGATACGGCCAGAGCTGCCTCCTGCATCCCCCAGCTGGGTGGGGAGGGAGACAGGGCACTGAACTGACACCTCACAGAGCAGCCATCAATAAAATCAGTCCCCTGTGGGTCTGCATATGACTTTCACTGGCGCTTCCCTGCATTTAACACTCAATTTTTTTATAGTAAAAATGAAATAAGGGGTGCTAAATGGCTCCCAATTTAGCTCTTATAATAGAAGTGTCAGACTTCAAAGCAGCCATTAAAAGTGCTACTAAAAGCAGCTGCTGGGCTCAGAGTTGATGGGGAAATAAGAACGGGAAAGAAATATAACAGGGGTGTGTGTGGTCGGGGGAAGCACTGCAGAATGAAAACTGCGTCAAATGCAGTGGGTACAAGGACAGTCATTCCCTTCCTGATACTCATAATGTGGCAGAATTTGATGTTGATGAGTGAAAGCAAAGTGTATTTAATTTTCTATTCAGAAATATTTGCCATTGGCACAAGAATTAAATTCATAAAAAAACCCATGGAAAGTATTCTTGGATAAGAAGAATATTTTAAACCTGGATTTTAAGGTAAAGGCTCGGTTGTGGTACTTACTTGGGTTTGTTTGTAGTGATACCTTTAATGATCATTTTAATGATCCTTCAGTATTTGTACAGGCTGGCTGACAGCCTGTGACTTGTATTTACACAACTAAGTCTGATAGTGTGTTCCTTTTCTTGAGTGTCCACATTTTGCTCAGGCAGAAATCACAGATAACAGGAGCTATTAACAAGCTAGTGGCTAAAGGAGTTAACACTCTCCTAAAATAGGGCTTCAAAAGGAGTAAAGTGATGTAAATCATGCAATACACTTACATTTTCTTAGTTTTTCAGATAAAATTGTGGAAAATTCCATGTCCTGATGCATATAACTCATACTTCAGACATCTCACAGCCTTTTAAAAGTACTGGTTTTGTTGCAAGTTATCAGGTGAAAAATACAAAATTAGACATGAATAATATAAATAAGAAAAAGGGATGACAATAAGGGAAAGAGGGCTATTGAATAAACTTCTTGTTATCACATAGACATGTGTATAACACCCTCTGGTCATGAAAAGTGGGGGAAAAAGAGTAGTCCAGGTACCCCATCCACTACATGTGTGGAAATATAGAAAATGATTAAACGTTCTATGCATGCATGGTTATGTGCAGAATCAGAGGAAGATTAGGAAAGAAAGGGTTTACAAGGCTCTCATTTGCCACTGACATAAGGTCTGGACTGCCAATAAAAATATGCAGTTGACAATACTAGCCCAGATAGCATTATAGGTTGGGGCAACGCTACTCACACAAATAGTTAGGATAGTTTTACACATCATTTTTAAAAATAACAGGGGAAAACTAAGGTAAAACTCATTGGGAATGGGTTAATAGTGGTTTTGTAAAAAAATAATAGCCATTGGGTATCAGTAAGGCTTTGTCTTGTGTTCCTGTGTAAATTTTAATTGATTTGTGTAGGATATGACAGTTTTCAGTTTTAGAAAAGAAGGAACTCATAGGGTACTCTGAAAATGACATTGGGTCAAGAAAGATGAAGGCAATGTCATCAAAAGATCAGACCAGAGGGCTGTACATCAGGAACCACCGCATCTATTACCTTGTCTCTTTGGGACACCTTGCTGAGGTTATTTCATCTCTGTGTTCCGGCTCCCACCTTTCCCAGATATCACCTTTGTCACTAGACTTTGTTGAAACCTTTTGAAAAGTGCAAAACTTTAATTGATTGAAACTTGATAAGAATTCCTCTCTTTTAGGAAACATATTTGTAAGAGACGGTGAATCAGGTCTTCCCACAATGAGAAATTGTGAGCATTCAGTCTAGTCAGTCAATACAGTCAGAAGGTTTATTTCTAGTTGTTGAGATCTATGAAGGAGGACCCCCAGATTCATGGGACACGGGAGAGAGTAAGTTCCCTTGTCATACCAAGAGTATCTATCTCCAGCTCTGCAGTATAAAACCAGAGCAGAAACAACTCCAAAGTCTTTGCCAGCAGCTTGATGGTGAAAGCACTGTGGAGAGCACTTCCCTGTCTGTTTCCGGGGAGAAGGACTGGACTGTGGTCTCTGCTCTACAAACTGCTTAGTCATTTTACAGTCATTGGTGATTTTTAGATTCACAAGCTTGAAGTAGGAGCGTAACTTAAAGCTGAACTCCTTTTCAGTGCATAAGTGGAGGTGAATCTCCCAGCTTTTTCTGATGATGACAGCCTTGACCGCTGTCCTATTGCCATGAAGGATGTGCGGATGACTGGTGGGTGACCAAGTAGCACGAAGTCTATCTAACCTTGAAACAAGTGAGAATGATAGTTGTGCAAAGTATTTTTATGATATTCTAAAATCTTTAAGATGAAACTAAATTCAAAACTTAAAAATATAGGAACTTCACAAAATTATGTACTCTGGCATTAATGTAGTCTTCAAACACTGAGTAAAAGATGGAAGAAAATAAAATCTAGGCTTACTGACTAAATTTCACCACAGTAAAAAGCATATTAAAGACAGCTGACATCAGCTGCCCTCTTTTCAATAAAGGAGAAAAGGACTAAGATGAGTCTAGAGATGAGGCATCCCTTGTCCCAGATCAAAGGAAGAGGCAGGCACAGTCTCTCGGAGATGGACACATCCAGATTATCGCAGCCAACAGAGCTGTAGTTATTTTTTGCCTGTAACCACCTGCCCCATGGATCCCTGGTTCCTAGACTAGAGTGCTGTTCACTGCATGATTCTGAATACCAGGCAGGCACTACCTTTTGTGATTTACAGAGATAAGTAATTCCTTCATTGTCTTCTACAAGGACAGCCCAAAAGACAGACTCATAATCTGAAAATACAGGCATATACAAGCATCAGCAATTGGATTTCAGATTAATGGCATAGAAATACAAGTCTCAAAGCTCAAACTTTTACGCTCTGTTTATTAGGTATATTGTGAAAAATGCCAGAATTTCTTCTTTGTCTTTTTTTTACCCTTTGTGACTTGTTGCTTAGAGATATACACTATCCTACATCTGGATGAATCTCTGTTTACTGAGATTCACATTAAATCTTTGACAGTGTTGCAAATCTGGGAACTGTGTTTATTATTATCGAAGGATATTAAATTTTATAGAATTGAGAGATGACAAAGGAGCAGGCTAATCTGTGCTGCTACGGAGTTATCTAGCTCACAAGCCATAAACAACATCACAACTGGAAGTGAAAATCTTCTGGAGCAGAAACAGTGTACGAGGTGCAGAACAAAGATTGCACCCAGTGCTCATCACAGCCATGCAATCTCTTTGGAAGAGAGTATGTATTTCTTAATGGACTTTTTTTTCATAAAGGATTGTTTTACACAGTGGGATTTTGTAATACATGTGATGAGGTGCTTGCACAAATCTTGAGCAAGGCAATTGGCTTAATCACAAAGGCTGGGAGGCATGCTGGATAGTTTGGAGAGTATTGTTCTTTCTCCTTGACAACTGAACATAAATAAAGCGATATCATTTCATTATTTTGTTATATAACTAGTAACAAGAACACCAAAAAACCCATGGTAATAGAAACAAAAACTTTGCTACATCCCACATTTTAGCTGTCGTGCAGTTTTAACTCTGCCTGTGAAAATACGTTTATTCCCTAAAGAAAAAAACAGGATTTGACACCAGCAATAAAAGCTGCATTTCCCAATATTTTCTGCTTAAGATGCCTGACTTTAGACTTGTCAATAACTGTCCTCAGGTATAGTATCAAGATTAGTTACATTTTCCATCTCAACTTTTTTTTTTTTCCTAAGAATCCTTTCTTTCCCTTATATGCTAGTTTGTGGCTGACAGTCATCCTTCACATTGATTGTCAGGCTGATTTATATTAACAGGATCAGAGGGAGGGTTTTCCTAGGCAGTTCCCTGTGGGAGACGTCACCGACTTTTGTAACAACAACTGCTATCATTTTTAGGAGCTGCTTTCACCAGGCCTACAGCAAAGATGGTAAATAACAATGACTGCACACTGTAATGTCAGTGTTTCTTGACTGCAGGTCTTTGTCATCGCAAAACTATGCCTGTGAAAAGCCTTGATGACTTCAGTGAAAACACCTTCAAGTGACTTTGTCCAGTGTTGAGAATAAAGAAAAGGAGACAGAGAGAGAGAGAGAGAAGAACAAACTTTGTGAAACTTTGGGCTATGTTAATTAACTTGTCAATTGATGACTCACATGTAATAACAAAGAGTGTAAGTTAATTTCATTTCTAATGTCAAATATTGGAAATTGCATACACCACCCATCACATTGCTGTGCATCTAAGTGCTAAGCATAATTAATTGTTTATATACTGACCTCTTTAAAAAAAAATCCAGTCAGTCATGAACATAACAAATATGAGCATAATTTGAGAATGGAGAGACAAATATCTCACCTATTCCTGGCTCCTTAATATTCCTAAGAGGTAGATTAGATGTTACACAAACTCAAAAAAGTATTATAAGTCCTTTGATCCTGAGAGATCAGATTGACAGTAGTTCATTGGTAGCATGCAATGGTAGACATGTGTTCCATCTCTAGTAGAAGTAATATCTGATATGCACAAGTAGGGGCATGAAGATTTTGTTAATATTGGATATCTTCCTCAACAATGTGCAGGTGTGAAATCAAGGCAAGGAAAATAGAAAATGCATAGAAGAGTGAACTTGAGAAAAATGACCAGAAACTTTTAGAACAGGAAGCTCACCCAACAGCAAAATTGCAACCCATAGGAAAGGCATATTTGAGATTTTGAAAATAAAGTCATAGGATATATTTCAAATATCCATGTAACTGTATTGCTATTGCTTTTAAAGGAATTGGTCTGAAAAGATTTACCTTTACGCTTAGACCATGACAACTCTAACCACACTATTGCTGAATTGTTTTCATTTATTTATTTATTTTGTTAACATATATTATAATGATGATGCTTTGGCTTTGATTGTGTTGTGAAGCGCAACACAGACATGTGCAGGAAACCAGTTTGAAGTGCTCTTGTGTAATTGGTGCATGGACGACAAGGCACATAGATGATGGGACAGCGTTGCAAGACACCCTGCTCTGCCTGGCCACTGGTCCCGATGCTCTTGGTGGGGAACCACAGCTGGTCAGCGGGAGCTGGGGCTCTGACATGGCTGTCTGGAATTAAAACATTTTGAAGGCAGCGTGAAGCACGGTTGTGCAGCCAGGCAAGCATGGACATCCAAGGAGGCTGGGTCCCACCTCCAGGAGCACCAAAGCTACCCAGCATGGCTGGGCTGTGATCCCAGCAGCATCTCTCATAGTATCACCTGCCCAGGGACACCAAACTATTGATGAGAGTCCATTGCCTACACGGAGACGACTGGTGCTGTTGGAGATGAGCCAAGGTATCCAGGATTTTGCGGCATGAATTGTGGAGACACGACAAAGGGCATGTGGGACACCCAGGTCCTCATGGAGAAAGAGCTGGGTGCCAGGCAGGGACCCCTCACATCCATTGTTTTGGCAACTAAATTGTGCCCTGTGTATCAGGATATAGATTTCAAGCACTACTAATCAGAGTTGTGGATTTGGACAAGGAGTTGAAGATATACATGAGAAATTATGTCCTGTTAACAGGCCAGCTGGCTCCCTTGGTCTCCGTCTACATAGGATTTTGAGAGGAGGGAGGAGGAGAAATGGTCTTATAAAAATACAAAGAAAAGGAACACAATAGGGGTCTTTTAAAACTGTAATAGCATGCTTATGCTTTCATAACTAGAGTTCTCTGTGGCAGATATCCACTGACACTCTGTAATAATGAGGTACAATAAGATACCATGGTGATTAAGTGGAAATATTAGGACTGAGTCCCACTGCTCTTGTCTTGTAAGGCTTTGTTCGTTTACAGGCTTCTGCCTTCATTAATATTTCCTATATCAGAACATGTTTGAATATTATTGTTAGGCCCTCCAGTGAGAGAAGCAGCACAGTCGTGGGAGCAACAAATGAATATTATCAACCAACAGAAGCTTTTCCAGTAGTTGGAGCAGACTGGGATGTCCCTGGAGGAGCACAGGGAGGCACACAGCAGTGGTCTGAGCTCTCACTTCCAGCCATGCATATTGGCATTCAGTGGCCTCCTCGTTTTCCTCCCTATTTTCCCCTCCCCTCAGCTATTTTGGGGAGCTGGTGGGTTGATTCACATCACTTATTACAGAGATGTGCCGTTTCTCAGCAGTTACTATCATCTTTATGCTATCATTAGTACACACACCAATAAATTTCATCTGAAGATTAGCTAAAGTAACATATCTGAGTGAAAGGTTCTGGGGATGTGCTTAAATATCCATGTCTTCACTTAAGTATCCATTTAACAGTAAGTCCAGGAAAGCTGGGGTGTGGGTATTGCTTGCTCAGGCAAAGGAAATGTTCCCATTTCTGAACGTGTCCCTATTATAAAATGGTTAATAACTCCGGTCAGTTCTTCTAGTCACAGAAAATATCATTAAATTAATTTACCATCTTGAGAGAACTATGTTGGACTGAGTCCTCAATGATAACGTCATCTGTGGAGTTTTGAAGAATTTAATCTAAATAATTTCAAAACAGTATTTGGCATCTGCATAGTGGGGTTGGTGTATTAAAGTGGAAAATGTCTAAACCAGACTGCAGACAGTTTGTGACTTGATGACTAAAAGACAGTAGTTAGTATGGTAATAAGATGCCTTCTGGTAATTCGTTACAATAAGTGGCAAAACATTCAAATTTCTCCTCTGTAGTGTAACAGTTGCATTAGTCACAATTAATTACACAGTTTCTCCCATGAGTGTCAGACTTACATTAATTGTATAATGATTTATTTGGCTTCCCACCATGCAGTAGCTGAGGTGGTGTGCAACAGTTTAAAACCACCAGTAGAAAAAGACACTGCAATTTGTCTATAAAGTGCTTTTTGCCTCAGGTAGCAGAGAGATGTTTGTGGATGGTGGGGGGGTGTATGGCTTGTGCCTCCCGGCTTCCCCGAGGAAGGCACACACTTCCACAAACCAGGTACGCGTCAACTGCAGGGTAGGTTTAGATTAGACATTAGGAAGAAGTTCTTTACACTGAGGGTGGTGAGACACTGGCACAGGTTGCCCAGAGAGGTGGTGGAGGCCCCATCCCTGGAGACATTCAAGGCCAGGCTTGATGAGGCTCTGAGCAACCTGCTCTAGTTGAAGATGTCCCTGCTTACTGCAGGGGGGTTGGACTAGATGGCCTTTAAAGGTCCCTTCCAACCCAACACATTCTATGATTCTGTGATTCTATGAACTGTGCACAAGTACAGCTTGTCACTGTAACATCAGGCAGTACAGCAGCACCCCTCACCATCCGTATGCATCAGCACGCAGAGTCCGCTGCAGAAAGGACGTAGACCCTGTACCACAACAGGGGAGGAGGATGCCTCGTCCTCCAGAGAGATTTCCCCTGACTCTGCATTTCACAAGCAACGTCGTCTCCCATTTCAGATATGCAGAACAAAACACAGCTTTTGTTTCAAAGCCAAAAAATTAGCAAACGAAAAGAAGATGCAAAGCTTCTCTAGGGAAAGAAGGCATCCACCTGGAACCTTTCTGCATACAAACTGGAGTAAGAAGCGGTATGTGTCTTGCATTACGTTTGCAGGGTGCAGTGATGGTTTTCATTTGATACAGTACACGGGAAAGCAGACTCCTTTCATACCACACATATTCTTTCAGTACCCAAAGGATGTACCATGCACTCCAGCCAGTGCCACCCACTTGGTCTCCAATCCCCAAGGACTCCCACTGGGCTTTTAAAATTTGTGTATCAGTGCAGAGTAAGAGCACTTAAACAGCTTTTTCTTACATATTCTCCACATTAGCTATGCAGCAGTCATTCGTCCCAAATAAATACGTAAGAAAGATGAAAACTGAAAACTTGTTTTACTAAACCATCCATTTATTGAGTTTTCAAATTAGGGAAATATTCAATAATGAAGTAGCCAGTGCAGAGCTTTTTTTTCCTTCTGTAGTCTGTGTCACTGTTGTTGGAAGCAACTTCCACATGGGTCAGGGAGTTGCCTCACCATTGCTGAGCTCTCTCACTCTCTCTTCACATCGGGGTTGCAGGAGCCATCTCTTTGTTGCAAGGGGTGTTTAGAGCCCTAGGCCTTTTTCCCAGTTGCCATTAGGCCATATGAACAATGATTCAACTTCTTATTCACCTGGGAAACAAGCATCTAGTCTAAATAATAGCAGCGCACAAACCCACTACAACTTTATTTACATCCTTGAACTGGTGCCCTTTCAGTTGAAAGTCAAGAGGACACTTACAGCAGGATCCCCAAAACTATTCCTGCTTTTGTCTTAAGTGACTGACTATAAATAAATCTTTGCAGTGCAAATTATGTGTTGGGGAAGGAGTATGGAAAGGAAAGTTTTGGTGCTGTTTATACATGCAGAATAAGGAAGTAAGGATTTTTGAAGTGGTGTAATACAAAGAAGCCAACAGACCTTTGGTGGAGTTCAAGACTCAGTTGTTACCAAAAGGCGACAGCAAGTTTTCATCAATTCTCTTTGGAAAAGCTATTTGGTTTTGGGACTCTAACCTAGGCTTTGCACCAACCCTCATCTGAAATACTCTCATCCTTAACATGATTTAATGTCATTTTTTCTCTTTTCATCCTCTGCACTTCCCAATAACTTGTGTATAGCAAGGAGACCATGCTGTTAATTGCAGCCATCTAGCCCTGGCTGGAATAATACATCTGAACAAGATGTGCAGCAAGGTTTATGTAGCTTCTCTTTCAAAGCTTCTCTCTCTTTTCCATTGTGGGAGAAAAAATAATGTTTCCAAAATAATGTGACTAGCATTGGTTGAGCTGTTGCACTGTGTAAATACCCACTGGCTTCACCTCACATTTTTGGATGAGAGCACAACAAGGAAGTAAGCTCAAACATCCAAGTGTCAACGAACCAATGACACTCAGATGATTTCTACTTCTTCTCATCCTTCACCTTTCTTCTCCCAATCCTGCCCTTCACTATATTACCTGGAGCTAATGTGGGATACCGGAGCTTCTGCACTCTATGTCACATTTGCAGCCATGTAGCTACTGAGTTGTTCTTCACAGGCTGGACTCTGTGTCTGTCCCAACATCCAAGCCAAGCCTTTTCTTTTTTTTTTTTATGAGACAGAAAGAAAATATTGTTTCCAGGAGAACTAGGCACTTAAAAAATCACTGGAGCTTAAACAAGGGCCAGGACTTTTCCTGATTTCTAATTTACAAGAAAGGTAGAAGGCTCTGAAGCTATTTTTGAACTTTTTTTTTTGGTTATGCATCTGGACATTACAGACCCCTGTTCATCTATAACCAGGGTTTGGCCACAATCTGTTTTTGACTGTCTATCCCACATTACCACAGATGGGGAAGGAGAAAAAGGGGGAATAATGAGTGTGTGTCAAAATCTACGTTTGACATGAAATCCTAATGTGCCCAGTGCAGTGGACATGGATGTATTGTATATGTGAAATATGTTAGGTTTAGGGTTGGGCTTAGTGTTGACAGTAGCAATGGCAGACAACTAATGGGTCCAGGAAGTCTTGTAAATCCTGAGTAAAGTCTGGTGCCGGCAGAAAAGAATGGTTGATGGGCAGCTCTGCAGCAGATGGGGATCTGTAGGAATCTTGTGACGGAACTGTCTTTGGGATTAGGAATAAGTTTAGGACAGTGAGACGGAAGAGTTAGCCTGATTTTTAGACTTTGCAGAAGGTGAGGGAATGATCTATAATGGCAAGAGAAATTTTAAGAGTAAATTGCATTGTTTTAACAGGCCAGGCCTTCAGTGGTTAACATTAGGTTTAGGGGTAGCATTCACAGAATCACACAGAATCACAGAATGGTAGGGGTTGGAAGGGACCTCTGGAGATCATCTAGTCCAACCCCTCTGCCAGAGCAGGGTCACCCAGAGCAGGTTACACAGGAACACGTCCAGGCGGGAGACAGAGACTCCACCACCTCTCTGGGAAGCCTCTTCCAGTGCTCTGCCCCCCTCAAAGTAAAGAAATTCCTCCTCAAGATCTTATCCTTCAAGATCATCAGAACAGGACATGACACGATACCATCAAGGGTTAGTAGCATACCTCAAACCTAAGCTCCAAATCAAAATCTAACTGCAAAACCACAGATGACAGTCAATGCCAGGCTACTAAAACATTGTTCGTCCTTGCCACAACCAATCCTTCACCTTAGTCTGGGGAACTGAATAATGTCGCCAAAAATATTGATGTATCCTGTTTAAAAAAACCCAAGTCTAAATATGAATCTAAAATCTGCCTTATCCTAAGATAGTGCTTCTATTATGAGCCATAGGAATCTAATCCCCTGGCCTGCCCTAATGAGCTGAACAACTTTGAACAATCAGAATTGCTTTTCTGTGTGTACTCTCTCAAAATATGCCCTCACCCACAGCCTTCAGCTATAGGACCTAATCTGGCTAAGTACCAGTATTTAACCCTGTTTCCCCATTTTCTAATCTTACAACATTACTGTTTGGTTTTACCTAACAAACTCAAGCCCAACATTATTTCGTTTATTATGTTGCCCAAATTTACGATGGGCCGCCAAGGAAATTGCCCTTCAAGTCCTTTTATTCTGAATACTGACCTAAATCCCACAAAAATCAAGACATATTTCCCCTGCCTGGTGCCAGTAGTATTAGTTTCAAAAGATCCCATAAAAAAACAGTGCTATAATCTCCATGGACTGAAGTGAGAAACGCAGCCATAAATCATTGAAGGCTTAATGCCCAGTATCTTTGAAAAACTATTGAAAAAAAAAGCTGCTGTCATAGCTCAACCAGCCTTCAAGAATGCAGCCAAAAATAATTAAAAAAACCCCATCAGACTTGTTGGTCTAAGATCTTTTCAAAAGCCTCAATACTTTAAGGCTTACTGTAAGTCTCTGAACACCCTGGGTAAAAATCTAATGAGTCTTTAGACTCCGATCAAGTCAGGATAGGAAGTGGAAGGGATCAACTAGGATAGTTAACAGGGTCCCACATTAGATTTAGGGTGGGTGTTATTTGGGATTATAGCCTTTGCATACTTTGAGAGACTTGACACGCACCGTAACACCTTGCTTTTCACCTTCAGTTGTCATGAGCCTATTCCTAACCCCAATGAATGCTCTAGCAACACCTACCAACAATAAAACTGAATCCTAGCCTTTTCCCAAATGCTAAAACCAACTTCAAAGCCATAGTCCAGTGACCCTAACAGATACAAAACTATTCCTACATCAGCTGATCCTGCTGCAATTAGTCCTCATTTTGTCCCAGTGGCCTTCATATCACAGTTCAGTGGCCTCTGTCAGATTTCAAATGTTTATTTGTCTCAATGTCATCAACATTTATCACCCAGCTTTGCCCCATGGTGCTTGCTGCACCGTGGGTGGAAACCTGACTCTTTAGCCCCTTTCTGTTAGCTGTGAGTCTAACTGTACCTGTGACTATACCCTAGCCCTAAACTTATCCATAATAGTCAAAGACAATAAAAAGTCCCAAATAACCATCAGCCTCTTTGCCCTGCCTAGCATTGCAGGATCAGGCAATGAAACTGCCTCTTCAGACAATTTGATCCCCGAACTGAATCCTAGGCTAACATCATAAACACGTGGAAATTAATAAACACAAAATTATCCATAAGCCTTGATTTCTGACCAATTTCTGATTATGTTCTTCCTCCTAGCCATGCGATGTGTCAGATTCAGCAATAAAACTCATTAGTAGAATATTCTTAGCCTAAGCAGCTCTAACCAGATTTAGCATACCAGCCCTTTGACACAGTGAAAATCGAAACACAGGCCATTCTCCCTTTTGCCAGCACCTTTTACTAGCTGAGACAGCAATGCAGGATCTTCGCTTCCTATTTTCCCATACCCTAAGCCCTTCTTTAACCCATGCCTCAGTGCAGGTCTGCCTGTCCTTTGCTCCTTGCTAACCCCAGCCCTCATTCTGGCCTCATGGGACTGAGAGTGTTTCCCTATTCACCTAATCACAGCAATCCTTCTTCTGGCAACCTATCCGTAACATGTTGGTGACTATCACCAGTGCTATGCAGATGCCATTTTTCCCTGTCAGTGTGTGCTACGCCAGGTAGCAATAGTAAATCTAACTCCTTGACTCTTGCTCTCCCAAAACCTAACACCACTCTGCAGTGACTTCCTATGAAGTCGTTCACCTTGAAAAAATCTGACTACACTTCAGCACTTCTCCTGGAGCAAGCTATAAACTGTATTCTTCAATTCCTGGCTGTCCTAAACCTTTGCTTTTAAAGCTAAATCTAACCTTTTCTCTAGCATCAGAGTCTAGCAATCCTTGCAAAAAATGAAAGTAACATTAGATCATAAAATTTTATTACAACCAGACATTCTGATGGACAATGTAGAGTCCAGAAATAACCCTGAATCTTCTGCCTTTGTCATCAAAAATTCTTCCTCTACTGCCAACTTTAACTGTAAGTATATGAGCCTGACCTTTCATTAAACTAACATAACACAAACCTCTTTTCATCTGTCACTGGAAACCCCAGTGACAAATCTAGCTCCTCAGCCCTTTTATTGCTACATGTTCTCTTAAATGCACTCTCTACCCTGATCTTTAACACCTCAGTGACCTCTGTTAGCACCATTTAATTTGCCCACACCAAACCTCAACCTAGCTTTGCTAACCTTCCTTTTCCCATGCTAATCCAGTTGCAAACCTAGCTTTTAAGCTTCTGTAGCCCAGAGCCGAATGTAGTCACAGATCAAAATCTACCTTTAGTACCAGAGACCAGTGACAGCCATCTCCAAAAACCTAAGTCATTCGTCATGTTGGCATGATCTGCCAACAAGCCTCCTTCTTCAGACTGCTCAGAAGCTCAGTGGTGATGCTGGTGTAGTCCCAGCTTCAGTCTTAGCCATAGCACATCTTAGAATCCACCAAAAGTCACTTGTATTTGTCACTGCCCATCATCATCTTAACTCTGCAGGCCTTGCAAAATCTATCAGAAAGTTTTCTGGCCCTGTTGCCTCTAATGCTAAATTAATCTAAGTGCTAATACACACACAACCTAACTCCAGCACTACCACTATTGCAGGTGTGACTTCTCCACCAGTTATCTAAATGCACATAATTTGTTGTTCCTGGAAATAATCCCTTCCAACTATACTAAGCTTTTGATGATTGGTCAACGAATTTATGTCATCAATTCATGGTAGCTTAAACCCTAATTTTGATACCTGTCCTGCCTGAACTCCAACCCTTCCTAAGGCTGAATGCATCATTTACACTGCTGGCAGCAGCTCTTGTAGTGGGTCTGTAGGCCATAGAGCATCCAGCATCAATATTGCATTTTCACCTCTTTCTGTCCATCATCCTCATCCTATTCCCAACCTTCACTTTGGGTGTAACAATGGTTCAGAGTCACTGAACTGCCACTGGCTAGAAGCTATTCACCATTTCCAACTTTATGTCTTTCAAGCTCTAACAATGAGCTGAACTCCTCCACCTGTGATATCCAAGCCCTAACCAATGCTAGTACTAATAGCAAGGGCCTTTGGTTCTTATTAATTCTCTGGGACTATAAAGAAAATATTGACCCTTCTAAATGCAAATTCAGGGCTCATCAATTCCTGCCTTGGTAGCAGCAGCGTGTAGTACAATACCTAGAATTTAAGATCTAGTCTTATGTGATCCAGACACTTACCATCAGTTGTGAGAACCGGTATCTCTCTAGGGTTACACTCAAGACCTTTATGCCTATATGTAAGTATGCATGTATGCCCAGGTCTCCATCTGTGACAGCCAGATCCTCAGGATCCAGAAATAAGTGACTACCTGAGAGTAAATCTGTGTTAGCAATGACCTCTTGCATAATACCCTAGTGACTGCAGGATTTGTTCAGGCATATGATACTATGACCAAGGTCATCCTAAACCAAAGTAGACTCAGATCCCATGCCCAGAAGTCAGTCAGCCTTCTGTAAATATGGATGATAGTGGATTCTTCTCAATTCAAGTTAGAAGCAATGCCTTGAAAGTTTCGGGTTTACAACTAATCCTCTTCAACAGCCCAGAGTGTCAGACTGGCTATCAGTATCAGCTTGGGATTGACCCTATAAATGAAAAATCATTTATTTGTAATTATAAGGATCACTGGCTTACAGTTTGAAAATGAGGAAAACAGTATTATTGGGCTTTTGGGGCAGTGGGCACTCTTCACATGAACTTGGGCCATCAGGCACCCAGGGCTGCAAGATGGATAGGCAGATGACTGTGTGTGTATACACAGCCATGATGCAAATACAGTGGTTAAAGGAATGCATTTGGGGCAGTTTGGAAAGCTGCCTGGGGCCTGGATGCCTAAATTCTGCCTAAGCCTCACTGCATGGGGAAACGTTGTTAAGCAAGGTCTTACCCACTGTGCCTAGAGCTATGTCTCTCATCCACACTAGAAAAACAGATTTATTTCCTTTTTGTCAGTGCTACAATGTCATCTCCCAATAGTTTTGATTCACCTCCACCATAGCTGACATACGCGTTTTCACTTTTCCTTCCTTGGGACTGCAGAAGCTTTGTTGCCATATGCCAGGTGTCAATGTGCATCACCCCCGTCCTGAGGAGGACGTGTATTTGAACTGGCAGTGTAGAGAACTGACATCAGGCACAAGTAATCTATCTGTCACGGCTTTGGCATGTCACCTGTCAGATGATGTTCCTTAATGAAGTCCATTCATTCTTACCAGATGGGCCACTGAGGCAGACATCAGCCTCTTCTGCAGGTGTAGCTTGATGTTCAAGACCAGAGATCATCTGGGAGAAGGGCGATTTTTAATATCTGAGAATGAAGAAAACAGCTAAGCCCAGTTCTTGCTGAAGTCTGTGGCAGCCAGCAATGACCCTGAAGTCTGGACTGAAACCAGTGTAATGACATTCTTGAAAAATAAATAAAAAAATAAATACAATGCATCAATCAGTTTTAGAAAACTCTGGAGTTCATGAAATCAAAATAGTGCTGTGGAAATAAGGGATTTTTGGTCTTCACGACAGCAGGTAGCTTCTGTTAAATGATGGAGATATTTGCCAGGATGAAGTAGGTTATTTTTATCATAACTCTCTTTCCATTAGTATATTCCCTGCTGGCTTGGAGGATTATATCTATTTTGGCTTGGAGGATTATACCAATTTGTTTTGCTACAAAATCAATAAAAATAAAAGCTAAAATGACAATTAAATCCAAGAAAACCCAGCTGGAAAGCATGCAAAATTCCTCTTTTCTAATTAAAGTCCGTGCAAACCACAGCTTTACAGAGGCATTAGGGAGGGAAGGAATAAGAGGAGCATGTTCCCACTAGCACATTTACTGTAGCTGACTTTCAGGCCAAACAAATTACCGCAGAATGTTTAACCCAGCACTTTAACAGGCCTGCAGGGTTTCCCTTGTTTTGGGAAGGGGAGGGGAAAGGTGAGACTGAGTGTGTGGGGGGCACATGTACACCATCTCTTGCTGTTGGGTGTGAAAACCTTGCTGTGTGCCCTAAAGGCCAATGGAGTAAGTAGGAGCTGACTTTAATGGGCTTTGGATGATGTCTGTAATGCCATTAGGAAGGTGGAGTATATGGCAGTTACTGTCTTCTTCTTTGGTCTGTGGAGCAGCAACAGGCTGCTACAACTGTTGTTTTGGAGCCAAGATGCAAGAAAGCGGGTATCTGAACGGCAAAAAAACCCAAAGGCTTTCAGTGAACACACCATGGCAGGCTGCTGCCTTCATCTTCTCATGTTGCTTCCCCTGCAGCCACTGAAGAAAGCTGCCAGCACTATTAAAAGACAAAAAATAAAGACCTCCAACCACCACAACAAATCCTTCCCTATCTGTACCTTATGGTAGGTACTGATACACCAGTAAGCAATGTGAAATTGCTTTCCCTCACCTTAAACCCAACCTTACGTCTTGTTTCGGCATCATAGCACAGTATCCTGACTGTTGGCTGTCAACAGTTTTAGGTGGTAAGAAGATACCATTCTTAATGTTAAGCACTATTGTTAAAGCCACTGCTCATCTTCAGTGAAGAGGCAGAATAAGATGCAGTTTCCAAATCGCTAATGCGTTTTATATATTCTATCAAGAGCGCAGCTGGAGCTGCAAGTCATGAAATCAATGCAGAACACCTGTCTGTGATGCTGCTGCCCTTTGAATAGTCAAAATTTTTATCAGTGAAATGAATGAATGTACTTGAAAGTTATCCCTACAGGTTGGAAAGGTTTTCACCTGAGTCAGAGGTAATTTTCTTCAGTTATTTCACAATGGAAATGTCCTGGCCAAAATGCAAACAACCCTTTCCCACTGGAAATGTTAGATCTTGGTGGCGCCTCAAAACCAGGAACCTCCAAAAGAGGGACTAATCACGCTTGTTCATTCTGACACAGGCTACTAAACCACATGCACTGATGCCGCAACACCTGACCACTCATGCCTGGAGATGAGAGAGCCAAAGTGAAGCCTGCTGCAGAGGGACGCGGCTACGAATGGTGCAGGCTCATCCCTGAGGTATGTCCTCTCCGTTGGACATGCAGCTCTGCTGGGTGATTCAACCTTGGCAGCCACAGGAGGAACACCCTAAATTGGTAGAGGTAAAGCTGTCTCCCAGAACAAGGTTATTTAAGCTGACAGAAGTACTCTTCTGTCAGCATAATTAGATACACACTGTGGGCTTTGCGGGCATGGCTGTCATGATAGGGAGGAGGAAGATTTTTTTTTTCCCACTGTTGTCATTGATATTGAGCTGTTGGCAAATTTCACAGTGAAGACCACATTTAGGATAGAAAAATTATATTTTGCTTGAGAGAGCCTCAAAAAGCAATGCCTCAGGCATAATATTGGGATTGATGCTGATTAGCTAGTCGAGACAAAAATTGTAATGAACCCTGTGAGCTCCAATAGAGTGCATTTGCTGCTCGTCCTTCTCTAATAATGTTCTGGCACAAACCACCTCTCCCCCATCCAATATGCTGGTCTATGCATAACTCCAGTAGTTAACCTTGACGGTGTGAAGAACACAGCTTTATATTTGATATCGTGTTCATTTCTATCCTTTGCTGTCGAAAAATATTAAATCTTCCCTCAGCCACTTGCTTTGCATGGTGAAAGACAGATGGTTGTGCTGGATCATTCCACAACAGAGCAGATGTTGTAATCGAGGACCCAAAAATTATGCCAAATTAATTAGACTCTTCCACTGATCTGGATAAAAGGAGCAGTGCACTGGCATTTCAAAGGGGTCTTGGTTCTAATTTATACCACCCTGTCAGGTTATCTCTTGTGAAATACAGCTATGATGGGTTGTTCTTCTTGAGCATCATAGTAGATGACTTTGAAATAGGGTGGAAAGGTGGTAGGCAGATATCAACTCTTAAATACCCCATCCTAAAATGTTTATAGAAAAATAACCTTGAACTAGATATCTAATATATTTTTTGTATCTTGGGGAACAAAGTTGCCATGTGTCTACTATTTTAGCTTAATTCTTTGCCAGCTAAACTTTCCACATGCACATACATGAAATACAAAATACGTACATTTTTTGCAGTATTTCACAGTCTTATTCATCATGCCTGTAAGTAGTGCTCAGGGCTTATATACCTTTTTTGCCTTATCAGAGCACTGTTTCAGAACTCAACTTCTTGCTTCTTGATATAAGGGGAACACAGCAAGTTTTTAAAAAGAAGGTTTTGGATACAGTCAGTAAGGTATGGATAAGTTCCATGGGATTGCTGAGCTGCCCACTATAACAGTGTTCCTCTTTGTGGACCATATTTGTCTTTGGTGCAACACGAAAGCAAATTCTCTCTGCAAAGCCTCAGTATCGTCAGGGAGATACCAACAGAGTTTGAAAAAACCTGTGGTTTTGAAAATATAACTCTTCAATAAGAAACTCACTGAGAAAGAGCCCCTATGGTTTCTCTGATTAGCTGCTTGCAATGTTAAAAAGGATCTCTGCATATAGATAAGTTTAAAAAGGTATCTATTATGGCAAATGGAAGGACTTCATTGTACAAATGGACTTGCATGTCTTCAATGTATTTTTCTTCCTTAAGACTTGGACACCAATTTTGATTACTATAGAAAAAATGGCATTGTCCAGCACTGTCCTAACATTTAATGCTAGACTACAGAAATAATGTTGGTCATTCTAGAAAACACTTCTTCCTTACCATATTATTCTAAAACACTAGTAAGCAATAAGTAAAAAGCCCATGGCTGACATTTTTTGTACCAGAGGACTATTCTTTCTGTTTAGAAACTGAAACTAATGGGCAGCATCTTCAACTCATGCAAAGCTGTGCAGCTCCATTAATTTTAATAGAAAGGTGTCAATTTATACAAACTAAAATCTGACACCATGACTATTTGTCAAGCTGCATTAAGGTCTAAGTATGCCTGTTGTCACAGCAGTCAGTGGTTAGGTCATTTCAGAAGCTGCGGCATCAAAGGCATGTCTAGAAAACACAGAAGCTAGCATTGTAAGGGTTGCTAAAATGCACAAAATTTACCAAGTTTTATGATGCTGTAGCTAATTAATTTTTGTTGTTTATTCAATATGCATGTCCTGGCTGATTCTCTTGGGAAGGTAACAGTAGTAAGGTATTTCTTGGGAAAGTATATTAGTTAGCAAAAAATATCCTTTCCCCTGAGTATGACAGAACTAAGCAGGGACAGTTTCCTTGCTCCTCAGGTCTGAGCCAACATCTGCAGCCAGTGCCTGGAAGAGCTCCATCATGTCGTCCTCTTTGGGTCCTCTCCCAGTGCTTATTGGTGACCCCTCTGCTTCCCTGCACGTGGCTTCATCCATGCAGTTCCCAAACCCTGCCTTTGCAGCTGGTGCTTGAGAAAGTTCCTACCCTTCTCCCCAAGACACTTGGTGCTCAGACCCTCATGGCTGCAGTACTATTCTTCAGTTCAGACTCCACAAGAGAAAAAGTACCTAATTTCTTCTCAATTCAGCCAGAAGGAAAGCTCCCCCTTCTATCAGCTTACATCTAAGCCTTGTTGTGGCCCAGGGATCAAGGCACACTAGCTGTCTACTGCTAAACCTTTCAAGATCACAGTGCCGGTTTATTTGAGCCACGGTGTGCTGTCCATGGCAGAGTCCATTTCTCTGCTCGCGCTTCAGCCGCCTGTGCGGATGCTCTGTGCCGCTCCTTTTGTCCAACAACGCAACATACAGACCTCAGCTGGCTGCGCATTTGGAATTTGCCTCCAACCATAAGCGCTGGCTATACTGGACTCTGAATCCACAGCTGCTTCATATTCTCCCGACATACCAGCGAGCAGTTATGATTTGGTGCTAAAGAGGGCTACTGATGACATTATTCTCCTTTCCTCCCTCTGGTAAAAAAGCCGTGGGCTGACCATTAGCCAGGCTGCTGCTGCACATATGCGTATGGTCCTAGCGTATTCTGTGTTAGTTCTTCCTGACAAAAGGCGCTTGCTGTTTCCTCAGCCTCGGGGAAGGTGTGCCTTCAAACCCACCTCCATCTTGAAGGAAGAGGGCCAGACTTGAATCTTACACATGTGTAATTTTATCTTTTTGTGAAAATAGGTCTGAGTCTAGTTCGTGTGCTATTCATCGGGTTATTCCTCAGCAGGGTGAGATGAGCATGTAGTCCCACACGGGTTATTTCAGGATGAGATAACAATTTCCCAAATACTCATCATGTGTCTTAGCCATTAAGACAACCCTCTGGGCAGCTAATTGGTATCCTTGATATTTTTGCGGTGCTAACTCTTCAGGGGGAAGCCTCCCATGAAAACACTTGATTCAACAAAGTCAGTTACACCAACCTTTTTACTATATAAAAGCTGGTGGATTTTAGCGTTCGATGGAAATGAACCTGGCAGAAAACGTAGCTGCTCAGATCTGCCTAAAGGGACTAAAGTCTCCAGTAGAGCAAGCAAAGAATGCAGAGGGAAGGTTTGTTGGCCTAGGCAAGAAGCCAGTGGCATGACAGGGTGATGCTGCTGAAGCCATCATATCCCAGCACTTCAGACAAGTAAAAGGCATCCACCTCACTAGCGAAAGGCAGACTCTCAGCATGGGCAACCACAAAGACAGTCACGGTGGTCATTTTCTCTCATTGCCCACTGTGTTTTCTGTCAAACACACAGTCTGGGTGTACTGATCACGAATTGATTGTATATAAATCAATTGATTTTTTTTCATATATGCTCATGCAATGTCCTTTATTTTAATTCCTTACTTTGCTGTGAAGTGCATCAACAATGCCAGCTAAGAGCAATAATGTGTTTTCTTCCTTGAGTTGGCTCTGTTATGCGATTATTATACCTTCAGGGAAACTGTCAGCTTCCGGAGGCTTGCTAAAAATAGGAACTTCCTTTAAACATATATCAGAAAATATTAGCACAGCGTGAGGGGCTTTCTTCCTCCTATACTTTCAATTGTAACTAGCACATCCGTCCTGGTACCGTATTTTGGAGCAATATATCACACCTTCATTTTCATAAAGGAAAATTTGCACTTAGGCACCAGTCACTTACACTACTAATCCATTATCAGAATGCCATGGAACTCATAATGCCCTGGCATAATCCATCACTGAAGCACGTGCATTGTTGAAGTGTTTCTACAAGGTCCCTTAATAAGCAGAGGGGATTTCTGCCTTCCAAAAGCAAATAAATTTTACATTTTTCAAGAAAATATGATTTTTTTCCTCCTGAAATTATATAAACTTTCAGGGAGATGCAGAATTTATATTACATCACTATTTGTTTTATGAGGTAATTTCAGGCTCATTTGAAAATAAATTGTTCCAAAATCCAGATCTGGCATTAAAGGTAAACATAAATATTTGAAAAACAGATAATTAAAACCATAGTGGAAAATGTCAGAGCTTCGTATAATGAAAGATGTGAGAAGCTGCATTCTCTCCCTATTTCTCTTACTTCATATATTATCATCCTCATCTGAATGCCTGAAAACATAGATACTTTCAACCCAACCACAATCTTGTGCAGTGGGGATTGTTAGTCTTATTTTATTCTTTTTCACTTTCTAGGTCAGAAGAAACTCTGGCAGATACTTTAAAACAGATGCCCTAAAGACTGCAATGTGCTTTGTCTTATCATTCACTCTGGATACATTTATAAAACTGGACGAAATGGCCAAGTCCTGAATCCCATCTTGAAGAGGAGCTTACTTCGCTTCCCCTCACACTTTCCCCGTTGTGGCATATCCATGGCAATGGCTCGTCCAGGGATCCCCCAGCCTGCTCCAAGCAAGGTCACTGAGGACCAGAAAGAGCCCGGCCGGCGCAGCGCAGGGCTCCCTTCTGGCCAATTTGCTCTGCTTGAGTAAACTGCTCCCGCCACCCAAACTGGTTTGGGTATCTCTGCATTGTACTTCACCCCGTATTGTTTTTTACACCTGACACAAGCATCTGCTCCCTCAGCTCGTGAGTCAATGCTGTTTTGCATTCTGCGCTTGGTTTTGCTTATGCTGGTTTTGCACAGTTGCAATTCAACTGACTTCAGTGGCATTACTCCTGAGGCTAACGAGGCACAGAGATAAAGGCGTCTTTACTTCAAGATGAATGCAGATATGGATCCACAGCCTCCTAATAAGGCAGCTGTGGAAATGTCATAAATTAGGCTGACTATTCTCAAACCATGTTTATTAAAAATGCTGAGATATCCACAAGGAATGTTCAGTTCCTCAACTTCTTAAGGAGAAAGATGGACCCATAGAGGTGTGCTGCTTCCCTGGATAACTTCAATTAAACAGCATATCCAGCTGCTCCAAATTCCTGTCTCTGACAGGGGATTTTAAGACAGCTTAATTGAGTCTACTACTGAGCTTCGAGCATGCCTGGGGTAAAGGATGCCCTCCAGTACAAAGGTTTCTGTCTGTACATGGGGTTTTCTGAACTGGTGAAAGCCGTGTCTGCATTCTTTCTGTGTCCAAATCAGAAAACACTAAGCTATGTGGGAACAGGAGCTCCTCAAACCTCCAGCACTGATGAGATGATACTAAAATTTTGTATGACGATGGCTTCCTGAGCATAGAGGCTTACCGGTCCCTGTACAGAAGAAGAAAAGGAAACAGATCCACCAGCCCAAGTCTGTGCCTGTCAGAGGTCTGCAGAAGGGTGCAATGAGCCAGGCATCCCTCTGCAGGTCCCTGCTCCTGAGGGATGTGAGGGCGGGTGGCGGCAGGCATGGAGATATGCCTCAGCATTGAGATGTGATGTTGTGCTTTTGTAATATGACAACAGCTCTGGGTCCCTGGGACGGAAAGGCTTATTTTGCTGAACACTGAACTGACATGTTAGAGTTGGTTCCTGCTGTGAGGAAATTCCCACTGGCGATGAACAGGAGAGAGACTGTGGCAGGCAAAGGGCAGGATGGGGGCAAGGAATGACTCTGTGGTACAGCCTGGGCTGGGACTCAGGTGACCTGAACTCCTGTCCCCATTCACCAGGGCAAATACTCATCTTTCTTCATGTGGCTCTTCCAGAGAAGTGATGTGGCAGCACCAAACAGAGACCAGTGCTTTGCCTCTTTTTCCTCTAAAACACTGAATAGCTTTAGAAATGTTCGTTGCTTGCACCGTAACGTGTAGCACACTGCCAAAAGAATTATCTGCCGATTTAAAAGCAAAGAGGCCCCTTTATTATTCTGTTCTTCTGACAGCCAGAGCTAGGAACTGACACATTACTATTCTGCAAGAAGAACTGAGAAAATTAGGGGAATATCTGTAGTTTCAAAGAAGTCTCAAAAAGACTTTTTGCTGCTTTTCTACACACACACATGCGCGCTTGCAATAATCAAAAGTGCATCTTATCGCCTGTGGTATGTTCTCTCAAAAGAGGACAGAAGACATATATGCTCCTTGACCACCTTTTTATTACAGTATTTACTATTGTGTATGCATACACATGAGGGTATAGAGACTGGCTGGTCTATCAAAAGTACAAGGGAAAGACTTGGACTTCATTGCTGAGCTCCCAGCAAGCTACTGGCTGCCACTGGGAATTTATTTCTCCTCTCTGTAGCTTTTCTTTTTCTCCTCAAATCTTCAGCTAGGCAAAGAAATTAATGACTATTTAATAATGAGCGTTTTTAAGCCCAGTGGTTCTGCATTTAATCTCCAGAGCAAAATCATGCTTTATATGAACAACTACTCCAATAAGGATCAATAGACTCAGTGAGCTCCAAATGACGAAGTTAAGCCACCTGTTAACATCTTGTCCAAAGTGGACTATTTTGCGTGAACAGCACATGGCAGGAAAATTCGGCAATCTTGGGGCAATGGCTTCAGGCAAATGTGAAACTTGGGTGATTTGCAACCTAACCGAGGCCAGGTGAGGGACCTGGGAGCACCTCCCCAGAGCCTGTGTGTTGCGCCTTGGGGAATTCCACACCAGTGACAGACTCTTCCCCTTTTAACCCAAAAGCCTAATTTCTATAGATTGCATAGATAATCTTCCATAGCATCGGAAAAATAGACTTTGTACCATTCATCTCTTTCTCAGAAACCCTAAGTTGGTCTTTTTGTTTTTGGGGTTTTTTTTGTTTGTTTGTTTGTGGGTTTTTGGTTTTTTTTTCTCCTATTAATACTTTTTCAGCTGGGGCCTCCATAAATTCAGTTTAATTTTATCTAAGTGAATTTCTTTCTTTGGATCCACCTGTCTCGCACACTGCAGTACAGTGTACAGATAGCTAGACTAGTTTTGTGTCAGCTATGCCCAGTACAGTGGTTGAGCCACTGGAACAAACAATGCTGCACAAATTTACTGCATTGAAAATCTGTGAGTATGACTATGTCACACTGAAGTTTATTTCAGACACACTTTCTCCTGTCATCACCAAAGCATTTTGGTTTTGCTTTGTGAGATCTCGTTAGCTGTTATTACCGAAAGCATATTCATTTATGTTGAAATTTAGGCTCTTGTAGAGCCAGAACTTTCTAGCACCACACACATTATACCACCAGCAATACTAAGAAAATTGCCTGCAAGCATAACACCAAACAACAGCATTATTCTATTTGTAAAACTAGATTCAGATAGATAAGATAGATAGATAGATAGATAGATAGATAGATAGATAGATAGATAGATAGATGGATGGATGCAGAGCTTTTAGAGGCATGATAACATTGGGTGAATCCTCTTGTGTGGCGACACCGTACATAAACCCGTCAATTTATTTTCCCTGGAAAAGCTCTCCTGAACCTACATTACCTGAGTTAGAGAGTGTTAGTAATGAATGTTCTTAATTTGAAGCTGAAATACCTTTGATCATACAAGAAAATGAGATCCTCGAAGATGAAAGAACTCTCTGCTGCTAGATAACTGGCAGAGCCTGTGAAAATAATGATTGCTTGCATTTAGCTACCGAAAAGGGACTCCAGGCTTGGAGTGCATGAATAATGATACCCATAACATTCACAAAAATGCCTCTAATGATGTCTGTGATTTCCAACGTGAAGTATCTTTTGAGAAGACGGAGATAGGTTGGCACAAAGGGAGCACAGAAAGGACCCCCTGCAAACTGTCCACTGTCTGACTTGGTGGGGGCTTCAGTGCCAACAGGACACAGGTGAGGAGGGGAGCAGAAAGCCGAAGTGGGTGCCCACAGGGGATTTAGGTCAGTATGCTTACAGGTTTCACCTCCTCATTTACTGATAACCTGCAAATGTTTGTTTTGCAACAGTAATAAGGTCATTAGGCCTTCAACTTGTGGATCTCCTTACGGCACCGCCATCTGGAAAATGTCTCTGCTTGGCAAACCATCCCTCCTTGCATGCAACCCCTCTCTTCCCCATTGCTGCCTCTTGGTGAGGGGCTCCTGTTAGTGAGGCAGGGATGCTGGCTAGGAAATGGGGTACTGATATAAGTTAGTATCGTCAGGAGCAGCTGCACGGTGCCAGGAGAGCACTGCTGTGGAGCACACCAGTCTGAGGCATGGCATGGCTCGGCTCACCCTGCCTCTGCCACGGCACCCATGCCTGCCGTGCTCCCAGGGCAGTGCAGCCTGGCCCATGGGCTCTCGCATAGCTGCCCCTGATGTTTGAAGAGGTGCTGTGAGATGGAAGCTATTTACAATGAAGACATCTTCCTGCTTTTAATGAAACAAACACGGCTTTCCTCTCCTTTGCTGTTATTTGAGTAGAAAGTCCTCTCCAGACTGGGGAGAGCTGGGTGCCATGCAGGTGTTTGTGCCCACTGCAGTGTTTCATCGCATCCTGATAGGAAACATTTTGCTCAAGAACTCATCCGTTCCTCTTGTTTATTCCTCCTCCATCATTGTAATCATTTATTTATGATATTTTTGTTTTCCTTTGAGATGCCCAGCACAGAACTTGCAATTCATGAGTACAGGCAAAAAGAGAGAATTTGTAGTCAGATTTGTGACCTGTCCTTTGAGGACTATAGCCTTTCTTTTGGTGTTGTTTTGGCAATCCACAGCGTCCTGTGAGCTGTTGTACCTTTTCTCTAACAGTGCTGGAGGCTCCAACCCCAGCTTATGGCAGGGTTTGGGAGAAGGCCCTGTGATGGCAGCTTTGCTGGTATTTTTTGTAGTTGCTGCACTGGAAGAGTGTCCCCTGGGATAAATCAGAGGATTTTACAATACCTTTGCTGCCTCCAGCCCATCTACTGGCAAATGGTAGTATGAACCTAATGCTAGCAATCCAGAAAAGTAATGGGAAAGTGCAGAAGACTTATAAAGGTAAGTGCCTTCTTGTCCTGAAAAAAAACCCTTGTTGATCTGTAACAAAGACAGACAACCTGAAAGCTGCAGAGAAACCAAAAGGACAGGTGATTTTTGAATTTCCATCACACCTCCCAGTGTGTCCCTGGAAGGACAGAAGCACTGCATCACCCTTTTCTACCTGTAAGAGGGGATTGATTTCCAGTATTCCTCTTGTACTCCCTTCATTACCCTCTCTCTGCTGTGGAAATATGTGGATACACACACACTAGCTGAATATACCAATATATACCAATATAGCCTATATAAACACATAAACCACGTGGTATGCAATATGGAATACTCAGAATACCCAAAATCAGGTAGGCCTGGGGAGTGGCACAAGGGATTCACCCCCAGGAGCTGGACCCTGATGCTGCTGAAGGCTCTGCCATCCCAGGAAGTCTCAGGCTGGAGACTCTGCACACCAACTCCTATGTGCTGAAGGATTAGAAGCCTAGTAGCAGCGTTTCATGTGCTATCAATACAAGATGGCTTTGGCATTGACTTTCCTCTCACCCAATAATAGTTGATTCTGTAGTGGCAGCCCCCCTCCCATTAATGGAGGCTACCATGGCAAATGAATCACGAGTCCCTGCATGAATATGTGTATCAGCCCTGGTCTTTAATAGCTAAAAATAGATGGGCATGTTTTCTATTCCACAGGCATGAAGCAGGTAGACGATGACTGAATGCAGCTGGGAATTCATCTCACCTAGTTGAAGGGAGATGTATTATTCATGTGTAGTCAATGAGAAGGATGAGTAGTCAAGCTTGAGAGTCCATTAAAAAAACAAATGCAAATCCGTGCAAGCTAAATTGGTTGGAGCTACTTTGTGTTTTTCCAGACTGTGGCTACAATGAGTGGCTCTGACTGAAGTCAAAACTCGTGATCCTTCTGAGGAGCCTCTGGGACTGGAAGGCTGGTGACAGTGGGAGACAGAGAGTCCTTGCACATAACAAAAACTGTAAAGAGAGTAAGGCATGACTGCCCATGGTTGCCTGAAGCCATTAAATTTAAATGAAGTGTAAATAAAGTTAAACCTAAAGGATTAAAGAAGGTCAAGAACTGTCAATTCAATATTGGCAACAGAGCAGACACGTTCAGGCCGCGTCAGGTTTTGAAGCTATCTATGAGGATCAGGAGTCACAGCAAATCCACACCAGCGGCAATGACTCTTTTTCTTCTCTCTGGCTTTCAACTGAGATTCATTTTGCACAAGCCTGAGCTTTCCTGGCATCTCTGGCAAATGTCCACTGTCACAGAGATGCAAACACCGAGTTCGGGGTAACTCACTCTTCTAGGCCCTGGTGTAGGATGCAGTGGCTGCTTGCCTCCTGGAAGGGGCTGTAGGTGGTCGGTGAGATGCCGGGTCAGGCCACAAATGACCAGGCCTGAAATGACCAGGGCTAACAGAGCATGAGGTTCCCCTTACCTGCCTTCAGCTGCCTGAATGTCAGTCACCCAGGGCTCAGTTTGGGCACTCCTGAGCAGGTGTTGGGCGCCTCTATGTACTACCATTGGTACCTTCTCGCGTGTGACACTTGTGTAAATGCTGTGATCTGAGAGTTGTGTGCTATCCAAGATGAGATTCAGCTGCCAACACAAAGGTGTCCAGTGCCACCCGAAATGCTGTAGCATGTCCTGACTGGCCTCTGATGGCTGCTCCAGGACACCACCCTGTAGGTCCTGTGCCATATCTGCTAGGCTAGCAGAAATGTCTCAGATGCCCTAGAGTACCTAAACTAGATGCCTAGGTGTAGGTAGGTGATCCACTCCCCTCTACCTGCGCTTGTTACTCTGGGATCCTTCCTCCTTGCTCTGCAGCAACTTCCAGGATATGCTTTATCTGATCCGAAGGCAGGATGGGATGGGTGACATCTGTGAGGTGGGTTCCATGTACAGAGACTGAACTGGCCCATAAAGCATCACCTTCTCCAGATGAATGACAATTATCACCCAGTTCACTCTCAGGATACGGAAAGGGGACATATTTGCCCCCTTCAGAGTTGCAGAGAAGCATTCAAGCCTTGAAAAACAGCCAAAGATGACATGTCAGGAAATTTTTAAGTTTTTCTATACCCATGGTATCTGTATCTATATCCAGATCAGAGACGGATCTCGTTGTGGGTTACTTTGTGTGGCGGGAGTTTATTTTGAGAATAGGTCTAGCAGATGGATGCATATTCTCATCAGTCTGCTTTAATGCTTAAATTCAGATTAGCAGAGGAAAAAAAATCCCTCTCTGGTTTGTACAAAGACCTGAAATATGTTCATAATATTACAGCTCTCTGTATGTTTTTCTATCAGCAGTTAATAGTTTTCCCTCTCTTCCCCTCCTTAGAAAATGACAAATCCTAAATAAATGCTTCGACCAGAAGTCACCCTGTGTCACGACAGCTGGCCCATGTAGGAAACATAATTGGATTCACTTTACACTCCCTTGAGGAGGTAAGAAATTCAGAATATAATTAAGCTGAATTAATCTGTTTGGTATTAACAGCACCAGATTTAGCTGAAATAGGATGCTATGTCTCATCAGATAGACTCCAGGCTGTCTCAAATCAGCCACCTGTTGTGTCAAGTAAATGATAAACCCTGAAATCCCCAGTAGGCTGGATGCTGTGCTTAGCACACACTCTGATTAGGACACCTTTTGGGGACAAGGGATGTGCTTTTCACAGGAGTCCCGTGATGGCTGCAGAGTGAACATGAACACCACGTGTGCCATGTGCCAGCTCTTCACCACAGACCTCTGACCGTTCTAGCCACAAACCCAATCCAGCTCCTCATCTACTGCCCAAGTTCCCTTTATCCAGGCAGTCAGGCAAAGACAAAGGTGTTAACACAACCATACTGTTGGCCACAAACAACAAGGGGTGCTTCATTCTCCAGCGGCAGGAACCTGAGACACCCTCAGCACAGTGCCTTTCTATGCAATATCTGTATGTCATCAATCTGGATGGAGACCAGCAGCAGGCTGGTCGGGAACTGGAGCACGTGATGTGTGTGAGAAGAAACTGAGGGAAATGGGTTTGTGTAGCCTGGAAAAGAGCAGGCTGAGGGACCAGTTGGTTGTAGTCTTGAAGGGGAAAGGTGGTGGTACATGGTCAAGAGGTAACAGTCACAGGTTGCAGCAAGAGAAATCTTGCTTGGGTAAGAAGAAAAGTGTTTACAATGGCTTAGCACTGAAACAGCTTGCACAGAAGAGTTGTGCCATCTCCATCCCTGGAGATTTGCATACCTCACTTGGACAAGGCCCTGTGTAGTCTGACGTAACTTTGAAGTTGGCCCTGCTTTAATCTGGTGGCTGGAGTTGTTCATCTCAGGAGGTGGCTTCCAAAATTAATCTTTCCATAACTTTATGATTTATTTATGCACACCCACACATAAACTCAGTGAAACGATTACATATATTTTAAATGATTTCACTGAGTGTTTGATGATTTAATGCATAGTGATGTCTTAAATATCCACTTACCTGTATAAATGCCTATATCCTCATCATGTGTTTGCCATTCCCAGAGCTACTTCAGTTTGCAAACGATCTCTGATCTTTCTGATAAGTTGCAAAAATATATATGGCCATCTGCAGAGCAGACTTGATTCAGCTGAATGATAGGCTTCTTGTTCGTCTTAGCCTGTCTGCATTAGCAGCATCCAGCACTGCTCCATAATAATCAGCCCAGCTGAGCGGTTGCAGCAGACAGCCTCCCTGTTACTCATCACACATTTACTTTGTGATCAGCGTGCACAGACCTAAAGCATGAACATGCAGCTGAAATGGGCTCGATCGGCTGTTCTGTGGGTGACTGGAGACCTGACACTGACCTTCAGCAATGCCTTTTGGTGACTGCAGTACCCAAGTGGTGAAACGCGTACGGAGGACTTACCCTTTGACCTTGCTTGTTAGCTGAGATGATAGATTTTGGCATCTGCCTGCCTGTGAATATTTACTTGTAAAATATCTATTTACTTTGTGTTTTGAGAGGTAGGGAGAGCGGGATGGGATGACGATTTCACACATCCTTTGTATGCTAATAATGAAATATCAAGAAGGTTTTCTGCTGGCAGATACTAACAATTAAAAATCTGGAGTGAGATATTATCAAGAAATACAAAAGAAATATTTCACAGAACATGCCTGTGGCTACTGCTGAGGCAACTCTATAGATCCAGGTAAAACACTTGCTCAATAAGAACCATACACAGCTAAAATGTCTGTTCACCCACTTGAGAATGTGAAGGAAAATACTCTCGAGAGTCATACAGTGATTTTCCAAAAGATTTTTTTTATCAGTAAATCTGTTAAGTATAAAATGCCTAGATGAAATATTTTAAAATTCCTAAAAAGAAAGAGGAAAGTAGTAGCCAGAGCTTGCTTCTTTGCAAAATGGATAAATATAAGAAGCAGAGTTTTATTTTCTTTGCTTTCCTATTAAGTACAACTACAGGATTCCAGTATTTAAAGGTGGCTACACAGAGGATGGAGGTGCTCTCTACACAAGGAGCCACACAGAAAAGAGAAGGGGCAACAGGTACAAGTTTCACAGAGAGAGGTTTCACCTTGACATAAGAAAGAAATTTCTTATAGTGAGAACAATCATTGACTGGAAGAACCTCCTCAGGGATGTGGTAGAGTCCCCATCACTGGAGGTTTTTGAGATGCGATTGAACAGGGTGCTAGATAATTTCGTCTGGGCTCCCTTTCCCATGAAAGGTTGGATCAGATGATATTTCAAGGTCCCTTCCAGCCTGGGCTGTTCTATGATTTTACAATTCTATTAACTCAGAGGAAAGTCAGTCAACAGCACTATGTACCTATTGAGGCTAAGGACACTAAAATACACTCTTAATTTTGAAAGTCTAATAAAAAAGCATAATCTGACTTTATTCCAGTGAGCAATGTTCTATTTATCAAACACAAGATGTTTGATCCTCTCTGCTCACTGAATTTAGGAAAATAAAAAGATGAGGATCAGATGAGCAACTGTTGAGATAGAAATTGGTAACAGCAGGACACTTGAGTGTAGAACCTCATTTTGATGTAGGCGATGCATTTTCATTGGAATACAAACTGCTTAAATACATGTATTTCTATTCTCAGAAAGAAAGAACAGTCAATACAGAAAATTAATTCCACCAAGATAATTTACCTCCAGGGAATAATGGAATTATTGAATTTCTAATGAAAAGATGTAATTAATTTTTCAAGAACTTTTCCTGGATATGAGTCATGTTTTGTAGCTTAACGGTAGTCTGATCACTAGCCCTCAACTTTAGATTTGCCTTCACATGTATGAATAACATCTCCAGTGTTTATCTCCCTGATCCTTTGGAGGTTCCTCTGATCCTTTGGAGGTTCAATTATTAGCTGTTGCTCAACACGGCAAAAATCAGCCTCGGCCCTCTTCCTCCTACATCCTCCTCCACAATTTGTTTTCTCAATGATCATACGAACAGCAGATACTCCTGTTACCTACTAACTTCTCCAAGCCAAATCCCACCCTAGGCTCCCACTCCCAGCTTTGTTTCAGTATCATGGGCTCTTGTTGCAGAGGATATCTGAAGCTGGCTGCTGCTGCCCATCCACACGGCTAATGCTGCTCTCCTTTCTCAGCATCTGCAATATGCTCTGCTTGCTCTTGCACCCCCAGCCTTGCGCTGTCTGTATGCACACAGAAATGCTGTTGCAAAAATAATTTTACCCCAGGTTTTGACCTTGTTGCCCAACCCTGCCAGGATGCAGAGGACAGAGGTTGGGGCTGAGGTATTGGGCTGGCTCGGAACGTGAGGTTAGGCATGGAGCTGGGGCTGTCAGGCATAGGCAGGATCTGGGTGAGGGCCAGAATGAATCCGTAGCTACTGCCCGGGGGGGCATGCTCCACTTCCTGTAGCTTTTTCTCAGACATAGAGAACTGCATTTTTGTCCACAACTTCAAGATCCCTTCTGGCCTATTTCACTTCTGTATTATCCCTCGCTGAGAATTAAAAAGCTGATTTCCATATCTGAGCTTCATTAATTTGGTTATTATTGTTATATTTTCAAACAATACTTTTTCCTTTTACCTGCACAACTCTCCAGATGTGGGATACTCCCCCTCTGTACCAAGACATGCCGTGTTCTCCTAGAAGTCCCTCCTTAATTCTCTGTTGTGTCCTGAACTATACAGAAATGCTTGACAGATTTTTGACTACCAGTGTGCTAGCATCGCTGTCAGATACACTGACCAATATTGACTTATTTTGTCTTAGTATTCTCCAGACTGTCTACATTTCTATAGTACCACTTGTCCCATGTTACAAAGACCTTGGGCTAGATATAAGCTCTTTAGTATCTTTGTATAGCGTTTATCACAGTAGAGTCCTCCTCTGTGATCAGTGTTCCTAAACACTTGGGCTATATAAATAATAATCCTTTATTGCAAATGCTGGCAAAGCAGCTCTTTGAATGAATGCCCTGCATGAAATATAGGCAAGTCATTCTCAGCAAGCCAGCTCCGACTGTCAGCTTTCCCATTTCAAACAGGCAATGCTCAGGCATGGGTTGTATGCTTGTGACTCTTCGAAGCAATGTGACTGTGGAGATTTATACACCTCTTAGTCCTGCTTCTCTCCCAATCTGATGATCGTGGAGCAGTAGCTGAAAACATTGATAGCAACTGGGAAGCCCAGCTGAGATTGGGTCAAGTGTCAAATAGATACACGGACTGAAATCCTGCTGTCTGCATACAGAAATTCAAGCCAGCAACGTCACGAAAAATTGTGGAAGAGAAGGGATGAATTAGCTAACGGTGTGACTGAAATGAGGATTACATCAGCTGCTCTTTGGGAACCTAATTAGAAAAAAATAAATTTCGAAATAGCTTGTGCCAAGGAGTGCCTGGGAGCCATTTGGAGGCTGGAGGTTGGACTCAGGGTAATGGAGAAAAATGTGTTTAGAATAATATGTTTTAAAGTATTTAAAGTGTTTCAAAGTTGTGTGAAACCAAAGTCTCACTTTCAAAATGCTCAGGACCTTGGATGCCTAACTTCCATGGACATCTTGGAGAGTCTGGAGCATAGGCACTTTTGAAAATCTTGTTGGGTACCTACTTGAAAACTTAGCTCTTTGCTAGACAGCCCTCACTGAAAATCACTATTGCTGCACTAAATTGCTTTATAGCCTGAAAGAGGGAGAAAAAAACAATACAGAAGGTGACTGTCAGAATTATTTTGCCCAGACATTCATAGATCAGCATCACTGGTCACAGAAGGATGTATCTGAGAACTGGCAAAGGGCGAGTCCAGCACCTGCAGTGACGGTGACCAGGACTGCGTGTTTGTTGGGCATGGAAGATTAGCCTGGAAAAGAGATACTGGTGTTCCTGCACTTGGATGGGACACGGGTCCATTCCTGGCTGTGTTAACCCACTGTATTTATTTGATGATAATTCTGTCTTGATGATAATGCACTCAGTTCACTCTACTGTTCCTTGTGGCATAAAATCTAGATGCGTGCTGTGGCAGAGCAGTGCAGTAATGAGACATCTTTGCTGCTAAAGGTAATTTCATACTCCCCCATGTAAGGGAATTCCTATCTGGGGGCTTTCTGCTCATTTTATCCTCTATATCTAGGATTTATTATAGTATCTAGTTTAAAACAAGACACTAAAAGGTTACATGTTTGATCAAAGAGGTGATGCAGATTTTAGGGGGAAATCAGATTTGAAGATCTGGAGGATGAATTAACATTTAAGGTCTTCAGATACTCCTTTGCTGGCTATGTGGAATTCACTCTTGAAAATGTAAGCAAAACACATCGTCTCACTCTGTTATTCATTGCTTGATAGGAATTCAGTCCTGAATAAAGGCTAGCTAGAAATTGAAAAAAGCCTGAAATCAACCCCTCCCATTTTAGATTCAGGCCCTGTAGACAAATCTTCCAGAGAAAGCAATTTGCTGAAATTTAAAGTGGAAGTGTCCTGGCTCCCAGCCTCCTGCTCTCCTTGCCGGTGGCTGTGTGGGGCTCTGACACCTGCCCAGCCCCTGGGCGAGCAGCAGAGCCACAGGCTGCTGGCCATGGGACAGAGGTGACCGTCACTGCTGGGTCTGAGAGGGAGAGCCTGAGAGTAATGGGCTGCTGCCAGACATGGACCATGGATGGGCATCCAGGAGCGTGAAGGATTTTCATGATGCTTCCTCTGGACATCACTCGAGAGCTTCTAGCAGTGAGTCAACTTGCCTGGTTATTAGTATTAAAAGGCTTTTATGGCTATAACTATTAAAATAGTTGTTTCTCCGTACTGAATGTCAAACACATGTTGCAGCCTCCTTCTTCCAGCTGCATAAGAAAGCAAAGCCCTCCTTTGCCAGCTGTATAAGCCCATGGAGAGTGGTATTGATACCCTGATAGACATAGCTTTCTCTACATTAAACACAGCAGCTACCAGTGCTGCAAAAGAAAAGGGAGATGACTGCATTTCCCCTGCCTGGGCTTTCTGAGGTGAGCAAGTGCTGGTTTAACTGGCCCCTGCGCCAACTCCTCATTTTCCTTCTCCAGTAGCCTCAGCCTGCAGGCAGAGCTGAGGCACAGAGCTGCCATCATCTGTGTCCACAGGTAGAAACATAAACCCAGCCTGAGTACCGAGAAATCATTACTGGATTTCTGACTGCCTCAGCTCCTTGCCCTTGTTGTGCCTGGGGAAGAAAATAGGGCAGAAAATCTGACAAGCGTGTGTATGGGTTCCAACAGGAAACCAAAGGTATCCCTGCATTTGCTGGTGCTCTAATTTATCACCTTTTCACCGCACAGCAGCGGATGCGCTGATAAACATTCGCAGCTGGGCTATGGATGCACCTCGTATGGGAGGCTTCCATCTACTCAGGCAAATCCCAGTTATGCTTTTCTTCCACCCTCACTTCACTACAAGGCATATATATCTAAACTGTAACCACTTGGGCAGACTTGGGCCTGAAGCATTGACCTGATAGAGACCTCAGCTGCATGTTCAATGACAGCTGGATATTTCCGTTTTATTTATACCTGCTTTTTATCTTGTTTGCTGCTTGTTTTTTGCTTGGCTGAATTATTTCCACATTCCATCCTCTGGAGAAACATCCATTGACTGCAGTGACGTCTTGCTTAAAGGAAGGCGGTGCTGGGCAGAAATTACAGCTGCTGTGGGGAACCGCGTGTTACTGTGCCCAGCTGCTGATTGCAGCCAACAAGGTGTTTCAGTAATTTCTGCAGGTTTCTCTTTTTAGGCCAGTGGGAACCTGTGGTTATGAGAGAATCTGAGAGAGCTGGGTTTGTTCACTCTTAATCAGAGAAGGGGAAAGTGTGCGAGAAGATCTTATTGCTGTCTTCAACCGCCTAAAGGGAGGTTATAGGAAAGGCTGAGCCAGGGTGGTGGAGGTGGGGGGTGATGGAGGTGGGGGGTGGTGGGACAAGAAGCAATGAGCGCAAGTTGCAGCAAGGGAAATTCTGATTTGGTAGGAAGAAGCATTTTGCACCACAAGGGTTGCCAGACACTGGCACAGGTTGCCCAGATGGTTTGCAGGGATCCCCACCCACAGAGACTGTTAAAACTTGACTGGACAAGGGCCTCAGCAGCCTGATCTAAGTTGACCCCTTAAGAGCAGAGCCTATAGACAGCCTTTAGAGTCCCTCCAAACATAAATGATCCTGTGAACCTCTCCTTGCAATTTTCTGTGTGTTTATTTAGCCAATGGTGATCAGTGCTGCTTTTTAAGGTACAAAAGAGAAGAAGATAAGATCTGCTTCTAATAAAACTGTACAGGCACAGATACACCTTGGGTGAGAGTCCAAGGTAGCATGGAGGGAATTTTTATACAGGCAAAAGTTTTTTGACTTGGCATATATAGTTTCTCAGGATGCCTCTCAGTGACATAGTTGTGACAACCACCTCTGACTTGCAAGAGCCCTTTGCAATGAGCCGCTGCTGGGAGCCGTGAGAGCCTCACCCGGGGTGTACCACTGCCAGGAAAAAACCCGCGTATTTTCCAGCTTCCGGATCTGAAGTTACTGTGCCTGCGTTGAACCACTGCCTGCCTCCCTGTGCACGTCGCAGGGAAAATGTACAGTAATGGCAGGCTAAACCTTTCACTGGAGGCTACACTAGACCAAGTAACTGCACGTTGGCTTCGGGCATGGGAAGTGAACACACGTTACTGCAGCTTAAATGCATGTGTGACAAGCACGTGGTTTGTGAGCCTGAGGCCAATATTCATACCTTCTTACATCCTTCTGAGGTGTTTGGTGTCTGCGCCAAGATTCTATGGAAAGCTTATTCTAAAACAAATTTCTTCTGTATTTGGTATTTATATTGTACAACTTAGTAAGAATTTTAGAGCCCTAGAATTTTAAGGTAGACTTTTTAGGTGGTTTAAATTCTTAGATAATTTCCATATCACTGTCATACTGCTACAGGTCGGAGGTTGTAGACATGGCAGGTTAAGTTGCTTGAAAAGACATTTTTGGTCCCACAGAGTTGAACAGTTGACTGTGGCTGGCATATGCCACACAGGGTAACTGGCTTCATCCTGTTCTTTAAAAAGATTTAAATCTTTTATTGGAAGGGTACTAAACAAAGTGAAATAAAGCAGAGTACTGGTCATGTTCATGTCAACAGTTTCCATTTACTTCTCTCCATTTGTGCGCTCTTCTTCTTTTGACAAAGCATCCAAAGATCAAACTGAAGATACCTTGCTGTGATTTGACATCCCAAAGAAATCCCTAGTCAGTGGACTGCTATAACAACTTAACTAGAAATTAGAATTTTTAGTCTCTTCAGGCTAAGGATAAAAACAAATCGACCGTTTTAGAAATGTATTTAATCCTTCCTATAGCACATATTTAAAGCCAAATTCCTCTACAGAATATATGACTAAATCTCTATCTAAATTCAGGCTTCCTCCTTTTCAGGTCAATTAACTCACCCTCTGGAGCTGCCTGTTTCTCTCTGTTGACTACAGAGAAGGCTGGAGATGATCACCTTTCTAACTGAGGTGCCGAAACTTAGGGTGAATGGATCTGGCCGTTGATCCTCCATCATTGAATATTTTGCCTGCATTTCTTGCATCACCTGCCCACAGGGATAGCACAGATCAGGTGGAAGTGCCCCCAGGTGCTCCTCTGGGAGGGCAGGGAGGCTCAGCGGAGCTTCCCTGCAGGGAAGGGATGCGAGGTTAAGGAAGCGACATGGGGAGGGGATCCCAGAAAGCATTGCAGAGAGGAAGCACATCTGAAATGGCGGAGTTGAGAGGGGAAGTGAGGTGTCTGCCATGGGGTGCCAAATGCCACGCTGCAGCTCCATTTGTGTGTGGTGGACATTGTTAAACCTGTATATCTAGGTTGGGCTTATCCAGTTCTGCACCTGAGAAAAGTACAAAGCATGTTTTCAGTGGCATATGATGATCAGCATCTAAATATGTGCATGTAATAATGTGGAATTTCATGGGAAGAGAATTGCTTCGTGGCCAAACAACACGAGCTAACACCACACCACAGAGTGCCAGTGGGAACTGCATAGTACTTTAAAGGGTTACCTCTGGAATCAAGAACTTATACAAATAGGATTGCTATTACACAGAATCAGGTTTTTAATTTTTTATTATTTTTAATTTCCTTCAGACAGTGGAAAAAAGATTAGGTGAGCTGACAATACCCACTAGATTATGGCTGCAGCATCCCCCCTTCTCTCTTCACGTCTTGAGAAAAAATACCATAATAGAGCATTCAAGAAGAAGGGCTTTCTCATCAACCAAAGTGTTTTGTCTATAACGTGCTTTCCATATTATAGATTTTATTTTCCTCTGTTGTGTTTGAAACAGTAGGAAAACAGGTAACTGATCTAATGTGCCTTAGGAACTTGGCAAGTTAATGAATTCAGAGAACTTCATGATTTTATGTGTTTGAGTGTTTTTAATTTTAAGTCAAATGCTGCTAGGTTCTCCCAGGCATAATTAGGAAATATTTGGCTTCAGGATTTTGCATTTTACTTTGAATAAATCATGAAAAGTAATCTTGAGACAGCACAGTAACCTTGCATTGTAATAATGGGGTGAAGGTGAGGCTGAGCAAGAAGATGGAAGATGTATATAGCGTAAGCTGCAGAGCTCATATGGTCTAAGCCTCTAAAGGTTTATCAGTAGCAGAAATAACTTTGCAAACCCGGGAGGTGTGTCTGCAAATTAATACATCAATAGTGCATACCAGATAGCGCACTGGGTAATTTGAAAGTCACAACTGCTTTCTGAAATTCTGTGCATTCACAAGCTACACCTCATTAATATTTATATTGGAGTCTGGTAAGACCTGCAAATATTTAGGGTTTAATTAGGAAACATTTTAATTAAGGAAATGTGTTTTTAAGTGCTATTTTGAGTTCACCTGGCATAGAATGGACAAAGGTTGATGTTTCTAATTATTCAGGCTGAATAAGCACGCTGATTCACAGAGAATTTCAGGAGAAGACTGCAGTATAAACCAAGCTGATTGCTCGTGGATACCACAGGAGATGAATTTCCCTCAAAAATGACATCTGAAATCTTTGTCATCCTTAGAATTTGCATTTAATCATTGCATCAATGTCCTGATATCAACTATGCCTGAGGAACAAGTATCTGAAATTGTCTTTTGCGTTGTATCAGCTAGTCAGGGAAGGTCCATAATGTGCTTTTCCAAGGTGAAGTCTACCCAAAGTGCTGTTTCTAAGAACAGCCTCAAACCCACCACTGCTCTTAAGAGAGACGGGTCACTGACAGCCCTGTCACAGCTAGCAAGGTAATGGCCATTAGCCACATTTCCTGTGTGTGGCAGTCCTCAAAATGCCTAAATTACTGGCATTGCCCTTCCTGTGGCAACAAATAAGTAAAGTACCCATAGGAAACAGGCTTGTGGGAGGTGATTGAGAATGGGAACGGCTTTGGCCTTTGGTGTTGGAGAAATCTGAAAGGAAGAAAATCCATGTGAATGGGTTCTTATGTGCTTAATTCTACACCATAGGTCATGGATTTTCCCTTCACCTCTGGACACTTCTCCCAAAATACTCAGGTCTATAAGTCAGATTCATAAATATACAGAAGTAGTGGATTTCTATTTCATTTTCTGATCCCTGATTAAAGTAATGGAGATTAGGGCATAAATACCTTCCGCGGATCTTGTTTGGATCTTCTCAAATATATTGAACGCGTGTTAGAAAACACATTAGAAAAGAAGAATGTACTTATTCCTTCCAGTTAATTTCCTTGTTAACGATGTAGCCAAAATTACATCTACTGGGTTCTATTAGAAATCTTATCTGACCCCTTTTCTTCATTTTTATTCACAACAGAAAGCCCATAAAGAGTGATAGTATCTGCAATTTTCCAAAGAGGCTAAACCAGAACCAATCAGAGACCTTGTAAGATGCCTACTAACTGCAAACCAGCATATTATTGTTGCATTATATCCTACAGCTCCTATTTGAAATGTGCTAGAACATCCACTGAGCTGAATAAGTTGAGCTTCAGAAAATAAATCTCACAGATTTCCATGTAGTATGAACTTCCCTGGCAAGAAATGAAGGCTAGATGCATGACATGAAATACAATACTTCCACAGAAAGGAGTAGCTCTTTACAGGGTAGGAAGTGGTGAAGATTGCTACTGATTCTTTTTTAAGGTAAAGTCATCAGAAGAGGATACTTAAATTGGCATTAAGGAATTACCAACTGTGATTAATAATATTATAATTTAACAGAGATGAGTGTGTCCCTAAAATTTTGGGTAAAATAACTGGAATGTTTGCTTGGAGGAGTTCCCAAGCACTTTGTTTATAAAAGTCAAATAAAAAAGAGTAGTATCCCGAATAGTAGTCAGAACAAGCATACAGGAACATGCAGTATTAGAGGGCATTGTGTTACTAACATGAGGATGGCCCCATTAACATTATCACCCAGACAAGGGCCATCAGATAGAAGGTGTGGCAGGAGTGGTGTGTTGGAAACACCTTCTGTTGTCAGTGCTGCTGCTGTCATTTACATTTTTGCAATGAGGTACTCATCTTTTAATAACCGGACTCCTCACTCTGTGTTTAAAGATAAGGAAAGGAACCTTCCAACAAAGCAGTTATTGAATGCTCATAGACTCCGGAAGTTCAGACGAACATTTACTGAGAAGCACTGCCTGCAACACAAGAGCAGAAAGTTTGTGAACTACGGCTTAAACATTTCTGAGGCCAACAGCATACGCCAGAGTGAGAAGTACAAATTTCCTTGTCTTCCATGAGGTTGTGATCAGCCCCTTGATCTCCAGTCCCCAAAACTGTGAAGGGAACGAACAGCCACAGACAGGAGACTAAAACCACTCCTGTAGGCCAGGCTCATCCTACTCAGTACTCTGGAAGAGTAGTTTTTGCAACTTCTTTTTATTATCAGGTCCTGAAACACGGTTTCATGGAGGTACGGAATCCCACGTAGAAAGTACGAGCATATTGCCGAACCAGTTTTTCTCAGGAAATCCAGACCATAGCAAGTCACATGAGGACAAAGAAATTCTTATCAACCTCCTCCACATCCCACTCCAAGCACCGCAGCCTGACCTCCCTGTTACAGAGGTAAGTAGAGAAGACACCTATTCTTTCTCCAGAAAAACATGGGATGAGACATTTCCCACCTTTCAAAAATGAAGCAGGGACTCCCCTTCCCACTGAGCAGTGAGGTGGCAGGTATTATTTGGAAATCCTTTGTCAGCCGCACAGCAAATCGCCCACAGCCCTGTGACTTGCCTGCACCGCAGCTGAGGTGTCACTGCTCATCAGCAAGGCACCTTACAAATCAAACCGCATAGTAAGCTTTGAAACCATACTGCATATGTAGCAAGAAGCAGCTAGGCATCAATGATTATCCAAGCTCTGTACATCCCACTGGCAAGCTACCTTTGGGAAAAGCTGTTCTAATAGACAACTATATTAAAGATAGGGAACTATGAAGAAGACAAGCAGTTACTTCTTGTTCCATAAATCACTGCAATAAAATTTAGAGATTGGCAAACGTACTCTGTGTGTGTGTGCGTGCTAAGAAACTTAAGAAATATTTGGGTTTTTGTGTTCTGCACCTTTAAATTTTCTGGGCCTGAAACCGTTTGAGATAGCCATTATTTCACCATTTGGCTGAGCTAAATCATTAGCATGTAGAGAAAACAAACAGAGCTCTCTCTTGGAGACTGGCCTCTTGCCTTTTATGTTTTGTTGCTTTTCCTTCATCCAGAACAAGTAATTTGGGCATAGATGGGTGCTTTTTTGGGCATATAAAAATATATTGGCAAGGATGAACATTCTTACTGGAAAGTGAGTGCGTTTTGCTTACATGTTGGCAATGATAAGGATGTGAAAAGGACGTGCGACACAGAGAAAAAACTCATAAATAGCATACATTAATCCCTTGAAACGCTGAGGCTGTGTTTTAGAGGTCATGCCAATACATTCACCTCCACAAGACTGTTCATTAACCACTCTATTGCACAACTGCAGTAGTGGTAAACTCTATTAATGTCCACTCTGTTAATTATTTATGTGACTTAAACTTTTATTCCTCCACCTGAGGCTCACGGGTGCCTCAAAAGTACAGTGTATAATATTCAGGAGCCCTATTTAGAGCTTGCATTTTTAATGCATGGAATTGCCTGTGTCCCGTCTCTTTTGTTTTATTAACAAGACATAAAGTGAGAGTGCCTGACTAGGAAAGGTGACATCTGGGGTCCAGCCCTGGCTAAGATAAATATTTAGTATGCAATAGTCACACTTAATAATAGCATCTTAATCATTTAATCTTTAGAGGGACCGTAAACCAGGTCTCCCATGTGAGTCTTCTAGCAGCCAGGCTTCAGGATCTGCATGTTCCTTCTCTCTGACCTATAAAAGAGTTAACCATTTCCACAGCAGCAGATTAGCATTAGCAGGGTAGGTTTTGGACCAGCTTGTCCTGAATGCCTGGCCACTTGGATTGGAGCTCTACTGACAAACTAAACAGGGCCAGGGAGTCAGTCTTCCAAGGACCTTTTCCACAGGCAGTTTGGATGTAGCACCCCTGTCTTTGGAAAGATTGGAGAGCGTAGCTGTGGCGTCAGAAGCTGTGCTATGCCAGGTTTTGGACAATTTTATTCATTAGTAAAGTTGCAGCCATGGTACCCTGGGCTCCCTTATGGATGAGGGTGAGGTTCTGATTTTTTTAGTTATCTTCTAGACATCCTGCTAGCGTCCTCAGATCTTGCGTTAATATTGTGGCATCTTCTTGTCTTTCAGCTGTGTTTTGTGAATGAGGGCTGCATAATGTGCAGATTCCTGTTGAGTTGCAAAGCCATGAGTCCCCGTAGCTGGGATCTGAGTCCTGAGGAGCTGCATCCCTGCCTGTAACATTTCTTGCTTCAGCCAGTTTTCTCATTCCCTTTGTTAGCTGCTAGCTGAGACAGATCCTACTTATAGGATACCAGATATACCGTGGTTTGCCTGTGAACTCCAGCCACCCAGAGCAGGGTTGAGGGCTCTCTGAGGTACTGAGATAGGCAGTGCCAGGCAGCAGAGTGCTGAGCACTGCCACCTGCAAGTGCTCTGGTAGACCAAGTGTAAAGGATCATCATAAAAAACCGTATCGTCATAAAAAAACATGAAATGTGTAGCCGTGATGGAGCTGCTTCTTAGTTTCCTTATGAAGAACCACACGGACATGTGGCACAACAGAGCCAGTCTGCACTTGGTGTGTGATACTAACATACAGTTTCTTTCTACTTCACTTTTATTGCATAATCTGCTGTAAATCATGCTGTATGATGTCACGGTAATGCAAGACATTCTCATTTTGGTAACCATCCCCTTGCAGGGAGCAATTCTCTAGACTATAGACAGAGCAGTTCTGGCCTATCAGCTAGGCAGATAAAACATAAATCACAAATAGAAGAGCAAACCCTTATCTTATTGAAAACTGAGCCAAAGAAAGAGTCTCACAGATGCATGCGGAAAGCTTGACTGGTGCTTAAAACTATGAGTTCAGTGGTACAATGTTAGGGTGGCTGGATAGAGTCTCTGACATCTCATTATCTCAACATAATGTCGCATTACTCTAGTGCACAATCTGTTGTTGCTAAGATAACTTCATGAGGTGAGCAGCTTTTTTTTTTTTTTTTTTTTTTTTAATAATGCCGCAGTTGCAGATGCTGCTGGTACCTTAACACACCACAGGGTCACCAAACCTGTTCATACTAACAAACATAATCTAAACATAAATCAAGCACTCTCAAAATCGGTACAAACCAGTCTGATGGTAGCTGGTGTCAATACGTTTGCAGCCTTTTGGACAACCAACCAAGTAACGCTATATAACAGGATGACTGTGTGTGTCATCAAGGGGAAAAATTGACTTATTCTAATTAGCACTGCAGCAGCAAAACAGAAAGCAGAACCAGAAGCAGCCTTTTTAAAAGCAACTGGCAGTCTTCTGGTGTATACTTAATGCTGTTCAAACTCTGTCTTAAAAACCTTGTTATAAAAGGTTCCTATTTATAGTAGGAAATTAGGAACTATAGTTTATTTCTAATTATGATTTATTATTAATAGTGACAAATATAAAATAAATTGTAGTGTTTCTGAACTCTTAATCTTTTTATCCATTGGATTAGGAAGCTTTTCTAATACTTGGTATTGATTGATGTTATTTGTCTATTTGATGATTTACTCCTGAAATCAATTTGGAGCTAATTTACTGCAAATTGGTTTTGAAAGTAGATCAAAGAAGGATTTCAGAATTACTTTCTTCTATTTTCTGTCATGCTTGTCCAGTAATCTGAATAAAGAGGATTTCAAAAGACGACGGTGGTTTAACGTGGATCATTGGTAAGATATTAGACAATGTTCACATCTAATAGACAGAAATAAGTTGATCCTGTATCTCATTTGTATTCTGAGGAAAAGATCTGATTTCATCATAGATTCTACGGGTAACAACAAAATAGAGACCACATTTCACAGTAAGAAAGTGTGATGCATCCAATTTGTGGGATTTTTTTCTACTTCTGAAGAGTGGGAGTTAAAAAAAGTACTGATAATTGCGATTAAAGATGCAGTAGGTACTACTAATGACATTACACAATCTGAGAAGAGCAAGGGTTTTCCAGACAAAAGTTTAGAACAATGCACTGGCTGTAATTATACAGATCCTTTTCCTAACGCAGTGCTCCCGCCGACATTGTAACTTCATCATGCACTGACACACCTAATGAATGTCCCTATTGCACATGGTAAACATCACTCTGATGCTGGGCCCCATGGAACTGGATTGAAAATCTTCCTCTGTGTAGGTTGAATGATTGCAAAAGAAAGTCGGGGTTCATGCCCTGCTGTGCTTAAAAGGAGGCCAGCTGTCAATCTAAACTTGGAGGCATGGGCTGTTGCAAGCCAGGAGTGCGGTGGAGGGTGATAAACCTGTGTTTGCATTTCAGATGACACTTTTACATAAAGGGAACACCTATAAATAGTTTATGGAGGGTTAATTAATGTTACCAGCATGTTGCAGACATAAATAGATAGATACACGCACCCCAACAGAAGGCAGTAGGTGGGGATGAGCTATTGTTTTAGACAGCCTGTTCACCTGACGGACTTACTCCAGCTGGCTACAGCAATTTAATAAAATGTTTATTAATAATATAGATAGATGTAAGCTAAATTTATATACTCCAGGTGACTACAGCATTCCCTACAGAGGTTTGGGTACATGTTTGGATCACCTCAGCATGAGTTGGCAGTAAAAGTCAGGTCTCCCGACAGGGGTGCCAGGGCTGCTGCTGTAAAAAAGGAGGACGATTGCAGGTGTCTTACTGGAGAAAGGGTCTGTAACAGCTCAGCCATATGAACACAAACGTCTTTCAGTGCCCTTATCTGCAGCGAGGCTGTGGAGGAGCACTGGCTTCCAATCTCTGGACTGGTGCTGTGTTTTAGCTAATAAAAATTCATGGGCAATTCATGGAGCTATGGCTGGAGGGACTTCAGTCAGACCCCGCGCCACTAAAGTACAGACATGGTCTTCCTCTTTCTGACACAGGTGATCTGCAGGGTGGTATGATAGGAAAGAAGGGAGTGTGCACTCACCCCAAAATAGTCTCTGGCTTCCTCCTCCTCTGTAGATAGGAGATATGGATGTGAACGGCCTGAGGGTGAGGATGAAACTGAATCCAGTTTTTCTGGTGTATGCAAGGACACACTGCCTTGCAGGCCATTTGTAAAAAAAAGAAGAGCAAACTCTTACTCAGTTTTCATTTGCTTTGGGAGACACCTATAGTCAGGATTTACTGTCTTCATCTCTGTACCTCCACCCTGGAGAAGACTGGTGTTTCAAAGTATTTAGCAATATGGGTTAGTGATGGGGTTTATTGGTGTTAGGTTGATGGTTGGACTTGATGTGAAACGTCCCTTCCAACCTAGGCAATTCTATGATTCTGTGATTCTGTTTTCTGCCACATCTTAAAGACAAGCACCATGCAGCCTTCCCTGCCCGCTGGGCTGCTCTGGATCTCCACCCTGCAGTGCCCACAGTATCAGGTCAGCAGTAGTGCTGCTTGGCATGAAATCACCTCTCCAGATTAAGACTGGTTCCCTTGGTCTCAAGGTGTATTTATTTCCTGCATGTTACAGAGTAGGCCTACCAGCTACAGGGCAAGTGGAGATCAGCACATGTGTGTGTAGGGGGTAGAGAGGGAAGGGGAATGTCAACAGGAAAACAGGCTGTGCTGGCCTGGATCACCACTAGTCTCCCAGAACACAACAGCTCCTGGTTTTCCAGCTTTTCAGCAAAGCTATGAACTTGCTTAGAAACATTTTTTCTCACGGGAAGTAAGTGGAAAAGTATACTTTTAAATTAATAAGACAGTTCTACTTTTTCGCAGCAGTTTTTTTCTGGATATTGCTAAAAGTGGTCCTGTGATGTCTACCTACATAATTAACCTCTTGCCCACTTCAGTTTTCCTTTTGTAAGCCTGCATCTGCTGCTGATACACATGGGTAGGATTAATCCCATTAAAAATGTTATGCTAATTAGAATTTGCCATTGACCTTTCATTTTCACACAGACTGTGGCTTGCAGGAATCTTTTTCACTTATTTCATTATAATTCTTCTGCTTAGTGATGGCTGCACTGTTCCTTTCAACAAACCAGCTGAAAAGTTGCCTCTCCTTTCTGTGGGATACGCTTGGGTTTCCTGCTCTACGGGGGGTTCCGATCAGTTTTTCATTCTTTCCTGAGGATTACAGAGACGCTAGAGACAAGATTTTCCCGAGTCTGTGTTTTCTATGTGCTACTCTGTTAGAGACAAATGTAAAGGGAACAAATCCAAATCACGAACACACCTGGCATCATCCCACTCCTTGACCTGTTTTGTGCGGGTCTTGCCCCCCCCCCTTCTCTAATCTCTGGGGCATTTCTATGGCTCATCTGAACGGACTGCTTCCTGGAAAAACCTTAAAGCTCCATCTACAGTACATGTTTGGATTTACAATGGAAATTTACAGTAGGAATTGCAGAAAAAGGCCCACTGGCAGAGGAAAAATGCACAGACTGGGGGGAATAAAAGAAGGTTTTTCATTATTACTATTTCTTTACTTCAAAAATAAAAAGGAGGTGCCAATATTTCAAAATGAGAATCAGCAGACCATTTAGCACCCAGCACACCATAAAAAAAACACACGATGTCAAAGCACAACAAATAAAAACGCAGACACTATTCAGAGAAGCGAGTAAGTTACTGTGGAATATCTCTGTAAAGTATAAATGTAGTCCACAAAGCAAGAGTGACTGCTGCTTAAAAAAAGCAGCAGGAATTTTAATCTTTCTTATACTAGTTTGTTGTTATTACACATTGTCTGTGTGGGGGAGTTTGTACACGTGGAGAGCTTGTAGCGTTTGACCAGACTTGACTGAGTGACGCAAGATGCCTTGCTAGTAGAAGTGAAAAAAGAAAATGTCACAGGGAAAGTCTGATTTTGGGGGGAAACGGGGAAGGAGGGAAATATATTTTGGAGAAAACAAATCAATTAACCAAAATTCAGGATACAACTGCTAGGAACCAAGTTTTGATCTCACGATCAACAACGTCAGTTAGGAATAACAACAGTGGTTTCAGTAATAAATCCTGGTGACATTAGAGACTTACTGCAGATTTTTATACCCCCACTACTGAGATCACAAACTGACCACTCATGTTAAAATCTTTTGAAGCTGGAGAGGCCTTGGTTCTCTTCACAATCACGGTAAGTGTCCTGCCCAGCCACACTGTGCTAATTAAGGAAGAGAGAACCTTGTGGTAAAATTTTCAAAGAAGTTGTGTCAAGCTGATCACAGACAACACAGAGCTTGTTCTTTAGCAAAGGAATGCCTGTTTTGTTTTGCAACTTCCTTGTCTTCAAAGAACAATAAATAACTTGTAGTCATTTGATGGTTAGGCAAACCAGGGCAAACTTTAATTACTTTGTGATTACCTAAAAGCTAGCTATCCTTAAGACACCTTAAAGGTTTCTCTGGGCAGACTGACTACTCAGCACTAGAGCTAGAACAGTCAGTGCAGAGGAAATCATGACATAGGAAACCCTATACTTTAGATGACATAATCAATGTTTCAGGATTGCCTCTGTACTTAAAATTTTGCTAAGAACTCTCTAACAGGTAATGAACCATTCTGGACATCTTCACTGCTATTCTAGTTCTTCCTTTGTTTTCTTTTTAATGGCTAACAAAAGAATTTGGCTATTTTCTCTGTGTTACTGGTGTGAACCTTAAGAAATTCCAGAATTATTACAGCTCACATCAACATAAACATACAGAACTCAACTTGCAGCATCTGAAAATTTATGGCAAGTAATGCAGCTGGTCTCAACTAGTATTACTTAACGTGATTGATAAATTCACGAATATGTCCACATACACATGATTTCTGTAAATATTTGGATTATGAGACCTTACATTTCCTTATTTATTAGTATTAATATTTTGTACCAAATAAATTTACTACTTGTTCATTCTTTTATTTTATTTAAACCTCAGTGTGTGTTATGAAAAAAACACAGGCGTGAACTTCACTCTCAATAGAAGTGATTTAAGGTGCCTCCCATTTTGATTCCAAGGAGTTAAATTAGAGGCTCTGACTAAAATTTGCAAAGGTGCCTAGATGGCTTAGGAATTTACACCTCACTTACTTTTACTTAAAAAAAAAATATTATCTGGACCATTGGTTTGCGTCCTGAGATATTCATGTAGGAACCTGGACAATTTTACCTTTAGGTCATCTCAGTAAGATTCTGCTGACAGACCTGTGTGGTATTTGCAGTCTAGTGAAAAAGGCGTGTAGGACAGGATTCAAAATAGTGTCAAAAATACTGAAGACCCAAACAAATCCAAATGTCAGACTTGCACCGTGTCTGTGAAACAAGAACCCCTTTCCTGGCCAGCTGAAATGTGCAGTGTGGAATATTCAGAAAGTGGAAAATCAAAAAAGAAAGCTTTTCATGGGTGAGATTTTTTTCTCACAAAATGGCCTGTGCAGTGAAATAGCAGGAGATTCACTGTGTTAGCCCAGCAGCACCACCTTGTGTATGTGTGCTCACTTCACTCCATATATTGTCTGTAAAGACCTAGCAATGTTTGCAGGTTTTAGCATACATAACACTGTAGCAGCATATTATATCTTGCATACAAAAAATGCAGCATATGTCAGTCCTAGAAGAGCTGATGTACTTTTAATAGACAGTAACCTCCATATGCACACAGTATTGACGTGCATTTTTCATACTATCTACCTCGAGGACTGTGTTAGTGACAGGCTACTACAGGGATCAGAAAAGCTTTTTGCAGGGGTAGTGTAAGCATCTCTGAAGAGTTCTGTGATATAATTACAATGAAATTGGAAACAACCTGGACTTGTGCAAAGCATTTGACACTGTTGTGCACAACACCCTTGTCTCTAAATTGGAGAAACATGAATTTGACCGATGGATCACTCAGTGGATAAGGAACTGGCTGGATGGCTACACTCAAAGACTTGTGGTCAATGACTTGATGTCCAAGTGGTGACCAAACAACAAGTGGCATTCCTCAGAGGTTGATCTGGGACCGGTGCTGTCTAACATCTTTGTTGGCGACATGGACGGCAGGATTGAGTGCACCCTCAGCAAGTTTGCCGACGACACCAAGCTGTGTGGTGCAGCTGACATGCTGGAGGGAAGGGCTGCCTTCCAGAGGGACCTGGACAGGCTTGAGAGGTGGGCCCATGCCAACCTCATGAAGTTCAACAAGGCCAAGTGCAAGGTCCTGCATGTGGGTCAGGGCAATCCCAAGCACAAGAACAGGCTGAGCAAAGAATGTCGTGAAAACAGCCCTGAGGAGAAGGACTTGAGGGTATTGGTTGATAAGAAGCTCAACAGGAGCTGGCAGTGTGTGTTCGCAGCCCAGAAAGCCAACGCAATCATCAAAAGAAGCATGGCCAGCTGGTCAAGGGAGGTGATTCTACCTCTCTACTCTGCTCTCGTGACACCCAACCTGGAGTACTGCATGCAGTTCTGAGGCCCCCAACATAAGGACATGGACCTGTTGGAGCAGGTCCAGAGGAGGGCCATGAAGATGATCAGAGGGATGGAACATGTCTCCTATGAAGACAGGCTGAGAAAGTTGCTGTTGTTCAGCCTGGAGAAGAGAAGGCTCCAGGGAGACTTTATAGCAGCCTTCTGGTACCTAAAGGGGGCCTACAGGAAAGATGGGGAGGGACTCTTTATCAGGGAGTGTAGTGATAGGATGAGGAGTGACGGTTTTAAACTGAAAGAGGGGAGATTTAGATTAGATATTAGGAAGCAATTATTTACTGTGAGGGTGGTGAGACATTGGAACAGGTTGCCCAGAGAGCTGGTGGATGCCCCATCCCTGGAAGTGTTCAAGACCAGGCTGGATGGGGCTTTGAGCAGCCTGGTCTAGTGGGAGGTGTCCCTGCCCAGGGCAGGGGGCTTGGAACTAGATGATCTTTAAGGTCCCTTCCAACCTAAACCATTCTATGACTCTATGAAACTCCTTTTGTTCAGACTCTGTAGTTATCATAAAGTAAGTTTGATCCATAAATAATTCATGAGCCACTGTATGAAACTTGTTCCAAACTTCAGTAAGGCTGGAGCAATTTACCCCATAAGGACAGAACTGAGTGTCCATGCAGGTTAGTAAGTGTTTCTAGATCAAGCCTTAAAACTATCTAAATACTGTTCTCTTTTTCTTTTTCTGTTTTCAGTACTTGTCTAGCCCAGTTTGCACTCTCTACTTTTAGAGTTGAATTACAGATGCCAAGTGCAGACTGAGGACATACCTTAAAGCCCTGTGAAAACCATGTTTTCAGTATTAAGCAATCTAAAAATAGAAAGGTCTAAAGGGACAAGACTGACAACACAAAATGTGATGAGAACTTGCACACATTCAGACTGAGAAATATCTTTGTTTCTGTTTCTGCAACATGAAATATCTTTGGTTAATATGTGCTCAGTTACTCATTATTAAGGTGCTTCTCCCCTCAAGAGGATTCTAGAGTCAGGATTTTGACTTGACAGGGACACCCCTGGGTCAGGTGCCAGAAGGCAAGATAGAACATATTCCTGAGCTTTGCATCTCTTGTTGCCTGCATCTAGGTAAATTCTGAGTAGTCTCTGGCTTGTAGAATCTATAACTTACTCTGCAAAAAAACCTGCTTGCTTTGAAGGACAGTAAAGTAACAAAGATGCTTAATGTAATTTTTCTAAAATATTTTGGTAAATCTAAATATGTACTTTGTAAATGTTGCACCACTTCACTTTGGCACCCAGGATTAATAGTCCTGAACGTACCCTACATGCCTGCCTTTATTGTTTGGGGTAGAGGTAACTCTGGAAAAAACACTGCTTATACTGTGAATATGTAAAAGGCATAAAAATAAGCCCTGTTGCTTACAGATCTTCTCAGAAGGAAAATTATTTTTGGTAATGTAACTACAAGAAAACATATTTAAAAATGCCTTTTTAAAGTAAGTGCATAGCTAGCTAGTGGCTGATTTTCTACCATGATGTAGCTCTCTACAAATTATTGTAACACACTACTGGTTCCATTACACTTATGCATTCTGAATATTCTGCCAAATTTTCAATAGTACACAATGCTGTCTGATGCTAAATCAGTATTTGCTGTTGGGTAATACACTTTCTTCTTCAAATATCTAGAAACAACGTCTCCCTGCATGACTGTTTCATTCAGACACTCTACATAAAGCAAACTCTGCTTTATGTTTATTTTTGTGGTGCTTTCACAAGGCATCCCTAGGGCTCATAGCTCTCAAGGGAATTAGGTCACACAAAAGATGGTTTGTGGCCGTAAATTCCATTCCGGCTTTGCACATGTGGAAATGGAGGTCTTGGAGAAACCATCCTAGCACCCAGACCAAAAAGTAAGTTGTGTGGCTCCCAGTACTACCATACCCCAGCAACAATTCTTGTGTTTAAGAAGAATTGCTGTGTTAAGAAAGTTCATTTCATTTTGAGCCAAAGGTCTCCACTGTTCCACCAAACATTTACAACTTGCATTCAAGTGCTTTATGGAGTACTAATATTAAACCTATGCTGACCGTAAGGCTGGCAAATGGCTATGTCAGGCCATGTTCTCACCCCTGCTGTGACCGCAGCTCAGATGAACACATCTGAGTTAGCTTAAGCTAGCTGCCTGGAGTGGTGGTAGCCAGAGAGCTGCAGTGATTTGATAAATACTAAATACATTCTGAGCAAACAATTGGGCAGTCAGACCATGCCAGGGTCTACACAGCCACACTGATGGCTTGGGATGACTGTATCTAGCTAGTTGTTAACTCTGGTTTTACCCCTTGCAGTCACAGAGCTGACTGCTGAGCAGACATACCTTAGCCAACATAGTTTAGCATTTACCCAGTGAAAGTGGCAGTTTCCTACAAACTCTTCTGTCAGCAAACTCAAGGCAACTAGACCTAGAAACTCTTCCAAGCCAGTCCATTTTGTCTTTCCTGTTATTGAATAAACTCAATAGTGTTATCACTGTAAGAAAAATACAACTGCTTGCTATTAAGGAAAATGACGAAATTAAATCTACATTAGTTACTGGAGAGGTGGACACTTGTGTCTGAAATCAAATACTAGTAATTTCTAGTGAGAGGCAGGTGTTTACCATGAATTTACAAAAGATGTCTCCTTTCACGTCAATATAGCTTGCCTTTCTTCTTCTATCATGAGCTGCAGTGTTGGCTAGAGCTGAAAATGGGCAGTTGTCGGTGACAGATTTAAATTACTATTCCTTCTGTTTAGACATTAAGGGCTTTTGACATGATAGATTAAATCAACAGTGCTGTTCCTCTGATCAAAAATAAATGCAATAGCAAGAAAATCTGTACATCCTTGTTTCTGCATTATCACTCAAGGCCCATCTCACACTGTTTACTCATGCCCATTTAAATATTGAAAATCACACCCTCTTAAGCTGAAGGCATGTCTGCCTGCCTACAGTCTGCACCACACTTTATATGAGGAAACTGAGTATCCATGTAATTAAACATTATTCAGAGTCAGCTACAGAAGATAAAAGAGCCCATTCGAGGGTGTGGGAGGCAGGTACGCTTCAACTATTGCTGTGCATAGCAAGAAGCCTGCCTAGCAAGTGCTGCTTCATTTCTGGCGTTGGCTTCCTCTGTTGCCTTGGCTGTCGGAGTCCTAACCACTACCTCACTGCTTGGGTTAACCTTGACAAGTCTTCGGATTAAAAGGACTCTGACCTCTAGTATATCCCAGGGTACACAAGGAAACTCAGAAGAAAACCTACTCCTTTAAGTTTTTCTAGCTAGTTTTCAGGGGTTATTTGATGGTTTTATAACAGAAAACATATCATGCTGTTGCAAGTGTTGAGGATTGGCTTTGATGAGACAAGGACACTATAAATGGCATGTTCCTGAACCCCCATAACTCCATAGCAGTTGCTCTTGACCAAAATGGGTTTGTGACCCATATTTCATTGAGCCTCTTCTTTCAGGCAGCATTGTTAGATCCAGAAAACCATTTCATTCTGCAACAATTGTAACTGCAGGTAAATTTTGAAAATATTTCCAAAAGTGTGAAGGTCAAGAAGGTAATAGTTTGTGTGCGTAGTGTTAGTGTAGTAGGTAGTAGTGTGGTAGTTTATTACACAACAAATTGACTAACTTGGTGGACAAGAGTGGGGCAGTGGATATTATTTATCTTGATTTCAGCAAGGCTTTCAACACCATTTTTCATAACATCTTCATATGCAAACCAATAAAGTACAGGCTAGATACATGGGCAGTGAGATGGACTGAAAACTGGCTGAACTGCTGGGCTTGGAGGTTTGTCATCAGCAGCACAAAGTCCAACCAGAGACCAGTCATTATTGGTTCTTCTTTTATGTCACTTGGTTACAGGTAGCCACATCTTCATTTTTTCCAGTCCCAAAGTTTCTGTTCCTTCTCCTCCACACACTTTTCTATGGTGAATTAGAAATCAGCATCCTGTGTCCTTCCGGAAAAAAAAAAAAATTAAAAAGTCTGATACTGCGTGCTCTCTTACAGAACTGCAATAAAGCTAGAAATACACTCCCAATTCAACTGAGAGCAATTCGAATATAGCTGTGTAGAGCTAACTGGGCAGTAGACCATTTCTGCCTGAGGTCTTGCTGCCTCTCCAGAAGGACATGAGTCTCCCTTACTATCATACCTACCTGCCTTTGATACCCTAGAACATCTCTGATGGCATCGGATATCTGTGATTGAGCAGATGGATTTCTTCCTGGGTGCAGACCGTGACCGGAGTCAAGAGAGATATTCAGCTGAGCCAGTGCAGGGGTCTACCTAAGGGTGGGTTGTGCTGATTGGCAGGACTAGAGGGGTTAAACAGCTGCTCCCAAGCGAGATCTGGTGCCATGTGAAATGTCCTCAGGTGTCTGAGACACCTGCATAGACTGGCAGGTTTGTCACAGGACCTATGGAAGAACCGTGGTTCCCTAGAAGGGCAGCTGTAGCTCAGCTGGGATACTCTAGGACATCTCAGACATGTGTGGACAACTGGATCCTAATCCTGGTATTACTCTCAGAGAGACAATGCTATTAGAAACCACACGGTTGCACAATGAAGATGATCTTTCTTTTTCTCTATTGTAGCCCTTCTTCCACTAGTGGTGTCTCTACAGGTAATATTTGCATGAAAAGTGTCATCCTCCCTGGCATTTGCACAATCTTTGCTTTGGCTCTTCTCTTATGTCACTTGGTTACAGGTAGCTTTTTCTATTCCCCACCAGCTGGCTGGAGACCTTCTGGGAAAGAGAAGAGGGAACAAAGAGAAGAGCAAAGTTGTGTTATTTATGGTATAAATTGCTATGAATTATCAGATGAAAAAACATGCACTGTGGAAGAGCAGAAAGGCCTGGTGTTTGCTCACAAATGCCTCCTGACTGAGCACATGGATAATGAGTGTCACTGTGCTGCTAGCCACTCAAATGGAAACTGGGACTTAGGGTGGAAAGAAAAAGAAATAAAAAAAGAATTTAAGAAGTGTTGTCCCCCAAGTGAGGCACGTGGGGGAGCATGGATGCAGAGCCTTGCTCTGAGGTCAGAGTGCTCCTTTACAGCCTCCCCTGCCACAGTGTGGTTCAATCAAGTCATGCTTCTCAATGTCTTGGAGATTTGTACTTGTTTGCTTCTTTTTTGTCAGTTGCACACATTCAGAGAAGATGCATGCAAGTGATGTTCTGTTCTGTGCAATAGGCAGTAGGCAGGTAGTAAATGAAATCTCAAAGCCCAAACCATGAATGTACAAATCAGTGACCTCATGTCTTACCTCGTCCTTTCTAGCCATCTCTATTTCATCTGCAATGTATGATTTGCTACCTCTCATTTTCACTTCCAGGCTCTCTTGTCCTAACCTAACAAAATGAAAGCAACAGGTGCCTTTTAGTCTACTCAGGTGGTATCTAAAGCTGCATTTTAAAGAAAAAGACCCTAGATTTTGGTCAAAACTGCTATAATGATGATATTTTAATCTAAAAAATTGCCATCTGTGGTAATTTACTCTGTGCTTTGACGTTGTACTTTAGTTGTGAAACAGTTTACATCGTCAAATGCAAAATGTCGTTAAATACTTATCCTTTCCTTGGATTGTTTTTTTAACTTAATCTTGGTTTTAATTTAGATTCATTTTTGCATTGGTGTTTCGAAGTGCAAGATGCTTGGAGACCAGTTTTAGTACTATAGCTATAATTTATTCTGGATGCTATTATAGCCTCTCCATGTCAGAAACGTGGTTTCCAGAAAACACTTCAGGGCTTTACGTCTGCTGTGCAGATGGATGGCAGGCTTCATGCCTGCGCAAGAGTTACTGACACCCGTTAGATTCCACACAGTGCAGAAGATGTGCACTCACAATCACATCTCTGCTTGGGAGACCAGTAACAACCACAGGTCTTGCCGTTTACCATGGAAGTGGAAGACTTGTTTGTTTCTCCATTTTTGCAATTCACCTCATGGCTTCTATTGTTTCAAACCTTCCACATAAGCTGTACTCAAAACCTCAGAAAAAAACCACCTTGTTCACAACTCAAATAAAGGGATTTTTCTCTGAGGACTGTGCTCAAGTTATGGTAGAACTGAGGAAAAAAATGTATTGATATTTAACCTCTGGAGCCACTCAATGTTACTGCTGACCTTATCTCTTGCAGATTTGTGCTGTGCAAAACCCTACTGGCTACTTTTGTTCTTTGTTGGCATAAAAAAATGCTGCAGAGGTTTTTTACTTCCCTGTCATTTGTCATCTCCCTCCTCCTTTCCACCCCCTGAAATCCATCCTTTCCCTATCTGTCCAAACCAGTAAAATGTCTATTCATCTCCTTTCTCAAGGGCACTAGATTTTCAAATCAGCCTTTTCCTGCCTTCCTCTAGACCTGGACAAAAAGGAACATCTTAATTTAATGAAAAAAATTGAAATTTCAGCATTCATTTCATTCCACATTTGAATGAATGAATAAAAGATGTGGGTCTGAAAAAAACCAGAAGTGGCGCATTAAGCAGGCAATAGCCTTACTAGAAGCATGCCCACCTTCTCAGGAAAAGCCTGTACCTGCTTCACAGCATCAGATGCTCATTCTATAATAACAGAGCTGTTGGTTTGCTGGAAACTCTGGCTGGAGTTTGGGTATTTGTATGTGACTACAATTCTTCGTCTTCTATTATGTTTTTTTTTTTCAAACTGGATAGAGGAAGCTTAAGGACATCGGGTTTTGTGCCTTAAGTTAATTGGGATGAATATAGACAACATTAGATACATAGTTTGGGAAAGAGGCCAGTCTGCTTTGTGTTTGAGCAGTGCCTAACAACTTATTTAAGTCCTGTGCAAGACTGGAGGGAGGTTTGCAAGTGTTGTGGTAGCACAGATGACAGGAATACATACGAGCGCTAACATAAACATACCACATTTAGGTTTTGAGATCTCTTTTTGGGTTATATACAGCACGGTATCTAAGAAGGAATATTCATCTGTGACAATTTCAAAACATTTTATACTACTAAATTGCAAGATGATCTTCCTAACCTTTCATTACATGCTCTTCTATCCACACCCACAAGCACACTCTACTCCTCACGTGTCTAAATCACAATCCTTTGAATAGATTTGTGTTTTATATGTGATGTGATGTGATGTGATGCGTACACACAAACAATGTAATCTTTCCTTTCAATCTGAGTTCTCAAAACAGTTAGGTGTCTTATACTGAAAGCTCAAACTTGCTTTTAGTATACTGATCTGTACAAGCACTTCTGCTAATAGAAGATGAGTTAGTGATTTAGATTTATTTTCACATTTATCAGGTGGATTTTGTAAAGCCCTCTCTTCAGGAATTCTCTGCAAGTGCAGGTGCTTTTCCTAAGAAAAATTATAACAACTGCTTGTATCTCCATAAAAATGTTTTTGAATGCAGCTGAAACCACAGTGGCGTAAACCCTGACTATGAGTAATTAATCGCAAAATAACATGACTAGTGGCCTATCCAAGACTGCTTGCCAGCAAGCTCTCAGACAAGGGAGAAATATATCTATTTTTTTTCCTCGTACTGCGAGTCAGTGGTTCCATCACTCAAAACCAGAGTACACTTTTTATTTTCACACAAGGTTAGAGTTTACATGCTATAATGAGATTGTTGGAAAGAGTCCTGTTGACTTCAATGGAGTTTGGGTCAAGACCCTTGGCCTCAGACCAACATGGCATTTCAAGGAGACTTTTCTTATGTTCAGATACATATTGTACTTTAAAGTATTTATTACATTTAAGTTTCCGAAGGCTATTCAATGACTCATACTTATTTATGTTGCATTACTGCCTCAGAGTTCTTGTAAAGAAACAGATTTCGACTGATCAAGAAACTCTATATGTGTAGGACAAAAAGTTCTCACTGTATTGAAACTAAAGGCCAAGAACATATCCCACTAAATAACCCCATTGACTGACTGAATTCTTGAGTCTGTAACATTTTCTTCTGCCCAAGCATCTAAAAGATCTTGTTTCAGTTTCTGTGTAAGAGAAGGCTATCTATGATTTGGGAACGGTAGATAGCATCCATAACCCTGTGTTAATTTTTCCATATGGTCACATGCCGTAGAATAAGCCCACCAAAATGGCTCTCTCCACCTTGTGAAAGTGATGGATTTCATTAAAAATCAATGAAAGAAAATTTAAAATGTACATATTTACATTGATAATCCGCAAAAAGTAGCAAACCAGAATAGTTCATAAACCCTAAATCTCCTTGTAGTTCGATCAGCCCTACGTACTGGTAATTTGAGCTTGGTTTCATTTTTTTCAGTAGTTCAGTGGCATCAGATGACGCAGAAAGTGAGAGCAGAGAACAAACACATCTCTGCACTAGTCAAGAAGTAAAATCACTTAGGTAGCAGAGACTTGCCTCGCTTGTATTTTCAGTTTTTAAGCTCAAAACTGAGAAGCTCAGCCTTGTATTCTATTCAGCCGTGATCTGGAGAGCTGAAATCACCCCAAATCCGTAAGCGTGTAAATATATGTGAGGTGAGATACATCACCCAGTGCATTCACAGGGGGCTTAGTAGTATATCACATATGACACGATAGCACGTTTAGATCACTGCCACTGTTGCCATCTTGGCTATAAGGCAATAGCTTCCTAAATCACCTCTCACTGATGGTTTTACACATGCTTGTGCTCCTAGTCGGTCCTAGGGCAAAACCAAAATGGTGAGACTCTACATAAGGATATTTTTCAGCCAAGAAATGAGGATATTCACTCTAGCATTGATACACAAGAGTTCCTTTCGAGCCTCTCGTTAAGGGGTTTGAACATGCGCTCTCACCTACTTGTCTGACTTTGCTAAGCCAGCAGTGAGGCTTTTATCAACCTGTCCTATTCGTCATTACTCCACTCTCCTCTTCCATGGGATTTCAAGCATTTGATATTAAATTGCTATTAGATCAAAGAATGTAAATTGCCTTCACGTTTAATTTCTTCTTCAGATGTCCTATACGCTAATTCTACACTTCAACCAATGTGTTTTTTTGCAGAAGGGGAAAGTCACAGAGAGCTTCCTCTAGCAGAAAGCCAGACTACAAGAAGACACAGACAGCTTTACTGCAATGAGGTATGTGCTACTGGGAGATATCTCACTGGATGCAGAATCACATACACTAACAATCTGTCCTTGGCCCAATAAAATAAAATGTAATAACCTTGTTTGAAGGAATTCAGAGACACATCATTCTTAGACCATGATGTATCCTAATACTTAAGGCACATGAGAAATGAGTTTAAATCCCCTCTAGCAGAAGAGGAATCCTACCCATATTGACCAGAAATGCTGGATAAAATTTCTGCTACACTATGAAACAAAATCTAGAGGCAATGTAACTGTATCATGACTCTGTGAATGAGATTCAGTTGCCTCCACATAAGTTTCTGATGCTATATGAAATGCCCAGGGTTATTCTACATGCTTTCCAGGTGGTACTCCAGAAAGGTTCAGGTCTCCCAGAGATCCTTTGTCAGATTTGGTCCTATATGGATGTCTCAGATATCACCAGACATATAAAATGGCACTGGAGCCTGTGTTGAGACAATTGAAGAGTATCCTCTTGTCTTCTGAGATTGCACTGTTGTAGTTGTCTAATAACATGAGAGTTTTCATGTTATGAATATGAACAGATGTATGTTATTCATCAGGATGGGGAAGGAAAAAGCCTTGTCCCAAACCTTGGCATCCATTTCAGCAAGTTCCACTTGCAAGTATTTGACTTGGAGCTGAGAGTTTCATCAGGTGACAGGCTATGCAAACAGAAGCATAGATGCTGTGCAGTCTTCTGACGTATAAATCAAAGCAAGCTTGAACCCAACTCAAAACAACCCCCGGAGTGGCAGGTAAGATATTATTCTTATTGATGACTATTAATTTTAAACTATTGCATGGATTTAAAGGCAAATGATGCTTCGTTATACATACATCACATGCCCAGGCAAGCACACAAAAATGCACATCAGGGAGCTGTTATTGATGGGAAGGTTAAATTTAAGGTACAGCCTTATTCCTTCCAATGAAAAATGGTTTTTTTTTCCAGTGCCTGACTTCTTTTACTTTCTTACATTAACTTTTAAGGACAGTGGGCCTAATTCTAAGCACATTAAAGCAGGTGTAAATGAGAAATTATTTCACTTCATTTAATTTTGTTTCACTTTTACACATCAAAGCCAATATTTCTTCTGAGGGTCTTGCTGTCAGCTTCACATTCAATTGAACATGTGTAACCTTTGAAATATAGAGGAGTTGAACAAGGCTTTTAAGCAAATCCAGAAATTAGTGAAAGGGCCATTAGACTGTATCTGTATTCAGAAGTTTCTTTTTATTTTTTTATGAAGAGAAATTGTAAATTGCAAAAATTATTACAAGATGTTCACAGGCTTCTCTAGTCACAACATAATGAGTCATACACCAGCAACTCACTTGGTGTGTCGAAGTTAACTACCCTTCATTACTGTGGCACCGTTATTACATATCATTGTAACAGGACATCCAGATTGGCACCAGTATTTGCTACAGATAAGAATTTCAGTTAATCAGTTAGAGATGCTTCAAAGAGCATAATCGCTGCCCTCAGGTTACTTTAATCTCCACATCTTTGTGTGTATATGAAATACCTGTCTTCTTGCTTCTACTGTGTGAAATTTATAAGTTTTATATATATATATATACACGCTTTACATGTAAATGGCACTGGATTTAAATGTTTCTGAAATTCCATAACATTAAATGGAAGCACGTTCTCATCAGTCAATTAGTCCTTGAGCTGAATTCTCAGTTTCTCCACCATTATTTCCAGGGTAAATTAGCCCTTTGAGAAGAGGATGGGGAGAGGCACGGGCAGTGGCTCAGTACTGCCTGATTTCTTTTACATTCCCTGATGAAGTGAATGACACTGCAGTTGTGTCAGGCTGACAGCATCTAAGTGGTAACCAGATGGAGGGGAGGATATAAAAGCAGCATGGATTTGGCAGCTCCTGTTGGGGAGAAGCAACACGGACTAACAAGACTGAAAAGGGGCTGGTTCAAACTTTTTCAGCAGAAAACCTGGATGTTGCTGCCTTGGGTATGAGGGATAAATGAACTGTTTGATTTTGCCCCACTGCCAAAGACCATGAACCTGAGGTGCTCAGGGAGCATTTGAACCTTTGAGATGAACACCCATGGCTGAACTCTGCTCCTCTCTGCCCTTGTCCCCTCAGCTTGCATGGAGGGTCGGTACTGAGCCCCAGTAGCAGAAGTAAGACCCCCACCTGCAGAGGAAAGAGGAGAGGGAATCATAGAATCATAGAATGTGTTGGGTTGGAAGGGACCTTTAAAGATCACCTAATCCAACCCCCCCTGCAGTAAGCAGGGACATCTTCAACTAGATCAGGTTGCTCAGAGCCTCATCAAGCCTGGCCTTGAATGTCTCCAGGGATGGGGCCTCCACCACCTCTCTGGGCAACCTGTGCCAGTGTCTCACCACCCTCAGTGTAAAGAACTTCTTCCTAATGTCTAATCTAAACCTACTCTGCTCTAGTTTAAAGCCATTGTCCCCCATCCTATCGCTACATGCCCTTGCAAACAGCCCCTCCACAGCTTTCCTGCAGGCCCCCTTCAGGTACTGGAAGGCTGCTATGAGGTCTCCCTGGAGCCTTCTCTTCTCCAGGCTGAACAACCACAACTCTCTCAGCCTGTGCTCATAGCGTAGGTTCTCCAGTCCTCTGATCATCTCCGTGGCCCTCTGCTGGACCCAACAGGTTCCAACAGGTCCATATCCTTCTTGGGCTGAGGACTACAGAGCTGGACGCAGTACTCCAGGTGGGGTCGCAGGAGAGCAGAGCAGACGGGCAGAATCCCCTCTCTGGATCTGCTGACCACGGTTCTTTTGATGCAGCCCAGGATGCGATTGGCCTTCTGGGCTTCAAGGGCACATTGCTGGCTCATGTCCAGCTTTTCATCCACCAGTACCCACAAGTCCTTTTCTGCAGGGCTGCTCTCTATCACGTCATCCCCCAGCCTATATTGATAATGAGGGTTGTCCTGACCCAAGTGTAGGACCTTGCATTTGGCCTTGTTGGACTTCATAAGGTTTGCTTGGGCCCACCTCTGTAGCTCGTCCAGGTCCCTCTGGATGACATCCTGTCCCTCTGGCATGTCAACTGCACCACTCAGCTTGATGAAGCAAGCCAGGCTCCAGCACTCCCCTTCCCTAGGACTGCCATGGTGCCCATACAACCTCTCCCTCCATGCTGGGAGCAGAAGGGTGAGGGGCTAGGAGCACAGCACAGGGTCACACTGCATGTTAGCAATGACAACATGCTGGCTTCATCCCAGCACACTGAGTGTCTCTCAGGGCACAGTGCGGGGACTCTGCTCTGCTGGCGCTGGGGAGCGGTGACTGCCTGGGCATAGAGGCACACTGAATGCTAAGACATCCAGAAGCACCTCTTGTTCTCACTTACCTAACTTTCTCGCCATGGCCAGGCCTGGGTGTGAATGTGGATGGAAGAAAGAAAATGCCCAGTGAAGGAGGCGAAAGATTTTGGCATTGAGAAAGCAAGCTACATGGATGCTGGAACTCACTACGGACTGAAATACTGAGTCCAGGAAATGGAGATGGAAGACTGCAGTCCTGTTAACTGATACTAAAGCCTACTCAAATGAGAAACAGTGTTTGAAAAATGTGAGATATCATGATTTTATTTGATGTGAGGCAAAGGAAGGAGAGACAAGAACAAAATTTTTACAAACATTTCAGTACAGGATTTGTGATGGTGAAGCTCCAAGAGTGGGGAACAGATTGCTTGGTACTAATAACACACTCAGTTAAACACCAAAATACAATTGCATCGCCGAGATGTCTTGGTGTGGTATGTCCTAAATATGCTAGTCTTCCTTCATTGCACAATGGAGAAGTGAGAAGCATACGCAGGATTTAAGGCCGGTGTTTTGCTGACAATATAGCCTTACAGAAAGGTCCAAAAATAAGTGTAGAGAAATTTACTTTCCCTGTGTGTAATGGGTCACTATGGTAACTTGTTACTGACTTACTGCAGTAGTCCTCTGTTGTAGGAAAGCTAACAAGCTCACATTCGTTTGTGGCTATTGATATAAAAAGTATTCTTGAGACTGAGTCGGCCTAACCTGTTAGCAAGTTTTTACCAATGCAAAGCCTATTAATTTGTACATCTCCAGCTCTTCAGGCACAGGGAACTGCAAAAAGGTATTTATTGCTTTATCTGTCATATGGGTTTAGTGGGTGTTTTCATTGATGACTGTGCGTCAGTCATGTGCTGCGCTTGACTGCATACAGCAACTGTGTGCTGCCACACTGTGTGAATGTGGGTTTCAGAAAAACAGAGCAAATTTTAGGGAACCATATGAATAATCTTTTCTTGGACAGTTGGTAAGATGAATATATGTAAACACGAAAAATGTAACAATGGAACTAATTTTGTATCAAGTACCAAACTAATAACTCAGGTTTGGGACTTTGCTCTGCTGTATGCTTTCTCTGTATCTGAAGAGTTTAATGCAACATACATGCAGACATGTTAACAGTTTAGATTTTCAAGAAGTTTTCTGCCATTCTCCCATGAGGCATTTTGCTTGGAGGGATAATCTCTGGACACCCTCCTACAAGAAAGATATGGACGTGCTGGAACGTGTCCAGAGAAGGGCCACGAGGATGATCAGAGGGCTGGAGCACCTCTCCTATGAGGACAGACTGAGAGAGTTGGGGTTGTTCAGTCTGGAGAAAAGAAGGCGCTGAGAAGATCTTATAGTGGCCTACCAGTATCTTAAGGGGACCTACAAGAAAGCTGGGGAGGGACTTTTTAGGATGTCAGGTAATGGTAGGACTAGGGGGAATGGATTAAAACTAGAGATGGGATGATTCAGACTGGACGTTAGGAAGAATTTCTTCACCATGAGGATGGTGAGACACTGGAACAGGTTGCCCAGGGAGGTGGGGGAAGCCCCATCCCTGGAAGTTTTTAAGGCCAGGCTGGATGGGGCTTTGAGCAACCTGATCTAGTGGGAGATGTCCCTGCCCATGGCAGGGGGGTTGGAACTCGATGATCTTTAAGGTCCCTTCCAACCCTAACAATTCTATGATTTTGTGATCTCAGTATGGCATCATACAACAGACAAGAGATAAACAGCTTTTTCATGAAGCTGATTTTTGATTGCCTTTTTTCCATATATCTAAAATGAAAGCAAATTGACTGGAAAGTGTAAATCTGCTAATTGCCTCTCAATATATTATCTGTATTCTCAGAGCAAAACAAATATGTTTATTTTTAGTGAGAAATGTGAATGTAGGCTCATAACAGTGACAGCAAGTGGTAGGGTGTAGGTAGAGTCACAGGTCTCTTATAAACATCCTAAACTTCAGGCTGTGATCAGTCTTCTGTTGGGTCTGAGTACACAAAATTATCCTCAAAAATTACAGCAGATATGGCAGAGGAATTGAGAGATAACTTGAAAGCTCTTGAACCTGGGCTTTTGAACTTCCATTTGACCTCTCTGTCTTGGGATAAGCCAAAGTGCTGGCTGTGCAGCAGAGTGCCACATTCAAGTTAGTTTAAGTGGGCACACCTGCACAGCACAGCAGCACACACAGGTGCTGCCTCAGCTCCCAGACACACAACAGCAAGAGGACTTCTGTGGCCCCTATCTAATGGGTATTATACAGCTTCTAGCTGCAGAGCTGGATCATTCAGTGCTACCTTGGAGATCCCTCACGGTGGTCTCAGTGTGTCCAGTCCTGCCCATCTGAGTGAGGACCCAAGCCCTGCCTCTGGGACCTTCCTAGTGGAAGCTGCACCTAACCTTCCACAGACCAAAGAAGATTCAATTCACAAATCTTCCAGGAAAAAAACAACCAACCAAAAAAACAAACAACAACAACAAAATCCCAGTTCTCTGTCAGTTAGCACAGTATCTGTTCTGATTAGTACAGAAGCTCTCCTTGTTCAAGCTGAGATTTAATTCCCGTTCCATACTTGTTTTTATCTATTCAGTACCCTCCTTTCCATAGCTGGCCCATGAGGCCCATGGAGCTTCACTGTTCAATTGTCTTTAGGGTCCTTACACACATCTGCATAAGTATCTCAAGGGCATTCACTTCCAAGAGAGACTAGTGGAGTCATTTGTCTGCCACATTACACAGCAATAAATGCTGAAAAACCCAATTTAACATTATTTTGGCTGACCCTTAAATGCAGAGATTGCCTCTACTTTATAAGAGATGAAGAGTGAATTGTCTGAAATAAATGACTTGCAGGAAAAGGTTTGGAACAGATCAGACCACTTGTGTGGCAGTTTTCATCCTGAGGGATATGTGTCAGTTGTCTTATAGAAAATGTGCTTTTATAAAGCAAAAAATGTTTGGCACTAAGCCTCAAGTTACAAGCTCGGAGTTGAAAAAAATTCCAATAGCAGAAAAACATTAAAGCAAAATCTGTGAATTAATAACAGCAAGAAAAGAAGGCTATAGACCTAAAGCTTTCTCTTCTACCAGTGTGTTACAGAATACAATAATGGAAGACTGTTTAGACGCAGTTGGGGAAGACATTGTCATTGTCTTTTTATTCTGTGTTTGTGCATAACTGGCACAGTTGGGTTTAATCCATGGTATATTCTACTAGATTGTATCTAGACTCATCTGCTAGGAAGCCCGATGGGATCCTAGTCCTCTGATTTTTCTCGGTCAAGGAACTGGTACAGCTCATTTTAACATTCTTTTGGCCTGTTTGCCAGGACTTCTTTTTCCTGGAAATATAGGTGCAAGGAGGAGATGGTTGGAGAACAAAGATGGACAGACATGTGATTTGAGATTCGGATGAGCCCTGGACATGTCTTTGCACCATTTTGAGAAATAAGTTCCGGTTCGAATGAAATAGGCTCAGGCAGAATCCTCTGTGAAGCACATTTTTATTTACGTTCTTGCAAGAGCAGGTGACCTAGCAAGTAGGCACACCTTCAGTTCTTGAAACACACCTTCGTATTTCCTAATCCTGGCCAAATTTTTCCCTCCCCTGTTTCCCATTGGTTAGGTACTCCAGTGTTCACAGTCTGTCCAACGCACCTAAAATTCTTCCTGGATGTCTTGCCTCTGTTTACTTCTCTTTATGCTACACCTAAAGGGATTATCTGACTAGTTTATTTCTTTCCTTTTTGGTAAAAAATTGCTCAATGTCATTAGCCCTGGTTAAATGTTTGACTACCCTTCTAGACACTGATCCAGTATGAATCAGTTTGTCCTTTTGTCTGTGTGATAAGAGATGTTCTACAAGCCTTTGCTGGAGCCTCTTTGTCTTAGTCATTCCCTTATCATGTCACCTCTGATGGAAATGGCTTTTCTCCTCTGCAAAAGCAATACCTGCCTTTCTTACACCATGGATTAATCCTAATATACACATAGATCATACTTCAATACAGACTTCCACTGAACATGGGGTTAGAAAAGTTAGAAAGGCCAATAAATAGTGAAACTTTCAGAAATATAAAAAAACATACTCTGGAATGTCAGAAAATGCTAATCCATGGAAAAGGACAGAAGGTCAGGATGACACTTTGTCAGGGCTTATAAATTGTGTTCAAGGATAGGACATCGGTAGGGGACACATATTGCTACAGCAACATCAGACAAGTAAATCCCATGTGCCAGACTCAAAATCTGGAGACATCTGTAGCCCCTGTAGAGTGAAGGCAGGTGGTGGGTGTCATATGGCTTCTCAGAAGGAGTCTAGGGAGCCACGGCTTGGAAGAAGCATCTGTTGCATAGGTACAAAACTCTACTTACGGAGTAATTGTCAGTGGTACAATGTCAAATATAGCACAAGCAGTGGCCTGTCTTGGCCTGACTTGAATCTGGTACTATTTAATATTTAATTAATCTGGTATTATTTAGTATTTTCACTAACGGCCCGAATGATGAAAGATAATACATTTATTAAATCTAGAGATGGCACCAATCTGTGAGGGATAGTGTGTGTAGGGAAGGGCAGAACAGACTGCAATTTTAGTCTGTATCTCAGGAGTGACCACATGACCAACCCCGTCATCGTGCAGTGCCACTATCATACATGTGTGGAGAGTCTGAGGCAGGTTTCATCCGCTCACTAGCAGCAGCCGTGGCAGTAGGGAATATAGCTGGTTGGATGCTGACATGGTCATGGCTGCTGTAGCCCCTTACATCTTGGAAAGCCATGGGGATTTGCAAGGCAAGGGGCTTAGAGACAGCATATGCACTTAAGGTCACCCTGTAAAGGGCTTGGTCATCTGAAAGAGATTTAGAAAGAGATGTATAGTGTGCAAGTAAATCACAAACTGAGGTGTGCATATGAGGGCTTTGAGCTCAGGCACGACCTGCAAGGACTTCCACAGCATTCCAGTACTTCTGATTTTTTTTTTAAACTGTTTAACTCACTAAATTTTGCTGTAATTCACTTCAAGAACAGTGGAAAAAGAACTACCTGCCTGAGTTCTCTCTTATTTTTATGTCTCCTGGAAATGTCTAGAAAGCAATGAAATCAATGCTTTAATATGTGTGGAAATTTATGAAAACAACAGGATTTAATTTCCTAATATAATTGCTGAATTGATTTGTGCATGCAGCAAACTGCTCTGATTTTCTTAGTGGCAATAATAAAGTAGTGTCTGCAGTAATTTAGCAGGTGTTCGCAGCTATTCCAAGTGGATGTAAAAGGTTACCACTTTGATTTAAAAGGTTCATTCAAATCCTTCTTTCACTTTGCAGAAGTCTAATGGAAGATGAAAGGTTCAAGGTAATGAGAACAAAGCCCATTTGAATCCAGGATATAATTTCTTTCCAGAGAGTCTGAGGTTTTTTTCATGCCTTTAGGACATTCTGATAAAGGCTTTTTTTTTTTTTTCCCTCTCTCTCTTTTTCTTCCCCCCCCTCCCCCCATCTAACTTTGCTTACCTTGAAAATGAAGTTTACATTTATGGCTGTAGTATTTTTCAACTGTATTATATCTAAGTCCCATTTTTGTTCAAGAGAGTATATTAACTTCATCATGGAACAGGTGTTCTATCCCATTCTTCCATTACCATTTTTAACTAATTCTAACAGCAGGGCTATACCAGATTACTAAATGTAGGTGAATGAAGCTGTTAAGCTCCACATTTCTTGCTAGATTAAGACATACTTTTCCTGCATGCCTTATAACATGAAGCTGAGGGCACGATTCATGAAAATACAGTGAGTCCTACTGAAGGCGAATGAGAGGGTAAGTTAGATACTGACACCTCTCCACAGACTTGTCTGGGCTTTCTCTCTGATGAACAGTTAAAATCCTTGTGGTGAGAGCTGCGTGAAATGCTTCTGGCAACCCTCACCTTTCAGTTAAAGATTTTGTGACTTTTGTAAATTTTAGTCCGTGGTTATCACAGCAGAGAGGACTCCTCACATAGCTAATAGGCAGAAAATCTCCTTCAAACAACCGTCTCCCTCATCACAGCAGAAACATAAGCTATTTTATCTCTATTTCCGTGCCTGCAGGATAGAAAGAGGGAAATGCTGGCAGAGAAGGGTGTGATATGGGTTAGAAACTGCAAAAGGAGAAGAGCAATTACTAAGAAATCCTTGGAGCTGTGGATTTCTTTAGGGAAGGAAAGATTTTGGTTAAGAACACAGCCAGTCCTTAAGATTCCCCAAATTGGTTCCTAGGCCTGCTAAAGGTTTCTTGTATGATACTGGAAGAGACTCACGGGTCAAGACTGTATTTAGTTTCTTAATTTCTCATTCATTATGAGGACCTGCATTTCAAAGCAACCTTTGGAAGGGTCATTTATTCTTTGTCCTTAGTTTCCCACATCTGTCAAATTGGAGCAGCTAATCTTGCCTGCTTCCACAAGAAGGTTGTGCAGTTAATGGGTTGCATTTCTGTGAAGTGCTTAGATATGACAAGGAGAGTTATTACAGATAGGCAAAGAGAGTAAACACTGGAGTCGCTTCAGTCCACTAACTTCTAAATATGTCCCAGAGATCTTATTTTTGTGTACATTAAAGCTTTAGAAGTAAAATCTTCCTTTGTTTGCTGAGCACAGTATACGTGACAGAGATGTGAGCTCATGAAGTTCACTCTTCAAACACACAATTTGTTCTACTGAGTGTCTAATAATTTGTCCTCTGCAATCTTCTGAGGATTTCTCATTTTAAGAGTTAAATTGATTCAATCAAGTTTAAAGGAATAATGTATTTACTTCTGTTTCAAAGCAAGTTATTCCTCCTCCATTTTTTTTCTATCAGCTAAGACAGTAGACTACAGTCCTATTCTGTCATTTTACAGGGAATCAAACCCTGCTCTGTCTTCTGCTTTCTGTTCTGCCAACCTTTCAGGAATAAATAGTGGAGAAAAGGGCATATCAGGTGGTCACCATGGAGAGAACCACAAAAAGTGACTGAGGGCACTGTGTTTGTGGTCTGAAAAGGGCACAGATATGAGATTTCTGTGACAGCAGGCACAAAAAGGGAGTAATTAGTAATATGGGGAAAAAGATGGAAATTCAGGACTGGAGTAGGATGTCTGGGTCCTCCATATAGCCAAAGATCCTGGGCAGAATAACTCAGTTGTTACAAAAAAAAAATGGGGTTTGAAGGGGAAATCTATTTATGCTGATGGATGAAATAACTCCTACCAACAGTAGTAGGATCTGAGTATAAAGGTTTCATTCACAACTCCCTGGACTCCCAGATACCTTCCTTTAGAGTTACAAGTAAGACCAGAGAACTTGTAGAGATTCAATCATTAAAGGCATTGTTTCTGATGGAAAATTTAGTGAAATGTTCTTTGCTACACAACTTGATTAGATGAATTTCAGAAGAACAGCGTGCACCTGAAGAGTCTTTTTCAAAGTTGTAAGGCTTCACCTTTTGTGTGGACCTGTAATTCTTCAATTCATTTGCAATTCTGTTGGTTCATGTGGGATTTAACACATTTGCAGATCGTCACATTGCATTGCTGTTGGCCTCTCTGAGGACTGAAAAGGTTTCTTCAGTAATGAAGAATATCATTCCAGGAAGGAGAGGGTTGCTCTCAAATTAGTGGGGTTGCTTACTGTTTTTTCCCCAGGCTTCTTTGCTTTGAAAATGCCATGTAACATAATAAAACAAGATCAGACACAGCCATGAAACTGTCCTGCTAGTTTTAGCTTTTAGCCACGTGAGTAGGTTGCAGAGTCACAGGCTGATTTTCTTTATGTCTTTAGCTGAGCAGTAGATATGGTCAGGCCAAGTACATGATTTTGCTGAAACATTTAAGGTGATGTGTTTTTTTAGGCATTTTGAGTCTAACAATTTCTTCGCCCCTTATAAAATACTGTGTTGTTGCCGAGTCAGGCTTGTGTTTATTCACAAAAATTTTATCTTTGCAATGGAAACTTATTTGAACCTTTTAAACCACTTCCACGTTCAGTGGAACTTGGTCCCAATGATCCCCAAATTATGGAAGTAATCTTCACATGAAGTGTTTTATTTGTTTGGAAGCTTTTTTTTTTTTGCACCATAAACTGTTTAATTCCAGCAGGCAGCTTTCTGGAGTGTGACTTATCTTTCCAGAAACATCAGCTTGTCTAGAACAAAACAAATTTGTTGTAGAGAGGATATATTGCTACACTGAAATATAGGGCATGGAGCAAATGATCTTTCTTCTGATATGTCTCTTTATATAACCAGTGTTGTCATGACAACTGCAGAGCAGAGTTGCCTCTTCAGTAGCAGACGCATGACTAAGGGCCTTTGTCTTACTGATGAACATGTCCACGATCCTCAGTCTCTCAGCAACAGAAAACACAAATGCCATCCCACTCAATTTATTCCTACTCACAGAACTTGCTATGTAAATGGCACATTACTTATAAACTGGGCAAACTTCTGATTCTACCAGCACTTTGCACTTCACAGCCAAAGCAGCTTTGCAAACTACACGTGGGTGCAGAAACAGTGATGGAGGGAGGAGCAGAGGAGCTGCCTACAACCTTCTCCCTTGTATGATACAGCAAATGCCCCAATGTGCAGCTCTTACGGGGTGAGGGAACATACCATTCCTTTCGGTTCTCAACAGGTCTACTTTTAGTAGAGTCTAGTTTTAGGCAATACCTTACAGTGAGGACTTTAATTAAACAATAGACATACTAAGTAATAGAAATAAAAGTTTAGAGATTTAGGTTCTTCCCTCATCTCAAGGAACGAACTTATGCCTGATGTGCACTTACATTATTACTCTGTTGTGTCACTTTAAGGCTGAGGGCATATACCTTCCTCACTCTCACAACTACTATGATCAATATTTTATTGACGTCTGTGAGATGTTCCTCCCATGAAAAGAAGCAGAGAGTGGAATGAGCATTAGCCAGTGACAGAGAAGGAACAGCCTATGCTGCATTTAACTGAGCTACTGCGGTGTCTTGCTTTAGTGGACAGGGGTTAAAGGTAGTGTGCTTTGACATAGGGCTGGGAGAAATGGTGTGTTTATAAGCTCATGAGTTAATTACACTTCCAAAATTCTAGTGGATTCACGTTAGTAGCTACCCCTCTGGCTGAACTTGGCAGGGTCTCACAAATTCCCTTGGACATCCCTCCCTACATCAGGATAAGCAGTATATACATTGGATACAACTTAAAAGGTTAGGCGACATGGGTCAGAGAGAAAACAGGGAATAGATGAACATCACTACACACCTTCAAGAAAGTAAAAAGGTTAAATACCTCAAAAAGAGACCAGTAATCTTTGGGAGCTTTGTCTAATCTACCTCTGGCTATGTAAAAAGTCACAGAAGCCAAAAGCACAGGTGATGCAGCTGAGTAACCACTTTTTGCTGTTATTTTGTAATTGTCCAATCACGGAATCACGGAATTTTCAGAGTTGGAAGGCACCTCTAGAGATCATCTAGTCCAACTCCCCTGCTAAAGCAGGATTGCCTAGAGCACATTACTCAGGACTGCATCCAGGTGGGTCTTGAAAGTCTCCAGAGAAGGGGACTCCACAACCTCCCTGGGCAGCCTGTTCCAGTGCTCTGTCACCCTCACCATAAAGAAGTTTTTTCTCATATTTGATTGGAACTTCCTATGTTCCAGCTTGTGCCCATTACCCCTCGTCCTGTTACTGGGAACCACTGAAAAAAGTCTAGCTCCATCCTCCTTAAACCCTCCCTTTAGGTACTTGTAAATGTTACCAAGGTCTCCCCTCAGCCTTCTCTTCTCCAGGCTAAAGAGTCCCAGCTCTCTCAGCCTTTCCTCATAAGGGAGATGCTCCAATCCCTCAGTCATCTTTGCTGTCCTACACTGGACTCTCTCCAGTAGTTCCCTGTCTCTCTTGAACTGGAGAGCCCAGAACTAGACACAATATTCCAGTTGTGGCCTCACCAGTGCACAGTAGAGGGGGAGGATGACCTCCCTTGACCTGCTGGCCACACTCTTCCCTATGCAGCCCAGAATTCTGTTGGCCTTCTTGGCGACAAGGGCACATTGCTTGCTCATGGATAGTTTACTGTCTACCAAGACCCCCAGATCCTTTTCTTCAGAGCTGCTTTCCAGCAGGTCTACCCCTAACCTATACTGGTGCCTGACATTCTTCCTCCCCAGGTGCAGGACCCTACACTTGTCCTTGTTGAAGCTCATTAGGTTCTTCTCTGCCCAGCTCTCCAGCCTGTCTAGGTCATGCTGGATGGCAGCACGGCCCTCTGGGGTGTCAGCCACCCCACCCAGTTTGATATCATCAGCGAACTTGCTGAGGATATACTCTGTCCCCTCGTCCAGGTCATTGATGAATACCTTAAACAATACTGGTCCAAATATTGACCCCTGGGGCACACCACTGGTTACAGGCCTCCAACTCAACCCTGCTTCATTAATCACAACCCTCTGAGTCCTGTCACACAGCCAGCTCTCAACCCACCTCTCTGTCCCCTCGTCTAGTCCACACTTCCTCAGTTTCCTAAGGAGGATGTTATGAGAGACAGTGTCAAAAGCTTTGCTGCAGTCAAGGTAGATGACATCTGCTGCTCTGCCCTCATCCAGCCAACCAGCTATAACACCATAGAAGGCTATGAGATTGGTCAAGCATGATTTATCCTTGGTAAATCCATGTTGACCACTTCCATTGCAGTGCAATGTCCAGATCTGTCCTCACTGCCAAGAAACAGAGCTTGAAACAGGGAAATACCCTTCTGTTATATCCACTATGCAGGGAACAGAACTCAAATAGCCAAAGTGTATTACAGGGTTTCTTGACATTGTGTTTCCATCAAACAGAGCTCTATTAGTCTCTGGTGCATGGTCTGTTGTAGCAGGATGCAATGCTCTGTGTCCCTGTGTAATACAGGTGAAAACACATGCTCAGAAATGGGTTCCACTCAACTATCCCACAAAGCCTGTTTCACAGTTTCCTGCTAGCATGTTCAATATTGCAATATGACACTGATGATTACTAATCTTTTTGAATAGCAGCCTAGAAACTTTTAAAATGCGTAGTCACTGAGGACCCTCAACTGTCAAATGTCATTTCATGTGACTTCACTGTAGTTGTATTAGTTTGTACCTTTTACTGTTTCACGTTGCCTTGCTGTCGGTCTGCAACCAGTTTGCTACAGCTGTGCAGGCTGCTAACTTGGGAATTGCTGCACTGTAGTTCACGTGAGTATTGACTAACTCAGCTTTTGATTTTAGCAAGCATAGGTGCCTGCATCTGAGATGGTCACATTAGTCTCCTCTAACAATCGACAGAGAGAAACAGGCACCTCTTCCTTTCACAGACTGTAAAGGGAGCCAGGAGTGATTAGCTGTGTGTATCGGCACCACTTATATGAGCCTAACTCCACCCATGGCATTACATTACCATGAAGAAAAGCATCTGGGAAACATCTGCAAGAGCAGAAGCAGCAAAGTACTATGTCAGCCAAACTCTGTGTTCACCATTTGATAAAAAAGAACTCATTGCATTTTCACGTTTTCCACTTTAAAATAAAATAATAATAATAAAAAAAGAATCTCTGCCAAAGTAGCTATTTTATTCTGTATCATTTGGAATGGGTTCTGCATTTTCTTAATGCTTCCTCCATACTTTTCTGGCTGGAAAGCATTAGTTTAAGTAACCACGTGAAGTGCATAGCCGGGGCAGGTGTGCCAGGAACTGGAACCTTTCTGGGCTTGTCTGCCTACAAGGCCCATGTTTCGTCCCACGAGGGCCAGCTCTCATGAAAACTCATAACGGTGACACCTGAAGCATTGAAATCAAGAGCGGAGGTGCCTCTATTCTAAGCAGAGTTGCAGTTTTCCCCAGTTTACATGAATTTAATGAATCCTGAACTTTGTGTGAACTCTGCAGGGAAAAGTGCCAATGACAGCTTTGAGGATCCCACAGCACCTTAAGAATATTACATCCAGCAGGATGGAATACTTCTGAGATCATTTATATTGTCACGTTGGCTTATTTACCTGTCATAAACACTGAAAGGAAGTATTTCTAAGTTTAGATCTTTACAAAAAGCCTCCAGCATACCTCTTAGAAGTGTATGTAAATGAAGATGCATGGTTTGGATATGCTGTTTGATCACTCTGCAAAGAAAGGTAATGATGTCGTTCATCCACTTCTGGAAAGTAGTGGCAAACTTTTCAGGGTTTGAAAAGCCCCAGATTGTGGGTATGCATGTCAGATGTGCGGTCTTCTACAAAAAAAGGATTAGATGACTTCTTCACACTTTTCTGACTGGCCTGGCAAGGCCTCTAACGGGAGACAAAATGCCAAACACTGTCTGAGGATTCACTGGTTTTTACTCAAGCAACATCTTCTTAATCAGTCCTTTGCATTTTGTGCTTCTCTTCAGATTATTTCCATTTGTTGATCAACCACTGCTGCCCTTGATACTTTACGAATATACCACTGGGGAAACCATACATCAGACACACTCCGAATGTGTGAGATGGATCCGGGCAGCTACAGCCAGACAATGCCAGAGCGTATGGCCACCCCATGGTGATCAAATGTAATTAAAATTTTTCCTCTCCCGCTCTGTGTTTTCAGCTGTGGGGTGAGGGGCTGTTTGGGAGTACAGGGCTGGGATCACACTGTGCCAGGACGTTGCAAATGGTCCCTTTGCCTCCATGCTACTCCTGAGGCCAGAAGGCTGCTTCGGCAAGGCACATGCCAGCAGGGCACCAAAAGGCTCACGCAGCTGCTTTCTATTGGTATTATGCTGTAATAAGGGCCGGTGTGGACTCTTCGACCTACCCTGTCACCATGAGAAGGGAAAAAAAAAGGGAACTGGTCACTCTGGGCCTTGTTCCGGTTTGCTTTTTTCCCCTCAGATGACAAAGTGGCTGCATCGTGCTGCCTGGGGCCTGGCTTGCTGCACAGCCAGGCCAGGCCAGGCCAGGCCCTCCCTGGTACCCAGCAGGGAAACCCCCCAGGGAGGTTTTTTTTTTTTTCCACTTGCAAAACCAATTTGCAGAAAAAAGTGGCCGAGGGCAGTCAGGAGCCCACTTTCCACTCCAGGAGCCCAGCGGCCAGGCAGTGTCAGCATGCTCAGTCACCATGGACACGGCTGCTGGGCCGAGGCTCTGCCTTCTCCCTTCCCTCTCCCCTTCAGGGGACTTGAAACACAAAATACAGCTGTTAGAGGGGATCTGTCTGAAGAAAACTGCAGCATACACAGTCAAGAAGAGGCTCAAGGGAGAAGCTGTAATTGATTTCTTATTTAACCTGGTCTAATTACAGTGATTAGATGCGGCTGGATGCTGGTAAATGTTGTGAAAGGCAGCGGGGAGATGGTGCCTGGTGTTTGCTCAGGCTGAGGCAGGGCTGCTGGCACTCATGACAGAAGAAACTTTAACTGCATTTCCGTTGAAGCCACACCATATAAAGCAGTGCCTTGTAAGGCTCGCTGCCATATCTATATGCCATTGCCACATGGCCGTATCATTTACTGCCATATTTATATGGTCAGATCATGTTGAGAGCAGAATCTATTCATGTATTCATGTTTTCTTCCCCCTTAGTTTAGGAAACATGGTATTTTCTTTTAACTAGTCAGAAGACACAAGATATCTTGCTGTCAGTGTAAACTTACACAGGGACACTGCTCAGCACAAAGTACAGAAATGGCAGTTTCAAAGGCTGGGACTTGTTTTTCTTTTCATTTCTGAGATATGGGGGACTCTGGCTACCTCAGTTTACATGTCTAATTGTCTTCAAATTGATGGCTCATTTGTGTGGCCTGGTGGACGACTTAGCTCTCTGCAAAGCAAGAGAGAAAAGTTTCTGCCAAAGAAGCAGCTATAATTAGATATTTTCCCTATTCTATGTAGCTCCTTGATGAAAAATATCTGAAGCTATGGGCACGTGATTTCACGTGTAATTGGGATTGCAGGTATTGCTTGTGCAGTGTGATCACACGGAAAAAGACGTTTCAGTGTGCCAACACTGCCAGTATACAATTAACAGAACAAATTAGGTACGCAGGTTTGAAAGCAGAGCCAGTCAGGATAAAATCTGCTCTTACTATCTCCTCCCCTTCCCAACCACCTTCTCCTCCACGAATTTAATAAGAACCCCATTGGCATGGGAAACAGTGATGGGAGCAAAACTTGTAGCAAGGCTGGAATTTGTCATGGGATTTTATGGAAATCAATGGGCCCATATAAAAGGGAGGTTCAAGAAGCACCCACTTCGTCAATCTTTCCTCTGCCTGAATTGTCTGGGTTTTCTTTGTAAACTTACAAACAAGAAGTGTAAAATGCTCTGGCACCTACGGATAAACGACACTGCTGCGTCTCATCAGATGAGCCTTAGGAGGTCAGTTACATGGTGGGAGCTTAGTTGAGGAGTGTTTCCTGCCTTAATGGAAAACAGCTGCAGAGGCAAACCTGCCAAAGCTGAGTATGACAGCAGCAAATGTGCACTATAAGGCTAAATATTCACTTCTGGAGGAAGCCAACAAATAGAAAACCCCTTCCTTAAATGCCCCCACGGCCTCAAAGAAAATGGTGTAAACTCAAAAGCAGATGACTGAAGTTTCCAATCCCATCTCCTCCAACATGAGCCCAGTAGGGAGAAGACAATTTGGTTTCTCAGGTGTGAGGCTATGCGATATGGGGGAGTATTATCTACACTGCAGAAATACACACCGGGTGTAAACTCGCCCACCGAGCCACACATTGAGTAAGGCAGCTCTGTTACAGAAGCATTAACCTCAAGCAGAGTAACAGCAGGAAATACATGAGGTGATGTGATCAAAACTTAATCAGCTACAGCTATCACTCAGTGATCATCTGCCTGCTGTCTATGAGTACGCTTGTGCCAGCTGCAGCAGCTCAGGAGGAGCCTGGTAGCAGGAGTCACTCCACTGAGTTTGGCCAGTCTGCCTGGGTAGAAGTCACAGCTTGACAGTGGGAGATGTGGAAAGCTGGAGACAGCAGGGAAGGCCAGCTGGAGGAGCAAGCTATGCCTAGGAGCAACCCAGGGACACTGTTGGAGGGAACAGTAGGGTGAAAGAACACAAAAGTCTCTCCCCTTAATTTATTAGAAGACTTTTACAACTTTTAGTGCGTGACACAGACTGTCTTACTCAATAGCTATCCCATGGCTAAAGATACATATGGACTTTCTTGCCTTAAAACTAGTATCCTGACTTGATGAATATGGTCACACCATGTCTCACATAGTCATGTACTCATGTGCAGAGAGTGGCAGCTGTCCCCGCGCTCCCTTTCCTGCTGTGAGCAGCTACCCAGGGTGAGCTTGGTGGAGGCTAGGCCCCCCAGCGCACCCTGAAGCAGATGTGGAACTCACTTTGCTCTCAGCATCGCACCTCAGGGCAGTTCTGTAAGCAACAAAAAGCTGAACTTAAAGGACTTTTCTCACTTCCTTCTCCTGTAAGCATGGAGTAACTGTGTGACTAGAGAAACAGTCAATAAGAAACCCTTCTCGCTGTCTGCCAAGAGCAATGTCAGTGGGCGCCAATTTTCTTCTCTGTGAGGATTGTTAGTGCTGTCCACCCAAACTTGACACACCAGCAGCAATAGACTAAAAACATTTAAAATCTCTTCCAGTGTTGTAAGAATCACGGTGATCCTATGACAAAAGTCAATTGTACATAATGCCTTACACTGTGAAGTGTAAGATAGCACAATGGAAAATCACTGCTACTGCCAAAGGCCAACCCGACCCCTGGCTGGAAACAACTGACTTGTAATGTTAAGGGCTAAAGCTAAAATATTATTCTGTAGTAATTCCTCAGCGTATATCATGAAGTACAGTCAAGTACAGACAATTATCGCCTCAGCATAAGCTGTTTAGAAGTATCAGAAGCATATTACATAAACAGAGTAAGATTTGTTCTGGTGAACAGATCCATGAGAAACTTTTGCAAATTCATTCACAACACCCAGAGTTTTAAATTAGAAAATTCAGATAAATCAGTGCTTGCAATCTCCTGCTACAGTTGCCTGATACCTCGTACAAATTGTTATTGGCTTTCTTGTCTTGTTACAATATCTCATAATCTGTGTAATCTATATTAGCCCATAGGCTCCTTAGTGCAAAAGACTAACCTTCAGAAAGATACTGAGTCTGGAAGCATGCTTATTTTCATACATTGTCTTGTAGATGCCGTGGCAAATTCATAAGATCTCATCTCAAAGAGAACTCAAGTTTACTTCCAGTTATACAGATGTCTGCAGACCTATTGCCATAGAATTTGGTCCCCTTTAATTTAATTTGAAATAGTAGCATTCTCTGCAACTGGCAGGCATGCCTAGAAGCGGATGGTGTTTTTACAATGGTATTGTAAAGGAGTTTCTGAAAACAGATTGGAGTCAGTTAATGAAGGTTCTCAAACTAATTTTAAGCAAAGGAATAAATAATTTAGTTTGTTGTATGGATTGATCACCTCCTCTTGACAAGCGTGTCCTGTTTTCCCACTTTCTGATGGTTTTTACTCTGCAGTTGCAGACATTTAGGCCAGCTAGGCTGGTGCCCCAGAGCAAGAAAAATCAGCAATGCAATCAAGTATATACCAAGTGTAATTTTGTTTTATTGCTCACATCCTCCACTTCTGAAATAAAGGTGGTTCAACAGATGCTTGCAGAATGCAGCTCTGTCTCAAAAATGACCACAGGACAGAAACTGTCCTCATCTTCATTATCCTGGAACAGTCACAGTCTACACACAGGACACTGCATTAATAAAAAAAAATAAAAAATCCAGAACCTAAGCTACCAACACTGTTTAGCATATCTTTATACTTATGCCTAGACAAAGAAATTTGTAAACCCGTGATTACCAGTACTATTTGGTGTTACAGGCAATAACAATGTTCTTAATATTGTGCCTCTTGTCTGCTGCTGTGACTGTTTTCAACTGCAGTGCAACCAAACAGCAAGTTTGTGGGACTGACATTTGTGCAAAGAAATCCCTGTCCTCTCTTTTAAGAAAGTGATTCTGAGCTGATTTTGTTTTGCAGAGATGATAGACTTCTTTCTCCTCTTTTTTCTTCCTTTACAATTCAGTGGTGACAACTGAGGTTTGTCGAAAAAGGCAATATGTTTGCTTAGGTCAAGGCTAAGAGATGAATAGCAGAAGTACAACAATATTTTCCCAATTCCTTTCCCGAAACAAGAGATGACAATTTGTTCTCTGTGTTCTGGGTGACATAACTCAGCATTTGGGTGTGGCGCAAAAGATGCTGAGTGTGCACGAGCACTTGCAGACACCCCACTCTGCAGACTGACTGTAAATCTCCTACTTGAAGTTACTTCACACCTCCTCTGACAAACTGCCAGTGAAGTGAGTGAGAAAAGATTGGGGTACAGAGTTGAAGTGAGCTCTCGATTAGTCTGCATATTCCCTTTGCACTTTCAAGTGATACCTAAAAGAGAAAAAAGGCAGATAATGCTTCTCTGAACAGCGCTAACTGGCTGATGCACTGTGGTCTATGATTTCCCCGCTGACTTTGCAGCCCAGAGGAGGATCCAGTGCCCAGGGGAGCACTGGGCTTTCCTCTGAAATTGTAATGCTGGGGGATAGACTCTACCACCCTCCCTGACCTTCTTTTCATGAAGAATTCAGGTAAGGGAGGAAAATTTCCTTTCACTTTGGCTCTGTGGAAGCAGTTGGTCCTTTCTTACAGTCATCTTTCACTTTGTACAAAATGTTTGCTTCAACCAAGATATAAAGGATTATTCCTTGTGAAGTGAAATATCATGGAAACTCTTTTTATACATTTTGTTTGTTGGTGCTGGGACACAAACATGCAAAATGCCCAAACCTATATATTGTTGTTTGCATTTCTGCTTCATTATCAATGGAAACTGATTTTAATGCAGATAAAAAAGAGAGACAGCAAGTTCATAAGGCTGATATCCATGAGGATGAAGAAAAGCACACCCAGCCCTGCATGGGGTCAGGCTGCTCCTGCTCAAAGCCTACTCTGGCACATGCAGCTGGGTGACCCCAGGTCTGGCCTTGGTGGGCAGCCCCCTTGCTGTGCCCTGACAAGGCACATCCATGTTTATAATTATACAAGCAGCTTAGAGGATAATTGCCTCATGGTGTCAGATCCAACATCTTCAGTGCAATCAGGAGTCTCGTATGCACCCATCAGTCAGCATTGTCCTCCCAAAGTGAAGTTTTACTTGCAATTAGGTTCGGCCAATCTACAGGTACTGTTTCTGCAGTTTATTCAGTAAAAATCAGGAGCGGAAGCTGCATCACTGAAACTGAGTAGAAGTGCAAGAAAATGTTGCCGTGTGCCCATATCAGGAATTGGGTGGGTTTCTGTGTTACTTGGGGATAATGGGAATGCAAAATAAGCCTGTTTCATTCATGGTATGGTATAATATCCTCACTCTAGTTCCCCCAAAACTTCTGTTCCTTTCGCATCATTCAGAGAAAGACAGAGCAGCTGTCAAATCTAAACCAGCATAATTACAAAAACCAAACGCTAAATTAATATCTGGACAAAGCCCAAGTCCTTAAAGGTACTAAGGCACTTAATTCAGCATTTGAGCACTTACATTTCTGTAAAATTTATCATAAAGCTACGTATCAAATAGGTTTCAGGCTCCAGGATAGCTTTTCATTTCAGCTCCATGCTGCTCTTCTCTGGTATCTCAAAGCATCTTCTGTGTTAGAAACATTGATTTTTCTAGACAAAATGATGCAATTACTCAAATGTAGTACATTTGACTGTGAACCCAGCAATTTTAAGATTTGGCATTTCATTTGGTTCTGCTTATAATCCAAACTAGCCATGACTTCTTCAGTCCCTATGGCCCAAATCATCTTAAGGAAACCAAAGAAGTCATATTAGGTTATGAAGGATAATTATTCCAATTAGAAAATCAGGGGGCACTTCTTTGTTATCCCTTGATTGCCCACACAGGAAATCAAGCAGGGGTGGTGAATTGCATGCAGATGGATTGGAGAACAGTATGTATTCAAGTATGATCCCTATTTATGGTACAGTTTGAGCCATGGGCTATCAGTTATTTGGGAGACTGTGGAATGCTTTCGAATACAACTGTTAAAGACAGTATTGTCATAGTTAATGAGACTTCTGCAAATATAAGAATAAAATACTAAATAATGTATGTAAAAATGCATGGAGCTGATGAAATGATTCTGTGGAAGACATATTTTTACCTCGTTGCAATACAATGGCATTGTTGAACTGAAATGAGAAAACCAATGTATGCATTAAGCTTTTGACAAAACTTGATGTGTTTCCCTGAAATGTCTTTGTTCCAGCAAAATGGTGCCTTGTAATGAAAAAAATGTGCCATGAGATTTTCCCATCAATTCTCATTTCATGCTTCTAACTCTCCCATGCCTTTTTGAAAATTTCACTTATATTGTTCCATTGCAGAAACATTTCTTGTGCTCCAAAAGATATAGAGAAAGGACTGTCTCCTTTTTTATGAAGCAAATGCCTAAAATACCTTCTGAGGTTTAATTTAAGGAAGAACTCATGAGGAAGAACTCCATCATTATGCAGGTTGTGTATGTGCTGTGCAGTAATTAGCAACATGCCACATGAAGAATGTTTCCTAAGAAAAACAAAAGGCAAGTGACAAATTCTTGTGGGTTTTTTTCATAGTTCCTTGAAGAAGGAGGAATGTATTTGCTTACATGTCCAAGATACCCAAGTTGCCAATAATCATTTAAATCTTCAGTTGCTGAAATCTTCCCAGTCAAATATTCATGTCAGCCAGATTGACAGAGGCTTGAGCAAGCTTGTCTGCTGACTCTAGACCCTGAGTGGTACGACTCCCAAGTTTAATGGAGAGCCTCATATTTGTTTGCACCTCCTGCCCTGACTCAGGTGTTGTTTTGTACGGTCTGATGATTTTCATTATTGATTCTGATTCTGTCTTAATTAGTTTGCAATGGAAAAGAAGAATTTTGGGCAAAGAAAGTTTACTCTGTCTTTCTATTGAAATATTCTATAATGGCTACAGCGGTGCCTTTGGCAGGACATCTGTGGAAGGGGACTTTGGGATGGTGAAGCAGAATCTTAATGACATCATGAAAGGTGTTCTGAGCCCTCCTGAAGCATAGCAAAAGTCATGCAATTTAGCATCCAAGCTCCTTTGCAACTTTTGTGCTGGTAGAGACTGGAAAATAACTTAAGTTCCCTAAAGTTAACTCTGGGCTTGTGGCCAAAAGGTAAAGAGTAGTAAAGTCTTTGAAAGCACAAAGAGTAGCTCAAATCAAGAGCCAGATCTTCAGCTGGTGTAAACAAGAATGCAACGATGGAGTTTGATGGGCTGGCTTTGTAGTCTGATGTAATTCTCTTTTCATAGCTGCTTTTTGTTCTGAAATGATCTGCTTAAAATTGTTGAACAGCACACAATAAGGATCCGAAACTCCATCAGTAGTCGACTAATTCTTAATTCTGGCATGTAAGGTGTGGTTACTCATGTGTACAGTCATCTGCCCAGCATTTAATCACAAAAGCAAACTGTGACCTGTGTTTATAACCATTTTCCTGTGCAAAATACCAAAAGTCTGTTTTTGACAGCGAGCTAATAAAGTTACCTGTAAGCAAGAACAGTGCACTCTAAATAATTTTATTGAAAATTACATTACAAATTAAGGGTATTTTAAAGGCATAAACCCTAGACTTTTTCATTATTGTGTTTATTCCCATACCTGCCTTTCTGATTCTCTCCCTTTTCTTCAGTGCAGAAATAGCTTTGAGTTTCCCAGTTCTTTAAGGCAGTGTCAGTGCCAGCAGCCCAGTACTCACGAGCTGCAAAATAATGGACTGGTCTGTTCATGCAGCAGGGAGAAAAATGTCTATCTTGACAGATATTCTAGTTCTAAGCTTTCAGAGAGATAAGGAAGAATGGAAATACTATTCCCTCTTCTCCTCTGCTTGGTGAAGTAGCTGGATACCAAACAATTCATCAGTTCTGGAATTCTTTTCCTCCAGATAGGCCACCTGGCTGCCTTACAAAGATCCTGTTATATTTTAATGTAAATTAGAACAAGTTGAGAACCTTTAAATATGTAACCCAGTGCTGTTGAATACTTCAATGTTAGTACACTAAGTAAGTTTAGAAGCGACGGAGATCTTTGAGATGAAAATTACTGGCTCCTGATTCTGTGTCATTTTTTAAAACTGGGGTTGACACCAACAAGATATGTGACTCTTGATGGAGATGATCCATCTTCCAAATAATCTTTCTAGATTCATTTTTTCCTGTAAGTTTAGGACAAATTTAGGTTAATTGGATTTTCAAATGTGCTTAAATATGAAAGTTATTTTTCTGCTTCAGAGGCACTTTTACAGTTCATTTTAATTAGGATACATGCTATTATTCTGTGTTTCAGGTAAAAAGTTAAAAAACACATTTTAAAACAAATTCCATAAACCTGAAGCCCTCAGCACTCTGCAGTGCATGCAGGACTTCACACCAGTTTATAAAAAAGGCAGTAAATATTCAGAGCTGTGTCAGGATTTGGCTGATGTCATTATCTCTATCTGGAAGTGATGGAGAGACTGTGCCTGGATATCGTTCAGGCTTCAACTGTGTCACCTAATTTTAAGAGAAGAAGTAGCACCTCATCTAATTGCCTCGGTAAGCAGTAGCTGGCATGACAGCCAGACCCCGTTCAGAGATGGTATAACTTGATTCTCTTCTACATGTGCTTCACGTCAACATCTTTATAACTGATCTCAAGGCAAGAGTAAGGGAGCAGAGAATATAAGCAGCCTCCTGACGCACAGCAGGGAACCTTAACTGCTATGGAAACCAGAGTAGCTTAGCAAAAGGAAAATTTACTGGTTAGGTTTCTACAATCTGCTTGACATTTTACAGGTGTATGGGGAAAAGAAGTAGTTAAAAACCACTGAAGCATCACCACATCTTCTTCTGCATTTATCTGTTGACAGCCTAGTTAGGAATAGGTTTGCACACAATAAAATGACCTTGACACTGGGTTCTTGGTGGTGTTTGGTGCAGCAACATTGCTGTGTCAGGCATTGTCCAGGCCTGGGTCCCACCCCCCATTATCTTACAAACCAAATAAACTTTGCCTAACATTTGCTAAAAAAAAATATGAAATAATAATTATTAGTGCTTTAAGGAAAAAATAGTGAGCTTTGTTACTGCATTTAGCATTTGGCTGTGCTTTAACTTCATCTGGGAGTGTTACTTTGAAGAAAGAACTATTTCTGCCTTTTCTCCACAGATAAAACTGAGAAGCACCAGCCATCTGGAAAGAAACTTCATTTTCATGACTTCCAGAGCAGAATTGCAGAAGTTCTTGGATAACCTTCAGAGAAACACTGACTCTCTTGTATGCTGGTCTGAAGCACATCTCCGAACTCTGAGGTTTGTCACCAGTGTTTGGCAGGATGGATTATTTGTGGACTAGTTATTACATTATTCACCTCTCTGCACCACAGCAGCCTCCATCCCTTTACAATGATGTAATGTGAAAATGTGCTGTCATGTTTGTCATAACATAAATAGATTTATAAAGAAAATAATTCCAGTTGTTGGGAAAGACTTAAATACCTGTGCTCATGCTCATCATAAGTGATCAGTTTTGTTTTTCTGCCCTTCTTGTTTGTGCACAATTCTGAAAGAGACCTGCCCAATAATATGCAGTACTTGCCATCTTAAATGCCAAATTCAAAAGATACAGGACACCCAGACATGCTTCCTATGTAGTATTACACACACTGCTTTCTCTTAACATTTATTAAAATCAGAGCAGAATACCTCACAGAAAATGTCATGAGGAAAAGAAAAATTAATAACTACCTATGGAATCAACATGAAGTACCAAAAAGATTAATTTTCACTTGCATGGGCAATACAAATAAATCGTTCATACTGTGAGCCTGACCCAATCTGTACACAGCGTGAGAGAGAATGGGCAATTCTATATAACAAATGAAGCTGCTGGTAGGTGGGGAGGAAGCTGTATGAGGCATTTCAGCCAGCTAGGGCTCAATTCAGGTGCATAAACACAAGAACCTAATACTATTTAAGTTACCTTATGATATCCTGGTCATGCTCAATTTTAGGTAAGTGTCTTTTAGCTATCTAGAATTAGGTAAAAAGTTTTCTATATCTATAAAACCCAGGAAGCTGAGGCCATGTGAACTTCTGATAAAATCACATGTATCTGTGATAGCTTATGGAAAGAGGGGAACACTTGTGCAAAATATCGCCAAATCTCATGAATTTCCAAGCTAGATAGCATCAAATTCTCAAATAATTTGATGTGGCAGATTATCTTTACTAATTTTTCATATTTCTGTCTAGACATTGCTACTTAAATTATAGTGCCCTCAAAACCTAGAGGGTCGATGGATATTGCTTGGCTATGTTCCTTCTATTTGCACAGCTAGCGTTAAATGAATTATTTTTAGGCTCCTGCTTCTCAAAAATGAGGTGTTCAGCTGTTCCTGAACGTCTGTAGTTTTCTACTCACTGATCAGCCAAACACTGACCAGCCAAGTCAGACTCCACCATAGTCTTTGAAGATGGGCTTTAACCTTACTTCCATTCTACAGAGAGTTAAAAACAGAGACATAATAGACAATAATAACCTGAGAAGTTTGATCTTCAAACTTGAGACATGTCCCCTGTGAATGCCCTTTTCTCCAACAGACCTCTGCTCTGAAGCCCAGGAATCTTCTGGCTACAGTGAAGCTTCTGCAACATGGTTTCTACTGGCCATTTTGCAGATGGGTGTTGTCTCATTTACTCATGCATCCAGCCTGCCTGTTGGTCCTCCCTTGCACAGCGCTAGCACTGTGAGCTCTCTGAGGCAGAGGCCGTTATTTTTGTTCTGTGATCCTCCAGCGAGCAGCACAATGGGACTCTGGTTCATGGCTGAGGCCCCAGGGGACACAGTACTCCAAGCAATAATATAGACAATATGGATCACATGTTCAAAAGAGCGGAATAACCAAGAGCACATTGCAGACCCCTGTGCCAAGGCCTGAACTTTGTCCACTCATCTGTCTACTTTTCTTAGTGACGTGTTTGCTGTAATATGTAGGTTAGTTTTGATACAGAACTTCCTGGATGCTACTGATGGCATATTTAGTTCCCTGATGATTATTTTTTATGTTGTCCTTAACCAGGCTTTGGTGATTTTCACCTAACTGTGATTAAACATCATTCTCTGAAAAGGAGCCAGCCTACTGAGCCTCAAAAGGTTTTTGTTTCTCTAGGACTAGACACTGTCATAAGCTTAAGGGAATTTAGCTGTCAAATATGGTTCATGAGACAGACACGGATTCAGAAGCAACTCCCATTGTCTGGACTGCTATGCTTCTTGTTAAGGGCCAGCTGCCCAGTATTATTTGATTTAGATCTTTATAAAGTACCAATATTTATGGGGTTGGTTTGTTTGCTTGCTTTATGAGTTACCCAACAATACTGACTTCGTGATTAACTTAGAACAAGTTGCAGCACAGCCTTGATGGGTCAGACGAAAGACCATGACATAGTATCTTCTTTGAAGTTTGCATATACATGGATTTCTACCATCTTGTCACCAGCCCAGCCATCAGTCCTGGGTCCAACCCAGATCCCAGGGACAGTGTTGCAGGATGTTGCATGCGATTTGTCCCTCTCTGGGCTGCTTGCACACCACCTCCTAAGTCATTCAGTTGCTTAAAACAACTTCTCACTCAGCAACAAAGACAAGACAAGCACTTAGATACATAGGCACACAATAGAAAGACAGATGATTTCCTGTGCCACTGTAAAAATATGAAAGTTAGACTCATTTCCCAAGTGTCACTGTAGTTAATAGGGACAAGTGATCAGGAGTATGACTATATGGTCATATGAGGAATAAGACATACAAGGAACCTCCTTTGTGCCCTTATCTATGATAGTAAGCCGGATGCTAAATTACTATGCAAATATCTGAGAAAGTGCATAAGCTTATCTTTATCTTCCTCTCTGATATGCCAGGCAGGAGGCAATTTAGGAAGGCCCTCTTTGTTCTTTAGTGATAAGGCACTTCCTGACATATAGCCAAGACTGAAACGAGAGTTGGGTGTCGAGTACCTTTGTGTCTGACACAGAAGCCCCTTCACTGAAACTTCTTGAAACTACGGCATCAAAACTACCGAACCATAACAAAGCAAGCTACTTTGACAAAGCTCTGCAGTACAGACATGGACTTGAAAGCACCAGATTGTTTGTCTCAGAGGCAGGCGCGCACTCAGGATATACTTACATGATACATGCTCTAGGTAACCCTGCTCTGTCAGGGGGGTTGGACTAGATGATCTCCAGAGGTCCCTTCCAACCCTATGGTTCTATGGTTCTATGCCAGGTAGGTATGAGCCAACCTTGCCTGGGATGAAGCGTGACCAAGAGCTATACTGCTTTGATTAGTATGGTGCTAAGCCCAGGTCTGTGAGGCTTAATGAGAAGCATAAGACATTGTCATAGGCCCAGTCCTAAAAAAGTATCTTGGCACAGCACTTCTCTTGGAGTATGGACAGAGCTTCCTCACGTTTGCTTGTGATTCACATGTGCCAAGTGGACACCTGCAGATGGACTGACCTTTGAGACAATGTGACAAACTGATGTTTGCGGGCTCATTTCCCATACGTCCCAAATATTTGCCTTGCAAGACAAATGACTGGTTTTTGTCTGCAGTGCTCCACTGTGCTTTGCAATACCCATGTTGAGCAGCAGGGCCGTAACTGTCAAGACTGAAAAAAGAATTTTAACCTCCCATTTCCACCATGAAAATTCATTAGAAAACAGCATGCAAATTACGGAAGGTAAATTTGAAAATTTCGCAGTAAGTGTGAAAAGCAGTGAGTTTCAAGACCCTGTTCTGCCTTCTTTCTTCACTCATAAATACTTGAAATTAAATGGGTGTACTGTCTTAGGTGAGGATGGTGCTTAAAACTTTGAGAGCTATATGCAGAAGTAATTCCCCAAGCTCTCTCTGTTGCCTGTATGGAAAGAACGACTCCTGGGTTAAAGGGGTATAGAGAGTACCTACAGTTAGATGTATTCTCTTGTTCTTGGGTACAATCACCTGCTGGCTATTGAGGGAACCTAAGGAAACTAGACCTTCTGGCTAAAGTCAGTCTCTGTGAATAATCTCCTACGCCTGCTCAGTCACTCTAATGAGGCAGGTAAGCCATGTACTCTTCATTTAGATCTTGCTTCTCGTCCTTGGTGGGTTAGAAAGCAGTGGGTTTATTAGTGTGGTTTTGAGTTCCCTGTAACTCCTTCTCCTGCTTATTAACTTTTACTAACTGTACTCTTACATGGGCAACACTGTGCTTGAGCTTTACAGTATCAAACTCCAGGAGCAACAGTGCTTAAAATCTTGTTTAAGTGTTTAAGTCTGAGCCAACTTGCTAGAATATGAATCCCATTGAGAAGCTGCTACTTAGCAAGTTTATGAGACATTGTGGCTTTAAATATTAAGGACATGAAGGCAAAAAAAACCCCATAACGCAATTGTCAACAGGCCCTGGAGAAACTTGACAATACCATCCTTGTCCTGTTAATGAACCATTCTTCACTCTCCTTCTCATCATTACAGAATGAATAATTGAGGGCAGCAGATAATTCTTACCAGAGCTTTCCTGCCATGAGTTTCAAATTAATAGTTTATGCTAAAGAACAAGCTAAGGGAAGCCATTCGTAGGCTGTGTTGTAGTGGGACTTGTGGATATAAACCTTGTGCCTAGTTAATCAACTTGCTATGCATCATACTCCTACCACCTGTACTACTGAGGCTAGGCTTAACAAGACCTCTCTGTGTAGAGTATGACCTTCATGTCCTCTCTCAAGAAAGGGCAAAGAAATAAGCAAACCAAGAAGGTCCAGTGAGATTACAGACCCATGTGAGATTTACCTCTCTCGTGTATCAATGCACACACCTCAGTAGAGAGTGGTGTGGCATGACATGTTCTCTATCACTCTGCTCGGTTCTCTTCACGGTATCTCTAGGGGGTCCCCAAATGACTATTGTCTTACTATTAACTAGATTTTCTTTTATAAATTTATCTTCCTTCTGCGTAATAGGACATTTTCAGTGATCATTTTCTGTGCCAAAGTCTGAAGAATTATTGCTGTGTATTCTTGATCGAAATATAAGTTTATATCCTGCTAGTGTTTAAGCAATGACATAAATAAAATTAGTAATATTATGCACATATAAAAACTTTGCAGTTTTGGGACCATAATTTTCATTTGTCTTTTCCATGCAGGGTATTTCATATTTAAAATCTAACAGAGCTCTGAATATAAAAGTGCAGGATGAGATTTTCAAAAATGCATGGAACAGCATGAAAGAATTCAGAGGTGTTTTGCTGAGTATGTTGAATTGCAGATTTGTCACAGGTCTCAAATAAAGAGAGGCACTCAATTTTACTGCTCTGCGAGCAAACCAGAACCCTGTTTAGTTATGTGAAATAAAAGTCTCCTAACTTAAGCCATCTAAACCAGCTTTAGAGTTAATCAAATTAGGCACATAGCATGCGCTAAAGGCACCAAGCAGCCAGTCAAGAAAATGCAGTAATCCATGAAGAATGATGGGGACCTCTAAAGGGTGATTCATCTCACCTTAGCATTAGGAGTGGGAGACTAATGCATATAGGATGAATCATCTTTTACAAAGATCTGTTACGGAAAGCTGAGAAGTTCAAACTATACACAGTTGGTATTAGGTGAAATGAAACACTGTTCATCCAGAGCTCCTGGGATGAGGTTCCTGCCTCATCCCTTTCTCATGCAAAGGCTGTATGCCTTGCCGGGATTGACACTGAGCTAACAGTCAACAGCACTGAGCTAACAGTGCTTGCGAGGGGAAAGGAAAGGGGAGGCAGAGCTGCCCCACTCCTTATTCTTGGCCAGGTACTACCACGGATCCTAAGTTAAATCCCTGGACTGACAGTGGATAGAAACTTCATGTCATGAGTTTGTCTATCATTACTAATGCTTCTGGGCAGTTAGGTCTTTAAAACAGAAATGTAAATTATCCCTTCTGTTTTTCTTCAGATATATCTTCACAGCATACTGGGGGTTTGAATTTTTATTCCTCACCCACACAAGCTTACACCTAGTCAACAATACTCTCATTTTGTTGTTTTCTGCCCAACATTTTAGGTTTTGGTTTCCTTTATATTATTCTTAGTACAGCTGGTACTGTACTGCTCTTATTTGAAGTTAATTCCATTAACTGTTTGCTCTCTTTTGCAGACTATTAAGAAACAAAACACATCTTTGGCATACTCTTATGATTGCTTCCTTCAACTTGATGTTTGATCGTACGTGGTTACTCTGTATGGAACCTAGCACAGTTTCCCATGAATGTGTTAAGTCCATTGGAAAATACATCTTCAAATAGGATGTTGAAAGCCTCTTTATCAAATTAAAATCTAAATAAATCATACAGACTTTATTCTGCATATTCACTCTGTTCTTTTGGCTAATCATGTATGACCGAATTCAGCCTATCATACTTCATTGTGGAGTAATAAGGTACCAACATGTATTCAAGAACCAGTTAATTTAATTTGTAACTGTTGAAAAATCAATTCTGCTCAGTAAAAGTGCAGATCAAGTTGATTACAAGGTTGCAGAGGCAATGGCTATATGTTGTGATGGTTACAGCAGTTACAGACAAAGTCAATGTGTCACTCGTGTGCCTGAAGTGACATGAATGTAACAAAGCTATACACACCTCAAACAGAATGCCTCTCAAAGAAGTGACAGCAGTTAGATTTAGTGTGAATCTTCCATCTTTAGGACATCTGTGAATGGCACTGGTATGTGTTAAAGACATTTATTTTAACATGAAAGCTCCTTTTTTGTTTCTGGTGTGGTTAAATATGCTAAGTGATAGGAGCTGGTTCCCAGATAGTCAACTCACCAAGACCAAAAGGGGACAGTTCTCTTTGCAGTGGGTTGCAGGAGTGGAAAATGCACCTCTCCCTGACCAAAACCCCAGACATGTCTAAAATAGGCAATTCAGACTTCTGACCCCTCCTCAAAGAACCTCTGCACCACTGAAATCTAGAAATAAAATGCCTATTTTCATTAATTTTTATTTTTGACTTCATGGCAAGGGATTCAGAAGTGAAGGAAGCAGAGAAAACACAAAAAACACTCTTCCTTTCTTAACTGAAAGGCAAGTGTCATTGCAAAACTAACGTACACAGCTCCCACCCTACAACCTGTGGCTGAAGCACCCAGGAGGTGTACTGGGGCGGGGGGGGGGGGGGGGTGCGAATTTGTGACCTGAGCTGTAATGGTTCAATACAAATGCCATGGGGCTATTCGTCAACCTGTCTTGCTCTTAGAGAGACTGCAAACATCCAGGTTCTGTTACAGGGCAGACAGAGCTGCAGAGAGAGAGAGAGAGTCGCCTTGACACATCAGCCATGGGGATGGTGGCTTCATCAAGCCATCACTGCCAGGGAGCACATTGCAGGAGGTATATTGGCAATAACTTTTACAACTCAACAGCAGTTGCCATCAGTCTAAATGAGAATCAAAAAAAGGGGAAGCTAGCAGCACAGAAAACAGAGACCATCTTTTTAGACCTTTGCAGGTGTACAAAGATTCGTATTTTGCAGGTGCATGAACTTTGAAGGATGCCTTTATGTATGGGTAGATACTTAGCTTACAGGGAAAACATGATATTAGGGAATGAAATTGGCAGCAGAAGTGTGAATATTCCTACTCTTTGTGTCTATGCTAATGATCCAGCAATATCCTTGTTGCTGTACAAAAGAAAAACCAAACAAAAGAAAAAATGCAGTTCTTTTTCCAGCTACCACATCCAGCTTTACAGCACAGCAGCCCAAACAAAACAGTGTGAAGGAAGTGATGGATTTGTCTTACAGCACCTGGTACCCTGCAGTCACTGGCAGTGAACAGAGCAAAGTCCAAAATAGCCTACCTCATTTCACTGAACAATTAACTTACCTTTACAGCAATGGAAGATAACAGACCAGCTCTCAAAGGCTAGTTACCGGACCAGCTAAAGTGCTTTGGCTCACCTCAAAAAAACCCATGTTTGTAGAGCTGTACACATAAAGCTCAATAACACAGGACATTCAGCAAGATTTGGTGGGTGGAAAAATAGAGTTCTTCCAGGAATATGAATAAATCCGTATTTATTAGGTATAAACATGCCTGCATTCAATTGCTGGAGGCCCACTGTCTTTCTGCCTAACAAGATGTTCTTTCATAGTGATACAAACATCACTAGCAACGGTATTTTTGATACTGAAGAACAAAGCAATAGATTAGCTTTTTGTAAGGTTATAAGCACACCTAGTTATGAAACTACTTCTTGTGAACAGAAGACTCAGCCTTTCCATTTATTAAAAGCTAATTTCAGTGCTGGCAATTGCAGACATGTACAAATTATTTTAGGAATCCAACAAAGGTATGTTGCATTTTTTTAATGATAAAACGAACCCTGCCCAGCAGGGCTGCATGTAGAATATAGGCTTCTTTTTAGCATTCATCTGCTTTATAAGAACCCTCAGTTGCATGCAAGATGCAATTTAGGACTACATTTTCTTTACAAAACCAGAGATCCATAATAGAGATGAAAATAAAACAAGTTCCTTTGTCACTGCCAGTTTAAATTAGCCTGTTACTCCTGGTGTGATTAAAGCAGAATAATCAACCTAAGGTAATAAAAAATAAAAAGCTGATGTGTTCTTTATAAAATCATTAATCATTTTACTACATATCATAGCTATCCCTCTGTGTTACTGCAAGGGAAGCTTCTGATCAAGACATAATTTTTGGTAAAAATCCTTAGTAGAGACCTGTCCAATGTAATACTACTGCAATAGAACTTAGAATTTAATAATACTGTAACAATAATTATAACAGTAATATAACAATAATTACAACAATGCTTATCCCCTTGAGGGTCAGTTTAGGCATCCACTTCAGTGTTTTCTGGGTTTCAGTATTTGACAAAGTGATCTAAAAGCAAGCTTGTATAGTGGGTTCAGAATCTGACCGCAGAGAATGACAGCAGCAAAATTCAGGCATATTCCCTGGTTAAACAGGCAGATTTAAAAATTACTTCAGAATAGCTCATCTCACCTCAGAGGAAAACTTTCACATATTAAAATTTAATTCTGTTCCTATGAAGGCCAAAGGGATCTAGCTCATTTAAGAGGGAGAGGCATCAGGGCCTGCCTGTGTAACCTTTTACTGTGAAATAAGAAGTCTTCTGCGCCAAGCTAAATGTTGTTGAAGCTGCTTAGTGTAAGAGCTGCCTTTCACTCAAGATAAGTGTAAAGGGGACACTCAATGGCTCTGTGCAACCAGGTAGCAGAAATGACAGGAAACCTGTCACAAGTGCTGGCTTGCACGCCGCGAAGCCTCAGAACAAGATGAATCATGCAGTGGCGGAGAAGGGTAAGACAAATGCAGACATGTAAGAACTGATTGCTGGAACTGTGATTGCCTACCATCTGTGATAGAAAAAGGGAAGAGCGCTTGCCACTGAGGGAAATGGTCACAAAAAAAAAAAGCACAGGGTGCGTTATCAGAAGTGTTAGCAGTGGGGGCTGGGAAGGAGCTAAGGGATAATTTCTGTGGGAGGCTGGGCGCAGGAACTTGGCACCCGATTGCTGCCGTGGCCAGAGAAAACAAGGCCCGGCACTTTTTTAGCAGCTAAATGTCTTTGATCACATCAGCAATGCTTAAATCCACTGTCAGCCTTTCTTCCTCATGGGAAGAACTCCCCACTGAGCTTCAGCCTGTTAACTAAGGTCAGAAAGGATACAGAACAGTTAACAAGGCTTTTTTTTTTTTTTTTTTTTTAAATTGTACTGTTGTGGGATCCAAAATAGCAGCTCTGAACCCAATGTTTTTAAGATAACTCACTTTAATTTCTCAACCTATCCTTTACCCTGTTATCTTTCTATGCAGTCTATTAGTGAGTTTTCCTGGAGGATTTGGTTTAGTGTGTTTGCATACAAAACAATGAGCTTGTTCCATCTCTGTCTGAAACAGCCACAGCTCGGTCTGTTTTGTTTTGTTGCGGAGTGAAACCTCATGGGTTCATGTCTGACAGAAAAAACAATCATTCTCTTAGAGCTACCTATGGCTTTTGCCTCTCTGGAGGCATCTGGCTTCCTCCACTCCCATTCTCAGCTGCTCCTATCTGACAAGCCATGCACTGGCAAAGATTTCATTTGGCAATATGTGCTGTGGCTGGAGATTCATTTAATCCATATCTCTATTTTTAAATTGTATTTAAGTTGGTAGTGGAATGGTACCAATCGATGGCAAAAATGGATGTATTTCTGAAGTAACCTAGACATCCCTGCAAAGACAGAGTGCTCTATTAGGATAAGAGAACTATAAATACAAGATAATGAGATATTCTGATTTCACAATGTAGCACATTAATTGTATGAGCTTCACTTAAGGAACACAAGCCAAAATAAAAGGAGTCCAAAAGAAAAGCAATATATATGTAGAAGTATGGCTGAAATGTTCTTAAACTCTACTTTGGCAAAAGAAGTGAACATATTTTCCAAGCTGAACTGAGACGAATGTCAAGAAGGTGAGTGAGCAATCCGAGAATGAATGAAGGAATGCAGATGAACAATGCAAGACTAATCCATTAATTCTTATCCTCTTTCTCTGGTTAGATTCATCCTCTGCAGTGAAAGCCATAAATTCCAGATTGTGATTGACTAAAAAAGGGCACTGCTTTTAAATCTAAGGTCCTCATCAAGAGTATTGAATACGTGAAGTTTTTTCACATGTAAAGATCAAGTTGCCAGGTGTCGAGTTATAGCAAAAATGTCTTCTTCCTTCCGTAAGCAATTTAAGGTTTGATGCATTAGGCCTTTCATTATATGGATCACTGAAAGAGAACAATCATTAAAAATGTAAATCCTATGTTCTTGAAATATGACCTCTGCTTTCTTTGATTATCCACTGAAGTCCATACTGTGTCTTGAAGCACTAACAAAGCCTATCTTTCACCATCAAGCTAATTGCAGTAGTGGTGAGCTGTATTACTGCTAAATCCCAGACTTGGTGTATCTGAGTGTTTCCAGGAGAAGCATAATCCAGGCAGAGTCTACCTTTCTCCTGCCAGTCCAGTTGAAGAGGTTTCAGCTCTTCCCTGTCTCGGGTGGTGAGAAGACATGCATCTGTTCCAGTTACCCAAGTTCCTCACAAGTATAACTACCGATAGTAAGTTTAATGGTTTTTTTTATGATACCAACCTTTTTTTATCTAAAATGATCTTTCCTCTGCAGAAGTGCTGTGTCTTTCAGTGGGACAGTTTGCAGTTTGATTTATTTCTGAGGCTAAATAAGAACATCAAAATCTGATGCTAAACATGACTAACTTGTTTAAGCATATGTAGTCCTTTCACGTAATTAAGATCTTCAGTGTCTCTGGGGAACTTTTCTCCATGCATTTCCTCCACCAGGTCTCTTACAGCACAAGTGCCTTCCTATTACAAACTTTCTGTGTGTCTACAACCAGATAAGGACATGATGGTGAGGTTTGTCTCACAACTGCTGATGTTTGCAATGTGGATACCTACTGCTAATGTGGTCACCACCTCAAGACCATGGTTCCTCACATCCTGAAGCAGATGTCACATCTGTCAGGATCACTCCTAAAAGTGTCTGCTCCTCTCTGCTTGCCATGGAGGAGCCCCACAGTGACTAGCCCAGATGTAAATGACTTGTCTGTAACTGCTTGAAGTTTTTTGAGACAACTTCCAGCATCTCTTTCACATAAAGACCACTGCTAAATAAGAAAGGTGGTAGTGGACCTACACTTTAATAGGAATAAGACAGTATGGTGTTAACCTTATTTTACCGTACTTTTTAAAGTGAAGCCTAGCATGAGAGCATGAATTTCTACTCACATGATATAAATAACTCAGCCTTACAGATACACTATGTGGGTAGAGAGTTTAATGATTAGTGATGTTTGCACCAGGAGACACCGAGATGCTGGCTGGCTATGCCCTTGTCAGTGCTAGAGCCAGAAGCATGAGGGGGCACAGTAATAAGATGCTCACCAGTGAAGAATCATGGATGTGAATTTAAGTTAATACTGTCTGCAGAAACCTCACAAATGTCTGTGCCTGGGAAATGAAGGGAAGCGGAGGGAGGTATATCAGAGAAGGATAGTTATAGTACCATCAATTATCTCCTTTAAATCAGTCCAAAGAAAAATACCAGTACTTGCTCTTCGGCATCTTTCACATGTCTGATCCGTGAACATTGAATGGCATTATTTCTATTACCATAGGAGAGGAAAAGAATTGAAAAAAGTTGTCTTTTATCTCAATTAAATGTGTTATTTGTGCCAGTCTAACAGGTGATCAATGCTAATGTACATTTAGAGGATACTGCTATCATTAAGCTTATAGCAGCCTGCGAAAGGGCGTGCGCATGACTGGAATTCATATTATGCTGTTCTTTGAAGTTTTTCTGATACCAAGGATCTCTTTTTCACCAGCTCTAATCAATACTTCAAATTCTGACAATAAAATCAGTCCCTGGACTGAATAGCATACTGAATGAGAGAATCTGCAGTGTGCTAGCATGGAGAAAAACAGCAAAAACAGAAGCCTGCCCTTCTTAATACTGCCTTCCTTTTTCTTATATTATTGCTATAAATTACCTCAAAAAAAGACTGCTTCCTCTCAGGATATATTCTGTCTACTCTCATAAAAGCACCTATGTATTTCTTCATCCTGGAGCCTTAAGGACTTCATTTGATATAAAAGCAATCAAGGGAACAGAGTCAATGTGGTCAAATATAAATACTATGCTTACAAGTCTGCTGCACTGTTATCTTGGGTGCCAAGAGGAATGTGTTGCCATGAAAACAAATACGCATGTAAGCTGTCCTTGCTGTGCCACACTGCTGTTCAGAAACCTACCCAAGAGTTACACGCTCCCACTATTGTGTTTCTTCTCCTACCTTCCTTGTGGTGCAGTGGTGTCCCAGCCCCTCTCTGCTTCTGATGAAAGGTCTGGGTATTTACGTACATTCTGAACGCAAGCCCAGCTGATTGTGGCAGCGTGCTTTTTTTTTTTTTTTCAGCAGAAATGCACATACTTATTAACGCTACTGATGGACTTCCTTAGGAGTAAAAGCACTTACTGATTCATGGGAGTTGCAGCCCTGGGACACTTGACTGGCTGTGCTGGGACATCATCCCCATACACCCCACATAAAGTCATCCTCCTGGCAGGGCCTCATAGTGTGATAAGCCTGGGAGGGATGTGTGAAAACCAGCACCTCTGGATGAGGGGGAGAGTCTCATATACCATGGATCCTCACAGAGGTGGCAGCTGCGTTGTGAGGCAAAGGGAAGGACACAGTGCTGAGAAGCAGCTGCATAGGAGCATTGAGCAGAAAAAATTGTGTGACCCCCTAATTGTCTGTCTCTTATCAGCAGCACCAAAGATGTGATTTCTTCCAAAGGACAGAAGTGGCTGAGCTCAGGCACTTGGTTGTTAACAGCCTGTGAACAGCAATCATGTCTTGTTCAGTCTCTCACAGGCTTATGGCAAGCCCCTGGGGGAGGACAGGGTGTGGGTGGGAGGCAGATAGGCAAGGGTGAGCAGTGAGCTAGGAAAACACCAAATAACAATTGGTCCTGTGAAAAGAACGGGTATTTTTTACTTCTTATTTTTCATAGGTTTTGGACATCCAGGGTTTTGTAGTTGCTGGTTTTCATACTTTGTCTCCCTTAGGGTGGTAAAGTTTACATTGCTTTCTCCCAGAGTCATCCCACCATCCCAGGCATGATGTCACATGAGACAACATTATCAGGCTTTCCCAGTAGCTAAACAGGAGCCTGGAATCATGCAAAGAGCTCCTGAGGAGACAGCCAGGGAATGCCTGAGTTTAGGTTTCTTTCCCCTTCCCCCTGGGCTGCAACACCGTCTGGCATGTCTATACCAACAACCTGCACTCTGCTGTGTGGAAAGTCATACAACAGCCTCAGGGATTTTTTCTGAGACTCCCAAATACCCTTGTGTTCCCCACCTTCCCTTGACATCAGTGTTTGCTGAGCGGCCCTGGAGAAGTAAGCCTTACAGTTTTCTCTAGATGCCAGAGCCGAAACAACCTCTATGTGTGTGCTAGTGCTTTGAGAACTGCAGGTTTTGTCTTGGTTAAAGTCAACAAAGCAAAACTGAAGAGACCTAACTTTATGTTTATACCATTCATAGTGCCAGAAGACTTCATTCTTGAGTCACATCCTTGTGTGCTTCCATTGTACAACAACTATATATCAGTAAGCGAGCTCTGATCATTGGCATCCAAGGTACCTGGGTATACTCAAACCACCTTTCATCTTAAAAGCAGATTTGACCCACTGCTATGAAAAAAACATATGCCCCTGTGTTGTCCTTTTTGCTTCTTCTCTTCATGCGGTGATGCCAATGTTAAAATTAAAAATGAACAAATATCATGCAGACTATACAATCCTTCTGGCAAAGTGCCAGTCTTCGGCATGCAAATGAGAAATTGGCCTGGGAAGCATTTCAGTATGGATCTTACAAGACGTCTGCAGCTGTTTTAATGAGGCTGATATTTTAAATAACCATTTGGAAAAAAAAAGAAACAGTGGATGCTATCATCATCTTTATATAGCTCTCGCTCATCATAAAATTTCTGAAATTAAAACAGTCTTGTCAGAAAGCTGTTATGAGGTCTTTAATGCTCTTGACTCTTTAACAGTGCTTCTTCCATTAAAGGGGAGGATAGGGATGAACCTGTCATGGATTCTTCACAGAATATATAATGAGAACTACTAAAATGTTCTGGTTCTTGGGAGGTTACCAGGCTCCTAATTACTGTGTGCGGTTAATTTTTGTTCAATCCTAATATTTTATTTTATTTTAGTCCTAATATAATCCTTACATTTTATTTGTTTAAAGGTGAGAGAGTATATCACAGTAGTAAGCTGGTATGAGCTACATTTCCTTCCTGTGTGCTTGTGTTTATGTTTTAAAGACTTACTTACCAAAGTGGAGTCCCTGCTTAGCATCAAGTGATTTACTGTCTCCTCTATGACTTTGAAATGACAAATTTAAGATTTTAAAGCTGTTTAATAACCAGTCTACTGCTTTTGTGTGAGCACACCCTATAGGGACTGCAGAGAGCCTGTAGATAAAGCTGAATTTCACAGGATGATAGGAAGACACTGCCCTAAAATGCCACTTGACAGATGAGCGCATACACAGGAACTGCTCGTACTCATGTTCTCAACTTTTCCAGCCCTGATTTCGGTTATACAGTTAGAATGCCTCCCTGGCGTGCAGATTTGGCTGCTCAGCTGACAGGGCAGGATTCAGCTCCAAGTTTGGACACTGAAGTGGAGGTGCTTTATCACAGCTTACAGGTGCCTCTGGGGAGATGCAGGGGGTGAGATAGGTGCCCTCAGCTGCATCGGTCGAGGGTCAGCAGGATCCCCCTCCCCTGCAGCTCCCGTTTCAGAAGGGCACACAACCGTGCCGCACCTGCCAGCCCATGGGGATACACCATGGCATCACAAGTACCCCTGCACACCTGTGAGTGGGCACCAAACCGAACCCCTAGGTAATGCACCCAGGGGATTCAGGAGGGTCATTCAGCTACTGAGGCGTAGGGGAGTGATTCACTTGCCCCCACATAGGTGTCTAGTGCTGTTTGAGGTGCCCTAGATTGTTTGAAATGCCCTCAGTTGACTTCTTAGGCATAGCACAGGGCCAAGAGGGTGACCCCGCATGTTTGATCCAGCAGCTACGCCAGGCAGGATACCCGGAGGACCCTGCAGAGTGCTAGGTGCCAACATCTGGGCAGCTGAACCAAAGCTGGGTGTGAGCTGAAGAGCTTGACAGGCTCCAGCTGACAACACTGCCTGTAAGAGGAGCTGAAACACCAGACTCGCATATGGACACCTAAATTCAGGTGTCAGAATGATTCCAGCCTAAGGTAATCTGTTGTACCCCACTGCTGGTACCTGGGTGGTACCTCTGAGCTCTTCTTTCCTGGTTATAGCTCTACTGATGTCTCCTTGAATTCAGGTAGCAGCACCTGTTAGTGGGGTTAAATTCAAAGTTGACAGGCAGAAGAGGGTATAAATTGATTCAATTGAGGTGGCAAGTGGCTTAAGGGAGGTTTGTATTTTGGCAAAATAGATTCCTTTTGGTCCAGCTCTGAATGTAACTCAAGTTGTACATTTTCTTCACCTATCTCTTCTTATTTATATATCTCCAGATAATGCGCGATTATCCTTACTCTCTCACCAGTGTAAATGACGGGCATCTCCAGGGAAAACTGTGAAGTTATGTTGGTATATAGTAGTATAAGTGGGAGGAAAAAAAACAACAACCAAAACCCAAATATCTGCAATATGTACTCTTTTATGTTCTTTAATTTGGACTTTTCAATATAGCTGGAAAAGCAAGACGTAGTTGGTTTAAAGACTTGCAGTATTTTAAAGTGCTATTCCTAACAGATTTGATTCAGGCTTAAATCTAAAGTGTTCAGTAATTAGGGTGAATTACTGAGGTTTAGACTAAGGGATAACTGAATATAGAAAAAAACTTCTCCCTGCTATGTTTTGAATTGAAACCAGAGGCAAAAGTGCTGCTTTTTAAAGTGTGCATAGCTTGATCTATAGTTTGCACTTGGGCAAACACCTGGGAAAATGAGTACCTTCCTCTCTGATGTACGGTGGAATTCATCCAAAGAACAAGATCCCTAAAGCTGATACAAATTGGCATAAAGCCTCTGCATATCATCACCTCCAGATCTAACTGACAATATCATATCTATAAACACTGTTGTGAAGTAGCTTTTAGATAATCTGACTCCCCTGATACATTCACAGTTTATGCTTATTAATTCATTAGGATGACACCCATTAACATAAAACTTTAGAGAAATCCTTTTTTTCTGGAAGAAATTAATGTTTTCTGGTATGAATAAGACACCCTTACCAACAGCTGAAATGCAATTTATCTGTGGAAACCCAGTGCAGGCACTGAATGCCTCATCCATGGATTCTGAAGTGAGGAGTGATGCCTTCTTTGGTTGCATGCACGTGAGCATTGAAGGTCTAGGGGGACAAATCATGGATCACCCAAACTACAATTAGACCATGACACAATCCAATAACCCCCCTCTGCTATAAAACACAAGAGAAGTAAAAGCGACCACAAATCTCAAGAAGCTCAGTTATGTGAAAAATGAGTCCAACATCAAGGCTGGTCTATGGGTCTCCCAGGCTCGAATTCTCCTGGGGCTCAGATTTTTTCTTACCAACATTACAGGGCAGTGAGTCAGACACGCTGTGTTATAGCTTTGGTTCTTAAGATCATCTGTAATACTTACGAGGTGTTTCATAAAGAAACAAGGACACATGAGCAACCAAATGGTCTTGTTTTCAATCAAAGCATAACTGAACTTTTGAACTGAGAACACGTTTTTCTGATTGAGTCTTTCCTCCTAGAATGTAAGAAAAAAAAATTGTCAAAAGCACAGCCTATAAAAGTGCAATCCCTTTTCATTTAAATATCTGATTAGCAGAAGTTTCAATAAGACTAGAGATAACTAAGTATAAAAAAGGATTCTTTAAGGTACCAGTTTGTCCTTTATGAATTTCTTTTTCTTCATAGCCACTTTCAATTAAAAAAGAATTCTAATTTTCTTTCCACTTTATTATGAAAAATGATTTCATATAATACAATGAGGTATATAGAAAGACCTTACCTCTACACTTCTGTGGGCATCTTTTGAGAGTACTGAATATTTAAAAAGTCTTATAAATGGAAGCAGGATACATATGGCAAGATAATAAATATTCATAAAAGTATGGATAGGCTGATTCTCTGACTCATTTTTACAATTGCAGCGCTGTAGGAAACAAATATCCTGCTCCTCCGTTCAGGTGCTGGATAACACATTGATCTGCCTGCCAGTTCAATCCAGGCACCTTCTATAAGAATATTCTTTTCTTATTGCATCTCATAAACAGCAATGTCTTTTAGCCTGTTACTTTTTGAATATTAAGCTGTAAAGTTTCAGATTCCTTGGTTGGATGTGTCTGTATGCGTAATATACAACTTGGAAGGGATATTCTTTGCAGATTTCTTGAAGAGTGTAGGGCATTAAAATGTATCAATTTTCCACAGCTGGCAGAAAAAAAGAAACTCCATGTTGAGTGTCAGGTGGTCCATGTGAAATTAATCATTTCTCACTCAGTTCATTTCCCACTCTACTGTACACAAACTCCACCTTGGCATTAATTGCCACACTTGTTTAAAATCTCAGTTCCACAAATAGGCACTTTCTTTAAATATGCACTCAAGTTTCCATTAAGGCAGCTCGCGAGCTGGCCCAGGGAGGCTCCTGCGGGGTGGGAGGCTCCTGCGGAGTGGGAGGCTGCCTCTGCAGAAGGAGGCTTGTAGTCTAAACCTCGCCATAAGAAAAGTGGTCTCCTTCACCCAGAGAGCAGCAGAGTGCAGAGCACGCTCCCTGAGCAGAGACTGCGTCTGCCCATTCTTGGGATGCAGAAGGATGCTCTACCACCTGCTCACACCATGGTGTCTCAAGTTAAAGCGGAATAATTATGTTGTTGCTGTTTTTGCTAGATTTGCTTCTGAAAAGTCCATTCAAAATTAGTACTGGAGCCACAGGCTTAACTAAGCAGAAACTGAGTTATGGGGAAAGGTTCCCTACTCATCTCAATTTTTCCTTACGAAGGCTTGAATTACAGCAAAGGAGAAAGACAAGTCATAATTGCTATCCTGCAACAGGGCCATGGGGGAGTGCTTTGGAATCATCCTCTCCTCTCCTTAAACATGCCTTCATCTCATATTTTATGTACTTTACTCATTTTCTACTACTTTCCAACCTGCATTTGACAAATTCATTAGGCTGTCTAATTCTTATTGGCTGTTCATGCCATTCATTTACATTTACATCAAACCTGTGTCCATCCTAATGGTTTTATCATCATGTTTGTGTTGTTATTACAACCTAATATTGCTTTTGCTTATTAGTGAGAAAATGGGAGTTTTAATTTAATAGATTGTTATGCCTTTGCTTTTCTAATGCAAAACCACAGTATAGGTGCTTCTGAGTAACAACTCATTGTTACATACTTTTCATGCTCATAATTCTTTTGCCGATACTAGGAATATATTTTCAGCCTAAATTTTCCCTGCATATATTTTGGCAACAGTATTGAGCCCTGAAGGTGCATAGCCCTCTACTATTAACATTTAAGGACCAGGGAATAATTATGGTTATCTTTTATTGTAATTCAATTACTGTTAACTGGATGCTTGCTATCACCTTCTTAATCATAATGAGTATGATAGATTTCCAATGCATTATATAATCAAAATAGGCATGAAAAATGAATTAAGAAATGTTGCCATAAAGTCTTTTTAGTTATTACATGCACACTCTGAAGTGACATAGTTAAACTACTTCTCAGTTGAATAGATATTTTGAAGATGAATAAGCAGCCTGTTTGAAAAGAAATGACATTCCAGGTATCACTTTTCATGGCTCCTTCTTAGGAAATTTTGTCACTAGCATCAGCTAATTTTCTATCATTCCTCTCATTGCCATGGGTTAGGGGGCTTAAATTAGTTGGAATTTGTCATTTGTATGCACTGGTTCAGACTTAGCTCCTTTCTCTTTCAAACTGAAGGAAAGCTGTATGCTTTGATCATACCACCGGAAGATGATGCTCATCATCTCTCTTCCCATACTTTTCCCATTATTTTCAACATGGGAAGTATAACATCATGGAAATCAAACCTTCCATTCCCCTTCTGGCTACTTTCCAAATATGGGAGACAAAAAAGGTACCCTTTTTTAATCTAGTTTTGAATATGAGATAGAAAAGAGAGAGGTAAATATGTATATACATGCATTCATATTTCTACCCTTAAGAGTGAAAGTTCTACAGAACCCCCATCATTTTCCTTTATGCTTGTTAACATCTTTCTCTCACTTCTGTGTGGATGAATAGCACCTTATTTTGAACCAGTCTAATAGAGTAGAAAGACTTTGGCAGATATCCAGTATGGACCCTTGTCCTTTTCTCTTCAGCTTCGCTGCAGGGGAATGGCTCTCAACAGCAAGCGAAAGCTACTAATGGATGGCAGGAAAAGGGCAGAAATGTTTTAGTGTCTTCTTTTTTTCCACTCTTCACCAGAAAATGTGGCTGTAACTGGATTACTAAGTGAATCCACACCAGCATCAAAAGGACAAGAATGCAGGTTAGAATACAAAAGGAAAGGTTTAGGAAAGACAGAGTAACTGTATTTTTTTTTCAGCCCAGCTGGGCCTGATGAAAATGGTTGTAAGATATTTAAAGAACAGGCTGAAATAATGTCAGAACAATCAGAGGTGACGTTTCAGAAGGTGGAAGATGAATGATTATAGCACCATCTTCCAACAGGAGACACAGGAATTGCTGGGAAGCTATAAAGATTCTGTGTTCAACTTCAGAGCCAGGAAAACTATTGGAAGAAAATTACTCACCAAACTGCAGATGCTGGTAAAGTAGCAAGAGTTTAAAAAAGAGCCAAAATTAATTTCTAAATAACATATCATATCAAACTATTAATTTCCTTCCTTGATAGTGTAACAAGTCTAAAGAAAAGTGAAGAGTGTGACATTATTAGACTCCAGTAAGTTTATACATTTTAAGGGTCATGATTAGGGGCACAGAGTCTAGTTGGAGGTCAGTGACTGGGTCCAGTCCTCTTCAACATATTCATCAATGACCTGGATGAGGGGATAGGGTGCACCCTCAGCAAGTTTGACGATGACACAAAGCTGGGGGGGGGGGCTGGATGACACACCGGAAGGCTGTGCCACCACACAGAGAGACCTAGACAGGCTGGAGAGTTGGGTGGAGAAGAACCTTATGAAATTCAACAAGGGCAAGTGTAGGGTGCTGCACCTGGCGAGGAATAACCCCATGCACCAGTACAGGTTGGGGGCTGACCTGCTGGAGAGCAGCTCTGTGGAAAGAGACCTGTGAGTCCTGGTGGACAACAGGATGACCATGAGCCAGCAATGTGCCCTTGTGGCCAAGAAGGCCAATGGCATCCTGGGGTGCATCAAGAAGAGTGTGGCCAGCAAGTCGAGGGAGGTCATCCTCCTCCTCTACTCTGCCTTGGTGAAGCGGCACCTGGAGCACTGTGTCCAGTTCTGGACTCCCCGGTTCAAGAAGGACAGGGAACTGCTGGAGAGGGTGCAGCAAAGGGCTACAAAGATGATGAGGGAACTGGAACATCTCCCTTATGAAGAAAGGCTGAAGGATTTGGGTCTCTTCAGTCTGGAAAAAAGATGACTGAGGGGGGACCTTATCAACACTTATAAATACCTAAAGGGTGGGTGTCAGGAGGATGGGGCCAGGCTCTTTTAAGTGGTGCCCAGCGACAGGACAAGAGGTAACGGGCACAAACCTGAGCATAGGAAGTTCCACCTAAAACATGAGGAGGAACTTCTTTCCTTTGAGGGTGGCAGAGCACTGGAACAGGCTGCCCAGAGAGGTGGTGGAGTCTCTGTCTCTGGAGACATTCCAAACCCGCCTGAACGCGTTCCTGTGCAACCTGCTGTAGGTGACCCTGCTCTGTCAGGGGGGTTGGACTGGATGATCTCCAGAGGTCCCTTCCAACTCTATGATTCTATGATTCTACACTGTTTTGCCTGACTTCCTTGCAAACTAAGTAAGAAACACAGTGTCCTGGTTCCGGCAGGGACAGGGTTAAGTATTCCATGCCATGTGAGCCACGCCCACCCTGAGATTAAAAGGAGGGAGGGGGCGAGCAGTCGGGTTCGGAGCGGGCTGGCGCGTCCCGGGGCCGGACCGGCGGGGAGCGGCGGTTCCGTATTCGCGTCTGTATATTTCTCTGTCGGTGTTATTGTTGTTGTTTTCTTGTTCCCTTTGCTGTTCTGTTAAACTGCCTTTGTCTCAACCCAAGAGTTTTGCCTTTTTCTTTTGATCCTTCCCGTACCGGGAAGCGCTGGGCGAGCGACGCGTGGTTCTTTGTTGCCATCTGAGGCCAAACCACGACACACAGTCTAGATGAAGCTAATATAAGAGGGTAAAAAACTGTATAAACATACTTAGGAAATATATATTGACAGGTCACCATGCCACTAAACAGAAGTATTGGGCAGGGCTTTACAGAGTTCTTGTGAACTATTCCTTGTTTTCACTAATTATGTAGAAGAAGAAAACAGTAATGATGAAATAAAAAAAAACCCACTGTTCTTAAACTTTAAGATTTCTCTAAACTGACCTTATATTGAAGAACAGGGTTAGAATTTAAAATAGTGTTGATCAGTTGGAGTTATGGCCCCAGAATACTGAGTGAAATCCAGGAATAATCAGTTGTGCAGAGAGGGTAGGAGAAAGGCTCCCTGCAGAAAAAGAGTTGCTGCTTATAATAAATCAGGAGCTGAATATGAGCTGACGGTGTTACGTACATCCTAAAAAGGCAAACTTTCTCATAGAGAATTCATACGACCTTTCAATGTGCAAAGCACACAAAAGTGATCCTGTAACTCTGGTTAGTACTGGGTACACATCGGCCAAAACACTTTGGGCTCTTGGGCTTCAGAAGAGAGATAACTGAGAGAAAAGCAACAAACACAAGCTCAGGTCTACAACTTAGGATGTCTGAGGGCAGACAGAAGCAATGGAGGTTGTAAGTGGGAAGTAGACTGCAGGGAGACACCAAGTCAGTCATACTGTATGAAAAAGCTGCTGCAGAGGGGAATGCAATGAACTGGTTTCCATGTCCCATGTGGATGGAACAAAAAGTCATGAACTTAAAGTACAGGAGAAGAGATTTTCTTCAGATAACAGGAAAAGCTAATTTACAGGAAGGAGAATGAAAGAGGGCCCGGAGTAGATTTTTTTGGAAAGGTGTGGGGTTTTCCTCATGGGAAGTTTCTGAGACAATGCTAGATATACCTTTGTTAAGAGTGACATTCAATTTCAGTCCTCTTTTTCTAATATTCTGTGACAGTAGATCATCCACTGTGCAAAAAAAAAGACATAGGGCAATGTCCAGAACTTCTGCTCAGACTTTCAGTGCTCACCTCCCTTTCACTGGGACTCGCCCTTTGCTTTCACCTGCTGCCCAGAGCGTTAAAGGTGTAATAATAAACCAAAATGCAATTCATTAATTAGCTGAATAGCATTTTGAGCTGAGATAATAGAAGCGCTAATTGACATGTTTAATGAGAATTCATGAAATAGGATAGGTTAATGAGACACAGGTAGTTGTGGGGACCCTGTGAAGGTTTTCTCTTTTCCATAAAGTAGACACCACAATTTCACAATTTATGTTATTGTCTCTTCATATACTTTGATTTATTTTTTTTAATGATCAATGTTATATGCTCAATGAGTTTTATGAAGGTCTAATAGATGTGATAGTTCTTCCTCTGGGTGGGCACAGATATTCGCTACTCTCTATTTTCTAGCATTTTTCCATCTATAGCAGTACCTGTGTGTAATCAGATCCAGCAAGCAGACTTTTGACACCACCTAATCCTTCTTTCATGCATTAGAGAAAAAAAAAACGTGGACGAGAGTTTGTTTCAGACGAGGTCATTTCATACATAGATTCATTTCATTAGCGGATGAAATCCAGTTAATCAAACACATTTTCAGTTAGTGCTTGAAAACCTGCAAGAAATAATTTCTGACATAATCACCTAACACTTATGTATAAAATAATAACTACCTTGATTATAAATAATTTATTCAATTTTTTTTATGTTGCCAGTTTTTTTATATACTATTATATTCCCCAAATACATTAGCCATTAGGAGCATGGCATAGTATGGTAAGGAAGACTTGGAAGCATACACTCAACTAGAATGCGACTCTTGGAAAGCAAGCAAGGTAAGGGCGCTTTTACCAGTCCCCATGGTGTGCTCTTCGTAACATCAATATAAGCTGTGTTTTCATCTCAAAACTACTTAGTAGCAGGCTCTGAAAGCAAGCTCTGAGTAAGAGGGGAGCTGGCCACACTATCAGACATGGCAAATCCCCAGTCTGGCTTTGCATCAGCCAGTTTTGAGACTTCTTGTTTCTCTCCAGTGACATCAGTGGGACCGGTGATAAGCACTATGCCAATGCCACAGCAATACCCCTTTCCTAAACATTGGTGATGTCACTGGATACCAAATTGATCAGGAGCCACAGTTAATCCGGGAAGATGCAATATGAATCTTCTAGTCCTCTCTGCCCCTCTTTGTGGAGTTTAGCCCCATCCTGCACCATCCCTCATCCCTGCCCTGATCCATCCTTCCCTGTGCCGGTGGGGCCAAGGCACAGATGCCTGCACAGTTTCCCTGCTCCAGCTGTTCCTTCCCCACAGCTGTGCAGAGGGAAGGACACCAAAGGGCTACACTTTTTCTCTTCTACCTGACTAGTAGTTCTCTAGGTGAGCTCACTGATGTGAGGTCGATGTCCCCGTGTCTCCTCATGCTAAGGTGTCTACCACAGGAGGAAGTACTACAAGGACACAACCTGCCCTCTTGGCCTGATCAGTGCATCTGGGGAACTCAGGACCACCTGAAGGGGTGGGAAGAGGGAGATTTACAGTCCCATTAAACCCTATCGAGCCTCTGCCTAAAAGTTCAGTAAGATGATGAGTGGTATTTTGATACAATTTTGGTTTAGTAGAGTGACAGCAAATTTAGACTAAATTTAGACTTTTAAAGCTACCAAAGAACACAGCAGGCTACGTGACTGTCTGGTTTTCATCCATCCCTAAATGATATCTATACAGATAAAATCATAGTCACAAGGGTTTATCTTCATATCTGTGCTACGGAAAGCACCCACAAGTTAATTCCTGATGAAATAACATGTCCTATGGACTAATACATATTAGTCCTGAATTATGAGTTTATCAGGCTGTAGCTGCCTAGGTCAGGTGCTGAGCAGATGGCCTAACGTCCTTTCTTTCTTAGCTAGAAAGTAACATCCGTGAAGCTCCCTGCGTCAGCTATTTAAAAACACACGTACCCACATCACTATGAGAAGACTGAGGTAACTCTTGTGATTACATGTCTGCATGGCCTGCTCCATAGCTCCTCAATCCTTTGGCTAAGAGAGACCTGAATAAGAAAAAAGCATGGCTAGGCTGCTATTGCAAACCTGGACACCTTTTTACAATGCTAGGGGTACTGTGAGGCTAAAAATCACTTAGGGATCCATACAGCTTTATGGCAAGGCCATAACTTTGTACATAACAATGTGTAGTCACTGCCACATTGGTACCATGCACTGAGCATTTTTACAAGGCTTTTGAATTACTATGTTAATTGAGCTCATGTCTATAAGAAAGGAGATATAAGCAAGACTGGAGGAGCTCTTTCCCTTTGCCATTGACTTGTTCTCGTCCATACTTTGTGCTCCAGTTTTCCTGCTTCAATTATGCAGCATCATGCATTATACAATGCTCCTCAATGCACGGGGTCAGCCTATAAATGGAAAGCATTAATTTGGTGTTCGGATAATGGGCACTTCCTCCTGCAGAGAGGTGGCTTCAGAGATGGTCTCGTCAGAAGTATCGTCGGACGTGCAAAGCATTTGTTTTGCGGCAGTAATGATGGTGTCTCTGTTTGCTGGCTGTTCTGTGGGAATACATGTAAAGGTGAAGCATCACTTTCCAGACAGAACCTTTATTGCACTCGGCAACTTGTATTAAATTTTCAAAATTCAGCTACCACAGCTAGCTGCAAACAGTAAATATCTGGATGCAAGTAGAATACATTAAATAACAAGTGCAACTCATATAGTTTACCATACCAGAATGGGTTTATTTGCAATCCATTTCCATGATAAAGGAAAAATGTACTTGTGTATGTGTATTTGCAGTGGCACTATGGATTAGGGGGACACATCATGAAATATATTTTTGTGCAAGGGAAATATCAGTGCTTTCAACTAAATTGAACATAGCAGCTTTACTTTGACCTTTTCGTGTGATCAGCGATGTTTTCTGCTAAGCTCAGCAGTTAGGTAAAAATGTGAAAGCTTGGCATGAAGTAAGAAAATTATCTTAGAGGTCAAGTATGCAGATTTTTTTCTGAGATATAAATATCTCTGGTGTTTCAGCATTTTACCTAGTAGATGTCAATGTCACGTCATTATACTCTGTCACTCTCAAATCAACAATCTCAATTGAAAAAAAAATCCTTGAAAGATGGAAATTTTGCATCTATGTGAAAGATTAAATGTGTCACAAAATCCCAAAGCAACATGAGATGTACTTTTTATCAGAAAAAATCTCATCTCCTGCATCCATGATTTTGCTATCACACAAGACTGACATGCATACACATTACTGAAAGTTATTGCTTGGGGTGTGTGCCATAGCTGTGCATAGATTAATTTGTCTAAGCAGGTTGAAAATTGACCAGACCATAAAAAAAGAACAGCAAAAGCCATCTAATAAATTGGGCAAGAATTCCTCTTGGTTCCTCCATTTAATTTGATAACAGATGTGCGTTATACACTGTCACTGCAGAAAAATAAGAGACTTCGTTTTGTAATGGATTATTGAATAGATTTGCAGTGACAGTAAGGCAATAAATCAAAAGGTAGATCAGCCATTTTTCAATTAGATTTATATGCTCTACTCACCAGTTCTGTATATACAGGGAAGAAAATGAGACAATTTCACAGTGAGGGCTTTTTACAGCATTTAGTCCAGGGCAACCTGTTGGTTGCTTTGGGCACAGCTGAGACCCAAGCACAGTTCACTGGCTGTATAACATGTGTGTCTATAAAATACAGGAGGCCAGCAGATCTTCTGATAGTCCCTCACATGGAAACTATTAGTCAAATTCATCCTACATGTTAAGTTCATGAAGCCGGTGAGCTTAATATTATGGATAATTTCCCCCCAGAGCATTAATGGCAAGGTGACAGTCTTTCAGAGAGTCGTCACAGCTGCACCGCAGAGCAGAGGGGAGAGAAGCTCTTTGACCTCACAGATGTGCTGCTGTCCAAAGCATGGGAACAAATGAAGCGTAAAAGCCAATTTAGGTCCTTCTACCAGATACTGAGTCTCTCTTTTAAAAACATCAGTCAATCAGACTGACGTTTCTACTTAATCTTGTGAAACAAACGGATTTTCATCTCATTGGCATTTAAGGAGGGACATCCTGTGTGCACTTTTCTGTAGCTGTGGCATGGCTGTCATATAAGCTGTCGAAAGACTGATATCCCTCTCTGTTTCCAAATTATTTCTGTTTTCAGACGGTGAGGTTTCCTTCATGCTGGAGGAAGCCCCCAAAGTCCATCCTGGCAGCTTTGTGGCTCCTGATGTAGGGCACTAAGAAACAGGCTTATTGCAGGCTGGAAGCCAGCTGCTGGCAGGCGCTGGGTCAGCTCTGGACCCCTCGTAGAAGCATCCAGCTTGGAAAGAAGGGGGTGTTGCTAACGTATTTCCTGAATGATTTAGAGAGGGACTGTTGAGGACAAAAGCAAGCCATCAATTGGGCTGAAAATACTAACTTCTCTAAGGTTAAGGTTTTGACTTTAAACTCTAGATTACATAGGAAAAAATGCTACCAAACCTAGTGAAATACAAGAGAGGTGTCTCTAAACACTTTACATTATTAAGAAAAATATTTTTTCGATGTGAAAAAGAAGGCTCTGTTTCTCTGATGTTTTAAAGTTGTAAGGAATCACCACTCTTAATTTCTGTTCTTCCCATAGACACAGGCAATCTGCCTACTGAATTCTGTCATATGTTTTAACTACAATCATACAAACAATTGGTTTTGTTTATTTTTTGATGTTGTTGGCTTTTGAAATATTTATTTCCTGCCTGGTCAGAATTCATGGTGAAAATAAAGCTTTTGCTCAGCAAATTATTTCAATAATCCTAAATGAAAGGAAGAGTTAAAGGCACAGTATTTGGTGTTGTACAACATTTGTTCTTAGCATCTTTTTATTTTATTTGAAGTGGTTTAACTTGAGGATTTTTCTTTACTAAAGTTTACTAAAACTGAATCACATTTTAGACTGAAAAATGAAAAGGGTTCCTTTTGAAAATGCTGAAAGAGAGTGTTTTGGTATCAGTAATTCCTAATTAGGGGGTTTTGTTTGCAGGGGAGAAAGGCAGAGTTTATAGAAAAAAAAAAAATATTGAAATATTTTGAACAACCTCAGTCCATATAATTCTATAAAAGTCAAAAAAGATTTGTTTAAAACAAGAAGAGCACACGCCATCACCTCATGCCTGGAAGGTGTACCAAATGCAAGCAAGATAAGCAAGGTAATAGGCATCCATAAGATCACCAAAATGCAAGCATGCAGTGACCTGCTTCAATCTTATGCTATACTTCAAAAACGGTTTAAAGTAACTGATGTTCAATATAACATCTGCATGATGAAATTCCCCAAAAGGAAATAATTCCGGGAAGGATTTTGAAAGAATTTACAATTTTACAGCAATAACCATATTCCCTCTCCAAATATTACATTGACATATTTTCTAAGCTATAGCTGAAGTCCCGATAGTTATTCCTCAGTTTTAAAAGCACCTTGAAGGATGTGCTGGAACTGAAGGCATTTCATCATCCCAGTCTTTGAGCACCGTAAGGAAAAAGCCTATCAGCAGAGTAAGTAGATTAGAAAAGCCAAAACTGCATCTTCCCCTCCTTTTCTGCCCAGCCACAGGTAATGCAGGGTCATCCAGAGTCTGCTCAAAATGTTCACTGCTTGCTCAAATTTGTATTACAGGAAGCACAGCTCCGGTAAGTAATGAACCTTCAGTAATTACTTGATGATAACGGCTGAAAAGTTCCTGTGTCTCTTTTTTTCTTAACAACTCCAAACCTAATTGCCACATTCTCCATGAACTGAAAAAGGGATCTTCAAAGAACTATTAACAGAATTATGTGATTTTTTAAACGTTTATCTGTTCCTGAGACTCGGCTATATTACAGTTCACGTCTGCTTAATAAAGAATTGCAGTGATATAATTTTTCCATCTAGCAAGGTGATACGCAGTTAGAATGAGAGTTGCCACCAAAACCAGTCCTGGAGCTGGGATGATTTCCAGAGCTCCTGAGCCCTATTCCTCTCTCTGAGGTGGGAAGCATGTAACAGAAAACCTCAACTCTCACACGCAGCTCATACTTACAGCAGGGCTTTGACAGCACCCAAAAGGACTGCTGGTGTGTCACCATTTCAAGGACTCCCAGACAGGCATCCAGAGCAGTAGGATCAAGAACTGAAGTGTATCCCACTATTGACTTTTCTCCATCCACACCCACAGAAGGGAAAGGCTGGGCAGTGAATAGTTGCTCTTCTTATTATATGTATGTTTTCTGGTCTCCAGGAGAAAGGGAAAGGCTGTACAGTCCATGTGCCGATATCCAGCTAGATTGGAAGTAGCCTGGACCCTGGAAGAAGCCCTCGTGATATGGTATTCTTCCTAGGTTAACTTACTGGTTTGCACGCCACAGAGACACTGTGATTACCCCATTGCTGTCCTCCTCCTGGGAGCCAGACTAATTCATGCAAAGTTGGTTGAGCTACCTCTATGCTGTGTGAAGCTGTGCTCTATCAACATGATCTTTAAGACTAATGGGTGCTCACCCTTTCCAGCAGTAAGAACTAGCATTTATCAGTTCTTGTCCACTCCTGCAAGCTTCTCTGCTACAAGCAGAGTTGCAGCTCCAGCTACTAAGTCACATGCCTCACAATATTATGACACCTGGTTTGTTTCTTAAAGTCCAATTCTTAAATGAGGCACATTTGTTTGAAAGGGTAAGTTTCTTCTCTCTTGTGACTAAGGAGAAAAGTTTCGAAAAATTACTCAAGAGAAACCCCATGGCTCAAAACCATCAAAAAAGCCCAGCTGAGTCTCTGGTTTCTGAACACAAAGGAAGAGTCAGCACTGCTTGTCTGAAAAATACAGTTTACTTGCTCGTTTTTTCAGCCTTTTCTCTGTCACAGCGAATGAAAACTGTCTCCCACTGGAAAGTGTAAGTACACACCTACATCGATTACAAAATACACGCTAATGTGGTGTGCTCAAGAAGAAAGGCCAGGTCAGAACGAAGTGACTTATTGCATTTCCGCATATACAAGAACTCACTGGGTTTAAAAAACGGCTCCTTCTGCCATAATTAGGGTTCAAAATCAGCGTTTAAATCAGAGTGGAAAATGTTCTGGTTTATACCCTGAACGTGATTCTAGTGCAGTCTATGGTGTGCTACCAGGCACGTCAAGCATGCTAGCCAGGCTTCAGTCTGTTGTTGTGTTGAGCTGCTCCATCTCCCCAGTTCACAGAGGACTCCTTGCCATCGATCCACCGGCATAGCAGGAACCTCCCAGGCCCTTCTCCCTACATGCTGCTTCATAGAATCATAGAATCATAGAATCATAGAATCATAGAACCATAGGGTTGGAAGGGACCTCTGGAGATCATCTAGTCCAACCCCCCTGCCAGAGCAGGGTCACCTAGAGCAGGTTACACAGGAACACGTCCAGGCGGGTTTTGAATGTCTCCAGAGATGGAGACTCCATTCAAACCCAAACAACACCAAATTCACAATCCGCACAGGCTGTGGAGACACGGAGACCATCCTCTCTCATGCAGCTCCCCCACCTCACCCTTGAAAACCCTCCAGTTTTATTTTATTTATTTATTTTCATCTCCCTTCCCAAAAGTCCAACAGGCATGGGAAGCTGGCTGGACTCTGCCTTCCAGCATTTCCTAAAGTCTTCTACTTTTTCCAGCCTGAATAGATTTAGCAAACCTGCCTTGCAGCTGTTGCAAGCATATGAAGGAGCTTTCTAGTGCTGGAAAGGAGTCTTCCAGTGCAAATACTTTACAGCAAATCCTGAAGTTTCTGTTTCGATTAAATTCATGTGAAGAGAATGCCAATATGTTTGCAGGATTCTCCTATTCACAGTTAAATCAATCAAGTATTTCCCTGACTCTTAGGTTTGCATCTGGCTATCTTTATTAACTCTTCTAGAGTCCTATTTCATTTACAGTGGTAAAAGGGAAAAAGGAAAAACAGGTGAAAAATAAAGATATCAGATTCCTTGCACCAGCATTTATATACTGGATTGCAAAGCCTTTGAAATTTGAGGGATTATAAAAAAACTAAGTAATGTCAAATCATTGTTCTTCACAGATTAACAAGAAATTTCATGCATTTTACTGCACTCACTTAGATTTCACACTGTAAACCAGAGCAGGATATGTGTTTAGAAAACTAAAACACATAAGTAATATAAAATGTTTTTCAAGTTTCCAGTCACATGAACTGAGAATCTAAAACACTTTCCAAAAAGGCCTATTCTGGATCTTGTTTGTTGTAAAAAAATGAGAAACTGAGCTCTTCAGACAAAAGGCTCTGCACATCCACATACGGGGGTGCAGTCGTGTCTGGCAGCCTGAAGCTTCAGAGCAAGAGGAAGTCACAGCAGGACCTGGACACAAGAAATACTGAGAGTACTCATTGTATTGTACTAATAATGTAATTTATGAAAGGGCCTGCAGAAAGTACACGCAAGAGACAAAAGAAGAGCCTTCTATCAGTTGTTTGTGTCTCATTCTAATTAGTAGATGCCCTCTCCCCTTGGTGTATGTGCTCTCTGCTGATTGATTTGTTCATTAGTGCTCGCACTTAGTTTCTTTTGTCTTCTGCTTCCTCAGTGCAAGGTTCAGTCCATTGTTCCTATAGAAACTTTTGACTTAGAGCTGGTGTTTGAAGCAGAATTAAAACAACTGATGCTTCATGCATTGAATTAAGGAAAAAGGTCAGGTTTGACACAAGTAGAAGTGAAAGAACATATGTAGATCATCATTGCCTCCATAGAAAACTGCTCTGTAAAAAAAAATCTAAATCTACATATATCCTTATATATCTCTCAGTGTGTGGAAGAGAGGCTGTCTTTTTCTGCCTACTTCTCCATAAAATTCTTGCTGAAGAAGAAACTGTGATGCATGAAAAAAGGAAAAATAAATGAAGGAATGTGTCAGTCTGGATATATAGAATCATAGAATCATTTAGGTTGGAAAAGACCTTTAAGATCATTGAGTCTGCCCATTAACCTAACACTGCCAAATCCACCACTAAACCATGTCCCTAGCACTACATCTACATGTCTTTTAAATGCTTCCAGAGGTGGTGACTCAACCACTTCCCTGGGCAGCCTATTTCTATATATGTATATTTATATATATGTGTGGTTTTATATTTATATTTTTATATATGTTTATATTTTTATATATATATGTTTTTATATGTATATTTATATATATGTTTATATTTTTATATATATATATTTGTGCTTAGTCTTACACTCTCAGTCAATGACAGTGTAAAACTGAGCTTACCTGTTTGTGTAGATACACATATGATAATACCTAATCTAAATCTACCCTCTTTCAGTTTGAAACCATTACCCCCGTGTTACAGAAAGCCCATACTGCCCCAGACGGTTCTTAAGGATGGCTACCAAGGTCCCTTTAAACTCTGTGGCAACTTTGCCTTTACCAAACATGTGGGTGTTGGGCCTCCACTTCTGGAGGAGAAAAAAACACTGGCTTATACTTCTGTGAAAGTGGGCTAAGCAATAGCACTTTTTTCAGTCAATCAAAGTGGATTAAAAGTAAGCCTAGGAGCCATTACAATAGTTCTGCTGATGGGTGGTAATCATTAAAATACACTGTTTGCAGGTGATCATATTGCATTTTACAGGTAAGTTACACCATTCCTTGTCAGTACTCCACTCCATGGTTAGTCAATGACTTTTCCACTACAGTTACAGCTATTTACAGGACTGTCTGTGAACGTCTCCATTATCAAGCAATGGGGACTTTGCTGCTTGCTCAAACTGTCTTTGACTGCTTATAAAATAAGATGTGGTAGAGCAAGACGAGTGCAGTTGTGTTCCGTGGGTAGCGGTGGTTCTTGCCAGCAGCTTTCTGCGTAGTGGTAAAGGAGTTATGGTTGACCTGAAACATCAACAACCGCTCAGTGTGTCTAACTCTCAGGGACCTGAGCCCAGGCAGCCTGACTTTGAGGAGGGGGCACGCTCTCAGTTTTCAAGCATATATTCTCTGTTTAAGCTTAGCGCCAGAGCAGAAGCAGCCATCAGGGCAGCTCACACTGATATGGGAACTGGCAGAAACGGGAAGAGTTTTCCCAAAGCATTCCAGGCATTTTGTTAGTTGCCTGTTTCTTTGTGCTATGTTTTTTCACTGTTGCTTTGATTTGCTTCCCTGTGAAAAGGCAAAAGTTATCAAAGTAAATGGGAAGGGGGAGGTGGGGAAGGGGTGCACTAGAGTACACTGTGTGGGAACTGGGAATAGATAACTTGTTTTTTTCTGCTTTCAACCATGGTCCTTACCTTGCCGGGATGTTTTCTGTTTCTCCTTTTCGTTACATATATGTCAGCTGGTCCAATATTTTGATGCATTTGTTTACAAATAGATTTAACTATGTGAAAAATGTCGTCTACTCCATGTTTAATGTGTAAGCCCCTTTGGGACTTACAAAAGAAATTACAAAAGAGGCACCTTTATTATACACATTTGATAGGCTTTTAGAAAACGTCCTTCAAATGTAAAGCTTCTGTCCTTAAAATCTTACTCTCCAAGCAGCGATAAAAATTCTGAGATAAATGAAGCTATGAATTTGGGGTTTTTTTGATCAATGCAGGCCTTTAGAGGTCTTTGGATAATGTATGAGCAGTTTTCGGAAGACAGCTCATAGGCAGACCTTGAATTACGAAAGAATATTTTGTAGTGATTTTGAAAAGAAAGTTGAAAAGAACTGGGTGATTGTATGGAAATAGGCTTCATCTAGCTGTAATGCATGCAATATTGAAGAAGTGCATGTAGGAATTTTTATTAGACTGTCTTCATTTCTGGCTTCTTTCTGCTGTGAAGGGATCCAGCTGTGTGAGCTAGTGGGGAAAAGGTATATTAATCTTCCTGGCTTTCATAATCAAGAGACCCTGCCACAGAGGCAGCTAAACCCTATCTGTGAAAGAGAGGATATCAAAGGAAGTACGTATCATTTCAAGGTATTATTAATTATGCTTAAGCTAGGGCTTGAGTGATCAACAGTGTTTATGTAAACTTCTGTTTAGATGACTAAATGTCTTTCAGGGTATAAAACCCTGAAATTAAGTATTTTCAATATCAAAGCATCAAGTTGCTAAGCTGAAAATGGTAATGCCCTGCCAGGGAACTTGAGCAAGATGCTGAGGACTGTTAACAGCCCTTTCATTTCATAGAAAGCTCTTACCAGTCAATTGAAAATAAGTAGTGATGGGAAAACAAATCTCCAAACCAGTTTGCACCTCTTTGTTTGTCTGAACATTGACTACTTCTTCAGATAAACCTCTAAGCTTTAAAAACCTCATAATCATCAACCTGGTGGATTAGTCTTAGTCTAGAAGCACATCTGGAGACAAACTGAGGTCCAGCTCTGTTCCAGAAAGGAAATGGACCATGCCTGAAGTCTCAGTTCTAGACTGAGGGTTTTCCAAGACGGGTCTCAAGACTGCTGTTACGGTCAGATTTCCCTTCTGTCTAAACTGGAGAAGCATCTGGGGGACGGACCAGGCCCTGCAGACCCTGCGGCACACCAGCTTGTTAGCATACTGTCAACTTGGAAGCCACTCAGCACACCAAGATGGACTGGCCACAGGTTGTCCGCAGGCACTCTCACCTCAGGCGAGCGTGCTGCCTGCTCATCCCTGATGTGGAAGGAAAGGGTGAGCAGCAGAAGAGGCTCCCAAACCCTCTTACTAAGAGCAATGCAGCCACTCTACTGCCTTGAGAAGGGAGAAAATGTGTGGTGAAGCACTGTGCTTGCGTGAGGATGCTTCTCTGACTCAAGGTCTTTGTATCTAGACAAAACCCTGTGGTACTGGAACATCTACATTGTGATGAACAGCCTGAGAGCCAAAGAAAGACTGCAGAGGGAAATGAAGATGCCTAGTGGTCCTTCAGAGAAAGGGACATACTTTTCACCTTCTCTTGCCTTTGACTGGCCAAAACCTCTGATGCTTCCCTGACCAGTCTCCAGTCCCTCGAACCCCTCCTACTTGGATGTTCTTCCAGCAAAGTGTGAATTTCAAACTTAGTTTCAACCCCTTTCATTTTTATCTAAAACCTTTACTCCCCACAAATACCACATATCGTTTCAGAAACAGCAGAAAAGTATTAAAGACAAGTTAGCTGTAATACAGTTTTTCTATTAATCTCTGACAATGTTTTTTTTTTATTATTTTCTGACAGGCATGACCAAACTTATAAAATCTCAGAGTTTCAAGCATAATTGATGCAGGGATAAGAGCAAACTACTCCAAAATTGCCTTGTTGTTTTAAAGACATTGAGTTAATTAGAGAGATATTCTTGTTAGTGGTGGTTCATTAAAAGATCCTTGATGCAACTGAAATGTTAATTTTAGCAGAAATTATCTAAGGGACTCAAATTATTAATTGATGCATGTTTAATAGTTTTTTAATTAGATGCTTTATTAGCAGAAATAATACCAAAACTGCAGTGACTTCCACTAAATTTTTAAGAGTTTGGCTACACAGGGTTGGATTCCCTGATCGCATTATTACTGCCATCTTATTGCCATTCCCAGGCTGCCTTCGTTTGTGTTCAAATTGCAATAACTACTTTTTAAAGAGCGTTTGTTTCGCAGCCTGTGATTAGCAGCGCAAGGTGCTCTGTAAGGACTTTTGGGGAGTGAATCAGGAATGGAGATGAGAAAGCCAGTATGCGCAGAGGCAAGGTACTGTTAATCAAATTTTACAAAACATAGATGTGGTTTATGGACACGGAAGAAGCTGAGAAGGCTGGGTCTGCTCAGCCTTAAGAAGAAAAGGCTCAGGGGAGATCTCACAGCTGTCTACAACTCCCTGAAGGCAGGATGTAAAGAAGATGGTCAAATTCTTCTTAGAGGTGAACAGTAATGGGATGAGAGAAGATGGATACAATTTGGAACAAAGGAAAAACCCAAAATAGAAGCCCAGAGATGTTATGGGATTTCCATCCTTGGAGATGCTCAAAATGCAACCCGGCATGTCCCTGAAGAACCTCCTCTAGCTGGACCTGCTTTGGGGGAAGGACTGGACCAGGTGCCCTACAGAGGTCTCTCTCAACCCATTTTAGCCTGGGATCCCATGATTTATACTAGAGAACTGGCAATGACTGTGCAGGGAGAACAGCCCAACACATTTCTCAGGTAATTCTGAGCCATGGAAGTAGGCTCAGAGAGAGGGATCGTAAATTTACCTCCCGAAGGGCAGACTTACTTTCAGTGAGAAACAAGAGAGGTTCCAGACACAAAGGTCTAGTACGTGCCTTCTTGCAGATCCCACATTACACAATATACTAATTGCATGCTCAAAGGTATGTGTTCGTTCACCTGTTATGGTCTCTGCCCAACTCTGCTGATGTTTAAACATCTGATTCTTAAATGTGCAGACAATGGGCTGACATGGTTGACACTGGGTTAACAACACGGTTGTTGGTCCACTGAAAAATCCCGGAAAAAACAGCAAAATACAGCGATCTTTTCTTTACTCATGAATTCAGGAGAAATGACACTGTTTCAGTTCCTATGGCCTTGGAAAAACGTGGCAAGGTCTAAGAAAGCACTCTTGTAATGGAGTATTGAATGTGACGTGCGCAGCAATGAGGTTCAATTGTATTGCAAACGTATTCCTGGTAGCTTATGTCTCCTCCACTGCTGAATTGGAAAAAATCAATCCATGTAAGCCAGGAATTATGCATCTGTCCTCAAGAATTTTCTGATTTTCAGCTTCCTTCAGAAATTCACATTAAAACAGAGGTTTATTAAAAGCAAAAATAAAAGCAAATAATTGATTCATTAGTGCTGTATCACTCAGCTGAAGTTAGGGTCATACCACACCATTAATTTTCCTGTCTGTTACCACCATCTTCTGTTTCAGGACAAGGCACCAGGAGACACTGCATGTGACTGTGTTAAGGGCAGGCAGGGGCAAAGAATAGGTTTAACATTTATCTTTAATGGATGATTTTAATAGGTTCAGACACTAGAGAGGGAGTACGGTAACTAACTGTTTTATAACACTTAACAGGATACAAGATTGAAAGACAGGAAACTGCTCCAGAGGAAAGACTTGTATCCCAGTGGATTATTTTTCCCCCATTTGAACAACCATGGTCTAATTAAGTGACAGATGCAGATAGTTTCATTGAGACTGCGCCCAGTATTTGCAGTTAGCAAAGGAGAAATGATGTTCATTTTCAAATTGACACGAGCGTTGGGAGGGGAGTTGATTTGTTTTTCTTGTTTCTGTAGTGCTGTGCATTTTCGGGATTGCCACTTGTGACTATGAGATGGGAGGGCTTTCTCAGACAAGCTGAGTGAGACGCCTTGAGGGGTGGCGATGTGGGGTGGATGCAGGCCCTGGATGATGAATTCGGATGGGACCTCTCACATGGTTCTGGCAGTTTTCTGTGCTTTGGCACAAGCTGTCAATGGGTTTAGGTGGGAAAAACCTTTTGGAAAGCACAAAGGCCAACGCTCGTACCATATGTACAGGATCTGCCCTCTTCACAGAGATGAAGGCGGGGTGGTGTAACCAGCCCTCCCTTCCTGCACTGCGATGCTTGCTTGCCTTTGGCCAACAGGACAGGCTTCATGCATGGCAAGACCTAAGTTTTCAGTACAGATTTGCAGTGTGTAGCCCCAAAACTGGAGGACGTATGCCAACAGAGACAATGCGTACTGCTGTAGCCGGGCCCCTGAGCTATGCTGGCAGGGATACTCTGGGCTGGCAAACTGAGCATCTACCCCTTGCGTGGAGTAACCAGAGAAAACGAATAGCATTTTCTGTTACCCTACTTGAGCCCACAGCAGGAGTCTCTCTGCCCAGCATTGCCTGTGCCCCAGACCAGCACAGATAAGTAAGACAGAGGTACTTGTTCCCCTGGTCCACAAATGCCCCGCTCACCTGTGAACAGAAGCTTGTCTCCTGTGCTCTCTTCCTCACCTTCAGAGAGTGTCTTATCTTCTGCTACTGAATCCTTACCCAAACACACTCCCTGTAATGGCACGATAACAAAACCAACATGGGGATTAGCTAGTTAAGTCCCACTAAGCCCCCGGTAATGGTGCACAGGGGAATCAGACAACACATACTTTTACTTTTGTTTATCACTTCCAGTGTGTCTTATGTGGCAGTCCCAGTATTACTTTTTGCCTTTATCTGCAAGAATATTTTGGCAGCAGCCAACCTTGGCCATTGGACTGGAACTAGCAGCTGAGGAAATTATTTGCCAATAAAGAAAAAAAGCTATTTCTACACCACTAGTTAGTAAAGGAATTGATTCGGTCGGTTGGGGAAAAGTTTTCATATGCTGGTTTCAGAAGGTAAAGCTTCAGACTCGTCTGGTATTTTTCCACTAAGACTTCTGAACTCGGAGAATTCCATTTGCTGATCATTTTACCAGAAAATTGTCACTTCTGAAGGAAAGTTATTTACTCTGACTGCTGTATTAGCAGCGGTAGCGCAGACCAGGTGTGCACAAGAGCTATGGAAGAGTGCCACCTCCTGGACCTCGGGATGCTCCGGGAAATCTGCTTTTGCACCTCCTGGCATGCACACACGGAAGGCAGCTGTGCAAAAGCCATTGTGCAATTAGTGGATAATGCTGATTCTAGGAGTGGAAGGAGGGCAATTTGTTAATGTCATCGTTTAGTAGCCTGTTAGCTGGGCAGATAAGCTCTGAGACTGTCTAATTTAGAAAAAAGAACCACTGTGTTAATACTGCATAAGCCTGAAGAATTGCAGCAATTATAATGCTCCTACAGCTGCCGTGTTAGGGAAATATGTTGAACTGCAGGTGTGCAGAGTAGCTTTCACATAACCCAACAGCCCACAAGCGTTATGAAATGCCTTCAGCATCAACACGCACCGAGCTGCAGGGAAGCCCAGTGCCTGCAGCTTCCTTTGGGGCTTTTGGTTTTGGGGCTGTTTGGAAGACTGCTCTCTTCATTCTTACTAGCTGGTGATCCCCTCTCCCTTCACATGGCTCAGCTGCCATTTTTCTGTAAGTGGAAAGATACAGAGATCCACTTACCCTCCTGGTGAGGCTCCCCAGGTGACTGAGGCAAGGTGGGAAGGAGGGGAGTCCTGAGGAAATCTGCAGGTTTGTGATTTGCGAGGAACCGCTGAGATCTCCCAACCTGTGCTCTGGCCCATACAGCTGTACTAGTGCAAAACATCAGACATTTTAACCCTAGTCTTAAGAAAAAGAAAAAAAAAAAGAAGTATTATTTAATGAGTCCCAGTTCCAGTCAGGAAGCTGCCCAATCTCCATGGCAGTTAAGCTATACTTTGTCCTGGCTACACCTTGCCCACTTCGGCTTGATGAGGGCAAGCTGTTTTCTGTCCCCACCATTCCTAAATGATGGTGGGCTTCCCTTCATTGGAATAAGTCACACCATTACGTCAAAATATAATAAACTGTATAAAAAGTATCATGTGTCCTGTAAGAACAGTTACCTATATGTATTATGCTTCAAAATCTATTCCTATCCTATCTAACCTGTCCATTAGCTGAACAGCTGTTTTCTTATTTTCTTGGATATCGTGGTTTAACCTTGGTAGGCAGCTCGGCCCCATGCAACTGTTTGCTTGCTCCCCCCACAGAGGGATGGTGAAACAAATCAGAAGGATAAGAGTGAAAAAACTCGTGGGTTGAGATAAAGACAGTTTAATAGGTAAAGCAAAAGCCGTGTGCTCAAGCAAAACAAAACAAGGAATTCATTCACTGCTTCCCATGGGCAGGCAGGTGTTCAGCCATCTCCAGGAAAGCCGGGCGCCATCATGCTTAATGGTTGCTTGGGAAGAAAAATGCCATCACTCTGAACGTCCTCCCTTCCTCCTTCTTCACCCAGATTTATGGTTGAGCACGACACCGTATGACATGGGATCTCCCTTTGATTACTTGGGGTCATCTGTCCCAGCTGTGTCCCCTTCCAGCCTCCTGTGCACCCCCCGCGTACTTGCTGGTGGGGTGGGGTGAGGAGCAGAAAATGTCTTGACTGTGTGTAAGCACTGCTCAGCAATAACTAAAACATCCCTATGTTGCCAGCACTGTTTTCATCAAGAATCCAAAACTTAGCACCACAGAAGCTACTATTAAGACAATTAACTCTATCCTAGCCAAAACCAGTACTTTGGGCTAAACTCAGCTTCCTCTTTCCACTTCTTTACCCAACTTTGCAGTAGAGAAAGTGTTGCAGAGGATTGCAGTTTTGACTTCTTCTCTCTGTCTTTGAATTTTCTAAGACTTTGCCCTTATGAATGATGAAAGATCTTAATTTATTTGCTCTCTTTTCTATTGCTGTTTGCTCCTTTTTCTCAGATTTTCATATGCTTTTAAGATGCGTGAAGTAGAAAATAATCTGAGACCTGTACGTGTGATGGGTTTGATAGCAACCTGGAAAGACTATTCCGTGTTTCTAAAATTACTCTGTCTCTTCATTAAGAAATTCAATCACAGTTCATTTGTCACTACACTTAGCATTCAGGCCATGCACATAATGAAAAATTTACCGAGGATTCTTTAAATTCTGCACTCTCACAATCTGTGCTCTAGCCTGCGGTCCCAGAGATTCCACTAAAGCAAATCATGGAGTATTTTAATACATGGGAACTGCTAATAATAAAGATATATCTATTCGTCAGTATATATTGCATATACATTTTGAGTATGGCCAGGGCAGATGTAAAATGACTTTGCATCTTCAACACTGGGAACAGCCTCCAAAAATCAGAGTAGTTGGGAGTACATTCTCTTCATGTCAAACCAGGTGGCAAGATCCTCAATTTCAACAGGACAATATTTCAGTTAATTCATGAACTATACCGAGAAGTCAATAGCATTTACTACCCAGTCCAATACCTCACAGTCAATGTTTGGTTCCTGGAAAAATTATTTGGGCTTCTCTGTCTAAGACCTGTCAAACACTGCCCACTCGTGCAGTACTGTGCTCCCACCTTTTTATACTTCTGAGAATGATGCAAGAGGCTTGGCTGGGTGAAACAGTACAGAAAGTAAGCTAATACTGAAGAAACGCGTCAGAGTTAGGTTCCTAAATACTTATAAAGGCTTGTCCTATCCTGTTTTATAATAAGCCACCTGTCTCTTAATTTATCTCTGAAGTATATTGCTCTGTTGAGCTATTAGTCAGTTTTACTAGTAGCTTTGTAGAGGTTTGTAACAAAGATATTAAGATCAGCATGAATGCAGTAGGAGTGAAAAGCCTTGTGCTAAGCAGTGGAAGAAGCAGCAGAATGAGGAGTTTTAAAAAGGTCTGTAGCGATAATGAAGGACACCATGCTTAGCACACTGCTCCCAGGACACCATTTCCAGCAGTAAAGTGGAGACACGTGCTGTTATACCAAGCCCAGATGATCTGCATTATGAGAAGACCCCAGCCCAGCTGACCCTCCAGCAGACCCTGCATCCTAACAACAGGAGGGTGGCACCAGCATGGCAACAGATCATCTCTAACATATCACGTGTGCCTGTTCCCATTAGCCTGGCAGGAAGATGGACGTATGTTTCAAACCAGGAGAAACGCAGAATGGACAGCAACTCCGCCTAACATCTACAGACCTGAAACCAGCACTGTGCTTGGGGTAGGGACCACTCCGTGAGAGTCGATGCTTCCTAGGGGGTATAAGAGGTCTGTCACTTTAAGAGGTTTGCCTGTCATTTGCTGTCACCAGTCAAGAGGAACCCCAGGGACAGGCTCATGGGGACCTGGCAGACAGGGTTCTGCCCTCTGAGCGCAGACCACTTGCACACATACATCTTGGTGCTTGTGAGGATGGAGATGTGGGAGTGTGCGTGAACGAACTCCGCAAGAGGAGGAGTGCAAATGCATTGTCATCCTCATTAGGGATTTTGTCATCTTCCCTTCTATACCATCTCACAATGAGGTTTTTCACATAATTCTCTCTACAGTTTATAACTTCTTTCATACTGGTGTTACTGGTTACCAAGCACACCAGATGAAAAGTAAGCCCTTGACTGAAGGTACTCATCAGAGAATCTGAAGAAATAGTCTGCTTTTTCACTTTTTGACTGCTGATGGCTTGGGAAGGAGTGCCTGTACGGACCCAGTTGGGGACAGGAACCTTCTACTGCATCACTTGGGGGTGCTGCACAGTGGGAGAGCTGTAGGTGGTGTGTCTCTGGGATTGTCATGGTAGAAGATCCTGTGATAGAGCAGCAAAGACCATAGGAACGCTCAAGGGGTGATGTGGGGCTTTTTGTAGAGCAAACATCAAGAAATGTGGAGGAAAAGAGAGAAGAGGAAGCTGTACATATGTGATAGAGGGCACAAAGAATAATGAGGTAAGGAGGTGAAGGAGGTGGAATCTGAGGATACAAGCAAATATATCACATGAAGAAGATAAAAAATACAACACTATTAGAGGAAAGAGAAAAATAACCTAGCATAATCTGGGATACAAAGTCAGAGTAACTGAGAAGGAAAAAGAGTAAGGACACTATGTGAAAACGTAAGTAGAATACGACTAATAAAAAAAGTGCAGTTCATGGCCCTTTTATGAAACCTATCTATTTCACAGGACACTGGGCAAAGGGAAATAGAAAATAACATCTCGCCCTGTGTAGGTCATATGCTCCTTGGAGGATGTTGGAGATTTTATGCATTTATTGCTGTTGAATTATGAGGATGAGTTAATAATTTTTGAAATTGGAAAAGTAGGAGAAAAATAAAAAGTCTGACTGATTTATTCTTTAAAGTATACAAAAATTCTGTGAGGGAAGAGGAGAATCCTCATTCTGGGGTCTGGGTTAGCAAATTTATGTTTTTCCCTCAATTGGTGTAGTGAACCAGAGCAAGATTAACCCTCTATCTGAACAAGGTAAATGGCCAGGGTAGGAGGGAGGTCCCTCATCCCTCACTCAGCTAGCTTCAGGCTACAGGTAGACAGGCACTGACAAAGAGGAAGACCAGGAGTCTTCCCCTGAGCACAGCAACAGTCCCATTTTGCTGCATCTCATGACACTGGAACAGGCAGAAAGCAAAGCAAGTGCAGGTATCAAACTTCTTGGGAGCACTTCTTGCTCCCAGAGATACTACCAGGGAGCTCAGAAGGGGTCACCATGACACATGGCGTCAGCATCCTCCCACTTTGGGGGAGTCACGCTGGAGGCTTTCTAGAAATTCGTAGTGTAAAGTTACATCACTTACAAGAACTCCCATGAGACTGGGAGACAGCTGTGTCCCACCTTCCTGCCAGCTCCCCCAGCAAGGTTTCTGAAGTGTCTGGGCTTCTGTATGGTCAGTCCTGAGTCGCTCAGGCTGTGTCCTATTGAGCTGGCACCTGGGCAGATAGCTAGCGGGAGGCAGGATGTAGGTACCTACAGACCAGCAGATGGTCTGGGAGCACTGAGATTCCCAGTGGTCATTGGTCTTCCAGTTTCCTTGCCATGTAGCCGAGCATCTGGGCACTTTGTGTTTGCTGTTCTAGGATCAAGACTATTTCAAAAATAAACATGTTCTCAGACTTAACTTCTATATCCTTCTAAAAGAACATTTCTTTAAAGAAAAATAATTTTTTTTTCCACTTCAGAACAAAGTGTCAACAAAAGGTCTGCCTTTTAACTAGCTCCAGCTAGAGATGTCAGGCAGGCTAACCATGTTCACATGCTTGCAGTGCCTGACTGAAAGGCTTTGTTATTGCCGTATTCCAAACCTGTTCAAGTAAAGTGGGAACAAAGAGTTATTTCTTATTAATTTTTCATCAGAGTAGGTGCACTATAGGGCAGCCTTGTACTCTGCCCCCACAGAGTTGTTCTATTCATTCCTTCCTGTGATTCATTCGCGCTTCGTACGAAGATCAATATGATGGAGGTATCGGCTACTTTGTCTAAAGCAGAGTTGCTTCCTTTGAACACAAAACTAATTTTTTTTCATAGTGGGCTTGAGGAACACTTGGGAAAGCTGATCCAAATTAGCAGTGAGTGTAAAATTAAATTGGAATTTAATCTGGCTGAGTGTAATCAGCCATTCTCATACTGGGGTGATGCCCTCTTTCCCCACTATGGATACAAAGCAATTACTGCAAAGCAGCAAATCTTCAGAGCTTGAGGACTGCAGAGCTAAACTTCATTAAACACCAGTTGAGACCCTTTCTCAGAACTAAGGGGGTGCACGTTCCTCTGCCCAAAGTGATGCCACGCAGTGTGCCGTAGCCAGGCTCACGAACCAGAAGCAATATTGCTGCACACCTACAGCGCTTCACCTGTGCTAATGGAAGCTGTTTCTCAGTGAAGCTCGGGGACAGAATTCCATATTGATACGATTTCACATCTTCCAGCACCCAAGTAAGCTTGGATACCCTGAGGTACCCTGTATTGCCTTGGGTGCTGACAGACCTAAAGTAGAATTAATTTAGTTTAGTATAATACATTTTGAAAGTGACTTAACTGAGTCCATTGGGATGACTTTCATCCTGAAAGAATATTTGCATAGGGATTTACTGAAATTGAACTAAATTTGCATGAACTTTTGAAAGAAAAACTTTCTTAGGTGATCTCAACTTAAAGAAAAAAAAAACCACAAACCCTCTCCTTTTCTTTGGAGTAGGGAAAGATGGGAAAATATGTTGGAGTGGATTTAAAATGTACAGCCTCTATCTGTCTGTTTGCCTTTAACTCCCCACTATCTCCAAAGCCAGAGAAAAGAACTGAGAAACTGTATAAGATGAAAACAAGTCTGATGCAATGAAGGAAGGGGTAAAAAGTTCAGGACTTTCAGGTTTTGCAGTTCACTCCTTTGACAAAACCTACCTTCTGCTATTCAGCTTACACTGCCTCTATTTTTCTTTCTTTCGCCTTTGGGACAAAGGACTCAGTAAACGCTGAGAAGTGAGGAAGGGAGAAGGCAGACATTCACAGGCATGTCCAGGAGAGTTGCTTTTGACCCCCACACTGCTGGAGGTGTTCCTTCCAATTGTCCTCCCCCATTTAAGTAACTATCTTAGACACCGAGCTTTAGAGATTTAAACCAAACTCAGAGGGCTATGGGTTAGGGAAAGAGTAAGGGGAAGGCATTCAGTGTTCAGGCTGCCACCTGGAAGGCTGGAGAGATTTTACAAACCCTCACTCCCACCTTTCACAGCTCGTATGTACTGAAAAAAACATGAGTGAGAGAGAGTGAAGCACCTTGCACTGAGGCAAGATTCTCAAACTTGCACAAAATCAACTTCATACGCAGTCCTTTTTTCCCAAAAAAGGTTTGCCTTTCAGTTTTGGCAAATAAATCTTGCCTTTTTCTTTACCATTAAGACATCCCACGTTGTTGAGAGGAGGTGAGAATTGGTGTGAAACTAATGAAGGCGAAATGCATAGTCTCCCTGTGAGCAGTGAATAAAAATAAAGATGCTGTCCTGGTGGGAGCTGGAGGCCATTTCTTGCCAGTCTACAAAGGGCTGGGGTGGAGGGTTGGTGCTGCTGAGGACTGACCTGTGGGAAAAAAGTTCCCTCCAGCCACCACAAACCAGCACTTCTCCTACAAGGCGCAGATAACAGAAGTAGTGCAGTACTCCAACAACCTCTGAAATGATACCAGTTATAATAATCCCTTTTGCCCTTTTAATGTAGTCAATGGAACAAATTGTTTGGAATTGTGGTGATAAAACCCTTCAGACTAGATTGAGTTCTCCATCAAAGTTTACAATACAATACAATTTACAACTAACTTCATCTGCAAAATGCAAACAGCAATTTCCTTTTGCATCACTGCTTCTTCCTCTTCTCACTGCCAGTGTGCCTGTCTTTAGGATACAGTGGTGGATGTGCAGAGGGAGTTCGTCCAGGTGCATGTACACCTTCAGGCTAAACGATGCCCATGGTCTGAGAAGGACCTGGGCAGAGATCCAAATAGTGCAACAATAACCAGTGATTTATGGATGAGTGATGTAAAACCCAATAAAGAGGCAGAATCAGGTGACATAGTTGGTGTAGACATTGAATGAGGGAGGTGGATTAAAAGGCTTAGTATACTGAAAGGTGAAGCTAGGAGATGGAAATATGCATGACTGAATCTTTTCCAGTACGATGTTTGAGAAATCCTATTACTGTTTGATAACAAAAGGAATCTGAATTGCTTTTGTTGAAGTGCATGCCTCCAGAAAAGGTTGTGTTTAAAACTAGAAGTGTATGATGTGCAAACTCAGGGAAGCATTTTGCCAGAATGGTTTCTTGTCAGAAAACATTTTGATTTTGCAAACAAGTTAACCTTTTTATAAAAAAAAGCTAGAAAATGAAAGTAACCTTTCATTGAGAAGCTTGTTGAAATCCAGTTTATAGGAGAAGAGGAGAGTCCCACTCAGTAGTTTCATGATCAGAAAGGAGACCTATGTGCTGATACATGGAAACGCTGTGTGCAAGAGCACTCACCTCTAGTTCTTTTTGGTGGAGAAACCCTCTGTTCCTTTTGTCCGAACTGAACTTTGTCTGAAAGGTCAAGAATCCCACAGGCCCTGAAATGAAATTAAATCAGAAGCAATAGTTTTTATTTGTAGCAGTTCCAGTTCCTTAACACAGATTAAAAGATAAGTAAAACTCTGTCTCCTATCTTGGATTGTAATATTTGAAGAAGTAGAAACCTGTTGCATGTAGATGCAAAGATTTCCATCCCTTTTCTCAAAGTTCAGGGTTTGCTCCTCTCTTTTCACTGCAGCAAGGCTGGCCCGTGGCTAGTTCCAGGCTACTGCACACTCCTCTGCCTTTTTCTTCTAAAACCTGACCATCGTCTGTGTAACTGTATTGAATTGCAGCATCAAGGGGCGATATGCAGGGCATGGCAACGCCTTCCTCTATAAACATGCCTCATTCACCCGTCACTGAACTCCATCTCCTGAATCATTCAGCCAGAGGTCATAATACAAACGAGCTCCTTCACCCATGAAAAGCTCTGCCTATGTACATATTGTGTAGTGTTATGTGCCATAATCGTAGATCCCATTGTCAACCAACATTTTCACAACCCAATAAAAGCATTTTGGATTTGCCTTGACAGTGTACTCTGGCCATAGCAACACATTGCCAGCCTTGGCAGCTCCACTGAGTGGACAAACCAAGTATTAGTTCAGGAGTCTGGGAGCACTCCTTGTGCTACCTACACTGCAGGGGACTCTGTGAGTGATGCAGTATGGACGTGGAGTCTGGAATAACCTGTCATGTAGTGACCATGTCCTGTAGTAGCAAGGTCTCTCCTGTCCAAGTATATGAATTAGTTGCTTATTTCTGAATCTGGTTCTAGAAAAATGTCTGAGCCCTCAGATACAGGAAAAGTTTCCATTTGTTGGCTTCTGTTGGCCAGCAAAGTGCACAAAACAACGTGTTCCCAAAAAAAAAGACCTTCACAGGTGGGAGTGTCATGGGGACGAGGCTTACAATGATTAGTCCCTTCTCTGCCCTCTTACCGCCTCCCCAGACCCTCCCTTCTCCTGAAAACCATCTCATAGATATATATATCTATATGGTTTCTCCATGGTTTTCATCTATACCTTTATATAGGTTTCACTACCTACCTACCTACCTACCTACCTACCTACCTATCTATCTATCTATCTATCTATCTATCTATCTATCTATCTATCTGTCTATCTATCTGTCTCTGTTGTCTCTGGGCCAGAGTCTACAGCCCACTGAGCAGTGTGTTTCTGAGATGCAGGAGACTTAGGCTGAAGTCTTTACTGTGAATTCCCTAATTTACAGCTGTTGATTCATTCTCCTGGCGCTCAGGGGAAACAAATGTAGCCTTCCTTCTTCAGTAGACGGAGAGATAATATTTAACTTCATGTTAAATATTATCTCATATAATGCAGGAAATGGCATATGAGACCCATTAATCAATAAATAAGAGTATGAGTAGTTTAATAGTTTTCCTTTACCTTCTAGAGGAAGCATACATCAACCTAGCTATACTTACACTAAGTGGTGATTATAGGATGAATATATTATAGAGGCGTCAGACAATGATGAGACAGGGTTGTTTGTGGGCGACAGAATAAAAGAAATGTTCTGAATGCCAAATAGTCAACAAGAATGTTTTTTATCTTTTCAGACTAAAACAAAATGGCTTGATCATATCCGATTACCTTATAAAAATGTTTCTCCCTGCTGATTGAGATAATGAGAGGACCAGAACCCATTTTCATTCCTCTGTCCTTGAACCTGTTTTCATGCAGAGGTTCTCATCTGCACATATCGTCATCCATATTAATTGCTGAACTTAAGAGGCATGAGATTTCTGCCTAAATATATATTTTCTTCTGTTTAATTTCTTCAAAATGTCGGATATCCCGGATTTTATATATCTACTTTTCTCCTTTTAAAATTGTTTTCATTTCCATTCTTTAGGCACATGATTATTTTTGAATGTTTTCTGCATGTTGTTGTAGCACCTGAATTTGCCAAATTGTACCAGCAAAATTTTTTCTTATGTGACCCAGAAGCCTATTCTCTGCAGGTGAGACAATTCCTCACTAGTATTTGGGGGCCAGCACCGAACAAATATGCTCCAAAAACCTGAAGTGTAGTGGGTGATAAAGTAATTTCTATTTTAGCACCAGTTGTAATTACTGATCATTTAATCTCCAATTTTTCCCTACACACAAAAAAGTCTTTGAAGTCCAAGCAAGATACCAATAATCTGTGAAGCAATTTGTAATTGTACCATTTGTGTTCTGCCAGGTGGGACTGACAGAGATAATCTAGTTATGAACGTATTTATTGACACCTTTTTATACCTTCCAATGAACCTTAACCCCAATTTGGAACAATTATTATGCGTTATTACCCTAAGTTTATTTCATATTTTAGATGGAAATACAACCAAGTAGCTTAAAAAGTTCCTTTCTAAGGTTATACTTTCTACTTTAACACACAAGCTCTAAAACTGCTTAGAGCTGAATGAAAAGAAGTACAACCAGAGAAGTGAAGAAAAATTAGAACAGAAAGCTATAAACTAATTTTTAAAACTCTATTAGGAAAGCAGTCCAGGAAAAGCCAGAGGGGCCTCATGTTAGCTGGCAATGATAAGAGGAATGGAGTATATTGAGAACAAGACATTATATAGTAGAAATCAGAGAAGCAGCTTGAAGGATAGGAAACTCATTTATTCTCCAACAACAGCGTGCAGCAATTATAAAATATAAGCATGCTTATTTTTCCAATAAGTTATCTTATTAGCAGTGTGATGCTTCACGCAGATCCTGGGTCATTAAGTTATCACACCCCTTCATTGTACAATAGCTCAAATCTTTCCCACTTTCGTCTTGTGTGGTTTTAAGTCAACTTTCATGACAGCTGAAAAATAAGCTTTAGCTACGATGAGAAGAGGATGCGTGCACACACATGTACTCATGCACACAGGTACACACTTACTGCTTTGGCATATATTTATAGCAGCCCTAGCTTTTGATTAAGAGTGAAGAACTCTTGAGAGAGAGCGGGTCACAATTTGCCCGTCACATCAATTTATTGACCAGATATTGGCCGTTAGTACCAAGGAGGCAGAACTTTATTCCACCTGTTGTCTGTGCTGAATTGTTGATGGGATACAATATAACAATACTATACGAATCCTTTTCATCTGCTTTCCATAGTGAAATTGTACTACCGAAAAACCACTAAGACCCACCATTGACTCAGTAACCCTTGAAAATTATCAGCACAGGATGGACTTCTGATCAGCCTTCAACCCCTGGTAGTGTCATTGTATGAACAAAGGCATTCTCAAAAAAGGATAAAAGTTAAAGGATTGTCTGATGAAATTGGTTCTCAACAGGGTCCTTCAGACCATAAGACGTGTTAAAGGAGAGAATTCCAAGTAATAGAAAGAGCAAAATTGCATATATCCTTCAGCTTTATTTCACAACTGTAATGGAGTAATCAACGTGCAACTGTAAATAAATACTTGCCCACTTACTTTGCTGGAGTAAGTAGGCCTAGTAATAAAAGTCTTATTGAGATTAGACTGGATTGAAAGCAGCCCTGAGGAGAAGGATTTGGGGGTGTTGGTTGATTGAGAAGCTCAACATGGGCCAGCAATGTTCACTCACAGCCCAGAAAGCCAACCGTATCGTGGGCTGCACCAAAAGAAGCGTGGCCAGCAGGGCAAGGGAGGTGATTCTGTCCCTCTGCTCTGGTGAGACCCCACCTGAAGTACTGCACCCAGCTTTGGTGCAACAAAAGAACATGAACCTGGAGCACCTCTCCTATGAGGACAGGCTGGGAGAGTTAGGGTTGTTCAGTCTAGAGAAGAGAAGGCTCCAGGGACGCCTTATAGTAGCCTTCCTGTATCTGAAGGGTGCCTACAAGAAAGATGGAGATGGACTTTTTACGAGGGCATGTAGCGATAGGATGAGGGGTAATGGCTTCAAACTGCAAGAAGGTAGATTTAGATTAGATATCAGGAAGAAGTTTTTCACTATGAGGGTGGTGAGGCAGTGGAACAGGTTGCCCAGAGAAACTGTTGAGGAAGTGTTCAAGACCAAGCTGGATGGGGCTTTGAGCAATCTGATCTAGTAGAAGGTGTCCCTGCCTATGGCAGGGGGGGTTGGAATTAGATGATCTTTAAGGTCCCTTCTAACCTAAACTGTCCCATGATTCTGTGATTAAGAATAAGTGTTTCAAAATTATTTAGAAGGCCTTAGGTTCAGTGCTCCTGGGAAAGTGACTATCTGTTTGGATAAAAGAGCAAAAGTTTTCACTATGTCCCATCCCTCACCAAACCACGGTAATCAGTTCACGTACTAGGGACATCAGGTGTCAGATCAGGGGAGAGAAATCTCTCTCTGCTCTTCTGGTAATGGATTTTGAGGAGAGAGCTTACAATTCTGGTTGCATGTATGTCCTGACATAGGCATTGTAACGCAATCTATGGGAAAGACGATGAGGTTTCAAGAAAAACTTGCTTGAACCTTCCACTGTGACTTGTGGAAATCAAAGTTTCTTAGGTAAGTGGCACTTTTTGCCGGCTTCTAGTTTCATAGGAAAACAATGAAAAACGAGAATTGAAGCTGTCAAAATAAGAATCTCAGTTTTGGTTTTAAATGGTTTTTTTCCTTTCTAGTTGCTACAGATTTATTATAGCAAAAAAAGAAATAACTTTAAACTTAAACTAATTTGAAACTGCCACAAAATATTTCTTTATCTAACGGAAATGCAACTTTACTGATGAAGCTGATATATAATTTTTTAGGTTATCATTCCAGTTTTGGATGGAAGAGAGCCTCCTCTGACTGGACTATATTTTAGTGCAGAACTGTGCAGTTTAGTGCAGTTCTGAATTCAAGGCTTCGGTGGCTCTCCCATGTAGATGTAGTGATCTCCAATGTAGAACAACTTGTCATTTCAGGGCGCTCATCAATGCCCTGGACTTCAGTAGTAACAGACAGAGCAAACTTCCTCTACTGAAGCATTGATGGTCACAGGCTCATAGGAGGTAAAACTAGACTCATTTACAGCCTTTTCTTCCAGCTGTGAATTCGGCTGTTGCCAAGAGAGGCCTCGATAATTCTTGAGGTATTTTAGCTTTCATGAAACTTATAAAGCCTTTCTAAAAAGTCATTTTAACAAAAGTAACATTTTAATATAATTAATGGCAATTTGATGCAGTCATCTAAAAGTGATGGTGTTAAAATATCGGCAAGCTATTATCACATCTGAAGGAAAATCACACTATAAATTTGAATGAGGTGAGTATTATAGTAAATTCATTTAAATAACAGCTTCAACGACTGGCATTTTCTTCCAACTTAATCCAGAAGCCTATAAAAACTGAATGTTCTTTAGTATGTAATGAATTTTTACTGCATCAAAACACTTTTTGATCAACTTGGGCTGTGTGATTTATCTCCTTGATATGCTTTCCAGTGGTTTAATACAGAGCAGTCCTTTAAAATAACCTGAAAAAATGCAAACTTCCTACTTATGTTTTATTTAGGAAATTTATTTCTATTTTTGCCTTTCCCATGCCTAACTCACCTGTATTCACAATGTAGACGGGTTTACTTACTTAAGGGCTGAGGAAGGATTTGGAAAGGCAATACATTACATTTACTTGAAACTCTTCTAAAATAATGGTTATACTTGCACGGAGTATTTATATTAACGTTCAGTCTAGGGCACCTTGATTAAAATAATTTTGAAAGGACAGCTTGGCTTACCCACTGATAAAAACTTAACTGAGAAGTGCATTGGCCAATTCTTTTCTGAAACATTACAGCATCTTAAGGCTTCAGGATATACCAGACAAAGAAGAGCAATAGCTATAAGCAGTAGAAACAAACAATTCAAAATTCTCATCATGTATTTGGTTTTTTTCAGGCTAAATGAATATTTCCAACAGGAAATAGTAGAAGATTAATTAGAACAAATCTCGAGCTTCACCTCCCCTTTTTTCCTTTTGCACAAGTGGGAATTGTGCAACATGGTCGAAGCCAATCCAGCTGCACCGGGGCGAAGATGTTCTGTTCTGTGTAAAGGTCCTCTCAGAGGGGAGTACTTTTCTTGTGGCTGCAGACATTTCTTTTGTAGTATTGGTGGTGTTCTCCAGGTGGCTCATGGATGAAGCTCCATGTGTCTATGTTAGATGATGTCCCGTATGTCTATTGAGGACGTGTATATTCCAAACACTGGGCAATAAGAGACCTGTGTTTAAAAATGCAGAGGATTTCCCCTGGGATGTGGTCTCAGCAAAACTTTGGAAGTGCAGTAGAGACCAAGAGAGTCTGTAGATGAGATTAGCATTCAGGGAAATTAAGATAGGGGATGGTGCTTAGCTTTTCTTCTATTTACAAGCCCTACTGAGAGTGATTAATGGAAAACTGCTGACCTTCTACATATATCCTCTTCTCTTCTTCATTTTCCCTAGAGAATAGGCAGCTAATTACTCCAAATGACTTGGGAATAGAGCCACAAAAGCCTGTTAGTACTTAAATCTTGCCTGTGTCTGAAGTTGTGATCCTTTAAAACCCATCTCATCTGGTGCTGAAAGCCTGGAAGCGCATATACATATTCAGTGTGCAGCATCCATGTGAACCCAAGCTGGATTCAAGTATTCCAAGTAGAAATAATGTTTCCAAGCCTTGAAAGCCCAGACCCCCAGCTCTTGGTCCACACAACCTCCTGGCACTCACAAGCTAGATACCTCTCTGTTTGTGCCGGTGGAGGGGCTCAATCCACCAGATATCCTCACATCATGTCAGCTCAGGGTTGTCACAGCACAGCACAGTGACAGTCAAATGGCAGGGCCAGCCTGCACGAGCTGTGTTCTCCTGACTCAGTCTATGTCCTCCCCCTCCAAACCCAGCTGTCTAGCTACTAGACCTTACACGTGCTCAGGCTTGCCAAACATGAAAGTGTTTCAACAGGCCTACCTCTCCTCAGATTGCAAAATAGCCCGTAGTTTTATGATTAGGACACTGGTTGGAGGGAAGAAAAAAAAAACCCAAAACTAACAACAAAACACAAACAAACAAAATAAAAAAACCCCAATACCCTGAATAAGCTGAATACCCTTTAAACCAACAACTTGAATACCCTTAAACTTGGAGAAAAAGATTAAGCCTTGATGATCTGAGTTCTTACAGCAAATCTTGGCTAAGCACGTCCTTGAGGAGATGGGAGGAGTGGAGGTGGGGGGTTCAATGTGAAACTGCCAGACAGGGACTCGTGGCCAAGAGGTAGGTACTTACATCCCACAGTGGGTTGGGTTTTAAGACCTGTTTCTGTTATCTGTATTTCTGAGTGGAGATATTAAATGTCTCATTGTTCAACATACAAGTTCCTGAGTATCATGCTCTGAGACCACTCCTTTTTCCACTCTTCTGCTTTATGGAGCAGTAGACCCCATTCTGGTGGTCAGGCATCTAAAAAGTTGTGGCAGAGCACGCTATCCTGAGGCACTCTCATTTTCTCATGTTCTTCACTGGTGGTATTGTCACAGGATGGGAACTGAGATGGAGACATAAGCTTCATTCACCCATGACCTTGGATGCAACTTGATTGAAGGTTATCTAATAAAACGTAATCTCTAATGAACACAGGCTCACAAAGCATTAGCCTGTTGTGATTGTTTAAACAGATGAGGAAAAGACAGAAAATGAATCTTCTGAATCTAAACAAAGTTATGAAGAAAAACCCAAACATAAAGGTTATCCTTTGTGTAGTGGTTCAAAAAAAAAAAAAAAATCATCCTTAAAATTACTACGCAAAAATAGAAAACTTGGTTTCAAATTGAGTGAATATCACCAGGTGCTTTTGAAGGTTTTCTATGGCTTCATGTACCTGTAGACAAACAAACCACTGTAGCCGACTATGAAATGTATGGTGTTGGACAGAAAAGACATTTAACTACGTGGTGGAGTCTGCTAAATTTTCCATGGATAAAGTTACCTGCTGTCTACCTAGAGTCATCCAGTCTTTTTAAAGAAAAAAGCCCAGCAGTAATGTCTTCTCATATTGAACACAAGGTGGCTCTTAGACTGCAGAAAACCCTTGCCAAAATCTTTCTGAGCCATATTTGCATCCTCTGCTAAGTGCTGGCAGCACACTCACCAGCACCAGGACAGGTACCAGCACATGCTGGAACAGGACATACACAGCAGAAAAAGGACGTGTGTGTGCCTGCACAACAGCCCGTGGTGGGGATTTCACTGGTGACCACCACCGTGGCAGACATGGGCAACTCAGGTTAAGCACGAAAAGGGACACACAGGAGACAGCTACAAGGTCCTTCACAAGGTATTGTCCATTTTTTCCTGTTTTCCAGTATATGAGTAGAATATTTTTTTCCTCTTAGGCTCATCTTGATAACAAATAATCTACACTATTCTTTTTTTACAACATAATACCACTAAACCTCTTTTATGTGCACACATAGGGGTCAACAAGAAAACTTTTCTTCAAGATCTCCACCAGCCAACAAACATGAGGGACGCCACAGACTGAATAAATAGCATAACTCCGAGGAAAAAAAAAGACTAAATACAAAAGAAGTTGTTATCCTAGATTCCCAAGCTTCCGACAATTTCTTTGGTGCAAACATGCACTCCACCCTCCATCTGCCTGAAATTTCTGGAAAACCATGTTTGTTCCATGTTTAAAGGGTAACTCCCCTAAAGGGGGTTTCACATATCTCCCTGGCCGATGCCATCTTGGCTGGTGTGTCATACCATGTATCACAAGACACTCATCACCTAGTAAACTGGAAAAAAATCACATTTTATTCTTTAAGAATTACACAATGTGTATCAAGTTCCACCTAGTGTGCTTGGGTGACAGGGAAGAGAAGGACATCACAAAACAAACCAAAAAAAAAAGAAGAAAGAAATGCAGACAACTCCAAGTGCGGTATTCTCTGCCAAGTTTTTCTGACTAATACACAGATGAATTAATTCACACATGGATTCATCCACTTAATAAGGCAAGCAGCTATACGTGCACTTTCACTGGGGATTATTGAAGGGCAGATTGTCATTGATAATGTTGACAGTGTAACGAGGCAAGTGAGCAGTTTGCAGTAGCTCAGAGTGAAAAATGTCATCCACAGATCAAGAAGAGTGGGGGTAAAGTTTCTAGTTGGACTGCAGATCAGTCCTTGGTGTACCTTAAAAAACACAGGGCCCCGCTGGGAGATGCGTAGCAGAGCTGGTCCCTCCAGAATCCACTGTTTCTTTTTAACGCTGGCATGAAAAGCAGAGAGCTCAATCCCAAGCTCTCCTCGTGCACAGTGTTTCCATGGCACCGTGAGCCACTGGACGTGAGCCACCCATCCTGTGACCGGTGGGGAAGATGTCCATGGGCAGAGCTGCCCCAGTCACTCCACAAACAGGGAGAGGACGGCTCCTCGCCAGGCAGGAGTGTGAATGTCCCTGTGTCCACAGAAATGTGTGCACTGCCATAGCCCTGTTAATCTGGATACAAGGGTCCTTTGGTTCTTTGACTAGGGATATGAAGAGATCTTTGTCTTTCCTCAGAAAATAAACCCTCCTTTTTCCTTGACCCCCAGTTCCACAAGGCAATGTGATCCTGATAAACTGCTGTCCTTGTGGATGGACACTAGCCATTGAATTAATGGTGAATTACAAAATGGATCACCCAGATCAATTTGACTTTGTGTACATATACAATACGATCCAATCTTCCTTGGGATAATCTCTTTCCAGAAGTTTCCCTACTTCCCTGTCTGTTTAGCCTGGAGGGTGAATGAGTCAGATGTCCCCCCTCTCCTCTTGCTGTTTCCCTGGGAGAGAGGGGGAAGTCTGAGTAAGCCTGGCACTCTAAGGTCATGCAGGCAGTGGTCTTTCCCAACAGAGACCGAAGAGTAGCCCACTTTTTATATAAAAAGCAGTGGCTTTGCCTGGAGGGGACCTGGCTGCAAGATGCCCCGCGCAGCCTGGGGAGAGCAGCAGTGCCGCAGGCTGACCCTGCAGCACTGGGTCACGCTGGTGGGCACAGCAAACCCCGCTTGGGATGCTCTGGGCTCTGTGTCCTCTCTCCATGTCCCCGCAGTGACAGGGACGTGGCAGGTTGCTTCAGGTATGTGCTGCTTATCAGGGATGAAGTCTCTCTGAGACTCCTAATTCAAAGCAGTAGGCCTGGTGTTTTCTGCATGTAAAACCAGAAAGAGTAACAGAGGCAGAAAGAGTAGCCTGGTAGAAAAATCAGATGGCGATGACCAGAGGTTTGTAGGCAAATGCTATATGCTTTAGACAAACTCCACAGAAATCATCAGAAAGTGGGGGTTGTTTTCCTTGTTCTCCTGTTTCTAAATATCTGTCAAAAAAGACTTTTGCAAGCTGTCTGAATGATGGGGTTTGCACAGCCCTTAGTGATGCTTATTGATAAAGGCAAGGCTGGGCAGAGCTGTAAATAGGAAAAAAAAAATATCAAAGCTGCAACTTGCAGCTTTGCTGTGGTGTAGTTTGCCTGGGAAGGTTCAGGGCTGAGGAAGCAATTTGCTGCTCCGTCCCTGAGGTCAGAGATCACTTTCCTCACAAAGCACGCAGTATTGATTGCGCCTCGCCCCCTCCAAATCCCAGCATCCTGAATAAGCATTTTGCATTGGTTACTAAAATAAGTAATTGATGGTTTCTGGAAAGGGCAGAAGGAGAGGGCCTTGGGAAAACACATTCTTCTCAAAGCAGAAGCCAGGCAACTTGAAATTGAAGTGCAATTAATCTTCAGTGAGGCACTGAAACAACTCAGCTAGAGATGTGGCAGATTCCCTGACATTTGATTTTTTCCCTTTGTATTTCAAATCTCTCTGGAAGGGACAATTGAGTGAAACCAAGTCAAGATTTTTCATGCAGGACTCACTGAGCAAATGCTCAATATGGTTTGTACCGATAAATGACCATAGATGTTCTTTTGTATGTTTAAAAATTATTCTCTTTCTAAAAACAACCCATGATACCCCACAAAGATTTACTTTGCAAATCAGAGAAGCATGTTAGTAAAGGGATATTCCTCCATCAGGGCTGAGTACGATGTGTGTATGTGGTCAGTCAGCTCAAAATTGCAGACACGAACATGTAAAGGACCCCAGACACTCATGCTTCACTTGTTAGCCTGGACTAAACATGTGATTTGAAACCTTTTTTGATCTGCAGACCCCTAAATACTTTTCAGTAAGCCTCTCTGTAGTGTACTGCAGCTTGCTGAAAATTATTTCCTTTTCCTAATTACCATATCTGTTATGCTGTAGAAATAGCCATGGGAATGGATTTGTGGATCTGAGAGTCCTAAAAACCACTGCACTGAATGACAGTTTTCTGATCCCATGACTGTTCTGAGTTCATGCACTTCTGTTACCCACTTTAGTCTTCATCCAGCATCCACATTGGCCCACATACTGCAAATTTCATCCAAATCCTGTTTGATTCTCTGAAGTCCCAAAGTTTTATTCACAGAACAGAGAATGGTTTGTACAGAGAAAAACAAAACAAAACAAAAAATCCAAACCAAACCAAACAAAAACAAAACAAAGAAAATGTTCCAATAAGCCTAAGGAAAGTAAGACCAGTTAATTTTATTCAGGTTGGAGGAAAAATTAATTCTACTTAATTCTGCTTGTCACATTTCCTCTGTCTCATTTCCTAACTCTATGAAAGACCTTGTAGGTACTGGGGGTACTTCGTTGTTATGTTGCCTGTCTATCTGATGTAAACAAAAATGCGTTCAGTAATTAGTTTCTTGGCTTAGTGTAACCCCTGCCAAGACAGTGAGGCTCCCCTACTGTCTTCTGCCTTATGTCTGGTTATTTATATCTGTGTAGGTGGGTGATATTTAAGGTGGCCAAAACACAGTAAAAGCATAAAGCAATTAAAACAAACATATCATGTCTCTGTCCTAGGTTTTACCAGGGAGACAATATTTAATGAAGCTTTGCGTTATCTGACAGCCCTTCAGCTTTCCTCTAATTAACTTGCATCACTTCGAATAAACCCTTTGAACATGGTAGGACTGTCTGTGAATGCAGTGGTTTACATGCTGCTTCAGAAGACATTGACCTCCTTGGCGTGGCTGCGAGGCCAGCTCTTTAGTTTCTTTCTCCATTAATTGCTCTTTCCCTTGGGAACTGTATCAGTGCTTTACCCTAAATAGAAATTTTATCGTACTTTCATGAGAAGGCTTAGCAGGATATTTCGTATGCTCCAGAATTCAAAATATTAATATGTGCCTTTATCAAGCAGGACTCTTTGTATTCACCCGCTACAAGTCACATTCTTCCTTCCAAACAGTGGCCAAAATAATCGGGACCAGCTTCAAAATCTAGCTGGAGTCTCTGGGATCCTCTGTTTTCCCCAAAGTCCACTGCTCTCCCCTTCAAATAGAGCTGAATGACAACACTTGGATGATACTTTGAGAACTGCCTAACAGGAGAACATAAATTCCTACTATCAAAGCTCACTTATTATTGACCAAAGAGCCAAATGTCATATTTTGAAATCCCACTTCAGTTCATCCAGATTTAACCCTTTGTCCCTGCGACAGAATGTTTGAAGTCAGTCATGTTCCCTTTCCTCCCTTCACTCCTCATCTCTGTCACAGGCTAGCTCATGCATCCAAAGAGATAAAGTTGAAGGATTTAAATCCCCTCTGATGGCAGACAGAGCCCAGGTCACCCTTATCAGGGATGGCTGCAAGGGAATGGTGCTGGACAAAAGATCCTTTATCCCTGCTTCACCATATCCTGTATGTAAAAACCTTCCTCGTAACAGAAGGATCATTTAGAGGAGACTACACCCAGTAGGTGTCCCCTGCAGAGCAATAATTTTTCTTCTCCTTTTTAGTGTGCACTTCTCTTGGAATTTTGCGTGTGGTATAGAGGTTAAAAAAGAAAATACGGTGAGGATGGACTGAACCTCAGCAGATGCAGAGTGCTACTGATTTTCACCAGTGAAGACTGTGCTCATCCTTGCTAATTACTATATTTTAAGGTCAAGAATAATTGTGTACATACCTGAGAAAGTGTGGGTGCCCAAGACACTACATACTCTCCCAGCATGTGCCACTTAGTATAATAGTCAGATGAGGCTGACTGTGAAACTACTGTTTGCTTAATGATTTGTTAACTATCAGTTATCAGTCATGATTCTCTTCAATATAGCTTAAAAACCACCCTCAAGACTAGCTTTAATGTGACAGAAAAGGAGTCACGTTGATAGTTATTGCATAGTTGCCTGAAACAACATTTGACAACACTTTTACCATGGCAACACTGCTTTAGTGGTTTTCAGTCCATGACCCACTAATGTACCTTGCAGGCGTGTAGCTGGTTGTGTTTATACTGGAAAAAAACACTTCACAGATGTTTGCAGGTTCTTTCTGTGGTTGTTCCAGTGTCTTACTAGGACGTTGGTTAATAAACCAAGCTTGTATAGCTCTGCTTTTGCTTGTACAATTCATCCTACCTTGTCAGCTCTATTTGGCACTGGAAAACTCAAATTCTTGTGCATACACTTGTTCTTCTTAAGACTTATAACATTCTGTACAATTAATATACAGTGTTAATTTTCAGCTCCCCTTTCAGCTCCTCAGAGTATACCCTTCCAGGGAAATATTACTTTATTTGTCATCCAATAGCTGAAATCACTATTAGTCTTACCATTCAATACATTAGCAAGCTTTAGTTATAATTTTTTTCTAGAAATTGCTTTTTCCGCACAGTAGGCTCCTTTTTTTTCCTCCCTGTTTCTTTTTTTCCATTTGGCAATGGACATTGTCTCACAACTTTGCTGGAGTTTTCTTTGATGTAGGTTATACTTTCCCCTACAATTTCACAGATGACAACTGATGTGCAGGGTGAGAGATCTAAGAAGGGACGGACACATAGTTCCTGGACTAATGGGATGAAAGGGAAACAGGCTTGATATGAAGGAATTTTTCCTAGTACTGAGGTCTATTGACTCACAGAACAGTCTCCAAAAACAAAGAGAAAAGCCCTGAATAATGACACATTTAAAACTATTTAGGAGTAGAGCTTACTGTGACTTTTTACAATGAAAGACAAAAGGTGAACCACTTGAAGGCAGAATGTCTCGCAAAGGTGCATCAGCTACATTTGATAGGTTGGAGTTTCTACTCAAACAGGTGGAGAAAGTGCACTATCATCGACCTCCTAATGGCCACCAGTTTTATGATTAGCGTGCTCATCTGCATTATGATCCCACCTTCCACTAATACTACATATCGGTACAGAGTTACAGAAGGCCAGGAGCAGAGGAGACACTGGAAAACTGGGACCTGGGGTTTGAGAAATCAGAGGGAAACCCTGAAGGCAAGTCCTGCTCTGCATCAGGCAGAGTGACTTGAACGGAATGATGGGATCTCAGACTGGTTGAGGTTGGAAGGGACCTCTGGAGCTGATCTGCTCAAGCAGGGTCACCTAGTGCTGTTTGTCTGGAACCATGTCCAGAAGGCTTCTGAGTACCTTCAAGGGTGGGGACTCCACAACCTCTCTGGGCAGCTTGTGCCAGGGCTTGGTCACTTACACAGTAAAAAAGTGTTAAAATTTATGTTTCTGACATTGCTGCTCCAGCCTGCCAGAACTTCTCTAAAGTCTCAGCAGAAAGGTTTTTTTCTAGAGACAGAGAGTTTTCGTCTAGCTTCCATTTTGAGAAAAGTACTTGGAAGGCACAGAAAAGCAATTTACTGCAGTCCTCCTTGTTTTCAGGACTGCAAGGAAAATTATCTTCACAGCAGTGGGCTACAGGTTCTTCCTCCAAGAGCACCACCCTGGCCATTGGTGCATGTGTAGAGTTTGGGAATGAAAAGACAGACCAAGGGCAAACGCTGCTTGAACGAGCACCTCTGCAGCATATTCCAAGGTAATCCCGTTTTCCCAGAAGTTTTTGGCCTCAGATACTGCTCCGGGGATTTTGAGGGCTTTGTCTTCTTGGATGAAAAACTCGGTTGCAGAGACTAAAAATTAAAGCGAATGAGTTGTCATGAAACATGATCCCAAGAAACAGTTGCTGTGGAGGGCAGAGGATGTTTGCCCTCCTATAGACATGCTCAGACAGAGTAACTAATAACCTGCTATCCATGCCCAGTTGCATTCTGTATAGAAAACTAGTAATATAATGGAAATTGCAAGCTTACGTGAAGATATTTATAACCAACAGCCTGTATGACATTTGATGTGAGTGCATCAGCAACAAGACTAAAGAGGATGGGGTAACATCCCATAGCCACCTCCAGCAAGAGCCTTCATATTATTTTCACAGGCCATATACTCCCTGCTCTCTCAGGGATGAACCCTAGAGTGATAAAACCTTTGAGTGAAGAACCCAAACCCCAAGCTTCCCAACAGAGCCATCAAGTACTTTTGCATTCATATTCTAAATCTGAATAATAAAATGGAGAGAAGAGAAAAGACACTGAGATGGCTGCCCTGAAGGGAACCCTAAAACAAGAACTGAGGGCACCATTTAGAAGAAGGGATCTTGCCGTTAGTACTAAACTTCCAGTTCTGTTGGCCAGGTTGCATCCTGGGACTATGAGGTAAGAGAAAATGAAGAAGAAAAATTAAGAGAAAAGGAAGAACACGTTGTTGCTAATAAACAGTTTGCAGGTTTGCATAATATTCCTCATTAAACAGGTACCCCATTAAAGGTTCACCATCCATGTAGAAGAACAGCCTTAAATCACACTCTTTTTATTGTATTACTCTGGTTTGCCCCTGGTAATGGCGCTTGTGTGACAAAGCCCTGCAGCTTCAGCTCTGCAGGAACATGCTTCACGGCATTCTCAGTGGCCAAGAAGTGGTGCTAGTGGAAACAGTCATGCCAAGCGAACTTCGCACCTGGGGCCTCAGCACCTAAGGATTTAAACATCAAAGTCAGTGTCCTGAACTGCAGCTGGAGATCAGGTGAAGCCAGCTGCCATGGTTTAACCCCAGCTGGCTACTAGAATCACACAGCCGCTTGCTCATACCACACACACACTTTTTATCCCCCTAGAAGGGTGGGGAGAGAGGAAAAAAAGGAGGGGAAAGGCAGAAAAACCCCAACTCATGGGCTGAGATAAAAACAGTTTAATAGAAACAATAACAGAAAAGGAACAATAACAATGATAATAACAATAATAATAATAATAATGGCAGGGGTCACTCTCACTGCCTGATGATTTGGCACCATCCTGAGCGGTGATTGCGGATTCCCACCCCCCAGGTTACCCCTGTTTATATACTGAGCATGACGTCTATGGTATAGAATTGGCCATTCCATCGTTCTGTTTATGCTTCTATGGGAAGCTGTAAAAAGTCCTTGAATAGTGTAAACCAATTATTAACAGCTAAAAACAATAGGCATTATTGACATTCCTTTCACAGCAATCACTAGAAAAAAAATTAACTCTTTCCCAACTGAAACCAGGACACCAGCCCTGTCTCAAAAGTAATGCCACTGTGTTCTCCCAGTGTCCATTTTTTTGCTGAAGAATTGGGCAATTTGATTTTGCAGCAGCTGTAGCTTAAGAGCTCTCCAAACACAGCTAACTGTACATTAGTGCATTAATCCAAACCCCAGTCTTGAAGTCTAGATATCCTGGGTAAACATATGTGTTTTGGAGAAATAACTAAAGCTCTTGTGCAAAGCACCAATGACCAGAAAAGCCTTCAGGGTTTCCTTTTATAAGCAAGGGGGAGAACAAGGGATGGGTGAGAGGACTCATTACATTGTGCTTATTATCCCGTTGACATTCTTCCTCCTCAACAAAGCTGTAGGACAAATGTGTTTTTTTCTTTTTCATTTCTCGACCAATATTTTTTGTCATGTTTTCACTTCTTTTCACCGGCAGAAGCATGACACCCAATACTTCATGAAACAAGCCAGCCAAATTGTTCTGATTCCTTTAATGACAACTTGGCATCCTTTCCTTGCTCACCCACCTATTTCCAGTTTCGCCATGTACTGCATTTGCGTATGGATGAAATGCCACAGTGCAAGTGAATCTATGTGAACCTAAATCCTCAGGTCATCCACATGTCAGGGGAAAGAGGTCCCCTGTAGTCACAGAAGCTGGTTTTAAGGGATCCAGCAATTCCTGGGGGGAGGAAGGGCACATGTGCACAGCTTACACTGTGGACTAGCAGGAATTTGGGGATTTCCTTGCAGTCAGTTCCTGAGATGTTTGAAAGTGCAGCAGGACTGCATAAGGTAATGAACATGCCACTAGACCAAGGACTGGCCACCCGTCAGTCCATAGGGCCTTTCATTCATACTCTGGCCCAAGCGAAATTTGCATACCATGGCATCTAAATAGCTTTGGGGATGTGGATGTCAAGGGAAGTTGTGTGACTATGTCATTTGAAGCATGAACAACAGTTACCAAAAATTACAGGTATCTGTTTTGTTGGGATTTTTTTTGCCTGGATTTGGATACAAAAGTGGCTTTGAGACAATGTATAATTCTCAGTGGTTTGGGGGTTTTTTGTGGTTTTTTTTTGTGGGTTTTGTTTTTTTTTTTTTGTTTTTTTTAACCTGTCTTTTGGACTCTTTCAAAAGTGCAATAATGTTCACATTGATGCCTCATACACGTGGCACTTTAGAAATACTAATGCAAACGGTAACCTTTCATGAGGTTAAGGGAACAGAAATGCCTCTTAAGTAACTACAAAATGCTGCAAACAAAGAGCTGCAAGTTTTTCCCCAATGAATGTTTCTTTGGAGATTCAGCAGCTGATATTCTACTGAACTTGTTTTGCCTCTGGGCAATCATAATAGCTCTCAAAAAAGTAATCGACACCAAAGCTTTGAGCTATAAAGCAGAAAGCTGCAGGAAATTAGGTTTATTTTGCTGTTAATGGAAAGAGACAAAATCCTTCAGTAACTTAACTGGGTTTTTTTCATTTTTAAATGATTCAAAGAGATTAATAAAATTTAAGAGACCGGATGAACCTGCACTTGCTATAAGCATGAAAGGGCACTGTATACTAACAGTAGGTTTCTGGGATAACCATAAAGCAGAACTTAATGAAATTGCTTCAGAGAAATGCTGCAATAAATACATGTAATGAGCCGGCAAAAGGAGCCAGGAGGCAAGGTGCTTCCATAGATATGAGTCAATAAGTGCATTAGTGAAAGAAAGAATGGGATCTTAGAGAGAAAATTGTTTAAAGTGATCAGAAAAGAGAACAGAAGTCATTTGTACAAAATTCCACCAAGAAATCTTTTTTTTTTTTGTTTTCCCCTCCTGGTTATATTAGAATATCTGCACTTTAATAGAAGTCTGAGGTGGCTGAAAATGGTAGTTAAACCACTGTGCTTTTACTGTCAGCCAAAGCAGTTTCAAAGGCTGATGTGTGATATGAAATGAGGTTGTTCCTCCTACCACACATGCACCATATTACCAACCAGCACACAAAATACAATGCTGCTGAGGGAAGAGCTGCCACAAGATGCCCATAGCTGGAGTTTAGTGTTAAAGTATGCATCGCTTGAGATGAGGCCCCTACTCAATGAACCAGAAACCCTCCATCCCTGTGGTGCGTGGTTTCCACCCAGCCAGTTACAGCAGTCCCCCTCTCATGGGCTCAGGCTGCAAGGGTGATGTCTAATAGCGTGAGCCCAGAGACACGCAGGGGATAGAGAGCAAAACAGAGCTCCCATCACCTTTCCTTTATGGCTTTTGTGGAGCCAGAAGAAACTGGTGGAGGACCTGGGCACCTGATATATGCCAGCCAGCTGCAATTTTCTGCACAGAAGTAGTACTAAACACACTCGGTTTGTGATGCCTTTCCTGCCCCCTGAGTATTTTTCTCGCTGATATTTGCAATATTCTAAGCAGTTCCTACATAAGATTCAGAGAAATGAGAGCACTATAAAAGTAACTGCCTCTGTCTGCACAAGGCAAATGCACATCTTCAGGCAGCCACTTGTATGTCTTATAAAATTACCTTATCTAGAAGGATACGTGAAAATCTGCTATAATAACTCACAATATATATAGCATTTAAAAGGCCCAGCTTACACCTAGTCAGTATGTGAAGGCATTTATTTCTAAGACATGAAGTACATCGTCATATGCAATGCATACATCTGCTGTGCTGTAGACCATGGAAAGCAGTATAAACATAACACTGTAGAGAAGACAAAGAAATAAGACATTTCCCAGAAATCAGAGTCGCTGCACAGCATGGAGCACAGATGTGACAAGTCCTGGCTGTGACACCAAATGGCTTTGTAAAGTCCCATGCTGCATGTTTTTTAGGAGAAGGCTCTGAGGAGCTCCAAGAAACACTCTCGCTCAGAATAATTTATGGGAAGGACTCTTGCCTAAAGCTGCTGTCTAGAAAGCAGTAACAGCCAGCCTGTGAAATTAGGAAGACAGCAGAATAGAGAAGGGGTTCTAAAGGGTATTATATTCCAGTAAGTATTTTTTCTGAATACCGAGGCAGATTTCAGTGTCTAATTGGTTAATTACATGTAATTTCAGGAGGTATGGATGTTCCATTTTCTGGAACTGACATTTTTTCTGTCAAGTGTTAATGGATGTTGGGGGAAAATATCTTAAGCAAACTGCTATGTAAAAAACTAAGTCAACGAGCAGACCTTTCTAAGACTGGGAGTGCTGCAAGACACTTCTAATTACCAGGTCATTGACAACCAGTGACCAAGTAACAGAGTTTGCGTTCATTTTTTCCAGAGTTCCCCACTGCTTTCTTCACAACATCTATGAATAGTAAAAATGTTAGCCTTCACCATAAAAGGAAAGTAAATATAAAGCACAGTCAAGCCATCAATTAAGAGAAACCCTGAGCATTGTATGCATACTGCTGATTACCACTTTTGGACAATCGATGCAGAAAGTTTGGGCAATAGTAGGACAGTAAAAAGGGCAAGTTGCATGGCTTTCGTATGGAAGTGGCAATGATGGGCGATTCCCTGGTCCATGTGAACCTGAGGGTGTGTTTGCTCCTAGGATTGTGACTCTTCTAGCTCGTCTTTTCCCCTGATTATTCCTCTCTTAAAACTTTTCTACAGAGGCATATGCCAGCAATACCATCTGCTGGCTAAACCTAGCACTGTCCAGAGGAGCAGGCAAAGGCAGTGGGCTGACAGTCCACATTTTGGACTCTTTTCTGCCGTCTGTCGTCCTGCCCCAGGAGAGCTCCTGTGCCTGGGGCAGCAGGCAGCCAGCACTGGGGAACCGCCATGGGAGGGGAAAGGCAGCAAATCCCCATCTTAACCTCCCAAGCCAGAAATTTATTCAGTTACTCCTATCCCACATTTCCTACAATGTTCTGGCTTTCACTTCATAGGAGTTGGGGGTATGAGGGCTTTTAATCATTACTCTTAACAGGATCCCTTTTCCATATCTCAGGAAAAGACCTCTCTGTGCTTTGCCCTTTGCCAGAGCTTTGCACGTAGCAGTCACCCTTTAATCCAGGATAAGCATGCAAAACAATTAAGATCATTTTTATGGAATGAGATAACTGAAAGCAGAGAGCATGTGCAAAACCCCCTCAGGAACTGAGCAAAGGGTGTTTTCACTAGGTATTTCTTTTGGATTAAGTTGTCTGGTTATATGAGCCAGGAACAGAAAAGTATCTGAGAAACACTACAGGGCATGCAAAGAATGCAGCCGGGAAGCATTAAATAGCTCTGGCCATTTTTTTCTTGTTTAGGGGGAGAGGATACTTTATTTACTAATAAAATCATATTTTGGTCACCCAACTTCTGTCCAAGGAGTGGCTAAAGAAGCAGGGAGTCTTTGGCCTGAGGAAAAAAGAGGCTATGAGGGAAGGATGAGATAGAGGATTATCAAGGGAGTACCAAGGAGACAGTAAGGAACGATTGTTCATTTTCTTAGATAAAATTACCTGGAAACTCTTGCAGAACAAATGGGGGTAATTAGCCGTACACAAAATACGTGGTGGAGCTATAGATCTCCTCCTTGTAGGATGCCATGGATGTTGAAAATTTACATGGCTACTCAGCTGTCAAAGCCCTGAGGGCATCACCAGCCCTTACTGCCCCTTGGCAGTCCCCCAGGGTTGACAGCCCCCTGAGGCTGACAGTCCCTCCCCAGGGATGCCTTAATCCAAGGACCCAGTCTTATGCTTTTACATACCAAGTGCGAAACTATTACTGAATTCAAGTCAGACAATCTTGCTGGATAAATTGGGTGAGAGAGAGGCTTAGATTCACCAAAAAATGAAGAGTATCTATCTCCAAAGCACCAGAGATAGCAAAGATAGAGATTGAATCTTCTTCATTCTAAGAGAGGATTTGAATTTGCTTCCATCACCTCTAAAGAACATGTCCCAGTAGACCAACAGGTTGATAATATTTTTCGTATGTTTTGTTCTGTTCCTGTGCTTCTTTTGGATTGAATTGTTTAGGGCTGGTTTTGTGTATTTTCTATAATCAGAAATAATAAAAACAATTATAGCTTGAAAGAGAGTAAATCTAGTTCTTTACCTTTGCTTCATGAGGAAGAGGTTTTGGGTAGAGTGTCTGTCTGGCTAAAAAATGACTGGGAGGAGTGAGCAAAGTCATCCCCCTCCAGTGGTCAGTAAGGAAAGAGAGTAAGTTGGTACTCCCAGGGCTGGAGGAGTGCTTTACCTTTTATGTGGGATGAATTAATAGACTGAACTCCAAGGAAGTCAGGGTATTCTCCCACCTTGCACCCACTGAGCTCTGGAGTAGAAATATCTTTATCACCTCTTCTGAACCCATGAATATGAATGCAGCTATTATGGAAAGAAGGGTCTATAGTTCTCATCAGAGAGACTTGGAAAGGCAGAGGTGCCATCTACCGGCTTATAGGAAAAATAGAATCATAGAATCATAGAACTGCCTAGGTTGGAAGGGACCTTTCAGATCATCTTGTCAAATCATCAACCTAACACTGGCAAAGACCATCACTAAACTATATCTCTAAGCAGTATGTCTACCCGTCTTTTAAATACCTCCAGGGATGGTGACTCAACCACTTCCCTGGGCAGCCTGTTCCAATGTTTAATAACCCTTTCAGTGTAAAAATTTTTCCTAATATCCAGTCTAAACCTCCCCTGGTGCAACTTGAGGCTGTTTCCTCTTGTCCTATCGCCTGTTACCTGGGAGAAGAGACGGACCCCCACCTTGCTACACCCTCCTTTCAGGTAGTTGTAGAGAGCGATAAGGTCTCCCCTCAGCCTCCTTTTCTCCAGGCTAAACAACCCCAGCTCCCTCAGCCGCTCCCCAGAAGACTTGTTCTCCAGACCTTTCACCAGCTTCATTGTCCTTCTCTGGACCCGCTCCAGCACCTCAGTGTCTTTTTTTGTGGTGAGGGGTCCAAAACTGGAAAAAGTACTCGAGGTGGGGCCCCACCAGTGCTGAGTACAGGGGGATGATCACTTCCCTAGTCTTACTCATCACACTGTTCCTCATTCAGGCCAGGATGCTATTGGCATTCTTGGCCACCTGGGCACACTGCTGGCTCATATAAACAGTTGGATAAAGAGTTTGTCAACCTCAGCCCTGGTGCTCACCAGGAAGGGGCAAAAGGGGAGTCACGTACAGAGGTGATGCACCTTTGTGGAGGACTGGGGAGCACAAAGCACTGCTGGGAGCTTTGCTCCACACAGAACCTTGCAACACCTATTGTTCCAGTTTTGGGACAGTTATTTAATCAGAGACAAAATCAACACTATTCCCATTACCCAAAATAATTTAATAAAAAGTGCAGTTTCAGTGACATTGAGACAACACTGTACTTCCCATATTCATAACATCTTTTCAGCGTCTATATGAACCTTCAGGATTCAGAGTCAGAGTGATTTCATGAGACAAAGAGCTGCTTTAACTGCTACTGCTGTATTTTTCAGACCACAGAAAGAAAAACTCTAGGGATTTCAAAAGCCCCAGACTCAGCAGAAACTCCACAGTTTAATTTGTGAAGTGAGACAGCGGACAGATTACAAACTCAATTTTACTTCACAGGCACTAAGGCCATGAATCTAGTCCCGTGTCTCTTGAATCGGTGATGACTAATGAGTTTCAAGGCCTTTTAAAAATGCAAAGGGCAGTAGTTCAGAAAGGAAAGGCTTCACCTGGCATAGAAAAGAAACAGTACTTTGTTGCATGGCGACACCAGCCCAGGTGTTGTCCAGGTGTGCTACCCCAAGCACTCAGGTAGAGCTTGGACTAAGGGTTGCCATGTTGAATGGGGATATAAGAATTTGAAACATTTCCCTTCCCAGGAATAGTTCACTGCTGTCATTTTAAAGAAAAGTGGACTCCCTGAGGCATCCGAGAGAGCACTTTTGCATCAAATGTGTGCGTGAAAGTCAGCATCTCTTGGAGTAGTGATCTGAGCCATGTATCAAGGAATGACAAATTGACGCTTGATATGCAGAGAAATAACTCTCAGGAACCTTTATCCAAAGCCAACAGGGTTCTGGCTGGGACTGCAGGGCAAAGCAGTCTCCATTTTGACAGATACAGTGCATGTGTTAAGCAAGAAAAATTGGCTTTAGGAGCATCAAGTCCTGGACCTGTGGCTCTCAAAAACATGAGTCTGAGGGGAATTGAGTATATCGCATGTTTAGGGGTACAAACATTCTTTTTTCTGTCTTCTAGCACCACTATCTGCTATTTTGCAGCTGATCTGTCCCATTTTGCTAAGCTAGTAAAGTAAAATTTATTTATTTCTTAGTCATCTTGAAATTAATTTGTGTCAGTGGAGAGGCAAAAGGACATTCTCTGCATATGCTTCAGAGCTGTATATTATGTTTACTAGACTAAGATGTCTGTGGTTTCCAGTTAAGAGAAAAAAATGTAATAGCAAGAAATGGGGAGGGCAGCTGCAGATCTTTGCACACGACTGCAGAATGAAGAACCAAGTCCTGGGACGTGACTGATCCCACCGAACTAGTGCAGAAGAGCCAAAAGAATTTTGCAACGATTTGTTGGATCAGACATCTTTCAATAAATCAAAAGAGAATTTTCTTGCTTAAATCAGTTGTTGTCTTTTTTTTTTTGAGGTGTTAGTTGTTTAGTTCCAGAGTTTTCATAAGCAGCTCTGTATCCAGCAGAAACAACATCCTGCAAAGCAGTTTTGTGGTGTTGTCCTCTCTCTTTCAGCTGGTCTCTGCAGGCAGAGACACCCAGAGATGAAGCTAATGGAGAGGGAATTACTGCCCTCCCACATCTCTTCAGCAGACCCACTGGATGTCGGTGGACACCCCTTGCACTTCTGACCATACAGGGATCTCCACACGCCCACTGCCAGTAAAGAGTTCCTGTTGTGTTGGCACACACAGAAGCACCCAGATCATTACGTGTGCCTCTTGCTGAGGAGACAGGAGAAACAAACTAGTGCAAATCAGTAAAAAGAAAACAACCATTTAATTTACATCTTTTCCTACTTTGTGAAATCACCTGGAATATTGTGTCCAGCTCTGGAACCGTCAGCACAAGAAGGACATGGACCTGTTGGAACGGGTCCAGCAGAGGCCCATGAAGATGATCAAAGGGCTGGAGCACCTCTCCTACGAAGACAGGCTGAGAGAGTTGGGGTTGTTCAGCCTGGAGAAGAGAAGGCTCCGGGGAGACCTCATAGCAGCCTTCCAGTACCTGAAGGGGGCCTACAGGAAAGCTGGGTAGGGGCTGTTTGCAAGGGCATGTAGCGGTAGGATGAGGGGTAATGGTTTTGAACTAGAGCAGAGTAGGTTTAGACATTAGGAAGAAGTTCTTTACAATGAGGGTGGTGAGACACTGGCACAGGTTGCCCAGAGAGGTGGTGGAGGCCCCATCCCTGGAGACACTGAAGGCCAGGCTTGATGAGGCTCTGAGCAACCTGAACTAGTTCAAGATGTCCCTGCTTACTGCGGGGGGGTTGGACTAGACTACATGGCTTTTAAAGGTCCCTTCCAACCTGACATATTCTATGATTCTAAGAGACAAAGTGACAACTCTTCTATCTCAACTATGGGCGGAGGAGGTTCTGCAGAAGCACTGAAGTTCTGGAGAAGTTCTGAAGAAATTTCTTGCGAAATTTGCAGCGCACCCTTGCACTGGGGTGTTTGCTCCTCCTCTCCTTGCAGCCGGGGGTCAAGATGTAAAGTGGCAGCGTCAGGGGAGGTTTAGGATGGCCATTAGGGAAAAAAATTCCTTCCCGAAAGGGTTGTCAAGGATCAGAACGGGCTGCCCAGGGAAGTGGTGGTATCGCCATACCTGGAGGTATTTAAGAGACAGGTAGATGTGGTGGTGAGGGACATGGTTTAGTGGTGGTTTTAGCAGTGCCAGGTTCATGGTTGTGATGTACTTTAAGAAGGTAGAATGTGCTTTTAAAAAGGTCAAATACATTTTAGAAGGTAGAATCTCTCATTAGGTAAGAATAAAGAGCTGTAAAACGGCCACAAGGCCCTGCGAAATCAGACACTTGGTATAAACAATAAATGCCTTGCTAATGAATATACCCTTGAAGAAGAACAGGAGGCTGATAATAAAGAACATCCCACCATAGGAGGCGCCGAAACCGGCTGAAAACCAGACAGCTGCTGGATAAGGCATGAAGTCAACAAAAATTAGCAGTAACTGGGGGAAAAGTAAATGGGAGTGGGAGATGGCGACCACCAACTCATTTGGAGATTGAGTTGGATTTACCCACCCCCCCCCCCCCCCCTGGCGCTGGAGTATGTGCACATCAATTAAAGGACATAATTAAATGAAAGCGAGAGACTGTACTAAGCGATAGAAATTGTTAAGGTACTAACCAATAATTATAATTTTGTATTTCTGTGTTTTGGACTGTATAAATATTCCAAAGAGTTTTTAGGCTGGTGTGCTAGCTTTGTGGATTACCACCAAGCACCCATCTCTGCAGAAATTAAATAAATAGGTAATATTTCTACTCTGTGTGTATATTGGCATCTGCACACCGGGTAAATGACCCTGCTTTGGGACAACAGTTGGACTGGATGATCTGAAAGGTCCCTTCCAACCTCGACGATTCTATGATTTTATGATTCTGTGAACGCTTGGTTGGGTGAACGTGGCTGAAGAATTCCTGTGCCCCGAGAGGCCCCTTCATGGATGGTATCTTGTCCGTAAGATGACCCTGTCAGGAGGGGCGAGCTTGAGGCTGGTGTAGATGGCTGTGGAATCAAGAGCTGCTGCCCCAGGGAATGGGCTGTGGGGACTGTGTGCCCTCCTTTGTGCCGTCTCCTCCCAAATCAAGGATTCCTCTTCCAAGATATTCCAGCCTAGAAGCTCATGCCTGCAGCACCACGGGTGCCTGTGCCTGCTGTGTGCCACAGCGTGGATGTACCAGTGCCTGCCTGGACACAGCCAGCGTGGGTGGCAGGTGACAATGTGGCCCTTTGTAACCTCCTCCATGACATGCTGGGTGCTGCCGGGCGCTGGTGGGCCCCAGCCCTTCAGTGTCCGGGAGGACGGCAAAGGGAAAGGGCAGGAGCACAGGGCTGGCCAGGAGCCCTGAGTGATGTCACATTTTTCCCCGCCACCCCTGGTGTCCCCAACAGAGCAAGGCAATACCCAGAGGTTGCCCAGTCCCCAGCATGGGTAAGAGGCAGGGGCTGGATGGGTGCCCTGGGGGGAAACGTGCCTGATCACAAAAGCCCTTTGGGATTTCTCCAGCGGGAGCCTCTGCCCAGCCCCCTGTGGGGCCATGAATATTCACTGGCTGCCCACAAACCTCCGTCCCCAGGAGATTTGCTGCTCCTTCAAAAGCCTGTCCCACACATCTCCCTGCTCCTGCACAGCCCCCTTGGCCCCACAGGCTGCGCCCAGTTGCGGCCTGGCTGCGTGGCCTCCCCCGTGCCCACCCCACATGGCCTCTCCTCCTTCCCCAGGACTGAGCAGAGACCTCCCAGCCAGCCCTGGCTGGCCTGGGTGGGAGAGGAAGATGAAGACAGCCCTCCACCACCCCCTGATGCAGTGCGCATGGTCCAGCTGCTGCAGAGTGGTGAGTGAGGGGTGTTTTGGTGCCCGGCCATGCTCCTGTGTGGCCATGGGCTGCTGGGCACATCCCAGGCCTGACCGGCATGGGGGAAATGCCATGTCCGTCCCCTCTTTCAGTCCACCTGCCCAGGGCTGGCTTTGTACTGAGGAGCTGACACGCAGCTGGATGCAGGGTATCACTGTTCCGTCTCCCTCAGCTCGCCCTCCCCCCTTGCTTTATTAGATCCCGAGTCTGATTCCTGCAGCCTTCTGGATCTGCCAACAAGCGAGGAGAAGGACATCCAGGTGAGCAGCAAGGACTCTCTCAAAGACTCAGGAGAGGTACACAGAATCACACAATCACAGAATGGTAGGGGTTGGCAGGGATCATCCAGTCCAACCCCCTGCCAGAGCAGGGTCACCCAGAGCAGGTTACACAGGAACGTGTCCAGGTGGGTTTGGAATGTCTCCAGAGACAGAGACTCTACCACCTCTCTGGGCAGCCTGTGCCAGGGCTCTGCCACCCTCAAAGGAAAGAAGTTCCTCCTCATGTTTGAGGTGGAACTTCCTATGCTCAAGTTTGTGCCCATTACCTCTTGTCCTGTCACTGGGCACCACTTAAAAGAGCCTGGCCCCATCCTCCTAACTCCCACCCTTTAAGTATTTATAAGTGTTGATAAGATCCCCCCTCAGTCGTCTTTTTTCCAGACTAAAGACCCAAATCCTTCAGCCTTTCTTCATAAGATAGGTGTTCCAGTCCCCTCATCATCTTGGTAGCCCTCTGCTGTAGCCTCTGCAGCAGTTCCCTGTCCTTCTTGAACTGGGGAGCCCAGAAAACCTCAGGGACTGCCGTCTATCTTGTGCCCACCTCTCCCTCCAGCTCCTCCCATGCTCCTGAAGGGCTGTCCTGTGTGCAAAGCTGAGGGAAAAAGCAACAAGAAAAAGACACCAGTGTCTTGTGGGTAAGAGGGGTCCATAAAGTTGCCCCGTGACCTTCTCTTTTCCTTGTAGGACCAGAGTGTTATGAACAACCTGCTGAAGGATTTGCTATTCATCGTTTCATCCTTCAGCCTTTCGGAATGGCGGAATCTCTTGCAGGTCTGGCATTTCCAGAGCAGATCCCAGCTTCCCCAGTGAAAACCCCCAGGGAGGTTTCTGCCCCGATGTCCTCTCCACCTTGAGGGGAATAGAAGGCCCCTTTTGGAGGCTGGCATAGAAAGGAGCAGAGGCTGCAGTGGAACTGGGCTCTGGCGACCTCCCTGGAGGTGGCAGATTGGTGTGGGGACTCTTCCCTGAGGCAGAAGGGCCTCTAGGGACACCAAATCAGTGACAGGCTTTGCTGCTGTTCCCAGGAAGCCTTGGCAAACGCTCTGACCCCTGCCAGGCACTGAGCAGAGCTGCCAGTCATGGAACAGCTACCAGAGCCCGGGGCAGAGCATCAGCTTTTTCTTCTCGCAGGTCCTGCTGCCCTTCACAGAGTCCCAGAGATGAGGGGAACGTCAGGAGGCTGTGAACATCATCGCCTGGCTGATGGCATCGCTTGTCAACTCCTCCTCTGTAGGGGTAAGGGGCCTCAGGCCCAGACAGCCTCTGGTCACCCCATTACCAAAATCCCTAATGAAACTCGCACTCACCAAACCAGGTTTGTAGCTTAGAAAAGCTGACATCAGTTTATTTGCGGCACCGGATGCGTGGGGGATCTCTCCTCCTTTCATGCACACCCATCAGATCTCTCCGCACCATTTTTATACACATTTTACAACATCATTATAATATAAGTACCTCCTACATATATTTGGTTGGTTAGTAATTTCCATATGATTACACCATCAAGTTACAGCTCCCACACGCGCTCAAGGGAAGAGTCTTTGCCTGGGCAAGGGGCTTCTTGACCTACGGGCATGATTTTTGCTATTATAATGAAGGTAGTTCAGCTTCGGACACTAAGAATTTTCACTTTCCTGCCAAGTTGGTGAAACTTCTCCAAAAACATAGATTAGGACCATCCTTAAGATCCTCGTGCTCGATGCACTTCCTCAAGAATGATGCAATACTCACCTCCCTTGATTAGGAGTTCTTTCATTAGCCCATGCCTGATAAATTCAAGGATGGAATCCTTGCTATTCGTGAGAAGACACATAAGGCCATTCAACAGCAGTTACTAATAACATCTCAGGGATACGCTTTGGTAACAACTCTCAGGGGCCCGTGGTCTTTTTTCTGCAGGGAAGCACCCTGAACGTGCTGGACCAACAGCATCATTCCCGGCCTCTGCCCCTGCCTGCAGGACAGCTCATCCCTCAGCACACCCTGGCCCCACTCTTGCTTTACAACAAGTTTCCCCCTTCTTTGGGCTTTCCCCCAAAAGAAGCCGTGTTTGTGCACCCTCTGTGCACATCTTGCCTTTGGGTAGGTGGAGGGCTAAGGGGGAAGGGCGGACTCTGGAGTAATGGGGATCACCTGCAGAGCTGCCTCCGCTTCCCAGTATCCCGTGGCAGCGCTGCTGGACCACAAAACCCAGAGGGGAGGAGGAGGGAAGCTGTAGCCCAGTCTTCCCTTCCTGACATGTGCCAGAGCAGGAAAAGGCACCCACGCTTGGCCAAGCTGGCATTGTCCTTTCCTCATCTCCAGACACTGGGTTGGACCTTCAGTTAGATTTTACTGCTTGCAAAATTTCCCTGTTTCAAGGAAAACAACAAGATGACCGTGTCCTCCTGATCCCTGTCACTGATAGGAACTTTGTTCTGGCAACCAGTACAGAAAATGGCAGTGTGATCAGGAAAACGTCGAGGCTTGCCCCAGGGGTGGGTGAGAGGAGATTTGTTCTTGTTCTGCAGGGAAGTGCAGCACAAAGAAAATCTGGTGAGGTTTAAGCACTAACAGCTTTACTGGGATTTACTGGGCTTTTGCTGCCTTCTGCAGACCTCTCGGCTGTTACTACGCCAAACTTCCCAGCCCCTTGGGTTTCCAGAAAGCTTATTTTGGCTTGGGCTAGGGTATCTTTTAACATCTGCACCGCTGAAGACTTGGAGACTTGAGCTGCTCCTCACAGCTCTGTACCGCTGTACCCTGTGGGAAGGGAGACTCAGGGTGAGCAGTGCTGAAGAGATGTGGGCTGAAAGGCCGCAAAAGGGGAATATATAGATGACACTGGTGGGAAAAGGTCGAGTATCACCACTGGGAAATGCGATGCCAGTTCAGCGTCTGCAGCAGGAGCCAGGCGGCCACAGAACAGAGCAGCGAGTCTCTTTGGAGACCGTGGGGCAACGGCTACCCCTCACTCCCATGCCCTGCTCTAGATGACATCCCACTTCTCGCACTCTTGCCCTCTCTTTCCCCTTCAGCTTTCCACAGGCTGTGCAAGCCACCCTCTGAGGGCAGGACCAGAGAAAGTGCCCCTTGCTCAGCCATTCTCTCCGCTGGAACCACCCGAGGTCTGCACCCAAGGACATATGGCAGTGGCAGCAGCTCACTCCTGTTCTGCTCCCCACGTACCCGCTTGATGACTGGAATGAAGTCTGCTCCCAGGATATTCCTCGTGCCTACATCAGCCTCCCTGAAGAAGTCAACTATTGGACACTTCTGCTTGCACAGGAGGCTACGCAGCATCGGAAAATCTTTGGGTGCACAAAGAAGGGGGGTGCTGCCTTTTCACCAGGGCTGAGGGTTCTCACTGGTGGCGAGCACTGGAAAAGGTTAGAAAACCCCCTGAGAGCACCCTTACCCAGAGTCACCGTGCAAGGAGGTGTGACCCCAGTTCAGGTAAAGCAGCATAACTCTACTGAGCTCTTCTCTCCCCCATCTTCACCTTCTCCAAGCAAGGGGAGAGAAGAAAGTACCTGCAGAATTGCAGAACAGGCAGAACTCAATTCGGCTAACAGTCATTTTCTCCGAGCACAGAAAGCTAAACACCACAGGAGAGAACCACAGCAATTACTCCAACCAGAGATGGCAGGAAAGACATCCCAGGATGAGGGTGAATTTTACTTCGGATGACACAGCATCAACATCCTGGCAGCGGGAAGGCTACAGAAGACTACTGAGAAGACTGCAGTCCCGGGCGTTTTGTGAGACTGTTACCCTGCAAGGGGCTTTGCCTTGGCAAAGTGATGGCAAACCAAACATTGCCACTTGAGCGCTCGAGCTACAACATCACCATCCCAAAGGGCTCAAGTCTGTAAGACTTGGATAGACCTAGATGAGAAAATGATGAGTCCAAAGGAGCAGTATCTCCAGGTGACAGAGCTCCATGGTCTGAGCACTGCACTGTGCCATAAGCTTTACTGAATGAACCTCGACTTTTCTACACAAATGCTTGTGGTCACCATGGAAAGAAAAGCCCTTACACTGGTAAACCCAAACGAAGAGGAGCACCCTTGTGCAGACAGCCATGGCACGCGGAAGGGCAATCATTTGTGAAATCCACATCGAAATCCATTCCAGCAGAAAACAGAATCCTCACTGGACTGTCGGCAAAACTCCCCACATCTCCAGGCCAGGGGGGACGTCAGCAACATATCCACACCTCTGATGTTTAAGGGTTTGGGATCCACCACAAAGAGGGTTTCCATTCTGTCCATCCTCTGAGCTAAAACTGTCAGCAGGAGCTGGCTCACCCTGGGGCTAGGTGACACCCAGGCACGCAACCTGCAGTCCAGAAGTACCCCTGAAAAGACCTTGATGTCCTGCCTTAACACACTGACAGGCACTTGAGACGTAAACACTGCCAAGTCTTCTCTTATTTGCATCACATACAAAGGACTCAATTTAGCAAATGGAGCCTTACTTCTGCTGAAATTTTCCTTACAGACAGCTCGTCTTCTGCATTCATAAACTGTGGTAAAGACCTGTTCTAATGCAAAGGCTCAAACCCTGCCCACGGCCAAGAAGCCCTTTAGACAGGCACCGTTTTTCTTTCCTCAACGCTGCCTTTCTTCCCAGAAATCAATCAATAGCAAAAGCTCCGAATGAAGACCACATAAAAAAGTCAAGTGCAAGTGCCTTTGCTTGTTAATATTTTTGTCAGGCAGCATTCTACAAAGAAACTAGCTTTTTCTGTTTGCTTTGCTACAGCTTCATCACCTTTAAAGATGACGCTTCTTCCCTCTGCTACTCCAATACGTCCTCACAGCCCAGCAAAATCCTACTGCAGGGAGGAAACATCCACCATACCAAGATGGGCACAAGAGGTACTGCCAAAGAACAGGCTCTTTCAGCCACTCTTCCTCTTGTTTACCAAAGTTCAGAGCATGTAGAAAACAACAGCAAAAGCACGTTCCCTCCATGCTTTACAGAGGCCATTGTATCAGCCAGTCAACATTAAGTCCAGCTCCACTCTGAAGCCCAGAGTAAGATATGCCGTCTTAAAAATTTCCGGAAGAAAGAAGGGCTCTGAAGTGGCAAGACCAGAAAATGTTCATGAAAGCACCATCATGCAAGTCCACATCCCTGATCACAGACCAACTGCTCCGTTACCTGAGTAAGTGACGTTCTCCGCTAACTGGCAGCCACCAACAGCCGGCAAATAGCTCAGAGTCTCTTGTTCTGGGATTGGAGCTGGGGAAGAAAAACATACACAGTCGGTCTGGTTTCATTCAAGTCCATTATGGTAAGTCCAGTTTAAGTTTACGAGGAGTCACAGCAGGTCCCACCCATCCCTGCAGACCCAAAGACCACTCTTGTGCAGCCTCCCAAGGAGCAATAAGCACAGTACAGGGAACATTTTTTCAAAATCTGGCCCACAGCCTGCTCTTTCAACAAGATGCACAGAGCAGCAGCTGAGAATAACCTCTGCTTTAACTACAGCTAGCTCTGCCGTCTAGGTCAGGAGATAGCTCCTAAATGATCCTTAGCCCTAAAGACACTGATCTTCCTAGGGTAATGCCAGGAAAATACGAGAGCACAGGGACACCGGGAAATTCAGGTTAAGCTGATGGGGAGAAGGACTAGAAGGAGAAAAATAAGATGAGGGAAAATATATTGAGGAGCCACGACAGAAAGAAAAGTGCTGGGGAAAGGCACCCTATAGGGCAGCAGTGGCAGTCTATGGGGTGTGGGGGCACCCTATAGGGTAAGGGAGGGGGGGAGGGGTAGCACCCATAGGGGTTTGAGAGGGTAATCTAAGGGGTGGGGAGGGGGCTCTAGCACCTATAGGGATGGGGGGACACCCTATAAGGACTTGGGGGTCCTGGACGCCTGGGTCACCCCCATCCCCCTCCCCTGTGTCACTGCTCCCAGATGCCTGCGTCCCCTGAGAGCTCTCACCAAAGGCGGGGCAGGGGTAAACCCCCTCCCCCCCCCAGCCCCCATGCCTGGGTCCTCTCCAGCTGCTGGGGAGGGACCAGATGCCTGGGGTCCTTCTGTCAAGCTTGACTAAACTCCCATGATCCTCTGCTCCCCCCCTCCCCCCCAGTTAAAAGCAGCAGTTAATTACTTGGGGGGAGTGGGTGTCATTAGGGGTGCCCCCCCCCCTCAACACTTCCTGGGGGTCCTGCTGTACGGGGGTGAGTGGGGGTACCCTAATCCTTGCCATGGGGCTGAGGGAACATTGGGAGGGTTATGGGGACATTGGCGGGGCTGAGGGGACCCAAAGGGGGTCTAAGGGGACATGGAGGGTTTGAGGGGACATTGGGGGGGGTCTAAGGGGACCCAGCAGGGACTGATCTGACATTTGGGGGGCTGAAGAGGCATGGTGGGGCTGGGGGGACACTGTGGGGGCTTAGGGAGACTGAGGGGACCCAGAGTGAGTGTAAGGGGACATGGGAGGGCTGAGGGGACATTGGTGAGGGGCTATGGGGGCCGAGGGGACATCAGGGGGTGTCTAAGGGGACATTTTGGGTGTCTAAGGTGACATTGGCAGGGGAGGGGGGGGGTGGCGGTGCTGAGGGTACCCAGAGCTTGTTTAAGGGGACATGGGGGTTTTGAAGGGACATTGGAGAGGCTGAGCAGACGCTGAGGGGAGAGGGGGCAATGAGGGGGACCCAGGGGTGCTGAGGGGACCCGGGGGGACACTGAGGGGACTGTGGGGTGCTCAGGGGTCTGAGAGTATCTGGCGGGGGGGTGTGAGAGGGACCTTGGGGGGGTGGGCATGGGGGGGTGAGGGGAGGCTGGGGGACCCGGGGACAGACCAGCCTGAGGACACAGAGCCGCTGCCGCCCGGGGCTGCGCAGCAATTGGTAATCACTGATGGGTAATTGCGACAGTGCCCACCGGGCCAGGGGGAACCTAGAAAGGGAACATAAAGGGTGACGATTCATGGCTCATTGGACCCATGTAAGATCGGGACATCCAAGGAGAGCTTCAATGTACAGACGGGCTTGAGATGGTGGGGTGGGCCTGCCCACTGAGGCCATTGCACATGTTATTCTCAAACGTGAAACGTGCGCCATAATCAAGTGAGCCAAGTGAGTAAAGCTTCTCTGGTATGAAGGATGGTGGCTGTGATATCAATATGGAGAGGCCTCACAGACGGGTTATATCACGATGCCCCAAACCTGCCAAGGCAAGCACCATGTGCTTACTATGGGGGAAGTAACAACCAGACGGTTGGAAATATGCCCTGTGACCCATACCGCCTCCCAAAACACCATCCTGGGCCTTCAAAAGCAAGTTCTGTGGCACCCCAGAAAGAACTGAGAGAGACGGCAGGATTCATTTCTGAAACAATGTCTTAAGCAGCTGGGCCAGGGAACACGGCATTGATTGGGTGTGCTACGTCCCCTGTCACACACCAGCCTCCGGAAACATCGACCGAGAAGGGGCTGTTAAAGACTATACAGAGGGCAATGGCTGCTGGGAACCACGAGCAGTGGGGTGCAGACTTAGCAGAAGCCACATGCCCAGTTAATAACAGAGGATTAGCTGAGTGACCTGGCCCTGCCCGAACAAAACCCCTGCGTGTTGTAGAAAGAGAAAAGGTCCCCATAGTGAGTGTAGGGAAGTGGCTGGGAAAGACAGCATGGGCTGCTCCTACTTCAGGAAATGGCATACCTGTTTGTGGGATTGCTTTTGCTTGAGAACCTGGGTACACTGGGTGGATGATGGGGAGATCTGACATGTACCTCCAGAAGATTTAACCTGGGTGGAAAATGACCCATGATTTGAGTTGTATGTTTTAGGAAGTACTGAGCTAGTTTTCGTGTCCAGTAACTCCACACAACACGTCTCTCTTGTCCTGAGTAACCACCATAAAAAATATAGAACCCAAGTGATGGATGACATGAACTCAGTGGACACTTTGTGGGCAATTTTATCGACAGAGGTGGCCCGCAGATAAGGGAGAAACAGCTGTGTATGAATCAGGATGGGAAGGGGGTGGTGGTGAATGAGGATCTTTTGGATAGTGTGGGACCTGAGTATGACAAATATGGTATGGAATAAGGGGTGAAGACTGGACTGGGTCTGGCAGGGATGGAATTAATTTTCTTCAAGGAAGCTCATACAGTGCTGTGTTTTAGATTTGTGACCAAACCAATGACGAGAACACACTAATGTTCTAGCTATTGCTGAACACGGTTTGCACGGCATCAAGGCAGCCTCTGTTTCTGACTGTGCCCCTGCAGTGAATAGACTGGAGGGGTGCAAGGCTGGGAGGGGACACAACGAGGTCAATGACCCCAACTGACCAGTCCAGGCCATACAACATCAAGCTCAGCAATGAAAAGGGAGAGGAGGGGCTTTAGGGAAGCTAGGAACTGGCTGGGCAACGGCCTACCTAGGGGTTTGGTGGATCCTGGGATGAAGAAGAAGAAACCGTCAATGTCAACATCATATTCTTCCCAGAAAAAGCATTCAAATGCTCATGATTTGCTGTAACAACCTCCTGCCATCACCAACATGAAAACACCTACACTGGGGGCCAGAGGAGCTGGGAGAGGGTCAGCACCCTCAAAAAGGGTGGAAAATAAGAACTATTTGTGTATCAGTTATGATTGTATTGTTATTCTTTACCTGTAATAATTACATCTCAACCAATAATGATTAGTAATAGACTGAAAGACTCAATATAGGATGTTGCAAGACTTCTATCAAAGACTTTATCAAATTCAAGTCATTTAACTGGAGGATTACTGACACTGCATCTCTCTTCAAAAAGTAGAAAAATACGATCTGGACAATAGCAGAATTGATAAGTCCTTCTTCTCCTAAATTACTGTCCTTGATGTTACCTGAAATAGCATGGGGACATTCTTTAGTGGCTGAGGAGGCAGAACATAAAAATATATTGATTGTCTTGGTAGCCCTGCTCCCATTCCTTCCTGTCCCTGGCAATAGGGTGACTTCGCTACTGCTGGGAGGTTTGGGGTCTGTAAGCAGTTTGAGATCTGAGACATTCTATGGGATGAAGACCTTGCTGAGTAATGCCTTCTCTGAAGGGCATCCTTTCTAAGAAAAGGACTGTGATTGTGTACAAAGATGCCCATTCATGCAAGAGAATCTTGCAGAAAGCATCCCCAAGACAGATTGTGAGCCACATTTGTTCCTCTGCTAAGATAAGCAGCTTTGGAGATGTGATGTGTTGTTTAGGCAAGTGTGATGCATGCAGGTTTTTCAAAGAGGTGGGATGACTTCTTTTCTTTCTTTTCCTGTGGGACATAGATTAGATAATGCCCACTAAGGCAAAGGCAGAAGGGAGTTTCTCTCCAAAATTTGCACTTGTTAATAGCAGTCCTCAAAGAATCCCTTTGTAATTCATTAGGAAGGAATTCCCTATTAGGCCTATAAGAAAATTGTGGAAAGGCTGTTTGCAAGGGCATGTAGCGATAGGACGAGGGGCAATGGTTTTAAACTAGAGCAGGGTAGGTTTAGATTAGACATTAGGAAGAAGTTCTTTACAATGAGGGTGGTGAGACACTGGCACAGGTTGCCCAGAGAGGTGGTGGAGGCCCCATCCCTGGAGACATTCAAGGCCAGGCTTGATGAGGCTCTGAGCAACCTGAACTAGTTGAAGATGTCCCTGCTTACTGCAGGGGGGTTGAACTAGATGGCCTTTAAAGGTCCCTTCCAACCCAACACATTCTATGATTCCATGATTTTCACTAACCTTCAAGTGATTAGAAAAATAATTACAAGAGTCCAACTCTACCTTAAAACATGAGCAAAAGGCAAGGTTTGCACAGTATTTGCAGTTCAGTCTTATCTTTATTATAGGTCTATTTAAAGGCATTACTCTGTACACTATTCACCTGTAGGCAGCATCGCAAACAATTAGAGTTCAGTCCAAAATTCCATAGTATCAGACAACCCACAAACTTAGTGCTATCGTTAAAGGAATTAATGAGAATCAAAAAAAGAGTACAAACCATTTATTTCTGAGCAATTGTCCTATACAATTGTGGCTTGACTACCATTATACTGCTAACAAAATAATAGCAAAGAATCTGATAAAATATATTCCTGAAAAACTTTCAAGTCCTGCATTACATTTGGAATGGTTTCAAATATAGAAAAAGGTCCACACCTCACCGATAATGAGCTTATTCATTTTGCATCTTGTACAGCTTTTACAGTTTATAACTGGATAAGTGTTGATGCATAAAGCTGTAATTTACCAGTGTTGATCACATTTTATATTAAAATAAATAAGCAAATATACTGAAATGGTACAAGCTGAGCATACAGAATTCATCCTAATTACACTTGATCAGAGGGATTCAAGTAAACAGTCACACTATGAAATTTCCAGAAGAAAAGCAATCTAGAAGCAACACTCTCACCACTTTATCTGAGTAATTTTCTTCTGGTATTAGCCAAACTCCTATAAACCCATTGGCTGAAGTTACAAAATAAGATGTTGAAAACTAAATAATAAAGCTAGTAGGTAAAAAAAAGTTTCTTCATCATCTAAAATATAGAAAGCTGGATCTTCAGCTTTCAGATGTGCCACCAAAGCTGTGATTCTTCATACTTTAATCTTTAAAAGTTAAGAACTAGTGTAGTTGTCTGTTCCCTGCCTGTTCAATGGAGACTCAGCTTAACCAAGATACTGATATTAGAAGGATCCACCTATCCAAGATGCCTGTTTCTATTCCATGTGTAAAGACAGATGTCTATTTTTCTTGCCCATCAGGAAGGAAACAATATAGAAGGCCATCTAAAACCAGACAGTGAATTTTTACATGGCTCAAATTATGTGTGATAGATTCAGTCAGGTCAGTGAAGACTTCTAGGTGTCTCCATCATAAGGGCAGTTATGTTTCTAACTCTATTTGTCATTTTGTCCTGTTAGGGTACAATTAATGTCCCACAAAACCAACAGAACTTGAACTTCTCTTGCTTTGTTTGGTCAGCACAAAAAAATCAAGCCATCATAGTGGATATCCATAGCCATCAGTCATGTTGTCCAGCTGAGGATTTGAATTGTAATTTACATCAAATGTGAGCATCCAGGTAACATTTGATCCATCCTCTTTAACTTCCCATATGAGAAAGGAAGGCTTGCACTGTGCATACCGGCACACTAGTAAACATCAAAATAAGTTTGTGATTTGAAGGCTGCTGGTGTCTCCGCTTACAAGATGAGGACTTGGCATAGCTCATTGCTGGTGTTCATGATACTGTTGCAGCTTTCACACACTAAGCCCACTCTTGCAGGAGTTTTCACAGTGAATTCAAGAAGAAAAGTATCTCCAAAAGCACTGAAGTGCTTGGTCTGCCCCTCCGACACAGGAGTGATGTGGTGGTAGCCCTACAGGGGAGACAGCTGCTGCTCCCAGGTCATGCAGATGCACCATGGTTCAGAGGTGGAGAGGGGACAGGGCGGCTGGCAGAGGAGCCAGAGCTTCAGCATCCTTGCTGCCACAGTATCGGGCAGCGATATTCCCAGGGGAAGCTCCCAGGAGAGTACAGAGTGGTCATAACCACACTTTGGTTTGTGGCAGCAGGACGTGTTTCTGGGAGGGAAAGAAAAACACCAGTGTTGAAGTTTAGCTGGAGGAAATATTTGTTCTTATGACCTCGATGGAATAAGAACCACACATGTCATGTTTGTTTTAGAGACACACACGCTGAGCCAGCAGCTCACAACTGAGTGGGGGGCAGAAATTATCCATTATCTTTTCAATTTGGAATGGACCTTACTTTCAGTATTTTCATTGTTTATTTTATGACCCCACATTAGAAGTGTTATTATTACCACTCCCATGGAAAATTCTATGAATGAGGTAACACCTCTCCAAGAAAAAAAATTATCTCAGTCTTAAGTTGATCTCTTTCCTTGGGTGGGGGAAGGGGATGGAAGCTCTTGTTTTTCTAATGCATGCTGAGAAATGCTTAGGAAATACCACTTAATTTTCAGGGCAGAAAGGGGGAGCACTCAATGTCTACAACCGATAGCCTGTTAGCCTGTGTCCTTGAAAAATAGTATGCTACAAGGAGAAAATGTGTAGTTCTGAAGTGCGGCTCCCTTATGTCTCAAAGCATCAGGAATGAGTGATTTTAATGGATGATTAAAAACTTTCCCCCCACTATTATTGCACTGTAGGGAGCTGCCATCAGCAGTGACGTATTTGCTGTCATGGCACAAACGCGTGTTTCAGATGCTGGCCTAAATGCAGATGATTGTTGGTTGGTGCTCATCTATCTGAAGTGTGATATACTTAGAAAATAAGTAACGTCTTCCAGAGGGCCTCATTTGCTTCACAAGTAGGTTTAGCTGGGTTCCCTTTCCTTATCTGTACAGTGGTGTGGGTACCGCCCTCACAGATGACAGCCACATGAGCGCTGCTTGCAGAGAAAGTGTAGCTATCCTTAGTATCCTTAATATATACATGAAGTGCTATAAGTGCTGGGCTGGGTTATGCGTTTTCTTTGTAAGGGGCTGTCAACCTCGAGTCCTCTAAACCTGTACCAGGATGCAGAGAATCGAGAGATCTATTTGAAAATGCTATGCTCATTTTCTACACTTTCTAGGGGGCTCTCAAGTCATATTTCCAAGCTTCACCATGCAACCATGCAGAATTGTTCCTTCCCAAATGACTAGTTTTCTGGGGGTGGTGGCAGCAAGGACTGAGCTAGCTGTTCACTCCTGTGCTTCTTGGACCCAGGGCTTTACTAGAAACCGACAACTATTATAAATTAACATTGCAGGCATTGGCAACATGACTGATGAGAAAAGAGTCTTTTCTCAACAAACCTTGCTGTGTTATTAAAGGCATCATTTTGAAAATGAAAGCCTTAAATGTGAAGAAGGAAATGTTTCAGTTCATCCGGGAGGAGAAGTCCAGCTATTTTTTGGTGCTGCTTGCGTCCAAAGCACTTCCGGATGCACAGGCGGCACAACTGCATCAAGGGCAGCGGTCCTGGAGAAAGAGCCAGGGAAGAAGTTATGCATGTGACTTTATGGTCCCAAGAGAGTCAAGCTGAAATGGCAGCTGAGCATCACGGCACCTCTCAGCTGTGCACGGCCCCCCACTCTTGCTCTTATCTGACTTTAACCTCTAGCAGAGCACACATTTTCCCACCTCCTGCAATCCACCTCAGGTGTGCGGCTACCCCAAGACGCTCAGCAGTGAAAAGCCAGACCTGCGCCCACCAAAGAACATCAGCCTGCCTGCGTTTCAATTCAAGGCTAGTCACTCTCTGTTGTTACACAGCCACATCATTCTTCCCCTTCTAAGCTGCACGAGTGTGAAGCAGTTTTTGTTGTCTGAGAAGAAGAGATGATCGATGCTTCCTTCAAAATCCTTTCCCCCCCACACACTCCCCTTGTGAGATTCAAGTTTGCCATCCATTGCTTTCTTGAGACGTATTTCATAATAGTGACAAACAAATAGCAAAACAAATGCTATATAATCCCTTATTTAAACCTTACAGATTAATTGGTCCCAAGCCCTGCTGAAGAATCTGTGGTGCCTTTTTTTTCTTATTTAAGTATAATGGCATTAACACTTATCCTTTTCCCAAAGAGGTAGGTCTTGTGTGATGCCTTTAACTGTGATGCCTTTCCATGTTCGGCCCCACAACATGTCATTTGTGCCCCGGTGTGCAGCGCGCATGTGACAAGCATGGAGGGTTGTGTGGGGCTGTGGGAGGCCAGATAAGAAGGGAGGGTAGGGGTGCAGCAGCAAGCACAGGCATGGGAGTTGGGGGCTGGAAGCAGGTAGGAGATAAGAAGAGACACTGTAGAAAGCCAGAGGGAAGTAAGTGAGCTGGGAGGGGACAGTTTGGGTGCCACCCACCATGCTGCCTTCTGGGCGGGTGAGATAGTGGTCAGCAGAGAGCTGAAATGTTAGTGCTGGTGGAGGAGGACAAGACGTAACAGACACAAACTTGAGCATAGGAAGTTCCATCTCAACATGAGGCTGAAGTGCCTCTACGCAAATGCACGCAGCTTGGGCAATAAACAGGATGAATTAAGGGCCACTATGCTGCTGGAAAGCCATGACAGTGGCCATTACTGAGACTTGGTGAGATGATTCCCATGACTGGAATGTGGGGATAGATGGATACAAGCTCTTTAGGAAGGACAGGAAGGGTAGGAGGGGAGCAGGTGTTGTCCTCTACATCACTGACCAGCCAGAATCGATGGAGCTCCACATGGGGAAGGACAAGGAGCTCGTTGAGAGTGTATGGGTTAAGATTAAAGGGAAGACAGGGGAAGGTGATGTTACAATAGGGGTCTGCTACAGGCCACCTGACCAGCAGAGCCAAGCAGATGAGACCCTCCATAGGCAGACAGAAGTGGCTTCGCATTCACAGGCCCTCGTCCTCGTGGGGGATTTCAACCACCCTGACATCTGCTGGAGGGACAACACAGCAAGGCACCAGCAATCCAGGATGTTCCTGGAATGCACAGGTGACAACTTCCTCCTCCAAATGGTAGAGGAACCAACAAGAAAAGGTGCTATGCTCGACCTCATTCTCATCAACAGGGAAGGGCTGGTGACCAACACGAGGCTCAGGGATGACCTTGGCTGCAGTGACCATGAAGTGGTAGAATTTAAGATCCTCAGGGCAACGAGGAGGATATATTCCAAGCTTACAACCCTGGACTTTGGGCATGCAGACTTTGACTGCTTCAGGGGTCTGCTGGCCAAAGTGCCGTGGGACAAAGCTCTAGAGGGAAGGGGGGCCCAGGACAGCTGGTCAGTATTCAAGGATCACCTTCTCTGTGTCCAGGAGCAAACTATACCGACAAAGAGGAAGGCAGGAAAGAATGCTAGGAGACCTGCCTGGATGAACAGGGAGCTCCTGGACACACTGTCACACAAAAAGAAACTTTATAAGGAGTGGAAGAAAGGACAGCTGGAATGGGGGGCATATAAGGAAGCCGTCTGAACAGCAAGAGACCTGGTGAGAAAAGCTAAAGCTCAGTTAGAATTAAATCTAGCCAAGGAGATCAAGGGAAACAGTAAAAATTTCTATAGGTACATTAATGGTAAGAAGAAGACTAGGGAGGGTGTGGGCCCCCGCAGAAAGGAAACGGGGGAGCTGGTGATGAGTAATATGGAGAAGGCTGAGGTTCTCAACGACTTCTTTTCCTCAGTCTTCACTGGCAAGGGCTCCAGCCACACTCCCGGAGTCACAGAAGACAATGGCAGGGACTGGACAGAACTGCCCATCATAAGTGAAGATCAGGTTCGTGACCATCTGATGAACCTGAAAGTGAACAATCCATGGGACCCAATGGGATACACCCACGGGTACTGAAGGAACTGGCAGATGAGGTTGCTAAACCGCTCTCTATTATATTCCAAAAGTCATGGCAGTCTGGTGAAGTCCCCACTGACTGGAAAAGGGGAAACATAATCCCCATTTTCAAAAAATAGACAAGGGGAGAGGAACTGACGTCATTTACCTGGACCTGAGCAAAGCCTTTAACACTGTCCGGCATGACATCCTGGTCTCCAAGCTGATAAAATATGGGTTTGATGGACTGACAATTCAGTGGATAAAGAACTGGCTTGACAGCTGCACCCAAAGAGTGGCTGTCAATGGGTCCATGTCCAAGTGGAGGCCAGTGAGAGTGGAGTCCTTCAAGGATCAGTACTGGGACCGGTCTTGTTTAACATCTTCATCAGCAACATGGACAGTGACATAGAGTGCACCCTCAGCAAGTTTACCGATGACACCAAGCTGTGTGGGGCGGCTGACACACTGGAGGGAAGGGATGCCATCCAGAGGGACCTTGACAGGCTGGAGAGGTGGGCCCATGCGAACCTCATGAAGTTCAACAAGACCATGTGCAAGGTCCTCCATCTGGGTTGGTGCAATCCCAAGCACCGATATAGGCTGGGCAGTGACTGGCTTGAGAGCAGCCCTGAAGAAAAGGACTTGGGGTTGCTGGTAGACAAGAGGCTCAACATGAGCCACCAGTGTGCACTAGCAGCCCAGAAAGCCAATCATAGCCTGGGCTGCATCAGGAGAAGCATGGCCCTCAGGCCAGGGGAAGTGATTCTCCCTCTCTACTCCACTCTCGTGAGACCCCACCTGGAGTACTGCGTCCAGTTCTGGAGCCCCTACTACATGAGAGATATGGACGTGCTGGAACGTGTCCAGAGAAGGGCCACGAGGATGATCAGAGGGCTGGAGCACCTCTCCTATGAGGACAGACTGAGAGAGTTGGGGTTGTTCAGTCTGGAGAAAAGGCTCCGAGGAGACCTTATAGTGGCCTACCAGTATCTTAAGGGGGCCTACAAGAAAGCTGGTGAGGGACTTTTTAGGATGTCAGGTAATGGTAGGACTAGAGGGAATGGTTTAAAACTAGATGGGATGATTCAGACTGGATGTTAGGAAGAAGTTCTTCACCATGAGGGTGGTGAGACAGTGGAACAGGTTGCCCAGAGAGCTGGTGGAAGCCCCATCCCTGGAAGTGTTTAAGGCCAGGCTGGATGGGGCTCTGAGCAACCTGATCTAGTGGGAGGTGTCCCTGCCCATGGCAGGGGATTGGAACTCGATGATCTTTAAGGTCCCTTCCAACCCTAACAATTCTATGATTCTATGATTCTATGAGGAGGAACTTCTTTACTTTGAAGGTGGCAGAGCACTGGAACAGGCTGCCCAGAGAGGTGGTGGAGTCTCCATCTCTGGAGATACCAAAACCCGCCTGGACGCATTCCTGTGCAACCTGCTCTAGGTGACCCTGTTCTGTCAGGGAGGTTGGACTGGATGATGTCCAGAGGTCCCTTTCCAACCCCTGCCATTCTGTGATTCTGTGATTCTGTGACTCTGTGATTCTCTGATTCTGTGAGTGCAGCGCGGTGGGAAGGAACAGGTGTGAGTGCAGCAAAACGCAGTTAGGTGACAGCTTTAACAAGCTTTTGAGTCTTTCCTCGTGCAGGACACCACGTTTCCAGCAGCTCTGCAGGGCTGAGCACTGCTGCGCTATTTGAAGGGCTGTGCAAAGGGCTGTCGTCTCCTGCTAGGAGTCAGCGGATGAGTTACCCTATGCTTGGGTACAAGAAGACACGGCAGGCTGATACGGGGCAAGTGAGACTGGCTATTGCAGTGTCACACTGCACGTGCATTTGGCCATTCTGATCCCACAGATAAATGCCCTGCTGGTAAATACCTAATCTATAAACACTTCAATTCAAAAAGAAAAAGGAAAACTAAAGACTTATGAAAACACAAGCAGTGTCACTACACTTCAAATATTTAGCAAGGGCAAGCAAACTCTTCAAAAACAGTGCATTTCTGGATCATCAACTAATTCTCCCACCCGCCCGTCGGACTCTCCTTGCAATGCAAGCAGGGTGTGCAGTGATCCAGCAGCACAGTGAAGTTCTGGGAAGGGAGACCACCACACATAGCATACCTGCTCTGGGCTAGTCCTGGGGCAACTCTGGGTCGGCATGCCCACCAACTCATCTCTGGTAGAAAAACACTCTCCCTCCAGCCTGCCCTGGCCATGGGCGCAGGGCTGCTGCCCCCCAGTATCTGTAGTGTTGGGGGAGAGGAGCCATACATGGGAGCGGGGCAGGAGAGCAGTGGGTCAGCCATGCCCGTGCTGCGGTGCCATGGGCTTGGTGGGGTGACTCTGATCCCTGCAGTACATTACCAAATCTCTGCATGAAGCCAGAGAGGTGATGTTTGCAGCACTCCCAGGTTGCAACCATTCAGCTGGCCAACGCCCATCAGGCATGATCTTACTTGGAGAAGGGCATGCTGGAGAACATGGGACAAACACTATTCAGCCGCAAAATGCCCTTCAGGCATTTACTTTTTCTGATTTCAATTGCTGAATTTTACTTAGAGAAAAGTTCCATACTGCTTGAGCTGTCAGCTGAGCCCAAGCAGCGCTTCTTGGGCCAGCTCCATAGGGTGTGCCTGAAATGTTGGGTTTTTTTATCTCAAATAAACAAGACACACGCAGTACCACAGGAGTCAGGAATCTAACGCAGCAGGGATTGGAGCTCGAAAAGATCACCACTCTGTGCAGCATAGATTAGGCTAGGAAACCAAATATCTGTCCTTCACACATAACATGCACAGCACAGATGTTTTCACGCTATTATTTTTGTGTTACTATTTCAAGCAGGGCCTGATTCATCACTTTATTATTCCAGCTTTACGTTGGTATAAATCTGTTTGTGACAGCAATAACATCAACATGTAACTGGAATAATAAGAGTCATGGACCACGCCATCAGCAACTTGTTTAAAATAATGAAAATCCAGATTATTTAGTAACGTGTATAGTTTACTGACTGAATGAGAATATCTAAAGAAGAACACAAGTACACCAACAATTAGACACGAGAGACCTTATCGTAATTTTACTGAAGATGGGTAAGATTTCTCTCCATAATTCATTAAAGTATTAATAATAAATAAGATAAAAGAGATCCAGAACTATTTCATTTACAGATACAAAATAAACACTTCCTAAAGCTAAGCCTACAATTTGATACTGATTGATTTTTCAGCACATAATGTTGGCTTTTAAAAAAAGCCTAATTTATGAATGTGTATACATATATGTATATATTTATTCATTATATCATTCTTGTGCAATTTTCCTTAATCCCCACAAAACCCCTAATACAGAGTCTTTCATTTTAAAGATACTTTTTCACCTACATAAAAATTTGGCCCAACAATAAATGTAAAGGGCAAAGAACTAGAAGAAGAGTCTTTCAGTATACCTTTTTTTTTTTTTTAAAGTATCGCATGCATTAAAAATCTTTTAGTTGCAATTTTGCATTTATGAGACCAGTATCTGGCATGTACCTGACCTTCAGCACAGTGTATAACCAAAGATCCCAGTCATAGTGCTCACCAAATGGAGGTAAGCTTAGTTATCCTCAGTTTTGTAGTGCTTGTAGCATGGAAAAGCGTAGTCTTTTGCAGCAGTTCCTATGTTTTTTTCCCTAACAAATCCCGAGTGAACAAATAAAACAAGTGCTAAGAGGCACCTTCTTTCTGCAGGAAGAGTCGGCCCACAGGGCTGCTGGGTGAGACCAGCTCCATTGGCCTCTTGTTTTCGGCGTTCTTCACCCAAATGTCTGCTCCAAAGTCAATCAGCAGCGTCACCAGCTCCGCACTGCGATTCCTGGCAGCTGCGTGCAGAGGGGAGTCCAGGCCCTTGCCACTGTTCACATTTGCTCCTGAACACCAAGAGATGACAAAGAATAATGACTACAGAGTAGCCTATTTACATTTCTTGCGCTATCTGCTATTTCTCCGAGATGCCTGTAAATGCTGCAGCAGCCACCCAGAGGTGGATTTCCTTATGCTGGGGCTTGGTACTACAATTTGCACCTGCACAACTCACACTGGTTGAGGAGGAGTGGGGTTGTGACTAAGAAAATGATCCCAGAGGAAAGGTGCATGAGGAAGTCCATCCACAGCCCAGCCCATGGACATCTTGAAGCAGGAAAAAGGTGTAGTTCCACCTATGGCCCACCTTTGCTCCCCATCCCAGTGCCCATTCATTCCCTTAAAATACACCAGGGTTTCAACCTGCTCTGTACCAGAGGCTTAAGCCAGTGGGATTTCCAAATGCCAAAGTATCTGTTGGGGAAAAAAAATGTGAGGATGGAAAAATTCTAGAGGCTGTTGGCAGAGGAGGATATGAGTGTTACCTCATCTGTTGTCCTGGGGTAATGGTTCCTAAAACACCCTAAGAAAGGTGAGCTGCAGAACTAATTCAAAACTCTTTGAATAGCTTTCAAAACTATTTGAACTACTATCACATGCTTATAGTACACATTCTCATACATAGCATTCAGCACAAAAAGAAAGTGTCAGAAAACAGAAAAGATCACTGTGCTAAATAATGCATAAGGTGATCTACATGATGTTTGCTTGTTTTTTCCAAACTGGCTTTGTTAGTCCATCATTTTTGTACTAGCTATGTGGCTACTTTAGGTTGTATGGCCCCTTTGGTTAGAAGAGATGCACTGCAGTAGATAACAAGAAATGGTCTTATATAATTATCCAAGTGCTTAGACTTACAGCTACGTTTGTTTGATGCAAAGTATATAGTGCTGAATGCTTTTCTGTGTTGGAAATGTTTCAAACCTTTTATGAACTCAGTGGGAATTAAAACATGTTTACAGAAATGCTCTGTAAAAAGTATTGAGTCAATTGTTTTGTCTAAAGAGGGAGAAAAAGTAAAAAAGGAATTTTTTTTCATTTCAGATTACTGCAGCATCACACACACAGACACTGGAAAGGATGATGTTTGTTCCAGGCACCACCAGCCGTGTGAAATCCAGGACCACCCATCATTTTGTTGGGAGCTGTAAAGCTGGGTTCCTGGGTCAGGAAGATGCTGGTTACCCTGTTACCCCATTTAACCCAGGGCTGCCATTAAGAGCAAAACATCTCCAGGTCCCAGAGCAGGAGCTCATCTAAATCTTTGATGCCAAGAGAATCCAAGGATAGATGTTGCAGGAAACAAAAGTACACCATCCATTATTTTTCTTTTTACCTGATTCAAGCAGCTTCTTGGCACAGTTCACTTGCTGGTTCTCGCAAGCTACGTAAAGCGGAGTACCCAGATGCTTGATGTTGTGATCTATATTTACCCCACGGGATGCAAGGAATTCGACACATTGCACATGACCTTAAAAGGGATAAAGGAAGAGTTAACTCACAGAGATCAGGCATTTTTTCAGCAAACTCTCTATTGCAGTGGTGTAACTTGGCAAAGATTCAATGTTTTGTCAAGAGATGGTAGTGTAATATTTTCATCCACTTCAGTGTTTCCAACCTGGAAAACAGGAGCTGCAAAGCCATGGTCAGCAAAACAGGCTAAAGCCCTCGCATTTTATCTGACTCATTTGAGATGTCTACCGAAGATGAGACACATCACACTGTGTTTCTCTCCACTGTTTTCAAAGATAGCCAGATGACTCTCTCAGATGTCGGCATTGTAGGCAACTGACTCGGACAATGCAGCCCCTTCAAGGTGTCACCACATGAACTCAAAAGCCCCAAAAGCCCAGCCAAGCTGCTCTCAGTGAGCACCAGGGGTGGAAGGAACTGCACCACTTGTGATGAGATCAACTAGGAAGGTATTTCACATGACCCAAATCAAGAAAACTGTCTTCTTCATCTCTCTTTTCTACCTCAGCACGTTGCTAGTGAACATGGAAAGGGGTGCTGATGCCCATGGGGTTACCTCTCTTAGCAGCTTCATGGATGGGGGATGCCAAGTCACAGGGCGGGTGTAAGCTGGCTCCGTGCTGCAGCAATAAATTCAAGCAAGCCACGCTGCCACTGACACAAGCGTTGAACAAGGGAGTGTGCCAGTCCACAGTAACTCCATTCACCTGGGGGAAAAGAAAAACAATCAGGCTTTTTGTTTGCCTTCTCGGTATTTCAAAATAGATTAAAATTATCCAGTTTCTCAACAGAAAATAAGATTTTCAATACTTTTTATTTAATTCCTTGCAAAAGCTGCCTACTTCTTCTGAGGATTACAAGTTTTTTATTAAAAAGATCATTAAAAAAAATCTTTTAAAAAATTGCCCCCAAGTCTCTCCTCCTGCAAATGAATGTCTAACCAGTGCCACTTCGGGGTCTCTTGGGAGTTATCAAGTTACCAAGTTAAGTGTGTGCCCATTTTTGGTTATCTCAGCTGAAACACGTGCCCATTGCCCTGTTCTGAATTGGTCCATTTTTAGCTGAAAATGTGCATCCCCCTCTTTTTTTTTTTTTAAATTAAAATGAAAGACAATATATGTATAATGAATTAATTTTCTTATTCACTATAACCTCAACACTATCTCATAAAGTAGAGGCCATGAGATTGGCCCATTTCACCATCGTATTTACATGTTGTTTCCATTTTCTTCTCATTTTATCGTCAGTTGATCCTACCAGTCCTACACCTCTACTTAAGACTGTGCATATTGACACCAACAGGATTAGTATGTCCAGAAAATAAAATGCACCATTAACCATTGCAGGATTATAAACCCTTTGCAAGAGGAACTTCCACTTATTCTTTCAGTAAGTGATGAGAGCACTGCACCTTCATCTAAAGAACAATAATAACTGGTTTTTATATCCGTGCTTTTTGGACTGCTTTATTAAGTGCATTTTATAACCTATGTACTTTAAGCAGAGCCAAGTACAGAGCGTATGTCACGGTGATACGCTGTTCTGAAATAGTACATCCCCTGGCATACAACAAAGAAACACTGGAGACACTGGTCTGTCCATCATGCACTCACCTGAGCACCATGTTTTAACAGGACACTGGCACAAGCAGCGTGACCTCCTAGGCAGGCTTCATGGAGAGGAGACACGTGGTCTGCTGTAACAAGATTCACATCACTCCCCTGATGAATTAATAGAACATATCATTACAACCAATTACCAAAACCCCTATCCAAACGAAAAAAAACCCAAGCCTTTCTATTACAACCTCTAAAACTTTATGTAACCACACCTTCCACAACTGTCTGGAGCTGCTCATCTCACTAGGTAAGCCGAGAAAGAGTCTGTGGTGCTTTGGCTGGAGTGGGTGCTGGCACAGCGTACCAGAGGTCATGCCTTCTACACGCTGCTAATTGGTGCAGAAAGCAGTAGGTAGCGATCTGCCCAACGGGACAATAAAGACATCTTTTTAAAACCTGAACGTAATTTTATTTCTACTACACCACGAATAGCAAACTCTGAAATAGAAAAAAAGATTAAAAGTTGCTATTAGAGTTCTTGGCAAGGTTGTGACTGCCGCCTTTTCACATCATTGCTCAAGCATTCTGACCTCCTGCCTGCTGGGTCTGCGGTTGTTCGACTGGATTGAATCCTGAAATGCTTTTGAGGTGTTTTCTGGCCTTTGGTTAGAGCATGGCACGCTCTGAAGGAAAGCCAGCCCCTGCATTAGAAACCATTGGCTTGATTCTACAGGATCTTTTGTTTCTAGCGATCTTGGTGCTCCACAAGGTTAAGCTGAAAGAGTCTCTGTCTTTTCAATAACCCTTCCCTTTCTGTAAACTCCTCCATAGGCTATATCCAAGCATCTTTAAGAAATGGAGCAGTGAGGTTCAGAAATTGCTTCTCCCTAGCCATGCCTTCTGCATCAGGAGCAGGGGCCCCGGATATCCGCAGGCACTTCAGAAGCAGACGTGCGGGTGGCTAATTGAAGCCTTAACTGGAGCCTTGCCTGGGTCCGGAGCTGGCCCCCACCCACCGCACCAAACGCTGCTCGCAGGGGCAGGAGCTGCAGAAGGAATCCCCCAGATGCGCAGAGATGCCAGAGACCAGGGTCCCATTACCTGTGCCAGAATTAAAGTATGACCCATATGTTTTGATACATCACCAGCTTAGTGCACAGAGCTTGCGCTAGTCAAGGAACTGCTTGTAGAAAAAAAAAAAAAAATTATGTGTTACATGCAGATTTCACTGCATTCTGGGCAACACCATTTTCTCACCCTGAGGTTTCACAGTAAAGCAGAGACAGCATTCAACAACTGAACAAACCCATCAGAGACCATATCAACCCAGCCCAGGGGTACCTGTTTGATGAGTTTCTTCAGAGTAAGCAGACGCCCATGGATGGAGGCATCGTGTAAAGGAGACCAGTCTGAAACAAAGTCTGTATGAAGAGAAAGACAGGAAAAAGGTTAACAACTCCATGGACTGTTTCATCAGTGTTTTTTACTTCAGCTGTATGACCCTGGTAAACCTCTCTAATTTATTACATGAGTTGCCAAGCTTTCCTTGGAGCAGATGCCGGAAGGGAGTGAAACAAGCGGATGGTTTCCCTCTGGGTGCGTTTTTAACTCATCACGCGTTGGCACCGAGCAGCTGCACTCCCCTCCAGAAGATGAGAGAGGGATTTGCAGAACATCACCTTGCTCTGACTGAGCTTGTCCCTTGCTTTGAATTATTTCCAGTGCTTTTGTTTGCACAAGCTCATTACACTTTACCAATTAGCACGAAAGGACTATGTTTTGAAGAGGGAATGGCTGCTCAGTCATTCACCCTTGCGCAGAGATGGGCTAAAGCCAACACCTAATGAAAGAAGGTACCAAAGTACAAGGAGATAAGTTGTGTTAACTGTTGATTTTGCCTCTCAGTTTTCAGTGTTTGGTGTTAGCCTGTGCAGCAGTGCATTTTAAGTAATAACTATATTCTTTGCGTTGTTGAAACCACCAAGTGAGATACAGCACGTATGGAGGGAAACTCAAAGGAAGAATCTGCCTCAGCTTGCAGGGACAGCTGAAGGGATGGGACGGGGTGCATGTTGCATGGTAGTAAGGACACAGGCTCAGCCTGTGGGGGTGAATGAGGTCATAAAGAAACTGTTCTTACTACTGTGATAAACGCACTGATATTTTAAGTGTCCATATAAAGCAAACAGATTCATATTTGCTCGTATAAGGTCTTATGTGAAAGACTGACTTCAGGCCACCTTGCCAGATGACTGAGGAGGCACGAAAAGCCCATGTCAGAAACTGAATTTTAACTAGTGTTCCCAAGTAATCTTGGTACATAAAGCCTTATGTTCAGAATAATACCACAGGCCAAATGGCATGGAAATGAGTCACCATAATTCAGGCTGGATCAAGGAGGTATGAGAGGGAATTCTAAGGGTTAAAGTTGGTACCAAACTGTCAAGTCATGTAGAGTGCTTTTCTGAAAGATCTTTTTGCCAAGCACAAGCATTATTTGATGCATTTTACATGACAAGCCTATTTTTCCTCAGTTATGCTGCGTAACATAAAGGTCTGAGGAAATACTTACTGCTAATGACTTTTATGTTTCACTTCTCTAGTTGCTGTATCTGTTCTTTATTTTAATACAGGGAAACAAATCACTTTTATGCTGAGAACCGTACAAATATTAATAGAAGGTGATCTTCAGTATTACAGATTTTATGGCTCAGAGCCATAATATGTCTCTGGGAGACATTTACTGCCTTCAGTATTCATTGCCTCAAAACCCAGTGTCTGGTGTATGTCAATGGCCCAGGTTCCCCCTGGAAAGGAAGAAAAGCATTTCCAGAGCGTATTTACCCAGCTTCTTTTGGAAATACTTTTTGCTGCTCTCTGGAGATGTCCCACTCTCCTTCCACTAACTACAAGAAAACCCCAATGACAACTGGACGAGTTGATGAGGTCCTCAGGGACTATACTAGATCATGTACGTAGAATAGGATGCTTAACAGTGAGAAGTTCCCCTTCAGCAACAAAACCTAATAAGCCACCATAATTTTTTAAAATAATGTTTACAGATTAGCTGATGATGTCAGTGCTTATGCAAGATCCACAGATCTTTTCTCAAGTATGGCACATGTGCATGGGAGAGCTGAACCCCTCACGGCCAATGTCCTACCCCTTCTGGCTATGCCATGGTGTGCTGGAATAGGATGATAACCATGTCAGCCATCTCCCAGCCTGTTGGGCTATTGCTCTCTCACCTTCAAGCAGACTCTGTAAAGAACATCAAATTTAAACAAGACAAGATCTAGCATAACAAGACTTACAATGGTTTTGCGATTGAAAAAATCTGCACTGAGAGAATTGTAACCTGAAGATGGTGATATCTGAAATGTGTTGTCTATCACATACAAAAGATCTTTGCCTGCATAGCTATTTTGGGCAGGGGTGTGACTTTTTGCTGGCATAGCAGCTGCAAAAGGTCTGCTATAGATTTATAGTCATTCTTGCAACGCTTTTAGTCATGCTTTTATGACTCTGCAACACATTTGTCTAGAGTTGTTTATATAGGCAAAAGGATATTTCTGTTACTACAACACACCATTTTTTAAGGAACTTGATGTCCATCACAATGCTCACCTGCATAGCACATTTGCAAATATGTACATATTGCATGTTATTGTCTCTGAACAATGGCTCCTTGAGGGACTAAACTAGGGTGAATTTTAGTGTTTCCCTTCTTGGACACCAAAAATGTGGGTCTTTGTAACAAGCAGTTAGTCAAATTAGTAGCAGTCACACACACATCACAAGAAGGAGCTCAAGTGGTGCCTGTGATACTTCTTGTTTCAATGAAGTAATTAAAAAAAATCTAGCGGAATAATCAAGACTTCACATTGTCTTGTGAGAATCCTTCCCTAACAGTGTTCCAGCATGCTCCTGTCTCACAGGACAATCCCAGTGACGTCCTGGAAATAACCTCAGGATGGGTTTGGAGGAGGGTGAGCTGTGGGTGGAACAAGGCCCTTGGGAACAGGGATCTCATCAGGGATGGTTAGACAAGAAGCTGATTCAGGATTTTCACCGTTTCTCCTCATTTCCCTGTCTCTGGTTATGACTGCTACCTTGTTAGGGGAAGGGAAAGGTGGAGGACTTGTATAAAATACTAGATAATTTGTTCGTTTATGCTAGGTTTATATTTACTAGATCTAAGCTATCACTGGGCACCCCTTGGGGCCAGAAATAAGGTTTATTTTGTGTCCACCGGAGACTGACCATAACTAGAGACAGGATGCAGACCTGGTGGCTGGAGCTTGTGTTACCTGGTCAGTATATCCTGATCATAGGTGCAGTTAAAATGGCTATCAGCTTTGAAAGCTGAAGGACAGATGCCTTGGAGAGCAGGCTGGGAGGGACCACCAGCCCTGGGACTGTGCTTCCTCTGAGCACCGGGCACAGTCTCCTTCCTGCACTCTCCCCAGGGAGAAAGCTTGGTGCCTTCTCCTCCTCTTGGTGTGTATTTGTTATAGCTGTGGGTTTGCATCTTTTCCTTCAGATCATAAATTTGTTGCCAGGGAGCTAGGAAGGTGTTAGGTGATTTATTGACCATGGCCTACAGACTAGGTGTTTGGTGAACACTTTGAAACCTGCCATCTATTCTGCTGCTGCCTGTGACTACGAGACTGTCAGCGACCGTGCAGACTCAGTAGGTAAATCTACACGGCCGAGTAAAGAAAGGCAGGAGGATAATTCAGCATTGAGCTTTAAGCAGGTGAAGATGTGAAGGCAAGTCAGTCTGCACCATTAGGTCTCAAAGACAGAAATGGTCCCAATCTCTTATATTTAGCAGTGTAGAAATAGCTAACAAGACAAGAGACCCCATGAGTCAAGCGGTCTTTTCCTGTCTTGTATTATTTATACTATGAAAGTCAAAGGGAAAAAAATGAGAAAGTGACAAACAACTCAAACTTCACAGGCACGGATAGATTCATCAACTCAGATGTGATTCAAATTTGGGAGAAGCTTCAAAATTAGAAGGCCAAAGGATGGAAGAGATTTAACCCCAATACATCTTTATGGGTGGTACCGAGTACATGAAGTGAAAAGCGGAATGAAGTCAGGAAAACTGAGTAATGTATGTCATTTAGTTTTTAAAGAAAATTGTGTTCTTCATTATTGGCATCATTTGAGCTCTGCCTGCCTCGTTCTGTGTTCCGTGGGCCATATTGCACAACAAACACGTAGTTCCAGTAAGTTCACAAACATCCTTTGGCTTTAGCAAATAGACAGCCATTTCCAGAAGCTATGGTTCTGGTCTCATAAAGATAACCAAACTATGCTATAATTATTAAAGCACTGTATTGTTAATTGACCAAAATAGCTTTGCTTTAAGTGATGCGTATCAAATGATGTTTATCTGACTATGCTGTTGTTCTTGCTGATCCTGCCCGCATTACCATTGGTTGTGTATCCAGGCACTGTAAAAAGCTTTTGATTTTCCCATTTAGAAATCAATGCCATTGCCCAATCTACATGAGTTGCAAGGGAAACATGTTTATAGAAATTCTAAAAATCTAGACAGAAGAACAAGTTTTCTGAGATGCAGCTTGATCTTTTTTTAGCCACACAAATACAGGCGGGGTTTTGTGCAAACTACGAAGTTGTTATATCATCATGTCAGCATTCTGGTGACAAAGAGGGTGGTGCACAGTCATGCCATCACATCCATGTGCAGAATTTATCCATTCAGTGCTTGCTTGAGAAAAGGCAGGCTTCTACCGAGACTCTAAAAAAGAGCCAGGCCAGACCACAGTCACCTACGGACTGGCCATTAGCTTGCAATTTTGCCAAGTCTTAGCAACGAATTAAAGGATTGTCCACATAAGCATCAAAAATAAATGTCAGTGGAAAATAAAAAGAGGTATGTGCCAACACATCATAATCCAGCTGGGAATTCTGTACTGAGATGAACCAAGACTTTTGTCCTAAATGGAAGTGGAGGCCTATGGTAGCTTCACACAAGCCTTGGATACATTGGTAAGAGGAGGTTTAAAGGCCTATCTGATGACTTACTTCCACGGTGTACTTCCAAATCTGCTGCCGTGAACAGCATGGCCCCAAGCTGCCACTTCTCCTGCCCTGGCTCCACCTGCAGCAAACACCTCTACCCTGAAGCAATGCTGGGCAAATTTCCCCAGTTCCTGCACCCAGGGCATCACCCTCCGGCAGACCACAAAGTTTCTATTTTCTGCCTGCTCCAGACTAGAGCTTGTGTTTCTCACCTGGACAAGGAGGGAGTCTGCACTGGGCGTTGGGGTCTAAATCCCCCTTCTGTACAGCGCAGGAGGCAGACTGTCAGTAATATAAATTATCAGTATTTATACCATACACAGGCTTTTGATTAAAGCCTAAGCAAAGGCCAGTGCTAACTGGCCATGGACTTTTAAAATCCCAAAACAGCGACTTTCAGGAAAGTCCTCAAAACACTTTGCCCACCAGAGTTGCCCGTGAAGGAGCAAGGCTGGTGTACGTGGGTGGCACAGCTGTGTTCACCGCATGTACCACCACAGCAACAAGGTTTTCTATTGCCAAAATTATGTACAACTGCCCTCTCACAGAGGAACAAGACTGTTTGTCCAAATTTGAAATTTACCCGCACCTTAGTCCACAGGCAAGCTGAGTCAGGCCTCAGGACCTTCAGCATCTAGACATCCAAAACCACACTGGCTTTCAGTGGCATTGGGTCACCTAGCTCCCCTTTCACCGCTGAAAATCCCAGCCAGCCCAGAGGTTACGTTAAACCTCTGGTCATATTTGGCTGCAGTGCCATCACTTGGGCACATAAATTCTGGCAGGGTGGTGTATACAGAGGGAACCTTATAGCAATAACCACACAAACAGGCAAACCCTGACTGCTGCCTGTGGACAACAGAGCATTCACAGGACCTTTCCAGAAGAGCACTCGTTTTTGTGGTGATGGCTGACAGTATCTTTTTCCAGCCTCTGGCCACAGGGAGGGTGTTGCACACTCCCTGCCTGTCCCCAGGCTGGTTTCCTGCCATGGTGGTCACACACAGTACAGCTCGCAAGGGGCTTTGAAATCCTCTCAGCAGAGGTATGCTCTTGCATACATATTGCATACACATATGCCTATGGCATTATGTATCACGGTATTACAAATGGTATTTTTCATATTCTAAGGCTTTTCCCTAAAGTTTGTTATATATGTAGCCTGAGCCAAAAGCATTCCTGCTGTAAGTCGCCAGCAGAAATTATTGACTCTACTAAGGAGCAGGCAGACACAAGAGGAATGGACTGAATTCTGATATTCAAAGGACCAAATGATCTGTGTGCAGCAGTGTGGCATGTGGCCTCCCCTCCTTCCAGCCACCATCTTGCTGGAGATCATCTCCAGTGCGGACCTGGTTCCATTCATACCATTAATAACATTGCAGTCCCTTCCCTCCCACCCCAGCCTAGGGACGTACATACGTGATACGTGTGAGGAGAGGTAGACAACACAGCAGATATACTGATAGTCTCTGCATTGTGGCTTTAGGGTCTTAATTTTCTGTTATTTGGTATGAATGGAAGCACCCTGAAAAGCCCCAAAAAGGTGTGAGGATAGCGTAAAGTCATATTATCTTAATTTACCTCATTCTCTCTGCACTTACCATAAGCTGAAGGAGTAGCTTCTCAGAAAACAGAGCTACAGGGAACATGTCCAGCAAAACAGTTATGTGAAGTTAAATACTTGTCTTTTGTCACCATGTCATATTTTCAGTGGCTCTGGGCCAGACAACAGAGCAATGATCACAGTGAGGCCGTTTGTCTGAATAACTGTTCACCAGTGACCACAACAGCATTGGTCTGGACTGACAACAACTCCCTGAACATTGCAGAAGAACCTGCTAGGGCTGGTGGCTCAGCCTGGGCGACAACACTTGGGTCTGCTCATCTGAAAGAAAAAAGAAAAGGAAAAGGACAAAGGGAAACGGAAGAAGAAGAAGAAGAAGAAGAAGAAGAAGAAGAAGAAGAAGAAGAAGAAGAAGAAGAAGAAGGGGAAGGGGAAAAGAAAAAAGAAAAGAGAAAAAAGAAAAAAGAAAAAAGTAAAAGTAAAAAGAAAAAGGAAAAACAGAAAAAGGAAAAGAAAAAGAAAAAGAAAAAGAAAAAGAAAAAGAAAAAGAAAAAGAAAAAGAAAAAGGAAAAAGAAAGAAGAAAGAAGAAAGAAGAAAGAAGAAAAAGATGGGAGAAGAAAAAGATGGGGGGAAAAAGGACGAAAGGAAGGAGGAAGGGAAGGAAAAGAAAGAACAGGGAAACTGAGCCAGTGCTGAGTTTCCAGCTGGCACTAGTCTAAGTCAAACATGCCACATTGCAACTTCTTTTTCAGCATGCTGTGGTTCAAGTACTGCATTTGTTTCTGCTTGTACAAACTGCAGCATAGAATCAGACACTCTTTTCTGCGATACACCAAAAAAAAAAAAAAAAAAACAAAACCCAAAACACAAAAAAACGAAAAAAACCCAACCAACCCCAAAATTCCACATTAAATAAGAATACCTTATTAAAACTCCTTCTGAAGTGTGAGGGCATGGGGACATTTTGTGGGGCTGACTGCAGACCTGCCCTGGGAGCAGGACCTCAGGAGGAGCACACCACCACAGCCTGACCCTGCCCTTTGCCACTGCTGGCAGAGGCAAGGGCTTGCGGCGGGGCAGGAGCGTTACTTACCCCTCATCAGTGGGTTTGATAGAGACATTGCAGACGCCTGGCCTCCGGCTCCTTGCAATTTGCTGGCATTTTGATTTGTTCCCTCATCATCCATCTCAGCCCCGTCTGTACAATTTCTGTTTTTTCACTTGGCGGTCGATCTCGAGAGTTCAAATTCCATCGTCCCTGTCGAGCCCCCGGCAGTGGGAGTAATTTATTAGGCAGACTCTGCACGCATGAGTCGGACAGACCTTGCAGCAGACCGGGACGTGGTGTCGGGAGCGCTTTGTGCAGAAACTCGAGTACCTGGGTTGGGATTTAACGAAGCAGCTCCCGGCTGCCCTGGGAGGCAGCCAGCGATCCGGCGAAGCGAGAGATGTGCCTGATGTCACATCCTCTCCAACACAGCGCCCAATCGGGGCGCCCGCCATCCGTTTTTATCAGGAAGGAAATTCTTAGTTTGCCAAAAAAAAAAAAAAAAAACCACCAAACCAAACCGAGACAGAAAGAGCCAGTTCAACCCGTTGAGCAAACTCTGCCTGCAGGGGATTTGCAAAGAAAACCCTCAGAGATAGGAGCGGACGCGGATCTGCACCGCTCCCCAGCAAGTTGTTTGCCGGCAACTTTGCCGCATGTCTCCCTTGGACATTGGACGCTGTGCAAAACCACCCCTCTTATCTTCCAAGCCCCGGCGGTATGCGAGGAACAGAGAGCCCAACGCCTGCTGCGCAGCAGTGGTCGCCACACGCCCTATGGATATTGAAACCACATGTCCAGGGAGCTGCGCTTCCCGCAGGAGGCCCTGTGTTGTCCGCATGGCATGGAAATCACAGCACCCCACCAGCTCATTTCCTTCCCCTCCGGCTCAATTGATTTCACTGAGTCACACTCACACCAGGGGTTTCGTATCTGAGCAGTGCCCGTTTATTTTTAAGCAATTTCTCAGTCTAAACCAAACGTCATGAACCTACCAGTGAACAAATGGCAACATCTTTTCTGGCGGACCTCCGTCTCATTTCTCTGGGGCTGTTTGCAACAGTTCACTCCATTTGCACTTTTTTTTTACCCAGATTAGTATAATTTACAAGTGCAAAACCCTTTTCTGTCCCTGAATATTTGCTCATTTGCCTACAAGTGCAAGTAGGCAGAACTTCCATGCAAAAGTCTGAACTGTGTAAATAAAAATTAAATTGGGGTTGTTTTCAATTTGTCTACTAGAGCAGAGTTTGCACTTACGTATTTGGAGATACAAAGTTGCTAACCCTGGGCTAATTCCTATCCTAACTCAGCTGAGCCTAAGCAACTGGGTTTTACTTGTGTTCCTGTCTACAACACATCCAAGAGATCCAGAATCATATTTAGGGTTCCTTCGTCCATATCATTCAAAATAATCAGTTACGTTAAAAAATACAAACAGCAGCTGAACGTCATCCACAAACCCCACCAGCAGGGAATCTGTGAAGGCAAACGTGGGCACACGCGGGTGCGCAACTGCTGATGAAACACGGACAAGGACAGGGTCTGCCCCTTCCAGGGCTCTCCCTGCTGGGTGCCTCCTGGCTCTTGGGTTTGGCCCTGCATGCTGGATGCAAGCTGACACTTTGTTCTGACTGGAAATTACATTTGTGTCTTGGCCATTGAAATTTCCACATTAAAAATGTTGTGGGAAAAAAAAAAAAAAGTGTAAATGGAGAAAGTGGTGTAAATACTGGTTTTGATGATTAACACGTAAAATGAGGAATGGAAAAACAATATTTCCCCTTCAGTATTGCTTGAGTTTAGTGGCTAGGTTGCCACATCTTATGTATAATCATATCTTTAACAGTATTAGCAAACATGTCAGCAGTTCCACCACTAAAAGGAACCAGTGTATTCATCCAAATAGGCAATGATAGGGGTTATAAGAGATGAAGCATGAGCTAAGAGCTTTACATTCAACTACAGTAAAAAGGAGCCTACAGGACAGAAATCCCTCAGTCCCTAGCCACTCACAGACAGGGTGACTTTGGCCATTTGATCCTTTGACCAAGAGACGTGCTGACTGATAGAGTAATCATTTAAATAGTTTAAACAGCTATTAGTTATACATATTTTGGTCATGTTGCATTACATAAACCTCTGCCTGGCCAGATGAGCTGTAGCCTGGTCTTCCTAGAGGCTGGTAAGTTTGCACAAGAGCACCTATCAGGACCGATGAGCCTGCAGCCCTCCCCATGGGGGCGGACATCCCTGTCCTCCACCACCCTTTCTGAAAGGGGGGCCTCTAAGATGCCCACAGCAGGTTGGTAGCCCACAGGCATCCTTTGTCCTGGGTTGTTGGTGTCCTAGTCCACATGTATTTGTATCTCATGGAGTCACTAGACACAGGGTTCACTAAAGGAGTTTCTGGTTTCATCACACTTGTCTTCTGCCAGCGCCAGGGAGGCAGAGACCACGGCGATGCCACAATAAGCGCAGGATCCAGTTGCCACATCCATTCCTCAGAACTGGGGCTCCTTTCAGGGTTACATGACCCCACACTATAATTTCACCCTTTGGGCATGATTTCTCCTTTGGATCATGATATCTTCCCAAATAACTGTCCCCGGGGCTGGTCCTGAGGTCTTTGCTTAGTCAGAGCAACTTCAGTTCCTGTGATGATTCCCCCATCTTTGTTCCAGCTTGGAAATGTCTTACATTACAAAACCCTACCTGTCTGCTAACACACTGGAGAAAAGCGACCCTTACCTGGGATGTAGCCATCCCATTTTTTGGTGCAAGCAGAATTTCTTCAGGTGTTAATAGTCTTAGCAATAATTTTACCCAAAATTAAGCATTCAGCTGGCTCTGGCTCTTTCTGGTAAGAGTATGAGGTAGGAAGACAGCACAGCAAATAATTACTTCAAATCTACAGAAAGTTCGTAAGATTAAACAAATTTTCACACAAAATCTTCACACAAGGATACTGCTTTTATTTCAAAATACACTTTATCCTATCTTTGCATCCTAAAGGGCCTGCAGGCATAGGCTGTGTTGAGTCATTTGGTGGGAAAATCAGGGAATCAGTAAGTGACTAGTTGACATTATTACCTCTATGCACACGGTGGAGTAAAGCCTCCATTTGATAGAATTGCTGGAATCCCTGGAACCACATGGTTCAGTCTTCCCCCAAGCCCTGCCTGACCCATCTACATCGCTATCTTGCACAGCAATGTTTGCAGGGTTAGGACTGTGCAGCGGGAGGCCAGCACAGGTCCCTTTGTCCATTAGGATTTAGGTGGGGCAGGGACCTCTGCCCAAATTTGGGATTATTTTCATACTATATATATATATGTGTGTGTGTGTGTGTGTGTGTATTTGTATGTGTATATGTGTGTGTGTTTGTGTACATACATATATACAGATAGATATATATGTATATTTGTGTGTGTGTGTGTAGGTCTGTCTGCACATGCGTAACCAAATTACATCTTCTACTCATTTTATTTAAAACCAAGTTTCTCCCATCACATGGTGGGAGCGCAGGAAAAGTACCTGTTCAGGGACCTATTAGAAGTGAATGCCTTAGTCAACACCCAGAACAATGCAGTTTCCTCTGGAGTTATTAAGAGACACGATGGTCTACTTGGATTTACAAGCTGACCCCAAAGAACTGAAGGAAACATTGGCTCGTGCTCTCTCTCTTCAACTGGCAGTTGCAGTGGCAGTTTCCAGGCTCTGCCACTTCTGAAAATGCTTTTGTGGTCCTCACCCATGATGAATGAGACTTTATTTTTAAATCATAGGTCCATAAATATTTTTCATGCAGTTTGTGAAAATGCAGGTTCCTGGGTTTCCCCACCCTTTTCCTTTGTCCCTTGTGGTGTCCACCACAGCCTCTCTCCAGAACAGGCACACCTTCTCCTCAAACAATTATTTTCTATTTATTTGGCCAGATTTCACCTTCCAACAATTTTCTGTCACATATATTAACAAGGTTGGTACTTTTTACAGTTGTAAGGAGTCTAGTTTTAAATTCTGCTGAGTTTGTAGTAGAGGCACAATAAGTAAAAAGACTGAATTAGCAACACAAAGAACAGAGTGAAAAAGAAAGAAACACCACTTTCCTTTCTCTTTGCTGTGATTTTCCCAACAACAGTAAGGGCAGCCAGGAAATCAGCATGCGAGGTTCCTAAAACCTCTATTATAAGACATGTGCCATTATCTCCCAAGATTAAATAGACTTATTGGTTATACCTACATTGGCCATGAAGTGTGAGTCCCTGGAGCAGTGGGCTCTAGGCAGCTTCAGAGGGAAGGTTCAAGCCCTGAAATACTGCTTCAGTGTGAGCACAAGCGCTCCTTCGCCTCATTTGCAAGTCTGGGGCGTGCTCAGAGTTGCGAATGTAGACACCTTCTCTGCTGACCAAGAGTTGTGCTCCTCTGAGTTATACTGCAGATGCTCTTACGCTGATATGCAGACAGATTACAGCAGGGAGTAGCTAGAAAACACAAAGGTCAAGAGATTGATGGACACTAATTGTCTCTTGAGCTCTTGCTTCAGCTACTAATTCAGAGAGAACTACAGAGGCAGTGTGCTGGCTTTGGTCTGGTGTGGCAAATAGTATTATTTACCATAATATTATTTTACCATCTAGAGTCATTTGTTTCTTAAGCATCATTTTGTTATGAATGGCATCATCGAGCTAAATGAAACTCCTCAAATAAAACTTCCCAAAGTCAGGGTTGTATAGGATCTATACAGCCTTGCTGGCTGCCAGGAATACGCAAGAAAGCTTTGATCCATTTAACTTCCAAATCTTTTTTGGAAGCGAGCAGAAAATTCTCCAGTAACAAGGGAACATGTTTTAACATCAACCTGGATCTCAAGATAAACAGCGCACAACTTCAAATACAGATCAGAAACAGCTTACACAACACAGAGACACACCAGAGCTTTTAGTCGCTACAATACTATTTTCCATTTAAATAGCATCTACATCCCTAAGTTCTACATAAACAGAGCTAGCTACAGGAATCATTTCATTGTTATTCAAATGCAACCACCCTCGGTAGATAAAAATGCACGGTAAAGTTGAGCCTACAACACCCAATATTACTTTTTCTGTTTACAGCATATCTTATAAATGGAATCACATCTTTTTCTCCTTCAAAAAATTAAATTTTTGTAAGTAATTCAATGAAATGTTCTACTATCTTGATTTTTTCTCCCACTTGTTAATCAGTTTTTAAAGAGTGCATATCAATTATTCATCACAGAAAATACTTCATTGTTATGTATTATTTTGGACAAGTATAACACTTTTTTTTATTATTATAAGCACAAATATTGCTACAAAGAGTGAAAACTCACTGCTGGTAAATCTATCTTGGCATGCAAATTTAGCATTGGTTTCTGAAGATATAAACCACAGAATTACAGAAAATTATTGGAAAACTGGACACAAAACATGGGATTTGTTCAATTTAACTTCAGAATCAGAGCCAGAAATCCTAGCTTTCCTTTAGAGCTAATGAAAAGAAACAGGCATTTTAAGACCATGATTCATCTGACCTATTTTAGATGTCTGCTCCGAGAGGACGTGAATTGGGCCTTTAGAGTCAGCCGTCACCGACTCTAAACGGCAGCCCTAAATGATGAGCGGAGATGTAGGTGTGTACCTTTAATCAGCTGAAACCCACCTTAAAAATATGGTTAAAATCCCAGCCAAGTGACCCGGGTCTGACCACCCGTTGGCACTGTAGTGCACTTTGTGCCGCCCGGCCTCTGGATGCAACAGCTCAGAGTGAGAGGTCTTCACTCCAGCAGAAAGTCAGCATTCTCCAATGCCTGAACCACAAAACCTTGACTTTGGGGCACCTACACCTCAGAAAGGAGGATTTTGACAGACAGCTCAGGTAGATTTAGCTGCAGTAAGCTGTTGCCCCCTGCCCCGTTACCCACACCCTTACTTGGGTTGGCAGCACAACCTGGTGCCGCAACTGTCTTAGTCCATTGTGTTAGCTCAAAACACCATAAAAGCAGTTTTCTTCTCCAGCCTGTAAACTTGAGCCCAGAGACACTAGCACATGTCACATTCTCCTCTAAGGCGGTAATTTCCAGCCGACAAGCAAGGCAAACATCTGGGATAGCCACATTTTAAATCACAGCAGTTAAATCTGCCAGAGCTTGTCCACAGGAGTACTAAATCACCGGCGCCATTTCCGGAGGTACATGGGTTTTCTTTGGAAAGCTGCTGTGAAATCTCTGAGCAGACACAGAGTGAAGAAGTTCTCCCTCGGAGAAATTTGTAATATTGTCCAGTTCTTGTATCCTTTACTTCCTTTCCTCAAATCGAGTCTGTCCTCCAGAGGCTTTCCTTCTCTTACAGTTGTTCTGAGCGTGCCAATGTTTTCATTTTCCCTTCCTCTCACCCTCACAGAAACTTCCCTTTGCAAACATCCCGTCAGCCTGGTTGGGGGCCAGACAGATTTCTGCAAGTAACTGTTGTTCCCTTATACAGGCTGGCAGTTTTATTTAACAAGAGAGTCTCTAAATCAAAGCCAACAAACCTTGAAAGAAGTAGCAAACACATCTTGGTGTCAGTGGCACCTGGATCTGTGCTTTAACTCATTACAGACCTACAGAAGCACCAAGATTTCCCGGGGAGCAGGACAAACTTAGCATGAGAGCCTGCACACAAGTTTCTTGTATTTTCTATGTGGCAAAGAGGGGATTAGGGGCATCCTCCCAACAGAGAGAAAAGCAGCAACACTCCGTTTTTCAGCATCTGGTGCCAAATGTCTCTCGGTGAACACCTGCATAAGCATCTTCGTATACTACAAAATAAATCTTGACGTTGCTTTCAGAAGTGGCTTTAAAACTTGTACATCACTGTCCATGCAAAAATAATCCAAACCTTGAAAGCCTTTTTTTTTTTTTTTTTTTTTTTTCCCAAATAATCATGACTCCAACCCTTTCTTGGGATTTTTTTGTCCTGTCTCGTGGGTTGTATTCATGGTTTGTCAACACTGCCAGGTTACTAGTGTGGTGAAACGATTTCATGTGACAAGTACATACCAGTAAGCAGACAGTAGGTGTAATGACAGCAAAAATCTCAACCTAGTACTTGAGAGCTGTGGTGTTTTTTTTACTACAGTCTCCTAGAATTTGGCTAACTGTAAGGTAGTCTTGTCCAATACCAAATTTAAGTGAAACCCAAATCCAGGCATAGAGCATATTTCAATCTCTCCTCCTCTTTTCTAACTTCTCATTATTAGTTTTGCAAAACAGTGGGAATTCTTTGGCTTGCTAGCAAATCTTTTTGGTTCCCAAACTTTCCAGTGTAAAATAGCCATTTCTGAAGAAAGCAAAATAATTTCCATGACGACATTAATTTTATCAGAAAAACAATTTCTATTTAAAAAAAAAAAAAAGTTACGATGATTTTCCACCAATCCCAGTGATTAGACCAGTGTGAAGAAAACCCAAAGGTGTCACAAGCAAGCTCAGCACCACAGAGGTATCTAATTAAGGGGCTCCTCTTCTCTGGTGCTTCTCTTCCACAGTTTCACTGGGGTTAGGTGTTCACTGCTCATCTAGCACATTGCATTGCAATAAGCTCTTCCACCCACGCTCATGGGCTGCTTTCCAGACTTTGTTGGAGCTTACCTCTAGAAATTTCCCTCACGTGACGTATCTTTTCCCACTTCTGCCTGTGATGGGAAGAGCCAGCATGCTCCAGCTGTTCTCACAACCATGGCCTCCCGGGACTTCCCCATGGGGAATGTTACCAACACCTTGTCACTACTACAAAATGCAATTTGTAGGCTTGCACAAAAATTAGCCTGTGATCCCTTAAACACTTGTCCTGAACTGGGACTTCTTTTGGCTTCCAAAAATGGCCTGCAGAAAGCTACACTGCCAGCGCAACTGCTTGGGCAATAAGGCCAGGGAGAAAAAATGTCCCTGGACCTTCATCTGGTTCTGTTCCCTCCAGAAACCCACTGGCATAGTAGCTCCTCTCATTTTCTTTTGCAAAGATTATTAGCAAATTAGTAAGGTGGGGGAAATTACCAGAATCTCCTGAACAACATACTTGTCTCCCTGCCCCACTCCTGGAAGATGGCTTATGCTGCTGTGGAGAAGAGGGCTTGTGGAATCACCTAAGTCAAGCCCATAGGATCTGAACTGTTCCAAAAGTTATCTTCAGTTCCAAGAAATCCACACACCTGTTATCAGACAGATTAGCTGCTCAGATCAAGAGCTCTCCATGTTTTCTGTCTCAAAAATGCACACCAGGTCCTGGGGTTGTCCCCCATGTCCCAGATGAGGAACAACAGAGCCTCCTTGGGACCCTGACTGCTCTTTGGCTGGTGGTGGGGGTGAAAAGGGCTGCACCCAGCCCTTGCCCTGGCAGTGGTGCAGGGAGACAGTGGAGGCCGGACCCACATGCTCCTGTGTCCTCCCGGCCTTAGTACCCTCTCAGACTGCTTGGAGGGGCCAGTTCTCCACACACCCACCCTCTTCCAGAGCAGACCTGGAAGTTGCCTGCAGGTGCAGACCCCAAAATGAGAGTTCTCCAAATCATTCTCCATCTTGAAAAGGTGAGCGGGTTGCACCCAGATATGATTTTCTCATCACCTCTCTTGACACTGTTGGGACAGGCATCTGAGGATCTGGAGCAACCTCCTCACTCAGCTGTGAGTTTCTTCTGTTTCTTCTGACAACCAAGTTTGCTAAAGGTTTATACCGATAAAGAGAATTATCTGTTAAAATGTCACTAGGAAAAAACCTTTTAGTTGCTACACCGAAGACACATGAAAAAAAAAAAAAAATTGCTAACAAGCAATTTCATGGTCAGCGGCAAAAACATATTTCTTTCCAAGCTGCTGCAAGTGTGAAAAGCCTAGGTATTTCTCATCCATTTACAATGGCTGAGGAGCAGGCAGGGAAATTTTCTGCACAGAATGAGTCATTGCAGCTCAAAGACTTTAATAAATGTCAAACGAGCTGCTGTCCCCCCGGACACCCAGCAGAGCAGCTGTGGTACTTTGCCACCACGGCTGCCAGCAGTGGGTGGGAGGGGAGAGCTTCGGCGACAGAACCGGAAAGTAGTTCTGCAAAAAAAGCAGTGTCAGGCTCAGAGTGAAATTTCTTGCCCTATCTACACCAACAGCCTGTGGGAACCTGCTTGTGGAAACAAGCTGGCGTTACTTCTTGGCATCGTTTCAGAGGAAACTTTTCACGGAAGTCTTGGAAAACCCCAACCCAAAAAATATGTTCCTCAGTCACCCTAGTTATTCAGGATGCTATATTTCGTATATATGCCTTGCTCTTAATCTGTAGTCACACTGAAGGCCCAAGTAGCAAACCAAAATTACTTCACTCATTAATTAGGAGCCATTCTGGGATGTTTGAGGATGAGTGGTCTTTGACAGGTACTCAGTGATGAAAGGCACAAAGTTCCTGGGACAAAGCCAAAGTATATTTATACACATCTCAGGCCAAAGGCAGCAGAAACTCACCTTCTGAAAGTGTTAAAAGCAAGCATCTCTCTGCAGGATAATGAGATACAGATAATAAGCAAAGGAAAGGTTGGATCCTTGAGGTCCCTTCCAACCTGATATTCTACGATTCTGTGATTCTAGGATGCGCCTCTGGACCAGTGTACGTGATATTTCAGTGTACATTATGATGGAGACATCATGATAAGAGAACAGTGTTGGCTCAGAGTTTGAGGATGATCTTTAAGCATTTGGGAATTCAAAAGTGGGCATATTCTTTGAAACATATTTGGGGATAGCTATACCCCGATTTAATATTTGAAAATGCAGTAAAATTCTGAACTTTTCACAGTTCATGATCACTGCATGTTCTGTGCCCCCATCATCTCCCCTGTCCTCAGCCAGTGTTGCACTACTATTAATACGCTTCATTTAATACTTCTCTACTGACTAGTTGTCATAACCAGTCAGTATATTTTTTTTCTTTTGTTAATGCATAAAATGTGAAAAAATATGCTTTGTTTCCACTGCTAATAAACCCCATCACTCTCATGGGGTATTGCTACATCAGCCTTCAAAGAAACACAGAGCCATTTTCACTAGCTATAACCATTTGTTCATTGTGACTAGAGTTAAACAGGTATTTAGTCAGCATCTAGTGCGAGAAAAGTGCAGGGAACAAAGGTTGTTAACCTCTTAGCTCTAAACGAACTTCCTTCAGGATTCAGTAAGTTCATACTTCTCCCTTCTCCAAATACAAAGTATAATGCATGCTCCTCATCACCACAGAAAAAAAAGGAAGTTGGGATTAATGTTTGTGAAGTTGGTGGAGCACTACACAGGCATCACAAAATGAGTAAGTCATAAGGTCTGGGGAGTCTTTAATTCTTTTCTTCCCAAGAGAAAAAAAGCACATTTTACTCATAAACACTCCTAAAATAGAAAATAAATGTTAGAACAAGTTTTCTCTGGGAATCTCTGTATCTCCCTCCCTTCCCATCTTGTCTAATTTCTACACTGTTATGGCATGTTAACCTCTATAGCCAGCGGGTAGACCTGGCAGAAAATGAGCCATCCACCAGAAAAACATACTGCTAGTGAGTCTCCGGTAACATACAGCTAAAAATATGGCAGGATGTTGCAAAATTCACCCGCCACCTGCCAAAAAAAACCCGGAACATACTCAATATAGCAATTTTTGTCCTTAGTTACCTGATTTTTCATCTTATTTTCTATAAGTTTAGGCTACTAGAATGGCAGGCACTAACTCAGCAGGCTTTGGCCAGGCACCACCCTCTGGCACAGCACATCGTCTTGCTGGCAGCGGCAGCAGCTCCTGGCTCTAGGCAAGAACAGATGCTTGCAAAGGAGAAGACAACCCTCATCCCACCACCTCCCCAGGGCAGGGGAGTCTGCTTGACCTCCATGGTTTGTAAAACACACCGTAGCCCAAGGCACAGTTTTGGTTAGTGCAATTACTGGGTGAGGTCCTGTGGCTTGCATTACGGTGGAGATCAGATGAAATAGCCTCAGCCTCCAGGCCTGAAAAGATATTAAAGGGCAGGATATTTCTTCTCTCACCGTCTTCAGATCTCTTCTACTGAATCTCTGATTTGAGGGAAAGGCCAAAACTAGAAAGTCCCGTATATTAGTCCATTACGCTGTTTCAAGAAAAGACAGGTTTAAACCCAAACCCTCCCTTCCCCACAAAGACTGGTTTGGGAGTCTCATTTTTTCCCCTGTTCCTAGTCACCACAGAGTTTGGTACATATTCTAGCTAAAAGCATTAAATACCTCATTACCATAAATACCAAAATCACTTAATTTTTTTTACATAGCTGGAATGCAATTGTATTCCTCAGGCCTCATGTTTGCACTTGAATGAAAGTGAGGCAAGTGTTTGTGATTCTGGTAACCCAAATTTTTAAAAGATAATACTACAGACTAGGACCATAATGACAAAAATTGCTATATTGACTATGTGCTGGCTTTTGCCATTTACAATAGTTTTGTTCTGATTGCTGTGAATGAAAATTCTGGATATGTGTTTAATTCACAGAAAAATAAGTTCAAAATCTTTCATCCATGTGGAACTTTATCCATTGCTAGTAAGTATATATATTAGTTTTAATGATTAATGATTTGCTGACTAATGTGTTGCTTTGGCTGACTTGTTAAACAAAATGCTAGAATGGCATGCTTTGCTGATTCATCTCTCTCCACCCTTCCAGATGTTATTCTCAACTGAATATGTAAATTGTGCTTTCTTCCACAATTCCCGGTACCTTTTATTGAAGATTTTTCACTTCCAAACCTCAAAAAGTTTTCTGTTTGCTTGCAATATGCATCATGACTTCCTACAAATGGTATAAAATTTAAGGACAAAGGAATTTTGAAGAAATAGAAATCAACTTAGACAGAAGGTCTGTGTGGAATAATCTGTATTTGACGTTAACATATTATACATCTCTTGCAGAACATTACAAAAAACACAGTGAGGAGCAATTGGTGTGTGAAAAAAAGTTAATTTCTGGAAAAAAAAAATACACAAAGGCATCATGAACTGTCAGCCCAGCATATAGGTCAGCCAGATTTTTCAACTAAGAGTCAGTGAATGTGTTTCATTTTTATTAGTATCAGACTTGCCCTGACACCCTGCTGGGACACACCACCAGAGTTTTCAATCCAATGACTGGAAGGCTGTTAAATGCCAATAGCAGAGTTGCGCTGCAGAAGACGGAGGTCAGGTTTGGCATAGAAATGTGTCAGGGAGCCCTTGTACTTCCTGCCCTGTCCTGAGTAGACAGCAAGTGGAGGAGAGAGTGGCACAGAGGGGACACTGACCCCCTTCGCATGGGTTTGCACAGGGGCAGCACAACACTAATTTCTAGCATGGGTGGCAAGAAGAAGTTTAGATGCCATGAGGTGGATGTTGACCAGGCTCGAGTTCCCTGGAGGAAGACAGAGTCAGGAGAAGATGAGCCCCTGGTCCCGATGTCCAAAGTGTCACGGGAATGTCCTGTCACAAGAAGAGGGAGCGCACAGGTGGATGGGTGGGCAGCCTCCCTCAGAGCCTGCATCTGCCTGGGAAGGTGGGATGTCGGCACCTCAAGGCAGATGTGGGGAATTTCAGCCTCTACAGCATGACCACGAGTTTCAGCAGCTTAGCATTTTCCCCCTTTTTTAATTTCAATCTGTGAATGGGAGATTCAGCCGGACAGACAGAAAATCAGGGACTAGGACATCTGCTATGAAAAGTTGAGTCCTAGAGAGGATGGAGGGTTGTTAAATGCCAATAGCAGAGTTGCACCGTAGGAGACAGAGGTCACCTTGAACCCAAAAGGTTGTTCAGGAGATGAAAACAGAGACCTTTTAGAGGACAAATAAGAATGTAACTTTTCTTTTCCTACCTATGATAAGAAACATTTTTTAAAGCCTTTCAAAACATGTTGGTCTACTTATTTTCACTGTTGTCTGTCCCTGAGGAGGTGGTCCATTAGCCAGACTGCTTGCAGATAAGAGTCTGGGAAAAAGTGGTCTCAAGCTACGAGGAAACCTGTGGAGCCAGGTTTTGGGCTAGAGTGCTGAGATAGCAACGCGGGGGGGGGGGCAAGAAGAGCATCACCACGTCTCTCTTTACAAATCAGTGCAAACTGCGAACAACAGTGCAATGTCTCCTGCTGTGATCAGACACAGAAAAAAGTGATTATCACCAGCCAGCCAGCAAGTAGACTTGCCATACCTGGAGATAGCCCAGACAGCACCTGGCATGTCAAAATTACTTACTCCAGCTCGGCGTGAAAACAGTGGCCTGTACAGTCCTGCTCCCACAAGGATGAAGCCATCCGAGAAGCCTGTGAGCAGGACACGTGCCACTGGGTGACAGCTCTCTGAACACCAGTGCCCTCCCCTGGGGCTTGGCAGGGCTGAGATGTGCAAGTTCGGAGCAGGGGGACACCCCAACACAGCAGCCTGGTGAGCAAGAGAAATAACACAGACAAGGAGACAAGTTGACCTTGGCTAAAAGACCTGCTGTTGAAGAGTTAGGCTCCTCAAAGAGGAAACTAAAAACCGTTTTCTTAGTGACAGAGGAGAAATACATGAATGCAGGACAAAGATGATCAGGAAAGACATGCCTAAGAACAGGACCTTAGTGGTGTGAGAAAAGGTACAGTGGGGGCAGAAAAAAAAGGATTGCAAAGATGTTTTGAGACATGGGAATGCGTCTACTGGTAAAAAGAATGTAGGTATGAAGACTGCTTATTTTAGAGTAAAGATAAAGACAGAGCTGACACAAAGCCCATTTAATTTTGTTTTGCTTTGGATCATGAGCAATGATAGAGATATACTGAGTAATGAATGATGGCTTGAAGTCAACGTTTGATTAGGCTGAGATCTGTGAAGTCCTCATCGCTGGCATTTCTGAGTCCACACTGGATCTCTCATAATAGATGGATACGAAAAATGAAAAGTGAGTCAACAGATTGAGAGTGATAAAAGGAAGTATTTTAGTTTTATAGTGTACATCAGTAACCCATATAAGCTACTCCTGCAAAATATACCCAGGACGAAGGACTTTATGGCTAGCGGGTGTCCAGAGCCCAAGCTCACACTTTATGCTGCAAGTCAGTGTCTGTACTCAGAATCAGTAAGTGTTTGTGGTTCAGAAAAACTTTTCCAATAGCCAGGATATTGTGAAATTATTCCTGTTGAGACACGCAGCACTTCTCACTGAAGCAGATAGTACTGGCAGTTGCTGGGAGTGATACATACAACTCACACAAATGTGGTATAGCAATGGACATTGCAGCACAGAAAAATGTCTTTGTTCCCAGGAAAACCATTGTTTACCCAAATAACTGGTTTCTGTCCATGATCATAGAACGACAGAGAAGATGCCACCTATTTGAAGGAAAGAGACCTTAAGAGCTTAGTCAGGCCTTCTCCTGCCTAGGGAAAAGCTGTTGTATCCATATCTGACAGATGCTTTTCAAACTCATCCTGAAAAATCACCGACAAGATTAAGTAGTCTCCTAGAAAATTGTCCCAGTCTTTCCGTATCATCACATGAGACAGCATATTTGCAAAAATAAAAAAGAAATAACTCCTCCAGCTATTTCCTCAGTAATATTTCCGTGTGTTGTTAGAACACAAAGCACAGTCAATGAAAATTAAATGGGTAGCTTAATCTTTTGAGATAAGAGCAAGAAAATTTCTAATGAAATTTCTTACCATCAGGACTTCTGAGCTTCTCTTCTGATTTATTAAGGCTCTGTTCCCTCCAGACTCTCTGATATACAGAATTTCAGGAAGAATGATGTCTCCAGGAGGAAGCAAAGGTGAGGTGATTTTTTGATGGGAAGCTAATATCAGCAATAAATATAGGGCACCTTCTGCTGCTTCTTAACATAAACCTTTCTGAGAGGCTGCATAGACTCTGCATTTCCTTAATGGAGATACATTTTTTCAATTTAAAGCCCTATGCAAGTGAAATACTGCTTTCATCGATGATCGCAGTAAGAAATCAATTCCGTGTTACACATTCTGAAATAGATGCCATAAATTGCCTTAGCTCCTTGATTGCAATGCAAGTTCTGACAACCCCCACAGCTGAGGCTCTGTCTCTCTGTTTAGGTAGTGGATGGTATTCTGAGTGCCACCTTGTAAACAGAGCAGGTGAGCTGGCAGAAAAGATAAGACTGAGAGAGATCTGCTGGCATCAGATTGATACAGACATTTCTTTCTTGCTAGTATTTGATTTGCAGAGGCTCTTGAGAATATAGAGTTCAAATCTCTGAGATTCATGATGTACTGTACTATGCAAGGTCATTCATGTCACTAACAACTTTATGGGCAATAGCTCTTGCCGTCAGATAGCACTCAATATGTGCAAACACAGGCTGAAAGCTACATTAATTTTTGGCTGTAACATTGCAGGTCCAGTCTCATGAACTGCTGGGAGCACAATTTATCTTACTTGTACTGAATTAATCTTAAGAAAGTACGGGAAATGTTAGACCTCTGTCTCAGAGAGGGAAGCTGTCATGCTGAAATTAAGGGATTAGCACTGAACCAGAGAGGCTGCTGCTGCTGGAGCAGGAACAGGAGCTCAAAGGCTGCTGGAAGCCAGTCCCATATTCAGGCTCCAGCAGGCCAGTTACTCCCTGACTTAAGATGTATGAGCAGTGAAAATTGGTACCAGCATGCATAGCTCATAAGGAAACCACTACACCTCACAGCCTGAAATTGCGTCATCAGCCTCTTGGACCAGTGAAGTCGAGATAAATGGAGACAGACTCCTCCTTTTAACTCTGCTTCCCATTTTACTACAACTAGTGAAACGCCATTGCTTGTCTCATGGCAGAAGTTTACCAAAACTCAGGTCTCAAGAAACATTTCTTGCCTCAGAACAAACTCCACAGGAAAAATAAACAAACCTTCACAGAGCCACACAGGCATGGCACCAGCCACTGGATCCCACATTTCTCAGCAAAAAGAGGTGCATATTTTTAGCTCTTCTGTGTCCAAGCTAATAACCCTGACGATATTTAAACTAATACCACAATGGGCAAAGTCATACCACTCTAAAAATCCCTTCTCCCAGGGAGATAATGAAAGCCTCTAGAGTAGGGGACGAGGAAGCCGACAAGCCTGCAAACTTCTCCCAGTGACCAATATCCAACCAGGAGAACATTTGGGTGATGCACAACCATCCTTAGGGGGCCTGCTTCTCTCCAGCTCTACAGTGTGAGGACTTATCTTGAGAAATATCGAAGCATGCAAAGCACAAAAAACCAGCAACTCATTATTTTGCTTTTCTTTAAACCTTGCAAAGGACAGACATTGAAAGCTGACCTACTGTGCCCATCAAAACATTCGCAGTTCTGTCCTGGAATTAAGCTAAGAAAAATTATTCATGTAATGAACACAGCCAGATCTCAAGTGATACAGTTTAGGAGGGATTTTTTTTTAGAAGAGATGAAGGTTTTTTTAAGACTTTCACGCATTTTTGTAGGCTTACTCCAAACTCCTGCACCTGCTTTGGCACCATGACTTGCACTTCAGAGGACAAGATGTGCTAGCGCTGGGGGCAGCGGGGCTCAGGGCAAGGGGACGTAGAGTGGCTGGACAGCCAGAGCCTGATGGAAGTTGTTACAACTCCTCTAGACTATAGGAAAGAGATGGCAGGGTGCAAAGTCAAAGCTGACAAAAGATGTGCAATGTATTATACAGGGCTGATGCTGGGCACTGAAGGCTTTCATTCTTGCACTAGTGGAAGAATGACAGCCACTGCCTTGGTTTTGACAGTGAGATCGGACAGACAAGAGGAAGAAGCTGCACAGATACTACACCAATAAATACAACACTAAATGCAGGGGAAATCTCTGTGTATCTGTGTGGGGGTGGATGTTGCATGTGCACCTGCAAACACAAGTCAATTGTGCTGTTCACGTGCTACAGCTTCTCAAGCTGGTGTAAGTGAATTTGGAAATAGACTGAAGGAACTGTATCCGTAACATCATTCACAATGAAAAGGTGTTTTCAATTTGCACTGTCACGTAGCAGCTAAAGTTTGTTATCCACAGTAGACAGTAAATGATGTCTTTGATTTTTTTTTTTTTCTGTGATATAATAATTTCAGAGTAAAAAGCCCATTTGTTCCTCTTTCTTTTCAGGTGTGAAGATAGTCACAGACTTATCGATAAAGAAGGAAGTTCTCGAGTGGCTCAGGCAGGTGCAGCTTGTGGACTGCATATAGGCACGACCGACCCAGATGCTTTCTGATGCACAACCGGCACAGCTGGGCAAGGCTAGCAGGACCTGGGGGGAAAAAAAGGCAAGAACAAGCACCCCCAACCCCACCACTGGTATAAGTCAGAAAGCAGCAAACACCAGCAAGACTTGCAAATCAGATCAAGCACTACGCAATGACTTGCTGCAGTCAGGGAGAGCTACATACATTATTGTTCGTATCTCATTTACTTTGTCAAAGTTGGTTCAGTGATTTGAAAACTATGAGCACTAAAAACCTTTTTCTGCGTTCACGGTTAGGCTTTTCTACATATTTTCTTGAGCATATACTTAAAATACTATAAATGTTTCTGCACTGGAGAGAGAGCATCAGGACGTATAGCCCTTGCTTGGGATATAAGACAACTCCCAGAGGTGTTGTGAGGATAAAGACAAGAGGGATTATGGGGAGCTGCAGAGGTGCTCAGTGTAGACCAGCCATAATAGGCTGGATATGGCAAATACAGTTAGTTGTTCTGCTGTTGTCTCAGCAGGTACCTGCACAAGTAGTAACTGTAACTTAGGCTTTTTATATGACCCCACTGCCTCTGGATATTTATGTATGTCAGTCAGTCTATCAGTGCTCCTCAAAAGAATTTCTTAATGTGTGTCATCCAATTTTAATTAAGTCTGACTGAAAGGAAAATATCTCAAAGATAGAAAGTCTCCAAAAGTTTTGCACAAAAAGGCACCGAGGTTAAAAAATAAAATTAAAAAAAATAAAAAGAATAAAAAGATGAGAGGCCTTCTTGCCCTTCTCTTGCCTTGGGGGAAAGGAAAAATTCTTGTTAAATAGCACAGAGTCCACTGGTAGGAAAGCTGTCGGAGGACTCACTGGGAAAACAGTGAGGTTGGCTTGGGCAGTGGCTTGCAGGGGAATGCACAGGGTGATGCTGCCCCAATGGCTTCCCCACAGGGTGACCAGCCAGATGCCCCCAGCCCACCCCACCACGGGTAAGGTGAGGGGCACACCAGGCACAAAACCACTGGAAATGGAGGCTCCATAGCTTCTGCAGCTGCCTCCTTGCACATGCAAAAGCAGCTTGCTAGTGAACATGTCCCTGCCTCCCCTTCGCTCTCCTCTTGCTGGAGCTGCTCCAGGCTGAACCTTCACACCTGCTCAGAGGTGCCCAGTTTTCGAGCCCTGTCTCAGCCCTGCCCCTCCAGTTTCTGGCCAAACAGTAGCGATCAGTAGCAACGTTTGGCAAGCAATGGGTAGAGATGTGTGCTTAAAAGCCCATCCTTATATCTTCCAGGTAAGCTTCATAATCTGTGCTTTTACTAGACGAAAATTTAGGAGCCTAAACAGGCTGATAATGTCCGCTCTGAGAAGAAATTAATAGAAAAATATGGGATATATAGAAAAGAGCACTGGTACTACTGATACTTCACTGAAGTGAAGAAAGAAGTTACCATCTCCCAAAGCAGTTAGGAAAACAGAAATATTTTATATTTCACATGACTTAAGAGCTAGGAAAAGGAGCAATTAAAGGGAGACATCTAAGTAACCACAGCAGAAAAGTCAGGGAGTATAAAGAAATCTTGTTAGGATAGTTCCCTGGGGTGCTTATTTCAAACAGAAGGACCTCAGAAAACACAGAATCAGTAGGTGAAAAAGGCAATTGTAGATTTTAGATACAGCAAAATATCTGAGTGGGACTAAATGGAAAGGTGAGGAAACTGAGGAAATTTCATTTCTGAAAAGTGAAGAGCCAGCAGGAGCTGAAGTGCCCCTATAGTCCCTCTGACTGTAAGGGAGGAGAGGGTGACAAGTTGAAAGTGGAAATTAAAAAGGAAGTTCAGGAAGAAAAAAATATTAATATTGGCATCTTTCTTTATGTATGCAAACTCTTACTCACACAGGGCAACTGGAGCAGGACAACTGCGAGCAGTGCCTTTGCTCACACAGCCTGTTGTTGCTGAGCCCTGAACATCTCAGATACGGGGACAGAAGTCACAAGAGGTGAGAAGCATTCAAGCAAATGTCCTCCCAGAAGGTTTTAGACACGACAAATTAAAGCTCTGCATGAAAAGCCATGGAGAAAGGGAGCAGGACAGAGGGATATTAAGCCAATGTTTCATTTCCTCCATAAAACTCATCTCTGTGCAGAGGGCCAGCACAAAGCCTGTGTGCAGCATTGACAATATTAATTTGCCATCCAAGAGCTATTTTGCAGCTGGGAGCGGGCTCTCCATGTGCATCACGTTTTGCTCCTTGGTAAGGAGCGAGCAGGTTTGGGAAGGTGGCAGGCTGCCTGCATGGAGGACCACCATTCACCCTCTGTCTCAGCAAGACCCCGGGGAGCATAGATGGACTAACAGGGTACCAGTGAGCTGGGAAACACAGAGGTTAGAGGAGAGGGGGGACTTAATTCAGCCTGTCCATATCCCAGCGATATTGTTGTTGGATGCATCAAGTTTTGTCTGTGTGTACTGCAGGTGAAAATGGCACAAGAGGATCTAGATTCATTTCTGCTCAGTAGTTTCTTCCAGTAGACTGGAAGGATAATTAATTGTAGGAAGGCGAAAAGTAACCTGCAAAGGGCACTGCTGGTCTGTGCTGGGATTGCAGCCCCATGAGCCACATGGAAGAGCTGCATGCCATGGAGCTGAATAGCCACCTGGCAAATAGCTCTGCTTTCTCCTGGGGACCAAGGGCACAGGCACTGGTGTTGCTTTTTCTGCAGGAAGCAGGACATTGAGCCATGGTGCTAGGCTGAACACCAACTATTATTTATTATTTATGAATAAACTCACACACCAGTTTTTAATCCTTAGAGTCCTGATGATAGGTAAATATGTATAATTTTCCTTCACTAGACAGGAAAAGAAAGCACAACAACTGACCAATTTACCCACTAAAACCCTATCACTTGGTGGCATATCTAGCAACAAACCAGAGATCTCTCACTCGTTTCTGTGTCATGTGCTGCAGGCTTGAAATCGGTAGAGAAGCCAAGAGAACTTACATAGAGCATTACTTATAAAAGCAGTTAAGAAGATGTACTTAGCTAAGGGAAACAAATACTTAAAAAAAAGAGAAGAAGAAAGGAATCCATTACCTTCCCGAAGCAGAAGCGCCTGCTCCACTTTGCTATTGGGTACGGCGAGATCCAGGGGACATTTGAGTTCAGCATTTCTGCATTTTGTGTTAGCACCATAGTCTGTCAGCAACATGACTACCTCCACGCTGGATTTCCTTGCTGCCGCGTGGAGCGGGGTGTCTAAACGCTTCCCCATGTTAACGTTGGCTCCTTGAGTGAATAAGAGTGCACAGTTAGGTCTGGGAGGCAGCAGGAATGGGCCGAACCCACACCACACAGCCTGCTTTCCACCAGTAGCCTCAATAAATGAAGGGGATGGATGGCACGCAGGCCTCCCTCATTTCTCTCAATAGCAGCAGCGTGAAACTCAGCAGGTCAAATACCTCCTGTTTCAATGTCCTCTGAGCCACCGAACCCCGTCTGCGATGGGCAGAACTGAGCAGCTTGACCTTCAACCCAATAAATGTTCAAAGCCTACCGTATGCTCTGTAAATGTGTTAATAACATAACATCTGACATAGATTATGTTAATTCAATTGCCGGCGTGAAAAAATAAACCCTTCGGGTATCTCATTGTAATAACTCCGGGAGGACAGCAAGCCAAAGGCTTGCCCCGAGCTCGCCAGGCACAGCAGGGCCACACTTGGAGCAGGTGTAAGTCAGCTAATGTACACTGACAGCAAAAATTCATGCTAGCCCTGCGGTGATTATTCTTACAAGCAGCTTTACTGCTGTCTTCATCATCCACTGAGAAGCAGCTGAAGTTAATGCTTAGTATGGCAGTCCATCATAATCAAGAGTTGATTTTGGTCACCAATATTAGCCGGCATTGTCTGCGCTTCCTGTCATCATTCTAGAAAACTAAAAATATTTTATTTTCACACTCAGACTGTCTCAGGGAGGTCTCTGTCATTAGGTCTTTTTTTTTTTACTGAGGAAATCATAAGCTCTTTATGAATGCAGCTGAAATTTTTAATATCCTGAAACGAATGTCACAGACTCGGGCTGCCCAAACACCTCTTGTGGAAATAATCCATGATTTTTGTAGCGGAGAGGTAGCCCAAAGAGACCAGCTGGCTCACACCACCACAGCTCTTCCCCCGGCCCCTTTTCCAGGTGTACCTAGCTCCAAAAGCTTTTTGACACAGTCTGTCCTCTGGTACGTGCAAGCCACATAGAGTGGGGTCCCGTGCTGCACGTCTTCTTGGTCAATGTCAACCTCATGGGCCAGAAGGATCTCCATGCACTCCCTGTGACCTGTGAAGAGAAGAAAAGCTGTCACCAAAGCGCTGCAGAGCAGAATACACCCAGGTACGACCAAAGAGGCAGAAGAGCTGGGAATAAGCTAAGTTTATTCATCCGTACCAGTACAGACAAGTTTGGGGTTTTTTTAACTATTTTAACATCAACAGAAGATGTACTCCTCAGTTATTGTTAGCTTCACTCACAGCCTGAATGTTACCTCTCTTGACCGCTTCATGAATGGGCGAAGCAAGGTGGTTCCTGAGCTGTGGTTTGGCTCCAAATTCGAGCAGCATGTTGACACAGGCCACGCTGCCACTGCAGCAGGCGTTAAATAGAGGAGTGATCCCATCGATGGTGACTGCATTGACCTGGAACAGCAAGACATGCTCAGCATAATCAGATTTAAGAGGAACGCCCTTGCAGCATGCCTCATGTGCGCACCAGAAATGCACCAGAAAAAGACGCTTGTCTTGTTTAATTTCAGGATTGATTTTGTTAACAATTTTCAGAGTTATATGTTGTGGCACAGCATATATAACATTCTCCTTTGAGGTCTGCCCTCTTTCCCAAATAGCTAGTGCCATAAGGCAGTGACACTGTCTGCTATGAACGCTCCTCCTAGAGTTGCTCAGAAAATGCAGATTTTATTTATTTATTTTTTTTATGTGGAGAACTTGAGTATCTTCATGACCACCCAGTTTTCACCAACCCAAAGCCACAATACACACAGATGAAAATGGCTTTTGCTTTTAAAAAAACATTTACTTCATGTTTAATACTTTCACCTGAAAACACATTTCCAGCAAAAGAAATTTGCATGGAAACACAGTCTTAATCCCGAACAGAAAAGGAGCTTGAAAGACTTTGTGTTCATATGCATGTGTGTGTACATGTGTGTGTGTGTGTAAGATAGAAAGGGTTTCCTTCCTCCACCTCCAATGTAAAGACCTGGCAAGAACCACCGTCCGTCATTCTCCACCGGGATAGCACAGTCCCTGGCTTGCGTTGTGCACAGCGCCGGAGCTGCTATGTTTAACTATATAGCAAACACTAAGAGGCAATTTACGCAGCAGATCTGCGTGTCTTTAGTTCTGTGGCACACTGGAGAAGAGTAATGGATTATGCAAGCACATGGTAACTTGTGTGATTTCCAAATCAGCAAGAAGAGGAAAGAGATGGGAGCGGAAGGGCTGTAGAAGTCCTGGGGCACTGGGGAAGTTGGAGGACTTAGCTACCAGTTCAAGCACAGGAGCTGCATCGTTAAGGGGTCGGAGCACCAGGGTAGAAACACCTTAGCTCACACAATTTAAGTTGCAAGATATTTTGCCTTTAAAGCAGAGAAAGGTAGTGATATTTAAGAACGTATTGATTTATTCTGGAAAATTCAGCAGCAGATCATCTGCAATTGACACCTTCCAAGATATCATTTGTCCTTGTTCAGTATTCAAGGCCAGGCTGGATAGGGCTTTGAGCAGCCTGGTCTAGTGGAAGGTGTCCCGGCCCATGGCAGGGGGCTTGGACCTAGATGGTCTTTAAGATCCCTTCCAACTCTAACCATTCTTTGATTCTATGATTTGACTTGTTTTTGAAGCTGTATGAGTTAACTCCTTTTCTCACAAGGTGCTTTTCCCACCATTACAAGCCAGTCCTTGTCGCTCCAGTGTTGCAGCATTCAGCGGGCTCCAACTGTGCAGCAGCCAGTGCAAGGCCACGCTCCCCCACGTGAAGCCACCCTCGGAGATTAGGCAGGTACACTGGAGGAGGCAGCCCCGGCTCCTTGGTGCCTCCTCTGCTTGCTCACCTTCATGGAAAACCAGCGAGGGGAACAGACCCGGCTGGAAAATAATCATGACAGGGCCAGGAGGTGGGCAAGGCGGCATGGTACGGGGAGATACCAGGTACCACAGCATGGGGGACATCTGTCTGCTCAGATTTTGGAGCCCAAAATGCAGCTGGCTCTTCCTGAAATTGCAAGCCTCCAATTAAGACTCTGTTTCAACAGCAGCGTCACTACAGATCCCAGCCTCTTCCTCAGTCTGCCTCCCCTCCTGCTTAATTGCTACGCTAAATTATCCCTCATCCTGCACAGCTTCCAAAACAGCAAAAGGAAAGAAATAGAGATACTTTGGGGGTATCTGTATTTCAGACAGATTACATGCTGCAGCCCTGCAGCCCGGCGCTTGCCCTCGCCACCCCCCAGTCTCATCGGGCAGATGTAGCTGGAGCTGCTGGAGGCACTGGGGGTCTATCAGCATCATTTCACAACAGGGCCAGCGACTCAGGCAAGCTGATAACCAAGGGTAAGCAAGGAGGTAAGTGAAGAAGAAAAATTATTTGGTTGGTTTCCCTCTCCGCTGGGCATTGGTTTAACTGGTAAAAGAGGAAAGGATTGTACAACAGCTGTTGTGGAGTAAATGGTTTGGTAAAAAAAGGAAATAAAGAAGGGCACAGTAATAAAAGAGGGCAGCAGAGTGAAATTTTTTCTCCCAGAAGTTAGACAACCATCTATTGAGTTTATTTATGAACAGAAAGTAGGGGGAAAGCAAAAACCAAAAAACATCGGAGCTATATATTATACCTATAGGTTGATTTCTTAGGAAAGCAACAGGTAGTTCAGAGATGATTCTCTGAGTTATAAAAGGCAATGCCGTTAATATAACAAAATCAAGTAAAACTGAGCAGAAAAGGGTTTTCCTTTCATCTTTCTAAGGGATTAAAATTTGGCATACAGTTTAGGAAGTTAACAAAAGCATTTTCTTCTGCAAAGAATAGCCTGAATTCCTGTTTTGATGTTGCTCAGTTTCTTGACATTTAAATTGTACTTGAAAAGCCAGCTGGATGAAATATATTCTTATATATTTAATCCATTCCTGTATTTCCATTTTTAACATGTATTCTACCTTAGGTCCAACCGGGGGAAATGTTATTTTATTAGGATATAAAATGTTTCATTGCTGCAAGCACATCTATTTTTACTTACGTGAGACTCCCAAACCATGCCATGGAAAACCAGAGGCAATTCCAGTGATCGTTATGGTTGTGGGGGAAAGGGGTAAATCATTTTCTGCAAAGTCACTTTCACCTAGCGTCTCTCATTCCTTTTCCATCAATCATGACTACATTTCACATCCAGAGGGAAAACAAAACAGAGTAATGGGGTGACCCAAGCAGCCCCCAGGGGAAGGCAAATCCATCACCCACGGAAACAAAGCACCATTTTATTTCTCCCTATTTCTGCCTGAGATGCTCCTGTCCATCCACAGCCTGGCCATGCCACAAGAGCAGCCCATCCAACATCCCCGCTGATGCAGGGACCACCCATGCTCCAGGCGCCCACATCCCCACCGGCATCCCCAGGACTCACCTGAGCACCATTCTCCAGCAGCACCTTCGCGCAGGCAACATGGCCGCCCAGGCAGGCCTCATGGAGAGCCGACACACGGTCCGTCGTCACCAGGTTCACGTTGAAACCCTGAAACGCAAGGGTGACGGGCATGAGGGAAAAGCCCTGCCCGAACCACACGTCTCCCCCAGGACCGTGGTGGGGCAGAGTCGTGCCGCTGGGGGCATGTCCAGCGGAGGTCACAGGTTGGATTAATGCTGTTCAGAGCTGTGGTGCTCGTCCCCAAAGATGACAGCTGGTCATGGCATTAGAGAGGAAGCAAGGACAAGTTGTGCCTTCTGTTTCTAGTTCTTGACAATGTATGGTCAATTGCAGGAAAGACATCGTGTTTCTTTAACTTATAAGGGTGATACTAACTTCCTTATTAATGACAGCACCAGGAGCTACAGCTGGTGGGATTCACCTCCCTGAATGGGGACGCCTCTGACACAGGTATCAGCAGGTCGGCTGGAGCCATCAACTCCTTCAGTGAGGAGAAACAGGCACCCTTAGGATGTGATTCATCCCATGCTAAAGCAGCTGTTTCTAGTACGTCAGATGAATTGTGTGCTAAAAATACTTCTACTGAGTATATGGGGTGATCAGTATGTTTCATCCAGAAGTGGTAAGTACCTGGCAGACCCATAAAATAGATGAGACAAATCCCACCCATGAATCTGTTCCTCTTATTTGACCACTCAGGAAACGTTTCACACTGGAAGCAAGGACTGTGGTTTGCAAACACCTCATTACAGCTCTTTCTCCAAATGACAGTTCCTACGTCTATTCCTGTGCAAACAGAACCCCACATATTCACAAAGGGGAAAGCAATTGTCATATGTGTTTTCTCCGGAATGCAGCTAAATCTCCTAGTAAGTACGATTTCACAACCATGCGTGAGAACAGTCCTGGAAGCAGCTCCGTTTTCCGCTTGATGTCTCGTATTTTGTAACACGGTTGGTCTCCACCTGATGTGCTATAAACTCGGCAGCTCACAAGATGGCAGCAATGCACTTTTTGGTAGGCAGTAGCAAATGAGATGGGCAGAAGTAATCTGTGAGCAATGTAACACTGTAAAAGTCACCAGTCCCCATGCAGTGAGCATTAAAAGCAATCACCGTAAGACAGAAATTCTATGATAGAAAAACAATTGTTTTTCAACTACGTGAAAACATTATTAATGTAAAAGCTGTCGCTAAAAATTTCCCATACATTACCTCCGTGCCAGGGGAATAGATAAAACCTTGAAAAAATGTTGAGATTATTCCATTTTCTAATTGTATAGATGTTTTATACGTAATGGTCAGCATATTCCTTCAAGAGGAATGTCTTCTAGATAGTCCAAATAAGAAGAGGAGAGCTATTCTCAATCATTATTCATATATATATACACATATATTTAAAAAAATGAAATTCAGTCATTGCAAGTGAAAGAGTAACTATTGATACCTTGGGCAAAACAGCAATCTCTTACATTATGAAATGGAGATCAAGTTATAGATTTTACTATAGCTGTTTGCCAAATACTACTCATGTTAAACCTTGTTTTCAGACGGCTACACACTCTTCCCATTGTATCAGAAAAATTAAACTCTCCTTACTTTTCTTTTGGTGGTGGAGAAGGCATTGGTGAGTTCCTGAGCTTTTTTAAAACTCCAGTGCTCCATTGTTCCTTTATGACCCGGCATCCTCTGGGGACCAGAAGCCTCACTGGCTTTCTTGAAAGCTACGATCCTACGGCAGACACTTCTGAGTGTCCCACTTATACTCTGTAGTATAGCTCCATTTTTAATTTTGGCTGCTAGTTTAAGTATATGAGAAGCAATGAGCAATGATTATGCTGCTCCATGAACAGCTTCGTCCCTAAATTTATCAAGCTGTGGTGAAACAGCTCCAACTCACTCTCTGCAGGCATTGCTGCCTTGATCTGTTTTCATCAGCAAGGACTCATCCTTCACTCCCAAAATTAAAAGTCTTTGAGCAAAGGAGAAAAGGTGGATTAATTAAATGCTGTATAACCACAACGCCGGGTGCTTCTCCAGTGTGTAACCATGAGGAGTGTATAACTGGGGCACCGGGGCACCTGGTGTATAACCACCACAACACTGCGTGCCCCTCGCTAATAAGATGGTGTAAGGTCAGCACAAACAGAGCTAGAGAGGGCCAGAAAACCAGCAAAGCCCTGAATGACTGAGCCTGCTTCCTTATTTTCTCTAGCCTCCATCACTTCCTTTTCCATAAAATCATTTGATATCAGCGGTTGAAGGAAAGAGGGATCAGGAAATGGGAGGAGGGAAACTGTCTCTATACAGCAACCTCTTTTAGCTGCCACCATGCCTCGATAGACGCCTGGAATGGAGGCTTTTACACTGGCAGCTCCACTCCTTGAGGACATTTTCCATTTGAGCTGTGGCCTCACTGGTAAAAATTATTTACCTTGAATATAAAAAGTCTGATGGCCAAATCACAGAGCTCACACTCGGGGAATCAGTTTCCTTTCAGTTGTCTTGACTGGGGGGAGTGAGGGGGGACGACGGTTGCTCATTCGTGCCACATGAGGGCACTGAGTTTAAGCAAAGGTGGTAAGGAAGATGGTTCGCAACGCATGAAGAACCGTAACCTGTCCCTTTGCAGCTGCCCACTTTCGTATCCCGCTTCTTGTCCTTTATAGTATATTCTTTCCTCCTCTCTTTCTTTTGCCTGAACTCTGGGTTTCATTTGGAGCAGAGGGTTCCAGGCTGACAGCTCTGTCTTTAGGAAGACAACGCTTGCTGGTTTATAAAGCAAGATGTATTTCTACAGCTCTCTACTGATTTGTTAAAAGAGCTGATTGGTGTGTGTATATATAGTCGCTATTCTCAAGCCCAGTTTGCGTGGTTTATCATTGAGAAAGAGCCCATGGATCATTACTTATCATTCAGCAAGCTACAGGCTCTAACAGTCTTTGTCCTGGGCTTGTCCCCAAAGGCGTGCATGTGGAGATATTATTTATACAACCGTATTTCTTATGGCCTGCGGAAGCCTATTACCAGCTCACCAACTCACAGACGCAATTCAAGAGAAACTACGTTGCTTCCCAACCTTTTCTTTACCTGTGGGCTTTTACCTGGGCAATCAAGGTTTTCAAAGACAGGAGGCGTCCTTGGAAGGCAGCGTCGTGAAGAGGGGACCGGTCTGCCCAGCTGCCTGAAACAGCAAACGCGTGGAAGTTAATTGAGGTAAGCAACAAAAGCAGATCCTGGGAGGACAGGGAAGACACAGCTGCATGTAAATGCAGATCAGGACTGAAATCAATGCGGGAGCAGGAGCGAAACTGTTTGATAAATTGGTTTCAGCTGAGCAGTTGAGGGCTCAGCACTGCTGAGAAAACCGGCCACTCGCTGAGGGACCTAAACAAAAGCTTCTTGACAGAACTTTTAAAAACAGCTAAAAACGTGCTTCAGCAAAGACCACAAGTCTAGCGCTGCTGGGATTCACCCAGGGACTTCAGAGCCCTGCAATTCTCCTGTTCAAAACCATATCAGCCTCCGTCTTTCCTAGGGAGCTTTTGTCACAAATGTTATGCCAGCTTCTTTTGCACTTTGTTAAGAGACTCATAGCAGGGAGGCGAGGGGATGACTTGCCTATCAACTGAATTCTGGCATGTACCTGTCAGTTTTATTTCCTGAGCTGACAATTTCATAAATAACATCTTCCAGCTCAGACTACCAGGTAACATGTTTCAACCTCCTCCTCCCTGGAAGGTTTCAGAAAATACATGGAAAAATAAATTCTGCCCGAGGCTTTACTTTTCTTCCTTAATCATTTTGAGTTGTTGAACAGTTCAGACTCCTTCATGTATGCCAGCTTGCCCTTTTTCTTATCTTAATCTATTCATGTGCTGAGAAAAAAAAAAAAAACAACTTAGCTTAGCTACTACGTACAGGCATAGTCTCTCAGCCTGGGTTAAATCCCTGCAACTCAAGTGGAGAGCAAATTTACTCGTCCTATACTAAAATTTATAACCATGCCGCAATATAGCGTGTAGTAAGTATTTCTCCAAAGGCCAGCTGCATTCAAAGCGCCACAGGACAGAGGCAATACCAGTGTTTGCATTCATGCTCTGCTGTACAGCAGCCCCGTGAGCACTGTATTGGAAACCCTTGTCCTGTTTAATTTTTTCAGTTATGCTGCACACCAGAGAGAATGGAAAGGGTGTTTTATCTCCATTTCAGGTATTACTCGAGGCAAAGCGAAATCAATGAGAGGCACGGACATATCCCTGAGGACTTCAGGCCAAAGACACAGCAGAGGTTTCAGCCTTGGTCAAGGGAGTCTCCTTTTGTTACTGGAGAACCGGGATGCACTTCAGCTCATGCAGTAATGGTTTTAACTATAGTTATTACTTTTTTTTCCCATTTATTTAAGGGAACGTTACGGGGCTCCTAAGGCAAAAAGCTGGCATGGGAAGACCAGCTGCCACAGTATCTGACCAGGCTTCTAAGGACCAAGCAGGAAGCACCAGCCAAAATGATAGAAGTGGGAACCAAGGAGGGACCACAAAACATTTTCCTGAAAACACCCAAAAACCCCACACCCCTCATCATGCTGGTGACTGAAATAGGCAAGATCAGTTCAGAAGTTAGGAGATATTGCAAGTGACAAAACCCAGGGCCCTTATACAGCAGGAAGGTTCAGAAGTAACTCAGACAACAGAGCCAGAGTGCCTTCTTTAACCTTTTATGCGTATAGTATATAGCATGTGCAAGCAGACGTGACATGCATGTGTATGCACAGGCGCGCCTCACCATGAAAACACACGCTGCTGCGTATTTCCATGCTAGCCACAGCAACCTACCTCCCTGAAACGTGTGGCAAATATAGTTCCCGTACAGGGCACATCTTCCCTTCACAGTTGTGAGTGACATGCCTGAAAACACTCTGTCTTTTTAAATTTCTACAGATAAATTAAGCAGCCAAGCTGCTGCTGCTGCTGCTGCTGCGGCGGCGGCGCTACTTCACTGCCAAGAGGAAAGGCTGTGAAGCTCTGTCTGTAATCCAATACAGTGCCCCAGCAACAGCATCACATGAGCTTATGTTTTGAAAGATTATCCTTAATGGCTTTTCGCAAATGGCAACTTGCAGAGAAAAATATGTTGCACTCCGCTAAACTTCAAGGCAATTCAACAAGAACCTCCATGAAGGAAAAACTGCTGTTTGCTGCGTGCCTGACTACAATTGCATGAAGGCACGTGGAAAAAAAAAAAAATGACAGTAATAAATGAATGATTGGAATTATATTCTGGAAAATAACACATAAATTAATAAATCCGAGAGAGACATGCCTGTATATAAATGCTTTGTAAGAAATGCTTTGCAGTGGGGTTGGAACTAGATGATCTTTAAGGTTCCTTCCAACCCTAACAATTGATTCTATGATTCTCTTGGCCGGATCTTAATAACTCAGCTTTGGGTGGCCGTCTCGCCACCACCCGTGTTCTGCTCACGTTCGTGAGCCTCTTCATGGCAGCACTATTCATCATGAAGCAAGTGCCCAACAAATGAGTCACATAAAAATCTCTGATGTCACAAGGTTGATATGAATCTTCAAGTAGGAAAAGATGTTCTCATTAGTAGTAAATTTAAAATACTATGTCATTTTAATGAGTGGAATTACCGGGCATGCAAGCGCTTGCCTATTCATTATTATGGCAGTGATATGAAGGAGCAAAATCACTTAGAGGGAAAAGAAAAAACAACCCAAAAATAAATTACCTACCAAACGGCCTACTAAATACAATATATTCCCATGCTGTATATTTTTCAGAGTAATTTTAGATGCATTCATTTTTATCGTCTGATTTAACAAAACAGGGATTCTTGGCTTGGATTCCTAAAGTCATTAGTTATAGCCTCCTTGTGTCTCCTTTCAGAAAATCAACGTGCTAAAACTTTTCCCTAAATACTCTCTGGCAGAAAAGCTAGCTGTTTAGTAAAACCATCTGCAACACCCCGCTAAAGAATGCCTTGCTTCCGAGAACAACCTTTTTGTTTACTGTAGCGCCTTGAGCAAATGTTGTCTTCATTCTAGAGGAGTTGGAGTCTCATATTTTGCACACCTCAATCATGCCAACACATACTGACGCCGCAAAGACCCCAGAAGTGGAAGGCACTTCAGGTTAAAACATTCTCCCATGCATTTAGCGGCAGATTCCTCATTTCATGGCAACTCAGTGATTTAAATCCTCAAGTTACAAAATATACATTTGAATGTTAGAGTGTCCGTATTTGTACTTTACCTGGGACTATTCCATAGATCTCTTCTGCTATCCTGGCAGCCTCTTTCCTGTTGCCTTTAACAATATAGAAATGGGTCAGCAGAGCCAAGGAAATCTTAATTAAAAGCTTGAAGCAAAACAAAGCAAAAATGGCAAAATAAATGTTAGTGAAAGCATGGAGTATAGAACCGCCCTCCATTTTGGTTTGCTCTTTGAATAGTTTCACAGGTCGGCTAAGTTGCAGCGGGTTATTCTTGGTATCATATGTCATCTATTTTAAACCCTCCAGAACCTGCTGTTCCTCAGTTACCAAAAATACATTCTGGTTTTATTTGGTATGGGCTATTTGATACTAAATAACAATACCAAAGATAAGATAGTTTAAACATCCTGTGCCATACAGGAAACGTACATAATCCTTTCCAAACTCATATGAATATGGATATTAGAATAAATTTTCAGACAGAAGCTCTCCATACCACCTGAAAGCCTATGCATCCACATTATATTTATGCTTTGATGTAGCAGTTTCATTTACAAAGGTTGCATAGGTAAATTTGCAGAAATTGGTCAGAGATACTGCAGAAAGAATATTTTTCTGGTAACAGACCTCGCTGGTGGTCAGATACAGAACAAAGGCAGGTGTATGAAAGAAAAGCGTTATCATGAAAGAATCTGAAATAAAACCACATATTTTCAAAGCCAGGGCTAAGAAGTCGAAGTTATTCTATGAAGGGAAAAATTATATTGAAAGTGTGTAATCAGAAACACGTGATAACATACTGGTATTTTCCATCACTCTGGGATAAAGAATGGCGTCCATTAATATCCCTTGCTAACAGCATCTTACTGTTTTAAAAGAATGGAAATATTTTTACATTATCCATCCGTGATTCAAAGCTGTAATATTTGAAATGAAAGAAGATGCACCCTTTCTTTAACTGCCCTTTTTTCTTTCTGAAGGCACATGGCTTCCATAGAGAAGAGAGTATTTTGTCTACATGTAATTAAGTGAATCTATGTAGAATACCACATTTCCTTTTCATTTAGAATTTTTTCAATTCCTATTTTCCTAAATGCACAGCAGGAGGGAGATTTATTTCTTTCTTTGAATCCCCTCCTTGCCCCAGTTCTCTTACCCTTCAATTTACACACCTGTCAAGGGAAAGAGAAGGATGACTCTCCTCTCTTAAGAGACCGCAAGGAGATGGTGGATATGCAGAAGGAAATTTTACAGCAAATTATTTCCCTGGACACTTTAGATGCAATTTGCCTGGTTTTGTAGCAATACAGGTGGCTTAGTACCTTGCTGTCTTCAGCATTCTGCCCACCCAGGTGCACTACAGTGCTATATAAAGTATGTGCGGACAGACTGAAAAAAACACCCCAAGCTATTTTTTTAATTTTTCAAGGGAACCAATTTTTCTACAATTCTGATTTAAACCAATATATTACATTTTTACCAATAACTTAACACCTTACATAAATATGACATATACCTTTCCTTCCACTGTAATATAATATACCTGTAGAAACTATAACACCTCTGTATCCAAATGAGGAAAATTGCCTATTTTTAGTCAGTTTAATACTGTTTGACACAGGTCAAGACAGCTGAAGATGTGGATTATATGGCAAAAGAAGCTCAGTTAAGGAATTAAAGAAAAACAGTAAAGTTTGTTCAACTGGGAAAAAAAAAAGGAGAAATTAGCAAACAAAGGCAGAAAAATATGAGATAGTGAAAACGCTAATCCTGAAGCCAGGGGAACCGCAAAAGGTGTAAAGAACAGAATACAGGATGCGGAGAGAAAGAAAAAAAAAAAAAACACAAACAGAAAAAAATTAAGATTGTTACAAAGAAAAGGTCAGCCGAAATGATGGAGAAATCTTTCTCATGTAGGATCCACAAAACTGGCACTCAATAGGAATTAAGCAAGAAGGAACAGCACCTTTTAAGAGACTTTTGCTTACAAAGGAGATCCATCGATCTTTCACAATCAGCCTGCCAGGTAGTAGGTAGAACTGGACAAGTCCACAGCCCTCAGAAGAATACAAGAAACTAGAGATCAGATGATTTCCACTGAAATTCTCTTATCCCCAAAGGAGGGTGAAACGTTAATAATAACGAAAAACTTTCCAGGTAGTCTAAAACACCATGGGGAAGTTTGACCACTTGGAAGCAGTCACAGGACAGAACAGGCTCCATTTGTGTAGAAGCAAAATCACCCTCCTGGCTTCAGAACAAGACAACTAAAGATTTTCAGTTAAATGACGGAGTCATTTGAGAAAAGCTCATGTAATCTCTTAATCTGCTTTTAATGTACAAGAACACTAGGAAAATTACTGCGATGGATTAAAAAAGAAGTCATCAGTAGGAAGACGGCTGAAGAGCATGGTGGAAAGTATTAATACTGGTGAAGGTGGTAGTCAGGTAAGCCAAGGCAAGATCTGGTGTGATCCCTCAGAAACGTCTGGTATTTCTGAAACTAAAGAAAGATGAGCAACATAACATTGTCATGAGAACAGATATGACACAACAGAACAGCAACGACAACGCAGAAACAAGAATCTCATCTTTCCTCCCTCGCTGTTTTGGGCAGCATCGTTGTGAGTTGAATGAGATAGATTATGCAATTCCATTGATAGACGGGAGGGAACAAGTCATCCCTCCGTAGAAAAACATGCTTTATTGAGAACTTCTGCAGGATCCCCAAACTACTCCATGAATCATTCTATTCATCTACCACTAAATTGTCAAATCAAAACATCCAGAAAATATATTAATCCTTCAATAAAATTGTCAAGAGCTGGTGAATAAATAGAAGTAGTTTAGAATCACAGAATCATAGAATGTGTTGGGTTGGAAGGGACCTTTAAAGGCCATCTAGTCCAACCCCCCTGCAGTAAGCAGGGACATCTTCAACTAGAGCAGGTTGCTCAGAGCCTCATCAAGCCTGGCCTTGAATGTCTCCAGGGATGGGGCCTCCACCACCTCTCTGGGCAACCTGTGCCAGTGCCTCACCACCCTCAGTGTAAAGAACTTCTTCCTAATGTCTAATCTAAACCTACTCTGCTCTAGTTCAAAGCCATTGTCCCTTGTCCTATCGCTACATGCCTTTGCAAACAGCCCCTCCACAGCTTTCCTGTAGGCCTCCTCTAAGTACTGGTAGGCCACTATAAGGTCTCCCCGGAGCCTTCTCTTCTCCAGGCTGAAGGAGTTTAGCTCCTTTAGTTTAGTTAGGTCCTTCAAAGAACTGGAAAGCTAATATTTATGTATCCTTAGTCTCCAAACATTCAAGGAATAAGCACAGAAGAAAAGGCAGTCCAGCTTAGAAAACAACTCATTTTCACCACGGTTCACTTTAACTTTAGCCAACAGTAAGAAATGTCAGATGTGATCTCAAGAATTGGGCAAGGAATTAAAGATTAGAGGGATCCCCTTCTCAAAGAAATTAAAAGAGGTATTGGTCTATTCTTATGCAAGACACTCTTTGAATTGCAGCAGTTTATTTCTAATGTACATAGTTGAGAGTATCAAATATATTCAGTCAAAGTAAGACAACTGGGGAAAAAAAGAAGCCAGAAACCCTCTATCTTGAAGGGAAGAGCTCAGAGCAAAGACGTATGGAGAGCCTAGCTATTTCTTTTCTATCAGTTTGATCTAATAAAGGACATACTACTTTCCGTAGAAGCCTTGCCCCATTTGCGTCCCTAGGCCAGCACGCTTACAACACTCCCGCTTTTATAATGGGACGTATACGGTGACTCACCGCCTGCTCTCACACGAGCAGCTGTGGGATTCATCTCACCTATCTACCGCCCATCGCGCCACCGAAGGTCTGGTTATCTAAACTCCTGCTGCTGCCTGGGCAGGAGGATGGCAAATTCCAGCAGGCAATTAATTTCCCTCTGTCTGCCTCCAAGGCCTCCAAGTGCCAGCAGGGGACGGCTTCTTCTCTAGGTGCGTGCCACCACTTGCTCCTGATGAAACAACCAGCTTGAAGAACTAGCCTGTACTATTCAACCGGCTAACACACCGTGGAAGTTCGGTGAATCCCACACAAATATCATCTCCAGAAGCTACGCCAGCATTGAAGCAAACCATAATCTGAAAACAATCCAATCTACCTGTTAAGTTTACAAGAAAAACACTGTACAATTTCAGTACAATGGTAAATTCAGATGTATAACCGCATCTTGCCTTTATTTATCCATGTCAATTCTAAAGTAATATGGAAAAACCGTGGAAGTCAATGTACTACTGAATGTCATAAAAGATATACAGCAAATATGAGTAGTTTAATGATAGCAAATCATACATTAAAAATACTTAAACGTTTTTCAATTTTAAAAGTTTGTAAAACCATTTTCTTTTGAGATTGATTGTTCTTCTATCTATTGACATAAAGTCTGAATTTTACTGGAGCATCCAAAAGATGCAATTTTATAATTATTTGTTTATAAGCCTAAGCACATGTGAAAAAAGGACTAGCGAAGAGAAATATCAAAACGGGAAAAAGTAAGTTTATTTTAAAAAGATGCAGAAAAACTTGAGCACAAAAATAAGTACATTACAGTGTATTTACCTTCCTACAGATCTATCCACGTCCCCCAAAACACAATCTGAAAGACGAATCTTACATTCATACTTTACTCAATACTTGTTCTGGTTTAACACTCAACTTTCAAATATCAACACACTGTCTATACCTTAAGTCACAGTGTCTGCATATAATGTATTGGAAACAAAATTTTCCCTTGTGCCCGTGGGATGGAATTTCATTGCAGATCAATGGTCCCTTCTATGAAAGGGGGTGATCTTCTATTTAGAAGGTTTTTGGGTGTTCCCTCCTCCTCCGCACACCCCTCCTTGCTCTACGCAAGGCATTACTCAGTATCACTCTCTATTGGGTAACATTTCCTTAGCATTTCACAATGATCAGATGTTACCTACAAGCACAACTGAAACATTTTAGATTTTTTTCTTTTAGTTATTTTATTCATTACACTCATTACCCCTGCTCGTTTTTTTAATTACTGTGATTATTCTATTTAAACTTTTCCATTTCACCCACTGTTGCTTTTTAAAACAGTGAATGATTCGGTGACATCGCCCCTTACTCCACTGCACGAGGCAGGTAAGTGAATCAGTGCTGCAGAGAGTTATGCGGAATACAAGTGGCGTTCCTTGAGAAACAGCATATTTGCAGTTAAACCAGTTATGGATTAAGTTTTTGTGGTAGTTTGAGCAGAATGTTTTCTAATCGTCATCTTTCTCATAAGAAGCCCAACCACCAGTGATGGAAGCAGCAGCATGGAGTGTATTTCTGTACGTTCTAATTGCACGTTCCCACATATTAATGAAAAATACCCATTCTTTACATAAAAGTAAATAAAACTTTAGGTAAACTGTAAATTTGTCTTGTAAATAAAATTATAATTAAACTTTGTTATGTTATTCATAAGTACACGATGTTCCACAAAAGAAGAAAAAGAAGTATTTTAAATAGTTTCTCACAATCCTGTTGAAAATTTGGTCTGTGTTTGTAGACATTGGAAGAAATCAGAAAGAAATAAACCAGAATCAAACAAATATTATTAAAAATATACATATATATATATATAACATTTCCCTGGAATGATAATCAGTGTTTTTAAAAAGTTGTTACAAATTTGAATGTTATTTAAAAAAAAAATAAAATTAACTTTGAAAAGTAAAATGTTACTGTAATTCCACCCATTTATCCATCACGTGTGACACCATTTTAGCTGACCTCCACTTTTAATGTAATTTGAAAAATTCAAATTGTAACACAATGCATATTTTATGTTACATATCAAAGGCTAAAAATTCTAGTAAAAGAAAATAGACTTTGTATATGGCGTTTATTTCACATCACGTTTCTGTGTTTCATGAAAATATGTTCAATGGAATTATAAAATGACATTGTTAGGGAAACTACATATCTACACAACCAAGATGATGTTGACAGAAATTGCCTTTTAAATACTGCCTTTCAAGGGTTTGAAAACAGTATTTTCATAGTGCACAGTTTTAATATTAATACAGTGTCCAACACTATATAATACTCAGTCATAACATCGTAAGTTTTTTAGTCTTCAGTGATGCTTGAAAAAGAAATTAACACAGTGCATTAGGCAGGGGGGATTGTTAGAGGTGGTTGACATAAATGAGAGAAATGCCTCCACTCCCACATGCGTATGTTGTGCCGCCTGTTGTCTCAGGTATGGATTACCAGGACTGCTAAAAGATGCAAGGAGACACTTTTTTTTTTTTTCTTCTCCATGAAAAGCATACCTATTGGTTTTTTTTTTTTCCATTTAAGGTACACCTTCACAAGATTTCATTTGCAGAACCTGTCTGACAGTGGTCTAGGTGAAATCACGCACACTAAACACTGTCCCTCCCAGAGATGGACCTAAACGCCATTTTGGTCATAAATAAGGGGAAGGAAAAAGAAAAAAAAAAAAGGACAAAAAAAAAAAAAAGAAAAACAAGAGGGTGGGTGGGGAGGGGGGAAGAGAGAGAAAGAAAGAGAGAGAGAGCGAGCACGATGGTGCTTGTTAAGCCCTTCACAGATTTCTCTCCCTCACACGCACGCATACACACAGGTATTACTCCACACTTTGGCATAGTCTGCTGGAGGAGTTTTCAGGCCTGAGCTGTTTCTGAAGGCTATATTATCTCTAAATAATATAATTTCTTCACCTATGTACTTTAAAAAAAATGCCACAAGCTTTACATGGCTTCCACACATGTAAGTGAACAGGACAAATTTAGCACCTCTGAAAATATCAAAAAATTCATTATGGAGTTTTGATTTAGCAACAGGATGATCCAATTTTGACTATGGGAGAACTTCAAAATAATAAGGCTGTGCAGGCAAAACACTCACTGGGACACAACTGCTAGAACTAAGTTTCTGAAGTTTCCATGTTAATGGACTTCATGACTAATTTCAAGTGCCATTTTCATCTTAGGAGAGAAAAGGTGTGTTTTCTTGTGTTTTTAATTAAATATTTTTAAATAGGTCTCAAAATAAAAATCACAGTAAATATCAGGAATTAGTAGGGACTAATGTAAGCTAATATTTTTTGTGTTTTGCTTTCCCAAATATCACTAAAGTTTACAGTCACTTTCTGTAATATTCAAGTTGTTGAGAAAAATGTTTCATTTTTGTCTCCAAGGCTCTTGACACATATAAAACCCCATGTTTTCCTCCCAGCTTTAAGTGCAAAAGAGATGCCCATAAATTTTCATTAATCCAAAACTAAATTAAAACATCATCCTAAATTGAGGTAGCACATTTAACCAAGTTTCTTTCCAAGAACTTCAGAAAGAAACTGAAGAATTTTAAGAGCAATGCCTCTATCAGGAAGCATTAAAACCTTTAATGACTGACGCGTTCTTTTCTCTCCATTTGAGCATTTTAGGAGCTTGGAAGTTCTTCTTTAACTCTTCCTTTTTTCCCAAAAAAATACTGTTTGGTCCATGCACCTTTAGGTCCTGTAGCATCTATTGCAACATCGATAATGGAATCTGGAGTCATCCACCTCAGAAATGCCAGGAGAAGGAAGTTCAGAACAGCAAAAAGAGCAAAAATACACCCAGTCACTGGGCCACAGTGAGACATTAGTCTGCCAAGTCGCTCATCCATTGGTAAAACCACTTCGTCTACAACCCTGTCATACACCTAAATGGAGAAGAGACAGAAAGTAAGAAACAACATCGTTCTAAGATTCACCTCAAATATCAGGCAGTACTTTGCTGTCAGTGTGCAAAATAAATTATCTATTCCTAACTACTAGTAAGGACGAATATTACCCCAAAAAAGCTGTGCAGATTTTAATTGTTGATTTATGAGTACTGTTCTAGACATTTAATTTATTTAAGGAGAAAAAGGAAAATAAATGTTTTGGGTTTTTGACAGACCTCAAGAGTATTTCATTGAATAAGATGGCTGCATAATTTGTCTCTCATGTAATATTATATAGAGAGGGTTGGGGTTTTTTAATTAATTGAATGGTTTCTGATCTCCTATTCACACCAGTCATAGGAAGAGAGTCTGAACATGCCATTACTAGACTTTGAACACAAAGATGGATGAACTCATAGATGACTTGGCAATCTTCCAAATCTCGGTCCTTGAACAATCAAGCAAATCATAATAGGATACGGATTTTTATTTCAAGAAACACTGGTAATTCTTAGTAAAATTCTTAAAACTCAATGAATGTGAAAAGAAAATACATGCTACTAGTGACTTAACAGGCACACTAACCACAACCACTAAAAGTAAAATAAATAAAAAATATAGCCTTGTGTTTCATAGAACAGAAACATAAATACCCACTACACACAACTCAAAAAAGGCTTAAAGGATACAGAGATTTTTCTTTGAGAACATTACAGACTTCATCCTACGGGTATCTTAACAACGAGCTAACAAACAACTGTCTTTTGTACAACATAAGTTCCATGCATACTTCTTCCAGTTATACTAACATTTTCCTTGACAGAAGTTTTCTTATAAAGGAAACTGAAATCTAGGCTAACTTCTATAAAAACTTTGCAACTGAAATATTGCTTGCAGTTACAAAATCATAAAACTAATTGTACTGACAGTACTTGAAAATGATCAAATAAATTGGTTGTACATGATACTTCAAGGAGACTTGTAAGAGATATATATCTGAGTACACCACAATGTATTTAAAAGGCATGTGATTCAGCTGCTCTCTTGCCTAAAACACACGGGCTGAAGTCAGAAGAGACAGATCTCCACAGGCATTTATAATACTATTGCAATTAACATTCTTCACTAACAGCAGAGTTTTTATGCAGAAGCACACTTATAATTCTCAAATATTATTTCAGAAGTGTGATAATTTATTTTCATTACATCCATAGCTTAAGTAATTTCAGCTACATTCATCCTACTGGCTGGCTCTCGTAATTTTAAACCACTTGTTAGCATGTGGCAGACAAAACTTTGTCGTGAACTCTTTTCCTTTTCATCCATCTTACACAGCATGTTCTCCAGTTAATGCGAAGACTGGAAAAAATATATGACTAGAAATGTAACTAAAGATCTAGGCTGTTCTTTATAATATTTATCAGCAGTTATGGCAGAGGAAAAAAATGCATAGAAAAAAAGACATATCTAGGGATGTACTGTGTTAAAAAAAAAAAAAAGAAAAGAGTATTTTCTGAACCTTTTTAAACCATGTATTTTTGACAGGAAACACACTGAAAAATTACACAGAAAGATTACATAGAGAACATACATAATAATGTTTCAAAAAAGTAGCTGTTTCAGAAATGTACTTTAAGAGGATTTAAAAGAAGTGGTTATACATACTTTCTCAGTCCTCTCTGCTACATTCCTCCATGTATAAAATGTCTTTACTTTATTATGAACGGTTTCTGGAGATGGTAGTGTTCCTGATCTGAGCTGGGTGATAGCTTTTTCTAATCCATCACACAAAGATTTCACGGAGGGTTCACATAAAATAATGAGATTTTCTGGAAGCACCTCAGGAATCCCGCCAACTCTTGTACTCACCACCTTTGAAAGAAACAAAGAAATAGCACATATGCTGCATAACAACAAAATTGAGTGATGACATTGCTATTACACTGTTTAGATGCAGCACTTCAGAAGAATACGAAAAAAAATACGATGAGTGGTTGCCATGAAGGCAAAGACCAGTATCACACTTTGGGAATTTTACCTGTATGCAAACTAAGGGTCTAGGCCCTAGAAGAGATCTAGCATAGCAGATTACCTTTAAGGATGTTCAGAATGTTTCTTTGGTAGTATGATAAAACAGAAGACTTGGTCTAATGAGTGGTTTACGAGACTTCTTTCCCAAAGGTGTTTGTCACGGTGTACAGCTTAATCTGTGTAACCAGATTTTGGACTTTCTCTCCATAGTCCCTTATGAAAACTGTTACCTCTACTTGGAGAGAACAGTTTTACCACATCCACCTTCAGTTTATGCTTTCTAGGCTACTGAACATTTACAAGAATTTCAATAAATTTTAATCTGAATTATTATTTTTAAAGGGAAATCAGAAACTACTAAAACCCACATTACGCAACCTTCTATAAACAGCAGGCAACAATAAGCAAACGGCAGAACTTCCTCACCTCCAGACAGGAAAACAAATGACAGGGGAATAATTACCACAACTAGGTAGGGAACTACTGTCAAAGGACATTGTTGGAGTTAAAAAAAAAAAACAAAAAAAAAAAAAAAAAAACCAACCCAAAAAAACCCCCCGACCTTCACACTTTCTATACTTCTTGTATTCTAGATACTCTTATTAATCCGTCTTTTTAAAAAAATTTCTTTATATTTTAATGTGAGGATTTAAGTTCTTTATGGCTGTTGATTTAACTTTTTTGAGTTGTCAATCTGAGTTGTAAATCAGCCAGAAAGGGCTTTTCCTGTTTTCTCTCTCTCCAACTCTTATCTCAAATCCCTACACAGTGAGGCAAATACATCCTCAGTTAACACAAAAAAAACCCCCAAAAAACCCAAACAAAACCAAACGAATGTCAGTTCTTGGTGCAGGAAGAAAACAGTTTTTATACAGTGGTTTAGTCTGGTAATGCAATATGCCTGACTGACCAGTCACCCATGCCCATGAGCAATTTTTCTGCAGTTCCTCTTGAAGTAATGTCAAAGTAAACCTTCATGAACATCGACTACCCCAAAGCTCTGTAAAGGAGTACATACAAAATAGCATTTTGGAGAGGCAGTCTGGTTAGTTCAGGAAATTGACTTAGCAGATCTACATGTTATTCCCAAGTCTGCACAAGTTTCTTCTGTGAGGTTAAGCAGTTTTGGTTAACCCTTCTGTTTCAGCTTCCAGGTGATCTGTAAATGGGGATATTTTCTCACCCTTGTAAAGACAGAGCCTCAGATGAAACCAATGTAACAAGCACATATTATTTAATCACGAACTTTGTTTAAAATGGATACATGTGTTCTAGGTAGTTGAGATCTTTTTAATTTTTTTTTTTTTTTTTTTACCTGTAAACCACAGCTTGCTGCTTCCACAATTGCCATACAAAAGGCCTCAGTGAGAGAAGTGTTGAGAAAAATGTGCCCCTGGACTAGAACATTTCTAACATCCTGGTGTTCCAAGGCTCCTAGGAGACGCACCCTGAATGTGGGAAGGGGGAGAAGAGAGAAAAAAAAAAAGAAAAAAAAAAGAGAAATAAACATAAATACTAGGTTTGGACTGCAATAATGCTGTATAGTGTTACACATATAGCAAGAGAAGGAACACAGACAACTTTGTTCCATTTTCTTTAAATTTTTCCTGCAATGAAGAAATAGAAGACTCTGTTTCTTATTTTCACACTAAAAAAAAACTTCTGAAAATAAAGTTGAGAGGAGAAGGTGCTCTGTTTGTTTCAATGGCGACTGCCTTCAAAACATTGCTACTGAGCTTTCTAATTCTGTAAGAGAACATGGCTTCATGCAGTTAATAGTTAAGAATTGTCATGCTTTCTTTGTTTAGATGTATTTTCTGAATTTTCAGTGTGAGGTCTGATCAACCTCAAAGTCTGAGGGGGCAAAAAAAACGTGTTTAGGATACAACGCTCAGGACCTATTATTTTGAAGAGATACTGGGAAACAGTAAAGGACGAAATAAGAATGATACTAACAAAACAGTTTATCCAAGGGATCCCTGACTGAAGTACAGAATGGCCAACAGAAAACAGAGAACAGGAAATGGAAAATTAATAACCTTGTCCTTGCCACATAAAACCGTGCTTGAACAACACGAAAACCCCAAAGAAATACAGAAATGCATATGCATCACAGAAACATTTTGGTAACACAGTAGCACCAGGGAACATATCTGTAGTACCACAAGAACGCATACTAAATAAGCACTACCCTGAAGAGTTTCATACTCTTCAGATCCTCACAAGCAGCACTGACATGAACTAGCTAAGACCTTATGCTGTATGGTAATATGTGATCCAAGCATCACAGTTCCAGACAGGAATATGATAAATTTATGTCTTAGATAGCTTTTCTCTGACTCAAGTGAAGGTTCATATAGGGTCTATTTCTATCAATTAACTTGCAGGATCACAGTCCAACTCTAAGTCTTCAGTTAGCATCTGGTCTATCTGCCTTGCCTTCAATAGTTTTCATCTTCTCCAGCCTCAAGATTTTGGGTTTTTTAGGGGTAGGGGGGCAGGCAGAAAGGGTGTTGCTGTTGTCTTCCCCACCCCTAAAGTACACGGAAGGATCATAGACATGCACAGAACAAACCTGTCATGTAGCTGGTATCTTTCCCGGACTTCTTCCAGTATGATTCGTTTTGGTCCTTCTCCTCCAACTATGAAATGTAGCTCTGGATATTTCTGACAGAGCTCAGGAATTATACCACTAAGCAAATCTATACCTAAGAGTAGAAAATTTAGGGCAAGCCATTATTGCATTTGATTTTAGAACTTATCATGATGTAGCCTACCGCTACAACTCTATTCAAGAGCAGAAAAAAAAAAAATCTCTTGAAGACAGCTACACTGCTGAAAACAAAATTCTGAAAAAAAAAAGACAACTTTTGATCTATTAGAAGATAAATATGGAAGAAAAAAATCACCTAAGTTGTTGTTGCTTGATTAAATAAAAAACAGTTAAAACATTTTTAACAGAATATATAGATTAGGGCCTAAATCATATCATAGAATCATAGAATGATTTGGATTGGAAGGGACCTTAGAGATCATGTAGTTCCAGTCCTCCTGCCATGGGCGGAGACACCTTCCACTACACCAGGCTGCTGAAAGCCCCATCCAGCCTGGTCTTGAACACTTCTAGGGATGGGGCATATCTCCATTTAAGTACAATATATGCCAAACCTTCCATTTTACAGATTTCAATTTTCAATATCTTCAAAAGAAATACACCTCTGAACCCAATATGTGCAAACTGCAATGTACATTTCTTGTTGAACGCATAGACACAAAAGTTCAGAACCGTCACCTTACAACTCCTGTTTAAAACCCAATCCATACCACAGATACAGTATAAGTGGTGCCTAACCAAGACCTTTCTTACCATACCCTAAAAAAAAAAATAATAACCAAAATAAACTTACATTTTAGCCCCCATTACCTTTTCTGTAAACAAGTCTGCTGACAACAACAATTGTTACTGTACTGTCATCCCTCCTTGATGGGTCTGGAGTGAAGTCCGTGGGATCAACAGCGTTGGGGATGACAGAGACTATCCGAGGGTCCAGAGACGCTCGCAGCACTGTGTTTTCCTTACTTGTGTAGGAGACACAGATAATGTGGTTCGTATCGCACAAGGACACTGTCAGAAGTTTGTTGGTAAGCACCGAGCTGACATCCGCAAACCCAAAGAGGGAGTGGTCCGTGAACACCGTCCGCAGCCCCATGGTCTTGGCGTGGAAGAGGGCGTCGTGGGCCATGGCAGAGAAGGAGCTGTGGGCGTGGACGACGGTGACCCTCTCCCGCACGAAGATGTACCTGAGCAGGGGCAGGCTGTGGAAGAGCGTCGTTGCAGTGGACTGGTTGTACATTACCTTCAGGGGCAAGTAGTAGACTTTCAGCCCGTTGGTGAGGTAGCGGACACCCTTCCGGCGGCCGTAGGCGTGGGTGACCACCAGGACCTTGTGGCCCCGCTCGATGAGGCACTGCGACAGCTGGTAGACGTGGCTCTCCACGCCCCCCATGTTGGGGTAGAAGAAGTCCGACACCATACAGATGCTGTGCGACCCCCGCTCCGGGACCCCGGCCGCCATCCCGGGAGCGCTCCTGCCGGGGGAACCACAAGGCGCCATCACTGGCCGGCGGCCGCCCGCGAGGACCCCCGCGCCCCTCACCGCCGCCGGAGGACCCGGCCATCCATCCCGCCCAGGCCGCACCGCGGCCCTCGCCAGCGCCGGGAAGGCGGACGGAGGGGAGGAGGCCGCGGGCCCTTTAAGAGGACAACCGCCCCGGCAACCGGCGGCCGCCTCGAGGGAAGGGGGGTGGCGGTGGTGAAGGGGGAAGGGGGGGGTTGGCGGGGGCGCGTGCGCCCGCGCGCGTGCACGTACCTGCCGGCCACCGGCCCTCCCGGGGCCCTTCCCGGCGCCCGCCCATTTCCGGGCACGGCCGCCCGATCACCACGGCAACCGCACGGCTTAGCGCCCGCCCCCCGCCGCCGCCGCCGCCGCCGAGGAGCGCTCCCGCCTCCAGCCCCGTCCCAGGGCCGCGGCCCAATCACCGCCCGACGCCGCGTCACGCGGGGAAAGAAGCGGCCAATGGGGAGCGGCCGCGGGCCGTCGAGCTCGCGGAGGGCCGTTGGGCGCGGCGGGCCTCGTCTCAGGCCTTGGCTGGGCGCTCCGGCAGTGCTACCCGGGCCCCGGGCGGCGGGGGGTCCCCGGTCCTGCGACAGCGTTGGCCTTGCTGCGGTGGGAAGCCTGCCTCGGACGGTTGCTGTCAAAAAAAGTTAAAAGACTTATACACAAAAAAGGCGTAGTCCAAAGTGATGAAAAAAGTGAGATGCGCCCTCTAAAGGGATAGAATTGCCTCAAAAATCCAAAGGCATCGCCCTGCCCTCAGAGGAGGAGCTTCTCTGGTTGACTCTTTGGCTTAGTCGCAGCTGGAACTCCTGAAATGTTCTCAAGTCTTTTGCCACAGGTGCTGGAAACTTGCTGCCTCTAAATGGAAATATAAACACCCTAATTTCTACAGACAGTCCAGGAGCTTGGACCTTGAGAAACACATCCTGTCCCTGCCCATGGCAGGGGTTTTGGAACTAGATGATCTTTAAGGTCCCTTCCAATCTGAACCATTCTATGATTGTATGATCTCTGTCGTGCGAGTTGTGCTCTGGGACTGTGGACTGGCAGCACTCGGCTGTGGGTTTCTGGTCTTCTGGAGGAGCTTTGCAGTCAGCTGTTGGCAGCTCCAGCACCCGCCCAACTGCTGCTGGCTGCCAAGGAGAATGTTACCTGACCAGGCTAGGGTTGTTCTTGCCTTTCCTATATGTTCCCAAAATTATGTTTCACAGCTACTTCTCCTTGCCAAGATTTCTGATAAGAATTTTGTCAGATTTGATTCTGTCATCACTCCTATGCAAATATGTGGGTTGTGAGTGACAGTACAAGCTGACCTAGGCTGCAGTGCTGGCTGGATTCCTGGTTAGGTTGAAGCTTGGAAGAAGGACCAAGGAGGAAATCAGACACTTCATTCTGGGGACTGAAAGATGTGAAAGACGTTACTGTGCTGAACAAGAAAAACATTGCTCGTTGTTTGAATTTTTCTCATGTGTTCAGAAAGGCGAGACTGGTGTTGGCACATCTGAATCAGGTGCTCCTCCCAAGTGGCAAGAACCTGAATTTCAGGATGAGAAGCTGAGTATGAGGCCAGAAGGGGGGAGGCTTCTCACCTGCCACAGCAAGTATCTTTGCTGTGAAAGAGGAAGAGCATGGGAACCAGGCCGCCATAGGAATCCTAGTTATCAGAAGAAACTGCAGCCTGGATGTAAAGCAGTTGCCTTAAATTTCATCTAGAAAAAAAAAAAAAAAACCAAAACAAAAAGCCAACAAAGTAGTGCCAGCAGAAGGAGGAAAGCACTTGGAGGTTCTGAGCTGCAGCACCCCATGATGTGATACCTGGTAAACGACAGTAGTGACCTCCCTCAGTGTCGGGCTGCCCTGAAGAATTGAGCTGTACTAGTCACAAAGAAAAACAATGATTACAGTTTTAACTATTTGGAAAATTTTTTTTTTTTTTTTTTAGTCTACTTCTTCTTGTAGAGAGGTTGTAATTTTTGGTATGCAAGCTTAAAAAATCCAAAGAGAAATCATAACTGGCATACAACATAGCAGCCCCTGTCTTCATCAAAAGAAGTGGGATTCAACATGTTCCATAAGTGGATGCTAACTGACCACTATGCAAATCCAGAATACGGGTGCTGAAGTACAAAACCTTTCCACAAGACAGATCCCCTTAATCTCAGAAACCTCCTTTTATACCACAGCAGCTGTGATTCTTTGTCCCTCTATATTTATCTGAACTTTGAAGAGGAGCTGACGCTTTCTCAGCAGCAGGCCATGGACTCTGAACATCTTTCTGAAGGATGTCAGGAAAAGTATTGTGGACAAGCCTTCCTGCCTTTGGCCCAGCATGTTAGCTTTGGTGGTCTGACATACATGTTCTTCATTAAAAGTGTCTAGTTGTGCTTCATGTCATACCTGTCAGTGGTCCAATGCAATTCCCTCTATATCAGCAGCCGCCTCCCGTTGTCATGCTCTAACGACTGAAAAATTTGTCTTCCAAGGAGCCTAGGAAATACCTTAATGCAAAGGAAAGGAATCTTTGCTACTGTGAAGTTGACAAAGGTACTGCTAAATTTTCTATCCAAGCTGTTTCATGAGGACGGGGTACCACACACTTTGCACTGGCTGTGTTGTTGTGTTGTTTATTCATAAAATTGTCGCTGATCCTGGGCAGATCCAGAGTCTGTCCTGTTGTGATCTGAAGTGAAGCCATTGTGAAGGGACCAACAGCTGAGAGAATCACATTTTCTTCCTTTCTACACACCTGAACTTGATGCTCTCACTCCCTCATTTAAAGCACGTACAAGGTCAGACTGACACTGGGATATGTAAAGTAGAGAGTACAGACGTTAAACCAGTGACAGCAGAGTAATTACTGCTTCCAAGCCTGGTCCTCGAATTCTCCCTAAAGTACCCTCATAAATTGAGTTAATGGAGAGAGAAGATGGAAGAGACTTAAAGGGACTCCAGTGTCTTTGTTCTGGTAGCAGATGCTGCCTTGCCTCAAGGAGACCACTTTGGTGTTCTTGAAAAGGCAGGAAAACTTTCTGACAGGTGCTCTGTTGTATGATCTCCCTCTCGGCCTCCTCTCATGCTGAGTTTGCTACTGTGCCCCCAGCCTGGTGGACGATGTTGCTTCTATTGCATGTCTGTCTTGAGCAAAAACTATCAGTTTGGTGAAGTGGCTTTGCTGAGTGTAATAAGCTGGTGTATTAAATTAATGCATTTGTTTACACTTACTATGTCTAAACCATGCACATTTATTATTTCAAAACTTTAGTAATTGACAAAACCAGGCGATCAGTTGTTCACAAAGTAGTTCACAACAGAGCTGCGAAGCAGTGCTGCTCCAGAGCCTGATGCCATGGCGAGGGAGTCACAGTGCTCCTGGAAAAGAAGTCCCATGATGTGCAATAGTGGTGTCAAGAGTGCAGAACCAAATCACAGTGAAGGACATTTTCTCTACTAGGATTCAGGAAAACAGAAACTGTTGGAAGCCCCAAATGGAGAACACTTGTGAAAAATAGTACTGCTGGATGGAGAATCGTGGCCTATAGATGCAAGCATAGAGTGAGACTGATTAGTGAAACTGAGCAGGAAAGAGCAAAAGACAACCCAACACCCTGTTTGAAAAACCGCAGTGTTTTCAGTTTCTGATCCTGCTGGAATTAATTATGCTCTAAAATGAAAAGGTAAGCAATATTTGGAATCTTTGTCCTGAATGAGAGAACAAACTGTCCTTCCATTTGGTTTACTTTTATATGGTAAGGCTGGAGATCCTATCACTTCTAACACTCCTGCAAAGAGGGAGTGAGGGCCCAACTGTCTACCTCAGCAGTTATTTTTTGTGGTAGGAATTGAAAAAGGATCTAAGAGGTTTCTATCGTACCTTAAAAAGGTTGATTTTGCCTCATTTCTGCTGGGTACAGCCAGTCATGTATCTGGCTGCAATACCACCCAGAAAGCAGCCAAGAAAAATCATGGGTTTCTCATTCAAGCACCTGAGTTTTCTTATGGTCTTTCTCCCGTATCCATGAAATCCCACAGAAGCTGGATGAAATAACATGTTAATGTACTTTTAAAATACAGGTTTCAAGTTGAAAAGTTAACAAACTGTATTGTAGTCCCTGAAGGAAATGACCATTAAATACAAACTGTAAAAAGGGTTTATTTTCTTTAAGCCAGATTTCTCTCTTAGGTGCCAGAAAATAAGTTGGTTTTCCATTTTACAGGCATGTCTGCCTTCCAAGCGGGTTGGAAGTTGCCTGTGGCAGATGAATTTGCTAACAGAAGTGAGAAGTTGATTGGCAAGGCTATGTGTGTTAGGTCTCACATCTGTATGTAACCTGTGCCCCTCACGCACACCCCGAGGTCTCGATCACTCAGTCACCCCGTGTACTACAGTGCTCTCCCATCCCACAACCCAGCTTCCCTTCCCTCTCAAATCAGGACAGTGAAGGTGGGGAAGAACATGAGGGCTTGGGAGCAGTCAGGGGGTGTATACCAGGAAAGACTTCCCTGGGCTTACACACAGGTCACGTCTCTGTCCTCACCAGGATGGGACAGCTGCTTGCAGTGAATGCAAATAATCCTCTTTTACACCACCTAGGCATAAGTTGTTCATCACTTTCATGCAGGGACCATTTCAGCACCTGAGTACATGGTGTCAGAGTCTTTCCTAGTCCCTAACAGAAGTAGGTGTCACTGTCTTCTGCCTTCTCAGTCAAGTCAGTGATCCAGCATAAGAGCCCCCTGAATGGGGCAGAAAAAATTCCTGGGCGCACAACGCAAAGCAATGGCTGTGCTGTCCCTGACATTTGAAATCCACCAGGACTGGTTAGTTTTGTACTGACAGACCTAAGGGATTTGTGTCCAGCAGCCAGCGTACAACCAGCATCAACTCTCTAGCAAGTCATCTGACTAATTTGACAGAAGTGCAATTGTGTGCCTGTATCAGGATCAAATGAGATACAGTAACATGCAGATCTGGTATCAGGTATTATAAAACCACAGCCTGTTGACCAGACTAGACTTGGTTTTGCTTTTTTTCTCAGCTTTACTAGATTTTAGTGTCTATTTAGCTGCAGATCTAAATTTCCATTTCTGCAGCCTTGAGGCTGTGTCAAAGTGTTTCAGCATTTGTGATTCAGCTGCATTAGAAAAGAAGACCTGTCTTAGAGGTTTTCTGTTTGTACCTGTAAGGCTGTACTTGATGAACTCTTTTAAAAAATCCTGGTAATTTATGTCATAGAGTCAATACAAACTGAAGTGCCAGAATTCTCATATGGGTTTCAGTATTAAAATGATAACAAAATGGGTTTAACTGAAAGTTAAACAAGTGTAAGGACCTCTTGGTGGAGGGAAAAAAAAAGGTACAGTGACAACAGCAGATGGAGCTGTTGGAAACTTCAAATGTGTTGGTCCTGCTGGGACCTGACCAAAATATTCTCAGTGCAAAGGTGGAGAACCTGTATCTCATATGTTTTATTTCCTACCTCTAATGCTTCTGCCACGTGTATGCTCTGGAACATTATTGCCAGTGTTCTCTGTGCTCATGATAGCCAATAGTGTAGTACTTGACTGCTTTCTATAATTTTAATCAAAAGAAAACAGAGTTTCTTACAAAAGCTAAACATGAACTATCCAATATTTTGATAGTCTATATCCAGATTTAAACTGTAAAGGAAGAATAATTCATTATTAAGTACACTTTAAAATCCAGGAAATGAAACAAGGGTTTCTTTAAGTTAATAGTGTTATTGTAGCCTTGAATATCTAAAGATAAAAACAAGGTAAGGTCCATGGAGGAAACAGTAGTTTTTATTTCACTGTTAGAATTGGCAAGACTCAGGGAGGTTTCCAGGCACACAAACCCTTCCTGAGGTTTGAAACGGAAGACGCGGATTTCAGGCTTTGTGCAGGTTGGAAATGTGGAGCAGAGCAAGGTGATAAGGCCTCAGGGGACAGGTAGAGAGGCATAGGCATTACTAGCTATGAAAACTTTAGGAGTGAGTTGTGGGTGGTTTTGAAAGGAGATGCACAGGGAAACGGCAGATAAGAGAAAGACCAGATGACTTTAAGGGGATTTTCATTATATGCCTTTGTAACTGAACTATAGGAAAATATTGCAGTTCATTATGGAGACAATATTGATAAGAGGTGTTGCATAGTTCTTGTGAATATGTTGAGCTTTTCCTTGTGTTTCATCACTTGTATTGGTTATTTTATTCTGACGACTGAAGCTAAATAACCACTATGCAACCATATTTGAGTGTTCAAAGAGTCTTGAGCAGTTAGCCCATCATAGGGAGCAAGAAATGCTTTCCCAAGAAAGAAAGAGGAGCAAAGGAGGCACGTGAGTGTGCTTAGACAGAGGGATCCGGGGTCAAGGGAAGGTTTCACACTTCACTCATACCAATGAATCACCTAGCAGAAACTGATGGGTTAGTCTGGGTATCTTGCATCACCATTTCAGCTGGACCTGGGATACTAAGCCACACGTTAGAGATACAGTCTTCACTAATTAAAAATACCACTTAGCAAAACAAATGGGGCAGAAGACCAGGTGGAGTGCTTTCTATTTTGTTACCTTCTTTTCTTGATGGTTAATTTGTAATCGCACTCAATAACTGGATATTTTTTATATAATCACTGTTATATTTTTAAATACATAGTACATACTAATGCAGAGTAGAATCAAATCATTGATTATTCAACCATAAACATTTTAAAGGTAGCTTTTGATTTCTAAGAAATGAACCAGTTCATGCTAAGTCATGGATCCCCAATGCTCTCAACCTGGGAGGACCTTTCACATTGAGTAGTATTGTAAAGTATGATAAAAGTGGAAACAAGGAAGGGTGTTAATGGCATAGAAGTCAAAATAGAGACCAAGCCCTGACAGCATCATCTTATGTACTCATTTTGCTTTATTGGCTAAAGGAACAGTTTCCTTTTAACTTAATTTAAAACAGACCTTCTCCCCCCAAGTGAAAAATTTTTATTGAAGTTTTTGGGTAACTGCTGATGTAGGAGTCTGACAGAAATAAAACAAACAGCAGTACATCATTTGTAACCCCTGACTTGTTTGTTTTTTAATGTAGACTGTAATAAATGAGAACATAGATTCATTTGTCCTAGTAACCACCTTGTAGTTCCAGAGAGACTAATTCACTCCATAAGTCCAAAATTAGAAGGTGAAAAACTCTTTGATATTTTAAAGTTGAAACACATTTATCAGTTATTTAGAAAATACAAAGGAAACTGGCAGCTGAAGGAGCTTTCATAAACTTTGTTTTGGGTTTTCAAGGTTTCCCTTTCCTTTTTTTACACTGCTGTAAAGCAAAATAACTCTTGACTTAAATAGCATAAATCCTGGCTTACAGTGGTACAAGAAAACAAAACAAAAAGAAAAACCCAAGCAGGTTCACTTCTTTTTTTTTTGCTGGAAAACAGGAAGGGACCTTAAGAGTCAGATGGAGTTGATGCCCAAAAGATACATATAGGGTTATGTTTGCAATGTATATGAGTATGACAGGATTTATGTATGGTCTGTCAACCTTCCTATGAATAATGCTTGCTATAAGCAATGAAACAGTACATGACATAGGATGACTTTCAAAGTAAACAACAGTACTTTCAAGATTAGCTTGAATTTCTTCAGTGTTACCAGCATTTTGTAAGATCATTTTTTGCAAGTAGATAAAGATTTCCTGACTCTTTCAAATGCAGTGTGCATATTTTGCTATTATTCAGTCTTTTCCGCTGCCCCCTCCCTGCAAAAATCACATGGAAGTGAAAGCTAGCTACTCATAAAAATGGATATTTTTGGAAACTTCATGGGTGTTTATTTAGAATTAGCAATTATTATTTAAGTATTCTCATTCCTATTATGCACATGAATATGTAGAGACAGTAATCCAAGTATCACATTAAAGACATCTCTCACTATATAAAAATTAGGACACACTGTAACGGGAAGTTTTAGCATTATTATTCTGGCTATGAAATCTGTAAATCATGTCCATATGCTTAAAAAGCAAGTCACGCTGAACACAGTAATAAAAGGCATTTCAAACTTCAAAGAGAACGTTCCTCTGCTCAATAACCTTCCCTCTGAGAAGGTCATTTAGTCATAGGTTAAGAGCTAATGATATCAGCCAAAAAACAGATCTGCTGTGAATTTTCCATACCTCATTTAAGTCTTCTGAATTGTTATATTAAATCTCTGTTATTAAATTCTGATGTATAGATATGAAAGATAACACAAAGCATTTCTATTTTAAAGTTTGTTGAATATTTTTTACTGGATTGAAGAATCCAGAATTTCTTGAATAAAATAACATTATGAGGTTTTATAAATCTTCATCAAATTCTAATTATCTGCTTGTGTTTCCATCTCCACCCAGGGCCTCCTTTTAGTCACGGTTTTCCATGTAAAGGATTTATGGCTGTGCCACAGCATTAGTGACATCTGGATCTTCTTGGGGCTGTGGCAATGAAGACTATCACGCAGCACTGGCATTTACAGCATTCTGCTTAAACTCTTGAGCTTTGCCACATAGTATTTTAGTGAATGTTACAAATATGCAGTACGTGCTTTAGCTTTGGATTTTCTAATCATACAGGAGAGCGGGATGGAAAAGAGCAGCACCCTGCAATGTGGAAACTGGCACAGGGTGTCCTGTCATTCGTTTAGTGGCCAGCCCAGCCTGAACCACGACACAAGGCCTTAGGAGAATGATCTGCTATCAGGAGAATTTATTGTAAAGAAAAGAAGCTGTAAGATCCCTGTGCTGCAAATGCAGTAGTGCACGAGTGCAGCCCAAACTGTAGGTGGATCAAAGCTTCAGAAGGGGGAAGTGCCTTTCTTCTACAGGGGAAGGATGGCCAATGCTCATACTCAATTAATTGTATGGATAGGGAAAGATATTTTCATGTTCCTGTGCCAATAAGTGTGAACCTGGTCAATTCAGAGCTCTTAGGTGTCTCTCCTTTCGTGCTCAGGACAGTGTCACATACTAGGTGAAGCAAGAGGGGATGGATCCATCATACTGAGTTTCAGGGGAAGGCTGCAGAATGGCAGCACTGTCCTCGTGTGTGTGGTGTCTTTGAGGACCGGACACCAGCATCCCCTTCCCCTGCCAGTCCTGTCACAGTGTGGGTGTTCACCCCCACCTCATTCTGTGACCTGATAGGCCAGAGGCAGCTGGGTGACAGGTTAATCAATCAATGGAGAGAGAAGGGGTTGTGAGAGGGAAAGAGCTGAGGGTGAGGTTGTGTGTACTCACACATGTGCACACACACGTACACCCCAAGTCTGTTATCCTGGAGAGGTTTGAGTGTGAGTTTCAACTTTGTGTACCAGAGTTGACAATCCTATTTGAAGCACAAAGAAGTCCGTTCATAAGCCTTCTGGAAATTAGCGCTGAGAATCTATAAGGAGCACGGAAGTTATAAACTAGATGAATATTTAAGTGTACTGGCTGCTTAGGCCACTCTTGTTAGTGAATGCCACAACAGGCAGTTTCCTTTTCCACCTTCACCTTAGGTAAGCCTAAGACCTGTTCTGATTTCCCAAGCTTTCTGGCACATCGCTGCTGCAAAATGGAAATCCGTCACGGGAAAAAGAACCTGTGGGGGATTACATGTGAAAGTAATGATGAATTTTACATTGGCCTTCTGGTGTGTTTTTGATGATCACACGTTCTCTGTTGTTTGAGCATGTTTCTATCAAAAATATTTACCGAAGCATTTCACAAAGTGATCCGCAAGAGGTAAGCACAAAATTTTGAGGTTAAGGGTTGAATTCACCCAGAGGCTTAGGCTGAACGAAGCCAGTGAACACAGCAACATCTCATTCCTTCCCATTGGGATCTGCAGTCCTGAGTTAGACTTCCAGGTACAGGTCTGTTTTTCAGTGGTCTAGGAAGGTGTGAAAACCTCAGAGCAGGGTTCACAGTGGTGGTCAGCAATGGTACTTGTCTAGCCTGGGTATCCTAATGGCTATTGCACTCTCCTGGGGGTTTGGTGGCTCGTGTTCAAATCCCTCTCTGCCTCAGTAAGAAAAGCTTTTGAACATGGTTTTTAGCCCCTTGGGGGCTGCTTTATCTAAGACCCTCCTGGAGTTGAAGCAGACTTATTTGTCTCTCAGGTTGGAGCAATTCTGTTTTGTAAAAAGAAGTTAATGTATTTACTGGTCAGGACAGAAATCTCAGGAAGCCTCTACAGATCATCATTGACAAGAGCTGGGCATAATTAATACAGGGTTCTGGTTGCTAAACTTCAATTTAAGAAAAGCTAGGAAATGCAAAAGCTTAAACTCTTTCCATAGAATTTAGCTGTACAAATACTGTTGTATAGTTTCTCACAAAGGTGTATTTCCATGTGCCTCTGGTGCCACCAGTTAAGCATCTGGTTTGCGTCTGCAGCTCCCTGGCTTTCTGACAAACATGCTAATGGCGTAGCCTATCAGCGATCCAACCACGAGGTCAGGGTGCCCCAGACTGAGCTAGGTGAGAAGTGATGGGGCAGATCATTCCTTTTATGGACCTTATAGAGCTCAGGGATTTCACCCACCATATACATATGTCAGAATTTAGAGCCTCTCGGGGGAGCAAGGGAAATGTAAGGGTGTGCTTCTGTTGCCAAGCTGGTTCACCTGGTTTCACACTGGGGTCATGTTCCCCTTCTTGTCCATGCAGAGTGCATGTTGGTTGCATCTGGCCTTCGCTCTGGAGGAGAACCCTCAGCAGGGGAGCCCAGTGCAGACCAGTAGGTAACCCTACTGCAGGGGCTCCACCTAGTACGCTCACAGGTCCAACTGTGTTGCTTGGTCCAAGGATCCCAGGCCAGTTCCCAGCACAGATAACAAGAACAGCCTGCCGGTATGTTTGCACAGACCTAGACCACAGAGGGCTTAGGAAGCACTCAGAGCAGTCCTCCAGGGTTGAATTCTGAATGCTTTACTCAGACAAAAGACATGTTAAATTGTTTGGTGCTTCATCCAACAATTCAATCAATCTTACAGGATTTGGCTGTAATTTTATTTCAAAGCAATCTATTTTTTCCCCTATATAAATGTAAAAAAATCTCAGATGCACATCAAAAAGCTATTTTCTATTCTCTGTGTTGTGTCAAGCTTTCCACCTCTGTAGCAGTTGTTTCATTTGCTCTATTCCCTTCATATAGAATTGGAGAATTCAGCAAAGGGGAAAAAATGATTCAGTCATCAAGACTATCACTTCCACTTCAGGATTATTGCTCACAGTATTTGCTCTGGACCGGCTCAGTCCAGACTTCAGTGGCTCAGAAAACAATGCTGTTCTTGTACTTGATTTGGTTAAAACACTTTTACTCAGGCCTCACACTGGTGAAAGGAATTTCTGTGCAAAGGAGATATTTTCAGAGCCTGGTAAGCTAAAAGGAAAACCTTCTTTTAGTGAACCGTGCCTTTCCCAAAATCACTGAAGAGTAAGTGCTAGTGTGGCTGTTATTCCTTTAGGGAGATTAACACACTACACCAGGAACAAATAAATAAACCACACAGATGTGGGAAAAATGATTCTTCTTTACTGAAACTATTGGGTCAACTGACCTTGTTTCGACCTGCGTTTGGGCAAGAAGCCAGTTCCAGTGGGACAAACATAAGGCGACTGTACTTGAGATTGCTTTGGGTTTTTGCTTATTTTCTTTTTGTTGGGCAGAGTTTTACAGTAACAGAAAAATCAAAACCACTTGAATAACTGATGTATTTATTTTCTTATATACACTTAAATATGGCACATCTGACAGTAGTTGTACAATAAACTCAAAATGATAATCAAAGCTGGACAGTAGATCAAATAACTCAGTGCTGAACCTATTAGAAGCCAAATCCTGTACACTGAATTTCTGAAGAAAGTTTCACTCAGGAGCTGCATTAGCTAAGGATTCAGAGGCTAAGATTATCTAGTCTCAATTTCTGAAAGACTGGCTGGTGACAGTGACTCTATTACCAATATACCAGCTTCATCTTCCGTAACGTAACAATGAACTGGCGCTTTCCCCTCTTTCTTCCAGGCAGCCATCAATTCATCGGCTGTTGTTACCTCTTGGAGAACAATTACCAATGTCCCAGAGGATTCACCTGCAGCTAGTGATTACTCTAATAAATAAATGCAGACTGGATTCATTCTTCTGCTATTAATGTGGAAGATGTTCACGTTTACTATTGTTTGAAAGTCAGTGACAGCTACTTTGCAAAGCAGTGGGTTTTTGGTGAATAGGGGAAGCTCAGTCAAGGAGTTTCTCTGCTTTGGGACCCATGAGAACCTCTCTTCTCCTTTGGACAACGACAATGCCTGGAACACACTGGTTTTGCTGTTGGGCATGTTCTGGGTTGGGATGGACATTTGTCCTCGCAGCTGTTTGATAAAGGAGAAAAAAGCAAAGAGAGAGAAGCGTTGTAACATGGCAGTTCCTCACTGTTGCAGCCCTCAACTTTTTCATCACCGAACACTGCAATGCTCTCTAGACAATGGCTGGGAAAGTGTCAACACCCTACAACACAGGGAGATAAGACTTTGCTGCCTGACAGTTCTTGTCTACAGCAACATGTCTTGCTGTTGTCCATTTGTCCACAGTCATAACCTAAGTAATGCTTTCATTTCTTGTGAGCAGTGAAGTCCAGAGTGTCAGCATTGGGTGGCGCTGCTCTCCGATTCTGCAAAGTACCTTAGCTCACCTGACACTTCAGTTTTGGTCCTTCAGCAATACTGGGTATAAAATTCTGGCATAAAAATCTGGTGTCCAGATTACAGTAATTTCTATAAAACCAACTTGTATACAAATAGTTGCATTGATCCCCTCCCAGCTGTCCGAAACACATAAATGACCAAGTCTCTCATGCTCACTTTCAGCTCCGTTGATTCTTTTAGCTATTTTTAAGCTTGTTGTTAACTATTTAATCTTGTCCATATTAACAAAGCTGAAGATGCAAAGGTAACTTCTTCATGAGCAACGTGCCCTTGTGTCCAAGAAGACCAAGGGTTCTCCAGGGGTGCATTAAAAAGAGCATGGCCAGCAGGTCAAGGCAGGTCATCCTCCCCCTCTACTCTGGCCTGGTGAGGCCACATCTGGAGGACTGTGTCCAGTTTGGGGCCCCCCAGTACAAGACTACTGGAGAGAGTCCAGTGAAGGGCTACAGAGATGATCAAAGGAATGGAGCATCTTTCTTATGAAGAAAGGCTGAGAGACCTGTGTCTGTTTAGCCTGGAGAAGGGAAGACTGAGAGGGGATCTCATCAATGCTTATAAATATCTAAAGGGTGGGCATCAAGAGGATGGGGCCAGGCTCTTTTCAGTGGTGCCCGGTGACAGGACAAGGGACAATGGGAACAAACTGGAACACAGGAAATTCCATCTGAACATGATGAAAAACTTCTTTATTTTGAGGGTGACAGAGCACTGGAACAGGCTGCCCAGAGAGGCGGTGTAGTCTCTTTCTCTGAAGATCTTCAAAACTCACCTGCATGCATTTCTGTCCAACCTGCTCTAGGTGAACCTGCTCTGGCAGGGGGGTTGGACTGAATGTTCTCCAAAGATCACTTCCAACCCCTACCATTCTGTGATTCTTCCACAGCTTCTTCTCCATGAATGAGCCTATGAAGTCCTTGAGAATGGCCCCCATGGCTGACCATTCGGTGAACCGCAGCTCTGCTAAGGTGCCCGGGGAAACTGGATGCTGACTGTCCTTACATAAGCTTTCAGAAAGAGCTCCTGCATGCTATTGGGTCTCTAAATGTGGCCAAGGCTTTCTGAGAAGGAAATTTTGAAAATAAACTAACACATGAAAAGAGTATTTTAAAAGAGTGTTTTCTATTAAAAGTTTTGCCAGAGAAACCTTAAAACTAGTTACATGAAAGGATTAGGGAAATGCATGGAGTATAACAACCACAGAACAATTTTCCAGCTTCTCAGTGGAATCAGAGCTGATTGAGTGACTTTGTATGTGTACAAAATTGCTTTAACTCTAGAAAATTACTTGTTCTGAGGACAAACTGAATAAGGAGTGAGCTCTATGGTATGGGTGCCAACTTAGGGAGCTTTCGTCCCGAGACATCCCTGAGTCTGCATTCAGCTGTGACAGAGAACACAGGATGGGTTCTACATATCGACAAATGCAAGACTCGGTATCTCACTGTAAATCCTCTCTGTCACACAGTAATTTCAGTTGTAGCACAGTTTTACCCATCATTCCCTTAAGATTAGGGGAAAAATAATAATATTGGCAGTTTAATAGCATCTATGTCCAGATTTCTTTAAAACGTGTTAATTAAATAAACCTTAGACTCCTTCTATGAAGTATTGTGAATATCATCTCTATTATGATTATCTCCCTAGCTGCAGCAAGGTATTGAATCCTGGGTGGACCTCCTAGCTAATTCAACACTTGCACCTCCAGCATCTACTCAAGCTAATTCGGATCTTGCAGCGTGGACACTGAACAACAGGGAACACTTACCTGCAGGTTTCAGCGTGAAAGATCTTGTGTTTTAGAGCACAGCTCTCCTGGCTCTCCCTACACAGATAGCAGCTGCAGTTCTCTTTACTTTGAAAGAAATCTGTGGGACACTTCTGTCTACAGATGCATTCACAATTTTCTTCATCAAATTCCATATGCTGTCCACACATAGCCAGCTCAGCAAGAGGAGGGAGCCCTGCAATAGCACATACATCTTTTAGCGGTAGGCTTTACATGGCTGAATCCTGCTTTTGAAGAGACTAAGTCTTTCTTTGCCATCACTAGGGCTTACACATGTTCTCTCCCATCGATTCTAGTCTTCAGAATTTCTGTTGTAACTTACAGTGCAGAAAAGGAGTTGAGAGGATTGGGCTGATTCTTTCACTTACTCTAATACTGCTATTTCTTGTGGGTTGAACCCTGCATAAAAATACTTTATTTTGGGGCTGTGTATTAAAAGAGCCTAGTGTTAGGTTTTGGAATGCACAAATCTTTACTGGGCAGCAGGTTTTAAAATCAAAATATCAAGAAGGATTTAGTCTATACCCGTGACAAAAATGCATGTTCACGCAAACTGGCACACTCACCACTCAATGTATTTCATTATCCATACACTTTGGAAATTTTTGCAAAAGTAATACTAAGTGCATTAGTGTACAAGCTGGTCTAGTGCTTTGATAAGGTGCATATGCACACTTGTAGGTTAAAGAAAGAAGGAAATACTTTGCTTCAGAAACAAAACCCCAGCCAAGTGAATGCACTGTCTAATACCTCATCTATCTTCCCTCAAAATACACATCTGGAGTACAATATGAGGCTAATCCTAGCAAAAAGGGAACACATTTTGGGAAAGCTGTATTGAAATGCTAGCAGCACATCCCCGGTTAAAGGTCACAGCATATAATTTGTCATTGGGAAGGTAATTTCCTGTAGTTTTACAATTAGCTCTTGGATTTAGCGTACGGAATGTGGAATGTAACCTGCATCCACGACCTCTGCAGCCTCAGCTCTGATCTCAGTGGCCAGAAAAGGCTTGCACATTACTTGAAAGAAACCTTCATTATTATTTACTTAATGCTGGAAAACCAATATCCAGGCAGAATAAAACCCAAGTCCTTTTGGAAGGAAGGAAGGAATCTGCCTCAAATTCTTGGAAGACAAACTGCTTCCTTGGGATGATAAAGCCTGGTGTGTGTAAAGTAGTGCAGAGTGTTTTAGTCTCACTTTGTTTCAACCTCAAAGACAGATTTTAAGTTATTTTGCCCCGACCACTGCCAAACACAGTGTACTTCAGAGAATGATATTTAATCTGAGGAAGTACTGAGTCTATATCAATAAAAGCTGTAATTCAACAAGCCACGGTTTTTAGTGCTCCAAGGTGACCTTACAAAAGGCTAAGAGGAGGACTCTGGCTATTCACAGTCCTTGGGACATACTCTGAAATATAGAGTACTTATCCTTTCTTGAGTGAAAAGTCTAATTTGAGTTTAGCTACCTAACCTGATGGTCAAATAATCTGATCTGGAATGAGAACAGATCCTACAGAAGCCTCTACACAACTGATCTCTTGCTTATTAAAATTAGGAGACTGTAATCAACAGACCAGTTGATGAGGTTATTTAGTTTTATTTTAGCTTGCTAGTCTAGGAATTGCTTGCCAGCTTGCTTTTGTTGTTGCCTTGGATGTTTTATTCTTTTGCTTGCTGCATGTAGGCTAAACCACAAAGGCAGGGCTTCCTTCTGTGTCTGTCTGCTCTACTGCTATGATAATTTTATTTTGACCAGGACAATTTCCTGAGAAAATTAATTTAAAAAAAAAATCTTATACAAGGCTTGGAGAAATTTTAACTTCTTTAAATGTTTACTGCTAGTATCTTTAGACTCACACAGTTTCCCCCCCAGAATATTTCCTGCAAATTTCTTCGATGGATTAAAGTTTTCCAGCAAAAACAGAAGGAGAAGGGAAGAAGTGTAAACTTCTACTAATTTTACCCTCTTCCATTTCCTTCCACAGAACTGAAAGGGCATACTTGTACACTCCTGAGTATGTAGGGCATATCAGTTTGAAAGCTCTCTAAATACCTCAGTATTATCATAAAAAAACAGTAAAATGTTTTGAAAGGTCGTATAATCTTTTGCACTGACTACAGCTAATAATCTTATTCCTGATATGTCTGTTCTTAAGAATTTCCCACAATAAAGATACAGCACTTTCCCCAAGCAAGATATTCCAGGGCATATTTTTTTCTGCAGTTAAAAAGTTTTCCCTAATGCCCGTCATACATTTTAAGGCCCATGTAAAATAAAAATTCATCCAGAGTGTCTACATCACTAACTCTTTTTGATACTTTACTTTTTCCTTTTCAGTTTGCCAATATAGAGGGAGTAAAATGTCCAAGCAAAAAAAAAACATGAAGTGGAGATAAGAGTGTTTATTTTCAGGTGAATTTCTGCATCATAAGCCAAGTCTGTCTAGGGATGTGGAATCAAAACTATAACTCTCTCAATGAAAAAATGGGACAAAACCAAAATGAAACACAAGCACCCTGGGGATGGTGAGCAAAAGCGTCCATTTGCAATTTCATCTTTACCTTCTCGTCTGTTGGGGTGCTGTACGTCTACAACACATTCACATTTGTCACTATCCCAGATCCATCCATTATGGCAAAGCTTGTTGGTAAAGGGGCATCTAGAAGAAAAAAAAAATAAGGTTGGAATTAAAACAACAAAAAAAGGCACATCAGTGTAGTCATTTGGCAAAATGAGCCTGCTAGTATGCTGGGTCTCCCACTTGTACTATGTGAAGGTACGGCACCTGTGTGCATTACTGCTGCAAGCAGAAGACCTTGGGGCTGGATGGTTTTGCTGATAGGGCTGAGCTGTCTGGCTCCCAGCAACTAGATGGAGCAGGCACAGTACACATTTCAGATTACATCCCTAGGAAACAGCTACACTTTCGCAACTCCACTTTTCCGTAAACCTGGCTCTACCCCACCCAGGGTATTCTTAGACTTACAGTTTTCATGTCACGTAACTGTATTAGATTTTTCCATGCTGCCAGAAAGTGCAGCTCCAGTTTAAATCTGCCCGTGCTTAAGGATGTATTGTGGACTGTTTTCAGGGTCAGAGGGGCCGGTTTGACTTATAGGCACTTGGCTCTGGGAGGGGAACTCACAAATGGGAAGAAGACTGAGGTTCTTCTGTATTTGTGCAGGAGGAGGGTTCAGAGTGTCCAGCAGGCTGAGCGAGGGCTGGAGTGGCTTTGCTGAAATGCCACTGCTGAAATGCCACCTCGCCCCCAGCCCAGATGTCTGACTGAAGGGCTGTTATGAGGGCAAGCCTACATGCAGGGCTAGACAGAGACATCCGAGCTCACTTCCAATGAGTCACTCAAGCGATCTGTGTTTCTAGAGTCTTTGTTAATTTAAAGTAGCCTGTTCTTACTAGGACTACAGGTATTTTATACTGTCTTTCGAAGTCAGATATGAGATCACCTTTTCCAGCTGACCAGCCTGACAGATGCCAACCAGGACTGGACCAGAAAGCGCAAAGCCATGGTTCACACTGATTGTGACCCAACTGTGAAGTATAGCAGAGGGCTTTAGCTTGACCACAGCATTCTGTGTGCCCTGTGCGAGCAGAGTTGCCCGTGTCAGGTTGAATAAGTCTATGCACACCTACCCAAATAGCTCCAGTGGAGCGTAGCACTAATATGTGCACTTTGAGTCCACTCTCAGGTACCTAAGTGTCTTAATGACTCCAGGTCCTGCTGAACGAGCCTGATGTTTGTTGCATTCTGGTGTCCTTTCACTTATAATGCACCAGGTTTAGTTGAAGCTTTCTAACTCTGAGTGATAATCAAGATATTTGGAAAAACTGTTGGGATAACAGAAAGTGAAGGGACCATTGTAAGGACCAAATCAGAACAAAATGGTTTTCCTACTTTGGACTGTGCAACATGTGTAGCAGTTTGTAAAAGAGGGAACTTACCCATCTTCTTCCGGATACTGGACAGATCTTCGTATGATGGCATACTGGTGGCGCTGAGTATTTGATAGACACTTACAGCCTGTGTGATTGGCAATTTTGATTGGCACGGGCTCAGGAACACTTGTCAAGGGAACTGAGATCTCAAAGAGCTAGGTGGGTGAAATGACATTTATTTTTCAGTTTCCGTTATACAGTTAATAGTTGGAGTTTTAAATCAAAACCTCCTACCATTTGCCCCACCCATGCTCTTTTCAAGAGTTACCATAGGTATAAATGAGGTAGTTACCATAGGTATAAATGAGCAGGTGAGCACTGAGAGTTTTGAAGAGAAAAATAAGCAATGTCCACCAAGGTAGGAACTTGCCGAAACAGTGGTCCCAGTGCTGTATTACCGGCTATTAAACACCCAAGATCATTCAAAGTTTTTTGCAAACACACTGAAAAGCCTCTTCTGGATGCTAGGGCAAAATGGAAAAGATACAGATGTTGGGAACTTTGTCCTCGGTTATATCATTTGTTGAATCTCAACCATTTATGGAGACAGCTATTTAACTGTCCTAGGGTATAATCACAGAATGCATCTTCAGGGGCCAACTTAACCCTCCACAGCCTCCTCCAAGAGGGAAGAAAAAGGTGTAAACAGAGGAGAGTTCATTCTGCTTCAGCTGGGTTCCTGCAGGGAATCATCCTGGAATTGTCCCTCTTGATTATAGCAGGAGCCTAAGGAACCAAGCAGCCTACCTTCAGCTCATCCAAATTGTTTAGGGTGATCTCTGGGAGGCCTTGAGGAAGCTCTGGTTTCTTGGGCAGCTATGTGTGAGAGCTGTGGAAGTGACCCACACCTTCTCCGCCCCCCCAAGCCAGCTTCCTTCCCATGGAAACCAAGCATAGGGTCACACCTTCGCATGCCAGTATGTCTTAGCTTAGTGCTCATCCACATTCAGGGGCTGAGAAATATCCCTAAACCTGACTGTTTAAACATTTAAATTTAGGTGTCGCAGCATCTAACTTTAGGTGGCATGAATATCCTTCAGTGGATATTTTATACCAGGGGGAAAAAAAGGCTGTCACTAATATGGGAGTAATTCTGTTCATTTTAGAGGAGTAAATCTGGATTGACAGTGATGTATCCAGGAGTGGAACTTAGTTGGGGGCTTTTGAGGGAATGGTTATTTTGAAGGATGCTGAAGGAATGTTACAGTTTGCAGAACTGCAGTTTTTCAACAAACTTATGAAATGTTGCTACAAAAACACATAAATAAATAAATACTTTTTAGCCTGACCTAGCTCCCTGAGCTGATCAAATGTCTTTTGTGTGGGGCCAACAGCTCATAACAGCTTTCTCGTTCTGGTGGGGAATGAAAGCAATTAATGAACATTGACGCAAGAAGGACGGCCTCTGATTTATTTTACTCCAACTGTATTCTGGTACAACCAGACACAGCGGAATTACATCCCAACAAACCTGAAACAAGCACAGAAGTGAGTTGGACCTGCTCCCCAGGAGGATTCAATTTTCTTTTTAAAACAACTGCCCTCAATCTTTGCTCTGATTTAAAGAAAAGTCTTTTTAATAACTGAATTTAATACATTACTCCAAGTCAAAACGTCTTATCTTTTTACTAGGGATGCAGAGGGTGAAGGTTAATCTAGGAGGACCAGCCTCCTGTGCTCCTTCTGTAGGTATTAACACAAATGGTTTCATCTATAGAGCTCTTTGAAAGTACTAAATTTGGAGCTCTGCTCGGTCACCAACTGGAGCAAGGTATCTCTGTACATAGACACTAGAGAGAGTCTACAGAAAGAAGCTCTTTGGCTGCTCTATGCTCACTTTTTGGAATTGGTCATTAAAACTCTGGTATTTGTTGCCTGTTGCACCTAAGCAGTCATTGACTATTGGCTTAAGCCTTTCTTTTCTGAAGTGACTTGTGATTTGGAACATTCAGGTCCTGAGGCATTCAATTGAGAGCATCTGTCCTCTCCTGTTGAAAATGTTCCCATTTTAGGCTTGCAAAACTGCACATCCAAAATTATTAGCCAGCCTTTTTGGCACTGATGGCAGTTTTGGAAATGCAGCTTTCAGACTCCTGGCCTCACACATCAAAATTTACCGGAGTCTCTCTTAGTCTTTTGGTGCAGAGGTTTCCCATGAGCCAATACTCTCAAGAGGTCCTAGGTCCAAGTAACAATACATTAAAGAAACAATACATAAAGAAAACTCCTTAAGATCACGTGAGCCTGCAGTCACTTTCTTAGGACCTGTTTTTCTGTCTTTACACATATATATCCATTTTTAATAATGAAACATGAATGTAAAATGCTATTGCACATGCCTGCATTCACTCCACGTGGATAAAAAATTAATTCTGCTGTTTGTTATGATAGTGCAAACAGATCTTTCATAACAGGATCTAAGAAACCAAACATCCTCTTTCCCCTCCCTTCTTGGAGGGACAGGGTAAAAAGAAAGCAGATGAATAGCCTCATTTACCGTTTTTGACACGTAAGTTGTACTTGTATTCATGCAGCTCAGACTCTCCTCGTTGCAGCAGCCTCCGCATCTGAACACGTTCACGCAGGGAGGCTTGAAGAATTTGTTGGTTGTTGTACCCAGCTCCTTGGCCACTTCCACACAGGTTTCCCTTGGCACACATTGAGTCTTTTGCCATTCCTCATCTATGACTGGAGAAAACACCACTTTTATGAGCAATCACAGCAAAGTTAAACCTCTGATTCGTGAGGCAGAAACATTATATAAATAAAAATGAAGTGCTGGCAGAGCCATTTGCACTTACTTGGATCCATTTGCGCTTACTTGGATTGATCGAAGGACCAGAGAGAGCCTGAGTGCAAAATTATCCCAGTAACTTACACCAGCTGCACTGGCAGAGAGGTCAGTGCATTTATTTGCCTTTAGTTTTCAACACAGATGACCAAAATCTCCATTAATTACAGCGGGTTAAGTAGAACTACATCGATTTTCTCTAACCAGGAGTCAGCTCCAAGGCCTCTGTCTGACAAAGCTGGCCCCCATCCTGTTCTTCTTTTCTCCAGGGTAGATGTCCTTATTGTCATTTTATCTTCTCTTCACATGTACCCCACTGTGGACCCAGCAAAGCCTGGGCCTGACTGCAAAAGCACATTAATGATTAACAGATTCTGGTCACAGGGTATTAATACTCCTACTGGATGTCAGCCAGCAAGCACCGTTTCCAAAATGTCTGATGAAATCCAAGACAAACACTCACACCTCAGTACCCTCAGGGGTTCGAGTCTGAATAACAGGAATATGAATTCAAGGATGATTTATCTATTCAAAACACTGTGACATCTTTCAAATACTGAATTGTTGTCAACTAGTAATTTATTTTAGACTGATCTGTCAAATTCTGACTGTGAGGAGGAATAATGCATTAACTGACTGAACCAGAGGGAGAAAGTAGTGACATTTACATAATATTATCTCGAGTCTTGTTAAGAGATGGCCTTGCTTTTTTTGGCTTTTTCTTATCTGATTCAAGTTATGGAATTACTCGAGAGTCATCAATGCTTATGCTTTATGTCCTCCTTAAAATTATGAAAAACCTTTTTCCTGTCTGCCCCCCTCCAGCAGGCTTCTGAAAGATCAAAAGCAACTTCTATACTATTAAGAAAATTGCTGTCCCTTCCAATGTAGTTCACCTCCCTACTATTGTGCAAGCAGTGCATACATTTACAGGGAAGTTCTGAAAAAAAATACAAAAATTCTGAAAGACTTTTAATCTAAATGCTGTATTTTGTATTTGGGTAAGTATCTACTTCTCTCTTTCTTACCTGACTTTCCTTTTATTATTTATACCTTTTTCTTCAGCTGACTGTGTATATTTAAATCAGTTTGTTTGTTCCTGCAAAGTCCTTCCCCAGGGTTGATTCACTCCACTTTCCAGTCTCGCAAAAAGTACAAGAAATAAGAGCTTGAGGCCCAGTTTCTGATTTTACAGCATAAATTAAGCAAAGTATCACTAAAATCAATAGAATTTTCTAGAGTAGTGTTAGTCTATCAAAAAAGCAATCCAATCCTAGGCCTTAAAATAGAAAATAAAGTGTTTGCCAAATTCATTAAGGTATGTGCATGTAATCACTTCAGATGTCACTTCAATGAGTGTTAGTGGTGATGACCTTTCGGACTGCCCATATCCTCACTTCATTAACCACTTCTTTAGCAGAAGGGCTGTTACAAGGAGGGATAGTCATAGAATCGTAGAATTGTTAGGGTTGGAAGGGACCTTAAAGATCATCTAGTTCCAACCCCCCTGCCATGGGCAGGGACACCTCCCACTAGATCAGGTTGCTCAGAGCCCCATCCAGCCTGGCCTTAAACACTTCCAGGGATGGGGCTTCCACCAGCTCTCTGGGCAACCTGTTCCAGTGTCTCAGCACCCTCATGGTGAAGTCCTTCCTAACGTCCAGTCTGAATCGACCCATCTCTAGTTTTATTCCATTCCCTCTAGTCTTACCATTACCCGACATCCTAAAAAGTCCCTCACCAGCTTTCTTGTAGGCCCCCTTAAGATACTGGTAGGCCACTATAAGGTCTCCTCGGAGCCTTCTTTTCTGTCAAAGCAGTAGGTGTCACATTTTGCTCAGAAGCACCATGGTGACCCTGATCTCTTCCATGAGCAGGCACAGGGCATCTGCTGAGAAATTTGGCTCCAATACAGACTCAAGTTTGAAAGCACTGCAGTCCTAGGTGAGCTGAGCTGCCCGGGGTAGGCTGTGGTTAGACAGGCTGACGCGAGCTTTCAGTGAATTCATCATTAAAGCTCTAGAAAGGAGGAACAAAGTCCTGAATTGGACCTGATGGAGTTTGATGTGCTGTGGAAGACGGTCTAGCAGTGAAACAACGAGGAGCCTTGACCCAGCCTTCTCGTCAAAACACTTTATTAAAAGAAAACAGATGCCCTTGGCAAAAAGGTCAATGCTTAATGACTGGAAAGGGTGTGGGAAAGAAATATGTGTTTATAGGCTTGGTTTTTTAAAAGGACCTTTATTACCTTGAACATATTAAGATACTAGAACAGAAGTAGTTTCTGTCCTGGGGTAATTCCACTTTGGATGAAAGAGTGGAGAAGATGACCCAATAAGTTCTTTTTAACTTAAATTTCAGTGGATTACTTTGAATGAGAAAGCTGACATCTCTGTGTCTAGAATTAGACTTTTAAAGGGAAAGTAGGAAGCGACCTAACAGCTGTTCTGAGAAGAAAAATTACATCTATATGACCATAGTTATCAGACTTTATTACCCAAAAAGTTACATTATGCACTGCCTTAGTAACACTTGAGAATGTCCTCTGTTGTCTTGCTGTTTTGACAAAAGGAATATTTTAATTTGTCAGAAATGCTGGTGGTCACTAAATGAGCAGTAGTGAGTAGAAAGTTACAGCATTTGACACTGGGTGCTACTTCTAATAACAGCTCTATGGATTGTTGATGTTGCTGTGTAGACTTGTAAAGGTGTGTAAACAAAATGTTTATCATTAATTGAAGCCCTCTTAATTGTTGTTCCAATGTGTATTGGATTTAGCTTTTTTCTGTTAAAAATTTCTATGAGAAGCTTAAAACCATGCCTGTTGTATGAAAACCCTTTTCAGGCTGGCATTCATGTCTGCATTTCTGTGCTGTAGCTCAGGGATGCAAATTTAGGCCTTTGCTCAGCCATAATTTAGCTGAGTAATGGTGTGCGAAGTGGCTGTGGCTATTGTAAAAGTGGTACTGGAACAGGTTCAGCAATATCTGATTTCCCAAAAGGAAAGTGATATGATCGTATCACTTCAGGGTAAAGACTGAACAAAAAAAGAATAGCTCGATCTGTCCTTCATTAGGCTGCAGTGTAGCTTTGCCGTAGGATATGCATTTGCTCGGCCAAAGTATGGTAACTGATGCTTTATTTTACATCAGTAAACACATAATGCCTCTCAAATCTCTCACCTAGAGGGAACAATATTCATTTTTGCTCCAGGTGAGGGAATAGATGGTGATTCCCCGCATTCAACTGTTGGTTGGTTTTTTCAAGATCTACTTCCCTCCAGAGAGACTTCCTCAATAGATTAAAATTAGGGCAATACCTCCTTCCTGTGGAAATCCCACCCAGACACTGCTGCTGATGCAGTGCCTTATATCAGAGCACACCTAATAAAAACAGGGATTTCCATGCCTGCAGTAAATCTCATTTGCTTCTGCCTGCAAGCAAATTCTGAGAATTAGCACAATGCTGCTTGCCAGCCCCTCGGCCAGTCAATCCAACCTGTTCTTTGCACGTTGACTTCCCCTCCTCTCTCTGGACTGACAAATCCATACATAATACATCTTCCCTTTGGAGAGTATACAGAGAACAATAAGCCTGATTTGGCAACAAAACAGGGAGGCATACTGGGGCTGTTGCCTGACATTTTTTCAGACAAAGTAATTTTCCATGAATGCCCCGTTGTTTCCAGTATGGGTGTATTCTAGGAAACCCCTGGTACTTAACCCTTCACTGGTTAAGAGTCGGTGGTCCTGAAGCTGAGGTCATTCAGCTGCCAATCTGCACCTACCTTTCAGTGTATCAATATCATAGAAAGCAGCAGCAAATCTGGTGGAGCGATGTGATGCAGAGCGGGAGTCTAAATTGGCCAGACTTTTGAGTTTTAGCCTGCATTTCCACAGCTTCCAGTCCTCAGAGTGAGTGATGCGAAGCAGCTCTTCCAGGCTGGATGCTCTCCTTATCTGCTGTTCTGACCGCTCCAATGCTGACAGAGATGTCCTCTGGAAGAGAAGGGGAAAGTCAGAAAGCCAGTACCTTTGCAGCCTGTCCCCAGTGCAGCACATGGAGCACTTGTACAAAAAGGCAGCACGTTACTGAGGACGGCCAAGAATACCTGGGAAAACAGGAGCACACAGAGATGTCCCAGGCTTAGACAGTGCCCATCACCAGACCGATCTGCAGGATTTATGCCCATATAATTTGGGAAGGGGAGATGACCACGTCCTCACCCTTTCCATCACAGCACTACAGCTGCTTGACAAATGCAGGCTGTACTCCCTGGATTCCAGCTATCCCAGCTCCCCAGGGAACCTGGCAGACAGAAGGTTGACATCGCTGGTTCACATCATTCACATCACATCACTGCTGTGCCTGAGCTGGCCAGCTGTGCCAGCGTGAATCCCAGGTCACCCTCCTAGACAATCTGAGTGAGTTCAACTGGTGGCTTGCCGGTTAAACAAGCCACCTCCAGTGCCTAAACTCTGGTGCCAGCCGTGAGACATCACTGCACGGGCAGGTGATACAGCTGGAAGCTGCCCTAAGTACGAGGGCCTGTCCACGTGGTGCGCAAACGCAACATTCAACGTGCTGCAAAGTGCAGGATCCATCTGCCATTTCCCATCCTGGCTACCCTTTGGGTTGTGCTCAAGTCAGCCAACAGGGCCTCCATTCAGCCTCAGTGCTGTGACTGCACAGCCACGTCAGTGCAGTCATTGCATTTTCCACCTGTGTGATGTACAAGACCATTCTCCACTTCCACGGGAGAATGCTCCCTACAAAGACCTACCCCATCAGTTTAAAGGCGTTATTCACTTAAAAAATACCTGTTCAACAGAAACTTAATATTACACAGCACCCCATAACAATACCGGTTTCCTTGGCTGCTGCTTTCTGACATCTGTGTTTGTGCCTTTATCAAGGCATTGAGTATTTATTTCCACTGACTCACCAGATCTGCTGAAAACTATTGCCTCCAACCCAAGTAAAAGGTTATCTTTGTAAATGGCTGTGTTGCGCTGCGCTGGTGCTCTCAGCTGTGCTCTCTGGTCATGCAGTTGACTGTACTTTTTGACTTGCAAATAACGGGCTGCAGTGCCAGCCCTCATAAATAAAACACCAGTTCTTAAAAGCCAAGCTGAAGTGTAGGAAGCTGGCGATACAAGGTGTGCAGTAGCCTGAAGTCTGAACCAGTAGCAAGCCAGTCCTCTGTATAGGACTGGGGAAGTGGTGGGGGGAAGGGTCACCTATAAGAAGAATATTTTTAGATGAGATCTGAAACCCAGGCACTGACTACATCTGTTATTTGTTATTAAAACATCTGTGGCATTTATTTTGCAACAATACAGATGTTAGCCTGTACATGCAGGCCAAGTTCGTTTTTGGGTAATTACCTTCCACTGAGCTAAAATTCCCACTGAGCTAAAATTCCCTATGTAGTTAACTCAGAAGAAGTTATTTGTTCTTCTTTGATGCCCATACAGAACATTATATTGTGCTCTAGCAAGCTGCCATGTTTCATTATAGAGATGGCTGTTTTTCATCGGTGAATGATTTCTCATACATTTCATAGGCGTGTGGTGAAAACTGGAAAGCCCATCTCAATACTTATGGACAGAGAGCTCAGAAGGAATGTGAATACTTAGCACCAGTAACTGAATTTCAAGACAGTTTCACAAACAAGCTACCCAGAATTTTGCTGATCTAGGAAAGCTGAAATTCAGCTTGAGGTCAGTGCGTCAAGACTTGTTTGTTCTAAGAACCGCAGCTTATATTCACTCCCATTCACAAACCGTCTCCTTGACCTTGCAAAACATGCAAGTATGGGACCAGTGCTGGCATAGTAACAAGACCAAAGATTAAAACTGAATTGTATTAACCATTAATAATATTTTTTTTCCTCTTTGCAGTAAAAGGATGTTCTGTCTGAATCAGCATACAAGATTTCTAAACTAGACTGAATTTACAGAGAACCTGTAAAATGAGAGGATGGTATTCTGTAAATTAGAAGACTGCACTTATTGTAAGAGACAGTATTTTGGGACTAGCTTTTCCATTTCTTTTACTTAAATATCAAGAATTTTTACTAATTATTATTATATGAGCAAAATAAGGTTTAAACCTAAGATGAAAGAGTACAAAAAAAGTATACATGCCTCCTCATGATAAGCAAAGACCTCTGGGTTTATCTAAAGCAAGAATTTATACTGTTTTAAGGGGTTTTGTATTTTTAAAGCTATACAAGTTCCTTAATGTCGACTGAATACACTGAAATTAACTAACTCTATGCTTTCACAAGTATTATTGTATAGAAAGAGAAATAAGTTGTATTTGTAGAAGTCATTTTTATACCAAAAAAATACATGTCCAATAGGATTTGAATTCTGGTAATTAAAAATATGTATGTCTGATATTGATGCATTATAGTGCTATTGACAAAGCCTGCCTATGTGTGCAGGTTGTTCCTTCTCGCACTGGTTTTCATATATTGGAAACTGGAGAAGCACAGTCAAAGGAAATGGAAGGAGCAGTGCTCATTGCAGAATTCCCTCTGCAGTCATCAGAAATGTATCCTAATTGACTAAACCATGATCATCCAAAACTCACACAGAGACCTTGGAACTGAGTTATCACTTCTCTGTCAGCTGCAGCCCCGCTCAGCATCGCCTGGGCTATTCGTCCCTGAAGTGAATCTGTTGCCTCTACTCTCTTCATTTTTCCTAACACCTATCCAAGCTCTGCAGTTTGAGGGGGTTGCCAGTTGCCTACCATCACAATGCCAGAATAATTGTCTTCCTTCTTCTTATGTTTGACTCCTTCCTGGAGGTAACAGATTTTACAGCTGACTTTATAACTTCTTCACAGGAATCCCTATCCAGTACAGAATTTCCTGATGCCCTGTCCCGTAACAACAGCAGCACTGAGATAAATTACGGTCTCTCCTTCTGAGCACTGTTGACACTAGGCAAGATGGTGGGCCGATGGCACTGCTAGCTCTTAAGGGAGGGCTGAATCCCAAATAGTTGTCTTTTTTTACAGTGTGGATATCTGTTTTGCCTGTGAGCTAGTCACCCTCAGCTCCCTCTACAGCCAAGACAGAGAACTATAGACACTTTTAGAAAATGATTCATTTGAAATCACACTGAAAATCTTTCTGCTGGCTGCCCAGCAAGGACAGCCTCACCAGATCACAAGAGGTATCAGTGTGGTGGATCTTTGGTCAAACAAATCTCACCGCAGCCATCTGGGATATAAAACTTCTGAAGAAAAGCACCTCATTTTGTTCCAATCTACCTAAGTGCCAAAACAGGAACAGTGAATACCACATTATGAGTTTGGTTTGACTCCTTTAAGACTGTTACAATACGCTCACCTAAAATGTTCTTCTAAACACTTGCTAGAGCACAGACAAACTGTTCAGCATCAGGAAGGACATCCCTTATCCTTATACACTTTGACCTTAGAGGTAGTGATCCACAACTTAAAAGCATTCAAACCTAAAAGCCTAAAAAGCAAAAAGAGTGTGGAAGGTGCATCAGCCCTACCAGCAGGGCACAGCCCTACGGCCTTGGACACCGCAGATTGAACTGCTTCAGTCAGGCACCCTCTTGCTATGGCACAGCAGCACCGAATAGCGTGTTGTCATGAAATCCTTCCAAAGCATTCATTTCTGCTCCTCCTGTTTTGAAAAGGACAGCATCAAATGAAAACACAGAACCTCTTATGGTCTCAGACAATACCATAGGTGATATGCCATAGGGCTGCTAGCACGGCATCGATGTGGAGACTTCTTTCATATACTGCAGTTTGAATTCAAGCCCCGTTTAGATGTAGACAAATGTACTCTGCCTGACTTGAAAGCCCCACTTAGAAGGATGCAGCTTTGCACAGAAAGGTAAATAAGTGTTTCAAAATGTGAAATTGGAAGAAGGTGTTAGGTTCAACAGTGTCCCAAACCTACTATTCATGTGGTGATCAAGGACTTTATCCGCTCTCACAGTAATATCAAGTGGACTGTGGTTAAAATCAGCATTTGATCAGAAGGGGAGCTCCACACTCAGCCACAAAGCAGGGGGAAGCATGTAGAGAGGTCAAACCTCCACTGACATTTCTGGGAGACCCAGCTCCTCACAAAAAGCAAGAGGAACAAAGCTGCCGTCTGTCTGTTTATCCTAACTGTAATCATCTTCACATGCTATTTCCCACTTCAGATACTCCTTCCCCCCTTTTTTAGGCTTTCTCTGATAATTAATAATCTCTGATAATTCCTTCCAGGTTCCACTTACATTCTCAGCTCTCCTCTCATCAACTTGTACTGCTTGGATCCCACTGTGCTTTTATGTTTATTTTTACTCCTTTCCCCATATTCTGCCAGGTGGGATTCTAATGAGACCTACCTCAGGCTGAGCTGTTCAGCCTCCTGGTGCAGAGGAACATGCATTTTTCTCCCATCCATGCCCTCACTCCACTTCCCTTACGTTGACCCAGATTTTAGTAGTCAGCTGGGTTGAACCATCATCACTGTGGTAGCTGTTGGTTGTAAAGGCTGAAACCTATGTGGAGCAGGACTTCACTGCACTTGCTGTGGTTCACAGAGGCAGCAAAATTACGATTCATGGCTTAAAATGTACATTAAGGCTTGAGAGAGAAAGAAAGTATAGAAGGAGCTATTGGCAAAGGGCCAAGGCAATGGCCTTTACACACTCCCAAAATGAACAAATTACCTGTGGAGCCCTATCACTGGAAAGCTCCAAATGTCCTAAACTTTCAGTACCCGTAAATGTTTACCCTGTAGTCAACTTAATACATATTGCTATTGCCTATGAGAAATTTTTGCGTAGAACTCATCAATAACAAATACCAAAGTAGTAGGTTTAAGTAGCTCATTCTTATCTCTTCAGCTTACTGCTGCTCTTATTGTAATTTTTCTAAGTATCTTCTCTTAAGAATGGATCCCATACACAGCGATAAAAATCAGATTCATATTTAAATGAATTGTATGTTTTTCATAACATTGATCTCTCATATGTTCCAAAACTATTATTCAACTCAAAGAGGAATATCTGTTTTCCTCTATTTGGGCTATGAACAAAATCACTGACATCAGGAAATGATAATGTGGGTTAGCATTGTGATTTTTGGATAATTACAACTTCTGTCCTTCCAAAAGAAACCATAATGGGCTATCTATCTTCTTCCTAGCAATCTCAGATGCCAAAAAACACCTAAAAATAGTTACCATTGGAAAAGAACAAGAGAAAAAGCAGTGGTACGTTCAGTGGCCTTTCCCACCTTGGACGCTAGCTTAAATCAGACACTGAGTTCATTACCCTGTTGATTTAAGCTAGTCAAATATTTGGCTTATGCATCTTGTCATACAGATGCACAATCCCACACATAGTCCGCACTGTTCAAACTGGGCCCCTTCTTGAGAATTACAATGGACAATCTCCCATCAAGTGCTGCAGCTCAGCAGTTTGCACCTTTTCTCCATACTTGACAAGCTCCTAGGTTTCTTGCCTAAGAAAAAAAACAACTGATGTCTGAGTAAGTTGACAAAACTCATGCTTGCAGAACTCCTGTTTTTTTCGCATGTGCCACTCTTTTCAGCCTGACACAGATGGTCTTTGTATTAATGCTGTATTTCAGGATCTCCTGGAGGTATTTTGAACAAGAGAGGAAAGATGTGTAGAATACGATAGTAAAAGGAAGGCCTGCTAAAGTCATAAATTTATTTGAGGATCTATAGCACAAACGCATGTCTACAACCCAAAATTAATTCTTTAAAGGTCATCAGTAACTATTAGTGTTTTTATTTAAGAAAACAGATGCACGGTGAATAATATTTTGTGTGGATGAGAAGGCAAAAATAAAGGTTGATCACAATCCATATTTTGATCAGTCTGAAGAAACTTCTGCTTGCATTTCAGTCTGTACTTCAGCACACCCACAGAATCAAGAAGGACATCCTGAAAGCTTACACAGATGACTACTTTCCTTAAGCCCCAACCTTGCAATCTTTATCCACAGTGGGACACAAACCTCTGCTTAAGGCTTAACACGTGTGCTCTTCTGAAAAGGAATGTTTTTCTGAGTTAGGGTCACAGATACTATTGTGGCAAGTGCTGCATAAATACCAATGGAAATCTTCAACATTATTACTGTGTCTGGGGCCAGGACAAATGATTAAGGAACCTCTCAGTAACCTTGCACTGGTTTATGATCCATCCTCTCAGCGACTGAGCAATAACAAGAAGGTAATGGCTTTATCTTGCCAGGGAAAGCAGACAAGCAGATTGTGGCTGCATAGCGCAGAGTGATGATTCTCTTAATGCCATTGTATCACAAATATGGCCAAACAGGTTTAAGCTAAGTTCAAACTAAATCTTTCAAAATTAACCTCTCTGGGGGGGAGATTTCATCACAAAGTGAGGGCACTTGGACACGGACAAAGAGTACTGGCAGCATGTCAGGATGTTTTGAACCTTTATGTGAGTGCCGTGCGCTTCATGCAGCAGTAGCAGCTGCATTCAGTTCAAGAGGAGTCATGTAGAAGACAAAGACTTGACACAACCAGAAGTTGAACTGCCCCCATTCCAGTGCTGCCCGAAGGCTATTCTCAGAACTAGGCTCAAACCAGTTTAAATACTCAGTATATGATTCATCACCACATGCAAATACCAAGGAATTTTGCTGCTATGTATGCTACACCTGAAAATAACCTTTTCTTCTGTTATGCATTCCCCAAGGTGTTTTTACAACAATGTTTGAGCTGATTGTTGTTATGGGCTCATCTTGCAGAGACAGAGTGCCTACAGCTCCCTGCTACCCTATGATCATTTAAAAAAAAATAAGCTGATCCTATGGGTATCATTCACCTGAATGAATATGAACTAGTTATCTGAGACGCCTATTATAGTTAATAGGGAAAAATAAGTCCATTGGCTGCACGTTCATTTCACTGCAAAGTCTGTCGAATAAACTGTGCCTCCAAACTGCCTCTTTCTCTCCATTGACAGTAAAGGAGCAGTCAGCAGCTCTGGCCCCAGACAGCTTAAAATGTACATTAAAGCTTGAGAGAGAAAGCCCTCACCAGCTCAGCTGTAGTTCGCTGACCCACTCAACTGAGAGCAGTGAAATGAGATGAAATCCCTTCTCCTTATCCAAAGCACAGGCAATATCTGAGGGACAGCAGTCGATTTTTCTCAGGTACACAAATATAAACATCCAGGAAGAGCAACTGCACCAAGGCCTGAAGGACCTGGGACTGACTGAAGGGCAGCACTGGCAGCTGCCTTGACAGAGGGAAGCACTTCATTCCCTGCCTCAAAGCCATGGGGCAGTTGCCCAGCCGTGCTGTGGCTCGCAGCACACAGACTGCGAGCTGATGTGGCCAGGCAACTGCAAGGGAGTTCCTGCGGAAAAATCTTGTTCTCTCTTGGCTTGAGAATGGGGCAGCTCCTGCCATTGTGAGGCCAACACAAATATCTACATGGTGTCTGAAGGTCTCTTGTTTGACCATTTTCCTGGTGAGGCTGACAAGCTTGTGTGGAGTCATTGCAGTAAGTGGAACTCCTTTTGAGGATTTTCATCATTATTAGTAGTATTTTTAGCATTATTGTGGCTGCTAGGATTATGGGGTCAAGTGCAAACACAAAATAAAGAGATGATCCCTAAGCTGGTGTCTACAACCAAAGCAAGAGACAAGAGAAAACAGAGGAAGGCATTCATCCAAAGGCAGTACCAAGGAAACACAGAAAATATTGCTCAGACTCATGGGCCATGATTTTGAGATATCAGGGGCTCAACCATTGCCAAATTTTATCATAACAAATATTGCCTATAATACAGCCTCTTGTATCCTTGGGGTGTTGCATAACGGTTAATAAAATAGCGAGAGAATCTTCTGCAGCTTGAAAACATCAAGCTTGCAGGAGTGACTTACTGCCTTATCGACAAGCAACTGCATCATCCTGTAAACATCTAGCATGAGGCGTCTAACTCTACCACATGTCTGACATACTAGTTTGCACTAATTTTATCATCACCATTATATTTCATTTTTGAGGAGAGAAAGAACATCTACTTTTCAACAGCTGCAATAAAATCAGAATTTTGATTCTCTGTCTGCTATGAACTTTTGATAGATGAAGTCGCATCTCTGACTGTATCCCCTCTGGAATTGTCTGTGCATTATTAGTGCACAAATAAGTTGTTTTGAATTATAGTGAACATGACCACAGAGAGACAAAACAATGAGATATTTTGATTTCGTACTAATATTGTTCTCTGAAGCAGGTGGGCTTGTCATGGGATTTTTCAGTGACTGTTAAAGGCTTTGCCATCATTATCAGGAGCATGGATGAAGTTTCAGGAGCATGCAGTAATTCATTCCACCTTCAAATGGTGACTAAACAAATACCCAAATCTCTTCTGATACTTAGAAAAAAGTTTAGTCTCTCTCAGTGCACTGCCTTATCCAGACTGAACATTCACTTTATCATCACAGTTACAGCATTAATAACCTGGAGGGACATGTTGCTTATGGTGGGGACAAGTTTAGGTCCTGTGAGGCAGATTTCCAGCTGTCACTTTTTTAAAAGGGTGCTTTCTCCAGTGAGAACTGTATTGAAAGCATACAGCTAGATTGACCAAGTATACAGCAAAAAATACACAATTGGGCTGAATTTCTTCTTTAAGAGGTTGAAAACAGCCTCAACATTCTTTCCCTGAGTATAAAATTAGTAAGGACTGTATTACAGTCAAGAAATCCTAGGGTTGCATCAGACATACAATAGTCAAAGAAGTTGGGGTTTTGGGGCTCAGAGGTGAAGTACCAGGGCAGCACATTTTGTTTTCCAAAACCCGCTCAGAAAACTGATGCCTTGATCTGCCTGCTAATATTTTCAACTGTGCCCACTACTACAGCATTTTCTGCAACTGCATCGAAGGGAAACTCCATCTAAGTCTCACCAGCAAAAATATGCACGTGTCAGACATGCATCGCCTGTCTGTAATGCCCAGACGGCTCCTCCTGCTGTGCCTGCAGAGGAGGAAATGGTACTCTGAGTGGAAAGCCTGAAGGTCACCTCTCTACCCTCATCGGTGCCTGGTTGCCCAGAAAAAACTCAAGGACTGAAGATTAGGCACAGGAAAAAACTTTTACTTCCCCCACCCACAGCCTAGGCAAAAACCCTCCCCTGTCTGCCTCAAGAGTTAAAATGTTGGCCTTGGCCATGCATCCTCTCAAGAAAGGGTGACTGTATGATCTCACTACTTCATCCTTAAGTCCTGCGTGTCATGGCTGCTGAAAGAGAAAACTGCATAGAACCCTGCCCTGTCTGGCGAATTGGCAGAGCACAGAAAGACAGACTGACAGAATCACAGAATGATAGGGGTTGGAAGGGACCTCTGGAGATCATCTAGTCCAACTGCCCTGCCAGAGCAGGGTCACCCAGAGCAGGTTACACAGGAACACATCCAGGCAGGTTTTGAATGTCTCCAGAGACAGAGACTCCATCACCTCTCTGGGCAGCCTGTGCCAGTGCTCTGCCACCCTCAGGGTAAAGAAGTTCCTCCTCATGTTTAGATGGAACTTCCTATGTTCAAGTTTGTGCCCGTTACCTCTTGTCCTGATGTGACAGATATGATACTTGTGGGTTTGGGAGTGATATAAAATGGTAAAACTAATAGTTTGACCCGGTGTTGTGTGAGGGGGCAGGGGGCTGACAGGGAGACATTTATCTGATTCTCACTGATAACAGATGTGATGTTGAGGGCCTCTTTTGCTAAAACCTTCTCAGTACATCATCTGACCAAGACCCGAAACTGGAGGAGAAGCAACTTCTAGACTGCTCCACCTCAGACGCTCAGCGTCCAGACTCCCCTCCTTGGGAGTATGTCTCCTTGGGCTCCAGCCTTACTTCCAGTGAAGACAGGAGACTTAATTATCCATTTCCTAAAATTAGTGGTCAAGGTGATGATAAAACAGCTTCTACTTTAGCTGAAGATTATATGTTTTCACAAGTAAATCATATTAGCTACCCTATGGCTTCAAAAGAACAGCTGTTTTATATTTTGAATGGCCTTTTGAACTAGAACAGATCTTTTATGGTGCTACTGCAAACAAATCAGACTTCTAGCACTTTAGTAGCATGCTTACATTATCAAAATCCTCAGAGACAAGATATTTTGATTGCTGTATCCGTGGTTTGAATGAACCAAAGTATTCAAAGCAAAGAACAGAAAACATCAAAATTGTACAGGATTTTGTGAAAGCTTAAATCTCAGAATATTTATTCTTTTGTGTGTTCAAAGCAATCAGAGACTGATAATATTTTATGAAAATACCTCTCACAACTATATGCTTTTAGCCAGATAGATCTTTACACCAAAATGAGGCAGTTTTTTTCCCAGCCAGCAAATATTTTGAAGATCAACTACAACTCTCATTAAACAAATACTTCTTCCCATAGTCAGGTCTTTCGACTCTCATGGGAAACCTCACAGCAGCTGAAGTGTGATTTTGAAGGTAACAATATTCACTGCACATCATTTTGTTGGCAGTGATGGAAAAGCCAGACGGGCAGATGGAAGAAAAGAGTAGGTCTGCTAGGGTATGGAGTTTCTTCCTGTTCAAGCCTAGTCATCTACATTGAGAGTTTACCTTTAGGTCCCCCCTATGGTGATCACACAAAGTATATTTGCTTGGTTGATGAAAGGACACAGAGGGATTGTCATAAAAGTCCAGGGTGGTAAATCAATTTCCCAGATGCTGCTGGCAGCTTTGGGAGTCTTACAGTACATTTTCTGAGCCTCTACTTGTATGCTTTTTCGTATTGTCTTGCATTGCTGCAATCCGTTCAGTCAGCTGTGATGCTCAGTTTAGAGCAGAGCTAGAAACATTACGTAGCTCTTCATCATACACAATGTTAGGTGTAGTCTAACACTGTGACAGGGCACACACGTCAAAAATAGCATATTATAAGTGTTTACAAAGAGCATGTCCAGACTGTAGCTACTTTCTTTTGATATTTGTCCATTCTTTGGAAGTCACTGGGGTTTGGAAAGTAATTTTGGAATAGCTCAGTAACAGACACCTGAATGAAATCAGTTGACTATGTATTCTTTTAATACTTCCAAATATTTTTTAATGTGGTGGAGGTTCCTTCAGTTAGTGCTTTCGTTGGTTTCTGGGTTTGTCCCAAGACACTTTAAGAAATGTTTTGGAAGTGTGACTAGCCAATTGGAAGGCCAGGTTTCAAAATGTCACTTCACAAAGCAAATCCATTGCCAATACCAAATGAACTTATGTTACCCCAATCACATGCACACATTTTCCTGGAACTGTAATTTTTCTTAAGTAATATTTCCCTAGCAGTGCAGGAAAATATCTTAATGTGGTTTCTGAGTCACATCATTGCTAATTAAAGTGAAAAGTTTTGCCTGTTTGTATGGCACATTCTCTACGTGCAACATGACATATGAGAGAGTAACACGATGCGGCTTTTTTGCAATTCAACCCGACTCAAACAGAATTCCCTCCCCAACGGCACACAAATAGTGACCATGCTGCCGTCGGTGACAATGAATTCTCAGAACTAACCCAGCATGCTTCCCATCTGAAAGCATGGCTCAGACAAAGCCATCCTGACATCCTCATAATAAGGAGAGTGGTCACTCCTTTCCAAACCCATGTGGCGCCCACATTGGATTGCCAAATCCCGTGTGCCTAACTGCACGTCCCTTGCACTCAGTATGACTCTGCCGAAGCGGCAAGGACCCTAGATGGCGTTCTACCACTAGCTGAGTGGTCACACATTTTAAATCCCATTTGGGGGAAAATAGAAAAAATATCCAGCACCCTCCAGGAAGCTGAATTTTTCTTAATGCCAGCAAACTAAAATACCCCACTCAATTGTTCTGCTATTCACTGATCCAGAAGCCCATATATAGCTCTTTCACAAGGACATCAAAAAAAGAGCAAATTCTGCTTGGTCTTCCCGTGGGCACATGGGATTTCTGCAGCTGTACTGGGGGCACATAGCATATTGTCCACGTTCCCCAAATCCCAACAAGGATTATGAAGATTTCCAAAATGTGCTGGGGAGGTAGGGAGCAGGGGCAGAAGTAGGTAAGGGATTGGCACATAGTGGGAGGAAAGAGGAATTCCTAAGGAATAAGGGTTTATTTAGGAAAGGTATCACATCGAGTTTACTTCCCTGCAGCAAAATGTCTTGAGTCATTTCCACCACCACCCCCTCCCCCGCCCAGCAAAGCCTGGGACTACATCTCAAAGCCAAGCCCAAGAAACAGCAATGGGCAGTTTTGCAACTGGACTTACTTGTCCTGAGAGAAAGGTCTAAAAGGAACACACATCTCAGTCAGGTAGTGATAACTCTAAAAACTGCTCTACAAAGTTTTAAATGGGAATAAGAACAAAAGAGTTATCACCTACAACAACTTTACCTTACTTATTTTTCCCAAATAATGATATGGTGTCCACAGGAGATAAGACACAAGCAAACCTTACTAGTCTGGAGTAGGGACAGCAGCGATCAGAACAAAATTTGCAGGCACAACAGCAGAGATCTCACAAGCCAGAGTTTGCACCAGTTTTGTTTTTTTTTTTTTTCCATTTTCAAGCAGGCTATTTATCTGTTTGCCTCCTGTGGGAGCTTCCATCAGTACCACCACAAGTAAATGCCTGGGAGGGAGAAAGCACAAGTAGGCTACATAAGGCAGAAACAAGCAACACTCACGGAGCCTGAGCTGATTGCTTGTTTTGGTTGCCTTGTGACCACAAATTAACAGAAAGTTGCTCCACTGCCCTCTGAGCCTGCCTTCCTGCCTTTGGTTTCACAGCGTTTCAGATGTGAGCCACGACTGATGTCAAAGTTTAATTAGCGCTGTCTTCATTTCAAACAGCTGACTAATAGAATGAGTTTCTCAAAAGCTGCATCTCATTAATCTGAACAGCCCGATGTACTTTTCAGAGCTCTGCTCTATACTCAGACATTAGAGTCCTAGCTGGGATGGACTGGACTGGAACAGCAGCTGGGAGAGATCTTTTTGCTATTTCTCACGAGCAAGAACTGCTCTTGATAAAGTAGCAGTGTGTTAGTAGTTTCCTTTCCAAATTGATAAGAGCCAAGGACGGATGCCGTGTGGCATAGCAACAATACAGGATTGTTCTCTTATCTTTCACTGTACCTTGTCAAGGCAATAGCAGATAAGTCAGAACAAATTGGCTTTCCCCACAACCTCCCTGATAGCTTCCCACCCCTGAAGGAGAAGCACAGACATTCTTTTCTGCAGGAACACGGCAAGTACATTTTCACACGTTTTTGGCTCATTGAGCCTATCAGAGATAGTAATCACAGAGAATCAAAAGCAGCAGTGACAAAACTGGGATAATAAAACACTTCTGAAAAACCACTATTTCATAATATTTATTTAAAATAGTTTGCTAACTTTGAAAGGAAGCTGGATGTGAGGATGAAGAGCCTGGTTTAAACAGAGGAATTGTTTCCAACAGCCTTTAGGGTTGCTTTTTCTATCTGTTGAGCAGTTTACTGTACTTCCAGGAGTTGCCTTTGAGGAAGATAACCCAGGAGATGGAAGATTTGTTAGAATCTCTCTTTTCTAGAAACTGAGCAACAATTTGCAAGCAGTTATTAGAGAGCTGTGTCGATCTATCTCAAAAACAGTGTCAGCCGTAATTTCAGAGCTTATGTCCAGCTCTGCTGCTCAGGTTTCTTTGCAGAGCTCTGTCTGTTTTGTCTGTACAGACAGACAGAGTGCAGCTGGCTCTAGGAAGGGAGAGATGCAAAGAGCTTCCCTATTCCTTCTGCTCACGGAATGATGGCTCTCTGGTATTTCCAAAGATACCAAATTCCAAAGCATTATCCACCTAGGTGGTCCAGGGACCGAGGATGATGGCGAAGTGCTGTTTCACACTCACCAGCAGACAGTGACTATGCACCAGCTGGTTTTGGAAGGTGGCTTCCACCTCTGTCCAGCTCACAGTGGCAATACGAGACTGTTGAATCTAAGATCTGTTACAGCAAAAATGCCCACTCGAGGCTGCATTGATGTTTAGTGCAGAAGTAAAAAAGGTTTAGCTGTGGTAAAGGAGTGCACGTAACAGAGAGCAGCCATGTTTACCTCCAGGGCTAAGCACAACTAACCCCTCGGTCTTCTGATCAGAAAGCAGATTTCTACTTCAGTGATACTCTTCAGGCCTATCAGCTGTGTGTTTCTCTCTAATGAACAAGAGGAGGGTTCACCACGGGGAGAAGACCTCTGCAAAAAAGAAAAGGCTGTGATTCTGTTATAACTTGGGCATTAGCAGTTGTCCCTTTCTCTTGCCTTCCCCCTAGCACTTTATTAATAACGTAAGGGGCAGAATAGGGCAGGGAGCAATGAGACTCAAATTCTCAGAGATCAAGACCTTGCAGCCTCATTAGAGAGGTGGTTTTAGTGTTGGAAGGCAGAAGGAGCTCTGACAGATCATTGGCTTTTCTTGGCAAAAAATTTGCCTCTGCTCTGATGAATATAGGACATAGCTTTTTGCATCTAATTTTAAAATTCTGGAAAAAGTAGCCTATGTCTGTCATTGCTCTATGAGAGGAAAAATGTGTGGGGGAGAGACAGGAAAAGAGACGGCAAAGTTTGCGGTTTCCTAGTTGAGGGGTTCCAAAATGTAAGAGACTGTCAGGACAAAACTTCAGCGAGAATTTTTAAAGCATTTCCTGATGAAAAAAAATAATTAAAAATAATAATGCTCAGCCTTCAGAATACCTAAGCAGAAATCTAATTGTTCAGTGAGGACCTCGTATGTCAGGCTGGCATCCTGAACCAAGCAACTGGTGTGCGAGGCAGAGGGCTTTCTGCCAGCCCTGACGTGGGTTCAGCTGAGGAGCCCAGCCTGACACCTGCATGGCTGCGCTGTCCCAGTCCGGGGCTGCCCACCGCTTCCCATCATGAGACTGTTTTCCAGTTGTTTATAACACTGCCAGACGTTAGATATTCAGGCTGAAACTTTCCACACCAGATGTCTGTCTCAAAACGATTTTAATAATTTTTTGCTTTCTCTGTCAAAATGGCTTGACCGCAGTTGAGGATGAAGCTCCTTCTTTATCTGTGCAAAAACATTTTCTGGCAATCTTATTTTTGTAAATGTCTGGTGTTTCCCTACTGTGAATCACAGATGTGAAGTTTTGACACCTGAGGAACCTTGATTGGCCTGGATGTGTCTACTGCTGTCTCTGCAAAAATCCACCCAAAAGTCAAAACCTCTGAGAGCAACAGCAGAGACCTGCCAGAGTTTAGCAGCTAGACGCTCAGCAGATGGGTCTTGTGCTCACCCCACTCTATTCGGGAGTGCAGCAGGACATGGGTGCAGGACACCACAGGTTCAGTCCATGGGGCTGTGAGCAGGCCACAGGGGTTGGGCAACCAGGGAAGGGAAGCTGCCAGTTCTGCCTGTGGAAGGGGAAGGAGATGAACACAAACCACCTGTTTGAGGAGACTGAGAGCATCCAGGGAGACCAGAACTAGAAACTGGGGTCAGGAAAAGGAAAGCCAGGAAGTCCTTACCACAGGGACAAAACAAGAAGCTAGGGATGGAGGAGGGAAGGGGGGGATCATGGTCAGACATAATTGGAAAGCAAAAGAGTCCGGTAGTGCTGTCACTGAGAAACTGGGACAGACCTCCTGAGGGTCTGAGAGAGAAGCAGGACATCCCCACCATCCCCATGGTGTATTTAAGGGTTGGGAAAAGCCAAACATAATGGAGATACTTGCTGCAAGGATCACAGCAACTTGTACATAAGCTTTTTAATATTCACGGCATTAATTAGGATATTTGTGGGAGGGGGATAAGAGAATATGTAAATCCTTAGCCCCCCAAAACTCTATCAAATGATACCACACTGACACCACTTGATGGTTTAAACCATCAATGGGTTTAAAACTTGAGGTGTCCTTGGCAGAGCTCAGTTACTTGAACTCATATAATGGGGCAAGAGCAGGTTGCTGGTGGTTAACCCTTCTTGGGTCTCACTAATTGCACATTACCTGCATCCTGACCTTGAGGTTTTTATCCAATGGCAATATTGCCATTGATCTTAAAGAACTTTAAAAAAATAAGGTATGATAGGTGAATGCAATACATCATTTCTGCAAATTCAATTTGAGGTGCAATCGGTACCATTAAACACTGTCATATGAACAATTTTTTGTGGGGTATATCACATACATACACACACAAAAGCCCACATGTCATACATACTAAAACAACCCAGAAATCTAATATAATATGTAAAATATTAAAGGAAAAGTAATCCACAGCTTAGACAAAAATCTCTGCCTACACAGAAAGAGCCAGAACAAGTGGAAAACCGGTCTTTTCCTTGGGGCAATCAGTGGCCAATGCATGTGAAAGACAGACCTTTTAGTGTGATCTACACGATACCTTCAGGATAATCTTGGAAACTAACAGCAATTTGTTGTTATATACAATACTCTGTGGCTAGGCTGGCTTCTTGAGAGTGGTAGCCAAATTACAATCAAAACAATTACAGATGTACATATGTTGAGTGGACAAAGCTATCACAGTGAATAATCTATAAACCAGCTTAAATTAGCAAGAAGAGCTCTTGCATTTATTCTAGGCAAAGTGGATAATATGGTTTCAAAATTTAATTAAAAGACTAACTAGCGGTTTACTACTATGCTGAATAAACTTGTGTCCCACGTGAGGACAGAATTATCATCACTGCCAATTATACAATGGTTAGTATTCTGTACTAGAAAGCACTTTCTGATTTAAACTGATTCCTACATGTAAGAAACCAGCGATTTGTCATGCAGTTCATAAAGGGAATGTATACAGGACTGATTACTCCGATCCTAATGCCTTCAAAGCACCGATTGCTGAGGTTGTAAATTAAAAGGCTTGTGAATGGTGAGCAGGCAAAGGGGTAAGTCATTAGTCATCCTGAGGCAGACATCGCTCACCGCTGCTAACTTCTTGTGCTGGCAACAGCAGTCTGCAATTAAGCACAGAACTTAGCATTTCTTTTCTAAAACACGGGTCAACATGCAGTGCAGTTCACAGACTAGTGTGTGGTCATCTCTTGCAAGCAGGAGGTTTTCTGAACTGAAAACAAAAGTATTAGCTTGTTTTGCTCTGTTAGTGAAAAACAAATAGTTTGTTCTGGACCACACACCGAATTAATCATTTTTGGACACACTGCACATGTAGAAACTTGTTCCAGTTTTTGTTCTGATTTTTCAAAATGATTGTCCTGGATGTTCTCACATTGTCGCAGAAAGTCAAATCTGAAAAATCCTACTCTCAAGGTGAGGTTTCAGCTTAAATTTTGTTGCATGTATTACATTCAGAAGAAAGGTTAGTTCCCAGGCAATGTGCTCTATTATTACTAGTTGCTGCTTATTTTAAAGTCTTGGATAACATCTCCTAATAAAACAGAAGAAAAACATTTCCCTGATTTCTGGCAAACAAGTGAACACGTGTTCTTAGAGGAAAATTTTCAGTACCAGGACACTAATTCCTGCAATTCTAAATACCTGAAATTAAAAAGTGTATTCAAAAGTATTCCAAATGCTCTGGCTTGCATTTTTGTTTAGATTTTGCTTTTATTTTGTATGACTGACACTAGAAGTTTAACTTAAGAACCAAGTATACAACAAGTACTTAATAATAACTAGTAAAAAGACATAAAATATTAAACAGCAAATATGGATTTAACTTCTTTATAGATTGTCCTTTCCTCTATGGCCGCTAAACATCTGTGCAACTAAACCATCACAAAATAAATCCAAAGAGCAAAACAGCAAAAAGATCTCCACCTTGCACATTAAATGTATGTAAGTCTGGCAATTCGAATCATTAAGAATGACAGTAAATAAAGATCACCTACCTTCACAGATCCATTCTCATAGTCAGATCCTTGCAGCAGATGTAGAAAAGAAACTATGAAAATATTCACAGTTGCCCACGGTTTGTACATTCTGATGTTTAAAATCCGCAGGTTACTACGCAGTCATCATCATACAGCTAGAGGCATCTGTTTCGAAATGCATTTCTCTATCAGCAATACAGAAAATAAAAGCTTCCAGAATTTCTCTTATAAACTCACAAAGAATTCCAACATATGAGAGTAAATATCTGGCTCTTTACTGCTCAAAACAATTGTAAGTTCATCTAGAGAATGTAATTTCTTAGAGCAGATTTTAGATACACTTGAAAGAAAATCATGCTAGTGATTTAAATAGATATGTATCTGTATATATACACATACACGCTCACAAATGATCAGGTATGGATTCCAGTTAATGAAGTTAATATATCTTCCATCAAGACATAAAGAGGCATTCAAAATCCATCTGTGGTCCAGAAAATATAAGAAATCTGCTCTATTCTGTGCTCCGTGTTACAGCAGCCTTTTAAGATGGTAGTGTAATGGCCAATGTTTTGAGCTCGAGAGCTGTAATCCAACTCTGTATTAAAACTTTTTTCACAACCTTCATGGAAGCTTGCAGAAGCATGTGTCTTAAATCTGATACAGACTTTGGCAGTAACACAGTCAAATTTTGGCTCTAATCCCATTTTGTCCCTACCAATAGCATAGCAGTTTTTAAACTAACTGATGCAATCTAGACTCCCATTATTTTAAAGAAGATTACCTGAAACATGAAACTTCAGCACACGTTCTTACACAGCACACATATTTTAAGTTACTTCTTTAAAAAAAAAAAAAAAAAAAAGAGAGGGAGGGAAAGGAAACGAGAAAGACTGACTTTCTTTATTGTGTTCTATCTTCTGTGGCATAGGATTTTATGAATAGTTTTTAAAAAGGAAAGTTAAAAACTATGTTTGACAACAGGCAGGTTTTTTTTAATGAAAACTCATGAAGCTACAGATATAAAAGGAAAAATCTCTTTTTATTGCAGCAAAACACAATCATTATTTCTGCCCCAAGGTATGCACGCATTCTCACTGTATATTTCCACTGTTTAAAACCAAAATGAAGATCTAACATTTAAAATTTAAATATAGACAAAGGCTCTGACAATTACGCATGTTAAATTGATATTGCTGTACTCATATAATGTCTTCAGGAGAGTAGTTCCACTCTCACATGGCTTAGGGTTTGCAGAATCAGACTCTACAATTGTTAAAATAACACAGTCACGTACCTAATATTTCAGAGCACTGGTTTCCTACCTCTGACGTCCAAGCAGTAGCTCTCTTAAATACAAGTCACGCTTCTGTAACTATCATTAGCTTGCATAATTTCTTCTTAAGTATTCATCACAAACGGACATTGGAGAGAAAATTATTAGAATCCAGTCTTTCCAGCTGTTGTCAGTTAACTGAGTCATCATATTTTAAAAGCATATATGTAACTGTATTATTTTTTAGCTTTGTCTTTTGCCACTTGTTTTGTGAAAGCAATCTATTTCCCATTTTTTTGGCTTCATCTCCCACCCAGCCCACACTGGTTCGTAGGACAGCAGGAATTTCACCTCTTTGAACTGGGTGTGAAAAAGCTTCTCTCTCCGTGTACCTGCTTCCCTCCCCCCGAACCCAGGCTGCCAGCGATATTCACAGTTTCACAGGCCCCAGGCTATAAGGGACATTCTGTGTCCATACTGTAGTTTACCATTAAAATACTCTATTTCATCCATCATTTTAAACTAACATATAATCTAATGCTTATGTGCAGTCACCTTGACCTCATTTAATATCTCCATTTCCCTCCTGATACTAATACCCATCTCCTTGCAGGAGCTGAAAGCCTGCTAAAATAAATGAATATGCCTTAGCCTCGGGTGCACTGCTTCAGCACAAGGGATCAAACAAAAAATAACCACTATATTCTCAGGACTGGAGGGTAATGACTTTCTATTGACCTGTAGTCAATTGGAGAGAGTACCCGGCCATCCACGTCTCTCATTTATGGGATTATTATTTGAAACACAGACCCAAATTCCCAAAACAGGCAAGAAGCAATACATGCCCTCATGCCCTAAAGCCTGGTGAGCGGGACACTTGTACAGCCTGTCTCCAGCACAGTTCAGGGATGAGCTGCTCTGCTCCCCTGGCAGGGCTGGTGCAGAATTTCACCAGCCGCAGCAGGCACCTGGAGCAAGCCTTCCCTCCGGCCCTCAGCCAGACGGCTTCTGTCCTTCTCACAGGCGCCACCTCTCCACTTCATAAGTTGGCAGAAGCAAGGAAGGGAAAGCCCAGGAGCAGCACTGAGGTTTTTAAATACCAGCTACGGAATTTCTCCCGTCAGGTCACCGAGTGTTTAACTGCTTACACAAAGCAAAACAGCTTCAGTGGGGAGAGTGAAAAGCACCTGCGGTGGTATGTTCTGCAAATCAGCAAAGAACATTTCTGAGAACAAGAGCATGCCTCAGGTTTCTGCTCTTAATCAAGAAGGAAAGCGATTCACACCCAAGGGGTCTCACATCCTCAGCCTGACCGTGAGGGTGGTGATTGCCTTTCTGCCCTTGCAAGACCCACAAGCTGTACTTAAAGGACTCTTAGCAATCCAGCACTAGAAAATCAAGAAAGCTGGTTGTTTTGGAAATGTTGGAGGGAAACACCTCAGTAATATTTTGTGTGTGTTTTAATTCATCATTGTTACTTACCAAATTCAATTCTGAATTACAAATACATTTGGAAAGACCAAACTTGCATGTTTCTCAAAACAAACTGTTCATCAGAAAATTTTACCCACCTCTGGCTTCAGTGGGCTTTTTGGCAGGAAGACTGAACTGACCCTCAGGCACCAAATCAAACTCCTGTACAAGACCAAGTTAGATGCTGCAGGCAGAAGACAAAAAATACCTAGTCTCTTCCTTAGGACTCAGACACAAAGACTAGCAAAGAAGGAAAAAAACCCTTCTGGTAACTGCAGAGGACTTTAAATTTAGCTCAAAGTTGTTAGTGAAAGCAAAGGCAAAGCAAGAGAAATCAGTTGATAGGCCAGCACACCAACTCTGATGATGGATTTTTGGGAAACAGCTTTTTCCCCACCTGCACCACTGTCCCCATCCCTTTCCCTATTGCTCTTGTCTCTCTCCTCCAATTCAGGATACGAATCAGTGCTCCCTCTAGCAGCATCTCAGCCCTGCTCCTCACACAGCTTTGTTACCATTTTCCCCGCCTATTGCTGCATGGACAACAATTTAAATACTTTTGTGTTGGAGCTCAAAACTCAGAAGTATGTTGAGATTATATTGCAGGCTGCCCGCAACAGCAGCGAACAGACTTGTTCTCTGACCAGACACATCCTAGGTCTATGCCCTGTGTTTTCACTTAATATATGAACACAAGTTAACAATACTTACATTCTAATCTCAGTTTGCTATGGTAGAACCACCGTCTCAGTTCTGTGCATGGCTCAGATTTGCATTTCATTTAAAATCTAGCACTGTATAAAAAAGTACTTAAATAAAATTAATGTCACTATTTACATGACTGTACTTTTGTAACTGAATAAACAGCTCCACTGACATCAACAAGACTAAATATTGTTTAATTAACTGAGAATTCAAACATTTATATCACCTTTGGGTGAGCAGCTAATAGATTAATAGTGTGGCAATGAGTCAGCTCTTGGAAAAAAAGCTTAAAAATTTAATTTCGTTAAGTCTATTTCAAATATTGGTCAACACTGATGTCTCAAATGGGTGAACAATACAGATGAAAAGAAGTTTAAATCTGTTTATCTGCAAACATTATGTATAATTTATTAAAAATATTTTAAGCATATGAGTCTTTATTCCAAAGTAACAGTCTCACATACATTGCACAGAAACCCTGATTCACCGATTCCCATACTCTGTTTTTGTGATGGAAGAGAACATATAAAAGACCCAGAACTTGGCAGATATTCCAAAGAACAGATTAATCATACTTTCTTGGTATCTTCCACTATTGTTTAAGATACAGAATATGAAGACCAAGTGCAGTTTATTTACCAGAACTGCTTACCATGGCACATTGCAGGTTCTGTACTTGGGCTTCACAGCAACCAAAGAGAAAAAAGGCCAGTACGGTTGACTAGAACTCAAAAAATAGCACCATATTAAGCTTACGCATTTCTTGCATGCATCCACGCCCAGGGGACAGAAGAATTTCTTGACAACACTGAACAACTCATGTTCTTCAAGCTGAAATTCTTTCAGGTGAGGCACTAAATTCTGTCAGCTATCTGAAAATAACTTAGACCCACAGATAGGTTCAGACTAGTGTCCCTATTTGCCAGACAAAACTGAAACAGAAACACCTCAAACAAAACCCATCTTCATTTGGAGAAATGTAACAAAACACACAAGGAAGATATTTCAGGCCTTTTAACACAAGAGTAAGCCATAGATCAATAGGACTACTCAGATCACGGAAGGTTTGTGGGGACGTGTCCTAAATAAACTCCAATTAAATTGGTCGTTCTCAGATTGCAAAGTTAAAATTGGAGATCAATAAAGGCAGTTCATTGCCTTTACTTCAAATAAAGTATTATTTTACCAGATACTTCGCACTTGAGAACTCGGCACAATTTCAAGTTTCAGCATGGCACAATGTTCAGGGAAATAACATAATTCCCATGAAGGTCATTAAGTAAGTATTTGTAAGATGATTCTATGAGCAGATCTGTACATTCCCTCTAAGCAATCCACACACAGAGGAACCTTTGTTTTCTTGAAAATTACATAGAAAAAGAAAAATTGTGTCAATTATCTCAAATATTGCAAACAAGAATCTAACAGATTTAGTAAGACACTTATGACACACCAGTTATATAGCAATTAGAGGTCACTCAGTACATATTATTAAATTAATTATCAATTAATTATTAAATTAAAATGTTTTTTGTAAAATAAAGCAATGTTTAGTATCATGGCTACTGGCGCCAGAAATTTCTGCCGAATAGCAGCATGCTTGCAACATCACACTAAGTACTAAGCTGTAGTGGTAAAATTTAGAAAAATACGCAAAATCCAACCTGCAGAGTCTCGGATTCAGGGCACGAGAAGACTCTGCCGAAACTGTGCAAGGGAGTGATGGGGGCAGCACTGACCAGCCACCTCCACAGCCAGCCCTCGTGCTAGGCAGACTGCTGCTTTGTCTCATAAGATTACACTTTAGCCACCCTTAAATTAGATAGCCTAATTGTCTACTTGCTGCAGCAAACCTGGAGCTCAGTGCGGGCTGAAAAACCTGCCTGAGAAGCGGGCCGACCCGACTGGGTGCTGTGCCCCTGCTGCGCTCCAGGCTGCAGTGGCTAAACTGCTATCCGTACCCAATCTAGCTAGCTGAAGGTTCACTCGGGAATGTCTACACAAGCTACAAACACACCCTTGGCTGAAGGGCAGGCATACTCTCAGCTCTAGCAAATACCAACCACGACATCCACCGGTTCCAGTTCTCAGCCACGCCACGCCGCGGCCCAGCTTAGGGGAGGGACCCTGGTGTTAATGGCATGCAGCAGGAGGAGCGCCATCAGCAAAAGGCAGATAAAAATCACAAACAAACATTTTTTGGTTGAACTTTTTGCGCGATGAACGCACCTCTGAATTGCTCTGTCTTTGAAAGGCTCTGCCCCAACCTCATGAAGAGCACAGCTGCCTTGCTACCCTTCTCTAGTTCACATTTGTAATACCCAGCGCCTGGAAAGATGGAAAATCACTGTGGGAATGGCTGCTGTGCTGAGAGACAGCTTTAGCGAGCCCAAGTATGAAGAAATCGGTGTTTCTTTGGGTCAGTGCTTTGATTGTGTCTGTTTGTGTAACTCCACCTTCTAAGGAGCCTAACCTACACGGCCCCTGATCCAGAGAGCGAGACCTCTCTCTGGATTCCTGTAATTCATATTTATCTACAACAATGGGAGCTCTGTGTCTGCTTGTCTTCACATCCATCTGTGTTTACATAGCCGTTAATGAGGGCACAACTGGAACGATAATCAAACTTTAATTACAGGGGCATGTAATAGCATTCACAAGCCTTTATTTCGCTTGTGACTTTTATAAGTCCTCACTTCTTCTTACAGAGAAATGAGGCAAGCTAAACCAAAAGATAAAAGAGGTCTCAAGGTTAAGGAGAAGAAAGGGCAAGAAAAAAGGGGGGAGGGAGGGGAGATGAGAAGAAGGAGAGAGGAGGAGGGAGCGAGGGAGCTCTGACCAGGGAGCAGATGCCATCCTCCACACCTATTACTGTAGCAAGGGACTTGCCTCCAGTCTGTGAAACACTGGCTGGCTGGTGGTCAGGTATGTCTGAGGGCTACTGCCTTTTCAGGTCAGATGTCTGAAACGGCTCACAAAGCCAAGGAAGGAAGCAGATACCAGGAGGATGGATTCAACGTCAACAGTTCAATGTCTAATTCAATCTGGCACCATCCTCTGATACTTTACAGTAAGAAAGGGAGGTATAACTGCAAAGCACGGTGAGTATCCAAACAGCCAAATCCTGAATGGGTTGCGAGCAAAACAGATGAATTCGTGGGTGCTTATGAAGAAGAAAATGATAATAGGTTCTCATTTTCTCCAGTACACGTGGCACTGTTGCTAAATCACCCTGGGACTTAAGGGTATGCACAGCTTGCACCAACTTGCATAACTGAATAGACATTTGTTGTATTATGCACATCAAGCCTAGAGAAAACAGTCACTGTTGCATTCTCAGAGGTCAAAGAGCAAATATATGTTACAGGGCTGGTCAGTTAAAGCTGAATTCATGCAAGGATATTTTCTGAAGCAGTCTTTACCACAGGATCACCTTCAAGTGCTCCCAGAGAGCTTCACCCAACTCATCATGACTCTTCTTTGAGGTAGGCAGGCTTTGTGATAGAAGTGAAAAATGCAAGATTAGTTTCACCTTTGCACTTCAGACACCAGGCTAGATTTCGTCAACGTAAACAGCCGGTGGAACTGTAGGCATGACTTAGTCTAGCATAACAGCACCACAGAAAAAAAAATTAGTCTCACAACCAAATATATTTACCTAAAATGTAAATTAGCCTTTGGCATTTTTCTGGACGTTTTAATCATATCCAGTCTACTCAAAAAAGTTGTTAGTTAAAAGTAATAGAGAATACCTCAAGTTCAAGCACCTGGCCAAGTTCCAGGGCTCAGATGTTTCTTGCTTCCTAGTTCTGATGTCCTGTTAGGGAGATAAGGCCTTGAAATAAGCAGAAACAAACCCCTGGGAACACTTTCTGTGCCCAAGTCCCAGACTCTTGACCCAGTGGGTATGGGCAGAGTATACTGTGAAAACATCCTGCCCCTCAAGGCTAGCCAGGAACTCCAAGGCCAAGCCAGAAACACAAGATAGCTTAAAGACACCTGTATTCACCCTCCCTGCCTCTCCCTGTCTTCATTGAAAACAAAGCAGCATTTTTCAGGAACTTTCAGCAGTAAAAATTCCTTGGAACAACTGCCTTCACCCAGCATTTCTCCTGAACTGAGTCCCCCCACTCCCCGTACAGACATTTTCACAAATAAAGGCAACTAACAGATCAGAGAAAACAGGCAGAGAAGTAGAAGCAAAGAGGTCCAGAGAGAGCAAATTTTGATACAAGTCCTAAGCAAACTGAAATCACATTGTGGGAGGCATGCCAGCAAGAGAGTGACAATAAAAGGGTTTATACATTTATTTTCTACAGGTGATTTCCTTGCTTACTTCTGTAGCACACCGAAGCAACACCCTTGGAGCAATATATGCATATATAACAGATGGTCTGAGAACAAGTACAAGGTCCAGCATAATTGACCAGGAAGCGAACACCCTGAGAGTATACACACAGTGGTTTACAATGACAGCAAAGCCCCGAAAGCCAATTTCAGGACTTATACCTATTTGAGGACACTTTAGAGTAACAACTGAGTAATCTGAAAATAAAACCTATCTGGTGAATTTTAAAGTTTGGGGATGAAATGTTTATTATTTACGTTTGGTTTCACTGGTTTAACGTTCACAAACACTAGGCTGATAAAAGGGTAAATCATCTCCCTGACATCAGCAGGGGAGAATTAATGATCTCTCTCTTGAGGATGTTTAGAGAAGTAAATGTATACTGTAAAGTATGTATATCACAAAGTTCATCTCTAGCTCTAATACGATGATTTTTTTCACACTTAAAACACCAAAGCACTTCTGTGCTTTTCCAAGAAATCCATGTTTCCTGTCTCTATTACATCCTATTGCAATCAATAATGTATAAACATAAACACAGTCTGTCAACCTCACCCTGCACTTCCTGTTGAAAACAAAATAAAAGATGGCCTGGCCAACTGGCTTTTGTAAAGAGTTTTCATCCCCAGGTTGATAGCGCTACTCCAGCTCTGTCTGCCTGCATACCAAGAACAAACGAACACTTCAGATCCATCATCATCTGGTCAGTCACCTAATTGAAATGATCTACTTATCTCTAATGCCCATCCACTGTCGACATCAGGGTTCAGAAGACCAGGTGCCGTCAAGGCTTCTCAAAGGACAGAAGGAGTCCTGAAGCAGCTCAGAGAGTGCCCTGGCATTCATTCATCTCTGAGCCTGCTGGTCTCACACCAGCTGGTCTCACACCATAACCTATTTTTTTATGCCTGCTGTTCCCCACATCTGCTCACAAGTGTAAGATTCTTCAACTGTGTTCAGATAACACAGAAAGCCTGATGGATCACCCACCAGTCACAGTGGTGTAGAGCACTTGGCCATATAAACCACAAGGTCTTACACAGGGTATTTTGTAATGTCACAAGAGCTCTGAGACACCTTGTCATCCATCTGGGAATTACTCTGTTGGTGGTATTTGATGAATACACCATTAACTCACGCCTCTAGCACTGCCTTTTGGCTAGGCTAGTCATAAAATCCTCTAGGCTAAGGAAGGCAGTGAGGGAACGGCAAGCAAATCTGTGCCATTTAAAAGAAAAGAGAGAAGACAAGAACCAAGTGAAATAATGAGATAATCCTTAAGTTCATATCAACTGCTAGGTTAACCTTTAAATGAAGTGGAGAAATTTGATAGAAGAATTTATAATATAAAAAGTGAACAATATGTCAATTCTGAAATAGAATATGCCAACTAAAAATAAGAAATTAAAGAAGAGCAAAGAAAACAGGCAGACATGAGTCCAAAGGAAATTAAACCTTAATTAACAAAAAAAGTTCTGGGAATATATCACAGCTGTGACAGGTTAGAAAACAGTAGTTAACTTAATATCAGATTTTCAACCAGTTTTAAAACACTGCAAAAAATACATGATCTGTACCTAAATCTTCAACTCTTGCTCTTGTGATGCCTTCACTTTGACAGAAAGCTCTTCAGAAATAAGATCAGTCCCTATCTGACAGGTACTAAATCTTAAAGAGCTGGAGATGTAGTAAAATGTTCTCAGGTTTTCAAAAAATATTTATCAATGCTCCATAAAAGACACAAAGAAGCAGGTTTTAACCCAATAAGCAGTTTTTAATCAATGTCTTTCAGTATTGACAGGGAACTGAGGATACCTCTAGACTGTTAAATATAAAAGAGACAGTCAGAGAGTTTTGAGTATTGGATGTCTGCCACTTCCACCCTAATTCAGTTACCTTGCTCCCTGGCCCTGTTTTGGACCACTCTGGTTAGCTCACTCCAAGGCAACACCCAGGGATGGTTCTGGCGAGAGTTCATTCCAGAGATCTCTTTATCAATGAACAAGACTGTAGCAAGGGGATTCCCTGATTCCCCCCACACGGAGCCATATGGTAGTCTTCAAGCAGGCTTTGCAGCTTCCAACATGCACAAGTGTTTTCCTGTCATGCCCTGAGGCATGGTAGGTACATAATTATGATCTAATAATTAAGTCATTAAGGCTAATGATGTTTAAAAAGTCATAAAAAGGGATAATTATGACTTAAAGCCACAGGAACATCACACGGAGCTTAGAGGAGATGTCTGGCAGATTCAGCCAACCTGTTCATAAATACAAGCCTGGCAGGTTGACCTGAAGCAATCTGGACTTAAGTGTCTTGACCACAGGGAGAGAGCCTGTCCTTCTTTTATTCAACATTATAATCCAGTGGACTACCTGAGGCTTAGAAAATGTATGCTATTAGGAAAGTTTGGTGCAGATCTGCATCTTCTATGACCTTTGATGCAAGGAACATTGACTTTCCTGGTTTTAATTGTCTTCTGCTTATGAGGGACCAAAGCAAATACAGTAAACACATAATTACTTATAAATCTTTCTGCCAAACTGGACTCCACATTAAGAATATTTCTCCGGCATGCATACCGCCGCAGCCACCATTGTTCTAAATACAATAAAGAGCACTCAGCAGAAGAGGAAGCAGAACACGGCGAAAGAGCAGATGAGACAGATGGAGGATGAGAGGATTCCAACATGATGTAGGTTCATCAGGACTCATAGTGACTTAGGATGTCTACTTTACTTCCCCAAAGACACAATCTGTCTTCATATTACAGTCTCACCAGATGATCCCCAAGGCTGGAAAGGTAGGCAGTACACAAGACAAATTCATCTGGAGAATAGTTATCATATTAAGTGAAACTACAGGTCTACTATTGTTGTCCTGTTGTCCTATTTTCCTATTTTGGGGAAAAGAAGAACTTTACTCTGGGCTACTTAAATTTTCAGAATTGCAAAAGAGATTTAAAAGGAATGATCAGCCCAGGTGAAACTGTTCCTGCTGACGTCAATGGAAAGGTCCCCTTTCCAATTTCAACTTCACAATTAATGCAGAAGTTGAGGCGTTGATGTGTATCATGAAAACTAAGAAAATGTTGAGCAATTAGTAAAAGCGCAAGCATTATAGAATATTTAGGAACTTTCTGATCTAAAAGTTTTGAGATCATCTTTGTAAATTTATAATTTGAAGGCTGCAGGGAGGTGCAAGGAAGGTGACAAGCCCACAGTTACAGTTTATGGCAACTATGTCAATAACTCTCATCTTAATTCTTATCAAGAATTGTCCTTCAGGTTGCAATTATTAGGGCAGAGCTACCTTGTTCTCCAACTGAACAGCCACCATCAGTCAATACACTGTGTGGTGAAGTTCTACGTATTGTTTAGCATCATCAAGATCTTTGAATAAAACAGTCATTTAATTATGAAAATAAATTATAGGAACTGATTTGTATATTCTGTAATTATTCTTTCAAAACACTTCTGAAAATTATTTTGCTTAGAAATATTTATGCTTCTCTTAAAATCAAAAAAATTCAAGAATTCTTTTTCTTTAATACCTTCAGATTCAGTCTTTCTCAGTGTTGACAGATAATGTTTCTACCGTGGAAGAAGGTCATTTTCCTTCCACTTTCAAGCTAGATCTGGCCCATGTTGTTGCATGGACTATGGATAAGAAATGTCTGAAATACTCTAGTACGTGTTTTAAAATGCAGGAGAAGATGATACAAAGGAGAGGAGTCCGTAAAAAGTGGATAGTCCCATTTAAATAAGACCTTACATTCTTATGACCATTCACTGTCAGCAGAGAACTGTCCCACAAGGTCCTCACTGTCATTCTGTATTCGTTTAAGCCTTGAATACCCTTTTCCAAAATGACATATAGGATTTTATATGAAGTAATCTGCAATTTGGACATATCAACAATGCCCTTTTAATAAAGGACAAATATACTTCCTGGAGAATTTATTTTCTGAGAATTCTGATTTACACATCACTAGTATCAGTTTGCAGAATTATTGAACTTCTGGTTTATATGAGATCATTTTTCCTCTCCTCACTTTTCTAAGGGATGGCTGGAAACAGCAACGTTGTGATATAAAAGATTATTTCAAATTCCATATAAATATGAATGTAGCTCCTGTGGCCTGTTGCTGGTCAGTCAATTTTTGGCTTTATGGTTGAATGGCAGAGCTTTCACTATATCCCCAGACACTGAAGTCTGTTTATAATACTGGAGAAAACTAGCCATATAAACTTAGATTACATATGTAAAATATGTTTCTATTTAAACATAAAATGCTTACAAAAGAGTTGCAAAGTAGCATCAAAGACAATGACATAAATGTTCACAGGCAATTTTTCAGTTACATTACAAACCCTGTTATTTTTTGTAAATCAAAAAAGTTTCAAAAGACAAAATACATTTTACTTGTCTTTCACTCATAAATACAGCCAAATCAGATAAGAAATATTTTCCATTGCTAACCCAGGCCAAGAATGCTAACTAACAGTACAGTTCATAAGGGTCTCACTGAAAATAGCTGTTCTAAAAATGTGGTTAGATTAGGCTATGTAAACATTTGTAAAAGCACAAAGAAAGCTATCTGGCAAGGCTGCCTTTCATTTATTATTGTAATATTTTCATAGAGTATGACTTTTATTGGCTACTGCATTTAATCCCCGTTGGGTCTGCTTCCCTTCTTCCAGTGATGCGGATTAAGCAATAATTCCCAGTATCTTGAGACATACAGACCAGACCAGTTAAACTCCAGCACACGTATTAAAACGCTGATTACCACTTCTTTTGGTTGGAAGTACTGAGCAGACTTATAAATTGTCCCAGATCTCTTACCAAGGGAATTAGGACTGCAGACATGAACATGGAAAAACTGTGTCCCTGTATTCCGATAATCCTAATCATCCATTTACTACATAGAGAGTATAGGAGAGGTAAGCCGTCAGATGCAGCACAACATCTAGGTCACTGCTGGAAAGCGTGTTGTCGGGGGCACAGCTTTTCCCCGCAGGTTGCTCCCCGTGGGTGGCCCTTGCAGCGTGCAGCCCCACTGAGATAAAAGGGTGGAGACCATTGGGTCCTAAATCAGTTCCAGCAGGTGGGAAAACAGATCTGATAGATGACATTGAGCATGTAAATAATAATCTTGTAATATAAACCTGTTCTGTGGGCATTTTTCTTTAAAGCACGGCAGCATCAGCAGTACTGGGAGGCTGAAGGGGAAATGAAAGCAGCAAGCTGTCAATCACCGGCACCTTGTTCTGCTCAAGCACAGCCTTTTGTTGTTTTTATTAAGAGCAGCTTCTCACATATTTGCAAATCTTGTCATCTTGTCGTTTGCCAGAATGCCATTTTCCGAAAGCTGAACGGAAGCTTTAAGAAGAGTTGAATACAGAGATTTACCAACATATACACTGCCAGGCTTGGTGTGAATAAGGGGTGTCAGCACTGAAACAGTGAGACACAAATATCGAGGTTAGTGAACGGTGTTTTAAAGATCATATAGAGACAACCCCACTGAACTGGGCCAAGGGGTTTCACAGACTTGGACAGTGAGTGGTTCAGGCACAGATGCCTCTTTGGTTAGTGTCTGTCAGCCTTAGGTGCAGTTGCCACCTGAGTGGTGGATAATAAGGACAGATTTACAGAGGTGTCTTCTCATTTCCAACCTCACAGACACAAACGGGTCAGTGTAACAGACTCAGGGTATTCTTAACGCTGCTTTGCAACTCACTTGCAGTCAGCAAAGTAATTTGGACAATGACCAGCTTCCCCAGGAGAGCCTAGCACCTCTTTCAAAGGCCGCGTTAAGGGTACATTTATGCGTGTGTGTAAGCCCTATCAGAGAACTCCAGCTCTGTGTATATACTTCTCATTTTTTTGCATATATGTCCATGCGCATGTGTATGCATGTGCTCTGAAGAAGCACTCTGGAATAAATATCAAAGCTGTATTTCCAGCTTTGTCTGCGGGGAACTTAGCAGCCTTGTGCAGTGAAAATCTGAAGCCTAACTTAACCTCTGAAACTCCTTGCGCTGAGCCAAATCACACAGTATCAAAGGGAATTACTGGTACCTACGACTGGGTCTGTTTCCTCTAACTTTAGACTGCCTGCACTGACTCTACAGTGAGTCTAGGGTGACCCACTCAGGTGCGGATGGATTCTGTCTTCGGGGTTGTAAACAACTCCTTCAGATGTCCTTCAGCCTACTGCAGCCACTACTGCTGGAAGAATTACATTCAATAGAAGATGTGGTTTACTATCATCTGAGATGTATAGTAGTCTCTCTGGAGATGCTATACTGAATGTTACATACACATCTGTTAAATTCCAACACTCCACAACTGGTGTATGTTTTCTAATGTTAGAAGGCTTTAGAAGGACTTTGGTTTTCAATTATTAATAAAATTCTTAAGTGTGGTCCTTTGCATTATTCTATGCTTTACTCTTCAATGCAGCCAAGTTAATATTGCTATCAAATTATAACTTTGCACTAAAAGGATTTTTGGTGTGTCAAGTTTTCAGTGGGTACCACAGGGAGAAACATTTGTATGCTAATAACACACACACACTCACTAACTACTGACAAGCTAACAAACATCACATTTCCTTTTTGGGAGCAGCTACTGTATCAGGGAGATATCTGCAGTAAATCAGCTAACAGGAATCCTGCTAAATTACGCTGACAACATTTTCTACATTCCCTTCACTTACCACGTGCACAGAATCGTTTGGTTCTTGGTGATGACTTCTGAAAGCGAGGAGAGAGGTGAAGTACTTAAGTTCTGAAATTCTCAAAAATGTGATCTCTTTTATCCTGTACCTTCCAAATCCTTATTTTTTTCCCCTCCCATACATTCTTTTATGCTTCCGCTTAATAATTTATAAAAATGAAGGGTATACCTCAGTAATTTCCTTTTATTTTTTTTTTCCCCAGCTCCCATGCTTTTACAGCTAGAAATACATAAATAGGGAAGCTTCCATGACACTTCAAAATAACTTATCTCCATCTCCTGCTTAGGAGCAGTTAGCTCCTAAATCAAGGCCTGCTTCCTAAATAACACTACAGACTCTAAATCCCTCACCGAGTCCCTCATGTGTGAACATCTGTTTACACTGGGTCTAGCCCACTTCTTTCATGCTTACCTTACGAATTATTTTTGGATGCCATACAATGTTCTCCTCAAGCCAAACTGCAGACTGCTGGTTTTGGCTTGGTATAGTTGGCTGATACCGTTCACCAAGAGTGACTGAAGAGTGTTAAATCAGCTGAGATCTCCAAGGATGGTATTACCCTAAAGAACAGTACGGCATCCTCCCAGAGGATTTATTCTTAGAAAGGTACTTCAGGTTAAAGAAACATCTCCCAGCGTCCCTATCAGATGAGCAGCACTGTTGATTATGAAAACTGAAAGGACTTGACATATTTATTTTGCATGGGATTGCTTAATGGTTTTGCATTTCTCTCACCTTGAGCAATGATAATAAATCAGCCTTATCTGTTTTTGCTTACACGTGTGTTTTTGTTATCTGCAATTTTAAATCATCATAAGTTAACTGCAAACTATGATATTTTGACTGCAAAGAGGTAGGAAAGTCTTCTCACCACAATTTATAAAATTTATGGGAGCATGTTCAGTGCTTTTAGGTATTTAAAGAAATTATTTTTAAAAGACCTCAAATCCTGGAACTAGATTTTACAGAACATTGTTCACTGAAGGGTCCTTGTGGCAAATGGAAAGCAAAATGCTTCTCCCCTTCAGTAGACCAGGTCCACTATCAAAAGTAACAAACATGCCAATAGTACTGCAAGAGTGATAAAACACACAGGGAAAAATTAGACAAAATGTGAAAAAAGAAAGATCACCATGCTGCAGAGTTGCAATACAAAGAACAATTGGGATGCAATTTCTTTTGAAGACATTGCAGCCAAAGTAACAATAGCTTTAGCTAGAATATGCAAAAGAATCTCATAAGAAACTATCAACAAAATCAAACCTTACGTATTTTTTTAGGTTTTGCTAAGGTAAGACTTGCACCAATTCTCGGCTATGGTAGTGTGCAGAGACAGAAGCATGGTATGACTACTTTAAAAGATGAGGTGTATCTACCTGTTATTAAATTCAAAATCACCATGACATTGAACTTACCTCAAAAACAACAGGTCAAAAGTGGCTTGCACTAGAATACTACTCGGGTACCTCCACTTACTGCATGTGTGCATTCACCGAGGGCTGGGTTAGAAACTCCAGTTCTATGTACAAATGTACATGGAAACTTCATTATGCAAGAAGAGATAAGCAAGTGTATATGCAATCAAAGTGATCTGCTAAATCAGAGCCACCATCTCCTAACTCATTCATGACCACAAGGTCATTCATGGATACCCATGTTATTCTGACCCTTTGCTAAATTTAACATATTTGCTTAATAGGTTCCTGTTACTCCATGTGCTGTGACCACCTCCAGTCATTCTCCTAGCAATTCAAAGCCAAGATCTGGTACGCTGATTACAGCAATTGAGTACAGTCCTGACCACTCAACTACAGGTCTATTCGTGCACACCCATATGATGCATATAGTGTGCAATTTGGCGTGATTCACTTTCTTCTAATATGTAAGTAATTTGTAACCTATGCCCGTAAAGACAAAAGAGTTCGTTGGTGGTGTTACACGCTTGTAATGCTTGATATTATCTTCTCCCTCATCTGCCCTTTTTACATGAAAGCAGCTAACAACTATGTCTTGTATGGCAAATCAGGTCAATTTCTTATGCAAATCAAACCCCTTGCAAGAGGTAACAGTGAATTCCCTTTTCTACAGCTAGCAGGGAGTACTGTGCTACAGATGTGAAAGAACTAGGCAGTGCCGAGATTCTCCTAATCCTGAGGGCGACCCCTGACTGCTGTGACTAGTGCGTGGTGTGTGGAGAACTGTTGCCAAGGGGAGGGCTTATCAGATGGGTGAGGGCTGCAGGATGTGGCCCTCGGTTCTCTCCAAGCCAGGTGGAATGTACTGCCTTCAGACCCCCGGACTGCCTTCCGCTGCTCTCACGCTGCAAAAACAGCTGCTTTCTGTGAGAGAAAAATCACTGACCAGCTGCTCAACTCTTAGATATGCCTAGCTTAAAGGAATCACCCAGGCAATTAAAACAACTAGTTCCCTGAAAACTCACCTCTACTGGATGTGTGTTGCTCTTTATTTATTGTTTCCATTTACTCCTGTGCGAACAACCCCATGCTGATAAAGTGCAAATTCTGAGTGATGTTTTCCCTCTGGTTTTAAGGCACCTGCAACACCCTCCCTTGCGGGGACAGTAAGGGTGGAGTTCATATTGTAGTCTTCCTCAGTAGAGAGCTCTTAATAGAGCCTCCATCCCTGCCTGTTTGTAGGAAGTTTGCATTATCATTTGCATAATTTTTTGTGAGCAACTTCCTTAGTCCCTCGGTTTGAAACTGGCCAGTGGGTAGACTGCTGTGAACTGACTGACACCAAAGACACGTTCCACGTAGTAAAGGTCTTTCCTTACTACATAAAAGAAATGCAAACAAGATATTGTTTGCAATACGTTGTTTGCATATGTTATTAGGTACTTCAGACTGAAGCAAACATACATTGCAATCCTACGCTGTTTCTCTTTCAAAGTCTGTCTGTAGTAGATTTATGCATGAAAACATCTGATTGCCGTTAGCATCTGTAATTAATCTTCCAATTGCAGTCTGAAAACTAACAAATCTATAGAAGCCAGATAAAACAGGAACAGTGAAACACCACATTTGAAATACCACATGAAAAACGGTACTGTTTGAGCTGTGTTTAAATCTTTCTCCCAAGTACCCACTCATTCATCCGCCCTCGCATTAATACAGCTTGTATGTACGAAAGCATTTGGAATGCCTCCGCACTTACAAGTTTATATAGTTGACAACTTCACTTCTGCTTCTTTTTTTTGACTCCCACCAAGTGGAAGTGTGCTTAATTAGCAGTAATTAGGCAGCCTTCATTCGTAAAACCATCAAAGGCCCAAACTCTCACTTAAGGGTTTTTTGAATCATCAGAGAATGCAATTGTTATTCCTAGAAATAAAAGGGCGTGTTTTTCTACAAAGAAGACAAAGTTTCTTCTCTCACCAAGTCCATCACCAGTTGAGACAAACAAGTTCAGTCCTCTTGCTGGTATACTTTGACCTTTCATTATCCAAAAAGCAACTAAAACCTTACAAAATCAGCTCCAGTGTTTAATCCATGGTTACCCTTCTGAGGGACCAAGTTCTTTCCAAACAAGTCACCTCTAGATGGTAACCAGTATCTTCCCATTCTCCAGTGCAACACCTCAAAATCACACTTAAACAGGCTGGAATTACATCTTCCAGTTCCTGTTAATTTTTAGTCAGTGGAATTTGATCTGATCTTGGGTGATGTTTTAGATCAGTAGAGATATACTGCTTCGATATACAGGAACCCAGCTCCTGTCAAGCACTGTGCTGCTCTGACCTGGAAGCAGAATTTGGGAAAAGGTAACTGCCTTTTTTTGCTATGTTTTCCTCCCTCAAAAAATAATAAGCTTCATACCTTTAAGAAAGCAGCATGTGCTTGACTTCTTTGTCCGTCTTGAAGTCCAGGTACACATCTTGTGCTTGCATGTGGCTACGGAATAAGCAGGGAAGGAAAATACTGTTTACATATTTGGAAGCTAGTTTGTAAGAAGATGTACAGGACCACAAAACCAGTTTGCTTTCCTGCGTTCCTCAGAAGTTAGCTGTTACATCCTAGATAAATGGAGTAGTAGTTGAGGAAGATTTCTACACTAGTAACATTATGACTGTAGTAATAGAAGCTATAATGGCAGCTGTATACAAATAATGAGGAAACACAGAAAAAGACAAGTTCATTGTAAAAGCCAAAGCCAAAGCATCAAACAGAAAAAACCACACATGGGAAATCTGGCTGAGGTAGAGCAGTTTGAGGTTAATATTTAAAACCCTTTCTCAGGTACACTGAGCAGAAGTATGTAACGTCCATCACAAAGGAAGAAGGTCATGGGCAGTCGTTGCATTTCCTTTCTGCTTGACAGCTCCAGCACAACATCATTTTTCTCTGTATTCTCCAAGTATTCATGTACCTGTGAACTCTTCAGAAGACAATAGGGAAATTGAAAAAGGAGATAAATTAATAGCATTTATGGACACATGACTTGTTGCTGTCACCATTCACATAGTGAAGCAAATTAAGGGAAACTTAGAAGAATTAAGAGTTTTACGCAGTATTACCCTTCACTGGAAATGCTCGTCTTCAGAGATTACAGGTGAAGCAGAGAAATTGCCACTTGGACTGACGCTCACTGGCAAATGCTGGTGTTCAAAGGGTTACATCACACTGGTTTATATTTTTAAAAAATCTTTATAGAAAACAATAGCAATTATGAAATCTTATCCATGCAAGTGATGTGACTAGAACTTGAATAAGTAAAACCAATGAAAATATCCACTAGGAACAGCAACACAGTAAAATAATTTTTCCAGTGGGTGTTTACTTGGCTTACCCTATTTGGAAATATTTCTAGTTAAGAGGCAATTCCAGATGTACATAAGAAAAGCCTTTCACTTCCCCCCCTCCGCCAAATAAAAAGACAGTGTAAGTGCCATTTAAGTTAGACATTTAAGTTTTCCAAAATATACATCAGTCCTGCTTAAAAGAAAAGCAGCGAGGATTCTTTGGAACTTCCTGCAGTATTGTATAACAGCCCCGGGGCGCTCCGGCCTTCATCTCTCTGCAGCTGAATACAAGAAGCCCAGCTAGTCACTGGGAGGGACCATCGTATTATCAAGCCACTCAGCAGTAATGAACAGGGTTAGGAGGTCAGCAGGAAACTGCCTAGGTTGAAATGCTGACAGACATTTTTCTATCACCTTTTCCTCAGTGGAATGCTGCTGCTGGGTTTGATCACCTGGCAATTCTGGTACAGCTTTTTTCTTTTCAAAGTCAACAATTTAGGGATTACTCCTGGGAAAGCTGCTGCTGAGCTCACGTCCTTGTGTTGAAAACAGACAAAGAAAAGAAAAAGAAAATCCCTGAGTCAAATTTAACTATCTAAATAGAGAATTACATTTCTTCTTAAAAACTCTAAAAACGTCTGAAAGCTATTCAAAGCTCATGCAACTTTTCAGGGGGCCCTCAAGGCATTATTGTTTCATCCCCATGCTATCCCGCTATGTATTTTGATGGTATTCCTCGCAGACCACAGGAGGCTTCACAAGGCGGTACTCTGTCCGTACACAGCAACGAGGAAAAGCTGATACTGAACCGGACACAAATGCCCAGACGATGGCGAAGAGGGAACAGTCATCCTCTGTGCTCAGGGACACTATTCACCTATATCACATGATCATAGACGTGATCCTTCCAGGTCTCTGCTGATTGATTTCAGCTACTTACGCTTCTGTTTGACAAGGAAGTTAACTACCCATAAACAGACCAAGTGGAGGTCCATGGGTGCCAGGCTGCACAGCAGGTACTGGACATGTGCAAGAAATCATCTTTCAGCAGAGACTCTGTGTTCTGCCTGGGCAGGACAGCTTGGACTCTCTAACCAGACAGTGACAATTTCCTGAATTAAAAGTTATGCACTTGATCACATGGCAGTCGCTTTGAGTTGACTTTTTCATCAAATATTTCATCAAAATGCTGCAGCCATAATTTTACTGAAATCACAAAACCAAAATAACAGACCAAGACCACTTCTTGTAAATAACTCCTTGCAGTACGCTATTTATTTCTACGCATCGTATAAAAATGAAGTAAATTGAATTTAAAATTCACAGCGGCGATGCTCTTTGAAACTTAGACTTAATCTAGCACTGCAAACATACAATAAATGCATGCAGTGCATTCCAGTGCTATTAGGTGGGGTTTCTTATTTTTAAAATATGTAAACAACTAACTGTATTATGCCTGTCTACTTTTTACGTGAAAAAAAAAAAAAAGAGTGCCCACAAAAACAGAGATTTCAGAATGGTTTTGGGTGTCAAAGCCTCAAAAGATGAGAATTTGCTAAAAAATGACACAGTGCTGTTTCATTATTCTAATAACAAAGTGGTGTATCCCATTCACCTGGCTTTTTCAGTGGGTGAAGTTCAGACACTAACGATGAGCAGAAATGATAGTTGAAACTTTGGAAAAAGACACTGGAAAAAACTCCGTGAAACAATACAAAACATACCAGTAGCTTGAATTATCTGAAGTCATAGCTTTCGGATGCACTTATAGCTGATGAGAGAAACAGACACTTCACAAGGTTATTCATCTTCTCTTAAAATTAACAACAAAAATATGCCTGTGAACATAACCCTGAAAACCTGTCGACATACTGTAAGGAGCATCTAGGACAACCAGCTCTGCAGCAGATGCCTCTGCTGTGGACTTCTGAAGTTAGGGGACATAAATACCATCCTAAGAGTTTTACTGGGTGTTTTACATCTGAGCCTGATCCACACGCATTTAAAGGGAAGTTTCGCAATGGAAAACAATAAAGAAACCAGGAAAAAAAAAACTTGGGAGGAATTAGATTGAACATCTGCTCTACAGCACAGAACAGATCACAGAATCAGTCTCTGGGGTCAGAAGGGACCTCTGGGGACTTCCTAAGCAGGAGCAGCTACTGCAGTGCTGAGCAACACATGCTCTCAGGTTTCGAGTATCTCCAAGGATGGAGACTCCAGCACATCATTGGGAAACCTGTTCCAGTTCATACAATCGTCATTTACATCAGGGTATCTAAATAAGACAAGATAGGGCACAGAACCGTTCCTCGCCCTGCAGAGAAAGGAGTCAGAGATTGCCCAAATATACTGAGTATGGAAAAATGTCAGAAGTTGGCTGACATAATCATTTTTTTTAACTGAGAATTTCCAGCTTTTGTCACATATTTAATCTCTGTTTTCTGCCAGACATGAGAGTCATGAAATCAGTATATCCTCATCATTCATATTTAAAATAGAAACGGCCTATTCTGACATTAATTAATGCACATGCAGCCCAGTCAGCTCTAAAATGCTTGCTGTTTAATACATTTTATTACAGACTCTAAGACTTAATTTTACTCACAGACTAAGGAAAGGCAGACTTGTATTTTTTAAGAGTGAAAACTTCTATAGTGAAAACACCAGAAGATTAGGCTGTAGTCTTACAGATCCCCCTTCATACAAAGAGGTATGTTCCCTTCTCCTGTGGCTCATACAGATTTCCCAGAGCATTTATTTTGGGATGAGGATGATTGACAGGCTTTTCATTGCTGACAAAAGCCTTGGTCTGCTTTGTATTGGAGTGCCACTCCAAACTGGAGAGTCTGCCAAGGAAGAAAGAAAGGCCACAGGGCACCCTGTGGCAGGCAAATACTGGGGGAGCAGCTTGTCTCCTAAACACGTATTAAATAAGGTTAAAAACTTATGATCTTTGATGTTCTTTTTCTTTTTGTAATTTTATCAATACAATCTCTGCCACCACCGCTAGGTAGTTCCCTAATTAGGGACTGAACCAGTTGAGGAACTGGCCCTTCGCAAGCAGTCTCACACTGCAACCAAATGCACAGTCTCAAAACACACAAAAAACACAGATCAGAACTAAAATAAACTTAAAAATTCCCTTTCTGAAATGAAGAATTACCTATACTGTATGCCCTTCAAAGAGTTTCCATTCAGAAGTCTTTAATTTTATCACCCCTAACATTCTTTCCTTCCTTTCCTGGGTTTTATTTGTAAATGTGTTCTTAATTACAAGAAAAAAACATTGCCACACGTAAGCTGTGCAGCCTATTGAAATCACAGCTGCTCCAACAGGGAGACACTGGAGTTTCTAGCACAAGTATGAGATGCAAGAATATATATGTCCACACTAAATTCCCCTTTTACACATTAGAACTGATTTACCAACCTTTTTTAATATGCCCGTTTTATTGCCAAACTGAACTAAAATATAAAAAAAGTGAAATAAAGAAGAGAGACTGAAACAGAGTGGGGTCTGCATGCCAGAGCAGTCATAAATTTTTTGACATGTGGTTTCAAATGTATCCATAACTATTTTACAATCATATTTTAAAAGACATTTCTATTTGTTTTTTCAGTCTTGCTCCATTTTTTAATTTCTACAGTGTGTTGTTTAATTTCCTGACCCAATTATAATTTGCAAGTAAAGTATGAAACACCATGTCTTAAGACATTATAAAAAGTGAGTTAGTCTTCCTCACTGTTTTTTTTTTTCTTTTAGTAATAGTTGTTTCCTGACAGAATAAAGAAACCAAATAGTTTGCATCCAGATACTGTATTAGGTACAGTTATTCATAATTCCAGGAACACTATAAGCTGTGTGGTCAAAGAGATTTTTGGATGGGGATCAGCCAAGATTTTGTCCAGTTTTGCTTGTTTAAATGCTGCGTATTGGACAGACCCACCCTTCTAACAGCTGCTTCTATGGGTTTCACTCAGATCCAGTCAATGCATCTTCTAGAATAATTGCTGGGTTTTAAGTAAACTAGTTGTTGACAATCATCTGTGCTTTTGGTTTGATTCACATATTACAGCACTAACTTCATTTTACCTGACACGTTACTTCACCTACCTTTCTTCTGTTGTACATATCATTCTTCCAGTCTTTCCCTTTCTCCCCTTTTCTTCCCTCAGCCTTAATGAATTGTAACCCAAAGACGCCATTCCACAACCATCCTGTCTTTTTAATTCCTCTCTGCTCTCAGCATAAATCCTTTAAGTCTCAGGCCCATATTTTCTCAAGCAGCTCTGCAGTAACGTAACATCTAGGTCTTCAGGCATCGGCCACATGCAACTCTGCCACATCCTGTACGAATGCAAAATAAAAGGACTGCAAGTCCTAGAGAACTTATAGTATGACTTGATCTTACTTTAGGATAAAGATCAGCACAGGCGAATAGGGGAGTAAAGGAACCAATAAGACAATCTGGTGATGACAGGCTCAGCACAACCTCAAGTTATTATCAAGCTTGCTGTAGACAACCTGGCAAAGCAAGTTCTTATGGAGAGATTTAGAAATGCAGATTCCCCTAAATCACTATTATAATAAACAAAGATAAATTTTAAAAGGGTGCACTAGAATGTATCTAAACATATAGCAGATAAAGAAAGAAATGTGGGGAGAAGGCAAAGATGTCCAATGTAACTCTTAGTTTTATCCATGTTAATTTTTACTTTCCTTAAGTCAGGTCATTGTAACCATTTTCGCTGACTGTCATTCTCCGGTTGTTTTCTACTCTCAGCTCTTGCAACAGATATCCTTTCTGCCAAGATCACAGCCTACCAGTTGCATCTGAAAGACCAAAATCTCTCTTTGCACATAGAACTCCCTTCAGTTAAACATAATTTCATGCCAGTTCACGATTTTTCCTATGTAGATACAAATGCAAAATTGTAGCCTCAGATTATAGACTGTTTTAGGCAGGGATCACATTTGTGTGATCCTATGAAGTGCAGAAAACGTATGGACAGCTAAAAAACCCTTCTGCAATCAAGAAGAAATTTCACATTGGAGACAGTATTGAAGGACTGCAAGCCAGTGGCATAATGGTAAGGAGAGCGAGAAGGAAAAAATCTATTTCATTTTTAAGACCAATAACAACCTACAAGTCAATCATTTCCTGGCAATTAATGACCAGATGGATTAAGATCTCCTCCAGATGGCCAGTAACTGCCAGGAAATAGCCAACTCATTGGCCATTAGTGCTTGAAACACCATTAGGATACTGCTCTTCATTAGTCACATTCACATGAAATTACTATGCACTGAGGATGTGAATGCAGCAGGAAACATTAGTTTGAAAAGACAACAGAATAGAACAAAAATAGCACTGAAACAGATGCATAGTTTCACTCATGCAGGGCTGTATTGCTGCTAGAACCCTAAGAATGTGGTGCTCATGGAAATCACTGTCAGCAATGTAAGCCTCCACACACTAATCCACTTAATGTGCCTTCTCTTATGTCCTGAAGGGACCACCCCAAGGGGTGAAAGGTTAGTCTCCATGCCAAATCAACTGATGGTTTCCCTGCTAAGATGTCCAAAAAAGTATGTGACTGTTGAGATTAAGTTACTTGGCCAGCATTAACAGGACTAAAACAAAAATTCCAAGGCATAACCGTTTAGTTTTAGGGTACATACACACACACACACGTTAACATGTTCAAGGAGAGACTAAACTTTCTTCCAAACAGTCTGTAAACACTACTCTTTACTATAGTTTACATATAGTTTACTATATATGCTATACTATAGTTTACATGTATTATATTATAGTTTATATATAGTTTAGTATGGTTTACATATAGTTTACTATAGAACTATAGTTTTTTGAATCGTGCTGTATATACATATACCTATTCCTAGATATTAATTAAAAAAAATTGTGTAGCAAGACTAACTGGTGAACCCATAATTAATTTGAGCCTTATTTATCATAAAATCTCCAAAGTTAAAGCTAGATCAGTAATCTATCTTTGAAAATATTTTTCTGATTCTTTTTAGGTATGTGAAGAAACATATGAACATCTATGAACTGAGAAGGGAACAATTTGTGAAGATCTCAGTAAAACAATTGTGAACAAATAACCTGTTAATATCACCAATGCAAGGTGACTAAAGGGTAGCAGAATTAAGGAGAACTGTCTTCAAAAGAACAGTGAGTGCACCTAGAGCTGTATTCATTTTACTATTTTTAACAAAAGATACAAATACTCCTGCTTAAAGTCATCATCCAGTCTTTTTCCGAAAGAGATAGGAAGGACAGTCTCATTGTATCTTTGCCAACTTTAGATAGCATTTTACGCAAAGGGCATATTAAACCTTACTTTGGAAAGATAAAGCTCGTGAAGCACTCACAAGTTTTTCTGCAAAATTAAACATCGCTGATTGTTCACTTGGTGCTGATGCTTCAAGGCTTTCCCACTGCAACCTACGGGACCAGTGCCCTGTATTTCATTTCCTGTTAGCTTTGTGTCCTAAATACGCTAAAACTCCTTTCCATCACATGCTGCAGATGTGTTAAATATTTGGAGAGGGCTTGTTCCACTGGGGCAAAGCTGTCTTCTTGAAAAAAAGAGGATGTTTTTATTACTTTCTTCCTTTTTCTTCATTGTTTCACTACAGTAGATTATATCTTTAATACGCTTGCTGAGTTCTGCAATTCAGAATAAGGCAATACATTTTAAAAAAATAAAAATTAAAGGTGGTGAAATGTGCAACCCTCAAAACACCAAGGATTTTTAGGTGCTTTCTGAAATGCAGAAAAAAAACATGAAAGAAATCCACCCCCCACAATAAATCATTCTAAAAATGCCTGAAAACAGATGGTTCACAAAGGAGAAGTGACAGAATCTTTAGTAATGTGAACACGTGTAAATTAGTAATTCTGGATACGATTATTGTGAGCTCTTAAGCTAATCCATCAATGAGTGAGAAAGACTATTGAAAGTGTGCACGAACCACTGGGGCTGGCGAGCAGGCAGGTAGTCACTGCGTGTAATCTTAACACCTTAATTAAAGCTTCTGTCAAGCTGCCTATCTTCACAGACATCCTGAAAAACCATAGTGCAGCCACAGTATGCTATCGTAGCCTGACACTCTATTCATTTAACACGGCATTTGGCTGACACTTCCCAGTCCGTAGCGAACAGTGGAATCCAGGTTGTCTCTCCTATGCGTATAGGGAGCTCCCCCTCAGCACATGAGATAAAGTCCTGGATGACATGCTTAGGGCAAAATGGGACAGTTGGAGAGGGCAGGATTTCTTTTACTCCATGCACGCTGCATTGGTATGCTAATATCTAAATAATTTCAAACGACAAGCTCAGAACAGGCTTCTGAATGCCCTACATAGCAATGACTTACCATACTCAGACGTACTACACAATTTTTCATCTAGTTACTTGTTTCAGTGATTTATATGCTTTTCTTCTGTATGTGCCCTGCTAGGCCTGTTCTGGTGAGCAATCAACTGGTTTACTCCCTACTTGATTACCTCATCCCTTTTTTAGCAAACAAGAGTCCCTGCCAATTACAGGGTACAGATGTCTTACGGAGTTTAATGCCAAAGAAGTAGAAAATGCTCCTCTGTGCACAGACAAGAGCAATGCCAGAAACTTTATTTTTATAATGAGGAATCATGACTGAAGTTCCAGCTTTGAACAAGTTAGACATAACACAATCAAGTTGTATCTGAACGTCACCTGCCTCAGGTGTATACGCAGGAAGTATACACTGAATATTCTCTTCATCTGTTGATGGTAAAATATCTGATGACTTCAGGAGGGCCAGAATTTCACTCCAAAATTTTTCAGGTGAAGTAATTTGTATCATTAGGAATGCTAATATGGAGAAAACCTGACAATGATATTTTTCCAGTTGATTATATTGACAATAATGTAAAATATTGATTTGTGTATGCTCCCACTGTGTGACTGAGTAGCCCTTCAAGGAAACTTATGTGAGGATATTTTACAAAATAGCAAGCTGCAATAAAAGGGTGATTCTGAAAAGAGCACTGTGGACAGCAAGTCGGGAGATCAGGCTTTACATCCAGCCCTTCTGTCAATTATCTGGCTGGGTAGACACCTCCTTATCTATCAGTGGACCTAATAATTGGTGTATTGTCCCTCATTTTCCCCCATTTTGTCATGTTTTCCAAACATTTTTCCCATCACTGGCTGTAGATATGTGAAAGACAAGCAAATGGTAAAAGAAAAATAGAAGGTTTCCTCCCTTTTTTATTAGGGAGGGGAAAAAAAAAAAAAAAATCAGAAAAAACACCCTTACCACATGGACCCACTACGTTCTTGCCAGAGGGCAGTAAATGTCAACACTGTAGTATATTTCCTGCTTTGAAAATGAACCAGTTTAATTCGGGACTATTAAACTTCACAGCAGTGGTAACCCCTTCCTGTGTGTTGTCTCTCTGTTGGGCCAGTGTCTTAAATCATTCAACGCTGCTGCCTGCTGGAGACTGAATCCTCAACAAACGAAACTACCCCTGCAGTCAGACTTCTGCAATAAGGCTATGCTTTGATTGGAGCCTTCCTTCTTTCCCCAAGGATGAGTTAACCTCGTAAAAATGCGTATCCTGCCCAAATGTTTGTTTGCTCTCATTTATTCCTTCCTTAATACTAATAGCAAGATCAGTGAACAAACAAACTACTGAGCCTAGGTATAAATACCCACCCTTCAGTGGCCATTTGTCAAAGGCGATCAAGGCCATCCCACAATTCATGCTCTACTTGTAGGCTGGGCAGCTGCTGTTTTTCTTGTGTTGGTTCAAAGACACCTATTGAGAACAAGCATCTGGTCTTGGAGAGGGAGCAGGGACATGAAATCTGAACAGTATGAGCAGACACAAGTCTGAGGGTTTCTTAAAATATGCCTACAAATTCTTCTGTGCTCTGCCCCAGTATAGAGAGTAAAATCCTTTTTGGGAATGTAGCTATCTATGTAACCACAACTGCCTACCACTGAAGGCTTTGTTCAACACCACCTGAATTTAGACCTGGTGGTGCAGATTCCTGCCCTTATCTGTACCCCACTCATCAACATCCAGGGGACTGTGGAGCAAGACAGAAAAGGGGCATCTATAAAAGAGCTTGGTGCAAAATCGTGGTCTTAGTCTCTGTTTCATAATAAAATGCTATAGATGAAGTTGCGTGGACCACGACCATCTGAGAGGTAGGCAGACAAAGTGCTTTTCCTCAAAGTCAAAGCAAATAATCTAGTAGATGGTACAGGAGACGGCCACTAAGCGTTCAACATACCGTAGGTGCACACAGGCATGTCCCCTGATGAAAGACTAAGACATAATCAACCTTTTCACTACCTTGGAAAAGAAAAGACTATAAGAGCAAAGATACAAGGTGCATGTAATGCATCCAAATTCATGTTACCTTTTCAGCCTTGTCCATGTTATTTACTCACTACTTTTATGCCTAAAGGATCTCTAACACAGAGTTTGTGCTGTCTTTGGTATTTAGGAATTTAGATTTGCACTGGCTCTGTCAGTGACACTGTTTTTTGAGGGGTTTTTTTGGGGGGTAAACAGAAGTCTCCGTCACAGCAGGAAAGATACCAACATCATCCAGCTACTATCACAACTGGAAATGTGCTGCCAGCTTGAATAAAAAGATCAAGAGGACTGAGCTGTTCCCACACCCCGTGTGCCTTTCCCTTGGGTAAGGGGAAGTCTCACAGCTGCAGAACAACGAGAAGCCTGTGCTTAAACACCACACTTAAGAGAACCCATGAAAAACTGAACGGCATCTGATTACAATGTTAGTAGTAGATATAGAAATGTTATTTAAATATGCATTTATCTTCTCTTTCTCCCATAAAGGTTATTCCTAATAAAGATAATAAAACCACAGAGCCGTATATCTCTGCAAAACAGATAAAGAGGGGTAAAAATGAAGGAGCTATATATGACTGCCTTACATCATGCAGCAAGGGTGCCTGGAATGAGCTTATGTCAGAGGTAATGAGATGTTCAATTTTAGGGACTTATTAACCAATGATGATTAGTTAATAAACATTAATTCAGTCCTTCCACTGAGACGACAGCCTAAATTGCAATGCCCTTATCAAGTATGAAAAATGCACAAGGCCATGCGCACTTTTATAAACTGAGTCAAAGCAACGATTATCTTCTGGCAAAGAAAGTCTCCCATGGCACTTGTACTGAAAAAACTGGCTCCATTCTGTTGGTAACAAACAGTTGACTCTTATCTTGACATGCTGAATTGCTTATAAGCTCCAGGACACGTCTCTGTGGCTTCTAAAATACTGGCACAGCAGTCAGAAAGCAGTAAGATTTTGTTTTGGATGGACGAAACAGTATCAAAATTTTGCCTTTAAAAGAAAAATCAAGTAGTCTATGCCCTCACGTTAAGTCTACGTGGCCCAGCAATATTGTCTGCAGAAGGGAAGGAGCTGGAGAAGACGACATTCTTCTCCTTGGTGTGAGGCTTTCTTTAACGCATTTTTAGGGGCATCCAGCAAATCCATGAAGAATGGGATTTCCCGAGTTTCACCGGCTTCTATGTCATCCTCATGAGAAATATTTTCAAATATCTTCATAGTGGTGGCAACAGTAGCTCCAGTTCTGTGTCTGGGGCCTGTGAAAGTGTGTGGGGAAACGGGTTTCCAGCCCTACTTCGCACTCATATGAGAAGGAGGAGGTGACAGCATCTGCAACAACCCCTCCAGACCACGCACCATTCACAAGCACAAGAAGAGACATTTGGTAGCACTTTGAAGGGACATCTGTAATGCCACCAACAGCTATACCTAATGTGGAAAGTGACCTGGAGAAAGGTATGCCTTGGGCGTAAGAAATGAGAGCCTTCCCCTTCTCTCTGTTCTGTCACAGCACGAGGTAAATCAGGCAACTAAAGCTCCTCCTCTCTCATAACATCAGGAAGCAGTCTCATTTGATCAAAAGCGGGCGGTATAGAAAGCAGACATCTGCATCTAAGCTACTTCCTGAGGTCAACAGGCCTGATTTTAGTTTCAGCTATAGTGGAAATCTAAATTAAAAATAAAATCCTTATCTTCTCCAGTGACAGCCGAGACCCTTAAAATGAGGTGAAATAATTCCGCTGTCTGTGTTTCCAGAAAACTGTCACACAGCATCAAGCCCAGAGTTCTCCTGTTCAACATCCATCTCTGACTTTTAAAAACTTCAGTTACATCATTTTATTCCCCTTTCTGGAAACATATACTTGCTCCATCTGGCAAGGGGAACCATAAATCTCCCCCAACTCTACTTGCTATTTTGGCGTATTTGCAGTAGTTCACCCAGAGAGAGTGTATTTAGAAGGAAAACACTTCTGCATGCATATAAGTGGAAGCCTCAGCTATGAACAGTGTTTCTACTGTATTACTCTGTGAGTTCCTGATTTTTCACATCTTGAACTCAGCTGCACCTTCTGTCTTTCAGCACTACGTCCATTGTTTCTTCGTGACTGCTTTCTGTCAGAAATGCAAGATTAGTGGATTAAAAGAATGCGGCAAATACCACCCTCGAATTATAGTGATCTGCATTACAAAATCTCACTTGCAAAATTAATGTGAGCCAGCTAGCATGAAAACAGTCATGTGGACTGAAAAACTCCACGAACATAAGTAAAGAGTAATAATAAATAGCTAAGTACAGAGGTCAGGGCAGGCAGCTAATGGAAGATTTAGGGATCGTTGTAAATCTGGTTTTGTTTAAAGTATGCATTTAGGATCAGGAAAAGTAAGGGGATACCACATAAACGTAGTTTTTAGATGTTGCTAAACCAGGAGAAATGTCAACCACCAGTCAGAAGGGAGGGATCATGCAAAGAGTCTTTGATCAAAAGCAGAGGGTGAGAGAGCTTGGTGAAACCATGTCTGGGAGAAATATACCTCTGGGGGAATGGAATTAATCTGAAAAACTGCTGCATACAATACGAGGAAGGAGACACAGTAACAGTGTTGCTGAATGGCACAAACAGGTAATAGGAACAGTGAAGTAGAGAGACCTTCATATTACAGCGTGGTACCCAAGATGACTCAAGATGCAATTTGGAGTTCCTTGTGCAGAGGGGTCCCCTAGTGCGGACGACACACACACACACAGGGTGCACTTACTGGGACACTGCTGGGGCACCAAGGGGCTGGGAGAGGGAGGCAGGCCACGGAGATTGCAGTTTCCCCAGGTTCCTTTCCCTCCACATCCATCAGCGCCAACAGCATCGTGGATGCTTTGTCTCTGGATGGGGCAGCAGCCACGAGGATTTGTGGCCCGGCTGTAAGCGTACGGCTTCCACTGCCACAGACTGTCCTCACTTCTGGGCCTCAGCTTCCTAGTGAATCAGAGCATTTGGGGGGGTAAAAAAAAGGTCTCTGAAAAAGATTTGTGGAATGAAAGCAGTCTGTACTGGGAGAAAGAGCAGGGTCCTAAAATTGTTAAGGATTTGTGTATGTAACATAGGAAAAAACACTAGTATTTCCTAGCAGGCCATACGCTATTTCAGTGGTGTTAAATCTCATGGTATTTACTGCTTTTCAATGCTCCAGGTCCTGAAATATAGTTATACGGCAATCTCTGATTATTATTTTTTATGTAAACCATAACATTTATTAGCTTTTTTTTTTTTTTAAATCTGCCTGAAGACCTGTTCCAAATTTCAATTGATAATACTGTCATATAAGTTTTTAGAACAGTTTTAGGTACTGGGACTAACAGAATGAGATCACAAAAGAAAAGAAATTGTAAGGGTATTGGGAAGGTGCCAAATAAGGTTATGTGCCATTAAGGTTACCTGATCAAGGACCTTGTCAATGCCAAAGGGGCATATGCATTAGGGAGAAAGCAATAAACAAGAACTCACAGAGACACAAACCTGGTAGACAAGGAATGACAGAAGGAATGCCAAAGACCAAAAGTCCCCAGTCACTAATTGATGAGCCATTGAAAAATTACAGGCCTAGGTTTGGAAAAGGCCAATCTGGGCTTTGTAACTGATAAGAAGATGGAAGCAAGAGGAACATAAGTATTTGGGATATTCCTAGGAGGCCAGTGAGATTGTGCTGAATTTAAGGAACGTTTAGGGAAGGGGACTGGGGAGGAACAGAGAGGGACTAGGCAGAAAAGTGTATAAAAGGGGCCAGCTGCACGTAAAATATCGCTGGTCAGTATGCTTGTATGACTGAGCCCTCTGCCTGATCACCACAGTCTGTCCTATCTGCTTATTAAATCCTTTCTTAACTATCTCTCTGTGCAATCTCACCCTCAGTCCTGTTCAAGTGCTGTAGGGACGAGGTGCCCACAACCAGCGTGGCAGGCGTGAGTGAACATGGGGCCAGCTCCCAGATTCAATCCAGCTGGGAGTCTAGGCTGCCAGACACCGGCTGGGAACGGTGCATATGCAGAACACCAGCTGCTTGGACGGACCGGAGCGAGTGAGGGGCTCAGCACTGGTGGCCCCAGTGCTGGAAACAGGAAAGCAGCTGCATCTGTTGGCCTGGGATGGAGACCCCCAGGTCTCCGGGCAGGGCTCTGGTGGCTGGGCAGGAGGAATCCCCCAGCCTCAGACATGCTGGAGGTGCGACGGCTTTTAATATCCCTTAACAGAAATAATGCAAAAATATTAGAATTACAGGATATTAGAAATTCCTTGACACATGAGGCATGCAAACAGAAGTGGCATATCCTGTAACACTTGGGCTTGTCAGCCTCATGAATCAAAATATTTTTTTCATCTCTGACCTCCTGTTGTAGGACACTGGTCACGTAGACACTGACTGGTCTTCCACAGCCTTTCAAGACTTGCTCTTGTAGGAGGTACAGATCAAGAGCCATAATGGTCCATGACTGAAATGTAAGGCCAGAGAACACCCCTAAAACATTCCTTACCACACGGTCCATGCTAGGATTTTAACTGTAACATGGCTGCACTTCAAGGGAAGCGTGGGACACCCAATTTATCCCTTGCTATATCTGGCATCCAGGTTCTCTGCCCCATGTAGGTGCTCTGGTGTTGAACCGATAGCTGAGAGGACAGATGGCAGCAAAAGCAAGCTGAACACATCCTACAAGAAAAGACAATATGGGAATAGTGACAAGCTGCTGTGGATTGCTTCAATGACTTGCAGAAAAACAGAAATTTAAGAAAAAGCAACAATGAGGTCTCCACAGCAGTGGCGGGAGGGTACTGATAAACAACCAAAAGCCATACCTGTGCAATTCCCTTTGCAAAAAATAATGTGACAGTTAGTTAAAAATCATAATAAATTAAGTTATAATTTAAACACAGTGGGGTTTTGTGTTCCAAACTGCTGCCCTAAACATAGATCATTCAGGAACATGAAATTGGATTTTCTCTTTTGTCGGAAGAGAGGTTTTGGCAACCACTCACTCATCTGTCCAGCATTCGGGATGTAGCAATAGATCCCGATCCTGCAATTTGTCCTTTCAGCTACCATTTGTCTATTCCCACAACTAATGAGGTGATCATTACATATTCACTGCATCCTTGCTAGACAAAATTTAACTACCTTGGAATTTTAAGTCTGGCTAGTTGGTTTTGCTCCTTTAAAGAGAGGAAAGGTCATAAAAAACCTTGTTTATATTTCTGGAAACTGTAACTGAAGCCCAGTGCTTATGATCATTGATGCTATCAATCCTCTGATTCACAACCTTCTACAAGACAACTGCTGCAGACTGCAGGACTTATTCTTTGGTACAATGATTGCGCAGTTAAAACAGCCAAAGCCCCAATCTCTACCAAAACATTCTTCCATTTTTACAATTTCCCTTGCCTTACTCAGCTCTGCCTTTCTTTCCTAAAGCATATGAAGGAATCAAAATCCTTAGATTCTCTTTTGTGGTCATTGCATTGGTCTCTTTACCTTTTCTCACCACGAACCTTGCTTTAGCACTTAAAAACACTTTTACAGATTCCATTAGTTAAAAAAGAGGGCCACGGGGTTGAGTGTTTTGCTTAGCACCATCTCTTTGTGCCACGTGATCAGTCCAGTCGACTCAATACCCCTTCTCTCTACTGAAATTGTTTTTCAGAAAGGCTGCCATCAGATGTGTGTTTTTAAGCATGAAGCCAGCAATGGTAAAACTTTTCGTGCTGAAAAAAGTATAGACATGGTTTGGCAGTATTTCCTGGGGGAATGTCCATCCATAAAATCCTGGTTCTTTCTGGATGTTTTAGTCTCTCTGTGGTTGAGTCTTCTGTGGCTAAAGGAATCCTACCTAATTATCTACCAGTAACACAGGAGACATTAAATACTTTCTCTAGCCTAGCCAGCTTGCTTATTTCAGAAGATATTGTTTTTGCAAAAAATTCAATCACAGCATTTCATGTGACCTGCATATGCGCAAGCCTGAGACTTGTTACGCTCCCCGCTGAGGTTTTAAAGTTAAGAGTCGTGTAACTCCAACCACTCTACCTAGATAAAAGAAGAGGCGCTTCTCAGCATGATCAAGGCTGCGCGGCATCTTGGAGGTGCCTATTTCTCTTAATTGAGAAAGGCTGTGATAAGTATAGGCATTGCTTAATAGAGGTGGTAAGGAACTAAAATTGGAATGCATCCAGGCCTATCTTTTATTTCATTACATTTTCAGAGAAACTCTCAAACTCTTTCACTCAGAAGTAATCCAGCATCCACTCCTACACTGCATCTCTTAAGAGCAGTTCTGGCTCCTGCTGTTTTGGTGGCATGACCTTATTTCAAATTCATATTTGTTGTAGCACCAGATACAAAAGTCTCCAGACTTGCAGTAGAGATAACATCTATTTTCATTACCCCTAGTATTTCTAAATATGCTGAAATCGGGTAAATACTCTGTTTGGGATACAAGAAAAAAATATATTTGGTGCAATTCTGCTAAACCAGGATATAATTCCCAAATGAAAGGTAAATACCTTCGTATCTAGCAACTCTTTTGTACACAGAGGAATTCCTAGCTGCAGTGCCTTCTACTTGAAGAATGCTGTGCATCAGTCTTCCAAGTACTTTTCTTAGGTAAATTCATTGAATGGCATGGACTCTGTGCTATGAGGCAATGCTCTATAATTTTGAGCTTCTGTTTTCAGTCATGGAACTTACATATTGTTGAGCTGGTATGAAACAACTGGACTTCAGGGTAAAGGTGTGTGTTGGGACAGCATCCACTAACAATAGAAAGAGATCTACAGAACAAATAGAAAAATACAGTAACACTTTGTGAAAGACGGCCCAGGAGACAGCTCATTCATAAGATGAACACCTCTGGTGGGATTCCTAGCACTTCCTTTAAAGCTACTCTACAAAAAAATCCCCTCTATCATCCATAACACTTGATATCCAGTGAAAGCCTGGCCTTTTTTTTTTGTTTTTTTTTTTCCCCCTCTGTGTACGGTCTTACTATGCTTCGTGGAGTGCTTGGAGAGGAAGAATTTTCCTGTGCCAAGCTACAGTTTGCAACAGAAAAATTGGATCCCTTCTGATCCACAGTCCCCAGTACACTAGTTCATATCTGCCTATCAGAAACATTTTAGAACAGCCAAAAAAAGCTAAACATTCCTGAAACTGTTGATGCTTTTTCTTCTCTTCATTTATCTGTCTGCAATTACAGATGGAACCCATTACCACCCACTTCCTCAGTTAGGAAACGGTTCCTCTGTACACTTTGTACTGCTCCTCAGATGCTCTGGATGCATTTATCCAGACAGTTATGAGTGAATTCTGTGCCCACTGCAAGCAAGTCAAATGTAAGCCAGCTATGGAGCAGACGTCCTGTGGATAAATTCATGGATACCTGCAGATAAGCCTAGCGAAAAATAGATTACCTGAGCCTGAGCATAGCACCAAGCTGTGTAGTGCAGCCCCCCTGCCCAAACCTGACCTAGTTCACATGTCCCATGGACAGAGAAGCCTACATCTGCCTGCAAACACTGTGTAGGTAGATGTGCCCCTCTAGATGTGCTTGTAAGCAGAGACTTGCTAGATAAGATGGTCACGGTGCGCTGTTACTTAGATTTGTACTTTCTTTCAAGTCTACATTGTTTATGTCCAGCCTAACATTAACCTCCTAAAAACTACACATCAGGCCTGTCTTTTTACATAAAAGTTTTTGCTGCCTAAGTCTCTGTAAAGGCAGTGGAGAAAGAGAAGCACTTGAGCAGTTAGTTTATCTGATCTGAAGAACACGTATAAAATAGAGGGAGATGCTTCTTTTCCACCAGTTACACACAGTCTTCAGATGTTCAGCTAACTTCTGTAGAGCTCTACATGCTTTACAGGAAAAGTACAAAACTGACAAGCTTTCTGACTAAAAAAAGTTACAGCCTGGATTATCCGATATCATTTATCTGACTAATACCTCTTATTCATCCTCACTGAACCGCAGGCAAAACAGCAAGATGCAGGCAGTTATTCAGGGCACCAAAAGTTATCACAGAAAGTTTTGTCTTGATGCATTGGGAAGGAGGAAAGCACTAGGCTTCGCTAGAGGGTGTAATGCAATGGGTACAATTTCCTTACACATGCTGTTTATTTTGCACAGATCCTCTTCTAATCCTGCAGGCTCTGTCCTCTAAAGCCATTCCTTGAATGGGCACCTGGACCGAACTCCCCCGGGGTTGGGGACTGCCAAAAAGACATGTGCTCCTGACAGAGACACTTGCACGCTCTTGACTCGCTACGGAGCTGGCTGTCAGGTTAAAAGGAGGGGATGAATGCAGGAACCAAGGTCGGGGCTGAAGCTGGGAGCAGGAGGGTGAGCTCACCAGTTCCCTGAGTGGGAACCTGGAAGCTGCCCTGCAAGCTTTGTTTTTCCTTCCCAGCCTTCTCTGATGAAAACATCCTGCTGGTTCACGGCAAAGACAAAAACTCTGTTTTCTTTGACAAGACACATTCCTGCAGATCACAATGGCATTCTTTCTTACCTGAACCTTGCATCTGAAGAAACTGATTCTCTCTTCCATCTGCTTCTAGACCTGTGTGTAATCAAACCCTAATAACACATTGCATTCTAATACCAAAATTAGGAGTGAAAATAAGCAGCTTGACTCATACGTGTTCAAAACCTCTTGTCCCAAAGACAGGAAAGATTGAATTATTTGTTCTGATCATTCAGAAACAGGAAATAAAACATGAACAAAGGCGCCTTTCATTGTGCTTTTATTCTTTCGACACAAGGTCCATTTTGCTATTAGGAAATTATTAGGATAGGAAATTACATAAGCAGGTGAACATAAAAATTATTATTTTTTGCCATTATTTAAATTTTTCCATTTCATACTACACTAGTACTCCACAGAAATTTTCCAAAACAAGTTCCTATTTGACCAGACATTTGGAAAAAAATGTGGGGCTCTTTTCTATTTTTAACGAGAAACAAATAAAATCGCTGCCTTTCTGATGCACGTAACTCTAATCACTATGAGCTACAAGTATGTATTAAGAAAGAAAATCTCTCCTGAGGCTCAGTGAAAGGGAATTTATACTTCTGAAATACATTGAATTTATACATCTTAAGTATACTGAAGAGCTTCTAATCTGGACACTAATATGAATCTTTACATTGTCTATAAGCAGCCTTTATAATTTTTAAGGGAAGTAAAACCATGTAAAGAAACATGAAAGAGTCTTTGACACCAGGTGATTGTGCCACCATCCAGAGGGATGTTGACAGGCAGGACAAATGGGCTGGCAGGAACTTCATGAAGTTCAACAAGAAGTGCAAAGTCCTGCACCCAGGGAGGAACAAGGCCAGATACCAATACATGCTGGGGGTCATCCAGCTGGAAAGCAGCTTTGCATAAAAGGACCTGGAGTCCTGGTGGACAACAATGAGCCAGGGATGTGCCCTTATGGCAAAAAAAGCCAACGGTTTCCTGGGCTGCATTAAGAGGAGCATTGCCACGTGTTGAGGGTGGTGATCCTTCCCCTCTACTCACCACTGGTGAGACACAGCTGGAAAGCTGGGTCCACTTCTGGTCTCCCCAATACAAGAGACACAGACATACTGGAGTGAGTGCAACAAGACGTGACAGAGATGATCAAGGGACTGGGGCATCAGACACAGAAGAGGCTGGCAGAGCCAGGATCGTTTAACATGGAGAAGAAAAGGCTCAAGAGGGAACTCATCAATGTGTACAAATGCCTGATGAAAGCACGTCAAAAAGAGCCAAACTCTTTTTACCAGTATCCAGTGATGGGACAAGAGGCAAAAGGAACAAATTGAAATGCAAGAAATTTTGTTTAAACATAAGAAAAAAAACCTGTTTTATTGCAAGAGTGAGAGCACACTGGAACAGGTCTCCATCGTTGGAGCTATTCAGAACTTGACTGGACACAACCCTAGTAGCCTGCTCTGCATGACCCTGCTTTGAGCAGGGGAGTTGGTCTAAAACATCTCCATTGGTGCCTTCCAACCTTAACTATTCCGTGATTTCATGTTCCTGTAAGGAGTAGAGTACTGCCCTAATCTTTATGCCGAAATTATAGTCAAACACATCTGGATTTTAGTTCGTGTAAAAACTACAGTCACCAGTTTTATCTTTACAAGCTGCAGGAATAGCTTGCTTACCAAAGGGAAAAAATGCTTGTCAAATTGAAGGGATTAACGTCAGCAGGCCTTAAAGTAGACAGATTGTAACGCTCCTCTTTATACAGCTATGCCAATAGGCCAAAACTTTGCTGTGGTACCAGCAGGAGACCACCTTCCTCTGGGCTTCCTAATGGTCAGTGCCATCAGTTCTCACAGGTGGGAAAGGACTGAAAGGCTGTCATTCTGCCCACTTGTACTTGGATGTAAGTGACAACATAAAGGATAACATCACGCAGAACCATCATGCTCAGTATAAAAGCTGAGGAATCAAAGAATCAGCCCTCTTTCTTCAATGGCCGGCGTCTGAGGAGGACTCCGTCTGGTCATCTGCCCGTTGATCCTCATCTGTGCCTTCCTGAATCCAGATCCAGAATCTGGTTCCCATCAGTTGCTGAGTCCAGTCTGGGACATTCGCAGTGCGTGTTGGTGACACGATCGTCATCCTGGGAACTCAATACGGTTTTGTATATATTGTGCATATTTCATTATTTTATTATTATTATCTTTTATTTTTATTATTATTAATATTTCATTAAAGTAGCTATGTTTCTTTTCAACTCATAAGTCTCTCTCTTATTTTGTCTCTCTCTTTCTGTGAAGGGAGACGGGTTTAAGAGAGCAACTGTCATTCACTCAGCGGCCAGTCCAGCCCAAACCATGACATCAGACCACCTACCTTGACTTGGTTGTTCCTACTACTCTTCCCCTGAACTGCTAAGCCCATCCCATAAAAAGCTATATTGACAGAACCCTTTGTCAGCAAGACTGGACCCCCCCAGCAGGATTTCTTTCAAGGAAACACTGCTATCCTTTTAAAAATATTATTTTTTAAGGATCTGCAATCTGACGTTAACTAGCCCCTCTCAGACAAGTGCTCAGAGTGGATTCAAACTGTTCTGCAAGTCAGAGTTGTACAGACAAGCCCTTTGCAAAGAAACAGTGATGATATTCTTCCCCTAACAACCCATATACATAAGACTTTTTTTCATTCTGAGTGGAGGACCATGCCATAAATATGATTTATAGTATATCATGTGAAGGAATGATTGTAATAAAATGAGGCATTGCAAGAAATACATCTCGCTAATTAGAAATGACAAGATGGAACATTTACTGCATAACTGCAACCCTCAAAATTTATTCATAAAATCCAGAGAATCTTTAGTCTTAAAGTATAAGGAAACAGAAAAAAAGAGTTATGTTTAAACTTGTCCACAGATGTATGACAAATAAAGCTCTATAGCACGCAAATCCCTTGCATGTACCTACCAGCTGTCCCAGTGTTCTAACGAATTTACCTTTGCCCCCAGCATCTTTCTTGCAATGATGGATGGGATTACGCCATTCTTGCAGGGTTTTGGCATTGCTTCATTTTCGTTTCATGATAGTGAGGCCTTACTATTTCCTCAGATCTGCTCAAATTGATTCAGATTTGCAGGCCGTGGCGATTTTCTCTGAGAAAGAAACGTCTGCATGAAGACCTGTCTGTAAAGAAGAAAAGGATAACCGACGACACACAAAAAACCAGATATCAGCCACTGAATTTTAGAACACAGGACCATAGCAGCAGAGCAGTGCCACAAAACATTTTCCAGCGTAAGAAATACCCACAGCAAAATACAAAAAGACAAAGTACAGTGTGGTGACATAGATGGAAAACACAGTGTTAAAGACATCATAAACATCCTATGTTTCTTCAATAGGAGAGACCATGTTAGAGGAAGCATGGATGGAGAAAAATAAATACTAGGGTTGCATTTTATAGGACAAATGGATATGGCTGAGGCTTTCACCTGATTTGAAGGTAAGTTAGGTAAAAAACCACTTCATATCAAGTATCAAATCTGTTGATTTTTCCGTGTTGAAATGTTGCATGGAAAAATACCACTAAAATGTTAAGCAGCTTTAGCAGATCAAGAAAGCATGACAATTCACTGCTGGTGGAGATCTGAGCAGCTCAAATCTAAAGATTGTCAGCAAAGCATGGCATGTTGAGAATTCATCTGGAATGTCAGCATGCTACGTTTCTGAGGGCAAAGTACGATACTTTGGCTGACTTCAACAGCTGGTTGCAGCATACCAGAGAGACGGAGTAACAAAGACGCGCAATAACTTTAGGCTGCAAAGTCTTCATCAGTTCACATAAGAAGGCAGGTGGAGCCTCTTAAATATCGAGTACTCTTTTCTATCAAGATTCCCTCAACTGTGAATGGTTGGTCTTCAGTTTAGTCACGTGTCCACAGAAAGCTTCACAAGCTGTAAAACTACTACTGTTTAGGTTACCTTGAAGAACAAGCGATACGGATTAACGCAACAAGTGTTAGCTACATTCGAAATAATCACAAACCCAAATAATTTACACTGAAAATAGAAATACAGACTCTAATAGAATAGGCAGTGGTATAACCGAAATAATTTATTCCACTGCAGCAAGCAGCTGAAGTCAATTTGTGTGGTTTCCATACCTGGTGTGAAAATCACACTTTTCGGTTTTGCTCTCTCCACCCCTCACCTTTTCTCATTTCTTTTCTTTTCATTAAGCTTTTCCACCTTTTCTGCCATCGCCATTCTTACACCTTTGAACTTCCGTCTTTTTTTTCGGTTTGGTTTCTAGGACAGGAGAAAGAGGAGAAGAAATAAGCTAGGACCTGCACGCCACAGGTTTTGTTACAAAGGTAACACAAAAAAAAAAAACCCCACATTTTGCTAAGACTGCACTCAACAAGGGAATCAGGAGGAGGAGCACCGCAGCACAAGCCATGGTCAGTTTTTCCTGCAACAACATCTTGAGGAAAGCTCTGCCAGGACGTCTGCAGAGGAGCGTGCAGGTCTGGCTGTTCCTACAGGCGCATAATGCTCACTTTGAGGTTTTCAAAGAACTGCAAATTAAATCTGCGTGAGCCAGCAGCTGAATTCGCTGGTTAGCTGGACTGTAATTGCTGAGGCGAGAAGGAATACCTTCCACTGGCCGAGTATCTCTGGGGCTCAGCTGGTTTCAGCTGCCAGCTGGGTGCAGGCTCACGCGTTTCTCCACCTGCTTGTGCTCACCTCAGATGAGCCCCAACATCTAAAGCTACAAAACGGTGCTGTGCTGTCTCCTCTCTGGCTCAGCTTCACAAAAAAAGAAATTGTAGTTTGAGCAGAACTTAGGTCAAACCAGTTACAGATCTGGGACAATAAAGCCAAGAACTGAGAAAGTCCAGGAGTATAATTACGTGGGAGAGGAGAGGATCAGAAGTCAAATATAAAAGACCATATGTGGGCACCTAGAATAAAGAGCCAATTAAACCAAATATAATCTCCCATGCAGGGACTGACACAGACACCGATTATCAAAAAGCCTCTGTCCTCCTGCTCCAAGTGAAAGCCTCAGTACAGCCCATCCCAAGCATTTATAAGCTGTAAGTCAAGCCTCCAGAAATCATGCTGCTCTAATAAATATATATGCATTTTTAGACATTGCCTATTGTGCCTGTTTATTTTTCCAGGAAGCCTCCTAACTTCAGTATGTAAGTAAACAATTAAACTTCAATAGTTACTACAAAAGTGAAGCTGCAAATAGCAGTCCTCTACTCTCCGTATGAGGGAAGCTCCATCCATCTATCATATCAAAATCCCTAGCCCCAGGCAAGTGGGTATTTTAGCCGTCATCTCCTGTGCCCTCTAGTCTCATCTGTACTCTCTATTTCTCATGCCTCCTCCCAGGTCATCTCCTTCGTCTCCTCAGTTTTCTGTCTATATGCTCACATTGCCCCATCTCTCTCCCACTGCATCCCACCCATCCAGATCCATCAATCACATCTGCGGAATGAAGATTTTTTTTTTTCTTTTTTTTTTTTTCTTTTAAATAACTCGCAGGTGTCTTTAAATGAGTAAATTACGAAAATGACAGCCATTCTGCTCCAGTTGGACTCCACTGAAAGTGATGGGAATCTGCAGTTGTTTTGAATGAGGAAATAAAATCCCAGGAGATGGAAGGCAGGAATATGGAAATTACATGTAAATTAGGAACACATCTCAGTATCACAAGACTAAACTCACAGCTGCATGTCACAGAGAAGAACAGTGATATGCTCAGTTATGCCATGGGTGAATTTGGTCCAGAACACTTTTTTTTTATATTTATAAAGACGAAGAAAAGTTTTTTCAAAATATTAGGAAGCAGTTATTGCAGGGTGTCTGCACAAATTGTCGCCACCTCAACAAAAACATCTGTATCGTTTTGCAGCCATGAATTTCTTTTTGTGCTACAGTGAGGCAGTATTTTATACAGTTATGACTTTGTTTCACCATTTGCATAAAAAGGTTGCTGAAGATCAAATTTTAGGGACATCTAATCCATCTCCAGAATTTCACCCGCATTAATATTCTTACTCATGTATGAGGTTATAGGAAAACCCCCTCCCCTTTTCATCAAAGAGCTTCAACCTGAGTTATTTCTATCATTTATCCTGGATATGTAACAAGTTACTTCAATGTATACTCAATTACAGGGGTATGGCTAACATTTCTAGCTCTCTGAAGTTAGATTTTTGTGTTTTATGATGTTTTAGTGCACCATGAATCAAGTGAAATGCAATCTTTGCAGGATATTTGTTATTTTGCATACACTCTGGTAATTTCCATCTAATTATTTTGCTGTTTTCAATACACCCCAGTCTTTGCTCTTGAACTTCTGGAATTATGTAGTAAGACCTAACAGTGTTTCAAACCAAAAACCTGTGGTTGCCAGTTCCCGGTTAAAACAATTGTTTTCAATATGAATTATAATCTCTACTGTTGCATCTATTTTCAGTGCTCCACTGATTTTCCACCTCTTCATTCACTAAACTTTGGATGCCTTGTGTTCTCCCCTGTGTAAAAACTTATTTGCCTTTAAATTTACCGAGACATTTGGTTAATACATGTTTCTTGCTATGTTTATACGGTTTAATCGTCAGTCGTCAACTAAAACCTGCATTTTATTATTTCCCCCAAGGATTATGAGAGCTATTCTTTTAAAAAGAAGAGTTAATTTACTACTACCACACTTAGTTTTATGCCACTGAAACTTTGCAGTAAGAAAAAGTCAGCAGTCCTACACCACTACAAAACTGATGTTGCATCAGGCCCTTGAATGGAGAACTACAAGAGAAAAGTTGTATGGATAAATTTGTGTGGAGTACTTTTGTACAGAATGTTTCACCCTTTCATTCTGTTACATTATTAAAGGGTCCAGAAAAGTTAAAGATGCTTTAGACTTTTTAACAGCACCTTTATGCAGCTTTTTCTTTAAAAGACCTAGCTTGATTTTTTACGAAACCTAACAATCAATCTAGAGATAATGTGCATAAATGTCCATAAATTCAAAAGAAAGAACTGCCAGGTGCCTGAGCTATGGCAACAGGTAATACAGTTACCCTTGGATCACCCCTGTAAGGTGCGTTTCAGAGAGCTGCCACTGGCAGAGAGGCTGCTCATCCAAGTGTGAATGCTACCAGAAACCCAGAAAAAAAAAGGAGTCTCGTACCTCTATACAAGTGACTCTGCATCTCTTGCTGAAATGAAATACTGCTGAGATAAAACAGTGGAGAAGAGAACCAACAGTAAGAGGCAAACATTACCTCTGCTTTGCAGAGACCCTCAAAACTTTGTTTTCTGAGGAAGAAGACGTCAAGCACCCATTGCTCCTCCACAATTACGCACTTCGTGGCAGGTTTACCCCTGGCTGTGCTCAGGCAATTTAAAATGCAACGCACAGCTAGAACAATTTACAGAACAATTTAATGCAGCTAGCTAGAAAGTTGCATTTTGGTTCCCTCTGAAAGTGTTTTTCCTCGCTCTGAATCTTTGGTGGGTTCAGTTGCATTATTTTCTTTCTTTAGTGGCAATCCTGGCATATGAGGATCCCATCTCATTCCCGTCTCCTCCCTTCTCAGTTCCTTATTCCTAACCCTGCAGCACAATTCATCATGAAAATGAAAGTTCTTTCTAGCACGTAGAAATGAGTTTATGGCACAGACCACAAACAGTTATGTTAGCACAACTGAGAGGGTTGCAGGAATAGGAAAGAGCAGCCAGGAGACGGGAAAGGGCAAGAACGTCTTGTCTCCAAAGAAAACACACTGCGGAGCACCCTCCTGAGAGCTCAGCTGGCTTCAGCCAGGCTCCTGGCTCTCCAGAACTACTCCCCAGGCCCTGGCCAGCACATTTACTCCCTCTCAGCATCAACTGCATTTGCTATAGTAGTGTGAATTTCACAATACTAGCTGTTTTCTGGTAGCCCTTCTGCTCTGGAATCCAGAAAAATTCATTTACATTAAAAACAAACAAAAAAACCATTTGTGGCTGGAAAGGCAAGTTTGATAACATGAACCCTGATGATTCCACACATCTAGAAGGAAAAAAGCTGCACGAAATTAGTAATTTGTGAATGTCTTTGTTTCATGTCTTCTTGGACTGACTCATGAGCATGAGGCTCAATACCTGCAATACTCCCATCTGCGTTTGACAAGTTAGGACACAGTGTTGCTTTCCCTCCGTTCGTCCATGCTTTCTCCCTAAAAAAAATCAAACTCCCCATGTCTATATAATGTGAATGCAACTCAAAACAGAGGTGCTTTTCTTTCTATACACATACACATGCCTACAATAAAGCAAAAGATCGCAAAATCAAGAGAGGGGCCATTGGCTTTATCCACTCCCAGACGGAATAAACAGATCAACCACACCAATGAAGCCTGACAACACCTGCCCTTCCTTGCCATGCTCTGCCACCAGAGCTATGGCAGAAGCAGTGTCATGACATGTGGTGAACCACCATAAGAGCTTGCTCTTGCCAGCTGCATGCTCCCTGTTGCCTTGGTTGTGCCAGCTTTGATGTCTTTCATCAGATTTCTCCATGAGCCAGTGTAACTTACGCAATGCACAGAAACAACCTGGCAAAATATGAAGACACTTCTGTTTTAGTGAGTCAAATCAGTTCAGTGGAAGGTGAGCCACTAACCAACAGCCTCCGCTAAGGAGAAAGCAATCTGAGTGACCTTGCGTAGATCATTTTCTCCTTTACCTCAGCTTCCTTTTTGTAAACAAGGCTCATGCAGAAAAAGGCATGCTGTTAGAAATGGTGTTTTTCTTCTGAATGCTTATGAACTTCATTCAGTAGTTTTGGCCAGACTTGTTTCTGGTTTTCCCAAGGTTTGAGTTTCCTGTAGTTAACCAGAAGTCAGTTACTTGGTAATTGGAGGCTAAACAGAAAGAGGTAAGCAGTCTCTTCCTAGCAGTGTGCCCACTCTCCACGACCAGCATGAGCTACTCCAGTAAGCAAGGCTCTAACTTGTATTGCTTAGCCATGTGCTCTGGAGGCAGACCAACCTCTGCACAGCTGGCTGCAATTCTTCCAGCACAGAGCTACTTCTCTGCTGCGTAAACCTGCAAAAGGTTTGGGCACAACATCACTCCAGGAGACGGGAGGCTGAGAACCAGCTTAACATCCTAGCCGGATGAAATTCAATGTCTTGATCTGGATTGTGAACGCAAGTCAATTTTGCTTACATGCTGCCAAGGTCTCAGAGAGATGTTGCCTCCAGAACCAGCACTTTTACAAAGACAAATTTAAACCAGAATTCAGATCTTTGGAGATGAGATAGGTACAGGAGAAGAGTGGGAATCCAGCTCCTGGCCATGCACTCAGCATCTTCCTCGAGGTCCCCTGGCTTAAATTGGAAGCCTGATACACCAAGAAAATCCCCCATTTGAAACCACCATTTCCTGAAAAATATGAAACCTTTCAAATTCTAGGAAGTATTATCAAAGTCCTACAGCCAAGGCTATTCCCTCCTTCCACTGACGCTATACGTGTTCTCAGGAGGTGTGTGCATCAGGAAGTGTTTAGATCACTCAATAACAAAGGCTTCACTCTCCATAGACTCTTGTTTTTATCTCCAAGTGAAAAATTTCCTTTTAAGTGAAATCTGTAAACCTCAGATGCAGAGGCATCAGACAGCTAGTATTTTTGTTCTGTAAGAATTGCTATTTGAAAACTCATCAATAAGTTATTCTTATGACGAGAAGAGATCGCAAAATCCACTATAGTTTCTGCTAGTTAAAAACAAACCAAAGCAACCCTTTCTAGATTTTTTCCTGCTATTAGTTATCTCTGAATCTTGAGATTTAACATTTAGCCTTGTTGCAGCCCCTCACGTAAAGCAGACATATCTGAATAACAAAGGTTCTCTCAGATACGAAGAATGCATGGCCTTATACATTTATGATCAGCCCCTTGCTCAACATATCTGCTCACAGTTTCAATACTCTGAGTCATCAAGGCTCAGATTTGACTCAGAATAGGTCATAAAGGTCATTATTATCTGAAGCTCTAACTCCATGTATTTCAGCATTTTGGTTGGAACATCTGCAACACAGAATATGCCAGGAGTCCTCTCAGAGGATGAGTTTACAAATGCAAACATTTCAGTTTGACAAAGCTGTTATGCAGTTTAGTCTCAACTCACAAACACGGTTCAAGTTCAAATAAACCAGATAGTGGGATGTTGCACTTTCTTTCAAACCTCATCAACAACAATGTGCAGCACTATGTAGTTTTCATTTGCGTGAGATTCAGCACATTTTCTTGTCTCAGCTTTATAGGGGTTTGTACCTAATGAACCTCAGTTAGAGCTTGAGCCTAACTGCAAAATTGCTTCCTAAATTTGCTGCATCAGTCATGAAAACTGAACACCATATATTACACAAACACATAGTGAAGGCCTGGGTGTGAGGAAGACTCGTGAAACCATCAACACCAACAAATGGCTGCTAACGAACAAGAATGCAGAATTAAGTCTAGTTCTTTTAAAACATTTATAATCATCTGTGAAATATTTGGCAGCCTTTTAGAGAAAGGACATTGACGTAGTCCAGAGAGAGTCAACAAGAATGATAAAATTTGATTGTTAACATGCGCAGAAAGTCTGGAAAAACATGAAGTGAAATCTAAGCTTTTAAACGCTTCAAATGGTGTTTCATAAAGGAATAGAGCAAAACCAGCAGTATCACTCCAGGAACAAGACAGTGCATTTTGCAAAGCAATAATGCAGTTCCTTTCTTGTGGTTTTAGCAGCGTATACCTCTATGGTTACACACTGCTTAGCACAGAGGAACCCCAAGCCCAACTCTGAGCTCTTTGGGCATTTTTACTTAGAAGCCAGCATTCCCTTGTTTATACTGACGACACCAGTGTCCTGACCACGCTAAGCTCAGATCCAAAGGTTCAATTCAGTAAACAGGGAGCACACACAAGCCCTTTCAATTACTTTGTCATTTCACACATTTTAAAGATCAAAAAAGCACGGGCAAGTGGAAGGACAGATCAAGGTTTCTTCTTCCTCTAGAAAGTGCTGGCGTTGTGCACGTGTGCATTGCCATCCTTACAGGGGGGTGGAAGGACAGACACGTACAGCACAGGGTGAGGGTATGTATCCACCGTGAGTGTGTTTCCTGGGCACCACATCACATTTCTGAGGATGCATCCTATTTCCGCTCCTCCCCCTTTCCTGTCCTCACTCTGGGCCTTATTTGATGGCATTATTTTTACATTAAAGGAAATTTAGATTGAAAATAACCACATGTTGTTCTTCATGACCCTTTGCTATGGCTGGATCCCGGTGTCGGAGCTCTGACATTATCAGGCTGATCACAAACAAACCTCCCGAAATTCCAACACTCCCAGGGCAAAGAGCTCCCTACTTCAGCACATGGTTGTAAGTGACCCGACAGACTCTACCCGCCGGATGAAGTTGGACTGAAATGTTCTGTCCTTCTCCATTTGGCCTTCATTTCTGGCCACTAGACAACCTCTGCTGCTGTAGATTTCCACCAACTCATTTAACTGACTCAATGTTGAAGCCCCACCTTGTCTGTTAAATTCAGTAAGTGCTAAACATTAAGAGGAACAGGGGCAGTAATTTTTTTTCGAAGTGAAAGCGTGAGGGAGGCATAAGGAAGACATTAAGGTATCTGACGGCACCCTTACACTGTGCAGTGGAGTATGGCACGGAGATCCCCAAACTATCACACAATAAATGAGCTGCAAAACAAGCAGCAATGTGATTATATCAGAACCACGCTGTTTGTGGGCTAATTAGCCTTGCTGAGAAGCACCACATTAATGCTGTTACAGTGTATCCAAGACTGAAGATCCCTGGGTTTGTGGCTAAATCAAAACAAAAATCTATTTGTGTTAATGCAAAACTTGAAAAATAGTGATTTTGGCAAAAATAACATAAAAAAACCCCCCAAAGCGATCTGTTTAAGATAGTCATTGTGGGCATTTTTTATAATATATGAGGCTAAACTCGTAAGGGCAGAGAAACAGCCCTCAAATCCCTCTAATGTCCTCCGTAGCATAGTCTTGGCGCCTCTGCAGAAAAGTGCAGTTAACATTTCTTCTCTGCTTCACTGTGAGCAAAAGTTTGAATTAAAGCTTTGTCTCCTACTCTAATCAAAGTTGGAGACCCATTACATTCATGCTTTTCCACCAGTTCCAGTACCCAGACAACTACTGGCCACAGAGAAAGAGACTGACACTGTGATAGTGATTAACAAATTCTTTGGAGAGATTTTGGTTTCAGCTCTTAATCCAGTACATATTTCAGAGGAGCAGTTTCAAAGACCAGAAGAAACCACCCTGAATCCCCTGCAGCCAATGGCAAAACAAGCTCCACAGGAAAGAAAGGATCAGGGTTCAAATTCCTCTCCCAAACCTGGCAGAGAAATGACTTAAGGAAAAGTGCTCTTTTCCTTCCCACTCTTCAAAACGAGTACTCTGACCACTGCATTACGAGGGTGGGCTTCCGGGCCTAGCACTAGGTCCTTTGAATATTGCTTCTGACTTTATTTTAAAGACGTTTCATTAAATTCACCCCACTACCACCACTAATCAGTCAGATGCCACTTCTGACAACTCAGTTTCTCCCCCTCAGACATTTGTACAAATATATTACTACTTCATCATATTAAGCACCTTCAAACAGCTCAGTTTGGCCCTGCATCTTTGTTGCGTAATCAGGCGCAATGGCATTTCATTACTAAAAAATCCAATACTAGAACGATAAGTGAACTTTTACTCCAGGCACTCAGCTAAAATTTCTAAACTGACAGTAATAACAAAGCCTTCAGGTGCAAGTAGTCATGAGCATAAAAAAAACCATTTGTATTACATGTCTGCTCATTTCTGTGAGCTCCTCACGGAGATTAAGGTAATGTATACACAGAAGGTGATAAGAGCTAGGGAAAGTCTTCCAGCTGCAACATTCACTTGTGCTGGATGTACCTGAATGTAGTACATGGTAATTACTAAATTTCTTATCCATATCTGTTTACCGAGGCAAATATTACTTAACTAGAAGTCTTTTGCATCAGGAGAAATAGTTCATTTTGTTACATTTGCTTCGGTATATTCATGGCTTGTATCAGAGTACAGTAACACCAACACCATAATAAATCAACAAAGAAATTAGACAGAGCCTAATCATCTCTAACAACCATTTCTGTTGACCTGAAGACAATCACACACAGCATGCAGCCTGCTCCCTGCCTCTGTGTTTCCCGAGGGCTCCTCAGACGCTCACCAGGAATGAGATACAGGCTAAACATGTGAGCAGCAAGGTCCCAAATGCCTTCTCTCCTTAGAGTCCCAGGTCCTGGTCCCGTTGATGACTGGCAACGTGTCTTTCTGGGGACCAACCTGTAATGTCCCTGCTGTGTCGGGGGGTCCATGCCTTTCATTCCCGCAACAAGCTCATGTGTGTATTTGAGGTCACAAGACTGCCTACCTATAAGGGACACATAAGATGCTACTTAAGGGGTCAAACGGCCTTCTTTTCAGAAAGGGAGAGCTGGGGAAGATCACCATTAACCTGGGAGAGCTGGGGAAGATCACCATTAACCTGTGGATCTAACCCTATGCCAGGAAGGCCTACCAGAATAGTGTAGTGTTACCTGGCTCGGGCACACAGACGCAAAACATACCCTTAAAAATTGATCATAAAGGAAACTTTTTTTTTTTTTTAACTGTGCTGAATACACCTTATTAAGCCCTTTTCCCTAAATCAACACGGGTTTTTTAGTATTTATTCTAGTATCAAACACACCTTACTGCTGCTTGCGGACTTTTACTGCTGTTGCACCGTGCCATCTGCTGGTTCTCCTGAGAAAGACATACTGGTGAGAGCTCAGAAACCACAGGGTGCTCCCCAGGCTGAAAGGGACCTCCAGAGAGCCTTCTGCCCAAATTCTTGTGGAAAAGGACGGCCCTGAGTATGTCAGGCTGAGTCTCGACTATTTCCGGCAAAGAAGATTCCACCATGACTCTGGGCAATTTATTTCAATATTTAATTGCTCTTACAGTGAAGTATTTTTCCCTTCTATCCAGACAGAATTTCCTGAGGCCACTTGTCTGTTGCCTGTTGCTCCGTCGTTATGCATCTTTGTGAAGAGTGCCTCCATCTTCTCCAGAAATACCTTTTAATATTTGATATTTAATAGTTGATTAGTTTAATATCTAATTAATTTAATATTTGAAGAACGTAACCAGTTCCCTTCAAGACTTCTGTTCTCTAGGCTCAGCAAACCCAACTCCTTCAGTCCTTCTTTGTACATCCAGTTCTCCAACACGCCAGCCATCCTGATGGCCCTCTCCCAATTATTCGATGTCTCTCTAATAATGTAGAAAACTCAACTGAGCATGTATACCAGCTGCAGCCTGACAAGTGCTGTGTAGAGCAGCAAAACCACATACCTTGCTCTGATGGCTATGCTCTTGCTGACGCAGCCCAGCATGCTGTAGGGTCCCTTTGCTGCTGGGACCCACTGCTTGTTAATGTCAACCAGGAGCCCCAGGGCCCTGGCCACAGAGTTGCGTCACCACCAGTCAGCTCCCAGGCTGTAGGGAGCTGCTTGGGCTTATTCCAACACACAGGCAGCAGTCTACAGTCCTTGGTGGCCCTAAGGTCTGTTGATGTCTCTTCCTTCCTGTGTAGCTACCTCTCCTCCTGGTCTGGTGTACTCCACAAGCTCGAAGAGGTCGCATTCAGTCTCACCACCCATGAAGAGCGAGTGACGAGATGTGACTGTCACATACGTACATACAACATGAATAATATCAGACCCCACGTCGACCCCTTCCCTTTGAACTCCATATGTGACTCGCTCATTCAGTTCAGCTTTGAGCAGTTAACCATCACCCTTTCAGATCTATTTAGCCAGTTTCCTATGAAATGTGCAGCCCACCTGCCCAGTTCATATCTTACCGGTTTGTCCACAAGGGCGTCAGGGTAAGCTGCGTCAAACACTTTGTGAAATATCAAGGTTTGATACCCACAGTGCTCCCTGCACCCACTAAGCCAGTTGCTCCATCTCAGGAGGCAATGAGGCTGGTTATGCACTGTTTACTCTCACCCTCTACATCTACTTTATTTGGAAGAGGGAAGAAAAATTGTATTATTCCAAATCCTGGATTGTTTCAGAGCTACGAATGAACAGCTTAATGAGCTGAAATAGTTAACCTGAAATGAAGGAAAGGGTTCCCCCTGAACCTGCAGGAGAGAACGCCATGGAAGATTCAGTATTTCTATGAAATGAAGTGGTGTTTGGCCATCTTTTGTACAGTGAATGCCAACAAAGCCTGCTGTGGTGAGGTGTCCTCACACAAATCGGCATGTCCCGGGGACAGGGGTGGAGGGAGATGATGGAGCCTCTCAAAGACAGCCCATGCAGCAGAGTGGGGGTAATCTAGCTCTGCAGCAGTTTACCCTGATGGACATGTGCCCACCACCCTGAGGCTGTTGCCTGACACCTCTCCTGCCTACTTTGACCCCATTTTCTGCCCTGCTAGCTGCCCAGACCCTGACCCTATTACTTTCTCCACCAAATGCCCGCACCGTAACACATGGCCGTACAATGCAGCCTCTGCCCGCTGCCCCTCTAGCTGGCCCTGCTTTGCCACCTCACCACCCACCCCACCAGCTGCCCAGGGCCATGCCTGCTGCCCCACCACCCTACCACCTCCACCAGCCGACAAGACCCCTGCCTGCTCTCCCCAACCAGCTGCTGGGCCACCCTCCCCTGCTTGACACCCTACCATGGCTCTGCTCGCACCCCCAAGCCCCTGTCTGCCACCACAACAGATGCCTCAGACCCTATTTTCTACCCCAGTAGCCACACGGGCCCCTGCCAGCTGCCTCACCTGCTGCCCAGGACCATGTTACTTTCCCCACCATCTGCCCAAGCCTCTGCTTAGGGCTGCACAAGGCCCTGCCTTTGCCCCTGCCTGCTGCAGGCAGCTACTCCTGTAGCTATCTTCTTCTGTCCCATCTCCCCAGCCCTACCCATCTCCCTGCTGTCCTGCCTTCCCCATGAGGCCTGCCCCTAACCCTGTTCTCTCCTGGCCAACCCATCATCCTTTCCTGATCCCTCTACATCCACCCCCACCACCTGCTGGGTCGTGTTGTTGAGGGTATGGAGCCAAGCCACAGTGGCAAGTGCTTCCCAAGTTTGCTTCCTTCATCCAGGGGAGGGACACGTTTCTACTTGGTTGGGAGACAGGAGCTCCACCTTGTCAGCATTTCTGAGCCAGGAGTCATGCTTCCAGCATGGCTGTTTCCCCAGCCACTGTGGCTTAGTCAGGTTCTTCTCCAAGCTTGTCCTGTCACATCTGCTGTCCCTTTGCTTCTTACTTCCCAGCTGCTCACTCTTCTGAAGATAAAGATTACCAAGAGGGAAGGAGCCAGAGTACCCTGCAGCTTGAATTCTGCATTACAGCCTACCATTAGAAAACACTTCTCTGTGACCACCATATCCAAAGCACTTCGCCAGAGAGGGAAACAGAAAAAAGCAGCTAATGCTAGAGAAAGTGCCTCTTGCCTCCAGGATGTCCTTCCGCTCATTCCTTGCTGAGTGCAGTTCTGATAAACTGTCTCACAACAGCCTTCTTTCCGAAAGACAGGGTGGTTTCTAAGACTTTAAAGATCTGTTGAGAGAACAAACCTTTTATATTTGTCACTGTGTCACAGAAAGCAAAGAAAATGCAAATATCCTCAGTAGAAGCACAACTGTTGGGAACACAAGACACAAATTTCAAGCACTGAAAAGTAATCAAAGATCCCTAGATCCTTCATGTCTCTTCAAATCATACGGAACAAATGTTTACAGCTAATTCCATACAGCTTTTTATCTTCTTCCAGGGAGAAATTAGATTTCTCAGTTGAAGGATTTGCGCTCCATCCAGCAAAGAGGGAGGGTACCCTACCCTGCGATTCTCTAGGTGGGCAGAAAGTTGTACACAGCACGGGCCGCTCTGTGCGCTTTCTGCACCGAAGGATCATCCCTTCAGCACGACTGGACGGTTAGTGCCAGCATGTCCTGACTCAGCACAAAAGAGTCTGCTCCCAGAGGAAGGGCAGCCTGGGCAGTGAAAAGGCAGTGCAACACAACCACATTTTATTCCTGGAGCTGTAACTTCATTTTTAAAAAAAAAAAAAAAAAAAAAAAAAAAAAATAGTTGAATATTTCGTTTGGCATAATTTCAGCTGTTGTAATTTCTTTTCCACAAGCAGAAAAAGAAGAGCATTGTGCAGTGGATCTGGACAGGAAGTAGTTTCACTGTCAAGAGTTCTTTTTAGAGTTTGAAATGGTTTTCTATCTCAAATCGTAATGAGAAGTCAAAATCTGGAAAACATTTTTTTAAACTTGAGCCAGAGCACTCCAGTAATGAAGTGCCTTGTATATGCTGCAGTGTAGCAGCTGCTTCCTCAAAAGCTGAATACACAGTATTCTGCCTCAGAGGAACTAAGGGATTTAATAATTTTTGTAGGCTTTTTCGAGTCTTTTAGGTGTTTCTCTTAACCTATACCTTTCACCTTCTACTGCACCCTTAGAACTAGGTCATGTGCTTGCTACAGGTCCACAGACAACAAGGCAGAAGGCCTGCTGTTAGATCACAAGGTGATCCCATATGTCATTCACTCTGCAAGGACATACCCAGAGACACTGAGTTCCTAAATTTAACAGAACATTGTTTTCAGCTAATTACTTTAGAAAGAAGACTATGTGTTTTCTCCCATATCAAGAAACCAAAATTTTAACTATTATAAATATTTATAATTTTGTTTAATAAATGTTTAATGAATCTTGTAGGAGTTTACTATTTATTTCATAATTTGTATTTGATATATTTAATATATCTTACTGTATTTTTAATACTGTTTATTAACAAATAGCTGTTGCAAGGTACAGTTTATAGAACATAAGTTTCTAATATTTAAATGAAACTACAAATCATGACAAATCCTTTTGTGCCTACTCAGTTCCTGGTGTGCACTCATGGCACAACTTCGTCAGACCCAGAGGTTGTTTTATTACTGTTTCTACAAGCAGTAAGGGAAGTACTTGGCCTTTTTTTCTAAGCCTACACTGCAGTCGAGTGACTCTGGCTTCAGCTGATGTTCCCTGGGGTCTCAGTGGTCACAGTTTAAGAGCTGATGTGGATTAGAAACATGGTCTCACAGGAACAATGTTATCAGCCCTGGGAGTTCAGGTAATTGTTCAGAAAAATTAAAGCAAAGAAATTTTGTAAAGATCACACAACGACAACCCCAGAAAAAGGACCTGCAAATAATGCTTTAAAATAAAGTAGCTGGAATTCCATCTCACCCATCCTTATTTCTGGCCTCCAGAATCCCTGTGAGCTCCATGAACTTCAATGGGCTGGAGCTAAAGACTGGATGTTTCCGAGCGTTAGGAGACAAAAGCACACGCTGCTACAAAAAGCAGGAGTTCTTACTGCTCCGCTGTGGGAAAGACTAGCTTTTCAGGTCTTCTATTGAACCTCATATTTTCAATGCAAAGACAACTTCTCTAAGCTACAGTGAACTGACTCCTAACTTTGTGCTAGTTATTCCTACGGTCGGTCAGGGCAAGTACCTATCCTGTAACACCTGAACACTCTCCTAGAGTGGGGTGGGCACTCCCTTCCTCCACACGAGAGCAGATATTTCAATGGAAAGATTTCAGCCCCTAATCCTTCTTTACCTACCCCAAGCTCATATCTCCTTCAGATGTTGCATGTCGTAGAATCATAGAATGGTTTGGGTTGGAAGACACCTTAAAGATCATCTAGTTCCAGCCGCCCTGCCCTGGGCAGGGACGCCTCCCACTAGACCAGGTTGTTCAAAGCCTCATTCAGCCTGGCCTTGAACATTTACAGGGAAGGGGCATCCACAACTTCATCATGGCAAGATTGCCTTTAAACTGACTCGCTAGTAGCACTAGCATACACTCATCTATCCAAAAGGGAGTTGGTGGAAGGTGTAAGTAGGCATCCTGTCCACAGGGAGGGTATCCAAATATCAGTGGTGGAGTAATGCCTAGTGAAGCCCCCCTTTTCCTCTTCAGGCTGTTCCTACTAGATATTGTTGCTTTCTGGTTTCGGATAGGATTCAGTGGATAGAACAAGTGGGTAGGATTCAGTGGATAGAACAAGTGGGTGTGATGAGCGTCATGCAAATATTCTCTTTCTGCTGGGCTCTCTGTAGTGAATAGGGACATAGCGAAGTGGGTAGCTTAGCACAACGCTTCCCTTTGGAGCTCCAGAACGTACAGGGCAAAGGACGTGACGTGCTTTCCTTACACTTGGGTAAGATAACCTGAAACCATAGTAAACTTGTAGAAATATGGTAGGTCCTTCTTAGCATTTTCCACTGTATGACTGTCAAGGCACATTAAAAGTACGTAATTATAAATATATATGTATATATATATGGGATGCAAGAACATTTTTACTTTTTGATTTTTACCATGTGTCATTTTCCCATAAACATGCATCTGTTTCAGTTGAAAGAAAGAAATGGGAAATTTCCAGTTGAGGGAACACACTTGTCAGCACGAGGTGTGTTTTTCTGGCCTGTAAATAGAAGGGTTTTCTTTTTTGTTGTCGCTCTCTTTGCTGCTGTAATGACTTCAGTGTTATGCTGGAGATGTAATACATTTGTGCATAAAGCAGACTGTGCTCTTTGCCAGAAAGCGTGCATGGCTTTAAAAGCAGAGATACTCAGACAAAAAAGTAACAGAGACTCCTTGTTTAGAACTACAATGTATCTGTAGCTTAATTTTTATATATTATGATTGTTTTTACTGAGTGAATAAGCTAATCAACCTCATTTTTTTAAGCAGTATTAAACTCATGCTTTGTAACCATATATTACTATAAATTTTTAGAAAACATATAGAAGACAATGACTCTTAGTATACTCATTATTGCAGTTTCTATAGTTGGTGTTGCTATGTTTATTAATAATAGTGATAAAAGTAACTATAATGTTCATTTAAGGATATATAATGGAGAAGAAAACAATTCTAGAAGAACTTCTTTTAAAGAAGTCGCAACAGAAGAAAAAAATATCACCAATTAATTACAAGAAAAGATTGTTTGTTCTGACGAAAGCAACCCTTTCTTATTATGAATATGACAAAGGGGTAAGAAATAATTTTTTTAAGTAAACTGTTCTAAGATTTTCCAATGTCACCTTATTCCTCTGTTTTTCTTCTGTGAAACTTAAGTAGACACTATGATTTAGAACAGCAGGTGTACTTTGTTTCGAGTAGAATTATAGGGTATCAAATCGTAGTTTCAGTTCAGGAAAACGCTTAACCACAGTCTTAAGGATGTCTCTATTCAGCACAACTCTTACATTGAGCATCTGTTTATGTCCTTCCAAAGAAAACTTAAGCAAGTAATTAACATTGGCATATGCTTACACGTTGTCTTGAATAGTAATGTTTTCCTTGCTCAGGCTTCCCTCTGAACTGATGCAAATAACTGCTTTCAGAAGTTACTTGTATGAGGCATAATTAGTTCATAATCTCATCCCTCAACTGCACAAAGCAGATGGTTAAACTATCCGTTTCCTAAGGAGTGATTGTATATCACAAAAAGGTGGCTTTTCACACAGCACATCTCCCGTCGGGAATGCAAATGTATGTCCCAGGCAACTTACGTTAAAGTTTTTGTGTCTTTTAATACATTTGGATTCCTCCTGTGAGTTACATCCCGTTAGGAGATTGCAGGGCTCAGTGAGAACAAGCTCCATTACCTTAAAGAAATTATGAATGCCACAGCTAGGCTTCTGGTTTGCACTTAAGGTGTTTTCCTCTTAATTCCTCCTCCTCCTTTTCCGCCTAGTCCCCCCTTCTGCCTTGTACTCCTGCAGTTGCAGCAGCTGTTTTCTCAGATATAGGGCTGTGTCCTCCAATTCTTGTAACTGACTTAGAAAGGAACTTGGTCAGTATATTAGGTGCAGGTAGGGCACCAAGGGAGTTTTTTACTACCTTTCCTGTAAAGTTTAACAAACTTGAAGCTATGGGTTACCCAGCTTGAAACATGAAATTGCACAAAACAGTCAAACTAAAACATTTCATATTTTGCTAACATCAGTTTACAGTCTGTTGTGGTTTTTCCCTCTTAGAAAAAAGGAAGCAAAAAGGGGTCAATTGAGATTGAGAAAATCCGATGTGTTGAGACAGTGAATCTTGAGGAATCAACACCTCCTGCGAGACAATATCCTTTTCAGGTTAGCTATGAAATCTGTTTCGGTTACATTTCATGTGAAATTTTCCAGCTATCATAAGAGTACACTGATCATTCCTATCCTGCGTGGTGATATGTGTTATTGCTGAGTGCTACAGCAAAGAGAAAATCAGTCCCTATTACTGAAGTTGTGACTTTGCTGAAATGTTTTTCGTTGACTGTGATAGGATTTAGGTCAATTCTTGTTTCTTTTATGTTGAAAGGTCTATCACATACTTGCTTTAATAAGTTCTGGAATATATAGATCACAACACTATGTGATTATCACTTATTTTAAGGCAGAATTAAGCACTTAAAAATTCCTATTTTAGTTCTCACTGTCTCTTTCCACTTCTTTTTCTTTTTTTTTTTTTTGCCTCAATACCAAGTGCTGGATTTGACCCCTGACTGCCTGATTACCATTCAAATGTGCCACAGTCAGGAAATCCAAAGCTATCCTTTGTGCATGTATCAGAAGATGCAGCTGCACTAAGCAGTACACATGTTCAATAATTACATGCGATGAGAAAAACATAACTTCAAATTTGCTGCCTTCCATCTGTTTCAGTTGCCCAGCTCAGGTTCCTCTAAAGAGCCTCCATCAACCTCAATTCTATGGGCAGTGGGACATGCAGATGTGAGAAGTGGCCACAGATCTCCTTCTGGAGTGCCTCTGACAAACCGTGCAACCACAAGCAGCAGGCTGCTAGGGTGAATAACAGGGTTGCTGAATAGTGCATTAATTCATGACCTTGCAATAATTGACATGCCCAAGGGCAACCTCATGAGAGACACTGCATATTTCACTGCCTGGTTGATCCTCGGTGTCGTTCCAGTCTTCCTTTCCCTTCTCCCTCCTCCAGTTTTGTGGCACTGAATTGCACACTTATGTTAAACTACTGTATTTATGTCAGGTGTGCATAATTCAGTTAAGTGGGGAAAAGAGAGTATGCTATAGTTACAGGATGGAGGACTCTGTTCTGGGAAACGGTATCTCTAAAGAGGACTTTAGGATCATGATAGCTGAACATAAATTCCCAGCGTGATGCTGTGGCCAAAGGAGCTAATGGCATCCTTAGACGTGGAAACAGGCACATATTGAGTAAAGCATTCAATATGTTTTAACACAACTGTGATCACCAGGAGAATATTGTGTCTAGTTCTGGTGACTTTAATTGAAGAAAGATGTTGTAAACTGAAGAGAGGTCAGAGGAGAGACTTGACAATGACTAATAGATTGGATGGATAACATGTTTAAAGAGAAAAGCTCACAGGGCTCCACCATTTAACTAAATAAAGAGACAGGAAGAAAATTGATCAGTTGTGTATACTTACCAGTTGGAGTACACATTTAATAATGACAGCTCTTCAGTCTAACAAACAAAAGCAATAAAGTGGCATTTGAAATTCAATGCAGATGAAAGAAAGAAAGGTACACAGGGAAATGAAACCCTGACTTAACACAGACACACACACAGACAGACACACACACAGAGTCAGCTTAGTACTAAATATCATCCAAAAAGCAAAGCAGATGGTAGTAATTATTAGGTAGGCATCAAATGAAGCTAGCAGAAGATAGGCTGAAAACAAGCAAAAGCAGCTGACTGTTCTTATTGTGTAGCTAAGCTGTGGGACTGCTTACTGCGGCATGTTGTGGATACTAGTAATTTGCTTAAAAAGGCAACTGAACTGATTCACAGAAGAAAAATACATCTCAAAGGGTGTTAAGTATGAAGGCATCACCTTTGGATCAGGATTCCTTGGTCACTGTATAGCTGTCCTGAGCACGTCCTCTGCCTCGGTATTGTTACTGGATGCCATCAGAGACAGTTTCCTGGCCTTGGTGAGCATTTGGTCTAGCCTTGTGTAACAACAGACAAAAGCTGGAAGATAAGTCTGGAAAAACTGAAGTGAAAAGAAAGAGTTTACATGTGGGCTCTAAGGTCTTTTTTACATAGAAGATGGGTATATTAGAAATATTCTATGCTGTCCTTTGTTTCTGCAACTGTGCCTTAGGACACAAACCACTTTTGTTAAGGCAGTACATATTTGTGTGAGTCTGCTCAAAACCAAAAGAGAAGAGTACCAGAGATGGAAAAGCGGATGAATACCCATTGAGAACTACAAGGGTATTGCCAGGGCATGCAGAGATGCAGTTAGAAAAGCAAAAGCTCAACTCGAATTGAAACTGGCCAGAGATGTCAAAACCTACAACAAAGGGTTCTTCAGGTATGTAAACAACAAGCAGAAGCGGAAGGAAAATATTGGCCCACTCTTAAACAGGAGAAGTGAATTAGTCACAAACAATGCTGAAAAGGCAGAAGTTCTCAACACTTTCTTCACCTCTGTCTTTACCAGCACTGTTGGGCCCCAGGCCCTGGGAACAAAAATCAAGGTTGATGCAAACACAGACCCACCATCAGTGAAGGAAGAGTTGGTATGTGAGAACTATTGCAGAAGCTTGACCCCTACAAACTGATGGGCCCTGACATTAGTCACACAAGGGTGCTAAGAGAGCTGGCTGACGTCATTGTGAGACCACTCTCCATAACCTTTGAGAACTCATGGAGACTCGGGGGCGTCCCAGAAGACTGGAAGATGGGTAATGTCATCCCCATCTACGAGGAGGGCTTAAAGGAGGATACAGGAAGTTGTAGGCCCAGCAATCTTACTTCAGTCCCTGGGAAAGTTATAAAACAAATCCTCCTGGGGGCTATCACAAGTCAAATTAAGCACATGATCGGGAAAAACCATCACGGATTCACCGAGGGCAAATTCCTGCTTTACGAACCTGATTGCCTTCTACAACAAAGTAATCTGCTCGGTTGATGTGGGGCGAGCAGTGGACATTGTCTGCCTGGATTTCTTCAAGGCTTTCGACACAGTTCCCCACAGCCTTGTCCTAGAGAAACTGATGCGTTATGGTCTAGACAGGTGGTCTGTGCGGTGGGTGGGGAACTGGCTGACAGGCCCCACCCAGAGGGTGGTGGTAAAGAGCTCCTTTTCAAACTGGCAACCTGTCACAAGTGGGGTCTCCCAGGGATCAATACTGGGCCCAACGCTGTTTAATATCCTCATAAGTGATCTGTATGATGGGATCGAGTGTACCCTGATGAAATTTGCTGATTCCAAACTGAGTGGGGAAGCGTACACTACAGACGGGAGAGCCACCCTGCAGAAAGACCCGTATGGGCTGGAATAGTGGGCTAACAAGAACCTCATGAAGTCCGACAAGGACAAGTGTAAGGTCTTGCTCCTGGGAAAACATAATCCAGGAGTGCAGGACAGGCTGGGATCTACCTGGCTGGGGAGCAGCTCTGTGGAAAGGGACCGGGGGGTCCTGGTGGACAACAAGCTCAATACGAGTGAACAGTGTGCTGCTGTGGCAGAGAAAGCCAACAGGATGCTGGGCTGCATCAACACGGGCATCACCAGCAGAGACAAAGAAGCCATTACCCCACTCTACTCAGCGCTTGTCAGAGCACACCTGGAATGCTGTGTTCAGTTTTGGTCCTCACTATACAAAAAGATGGGGACAGGCTGGGGAGGGTCCAGAGAAGTGCCACCAAGATGATCAAAGGACTGGGAAGCCTGCCATATGAGGAAAGGCTGAGAGAACTGGGCTTGTTCAGCCTTGAGAAAAAGGGGCTTAGGGGAGACCTTATCACCATGTTCCAGTATTTAAAGTGTGGCTACAAAGAAGATGGAAACTCCCTTTTTACAAGGAGTCACATGTAGAAGATGAGGGGTGATGGGTAGAAGATACTCCTGGGGAGATTCTGCTTGGACACTGTTGTGGTTTGGGCTCGACTGGCTACTGAAACGAAGAACATTCTCCCTTTTACTTCTCTCTCCTTCGTATTTTCTCTTTTCACAATATGAGTAATCAGCCATTGGAACAATCTCCCCAGGGAAGCGATGGATTCCACAGCATGGGGCACTTTGAAGATTCAGCTGTTCAGGGTGCTGAGCCATCATGTCTAGATCATGCTTTTGCCAAGAAAGGTTGGACCAGATGATCCTTGAGGTCCCTTCCAACCTGGTATTCTACGGTTATATGATTCTATGATTATATTTGTATTTATATGAAATATATTTATATGAAATATTTAGTATTTATATGAAATTGCAGTAATATACATGACCTCTGAGAAACATTACTAAGTTGTGGGAGTTTGATATGGCTCCACAAAGTCTATTTTTTCAGTTTCCATCCCCTTCTCCTTTCCCCTCCTGCATAGTAACAAGCTTTCAGGCAGTACACTCTTACCATGCTGGCTTTCCCAACCTCTTCCAGATTGTGTACAAGGGTGGCCTTCTCTATGTCTATGCAGCTAATGAAGAGAGCCGGGAGCAGTGGCTTGAAGCTTTGCATAGAGGTAACACTATTCCCTTGTATACCAAAATATTCAAATAACATGAGGAGAGATAGGAAAATGCTCCTGCCTCATTATTTTGTGCAATACTTTGTCACCTTTTTTTAGCCTCATTCATTTTTCAGCACCAGCTGCTTGACATGCATGGTATTTTCAAGAATGGACTAAAAGCTGAAAGTTTCGGTGAGAAATAAGCCAAAATAAAGCTTATTTTTGTATTTTTCATGGGCATTTTTTAATCGTCACCATATGTTCAGCCTTTACTGATGCAGGTTTATAGAGCACAAACACTGCTGACGTGACTAGTATAGTGCTTACCTGCATGAACACCTTTTTGATAATCAATACTGCTACTGCTTTTTCCTTTTTATATTCCTCTTTTTTTTTTTTTTTTTTTTTTTTTTTCCCAAGGACGTTTCTATTGTTTTCAATAAAGCATAGAGGAATATGGTATAGAGAAAAATGTGGGCAGGGTATGTGTCTAGAGCTAGAAGTCAGTAAGCACTCTGGGGTCTGGTGCAGCAGACTCTATTGATCATAAGGAGCATTTGCATTTTGCAGCTTGTCACATTCTCTTTGATTTCTCTATGCTTTCCAGAAATTAAAGACAATTCTGATTTACTAAACAAGTATCATAAAGGATTCTTCATCAACGGGAAGTTTCTCTGTTGCAACCAGACCTGTAAAGCAGCCCCTGGATGTACGATTTGGGAGAAACGTAATGTGTTCTTTTCTTTGTTTGATGCTTTTCACAATATTGCCAAATCACATGGACATTTAAGGCAGTATAATCAATATAAAAGCTAGTCTGCTTACACCTTTTCATGTATGTGCTAAGCTCCTTTTAACATCATAGCTGCTATGCATTGTATCTTATAGTATAACTGGGGGAAATAATACATTAAATTATACCTTATATCTATATATGAGTGATCAAAAACTTAGTGACATTTTTACCCACAAAATAAACCAGATGGGATTATTTTTCTCCTTATTCTTAAAATCTCTAGCTAAATTGTAGCATTATGCTGTAAAACCCGTCTAGTGATGATGTCCCCTAAGCTGGGTGGGTAGGAACAATAGAAATTCAGCACAAGAGTGTGTATGAGTGTAACACAACACAGTTTCATAACTAAATAGAAGTAAAACTCTTATATTAATATATAATCATATTTATACGATTCTTTTTTCTAAACAGTGTGATTTAACTTCCAGCATTTTTTTTATTTTAACGTGCTTTTCTAGAGAGTTATTTTGTAGAACTTAGTTGCAATTATCTAGGGGTTTTAGCTGTTATCTGGAAAGACTGAGAGAGAGGAAAATTTGTCAAGTGGCACCCTCCTAGGTTTCACATTTTCGGAAGAGAATTCCTGCACGCCTGTGTACATACTTAACAGTGAAACTCCATGTTTGGGAGAGGGCAAAGCAGGTTTTGAGTGTTTGGGCTCCAGCCTTGTAACGCTCAATTATTTGAAATCATAGAGCACTGTTAGATCTACTGATTCCAGTCATGATTGAACCTGGGTCTTAAGCATTTGCAGTCCCAATCAAAAAAGTATGAATCCAAAATTAAAAGTTAAATTCAAAAATGTAGGTGTGAGCAGTTAGGAACCTGATTTATATGTGTGAGGCTGCCTGTAACAGTATAGCATTTACTTTTGAAATTTGACATTAAAGGTATAGGCTTATCTACTATTACTACAGGTTTCATCATTATGGAACACTAAATAATGTAAAGAGTTCTCAGCTGATTTGTAACAGTAATTTGAATAGCTTCATACAGCTGCAAAACCACTTGTTACAAAAGCAAACAAGGCCATGACACCCCCAGTCAGTGGCAAGGACAAGGAAGTACCTCATTACCAGTCATGGATGGCTTAGTCAAGAGGCAAATTAGAAAGAGGTTTTTGTATATTGAATGTTTCGTTTATGTCTGAGATAATAATGCAAGCAGGATAATGTGCTGTATCTACTCTAAATTTGTTCCTAAATAAATTCCTGAGGTTGCTAACAGAGATGTGTGGAGCACAGGGAGATGTCTATGTAGGCATGACTCCAGACAGCCTCAGTCTTGTAATCACTGGGTAATTGAAAGTAGTATTTCTTAATTACTGCTTCGCAGATTAAAAATGTCAATGAAACAATTTAAAAAAAAAATAATAAAAATAAAGCATATATATGTTTCTCTCTGTATGTAATCAAATAAGCTAGCAGAACTGAGAAAACCACAAAGCTAAATACAACCACAAATTTCCATGAATTCGTATTTTGGCATAGATGAGAACAATGGTTAATGGGGTTTTTACAAGATGTTGAGGTGGTGCTTGAATTAAGAGGAAGTTGGAAAATACAGAGCTAAAGCAAGTCAATACCTCAGGGAGGTGAAATGCCAGCTGGCCTGATGCTGTTGCTGCCACTGCATAGATCTGCAAGTGATGAAACCTCCAGAGATAAAGCCTTAATTAAATTCAAGGTTTTTGCTTTGATTCTCCCTCTCTTCTAGATGTGACTCTGTGTTGCACAACTGGGTCTGTGAAACCACTGCCTCCAGTCCCTCAGACACTGGTAGGTGAAAACATTTGAGTATCTGGCTACAGGGAAAGACCTGGGAGGGATGTAGGATGGAACGGAGAATGGCAAACCACCACTCACTGGAAGCTGATGTACACCTCTAATCTGCAGTGCAGCTTCAGCTTCCTTGTGTCCACCAGCGTGTCAGAGGGAAGGACTCATCTCCCTCTTACATGTGCTGTAAATGGAAAGACTTTCCATTTACTTTCCCAAACTGGGAAAGTCGCAGATACATTCAGTTCACTTTAACGTGCTGGTGGCAGTACTGGTTACAGCCCTTGTAGTGAAGCCTTTTACTTTATACACTTATCTCCTGTGGGATCAGGGAATGACATCAAAATTAGTGTGTAGAAGGTCCTCATTCCTAGAGATGCCAAAAACTCCCCTCCACCACCCTCCCCAGTGAAAATGGTGCTCAACATTGTAACTGAAGATGTGAACAAATATACCTGCTTTACATGCCTGAGAAATGGTGGATGAACTGCAAATATCTCTGGTGAGTCCCAAGATGTGCCCCCAGAGGGCTGGGTCAGGATTACAGATAGATGGTTAGGAAGGTCTGTTTAGCCCAACTCTACAGAGGCAGCCTCTACGTTAGTTAATTGGAAAGTGCATCTGAGCTCTTTATGTGCTCTTGCCTGTATCTTGACTTTGTATCAGACAGAAACCCAAGAGTGTGGTGTCCCACCAGCACCCACTGGGCCATACTGTCCGTCTGAGAAAGCTAGGCTTTCACAGACCCAAAGAGAAAAACCAGGATGCCAAAAAGCACTGCTCATGCTCGATTCAGCCTGAGTCCTCTAGTACAGCAGTTGCTTGATGAGGAAGGGCAACAGTTGGCAGGGTTATAAATAAAAGCAAGACTGGAAGATACGCTTCTGTGCTTATTTCCTCATCTATCTCCTCCTGTACAAGTACAAGGGCAATAGTGGTATCTTTAACCTTAGTTTTACTGCCTAGCCTAATTATTGAGGTTTGTAGGTAGAAAGGAAGTAACTGACAAGAGAATAGAAGAGAACAAAGTGGTTTAAGTTATGATGTTTTTATCTGTTTAAAAAAACCCTGTGTATTCACAGATTGTTACCCCAGCCTTCTCCAAATTAAACCAGATTGGGCTTCCAATCATGCCATTTTTAAATCTGTATTTTCTGCTTTACTTTAATTTGTTATCTGTTCTGTATCTTTAGAATACAGTCTGGGTCTATTTCCTAGCTTCTCTGTTAATCAGAACATAACTTAACAAAAAAGAAAAAAAGGTGGAATTTTTGTCTGTACAGTTGACATGAACAGCCAGGGCTTTAAGAAACACGTAGATTATCAAGAGATAGAAGATAAAACCACAAGAGCTGTAAAATGGAGCTTTAAGAATAATAATAATAAAGCCTTGGAAAGAAGCTATGAACAAAGAACCTTTTGACATTTTTTCTCATAATGAGATCTGAAAGTAATAGCATTGTAAACAAGCAGCAGCGTAACTTGTTTTGAATACCGTGGTCTGTTTTGCCTGGCTTCTATCAGGGGATGCTTTGTCTATCTGGAGAGATCATCAGTCATGCAAATCTGCCGCTGAACATGCTGGCTTCTGCTAGGCCTTTATGATTTATTTTTATTATTTGCTTGAGTTCAGAGAAGATATTTTGAAAGGGAAATTTGAAAAGGAAGGATATGACAGTTTTCAGATGGGTACTTTAAAACAGTAAATGCAGATATAATAACTACCACAGCTGGTTAGAACAACCTAACTTAATTTTCCCAAGCTATATGGTATAATCAGGTTAAGAAGGCTAATACTGACTTCTCGTGGTGAGGAACAGTCTATATTTAGCCACGGAGCTACTTCTATAAGCTCTCAGCACATTTTTATTTTGCCCTTTTATCTACTCAGTTTGATCGTCGGAGATACCACCGTACCCCCAGCCTTCCTTTCACCTCTCTCAGTTCTCTCTCGCGTCTCCAGCCTCTGCAAGTCTTGCTCCTTTGCTTGCTTCACAACTGACCAGAGGCATTTACTTTTGCATGTAGGCAAAACTGACCAGAGGCATTAAATTTCTCATGAGGCATTCCTTTTGCATGCCTACGTCCTGCACCTTTGATGCCTCTATCCCTGTCGTCGGTTCAGCGTTATGCCTCTAGTCTCCCGCAGAGGAGCTGGTTCCTAAAGAGTGATGCCATTACAAAGAATAGTGGGCACAAAGGTCCCTTCATGGGAACCAGTGGGCACTTTCCCTGTGCTTTGACAACAGCAGGAAGCAGGAGCTTCTCACCTCAGAAACACTTTGACCTCTGCTGGGGCCTGGCAGCCACTGTCTTTGCAATGGCAAAGGGTTCGTGTAGGTCAGACCAGTACTTCAGTAGATCAGATCACAGAGGTCCACTGAGCGCACACACATATATCCTCATGCATATGTATTGGATAAAGTTTATGGAAGCTGAAGTGATCCAGCACATGCTTCCAGCTGTTCGGCAGGGGTGAAGTTCTGCAGATGGTGGCCATTCCCCATATGCACATCACAGCTGAATCTCAGACTGTCACCTACAACTCTCTGGATGACAATGGTACAGTCATCAATATGAAAACCACAATGATAGCACTGCCAGCATAAAGAGAATAATAAGATCCACTCAGTTACTATTAGGAAATGCTCTGGGGCTTTCAGCCAGTGCTGGAAATGGAAAGCTGTATGTATGGACACAAATCAAGACATTAATCTGTACCAGGTTACAAATGAAGTCCGTTCAGAGTATTGCAACAGACCAATACACGTCCAGCAGTGAAACCCAAAGGGATGCAAATCTGATGTCCTCATCTTTGGCTGGTTCCTTTCCCAGGCAGGCTGGACAAAGCAAAATTCATTTCTGCGATCATAATTCTTTCTGCCATTTACTTTGGCCAATGCTTTGCACTTTCTTTTGTTCACACAAAAAGATGAAAAGCTCCATCAGAGGATGACACCTTGATTGTTCTGTAAGCGAAATGCAGGAAATTAAGAAAGAACAGTTTGATCTCCAAAAATTACCAAGGCCAAAGCTCAGAGGTGTGCATCAGCTCATAAACACGTTTACTGAATATCAGCTTGCTCTAACATCACTAGATGCTTTAAAGATAAAACAGCTTAATCTCTGTATTACAATTTTCTCTGTCTTTCTGACAGCTGAAGGCAACTCTAGTTCTGTCACTATTCCACAAAGCGAACAGGAAGTCGAAGACTCAAATCCTGCCTAACACAGGCCCTCAAGCTGTAAACTCCTTTCCACTGAAGTCAGATATGACCAACAGGAACCACCCATATTGGGTTCAAGTAGCAGTACTTGCCAAGTAACAGACCTAATTCTAGACAGTTGAGGAGGACTCTGCTGTGAGTGCTACCTCTTTAAAAATTAGTATCTCCGCTGGAGCTTGGTGCGATCAGATTGAGACTTTGTGTGTTTGCAGGAAGAGATCATCTGTGTCTTCTGGCTCAGTGGACTGAATCAAGCTTCACTTGGCTTTTTGGTTTTTCCTTGTTTAAATTAAGTATAGAAATGCCAATAAAAAAAAAAAAAACAAAAAAAAACACCAAGCAAACATACAATGCCAAGGTCACTTGAACTTGATTTAAAGGAATCACAGCCTGTTTCAGGACACTTGGCATTCTTCCCCTGCATTGCGTTACAGTGGTTTTCAGTAATAAATAGGTGCCATTTGGAGCCTTTTCTCTTAAGTCTGTCTTATTTTCCCTCGTCCTTTGCTCTGTGTTTCAAGTGTAGTGTCTGGATTTTCTCAGTCATGAGATTTCCCTGATTTCTAAATGCATTTCAGTGCCTTAATTTTAGATGGTCTTTTGCCCATGATTTGACTGATGTCACGTCATTTTAATGTCAGGCTTCTCATCTAAGTTATTTGTGTAGATGTCTTCAACAATCAGTGATGAGAGGTAGACACTTCTGTAGGATGACATATTTCACGTGAAAACATGGGTCAAAGCTAGGTAAGATGAATCCCATAGTTACATACCTACACTTGGTTAACTCTGCACAGTGAAAGTTAGGCACCAATGAGTGAGATTCCTTGTATCCAACATGCTTAGCAGAGGAACATCAATTAAAGATGGTAACGAAAGGGAATGATTTAGAATTAGTATAGGTTTTTGCTTTCAGTGATTAGTAGTAACAATTGACTAACGCTTGTTGGGCTTCTTGGTAACATTACTATTGATCAAACACCATCCAAAAAACCCCAAAGTTATTTTATAATACTGTGATGGGGTCTTTTGATACAACAGGATGTCATCCCACTTAGTTATAATAAAGCACAATTTGGTCTTTTGGTGTCCAAAGCATTTGAATTGCAGCAGGTCACTAAGTAGTATCATCTTCAGATAAGTGGCAGGCTTTTGGTACAGATCAAGTCTATCGCATAATTCTGGTAATGAGAGCTTCCTATTACAGCAGTGTCATCCTCCACTCAGAGTTAATTGCTCCTGGTGTCATCATGATGGACCTTGGTTCTGTCCTCACCTGTCTCACAAATCTGGCCAACAGTACCTGGGTTGTGCTTCTAAATGGATGAGGAAAAACCTGCTTTTCTGTGCCCATCTTCTTAGCTTTGATTAATTTGCCTAACATCATTATACGTGTTGAAGATATAAGTGATTGTGTACCTGTCGTGTGTTATTTCTTACTGTGCCCTGTGCTGCATCTCCTTATCATTTTATTCCCTCTGTCTTCAAAAGCGGAAGCGTAGAAGCCTGCCCCAGGGGCTGTCGCCAGACACGTCAGTCCTGAAAATGGCTGTGGCCCAATGCAACTATGAACCCGAAGGAACTTCAGCTTTCCGGCTTGTCAGAAGCAATAAATACTATGTGTTGCAAGAGGAAGATTCTGACTGGTGGAAAGTAAGGGATTTGGAGGGGTAAGTGTACACTGCAGAATACTTTTGTTCCATGACTATGGTCTTTCACATATCCCATCTTCATAGACAGCACTGCAGCCAGTCCTGGTACCTTTCAGGATCTATGTTAGGATTACCTTAGTAGATTTTAAACCTTGCGCTAGAATCCTCATTGTCTTCTGTACAACTCCATTTTCATTATCATCCTTAGCTGCCAGGTTGGGTAAGATTTACAACAGTCACTGCCTAGTATACTAAGATAGCACCCAGTGGCCTTAATTTTGATATGCGCTTGAAGAAAGGCTTATGTATACAGAAGCTGTCCATTTTTTCCATATTTAGTTTAAGTGAATAAAAAGATGAAATTTCTCCTCACAAATGCGGCCTCTTTTGTTTGCACTAAACCATTTTTAGACAGTCACTGTTACTACCACAATAGCAGTGACAGCAGGGAGACCAGTGAGAACTGCTGAAGTGCAAATCACTTCTTACTTCAGTCTCTCCCCAGCTTTAGCAATACTTTTCCACGGAGACAGAGCACCCCCATCTTGTACAAAACAAGAAGAGTTTAATTATTTTCTTTGAGGTTCACAAGTGGAGGAATCCCCTTCAGCACCTCAAAGTAAGATATTTTTGGTTAAAATCCAGCTGGGGCAGAAGAGAGAGTCTCTTCCTGAGTTATTAAATGAGAAACAGCTTTAGGAGTACACTGGAGACAAAGGCAGTGCAACAAACAGGAGTTGCCTGGAAGAGATAAGATTCCTTGTCTGTCTCATGATGGATGCTAGCTGAGTTTGATTTTATGTACTTGATAGAATTGAGGAAGGAAAGAATTTTTGAGCTAGGGGACGCCCAAACAGGTTTGGAACAGAATGAAATTACTTGATCCACTCATAATTCACTGATTAAGTTTACGACTGCAAGAAAACCAACAAATAAAGCAACCTTAACTTATTGCACTTTATAACTCACAGTATTCTCACACTGTTCTGGATGAAGAAAACAGCACACAATCCCTGCAACTCAAAGACAATAATAAATTAGTAAACTGAGATACACTTTTAAATGCCTTTACTGGACTGTTTATGGCTATGTAGAAGCATATGATACAGGCAGCTCTGCTTAGAGCCTGAGTGGAGGGCTCTGAGATGAATGGGGCAGAGAGCAATCAAGAGAAAGGGCAGACATTTACAGTTTTTATTTTGGCTTGAGAAACTGAGACTTTTGCATTACTACAAGTCATATATACATCGTAACAAAACCTTTACATTCTGCTTGAAAAAAATTGAAGATCTTGTTTTCTTGACTGTAGTAGGAACAAACATCAGGACTTACCTGTTTCACCTGTTTCCATGCACTCTCAGTTTTCTTCTCACTCTACTGAGATCTGTTAAAGAAACCCTTCCTTTTTATGTCCATCCATATTCAAATATACAATTTGTTCTCCCTATTTATTATTCTGATGGGCGCAGTGTACAGCCCAGCCCCTTACAACTACAGGTGCCTGTTGGCCCCCCCTAACTTAGGTCCAACATGCCATGCTGCCAGTTGCTTTAAGTGGTAGCTCAGCTGTCCATATTCACTTAGCTTAGCTTCTCAATTGCATCTGGCATTGTGTTGGGCAGAGTGCTGAGCCTACCTATTGACTTTCTGCATGCAATCTTGGATACTCTGCTGGAACCCATTAGTCACTGGTGGCCTTCATCACAGCAACTGAGATGGCATGTAATGATATTGTGGAACAGCTGCTCCAGTATTCCATATGATGAAACCAATCACAGAGGAAGAAGAAGCCATTTCAGAGACTAGCGAAAAGAGTACTTCATTGAAATGTAATTTTCTAAAACAAATTACTTCTGTATTTTTCCACATGGTAAGTAACAGCAGAAATGTTTTAACCATGAGCATTTCTGTTAGTGACATTCTGAAAAGTGACTCTCTGATTAATCCCTTTTCCTATTTGAAGTGACCAAATTGAAGATGCAGCCATGTACGATAGCTAAACTGTGAACTGTTTATTTTGCAGGAATGAAGGTTTCGTACCAAGCACTTACTTGAGAAAGTTATCTCTGAATGATGATGAGCCAAGGTGAATCAATATGCAGCCATTCACTGCTCAAATGTTTTCCTCACCACTCTAGTAAAGATTAGGCAATATTTCTGTAATATTTTTCTTTTTAAATAACTTTCTGAGTACCAAGCATAAAGTTTCCTGAAAGGTATAGAATCAGATACAATTTGTCTTCTTGACTCATATATGAATGCAAAAAACATCAGCTGAAAATCCTGGTTTTATTTAAATCAATAGGGTTTTGCCACTGACTTTGATAATGCTGGGATTTCAAACTTTGTGCTCTTATTTCAGCCTTAAATCAGCCTTGCTGGCACTCTCATGCCTTTGTATGTATGTGAGTAGTCCAGTACAGGGCAAAGGGAGTCCAGGTCTATCGAAGTGATACATCAGACCCATCTTTTCCTTTTTAGTGAGATGACACGACATTGCAAGCATTAAATGTATGTGCAAGTATTTGAATAAAAATCTCACAGAAACATAACACATTGTCTCATAGTAAACCATACTGGACAAGATTCAGAGGTTTCCTTAAAAAAAAATACAGCATAAATAGAATAATTATTATTTCTGCACAAGAGGTTATTTTAAAGGCCTCTTTTTCTGCTACATGAACTCCTTCTGTTGTCTGTCATGCTAAGAACAACTATTTGGAAAGTCTAGGGTTGTGCAGATTTGGAAATCTTCCATGTAAATTTTGAAAAGCTAGATGCAATCTCTTCATAAGGTCACTAAAGGGGTGTAGCTTCATTGCCTGTTATAGCAGGCACAGAGAATATTTGGCTTTCCAACACATTGCACAGTGGAGGGCAAAGGCTGTATAAGTGTTTACCAAGTCATAAAAAAATCCAGACAATTAAATATTTCTCAAGTTTTTTAAATATTCACCTTAGATCATGGCATAACTCCTCAAAAAATACATGCAGTATGACTTTTAAACCAACAAAGGTATTTTTCATAACTAGTTTTTCACAATTCCATCACATTTTATCTTTTCAGGGAAAACTCCAGTGTCAGTGAACAGACACTGGCAGAAGAGCAGAGTATTGCTAATCATGAGTGAGTATATAGAATATGTCTTTATGAGAACCAAAAGTTTCTTTGGGCGGAGTTTGTCTTTCCACTTCACACATCCACTATATCTAGAGCAATGGTATCCTACTTATGGCTGTTATAATAATATAGAAATTACAGATATTGTCATCAGCAAGATCACTGCTCACCGACTTCCAAAGACGTGAATGTATTTGCTTTCAGACAAGAAAGTCATTTAGACAGATCAGTCTTGTACGTTAATAAAGGGATGCTTCATAAAAATGAACTGCTATTAAAAAGACTTGTTTGGAACTCCCTGAGCTGATCTGACATAGCGTGCTTGGCTTGTTTCCTCCATTTGGGATCTCTCAGTTTACTTAAATACAATGACAACCAGAAGGTTCAAGATTAGAGGCGAATTAAGCACCTCCCAGCTTTTAGGGAGACAGCTGTGTCATGGTCTGCAGGAGGCAGAGCAAACTACTTCTGATAGGGCTCCTGCCAGAGCTTTAGGGCAGCAGGATCCTCCTCTAAGGAGGTACTGTAAAAAGTCAGAGTCACAGAGTGGGCATGGATATTTCAGGGCAAGGAGACCCACTGGATGAGAGGAGGCAGATGGACAAGTCCCAAGTCTACCCTCTGGCTTTTAAAAGCAGTTTTGAAAATATTTACTATGGCTGGCATTTTTCATGTGTCTGCTGTGCCTTATTCAGAAATCAGCCTGTCAATAATAAGCCCAATATTTCTCTTTGCAGCTGGTATGCTGGTAATATCTCCCGTGCCCAGTGTGAACAGCTGCTCCGTCAGAAGGTCCTACATATCCTTTATCACTTGTATATGAAGAACCATGGAAATGTTTCTGTGTCTGTTGTCTTTGCTATACTGTGTAGCTAGAGGATGCTGATGCTCTTTAAATAGCTGTAGTATTAGAGAGTGCTAGAAATTCTTGTGCTAGCTTGGTATTGATAAACAGATCTCAAAAAATGTCTGGAGGCACAAGTGATACACCTCTAAAATAGGCTTGGAACAAAGCCATACTGAGTGCATTTCCCCTCAAAGCTCTGCTTTTTGATTTTACCTCTAGGCCTGTGTTGTTTGCTCCAGTGTGGCTCTTCCTGCAGGTCACTCTAGAGGAATTCTCCATGATGGTTTTACAATATACAAATGTGGAGTAAAAGAAATTCACCCAGACAAGCAGACCACCCCGATCAAACTCAATGCTATGCCCGCCGAGCATTGGCTGGGCGCAGCTGACTAGGAGCAAGGATGGATACCACCATAGGACTAGTCAGGTGTACGAGTCTTTGCAGGATACGAGTGCAGAAGGGCTTGTCCGTGTATTTCACTGGAGGAGAGGCAGCCTCAGCCATGCTTCGTGCGTGGGTGTGCTGTGTAAACAAGTTCTCTTCTCATGGTTTGCTGCTTTCTCACGGCCTGTCTCATTGGCACTTAGCCACTAACTAGACATAACCGGACCCTTTGGGAGCCTTGGCTCAGTGTCCTTTCCCTTAGACCCCCATCATAGTTTCAGGAATGAAATTAAAGTGGGGCAGATCACTGGAGAAAGACTGGAGAATGTCCCATTCCCAAAAGGTGCTGGATGCTCCAGACTCCAGTTAATTTTAAGGGGACATGAAATTTCCTTTGAACTTCACAGCAGTGGCCCTTGGCCTGTATGTGAGGTTCCAATGTCTTCTTTCATCCCCACAATAGCCATTCCTAGTGCATTCGAGGTGTAGCTGCTAAATGAACTCTGAAAACCAGAATTTCCAGCCCAGTATGGTAAACCATTAACATAAGTAAAAGTGGATAGTGAAAGTTAGGACTGGAATGAAGACTAAAAATAGTCCAAATATAAATAGAGTGCAGCAAAAATCTTTTTACTTATTCAGTAATGCAGAAAGACTTTGGCAATAGAAAATACATCAGTCTAATGCATTATGTAAAGGAACTGAGTGTGGTGGATAGAGCTCTAATTCAGATGGGATGCATGTGGCAGTGTTTGGGTAATGTGTACCACCTGGGGAGGTGGACATGCAGAAGGAGATGGAGTTAACAATTCCCCATCTCCCCAGCTATAAATCTTTATCTGTGCACCAAAACAAAATTGCAGATTACTTGCTTCGTGTCTGGGCTGGGGTAAAACTCACCTGATTTACAGTGGGATAGCACAAACAGCTACCTAGATCCCCTTTTTAGTGGAGAGAAAGAAATATTTCTAAGGCATAATTCATCTTGTCCTAATGCAGTCCTTAAAGGAGGTCAGATGAGTCACATCTCCTTCTATCCTTTGTGGACATTACAGTGTGAAAGCCTAAAGTTCACTGAAATGAATCCCAACATCATTGTTCCTTGTAACTATTTTTTTTTTAAATTAGGGGAAAGAAGGTGCTTTTATGGTTCGGAAATCTAGCCAAGCAGGAATGTATACTGTGTCTGTATTCAGCAAGGTTTCTGAGTGAGTATCCAAAGAATATGTATAATTTCTATGAGCGTGCTATGGGCATGCTGCTTGGTGTCACTGGTCAACAAAAAATTCTCTACATTGTGTTAAAGGCGAACCTTGGACACATTCAGGTCATATGAGTTACCTGAACTCACATATGTCCCTGGGTCCCTGAATGGGAAAAAACTCATGGGTTGAGATAAAGACAGTTTAATAGAACAATAGCAGAAAAGGGAAAATAACAATAAAAACAATAATGGTAAAATAGTATATAAGATAAAGTAATACAACACAAATCACTCTCACCACCCAGTGAATTGGTGGCCCAGCCCATCCCAAACAGTGATTGTGGATTCCGCCCCCCCTCCAGGCAACCCCCATTTATATACTGATCATGATGTCTATGGTATGGAATATTCTACTGGCCATTCCATTGTTCTGTCTATGCTCCTTCTCAGCTTCTATGGGAAGCTGAAAAAAAGTCGTTGAACAGAATAAACATCACCTAGCAACAACTAAACCGATATGCATCATTGACATTCCTTTCACACCAAATCTGAAACACAGCAACCACTAGAAAGAAAATTAACCCTATCCCAGCTGAAACCAGATCAGTCTCAAGAGTGAAAGAGAAGGAAGGGAAGAGGAAGGGGAAGGGGACAGGGAAAGGGAAAGGGAAGGGAAACATGTTCAAAATTTGGTGTAGAAACATTGCAAGGGCAGTATATGAAAGTCTTTTGCTCCAGATGTAACTGTTGAGAGACAAGTACTAACCATCAGGCTACATTAGAGTATGCAGCAGAAGTCTCCAATGTGCTAGGAGCCTGTACTACACAGCCAGCAGTTGTAAAGGGGGAAAAACAGGACTGAAGCAAACGTGACAGTCTTCCTCGTGGCACCTACTACATATTTTGTTATTTGGCCAGCTGATGTGTTGCAGTTCTTGCAGCAACTGACTAATCTATTAATGCATGGGCTGGAAGGCATTTTGCAAAGCTTTGAATTGTACAGCGCTTTGTGATGTTTTTCAGAAGTAAAAAAGGAACACTCAAACATTACCATGTGCACAAAACTCCTGACAACAAGTATTACCTCGCTGAAAATTACTGTTTTGAATCAATTCCCAAGCTTATACACTACCATCAGCACAACTCAGCCGGTAATCCTATATGTTCTTTCTACTTGATTGACTTTGGCCTAGGCTTCTGGACTTTTCAGAGTTATGGTGAATCTCTTCTGATACTGAATGCTCTACATACTGAAACATCTTTTGGGAGAATTTGGGTGGAACTTGGTCTAACATTCACGATCAATATAGTTGCTTTCCTTTGCTGTACAATACTTTTTGGTATTGTACTACCTCTTCTTGCAATACCTTTGCTGGACTAGCCCTTAAGCACAGAAAATTTTCAATTTTGTGCCATGATGCAGCAGCTGCTGAATATTGAATATTGAATATCTGTCATTATGTGGATGCTTGTAATATGACAGGTCGAGGGAGGTATTAGTTTGCCTGTATTTTCTTTGATTTCAGAAGACTCGTGACCTTTAACGGGTTTTATTTGTAGGTATGGTGACAAGACTCCGGCATGCAGTATCTACACAAGTAAATAAAGTCCCAACCACAGCTTCATTAGGAAATGGTATGAAGATAACTTTCCTTTTTGAAACTGATGTCTATCTTGGTCACCAAGAAAAGAATAACCAGAAAATCATGACTCTTACTGCTTTCAGGCTTGCAGGAGGTTACACAGGATCTTTAAGCTCATTGTTTCGTGGCCACTTCCATTTGTCCACACAGGAGGCAATGTGAGAATTTGGGAAGGATGGTCTTTCAGTCAATAGCTCCTCCTGTGGTTTCTTCTTGTCCACTATAGCATTGAGACTTTATGGTTCTGTGAAATAGGGTATCCCTTCCTACAAGTGCATCTAGTCCACATCCAGGGCAAGGTGAATGCAAAGGCATTTTATATCAACTTTTATGTTGTACCCTTTTTAAGGCAGTTTATGTCAAGTTTTATCAACAGTGCAAGACATTTCATGCTTCCTTCCCCAGTACATCTGAGTCATGGCCATTCTTTCCCTTTTCCACGTTACCTGGCACAGTAATGCTTGTTCTTCAATCCCCTACCTGAAAATATATCATTATATATATGCATAAATCTTTCTTAAAAATATTTATAATGCTTAAAATTTAGGAGTAGCAACCAACACTTGTAGAAGCGTAGTCTTCTTCCATTGCGCAAACACAAAGCCAAGAGACAGATATGTTGCTTCAGTGCTGCACGGTTCTGCAACCCTCCAGAGAAAACAACAGCATTGCATGTGGGGGATATCACGTCTGCATTTTTTTTTTTTTTTTTTTTTGCTAAAGGAATTTCTTTTGTCCCACTAGGAATCTGGGAGCTGAAACGAGAAGAAATTGTCCTGCTGAGAGAGCTAGGGAGTGGTCAGTTTGGAGTGGTGTATCTGGGAAAGTGGAAGGGACAATATGATGTGGCCATAAAGATGATTAAAGAGGGAGCAATGTCAGAAGATGAATTCATAGAAGAAGCTCAGACCATGATGTAAGCTATGGCATTGCTTAATTATTTGGAAATAATGATCTTTCCAAACATTAATCAGTAATGTATAGCACACACAGGAAAGAGAATTTCCTCTTAAAAATAGCATTAAGTAGCGTTGAGTACATTAGGCACAAGTTAAATAGGTACCCACATAGGATATTTGAAGTATTACCAAAGGAATTTCACAAAGGTTGATAGGGTCATCTACAAAGTTTTCAGTTAACATCTCTTCCACAACTTCAGAGGTTCCATCTATGTCACTTAAAACTATGTTTCATTAGCATATGTACAGAAACAGCTAAAAAGCTGTTCCTGCCATCCTGCAGGTAGGAATGAGAGACAGATTAATAACTGAGAAATGCCAGAAATGTGAACTAGACTTGAAGTTTAGTGTCTGACTCCAAAGAGATAAAGATGTTAGAACTTCCAGTGAAATTCCATGAGATGATAATTGAAGCCAGGAATTCAAGAATATTTTGGATATCTCGTATCCTGGAGGAATGGACTACATTCCTGTCAGTGAACTAGCTGATATGATCAGGATTCTCCATCTGAAAATTTTGCAACATGGTTTTAGCAGAAAATCTTAAGGCCTAAGCTCCACCCCACCAACTCAGATCTATTTTCTCCCACCAAGAAGGTTGCACTTTTGTGCTGCTAAATTGCTAAATCCTATTTCAAGTTTTGACTATAAAATTGTCATTTCATCAATATTGAGTCTTCTTTTGATTGTCATCAATACTGAGTTTCAAAGTAATGGGCAGAAGGACACCCACTTCTTGAAAAAGAATATTTCAAGTCTGAGATGGGACTGTATCCAGTCTCTTTTTCAGTACCTTGTATTAATAGTTGAAGAACAAAACCTATAGAAATGCACAATAACCTCTATTTATTCTTTGATTATTTTATCTTTCTTTATTTCAGGAAACTTAATCATCCCAAACTTGTTAGACTGTATGGTGTGTGCTCAAAATCGTACCCCATCTATCTAGTGACGGAATACATGCCTAATGGCTGTCTGCTCAGCTACCTAAGGAGTCATGGGAAGGAACTACAGCCCCTTCAGCTCCTGGAAATATGTTATGATGTTTGTGATGCTATGGCATTTCTGGAGAGCTGTCGGTTCATACATCGAGATTTGGTAAGCTACCCCATGGGAGAAGTGGAACAGGGAAGGTAAGGGGATGACCTAAAAGGCCAGACAGTCCTACCCCTCAGGATCATCCACAGCCGCACCGGCTCTGTTGGCACTCACCCCAAAAAGCAGTGTGGTCTGATGAGCAGAGACACCCAGAGACGCTCAATACAAGGCAGCTCTGTACAAGCAGAGCATTAAAGCTCCATGTAAACAGCACTGCCCGCAAGCTAATATCACGGAACCATGGAATTTCGGAGTTGGACTGCTAAAGCAGGATTGCCTAGAGCACATTACTCAGGACTGCATCCAGGCGGGTCTTGAAAGTCTCCAGAGAAGGGGACTCCACAACCTCCCTGGGCAGCCTGTTCCAGTGCTCTGTCACCCTCACCATAAAGAAGTTTTTTCTCATATTTGATCGGAACTTCCTATGTTCCAGCTTGTGCCTGTTACCCCTCGTCCTGTTACTGGGAACCACTGAAAAAAGTCTGGCTCCATCCTCCTTAAACCCTCCCTTTAGGTACTTGTAAATGTTACCAAGGTCTCCCCTCAGCCTTCTCTTCTCCAGGCTAAAGAGTCCCAGCTCTCTCAGCCTTTCCTCATAAGAGAGATGCTCCAATCCCTCAGTCATCTTTGCTGCCCTACACTGGACTCTCTCCAGTAGTTCCCTGTCTCTCTTGAACTGGGGAGCCCAGAACTAGACACAATATTCCAGTTGTGGCCTCACCAGTGCACAGTAGAGGGGGAGGATGACCTCCCTTGACCTGCTGGCCACACTCTTCCCTATGCAGCCCAGAATTCTGTTGGCCTTCTTGGCGACAAGGGCACATTGCTTGCTCATGGATAATTTACTGTCTACCAGGACCCCCAGATCCTTTTCTTCAGAGCTGCTTTCCAGCAGGTCCACCCCTAACCTATACTGGTGCCTGACATTCTTCCTCCCCAGGTGCAGGTCCCTACACTTGTCCTTGTTGAAGCTCATTAGGTTCTTCTCTGCCCAGCTCTCCAGCCTGTCTAGGTCACGCTGGATGGCAGCATGGCCTTCTGGGGTGTCAGCCACCCCACCCAGTTTGGTATCATCAGCGAACTTGCTGAGGATACACTCTGTCCCCTTGTCCAGGTCATTGATGAATACGTTAAACAATACTGGTCCAAGTATTGACCCCTGGGGCATACCACTGGTTACAGGCCTCCAACTCAACCCCGCTCCATTAATCACAACCCTCTGAGTCCTGTCACACAGCCAGCTCTCAACCCACCTCTCTGTCCCCTCATCTAGTCCACACTTCCTCAGTTTCCTAAGGAAGATGTTATGAGAGACAGTGTCAAAAGCCTAATATGCTGTGCTTCAGAGCTGACCTGACAGACTTACAGCCCTGCATACTGCCGTGCCCACATTTATGGGCTCTAGCCTCAAGGACTGATGCATCACTCAGCAGCACAGACCGCCAGTTGTGAAATTAGTCCACTGAAGTAAAGGGTTCTGTCCAATGGTGCTGTAGTCCTCCAGGAGAAAGAGGTGAAATATTAAAGATTTGGGTCACTTAGGTTGTTTTTAATGAGTTATCTAATTGGGAACTATTTCTTTTATAAAATAAGTGTGAACACTACTAGGATAAACTGGAATTTACTCTGGTGTATTGCAAGCAGGAGCAGAACTTGAAAGTCTGCCGCTGCCTAGCTCTTTTAAATACATTTATCTGCCAGTTTTCAAGCAAGTACCTCAAGTTGCTTTTGATAAGACGATCAGTGCTTTCAAGGACTTAGACCCAAAGTTTATGCAAAACTTAGCTTTCAAGAATGCTGGCATAAGTCCGGGGAAATAAGCTGTTATTTTATTGGCCTACTAAAAGTGAACCTATCCAAATTTCTGGTGTATTGCGCTTCACAGTCAGTAGCAGGATTTTGCCTTCTAGCTCTAGACAAAAATGTGTTGGAAGATTTGTGACAATTTATGTTACGTATTTGCTTAATTTTCTAATAGGGGTGCAGTCTTCTCAGGTAGCATTTTAAATGTCTTGTTGATGCTTTCAAAGAATTATCTTTATGTGTAAATAAAGTTGTTATATCTCACCAGTTTTCCCACCCCAATTCAGAAATCACAAATATCAGACAGCTTAGGTAGCAGAATTCAAGTTGTAAATATAAAGTCAGTTTCCCAAAACCTGGCTGTACACCATGGGAAAACAAGTAAAACTTGATCTTTATTTCAGGTTGAAGACTGTAGGTGCAAACTCTATCACAGAAATTAATAAACATGCAGGCAGAGAATACAGCCTTAGGTAAATGTTATCAAGTGATCATCTGCAGAACTAGGCTTATATTGAATTTTTCATAAATCAGGCTGTTTAAATCACCTTTCATTGCTCCACTTTGTTTATAGTGTATTGCGAATAACCCAATCAATGTTTTTTCACTTTTTGATGTCTTGGTAAATTCTGAGACTATTGAAAAGGACCCTGGAGTAGGATGCAATTTGAAAGACAGGGTTTAGTTTCCACATCTGTTGCTATTTTTCTAGGTGAATGTTTGTTTCTTACCTCTGTTTCCTCAACGTCCTTATTCATAAAGCTGGGATAATGGTAAATAATGTTTTACGATCAATAGTCAGAAAGTGAAATAAGAGCTACTTACCGTGCCCTTACAGTTCCAAACTTAATTGCTTCAATCAAAGAATGCTATTCATTGAAATGCTAGAGGATATAAATTACTATTAGCAAATTAACAAGACATGACATTATTTGCTTCTCTTTGTATTTTTTCCGCTCATCTCTTTTCTCATTTCTCTACTAAAGGCTGCTAGGAACTGTTTGGTTGACAGCAATCTTACTGTGAAAGTATCTGACTTTGGGATGACGAGGTAAGTAAAAGAATTGGGAGCCTTGTGAAGCTATTAGGTTAGTGTATTTACAGTTTATTGGCATTGATCAGGTAGCAACTTCCTGTTAGGAAAGTTAAGCTACAGCCCTTTGTGTCTCCTTTCCATTAATGACCATAAGCTGTTATGGGGTTAGAATAAAGTCATTCTGCTGTCTCAAAAAGTTAAGGCTTAAAGGCCAGATTTCACTAGTCGGGTTTGTTAGAGCAGTCTCAGAGTTTACTTTGTGTACAAGTAATTTGTACACAAATTTGCACATTAGCCCCCCCCCCCGGCTAATTTGGGGGCCAACCATCTTAATCAGCAGCCTCAATGGAGAGAAGCATCAGAGGATGATCAGCCTAGAGAACATGTCCTCTGAGAAGAGGCTGAGGGAGCAGCCTACTTCGTCTGGTGAAGAGTCTAAGAGGGGATCTAAAAGCTGCCTACAGCTACTTACAGTTACAAAGCTGATGGGGCCAAATAAGTCTTACTAGTGCCAGGGGATATAACAGCAGACATACTGTAGCTCAGGAAGTTCAAGTTGGACAGTAAGAGAAGCTGACTCCCCAGGAGGGTGGTGGAACAGTGAAACATGCCTGTCAGGGAGGCTACGACATTGCAGTCTTTGGAGGCTTGAAAGACTTGGCTGCACAGAGCCATGGATGACCTGACCTACTGTTGGGAGTAATCCTATTTGAGCAGGGGGCTGGGCTAGATGGCCTTACAACAGGCATTTCTATGATTCTGCATTACTTCTCTAACGAGTTGATAGCAGTGATCTATTCTATAGATTATAGCTAATACCTCTATCAAGTATCCTTTGGAAATTTGGGATTCTGCCCAGGCTTTTTCTAGGAACCTTGTGATATACAAGGAAGAAGCAGTAAATAGTATTTCACTGTAACTCTGTTAAACCCAAGTTTGGTTCTTGCCTTGTAGGTATGTTCTGGATGACCTGTATGTAAGTTCACTAGGAACCAAGTTTCCAGTGAAGTGGTCAGCACCAGAAGTTTTTCATTACACCAAATTTAGCAGCAAGTCAGATGTGTGGTCCTTCGGTATGTATGCAATTTGACAAATAAATATGTATATATGCCATTACATTTGGGTTTCCTCCACTTACTAAGCGGATATGCTAGACATTAAGACACTGAAGGAATGTACAAAGGAGTTACAGCTTATGTTCTTGTTTAATATTTTTATGCATCCAAGCCCTATCCTCTTTGGATTTTTTTAGCCCTACTGTTTTTCTTTTAGGCCTGTAGAAACTCTGCCTGCTCCTCATTTGCTGTATACCTGTTTAATATGGTAAAGTAAACTGTTGGCAGCGGAGATCAAATGGCATCTTTGGCGTATCTAGACCATAAATCAGTTCTGCCCGAGTCAAAAGAGCTTTTTTGTTAGTTGCAGAGGTCAGTGCGCTCTGTGCCTAAGCCAGCTGCGGAAGAGGGTCTGGGTGAGCTGGGACTCTGTATCGCAGCAAAAATAAGATGCGTTTGCAGATCACTTTCTACCCAGGAATCTCAAACATTTGAACTTCTACTTCAGTGGTTTTCAAGCTCTGATTTTCAAATCCCTGGAGTCTGTTCAGTGTTTCTAAAAGTCTGCAAAACTTGTCGAAGAAAAGGGGGCCTTTTGTGAATGGGCTTAAATTCCACTTATGTGGGCTTGCTCCTCCAGTAGGAAAATTTTGGCAGCCGTCAAGCTGATGAAAGATTGGCAACCCACTGTTCTTGACATTGAACAATGATGAATAAAGCAGATCAAAGTGTTTTCCAAATGCTGGGCTGCTTCTTATCTTTAACTTCCGCTAGTCTCTGAACTAGAGACTCTGGCAGAGAAACAGCTCACTCATGCCCTTTGCAACTTGTTTATAATATATACAATTAAATCAGGACTTGGATTTTCTGGTGTTACCTTTTCTTTTTGCTCTTATCGATGAAATCCTGGCTCCAACCTTTATTGTCCTTAACTTCAATATTGTAATTAACTTCAGTGAGAAACCTTATTTTTCCTTAGAAAGTCATTTCTCATTTTAACACTTTCCATTGATGCAGTGGAAGCAAGGGGAGAGCGGGATCCATCAGTTCTTTTTTGGTTGTTTTAAACTAATGAAACTTCAAAGAGCTAAAGAACTGAACTGATGTGTTCATATCCCAAAGCAGGTGTCAGAGAATAAATAATCTTGGTTTTATTAATGTTTTCATTAGGGAAAGCTGGGATTCAGGTACCATTTTATTCTGATCCCACTGTGACACAACAATGCTCCAGCCTTCAAGCTGGAGGGAAGTCAAAGTTCCAATAAACCTAATTTACAAAAAAAATCTTTACCGCCAGTACTATGTGTCATTGTGAAATAAATATTTCAGAATTTTTTTTTTACTTTACAGTTGGCACAATTATCACATATGTTCAGTTACACAAAAACTGTTTCTTGCAATGCTATCATTATGCATTAATTATTATGATATTATCCAGTGTTTCTATTGCTTCAGTGTAATCCAGTTCTTATAGGCACGTATAGCTAACACTATAAAGCATTCAGAAATCTTTCTGATACCAAAGGAGTATATGTCCCACTCACTTCACAAAATCAGTAAAAATTTTCTTACTATTTACTGTATAAAAACAAGAGACACCTATAGCTGTCATTTTGTTTTTCCTTCCCTTTCTCTCCCTCTCTGTTCACACACACACACATCTAAGGGGATGTTTATGTATTTTGTAAAAACTACAATCTGTGAATTGTTATGTCTAAGGTTTTATCCTTTATTGCCCACATTAAATATATTTTATAACTAACTGTATAATCTGACTTCACCTTCTACTAGAGTAGAAGTTGGTTTACATTTGGGTACAGAATTGCACTTGTCAGTCATCTCCATACTTTTCTTTGGACAATATTCTCTGTGAAGAGTCTGATCGCTTACATGTTGCATGTGTCTCTTGTTCTGGGAAAAAGAGGTTGTCTTGCATTTCTTGACTTTCATTTCTTGTCTTCCATTGTCGTGAATATTTTTTGCAGGTATCTTAATGTGGGAGGTGTTCACTTTGGGAAAGCAGCCCTATGAGCTTTATGACAACATGCAGGTGATTGAGAAAGTGACGCAAGGATACAGACTTTATAGACCACAACTAGTTTCCGACATCATCTACCAGATAATGTACAACTGCTGGCATGAGGTATGTGTATCTGCACATGCAAACCGGAGAAAACAAAATAATAGGGGTCACTAGGAGTCGCTGTTGATAGCCCAACTAATGTTCATAGTGGAAAATATCCCTTATAAAAGCCATTGCTAATGTGTAGTACATTCTATATAGCAGTCTAGTTCAGGACATTGTTAGTACAGGGAACAGGGCGTAAAGGAAGATTGCCTCCCTTCTTCTCAGAACCATGTATTTAAGCAAATAACAGTAAAATACCCTTCAACATCAACATAAGATACAGAGTGAGATTCTTCTCACCCAATTTTAATGGTTTAAAATTTGGGTGCTGAGCTAAGCTAATTGTCTACAACCTTTCCATAATTACAGGATCATTACTGGTACCTCTCCATGTTCATTTATTCTTTCTACCTTAGCCACCACAGAATAAAAGATATCTGCTTTCATGCATAGAGGTCTTAAACAACTAATTTTGATGAGACCTCTACCTTTTTAGATATCTAATGTTGCTTGAAATAATCCCTCTCTTAGAATGGGAAGGATGTGTTACCCCATCTGTTGAGTCCCCTAGGAATTGTAAGTCAAATGCTGATCATGCTCATTTTATTTTGAGAGATCAGTGTCTGCAGTGCCAAGAATTACGCTGATTTATTGTTCTTCATCTAAATTTTAGTCAGCTGTCTGTGGACGTGATTTGTTTCTCACCAGCAACAAAGAACTGTTTGGCACATTACTGGTGATACCATGAAATGACAGTGATTTGGGATTTTTTTAGAGATAATTGTCAGAAAAATGAGAAAAATAACTTATATTTGAGGACATGTTAATGCAAAGAAAGAAGATTACACTATCACAACATAAGAAAGATATAAAAAGTAACTTCAATTTTCTGTGCCTCATAAGCATCACTGTCTCTACGAATTTCTGCATGCTAAAATCAAGAAAAACTAATGCAAATTACAGTTCTTGAGTGATTTCAAAATTAAATAACCATACCCATCATCTTTGCTTCATTTAGCTACCAGAAAAGCGCCCTGCCTTTTTTCAGCTCTTGTCATTTTTTGAGGCACTGAGAGAAGACAACAGAGCTTGAAAAAGAAGATTCATAAACAGATGACTGTGCAAGCTGGTTCCATATCACCTGTCTTCTGTACAAGAGCTAAATCTGAAATCTGCCTGCCATTAGCCACCCCTGTTATTCTGTATATTAGTGCTCTTCTCATTTAATCAGGGAGTTGACCAAGACGTGCATGGAGAAAGCTTGTGTGACACTCTGCGGGTGACAGAATTTGGAAGGATACTGTGGAAGAATATAATTCATTTTGTTAGCATCGTCTCAAAGGACTTCTCAGACACTGAGATATATATGTCAATTGTGTACGCTCCTTCAGTGCATCCAAGCTGTCATTATTTGGCCTTAACTGGAAATGTAAACCAGGAAATATATGCTCGTTAGGTTTTCTGATTATCGTAACTCGTCTGAATGTGTTTTTTCTTTATAATCACTCGAAGCTGACACCTGAAGTCAAATTTAGAATTGCTGCAAGTGGCAGCAACATAAATCATTATAGTCTCACTTCCAATTATTTAGAAATTACTGCTGGTAAAATATTATATCAGTTTGCTTATCAGTACTGTTGACTTTAGTTTGGGCCCTCGGGGTGTATGCTTGATTTGGAATTTATTCTAAACTACCTATCTAAGATATCTGCAACTTATCAACATAAGAGGTGTTCGCTAGAGTGTTATTGCTTCCTCCTAAAGGTAAAAAGGGAGGAAAAAAAAGTTTAATGCAGAATTCCATAGTCATTGCAATAGTAAATGGTAAATTTGCTGATCTCTATAAAACCTGACGAGCAAAGATTTTAAGGGAACTGAAAATGCTATTAGTATAGTTGCTTAGCCAAATATTTTCCTGCTGAGGAGCTGAAATTTGGCTCCTGATGCTATCAGTGAGTTCTTAAATAAAAGCACCCAACTTTCAAATGTGCATAGCACTACACAAATTAATGCTAACTTCAGTAAGTCTAGAGATACCAAATACATCTGAAGCTACGTAACTATAACAGAGGAGTCTAAACTTAGACGCTGACATTTGAAAAATGCTGATCTAACACGTATCAAATAAAGGGGTTTTAAAATAAAGTAAGGTCTGGAAAAAAAAAAAACAACAACAAAAAAAAAACCAACCAAACAAAAAAAAAATCCTCTCCTCTCCTTGTATTTGAGGTAGTTCAGTGGGTGATGCCTCTGAGAGTCCCAGGGACGTCTGCTCTCCCGTTCCCTGGTGGAGCTGGCCCAGCCCTAGTGGGGACCCCTCTGAAGCTCCAGTTTGAGCTTGCCTGAACCTCAGGAGCAAGAAACGCAGGGTGCGGACATGTGGGAAGAGGGGAGAAAGAAATGAAGGTGTCTGGGCAGCCAGAGGCTCTGGCGCCGGTGCTCGCTGGCGTTGCCTGGTCCCACCACTGGAAGCTGGCTAGCAGAGCGCATCCCTGGCTGCCTGGGGAGCTGTGCGCCGGTTTGAGGGAAAGCAGCATTTGGGGTCATGCTGTGGGGATCTACGCAGGCCTGGGGGGGCCATGGGAGGCTGTGCGTGAGGGAGAGGTAGGGCACGGCGTGGTGGTGCCTGTGCGTCAAGCTGGGGCAAGGAGTGCTGAGCCAGGGAAAGGGTCTGGGAGGAGCCCTGGCACAGGTGAAATATGAGAGGAGGGTGGGCACCCCGGCACAGAGGGTGTGAGGGATTGTTGGGGGTGATGCATGCGGCTGAGCTTTTCAGTATAAACATGGTCTTTTTATTTCTGTTCTTCCAACATCCTGCTATATTTTTCTAAGTGGTTTATGTGTTGGCAATTGTGAATGGTGTTTTTTGATTCATAGCACAGCTTTTAAGATGAATTACTTTGAAATGAAAGCTTTGCCTTAATGGAAGTGTTAATCTTAACAACAGATCTGAAGATGGCTGGCATGACTAATTACATTACTTGATTGTTTCCGGCTTTGCCATTCCCTTTTTCTGTTACTGCACAGTAAGTGGGAAGTTCATATAGAGTTGAATTATTTATCTTAAAGGTTCAGCTAAAGTACTAAGTTTGGGGATGTTATGGCAATGCGATATGTGGTGTAAGTAGGCAACTTAAAGAAAAATGATTTTCATTCCTTTATATTCCTGCATAGTTTGCAGTTAATCAGTATCATCTGCCTACCATTTTGAACTGTCTCATTTAAGGGTCTCGTCTCTTAAACAGGTAATGAGTGTGAAGCACTAGGGAAGTGTTTTATGAGCCCAGAGACTCCAGCTGTATTTTCCAGATATATGTTTGACTGCTTTTTACAGTTTCTGATAATCTTGGAGGCTCATGAGTTTAAAAGTCTGTGCATTTGCTGAACGTTTTTCATGCAGGCTTGTGTTTGCCACTGGCTCTTTGTCAGAGCGCAGGACTGAGTAGACACCTCGTGCCTTTCAGTCACCCTGGTGTGTAGAGAACAACTGCCCCGGCACGGTGGCAGGTATGGCATGGGACGTACAAGACACAAAATCATAGAAATGCTGGCTGGAAGGGACCCATGGGGGTCATCTAGCCAAACTTCTCCCTCAGAGTGGGACTGTCCCCACCACTCGGTCAGCCATACCTTTGTCTACCTGAGCCCTGAACACTTCTAAAGGTGGAGATCCCACAACCTCTCCCACAGCATGGAATAGGCAACTTGTGCCAGTGTTGCACTGCCCTCCTTGTGAACAGCTTTTCTTTTGCAGGTGCAACCTGAACCTTCCAAGCCTCAGTCTACTGCTCCCTGTATGTAATGGTGCAAGTTGTATTTGTAGTATGCAGCATTGGTAATAGTAGAGGCAATGGCTAAAGTACTGAAAAAGAAAAAAAAAAGAACTTTGATCATTTAGTATTAAGGAAGTTTATTCCATTTTTAGATGACAATAAAACACAGATTTTTAAAATATCTTTTTCTGAGGGGGCATGGGCTATTTGGTCTCAACAATACTTATCAAGCAAACAGTTAGAAAAATAACTTATGTTACAACTTCCTATCAAAGTTCCAGTGCTTGTTAGTCTTCATTCAGTACCTGCTTTACATGGATACAGATTTCCTGAAGGTGCAAAAACTGCAGTTATTTCATATCAAATTGAGTTCTTCATCACTAAGGTTCTTTTGGTGGTCAGCTTTCTTTCTCACTTTCTATTAGATACACTTTTGAGGTCTCCATCTGGAAAGATCAAGATGTTCCTCATGGGCATCAGGAGTATGTGTTATTCTTATGTCTGTCTTGATCTGTATACAACTCTATACTTCCAAGCTTTTGTATCTCATTATGGAGGAAACAAAGAGAAGTTGGATGCAGCTCACTTAGGAAAAGCAGTACAAATAGTGTATAATATTATGCGCATAATTCATAGAAAAGCCACAGGACACATATCTCTTCAATTTTTGCATGTTTTCTAGTTACCACAAAACCAGTAGATTTAATTGCTGTTGTCTATGAACTGGTAGATTAACAGTCAAGCAGAAGACATTATGTTTGATAACACCCATAGTGTTTTGGTCCTTGCTAGGCATTATTGTTAAAAGTTAAATGAAAAAAAACCAGAAACCCTTAGTGTCTTCTAGAATGTTGTTTGTGTCTCTTCAGATGGCTCAAACCCCATGTTGCTTTTTCCCTTCTCTTCAGCATAAGGGTTCACCTCCTCACACTTTGATCCAGCGTCATTCCCATGTCCTCTCGCTCTCCTGTAATGAAAATTCGTTTTATATTAGAAGCCTCTTTTCTGTTCAAGTCCTTCTGGATCCTGAAAAGAAATTATTGTAAATAATATTGTGCTTAACTGTGAATATTTATACCAAAAGGAATTGTGTTGGTTTTAAGGGGAACCGTAGCGAACTTGCTATGTTCTTAGAAACCCCGTTAATGGAGAGACATAGAAAACCAACCCAGCTATATTGCTGTTAATGCAGTAATATTTAAGGAAAATGACGTTACTGGACAAGCTCCGAAAAGATTATTGAAAACTGCAGGTGATGAGGAATGTGGGCAAACTCTGCGGTTGGAGAAGGCGCTGTGTTCCCTGCGGGCTACTCCACCCACCTCACAGTGGGGTTGGCAGAAGCCTGGCCACGCCGTGGCTCCCTGCGGCCACAGTGTCCAGCTGCCTTGGCTAAACTGCTGCTGACGGGGAAATTGCACGACGCTGCCAAAGCTGCCTTGCACTGAAAGGCAGGGAGCTGAACCTTTAGCCATCACTGTTGATGGGAGGGGGATAATAAGCTTTAATTCCTTAACTTGCTTCAGTTAGGTTTGGCAGACCATTTGGAAGCAACCTGATGATTCAATCATCAGGATGTTTCCCAATGGTCATGATCATAGTATCAAAAATATTACTCACCTTTTTCGATCTCTCTGCCCAGTGATGATCAAGACAATAACCCCAATGACAACCAGGCTAATGACCACCCCAAATATAATTAACCAGATGGTGACTGGGGGTTCATAAGGTGCGGCCAGCGTTGGAAGTATGTCCGCAAACTCCAGCGTGTTATCATCCAGTCTGAAAGCCTCATTGATTCGTCCCCGAGACATTCTGCCATCAAGAGCAAATCCAAAGAGTTTCACACATTTAATGGAAGAAACTAAACAGTTTTCAGTTGTTTTATAAATCTCCAGTGTGCCAAGCTTCCCCTGAACTGCTCAGCTGAAAAGGCTGCACTGAAGGTACTGCTAAACCCATATTTCTTCTGGCACAGGGTGGTGGGTGACAAGCACAGTATCTGGAGCCCTTAACCTGTTGCAGCTTAACTGACACATTCAGTTAAGCTCTTAAACTGTATGAGCTCTTAAACTACTCTTAAAATTTATCAAAATGAGGCAAACAGCCTTATGTATGAGCTCTTAAACTGTATGAGCTCTTAAACTACTCTTAAAATTTATCAAAATGAGGCAAACAGCCTTCTGATCTCCCTCTTTATTCGCATTTTGCCCCTCTTTCTCTTTACCCTAAGTTTCTTGGCTATCCATAAGCTTCTTGCATATGTGACAGAAAACCACAGCTTTGATTTTTTTTTTTTACCTGTTTCCACTCTACGGTCTTCCACAGTTTTGATTCTTGTGTTTTCCACTGCCCTGAAACCCCTTTCCCTGGTATATTTTCTGTGCCTTGTTTTTCCCTGAACTTCTGCTTCTGCTATTGGGTACTAACCGGACAGTGACTTCCATAGCCATATTCTTCTCCCCTGGTTCACCAAATTCTCTAACAGCTTTTTCAACCCCATCTCATGTTGCTGCTGCTTTTAGATTTGTGCCCTCTTCATTTCCCACTGTACATTATCCGTGACCACCTGCAGAGCTGCAGTTCTACTTGTCATTTTTACAGCAATGACTTACAGTGGTGTCATACTGTGCTATAAAAGAGCTCTTCATTGACCCGTAAGTGGGAACTAGCTCCTGCACTGACCTCTTCTTTTTCTGTATAATCAAATATATCTGGCTGTCTTTCTAATACATCATTCTTTCTAATACATTTTTCTGGAGTCCTTGCTATACAATAATTCTTGCACTGAATCTTCGCTAACGAGAGGAAAAAAACACGCGTGCATGCACACACTGTTACCGTGCCCTGGATTTCAGAATATTAGATAATTCCCGTTAAAGTTTGAGCAATGATATTTCCTGGCAAGGGATGATGCAATTAGGTGTGTTACGACAGTTTTACAAGCCCCCCTGAAGCATTTGACACTGGCTGTTGTCCAAGACATCATCAGATAGATGGACTGTTTTCTTTCTGTCATAACAGTTTCTCTCATCCCACTATTTCTATGCTAACTGCGGAACAGACTTTCTTATGACCCCTTCTGCCTCTGCTGGCTTGAGCACTGCTTTTCCTTCCACCCTTTCACCGGATTGATTGGTGTTTTTTTTCCCCAGAGAGCAAAATCTCACCTGATGGCATTTTCCACGTCAGTTTTGGGCACAATATCACTGATATTACCTGGCATGCTGACAGTAAGGTAGAAGGAGATCCTTTGTGTCTGTTGCTCAGCATGAACGTCTGTGGTCCTGCATGAGAAATAGAAGGAAAAGGGGTTTTTGATTGTCGAGATGACATTAGCTTTAAATTCAGGCGTGTGAACAGTTGTGTTTGATCGGCAATGCCAGGAGGTTAGTTTATGCTGAGCGAATGCTTCCTAGTGACCTCAACTGGGAAGCGAAATCAATGTTCCTGACAGAATTTCTTTTTCTATGTGCTAATTCATAACTTGAGATGGAGAGAGTCTACCCCGTACCTAAGACAATCCTTGGTGTAATTTTCCAAAGCGCATAATCAGCTGCAGAACAGCATTTGGGACAGGTCTCATGAATGAAGTGATGTATGAAGTACCAAGTGAAAACAAAAAATCCTTCTTCCTTATACTGTCTGGGAATAGATCCTAGGCATTACATGACTGATGTTCTATAAAGTAATATCAAATAGCTTAAGTAGATACTTTCTGAATATTTTTGAAGAGACCTATTAAAAAGTGTTGTTTTTCTTACCAAAATCAATTTCAGATGATAGATTTTATGTTTGTAAGTGAACCTAGATAAGATTCGTAAGTCTGCATGGAATTCTAGTGCTTTATAATGAACAAGTTTATCTTTCCTGAGCCCAAAACCTCTTGGGCATTCAGTATCTTAAACATACACTGTAAAAAATTTTTATTTCTAATCAACGTATCTTCCCTGATATTCGCATAGAGGTGTTAGGCACAAATTCTAAAGGCTCACTTCCACCACTGGTAAACTGTGGGATACAAAGCCTTCTGAATCCACTCAAGTTACCTAACTTTAGCACGTTACTCCTAAACTTCAGGCTCCTGAGTAAAGAGAAAAGATAGCCTGTAGCCAAGCTGGCATCTTGCCTCTTACAACCAGCTGATGTTTGACATTGTTTGCTATTGCCTTACATTCGACAGAAGGCACAATTAATTCCACCAATTCATGCCACTAGTGAACCAGAAGCAATATAGACATAGCTGGCACAATTAAGCAAGGCACTCACTCGAAGTTAACTTCCTGTTGCTTCATCTCTGCGAAGTATTTTCTCATGGCATAGGCGATGGATGCCTTGAACAAGAAGAGCTCGCTCTCATCCCATTCATACTGCAAAAACAGCGCAAGAGAAATTCATTAGAGATGGTAATTGTACAGCAAGTTATCTGACACTAAGAAATCATTCTAGAAAGAAATAGCCATTGTAATGCATGGCATGCATTTCAGTATTATTTATTTGCGCCATGATAGCGCTTCAGGAACCTACTCAATAGCTCTGTTAATCTGGGCGCTCTGCAGGAGACTAACCAAGCAGGCAACCCTGCTGCCAGACACTGCATTTTCTGGTACCTTTATGTGGGGCTGCTGAAGATGCTGCAGTCCCAGCCCATCTCTCTGCCTTAGGGGGGCAAAGGCAGCAGGAGCAACATTATTCCCACTAAATATCATGCATTCTGTTTGAAGTCTAAAGATTTCATAATTTAGATCTTTTTTTTAATCACGTAATTTTATTTGCAGACCTGTCCTTTAAGGAGAAGCTTTGAGGTGGGGTTGCTGTGTGAAAGTGGCTCATTTATTTGCTTGATGAGCTGGGAGTTTGTTTGTTTTGTTTTGGTAAAAAACTCTTAGCATCGATATTTCTGCTGCAGGCATACATTTGTTGGTTTTCACTGCAGAATAGATAGGTGATATAAAAAATGCATTGCACAGGCTCCTCCCAGCCTGCCTTATGAGTCCGAAGTTATTTGCAGTGGAAGTCAAAAACAGCCTCTCTGGGGCAGAAACTGGGAGCTGTACAGGGGCAAAAAACCACCTGATAATGCAGCCTGGTCGGTTGTGCAACACCACGTTTACACAGAGGGAAAATTCCCGTTTGAACTCTGTGGCGATTTTTTTTTTATCCCCTGGAGGCCTAGATTTGATTGCGTGTATGGTACCTGAGCAGGAATGCCTATAGCTGCTGTCAGAGATAGTTTTACGCAGCTCCTGACTTTCTCGAGTATCATTTGGGAAAGGTGTGGTAGAAGGTGGCTCCGTGGTAACAGGCTGTATAAAACCCAGCTACATTTTTCAACCCTGTCCTCCTCTTGACACTGATACAAAGCAAAGAGGGAAAAGCTCAGGGGAGGAAAGAGCAGAAGGAGCCGGCTGCTGTCATTCCTTGCAGAATCAGGCCCCTGGAAAGATGCAAGTGACCTACATTCCCTGCCAGCAGAGCAGCCCCCAGCCCCATCCCGGCGGAGGGCAGGGGCTGTGCCAGCTCCGGTGATTCCCTCTGGCAAAGGTGGATGCCGTGAGTCACCTGTGCCTGGGCAAATGCCCCCGGCTTTCTCCGTCTTGCTGGGGGGCAGGCAAAGCCCTGCGCCAAATCACGGCTTGTTGTTACCGCCGCTGTCTCCGGCAGCTGGCAGTGCTCACTGTCACAGCCGACAATGCCATTGCAGGGGACTGCGTGTTCCATTTTTCATTTATCCCCAACATCTTTAGGCTCTGCAGTGCTTTTTTTTATTTTTTTTTATTTTTTTAGCCAGGAGCTAGTTGAGCTTGATTCCTCTACTGCTGCTTTCTGTACTTAGCATCTTTAATCATTTATTTGTTTCCGTGGCATATATTTTGTCTTTTTAACTCTAATGTATTCTAATTGCCGCTGTGCCTCTCAAGTGCCTTTATAAATACCATTACAGGCTGTGTGGATGGGAAGTACCTAGCTGGCTTCGGATCTGTGTGTGAGTAATGGCTACCCACACGCTTTCCCTAGGCATCTCAGAAACCTACCTTGGCGCTCGCTGCTCATTAGAGGCTACTTTGCCTTTCAGAGCGAAATGAACTTTGCCAAGCGCCCCTGCTCTGTTATAGCATGTGCCCTCCAAGACCCCACGTGTGGCTTGAAAGACAGCACAAGTCTGGCCTCTAATTCAAAAGCGGGATTTTCCATTGTAAAATACATGAAAATGCCTGCAGGCTGACAGCTCTCCATTTCCTAACACCGTCCTGTGTGCCAGCCTTTTACAATGTAATCACACGTATGACATTGACCCCAGCAGGGAATTTTGAATTAATGTTTGAGAGGGCTCCTGTTTTCAAGTGCCGGTCAGGGGACTGACACTCCTGGAGCCCTTTATTTTAAATAAGACAGACCCCGAGTGATTCAGCGGGGGTCTTGTAGCAGTTTCCTTTGGGAGGGCACGTGCATAAAGCCCCAGCTGAAGGAAATCTGTGGGTGTTTCAGCCTCATCAGCTACACTGGTGATCCAGCCATGCCAAGGCTGCAGCTTTAATCTCATCAGCCGGAAAACAATTAGTAGGGTAATTGCGGCAGCAGACACGCTCTGGCACAGCTGGCGTGTAAGCCCATCCGTGAGTCTGGATGCTTAATTTGGCAGAACTTTGGGCTGTTGAATCCTCCCTGCTGGTAACAGCCAGGGTATGTAGCTGAGAGGGGCAGGACTGCCTGCGCTGCCCCTGCCCCCGCTGCCCCCCAGGGAAGCTCCCTATGCAGAAAAGGTGTGTGTAGGGGGGTGTCTTTCCCTTTCTGCTCTATCCAATGCCACGAAGCAGAAATACTGCACACTCAGAATGCTTTCTGCTGTCCAAAGGGTGCAAAGCAGCTGAAAATACATCTTAAACAAACAGTTGCACTGGGCTCCCGGCTTCTGTATGCCGTGAGCCGCATAAAGCAGCCAAAACGTATTGCTTTGTACAGCTGGGCTGATATTCCTGCCCGAGATTCCCCCTGCCTTTTTCTGTGCCAGTTCATGCATGTGCCGTTACCCGCTGCCAGCATTCCAGCATTGAGAGTCACATCCCCGGTGGCTCAGCGTAAGGGAAATTTGTGGGGAGGCAGAAAGCTACCAAATGGAAAAGGTTTCTTGCAAGTTGTTGATGTGGACTGTTTTTGAGAGGAAAACGCATGGCTTGCTCTTCAGAGCTTAGGAACCTACCATCCATACAATAATTCAAATTAAGTAATCTGTATGAGATTGTTTTACAGCTGCTCAATTGCACAACAAAAGACCATGATGGCAAAAGGAAGGCATAAAAATGGTATTAAGCTAAACATTAACCATAATGACTAATAAATGTGTTGTAATATGGAACCTTTTCATGCTGTTGATATCAGTTTTGAATTGTATCTAACTTGACTCAGCGGTCTAGGAAGCAATAAAACTCCAGTGGGGCTCGCATGTGAGAGAGTGATAGAAGCAAGAGCATCAATTCATATGAAAAACGAGCTCATGGTATTGTGTCCTTGCTAGTCCAATAGGCTCCGACGCGCAGGTCTAAATGACCTGCCTGATGACATACTCAAGTCTTGGAAAATTACTAATGTTCTACAAGGTGAAAATAGCTATTAACAGGAATGAAGTGTCTGCATTTAAGCCTTCTAGGCTGCCTCTGTGAGATTAGCATAAAGAGGCACAGCCAGAATAAGGAGCAAATTTTCAGCCTGGGTTAAGCAGATGGGCTAAGCCAATGCTCTGTTTAAAATCTTAAAAGCCATCTTTGGCTTTGATGAGTTTTTTTGGTTGCTGTAGTACATTTTTTCGGACCAGCTGGTATAATTGGGGAAAAGCAGACAAGCTCTTGGCAATGAAAGCCCTTCTCCTCGTCTGAAACAGAAGCAGCTGCACTGTCCCCCCGCAATCTTAATAACAAAGCTGTCTCTGCATAATGGTTGGAGGGCAGGGAGGCAGCCGAATATATTCCAGGTCCTGGAAAGTTTACAGCAAACAAACAAACAAACAAAATAAATTCTGCAAAGGAATGCTGACAGAAGTGTTCCAGTGTGAAATCAAGAACATTTCAGAACAGAGAGTGGGATTCAACCCCTCTGCTTTAGGCCCACATTTAAATGTGAAGTAGCTGCTCTAATAATAACTTCTGAAGGCAGCCACCATAGCTATGATAATGGAAATTAGAAGAAATTAGGTAGAAGTTTTATTTAGATGCATCAGCATAGCTGAGAAAAATATTGTTGTTTTCAGGTAGATGGGTTCCTCTATGCTAGCCCTCCAGGCCTCTTTTTACCTGTTTAGCAGGTAAAAAATGATCGGTACCCCCACAGAATAACTCAATTCATCTAGCTGGGATGTCTCTCTTAAAATGGGTGGGATCGGTCCCTGGAGAGGTCCCTCCACTAATTGTAGAGGGAGTCTTGACCACAAACTCAGACGAGACATCTTTTATGTGATAACCTTTCACTTGACCTGATGCCACTCTTCAGACACAAAGATCACCTATACCCTGCCTTCTTTTCTGAGAGCCATTAGCTCAACATCTCTATTGCCCGAGCAATGGGAAGAGTGCCACAGCGCAAACACACTTACCGCCTTGTCCCCCAGTGCTGACTTCAGGCTGATGCGCACTTTGATGGCATTGTTAAAATCTGGTTTAGAAAGAAAGAAGGGCTGTGTCAGAGCTGCAGCGACAGAAAGTCTGTCCCTGGGAAATGCTGGGACAACTAGAGTTTCCTTACAGGTTCCCCTGCTACCCTGGGCCAGCTTGGTGGGATTGATCTTGTTTCCCTTCAGCCACTTCTACTGCAAACATTCGCATCTGAGCTGTCAGTCCCCCAGGTCTGGCTTTGTAGTAGACAGAAAGAGCGAGCACATTACCAGAGTGCAGTCCTCTGGTCTTCTTTAGACATCTCCCTAAGGAAATGCCCCTTTTCCACCATTGGGAATGAGCAGCTCAGATGCAGGTGTTGGTGTCTGGTTAGGTGAATCCCACCATTAGAGACTGGCACAGCACTGTAAGAGTTATGGTGCTCTCCAGTACTGGCAGTGATTACATGTATATAACCTGCATGGTTCAACACTCAATGTCTCCACAATAGGCAAAAAAATGCATTTTATAGAAGCATAACATTGCAGAATGGTTTGGGTTGGAAGGTACCTTAAAGACCATCTAGTTCCAGCCCCCCTGCCATGGGCAGGGACACCTCCCACTAGACCAGGCTGCTCAAAGCCCCATCCAGCCTGGCCTTGAACACTTCCAGGGATGTGGCCTCAACAACTTCCCTGGGCAACTTGTTCCACTGCCTCACCACCCTCATAGTGAAAAATTTCTTCCTAATATTTAATCTAAAAGTACCTTCTTCCAGTTTGAAGCCATTACCTCTCATCCTATCACTACAGTCTTTCTCCAGCTTTCTTGTAGCCCCCCTTCAGATACTGGAAAGTTGCTATAAGGTCACCCCAGAGTCTTCCTTCTCCGGGATGAAAAACCCCAACTCTCTCAGCCTGTCTTCATACAAGAGGTGTTCCAGCCCTCTGATCATCTTCATGGCCCTCCTCTGGACCATTTTTCCATGATCTCTTCCTTTTCCTCGCTCTGAGATCCCTTCTTTGATTAGCACATGACAGCAAACAAAATAATAGTAATTTTTCTATACTGGTTTGCCCCTATGGCCCCAGTTCAGGGTCATCTGGCTCCCAGGACTGGTGGCTCCCAGCCCTGCAGAACAGGCGCACTGCTCTCAGGCAAGCGTCATGCAAGTCCAAGCCTCTGGCCTTTCTTCCCTCTGCACAGCCATCCCACACTCTTAGCGCTGCCACTATTTAAAAAAATAAACACTATTTCTGAAAACTGGGTGAGACCGTGACAAACCCCATACGTGCTGACTTCTCCAGCTTTGGCCGTGAGGAAGCCAGTCTGCCTTCCCATGAGTAAAACTTAGTGCTCGGTGTGTATTTCCCATAACCCTGCTTCCCCAGGCAGAAGAGCTTTCAACCGCTACGAGAGAGGAGACTTTGCTGGTCAAGGGTTGTGAGGACTACCGAGGGTACTTAATTCACCCACAAGCCATACGTACATGGAGCCCAGTCTGTTTTCCAACCAATGTATCTGCCAGAATTGTTTTTTTGCAGCCACTTATACAAAGGTTCAAAGTAGTGGAGCAAGGGCGCTGCATTCATGTATTTCTCTCCTGTTACACCTTCCAGTGCTTGAGTCCAGGGCTTGGATCTGCCTAATTGAAGCAATTCTCTGTGTATGTGAAAGGAGAGGTAATATATGTTATTGCCATGTTCCGTCTAGACATCTAGCAAAACAATCTGTGATCGGTATCAACATTTTCTTGTTGCTTCTGAATTCCCTCTTTCCTCCCATAATTCCTATTAGGAAAAATAAATTATTTTCTCATTAATGGGCAATTAAATCTTTGATGTTTCGATCCTCAGTGAATATAAATTTAGTCGACTTGTCAAAATAAACTGAGCAGATCTATGCTAAATTTTCAAGCTAGGATCATTCTTGATGCAACCTTATTGACTCCAGACACTTTCAAGAATGAATTAGGCTTTGTTATAATCTGATTTATTACGTGTGAGAAATTTGCTTTGTTACCTCAAATTCTGACCAGCTGCTGTGGAGTTGGTAATGTCACACGTGTGAAGAGGGCCGGTATGGTTAGCTGCTTTGCAAAGTGCCTCCTGAAACTGGAACTGATAGATGGTCCGGGTGTAATACCTAAACGAGGTAAGGAGAAGGAAGGCACGGGTTTTGTTAGTCGTCTGGCAAGGAAACCTACAGGCCCCTGGCCTTTGGAAAGCTCTGCTGTGTCAGCCGGTGCTCCTGCCTGGGAGGCTGCACTGCAGGGAGAGAGGTCAGATGATATTTATAGGCCATGCTAACTCAGATTTAACAAAATGCCAAGATCAAATGCAGCAGAAGAGCCACAAATCTGTCTGCTGCCACATAAACCAGGAGCAAGTAAGGCTTTTAAGGTCCAAGTCTCTGCTGGGGCTGAGCCCTCTAAAATGAGATGGCTGGGACGCAGAGGGACATCTAGAGTTAGTTGCTTCAGGGCTGCACGTGCATGGCCAAGTGACAGTGGTACAGGACACGCTGTCTCCCCAAGAGGCAAGTGCCTCATACAGATGTGCTCCCAAGGGTTTGATGGCAGCGTGAAGCTTCTCTGTTCAGTTAGAAGCCCAGCAACCCCCTCGCTGCTCAGAATTGCTATGGAGCAGCCCCTGATGTCCACAGAAAAACTTCCACTGAAATCAGTGACCTCCAGTCAGGACTTTAAACAAAATAAGATTGTGTCCTGAGACTCTCCAGTAGATGTTTTAGGTAGTCGGGGCTTGTTCTGTAGCCAAAATATAAGTCATGAATTAAACACTGAGCTACCTTATGAATGAGTAATCATTGGCCACATGAAACAGCACTGCAGGGTCACAATAGGTTTCATCATGAGGGACTGGTTCAACAACGCCAACTATTTCTCTCCTGGGGATGAAGGAAAAAAACAGGATTTCTGTTAATAGGTAATAAGGAAAAATAATCTTACTCTTCTCTTCCTCTGTATTGTCTGATACATACGGGCACCTCTCTCACTTCCAAACAGAAGAAGTCCATACAGCTGTCAGTAACCCCAAATGAGTACTGCTCCACAGCTGGAGACCACAGAGAAGCTGCTTTGAAACTGACAGTGCAAGAAAGGGATTCGTATGATAGCAGGGCATGCAGGGAGTTATTAGTGGTATGAAATAATTTACAAGACATGAGCTTCACGCATACACTGCATGCCCTGGGCCATCCCGAGTTTGGAGACTAACACTTGCGGTTTTGTGCTGGGCAAGTGCATGGAGAGACTGAGTGACCCAAAAGGTGTATAGCCTGCTGTGCCACTGGGCTGGAGATGAGGTTGCTCTTTATTTTCCCCTCCTGAGAGCATGTTTCCTGAGCAGTACTATGGAAACAAACCCATGCCCTAAATTCTGAAAATGGTAATAAACTTACATGGAAATATTTTCCGTAAACCTGCATTTCAAGGTCTTGTTCCAGCAGAGAGGTTTGCAGTGCTGCTACAACAGATGTGATAAGCTTCCCTGAATAATTTGTCATTCTACATCTCTCTGACATCCCTGCTACTTTTGAATAAATTGAAGCTGGATGATTTTTACAGTGGGTCAGGAGGCTTGCTTATATCAAGTTTTATTATAGATTTTGTTTGCTGATGGAGGCTCACTGTTTGTGTTCGTGTTAGAGTGCAGACTCCATTTTCACTGTGGGGCTTGTTTAGTTTCTTTGCATTTTTATGCCTCCTTGTTAACCAACCCGGGAAATGACAAACTCTAGTATGAATCAAACCACTTTTTAATCTTGAGCTCCAAGGTCTTGAAAATAGATTGGCTGGTGGACATAATCTGAAAAGGCACCTCTGGATGTTACTTGCCAAGGTAACTGTATTTTCTTGACCAAAAAAGGTGGTATCTTAATACATAAGAAAGGAAAGAATCAGTCTGGAGTCTTTCAGACAATTTGCCTCCAAAACCACTCTAGAATGGGGAGGAAACACAAAGCAGAGAAGTGTGCACAGATATTTGGTAGATTGAAATCTAGATGCTTCTCAGGCTGGCAAGTATGATGAACTTCACTTTCCACTTGTCCTTAAGGAGGTGGGGAGCAAACCAGAGCATACACCCAATGAGACTTAGGGAAGGGCTATACTTAAGCTACAAAGATGTCTTGGGGCATGCATCGGGGAGACAGCAATGTTGATCCTGGGATCTGGAACATCCCGTGCGAAGGCCAATGGCTGTCTTTATCAGAAAAGCTGACATTAGAAATGAGGAGCAAGCCTACTGAGAGGCAGGGTAAGCTTCCCAGGGCAGTACACAGTACTAATGAGGACACATGGCTTGTGAGATGCTCTCTGTATCACTTTGGGTGTTTCTAGGTGGCACCCTACTAGGCTTTGTAGAAACACCAAGAGACAGATCCTGCCCTATGGGGGCACAAGCACCTCAGTATGTTGAGTAACTACAAAGGGTTGAGTTTGCAGGTTCATTTGCAAAAAAATCCTCTTTTTTTTCTCAAACTTACTTCATCTCCCACCACCGCTTCGTCCATTCCTGCTTTGTAATCTCACCCCTAAACACCATCCACCTCCACTTCTCCAGCATGTAAGTAAAAGGCATTGTTCCAACAATCGTTAGTGCTTGTTTGAGCAGAAAGTTGATTTCAGTTTCTGAAGAGACAAGCAGTTAAGGTAATGGTTATGGTAGCAATTAGTATCTGATTAGGCAGCTAAAGTTGCTTCCTTTTACAGCTAATGCTTACATCTGGTTTGAATTACAGATTTTCAATAAGGAAAAAGTGGAAGGAAGAACACTACCGAAAGAACCATGAGAAAAGATCATTTAGGTATTGTATACAGTTTTGTCTCTCTTTCTTTACCTCTGCTTGTTAAATAACCCATCCCTTTGGCAATTACATTTCATTATCCTCCACTGAAAACCTTCCCAGGCTCTGGGGAATTTTGAGCTGAAGACTTTGGTACATCTCCGTCATTCTAAGGTAATACTCAGAGAAGCCAGACAAACTGCACTATAGTAAGGGCCTACCTATGTTGTCCACTCAATATTCACTTAAGTGGGAGATGTAAATCTCCAGGTTTCAGTTTCATTTGAACTGCTAAATACATACCTTGGTAGATATATATGTATGGATTCATGCAACAGAAATTGAAAAGACTGTTGGAGCCTCATCTAAATGACCTATGAAGATTTTGGGATGAGTTGTTCAGTACTGAGGGTAATGAAGTGCTAGTTACTTGTTTCTAAATTATTTAGCAGCTTTATAAAGTAGTGATCCTTACTTCATGATGTGATTTTGGGAAAAAAAGTAGTATTTCCGGTAAGTTAGTGAGGTAAGATTTTCAGAAGCCTCTAAGTTGATGACTCAGTTCGCAAACACAATCTTCTGCTACAAAATAAGCCATGCAAGTGTTTTCACTTAAATATATAATATTTATGCATTTATTTACCTTCATCCTCTTGGAAAGTTGGCTCTAGGAGGTCAAGAGATTTCAAGTGATGAGGAGTGGCTGCAGAAAGTGACATGATTTCACCTACTCCTTCGTGGAAGCCCTCGTTGGCACCGCCTCTGAGCAGGTAGGGCTGCGTGGCGTACGCCATGTCGTACTCAATGTGGCCCATCTCGTGGTGCGCGGTCAGGAAATCGTCCATGGTCACTTTGGTGCACATCTTGATCCTGTGCAGCAAAGTGAAGTATTCGTGGTTACAGAGATGGTGGCCCGCCCAGCTGCTGACCAAGCCCTGCCTGCCACAACCAGGGGGCAAAGCAGCCGCCAGAGCTTGCAAACGCCCCTCGCAAAACCCGGGCGGCCACATCCTAGCATGGGGTACAGTTCCTCCAGCAAGAGCGAGGCTTGGAGGGGAACTCGGCAAAACACTCTCAGCCACCTTGAAATTGTGCTGGGAGCAAGAGGAAATTGCTGGTTTTGTGAGAAGCAGCTCCTCTCTGGAACTTGGCGATAAACTCATTGTGTGTGTTGGAGTGAGTACCCACCATCCAACTTAGGCAGACAGCAGTGTGAAAAAAACTGTGTGTCAGTGACTCCTGCTACTTCATCCTCGCGTAGATACTATTTAATGAAGGAATTTCTTCCAAATAGGGTTTTCTTTCACCTTCCCCAGATGGCTGAGGTGTGAGGCTGGCAGCTTTCACTAAGGCTCTGCTGAGAACCAGCCTCTTTCCCTGGGTAACTGCAGGGACTGCAAGAGAGGACAAAATTTGCCCCAGGAGACTTCATTGTGTGGGAACTTGCTGCCCCTCTCCTTTCCCAGATATGGAAGAGATTGATAGATTTCCATGAAACTGGATATATCTGCTAAAGATAGATGGTGGGCTCTCAGGAGGTTTTCACTTGCTACCCAGGGACCCTGTGCCATTGCTGCAGAATGTTCAGGTGTGCACAAATCGCACTGGTATCCACAAGCACCTGCATTTCTGCTTATTCCTTAAGCCCTAGAACATAGTCATTATTTCTCCAATTCATATAAATAATAGTCACTGCTCTGCTTAAATTTGAGAGTAGTCCTTAGGTCTTCACAGAAGAAGTTACACAGAAAGGTTTACAGTCCCACAGGATCCCTGCTCTCTTGTCTTCCTTTCCTCTCTTATCAGTCAGAAGAAAATAAAAATAAGGAAAATTATAACTTAAACCAGCATGGTACACCATTAGTGAAAATATGAATGTTCTAGGAGATGGTATAAAAAGGGGTCATAGTAATTGCAGTACCTGTAGTCATTTTGCCCCAGATCCCACGCTGTAGGATGGCAGACAACCTTCCTGTTGTCGGTCGGCTCTGTGAGCATGGAATTATTCCAGAAGCCATCAGTCATTTTGTAGAGGCCGATGGAGGTGAAGAAGGCCTCAGCGGCTTTGAATATTTTTATTGCATCCCATTTCTGAAAGACACAATGCCACCATTAACCACTGTTTCTGCACGGCTGGCTGACTTCACATTTATCTCTTCAGGGTAGCTGACTTCATATTTATCTCCCAGCGACTTCAGATCAGCACCTGACTTACTGAGAGTAAGACAGTAGTGTCTGCCTTCGGCACTTCTGTAAATTCTGCTGGAAACTGGAATTAAGTGTTTTCCCCACAAACAAAACAGGTTTCTGCACTCAGAGGTTCAGCAGATAGCCCCTGACTCAGACCAGAGAAGCCCTCAATAACAGATAAGGTAGAGAAGATAAAAAAGGCATTCCTGTCAGTAGCATGTCAGATCTGGGATCTGACCCTTCAGCCACTTCAGTTAGGGGCAACTCATTTGAGGGAGCGGATCTGCGCTCCCAGCAGATGAGCATGAGAGGAGATCTCGGCCAGAACCATAAAACCTGGCAAAGGTATCCAGAGGAGTTGCTTATAAGATTGTAACTGTGTGTTAATGTCCAGAATATTTTTGTCATTCAGCAATTTTATTATTCTACATAGCAGGAGCTCTGCATTTCCTGGGCTGAGTTTATGCAGAGATTTAGGTGGCTGTTGGCTCAGTTGGATGAGAATCCTAAATTGGGCACATCCCCCAACAAGGATGAGTCCAGCTCTTGCCCGAGACTCTGTAAGTAATGCTTCCCTCCTCGTGGTGGTACTTCAATATACACACATTTATGACCCCAAGGGGGTGAGTACTGTAAAACAGAGGTGAGATTAATGCAGACTTGTGCAAACCATTTATGAATCAAATTTAGCTATTCCTTCTCTTGCCAGCATAACATTTGCATGGAGTGCTCCCTATGAGAGGTGGGTAGATTACAGGTGAATAATCACATTTCAGAAATCAGATTCCATCGATCACCTTTTATTTTATAAAAGGCATGAAACTTAGGTAAGACTACAGAGAGTTATCTTCACCCACGTTCTCAGTTTGGTAAAGGTGCTGTCACAGCTAACTACACAGCACTACAGATCTCAAACACGGACCTTATGGTACTATGCAGTTATCAAAAGATAACAGGCAGCATTGCAGTTTCCTAGCTGTATCCAAATAAACAAGACTGGCAAAAAAAACCCCTTGCGATATACAAACTATTTGATTATGGTAATGGCTGGCAAAGGTCATATTTGATAGCAGCCAGCCACATGAGAGCTGAAATATTTGTATGTACAAAATATATCTCTTAATGGATGGGTGTCTCTGAGGAAAACAGACTTGCAGCCAATATTAAGCCAGTCAAAGAAGGCGGAGAAGAAAGAGAGAAGAGCTAGGCGAAAAGGTACAGTGGAAAATGCATGAACACATTAAGATGAAGAGCAAAAAAGGATGCGGAAAGCAATGCTTTGCTGGCGGTGTGTCTGCCTCAGGGCAGCTATGGTTTTCTAGAGAGCAGCTGACATGTGATGTATAATTTTTATACCATCTAGATTTGTTACATAATGGGTATCACGTAAAGGTATGTGTTACCTTTTGAGACATTGCAGAAGTTACATCAATGTTTGGTTGGGCTGGATAGGGAACGGTCAAGTCATACAGATTCGTCCAAAATCTACCCCACATATCACCTTCAAAAAAAGAGAGAAACATAGAAATACTCTAGATGACTGATTACGTATTGTTGAAAAGTTCCAGACAGTTCTATAAATTGTGCAGTGTCATAAATAGGGACTCCTATACATCTAAACAGGCCTGATCCAGATGTGGAGGGGAGCAGTTCTGGGAAGTCATGCATAGGTCAAATTTAGATCAAAGATCCTTTTGTTCCGCAAGATCAGCTATTGTTGTACAAGACGGTTTCAGGACTGATCACCCCACCTTCCTAAAGGTCTGTTTGCAACTGAACATCCATGCTGCCAGTCCATGTGATTGCCGCTGCCATGTTCATGTACATTACAGTTACGGCAGCTTGATGTTGCATGCTTTGAAAGCAAAGTCATGAAATGCATAGGATCTTAGGATAAGATTTAAAGCGAAAAACAAGTCTCTCTGAAACTCATTTCTAAGGTAGACAAGTGCTGCAGAGGGGAGGAAAATGTCCCAGCCCAGTGCTGGAGTTTTGAGCTGGGTGGTGCCAGCTCTGGGAAGGATGAGGACATCTGCCTTCCCTACCTGCCTCTGCTGCTAAGCACCTGTGTCATCTCTGCCAGGGACGACTTCTCCATTTCTCTTCTCCCCTTCTCTTATCTGTAACCTGTTTGTTAATATCCTGATTAAACAAGCAGATTACTCAGTTCTTGTGTGCCTTGAAGGTGACTGTCCTATGTACAAAGTCAGGCTTGTGTGACACGGCATGTTGACATACCCAGCAAGTGAGCAGGGAGGCATCCCGTGGAGCTGATGACCTCGGGACCGTAGACCTGCTCCAGCCGGTGCCTCACGTAGGCATGCAGCTGCTCGTACAGAGGTTTTATCTGGAGGTGGAGGAGGACAAGGAAATAAATTATCTTCTTTTTGCTCTACGCCACTCATCCCTCCTAAACAAAGATCCTCGAATGTGTCTCCGATTAAATTCTCCCAGCAGGTAAGTGCACATCAAACCTGCAGCTGAGCTTTGTCCCCTGCCTCAGGGCTCAAACGCTGAGTCCAGATCCTAGCTCCAGAAGTCCTGTTCAGATAGGAGGGAGGGAGCATTGCTAACTTTAGATGCAGAGTACCAAGGATGCCACCTACCCTGTGGGAAACATAGCTCTCCCTGTGGGCCCTACCCAGAGGAGAGGCATGGATCTGCAGAGGTCTCTCTTTCACAGCCTTTGGCGCTGTGCAGCCTGAGGGGACCAAGCTGGTCCTAGAAAGGCTGCAGAGGTAAAAATGTCACGTACATCTCCCAACACCTCTTAACCCCATGTAGACTGAGATTAGCCAGTTTAGAGCAGGTCTCATCTTCCTTCACATTGACACGTGAGCTCACCATCACAAAACACAATCCCGTGACCCAGGTGACAGCTTTGTCCTGCCTCTACCTGCTCAAATGTCTTCTCCACATCTTCAATCAGCTGGTCACGGCTGTATTTGTATGCTTCTGGATAGTCTGCTTCATAATTTGCTCTCCAGTAATCTCCATAGTCAGAATAACCTGTAAAGCATGGATGCATCACATCAGGACACCACACTTGACGCTGCTCAGGTCTGCAGGAGCCATGCAGCTCCCTGCTGACCACATGCAGACCTGCAGCTTTTCCCCCAAAGCAAAGTGGCAAAGCACAAGATGCTCTGGGTTTAGTGGGGAGGAGAGTGCTCCCCCGAGGCTCTGTCCCACGAATGCTCCGGTACTGGAGATATCCAAGAAATGTGGAAATTGCAATCATGGTTATCTGCTAATTAGGATTATTCCAGCTGGAAATGGAGGTCAAAGGAAATCGTCACTCCTGACTGGAGCTCCTGTGGCTATGAGGGAGGGCAGCCTCTGCTCAGGCTGGATACTAAGGGGTTCTCACAGCAGGTATAAGCTGGTGGACATTGAATATAGGGCCCCTCCTCCAGCAACAAAACCACCAGGGCAAGTGTAGAAACTAGGACTGAAATTCAGCTCCCAGTTCCACTAAATCTTCCAGTCCTTGAGCTCCATCAAAGCTGTAGCAGAAATGGTTCATAGCTGAGGTCTCTTCCTTAGTGGTATGGAGGAAGGTCATAATGACTATTTCTTAATGTTTGGGTTTTCCCTGTCTAACTATTTGGACCATACTTTCTCATTCCTGGTGTCTAGCTCCAGCTTGACAATTTTCAGAAAACAGGGAGCATAGGAATGTAGGTGATACAGCTGCAGTTTGGCCAAGACCCAGATGATGTAGCTACTTCGGAAGCTATTTTAGAAGACCCCCAAAGAAAATTAGAAGCCATCTGCCATTATTCCTTGAAAAGACAGTTCCCTATGATTTGTCTGGAGATCTCTGACTGGAAGCACACTTTCCTCAGTGCAAAATCCTTCCGGTTAGGGCATAATCCTTATAAATGTTGGCTGGTGCCAGAAGGTCAAGGCTGATAGAAAAGAGAAGATGTCGTGAAGACCCAGCAGCACTCAGAAGTTTTTTAAATTGAGTGTGCTTGCCCATAAGTCGCAAGCAGTGCAGTTCTGGGTAAGGCAGTATGTAATGAAGGGCACCGATACATTATGGTGTTTGGGAAAGGTGCCAACAAAGACATCCTGCTTTTCTTCCAGGCTGGTCAATGGCACCTGGTCTGCCTTGCCTCTCACTTTGTGATGTGCACACCAGAAGCAAATTATGTGCAAAGCACTGCTCATCAATGTGTAAAAAAGTATGGGTTTTGAATTCCTGTGCAAATTGTGGAAGACTGTGGTATGTTTGTTAATTTCTGGAAGCCAGAAAAAAAAAATATGAAAATTGTGACTTACCATTAAGCTTTGCAACCTCATTTTTGAGTTCAACATATTCTTCATATAATGGTCTCATCATCCTGCCAACACCAGCTCTCCAGCCTTCCCAGGCCCACAGTCTCTCATGATAATCCGTGCTGTTAGCCATAATAACATCCAGACCTGTCAGAACAAAAAAAAATCAGTACTAGTTCTTGAAAAAGCAGAATCTTTTTATTTTTCTTTCACAGCAGGCAAATGAGCCAAACCGAGAGAAATTTCATTAACTAATAAAACACTTCGTGTTTGATATGCTGAAATATCCCATTATTTTATTGCATCCTTTTCTGATTTAAGGTTTTCCCTTTCTTCTCTTTAAGAGACATGGAGCAGATCATGAGTCCCTTAAATGCTCTCTCCGCATTAGCTTCCCGTAAGTTGGTAGCGTTCTTGGGACTGGCCTCAATGCAACACTGAGTCCAACAAGACTTTAACGACAGGGGAGAAAAATAAGACTTTGTGTGGCATAGGCAAACCCCAGGTGACAGGCAGGCTGCCACACAAGCTGAGCAGCCCTCTCCAAATTTTGTCTACTCCAAGTAGGATACACTATGTCTCATGGGCAGCAGACCCGCTGGAGGTCCCTGAACTGCAAGGTGCAATTAAAATATGACTAAGGTTTAGATAGCAGGATATATCTATTGAAACTTCAGCCTGTTCTCTTGCAGTCAGGAGCCACCCTTGGGCTTTTTTCGTCTTTGAACCCTCAGCGTAAAGGAGACAGTCGGGGCAGTGGTTAGTACTGTACCTGGCTCCAGCACCAAACACTCAGATGGGTTGTTGATTTTACAGACGGTCCCGGTGCTGTAGATGGTACTCATTGTATTTAGCACAGTGCTCAGCTGCAAGTTAGATGGGAGACAGCCCGTTAGAAACCCACTCTGTGCAAAATAACAGCCAATTGCGCTAATTCCTTAAGAGCTCGATTCAACACTTCACCCACCAGCTTAACATTTAAGCATATGTTTAAGCTCAGTAGAGATTAATGAAAGAATTTGCCTAAATGCATTATTGAATGAGGATCTAGCCAGAAAAGACAGATAATCTCCCAAATACACGACGTAACCTACAGGTCCTTAATATCCAGTCAGACAGAGCTCTGGATTTAATGAGCACAGACTGTCACGAGAGAGCTATCAATATACAGCAGCAATAAAACAATAAACTTTAGCAATGTGCTTCTGTAAGCATGAGCACACCTAAACTTTCCAGGTAGGTCGCAGTTTTGAATGGCAGCAGAAAGGGTCCCTTCCTGCAGATGCTGCCAGGCTGACTGTTGCCCGTGGATTTTAACATTGCAACACACTGATTGCACGTATATATATAAATACGTATATATATATACTCCTTTACAGAGAAATTATGGCTTACGCCTTGGGTCAGCTGAAGGCCAAATGCATCTGAAATCATCCAGCGCTATCTCCGAAACTATGCTACATAGCTCTGTTGTCATTTTTTTGTTGTTGTCAGGTTTTCATACCTCAAGAAAAACACGCACCACTTTTAGTTTTTCCTTTAGGACTATGCTATTTCTCATTTAAAGCTTTAAATCAGAACTATTTAGAGCTGTCAGTGGGAGGGGTTGTTAATGACTAGCTCTAACTTTATCTCTGTCAGCATTAAAATAAGTGTGCGCCCAGGGAATTTTTTGTATCAGTGAAGAATCTTCGTATGGAATCCCATCAGACTGTGCAAAAAGTCACTTTTCAAGAAAGAATCAACAATTTCAGCCCCAAAGTCCATTTACTTAGGAAACTACAAGTGGTTAAACAGGGAGGATGCCAAAGAAATTTCCTCCTCAACTGAGACAGTATTACCATCAGTGCACTGCTGTGCTCCAAAATAAATATAAGTTTGTATGAACTGTCAGCACTCCTACCAAGGTAATCTGTCTTTCCAGAAACACACCTCATTTGGATCAAACAGGAGATCCAGCCAGTCCGCTGCTTTTCTTGCACAATGGTTTAACACTGCTGATTTTAGCAGAAAAATCTTGGATCCTTATATAACCAGGACTGCAGGATCCCCTAATTCAATGCTGTCTTTCAATTTGATCTCCAGCAAAAGGAAACTAATTTAACCCTCAAGTGTTTGGTTATAAATCCCTTTTGTGCCTGCATAGCTGCCCACTCCAATTCCACATATAGTCGTTATCCATATACATGCCTTTTACATGAACTTGCCAGTGGAAATGTCAAATCTCATTGTGAATCGTGATAAATCTTGCTGGCCTCCAGCAGCTTTCTGTGGAAGGAGGTCACCAACCCTCCCCAAAGTCAGGCATTCCGGGGTGCCCCCTGCACAGAAACATCCCTTCTTTTCCACAGTTTGATAATGCAACACGTGCAGAGAATGAAGGGCTTCTTCCACCTCCACCTTTTTGACTCACTGAACGTCCTTTCACCCATCTCTTTCTGCTCATTGCCCTAGGTCTGGACTTAGCCAAGCACTTACAAGTCCTCTTTTCCTCTTATGACTAATCCGGCCATTTGTGCAAGGACAACTCTGAGGCGTGTGTGTGTGTTTGGAATTCACTGCATGGGTTACATGGCAAAAGTGCTGACTTGAATGGGAATCAGCTGCCTAAGCCAGACCCCCCTCCAGTCCTGTCCTGCTATGAGCACCTTGTACAGGTTCACTCTCCATACCGATGGTGGGAGACAGCGTCACCCCGAGACAAGCAGGGTGGCCACAGCACCATGCCCTCGCTCAGGGGTGTTGTGGGAGGCAGCTCAACTTGCCTGACAAAAATGAGCTACATTCAGCAACTTACTCTGCTGTATTTTTCCGGTGACAGCACAGATGATCCTCTGTCCTGGAGAGTCTGGATCTGGAGCCTGGTGAGGGGATCCTGGATGCTGGTTAATGGGAAGCTGCTGGCATTCCTGGAGGCCTCGTCGTAAAATGCGGACCACTTGGCATCCGCCTCGGCCTGAAAGGGATTCACAAAAATCCTGAACTACTCTGCCAAAACACTGCAGCAATGGGCAAAAATATTACTTCTTGGAAGAACTTGCTTTGTGGAGACCACCTGCGGATTGCGGGTTGAGCACTTGCATCGTGCAGTGAACAACTGAAGCACTTTTTGGCTTTGTTTCATTTGCACACCCAGATAACCATTTTTCTTTGGAAATAGCAAAAAGCAGGACTGGCTCCTCACACCATGCTTGTTATAACTGATCCAGCATCAGCTAGCCGTGTTCCCTGCTACTCTAAATCACCACGTATTCTTCCCTTAGTGCTTTTCTTCACCCACCTGTGGTTAACAGAAACCGCATACAAGCCAGGGCAGAAGAACTCCCAGACCCCGAAGTCATTCCCCATTTCTGCTTCAGTAGCAGTGACAGACAGCAGCTGAGATATTGATCTTGAGTCTTTTCATTATGCAAATACCACTTTTGCCTGAAGTTTTGGTAAATACAAGAATATACTTGGGCACAGGAGGCTCTCAACAGATGCTTAAATTGGGCATACAAAACCTGAATGTTGTGCATGAGATTGGTTTTACCCCTGCTCCAATTACGTACTGTGACATGTGAAACTCCCAAATTTCAGTGCAAAAAGTAGCACCATAACAACATTATTTGGATTTGGGACTGTCTTATTCACCTTTTCTTAATGTGTTTGTACAGAGTTTAGCACATCAGCACCCATCCAAAATGGCAACAAGAACAGTACTAATTAACCTGGGTCCTTTGGAGAGTTGAATTCATTGTGCTCATGCCAGAGCTTCCCAGGTTGCGGAGAGGGCACCTTTTAACACCCGTGCCTCCCTGCTGAGGCATCAGGAAACACAAATGTCATATTGTGCCTGACGAGGTCTTTCAGGCACACTTCACCCCTGTGCTTCCACCAGGAGCAAGGATGGAGAGGTGCCTTAGGAGTGGCGGGGCAGAAGAGGCGGGCTCTTTGGCTACAAAAGCCGGGGGAAAGAAGTTAGCTTACTCTCTGATTTTTGCCCAGTTAGAGGAACTGGTTGATAAGTCAGAGAAACAGTTACTGCATTTGTGGCCCAATTTACAAAGAAAATGGATGGGTAGGAGCCAGAAGGGACAGTATTCATTAACTCTGCTCCTCCAGCAGAAAGGGGGGAGGAGAAGCAGCGGGTTTATTACCAGCGCTACTGAAGAGAACAAGCGTGAGAAAACATCCTCTCTGAGCACTGGACTAATTGTTTCTTATTGCTGGTATCTCCTCATGTATTTTATTATCATCTCATTAATGCTGAAAGTACTATACGGGGCTTTCATTTTACGTGTTTGGAAACGTTACAGTTTAAGTACCCGGTGCCTCAGAAAACATTCCAGATTGACAATGATTAGCCATTAGGATTTCTTCCAGCAACCAGTCTCCTTGCTTTAATTAGGAAATATGATAATTAAACCATGTCTTAATTAAGCTATAAAACCACAAAGTGGAAGACTTAAACCATTACACAGAAGATGATGTAGGACGTTCAGGTTCATTTTATGCTCTGAATTGTTTTTCTCTAGAACTCGAATTGACTTTAAAATACACACAGCTACAAAATTCAAGGTGGTTTTGTTCATTTTGAGATTAACTCCAAGGTTACGAGATGCTAGCTGAGGCATGGCAATATCGGTAACCTGGCAGATCATGGCTGACTGCTCTTGATAAACGTGATGCTTGCCTAGAGACCCCGTTGGCTGGGACAGCTAGAGCTTGGTGTTGAGAAGCAGGACGAACTGCTGCAAGACAGCATAAGTACAAATGCTCTGGTCCTTCCTGCAGATAGAAATTGACCTTCAAACCAACATACTAGACCACTGCACTACAAACTCCACTGCTGGCAATTGGAAATCCATGATTTCACTTCATTTTTCCCAGTTTAATACCTCCGGGCAGTCTACCACCAGCCCTGAGTATGTGAAGAGTGATGGGAGGTGGAGGGGGGAAGGTCCCCCACTGGGTGAAGGGTGGGGACCACTATATAAAACCATCCGCAAACATTTTTAATAGAATGCCTAAATTCAGAAAATGTTTGCCTATTCAGTAAGAAATAAAACAATTTCAGCAACAGTGAAGAGAGAGCATTGTTCGTGTCAGTAAAAAGCCCAGTGTTAGTTCAGTCTTACAAAAAGTGGGAGACCTGAGCTCATGTGGGTGCAGGATTTGAATCCCGTTCCCTCGCAGCGCAGGGCAGCACCTAGCCCAGCCCCCGGGAGAAGACCATCCCTCCAGGCTGTGCCCTCTCCAAGAGGAACTGGGCCCTGCACAGTGACACCACACCGGGAGGCACTGGTGGTGGTGGACCCCAAGCAGAAGAAGGTGTCTCTCTCCATCCAGCTCTGATTTTGGGGCCAATCATGCTGCATTCCCTCGCCTTTTCCCTCTGCTTACCAGGGTGACTCAGGGTGATGGCTAGGGAGAAGCCCAGCCTCCGGCCATCCCCATGCAGTGCCAGGTCAGCCCAGGCACCAACACTAGGCGGTAGAGGCTGGTAGTGACTCAGGCACCTCCAATGAGGCGTTGGTACGTTAAAGCAAGCCCCTCTACTCTCCTCAAAATAAACCACGGCTACCAAAGAAGTAGCGCTCCATTTTCAGCCAACCTCGGTGGAACCAAAATAAAGTAGAAAGGAGCTGTCAGTAAACAGTAAACAACAGTAGACCCTGCAGGATGGACCACTTACCATTTTCTTGGCAGTCTCATCAGTGATGTTGGTGTTGTAGTTCCATGCGGCAAGGGAGCTCTCATAGCTGATAATTTCTGCCCTCCTGTTAAACTCTAGTAGAAACATTTGGGCTTGTTGTGTGACATCCTGAGGGGTCACAACAGCGCTCAGTCCGCAGAGAAGCAAGAGGTGGGCCAACATATTCGTGTGCAGGCTGAGAACCTCCCAACGAAGTACGTTTCCTCAGGCAAGCTTCTCTGTCAGGTTCTGTCTCATCAGCCTTTAAGCATGGCTAGCGTGAAGAAAAAAGGCTGAATCCAATTTGCCAGGCCTTTTATAGGTTTTATCCATTGTAGGAGAGAAAGGAAAAAGTTTTTTTATAAGAAGTCAAATAAACAAAAGTCAATTATTAACTTTGGAAAAACATAATTACTCCTGCCATTTTATGGCCTTCTTATAAAAGACTTTTACTTTTGGTTAATGTTTCCCAAGTATGCTGTCAATGATACAGCTGGTCACTTTATCTATAGCCTGCCCGTGTCTTTGGTAGCTCAGAATCTGTGAATCCTTTAACAGGTTGGCGATAAACTGTAAAAATATTTAGAAACTTCACTGGAACACCAAGCCATGAACCTTAACTCCCACGCAGGAAGAAACCCCAGTTAGCCTGACATAGGGTACTTGGTTGGGTGTTTAGGCCCATGTTTTAAAAGGCTTTGCAAAGCCCAAGTGATTTGGAGAATATATCTCATTTTCAAAGCAACTGAGGCAGCTAAAAACAGATTTTTAAACGTGTTCACTGAACTAACAAAAAGTAACGAGAGACTTCATGAGGTCACAGCATCTTGTGTAGGGACTTAATCTGAACTATAAATAAACTGGATTTAAGTACTAAGGTGACTAAGACTACTAAAATGACTCCAGTTTAATATCTAAATACCTTTGCTAATCTAGCTCGGAACGTAGCACTTACTGCAAATCAATGGCAAAATCAATGCATAAATTAGTTCTGGAAATGTAGCTTGGGTTGAGTGTTATCGATCAGACAATACCTTAGTACTTTTTAAATTAGCCTATTTCTGCTCAGAATCACTTGGTTGGTTTTGTTTTGTGTTTGTTTGGTTTTTTTCTTGGGTGGGGGGAGGCTTTTTGAGACCCAACTCTGCAGCCACATCCATGGGGTTGGTTCCTAGTTCCTGGCAGAGCTTCTCCAAAACCACTATGAGTCTGTCTATGTGGGAGGAGCAGCAATCAGCTCCTCCACTCCCAAACCCCAAGAAAGGAGTTCCATCCCTCCCACCTGCGATGGGCTGAACACTAGCAACAGGTGCCCCCAGCAAGCAGAGCCAGCAACCAGGGACCTTGAGGAAGCACCTTGCTTCAATATCTTCTGATACCCATGTCCTGTGGACCAAGGACAAGTGATCTCTTTCATCCATGTGCAATCCTCTAACAATCTTTTTTTTCAAGGGAAAGACAACAGCATTCACTTAACCTTTCCACAAAGGTCATGTTCCCTAAATCACATGTTACTCTTCTTCGTGATATTCAGACTTGCCACATTTTGTGCTTCCTCAGCCATGGTGTCCACGTCTGTTCCATCATAACCGAAACCTAATGAACGATCAGTAATGCAATCACCGTCTGCATCTTACATGCTGTACCTTGCTGATACACACCATCTTTCTGGTGACATTAGCCAACATTGACTCATATTCCAGTGGTGAACTTTCTGGTAGTACTGCTACCTGCTCAGCTGGTTCCTTTTTTGTCTCTGGTGGCACTAATTAGTGCATTTTGAAGTTGTCTGGGCTAAAGTCCATCGCGCTGATTTCAGACCATTTTTGCAAATTTTTATGATCATTTGGAATCGTAATCCTTTAAAAGACTCCCAGCTTGGCAATGCCCGCAAACCTATTAACAGGTTTTCTCTTCCCGCACCCAGATTGTATGGGATACAGCAAGGCCCAGGAGAGCTATCAATTAAATTGGCCCCTCTCCTCGACTGAGAACCATGCAGCATGGTTTTTAAGTAATTATGTGCCTTTTGTGATTCTTGTCTACCTCATCTTTCATTAATTTGCCAGTAAGACTGTCACATGGTGAAATGCTGAAAGGTTTTTATCTTGTTGTTTCATCTGTTGTCTGTCAGAGCACAGAATTATGTCTATTATTACCTTGGTATGATTCCTTCTCCACCGGTAGAGAACAGGGACTGTGTTGACTGTTTCATAGAATCATAGAATCATAGAATGTGTTGGGTTGGAAGGGACCTTTAAAGGCCATCTAGTCCAACCCCCCTGCAGTAAGCAGGGACATCTTCAACTAGATCAGGTTGCTCAGAGCCTCATCAAGCCTGGCCTTGAATGTCTCCAGGGATGGGGCCTCCACCACCTCTCTGGGCAACCTGTGTCAGTGTTTCACCACCCTCAGTGTAAAGAAGTTCTTCCTAATGTCTAATCTAAACCTACCCTGCTCTAGTTTAAAGCCATTGTCCCTCGTCCTATCGCTACATGCCCTTGCAAACAGCCCCTCCCCAGCTTTCCTGTAGGCCCCCTTCAGGTACTGGAAGGGGCTATAAGGTCTCCCCGGAGCCTTCTCTTCTCCAGGCTGAACAACCCCAGTTTAACTCTTGTATTTTCTCTTCTATGCTGAGAAGGTAACTCCACAATCACTGGACTCAGTACTTTTTAGGGTACTAAAACAGAGCTGGCTGATGCAAAATTCCCTTTTTACAGGTGTTATTTTTTCCCCAACCTTTACAGTGCTCTGGTGCCTTCCTCAGGGGCAGCCCTGATAGCTCTCACCTCCCTGCCATGGTGCAGGAGTCACCCGAGCACCTCGCTCCAGCCTGGGGCTGCCCCCTGCCCATGCACAGCCCTGAAACCCCTCGGGGTGCCTGGACAACCCATGGGTCCCCGAGCAGCGGGATATTTGGGGGATACCTGGAGGGGAGAGAAGGGTGTCACCTTATTTCATATAGGGAGCATGCGTGCAAGCATTGTAGTGAGCTGAAAATGTAGCAGGGAGAGTCAGGCTGAATTATGCTGCAAATTTTCAGCCTTATTTCTAAGTTCTTTTCTATTGCATACCTAAAAGCAATACTTGATATCGTGTCTAAGGAATAATACAAGAATCACACTGCATCTTTCTTGCCATTGCCTTAACACAAGAGAAAAAAAAAAAATTAAGCTGTGAGATGAATTAGCACAAAGTTATGTTCTGAAAAACAGCATTACAACAGTGGGGAGCCACTAAGCCCCACACACATCACACTTTCATGGAGGGATTTGCCCCCATGGAGCGGGCCACATGGGAGACCGCTGGATACAGACTGGTTTGGGTCAGCCTTACTACCACGGCAGGCTTTCTGCAGGATGTCCGGGCTCCAAGCGGGGAGTGATCTGTGTAGCCTGACACGGTGACGTCAGGTCTACAGGGAGGGGATGCGCCCGTTTTCAGATGAGCTGGGAGCATTTCTCGGGGTGGAGCTTCAGGCTGGTCTGGAAAGCTGGCAAGAGCACGGAGACAGTTTGTGCCACAGCAAAAAGGAAACAGCAAAGAACTGAAAAAGGGAAGTACCTCCAGCCTTGCCAGGAAAGAAAAAACCTGCAGCAAGGGCGGTGAGGCAGCAGCTGCTGGGTTTGGGTGATGGGAGACGGGGCAACGGGGAGTTAAAATTTGGTCTTGAGCAAATATGTTGTGGTACGCGATGGCGGCCAGCCTGCTGGGCTCAGAGCAAAGGCGACTATGTCATTTTGCCACCGTTACAGTGCAAAAGCTGTGGGTGCCCTGACATGATGGCACAGGCTTGTTCTCCTCTGGTGTGTGCCAGTCCTCCCCTCCACCCCTCGGGTCTGCCGCGCGAGCTGCAGCTCCCAGCTCCTACCTGGTACTCCCACTTCGGTAGCCCACAGGGTCGGAGTTGTCTGACATCTGCTTAAAGAGCTGCCCACCAACGCTCAGCTGTACCCTGGCTCTGTTAGAGCACTTTTCTGCCTCATCACTCATGTTGTTGGCTGAGCTGTGCTATGGAGCTAGGACTGCAATAACAAAGAATTGCATTTAGGGCATGCCTCAATAAGAAACCACTGTGTTGCGTATTGGGCACCGTGCATCCTTAAAATTGCTTATAATACCATTATCAGGCCATATTTGCCAGGCAGGAGCACTGCTTAAGCTCTCTGCTATACTTTGTCATTCTGCCTAGTGCATAAAAGACGGACATAAGAATTACTCGGTGATTGATTTGCAGAGAGGGGCTCTGAAGGGCTGTCGGTGCACGATGCCAGGGGCTGCCTGGCCTGGAGCATCCCCAGGGAGGATGAGCTGCCAGGGGACAGCCACCCCACCGCCTGCGCAGGGCTGCAGCCGCGGCTCCTCTGCCATTTGCCAAAAAGCAGTTCACATCAGTTAAATACCTGGCAAATCCTTGCTCTGAGGACTCCCCGTAAAGTGTCTTTGTGGAGGAAGCGGACGGCCCGGGGGTGGCTTCAACCCCTCCACACATCGCCCTGACAGGGCAGTAGTGCTTGCAGAGGGAACACGGTGCCGGAGCCGCACCTGGGCATCACTGGGGGGACAATCCCAGATCCTCTCGCTTCGAACTGGGGCTGGACAAATAGTCCTCTTAATCCCCCGAGCAGCCTTTTTCCCACATGACTAATTCTTCTGCATGCGTGACATCCGCTTTTTCTCGGACAAAAGCCCTCCTGCCAGTGCTGGGACAGAGGCGCTGGCTCCCTGGCTCACCAGCTGCCCTCAGCCCGTGCGATGCAGAGTTTTCCCCATGCTGGGAGCCCTCCTACAAGAGGGGGCTTTCATGAGATCCTTGTGGCAGGGAGCAGAGCTGTGTGGCAGTGAGGGGGATGGATGTTTCTGCTCCTCTGCAGGCAGGCACACAACATCCTGCTCGACCTCTGAGACACCCAGGACCAGCTCCCGTGCAAAAGGCACGTACCAGCAGCCAGCCTTGGCTCGAGCATCATCAGTTTGGACTTAGCTGGCTCTTCTTCTGCAGAAAAGAGACAGGGCAGATCAGCAGCTGGTAGGATTAATTCCCCGTTGCCCAGCGGGAACCGAGGCCAAGGCGGCGAGTGCAGAGCACAGAGACTCCCCACCCACCGGGGAACTCTGTCTCAGAGGGGAAGCAGCAAGGGGGAGCTGCTACCTGGCTTGCACCCACCTCCTGCAGCTGATTTGGCCGTGCAGCCATATCCCAGTGACCTCCCCTGAGCAGGGAGGGTTTTACACCCCTCTGGCCTAAGGCTGGGGCCAGTGCCTTGGATGGCTAATCTATATCCCTCCATAACCTCCTGTCCCAAGACAGGCTGCTTTGCTCCCTGGATGCCAGACCTAAAGAGAAGGTGCTGCCTTTGCACCGCTCCTTTGGGCTCCAAGGAAGGCGCAGGCTGGTGGCTGTTCCCGACGCAAAGCGTGCTCAGCATCACCAAGGGGGAAAGTGCCCCGTGGGCAGGGGCTAGCCCCAGAACTGAAGACAACATCTGGAGGTGTGTAGAGGTGCTGTCAGTTGCCCGAAGCATCAGGAAGAAAGGAGAAAGCTTTGAAGCTGAATGATTTTCAGGAAGGCAGATGAGTGTACAAACTGGCAGGTTAAATTAGCATACCATAAAGTGTCATTGCTGAAGGCCACAGTCAAAACCATATGTTAAGTCAAGACCATATGTTAAGAAGGCAGAGGAGAGGGAACCCCTCAGAGCCACAATATTGTGTATTCCTTACACCTTGTCCATTACAAAGAGCCACCATGCCCACCAACAAAGGGAAGGGTATTGATCCTGTGAAATGCAGCTTTTCATGTAGGCAACCTGTGTTTCTCATTTCAGTTTTACTAAGGCGGGAGTGAATGGTCCCAGTTCATTTTACAGTGACCATGTGTCCGTGACCATCAGCATGTCATTTAGATACAATATCATAGAGAACAGTAGTCCAAAGTCAAAAATTCCTGATGGTCCACAACTGATAAAAGCTACGCACTGTGACTTGTAGCAATTAGAATCTAAACGATAGCAGAAAGGCAGAAGCTGACAGAGAGACAATGCCAGAACATTCGCCATTTCTCCAAATTAAATGCTTTCTATTTAGCCACTGCTGTAGCTAATATGCTTTGATAGCTTCAGACTGCCACCTCTATGGGAAAGGGAAAAACAGTAGGAAGGAAGAGGACAGACTAGCAAAATCAAACTTTTCTTTTCAATCTTAAGACAAATTCAGTTCCTACTGAACCTGCTGACTTCACTGAGAACAAAGTCGAATCCATGATATAAAGGTGGAATTCCACTGGATTGATGCAAACATCAATCCAGCCACAGAATATCCAGTTAAAACGTAAATGCATTATGCTAAGCGCATCCCCAGTGCTTAACGTGTTCACAAAACCAAATGTACTGACACATTTGTGCTGGCAAGTGTGTATCACTCATCACCGCCAACGTACTTTAGCTTCATGTGATTTGAAAACTAGCAAGTTCAATCCATCAAATTAGGCATATCTAACACTGCAAATTTATCATTAGCAATTGCCCGGTAGCGTAGGAAGCTGCGGTGTCACTCCGTTGCACACATGCCTTCTTGCACGCCACATTAGAAGGAAACAAAAACCATGAGAGGCCAAAAGGAACTGCTGATAGGAGACCAAGCACAGATTGCTCATTGCTAATGGATTGTGGACAGTTGGTCAATGAATTTTCTATAAAAACTTGGCGCATTTAAAACAGCTCATTTCATGAGTCACAGGTTACCGCACTGATGAACCCACCAAATTTTTGAGGGCATCTGAGCCATGTTTTTAAGCATATCTAGAAACATAGACTCACACTTTTCACTGGGAGTTATTTTAAGTCTTTGTTGCACTTCTGCCCTAAGCTTTAAAGTAATTTCTTTTGTTTTCCCACATGTGGGAGGTAACACATGAAAAAATCTTTCTGCCAAGATGTGATAATGCTTCCTTGGTCAAAACTGATGTCCAGTTCTTGGAACCAAATTATCAAACCAGAAGCTCTTGTGCTAATGCCGTGATTGATACTAATTTGGGAATTATTTCATTCTCACAGTAATGACGGAACAAGACTTGAATCCTGCCCTGAGTCTCGTTGTGCCCACTTCACCCTTCTCTTTGTGAAAAACCGCAGAAACAGTGAACTGGCTTCAGTTATGTCTTCCCTCAAAATGCAGAACAGAGGTGTCCCTTTACAAGGGCATAGCCAGGAAAGGGCTCTCCCTGAAGGTCAACGTGACAGAAGCAAATGTCGTACCTGGGCAGGCGAATAGGAGCATACGGTCTACAAGAGGCCCATGAGGTCAGCCCTCCAGGCTCTCCAGCAGCAGCAGAGCCCCGGGGCAATGCTGGGTACAGTTGTGAGTACCAGACTTCAAGGTGGGCTGACAGAGAGACGTTTAGGGGTGAGTACCACAGACAAAACTCTCTTAAGATTTTGTGCATTGTCCTGGTAGAGAAGAGGCAAATGCTGATGTGACAGAACAAGCTTCAGTCTAGTTTTCTCCAACAAAGAGTAAGCATCAGCTTGCAGGACAGAGTGGTCAGCTTTCCTAAAAGCAAGTGGCAGAATGGCTCAAGTAAGGACGTCAGCATCTGCCCACAGTTTGCAATCTTTCCTAAATGAATATTGATAAACAAGGAACACTAATTTCATTCACAAAACCAGCCTGTGGCCAGTACAATGCTGAAGGTTGCGCACAGCAAATGGTTGTGTCACGACCAACGCGGTCCCTAATTTAAGGAGGGCCCTGCAGAGTTCCTGACTTTCTCCAGCCCTCCAAATGTGTAGCTAATGACAGACAGCATAAACAACTTACTCCTGCATGATTTGTGCTCGTTCTAGCCTAGACATCAATTCTCTCTCTCAAGTAAGCTGAACAGAACTGTAGTGTCCTTCCTGAAACGTCGACTCGCTGGGGATGTGGAGTTAGCAATAAACATTGCAGATTTTCTTCAAACAGAACTTCTCTGGCTTTATTGCTTGACTTAATTGAATTTTCTTTTCTCCTCTCTGTTCTCAAATGCAGCTCTTGAAAATGAAACAGTTCAGTCTCGGGCACATCATGTTTCTTTGTCGAAATTCATTAGCATGGCACAAATGTAACTGAAAGCAGAACCGACTCCTGGTTTTAGGAAGTAGTTTACAGTATAGTCTATATTGCTCGTTACTCACTTTCCTGTTTATTATCAGGTCATTGGATGGCAGGTGGTTTGGGGAAAATAAATGGTGAAAGTTACATAAAACACCTGGGCCAGATCCTCAAGGGATATAAATTGTCATCGTAACATCTGCAGGCTCTGGAGGACAGGCTTTACCAAATCAAAGTGCTCTTTGTTTCCTAATACAATTCTGCTGCACAAAGACAGAAGAACAGAGATCTATTTCTTCTGTTGCACCGTGCCCTTGATTAACCTACTTTGTGGTACCTGCTTCACTGAAAGAGCTAATGCCAACACTGACTTCAAAGCGTTGCTAAGCGTGATACCTCCCTCTTCACGTATCATTTGCTCCTCTCAAGCCATTTTCTGTCAGCAGAAAGGATGTATGCTCTGGGTGAATCCCATATCATCATTAGCGGAAAATTACGCCAAACTGCTGTAAAGTAATTATGCAGCTAAAAGGTGAGCTGGGAGGAAGGCGGTGATTAAATACTTAGCACCAGAGTCAGCCCACATCACAGAATGTTTTGTTCAGAGGCTTGCAATCTATTTTGAAATCACTGGCCAGTGCCGTGGGCTGAATTGAACCTTCGCTCAGGCCCTGAGAAGTACGCTCAGATATGCTTGGCCCTTTTTCATATCACGTGAATTTTATTTCAGTATCATATAGCACAATACAGGATAACAGTAAATCTTAATTGATAGCTCGAGGTTGCTCTTGCACCGCCAAGATATTCTCACCAAAATCCTTCACGGGTTCTGGCAGAGGTGCTGCAGTTACAGCAATCCATTGCGGTCACACTGCAGTGTAGCTATTTGTCATACGACGAATGTGAAAAGTGTGAAGGTTTAGAAATGATGGGATCTGCATTCCCTCAATAACACTCTGCCTGAGTGAAAGACCTTGGAGCAATGACTGAGGAAGCAATAATAACACCATACTCTATAAATGATCTTAAGCACTGGTAAGCTTAATCTCTGACATTCTTGTCAGAAATACATCTCCAAGTTGTGGATGGCAATTTTGAAGCACTGAGATATTATCACCAATAACTGACTTTATTAATCCTTTTACAGAATGGAGTAGCACACCCTCTGGGACACGGAGAAGATGCAGCCCTTGTCCAGAGGGACCCACCAGCTGGACATCAAAGACAACCATGACAGATGAGACCAAGTGAGGCAAATGATCAGTGGATTCCATAGTTTTATTTTGCATTTAGCCCTTCTCTCCCCGCCTCCTCTAGCCTTCCCTCGCTCAGCTTCTTCCTTTCTTCCTGTTGCTTCCCCTGCTCCTTCCCATTCCTCCTCTTCTGCTCACCCCATTCCCAAGAGCCAGCGCTGAGTCAAATGGACAGCCAAAGCTGCTCAAAACAGCTAAAATGCTGAAGAATTTGTACCATGGGAGACAAGAAACCTTTGTATCCTTCGGAACACTGGAGTGTCCTTTACAAGCAGCTTTTACCCTGTTTTACCCCATTCCTGTTGGTGAGGAGTCTGAGGGAATAACCCTAATACGTAAATGGGTTTTCTAATACTGCCTCCAAACATGACACTGGAAACAGGATGGCCAATGGTCAAATCCTGCCTCCAGTAATGTGGGCAGCTATTTGGTGACTGCAGATATCATTTGCTTCAACACACTTCCATTCTCTGTGTACAGTTACCCACACGTACAACTCCCCTTTACTGGGGCCCAGTTCTTCTGAAATCAGTCAGAATTTTACCACTGATCTAAATGGGAAAGCGATTAGGGCACAGATAGCACAGTCTCTATGTATGGCTGACTCCAAAGTAATCCAACAATGCAGTCCAGGGTCTGGCACCATTTGATGCCCTCAACTCCCAGCCACGCAAATAGGAAACACAGGACCGAATGGTCTTTGTCGACTTACCACCACCTACACGTTCTCCTCCAGGTCAGGTGCACCAAGCCCAGCAGCTGGTGTTTCAAGCACTGAATCTTTCAAAAGCTATATCCAGCTGTCACATGAAGGTTCATTTGACCCCGGGTTGGCTATGTGTTGGAAATCTACACTAGTTTTATTATTAAAAAATGTAAGATTTTTTCAAAGAGCTGTGAAATGCCCTCATAGATTTAATGAGAGCTGGGCCACTAACCAGAGACTGCACCTTTGGAAAATCTGCCCTTTGTTGCAACTTTTAATTTCAAGAAATTTCAAACTTTTGCAACTTTTGATTTCCAGGTCATGTAATCTGTGACTTTGCTAAGTGAAAAACACTTTTAGCACCAGGTCTTTGCTAGCCCTAAAGCTATAGATGACCCAGATGCTTTTTAACTTGCTCTTACAGAGGCTGTGAAAGCTTGCTTTTTTTTTCCTCAATAAATGAAAACTTTCATGCACTGATCACTATTCCATCCAAAGGCATACTGCATATCAGCAAACAGAATTTTACATTGTACAGAGAAACTTTTGCATATGGCTTGAAAGAAAGCCCAGCAAGAATTGACAATGATAGATGATCTCCCCAGTGACATGCAGGAATAATGCAGTTTCACATTCACCTCAGGGAAAAACAAACAATGGACATATTTAAATAATCATTAAATGCCTGACACAAGGCAGGTTTCAACCCTGTTCTGCCGCACATCTTCTGGAAATCTTTAATGGATATAATCTGAGGTCTTCTCATTTGCTTTGCTCATGAACAAAAGCTTTGCAATGGAGGTTCGAGTGGATGTCTTATCAGCAAAAGGTTCTCTCAAGGGAAATTAAGTGAAAGGACATTTTTCTTGTCTTCATGTTTGACATTCAGGAGTAGCGACGAGATAAGGTAGACACAGGAGTCTTTCAAAAAAACACCAGATAGCAATGGCAGCATTTCATAAGGACGTGAACCGTTCATCATCTGCTGCAAAGACTCCATTAATGTGGCCTGCTTTTAAATCCAGCGCTTCGCAAGGAATGCCATTTTCTACTGTTACTGTCACTTCGCCTTTCTCTTCTAAATTTTCCCTCTCTGTTGACTCTTTATTCTTTCTAAAAACAAGAAAGAGAAAATCAGCTTATTCTGTTGACCTGCAGCACTCCACCACGATTCCACAGACAGAAAACTGCACATCTAGACAGAAATTTATCGTAGGTTATATTCTGAAAGGCATAATCCGGTGCACCTCTTTGCTGTTGCAAATATACCACGGAAGGTGGGAGGCCCACAAATTGGAAGCCCTTATTAGTGGTCTGAGATCAGGACTGTGAATCAGAAAACCTAGAGTAACCATGTCGTAAGTATGTTATAAATATTGCTTAACCTCCTTATTCTGTAAAATGACTGGTGGATGCAAAAGGAAAAGCTGTTGTAAAAAAAAAATGGAAAAAATCTCTAAATCGCTTTTTGCTTTACATCAGGAAGGACTGCACTAAACACCTAGTCTGGCCCTGTTATGCATGTCATAGATTTCACCCCATGACGTGGACAAATTAAAACATACATTTTAGAAACAGATTGGCTTTAGACTATACACTCCAAATGCGGAGACTTGAATGCCCTCACACTCCTTAATGATCTTCTCCAGAACTTAGGTACTCTTAATGCTGCAAATCTGCATTTTTAGCTCAAACTTCATTAACAGCCACCTTCCTATCCAGTACTTCATACTTTTGTTTTCTAGATCAAGCAATTGCACAGCTTTCACTTTTCCAGGCTTCAGTTCTCATCAAAAGCATATTAAAATAGTTGCTGAATAAAATTGCCAAAAAATACAACCACAAGAAGATGTAATACAGAAATACCAGTCAACATGTCATGCTGTTCCTTTAACTCCAGATTTATTCTGACCTTAAGATCTACTAGTTCATAGTTGAAAAACCTGCTGTACTTTACAGCCTGCAGCATCAGCGGTTTCAGAGGATAAGAAACTCAAAGGTCAGCTCCACTATTTCTTCCTATCCCGCAACATGTACTGTAACAATCTGACTCAGGACAATCGTAACAACCTGACTCAGTATAACTGCTAATAACAGCGATATTAACAATAATAAAATTTTATTGGCCTTTAGGAGATTCTTGGCATTACAGACTTGCTATAAATAAATGGCGGGGGGGTAGGGTAGTAGTGGAAACCTCTGACCTCTGGCTGCTGTATCTGCTCTTACAGTGATAAAAGGAGCATTCTTTAATACAAAAACTGGGGGCAGAACATAAAAGAAGATACTAAGAAGCAGGTTCAAAAGAAATGTGAGGAGTAGGAGATGTGTGGAACTCATTGCCACAGGAATTCAGAGAAGCTAAAAATTTCTATGTGTCCAAGGGGAGACTCAACAGTTTAAGGGAAAACATTGTGGGTTACCCAATACACGAAGACCAAATACAGCTTCAGAAGGTCCCCAGCTGCAAATTAGATGCTGGGATAGTAACAGAGGGAAACACTCTGTGTGTTTATTCTGTTTTCAGTCTTCCCAAGGCAAATGTTTATGGCCTCTGCTGCAGATGGGATTTTGGAGGGTAGGGGTAGACTTGAGCCTAGTTCAGCACAACCAGTAGAGGACGGTCCTGCCTTGGGTATGTGCCAAATCTATTATCGGAGAGGGAGGTGTTCTATTGCTGCAATGACAGCAGAACAAACATGAGGCTGGGAGACAGTGTGTCTGATCCAGCTCACTGTAGAGTCAAGGGCGATAATCACACAGAGCTCTTCAAGCTGCAGGCAGCTGCGACTTGGAATTTTATATGCTGGCAGGGATGCACAGTGAAGACCTAATTAAGAAAATCTTTCAGTTCAAGAAATGACGCATGAGTCTAACTCATTACTGAAACTACATTATAGGCCAATCATGTGCTTCCCTGCCACCCTGAGTAAGAATGGCCTGAAGCACGTGCTTTTGGGCTTACCTGAACCAAGATATTTAACTGGTACTTTAAAGACCTATAAAGACAAAAGGCCAGATTTATGAGAAGTCAACACCATCCCTGGGGCCAGATTTCCAACACAGTTTACTAGGCAACAGAGCTGCCATTATGTCAGCTCTGGACAGGTTTTCAAGAAAACTCATTACTGGACATGCTGAAGTCTTTGACAACCTGGTCACGTACTTCAGTGCCTGAAAAAGAGATGCAAACTTTCGAAATTCTCTTCTCTGATGTCTGGCTCTTCTTTTGAGAAGCCAAACAGCCCAGACCATCCCTTTTACCTCTCCAGTCTTTGCAAACCCCTGCCTGTAGATGCCATTGATGTGAAAGGAGGGTTAGAGTTCAATCACTGATGAATCTGCTCTGAGGAAAAGTTATATGTAAAGGCAGAGTAGGCAAACAGAGGGAGAAGTGAAAAGGAGCATAACAACTAAAAGGACAACAAGAGCATGAGACAGAGAGGATGCCAAGTGACCGTAGGCAGGCAGCAACAAGCCATATTACTGGTAATATGACAATAAGAGCATGTAGTTTACACCATATTGAAGGGAACTGCTCAAGCTCAGCTGAGTTATTTTGAAAACAGAGGGGGAAAAATGCTGTCTTTCAGCCTGATATGAAGAACAATGATTATTTTAGATAGAAAAATCATAGCTATTTAGCATATTTTATTTGAAATGTTCAAAGACCCCCTTTAAGTTAGGCAGTATATAGACACACAGAGCCATGCAACTACACAGAGGGCAAGTATGGGCTCCAGGTAGCAACATTGTTCTCCAGTTTTACAGAAGAGTTTGCCTAGGTTCAGGGGATGTAATAACTCAGCCCATACCACATGGAAGGTTGTGACAGGGCTTAAACTACTCACAGAACCCAAGTACCTACCCAGACTTTCCCCAACAGCATCTCTCATTTATTGTTTGTTGAAATTTTTTTTGGAAAACAGAAAGGGGTTTTGCAAATTCATGCAACTCTTCTGAATGCAAAATGTAACTGAAGGGATTCTGACTACACTACTAAGGGTTCTCTATGAGAAGCACTTATCCTTCACAACAAGTGTGGTTTTTCTCAGGTCTTTTAACATTGTTCTTCAAGGTGATAAGGAGGCAGAAAGGAAAAGTCTCTGTGACACACCACTTTTCATATATTAATCCCTTATTCTGATATATTTGCGGATACAGTCTACCATACAGTCAATAACTTTAAAATTATCTAGTTGTCAGCAGAAATCTACCCTTTTTCAGTTCTTCTGCTGTTCCTGTACGACTCTTGCTGAAGTCCTAATTTTGCGTTAACCTAACCTCCATGGCAGCCTAAAGCATGGCAGCAGCTGAACTTCTGTGGCAGAATCTCAGCTCAGCTGAGAAATTTCTATTCCTTATGGCAGGATCAAAACTCCACATACTCACTGTCTTGCTCCAACATGCGCACACTAGGGAAGCATGAAGAGCCTTCCCTTTGTCACCAGTGACACCCCAGGGCAGCAACTGAGAGGAAAAGAGAGTATCTCTCTCCTACCCTACTGACAAACAGCAAGCACCTAGGCTCATGGGGAGATCTGGTCATGAACTGTGAAGGGCTGGGTACTTTGGACTCATCAGGTCAATGGTAGGTGAGACCGTGCACCACCATTCCACTGAGCAGGCCCTCTTAAGCCATACATTAATCATTATTGTGTCCTCTACTGAAGCTTCTCAAACCGCAGCAGCAAATTTTTTTTTAGCCCTGCCAGCTTTTGACACAGGAGAAGAGGCACAGGCACTCTTCCCTGGAAGAGGCACAGTCACTCACAGCCTTCTCGCTCTTGGTAGCTATTTGAGTAATCTGTGAGAGGAGGCTCACCTGTGGCACACTAAACCTTGAGAAGAATGACAGCAAATGTCTTTGTAAAGCTATCATCTCTAGATAGGTGGCTTCTAGGATCGTATTCTTATACTTCCTTTTTCGTCATTACAGCCCAGCATTACTAAGATATATTACACTTCACAGTTGAAAATTTTAATCCCTTTCCTCAGAAAAGGAGACATGGGTTTTCTTTACCTCTGGAGGGAGGGGGGCAGGGGGCGCACAGCTATTATTTCTCTGAGGCTGATCTGGAAAGCAAAACCACCCCAGCTGGCTTAACTTGCCAGTCAGTATTCAGTGAAAACAGAAGTCAGGCTAAGCTGCTTACTTCTTGCGTTGCTGAATCCCTGCAACAACGAGGAAAACAATTCCAGCCACAATGAGACAAAGAACAACACCAAATATGATAAGCCAGACAGGTGTGGAGGGTTCAACAGGAGGTGATAAAGTTGAGGTTATCTTCAGGAACTGCAGTGTTTTGTCACTCAGCAGGAACGCGCTGTTGATTCTGTTCCGGTTCATCCTTCATAAAAACACAAAGAATATGACAAATCTTTATAAAGGTATTCCGTAAGTTAAAAAGATACAAGGGAAAAAAGGAATTTTCATGTGTGTGCTTCAAGTCTGGCAGGGCTGAATTTGATCCACCATGATGTTGGTAGGATTACAGAGACCTTCACTTTTAACATAGACCTTGTCAGTAATCCATAGACACCCACAGACAGGGTTTTGAACACCAGACTTACGTGTGTATTTATCTGAAAAAGTGGAAATACAGATGAGACCTGAAGTACAGTATTATTATTTATTTCTGGTTTTGGACCATGTGCCGAAGACATAGCAGGTTGTAATCTGTAAGGGTGGCTGCGTTGTCTTCCTCATGCAGCATTCAAGGTTAGCATGGGAGTGGCAGATCTAGCCTGCAATGCTCAGAGGATTTACTTCTCAGTGCCCCTTGGCTCCTCAAACTGAACCATCCTGCATGTTATGGCCCGGTACATCTGCTCTTGCTGCTATAAATTTTCATAGGTCCACGAGGCATGGGATACAAGCTGGTCGAGAAGAATCCACCCCTATTGCCAACATGCCTTTCTTCCCTGCAGGATGCAGCTAAAGGGATTTATACTTTGCACATTTTTTCTGTTAGATAAACTGTAAGTCTGAGAAACACGCTTTTTCACGAGTAGTACAAATACTACCCTTTAATGGATATCTTCAGCCACATTCACTACTTCTAAGCATTTGCAGGTATTTCTGGATCTGAGTCTATGCAGACTTAAGAGGTTTTAGCAGTATCTTTCATTAGCTTTTCTAAAATGTTAACATTTTTTGAGAAAATGTATTTCATATATTGGTCTTGAGAGATTCATTTTGATTGCAGTTGTATGATTTACAGCAGCTCTTTCTTGTATACAATTCAATTTATTTACCATAGAGCAAGCATTTCCTAAGAACAGATATATGGGAAGTAGAGGTGAAATTTTGCAAATTTCTTTTCTTGGAAATCATAATGTTTGACTGTCCCTTAAAGAGGAAGTTCTTAGCCTTAATGGAAAGCCAGCATTCCTGGAGAGGGATGAAAGTCATTGCATATGATAAGACTCATAATACAGTAAGCCGTCTTTGATTTAGAAAAGATTTTCATCCTTATGATGATGAAAGGATCATTGTGAACAGCTGAAATAAGCATTGTTCACCCTCATCTCACGGCTAGAGTTACAGAATTATGTGCTGAACCACATGCAGGCAACTACAGGTGCATTTCATGTTTGTATATGCATAAATATATCTTGTGTATACTTATGCAAGATCTTGGGTCTCATACAGAGCTCTGAGAAGGTTTACCTTCCTCTTTATTCTTACTTTGTAGAGAATCTCATACAATAAAATTCTGGTCCATGCATAGCATTCTTATGTGCTACTGTAGTATGAAGAATTAGAATAATGGTTTAGCATGGAAGCCTGCAATCAGAAATGGTTGAATAAAAAGTATTGTAGTTTTATAGACCATTTTATTTTCTGTTTCTAAGTTAGGCAGGAATTAAAACTTTTCATAAATAGCATATTCTTTATTGGGTGACAGACAACAGTTAAAAAATCAAACATACTATAATAGCATCCAATTTCTGTGGCAAACAGGGCACATAAAAGACTTAAATAAATCAGCTTATGCTACTGAACGTATCAAAGAATAACAGAAATGCAAAAACCCTGCATTCCAGCACTCTTACAGAGAGCTTCAGTGAATAAATAATCTGCTTCCTCCACTAATGCTATGAAGCTATTGTTTGGTGTCTCTGTAGGAAAGTTTAATCTGCTCATAAGCTTAAAAGTTAATCTTTCCAAAAGAATGCATACTCATTCATCAGGAATTAGGTATTACACCTCCATAGAGATAACATGAATTTTCAAGACAAAGTACAGAATGCCTGAAAACAAAGAGGTCTGTTTTCCACTCTGTGCTTGAGAAACGTACATGAGTTATGCTGCCTGTGGGAGTCATCCCTATAAACCCCTTATGTAGGTTTGGTGAACCATTGAAGTTAGATTACCCACTTTTTCTTTTTCTCCTCTTCAGCTCCACACTCTTGCTTTTATTGGCTACTGAATGCAATATTTAGTAGAAAGCAAACTGATTTGTACCGCATGGGACTTTGTACAAGCAATGCTCAGCTACGATACTGACTGGCATTGTAGACAGAGCTGGTATGAAAAGAATGTGAGTATAAGATTGTTAAAGCCAAGCCGGGACATAGCCAGCTCTGCTCATGAAGAGTTCACATGAGCTCTTCTCATGTGAAAGCTGACTTCTAAATTAAGTCAGATGAGAAGCACCGAAAGGGAGCCTATGGTCATTAGTCTAGGTATAGATGTGCATGTGGCACACAAAGAAAGTTAAATGATATAAATCCCACCCAGAAAGTGTGCAATTCTGTCATCTGAGAGAGAAGATTCTCTCACTGGGAAATGTCGCAGCTGGATAAGAGCAGTGTATGTGCCACGGACGGTACAGCAAATTACAGGTAGGGCTCTGGAAAGGGACTCCACTCCTTCTGAGGCTCCAGCGTTAAGAGTAAGACTCCTTCCGAAGTTATAATCCCAAGGCTCACATGCTTTGCATTCTGTGGGACTGTTAAAAATCCTTCTAACCTCACATGCATGAAAGAGTACTGATCCCTTGGTGTTTTAACAACTCGGATTAGTTCATCCTTAAAGAGGCAGAGTGCTCATTTATACATGCCCCAGAGAGAGAAAGCATCCTCAATCAGCAAAGAAGAAAAGGTTGCAGAAGCAGTGACTGTACCTGATGGCTGCCTCTACCTCACTTCCAGGAACAGTTGTCACATTTTTGGAAGAATCTGTGACCACAAACCAAAATGACACCCGATCCGTCACATTGCAGAGCAGCACATTGGAAATTCTGCAGATAGTTAAAACAAAAATCATCATCAAAGAAGCACGGAAGGAATAATTGACATATTTTAGATTTTCTTAAAGTATTGCTTTCATCTAAAGAGGGGAAAATTCTTACTTTTAAAAAAAGTTAACAGTTAATGCTTAAAGAAGAAATACCACTTACAGCATTTCCCATTTTCCAATATGATAAAAAAGAAAAAAAGCTTATTAAGACCAAACTTGAGTCTTCAAACGAATTTCTGAATCTATTACAAACTTGCATGGTCTTGGACATACTTTTAGTGTAATCAAATGGAAAAATACATAGTTGCATCTTAATCATCAGGGCTGTGACAAAGGCCATATAATAGGGCAAACACATTTGTGAACTAAGAATTTTGGTTTTGACAGCTAATACCACAGGAATCAGGCTTGGGAGATTCCCCACATGATTTTCAAGTGAGTGCATTCCTTCTACAGGATATATTTGTTGGAGGGAAGAGCAATGAAACTGATGTTATTCTTTTTGACATCTTTGTTCACAGAGTCAGGCACTGAGTGGAGGCAACAGGCTAAATTTAGACATTCTACTGGCACTGGCCTATGCCCTTTAGCTTATGCTATGACAAATACTTATCTGTTTTAAAAGAAGATTGCTCAGCTTTATGTGAAGTTAATAGTAGAAGGACCCAGGCACGCAGATTCTCATGGCATACTATGTAAAAAGCATGCAAAATGTCTTTTACACACCTTTTTTTTTTCAGATTCTTACAGATTTGTTTTCTACCACTAATACTAGTAAATGGTGGAACTATCATTGGAAAAACCTCGTGGAATGACATCATCATGAGTATTTAAACTAAATAAGTGAAGGCTAGTACATTAATATCAACAGTGACTGAGGGAAGATGGTGCCCCTGTGTTCTTCTATCTGTTCCTAGTTTATTCACACAACTAAGAAACAAACCAGGCAAACTTGTGTAATATACAGGAATTGTACAAGGTGACATTTATTACAGCATGGCAAGAAACAGCATGTATCATAAAAGGACGGTCAAAGCCATTACGAATTCAATGACAGATAACCAGAGAGATAAAAATGGGAAAAAAATATTTAGTTCTATATCATTAATAAGCAACCCAAAGAATTTTGCTCAGGCTTCAGATTTATTGGTCATATCCAAGCAGTGAGCAGATATTCTGGAAGTCCAGGACCAAGAATTAGGATCATTTTTATTTCCAGGGAGCAGCCTGAACTTGGTTCACCTTTGCAGGAGGTCTACCTGGCCACAAGCACACCACAGCTGCCCTGTCTTGACAGACCCTGCTTGGGATGATCAGTCTTCAGACACTACCTGCTGTTCTGGAGAAGGAAACCCCGCTGTGAGCCAGCAAAGAAGAATGCAGTTCCTCTTTTAATTAACTACAGTCATGTCTGTAATGCTCATAACTAACTAGTGTAATTGGTTTTAAAGTTTGGCCTGCCCACCATCAAAATGCAAGTTTTAACATCTCTTTTCCCACCTCTGCTCTTTCTCCTCTTTCTCCGGGTGACAGATCTCCGGCTGCAAGCCATCTCCCCTGCCACAGAGCTCTGTTTTGTAGTGCCATCTGCTGGCTAATTACAAACGTAATTAAATAACCTCTACAATAGCCTGAGAAGCAGGAAGCATGAGGTAGGAAGGAATGTAAGAAGGGAGCCAAATTGCCGATGAATGTGTTGTCTCCATCCCACTTTTAAAGTGGGACAGGTATTGGCTTGATCACAGCAGTTCATTATGGATATTCTGCAGAAATATTTTACTTACTGCTGAAAGTTTTTTTTTTTTGGGTGGTATTTTGGATGCCTCCAGTAGTGTAACCTTTCATTTTATGGAGAAGGTAAATATTCCTTAGATATGTGCAGTAAAATGGAAAGCAATGATTTTGCAGAGCTGAAATATCCACTTTTACCTCTCTGGAACAATGTCAGTTTTGCAAATACAGAATTTTTATGGATAAAAGAGGAAAGCCATCCTCTGGAATTTGAAAAAGATGTTCGCATCAGTTTGCTGGCAACAGTCAAAAGATGAAAGCAGATTTATTCCTCACAAAACAAAAGCAAAGCACAAAATTTAGAGGGTGGGGGAGGGGAAGAGTCTACTTTTGGCTGGTGGCTGACAAATTCTTGCTGACTTCACAGAATACCTAAAATTGTATCTGCAGAGGAAGTTTTCCATCAGGAGAATTTATAACAGTAGGACCTAAATCTTCATGCTTCTGCAGTTCTTAAAGCTGGAATTTCTGTGGCACAATCAGACACTGGTCCAGCTAGAAAATCTGTGTTCCTGTTGCCCTACAGATGTTCTCAAAATGGGGTGAGTGCGGAAAGTTCAATCCCCAAAGAGAAAAATAAATTTGATAGACAAAGACTGTCAGAACACCCTGACTTTCTTGTTCAGAGACTCAGAGGCTCTTCAGCCTGGGGTCTTCCCTACAGTGTCCCCTTCAGCTTGAGACAGGGCAATCAGTCATCATTCTGGGCAGCATTTTTCTTTCTCTAGAACAAACAGCATTGAATGTGTCGGGCAGCAAGGCTCGCATTAGGATATGTAAATTTTGCCTTCTTCCTGCTCCCTGTTGTGTCTAAAATCCTCGCTCGATTTTAAGCACCCAAAACCTGGCTTCACTGACACTTTTTCGTCAGTGGAATCTGAATGCTGTAAATCCTTCCAGTCTCCAAAGAGAATAATACTGCTCACGAGAAGTTCAAAGGGGACTGAGTAAACACCAAAACAAACTGGTTCAACAAGCAACAATGCAATTTCTCTGCAGCAGATAGGCTTTTTTTCCTGTGCTATTTGTATGTAGGTTTGATTCACAGCATGCAGAAGCATTAAAAAAATGTACCTTTACACTCTTTAGATTTCAGAAACTTGACTTCTTCATGCACTATGCTAATTAAGTGTATTTGTAAACAAATATTGGACATCATCTTATTTCCTCAGAAAGTGACAGACCTCTGTCACGGGGATAAGGAGGCTGTTGTCAGAATGACAAGATCCTGGTCCTGGTCTTATGGCACCATGGCAAAAGTCCAAAATTGCAAGTGAACACCAGTGAGTAGAGGGCAGGAAACCCTGATGGTTCCTTGGCCTGAAACACCATCATTGTTCCTTATGGAGATTTAAAGGATTGTTTAGGGGTAAGAAAGAGCTTCCAGAGACTTAAAGGGAGCTGGGTGCCTATAGCGGCCATTAGCTTCTGGGAGAACCACAGCCCCAAGTCCCAGGCGCCTATCTCCAGCTCCCCCAAAAGCATCAGACCTCTTCCAACCTAGTGCTGCACAGCTGCGCCTGCAAAGGAACGCTATTTTCTTCCTTTTTGTGAGCAGCAGCCATGGGATCACCTTGATATAACAGCTTTAACTCTAGAAGCTTATTTTGTTGTCCTAAATGGTCACAGTATTTTTAGTATCAAAATAGCATATCTTAGGAAGACGGATAACATTGATGAATTTTTTCTGGTCACTTCATGAGGAAAACTGCAGCTTTTTTTATCTACAAATGGGGAGAAGATGTACCAAAAGTAGATTCTGTTACTTGAATGAAAGTAAATGTGATGACATTCTTTCTGCTTTAAAGATTAACTAGTCTCAGGCCCAAGAGAGATGCATATTATTTCAAATGAGTCACAGATTAGAGAAACCAGGGTTACTAACACAGACTACAGACAATCATTTTTTAACACTGAGAGATCGAAGGTTGGCTTACGTAGTTCATGAATGTATGTATTGAGAAAGTCCATATGTAGAGCAGGAAATAAAGGATTTTTATTTCTCCACTGAAAAAGAAGTATTTATTTTATCTGTATTAATTACTACTGAGTAATTTGATGGATTGTGTCTTTCACATCAATTTTCAAGCTTCACATAAACTTGAAAATTTGACAAGCCTTTCAAACATTAAACACAGCTCCATGGTTTACTAAATTTTAGTTTAGAAATTAACTTTAGAGAACTTGAGATGTAATGTGCAATCCTGTCCATTCTGCGTTAGGTCACTCAGTGGATGCACAAGTGCAACAACAGCATCAACTGCAGCACAGTCGAATGCTTGTCGTTACAGGCTGGCTTTTATCCAGCTTCAGAAACCTAACAAAAGGTGACTTTGACTCTCAAAAATGATGGCACAGGCTGCAACAATGGTTATGCTGATCCACCAGACAAATTATCAGGGCCTGATCCAGCTTGCTGAAGTTAATGGCATTTGGTCTCACGTGGGAGTTAGTTGTGGCCATGAGTTACTGCGGGGCTGTGAGTGTGTTAGAAATTAATGGGATGTTAAAGGGGAGGTTTGTCACATCCTGGTTATGGCCCTGTGCAGAATTTATACCCTGGAAGAACCAGCATTTGGTTGTGTAAAATACTGGTGAATTTTTCAGAAGTCTTTATTTTGACAAAAATCTTTAATTAACCAGATGCAAAATTTGCGTAACTTTAGATGCTACCAGAATGTGGTCACAAGCAATTTGTTTGTTCTTTTACGACAGAATAATTATCATTGATCTTTTACAGGTCCTGATGAAAATCTGTTGGCCTGTATCTGTAAAAGCTCCCATAGCATAATGTAATTTATTTGCCACAAGCTCTTGCTTCTGTCTCCCTCTTCACCACACTGTGAGACCCTGCCACTATCCTTACCAGTTATGCGACAGTGCTGCTCCTGCGTGCACGGCATGCTGCTGTACCCTTTGTACCCTCTAGGATGCCGAGTGCTCCCACACCTCCATACGCATCGCAGAGGAGATGGACCTCACTCCTTCCTCTGTACCCAGTTCCTTCCAGCTGACAGCCACGAGGGTGGGGAAAGGAGTGCATTATTTCCAGGACTTCTAGCAGGATGGAGGCTTTCATAGCTTTCCTGCTCCCGTGTAACAAGCGGGTTATTTGGGGTGTATCGGGAGGTTCATCTAGCTCTCCATCACTGAACAGGGACTCCAAGGTACCTTGGGATTTGGGAGAGATCTACGGATAGAAAACTCCTCAGCCTGTTGCCTAGTAAGTTGTACCAGATCTCAGAGCTGCAGAGCTGTACTTCGGCTGACATGCCCATCTACACATGATCCCAAATGTATCTAGAAGTCCTAGATCAGTTATACCTCCAAGGTACACCCCAATAAGCTATACCCCATAAGGAAGTCCTTTACCATCTTAAAAAGAGGGAATGACGCCCACACCTAGCTGTTTCCAAATATTACACTGATTTCTCCTTTGACAAACACAGTAGCAGGAAATTATTGATGTGTCCGACCCCACCTCCAAACTGGAGTAACACTGACATTATGATATTTGTCCATAGGAAAAATTGTCTTGGTAGGAAACTGAATGAAGTGAGCATGAATTCGGTGATTTCCCAGACTGGATAGAGATAACTTCCATTAAAACTCCTTTCATACTGGTTTGATTTTTTTCACATTCCTGCACCAAGCTTTCTAATATTAGTTGAGTCTGCAGAAAGTGATGGTGCTTGAAGAGAAAAAAGATCACCGGCTTCTGACACAGGTTTTTTGCTGTGTGAAACCACCATGACTTTGAAGGAAAAGAATAATTTTAAAAAAGGATCTGGAACTAAAATAAGTATGCAATAGAGAACCATTATGGATCAGATACTGGATGAAAACTCTGCTAATTTGAAAAGCTGAGAAAAAGCCCTGCATAATCACCTTTAATTAGCTTGTATCCTGAACTCATATTTTGTAAGTGTCATTTTAATTGTGTGCAGTAGCCTACTTGGCTGGTTTTGTTAAGTTTGGTGTAACGGCTCTCTTGCTCAAAGGCGACAACTTCTGAGGGACAAAAATGAAAGAGCAAGGAACAAAACACTCCTGTTACATGGAGGGGGAAATCACCTTCTATTTAAGAGAAAGTGCAGCAGCCACAATAATCTTCATGTGACCAAAGTGAACTAATGTCTTTGCAAATATGGAATATGCTTCATCTGATGCAATGACAGCTTGAAGCAGTTTTTTTAAAAGTAAATTGAGAACCTTATCCTCATTAGCCTACCAGAACCATAAATCTTTCCTTTAAGATTGCAAAACAATGAAAAAATAATAGGCCTATAGAAATACACTTACAAGGTTTCTCATTTAAGAAAGATAAGAACATACTGAAAATACAGTTTGCTAAATGGTCTGTCTAATCTGGTATCTAATTTCATAAGTAGCAAGGATCAGAAGCCTGAGAAGAATATTCAATACCTCAGGGTAGACTTAATCCCAAAACCAATTAAAGGCTGATTTATGTCTGAACTGCAACATCGGAAACAACTTGATGCTAGGTAACTCAACCACTGCAATATTAGGGATAGATACAGCCAGCAGAACACAGTGCTAGCAGAGCTATCCACCTTCCAGTTCTCAGAGTCAGCTCATCTTCAGCATACTGCTGAAGCTGTGCTCTAAGACAATGTGCACCAAAGCTGCTTATTCAAGGATCTGTACAGCATTTCTTGACCTTACTAATGTGTGCCTTCGTCTCCTCCCAGTATGGTCTCCAGAAGGTATCGTGTCAGATTCTGCTAGAGTGAATTGGCACAATCTCACTGAGATCCACAGCTGTGTCACTTCACAACAACAGGGATACTGGTCCAAAGATTGAACATTGCTTAAGACAGGGAGAGTGTGATGTTTAACTGATGTTTAACAAATATACTGGAATGGTCTGTTTTTAGAAGCTGTGTATAATGATTTCTACAGTTCAGTACAGCAGAGAATGGGCCACCACATGCAACATTGTTAATATGTATAAAGGCAAATCAGAGTAGATGCTTACTGAGTTGTGCTCTTCCTGGAATATTTTCTCATTGCAAAAGCCATCATTGCTTTGAAGAGGTACTCTTCATTGGCATCCCAGGTATACTGTAAAGGAAGATGGAAAATAATCAGTTTCAGCACCAGTGCTGACAGTACTGAGAGGAAAAGGAGTCGCTGAACTTGAAATGCTATATTGATCAAGAAAATGAATAAATTCTCTGGTCGTGTTACGAAAAGAAATTCCTGCCCATTATTTAGTGTGCACAAAGGACCTTTTTCTAACAGCTGTTATAAAGCGCAATATAAAGTACAAAGAATGTTTCCAAAAACTGAACTAACTGAATGTTTCTGAAAGTTGACCAAACTGGAGATGCAAAGTTTCTTGTACCAAAGACTAGGCATATTACTAGAATTCTCCACACACAGCTGCACCCATGGCCTTGCCTCTTTTGCTGGATAAACCCTGTTAAAGTAGAAGGTTTAAATTCGCTGTCAAAGACCATTTGGCTTGCCCCCCCCCAAAAAAAAAAAAAAAGCTAATGTTGAAGGTAGTCTCTGGGATTTGGATGTTAGGACACCAGGAAATAAAATGAGATTATGGCCTTATTGCTGCACATCATCCTTGCAACCAGAAGACAGGCTCAACTATAGCACAAATTACTGCATTGCAAGTGAGACAGAAGAAAATAGCATCCTTACTACTTCAAGAAGAAGTAAAATGCAGGCTCCAAAACCTGTTCTCTGTTGTCTTGATGAAAAATCATGCTTCCATAATTTCAGTTTTCTGAGATAGCTTCACTAGGTTCCCCTGGGCTTTCATTCACGTATGCAATTCTAATGACCTGTAAGAACTGCACCTATTACATTTTCATAACAAGAGCCACGAGTGAAGCATACTGATTGAATTTCCCCTTTCAGCAGATCACAAAGATTAATAGTTTCTTGGAATGATATTAATGGAGGTTAGAGGCAGCTTTCTTCAGTCAATCAGAACACAAATCTAATCTTTAACTTTCAGCTTTAAAAAAATCTGCACTGTAATCATCCAAACGAGAAACCCAATGATGTGGATACTTAACCCTGTTGACAACTTGGACCTACTTTCTCATGGGCCTTTATAACACATTCAAAAACCACCAATGTACACTAAAAAACAGTAAACAGCATAGAAAATGCCAAATCTTAATTCTGTTTTTTAAATTCTGATTTTGGATACATGGAGCTGCAACCTCTCTGCAGAAAGAAGGAATCCAACTTCCAGGCATCATTTTGCTCTGACATCCTGTGGACTGGGAACGTAAACAGGGAAGGCGGCAGTCATTTAAAGGGCAGAATGTTGTACTGATCATATTTATCATCCCTAGAAAAATGATGAGCTGTGAAATAGGCTCTCTGAGATGCATCAGGACAGGGACAACAAAGCTGAGCAATAGAGAACTTGAGTAGCATTAAAATCCAGATGCAGTGCTGAGAACCTGGGTTCTGACTCACTGCTCTTGCCTTGTGAATGAAGGGAGGTGTAAGCATACTGTGCTAATGCGTGCCAGTCTGGGAACTTAAACTGAAAAAAAAAAAAAAAAAAAAAGAGAGACTCTTTGAAAAGAAATTATAAAAGCCTGTATTTTGATCCCACTGCACTGACAAAAACATGACAGTAATGACAACAACCAGTACTAAAAGAAAAAGAGATCATGTAGTAGAGGAATTAATACAGATGAGAGCCATAAAACTATTTATTGTAATTTTAAAGACATCTGTATTTAAACCACAGAGCACAATTAGCAGCACTAAAAGGGAAGATCTTCCTTTTTCTGTGTGTAGTACTATTGACTAAATCCCTACATGCCATCTGCAGTCTTTGAGAACAGTGTCCAAAAAGACACAAAAAAATCATTTGTTATCCAGTGGATTTAACCAGCTGTAGAGGTAATGTAATCTGTTGTCTTGAAAATGGATAATGATGAAGTACACTCCATTTCATGCTTACATGGACACAAATGCAATGCAGCACTACCAAGCATATATACATGTTTTTGTTTAGTGCAGTACATGTATATGCACAATTTATCAAGTATTTATTTTTTATAAATAATGAAGTAGCCTAGAGTTTCTTTAAGTCAGAGTAACAAAAAGGGTATCTCAAAACAGGGAAAATAATTTGTAATGAGGAACTCCAGCCCCAGCTGAAAGAGTAAGCACTTTAAAAAAAGACAGAATAAACCAAAAGCTCAGCAGAAATGCGGGAGGAGACCCAGAGAGAAAGCTCAGCAGAAATCAGAGGTCTGCTTGAGTGAGGAGAAGATGCTGCAGTCAACCTTCTGGGCAGAAGGGCAAGAAGCCCCAAGAAAACAGTGATCAGACAGGAGATAGAGGAGATGGAGATGGCTGTGAGCTCCATATAAACAAGAACCTCTGTACATGACTGCATGCAGAGATATGCAGGGGGAGGCAACATAATGAGGAGGAAAAGTACAGCAAGAATACCTTTAAGCCAATCAACTGTATCAACTAAAGACAAGTGGGCACAAATTGCCAGAAGCCAATTTCTAACCATAAACTTTCTCTAGTTGGAGGGATAGGTGCAAAGAAACCTGAATCCTTCTACTATGGAGATAATCAGTTTCATCTTTATCCTCCAATTGCAAAGGCCTGGACCACAGATGATGACTGAGGATGTCGCTTCTATTCTTACGTTCCTGTGAAGTGCAGCTATTGATGCACATTTTGTGCTGCTATAGAAGAAATGTATTAAATATAATTTGCAGCCACACACTATAAACATAAGATAATTCTATTATCAATGAAACATTACATGATGGTATCAGAATTATTAACATTTACCATCTTCTTTGCTCTAAAAAGACCTTGGCTCAGTTGAGCGTGCCATCCTTTATATGTTAAGGAGGAGCGTAATTAGACACAGCTGACAGTGAACGTGAGTCTTAAGTGCCTGTTAGTGAAAGTTAGGAGGTTGATGAGATAATGGGTGAAAGATGATGAGCATAGATTGTTGGTGGGATGAAATGCTATGGTAGTGCTCTAAGGAAGACAAAATTTAAACAAGTAGAACAAGATTATAATATTACAAGATTGCAACCTGAGCAACCTGATCCGATTTCAGTGTTGACCTGGCTTTGAGCAGTAGGGGATTTGGGACCTCCTAAGGTCCCTTCCCTCCTGAATGGTTCTGTGTTTTAACTAGACAGCCATTCGGGCATGTGACAACATACATGCGAACACGCTTCTGGGCCCCATTTGGTGGCAAGACACCAGGTGCACGTCAGCCTTTCTCCCCTTCATCCTCTACCATGGGAACAGCCTGAATACATGAGCCAGAAGGGAAGTGCACCTTCTACTTCACCTGGCTGCAGCCCTGATGTGCCAGCTCTTTGACTCTTACGGTTAAACTGAGTGGTGACACAAAGTTACACAAACTTCTCAGTGCACATTACTTCTGCTCACTTCCTAGTTGTCTTTAGCTCTTTTGAATTAACTCTCTACCACTCTGCTAACTCCATAATTAGGAAGCAACTAGTGACTAGCAGCTATTCCAGAAGCCACTCATAAAGGTAACACCATCCTCGGAGAGACTCATAAATCACCTTCCTTCCATTTAGGCTTACAGACACCGTGTTTCCTCCCACCGGTTAGCAAATAATGTCTCTGTCAAGTACACTCATTATTTGCAAATAAAATGATAACCGCTAAATACTTACTGTATCTTAGCTGCTCTTGCCAGCTCCATTGTGATAAGAACTATATAAATACACTAAATGGCATTCCTTGCCAAAGTACAGCCTACCTTGTGAACAAATTAAAAAATGATGTCCTGTCTACATTAGCATGACACAAAGTAGACAGCACGCACTAAACCATGTGGAAAACTATACTAACGTATTTCGTATGCCCCTGAATGTACATTGCAGTTATCCTATCAGTCCTAGAGCAAAATGTCCACAGTAGAAGGGTTTTCTGTTAACATCTAGCTTGAAGTGACTTGGAAATGAATGAAATGGGATTCAACAGCAAAGCATCATACCAAGATATTCTAAGCTGACTGTGTCCTATGGTGATACAATGACAGTATTACCTTTTGCTTTGCTAAAATAAATAAAATTAAAAAGTGTTCCAAATTCTTCAAGTAAAATGAATTTCAGTTTGATAGTAGTTTCAGTTTTCAAATTCAGTCATTTGCAGAGAAGATTGCAATGGCTCTGAAAAGGAACTATTATTACCTGTGCACTTAATAAATTGTTCATTATTTGTGCGTAATTTTGTATTTCAGCATGTTGTTCTAAAATGCTGCTCTAGATTGTCCCATTCTTAGGGCTTTCACACACTTTGTTATATGAAATAGACTACTATCTAGCCACAAAAAAACCAGCAGACTCCTCAGTTGTTGTTTTTTTCTTGTAATATAAAGTGCCTTTAAGATTAATGATTTGTATCATACCCTTTTTGGACAAAAAATAAAAAAATCACAAATGATCAAACAAAAACCCCTTATTTTACTATAGTTGGAGTACAAAACACTAAGAAAGAGCATTACTGGGAACTGCAATTTTCATTCTTTGATACTGTTTTGAGCCAAGATTAAATCAAAATATTAGCAGTTATAATCAAGAGGAGCTTCAATAATGACTTTGATATATTTTCAGCCACCGGATTACACTATTTTTAATAAATTTTTAAACGAACCAGGCTTTCACCAAAGAGAATTACTTCAATATGAATTTCCGCAGAAAAATACTTTAGCAAGTATCTTGAATATTTCTTCACAATTTGCCTGGTTTTGACGTTACCAGTGGAATTAGGTCTCTGCTAATGCTAATTTAAATTACCTGATATTTCAGGGTAATTTTAGAATGGCTTCTATGGGCATGGGGAGATTCTCTTATCTTCAGTCTCTCATAACATCTAACCTACTGCTTGTTGCTTCCCAGGACTCCTAACATGATCAGACACCAGGCTTCCAGTAGAAATGACTGTCCAAGGCATTTCATATCTAATTTTATGCTGAGCCCTGTAACACGATGCGGATTTGCTCTAAGCATTTGAAACTGCAAACGAAGTACTAGGCTCTGCCACATTTCATAACACTTTAGATCAGGAAGTACCATTCTGTCACCTAATGTCCCAAACTCTTATGTATCACAAACCCTTACTGCTCACACCAGTACTTCTACATTAAGTGCAAGGACTTGGATTAAGCCAAAGCATTTCAGTCCTCACGAGACTAGCCAGTGCACCACCCGCAGAGAAGAAAGGCCACTATCCAGAGCCCTGCATTAGTAGGGAATTGAGGAGATATGCTTGAATGATCTCTACAGATCACGCATGTCTGAGAGCCTGACATAAAGTCCTGTTTCATAAAGACCTAACAACCTTTTCCTGCTTCTCTTCCCAGACATGCTTGACTTTAGAATTAGCAGGCTCAAGCAGAAGTGCTTTTCCCAAAATAAGGACTTAGATTTATGCAGCACCTCTCATGCATAAAGTGTAACATCTCTACTGTCTTGCCAGGAAAAAGTAAAATCTTTGACAGAAAATTATCTTTATGAAAAGGCACGGTTTATAGTTCTCTTAAAGGATGCCATTTTAAGGAGCAGGCTAGTCAAAGGTCAAGAAATGGATGCCTGGATCATGACTTGAACAAGCTATTACAATTAACAATTCAGAACAAATTGCTTGTGCTGCCTTCATAAATTTTACAGTATATATTACTTCTGTTTTGACAGATATTCGGTTAGGAAGAATATGTGAAGATACTTTACTTACTGCATTATCTCCCAAAGCTGTTTTGATACTAAGCCGCACTTTGAAAGCATTCTGTGCATCTGACACAAAGAGAAAAAAGCAAACATATATTGATAGTCAGCCAAAATAGGTTTTTAAATTGTTTACCTATCTAATTATTTCACAAATCACAGCTTCTAAAAGTGTCTGAAAGATTACCTAGTTAGGAGAACAGAAGTTACTAGCATGAAAAATGCCACAGCCCTACAGAGTCTTGGTGAGGTTTATGATGACCTCTTTAAAGTAAGTGAGATCAACTTCTATACTTGGTTTGCAAACTCATAAAAAAGGGGAATGCTCAGCATTTCAATCTTCAAACTGGAAACAACCAGTTAAAATAAAAAACTGAGAAGCTGACAGCTTTGTAGGCATAAGCTTATAGCTACATTTACCTTGGGAAGGATGGGAATCATCTCCAAAACATACCTGGTTTGCAGAACTCAGCATCAGCAATGGCAACTACAGAGAGAGTAAGCAGCAAAACCTGTAACATCCCGTCAGCATGGAAAGGTTGAGGCAAAAAGAAGTGAGTCTCCCCTGTAAAGCACTCTTAAACTTTCTGTGACCCAGGATTAAAGCATCAGCAGCACAAGTGAGCAACTAAGTAAAAGGTTTAATAATTAACCCCCGTTATTTTAGCTAAAACAGGCACTAGAAACAACTGTCGTCTGTTAGTTATTTACTACCTTTCTCTATAGCAAAAAAAAAGGCCGTAACAAGTTTTTAATTTTCCTTCTTCCTTTTCAGAATAATACAAAACTTCACACAGTGCTCCAGGACAATCTTTTTTCCCCCCAGATGCGATGTCAGACAGGTACACAAGATGTCTAAGGGCCGTCGCACCAGAGCAGCCGGCAACTGCAATGGTGGGATGTCATGCTGTTATCCACATACGGTGAATTTGAAGATTGGCTGCCACCAGATCCCAAGGGAATCTGCCGCCTGGCTTCCTTAGGAAACTGGCTGGCCCCACAAAGGGCCCTTGTGGATAAAGGAAGGCTCGGCACCCTTTTCATCCCTCGAAAAGAAATGTGTGATGAACACAGAAGCCTCGGCCCCAAAACCCAGGGCTCCAGATTTGCCCCTTCAAATTCACAGCATTTCTGAAGGTCAGACCTGGTGGACCCTGTGCTGTGCCCCCCCCATCCCCACCCCAGTCCCACTCCTGCGTCCTGGCTCAGAAGCTTGCCTGAGCCTGGCAGAGCAAATCCCTTGTTCTACACAAAAAACCCCACATCTGAGGCATTGCTTTGCACGAAAACAACAGTTATGAAGGTGGAGAACTACTCTTGTTGGAGTATTGTTATGGTAGCAACTGGAGTAAGAAGAGATGCAATAAAAGGACTTCATAGGAAGCATGTTGAATAAGGACATATTCTTGTTTTATAGACATGACATGCTGTGTATACATACATGCACAGATGTATGTTATTATTTTAATGATGCACTCTATGCTATTAGCCCAATGTTTACCAAGACAAAGAAATAAATGCAGAGCAGAAAAAATTCAGAAACTAAGATCTATTGCAAGTACTTGAACAGTCTTTGCAATAGGATTATTTTATTCCACTCTGCGGCTGTACTCCCCCTGTAGTCACTCTGATTAAAGGTTAGTTCCTAAATTGAAGATTGCTTCAAAATTACTTTCAGTTGGTCCTTTAGCACTGAGAAGCGTGTCTCCAGTCTGCAAACCTTCACAAGAATGACTACCAGTGAGAAATTTTTACTTCACTGTGGGACTGGATTTATGGAAAACAATAACCACTATTTACTATATAAGAATACTTAGACTTTCCGGTAACAGAGAACTTACTGTTTCACTAATTTAATCTTATTTTTAGAAGCCACTGTCAAAGGACTTGATATCCCATCTTTAAAAGTCATTAAATCAAGCTGATTCACGGGCATCTGTTTACTCTCGCTAGGCAACCAGCTCTGAGTACAAAACTATTGGATTCATTATGTGTTTAGACGTTCAATGTATGCCTATGAAAACAAAAAATTGATGTATTCATTTCTAATGATGGCTTAAATTAACATGCTGTATGCACACGCATCAAAAGGAGAGCACTAAAATACGTACAGACGTATGAAAGACCAGTTTTCTGTAAAATTTGTAATTTAAAAAAATCTTAAAAGAATGTGAATGTTATCAGTTTCATGCTAAATTCATGTGCATTGCTTCAATAATGAGCATTTGAACTTTGTTGTACCTTTAGGAAAAATACTGGAGACACAGGAACTGAGTGGGAAAGCCAAGCGCTGTTTCCCTGCTGCCAGAAGGCAAATGGAACTGAGTGTCGATACCCGGCATCACCACGTCTCCCTGCTGTAAACTACTGTAAATCAGTTCTTTCCCTCAGATTCACATGGAGCTGGTGTCAAAGTACATCGAAGGCACACGATGCCCAGCAGGAACAACCTCAGAGGACATAACTGGATTCCCTGATCAGGGCTGCTGACTTCTAGCCAAGATGGCTGATTTTCCCCGATTTGTCTTGCTGGCAAGCAAGCAAGACAAATTATTTTTTCCAGCAGAGAGGAGAGGAGGTCAGGAGAAGCAGCAGTGTGATAAACACCCCAGCTCAGAGCTCATGGGGAGAGAGAGCATCGTACAGTTGATATATGTGCACAGCAACTTGGATGTGTGCCAAATGCATCCAGCTGACTACCCATGCGCTTATCTGGTTGTACATGCACAGAGCACTGCACATAAGCAAGCGATTGCTGCACATCTATAAATCTTTTTCCAAAGCCAGCACGTTTTTTAAACAAGCTAGGTGGCCAAGCAAGCCTAGACCAGGTCTTGGTAGAATCACAGAACGGTCGAGTTGGAAGGGACCCTCAGAGATCATCTAGTCCAACCCCCCTGCCAAAGCAGGGTCACCTAGAAAGCTAACTTTTCTTCAAAGCAATGACATTTTTAAATACTGTCTTAAAAAGCACTGTAACTTTTCAGGTTACAAATGGAGTATATCAGCATAATCTAAAAATACAGACGTTTCGACAGTCCTTATCTCTGTAATAAATCTACATGCGTGGATTAACTTTCTGCCCAGCCTCTTTTCTCCCATTTTGGTGGGATATGCAGCACCATTTGAGCACATCTGCATTTGTTTTGTCACTGATTAATCAGTCAGGCATCAGTTTGTTTGAACAAATGACAATCTACATGCATATATGCAAGGTATGTTTTTAATTCTGTACTTCATGAGGTATTAGACTTTCAAATAGTTCCTCTTTTACAGTAACTTTGTTTTTCCTAACTACTGTTGAGCTACACGTCATAGCCGTGCAGAATATCACATACGATCTGCATCTTAAAAATATCATTGAACTAGTGCAAACGACAATTTCTCTTCTTATACTAAATGAATTTGCACAGTTGAAAATAACAGTACCATTTTTTTCAGTGCTTGTGACCTCCAGAGGTTCACGTATTATCTGTATGTATATACTTAACAGTATACCATAATTTGGACTTTCAAACAAATCAAGAGCGGACTGAAATTTCAAGAAAGCATATGACTTGGTAAAAACAAACAAAACCCTTCCATCTTCTCGACGTGATTAGCAATGTACTTTTCTGCTTCTTTCAATGTCTTTGAAATGGAAAATCCCAGGAAAGTAAAAAATTGATAGCTATCGTATAAGTTAATTAACAGCTATGGCCAAACTTAACCTCAGTTTTCAAATTTGACAAATTAACAGTTTTAAACTCTGAGGAAGTTAATCTTTAGTCTTAAATAGTTGTGTTCAACTCTTATGAAGAAAGAGTCAATGTGCTACTGTCAGCATTAGTCACTCATGGAAATGTACCTGGAGCACCGCAGGTCTAATTCTCCACGGTGCCTCACAGTACTCCAGGTGCAATGGAAACGACCAACGCTGCAAGTCTGCTGCAGACTTCAGAAGTGAGATTAGGATCTAGAGCAAATGTCAATATCATCCAATAGACCAGGCAGGCTGATACAGGTCTAGCCTATGTCTCATAAAATGAGAGCTTTTCCAGTAATTTTGGGGGGAATAAGGTATTGAACGAGGCCCATAACCACTGTCATCACTGTAATGATGCAAAAGTGACTTACATTGTCATGGAGTGTTTTATCAGCGCTCACAGAAGTAGACAGTATGTGAGAAATCGTTTACCCCTTGAGACAGTAGCATAAGCCATTAGGCAGCGGGTGGGGGAAGGATGGGCTCTCTGGAGTTCACACAGATTGCCTTTGAAATGTGCACTTTAAAGTGGAAAGCACCGAGGATCGCCCACAACGGGGCTGGTGCTGAGAAAAAAACGGCAACTTCCAGCACAGAGGGGAAGGATGGTGCTGCTGCCGCCACTTCACTAGTAACTTTATAGTACCATCTACAGCCCTGAAGCATCAACTCGCCGCTTCCCATCTCAAACCCACACTTCCTGAACGCCTCCTAATCAACACACATTTTCCGAGTCAATCAAGTCCACGCTAGTGATTTACTGTCATTTCCCACACATTCTCCTACATCCACTTTCTTCAGCCAGGAAAATAAAAGCTGTACGATTCCATGAGGAAAGGCACTGCTCTTCATCTGGAGCATATGACAAAAATTATGATGAGGACAACTGTTAAAAAATCTGCGTGCCTATAAAATGCAACTTCTTTTTTTCCCCACGGGGCTTGGGCATACAACAAAGAAAGTGAACGCTTTTCATCTGCTTCTGCCAGGCCACACTGGTACGAAATACAAGAGAAATGGAAACCAGAAGAACCATGTGAAAACGAAGTGCAAATGCGTGCTAAAGAGTACCTATACTCTTGCTCAGAGCTGGTCTACTGCGAATACATACTTCTGCGCATAGATCTTACAAGACATGCAGAGATTTGTAAGGGACAATGGTATGTAACTTCAAGTTGTAGGAGAAATGTTTTGCTGTTCTGTGCTATTCTGTGAAGCATAATCAGTGCGCCTGGTATTGACCTTCGCATGATTGGGTCCACATAGCACCATGCCACATAGGTGTATCTTTCGTTAGGAAACATGGAAGAGTGAGTTCCACAAGCTTCTTGAAGTTTTCCACAAAAATAAACTATGCATGGAAAAGGATGTGGTCTGTACAGTGCTAGCCCTCAGCTTAAGGGCTAACAACTACTGACCAGAATGCTATATTACTTTGGATATGTAAATGGCTCTTGCCAACCTGGAATGGCCATATTTATTTCCTTCTGACAACGTATCAATTAAATTGTATGAAATTCTGCACCTGTACTTGAATATAAAACTGCTGTTCCATGCATAAATTAATGAGAATAAACAAGATGGAGAAAAACGCAATTATTGTATTCCTGCTTCAAAGAGGCATGACAGCTTTTCCCAGAATCATTATGAGTACCTGTAGTAGCTGATTTATTTTGTTTTCTTCTACAGAGATCCTCCTCTTCACTACTCAAATATGTTTAAGTTCTTTCCCCGAGTATATTGGGAAAATGGCATAATGAAATCTATCATATTAATGAAAGAAATTATTGAATTTCTCAAATTTTACTTATAGCTAGCTTAAAGGAGGTTTGATGTTACAGCACTTACTCTGTTGAAAGGAGGATGAAAAGTTAGAGTCGTAATTCCTTAATGAAATAAGATTTAGGAAACCAATTTGGTTGTGTTTTTTCAAAACTTTCATGGGTGTCAATGGCTCATCAGTTGTAAAATGCACAATACTGCCATCTTCTGTATCTAAGAAGCAGCAAATTACGTGTTATTTTACATGTATGTTCTGCACAAGCAACCAGTAACAGTGATGTCAACTCCTTTGTTTTAAAAGACAATCTAGAATATGAAACATGGGTAAGTAATAGCAGAGAGGTCACGGCCTGAATATTCATTGCTCAAATAGGTAACTGCTGACTACAGCAGTCACATGCTTGCTTTGAATAACTTCACTGAGCTTCAGAATAAATAAGAGGATACTCGTTATGTTGTTAATGAACAGTACAGTCAATGAGTCTGATTTTGACAAAGCCTGCTCTGGTATGCTTTGCTGCTAGCGGCTCAGACTATTTATGCAATATACTGCCCCTGGGATATACAAAGTAAGCTCCTACCTTGTGGCTTGTGACGATAATTTAGATCTTAATCAACCATGTACATTATTAATGGCTATGCAAAACATGCCCAAACAAAATCTACAAATTCATTGCCTCTGAAGGCTGCAATCTATAATGCATGCCACCAAGGAACTGACTACTGACAACTTGCATATTTCAACCCATCATATCCATGACGGTCTGTGCATTGTAACTTATTTCCTGCCATGAAATATGTTTATAATCAAGACAGGTAGTATGCCTCAGAGATGATGATGATAATATATCAGCAGTGTCAGTTAAATTCATCAGTATACTGGTTGGTCTGGCGTGCTCCTACTACACTGGAGCTGTGACTCCCCTCAGCTCTTTGACAGGCTGTAGGGCAGGGTGGCCATCCATCACCTGGGCTCACAGCAGCCAGGAGACACGCTCGGACCCTGCCTCATGGCAGGCACCATACACCTCACATTTCCACACGTATTTCCCAAAGGAACCGATGCATCTTACGGAGCACAAGCTGTGAGCAGCTGCTTACTACAGCTGCGGAGAGTCCACATCACAACATGCAGAAAGAACTCAGGCTAGCTGTGATACTGGGCACCACATACACTGCAGTACTCAGTAGGACTGGGAAAAATTATATTACAATAACAGATTCAGTGGACTTGTTTTAAAGAGAGTTTAGTAAATTGAAACTTGCAATGCTACTTTTCAGCACATTCACTGAATCCTAAATGCTTTTGACAGGAGGAATAACACAAACTCCATCTCATCTTTCAACACGTGAATTGCTTTCGTCTTGTGTCCTGAATTTTGCAAAGGCAGCTCTAAGGGCGCACGAGCATGCTGAGAGCAGCTGGGCCAGCCGCTGATATGTCACCACCCAGCGCTGGTTTCCTTTCCCCCTGCTCTCGCTGCCCAGTGGGTGAGAGCTGCATATTCAGACGGTCACTGCAGCCAGCTGAGGACCAGCTGGATCATCACCACCACACCCCCCCCAAGCCACCAGCGCCCGCGCCTCCCTGCATTCTCCTCAGCGACCGGGCCTGAGACGCACAGGGATGGCAGATGCCACTGCCCGCCCCGACGAACCACCCAGCCCCGTAAACCGGCCCATGCCGGCTACTGCGCTGCCCACCCCGCTCCCCCTCTCCGGGGACCCAGCCTCAGGCACCGACCGCCCTTCACGAAGCGACTCGAGAACCCTGCTCGCCCGTTACGGCCCAACGGCCGCCCATTGCGCGTGCGTGAGCGGGCGCGCTCGGCTCGCTCGCGCGCACCGCGCACCGCCCACCACCCCCCCCGCCGCTGCCGCCGCCGCCGCCGCCATCGTTCCGGGCGCGGCTGCCGGAAGGGATTTTGCGCCCTTCCGCCGTGGCGTCACGTGACATCCCCTCGGTAACGCAAGATGGCGGCGCCCATGTTGCTGCCCGAGTCCCCTCTGGGGAAGTTGAGGTGAGGCGTGGGCTGTTGCCGGGGCTAGGCCTCCCCGGCGCCTACGGGGACAAGGGGAAGGGCCCAGGGATCCCCGAGGAGGGCCGCGGCCCAGCCTCGGCGGCGGAACGCCCAGCCGCACGGCGGCCGAGGCTGAGGCCGCCTCGCGGCCGGGCCTGGGAGTGGCGCAGCTACGTGCGGCAGCGGCCGTGGCCGACCGGCTACCGCCGCCCACGGGGGCGGGTGGTGACCGGCGGTGATGTGGAGGCGGCGGTTGGGAGCGCGGGGGGCGCCCGGGGGCGGGGCCGGAACCGGGAAGGGGGGTGGGGGGGGCACGGCGGCCGCTGCCCGGCCCGTCCGTGGGGGTAATCGGCGCCGGGCCTTCGCCGCGTCCCGCCCGCGCTGTTGGCGGGGAGGGAGTGAACGTCCCACGCCCGGTGGAAGCGCCGGTCGTGGGGCAGTGTGAGGCTCGGCGGAGGCCGCGGTGCGGGGAGGCAGCCGGCGTGTGTGTGCCCGGGCCGAGCCCCGTCCAGCTCCCTCCCCAGATGGCGGGATCCCCGATGTGGACCGACAGGGCTTTGGAAGTGCCCACGCCCCCCGCTTGCTGGAGTGGCCCCGTTCGCCAGTGCCGTGCGGCTGGAGGAGGAGGTGAGCCCCGGCCCCGGAGCGGCTGGGGCACTGCTGTTCTTTGCGCTTCAGCCGTTTGCCCTCCTCCTCCTCGTGTGCTGCTGTGGCTGGGAGTGAGGAGAGTTGCTTGTTCTCTTCTTTCCTTGGGCTTCCAGATTACCTAAGAAAGCCTGGGAACTGGGAAGGAGGTATCCTCACTTGTCAGCCCTAGGCACCTACTGAGTGGATGAGATTCGTTTCAGGCAGGTGACATTACAGGAGGAGTTGCCAGGCTTGCTTGATCAAAGGTAGAAGGCTCAAATGTGGGCAGAGCATGTCGCCTGGCATGAGTCTTTGAGCGCAAGTGCTCTGCTGCCAGGGTAACCACCATGGTCTTATTGATGGCATGCACAGGTGTGTGGATGGTGAATTTGTGAGTAATCCTGAACAGAAGGGTTAGAGATGCAGGTGAGGTTTTGGCTATCTGACTTACACCTATGGAATCCTTTAAAATTACATACTCCGAAATGGGAAGATTTTGATCTCCCGTCAATATTTGGCATGGCAGAATGACAAGAGTTGAAGATCATCCCTCCCTCCTGTTTTTCAATTACGAACTGGCTAGAAAGAAGAGAGCTAGAATGAAAAATGACAGAAAAGGGGTTAATATGAAAAAGCTTTCAGGTACTTAGAGGACTTTTAATGATACTAAAAGCACAGTACTGTTTCTAGGCAGCCTTGCAGAGCTGTCACACAAGCAAGGATGGGTCTGGCTAAGCTTCAGTAGCAGAAGAGTAGACCTGAGTATTAGCTGTGGTGGTGAAGTGTGCTTTTATCTATATAGTAGGACGCCTGTCTTTAGAGAACGTCAAGGGAGAAGGGAAGGGACTTAAAATTTCATACCTTGTAAAAGAGAGGAAGACCAGAATGTGCTTTAAGGTGTACCAGATTTATAGAGTAGGAGCTCCCCAAATTTTTCTCCCTAATCTTATCTAGTGACCAGGTTTCAGGAACTAAGGGAGATTTCATGGAATTGGTGATAACGTCAAGTACTGCAGAGCTCAAGAAGGATGAGACCCTTTATATCCTGTCTGAATGTGATTGTTGCTACTGCAGCTCTAACAACATAGCTACAGATTTCGTTGTTGTCATGGTTTAACCTCAGCTGGCAACTAGGACCATGCAGCCATTCACTCACTCCCTTTCCTGCCCTGCAGTAGGGTAGGGAGAAGAGGGAGAAAAAGGAGGAAAAAAACCCTCGTGGGCTGAGATAAAAACAGTTTAATAGAACAGTAACAGAAGAGAAAAATAACAACAATAATAATAATGGTAAAAGAACATACACAATAAAGTGATGCAACAGTAATTGCTCCCACCACCTGATAATTGATTGCCCAGCCCGTCCTGAGCAGTGATTGTGGATTCTGGCTTTCCGTTTGTATACTAAGCATAACACCTATGGTGTGAAATATTCCTTTGGCCAGGTTTTCCTGCCTATGTCCCCTCTGAGCTTCTATGGGAAGCTGGAAAAGTCCTTGATTTACTATAAACATACTTAGCAACAACTAAAACAATATGCATTATCAACATGATTTTCATACTAAATCCAAAACACAGCAGCTGCTAGGAAGAAAATTAACTCTATCCCAGCTGAAAAGAGGACAATTGTCATGTTGGATGTCCCTGTAGAGTTACTGTTTCATATGAATAGCTGTTAATTTTGCAGTTTGTGGGGTTTTGTACTGCTAATGTAAATTGAGTGCATGTAGGACAGTAAAAATCCTTTGTTTGACTGCTTTAACGTAAATAATATTCTCTCATCTCCAGCCATCAAAAATACAGAGCTATTTTGAAGAAAGAAAAGCGAAAAAAAAAGCGACAGGCGCTTGCCAAACTAAGAGACTCAGGTAACTGTGAAGCGTTTTGTATTGTCAGTGAAACTAGTAGTGATCCTTTTTCTTTTTTTTTTTTTCTTTTTTAAAAGGATATAATTTTGTGTATCTTTGCTGACTATAGCATCCAGTTATTTAGATGCATTGTTTTGTGTTTTTTCTCAGAAGCTACAGAAAAAGATGAATCGGTGTCTGAGGAGGAAGAGGAGGAACTAGAAGAAGAGGAGGAAGAAGAAGAAGAAGAAGAAAAAAAACTTGAGGCGGAAAGGTGAAAAATCTAGAGAATGGCATATACGCAGTAGATGCATTTGTAGTCAATTCCATTTTGATACTTTGAAAAGTTTCAATATATTCTGTAAGTAGAATCATTTTTTGTATATTTCAGGCTGCACAGTTTTGCTCTGAAGTCTGAATGATTCCTATGGAGTTTTCTCTTTTAAAGAAGATTAGATTAGCTGTAGTTATTGCTGAACTAATAAATTTGAATTGTATGCATGACAATTGTACCTGCTGGTAGTCATTAAATTTTGTCTAAGTGGTGTCTGGTTTCCTTGGTAGACAAAAACTACATGAGCAGTGGTTGCTGAGAGAAGAAAAGGCCCAAGAAGAGTTCAAGCTTAAGAAAGAAAAAGAAGAGGCTGCAAGAAAACGTCAAGAAGAAGAGGAGGTGATGTATAAACTGAGTGTTACGGTTGTGTTTGGCAATAAGGCAGACTTAGCGTAATATCTCTTACTGTTCTGTAGTGGACTCAGTTTTCTTGATGTTGGTATGTTTGAAAGCGTAAGCTCTTCTTTCTTCCATTCTGGAAAAGCAAAATTAAAAAGGGGAGAAGGGGAGGGGGTGCGGCGGGGAGAGTCTTTAAAGGGGTTTTTGTCCGGACATTTAGTTGCTTATGACTGGATGAGAACTTTAATGGTCAAGGAGTTTAATACAACATGATAGTTTTGAGTTTGACTGTTTATGAAGCATTTGTTTCCTCGAATAATTTTTTAAAATATTTTTTTATCATGAAGAGAAAGATCAAAGAAGAATGGGAAGAGCAGCAAAGAAAAGAGAGAGAAGTGGCACAGCAGAAGCAACAGGAGAAGAGAGAGAGAGAGGTGATTTCCTGGCAGTGGGAGGATAAACATGTTACATATCCTATTACATTATCAGATGCAACAGTCTATGCATGCTGAAGAGGGATTCTGTTCTAATTAGCGAATGTATAAATGTGTTAATTACTACTTCTCTCCATTCTGTCTAAATTCCTGAACCTGTTATTCACTGTTAAAGAAGATCTACCAAATCCATATACCTAGAAGGGTAACTAGATTTAATGCATCTGGTTGTTCATAGTTTGTAATTTTTTTACATCAGTTAAGTATAAAGGCACACTGTGAATGCAGATTTTGATATGTGCACTTTTGCATCATGCGTTAAAGATAATCCTTACTTAATGTCCCAGTTGAACACAGTCAGTGTTGAAGAAAATGCCCAATGAGGATATGGAATATGGAATTACATTGCTGCTGTTCCTTAACACAGTTCTTAATCAAAAGATATATCACAGCTCTTCTTTACCTGACTCATCCGACAGGACGTATCTTTTTTTCAGAGCTCCTTGGGTAGAGGAAAAAATGATACTGAAGATACTAGGCATTGATAACATTTGTGCTAACAATACATTCTTCTTAAGTTTTAGAATTTGAATAACCTGGATGTAAGGTGTCCTTAACAGAAATCCAATGTGAGAACTGGCCTATTGCCAGTAAAGGGTGATTGAAGCTTTCTAGGATCCAGTCATTTTAGCTTCTCCACAGTCACAAAAGATTCCAGTCATTTCACTGGGAGGTGAAATGCTTGCTACGGAGTCTGGTAGCCACAGCAGGAGAAGAGACAGGAGCAAACAGTATTGTCTCCTGCATTTAATAGTTGTTTGTGTCACTAATTGCGTAACACTTGCATGAGGAATGAAAAAGAACAGCAGTTGTTGTATTTCCTGTCTTACTTCCTCTTGTGTTAAGTGTCCATTTTTCTCTTTGCAGAGTAGGGACAGAAAATCATGGTTGCGTTTTGGTTTTTAATGTTGAGATACAGTTCTAGAAGAGTTGAACCATGGTAACAGTGGGATTTTGTTCCTCCCCTCTCCATATGTCTGATGTTTGCATTTGCCCAAGCCCTCAGTGGTTCCCTGAACTAGATGGAAGATGCCTTTTTTTTTTTTTTTTTGGTTGGTTGTTGGTTTGTTTGTTTTGGTTTTTTTCTGGGTTATTATTTTACTGGTTTAGTGAGGTACATTGGTTCATAAACAGCATTGACAGGCACCCAGAGGGAAACTGAGTACCCAGCTGGGAGTGGAGCCACACATTTCAGCAGCAGAAAGTTGTTCAGTTGATTTGTCCTGTCTTTTGAAACGGTAGTTTATTCAAATTCTGGCTTACTGATTTAAAAAAAGAAAAAATTCCCTCCCTAAGATGAGAAAATACATTTTCTGGTTTGGTGGTGAGTTTTTTTGTTTTGTTCTGTTGTTTTGTTTTTCTTTAATAGGATGGATGATATCTGACATACTTGATGATTAGTACCAGATTCTGTCTGGGTCCTCATCTTAGATTGCATATTTTTAATTTTATTCGCTCTTTCTCTTTTTTTAATTTACCTAATTCTTTTCCAAATTAGAACAATGCTAGTGTATTTTCTTGTATTGGTTATGTTTAAATGTCTTTTTTTCTTGGAACTTCCTAGAATAATTTGTCAGAACTAATTTCCAGCCAGTTTTGGAGACTGACTTTATTGTTTTGCTCAGGCAAATGGAAGGAAGGAAGGGAAAGAATATTCTCATTCTTTTCCTAGATTTGAAAGGCTGGATACAGTGAACTTACGATATTAAAGTTTCTTAAGAGTTACATTTTCGGCTTTAACAGAGGTTCACTAAGCAAGCGTTTTTCTGTGTGTTACATAGAATGTTCTAAGTTCAAAAGGTTAGTGCAACTAAATTATTACGAACTTAACTGTAACCAGATGAGTACTACAGCAGGAGAGATATTTAAGTATTCAGTAGTTCAATGGTAGTTCTAAAAAAAGAAGAAAATGAAACTTTTAAAGTTGTCTAGCGTTTAGCATGAGAAAATCACCTACATGAGGGTCTTGTCTGATGTATCCTTTAGCAGCTTTGTAGCACATGAATTGCTACAGAGCAAAAGTAAAACTTCTCTTTTTAAAGCAAACCCCATCAAACTTTTATTATGCATAATCATTGAGTACTGTAAATTAGGTTCTTAACTGAAGAAACCAGATGTTTTGCGTTTTCAGGGTTTTCACTAGTCCTGTGTTTGCACCATTTATAGGCAGCTGTGCAGAGGATGCTGGATCAAGCTGAAAGCCAGGTATGCTCAGAGACTTTTTGAAAAAGAACTGAAAAGTAATTTAATTGCCATCCGGTGTTTGCCTTCTTGCGTGTTGTCCATCTGCTCTCAAGAACCTAATGGCCTGAATAAATTTAATATGTAGTGGCTTGCATGAGCTGTAAACAATTATTTACTGGGTGCAACATAATTAAGCATATTTCTGGCTGGTTGGTGGCGATGCAGTTGTGCATGCTTATTCCTGTTCAGGAGATCTGAGTCAAAATGAATCTGGAAATACTGCTGTGTGCTGTTAAAAAAACACTATGCATGATGGTTTATTTGTGAATTAGAATTCTAAATAAATCTGTCAGTCCTTCTGTGTGGCAAGACAAACTTTTCTTTTAAGCAGATGGCAGGCTCAATATAAAAGGATTCAGCAGTAGAGGAGGGCACAGATCCTTAAGGAGAAAAAAAGGCGGGGGAGGGAGAAGCTGACTGCTCGGGTGCCTGAAAGAGCATGGATCTCAAGCTGGCAGTGTGTTGTAAAGAAAACTGCCATCTTCATTTGAATCTTAGAGAGGATGTATTCAATTTTTCCTATTGCCTTAAAGAATAATTTGGCTTTTTATCCCTGTCATATGGTTAAACTTGTGAAAGATTCTTGCTCTACTTAAACCACTGCATGAATCTGAAAATTTTTAACCTAATTAAGCCGTTGTAGGTTGATTGCCGTAGCTACATTGGAGTTGCATTCAGTTCCTAATTATGTTTAAACATTTGTTTAGGTAGGGAACCTAACTGTTTCGTAATATGAGTAGAAAAATGCTCTGAACTATTACCTGCCCAGAGCTCAAAATGTATTAGCAGCCATTTCCGCAAGGGAATAGGCAGAAATATGGTATATTGGTGACTTCATTTAGTATCAGTTCAGGGTTCAGTTACTTCCTGTTGAAGTGACAGTGCTGTTTTGTTGAAGGAAAATTATGGCTGAGATTTATGAAGAGAACTGGTAGCAGGGTCAAATGCTGCTTGTAAATAAACAGAGTTTTCAGTTGATTTAAAATGAGAACTTAGTCTAGTCAGCTTTACAGATATTTTGGCTAACAAAATGAAAATCCCCCCTTTAAAACGTGTGTTTTGTTTGTAGTCGTTCAAGGCATTCAGACATCCAATTTGGTGATTTTTTTTTTATTTTTTTTTTTTTTTTTTTGTTAAAAAGAAATCTTGAATGTAGACTTGTTCTTAAAACTAAACCATTATCAAAAAAAGAGATTTCCATCACCAGAGACCCAAGGCACTGGGCAGCTTCTTAAAACAATGCTTAACATAGGTTCAGCTTGCCTTGTAGTAACACAGTGCTCATAATTGCATGTGGATTTAATTGATAATATTATTTTGAGATTACACTTCTTTATTGTTTTCTAACTTCTGTGTATTTTAATGTTTTTTTCCACAGCTGGAGAATGGTGTGACCTGGCACAACCCAGAGCCCCCGGAGAATATAGGAACAGAAAAGGATAGAGCAAATTGCCCATTCTATATTAAAACAGGTTCCTGCCGATTTGGAGACAGGTAATCAATTCAATATTTACCAGCGTAGAAGTGTTTTGGAGAGGTGGAAGGGAAGCAACTTCATTAGGTCATATGCAAACTGAAGAAAAATTGCTATATAAATTATTTTCATGTATTTGGATGTGGTTCTGTTACTCATGATGGATCTAGACGTTGAGAGCAAAAGCGTTGCCTGTCTGGAATTGAACTATTTATTGCTACGGCATATTATTGATGGTGCATTGTGGTTACATTGGTCGAATGGGCTTTTCTTTAGCTTTGACACATAGAATCATAGAATTGTCTGGGTTGGAAGGGACCTTTGAGATATATTCAGCTAGAATATATTTGATTTCTGTTATTAGTACAGGTCTGATGTGTCAGATGTTGGGTTTTTATCTTGTCTATTTTGCGTATGCTGCGTCGTTCAAAAAAATCAAATCAAATCTCAAATGGACTAAAGCAAGCTAGGGCACATCTTCATAGTTGGGAAAGCTGTTGTGTAGCTTCCAGAATTCTCCTGTTTGTGTACTGTTTACATGTGTGATACATTCATTCTTGATTCTTGTGGACTGTTACGGGTGCCCTGTCTTGGGAGGGAAGTATAGTAAAAGGCAGGAGAAGGACAACAGGATGATCAGAGATGAAAAACAGCTTCTGTAGGAAGAGTGGCTAACTAGTCTAGACTCTGCTTTCAAAGTGATGATGGAAGAGGGCTGTGGTAGATAACATTGAACTCATGAGTAGGATGGGAAGGATTATTTGCTTTTATTATGAAACAGTTTAATTAGGTGTCCCTGAGTGTTTGCCACCTTAAAAAAAAATAAAAAAGTACTTTCTCATAGGAAACAAATGGCAAAACTTGTTACCAGAGGACATAGAGGAAGCCAAAAGTATAAATGGGTTCATGGAGTACAGGTTCATCAGTAACTATTAAAGGTGATGACCCAAATGCTAGGAAATCCCTGAATTTTTGTGTGTGTTGAGGAGGAACAACAGCTAAGCAGGAAAAGACTCTAATGTTTATTACGTGAATCTTTAGCATAAACTACTAAGTCTAATTTACTAACTTGTGTCACTGAAACGTGTGGTCTAGCTAGTATAGTTTTCTTTGTCCTAGAAGTAATTTGTTTTAGTGTGATGTATATTGTGGATAATTACATGATAATTCAGCTCTATGTAAGCTTCAAGTCCACATCTTTTTTCTATTCTGAAATATGTGTTGAATTCCTAAATAAAACTTTGGGCAGCTGTTTCGCTGTAGACAGCATTTTTGCTTTTCAAATGTTTAGTTCTTTGTAATCTTTGCAGTATTTTTGCTTCAGTGGTATTTAATGGATATTAATTATGGATTGGATAAAAACCAGTTTTGCTTTGAACTATGAATAGGCTCGGTAAAAAAATACCGAGATACATCATATTCTGCCCTTCTTCTCTTACCTGTAGTTGTTGATCTCAGCCATCTCTCCTTCATCTTCCTTCCTCCTCCTCACATACCTGCTTCCTTCATATTCTGGTCATTTTAACCTCTGGTGTTGACCATAAGTTGAAGGACTGAGATACAGCTAGGAAAAGGACTGGCAGAATGGGTTGGAAGCTGAAATGGACCACAGTGGTGAAAACTGAGAGCCAAAGTTATAAATAAAAATTGTTGAACTTTGTCAAAGCTCACTATGTCTTGAAGAAGCTAAAACGGACTGAGTTCACTGTTATTAATTTCCCCAGTAATCTAAACCCTAATATTTTGTAGTAATACTGGATTTTGCGTCATTCATTTTCCTTGGGGTTCCCTTTGTTCTGTCATGTGCTGTATTCATTTTGTGTACAAACAATATTGGTTGGGTGTAGTATTTTGAGTTCTATCATTCAAATAGAAGAGTGAAATGAGGCAGCTTCTAAAATGTAAAAAAAAAAACCCAGACCATCAAATTAGTTGTCTCTGGTTTTAGTTTTGGTTTGGGAGTTTTTTGTTGTTTGTTTTTTTTAAATCTAAGGTGCCAACCAGAAAGTGAGAGTCAATTTCTAACTGACTGGATGTCAGTTCTGACTGACAGACATCCAGTCTGTCTGAAGTCTAGGTTGTAATTGCCCATTTTGAGACTTGACCTCCCTCCAATTTGTCTGTGCTTTGCCAGCGCTAGATAAGGGAGTAGACTAGTCTGACTGTTTTTCTGATCATGCCATGAAAAGGAGAAATGTACTGGAGAGTGCATGACCCAGTTGCTCGGGGAAGTGTTTGAAACGGAGATCATAAAGCGCGGTGAAATAAACATGGAGGCTAACATCTACGTTCTTACTGAATCTAAAGGTTTGTGGGGGAGAACTGTATGTCAGCATGTGAGGGAGGTAGCCTGCGTATGATGAATGGTGAGGGAGACCTAACACTTACATGGCTGCCAAGAGAATGCATATTAAGATAAGACTTACTTAGAAAAATAATTTTTTTTAGAAGTGGGAAAATAGAAATCTTGTACTCATCCAGCTTCAGGTCTAAACATGTTTTCCTTCCCTCACTCACTCTCCCCACCCCCCCTTACTATGAGAACAACTTCAGTAAAATTTGTTCAGTTTGTGAAAAGAAGAGCAGGGACTTGCTTTAAAATGACTTAAAAGATTGTCAGTAGTCTTTCTGTAAAACCCTTCGGAAATGGAGAAGACATTTAACCCCGGTAACATAAAAGAAATTACCTCTTATTATGTTACTGGTATCTATAGCTTTTTGCAGGTGTGCTTTTTTCAGCAAAAATGTATTTATGCATGGCAGAAAGTATTAAGGTTATATGCAAACTCACTTCCAAAAGATTTGTTTTAATAATTGAAATATGTTGATTTTCCACTAATGGATTTTCTTTTGTAATAGCTGTTACTCAAAATAGCAAGTGTTTCAAGTTTCAACAAGTGCATCCTCTGCTGAAAGCGCTGATCTTTTCACTTTTCTTTCTTCACTACAAATGTCCAGGTGTTCTCGCAAGCATAACTATCCAACATCAAGTAAGACACTACTCGTCCGAGGGATGTTCATTACTTTTGGTATGGAGCAGTGCCGGAGAGATGACTATGACACAGATGCGAGTCTCGAGTACAGTGACGAGGAGACCTACCAGCAGTTCCTGGAGTTCTACGAGGACGTACTCCCTGAGTTTCAGAACGTGGGGAAGGTTGTTCAATTCAAGGTATGCATCTGAGTATAACAGCTTGTTAAATATTTAATGTATACCACCTAAGTTGTGTTTTACTAGCCTTGACAGGAATTCTGTCCAGCATGCCCTAGCTAAATTCCATGGGCATTACAGAACTATAAAATGTCCTTTCAATAAACTGTGCATCTCTCGTGTCACCTGGAAATTTGTCACTGCTGTTCTAAGAGCAGTGTCTTACTCTGGGTGAATCTTCTCTTCCATTCCCATGAAATGTTATAAAAGCTTGTGCTTGTATATTGCAAGTTATTCATACCTGCTCAACAGTCCACTTAGCTCAGAGTCCCTTCTTTACTTAGCCCGTGATAAGCCCTAGATGGTCCAATAAGACTGTTAGACAATATAAATGTATCTAGGCTATTGCATTTGTGCCCAAGGAATGAAATAGTGGGGGTATAAAATGTATTTGGAGTATACCCCCAAACATCGTAATTTTAGGCCTGGTTGGATAAAATAAAATCAAATAACAATGAATTGAAAAGGCAGTAGATATTTCAGGAGGAGGAATTATAAAAAGTTATGTAAATGGTGTTGAGATTTGTTATCGATCCTTAGTTTCTGCATTTTGGTTTGCTGAATGTTCTTTCCTGAATTTTTCCCATTTATATGATGATTTCTTATGGGGGAAAAAGAGGGACCTGTAAATGGAGACCTTGGAGATGGATGATGTGGTTAACAGTCCCATGTTGCCCCAAAACATGCAGCCTGGATGGTGAAATCTCCTTGTAGCAGAACCTACTGCGGCGTCCCTTTCTGCTCGCCACTCCTGAGTGTTTTGCTGCGGTCACCAGGAGGCACGCAGTGCCTATTCTTTTGTTTCCCTCTACTGACAGCTGCCTCAGAACTGAGATTGTATTAGCATTTCAAGCAAGAGGAAAGTAGAAAAAGTGATTTTTCAATAGCTGTATAATGAGCTTTATAGGTAAGAAACCTTCATTTGTTTGGAGGAGTATCCCCTCCGTATTTTGACTCATGGGATATTAGCAAGCTGTGTTCCATCCTAGAAGACACGATGTAGATTCCCAATGGAGCGTGGGTTGAAATGCTGTCTTGCCATCAAACTCAGATTCTCAACTTTGTATCATTGTTGTTATATGCAACTGTGCACATACTTGGGCCCCTATGAGGGGGCAAGAGCTTTTAGTGTGGCATTTCTTAGCTTCTGAAGTAATTGTGCAACTGTAATATGATTCTCATGGGCATTTTCATTATATTAGAGATGCTCAGAAATTACATGTTGGCTGCAGGGATCTTAACTGTGATTGAGTTGAGCCTCTGCTACCATTTAGAATTGGATTATACACAACCCCTCTTCCAGCTGACTTCACTTTCCTATGTAGCCCATGGTTTTATTCTTGCTGTTCTTTCTGGGAGGCTAGTCCAGAACCTGGCAGATCCTTATAAAGCACATTTCTTTTCCCACCCACTGTGAAATCATTTTTGTTTGTTCTTGTGTTGACGTTGTTTATCTCAAATACTTTTAACTGCTTATGCTGTAATATTTAATTACACAACTGCTTGTCATTGTGTCTGAAGCCATTACCTAATCCAGCGCACAGAGAGGTATTCTCTGTGCCAGTGTCAGTCAGGGTTCAGGGATGAAAGGAGCCACTTTTCTCATTTGGTGCAGATACCAGAAGAGGCCTGAGGGTAAAAGAGGTTGGCTCACAGTTGTGCCGTGGACAACTGGGTTCTAGCCTGCTGGAGCCTGCCTGTCTCGGAATCCTTTGTAACCAGCAACAAGCTTTTTGGAAAGCTTGTATTCTTGAAATGTATTTTTGAAAAGCTTTAGATACACTTAAAATGCCAAATTATTATGAAAAACAGTGTTTCAGAACTGAGTGACTTCAGCTTTTGTAACTCATCTCACAGGGACGCTGTGAAGGTAAATTGCTCTAACGATTCTGTCACCATAATGAATCCTACATTTCCACATGAGGATACTACTAATTGTTTTCAGAGAATTTGGCTGTTGCACAGTAGGGTTGGCCCAGACAAGTGCAAGACAATTAAGTACAAGTTGTCTTGTGAGCTAAGTGAAGCAGAGGTCCCAGTGTTAATCAAAGCATAACGCTGGAAACAGTCAAACATAAGCCCCAAGGGAGGGGGTTTCTTCTGCCCTTTTTTCTTCTGCCCTTTTTTCTTCTGCCCTTTTTTCTTCTGCCCTTTTTTCTTCTGCCCTTTTTTCTTCTGCCCTTTTTTCTTCTGCCCTTTTTTCTTCTGCCCTTTTTTCTTCTGCCCTTTTTTCTTCTGCCCTTTTTTCTTCTGCCCTTTTTTCTTCTGCCCTTTTTTCTTCTGCCCTTTTTTCTTCTGCCCTTTTTTCTTCTGCCCTTTTTTCTTCTGCCCTTTTTTCTTCTGCCCTTTTTTCTTCTGCCCTTTTTTCTTCTGCCCTTTTTTCTTCTGCCCTTTTTTCTTCTGCCCTTTTTTCTTCTGCCCTTTTTTCTTCTGCCCTTTTTTCTTCTGCCCTTTTTTCTTCTGCCCTTTTTTCTTCTGCCCTTTTTTCTTCTGCCCTTTTTTCTTCTGCCCTTTTTTCTTCTGCCCTTTTTTCTTCTGCCCTTTTTTCTTCTGCCCTTTTTTCTTCTGCCCTTTTTTCTTCTGCCCTTTTTTCTTCTGCCCTTTTTTCTTCTGCCCTTTTTTCTTCTGCCCTTTTTTCTTCTGCCCTTTTTTCTTCTGCCCTTTTTCCTTTCCTTTTTTCCCTTTTATTTGCCTTTGTTTTTTTCTTTCTTCAAAACCTTTTATTTGGCTAAAATGAAATTTTCAGAAGAATATCACAGGCAAGTTCAGCTTGATGAGCTGTCATAAATCGGAATGGCTGCCATCTCAACATGTGTGAGCTGCTGTAGAGCATAAACCTTCTGTTGCACTAACTTAATGTTTCCATCCCCCTAGGTCAGTTGCAACTACGAGCCTCACCTGCGAGGAAATGTCTATGTCCAATATCAGTCGTAAGTACTCACAGTCTTACTGTAGTTCAGAACTAAACTCCAAATTCCAGTAATGAACGCTGTTTGTATAATTCAAGTGATTCATTCTCATACTGTAGCGGGAGCCTAGAATTGGTGAGTAACATCTTAAATGATTGTATGATGAGACTGCTATGTGCGATTTTTACTTTTTAAAGGGAGAAGGACTGTCAGGCAGCTCTTGCTCTATTCAGTGGACGATGGTATGCAGGTCGACAGCTTCATTGTGAATTTTGTCCTGTGACAAGATGGAAAACTGCTATATGTGGTGAGTCACATCAACACTTGGAAAGGAGAATGTGTTTTATTGAAAAGAGTACTTATGGAAGTGAAAAAGAGGGAATTAGCCTGTAGCTTTCAGATCTGCCTGACATTGCAGTGTATTTCTGTTTGGAAGACATGAATGCTAACTTGCTTGTGTAGATTTAGGAAAGAAAGGGAATATTCATATCACGTCACATAAGCGTGTGAACCATTTCAGTGGATTTACCTTGGACTGGAAAAGAAAGTTTGCATCCCAGCTTTGGAAATGATAATCTTAAGGGGAACCTACAGGAAGTACTATTTTATCTGTTTAAAAAGCAACAGCAGTTTCTGAACCATCAACAGTTCTTAGCAGTAACTATCCCATTTTACTTATCTATATTTACATTCTTAGATTAAGGTAGTAAAATTATTTATGAAAATTGTTTTAAGTTAAAACCTTCATAACTCTTAGAAAGTTAATTACAAGAAAAGTGCATAGTGAAAAATACTCTTGCATGAATTATATTGGTAGGTGGTCAGATGCATGTTTTTCTGTTTAAAGAAGCAAAATTCAGTTTATTAAGGTTCTGTCCAGTAGGTACATAATAAAGAAAGATTTAACAGGTCTGGTTCATAAAAAAGCAAACCCTAATCTGTTGCAGGCTTATTTGAAAGGCAGAAGTGTCCAAGAGGGAAACACTGCAACTTTCTTCATGTATTCAAAAATCCAAACAATGAGTTTTGGGAGGCCAATAGAGACATACGTATTTCTCCTGAACGGACTAATCAGTTATCTAAAAACTCTGAAAGGAGAAACAGATCGAGCCATCGTGATGACTATTACAGCCGGTCAAGGAGAAGGGGCAGCCCAAGCTCAGATCATTCTTACCGGAGAAACGGAGAATCGGAGAGAAAAAAGAACCGCCGCAAAAACAAGAGAAGGCGCCGATCTGGCAGGTCAAGAAGTCGAGACAGGAGGAGGTCTCGCAGCAAGGGGAGGAAGAGGAGAGGCCGCAGTCGCAGCAGAAGTCATAGTCGAACACGCAGTAGGAGCAGAAGTCGGAGTTCCTCTCGATCCAGGAGCAGGGGTAAAAAGAGATCAAGCAGCAGAGGAAAAAATAGTGAAACTCCCAAAACAAAGTGAGAATTACTTTTAGAAGTTGCTAATTGATCAAACATAAAGCTGACAAAGAAATCCTTCCAGTAGGGCACCAGATATTTGAGTTTCAAATAAAGAGTTCTTGCACATTACAGTGTTTCTTCCTAATAAAGGAACCTAGTTTATTGTGTGCTAAGCTTCAGAAAACTGAAAGTTTAAGCCCTATATAAGGTGTGAATGTCAAGTACTCTAGCTACTCTGTCCCTCTGAACTGCTGCAACATCTGGATGCATACTGAGTACAAATAGAAAGAGAAGTAAAGCTTATTTGGTATATGCTTATTTCTGTGTTACGTGTGTGTTAAGTGTTTACTGTCCCTGTAAAGGAGTTAGTACAGAACAGCCAGCGTGCTGTAAACTCACACCACAGCATACTGCAAACTGAAGTCTGTGTAGAAGACTGCTGTTTATATTTTCCGTCTGTTTATGGGAAATCTCTTTCTAGTCAAAGTAAATATAATCATGTTATGAGTTGGAGAAAAGGGATCTAAAAGACATCACTGTGTGATTGTACAATACTTGCCCAGTAGGAGCTTTGTGGTCATAAGTGTTGGATTTTTCTCTTTCCCCTGACTGAGCTGCTGAGCTAATTGCTTGTAGGGACTGCAGTAGACTAAAACCAAGTAAGAAGTACACAGAAAAACAATCAATTTATTCAGTACCTTAATCCCCAAGTAAGATGGAGACCATGCACTTGTAATCCTTGAGGGAGGATAGAAAATACTTTGCATACCTCTTGGTTGCATACCATTTGTAGTTGAAAACAACCTTCCTAACCTGTGATGGAGTGGTGGAAAAGTGTACATCTGGTAACTGTACACATGTACGTAGCTGCGAAGGCTCAAGATGGTTGCAGAGTGGCTAAAGAAACTGAAGGTTTTGTACCTGAAACAATACTTTGGTTTTTTTGGAGGACTTGACTTAAAGCCTTTTTAGGCTTATTTTACAAACAGTTTAAGGCACCCTACTGCCTAGCTTCCCTATGGTCAAGGTGGAGAGCAGGGTACATAAAAATGAAGTTATCGGGACAAAATTTTTTGAAATGAAAGTTATATTAGCAAAGTACCTGCAATTAGATAAATCCTTACAAATATTTCTTCACTTTCAAATGGAAGATTTGTGCTGTTAGATGGACTGTACTTCACACCACTTAACTTCAGGTATTTAACTTGGGCGCTTAGGTGTCCTTAGGCGCTTGGAGAGAGCAGTTTGTGGCACTGCCGGTATCTGCAGAGATACCTCCCTCCCTTAAACCTCTCCAAAGAACTTGTGCTCCTGCCTAAGTTAGAAGCCTAAAATAGATGTGAAGTGCTCCCAAATAGATGACTCCAACATTATAACATAAAGTCCCGTAGAAAATCTGGATACCCAAACTTCAAGATAGTATTCCTCACAGCAAGAACGTTTTCCCCCCAGGATAGTTAAGAGTGAACAAACATTGCTTCTGGATATACTATATATATTTTTGCTTTTCTAAATGCATACTGCACCTAGCATGCTGATTATACATTTTTCCTTCTTTCATGTGTAACTGTTGTCCAATATGGAGTAATACAACAAAAGTGCTATATGTTGATGTTCAGTTCAAACCCAACTTTCACTATATATTGTCATTAACTGTAGGCAGAATTGTAGCTTAGTTAATTTGATTAAATGTTTTAGTTATCAACAGATGTAGGAATTGTAATTTAATAGCATAACTTTTGAAATAATAACTTTTTTTGAAAGGCATCTTTCAAAGGATAGACAGCACTTAAGTTTTAAATTGTATTTGAGGAAGTTGTGACCACCGTTTTCTCATAATGTATCATTTTCTGACTAGACCTTACAGACACATTTCCCCCCGAGGTTTCTATTTTTTCATAGATGCTCTTGTGCCTAGTTGAGTCACTTGCGCAGAATGTGGCAAACCCTGGTTCAGTTCCCCGCAGAGCAGAACTGAACTGGCATCTTCTACTTGCTGAGAGGCGCCACCATAGGCCCGTGGCATCTTCCTTTCGCTGGTACTGCCTCACCTCTACCAACTTGCGCTGGTCAGCCTGCCCACTGGCTGAGGCTCTGGGGTGGAAGAGTTGGCTTATGCCACCTCTAGTATGGCGGTAGGCTATCGCTGAGCATTATATCTGAGCAAAAATCAATCACCGAGCTCAGGCAGAAGTGGTGGGAAGGGGTGGTGGGAACCTGTGACTGGTCGGGTGAAATAAGCAAAGTAGGCTGCTGTGGGATTAGAAACCCAAGTGCTAACTGAGACCCATGTGAGAATTCCACAGGTAATTAGGCTCCTTGTCCCCACGGTTTTGTAATGGGATCTGGGAAGCTGAGCTGCTGTATTTTTTTTTAAAAAAAAGTTCTTGTAATTAAAAAGGACTTGCTCAGAGATGCATGTAAAAATTTAAATATACTTTATTTCTGCTACTATAATGGCTGAAGCTTCAGCTTTTCTTCTTGAGGTCTGGACCCAAATTTACTGGCCGTACCTGTGCAGTGTAGGACTGGCAGCCGTGATTGATCGTTGTTCACTTTCACATGCAGTCTGTTCATTACACAGAAATTGAGTGCTGTAGCTCTGACATTTAGTTTGCATTTCTTAGCATGAAACCTGGAATTCAACCAGCTTTCTAACTTCAGAGTTCATATCTTTAAGTATTGTTTCCCTACTTCATAATCTTAAGTAGTGTTATATGCATGGTTTTGTGTTTCCTTATTAGCCGAGTGAGCTATTGATTCAGAAGAGACAAAGAGACTAGAAGTTCTTAAATGTTAAGCTTAATTATTTTTTTTCCAAAGGGGACAAGCCCCAGAAGAACACAGAAAGGATTTAAATTTGCAAGGAAGAGCTTGTTCTCACTGCCTTTTATTCTGCGTATTCCACAGAGAAGGACCTTATAAAGTGAATTAATATTGGACAAGTTTGGGTTTGGTCTGGTACAGTGGCTTTCAAAATTCTTTTTTTTTCAGTCAGTTGTGAATTCTGCAAGGATCACTGAGGTGCTTTAGGGGGATGGTGAAGGCAGGCATTTACAGAGAGCAGCAAGACGCTGGCTAGGGCAGCAGTGTTGATGCCCCTGGGGGGGCCAGCCAGGCAGCCGTTTCGCAGTCAGGCTGGGGAGCAGGATCTGCTCCCACCCTTCTCCTGTGGGAGGCGGAACACAGCCATGCTGGGAAGTAAGATCCAATTTTTCCTGCGGCAGACAGGGAATAATGACGGCATGATGGGAACTTCTGTGAGCGCAGGCAGTTTTACTGCCCAGCAGCGTTTAGGCAGCTGGGAAGCGGGCTTGCCCCCTGGCAGCGGCATGCCCTCAAGGGCTGGCTGGTGGCCGCTTCCATGTGATGGCCCTTTCTGCCTGTCTGGAATAACCGACCGCCATCAGGGGCATGAGGAGGGATGGCACCTGTCTGCACGCTGGAGGCTTTCATTTGTTACGGAGAGGGAACGAGCCTTCCCTCTCCAGCCCTGCCCTTGCTTATAGGGCAGGGGCTCTGAAATGCAGCCCAAGGGACTTCCCAGCGTCATGTCCTTGGATGACGGCACATCCTTCTCAGATTCGGTTTTGCATTACCACATTCAGTGTATCGGAACTTGCCCTGAAGTTTATCAGTCACACTCCTATGCATTAAATAACATTTTTTCCAAAGAAATGCAAGAGCCTGCTTAAAGATGCTATTGCTTCCTGTCCCGGATCAGCACTTCTTACAAAACATGAAAGTCTATGGTAGCTTACAAACTTAAAAGCTTAATTTACTTTCTTACATCATCTAAAGAGTGCAGCTGATTTTGCTTGCACTCTAAGTTTGTTGTAATTAAAATAAACCCCTAGTATTCCACATACCCTTCTACTCAGCACTGATACATCAGCTGAATTCAATCTCTTATCTCTGATTTTTTTTTTTTTAAAAAAGAGGTAACAGTGACAAGTTGCACTTCATTGAACAATGAGACTGATTACAAAGCAAGCCATACGAGCATCACTCATGGCACATGGCAACTTAACAAAGGCAGCCACAGGGCCACCATCATATTGGCATTGACTCAAAGGGAACAGCAGATGTTTAGGAAAGCCTCTGAAAGACTAAGATTCAGTGACGAAGTTGAAGACACTCAGGTCAACAATCACTTGCCTAAACAATCCAGAAATTCTAATCGATTCTTTAGCCCCACCCCCACCCCCTTTCCAAGAAGACAGGAAATTTAAGAAACAAAACTTTATTTCATATTAGATTTAAGAAATGCCCTAAGTCGCCAAGTTTTCCCCATGCTTTGGCTGATAACATCAACCAGTTCAGTTCTTTTAGAAAGCTGAAGAACAGATTAATGGGAGAAATTTTTGGTTGAGACTAGGAGTGTGAATGTTGCATTGACTCGCTCATAATTCCATTTAAGGAACTGATTATTGAGTTTGTGTTATCCAGAACCCTCTCTCAATCAACATGTGGTTTAATTTTCAAGTGAAGGGGCACTACCACATCAATTTAACATCCATTTTAATAAATTTCATGTTTAATATGGTAAGCCTTCCAAAAACTTGCTAATTTATTGCTTTCTGTACAATTTAAATGGCTGTAAATAACTAATCTTGGACACAGTATACTCACACATTTTTTTAATAAAGTGCTCAAGAACAGGTTAAGCACTGTAATAAAATTTCCCTTTTTTTTAAGCTAGCACTGAGTAGCCTCTTCTTTCCTCTGCAAAAAAAACAGAATTACATATAAACACAAAGCAATGGTGTAAAAATGCACATTTATTACAACGAAACCAATGTGACAGACAGAGGTCAAACTGTTTATGTGTCACAATCACAAGAAAGCTTACTCCAGCCAAGCACATACAAGTGACAGTGTAAACTTTAAAAACATGTTTAATACATAGAAAATTGCTTCGGGTTTGACTTAAGGTAATTTTACTTCAGTCCCACACACAGGGTCGTTCTGCTACTGCTTCAACCTCACCTACCCCTGCACGCTGGGGACGTGCACACCACTGCTTTTCCCTGCCCTGGGTTAAAAACTGTCTCTGTTAATCGGAATACACTTAAATCCCAGAAAGGACGCAAGTAGCCAAATTCTACCTCCATGAACTCACCCCTGCCCCGGCTGGCCCTTCTGTTGCCACAGGCGTTTACACTGGGATCTGGATCCGGGGACTTGCAGGGGGCCAACGCCAATCCTTCCCCCGTGGGTTCAATGCAGTCCAGACGGTGTGGAGCCCACGGCCTCGCTCTCCAGATGGCTGCGCCAATGCTGATGCCGGCAGCGCACGACAGCTTCCAGCAGCAACGCCAAAGCAGAGTTTTCTGAAAACATGGCGCTACCTACTCAAGGGAACCAGCCAAAGCGTTGACTCCTGGAGTGAAGTTCCTGGGGCGGGAGGAGACCCTGCGGGGACACGGCAGAACTTGGCTACTCCAAAGCGCGGCACTGCCGCCTCGAAACTCAAAAGCATACACAAATCGAATTTCCTCAAGTGAAACAGGCTTAGTTTATAATGACTGCAAGTCTGCTACAAGTGTCAAAATATTACTCGGTATCACTTTACACGATTTGCGGTGAATCTAGTATACAAATCTAATATTTAAAAGCGCTCACTGCAAATTAGTTGGTTAAACTGTACATCACGCAGGAGTCTCATGAGGGGTGTGTCACATGTGTAACTCAAGAAAAGGAGTTAAAATGACACTGACACTGTGGGGGGGTTGTTTTTTAAAGGTACCTATACACCGATTAAAGCATAACTATAAAACACCAATAAATACAAATTAATTCATAGATCTTGAAAGAAAATAATAAAAACTCCCTTTTGTAAAGCTTCTTTTTTCCCCCCATCTTCAAAAGTATCCAATTTTCATTATGCACCTCTCTATACAGTCAGAAAGCCTACCTCCTTTTCTTGTGTTTATGTTAAGAGTAAGCTAATATCAGATCTAAAAACAGTTTCCTTATTTGGAATGATAATTTTTTTTTATTTTTCACTACACGCATTCCCTTTTTAGTATAGTAACTTGCACAGTTTTGCTCAAGGTAGCTACATTTAAATACACCTTCATTTCTAGTGAATTCATCAGTTTGCAGTTTTCTTGCAAAAAGCAATATCACCTTAACAGTTTTTACCAGTTTGATATGCAGATCCTAACAGGATTCTTTGGTATAATGACAAATTCAGTAGTAAACAGGTATTCCCAATCTTTATGCATCAACCGAAATAAGCAGAATTATCACAACTGTTGACTAAAATGTAGATGAACAAAAGTCTTTGGTTGCATAAACACAATTTCTACACCGTAACGTTTTATATTTGGAGTTGTCCATGTAGTTTCTTTTCATTTAGATATACTATGTCATAATGATATTTATTTCCTGAAGTTAAGTTTGCTTATAAAAAACAGTACACTTATTGAAGTCAAATGCAATCTTCCTATAAATGCGGTGAAGGGAGACACTGAGTCAATCGATATCCAATTCCCTTTCATTTATGATTTTTGGACTTTAGTTTCTTGCTCCTTTTTCAAAAGAGTATTTTTCTTGTAGGCCTGAATGAAGCAGCTTAGCAAAACAGTAATACTGACAAACAGCATCTTACACCATTAGCTAAACATGACAATGAAGGCAGTGAACATTTACAGTATGAAACACTGAGATGTCATCAGCTGACGTGAAGACTTATGTCAATCCAATTTCTTCAAGTACACTACGTGGGGTCTCTGCTTCCTACGGAGGGAAAAGTTGAGATAGTGGTAAATGGACCCTGTGCTTCTACTGAACAGTACCACACATGAGTTAGTACTGAAGATGCTTAATTAAAAAAAAGAAAAGCTGAAAGACATGAAAATAAAAAAGTAATGCAGTTTGCAAACGCAGTATTAGCTGCACTTCTCAAAGCGCTGTTAATTAGATTGTCATGGTTCACAGGAATAGCTGGTAGATTTTATTGCCCTTAAGCGCAATAAAAATAAAGCAATTCAGATGTACCAGCAGGGAACAAATCACAACCCAGTAACAGAGATATGCATTGGGGAGGGATGGGGAATTATCTCGCAATGGAGTCAGTGATTTTTTTATGGTGAAGTGTTTCATGGGTCTCAAAAATCTGTTAGGGAAGAATGAATAAATGGATGAATGAAATGACTGACACAACTAAGAAACAGTATCCCTTAAGCTCTTCATAAAGAGCCTCGATTTTTTTCACCAGTCTCATGCCTAGTTCATAAAACCAGGTCAAGGTACCGTCGTACACCTGGTGTCAATAAATTGACTCCTATAAAAGTGAAGGAATTGCTAAGATTGGAATTATATTATTCCACACCAGGCATAAAGTTTTACGTTAATTTTAACCTTAAAAAGTTTTGTTTAGATTCAGAGCAAGTTGTTTAATACAAAATTCCAAAGGGTCATCATCAGTTTTGTATTCATTATTCCTACAGCATCTGAAAAGAAACAGTAGTTTAGTTAGAAACATTAGGCTGTCCTTTTCCATAATTATTAACATCACAGTAAATAAAAAGGGATACTGTGTCTTTATGGAAACATAAACCTGTTTTAGTATCCAGAGTATGAATAAACTTACTTTAGCATCCTAAAACAAGACATGTCATGAAGCAGAAAAAAAAGCAGATAATAGTTAAGGCAGCAAACAAATTATTTTTCAACTACTAAGTATTTATTTAAAAAAATGCCAGTAAAATACATAATTAACTGCCTTACATCTTGCAAATAACACCAGAACATTGTCTCTATCAACCTTGACTATGGAGCACAAAATGATCAAGGTTACAGTCCTCATTCAGTTCATGTATAAGGTGATTTATTATTGAAGGAGTAAGCTATAATATTTTAATAGCAACTTCATTTGAAAGTAAGTCAGGGGCCTGAAACAGGCCACCTCTGAGCACTTTCAAGACGGCTTCCAAAATCCAGCAGCAAATAAGAAATTGCAAGAAAAAGGCAAGTTAAACCTGGAAACAGGACAGTCAGTGTATTAAAGATATAGAGGGTTTTTTTTCTCCCTGATGCAATATTTAGGTATTTTTTGGAACTGCAGTGACCTCAATAAAGCCAGACAGGTCGAGAGGATTAAAGATTTGCATGTGTATTTTAACCCAAATCCCCCAAAAGGAGACACTGATTGAAGAAAAGGCTATGTAGCATTTTTCATATAACCTGATTGTATTGCCAGATTACTTTGTTGCATTAATTTTAGAGGACATGCGTCTCCCCTATACACCAACTTAAAGCACTTTTACTCAAAGAAATCCTACATTCTTAACTAGAGCAACAGAACTCAGAGTATTCTAAGAGAATATAACTTCTCAAGCATTTCAGTGTCTTGAAACTATTTGTAATAAAACAACTTTTCACAGTTTAAAATTGATTAGACAGCAATGGACACTTACAGTTACTCAGTGGTGAAACAGGATATTTACTAAATTACCTGAAAAAAAAGTTCCTCAATAGCTATGAAGAAATACAGTGCACTGCTGCTACTATCTTTAGAGCAGTTTAGTATTGTTGCCTCCACTGTCTTTCAAAGTTGTCAGTAATTTTCAACAGGCATATTCTTAAATAAAGATTCAATTTCTTCAAGTAAATCAAGGTCACTGGCTAACAATGAATTTAAAGCAATGTATTTCAAGGTCACTGGCTACTTGTCCAGATACCTCACAGTAAAACTCAGTAAGATTTAAATTTTTTCATACTACAGCAGTAACCTCAAGGCAGACATGCCTTCCTATGTGCACATCAGCAATATAAACTCAAAAGGAACACCTAAAGACTAATGCGTTTTGCTAGAGGAATAATTTCATCAATTAGGACTTTTAAGAAACAAATAGAATTATATTATGTTTTGTTCACATTATTTGTTTTAGGAAGTGTCAAACATTTTATCCAATTGTTATGGAAAACATTCTGCAGTATTATACACTACCTGCAGCTCAGAATCACCCAAGGCAAACAATGCAAATTTGAAATATATCAGAACACAGATGAGGAAAAAAAGTCATTCACATGAGACAAAAGTGCATGCAATACTTTATTTGAAACATGCCAGGAAAGCTAATTCATTACCTAGTCATTTAGAAGCAAGCAGCTGTATACAGATAACAAGAAAAACAGCATCTCATTACAGCTCAATGCACAGCATTTTAAGCCAACAGGCATCAAATAATGCAGGCTAAAGCAGCATTAACCAGACATTCAAACACATTGTTAATGTCTTACAGAAAAAAGCCAAACTTGGAAATGGAAAACCACTCCTATGGTCTTGCTTTCTAAGATTTCAGAATGCTGCAAGTCCAATCCAAATCTTTTTTCTAATCCTCTAAATCTCTCATTTTTATGTCAGTTTAACATTTGATCGGTAGTGCATTACCACATATAGTACGTGGAACTAGCTGTTTGTGGTTAATCTCAGTAACAACCTCCTTGCTAATTACATTTAAACTATTTTCAAAACCAGCATTGATTTTAGGTTACAAATTATTCTCTTCTACTAGGCAAACAGAGGATGCAATACATGCACTCTCACTCTGCCCACGCTTTATTTGAAAGGTACTTATCATATTCATCCTCGTGGCAGTTCTCTGATACACAAGGTAGTCTGCACTTAAAACTGGAAATGCCAATTGAAGGAGACATATTTCAAGTACACTGTTAATGGACTTTAAAAAAAAAAATCTTTACAACACTAACCACTTGTAAAGCAATGAACTTGTTCTCTCCTTCAGTAGCAGCAATTGTTCAACTATTCACAAGAGTGTTTTGAACATTTAAATACAAATGTAACTTCAGATTTAAGTAAGTGATTCTCTTTGCCCTCATCAATTCTGCCTTCCTCCTCTTTGTAAGGTAAGCCACCCTATTGTGCCAATCTCAGAAAAGAATACTGGTATGTGCATCTTTAATTAAGATGCATGGTCTGTGTAGAATTGTGTGTAACATCATTTAATACTTGTGGGTGTGCACATTTCGCATACTACTACTCCTTCACTAGTATCTCTGTAAATATTAACTCAATCTACAGGCTTTTAGTGTATGTTTAAATACCACCACAACTTTGAAAGATAAACACAGGTCAAGTAATGTTACAGTATAGGTGTTGCAGTATATAGATGTTCAGCTCAGAAAATTCTACAGAACTTTTAAGCATAAGACTTCAAGCTTACACACAATAAAAACATTAAACCATATGCCAACAAGCACAAGTTTTGTTGAAATGAAACACGTGAAGACACAACACTATAAAACAAAGGGGAAGAGGAAAGTACAACAGCAGAGAATGGTTGTGGTATTCTATTAGATTCAAGATGACTGGATTCACCAAGCTGATGGTAATGTTCTGTCATGAGTAAGTCACAGGTCTATCTCCTCTGAAATTCTGCATGCATGATGAATGAAGCCATTTAGTACACTGGGACATTAAAGTATTCATGACGTGGCTACAAAAGAAATGTACATATTCTTATACATAATAGAAAGGTGGACAGATATGCAAGAAAACAAAAAGACTATCTCACTATTGTATCTCTGACATGACAAGAATATTTGATACAGAAATACAATATTGTATTTTTCACTAATCTAGACCTCCAGTGTGGGGTGGGGGGTAGGCAGGGAGAACCATCATTTACCCGCCCCTTACACTTGCATGCTGGGTCCAACAACATACAGGGTAACTTCACATCATAATTACTGTATTATGTAAGCTTACAGTTTCCTCTCAGCCAAAAAATATTTGAAGCTGAGATACTGCTCCAGAGATGGACCACCCTATATATTTGCTCCATTCTAGCCTCTTCGGTAGACATTGACTATTGGCTACCATCAGAGACAGGGCACTGGGCTAAGTGAACTTTTGCCATCACCTACCATATCTGCTCTGATAAACACACATTGGAAGGAGGCCTCCAGAACACAGCACCACGCCAGGGTAGTACAGCAGTGGCACTACTTGCAAAAAGAATATTTCTGTCAAAGAGTGCCTGTTCAAAAAATTGTAGGTATCTGAGACACCTCTCATGGCAGGCAGCTTTCTTTGCTTTTGAATTATGCTGCTAAACTTAATAGTCTTATATTATTAGCATGAACATTAGTATACAATTTTTTGAAAGATTAGTTAGAAAGCAAGAAATACTTTTTTTTTTTTTTAATTAAAATTTGTGACCTTAAGACAGATGAGGACATTTTTAATGGAGTAATAGCATTTCAGGTGTTATCAGACCCATGTATACCCATTACACATCTTCTGGGAGGAAAACAAGAAAAAAGGCACAAAACACAACTCTCTGCGTATCAGTTACCATCTTTCGTCATGTACCAATTAAAATCTTCAATCCATTTTAGTATCCCAACCCCCAGAATTATAGAATTCTTATAACAGAACTGAGAAAGTTCCCATGACTTCCAAACCTAGGAATTTTCTCTGTGCCAGCTCAGTTTATTCACACGTTCAAGCTTGTATATTTTAAATTTCTAATCTCCAATTACAAAAAAGCACAACAAAAATATTCTAGAAGCTTTACAGGATTTATACTGCTTTTCAGTATCAGTACTCTAAACATTATTCCATAGTAGTTAAAATTATTCTGAATAAGCCAACTACAAATCCAGTAGTTCTCAAAACAGCAGCACCTATAGCTCAGTGACAGCTGCAAATAAGTTGTATGAAGTCTGCTGTGATTTTGGTAGAACTCAATTTGGTATATAATAGTGAATTACAAATGTGAACTCTTAAAACCTCTCTTACTGCTTAAGTGTCAGTCTACATTAAAAACAAAATGCTGAGGCATATTCCTAACTGGAAAAGGAATTGCATGATGGTAGTATACAGTTCTAGCCTCAAAGAGTAGGAGCTTTGACTAAAATGAAAATACTAACTCTAGAACTGCTGGAGACAGTTCTCCAGTTCTTCAAAGACAAAAAAATTCCCAGAGAGGTACTTAAGGAAAACTTCTGCTTTACTTACACTACTAGCAAGGTATAGATACAGGAAGACAACTGAAAAACAGGCATATTGTCACAATCTCAAATGCCCAGTTTTTACAGTTTCATATTTTCAGTTTTTACTTGGAACATACATGCACACATGTAACTGTGATTCTCCTCCTCCTTGAAAAAAAAAAATCCAACTTATATCTTCCAGTGTTTCACCCTTGGAAACCTGGAGCCATCAAAGTTGGTGTCTTCACTGAAATGCCTGTCAAATCTCATAACAGATTTCTCCTAAATTTAACAATAGCTCTTCTGGACAGAAAGAAGAAGAATGAGAGCAGCTCATTTTCTAGCACTCTTATGAGGTTGATTACCATTCATTGTTATGTTCAGAGATTATCCCAGGCTGCACACATTCTTTAGCACACTCTTTGGCCTGGAAGCGTTGACCATGTTCCCTTTTACACAACTGAACAAATGAATGAACAAATAAGGGCATGGAAGCGTTCATTTCATGTTTATCCACTTTTCACCTTTCAGTACTTTCCAAACTTCTACTCTCCCTCACACCCCTGGGGTATTCCCCACCCTGTTCATATTTTCAATAGTTTATAATTTGAGGAATTAACTGTCTTTGATGTGAAAATCCTGGTACACAAAATTAGATGATTGACTCAAATGACTGTTATGGGATTAGTGTCTCATCTTAACAAAAATTTATTATCTACTGATAAAGCAAGATAGATTGTCAGATAACAATAGGAAGAGAAGTGTTTATTTCGCTCCTGGAGGCTTTTTAGCTTACAGAACATGCAAACACCACCTGCACCTAGACTAGCAATAAACTGACATTGTAGAGGTGAACCTAAAAGATTAAATGGAAGAAAACAGTAACTGAGATAATGAAGCGATAACAGCAATATTACGAGATGGAAAACGCTGCAGTTTCAGTGAGACCTCTGTACCCCACTGAGGACATCCGAGACCTTCACGCACAGAGGGTCTGGCACTGTAGGCAGCCTGACAAACAACAGAAAGGAAAATGAAGTTTTGACAAATTATTTGCTACCACAGAACTATAGTATCTCACAAGCTCCAACTATGATTTGTTATATTTTTTACTGTGTTCCCTGCCACACTGTCTCCAGAGCAGTTAGCTTCCTGGCATGAATACCAGAAAAGACAATCTGGGGGAAAGGACAGATGTCAACTTCTACAACCAGTATCTAGACTACTCCGCCTGCTTTCTGTGGGAGTCTGCAGACATCACACAACACCTGAGCCTGTGAAGCATGTCCTTAAGGTAGCTAGCTATCTGGATCTAATGGGTTTATAAATGAGTTGATCTAGCAGCTAGGGAAGAGGCAGTGATATCCTCACAGCACAATACAATGGCAAACTAACATGAAATACTAATTCTGAAAAATCATCGCTTACTTTAAAAATTTGATGTAAATTGTTTATCTGACTTTAAAACATAAATCTTAGATCCTAGTTTTGCCAAAGCAGCAACAGCTCTACAATGCAAGCTGCACACTGCAATTCCACAATGTTTTTTAAAGTTACTAGAATAAATCTTTTTCAAACTGATGTCTGTGTTTACAACTCATTTTAAAAAGCTAAAATACTCTCTGAAATTTTCAGCCTGAGTCATTAGAGACTTTTAAATTAGAAAAATGGTAGAGTTGATTTGAGTCAACAAAACTATTTAGCTAGCCCAACCCAACTGACATTTTTCTGAGCCAAGTTTGTCGTGACCCCACTTAATTAAAAATCATAATCAAACTAAAATTAGAAGGGACCTCATTTAATCTGGTCCCCTAAACAGCATACCTGTAACATTCCTGAGAGATGTTTAATCTGTTAAAGGCATCCAGTGATGGAAACTTTTAATGTCCCCCAGGCAATCTACTTAAATGCTTCATTATCACCACTGGAAAATTTGCCTAACATCTACTTTGAAATTATTTTCTTGCTGCAATTTAAGCCATTTTATGTCTGTAGTGGACAAGAAAACAGTCTATTATCTCAGGCAAGAGAGAGACAAGAAATTATTTATGCCTACACCAAACTGACTTAAATTCAGTGTTTTGCAGTCCTGCCATTTTACTGGCAACATCACACAGCAGTGATATAGACTTCATGAATACTTGGCATGCCTTCTTTTTTCAGGGAAAGTTTGCTTAGGTTTTTGTTTTGACTTCTTTCCCATCAAAACCAGCACGAAGTCTATGACAGCAAGCCCTGTTAAACTGCAGGCAAAAATTACAACTGTGACCTTTTGATAAAGGCTTGGCTTTTTTTCCCCCAGCATGTAAACAAACCTGAAGCTAGAACAACAGACAAGATACGGGACCATGCAGTGCACAGCAGTTTGTTCTAGAGAAACAGGCCAATGGGAAAGGAGAGACAAGGGATGAGGGTTTCTGTTTAAAAACATGAGGTTCTTATAGTAGGAAGCGATTATATTTAACAAGCACTTCTTTAGCAATACTTCAGAAGTAATTACTTTTACGCTCTACTTCCAAATCTTTATTAGGAAATATTTCTAATGAAAGGCTGCTTTTAGGAAATTGCTGCTGTTCACTTGCGTTTTCAGGGATTTCAAAATAGTAGAGTATCAGTTTCCCAATCTTTGGTTAGCTAACTATTCAGAAACTCAAATTACATGGGTATTGGGAAAATTCTACTTCACTTTCAAAGGACAGCAAAGTGTTTTGTCAGAGAACCTAAAAACACCCATGTGGTCTTGAACATGTTCAAAGACAAGTACTAACTATGATGCTGAACAATCCTCCATCAATGCCAACTCCAAGTCAAGATCTTGTCTGCAGAATCCCATACAGAGAGGACAAAAGAGATTCAACTGGAGTCTGCAACAGCAACAGTCATGCAAGTGTTATTCAGCAAAACATTCTAGCATATGCACACACTTCAGCTCTAAAACATTACCTCAACAGAGCAGAGCAGAAGGATATGACATAAAATCAGCAGTGACCTGCCTGCCTCCCTCTCAAAAGCAGAAGTAAAAATATCAGTGGAAACTTCACGTACTGTAACTGGATAACAATGGGTGATTTCTGCTTCTTAGTTGCTATTCTGATCTGCTGGATCAGAGGTGATAATCACTCCGAGAGGCAGTGCTTTATACCTGCCAATCAGTTGCTACACAGCGAGCTATGAAGAACTGACAGTCTAAGGGTAAAGATGGTTCTAAGCATCCACTGGAGGCTCCACTTCCCCACCACAAACACACAAATGCTTTAAGCAAATACTACTGCTGAATACTTTGTATTGTGAAGCTAGAGCCAAAATTATTACAAATCACTGAGTACTCAATCAGATAATCCCACAGTGTCTGTATGTTTGGCAGTTTGCCAAACTAGGCACATAAGCATTCATTAATGCTCTCTTCCATTTTCTTCCAGCACTGCAGCTACAGGTTTGCATTACTTATTCCCCTTTGCTTATAGAACCATTTCTTAAACTGCAGGGCTGCATCTTTGGAGGGATGACCAGAATACACTGCTGTAACAAGCCATGTCACATGCAGTATCATTCAGCTTCCATGGCAATGGCATTTAAGCATTCCCCTTCCTTCCTGTTCCTGCAGCACTTTGCCTTCTTATAGCTGTTTGGACAAATGTTTGCAGGGCCAAGTTGTAAACACAGAAAAGCCGCTGACTATATGTTTTTAGAAATGAGCCATTTAAATTGGATGAGCTTAAACAGATCTGAATTCCAGTTCTAGAATGGTCATATAAATACTTTCTCTGGCACAAAGGAGAGAGGGAGGGAAAGGACAAACTCAAGGACAAACAACAAAGTCAATACTGCTGCTGAGGCTCCTTGCCACACTCCTACAACTCAAGCCAACAGCGGGGGTGTGGCTTAAAACAGGTAAACTAGAACTTAGCAAACTATGCTAGCTGACTTGGGGATTCACAGTAGACATGAGTTAAGACAAGACACATGGGGAACACTGGCTTTTTAAAACACTTAGATACACTGGGAATTGTTAAAAAGAAAACATAATTTAGGTTACACCATTAGCTTTAGTAATATCCCTGGCTGCCACCAAAAGCAGCTGCCGTTTACTTCCTTTTTCAATGCCACTCCTTTCCTCCTCCTGGCACTTCCTTCATACTCCCCTGCATATTCTCAGGTTTTAGCTAACAAGATAGGAGCCACATAACCACAGGGCAAGTGGATCAATGTAAGTGCCACCACAAAGGTGGCAGCAGGAATGGATCTGGCCATCTCGACAAGAGCCACTGTCAGCATGGTTTTAGGTGATGAGGAAACTGCACCCTGACTCAAGACCATGACTTTAGAAACTGTAAACTGCTCTTGATAGAAAGCATAAGTTCTATTCGGTAGAACTTGAGTGCATAATAAAAAGATTTCACCCTATATAGTTGTATATCACTTATGTTTTTCAACATTATACACAGCTTACCTTAAATTTAACCAAATTCTGTATGGAATAGACTGCTTCTAAATGTGTGGCTTATTACACTTGCCATACATAGAATCATAGAATTGTTAGGGTTGGAAGCGACCTTAAAGATCATCTAGTTCCAACCCCCCTGCCATGGGCAGGGACACCTCCCACTAGATCAGGTTGCTCAAAGCCCCATCCAGCCTGGCCTTAAAAACTTCCAGGGATGGGGCTTCCACCAGCTCTCTGGGCAACCTGTTCCACTGTCTCACCACCCTCACGGTGAAGAACTTCTTCCTAATGTCCAGTCTGAATCGACCCATCTCTAGTTTTAATACATTCCCTCTAGTCCTACCATTACCTGACATCCTAAAAAGTCCCTCACCAGCTTTCTTGTAGGTCCCCTTAAGATACTGGTAGGCCACTATAAGGTCTCCTCAGAGCCTTTTCTCCAGACTGAACAACCCCAACTCTCTCAGTCTGTCCTCATAGGAGAGGTGCTCCAGCCCTCTGATCCTCCTCGTGGCCCTTCTCTGGACATGTTCCATCACGTCCATATCTCTCATGTAGTAGGGGCTCCAGAACTGGATGCAGTACTCCAGGTGGGGTCTCACGAGAATGGAGTAGAAGGGGAGAATCACCTCCCTTGACCTGCTGGCCACGCTTCTCCTGATGCAGCCCAGGATACGATTGGCTTTCTGGGCTGCTAGTGCACACTGATGGTTCATGTTGAGCCTCTCGTCTACCAGCACCCTCAAGTCCTTTTCTTCAGGGCTGCTCTCAAGCCAGTCACTGCCCAGCCTATATCAGTGCTTGGGATTGCCCCGACCCAGATGGAGGACCTTGCACTTGGTCTCGTTGAACTTCATACAGCACATGTAGAACTCAACACTCTAGTTTACAAGCAAATCTCCCTGAAGCAGCCCTCAAATAACCAAATTCTACTCATTTAGTCCTTGTTTATGCTTGATAGAGTAACACAGATTAAATAACTTGAAGATGTATAACCTATTAGTTAAGTATCTGGTTAATCCAAGCACAGAAGCTCAGAAAGAGGAGTCAAACTCCTCCCCTTGCCCAATGACAATCTTCTTGACCTCAGGTGATCTTTCTTTACCACAGATGGTCTTCATTACTATACACAAGCTGCAGTTCCTTTCAGCAGGCAAACTGTCACCATCTCCTCCTAGGTGCAATCACCTATCTGTCCCTCTCCGCTCACCCCAGCAGATGCCATTGCCATTTCCCCATATCCTTTGGAGTCATGACAATGGTGTAAATTAAGCTCTGTACAGAGTGACTATTCCTTCACTCCTTCCATGGAACAGTACCAGACAAGAAGCAGCCTCCCATAGGCATCTGACAATGCCACTGTTTAAATTAATGAGGACAAAGCAAAGTTGACAAAGTTCAACTAAAACTAAGCCCATATGCAGAATTTATCAGGAACATATTGCAGACAAGTAAACTGGATTCACACAGAATTCTCTAAGCCTGAGCTTGCACATTTCAGAATTGGTCTTTGTAGTCATTTAAGACAACAAAAAAGATTAAGACTCCTAAGTAAATGCTATATGCTTAGCAAAAGTCCCAAACACTACAAAATACTTTTTAAAGTTTTAACCACAAGGAAACTTTTATAGTCATAGTGTTAATACCAACCTCACCATGAGAATCACTGTTCATACATGAATTTGTTATCATGAAGAGGACAGAAAAAGCAATAAGGACAGGAAAAAGCTGTGAAAAAAGTCAATCTTGAGCATTTAGGTTTTCTCATCATTGTTTTAGATTATGTCTAAACTCGTGTAAGAAATTCTATTTTGGACAAATGACTTGTTGGCTGCCGTAATTCTACAGTCTAATATGCAAGTAAGTTATTAGCTACTCCCCACTCCTCAACAAAGATCAACAGCTTTGTCATATACTAGGTAACTTTTAAATAGTAAAAATACACATACACCAACAGTGAATTTGATTTTGAACAATTTGTCTACTATAATAATTATCTTTTGTCTGGGAACTAAATCCCGATATTTATAAAGCTGCATATGAGATTAGAACTTAAATGCAGTTCCACATTACAAAAGCCAGTTTGTTTACTGAACTACTTGTTTATCATGATATCAAATAAGCAGGGGACTAAATAAGCTTTCTCCAGCGAATCATTTTCATGTGTGTTTTAAACTTGCCTTACGCAAAATACAATCTTACCTTTATTAGTAGGACTGCCACAATGTATTCCACTTATGCTTTGGACAAAAATATGTTGCAATGCACTATATATGCAAATAAGCTTTGTTCTGTCATGCAGCATCCGGCACTTGATATACAGTCAATTGCAGCAGCACCCAGCCTTTTTAGGGCCGATTTTCTTTGCACAGCAGATGTAAACAGCTCATTTTCCAGTAAATACACATTTACATGGGTTGATTGTAAGTAAACAAAGCCAAACATCTGTTTAGTTATTAGTTTGGGTATCCATTTCTCTAACTTGCATCATCCCACTTAATTATCAACACCAAAGAAAGCTAGTAGAAGTCAGACACTTCAAGTTGATGCGGTTAGTACAAAAAAGGAAAATAACAGGGAACACTCAAAGCACTCTTCAAAGACCATCATGCAAGTGTTGCAGAAAGTTAAGCCCATCACCCATTTTCTGTTTACCCTTGCAAGGACTTAATTACACGTGCAGCAGTCTTTGCATAGCACCCATTTAATCCATGCCACCAAAATGGTAAACTTCGTAGTTACCAATCATTTAGATGGGGGTCAAAAGGGCTAATGCCTTAGATTGCTCTTAATCATAAGATATCCTCAGACAAACCTCCCCAGTCTTCATTCTGGCTCTACAAACACAAAAATCAAGCAGCAGTGAAAATGCAATACCAACTACTTCATTAAAAAAAAAACCCAAACAAAATACCAACGAAACAAAAACCCACAACACCCACCCAATTATTTACAGCTTATTTCCATTTAAAACACAAATTAGACAATACTCTAAACTATATCCAAAAGCAAATTCAGTTATTTCACTCAAATGTGTTACAGCTACTGTAATTCTTTAAGTTAACACAATTTTATTAGGTCCTACTAGAAGTCCGCTGCTAAGAAAGCAAACAGAAATGCATAAGTAAAAAACATCTGTTCAAAGACTCCAAGTAGATGCATTAAAAAACTTCTTGATTTTTCATTTCTTAACAAGATAAAGGATATTAGTACATTAAAAGAATAAGTTCTAGAGTTGTTTAGAGAGCTTCACCTGTGCTTGAAGAAATATTAATTTAAAGATTGTTTTTTAAAATAGAACTTAAGATCAATTGTTTATTATTATAACAGATTGAGAGCATAATAGGATAGGATGCTACTAAATTTACATATATTTAATTCAGTGACTAAGTTTCACACAGTATTATTACTAACATTGATATTAAAGTAAGACTTGTTCCATGAAGAGAAATAAGAGTTTCATTCAACTTATCTACCTATCATCCCTGAAGTAATTTAAATAATTGAATTCAAGAGATCTGTAGTCATATTATTATGTCATCATTGTTACTTGCTGAGCTGTATGTGAAAAGCCTGTCATTTTCATGTAGTAATGCTTGGTGCAAAACATAGAACATTTTCACTTTAATCCATCTGTTAATCAAACATACTTAGATTCCTCAAAGAATTGTGAACAAGTGAAATTGTGAAAGTGTCAGACTTTTTTTTTGCCTTTTTAAAATCAAATTTTCAGCATAAGGTTTAAAATACATACACTTTTAATGCATCTTGATATCCATCACCAGAACTACTACCGTTGCTAGACAGCGTGGCAACAAGAAACATAGCTTCTCCCTTAAAAATAATAAATAAAAGCCCCAAAACACATACCAGCAATGTGCCTGACATCTGTACAACACCCAGATAAGACCACAATGAAATGAGAATCTAAAACCCAAACACAATGGGATACCTCCTGGGGACATTCATATTCTTTTCACCTACTATTCCGTGGTGCTCTAAAATCATCTTCATAGGTAGTGAGAATTTTAGGAAAGGGTAGTAGCACTACAACATGACACATCACCTCAGACATCACAGTAAAAATGGAATTTTCTCCTCGCTATCTCAAGGTTCAAACATTAACATTGCTCTTTTCAGCATTCTGCCAGTTTCAGGGAACATGTTCTATTAAAATGCAGATTAATGTGCTCATTCAGAAAGAGCATCTAATTTTGAAGATAAGATACTCCTTACTGTCAAGCAGTCTTCTGCATTTGTTGATTGAATTTACTATGTTTGTTGACCAAAAGCACATGACTAAGCTCCTGAGAACAGTTATGGCATATGCAACAGTGCTAAAATTTTCATCGTATCACCCTGATGCAGTGCTTCTACAGACAGCAACAAAAGAATATCTCTGGAGAAAAATCTATCAGACCAGTGTACAGATAATAAATATACCCTTAATAGAATGATAACCTATGAGTAGTTTGGTGTACCTTTAATATACCCTCAACAATTCTACAAGGATTGCTAGTATCAATGAATGATCAACTTCGTAGGTAGTTTTGTGAAGTGGATGTTGTTGATTAGTTTTAGAATTCACATCAGAACTAAATAGTTACCAGACAGCTAGGACTCCACTTATACTATTTTGTCTTACTTAATAATTGAAACTTCCTAATGATTCAATTTGCAAAACTGACTGAATGTATACTTAATAGTTATACAGGAGACTCTTTCCTCACAACTTGTTGATTCTTAAGAACTTATAATCAGCATTTTGATTTCTTTAATAGAGTAAGATTACTCACATCTTACATGCATACACACTAAACAAAACAGGGCAGAAAAAGGAGAATATTATGGAGACAGATTTACTAAAATGGCATTTTAAAGTTCTGCACAAAAGCTGCTCAGCTGAAAAGCAGAATGCTTTCTATCATTTTCAATTCATAAAGCCAGGGATAGATTAAGATCTGACAACATTGGAACAGGCTGCCCAGAGAGGTGGTGGAGTCTCTGTCTCTGGAGATATTCAAAACCCGCCTGGATGCGTTCCTGTGTAACCTGCTCTGGCAGGGGGGTTGGACTAGATGATCTCCAGAGGTCTCTTCCAACCCTACGATTCTGTGATTCTGTAACATGTTTCTGGAAAGACAACTGAATTGCTAAAGCATTCGGAAATCACAGCCTGCAAATCTACGATAACTCCTAAGCATCATGACCATCCAGAAAAGCGAGAAACTTCACAAAGACCATTAAGATACTGAACTGCGTTTTTCAAAAAAGAATTAAAAGACTCACATACAGACCAGTAAAATATTTACGTTATCAGAAAAAAAAAAAAAGCAGTCTGAGAATGGGAGGGGGGTGAAGTAGGATACAATAACTTCCTGAATACTTAATGCCACTTTTTCAAGATGAAAAACAGAAGAGTAGGATTTGTTAAGTATTTGCAGGAAAGCCTACTCCAGAGTACAAGGAGGACAGTTCAAAAGTACCTATTAAAAATATGAAAACACCTTTGATATCCAGGTTTACAGACCTGTCTCCGACCACTAAGTTTACAACTACTTGTGTTTAGAGGTTTGTTCCAAAGAGAAGTGATGTTCCTATGATTCCTGATTATGTGTATACTTACAGTTCATTCCATCTAAAGTCCAGCTGAATTTATATTACACATTTATGAAGCTATGATGACTTCTTAAAAAACTGTTGGCAGGTTTTATCAGTGATTTTCTAAACTCAACAGCCTATAGTACAGTCAATGACAAGCAAGATAGGCATAAACATATATATATATATGTTTGTCAGGAATGCAGTTCTAAAGATTTTAAGTCACTTCTTACTTGAACAGAATGCTGCAAAGAGCAAAGTAATTAACACAAAACATACACAAAGAATAGATGATAGCATGACAAGCCTTGGAACTTTAACTGACATGTTTGGAAATAACACACTTGCACAGTTACACACAATCAAGCACTTTGTAACATTTGTATCTCCTTGCTCTCCATCCTGTGAACACTGAATTTAAGAATCGGCGTAGTTTGTATGACCACAAGAATAACCCATATCATAACTGAACAACAAGTAAGCAAATTTTCCTAAGACAAGGTGCAAATAAATTCTTCCAAAGTGAAGCATATTATATATACAATGTTATAGAGCACAACTGTAGTCAAGCATGTATACAACGCTTACTTCATTCAAAAAATAACCATTTTCAATGTGCATCAACTGTTCAGTTGATGTGGGAAAATGAACACAAAAGCAACTGACCTCTTCACTTAGGCCCAGCATGCTTTATGTTGGTTTTGAGTAACATTTTTTGTGACAACTATGCCAGTCTTCAACAACAAGCAATTCAACTTTTTATTCCCAAGACTTGGGGGAAAACCTACCTCTCACATTCAAACTATCTTACAAAAAGTCATTTCCACACACAGGCATTTCCTCACCTACTACTTCAAAAGCACCTACATTTTGAAGAGCACAATTGAGAAACATGTAATAGCTCAAAAGGAAAGTAATTATGTTGAATGTACATTCACAAATTGGACTTATTTATTCTGCTTATGTATAGACTTTACCTATCACATAAAACTAGAAATAGCTCCATTCCAGGTTCTTAAATAATGTCTAGAACCAACACTATAAACAAGCTCACTTTATTTTTGATCAACGTATCAGAGTCAATACCTTCAATATAAATGGACAAGGCTTACACTTCATACTTAAACCAAAAGATCAAATAATCCAACTGCATTATAACCCCTTTCCTGCTACATATCCAACATCCTTCAGGGACTGAAGTCTGAAATGAATTTTACAAAACTGTCAGCTACCAAAATACTACCACAACTTACTGTATCTTCTACAGGTTGGGAGGGATTCCCAATTCACAAAGATCAATAGCCATTTCCTAATCCGTAAGTAATGAACTAACAACATAGCCCTTTCTCATTCATGGTAACTCTTCTAGCTCCCCACACATACCTTCTAAACTGTAATTACAGATCATTATCTGTGCATAAAATCAAGCACATACACGTCTTAAGAACTGCAGTCTTAAACTGACTGACCAAGCTGACTACTTGAAACCAAGCCAGAAGTTACACACAAAGAACAGACCGCAATCAAAGCGGTCATATCTCCATCATAATAAAGACTTCATTATTCATTCTTGTTTCACATTGAGAGAAATACATGTATAGTCGAGGCAAATAATGTCACTGCCAACTGAGGAAGGCAGTCTATTTCAGTAGTCTATGTTTAAGAGCTAACATTAAGTGAAGACTGAATTAATTGCATTAATTATAGTTAAGTTTCTCAGGAGACTAGTAAGAAACAGGTTCTTACAAAGGCTGCTTCCTAAACCAGACAAAAAACCTTATACTTGCACCTACTCCAGGCTTACGTTATCAGGGATCTGTCATTGCTAACACTGACATTCCTTTATTTTGTCAGATCTCAAGGATAACCTAATACCATCTCTCCACTAGTATGCACACCTTCAAATCTAGAGTTTCCAATTAGCATATTTCATCTCCAAGAAACGAATTTTCATGGCATATACGGGAAATTCACCAAATTTTCTTTTCCAAAGATGCTTATTCTAAAATGAAAATCTTAGGTCTACATAGCAACCCTAAGCATCTAGCACAAGTCAGTTGACATTAACAATTTAAGCACCCTTCTGGATACAGGATGAAGTGAGGACTTGAAATAGCAAAGGAAATAAGGTTAACTGATAGCGTACCTATTATTTTTCATGTAGAAGGACTAGTAGATACTACCTGAGAACAAACTGGAAGAGCCTAAGAAAAAACATTCACATAGCTTTTAAATTTTTGATCGTTACTAAAATAGTGATGGAAACAAGTGCAATTTGTCAATAGATCCACTGGCCTTTTTGTTGAGATATCACTTCCAAAAAACTGTATTTTAAAATGTTTTAAATGTTCTGCAATCAGTTACTAAAAGACTACATACACACGCTACAAAAGAACAGTGGTGGACAAAATGGGGATAATTTGTGAAACACTTTTATAAAAATTACATAGGATGAATAACAAAAAGAATTTTCACTCAAAGGCAAAATTTAGGAACTTTTTTCTACTTCAAATGAAGATGAGCAAGTCTGTATAGTTTTGCTTTTAAATATGTACATAACTGCCTGGTTTAGATGTGAGAATTATTAACTCCGTTATTTTAGTGACAGTGAATGCCCATGAACTTCCAAGCACCACACTGAATTACTTGGACCATCACATAAAACCACAACAATTAAAATTTTAACTGAAAAAAATCGGATCCGCTCTTTTCCATAGAATGTATTTTGTTGCCAGTTTCATGCATTAAAAAAATTACATATCATGAAATCATGCACAGGATTATCTTTTAGCTGTTCCACACACGTATATAACTCATGCAACAACATACTGCATCTGCGAATTTTCTTCTCGCAGTGTAATTGAGTTGTTCCCACAAACAAAAAAGCCACCTTTTCAGAAATGCATGCCTTTGTAATCACTAGTTAAGTATTTAAAATTTCTATAGCAAACAAGATATAAAATTATAAAACAAGACACATGACAGCATTCTTTTGAACAGAAGTATTTCTAGCAATAGATTTACAATGAAGCATGGAAGCACTGTAATAATTAGGTTTTACTACCATTCATATGGATAACACAGTCAGTATTGAGAACTGACTATGAGTAAGTTATCAGGTGGTAATAAATGGGGGCGAATAGGGAATGAATATATGAACTGAGCACATTATTGAAGAGCTAAGAAGAAAGTGAAGGTGAACAAGGCTTAAAAAGTTAGTATGTTTCAGTCACAAGAACTCTAGCAGTTAGTAAGTGGACTGCAGAGCTCCAAGAGCTTAACAACAAACTGAAGTAGATGCTCAGAAACAGAAGCACGTCCTGGAAAACTGCCACAGAAAATACAAGTAGGCAAGGCTATTAAGAACTAATTCACTATTCAGCAATTTATGCCTCTGCATATTTTTTTTAACATCACACAAATAGCCACTTAATGTATTTGTAATGATTTTCCTTTGTGTAAGTATTCTGTACAGCTTTTAATCTTTAAGGTGCTTCATACATTAATGTACGTAGCGTTACTAATTAATAATGCTGTGTATTCAACACTGATTAATAATTTTTAAATTAGGCAATATGAGTATTCAGGGCCAAGTAAAAGTCCTTTTGTTGCACATAATTAGAATCTGACATGGTCAAAAACAAATATGCAACCACCCTGCTAGAAATGGTTTGCTTTTGGAATCAAACCACATTTCATTCTAGTAGCCTTGAAATATTCTGGGAAGCAGAAATTAACTGAAAGTACCAAAAATTCTCCAGTTGTGACAAACTGTTATTTTAACAACCCTCTTCAAAGTCAACATGCACACAGCAGCAGTTGATACAAAAACAAACCTCTGCAGAAAGAGTCCAACTTTATTGGAAACCCAATTTAAATATGAACTTCAATTTTTACAGGTTTTGTAACTAAAAATCAGATATATATAGAGTAGTTTTATACTTGATCAACAGTCAATATAATATAACTAAGAATGAAAAACATAACAATCAAACATAAGACTTCAGTGGTGCTGTGATAAACTGTTACACTGCAATTTAATCAGAAAAGATTTAATAAACCTTGACAGAACAGAGAATCTCATAGAGATGAGGAAAGGAAGGGAAATCAGAGTAAGGCTATCAGGGCAAGGGAAAAGTCTCCCATTGAAAAAGAGGTACTTCCTTTTGCATAAAATGTTTAAGTTGAAATTATATTAAGTGTAAAACGAGAATGCTAATTGTTTGCATAGGAAAATCAGTAATTAATTCCTAGAGGTAGAATGCATTTTTGCTTTAGAAGAGCTCTAAGAAAATGCTGAAAATAAAATTCAAAACCAGTGAGAATGAGAAAAAATACAGTAATTTTATTTTATGTATAGTTAACTGTGCATTTGTAGGGGACAAACTGGAATAGATAACTAATCTGTTACATCTGTTTTCATATAAAGAAGAGCAAAAGGTTTTAAGAGAATAAATGGATTATTTCCCCCTGCTCTTTGTAAACTGCAACAGGACTTCTGGTTAAGATAATTCCTTCTAAGAGTAAAGAAGAACTCAACAAAAACTGCATCAGAACACAAGCCGTAAATAAGTGCATGTATTTCCCTCCTAGAAAAATAGGGTAGCAAATCTGTGTGTGTTGATAGACAAGAACTTTAATGTGTTGTGGATTTGCCTGTAGTCTGAAAGGATTACAAACACAACTACTAGGGTAAAGAACATCATGTGTTTCCCCATCCTATTAATATCATGTCCAACAAAAAAAGCATACCAATTGGAACACAGAATGCTTATATGAGAATTAAGTAATTAACTCACAGGACAAAATAACAAATTGAAGGTTCACATGAGGGAAAAAAAAAATAGAGGAGCTTACATTTCTATAGAACCTTACCGGTGAACCTCAGTACATTTAAAAAAACTAAAGTTCATAATCCCTGTTAAACTGTATGTACCACTGTTCCCTGTTCCGTTGTATGCTCCCTATTAAACTAAATTCCACACAAGGCCGATGATTCCCCCAGCATATCAGAATTTTGTGACTTCCATTTAGACATTCAAGGACCTTAACACTGACCTCAAGACTACAGCAATTACGTAAAAAAAGAAAAAACAAAAACAGACAAAACCAAACAACAACACGGCATAGGATGGAGAAACATGGGGACCATTTTATATACCATTGAACCCCCTTCCATCAAATGTTTTCCAAAGAAAAATGGTAGACATGCAATGTCTGTCTTTCTTCAAGGTTAGTAATGAACAACAAAAGCATTCAAAGTGAAGAAACAAGTGTTCTTATACTTTATTCAGTATGTTTCTATAGCACTACTATTACCGCTTTGTCAACTTAGAAGACAGAAATGTGCCAGAATAAGCAACCTATAGCAGAAAGGCAGGTCTTTAGAATAAGAACTATACCTGAATGTGTCTCAAAGAAGAGAGTCTAGCTTCTGGATTTCAGCAATGAAACAGTAAAGAAGTGAACATGCATCAGGTACAACAAAATACTAATGGTTGATTAATAAAAAGGAGAAATGAAAAACACATGAACAAAACTAAGTTAAAGCAGCACGAACTATAATTATCTAGGTATACACATAAAACAGCCACTTGCATTTCTAGCAAAACATAAAATCACAGTAGGTTACAATATCCACATGCCAAACAAAATGAAAAGAGCAGATAACATCGCCAAGTTGCACAATTAGGAAAACTAACTAGAAACTACATGCTAAGCATGCTAAAAAGCATCTCTACAAGTTTAGAGATACAGAAGCTTTTTCTAGTCACAGCCTAACATGCTGATACTTAGGCCATAGAAGTTGCATTTGCTTACCTCCTGTAAAAGATCTGCCTGTTCAATGGCTTTGAGAACATTTTTCTTGGAAGTCTCCTGAACTTCCCCTCCTAAAAGGAACTCATCCAGAATGAAATAGGCTTTTTCGAAATTGAAGATGATATCAAGTTCACATACCTAAAAAGAACATCAAGCATTATTACAAAATGAGAGGACACTATCTAATGAGGTACATCGTTTCACAAAACTTGGTTTCTTCACAGCTTCACCAAACTTCACCAAATCAAGATGCTGGACTCACACTAAAACCTTTTAAGTGAGGCAACAAGGAAAAAAAAAACACAACAGAAAATCAGTCCTTTGAGAAAAAAATGAATGAAAAATCTTTTCTTTGCTTGAGTTAAAAACAGTTATAGAAAGCTCTTTGACAAGCATTTTCATTGTTAAAAAGGGTTCATTTCACAGATGTCAATCTGACATGGCTCTTCATGAGGAAAGAGAATATCCCTAATTAAAGTTCTCTTCTTGCCTGCAATATCCAAGGGCAGATCATGCAATCTTACAGAAAAATTTGAAAACACAATCTCCAATTTCTTATTCGTCCTGTGCATTTCCTAGTCAGAAGGACTACGAAAGCAGAAGGATGAGCAGCAGTTTTCTAAAAGTGCTTATGTACAGTTGTTTGTGTTTGCTATCTGTGTAAGCAGATGTCTGCCTTTTCTTTCCTTACCCCTCCTAATAGTTAACAACAAACTGCCTCCTTCGTAAGCAGATGTAAAAAGGGCTCACACACTAGAGCAGTGCCAGGGAGAAGAAAGCTGGGTGCCTAGACAGCAAGCTAAGGATAAGACTTTATCTGACCTCAAGTGAGACTACTACAAAATGAAATAAATACAGGCAATTAACACCAGATTAATAACAGTTCTTCTCCCAAATAAGTAATTTAATTTTGCCTTCTAACAGTTATATAGGCAACTATTAGTTTAGTTTGGCCAAGCAAGCAACATAAAATGTGTTACATACACCTTTTCAACAGCTAATTGATCATGTTTTTTAAAAGTGCTGCAGATATAAAACAAAATGACATAATGTAAAGAGACTGTGAATCTATAAAAATTAAAAAGGAATGACTAACTCACACTGCCAAAATACTTGTCAAGAAGTTCTACATAGCGATGAATTATTTCCAGAGTTATTAGTTCATTGTCCTGATCTTCAATAGCACAGCAGAAATAGAGGCTTGCGTATCTGTAACAACAATATAATCCTGGTGTTAGCATAAGAACACGAGCAAAGTGAACACACTTGAGACGTGTTACCTTCTCAGCAGTCTGTCATACTCAAGTTTACCATACTGTTACTCTAAATCAACAACCGTGCAAGTTCTACCAAAGAATGGCTGAAAGACCAGCAGACATATGCATATACAAAAGGGATCTGCCTCCTTGAGTCAAGCAAGACTTCAGTCTTTACCATCCTTTTGATGATGGAATTCAGTTAGCCTAAGAAGTGTCTGGAAAAGGAAATGTATTTGATTTTTTGGCCTCCTGGCAGAGTTCTGAGGCAAAATATTTTCTCTACTATCTGTAACATCCAAACACTGGTATACTAATCAACAGATTCAATCTTAGATTTGTATCACACAAGCTACCACACAGAGATAATAAAAACTATAGAAAATGCATTGGGAAAGATAAATGGATTTGTCTTTACAGAGAATTTAACAAATGCCAACTTCAAACTGCTGGAGTTGCAACAAATTGCAAACTCCAAAACTAACACTAATGTCGTATACCCCAATTGCTATTAAGTCAACAACTCCACCACTACCAACTGTTCTGGTAGCAGACTAATGAGAGGCCATCATCTAATTTCTAGCAATCCAGTTCCACCTTGGAAGACAAGATATGATCTTCAGATATAATCTTGAGTTCCACTTTAACAACATGACCATCCAATTCTATTGTGCACTATCATACTCTTGTTCAAGTCATGTTTAAAAAAAGATGATGCAAAACAAAACAGGAATGAAAGCTGAAAAAAACATTTAGTCTTTTCTAAAGTGTCAAAACCATATGCCATACAGACACACATGGCACAAATGAGATTTCAAATAACACCTGTTGTAACTGATAGCTTACATGAACCAGAAACAGCTTTTTTTTGCCTGTTTAGAGAGGACAACTGGCCACATTAAGAACTCTTTGAGTAGCCAGCCCTATTTAAAAAGAAATCATTCAGATGTGAATGCCAAGTTTAAGATGGGTATTTTTTTCCGATACACAGAAACACATAAACCTTTTTAAAGGTTACACGTATTTTATCAGCTGGGACTTTATATGCCCCCAAAGAAATAGTCAGGGGTTTTGGCTAGAAGTCCTGCAAAAAAACCTTGTATTTTGTAGTATGTTCAAATTTGTCTCCCAGACACTTCATGTCATCATTTATGACATGAAAGTCCCCTCCCACTCTGCTCTAGCTGAGTCAAATTGCTGTGGCTTCATTATGAACAACTGATCAGAACAGCTTGTATTCAGAAGTTTTAAACTATAATAAAAAAAATTACTGCCTACAACTTATTTCCATCCTAACATAAAACATGATGGGGAAGAGAGAGAGGAAGACACCTCCATTGAAGCACTTAACACTTTAATACCCTTGCTCTTGCATCTCTTCACCATCATGACTAGTCAGTTCATCAGAAATTCTATATAAGCACAGTTCTTTTGATTTTACACTGTTGTGTTTGTGCCTCACCAATTCAAGGACATTTACAGTCATTGTAGCAGCTCGCAAGATTCCATCTGTATAAGGTATCTTTTAGACAAGGCTACTTATAAAAGTATTGGAAATTGATACTATAAAGAAAACATATTTTCACACCTAATGAGGAATTTATAAGTCAAACTCCATGTTATCATATTTCATTGTAGAAAAAAAGAGCTTTGGCACATTACTTGACATTTACACTAGTTATCAGCACTCAGGCCAAATCCATCTAAACAAAGCTTTCTTCAGCCAGAAAAGGAAGGTCAAAGAAGGCACAGCCCCCCTGATGAACAGGACTGGCAAACTGGTAACAAATGACAAGGAGGAAGCTGAGGCACTCAACAGCTTTTCTGCCAGTCTTCGCTGTCAACCTCTCTTCTCACACCTCTTGAGTGGATGGACTACAAAGTAGGGACTGGGGGAGAAAAGACCCTCCCACTGTAAGAGAAGATCAGGTACATGACCACCTGAGGAACCTGAACATACAGAAGTCTATGGCACCTCATTAGATGCATCCTAGAGTCCCAAGGGAATGGGCTGACGTAGTGGCCAAGCCACTCTCCATGATATTTGACGTCACTGCAGGCAGGTGAAGTACCCAGTAACATTGCACCCATTTTTAAAAACGGTAGAAAGGAGGACCCTCTGACAAGGACCTATCAGCCTCATCTCTATGCCTGGAAATATGGAACAAATCCTCCTGGAAGCTATGCTAAGGCACATGGAGGACAGGGAGGTTACTCAAAACCGCCAGCATGGCTTCACCAAGGGCAAGTCCCACCTGACCAACCTAGTAGCCTGCTATGATGGAGCTACTACATCAGCAGACAAGGGAAAAACTACAGATGTCATCTGTCTGGACTTCTGTAAGGCCTTTGACACAGTCCCCTACAACATCCTTCTAAGTTGGAGAGATATGGATTTGATGTGTGGACTGTTCGGTGGATGAGGAATTGGTTGGATGGTTGCATCCAGAGGGTAGTGGTCAACTGCTCAATGTCCACATAGAGACTGGTGACAAGTGTGTCTCACAAATCTGTATGGGGACCAGTACTGTTTCATATCTTCAACAGTGACATAGACAATGGGACTGAGTCCACCCTCAGCAAGTTTGCAGATGCCACCAAGCTGAGCGGTGCGGTTGACACGTCTGGCAGGATGCCATCCAGAGAGACCTGCACAAGCTCAAGAAGTAGGCCCATGTGAACCTCACGAGGTTCAACAAGGCCAAGTTCTAAGTCCTGCACCTCTGTCAGAACAACCCCCAGTATCAATACAGGCTGGGGGATGAAGGGATTGAGAGCAGCCCTGCTGAGAACAACTTGGGGGTACTGGTGGATGAAAAGATGGAGATGAGCCAACAATGTGCGCTCGCAGCCCAGAAGGCCATCCATATCCTGGGCGACATCAAGAGAAGCGGGGTCAGCAGGTCAAAGGAGGTGATTCTGCCCCTCTACTCTGCTTTGGTGAGACCCCACCTGGAGTACTGTGTCCAGCTTTGGAGTCCCCAACATAAGAAGGGCATGGACCTCTTGTAACAGGTCCAGAGCAGGGTGATGGAAATGATCAGAGGGCTGGAGCACCTCTCCTGTGAGGACAGGCTGAGGGAGTTGGGGTTGTTGAGCCTGGAGAAGAGAAGGCTCCAGGAAGTCCTTATAGCAGCCTTCCAGTACTACAAAGAGGGCTTATAAGATGGGGACAAACTTTTCAGCAGGGCCTGTTGCAATAGGACAAGGGGTAATGGCTTTAAACTAAAAGAAGGTAGATTTAGACTAGATATAAGAAGAAATTTTTTTACAATGAGGGTGGTGAAACACTGTCACAGGTTGCCCAGAGAGGTGGTAGATGCCCCATCCCTGGAAACATTCAAGGTCAGGTTGGACGGGGCTCTGAGCAACCTGATCTAGTTGAAGACATCCCTGCTTACTGCAGGGGGGTTTGGACTAGATGACCTTTAAAGATCCCTTCCAACCCAAACTATTCTGTGATTCATATTCAGATGAGCAGCACTGATTATGATGAAGTGTAGTTAAGCTATGCCCTTACAGTGCTTAAACAAAAGCTGAATCACATACCAGCAGGCCTTATTCAAATCAAATTTGACTCAAATATTGGAAATTTATCCACATAGGACATTCCTTTTGTGCTTCCCTATTACTGAAGAGTCTCTTTTGATGCACACAACTATTTTATGCAAATATACCCAAAAAAGAGGGGGGAGGAGAGGGGCAGAAGGGAGGGAGAGGGAGACTACCTCACATAAAATACTTTCCCAGAAAGTGGTCATTTAAAAGGAAATGTAACATACTTTTGAAAGACTTTATTTGGCAGTTAATGGGTAGACTACACATTCAAGTTCTGCCAACTGCAGTTTTGGAGAAAGAATATCAAGAAATAAAAACTATTCAGTGGGCTTCTTAACACAAAATGGAGGCCTGGGTACCTATCATTATATACAAAGAATATTTTTCAAAGCATTTTTTAAGTAGCAACCATGACTAACAGATCACTAGTCAATAAAACAAAACAAATGCAGATTCAATAAGCCTACATGGCAAATAGCAGAAAAGTATACACCATCATTGCAAAGGTCATGAGCATACTACGAAGATATACCTTTCTTCAGACTCAATTTCTCAAAGGAAATAGTTTATTCTAATTTTTTTTCTCTGCAGGCCAGGGCTTCAAAAAAAAGTGTCCACATATAGCCTACAGTAGATAAACTAGAGGTTTTGCCAAGTGTAGAAGCTTACATGGAGAATGTCCATACAAAGCCAAGTAGATTACTGTACTGATTTCTGCTCTGCAGAGGCATTTTTTTCCTAATGACCCTGACAGAAGCCTCTCTTTCATATATACCCAATGAAAAGGCAAATCCTGCTAGTGAAGTATGCCACATCACACAGAAGCAAATGTAGTGAAGTCTGGAATAAACACTCTGCTCTATTTATTCCTACTGCAACTTGGGGGGGCGGGTTCTCAGTAGGCATTAGTAACAGAACCTTCAGCCCCAAATCAGCTGCTTATACTCATTTAGGGAAATACTTTACGATAAACATCCTCCACTTGTCAGAAAGGGGGCCAAAACAGTTCAGAAAAATCACTTAACAACATAACATGGAATAAAAGAACAAAACAGAAACACAGGAGGTATACATACTCATACAAATTCCTGCCTTCAGGTAGATGACCTTAGCTTTTTTTTTGTGGAAGGAAAGAGAAATTCACAAACCTGCCCTCAACAGTTGCACTAGTTCAGTAGTGGGAAGCCTTGCAACTGGCAGACAATGCTTCAGCAGAGTTCTCTGCTACTACTCAGCTCACAGCCAGGTTCAGCAATTCTGCTGGGGGATCAGGTTGCTGTGGGCAGAGCATAACCTGCAAATCCTACCAGTTCAGTGGTGTTCTCCTACTAGATGAGAGAACAACTGCTTGAAATCATCCCTGGAAGTTTGTCACCACAAGCTGCAAGCCATAAGGCTGTCAGCATCCAAGTCACATTGTATGTTAATTCTAACTGCAGAAATTTAAAGCCTACAGGCTTTGGCAAGAGCAGAGCTGAACTGCAAATGACAACCAAGCTGCCTTTAAAAGGCAGACAGGTGCTTAAGGGAGCCCAAGAATCTGGAATTTGGTGATAGTTTACCATAGCTGACCCAGTGACATCTGGGACTACTGCTTGGCAAAAGATTTTTTTTTTCCCCCTCCTCCAAAAAACTTACACATTTCTTTAATAAAACAGTAAGTTCTGAGACTCTAGGACAGACAGATCCGTCACTGTTCAAAGATACAGAAATCAACAACAATAACACTAACCAAGATAAGCATTTTCTTTTACAGTTTCTTGTTTCAGCAAGGCTACACTCCCCCAGTAGTTTTAGAAATGAACAAAAGCTTGGTACTGTTAATCCTCTAAGAAAACGCTGATGCTTCTTAATGCTGTAGGTCCTCCTCGTGCCACATGAACTCAAATCCTGTACAAAGAGGACCTGATCAAGTTAAAATAACCAAATCCAAGTACCTAATTCACTATAATCATTGCATTCAGTCAGTTTTACAGAGCCACCTAATCAACACCACAGTAACATTTTTAACAAATAAAACTAGCAGTTAAGATGTACATAAAGATAGGGATGTCAACTAATGGGCACATACCACTAGCCACATGACTGCACCTTAGGTTCAAAATACTTTGAGCTAAGAGGCACACCACTTGCAGAATGATCTCTTTCATTGTTTCTTTCAATGGGGGAGGGCAAAAATAAAGTTTTAAAACTTATTTTTTCATAAGTCTTTATCTTAACCTATGATAATGGTTATGTTATGTTAAATTAAAAGATGATTGTCACAACATTAAGGGCAGCACAAGCTATGACAGTTTTATAACTTCGTACTGCAAATACAGTTCCAAATTGACACATAAAAACAAAGCCGCAATCCTTAATCAAATTACCAATCAAAACAACCAAGTCCCATGATCTCAGTTAACCAAATGCTAACAAAGTAAAATTTACATAAAAGTCAGTTATTCTGCAATTTCTTATTTTGACTGCAATATACTACACAAGGAAAATAACTAATACTGTCAGAAGCTAAAAGAGTGAACAGCTAAGATCTTCAAGGAGAAAAAAGAGGGAAAAAAAATCATTCTACTTTAAGTTTTATTTTTTAGTAATATTAGAAGTGTTAACATTTAACACATTTCTCTGTCACAAGGGGAAAGCTGCAGGAACTTCTATCCTATATGCTCCAATATCACTACAGTTAGTTTTTAAAATGACAAAACATGAAGAGCGATCATTAATTGTTTGCTAAGTTTCTAATCAGCTGTCTGCAGATGACTCCTGCTCTATTTTCATAAAGTGCAATTGTTGTTAGCTTCCCATATTTGAATTTCTTCTTTTTTTTCTCCAGCAAGTCACTTCAAATCTATTTGTCTCTTGAAGTTAGAAACTCACATCATTTTTCAATCTTCTGGTGTCTACCAGCAAGAAAAACTCTCTTCCAAACCAGCTACAGAATAAATACATCCCAATTCATGAAATTCCCATGTCAAAAGCAGGGCACCTGTCCATCTAAGTTTTGTAGCTCTAAAAAAAACCAAAAAAACCCCACAAACTTAAGAAGGCAACGACTGACCCTATTTTGCAACCGTTATCGATGCTACATGTATGAAACCAAAGAAAATAAAAGTTAGTTACACACTTCAGATGGATTTTAAAACACCTAGTTCTAGAACAATGCATCATTCAGAAAACATCCTGTACGGATGAAACGCTACAGAGCTAAGGAGGCTAATCAAAATAATCCAGTTTTCTTGATAAATGTGAAGTATCAGAAGGCAGCAAAAGCTACTGGCTTGCCAATTTTGTATTTGAGTTCATTCTGTTCTTGCAAAAAGGTACATCAATGAAACCCTTGAGTATACTTGTAATAATGCCAACCATTCTTTGAGTCACAATATGTAGGTCAATTCTCTCTTAAACATTGACAGTAAATACACTCTAAAACCAAGAATAGTACATCAATTTCATCAATCTAAGACTTATAATAGCAATACACACACAACACATATGCACTATGTATATACTTTCATAGCTTAAATTGGAAAACAATTGCACCAGGAGTTTGAGATCCTTTCCAATAATAGACCAGACAAGAAGATATCTTACTAGAGATGCTCAAGAGCCTTCTGTCTGCTAGCAACTGGGAGCACCTTTTGCAATTTCACAAATCCTACAAGGTTGCCGCAGGTGCGTTGCTCTTTTAGACACCCACCTTTCAGGAAGTATTAAGACTTTGACTATTATGGTTGTCTTCTTGGGATTATCTACTTTTGACCCACCATCTCTCTTTTCAAATAAATCATACTAGTTGGTACTCATCAACTGTAATTATGGTGTCATGATTGGAAAAAGTCCCACAAACCTAAAAGCTGTTACTGTCATCAGATACAGCAATGTAAATGATCATCTCTTATACCCAGTCCTTCTGGTGATGTTTTTAGCCTTATGAAACTTGCCAAAAAAAGCAAAAGTAAAACAGGATCTGAGATGTTCATTAGCTTTATACAAGCTTATCTTCAGCAAGATTTCATAGGCCAACTGTGTCAGATTGGTTTGCAGACACTGAAATAAGCTACCGGTCAGCTGTGCACACCAGCAGTCTAGCAGATGGACTGCAGTCTACATCCAGCCCAAAATGGTCTAGATGCATCTCCCAGCAAACTTCTTCATTCTCCTTGACCACAGGACCCACAGCACACTACTGAGATGAGCAAACACCACAACTTTCAGCAATTCAAACAGTCATACTCAAATTTCCACCAGTTACCTAGACACAAAAGAACATGACAAGAAGTTGTTAACCGCAATAAATAGATGGGGGGGGCAGGGAGGGTGGGGCAGCTGCGTGGAATCAACCTACCACCAGAACAGCTACTGCTGTTCATGACAGGGCAAGGAAGTGAACAGACTGGCCTACTCATGCCTAATTTTTCTGATCTAGTCCCCCCAAAAGCCCAGCTGAAAGAGCATTTGCAGCCAGTATCACTTAAGGGAGCACACAAAGCATTTCAGCAAGTTTGTCTACAGCTACATACAGTAAGTTTTGTGAGGAAATTGAGAGGCAGAAGTAAAATTGGGTACACTTTTTTTAAGCACAGCCTTACGCATTGTTCCTCTTCCTTGTGTTGAAGAGCTACATGCATTAGACAGAACTGGTAACATTTACGTGCACAATGTTACATGCACTGATGTATATATGAAACCAGGACTTAAAACATCTAAACCTTTCTGATTCTACCCATTTGGTACAATGGAAAAGAGTTACAAACTTCATTTCAGCTCGTTCTCTCTGTCCTACCTACAGAGAGAATACAACAGTATTTACTACAGGGCACAAATTATTTAACATCTCAAAGAGAAAATAAGAATGCATAAGCGTTATGAAGTTTATAACTAACTAGGGAAGGGAGATAACTCCAGGTTTCGTAGCACCAGCTTTAGCTGGAAGAGATGCAGCCTACCAAATCAGAATCAAGGTTACTGTTCTTGGTGGAGAAAATTATGTTCAGTGCTATGTTGTAATACATTCTAAAGATAAGCACAAAGCTAAAAAATGCTTGCCAAATACTCCTAGAAAAGTTAGGGAACAACTGATAAATGAAACTATTGCAAAGAAAATTATACAGTGCTTCCACAAAAAGAAAGCTAGTCATGATTTCTTCGATTAGGAGAAATGCCTTTTTGTATCCATAGCAAAATAATAATAATTAATAAACAACAAAAAAACCAAACTAGGCACTCTGAAAGGATTATTTCCTTATTTCTATAAGACTTTAAAAGCAAGTTGCATTTGCAGGTGATTTATGAAGTCACTTCCTGAGGTAACTGTTTAAAAAATTTAGGTTTTCTTTATCACCTATTAAATCTTACATGCTCCTTATTTGTACACATTTACGTACTGTGTGAATCTAAACAGAGAACCAAGAACCACCACTCCTTATGAAAGTAGAAGGAAACCTCATTTCTTTTCTTCAGCACATTTCTAAATGCATGAGTGATTTTCCACACATGAATGATTCCTACTTGGTTATCAAATTAGATTCAAGGGAAAAGTCAGTCTTCTCCATAACCAGCAGATGGAGGGAAGAAAAGAAAAAAAAAATCAACCTTCATTATTTTCTTGTTACTTATTACGCTGTTTGTGATGTATGGCAATTACGAGGTTAGTGAGACAGAACAACCTTTTGTAGACAATCTTCAGGTCTCTCCATTCCAGGAAGCTGCACATTTTCGGTTTGCGGGCTAATACTGTTTGAACAAGTTCCCTTGTGATTTTCTTCTTTTCTTTGTCAGATAATGGGACATACCACTTCTGGAGTCTCAGTTTCCCCTGGCGACTAAAAAGCAACATAAACTGCATCTGTTGAATTAGAAGGAGGAAAAGAAATAATTAATCTGAGTCTCTCAGTTCTAAAAAGATTTCTGTGAGGAAAACCAAAAAGGAAGCAAGACAGCCATCCAAAACCCTAACTAGATTATTCATTTGTATAGCAGTGGCAGATATTACACAAGATTTGGAAGTACCAGTAATACAAAGGATTCCACTGAACAAGGTCAGTCAAAGCAAAGATAATAGAAAGGGTGTACAAGTTTCAGAAACGGGTGTCAGAACCACCAGGTAGCAAGCAAATACACCCAAATTTCAGACAAACCATGTCCAGCACTGGTGTGGTTGCATTTGCGTTTGCTACAGAAAACGACCAAAAAAAGCCACCACAGCCGCCGCCTCCAATACCCAAAATCGTTTTCAATTCACCGGATTAGCGCCTTACAGCAGGAGCAATTTGCACTTAAGATCTTTCCGAAAAGCCTCAGAATACTTTAAAAGGCATTAAATCTCCCAATGGAGAGTCCTACGGCATAGAAAAGCCTAGTCTTTTCTCACATTACACAAAAGGAGTAGAGATTAAGTGCTTTCCCTGCGGTCCTATGTTCCAGGTCTCGCTTCCTCTAAAGGAGTGATGTTGCAATTATATTTTAAGAGGAACTTGTCGGCTGTTTTCCAGCAGCTGTAACATTAAAGGAAATGGCTTTTCTAGAGTTTTGGGGTTTTTGTTGGTTTTTTTTTTTTTTCCCTTTTTGCTCAAAGTTGCGTTGGGCTGAGGAAGTTTCCCAGGCAATATCACAGACGTGAAATACGATGAGAAAAGCCCAGCCTAGTCCCGGGTGACAAGTCCCACCAGCGCCAGCACTGACAAGAGGCGGCGGTTCCGAAGCTCGGCGGTGCCGGGGCGCTCCCTCCCCGGGGGCAGCCCTCCGAGCCCGCAGCCGCCCTCCCCTCCGGCCGGCACCGCCGCCACGACACCCCACCTCCCGCCTCCCTCCCCACCGTCCCCGAGCGGCCACCGCGGCTCTTCCCCAGGCGGGAGCGGTCGCGGACGACCCGAGGAGGCGCCGCCGGCCGGGCGGACAAGGGGCAGCCGCAGAGCTGGGGGCCCGCCCCGGCCCAGGGGCAGCCACCGCCCGGCCCGGGGCGCGGAGCTGGGGGGAGCGCCGCCTCCAGGGCTGCCACAATGTTGGGCGGGGGGGGGGGGGGAGGCAGAGCCGCCGGCCGGGAAGGGAGGCTGTGGGGCCGCGAACGGACGCTCCCCACAGCGGGATGGAGAGAAGGGGTCCGGCAATCCGGGGCAGGGAGAACATTCCCCCCCACCCCCCACGTCCCGTCGCGCCCCACGGCAGAGCTTCCGCGTCCCGGCGCCGGGGAGGGAGGGAGGGAAGGAGGCGAGCCCGTCTCCACGCGGCTGTGCTCACCGTGCCCCGGGGTGTGAGGGAGGGGAGAGAACGATGAGGAGGGAGCGGCGGCACCGCTACCCAGCGGCTGCTGCTGCTCCTGCTGTTGCCGCCGCGGCTGCCGAGTGGGACTGAGGGGAGGGAAAGGAGATACCGCCGGCTCGAGCCCAGCGCGAGCGCGCGCGCGCGCGCCTCACAGCCGCTCTGCCCCCCCGCCCGCCTCCCGCTCGGGCGGGTCGGGGCGGGGCCGGGCCCAGCTCGCAGACGCCGCTGTTGGGCGGGAGAAGGAAATGGGCGGGACCCGGGGGCGCCACTGTTCCCCTCATCCCCGCCCAACAAAACTTTATTAGCCCTCCCGCTCGGGGTGGGGGCAGTGCGCATGCGCAGTGCGGCGAGGAGTGGGAGGGGTCTGAGGCAGCCCGCCGCCACCCAATCGGGGAGCTCAGCGCGGCGGCGGGAGGGAGGAGCCAAGCGCGGTATTGACCAATGAGAGAGAGGGAGAAGAGGCGGGGGAGGAGCTGGAGCAGGAGGCGGGGTTTAAAAGCGCTAATCCGCGTGGCCCGAATTAAGATAGGGCAACAGCCGGCGCGGCAACGGCCAATCGGGAGGCGCAGTGCAGATAGCGGTCTGCCAGCAGCCAATGGGGCGACGAGGCACGGAGTGGGGGAAATGACATCAGTCAATCAGGCGCGCGGAGACTCAGACTCCTCCTTCTACCTCTCCAACACCGAGGCCGGGCGGGGCGGCCGCACTGCGCCTGCGCAGCCCTGTGTTTCCCTTTAGCACGTGCGCGCCCCGCGTGGGGGGGGGGGCGGGGGCGCGCGCGGGGCGGGTTCTGCGGGTCGGTGGGGTGGAGGGAAAGCCGTTGGGGCGGGGGGCAGCGCAGCGCAGCGCAGCTGTCTCTGTGAGGGGAGGCGGCCCCGCCCGGGACGGGGGACAGCCGTTAGGGTCGGGGGCAGCTCTCCCTATGAGGAGAGGTGGCTCCAACCGGGACGGGGGGAGCCGTTGGGGCGGGGGGAGTCCTCCCTGTGAGGAGAGGCGGCCCCGCCCGGGGCGGGGGGAGCCGTTGAGGCGGCACCGCGCTTCCTCGGGAAGTTTCCCCCCCCCGCCCCCAAAGTCACCTTGATTGCTGAGCGGTAATTAGAATCGCAGGATGAGCCGCGGTCGTTATACTTAGCGATATTTAAATATATTTGGCGGTGTCGTGTTTTGCAGATGCATTTTTTTTTTTATTTTTTAATTATTCGTGTGTAGCTGGAGAGGTTTTCCGTATGAAAACAACTTGATTTGGGGTTTTTGTTTCCTTAGCTGGTTTGGGGGGGGGGGGGGGGGGGTTTTTGGTTGTTTTGTTTGGGTGGGTGTTTTGTTGTTTTTTTTTTTTTTTTTTTTTTTAAGTTCTAATGGAGCTAGGCTGAAAATACACGGTGAAATTTTAGTTTAAAGAAATTTAGAGATGTGCCTCTTCGAGCCAAAGTTGGAGTATCTTATAAAAAAAAAAAAAAATCTTTGAAGGACCTAAAGCTCTCTACATCATTGGTGCTCATCCTCCCACTCACATTAAAGGTGGCAATAATCAGAAAAGACGGCTTTAACCAGCTGATCTTTTAATGGCGTAATACAGTGATTGACAGAACTAGGGGAAAAGATTGTGGTCCTCTCCATAGCTCTCCGTTAGGGGTAGCTCCAAGTGCTTTGGGATGTGCCACGCTTTTATTACTTTTTATTATTGACACTTAAAAAAAAGCCTGTTCTGGCTACAGAACAGCTGTGACAGCAGAAAACCAGTGCTGGAAATGCTTTCGTGTAAAAATGTGGATGGTCTGAAAGGGAAGCCAATTTTCTGGCATTTCAAGGAATGCTGTAATCAATTGTACCTGAGGAAAACTGCAAGTATATTTCCCATTTTATAGTAGAGGTTATAATTGTAAGAGAAAAGTGATAGGAGGACAAGGAGGCATGCATGAAACCAAACTGAATGGTTAAGGCAGTCACAGTATTAGAGATCACGTAGAAAGTGAGAACTACTGTTGCAGGGGCTTGTTCCTGTCATAGTTAATGTTGGTTTAGCAGCCATCTTGTTCTCATTTGAACTTAGCTTTCATCAAGCACCGGAACAGATGTGTATGGATCTGTTATCTCATAGAGTCTTCCCTCATACCAGTGTATTATTTTGTCCTCATTAGTTGCCATGTGTTGCAGCTCTGCTTGTTTCTTGCGAGGCTATTCCATGGTCTAAAATATCCTGTTGTTCAGAAAGCTTTCATAAATGATCTTTTTCCTAATCTGCACTTTGCTATTCTTGAATTTAGCATCCTATATACCGTGAGTTCTGCGTTACGAGTGCATGCACGCTTCAAGTGCTTCTAGGTCTTCTAAATCATTATTTAACACAGCAACCAACTTTTATTCCTCTTCATCGGACCTACTTCCAGTATATTAGCATCATTATGGTAATGGGAGCTCAGAAATGAGTATCTGAAGGAGTTGCACCAGACCTGTGTTATGATTTGTCACTTCCCTGCTCAGTGAAATATTTCTGCATATGGATCAAACCACACATTCTACAAACGATTGAAATCAGACAAACTACCCAGATGGATCAAGAACTATGTATTTTGGTGGCATAAAGGCAAAGTCTCAAAGCTCTACCGATTCTGGGTTTTTTTGGTATGGGGTTGGGTTTTTTTTTGATCCTATATCTTTGTTTTAATTTTTTGTCAGTTTTCCTGCTCAGATTCAGTTTGTGGTTTCATCCAGTGATACAAGGGCAATTGTTCCGCTGTTTTTCTCCCTCCTTTCTGTTACTTTGCTGGATTTCTTCAGACTTCAACCTGGAGTTTCTTAATTTAATCTCCTCCTGGTCAGTATCACTCTGCTATATGCAGTTTCAAGTGGTGTGATAAGGCGTGTGAGAGCAGTGGGTATGTCGGGCATGGTGGGAACTGTGTCTAGCCAGGTCTAGCTCAGCTGAAGCTTTCTATCTTCCTCAGCCTGTCCTGCTTCCTCATCAGTTTCAGCCAGAGGATGCAATTTTCTCAAGCCTGCCCAGATTGCCACTAATGTGATCATTCTTTAACTCATTTCTCTTAAAATGAGCCTGCTTATTTTAAGCAGTTTAAGGTGCGATCCCATGGTAGTTTCAGATGATCTCAATCCCAGCTTCTCTCACCCCCTCCTCCCATTCCCAGCACTGTGTTCCCATCTCTTTTCCTGTGCTGGCACTTTGCTGCCTCTCTCACAGGGCATTGTCAACAAGGCTGCTTTTGGCTGTACAGGGGAGGAGACAATAAACAACTAAATTCGGTTTCAGGATTGAGTACCTCCGTAGGGAGGGCAGTGACAAACAGAGCTAATGCTGTCTTTTCTTTTATGCTGTTTCTTTCAGGAGCTTCAGATGACTTGCTATTTGCAATTTTTTCAGTCTTGCAATTGGTACTAATTACCCCTCTTTATACCGACTCCATCGTTTGTTCCTGTAAGAAATTATCCTGTCACTTACCCATTGAACTAGCAGTATACTGAACTAGCTGTAATTATCAAATTGATAAAGATACATACGGTGCTTAAAACAATACTAGAATAGCCTTTGAGTATTCCACAAACCCGTGACAATGCCAATGTCATGCAGTCTAATTTTAAACATGACATAGTGAGTCTTCTGTTCATTAGCCTTTGTTTATTGTCTTATAATGAGCTTTAACAAGATGAATTTTAAAGGAGGAGATCGGTATTTTGGTTTCTAAGCCATGAATTATAACTCCCTGGTTTATTAAGGAATTTTTTTTTAACTGCTATAGTTGTAAAATCCTTGGTATTCCATTTTAGATGTAAAGCAAGTCTTCAGGGGATATATCCATTGACCATAAGACATTTGGGTTCTCCAGCCAAGAGTTTGCTCTCTATGTTATTTCCAGCATGACTTGAGATGTAGAATAGAACTACCTGGAGATGGAGACCCAGGCTGGGAGGAAGGAAGCTTACATCAATTAAGATTAAATTTGCTTGGGTTTGCCTGGTATGGTTTATGTAAATTCTTGAGTTTTTGTTTGATTGGTTGCTTAGGGTTTTTTTTTGTTTGTTTGTGAAATTAATTAGAGTATAGTAGGTTTGTCTGGAATATTTAGCCTTATACCAAAATTAATAAGGCCAATATCCTGGCATTTAGCATTTCATGCATCGTGTTAGTGTCAAATCTGAAGCCCCTAAAAGAATTTTGTTGTGTTTTCATTGTTAGCCAAAATGATGGGTGAGACAAAGGCTTTTATAACATGAACTATTTATTCATTCCAATGGAAAATTTGTTTGTTAAAATTTAACAGCTTTTTTTTTCTGCAGGAAAGCAACCCAGTATTTAGTAAAGAAAGTCATTGTTTCTGCCTCTTTTCAACCATCTCAGCACCTTAAAGAGGGCAACATACTTCAAAAGTGCATACCGTATCTTTGCAGGTCTCCACTAAAGTGAGCCATGGAAGTATGAGCGAGACTCATTTTATTGTTAATTTATCTTCTTCATGCTCAATATCAGACTCCATTTTCATTGACTGAATAACTGTGGAGTCATTATGAAGGCAATAAGAACTGAGTTACTAGCCTTGGAAGTGATTACTGCTAGATTTTTGTCTCTTAAGCCTCCAAACAGGATGTTGCATTATTATATGCAATTCTCTTCCCTGATGTACTGTCTGAGCATTGGCCAAATTATCAGTGTACCACTATGATTCATGCAGAACACTTAATCTCAGTGGAGCCAAAGTAAGTATACATGAGACCGTAAATGACACTTTTTATTGCTCTGCTCCTTTTTTTTATGTGGAGCTCTCTCTCTTGATGAAATACTATTTAGTGCAATCTAGTAGCCTGATTGCTAGATATTAGTAAATCATCAGGTCATGCATTGCATTCTTACCTGCCTCTCTTTTCTGTGTAGGTGTTACAGGTTTGCCTGTGAGAGATTTCTGGACATTGAAATTCTTTTAAATACAATTGGTTTCTAAGAATCATGTATGGCATGCTCTGAGGAACATGGCTGTCAGGCCACATGTGTGGTAGGCACAGCTACAAAAACGAGCATCACAGAGATTCATCCTTGAAGTTAATTTTCAGAGCTGAAAGAATAGTTTGAAGTGTGGTCTTCCAGCCTGGTTTTGAGAATTACAGGACCTAAACCATGGTTTATGCATGACATCTGCTTTGGAAAATAAAAATCTGCTTTTGAAAGTATCTGAATAAGCAGAAATGAGGTGAGGGAATGTGGTAGTTTCCAGTCAGCGAAGGCTTGCTCTTGTTTACCACGTTCATTAGCTTGACCCTGTCTGAGGCACAGCAGCCATTTGAATAAGATACACACAAGCCAGCTGGTAGCATTGCTGGTATGTTGGGCTAGTAAGCAGCAGATTTCTCTATTTTTTACTTAGGTGATGTTCTTACCTTTTGTTTTTCAATGTTTACGTTGGATTAATGCTCAGAGGCCCCAGAATCAAAGAAATGAACTGCTCTGCAAATATTTGTGAAGGAATTGTCAAGACTCTGAATGTTCCTTCATGTTCCACTGCTACAAACTGTGCCACAGTGCAGCAAAGGGTTGAATGGTTTCTGAAGGAAGTGTGTGAGGAAACCTGGCATTTCAGCCTCACATGGTAGCTGCTGGGAGGAAGGGAGAGAGAGGGACAGAGGAAAGGAAAGAGAGGAGGCTGGGATTTTTGAGACTGTCAGTACTTTAAGGAGTTGTTGAACACAGCATCTCACATATATCTTGCTCATCCTCTGGCACTCCTAAGAAAGCGGTAGCTGCCACTGCAGTTTCTGAAGTGGCTGATGCGGCAGATTAAGCAGTATGTACTTACTGGATCCCTCCCTTCAGATGAAGAAGTGCTTGGACAGGCTTATGTGGAGCTGCTCAGTTTTGCCCAGGATGAGGATTTTTTTTTTAAATATACTAGAGCACAACTCTGGATAGGACACCTATGAAGTCAGACACATTCAGAGCAAGACAGTGCATAGGTTTTCTGGAACACAGTTTGATCACCCTAAATCCACTGAAGTCCTCATTTAGGCAAATATGTCTTCTTCTGTCCTTGCTCTGAAACATGCCCAGCTGATGATTCTGTAAGGCCTCTCGATCCAGCTGTGTGTGGAGCCTGGTCTAACACAGCTCAGAAGGTACTGCCTTTTGCACCAAGGAGATAATCTAGTTTCCAACTTCTGACTTCTCAGCAGAAAGAAACTTTACATGGAAACTTGGAAACTAACTGAATATGAAATGGTAACCCAAACCTAAAATGTTCTATGTTATAATCAGACTCCTAGATCTTCCAAGCTTCCACACTGATCCTACAGTATTACACTAAGCTTTCATTTCAAATCCTTCTGGAAAACTCAGTACAACTTCCTCTGTCATTGTAAAGAAAATGTGTTACATGATCTGACTAGTTCTTGCCACTACCATAAAGAGACGATGCAGTCTGTAAGACCTTCATTTATTGCCATTTTCTTTTTGTCTGAAATGTTTTAAAGAGGATGAAACTGGGGCAGCCAAAGGTCTGTAAACCATTACACCCTAATTTTAGATGCTCAAGAAGAATTTAAATGACGAGTAGATTTTGTGCTGGCTGTGTCTGCATGTGAGAAAATTTTATCCATGTGGATTCTTACTCAAGCTGTCTAGTTCCCCTCTGTTGCCATTACTTTGTAAAACCTATCTTTGCAGTGCCACCCTTGTCTTACCTTAAAGCTGCTGAACAGCAGTTAGAGCAAACATCTTTGCCCAGGGGGATCTGTGCATCAGTTGAAAGAGTGTGTACCTGGGATCTCTAGGTTTTGGATCTCTAAGTTTTGAAGGATTTTGAAGCAATAAAGAGCATAGGAAATGAGTGTGATAAAGCTCACCATGAGATCCTATGGAAGGGCAATGTGATTTTAGAAACAAAATGCCTGTGAACAGTTGACTGTCTCCCTTGATGCTTTTGCACCCACATACTCAGAAGCACTAGAATGTGTGTGTTCAAATGATCTGTCCAAGACCATGTGTGTGATCACACAGAAGATAAGGATGCTGTCTGTTAAGTCCTCATTGTACCTCTGGGTTTCTTGATTGGCAAATCAACTGATTTGAGACTTGCTTTTTATGCTCTCTAGGATGGGATTGTGTTTGGGGTACTTTGCCTCACTATTTTGTTTCACCCTTCACAAATTCATGAGTCATGAATGTCTTGTTGCCTTTGGTTATTTTATGGCTCTGGACTTGTTCTTCATCTTGTCTGCTTCCTTATCTGTAGGTCAGCTTGTTCATTCTATTCATTCGCATACCTTTCTTTTTAATACATATTTTACTGCTTCTCCTGGTGCTTTCACACACGCATACATACACACAGTTCCAATCGCACTCCGTGAATACCAGTCTTAATATTTGTTACAAATCACTGCAAGAGAATCAAATAGCTCCTCCTTTTCCCCTGAACACTTTGTTGCTCAAGTGCAAGCCTCGCTTTTCATTTCCATCTATACAGTAGCATATCAAACACAGTTAGAAATCTGTCTCAGTAAGAAGACCCCATTTACTCTCTGACTTTAGGATTCTGCCCTGTTCCAATGGGTCATTAGTGGAACAAAGCCAAAAGGAGATTCAATTATTTGCTCAAGTCTGAAAGGTCAGTGTTTCAAAACTGCAGAGTATGCTATTAACAAGGATGAATCCTTTGGCAGTGTATCCTTTCTACTGCAAAATACTTGCCGTGTGGAATCTAAGACCCTTATTACAAATTCATGAATGATCTTAATCCATCCTGGCAACTTTCATAAGCATTGCAGTCATCTGGAAGCAAAAAAGTTCATTGGTTTGTGCAAAGTAATACAGCTATGCTCATATTTGATCTAGCTCTCTAATGGGAGAGGAATACTTAACTTTTTTTGAAAAAATTAATCAAGAGACATTTCTACTGTATTACATCTCGCCAATCTATCTACAAGTCATGTTCAATAAGACATAATAACTCAATGCAGAGCATCAACAAAAGAAAAAAAAGATGTCTGAAATGTGCATGGTTCTTGATGTGTTGGAGAAGTTGTAAAATCAGGTTGTAAAACTTAACTACCAGTCATCAGAAAGTAACACTCTAATAGGAAAATCTGGCTATCAAGAAATTGTTTAATTTTTTCATAATATATTAAACACTTTCCCCAAAATGTGAGTTTCTCTCTGAGTACTCTTAACTTAGAGGTACTGTTTGCTGCAGAGACAAAGCTGTCAGAAAGGAAATCGGATCTGAGAGCAAGCAGCTTTTATTTCCCTGGGGCACTATGGTGCAAAATGATAGCAACAGTCAACGAGTAACATTTGTTGTGGTAGGTGCTTGAAGTACCCAATAGCTGATTTCTAGTACAATTTTCATAATACTGTTTTTCCCAGTAAGCATCTGTTGTGGAAACAAAAGAGATACTGTATGATCACAAGCATGCATGGGAGAGGATACATTGAAATGAGTAGTGTTCCGTAGCTGCTGTGTAAAATACAGTTGACCCTTATGTAAGGCCAAAATTAAAGTTTCAAACTTTCAAAATTCCATCTCTTATTTCCCTAGAGTCAAACACAACTGAGCTGCGGGTAGGGCTTCTAAATGCTATGAAATCTCTTCCTTCTCTAGGTAGAACAGCAAGAGAATCCACTTGCTCAGATTTGCAAAAGGAACTCATGGAAAGAAAGCTCATAATTAATCTGTCTTCCCAATCTGCCATGAAGAAATTACGGTTTTATAGCTTTGCAACTGATAAATAATATCCATAAATAAATAATCAGAGTTAGGCATCCTTCCTCTCTGCTCAGTCATGAGTAATTTGCATTGAGAGGTACCGAAGAGCAGCATAGTGAAATCACCTCCAGGCAGCTCAACAGTCTGAAGAAATTGTCTGTGCATAAACTATATGAAATTTTAAAAACAAAAAAAAAAAAAAAAACCCAAAACCAAGAGACCCATGCCTGAAACAGAGCAACAAATTGAGGAATATTTAGGTTGGTTTATATTTATTTATAAATGTAGCAGATGCTTACCAACATTTCATCAGTAGGGCTGTTTAAGCAACTTAAAAGCTGTAACAAATGGCACAATTTATGTAGCAGTTCGCCTTCTTTAGCCTACTCTTAACTTGTGTTACTCAGAACAACTCCCATTACAATTCATCACGCAGCTAAGTAGCTAAAAGAGGAAATAGATGCAAGTGCAAAACTAGGGAAGCAGCATGGTTGTCCAAAACTAGAGATCAGTGGTTTCTCCATCATGGATGCCTGCTTTGAGTGATAGTTCTGTGCACAAAAGATCATTTTCAGAAGACTCCTTCCTCTCCTGAGTACAGAGTGTACCTTGGTTATTAAAGCCTGTAGAGGCTTTACAGATGCAGACATTACCTTAGCTACTAGATAGGCATGATTTATCTCACCGCTCTCTTTTTAAGAGAGCATATTTAGCAGAAGAACTAAACTAGTCTGCTTTTTTGCCACATTAGCCCTTTATTTTCATACAATGCACCAGCTGGCTAAGATGTGGCGATATGAAGGTGACTAGTCAAACGGATGCCTGTGGTACATAGTGGTTAAAAAATGCTGTCTAAAGAAAATAAATACAAATGGGGGGTCTCAGCTGAATTTTCCAAAAAGAAATCCTCGCACCAAAGAATGTCACATCTAGAGTTGTCGTACAGGATATGTAGTTTTTGTATACCTCACACTGAAACAGTTTAATTCAGCTGGGCTCTTCTCTCTTGGATACCTAATTCACTGACAAAATTCAAGAAGAAAGATTATGTCTCCATAGGCAGCTGGACAGAACTACTTGGGATACCAAAGTGGAGATAGAAGAAAACATCTATTACGTCACCATAAAAGGGATGGGCTATATAATAAGCAAACAGCAATTTAAAAACGGAAACAGGAATGCTTGCTTTGTAAATATTTACCACGAGGCTGACTTTCCTGCTCCTATTCGAGCAAGTGGCAAGGAACAGGCCAGTGACTTGTTAAGGAGAGTGTCGCTGTAGATGGCCCAGAGAAGAGAGTACCGCCACCATCATTGCACTGTCTGACTTGGCCTCACAGCCTGCCTGGCATTAGAAACCTCCATTCAGCAAGAGCCCAAAGTGTGTGTGTCCGTGTGTGTGTCCATATGCGTGTGTGCATTTGCGCCTGAGAAGGGATTACTGACGGTACACTTGCAAATGGGAAGAGGCAGTAACTGCACTCATTTGTTCCTTCCTGGGAGAATTCTGTGTACAGTGGTGATGCCACATTATAAAAACCAGTGGTGATACAACATTATAAAAAACAGGTGGAGTCTGAACTGGAAATGGGTGTAGTTTATGCTGATTTAGTTGATTACATTAACAATATTAAGAAGCTGAGAAAAAAATAAATTCCTAGATTTCATTTATATGTAGTAAATGCTCAAAACAACTTTTATGAGAGTATCTCCTTAATTAGGAGTGGTGTGCTTTTAAAAGATTCTTTCTGTGTAAACTGACATGTTGCACAGCAAGTTTTATTTAAGACCAGGATGTGCATGTTTACGTCCAGTGCTTGCAGGGCACATCTGCTGTATGTTTTGCTGAGGTCCTCCCTCAGAGGCGAGCAGCTCTGAGCTTACACATCAGCCCAACATGTGAGCGTTCCCATGCCACAGTGTGACTGATGCGCCCATCGCCTCATTGTTTCTGTACCCGCTCATGTGTAGTGGAGCACAGAGCCAGTGGTGCCCTGTGTGCCAGGACCTGCCGTTGTGCCACCCACGGGAGCCCTGGCATGGCCGGGGTGGCAGGGCTGAGGGACTGGGATGCAGGGCCACCGGTGCTCTGGCTTGCCTGCACCCTTGCTGCAGATCCGCCCAGATCTAGAAACAGACACATGCTAAGTCCATTTTGGGCCTTACAGCAGCACCAGCCTGAAATCACCAGACTGAGTGGATGATGGATGGGCGCATGCTAAAAACTGGCTGAGGGGCCTGAATAACTCTCCAGTTTAGACATCACCACGCTGGAGGAGACTTTGGCAGCATCTACACTTACCTTCCACCGGGTGCTGAATCATCCTCCTCAGCTGGGTTGAGCAGCACCTGGCCAGGGAAGGGACGCCAGGGAAGGATGTTGCTGTGCCAAGGGGCCATGCCTGGCTGGGGCTCAGGGCAAGCTTTGGGGCTTGGGGTGCTCCTCGTTCCTGGGCGCAGGCACAGCCACCCTCCCATCCACGCAGGGCAGATGGCTCTGGAGCCAGACAGAGCCAGACGTGCGGGGTTCATCTCTGAGAAAAAGGCAGATTCATGTGGTTGCTCTTTTCTCCCTGTGCTGCAGAGTGGAGTCGGTGCCTCACCATCTCTTGGGAAGCAGAAGCTGTGGGCCTTCCCGGTGGGGTATACAACCAGTGCCGACAGACTTGCTTTAGAAGTTGCTGGTAATGACATATTTAGGTTACAGCAGATCACATTTTCATTAGTGGTGCTGCTTCTGGAGAGGAGCACTGAGTAGTAATCATTATTATTGCTTTAACAGATTGTATCTGTGAAAGGCTGCCACCTGCCACTCTCAATACTGTGCTATAGAGACAGCCCTGGTTTTAAATCCTAGTGGGTGACCTTATTATCAGTTCCATGTTTTCAAAGCCCACAGAAACCTGGCTGCAAATTATACAATTTAGAAATAAATACATTGGAGCGTTCCTTTTTCTTACTGTTTGGCTTCTAGGACTTTAACATCCATACAGGTCATTTTTCATTTTTCTCTCTGCAGCAAGCTAAGATTTTAGGTGCAGGAAAGAGAAGGAAGAGTGGAAGAGGGGAGGGAAGACAGAAGAAAGAAAGGAAAAGGGGGAAGAAGGGTAAAAAGAAGAGTGAGAAAGGAAGGGAAAAAGGGAAGAATAGCAAGCAAAAAGAAGAAAAGAAAAAGAATTTCTACAAAACAACAGCAGGAACTGTGCCTTTAAGAAAAGTAACAGGTAAAATAAGTTTCACATAAAAGCAGAGACAATAGCTCTGTCAAGACTTGGCTTGCTGAAAAAGAGTAAAAGGCAAAGTAAATGAATGTATTTTATCCAGCAATAGCTTGTCAGCTCAAAATTATCCATGCCAGCACAGGCATTAACAGGGTTGTAAAGCCACCCTATTCCTTTCTCATATATTCCCTGGCATGAATTAGTGAACTTGAGATTTCTTGTCCCCTCAGTACTCGTGATTCGTGGGACTCTAACCCACAGCAGTCCATGTAGTGGATTACCATGGTGATGAATTTTGTTTTATTTTCTGAAGTGAGAAGGCTGGGATTTCAGGCTTTTACACTTGAGTGCTACCTTTACTTTCTGGGCTATTGAGTATGCAGGTGCAGAAGGACAAAATAATTCGGGATCTCTGGTTTCTCTAGCTGGCTGAGGGTCATAGAGGTGATATTTCAGAAAAGGAGTTAAGACAGTGGGGGGATCCAGGAATAATTGCTTGGACGATGCTACAAAAGTGCGAAATGATTTTGGGGAAAACACAGTGCTCAGAGCTTTGTCTGGAGGGCCAGCCTTCCGAAGACCTGTCCAGGCGGTCACCTGGGTCAGCATGAAACATGGCATAGATTGGAAAGTGTGGCTTTAGATCCTTTTGCTGTATAAATCCCTATAATAGAGATACAGAAGTTTACAGCACTGGCAAGTGTGGCCATGTCTCTTATTTGTAATCCAAAGCCTTTGCCACAAACCTGGAAAAAAGGACTCCAAAATGTGATACTTGACACTGGGAACAGTGTCATTTAAATGCAAACTGGATTGGCCATGGTCAAAGGTTTGTGGTATGCATTGCTTCCATTTTAAATGTGTGTAGAAAGAATGGATTTTGCAGCTGAAAGCCTGACAATGCTGTTATCCTTGTTCAATTTTTTAGCACCATCTGTTCTTCCCAAGTAGAAATTCCTGAGAAATCAGAGAAGCGAAAACTTACTTTATTTCTCCATGCAGCAGACGAACCATTAGAGTTACGGAAATCTGGTTGGGCAAAGAAATATGTTTATAAAATGATTGGTTTAAGTCTTTGTTGTCTGAGAAAATGACTTTTTAATGGACTGACAGCTGTCTCCCTCTGGCATGTTTTCAGTTTAACAGTTTATGTTGGAGCCAGATCATTTGTTTCATAACTGGCTGTAGCATAACAAACAGCACTTTTAAATCTCCAATCAGCCAACATATCACATAAATGTTATCTGTCCCAATTGGGATACTTTTCCAATCACTATGTTTTCTTAATCATGCCTGAAAAATACGTAAATATTATGGCCACATGATAATCTTTTTCTAAGTCACATAGATTAAAATGTGAGTTGAATTAAACATTTGGATATTTTTATTAGGTCATTTTCATTTAGAGTCGAGGAAGCTACCCAGCACATTAATACATATTTATTTGTTTGCTAAAATAGTTCTATAGTGCTTATTTAAATCCTATCTAAAAACCAAATATTATTATTTTCTGATCCCTAGAGCTTCTGAAGCCATGTGTGCTGGGCACTGTGCAAATACTTGCTTAGAGGCTAAATCGTGCATTCATTTAAATGTCTTCATACCTCACTTTCAGATATGAGAGCGCTGTCCTTCATGGTCCGATCCCTCCATCTGTATCCAGTGGTGTGCAGCTGGACACAGACTGGTTTTATATGGTGAGTGCAGAAGCCTACACACGATTTGCTGTCACCGCTTCCATCCCTTGAGCATTGTACAGGACATCCTCACTGCCGCTTTGGAGCAGCGCCTGCACCTTGGGTTGAAAACTACAGTCTGAATACAGAAATCATGTTGTAGTAGGGGCAGCTGGAAGTGAAACAGAGGGAAGTTCTCTTAATTTCCATCTAAAGTGGTCTTTTGACATTGTATCTCCTTAATGGTATGTGGTGGACATGATGTAGAAATGGCACCATTGGAGTATTACTTCTTTTATTGGCACTGTGATGCTACATTTCCCTGTTTGATAAGGTAAAGAGAAGATCAGAGGGCAGCTGATCTTGCTTCTGTGTGTTTATTCTGTGTACCATGATGCCACCAATACTCATTTGATAAGAATTCCTTAACATCGTTTTGAAGAGATGTTACTGATTTTACTAACTGATTGGACCCACTCGTCATGGAACCAGAGGAATGTTCAAGGCTTAAATTTGTTCTTTATTCCCGAACCATAGCATTTTTACCCTCTCCTATATCCCATTCTTCAAATAAATTTTGCAGCCAAGGTGGGAGGGATCTACTGTAAGCAGAAAATTTTCTTGCTAAGCAAACAGTGAATGTTACTAGTCTCTGGTGTATTTCTGAGGCACATCTGTGTCTGTGATCTGTCCCTGGGCTATATACATTCTGAACTGAAACATTTATTTTGTGTCACAATAATGTGCTTATGGACCATGTGAAAACAGAACAAATATTAAAACCTTTGCAAGCCTTATACCACGAATGAATAGATGCATAAAGAAGGAAAAATACAAGCTCTCTGTAGAAATCAGTGTCTAGATAAAACATCTGCAAGGGAAATGTGTCTGGAGGATGGCTTTTTAGTTAAAATAAGAAGCCCGATTAGATAAGTAACTATTTGGCAGCAGGCTGTTGGAGGTTGCAGCCATAGGTAGGTAGGAAAGACAGTATTCTGACCTGTGGCTTCCAGGATTTTCATGTAATCCGTGACAGCAATTTTGTGATACCAGTATAAAACCTGGAGCTACAAAGGCAGCATTGCCAAGGTTATACTGTCTGTTCATTGTATGGCTTCCTTTCCCTTCCTTTCCCTACGATGACCGGCAAATCTGAATTAACTCTGATTCCTGGTAAGGCTTGTCTGTCGTGGCTACATTGGACCCTGGGAGGTCTCACTGAATATAGTATTCAGTGTGTGCTGGTCACAGCTCTGGAGCAGATCGGACCACATGGAGCCCAGTGAGGAGTTTTGGAGTTAATGGGGGAAGAAAGTCAGGAGGGCTCTTTCAGTGGGAAGTACGATGAATGGGAACATCTTTTAATCACAGGACTTGCCACGTCAGGTACACTGACCTTCAATGGTAAAAGACGTGTAATGGTCAAAAAAGAAGCTATGGGACTTGTATGAATATCTTGATCCAGTTCCAACTTGCAGGAACACTAAATGAGAGAAGTACATGTTGCATTTATTATTTAGTCTATCTCTTTGAGCTGTTTGCATAACCTTAGTGAAGATCCACTCATTTTGGAATCTGAGAGGCCTGCATGTATTATATGCCACATATGTCCCGTGTCTTTTAGGACATGGACTCATATAACTGAAACTCTGGGGAAACCTGGAGTTTAAGCTATTTAAACTGAAGCTGCACCTGTACTTACCTGCAGATACGTTGCAGCTCTCATCTGATCGTTCTGCCTGTGGGAACCAGAATGAAGGAGAGAGGCCAGTTCATACACGGTTCTTGCTCTAGTTCAGGTACCAGAACTCAAGTGTGCTCCCAGATTTGGTGACAGAGGTAGAAGCTGGGGTAGTCTCCAGGGCAAAACAGTTTTGTTGTGAAGTCACAGCTCTCAGGTGTTAGTAAACAAAGGAGCTGGTCCCACAACTATGTGGAAAGATCTCAAATCTGGGTCAGTCTTGCTTCTTCTCTGACTTTGGAAGCTCAGACTCATGGTATGTAGGCCAAGCAGCCATGTCTACCTGAGTAGTAGTCAGTTCTGGGGAGCTCTGTCAGCACAGTGGCATTCAAGGTAGGCTTTTCTGCAAGTGTCAGGGGTTTGGTGCAGCATGGGATAGAGCAACAACTCTCCTAGGTGAAAACAGTGCAGAGGAGAAAAGTTGAAATTAAGCCACACTAGGAGAAATAAAATATTAAAAATTCTGAGTACAAATTTCTTTATAAATTTTATATTAAAAATGCCCTCGATTCTGTGTTTTAAATTGGGGAAGCTCTTGCAAGATGCTCTCAGTTCTGAAGTGTGTCCTGAAGTATATTTTTTGCAGCCATTCAGATGACAATGGAGTGTCAGGAATGTCACATTAGGTGTGTGCAGATATGTAATAGCATTTATGAGCTTCTGTGATGACACAGGCTTTGTTAAAGCTCTCTGACTATAACAGATCTCAAATAAGTGATTGTTCTGAATAAATTGTCTATGTTAATGTTTTCCCACTGCAAACAAAGCAGAGCCATTTTTAAACAGGTTGGATAAAAATGAAACACAATTCAATGTGTGAAAGAAAAGGACAATTTCAATTATATTTTCCCTGATATTTTCTGAACACTTCTAATAATCTTTTCTTTTTTTATTGCACAGTTCTTTCTGTTCAGGAACAGACAGGACTTTGGAAAGTGTTGCCTCCCCCTAATAAACATGGGAGTAGCACACAATCATTCACTTAATGTTTTGGAACAAGGAGCCTCTTATGCAGCTACAAAAGGGGCAGAGCTTGGGAAAACTTTGATATGGCATTTCTCCAAGCCACAGCTGAAGAGAGCTGGGCTTTTGTTTCTTAGATTTCAGATGCTAATTGCAGCAGGGTACTTGTCTAATGCATTAGTGAAAGCCTTCAATAAGACAAAGGTGCTGCAGCAGTCAATATTCATGGTTCAGCAGATGAGCTGAAGCCTCAGTATTTTACTGCGGAACACGGTGCTGTCTTCCCGACGAGCCGTTGTGGTGGGTTCATGACCTCTCATGGTCATTACAGATCCCACGTCAGATTTTGTGAAGAGGTGCTGTCAATCCGATACAGATGATAGCAGCCTGACTCCTGAAACTCTCCCTGCAGTTTCAGCTGGATGCAGCATTTTTGCTGTCTTCATTTGTGATTTACAGAACATTTACAAGATATTTCACTTCAGAGCAAGCAGAACAGCGGCAGCGAGTAGGGCAGTGTGCCTGAGCAAGGACTGATGTACACGCGCACCTGTAGAAGAACAGCCTTTAGAGGGACCGTGATTTACAAGACACTCTCTTGTCCAAGTAGACCGATGTTTCGTGGGATTTTACAGGCCGCTTTACCCACCTTGCAGCACATCTGCTTTCTGCCTGCTTGACCTCACTCCTCTGCTCTCAGGGCTGCCTGTAGTCCTGGCCGCCTCCAGCACGGAGAGCCATGACTCAGGCCAAGAGGGAGATTTCGGGCAGCTTCTTGCTAGCCGGCAACCGGGTTTTCCCCTACCACATCCCTCATCCCCCAGCCGAAAACAGATGGTGGTGAATGTGCCAATGATGATGATGCCTCTCCTCTCACTCTGCTCTGGGGGCACATCCCCCAGGGCACGGGGGTCCCTGGGGCACTGCTGCTGGTACAGAGGGACATGGCATTACTCTGGGAAAGGACACATCTGAGATTGGAGAGGATCCACACTCATGTATTGGGTCCTTAATACAGTTCTTGGAGACTGGAAAGGTATTATTTCATAGGGCACATAAGAAATAAAAGACATCTGCTTTCTAAAGACTTCTGTTTTAAACAGCAACGTCAGCTAAAATGTGTATATTTTTGAATTTAGCTTTCATACTATATCAATTCCAGAGCCAGTCACATTTTCCCCACGGTAATATTACTAAAGTAATTCTCAGCTGAGCCCATAGCCTTATTTTGTGTCTCATCACTCTTTGATAGCTGGAAACATACTGGAGATATTAGGCATGTACTGGAAATGAAGAATTACAGAAAACAGTTGTCTCATCCTTGAGAATGACAAAGTGTTTTGCCATCAAGGAAATCAGCCACAGATTGTCTTTTGGAGTAATTCACAATCAAAAGGTTCTGAAATCTGTTTTAATGAGCAATCTTCCCTTTAAAAGCCTCAAAGTGCCTGCATTATATTCAGGGTGGATTCAGATTTTTTTTTTATTTTTTTTTTTTTAATTATAGCAATTAAAAACATTAGGTCGAAAATTTTCATTAGGACCCATGAATGGAGGAAACTGCAGTTTGGGTGGGTGAGAGGAAGAGATGCTGGTTTGCTCCATCTTTTGCTGCTCCAGTCCTCTGCCACGATGTGCAGCACTATGAGCCAGTGCCCTGTCTAAAATGGTTTTTGGTTTACTGAAATGCTCATCGCCGCTTCATTTTCTTTTCAGAAATATTCCTGCCCATCACTGAACGTTACTGTGAGAATGAGATGCCATCTTGTGGTCGGATTTTTTATCTCACAAGCCTCAGCTTGGTTTTCTGAGAAACTAGTTCAACTGTCCCTCCAGCTTGGGGATGCAAAATAGCAAAACCAGCATTTTTAGATTTCATTATAAACCCAAGTCCTCCACTAAGACCTACAGGCTTGTACAGTAAAAACTGGCCATTTTCGAAGTGAAATTGTGTGCTATTAGTCATAACCTAGAAATTGGCATTTGGAGATAATAATAATTTTTTAAGTTATCAAAATAAAATGCTGATATGTGCAATTTATTTTTTCCAAAGTTAAGCAAACATATTAGTTTCACAAAGTGTAATGATTTTGTGCAGCTGCTTGGAAAAAGGTGGTGCAAGCATTATTCAAGGGAAAGCTTGTTTTCCATAATTTAGGGTGATTTATAAATAGCTGTTAGGACTACTTTGTATTTTCCACATTTCCTTGCTTCTCAACCTCAGGTACAAAGCTGAGTAGTAAGAATACCAAATGCAAAATCTGTCTGGAGTACAAAGCTTATAGACTTTGGGAGCACTTAAATGTAGATTTTTGTCCAGCTGGTTATTCAAGAATTACCCATGAAGTTAAGACACATCTATTGCTCATGATATGCTATTCTCAATGCTCTGGTATGTTTTGTACAACATAAAGATACACTTTCTTACTCCAGCCTCTTCAGTGAATGAAGGAAAAGCCAAGGGTACGATTGCAGAAATATTTTAGCAATAGAGGATAACTGCCATCAAGGTTTCTTCACAAGGACTGTGCCATGAGCTCTGGTACAGGGCATGTTATAGGCAGAATAATAGAGCCCTAATTATGTCAGAGACAACTCCAGCCTCTGGAACAGCTGAGGAATGAAAGCGATAAAATGGATATGAAGCAGCTTTGCCTCCCACTCCTTGTGGGCTATGAGTTCTGTCCAGCTTGGTTTTAAAAAACAGTGAGTGCCTCTGTTGGACCCACTCTCTGGGTACAGCCGCATACAGGCACTGGCTGTGTCGGTGCTGTATGGACTCAGGGGCATGCTGACCGCGTCCACATCTCTATACTCGTAAATGAAGCGTGCCCAGAAGCTTTCCTGGCCATCAGGGCCGACTGCTGGGGGACAGCCCATGTCTGTGCCAGTTCGCCATCTGGCTTGCAGATGGAGGCAGCTGCAGGCGCGCTGACTGCCAGCGATAGCCACCCTGCTGCCTTCCCTGCCAGATTGTGCCTGGAAGTGGCTCTGGGGGAGCACCAGCTCAGCCAAAATGTGGGTCAGGGTGGTTTAGGCTAGACACTTGTGGTCCTGTGCTTAGGAGCCTGCTTGGATTGACTAGGATGGATGACCATCAGGTAACAGAGCTGCTGGGTATGCAGCCAGGGGAGAAACAGAGCAACGTGGGCTGTTACAGGCTATTTATTTGTTATTTGATGTAATACTGCACATCATCCAGCAAAAGAAAAGAACTCAAGACCTGAGGAGCTTGCAAGATGAGGGGGGGGGGGGGGGGGGGTGGAGCAAAGGTTCCGTGATGGAAATTGCCTCGCCAAAGCTGTCGAGCCAGCCCATGGCAGCGCTGTGGCAAAAACCCACCAGCGGGAAGGGGAACCTGCAGCCAGGTCCCGGTGGTGCCTCTGGCCCAGTCAGCACCCATCCTTGCACCACGACTGAGCAGAGGGATATGGGGAGGTGTTGCCAGCTCCGCGCCGTATCCGCCTCCGTGCTGGAAGGCGAGTTAGAAGAGAGGAGCAGGGAGCTCTCCCAGGCCAGCCATGTAATAGCTCCAGATGACTTGCGCTTAACTGGTGTCAATTTGTGGAGGAACATAACGGAGTAAAGGTGTGAGTGTAAGCAGGGGGATACAGTGAAAAGAGAGACTCCGTACCACTGCCAATTGATTTCTTTTTTTTTGGCAGCAAAGAGGCTTTTATTCTCGCTGCATCGCAATGAGGGCTTCAAAGCCCATTTAAGTGCCTGTTTGCCTTTCCTTTTACTCTGCATTGCAGCTGGCATGCCCGAGAAAGACAGCTTGCTCTGAATGCACATGAAGGCTTGGCCAGCAGATGTGTAAGGCAGAAGTGATATACCACCATTTCATAGCCAGCAGGCATCAGGATCAGAGAAGAAAGCCGAGGGGATGATGGTGTTGCCGTTCCTTCCAGGTGTGTCCTCATCTGTCAGCTGAGGCACAGCTGACACCAAAAGGGATGGAGCTGAACAAAATGCAGACTGGTTATTGGGATCTGAGTGACCTGTTTCTTTAAGGGAACTTCTGCCCGCAAAGGTAGAATTTCTCTACATCCACACATTTATTTTGAAAATTTGACCAAACACCTGCGAAATTTTGTATTGGGTGTTGGTTCTTTTCTTTCTGCCCCCATTTTTTTTTTTAATCAGCTGCCACACTGATTAAGGAAAAAAAAAGTGAGGAAAATTCGGTTTTTTCTTTTTTTTTTTTTTTTTTTTTTTTTGCAAGTGATTCATTTCCCTCCTCTCTGTAATCTGCCAAATTTGACAAGTAGCAAATAGAGCAGCACCGCATCCTGCCTTGGGTCGGGCCAGGAAGACACATTGCTGCAAAGTCAGCACCATCAGGAATCAAAGTATCTATAAATGTCAGGTGTATCTTTCACAGATTGTAGAGGTGAAAGGAACCCCTGTATTCATGCGCTCGGGTCTTCTGTATAAACAGGAGGACGTAGAGCTGTTCTCTGCAACTGGATGACAGCCAGTTTAGGAAGACACTTAATTTCATTTTAGGAGCCTGCGCAATTCCCCTGGTAAATCATTCCAGCTGTTAATTTCCTTACTTCAAGGAAATTGTGTCCTATTTCAAGGCTGAGTTTATCTGGCAGAGTTCAGCTCCTCGCTACTGAATCTTGGTAAGCTGCTGTCTGCAGGCTGGAAGAGCCGGGGCTGGAGGAGCTGTGCAGCCCTGCGGGGAAGGAAGGGGGAACGCGTGGGTGTTGCTCCTCTGTCACTAACAAAGCAAATGCACAGCCCTGGCCGGTGCCGACAATAGCTTGCAGCCCTATTAAGGTCCTTCTCCTCCCTCTTCCCCATGAATTTGTGCCTGTAAAAGTAATCCCCAAGCCAGTGTTTTTTTTTTTTTTCTCATGTGTAAATACCCATCTAAAATGATTGTAAGACCTCTCACCCTTCCTTGAACAAAGTGAGTAACGCAGTCCTACTGCATCCTAAGAATCCCCTCCCCCTTCTGGATCATTTTCTGTGTCCTTCCTTTGAATTCCCCCGCCCGCTGACGTCCTCCCTGGCAGCACACTGTTCCAGCAGCAGTCTTAAAATAGCTGCATATGGAAGCAAGACCACTTTCCAGCCCCCTTTCCTAGCCTGATATTCCCTTTCATGTGTTGATTTTGCTGTGTGCTGGTGATCGCCAGGCCCTTTCCTGACTCATTGCTTTCTGTGAGAAGCAGTCCGCTCCCTCAGCTGACACAAATACATAGGTACATCTCCAAAAGGGTGGATGAAATGTCTTTCCAAAGACAGATGTGCCTTCAGCAGGGTGATTGTCCCCAGGCCGGGCTTGGAGCTCATCTCCTGCTTTGACATTCTCAGTCCTCTTTTGGCTGGTCACCCAGAGCAGTTAGCACAGGTCTTGGTCCCAGGTGGCCTAACAGGTTAAGCTCCTCAGATGTTTCTGCTGAAGTTTAAGTTTCTACTTATCTCTGGATCACGATAATCCTTTACTGACTATGAGCACAAACTTCGGTATTGACATTAGGAAGAAATGTTTTACTACGAGGGTGGTGAGACACTGGAACAGGTTGCCCAGGGAAGCTGTCAATGCCCCATCCCTGGAAGTGTTCCAGGCCAGTTTGGATGGAGCTTTGAGCAACCTGGTCTAGTGGGAGGTGTCCCTGCCCATGGCAGGGGGGTTGGATTAGATTGTATTTAAAGATCTCTTCCAACCCAAACCATTCTGTGATTCTGTGATTTATGGAAACTTGTGTGACCCATATTTAGTCACCCAGGAAGCTTTTAGCCATTCAAAAATGGAGAAAAATACTTAAATCTGAGTGCCACCGGCACATAGCAGCCTGGAGAACCGGCAGCCTCTTGCACCCAGGCACCAACCATGGCTCCCAAGGGGGATCCCTGTGGCAAAATAACCCGAGTATAGTCACTGACCTTCTACGAGATCCAGCCCTGGTTACAGTTTAGTTTGTAGAAGCTGGTCAGGATTATTTTGCAACTCTAACAGCATGGATGATACTAACAAGACACTGCTGCAGTATCTCGGTAACTCTGTCTGAAATAACACCCCTGGGAAGACCAAAACAGCAGACAAAGATTAATTGAAAACTCATGAGACCGTTCACATCCTCCCACATGCTAGAACCTACTTCTTGTTCCCACTAGTTAGATTTCCTGGGTAAATAGCCATCATAAACTAGTTTTGAGATTTTTTTTGTCCAAATAAAATTAAAAAAAATGTTTATTTATAAAAAATATATTCAATAATGCTTATCTACAATGTTTTATAACTTGCCAAATGGGGGAACAGTGCTAAGAACAGGAAAAATTCCTCTTATTTCAACTTACTTTAAGTTCTGACCAAAAAAAACCCCTGTCTGTTTAGAATATAATGTAGGCATCCACCTTCCTGCGCACACCTCAGAGGTATGGAAAAGTATTGCACTGTCAGTTCTGCTCAGACCCAGCAAGAACGGATCACCTCTCGCCATACCTGCTCATAGTCCAAGCTAATCCTTTCCTAGCACTTGTCTGTTAATTATTAACAGGCTCCAGCACGCTCAGATTCAGTGCCCAAAAACATCGCTGATAAAATAACCCTGTGTTCAGATTCTTTTTTAGTTTCTAACACTTAATCATTGCCTTTGTGAAATACTTTTGATTACTTAGAAATTCTGACATGACCTTAATACATCTTTCATAAAGAATTACTGCAGAAGTGACAAGTTAATTTTGTAATGAAAAATATGAGGACAGCGGTAATATATTATTGGCAGAATTTAGTCACAAATAGCATACAATTGTTCTGCTAATATAAACATAATTTTATCTCTTCAGTTATTATTAATTTCTTTAATTTGCAGTTATTCAGATATTTTCTCTGTATTTAATTATTGCTCTCCCCTAACTCCTGAATAAACTTAATATATATTTATCTATAAATAAAATATTACCTATATTCAGCAATTAAAGGAAAGCAACAGCATTAGGATTGTAAATAATTGAACAGTAGAATTTATTTCTTACAATAAGCCATGAACTAAAACTGAAGGAAAGAAAGTCTCAGGCTCCTTTTCTAATTTTAAATAGACTTAAATAGTATATTCATGTCAAGCACATAAATTAAATGTGTCATCTTTATTAATTCTCTGGTCACCCATTGTAAAAATGGTAATCTCAATAAATTTGCTTGGTAATGCTGTAGAAGCTCCCACGTAGCTGTGGCATAGGAATTGCACGGTGTCCAAAATGTGACAACGAAAGCAGAATCGCTCTGTTCTTCAATGCATTTTTACAAAAAAAAAAAAAAAAAGGCATTTTAGTTTATCTATTTGTCATTTCTATGTCCTATGTAAAAAAAGAAGGCTAACTAATTATGCCATACACCCATCCTCAGGTGTTTTATGGAACCAGCAGCTGTGAAATCCAGTCCCTGAATCTGTACCAGAGCATTTCTCTCTCTCCAGTCTTGGAAGTGAGTGCACCGAATAGGTTATGTGGGTACCTAAATTGACTAAAAGTAACAGGACAAACAAAGACTAGAGTGCAAGAATACATTTCCCTCAACTGCTGTTAGCAGGGACGGTGAATTATCACTCTCGACCTTAAGAAGGAGGATATAGTGATGCGCCCTCCTTTCTTCCACCCACAGTGTTTATGGACCCACTCAATGCCTGGGTGGGAGAGGTGGGGTTCCTGTTGCAGGATGGTTGGGCAAGAGAACAAAATGCATTGGATTGCTTCGTTTGTGAAGCCTTCCTGATCCCCCTCTGCTGCCAGGTGCTGCCATTGTCTGCACCGTGTCCCTGTCCCTTGGAGATCTGGTTTGTGAGCTGTGGAGATCAAGAAGGACTACTTTTGACCAAGAAAGATAAGCAAGCTATGAGGAGCCCTCTGGAAGCTGCATGATAAAATCAAGTAGTGAAAAGTGAAAAGTTTAAATTGATCAACGTCTACCTGGTTCTGCCGCTAGTGCAGCTGAGAGGCTTCAGGGGCCACTGGTGGCCCTGGATCCAAGCCCAGGAGTCCACTAGCATGGATGCAGCAGTGTTGTGACTGTGCTGAGACCCTCCATCTGTCCACCCTGCTGGCGGTGGCTGAGGCTGAATGGGGCTATGGCAGCACTGCAGGGTGCACCTGCATTCAGCCCGGGAGTGAGCTTTTGAAGCAAACGTCCAGGCCCAGACACCCCCTCTGCACATCGCTTCAGTGATCATAGAGCACTCTTGGGTTGCAGGGACTGGATTTCGTTGGGAAAACCGAAGGGATGGAGGTGCTTCAGGAGTGCAACAAATGCATCACAGCCATAGATGGCCATTCAGTTTACAAGGCTGCACTACAGCTGGATATACATCCCATGTCGGATGGGTATAGCAAAGACATCGAGTCCCCAGCACAACTGGTTCGTTCTGGAGACCTGCTTGTATTGACCCACCTTACCTGCAAATACTCCTCGCTGAAGAGTGCCACCCCGTCAGCTTTCTGCCTGCTCACCCCAGCCCTTGCTGTCCCTGTTTTTGTTCATTTCAGCTCTGCCAACCCAGGTCTTTGCAGGGGCTGGATCACTGAAATGACCTGAGACAAGAGTGAGGAGGAGGCTTATGTTTTGCCTGGAGTTGAACTTTTTGTTTGGCAGAACCGAGAGCTCAGCGTGCTGCCACGGGGCAGGGGCTTGAACAGCCCAACGTTGTGGAAAGGGGATTGTCACATTAGCATTGCTGGGAGTTTGTGGAAACAGCATTTTTCTTTCAGCCAACAAGAAGATGCAACCTACTTTTAAAACACCTTTCCCACATCGGCCTCCCTTCCCTTCTTTAGCCCCATTAGGAGGAGTTTTTGAGGCCAAGTCAGTCAATTTAGGGAAAATACAAACACCACTGACAGCTGACACTTGAAACTCAATAGCTGTGCAAAGGTTGCTCAGTAAAAGTAGATATATTGCTCATTATTCCTCTATGCCCTTGCCCTGGCCCCATGATCCATTCGTGAGGGCAAAAGTGTTTTAATACATTAACGGGAACCTCTGCCAGCTTTTGGACTGATATAATTTGTGGCCGATGAGCTCTTGTAGTCCATCATTAAATTCCCTAATAGGTTCTTTCAGAGGCTACTGTTGAGGAAAGCTTGCCAAGTCTAAATTATTTTTGCTCAGGTCTTTTCCATATGCTTCCAAACCCCTGGATGAAGCCTGAGAGGTTAACAGAGAAACCTCAGGAAATAATTATTGTTTCTCAATGGACAACTTCTGCGTGGCATCTTCCTGAGTTACTCAGAGAAACCGTTGAAGGCATAAGGTCCAGTCATTTCAAAATATCTTTTAGCAGAAGATTCTATATGCTAAAATTATGAACTGAGGTAAAAAAAGCTGTCTGTTACAGTGATGAACTTGCCTGGTTGACTGAAGATACTTATTTTCTTTTAAATTATTGTTTGATTATTAAATCTGTTTGATGTCGGAATCAGGATTGAAATATTTCTCCCTCAGCTTTCTGAAAATCAGGCAAACTTGCCTCTTGCCAGCATAGCTGGAGACAAAATAGGGATGATGTGAAAAATGACATAAGTAAAGGGTTTCCTAGAAAGGTGATGTAGAAATAAAGGGCTCTTCACCGAGTGATATTTGTCTAGAGGTCCCACTAGAAATGGCAGTAACGATAATTAGAGGACACCAAGGTTTCGAAGAGCTCCACTCATTTGTAGATACACTTGCAATCTTGCAATGCCTGCCTCTTCCCCTAGGAAACAGAATGAAGGTTTCTTTGTGTTCTTCTCTGTTCCCTTCATATCATGTGTGGTTCCTGAAGCTGTGAGCTGGGGCTTACTGAGTGGTCGCTGCTTATGTCTATCAGGAGGGGCTTAGTCTTTGTAACAGATAAACTAAAGAATAAAACAGCAAGTTTATTCTAGAAAAGAAAATTATTATATCATTTGATTACAGATATTGGAATTAGAAATACATAAAAGAAAGAGAAAAATAAATCTATGAAGTGATGTTTAGCAATTAGAGCTGCTTCCACATCTCAGATAACAGGAGGGCCTGACAGTCTAGTCCTCTACACCGAGGAGTATTCTTTGTGACTCTCTTGTCTCTTTTTGTCCAACATACAGTCTTCTCCCTACCTGTCTTGTCAGTCTGCAGGATGCCCTTCTCACCTTTTCTTCAATTCTTCAGCACAGCCGTAGCATCACTGAGCTCTTCTATCCCACCCACCTGTGATCATTTATGGATCTTCCCTCCAGAGCAGAGGGACTCGTCTTCCTCTCCCCTCCCCTGGAATTGGGTTCTGATGTTCAAGCTACAAAGGCTTTAAATGGGATATGTCCCAGTCCTGGCAGCTCCTCTGCACATGCACTGATGTTGCAGTCATTACCAAGCCAATCTTTTCTACCTTAAAGAGCCGTCTTGCTTTTCGTATAATTTTCAGGATTGCTACAGAGCTTTATAAGGCCTGTGGTATGAAAAAAGATTGTCAGTGCTGATACCTGATTATATCCACAATCTCTGGCTCAGAGGTAAGGCATTGCCAAGATTACAGGTGACAAATTAATGACTGGGGTGACAGATTTGGAACTCAAATGGAAATATCCAGCTTTTCCGGCATGTCCCTTTTCGCCCTTCACCTTTTATTGGTTTTAAGGGTTCTACTTATGTTCTATAATTGGACAACGCAGGCTCAGCTTCAGTGGCTGGGCAGAGTAGGACTGGGACTCTGGGGCACTGGAGATCTGTTGAAGCACTGAAACTACTGCCTGCTTGCAAAACTGCTGCTGAGCAGCAGCTTCCTGGGGGTGCGAAGTCCTGCGTTGTGAGAAAGGGGGTTGTGGTGACCCTGAGCAGGAGCTTCACAAGAGCAGGGAGTCAGGAACGCCAAATCCTGCAGCCGAGAAACCCTGCTGCCCCTGGGGGAAGGATGCGGTCATCTTCCCCTGCCAAATCCTGCCCCCAGTCTTGGCCTCACATGATGAGGTTTTGTGCCCTGCAGAGCTCTGTGCAAAGTGCACTCGAGGAACCGAGCCCTGACCCGGGGAAGGTATCAGGGACTCTCTGGTTGGGGATATCCTGCAGCCACAAGAAGCAAAGGCTTCTTGTCCAGTTTTCCTCTGCGGCACTTGCAAGAAGTTGAGTTGACCAGGAGAGTTTCTGGAGGCTTTCTGAAAACTGGAGGTGACAATATGGTAAACATTAAAAAGGAAAAGTGCGGCTATGGATATCGTTTATGCAGGTTACAGCTTACATCCAGTATGTGCTAACTGTCTTCAGTCTTTCTCAGCCTTTGTCCCTGGGTGTGCACCTTGCTTTCAGTGCGAGCTGGTGCTCTGGGGAGAGGTTGGCACCTGCCTCCTTTTTGAATTTGTTTGGTTCACAAGGATTAATGAGGATGAATGATGCTATATCTGGCAGCGGTCTGGGAAAAGCTGATGACAAGTTGTGCAAATCTGGTGTCTCCCAGCAAATGCAGATCAGCCAAGAGAATAGCAGCTGGAAAATCAGTTGGCTTCACGCTGTCAAGATTGCCCTGGCAAGAATTACTAGGGAACACAGCGGCTGCAGAGCATCAATCCAACCTCATCCCCCATGGCAGAGAGTGCCGTGACCGAAGAATATACATCCTCGACAGGATTCAGAAAATCGGTTCTCAGGGGAGAGAAGAATTCGCTCTGCCCTCAGTGAATAATTCAACTAAGGAGTTTTGCTTTGGGCAACTTGTGAAAGTAGCAGAGCTTCATGTATAAAATGGTATTTCTGAAAGCTTTACCCATTAATTTAACATGGCTTAGCTCAACTCCTTAGCCTTCCTTCTACAGTACAGTGCATCTTTTGCTTTGGTAGTCAGGACTGATGCATTCCTCTGTGGTGTGAAGTGAACCAGCTGCTTTGCAGATCTCAGTAACTCTCTTCCACAGCAAAGCAAAAGGGGAGCTTTAGAAAAGCAAAGGAAGTCTCACAGAATTTCCACCATACTCAGCAATTTCTTATTCATTCTGTGCTATGCAGTATTCATTTATGGATAAAGATGTTATAAGAGCCATTTAAATATATGATTGTAATAAATATTCATAACTCCTTTTGCAAGATTTTTTAGAAATGTACGGAAAACCAGCAAAGGTGTTTCAGGGCTTCCTTTCTCTGGACAGTTTTAGAGATATTAATACTTGTGAAAAACAAGGGCAAAGGGGACTGCGTAATCATGAGTGACGGTCATGTAATATAATGTTAGTTCAAATTGGACTTTATAGCCGCAACACTAGAATACAGAACACATGCACAGATACATCATGTAAACTGTGGCTTGTATTTAAAGAAATACAAGCTGTTTTTTTAACTAAGTTCCAAATACCATTGGAAAATAGACATTAAATACACCACCTTAACTCCACTGACTAATATTGAGATGTTCAGTACCGAAATAGGAGGAGACATAGAGAAATCTTAACAGAAGAGTAATTCAAGGAAAGACGTAATGGACAGAGCAACACCCAGGGCCTGTTGCAGCTTTAGGACTGGCAGGGCTGTTGCGTTGTTACCCTGCTGCTCTTTACGTATAACTTCAGTGTGCCTGCTGAAGGTTTGTAGGCTGATGATTTGCAACGTTTAAACTAGCAAAAATTTGCAAATGCTGAAGGCTTTTCAACTCTGTCCTCTGAAAGCTGTCCAGCCCAAGTGTGTTCCTGCTGCTCAGAGCTGGAATTGGCCTGGGATCACAGGCGCAGTCGTCCTCAGTTCATCCAGTAGCAGAAACAGAATTTCCCTCTTATTTTTTCTCACAGCAAAGAGATTTTTGGGACCAAGAAGGTATAGCAAGGGAGGCTGGAGGACAGAAGAGAAAGGAAAAGAGAGAAGTTTTGAGGGTCTGGAGGAAATGTGATATAATGAGAGGCTTAAATCTTTCAGCCTATTTATCTTATCTAAAAGCAAGTTCATGGGTGATGTGATTTCTCTGAGTATTTTCACAAGAGGAAAATGCTAGGTACTAAAGCAGTCTTTGATCCTTGAGAGAAAGATTCAACGATGTACCGTAACAACATCTGAGGAAGCTGGATTCAAATAAAAAATTCGGCAATGGTGTTAAGAAAGAAAGTGAAAACATCAGAACAAATTCCTAAAGGAAGCAATCAGTTTTACTACTTTTGGTATTGTATCCAGGCTTCCTGTCTCTAAAGAATGTGCTTTGACCACTACAGCATCTTGTGCTTAATATGATTTTTTTCAGGTGACAGCCTATAGCTAGTTTTATGTACTAAATAAGATCAGGTGAAGAATTGCTGCCTTTTAGTGTTGAACTCTTTGAACATGCAAAGTGGAGTAGTGGCAAGGACAGGAGGAAGGTAGGAGGTGGGCAAAAGGAAAGGAGGAAGAGGAAAAGGAATGGATGAAGAAGATGGATGATGAAGGGGAGGGAGAATATGGGAAGGGGGACCAGGAGCTCAGCTGTGCAGTTGGATTATTAGATCATAAAGCAGAGGGGACCCAGCTAGACTGCGTGCCCTGAGACTTCCCAGAAACCATCACTATTTAAGCTAGTGCTTCTTGTTTTAGGAACAGCAAAACCTCACAACTGAACTTGGTTTTAACATTGCCAGTGAGTAGCACCGCATCTGTTGGCAGATGTTACTATGGCTAAGTACATTTGTTGTTAAAAGCAAGAGATATCGTTTCTCACTCGTTCTAAGATGTAAAAAAGAACAGAGACATTATCTGCACAAACGATAAATGAAATGTTACATTTTCAGTCTATTTGCTAAGTTATTCTATTTTCTTATATAAAACATTCTTTTTATCATGTAGTGAAGCAATGAATACTTAAACAATAGCGAACCTTGACTTCAGTTTTACTGCTTCGAGCTTCCTATTAAAAGAAAATCAGCGGGAGTTTCTTCAGTTTCTTCAAAGTGTGATTCCCCTTCTCAAGGGTTTATTCCTTTGGAGATGTTTTCATATTCTTTCTCATGTTTGAAGACCCTTTTAAAGAAATAACCCAAGAGATTCAGCTTCTCAGCACTTCATTTGCAAACATCCTCATTTCTTGACAATTAAGCACATGACATTTCATCCTACCAGTAACGATCTTCAAATCTGTCTTTCCTCCAAAATATCATTTGCACTGCCAGGCAGCTGCAAATAAATGATGAGACAAATGGTAGACAAGTCGGGGCTGAAACATCAAATTTAAGGATGATACCAGCAGAGGGCAATAAATAGACACCATCCCTGACAGCCAGCTCTCCAGCAGCCTGGAAGCTGGAGGCTCAAGGCCCTCCATCCATCGTTTTTGAAAAACAGTCTTAGGTTCCTTCAATAAATTACAAAAAGAAAAGTCAAAAGTGGCTTTCCTTTACAAAATCTGTTTAACTGTCACACAGTCCTTTGATAAAAAGCATTTTCTAAGTAGTCATAACCAGCCATAATAAATAGTAATTAATAATAAGTGGAATGAAAGTCATAAACCATAGCGTGTTTGGTTGAAGACACTCTCACACAGCCGGTATGTGCACAGGCAGTAAAGTAGGTTCTCCATCTACAGCTTGAGAAAAGCTACTTGTTAACTTGATTTACAGCACCTCTTAATGATAGGAAATACAGTATTAGAAGCTATGCAGCAAACAGAAATGGATGCTGAACAAAACTTTGGAATTGCCATCCATGGAGATACAGAGCTCTTTGTGAACTTCAGTATGTTTTCTTTAAAATATTAACATCTATGCTGAAATGTCTTTTTTGTGTACACAGCATATGCTGGTTTTACTCTTTTATACTTCAGTACGATCATGTCAAGGGACCATTAACCAGTCTTTAACTTCCAGCTTGCACATTTTATTGTTTGTTGAGGAGGCATTTGCTGAAATAGGAGAAAAATTATATTTCTATTCTAATGAGGCAGAAAACACTATTGGAGTTCCCTAGGAGTCTTGTTAGATAATTAAGTGCCTTAGGCCTACCACCATCACCAAACTTTTTAAAACTTAAATTATTTACAGGTATTTAAGACCAAATCTTTCACCCACCATCAACAGGGATGCTCTGTTTTGTGTGTCTCAAGGCCATTTTAAGGCAGATTCATTAATCTAGGAAGTCTTGCAAACAGAAAAAACTGGGCCATCCAACCCCCGTGGCTGATTCCAACTTGCATAATGCAGATCAGACCCAAGGCTGATATTCAAGGATGTGAGATGATAGAAAGATAATTCTGTTCTAAGCGTATCCCATGAAAATATTGTCATCCTAAAACTGCTGTTTTAACAATGTGTTTTATTTCAATAGCCTGTATTCTTACAGTAGCAATAGTTCTGGCGGCTGTGTCTGAACAGCTTTATTGGGTCTTCATTTGGGAGTTATGCAAGTTAAATAACTTTTGAATTGTTATGCCTCCCATAATATTGTTATTGTTCATCAGCATTTGCTTTTTCTTTTTTTTTATTTTAATTGCTACAGTTGTAGCCATTAGCTGAAAATCTAAAGCCATTCTTACAAGGTTCTTGTTTAATGACTGTATTACAAACATGTACATGAAATTAAGCATGAAATTTATCCTCCCTCTGCAACAGCTACCTCTGTTACTGAATATACATCTCCCTCCTGCAACTCTACCAGACAGGTATGTTTCCCTCAACACTCATTTTCTACAGCAGTCCTTGCAAATAACTGCATTTTGGAGCCTATCATCAAGGTCAGAAGAAAAACTAAGGTGTACAGGTAACTACATAGCTCAAGGGAAATACAGCATGGGCCTGACCCCATGTCATAGGTATGTACCAGGGCACTTCTGCACCAGCTTCTCTAACGTAACACATGCATCTTGCCCAGGCCTAAAAACTGACTCTGGTGGTGTGAAGAGAGAGACATCTTGCCAGAGTGAAACAGAAAACATTCCCACTCTCCCCAAGGCCATGCGATCTGATGCAAGATACATGGCTTGGACCAAACTGTTGACCTACTAGACTGTTGGGAACAGCCCTCCAGGGTTCAAGCAGGAGTAAAAAGGAAATCTCCAGTTCCACAAAAGAAAATGAGCCTCATGTATTCCCCCAATCCCCCCCAAAACAGGAAAAAGTGGACAGGCAAAGTCCAGGGCTTTGATTGAGGTGCCTTGTCACCCTCACGTCTGCTGTTTTGCGTGAGGAGAGAGACAGTCTGCCAGTGGTCCAGACAGTTTGCTCTCAAACCCTGGCCATGAGCAGCTCTGCTTACCACAGCCAGGGTGGACAGAGTTCCTCAGCAGCAGTGATTCAGCAGTGATGTATAATTCGTTGCGTGAATCGGACTGTTTGGGAAATTAAAGGTGTATGCATGTTACCTGGGCAAAAAAAAAAAAATCTGCAGTTCTCTTCTTGGGCACGAGCAGGGGCATGCATGACTTGCCAAGGTCATTACTAAAGGCTGTAGCGGTGGGATTGTATTCAGTTGAACCCTCAATCTGTCTAATCCAGTGTTTTGGAGCTAGAAATAGCCAACTAATTCTCTCTATGCTCTAAAAATACAGGGACAGGGTAAGATAGACTTACCTATAACAAATGCAGTTGCTTAGGGTGAAAAAGAAAAGACATTTTTCTCCCTGACACCTGAGTTTGTGTACATCCCAATGGACTACAAGAAGTGAGAGAGACAGGGAAAGGATGCCCCAGCAGCTTATTAGTATTCAACTCTCTCTTTCTGAGCCTGAAAGAAGTATTAGCCCCGACTCCCTCTCCAAAGGATCACGCACAGCACTGTGTGCCCGCACACATGCAGGGAATGAGTTCTCGCAAGGAAAAACCACTCTACCTCCTGCTTTAAAGATAAAAAGAAGCCACATTGTTTGCAAAAAAGAAAAGAAGAAAGAAAAATAGAAAAAAAAAGCACCATTTGATAATTGGCTGAAATTATTTGCAAGTTCTAGCCAAATTGACAGAATCATTTAGAGTATTGGAAAAGCAAAGAGTAGAAATATTAAGAGCATTTTTTGACACTTAAACAGAACACTGATTTTTCATTTCAAAGTGAAATTTTGTTTTCAACTTCACTTAAATGTAATTTTAAAATGGCTAAAGCACCTTAGAAGGTAAAATGGTACTTTTTTTTTCTTTCGTCTTGGATGTGCACATCAGAAGTCCTTTGAATACAGACAGGGCAGTGCATATCTGGGCAGCTTCTTTCTTTGTTCTCACAGTCCAAAAACTTCTTATTTTTTGGCATTTGACAGCTCTCTTCATGCTTTGTCCCAGAGAGAGACAGAGAGATTTTTTTTTTTTTTTTTACAGAACAAATGATGGGAGAAGTAGAAAAGCAAGAAAGTCTGGGAAACAATTCCATGTTTCTCTTTGAATTCAGGGTTGAGGACTTTGAATGTGAAGTTCAGATAGTGTAGGAATTGTCTTTTCCTCTGGCAGCAAAAGTCTACAGAAGTCAACAGTAGGATAGCTCTGCCTGTGTGAGATTGATTCAGTCTGGAGGAAGCCAACACCAAGAACGCGGGCAATATTATGAAGGTCTCAGCATCTCAGAGGTATGCGACCTTCTCCTGCCTTCACAGATAAATATTAAGTAGCCTAAAGAAGACTGTAATAACAGTACTAATCTCAGAAGAATGCTACAGATGATAACAAATCCTTCCAGAAAAACATTGTAATAAACGTTCAGGTTTTCTAATGTGTTGCTCATTACAACAGTGGCTATTGGGATTTAGCGCTATTAAATGTTTCCAGCAGAATATTGTTCTAAATTGGAAATGTGAGTGCCTCCCTGTACCAGGCTCTAGCCATCATCAGCTGACCTAATACTGTTTTTCCAAGGCTGCAGAGTGCTGCAGAGTCATTTTAGCATGCTGTTAGCTGATGTGGCTCTTCGCAGTGGTGCCCTGTTTGCAGTCAAGAGCTGTAGTGGGGATGAAGGCAAGGAGCAGCGATGGCAGAGCCTGGGGCAGCCCTGCAGCCGGCTGCTGCTGCTGCCTGCTGCCAGTCCCGAATTGCCTTTCACAGGGAACACATACATCTCTTTTTAAACCTGGATTAGGGGCTTGGCACTCGATCAGGGACAAGTCTGGTCTGTTTACACTGTCGGCCTTTTCATACCATGAGCTTACTCTTTAGGAAGTAATCGCCTCACTGCAAATAAGAGTGATACATTCAGCTTATTAATGGTCACAAAGCTCTTTCTGCGCTAGGCTTTCCAAGAGATTGCTATGCTAACAAAGGTGTAGATCAGCTATCAATTTATATTACGTATTCATAGTTAACTTCAAGTGTGACATTTTCAGAGACAAATTAATGAGAGCCTGGCCTCACACACACTTCTGAAATGCTCAAGAAAGGATGCTTCTTGCTCTTAGGTATTGACAAGCCTTTAACAATCTCATTGTAGGATGTTACTCTGTGCCTTTATAGCTCCTTCTCTTTTTTTTTCCAGGCATGTCATTTATCTTTTTATTTCAGTATGAATGTTTTTAACTTCTGCTTCCAGTCCTGGTAGCTCATTATATCCTACAGGTCTGAGAGTTCTTTAACTAAGTTTTGTTCTCATGTGGGTTCTTAGATATTTTGTTCAAACCCTTCAAACCCTCTGTTGTATAAGCGATATGAACTGATACCTCAGTTTTTTGCAAGGAAAGCACATTTTCTGCTTCTCTGATTTTCCTTTTTTTTTTTTTTTTTGACACCTGCTTTGTTTTTCCAGCATGCTACGGAGCCAGGGGCAGCAGGGCTGGGTGGGGAGTTGTACACAGGCCCCTACTAAGGCCAAAGAGGGGGCAATGGTCTCTTCTCATAGCTGGTGGTTTGTCTCTCCTGGGGCCACGCTGGGGCTTCTGACTCTGGTTGCACCGGGTACTTCAGTTCAGCTTGTTAAAAAAGATATACAATAAACCATCACAGCTTCTCAGGACAGGGATACTATGGGAATTCCATTCTTCCTGCATGAAAACGGCACGTGGTGTTATAACTACATGAGCCTTTGACTTTCTCCACTTCACCAAACAAGTCAGATTATACTGTAACAGTGACCTAACGCTTTACATATTATTTAGCACTGCCCAGGTTTTTCAGTCACCTGCAAACTCCATCAGCAATGTATCATTAATGGGTATTTTGATTTCTTTTTCCTGCTATGTGACTCACCAGTCTTTATGAAAGACATGTTGTCAGTATACTGTATTTCAAATATTTTAGTCTAAAATATTTAAAATCAAGGCAGGAAGAATTTGCCATGTTGCCAGACAAAAGAGGAGGTTCACAAGCCCTGAATGGTTTCCTACTCAGAGAGATGGGGGAAGGATGGGAGGAGGAGAAAGGGGAGAGAGTAAGGAAGGGGAAGGATACCAGTAGTGGCAAGAATCCCCTTTATCCTTAAAAAGATTTGGGGCCCAGTTCTGCTTTTATCTACACCATTTTCCCCATCAAGACAATGCAATTGCCTTCACTGGAATAGCTGTTTTACACCCCAATGAAAATAATAGGACGATCAGTCTCTCACATGGAAAGAAGAAAACTAAGTGTCTATATTTCACTGTATGGCACTGGTCACTTGCCTCCGAGGTGGAGAGAAATAATCTGCCATAGAAAGCATCTCATCGTGACCCGAAGGAGGTCAAGTGAATGACTATGGAGGATGCTAACACAGAATAGGTGTCAAAAGACCTGAGGGACCAAAATTAAGTGAGATGGATCCTACCTGTAATGATCAGCATAATCCTAAACATTTATTTGTGATGAACAGTGCCTCACGTTCAAGGTGATAAAGGAGCTTTGGTTTTATTTAGCGTGCCACTTGGCAAAATGACAGTATATAAAACATGAAGGCATCCTGTTTAATCCAAAGTAAATATATTAAACTTCTTGCTTCATTTTCCATGTGTGCTCTTAGCTGCTGCCTGCTGCCAGCAAGCCGCCAAGCCAGGCACAGGGCAGGATGCGCAGTCTGGGGCTGCGCTGCCTGCGGTGGGGTTTGGGTCTGAGGACAAGTGCATGGCACAAGTGTGGCCAGGAGAGGGCCACCAAGCCCTGGCAGTTTCACGGTGATTTGCTTTTTTACCAAACAAGTTTTGTATAAGCTTAATTGCAAAGTCGTTGAAGTTTGTAGACGTCTAACCCCAGGGAAACAATTGTGCGCTTTTGTTGTAGAAGAGGAATGGGATAGACGTTCCTTCAGATCTACAGCAAACATTAATTTTAGGAGAAGGAATAAAAAAAGGAGATGAAAAGTGCTATTAAAAGTGCAGGGACTCCTTGCCTTTCATCCTGGCAGCCTCTGTTTGATAAACGTCTCACAAGCCACAAGGTCACTAATCTGTGCACAACTCCAGATATCCTACAGGTCAAGTGGGATCACTCCGTACATCTTGCTCCGTTAGGAGCTCGTAGCCCTGCCATAGGTAGTCCCTTTGCTAACCTGTCATACTCTGTTAAGACTAAAACAGGTTAGCAAAGGGGTTCCCTATTCCAGCCTATTCCAGACGCTCTGAACGTGCCTCAACTGAGAGAAAAATCACTTTAAATGACTGAATGGGAGCTAAATCATCACTTGTTTGGAGGCTGATTAAAGGGGCACTTGGGGAGTTGCACAGCTCACACGTGTTGCCAAGAGGTTTCCATACGTGGTGGAAGGCTGATGTGCCCAGCCCTGTCCCTGCCTGTGCCTGGGGCGAGCACAGCCAGCCTGCAATGCTGCAGCCCCTCGGCATGGACCACGGGCAGCCCACCTGCATACATGCTCCTCAAACCTAATTTCAATCACCTGCAGGATGAATATGGATCTAAGTCATTCCTTCTGAGCTGGGTGGTGTTTGATAGAGTATGGGAAGAATGGTAGCACGTTTTCAGTGCTCTAACAAATGGAGCATCTCGGGCTTTCTTGCTTCTGTTTATACTTACAGGTACACATAGTCCTGTCTCAATCCTTTCTCACACTACTGAGTTTGGGAGTTGCTACTATTTTTTTATCCAGCAATCACATTAATAAACTTATTTGGCATCTGCAGAAAGTAGGTGGGACCAGAACTGTCAGGTCACAGGAAGCAAGGTGAAGAGTTCAGTGCGCAGTCTCCAGGTTTAGGAATCACTTCTGTGCAGTCTGATTAAGCAGGGGCTCAAGTAAGATCTATCCAGAGCCAGGAGAGCCAGTGAAATGCATGCCTTGCTCTGTTTTCTCGTGCATCAAGGTTCTTCCACTGCGGTGCTACTTTTTCAGCTATTGAGCAGGGGTTGCTCAGCGGCAAGGGCAGCCTGGTCTGGAGCTCCCTACAGCCCAAGTGAGACATCCCTGCAATGGTGTTTCCATGTGCAGACCATTTCCCACACCAGCAATGGTAGGTGAGTGGTAAGGCAGGGCAAGGTGCAGAGCAGAAGGTCCTGAACTACGGCGAGTCCATAAACATGTGGCTCAACCAGGATTTTCTGTGGGCAAGTCCATCATAAAGAGGTCTCTGGGCCTCTTTTTTCCTCCCTGGAAAAAAAAAAAACAAACAACAAACCACTGATGAGCCCTTGCGTGTGGCTCTGGTAGTATCGAGTTAGTCATGATGGGCTCGTGCATGTCAGGTTGGGCGTCTCGTGTGCAGGAAAAGCTACTCAGGGAGCCTACCCATCCAGAGCCCAAACTCTGCACCTTGAACCCTTGCACACGAGTGTCCATATGAGACTACTTAAATGGCAGAGGACACACTGCCAGTTCTGCTGCTAGTGATGGGTTGCTGGCACTGTTAGGTACCACCGTTTCCTTTTTAGTACGTTGCTGTACAAAGTTGTTCTCATGCTGAAGAGACTGCCACTGACATGTGGACGTCTCCCTAAGTCCAAGCAGGACTGAGATAAATCTGACAAGCAGGGAGCAATACTTTGAGGGACTGCTTTTTTCTCACACAGGAAGAAAGCTCCGTTGCTGCCTCCTTCTCGAGATGATGAACTCTGCATTTAGCTTTTGAGTCAGATGTAAACAATACTTCCAACATTTTTCCCCCATATTTGCTTTATCTTCTTCTAGGTTCTCAGGTATTAATCCTGTCGTTTAGTGAAGTGTCTAATTTATGAAGTTTGTCGCTTGTGGGAGATTTGCTTCTTTAAACAGTCAAACTAAATCTGTAATAACCATCTTTATTGCTAAAATCCAAGATAACTTTACCAAACCAGACAAGCTTCTCTGTACTTAGACCCTCAGTGTAGTAGAAACAAGATAAATAGTAGCCATGATGACATCACCTTGAGGAACCATTCCAGAAAGCCATTCTTTGATGCATTCTTTATCCACAGCCTGCCTAATTTACATGTTTATTAATTAGCTAGAGATGATATATATCACCCAGCAATAAACTTAGTGTCCTCTGTTGTTTTGGTTTAATTTCATTTGCGTTTACCTCATGATAGCATATTTTACACATATATCAAATATTTTCAAATGAAAACAACTTGTCTCATTAAATGTCTTACCCATTTTAAGAATTAAAGCAACTTTTCTTTCCACCTAGTCCAAACACATTCCAGCTCTAACAAATTAACATGTTACAGGGCTTACTGCCCTATCCGCTGATTAGAAAAAAACCCAAACACTGTCCACATCAAGTGTAAATCTCTCTTTCCTCTGTGTGTCCCAACAAGGCTTTAATTCATTAGGCCTTTCAATGACAAAATTCCTTTCATACAAATAAGACGAGATAGTACCTAGTAAGATTACTACATACACAGGCAAAAACTTCGACCTTAGGTGACTGTTGGACTACACGGAGAATGCAGAAGTTTACCTTCTCTGAGGCATAGTCCCCTGTTACCAAATTATTCTTGGGCTAAAATTTTTCCATCCATTTTCTCAGCCATTTTAAAAGCTTAGTTCCAGTTCCAAGACTATTGGCCACTACTCTGGGTAAAGTTATATTACTGGTCTCATCATCATTCCTGACTCATTCATTACTTTACCAGGGCAGTTCAAAAAAGATGAAGAAGAAGATGTTAAAATGCTCCCTTCCACTCCTGGAAGAGTCTTCTCCATCTCCATAGCCTCAGCTTTCACCAGACCTGGGATCCAGGGATTTGCATGTGTTGTACAAGACAGTACGTTGTCACTCGGATACCATTAAGAATTTCCATAAAGGAGCTAAGAAGTCTCAAAGATCCCTCTTTTGGCTAAATAAAAAGAAAGTAGGGATCTGAAAGTGCTACTTTACTTAAAATTACCTATCATACTTCTGCACATCCAATAATTACCATCTGCAGTCAGGAAAGCCACTGGAATGGGCATGTCATAACTGAAACTACAAAAAAGCCAATGAAAGGTATTTTCAGAGCTCTTCAATTTTTTGTGTTATGTGTTAAGAAACAAAGTCTTCTGAGACTAAGGAAGACATAAAGACAGATCAAGCTAGTCTGCCAATATGACTTCAGGAGATTGGAATATAATAACAGTGAATCAGTAATTTATTATTTTGAGCATGAAGAAGTGGAGGTGGGAGATGTGAAGGGAAGATGCTCAGGAATGACATACCTTGCCACAAGTGTATCCTGCCTGCCATTTGATAACATCAAGTTAAAAATAGCGCAAGGCCAAACAATGCTGGTATACCTCTGTCCTACTAGTTCAATGACAGGACTTTTTTTTAATATTGAAAAAGTGGAGAGAGAAAGAAATCGACCTTTTTCCAGTCACAGTCAGCTTAGTGCTGATGTTTGGTTTTGTCCTGAGTGCTGTGAAGGCTGAAGTTGTGATTTACACTCGTGCTTTGCCACTGTCTTAGCTCATCCCTGCACAGAGAAACACCCTGGCTCACAGAGCTTCAGGATGTTTGTCCCACATGGCTTTAGCTTCAGGAGTATGAACATAGTCAGCATTTGCTGAACCCTATTGTAGGTTTTTTAAGACTCAGCTAATGCTTTAATTTCTTTTTTGGTTTAAATCTCTGTGTACACCTTTGGGACTAACTGCACCGCAGGACAAAAGATATCCTGCTACAGAGACAGAGCCTGCTGCCCCCGTGGGTGTTGGGTCACGCACGGCACACATCACAAGTTTTTGGCACTATCACACCATGCTTCCAAAACCGCCAGATTAAAGATTCCCCATCTCCAGTCCCTGTGTAAAATGGAGGGGAAATATATACTTTCCATAGGTTTGTGAAATAATTGTTTTGTTTGCAATGCAGAAACACCTGAAGTCCCCTATGGAGACTGGACTCAGCTGCATTTGTTAGGACATGTAAGCACAGCATGTGCCAATGTCCTCTGAAGTGGTAGCAGAGAAAAGCACCGGCAAAAGGGCTGATGAACTTTTCTTTCCCCTCAGTGAGTGGGCAGGCAGAAGGCAGCCTGGGATGCCTGTACAGAAGCTATCTTCAGATTATCACAGTATCATCCTGAGACCCTGGGACAGAGCTGCAGATTGAATTCAGATTTCTCAAGACACAGTCAATAACTTTCATCCAAAGCAATTTCCTTCTGTCTTGCTGACAGGCAAATTGGAAATGTGACAGATGACAGACAAGCTGGCAGGGTGACAGGAGGCTTTCGGATGCAGTCTGCAAAGAGGGCAAGAACATCCATTTTTCTCCCACACCAAATACTCACTCCTACCCTTCCTTCAGCTTCTGTTTATATCCTGCTTTGCCAGAAAAGGCAGTTTCATTTCTTTCATGAAGTCCTTTCAGAGCCAGTCATCTAGGACAATTGAGCACAGGCATTAAGATAATTACAGTGAAAAGTTATTATATCCTGGCCAAGTCTTGTGCCATGCCTGCTCAATTTTTCTGAATACAAATTTCTTGCAAAATTAATCCCCAGACCACACTATAAATACTCACCTGTGGTGAGGCTTCCCAGAGCTTTGATGTGGATCTGCGTGAATCTTTTCCCTAAAGTAAGAAAATCCAGGGGGAAGAAAATCAAGTATGAAAACAAAAGTCTGAAACCAACAAAGAAAGCAGAACTCAGAAAAACAGAAATTAAAAGGGCTTGCAAACCAATCTTTGCCTTCCTGCCCCATTCTCGAAGAGGGGGACCGATCTCACATTCTGCTTGTTAGTCCAGCATCTTTCAGGAATAAAAGTTACACAGTCCCTTAAGAAAAGTCTTTCTTACTGTCCCATCCGAGACCTGGCTGTCTGCTTTCTGTTATTCTCAACAGCTGGTCTCTGCTCTTGTCCTGCTTACCTTAGATGTAGCATAACCCAAGTACGGAGCTCAGCTGAAAATCGGGCACAGGCCTGAACAAAAGCAGGCACAGGAGCAGCGTGCAGTAGGAAACAGGGTGATAGAGGGAAGTGGTTGGTTATAGCCTGGCACCTCGACAGGGAGGAGGAAAAGGGGAACACCGAGAAAGTGGGGAAAGGGATCAAGAAAACACCGGGCCCACTGCGAAACGGCGTGGGCAGCTCTGTATAGAAAAAGTCCACCAAGAGTTTTCTGTGCTGAGCCTTGGCTGAAAGCAGTTTGTAGCCGTCAGGAAAGAAATAGGCACTTTCTGTTGGATTGGCACACTGCTTCTAGGGCACTTGACTCCACCATCCATGTCTTTGCTCAAGACAAATAACCTAGAGGACCCCATAGCTTCGTTAACCAACTGGGTCAAAAGGAGTAATAATATGCGTAATGTAACAATTAGACTTTGGCAGTATTTAATATATTCACTCCGGGAGAGGTTTGGATAATAGTTCTGATTAATACAAATGAATCAAATTTTTAGGAGGTTGTCAGCTGTCCACCCCCTAAAAAGCAGAGTGATTAATGGTAGCAAAATTATAACAAGAAGGTAATAATAGCTTACACATAGCTTTTTAAATTGTAAGGAACTTTACAAACATTCACTAATTGATTTAAAGACTCTGTCTGTCCTGTGGTGTGAGCGTTGGAAGTGTAAGACAAATGTACTAACCAGAGAGATAGTGAAATTCGTCATGCTCCCCACTGAAATCAGTGTCCACTTCTGTATTAGAAAGGAGAAGTATTAGGTTCTTAAGCAGTTGGTATTAAAAAGCAGATCTTTTAGCTGCCACGGGCCCAGAGGAAAGCACGGTGTTTGGACCAAAGCTGTTACACTCCCAGTGGTGTTTCCTGGTGTTTGCAACGAAGAGGGCTTCCATGGACTTGAGTACCTTTAAAGCATACTCAGGCATGGAGAAAGTGGAGTCCCATAAAATCCAATACCGCTATTAACACTGACGGCTAGCACACTTCTAGTGCCCTCACTCAGTTGTGAGGCCACCTCTGAAGTGACATATTAGTCTCTGTGTGCAGGGGTGTGAGATTTAAACTCAGCCTTCGCTTGCTAAAAGCACTAATTTTCTGCAGGAGAAGCCTAGCTGTCCTCAACAAAGCTTCCTCACAGCGAGGGAAAGGAGGTGGCAGCTTGGCTTAAGGGAAAGCTCCATTTTGAGGTCTGAAAAGTAATTGCCACACTTGGATAGTCTATGGTGTGGATATATCTCCTTTGGATCTTCACCTCCGTAAATTAGCATTACAGTTTGTTTTTTCATAGAGGGGTATTAGCACTGCCGGACTGCTTGGCAGTTCTCGCTCCACTTGTGTTTATCTTTTGTAAAGGTTGTGTTCCTGCTTGCAGTAGAATTGGCAAAAGGGTTTGCTAGCAAAAAGGCTTTTATGTACAGAAGTGTAAAGGACTTTAGAAAGGAACATAACCCTAAAATAACCACTGCAGGCATTTCACAGGGCTTGCATGCTTAAAATTGTTCTTGGCCAAAAAGCAATGGTTTTGAATCCTCTTTTGAATGCTTCTTTGTACTACACTTAACATCACAGTAACAGAAGACAAAGTAACTGCTAATGCTTCTTCAAGTACCAAATGAGGTAACCTTGAAAAGTGGAGCACTGGCAAACGCACTTGAACTGCTTCGGCGTGGAGCCGGCTGGTATCAGGAGCAGTAGAGCTGTGCTGCGCTGCTGGGCTGAGCTACAGGAACCTGCCTAGCGGTTTCCAGATGTGCTGTTTCCAACTGATATGCCTGCACAGGGTGATGCAACACCATGGGGACTGCCTGGCTGTGGTGAAGTTGAGGGAAGGCTGAGAGACCTGGGTCTGTTTAGCCTGGAGAAGAGAAGACTGAGAGGGGAGCTCATCACTGCTTGTAAATATCTAAAGGGCGGGTGTCAGGAGGATGGGGCCAGACTCTTCTCAGTGGTGCCCAGCGACAGGACAAGGGACAATGGGCACAAAATGGGATACAGGGAATTCCTTCTCAACATGAGGAAAAACTTCTTTTCTTTGAGGGTGGCAGAGCACTGGAACAGGCTGCCCAGAGAGGTGGTGGAGTCTCCGTCTCTGAAGACATTCCAAACCCGTCTGGACGCGTTCCTGTGCAACCCGCTCTAGATGACCCTGCTTTGGCAGGGGGGTTGGACTAGATGATCTCTGAAGGTCCCTTCCAACCCCTACAGTTCTGTGTTTCTGTGATTCTGTGATCTCTACACAGCGCTTGTTATGTGGTGTGAGCATCAGGTGGGATGAGCTTTTGTGGTGCCCGAAGCCAGTGTAGATAGAAAAATACACACTGTGTTTGGGCACATACCCTCAAAGACATGTTGCCGCATTGGGTACTAATTGTCATTGATTAAACTAGGCAAGCTTCATGCCCAGATGACTACAAGCCCTTGTGTGAGCAGCATCACTTCAGTTTTGTCCATTTGTGTAATCCTGCTGATTATCTTCTGCAAACTGAATCCCCCCAGAGGCAGCGCTGCTGCAGGGGAAGGAAAAGGAGAGCTGTGTGTTGTTTGTATCACAGTGCTGATATGGAATCTGTACCGCGTGTTTAGACTGGTACTTGAGTCAATGTCTTCTGACCATTTCAACTTACAGTTCAGGTGCGGATGCTGACAAAACAGCGGAAAGCCGATATGTCCATGTGATGCTCCAAGAGAGCAAGCAGATCAGGGGTGGTGGTGCAGTTTTCCTTTGTAACCTTTTTTTTGGTACTTTGTCCAGGAAAAACTCAGATGGAAGTGAATACCTTAGTGTGAAGTGCTGACTGCTGCAAAAAAAAAGTCCAGAAGAGCATGGATAGACAGATGCCAACGTTCTGAAAGGCAAGTTTAACTGGCTGGGCACAGGCTTGCACCAGTGCAGGTGTATTTCCTCTGGGACCCCAGCTTAGTGACCATCATCCCCCGATCTGTCCTGGGATCACACACACTTCTAAGTGGTGTAAACATGCCTTTGCTTGGTTTTATGTGGGCATTGTCTGCAACAGAAATGGACATTAAGCTAAAAAGAGTTGACATTCTTCTTTGGCAAGCAGGAGGCCTTTTCAGCATCACAGATTAGATCTGCTCTGCTGGTGTGCCGTAACTTGTAAACTGCCCGCACTCTGAGGAATCTGTGAATCCATCTCTCCTGTGGGAGGGTGGACAAAGTATCCTCCCTCATCAGCTCCATGGTGGTGTCAGGGGAAAATTCCTGCCTCTCAGAAATGCCTTGGAGCTAATTTGTGAAGTAGTAAGTCATTCCCCTGCTGGGTGGTGCTTCAGAATGTCGCGAGCTTCCTGCCTTTTCCAGCCCTAATCCTCACAACTTTCTTCAGCAGCTCGAAGCATTTTCTGCTGCTGCACTTCATCTTACCTGGCTATCTTCCACCTGCCGCCAAAATCTGCTGCTTCTCCTGAGCCTGAGTAAATCCAGTGAGGTTGTTTTCAAACGTTTTCTCCCCTAGCCTTGTGCATGACACTTAGACCTAAAGCTCTATTTATTTTACTTCAACTCCTTGAATAACAACAATTAAAAATGTGATTAACAAAAGAAGCAAGAATTAACCCCAAAAGCTGTGCACCTAGGGTTGGCTGAACAGGAAAACTTTACTTTTCAGCAGCAGAGATTCTGTAGTGTTTTTCAGAAGAAAAGGTCCCTATCAGCCTCCAATTCCCCCTTTGGCAACACCCAGTCCAAATAGGCAAAACCAAGGTTTGACTCTCTCAGCTCTTCTCTTATAGAAGAGAAAAATGAGAAACAGGCAAATTAAGTGGGGCAGTAGGACGCAAGAAAAAGACAGGAACAGGACTCAAATTGAGATGCAAATCAAATGTCTTAATCACAAGGCTGTCCTTTCTTTTCATACTGAGGACATACCTTTTTAAACACTTTCTTAAAAAACAAGCTGAGTGTAGAGAAAAGCTGTGGCGGATTCTGTGGGACTGTCATCACTAGCCTTTTTGCATACCAACCATTTTGGTTAACATTCTTCTTTCAGATGTCACAACTATGTCATATGGCAATGGGGCGAATGTGCCCACTAAATCTGCCACTGGCTCATAAGGTACTTAATGGGATTTTTTTAGCCAAAGAAATTTTAATCATTCTAATCTCAGGAAAATAGTCCTGCAGGAAAATCATTTCTCATTTACCTAAGTACCCATTTCAACTGCTGAGAGTCAGAGGACCAGAAAATGAAACTTTTAGTCCTGAGCAAACTGAATTTGAAACCCAGGTTTAAAAAAAACGGTTTAAAGAAATGCTTAGCATTTGGAGGAAACAAGGAGAAGGCGTGTGTGTTACCTGCTGAAGAAGCAAAGCTTATCCCGGTTTTCAGACAAGTCCACCAGCCAGACTTCCCTTTCAGAAGGCCGTGAGACGGAGCTGCTGGAGGCACTGCGCTGGATACACCGTGCCTCCTTACGCACGGTTCAAGGTTAAACACAACACAGAGAGCTTGCCAGAAGTGGTTTGTACAAAAAAACACATTGCTGAAAACTAGCCCCAAAGTGCTGGTGATGTGTCAGGGGGCTCATGTACAAAGCACTCAGATAAAATACACATTATAAAAATATCTTATGTCTCCTTAATCAAGGCTCTTTGAGGGTATTTTTCGACCTCTGAGTCAACAAGCATTTTTTTTCCTCCTTAAAATGTCTTGCTTCTCTCTGCCAGCCAGCCTCCTTCTTCATGCCCCTGTGTAGGTGTTTTTCTAAATGACCTCCACTCTAAGTCTTCCTGCATTTTAATTACTTTAAGATGGAGCCTTGAATGTTAATGATACTTCAAGATATTAAATCTGTGAATAATTAAGGTGGGGTTTTTTGCTGCACTCCTGTAGTGAGAATGATTTGTGTTCAGTGCACTAAGTTTTGATGCCTGACAGCTGAAGCTGAATATTTTTTCATAGTTTCAGAGACTGAAAGCTTCTATTAATTTAGACAGTCATTGGGAAAAAAATCTCAAAATGATAATATAAAGAACTAAAGTTCATATTCAGTAAATACATCCACAGAGGAAAATCATGTTCTTCAGTGTATTTATGCATAAATTTACCATTCATTTTATTTTAAATTCTCTGGGTTTTTTTCTGTGCTTCTTATCAAACTTGTGCCTCGGTGCTTCCTTAGTGAATATCTTTGAAACAACAGTCACCTTTCTGCTGGTTTAGGGATTTTTAAGATAAAGCTGCTTCGCTAGAAGCCTGGTAGCAGTGCTAAATGTGCATTTCCCTTGCCGTCACTTTTAATGCTCTACCCAGCTTTATTCAAAGTGTGAAGAAGTTTTACACCTATTACAAAGAGAATTGACTGGAAATTATTTCCTGAGTTTTTATCCACTCAGCATGTCCAATTCTTTCTTGACTGACTAGAAATCCTTGATAAAACTCACATTCCAAGATATTTTCTCCTGAATTTGAGTACTGTTTCCATTGTATGAGTTTATTGACCCTTAGCATTACAACATTTTGACTCAGTCTTACACCTGATGCCTTTAAAAGCATTTCTGCCTTTACAGTGCGTCACTTACTAGCAATGAATGAAAGCACTACGACTTAGAGAAGAAAATTCAAAGTATCTCAAAAAAGTAAACATCGTAAAGTTTTGGCCCCATCTTATACATAATACTTTAAATATGCTTTCTTGCTCTTCTCTGTGTGTCATTCATTATTGATGAACAAAAACACTGCAACTTTGAAAGGAAAATGTAAGTAAATCTCTAAAATACTAGGCTAGGAAAATGAAGATGGACTCTCTCAAAAGTACTTATTACCGAGACTGGGAAACATAAGAGTGGTAGGGGCTGGAAGTGTGGCTCAGAAGTGTTTGTACTTTTCCGTGGTATAAGTTAAGGAAAGTATTACCAACTGGAAGAATTTTAAAGCAATAAAACAAGGCTCCTTTCAAACAGATTGTTTTATTTGAGTATGAGGATGCTCTGAGAAAATGAATTGCACACACCAGGATCTCTTGGGTACCTTAGTTACATCAAAACAACTGTGTAAACTTTTCATAAAGTGTCTGTTAGAAGACACGTATGTAATTAAAGCCTATCATAGGATTAGGATGTTTGTATGGTATGACCACCACTACCCATCACTTCCCTCGGAGTGGAATGTAATCAGTTTTTGCCTGTAATACGGTATATTGAATGTGAGCTCTCTCAGGACAGGGACTTTTTTGTGTACTTGTACTTATGTTGAGAAAAATATGGGGCTGATGCCTCTTTAGGTTTCGACAACAGAAATAGCTCTTGACAATGCTTTCAACAATATGGTTTAACAGAAACCACAGAGGGGTTACAAGTATTGTGGCTTATATTCTTAAGTAAAGGACAGAGTTCAAAACTGGGTTATGCAGTAGCACGTAGGGAAGGATAAGTCAAGACAGCAAAACGTTGCTATCCAGTGCAGCCTCAGCACTGCAGCATTTATCTAAAGTGGTTTGAATACGTCTGGTGAGACAAAATCTGTTTTTACTGAGCCCTGTTAGTTTTGCAAATACATGGAGTTTTGGCTAGGCAATGAGAACTAGCCTTGAGGACATGTATTGAGCAAGAAGAGGTGAAGTAATAATGTTGGTTTCCTCTCTCCACCTTTGGGCCCCTGTCCTGAGAGTCCTTGTGAACACGGAAGTAGTCACCTCATCTTGCACTGAAACGTTTGTGTGTTACATCAGGGTTTGTACATTAAGGGCTTAATGGACAAGGTCTGTACCTGTTATTAATTTGTCTCAACAACTGAAAGCAAATGATGAAGATTTTGCCATGAGTCTGTATAGATTGATGCATTTTTGCTGTTCATTTCAAAACAACTTGTAACAAAAAATCTTCTGTAACGCGTAACAGGCATAGGACCTTTTTATGTTGTCAACAATAAATCAAAATGAGTCTTACAACCTTATATTTCTATGGACAGCAGTCAGATTACTAACTACATTTGCCAAGTGTCTCCTAGAGTATCCTGCCAACATATCACTTCAGCAGGAATGACAAGCCTGTTACATTCAATAATAATTTGGAATTGGATAAGGAGAAACTGACACAGAAATAAAGGATAGCAAGGACAGAGAAGGGTGAAAACCAGTCATGTTGGTGCTCATGATCCTTATACTTGATATGAAGGCAGGTGGATGGTCATTGCCTGACCACAGTATGATCAGTAGTGGCAGAAACGTTCCAGCAGATGCTGATCTCAGGCCTGCTTGAGGAGCTGTTGTCACCGTGCTCCTGGAACATCTCCTTACAAGAGAGCCTGCATCATGATATGTGCCCAGGAAAGGGAAAGTAATGAGAAAAGAACAAGCAAAATGTTTAGGCCTCAGGAAAAAAACATGTTTTGGACTTGCTTTGGGTGAAGGCTTGGAAACTAGCAGCTTGCCTTCTGCGTTTCGGTGTCTGAATTTTTTTTTATGCACTTTTAGGGAATTGAGTAGTTCTGTGGTTTTATTAAAATTTTACAAGAAAGAACTAAAAAGTACATTAATATACCTTTAAATTAGATTTTTTAATGCCTGCAGACCTATTAAAAACACGTAGTGAAAAATTTTTTATAACATCAACAAATTTGCCTCCAGAGTAACATTTTTCAAGCTCATTAGCTTACATTTCTCAGTATTTCAATGCTGATAATAATTTTAAATATAGTTTTAAAGAATACATTCGGTTTAACAGTGAAGATACTCTTTCACCCTTATTCATAGTCATGGACTAGGCAGCTTCAATACGGGTTTTACAGGCCAGAGATTCTGCTAAAGGCTGACTTAACCTTGTTTATGAGTTGCAGTATTGTTTTGGCATCTTTTCCTGAGTAAGCATGTAATTAGAGCCCAGAAGATGAGAACAGTTATTCCATTTGCATTTATTTGTTGCAAATTTTCATTTATAATTTTCTCACCGTTCTATTTTGTGGGTGGCATTGCGGTGTTTGCGGACACTGAATTCTATCAGTGTGGAATTTAAAATTCACGTACCATATTAAAATCACAAACTAGATAAGGATTTGCCTGGTACTGAGTGCTACTAATTGAGATGATGTTTCAGTAATTCCCAATCTTAACCTGTGAGATATATGCATGAATACATGATTTTTTTGTTTACTTTGTACTACTTAAAAAAAAAAATTCCCCTGAAAATAGACCTCCACAACCTCAGTCTAATATTTCCTTCCCATCATTAATTAAAAATTACAAAGCTTCTGTGCCAGACACTCAAAGTACTTGGTACCTGCTCTTATTTGGGATTTAGGGCACCTAGGGAATTCCAGCTAATGGAGCTTTGGACTACAAGAAAGATTTAAATGAACAGATGTGCTTCTTGGATGATCATACACCTGAGAACAGAGCTAACATTAAAAAAAAATGTTTTGAGTTTAAGTAGATTTACAGAATATTACTTATACACGCCTTTACAAAGGTATACATTTCAAGTCTCTTGAGAACTTGCCCTACTTTGCAAACCTAATTTTTGTGCAGTGACTGCTCCTCCTGGCTTCTGGGTTAGATATGTGGATGTGGGTTCTTTCAGAGCTCTAGAAAGAAATCTTGTCCCCTGGAACAAAGTCCTTCTCCTAGAAACGGCTGTCAGAGAAACTAAACTGAACTGAACTGATGCAGTTGCTGGCGGGTTGGTTTGACTGCTCAGGACCCAGTCCACAGCCTTTTGGAAAGATTTACCTCAGCTCTAGGGGTTGCTCCAAACTCCATCACTGCCAGCGTAGTCACTTCACAGGAAAGGAAAAGGGGACGGTGACCCCTTAGGCCAAGACTGGTCCCATTAGGAGAGGGTGACAAATCCTTGATAGATACAGGTATCCACAGAGATCTCCAATAGGAGGATGGATTAACAGGTGTTATCTCCCCCTCCCACCACCCCACCCCCCCCCAACTTTGAAATACAGGGGATATTTAAGCCACTGCGGGTGGACAGAAACAATGAGCATGAAAATCCGCTTGTGATACTTTTTGATTGGCTAATTACACATCTGCTGGTCTAGTGCCTAATTTACACTTCAAATACTGTAATTTGCCTTGTCAAGTGCTTCTTTGTGTTGAGCGTTTCACTGTGTTAAAATAATTACCATCATATACTTCTAAGGGACATTACTGTTGTTGGACCTAAAGGTCTTTTCAGTCAGTCACCACAGCCCTCCCATTGCCCCTTGCTCTGTGATACATTTGTGGGGACAGGAAAAAACAGGGAAGATCACCCAAACAATCTCTGAGGTACCCTTTACATATGTACAATAATTTTTTTCTGTCCTAAATATTGGCATACCTGGCAATAGGTCAACAGTGAATCCACTTGAAATAATTTCTTCCCAGACAGTTTCTAGAGCAGTGAGTCACTCTTACAGTCAGACTTGAGATAATTTCATAAATTAGGAGGTTATCCCATGTTTTTTTTATTGTCCTTCTGCACAATGCCTGTTTTGGACGCACAATAGTGATCTAGAACATCCCACTGTTACTTTGGAACCTTTCCTTTGTACGCCCTGTTAGTATGTCCAGTCCAACGTGGAGAAGATTACACAGAAGAAAATGTTTATGAAGAAAGTTCTCAGCTGTTTTAACCACTGTCAGTTAGGCTTTTACATTGCCATATGCAGCTGAACACTCTCTAGATGTTGGCTCCTGGTACCACAGCGCTTACCTTTGGGAGGTATCATGCCACAGCTGCCAAGCAGGGAGAGAGGCAGACAGTTGAACCAAACCATGAGCAGTGCTTAAATCTCTTGCTGTTGTTGCTATTGTTATTGTACAGCAGCCACTTCTAGCCCTTGATCTGAAACAGCATAGGTGATTGCTGCTCCTGGTGACATCCACGGGCTTATCAGTTTCTACCTCATCTAAATGATGCCGTAACCATTGACCTCAAGAGGGAAACCCAACTGAGAGTTCATACCCGGCCCATCCAGTTCTCCCACAGCATCATTCACCTCATCACGCAGCCTGTGCACCCATGAAACCCACCAAAACTCTGGCGAATGTATGAGGGCTTGTCTTTGCCCATCCTGAAGGCTGTAGAGATCTTTCTGATAATCTGATGTCTGCACCAGCGATTCACCTTTCTGTGGCCAGTTTGGATAGTCTGGATATGTCAACATAATAATTTGACCTCCTACCTCTGACAGACTTGTTCCTTGGAAAGATTTGTTATATATGCATTTGTTTACCTCTGTCGTCTAACAAAAATACCTCTGCAAATGCAATTTATAACAGAGAAGGTATGTCTTCTGAAACTGTTAGCAAGAAAATAGAGCAGGAATGAACTGCTCAAAATAGCTAGCCTATACCTGAAGTTATTCCACTTAACAGTGGTGCGCCTTTTACTGAGCAGTCAGGAAGTGCCACGCTGTTGAGTCAAACCAATGGTCCCTCTAAGCCTCATTTGTATAATGGTCTGCAACAGAAAGAGGGTCTGAATTTTAAGAACAGGGTGACATTTCCCCGGTACAATCTCGCAGGTTCCCAGCAGTTCATGATCCTCCTGAAGCACAGGTTCCAGCTGTACCTTCATGCTGAGCTACTGAAGACAGATTTTTTACTTCTTCATCTGAATCACTTTTGACTTCACTCAAGTTTTTGGCCTTCAGAATTACCTCTAACTTTAAATTCTCCAGGGTAATGATTCATGATTTAGGGAAAATACTTCTGGTTGTTTGATTGTTTTAGAACCCTAGTTCTAAACCTAGTTTTAGAACCCTAGTTGCTAGTTATTGAATTATGTCATTTTTCTGTTCACCTCATCTGTGCCAGTGTGATTTTATGGAGTTTATAACATCCTTGCTGAGCTCTTTCTTTTCTGGGATTGAAGGGTACATTTTTATTTGCAACACATTTTATGGGGTTTTATTTGCAAAGGCTTTGTTGAGATGCTAAAATTGAAGCGAAGAGTTTTGATAAAAAATGGCTTGTTTTACATCCTGTGTTCATACCAGAAAAGATCTTTTACTATGAGATGGTGGTACTATTCTGAAATACAGATTCTAAAGTATCCTTTAGCAGCAGAATTAGACTACTGCAAGAGCCTACCAGTGAACTCCAATGTGCATATCGCAATGCAGAAGAATTAACACTTCAGCTGTTTTAATATATTTGCCTTTATACTGGAGCAGTGTTTTTTCAAGCCTATCTATCTCAGAAAGGATTTTCTAGATTAATTGACAGTTTAAATGCATTTAAATATTACATATAATATTTAACCATATAGGTTCCAAACAAACCATAAAGTTCATTATTAGATGGCATTTTAATTACATGTTTTTCAGCATTTTTACTGAGGGTTATATAGTTAAGTGCTCAACAACCCCTTGAAAATACTGTCAACGAGATGTGCAACATCTGAGACTATAATCTATTATTATTTACACAGGCCTGAATCAATTTGTTTTATTGTTTAACACCTTAGAAAAGCCTTTGTTGTCCTAGAAAAACTCATATACACATCAGTAAACTGGTGAGCCTGCTGTTTTCCCCTGCATACATTGCTATGTGTTGTTAATTCTCAGAGAAAGCTGTCGATGGACCTAACATCTGGGAGTATATCATTACATATGATAAACTCACAAGCCTTTGTAATTACATTCCACTGTTTGGTAGAAATGGGATCAGATTTACCAGATGATGCAGCAGAACATTGTAGTCAGGATTCAAGGGTTTAAATAACACAGCACTCTTTTCGGCAGATGCATCCTGAAGAATAATTTGCTAGTTTTCAGTACTCTGTAGACCTTCCCTTAATGCAGACCATTTAGAACTGGTTGAATAATGAATAAATAAAAAATTATTTCTGACCAAACATATTATAATTAGCAATTAACATTACGCACATCATCCACTTCTAAAACCATTGTGGGGCTTGTTGCACATTCCTGTAGCTATTTAGAATAAAAGCGACTGAGCTCTGTGTTACTTGATTCTGTTGCCTATGCCAGAAACGTAAAATAGGGAACAAAAGCCATAAACATCTGAATTCTAACCCCAGCATTTTCACAAGGATGCTGCCCATTTTCTTAAAAGGTTCATGAATTTTGCATATCCCATTTGCTATGTGACCAGTATGAAATGACTTTGGACCCAGTTAAATACCCAGTGAAAATTTAGCTGGCTTCAGTGAATTTCTGTCCAGACCTTTGTTTAGATGTCAAAAGTTGGATTAAGTCCTAATTTAAGACACCCGCATTTGAAATGTCAGCCTTTCGGCCTGCATTTCTTTCAATGCTGCTACCTATAAAATGGTGAGAATAAATTTAACCATTCCCATAGGATTTTGGGAGGATTCATCAGGATGTGCTTGTAAAACTGAAAAGCACTGGTCTTGCAACACATCTTCATCAGAAGTCTTTATCTTGGCTGTTACTTAGCTCCAAAGAAATGAAATATTGATTGTCTTCCCAGATTGCTTTAACCCTCTCTACTTTCACTGCAGTAAGGGAAGTTCATAGAGTAGAAACCACTTAATCAAAATCTCACGGGACCTGGCCACATTACTAGCCCGTGCTTTTTTAACAAATTCTCAATGGATGGTGTTTTTTAACAAACTCTTAATGTTTGTTTTTTTCATTTAAAAACAAAAACTCTGAAAATAGCCCTATTCATTTTAGTGGGAGTGCTTATCTTGCGTACAAATGGGAGGAAACTGCAAGGGAAACTTAAGTTTACTAATAGTATGTAGGAATATTACACTGTTTAGGTCTTCTATAAATTTTGGGTTGGAAAGAGCAAGATCAGTTTGCTCATTCTCCTGCTAGCTTGAGATTTCTTCTCTGTGATTTACACATAAAGGGATTTATTAATGGGATGCTCAAGATCAACACATGTGCAGGGTGGTGAGCAGCCTTGGTGCACTGCTGAGCAAACCTGCATCCCTTTAAAACCTCAAAACCAACCATTTCCTGCAGTTTAATGTCACTGAGAGAGAGCTCTTCATATCTGCAGAATGACAGTCCCATGGATGATTACTTTGCGCTTTCCTTTCCCCGGCTGTAACTGTTATGATCTGAACTTTATGTGATATTTCTTTATAATTTTAAGAGTAAATTCCAAACATAACTTACAATTAAACAAAATAATTAGGTCCTGAAAGAAAAAAATGATGTTTTGCATCTGATGAGGACTATTAATCTTTTTCAGTAAGGGCTGCAGACACACTGCACATCAGCAGTTAAGACAGAGTGCCAAGGCTGTAAAAATGAAGATAAATGACTGTTTTGCTTAAACCCGTCTGCTGTTGATGGGCCTAAGAGGGGCTGAGCTTCTGAGTGATTCCATAGACTGTATCTGCCCACAACACTTTCACTTGGACTCATTGTAACACATTTTGAAGCAGTTTTCTTAGCACTCGGTTTTGTGAATATTGTTTTAAAAAATTATTTGCAAACGCATTACATCAGTTACGTTCGTAATGGCGTTTGTGTCCTTTGTGGTGCACAAATGCAACTTAATAATTCCAAATAACACATGTCACATCCTAGCTTCCCTCTGAGAAATTTGGCAGCTGTTGGAGGCTTGGAGATGTGACGTTACAGGCACTTTAACATCAACTGCAGCTCTTTCACAGGATGGTTGAAAAGGGAGTGGGGAAGAGGAAGGGCATTTTTAATGTATGGCTCAATGTATAGACTTAAACTGGGGCTGGAAACAGGAGGATCCTGTAAGAAGTGGCAGAGAGCAATGTGCTGCAGAGATGCCCTTGGATGCATGACACGACACACACACACCCCCCCGCCTCCTGCACTGCATGAAAGACGTGGTACGTTTCTCCCGATCGCCCTGGCTGATCAGTCTTGGAGGCTCGAGCAATACCTTAAGATGGCAGAAGCCCAGGCAGGCTAATCCTCGGCAGAATTGCTGTGACAGCTGCCCAAGTTTCCATTTTGAGCTGGTAACCATATGCTGCCATGGTCGTTTGGCCAGGAGGAGTAAAATTGATGTGCCGCTTCCCATCCGGAGGCAGCTGTGGGCAATGAGGAGAAGTTCGTCTTCTGCCTGCTTTGCATCTCATCCACAGACAGTCAGCTGCAGCCATGGCCCCTGGGACTCTGTGCAGCAGGATGATGCCGAGTGATGCAGTTTGCCCATCTTCTGTCCCCGAAATCCAACTGTAATTATAAAGGAAACAAACCTAATATAGGGTTGCTTCATATCCCCAAACCTAATTGTTATAATCACCAGGTGATTGCTTCTGATGCTTCCTCATCTCTGGTGTACCCCACTGGTCTTCACCCTTCAGCTACTGCATTTTTTCTGAGAACAGCATTACTTGATTCTGCTGCTCTGTGAGTCGGCTTGAGGGTGCCGTTCCCTGGGGTAAAATGTGGTTATCTTGGTAAATCCGATTTAGGTTCCTGTTTGGTAATTTTGTTCCCTCCAGCTACAAGAAAAGTCGTAATTGGTGACTGAAGAGCTTCCTTAGAGCGAAGCATCATTTAAGAGAAAAACATTTTAAGAGAAAACATAACTCACCATCAATAAAACAGCCTGTGCTATGACCTGCTCACAAGGTAATTAGATGTTTTCCACGTGGGGGGCCCTGCAAGGACCCGCTGCCCATTTGCTCTTCTCCCTGCTCCTCTCTGCCAGAGCTCCCTGCCCTGCCCTGAAGACGCAGGGGCAGCTTCAAGGCCCTTCCTACCTGCCGGGAGCCGGCTGACAAGGCAAACTCCAAATCTGGATAAGCAACATCAGGTTGGGCACAAGCTCTTCCAAGCTACTGGCTTGCTCTGCTGGGTTTCTGGTACCCACGCATGGCTGCATCCCTCCCCTGCCTGCTGCCCCTGCCTCTCCCCAGCCACAGCATCGTCTCAGTAAAGCAATGCAGTGGCCGAGTGGTCCAGGACTGACAGCTCGGCCCAGCTTCCCGCATGGCGATCAGGAAATCAATGTTGCATGACCGGCTTTCCCTTGTGCTCCATTCCTGCTCCACACGCATGTATTTTATGTGTGACTGCTCTTCCATTATGATAAAAAAGTAATAAATTATTTAGATGTGTTGCTGTTTTACACTTCAGCATCTCACTCCTTTCAGTTTCTGTTAAAATGCCAATACGAAATACTAAACTCCTAAGTCATAATATGTATTTCAATTATAGGCACAGTGATGTTGTTTTTTTTTTTTTACTTTTTCTTTTAAGATGTGAAGTTATGAAAGGACCATTTCAGGGCATTTTAGCAAAGTTCAGAAATATAAATTTAAAAGGTATAGCTGGGAAGCAACAAGAAGACAATATAGAAGAGGAAGTAGAGACAAGGCCTAACTTCTAACCATATGCCAGATGAGGTGAATGGTAATCAGCTCGTGTATTACAGCTGAAGTGTGATTTAGAGTATACTACAGCTATGCAGGATCTAGTATCTGATTACACAGACATAGGAAGGATTAATATACTCTTAAATTTTCTCTCTAGTAAGCCATGTAGTGTTGGATATACATTAATAAGTTGCTAAGCCATAGTTATCTTGGTACTGACTCCATGCTATTATTTACTATTTGAAATACATAAAATAAAAAATAATTATGTAATAATTAAACAAGAAAGGAAAACATGGTCTCCTGGAAGTTAATGACAACCATCCTTTGACTGTCTCTCTTATCTACACAGCACAGGATATTGAGAATACTATTCTACTAAAATTTAGTCAGGAAAATACACACACAATAGGAGATCTTCTGATCTTAAACACATTATTGCTGATAGTAATGATGTGTTAGAAAAGTCTTTGAGTCTCAGGTAGTCACGAAATGAAATACAAATTTGATCTATGCAGCAACTTTGCAAAAAGCTTAAGTGCCTGACAACACAAGAGGAAACTTCTAAACGTTTGGGTTTTTTTCCCTGTCCAATGAAGCTTCTTTTTGCCATGAAGTAGGGAAGTGGTGAAGGAGAAGGGAGAGCAGCAAGCACTAGGCATGACCTAGAAAAAATCAAAAGAAGTTACAATGAACTTTCCCAGATCTGTACATGTCCCCCTACACAATCCTGTGATGTGAAATCACCCCAACCTTTCCTGTCCCCTTCCCCCTCTTGCTTTGCCCATTGTTGAGTCTTATTGTTGTGTTATGTTGTTAGGTGTGTGCTCATACATCCTTGTAAAGTGTATGTTCCTTGGATTCAAGGAAGTGCATTTAGATTGAATTGGTGGTCCAGCTAGTTCCTTTGGAAAGCCAGGTAAAGTAGGGAGAGGTTGGCAAAGGAAGCTCTTGCTTGCATAATACCCTTTGGTCAGCATTTGCTGGGAAATGGGAGAGCGGCACCCAAGGCAGAGTGGGGCTAAAGGCATTCCTCGCACTTCTTAGATGAGAGCCAAAGTGGAAGGAGGATGAGGGAGAGGGCAGATAAGATTCATAGGGAATGAATGTGCGGGAGTATGGCTTTGTAGTCAGGGGTGTGGGTGTTCAACATGGGTGGAAACGTCCTGCGCGCAGATCTCCTCTTCATGGACAGTGCACAAATCTATGCATGAAAAGGCTTGGGGTAAAATACAGAAGCAGTGGTGGGAGTGGGCACCGCGCCTAGACCATCTGCCCCTTTGCTGGGCTCCCTCGCCTCACTGCTCTGCAGACCTTCCTTCTTTGCTGACATTTTTCTCTGGCCAAGAGGCGTGGGTCCCCGGAGGAGCTGCACAGGGGCCCATAGCCATCTGCTCGCAGCCGTGACCTACCCACAACCTTGAGTCCACCAAGGTGAACTGAAAAAGGTGTCACCCTTGCTAAATGATTCCGGAGAGTAGTGAGGAAGAGGGAACAAGACAGATGCTTTGGGCATTAAAAAAGACCAAGCTGTCAGGTTCCTTATGGAACTTGGCTAGATAAAAAATGTTTCTGCAGCACTTGTATTTGTGTTAATATAAGCATGGCAAGTGCATGCTTTAGGATATGCAAATGGGGGGGATTATCAAGCCAGTTCGTTAGCGAAAAGGAACTGATACTTTTAATGTTTGAAATAGCTTGCTGTTTAATGACATATAAAGCAAGATTAATCATTTAATTGGTTATAATAATGATAAGGGCAAATTAGATGTCATATTTAAAAAAAAAAGAAAAAGAGAAGTTTACTTGAAGATTAATGTTTTATGCTTTTTAAAAAGACAAAGAATTAAAACTTGCAATTTTGCCAAAAGATGCTTATACTTATAAAAAACTTCCGTAGGGAGGGCTACACTTCATCTCACCTATGATATTTGTTGCCCCTATGTCTCTTCACTCATAACAGTTATACCATACATAGCTTGCTTACAATATTTTTACATAATGGCTGAGTGTATATTCTATAGGTTACCTGCAAACTACATACACAAGGACTATGTGCAAGTGCAGTACTTGACCTCTAATATGTACACAAAGAAAATGAGGCTCTCTGCAAATGATATTATTCTAACAGACCTCAACTGGTATTTAGTAGTCTGAGTCTAACCTGGCATTTATTAACTGCGGTCAAAAAGCAGCTAATGATCAGGGAAAATACATGATTCCTGGTCCATTTCTCGCGGAGTGCCCCGTAAACTCTTCAAGACAAATTCTCTTGTGGAGAAGGTGACCTAGAATCAGAATAAACTGTCTGATTTCCCTTTTATTCATCCTTCCTTCCTTCCTTCCTTCCTTCCTTCCTTCCTTCCTTCCTTCCTTCCTTCCTTCCTTCCTTCCTTCCTTCCTTCCTTCCTTCCTTCCTTCCTTCCTTCCTTCCTTCCTTCCTTCCTTCCCTCCCTCCCTCCTTCCCTCCCTCCTTCCCTCCCTCCCTCCTTCCCTCCCTCCTTCCCTCCTTCCTTCCTTCCTTCCTTCCTTCCTTCCTTCCTTCCTTCCTTCCTTCCTTCCTTCCTTCCTTCCTTCCTTCCTTCCTTCCTTCCTTCCTTCCTTCCCTCCCTCCCTCCCTCCTTCCTTCCTTCCTTCCTTCCTTCCTTCCTTCCTTCCCTCCCTCCCTCCTTCCTTCCTTCCTTCCTTCCTTCCTTCCTTCCTTCCTTCCTTCCTTCCTTCCTTCCTTCCTTCCTCCCCTCCTTCCTTCCTTCCCTCCCTCCTTCCCTCCCTCCTTCCTTCCTTCCCTCCCTCCTTCCCTCCCTCCTTCCCTCCTTCCTTCCTTCCTTCCTTCCTTCCTTCCTTCCTTCCTTCCTTCCTTCCTTCCTTCCCTCCTCCCTCCCTCCCTTCCTTCCTTCCTTCCTTCCTTCCTTCCTTCCTTCCTTCCTTCCTTCCTTCCTTCCTTCCATCTCTCTCTTCCACTCCCTTTCTCTTTCTGTCCTCTCTCTCTTTCCCCTTCCTTTCTTTTTTAACAGGTCATACAAATTTTGGAGTATATTTTTTTCTTTACATATAACAAGGGGAACTAGCTGAATGAGAAAAATTTTACCAATAGAACTTGATATTGTTATGGGCTAAACAAATTGTGCATTGACAGAACTTATCATTATAATCCCAAAGTTGTTGTTTCCCAAATTTGGAAAATTACATTTAACAATTTAATTTGAACAATTCTGTGCAGAATTACAGTTCTGAGAAGTTTACTTTAAATAAGGAGAATGAACTTCAGATGTTATGGATATATAAACTCAGATCTGTTGCCCAGAAGGTGAATAATGACCTTATTTGTTGATTAGAAAGGAAAACAAATAAATGTTGAGTTACAATGTTACTGTTGTTTGCTGCAATTGTTTTTGATTAATTAGAGTACAAGGTTAAATTGTAATAATAATAGTATAACCATTGGTTACATGATAATAAGAATTGATATAAGTTTGATATAATGGAGTGATTTGTGTTGCCAATAATAATTAGATACCCTAATGTTTTAATCAATAAGATTAAGAAATGCTTGGAAACCAGTATGTAATATAGATAAAATGAGGCTTAACAGGCAGGCTTAACAGGTTGTTCCTTGGTGCTGTCCCTGAGGTGACGTTTCTGGAGATGGCAGTGTCATTCTGCTCTACCAGACGGTGCTAAAGATAAACAAGGCGGAAAAGCGAGCAGGCTGAAGCTTTGGCAGAAAAGAGCACTGTTTGGTTTCAGCAATAAAATACCCACTTTCCATTTTGACTCCTGCTTTTCTAATGCTGTAAGTTTTTCTAAGGATGTCAGTGTGATTAGTCAGCGATGATGCTACCGCAGGTCACGGATACTACCCAGTCTGCCTGACCACGGGAGGAGCAAGGCTTGAGCCTAGGTCTTATCTTCCCCAGGAGCAGCTTCTGCCACTTTCCAGCACTGGGTTTTCTCTCCTCTTTAAGGCCCAGCACAGCCCTGAGCCATCCACACCTCATCACGTTCAAGCTTTCTTTTTCATCTGTTTTTCTGCAATAAGAGAAATGCCAAATTAGAATGGGTATGGTCCCTTCTGCACATTTCTTTATGTGTACTACTGAGGAGAATAATATACTGAACAAAACCAGGTAGAGATACCAGAGTTATACACCTGCTTAAATACATTTCAGTGTGAGTGTCTTGGGCTCTACATACAGATCTCCTTAAAAAAGCTCTCTTCAAGATGCTGTCAACTGAGAGAAATTTGGCAAGAGTTTCTGAAAATTTTTACTCCCAGGAATACTTCGTAAGCATGCGTGGTCGTGTGAATTTGGAGTTCAGATGATGAGAGGCACATCTTAGTTTGTTCAAATCAGAAAAAAATAATGTTTACTATTATGCATCCCTCATATTGTATCTTTTTTTCCCTCTAGTTTGCATTTCTCATTTAGAGAGAGGAGAACTGAGAACAATCACTCAAGTGCAATAATTTTCCTCCAACAGAGCAACATTTTTGTAACAAGTCAAAAGATGCTTGGCAGAGCTGGCACAGTCCAAGAGATTCTCTTCTGGATATAATCAGATGAGGACGAAATGCCACACAGAGTTAATTAAAAGAGCAGATTCCAAATTGGGTGATGGTTGCAGTTAATCACATAGATGCTTGCCAATGGCCTATAGATAGCAGAACTTCTTGGCCTCAGATAATAGAACAGATGATTGCTCAGCTACAGAGAGCATATGCCTTTCACTGCACATGATTTAATTATATTGGACAAGGTTTCCTATGAGAAGCTTTCCATTTGCATATTCCCTTATAGCTCTGTGGTTCATCCAGTCTCCTGCAAGAGAACCTGTCCATCCATCCAGCTTCAGTGAAAGACCACGCTTTCCAGGGAAAAAATGCTCTTCAAGGTCCAAAAACCTACTACTGGCATTAGAGAAAATGTCTTCTCTCACCTTTGTGGTTTCCTTTTAATTTGCTCTTGCAACCAATACCGCTCAATATCCCACCTACACTGGATCTACAGAAGGTTTCTACCTCTCCTTTCCTTGTTACCACTCTTTTTTGCCTTTTCCTTTTTTTCCTCTGTGATATTTCTTCCTTCTTATCTGTACAGATGACACCTGCATATTTTGCATACCTCTGAGCCCCGACTTTCAGTGTCCAACAGCTACTTACTCGGATCCAGCAAGATCCTGCAACTGACTGTAGATGTCTAGGACTTTTCAGCAGTCCCTGTAAGGATCTCACCTTCTTACCAAAGAGCTGCCATGGAATGTACTAAGTATGGTGTGAGTCTCGATCCATCTCGTCCTAGAGTCACTTTAACCCAAGCAGTTGCAAATGCTTAGGTCTTGCTCACGGACACCTTCCTAAAGTGAGGCACTTACCTCACTTTTGTGCACAGTTTTCTCTAGGTCAGAGTACGCAAACAAGAAGCATGAAACTTATGCTCAATTTCCTTTTCAGCTGGAGGGGATTCAAACCAAGATTGGTAAGTAACAACTGGTATTCAGTTTACTAATAAATGCCATTTAGTTTTAAATCAGCTGAACTAGTTATTGAGAAGAGGTCAATGGGAAAAATACCTTGTGCCTTGCAGGGACACGAGAAGAACAGAGTCTGGAGGCTGGTGGAAATAGGGGAGAGGGAAAACGAAGGTGACAGCTGAGATGGAGAGGTAAGTAGTGTCTGGATCAAGTGAAGAGTTCGTTTGAAGTAAATTTGCTAACTTTGGCTTGTAATTGTATGTTATGACTGTTGCTTTTCTGGGGTTTTCCCCCCCCCCGTTTGACTACCCATTGCAATGAAAAACCCAGGTAAATCTGCTTGGCAATTGAGATCCATGAATTTCACTTATAAGGAAAGTGTTAGATATATGCCCAATAATGTGAACAGTCCTGAGGACTGGACCAGAAAGCAGGAAATTTCATAACCTTAGACTCTTTCTGGCTTGCTGAACCTTGCACCTTTGCTTGTGCTCTGGTTTCATCAAGAGGCGTGACAAGAGCTTCCCACCCAACATATATCCACAAGGCTACTGTGAAATGTGGGACCTTCCTTCAAGCATGTGTCTGAGAGAAGGCTGCCATGGCCGCTGTGGCTTCTGCTATCAGGGCCTATTAGACATTTTAAAAGCACATTTACTGGACAAGGCTCTCCTGGGACTGTGGTGGAGTTCAGTGACTCTAATTTTCCAGATCACAGGAGACCTTCAGCAAGATCTAGCACTAGACTGAGGTGTTTCTGTGTGTTCCCAAGCACCTCAAGGACTTTGCTATTGTAAACACAGATATCTCTAGGCGACTGCTGGACAAACAGATATATGCATTGCTTTCTCAGGCTTGGGCACCTAAATTCCCCCTGAGTTCCACTCTTAGGAGATGTAGTATTGTCTGGATTTCACTCTCTTTTATGAGTTCCTCCCTTAGGCAGGGCAGTCATGGCCACGGCTGTGTGTGCATGGATTTGCTCACGCAAATATGAACCGTATGGTCAGTTGGGCAAAACACTTTGCGCCATCAGTGTTTTTCAGCTGCTGTTGCAGGAATTGTTTCACGGCTTGGTACCGTGTGAATGCTTTCTGCAGCAAAGTCCTCTCCACTCCACCATTTGCCTCGCAGCCGCTTCACTGAGTTTTTTTATAGTGCTTTTCATTCTCTCTTTCCCCATAAATTTCACTATTGTTCAATATGGTTTTAACTACAGCTTAGTGTCTTTTACTCCTAGAGCTGTTTAGTACATTAGCCTTTTAAGACGTGATGTTGAATAAGGCTGTGCACTGCATTTATAGACTACAGATAGGCTAAATTCAACCATTTCCTCCTGTTCCCAGGAGTGCAGTGAACATTTTTGTTGCAGGGGGTGGAGGCAACACTAGAATTCTGCCCCGGGAAACCATCAGGCTCTCCTGCCTGTGTAGATGAGTGAAAATCGGGACTTTCCTGTAATGCCTCTCTCAGGACTGCTAGTGACGCATATCTTTCTATACCATTCCCTGCCTTCCACATCCATCCATCCATCCATCCATCCATCCATCCATCCATCCATCCATCCATCCCAGACAACTCATTTCCTAACTCTTTATTTCCCATGAATGACTCAAGGCCCTTCCCAGGCCACATTTACTGCTCTGGGTACCACGTGATCGTGAAACTGCCTATTAAATTGGGCCTCTTCATATATGAGACACTATTTTTCAGTAGATGGCAGGAATAATAATGTAACCTGCAGTTTAATTTTAGAGAAGAGTAAAAGGAGGGGACAATATGTGATAGAGCCATAAAGCGGAAAAGCAATGGTAATTTGAGCTACTCAGTTTAGAGATGGTTGTAAATGACAACAAGGTGTTACTTGAAATGCCTCAGGTTTGGCCAGCTTCTGCTGAAGGTCTGGCAGTATTCCAGCAGATCCCTGCCCCGTTTGCCAGGCCCAGCACCTCTTCTCTGGAAACCACACATGTCCAAGCAGGTCTAGTCTGGACCTGAGGGTTTGGAAACAAAGTTCATCAGCCTTTTGGCAGTATCTTGTCATGTGTATCTGGAAGCAGGGACCATTTCTTCTCTCTCAGCTTCTTTGATTGGCTTCAAGGTCCACACAGTTTCTGGCTTGCAGGAAATTTAGGCTTTTTTTTTTTCAATTTAAGTGGAATTTGAGTAATAAATACATGAAAATGAAGTGCCTGATGATCAAGAAATGTTCAGCTCCAGAATGAGGAACAGATCTGTGGCTAAAATGTTGATGGGATTGCGGTCTGAGATGTGTGTGTCTGACTTCAGCTGTTGGTGGCTATTGGGGAACAGGAACGAATCAAAGTTTTCCCAGCTTGCATGCACAACAGAATTAAAAAACAAAGTAGTGAAGGAGAAGCTGTGGGCTGTTTCTGGTGGAGCTGAGTCACCAGGGCCTGGAGAGCTCTTCTGTGTCAGTACTACTCTCTCCAAGCAGTGCCTGCAGAAACACCTTCCTCCCATCCAAGAGGCCTCTCCAGCTCCCAGAGAGAAGGTAGGGCTCCCACTAAAGCAGGTGATGTAATACTCAAGGTCTTTCATTCCTAGGTTCTGGAGGACTTCTGAAGGATGGAGAAAGCAAAACAGGACAAGTTACCAAAAAGGAATAGAGCTTCCTAATACAAGGCTCAGTGATTAAAATGCCCAGAGGATTGTTGTATTGTGATAAGAAGATGTCCTTGTGTAGCTATTTCCAGCTAAATTTTTTTGAAAAAGAGGAGACATTTCCCCAACTGAACAAGAACTTAATGCTGAAAAAATGGTCATTGGGTATTTTCTGCAGATGACAAATCCAGATTCTCTGCAGAATTTAGGTGCTCACTGCACCTTGTCAGTGACAGGTCCGGTGGAATAGGGTAGGAAAACAGAATTCATTGTCTGCTGCAAATAAAGTCATCATTCAGCTGCTCATACCAGAAACTCTCAGCTGAGAAGCTAACAGGCCTGCTTGTTACAGAATATATTTACACTTTAACTACAGTAATAATATTCCCATAGCAGGACTTCAGTGGAAGCACAGTTCTGCTTTAGATCCTATATGATATAGGACTCTGTGGGCAGATTTGAGGCACTGTTCACATAGCACGTACCTGAGCATGTCCCAGGGCACACAAACTGATGTACAGAAATAGGCGGCACCCAGAGGGTGGTGGCAAATAGCTCCTTTTCAAACTGGCAACCTGTCACAAGAGGGGTCCCTCAGGGACTGATATTGGGCCCAACGCTGTTTAATATCCTCATAAGTGATCTGGATGATGGGATCAAGTGTACCCTGATGAATTTCACTGATGACACCAAACTGAGTGGGGAAGTGGACACTTTGTAAGGCAGAGCCATGTGCAGAAAGACCTGGATAGGCTGGAGGAGTGGGCTAACATGGACTTCATGAAGTTTACCAAGGACAAGTGTAAGGTGTTGCAGCTCGGAAAATATAATCCATGAGTGTGGGACAGGCTGGGATCTGCCTGGCTGGGGAGCAGCTCTGTGTAAAGGGACCTGGGGGTCCTGGTGGACAAGCTCAATACGAGTGAACAGTGTGCTGCTGCGGCAGAGAAAGCCAACAGGATGCTGGGCTGCATCAACACGGGCATCACCAGCAGAGATCAAGCAGTCATTACCCCACTCTACTCAGCGCTTGTCAGAGCACACCTGGAATGCTGTGTTCAATTTTGGTCCTCACTATACAAAAAGATGTGGACAGGCTGGAGAGGGTCCAGAGGAGTGCCACCAAGATGATCAAAGGACTGTGAAACTTGCCATATGAGGAACGGCTGAGAGAACTGGGCTTGTTTCAGTATTTAAAGGGTGGTTGCAAAGAAGATGGAGACTCCCTTTTTAAAAGGAGTCCTGTGGAAAAGATGAGGTGTAATGGGTAGAAGTTACTTCTGGGGAGATTCTGATTGGACACAAGAGGAAAATTTTTCACAGAGAGAACAATCAGCCATTGGAACAATCTCCCCAGGGAAGTGGTGGATTCCCCAACATTGGACACTTTTAAGATTCAGCTGTTCAGGGCGCTGGCCCATCTTCTCTAGATGGTGATTTTGCCAAGAAAGGTTGTACCAGATGATCCTTGAGGTCCCTCCCAACCTGGTATTCTATGATTCTATGAAATATACATGGTCTGCAGTCTATTGCTATTTTATGTTTTGAGAGACAAAATGCTTAATAAAAAAATAACTTTCTTTTATGGTAACACATACATAAAAGAATAAAAAGCAATTTATATTCTAATTACATTTTTTTCTTGCCTGCCTCTACTTTACCTACTATGTATTCATCTGCTACCTCCTACTAAAACCAGATGTAATTATGCTCCTGTTAGTGGCTATGATGCTAAATTCTAATTGACTTTCACCACAGTCTATGGCTTATCATCTGAGGAAGGAAAGAAGTGACTCATCTTTTTTCACTAGGATGAGTAACCTCATCTCCAGAAGATAAAAGTTGGACTAGACTATTTCCCATCCCTTGAACCAAACCTAATGCATTTTCAAGTGGAGAAAATCTGCTAAAAATTGAGCAAAGTCTAAAACTTTTTCTCCCTGGTTGAATAACCTGGTTGATTTCAGCAAGACCAAGCCAGCCCAAGTTAGGGAGCTGTGACTTAGTATGAAAATATATTTTAGCTAAGAGAAAGGACACAGAGACAATTTTAGTTATGCATGTTGTGTGATAGCATTAAGCAGGCACAAAAGGCATGTGTACTCCAGAGCACCAGCTGTCTGCCTATGGATCTTATGACTCTTCTTCCCTTTTAATTCTTCACAGACTGAGAGGAATAATTGTACTTGTATTGCAGTGTATCAAATCCTTATCTTTCCTTGCCTTTCCTTGTCTTGCCTAGTCTTCTGCCTTGCCTTTTGCCTTGCTCTACCTTGCCTTTGCCTTTCCTCCTCACAATTCAATTTTATGTTCAGTGTAAAATTGTTGTCCAAAAAGTTTTAATTTAAGAGTGATTATTTTGTAAAAATAATACCCAGAGGTTTTGTTTACTCTGTCTCAAGAGCTTCTCTAAGAAATTAACTCAAATTACAAGCAGAACTCTTGTGTTTTTCTAGCAGTCAGCCCTCTAAGTACTTTTCTTGTTTCCAAAATTTGTGTTGCCTTTTCACTGGTTTGTCCATTTTCATTAGTGTTTAATAAAGTCTCCACGGACTGCGTGCAGCTCCTGTTTGCATCGTGCAGTTACAGTATCTTAAGTGATTTTGCATCTACCTAAAACAATCCAGAAACTGAAAATAATGGAAGCTTTGTGGGTGGTGCTGACCCTGGAAATCAATGAGTGTTCCTTCCCACACATTTTCTTCCAGAGCTGTATCAATTTTGCGCATCCAATGTGAACAAAGTACAATCAGAACAGCGGGAAGGTGACCATCACTGGTAAATGAATGTACAGCTAGAAAGGGCTTGCTGGGTCATGAAATGCAGCTGTATTTTTTGAAGTAGATGCTTTTCTACTGTGTGTTGGGGTGAGTCCTGGCTGGCCATGGAGGCCTGGGATGGGACTTTCCCTCCTCTTGAGTATGGCTGGGAAGAGGTAGGATGTGTGGCCAGGGCACTGCCGGCAGCAGCCGTGTGCCTGCCCCAGGGAGGTGTCCCCACGGGGCCATGTACAACCCTGAGCTCACCAAGGCAAGGCCAGGTGAGCTGAGGAGAGACCCGACCCTGCTCCCCGTGGCTGCCAAAGCCTTGCAGAGCACCTCAGCCCCTCATCGGTGGATTTCTTCCTTCTGCCCATGAAAGACCAGCCTGGCTGTGCTCAGGCTGCGGGTGGTGTAATGCCTGCTCGGTGATGGATCCCAGGATATCTGCACATGGAAGGATGGTAAATATTACCTCCCTGTGAACTGCACTCAGGAAATATGCATGAAGGAGCCTCATACAGCAGTACACAGAGATAATCATTCCCCAAAGCAATAAACAGCTGCCAAGGAAGAAATGTCAGCAGGCATCATTTGCTGTTTTTTTAAAGGGCTGACGTACAAAAGGGAATACAGGATAATCTGCACTTACATCAGATTTTTGTAACGCAGCATGGGAGTCACAGCTTTTGGAAGTTAAAAAGTAGCAGGCTTAAAAGCAGTCAAGTAAACAGGAGGCTTAAGCTGTTTTAAGAGTACAGGCAATGTGAAAGAGCAAGCTGGAACCACACCAGAGGGGTGAGTAAGAAGATTTCTTGGCCCCGAAGAGACTGACCCCTGGGCACCCCCTGCTAAAATGCTGACATTTCGAATGTCTCCTTCTTGAGGAGGGGATTGTGGTGCACAATGATGCTGGCACATGCCTGGTAAATGGCAGTCGGCGTCCACACCTTGTCCTGAAGAAGGTGAGGATGGCCTGGTGCACAGCTCCCAAACAATGGTCTTTCGGTCCCTGGTACAGCAAAGGTTGAGGAAAGCTCTCTTTATAAAAAGCTCTTATTTTTTCTTATATTTTGTGGGACACTGCTCCAAACCCAGACTTCCATAGAGAGGAAAAAATGGACTTTGCCAAAATGAATGCCAAGAGAAGCTACAATCCCAAGCACTTTGCTGGCAATACATAATGCAGTCAAATGAAGCAGTAACCTGCTACAACCTGATACAAAGACTGGCATGAAATGACCCACCAAGACTTGCCTTCCAGCCAGTGTGCAGGTTCCTCTGCCTTTGTTTTCTCCTGACAGCTTTTATTTTGTGGCTAAAAAGGATTTTAGCCTGTGCTCTGTGCTGCTGATCTTCCTCCTACTGCGTTTGCTCTGATGCCTGCACCCAGCAGCTGTGACCCTCCACGTCTTAGCTCCTTGAGAAATGCGTTAGTTTCCCCCAAACTGCAACTTTCCATGTGAAGCTCCAAGAGAAAAGGTAGTTTGACAAAGAGGTCAAAAAAGAATAGGCTTTTTACTGTGGGACAGTGAAAATTGTTGTTGCGTGACTCCATTGTAACATGGGTAAACTACTGGCAGCTATGCTGAGGAGACCCTGCCCGACTGGTGGGGAACCTGGAGAAGTCTCCCTAAAGCTTTCTGCTGCCTCTGGGCTGCTGTACGGCTTGTTCAGATGAAGTTAATCAGTGATTTATACACTGAATTATGTTTATTTGAAAAGCTAGTGTGTTCAGTTTTCAGCGGAAACTCTCATTATCTATTTACAATAATGCAATTTCGAGCTTTGTTTAGAAGAGTAACATTGAGTTTAGTTATGTCACTCCAGTATATTTTCTCTCTTTCTTCTACTAATAATTTAGAAATCCTGTGCATGTCACATTTCTCTGCAAGTCAACATACCCTGTTATTTGTAGTTACTGAAAATAATATTTTGGCTACAATTAAGATGGCAGCAATTGACTGCTGCTTGTTAATGAAATGGAGTGATTCATATCTGGAAAGTGAGAATTCATAGCTCTGGAGACAGAAAAGATTTGTCAGCCGTAGTAGTAAACAAAATGAAATTTAGTTTCAACTGTTTACAAGGGGAAGCTTAGAGGCTTAATTGAAATATTTTAATGGGGTTTTGTGTTTCTGCTTTTACTTTTAGCACGTTCTGTCTTTTGTTTGTCCTGTTTTACACCATCTTTCTGATTAAATCTTTTTATGGACTGAATTCTGTCTTCCTTCAGGTAGGAAGGGACCCATCAAATGATATTTCCACTGATCACATCTGGATTTATTATTTTCCTCTTTTCACATTGCTTCAGATGCTTAGAGATAAGGATGAAAATAAATGGTTTGACATAATTTCTAACAAGACAGAGGAGACAGGCCATGGCTATCAAGGGAAATGACAGCCACAGACGAGATATACATCTCTTTGTTCTTCCCTTCAAAGCCTTTGGTTCATCTCTAGCATTTCATTCTTGATTACATACCAGATAACTGTCTCACATGGGGGTTTGTTTGGACAAGAAGGTCTCTCAATAGACTGAGGTGGTTTTTATGTATGCGAATCAAGTCTTCTGTGTACAATAGCACCGGACTGGCACCCAATTTTCAGGTTTGCTCCTATTCGATCCTGGGCTTTCTGTATGCTCTTGGATGTTATCACTCAGAAGAGGAATCAGCTCTTTTAAACCTAAACGTTTGAAATTTAGCTGTCACACCTGGGCTTCCCTCCAGAGCACATGGAGAGAGGAGGGAACCCCCAGAGGTGTCTGCCCTGGGGGAATTACCTGCCAGGTGCCTGTGAGTCTCCCACACTGCTGCGGAGCCGCACCGTGACTGCAAACCTAATGCGATATTCAAACTTTTGGTTACATGCCCTGGATCCTATCCCCAGTCCCCCCATTTCCTACCTATAAAATGACTTAAGAGCAGTTTCTTTTCTCAGGGAAGGGGCACGAGTCTGTAGGTTGGTGACTATCCAGACAATATGCTGATGGACAAGGCTTTTCTAACTTTGGCCTTGACCCACGGGGGGGGAGGGTTACTCTGAACTATTTCAGCTGTGGAGAGCACTGCAATACTTTTGTAGTATAACCTAGATTTTGTGGGCACACAGTCTGACATATCTTGCGATTGCTAATGCAACCTGCCAGTGTCTGGGCATACATTTCTGATGTAGACGTCAACCCAGATGCCTTTTTTTCTTGTGTTCTGTCAGTCTGTTAGGATTCCTTTGTCTATGACTGCTGACAGCATCTGAACTGCTATTTCTTCAGGCCAGAGGCAGAGCATGACCAGTAGAAGACAGCATCTCATGTCAGACACCCTTGCCTTGGGAAAACTCTATCGAGCAGTCTTGCTCACATGATGACACCCTTTTTATTTATTTGTGCTGACATTCCTAGAGGAAAACTGTTTCCCACTTGTATTAACAACACTTGGGTACCTTAATGTAGACTATAATGTTAACAAAAAAAACCCCAGTAAATTATGTCCAAACGAATGTGCTTGGACTTGCAAGAACACAGGCATTCAGCCTAAATTCTATTCCTTTCAGTGATGCTGAGTTTCTTCTTTCCAGGCTGATAAGACTGTCAAGCAGATTCGTATGTTAGAGTAGCTCCACGGTAAATTCCAGTCTTCCCCTAAAGTGTCATTCATCAACTCAAGGCAAAGTCTAAGAGTCTGGAATAACCTACACAGAGCACTAGGACTCTGTCTCAGTACAATGAATCCTTTTTTCTAATAATATTGAAACATATGATCTACTAATCATGTTTTAAATACATAAACAATGTCACACAAAATTTGCATAAAACACCCAAGCCGGTGTTTGGCTGTTACTCAGCAGATTGAAATACCTTCATTTTCTAGTTCGGAATTAATTACTTTCATCTCCCTAGGTGTAGATTTGTGTATTCTGTTCCTTGGTGGCATTTTCAGAAATCAGGGTGTTTGATTTGGGTACTAAACTGGTTTCATTTAGAAGGCACAAGGATACAGTAATGAAAAGCTATTTCTTAGGAGAACTGGTAGCCAAATGAAGAGAAGTCTTGAAAGGAGAGAAAGTGCTTGATATTCATGGACATATTTGAGTTGTCTTTTATGTTCTGCCAAAAAGAAGCCCATTCTTCTTGCTTTAATGGCATTTAGATTTCCAAGTAGATATTGCCCACTTGATTATCCACGTACCATTTATTAGGACAAGAAAACAAAATAAACTAACCGAAGATATTTGTAAAATCTTATGGACAATGATTACCGGAAATTAATTCTGAATGAGATTTTCTCATCTAGTTTTACTTAACTGGTTTAAGAAGTGTTTTATTTTGAACAAAAAGTTCACATATTACAAGCAAAATAAGTAAAAGTAACACATTTTGTAACATTTAATAGTACCACTGTTTTGTCCCTTCAAGCCATGTAGCAACACAAATGTAGAGGATGAAACTGTGGCAGCTCTGCAGTGAAAAGTGCTCGTGAAGTGTTAGTGTTCAGCTGCCAAATAATAGCTTGAATCTTGAAATTAATTGGCTTAAATGTCCTTCTGGTTGGCTGCATTTACTCGGTGATTTAGCGGGTCAGATTGTTGCTATTATGTAATTAACACACACACAAGAAGTTTTTGAGACACTTTAATTCAAATAGTAAAGGAACAAGCCCTTTGCTTGGTAGTTTAAACTCTAAATATAAGTGTGACCTCCCTCCCTGAGCCAGGGATGATGGAAAAGGGAAGGAAAACTGTTACTACAATAGGACCGACCGGTTTCTCATGAAGTCGTAGCTCCAAATGCAGCCAGGGCTCTGTGCAGGGGAGCTGGGGGGCTCATCCCAAAAGGCAAAGCAGCAACTCCTGGTGGAAATGGCCTCTGGGATGCAATTCAGGTATTACTAGGACATCCCTATTTCACCCAGGACAGGGAGAGGAAAGACTTAACTTCTCGCTGCCTTTTATGATGTTTGAAAATCTCCTCTGCCATGACTATCGCTCGGCTTATTCACCGCCTGACCCGGAGGCAGCAGCAGGCGTTGCAGCCTTGCGCTCTCCCCTTGTTTGCAAGGGGAGCAGAGCTGTGGTTCAAACACACTCGCTGCCTGGGTTTGGGGTAGAAAAGCCTCCGTGTGGTGTCTGCACTGAAATCCAGGTTGTTCTACTGTGACTGCACCCGGGGGTCCTAACTCTTTATTGCCGCTTAGCCAGTTAGTCCTCACTAAACGTCCGACCTCATATGAAGCCTTGCTGTACAAATTTCAACAGTCAATTCTCATAGATAATGAAGGTTGTACTAGTTTATGATTGTAAAGACTAGCTATTATTTGAGGGCAGATGAGGCAAGATGTGCCTGACAGTAGATTTTCTCCTTAATCTAGTGGAAAAAAGCGCAGTGAAAGCCCAAAGCTGAAATCAGTCAGAAATTTTCAAGATAGAGTAGGCGCTCAAGCACTGGAACTGTTTTCCTGGAATTGCAGTGTATTTTCTGCCACTTGACATTGAGGATGGGACCCGTCAGATCCAATCTTGACAGTGCTGATGGGTGAACTGAGCCAGTCACCTTCTTTTCCCTGGACAAGCAATGTGAAGACAGAGGCATATTGGGGACACAGTTTGTGCCAGTCCAAATCGGACAGTGAAAATAGTAACATGAATTGCAAGATGAAAGCGCCCATTTTTCCCCACTGACTGTAAAGGCAGTTTTGGCCAACTGATTCACCTGTGAAGTTTTGTTCTGCAGGTACCACAAGTCAGACAAAATGAATGACACCCTAAATTCCTTCTTACCATACTGCCATAGCTCAAACGAGCTTGATGCATGGGCTGAGTATGCAAAGGACAGTGCAAAGCTCTGATCCTGGTGTCATGCAGGAGCTCAGACTGGATGATAATCCTCCAGTGGGACAACCATCTGCAAGAGAAAAATCTGCACCAGGAAGACCTTGAGATTTGTAGGAGCAGCGAAAGCCTAACACTGCAGCTAGAAAAGTGGACAAGTTACCGCCATACTAGTTAGAAACACAAATATTAATCTTCAAACAACAATCACGCTGGAAAATCTGAGTTTAACTTAATTCTCCTCCTGAATTAGGTTGTTCTAGAGAGCAAGGCTGTCAGCATCCATGGAGCAGAGGAAGATGTTAGCAAGGGGAAAGATGACAAAAAGGGTGTTGATTTGGTGCAATGTCTAGAAATTGAAATTATGACAGAAACCTAAATTGGTACAAGAATAAATAAATATTAGGGAGCACTCCAACAGCAAAAAACTCTCAGATGAAAACGTTCTGTTTGTTAAATAGGTATGATAAATAAATCTAAATTCAGACAAAGCATTTCCCATAAAACCCTAGGTTGGATTCATGCACAAACCTCTTGTTCTGTGGACTGCATGAATTTGTAACGGTTATCTATGTCAAGAGGAGCCATGGCTGGGCTTGCCTTTGTGTGTGTTCCCTGCTTTCAGAATAATGTTTATGGAACTGAGGGAAAAAACCCAAGGCAGTTCTGCAAGGCATTTCCAGCAATTAACCTGTAGATTCTCATTTAAGTAGCCCCTGCTGAACACTGTTGCAGGCACATACTTTATTCAAAATATTTACATAACATCACAGGATAACACGTTTGATTAGGAAGCTTCTGAAGAGCACAATCATTCATGTAACTATTCAGTTTGCTGGTCAAAAACTTCTCGTGTGCAGCCCATAATACAAATAGGATATTTCCAAGGGTTTCTTTTAAATTGTATTGTAGGAGTCTTGACTGTTAGAGGTTATTTCTCCATACTGCATAGAAAGATCTCCCAGGGACTTTTATAGCAATTTGGCAGCTGAGCTCTGCAACATAACGATCTCTCAAAAGACTGAATCATTTTTCCCTGCTAATGATTCTTAAGTTTCTTTTCAGATGAAATAAAATTCATAGTGAAAATAATTCTCTATTAAATGACATTTGTAATAAACTGGGACACAGAAAATGAGATTTGAACCAAAACCTTTCAAAACCTTTTATTATTTTTTTTTTTCCAAACTGCTTGTTATCATTCAGGCCTCTGCAAATAGCGAGGATATATATATTGTCTTTGCTATTCCTCATTTCTTACCAGTCTTTCCAGGGTTGAGGCAAAGAAATAACTCTTACTCATTTCTCCCTTACATTTCCTTTTGCTGAGAGGATTACAGTGTGTCCTCTGAGAGGAAAAGGAGTTTCTGGACTGCTAAAACCATAGGGAAAAAAATGAAAAAAACACAGTGAGAGGGAAAACTGTGTTCTCAAGGAAAGTCTCAGAAAGTGTCATAAGCACTTAAGTCTTATGTTGTTATGCAAGAAACCATACCTAGGACTTTATGCAGACTTCTGGAGTTTTTCTGAGTTGTAGCTGTCACAGTTAGGGCATGAGAAGAAGAAAGGTGCTTGGCAGGGTCTGACCAGGGTCCCCTCTAGCTATGCCCTCTGCCTCACTGCACATGAGCCCAGGAGAGAACCTGAGCCCATCTTCTGCCGAGTATTCCCTTCCACTCCCAGCACCCACAAGGGCTGGATTAGGGATGCTGGAAACTACATCCTTGCCTATTCGTTTTACTACCTGCTTATGGGCCCGTTGTCCAAATTTGTCCAAACCCTTTTGGAGCCTGCTGATGTTGCCTGCCTCCTTCCCAGGGCAGCACATTCCAGAAGTTCACTATCCATTGCTTAAAGAAATACTTTCTGTAGTCCCCTTCAGGCTGGTTTACTCATTTGCTAAGTGACACCTTCTTCCAGGATTGCAGGGTTTGGTGAATAACAGTCCTACATTCACCTTATTTGTCACCTTGACGCTTTTGTAAACCCCCATCACATCCTCTCTCAGTCTTTTCCTTGGCTGCCACCACGAACACATCGTCTCTTTATGCATTGGTGCTGTTTGCTCCCTGTTGAGCCCTGCCTGAATCGGACGGTATTGCTGGAGCTGTGCCTGATCACTGGCAGCTTTGTGAAGGTGTCATTTGCGAGGCAGCTCAGGCCCCTCTGCCCCTTTGCAGTCAGATAAATGTAGGGGTGTCACAAAGTCTGTGCTGTCCTTCTGCCCCTCCCCGAGCAGATCTATGGGATTCTGCATTGTCATCTTTCCTGGGGCGGCTCTTTTCCCTCCTGAGCAGCAGTTTGGGCTAAGACCCTAGATTTTAACAGGACTGACTTTAAAGCAGCACATGGCTCATGCCAGCAGCAGGCCAGTGAGCTCTTGCAGCAGTGCTCAATCTAGAACAAAAGCTCCACGGGATGAAACAATTGTTTCAGACGAGCAGCAGAGCCCCCCTGCTTTTGCTCCTCCTGCAGTAACTGTATGTCCTAGCTTGAGGTAAAACAAAACCAATTTTCTGTTCAGTAATTTTACTTATCAGTCAAGCCTCTTCTAACTAACTGAACACTCTGAAATTACCGGCATTATTTTTCCAACAGTATCTGCTTCCAGAGTGGTAAGACTTGATTGTTTCTAATTTATGCCAAGGAATGGTATGCAGAGAGGCTTTTTCTTATACTTATTGCTATAACAACCGAGGCCAGCTAACACTGTTATTTGCCCCGTTGGAGGGTCAGAAGGAGAAGAGCGTAGAGGGGTCCCACCTGCAGGGAGGAGGGGACAGGACAGGTGACCCAAAACTGACCAACGGGGGTATTCCATCCCATCTGCCCCATGCTCAGTATAAAAGCTGAGGGATCAAAGGGGTCAGCTCTTTTCTTCAATGGCCGGCATCTGAGGCGGACTCTGTCGATGTTTGTCTGCCTCTGATCCCGATCTGTGCATTCCTGAATCCAGTTCCTGAGTTCAGCTCCCATCCGCCACTGAGTCCAGCCTGGGACTTTCCCAGTGCCTGCTGCTGATGTGATCATCATCCTGGGAGCTTGTCACGGTTTTGTATATGTGATATCTATTTCATTATTTCCTTACTAATATTATTGTATTTTTTTAATTATTTTAGTACTAATATTTCGTTAAAGTAGTTTAGTTTCTTTTAAACTCCTAAGTCCCTCTCTCTCTCTCTCATTCTTCTCTCACTTGGGAGAGAACTTAGAGAGAATCTGTTGTGCATTTTCGTGGCCAGCCCAGCCCAAACCACCACTCTGTAGCCCCTTGGCTCTCCCCCTCCTCGCTCCCCTATTCTCCGTAGGATGCCCACACCAAAGAGGAAGCAACAGGGCTGGGACTGGTCCGGAGGAACCAGGTCCCCGCTGGTGGGTCAGTAGGTGGGCTCTGACAGGCCAGATGCTGCCAGGCAGCACAGGTTCAGGCTGCGTGCTCTCAATGGAGATGCAAATCTGATTTTCCCTCTAACAGGCTGCAGGTTTTCCTGAAGCACTTTGTGTCCTTGAGACTCCCACTCTTCTAAACTTCAATCCTGTTGAGTGAATTCAATAGGTACTGGAGAAGGTCTGGGGGAGAGGACAATGGCTAGGCCAACAAACTATGCAGCTGCAAAATCGAATTTCCTTCAGAAATCGAGGTGTTAACAGAAAACAGTGAGCAATCTGGCTGGCGAGGTATTACTCCTTGTCCACAAAAGACTGCAGCGAGAGCCATCTCCCATCTGTCACTCTGCAGGCTGTGTCAGAGTGCCTTCCTGCAGGTCGGAGCCATCTCCTTACAGCGATCACCGCCCTCTTTGTCAGACCTCTCAAATGAGAACAGCGTAGCGTGTGCTGTTCAGGGATCACTCCCTCTAATGCAATATCCTGGAAAGCCCCGTGAACACTGCACGGGAAACTGTAGCATGCTGTGTCGAAAATGATGTTAAAGCCCCAGGTATGCCTTTCCCTTGGGGGCTGTCATTTCATACCAGGCATAGGGCACTGCCTCATAGATTCACACTGGCTTTCATCTTTGGCTACGCATAGGCAGAGTGACTTCAAATGTGAATATACAGTCCTAAATTTCTTGGGCAGAGCAGCATCACTGGGACGTCTTGCAGTGAAACACCTAGAGCTGGATGCTCACACCCAGGCACGTGCCAGAAGTGGTTCGTGGGGTTTGACAGATTTTGCAGGACACAAGGAATGCAAGCCACGACCCTGTTGGGAAGCCCTGGGGGCAGTCAGCTTATCTGCTGTGCCACCCAATGGCCTCCTCAGTAAACAGACAGTATTAATGCTTCCTCTCTAAAGTGCCTCTGAATCTGCAGATGGAGAAAAACAAAACCTGCTGAGAAGGCAATTAAAAAAGTCTGTTCCACTTAGAATAACAGAATGGTTCTCGTTGGAAGGGACCTTAAAGATCATGGAGTTCCAACCCCCCTGCCATGGGCAGGGACACCTCCCACTAGACCAGGCTGTTCAGAGCCCCATCCAGCCTGGCCTTGAACACTTCCAGGGATGGGGCATCCACAGCTTCCCTGGGCAACCTGTTCCAGTGTCTCACCACCCTCACAGGAAAGAATTTCTTCCTAATATCTAATCTATATCTCCCCTCTTTCAGTTTAAAACCATTACCCCTTGTCTTACTGCTACACTCCCTGATAAAGAGTCCCTCCCCATCTTTCCTGTAGGCCCCCTTTAGGTACTGGATATGTATATACATATATAGTGCTTTGTAAAGAGCGCTCTCTCTTAAGACATGGGAGAGGACAGTTGGCCACAGTGCAAAGACAGGGCTTTATGTTGATAACTTGTTTAACTTCATGTATTAAGACATCAAATATACTTTACTGGCACGTGAAAGGGGCAATTTAAGAATCAAAGCTCTGGATCTAATAAAGATTCAAGGAATTATGGCTGCTAAAGAGCTTACTCTCGTTGAAGAGATGAAGAGAACAGTATGGTGCAGTGCTTTTTTAGTGCTCACTTAACCAGAACTCTAGGCTAGAAATATAGTGATTTTCCAACCTAGGTTGTTGCAGCCTCCATTGTATGATTCATTTCAAAAGGTGTTTGAGTCTCTAAGCTATGCAGTAGGACTGACAGAAAGCTCCTTTCTCATTGCAGCTTCAAACTCCCTCCCTTTGCCTTCTCACTTCCTTGCTCCTCCCTGAAGCAGCTGACACGCAGCAACCCTTAAGACCCATAGAGATGCTCAATGTATTTTGAGTTGCTGGGTCATTTTGTGAGGTGCAGTGTTCTACTCCATCATCACATTTTCTAGCTGTATCAGTCTGGATCAAAGACCAGGAGCTCCTCAATGGCAAAAGCTAAGACCTACAGTGTCAGACATTACTTATACGCAGGTAATGCTAGTAAGAGATCCTGGCTCTAACAGACTATAAAATCTGAGAATAGCTGCGCTGACCGAAGGTTGAGCTACCTCCAAATCCCATCTCTGACAGGGGCTACATGTGCATGCTTACAAAAAGCTATCAGGACAGGACAAGCACGTAGCAATGCTTCCCTGAAGTGTTCTTCAGTCTTCATCATCTTGTGGTTCAGACACTCCTAAATCTTAAGCAGTATCTTTGTATTTAACAGGCCTTAATGGATTTTTCTGCCATTAATTTGTCTCACTGTGTTTTCAACTCATGTAAACTTTTAGCATCCACAACATCATAAGGCAATGAGCATGGTAGTATAATTATGCAATGTGTGAAGAAGAATTTTCTTTTGCTTCCTCTGAAACAGCATCCCACTAAGTTCATTTGATGCCTTTCTTTTTACACTAAGGAAGGGTGTACAGTCACTACATAGTCACAATCTTAGGGTTACTCATGATTTTATGAAAAACTGCTGCATGCACTTCAGTCACCTCTTTTGGACATGGAAGACTCCTAACTTACTTAGTTGCTGCTCATATTAAAGCTGGTCTGTAACTTTGATTTTCTTTGTTGTCCTTCCCTAACCTTTGGCAGACATTCCATCTGAGGTGAGCAGCTGAGTGTGATATGAGTTGTATGGATTGATTTTTGAAGATACGTTAGTTCATATCACTTAGCTGCTGAACTAAAAATACTATCTTTCTGACACAGCACCACTAGAAAAATTCAGGTGATATACTCTTTCAAGATAGAGAACAAAACTTCTAGCAGTCTAATTACTTGCAACATCATTTCATTTAAAAGCTCTTCATTTCATAACGTAAGAAAAATATCTATGAACTACTCTTTCTCATAATTTGCTGACAGAAATAGAGTGTTTAATGCACAGAACAGGACTATTTTATTAGGAATTAATTTAGCAGTAAGCAAGCAGCTTAATTATTGCAAATAATTAATGGTTATGCTGCTACACTGACACCTGAGGTAGTAGAGATAGTATTTGGCTCATGAGAAAATTTCCTCTTAGTGAGATTTTGAAATTGTTAGAATGCAAAAAAGTGCAACTTCAATATTGAAGAGCTATACTCCTCTGTTTTACCAGAAAACAGGTAACCAAATCAAATCTTTTAAAAGTACCTCATGATGGCTCCTTCAGGGCTCTAATTTCTATGGGTACTCAGCACTCAAGTTCACTTGAAGTGAGATCGTTTCTTTCAGGTAAGCTGAAGGTAACGTTACTTTCACAGAAAGAGCATGAAAAAGTACTTTACTGAAGCTTGTGCAGTTAGGAAATTACAATAGTTCTTAAAAGGAGCCCTGAGGTTTGTACTATTATTTTAGCACATTGAGCAGCTGTCTTGAGTCAATTTAATCAGTGAATTGTATGTCCTTTGGCTTGATCATTACCCAAACTCTTTTAATTAATTAGCCCAGTTCTGTTCTTCAAAGCAGTGGAAATGAGGCACATCTTGAGCGAAATAATGGTAATTACCTGATGGGTCCCATTAGAAAAAGTCCTGATTTCGGGTAGGACAAGCAAAACAAGGACCTCTTCTTTTTCGCACGCACTTTGAAGCTGAGCGCCCTGCTGCAGGTGTGCCCCATTGGGGGACAGCTGCTCTCACCCCGTTAGTTCAGGTTAGATATATGGCACTTACTGCTTGTGGTCACTGCCTTTTTTCTTTCCTTGCATTTCTCAGCCTCCCAAAACAACAACAGGAGGGAAATAGAAACTTTACATCTGCTGGGTTTTCTGGCCCTCATTTGTGACAGTAATACCTGTTTTCTACAATCAAACAATATTTCTATTTTTTAAAGTAAAATTTAACATTTTTGCCCACGTTCGCATTAGCAAGTAGCTCAGGTCAATAGGAGGGAATCCACGAATTCAGACCTTGGTGCTGAGGCCCTGACATCTACTCCATCTGATAGACCTGCTTTGGACTATTCCCAAAGGCTCTGATCCTGATCCTGTACCCCAAACGTGGGTCAGAGCTGGGACCAGTCTTTGATTTAGAGTCTTGTGCCCCCTTTAGGGACTGGAGCTCAGCTGATGCCTACCTGGAGCAGAGGCATCAATCTAGTTAGTATGGACCAAAACTGCTTTGAAGACTGAACCAACACACACCATAAGTGGTCACGATCAGGAGATTTGCCCCAGAATGCCTCCACTGCTCTAGACCACGAAGTGAACGTAGGCTTGGTCTTTCTCTCCCTGCAGGTGCCTTCTCCATACTTGTGCTTCTAACCAGGTGCTCTTTGCTTCTACCCTCAGCAGTCCACACTCCCACGTTTCCCCAGACACATCTCTGACATGGTTCCCATGGGAGTGTTGGGGTTGGGGGTATCATGTCTGCAAATAGACCAGCTCAGCGCTCCTCTACACTGGTTAAAAAAGGGTTGAAAACACAACCCCAAATTATAACAAAGTGGAAAATGAGAGGAGTGATTCATTTTACACCCAGCGATGAAAACTGTGACTCAGCTGAGAGGGAACAATGAGAGTTTGTCCGCATTTCTCCAGTATTGGAATGAAGTAGTATTTGTTCTCTAAACTATGGCAGTTCTGCCATTTTCCAACCTCATATTCAATCGATGTTTTTGGCTTAATTCTCAGCTGGGGCACTCTTTTTTTTTTTTTTTTTTTTTTTCCCCTCCTTTCAATAGCCTCCAGTTAGCTAATAAAAGAGAACCACCTACGCTGAGCTGTTTATTGTCACCCGCTCCCTGTACCGGCGGGATGGAGGTGAGCAGGGAACGGGTGATTCAGTGTTAATTAGACATTTCCCACACAGCAGGTTTCCCGAGTGCTGCAGTTACGAGTGACACTCTCAAATAAAAGCCCAGACTGGGGCTGCAGCTACAAAATACTCACAAAATACCAATCCTTTAACCCTGCCTTTCTGCTTTTCTCTTTCCAGAGCATCCCCATGCTGGGATGGTCTCTCGGGGTAGCAGTACTGCTCTAATAGAGCTCTCCCACGCCGGGGAGCTCTGCTCTGGGCTGTCAATGTACTCTCCTCATCCTCTGACCCCTCCACAATGGTTCCTGGTTTCTTCCTTTTCTTCCTTTCTTCCTAGCAGTCATTTCTTGAATAAGAATAAGTAACATACACTGTTCCTGCATCTATCTTCATATGCTGGACTAAATGGACTATTGCTAGCACATTTGGATGGGACACTGTGACCATATTGCAAAACCAATCACCTCTTCCCATTCATTGAGCACGAGGGAAAATAAGGTTAAACCTTTTTCCAAGGAGCCTGGGATATACCCAGAAAAGCTTCTGACAGACCAAATTCTGGCTTGCACAAGGAAACAAGTTTCTCTAGCTGGCCAGTTTCACCAGAGGAGTGAGTTTTGTTTTCTCACTCAATAATTACCGCTCACAGATCACTGGGTCAAACCCTCAAAGAATCCAAAACAGACTTTGCTGCTGATGGTAGCTTGTGACCCAACTGGACAGTAGCAAGAAGACTGGGACTGGGTCAGATATTACTTTTTTTCGCTCTGTGCAATGGTCCTTGCTTTACCTACACCACATCAAGAAAAAGCAACCTCCACAATTCTTTGGTGACATTTCTCATGCTGCCGTTACTGGTTTTATTCACCTTCTCTTCTGTATGAGAAGATACCCGACAGACTTTTCTTATTTGCCAGTTTAATGGTTAGTAGAGGTGAAATCCTTAATCCTATCTTTCAGGATTTAGTAAAACCTTTTATTCGTGTTTAATGCTTTGTTGAAGTCCACAGGGTCTATTCTCACCATCACACACACTGATCACGAAATTAAAGGTAAAATGTATGCCTTGATCCATTGTCATATATTAGGGCTGATCATTTGAGCTCCAATCGTCCAAAAAAACCCAGTGGTTCAAAGGGTCATTACTGATATCTTCCAGAACTTTGTTTTTGTAGACCCATTGTGCTAAGCTCTGTCTTCTCAAGGGACAGCTGTGACGAAAGAAGGATCTTTAGGATAAGGTATATGGACCTGGCAGTCACTAGCTACTTGCCTAGGCAACGTATGCTAGACCTTTAGATCTCCTAAAACAACAGAGAAAGACTAGTTTTCCTTTCCAGGTACACAGATTTATTTTGTGTAGTAGTTTTAACAGCTCTGCCTGGAATATGTAGGACATAAAAGTCTGAGTAGTGTGTTTTCTCCGTGTTTGCCTTAACTCCTTGATGAAGGAACCCTGAATGTAATGGATGAGATATGTTGAGAATAGCTTGCCTTTTAAACTGGGCCTGGGAACAGGGCCTGTTCTCTTAAAATGAACGATGCCGGATGGCAGTGATGAAGAGCAGGGTTCTCCCAGCCTCTTCACAGCCCTCTGCTCAGGCCAGACTCATGGCTTTTGTGGGTTAGACATGCCCACGTCTGCCATTCCTACCACAAGTGTGAGCATCTTGGAAGCACAGCAGGGAGATACCTAAAGGTTATATTGTTTTTAGTTTGCTTTGACTTTCTCTGTCAGTGATCAGAGTCCTCCGTGAGAGGAACAGGACAGGCAAGAAGAGACAGTGTGGTGGGTTGACCTTGGCTGGCCACCAGATTCCCATGGTCTGGACTACCCCTTTGGTCGGCTTGGGTCCCAGCATCTTGTCCACCCCCAGCCTACCGGCCTTTGGGGACAAGGTGGGGTTGGAGAGACAGCCTTGATGCTGTGCCAGCACTGCTCACCTCTAGCCAAAACACTGGTGTGTTACCAACACCCTTGTAGCTGCCAATATAAAGCACAGCACTGTAGGGGCTGCTGTGGGGGAGGTTAACACCAGCCTAGCCAGACCCAGTACAAGTGGCAAAGCAGCAAGCTTGCCTCTCTCTCTCCACCAGTCGTGGACAGGGTGGCTCAGTTAAACCCCAAGTCGCCACCAGCTGCCCCTGCCTGCCCACCATAGCAGAGGTGCCTAGGAGCCAGCTTTGCCCAAGGGGTCTCCAAGTCCATAGGACCCAGATCTTTTGAGCCGGTGGGCTCAAAATTGTTCAGGGTGCCCCACGCTGCTTTGTGCCCTGTCCTCCGGAAGGGAAGGGGGGCTCTGGTTTCTGAAGCCATCCCTAACACCCAGCGTGAGGCTGGGTGCTCCCAGACCTGCCCTTGCTGATGAGGCTGGTGCCCATGGTGCCACATGACAGGAGAGTGAGCAAGAAATGCAAATGACAGAAATGTTCCCTTACACGCTTGTTTCGCAGGCGCCACACCAAATCTGTCCTCCATTTTGCAAACATCCCCTCCCTGAGCTTTGAAATGAACCCAGTCGACCCTTGATTATCTGGAACTACTGAATTTCCTTTGCAAGTCATTCCCTTCTAGTCATCATAGAAATATTATTTTAAATGCTATTGTTTCCACTAGTTTGAATATATATGTTTTAAAAGGCACAAGAAAGAACTCTATTACAGTTCCCAGACTGCATCACGATTTCACTTTATTGCTATTTAACTTTCAAATAAGACTTCCTGGAAGAGAGAATAGTCTTGGTGTTGCAGAAACATATCCCAGCTGAATGCATCATAATCACAAATGCTTTTTCATGTAAGCAGAATATATATCATCTCAATGGATCCCTGGTTTCAACTTGAAAAGAAAAATAGATAGTCTGATCCCAAGCTGTGTTCAAAGAAGAAGGATGTGTGAGCAGGCTGTGGCAAAGACATTAAAGAGAAATGCTATCATTCTGAGATTCGTCAGCTCATCTTTCACTTATGTATGGTGTCATTTATCACACAGTTTTCATAAGAAGCTGCTATGTATTAATCTGTCCTAAAGCAATATTTCATGTTATGTCACTTAGTAAACACGGAAAATAAGCACTGATTTAAAAAAATAACATAAAATTGTGTAAGATCTTTCAAGGAAAAAAAGGGCAATAATTGGATAAATGCAATCTGGAAATTAGGACACAAGTACCCAGCTTCTATTTTAATAAATATAAAATATGAAAGAAGAATTTAATAAAAAATTAGATTTATTTCTAAGGCACAGTAAGAACCAAGGTTACTCCATGGTACGGTGCTGAGATTACTGTGGTCACAGTGAACACCTGTGCGCGCAGGGAATGTGCTGGAAGTATTTAGGAGGTGTCGGTTTTGGATGAGGTTCCTCAGAAGAGGTCACTGAAACAAGCTGCCTCCTGGGCAGAAGCAGACCAGCACGGGCAGCAGAACTGCATATTAAACATTCACTCCCAAAAACTGCTGATGTTTCTTATGCTCCTGTTTCACTCATATAATCCTGACTGGTTAGTTCTGTCTCTTCTTGTTTCCCTTTTTTCCTTCTGTGTGCTTCATGCCTTCCCTGTGGCCTGTCCTCCTTCTCTTTGAAAAAGAACTGTTCCTGTTCTCTTATTCTTTGCCCATTCTCACTCCCATTCTCGCAGATTTCTGCTTGGTCACTTTTTTCTCTCTCTGAACTTTGTCTCACACAAAAATAAGAGGGTTCACAAAGAGCACTAAATATTAAGGGCATCAAGCCTTGAGCTAGCTGTTCTTTCAGTTAAGTGTTTTTAATCCCAGGGGAGGCAAGAATAAAACCAGAGGACAATCAAAAAGGCCATAAGGCAGGGATGGGCAACTAATTGTCACCAGCAGTGATGAGCAATATCTGCATCTGGACACACATATGGACCCATCAGTTATTCAGGGCATTTTGTGGTCACATAATCTGGAAGATTCATAAAATATCTAAAGAAGTCCCAGATGAACTGCAAGAATAATAACATCAGTGATGGTCAGTTAAACCTCTGTTTTAGTTAAAGCTTATTCTCAGAAAGGAGCAAAATAACAATTAGGGCATGATAGAAATAGATATATTCTCATGATGACAGGAAGTCATCTGCATCACCTTCAGACTACTTCAGAAATGCCAAACCTCACCCCAGGAAGCTGAAGTAGAGTCTAGGCCAAGGAGTGCACCAGGGCTATGATGTATCAGCTGCATAATTTGCTTCGTACTGTATTTCTCCCCATTTCATGTACTGACACAGCAATGGTGAACCTGTTCAGCATGTGATGCTATTGCCAGTGGCCCAGAGCCAGTGCTGAGGATGTGGCAAAGACTGCAGGAGGCCGTGGGAACAGCCCATGCTGACTGCATGTCCAGCCCCATTGGGAATAGTGCTGAGGAACATGACAAAATGTTATCGTCAAATAGGGTTAGGAGGACTCAGACCTGTTATTGTCTGCACCCAATGCTAACATCCCTACATTCCTTTTCATTGCAACAACTGGCTGAAATTATCTATCTATCTATCTATCTATCTATCTATCTATCTATCTATCTATCTATCTATCTAATCTATCTATCTAAGCATAGGATAATAATGTGGTTCAGGAGATAAGGTATTTACTTGTGTGTGAAGACACTCATTCAACCTCAGAGTTGTAAAGAGCAGCAGGGCTCTTTCAAGCACTTGTGGCTATCTGGGGACCAGAGTAGAGATAGTCATAAGTAAAACCACTAAAAATTGTGTAGTGTGGATGTTGGGTCCTCACCAGCACCGGCTGTTTCACTCCGCAGACCTGAAGATCTGATTGCTCTGTGCTGCTTCCTAACACAGACATAGCCTCAGTCACCCACCGAAATACTGCAGGGGAAGGAAAATCTGCTACTTCGCGTGAGAGGCGAGTCCCAGAAATCTTTCTTTAAGAATACAAAAACATGAAGGTAAAACCCACTTGTAACCAATGAAACATGACAGCTAAATTATTTCAGGGTCAGAAGTATAGGAACTACTCTTCTGCCCTTCGAATCTGAGGCTGCCTCGGTAGCATAACTAAAATGTTCCTGTGACCTTCTGGCATTTAGGTCAAGTGGCATAAAACTACAAAAATCTTTTCCCCCTTTCAGGCAAGGTGGACCCATCATAACAGGTTTTTGGGAATGGCTTGTCCTAACTCTCAAAAGATGCCTGGGAATTGCCTGGGGAGTGCTGGGTGGCTCGGGGCAAAAGCACAACAGAAACCGCTCTTACAATTTATAAATGATCTGGGTTTTGATAGTTACTTTACTGGATATTACTTTGTTGTTTTTTTTTTAACGTATGTATTTACTTTACTAGAATAAACATAGTCCAAGAGCTCCAGAGATCTAAGTGGGACGCAAATCTGTAGAGAACAAGAAGTGCAATATCTGGGCATGCAATACTTTCAGTTTATGATTTTATCGTAAGTTGATTGTGTGAGACAAGGTGTTCCTCTTAGATGTCCAGCTCTCAGCCACCAGTTCCTGTGTGAGAACCTCAGCTTTCAGTACCAAAAAAAGATCTCAAGCTTCATAGGTCTTGAAAAAGGCCTGAAAGATTGAGTGTGTCTGAAGGATATTAGAGAGCAGGAAAGAAAGAAAACTAAATTTGTTTTTGAAGTGTCCTGATCTGGAGGAAATTCACTCACAACTTAAAAGTATTTACCTTAGCAGTGCTCTTATTTGGAATCAAATGTAACCAAATGAGTGGAAAAAAAATTACTCTTAATATTAAATCTTTGATATTTCAAAGTTGTTTATTCCAAACTAGAATTTCAAATATTCATGAAAGTCCTATGATGTGAAAGGATGGTCATTAAGTCAGATCTGGAGGACTTGACAAGTCTCAGCTGGTTCCATCTTCAGGAATGAGAAAAGCAAAGATGCATGTCCAGTAACACTGGTGTCAGTTCTCACCACTGCTTCGTTCCCTCTATGAATCATCCTTCCAAATGCACTCGGAAAAGCGAGTATGTTTATTTAACCCTCTGTCATAACTGTTTTTTATATTTTGTTCTTTTAATCTGAGGCTGAGTAGTTCAGAGTTAAATTTAGATTATCATTACGATATAGCATAAAACACTCCTGTGATTTATTCCTTGACAATGGACTTCCTCGCCTAGGAAAGAGCATCATTTCAGGGACCTCAACATAAATCTGACACAGCTTTCCACTAGATTTGAGGGACTGTTCTTGCAGCATCTTTCCAATGCAGTGGAACAGACTCCAGAGCAGGATGACATGATTTGCTGCCCATGGAAATCTTGCCATCATCAAGACACTGAGAGCTGGATTCATCTCTCCTGTCGCAGCTGATCAAGCACCAATTAAAGATTTCTTACAAGTCCCAAGCTGCTGCCTCACTGTGATTCAGCTCCCTGGGAAGGAGGCCAGTCTCCCACATGGAAAGCACCCATCAGCCCTGCCAGTGCCCCAGTGCCATCCCCTTTTCTGCCCCTTTCACACCCGCCACTTTGCTGCTGTCACAAATCCCAATGTAACACTCACCTGAGGACCACAATCTGAAAACTGGTCCCTTTGGCAACTGCCCCTTTTTTGAGTGTAAAATAGATGGCCTCCATCAAGCCAAATATTTATAGTTTTAAATGCAAAATATTAAGGCAACAGTTGGATATTTGCTAATGCCTTATGTTTATGTGTTGCATATACAGTTGTGAATTTGTTGCCTGTTTTGTTCAATGAATTGGTTACCAGATTAGAAAAGGCCTCCCCTCCCCTGACCAATAGCCCTGCTTCAATTTGTTCAAAGGCTTTGTTCAAAAGGAGAGAGAATAAAGGAAAAAAAGCAGAACTGCAAACAGACTCTGAGATTTATAAAACGTGACATTTTATTATAAGTAATAAAGTCAACCTACAAAGCAAAGATAAATGTTAAATGATATAGTTATGCATTTTGTTACCTAGGCAAATATTTTTAACTGTGTCAGTTTTGGCTGGGTCTACACAAGTTCTGGATGACCACCTCCTTGAGACAGAGAATCTATTTCTTCTGCTCATAAGCACCATTTTTCATGTGAGTTATCACGCAATCATACTTTCAGCCATTTCCTTTAATGTGTTTAGTTATATCTCTCACAATACATCAGGGGTATTTTGCTCATTGGTGCATTATATTGCTGTTAAACTATACACATTGGTTGCTGCGATTTTTTTTCTTTCAATTCTGCATTTTAATCAGCATTCCACATGTGTAATGTCAGTCCTTCAGCTCGTACCGAAAAAATTCCCAAAATACATTTGCTTTTCACGGTCCGTCAATCTTAGACTCAAAATTTCCATTTGAGGCTTACGAATATTCAAGTGATATATGAATCTGTAAGTGTGAGAATATATATATATATATATAAACATTTCTAAATTCATAATCTGTAACAGTTTGGATTTATTCCCTAGCCTAATTCCCTATATCAAAGTAAACGTAACTCTAGGCTTTACCTCTAGTAAGGCTAAAGTCTGAGTGCCTTCCTTTACACCTGCCTTGCTTCACTGCTACATTTTAAAAATTATGAACATAGCAAGTAAGAGAATATTAAATAATCAGTGCAGGCTAACTTTTTATGTTAATTTTCTTGCATTTTACAAAGTTAGGAGCATGTATGTAATGTAATATTGCTGCAGGGTTGGATAGAACAGACAGTTCTTTCAATGTCTCACATTAATTACACATAAACATCAAAGCTGCCACAGGGAGAAGGAAGGGTTAGATTCATCCAGTACCAGTAGTCATCTGTCCTGAAGAGCATCAGAGCATCAGAGCTTAGCTAGTATTTATGAGCGCCCAAAGGACTTTAAAGAGCTGGTTTGCTTGAGCTGATCACCCCATGGAGGATGCCGATGGCAGGTGTGTACTGGGTGCACAGGAGAGTTTGGGAAGCGAGTTTGTTATGTTTTCCTTTGGATCGTACTCAGAAACATGGTAGTTTATTTTCTCACTTTAGCATTTTTTAGCCCTTCAGTCTCCTTTCTTATCTCTCTCCAAGTCTGATGGCTCTCAGTTTGCTTGTTGCATTCCTTTTTCCTTTCCTGTGACATAATTGTCTCTTAAACGATATAGCAAACTTTATTACCAGCCCCTAATATCCCATACACATACATTATCTTCCGGTGTCATCCTTTCATTGTCTCTTAAACAATATAGCAAACTTTATTACCAGCCCCTAATATCCCATACACATACATTATCTTCCAGTGTCATCCTTTCATCGTCTCTGAGGCAAGGAACAGTTTTTAAGCCTGCATTAGCATAGGACCCTGGGCTGAGGAGTATTTCATGCGACTGTGTCCTGTATGTGTTCCAGGAACCTGCCGAGGCTGCGTGGTGGGGGCTATGCAATGGACTTACCTGCCCATACCATAGTCACAGTCTGTGTTAATATCTCTTGGAAAGCCCAAAATTTGTATTCGAGTCATTTGATCACTTGATTGATGCATTCAGTCCCACTGCACCAGGTCTCTGTTAGTGCTTTTCATCCTGTAAAACCTTTTTTCATCATTTGCACTAGAAATTATAGTTCTGCCCCTTTTTTTCCTCAGGGTCCTTGCATTAATTTACAAAATACATTGCCGTTTGTCTCTAAGGTTACTCATTTTGCTAGCTGAAGAGTTGTTAACACCATCACTTCTCTGACTCAAGTGCTTGTAAAATTTCAAAAGGAGAGTTCAAAGGAGAGGAGCGCATTAAGCTCCCAGACCTTTACTGAAGGTGGGTGGAGACAGTGGGAATTCCTCAGAGTGAGGTCATAGCTAGATCCGCACAGATTTCCCCACGGTGGCAACAGGTACATTTCTGATGGAAAGCCCACAAATCCCAAGACCCCGAGCCAGAGGGCCTGGGTTTTAGCTCTCTCTCAAAATGAGATCATGGTTTTTTTCTTAACACTGCAAAACAGTTGCTCTTATTTTTCTTTTTTTTTTTTCTTTTTTTTTTCCCCCCAGTTGTTTTCTTCATTCTCAGAAGTGGCTAATCTTCTTTGCCTGAAACCTTCGAAAAAAAATTCAGCTCAAGGCAAGCATGTAGCACTGACATTTTCAGCCTGAAGCGTTCATGGCTGACAACGTTAAAAGCAACTGAAAACAGGGTATCGTAATAGGAAAAACTAAACTTAATAATAGAAAGCTGTACCAACTCTGCCTACTGTAATGAATGATCCAGAGAAGGCAATTCAAAGGACTCCCATGTGCCCTTTCTCAGAACAAGGCGACATTAAATGAAATGGAAAGGCTAAAGGGAAATACTTCTCACATAGTATGCAGCACATGAAATCTGCTGCCACAGGACAATGCTGAGAACAATAATTTAGCAATTTGCAGAAGAGTCAGTCCCACCTAATGAGAACATCTGCAATTGCATTTGATAGGACGCATTTATAGAGGACATTTTTCTTCATGCTTAAGGACATATGGCAAGTGATAACTGCCTGAAGAAGAACCTTCCCTTAAAGACTATATGGCCACTGTCAGTATCAGATCTGCTTCTCCAAAGCATTCAGCATTATTGGTGAATACATTTTGACTATGAAGTATTCAGACCTAGCAGTCCATTTATGCAGACCTAACCAGTCCATTTGCCGGATCCAGAAATGCAATTCCAAGGACCATGACAAGACATCTTACTCTTTTAATTCTATCATTTTGATAATCTTTTTGTCTTTGTCACACATATTGATGGGTGAGTTGGTGGGTGGGTGGGTGGGTTTTCAATTTAGAAGCAATTTAAAGGGAGATGAGTGGCTCTGTTTAAATGAGAAAGCATTTTTATGTTTGTGACTTTGGATCCTCTCATGAATGAAATAATTGCAGCTTTAACAACAACATTCAGTGTTCCCAGAATAAATTGAAGCTACAGCTACTTATCTAAAATATAACCTCTTTTCTTGATCAGTATCTTACCAATGGTTTTGAATTGTAACATATGTCCTATTCAGCAGACAGTATATGATATAATGCATTTCAAAGGAAGAAAAATCAAAACCACCTTTCACAGCAAACGTCTAAAGGCAGCACACTCTTTAATTCCCAGCTTGCCACCAGATATTTGCTGTCACTTATCTAAAATACTACTGAATGTTGTCATCAGTGCTACAGATGACTAATAATAAAACAAACACTAGAAGCTGTTCACCCTGCCCAGTCTGATGTGACAAAAATGTTTGGGCGTTTGATTTAGTATTTATCCTTTAGCTACATGGCTCATTGTATCTGTGCAATAACGGGCCTTATATAAGCAGGATACATTTCCTTTGAACCACATCAGCTTATCCCACACTAGCTGGGAGTTCAAGATAAAAATCACTCACCGCTTGTGCATATAGTTTTCTTTATCTGGTAAACCTCTAACTGCAGCTAGCAGTGCCTGCTGATAATCTTATTCTTCAGAAAAAATAGTTAGTATGTATGTGGGTTAGTTTAAATTAGTCTTGATTCAGCAATTCCAGCTGGGCCGGAAGTAATCTGAATAATGAGTTTCTCTCCTTAGAATATCTCAGTGTTCTGGTGGGTATTCAAAATCTGGTATTCAAAATGAATACTTGTGTGCAACTCAGGTTAGATACAAATCATATAATATTACCAAGGTATCGCTTTATTATTGTCATCAGACTTTAAAAAAAAACAACCAACCAAAAAAAAACAACCCTCAAACCACAAACAAATTAGAGATCAGAAATAGCTTTACGTATCTGGGCTTTTGATCTAGTTTTAGATTTCTCAGGCTTTAATTCATTATATTGATCAAAAATTGATAGAATCAGGACAGTTCATGTCTCTGTCATAGACTCTGTTTCTCCAGAGTCTCTGTTGGGACAGAGAGCTACCTAACCTAGTGGAAAAGGTCTCCTTCTCTGGACCAGAAGTTGCATGCTCCTCCTGATTTTGACCGGGCGTGCAAACGGGCTGTGGTACGCTGAACCAGCGAGCGCTGTGTCCCTGTGCTTGCTGCAATCCCCACGGAAGTCACCTGAGAGCCTGGAAATGAAAAGTCAGCTGGTGACAGCACTGAAACTGTAAAAGAATGTCCGAACCCCCACAAACTAATAATTCAAAGGCACTGAGGGGAAAAAGAATTGTTCGTTATATTGGGGTCATTAGAGGTCATCAGATTATTTTTTAGTGACAGAATCTACCAGTCTCTTCCAAAAAAGCAAATAACTTGTCCTATTCATTCTTTCTGCGGGGTTTTTGGTTTGTTTTTTTCTTTTTCTGTACTGAATAATCAGTGTAGTAATTCAATTCACTGAAGCAAAGCTGGGTAAGTGCAGCAAGGATGCAGAGACTACAAAAAGCTTCTGCAGGGCTATGTAAGCACTGGCAATACAGGTACCGCTTCACTGCTGAGAGAAAAAAAGTAAGAGGGAAGCAGCTGGACAGGACGGTGAACAGGGAGAAGACTGGGGCAATCTGATTTTGCTACTTCGTGTTACCTGCTCTCACTCTCATGTCTAAATTGTTTGGTATATTCTTCAATTGGCAGTAAAGTTGATTGAATTTTAAAAATGTTAATTATACTGACGCTAGATTTCTCATTCACAGTAGATGATCCAAAATATCTGGAGGAAAAGGCATACAGGATTAACTTACTGTGATAACTCTGCCCAAAAGAAGAGTAAATTCTTTTCAAAATACTTGAAAGGGGAAAAAAAATCAAGACTGTTTCACAGACAATGGGACTGAACAGGGAGTTCCATGTGTACGATATGTATCTCTGGCTACTGCTAGACTTCTATGTGTGTGAGTATGTGTGCATATATATGTGTGTATATACATATATTTGTATCTATATATGCAGGAGTATATATATATCTGTATACATAAGATGAATGAAATGACTGGAAAGACAGATGTTAAATTTTGTAAGTGGGAGACATTCTGCCTGTGAAAACCTTAATTTTCTTTCCAACCTATCATGAACAGCAGTCAAGGATAATTATCTGATGCTAAAGTGACGCCAATGGGAAAACAGAAACGAGAATTTTCCTCTTCAATTGCAAAAAATATGCAGGATGATGGATATATTCCCATTTTTCCTGAGGTCCTGTATTCTGGCTGAAGAGGTTCTCATTACTGACCATTTAGCTCTGCTACTACGGAGTAATTTGCTGCCCTTTCAATTAAGGCAGTCCACATGTTTGTGAGGCTGCAAAGTGAATTACGCAAGGAAAATCATATTGGCTAAAAATAACACACACCAAGTGTATTTTTTGCATTAATATTATCAACCCAAATTATTCCAGTGTTCTGGTTTGTACAGAAACAAGGAGTTGAAGGGAGCAGTAAGGTTCATTTGGGCAGCAGAAATGAGCAGGCACAGAGGGGACCACTGAGGCCAGATCTACCCATGTATAGAGGTACGAAAGGTATTACGGTGTATAGAACTGAGCCAAGTAGATTGAAATGGCTTTGAAAGCTTCGAGAGCAGCTGGGAACCCTCCTTGTTTTGGGGGAGGCATCTGACTGTGCTGTGAAAGGTTTTTGGTCTGCGGTGGCCCCTGAACTGCAAGCAGTGACACCTCAAGGCGAGGGGTCGTAGGACAGCGGCTGCCGATGCCACCCAGCTCTGCTGTGCTGGTGCGAGCCGTCCCAGCGGCTTGCCTGTCAGCCTGATTTAACTTGGCTTCTTCGCTGCTCAGAAGTGAACTTTGGGTCACATCCCCGTAATTTTTCTCAGGGGACTTCTGCAGAGACAGATCCACGCGCATCACGTGGTGGGCAGGGCGGGCAGGAGGCAGGACAGGCAGCAGCTGCGCACGGCTGAGCGAGGGAGGTGGCAAAGCCACCCGGGGAGCGGGTGTCGGGCACCTCCTCCCTGCCGAGGGTTGGCACTCCTGTGCCCTTCCTCATCACCAGCCACCTGCCTTTCAGTTTGTTATGGTTTGAGAAACCCACAACAATTTATTGCCATTTAGACAATTGTTCTGTCACCCAAAGACCCCTCACCACCCGGGAAGGGGAATCAGGAAAAACAAGGAAACCTGAAGGCTGAAATATAAGGAGATTTAGTAGAATAAGACTAGATAATTAACATTATTATCACTAAAGAACCAATATTGATCCCAATACCAATAGAAAATATACAGGATTATGCTCAGACAATTCTATCAGCAGGAAGCTGTGCACTCCCAGCCGTGAACAGCAAATGCTGGACACTGTGAGCACCATGGCTTTGAGAGGAAGGGAAGGGCTCAGGGGTCTGGCACCGGGGCAAGAAGTTCTCTGGATCATTGCCATCAAGGGAGAGAGAGCTTTGCAGCAAACTTTCTAATTTATACTGAATGTGACGTCCACGGTATGAAATAATCCTGTTGGCCAGCCTAGGTCAAGCGCCCGGGTCTCGCTCCTCCTTATCCCTGCACCTGGCTAACTCAAAAACACTGAGACCTTGAATCCCACGTAGCCTAGCTGGCTATAAAGTAGGTATTTTCATGAATTCAGACATTAGAGTCTTCTAAAAGCGCAGCTTTCCCAAGCATTAGAAGATAAATTAGTCCTGTATTGCTCAAACCAGGACACAGCTACTCAAAGTTTCTCCAGTACTTCTAGTACTATTCAAAGCTATGTTCAATGAAAGCAATAATTCTGCTTGCTTTTGCCCACCATGTGCTGGCTGTTAGGCAGACATCAGCTTATACCAGTTTACAACACTGTAGCTCCATTAATCTCAGTTGTGTTGCCTGTGATTTAGAGCAATACAAACGAAAACAGGTTTGGGACTCAGAATCCAGTTTGTAAAGGCTCAGGTATCTCCACAAAAGGGGACTTTACGAAGCAGAAATGCTGCTCAGTGCCCCAATGGGCAGCTCAGATGTTATTTCCCAATACAGCTGTCTTGTTTGCATTGAAAATCCTGATTAAGAAAAAAGTCTTTTTTTGGAAGCATCAAGAATCTCCAAAGAGAATATTAAGCCTTTGTGTCACTCCTGATGAATCTGCACACTGCCACAAGGTGTCTTGCTACTATTTCTAATTTTACATGACTAGCAGCCACCCCACCCCTGTTCAGTCAGTAATGCTTCAGGATCAGCACGTCATCTGGGATAAACCAGCACAGAATCGCTCACTTCAGTAAAACTATGCCAGTCTGCATTCACCATCTGGCCTAAGGCAGTTATTACGTCACTTATGTCAATAGTTACAATTTAGTTCTGTTGGCTTTACTTATCTGTGACATACCAGCTGCTAGACACCACAGCTTGTTTTATTTTTGATTCTTACTGCATATGGTAAAGTGCCTGGGTATTTTCAGTACAGTTTCACAAGCTTTGGAAGTGCCAAATGGTCCAATCTTACAGACGGTTAGCACTATTCCACCAGCCTGCCTAGAAGAAACATCTTAGGCCAGACTGAGGTTTGCTTTGGCTTTGTTTATCACATGCTACAGTTACCTGGATTTGAACTGTTCTGCTTCAGTGTAAGCTTTGTACCTGGCTGCACAGCTGTATGGAGTCTGTAGCCTTTTACAAGGAGAAAGTCAGCTTCTGGAGAGAGCTTCCCCACCACCACCAGGAACATGTCAGTCAGTCCTAGTTCCCAGATTAGTCCACCACGCAAGATTTTAATGCTGGCTCTTGTTTCCCAACTGATGCTGGCATTTAAAATTACACTTTTTATGGTAGATGAGAAACCTGCCAAGAGTATTATTGCCATAACTTTTACAACTATAATGAAAGCATGCTTAAAACACAGCTGTGCAATTTAACTGTGGACAGCATTCTTCTTACTTCCTGGGAAATGTCCATGATCCAGGAACACCTGCCTCGTGGGCCCCCTTGGACATGTCTACACCAAGGAAAGATAAGACCAAGGAACAATCTTTGCATCTGAGGCCAAATGGCCCAGAGCTCTGAAATGGTCAAAGTACCCAAAGCGATGCTGGGCCTATGTGGTAGCCTGTCAGATGGTGTTTTATCACATCAAACTGAAAGTGTGTGTTGGACTCCCTGAGGCAGGGTGAAAATACAGGTGTCTGTATGACTGTTTATCCAAGGAAAATTTGTTAAAGTGCAAGAAATCCCTACACTCATACAATCCCATCCTCTCGACCAGGTTAACTCGTCTTTGAGACATAGGAAGGTCTTTGCTTTTTCAGCTCTTTGCCATCATTTCCATAATGAGCTGTCATCTTTGAATTTGTAGGTGTAATAGCTACTTTCTGCTTATTTTTATTGTTTCATTGCAATTTAAGAGATGGGATAAAACTGACAAATCAATCCCAGAAGAAACAGCCATATATCATCTGCGTACAACTGTGCTGGTGTCAGCAAACCCACTGGAGGATGTCAATAATAAGACAAACATATGAACAATAAGAGAAATAAGGGAAATATTTTCATTAAGGTAATTTCCCTGGAAACAGTTATTGCTTGAAGCAATATAACAAATAATATTTTGTTTAGAGCTCAATTTAAAGATATTATTTAATGATTCCTATGAGGGTTCTGTGACTTTAAATTAAACACAATATGGTCTGAATCTGTGCCCAGGGAGTTAATGGCAAAACAAAGTCATTCAGCCCAGCTGTCACTGACATTAAAAGCATTTTACATTGCCCTGCCAGTTTCAAGAAGCCGGACTTCTGCCAGACTTAAGAATTAGAAATTGTACTTTTGCACATTTGGATGAAGCTCAAAAAGTATCCCAATACCAAGTAATTTTTAAGCAGCTTAAGGTGGCTTTACATGATGAGAACAGTGGAAAGGCTCATTAGAGCAAATTACTATGACGTGCAACAGCTCTAGAGATGCACATTCTGGCCCCAAAGTCATAACAGCATCGTGCTGTTCTCATCAATTCCCATTCTTGTTATTTAACTACTTTCCAAGACCAGAGATAGCCCTGGGTACCAATACCGATGGGACAGATTCAGATGTGCTGTTTGTGACTTGGGATTTGGAACACAACTGGTAAGAGAGGTTTTTTTTCCAGATTTGTGTGGTTTTGCCTCCAGAATAAAGCAGTAGCAAGGAGCTTTCCAAACAGTAAGTGGTGTTCATTCCCACTAGAAAATCGCTAGAAGGGTCCCAGGTATGGTTCTGGTCTGGGCCAGCTGGTACACAACGGCCCCAGGCACTGTTCGGGAGCCAGCGTGGATTAAGGCCACCTATGACAGCCTGCAGTTTGGATATCACTGCCCCATTTTGGAGGATCCTCCAAAAGCATCTGATGCTGTGGGCACAGGCTGTTTCATGCTAGTTTGATTTATCAGCATAGACAGAGACATAGACTGCGTGTACAAATCCAGACTCCCACGCATCGTATCTGCAGGTCTCCCTCTCTCTGCCTCTGCATGATGTTATAGCCCGGTGTCACTACCTTGTAAAAGCCTATACAGTTACAGATTGAAAAAAAACCCACTCCTCCCCGAGGGTATTTTGAAGAAAAGCAGCATATTGTAAGACGTGATAGAAATACACAAACCCACGCTTTACCTGGGATTATACACTAACGTTATGCAAAGGTCTTCAAACTGGAAGTGCGAATTAGCGGTGTTACTTTGGAAATACAGCCCAGAGCCAGCTCTGTGCAAATAAAAACATGGGGTAATAACATACTACAAACTATTCTATCAATATTGTTATGAATATGTAATGAATACTTTCAAATCATGACACCAAAACAGATTTGGTAAATAAGAAGAAGCCTTTCAAACATAGCAGAGGATTACAAAAATCCTGCAAAATCTGTATCTTTCCACAAAGACTGAAAACTCAGCTATATTACATGGTGAATGAGCAGAGTAAGAAACCTCATAATCAAAAAGAAAATAAAAAACACTTTTTTCTTTCAGCCTCTTTGAGACAGAAACAGAGCCAATTGCTCAGAATTGTTTCTTGTGAGCTGTGTTCAAGTGGCAGTGATTTACATTTGAAGTGTCCATGTCTTACAGTTCCAAAAATAGGCATGAATTTAAAACTGGATTGAAGTGGACATGTCATCTTCTGAATTAACAAATTTTTTTCCAGTGTTGCTCCCTTCTCTGCTCAGATGCAAAAACAGTCAGTTGAGAGTAACTTTGCATATGTAGATTGAAATACAAGGATGTGTGCAAGCTCATAAATGTCAGGTTCCCTTTTACTTACATTTCTGCCTCTCTCCAGCTAAATTCTTGAATCTTTCACTGCACGGCATGAAGAACTGCCCTCTAGACCTGCAAATTGAAACTGGCTTTAATTCTGTAATAACCTGCCTAGACTCTACATCCTTGCGGAGAACTGCATCCAAACACCCACTCCCCCCCCCCCCCCCCCCCCCCGAAATGACAATATCACAAAGAGAATAGAGAATTCCCTGATTAGTATAGGAACACCTTAAAGTCTGGAAGATGTTTCCTAATTGTTTCTGCAGACTAAGTCTTACAAAGCTTAATAGAGTTTCTATTGTATTCTAGAAATTGATAGAAAAGCTTTGATGAAAGGGGTATTCTTTGGTAAACAATTCTTTGCTAGATTCTGTATGTTATTTTGCGCAATTTCTTCTGAATTTCAATCCTGCTTGAATGTTGAAGCTCATTCTTATGAGAACTTGCAGCAGTAATGGGAGCAGGTTGCACTGCCGAGTGCACACAGACCCTGCTCTTAATTACCACTCTCGCTTCATTAGCATGTTGCAGCGCTCAGGCTAACAGACACTGCTGAGAACATGAGAGAGAGAGAATTATTCCCAGTGCATCTTGGACACAACGCATTTCTTCTGCTCTTGGATATGTCTTGGTACTTCCATGGAGAGCTTAATTGGTGGTATATATGTGTCTTAAATATATATAAACCTTGACACATTTACACAAGTCTGAAGAGACAACCTGTCAGAAGACTGAGCACATATCTGTATATTCTTGGTACACTACCTTGGAAAACACCTTTTAACATTTCTCTCAAAGATGTACAAACACCAAAATTGGAGTGGGGAGTATTTGTAAACCATATTTGTTTGTGATCCAGAGCCTTTCACGGGCTCCGTATCAAGCCCTTCATGCTTTTCACATCCAGTCACGAGTTATCCCTGTGATACTCCTTTAGTGTTCATGCTAAGGCGGTAACTCGTAATAGTTAGCTGTAAGGGGAACCCCTTCGCTGAAATTCGTTACCCACCTTAAGGATGGCCTCTTCATAAACTGGCTTCAGAGGAGGATTGTTCAAGAGACACCAACAAATGAAGCCTGGCACAGCCTAAGGAACAAGGGAAAAGCCAAAATGTTATTAACAGTCAGGGTAGAGGAGATCTCTGTCCCCTTGTGTCACACACAGCTCCCTCATCGCAGCCCTGGCTTGCCCCCCGCAGGCCAATAACAGCAAAATGGCAGAAATCTGGGGAAAATGTTAACGTGCCCAGGAGCAGCCGCGGGTCTGTCAGAGCAGCTGCAGCGCGGCGGGCAGGGACATCAGCCCAGGGGTAGGTGCAGGGTGCAAGCACTCGCTGCTGCGGCCACGGAGCCTTGCTGAAGATGAATGTGGCGAGAGGAAGGCCGGTCGTCTTCCGAAGACGCCTCTCTCCCATTGCCCTGTGTGGCACAGCTCCCCATCCCCTGGGCTTGCCTGGCCGTTCAAAGCCCTCTCCCAGTATTTTCTCCTGGGGCCTGAGCCGTGGCCCATTGCCCACCCAGGGTTGGGCTTTCCCGCGGTGCAAATCTCTGGGGATTTGCAGGGAAGGTGGCGCGAGGCACCTGCATACCCCTCCTGTAGACCAAAAAGCAGTATCTTCTTCATGTCAAATTCCATTAACACCTAACCAATATTAAAAGTGACTATAAAATAGCGAGAAAGAACTTATCCCTCCCTTGAAGGTGATTGCTCTTAGAAGAGCAAAACTGCAGCAGACACAAACATTGCAAAAAGAGATTACTCCCTTGTAACCAAAATATAAACACCCTCGCTGAAGGAAGAAGATATGTCATAAAACAGCCCCAAGTGACGTTTTGCTAATTCGGTGGAGTCTATCACAAAACCACGAGGCAGCTGGTCTCTGTTGTGAGGGGGTAGTGAAGATTTAACTCTTCATACTCCGCCTGTTCAGAATGTCCTCACCTAACAGCATGCCTACTGTAAGTGGCTGGTACTTCAAAACCTGTTTCATCATCAAGAGTCCAGACAAAGGGTGTTTCTGGGGCAGTCAGTACAATTTGCTGAGGATTTTCCATAGGAAAAAAAAAAAAAAAAAAAAAAGGATAGAAAGGAAGCATGGAACTGATAGTTTTGATGGGGAATTGTACAAACCAAATTTCTTTCTACTTAAGTATTTTGAAGTTCATTCTTCTATAGGCCCTTACACGTCATACAGCCATGGGCCATCTATGTATTCTCCTGCCGGAAGTTAAAGTGACATAAGTTTCCACAAAAGTAAGTACAGCCTGTCCCACTCTGCACTGAAAGGATTTCCCAGGGGACGCTAATGACTTTTTGAACTACCCAACATTCTTTCAGACTATCACAATATATCTGTCAGCAAACTTCACTCGCACCTTTTTCCACCTGAACTTCATTGGGTTCACTTGCATTTAATAGAAACAGTTGGGAAAGAAGCACTTCAGAAAAGAAATTAAAATATTCAGAACATCAAACAAGAAATTGCACCTGCCTCTGATTTGTGCTGAGATTTTATTTCCATATTTCCTGTCCTCCCTCTGGGAATGAGAAAGAAAGGAAGAAAATAAACTGTATTTAGTTAATACACACATCCTTGTTATACACAGCATCAACTGGACTTAGTGGTGTTGAGTAGTTTGGGAGGATATCATTAATTTTATATGGGATTTTGAGGTAATGTTATGCTATGAAGCATGTGTGTTTACTGGCTTTGATCTGTCATCTCAGCTTGCAAGGTTCTTTTCACAAACCTCTGTAGTAAGCTCCCCATACTCAACGTATGATGCAATCACTATGTCATATATCCACGGGATCTTGGTTTCCAATTGTCTTCCCCCACTTTAAATGCAAAATAGTCAAGCCATTCTATCAAGACTGTCTTTGTATCCAAGTCAAAATCATATTTCTAAATAACAGTAATTTTTTATCATCAAGTACTTACTTTATTATTTGCTGACTGAATCATTACAAATAAAACTGGTAGTAAATTTACTCCTGTTGTGAAGCATTTACAGAATCATTCGATTTTCTACAAACACATTTAATTTCTGTAAGCAACAGCAAATGTTTTCTCTGAGTATATTTCAGCAGATTTATATTTTTTTTTCATTTTTCTGCCTCCCAGAGCTGTTGATTGAAAGTTGGAGGCAGGTGAGTAATGATTAGCACACTCCAAACGTTTGAAATGCAATATGGGCTCCACAGTGCTTCATTAAATTAGGTAAGAATTCATCAAGGCTTTCCCAAATTTCAGGAAGCTGTCCTAGTTACTATAAGTGATAAATATTGTTATGAAAATAAATGAAAACTAATTCACTGCTTTTATTCCTCAAAATATTCCCAGGTAACTCACAGTAACGAATCAAGATTAAATACTTCTACAGTCTAGCGGATCCAGACTGCCTGAACTTTAGGCACAAAACACCCCAGGCTTCCAGTCTGCTGCTAGAGGTTTTGTCTAGGGTGGGATTTCAGACATCACTAGACGGCCCTTGCCCACCACTCTGGCACACACCAAAAGGCTGGGTTGAAGAGGTGTCCTTTCCAGTTGAGATAACTGGGTGCCGTTTTCTTCTTCTGAAAAAAAATGTGCTCCCTGGAGATCTGGCTTACATCGGCACTAGGGATCATTGCTGGTGGCCAAAACTTTAGAAATAGGTATGATTTATAAGGCAAGCATGGGACATAAAGTTGACAGCTCTGCTAGTCCTAGTCCCAGTGGGGATGCTGGCTCTGTGGCATGTCACAGATTTCCCACATGGCTTCTGTGCAGAGCAAGCCCCACGGGAAATCTTTCTTTAATTCAATTTTCTAACTGTGTTTCCATCTGCTCCACAGGGATGAGCTGCCCCTTCCTCTCAAATCATACAGCTGAAAGCATGGTCAAGCCCAGCTCGGCATGAAGACTCTCCGCCTGTCCGCAGCATTTGAGTTAGAGGGCGTTTTACAGAGCAAACTTATGTGACCTGAAATTGATCCCTTTTTTCCTGCATACCAGAGTGCTGTAAAATTAACACTACTGCTTTTAGCAAGACAGATAACGTCTCTGATGTCCTGCAGCATTGCTGAGAGCAGTCATCGCATCCTTAGACCCTTTGCAGTGAAGGCAAGTAGTGGTTTCCCATAAACAAGTCAGGACTTCTCTTCTGCATCCGGAGCCCATGGGCAGCAGCAACAGTGTGTAACAGCTGCCGCGCAGGGCCGTAATGAATCAGGAGGGCTCAGGAATAGTGTCAAAGCAGCATCTAGGCCTGGCAGTGAGCTTTTGGGAGCCCCAAAGGAAAGGAAGGTTTTCCCCCTCTAAGGACTGGAAAGGAGAGCAGGACAGGGTTGCCATGGAGGCAAACAAGGATGATTTGCCTACAATGTGTTCAAATAAAATAAAGGATACACTAAAACTTCTCTAACGGGGAATGAAAGAACTGTCACCGGTTTGGACATTTAAATAAACACTTTTTACGATTTTGGTCATGAGGCATTTTCTGTGACTGGAGACAGTAAACACCTCACAGAAGATGATTTCTTAATTTGCGAGCTGAGGCTACAGAGAGTTTTAAAGTCCATAGATTTTCCCTTTCTTACTCCTCTTCTGAGGCTGGGGAAAACGGGTCATGTAAAACCCTTAAGTGCAAAGGTAAAGCACGGACAGGGTCATGCACATGGAAGTGGTCAGTGGCTGTAAAGCTGTAGCTTTGCTGCAGGCAGGCAAGTAATTTTTCATTTTGCAGGAGAGCAATTGAAGATGTTAAGAATATTTCCAGCCAGACTCCTTGACTGCAGCTGCCAGAGCCTTGAAGCAAAATCCTGCCCTTCATTTCCACTTATTATGGGACTAGACTGTGTTCAGAACTTGAAAGCTCAAGTGGGAAGACAGCTTTAAAGAAAATTGTACCAGGTCACAGAAAGGAAAGAGCATATTAATGAGACAATCCATAAGAAAACAAGATGATCTTGATCCTAATTGCTTTAAGCATGACATCAATCTGCCTTGACTACTACACGAAAAACATCCAGTATCTTTCATGGGTTGTTTGTGGACAGTTGGTCATGGCAGTGTGTTACTGAATGAGTGCCAGCTATTTCCAAGAACAAGGTCATGGGATGTTTGATGGATTGGTTAAATATAAAGAATTAGCTGGTAGAAGATTAAGAAGAGGCTCATTGCCTCAAACACAGATAATACAGCTGGGGGAGGGGGGTTGGGCTAGTGAAGTGGAAGCAAAAAATGGGATTTGTTGGAAGTGTTCAGTTGGTTTGGAAGCCAGCTGAGGTTTCAAAAGCCAGTTATACTGAAGTGAACAAAACCTCCTTCAGCACAGACCTGATTTTGCAGAGGTACCAATGTTTTTATCAAGACCTGTGATGTTGATTGACAAAGTGAATATATCTTCCAGCTATTGGAACATTAATTAGCTGGAAAAGAAAAAAGAAAAAAAAAAAAAGAGAGAGAGAGAAAAAAAAAAGATTACTTGTATAGCAAAAATTCACTCTGTGTTAAATTCTGCAGTCAGTGTGGTCAATTCATCTAAGACTAGAAAAATTCAAATAATTGTATAGCAGCAAGCTTCCTACCAAGACTATAAAGAGCTTTCTTTAGAAAACAGTCTGTATCAATTAAAGAAGCACTGCAGATGCTGGCCAAGAGAAAAACTGACACGCTTCATTGCTTTAGCTTCAGAAGTGCTGAAGAATCTACAGCGTTGCAGATAAATCTGACTAAAAAGCTATGGCTGCAGGAGAATTACTTGATTTTTTTGTTTGAAAACATTGATAGAAGGACAAGGAAAGATGATGCCTGTAGGGATGAAACCAACAGTGAGTTTCTAGCAGTACCTATAGGGACTTCAGCCTGAAAAATGCTGCTAACTGAAAAAGCACTTTGTCAGGGTGACTGACTCCATGTGTCTCTGTTATTAAAGAAGCACTGCAGGAAAACAATTAGGAAAGTAAATCACATGGAGAAGGAAACCGTCATCATGGATTTTTCTATCTGAAATAGTTACAGCAATAAAGAAGTTCTATCTGACTTTAACTGCACTAAAATTAATCTTTTAACAGAAGAGTATGTTGGATTTTAACTGTGCTGTAGTTTAGGCTTTGAGAAACTCAGCAATCATCATGGATGCTCAAAGCCAGACATCCCTTAGCTTATATCTTAAGTTTATAAAAATGGCACACAAAACTGATCTTAACTCTCAGTAATGAATTAGGTCATTAACCAGATAAAAGAAATGTGTTACTAAGACTATCTGTCTCTCTTTATTTCTGTTTTTCTCCAGATACCTTACAAAAATTTGAGCTCTCCTGTATTTTTGAGGCTTCCATGACTTTATCCATTCTGGAATTGCTGCTTTGATTGTCCTTATTTTGATTAGGCTGTCTTGGATCTTTAGATTCAAAACCTCGTTGTTGTAGGTAACTCTGATGCAAAATACAAAGCCAGCACATAATGCAACATCCGTGCTGCAGAGAAGTGCTCTAGTACCCGACTCTTTGTGTCAAGGACGTCCCTGGGATGAACGCTACAGAAACCTAGAGAAGCTTTGGCAAAACAGTGAATGAACCAACATTAAAAAAGCTGCTTGAGAAGTTTGGCCATGACATGGTGAAAGAGGACACTTTTTAAATGCCCTCTGTCAAAGCATAAACAATCTTCAGAAAAGGGAGAAAGAAACTTGAAGGGAAAGTATCCCTTCACCTTTAACGTATCACCTAGTACACGAAGGGAATGTATCACCTAGTCCACGAAGGGAATGCACAAACAGGGGAGGAGATTGAGTGGACCAGTGGAAAGGACACACATCAGAAGGAGGGCTAGGGAGACAGCAGGTCAAACACAGCTGGTTTTTAAAAAGGAGGGTTGGGATGAAGCATTTGCAACACATTCTCACTTAATGAATAACACAAGAGAAAAGATGACACAGATGAAAAGCTCCCCTTTGGAAAGGGCAAAAGAAATAGCAATTTTGGGCAAACGTCAAAAAGTGTAATTGCTCTGTTTATACTGAATGAAAAATGTTCTGCAAAGGAGCCAATTTACATAATGTAGAGGCATTTAGTATGATTTATAGCCCTGCTTTAAAGGCGATGGAGTGAAAAAAGCTGTCGTTAAAAACCCCACTTTTTACTAGAGGAATAATTGCTGTTGGAAAAGAAACTTCAAGGAACATCCAGAGCTTAGAGACTGGGGAGAAGCTGCAGGCGGCCATCTGTGGTTGCAGGGTTAGATGGGGCACTGCAACAACACCTTTCCCTTACCACCACTGTGGGGACCAGGAGGAAAGCGCCTTGCAGCCAGAGTCGGAGCACACAAGGCACCGAGGATAATATGCTTTCCCCAGGTGCTCTAGTGAGTGGTGCGGGGGTAGGGGTATTCTCTCCATCTTCAGCACAAAGTATCAGCTGCCGGCCCTGTTGCCTCCCGCCCCGCGCTGCCTGCCTGCCTGTGCTCTAGCTCACCCATGGTATCTTGCTTGGCGACTTCCACCCCCAAACCGAGGGCCGTGGGATGGAGAAGACAAGGCAGTGCTGGGGTGAGAGGAGAGGATACACCATCACACAGCTGGTCAGTTGGTGGAGGCTTTTCTACAGCTCAGAAAGCAGGAGCATCTTTTCTTTCTCTAGCCTTTATGGCACTCCTCCTCTGTTAGAGGCGTCGGGAGGCAGAGCCCAGCGGCACTGCCAACCTCAGGGCTCACAGTGCCCTCCTCATGCTATCCCAATGTGCCCTCAGCACAGGAGGCAGCTGTTTCCTGCCTCTTATGGAAGGAAGCTGGCAGCTCCAACACACATTGAGAATTACCATGGGTTGCTGAAAGATCCTGCCCACTATTTTGCAGCACGAGGCAAGTTCCAACGCAATGCACGCTACCTCTCTGGGCCAGTTCCTTCACTCCACTGCAGCACCCATGGGGTGAGGAGGGTCTGGCTCATCCTCCCACAGCACACAGCTTACCCACTGAAGTCCCTGCAGCTCCATTGGCCTTCTCTGGCATCAGCTGGGAGGCAATCTGGATTAAAAAAAGCATTTCTTCATTTCTTCCTGCTCCTGTTGCCGGCTGGACCTGCTTCCTGAGGCTGCCTAAGTGCATGAGTGCTCATGGGAGTGCAAAGGCAGACGTGGAAAATGCATGGCCCAGCTGAGGGCAGGCAGGACCCCCCTTTGACAGCTGCCCCAATGCTTCGCAGCTTAAAGGAGTTGCAACAGCCTCATTCACCCCAGAGACCCTAGTGGGGAAGAGAGCTAAAGCAGCGAGAGGTACAAGGCTTGGGACTGCATGAGGCTCCAACTGTAATACAGCTTTCTGCTCCCAATCAAATTACACTCAAGTGAAGCGGAGATAAATCAGAAGAGTCTCCTTTACACCAAAGTCCATGGCAGGGGAAACTTGGCACAGAAGACCTGGCAGAGCTTTGAGAAAGAGTTCTCCACAGGCCAGTTTCCAGCTCTCCATGGGCCGGGCTGCTCAGTGCCTGCCGGTGCACTCAGAGCTTACGCTCAGGAATGAGTCCTCGGTGGCTTTAGGCTGTTGAGCCTAAAGTTGTAACCCAGCTTTGCTGCCGGGAGCAAAGGTACTTTTACTCCCAGGCTACCAGTGGCCTGTGCTTCGCTCTCGCAAAGTGACTGCTTTTCCCGGGAAGCCGCCACCCCAGCGCCCGCCTTGTCACTGCTCTCTGTGCCTGTCCCTCGGTCCTGGTCCTGGTCTTGCCCTGCAGCTCCAGAAGCAAGGAGGTCTTCGCTCTGTGCGACTTGCACGTGGCTGTTCCCGCGGGCTCTGCGTGTCCTGCAAGATGGCCTCCTCTCTGAGCAGAGCCACCGAGCAGCCCTGCTCGCCTCCCAGATGAGGTGGAACCGCTACCGCCCTTATTCTGGTTTGGCTCAAAAAAGGTGATCGACTTTTGATTTGCCCATGGGTACTATTTAATACAGGCTTTTAAAGAGGAAATACGGTTTAGTGATGGTTTTTGTCAGAGTTACGTTGATGGTTGGACTAGATGATCTGAAAGGTCCCTTCCAACCTAGGCAGTTCTATGATTCTATGCTGAGCACTCCCAAATCTCACTGATCTAAACAAGAAATCATAATCCCACACATGACAAGGGAACCATCTTGACCATATTCTGGTGACAGTCACTGAGAAATTAGTGAAAGTTAGAGCTAAGCATTCTTCTTTTCAAACTTAACATACTATTTACTCGCCTGAAAACGTGGGGATTAGGTTTCCTCAGCTGAGTGAAAAATAATTTCTGCCAAACAACTACTTATGGAAGAAAGCTCTTCATGTATTTTTTTGGAGGGGTAAAAAAAGAATGAGAACATTTTTTTGTGAAAATTGCCACAGATAATGTTATACTGTTTACCTTTTTGAAAAAAACAACATTAAGCTAAAGACTCTGCCTCTCACAGTGTCAAGACTTTCTGCTAACTGGCAGTTAGTCAGTTAATAGTGCATGTAAAATCAATACCAGATAACTTAATTGTGGACTAATCTCACTTCACACGTTCCTAAGGCAAAACGTACTATAGACCCTGCTGTGATTTTTATCCTGTTTGGTTAATGAAAAAGGAAAGATTCCTTCCACAAGTACCCAGGCTGTTCATTTTATAGATTGTCCTGTGAAAAGCACCACTCTGCAAAAGTGAGGAAAGAGAAATTGCACATCTGATATAAAAGGCAGTTGGGTAATTCACAATTTGAGCTTCCTTCATAAGTGTTTTAGCTTTATAAAGGTAGAAAAAGATTTACCTTCACCCACACAATCTAACTCATTATATCTGCCTGGTACTGTAGTCTCTACACTTGTCATTGGAACACTATTTAAATAATTTAAGCTCATTAGGGACCACAACACCATCACTTACAGGGAGCAGCATCTTACATCACGAGTGGTCTCACTGATCTCACGTATGGAAAAAGCTATTGACCAACATGAGTACAGATAGTGCAGTCGGGTCCCAGGTGCAATGGCAGCCGTAGCAGAAAGAGCAGTAAAATGTCAAGGCATTATTATGTCAGCATGAAAGGTCTTACTGTTCCCAGTCCAATCCTCTTTAGTCCTGAACACGTTCCTGTCACACACTTGCTGTGGGATACTCAGGCTATTTCAGAGTATCTATGACTCAGTTATAAATCTTCATAAGCACAAATCATTGTCAGCATGGGCACAAGTGAATTCAGCATTTCCAAGGAGAAATAAATAGCCATTAAGAAGCGTACTTCTCATTTCATGTCAACTCAGATACTGTCTCACATCAGTCAGATCTATACACTTTAAAACCTGTTCAGAGAGACTACAATTGCACTTGTAAACACGAGCAGAAGCACTCTGAGCTGAAATGGAGTCACTGAAACACAAGAGAGGGGATGCCACTGGGCACAAAACCCGGCAAAGAGGCTCGTGATGCAGTATGACAACATGAGAGCCTTGACAGAGCGTGGGTTGTGTTAAAGTTTTACAGGTGGTTGGTTTTTTGTTGTTGGCTTTTTTTTTTTTTTTTTTTTTTTTTTGTAGAAGAATTTTAATTTCCAGAGTGGTTAAGATTTTTATTTGTGGCTTCATTCTGTTCACTGTATAACAGCACTTCACTGCTATTTCTTTCTTTGAATCCCTCAGACAATATGCATCGCTGCTCTGAGCAAGCATTTCTGCCAGAGCTAACACACCTTGATAATTGTCTTGCAGGGAGATGGGGGTTGTATTTCTGCTGTCTCTCAGTCCATCCTCTTTGTCTGTTTCTCTCCTCAGTGAAAGAGACGTGAGTCGCCACCATACTTCATAGGACTTTGCTCCAACAGCCATGGAATTGCTGGAGGATTACAACAGCCTCTGGCTGAGGCTGGTATTTCTATAAATCGTTAATAAACATCAGCAATTCCAGAATTAAACATTTCTGCTCCTTTGTCAGATAAGAATTGCATTTGTAAGAGAAGTTCCTTAACTTCCAGGGCATAACCCATTAGCAAACAGATTATTTATAGGCTGTGATACCTGAACCTGAAAGGAAGCATGTTAGACACAAAAAAAAAAGGGTTACATAAAGGAATATGCATCATATCCTGCACCTCTCCCCATGCTTCAGGGGTGGGACCTGTGGCATTAATCTAAAAATCTGAAATCCTTTCCTCTATTTCTAATAAAAAATGAACTTGTGGGAGATGAGGAGAGGGGCAGTTTTTCAAATCCTGGTATCTATTACAGAAAAGGTGGCAGTACTTCATCCCGGACAGGTATCTGCAGAGAGTTTGCCAGTGCCAATTCCTCTTGATTAGGGCCATTTGGGCCAACTCCAGTGAAAACGTTAATGACTCTATTGAACCAACTACAGGAAGGAGAAGATGAGGGAAATTGTTATTGATGGGCTGGTTGGAGCAATGGCCACTGCATTTGGGGAAGGTGCAGAGCCGAATGCTTTACCAGAGAGTGCAAGGCTCAAGAATGGAGAGAAGATGAAAAGCCAGAGTCAGAAAGGTAAGGATGGGCAACCGTGGCACTGTGTGGATGCTCTGCGCCCTGGTCCTGAGAGTGAAGTGGGAGCCCTGCCCCACTAACGCATGCTTACCTTCCCCACCTTCCCACTTGTTCACTCCTACAGCGTGCTGCAGATGGACAAAACAAGCTCCAGAAGCATCTTTGTTTTCTGTCATCCACACGGTGCTTTTCACTCAAGGCCACAGGGGTGAAATCCTGCCTGTGCTGAAGTCAGCGTGCATTTTACTGCTGGTTTCTGTAGGTCCAGGTTCTCGCCAGCCATCCTTATTTCCAAAATTTAGAGATTGTTGCTAAACATTTCCTGGGGGAGAAGGTGGGGAGCTGCATTTTCCGGAGGTGAAGAGGTTACAGGTGAAAAAGTCTCTCTGGAATTGCTGTGCCTCCATCACTGCTGAGCTCGGTGGCATTTAGGGGTCCCACAGCCACCACTGGGAACTGCACCCATTCTCAGGGCTCGGTCAGGTGGATCCGGTCCCTCAGGATTCCTGCAGTTTTATGAACCTAATTTGCTGAAATTACAGATTTCAGACTAAAGTTTACATGTTTAGAAATGCTGACAGACAGATATTGAAACTCCAAGTAAATTTCCTGCAACTCTTAGTAAGAGTCTTTGAACTCCACGGACAAGTTGATACGTGATTTCTCAGAGTTGAAGACTTTTGCTCATAGCTTTTAATTGTGGGTTAGTTTATCCTCATGAAACGCTGAATGAGCACTGTTAATAACCATTCTGAGCGAAAGAACAGCTTGGGCAGTGAGGTGAAGTGCCTCCACCTGCTGAGTTAGCCCAGATGAAAATCTCACTTCAAATTGCCCTTAGACACACAGAAGTTACTGTCAAAGAAGGTATTTTCATCTATCAGCTCCCTCACAGAGATTTCACAATAACATTTTCTAGCTTTTCTGGTTCTTTAGTCTCAAATTGGAGCTATTCAGATGGGAAATGTAGGGTGGCTTTCTGTGTACAAGTAACTTGATACTTTTTAGTCTCCAGTTTAGGCAAGGTTTTCATGGCAGGAAAACAGCTGTGGTTAGACATTGGCAGAGACTGTTCACAGTTCAGTCTACCAGCGTTAATGGAAAACCTCCCATTTGACTACTGAGAGTTTGAAAAAGAACCACAAAGGCTGTACTGGGTTTTCAGATGTGGCTGAAGGTTTACAGCTGGGTTGGGTTGGGTCTATCTGAAAATTGTTTTAGATACTGCTGTGGACATTGTCTCATTTTACCTGCATCACAGTTAACACACTTGAAATGGTCCATTTGTATGATACATTACAGAGAGCAGCCTGAACTATTACTGCTGTAAAATGTCTTGATTTTTTTTCATCTAAGGGACTGAATAGACTTTAGATTTGGAAGGCAAAGCATTTAATTATTTCTACTCTTTCTTCCCTTAACATTTTTCACATTAGTATGATATCTGTATTTTGGCACACCCAGAACATCAGATGATTAGACTAAAAGTTTAACCTCACAGAAGGTGGGTGAAGGATGCTCTTGTTCTCAGTAATTGCTCAAGTTCCTAGAAAGTATTTGCAGTGTGACAGCATAACTGCTGTGTTACAGATGTTGATAATTCAGGCTCCTCTGACGGCTTTCTTCTGTGTGTCAAATACCCCACCAGAACAGTTCTTTTTCTGAGGGTGGCTCTACCCCTTTACCTTTCTTGACAATAGATTTGCAAAATAAATGCCTACTAAAGTTCTTATCTTTCCTGTCAGATTTGTTAAGTGGAAGCTGAGGACCTAGATGTTCTTCATGTAGTCCACAAAATGTTCATATTGCAAAAGATTTTAACAGATTATTAAGATTAAAAGAAGTGAATAACATAGCTCCAGCTGCATATCAGCCAGCCCCAATAACGGTATTTGGGTGTGCATGAGTCAAGAATTTCTGATGTTGATTTAATTTTAACACACATAATGTGCTGCGTGAGAATGTGTAAGGTAATTTTTTGCTTTTCTGGTGTTATCTGAACTGCTGCTAAATGCTCGCAGTCTGGGAAGTGGTTTCTGACTGCCCAGGGTTCATGGGGTCTCAGTCTCGCTCTTCAAGCCTGCCCTGCACAGGTCGGCTGGTGCATCCACACTGTACAGCATCTGACACAGGCCTCCTCCAGGTTCCATCTCATGGCCCAGTACTCACACGCTTTGTCATGTGTTTTCTCAGTTCATAGTGTCTGAAATAAATGAAGGTCTGGGCTGCAGTCCACCAGAATGGTATTTTCACCAACCAATGGGACACCAACACCATGTAGGACATGCTTTGGGATATGGTCGTGTAAGAAAATGTGTAGAACACAAAAGGGTGTCAGACCCACACAAGTAGTGTCGGAGGACTGTGTTGGGTTAAAGGAGGCAAACCTGATGAAGCCTACTCATTCACTGACTGTCGAGAGTGGTCTCTGGTTTTGTTTGGGAGAAAACTAATTGGTTTGGGGTCTTGTTTTGCGTAGCATGGACGATCACTGGACCAAGATCTGGGAATGAACTGGAGAGCTGTCTTTTGGCTGTATAAACAGATTTTATGTCTTTATTGTTCAGTCTACTCACCTGTGACTTTTTGGAAGATACCATGCAAGTGATGGTACAGCACATGCTCATGATGGGGAACTTCCTTGCCTTTTCTTCCATCCCAGCTTTCAACATAAGATTCAGGGATAGTTTGAGAGGGAATTCAGCTAGTAGGGAAACTACCAATAGTCATATATTACTTAAGGGGTTTACTTTATATTTGACATTTGAGTGAAAAAATGCATATTCCGTATCACCTGGGTGCCCTGTGTGATGTGAGGATTAACATAGCTCCTGCCCCATGGCTGCTGAAAAGTGAAGCTCTTCTAGAAGTGACATACATCTACTGAGCATACAGGAGCACATTATGATCAAATCCGTTCAATTCAGCTGGAAGCAATCTCTGTAGACACAAATTTACTGACAGGTATTAACAGTTCTTTTGCATTTTCTAGCACAGCATATTGTATCCAAATTAACAACCCAGGCAAACTAGAAGTAGGCTAATAAGTAGATTGCATGGTGGATGAAAATCACTCCAAAGTAAGTAAATGCCCTACGTGCACGTGTCTCAGGAAAAGGGATGAAAGCAAAGGGATAAAGGTGTCACAGCTCCAGCTCCAGCTGAATGATTGTATAGAATCATTTCTTGGTAAAGGATCCTCAAAGCATTTGTCAGATGCTTTTGTCTTTTCCTTTTTTCAAAGTTTCACTGAACTTCTAAGGTGATATATTCACTTTGTACTTGAATTCCTGTCTCTTCTAATATTGCAGTCTGGCGGATAATGGGGTTACTTCCATGAAATGCAGAGAAAGCAATGGTTATATTTGTTGTTGTATTGTACCAGAAGCCACTTCCTTGGGATTTCTATGAATAGGATGTTTGCTGAAGCACAGCACTATGCTGAGGAAATGATTCAAAAAGTCATTTATTTTCCACCCCCTTGTCTGTCTGCCCAGAAAACTAATAATTTGTTTATTCAGTTAAATAAGATAGGACACTGACCTGCCAAAACTTAGAAACTAGTGTTGAGAGCTGTCAATACATACATGAATACAGATAGTGTTTTACGCTGACTTTGATTTAATTTTAGCTGAGGGTTTATACATCTTTCTGAAAGATTTTTTTTCCCTACAGCATTCACAGTGAGGCATTACAGCCACTGTTTGGGCTGTAAACGCCAGGGATCTCCCATCTCTCTTATTTCATATAGAAAACATCCAGCATAGGAAGCTGTGGCTGAAGAGCTATATTTTAGTGGATTGACATAACTGAATTGAGGCCTTGGTAAATCATATCCATTGGCAAATTCTCTACAAATATTTTGCAGTCTTCTCTCCCAGTGAAGTTAGGAACATGTTTATGAATGAATTATCCGTAGATGGAGCGGGAACTGCACACTGTGCCTTTCTTGTTTACAAAGGGTGGCGAGCTTTCTTCTCCTGATTCGGGGCTGGCTTTTCCAAGTGCACTCATAGGTCTGCATCTCAATCTTGCCTCTTTCTGCAGTTGCTACAAATGCAGAACCAAATTTGATAAACACCGTTATGTGCATTTTTGTGGTAAATCAAAACAGTAAACCACTGAGTTCAGGGAAGTTATGCCATTAGAAAAACAGTGTGATATCAGAATTGGCTCTCTGTCTCACTGCAAGCAAAGCTATGCTCCAAATAAGATAAAACTTGATCAATTTCACACATTCAGGTTCCCTTCTGATGCAATATCTTTTCTGGGGATAAAAGCTCAGTTATTTCAGCCTTGTAATTCTATTTCAAAACCTTCACCTTCCTCTATTTTCACTGTAGCTAATCTACTTGCTTGTTGCAAATGAACTATTTCCCCCCCCCCCCTTTTTTTTTTCTTCATTAGTTCATCATAGGTTAGATGCTCAGAGATATCACAAGACTGTTCTGAATATCTTTCAACCCACATGTTTTCAGAAGCCCTTTATACACAGCACTCCTCCGAATACAACATCTCCTTGGCCGGTTAGCCTTGCCTTCCACCGACAGAGCCTGTTCTTCAGCTGAAAGCACAGACCCTGAAGCAAAGGTGCAGTTTCACATGGGGACAGCTGACAGCAGAGGTCCCGGTGTGAGGAGGTCCCACCCAGTCCCAGTCTCCAGGTGCTTACTCCCAGCCACACACCAGTGCACGTGGCCTCACAGCCATGATGCATTTTCCTCATCCACTTTTCTCTTCCTTCTCAGCATGATGCTGGAGGAAACATTCTTGCTAGTGGAGAGGAGAGGGGAATTGTTTAAGCCTCTGCTGTCCTCAAAGCCCTCTCTCAGGGAGCTGATGAATTGAGTCTTACGTCAGAGCGAGCACACGCAGATGGGTAAGATAAGATCATTTCACCCATCAGTCTGCTGGCAGCTCATCACCATACTCTGACTACCGAACACTTTATTAGACCAAGAGCCTGGTTCAGCATAGGAATCTAAGTCTTTGAATAATTGTTCACCTGGTCATAACCCTCATGTTTTTGCTTTGCTTTGTTTTTAACCCTTCTACTTCTTGAAGTTTTAAATTGCAGAAAGTCCCAGTTCCCCTATAATTGTCACCTTGTCTTCATTCATTAATAGACCTCATTGAAACCAGCAGAAGTTTAGCTGCAAAGTTCTTTGACAGTTCTTCTGTCAGATACACTCATCTATATAATTATGATTTGGGACAATGATCATGTATTTCCTTCAACTTTTCATAAACTGATAAAATGGTAGTTTGTTGCAAGCTACACTTAAATAAGCTACAAAGCAATCCAAGAGCATGTTCATTTCTTTTACATTATCAGTTTAGTTTTTGTTTTTCAAAGGACAATGTCTTAGCTTCATTTGTTTGAGTCTGAGTCTTCTTCCTCTTCAAGAGCAGAACGACAACTGTGCAGTCTACAGGAGGGACAAGGACGGTACAACATACATGACACGCTGCAGGGGCTCTTGTGCTTTTTGTAAGAATGACTTTCTGACTGAAAATACAGTATCAAATTTCCCATCAGGAAACTCCAAATTAAGTCTTAAGGTTTGGGTTGCTTCAAACTGGAATCCTCTGTTTTCCTGAACAGATCAGAAAAGTCTCATTCAGCATCAATTATAAAAAAAAAAATATTAAATTACATACCATATCAGTCCGCTCCTGCAAAGAGCTATAATTTATGGCCCTGTTATCTTTTATGGATACAGCTGTATTTTCCAGAGGGCAAATGTGTTTTTTCTTGTGAAGTCAGTGATGTGGGGCATCATGGAGGATGCTGCAAGATTTAGCTTACAAGAGAGATTTATGACAGTCAGCCCCTAAATAAAATTTTCACACAGTAACGTCACAAAACAAGAAATGCAATTACTTATTCAGCTGAACTGAAACCAATTAATTAATTTATTGGAGAACAGTGAAATGAAATGTTTTGAGTGCATTGTCAGTTGTCCTCATTTGAGTTGAAAAAAAGACTGAGGTATCCCAGTTTATGACAGGAATCTGGGATTTCATTCAGGGGAACTGAATGTGAAATTAAAAACATGGTTGCTACCACAGAAATCCATATTTGTCTGAAAATGTAGTTTCCTTTCATTGCCTTTCTGTCTAGTTAATTAGAAGATCTGATAATGGTGATAGCAGATACTGACTTTTATATTATTTTCCTATTATTCTGACTTCTTAAGCTTATGGCACCTCTAGCAGTTGATGTAAACTTCACTGATGAGCAGAGCTGTGGAGCTCTGTCAAGTGTCACTGAGGTGGTGATTCCATCAAACATCAACTCTCTCCTCTGAGCCCAGGAATGAGTATCAATAGACTGTAACCTTCATCTCAGCTTGGATTCTGATGATATTGGGATATTCTTGACAGTGACGCATTAGTTAGTACATTGGCAGAGCCCAGGCCTCATATCTTCATAGATGAAATACGAGTGTCCATTAGAGAATGTAAGCCTTGGATATGTCAATATGTTAATTACCACAAGAATGTCAAGAGCATTCAAAGATCATTATTTAAAATTTAATCCATGTTTTATCAGTTCTGTTGATCTACAGCCACCGGATAAGAAGTCTGCTGCAGATGACTGGATTCATAAAGCATTTAGGTACTTAGCTCCCAATGATCACAGTGGGATTTATATTCCTAAATGGTTTTGTGGATCTGGGCCGACAGTGATTATACGTCTTTCTGATCAGCCTGCAGATGAATTCTGGAGGTATGGACAATAATGTCCATGGTTTTGATAGCACAATACCAGTTTCTCAGCATAAGGCAGTGTAAGTACTTCCATTCAAAAATATTAAAAACTAAAGATTGCCAGCCAATGCTTCAGCATCGTCCAATTTTCTGCTATATTGCAAATAAGTATGTCCCAGCAGCCTCAAACACTACCATGTAATAACTGCTGCTAAGTGCAGATTAAGGCATTTCACTGCACATAGAGCAGTTCCCATTCTTTAATGTGATTATTGTTACGATTTGTAAGGGACAAAAAGCCCAGGCATTAAAATGAGTGACTCCTTTCCTCCTTATTCCTTCATCACTCCTTCCTCATTGTTTACCTTTAGGTCTGTGTGCACTGAGTTGATGTTTTCAGAGAACTAATCACAGTGATTCCAAGGTTGCTTTTCTTACTGGAAACAGGCTGTTTAGATCCTATCAAATATGAGTATGACTAGTCAAAGTCATTTATTACCATGAATATTAGATTGTGTTTCTTGTCATTTATTGTCCATCCCCTCAACCCAAACACCAAATTTTCTGCCAGTCTTAGCAATCAGCTTTCCTCGTTATTGCCTTGAGCAACTCAGGACCACCAACAGACTTTGGTCCCACACAGCTCACTCCCTTTTCCAGATCATTTCTGAATACTTTGGCCTGCACAGAGTGCAGGGCTTCTCCCCAAAGTGCCCCTGGTTGCCTTTCTCCTTGGCAAAGAGTGACTCATTCCTACTGCCGGTTTCCTATTTTGTAACTGTTTTTAAACATTTCTGAAAGCTTTCAGGGAGTCCAAGCACACGTGTATTGTCTGATTACCCTTATTTACAACCTTACTGATGCCTATCTTAAACAGTGTTAGGTTTGTGAACTATCACTTCCCTCTATGAATATTGTGTTCCTCAACACCATGTATTTCTCCACATAGCTACTGATTTTATTTTGCAATATACACTGTCTTCTTCAGACATCAGAAGCAAGGTTTATGACCTGCACCACCCTTGTAGGACATCGGTGTGACATTTGCACCATCTTTCCTTCTGCTACCCTTTGTCAGAGCAAACTTATTTCTTGGCATGAAATTGAGCACTGCCAAATTGGTACCTGTTTTAAGAAACCAAACTACACTGGTAGGTGGTTTTGCTTTCCAGAAAAACCCATTCTTCCCTTGCTTCTCAGACACGCTAATCTGTGTGTGTCTTTAAGATGTCTTAAATTCAGCTGGAGTTAAGCAATAAGGATGGAGTCAGCCAGCCAGATGCTCTGGTGACATGCAAAACCACTAAAATGAATCCTGTGAATGGGTGGTGGGGGAAAGGGAGCACAACCCACCAAATTAAACCCAGAATTAAATTAAATGGAGACAAGAGGGGGAGCTCTGTCCAGCTCTGCCTCTTCCTCTCACTGCTGTAGGAGGATCCTCCGCATCAGTCGCCCATCAGCACAGCTCAGTGCAGCGGAGTGGTTCGCCGGCATCTCATTTTCCTATTTCTCTGTGTCCTCCCAAGAGCATAGTGACATCCTCTTAGTCTTTTCTCTGTCTCAGAGACTGGACTTGGTTTCAAGTGCTCATGTGGGATGCTTTCCAGACACCTTCACAAGTGGGTCTCCATCCTTCTTACATGGCTTTATTTGCAACCTCATTAAAGATTGGCTGGGTTTGGGTTTTGGGATTTTTGGTTTTGTTTTGCTTTGTACTTTATGTTTTGCTACCTGTTTCTTGCTGGCTTAGCTCTCCTGCTCACACACTGATTGTGAGAAAGGGGCAGTCTCTAATTACCCACTCGTGTAGTCTCCCCCAGCTCTTGCCACCCATGGTCAGACGACACTGGTTGGGGTTACTGTCCTGATCGGGAGGGAGAAATCCACGGGATTAACACCTGGCCCTGCTCTCCAGGGCCTTTTCCTCCATAAAAAAAAATTCCATACCCTGCCTGGAGGCACGCCAGGGAGCGGGGGGAGCCACCTCCACGTCCTCCCACCTCTAGGGAGGGGACGCGCCAGCCCTACACCCCGCAGCCGTACCGAGGTGGCGCCCGGTCGCCCCCGACGGCCCCGGAGCCCGGCTCAGCCCTGTCCTCTAGCGGCCCTGCTCACCCATCGGCCCGGGAGAGACAAGAGGGGAGTCCGGGGGTCCTCAGCCTCCCCGGGGCACGGCAGCCCTCCGCCGTCCAGCCGCTGGGAGAAGCGAGGGCGGCCCGGCCCCGGCGAGCGGCTCCTGCAAGGGTTCTCGTCGTGTCGGCCCGAATAACTCACACAGGACTTTCTCAAGCAAAACTCCTGCCCTCACCCTCTCTGTAAGGGTTTGCTTGGGTGTTTTCGGAAATCCCCCCCCCCCCCCGCCCCCAGCTCCATGGCACACCTCAGGGATGCAGGTCTGGGCCGAGGGGTGCAAGGCTGATGGTGGGATTCACCCGGGAGCATCCAGGTTCATCCGGAGCATCGGCGGGGTCTCAGCTGGCTCCGCTCCCCCTCATCTGTCACAGCCGCAACCATCCTCCCTTGTAACTTAGGAGGGAAAACCATTGCCCTTATCTGAGATCTGCTCTCCTTCCCATGGGAGAAGAGATAACAGAAAGCAAATCAGATACTGGATGCAGAGAAAAACAATTTGTTCAGTTATCGTTATTGAATGCCTCTATATATTATGCGATTTTTCTTTCTGAAACATCCCTCAAGTACAATAGAAAGATGGTAAATGGTAATACTACATTGCTGTGTTCCTCCAGTATGCTTCTTGGTGATTTTTACCAGCTAGCTTTGGAATCACTTGTTTAGGAAAAAAAGTTTAAACAGCCTTGTTGACTATGTGTTTTACCTTTTTTTTTTTCTTAAAATATGTATTTGATGCTGTGTTGTTTCATTTGTTCCCATCTCCCAGAGTGCAATTTTTATTATTAATAATAACAATATTACCATTTTTGTCTGTTTTCCTGTTAGATGGGGAATCATCCTCTCCCATGACAACTAAGATGAAAAAAAAAAAAAAAGTAGTACATCTCCAGTACATCTTCTCTTATAAAAGGGAAAGAATAGCATGCCTTCATCAATAATTTATTGCACTGGCTGCTTGTCACTGACAGCACTGGATGAAAAAAGATGTTCCAACCCCAGGAGCCCACAGGAGGGCACGGGGATGTAGCAGGGAAGGGAGCGAAACTGGGGGAGAAACCATCACCACTGCTCAGCTCCAGGGACAGAGCTACAAGGGCTGGCAGGTCCTGAATGCTGCTTCTGCCAGGGGCCAGGAGGGAAGATTCAGTCTTCTTAAATCAGCACCTGCAGATGCATGTGAAGTGATACATCTAAGGGCTGATGCTCACAATTCGAGGTCTCAACATAGATCTTACGGCCTTTAGCATTCCTGTCTGGCTTTGCCAGAGTTAATATTTGAACAAACACTCAGGCTGATTCTGCCCAAATGTCACCTACCAAGTCCTTTAAATTGGTACTGAGGTAACCCCTAATGGTCCCAGCGGAGTTCAGGGCTCTCTGGCAGTAGGTCCTGAAAAAATGTGTTAGTAGGATGGGTTTGTAGCCTTGAGGTTGCTGGTACAGGCCTGAGGCTACCTGTTTTGCAGCATGTGTGCCATTCTGTGCTCTGCTCTCCTTGGCTCTCTCCCCAGGGAAATACTTCCACATCCCTGCTAAGGGCCAGAAACCACAGAGAAGCACTAGCTCCGCTGGCAGCCGAGAGCAGGAGACGTGTGCCTTCCAGAAACTTTTAACCAAAGCGCCCAGCTATGAAATGCCCTTCAGGAAGAATTAGGAAACTGAGGACAAGCATGGGGTATGCACGTTTTCCTTGCCCTTTCTGGTGCTGCCGCACCCAACCTCCTTGTTCTCAGCTTCTGGTTTATTTTCCTCTTACCCTGGAAAACAGAATTTGCATGGAAGAAGAGCATCTTCTTTTTCATCTCCAGCCCAGACTTTTAATCTTGCTTCCACCCCTTCCTCTGAAATTTCTTGCACAAAAGTCTATAGTTCTTTCTTTTAGCTTCATCTAGTCTAAACTCTGCCTCTAGCCTCCCTTTCCTTGGCCAGTTAGTTACTTAGGATGGTATATTTGATTATACACTTAACCCAAAATCTTGGCTTTCCCTGCTTTCCTCAGCTGCCCTCTCTTTTTCCACCCACTTTTTTCCTTCTGCAGGATCTTTTATCTTTCATGTCCCCTCAGCTGTTTGTAGGATACTGGAATGCTCTTCCCTTTGTTCCCTTCTTTGCCCCTCCAAGCTGCCCCCATCTAGAAATGTATGTCTTCTGTTCATGCAGATGACTTTCAAATCTCTGTGACTTTGCTTTGCCTCCGTCTATCAGGATGTGAATCTTGTTCTGCAATGTTTCCATGGGAATGATCAGTTGCCAGCAGGAGCTCAGCATGGTAAGAGAGATGTTAGTGTTTTTTCTGCATCAAGGTGGCAGCACTTTTCTTGGTTGATTATCGCTCAACCCTGCTTTCTACTTTTTCCTCTCTCTGCATCCTCAGGTCTATCTGTCTTGCGGGGAGGGTTCTGTACAAAGTATGTGGGATGTAGCTTTTCCTATCCCTTTTATAGCTAAGGTTGCTTTCCCAGATGCCCGCTATCTCATACTTTGCCTGCTACATCATTCTTCGCTCTTACAAAATGCAGTGTTGCTCCTCCAATCTTTGCAGAGGGCTGCTGCCAAGGTCTTTTTCCTCGCAATTGGCTCCCACCAGCACCCTTTGTGCACTTTTTCCATCTGTCCCCTCCTTAAGAGTATCTCACACAGGCAGCTCTCTTCATTTTCAAGTTCCTTATCCCTCATTTACCGGGCACAGGCGGGTTCCTTGCTCCTACTGGCCCACCATGCAACCTTACTCTCTCACTCGTTGCATTTTCAGATGCCGTTATGCTTTTGGCTATGCTAATTTTCAAGCCTGGCAGGAGATTCCTGTAAATAAGTATCTGCATGGTGTCTCCTTCAAATACCTCCTTTTCTGTGAGCACATGTCCCAGGTGTTATCCAGCTCAGATATCCCTTCCAGCTGTGTCAGGTTTTGATGACTGTGTGTCACGATGAGATGCTGGGAGTGAGTAGGGGATTTATGAGGTTCAATAACAAACTGAAGGAGTTGTCTAATTTAGGATGAATAAGCTATTTTCAAAGGCACAGTGGGAGTGCTTCACATTGTGTGGCCTGCATCTTCATTTGCAGTACAGGCCGTGCATCAGAAAGGTTGTGCAACGAAGGAGAAAACTCGACAATGCTTCATTTCCATTTTTATACATGCAAGAAACCAGCACATAGTATTCACTCAGGGGGACTTTTACACTGTGAGTTATATTTGATTCCCTCACCAGTCCCTCTGACCTCCAGTCATGCCTGTATGAGCCTAGATCTCTGTTGAAAAAAAACACTCAATTTTAATGTAATTAACTGTCTGTAAAGCTCTGCTGTAAATCAGATCCCTGTAATGGACTGGGTTAGAAAATTACCCTTTTGTGAACAATTATTGTTAACTTCGACAACTGAAACGGAGCGGTGAACTGAGACACAGAGCGTGATGTGAGCAGGTAGGGGTGACAGCAATAAAAATGAAGAATTTGCTTGAACAGATCATAGGCAGGATGCTTTCCACCACTTTTATCTCTCTGGGAGATGAACAGTTTGCAGAAGGAGAATATTTGGTAAATCAGCAAATGTTGCATTCCACAAGCTTAGCAGGGAGCAATCCCTGGTTACTGGCTCCTAGCCCCAGTAATCCAGTTGTCAGGAAACAGCAGAGCCCTGAGCACAGGGGCTTCTCTCCTGACACTTGACCGTGGAAGGGAGTTTATCCATCCCCTCCGAGGAGATATGCAAGAGGCCACTACAAAGGGAAGTCATATTGTGGCAAGATAACAAACATGACACCCTTGGCGAAAAGCCATGCTCTCCGGGAGATGATCCCCATCACACACACACACACACCCCCCCGCCATCCAGCACCCTGGGTACTGGAGGTGCCTGGTGTGGAGGATGCTACGTGGGCTCCCACCCCAGTGCAGCCAGCGTGCTCCTACCCTCTGGGGCGATGGCTGTGTCAGCCTTGGCCAGCCTCAGGGTCTGTAGGTGGCCGCAGCAACATCCTCTGGCTCCCATCACCAGAGCATCTCCCATGGGACCTCACAGAGGCTCAGAAACCCCCTGTTGCACCAGATTTCCAAAAGAAGTCCATTTAGGTATGTAGAATAAATGATCAGTGTCTTTCAAAAGACCTTGGTGCGCTGGGTGTTTGGGCTCTTTGAAAATCTGCCTGTAGCTTTCACCGTGGCAGCTGCAGCTCTCCAAGCGCCTTTGAAAAATGGGCCCTCGTGTACTTTTCTCAGTGCAGATTGCATTTGTTTGAAACTCTGGCTCTGTTTCTGGGTGGTGAGCTCATGAGCAATGTATGAGCCTAAATTTCATTACCTTTCAAATAGGTTTAACTGCTTTTGAAAATTTTACCCATCGAGCTCTTTTACAAATCTCCCCCATTGTGCACAATTAAGGAGTAAGAAGATTGTCTCTCTGCAGCTGTCATTTAGAGGCTGGATAAAGGTTGAGAGCTGAAAAAAAGCATCTATTGAAAGTATCTGTGGAATCTCTCATTGTCTAACAGAAAACCATTATAATGCAGGTCCAGACTCGGGAGACCTGCATTATTCTATTCACAACTCTGCCAACAGCCTGTTAAGTAACTTTGTGCCAGTCACCTTTTTTTTTTTTTTTTTTTTTTGGTGTGCATGAAGGTTACTCCACTGGCAAAATATGGGTATTGATGCTTACCTTCCTTTGGAGGAAGGCTTGGGAGCTTGACATGAACTCTACAGCAGAGGTGGCTATCCTCATACAAATGCCCAGACATTTTGCCTGCTCAGGGAAGATAAATGCTAGAGTGACATGAGGAAAAAAGGACACCACTTGTATTAAACAAAACCTCTCATATGCAATTTTTGACAAGACAAAACATCTCTGGGAAACTTCCTCAATGTTTCTAAGTTACTTCTGGGCAACTTTGTAGGCTAGGCAATTGTGAATAAAACCTGTGTCCTGCATGTCGTGTACCCCAAAATAGTCTATTAAGTCTGGCATAAACAATGAATGCTTTAATGATCTAAATTAAGTTTAGATTATCCTCCTTAGGATCTGAGGGGAGGGGAGGGGAGGGGAGGGGAGGGGAGGGGAGGGGAGGGGAGGGAAGGGAAGGGAAGGGAAGGGAAGGGAAGGGAAGGGAAGGGAAGGGAAGGGAAGGGAAGGGAAGGGAAGGGAAGGGAAGGGAAGGGAAGGGAAGGGAAGGGAAGGGAAGGGAAGGGAAGAGTGATCAACACCACCATCAACTGGAAGATAAGAAGTGATTCCAGCATTACTTCCCTTTCCTTGTTTCACTCATCCACATAGTTTGCTATGTAATGGTATGAGAGATTTCAGTGTAGAACAGTTTAAACTGTGACAAATGATGACTTAGTGGTTCTATTAGAGGTTTTTTGGCAAACAGACCATTTTGTTGTCTATCTGGAAGAAAAAAGGCTCATAATGAGTGCTAGAGCTGTTATGTCTCGAATTGGTAGCCTGAAAAATCCCAGAGTCACCAAGTCATTTGAACAGGAAGGGACCATAGGAGGTCTCTGGTCCCAGCTCCTGTTCAGAGTAGGTCACTGCCAACTGCTGACCAGGCTGCTGGGCACGGCGGTCCATCAGGATTACACTGAGTGACTGCTCCCCCTTCTTCCTCTTGCTTCCAGCAATGTCTTTTCCACTTTATCCCAAAGCTCAGCAAGCAAAGAGGGGGATGTGTTCATCCCTTTATCACAGCAGCCCTTCTGACCAAACTCCCAAATATCCCGGGGGAACTTCTGGGAGAGGTGTCACACCACATGGTGCGGCTGAGCTGCTTCTGTAGAGGCTGAGCTGCGTCTCCGTGCCTTTGGCAAGCCCTGCTGTGCCAAACATGGCGCTGCCTCCGGCTGGCCCCTACCCAACCTGGCAGCCTTGCACGGAGCTGGCCTGGACCCACCGAAACCCTGTCACCTGTGCGCCCTGATCAGACTGTACACAGTAGCTCTGCGTCCTCTGCTTTTAATGGTGGCAACCTCAGGTCTATTTTTAAAAGCAGGCTTTCGAAGGAAAGGAATACCAGAAAATTTGTCTTCTCCTCTGTTCCCCTGAGTTCTCAGCACAGCACTCTCGTGTGTGTTTGTCTTGGAAAAAAAAAAAAAAAGTAAGGAGCCCTACTTAAGGGTACACATAAGTCCTTTGTTGACTTAGAGTGAACAGCGGCAAAGCAGCTGAAAACACTGACCCGGGTCACAAGAATGAGGCAGAAAAACAGCTACTGAAGTCTCCCGTTCAGAATCCCACCCTGGGACATGGCTCCCGAGCGCCTGGAGATTTTCCAGACCGTGTCCTGAAATGCTTCCTTTATCTAGAAGCCAGTGATCACACTTTAATGCCTGATTTGAATTGCCTCCCCCCCTCGCTTCCAAGTAATTCTAGCAGTCGGCAAAACATTCTTTTGCCTGTAAAAATGAGCAATTGCAAGGGGAAATGTAAATTCCAGCTTCATTTAATTCTGCAGGCTGGTCTCCAAATTAACGGTATTTCTCTGCAGTCCAGAAAGTCCTTGCATATAATCATAAATAGCCTATCTGTTATAAAGCAGTAAGGCATCAGTAATAGTTATATATTAATTAAGCTCTGAGGAAGAGCATTTTCAGACTGTTATAAGTCAAGCAAGTTTCTCTCTGTTGCGTCTAAATATGCATTACCTATAGATGCCAGTGTGATGGGTACCTCATAAATAAAAATGATCTCATTGAATGGTGAACTTTGTCCCTCATTATTGTTACCTCCAAATTAAAACATTAACAAAAATTGTGCAGAGTTCAGGCTTCCCTGGTTCATTGCAGGTGCATAGTGATAATACTCACTTGCCTACCTTAATTCTAATGTTGATTTTATCTTAATTGGCTTTATTCAGCTTGTTTGCCCTGGGGGATGAATTTGGCTTCATAGCGTTATTCTCTTTCATTGGAACAATTGAATACCAGAGTGCAAACAAAGTGTGCTCTTATTTAAGATGGTGTGATTACTTTTCTGATCACGTTATTTGCAGTATGAAACAAACTAATATTTTGTCTTATTTTATTTTAGTTGAGGAGGCGGTGAACCTCATCTCACCAGCTATAAATGAGCAGAGATTTTTTTTTTTTTTTTTTTTTTTTTTAATCATCTAAAGAGTTAACGGTGATTTTGGTGCGTTTTTTATTCCCCTTCCACCCAGGCAGTGATTAGATCGTCCAGTAGGTGGCTGGCATTCTCCGACGCTCGGCGGCGGCTCCGCCGGAATTATCGCAGTCATTTAAGCAAGGCAGCTCTCGTCAGGGGAAGCAGGGGGAGAACTGACGTCCAGAAGATCCTGCCTGCAGGATCCGAGCCGTCGGCGGAGCCCCGCTTTTTCCTCACTTTAAATCCAGCTGGCGAGCGCAGGTGCTGAAAGCCGGGAGAGGCTGGCAATGCAACGTGACAGGAACTACCAAAAGTTCTTGCGTTTTGTAATTCCCTCGTTTCGGACTCGGTTCTGCTCGGCAGACCTGAAGCTGGGAATTTAACAAGCCTCGATTTTGAAAATGCCTCCCACTTACTGGTCTTTGAATTTGATAAATGGCCTTCCAGAGCTGAGGAATACCTAAGAGTGAGACAAGTCAATGAGGAAAAGGCAAGTTTTGGGATTCAAACTATGCTAAAATATGTTCTCCGTTCACCTTGTGGAAACAGTACAGTTGAGCAAGCTGCAGTTGCTTTTTGGTTTGTTTACTGTCAAGATGTGTCACGAAGTGATATGACTTTTAAACTCTTCTGACTGTTTAAAGCCAGCAAGCAGCAGCAAAATTAAAGCAAGAAATTGACGGGGATTTTCAAAGAAGAAAGCTGTCTTCTGAGAAGAGCAAAGTAGGACCATGGCATCTGGAGAGTGCCTTCTGCTAGACTTAGAAACAGATAACTTCATTCTCTACAACATCTCTGTCAACCAGAGTGCAAATCTCTCCCTCCTCGGTGATGACTGGTTCTACCCAGCGTTCCTCTATGCCATTCCCACCATCTACGGGATCATCATTTTGATAGGCCTTATTGGCAATATCACTTTGATTAAGATCTTCTGTACTGTGAAATCCATGAGAAACGTCCCGAATTTGTTCATCTCCAGTTTGGCTCTGGGAGACTTGTTGCTCTTAGTGACTTGCGTGCCCGTGGATGCCAGTAGGTACCTTGCTGACGAGTGGCTGTTCGGCCGAACTGGATGCAAACTTATCCCCTTCATACAGCTCACTTCTGTAGGGGTGTCAGTCTTTACTCTCACTGCTCTCTCAGCTGACAGGTAAGCTGGCTGCTGTTGCCTTGAGAAGAAGCCTGCATAATTACAACTCCGTAAAATGCATGGTTATGAATGGATATTTTCAGGTAACAAGTATACTTTTTAACTTAATGAGGGAAAAAGAACAACTTCAGTGAATTTCTGGTGCTTACGAGCACACAACTTGGGGAGGATGCAGACTGAACACAGGATAGTTTTTCTAGGCTAAGCTAAATGTTTGTGCAGTTTAACTAATAGCCTAGCTTAATTAAAAGAAAAACAAGAGCAGAACAAGCTGAAGACCAGAGAGAGAAAATACCATTAATGAAGCCCTGTTAAAAGATAGCATGTTCATATTTGCCAAAAAGAGAATTGATCCATATTTCATGAAGTGTGAAGGGACTGGAGCAGCAATTTAAAGTGGAGTTAGAATCAATTCTTTCTAGTGGCTTGTTTCCTTAAGGCTAACTACACGTGAGGCGATATTTCATTAAATATGTTTCAAATATTAAAATGAGGATGCCCAAAACCGGGCATCTCAGTTTGCTATAACCAGGGTATTTCCCTTGATTAAACCATTTGCCTCTCATCCAATCAAAACTGATGTGTGCTGTTGGTTCGGAAACTTTGTCTTCCAATAATGTTTGGTAAAAATAACGTGTAATAGCTGTGCTATTTTAGAATATGTGAAAACAAGTTTGACTTAACAAATTATATGCTTCTAAAAAGCCAGGTCTCTTTTAGATTTCTGTGAGGCTTTGGAAAACTGTCTCAGACCATTCAGATTTAAATTCAAAAAACATTGTAATTTGAATGTTATTTGGAAGGATGGAACCTACCTTTCTGGAAAGGTTTTAAGTAATTATTAGACTGTTGGCTTTTATAGAAACTCCTATGTACACCAGAGAAGCCAGGATATTTCATTTGCTTTTGGATGCTTCAGAAAGAGATTAAGGAATACATTGTCACCATACTAAAGTTATAAAATCTCACAGAAGTACTAAGATTTCCAATAAGAAAAATTATTTCAGTTTTGTTTTGCTAAAAAAAGACCTGGGGATTGTATTTCTTGGTGACAAAGAAGTGAAACTAGGTTTGCTCTAGGTAGTCCCTTGCATGGCGCTCCGTGTCTCTCCTCCTCCTACTTTAAAACATCAGACTATTTTTGTTCAGTTCTCAAGGTAGTTTGTAGACATATTTCCATATACAGTGTGCAGTCTCAATGAAAGTAGGTGACTCCGTAGTGTTTCAGAGACAGAATGGTCAATATGTTCGTTAACTCCTCCATGTTGGTGTGCGTATTAAAATAGCACTGCCTGCCCCAAGAGCAGATGGCAAACAGGCCTGTGTGTAGACAAAAGTCTTCAAGCAATTTGCTCTACAAGAGTTGGGAAAATAGGGAAAGTGCACAAATCCTCTAGTAAAGCATCACCTAGACTTTCACTCCTGATTTTCACATGGTGGTTGTACCCCCCCTGCTTGCTCTGAAGAAAATGTTAGGAAAATAATAGGTATTTCTCCAGGAAAAATAATCTTTCCAAAGCTGTAGTGTAAGTTGTTTTAAGGACCGTCAGAAAAAGAAAAATGCATCATAAAGAAGATTATGTTAGAGACATTTGTTGCTATCTGATCACGTGACACAAAAAGTAAACATTGCAAATGCTTTTACTGAGCAGCACATCAATAGTGTTTTTTGCCTGAAGTGAGCAAACAGAACCAAAAACAGCAGCTGTGGCAAGCTCGGGGTTTGGTGACTTTCAATTCTCAACTTCAGCTTTATGTGGCTCCTGTTAACCACTGTGCTGCACTGGGGATCAAACCCTACCACACTTTTCAATGCCCCTTGGCTATAAGGGAAATAGGCATGCATGTGAGACAAGACTTTATGTTCCCATTTCCAAGGGATCATTTTACCCTCTTCTAATGCATCTGTTGTCCACTGATGAAAGAGATGATAAAAAAACTTCTACCTTTATTAGATCTATGAATCTTAAATGCTGTGCATTGAACCTCAAATGGCCCTTATCTATTATGTTTACTGATGCTTCTGATTTGGTATATTAACAGCAGTGCTGGGATAATTTTCTTACAAAATACTACAGTCTAGATTTTTTCAGCTCACAGCCCATTAGTCTATCTTTAGTTTCTTAAAACTGTCACCCTGAACTCTAGGGCCTATTATTAATCATGTCAGAATCATTAGGAAAATAAAATGTACAGGGAAAACTTCCAAGATGCGAGTCGACTGTGACTGACATGGTGATGCCTGCTTGTGTCTGCAAAGGGGCTGGCTGTGGCCCCTGGGGCAGGGAGATGCTGAGCCTGACATCGGGGTTGGTTTCATAGACAACCATTTCCAAGGTCAGACATGGTGTTGCACAGAGGATGAGAAACAGCTCAGCCCTGCAGGGAAACACCTGCAGAAGACAGGGGAATGATAGCGAGACCAGCTTCACACCAGGACTCAGGAATCTGGCAGGTAACACTGCTCAGGAACAGCTCATCTCACTGGGCTTTTGCTGTCTGAGATGAGAAGCCACTCCAGGATAGTCGGCAAGGTGTCCCCTGGTCCATGGAAAGAGACGTCTCCAGAGGGGACAGGATAAATCACCATGTTAGGATACCTATCTCCCTCCTTGGGTACAGAGGAACCCTTGCTGTTTAACACAGATTAGATGCCCATATTTGAGATGGCTAATGTTCAGCGATGTGAGCCCTACTTGAGATGTTCACATGAGGCATGTGAATGTCCCTGTTCTCATGAATCAAAGCCATAGACCATGGGAGAGAAAAAACCTCATAAACCATCTGCTGTGAATAGCATCACATGGTACCGTCTCCAAGGAAAGGGACACTTGTCAGTGCACCACAGACCTTTTGTCTATAATTCATTTTCTGCAAAAAATAATAACAAAACCCTTCAGTTCCAGTGTCCTTCCATTGACAAAAGCAAGTGGGAACAACTGCTGGCAGTACTGAAGGTAAAGTGGTGATGCCTAGAGAGACCTGGCATCGCAGGGGTCAGAAATCTGCTGTGTAATGAAAAGCATTGGAGTGTGATACAACAGGGTCCTTTGCAAAGGGGTGACCATTGAAACACAAGATGAAAGGCAGTGGGTAGGGATGGGCAGATACAGTACATGAGAGAGCACTGAGATACATATGCTACGTGTTACAGCAATTGTACAAATCACCTCAGTTGCTTTGCATCACCTTCTGAAAACAAGGGGTCCAGTTTTAATAGATTTTTGCACAGCCCACATCATGGGCGCAAGGGTATGCCTTCCTGAGGTACACTTTCATTCTTTCCATTTCCACTTTCCCATGTGTTAGGCAGGGTTAATAAGTACCAAATCTGTCATCTGCTGGTGACTGCAAATGCTCAGCTGAGTGCCAGCCTCCACCACAGAGCACCTAAAGCTTTTCGGTGGCTTGACCTGCCAAGACCTGGTGGTCGTCCAGAGGATTGACTGCTCGTGTGCAAACTTTTCTCAGGTAGAATCAGAGGGACAAACTGCTGATCTCAGCTTTTCCTGCCAGCCCGCAAGGTGCTCTGCGTGCATATGGGTGCGCTGGTTTGGTGGGGTAGGATACAGCCGAAGGGTCCCCGGGTGCTCTACGTACAACCATGAGATCCCATCAGAATAAGGTTAAATTATTGAAGAGTGTGTGGGAGAAAGGGCAAAGGTGAGTTAACAATAACAGGCTGAGAGAGTTGGGGTTGTTCAGCCTGGAGAAGAGAAGGCTCCGGGGAGACCTTGTAGCAGCCTTCTCGTACCTAAAGGGGGCCTATAAGAAAGCTGGGGAGGGACTGTTTGCAAGGGCTTGTAGCGATAGGACAAGGGACAACGGCTTTAAACTAGAGGAGGGTAGGTTTAGATTAGACATTAGGAAGAAGTTCTTTACAATGGGAGTGGTGAGACACTGGCACAGGTTGCCCAGAGAGGTGTTGGAGGCCCCATCCCTGGAGACATTGAAGGCCAGGCTTGATGAGGCTCTGAGCAACCTGATCTAGTTGAAGATGTCCCTGCTTACTGCAGGGGGGTTGGACTAGATGGCCTTTAAAGGTCCCTTCCAACCCACCACATTCTATGATTCTGTATCAGACATTTATTTTCAGTGGGACTACTCCACTCCACTAGTAGATGCGTGCAGGGAGCTTGCATCTGTCTAGCTGCATTTGCAGGAGCAGTGGGAGCTGTTGGCGAGACCCGTTTTCCTGCGAGCTTGGAATTTGAAACTGAAATTTGCAGAGCCGCTGAGAGAGGGTTAAGGCCTGTGGTGTGCTTACAGCCGCCCTCCCTGAGCGATAAGGCGCCAGGGCTGAGTATACAAGAGCAAGGAAACAAGCAGTCGATGCGTGTGTATGCGTGTTTGTGTGTTTTAGAAGGACTGTAAAATGAGGTTGGCAGGGGAAGGACATCTGTCTGCACTGCTGCTCTGCTCTGCCAAGGCAGTGGGTAACTTTAGCTGCTGCTCAGCTCGTCCCAGCAACGAGGGAGTTTGAGTTCATCCACTGGCCTGCCCGCTTCCACCTCCTCCTCCTCGGTGCAAGGGGAAGGGGTTTAGAGGCCCCTGTGAGAGCAGTCACACCTGAGCCACTAGCCCTGGCAGAAAAGCCAAGGCTGGCTCAGCAAGTGACAGGAAATTAACGAAAATCTTTGCGCAGTAAGAGGAAAAGCAGCCCGTTTAATTGCCCTTGTCATGGGAGATGTCTTTATTTAATTGACTGATTCTCCCATGACTGACAAGGTTTATACATTTGCATTTGAATTACCCGAGCTGTCAAGCACTGATCATACTTCCCCACTGTTTTGCTGAGACAGTAAAAAATCAACATGCCCTGGTGCTCGTGCGGTGAAACCTTCCTGAGGTAATGCTGTTTTTAGAAGCACACAGCAGAGTAAGTGTAAAGCGGAACTGAAGTTTGCAAGCAGCATCTTTTCCTTAAGCACTGTGGATTATCTGAATTGTAGTGCTGGAAAACTGCAGCAGTGCCTGCCGCCTGGAGCTGCCTGCTGGCCTGGGGTGGAAGGGGGTGATGGCATAGTGAGACGTGTGGGCTGACACGACAGGTGAGGTTAGGTGGCTTACCTTGGTAAGACCAGCTGCAGACAGCAGGAACTGCAGTCGCAGGGGAGCTCTGAGACCTGAAATGAGGACATTAGCTTTGGAGATGTTGACCTCAGTGCTTGGATGCAGGGATGGATGTAGGGACGCTGCGATGCTTCCAGCTGCGCTGGGTCCCTTGGAGCAGGTCACAGACACAACTTTTGATGTTCCACTGAACTCATATGACAGTTTGCTTATCTAAGAAATAAAAAACTTCAAACAGCCCTCTATCCCCAAAAAAAACAGTGGTGGAAGGAAAGAAACAAATTAGAGTTTCTAGAAAGATGTTTGTAAATATGACAAGTCTTTGTTTAGTAAACTCATTTCTTCTGTGATTTGGGTGTCTCCAGCCCCTAATATTAATATTACATACAATACCAAAGGAGGAGTAATATGTAGATGTCGGTTCATTTGTTTTATTTTACAATCACTGGATTATGTCTCCACAAAAGGATTAAGGGAAGTGTGCCACCCTAAAATAAAGCTATGGAAAGCCAAACAGGATTTCCATTGAGTTGTTTTACAGAGTGATACTTTTCTTTTTCTTAATACCATCAGTTGTAAAGTGTCAGGTCCACCGTGGTTATGAATTTATTCTGGGCAGTCTAGTCCCAGCATTCATGAAGTCCCTTCAGGTCACTAAGGCACTATTTTGGGGCAATTTATTTGTGCTGTAATTTACTGTGCAGCCTCAGGAAGGTTTTGAAAGGGTGGCAGAGAAAGCCCCTCTGAACTACCGAGGCATCCCCTAATCCGGTCGATGCAAATTGACAGAATGATACCCCTATGCATACAGTTTGGATCCACTGACAAAATCTCAAGATCTCTCAACCCTTGCCGCTGGCACGGTGCCCCTGCCACTGCTCTTCCTGTGCTGTTGGCACAGGGTATGTGCACAGAGAGATACACATTCCTCTCTCAGCCGACGTGCAGGGTCTTAGATGCTGTGTTGCTGGCCACTGTGTCAATACAATATAAACACTCTTAACACCCTTGGTTTAAGCTCTCATTTCCTCAGCCCCTGCATCCGTCTGCACCAAGAGGAACAGATCAAACAGCACAAACTTTCAGAATATCTTGATTAGCCGGAGCAGATGGCCAAAACACAATAGATGCACTTCTATAACCAGGAACATTAGAGCTCCCATTTATATCAGTGGGACCAGTGCGCAAATCCGAGGTTAGAGTCAGTGCTAATGTGCTGGAGACTGTCAATATTTAAGCAATCAAAAGGCAGAAAAGTTGGATTACCTACTGTTTACATTTCAGTAAAACCTAAAAACCCCAATCAGTTGTCATGGTCTCACGGTACGAGGTGCTGTACACACCGTTAATAAGGAGATCGACTGGCCATGGAGAATTTGCCGGCCGTGTGTCAGACTGAACGCGGTGGGCTGGGACGTCAGCATTGCTGCAGAGAGACGAGCTCACGGGGGTCCCATCGACTCATGTCTTACTGCTTGGTGTTCCGATGTGGACAACAGCCTGGCTGAGGAGAGTAAAAGGGAGCTGAGCTGAAAAAGGAGAAGCAGGCACACGCTGTCCTGTGTATGCAGTGAAAAATCCAGTAGCCACTTTGCTCACAGACAGCCCTTGAAATAACCTGTTTTCCTCTTATTTTGAAAAGAGACTCCAGCGCTAGCCCTGCTGACTCCCCTCACCTTGTTTCTCACAAGTTCTACACCCACGTGCCCACCTCACTCTATACCATATAAGACACCGTGGGCTATGATGTCCTGTCTGAGCTCCTGCCCACCGTGGATTCTTTGATTGTCCTCCACGCTGCCCACTGCGTACAACCTCAGGTGGAGCAAGGGGTTTCAGCATCCAGAAGACCAACCTGTGCCCTGAGGATGGTGCCTGGGCGCCTCGTAGCGCTGAGGCACCAAAAGGCGGCACGCCAATTGCTGGGCTGTTGAGAAAGGCAGAAAGCTGGAGTTCCTTGCAGGAAACTCCCCTCCTGACGCCAGGCTAGTGATCAGTTTAACCAGAGTGCAGAAGACTGTGGAGCATCAAAGGGAGAAGTGTTGTCAGAGCTCTGTCCGTCCTGCCCTTGCCTGCCCTCCGGCTAAGGCCAATCTCTGCAGTTCTGTAGGAACGCAGGACAGAAAACAGTACCATGACACCCTGGGAGGAAAATCCATTTCTTCACACCCGCAGACAGCCCTGAATCATGAGATTTAGTCATGGGCGGTCAAATGACCTGGGAGAGTCAGGGGTGCAGATGCTGGGCTGGCACAGACTGCACTAGCCATCCAGTTCAGCAGCATTTCATGCCCGCACCCATGCAGAGAGGCTGCTGAATATCTCATGGGATTTGGATTAAAACAGATCTTTTCAGTGACACCAGGCAACTTTCTGAGTGTTCAGACTAAAGGTACATGTATAACCCTGTTCCCGTCATGTTTCTGCGGCATCCTGTTATCCTCACTGCTTAGGGCTCATGTCATATTTCAAATCGAAATTCACCTGACCTCTAACCACTGCATAATAATGTAACTAATAGCATAACTGAAAGGCTGAGAGAATTGGGGTTGTTCAGCGTGGATAAAAGAAGGCTCAGGGGAGACCTTATTGTGGCCTTTCACTACTTAAAGGGGCTTATCAGAAAGACAGAGAAGGACTATTTACCAAGGCCCGTAGTGACAGGACAAGGGGCATTGGTTTTAAACTGAAAGAGGGTGGGCTTAGATTGGACATAAGGAAGACATTTTTTATGATGAGGGCAGTGAGACACTCTAACAGGTTGCTCAGGGAAGTTGTGGATGCCCCATCGCTGGAAGTGTTCCAGGCTGGACGGGGCTTTCAGCAACCTGCTCTAGTGACAGATGTCTCTGCCCACAGCAGGGGGCTTGGACTAGGTGGTCTTTAAAGATCCCCTCCAACCCAAACCATTCCGTGATTCTGTGATAAGAGCAGTCAAGCATAGCACTAGATTGTTCAGCCCCAACACGGAGCTGAAAGTTTCATATGGAGGTGATGGTCTCTTATGACATCTATGTTTACTGAAGCGCAGAAAGGACTTAAGCATCATATAACTGTCTTAGTTTTATATGAGCTAGATAAGGTACTGGTTACACTACAACCATGACACAGTGAGAATTGCATGGGATATCTCATTTTGTCAGGTGCGGAAGAGACGTTCCAATGCCTTCTCTTGGTTTCCTCTTTCCTTGAAAGATCCCCAAATTTTTGGTATAATCTGCTCACTTGGGTGCTAGATATATTATTTTACACCTGGCTGAGTTAAAATGGCTTCTGTTAGACTATAGCCATTTATCCCAATGACTCTACAATATTTTTACAGTCTGGTCAGCCACTGTCATCTGCAAACTTTCCCAGCAAAGGTTTTATAGCCTGCTCAAGGCAGCTGATATATGCAATAAATAACACTGCAGCTAGAGCAGGTTCCCAGGACCCTGGCTAGAAATGGTTCCACACACTGCTACCTTTTTACTGGCATGTTTGAGGAGCTGCTGGGGAGGCCCTGGGGCTTGGGGTCCCCATCTAATACGGCTCCGCCTCCCAGGCCAGGATTGCTAATTTTAACCCTTGTTCCATGGGAGAGGGGTAGGGATTGCATGGCCGTGGATAGAGGTGGAAGGACCACGCGTGCCCCAGCACATGCATGTGCTTATCTACATGCACCGTCACCCATGCCAACGTGTCCATTCAGGCTGCACCTCCCTTGCTCCCCTGTACACCAGCATGGCCCACACCCTTTTTACATCACCTATGATGTTGTGAGAAGATTAGAAAAAACCTAAAATTAAACAAGACAGACATATTAATTATCACCTGTTAGTAGGATTAACCTCTCCATTATTCTTACTGCAACTGGCCTTGGGCAACCCAAATACTTGGAATTTTCTGAGTCACACCTTCCGGCTTTCTGAACTTCACAACTTTGGAGCCAGTTCTCCACTTCCTGGGAATTTCTCAACTTTTTCAAGACTTGTAAAAAAATTGACACCAGTTGTTCCCCAGCTGGTTCCTTTAATATTCCTAGGTGTAAATTATTCAGGCCTGCTGTGAAAGTGGCTTGTGTTGGCAGATGTTGGCTTGCGTCTTCTTCAGTACAGCTGACACGTTTTCTGCTGCATCTATAGCACTGCACACATGGTATGGATACCTCCCCAACATTTGATCTTAAAGACAAATATCTAGCTATTGCTTTTCACCTTGTCTCATTATTGTTCATACCTTCCCCATTTATGTGTATGCGTGACTTACTGGTTTTTTTTTGTTCCTGATGTATTTAAAAATGCACGTTTGTCTGTTACCCAGTGACCTTTGATATTTTGTTGGCTCCTCCAGCTTCCCTTATCAGTAACTGACATTTTTAAACTCCGATATTTGCTGTCATTTACTTTTGCTTTTTTTCCCATCTGTTGTATATTGATTTTTTTAATTACTTCTTTGAGGTTTTAGCATGAGTCCTCATTTTCTCTCATTCAGGGCAGCGTTTTGCCCTGCACAGTTTTATTTCAGGGCAAAGTTGGGGAGACAAGGGAGGAGGCCAGGAGTCAGTATAGTAAGCATTGCCCCCTGTACATCTATATTCCAGGTCAGTTGATCTGACAACTGCTTTTAACTTTAGTAAACCTGCTTCTCTAAAGTTCCATATATATATGTATACATATATATTTATCCTCTTCCCACAACATTAAGATAAGCACACCGCAGCTGCTATAGCTTAAGAAACTGCTAATTCTTAGGTCAATGATGAACTCTTCTTTCTCTGTGAGAACAAAGTACAGTATTGATTTATTGCACATCACAGGCAGGACTTTTTGCGTTGAGAAACTGCCATTTTTAGAAACTCCAATGACTTTCTATAACTGGCTCTGTGAGATATCCAGCAGTTATGCCACATGTTTAGGTTACCCAGTGATGCTGGTTTTACGCACCAAAGGTGGTGCTTTCAGAAGAAATAAGGCTGATTCCCTAGTGAGATGAGGGCTCCATGTCTGAGGCCTCAGCTTTAGTCGCCCTGGTAAGAGTTCAGTCCGCAGGCACTCCGAGCCCCTGGTGCCATGCCAGTGACAACCCTGGAGACTTGGGCTGCGACAGCAAAGCCTTGGATGGAAAGCATCACTGGGGCTTGCTCCTTCCCATGCCTGGCGGCCCGGGTGCCAGCACCAGGCCTCCCAGCTCCACTCCGGACACACATCATATTGCAGCCCCGGCACCAAGAAGCTGCTCCACCAGCATGTGATCTGGTGCCACGTGGCACGAGCAGGCACATCCCTCTGCCTGTACTGAGCACTGGGCACGTAGAAATGTGTTCAGCCATGAGCTGGTGCTGAGGAGCTGGGACATTAACTGTGGGGGGGAACTCACTGGTTTGGCAGTCAAAGGATGTTTTTAAATGAATGGGTCCTACCCATCCTTAAGACAGCAGGTCTCACATCCGTTTGCAAGGACTGTGACAAAGTGTGAGGCTGGCCCCATTGAAATCTTTGACTTGAGATCAGGGTTTCATTCAGAGACATGGCTGAAGATCACCTACAGGGAATAAACACCCTGGGTGCAAAGGGTGTCTTTCTAATAAGGAAAGCGCCATCCATGGGATTCCAGCTACTTCCTGCAGTAACCTTTACATCCTTTGTTTTCCACATGTATAGTTAATTTCTGAAATATTTTATGCTCTGGATGGTCATGGTTAGGAATAGCACATTCACTATCAAATGGTTACAATCTAAACTCGCCTTTCCCAATGTGTAGTGCAGCTCAATGGTCTCTACAACACTATCTCAATTCTGACATTAGTCATTCCTGGACTGAAATTCCCATTTGTCCGGATTCCAGGATGGTGTAGCAGTATGCGGGTATACAGACTGAAATTTGAACACACAATTCAAAAAGTGAGAGCTATGCCACTTCCATCAATGCCTCCTTTTTCTTTTCATTTAAATGTTAATTAATAAAAAGAGAGAGAAAGTAGGCAGTACCTGCCAATGTATGTAAGAGTAGCCCATCAGAGATGTCTTTGTGCCCAGATGCAATTTACTAAAGTAAAGATTTTAACAACAGATGTTCACCCAGGAATCATGCATAATAATGATAATCTTAACTAAGTATGCGGAAAGCAGATAGACCCAGAATAGATTGTGGCGGTGTGTTGATGGGTTAGACAGTCTAGCAATTTTGTGGATTTATTGAATTATTTGTCTTCAGAGCTATGAATATTCATAACATCCATGGTGGAAACAATAAAGAAAGTTTGGGGCATTGCATTTCTCATAAATTTCTTCAGATATTTTGTAAGACTTTTTCTTTGCTTTCCAAGCAGAGTTTCACACTCATCAAGGCTCCACGTGCTTCATTTATGCAGTTTTTGCATAGCATCAACTTTTTCTCTGTTGCTTGAGGCTTTTTTCTGCATGGTAATTGAGCCCGTCCTTCACATTGTGTGGGCAAAACAATAATGTGATACTAGTAGAACATAATTACGAAATTTTAATGAGAAGATTTTCGTTCAGTCTGTTCATGGGCCAGGACAAGATCAACGTGTGTGCATTAAGCTTACAAATGAGAAGAGATGACTGGGGATCAGAGGAACTCAGAATTGTACATCTTTTCTCCCTCTTTCGGTTACAGGTGGGAACAGAAGAAATATGGGGACGTGCTGACTGAGAGGCAGTTCTTTCATCATTACAATAGGAAGTCGTGGCAATTTCAGGAGCTCATTTTCCAGAGCTGGGAAGAACTCAGCCTTTTCACTTCACAGCAATTTACATGACTATTTTTGTAAGACATTCCAACTAATCCCTGCTTTTTAATTTAAGTTTCAGATGTTGAGCCCAACATCTCAAAATAGAGCTTTTGAATAGATTCAAAAGTTCGCAAGTGGATTTCTCACTTCAGAGAAAAAACAGAAAGCAGCAATATGGCAAATCGTTCCACCAGCTTGACTCAGTCTAAACAGTGGGGTTGGTAATGAAGCAAGGGCGGCCAAGCCTTCTGAAATTTTGTTTGAACAGGTTTTAGCGCACTTGGTTTTTTAAACCATTATACAAATTCAGGAGTGGAGCCCAGGATCTTTTTATGTAAACAGTGTAAGACATAGTGATGGATGATACTACTTGGAGGAAACTTTACTTGAAACTGAAGTACTCCAGCAAATTCATTTTGGAGACGCAGTGTCCCATTTCCCTGCAGGAAGGATGGGGAAGATTTTTTTTCCTCTTCTTATATTTCTTGCAAGTTTGAGGTTCAGCTGTAGGAAGATAGGTGTGCTTGGAAGGACTGTGATAAAAAAGGGCAGTACTCTGTGGCAGAGCCTCTTTCAGCCATTTTCTCTTGCTACACTCCTACTGCTGAAAAAAGTAAGGAAGAAAGAGTTATTAAAGCAACTTAGTGCCTCTTATTAAATCAGATTCAATAGATGGGAGGGATGTAGTGGCCAGCACGTAGCTGCTATACAATCCTTGCTGTCCTGTTCAATCACCAGGACATCCACTCATCTGTGTGACAAGCCGCCTTCGCTGCGGAGGGGTGTTTCTTTCCCATTGCCACTGACAGCCGCTGCAGTTATTACAGAGGACACAAATTATTTTGGTTGAAATTAATATCTACTGACCTAACACTTGTAAAGATGCTGCAGAAGGTGGTATCTTCAAGCTTTAAAAAGCCTGTCTCTTTTTACGCAACACGTACCTACAGATATACAATGAGGGCTGTTGTATGGGCCGTCTTTATTAGCTTTAATTGCCGACATAAGGGGGAAAGGCATTAATACAACGCAAACATAAAAGATGAAAACAAGCTAAGGCTGCCTACAGCACCAGCTTCCCAACACAACATAAAGTTACTTCCCTAAAAAAACTAAAACCAGACAGTGAGACATATGGACCTAAATTAATTTAAAATCCAAGGGAAGCATCTGATTTTTCCCCCATGCTTTAGTTGTTTTAATTTAACTTTTGTAGCTGTTGTAGCAGGCACAAGTAAGTGGATGAAGGTGACAGTAAAAAAGCGTGAGAGATGCACTGGAGCTGCTGCCTTAGGGATAAAGTGCTTTCCTCCCCAATGTGAGAGCAAAATTACAACCCTTCATATCTCTATGCTTAGGAAATTATAGGCAATATGGCTTTGAGGGCAGTGTCTGTTTATACTTGAGCTGGTGTGTATTTTCTTGGCTCAGCTGAGGAGCATAAAGATGGCTAAAATATTTTGCACCAGCAGAGAAACTGCATCTAGGAAACTTTGACATCCATTTGGGGCCTTATTTTGATCTGTGCCTTTGGAGACTATATCTGTAACTGTCTTTTTCTTGCTAAAGCTACTTCTGTGTTTATATTTGAAGTTGCGGCTTTGGGGCTAAGTGTACAGTATTAACCAATGTTTGTATAGTCAAAGTTTTAGAGTACATTAGGTGGTGTTATCATTAGTTACATTATTATTAACACAAGGCTAATGACACAGTTTTCCAGCTTCCCTTTCTTATTAACCTCAATGGGAAAAGTCTTTACAACAGAAGAACTTTGTGTGTGTCTCATTTTAGCACTTTATGGTCATTTCAGTAGTTTCAGCTGTGAGAAACAATTATTCGATGAGCACAGTAGAGATCCCAAGAGACATATAAGACATTTTCCAGGATTCAATGGAGAGGCACACACTCCATGGGCTCCTACCAATCTCAAATGAATTTTGGGGGTTAGGTTAAGAAGCGATCCTGCATTATATGTTGAATTCTGGCATTCTGGGTTGAAGCAACCTTCTCACCAGGCTCCTCTTGCAGGCCTGGAGACTGACCTGGAGAAGAGGGAAGGCACCGGAGTCACCATGGATGGTGGAGGAGAGGGTTGCCTTACAGGGTGAATCCTCATGGTGCCTCATGAACTGTGATTATATTCATTGCACTTAAGATAGCCCTATGTGTAATTCCTTTGTGTGGGCTTCTTTGAATGAGACCGTGAGACACAGAGATCACCAGCATCCATCCTGGCCAGAAGGTCATCAGTAGCTGCTGCGCACGAGGCAGGCTGCTACTTCACAAGCGCAGTGGGACCAAAGAGTTTCAAAGACTGAGCAGTAGTAAAGGTCAGCATCTCTTTCACATTTCCTATAAGATCCGCAACCCAGTCATTTTCATCTGCACCATTTGACAACTGCTGAGAGATTGGAATTGACACAAGTTCTTGCCTGTATCATTTTTCATTCAACTGAATCTTCAGAAGGCATATTTTTCTTTTTAAGTTTTGGCCTTTGTTGTAGGGCATGAATCATACCGCCAGTTTTTAATCTTTTTCAAAAATTTCTTTAGAAGCAGGTCGGGAAAGGAGTTCAGCTGAAAAAAAAGAGGTATCAAACAATAATTAGAGAGACTGACTGTGAGAGCAAGCAGAGGTGATAAATCCAAGGCCACGTCTGGATCTACCCCAGGCAAACCGAGCATGCAATGTGACACATACTCTCAGAGACCGTGTTACTGCATGGGTTGAAAATAATGCTGTTGTAGGAACTTTGCACGAGGGCTCACTCAGCTGGCCACCTCGGTCCATGGCTCCACTGAGGTATATGGGATTGTTCATCAACTTCCCCTTCAAAGCGGATTGGATTATTCAGACGCTGGATGTTACATATGGGAAAGTTGTGTGCCTCAGGCTAACTCATTGAAAAAGAAGTTGCAGAGGTCAAAGCTGTGGAAAGCTTGAAATAATATTTGACACGCAAGCTGGAAATACAGATGCTGAAAAATGGGACCAGCTGCTGCTCAAATCCAGTCTACCTTGCTGAAGTTCTTAAGAAATGTCAAATAAATTACAAAAACCAAGGTTGACCCTATCAGGAAAGTGTTGTGGAAAAGCAAAGGAATGAAGGAGTTTCTGAGCCCCACTCAGAAACCAACCAGGAGGTGCAATTTTTTTTCACTTCCGAAGTGCTGACCACAGGCACGTCTTCCAGTGGCTTCCCAGCCCTCGCCCGGGGGGTCCGATGGCTTGTGCATGCCCCCGTCCCCGTGCCCTTACACAGAGCGGCCCCTGCAGCCGCTGTCCTGAACCCAGGCTGGTGTGGGGGAGTGGAGCTGCCGAGACGCGCGCTGGGAGAGAGACACATTGGTGCATCGGCCAGGTGGCTGGAAACGGAGACTCCCACCAGATCAGTGCTGAGCAATGAAGCGTTAATACTCAGAGGGTAACATAGATTACTGCAGATTTCTGAATGAGTTCGCCCACCATCAAAGAAGTCACGCAGATAGCAATTTGATTCAATTGTCAGGCTCTTAAGAAAATATCTGTGTTCCTATATCTGAGAACTTACATTTTCAAAACCTATTTTGTAGCTTTGTTTTTTCTGTCTTACCTTTTTGTTTTTTCAGTCTCATGAATTGGGTCTACACTGAGCCCCTTGCAAGCAAGCCATCTGTCAGATCTTCTTTTATATCTGCTGTAGCAGGCTTTAAAAAATAAACTAAATGCCTAATAATCAGTGCTAGCATTCCAAGACATTTCTAATTATGTTCTTTCAAAATTATATTGTTTGGAAATGTCATCTATAATTAAAATTTGCTAATAACTTAAAATTCATTCATTTGCTGCCTCTTCCTACTGTATTAATGTTAATAAAAATAAAACAGAATATCTCTTTCTCTGTGTTCTTCAAGTCATTCATGTTACTGGAAATTAATACTGGAAAATATTCTCTTAGCTGGCTATATTATGTAAGAAAATCCCTGAAAAAATTATACTAACATGCCTTGTTGATAAGCATACAATAAGCACCTGCTGAAATATCTTGGAATTAACTAAATTTATGAATATCTATGCAATTAATTTCCTTTTGCATTTATCTTCCTTAGGGTTTACTGAACATGTTCAGTTAGCTAGTGTTTCTGTCAATAACCTATAACTGGTGAATCAGACTATAAACTGAGCTATTTCAGCTACATTGTTTTAGTAATCTGCCTAGCCATTCCATTTTATTACTGCAATAGTCCTAACATTATATTTGTTTAAGTGCTGTGATTTTCTTCACCTGAGAAGATGATCTTGCACTGGAAGATTGTGCTTTGTAGTATGACATCGCTTAATCCCCAACTTCAGAATGAAAGTTAAAGAGGTGCTAAGCAAGCCTGAAAAATACTGTGTCTGGCTGCTGCAGCTGTATAGCTGGAATAAAGGGGAGGTGGAGAGCTTGGAGAATAAGTGATTAAGCGGAAGACTATCGAGCAAGGTGTTTGCAGTCCATTAAAGAAAACAATTATCTACTCAAGGCACCTGTGGGATTGCATGAGGAAACATCTGCAAGTGGTGAGATGTCCAGACACAGTCTGTATAAATATAAATATAAATATAAATATAAATATAAATATAAATATAAATATAAATATAAATATAAATATAAATATAAATAAATGTAAATGTAAGTATGTATGTACTACATGTATATACATGTATGTATATAAAACATATGCATATAAATATATGTGTATGTATATAAAATATGCACATACAGATGTACAGACATATATACATACATAGAGGGAAAGGAACAGGGTATTGCTTATAACTAGAAGTTGAATATGTGCTTGTCCTGCAAATAAGGCAATTACCCAGTTAAAATAGTGCAGGACTGAAAGACTCCTCTCTGAAATGCTGAGCTTTAGCTTCATGCAGGCTCTAGTATGTGGGGAGTCGATCGTGTAGATGAAGTGTCCCTGGCCTGGGCTGCCAGGCAGATAGACCCTGCCATCTGCTGCCTGGTCTCGGGCAGGGAGTTATGCTTGCTCCTGCCCTGGTGTCCAATTTGGCTGTCTGGAAGAGCGAGGATCCTTGTAGGAGCTTAGAAACGGACTCTGGAGCAGCCACATGGGGATGTACCCTGCCATGCCAAAAGAGGGCTGGGACAGCCTAGGGCCCAGGCACCCATCAATCCCCAGGGAGCTGACAGTGACCAAGGGACCAAATGGGCTGTGGGCAGTGTGAGGTAGATCTTGGAAAAAACATCCAACAAGTTGTAATTGTTATGATAATGACCCTAAACAATAATTTATGAAACCTGTAGATATTCCTTCCTAATGATCTTTTTTTCTTCTACTGTGTTTCTTAAATGCATATGTGAAACACAATTTACTTGGAGTGTACACTCCTTCCAGAGCCGGGCTCCAGCAGATATGAAGCTCTTCTGTTTTCCAGTCCTCTCATTATACGCATCAGGTTCAAATAAGTTTGCTTCTTTCATTTTCTTGGATTCTAAAGAAAGGATGAAATCATGAAAGACAAAATAGCAAATCAAAAAAAGTCTTCCATATATCTAGCACAGCAAGCAATAATTTTTTTTTTTTTTCTTTAAGAAAGTCAGATAGCAGTTCTGGCTACTTAGCCTGGGTGCATTGAGTTATCAACAACAGTTTATTGCTATTTACACAACCCGACAGAAATTAAAGTGAGCAATATGCTCTCTTTAGCTTGAGAAAACTTAAGATTTGTCTTGCAGGAGGCCAGGGTACTCACAGCTCAAAATGAAACGTGTGGCAAAACCTCCATCCAGGTTCCTTCAACAATGTTCTGTGAAGGGGTGTAAACTGCTGTATGCTTTTGAAAAGAAGTTTATGATTGCATTTCCTATCTTAATGCTATTTGGACACATATATATTAACGTCAGGCAGCACCGTGCTTTGTTGTGTCGATTACAAATTAAATGAACTCAGAATCAATACAGCTGAAACTGAATGGACCCATGACAGGTGGCTCTGGTTTAAAATGAGAAATCTATTGAAAATATCGAAATTTAAAACACCAGAAAAAAAAATCACAGTCTTGAGTAAAGAAGGATTTTGTTTGGGATTTTTTTTCCTCAATGAAAGGGACAAGCAAGAATACGATGCCTGAGTGCTGAGGTCAATAACTTCTTTCTTTCTTTCCAATTTTTTAGGTATAAAGCTATAGTAAGGCCGATGGAGATCCAAGCATCCCATGCACTGATGAAGATTTGTGTGAGAGCTGCTATAATCTGGATTGTATCTATGTTGCTTGCCATCCCTGAAGCAGTGTTTTCAGATCTGCACCCTTTCCATGACAAAGGGACTAATAAAACCTTCGTCAGCTGTGCTCCTTACCCACATTCTGATGGGCTGCATCCCAAAATTCACTCGATGGCATCATTTCTGATCTTTTATATCATTCCCCTATCTGTCATTTCAGTATATTATTATTTCATTGCTAAGAATTTGATCCGGAGCGCTTACAACATCCCCGTGGAAGGAAACGTGCATGTGAGGAAACAGGTAGAGACTTGACTTTCTTCAAAAATCCACATTCCCCATGAATCTGGGAGTCAAGTGTGTGCATACAGGGGAATTTACACTGGGACAGACTGTGCTACTTTTAATAGATTAGGTGGGCTAAAAGAATTAAAATGGTTGACACAAGCCATGGCACAGCGCTGAGCAGTTAAAACATCTTCTCCTGTTTCTAAGTTCAGAGACTTTGGCAGGGTGGTTACCATGGCAAACACAGCAGGAGACCCATGCCAAAGCCTGGGAAGGTATTGACTAGGATGCAGGGAAAGAGGCAGAGCTGGGGACGGTGTTTGGAAATTGAAGCTGAGGGGTGATGCCGCAGAAAATCAAAACTTCTCAAAGTTGCTTTGTCAGAGAGAGGACCTTGGGCAAAGCCTTGCTCCGCGAAGCAGTCCCTCTTCACACAGAGGGAAAAGCTGGCTCTGTAGTTCAGTCCTCCGGACTGGAAAGCAAATGGGACACAGCAATGGGGGAGTGGAGGTGAAGGAAACCCCTTCTGCAAGGACCCCTCAGGGCCAGGAGCACCGGTTGATCAGGGAGGTGCACAGCTGCGCTGAGAGAGCGGCGATGCCTCCTGTGCTCACCGTGACTCCAGTTCTCATCTGCTGGTGCTGTGCCATGTTGATAAAGCAGCACAGGTTAGAGAGGGACTGGGGGAGTGAAGAGCAGAGGATGATGGTGATGGGCACAGGGTCCTCAAGAAGGAGGACAGAGCAGGACAGTGTGGGGTCCTCATAGATGCATTGAAGTTACGTGTCTTGTGGATAGTGTGATCTTTGCAGTGTGAAGCCTCAAGAGAAAAGGAGAGTCCTGGCTTCTTCCCTTAAGCCCTTTGGTCATTATAATTGTTATTCTAAAAATGCCTCTTTTTCTAGGGTCTCTAGAGGGGAGCGGTGTTTGACAGAACAACCTGTCCACCTGTTATTGTAAGCCAGAAGAGTCAATCTTCTGGTCCAATAGCTGGTAGCCTCAGGTTTCACCTTAAGACAGTTTTTGATTTATACAAGCAGGCTATTTGCTCTGAATAATTAAGTCTTTTAAGCTTCCCTTCATACTCTAAATGCAGGGTTACTTCTGTTACTGTCACTCATGAGTGAGGTTTTTTCACAAAACTCCACAAATTGTCCCATCACAGAGCTCACGGTTGGGCTGGCTCAGCTGGGACCCCTGTATTTCAAGTGAGTTCCGTGCTCTAGTTTAAAATGTGTGGCTGAAAATGTGCAAGTCCTGAATCAAGTGAGGGGATTTAGTTAGGATTTTGGCAACCTAACTCCAGGCTTTCTACTGGAGACTCTTTCCTCTTGACTGCTCCTGCTCTAAGCAACTGGAGAGAAAAAGAGTCATCTCCAGGGGGAAGTCCAAATCTTGCATGAGCAACTGGGGATTTCAGATCAGTACTTAAATCTGAACGCATCTGAGCCTTAGGTTGTCCAAATAAGAAAGCAACAGCAGGGTAACTTGTTTCTAAACAACGTATTTACCGTGACATATTTACCCTGTTTACCTTGCCCCTTCCTTTCAACTGAGGTGTGCTTCAACCTAAACTAAACTGACACAAGCCGTTCTTCAACTGAACAAATGTCCATATAATAGCACCCAGCTGACATCTCCACCTTGGGCTGACCTAACACAATCATCTCACGTAGCCTTCAGGTGCTAAGGTGAAACGGTAGCACCAGAAAGCTGTGTTTTCTGCCCGTTAAATGATGTGCAATCCCTGAAATCCTTATCCTTTTCCCCTTCTGAATGTGGTAAATCTTCCTCCCCTGCGGGCCATTTTTCTGCTGATTCGATGACTGTTTTGATAAGTGACAATAAAGTGAGTAGTAAAAGCAGCCCTTTCCCCCTTTCATTTTGGGGAGAGGGCTCTAAAGAAAGCAAATGGCCAGGCTGCAGCCTAGCATCATCAGTCCATCATTCCCGTCCTGCAGTGCATTCAGGAGCTATAGGTCTCCGTCTGAGATAACTGGTATCGATTTCTTTATTGCATTGCTTCCTTTCTTTATAGTGCAGATGTGGCCTCAATAGCCCTATATCAAATTAAGGATACGTTTAAAAAGAATATATGGTTTAGCCAAGGAGAGCCCTTTCTCAAAGGATTTAATTTTCAGCCCGCTCTTTGGAGACATTATCATCTGGTACATGTCAATCCTTCCGAAGCTCAATGGCTGATTTTCAGTTGGTGCCATTAAAGGGGCACAAAATAAAGTCAAAATGGGCTTGTCAGGTCTCTCTTGCCTACTCCCTGCTTCCAGCTACCCTGAGGAAAGATCAGCCTGTGTGAGCTGCTGAGTTTCTGATGTACCCGTGCAGCTGGGAAGGGGAGTGAGGATGGGGAAGTGTCCCGGGAGCCTGTCCAGGCACCGTGCCTGCACCAGGGCAGGAACAAGGGCAGTGGGGCTGGGGGCAGTTTCAGGCCATTTGGATCCTACTCACGTACAGGGAGCGAGCTGCAACAAATTCCCTAGGAGTGCCTGGGAAAAGTCACAGGGATGACCAGAGAACAGAACATTATGAAGCCCTGAAATGTCAGTGGCGTTGCACTTTCCGTGCCTGCAAACTTCTGGCTGCGCAACCTCTCCCAGGGAGCAGTGTATTTCAGCAGGTCTTTCTGGGCAACTCTGTCCTCTCTTTTTGGGTGACTTCCATCGTGGCTCTTGTCTTCATTAGGAAGAAAGATGTGATTTTCAGTGGCATTGTTATCTTAGTGTGCAGCATTGGTGGACAAAAGACAAGGTACGATTTACCTCAGCTCCCCTCAGTTGTGCAATACCTTTGGGTTGACTCCAAGCCTGTACACGTAAGTAAAACAAAAGCGTGGCTTGTCTGCATGAAGGTTATTCTGCGTGCTAGCTGACATTGTAAAAGCACCTTTCCCTGACAAAGCTCAAATTATGCCAAGAGAGGTGGTCATCCATCTATTCACCACCTACATCTACCTTCTCCTTGTGGCCCAACGTCTTTCAGTTGAAGGGTCCACCTCGCCACTGCTTCGGTGTTTCTCCAAGTAGAGAATTCCCTCTCTCGGTTTCTCCGGCTGCTTTGGCCTCTGAGTGCTGCACTTGGTCTCTAAGGGCCCTGAGCTGTTGGCAGCACTTTTGTGTACATATACCACATGGCCCCAAGGCAGAAAGTCCTGCATCTGGGCTCTGTGAAATATCCCAGACCCCTACCCTGTAATTAGTAATAATAATAGTAATAATAATAATTTCATATATATAAATTACATAAGAACACATATATTATATGGGGATAAGTAATGCGGGTGTCTGCACTTCTGTTGCCTGAGCTGGGATATTACAAAGTGACAAGCCATCGGGGTTTTATCCCTAAACGGGAAAGGAAAGACTACTTCCTTATGTAATAGTTTTTCAGAATTCTTTGTTTTTAGGGGAAGGAGACTGAGGAGAGATAAGGAGGGTTCTTGACTCTGTGTTCACCCACTGTCCCGGTTGCCTTGCTCTGGCCGTGCCGCCTACCACACGCTAGCCCCAAAGCTGCAGCACCGGCAAAAATAGTTAGCTAGTGGTGCGAGCTAGGAATAGCTGCTAATCTGCATTTCTCTTTCTTTTTCCAGATTGAATCCCGCAAGCGCCTGGCCAGGACAGTACTGGTCTTTGTGTGCCTCTTTGCCTTCTGCTGGCTTCCCACTCACATCATCTATTTATACCGGTCCTACCACTACTCAGAGGTGGACACCTCAGTGCTGCATTTCATTGCCAGCATCTGCGCTCGGATCCTGGCATTCACTAACTCTTGTGTCAACCCGTTTGCTCTCTACTTGCTCAGCAAGAGCTTTCGGAAACAGTTCAACAACCAGCTGTTCTGCTGCAGAGCTCGCCTCCTCATCCGGTCCCAGAGCATGGCCAGGAGCACCACACGAATGACCTCCCTGAAGAGCACCAACCATTCGCTGGCCACCTTCAGCCTTATTAATGGCAACCACGTCTGCCATGAAGGCTATGTCTAAAGGGCACAGTCAGGGACCACCACATCACGTATCTAGCGTGGCTGCTTGGTTTTGCTGTGTGGGGATGGTGAGTAGCACACTCACACAGTCTGATGCGCTCAGAGAACTCATAGGAGCTTGAAGCATCCAACGTTTCATCCTGGACTGAGATGTCACTGGAGCCGCAGATCATTGAGCACCAGCCCACAGGAGCTCCCTGGGAAGCGTTGCGTCGCTTCAAGACCTGCTGCTTTTAATGAGAGCAAAGTGAGCATCTTAAGATCAAATCTAGTTTGGCTCTGCAGGTTCTTCATCACTTTCTGCTCAATCCCGAACTCAGACAGACTTACAGCAGTGACACAGACCATACCAGGTGCACAAAATTTGTCAGAACAGTTGTGTCCAGCAGTTCATGGTATAATATATTTTGACACCAAAATAAATCCATTTGAATAAGGTAAATACTTTTACAAAGGAGTTCAGTGTAGGTCATTTACAGACTTTTCAAGTATTTATTAATGTTCTGAGTACAGTATTAATTCATGGTATAAAAGATAACAAGAGTTTACTGGGGCATGTCGGTGGCCCCATCTGAAATGCACAGTATCTTGCACCACATCAATGTGAAAGCAGTAACGTGAATAAATGTGAGTTGGAATATGTTTACAGTTTTAAATGTGTGAGCTTTTGCCATGTTGTGGAGGAGACAGCAGGGCAGTTTCCAAGCATTACTGTTTTGCTCTTCCTGTCTTCAGGGTGTGAGATAGTGAATGTTTCATCGCCTAAGGAGTACTACAAAATTTTAGTTGTGTTTGGCGAAGGGCAGGCAATTAACGGAAAATGAAGCACAGCTATTTTTCATGCAGTAGTGCTTTGTAAGACACCTTAGTTTTTCAGTAAAAGCTACCATCAATGCAAGGTCTGATCTCCAACCCACAGGTTTTTTCCTTCTATCTTCGCAGAAATCTGTGGAGACAGTGTGTCAAAACTGGCTAACAGACTGGAGAATCAGGTCTTCTGTAATGTTCACTCCAGAGCAGTTCCTGTGTCAGGTATCAGGTATTCTGGAAACAGGAGCACAGTGTCCAGCAGATAACAAACTCTTGAATTGCGTGGGCTATAGGACAGGCAATGAAACTACTCACCCGATAAAGAACGCTGCTGCAAAATGAGGCCATAAACCAATCACTGTAACAGAATATTGAGTTTTTAATGGCCCTCATCCTCTTTGATGATGATCCTTGTCCTTACCACGGTGAAAGAAAAATGAAAGCTGGTAAAACTTTGTGTTGGCCTTGCTCTGTGAATGTAGAAAAAGTCATGTGTGCAGTGTAAAAACACTCAGCCCTGCATCTGCGGCTGCCCAGGAATGCTGGTGGGAGCTACTGTCTCCAGGGACTGCAAAAGGGCTGCGATGCCAAAGGCAGAGCTCTGGAAACTCTTAACTGGTTTTGCCTTTGAGAGCGGTGCCCTCTGGGTGAGGTTCAACACGCAGGTACATGAGCTCAGGATGTGGCCACACCACCGCGCTGAAGTGCTGCTAAGGGCAGTCCTGCCCTGTCCCCCCACCATCCCTGGGCACCACCACCTGTGTCACCTCCTCCTGCAGGCGTGAGTGCCCCCACTCCCCAGTCAGCCTGGAAACTAACGTGATGGGGTTATTTTGCAGCTGAGTCAATTCTCTTGCTTAGCTGACTGTGTAGCTATGGCGTTAATTTTAGTTTACTGGGCTGTCTGAGGTCCTCATTTACTAAAATTTTCATCCAGATAGTTCTTTCTCTGATCTTTAACATGAAGCCACATACAGTACCAGAAGCCCAGTCTGCGACCATTTCAGAGCATTTGGGCAAGTTTCGAGCTGTTCATGGCATTTCAAAATGAGAAAAAATTATCTGGCTGAGATATTTCTACTAAAGATTTCCTTCAGTCTTGTAAGAACTTAATCAAAGGCAAGCAGGAATTGCACACTTCAACAGCAGCCACACCATCTGTGCTACATGATGTGTCCTCCTGTTCGGTAACGAACACCAGATTACTGTTGCTCTAAAAGAGGCTCCAATGGTTTCTGAATTTTTGTTTCTGAGGGAAAGGAGAAAGCACAGCTATGAGGTGACAAAATCATAAATATGGGGAAAAGAGCATTGCTGTAGCTCCCTCAGGGCTAAGCTGAATACAGACCCTGCCTCCCTGAGAAACATGCTGGTTTGATCACAGGAGAATTATGAAGATACGTCACCGTGGAATTAAATAAGTGCTATTGATTTTACCCTTTTCTTCCTAAGAGAGCTAACGACTCCTCTGCGGACAGAAGAGATGGTTTTGGCTCTGATCTGGAAAGTGCTTTCCAGAAATGCAACTGCAGGTGTCCATATGTGTCGCAGCCTCACCATTGCTTAATTTGCTCAGTATTCCTTTTGTCATTGTTTTCTTGGAGCCGATAGGCAAAAATTTAGGGGGAGTTCCATGCAAATTGCAATCCTTTCATCAGAATCTAAGATACTTACAACTTCTTTTAATTTTTAGCAAATTAGACCAAGCCTTTTCAAATGAGATGCAAACTTTTCTTAACATTCTTCATTTTGTTCAGATCCCTGCCCTCCCATTTAATATCTTTAAGAAAATTAAGTGGTTCTGTGAAAAAAAAAAAAAAATCCATTGAAAGAAGGTTCCTTGCAAAAAGTGTTTTGGAATGTATTTCACAAACTTGCACTCATTTTTAAATACCATAGAAAAAGCGAATCTGAGATTGGAATTGTTTCTATTTCATCCTTGTATTAAAATAATGAAAAAATTCAATGCAGCAGTCGAGGTCAGGGAAGGAAGATTCGAGAAAGTTTTCTGAAATAACCCAGCATGTAATTGAAATAGTTGTAGCCGTAATTGGTTTTTTGTTTCTCGCTCCTTGTCCCATTACCTTGGTTTTCAAAAACACGATGTACTTTACACTGCTGCAGCAGCCTAATCCCTTATCTAGAGCTATCTCGGTGTTTGCTGGAACAGCCGCGGCGCTGATTCTTTCAACCTGGAGCGTTGTCTGCAGCCTTTCGTGTGTTTGATAAATTTTCAAAGTCCCCAAGATAAAACCCCTGCCCTGGCAGGTGACTCCAGAGCCACGGGCTGGGGTACTGCCCAGTCCTGGGAAGCTTTGCGGTCCTTGATGGGGAGAGCCCCCGGCTGTGACCCTGGGGTGGCTCTGCGCCCTGGTTCCCGGCTCAACTCTTTCCACCAGCACCGGTGGCGTCTCAGACCACGTTGTTTGGGAAACACTATGTTTCAGGGCTCCGAAAGACAGTGTCCCTGAAATGCCTGCCTCCTGGGAGGCTGAGGAATTTTCCCTTTGTGGTCCACACGGACACCTCCAAAACTGGAAACGCGTGAAATTCTCCTTGAACCAGATAGCCCTTTAGGTTTGGTCTGCTCTGTCCTGTCCAACGCGTGGCAGCTGTATCATGTTCAACCAGCTGCAGGCTGGGGGTGGGGGAAAAGCGGTCTCTGGGTCAGGATGCTGTATGTTACACACCGGGGGAGTATTGCTATTTACTACAGTGCAGCTATGCTTTCGTCCCAGGTCAGAAGTACTACAAGTCAGAGGGTTATTAAAAATGTGTAACTGCCATTAGATGAATTGGTGTGAAATACAAATATTTAACAGGAACATATTGAGTAATGTCCAGGACAAAATATTGTTCTTCATTAGGAATTTGTATTTTCTGGGGATTCCTGAATTCCCTTTGCTCCCGTAGTGGGAGCAAAGTAGTGGGAGATGAAGATGCTGAGTAAATCACAGATTTCAGCTCTTCTTGCTTTAGTTTAGTATTATTCAGTGCAGTTTGGCTCTAAAATGATTTCTCGCAAGTTTGGAAAATCACTGCAGAGAATCAAAAGCTATAGAAACTTTCTAATATTGATACCAGGTAAAGGATTCAGAGTTCTTCAGCTCTGCCTACAAGGGGTATTTGTATTGCAGTGTTTCCAAATACTGCCTTTTAGGAAATGTTTAAATATGAAAAATCAAAGGTGTGTGATTCTGCTGCATGGCAACAATAGTTGTAAGCAAGAAAAAGTGTCACATGGTTGAAAGGAAGGGTTATATTATTGAACACAAATATTTATTTATGGAAATGTTTGTTGAACACAAATATTTATTTTATTGAAAAAAAAACCACAAAATAATATATAAGGTAATGAATTTTTCTTTGTTTTAAACACACAAAAAAATAATTCAAAGAGCCTCTATTTACCTAACAAGAAAACAGGAAATCTGTTATTGATACGTGTAATCCTGATTCTCCCAATTGGCTTGATTTATATGGAATGAATGTTATAGTTAAAAAACAGAAAGATTACAGTTTTATGCATGGTTTGCCAGAAATAATATGTCTTCTTGCTCATTTTTCTGACAAAATACAATATTATTTTATACAGCAGAAAACCATCTGTGTGTATTCAGTTGGGGAAAAAAAATCAACAACCACTGTCTTTCAGCCTTCTTTAAAGGCAAGAAGTTCGGTGCTGCTTATCTGAGCAGCAAGCAATTCCCCTGAATGTTAACTGCATGGCTCATTGTTAGCGCTCGGCACCATGATGATAACAGAGCAGCTCATCCTCTCCATCCTGGGAAAACACAGCAGGTGATGGGCCTGTATCATTCACGATAAATCATTAGAGATTTCTTATATTGCCCTTTCCAAGAGGAAGAAGGCAGCAGTTCAAGGAGACAAGGAAATAGCGAGATGGCATTATTCAAAACTGAAAGTGTTCTGCACCTTTACTGAACTATTTGTACTATCCTTACTCCATTTTAATTTATTTTGTTGTTTTTGTGTCACCATCTTTATACACGCTACTATCTTTTAAACCTGAAAAACGTGCATGTGAAGAGAGAGCCGATTTGGGTCTTCTGTAAATTGATATTTATTTAGGAACAGAAAAGTTGCTGCCAGGCTGTAAAATGTATTTTAGCTGGGGTAGCTACAGACACCCCTCACAAGAGAATTCAGCCAGCCTGCAGCAGGGTCTCCGAAAAGGATGGTGAGCCTGATGAGCTCCTCCTGCTGGAGCCCTCCCTTGCACAGGGCATTTCTCACGCGTGGGCTATGAGCTCACATGCACACACCACAGCCAGGCTGCTCCCCTAAAAGCCAGCAGCCCGGCACCAGCTGCGTACCCACACATCTCTTCTGGGAAGACCACCTTTGTCCCTAACCCCTCTCTCTTCCCAAAAGAGCTGGCAGGGTTTTACCCCTGCCATCCTGCCTGCAGCTGGGGCTGTAAGCAGCTGGGCGGGAGAAGAGCTGGCATATGCGGGAGGTGGGCACAGCATCCTGCGGGACCCCTGGAAGGGGAGGCACTACACATCTCCAAATCACGCTTCAGGCACCCCAAGTGTTGTTAACTTGGGTCCACGTTACAGATCTCCTGTAACTTATTTCTTCTCTGTGATAGTTTGCCTAGGAAGCCTGAAGTTTAATTGCACAGGCCACCTTGAAAGGCTCAGCAGTATCAAACTGGTGGAGCTGGATGTGGATTCACACTTGATCCATGAGTCCTCACGCAGGTAGGGTGTCTGTGTAGGTCATGCCACAAAAGGGATGAAAGAGTCCCCTTTGGTCAGATTGCCCCCTTGGAAAGTCCATCACTGCTGGCCGGCTGGATGAGCATTTATGTGTCTGCCTTGCACTTCATAATAAGTGATCACTGCAATTGTAAAATCTTTTAAGAATAGAGACTGAATAGCACTCTGCTTAATGCTAAGATTATCAATGAAGACGATATCTAATTTTATATTAAAATCACATCCACAACTCATTTTAAAAGTGCCTAATTGCTTGTTTATGGAAATAGCTACTTCAGATTATTTCTGTGATTAGCTTGACGATTTTACCATAAGTGGATATGAATTAAAGAGAATTGATCACAGAATTCTTTTGAAATAAAGGATTTAATCTATCTTAATGTAAATCAATTACACTTAATGGTAAAATGGCTGCTTTATGCTGAACATCTCTTTGTAAGTGCTGCTCTGTGTTTTCAAGGCAAGTCAGTCCCTTAGGTCCATCCAGTATGTTGCTTTGGAGTGAATGGACCTTGACTTTGTGTCAGCACTTCCAGCTCCGGAGTCAGATGGAGTATTACTGTTGTTCGCACCACCATCTCCCTGCAGCTGCTTTTTAGTGGGTGGTGGACTTGACACCAGTCTCTGCACTGTGAGGCAGAAAAGGATGATTATAACACCTGCCCACTGAACAAGTCTTCTTGTCCAAAGGGTTCAAGGAATTTTGAAAAAAAAAAAAGTATATTTCTGTCTGTGTTTTATGACTGGCCTAAACCCAAGCCAAAGCAGGTAGAAATGGATGGCCTGCTGGCCCTGGAGGTCAGCAACAAAGTTGAGCATAGTCCTCAGGGGTGGGGTGCCTCTCTTCTACCTGTTGCTCTGAAAAATCAGGCACCCAACCTGAGCGAGCTGCCATCCATGGAGGTGGACTGGCACATCCAGTGCACATCATACCTCCTGTTTTGGACACCTCCCTTTGCATCAGACACAGAGCTCCATCTCTCACCACCCAGACCAACTCTAGATGACCAGCATAGGATAGATGCCTAACTTCTAAATGGCTGATGTCTGTCCAGCCAAGTCACACCACACCTCTGCCGAGTCTCAGCCCAGGATCCCTCACTGGCCTGCCCTGCCTCCATGCTGGCTAGCAGAAGGGCGCATGTGATATCCCGTTCTTCTATTCTTACTAACTGCTGCCTGCAGCCCTGTCACCACCACCTGATGCCACGTTAGGCAGTCTGTTAAGATGATTTAACAAGGGTAAAGGGGGTTTTACTCCTCATAAGTCACCTTACTGAGGCACATAGAAAACATCTTCAGATGGTGGCTCAGGTCTTTGCTCATTTGGCTGGCCCTCGGGGGCTGTGTAACTTCCCTGAGAGAGGGAACCTGCTGTGAATACACTCCTAATGGCCACAGTCACCCTTTGGGATGACTCTAGATACCTTGCTCAAGCTTTGTTAGAGCACAAATCTAACAGAGCCGTGGCGTGTCTCCCCTGTGCCATGTGGTTACTCGTGTAGCAGACTGAATAGGAGGAAAACTCAGAAGAAAAATGTCTTATTGCCATAGACTCATTCAGGAGATGACAATAGCAAATCCAGAAAACTTTCAGGACAAACTCATGCCTACAGTGCTTAAACTTTTGCTCTCTATGCCAGAGGTTGAAAGTGAAGAGCAAGAGCAATGGCTAGTCATGGCCCTTGGTCTGATACACACTAATATATCTGCCATGACAGGAGCAACCTGTAGAGACAACATAAGGAAATGTGGCGTTCTTTGGGAAAGTAAGTGTTGTGTTGCATTGCAGGGAAGAGGTAAGCTGTGCTGTACTATCTGAGGGACAGAGTCTCGGTTGAGAAAAAACTCAGATTTTACAACTGTGAAACACTTCCCTCCTTCAGCAGTTAGAAATGTCCAAGCAGAACCCATCTCATTTCCAAAGAGCAGAGCCCTGTGAAAGACAGGTGAGCACTAAACTCCAGAAGGGCATTTCCAGTTCAGTTGGTTGCTCCTGGAGGAAAAATCATTGTCCGCTTCTAATCGTTATGAATGTGCATTCAAGACCAGTTGCTGGCAGTCTAGAATGATCCAGGAATCGATTCAGGAAGCATGGCGATCCATTACCATAACATCTGGTTTAAAAATATCTTAAAGAAACCACACAGTATTTGTGATTTATAAAAATTATGACAGAGAGAAGCGGTTATATCATAGACTGGCTCTACCAGCCGCCCTGGCACTCTGAAGACAGCTGAAGACACAACCCACTTCATATCATTTTTTCAAGTGCTTAGGTGCAAAAGCTTAGCTATGAACTACAAGACTGTACATATTTCATAAAGTGTGTGTAAATTTAATATCTCCTATGAATATTACTTATTGCTTTGTAAAGTAATGTATGCATGCATTCAGCCACCTGTGTGGAATGCAAATGTCTTGAATTGCTGTGTGCAGAGGCAATGCAGATTATTTTACTTGAAACATGCTTTGCTTTCTCTGTTCCAGAGGCTGTGTAATCTGGTATGAAAACCACTGAAAAGTGATTTCCTTATCGAATGAAAATTTGCATAAGTGTTAATGTCTCAGCTCCCTTGAAATAGCATTTAGAAGGAAACAGAAGAAAAAAGTCAAAATGTGAAAGCATGTGTTCTCATTTGGATTGGCGGGTTTTTTGCCTTTTATATGTTTTCTAATTTTATACACCATGATTTTAAAAATGCTCACAAATGGCCTCCACAGAAATATGGACTCAAACTGAACACTCTATCAAAAAGTAAATATTGAATTACACAAAGCTTACTGCTAATAAAGCATGATAGACAAAATAAGAAGGCTTTTGCTGCTTTTTAGTTAGAAAAAAAGCAAAGGTGTCATAAGCATTTTTATTCACTTCTTCTGTGTCAATTTTCAAGTACCAGAAAGGGTTATCTTCCAGCAACCAAATAGGCAATGTCAGAGGCAGTGTCGCCAAAAAAAAACCCCAGAAATTCTCTTTTCCTGCTGAGAATCCTCATCCTAGAGCCAGTCTGCAACACTGGACTGACAACAGATGTGCAAAGACTTGGCAGAGGTTTTTCAAATTTCTAGCACTCCCATTTCTGCCGCCACTGATGGGCAGCAGCAACGGAGATGCAGATGCAGTACAAGGGGGCTGCAGATGGAGCAGGGGACAGAGGTGGCCACAGACAGAGCGAGCAATGAAAAGCTGCAGTCGGTGTCGCCTGTAAAAACAAAAGGCTCAGAGCAATTGTGCTAGAATAATTGCATGTGCCTAACAATTGTTGGCTGTGAAACTCAGCTGCATTAGGTTGATTAATTAAAGGAAAAACACAAAGGCATGTTATGGAAGCTCTCCTGTGCTACGTTGGCATCAGTGGTCTTTGTGTCTGGCTCACTGGAAAGAAACTGTGAGTTGCTTTAACATCCATACCACTTTGAACGTCTGTTACACAACAGTTTTGGCCCTCCAAGCATCAATTGCAGCTTGAAAAAGACGGCGCTCTTATTGAGCATTACTGTATTTGAGGTCATCAATCCATTCCACCAAGCCTTTTACATCTTTTCCATCCTCATTACAAACAACATTGCGAGCTGGACGCAGACATCAGGCGCGTAAGAGTGCTGCAGGAGGCAGAATGTCGTACTGACAGATGCTGTTTGTTTGAATCTGTCATACTTCAGTTTCTTCTGCTTGGCATTGTTTGATTCAGATTTATATTGCTGCTCACACTTTGTTCCATGTTTGACTTACTATTAATAATATTATTTAAAGCTTAAACAATATAGGTAACTGGCAAAGGACTGTATTGAAGGATTTCTCTTTACATGTTTGCTCTGTCCACCATTTAAAGCTTGAATTTCTTTTCCCATCCTGTTGGTTACAGTCCTGATATATATTAGTATACAAAACTGCTTCTTATATTGCATTTTCGTGCAAGTGATCAGTGTATTATAGTAATAAACACCACGAAATAAGCAGAATACTGCATTTGAGTAGGTATTTTCAGACAGTACGGGTGTCAAAACTCAGACCTTTCACTGTGAATTTGCTATTAAAAGGTATGGAGTCCAATATACTTCCATTCAATTTTTTGCTTTGGTCTTAATGTAGCACTTTTTGCGCATATTGGAAAGTCCCTGGTGCTCCTTGGAAAACCTGTAGCATGGAGAAAAGTGTTGCAAGACTTCTCATAGCACTGTACGTGTTGAAGTGCCCGGAGATTGCAAATTCTACATGTCTGCAGTCTGGTTTCGCTCTGCTCAGGCAGACAAGGCTAGTATGAATTGTGCTGGCACATCACCAATCTCATGAATTGTGCACATGAAAGATTAAAGAAATAACTAAGTATCTTTGCATAGCTTTTAAGACTGGGATTTTTAAAGAGATCTGAATGCCCACTGATATTTTCAAAAGTCCTGGAGTATGAGGAATTAGCTGAATAGCTTTAAAATTTAAATGGGGCATCTGATATTAATGCCAGATTGCATCTTCTAAAATGATACTGAATTGGCTATTAATTAACCTTAGGAAAGTTTTGTACCTCTGTATGGTAGCATGCATCATCAATTCTTGAACAGCTTCATCATGCAATATGTAGAAAAAATTGCCTTATGCTGCCTTATGTTACTTGCAGGTAGTAGAAATGTTCCAGAGCAGAACTACTGCCTCTCCCCACTTCTCTGTGCTTTTCTTTGCTTCTGCTGCGTGGTGTCTGATGTTAACATTGATTTAACAAGTCACACGTGTTTCCATACACGTGGGACATCCTGCAAACTCTCTACTGGGAAAACACATTTTTGCGATGTTTCCTGCAGACTTAGGGGTTTATTAAGATATTCATTGAGAAAACACTTCAGATCTCTACCTAGTAGCTCCTTAGATTATTGGGTTTTATTAAGTTTTCTGCCACAGGTTTAAAGGCCCTTACCAGGCAATGGAGAGAATGAAGCTTCTTTTCCTATGTTATATTTATATTAGGAGGATTAGCTGCACTCCCCTTCAGAGCTGGTCTAATGCGGCTAAGGATATTTTTCCTGGGAGTTACTCAAGGGTCCTTCAAGCCACTTAATCAATTCAGTTTAATTAATATGATTTAGAACTGATCCTTATGCTTTCCCCACACCCTTTTAATGTAAGGCACAGTCCTGCAAAGTATTGTGTAACCTCAATTGCCTGCTAGTCCTGCTGGAGCAGAGCATATTGGCTTTTGATTTAGGTAGATTATTATTTTCTTTATTATCAGTTTGAATTTATTAGTAGTAACTGTTCCTGAATCTGTTAAAACTCCAAGAGAGACTCCAGTAAACTTGGGACTGCAGCTTTTGTGTAAGAAGGGAACAGATCTGGCAAGAAGTTACTGTATAGTCACACAAACAGATCTTAGAAAGAACTATCAAATTCAAATTAAGGAAGAGGATCTACAAATACATTCTCTTGCGCTGAAAATGGAAATATAGCATATGGCGCTGGGGAAAACAAACAAATGTTTCCTGACAGAAAAATGTTCTCTCCCTGCTGTCTTGCCAGCCCAGGATAACTTATTGCAATGAAGTTCTCCAAAGCCTGCCCGATACATAGAACTTTTCCAGGAACATAAATGAGTTTATGCAGAAAGGACCAACTGAAACGTTGTTACAGCTGCGTTTTTGTGTGTCAGCAGTTGTGAAATTTGAGCTGAAACATTTCCGACATTGGAGATAAATTGTTCTCTGTGGAAAAGAAATGCCTCCTATTTGTTAAATCTAATCTCATTTAATGTAGCCCATTAACAAGCCCCTCTGAGTCCAAGGCTGTAGTGGCAGATCAGTCTTAAAAAGTCTCTCAAACCCTACCGATGCACCTAAGTCTTTTTTCAGGTCCTCGTAAGAGAGCACAAAGGCAACTCTATGAAAGCATAGGTTCACCTGCACAAACCTGTGTCACCCTGCTGCTCACACAGCAAGCCTTCTTTTACTGCAAAGAGCGGCAGCTGAACCAGCACTCACTAATGTTTTAAAACCCTATAATGTACCCTAATTAATTTAATGTGTTGTCTTCCCTTTGCTTTCTGTAGCAGGGCCTTGACGCTTTATGTAGAGTGTATGCGCACACGCAGGTATGGATCGCAAGCATCAAAATTGGTGAGCCACTGGTCAGTGACTGGGAGGGGAGATCGGGGGACCAGCTGGGTGTACAATCACACAGGTGACAGAAATTCCCTGTAAAACAGTCCTTTGGGCTCTTTCCAGCAGCACTGACTTTTTAGCAGATTTCTTCTAGATACCATGTGAAAATAAAGCTTAAAAAAAAAACTGTGAAGAAGGATGAGTGGAGTCTTCTCAAGCAACGCAAGATGTTTTTTGAGAAAAGCCAAGTTGCTGTGCCTGGGGAAATGGGCAGGGAGACAACTGAAAAAAGGTGATGGGGAAATACAAGAGGAAGGCTGAAGTTTTCAAAGTGACAGGCCAGCATTACTTTCAGTGAAAAAAACAGGGTTAACCTACGCTCTTTTTCAGACTCAAGACACCACGACACCTCTGAAAGCATCCCAGCCCCTGCCATTATCTCCAGCGTGGGCACTGCAGTGAGCTAGAGCTGTGCCTTACCTAGCCTTGCCTGGACCCTCTTCATTGAAAAGAGGGATTCAGGCTGATTTCACTCCTGCTAAGCATTTAAATCTTTTTCATGACATTATCTTAATGTACATAATTGTTATGCTGACTTCTTCTATGAGCACAGGATCGGATTCTCATCTGAACATAGCTGTTGGCACAGAATCACAGAATCAGAATTACAGAATGGTAAGGGTTGGAAGGGACCTCTGGAGATCATCTAGTCCAACCCCCCTGCCAGAGCAGGGTCACCTAGAGCAGGTTGCACAGGAACACGTCCAGGTGGGTTTGGAATGTCTCCAGAGATGGAGACTCCACCACCTCTCTGGGCAGCCTGTGCCAGTGCTCTGCCACCCTCAAAGGAAAGAAGTTCCTCCTCCTCTTTAGATGGAACTTCCTATGCTCATGTTTGTGCCTGTTACCTCTTGTCCTGTCGCTGGGCACCACTTAAAAGAGCCTGGCCCCATTCTCCTGACACCCATCCTTTAAGTATTTATAAGCATTGATAAGATCTCCTCTCAGTCATCTTTTTTCCAGACTGAAGAGACCCAAATCCTTCAACCTTTCTTCATAAGAGAGGTGTTCCAGTCCCCTCATCATCTTGGTAGGCCTTTGCTGCACCCTCTCCCGCAGTTCCCTGTCCTTCTCGAACCAGGGAGCCCAGAACTGGACACAGTGCTCCAGGTGCGGCCTCACCAAGGCAGAGTAGAGGGGGAGGATGACCTCCCTCGACCTGCTGGCCACACTCTTCTTGATGCACCCCAGGATGCCATTGGCCTTCTTGGCCACAAGGGCACATTGCTGGCTCATGGTCATCCTGTTGTCCACCAGGACTCCCAGGTCTCTTTGCACCGAGCTGCTCCCCAGCAGGTCAGCCCCCAACCTGTCCTGGTGCATGGGGTTATTCCTCGCCAGGTGCAGCACCCTACACCTGCCCTTGTTGCATTTCATAAGGTTTCTCTCTGCCCAGCTCTCCAGCCTGTCTAGGTCTCTCTGTGTGGTGGCACAGCCTTCCGGTGTGTCAGCCACCCCTCCCAAGCAGAATATGAAGGAAGTTAAAGTGGGTCTAAACATAATTTACAAACAAAAGCAAAGGCACGTGGCTAAAGACAAAAATATGATCCTTTGGTTTTAGGTTTTGCTTCTCACTGCAGTGAATTTTATGATTAAAATCAGTGCAGTATAGACAAAATGTAAATACTGGAAAAATACTGGTTCTGTGCTTCCATAGCCACTGTTATCACAAGAGCTACATCTCCACAGATATCAGAGAAGCCTTTGGCTTTATACCAACATGAAACAAAAAGCTAATGCTAACTTTCATTCTTCTAAATGATGAGTTGCAGGAAACCTTGACAGCTCCTTTGTAAAGCGGTCTTTTTGATTAAGCACTTACCAGTCTTGTCAGTCAATTTAAACGATAGCTCCAATGACAAACAAAGTTCATCTTCTCGGTGTGTGCTGCAATGATTATGAGATGGACACATGGCAGAGCACAGCACCACCTCTAACTCGCTTTGGGGATGGATGGTTCGTCAGCTTCAAGGATACCATGAGAACCCATTAGACTCTTCTAACAGAAAGATACAGGGAGTTAGGTGTTGTTTTGGATGGAATATAGCCTTCATTACCTTCCAAAGTGAAGAAACATGGGTCTGTCTTGAATATTGAGCATGTGAGCATGGGCCTTCTCCTGCATGTACCTGAATGGTCCTTGTCTACTGATGGTTGCTCTTGTGTTTTTCTGGCAGTGTTTGGAGCGCAGAGATGCAGCACTCTGCATCAGAAAATTTGTTTGTGTTTGGCACTCTCAAATCCTTTTACTTTCTAAGTTGGCTGTACAGGGTCTTGTCAGGACATTTTTCCACAAAAGGTAGAAGGCTGAAGTGGAAGCTAGTCACAATGGTGTGAACTTAGAGATGTAAAAAAAAAAAAGTTCTCAAAGTGTGATTTTTAACTGTTACTTGAGCCATGTACATGATGAGTCATTCCTGTCACGAGCATTTGTTAATGGTAAATTCTCACCTTAAAGGATATGTTCTTAGTCACAGATATTGGTAATGGACCATCTTGAGGCATCCTGTGGCAGGTCCCTTTTGTACCACTAAAGCCCATTCTAATCTTTGGTGTTGATGTCATCAAGGCTGAAGGTGTGGATCATAGGTTCAAACTTCTCAACAGTGCTTTGGCAAATACGTGTCTCTAATAGTGGTTAAAGGGCAGGGGGAGAGCGTTCATGCTTGATGGGGTACAGGTCTATCAGCTGTCACAAGCTTGTTACAAGTCAGTATCCCTATAGCCTTTTCTGGAATCTCATTCCAATATTGTATTTTGCACAAAGTTGAGATTTTTAGAACACTTTCATGTAACTGTGGTAATTGTTTTGTCTCACAATGCCTCTAGTCTGCTTACACTTGATGGTGGCATACCTGCCTTCTGGCAACTTGAGGTAGGCATGGATCCTAGCTGGCACTAGCACCTTCCAGAATTTTCCAAGGAAAGCTCCAAGACCTGATTCTGTCAGTGCCTAAAGAAATACCTAGGAGCCTTTCCACGGGGAGCTACAAATGCAGCAGCAGTCAGGTATGGACATCGTGGCTCCAGCCCTTGTACAAGCTCTTTGCCCAAGGGACCTGGCTGTAAACACGAGTTACCCTGTTCTTCTCTCCCTGGGGTCAGCAACCTCACACTTAAACCACGGAGACAGAGCATGCCTATGCTCTGTTGTACCAGAGCACTGCAAACTCGCGCTCCAGGTTACCTTCCGGTAACTTGCTTGCATGGCAGTTTTTGTAAGGAAAACACTAAACACCAGTTGCACTAAGAGATTCAAGGGCATTTTTCAGTGGGGACGTGCTCGCATTGAAGATTTATAGCACCCTGCATAAAATCATGACTTACTGCTTATGCCATGGAAATTTCAATTCCCATGATAATCCAGTCTTCTTCAAACCTTGTTAAGAGATGCCTTATTATACCTCTTGAAGTAGATCACAAAGCCTGAAATTCCCATTAGATTAATTAAGTAGTACTTTGAAGGAATGCTTCTAAGACACTTTCTGAGCGCCCAAGATGAGAAATAAATTTCATCATGACACTTGCTCTGGTACCACCTTCCAAAATGCCCAAGCCTTTCAGGCTAACCCATCACTCATGTGCCATGACTGAATGCTTATTTGATGCTCTGCATCTGTCCTTCCTGTCTTTGCAGAATCTTTTCTTGAATCTCTCTAGGCACAAATTCTATTACTTTTTCCAAATTGTCTTTCAGAACTTGTTAATCTTTTGTTTTCCTCAGTAGTTATGCAAATCTCTCTGCATTCCTGAAGGATTATTTTAGTGTTGTAGATGTCAGAAATTTTTATTTAAATATATTTTTAAATCTGCGCTTTAATAGTGAGTTATTATTATCGGCAGGAAATTAGGATATCATCCAGTAAAATATGCAGGAAACTAGGACGTGAGAAACAACAGTAAGCAAGAATCCTTCATATAACTGCAAGATAAATATTTGGGGTATTTACTGCATGTTATCTTGATTATTTGCCATATTGATATCTCTGGAGGCGCTGGAAAAAAGTGAGAGAAAAATCTGTTGTGCTATGGTTTTGTCTGCCAGATCTTGCTGTCATTCAAAGTGACCTGCAACAGATGGAGGGGCAAACTCAACTTCCCACTCTTGTGATGTGCCAAGCCACAAATAAATATTACTTTTGTCCCCCTAGTGGATGTTTGCATTTGTGGAATCAGAGGGATTGAAGCAGAGCTTGATACACAATTTCCTTTATCTGTACCAGCTGAACAGACGATGTAAAAGGATCTCCAGTGCTCTCTTGACCTGCAAGGAGAAATTTCCCACCCCCTAGAAGCTAGAAGAAAAAAAAAGTTCTTTTGTTTACTTTGCTTTTTATATTTTTCACTGCATCCCTTTGGACAGCCTATCAAGCATCCGGCATTACCTCTCTCTCTGTCTCGGAAAAGTTTCTGGGCCAAAAACCATCCAGTTTCCAATGTGTGGCACCAGCTGCTGTAGCTGTGGACGCCCTGCCCCAGCTCCCCCTCGGGTCAGCTGGCCTCATGGCCCCCTTCAAAGGGCGTTGCTTGTGACAGTTGGATCCGAAGGTTTTTGCACCTGCGTCTTGGTGACCCATGGTTTGTGCCTGATTCCTTGAGAAGTCTAGTAATAAGTTTTGCTTACACCACTCACTGCACACGGTGATGTGCAGTGAGTGGTGTTCGTAGAGCTAAGTCAGCCTTTCACAAAAATTTCATTACTCTGGTTCTCCAGGTCAAAAGACTCAGGAAATGAGACGCTTCGCGAGCTGTGACAGAAGGAGCACTGAATGGGCAGGAAATGAAAAGGGTTTCTTCCCCGCAGCCGTTCCTGCTGCACTGACTCAGGAGGAGCCGGCCGAGAAGGGACTCGAATTGTTCTGACGTCTCCATTAGCAGGGGGAGGCAGAATTCTCCACAGCAGTGCCTCACCCGGGAAACATGGCCAGAGCCCGCAGGGTCGGGTGGTTAAAGGGAGCAGAGTATGTCAGACTGCCACGGCCAGCAGGTACCTGCTGCTCCTCCTTGCTGCCCTGGGAATTTTTTCCTTCTCTCTTCTTCTGCAGGTGTGGTTACAAGGAAATACTACGGTGGTCTGCATGTGTTAAGCATTTGGTGATCCATATGCAAGTTGTACCACAGTTGTGCATACTTTACTTTGAATAGAAATGATGCTCAGTCTTGTGTCCATTTGAAAGATATATAAAGCTTCTATGTAACATTTTGGTTGTCTGATTATTCCCTGTTTATAGATGATCTCTCAGCCAATTAAATTATGACAGATGTAGAATTAATATATTCTAGAGACTGGAGACAGGGCTTTGCATGCCGTTGACTGCAGGTGAGAGAAGGGGAGAGAGCAAACTTGACAACACTCAGAGCAGGACCACATAGTTTTATGTAAGGAGCTGTAAATTATCGGGAGCTAGAGGTGAACGGTGCTGAGTATTCGTGAGACTGGGGCATGGGGAAGTGTCAAGGGGTAAAGTCCTACCAAAGCAGTTTGCTGGCTGCAAATAATGGGTTATCTCAGTGATAGGGTTTAAGAGTGGTAAATTAAGCTTCCTCACTTCCATTTTGCCTATGTAGCATTTACCCCACTCTCTCTAAATAGGCAATAACACTAAATAAACTATTTTAGCTCCTTCTTTATTTCACTTTTACAAGGTAGGCCCCACAAGTTTCATAGTATTGCTGGGGCAGTCCAACGCATCTGCAGTGGGGCAAAAATTTGTAATAGACATTGTTCATGCAATAATCATGTTACAAGTCACATATTAACTATCATGAGTAAAGATTTTTGACTGCTGTTCTCTGCCACAGTGCCCAGCTCAACTGAGAAGTCTAGAAAACAGGATAAACTTCAGAGGGTTGCATGAAGGGCTGGCTCTGAGTAACTTCTCATCTGTCATAGGCATGAGCCAGTGCTGCCTCGGGTGACGAAACACACAGATTTTGCTAGGCTCCTTTCTGAACTGATCTTTTCCATATCCAGCAGTAAATGCCCCCTTGTGATTTACTCCTTGGATGGCTTCACTCAGTGAAGGGTTTCTGTATGATCCACGCTTCGTCCCACTCCACTTTACAACACCATCTCACTGCTCTCCTGGAAAAGAGAGAGATGGCTGTGTGCTGAGGAACAGGGCTTATCTCACCGCACCAAACATGAGGGATGCCAGTCCCCTCCCTGAATCCCTTTTGGAGCCTCACGCTGGCTCAGGTTCATCAGGGAAGAGTGATCCATCCACTATGAGTGCCTTCAGCAAATTTCTTACCCCAAGGAAACACCACACATTAACTTAGCTGTCTTCCTTTTTCTTTTCCAGCGAAGCTACCACTCAGTTTAATACTTTCCTTCCTGATATGAGCACAACTATATCTGTGCTGTGGAGAGGGATCCATACTCCATCTTCCCTGAGTGGCACAAGTGCTGAATATGAAGATTTTGGTGGGTAAATAATGATGATAGACAAAGTGGATTCCCAGAGTTTCACAGAGGGAGTTAGACAAAGCTCAGGCTTGACACAGTGCGGTGTCCATGGCAGAGCTCCATCAGTAGCAAGCAGACCTTGGATACCACGCAGTGATCCTCATTGTCTCCAGTAGCCACCGTTCCCTTTGTATCCCCAGGAGGGAGCAGCCCACTGTTGCGTCCTGGTTTCCCCTGTGTGTATGCAGGCACCAGTAATAGCTGGAGAGCAGTGATGGGGAGAGGGTGCAGAACAGTGCTGCTTCTTGTACCCTGATTCCTGGCTCCAATGCGACCTTTTCTCCTGCATCCTCTAATGGGGTGGGGGAAGTCCTGCAGGCAAGCATCATTATAAACGTACAGTCATTCCTGATCTGTTAAAAACCACAGACCAAGGAGAGAGAGGAGAAACAAAACTGTGAATATCATCCTCATCCAGCTGTCCCAAGGAGAGTGAGAAATTAATGCTTTTGTGGCTAAGTACTCCCGCTGAGTACTCTTCTCTAGGCTGGGAGGGTCTCAGAAGCCTAATGAAGCCTCTAACTTCTTGATGCTTCAACTGGGACTGTATACTGCCATGGCATCGTGCCTGGGAAAATGCCTAATTGCTGAAGCCCAGCCTCAAATGCTGATGAAAAGAAAGGAACTGCATACACGTATGTCTCAAAGCAGACATTAAAACTGAGATATGGTTGACAGTACACTAGGCCCCCTGATTAAATACAAAGCTGTTGTATACAATGCAAGAGGCTTGCAAGAGGGAAAAGCTGCTGCCTATGAATTAGCTGTTTAAAAGGCCATCAGCAGGTCCTTTCTGAAAAGTTCTTTATTATGCAGCCCATTCCTGTATTTGTGAGAAAGGGCAGTGATGGGGATGGAGAAATTCTCATCTGTGCTATGGAGCTAGCAGAGTAAACAAAAGGCACGATGTGAAAACACAACCGATTCTGCAACACTTGTTTGAAAATTCTATGGGAAGGCATGACTTAGCGACTTCTCATTCTGTAACATTACAGGTGGAGAGTATAGGATGAAAATGAAAAATATACCTCTGTGTCAGATAATGAGAAGCCTGAGTACAATATGGCACAAAGGACCGGTAGCACCTATTGAGTGGTAAACGAGATCTTGCCCTGATACAGAGCGGAGCAGATTATTATGCAAAAGTAGCATCAATGCAATAGTCAAAGAAGTTAAAGGCAGAATCTTTAGAAACATTCAATGATATCCTCTGCAGATATTCTGCCATCTGCTTCCCCAGAGAACCGCTAACGGCAAAAACCAAATCACAGGGAAAGACAGAGAGACCGTCCGCTCCTCACCTATTAAGAAAATACTTTTTTTGTCATTGCATGTCCTTAAATCATTAAGTTAACAGACTTTGCACTTTGTAGCTCTTTGAAAGGATCCATCCTGGAACTCATGTTATCCCACATGTTCATAAGTCATCTGGAAAAATGAAGTAATGAAATTTCCTGATGATACTCTATTATTTAAGGCAATAAAATGGAATTCAACTGTGAAGAGTTGCAGATGGCTCACAATACTGATTGATTGGGCAAAAAAATGGCAGATGAGATGCTGATAAATACAAAGTACTGCACATGGATAAAAACATTCTTAACCATTCATAACAGCAAAGGGCTCTAAATTAGCTATCAGCACGCAGGAAAAAAGATCTTCGAGTTACTGTTGACAATTCCATTAAAATCTCAATACCACACTCAGAATCCATCAAAAGGTAAATAAAACAATAAGAATTCTTAAGAAAGGAACAGAGAACAAACAGAATAATAATCCTCTGCTACTGTGTGCATGTAAAGTGTGCTTGTGTCGTGAATGTTATGTGCTGTTCTGTCTCTTTCTTTGTCCAAGAGGACAGAAGTAGAAAATACAGAGAGAAAGGCAAAAGCAGTCAAAGGTATGGGGTAACTTTTATATGAGGAAAGGTTAAAGAGCTCAGATTGTTTTCATCTTTGAAAAAAAAAAGGCTCAGAGAGGAGTCTGTGTACATTTGTGTGTACACAGTCATGAATGGCATGTAGGAGTGAATAGGAACCCACATTCACTATTTCTCACAACCAAATGTGTAAAGGTCAACTGATTAAATTCTCAGGTAGCATGTTTAAAACTTTAAAGGAGGTGGTGGTGGGAGTTGTAAAGTGAATAATTTATCCATGGATTAATCAACACATGATCTTGTGGTTGCCTGAAGTTTAGATTAATTTAGAAACTGATTAGATTAGTTAGTGGAGAGAAAGCTATCCAAGACTATGAAGCACTCTTGGTATTATCACTGGCTCAGGAAATATCTCTTCAGACATGCACTATTTTTATACCACTTCACTAAACCTCTTTTACTCAGAGACAGGACACTGGATTAGCTGAGACTCTTGCTGAAGACACTGTCCCAGCATGTCCTGTGGCTTTAGTCCGTTGTTCCCAGGGTAGCTCTCTCTTGTGGGATCCTGCAGGCCTAGACCAGATTTTCCAAAGCATCCGAGGGAGCAGAGGTGCAAAGTTCAGGCCATTGTGACAAAAGCAAGTGCCAGCAACCTCTCAGGGTCTGGATGCCTCTCTGTGGGACAAGGGCAAAACTGGAGACAAGTACCTTCCCTGAGGAACACAAGAAGAAAAGACCCAAGTGTCATACAAGGCATGAGATAGCAGAAGAGATATTTCATTCAGATTAAAAATCTTCTCACTTACAAGAGTCATGGTCAAGGAACAGACCCATACAGGTGCTCCTCAAAAAACAACATCTCCGTGTTACATCATTATTTGAAAGCTGCTTGGCACATTAATGGGATGTATTCCCCCTCTTTCCTGGATCACCTTCTCTGAACTTTCTGAAAGCAGACACTTCATGGGGAGCCAGCCTTTTCTCACCTGGACTCTGAGGCAAAGACCCCACAACAGAAAGGGGACCCTCACTGGGTACGCTCCCCTCAGACAGCATTTAGTCCTACAAAAAGCTGGAGGGGTCTCTCTTCTCCTGTGAGAGACTCAAAATCAATTTAAAGAGCTGCCTGTTGAACTACTGACTCGCTATAACACAGGACAACTCACTCAGAAGAAAAAATACCAAAGAAATTAGTATACTTAGATATGGCTCAAAGGCCTATTGTTGGCATCCACAATAGATGTTTCAATACAAAGTCTTAGTCTTCTTGGTCCAAGTTCTCCACAAAAGTTGACTCTGGAGATGATCAAAGACCTCTTCAGAAAGACCGTGTTTGTGTGTTGCTCTATCCACAAGGAAGACTCTTACTGATTTCAGACCAAAGGGATGAAATCCACAGATTCTTCTGAGGGTGAAAGACAACACTAAGGATCATGGCCCAAAACTATTACTGGAGCCATTTATTTCAAAGAGTCTGACCAGTGTGCACAGACAAAAGCTCTCTTTCATATGGTGATGCCAGGCATTTCAGACCAGGATGAAGGTCATAAAATCATAGGTTTTGTCTATTTTTATAATTCAAACAACATCAGAGAGTGTTTCCAGGTAGCAGGTATTAAACCAGTGATGTGAGCAGCCACAAAGGCAACCTGGTTAGAAGGGGAAAATTACCGAACTGAAGGAAATGTCTGCTGAAATATATTGACAGAGAAAATGCCTGCCAGCTTGGGAGCTGTGAGCCTGGGAACCAGGCCTGGGAACCAGAAACATCCTTGAAAAGTGCAGCTGGCCTCTTTGATGTACACCCAGGGTATCTAGAAACAAGACACATCCTGAGATATCCCTGAAAAGTGCAAAACCAAGGGAATTTAATGGCAACTTATCATCCGAAAAGTTGGAGAAGAGTCTGGAAAAATAAAAAATGCTCTGAAAAAACAGAAAACATCATCATCATCTGTTGTCTGTTACATGTGAAAAATCAAAATTTGCAGCATCTATTGGCTGCCTGAAGTGATGACGTCTACACCCTCTTATGTCTCTACAAAGTGAAAAGGACATAATTTTTATCCAAAATGGAGCCCCTCTCTCTGAGAGCAAGGTATGCTGCTTTTTCTTAAATAAGTTGAATTCTCCACATGAACTTTCTGCAAGACCTTGGACTCTCACCAGGGACCCGGATGACTGACTCCAGGCTCTGTGATATGGATCATCTTTGAAGGGAGACTCTCTCTGTTACCTTATTCATCACCCTTTGGGACCACTTTTGGGGTCAGTGTAGTTTGCCCTCCCACCTCTGGGATGGTTTGGCACCTTCTGAAATCATCTAGGTCACTTGACACTGTTTTTATACATCTGTGTAAGTAATCTGTCATAAGTATATCTGGTGCTACATTGTTGATAAGCTTGCTTCACTAATGATAAGTTTGTAGTAACCTATAATACTGTATTCACCTACTTAGTTGCTGTTATTGGTTGTTGGCTACTGGTTGCTATAATATTGCTATTGGTTGATAATGATATTATTGATTGCTGATCGTAGTTTGTAATAGCTTGAAATATATACATACACTTTATTAATAATACATATAATTGCTAGTGGTGATTTTCTGTGGTGTTTGTGGTGGTCTATGATAAAGTAGAGAAATTTAGAGGATAAAGCCTCTGTGTCCTTGTGTATTACAGAATCCTGCAAACCCACAGTCATGATCTCTATATACCCACAGGCTGAGTAACGCTATAGGTCATGACAACCAGTCGCTGGCCCAGTTTGGCCTAGGACTCTCTGGGAGAGCTGCAGGGCATACCTGACGAGTTAGCACAGGCCAAGGAGCTAATTTTAGAAGGTGAAAGAGTTCAACAGTATGGATGCACTCATGTTGCTCTTCTTTTGACACTCCCCAGTTGGCCTCCATCTTCACTGAACCACACTGCCCAAAACTGGATAAGATATTCACACTCAGGCCTTACTGATACATTAGGTGTTTTGCCAGCTCCATGTGTGTTTATATATCATAGTATGATGTTTGCCTTTTTCATAACAGTACAACATGTTGTGTTCTGCTCGTGATCCATTACAATCCTGCAGATCCTTCTCTGAAAACAGCAACCTGACTACTTGTTAAAAATACTGTGCCCATGCAGTTGAGTGTTCATCTCTTAGAGCATTCTCTTGAAGTTGTTCTTGGTTTTCATGCCCTTTCTCTTCTTTGTCAAGATAACTTTGGACTCCAAACCAGTTTTCCAACTCAGCTTTATGTCATCTGTAAGTGTATGAGGGGGATCACTGATGCAATCACTGAGAGAATCAGAGCAGAAAGACCTCTGGAAGAGCCCTTGCTGCCTCTTTATATTTTGCCATGGAATAAATTCTGAGTATAGATACAGAACATGTTTTGTGGACACCATCTAGTGATTTCATCCAGACTGTATTTCTTTTGCTGGTTTATAAGAATGTCATGTAAGATCAAATCAAAAGAGTTCCCAAAGTGAAGTTCTATAGATTAGTTCCACATCTGCTTTTCTGCTGCAGAGGAAAATTAGATTATTTTTATACAATTTGCTCCTTACAAATCCCCACTGCCTCTTTAACTCTTTCTTTGTCTTTCAGGTACTTTCTAAATACTTCAGCATTTGATTCAAATAATTTCTTAAGCTCATTGGTGTGTAATTCTCCACATCTTCTTTTTTCATGTTTATTGGGAGAGTCACTACCATTGATCTGAAGAAATGAGATGGCTCCTTCTGAGAAGAGGATAGAAGCAAAATGGTTGTTATGGAAATCATATACAAGACCAGCTGATCAGGTCCAGTATAAATGATCAGAATGGTCACCATTCATGGTGGCCTCTTCCTCCAGTCTCCAGATCCATAATCTGACATGACAATTCTGAAACACATGCTCAGAAAAGGCATTCAGAAGCAATGCCTTTTTTCCGCTCTGCGTTTTAGCCAAGCTCCTGTCAAGTCTGATCTGTTGTGGGAGGTAGACTTAGCATGTCACTAGTGGAAGTCTGTGATGTGGATATGCATGCTGAGACAAATCATCACAGAGGACAGAAGGGGGAAGAAGGGAAATCAGAAGGGTGCAGAAGAGCAACTGTGCAAGGGATGACACAAGTTGTTGCCACCTATCCTGCTGAAAAGTGCCCACGGCCTTGGCTAGGCAGGGTCAGGCTGGGATGAGACACAACTCTGTTGTGACAGTCAGCTTGCTTTTCTGCTCCTTTCACAATTCACTGGCTGTGGGAGGAGAGGAAGCATTGAGTTAGTAGGGAACAAGGCAGGCAGTGACCTGGGCACATCAATATCTCAGCAGCAAAGTACTTCATACTGAGTAAAACACATTCCTGTTCCTGTACCACATACTTGCATGCCTCTGCCTCCAGCACATATACAGGGTTGTCACCCACTGTGGCAGCCTGTTGACACCTACTGATTGGGAGGAAATGAAGAAAAATTAGCTGTGACACAGACTGAAATATCAATCTCTGACTTTCTGACAGCCCTTCTCAGCTTTTAAGATGAGTATTGGCTAGGCAAAGAGGGACCACCTGCCAGCCTCCAAGCTCAGCACGCCTCTGGTCAAAGCCAGGGCCCTAAGAGAGAGAAGACAGCGCAGGAACCACACTGACCTATCTGAGTACGTCTGTGCTTGCAACTGTGGGGCTAAGGCCAGCTCTGATCATGGTCACAGCTCTCATGTTGTCCAACTCCAGCAAAAATGCCATGTGGGCTTCCCCCATAGGGTCACATCACTCCACCTCAGGTGTTCATTCAGCTTTCCAAGACTGGCCCAGAGGCCCTGCTCCCCAGTGCTCTCCCGCATCAACTGATATTCCAGTAACGTCACTCATTCGGGGTCTGTAAGATGACTCAGTCTGTGCAGATCCTCAGGGAACTGAGCCTCAAAGGGAAGGCTCTAGTGGGACATGCACTGTTACTGGCCAGGAACTTTCAAGTGGATTTGGGTGGGAATAAAGTCATGTTTCCCAACAGGACACCTAAATAGAATTTAATAGAATGTTAAAAACTCTTGGCTTATCAAAGGAAAGTTTTACTTAAAAATGGGAACAGCCAAGATGTTTGGGAATGCCCATAGCTCTTGCTTTGAAAAAAAGCAGATAAGCAGAGTTATTGAAAGGGTCCGAGCTCCCCAAAATAAATATTTGAGTGAAAGCAGGGTCTCTTCCCAGAAACTGTTCTATAATAATACATCTAAATAAACAAATATAAATAAATACTATTCATTAAAAATTCAATTACGGGATTTTCTTGGCAACTTTCAAATAGAATGTATCCAAAATTTTATCATTTCAATGCTCTGTACTTCATCTTAAGAAAGGAGAAAAGTTACTCTTCCATCTATCTTTGCCTACTTTGGGCAAAATATTTTTTATATTATTAAGCTATTTTTCCAAAATGCCTCAGTTCTTACACACAAATTGGGACCACCTTAGGCAGAACTGGGCAGAACAAAGTGCCTAATGATGGATGGGAGAGGATGACCTCCTATTTTCTCCATCCATGGCGCATTTTTTTCATAGCCCAGCCTGACATAAATTGCAGTTAAAGTACCAGAAAAGCTAATGTAAGGATTTGATTAAAAAAGAATTAAATTATAGAAATATAGTTAGTGTTGCTCAGCACAATTTTCCAGATAACAAAAACCTTGTCAAACAAATATGATTTCATTCTTCAATAAGATGACAGATGTAATGATTAAAGATAACTGCATTGACATAATAGACTTATACTGTGTAAAGGCATTTGATTTAGTAACTCACAGTATTCTGATTAAAAATGTAGAATTATAGGAGAAAAAAAAGCACAGGCTGGAGAGAAAGATAATTAGCTCGTTGACAGACTTCAAGCTTCTGTCAGCAGGGAGGTTGCTGAATGGAGATATATATCTTCCTCATGGATCTGCCCCAGATACTCAGCATCCTCATCAGCGATCTGCAAACAGATACACAGTCACTTCTGGCAAATCACAGGCATGACGGGGTTAGAACGGAGGTCAACAAACACTAAGGACCAGGGAAACAGAACATGTTGGTCATTCAGTAAATTCCCATATTAAGAAAAGTGCATTTGGGTATAGCTAAATGCAAGTTATATGACAAGGCAGGAGGAAAGACAGGCATTCCTGCTGAAGAGGGGCCTGTGCCTGGAAAACCAGGGTGTCTGAAACATGTGTTGGTCTTTCAGAGGAGAAGAAATCTCCATGGAAAACGCTTTGCCAGAAAGGGTGAACAAAAAAAGGGCATCCTGAAGAATGGACTGGGAGAGATCAACATTCAGTGTTAGTACCACAGCTCTAGGGAGCAAAATCTAACAAGAGCTGGAGAAAAGGGAGCTGGACCCAGACCATCCAACTGGGAAATCAAAGAAGAAGGACAACACTGGAAAGACTACTGAAGTGGCTGGAAAACCATGTCTTGGCTTTAGGGCGACACTGACACAAGAAGAGTGTACTTGGGCTGCTTCTGAGGCTGAGCTGTGCAGGTACCCAAATACCAAACCACCTGTACAGCCTGTAAACCGGTTAAAGACAACTCACACTGAGACCTTCTCTTACACTGGGACTTTGTATTATTTATTAGTGCTACAGATGTAATGGGTTCATACTATATGGAGCGAAAGCAAGACCCTAAATAGGAGCAGTAACCATTTATGCAACTGCCAGAGAAGTGTAACACAAATTCATTATTTTATCATTGAAAGTTATACTGTGCTTTTTAAATATGTGTCTGATTAGTAGTTCGTTCAATGTGGTCATCTTCCTAACACTTATCATGAACAATTTGTGAAGGTAGATGACTGAGGAAATGCTCTGGATGATGGCAAAGGTGTTTGGAAGCCAGGCGGCATTAACTGTCCAACTCTGCAAGCGGTGAGAAATTGCAGCGTTTACTGACTTCAGCGTATGGTTGGGCTTTCCAAAATTCAAGCCATAAGTTACTGAGCAATGAACCGAATCTGCCAAGACAAACAATTACATGCGTCTGAATTAATCACAGGGGCACAGGGTATTGTTAGCTGTGATTGATATAAGCTGAAATTGATGGGAAACAAAGCTTTAACTTTCTTTGTCAGTGGGAAGCATGATACACAGTGCAGAAGGAAACAGACGCAACATTACCCCTTTCATCCTCGTGGCCAGACCACCAGGCAGAGCAGCCTGGGTAGGTTCTTTGAAGTTAATGGCATTAATTGTGCTGACTGAAGATGCACCACTACAGGGGCGTGTTCCGAACACATGGGCGCTGTGGCCCTGGTCACCACCCCATGCACCTGTGAACTCACGTGAGGGTGGGGTGTGTCTCTGGGCTGCACCTTCTCAGAGTGGTCAACCTCCAGCTCCCAGGTGTGAACGTCTTCCTCCAAGGTTGTTTCCACAACCACATTGTGAGCAGCACCTCTCGCAAGAGCGTCAAACATGGAATGGCTGTGTTAACAAGTGACAGCACGTCTGAAGTGGGTGTGTTTATAGGGACATACAGAAGCCCACACAGGGACATGGGACGTGACAGCAAGGTTAGGTAGGAGCCAGCAAGCAAGTAAAATAATTCACTGGAGGATATATGAAGTTGTGTTTCCTATGAAAATCTCTGCTATATGCTTTCATTCCTTTTCCCTTCTGCCACTCTTACCTGCAAATCACAATTACTCTGTGTCACACATAATACATGCCACGGATTTTCTGATTCTGGTCTAAGAGGTACTTTTAATTTCACCGAAGAATCTGTTCTTTTTGGTAAGTAACAAATGCAAATGGACTTTTCCTTCATCTTTTAAATTGTGGGGTGTTTTTTTTTTTTCATGCCTTGCTTTGGTGTGGGTTCCTGCTTCTTGTTTTAAATTCTATACCAGGCAACATCCTGAAGTTTCAGATACTAAACTCCACACTGCAATCTCATGCATGATTTCCTGGGGCTGGGGAGGAAGGATCTGTGGAGTTAATACATTTGAATTAACTGGCCCTGCAGAGGCGAGATGTGGGATAGCTTCTTGGTTGGTATCAGGTGTCCAGTTTGCATTTGCTGATTGCATTAGAAATCAACACTCACCTGTAGTTAGGCAGAGCTTGCTTTCGTTGTGTAAAAAGTTATAATCAGAAGCTGAAAGAGGCATCCTGATTTCTACTGTTCATGAGCACTAACAAAAACGTGGAAATAGGAATGCCTTGGTTTATTGTTTTGTCTTCTGATGATTCTATAGATCATAATTTCAGCACAGTGTTTAAAAGAGTCTAAGAACATGTTTTGGAGGAGTTCTGAAGCTTCAGTGTTCACTAGTCTTTTGAGTGATATCTGCTATGTCTGTTTTTACATATTTATTTTTCTTAAGAAATGACCAACTGAAGTGTCTGATAGAGACTTAGAAAAACAAATCTCTGTATGAGAAGTTATTCAACATCCTATTTTGTCTTCTTTTTTTAATGCCTTCCCAAAAGTAAGCTTTCAAGTGCAGGTTTAGCCACATCAGTAATTGGGCCAAAAGTTATAAATACTTACTCTTCAGTGCCTTATGGTTACTAGAAGCCTCATTTTAACTATCCATGTTTTTGAAAAATGTTACTTTGAGTAATGCTGCCTTTAGTTCAATCCAAATGAAGTAATTTTAGCCATCTATTCCTGGTATTTCTTTGCTGCAGCATGCTTAGTTTTTGGGTGTAAAATATCTTCAGGAATGGCAAGTTTCGTTGCATGTGAATATAGAGTTAAAAAGCTTCTTCTTTAGCATATCTGACAGGCAAAACGCTAAGAAGTTATCATGTCCATTAATTTTCCCGAAGATCATCAATAAATGAACTTTTCTAAATAGCCATTTCTGAAAAATTTAGTGTATTTTTGTGGTAGTTGGATAGCAAATGATTTGTGACCGCATGAATACATCTGCAAATCTCATCTCATTCCTGATTTGACAAGTTTGCGTCTTCCTTTGTTGGCTGTTAGAAGTAAAGGCATCCCTTATTACAAAAGCAGGAATGAAGATTAGCCTTCTAAAATTAAAGAACATTGTCAGAATATTGTGTGCACAATAAAAAAGTGGACACTTTTTTGACTATATTGCAGTGTAAACAATATGGACGTCTTAATTTCCTGTGCAAAATAATTTGAAGAAAGTGATGACAATTATGGGGTCTGGGAGAACCCATTCCAAAGTTACGGTGAAAATAGCAGACAGGTGCAGAAGAAACAAAATTGTGTTGACAGAAGAAAAGCAATTCATCCAGTAGTTCTCTAGAGGTGCATTAGAAGTCAGACTGGTTTTCAGTGTTATCCCCAGCAGTTCTTAACAAATCAGAAAAAAAGAAAAAGAAAGGAAAAGACCACAAAAGGGTATACGTACAGCACCTGAGACTTGCCTGAGAAACATTGACAGAGATAATATATGTACGGCATGAGCTGCCCTCAGGTTTGCATCCTATATCCAGCAAAAATGCAGCTTTGAATCCAAATGCACTGAGTCCCGAAGAACAGTTAGTCATCCACCTTTAGGTACACTGTATCCTAGAAATGCAAGAGCAGGCCATTAAGAATGATGATGAAACAGGCAGGCAGAGTGTGAGACTATTATTCCTCTCTACTGGCCCTGCAAATTTGTTCTGTGTATTTTTTGTTGAATCAATTCCCTCAAAATCCCACTGGAGCCCTCACGACAAAATAACAGTAATCTATTTTTTTCCCTGGTGTCATCCTCATAGAGTTATTTAACTACTTTGAGAGAAAAAAAGGAGCTTGAAAATATCAGTAAGAGTTTGGAAGTGGCTAGAGTACGTGGTATAAAATTTCACAACAACATGTTGGACTTTCAATTGAATACGTTTATCTTTCCCTTCCTTTCCAAGGACAGTAAAGGCAGATGAGTGGGTTAGAGTCCTGAAGAAAACTCTGTTCAGCTGGATTCACTATAACAATCCAGGCTTCCTCCAGGGGTGATTAAATGTGCCAAACTGGAAAGTAACTTTTATATTTGTTATTTGCTGATTTACTTCAAATCTTACTGTCTGCCATTATGGCATACAGCATATTGCAACTGGAGTCCCTAAGTGATAGATGCTTGATAAATATTTTGCAGTCTTCAGCCCAAGATTGCAGTCTTCCAAGAATACAGCTCTGAGCACAGAACCACAGAAACAGAGTTCAACCTCTCCACCATAAATCCTGATCTAACAAAATGCTCTTGTTAATAAGATAAACTGGCAAGATTTAATCAATTTCTGTACGTGCCTTTGTTCTCCCTTTAGAAAACGTGTTTAGAGTCTAAATGAGTTTCTGTCTTTCAATCTTCCCCAAGAGATGCATGGAAAACAAGGCTGACATGCCATAGGACTGTCAAAATTGTACCCCTTCTCCTCTGAACACCTGCAGGACACTGAGTATTCATCTATTCCCAATGTTTACGCACCCTCTAAGCTGCACTGTACCTGAATATGGAAAGTATCAAGCCTTAACAAAGTCTTGAATCTTCAGCAGTTTCACTTATCATGGTGTCTGATGGTCTTCAGCTGGTTTTAGTAAGCATAATCTCTCCAGATTTCCAGGGAAAGGACACTCCTTTGCTGTGTTTAAGATCTGTCAGAAACTTTGGCCAGATCTTGCACCTTGACTAGCCATGTGAGATGATTGCTGTATGTCTTTGACTTTGAGACAGTATGACAACACAAAATGCCATACACGCTGCATGGTATCTGTAACCTGTTAAACAAATCTAGTTTGCCCTCCTTTTCGTGCGTTTCATCATGCTGGGAAGTACAGGCATCCAGTGGGCTGCAGTGGGTGCTCTGTTCCAGGGGTCCCTTGGAAAGGCTGAGTTACCAAACGGTGGATTTCTTCTGCTGAAAGAGTCACTACCACATTCATGTGAACTGGGACATGGCATTTAATTGGCTGGTTCAGAGGGATGGCGATAGCCCAGAAGCGACACTTTCCAGGCCAGCATAGGAGGATCATGTTGCAGTGCTCTCTGAATATTATCCAAGAAATCAAGCTCTTTCATTGCTCATAAGCTACAACAGTAAAATGGAAAATGAGCAAAGATGGTTTGAAGACTAGTAAAGCTTGGGGGAGCCAGCTTCATTCTGCTGTCTGAAATGCAGTCCAGTTGGGAACAAAGGAAGAAGCAATACTACATAGTAAAGCAAAAGCTGCATTTCAGTATACCACTTATGCAAACAAAGCCTGACGTCTTCAGCTGTGTCTTCAAGAAAGGGCCAGTAGCTCCAGAATAAGTAACTTTGGTGAATCCAGTATCCAGGACAGGAATACAGCAAGGCACAGACAACCCAGCAATTTCTGGATATGGGCAACAACTTTTGGGTACAGAAAGCTGAGAAAGCAAGTGAAAAGGAGACACTGCAAGAACTGCAAATATTTGTCTTGGCTTAACCCCATCCATTGACTAAGCACCACACAGCCACTCGCTCACTCCCCCCGGTGGGATGGGGGAGAGAATCGGGAGAGTAAAAGTGGAAAAACTTGTGGGTTGAGACAAAGGCAATTTAACAGGTAGAGCAAAAGCCATGCACATAAGCAAAGCAAAACAAGGAATTCACTCACTGCTTCCCATGGACAGGCAGGTCTTCAGCCATCTCCAGGAAAGCCAGGCTCCATCATGAGTAAAGGTTACTTGGGAAGACAAACACCATCACTCCGAACGTCCCACACTTCCTTCTTCTTCCCCCAGCTTTATATACTGAGCATGACATCATATGGCATGGAACATCCCTTTGGTCAGTTGGGGTCAGTGTCCCAGCTGTGTCCCCTCCCAACTTCTTGTGCACCCCCAGCCTCCTCACTGGTGGGGTGGTGCGAGGAGCAGAAAAGGCCTTGAGGCTGTGTTACTTTAGTACTTTAAGTTACTTTAAGTTTACTTAAAGTAACTTTAAGTTACTTTAAGTACTTACCTTACTGCTCAGCCATAACTGAAACATCCCTGTATTATCAACACTGTTTCCGTCACAAATCTAAGACATGGCCCCATACAAGCTACTATGAAGAAAATTACCTCAGCCAAACTCTACCCCAGCACACAGCAGAAAGGGACTGAGATCAGAACAGGGAGGTGAAGAGCAACTAAGGGGAGGGTGACTATGAGATGACAGAGTCCACATTCCTTAAGAAAGGAAGAAGGAAAAAAGCAAATTAAAACCAACTGGCTTCAAAAAGTCAGCCTTCCAGAAAATCACCTGGGATCCAAATCTGGAAGGGAAAAGGGAGTTAAGAGGAGCTAGAGTGTCCTCAAAGAAAGAAATCACACGTATGTGTTCTGTGGTGCAGCTGACTAACCAGACACTGGGCAGAGTCAATGAGGATCTAAGGAACGAAAAACTAATAATCTCTTCTTCTTGGAGAAGACAGCAGCAAGTATATCAGATCTCTCTGGTTAGCGAGGAATTGGATCCATAAATTAAGGGTTTAGGTAGCCATTTCGAAAGCCATTTACATGGTAGATGTGTGGTCCAATATGCTTCTGGACACTTCTCAAGAAGCCAGGTATCCAGGGATATCTTCCCGTCTGAATTGGAGACTGAAGTCAGATGGGGTTCAGATACCATAGTATGGCAGGAACTGATGGCCTGTCCCCATACAGAAGTAATTGGGAGGTAGGTTTTGCTTCACTGCTTATTTCTAGGGAAGTTCAGTGTGAATACCCTCTAAGTTGGCATCTAATCGGTTGTCAACTCAGAAAAAAAAGCCTGTACAAGTCAAGCAAAAGAAAGATCTTCGGAAGCCTCTTGCAGGTCCTGTCCTATCTCAGCTTCCATACTACTCTCTTCCTTTCATCATGCATTTCTTCCCAGCACATTCCTTCCCTCTTCTTTCATCTTCTAACACCTTTTCAGGACCTCTGTGACCAATTTTAAATCTTCCATACCTTTCATTATCCTCCCCTTTCTGCCAAATGACTGACATGGCAGAAGTGTTAGCTTTTACTTGGGAGTCATGATTTAGCAGCTCTCCTTTTAAACTGCAGATCTAAAAAGACTGGCTTGATCATCCTAATCCACTGAATAAAGAATAGATAGAAATAATAGCAGCAGTTTCTTCTGACCATTGAAATGCCCCTTCCTTAGCAAGTTTTCAATTACCAAAAAAACCCAAAACTGAAAACGAACAACCAACAACAAAAATATATTTTAAAGGTTAGAAAGAGTAAAGACTACCATGACCTGAAGGCGTCAAACAGTGGGTGCAATGCCACCTATGTGGTAGTCACTGGGAGTTTTGTTATTGTCTTTCGCAACCTCCTTAGGCTTTTAAAGTGTTCCATACATCACAATGGATATTAACATGTACACAAGATTGATTTATCCTGCATTTTTATCCTGTAAAAAATCTTTTTCCCCCTAATTTTATTACAGACATTGTAGTCATGGAGTAGAATTAAACTTAGATCACTTAGGAAATTTTTGCATCTATTTCTGGATTCTGGGAAAATATATTGAAAATATATATTAGAAGTTATATCAGCATGACTAGAACATAACTAGAAAGGAGCACCTATCTTCCACACAAGGCAGAAGAGGTTAGCAGTTTTCAATGAGAAGTTTAATTGTCTCCAGCCCCCCATATCTTCCCTCTAAGTATTTCATTTTATAGTATTCTTGCAGCAAATATGAAAGCATTACTGTTTTCAAAACTGCAGAAACCGAGACCCAGAGCCTGTAATAAAGAAGCCTCAGTTCAAAAATAAAAGTTAACTGAGACTGAAATATGTATCACATTCCTGTGGAAACAGATAGTTGGGTCACGGGGAGGACCAGGTGATGGGAAAAGCTATTGAGTAAGTGGAATCAGCAAACAAAAGGTGAAGGTACTTGTGCAGGGATGGGTACTGGGTGGATTAGGGTCAACCCCAAGCTAGAAGATGGCTACAGAAGGACTGGACCATGATGCCGTAATGGGTTTCAAAAACACAATTGTCAGGAAGTGAGAGGGAGCACCCAAACCCACGAGGCATGGTATCCCAAAGGGGGATGTTTGAATGAGGCCAAGCAGCCGGTCAGACTTGCTACAGGAATTGAATTCCCATAGCTGATGGCAGGTGCAGAAAAGGAGATAAGAAACCCAGCAAACAGACAAGTGTGAAAGAACTGGCCTGACAGAAGAAGCAGTGAAAGGACCAGCAGGCGTACGGGCTGGAAGAAACGATTAGTTAATTACGTTAGAAAAGGGAAGTAAAAGTCTAAGCCTTAAATGTATTACTTTTTCTGTCTGGTTTCTTCAGACATTGCCTTTCTACTCCTCTGTGCATGTCTATAGCACCCTGAAGCTATCTACAGCTTATAGGCTCATTTCTGCTATCACACAGTTGCTCCTGTTTCCTTAAGGAATGATCTCCCTTCAGCACCCTTTCTGATTAAAGGCTGGGGACTTCTTGTAACAAGAAAAAGTCTATTACTATTAATCACAACTTCTCCACACAGGCAAATAATGCTTTGCAAATGTCAAACACTGTATTAAACAGCCGTGTTAAAACCTCTAGGCAAAGAAATATTCACACAGGACAGATAGTGCAGATGCAGACTGCAGCATTTATAAACTTCGCAACCACCTACACAAGCCCAAAAGCATTTCTGCCAATTATTTGAGCAATAATTTCCAAAGGTATTGACCAATATCCTTGCCTCATTTTCTTTTGGGAACACCTCATAAAATTCTCTGTTTCTGAGATGTGGCAGGAACTGGGGTTTTTTATTACCATTGTCTCCAGTAATTTCCCCTTTCTCCAATCTTCCATAACTCCCACGAAGACCGTGATGACAATGCTACTTTTTCTCGGCAGAACATGAGTCTCCCACACCATGGGGTGGTGAGGGTTGACACCCAGAGCCTCAGTTAGTCCATACGCGCTCTTCTTAAAACTATCAAAACCCGAAAATATGGCCTCAGCGAACTTCAGTCTCTCATTGCACGGCCCTGAAGGTGCCTATGGACCTACACACATTTTACCATAGTCTCACTGTTGTGTTTCTGTGCTTGTCCCCGACCGTGCTTGTCCCTGCACCCTAGAGACAGCACTCGGAGGTGTCTCACCCTGGCGCCTGGCCAGGACACAGGGCCGTGACATTCCTCCCCTGAAAGCCTTCCCTGGGTAGCTAGGACACACCAGCCTGATCCTTCCCACAGAAAAGTCAATTGTAGCTGCCATTTGCTTTTCTTTCTGGCCACAGCTGAAGTGCAGGGGTATGCTGTTTCATCCCCGGGTTGTTCACTTACCTAGGTAATAGCCCAGTGATAGCACCAGTAGCCAGGCAAAGGGAGGCCAATGCATTATCTCCTCCTCCACCTAATGCTGTATGTCTTTGTGAAAGCCTTTTAGACAGCAATTGAAGTGGTTTGTGATGGTGCACAATAAGGTTATTTTTGCAAAGCATTGCATGCTTAATGAACAGCAAAGGATCAGGTGACAATTTATTAAAAACTTCCATGAGGCGATGGGTATACTCTCAGATTGCACAAAACAAAACTCCAACCAGAAAAACAAACCAGAGCTGCCAAAGGGCTTCCTTAAGGGGTGTGAGTTATAGCACTGACACTTCTTTGTAGTTTAAGCAGCACAAATTGTGATGCAGGTGCAAAAAACAATGTCTAATCCTTGCTCACCTGGAGATCAAGCATAGTTAAGCAACAGCTGCCTGTTCCATCTTTGAAAAGATACCTCTGAGGCCACTGAAGAGCAACAATTCTGAAGGATATTTTTGCTTCTCATGTTTAGACTGTAAACTGTGCCCAGTATCAGCTCAGTGGAAATGATTGCCACTATGCCTGACCTTAGAGAATGATTCAGCTCCAAATGGCAGACTCCTGAGGGGTCACTGCAGGAATCAAAGCTGCCTAATTCATGATTAATCTCAATTACTCTGTTTCTTATTTCCCACTCCCTGTTTTGTTTTGTTTTAAATAATGAAAAGGTCAGTAGATTCCTGTTTCTTGTCTTTCCCTACTCTGCATCTCTTTTTTTGCCAGTATCTCCCTGCTCATCTTGCCAAATGTGATTTAGCAAGATTATCATAGAAAGACAAAGAGGAAAACTCTCATCTTGGAAATCACTGGGCATTTTTCTCTTTTCAACTACTTTCTCTTTTTAAAGTACTGGGAACTGACACTAGTTGTGAGATTCATCTCACCAGAGGTAGGCTTTTACATTATAGATACCCGCATTGAAGTTGTCACCCTGGGCTCCCTCTATGGTCAATGAAGTGAAAGAGGTATCTCTACAGAGTGATTCATTTCTGTCCAAAAAACAACGAATCCAGCCCAGAAACGCCTGTTTCTTCCTAGTAGCAAGTGAGGGAGCCTAGGATTACTCACTCATATGTCATTCCAGTTTTCATCTGGTGTAACTCCAGCAGCAAGATGAATCTAAGCCTAGATATTAACTCAAATTTTCTAGATAGACAGAATAATCCAGACTTACTATCCCACCCTTTTCTCTATGCCGTCCTTGCCTACGATCTGTGTCACGTGCCAGGCGTGCTCTGGACCCTGGCCTTTCTCCAAGGCAAGGAGTGGAGTCCCTGGGCACACCCGAAGCTTTTAGCTGGGCCCAGCCTCTCACCTTTGCTGTCCACATAGGTCAACATTGGCAGGGCTGAGCGTGCCACAGCACTATCCTACACAATCTATCCAGAATTCCGTTTCTGAGCCACATGGATGCCTCACCAGGTCCCAGCTGAGCTACAGGGCAGGAAAAGGAGGCCCAAGCATGCAGGCATAGCCCCAGGAGGGTGAGACACTGCCCTTAGAGCAGCCCCCTTTATAGCATGCCATTAATAAGCCTGTGCAATTTCACTGCCCACAGCACTTTTGCCAGGCTGTGTCCTGTTGAAACAGCTCATTTATTCAGTGTGCACCATATTAACATATGGAGAACAATACTTGAAATAAAATCTTGTTTCTCTTACCAAAAGATAGAGCGTATATTTGTTTTGGCCTCATGCTAGTTTAATTCCTCCAAACTGAGCAGATAGATTAAATTAACGTTGGAACGATACACAGGTGAATTGGGATGAAAAAAGGAAGGATTGTTACGCATGTGATGTTGACTTCTCAAGTACCCCATGCCTGATGAGCTGAGAGCTCTTCTAAACAACAGCCTGAATAACAGCTGAGCTCCTTTGGGAAGCCCTGACTCCAGTTGTAAGTGCCGCACACGCCAGAAAACTCACCCCTATGTGACAAAGAAGGGTGCGGCTTGGAGCATCTGTCATTTTCTCTTCCTTCCCCCACTAAAATCTGTCAGGCAGCTTCATCTGCAGTGCAAAGGGCATGTAAATCAACACGCTCAGCTGGTGTTGACTGGTGGAGAAGGTGCTCGCCATTACGGTAGGAAGTTATGCCAACTGGCACTCATCCATTGTGCTAAAATCTCATGCATAATCAGAGACTGTTTATCAGAAGGATGGGATGTAAAACAAGACAGTCTTTTTGTGGTTGAAAGGGTGCCAGAAAAGAATAACTTTTAAAAAGTGAACCCTGCTACAGCTATATTTTTATGATCCAAGTGCAGAACTAACAAATCAGCTGGCACGATGTGTGGCATGAACTGGTAGGAAACACGGGAGAGGGTGTTAGCATTTGCACATGTTCGGTGAAGATGCTAAAAAAAAAAAAGTCAGCGCTGATAATGCGTATTTCTCTGAAAAAGTAATTTTGCACAAGTGCTGAAAGGCTCTTTAGTAGGTCAGTTAGTGGGGAAAACTCATCCCAGGCATACGCACAACTGGTTCTGCTGCTTGTATATGGTCTTCTTAGTCAGGTAATGGACAGAATGGCTGTGAGAACTGGTAAGTACTTTTTTCTTGAAAAGAGAGACTGAAGAATGAAATAACATATCAAGGCTTGCACTGTACCAGAAGAGTTGTGGGGTGAGGTTTGCTGATTGTCTTTGCCTGCCCCCAGACAGACCCTTTATTCCTCTACCTCAATAACTATTGACCACACTCTAAATTTACAACAAAACAAATTACTTTTGGGAGGAATATTGACTTTCAGGGAGAGAGAAGTAGGGTGAAAGAAAAGGTAAATGCATCCTGTGTAATACTAGGGCTTTTGTAGTCAGCAAGTGTTAATAAGTAAACAGAAGCTCTGGGATTTCTTAAAGAAAGTGTTGGGATGAGGTTTAGGGAAAATAAATTTCCTGCAAAGATAACTTCCTCTATTATAAATGGCAATGAAAAGTTGTCAATGCAGTGCCTGTCAAATCAAAAATGTATATGTATTTCACACCTAGAATAGCAGGACACCCTAAAACTCACAGAAGCTGTAGCTTTTCCACACATGTGCTTATGAACAACTTCTTCTCACCAATTTCAATCTGTGTAAACTGTCTCTTTTCCTGCATTTGGGTACTGGCTGGTGTGCTTGCCTACCTGCTGGCGGCTCGCGACTAAAGGCAGCCTGCAGGCTGTGAGAGATTGTAGGGCTCTTTTTCATACCTGTTTTAAACACTGAAACCTTTCCTTCTTTTCCTTCCTTGGCTCATGGTTTATCTTCATTTTTTGTCCCCAGTGACAAACTGCTGCAGCAGCACCCCTTGCTAGGGAGCAGGAGGGATGCTGGGGGGGTTCTCCCACCTGGCTGTGCTCCCCAGGCAAGGAAGGCGTTGCCTTCCTCCAGCCCATTGCGCCCTCACTCAGGGATTTTCTCTTACCAGCAGGCAGGAAAGCTGCCCTGTCGCAGATGGCATGCACAATCCAGGGTAAAGGGTCTCAAGGTCGGTGCATTTTTCTTGTAGTACCAGGGGAAGGGAGGGAGGAACCTGCCTGCAAGCGCAGTGAATGCCCAGGAGCACTGGCTGCTGACACTCAGATGAGAAGCACAGGTCTCCCCGGGCTGTGGCTGGTTTCAGGTGGCTATCCGGGAAAGAGCCAAAAGCTCAGACACCACTGAAGCAATCAGAGGTTTTGTAAAGAAGTGTTGTCCTCTAATTTCACATCTGTAAATGGGAATAATTTTGCCATCTCATCAGAAACTTAGGAATGCTATGGCAGCGTCACATTAAACAGCACACACCTGTCCAGCAGAGTGTTTAAATTTGTGTTTGGATCTAACCTCTCACTTTAACATCATTCAGGGATGAAGGAATTTCTTTTGTTTTATTTCTCAGTTAATTTAATGAGAGGCATTAGCCCAACAGTGTAGTGGCACCTTAGTCAGGGAAGAGGATCCAGGAGTATGTGTTAAAACATCCCCTACCCACTTCCCCACCATCCCCAACACACCATGCAGGAGGCCTGTCCTCACTGCGTTTGGCCAGCGAAACTATATTCCTTCTGCTACCAAAAGCAGGAAACCTGTCACTCATTTCTTCTGTATTTTAGAAGATACATTTTTTTTTTTTAAGACTTCCTTGAATTTCTGTCATTAAATCTATCTGATTCTATAACCATGCGTTCATTTGGCAATTTATAGCAACAGAGAAGAGCTGATTTTTCTGTCATCATGGGAGAAGAGGGAGGGAGAAAGCAAAGCAATTAACAGAGCATTTGGGGATATGAAGTAAACAGAAATCCATTCTCTATCCCTTTCTCCTCTGCTACACCCACACACAAGCACACAGTTCTCTAATTTGCTTTTTTGCATGAGAATAGATTTCAGAGAAGCTGTAAGACTGGATACTTTCTATTTAGAATACACAACAACTAGCTGAGAAATTGGATTTTAGGCTAACAATAAGTGCAAGCCTGGGCATTTGTTCCAGAACTAACTTCAAAACAACGTGTAACCTGAGGAATAAAAGAGCATATTACAATTTAGACTACATTTTGACTCCATAACCTTTATGGAACTAAAAGTTCTTTCTCATTTTCTGTTAACAAGCTGCCTCAGTTGTTCATCCTCTTTGTTGAGATGTCATGATACCTCTGCCAATAAGAAACAATCCCTGCCCCAAAAAAGCTTACAATCTTGTGCGGTCAAAATGGGGAAGGTGCTGAGGTAAAGATGGGGAAAAGGACACCAGTTTTCAAGCTCAACAAAGTTAGCAAAACAAACTGATTTACTACGTGTAGAAAGTTTTTCAGTTCCCCCCAGCTTTCCACTTAGCCCTACTTTTCTCCAGTGCAGAAGCAGAGAGCTAAGATGTGGAGATCCAGACACGTAGCCCTAGCATTCTCAGCTGGTTTGCATGTGTTGGTCAAGGGTGGGAGGAGGAAAGGCCTTTGGCCAACTTCAGTCTATTTGTAGGAATACACCCTGTCATAGGTACAGCCTGGCAGCAGCAGGGTGCTCCCACTGCCTCCTTGCTCTGCTCATGCCAGTACGGGTCAGTCTGGTCACAGATGCAGGACACTTGACTGTCACAAGGGTGAACTAACGCACTGAAAAGGAGATGGAGTCTAAAGTAATAGGAAATCTGCAAGCTATAGCAATGAATTGCATCCAGCTCATAACGCCGTATCAGCCCCTGGCCAAGGGCTTTTGGCAGGGGATGAGTTTTTCCTAGCAATACAGGTTCTTAAGTTGGCCAAGTGAATGACTTAAAACTCCTCTTCTACAAAATCTAGTAAATAAATATCATCTTGTCAGAGCACAGGATTGCTTGTGCAGACCAAACCACACCACTTACCAAGACTTTTTATTAAAATTTCATTCTTACATTTTCATTAACAAACTGGGTTTTGGTAATATTTTTCAGGTAAGCAGAATGTCTTAAAAATGGGAGAACCAAGAACGCACGCTTGGTAAATAAGCAATAAATAAGCAGAATATCTTAAAAATGGGAGGAGAAAGATCCCACACTTGGTAAATAAACAATTTAGAATGTTACTTGTCTCCATTCAAATAACATCAAAGGTCATTTAAATGAAGTTATCACTTTGTTACTGCTATAATGTACAGTGTTAAAGAGAGCTTTTGCTTGGTGAAAATGGCACCATGTTAAATCAGTTTCTGGAAGATCTGAATAGAGCTAACAGATTTGGTTTCAACAAATATTGAATATGACAAAAAGTATAGGTGAGGTTATTCCAAAATTTCCCACCATTTTTGGCCAAGTTAGCTGTGTCACTACATCCATAAAGCAGCCACAAGAGGACATGCTCATTTCAGCAGCCCCTCAACAGTTAAAAGCACAGCTGTGAGTTTAGGACAGGTTCAAATGTTTCTTCTGGCCATGGGAACCTGCCATACACGCGGCCTCTCTGCCATCCCCCACATTCCTTCCTCTGCTGAAGCATCCTGACATGGGAGCAGCACTGGAGTTGTTCACAGTATCTTCTCCAGACATTGTTTTCCTTTGTGCACATGAACTTTCATGAACTCTTTGAACTCTTATTTTAAATTATTTAAGTGCTTTGTCTCAGTCACCTCCTTCTGGGTAGCTATCTCAGTCTGGCTACCCTGACATTTTGAAACTGTCTCCTCAGTTCCAGCCAGAATGTACTAATATCTCATTTGGGGTATTTTTACTGCCTTATTTACCCTAAAGATACTTTTCTTGCCCCGATATTTGCTCTTACGAAGTTTTTAGGGGCAGCGATCTTAGCTCAGCCTTTGTAGTGCTAGGCTGACCAAGAGCAAAGCTCTTTCATTTTCCTTCTGTAACGGTGTACCCATGATCCTGCAGACAGCCCCTGTGTTGTACATATGTCTCAGTTTGTCTATCATTTTTTAACATCAGAGAGTGGAACTCCACATAAGGTCTCATCTTGTAGCTCATATTCCTATATACAATTTTCCAGTATCCTGTTTAACATAACATGGAGATTTAGTTATTCTGTTAGCTAACATACCCATATCTTCCTCCTACCTTGTTTATTCCCAGCCGAGCAATCCTTATGCGAAACATTTATCACTTAGAACCCATCCTTTTGTAACAAAAATTGATTTTAACTGAATTTTTATAGCTAAACAAAACCATTCAGCTATGGCATTCAATCTCCATCAAGTTGTCTTATTAGCATAAGGATAAATTTTGAAAAATCAAATGTGCCAAAAGTTTTCCTCCTTCCGTTCTTCCCCCACCCCTGGCAAGTTGAAATGGGTCTCATTTTTTGTCTTTGAGTCAATGCAGTGAAGACAACTTTGAATCTGTAACTAAAATCAAGACAAGAGAAAGGCAGCTGATGAAGGAAAAGAAAACATATACACCTAATAGGCAGCATCAGTTGAGATAACTACTGTATTAATAATTCAATGGAGTTCTAGCACTGAAAAATAATATTTAGAGGAGAAATGGCAGACAGAAAATTAAGACTTCAAAATTATGCCAGGATCCATCTTTTAAAGTATTGTCATGTCAAAGGATAGTTGATTGTATTCAAGAAGAATAAAAAGAAGTAATAAAGCAAAGGCTAACTAGAAGGCATTCTGCAGTTCTGGGGTGGAGGATCAATCATGTGAATCCACAATGGTGGAATAGATTGGGCAGTCAGATGAATCCCATAGCTGTGCCTGGGCTATCTTCACCACAGATTTTTCTGCAGGTGCTGCCATCTGGATACAAAGCTTTCTCTATTCTCCAGTGAAAGGTTTTCACAGGTTGTTTCCTGCTCCACCAAAAGAAGAGGCTTCAGCAAATTAAACACCAGATTTCTCCTGAGGAACCAAGTGCTAGCAAAGCCTTACAGCCAGGACAAACTTGCTGAGCTGAATAAGCTGGGAGTACTTGAACCTCATCAGCCTTTGCACCTTGAAGTCAGTTTTATCTTAAAGACCAGCCTCCAGACATAGCAGCTGCCAGGTTTGATCTGCAACTGTGTTACCTAATGCCTTGGGTGCATGATCATCAGTTATTTCATGATAGCCAAGTGTCCTGATTTCATCTGGTTAGGAGTTAATTTTCTTTCTAGTGATTGCTGTGAAAGGAATATCAATAATACCTATTGGTTTTAGTTGTTGCTAAGTGATGTTTAGACTACTCAAGGACTTTTTTCAGCTTCCCATAGAAGCATAGACAGAATGATGGAATGGCCAATGAAATATTCCATACCATAGACGTCATGCTCAGTATATAAATGGGGATTAGCCAGGGGGCAGGAATCTGCGACAGTGCCAATTCACTGTGTAGGGAGGGTGACCTGTGTCATTATTGTTATAATTGTTATTTTTCTGCTATTGTTTCTATTAAGCTGTCTTCATCTCAACCCATGAAGGGTTTTTTTTCTCCCTTCCCCCTTTGTTTTCCCCCCTCTTCTCCCCACCCTTCCTGGGGGCTCTGCATGTTTCTAGTTGCCAGCTGGGGCTAAAGCAAGACACCAAGTCACAATAGCCAACAGAAATTTTCCACGTGTGCATTGTTAGCCTATCCCAAATATGAAATGCTCCTTAAACCTTCAGTTAACTTCAAGATGTCTGACCTACTGGATTTTACAAACTCAACAGACCTAAAGTATTTGAGGTTTTGAGAGCTTTTTACTGAGTATGAACTTCAATAAATGATGATGTCTCAGAGAAGTCTGCTTCTTGCTGGGCTTCTGGGAAGGCTCTGGCTGCACAGCCCATGATCTTGCTCCTGTCACCGTGTGAGACACCACTCTTCATTCTGTTAGGTTGCCCATGCAAACCTCATGAAGATCAACAAGGCCAAGAGCAAGGTTGTGCATATGGGTCAGGACAATCACCAGTATCAGTACAGACTGGGGGAAGAAGGGATTGACAACAGCCCTGCTGAGAAGAACTTGGGGATACTGATGGATGAGAAGCTGGACATGACCCAGCAATGTGCACTTGCAGCCCAGAAAACCAACCATATCCTGGGCTGCATCAAAAGAAGCATGTCCAGCAAGTCAAGGGAGGTGATTCTGCCCCTCTGCTCCCCTCTGGTGAGACCCCATCTGGAGTACTGCCTCCAGCTCTGGAGTCCTCACCACAAGAAGGACATGGACCTGTTGGAGTGCGTCCAGAGGAGGGCCACAAAGATGATCAGAGGGCTGGAGCATCTCTCCTATGAGGACAGGCCGAGAGAGTTGGGGTTGTTCAGCCTGGAGAAGAGAAGGCTCCAGGGAGACCTTGTTGCAGCCTTTCAATACTTTCAAGTCCCTTCCAATCCGAACCATTCTATGATTCAATGATTTTATGCATCCATGCAGGAGACAAAACTGAGGGAAGAAAGAGCACTTTACAGATTTCAATTTTTAAAGTATAAGAATTACAGGAAACATTTTTCTTTTGTTGTTGAACAATGCAAGAAAAGAGCATGTAAAAAGTTGCATAAATAAATGCTTTCTTGTAGCACCTGATTTCACAGGAAGTCTTACCAAACAACTTCAGATTGAAAATCAATTGAAAGGTGCCTGCTGCATATAGACTGTGTTGAGAAAAGCAAGCACTGCATTTTAGGCTGCTGACCTTGGAGGACTGTAGACAACGTTGTAATGACATCGGAGAGGAAAATGTATTGACAACATGATTTTGTTCTGTAAAAGAGAGACAAATGTGCTTACTAAATGGATTACTAGAAGTTGCGAAGGTTTAGAGTATGGGTTATCTAGAAGGAGTTTTTATATGCAAGCAGTAAGTTGCCCTCATCTTCTGGTAAGTCCCACCATGAAAGCAAAGACAACTGTAGCTTAATTTTTCTTTATTATAAACTACTGTTACTTATGCATGTGGGAAAAGCAGGGGATGGAGCCTAGAGCATCTTTTCTGGCTCCTAAAACAGAGCAAAGCAGCTGTAAATCTGCCCTGATGGGTAGCAGAGGAAGTTGCAATAAACTTACGCCTTCCATGCTCTGCTCCTGCCCTGGGAAGGATGCCTGAGCGTATGAGCACATGCAACAGCCTGCCTGGCCAAGGGCAAGGCGGGACGAAAGGTAGTTTACAGCATAGTCTTGGCACCCCTCATCTCAACTACACCGAACGTAGATCTTCCAGATGAATTATTGACAATAGTCATGTTATCCTCTGCCTTCTGCACCCACTCAGAGAAGAACCACAGGCCAAGTTTGGTTTTTCTTTTGACAGCTTCTCTCCAAGGGCAAAAGAAACACTTTGCTGCTGCTTTTTCATGATAACTGCAACACACATACCAGCCATGAAAGGAATACACAACTTTACATGGAAACAGGACAGCCTGTTCTGATCTGGTACTTTGTTGCTTATCTATCATCTTTGTTTTCAGGTTAACAACATTTTTAATGATGTCTCACTTCCCTGTGCAGAGATCTGAGCTCTGTTTATTGGCAAGTAAATGTTATGTTGAAAATCAGAGGTATGTTTGGATTATGATTAGACCATAATGAAGCAGGGAAAATATCAAAAAAATGCAATGACTTGTGGAGATTGTTTACACAGGGAAAGAATTTTCAAAGCATTCACAGAAGAATTAACCTCCCTAAATTCTATTTAAAACTATAAAGGATATTGTTTACATTTCTAATTAGCAGTCACTTACTGGAGGAAGGCAATCCACCCCTGAGGGAGCAGTTTTTCTTTTGGCTCCTCCGTCTTTGCTGTGCACAGGTATCAAGAGTGGAAACCTCAGAAATATGGACAGCACGAAACAAAAGCAGTGAGCAGAGGCATAATTTAAAACTGTCAAGATCTAGTAAAAGGAAGCTGTTACATGTTGTTCCAGTTTGAACTCCTCACCTAGAGGAAGGCTATCCCACACTGGAGAGTGCCGTATTTTCTTTTAACTCCATTTTTTTCCCGCTCCTGTCTATTAGTTATGAAATGTTAACAAATATGAAATACACGCTAGCAGATTTTAAATTATGACTTTTTTTTTTCTGTACAAAAGATAGGGAGACAGAAAGAAAGAAAAAAAATGTAAGGAATCAAAAGCATAATGAATTGGGAAATGACAAAAGCAACGGAGATTTAACAGTATGAATCAGTAACAACATGAAGTGACTGACGTTAAAAGAATAGACAATCAGGATCCCCTGTAGGTCTGGTACCGATTCCCTGGATACCTACCTGATATCCAGCTGAGCTTCTGATGATCTTTGTTTCTTTCTCACCAGCGAAGCCTACTGCTGAGCATACATTAAATATTGCTTTGCCTAATACAGTTTTATGTATCCTCAAATGTTAGAATGTGAATTGTATTACTGAGCAGATGTTTATGTAGTTCCTTCAGAAAACAGAGTTTAGCGCTCAGCACTCGTGCAAGTTGTACTGTCCTGTATGTTAGAAGGAAGGACACCACTCCTACAGGGTGTCCCAGCATGTCAAACAACACTCAGGTCCCTTTCCCTGTGTTTTTCCGCTATATCCACCCAAACGTACCAGCATTAAGACAAGTCAATAAACAACAAAAAAAAAAAAGTGAGGGAACTTAACTGTCTGAAGGAACAGAACTCTAAATTCCTAGCTACAAATTCAGGACTTAGATTCTCACTGACCACTTTTTAAATATCTACAATGAAATGGGGAAAAAACTGTGCTATTTTAGGCTCCTTACCATACAAGTTAACTTACCATGGAGCAAGAGCATCTCCCTGTGTTGTCCTGACCCTGAGCTGACTATGTCTCAGCAAGGTAAAGTGACAGTTTTGTCACTTATCTAAAAGGAAAAGGCTTTCTGACAGAGTGGTAACAGTCTCTTTTCGTACCACCTGACGAATTGCTTGCGTTCCTGACCGTGACACCTCAAGACCCATGGTGATTTTGCTCAAGCTACCAAGAACATACTAGAACGCTAATAACTTAGCCATGAGCAGCCAAACAAGCATTGGCATTTCTAGGACCTGATCACCAGGCATCATACGTCCTTATTCTCGATCCTAATGCATCTGGTCCTCAGGCACAACAACTAACTTGCGGTAGCTAGGCTGCAAAAGAGCATCCACTGAGCGGATGCTTAGAGCATAGCTGCTGTGTTCGAATGCAGACCTGTGCAATACGAAAATCAAGGCACGTTATTTTTTCTTTTAAGCCACAGTTAAGCAACAGCACAAGACTTAAGCAATAGTTCATATTCCTCAGTTCTGAGATTGTTCTGGATGTGTAACACCACGTTAACAACTACAGTTTACCTCAGGATTTAGTCTGGAGGCAACAGGTGTGCAACTCGTGCTATATAAGTACATTCACAAGTTAGAGTTGCACCAGAATTTTATCCTTTATTTTTAACAGGGGAACGTGCGTTGCACATGTTTGTTATCGAGAGCTTTTCAGTTCTACCAATGGGAATCCTCAGTCATGTAGGATTCCTCAATTTACTCTCACACATTCACTACAGAGGTTTTGGTGTCATTTATTTCCACAACAATAATACACCGTGATCTCACCAGAGGCTTCTCTGCAAGTCTTTCTCTTTGAGTCTTTTCTTTATTCATGAGGGTCTGTCCTTTGCTTGTTCTTCTCCCTTCTTACGCTGTCTCTGGATAATCTCACCCTTCACTTCACATCAACATCTGCAAGCGGATTTGCAGATCTGCTCCATGCTTGCCTACCACTCTCAGTACAAAGCTCCTGTGGCTGTCCTGCCATCAGGCAGAGGCAATGTTATTTTAGCTGATTTTAATTACTAGTGTCTGTAGAAAATACTCTGGGATTCTGGGAACCGAGATCATTCAAGTTAAATTAAATTGAAGGATAAACAAAACTAAATGTTGTAATTAAGGATTCTGACTTCCAAAGGATTTTTTTTTTTTTTTTTTTTTTTTCCCCAGAAATTAAGGGCTCCAAATGAACACACAGCTAATGGGAACGGGGTTATGAAAATTACCACAACAGATCTGGAACAAAAACTCGAATGCAAATATGGGAGGCCTGAATATTTCCTCCCCAAAATGCTGAAACAGAAGAGGAAAACAAAGATAGAAGATTAAATATGTTCTACTAGATCTCTGAAATGAGAAGTGGTATGATAAAGAATGGCAAAAAATAAACCAATTCAAGAGACAGAGATGGAGGGAAACAGAGGAAAACAGATTAATCACTTGGGCAACAATGCAAAATATTACAGCCTCAGTAGTATGCACGGCTTCAGGGCAAATCTTGAATTTTTGAAACAAAGAAGAAAAAGCAAAAGGAAAACCAGATAAAATGGAATATGAGCTGTCAAAGGTGGCCCATGCCACACAATATCTTTCTCCAGTAAGAATCTGATTTTCAAAAAAAATATTTCTAAACTCTACGATGGCTGGTATCCATCTGGATTTCCATGGAGTAGGTGATAAACTGACCCATATCATAATTTATTGTTGAATCTGGAGAAGAAAATAAAGCACTATTTTTTTCTGTCTTTGTTCAGTTTTTCCTTGTTGTTGTCGTCATTATTTCAGAGAGGTAATTATGTCTAGTATTGAAAAAGGAAATACTGTCATGCTGGGAGTTTACCAGGGAAGGCTTCAAAGATAGGGAAGAAATCTTGAAATTTCTCTTACTTTGTATTTTCAAAACAGACCTGACACATCTGTGGGATATTTTTCAATGAAGTTTACCAATGACAGTTGTTTGGGGCCATCATTAATTCAGAAAAAATTGGGCAGATCATACAAGGAGAACTGGATGACTCTGAGAGCTGGAGTTACAGGCATGGGTTGAATTTCAACTATGCCAAATACAAGTTTGCACAACTCAGACATTCTCACTAGATCTTCTGCTAGGAAGTATTCACTGGAAAAAGACTCAAGAAATACCTGAATGCATCTTATCAATCATGGGGCGGCTATAATCCATGAATGCAATGAAAGCTGAGGCGAAAAATCCCAAATGTAATCCTAAAAAAAGACAAGCAAGAGATTTCCAAAAGTGATACTCTGAGGTAAAGAACCTTCTGCAATGTAAAAGGAAGCTTGGCTCTTAATAAGATGCTATAACATGGTTATTACTGATAGCCAAGGACTCATTTCAACTGAAGAGACTCAAAAACCCAAGAGATTCCCAAGACAAAACATCAAAAAACGAAACCCTTCTCCTTTCCATCCTCAGTGCTCTTCTACTTCTGATAGTATCTTTAGCCTCTTTTAAAGCTTGAGCTTGAAGCAAAATTTGGGAGTTCTCATCCCATGGAAGTATTACATGAAGTATTGCACACAATTGCACACATTGTTCAGCCATTTGAAATTGCTCCGAAGAAGTTCTCAGTGATCACATCGCTCACTGCTTCATCTACAGCTTGTGTAGGGTATTGTAGGCCAACTTTGGACAAGCTAGCTACTGGGAAAGATGGAAACCCTGTGTGGTCTGCCAAACCCAGGAGAAATAAGATTCGACTGCTCTGGTAGCTGCCTCACATCAGGTTGCCTGCTGCCTCAGCGGTGGCCTCCAGTCCCTGAACTTGGTAGCTGGCAGAAAGCAAGGGAGTGTCTGCATACCTCTAAGGTTCTGGTTTGCCTTATGGCATAAAATAAGCCTATGTAAAATAGATACTAAGAGCTCGTCGGTTTTCTGTCATTGCAGAAAGGAATATTTTTGTCCAAGAAACAAATAACCAGAATGTATTGATTAGTCAATAAATGGTAAACACCTAGATTTGCTTCTAAGGGACTAATGAGATACCCAATTTATTTCATGTTTCCATAAAAAGCATTAAACACGTAAAGCTTCAAATGGGTATTGAAAAGCTGCCTGTGTGCCTGTGAATGGCCACTATGCCAGCATAGCTCTGCAACTGCCAAAAGCATTTTTTCCAGTGGGGAGAGTGTCAGGATTGCAAAAAAAAAGCAAAGGAAATAAGCCTTGAATAGAAGTAAAATTCGAACTGGATTTGTATCTGTGAGGAGAAAGCTAACAAATCTCCTCTTTGAAAGAGGAGGCGCTTGAGGTAACAGAGACTGGTAAGTACAGATAATGTATATAGGAACAAGTGGTATTTGGACATTTATTTGTAAATCATATTTGTATAAGGCCATAAGAAAAAGTTACAGGTAGAGCTGAAATGAAAGATCACTGCTGTAAAAGGACAAAAGAAAAAGCAAAAGGACAGTAAAAACCTTTTGAGACAAATTGTGTTATAATCAAGTTCTCATAAATCCATAGCAATGGCCAAGTTAATTCCTTGAAATGCCACAAGTAACTTTCCATGGGCATGGTGGAAAAATGTTAGCCAATCGGTACAGAGAAAACAACAGCCACAGTCTGAAAGGGAGTTCTCCCTGTGCTAAGGAGAGAGAGTCTCATCTTCTCTGCCAGTGCGCAGGCAGGAAGGCAGATGCCTGATGAGACAAAGGCACCCTGAGGCAGGAGGAGCTCTTTCCCTGCTGTGCAGCCCAGAGCACAGATGCAGCATGCAGAGGAACATCTGCTCTTCTGATAGCACAGAAGCTTTCCAAAAGATCCAGTGTTTAAAATGTTAGCCTCAACAGGCCTTTAGATGCCTGTGCAGTGGCGTGGGTGGTTGTCTCCTGTTCATTTTCACACCCGGAGGCACAGACTGTGCTGCTCTGCCAGTGGGAGATGCAGGCATAAAGAAGGGACCTGAGGCGTAATGTGGGGTTGGGGGTTGGGCAGGGGCTGAGTCAGGAAGGGGATCTGTTGAAAACATTGATGTCAGGTGGTAAGGACCAAGGATTTTGGAGGAAGAGCTCTGACTTCCTGCCACCTCCCAGTGTCAGAGAAGGGAGAGGAATGGGGGTGATGCGGGAGGCCCGTGGGATGGGGTCAAGGCACATCATTGGCAAAAGAACAACAGTAGAGAGAGATAGAAAGATGACCAGTGCTGAGAGGGGAGATACAGTGTAAAAACATATGAGAGAAAGGAGTCAAGCAAAAGCTAGTCAATGCCAAGCTGTCCTGGCACGGCATTACCCTGAGCTTTCTCTTGTTCTCCCAGCACCCAAGCCAATGTTACGCCACCCAGGTATGCAAGAACCCTCCTACCGATGGTGGGTAGCAGTGTGAGCCAGCTGGCATGCAGCTAGGAAGAGCAGAGGCACCCATGGTGTCCATCAGTGGTTGTGGTAGGTACCATGCTGCCAGCCAGGGACACCCAAAAGGAAAGAGCAGTGACTGCTCCTGCATGCCAACGCTGATTTTCTGAGCAGAAAGGAGCCATCGTTGTGTTATTAATGGAAGAAATGGCTTACAGAGCTATTTATACCTATGCCACGTGGAACAGTCTTTAGCTTTGTCATAAAGTCCATGATGACCTCTGCAAATATAAGGCAAAGGTAAAATAACAGCAGAGAGCTAGAAGGTGGTCTGAAACATCCAGCAGGGCATTTTGAGCCAAATATGTTTTCTTAAGCAGCAAAGATCACATAGAGTTGTTTACCAGGGAATCCCCAGTGTATTCTCCTGTCTGAAATGAGCAGAGTGACTGAGCACGTATGAATCCCACCCGCCACCCTTGGCAGGTCGGTGGGTTTCTTCTGCAGGCTGGCCCTGCTGCAGCAAAGGGCTTTCCCACAGGGGGCGGCTGCCCTGCGCTCCCATCCGGCTGCCTCTCACAGTGCTTGGAGCAGCCCCATTCTCACGGAAGAAGGGAGCAGCCCCATCCCCATGGGAGAAACGGTACAGGAAGAAAATGCCACAAAATGGGAGTCACCTTTTCTAGCCTCGTCTGGCAGAGAGGTCAGCAAGGCTGAGATTTACAGCAGAGGAGCAGCAAGCAGCAGACTTGTCTACCTCTCACTGCCTGGCAGTCTGGACCTGGCTTAAAGTTATCACATCATCTGTCTCCAGATACCTGCATGTAACAGCATGAATTTTAACCAAAGTGAGCTCACGTCTATACCAGGCATGGTGAACGCCTCATTTTCTTATATAGCTGCTCTCAGAGGAAACACTGGCCTGCATTTTTGTCTGAAAAGCCACCTGACAATATCAGACAGACCAAGTGTTGCCCAAGGACTAGACTGAAATGTCAGAAGGTGGTTCACAGCAGCACTCTTTAGTGTTATTCCTAGCACAGGCCAGTTGATTGACTTATTGACTACCTGGAAATATCCTCTAGCGGGATCTACTGCGGAGGTGCTAACAAGAAAGAGCTTATCCCTCTTCTGTAGGCTTTAGTACAGAAAACAAATAACCATGTGAGCAACAGAGCTAATGTAGTAGCCCAGTCCCCTTTGCTATCTCTTCCATATAGCAATTTTGTGGGGTTACCAATAGCCTATCCTCTACTGCAGCCTCTCTGTCTTACCTGGCTGCTTATTTTCATGAAACTGTTTCCTAATGTAGGTTGCAAGTTGCCTGTAGTTCAAAAGTTGACAGAGATGAATAGACACACAGACACGTACAAACACACAGAGGCCAAAGAAGCTTCATTTCCTTTGGGAACCAGGCTGAAGAATAAGCTGTAACAATCACTGCCCAGAGAGACAAAAAGAAAACCCATCAATAAAGAGAGAATTACAACTTAAATGTATCCCCAAGTAATACTGAACTCAGTACTTTGTTATGTGTTTGGTTGCTAAAACCGCATATAACATTGTCATTTTCAGGTGCTGATTTCACTTGCAAACAGCCAGTTGAAGAAATAAGGCATCATGTCAACAGTCAGTGACAGGGTAAATGTTCTGAATTAATTTTGTTCAAAGACCAGATCTCTCTCATATGGCCGGCCAGTGCAATACAGCCCACTTGAGTGCTGAGGCTGCGTTTGCATTAAAAGGTCCGTAAGCTCACAGCAGCACCAGAAACCCATACTGAAGTGATGTTACAGGAGCCAAGGATGCATCATACATCAGACACAGTTGGAGCCAAGCTCTTTCAAGAGAAAGCAATAAGTGCCATGACAACCTCACCTCTTCAAGATACCCCAGGACTGTCAAATCAAAATTTCTCAAATACTTTCATCTTTCCAGAATACACTGATTCTTCCTCTAGGTTCACATGATGAGATTCCCACCTGTGATGAATGGCTCTGTTGTTTCAGACCTTGCTTGGAGTGGTGTGGCGCCTGCCCTGCTCCTGCCTCCCTTTCCCAGGGAACATCCCAGGGAGCAGGGGAAACCCCGGGAAAGGGATGCCAGGCTGGGCAGGAGCACCCCCCCTGGGGGAGGTGGGGCTTTTTTGCTCAATCAGGACCTCTGATTTACCCTGTGTTCCTAATTTGGCTTGCTCCCAACATCAGAGTCAGTGGATGGCTAAGGGATGGAGATCCCAAAAGGGAGAGCATTTCCCTTGGGCACAGGAGCCCAAGCATTGGGCAGGGTGCCCCAGGAGGTGCAGACTCTGCTCCTCAGTGCTGTGGTGGGGACCTGGGGATGGTCTGGGTGCCTCTCCTCGCTGATGAGTAGGAGGCCTTTTGCAGGGGGGAGGTTTGGGGGACAGGGAAGGGATGATAGGTCACCCTGAGGGAAGGGTCTGGGTCTGGGAGTAATGATTCTCAGAGCATGTCTCTCTCCAGTCTGGGCACTTTCCACAAGTGAGAAGTGGCCTCCCTGAAGTGGTGGGAGGACAATCACCAAAGTGAACTCAGGTGGCTTGGTTCTGGAAGTAAGAGGGGGATCTAGCTTTGCTCCCTGCATCATGACATATCATATTGTATCATATCATATCATATCATATCATATCATATCATATCATATCATATCATATCTTTGACCCTGGGCAAAGATGCTGTGCTCCAGCACCAGCTTTTTGGGTGGCTTTTGAAGGGGGCTGTGCTTGCCAGGGTACAGCTGGCAGAGATGCCCTGTGCAGTCAACCTCAGTTCCTTTGCTGCTATTTAAAAGAAGCACTTTGTGTGACTACCTGCACTGGGACATAAACCAGGCCCCTCATTAATATTCTGCTAACAACACACCTCTCTTTCCCTTCCCCAACAGAGAGAACATGAAAAAACACAAAATGCTGTTGATCTGGCTTCCCTCTATTACTCATCCTCCTTGTGGCAAGGAACATCTGGCCCTGGCAGATCAGTCGTGACAGAAACGGTGGTTCCTTGCAAGAATTAATCCATCTCCCCACCACAGTTACCCCATGAAGCTCCCAGGACACTCTGCAGGCAAACCCTACAGTGCCTTCTTTTCAAATATTTGTTTTGGAGACATTTTACCTCTCACTGCTTCCCCCTCTGAAGCTGAGAGCCCAGATCTCCTCCTTCCCTGTGATGGAGCATCTTTGAACAGTTTCCTGAACACCTCTGGCTCTTCATAACATCTGTTTCTGCACCATGTCTCACCTGATACCACTCCTCAAGCCAGGAAATGTCCCCAGGCTGCTTTCTGAGGCTCCCTATTGTTTTAAAATCTCGTGCCGTGGAGGGTGTTTGGCTCTAACTTCATGCCGCAAAGCCATGGTCTGCCAAGCAGCGCTGGCAGCCCTCACCTTCACCTACATGGAGAGACTACATGATGCTGTTTGATGTACGTCGTTACTAGGTGGGCTGTTGGGTGGGTGCTGGTGTGGGAGATGTGGCCTGGTATGATGATGATGATGGTGGTGGCATTAAGTGTGCAGTGGGACTGAGTGGAAGTTGGACTCTTGCTCAGTCAATGGGAATCTATCCCCGCAATAAGCTGTTTCTTGGCTTGGGGGTCTAAAGACCACATAAAGCTGTGTATTTTCCCAGCATGTGAGGGGCAAGGCACACCTTGTGATATTTGCAGATGTTCCTGGAAGGGCCTCAGGTCCTGATGCCTTCACCCAGGTTACTCTTATAAAAGTCAGAAGAGATGAGTTTAGTGGACTACCTATCTGCTCCTCCAGCCCATCCTGCCTCGGAAGACTGCTCACACTGGCCGAGCCACGGAAGAGCACTGAGCAAACCAGTACAGCATGCAGGCAGCAGCGGTGCAGGGGGCCGTTGGCAGAGTCAGTGCACCCACAGGCTGGCTTAGGAACAAGGGGGAGGGATAGAAATACAGCGGGGAAAGCAGAGAACTGAGGACAGTTCACCAAAAGCCTTAGAGACACACCTTCCTGTCCCATCCCAGCTGATTGCCCCTTTGGTTCTTCCTCTGTACGCAAATGGGAGTTTGGGTTGCAGGCAAGCAGAAGCCAGGTCAGCAGTAAGTGGTTACGTAGTGCACAGCTTAAGGCTAGATTTCACATGGTCTGTCCTAACAGCTTCATTACATTCACTACATTACAGTACTGCACTTACTGGCACAAACCAAAGGTCTCATCTGCTGTTTTTTTCCTACTTGTATTCTGTAAATAAGGCCTGCCTCATGTCTGCCTGTCTGCCTGTTAAGCGTCCTCTGGCACCAGGTAGGCAGAGTAACTCTTCTGATACATGGAAGCGCCTTGTGGATACGTTCTGATACGTGGAACAAGGCTCCAAGTGCCTTGTTCCATGCTGGTACAGAATGTCCCAGCTGTTCCTGACTCAGCACCCCAAAGAAATGTCATTTCCAGGATGGAAATACACAAGTCAGCCACAATCATTTCTGAATCACTCTAGTTTTTAGAAAAAATTAATTTATTTCCATTTAAACCTCTAACACTGTGACTATCCTTGCATACATTGGAAACATCTTTTTCTGCACTCACTCCCATGTTTTCAGTTCTGACTTTGCCTTTGTTTGAAGGCTGGGTTGTTTTTAATGGTGGGGTTTTCTTCGGACTGTTGGAGTTCCTGTAAAAAAACAACCAACAACAACCAACCAACAAACACACAGCAAGGCCTATTGCAAACTCTTTCAGCATCAGATAGATAGGCTGGAAAATCCAAAGTGAATACAGTGTTGAAATAAGCTTCAGTAAGAAATGTTCTTAAATAGTCTACAGAGGGCTGTATTGAGCATTTTAGATATTGATTTTTAATGTGTTTTTTTTTCCAGCTGGTTGAGGAAGGATACTGCTGAGACAGATAGCAGGCTTAAATGCACATGCCTGGTTAACTTGACAGTTTCCAAACAGTGGAGTGACAAAGTTCATGGGCTGCACAAGGAGCCATCTCAAGCCCTCAACAGTATTGGGAACTTGTAACTATAACTTACCAACAGCACAACAGCTGTAGGGCTCCCACCTTGCTAGCCAGAATCTCCAAGACACAAATATACTCACACGGACTGTACAGGTCCCTCACAACGCAGCTGATGATTTGGCGTGCATCAGACCTGATGTGCCTGAGGGGTAGGGTTAAGGCTTCCTCAAAATATCAGACTTAATGAGAGTGTGGGGTGGCTGGACCAGCTGTGCAGGAGGTCCCAGAGGCATCCAGCTTCCTGAGCACGGCCGTGCAACACATGCAGTTCCCCACAGCCCCAAATCAGGTGCCCTGTGCCGAGGGCTCAGCTCTTGTAGCGTGGCACTGAGGTTCTGGGGAGGGCATCAGTCTTTCCTTCAGGTAAGATTAGGGAGAACAACTCAGTGCAGGGATACATGGCAACATGAGCTGCCGCAGCAGGACTTGCATGCAGATCCGAGGAGTCAGCAACATGGCTCAGATCGGAGGTTTCATGGTCCATAATGCTGGGGAAGGGGAGAAGCCTGACAGGATGGTGTCCAAGTGGAGGGAGCCTGGTTGAGGGAAAATGAGAACAAGAAAGCTTTGTTTTCTCTGAGGCGCTGGCTGGAAGGGTGCTTGAGCTGCAGCACAAAGGGCCTGTCTCCGTTGCCTACTTGTTGCTTTTCTGGGAAAACAGACTTTGCCCACTCTTTCTAAGCAAACAGCTTAGACACAGCAAACAAGAAACAGCAAAACAACAAATAAAGATCTGAGCAGTCAAGTCTATCAGTTTTATCCTCTTCACGGATACAATCCAAAATACCTCCAATAAAAGCTAGCAGCTCAGGCTAAAATTGGGCTACATGGTGATTTGTGATTTATCCTTTCGCTTATTTTTCTCTCAGCAATGTAACTCTCAAGGTTTTTCATCTTCATCCATATTGAAGGCTGATCTTTTATTTCTTTCCTATTGCTTTCATTCAGTGTTTGGGGTAGCAAATTTATTTGGACAGAACTAGGTAAGCTTTGGTGTTTCTCAATGTGATTTTCAAGTGCATAGTATTGCTATTATACATATTCTTTTCATCAGAAAAGGTCTTTCTTTTGTAATGAAAGTCAAAAATTGACCAAGTGCTAATTCTGGTTTTCCTGTTACTGGGTTCCAGCTGCAGATGTGAATTTGCTGGCATGCAGTCTAAGTCCAGCCTGAGACACTGCAGGCAGCAGAGGCAGAAGGTTTGATACAGAGTTGTATAATGCATTTCATCTTTGCAAAAGGAACAATCCTACCATGAAGGCCACTCTGAGGAGATTTCCAGTTTTGATAGTGGGGAACTGGTGAGGAGGGATAGAGGGATTCCACTTAAACAAGTGAGAATGAACAGAAGAAGGACCAGGAAAAAGCAGGAAAGGGAGTCTGAGGAGGAAAAGCAATTTGAAGAAAAGAGGCATAAAATAAGAGGGAAAGCAGGACAGAATGGAAGATGAGATGGGGAGTCAGCTGTGAACAGCAAATATATTGGAGTCTGAAATGCATGGAATATGTACCATGACAGGGATGGGACAAGGCATGTGCAAAGCATTGAGTGACAAGGCAGGGAAAGGAGTCACGGTGCTTGTGTTTACTTCTGCCATTGAAATCCTAAAAAGCTTATTTTGATTCTCAGTAGTGAAAAAGATCTCCAGTGGTGCTTGTAACTTGCTAGCAGGGCAATTAAAACAGTGGTCAAAACTCAAATGTGCTGCATGTTAATGAGAAACAAGATATGAGCACAGATTGTCACTTTAAGGGGCTACTATCAGTTGCAATCCCCAGCATGACAAATAGTAAAGCATATCATTGTCTCAGCTCAACTACTGAGAACAAGTGACTAAGATTCCCTAAAGGAGGATTCAGATTGTGCTGGTTTTGTCACCAAACTCCTCCATTGCCTTTCAGCTTATTAAATGGTGTGTTCAAGGTTACAATTTGGATTCCTTAATGTCCTTACAACTCTGTACGTCTAGTCAGTGAGTAAAAGAAAACAGATCTCATTGCAAATTGCCATTCTAGACCTTATGTACTCATCCTACGTATAGCAGCTCAGTCCAGCCTCACTGCTCTGCCCCTTGACTCCATGCAGCTGGGGGGAACACCTTAACACCGCAGGTCATGCTTTTTTTCAGGCTAACTTGCACATTGGATGGAAGATAAGTATTCACATGCAGGCAGCATTTCCAAAAGGTTCATTTAAAAGCGCAAACCCTCTCTTGCCTGGCAGACCAGGCTCTAGTTAAGCCTGAGAACATGGGAAGGGACTCTGCAATATGTCTGGCTTCTGAGATGCTGTTGCAATATTATAGTACTGACTTCTTTCCCATAAGAGAGCTAAAAATAAGATTTAAAAGTCTAAGGGCATGAAAATCAAGCAAGACTGACAACCACTAAGAAAGATGTTTAACTGCCTCCCGCTGTTCTGTCCCAAAGTAAAACCTTTCATTTCTAGTTTGCCTTCTCGTGTTTTTTCCTCTATTTGCATGTTTATATCCATTTCTTCATCTGCCTGAGAGCAAGTTGTTAAGAAGTTCTCAATTTTGACCTTTAGAAATCCTCTCCACTCAATACGAAGTGTGTTGCACAGGTAACTGTCCTGGCTTGTTACTTTCATCACAGCATCTATGCCTTGCACCCCTTCTGCAATACATCAACGTAACTTCATTGTTCGTGACGAGGTACTTTATGACCCAGGTTTGCTCTGTGGAGTATTTCTTGCACAGTTGATTTCTAATCCCATCCTTGCCCCACAAATGATGTCCATCTTGATCACTTACTGAAGATTTGTTTTCCATGTCAGTGAGTTTTCTATAGAGCATCCACCTTAAAATTTGTTTCCTTGCCTTCCTTCATGATCCTCTTTATGATGCTCCTCTTTTTTGTTGTTGTTGTTGTTGTTGTTGTTGTTGTTGTGGTTTCTCAAAGCTTTTACCACATAAATCACTACCATGCTGTAGTCATTTGTTCTCTGGCTCACAGTATCTGGGTGAGGTCCTTACACCCCACCTATTTCACAGTATCCATCCAACAGCCTTGCAGCTGCCCCTCTCCTAATCAGCTCTCAAATCAAGCTTTGGTAGCCTCTGGAGAATGGGTTCTGTGTTTTCTGTATAATTCTAACAGTGATGACGTGCAATGTGCAAACTTTGCACTCGGTTGGAAAGAATGAATGTACTAACTGTCAGGCTCTAAAGCAACTTTCCTGAAACCACTCTTCTTGACCACATGTAAAGCAGTAACTGGTAATAATTAATATGTATAAAAATGCATGAAACAATACACATTTGTATGAAAAATGTTTCATAACTTCTTTCTTGTTACTTCCCATCAAGATAGAAATTACTCCATCAGCATGTGAACAATCTGACATCTACAGTTACTGAGGACAGCAACAATATTTCTCTACCTACAACAAGTCTAATTCTCATTTTCCTCTTGGTGAACAAGACTATGTATTTTTCTGTTTTACTACGCTCCGAGTGTTACTTCTTACTGAAATGACCATAGTAATCATAGTCACAGCCCTTAGAAAACAGTAATTAAAATCTTCATGTGTAAGCAAACAGTATTTGCCACTCTTTGGATGATAAAGTCTTGAGCTCAGATAGCGTAAAACAAAATCATTTCCACTTTTGGGACAGAAGGGTAAGCTTAGGTTAACTGAGCTGTGGGACTTGCAGTGTTTTGTCTCCTGAATGATTATCAGAGTAACATTGAATTCAGTTCCATTTTGCTGAAGAAGAAACTGATATGCTTTCTCCGACAACCCTTTTCTTATCTGACCTGTCCATTTACTCCTTGGCTTTCTATGCCAAGTTTAGGGGGTTTTAGCTTTCCTAATTGAAATTTAAATATGAATGCATATTCTTTTTCTTCCCTTCTTTTGTCTTCATCAGGAAGATATCTGAATACTAAACTCAATGACCTTTTCTACTAACGCAGCTGAAATGCCAGCACTGTGCACTTTATGAATATATAGCAAGACTGGGAGGGTAGGAGCTTCAAAAGCCATCAGAAAGGGACAGTGTGGAGCTTGGGGAGATCAAGACAAATAGAAATGCCAAGTCTGTACTACACCTGGTGTCTGAAAACTCAAAAGACAGCTAAACACTCTGCTATGAAAGATGTCCATACGGTGACCGTTGGAAGCATGACTTACAAAGTACAGGAAGCACCTCAGAAATGTAATTTGCAGGACAGCAAGGCTGGGTAATGTCACTATCTTTCAGAAAGTAATAGAAACATACCTAAAGAGAAACTTGTATGAATGGAAAAGAAGTCAAATCTCATGGAGCAGAAGGGAAACTTGTCCCTACATCACTTGGCCAGAGAGCTCTGTGTCACTCCCCTTGCACCCGTATTGACTGGGAACACCAGAGAGCCAGGACAGTGGCACAGAGAGAGACTGGGAGGGCAAAAAAAGGAGATCATAGAGAAAGGGACTGTTCTGATTTACCTTGCATAGAAGACAAAGACTGAAGGGGGAACATGAAAGAGAAGTAAATCCATAAATCCACAAATCCACAAATCCACAAATCAGCTATAGTATTGGGGTGATTAAAGAGAATCCTTTAAGTATCATATTGAATTTTCAAAGTCTACTGTTAGCAGACTGCTCAGGAAAAACTGACTAGGAAGAAAGCACATATTTTTCATCTGAAATTACAGATGTAAATAGAACTGTATTTCTGAGAAACCGTGCAAGGTATTTGAGAATCAAAATAAGTTTGTTGATCTCGGAGCATTCTGCAAAGCTGCAAGTGTCCATTTGGAGTCAGGTATCATCAGGTGCAGGATAAAAGGGGAGGAGTTTCCCTGCTGCGTATTATCTTATGCTCTTCTGGCAAGGAGCTGCCAGAAAAGTGGCAGCAGTCTCAAGAAAACCTGTATCCTCACAACAAAAATATAACAAGCCTTTGGTTTGTTGTGACCCAGAAGAGAACTGCTTGGCCCTTATTGCTCAGGACACCTGGTAACAGCTGAATAAAACATGGAGTAAGCTGTTAGAATAAAAACCTTTAGATGGAGTCTGTGATCCATGCAGATCTACCAAGGAGCTCAACCACATAGAGGTTTTTTCTAATTATCAGCACACAGCAGGTTCCCTACTTTGATACTAAACTAGTCCTAAACATGTCAGTATGTTAATAGGCCTACATTTACAGATCTTTCCGTTCGGCACCACAGACCCTCTTGTCCACCACCTTTCTATTTGGTTGGTGATTTTTGTTGACAGTTCAGAGTTGTTGACGAGCACTTCAGTTGTCTGACAGAAGTCAGTGCTAAAAGCAAAAAATCATTGAGACCAAACAAACCAAAAATAAAATGACTGCAATAATAGCTCATAGTTGTCTCTCAGACATCATCTGGGAGCCTGTATATTATGTTCCTCAATATTGCTATACTTAAATGGACAATTTTAATGTTAACTTTGCAACAGTTTATGATCGCTGTGCTGGGTCTCAATGCTCTTCAGTTCAACAAACAGAGGAAAGCAGAGACTGATGAACCAGTCCAATGGGATACAGAAGAGAAGACCAAGTACCCAGTGTTTCAGGACAAAGAACACAAGACAGAATAATGGGCAGAAAATCTAACTTAGGCCTTTCTCTTCCCCTTTCCCAGGTGCCTGACAGAAGTAGACTCCTGCTACTGAACTTAATCTTTAAAAGTTACCTCATGTGCCTGGTGAAATTCTTATTATTTTTTCTGTATAAGCCTTATGTTTTAATCATCTTGGTACCTCTAGAAAAAAGTATTAAGAATATCCATCTGCAAAATGAAAGCTACTTAAAAATAGGAAACAACAGGTAAGAGTTTCCAGGACAAACATGAATCAGTAATTACTAGTCCCATTACTGGGACTAGTACTGGGACCAGTTTTAATAAGTATCTTTGTCGATGACCTGAAGAAGGGAGCCCAGACTAAAATCCCTGAGTTTGCAGATGGTACTAAGCTCTTTCCAGCAGTCCAGTGGTCCAGTGCTGTACCAAAGGCAAGTAACTCCATAAAGAACTCATGTGGGCAAAAAGGTGACAGATACATTCAAGGCAGAGAAAGGTGCCGAACTTCTACCTAGCAGAGAAGATATCTTAGAGTCGTCATTGACAGGCCACAAAATAATTCCAGTGGTGCCCAGTGACAGAACAAGAAGTGATGGGCACAAACTTGAGCATCGGAAGTTCCACCTAAACATGAGGAGGAACTTCTTTACCCTGAGGGTGGCAGAGCACTGGAACAGGCTGCCCAGAGAGGTGGTGGAGTCTCCATCTCTGGAGACATTCAAAACCCGCCTGGACGCGTTCCTGTGTAACCTGCTCTGGGTGACCCTGCTCTGGCAGGGGGGTTGCACTAGATGGTCTCCGGAGGTCCCTTCCAACCCTGTGATTCTATGATTCTATGAATTGACTGAATGAACAGAGGCAGCCAAGAAGGCAAATAAAATATTGAACATCATCAGGAGGGGAACTAAGAATAAAACAAAGGGCATCACTTTGCTGCTGTATAAAACCAAGTCCTGTACTATGTTTGTGGATAATTCTGGTCTTTATATCTCAAGAGCAATTGAGAGGAGTTAGAGAAAGTGCAGAGAATGGGAACTACAAAAATCGAGACTGTGAACCAGCTGCTTTACTCAGAGAGATTTAAAAGGCTGGGGTTCTTTGAGGAGGAGGAGACTGACAAGAGGATGTGACTGAGGATTAAAAGATCCTGAAGGTGGAAGGCAAATGGAAGGCAGAACCACGGGACGTCTCAACTAATCTTACTTTTAACAACCTCAATAAAACAGTTTTGGATGCTGGGGCACTGTTAGGGTAATGCACCACTGAAAGCGCTGCAGCCTGCATGCCCTCCCTAAACAGCACTGACTCTCTCTAGCATTGCAGGCAGAATACCAGACCGGATGGGGTTTGGTCTGACCTGCCAGGGCAGCACTTGTGTTCGAGTTCTCTGCCCCCAGGGCTGCATAGTGCAGCCTCCTCCAGTTTTCCCCCAGCAAGCACCAAACTGTTGAAGGAAAGGAAACAAACTCTGCCTACAGCTCCCCTATAAATCTTCTCCCAATTGCCACATGTTCACATAATTTCTAATCTGCATAATAAACTGATTAACTGATTGTAATTGTCCTTTTTTTTTTTTTAGTAGAGGATATTATAATATACGCTATAACAGACCATATCTGCTATGAAGATGTGGATTTTCTCACTCCTTCTGTGTCCAGAATTAGAGTGCAGAGTGAAGGGTTTGCATTTGGTGCTTGCTGTTTACTAAGACAAAACCTTTCTCTTTTAGTGTGGTCTCAGATACAGACCTTCATCACAAACATTCATGAGATTAATAGCCACATGGATAAAATCTTCCCTCTAGTGAACAGATGATGCTGTTAGAATCATAGAGAGAAGCCTACTGTTATCTTTATTTTCACATTTGAAGAACCATTAACTTCTGATGTGACTACCAGAGCTTGTATTTAATGAGGAACTGTTTACACTGACAACCGCATTGAGGCTATTGAGATGAAATATTTTCACTGACTGAGTTAAATGAATAACCAGTCCTTCTTACTCATTAAACAGTAATGGAACTGACCTGAGGTAATATACTGTTGCAAACTGATCTTATGTTCATTAATATGTGATCCCTGTGCCACAACTTCCCCTACATAAAATGGGGACATTAGCAGTAAGAACTTTTATAAGTAATACTTTCTTCCATGATGGTGAAGTTGAGATAAGCAATGATTGTGCACTTAAAACACTCAGATATTTTGCTCAAGTTGTTCAGTAGCTTCCCTGTGTGTGAATAGACATGGAAATAGATATATAGATAATAGTTTGGCTCATCAGCTTCTAAAAGTTCTGCAAGAACCCCAAGCTAATTTCATCAGAAAGCTATTAATGGGGAATAGATATGGTACCCAAAAGGCTGTCTGTGTAAAGACTGAGTTACACCATGTTCTTATTCCCTTGATAAATGGAACCCATAAGAAGTAAAGGAAATCTTCCTAACTCCTATTCACTTTATCAATGAAGACTTAATTGCCCTCTCTCACTTGAACTGATACACATACAAAGAAACCCATTAACAGAGTTTTGCTAGGATAAAACTGGTGTGAAGGAGGAATTAACCTCCCTTGCCTAAATCTTAGAGAGATGCAGGCCTCAGTGAGTTATTTTATGATTTGTCCTTTTGAAAGAATGTATTCAGTCTTTCTAAGATACAATTTTTTGCTATTGCTATTGTTATTATTAAGATTTATTATGATGATAAAAACCAAACAGGGAACACGATGGAGAAAAGAATTGATAGCAAGTTTTTTGGACAGCTGAAAGGGATGGTTGTGAGGTGACACTGTCAGCCTGCCTAGTAGCGCAGAACAATTAAAAGAGTTTTCTGGCTAAAACAAGGGACTGTTGACTCTAGGTGAAACAGAACAAATGTCAGAGGAAGACAATACTTGGAACAACAAGCTCCAACTATGCTAAGGTTTACAAACAAAGGTTAAGCATTTCTACTGCTTATTAATTCAAAGAGAAAAAGATTTGTGATCTAATCAAATGTGAGCTTGTGGCATCTTCTCTATACAACCCTGCCTTGTATTTTTAAAGTATATAAATTTTCCTTTCCAACTAAATTGCATACGTTAATCTTTCAGTACAGTGAAAGCAAACATCACATATGTTTATAGACAGGAGACACCGTATATAAATAAGGGTATAGTTTTTTGAGTCTGAGCCATCAAACAGGGAGGCTTACTTAATATTTTCTTTTTACCATGTATAAGAGACCATTAAAACATTCATTTGAGCTGCTCTGTGTTTGCCACAATAGATATGAGCCTGTGCCTACACCATGCCAGACAGAGGCATGCATGACCTGTCCCTAAAAACCTCAGCAAGGTTTCTAAAAACCTTAGCCTACTTCAGTGCTTTGCCAGCCTTACCAGAGAGCACTGAGGAGATGGAAAGGCCCTAGATACTTTATAAGGAGCAAAGAAAAGGTGTGAGCCTCTCATCTCCAAAATGTCTGTGGATGCCTGTTCCAGGACGTTGTAGCTTCCTGCCTGGACAACTGCATGCGATGGAAAATGTGGCTGATGCAGTATTTGCTGCCTTCCATACTATAGATACAGAGACAAGATACTGTGTGGCTGACATATACAGGAGATGCAAAGCCCTTAAAGTCTGACCGATAAGTACAGTATCTGCATACCCCTCCAGGAATATGCCCCCAGAGCAATAATGATGGCAGTCAGGACTTGGGTGAAAGCAGCTAAGCTCTGAACTTCTGAATATAACCCAAAATTAAGATCTACCACAGTGGACTGAAGCTCCTCTGGCACTATCCTTCTCAAGTAAGCTAAGTTTGTTTTTTTCTTCTCTTGGTTTCTCTGTGCTTGCAACAGAAAGGCATAACTACAGTTTAGATACTCCAGTGGCTTGTTTAACGTTCCCAAGTCAAGAGCAGCTCTGGATTTCACTCCAGCTCCCCTGCAGCCATGAGTTTAGCACCAGACCATATAGAAATGGACCTAAAATCTCTCACAGTTTCTTTCAGACAAAAGGAAAGTAACAAATTTCCCTCCCTTGCAATGGATTCATTGCCAAAAAAAAAAGAAAAAAAGAAAAAGAAGGAAAAAAAAAAGAAAAAGGAAGTAGGGTAACTAGTATTCGTCATTTATGCTCATGAGGGCAAGGAGTTTCCAAGGCAAGCTAGGTGAATTAAGCCCAGGAGAAAGGCAGGCATTGCTTTGCCTGCTATCTCCTTGCCTTATTGTCTCCTGACTCATAAAGCAAGTGTTCTGTCTCCCTTTAGGATCTGACAGCCAGCTAAGTAATACGGGTCATTACCACGCTGCAAAGCAGAAAAGAACAAGAGAGCACAATGTCTGGGGAAATGCTCCATGTAGACCATGCGTGTTGTGGTGACCGGGAAGATGGGTGGTCAGAGGAGACCAGCACGCTGCTAATGCCAGCAAGGCTGCACCCATCAGTGGTGAGAACGGTGAGCCGGTGTCTCCTCCCTGGGTAAAACTCAGGCAGACAATTTCCATTTTATGGGAGATTTTAGACATATTTGCGATTTGGGCGAATCAGGTTGATCAAACCTCTATTGCTATGAAAAGCCAAAGGAAAATGTTTCCAGTTAGCACCGACATAAGCTTTTCTCTTCGTTAGGCTGCTCGTCACTCCATGCCAGGTTCTCAGCACATGAACTCCAGTGGGAGGGCAAGCCCTCAGGAGGCTGCATCTTGTCCCCTCTATCAGAGCTAACTCACGATATATGTGTCTGAAATTGAGGTAAAACTTACCTGGTGGGGACTTGAGATCAGAACCTGTCACATGCTGCGGTTTGTGAGAAACCATGCAAAAGTCTCGCAGGAAATCAGAATTTCAGGAGGCAGATAAAATTCTTGTAATAATCAAAATCATGCAAACAGCTGAGTTTGAAAGAGGAATGTTGAGGTTGATGTTAATACAACGTGATAATTTGGGTTGTGAAACAGTCAGTTTGAAAAGGACATAATCCTGGCGGGGAAATTTTCAGCATATCTGAGTTTAGACCGTCATGCATTAGGGATTGTCCAGCATGTACACCTCTAATTTTAGTTCTTCCTCATTTAACCCCTGTTTCTGCCACATCAATCCTTTTCTACCACTGGCTCATAAAAATTCTGCTTCGGATTAGAAGTGAGTGAGTGACTCACAGTAAACTATGCATTCAGTGGGAGCAGAGAATTTTTTGTTTTGTATCCACAAATAATTTAATTTTTATTCACTTGGTTGCTGTGCCAAACAATTTAGTGAATGCTTTCTGAAACAAAATGTCAGCCCATGGCATGATTGCAAACTGTTCAATAGAGGTGCTCTTACCTGTGTTCATTATTCTTGTAAATCTGCATTCAAACACTGGCTGACCTCAATGACTGGTGTAAGCGCTCAACGTCATGAATTGCCTGTGCTTCCTATTAAGCCTTTTCTGTAGCTAACTGTGACTGGGACATATATATTCTGCATGTATATTTAAATGAATATGACTTCTTCCTGTGCTTCATCACAGGATCGTGGTCACTATGGGCAACATGTCTAGGCTAAGCCAGTTGTCTGAATTCCTTACGTTTCCTTAGGAAAACAGGTATTTCCAGAGGGCAATTCAGCCATCACTTTTGGCTGAATAAAAGGAATCCCATCAAAAGGTGGGATTTCTTTTCTAGAAAGAAACCCACTGGTGGCTCAAAGCCCAGCCGAGTTAGCCAGGCAAAGACAGAATGAACACAGCACAGCAGAAGCAAAACTACAGGAGCAAAACTAGCAGCACACGGTCCACAGGCATTTATGGTTACAGTCATTCTAAAATATTTGGCTAGGAATTAACTATTTGTGCAAAGAAGGTGAGCTTCAGAAAACCACAACAACCCATGGTTTTGGTGTGTAAGGGTGCTGGCACTGTGGTTTTTTTGGTTTTTTGCAAACATTTTTAAATAAAAAAAAAAACATAAATAAAAACATTTTTACATGGTTTTTGTGTCTTCAGAACTTAGTGCTGTTTTCCAAGAAGGTACCTTGCCTGGAAAGCCTGAAGTCTCAGCAATGTTACGATGCGGGGCAGGGGGGAAGAAAATGCAAAGTAAAATTTATGTCAAATGTTGAGTCCCAAGAATGGAATGACACTAGAAGGTTCAAATATGGATTTTCTGTGAAAATTTTCTGAATTTTTGTGGAAATCTGACAGCAAATTTCAGGGTTGCTGGTGAAAAGGGGTGAAGAGGGCAGAAGACAGTGCAATACCACAAGTTCTACTCCCTTAGGAAATTTAGCAAGCACTATACTTGAAATTCTCCAGTAACCAATTTGTATGGGGAAAAAAATGGAAATCTCTTGTCTCAAGCATTCTTTGTAAAACACGCCAAATAAGACTATACTGATGTCTCAAAAGTGGCAAAGACAATGTTCAGAAAGAAGGAAATTGAACGTGATACCACTGCAGGTAAAAGAATGGCAAAATAGAATTTTTCCAAAATCATAGCATGAATTCTCAGCTTTGTAAGGCAAAATTACCTGTCTGCAATTAAGTGGCACTGTAAAACCACTATTGCATATTGCATTTAAATAGTACTTTTTCTAAGACCAGATGGTTAAGTGGCATGCTTCACAAGTGCTACATTTTAGTGACCTGGAAAGGTTGTTACTTTCGATCTTCGTTTTCATTTGCTTAAAAAATAATGATGATTATCATCAGGATGCTTGCGACAGACTCAGGTTAATAGCTATAAATTGTGCCCTGGAGTATTGATTCTTTGCAGCCAGTTATTGATTCCTATAAAACAGCCTACACCTGATTATTTTTTATCTTACTGTAGAAAGTGTATATGAAATAACCACATGCATATAAGGTGAAATCCTGAAATTTGTGTTCAGCTTTCAGTTCTATATTTATTGAAGTAATACTCCCACTGAAGTAGAGCCAGAGAGCAATGAAAAACTCTCTTCTGTCCCTTGAAGCTTTCACACACACACACCCTCACACCAGTTTATCCATTAGTCTGGTGTCCAAGGCACTGTGCATATTGTGGAAGGTCCAGCAGAGCAGAGGCCTGAATTTCATTTAAACCACCCAACTCCCAGATAAGTGCCCTGATCCCTGGGCTGCAGGTCAGTTCGTGATGTGTTTGTGTTAATTGTGCTGATTTTAACCTGGAATGTCATCTTGGACACAAGAAACTTTCCCAAGGAACGTTTTCACAACTGGTACATTCCTTCCAAAAGTTTCGTGTCTGAGGAATTCTTGTTTTCTAACACAGGGAAAAAATATAACCCAATTCCCAAGCCATTCTGTGATTTGTGTTACAGAGATTGAGAACTGCTGACATTGGAATGTAGCTGTACAAAGAGTGAGAGTGGGATTCATTTGCTCAGACTGAAATATCCACAAAGCAAACATTGAATTAGCCGCCTTCCAGTCCCCTTATCGTCACCAGAGAGAAACAAGCACTTGTAAGGTGAGACTCATCCCACCCTATCACGCACAGCTAAAATAGATCAGGCGACTCAAAGCCCAAACGTGCCATTCTCACTCTATTACTTCAAGGGACCTTAGCAGTGACCAGCTGAGGTGTATATTTCTTCAGCAAGGTGGGGCAAATCCCCATTATAAGCCCCTTTCCTTCAAGGGGTAATGTCATGGAGAAGGGAAGCCATACCCATTGTCACACTCCAGCTCCATCGCCAAGGCGGCGGCAGAAGCCAGGCTGCACCCACATTTCCCAAGCCACTGGGCTGTATGGCCATCCAGTCAGACTGCAATTCCATCCATGACTTTGCGTCAACATTGATGGGCGTTTGAGTTCATGGAAAAAACATTCATTTCATGTGGAACAAAATTACTTCAGTGTCTATTGCCCCATGTATCAGGCAGTCTGGTTACTTGGAATGTCATACAGCTGATAGAGATCTCAGCCTGGCTTGTGGACCCAGAAACCCTCATCAGGGAGTACTTAGCACCTGATGTACCATAAGATGCAACAGTTTCTTTTAAGATACTGATTTAATTAGAATTAAGTGACATTCACCTCAATGAACATTTACATCTTGATCATCAAAAATAACACCCACACAATAATGCAGCTGTTGTTTCCATTCAGACGTGTTTCTCAAGTGTGTCCGTTTGTTATAATGAAGTACTGTCTTGGCAGCTGTGTTTCTTCTGTGATTAGTTTGGTCCACTTCAAGCTCCATGAGTTCACTTTGCGTTACCAGAACTAGCCTCCATCTCTTTTAGCCTGTGCTCAAGGAACCCTAGCACACAACATTTGTCTCTCTCAAACTTCTGCCGCCTTTCCCAGCTCGCTACGTCAGTCTTTCCAAGATGTTTCAACAGTAGAAGGGTTTTGAAATCCTTATTGAAACTTGACCCTGGCCTTACCCAGTGGATTTGAGCTGAATCAAAGGGAGAGAGTCAAATGAAAACCATAATGCTTGACTATTATCTGTGAAGAGTGCCCCCAGGAAAACCTCTGCTCAGGAGGGCTGGCTGGTGCCCGGCTCTTCATAGAATCATAGAATGTGTTGGGTTGGAAGGGACCTTTAAAGATCACCTAATCCAACCCCCCTGCAGTGAGCAGGGACATCCTCTGCTGTTGCATCCTTGCAGGGAGCTCAGCTCACATCTCCTGATCAGCACCGTGATACCCATATCTCTCTTGGCCCTACTACTGAACTGGTACAGTTGTTTTCCTGCCCTAATGTCTCTAAGACTGTCTGCAAAGGGGTGGAGGTTTCCTAAAATCTTCTTACATAGGGAGCCAGGAAGAAACAGGTTGGAGGGAGCACTTTGGGATTCAGCCTTCTGTGAGTAATGTCACAGCATCCCTTTGAACGTGCACGCTGACTGAGGGACCATCCGAGTCACACGTGGCTGCTCCCGAGCTTCAGTCTTCCCAGCAGCAGAGCAACTCTCACTGTACCGGAACTAGCAATTCGTGGATGCAAAGTGAATGTCAGTTTGGATTTACAGCTCCCTCTGAACTTCATTGGACTTGATTATTTACTTAAAAGGTTCCCATTTTTATTCTTTTCTGCAACATTAGCTTTGTCTTTCAGCCCCAGTGGAAATCATCTGGTCTCTTTTTGAATGAATTGACTCTGAGTGGCCAGTTCATTACTGCACTATAGGGAAAAAATTATCACAGAAACTCTCTGCCAGGCATCCTGATAGCCAGCTGATGCAGACGAGTCAGCATCAGTGGAGCGATCATTCCTTGATATCTGTCAGATTGCGTGTATCAGTAAGATTATTTATTTGAATAAGTGCTGGCAGCATCTGTAACCTCTTCAGAGCACAATGCCACAAATTAGTTGACAAAGTTGTACAAATCAACACACCACGTACCCTTTTTCCTGTTCTTTATTTATTTATTTATTTATTGGCAATATATGTTAAGATTTATATTATGAGCATAAGAGCATTTGTACAGGTGCATCTACTCCTGTCTGTACTGCAGACTAATATCAAAAGCTTTAGGAAACCGCAATAAGAAACAGGTGAGACATATTGTGCTTTTTCTTCTCACGTATCTTCCCAGCAACCTGTAACTTAGGGATGTCCTGAGTGCATGACTATGTGTGTGTTTAATCAGAACTGCTGGATTTTCACACCTTGTGTAATCTTTTAACTCATTTATAGCTTTTGCCTCCGCATATCTGGTAACCATTCGTTTCACTAATTAATTATGCATTTGGTGCAAAAGTACTCCTTTGCCTACAGCTGCCTGATAATCTCATTGGGTACCTTTTAGAGTTTGTGTTATGAGAAACAATAAATGAATGCTCTTTAATTGCTTCTGTGTCCTAACATTTATTTTATGATCTACTCTCTTATACCCCCTCAGATGTTTCTTTTCTACCCCAGCCTGTTTAATTTCTTCACGGGGAGACTGACTTGGGCTGTTTGGGGCTGTTGGAGTTTTCATTTCCCTTCTCTGCAGGTTCTTTTCTTTCTACTATATGCTAAGAGTTAAGACCAAAATTGTATTCAATATTCAAAATGTAGACACACCGTGGACTTATACACAGCATAATAAGGTCTTCTGGTTTGCTCTCTACTCCTTTCATAATCATTCCGAACATCCCATGTGGGTTTTTTTGACCACTGCTAAGAATGAACTATTCTTTACAAAGAACAAACAGGGACAATCACTGTTCTGAATGATAGTGGCTAATTTTGAGCTCATAACTGTGTAAATATAGTTAAAGTTCATTTTCCTTATGTGTCCTACTTTGCCTCCTATCAACACTGAATTTCACTTGCTACCCACTTTCTCGATAATGTAAAATCCTCTAAGAGTCTCTTTGTCAGACTTCCTTTCTCCTGTCTAATTTCTGATCTGCAGCAAACATCATCACCTTACTATTCATTCTTCTTTCCATATCATTTATAAATACAAATCTCTTTTGTACTCCATCAGTAACCTTTCCATTTTGAAGAATGACTTTTTATTCTTAATCTTTGGTTCCTGTCCTTGAATGCTATCTAGTCCTGTTTCTTTATTACTATTCCTTCTAGAGTTCTTTTTCTAAGACTTCTTCAACCACTCCACTTTCAGATAGCTCTTCTGATCCAAGAGAGAAATTTCTTTTCTACTCCTTTTGCAAGAAATTTAAAAGCTTAACGTCTGTTCTTTTGATGTCAGTTGTGATAATACATTATACATTGTATTGCTTGTCAATTAAATATTTTAATCTCTTTACTAACAACAGGGTCTTTCCCTAGGAAGATAAACAAATTTACCAGAGCAATCAAAGGACAACACTTGCCTCAGTTTTATCAAATTCATACTTCAGCCCAGAAGCTTAAGTGACTCAAGCAGGATGCCAACTCCCCAGATTTAACAAGATTTAAGCAGTTAGAGGTCTGCTTAATTGATAGAGTCTAAAGTATATGAAGCTAGTGTTCATTTTTCTCAGTGAAGGTTTTGTAACTGGGATCCATATTGCTTTTGAGCATCAGATTGATGTGAAAACAAAAGTCGTGTGGGAGAATGATATGGGTTATTGACTGCGCTGCGGGGAATATGAAGGCAGAAAGGAGTGCATTAGCGTTTACATACAGCTGAGCTGAACAAGGATGCCAAATGCTCCCCACCAAGAAGTATTCGAGCCATGACCTCTAACTAGCAATTTTCATTTTAGCCAACATACTCTTTTTCAGTTTAACACAGATCACTGCTAAGGGCAAGCCTTATTTCTTTCCTGCTCATTTTACAAGTTGTTTAAATACCTGGAAACAGTTGAGCTGCTGGAGAAAAGCACTGAGGGAAAAAATATCTAGCAAAAAGGTGTGTGAAACAGCTGCTTTCTGTACTTTGAGACTGAAAAGCAGAGTTATCTCTATGTGGAATTTTTCTCCTCCTGTAAAAGCACTATAAAGTATCTCAAGGTTGCTCAGTTTATTGTCAAAGGTACAGCACAACTGCCCAAGGGCAGACCTAAGTACCAATCTTTCATGAAGAGATGTCAGGGAGGCTGGTTGAGGGAGAAAGTCTGGAGCTTAAACGCACATTTTGAGAGAAGATGAGTTTACTTGCTCCGTCTCCTTTCATGTTTTCTTATTGCTGGGAAGAACAGATACGCTTATTTTACCTAAAATAAGAAAAGGGAGAAAGCTTGAACGCTGTAACAGTGACCACATGGAAGGGTCACAGTTCACAGTATGTGTAAACAAGAGGAATAGCACCAGAGGAACATTTTTTTGGAGTTGGTTTTTTCCTCCCCCCAGCTGCTTTGGAAGAAGACAGCTATATTTCTAATAAAATATGACACAAGCCACAGGGCCTGGGAAAAGGGGCAAGTGGGACTGGAAGTATGCCTGGCTTTGAAAGGAGTCTGCCACCTCAAACAGAAAGCGGGGAAGGAAGGAAGGAGGAAAGATACATCACACCTGCTAGAGGAACTTAATGTTGTTCTTTAAACACACTGTGGAGACCATGAGCTTGACTTCTTCCCCAGCCTGTTTACAGAATCACAGAATCACAGAACTGTAGGGGTTGGAAGGGACCTTCAGAGATCATCCAGTCCAACCCCCCTACCAGAGCAGGGTCACCTAAAAGCAGGCTGGAGAGAAATGCATCCAGGCGGGTTTTGAATATCTCCAGAGAAGGATACTCCACAACCTCTCTGGGCAGCCTGTTCCAGTGCTCAGTCACCCTCAAAGTAAAGAAGTTTTTCCTCATGGAGATGGAATTCCCTGTGTTCCAGCTTGTGCCCGTTGCCCCTTGTCCTGTCGCTGGGCACCACTGAGAAGAGCCTGGCTCCATCCTCCTGACACCCGCCCTTTATATATTTACAAGTATTGATGAGATCCCCTCTCAGTCTTCTCTTCTCCAGGCTAAACAGACCCAGGTCTCTCAGCCTTTCCCCATAAGAGAGGTGCTCCAGTCCCTTGACCATCTTCATAACCCTCCCTTACAGGATCACCTGGAAAGTGTTCACCAGGAATCCTGCTGACAGAGATGGAGATGGCGGGAGGGGAGGAAGGTGCTTCTTGCTTTTTTCATGAGCTTTTTTCATATTAGATAGGCTGAGGATTATTTGAATAACTTCAGGGAGCTGCTGTTTTTGTTTTTTTCCCAACAGCTGTAAAATCTAACTTCATCTCTCCATGGTTTTACTGATGAGGGTCTGCCTTGCTAGCAGCTTTAGACAGTTGTCATATTACGGGAAATACATAAAACTAAACCTGATTCTGTCTTTGGCAGGTTTCTGTCACCACATCCTAGTCCATGTTCCCAGTGTGACTCAGGAAATTATGAAGAAGTGGAAAAAGACCATAAATCTTCACAAATATTTCAACATCCTTTTTTTTTTTTTTCAATATTATTTTAGTGACATTTGTCTTGATTTTGCCCTTAACTTTATGTTAGAATCTCCCAGTGGAGATGTTTTTATGTATGTGAGTTATGTCCAGAAGCGCTGAATGAGATGATTGCTTATGGGTGATAGCTGTGTTACACATGTCAGAGGGACAGAAGTCACCTCACTGAGCTTATCCTGGGGAGCCCCAGCTTTATTTCCTGCCTCTGTTTCCTTGTGTAGTTTATTTGAATACCAGACCTCCTGTTAACATATTCCCTGTCAGTAGAGAATGGGGGAAGAAAAAGGGGAAAATTACTTACACCTCACCAGCTGATCTGAAGATGCTTAACCATAAATATCAAAATCAGATTGAATCTTTGCCAAGGGACAGCATATATTTTGTAATTCATTATAACTAGATATTTATGTAGCTAAATATGTATATATATATAACTAGGTATAATATAATATATAGTATAATATTGTAATTTTTAATACGTTACATATTATATGACTATTATAATTATCGACACTGGATTTCAGGGCTGATGGCAGGAAGAAAGAAAAGTTGTGTAGGCTGATCTGGTGATGAGGACAGATTTTTCTCTCATCCCCAGAACAGTGACTAGTCTGAAGCTCCCACCTGATTCAGTCGTACTCTAATCTTGAGCTTTTCTTCACCCAACAGCAACTAACAGCACCTGCTTCCCAGGTAGGGGGTAAGTAGTGATACCAGGGTGTCTCCTTGCCCATGTAGAGCACAAAAGGTTACGCTATGGGTCTTCTCCAGGCATCATTCACATCCCCAGCTCCTCTCTTGCATAGGAAGGCTGAGCATCCATGAGGTGTGGGAGAAACGCAGCAGGGAAAGGGGCTTAAGATAGTCTTCTCCTAACCTCCTCTTCCCCTCCCACACAGATAGATAACTAGTGCAAATGTGTGCCTCAAGACATGAAGGGGACACATTACTCTTGTTTCTCTAAATGTTTCCTGATTTTGGAAAAACATGGTTTAGTATGTAAGAACCCTGATAACAGAAAGCTGGTACAATAAGCATAATTACAAAAAAAAAAAACGAGTGAAAACTTGAACAATGGAGAAGAGTTTTTATAATAGATGTCATAAAACTTGTGAAGTTTGTGCATTGGTGGCAGCATCAGAGACTTGACTGTGGTTTGACCAAAGGGAGATAGGGCAATGAAAGCCTTGGGCATACAAGTAAATGTCTCAGAGGTTCCTGGGGAGCCACTGGCAAAAGGAGAGGAGCCAAACGTGATACTCCTGATACCTGTAAGGTACCAGATAACGGGCCCAGGGAAGCCCTCTGCACGTCCGTGCTTCTCTCAATTTATAACCTATAAAGAAATAAACAGGGACACAGCCATTACGTTTCTGAAATATGCCATGCTCATGACAAGGACGATCCAGCCCAGTCTATGGACTGACTCACTGATACAAAGGAATTAACACGTCAAATAAAACCATTCTCCTTTGGCCTCAGATTTATTTTGTTATAAAGATCAAGACCTAATAAGTCATCACTGGTAAATTTCACTCTTCTAACGTTGTCATCTGTTTTATGTGGGTGAGTTTGGGAGATGGTCTGGGAAAGTACATGAAAACCAGAAAGTAATTTTGCAGAGTGCTATAGAAGTCTAGGTTTGTTGAGTGGACATTAGATGATATCAGAAAATGAAGTTTATGACACTTTTTGTGGAGTCTGATATTTGTTATTTAGCAGATTTATGAGGCAAAAAATGCTTCCACAAAGCTCAGACTGCAGCTGTAGCTATAGTAATAACCTTAATGACTTTTTTTTTACTTTGGGTTGTAGTATAAAGTGTCCTTCTGGCAAAAAAGTAATCAAGTATATTTATAGATGTGACACTTGGACATAGTGAAATGTTTTGAAAAACAAAAACATAAATATGCCCCAAGATTGGACATTATAATTTGTTTTACAGTCAATATAAACAGTTTGTTCCTCTTTTTGATCCTAACTGTACATTAGAAAATACCATAGCACAAAACCTTTTTGAATTTGTGAGTAACATTTTTCCATAGAAAAATGCTGCCACGAAAACAAGTTTTTCAGCAAGAAGATGGAATTTCCCATTCGGATAACATTACAGAATTATGAAACTGCCCAAATATCTCATTTCATCATTCTCTGAACTAAGGGTATTAGCTCTGAATTGGGCAGGACAATATATTTTCAAAGGTGTATCTCCCAGATCGTAATATGTTCAGGTTACCCAGAGTTTGTAAATATTCCCAAGAAGATTCCTCAGATATACATGCAAATCCAACCTCCACCGAAATTGGTAGCTTTTGGAGAGGTCTAGAAACAACTTTGTAAATTCGGACCAGTATCCTGGTTCCATGCCCTGAATTCTAAAACAAGTGCATGTAAAGCAACCATGTGAGTGGCACGGTGGCAGGGTTTGCGCACCTATGAATTGGAAGCTCATCTTAGTACGTTTAACAGAGAGAATTCACTGGGAGATGAGTTCATGTCATGGGTTAGCGATGAGCCAGCAGGTCAGTGAGCCCAGGCTTAACCTTCTGCTAAGCAGCAAAAGTGAACTGAAGGCAAATATTTTCTGAAATCCAAGAAGCTACGGTTAATGTGGGGGTTCTTTTCTTCCTGTTCTCTGTTATGGCTTAATACCAAATCAGAGGCTTTGCAGCAGCACAAGAGCTACACCGAGCTAGCCAGCAGGTTTGCTTCTGTGGGGAAAAAGCCTGTATTCTTAGAGCAAAGGGTGGCCATCAGCTTGGCCTCTGGGCAGGCGCTAGAAATAATTACCCTGGATGGGCACCAGCCAGCTTCAGTGACTCTGTAAGGATGCTGCAAAGGCCATCTTCCCTTCAGGAGACCAAGTGCAACGTGAATGTAATGTTCCTAGGGAGTCATTAAGGAAAAAGTCTTCATTGGCATTTATGAGTAGGATAAATGTATCATATGGACACAGATAAGCTAAAAAACATTTGAGGGAAAAACTTACAAAGAGAAAGGGAGAGGGATATAGAGCGATATCCTTCTCTGGAGATATTCAAAATGCACCCGGATGTGTTCCTGTGCAACCTGCTTTAGGTCAACCTGCTCTGGCAGGGGGGCTGGACTAGGTGATCTCTGAAGGTCCCTTACGACCCCCTACCATTCTGTGACCAGCTCAGGGCAGAAGCCCTGGGGCTGAAGGATCCCTGGCTACTACACTACAGCCCAAGCCCCCACCAAACAGCCATCTCCACAGACACCTGGCTCACTGCTGGCCTCATTGCTATGGGGCTCACACCCTCCCATAGACAGTGTCAGTCTTCAAGGCCCTGCAGGGAGCCGTTTGTTTGCTTTTTAAATACCCATCCTCTCAAACAGAAGTATTTTTTTCTTTGGCTTCCAGACTCCCAAAATGCATTCGTGTGACAAAGCTCCTCCATAAATTCACCTCCTGATGTACACTGCACCGTATGAATACTTTTGACAGCTAACTTCTGGCATTAGGTCAACATCCAAACTATTTCACAGCATTAAGGAATTGAGCAGGGGAGCTCTGTGTGGCTCCAAACCGCAAATTAGAGCCCATGAGTGGAGACCAAAGAAGCAGGAGGGAGGGAGCAGCCTGTGATAGCAGGTCCCTGCAGCTGTGGGGCTGGAGGTGACCCCACTGCGGCATTTCCAGGCTTGTGCCTGATACAGCTCTATCCCCTTGCTGCTGCTCGGCTCAGCCTGAGGCACAATGATGAGCTAAAGCACACATGAAACGTAGCTGAATGAGCTGATGCTAAACAGTACGAAATGTCAGTTCTCAGCAAGGGTAATAACACTGCTGGGACATAAATCATCTGTTGGGACACAGCCAGACAGCAGCAAATTGCAAGCCTAATAACAGAAAACATACATGATATATGGTAGGTGTGATTAAGTTTCAGGGCAAATATCTGCCAAATACAACTATAAGGATTACAACACAGAGGACAGGGTAGAGCAGAGCCAGCACGAGTAGTGAAGGAGAGTGTGACTGGCATAGCTGAGGTGCATTTTAATCAGCGAGCCAGCACTAACCTTCAGTAAAGAGAAGAGCCAGCTGAGGCTGCTGAGGGTGGCTCTGGAGAGGCACAACTTCAGGCAAGCAAAACCACTTGGCTTCCTGCAGCATACGCTGCGATTCGGAGTGTTAAAAATACTGGCAGAGGCTCTGGTTGTAAACTGAGCAGCAGCGGCATTTCCATGCGGTGTTTCATCTTGTGGCCTGACTCACCCCCTGGGAAGCCCAGTATCATTCTAATCTGCATCCATTGTCGTAAGAATAAATATTTGGCTGAAATTACCCTTTCGCTGTGAGGATAGGTTAATTGTGGGCCAGTCGAGCCTCACGCCTGCTCATCTACAGGAATGAACTTTTCCTGGTCTGGCCTCATGCCCCATGGCCAGCTAGACGCTCTCCTCCTGGCCCGGCGCTCCACGCTCCCCATGCTGCTGCCCTGAAAGCTACCAAGCATCTCCTCCAGGACCCTCTCCCTGTCTTTGCAGCTTGTGGGCAGCCGTGGTGACAACGGTTGAGCATCCAAGGAACCCCAGGGTGTGGGAACTCCTTTTGGGATGGAGCAGTGTGAGCTGGCGCACTGAGAGGGAAGAGGAAGGGCTTTCCTCCACCCAGAGCAGAAAGACCAGAACCCCCTGGAGGCAGTAGCAGAGGACAGAGCAGGAGGGGGGGCATTCACAGCAGTGTGAACCCTGGGAAATGGGATTTTGGCAGCAGCAGGCTGAGCACAGCTCCAAGTGCTGCTGCAACATACCCCAGCAAGAGCTCTGCGCTCAAAGACGTCCCTGTGAGAAGCACCTGGTGTGTCAACCTACCAGCTAGCCTCCCAGGAGAAGCCTTGACAGACCTAAGAACAATGTTTTGTCATTATGGAAAAATGACCTGTGCATACTGTGGGTCTGGTGACAGGCCCAAAGCTGGGCAGGTTTCTAGAGGCTACAAGAGCTGTCTTGGTCAGACACTCTTGGCACGCAGGCATAAATTCTGAAAATGAGAGTTACACTGACTCCCAAGAAAATTTTACCCTCACAAGAACAAGTAAAAAGTGATGAGCAACTTAGAAAAGCAGCTGATACCAGTCAGCTATTTTTCAGCCTTACTTATTTGAAAACAGCATCGGCGGTATAGCAACATTTTTCTTGATAAGCAGAAAATAAATGCATCAGATTAATAGCTAACAGGCTTGTACCTCAGAAAATAACAGACTAGAATGTTTTTATTTAGGCATAATGGGACATTAAAAAAAATAGTCTTAAATTGCAATATGATGCAGAGTTACTTCAGTGAAGTGCAGATGTAATGTAATATGTTGCCTTTGCTGTTACATAAACACCAAAAATATTCTCTTCTAGGGGGTAACATGGCTAGCCTCAGTACATAGTTGCACTCTAATTTCCATCTGACAATTGCGGATACTGACCATTGAGCAGCAATACTCTGTAATGTAAATTCCATTCCAGTAGGGGTTTCACCTGAGGTAATCAAATCTGCATGTGTTGATAGATGAGTCTCTGACGTACTCAGCTTTATAAACCTGATTAAGCCTATTTTTAAGAAATATTTTCAGAATTATGCAGTAGCACAACCTACAGCCACTATTTCCCAGGTATTTTTTAAGATATGAGGCAGTTATATCACTGTCAAATTTGGAAATTGCATACGCAGTTAGGGATGAGACAAACACAGTCGCTTTGGGGCTGTAACCTCCAGAACAAAGTGCTGTCTCCCTATCTTACCTCAGGGAGACTGTTGAAGCAAGATGGGAAAGGAAGGAAAGGGAAGGGAAGAGAAAAGACAAAAGCTGTATGCAGAAAAAAGAAAACAGTTTAAATTGTGAAGGATTACCTGGTTTAGTTTTTCTGAACATTTCCATAACCTAGCTACAGAATATTTTATTTCTAATGTGTGCTTTCCCTCTCTTTTGAAAATACTTGTCAACATCTGTGGCACATAAAAGGAATCTCAGGACAAAAGCTAGTGGGAATTTTCCAAATAAGAGTCCTTTGAAACATGCATATAGCTTATTTTAATCATATAACCTGCACCTTGTGCCAGCTTCTCTCCCAGTATTAACACCCTTTTTCCATACAGCTGATGGTATGCAGGTAACAATCACTTGCTTCTGATTTGCTTGGAACCACTATTTAAATCGTCACAGGACTCTGATTGAGTGATTTAAGAATTTGTAGATTCTCTGAAATTACTAGCAGGGAGAAGAGTGAACTTACTAGAAGAATCACAGCACAAATAAGTATTTTTAAAATAAAACCTGAAAAAAAATAGAAAAAGTAACAAAATAAAGTCAAGAAAATTAGTATGTGGAGAAATAAACCCCTTATTAATGGAGAAAGCATTTATCTGTCTTTGGCTGTTAGTCCGTCCATTTGTCATGGTGGCTAGACTATAAACCGTGTTATGTCACCATGTTGATTATGAACTAAATGGGATGATTTAGACTGTGGCATGTTGCAAAAACATTTTAAGGATATACACAGACCTTGAGTACACACAGAAATATGTTGACAAAAACCACAGAGACTTAGCCTTAGAGTAAGTTTATTTTAAGACTTCTATTTGCAGGCACACAGGGACTACAGAGGCTTCAGCAGAACTCGGAGACACCCAAGCATGAAACTGCTGAAGCAACTTTAACTCAGAGAGCACGGGAGTCACAGGTTACATTTTTTTCCATATTTCTGTTATTCTCCCATATTGTGACAACAAGTGAACCTTAAGCTGTTCAAAAAAATCCATGTCTGGTTTCCTTCCACCTTTCTGTGACAGCATAAAATGGGTCCTTCTGTTGTCAGTGCCAGATAATTTATTTAATAAGCATATAACAATGCAGAAAAGGTAAGTAAAGTAACTAAATTAAAGTTCTTAATCCTAAATCAGGGAAATTGTCTCCTTTTTTGTTGTTGTTGTTGTATTGGGCTTCCCACCACATGTCGTGATCCATGAAAATTAAAGACAAGATAAATACTGTCAGTATTTGAAAATGGCTTTCTACCCAAGAAAGTATAAGAATCCAAAGAAAAAGTCAAATAGAGCACAAGAAAGAAATAATAACTTCAATCTCTGCCCTTCTTATATGCCTCATTTTGAAGGACTTCTAAGAGGGATTAGGTCTTTGAGAGAAAATTGACCCTCAAAAGGGACTGAAGTACTTTATCTCCCAAACGAGTATTGAGCTCTACTTCAGACTGTCATAGATACAATAGCTTCTGTATGGGTAAAATTAATTTTAAAGGTCCAGGTTCTCCTTGGTGTACCTGCTTGGTTTTGAAATAATCTAAACACGTCTGCGGATAGACAAACCTTATGAAATTTAAAAAATAATAAAAAAAAAAAAAAGTCAAACGATCATCACAAGCCATGCAAGGAGCTGTGAGGCCACAGGGCAATTACTGATAGCTCCTGAATCAAGTTATTTCCCCTTGTGCACCTGTGCCTTCTCTCTCTCCATGTCCCTGCACTCCAAACACCCTCTCTTCTGCAGAAGCGCTGGTCCCCCCCACCTCACCCCTGCGGGGACAAGCTGGGTTTCATGGCAGGCGGGGAGGCTGCTTTTGCTCTCCCCCCGGCAGAATGCCTCTTTCACCCCCTTGCAGAGGTGAAACAAGGAGACTGGGTGAGCACTGTGAGGCAGGAGATGAAGAAAGTGGGTTTTGGTCAGTTTTGAGGAACGTTTCAGCTCTGCTTTTTCCACAGAGAGGTGTTTCCTGGGAACTTCCTTCTGATATGGCTGAAGCTGCTCATCTTCTCGTTCAATATTTCCGGGCTGCTGTTAATCATACCTCCGGCTCTCGGTTATACAACCTGCAGTATGTTAAGCTGGAAATTGCCCAAGAGCTCTCAGGAAGTTATCTGATATATTGAGAGCTATAACTTTCCTTTATTCAACTATTTTCTGAAAAGTGATTTTAAGCTCCAGTGTTTGAATAGAAACTTGGTATCAGATTAGTTCTTGAATAGAATCTATAGCGTTTAATAGCCCGTTCTCTCCCGTAGTCAATATAATTTCTTCTTTAAAACCTCAGGGAAGCAATTCTTGCAGCTGAGTTTGGTGAGATATTTGCCAATGTATTGACAAGTAACAATTATATTGACTGGAGAATTCAGCTGACTTCTTTGTATGTTACTCTTCTTGCTATCACATTAAAAAAGATATCAGGAGGTAATTAAATGAAACATTGTTTAAAGATACCTAATATAAATCTATGAAAAGAAATATATTTCAAACATCCAAAGAATCACCGAAGTTTATCACATTGAGATGAAATTGGAGTTAGAAAAAGAGGCTTAACATTTCCTTTAGAACATTTTCCAATCTTTAGGATTTGAATGCTTTAGAGAAAACATGCACTGAAAAGCTATTCAAAGTAAAGGGCAGATTTCTTTAAGCAGAAGAAAAGCAGAAGAGAGGTGATGAAGGTCAATCTTTAAAACATAGTTTATATTGGTTTTAAAACATCCCTGACGCTTCTTCCTGTTAAAAAGTAAATCACCCTAACATATTCTTCTTGTAGCCAATTTTTTCCTAGACAAGCAACATTTTTTTTCTTGAGATAGAACTTCATCCGTTCCTGTGCCTGCTCCTGATCTGTTTAAAAAAGGGTGTTTCCTGCAAGGTGGTTGCTGCCTGTTGGCACTTTGAGAAAGCAGTTTGTGGGTGATGCTTTGCCACAGGAGCCGGAGGTGCTCGTCCCAGCCAGCCTGCGATGTGCAGCACCCCTGGCAACCCAGTAGCACCCAGCAGGAGATGGGAGAGAAGTGGTAATTCTTAGCGATAAAGCTGTTGTTGGCGTGTACTGAGCACATCTGTAGATATCTGGTACTGTATCTAAATCACAAGTTTGCATATTAAAGCAGCATTTTATATAATAACAGATTTGAAAATACGAATAGTCTTGGATGAAGGGGCTGGTTGCCTGACGTAAGTAAGACGTAAGGAAAGAGCAAACAGGCACACTGACTGAGAAGGAAGAGATAGGAGCCATCAGGTACCCCAGGTGCCCAGCTCAAGCACTTACATGGTCAGTTCATTAGAAGCCATATGAGAATTACTGCGGAAGGTGACTCTGGATAGGTTTTAGCTGCTCGTATCCTCAAACCATATTTGTAAAGAAGGAAAGGCAAAGATGAGGACTACTCAGAAGCAAAGGCAGCGTTGAGAAGAGGGGGAAGCTGCTGCAAGGCTGACCACAGCTCAAAACTCTGGGCACATCTTAGGGATTACCAAGGTTGATAGAGCAAGTTATTGCGCAGACCTTCTTTTATTAAGCTAAATAGAGTTTTCAATTACCTCTTTTCTAATCTTTTTACTGGAAAGTGGACTTGAATTCTCATCTATAAGTACACAGTTTTTCGTTTGGTTGGGGTTTTGATCATTAAGCCCGGATGTGAGGTGGAGCAAGTGGATTCAGTGAAACCAAGTACACTCCATCTTTCTTTCAGCAGTGGGACCAGATAAAACAGTGTAGCTGGAAACCCCTGAGTAACCTGTGTCCTTCCATATGTATGGGGGACCCAAGAGAAGTGTCCTCTCCATGATGCAAAAGCACTGATTTTGAGGTACTAGATTTTTGAAGAAGGATTTCCTGCAATGGGTATAAACTGGGAAAACCCCAGAACATCTTTTAAAGATTTCTGTTAAAATATTGCTTGCAAAGACTCACATTTCCCAAACCAAGCTCACAAAAGCACAGGTGGTAACGCAAACTAGAAGGTAGGAAGGCTAAGTAAGCACAGTAGGTATTCTAAGGCCAAGGGTGTCACCCTTTTTGACTCTTGAGGTTTGCTTGTGGATGATAGAAAACAGAAACCTCCTGTAACTCCTTTGGGTAGCCTCTCATTTAATAAAATAAGAATCTAAAAACAAAAATGTAAGTAAAGAGTTTGTAATCTCCAGGCATGTATGAAAGAAATTGCTGTTGGTTTTTTTTAAGCGCAAGTAAGTTTGTAATGATTCAGCAACTAAATATGATTTGTCAAGAATAAATTGTATCAAACCAATCTAATTACCTTCTATGACAGGGTAGCAGACTTCACAGAGAGGAGGGGAAGAAGCACTAGATGATGTATATGACTTCACTTTTCAAAAGACTTTTGTGATAGCTAGAGACTGTGTGGAAGAAAAACTGGTTGGAAAACAATATTCAGAAATACGCTATCACGAATTCATTGACAAAAAAACAACCAGGGTTCACCGCGAGTCTCTTTTGAATACCGTTTTGTCCAGTACTTTCCATAATAACTGAGCTGATAAGACAGTTTGCGCTTAAGAAGTCTGCAGGGCACACTACTTTAGGAAAGACTGAAGGCATGTTTGAGGGCAGAATTTGACTTCTGAATTGCTATGACCAATTGGAGAACAGCCTGGAAAAAATGAGATGAAATTTAGTGGGACTGGCTACACAGGCAGAAATAATCAAAAAAAAAAAAAAAAAAAAAAGACAGATATAATACAGGGTTATTTAAATAGAAATATCCTGCAAAACATGCAGAATAACCCCTCTGCTCTACCCAACTTTGATACAGCCTCCATCAACATTTTTTAATCCATCACTGGAGGTTTTTCTTGACATCAGTTTGGGTAAACATTGATTAGAAAGGATGTAAGTGTGGTGTCTTGCATATAAGCATATATATAAGAAGTATGCATATAAGCATATATATAATTATGCATATAAGTGTCTTGGACATAGCAATGAAATAGATGATCTCTTGAAGTCTCTTCAAAAAGCCTTATTTTTCTGTTATTTCAATGTAAGAATAAAATACAACAATATTTATCACTCTTGCTCAGTGCTACAATTCTCTCAGTTGTATTTTCACGTACTCCTCTCCCATCGTCCTGGGAAGCCCAAGGTAAGGGAGGTGCTTTCTTATCTCTGCTCCCCTCCTTTGGTGGCATGCTGTCTTGCCTTGATCTTCCCCTGCTTTTCACCCCTGCTGTGTCCTTCCCTGATGCTTCATTCAGAATAAATCTGCCTCCTTGGGGAGACCTGAGGTGAAACAAAGTGTAACCTCACGGCAAACATCAGCATGCCTCTTCTGCTGCAGGAACCAGGTTAAACCAATCAGATGCTGTGTGCTTGGCATTTTTTTTTCTCTTCATCTCTGCTACAGTCAAACTGTTAAATTGCTGGCTTTTATGCGGTGCACTTTGACATCTGAGCAGCCTTAGAGCAGAAACTGCCGGTGTATTTACCTTTTTCTTTGAAGCTATGATATGCCTAAGAGTTAACACTTGCAAACCTTCTCAAGAGCTGAGGTGGCTGCAGGGTGGCTGCAGGGTGGCTCCCCTCCTTCGCACCCTCGGTGCTCATGCCACCTCTCGTGGCTCATGGCCAGGGAAGTCACGGCTCCCTGCTGGGCTGGCCGCAGTAAACCTTACCAATCAAGCTTTCAAAAGTTGTTATCTGGAGTATGTAACCCACATTCGTAGTTAGTTAGAAACACGCTGCTTGAGTGCAAAAGGGGTTCAGCTGGCCTTTGGGCAGCCCAGGCTGAAAGCTGGCACTCTGTGTGAAGCTGGCTGACAGTGCTAGAACTGAAATGCTTTGTTTTCTTCCTATTCACAAGGTCAAATCCCATAGTTTTGCCAAAATTCTATTGATGTTGGCAAAAAGATCTGCAACACCTTCCGGCACACCTTTGCATGACCCCCCCTGCTTGAGAAGCTCTGAAGTGTCACTTGTCCCAGAATGGGTAAAGTTGATGAACAGTGAAATGTGGTTGGTAAAAAACATATAAGAAGAGATCTCTATTTCCCAGAGAGATCATTCCAACCTAGCCACTTTAGATAATATGTATGCAACACTCACTTTTGCTTCTGCTAATTAATTTTGGATATTCAACTTGCCACTGAACCAGGGTCAAACTGGGGCTGCCACAAGGACTGGTAAGTACTTCAGTTCAACAGCTCAGGGCTGTTTCCACAAACAGAGACTTTATAGACTGTAAAGATTAAATATTCAAACCATTGCTGTACATTTACAACCTGTTTGCATACTTTTATCATAACCTGGATATATAAGAAAAAATTATTTTTGCCTAACACAAATTATTTCACGTACCTTCAGAGGGAGACTTGGAACATTACAATGCTTTTTTGTTATTCCTCTCAAGGTATATTTTTTTCATCATGTGTAATGCTGTTCCTGTGCATTTTCCATTTATCTAACAATACAACAAAGTAGCATTTCAAGCTTGGCAAGCAGATCAATGTGGACATTACCGTCATCTTGTTAAACAGATATTTCTGCAAGAGTTGAAATATGGATGTTTTGTCTAGCAGAAAAAGCTGGCATTCAGTCTAAGGAGTCTTTCTTGCTTGACATACACTTTAGCTTCTAGCTCTCGGAGAGACTGATACCATCACAGGAAAGTTTCTTGGATGCAGCTGAGATCAAAGTTCGGCCCATTTACAAAAGATGATAACTCCCAGCAGGTTTTCATTCCTTACTAGAAGATGAATTGGTTCAAAAGGCTGCAGAGACATTTCCAGGTTAAATCACAGCTGCTAAGAAGACTGCCTTAGACAGGAGTTTCTGTGTTTCAAACCTATATCAATAAAACAAATATAGAAAATGGAGGAGGTGATCCAGAAAGTTACAACAATAGCTCAGTGTTTGAAGCAGCTGTTCAAAGGAAAAAAGCAAAATTCTTCTATCTGATATTTGGTTGCCTGGTTCCAGAAAGAAATTAGATTAATCACAGTTTTTTTTTTTTTTTCAATGTAACAATGTGCATGAGGATAAATGAAAGAAATTGCTGAAAAGGCTAATTTTCTTAAGCAACTTCTAGGGCAAAACAAATGTTTAAGAAAACGACAATAAAAATATATGAACGTGATGTTACTGTTTGTGAGGGAAGGGACATTACCCTTTTTATATTCTGTAAAATCTCACAAAATATTGTCATTTACTTATTTTACAATGGCTGGGAATTCCTCTCTCCTCTCTATCTATATCTCTAGTCTGTAAAATTGGGACCAGAGGTGTTCCTCAAAATCTCTGAAGGACTTGCAGGTCTGCAGGTAAAGAGGGCTACATAAATTCCAAGTGCCATTTATAGACTGTGACAACTTGATGGTCTCTAAGGGCCTCCCACTGGTCAAAGAATAGAATTACATTAGTACCCTCCCTCCACTGCCGAGTTAGATGTGTGCGGGCTTTGACCATCCATACAAGATAAGGAGATCTCAGACAGGGCCTGGGCAGGGGCATAGGGAGGTCCCCGAGATGATTTGGAAGAGAGGTTCTCATGGGATTAGGTGAAAGGAAGAGCAAACTTCCACCTAGAAAACCCCTTTCAATGCTGTTTAACCTCCTCGTTCTCAACAGAGTTCCCTAAGGATGGATAACCTGTTTGTGCTGTGTGTTTTTTTTCAAATGAGTAATGGTGTGGTGCATAGAAGAAAAACTTCTTAAAAAAGCACCTACAAAACTTCAAGGGGGCGGGGTGGGAGGAGATGCAGTGGAGATGGACAAGAAACCAGAGGGAACATAAAGGCAGAATAGAATCTGGGACTTAAACTTGTCCTTAGCCTGTTCCTCAAGCTTTCCTCTCTAGAACTAGAAATGATCTCTAACTCAGCCTAGAGCTGCAATGCGCTAGGTCAGTTTTGTAAATACGGCCCTTCTTCACATAGACCGAGAAATCTGTGTGCCAGCCTTTCCTCAGCCATCTGGCAGCGTCCAAATCTGGATCCAGTCACATCAGTCTGCCACATGTCCTAGGCACATTTTTATGCCATTCATGCTGTTGCTATATCCCTTTGTTCTGTTCCCATTTCCACATTACTCTTCTTAACTTTGTTGTCTCATCTTTCTCCTGCTCATGAGGGAGACCTTTCTTGTAGCAGTTGAGTGAGTACCCTTTTAACAGTCTACATGGGGCAATACATCAATGCCATATGCCCACACTGTGAGATCCAGGCATTTCCTAGCTGCCCTGCAGCTGACCTGAACACTTTCTGATGACTGTCAGACTTCAAGTAGCATACAAATCTATCCTGCCCTTGCAAAAAGTGACATTCCAAGCCGCCTTAGAAGGACATTGGAGCACCTTGTCTGACCACTATCAATGTCATGACGTTGCTGCAATGAATGGAGTTATGGATGGAGGTAACTGGACCTAAGGACTGGACTCCTGAATGCTCCCTAAGGCACAGGCTGCAGACAGTATTTTTCCCCAGGCTATGCAGAGCTGCCCCTGTTAAGTGGACAAATGGTCAATTTGGCCTCAAACCTTGGCTGTCCTGAAAAGCAGTGACACAGCTGACAGAAGGAGACTGACTCTTCTAAGGGTGGCCACCAAAATAATCATTTAGCAGATAAGAATATGCCTAAGACTTTATCCACATAGTAATTTTATACCACATCTGAGCCCAAGGTTGTTGAGTTTTAGCTGCCTGTGTCCACTTTTCCCATTCAGATGGTAGCCACAGTGCTTCCTGGCTCGCCCTTCAGGTCACCTTCCTGCACACAGCATGGGTGGTGTGGGGACAACTGGCTGCTCTCCAAGAGAAACAGCTCCCAAAACCACTTACCTACAGTGCTAAGCCTGGGAGCAGTCCCACCCTGGTTTGGGCAAAGCAAAGAGGCAGATCCTGGCCACCCTCAAGCTGCCCTTCAGGTTACTCTTCTTGGTGGGATCTCAGCTGTCTGGTGCCATCTTCTGAGTGATGCCCAAGGGCTGACAGCACTGTTGTGGATACAACAGCGATGAAGTGGGTGCATCTGGCCAAAGCAATTAGGTAGGACAGAGCTAGCCTAGCAGAGCCACAGGCAGAAAACGTAATTCCATTTCCTAGGTTTTGATCCCCCAAAATTTGCCTCTCCTGATTAGAAATATAATTTTTCTCTGCAAAGAGAAAGTCCTGACAGTCTATCCCCAAGGCACTCTGCCTGCTGAGCTGTATTTGTTCTGGAGCACCACAGGCACCAAAGAGCATCAGACAACTCTTGTCCCTCCTGGGTTCCAAAAGTTTGTGAACAAAAGCAATAATTTACTTAAGTACCAAAGAAAACCCTGTCTGGTCTTTTTTTCACACCATTCCTGTGTGAAATACACATCCCCTGCGTTCACCTCCTCCTGCAGCAGATATCTAACATGGTTCAGATCCTGGCTGTGAGTCCTGCACACCGATGACCAACCCTAAGGGAAGCTTAGGGTGGCAAACTGAGATGTGCAAGTCCAAAGTGAGACTGAGAGACACAGTGAGAGAACAGATGCTCTTGTAGGTCAACACGGATGGATAGGAGACTGCCAAAACTGTCTTGGCAGCTGAACAAGCTATGGGAAACAAGTTAAATCCTGTAAGTCATCTGCAAATATGGTTGAAAGAGATAGTAATCACAGCAAACACAATCAGCAGTTGACAAGTTCCTGTGTATTCCTTTTACTAGCAGAAGCATATGTGCTGTATTTATTAAATCACCTAACTTCAAGAAAGAAGAAGCTGAGGCACTGGTAACAGTCTTTAACTTAGAATGACCCACCTCCCCAAGGCCAGATCTATGGTTGCCCTAAATCAGGAAAACTCTAGTGCCTTCAAGAAATCTCACAACTTTACAGCAGTTGAAGATCTAACCCCCAAATTCAATCTCAACTTCTGTCTCTCTGAGTTTGCCTCTGGTTTCTATCATGAGTGCTTCAGGCTTATGCTATCTATAGACAATCCAGTCACATGCTATAATGTGACCACATGTCTTTCAACTCATTATAGATATTAAAAAAACACCTAGGGTCCTTGACATTTAATCTACTGTTGTAATAATGTTGGAAATAATCAAAATGTGGAAATTCATTTCATAGCTCCGGCTCTTGATGACTGGCTGAGGATAACATTTTATGGCACCTGGTAAAGGGCAGGTGAGATCATGCCTTTCATGTTGCTTGAGAAAAATGCTAAAGAATTCTGTGTAGAAAACAGAAAGAAGGCTCAAATTCTCCTTTCAGACCCATCTCCCTTTTCTGCAGCCATTATTCATGTTGTGTGTCCCTCTGGCTCATCCCTCAGTATCACACGGGCATCAAAAGCTAAGGTCTTGATAGCAGCAGCGGTCCTCAGGTAAGAGTGGCAGAGACAGTCCTGCTCTTAGAAATACTTTTAAATAGGACTAAATGAGAGCAAAGGTCCTTCAAAGAAATTCAAAAATTTGAGAGACGCAGGAAATATGCTCCTATGCATAGGGGACAGTACCCTTCTACCAGGCAGGGGCTCCTTCCCATGAGCCACACCACCCCAGTTCACAGTAGCCTTGGGGCTGGGCATGGGTAGCCTTCTCCAAGACAGTGTGAAGCCAAGTAAGGAACATGTCATGGAAATGATGCAAGTGGAAAAATAAGAAGAATTCCTGCCTGCCTGAGCCAGCAATACCTGTCCTGGTTGCTTTCAGCTTAACCAGCTGGGACACAACATGTAATGGAATGAAAAGGTCAGAGATTAAGTTTTCTGCAACAAGGTCTGCGTTTGTATCTCCATCTCTTCAGTCTAATTAAATGGCTATTGAATGTAATGGAAAGACTTGCAGGCAATGGAAGCTGGGAACACCTCCCAGTGGTATACTGACCCCTCTTCACAGAAAAACCAATACCTGACCTGATTGCCACACCAAGGAAAACCCAGCTCACCACCCAGGTGGGAGCCACTGCGGGTCTGTGTTTTGCAGGCCAGGATCCCATAGTCAGGCACCGGGAGACTGATGCTGAAACAGCCATACTGCCTGCCGGGGACATTGGGCAGGCCCTGGGACAAGGCAGTGTCCTGCCCCAGGGCTGGTGAGCATTGAACCTCGCCTGCCTGTGCCCACCTGGCTTCGGACATGACAATTGTAGAAGACACATTCTGCTAGCAGTAATCTTTCAGTGTTCCCACTGCCAGTCTAGCTTGAAGGAACTATTACACAGTCTATAAAATTTAAAAGAATGAGAAAAGCTCAGTTCCCTATGAAAGAGATTGAAACAAAAAACATTCAGAGCATCTTTTCTGCAGCAGCCACATAGGAGAGACACAACAGCAACAAAAGAGTCAGATATGCAACTACAGCTGTAACAAATTTGCAAGAGAAGACACCAAAAAAGTCCAGTTCCAGTTTTTGCCTTTAAAAAAAAAAAAAAAATAGTACCAGATTCTTCAGCCTGGCAAATAAGGCTGTCAGAAAAATAGTTTTAGACAAAGGTCACTTGTCAGAAATGCAACCTAAATAGCTTTGGTTCATATAAGAGAGTCAGAGCAGAGGCATAACAAAACCTGCCCTTGAATTCAAGGGTGTCAGGGTGGTTCTCCAGGTGTCTGTTTCCACTGACAGCCGCAATTTCCAGTACAAGTGCACCTCTATGCAGGAACAACAACGAAGTCAGAGGTTTACAAGCACGAGCTATTCTCAAAGCCCAGCTCTCTGTTTGTGTGTATCCAGCCCCAGGAGAGGTAAGCTCAGCTATGGCAGATGCTGCTCTGATCCCATCAGCGTGACTTCCCAGGCATGGCACATTAGCAAAATACACGAATAACTAGGAAGATTGCTGACGCTTTCTGGCCACAGTAGGAGAAGTGGGGAGGGATGTGTGTGTGAGAAAGTTTGAATTGTGAATGAAGTCACTTAGCAGCTACCGGGCTTCCCCATGAAAAGGGGTGTACGTAAACGGCTGACCAGGATGAATGTTGGAGAAAAGCCTTCATGAAATCTTCTATGCATTTTCCAAATTACCCTTCAAATTAGAGCAGGACTAATAATTCATTGTAGATAATTTGCTTGATGATTTCACTACTTCCCCTGCTCACAAATCATTTGCAAGTAGATTGTGAGTCGCCCTGTTTCTATCCCTCCACTAATTTCTTTAAGTACCCTGGGGCAGCCAAATGCAGATGTAAGGACCACAGGCAAAACCAGAGCTCCTATAAAGGTAAGAGCAGTGACAAATCCCCAGTACCGTTAGGAGGCTCACCTGCATCACATGGCAGGAAAGCCTATGGCAGAAGATTCTAAAGTAAAATCATAGAATCATACAACAGTTTGGGTTGGAAGGGACATTTAAAAGCCATCTAGTCCAACCCCCTGCAATGAGCAGGGACATATTCAACCAGATCAGGTTGCTCAGAGCCCCATCCAACCTGAGCTGAAATGTTTCCAGGGATGGGGCATCTACTACCTCTCTGGGCAACCTGTGACAGTGTTTCGCCACCCTCAGCATAAAAAATTTCTTCCCTATATCTAGTCTAAATCTTCCCTCTTTTAGTTTAAAGCCATTACCCCTCTCCCTACCGCAACAGGCCCTGCTAAAAAGTTTGTCCCCATCTTTCCTGTAGGTCCCCTTTAGGGACTGGAAGGGTCTCTAAGATTTCTCCGGAGCCTCCTCTTCTCCAGGCTGAGCAACCCCAACTCTCTCAGCCTGTCCTCATAGCAGAGGTGCTCCAGCCCTCTGATCATTTTTGTGGCCTTCCTCTGGACCCACTCCAACAGGTTCGTGTCTTCCCTGTGCTGAGGACTCCAGAGCTGGACACAGTACTCCAGGTGGGGTCTCACCAGAGCAGAGGGAAAGAATCCCCTCCCTCGACCTGCTGGCCACGCTTCTTTTGATGCAGCCCAGGATACAATTGGCTTTCTGAGCTGCAAGCGCACATTGTCAAAATGTTGTTGAACAGATTAGCAAGCCGGAGTGTGTGGGGAAAGCACAACAGAGTCCCACTGAGTAGCTGTGCGAGGGAGAAATACAAGTGCCATTGGGTGCATGCAGCTGGCGCTGGGGGGGAAGAGCCTTGCAATCAGAAAGCAATGGGGGGTGGATAGGCTCACCGCCGCACAGCCTGATCCTGCTCTCGGGGATAAATCACTTGCTGATTTATAACCAAATGAACGGTTCAGCTCAGGATGGAAAGTCTGGACCCTTTGGTCAGGCGTGTGAGGCTCTGCAAGGGCGCTCACACGGTTCGTGTGCATGATCATCCGTGGGGACTGGCAAGGCTTTGCTGGGAGTTCCCCCCACCCCTGCCTGCACACGGCTGCTCCCTAAATTCACAGAGGGGCTACCAGGGTCAGGTTGTGATTTGTAGCAGTGGCTTTCTGAGGAGGAATTGTGTCCTAAGAGGAAACACAGCGAGCCTCAAAAACCTGCACGAACCCTTACTTATGCCAATGGCAGAAATTCTTAATGACCTTCTGACAAAGTAGCCAATGGCACAAAACATTTTAAAAAAGCCAGCAGAAAGCCAACCAGGTAGTGATGACAGTGCCCTGAGCCTGCAGCTCTTGATGTGAAGAGCCTGGTATCTCACTGGCCGAAATTGAGCAGGACCTTAGTTGGTGTCTAGGTTGCTGGTCACTTGGCATTTGTTAAATCATCCAGAAGAAAGAAAATATTGAATTAGGTGTTTACCAGCAAAACTATTTTCAGCCCAGGTCTCTGTGTCAGTAAGAAATGTGTATCTTTGCACTGATGTCAAACAGCATTAGGCAAAGCATGAATCCTTATGAAATTCTGCAGGCAAAGGCATCAGAAGAGCACAGGAGGTGAGCTGGCAGATCAAGCCTCTTGTAACGCAAACCCAGCTGTACCTCTGAGGCACAGCAAGCAGGATACTGCTGTCAACAGCATCACTCCCTCACAGACATCACCACCGAAGAGCCAGGAGGAGAACCTGCTTCACAGCAGACTCCACCGCAATTGTCTACATGGTGGAAGTGCTTCTGCAGCAGCTGGCTGAATTTCTGGAAGACTGTGTTGCAGGAATGAGGGCCCAACACGCTGCTTCATCATTTTGAACCATAATGCTGTGAACTGTGTTAAACAAACAAAGTGGAGATGATGATTTATTTTTTTTTAGCATTTTAAATAAAACTTCTAGAAAAGTTTGCACGTTTTGGATTTCCTTGTTCTGTCATTTTTTGTTCAGCTTTTTATAGACTCTTGATCAAGTTTGAGGACTACGCCACCAACTTCAGTCTCTTTTTCAAAATGAAATCCATGTTGTCACTCTAACAGCATAAACTTGTATGTGGATGGGAAATGCAGACGGCACTGAACAGATCCACGTGCCATAAAGAAAGGATAAAGAATGGATCTGAGTTTGCAGTAGGACACTGTTTGCTTCAGCTTCCCCAGGGCTATGAATCAACACTTGTGTAAAACTCTCTTCTGTTCACTCAGAGTTGCACCAGACAGTAGTCTCTCATTTTAAAACAGGCAAAGGAAAACAACTTTCTCCTCTTAAATTCAGCTACTGATTTCAATTATTTTAATAGCTTTACAGATTGAGTCTGTGAAGTTTCTTTGTGCAGGATGAAAAGGTGTTCCTGTGTGTGATTCTTCTTTAATTGGTGCTGAAATTTGTTCTTTCTAATAACACTGCCTATTTTTAAAAAGCTTATTTCTGCTGTGCTGAGTCTAGGATGACTTTCAAACCATTAGTACCCATCTAAGGAGATAGTAACAAAGCTATTTTTGTTCCTAGTCGTGTTTGTAGTGGAAGAGGAAATAAACGGTGCTCCTGTTTTCTACCTAGAGTACTTCAAGCCGTCCCTTGTAATAGAGCAGGGGGTTGATTCACCGCCACTGTTGTTCCAGCTGGAGAGGCAGCCTACGCCGCCTGTCAACAGAGAGGTACGTCTACACGGATACATTTTTAACTCAAAATCCTCCCTATAATTGCAAAGCAAAATGGTTCCCAAATAAACCTATTCCCGTGTTAATTGGGCTATCACATTACATCCACACAGACAGAGCGTTTGAAGCAGAGACCGCAAAAATGTCAGTTTTCTCCTCTGACTCATTCCACCGCAGATTAGCTGTTAATGCGGCTAATTGACCGGCCTGCAATCCACTGCAATCCAGATAGCATAGATGGAACGGGCATATTGGTGGTGCTTATGGAAAAAAAGGACCACTCCTCACATTGCGGTTGATCTGTAGTCCTACATTTCAATTACCTATCGCAGTAATAGGATGAAAGATCATTGCCTGCATTCAATAACGAACTAGAAATAGGGAACTTAATGTTCTCATCTAGCAGGCAGTTTTTCTGACTTTTAAACCAATTGATAGTAACTATAAAAATATTATAAAATACAGCATGATTTACAAGATGCAGTTCTCATCTTCCTCAACGTTGTTCAAAATTGTTCTAGTTAAATATAATTTTCCAAATAGACGGATGTCAAACTTTAACAGCAAGAGTCTACGACTAAAGAAGAATTTTTTTAATGCCTAGAATTTCACATTTGTTCTTCAGCTTTCTAATAAATCAAGTCTGCTACAAATGCCTGTGTTTTCAAAGTCTAACCAGAAATAGATTTACCTGAACAATACCTGCAACATAATAAATTAACTTTCTAGCACTTCAGGTAGGAACTCAACAAAATTAAAATCATATATTAAAATTATGGATTTATTTATAATGTGTCTGAAACTATGCTGGGATTTCAGAAGATTGATACTTTGGATTTATTTTCTAAAAGGACAATACTGGGGGTAAAGACACAGTGATTCCTTAGATCTCATTTTTTCATTTTTAATGCATTTGAGGCCTAGCAACTGTTTTGAGAATTCCCATTTCCATGTGTTCATCTTAGATGCCTAAATACCTTTAGCAGTCAGTCTTTTAAAGCCGATGCTCCTCAGAATTTCAGTGAGACTTTTAACTACAGCAATTTTGGAAATTAAAGTTAAAAAAAAAAACCAAACAAACTCTGAAGAAACTTGAAATATTTTCTGGGCTCGATTTTTTTTTTTTTTTGGTTTTGCGTGACTAATAACCAAAGGAAGAGCTGCAAGGGAATGCCATGAATTATCGTAAATCATTATCCCATCACTATGAACTTATCTCCTGCTACATTTTTTGCATTTTTTGTCATTTGAATTCAAGCTACCTTTACCTCCTGTATGACTTTATGACTTATGTCCTGTTCACACCCATTTTCCTCCTGCCTCACCCCACTTTCCACAACAAACTACAGACTCTCTCCAGGTTTGTGACAGGGGAGTCACTTTGTAATGTGAACAACACATTATATGTTGCATGACTTTTTGGAAACTGTGGACTCTCTCTGTTTTCCAACCAAGGGAAGCTCCTGAAGAATAAAAAGGACCTACCTCATGACTCCATGCGTGCACTCCTGCTTTTTCCCAGGGCAAGGCTGGGCTGAGAGAGGCTGGTGGAGTGACAGGTACTCGGTCCCATGAGTTGGCCGTGCTGGGAGAGGACCATGATGTCATTAGGAAACCTGCAGTGCTTTGCTGTAGCCACAATCCAGACAAGTGTTGCGTTTGCAGTCATATATTTTGTTAGATTAACTGAGAAATTGTATAAACTGTTGGGTGCCCAAAGCTACAAACAAGTTGAGAAAACTATTCGGAGTTCAATGGGATGTACACAGGTTGGACCAATTCAAAGCTGGTAGCTGGCACTTGTGCAGCAAAGGGAGAGAGGTTGAGAGATGACCAGCTAGCTGTCTCCTAGGGAAAACAGCTAGAAAAATAATTTATAACCCATATGGAGAGGTTACAAAACCAAACACAAAACCAACCCCTTTTATAACCACCTTTTTCTTATTACTACTATTAATTTTCCTTCCTAGACCTGTGTTTCAAAATTACTTATAGGTATCCCTTGAGGAGCAGGGCTGAGGGATCAGAGATGAAGTGTCTGCTTTGCAAGCAACGTGTGCCACAGGCCACAGGGTTTTCCCCCTGGATCAATGGTGGTGGCTGCAGTTTCCAGGCTGGGTTCCCATGATGGCTGGGTTCCCTCCCTCTGCACAGTGACCATGCAGACCTGCGGCACAGTCTTACATGCTGGGACATGTCTCCGGTGGGAGGCCTGGGAGAGGTGGAAACTTCTGTGGAAGCTCAGGCACAGCCTGGCTACAGGCAGTGCAGCGCAGACCACAGGGAGTTGCAGACTTTGGTGAAAGTGAGCGCAGCTGCTTTGCTGCTCTGTTTGACAGCTGAGATATGCGAGTCAGGAAAGATCACCTTTAAACTAAGCGCCGAGCACAAGCAGTTCATTGCTGGCTTTAAGCTCCCTCTCTGCCGGATTGCCCCTCTCTGGAGGGAGGCACAGAAGAAATAAAAAAACAGGAGGCACAAAATCAGTAGCAGGGAGAGGCAGATGAGATCTAATCTCCTTGGTTTTGGAAGCCTTGCGAGTGAGCAAGGTGCAAAAAGACCTGCATCACATGGTGCCGGCTGGAAATGAGGGATCTCAAAGGATCTGCTCCTTTGGCCATTGCTGTTATCAGATTCCCATAGCTCATTTTTATTTCCAAGTGGAGTTTCTGGGAACTGGAGCAGCCCCGGCACTTCAGAGGAAGCCAAATGGAACTAGGTGAATGCGCGGTGGCAGTAATGATTTTTCAGCAGCGACAAATTATTTCAAGCAGGGCTAAAAGCAAGAAAATTGGAAGAAATGCTTTGACACACAGTAAGAGCCTACAAATGGTGAGCATGGTTTTGGATAGGTCACTGGAAAACTCTGTGTAGCAGCAGGTAAAAAACTGTCGGTAGGAAAACTAGTCTGGCTCTCAGTCCATGACCTGAGAGGGGGCTGGAAGATTGGTAAGATGTGAAGAAGAGGAGCACTGACATATTGTTTTACAGCCTTAAATGTACTGGCATGGCTACGGCTACAAGCCTGTGCCACTACATGTCCTTTAAAAATACACGCCTGTTATCCCACAGCCTCACCACCCCTCAATGTCTACTGGTTATTACAGTCCTTTATTTGCTTTCAGTTCAGTTGTGAGATCTCAGGTTAAAAGCTCTGATCAGGTTTGAAGTCTGACGGGGTTTTACTCTGGCTGAAACATCAGCCACCTTTTCAGTAAGTCTTGTAGTCACTTCAGAAGGGAATGTTTGTTTTCAAATTATATTTAAAGGCTACAGCCTATGTTTCATTTGAATTCAAGACCCTTCCCATCTGTTGGGCACCTTAAATCCTTCCAGAGAGGCTAAATACCTACAAAAAGCAGGCAGGTTAGCACTACACAAAAAACAGAGCCATACAAACCACAAGTTAAGGCAAAGAGCAAGCTAGCGTGGCCAAACAGCAAGGTCGCTTCAAATGAAAACAGAAAAGATCAGAAAGTCTGGAAAACTAAGTAAGAAAATACAGTTGGGCAAGCTGAAAAAGAAGCCGAGGAGCAACTAGCAGAAGGAAGCAAAAAAATAGACTCAATCCTTTCTCAAGCATATCAAAAGAAAGTATTCATAGTGCCAACTGGTGCTCAGGGTATTAGCAACATCTCAGAGAGGACAGGGTGGCTGCACAGCAGAGACATGAATTCTTCACGCCGGAAGACACAAGAGTGATTCACATGCCTCTGCTCCTTTTCAGAGATTGAGCAAAAGATCTCTCTGAAACTGAAGTGAGAGAAACACATGGTTGGTTCACATGCCAGGAAGAGGTTGTCAGAGGACTTCTGCGGGGCCTTGGTTGTGACCTGTGATGTGCCACATATCCATAAAGCACCTAGACAAGGAAGTAAGCGAAGAGGTGAGTCAATAACAAGAATTTCTTCAAGCTAGTGAAGATGAGGACAGAACTGCAGAAGGTGAAGGTCCGTTAAGGTGAATAGGATGTGAAATGACAGATCCTCTGTGTAGATAGATGCCACAGAAGCGGTTCTCCAAGTAGTAGGCGGTATACTCCGTGGAGCTCCCTGCCAAAGAATGTTTCAGTTGGAAGAAGGTTACATGGGCTCAGGAGACACCTAGACAAGAATTTGGAAGAGGGGCCCACTGAGAGTTACTGAGTAAATTAACGACATCTGGCTCCTGTTATTGTATTCTGTGCTGGGCAACCAAATGGAAAATTTAAGTGGGAGCAAGACTGTATACTTCATGCCTTAATTCATAACGGCAGGAGTTCATTTTTCACAGATTGTGTGAATATTTCTAATTCAAAATTTGGGGAAAGTTGTCCAGGACACTGCAACAATCAGATCTCATTTCTTTTAAGTTAGGGGATATTTGGACCTCAAGTTCATCCTACACACATAAGCACGTATACAGAAATGTTGCTTTTTCTTTTCCAGAATTGTTTTCTTTCTTAACTGCATTTCCAGTTACTCACAATAACACAAGCCGTTTTAATTCCCTGTTTCTGACATTTCAGTTATGGTCTTTCCTTAACAGAGTTTCCCATGAAGTCAGAACTCCTCTATACCCTGGAAGGACTGACGTCAGTTTTATGGTTTCCATCCTGTCTGATGCAGGTGAATGTAATTTGGACTTGCACAGTTTTTGAAACAAAATGTTGTAGTGGTGATCACACACACCAACTGAAGACATACCAAGAATGTCCCATCATCAGGAAAGATTAATCCAAGTGCTGTAGTTATGACAGACTGGGGTTTGCCATTTTCTGGAATTGGGAACTGTTTGGGGACTGAAGCCAGGTTTGTGTTCATGTTCGCCTGCTGTTGCCCAAGAGAAAAAAGGGAGAGGAAAATGCATACACGGGAAGGAAAAGATTAACAGAGAGCTGAATGCCAGAAAAATGGGGAGCAAGTGAGAGTTAAAATAATAATGAGATGGAAAATACAATTCAAGTCTTAGAGAGAATGGGTTGAATAATTCTAAAACAGGGTGAAGCCTGTGTAGTGGGAGTGTTGAAAATGAAGCGATGAGCTGAGGGAGGCACAGAACTGACCACTGCGAAGGAGGGTGGGAGGTAAAGGATGAGTCAGGATTAGAAAGAGTAATAAGTGTACTGAAGGGAGAGATAAACAGAGATACCAGACTAGAAGAGAAGAAATATAGGAAGGTTGCAATCTGATTACTTGTACAGATAAGAATCCAGAATGGCTGAGGGCAGAAGGGCTACGATTTGTTTAACTGAGTAACCTTCACCCATCCAACTTGGATGTGTGCATATGTGTGCGCCTGCATGCACTCACATCTCTGTAGGCTCACAGAAAGGAGACGGAGTGAAAGGAAGACCCTTCTTGCTCCAACTCTGCCTTGCATTTCCTCTGTTAGTCCATCTCTTTATCAATGCCCGTCCTCTGGGCTTTGTGGATGATGGGAATTAGTCCTTTCCTAGCAGTCAAAGCCAAGTTGCAAGGAAGGTTCACATTCAGGGTATGCAGAAAACAGGTACTGTACTTTGGAATTCACCTCATATCTGAAGCATAGGAGTGAATGTAATTTTATTTGTATTCTCCTACTCTTTTCCACATATACCACATCTACTGCCTGCTTGTATTGAATCAATGCCTTCTGATCTCAACCCTTACTAAATCGGTAAGGCAATAAGTTTAGTAAGCAGAACTGGCAACTGTTTTCAGCTCTGGCTTTAATTCGGTGTTCTGTATATTTCTTTCTTATTCTTGGATTACGATGACTATTTCTCAGTCATAGCACTTCATGTTTAGAGGCAATATTACTACACTGTTTTTTTCTAGTTTAGGAAGACTTTTTAAGATCAGAAACTGTTGTGAAGTGATATACCCAGAAGTTTAAGAAAGGTAAGAAGAGGTAGCTCCTCAAGCAGTGGCACAGCTAGTGTTCATGGAAGCACCCCAGAAGCTGATGATGAGTCAAGACATCCTTCATCTGAGATCACCCATTTGGCAGGGCTTAGATAGCTTGAAGGCCCCTGAAAAGAATGTCACTTGGATGGTTGGGCAGATTTCTGTCCAGACCATTCCTGTGGAGGGGAGGCTAGAAGCCTGGAAGCCCTGGGATCAGAGGCACAAGGCTCCCAGTCCCCCACCAGCAGCAACACTTCCATTGCCAAATGCAGAGAATTGTAGTCAAGAGACTTTGGCATGAACTGAGGAGACCTGGTGCCATGAAGAGATCTGTAATACAGAGCAGAGCTCCTGGAAGGCAGGCACCGACCGGCAGAGGCAGGTCGCTGGCAGAGCCCATCCCTGAGCCATCGCTGAGCAAACAGCAGGAGCACGCGGAGTGGGAAGGCAAAGCAGCCCTTACAGCTGGGTCAGGAAACCAGAGAGCAGCTGCAGGAAGCAAAAGCAAAGCAGGTTTTTTGCTCTGCATCCACAAGCAGTGACTGACAGCAAAAGAGGAAGACAGTCAAGTATGTGACAACAGGAGACACTGAAGCGCTGGGTATGTTAATCACCTTGAGAAGCGGACCGTAGCTGTAGTGCAGAGCTGAAGTACTGATTTGCATATAACAAGGAGAATATGTGGGAAATGCTTTTCATCAGAGGACAAATAGGAAAACGAGACTGCCTCATTCAGAGGCTGGATGGTAGCTGAATATCCTGCCCCTGAAGGAATGACTCAGAACTCACCCATGACACACCACTGGAAAATGACCATGCAAAGGATACCTGACCAGTGAATACCCTCCTGATGATACAGACGTGAAGAAAAGTCCTGAAATCACTTAAGAGACTCGTAGCGGAAGGGCGTATATAGAGTTTGGTGCTCTAGTCTGCAAGGTACCATGCACACACTGAAGCAAGCATCACACGGTGAAGCAATTCCCAGCTGTTGAATAAAGACTAATGAGGGCTATGGGCCACCAGACATCAGGCTGCAGCAGGTGCACAGTACGGATGCAAACAGGAGTGGGCCTGGCTCAGAGGAACTCCTCACAGGCAGAGCTACACTCGCCCAGGGGAAGCCTTCAGTCTGAAGCAAAGGGAACACCAAATTGTCAAAAGTCAGGTACAAACCAAAAGCCAGCAACCTTAGAGGCGGAACTAGAGCCACGGGCACAGTAAGGTAAGGGGAGAAAGCTTCAGAGCTTGTAGTAGGAAGCTAACAGCAATAAGAACTGTTGTGGAAACAAACCCAAAATCAGGTTGGTGTTGGTACACCAGTCCTCCCTAACAGCGTGGCAACACTGTGTTTGGGCTGAAAAAAAAAAAAACAGAGGAGGAAGGTGAAGACATCTGCAGTGGGGAGGAGGAGCTCTCAGAGTAGAAGAGCTGTCAGACTCCCACATCACGTGCTTCTTATCCAGAGGGAAATGGATGCTTTTAAGGAGGGGAGTATGACTGGAGAGGCAGAGTGCTTTGGGAGGGAGAGCAGAAAAGTGCATACGTGGTATGGTGTTTCATCGGAAATGGCACAAACCAAGCAGGCTGTAGGGATCCAGGTCTATACAAGCATTACAGGACTGAGTTTTAATTTGAAAAACTCATGAGTCCATTAAAAAGCAAGCAAATCAAGTAGTAACGTAGCGACTCACACCTGCCCACCTCTAGCTATGAGGAGATGTGCCAGCAGGCAGAGGAGCTACTTCTGTTCTGCATCTCATCAGCCCCTGGAGGGATAAGACTAAAGGCTTTCAGCTCTGACTGTAGCAGACTCAGCCTCCTACCTTAGACAATGCAAAGCTATCCTCAAAATCTCACATCCAATCATCCCACGTTCTCGTTTAAAGCACATTAACAGACACCGGCAGCAGCTTCCTCTATAGCCCAGGGAAGATCACAATGCCAGTCCTCTTTAGCCCAGCCAGCCACCAGACGGTTCCAGTGTGGAGAAGTCCAAGTTATTGAAGTGCACCAGTCTTTACAACCCTGTGGAGAGGGCAGTTCAGAGAAGATTTCACACACTGTTTCCTTATTGCATCCCTTTCTTCATCTTCCTACTTTACCTGCTCCGCGTCATGGGGTTAGAAGAAGAAAAAGAAAAAAAAAAGAAAGCCCCCTGCTACTCTCTTATCCCATTTTTCTCCATCTGTTTGGTCCTTAAAGGCTCATGTGCAAGTCCAGCTACAAGTTTCCCCACCTTAGGGTGACTCTTTATGCCCAAAACCTTCCCTCTGGAAGCACCTAAACATCCAAATGCCATTGTGGCTCCCTACCTCCTCCCCTCGGGGCCAGATGGCGTGCATTACCATTAAAAGTGAGTTAACTCCAGTTTATTAAGAGATCCAGGTGTCCTTTCACCCCCAACTGGAAACTCTTAGTATTAATCACTTTTTGATTTATTTGAATCGACCTTCTCGGTGAAATATTAATGACATATGTGTTTGTTCTCCTGCCATGATTAAACACTGAGAACACAAAAGCCAAGGCCAAGCAAAGAGACATGTATTTCAATATTTACTTTGGAGGTGACAGAAAATTATCGGTGAAGAGCTCTCTTCCAATTAATGTTATCACTGCTGTTGCAAACAGTGAATGACAGCGATGTTTTCACATGCTATGAAGCCTGGGTCTCTGACAGAGATGAATTGGCACTCATGATCACCTTCTTAACTTCCATTCCTTGTAAATGATTAGAATAAATGTGGCAACAAAAAATCACTAGACCTTCGCTAGGTAATGAAACTGTGAGTGATGAGCAGTCCATGATACTGCTTGTCACACCACCTTGATTGCTTTCTGGATGGATTAACAAAATTAGTAGGTAGCAAAAAAGTGGTGGGTGTCATACTTAAATTATGGCAAGGCATTTGGTAGCATGTCACATAAATATTGTGCTCCAAATTCACTTAGATTGATTTGGATGTGAGTGCTCTCCCAGGAGTCGCAAAGCGACTGAGAGGACACTGATAACAAAAGGAGGGGGGAAATCAGCCAAGGGAAAGCGTTTAATAAAGCACTGGAGGGAACTGTGTTAGGGTCTATGTTACACATGGCCCCACAGCAGGATGCGGCCACCAGCACATATTTTCTGTTCTTGCCTTGAGAAGGGAGGCGGTGATGGAGGTGTCTCTTGCAGTCTCAGCCTGCTGGGAGGCAAAGGCTCCCAGGCACCAACTCACGGGAGAAAGGAGAGGAGAGGATAAACTCATGGCCTTAAGCTTAAGTTTTGTCCTACTTTGGTTTTAAACTTTCTCTTATTTTGCCGTGAAGCAATAAAGTGGGCTCTTATTTAAGAAATTGTATTCCTTTCACTCCTTTCTTTTTCAGAGCCTGCATCTGCACACATAATATTTCAAGAGGAACAGTAAATGGGAGGTTTAATTAAAGAGACTTTTGATGGAAATTGGCTTGGGTAGTATCCACTAGCCTCACACAGGTAACACAGTTGTACTCAATTCGGTTTAAATAATATGCATGACGTTTCAAAATTCTTCAAGCTTATACTAAAAATAAAGCACCAGAGGCTATTTAAGAAGGGTGATTAAAGACCTTAGCATAACCATAAAGTCAGAATATAGGTATGTAGGACATCAATATCATCAATATCAAAACATCAAAGTAGAACATATAGACATTAACAAAATCACATTCAAACTACACTAGATATAAGTTGATTTATCATCTACAACCCACTCTTTATATAGAATTGTAACTATTGATGACTTACACTAATAATCTTAACTTGTCCACACTCTTTTTCCCTTTTTCCATGTACTAAATAACTGCCACAGTTTTTTTTATGGTGGTTGGATGGGGGAAGACCAGGACGTAATAGATCAGGTTGGGTCACGTGTATCTGACACAAACATGTCATTATCACTGTGTATGAAAAGATTTCACAAATACATGACAGAAAGTTTGATGGTTTGCAGGTAGTCCTGAACGCTGTTTACACCCATTGCTCCCAATAGTGATCATGGATGTCAAATTAAGCTGATTAAACAGCACATCTTATGAAATCTCCGATAAGTAACCGAGAAAGGTCATATCCAATGTTTTTACAACAAATAACAGGTATGACAACCACGTGGTTTATCACCCTGACCTAAAACCTAACTTCCCTGGACCAGTTAAAGGAATGATGAGCATTAGAGCTGCTTTACACCTTGTCATTTGCTCGTTCATTCATTGATTTGCTAATTCACAAAATTTCAGTCTTTTGAATTGCAGCTCACAGCTGCAGTATGCACTTCAAACCACAGAGGCTTTCCCTGTTGAAACTCATCCCTGCCTAAAACCACGCTGAATGCTGCTTTTGAGGGTGATTGGGCCCCAGCTCAGTGTTGGCCAATGCTGGACTGACCACAAGTCCCTGGCTGACCGTAGCACCCACGGGCAGCCCTTGGGCTGACAGACACCGTGCTTGGAAACTCTCCGGCGGTTTTCTTGAGCTGCATTTAAACAGAAAGTAAACCTAATCGAAAAACTCCTGGCCCAAAGTCTAAAACTGCCTGATGAAATCCTGAGGTCTAAAAATACGAGCCGTTTATGGTACAAATATATTCACTTTTGGGGTGGAGAACCGTGACATAGTTTCTTTCCTGCACAGCAGGCAGCGTGCTGGAAAACAGAGGAATGGCTACTATGAACAATGAAATTGGGAATCACATAAAAATGCAAAACTTTGGAATTATATTACTTTAGCTGTGGTGGTTAGATGTGAAAACACAGTGAACATTCATGTGACTGAAATACAGCAGCTCATGAGAGAGCCATCTTCAACCTGAGAAATGGTAATACGTTCCTCAAGACACAACAATCTTGAAAAAGAAATCAGGAGCTGAAGGAAGCTTGTGAATTTGCAGGCTATCTCATGGGGAAATGAAAGCCGTTATCCTGAAAATATTCATGAACTTGCTGAACTTTACATATGAGACTCATCTTGTATTAATCATTTGTATAAACTTATTTAGTGGAGTGATACATTTTCAGCCAGGAGCATGCTGAACTATTTATTTTAAATACATGGTCTAATGAATTTAATCTTCCTTTGGTGAATCAGCCACAAACAGATCCTCATTTGTCAGAGAATTTATTGTCCGGAAGAGTAAGCCAAAAATTTAGAACATTTTTCATTTAATGGCTTATTCCCAGGACATTCGCTTCAGGAACCTCCTCGTTGTGGGGTGTTACTGACTACGTGCATCCGAATAGTAGCGGTCCCGTTCCCTGAAGGGTTGACTGAAACTCTTGGAGAGAGAAAATAAGGAGCAGTGAGCAACACTGGTAGGAAAAACTCCTGCTCCTCTCAGTGGTTGGCAGAGAAAGAAGCAGCAGCCAGACACGAGCCAGGCCCAGAGGCAGCGGTGACAGCCACTGCCTTGCCATGCTGAAACCCTCAGAGGAGCCTTCAGAGGGAGAGGGAGAGAGCAGAGGACAGCATTGGGTGCTCCACAGCAGCCGCCCGCGCTCTGCGCTAGGAGCACTGGAGAGTCGCGTGTGGAAGCTGCCTGCTTCCAAGCTGGTATTGGGGGAAGTTTGTTAATTAATTTGAAGAGCCATGGAAACATCTTGATTGCATCCTGCATAAGTAATTCCCTTGTGCTTGCCTCACCAGTAGTGACAGCAGGCAGCTTTATAGCCAAATTGCAGGTGAAACACAGAGTGTTATCAGAGCAATGAGTGGTTGTGGCAGTCACCGATCAGGCTTCCACCTCCTTCCAAGCGTTGCTTTTTGAGCAAGGTTCTCTCAGCCCTGTTTCATCAGAGGCATCAGCTTCTCTCCGTTGCTGATCACTACCACCTGTGAGGCAGCACAAGCTGCTGCTTCTCCATGCTGCAGTAGCTCTTTGGACTGTGAGCATTTTAGACCCAACTTCTTGAGAAACTGAGTAACAAAAATAATGCCATTACCATAAAACCCTGAGTAAATCCCTTGAATGTCCCAAGAATCACTAATAAGAAAAATAATATAATTACCATAAAACCCTGAGTAAATTCCTTGAATGTCCCAAGAATCACTTCGGCTTTTCAAGAAAAAAATTGTCATACTGAGAAAGCCTTCCTGGAGAGTCAACTTGATGCCAAGTCCAAATTATATAAAAATGACAAGTTTTGTATAATTTGTATAAAGCACATGAGTTAAAACCCCCTGGCCAACTGAATGTCTAATGTGTGTTTCTGTTTCACTAACAAATTAGCCTGTTGTCTAGGAGAATCAATAAGTAATTTGAGAGCGGAAAGCTCATCACACTCATTAAACTTCATATGATTTGTAACCAGGAACAAAGCTTCCATTTGTCGGAAGCCAGCTGCAAGAGAGGCCAAGCACTTCAGAAAGTTTAGTCAAAAAGTCTCACAGCCTTGACAACTTCTTAGAAAGCAAAAAAGAAAAAACTTTTTAATGCAAGACTTTGAGAGGCTCTCTCCTGTGTGGAACTCGCAGAGCTCCAGGTATTTAAGTGCCAAAGTTTAGGCCTGGACGCAGTAACTCTGAACCAAGCCGATGCTTTCTGATGATTAAGAAACATCTACATTTTTCACTGAACTAAGACCAGCTGTTCCATAAGCATCCATGCTTGGCTAGAAGTAAGCATGGATTGTCATCTATGGCTCCATAAGTATTCATAAGGACCCACATCACATGTACAAACTGGGGCCCACTAAACCATTTGTGTTGGAAAAAGATTGTGGTAAATCTTGGAATTATTTGAGCTGATTTATATGTCATCAAATGCTTCTTACTCGTCACCAAGGCTAGCTGATGACTGTGAATATTATGATCATATTTTCTTTCTTTTAATTCAGGAAAGTTTTTAGCTGCCTTCAGAAATATTGTGCCTCCTTATTCTCCATTTTTTTCTTTATTAAATGAGCAGACACTCATCGGGTAGTAACTTTTTCAATAAATTGCATAACTCACGGATACCACTCCCACAAGACCAAAATATTGTAGGACCTGGGAGCAGAGAAACAAGATGTCACCCCCACAGGTGCTTATTTCCTGCTATGACTTGTTTACAGGCTTTGTGATCTTTGATTTCTTTGCTGCTTCTGCGCGCATGCACAGCAGTGTCTACCCTTGCAATTCTGCTAAGGTGCAGAAATCTTCCTGTTTTGTTTACTCTTTTTCTTTCCTCTGTAAGGTTAATGCTTTTTGTAGGGCACAATAAAGCCAGGCTTCCCTCATTCAGAGGTGATCAAAGCCTTCAACCACACTCTACAGTAAAACAGATCCTAAGGCAAAAAGTTTGTACATGAGCATATTGTGCAATGTGTTCCCTCATCTCTGCTTTCTCTCATTTATACAGTGCAAAGTCCTAAACCTCTCACCCTGACTTACACGGCTGTGAGCAAACCAATGCCATCCGCAGCAACTGTGTGCATAATCCACGATCAGAAGACAAAAGCCGATTCAGAAGAACCTTGAAAGTTTGCTTTGCCTGTACCCTGCTGCCTCCTTTGCAGATTCAATAGTGTCCCACTCTGTAGTGCAAGGGAGAACCAAGGGGTGAGTCAGGCTCATCTGAATAATATCCCACAGCATCCATACGACGTGTGTGATGTGCCCTTCCCACCAGCACTCCTCCCTCTCCCCAGCAAAGCACCAGAGCAGAGCCGCCAGGGGTTTGGATCAGCAGGACCCTGTGGACCCTCAAAAGGGAATCAGAAGGCTGTGCTGGCTAAGGAGGTCCTGCACCTGAGAAAGCTTTCACCTTGAGAAGTCCTCAGGATGGGTCCTTCTTCTCCTGTGAGGTCAAATGGGTCAACAACTGAGACAGCAAGATGGAGAGAGAACCTGGTCCCTCAATCATTGTCTGCCCAAGGGACTCAAGTGCCAAGTGGACTCAAGGGTTTCAAATGGTCTCACCCAAAACTCAGCTGAATGCAAGATTTTCTCAAGCCCCAGCAATATGTGGATAGCAGGAGGGTGTTCTACCCTTAAACTTACCTCATTTGATCCATACTTCACCTTCAAATATTCAACGTTTACAGGGTGAAAAGTGAGATCTTTAAACAACAGGGAGAAAATTTGCACTATGAGGCCAGAATACTACTAAAGCTTGCATCTTCCAACACCTGAAATATTTCACCTGAGGCTGTTTTTCTGATCTAGCTGGTGTTTGTGGGGTAGAAATCACTTGCTGCTGCTGTATTTCAGAAAAGACGGCAATAAAGGATGCAAAATACTCCCGGACTGCTAAAAAATAAGTTATGTACTAGAAATAAAATATCTCTTTATATCTTTGGAACATCACCACAGTGATTCATCAGAAACAGGCAAGTCTAAAAAAACCCAATTATTCTTTAGCAGCTAATGAGGAAAATCTTCCTTGCCAGTACAAACTGAAAAGCTCAGGGCAAAGAGTGAGGCTGGGTGGGCTGGAGCAGTCAGAAGAGGCAGCTTTTCGTGGAAGAGCAAACTCTAGAGAGCGGATCATTTCAAGGTGTTTCTCTATCTCAATAATGTCTGTTTGAAGCTTCACTACACAATGGTGGGGTATTTGGACATTTGGCAGCAGAGGATTGAAGCAGCTGAACCTTTGCACAGCCTGAAAAGCAAACCCAGCACCAAGACCAGTGCTGGATGCAGCTCTCCATGTTGCATTTCGTGGTCATTTTATGGTACTTCACAGCACATTATCATAGGATGGTTTAGGTTGGAAGGGACCTTAAAGATCATCTAGTCCCAACCCCCCTGCCATGGGCAGGGACACCTCCCACTAGACCAGGCTGCTCAATGGTTCTCAAAGAGCTCAGATACTGCTAGACCAGATGCTCAAACATTCCCAAAGAGTTTCAAATAGGTAGGATTTGTTGCACTGTGTTAACACGCATTTTGCTAGCACACATTAGCGTCATTTTGATCAAAGCAGACCTGACTCATGTCTTTACGCTACAGGAATAGGTTGGAGTTTACTGGAACTGAGCAATATCAATAAGCAGCAACAGTCATATTAAGGCTCTGTGATATGGCTCATATAGCGTGCTGGTTTTATTAAATCTGGGGTAGCCTACGTTGTGCATCACGCAAGGGGAATTTGGTAGAATTTTTCAGGTTTTAAAGAAATGCTTTTAAAAAACAAGAAATAAGAACATTAGAAGAGTTTCCTACATAAATAGTGATGTTTTTTGCACTAAAAAGCCTTCTCTTCAGGGCTCTGGCAAGCTGCAGAAATCCAAATGCTATTTACAGACTTATTAGGTTTCATTGTGCTTTTAACACATTCCTACTTGGACTGAAAAGCTCAGTTTTCCCACCCTGAGAGAAAATTCTAGCTTTTAATTTTGACTGAAGAAATGTCGATTTTCTCACCCTCAGTAAAAATCCCCGTTTTCAGGGTGGGATGGAGCCAAAACATTGGTGGAAAGCTATGGCACAGAGCAGTTCTCTCTTCACATGAACCAGTGTTCATGCTTCAGCCGCCAATGCAAAAGTCTAGAAGGGAGGGTATATTTCTGCCCATTTCCATAGAATAAGCAGTTGGACTAAAGGGTGGGTTCACTAGTCATGGTACATCACTAAATTTCAAGTTGCCCAGGCAGGTTACCTGAGTGCAATCAGTTTTCCATCTACAAAGCAGTAAAATTTTACTGCAGAGGTGAGGTGGGCTTCACGTTAAAATGGTTAAGAGACCTTGGAGAACCTCCGGATGTGACTGACAAATGCAAAATGAGGTTTTATTCCAGGTTTATAAGGAGGGCGCTGCGGAGGGCGCCCGGCTGACAGTGAGGGTGTGCAGAGCAGAAGCATAAGCATCAGGAGTTTCACGGATGCACCACAAAAGACAGGAAAGCAAACACTGCCTCAGAGCCACGTTGATGCAGCCGGTAAGCAGTATGTGTTGTTCCTCTTTCTCAGCTAAATTTCCTAGTCAGGACTGCCAGAGCTGCTTTCCTAGCCTGTGGTTATTGGTTTAAATTTGTTTTTATGCAAAACAATGTAATCATCTCATCACTTTTATGCTTCTTTCTCAGTTGCTTTTCACTTTTCTTTTTCTTTTAAATATCTCTTTGCAAATTTGGACAGGGACAAATTAAAGAAGGACGGCATTGGGTTTTGCAAAGCAGCTTCTTGTCCCATGGCCTTGCCCCCCATCTCCGTAGCAAGGTGTAGATGACTTACATGGCATTACTATCTGGGCATAACAGGGGATGTTACGGGGAAAGAGGCACCTGCAGTCTGGACGAGGGGTTTACATGTAGGGCCCCACTGAATGCAGTCCTTTTTAACCATCTATGTCACAGATGGACCATGTCCTGAGTAGCTCCCTCTACCGCCTCAGATTCATCCTCCGAGTTTCTAGAGAAATCCTGTCCCATTCCTTCTCTTCTCCGTTAATATTTAACTAGTCTACACAGAATGGAAGAACAACAACAGAGGAGGTATAAAGGCCTGAAAAGACAACTGAGGCCAGATCAGGAGAACCGCTAACCCAACAGGCTGTAGAGGCGCAACAGGCAGGGGAAAGAAATGACCAACAACTTTTATAAGAAAATAAATACTTTCGACTCAACATTCAGATGTCAGTTTTTTAAAGATGTGAGGTTTCAGAAGGGATTTGTACCATGGGGAAATCAAGTGTTTTGTCACAATATCACATAATAAGCTAAGATGGGAATAAACTAGCTGGTTAGATGTCTGTAGCCTGGAAATAACACTCACTCCAGGAATACAGAAGAAGAATGGACTGGCCAACTCTACTGACATCCAATCTCGCAGCCTATCCACGGGGGCATCCTTCTATCTAAGCATAATGAAAGATGTGCTGCAGAGAAAATACGCCCATAAACATACGTTGATCTAAAGTTAATGTAGTTGTGAAAAATTGCTGTCTAGGGGGGCCAGTGTAAGTGCTATCAGCATACTGGGAACCACCACAGAGAAAGTTACTCTGTTGTCATCTTGGAAGAGAGAAAATACAGAAGAAATATGCTTCAGTTATATGCTTTACAAACAACCAGTGAGAAATATCTCATATAGGTTTCCTGATGGAATACCTGCTAAAATAAGAGTCAGCAAAGACTAAGAGTCCACAGAGCACTTGTTATATTGAATGTTAATGTCTCTAAATGCCCTGAAAGCATATAAGCAAGATAGATATTACTTGTAATTCTTTCCCCAGTTGCAGGGTAGAAACCACAGTTGTTTTGGGTAAGTGGATTAAGAATTTAACTGGAACTTCCTCAAGCGTGTTTGTGCTTTCCGCTGAAACACTCAGTTATAAGACCCTCTCACAGAGGTTCTCAACCCCCTGTGATAGCCCTCCATCCCCTCCAAGTGGGAGTCTCAGAAGCCCCTGAGAAGCTGGACTGAGTCAGACAAGGTCAGGTTAACGGGAACAAAAGCTTAGAGCCAGCATGGGACAGCTGGCAGCTACATAAACATGTCTTGCACCAGTTTCAGTGGAGCACATCAAAGCGAGATGGAGATCCTCTGAAGAAAAGAGTATGCATTGGTGGCAAGAGGAGGGTTAGAAAAAAGAAGAGATGAGTAAAAAGAAGAAGCGAGAAAAAGGTGTTTGGATTGGGTTTGACTGAGCTGAACTGTGAATGGGTGAGCGTACAAAAGCTCCCCTCCAGTGTGTAGGTTTGCTTTGGAATCCGCTGTTATATCTTGAACATTTTCTTTAAAAACCTGAGCCTCCAACAATCTTTTTCTGAAGTCGGTGGCCAAGACAGCATTGTGCCTTAAAGTATGAGACCTCTTTGCTGTGAAATTCTGGCAGGGAAGTGCAGAGTTTGCGCATCCATCAAATTCAACTGATGTGATAGCTTTGGGCATTTGTTTGCCTTTCAGTACAAAAAACCCATTTACTCTGATACATGGCCATGAGCTGTTGTTAACGCCTTTTCTCCCCTTTATCTGGCTTTCCATGCAACTTATTTGTAAATGACTCCTGTTTCCCAACTGACTATGTGGTTCTTTTTGCTAATATAAGTCTGTAAGTTTTGCCTAACAAAAAAGATTTGACATGAAGCTCTGGTTAATATATACCTATTTTCTCAAAGCAGCAAAGATCTAAACCTCTTATGTAGAACAGCTGTATGTGTTAGATTCCTTGGTTCAGACAATGCTTTGAACAAACTCAATTTACCTTTCATTTCATATGCTTGCTCATGCCTGAAAAAGAAGTAACTTGATAAAATACTTGCAGTCGCTGACAGCATAAGCAATGTCTGAAATGCTTTGTTGATGAATGGAAGTTTCCAGATTATTTTTGGTGCAGTGACATACTGCTGTACATAACCCAGCCTGGAAAATAACTGGCAGCCTCTGGCATCTTGGAGATAAGCAGTATCAGCCACCATAGACTAGTGGACTGTGTCTTATGAGTAAAACAGACTCTGGCAGTAGCTTTGGGAGAGAAAGCCTGATTTTTTCTAATAATTGTGCTGTTAATGCATTTTGATGTGTATGCAGCCTTTGAATGGTTATTTGCTTCTTTTTGCTACTGGTCTTTTCTATATACACACCCAGCATCAACCACTCTATTTGGGGACATGAATGAAAAGTAAGGTGACTAGGCACAAAAGCGAGTTTAAATATATGCAGCCATTTCCTGGGTCTAGTGGCTCTCCCCTCTCTCCGTCCTCTCGGTGTGAGAGGAGCAGAAAGAGGAGGAAGCACATCCCTCCCCAACGATGGAGACAGCCCCGCGGCACCGTGCCAGCCCAGGACGGCTGCATGAGACCTTCACAGAGCCATTGTAGCATTTACCTTCACCCAGCATCGGCTTGCAGGACCCAGATGGGTCTGGGTCACCGGTCAGAGTGGGCAACAGTGCAAAGCATCTGAAACTGCCAGGGCTGCTCTGTGCCCAGAGCTGTCTTTGATGCTTGGAGCTATTTGCCAAGTGGCTGCGAAACACGGAGCCTGCTGTCTGGCTAACAAAATGGTCAAAAGTGCCAGGGGAACTGGAAGAAAATCCAGAACACTTTTCAGAGCAGACTGCATCCACAGTGTTGCTGATAATAATGACACATCAGACAAGATGTCTTACCACACAAGGAAAACGAGAACAGGCATCTGCACCCTCCTGTATTATTTTTCTCATCCTGTTCTCCTTTAGCACACACCACATCTGTGCACTGTTGCTATGTACTTGGTACAGAGGAAGCCTCTGGCTACTTTAACTCACGAAAAAAAAATCATAGACACAGTCACAGTGTGCATGTAAGTCTGTCAGATGGTAACAGCAATCACAGGCATTCACTGGTTTTAAAGTGTTAATTCAGGGGTAGAAAATCAGTTGCAATTACTCTTTTCTGGAGATGTCAGCAGTGTATGATAAACATATCATGCATATCTTTGAAGGGAGACAACACCACTGTCTCATTACAAATATTTTTCTTCCAAATCTGAAAATAAAACACACAGAAAAGTGTGGCCAATAGTAATTGCATAAGTATCTTCATACAACATAAATATGCAAAAATACTCTCAGAACATATCACCATGTGTTGAAACTAATTGGACACATGCTACAAGTCCCTAAGGAGAGAAGTCATTCAGATGTCATTCAAAGAGTATAATGATTTGAATGTTCACACTTTTAAATGCCCTTTTTCACATATCATTCCATGTTGTGGGTACTTTCACAGAGAGTGAGTCCTCTCCCGAGCATGCCCCTTTTGCAATGTTTTGAGCTCACAAGAGGCAGCATGGCACAAAGCAGATGAACCAAGTTAACGTCTTACCAGCCACAAGTTGCTGCACACATTTTAGAGCTGCCAAGCTGTAGAGGTGTAGCCCGTGGGTGTACTTCACAGACACTTACACGTCAGCCACATCCATGGAGACCCTCAGGGTTAAATGCCCATAGGGAGTTACCTAAGACACTGGGATCTGACTGCAAAGGGCAGCAACCCAAGGCAGAGCTCAGCCCTGACACGGGCCCAGACGGAGAACGAGATCTGGCACAGGGCTGCAGACACTTTACCATAGCCACGTGTTGTCTTCTAGGAAGATCTGGATATAACCTGGCCCTTATTCATGCAAACTGTAATTTTTCCCAGCTCCATCTTTTTAGGTCTTGATTAGAGGAAACATACTTTCCCCCCTTCCCTACCTTGAACATTTTCTGTATTTTAAGCACACTGTTAATCCCGGAGGTGACTGAAAGTTGAGCACATTCTCAAGGGATTCCTTGAGTAACAATACACTTGGGCAGTCTTTTCTGATCCTTTGGAGGACAAGAAGCTTGTCTGTCATGGCATCCTGAAAACGACTGAGATCACATCAGTAACAGCACAGTGAAAGGGCTGTAAGGAGTGAGATGGCTCTGGTTGGAAATAATATCATTACTCTGACACAGTACATGTAATGGTCTCTGCTGGGATGTTTTAATTAAAAGGGGAAAAAATAAGTTTCTTTTCAACTTCCTTCTACCTCTCATCAAATGAAATGTAGAGGATAATTAGTCTCATCTGCCTGAGTGGTTTGTGCTTGAAGCGTTTGTGATAAAGCTTTACGCTTTGTCTTTTTATTACCCATAGGATACTGTGGAATATCAGGCCAATGCTGAACTGCATCAGTGCAGGCAGCCTTGGGGGGTCATATCTTAATATATGTTTTGACATCTGGTCAATCTTTAAACTTAACATATTGATTTATGTGCTAGCATTATGAAGAGCTTCCTATGGCTACTGAACTGTGTGTTGTTTGGATATACAAGGTCAGCAGCAGCTCCTGCAGCCCAGTTCTTTGTGGTCTGTGCCAGAAGCTGATAGGAGGCAAATCTTCTGGGCTCCCCTTGAAAAGAATCTGCAGATTTTCTTTAGGAAAAAATAAAGTCCTCATATACAAAAGAGGAAAAGCTGTAAGTAGGAAAATAGCATGAATAGTGGAGAATGGGATAAGGAAATGAAAATGAAGGCAGAGCTGCATGGTTCTGAATCTGAACTTCAGAATAATCACATTTCATCCTCCAAGAATATCCTTCCAGATAAAAGCATAAGATGGATACCGCTGGCTTTCCAGACCAGAAGTTCTGGAAGGAAAATAATGAGACAGAAAATATTTGACATTTATATGCTCCAGCAAATAACACTTGTGATTTCTTAGTATCACCAAGTAAAAGAAACAGGTGATGAAGTACACAGTAAAGAAAGATACATTTCTTTTTTTCTGTCCTCAGTGTTTGGAGTTCCAAATCCATTTGCCAAATATACTGTTTTATTTCTTTCTTGCACCAGAATAGTCTCGCTTGAAAAGTAAGATATTTTACAAAATTTACAGCCCTTTTTTATTTAAGGGTTGTTTGCTGGTTTTTTGGGTTTTTTTTTTTTCCAGTTTAAGAATTGTTAAGATATCCCTAACTGCTTTGAAAGCCCATTTTTCTTCTGCCTTGGCTAGTGTACTGTGATACTCCAGGCTTTGCGTTGTAGTTGCAGATGAGAAATTACAGTAAAATCATTGAAGTATCTTGTTAATTGCTGTCTGGTTGCTTATCAGGGGTTGTGACTTGGCAACTTCCGTTGGAAAGTACTTTGTCATAATTTGACAAGACAAATTAATTAGTGTAAAACTCCACTGTGCATTCATTAATGCTGACATGCCTCAAACCTTTGCCATAACTGCTGCTCCGTAATTTACACAATTGGCAAGGAGCACAGAGAGACCTGGATTTATTTCTATCAGAGCATATAGTGTTCACTCTTTAAACACCTATACCTTTTAATAAAGAGATTAATATTTAAATGTCTTCTTAATATTGTTGAGGTGCTGTATCACTAGCTGCTGAAATAGCCAAAGTGTTTATACACCTTCTCTGCACGTCTGCAGAAACACAGCTTAAAGACTTTCTTTCTGGTGCTTTAAAGATCTTTCAGGTGCTTTATGGCCTCTCGCTGTCTCTGTTAATGAATTAAAACATTGCTAATTTTCCCTGGTTTGCCCCCGCTATGTAAATGTAAAAGCCTGCAGATTAGGCAAGAAGAGTCTGTTGCTGGAGACTTTATAATTCAGCTAAATTAAGAACCCTTTCGTCTTAGAAAGATGGGACTTTTGAGAGCATTAGGGATTGTTGTAGAGATGAACTCTGACCTGCAAGTGGTTGTGGGCAGGCAATGAGGCCGTGTGGGTGAAGAAATGGGGCTGAAGCCATAGGAAGTGATGTCTGCAACTCCTTGAATATTCCTCTAGCCAAATCAGCCACAATACCATATGTTTTAGGAGGAGTGAGTATAGCCCAGCTGACACTGCATGGTGTGGAAGCACACAGAGGTCCTGATGCTCACTGTGGTGGAGTCAATAGGTAAATTCTTCCTGACTTGAGAGACTAGCAGATCTTCTTACCCTTTTGTACAAAGAAAGGATATCATAGACACCAACTTATCAATACCAAATTCCTAACAAGAACATATGCTTCTATTTTGTTCTTTGTTGTTGTTTTTAGGGTCTAAGGCAGAAGCAGAAAGCACCTCTCATCACAGAATCACAGAATCACTGAATGGTGGGGGTTGGAAGGGACCTCTGGAGATCACCTAGTCCAACCCCCCTACCAGAGCAGGGTCACCTACAGCAGGTTACACAGGAACGCGTCCAGGCGGGTTTTGAATGTCTCCAGAGACGGAGACTCCACCACCTCTCTGGGCAGCCTGTTCCAGTGCTCTGCCACCCTCAAAGTAAAGAAGTTCCTCCTCATGTTTAGGTGGAACTTCCTATGCTCAAGTTTGTGCCCATTACCTCTTGTCTCCACATCAGCAGCAGTTCCTGTTAACATGATTATGTTCCTGTATTTCAAACATCCACGAAAATATTGAGTGCCTAAAAGTTCCTTTTATTCTGGTATGCTGCCACTGTCAGAAAGAAGAATAACCCATATCTGAAAGAAAATTGCAGTTCTTTCCCTGGTGGTTGATATGCAGGTGAGTCAGAAGCAACACAAAAGAGCTGTGGGCCATAATCACCTAGGCTGCTATTTTCCATCTCCATACAGCAGAGGAGAAAAGTGTGGGTGGCTCTTTCCTGATCTTGCCCTGTAGCCACCCCTCTCCTGAGAGCAGCCTTTTCCCTGCTCGATCCCGTGGGAGCTGCACATCCCACGGGGCGGACGGGCACAAGACGGCTGCAGGGGCCACCGCAGCACAAGCGGAAAGTGGTCCTGGTTTGGGACCCTACCAGGAACTCAGGTCCCCAAAGCTGAGAGACCAATTCTTTACCTCAGTCCGCTGATAAAATTTCATGTAATTTTCACCTTTTATTTACTGAGGTTTTACCTTAGAAGATGATAGTTATAAGCACCAGCACCATTCCAAATACAGCCATTTGTAGTGCTCTGAAAAGTCAGTGCATTAAGCGCAAGCCTTCCTTCTGTATTCTTTGTTTACAAATGCCCCATCTATCTATTTAACTCGTATGCGACACTCAAAACTCAAATTTCTGCTAAAGAAGCTGTGCTGAGACCATGCCACCACTCACAGCAGTTCAGGACAATGGGAAGGAAGCAATGAACAAGAATTTTTCTCTGAAACTCATCATAATATGACCAAGTAGTATAAGAGGAAAGGCAGCAACTGTGTGCACAGTACATATAATAAACCAAGAGCCTGGAAAACAGTTTTGGAAAGATGGCAAGGTGAGATGTCTGTGGAAGATCATAAGACCAGAAAGAAGGAAGAGAACCTATCCTTCCTCAAGGAGCATAATGGTGTGAATGGTGAAAATCCATCACAGGAACTGGAAAATGCTACAATGTAGTAAGTATGCACGAGATCAAAGGAAAGACATAGTCTTAATAAAACCTCAAGGCATGCTCTTAACAAAGCTAGCAATGAGTCTTCAATGCTTGCAGCAAATCAAAAGCCTAAGTGGATTTGAGCTCAGAACAGGGAGTTTGGGTCAAGAGGTATATAGCATGTAATAAAAGACTTGGCACTTGTTACTTTCATCATGGTATAAAGGTGAAAGAAAGGCAAGTGTAGTAGGAGCTGCAATACCTTTTATCGCTTAACTGTTGCACTTTTGAACAGTTGATGTGCCCAGAAATCTTGTTTATGTTTTTTACAATACAACAAATTTGAAGCTTAGTCCTGGTGAGGAGCAATTGCTGAACTTTCACATGATTATATTAATCCAGTCAACAGATTGAGAGGAAAAGAGCAGTTATCCCAGTGGAGCAGAGCTAGATGCAAGCAAAAGAAACAAGCTGTAAGGTCATTATTCTCTGTGGGACAGAGACAGATAATCAGCACCTGCAGAAAGCAGATGCTCTTGTGGTAAACTGAGCTTCTTTGCTGATGAGTTGAATTTGACTTGCCACTTAGTACTCTGTTTGAAGACCAGAGAGGATGTTTAACGATACAGAAAGGAACATTCGCAAACTAGTTACACAAACTATAGTCAGTTCGGCACTAAAAGTAGATCTGGCATATTATAGGAACAGCTGGTAAAACAGTGACTCCTGGATAGGTTGCTTTCAAGCATCTCTAATTGAGCATTCAGGTGTGCATTTTCTTAAGAATGTAATGCTTTAAAGATGCTGAGAATCATCCAAATGAATTTCAGAGATGTGTAGAAAGTGAGCATCCATTGACACCAGCTGGAAGTCAGACTGGTAGGACCTCTGAAAATGTCACTGGCTGCCTACCTACATCTTTACCAGAACTAAATAGATTTTAAGGCATTGGCTGTCTATCCCAAGCCTTTAGACATCTGAAGAGCTACCAAAACCTGCCTTTGCCCCAGTCTCTTAAGCCATACACTGTACAAGAGGATACGCTGTGCTGAATCTAGGCCAGGATATCTAGAACAATTCCCTGTCCTCAGACACTTGCCAAACCACTGTCATCTCTGCAACTCCCTTTCAATGCCAACTAAAGATGTTTTGGAGGTTGGGGATTTCTATCTTGCTTTGGGTTTTTTACCCATTTTAACCAGTAAGAAAACTACATTGCATTTAGTACATACGTACCCAGGATACTCTCTTTGCATTTGCAGCGCCTTATAGACACAATTAAAGCTGTGTCTATCAAATATAATGTGCTACTATAATTTTATGGAAAAGATTCTAAAACGTGTTCTTTATGCATTTGAAAGATTTTGCTTGTTTTTTCTAGAGGGCAGGTAGCAGTCCAAATGAAACTAAAGGGCATCCTCACGCCTATCTACTATTTTGAATTCACATAAACATGCAGCCCAATGTGGCTCTTCCCGTTGGGTAACTGATGATTGTCGATAATACCTTGAGCTTTATCTAATGTTAAAAGTAAAATCCTGCAAATTTAAAAAAAAAAAAAAAAAAAGAAAGAAAGAAAGAAAGAAAAAAGAAGGAAAAAGTCATTCTGATTCTGTACAGGCAATGAATAAATGGCTCCCTATATCAAATTAATTCTAAGCCATCCCATCCTCTAGTAAACCATTTTGAGTGCATTTTACTTTGGATTAAGTACATATTGAACTGATAGTTAACTGAACAGACTACTAGAAAAAAAGCAGATTAGCACTAATGCACATGGCTTTAAACATCTGCTGTCAATAAACAGGCACATCTAAAACACACCTGTCTTTCCATTCCACTACAATGCATTAGCTATTTAATATATCATGTAGTTAGCAATGAAGCGCAGTTAGTACTTTGTACAACTTGCAAAATATATTCTTAAAGATTTCCCTCAAATTTTGGACTACAGGACAATGTTTCCTATTGAAGCATAACATTTCTTGCCATCTCCCCACTATTATAAGGCAGGAACATCAATCAAGATTGCTTAGGCGATCAAGAATGCCTAAGCAGATTACAAGCCAAAGTACTTTAGAAAAACAGTGAATGATTAACTCTGTAAAGCTGACTAAACATCCAATAGACTCATGTCTCCTAGCACTAAAATTAGGTGGTTCACGATAATAAACATTATACATAGAAGTTAATAGAAATTTAGATGAAGTTAAAAGATGAAAAAACCTCCAAGTACTATAAACCGTGGAATATTATAAGCAAGAATAATCTTTCTAATGTGCTTGTGAATCCGCTAAATCCTTTTTATCTCTGATTTCCAGTCAAAGATTGCCAAGGTAAGTCATAAATTTCTTACACAGAGAGATATTCCCAATAACACCATCTACATTTTAAAGGATGCAGAAATAGCTGTTACACTATGGCTTTTCAACCCTTTGTGCATACAGATAGCACAGAAATGGGAATTGTCTTCCTTATGCTGTTACGTTGCACAGAGCATTGCTCCTGCCCACTTTCCCCACCCTCCAGTTCCCAGCCATTCTCTCAGGAGCACCAAGGGCAAGATAAAGAATAAAAGCATAATGTTAAAATAATTATTTTAATGTCTAGAGAGCAAGACAATTTGGCTGAGATCTTCAAAACTCTGAGCCTGATATTAAAATCACAAACACTTCACAGTTTTTTCAGTATGTCCTTACATTAAAGACAGAGCAGCACCTACTTTTCACTGAATTAGATCATTGGCTTTATAGGTTCTTTCTCAAGGGTGAGCTTGTCCCTAGCTAATTCCTGGACACCTAAACCTACTTGCTTGATGTCAGCGAAATCAGTGATAGTTTGGCACTAGCATTTGAAAAGAACAGGATACAGCATTCAATATGGTTACAGGTTTGTGCATTGTGGCCCTGACATTTAATTCTGTTAATTTTGGAGATGTAGAATTTGTTTGCAGGTGTAGACATTTACTTTTTAATTTGCATTTTATCCACAAAGTAAGAGATATCTTGGGAGGTCACTGCACTGATTTTTGCCTTTGTCAATTTTCCTGTTCGATTTCTAGAGTTTTGTGGTTTTTTAATGTCTAGAAAACATGAAGGAACATGTTGTACTGAAGTCGCAAGCTAAATCTCCGGGTTCTTCTTGTGCAGCTGTTTGCAGGGTTAAGTCTCTATCAGATTCTCACCGTCACTTCAGTAACTGGGATTACAGCATAGCTTCACAAACCATATTAATGGCCCTGAAGATGGAGTGCAAAACTGCAGCTTGAGCAGAGCCAAGCAGCTAGGAAAGGCTAGGAAAGGGAGGCTACTAAGGCAGGTTTTTTCAGGGCTGACATCAGCTTCTTTTGGTGCCAGCCCCCCAGCAGGCAGGAGAATCCAGTCCAAAGGGTCAGTCCCAAGTGTTGCCCGTTCTCCAGGAACAGCTCAGCAGCAGTAAGGGCTGGTATCCAACTTAAAGGACGTGCCACTGAAACACTGCCTAGAAGCTCTACCCAGGAGACTGGAAATAGTACACCAAACTTTTTTGAACTCAGAGAACTATTTTTTTCCTTTTTCCAGCACAAATCAGTTGGTTGAAGTGCAAGATGCGACTAAAGGGTGCCTCACATGACACCAGCTGGCCAGGGCAGCTTTGCCAGCAGCGCCTGTTATTTCAGCTCCTTGCAACACTTGGAGTTGGGTTCACTCTTGATTTGGGTGACAACCACTGGGCTTCTGCAAGGAATGCAGGCACATCTCTCTGTGGCTCGTGATGAAAGAAGAAAACAGAGAAGCAAAGAATAAGATCAAAGGGTTCAAACTTGAAGCCAAGTTCAGCAGAACTGGAATGAAGGATTCTTTCCTTCCAGCATCTTATAGATCTTTCTGTCCTGTACACAATACATTTGCTGAACTTGCAGCAGCTTGTGCAACTGTCTTCCAAAAACATGTTGCCAAGTAGTCTCCATTTCCAAGTATTTCTCTTTTTCATGCCCTCCAAAGAATTTGAGAAACACACACAGTCATTTTAAAGAACAATAAATGAAGTGAAAACTGTCAACTTTACTATGTAATTGCATTAAATCCATGCAATTATGTGCAAGAATAATTTAATTCCTTTTACTGATTCATTACAGAGTTCGAATTACACAGGATTAATGCTAATTTTTCATACTCAGAACAATTAATTTGTCTCAATTTATTTGCTTGGGGGATGACTTAGACGGGAAAGCACTAATCACTCTGGCTAGATGATGTACACTCAAAAAGAATTTTCCCTTGGCAGTATGTGACAACGTGGGACTTTCTGCAAGATCACCGACACATACTAGGATCAGCGGCAGAGCAATTTCAAGCAGGTCCCCATGCTTTTTCATTGAGGACTTTGTGCAGTTGCCAGGGGGTTGATTTCTCTTTGCTTGTACATTCACTCGGTGGAAATAGAGGAAAGGGGGTTTTAGCCTTTTCCTGGGGCGGCAGGTCCACATTCTTCCATCAACCCTGTGGTTGCTTTCAGGATGTTTTCCTGCTCTGTATTTAATGCTACAAACAAAACCCTCAGCTGTGGATGGATGTTCATTCCTAAGTAATAGTGCAAGGAAAATGCTGGGAAAGGTTCAGGTTTCACTCTGCATACTGGCCCAATCTATCCTATGCCTTTGTGGCCCTGGAAGACGTATTTAAGCACAAAGATAGCCCTTTCCAGCTCACGCTTTTGGGACTGTGCGTCAGGCAAGGGCGAGCCACCATCACACAGCTTCAGAGGAAAGGAGGGAGGACATTTCACAGAGGCACTGAAAGAGCTTCCTCTGCCCAGAGCAGTTGTGGCTGCCCCATCCCTGGAAGTGTCCAAGGCCAGGCTGGATGGGGCTTTGAGCAGCCTGGTCTAGTGGGAGGTGTCCCTGCCCATGGCAGGGGGCTTGGAACTAGATGATCTTTAAGGTCCCTTCCAACCCAAACCATTCTGTGATTCTGTGTTGTTTCTGTCACATGCTTTTCTTCAGAATTTGATTCTTACATTGGTAGATACAAACTTACCTAACAGGTTCCTAATTTCTCAGAACAATTGAGGCTATTTGAAGGAACAAGCTAGGCTAATGAAAAGAAGGGAAACATCAAAATAATTATTTTAGAGCCAAAGTACAAGATAAATAGCAACCGTACTTCATTTGTCAGGGCAATCACACACATGACTGAGCAATCCAGTAAAACACTGGGCAGACCCCTCATACAATCCCAGTAGAATGGAGGAGCAAAACAAGCTTAGTTAAATCAATAGTGTTGGAATGAATCATTTTATCTGCTTACTTTACTCTCACACTCCCTAAGGAAAAAAACAAGCCCACAAAAAAAAAGAAAATCCAAACATAAGCTGGTCTTTGCTTGCCTCAGGAGTGCCGTGTGTGTGATCTATTTCATACGCATTGCACTGATGTATTTTTGCTTAAAGCCTACTACAGACTGCTCCTGTAGGTGTGAACTTCCAAAAGCCACTCTTAAGTCTTCACATCCCCACCTATTAACCTCGTTTGCTTTTTCAATGCAAGACTTTTTTTGGTGGTGGTGGTGAGTTCATTTTTCAATTCCATCTTTTCTTTAAAGTTTTATTTAAAGTTTAGTTTCAATATTCAAACTTTTTTTTTCTCAACACACTGGTCAAGACGGAGGACAGAAAGCTAACAGCAATGTAGGGGCTGTTCAAAGAGATGGACCCAAGGAGGAGGGGCAGGAGGGGCAGGTAGAAAAGGAGCCTTGAAGCATGCAGGCACCCTTGGGGAGGCATTTAGAGCAACTTTCAGTGAGGACAGCTGTAGCAGCTGTTTGTATTTCTAGGTCACAAAGGTCACAAACAATGCTAAGAAGCTTTTCTTTAAAAAAAACCAGAACCTAACACATTAATCATTCCTAAGTTCGGAAGTAATCAGCTGATGAAAGTGAACACATAGGACATTTAGCAACAGGTGCGTGAAATTAAATTTCCCCACATTTTATCAAACTACAGCCTTTCCAAGGCCCTGTTGCTACAGAAATGACCTTTTGGGCGGTCATTTCTGTCTTGGAAACGTTACATTTACGTTTGGTTCCTCAAAGGCTTGATTATTTCACCTATTTGAGTTACAAAGGCTAGGACCTTAAAGTCAGAAGTGCCTTGAAGCGCTTCTGTGGGACAGTGCATTAGAAGCGCTACAGGTTTAGTGGGACATTAGAAGGTTCGGATGTGCCGTGTCACTTTTACAAAGCTGTAAGTCCCAGTGTGCTGTTGCGGTGACACCTGCACGGCCGGGTGCCCGGGGGAAGCACGCGGGAGAGGTCCCAGATCCGCAGACAGCCACGCAGCTCGCAGGAGCACGGACATCTCTTTTCTCCTCGGATCTGCTGCCAGACAGCCAGCGAGGGAGAGGTCGTACATTAATAGGCCAGAGATTCATCTTTTATTGATTATGTCTGTTGGGTTTTTTTAATTCACAAATCACTCCATTCTGCTCATCTCATCTGCCCTGTTCCCCCAACCGGCCCTTGCCACCTCCACAAGCCCAAAGTACCTTCCTCTGTCTTGCCCACCCTACCCAGCGAGGTTGTACCTGCTGGAAGAAGTGCCCGAACAGTGCCTTGCAGAGCAGCAGGGAAGCCAGGTGTCTTCTGGAGAATATAACGTAGCTGTATTTTCACCTTTATTTACCCCCCACTACCACCACCGCTCTTGGAGTGAAATGAGATGGGTTTGTTTCCGCTGGGACAGCAGATGGGAGAGGGAGGTACTCTATGGTCATGTACCTTTCCAGGTGTCTGTTATTTTTCCTCCACCTGTGCCTTCTGTCTCCTGTTTTCTTCCTCCTCTCAGAGAAGGCTGGGCAGGGACAGAGTTTTAAGACAGTATTGCCTTACAACCTGACATAATTAAAATCTCCTTCATTACCATCACTGAGCTGAGAGTATCATTGCAATGAAGAGGATGATAATAGATACCTTTATCACTCACAGTAATAATAAAAGATAACTGCCAATGACCACGTGTCTCAAATAGTATTAACAGAATGTACAATTCAGTAATGAGAGGTAATTCAGTTATTAATGACAGTGAGGGACTGGTATAATTTAACGTTTAGGTGTTGGACAGGATTCTGCAAACCACCGTTGCTTGGCCCACTCTTCCCTGCACACGGAGCACCCACCACCTCCAGCAGCAGGGCTTGGGTGCAGATCTCCATTGATGACAGTAAGTTCCCATAGACAACACACGGTGATGTCCTCCCAGTGCTTCTGCATTTAAGCCTTTTAAGGCATTTAAAGCCTTCCTGGGAAGTCAGTCAGTTCCCAGACTTGTAGCTGAAACTGCAGTTATGGACCAAAAAGTACTGAGATAATTTTTTGCTTTTAAATCTGCCTCATCTTGGGAGGGATGGAAAAAAACCCTCTCTGCTTGTGCTTTGGCTCCTGACTGCAGCAGGGAGCTGGCAAGCAAGGAGTTGTCCACACTGGGATGACACCGAGCAAGAAGGGGGATGCCATTTGCTTCTTTGCCCTGCCCAGAGGCACCTCTGCTGTGGGTTCTGCTCAGCTCTGCTGGCACATCAGTCTGTGACACAGACCGAGTCCTCCGCAACAGCTCGGATGACACTGGGGGCGGGTCCCATCTTACAGTCATCCCCACTATTTGCGTCTATCCATCTTCTGACCTCTCTGATCAGCCCTCCAAAAAGGAGACCAGGTTAGCCCTAGCAAAGGAGCAGCTCTTGTGAGAGGCAGTGAGAACAGCAGGAGCTGCTTTCCCGCTGGAGTCGCTTTCTCTCCCGCTCAGGGCACATTCAGGAGCTGCTGAAGGACCAGAGCACCAGCCGGGCTGCCAAGCGCAGTGCTGGCTGGCTCTCCTCCCGGGGTGCCCACAGTAGAAAGGGCACTCACAAGGAGCTCAGTAACAAATTCCTGTTGCTTTGTTTTCCCTCAAGAGAGAACTAATATTCAATTCATCCACTGAAGACTACGTGCAGTGCACCATTTCAGGGACTGTTTCATGACCTCTGCCATCTGGACACAGTATGGGTTTTAAAGAGTAACAAGATAAGAAACAGAAACAAATACAGGAGAGAAAGTAAATGACATGGGAATGTGTCTGACAAAACTTTACGGATGAATCTGACTGTTGTTTCCGTTGGTGCCATCAAGCCTATATTCTCTGCTCTTTGCCACATTTCACAGCCAGAGTTTTCGGTGGTCAGGAGGTTGCGTAGCTCTTCTGAAGAGCCACACCATGTGACATCACTGGCATCATATTCTTCTTTATCACTCAGGCCAGAACATCTCAAAAAGGGCACTGAAGAACTAGAAAAGGTGTAGACAGGAGCAGCAAGGGTGATCATTGCTCTGGAAAGAGCACAGGGTTCTGGAAAGAGAACAGGACCATATGGAAAGAAACCAACATCGTTCAAGTAGGAAAATATATAGTAGAGGGGAATTAGAATAGGAATGGGAGAAATGAGTGGTAATGGAATAATTAGGGAACCGAGAGCCCTCAAATGAGAATATCACGTAGCAGGCAAATTTGAAACAATCAAAAGGCCAAATTACCCAATATAATTAAACTATTGAGCGCATTGCTGCATAAAATTATGGATGCGAAATGTAAAAACAGTTAGACAAATTCATAGAAGGAAAGGGCTTCATAAAATAAACCCACACCTTCTGACTGAAGCGGCCTGTAAGCAGCAGGCTGTGGGTGAGAGGGCTGACAGGGGCAGCACGATTGCAAACCTACTCTAGGTGCCCACTCCCTGCCTGAGAGCTTTTCATATTGTGGTGTCTGCAGGGAGGGAGAGAGGTTTTTGGGACACATGGGACCCGTAAACCCTTTGATACACATCATTAGTATGGCTCTAGACTGGCCAAAGACAGCTGGAGTCTCGCTGCTGGCGGAGGCTGGAGAGAAGTGACTGCCACAGGTCTGAGCTCTTCTCCCCACACAGCAAGGCCCTTGTACACAGGGAGGGGAACCCAGGAGCACATCTGGGATGCTGGGAGATGGGTTGTCTCCCATCACCGCTCCCTTTGGCACATGCTGCTGGGGAGCAGTACCAGCCTGCACAGAGCAAGCCCAGCCACATCTGCCCTGCCTCTAATCAGGGCAAAGGGATGCGAATGGCCAGGGCATCCCATCTAGAGGCAACTGGGTGGGCAGGACGCTGGTGGCACTTCATCAGATGACATCTCCTGACACCTTCCCGCTTCTGAGAGCTGGGGGAAGATTTTTCTCGACCTCTGACTCAGGGCTGAGCACTGACAACACAACTGAGCCCCATATAACTGATGAGTACAAGTTATGTGATGTCATGACAGATGCAATGACATCCCTTGCTAATCACTTTTAACGTATTCTGGTCCATTCTAGGACAGTTCAAAACAAAATACAGCAAAATGTTCAGTGGAAGGGAGGCATGAAATTGACATGTATGGAGTAAAAACACGTCCTCATTGCGGGAGGTAAGGAAAATTCGAGTTCTTTCATTAGGCAGCAATTAAAATGCAGTTTATAGAGCAGGAAAACAGAATATTATTGAACAACTATAAGGCAGGTGAGCTAATCATTAAGTGATTCTATTATGCTGCCTTCTCCCAAAATTAAAGCGATTTCCCTCTAAATTAGTATGAATTATGAGTGTATTTCCTGATTACACCTTACATAATAATGCAGGGGATGGTGCTTCTGTTCACATTTCCTTTCTTCTTTAATAAAACATGCCAGATAAGAAAATTAGTTAGCTGCTCCCATTAGCCATTTCGAAGACGGTGTTTCCCACCTTCACTACAGGCAACTGGTAGGTAGGCTGTGAAACACAGTCAGCTTTGAGTCTGTCACAAAGGGGTTTGATGAAATTGATACTCCACAAATTGCATCCACTTTACAAACTACACATCATGGGTCTCTATGCGTTCAGTCAAATCAAGAGGCAGGGTAAGGAACTTAGGACCGATTTCAGAAGAAGCCCAGCTGCCAGATTTTTCTTTTGGCACTCCCAGGAATTATTCCAGTTCAGAATATTTTACAAAAAGGAAGGAATCCTCTGTCTGCTCATTTCTGAAATGGTGTTGCAGCTGTCTGGAGAAGGCACATCTGCTTTTGCACGGCCCTTTCCTTCCCATGCTGTACGGTGCACCGATGGCTTGTGGATGCCCCTCACGCCTGTCCATGAAGCTGGGTTCCCCCACAGGGTGACAGTGCCATTCATCTCATGGCTGCAGTGTGCTGTCACGCAAATTGCAGCTCCCCCACTCCAGAAATAGCAGCTTGCCTGTGGGAGAGGTCAGCCACGGCTGACTGCTTCATGTCAGCTACATCCGCTGTGGAGGTTTCCAAATCTGTCCTGCCTGGCTGCTCTTCGCCTTTCTCATCTTAGACACACATCTCTCAAGAGGCTCTGCATTACCTCCCTGTGGCTCTGCCCCAGAGCAGGAGACAACATGGGTCCACACAGAGCTGTCTCCCTGCATACCTTACAGCCCTCTAAAATCCTGTACGTGAGTGACATTTTCACAAATTGACCACAGGGCAATTCCTAGACATCCTCTGCTCTGAGTTTGTGGCTCAAGGGAGCTATAAATTTGGGATTAGGGATACACCACAGCGCTACAGGCAACTTCTAAGAGGGCTCTTAAGAATATAAACACACCCAGACTCAGAGCAAGGGTCTTTTAGTCTAAAGGCTCTCTCTCTGAAAGGTGCTTAAGAATAGAGTGTAAAAAAACTCTCCTCTGCCCTTACAGATCCTCCCAACCTCTAGAAACCAATATTTTAAGGAGGTGGTGAGCTAGAGGTCACATACTCATCATTGTATGTAGTAGCTCTTTTCTCCATGAGCTTACCTTGTTCCCTTCAAACTCATTTTTCTTTTTGGATAAATCCCTGAATCTTTTGACAATGAGGTTTGGTTTTCCTTTTTCTTTTTTTTTTTTTTCTCATTTTGCTTATGTTTTGGCATGCGTTACAACAAACAGCCAAGATGTGGCGATGGCAGACTGTACCAGAGGACTGGAACTCAGCTGCTGACCCCCAGGACCATTTCTGCCCAGACACACACCCCCTCCCCGGCTCCCGAGCCCACTTCACGAGCAAACACACCGCTCTGCGCGGGCGGCCGACCGCTCCTGACCTCCTTTTCCCAGCTTTTCAGGGGATAGCAGCAAGGGCAGGAGATGGGGGCGTGGAGTGAGCGAAGGTGGGCAGTGCTTTTGGGAAGCACTGGGGCTATTGGTTATGTGGTTCATGTGGTCTAAACCAGAAATGTAAATGCCCGAGGAGGTCAAGCATGCGGGGTCATGCACTAGAAAGTGGGAGCAGAGGCGAAATGCCCCATATTCTTTCCAAGACCTCCTTCCCACCGTGCTCTACAGAGTTCCCCTCCTCCACCATCCCCAAGCCCTGCCTGTCCTGCAAAAGCTCCCCTTTGCCCCAGGAGCTTCACAGTTCTCCCAGGGAGGCTGGGTTGGTCCTAGGGCATGGGGGGGCTGGAAGTGCAGGTGGGGATGGTGTAGGGATGCAGGGAGGCACTAGCAGGAGATGGGACCATTCCCATTGCTGCTGAGGCCGTAGCATGGCCGGTCCGGCTGTGCCTGGCGTGGCCGCTGTGTGCATCCCTCCCACTTGCTCCCGCTGTTTGCATCATGCCAGGGCAGCTCGTGTACCCGCTTTGGCTGCTCTTCCTGTTTGGTGGGTAACTGATGGGCCTCATTTTCCAGAAATGTCATCCTAGCACTGTTCGTGAGCCTAAATGTCATTTTATTATTTTTTTTTAAATTACAGATGGGCATAATTAATGTGAAATACCATAATATATTTTAAGTATCACAAATTCTTCCCTTGCTGAAGACCACATTTCTCTTTAACCCTTAATGTGAAGCCTGAGGTTATAGTACAACACTGCCAAGGCAAGCACTCTTTTTATGAGATTACTGCTTTGGTGAGCATTAAAAAGATGACTTCTAGGACAGTGACAAGCAGCATTTTAATTTTTACACACTCTTAGTCTTAACCTGGGGTCACTACAGCTCGCAGAGCACGCCAACAGGCTCTTATTGCACCAAACCAGATGGGATTGTACTGCTGTTGTTTTTATGGCTTGTAGTATGCATTACCCAAAACATATGGACATAGGTAACCAACTAGATGGATAGGGATGTGAAGAAAGCCCACAGTAAATGGCTTGGAATTAGCATCTGAGTAACAAGGTGAGGTAACTGGCATTATTATCCCTTTCTCCATGTGTAGCAGTGCGTACAACCCCAGCTGTGGATCAAGATCTCATTTTGTTAGGTGATTCACTAACAGAAAACTAAAAGAAAATTCCAGTCCCTGAGAGCATTACACAGTTGTTCCTATGTGTGTGTGCTTTGACAAAAAAAGTATCTACTCTCCATTATCTGAACTACAGCTTTGGCAATTGTGTTTAGCTGGAGCAGTAGCAACCCCATCTGGAACACCTCAGATCCAAGAGCTGCATAGATGGTAGAAATGGACACAGCAATTCCATTAAAAAGAATAATAGCCAATGTGTGGAGGTTACAGGTGAAAGTAGCATATTGGACCTGTAAGAAAAGGAAAAGACAGAGCGTGAATAAGAGTCTGTTCTGGGAGGACATTTAGACAATCATAGAATAAAAAGAGCTAGATGAAGAAAGCCCCCATAAAAGGAACTGCCAAAAGAAAGACATATCTTGAAATGGCAACAAAAGAGTGAATTACGTTTGAGAGCTGAGAAGCTGAATGAAAGTGCTAAGGTCAATGGGATGGTAGACAATAGTAAGAGGAGAAAGTTGAGAGGAGCCTAGTCATTTGGTAACTCGGCTATAAGAAAGAAAAGAAAATTTGAGAGTTACAGAGAAAGAAAGGCAAAACTGAGAACAAAAGACAAAGGTAAAAAAAGAGGTAGCATTTGATCCTGGAACGCCAAGGAAGCCGAGGAAGGAATAGGAAGCAGAAATAAACAGCGCTACAGAAATCAAGAAACAGCAAGTTCTTCAAACCTAGAAGTATAACAATCTCAAAATCAGAGTATCCTTTCTTTTCTCTGAGGCATGAGAACAACTTGATGACACGATTGGTTTGATACACATATGAAAAGAGATTTTGCAGGATGAGAAATGTTGCAGTTACAGCTTGAGAAAAATACCCCTGTTTCCAAAAAGAGCACAGAAGAAAATATCATTGCTGGTGAGGCAAGTGGGAGTGACAAGGAGAAGAGATCTGTATTTGTGATGATCATTGTACATTTTAGAAACTAAAGTTTATGCTGAGGACATTTGGGAAAATCAATGAGATATAGTATAGATATGATGTCAAAGACAAATAAATTGTGCGAATTTTCAGTTAGAAGAACTGATATTTGATTGGGAATAGTATTTCTGAGAGCTACACAGCATACAAGAATAATTATTTTTTTATCCAAAACACAAAAATGTCTTTACAAATTTGATGTAGAGAATTAAAGCAGAAGACAGATGCAGAGATGTGCTTGACTTGAAAATAAGAAATTCTGTAAGTGCTCAATTACTTTCAGCCAGTAGTTTTAATACCTAAAGCAGGTTGTAGGTTTTTATTTTCCTCTAATGTGAATTAATAAAGTGTTCAGCTCATCTTTAAGAACAATTCCCACAGCAGGGCTCACAGGGAGGAGTTATTCCTCTCCATAGAGAGTCATGGACCACCTCCGGTATCTGAGCCGGCCTCGTGTTCTAAACTTGAATAGAGCTCCCAGTTGTAGTCCAGGGATTTTAAGAAGTTGCTGAAAGACCAGCAAGCCTCACACTGCAGATTTCCCATGCCTGTTGTGAGTAGCCTGTTGCAAAACTGGATCAATCATTGCAATAATTCCATTTACTAAGGAAAGGAATTTGGTACCTCTGTTCATCCCCTATTGTGCAGCCTACCTCTGACTGCTTGGATTTATAGCCTGTCTTTTTCTGACCAAAGACAAATTCATACATGTCCAGACTCCCTATTTTCCACAAACCAGCAGAAAAATTACTCATTAAATCTACTCTCTGCAGTAATGCACTAAGTAGTCATGCAGTCTCTGAACGTGCTCTAAAAAAAAACATTTCTGAGTGCAGGAATTTATAAACTACACGTATCTGAAAAGCTTTCATCCTGTTCATCAGATCTTTTAACTGACTATTGTGATTCTAGGGGATTAAGCGACAAGCCTGGAGGACACTGCATGTGAGGAGCAGTGCCATTGCCTTGCATTCCAGGAGCTCAGCCTTGGGAGGGCATCTCTGCACATCCCCATCATCTCTGGTGCCAGCGGCCACATCTCAGAAGGGCTCTGGGTATCTGAGAAGTCCATCATAGCCACGTTGAGCATCCAAATTTGTCTTTGTTTTACGTTGCTCAGGATAAAAGCCTTTGCCATCCTTTATTCAATAGACTGCTGTCAATTAATTTACTGCTGATGCTATCTAAACTTTCAGACAGTCCTGACATTTTCATTATTTGGCAAACTCGCCTTTCATTACCCACTTTGCCTCTCTCATGCAAGCTCCATAAGGCCTGAGATTTGCCCTAAGTAACAGCAAATTGAATACATTTTCTCACTGAGAGAAATCTTTTAATCTGCAGAGATCAAATAACAGAATACTGGTACAGCAACAATTCAACGGAAGATTGAATTGCTACATGCTCACGCCATCCTAATGAGCAATAGTAAGTCAACAGCAGGGAGACACTATTTCCCAGCTCTCTCTTTCTCTTTAATCTGTCATGAAGGAGGGACAGAAAAGGAACCACAGTTGGATAAGGCAGGGAGGTCCCCTTTAACATTTTCTCCAGGCTCAAGTTTTAAGAGACACATGATGAAGTCATTTACCTGCCTTTGCTGGTTTGCAGTCATAAGGACTGAAGCATAAGGACCATCATCAACACTTGAAGATAAAGTGAGAGCCCTTATCTTGACTATTGGAGAGCAATAATAAAGGAAATGTTGACAATTTCCCCCCCCCCCCATTCTTATGTAAAGCTATGCTCCTTTTCTGGTTTTAGTTGCTCTTCTATGAAGTAGTCATTCGGACCCAAATTCCAGGTACTTTCATATGCATGTGAGTGGCAGAGGCAAATAAAATACAACCTTGTAAACACAGGTGACATGATGTGAACATGAAACCTTGTCAGAATACTGTATCTATACTAAGCAAAGGAAAACTAGGAAAATTTGAATTCAGATGACTTAAGGAATACAGTTCAACTTTCCGCTGCCTTTATTGCAAATGAAACTGTTGACATTTTTCTCGCAGAATAATTTTTCCTGAAGAAGATCTGAAGAAGAAAAGAACATCTAGTGGAGACACGCTGACTTGAAAGAAAATTTGTTTTGCCATTTTCTGTTCTATTTTCTCATAATAACACATAATTTTTAATATACAAAGGTTAAACATCTTCAGTGAAATGCTTCAGATTATTTTTCTTCACAAAGAAAGTCCATAATTTCGGCTTTTAACTGGACAAAAAGGGCCATGGTGTAAGCTCTTGGGACAGATTTTACAGGCTCTCCCTGGAATAGCTGTAAACTGTGCGAGTGACTTGCAAGATGTGCAGTGACCAGCAAGAGAGGCCAGAGCGTCGCTTGTTGTCCTTGGCAGGTCTCGAGCCCCAATGCCAGCCCCAGGTGCAGACCCCCAGCTCCCACTTCCATTTGCTCTGCTGGTACCTGCGGCCCGGGCGAGGATTTCCCCCGGCGCCCTGCCTCCCGCAGCTGGAGACGGCAGCATCCTTCCTATTGTAATATCACTCAGCTCCCGGCAGGATGCTGATAAGATTTTGAACTGCTATTTATAGAGGCTCTTTCATCTCTTTTCTTGTGGGCTATGTCTTTCATATCCTCTGAACAGAGAGAGCAGGAATTTGCCCGATATGCATAAGCCTTGCAATCTTTTGTGAGAAACCCAGTCTCCTCTGGATTAAATTTCTTTGCTTTTCTTTGCAGAAATCTCTACATCTGACTGAAAGTCTGCAAAGCCCAAATGCCTTTTTTATTTTTTTTTCCGATTTCATTTACAGGGGGCTCTCTGGCCTTCAAACAAAATACAGAAGGGCATTTTTCACAATGGATCTTCCCCTGAAAGACAGACTGATTGATACCAAATATGGGGAAGCAGAAAAAGTACAACAGTGTGAGAAAAATCACTCACCCCAACAGACTCAAATCCTCAGGGAACACATTTTCATTTTCAATGTTAATAGCAGCAGGCAGGGGGGGAGGGAGCAGCAACATATTCTCTCTCCCAGGAGGAAAAGGCACCCCTTTTTTCACAACACCACAACTGATGTGTTAATGTCAAATCTGACACATTTGTCATCACAGAAAATTTCTGTTAGATTAAAACAACTGTTTCATAGAAACTGTTATGGAAGGGTTGCTGAATACCCATGAGCACCAGATTCTAATGCATTTCCTAAGGTGGGCAGGGAGTGCCCAATTTCAGACAAAAAAAATTGGATGAAGCACATGGAAGGTACGGACGCAGTGCATCCAAATTGAAACTAAGACTCAAGACAAAATGCCCCACGCAACTTCTGTGGGCTAAAACAATGCATCTTATATGCAAAGCCAACATATGTTATTAGTCTAGTTAAAGTTGCAAAAGTCTAATCAAAGAGTCATTACTGATCCAGTCACGATGAATCTTAAAGTTACTGCCCAAATTATATAATTATTACAGGAAAAGTCTAATTAATAATAGAGTTTAAATTGTGCTACATGAGCCATCCTTCCTGTGGTGTATTGCTGACCTCTCCCCTGCCCTTCTGGTTCCTCAGGTCACTGGCACCAGCCTTCCCTGAGAGGAATAGGGGTCGCAACATGTCCTCAGCATCCCGCCTTCTTCCCTGGGAGGGAATCTGATGTGGATAGTGGGGGTTATGGTTACATGTTAGCTAACACAGGCTCTTTCTTCATTGGTCTTCATTCCTCCTTATATCTGTTTTCTCTGTGTATGATATGTTTTACGTATGTTGGATGCTTTTTTCTCCTATGTTATCCCTAAAACCTGTTTTACCCAGGTCCCAAGGCTGGCTGCATTCCGTCAGTCATCAGTAATCAGCCACTTTGGGCTTACGTTTATAGACCTTGGGCCTCTGTTGCCATCCTGCGCCTGCACTTTCAAGGTCTCTGTCACTTCATTCTTGTACTTTTTGGGACCCTTGCTGTCCCTCAGGCTTTCTTCAACAGCCTTCACGCTACAGTTTCCTGCTAATGTAACTGATATTTAACAACAGCACAACCCAGTCACACATACATCCTTATTTTAGGGGCATTAATAGTTCACTCTACGAAAATGGTGATCCATTTTAAGGCAGCTAGACGGATAGTTACGTATAATGGTTTGTTAACTACTGGTTATTAATATTCCTTAGAGTAATATCACTTGTCACTTATCAAAACAGCTTTACGGCATTTGTGATGCACAGCTGGTGCAACCTGAGTGGGGCAGGAGGCTTTGCACAGCGCTCAGCTCCCTTGTGCTTCCCGAGCCAGAGCCTCGGCTGCTGCCAGTGGGTGGGAGCTGCGAGGTCGGTGCCTGCCAGGGAAATAGACAGACCAATATTCTGTAAAGGCTGGTAGAGTGAACATCCAGGGCGGTTCTGCATGGGGCCTTTGCCAGGGTGGCATATGCTAGTCCTTCCTTACTGTGCACCTCTGACCTACCACTCTGCAAGGCATGTTACAGGGGCACCTACTTACGGGTTCATTTTGACTTGGGCTTTCATTTCTTTTTTCAGAGTGTCTAAATCCGGTCTCTGGAACACCTTAGTCTCTGCAAAGTGACTTCCTAGATGTAAATTTTAGTGCTACAAGATTATTGTAGCTCTTCAGTTAGCTAATCTGGTTCTAGTTCAGTTCACGAAGTATAGAGACATTCTTTTTCTAAAAGAAACCTCTGCCATCGTCAGAGGTCTCCAAGTTAAACTCTCTTGTTTGTGAGTCGCTCATCACTACACTCAATAAAGGTATGGAGACCAGCAGTTGTCCTCCTTTCATAAGTCCTCTGTATTGAGATTTTCTTCTGCTTTATGTGGGTTTTCGTGGGGTCACTGAAAGGGGAGTTGGTGAAAATGGATTACTGAAGGCTGTATTCTGACCACTTAGTAGGATGTCTTAGACAGACCAGAGGGATGGTAGTAGGAGTGGGAAGTCCCATTAGGGACATTAGGAGCCTGAATGGGTTATGAGGCCCCAGCAGGTCATTCAGAGCTATGCAGAGGTCCTTTGGTTCCTAATTCAAGCACATAGGTTGGAAGAATAAAGTTAGATAGACTCCATTGTATCCTAACACGATGGCTTTATTCAGGAAGGAGACAAGTAATTCAGACCACTTATTGACTGGTGCTTAAAGACTCCATCTGTCTGTACAGACACTGGAGAGAGGCAAGTGATGCCCACCTCTAGCAAAGGCAAGAAGAAGAATCCAGCTGGTGGCACCACCTCTGTCCTCAAGAGAGCTACAGAGGCCTGCCCAGGCATGTGAAGGAAAAGGCAGGTTAGCCTCACCTCTTGCAGGTCCCTAATAAGCAAAGTATTCAGACAACAGTTTCACCTCCTCAGAGAAGCTGGGTAATCTTACAAAAATTTAATTGAGTTGAAATACAGAGCAAAGAAGAAGTGATGGGATCAAAAATTTATGATTCTATTTAGTACAAGTGCTGCGCATTATCATATGGATGAACACTGTTTTCCATAGGCTGTTGATTTTAAGGTATTCCAAGCATTAAAAAACTCCATTTACAGTCAAACTACTGAGAACTGGGTATTCCTATATAATTTCCAGCTTGAAACACACAGTCATGTGACACAATTGTATTTATCTAGGTAATATACACATATGTACATAGATAAATTGAGATTCTCAAACTACACTGCGGTGCGTTGACCCCAGCTCAACACCCAAACACCCACTCAGCTGCTCACTCCCTCCACTCTCTTGAGGGATGGAGAGAAAATAAAAGGAAGAAGAGAACACTCATGGATTGAGATAACAGCTGAAACAAAAGATGAGTGCAGAAGCAAAGTAAAATATGTGTTTTATTCTCTACTTCCCATCAGTAGGTAGTTGTCCAGTCATTCCATGGGAAGCAGGGCCTCAGCACTCGTAACAGTTTCTTGGGAAGACAAACACCATAACCACAAATGTACCCTCTTCCTCCTCTGTTGCTTGAGCTTTTATTGCTGAACACAGGATTATACAGTACGAAGTATCCCTTTGGTCAGTTCGGGTCATCTGTCCTGGCTGTATCCACCCCCAACCTCTTGCTCACCCTCAGCCTACATGTTGGGGGGACAGAGTAGGAAAGAGAGAAAGACTTGACACTCTGCAAGCACTGGTCATCAATAGCCAAAATGTTGGTGTGTTATCAACACTGTTTTAGTCACAAATTCAAAACACACACAAAACTTACCGACAGATAATGTGCTGTGCAATCCCAAACTGCTTTTTCCCTGCATCCCATAATGTATCCCACCCGTAGGCAGAACGCCCTCTTAGTCCAAAAGGTGATCTGGAGAGCTGCTCCTAGTGACTCCGCACAATGGGTTTCACGCCTGGACACTGGGCACAAGCCTCTGCTGGGGCAGCCCTGGGAGGGACCCAGACAGGGTGTTTTTTCCTCCGAGTCCTTAATTTAGGTTCCCGCCTGCCTTTGTGCTCCTCTGAGCACGTGGAAAAGGGCTTCTGATCGGCTGGTGGCCCCTGGGATGGGCCTGGGAGTAGCCGGGACAAGGTGTGAATTGGAGTCCCCCTGCCATTGTCTCTTCTTTGAGGGGTAAATTTAGTTTTACCTAACAGCTTAAAATTCAAATTTGCAAGTTACTTCTAAATGATCTGGCAACATCTCTAGAAAGGCACTGAGCATGGATTTAACACGCACGAGCATGCACCCCGGTGAACAGAGTAATCGTGTGTTCACTGCTTTCTTCCAACCTCTACGACTAACTTTTGGAAGGCAGGTTGAGACCTGTAGGAAGACGTCTTGCTGGCCTTACAGCCAAGGGTGTTTAGTCGTTGAATAATGACAGCTTTTTTTCTGGCAGCATGAAAAGCTTCACCTCACCAGCTCCAGGTGATTTCAGTCTGTCAGCTTATGTGCCACCCAGCGCAGTACAAAGAGATAACAACTGATGCAATCTTTCTTTCATCTTCTGCCCAGCCTTGATAGTCACTCTCTGGGATTCCTCATGCTGCCCTCAGTCTGTGGCTTTCTTCCCCTGGGAGTACAAATGTGGAAGAGGCAAGCTAAATGACATTATCGTAAGCCAGAGATAACTCTAGTCTGCAGGACCTCTTTATTGGGATGTCATATGGCAAAGCACAAGCAAACCCTTACCACGTAGGCCTCTTCCTAATGCAGCCATCTCCATTTAACTGAAGCTGATATGTTCACATCTGTTCCCATGAAGGAAAATTCAAATAAAAAGGAATTAATTGCACTGCAAAGACTGGGGGAGGGAAGAGTTGTGTTTCCAAAAAGAATGTTCTTTCATCTGCCAGCTTCCTTTCAAGCACCTGTAATATTAAGACGACGAGGGCATTTCAGACTGGCCCTCTACTCTTTAATGTCTGCTGAGTATGTGTGTATTGAAAATCAGTGAGAAAATGTGTAAGTAAGTGCAGAATGTCTTTTTTTTTTTGCTATTAGATATAAATGTAAAAATAAGATTTTCTTGAAAATTCAGCCTGCTGCCTGTTACACCAGGTAATTCACTGAGATCAAAGCACAGACACACATTTTAGTGACAATGGGCAATTTGTTCTGATATTTGAGAAATAAAATTAAGCACAAATTATGTAGACAATAACTTTTTCACCAGGAGGTAACAGCATTTGGGGAAAAAAAATTATGGATTTATCATTATTTCTTCAAGATGTTTCTACTTTGATGTTCTCTCTACGTGGACCATGAAGTTTTTGGAAATAAAAAAAAAACCAAACCCTGTTTTTTAAGCATCTTCATTGGAAGTTTTCTCAGATGTGGGAGTTTGGGAGCTGGGGAAGGGGGAGGACTTTGAGAGGGCATTTGTTTTTTATGAGGTTTTTTGCATTGGGAGAACCAAATCTGAGCAGCATCTAATAGAGCAGAAAACAATTGCTCAGTTAAAAAGCCAGGGGTTTTGCCTCCATTGTCCAACCAGAGCTCTCCACCAGCCAGTGCAAAACCGAAGCTTTGAAGAGCATCTTAAACACGCAGTAGAGAGCTGGTCATCCTCCCATTCTGCCATTCAGCTTGCCTTGCAAAATTTCCCCTCGAGTTTCCAAAACAAGCTGAATGCCCAGGCAAAGGCATGGAGTGAGAAAGGGGGACGTGTAACTCACTGCTTGCACCATCCACACTAGCACAGACCAAAACTTGAATTCAGTACTATGGACATTCTTTAATATCTTAGTAATTAGTGAGCTTCAATGTGATTTAATATTGTTTATAAAGCTGTTCCACATGTTCATACTCCATGGTAATATGTTGATCTCAGGGGTTCTATGTGAGTCGTAGTCACGGTACCCAGTTAATGCTACTTGCCAGAGAAGTGCCACAGTAACAAGCTGTTTGTGGCAAGGCAAACCATAATGCTACCTGCATTCAGACAGGGAAAGATGGCAGAAGTTACTTTAAAAAATTGGAGTTAGGAGCTGAATTAGAAACATTTCCCTTGTCCCATGCAAACCTTGGAGATGTGCCGTTGCAAATCAGGATGCAAAGTCAGACTGCCAAAAGGGATACCTCCCCAAAGTGGATTGATCTAACTCAAACATTTCACTTGAAACTTTTAGAAATGTTGGTTTCTTGCTTATTTCTCTAGACTTGTTTCTCTTGTAGCTGAGAACATATTCTCTCTTTTCAACTCTCATTTAAGTGGTGTGGTGTTTGATAGTCAACCCCCAGAAATATTAAACCAGTGCCAGTGCTCCTGGAAGAGGTGCTGGAGAGAAACACAAAGCTTCAATAAAAGTACCTCAAATTTTTAAAAAAAGAGTCAAAGTCTAAAGCTATCCATATAATATTTGGATCAATTGGTCAATCCATCCCATTAACTTCAGGTGCTTCACAGAGGCAACCAAGTTAGGATCTCCTCCATGGGCAATGCCACCTTAGCTTGCGCAACAGAAACTGTCCACCTGAGAGACTCGCCAGCCTCACGGACCCCGCAGGAGTTGAGGGCAACTGCCATGCTCATACAGCAGCCTCTCCCATGTGCACTGGGAGTTCCTCTGGGCAGGGTCCAGCCTTTGTGAGGATGCTGGCCAAGCTGAGGGGACACAGAGTGGTTAGGACACTTCCCTCACTGCAGCGGCTCATCTGGAGGGAGAGTTTCAAAAGCATGGAAGGATGCTTTCCATGGCTTGCGGCATGGAGGGACTAAGCAGGCATCAGCTTCGGACCAGTTAGAGCTTTGCAGTCATGCTGAGATCCAGCTGCCTCTGAGAAGATGCAGCTCTAGCATCAAGGCAAAGCTATAATGACTGAGAAGATTAGGAATAGTTTGGTATATTTTTCTCATGATAGAATAATAGCAAAATAAATATAGGTAGAAAAGTCACAGTCGGTAAGCAAAAGGTGACTACAGAATATATTGTTTTGGTAAAAAAGCAATTACTACTTTGGTTATTACAGAGTCCCTCAGTCCCTTGACATTTTCATGATGTATCTCAAGGTTCACCAATAAACCTTTACCGTTCATAAATTTTGAACGGTATTTTCACCCGCCACCACATTACACAGTTATAACTTTCACAAATAATATAATAATCTCGTTCTTCAGATTGTTCTTGTTTTTCTTTTCTTTAAAAAGGACTGACAATTGCATTCAGAAAGCAGGTTATGTGGCTTTATGGGGTTTTATTTATTCTTCAGAAAATACTTGCTCTGGCTAGTCCAAAAGATTTGTGTAGGCTGAACAAAAATGCCAGTGAAGTTATGAGAAAGTATTCTACTCACTGCAATGGGAATAGCTTCAGGCACATTAAACTCACGCTCCATTACATCTCCTTCATTTACAGTATGGTGATGGAGAAATGGAGAAAAGGAATTAACTTCATGTCCCTTCAAGCCTTCTCTGTCACTAAGCAGTTGGTAACGTTTGATTCCCTTCTCCTTGGGTGGTTAATTTTTACTGGCAGTAGGGAAATGTAATTACCTTCATTCTGGTATAGTTCTAGGCTATACCCGATGTCCCAAACGTACCAAGTGCATCAAAATTACCAACCAAAGGAATTTCAACATATATATATTAAAATTATATATCAGATTCAGCAATTCCTTTTCCCCTACAGCAACAAATATGGCCTTTGTGAGCTAGTATTGTATGAAATATAAGCTGTGCGTTCACATACAGAGAATTCCTTTGCGGAATTGTATTTTTTACCTGGTTTAAGTCCATTTTCAGGCTATGTGATCTAATAAATACCAGATTCCAATTTATGTTCCGGTAGAGTATTATATTAGCATTCTTGGAACTCTATCTCATTATTGCACCCTGCCTATATAAGATGAACATTTTTCTTTTAACACAGATGTCAACCTATATTGATGAGATTCTCCCACTCCTAATAATGGGTATGAAGTCTTTCAGCAGTCCCTGCATAGAAATGCATAGCCCATTCTGTAATGAGCCACTCGGCATCCACATCAAAAGCTAGCAAGAAAATTACCTTCTCCAAAAGCTAAAATGACATATTTAAACTTGCAAAACTTGGTGTTGTATCAAAGAAAATTAGAGCATTCTCTAAGGCTTTGAGCACAGCAGCATACGCAGAGTCCTGTGTGCGCGCAATCCCTACCTCTCCTCCGGTATGATGTGAAGGCCACCATTTAAAACTGCTTATTAACTTTTTTGCTTACAGAAGAATAAGCCAAAAGTGTTCAAGATTGCACAGGGTCCAAGTACGGTCCTTGATTTAAGAGCTTGTTCATTTTTAAGGTAAAGTGCCATCGTCTTCCGTTTGTTTTCTGTCTTTTGCTTTGCTGTTGTAATGGATAGGGCTGCTGTCTCAGGAAACCACTTGGGAATATTGTTATGGAGCGACTGGAGAAGGAACCACCTGCAAAAGAGAAATTCCAGAGGCCATCTGTCCCCTGCCCCACAGTGATGGAGACTCAGTGCCCACTCAGTTCTAGAAATTTTCTCACAAAGGGTATTCCAAAGCCTCCTGTGTATCTGTCACTATATATCTTGAGAGCTGACTTTTTTTTCCCCCAAATCAGACTTGTATCTCCTTTCCTGCAATTAAACTGATTACTTCTTGCCAGCTGTGGAAAACAACTGGACGTGGAAAGCAACTAATTGTTATGCTCTTCACAGTTATCTTTTACATATTAGAAATATTAGGTTACATTACGCTTCTGTATATTTACATTACATATGTTATGATGTTCCCCACCTCCACTTGAAAGAAAGGCAATTCTTTCAACCTGCTCCTCAGAGGTGACCTCCTTGAGTCATCTGTCTTATTAATGTTGCCTTCCAGCTTTTGGCATGCTCCAGGCCTTTTGCACTTTTCAACCCTTCTCAAGCTGGTCTAGCTGAAAGGTGGGGAAATTGCCCAAAGAAAAACCACCTTCACCTGGGATCCTGGGTGCCACTGAAGACCTAGAGCCCATGCAGAAGCTGTGTCTCTGCCATTCGCTCCTTCCCCCCCAGCAGCAGTCATGGCTCATCCCTCACTGCCAGTGCTGCCTCCAGGCAGCAGAGTGAGAGGACCTCCAGGAGCCACTGGAAACCTGCTTGGCCCTGTCCATGTTCCCCTTTTCACCCAGCACTTTGCCTTGGAAGCTCCCTGTGAAGAACCAGTGCCACTAAAAATGGTCCTCCTTATCACCCCCCATGCCACCACTCAGGTGAAAGGAAGAGGAGCGAAGGGCACCACAGCTGGGAGGTGCTTCTCTTTATGAAACTTATCATTTTATATGGGTCAGAGGGTGCATTTAAGGAATGCTGTGTCCATCTCACATGGGCCATAGCGAGCGAGGGAATGTCTAAGGATTCCTCCCTGACCTGCGGTGGGGAACATCTGGTGATACATCTGGAGATACAGACGATGTTCCCAGTGCTGGCAGGTGTGCAGGCATCCTGGCCACCACTATTTTTCCTATTTTCTTCTGAGGTAGAGTGAAACTCTGCTGGGAAACACCAGGTGTTTTGTTTGCAGTGTATATACCAGAGAGGAACATGGCAAATCTCCTCGCTCTGGGTGAGAAACCCACCTCACTTCCAGGTGGGAAAAAGCCAAAAAACAGAACTGAAAACAATCTTTTTATCTGGTTGCTAATTTTGTTGCAAGAAAAAGATTTTTTTAAACACAGTGGCCACAGTTCAGTCTCCAACAAGGAAGCATCTAGTGCCGTTTGAAATGTCCTACAGACCTCCTCAGCTGACAGATGCTGCTCCACAAGGGTACAGCCCGCCCATGGTTGTATATTCTCCAGTCACATGCAGATGTTCCAACTATGAAAAGCAGAAAAATGATGCCATGTTCAGGCAACTTAATCAATCTCTGTATGCCATCTTCTTGCAGAGCTAGACAAAAAAAAAATCCTACAAGATATGAATTAACATCAGTTTAGTTCATTAATTTTAGACATTCCTGCGCTTTTGCAGGCCAGACAGATTTCTAGTGCCTCACGTTATGCAGCTTTACACTTCCTGAGGATCTGCAGATGCAAGAAGTATGATTTCCTGTCATTTTCCAGTAATAAAGGAGTTCACTAGTAACTTAGCCTGTATACTCGCATTTGAGTCACTCTCTGGCCTAAGTATCTTTTTGTTTTATAAATCATTCCATAAGCTCCAAGTATAGTCAATTATGTTAGAGAGTGAAAACTAAATCCAAAACAGACTTCCATGAGGAACTAAGTGTAAAACTGAGACTTTGCTCTTCATTTGAACTAGCATCTGACTGCCATCTGTTCTTCCAAGCATGCTTCTGCCAGCTTCCTTGTCATTTATGTAACTATGTAAGGATGTATGTATGGCCTTACTAATCTCCTTCTGTAGTTAACAAAAAAGATAGACCCTCCAGACTCTAGGATTGTCAATGTGGATAAATACAAAGTGCCAGGAAGGAAGTTCACATGCTGAATCTTTGAACATCTCTAACTTCCATTTTTACTTGATATGGTTTTCATTCGTTCAATTGATTCTCTCTAAGATATCACCCATTCTTAGCCCAGAAGTTAGCAGAACGGCTGCCGCAAACAGGTGTTCCACTTCAGGATGTGCATCTTCCATCTCACTCTATGGAAACATCACTTTGGTGGACAACAGCCCTCCTGTTGTCTTAGGCACGAGAAGTGGAAGAACACACAGAAGAACAAACCCAGCTTTGGGTCAGAGGAGCATCCACATGGGCCCGGCAGAAACCCAGGGCCAAGTTCCGGGGGGCTTAGACATCTCCAACCTGCACTAATGGGGGGAAAAATCCAGACACAAGCCAGGGTGCACCGGCTGGCCATGCAGCCAGGGAAAACCCTTACCTGGCCTTGTAACTGGAAGGTTATCTCCCCTACTAGAGACAGCTTAGGACAACAAAATCTTTAGTTCAGGTGGCACTGTGCAGCCAAAAAAAAGCCAACTGAAAGCCATATGTTGCTGGGTAATAGTGACTGTAGCGCGGATTTGTGGATCCCATCCAAAAGGGTTAGGGGAAAGTTACAAGGCCACATGGGGTTTCCCTTTCCTGCTCCTGTGCTCATAAAACTGAGTCATAGGGAATTCCTCCAGACAGGCCGAGGGCAAGAAATATCCCCATTATACGCATAATGGGAAGTCCCACTGACCAACCCTTTGGGATACATTGATATAAATTGTGAGGGGAATAGGGAGGGATAATTTCTCTCAGTGTTCCTCAGCAGTTATGTGTTCTTTCATATTCAAGGAAAACCATGTAATTTGTCTCAGGAGACAACCCAAAATGTTTCTGATAATCTGTATGGTGAAAAATACTTATTAACACACAGAAATTGCAACGTATCAAATTACAGCTTTTAATTGAAAACTAGCATTGACACAAGTATGTTGCTGGAAAGGGAAATACGGTTTGTGATACTAGCAGTGTTGAGCCCCACAGTGGGCTGTTATTTCCTAATGTTTTTATACATACAAAGCATACACCCATTAGCAAGCTACAGTAAATACGTAGGGTGCAACAGTAGTTAACAATTATTGCAACTGAGCCAGTATTGAATACAGGCTCTTCTACCCTGCACTCAGACATATAGGCTTTCCCCTTTAAGCTTGCTGCTTATGCTTAACACGTGAAAAAACGAGCTCTCTTTTTCATATGATTTGCCTTTCTACGTTATCTGCAGAATACGAGAATAGCAGCAGGGCTGAACCCCTCCAGCGTGACTCAGAGAGCTAAGAAAAGCCAGCAGCCACCCTGCTAATGGGATGAGAGCTCACATGCAGAGCTGCTAACTGCTTCCCTGCAAAAAGCCTCCCCCGTGCTAGTACATTTCTGCTCACTGTCTTCATATCATCGCTTCCATACATAGATATATCCACACGGTGGGGGTGAGCACGGCGCAAAAAAAAAGTGGCCTCAGCGAAGTCGGTCGTCACACCCTTGGTGAGTTATACAGGGACAAGAGTTTGCCTCGGGTCTTGGAAGCCAACGTGCCTGTGTAAAATCGCATCTAAACTGCGGGCCCGATCGTAGTGTGGGGCGTTTGCATTTTGGTTTACCCTGGAGGGAGCCCCAGGAAAGTCAGCGTGTCAAATGTTTGATGTAAGTCTCCGTACATCAGCAGTCCCCTGGCTGAGGCATGAAGAAAATGCCCCCGCTGCCGCCACCCGTGGCCAGCCCGCCTCCGCCGCGTACCGCGGCCCAGCCTTTAACCACCCTGGCCGTTCCAGTAGGCGCAGGATCCCCCCGCGTCGGCTCACCCTGTAACCCTGTCTATTGCTAGACCCACCTCAGGGAAACGAAAAATCCTATTTATTGCCACAGAAGACAGGGGAAATGTAATTTATTTGTGGAACTGGGAACAAAGTTACAAAAAAAAAAAACAAAACAAAAACAACAAACAAAAGGAAACCTAGTGGCAACAGCCACCTGAAGTATTTCTCTGTCCTCAACTGCTCTGTCAGGACTCACTTGCAGATATTGCCATCATTGGTAAATTTTCACAAGCAAATACCTTTCAGAGTGTTATTTTGGAGACCTGGCCACTTCCTCTGCTCATATGCTGTTTATATGCTGTTTATATGCTGTTTATATGCTTTCTTAAAACAAACAAACAAACATACAAACAAAAAAAAACCCTCTAAATAGTATTGAACTTTCAAAATTTGACCCATCTCCCCAGTGTTGCCCTTTTCAGCTATTAACATCAGAGTTCGCACCGTGTTTCAGCTCCGTTGCTTTTTTCCCCTCCTGCCAGTCGGCGCAGACAGGTCCCTCGAGGCCAGGTCGGTGTCTCGCCAGCACCGTGCCTGCCGCCCACAGCAGCTGGCCGGGTCCCAGCTGATGTTCAACCACTGCTAGAAGTTTAGATGTAATTTTATACAGGCACATTGGCTTCAAGACCTGAGGTAAATGCAGCAAAGTAGGTCATTTTACTTAACTTTCACATTTCCAACTACACATTTCCACTGCTGGTTCAGGCAGTCCTGTGTTCTATCACAAAACTTCAAACATTATATCTTTGCTGTTCCTTAAGATATAGTAGCACTTCACTAACACCGAGTTCAGCAGGTTACCACACACACATAAGAGCACCCAAAACCTCCCTGTAACAGAAAGCAAAGTGGAGACGAGAACTATAAGCCTGCTGCCTCGGGCTTGGTGCAATCTGCTCTGGGTAAGCACTTTCTTAGATGTGAGGATGAAGAGGCTCAGAAAAGTGGAAACAAGCCCAGAAAAAGCTGACTTGTACTCAGCTGTGTGCGTTCACGTTCTCTGCCAGGGACGCCTGTGCCCTGCAGACCCCTATGTGCTCCCTGCCAAATCCAATCCTGAAAATGGGGAGCTTTAGCACCAAGAGGGTTAATCCCACCTTCCTGGCATCCTGGGTGAAATCTTGGCCGCGAGCAACCAGTGGCACCATGGGAGGTTGCATTGCCCTCCATGCCCAAGGAATAAAGCACAGTCATTCCGATTCAGCAGCCCTCCGGAGATGCTCGTGCAGCCTGGCCGTGCAGCGGTACCCGGCGCCCTCCCCTCCGCACCGGTTTTCTGCTCACAGGGTGAAAACAAAAACCCCATTGCTGGCCAGCAAAACACAGCAGATCAAAAGCCAACCCTTATTGCAGGGAGTACGTGTTTCTCTAATTAGGACATCTTCCTGATATCTCTGTTTTTAACTGCTATGGCAACAGGCGATGTGGACATGAACAAATCGAACAGAACGGGAGGGGAGGCTCTGAAACAAGCAGAAAGACCACATTACACGAGCGGATGGTGCAAAATGACGCAAAAGCCAGTGAGTCTGGAATTGATTTAATAAGTGATATGCAACAGGTACAAATTTCTTGTGCCTAGAAAATAGGGTAAGAGGTATAAAGACTTATAAGCTGAATCCTGGTAAGTCGTATCCCATATAATCATCTTGACATCTTGAAGTGCAGATGCGTTGATTGAAGTAACCAGCGTTTGTTGTCTACAACAAACCGAAACAATTCAATGTAAAAATGTGTTTAAAGCAAATTCAGGGCAGCGCGGCAGTGCTCAAGTGGTTTCTGTTTCTCAGGGCTGCAGTGCTTTCCTGCAGGAGCTGTAGCGTCTGGTGGCGCTCACCAGCCAGGACCAGCACCTCCTGCACTCCAAAGACCGGGGGGCAAACGTGGGCACTACGAAAGCCCTTCTAAAGCAGGACTGGCAAGCAGGAGAAAATGAAACGCCGTTTCCTAATCTGCAGTTACAGACAAATGTAGATACAAAAATCAAAATAATGCGAGGCAAGTGGATTTCAAGAGAAAGGGACTGTTATAGGAGATAACAGACTGGAACAACATACTTATTGCATGACATGTGATTCCTGTTCTCCTTACTTCTCATTTCTAGATGGGAGTCCAGTTCACTTTTGTCCCTCTTTACAGTCAAGCCCTTATTTTTGTACTGCGTTGGGACTACCACAAAATACACAGAAAGAAGAGCTTGGGGGGGGTCAAACCCAGTAAGTTCTTACCTCACCCCATTGACTGCAGAGCCATTTTTATGACTTTCTCTTCTTAAGTTCTTTTTAACGTATGTGTACATTAAGTTCATACAGAGCATGATGCCACAAAATCAAGAAAAGGCGAAGTTGCTTTCTCCTAGAAAATCACCAAGAAAATAAACACAGTGATTATTGCTGAGGAGTCTGCTGGAGTGCTGCTCACTCACTACTGATACTCGTTATGTAGCTATTTCTAGTTACATAAATATAACTAACTAGTTGCACTAGTTACTAAGAGCCATAAAAACAGCCCTGGTGAATTAGTATCAAGCCCCATCAGACTGTCTGTCCATCAAGCAATCTTCTAGGAAAACCTTCAAGGGTCAATGCATACTTTTTCCTGAATAGGTGATATTCCTTCCTCTCAAACCTCAAAAACAAAATACAAACTAGCAAGGTCTCTGACAACAGATCCGTGTGCTCCTGAGGGTACTCAGCACCTAGTGCAGCTGAGCTCAGTCCCAAAGGAGTTTGCAGAGACTAATAATAATTTGTCAATTAAAAGCAACCGTATTGAAAGAATACACATTAATTTAAGAAATTCCATCAAGAAAAGAAAAAAAAAATAAAAATCACATTAGCTTTGAAGCTGAACTCAGTCTGCCCATCTTTTCGACAGTGTCAGAGGCTGTCAGGACGTTCCAGGCCTTTTCTTGCCTCTGGAGGGGTCACAGGACCTCAGCTAAACACGAGCTGCCCCCTCCCTTGCAGCGCTGCCATCTCCCCAGCGCACCCATCCCTGGGGCCCTGATCGCTGATCCCTCCTCTCTGTTCACCAGACCTCCACGAACTCCTCGTGAGCCGTCTAAGCAGAACCGTAATTTCATGAAATTACTTTGCTCTTTGAGCAACTTATCATAATTTTGGCTTGGAAATAAGGAGTGAGCAGCGTTTTTAGTAGAAATGGTCTCTGGGCTATACAGCAACATGGGTGAAGGTGGCGATGTCTGTAATTAACTTTATCGGTTTCAGCATTGGAATATGGTCTTCCCCAGCAGACATGCTAAGTCCTTACAGTGCCAAAAGAATTAATGTTTAGTGTACAGTTCAGAAAATGAGAAGCTTCGCTGTTTAGAGTCCTAAATTCATACAGCATGTCTATGAAAGACAAGGCTTGAATACCTATGGATTCAAACATGTTCAGTTTTCTTTCCGAAGTATATGAATCCTGTGCTCAAGCAGTTCACTATATATTCAGTTTTCTAAATCCCTTTAAACAGACATAAATAAGACTTATTTTTAGTTCACAGTGTTCCAAGTTTTATCAGCAGAATACTGTGTCCCATATACTCTTCCAAAGTCCAAACACAAATACACGCTGAAAATAAACTCTGCTTACTTTGCTAGCTCTACTTACTGGGACATTCTTGCCTGTTTTTTTTTTAACTCTAAGCACTGCTGCATATTTAGGGATTTGAATACAAACAGCATGAAAAGGAAGGCAAGTGGGTTTTCTAAACACCTTCTGTAAAGACAATTACGAAATAAAACTCAAGAAAAGGCTGGTCTTGCCTCAGGTTTGCCTGGTCATCTGCCGTAACTGCATAGTGGAACAATTTTTTAAAGGCAGAAAAGAGATGCTGGACAAAGGGAGCTTTCTCCTGCAGGTGACACATGGGGTTTCCTTTCCTTATAGGTGAAGTTAACCAAGTGCTCTGCTACGCTTCATCCTGTTTCCTCTCGAAGTCTCAGGACTTCTCCAAAAGAAGCTGCTGCAGACAAAAAAAAAAAATTGCAGCATGTGTTATGCAGGACTGCAAATACCGGTAATCCCAAGGAGGGCTGCTTTGGGCACCCAAAGAGCAGAACTGTTCTGGAATGGGATCAGCATCTGAGACCACGACACGCTGGACAGTGAGGCTGCCATCACAGCTGAGCCCCTGTCCCCACAGCAGTACAGGTTGTCCCAGTGCGATTCCCTCTCTAAAACAGAACAGTTTTTCCCAGTTTGTAACCAGCATGAGCTACCTGGACCACAGGCACCGTGCTGCTACCGCACCTTGCCATGCTGTGGGCTGCTTCCCTGCCGAGACTGCCCTGGTGGGACTCAGGCATTGTCCCAAATGAGCTCAGTGATGGGAAGTTGTCGCAGGAGGAGTGATTAACTTCACTTGTAAGAGAGAAGTAGTGAAATGTTTATTAACATAAAACAGTGATTTAACAAATTTAGTAGTGAATGCGACAGTGTTTTACGAGATTTGATGCCAGGGCACACTTGACTATTTACTGCATAGAGGCCAGGGTCAGACAAGCTGCCAGGGAGACCCTCCCGTAGAGTCACGAGGTTCAGAAAGGACCCCCTTGCTTTCTAAACCCCTCAGAGAGGAGCCTAGGCGCAGCTGGATCCAATCCTAGCCCCAGACTTGGTCAATGGTTTACGTCTAAAGGATTATATATGCGCAATCAATCCTTTGTATCACTTAGCTAAGATTTCAATGTTTAGCATGCTATTAGTCACTTACCGAGAATCTGTTGCGGCAAGGAATGTCTCAGACTCGAGGAGCAGAACTTTAAGCGAGCGTCCCCACTCAAGGGGAGACCCTGTCGTGCAGCCGCTGCTGTGCAGGAATGCTCAAAGGGCTCTTGGGCTGTCCGCTATTTATGGAGTAAGATAATTGACCTGTAGTCATATTCGCATGGGACCAGGATACCTAGGTTCCCACTCCAGACAGTGTTTTGTCTGTGTTGCCAGCCATCTCCCACAGTCCAAGCGCAACTCATAACAAATCCCGCTGATGGCCACGGCTTGAGCAGGAGCTGAGGCGGGGGTGGGGAGGAAGGGGAAAAGGGGAGAGCACACCGCCACAGAAGTGATAGAGCCTGGCCCGAGTACTTACATGCAATGCTTAGTGTACTTTCAGCTCTGTCTGGTAAAGCATTATTGCCCAAAGGATCTTTAGAATCAAGAGAGAAAGAGGAGCTGCCCCTCTGCCAAGCAGCTGCTGCCAGTGCGTGAGGTGCAGGGAAGAACCTCCCGTGTCCTGCGGAGCGGAGTGACAGAGAGCCTGAAATGCCTGAAGACAAGAAAAGCTTGGAATTACAGCGAGCTACAGCCCTCTGGAGGTCATGAACTTCAGCTCTCAGGAGCTGAGAGATGACTGGAAAGCTGTCATGAGAAACCTGGACCTCAGAGATGAACACTGAAATAACCTTTCATCAAGCAAGTTATGCATATAATTTATCCATTCCTGCTTTCAGATGCAAAAGTGTCTACTCCCCAGACACAAGCACCTGTAACCTTCCAGGTCCATACAGATCTAGGAAGAAAGCCTGATCTAGTCAAATAAGCTAGACCCATGGCAGTAGAGGGAGCAAGCTACAGGAGAAGGACAAGTTCACAAGGACAATATTGGCTTTCCAAATTGCACCTGTGTCCTTAAGGGCTTTGCAGTGCCTCAGGAGGGGGCAAGGAGCAGGTCCTCACTTTGCCTCACCCCTTTCCCTAGGGTTTGCCAACTAATCTACAGCAAACTCTGTTCAATTCTGCCACTTTTTGGCCCTCATTCATCCTTTTTATAGCAAACTTTGGCTTTGGCAATAACTGATTTCCCCACAATTCCCAAAACAGTACTGAGTGCCCATTGGAGGCTTCAGGGTACAAGAGCAGCTGGACACATGGTTTAGAAGTGAAATAGGGATGGGCACTTTCTGGGAGATTGTGAAGAAGAAGCAAGTGTCTTTGGGCCAACAAGGGAAAAACCTTTCTTACTCCACCAGCTGTGGGGAGAAATGGGACCAGTCTGTGGGGAAGTGCTGCCCAGGGCTCCGGGATGGGAAGGGAGCCCGGCACAGCGCTGTGCCCCAGGAGAGGGGAGAAGAGCAGGACCACAAGCATCTGAGAGCCAATGGCTTTGCTGATCTATCTCCCAGCTATGAAAAATCATAGTGACGGCAGGTATCACCTTGACAAAATAGGCCTTTCACTGGAAGGAAGCTAAAAGGGACCTTGAGACCATTTTTTTGCACTCTGTTAAATTCTGCATGCTTTATGGTACTTTCTGTTGAATTTTATTTTCCCTGTAGTTTCAAAACTTATCCCCCAGAATTCCACAGTTACAGTTTGTCTTTCTTTTAAAGAGATAAATTGGTTTGCAAGTCCTTTTCAATTATTATAATTTTCTGTGAAGTTTATATAGGGGCCACCCAGAAAATCCATATGCACAGGAACTTCAATTACATAAACAGCAGATGTGGATATTTTACAGGTGCGTATCCATACACAGTAACTCATATTATGCAGGTTTCCCAAATGAAACAATCCATGGGAGGGAACGAAGAAGGTATATTCTTTTATTCTTTACCAAATACCTTTTTTTTGTTTTTCATTTCTTCTGGCAAATGGAAAGTAAACATCTCAATACACGTCATTTTTTCTAAATATATACAGAAATTTTCTACAGCTTCAAAATACCATTCTTTATCATCAAATCCTGCCACCTCATGCCAATTAATATATTAATTTATAAGCAGCCAAAGGGAATGGCTTTAGATAATACTTTAACATATAATTGATGAGCTCAGTGTTGCAGATGCCTGTGAGTCAAATAGCTGGACCAAGCTACTCCAGCCTGACTGAAGAGGTTTTTAGTGAAATGTCACCTGTGATGAGTTATTGCCCGTCAACACTGTATATTGCTTGGTCCACAGGCTGGGCAACTACGCATTCCCTGCAGCTGCTGCAAGTCCTCATGACTTCCAGCTTTTAACATGGGGCAATTTCTACAGGCTGATTTTCAACAGCTTGTGGTGAATTACACCATCCCAGCTGTGAAGTTTACAAAATCATAAAAAGTAATTTCTGTTTTCCATTATTAAAAAGGGGGTTGAGCTTCGGTACATTCGTTGAATTTTTTGTCCAGTCTCATACCTAATGTTTTATTCCAAGTTTTCTTTTCAAAAAATCCTAAAGGTCCTGACATTTTCTTACACCCTTAAAAGGTATGAAGTCTCCCACGTTTTTATTCTCAAAAGGAGAGAGAAGGAAAAGAACAGAGAAAAAAACTCCTCTTCCTACCCCTTCCTCCTCTTCCACCAAGCTCTCCCCATCACCCCCATAGTTTCAAAACCAAGTGTAGCTGCAGTGGCAATGGGAGAGGGTGGGGGCAGAGACGGTGTCTGAGGAGGCTTTGATGTCTCCTGGCTCCCATGTCCTTCAATGTGCAGTAGAAGTGGGTGCACGTCCTCTGGCCTTTCTGGCACAGCCAAGGAATGGCTGAACATTTGCAGGTCCAGCTCGTGGCTCCTGCTCCCTGAGCTGGCCCCAAGGCAGCAGGACAGGGCAGGGATGCTTCGGGCTGCCAGTATGCTGGGCTTCACATGGGCAGAGGAGTTCAGGGTCTTGCCTAGTGGTGGTAGTCCTCACCACCAGCCAAAATTTCTCCATCCTTCCCATTTTTGTGAGCAGGAAGAGAGAACTAACCCCCCTGAGACATTTCCAATATTACTGGCCAAGACCATTGAGGGAAGTATTTTTCCATTGGCAAATCCTGACTGCATTTGCTATTACATACGCACACAAATGCACATACACCCCTGCCCACAGAATTTGGCCTGCTTAATTTAAATCATATTAGAATATTTTGCCCTTGGGTCTACAAACAGTTCATCCCTGAGGACATCAATATGCATTATGTAGTACAGAGAATTAAACGTAAAAATACTAGTACTGGCATTATACAAGAACAGGCACTGATACTGTAAAGAGCTGAGCAAGAAACTAACTCCCCTTGTAGGAGCAGGCAGGGATGTGATTTTTCTCTCAAAGCTGTATCTGCCTCTTTTCAGGATCCTATACATTCAATTCACTCGGAGCTGTTTCATTCCGGCAGCGGGTGTCGCACAACTTGCCACACAGCTGTTGTCAATTAATAATAACAGATTATTATAATAAAACGAATAGCCTATTAGTTCACATCCTGGTTTATTTTCACGCCTCACTCTCAAGAAAACCAATAGGCAGCTGCTCTGTGACTTTAAACTCATCCCTATTCATTTCCTACGGGGTGTGCCTGGCCACCCAAATGTATTATGCATGTACACCAACACAAAGGAGACTCGTTCTTGCTTCGAGCGTGTGAAAATAATACATTGGATATGATGGTTATATAAATAGTAGTAATTATGCAGAAAACAGCCCATGTCCCCTTGGTAATGGCGCTTCATTAATTTTGCTGAAACCTCCCTAAATTATAGCAATGAATTCTGCTGTCAGGTTTGGGGTTGGGGTTTTTTTGTTTGGTTGGTTTTCCCTTTCATGAGCAAATTGTGCCATAGAAGAGTAAGAAGGGAACGTTTCTGCTGGGTTGCAGTAGATAAATTGCCCATCAGATAAAACAGCAGTGGGAGAGAGGAAGAGCTGTGATGAATAGTATACACTAAAACTGTGCTCGCTAACAGCCATAGAGAAAGTATTACTTTGACCAAAAAAAAAAAATGAAGAAGTGGTTCCAGACGTGGTGGAGTCCAGTTTCCAATGGATTTTTGTCTTGTAGGTAGCTGAACTGCATGAAGGCTGCAGCATGAACTCACCATGTCAGTAGACATGAGAGAACTCTCTGAGGAGAAGGAAATAATATGAATTTTGAGAAAAACTGCAATTAACTGGGGGGTCTGGGGGAGTGGTATATTAGTAGTGAATGCCAGATAATGTCCTTAGCAGCCAACCATTGACAGAGCAGAGGACTGTTCACTTCTTACTGACCCTGTGTGTCATGCAGCTGAAAGTCAGCCATGGAACACAAATCACTGGAGGCCTTGAAGACAGCCAGAGCATCCCTTCCATGTCCGTATGGATCCTCTGGCAACTGGTACGATTTGAGCTCAGGCTGGAATATCTTTCCCTTGGTAAGGAAATGAGTGGAAATGCAGTGTATTCGAGGCCTGCAGCAGTCTGCCAAATCTGGTCGAAACAGAACCGCAAGTTTGAAAGTTATTGAGAAGGGACCTGATGGTGGACAGATCTGTGAAGCAATGGAGAATGAGCTTAGTTTCTTCGGAAACCAGGCTAACAGAGAGATACACTTTCATTATTGTCACCTTTCTGGTTCCCGGGGCTAGCTGATAACAGTGTCACCAAGCTGATGGTTTCTACATAAGAGTCTACACGTATTCTTCTCAACTTCTCTGTCTTTATAAGTCCAGGCCTTTAATACATGCATTCCTCTTCAATGGACAAACACTGGAGAAGTAGCCTTCTACTCTTTAAAATTATCACAAAGCTTTTCACTTGGAAAACTGCCTCCAACTCAATGGGTAAAAGGAGTGACCGACATCAGGACAAGACACCATCGGCAGGTACACTGTTAGGGATCGATCAGCTTGTGTGCTGAAATAGTCAATGAAAACGTAGCTCAGTATATGTTGCCAGTGCTCACAGTGCAGCCTGGGAACAGGAGGTCAGAGGGACTCCTTTCTTCTCCATGCATGGAGGTGGAGCAAGCAGCGACTGCTCCAGTGGTGTTGACCTCAAACAGCCTCAGCACTTCTCAAAACATAATTATTTCCAAATATAATTATTTCAGTCTTTATTCCCGCTTTCAAAAGGCTATGAAGAGGCTTTTTCAAAGACTGAGAAGAGACTCAAAGCTATTTTGATTCCATTTACAAAATATTGGCTAATAGATAACTAACTGCTAATAAAAATTCTATAAATCCCAGTGGTGTGTGAAATTTTGTCCCTTATTACTCTTTGTGAAGTCCTAAAAAGGGTTTCCTTTGGTTTGCATTTGCAGAGGGGGGAATTGTTATTGTGGAGTTCCTCCTATACAAACTAACATTGATTTTCAATTGAAATGTTTCTAATGCATTTCATTTTATTCTCTATATTTCTGGATGCATTAATAGGAACCGCTAATTGATTTAATTCACCATTGTTGCCCTGCTGGACATGCAGAAGCATACAGAGTCAACTGCCGTTTTTCTAGTTTGCAACTTCAGTTAGTTATCGGTGTGTTTCTGATTATTTTTTTTCCCCAATCCTTTGTTAATTTTACCTCATGTAACCTTGTAACTCCTGGTGAGGAAAGTTCCCAAAGAATCCCAAGAATCAGTTATTTCACAAATTTCCCTCACTCCCAGCTTTTATCCTGCCTGGTTCGCATAACTGAAAGCATTGGTGAATGCTTTAGTATTCATGTATGCCATGCCCTTCTGTCTCCTGTGGTCGGCAAGCTGCAGCTATACAACGTCACTGCTTTGTTTCATTCTGGCTTATTCATTTCTTTCATAAATTGCATGCCTGTGATATGTTTTTCCAAACACTTCTCAACAAATATGACTGTGCTACAGAATCTTGATACAGCAAATAGTTAATAAAACTGTAAAAGCAAGTATTAAAATCTAAAAAGAAATGAAAAAAAAATTCTGTAGATGAAGTAATTGGCATGAATGTGCAGTATTTCTAGAAAGGCCAGTGAGAAGGTTGAAGAACACTAGGGAAGCCCCTGGGCCAGTTCTCCTTTTGATTGCACTGTTAGAAGTGTACTCTTTATTACAGCCAACACACCTGCACAGACAGGTCAACGCTTTCAAACTCAGTCCGACATTTAGAAATATTGAGCATATACAGACTGTTGACTAGAGATAGGAGTTCTTAGTTGTTGTAAAAAATAGCATTTTCTAAATTAAATCCCCAAGCGGGAAAAATATCAGTCAATGCCTTTCTTACCAGGTGTTTCAAATTGTTCTCCTATTTCATTGTATTTAGTTTACGTGGCAAGGTTTTGGTAGCAGGCAGGCTGCAGGGGCAGCTCCTGTGAAAAGACACCATAAGTTGCCCCCATGTAGGACAGAACCAGTTCCAGACAGCTCCAAGACGGACCTGCCACTGGCCAAAGTGGAGCCCATCAATGACATGATGGTGCCTCTGTGATAACATATTTAAGAAAGGGTAAAAAACGTTGTGCAGCAACTGGGAGGGAGGAGTGGGAAAATGTGAGAAAAACAGCCATGCAGACACCAAGGTCAGTGAGGAAGGAGGGACAGGAGATGCTCCAGGCATTGGAGCAGAGATTCCCCTGCAGCCCATGGAGCTCCACAGTGGAGCAGATATCCACACTGCAGCCCTTGGAGGACTCCACACTGGAGCAGGTGGATGTGCCCTGAAGGAAGCTGCAGCCTGTGGAGAGCCCACACTGGAGAATGCTCCTGGCAGGAGCTCCAGCCCATGGAGAGGAGCCCATGCAGGAGCAGGTTTTCTGGCAGGACCTGTGAGCCTATGGTGGCCACAGGTGATCCATGCTGGAGAATCTCCTGAAGGACTGCACCCCACGGAAAGGACCTATGCTGGAGAAGGTTGTGAAGACTGGTATCCCATGGCAGGGAATCCATACTGGAGCCAGGGAAGAGTGTCAGTTTGTCACACATTATCTCTGCTGCAACCTCCATTCCCACTCCCCCCTGCGCCACTCAGGGTAAGCGAGTAAGGAGTGAAGTCAAGCCTGGGAAGAAGGGAGGTGGTGGGAGAAGGTGTTTTGAGTTTTGTTTTATTTCTCACTATCCTAGTCTGTTACAATTAATTGGCAATAAATTAAATTAATTTCCCCAAGTTGAGTCTGTTTTGCCCATGACGTCAGCTCTTAAGTGATCTCCCTGTCCTTATCTCAATCCATGAGTTCTCTTCGGATTTCTCCCCCTGTCCTGTTGATGGAGGGGATTGGTGGACACCTGGCAGCCAGCCAAGGCAAGCCCACCACATTCATCTATATAATATTCACTCTTCTTCAAAAGTCTTTCTGTGTCTATTTGCTCTGTTAGTCTCCCTATCTGGTACACCTTATTTTGTCTCTCTTTTGTTGCATTATGTAAATACAAAATCACCCATGTTTTTACTAAGCTTTACTTACGAAAATTGCTTCATTTTTATTCACAAGTTGTGCTACTTAATAATTTTATTTCATTTTGCTTGACCTTTCGAAGTCCATATTCAGTCTTTACTAGTGCAACACATTATTCATTCAATTCTTGAGGTACGCATAGTACTTTCGACAAATGCAACAATAGCCTGTCCTCTAACAAGCTTACAGCTGAAATAGGTGACAGAAGAAGCCTGAGCTGGGGGCAATCAGGGAATGATAAGATTTGCGCAGTATACACTTGAGAATGAACTGACCACAGGATATATACAGATCATCCCATCCTTGATGGCATGTAACTGTGTAATCAGGGTCTGATAAAGGCTTCAAGACATCAAAGCAATGAGGTTTTAGAACAACCGCCTTGTTAGAGTGGTGGGGACAAAAAAATAAGTGATCCTTAAGCTGGAGCCTGGGGTATTTCTGAAAAGGACTGCGGGATGCTGTTGCCTGCAGTAGTGGGAGAGTGGATTTTTTTTTTTTTTTTTTTTTACTTTTTTTCACAGAAGTTTTGTATTTGCTTGTTGTGAACATGGGAGGGAAAGGGACTTATTAGAGTGTAGGTCTGAAGAAGGTGAATGTCAAAACTGCATGCATGAAGGACAGCAGACAAGGAATAGCACCTCACGAGTGGATGAAGAGGTGTTAGCCCAAGATCTAGTAAGAAAGCAGGCTCTTATTAAATGGCTTTCCAGTGGTTTTCCCATCTGGTCCTGCTCAAGAGGTGAAATTATTTGGTTTACTGCATGAGAGATGGACATTGTGCATTAGGCAGAGCACTGCTGCGGACCAGCCCATCGTGGACTAACCCAACGATGGCTGCCAAATGTGCCACGCAGAGCTGTCGTCACGTGGCGCCAACCCTGCAAACTTGCCAAACCATGTTAAAAAAAACCCCATAAACTACTTTCCAAATAAGCAGTTGCTCTAAATTTGAGAGAGCTAATAAAGGCAGGAAGGAGAAGGAAGGTGGTGGGCTGGATGGGGAAAAGAAGAGGGGGGCATGGCCAGACAATGATCTTGCAACTGACTGTGATCTGTTTTTCAAAAATAGTTTGTACTCCATCTGCAAACAGTATATTTCATAATAAATGGCACTGCTCATAGAGTGGCTAGACATTTTAAGAAAAAATTAAATGGTTTATTTGATTATATGGGGATAAAGCATTTGTGCAGGCAAAGCATAATTAAATACCAAGTTCTCTACAGCCCTCAGAACACTGCTGCAAGGTAAAGGTTCTGTCTTTTTCCCTTGTGCACTGACGGGTTTTTGATTATACACACACACACACACACCCCTTCCCCCAAATCTGTCAACTTTCTGGATTTGTAGTTTGTTTCCTGATTTGAAATAGTATTTTCCTACTGGAGAAAATACTTTTAAACCACCGCTGGTAGTTTCCCAAATACTGGTGGCATTCAGGAAGCAATGACAGGGAATGGCTTATTCAACCTGTGTATTTCTGTCACTAGTCATACCTAGAGACCGAATCCTGTTTAAAATACAGCTTTAGTACCTAACGGACTGTTTGCCTAAGGAAAAACAGGTGTCTGAATCAAAAAGGCTAACTTAAAGGGAAGGTGGGGTGTGATTACAGCCTTTAATTTTTTAATTTCATTTCAAATAAGAAGAAGTTTTTAAAGTGCTACATGACAGGGAAATCCAGGAGTTTCTGCGCAGCGCCTGCTTGGTGGCTTGAGAGCCCCGGGTCCCAGGAGCCATGCCGGCATGCAGTCAGGCTGCCTTCTCCCTGGTTTCTGCCATGCCTGAGCTATCTCCACTGAACATTTTATTTTCTGCCACTCCACAGAAGCCAGGCAACGCTGTTCTGTTGGAATTTTCCAAGTACTTCTGGGCGCTCTGGCACATAATTATTTCTACAAAAAACCTTCTTTAGCTCCTTCCCTCTCTGCTTACCTCACCCTCCTCCACAAGTCCCCTCTTGCTGCGTGGCTGCTGAAACCTTCACACAGCAAAGGCACCTGCTGTTTCTGCAGTTGCTGCCTGCTCCATGTCTACCCATGGAAGCTTGTCAGCCAATTGTATTGTGCAGTGAGGGGCAAGGACGGGCTTTAGCCAGCACCCAGCATTCTGGGATCCTGCTCTGTGCGAGCACTCCTGAGCACAACAGCAACACAAACATTATCGATAAAATTGTACTTGAAGTAGAAACACTCTCCTGAGCTCCTTTCCCCCTTTCTGATGTTGTGAGAACAGGAGTTTGACCTCTTTCTGCACACCGCCTTCACCAGATGTCTTTTGCAGCACACCCAGAAGGCCAGTGGGCCTGGGTTATTTCAAACCAAAGCAGCTGCCTTTAAGAGCATTCCTCTCTGAATGCGTATCTTGAATGCAGACACAAAAGCAACATCTCCCCCTTGATTCTCCTGAAGGGTTTTGTTATTGCATTTCATACTGTTTTGACTTGCTCTCTGTTATTTAGTTAGGTGTCTTTCTGGAAATAAAGATGCATTTTGATTTATGATCAGAAGGCTGGAGCACCTCTGCTATGAGGACAGGCTGAGAGAGTTGGGGTTGTTTAGCCTGGAGATGAGAAGGCTCCAGGGAGACCTTATAGCGGCCTTCCAGTACCTAAAGGGGGCCTGTAGGACAGATGGAGAGCGACTCTTTATCAGGGAGTGCAGTGATAGGACAAGGGGTAACAGTTTTAAACTGAAAGAGTGGAAATTTAGATTAGATATGAGGAAGAAATTCTTTCCTATGAGGGTGGTGAGACATCGGAACAGGTTGCCCAGGGAGGTTGTGGATGCCCCATCCCTGGAAGTGTTCAAGGCCAGGCTGGATGGGGCTTTGAGCAGCCTGGTCTAGTGGGAGGTGTCCCTGCCCAGGGCAGGAGGGTTGGAACTAGATGATCTTTAAGGTCCCTTACAACCCGAACCATTCTGTATTCCGTGATTTTCCTCCATGAGAGAGTGGAGAGTATTTATTCCTCAGCTCTATAGGTCTGCTTCACCTTACTCTGCCTCTTTCAGGATAAGCCATTGCTAGCAGGGCTGGGGAAACATAGTACATTGAACTTTCTGAAGCTAGGCAGGAGCAAAAAAATCTTGTGTATGATGATGCAAGACTGAGGTGTTGACAACATTTATGCCGTGGTCTTGGTGACGGAAAGGAGAAGAATTCAGCAATTCTCACTGCTGAGGCCTGCAGAGACGCTTCTTGCTCAAATCTGGGAGTGGCATCCAAAATCTGTTTTCCAGAAGACTACTGATGGTTGCTGGCATGGCAAGCCATGGCATATGTCTCTAAATTCTTGAGGAAAAATATCCAAAAGCCCTTGTGTAGAGATATATCACTCCAAAATCCCTGGAAGGAGGGAGAAATGGGGCAAAATACAGGATGGGAGAGGAATGGATGGGACAGCCGTCCTGCCAGCAAGAAGTATGGTCAATGAAAGGCTCTCCAGAACTTGGGGCTACAGCATTGCCATGAGCACCAAACATCACCTTGCAGTTGATCAAATTTTTTGGCAGTCAGTTCTGTGGGGAGGTTTTCTCATTGCCCACGTCTGGAATAAAAGCAGAGAACATGAGAGAAGTTTCAGGTTATAACCTGGTATCTTCAAAGGGCTTCCCAGAAAACATGATTGTAGGTGCCATCAAAGTTCTTCTTGTCCAGCCTTTGTCTGGAGATCCAGTTTCTCTCTCCACTCCTGTCAACTTCATTTCAGTCACCTAAGATAGGTCCTGCATTATTCCTTCATTGTCATATACAGATAAAGGCCCAGAAAGTGCGGGCACTCTTATAGCTTAGATTTGCTTCCAGCTCAGCTTTGTTTCAAAAATAATTGCAGTTTCAGATTAAGCCAGGCTTTGCTTTTATCCTGAGTTTGGACTTCAGGCCAACTGAAGATAGGCATAAGCCTTCTGTAAGGTTGCCTTGGAACTTTCCTGTAAGAAAAAGACCTGTTTGGATGTCACTCTATCTACCTTGATATGAACTGAAATAATCATTTATATCTTGAATCTAAAACATATTTTATGCTTCTTGAATTTAAAAACAATGGAACAAACAAAGAGTTTGTTGGTAGCTGCTGTTAGGCAAGAAGAGACCAAAACATGTGCTAAAACTGAGTTTCTTTAGCAGTCCCCCAGCGTCTTTGAATCTCTTTTCACTTGGTAAAAATTTGGGATATTAGGAAAAACTGATTCACACTGTTACTCTAGGCAATTAAAGAAGAACTATCATGTTTTCACACTTTTAAAATTCTGGCAGTTACTGAAGCATCTTAAATCACATGTCATTCACCATAGTTCTAACAACAACTGTAGTTTCCTTGGGAATACTTCACTTGTCAGAAATTAAAATTCATTATCACTAATGAGATGTTCTGATTTCAGATTGTCATTTCCGATTCTAAATATAAAAGTAATTACCAGCACATACAACCCCCCCTCATGGAACAATTTTATCATCATTCCCGGAAGTAACATCAATATTTCTGTTGTTTCTTGTAAACGAAAAGCCTTTACCATAATGACCCCCTGACAGTCAAGTAAAAGCCATTACATAGATACAAAGGAATGAAATAATTGCATCAGTGATTTAGCAACCTTTTCTACTCACAAGACCAAGAAACAAATACAAAAGTGTAGTTTTTTAAGTTATTATATACAGTTATATAATGCAGCTTTTGTTTTCGTTTCCAAACTCATGGAAAAAAATTACCCAAAACATGCAGTTGAGTCTCTGAAAACTGCAGCAACACCAGGCAGCGAAGAGAAGTTGGTGCTACTTGTGAATCTCAATAAATAGAATATCCTTTCCTTTCATTCCATCATGCCAATATCTCACTTTGCAAACTATACAGCTATTCACAGGAGACCTTTTAAAATACAAGCAGCAGATTCATAAACAAGCTGAATTTCAGGGATAATTTTGTCAAGTGCAGACCTGGCATCTGTGCCCTTCAGCACCTCTCCTTCTTCAGCATAACTTTTGTAGCAGGCAAACATTTCTGTTAGCATCACCATCCCTCTTACAATTTGCTCCCTGTACACTCCACATGGGATTTCCTGTGTTTGATATAGAATAACACAAGATGTCTAAAAAGGGAGTCACACAAGTAAATAGACATTTATAGACTCTCCCTTTACCTCGCACTCATAGTTAAGATTATCTAAATAATTGCTGCATTCTTATACAACCTGTTCCTATTCTGTAATTGCATTGAATATCCCTGCATATGTTTATATAACACAACTCTATATAGCCTCATCCATGCTTCACAAGTTACATTTTTAGACTAGTAGTATTGAATATACTAAGAACAGTGAATGATTACATAAGGATACAAGGGACATTTCTTCATTACTTATTATTTGTTACTGAGAAACTGTATTTTGTACACACTGTTCTGGTTTATTTTAATTGGAAGGTTTTTCAGAAGAAAGCACTATACTGGATCTCTGGTGAGATCAATACTTAGACAGCCATTAACTATGTCCGCTTTTCCGTTCCCATTTCACACCCATTTGAACAGCATGAGAACTTGGTGGATTTTTACCCAAATTCTTCTCCTTCTCCTGAGAGAAAGACCATGAGATGAGATTGATGAAGAAAAGAAGACTGGAAAGATCTTCCTGGATTGTCAGATCTAGTCTTCTGTCACCTCTGTCAGCCACGTCATACACATCTTTTCATAAAGAGACAAGTGCCTTTTTTTTTTTTTTTTTTTACTCCTATTGGAAACCAGCTACTGATTAGGAGCATTGGGTTCATTCCCACTTTGAAATTATCCTTGTCCGTGTTTATTCCCAGTCGTTTCTGTATCACCATTTAGGTCAGTTAAATGCAGCAAGGTCTTTTGTTTAAATGCAAGAAAATGGGTTTTCCTTTCTTCTGATCCTCCTCTCCCTCTTGCCCTGTTCTTACCCCTCTTCAGAAAGGCCAGATTATCACAACAGTGCACAGCATTTTGGGTGGGAACTTCCCAGTGATTCACACAGGGTAAATAAGACTTTTCCAGTTTCTGCTGGAAATGCTCTGCCTGATCCAGCCAAAGGCCCCTTGCTGGTCTTCCCACAGTTGCATCTCAACCTGTTCACCCTGCAGCTGTTTAGTATAACGAGGTCTTGTGCTTTCCTCCTTTGTTTCCAGCTGATGAATTCCAGCTTAGAACAGGAATTTTTGCTACTTAGCAACCTTGTAATTTTGACTTTTACAATTTCATTATTTCTTTGTTATGTCAAGATTTAAGGTCATCCAGTTGTTCCTGCACTGTTCCTACCTCCCAGCTGTTACCGTCAAGAGTTCATCAGCATGTTCGTACATTTTCTGCCAAGCTCTAAGACATTTCTGAGTCCCACATCCAATCCCCGCAGAATTCAGGTCTTCTTTACTCCTAGTGATTAGTTCTCCTCCACCGCAAGCCTCTTGCTGTCTGCTTATTGGCCATTTCCTTAGCTATCATATACTAAATGACACAAAACTTTAGACCAATTAGTCATTTCCAGTGAGGAAGTGTTTTACTGAAGTCCAGACAGATTGGAGCTATTTCACTTGCCTTGTATCAAAAATTAATTGACTCATGAGAGATAAGTATTAAATTAGACTGGCACAATCTACTGTCAGAAGATAGTAAATCTATGCTGTTTTATCCCATTCTCCATCTAGTTCCTTGACTTTAATTGTTCTTTCAGACTTCTGGGATGAATATTGCCTAACTTTCTAGTTTGATCGCATTCAGCATTTTGAATTCAAATTTAGTTATGGGACTCAACATATTTTATCATCACATTCAGAGTTACTGGGTTCAATTGAAAATATGGTTACATTTAATTATTTGCAAGGCTATCATTTGATCATGTAATATGTCTACTTGGGCATCTGTACTGCTGAAAAAATGGTTCTTTTTTTTTAGAGTGCATTTACAAAGTCTAAATGGGTGCCTTTTTTTGCAGTTCTGACTTCAGTCGTAATCTTCTTGCTTTCCAAATTGCAATTTTTTTGGTTGATCTACCCCTTCTTCTTTTGCCAATCAGTCTGACAAGTGCCTGTCTCTCTACACAGGTTCTAAAGAGACTCTCAGTGGCTCAAATATAGCAAGACTTCATCAGCACTGCAGATATCTGGAAGTCAGGAAAAATGAAAACCAGCCCGGGAGTCTTTCAAAATACACTGTAACTAATTCAGGAGTTATGGACTTGACACATAAAATAAGGCTCTTAGTCTTGTGTCGTGAAAAATCAAGTATAGGACGCTAGTGGTCCTGTTGGATTTTTTTCCAGGTAATTAATGAGGAAGCTTGTCACTAACCGCATCCAGGAAAATAGTGCCCTACTGTTATTACTGTGGTTCTTCATTCTACACCTGAGAAGGTAGTTTCCTCATTCGTATTGCAATTCTTAACATGTTTTTAACTTGGAGAAGTACTCAGATATTACTGTACTCAAATGCATTCACACAAGCAAACATGGAGATACGCAGTGAAAAAAGCCCATCAAAGATGTGTGTGAAATGCTTCTGCAGCGCACAGGACAGTAGTACATTTGCTTTAGCAAAACTAGTAGAAAAAGCCCTTCTCAGTGCCATTCTTATTAGCATCTCTATAATCACCTGAAGCATTCAGCTTCACAGGTTTTTCTGGTGTAGTAAGAGAACTAGAGAATTCGACCTAGTTGCTAGATTTAAGAGAAACAAGACAGACAAAGGAAGAAGCTGGAGGTTTTTAAAGCAGGATGTTGCCAGGGTTACAAGAATTTGCTCATGTAATGCTCTCCACCACACTCAAACCATCCCAGGGCTGTTTCCTGGGCCCACACACTGAAATAAGTGCATATGCACAGGTCTTGAGAATGTCATTTATAGATGATGGGGAATACAAGATGCTGGGTTCAGCATTGCTTTCAGCTCATCTTGTTCCTTATTCCTTATCAAACCAAATATTCTATGTAAAAAAAAAAAAAAAAGAATAAGGTGACCTCGGTTTGAGGAAGTTAATTGGATTTTCAAGATGTTTCAGTAGCATTCCTGGAATGGCATCATTTGGGTAGACTCTTAATACTTCATAATGGACTTCACGGTAGTGCTTAAGAGTTTCAGACAAGCAAATCTACTTTTTAAGTCTATATTGATGCGTATTTCACCTTATCAGCATCTGACCAAAACCAATTATTTGTTCCTAAAGAGTACACTGTAAAAACCCCTCAGAGAAAGCAAAGCATTAAGATTTGAAAAGTGGAAAAGTGTAAACCAGGAACTTCCCTGGCCCCTGGCCCTGCCTGAGCTACACCGCAGGTCCTTGTCCCCTGCCGCATCCCTTACCAACTGGGCACCCTTGTCATCGTTGTGTTCCTGGTCGTGCCTGGCCTTGCCTCCTGCATGGACTTCAAACTCACATCACAGTAGTGCCTCTGCTGCTGCCAGCTGGACTCTGTACCTGACTTGTTACTTTGCCTCATCTGGGACTATTGGTGGATCCTACCACTGTCACCACCCGAGCCCTGGTCAGACCCTGTGGGTCATCAGCTGTCGGAGAGGGCAAACTAAACCCCGGCTCCAAAGGTGGCAGGGCTCACAGCTCAGTGCAAAGAAAGCACAAGCCCGGTGGGAGCTGTGCTGAGAATGAGCCTTCGGCATGCTTTGGTTCTTCTAGACTTTCCTGAGGCTGAGGATCAGTCCAACTGGGCGCAGCCTGGCTGAAGCGTGCCTACACTTCTGCCACACCTCTTCTTATGGACTCTCCTCTGTGCAAGAAGGATTGCAGTAGCGTGTGCAGTGGTGAGCTTTTCATGCCAATGGAGAGTTTTCTTCTGCCTGGGAAGGTCCTTCTCTTGCCGGATTACACTCACTGGAACTGGTTGCCCAGAGAGGTTGTGGATGCCCCATCCCTGGAAGTGTCCAAGGCCAGGCTGGATGGGCCTTTGAGCAGCCTGGTCTAGTGGGAGGTGTCCCTGCCCAGGGCAGGGGGGTTGGAACTCGATGGTCTTTAAGGTCCCTTCCAACCCAACCCATTCTATGATTATATGATTCTATGATTTAACCTCAGAAACATTCAGTAGTTTTGTGAATGTTGATGGTTACAGATTCTTACGACACCACAGGGTGTCAGAAGCTAATCTTGGTTTCCGTGAGTGCTCTGTAAAGCATTCCTTTCCTTCTCAGATCATGCCGCTTGTTCTAGTCCTTGCTTTGTTTTTCATGGCTAGTCACTAATTATCCCAAAGATTGATGCAGAAGGCTGTGAGGACAGGTTGCTTTTGACATCAAACAACTTTAGAAAAAAACAATTCATTAAGGAAAGTTGGAGACATGGTCTGTCTGAGGCTCATATGGATAGAGCCAAAAGACCTGTTAGACCCATAAGTAAAGCTGAGACCAGAATGATCTCATGGGCATATAGCCCATTATTTCATTAATAAAATGCACCCCAGCAAAGGGTTAACATTACTTGAGCATCTCTTACCTGGGCTTTTGTGAGAACACCTAGTGCACTTCCCAGCACATCTTAGGCTTTGAAGTACCCTGCCATCACACGGGGAAGGAACAGGAACGGGTTCAGCCTGCTAGTGGGCAGTCTGCCATCGTGAGTGCATTATGGTGTTACACAAACGTAACACCAACAGTCCCAACGCCGTGCAGCTGCGTATGTATAAATAAAAAGCACAGGGTTCAGCAGAGATTACATCATGCCCTGTCTTGCCTCACAGCACACAGCCCAGCCCAGCCCAGCCGCTTTTGGCGCAACCCAGCCCCAGAGCCTGGCTCCACCACCTGCTCCACAAGCAGCTCCTCAGGCTTGGCTGCAGAGGAGAAGGGCAGAAGGGGAGCTGAGCTTTCCCCACCTGCCTCTAAAGGCAGCTCTCTTGGCTCCCAGCCCTGCCTTAGAGAGGATCATCGTTCCTATGGAGGGTCTCTGAACCCCTGGAGGAGGAGGAGATGAGGGAAAAGATTATGCTGAAGAGCAGGGGCAGGAGAAGGGAACTCATCGTGTGACCTTGACTAGCAATGTTCGCTGTGGAGACACATCCCAGGCTCATCACCTCCCCTTTGTTCCTGTTCCAGCCGAGCACTCAATGTACCAATTCTCTCCTCATCAGCATCACCCTTTGTAAGCAACACAGGAAGTTTCCCATTTTCAAGATAGAGCAAAATAACACCCTGATTGAATTTCCTCCCGTAGAGAGGCAGAGGGAGAAAGACCTTCTTCCATCCCTGCCCCTACACTAAAAGCCCCTTAGTACAGCATTATCTACAATACTGAGAAAAAAATTTAGCTCACTGCCTCCAGAACTGGAAAACAGGGCAATCAAGAATACCATAAAATCTGTGCTGTTGTTGCTTTAAAACACCCTTTTGACTGACAGCTCTTAAACCCATCATCAGAACTGAGGCATGTCCAGGCAGCGAATGACTTAAAATGCAGCGTGACAAAACCTAGACTCCTCCATCTCATTTGTTCTAAAGTTTATCTCTGTAGCTTTTGACTCACTAAGTAACTGTAAACTCCCACTGCAGCTAGTTTATCTTTTTAAAGTGAGAGCCTAGTGCTGTGTGAGCCTCAGCACTAGTAGTATCATGGATAAAATGCCCTAATTGGATAGGGGTAGTATGTGCCTGCAAGACAATAAATATATCTTTGCCAGCAGTTCCCATTGCGAGTCTTGGAAATCGTGCAATGTGGTCACTTAGACATTTGGCTTAGCTACTGCAAAGAGATAGCATTCAGATATAAAAAGACAGTATCAGTTTGTGGGAACTTTATTCCATGGTTTAATGGTCCTTGGGGCAGCGTAAGAGAAGCTGTGCATGAAACAAGAAAACAGGCGAGGAGGCAGTGGTCTGGCAAATGGCAGATTCATTTATTCTAATTAACTGAATTAAATTACAGGAGTCAGACAAACTGTTTTTCTACAACCAGCCAACAAAATCAATACCAAGGATTAGTCATAGCAAATTTAGTAGTGTTGCCTGTTATGAAGGTGGCTGGACATTTCCTATTAGAAGACCTGCTTTTGAGCTAATTATTCCTTGCAAAAGTTCATCTGTCTGAACTGAAATTTTCCATATGTAATATCTAATTTTGACTGATCTGTCTGGAAAATTTTAGTAAGAAGAGTCCAACCATTTCCAAGAATGAAAATAGTAAACGGGATACTGTGTGGCCTTGTTACTTTCCAGGACCTTTCTTTCCACCTTCTTACCCTTTGCTTTGGAGGAGGCATTTGAAATGTGGAAGTAGAAAGTAGAAGCTAGCATCAGGAACCGGACTTGTTCCTCCCCATAGGGTCTAGCCAAGCTCAGCTAAGCTTCACTCTCCTCAGACACTCCACAGGTGCTCTGGAGAGTTTGATAGCTGTGAAACCCAAAGGTCCAGCCCTCCCTGAGGGCACCGTGCCCAGCTCCCGCACTGACACAGCCCAGAGGACTGCTCGACCTACAGGAGCGGTGGGAAGCTGCCCTGAACAGCTGCTCTCAGCCATTCCGGACCTACCTGGGATAAGCAAAGGATTTGTACTTACTTGTTCCTTTGGCGTCACCTAAGCAATCCAAGGGAGGGACCAGTCCCACTTTGAATAAGGAAGGGATGAAAATCAAAATAAGAAGAAAGGAAAAGACTGGGCAGGTACAGAGGAGTCAGACCAGGGCCTGGGGCAAGGAGAAAAGGAGGCTGTGGCAAGAGGAGCAAAAGGACTATCTTGAGACAAGCACCCAGGCGATGGCCCAAGTCCATACTCTGTGGAGGCCCTGGCACCTATCAGTGTCCTCTCCAAGGTGGTTTCCATGGGGAGGAAGATTCCTGGGTGCAGGCCAGACAGAAACTTCACTGCAGTCCAAAAGGTGCCGACTCAGTGTGATGAGGAAAGCCAGGAGAAGGGGAGGAAGGAGGACTGGAAGGAAGCGGAAGATATGGCATATCACCAGGCAGGAGAGAATACTGTGAGTGAGAGAAAAAAGATGAATATTTCTTATAAAATCAAAGTTCCAATCAATAAATGTTAAAAAGACAGTAAGGTAAAATTAACACGTTAATTTTCGTTAACCGTCTTGCTCTTCTAGCAACTTCTGCTGACTATTTCTGGCCTGCAACACAAGAGGTAACCAAGCATTATCCAGCCATGCAACGGAGCCATCAATAACGCTGTCGCCAGCGTGCCTAAGGGAATTCTCTCCTAACCTGTTTAAGTCCCAATGAGCTTGGGAGTAGCTGTCAGAGCAGACTTTGATTATCTGTTCTAATCATCTTTTCAGGCCACTGGGGAAGAAATAAAACCTAACATTTTATTATCTGACTTGCTGTGGGTTTGGGCCTGGGTTTTTTTTCATTTCTCATCTGAGAAATCCAACCTCCAAAAACCTTCTACTCGCTTCTTTGGGTTGGGGCTTCAGAGGCTACTCTAACCATGCTTAGGTGTGCTCTGCAGAAATGACTGTCAATCCATACATTATCGCTTTCCTGATGGTGGTGAACACTTCTCCATCCAAATCAGGAGAACAAATTGTTGGAGTTCTCCTTAATCGGTCCTGTACCGGCTGCTAGGTTGATTTAATATTCACTATAAGGCAGTTTAACCTACCCTGGCTCACTTTGCCCTGAGGCAGATGAAGAGACCTCATGTTTCCTCCAGCTGGGGGAGCAATCACCTCTGAAATCAACACAGGTATGCCAGTAGGAATCATCTGCCTCCAACCTAAACTTAGGTTGTGCAAATGCTTAGCACAAAGTTTATGTACCAGAGCATCTGTTTGCTGCCACAATTTAGCCCACATAGTGTTGAACAAAAGAAAAGTGAGGACAACCCAGATGCTGCTGTATTTCAGCAGCTGACAAACATTTGGGTTGGAGATGTTGGCAGGGTGGCATACAAACACCTATAGACGAGCAAAGTAATCTCCAGTCTTTATTCATATTAGGGTTTCCAATAGTGTCTGTCTGTCATGGGAGAAGGCTGGCCTCCTATTCCAAGTATCTCCTCTCCTGTGAATCTAAATTCTGAAAATGAATGAAGAAAAACAAAGGCAATTCAAATATACATTAGATCACACTTTGTAAAAAAAGGACATAGATTTGCAAAATTTTGACCAAAAAAAAGGGCCAGACACAGGAAAGCATCTGAGTGTGGCACATGGATGGGCAAATCCCTGTCTGATTTCCATCTCAAAATAATTTGGCTTCAGTATTCTTAACAAGCAGGTGTCATTGTACAATACCGAATCAGACATGCAGAATTACGACTTATGAGAAGATCAGCCAGCAGTCCAACCAGGCATTTCAGCTATTTTCCTTCATCAGACAGAGCCACAGATTCGGCCGCTACCTGCCTATAGCAGCCATGGAGACAGGCAGAGCGGCCATGTAAGTACTACGTCATCTCCTTGCAGCTTCCCTATCCGCACTGGTGGGAGAGGAGCTATGAAACAACTGGAAACACTCTTAACTTTTAGGATTCCGATTCTTTCTTCACAAAATAGGTTGAAAACACAAAATCTTGTTTCAATCTATGCTAGCTATCAGATATCCCAGTTTTTTCAGAGCAGCTTTGGAACTGACTCATGTCTTTTGTGAAAGCCACGGTGCAAAGCCCAGCCACCTGTAGAAAGCTGTCACTGTGGTTCCAGCCACAGCAAAGGAATAATCCCATTTCAGGCAAGTATAAGGAGAGGGAGAGAAGAACAGAAACCCAGATTCCTCTTTTCATCTCAAGTCACAGCATTTAATGGTGTCAGCAGTGCAGTGGTCAAGTCTGGCCAGGAATCCCCCACGTAAGTTATTCCATGGAGGAGAAGGAAACTTGGGAGGTAGAAGCCTGGGTAGGCATCGTACCTGCAATTCTCTTCCCTTGTCAGGCACATCTTGCTTTAGAGAGTGTATGGGCCTCCCTAAGGTGACTACAGCAAGATGTTTTAAGACTTACTAACCCTTCTTCCCCTACACTGAGAGAATTGCTGCCAAATTTTTATTTTGGACATTGTCATAATACTTTGGTACAAGAAAATAATCGCTGATAGGAGCTGGCAATTACCTGTTGCAGGGATGACAAGAAGAAAAGAAAGAAATATTAAAACGCTGGTTGTGGTGCAGCCCTTTACCTTGATACCTTCTGGTGCTCAGATTCTCTTCAGCCTTCATTTCTTTTTATTTTAGTTGCTGCAACCTGTCTCTGTGTGGCCTTCTATGGTTCCTGCTTCCTTGCATCCAAAAGGCATATACAAAACCTCAGAACTGTGTTAGGCTTTTTTCCCCATGAACAATTGCCAAAAAAAGAGAAATACAACAAATTGCCATTTTTTTTTAAGACAGTGCATAACCTTACCCTCTGACCTCTCATACTTCCAGCCCCAAAGTTCTCCTATTCATGTAAGGATCAAATAGATAATATTCTTGTTTTCATACAATGTGTCTTCCTGGTTTCATTCCAACACACACTTGTCATCCTTGTAGAAATAAAACACGCGGCTGTTCATAACAACAAGAACATGACGTTTTAGCAGAAAAACAGCTCAGGGGGCTCATATTTCTCTGTTCCCTCCAGTCCTAGCCTCCTTTCGTCATTGGGATGAGAATACAGACAACTTGGCCATTGGAAAGACATTACAACATTCTCTTTTTGAACCTCAGGTTGTTAAACTGCTTCCCAGTTGACACCATAAGAGGTCCATCCTTGCAGCTGTCTTGGTGCTGACTCTCCATAGGACTGGCTTGCTGGCAAGGAGACAGCCCTGTGCTCTTCATAGAATCACAGAATCACAGAATGGTTCGGGTTGGAAGGGACCTTAAAGATCATCTAGTTCCAACCCCCCTGCCATGGACAGGGACACCTCCCACTAGACCAGGCTGCTCAAAGCCTCATCCAGCCTGGCCTTGAACACTTCCAGGGATGGGGCAGCCACAACTTCCCTGGGCAACCTGTTCCAGTGCCTCACCACCCTCACAGGAAAGAATTTCTTCCTCATATCTAATCTAAATCTCCCCTCCTTCAGTTTGAAACCATTACCCTTTGTCTTACTGCTCCACTCCCTGATGAAGAGTCTCTCCCCATCCTTCCTGTAGGCGCCCTTTAGGTACTGGAAGGCCGCTATAAGGTCTCCCCGGAGCCTTCTCTTCTCCAGGCTGAACAACCCCAGCTCTCTCGGCCTGTCCTCATAGCAGAGGTGCTCCAGGGAAGCCAGCACCCCTGCGAAGCCAGCAAAGAAATCCAGTTCTGAGTATCTGGATATTTAAGCAGCACGTGCTCTCTAACCCTGAACCCTGTGAATAATGAGGAAGTTTGAATGCCAAAGCTCCCATAGCCTCATACCTATGGCATCATGAACTATTTCACTTTGTTAAGCTGTATTAGTGCTCTGTGTCTCTCACAGCCAATGACAGCCTCAATCTAAAGACCCAGCAACTGTTTTGATGGCACCCGTGCCCAGATTTTCACAGTGTGCTAAAGTCTTTGAAATATCTGGTTCCATTTACATCAAAGAGGAGATCTGGCCTCTTAATGGGTGTATCACAGTGAGACTAGAGAAAGTCTAATGAAATCCATGCTGAGATATTTCATTATCTTGCGGCAATAAAGCCATCAAAACAAAGCCATTCATTATCTTTCCTATTAGGGGAGAAAACAAGTGATCTATATCATTTAGATTACCTCATTGTCCTCCCTGGTCAAAAATGATAGTGGCATAACAAACACTAAAGAAAGCAATGTATATTATTTACTTGTTTGTTTCCACAGCAAGAAAGCAGTGCCTTAGAAGTAAGAATAAGCTTGAGGGCTCAGCTGCATAAAAATCGTCTATTTTACAGCTCATTGCATTGTTAAGTAACATTACAGTGTAATTTGGGCGTTGGGATATAGTTTTACTTAGGGCAAGCTAGCACTTGCAGATTTTTTTTAATGTCCCATTCCCCCAAATATATTACACATAACCAAATTCAATATTTGTATTTTTAAATCTGCACTAAATGAAAATGACTATCAGCATACATGACAGCAGGCAGCTTCTGGACTCCAGTTCTGAAAACATGATTGTTTCTAAAGTGATACATTAAACACTTCGGAATTGCTTGTCTCTGCTGACTATCTTGATAAAACAGATTATAAGGTCTTCATGGTAAGAGCTCTGTCACATCAACATGCCAGAAGGCTGTGATCGTAGTAAGAGATTTGGCATATTAAAAAAATACAATGATAATAACAATTGTTGTCCTCTTTCGTAAGAAAAAGAGACTTTTGTGACTGCATCATTTTTTCCCCATCATCTTCTTCAGTCTGTCAGTGAGCTTCTCATAACTTTGGGGAAATTTTCAATCAAGTGCAACAGAGAAAGAGGGGTGTCAGAAATGTTAAGTTCCTCCAAACGTTGTGGAAACAGGCTAGGAAAAACTAGGTAAACGGCGGTTATTATTGACAAAAAGCACCAGGGAGCTGGGGCAGTGCCTCTGCTAGGTGCAGGCTGGGCTGACCTGAACTGCTACCAAGGCAAGTGCTAGCAGGAGATCTTCTGGCCTGGAGTCACGGGCAACTGCTCTGGGGCTTACCCCCTTGTCTCTGATGGTAACAAGAGTGCTCTCGCATCGGCTCAAACAGGGCACACCTTGCTCTAAAATACACATCTTTCACAGCTGTCTAGAAGACTTGGGCCAAAAAAAAAAAAAAAAAAAAAAAAAAAGTATCTCAGCTGTTTCAGTGTTTATTAATCATGTTTTTCTTAAGCAGCAGAAGAAAATATACCATGAAGTATTCTCCCATCTTCTACCTTCCTGCTCCTCCTTTGCTTTCCCTGGTACAGCCTCCAAGAAAAATTATATATATGCAACTTTTATTCTTGCTTTATTCTTCCATATAAATATCTGAATAGATAACACTGTGTTGTGCTAATAAGCCATACTAGTTTAGAAGGACTTGTTTTTTCAGGTCATCCGCTAAAAAGGCCTAGCCATGTCCAAGGGAGTACCTGTAGCCAACCATCAGATCCTAACACACGAAATATGTCCCGATAGCTCTCAGCTTTTTAAGCTGAAAATAGAGGGGACAGGGGGATCTTTACCACGGCAGAACCCCCCTTCGTTGCATACGGAAGAAACTCAGTATAGACACTGCATTTAATGATGCTTACACCAGAAGTAGACCAAGGCAACTGTGGAGTAGGTTTATCCAGTATTTGGATTCAACCAGGCTAGGATTTTACACTTAGGAAATGCCTTTTCACAGCTTCCGCGGCATTTTTATTTCAATTAAGCCAGAATGAGAGCTTAGTCTCCCTGGCTGTGGAAGGTAATTTGAAGCCAAAATATATGGCTTAGAGGCAACAATTGAAATCAAAGGGAAATTCAGAAAAATGTGTCATTATGATATTGCCCATCTCTCGATGACTAAAGAAACAGCATCTAAAAGAGGAGCAGCATATATTTTATTTTCATACTGGAGCCTCCTACAAATAAATGGCAAAGAAAAAAACACATTGATAGTAAAGACAGTCAGACTGAGTGCAAGAAAGAATGTCCCAGGTTCCCCCTAATAAGGAATATCCCTATAAATAATACAACTAGCACACACAGTTCTTAAAAAGCTCACTTGTAAGATTATTTTTCTATTCAGTAGAAGAAATTAAAAATAGGAAGAAAATAGTAAAATTTCATTCCATGAAAGGAGGGAAAATTCCGGATTATGTTCTGGAATTGGATTCTTAATAAACAAACTTGTTATTGAATAGCTATTCATTCAGGCAACTAAAATGGTGATCCTGTGGTAGCGCTTCAGTTCTACATTATTAAATAGACGGAATAAATAGATAGAAGGTCATTCTCCAAAGCTGGACTTTCATTTTCAGATTCACTGTAATGCATAAATCTTTAATTGTAGCTCGTCAGTAGAAGATCCTTTGTGGTAATTTAGCTTTAAAGCAATTAAGATCTTAATGCCAGTGTAACATAAATTTTCCCTACCATTTTCAGCTTAGCTGAAAGGAGAGGGCCAAATGTTGCCTTTGGGCACATTAATGTAAGTTACACAGACAGATGAATGAACTTCAGTTGGTATTTGAAGTTATAAATTCTCATTCAAATCCACAATAGCCATATCTGACTCTGAAGCTGTTACCTAAAATATATCACAATGTGTGAAAACGTAATCCTTCTTAAATGAATTTTTCATCTCACCAAATACTTGGATAGTACTTTTCATCCACAATGCTTTCTAAAGGACATCCATCTGGGTAAACTGAGGCACGCACGAACAAACTCACTCATCTAAGGTCTCGCTGTCCGGAATAAAATTCCATCTCTCAATCCTTACTTCTGGACTCTATCAAGAAGGCAGCTTCTCCAGATCCTAAACCAGATACGATCAGATGCGATCACCTATCTACCCTGCAAAGTACAATACAGGTCAGAGATACTAAAGCTACCTTTAAAAAAGATATCTCAGAAAATGCATAGTCTTGACAATAAGGAGCAGGACATACAGGGATATTGGGAATGAATTACCAGTTTCACAGATACTATGGCCAAAAAGGTATCATTTTCTTCACTGTAGGTTGCAGTTTTACAAAGTAATAAAACTAAGAAGGGATGGGGTCCATCTGAGAAACACGGAACAAAACATACTAGACATCCAGTTAGTGATTCTTCAAAGAGGGCTTCAAACTCATTTTAGAGGGAATTACAGCTAAAAGCCCCTGGGCAAGAGAAATTAGAAACAACATATAAATAAGTAAGCCCTCAGACTGAGCTGGTCAAAAATCTGCAACGAGGAGTACAGAAGGTATACGAGCTCTCCTTCAGATGACCCAAAAGCTTGTCAAAACTCTTCTAGATAAATCTTTTCATTTGATAAAGACCATTACATCTGCCTTCAAGTTTGTTTCTCCTCTCTGACTTCACAGTCAAAGTGTTAACTGCTGCGTCAAAGAGGCAGCAAAGCCCAGGGTATTAGTTCAGACAGCAGCAGGAACCTGTTCTTTTACCACGCTCACGCTGCTGAACACTGCGGTAAATATTACCAGATTTTTTGCAAGTCTCTACAGTAGAAACAAAAATGACATAAATTATCACCTTTGTAAATTAAGGCTCCTTACTGTTAAAGAACAAAGCCAGCAAGCAAGCAGACTGGGTGACGGGCTTTTGCCCCTTTCACACTCACGTGTTCCTCTGCCTCACACAATGAGGTGACCAACAGACGTTGAAGCAATCACCTTAGAAAGAGCAGCTGCAGAGAACTGCCACTTACACATTTTATTTTGTACCGAGATTTTTACTTTACACAGTCATATTTTAAGCTACGCGCAAGCTCTTGGTTAAACTTTTACATTTGCATCACTGCAATATTAAATATAAAAACACATTAACATAAATTTTGTGATTACTCTAACCTGCCCTAGGAAGCCCTTCTGTCGAAAGTCTCAGCTAAAGCAATCCCAGGATGTCTTCTACACACTTCTCTAATTTAACAAGCAATCATGTCTTTGTTTCCCAGTGAACTCAGAGCTGCATTACCCTGAGCAAAAAGCAGAGCATTACATGTATAATGGCATCCCTAATTCACTTACTTTTGCAAGTAGCAAATCACCTAATTCATGCCACTCAGGGGTGATTCTCTCCTGCTCACAATACTGTGCTGCTATCTAACTTGACATAGCCAGGAAAACTTTCTATCTTCAATTAGTTGAAGAGAAATATTTGTTGGTCAAAACCTGTCTTTCTTAAAGCTTGTGTAAAACTGAAAAAAGATGCTCCCAAGAGTGGTATCCGTGTAAGTCTGTATACTCAGTTCTGGCTCTAATACTGGTATTAGCAGTAAAATAGCATACACACAAATAAATCAAAATTGGGAACCTACTTTATAGTCAACTATACACTAGCACTGACCAAACTTTGTAAAAGATGTCACATCACGCTAGCAAGACTAAACACAGGTAAAGTACATTAGCCAGCCACAAGCCTTAGAAGTTAATGCTTTGATTGTTCAAAATTTTGGATGCTTATTCAATTTCTCAAACCTTGAGACTCAACCAAGGCATATTATTAGGCAGGCACGTTAACAGGAGTTCAAGCTCTTCCAGGTAGTGCTTGCATTGGAACTATGCTGAGAACAGTTTTCTTTTATGTTTACAAGCTTCCTTCTATACCTTTTGGAATAAACTAAATTAAAATCCTGGGTAGGACAGATGAATGAGTAGCACATCCAGCAGAGGAAAAAATAATAAGCATTCCTGAGCCTGAGGCTGGCGCTAGCAGAAGCAGAAGCTGGCACAGGCTCCTATGAACCAGCAGGAATAATAACTAGATGGACAAAGCAGTGATGCAGCAAGTTCCAGCCATTACACTGAAAAGAGAGGTGCTGCCACTTCTTCCTGCTGAATCTGTGCCACCCCAGAGAATAGGGTTCAAGACTTATTTGGCCAAAAAGAGAAAGCAAAAGGGGTTCTTTAACGTATTTATTATAGCACTCGTTTAGCAAACAGGAGTCCTGTCCTCTGGCTCCTTTGCCAACAACTATCTTTTATTCAATAACTTCTTAAAATACATAGGCAGTCTAAAGACCCGCGGTCAGGTGCTCTCCCTGCCTCCCTCCCTTCCAAGGAAGCTCCTGTTGCCTCACCTACAGAAGCATATACTCGCCGTTTCTTTGACACGGGACCGGTAGGTGGATTTATTTCAGATTGTCCTAACGTTGTTATGACAGCAATGAACAATGGCACTGAGAACTGATGTTTAACCTTGTTGAGTGGGCAGCCCCCAAAGGAGAGGGGGGGTCTGGCTGCCTCTGAAACTCAGGAGGAAATTGGCCATGTCTCCTACATGCCGGGGGAGTGCTCTAGGAAAGGGATTTTCATTTGTCAAGGGAGGGAGGGACACTACATAGTAAAACATGATGGCAGATGCTGATGCTGCTTCTTGCATGGAGCTGGGCCCAACAAGGGCGTTCAGAGAAGGCTTACCTGAGCATGCACACTGGGGAGACACTGGTACAGGGTCCTGGTGGGGCTTAGGCAAGAAAGAGTTGCTAAATTCGAGGCCTTGACTAACCCAGAGATGATTTGGGGCCCATGGGAAGGACGAATGTTGCACTCTGGGGAAACGTAGGCTACCCAGGGGAGAGTGTGCTTACCTGAGCCCCCAAACGAAAGGGGCCCGTTAAATCTAGCTGATTAGAAATGACAAGCAGTGACTAATCCCCACTTCAGCACCTACACATCAGGAACACAGTCATCTAACCAAACATAGATACCTGAGCCATTTGGGCGAGGTTCTTCTTTGAGGTTCATGACCAGAAAGCAGCAGTACCCACGGGTGATTCATCTGATCTGCTAAGGAGGACTGAAAAGCACCTGCTTTTCTCTGCCGATTATAAAAGCAGCCTGTGGTGAGCAGCTCACATATAGGCATCGATATTTAACTAAACTGATTCTGTGCAGGTGCACAGATGAGCACGATTCACCTACTTTAAAACAAAGACTGTGGTGCTGCATTTTGCATAATGTCCCACCACTCAAGTAGGACATTTACCAAGCTCAAAGAGGGCCCAGATCAGGCCATCCAGTGTGACTCGAGCACTCTGCTGCCCGGTTTCTCCTCTCACCTGGGAATACAGCTCCAGCAACTCAAGAGCAGGATGTCTGTGTAGAAGTCTGAGGAAGCTTTCAGCAAAAAAAAAATGGCTGATAGGAAGGTGGACACAACACCCATATAGCACAGGAACCATTTTTGGGTGTCACAGGAATGGTTTGAACACCTTCTATTGGCACACACGTTGGAGGCCCCCACGGCGGAGTGCTTCCCCGGGTGGGCTCAGAACTGAATCACACCAGCATTTGGAATGGATCTTCAGTTGTGTTTCCTGCAAAAGGAACTGCGGTCTGCTGCACAACAACTGCTGTGAGAAACCAAGCACATGTTGCAAATGGAGAGGATTTGCTTCAAAAGTGCACTATTTCTCCAAATTGCTAATTTAGACTTCCAGAAGGAAGAGTACATTGCAAAGGTAGAAAAAGTGATATTCAAGCTAAAAGATACATGAGATCATATTTTTATTTCTCAGTTTGACCCTGTGAAATCAGTTTATTGAAGCTGTTGTTGGGTGAGGTTATGTTATGCAGAAGCTCTCAGAGCAGACTATCCTAACCATTCCTTTAAATATATGGAGATTTGGATTATGCTTTAAACCAAGACTCGAGTCAGCTCTTAGGTTATGCAAACTATATTACTGTTAGCTTCACTAGCAGCTTCCAACTGTTAAGTTTCTTAAACTATTAACCATACAGCCCACAGAGGTAGAAAAGATAGACTTATCTTTCCAGTAGCCCTCCTAAAACGCAGAATGTTTCTACATTTCAGGCAAAGCTGGATTTGTAGGCTCTGATCCAAATCTGTGAGAGCACGTCACCAAAAAGGCATGAGTCCAATAAGGCAACCAATTTCCTCAACTGAACTAGGATGTTACGAGCAGAGAAAATATTTCACATACAAACAAACCATCAAAGTGTAAAGATTAAAGTACACGGTTTTTAGAAGATGAAAGACAGTTTAACAGACATTATTCCAGCAGCAGGTCGGCTAGGCCAGACCAGGATGTTAGATCCTGCAATCCATGAGGAATTTTAAGGAGCAAGGAACCAGACAGTACTGAGGATGACTCACTTGGATATGAATAAAGAACAACAGAACTGGTCCACCTCTATTCTTCATGAAAGGTTAATTCCCATTAAAAAAATACATAGTTTTTTTAACAAAAAAAAAAAGCTTACAGATAAAAGCAAGAGAATCAACCAGACATTCTGAATCATTTTAGCGGAATTACACAAATATGAAGTTCCTACATAATAGAAAATATGTAGGTTCTTTTCATATCCTTATTTTAGAGGAGTCCTTAATTCATTTCACCCTGTCAGCACACAGTGGTTAACAATTCAGATAGAGCTGAATACCTGAAAAATCGAGACAGTACTGAGAACCTGATACAGGGAGAAACAAAATTCATTGCCATCAAAAATAGAAAGGCTGCTAATTGGGAAGACGAGTGAAATCCTTGAAAAAAGCACTGACCATGTCATCAGTGGGGACAGGGTGAATTGGTAAGAGGAAGAGTTTGTCTGGAAGTTATCACAGTTCGAACTGCTACCAACCACTACGCTAGCAGGGAAAAAACTAAGCACTATGTGGTACAAAATGCTGAGGCACAGACATGTATCACGACTCCCATGAAGATGCCCAAGTGAAGGAGCCTCCTCCTGCTGCTGTGCAAGGATGAGGTGTCATTCAGTCCCAGGTGCAGAAAGGATTGTATCGTTTGTTTGCTTCCCTGTCACATTGCAGTGAGTGAATTTCCCCAGGATGCTGGAGAAGGCCCTGTGCTCTCCTAAAGGCAATGATACTCTGATTCCCTCCTTGATCCACCTTACTCCCTTTCTCAGCAAATTTTAGTCACCTCACATACGCTAACTGTGAAGTTGGGGGAAATGAGCTTCAGACAGTCCCACATAGGTCTTCTCAGCCCCTGTTCATAGAATCAGAGAATCGTTTTTGGGTGGAAGGGACCTTTAAGATTATCAAGCCCAATCATTAACCTAACACTGCCAAGTTACCACTAAACCATGTCCCTAAGCGCTGCATCTACACATCTTTTAAACACCTCCAAGGATGACGATTCCACCACTTCCCTGGGCAGCAGTTCCAATGCTTGGCAACCCTTTCAGAGAAGAAATTTTTTCCTAATATCCAGCCTAAACCTCCCCTGCTGCAACTTGAGACCGCTTCCTCTTGTCCTATCGCCTGTTACTTGGGAGAACAGACTGACGCCCACCTCGCTACAACCTCCTGTCAGGTAGTTGTAGAGAGCGATAAAGTCAAAACCTCCAGTGGCCTCACAGCAAGCTGGGGCTTCGATGCCTGCAGAGGAATTTAGGAGAATCATGCTGGAGTCCCATGAATGACAGGTAAGCCCTCTTTGGTACCACCCTGTAATCAACAAAGTCACGCTTCGTGTGCTACGAATATGGCACCACTTCAGTGGCTTCAGAAAAACAGCAAGCTAGTGCAGGATCCGGCCCACCCTGCCACAAGTACTCCCTAATGAGGAATAGGCTGGTCGGCCAAGCAAATCCTCCCCAGTGTCTCAGGAAAACTTAGACATATGCCTCTCCATCAGATTCAACCTCCGCAGGCATTACATTAGCACATGAAGGTTATCTCTCCAAGCTGCTAAATAAACTAGGAAAGAAACCTCAGCTTCAAGGTAATACAAGCTAAAATATGCCAAGCAGATGCTAAAGGACTTCACGTGTAAAGATCACAGTGAAACAGGAATCTATGCTGTCGAGACGAAATTCTTGACTAGAATAGATATTCAGTAAGACACAGCTCTGGCCACAATATCAGTTAAGTGCAATACCTACCCCGCAGTCCCATCCAAACTTGGATGCTGCTCCCCTTGTTTACAGACAAGCACAGCCTCTGCTCCAACTCAACCAAGCACCGAACTTTCTGTGAGGGAAAACTTGAGTGTAGCTGGCGTATCAGCACAGGACCACTTTCTGGATGAGGTAGGCATAGATTTTAAGTGTCATCCTCTAACATACCAAATACATCTTCCTGACACTCAACGGATCTTCCGCCCCCAACAACCACACCCAATGGATCTTTGCGTCAGATTTTCCCAGACAACACAGCTTAGCTATCTCTAGGCTAGTAAAATATACAGGCTCACAGAACATGCCCAGAAACAGGTACATGATCATCCACTCTGGCAAAATATAGCACAGCTTTCTCCCAGGGTATCCGGCACTCTCCCCTAGGCACCTTTCTGAGAGTTAGTATGCACTAAGGACCTTTCCCAGCAGTCAGCCTGAATGCAGCCCCCTTAGGAGGTGAGTTTCATAGAATCACTGAATAGTTGAGGTTGGCAGAGACCTCTGGAGATTGTCCAGTCCAACCCCAGGCTCACAGCAGGGTCAGCTACAGCAAGTTGTTAAGGGCTGTGTCCAGTTGGGTTTTGAGCATCTGCAATGATGGAGATCTCCATCACCTCTCTGGGCAATCTGTTCCAGTGTTCAACCATCTGCAGCATAAAAAAGTTCTCTCTTTAAGTAGAATTTCCTGTGCTTCAGTTCCTGGCCATTGTCTCTTCTTCTGTCACTGGGCACCACTGAGAAGTGTCTGGCTCTGTCTTCTTTATTCCCCTTGCATCAGGTATTTATAAACATTGATAAGATCCCCCTTGAGCCACCTCTTATTCAGACTAAGCAACACCAACTCTCTCAGCCTCTCATCATATGATGGATGCTCCATCCCCATGGTCCTTCACTGGACTCACTCCAGTACATCCATGAAAATTTAGCTGTAGAGAAGCGATCTCAGCCACTGCAGCTGGGCTCAAAAGACACTACCGTCCCTGCCCTAATTTACTATTACAAATACAGCCCTTGAACCTAAGCAACAGAGACAACGTAGGATGGAAAATACAGATTGCAGACTTTGCTGTGCTCCAAGTACACGCTAAAGAGTTTTAACCAGTGGTACTGCCCTAGACAGTTTAGTATATTAAGCTACCTGCTCAAGAGTTCATGCTTCCCAAGGAGAAAGAATGGATCTAAGTCTATCAAGACACGATCACAAAAATCACAGGTGCAGATCAATGGTCTCAGAGTAAATATCTCTTTCTTTCTACATCGCTTTCATTACGTGCCCAATTTTGGAATGAAAACACAAAAGCAAACTGCTTTATTTCATTGTTATCCCTTACAAGAATCCAAATGCCACTATTCACATGCAAATTAAAAACATATACGCAATCTCGCTTTGTTAAAATGTGGTGTGTACTTCTGTATTAGCAGGCTGTCTTCTTTGTCCTGCCACAGCACTAACAAAATACTGCTCTCTGCATGAATGCTGCATTAGGTGTAAATATAAAAATGGAAATTAATACATTTCCACTGAAGGCCTTACTCAAACAGGATGAGAGGTCTGAAATAATGCAAAAAGCATGCTTCACCAACATTGTGATTCAGAAGGATAAGAGTCAACCTTCAAACTTTACCCTTCATCCATGCTTAGGAATTATTTCTTCTACACAGACTTTGGACTGTGTACGTGACGTTTGTCTTTTTCACATCCTCCTCTCTCTTTAGTGAGAGAAGCCTGACTATATGTTGCCTGTGACAATCATGCCTCATTTCACAAAATGGTTGAGGTTGGAGGGGACCTCTGTAGGTCATGTGGTCGAACCCCCCTGCTCAAGCAGGGCCACTAGAGCCAGTTGCCCAGGACCATCACCCAGGCAGCTTTTGAGTATCTCCAAGGATGGAGACTCCACAACTTCCTTGGGCAACCTGTGCTAGTGCAGTCACCCCCACAGTGGGAAAGGTGTTTCCGGATGTTCAGATGGAGCCTCCTGTTTCAGTTTGTGCCCATTGCCTCTGGTCCTGTCACGGGGCACATCTGAGAAGAGCCTGGCTCTGTCCTCTTTGCACCCTCCCTCCAGGCATTTATACGCATAGGTGAGTTTTCCCTTCTCCCCCCTTGAGATTTCTCTTCTCTAGGCTGAACAGTCCCAGCTCTGGCAGGCAGGTGTTCAGCCATCCCCAGGAGAGCAGGGGTCCATCACGTGTAACAGTAGCTTGGGAAGACAAATGCCATAACTCAGAACGTCTGTCCACCTGTCCTCCTCCTTTCCCCAACTTCTGTTGCTGAGCACAATGTCATACGGTACGGGATATTCCGTTGGCAGGCTGGGGTCAGCTGTCCCAGCTGGGTCCCCTCCCAACTTCTTGTGGGCCCCCAGCCTCCTCACTGGTGGGATGGGGTGAGAAGCAGAAAAGGCTCTGAGGCTGTGTAAGCACTGCTCAGTCATAGCCGAAACATCCCTGTATTATCAACACTCTTTTCAGCACAAATCCAAAACATAGCCCCATACTAGCTACTCTGAAGAAAATTAACTCTATCCCAGCCAAAACCAGTACACTTTCAGCCTTTCCCCACAGGAGGGATGCTCTAGTCCTTTAATCACCATAGCGCCCTTTGCTGGACTCACTCCAGTATGCCCATGTCTCTCTTGTACTGGGCAGTCCAGAACTGAACACAGCATTCCAGGTGTGGCCTCACTAGGACTGAATAGGGGGGAGGGATCGCTTCCCTTGTCCTGCCGGCAATACTCCTAATGCAGACCAGGACTTGGCTGGAAAACACTCATTTGCCTTCTTCCATTTTGGAAATGGCATGCTGCTGCTTCTGTCAGCTCAGGTGGGAGACGGATCCCTTGTGACAGTGATGTGTTTATCTCCAGGATACTGCTTTGTATAGGACTGTTAGCAGGAAGAGGATTGATAAGGGTGCCAGGAGACTAAGGTGCTGTTTCCAGCTTCACTCCAGGTTGTACGTCTTTTTGTCCCCTCATTTTTTTGGATAAATCACAGCTTCTCACAGACAATGCAATTCAGACATGACTCAATGAAAAATTCGCTCCATGACATCACAGTTGACAATTGGCACTACGGTTCTTTAACACAATATCTAAAGACTTCTGAGTAACACAATTTAATATATTTGAAAAAGCATTTGCACATTACAGACAATCTTAGGAAATGCTTCACCTTTCACAAACCAGTTGGCAGTGTCTCTCATTGGGGAAGACATACAGTGACATCAATTCTGTCAATACCTGCTACTTCTAAGGCACAGATTTGCAGATCACTTTAGGAAAACACTGCCATAATAATATGTTTTCTATTTCATTACCATTAAAGCTTTTTTTAGTGAAGAGATAAATAGCCTGTGTGACCTGAGATTTTCTAAAGCAATGCAAAGCTCTCAAAGGTACTGTTTTACAAAGCTGTAATAAGGGACATGGTGCTTTTAATTTTCATACACATATTTACCTTTTGATGAATTAAAAATGTCACTTTGCCCAAAACTAAAATGAAACACAAAGCTCAAAATTGAAGAGTTTTCTTTATAGGAAAGGGTGCCCCAGGCATTTGGAGGCCGTCAGTTACACAGCTCAGGTCCAGCTTCTGCGACAGGTCTGATGATGCCACATTGCTAATGGGATCCAGCCTTAAACACGGTACAGCACCTCTCGCCTTCCCTTTCTCTCTCAGCAATTCAGGCTGCAGTCCTGGCTTTGCAGGGATGCCTGCAATTGCCATGCAGTAGAATAACTTGTGACTTCTAACTTAAAATATATCGTCCTATTCTACTGGGGAATGAGTGCCACGACCACGAGGTGGTCACTGGATGAGGGAAAACAAGGGTGAACCTTAATTCACCTTTACATTCATTTATTGAAATTAACTGAGTCTTGCATGGATGGTGCCCAGATAATGCTCTAGATTAATGACTGGTTCCTCTACAACTTTCATACAAGTGTTCAAATTACATTTTAACATATGAGTGTATTTACTTTCTCTCTTACAAAATACAAATACAAAACCACCTTCTAACATCAGTTCTGTAATTTTGTAGGTCAGAATTACATTCAGTATTATCAGACTTTCAGGAGAAATAGAGCAAATAGACTTGAACTTTTGTAAAGTGAAATCACTTGTAAAAGCAAAGTGAAAAGATGTGTATCCAACATCAATTATTATAATCACAAAGAGCTGAAATACAGCAACAATTTCTCATTTGTACATATTGAACAGCAAAAACGTAAAAAAATATATATATACACAACAAGCTTAATAGGAAAACAAACCTGAAACAGTTTTCTTCTGCTCATGGATAAGACAAATTTCCCTTAATTTTTTTAGTGCGTTCCCTCTCATTCACAAGAACTAATGCATTTTATCTTCCTGTTCTAAAGCAAACTGAAAACAATCAAATCTTCCTTCAAATCAAGAACAGGTGTGAAGTAGTGAATTAATACATATTCACCTGAGATCATTCTGAAATATAGGAAAAGATCAACAGTGATTAACAGCTAAGGTGCACAACCATTTTGTAATTTTTAAAGAGAAACAGCATTTATACAGAACAGTAAAACTGTCATCTGTAAAGAGAATTATTGAAAACCGTATAGGAGGAGACACTATGAAGACTACAAGCAGCTTCTTCAACTTTCTTCTCTTCAATATTGTCCTGTTCCCAACTTTCTGTAACAAAAACAGGGAGGGGAAGGAAGAATAAATGGAAAAAAATTAATGATTAAAAATATTTCTTCCGTAACTCAGTTTATTTCATGCTTACATAACTTTCTCTCAAATCCGTTGACTGACTTCAAAGTAGTCCTATGGTAAATACTACAAGTAGATGCATTTCATCTAGGTCAAACAGCATAAAGCAAAACCACAAAGCTATATATAGTCTACATGTGTATCCAGCTCTGATTAATGAGTAGAATTAACCCTGAGATAAAAATAAATGTGCCAATGCTTCTATCCTTCTTTTATATATGGAAATAGTTACTTAATCCTTTCTAGAGTAATTCTGTTGAATACATTTGGTATCCACTAGTGGCATGTTCAAACAAAATCGGACTACTGATAACTACTTAAAAGCATCACAAAAGTGCATTCATCCAAGCACTGAAAAAGTCATATCTGCAACACTAAACAGAGAATTACCATTCATAAATTCCACTGAGAAAAGCAAGGTCGAAGCTAAAGGGGCTGTCCTGTACTATGTGTTCGTCTCAAGAAACAGAGACACGGTATTTGGAGGTGGGAAGGATCCAGGCAAGAGTGAAAAGGAACATTTTGTCACTCTAGGACATGCATCAGTACTCTATCTGCATGCACCGGGTCATGAAATCATTTAACATTCTGTTCTCCATTCTCATGATTTGGGGATGTATTATTATCTTTAACATGTGGTACATGAGAGGGAAAAAGAAATAAATTACAAATCACATAAGAAACCCATGCTGCAGCTAAGGACTAAACTCCAATATCTAGCGTCTCATGCCAGTATTTGAATCAGGAGACCATCAGGCGGAAATGCATCACTCATATGCAGCCTTAATCATCTCTTTGGCACAGCTGCTCAGTGACTACACCATGTGAGAGGAATAAAATCAGAGGGGAAAGCTGTGTCCTGCTTACAGAAGTGCTCAGAAATCCTGAAAAGCATGAATGTATACATATATCAGAGTACCATACCAGCCACAACTCTGTTGAATCTGCATAGGGAAAATAAAGCAAGACTAAGACTCAAATGCAGATCCTGCAGAGATCAGGTGTCTCACAGGAAATACAACCTCCGAACTGGAAGGAAATTTATGGCTGCCATGTTTACAGGTGAAAAAAAACAATCAGTACAACATCACTTTGGCAAAGCCTATGGCAAACAAAGCCACAATTTTATAAAACTTCTTTGTATCTCTATCACTCTGCAGATTAAATCCAAGTATTTATCTTGGGATGTCTTTGTTGTATCAGTGCCCCAAAGGCAACTACAGATGAATATTAAGGCAAAACAAAAAGTAATGTCAACATGGTGTACTGAAAGTGATCCAAACTTGCAAATCAAAGTAATAAAAAAAGAAAACATAACTTAAAACTATATTTTCATTGTATCTTCAAACACCAACACAACTTGATTTTGTACAGCATCCTACATATAAGCTGTACCCAAAACACTTTGCAGACTTTACTACAACAATGGCAGAGTTAAGCAGCAGAAGAGAAAAACAATTAAGTGCTGCAGGCAAGGAAGAAAACATAAGCTCTCAGATGCGATTTGAAACAAAAGGGAGAATCAAGATAACTTTGTCTCCTGTTTCAAGTCTACAAGAAATAAATGTCATAAAGCAGTATCAAAATGATTCTGTTTACCTCAGCAGCATCATCCATTTCTGTGATCTCATACAATCACTTCAGCTCATTTCTGAATTAGAGAACTCTTTCTCTGGAGAGCTGTCATCGCTGAGGTCACTGTAGCTGTCACTGTTAAAAGCAATACGCAGTCAGAAGGATCTAACCCAAATATTGTATTTCAAACCCTCCAACCCAGATGATGCATATGACAAACACTTTCCTCAAATGCAACCCATTTCCAGAAAACTAGTTTAAGCTCATGCTCAATTTTGGTATTTTAGAACACGTTTCTCTACAGGGCTTAAGTTTGGAGCCTAAGAACTGATGAGAAAAAATATTCCACCATATAAACAGTACGTTCCATTTCTTTTTGCTTGGCTCTTGTACATTCATTCTATAGTTTGCTGGTGCTGTGTGCCTGCACCCATGATTAAAACCATGGAGAATAACAGGTATTCAGAGCAAGACTAAAAGGAATTTCTCCTTTATAATAAAGAAAGTGACTGTTTAACCAAAGAAAAAGCTAAGGCTACTTTATTTACTCAGAATGCTTAAATTTATACTTGAATTACAATTCTTGCTCTTCCAGCGGGAACATAAATTATTGTCATTGCACCAAGCAATACCCTAACAGTTTTTCATGAGGTTTTATTCCCTTCTGCTGTTTTCTGAGAGAAGTAGACTGGTTTTCACAAAACAAACTGCCATGCAAGTGACCGTTTTATAAGTGGCCAGAACAAGTAAACAGTGAAGGACAGGAATCACCACAGTGACCGAGACAAAGAAGTGCCCACAAACCACATTTTCAGACAGCTGTGATGTCTGTCAGGTCTCCAGGTTTATCTTAACTCCAGCCTCAACCTTCCCCTACTACACTTCACTTCTACAGCCTGTTTTCCAGATACCTGAATTTCCCAAGATCAGAAGCCAGCACAGGGAGCCCAGGGAACTGACAAGTACACGTGAGAGGCAATAATTCTCGTCAATTCTGTGATACATCAGAGCGCAGGTTATGGTTAATACAGTACAGGTGGGGATCTCAGACCTCATTTGTGTGGGCACAGCAGTGCCAGCCTTGGGTACCCACTCTACTCCAGCCGCTGCGGGCCTGTCTGGTCACATCTCACTCATCACATACACCTTCATCCTCCCGCCAACAGGACCTCAGTCACATCATGTTCCCCTGCTGTGGGCATGATCTTCCACTGAGACATCAAGCACATCACCACCCCATGTCCTGCCTAGACACAGCCTTAGCAGCTGATCCGCAGTGACCGCCTGCTGTGCAATGGTTCAAGGGGAACCATGTAACCCCACAGCTGGAGATCTTTGATCTAGCCTGCAACGTGGAACAGTGAACAAACTGCACTCAGTTATACTGGTGCTTGTTACTGAGCGCTGCTTTGTAGCCTGAATTTCATCCTCTCTTCTCTGCAAAAAAAAAAAATAAATTTTAAAAATCACAGACATTTAATAGAGTGGGACAGGAGGAGTGGCACCAACAGTCATCTCATTTAATTTCTGCCTCTGACTGTCAGGAAAGCCTCCCACAGTTGCAGCAAATCACTGTACCAAATTCCGACTTTTCTAACGTTAAGACTTTGCCTACAGTATTCTGCCCTTCCTTCGCATGACGTGTATGTTGTTGCTGTGCTTCTTATAAAGAATGTGTCATATCAGGCTAGTGAGAAGTGCTCAACTTGATCATTTCACCAGCTGGCAAACAATTACACAGTTCAAGTGAGGAAAGTGTTGTTAACAGCATGATCAAGCATGCCAAATGCACACAGACAAACACAACATCACCAACGTTGTACTTACTTCTTTCTGAAAGTACCCATGGAAACATGGAATAAAAATTCAGCATTATTAAAACAGTTTTGCACTTTCACATCACAGCAAAATAGCAAAAATTGTCCACAGAACAGAGGGTAAAACTGTGCAGAGAGCTGCGTAATCTCATGATAGCCCTGGTTTAAGCCCAAAGTCTTCAGAAAACTTTTTTTTTTAATGGGTTCTGCTGCCTAGTGGCAGTCACAGCCCAAAAACATATGCCAGAGCTCCATATACACCGCAGTATGGGACACACATGCTTAAGTAAAAATGCTCATGGGCCAATGAGGTGAGTGGAGAACTGCCCAGCTTCATCTCTTGAAGACAGTTACATGCTGATCCCCACCTAGCACTCTCATCATCGGTCCTCCCCCACTCAATGTCATAGGGTTTAGACGCATTCACCCACAGAAGCAGTCACACAAGGCTGGCTGCTTCCATCATTTCATTGATTTACCACCCCAGCTTCTCAGGCCTTTTTCCAGTTTGGGAAGCTGAGGGTCACTTGGCTAGCCACTAGCCCAGAGGCTAAAACACTTACTCAGCCAATGACAATTTTGGTCCTGTTTCCACACTTCACTCTTGTCACCACATTCTTGACTGTTTTGCAGTAGCACCTCCGGTTCTCCCCTGCTTTAATGCTGTCCTGCTGGGTGTAAGTCAGTTGTATCCCTAACAGGCAGGCCACGGTGGCAAGTAAGGTAGGGGAAATATCCAGATAAGGGTCAGCCGTTGAACTTCAGACTCAGGTAACTGTCAGTCTCACAGTTTCAGCTTCTTGAATGGTATCTCTAAGCACCCCCAAACTGTGGCATCATGTTACTGAGAAGAACTTGGGCTCCAAGGAAACCTGAGCTTCTTCAAGAATAAAGCTTACACTGAAAGCGAACAGGGACTCATGAATCCTGGCATATCCGTATCTGTGTGCTACAGCTTCAAACCAGAGCTGATGTCCAGTTTGTAAGATTTACTGTGATATGAACTGTACTCACCTGGTAAGTAATCTGAAGAAAAGCTCCAGGTGATATTAACCACAAATGAGTCACCACCTCTCTTCGGAATAAATGTATACTTCCTTCCAAATTACACTGAGTCTCTAGACAGATACTGAACGCAAAACCCAAATGGCTATTTTGTGCTCATAGTCGCTAATATTATGTAACCTTACTTAAATGTGCTGGCTATGAAAGTGGTGGTGGTGGTGGAAAATCAAGTAAGCCTGGCTTTTCCTTTATGACATTCTTTTTCACACCGAGCCCTCAACTGAAAAAATACGCTTGCATTTCCTTCATCAAGTTTTCTCTTAGTTTGTGTACAAATTAATTAGTAATTAACTTGGACAGGAACCTGACGCCCACTTCAACTTGTTTGTAACCATTCCCACAACACTGAAGTCCAACAAAAAGGAGCTAGTGAGCAGATTTAAGGCCACTACAGTGATTCTATTCTGTTTGATTGTTTGGGGTTTTTTTCCACAGGATCTGGAGTATAAAAATGTGGCCAAGGGAAAAACAGAACAAAACTCAGAGTATGCAGCGTCACTCCATCTAGTCAGTCACTTCGGTCTTCAAGATGAAGAATTGTGGTCACTTTGATCCTTACACCTAATATACCTGTAGTTAATGGAAATACATTCACTGCAAAGTGAAATACCAACCAGTATCTAGCTGGTATTTCACTTTGCAGTTAACTGCAACATGAAACAACTACTAGTACCTAGCTGACATTTCATTTTGCAGTAAACTGCAACATATTTCCCGACTGGAGCAAGGAAAACACCCTCTGTTGAGAAATTACATGACGGGGCTTTATTCTGTTTTAAAGTTCACTCATCCTCAGGTATCTGTCTTCTCAAGACGTAAGCAATAAAAAGAGCTTTCCCTTGCATGTGCTCCATTATTACCAAATTTGTGCCCTTTTCAGATCTCTGTGTTCTACCGACAGAGGCATCATCATAACTCTGTTATGCATCAGTCTAAAGCACGGAAGGAGGTAAAATCAGAAGATTCCCTATTGGTATGGTATGGAAGGCAGCCAATAGCTGGGGCCACACAGCATGAGGCTGGAATGCATCACCTCAGCAACCAATCTCAGGTACAAAACCACTAGAGTTAAGACTCAAGATCAATTTTAAACCTGTATCTCTCAAAACAGCTGCTCAAAAGCCCCAAACTGCCTGCTTTCAATGCTTTTAGTAAGAAACAAAGGCAACTGTAAAATGGGTACTCCTTGAACGTTCTGTTTGTTTTGTTTTGAAAATCCAGATTAACATTCTTTAAAAACAAAGGATTTGACACAGTTGCAGAGGGCATTTTTTCATCCTTTTTAATGTATCATTAACAAAAAAAGTCCTTTTGCAGAAATGTAAGCAATTTAAACAATTGTTACAGTAATGCTATTGCTACAAAGGCAGGAGCCAAGCTAAGTGCATTTCTTCTTCAATCCAAATTAAAGATAAATGTAATTACATTTAGTACAGGCCGTGACAGTTTAAAACAAACAATTGTTATAGCTTTCAAGAGCCTAGCAAAAAGCAATCTGTCAATTATTATTATTATTTCCCCCATATAAAGCTGAATGATTAAAATTATTATAGTCATTAAAACATTATTTAAAGTAAATGCATATTTGATTGTGCAATGGTTATAATTGCAGTCACCCATACTTCTCAGTGCATATTTTTATGATCATTATATGATCATAAAAATTAACATATATCATTTATTGCAATCCCCATCATTATATGATCTTTTGCTTCCACGAAACATCATTTCATTAAAGCATCCCTCAGCACATACCTAAGACTCTCCAGTTCCAACCTGCCAGACATCTGCACTCACATAACTGGACCTAGAATAATGGTTTTATTAGGACCCAGCATTACAAAAATCATAACCAAGATGCCAGAAGATATTTGGATGTTATAAAAACTCCTAGCTGAGTCTCATGCATGGGTTTCAATTCGTATAGCTTTAGACATCTTCACCTGAGACAGTTGCCACCAGCTTCTTACAGTCAATGGAGAGAAAAAGGCACTTGTGGAGTATAATGTTTCTGACTCACTCAACCATTAAGATGAGCTATTTGGCTCCTTTGAAGTGCATATTAATTTAGACACTACACAAAAAGACCTGGGATGACCAGCTCTGAAGTGTCTTCACTGTAAACATCTAACATTAAAATGACAAAGTAACTGCCGCAACTGACCATTACTAAGTTCATCACTAAGTACCACTATGGTTGAGAAGGGATTTCCTTTAAAACTTTTTCTGTAGTTTTCTATAAGAGCTCTGGGAGCATGAATAGGTCTTAGTTGCTCTGATCATCCTCACCTGGGGCCTCCCCCTATGGGCCCAGAAGCCTTGGCCCCCAGTCCTTGCCCGAGCTATGTCACGGGCATGCCTGTACCCACCTCTGTAGTTCTGTACTTGGTGACTGGACTTCCTGGATTGACCTCAGACCCGACCCATCACTTTGCACTTCTGCACTGGACTGTCTGTAGGACATGGTGACTGTCACTGGAGACAGTCCGCTTGCCTTCTTTGGCGACTGTGGCACTGACTCCTGCTGGTGAAGACACTACTACTAGTAGTACAGCTGCTGCCCCTGGCTCCAGTATTGCCTTCTTTTGTGGAGCTGCCTCTCTCTTGCTGCTCTCTTGTCAGTCTTCAAGCCACAAGATTTTCTTCACTTTCTTCTGAAATGTCTGGATTTGGCCAATGACAGAAATACGGTGCTGTGCCAGATCTATTATTGGTTGGGGAAAATGTACAGGGGACACCAGAGATAGTCCTGCCCATATGTCCTTTGTCCCTCACACACCAGAACACGTCACACAGGCTGTTTACTGTTCTGTTTATAGGTTGTTGCCCAAACCTGCCTACACAACTGAGACAGCTGGACCTTGTTAGTGCAGTAAGCACCATATGGACAAGCTTTCTGAGGTTTTTTTCTTTATGCTCCACTCCTTCTGTCCCCTAGCCAATTTTGCACCCTGTCTCTGCATGCAACTCATAAGTCATCTTTTATTAATAACCTGCCCAGAATTTAACAGATTACTCTGTCACTAGATGGTATTGGATTGGTGCCTTCCATTAGCATATTCACGAATGACTTGCAAAAATTTCTTTTGGCAGCAGTCCTAGTTGCCCACACTTTCTCACATAGGAACATCTCTCACTTCCTACATTTCCTCTCATCTACTGGACATTTGCATTATTCCAAAGAAACACAAGATTTCATTGTTGTCAGCTCAGGTTTCTAAATTCTCTGTATCTTTTTATGTTATTTCTTTGTTCTGAATAGTGCTTTCAGCTCTCTTTGAATTATATTATTTGCAAATATCATTAATACACTGTAGCCTACTGTTGAAGGCCGTTAATAAAGATGTTGGTTGAGGGGAAAGAAGAAATAAAAGCCACTGATGCTAAACTTGCTCTGCGAAAAAAACCCTAGCAACATGGCTCTATTGTACATCAGTAGTTTTGCAACCATATGACACTGTTCCCAAAGATAAGCCAGTTTTTATTACTTTTTCCAAATGAAATTCTGTAGGACTCAGTAAAAGCCAACACTACATCTGAAGTTCTTCTCTTAATCCACAAGTTTTCTATTAAAACCTTTCGGTTTCTCTTAAAAAGCAGCACATTTGCGGGTATTGTACACTTTCTGAGCATCTCCTGTGGTTCTAGTGCTCTCTGTCCTTTAAAATGAAACATGTAAACTGGCAGCCTCTCACCTTCCTCAGCACCTTATGAAATGGTGAGTTCAGTATTTCCATGGAAAGATTTTGAAAAGGTCGTGATTTAAAAGCATTCACAAGGAAATGAAGAGCATGGCTTTGTCTGATGGTTGGGCACTCATGCCATAACGCACAAGAGACTGCAACCACAAAGGCAACTTAGATGCCCAACTACCAATTCAGGTAACTAAGTAATAAATCACCACTGAGTTAGTCCAATCCTTTCCTCAGCTCTTAATTGCCTCTGTGTACACCAAAGCTCCTGGGAACTAAGTTTACCCCAGAGGATGCATTCCGGTCTCAAACTAGGTATGCTCATGCCTATGCGTAAGCATTCTCAGACTGTCTACCAGACTAGGCCTCACAAAAATTTAAGAGAAGGTTTATTCACTTTTATTTATTTAGGGCACTCTCCTGGGAGGTGTGATGCATCTTCAAATTTACTGTTTGCTTTGCTTAGAAGCTAGGGCTTCTGTCCAGGTGTCAGATGTTCTAAAGTTGTGTCCTAATTATGGGACTGTTAAATATTCTAGGGTAATGATTTCCTGTTAAGAATCTCATGCTGAAATATGTATTTCCTTTTGTCTCAGGACTTCATCATTAACTCTCTTTTTAGTGCTTTTAATAGCCTAGTTTAGGTAATCTGCTGAAGTTGTTGGCCTCCACAAATTCTCTTTCAGGTTATGTGTTTGCTCTAGCCAACAGCACGAGTACAACTCGTGTAGGCAGTGGTGGATAAGGTGTGCAGAAAATCCCCTCCTCAGATTTGTTTCAGTCTTCTTATGACATGCCTTAGCTTTACTGTTTAATGAAATCACTAGCATTCTGGGGTTTAAAGGTTTAAACTGGAAATGCTTTCCACTCAGCAGGTGGATATACTAATATGAGTGGGTGTGCTGTAATTAGCACTGAAATTCCCTCCTGAAAGTTCCTCCCTGCAAAATGCTCCTCTTTCAGCCCCAAAATGTTTTTCTATTTCAATGCTCTATCTCAAGACAGAGGAGTTTCCTTGATTGCTGTGTAACCAGGTAAATGGCAAAATTTGTATTTTTATATATAAAGTTTTGGGGCATGAATTTTTGTCTTTGCCAAATGGTTAAGTATTGGTTGGAGTTTATTGTATGAACATGAAGAAAAGGGAGTTTGGTATACTTTTTTATTGATTATATATTAATTTAAATAAGTGTAAGTGCAGCACATTCAGTAATTGATGAAATTTAAAAGTCAAAGTTAGAGAACATATTTGCTGTAATGCAAAGGGATGTAAATTTAAATTAGTGTGACCTATGCAGATCACTCATTCAAAAAAAGTAATTTTTCTTTATCTCAGAGACACGAATAGGTATACTCATGGGAGGAAGCAGTAGAGAAAGGATATTGGGACCTGGGAAACAAGATGAGCTGTGAGACAGAGAGTGTCCGCAAGAGGAAAAGACTGAAGATCGCTGTGCTTGAAGACTCCCCTTCCTGTCAAGCACCACAAAAATTTGACCTGTGTAATGCACTGTCACAAATTTTAAAAGGTAGATAATGTTATGACCACTAATAGCAATGACAGACTAAGGTAAGAGGAGTATTTCAATCAAGCTGTAGTTTGCAGACCAGAAAGAAATTCTCTCTGTATGTATATCATCGCACAATTGGCCAGGGTGAGCAAAGATGAAGTGCATTTATGAAAGGGTACCAAAATAGATTAATCTGGTCTGACTTGGCTATTTTCCATTACTACTGAAACCTAAACAAAATTTCTATTTCTCACTTAAGAAAAAAACCTCGTTTTAAGAATAGAAAGCAATGCTCAAAAAAAAACCACAAAAAAACCCAACCAAAACTGGTAAGTTTGCTGCCTTGTTTAGAGGAAAAGCCAGTAAGCCAGGGCTGGATCTGTTCTGTGTTATTATTCAGTCATTCTGTGATTATTTTTTTAATATTCTTTTTAATTTTTATTATTGTACCTAAGCTGCCCCCTGACCTCTTTATTTTTGCTATTGTAATGAAATTGTAACTGTTATTAATATCATTCAAATAAACAAGAATGAGTTAATACTGGTGAAAAACTATTGCTACATTCAACAAACCAAAAACTCTGTGTCCAAGGCAACTGGGACAAAGGATTTTGGTTTGGCTGAACCATACAGTTTTGATCCAAACCCTTCCATAAGTCTAAAGATATCCCAACTGTCTTGTTTCAGGCCTGTCTCTGCTAGATGGTACTAATTATTTAGCTACTGCAAAATAAAATCAGTTTTTTTCCTTTCTGTTACTATAATCATTCAAATACAACTCAGTAAGAATTTCACTTTGTTATTTGATCCTCTAGGAAATCTCTTTCCCTGTGAAACTACTGTTAACGAAAGTTAACACAGGAGGCGACTAACTTCACATGAATTTAGTAGAGGTTTTTTACTTCTTTCTGGTTATAATGTGTGGATCTGGCTCTAGCCCTAATAGCCTCTGAAAAGGAAGTCAGGAACCGTGCTTACTGCTTACAGATGCTTTTACACCAGGGTTTATGTTAGGCATGCACGGGAACAAGTAAATCAATACATGAAGAACTCCCTTTCCTCTTCTGGACTTGTGAATTGATGGATGGGATAGTTCCCCCAAAAATGTGACTGTCAAACTGCAGGCAAGTAAGAAAGAGAGATTACCTTGGAGACAATTTACATCCACGTTGCAGGTATGCATTGAGTGTCCCAGTTGCTGCTAACAACAGTCCAAGGTATGGAGGTGAAGGTTTCATAGGTCTTGAGGAAAACTCTGGGTGGAACTGAACTCCCACAAAATATGGGTGATCTACAAGACAGATGTCAAAGAAAATTATAAGATGTAGGAAGAAGACAGCAGAATAACTGTTAGGAAAAAAGTTTATTGAAGATTTCACACAGGAGTCCAGAAGCCAGATCAGCGTGTGTGAATTTAAGGGCGAGGCAGCAGGAATCTTAGCTTTTTCCACAAAAAGTAACTGACAACAGAGGCGGAAGGTGAGTAAGGCCAATTAAGGAAAAATCATGCTGTGATTCAATCTTAAAGTGCAAAATGATGTAATTAAAAGCTGAATAATAAACCTGTACTGACAGGTAAAGGAGGGAAAGGGGGAACAACCACAAAGTCTACATTTATCACATTATTTTCATAGCACTTTGACTTTCAATACATATTTATGCATGTATATTCAGAACATGCACCCATATATATCTGAGGGAAAAATAAAACAGTTCCTAAAAGACCAAGCATAACCATACAGCAACTATTTACGCACTAAAAGATGGATATGAAAGAAACGTACAGAGAAAATTGGGGAAAACAAGCTTCAGATAATTAGGTCTAGAAGGGATCTCCTGGGACATTAAGTCCAGTCACCTGCTAGTGAATGCAGCTACATCGTGTAGCCTCATGCACAAAGGGTCAAGGCTCTGTCGTAACACCCCCTAGGTTTTTTTTGCTCCCACTAGAAAGCTCTTCTAATACTCTGTCCTTTTGATTAGAAATCTTTTCCTAATTCACAGGCCATCTTTGTTACAGCCAGCTTATATCCATTTCTTGTGGTGCTCTTCTTGCCTGCCCTTTGTCCTGTGTGACTAAGGATGACAATACCACCATCACTCAACTCCATCTGCTAAGCTAAACAAGCCATGCTGCTTTGTCTTCTCTTAAATCTTGAGCTGTTTCCCAATCAAAGCAACTCTTTACTACTGCTTCTGTTTCCTTTCTGTCTTCTTTGAAAGGATAAGGAAGGAACAATGTTTTCATACTCTTCCATGCTGTGCACCTGCTCCTTCTTTGAGTATTGTTTAATATTCACATTAACCACTTCTAGTGCCAGGACACTGGACAAAATTAACCACAGATCTCTTCCGGTTCAACAATTTCCAAAACAATCCCAAACATTCAAGGAACTTCTCTGCAGTACAGAGTAAGTGATAACAAGAAAGCTGGGGTTTTCTTCTAGGAAGATAAAGGTAAACCATATGATGTAGTATGCTGCTCTTCTCTCTGCTGCTACGTCTTAAAGACAACCTGAATCCTAAATTTATCCCATAACTTCTTTCTCTCTACCATGCAATTTATTCTTTAAAGCTGTAAAACAAGACAATGACAAAGCATCAAATACTTCCTGTGGGGATATTTTGCTTAAAAGCTTTGCCTAAGCTATCTGGTGTACTGTTATTTCTGTGCTTCCGCTCCAACCCGCCCTCCTTTCTATGATGATTGTTTTTCTTTAGTAATCAGAGTCTCCTTGCAGCCCATTCTGAAATAATTCCAGGTTTTACTGCTGCTTTTATTCTTTTCACAGTAACATGCAATTTAAAAATCCTGCCTGATTTATTTCACAATGCTTTCTATAGAAGTTGTTTCATGCAGGGCAGACAGAATAGTCTCCCAACACCAGCATGCATAACAGAGGTAATTTATCAGGAACAAACTAAGCAAAGAACACCATGGCAATTAGTAGTTTATGAATTCACACATATCCTTTGCTCTCAGATTACTCTCTGTGGTGCAGTTGCTTGACATTGAATATAGACACCTACTTATAAACCCAGGTTCAAAATTACAGCAGTGTTCTTCAACATACCATGCAATATAAACTGAATTCTCAGAAGCATCATGTCACAAATAGCACTCCATAGGATGACAATATATTCTTATGATAAATTTATGTTTCTGTGCATGGAATTTATCTTAACCAATGGCAATTAGGGGCCATGTAAGAAAAGAAAAAAGTATCTTGTAAGGTAGCCTGAATCTTCATGTGCCTGATACTCATCTAGCCAATAGTGACTTAATAGCAAGGAGTTAATCAAAGAATCAAGCAAACTGAAGGAGACACAGACTGACTGGAAGGCGTCTTGGAAGGTCTCTAGTCCCACCTCCTGCTCAAAGCAGGGTCAAGTTCAAACTTAAATCAGGTTTCTGACAGCTTTACTCAAGTTTTGAAGGTCTCTGTCCGCAAGGATGGAGATTTCACAGCCTCTCTAGGTAAACATATTCCAGTGAAGTTTTATACTTTGGCTACATTGCATGTATACATATTTCATATACTCGAGGAAACTGAACACAGTTATATATGGGACCCGACTTAAGAATATTTGGGGGTGCTTAGGGAGCAGGCCAATGTCATCATGAAGCTGGGAGAGCAGTAGCCTTCATTTACCCTGAGTTTAGCAAGGCTTTTGATATGGTTTCCAAGCATCCAAGCTGGGAGCTATGGACTGCGGGTAGATTACAAAGTGTTTTAAAAAATGGCTGTACTGTTGATTCAAAGAGTAGTGGGGAGTGGGTCTGAAGTCTAACCAATAGGATACCTGGAGATACTCAAAACTTGACTGATACAGTGCTCAGCAACCTGATCTATATTTGAAGGTAGCCTTTTGTTGAAGCAGAGGGTTGGACTAGATGACCTCCCAAATCACTCTACGATTCTACATAGCCAAATTCCACTGAGCTAGAATTATGACCTTTTGGAAAAGGAGCATGTCTCCCCCTGATAATCAAATACATGCACAATCCTTGAGAAGCGTAAGACTTCTCCTAACATCCTCTGAATCTTCACCCATTGTAATACACAGGTGGAGTCAGCAGTATCTCCCAACATGATCTTGGCTGTTATGACAGATCAATGTAGTCCCTACATGTAATTTAACAACCTACAGTTTACATAGTTTTAATAGATGCGGAAAATACAACAGACAAGTAAGACACTCACTCTCCAGTTCAATAATTTCCATTCTGTTCCCTTCCGTATCATGGCCAACAAATTTCAAACCTTTCTCTTCAAAGCAATGAGCCAATTCTGGGTTCACCTGAAATATTGAAAGTAATAATAATTGCAGTTCTATTTATTTTTGGATTTAACAAACAGTAGTAGATAACTGTAATGTTTCTAGTATGCATATAAGAATGAAAAGAATTGAGAAAAGAGTTGGGAACCTTTTCTTTCTTGTTTGAACAACTGTGGTATAAATTTGTAAAAGTGAGCATGCTTATTTAATAAGACATGATTCAGTAATTTTAAAACTTACTACATAACATTAGAAAGATTAAAGCCAGGGTCCCTTCTGCTTGCTATCCTCCTGCTTCTGAGCAACTTGCTTTGTTTTTCAAAAGGCCCACTACGGTAGGCGTAAAGACTGACCTACTATTTGAACGCTGCATTTCAGTGGTTACGACACAAGCTGTGGTTCAGCTCCTCCTTGAAACCGAGGAGCTCTGCAGTGAGCTGTTTCATTTCCTTGGTGATGTTCTAACCACTCAGCTAATATTCAAACTCTGAGCACCTTTGCCACCATTCTCCTTCCAGCTTTTTAAGTAAACTTAACATTGTTTGAATCAGTTTGTAGCATGCACACATCTCAGACCCCTCTGGAGATACTGATGGAGTCAGGTCCCTTCTGAACTATCTGAGATAACTCTAGGAGTCCAGGTCTTGTCTGTCTCCTTGAATGATAGTATTTTGAATGTACACAGACACTTTTACTCAAATGTTCTCAAACCGAGTGTACCTATACAAGGGTCCTACAGAGTTGGATGGCAGGAAGGAAGTGATCTGAATTAGCCTCCAAGTTGTAGATGCCTGAAGTCCGCCTAGATTTAGAGTATGAAAGAATGTGCTTTACCTGAACATAATCTAAGCCTTTAAATAAGCCAAATTGGCCAAGAAGCAATGCATTTGAGGATTATAAGACTTCACCTTTCAAATACTTTACATGAAGTCAAGTCAGGTAATATCTGACATCACTCTCCAAGATCATTTTGCTAGGACACTTCACCATTTCTACCACAGAAACAGTACACTATATTATTCCCCTCTGTTGAACACTTACAAGAACACCTCTGCTACACTCTGTCTAGTTTCAGGCCCCTCAATACAAGAAAGAAATTGACAAAATGTTGCGAGTCCATAGGAAGTCCAACTAGGATGGTTAGAGGGGTGGACCACATGCAGCATAGGAGAAGAGACTGGATGAGCTGGATTTGTTCAGCCTGGAGAAGAGTAGGCAAAGGGTGGATCTCACTGCTGATTTCAACTATCTAATGGGACAGTATAAAGAAGACTAAGCCAGACTCTGCTCAGAGATGCACAGCACAAGACTGAGAGATAAAAGACAAATTGCCCAAGCAAATCCCCTATTAGATATAAGGAGGGAAAAGGGTTCACAATGATGTGGTTAAGCATTGGAACAGATTGTCAAAAGGTGTTGTGGAATCTCTTTAAGAAAGATTCAAAAATAGATGGGACAAAATCCTGAGCAGCCTAGTCTAATTTTGAAGCTGGCTCAGCTCCAAACAGGATGTTGGACCAGAAGATTTACAGAGATTCCTTTTGATCTAAATTATACTATCTAGCCACTACTAAATTTTGGCTTATGTTTATGTAAGAAATCTCCCATTGGCTTCAAGGAGAATCACACCTACCAAGAGAAACACAATTTGCTTAAGCTTTAACTTTTGAGCACAAAGTACTTTAGTAGTGCTTACCTCATATCGATGCCTGTGTCGCTCCTCTACAAACATTTCATCACCATAAAGTTTCCCTGAATATACAACAAAAAAGAAAGTAATGCTAATGTGTTGCTTTAATAGTTGTTACAACTATTTCTTGTAATTTAAACCTCAAAAAAAAAAAAATCCCATGTAAAACATAAAAGGACACTATCCATCTCACTCCAGCTTTCTGTTTTTCAGAGGGATAACTAGTGTCTTTTAATTTACTGTTACCCAAGTTTAATCAGGATTCATATAAACATTTCTTGACCAGAAATAGCTTAGGTAGACTAGAGTCTGAAGGCCATGCTTAAACTAGTTTAAATTCTAAAGCCCAAAATAAAATAAAAATGTTTGGGTGAACAAGCAACATCAAATCCCTTCAGGGTTTTACAACAGTTGTATGCAAAAGGTGCAGTGAAGGAAGCCTTTTAGTAGCATAGTTGTTTTAATAGATTATGCATGGCAGCTGGCATAATACCTCCAACGAGAAACAGAGAATATTGTTCTTCTCTGTTTTCCTGATCTCATTACCCAAATGACTCTTGCAGTCCTCTGAGCCTAATCTGGAACACTCTACAATGCAGAGCAACAAGGAGTAAGTTAGAGGTATGTAGTAAACCAGAATTTAATCATATCTCTCACTTAACATCACAGATCAAACTTTGCTCTCAATTTATCCTAGTGTCATTAGGATTACTATCTCACTTAGCAGTTGGTGCAAGAACTAGACTGCCAAGAAGATCTCCAAAAAAATTGTAGAGTGATAGTACTGCAATTTTACAAAAAGTGGTATATGTGTTAATTTTAAGGAACCACCTTTTCAAAACCATTATTTCCATTCAAGTTGAAAAGCATTAGGAACAGGAATCAGATTTCCTGAGCAAACTACCAGAGCTTTCTAAGAGTGTTTGATAAATATGGTCATCTAAACAACTCATAATACGGGTCAAGAGTTACAACCCTGTTAATTTTTATTAAGTTTTCCACAAAGTGTTTGGGCCACAGAACAACTTGTACATTGTGATATGCATATATCTATCACACCTAGGTAAAGTATCACCCACAGCAGCCAGATCACTAGCACAAGCATTCCCTAGAAAGGCAGATTTTTCATTAAATGGGCATATGTATTACATTTTGGTTTCCTGACGAAGTAAATGACATTTGTAGAAGCTCAGAAGGATCCATTCCATAAATTCAACATAACTAAATATAATAATACTTCAGATAAATGTCAAGGGCAGAGCAATATAAGAAATATGCCCATATTTATCGATGGACAAGAAACCACTTTTTACACATTTTCAGCTTCCCTTATATTATTACTGTATAATAGGCTGATGAATAGGAGACAAGTATTACTTTAATTTTAAAATACATATAGATCAAATGGAATCTTTTGTTCTATATTCTGGTTGCTTTTATTTTGCCCTTTGAAGCATCCTGTTAGAACAAATAATTTTCCTTTCCTACAACAAATAATTTGCTTTCCCAAAACAAGACTGTTTCCAGGGCTAGGCTAGGCATTAGGCAGTGCTGTATCAGAGACTGGAGTTAAGCAGGGCCTGGCTGTAATTCAGATACAAACTAGCAAACGCTATCAAGACAAGGTGAGGACTAAGGCAGCAAGGTCAGATGACGTTTAAGGCTGAGGCGTACTGGCAAATCTAGGGAATGACAAGCAATGTGTAGGTCTGGCAAGAGCATAATGAGTGGGAGTTTGGGTTAGTTCTACGAAAAAGCTTCAAGGGTAGAACAATAAGCCCTGGTTCACACGTCCTATCAACTCACAAAGAAAATAGGAAGAAAATGCTCTGATCTTCCCAAGAAAATAATGAAGTAAGCTACCATAAAATGCATTTCAGTTATCTCACCAGTTATCTCACTGTTTATTTAAAGTGTTGGACCCTAACTGACCTTTTCACTGGGACTTCCAGATGTCTCTCATTTCTTTCTTTACATTCCTATCCTGGATAAATGTATAAGGGGACAGAATCATGAGCTTGGGGAAGCTGTCACACAACTACTTGCTTGAGGTTGTAGTCCTTTAACAAAATGTGCTTTGGGTGCTTTGGCATTTTTGCTTTGCCATGTTACAGAGTTCCTATTCAAAAGGCAAGTCATAAGAGCAGAAATGTAACTTACTTAAAACAGAATTTTCTGTTTTGAAAACAGTCCTCCTCTTCCCCAGTCGCATTGTTCCACCCATATCTCCAGGATTGTGCTCTGGCATGTCAATAACCTGTAGAGAAAAATTGTTTAAACAGTTTCATCCAACAAAGAAAAAAAAAAAAAGAAGCAATTGTGTAAGAGGCTGCATAGATTTATAAATAGTAACATTATTTATTTGCCCTCCAAGCATTCCTAATTATGACTTCCTCTTTGTTTTTCCTAATGCTTTGTTCTCAGTATTGGGACTGCAATAGATTGAGGATATTAACTAACTGGAGTGAAACTTTTTCATTTAATGTTAAGATCAACAAAAGCAATTATTAATTCCTTAATTTAATTTCTGGAGTGGAAAAAACCTTTCTTTTAAAAAAGATACCAAAATGTTAGCAGTAGGATAATTCTGCCAAAAGCTGGTTTTGGTGCTATAAAAGTACATAGATTTTTAAAAACTGATAAATTCATAGATAAAAAAAATCCACAAAGTGATAAAGACACTATCTCTGAAAAAGCAAGTCCCTTAACCACGCAGTGACAGAGACTGAAAAATTATCCTGGGTAAATAGTCCTGTACACTGTGCCCTTTCTTACACTGTTCTTCATACACAATGTTCTTTCATATCCTCAGAGGCAGAAAGAGCTGCCTTACCAAGAGAGCGGAAGTCCTCTGTTTGGGAAGTGGGAGAAGAGGAGGGCACAGAGCAGCAGAGTGCAAAGAGGGCACTTGAAACAAGACTATAATCTAATGTTGTAAAAGCGGAATACTAGAAGAGGTGACTCCAACATGTGTGTGCTATTTCAGATCATATATGTAACTAATTTATCACAGGGAGAAAATGGAAAAACCTCCCCCCTCTAACTCACCTTTACTAAAGGGTTTCTCAGATTGCCTAAGAATCCACAAAATACTAAGTTGCCTTGTATGAAGAACACGCTATTTAACATGACATTTAAAGAAGAGGCTATACAAATACTGGTTTTGATGATTGAGGCAGGTGGGAATCCAGGATGGTGGGATTCAGGGGACGTGAGAAACAATGGCTTAGTGGAAGGAGTGCATTTAGTTTTGCTCAGTTTGAAAAATCCTGCTGGGTCTCACAATCATGTTTAGAGGAAGTCTGTCTCAGAGAGGTAAAACAGTTCAAAACTGTACAAAGAGATGAGCTGAAACTATGACCTACGTGCTTGTATTCACATATACACACTCTGTGAGGAGTATAATTGACAAAGAAAGGTTCTAAAAATACAAATATTCACACATATGGGTAATCTGGAATTGGATTTTTATTAACCTTAATTTGCCCTCTGGGAGTAATGAAAACAATTTCTGATGATACACTTCATAAAGTGAAGTTATTCAATTTAGAAGGGATGGTGGAAAGTGCTTAGCCTTTGGCCTTGTGCCAATGCATTTCAGCTGTGCAATTATCTCTGTATAACCTTATACCTTCAAAATGTTATTTATAAGCTATATACTCATTACCAAGTGTCATGAGCAGTTGTGATCAAACCAGTGGGATATTACAAATCCCCTAATTACCTCCCAAATCATGAAGGTGAGGATTATGCAATACATCCAGCTAAAAAAAAACAACCCACAAACTAAAAAAACAGTAAATCATTCATTAAATCTTTATTACTTCAAAAAAAGATGAGATTGTCTGCTTTTGGTTTATTTCCTTCCATTTACTTTCACTTCTTTTCTGGCCACAGAAAACCAGAAGACATCAGAAGTCGTTAAAATGTATACAGCAAACTGTGTGTATATGTCAGACACTCTGACCTTCGGAAATCAAACGTGTTCCAGGAGGTGTTATTTACTTGCCTACTCCCATACTACAGATAACCTTAAAGTTGTGCTCCTGACTTGTCAAATGGAGATGAAGTGCTAACAAGCAGCTATCAAGGACTTCAAGTATATGCTTCTCTTCCAATTACAAAAATTTCATTTAAGAGCTGTTTAACGAATATTTGCAGTTGACAAGTAAAACAATGAGGGATTTTTCTTGTTTGTTTGGGTTTTTTTTATGTTTGGAGGCTAAAGTCAAGATTAGATATTCCTTCATTCTCAAAAGTGTATCAAGTACCTAAGTACTGTCCCCTAGCCTCAGCTTTACATTTTTTTTCCTAAAAATTTGAGGCAGGATGTTTCGGTCAAACTTTGCTAACGGAATTACAGTAATAGTCAGGTATTTGGAGTCACCCCCCCTTCTCAGAAAAAAAACCCAGATTTCAGTATTTCATCTTTCACTATTCGCTGTGCTAAGATATTCTATCAAAACATTTCGAGCATAATGCCATAAATAGAACATAGCATGGGGATACCATGAGTGGGATGGTAACTTCGTGAATGCTCAGCTCTTAAACTCCTCAACTAAACCACTGGCTCCAAATGAAGTGGACCTGTCTATGCAGTCCACAGCAGATTTCACTAATTTGCTACGCTTAAAAGTGTTCTCCAGGAAGACTCAGAAACATCAGTTAGCAAATATATGGTCTCCTTCATTAAACAGAGCATATCAGTTCAAACAGGTTACAGCCGCACTCTCAGTTCTTCCTTCTTTCAGTAGGCAAAAAAACAATCACTGGATGCTCATGAGTCCCACTAAAGCTCTAGATAATGGCCCGGAATGAAGCTCTGTAGGCTTCTGCTGCCCTTTGTGTCAGAACTCGACTGCAAGCCCAACAAAAATTCCAGTGGAGAAATGGCCTCGCAGGGAAGATCCGGGCATTTTTCCTCAATCTTTGCCTTCTGAAAGGCCTGCTTCCTTGTCTCAACAGTTACATTAGTGTGGTCTGGGGCACGTATTCAGAAAGGATGTGACCCTTAAAACTTTCACTAATGTCTGCTAAGTCTTAATTGAGGTGTCTTTTAAGAAACACTGCATGATACAACTGTTCAATCTTATTTCTATCTGCAGCAGATTTTCTGCCAATATGACAGCTGTTACTGAGTTTCACCATCAAGCAGCTTAATGCGTGTTTGTGTTTTGTTATAGATATGTGCATTATAAACCAGCTCTCCATCTTCCCCAAAATTTTTAGGCTTAGGATAGTAAGAAAACAGACAAGGCTTCAAATATTAGTTTTTGTAGTCTGGCGAGGAAAGGAGCTACTTATGAAGCAATACCTCAGAGCTACTCTGACTCTGAATCTTCCTTTTTGATCTCCTCTCTGGCTCTGATCAACTTCTGCAACACAACTATCACACACAACCCTCAACGTTTATGTATTATATGAGTTTCTTTGCAACAAAGTCTATGCAAGAAGTTTTTGGAAGCAAAGTGACACTGCTGCCCTACAGCCCAAGGACAGTAATAAGTATCAGAAAAGCAACTCATATTATGGAAAATTTTGCCATATTTTACAGAATTTATTTGATCAGATAAAAGATGAACCTTCAAGTGGTGGTTATTTTGAGCAACTGTGCAACTGAATGTATTCTTCAAAGAGCTTATGCTTCCTGCCACAGAATAAATCAGCTCTTATTATGCATTAGCTTTTGCTCTCTTTGAAGAGCAGAGAACAGCACAGAACAACAGGCACCACAAGCAACAAAAAAAGCATCAGCAGAGATGGTAGAAGAGATAAGGCATTAATTAGGTCTTTCTTACCCAAATCTCTGGAAAACTGCTAACACTACAGGGGTTTTACAGAGATCATGTACTACCTGGCAGACAGCCAGGTAATACATGAAACAAATAATGAATCACTTTGACATAACACAATGCACATTCTAGATATAAAACAGTCTGATCAGTATTAATCACGCTACTGATGAACAGTAATTTTAACTACCCATGAACTGCAATCTTCCTTCAGAAATCTACTGCTTGGATCATTTCATTGTCATTTGGAAATATATAAAAGCTAATGAGAAAACCTCTGAAGCCCAGACAGTCAACACAGAGCAACCAAGGCCCTGAAAACCCAACACCTATCATTTTACTAATCACCCCAGGACTATTAAGTTTTGTCTTTGTTTTGCCTCACATCCTGCAATGCCATTCCGAGGAATACATTCACCTTGATTCCTTGGGGGGATCTATTTGGGTTTTGTTTGCCTGCCTGGGTTTTTTGGGTTTTTTTTGCAGGGGAGGGGATATGGGGATGGAGGGAAGAAGGAGACATTACTTGAACAACAACTTGGTAAGTCAGCTTTGGAAGCAGGTTTTTAGGTTTTTTGCTTTTTTACTCTGTCCTAGTCTGGTGAGCAAATGATTTGTCACTGCTGAAAGAAATTGCTATACATGTAAGAGCTGATCAAAGCACGAGGAGAAGCCCCAACCCTAAAGATTAATTGAACACTGAAAAGAGGCTGTAAGACACTCGGCACACAAGAGATGTGCAGAGGGAAAGCTGACAGGAGCAGGAAATACAGTGACAGATACTGATGAACATTAATCCCTGCTGAACGCAGCTGTGAAAAAACCCCAGCAACACAAACTGACAAGGACTCAACCCAAACTAGAGGAGCTCATTCTTTTATTGACTCTTGCATCATTCCTCTGCAGGATTAGTCAGTACTTGCTGGATTCGATTTGATCTGTTTCAATCACAAGTTCATCAATAAACAGACCCAGCCACCTACAAATGGGATGTTTATACTAACATTTTAGAAACAATAGTACAAACATTTTAAAGAAAAAACTGACAAACGCAACACTAAGAGTGGTACTGACAGCTTCCAACTTGGCAAGTAAACCAAAAAGACACTCTTTCCCCATTCATTCAAAACCAGGGATTTAACATTTTCAATTATGAAAGAAGGTGCAAGAATCACATATCTGCCAGAAATCCTCACTCCCTTGCTCCCCAAAGATATCCTAGTTCCAAGCTAACTCCATCATTGTCCACCAATCTAAAGCACTCAGCCCACTCGGATGGAAGTAGTTGCCATAAAGCCACTTGCAGATTTCAGACTACGCAGTGCTCCATTACTCTGACTGAAGAAATGTTTGTTTTCGAAAAGATGACCACTGTCATGTACAAGATCAAAGCAGAAATCATCAATAGCTGATTCATGCAGCTACACAGTGATATGAGTAACCAGCTTGAAAAATCCCATCCTCTCCTCTCTTCGCTAAACTATAGAACAGTATCCAAATATTCCAACAAATATCAGCTTAAATTTCTTAAACTCTTAAAATCCCATAGCATGTTACTGTTAACCATTTTCCAGTTCAGGCAATCCTTTTTCCAGAGATCTGTTGTTTCCTATTTTAGAATTAAGTAATTGCCCTAGAGCATTTATACAATTAAAGCCTAAAAACTCCCTAAGAAAGATTCTGCCTGAATAAGCAGAAATTCTGATACAGAATGTTTTGTAACATTTTCTTCAGAAAAAGTCATAAAGGGTGTAACTCCTTTTTCAAACACTGCTTACTCACTAATAAGCAGAGTGCAGTGAACTGAGAAAGTTAATGGAGACGTTCATATGCAAAACCCATATAGATATTGCTTAACAGCATTTTAAAACTCATTCTAGTTATTCCAACCACATGTCCCAGAGTCAGCTTAAAGACTTAATCAAGCAGAAATGTTTGGACCGTTAGTGTTAGCGAAAGGAACAGGGTCAGACAGTGCTGGCTGTAGAAATACGCTGGGCTGCCAGTCATGCCATGCCAGGCAGTGCAGGATTTGCCACAGACTTGAATAACTCAAAGAAAGGGGGAAAGTGTTCTTACGCTTTGGATCGGTCCAGCTCACATTACAATTAATGACAAAATACTCACTAATTTAATTTCAGAAAGATCAGCATGTCTGTAGCTAGGAGAAATCCTTCCCTTCCTACTGCATACATCTATTTAAAAAATCAGAACTCTGTCACTGCCTTTGAGGGGGACTTCTCCAACTCAAATTGCTAGTATGTGAAATGTTACCCTTACCAAATTCACTTAAATCCACATAAGATACATCAGAAGGAGGAAGGCATGAAGCAAGTCTGTGTTTCTGAGCATTCTAAAGCAGAGGAAAGAACCTACAGAGGGAGACAGAGCTTGATCTTCTCTTCATCAAACATCCCAGCCACAAAGATGAGATGGGGATAATCAAACACAGCCCAAGACTGTTTGAACAGTAGTATGCGCGATGGTCTCTGACTCAGAGAATTATTATATCCTACAGGCAATTGCCATGAAGACTCGGCCACAGAGAAGCCCTGCTAGCTAAGCTATGCAAAGTAGCCAAGGAGACGTGAGATCGTCCTTAGTAGAGACAAAGCACAGCACGTTTTACCCTTAAAACTGTCCACAGTGTTCTCTACTTCCACCACCCTGAGTTATCACACGTGAGTGAGCACCCATTCCGCTTATTTCTCATTCATTAACAAGGTAGCATTAGTTAGGATCACTTCATTATCAGTTATCTCTGCCTTCAGCAAGCAAGGCAGAAAAAAAATTTGCTTACTTCAAGGAAAGTAAGCAGGAAAATTGCTTACTTCAAGTGCTTACAGCTCCAGACCTTCACTGAGAAGAATTTCTGGTATCAGCTTCCAGGCAACGCTCAGTATCATGACTCACACTATCCTAGTATTTCAGGAAGAAATTACGTTCATTTGCCATAAAAATCAATATCCTCATCGGGAACATGAGGAGAACTAGCAACTGTTTTCCATTCTATTTCCCTAATGTAATAAGACCACTTCCAGACTTGCAAGCAAGACTGCCTGGATTCCAACCACTGATTCTTCTCACAGAACAGTGTCACCAATCATCCTGATATCCTGTCCATCTTCCAGATCTGCCCAGTGGTGATTTGGTACTTGATGATCAGAGACGCAGAAACTGACTCATTTCTTTTAGAAAGGAAGTGAGTGGGCAGCATGTAGAAAATTATAGATTGACCTATTTTAATTTTTATTCTAGTTGGAAGGTACTTTTGTTGTGGTATAAAACCTTCCAGCTAACTTCAGAGCTGAGAAGAAATCTCTACAAAGGTCCTGGATCAGTTGAAAGAACTCTTTTGAGTAATAGATCTCAAATGCTAATCAGAACCGCAAGCCATGGCCACTTGTTTCTAATTATTTTTTGTAAGACACTCTCCTTTTTCAGGCCTGCCAAGACAGGTGCAGAGGCATGTTTGACACAAATTTGTTGACATTGTGTGTATACGTGCTAAAATATACCAGTTGTTGCAATGGAAATAAAAGACATCTTTTATTTACTGGAGATGGAAAAGCATCTTATCGAAAGGATAGCTATTGGAATAGAAAAAAGTAAGGTAATGGTACAATACTGTTCTTTGATATTGAAAAAGAGACTGGAAGTTTTCAAGAGCTCTACTCCCAGAAGAAAGTAAGACATGCAAATGCTATCTAGAGCTTGAAATCCATGTCAGTTATAAGAATACAAATCTGAACATCTTTTCTTTTTTTGTCGTTTAACTTCTGTTTTAAGGGAAATGGCTTTATTCTGTCTGTGATCCAGCCTGATAAATCATTTTTATGTACTCTGACAACATATGCTTGACTGATTAATGACTTCATGCATGCAGTTTAAGATGACTGCACCAACTAGCTTTTGTTACTGTACGTAAGATTAATATACATTTGATTAATATATTAAAATAACTTCAATATTAAATTGAATTTTTAAACTGAAGGGGAGAAAAAAAGATACTATCACATTGCTTGATATTGCTACATGAAAATGACTTATTTTGAATGTGGAGTAAATGAATGAAACAGAAATAAAAAAGGATTCTAGCTCCATAAGGATTTCTGTGCTACAGACATGGTAGGAAGCAGCCCGTTACCACTCTTCCCACAATTAGGATACCATGCTTCATATCATTCCCAAAGAGTAGTGGCAGACCATGAGCTTTAATGCTTGATTGATGACCTTTTGAAACAGACACCAGAATTTCAAACATGACACTTCTACAACAAAAAGAGAATCCTCTACTAGCTGAACTAAATCTCTGATAGGGAGCATTTTATAAAAATCAGTTGAATAGAAGGAAAAAAGAATACACTTACTCAGAAAAAAAAATCCCTAATGTTTAACTCATAACTTCTAAGAACAAAAAAAAACACAATACAATCCAAGATCCCAAGTAAAGGCAAAGTAGTGAGAAAATATCTTGAAATGCTTTAAAGACACTGCTGAGCAAACCTGTTAAACTTCTGCAAGGTTTTTTGCAGGTTGTGTATCTTTGCAAAAAAATCCCACTAAAGTTGTAGACAACAGCAAACAATTTGTGAAAGTAAATGTTACTCTACTCCTTGTGCCAAAATCCTGTGCCAATCTAATTCGTTTAACAAGCAGCTCAGCTGAGTCCACCCTGCAAAACCACACAAAACAACCAGCTCATGCCAACCACTGTAACCTTTAATTGAAGCAATTTGTTCTGATGAGCAAGTCTATTTTCTTTTCAACTCTGCTTTTACATTTAAGCTGTAAATTTATAGAAATGAAGATAGATATAGATAATGAAGAAGTGTAGATAAGGAAAGCTATAGTCCTCATACTCATTTATGGTGTAGTCATGCTTCTTCCTACCTTCCACCTCCTTTTCTTTGTTTTCGTTTTTGCATTTTGAAATGGCATCTCACAAAGGATCACAACCAGGAATAACAAACACTGCCAGCTGAAGTAACTGTTTTTGGAAGGCAAGCAGGATCACCTTTAACGTTTAAACAGATATTCATATCTACTATGCAGGTATCTTGTAATATTTTACATGTGGTTTTGTATTGCACTCCTTCCCTCTTCCCCTTTGGAAGCTTCTGTTTCGGTTTAACTCCTGTTTAGATGTCATGCCAGTTCCCTCATCTCTATCATCCAGTAACATTCTGTTCCCTGTAACAAAAGCATACAAAATAAAAGGACCTATAGAACTGAAGTTGGCCACCACATTACTTAGTGGTCCTCACACTTAATTTACTAATTTGAGACATTCTATTAGTGATAATCTTATGGACTAAATGCATAACAGACATACTATAACAGGGAATTTCTAGGCAGAAAGCCTCTGGCACAAACACTGGAATTTTAACTACTACTACTTGTCTTCCATGGCATGCCCGAGAGAATAAAAGTACCTTGCCCTATCAAGTCTCTCATGCCTGTAATTTGGTCTAAATTACAGAGAACAATCTGAATGCTGGATATCTCATTAGTCATAAAGAATGGACATTTAATCCTTTGGAAAGCTCTCCAGCAAAGAGTTACGGGATTTTCTGTGCCCCACGGAGTGATAGCAGTAGTGGAGATTACTTTCATGAGCCGCTATCCTCTCTCCCACACACACATCATAGTATTTCTCATTCCAGCTGGAAAACCATAAGAACTAAAGCAAGTGCTGTATATCATATAGTGGTAATCAAGGCACTGACTTTTAATTCTAGGATTTCCTAAGAATACTGTAAACTACATAAGAACAAAAAAAGGAAGACAGCATAGGTAGGTAATTATGACGATACAACTTTAACTAGTGAGATTATCTTGCAAAACAGTACCTTGGCACTTTCACTACTGTCTATCCAACAACAGTACATATCTCACAAGCTTCAGAAAACCAAAAGAAATTATATATATTAATATCACAGCAGAGATCAATTATCTTAATTACCTCTGCCAGCCATTTCAGGGATGCTTTGTACAAGCTGTACATTACATTTAATAGTTTCCTGCTTCCACGCAGAAAATTTCAGCTGGCCAAACAATATCTTGCCTGGAAGAATCTTAATTCTGGTAGAAGATTTATGACATACAATCCAAATCCTTTTTATTTCAAGCAGAAGCTACGACGTCTTCCTTCTGAGCAGGATCCCTCCTGTCTCGCTTTGTCTGTTCTGCCTCCTCCAAATATCTGATAAACATCACTGTCCAGATCTTAATTTAATTCTGCACTCCTTGTGATCCTCCCCCTAGCACATTAACTCTATCCCCTTCAACATCAAATGACAAGAAATCTTTGGAATTTGCTTTCCTAAGTTGTCTTTATACAGGTATTAGTGGTCAAGTTCAAACTCCATTTAAAAAGACAAGTGGCTTGACCAGTTGCATCCATGCCACCTACATTGGTAGAGCTCAAATGTTAATCACTTCCTCGCCCAACAAGGCACCAGCGAGCACCACTAGGATGCCTGGATTCAACTACGAGGTCCAGAGTTAACATGACAGTACAGATATACCTGTGCAGCTCTTGTTTGCTAACAGATCATAAAACCAGAACTGCAAATCTACATATTCATTTTTAGACATGAATATGGTACATACTTTTAAAATATAATCAGATAGGAGGAGATACGCACAAGGAAGTAAGAAGAGAAGCGGAGAGGATGTGTGCATACATGTGGAGAACCATTAGCAAAAAGACCAGAAAGAAGGAGAAATGGATCTTCAGATTATTTCTCATTTAGTAACAAGATGGCGAAAGCCTACAAGAAATATTTTACCAATATTGTTTCTAAGAAAGTAACATCTACAGAATAATGTCATCTTTACACTAGCACAAATCAAGTAGGCATTTAATGAATGTGACATCAGATGAACACACCCAGCATAATTCAGACATCCTCTGTGAAAAGTGTGGGTGGCCCGGTACAGACCAATTCAACAGATAATGCAGTCATCCACTCAAATGCTACAGGTGTTTACCAAGCAACCAGCAAAAGATATTGCCACACAGCAAAAGTTCTAGGCCGTGTCACCAACTGGCACAGTATCACACACAGCACGCAGCGAGCACAGCAGCTAGCTCTCATCCAAAGCAACACAGAACTGCTACAACCTCACAAAGGCAAAGTAATCAGCTATTTAATGGTGCCCATACAAAACTCATTTTTATCCTTCACCTGCACCTCTAATATTTTGTGTCCCCAATGGCAGAATTAAGAGTCAGAGAGTACGAGAAACAATTTTTAGCTAGAAAGCCCAGGCCTGCAGTGAATCACCGTCCAACCCAGTTCTGCAAATGCAGTTCTGTTGTTCAGTGCGTAACTGCACAGTACGGAATATCGTATCAGCATATACAAGTCAAGGATGGGAGGCAAATAAATATAGAATTAAGAAAACAGAAAATCTCATTTAATAAAAAAATCTTCCTTTTGGGGGAACCTTTGTATTATTCTTCTACCTTGCTTCCAACAGATAATTTGCTAGTGGGGTACTCTTTAAAAATAAAACTTTGGCTAACAGTTTTTCTTTATTTTTAATTAAAATTACACTGTTCAGAACACAATGAACAGACCACTCATATGTCATTAAAAGCACCCTCCAATACAACTGTGCAACTGATCTCAATTCCTCAGGTTTTTCTTGCCCATGCACTCTTAGGTGCAAGTCCAATTCCAGTTCTCACTCCTGAATGTCTACAAGGCTGTTACGAAAAGGGTGGAAGTCCTCAGCTGCTGTGCAGACCTGCAGGTATCAAGCCACTTTACAAAGGCAAGTGTGTTTCATTACCTCCACTTGGTATGAGAAAAATAAGGCAGATTAAGCACTTTGTTTAACCTAGCAGAACCAGGACTTCTCTGACACCTAATCTTGTTCCTACATTTTAGAAACAAGGCAACTAACGATATAGAAATTCACACATTCCCAGGTGAGCTTCTAACAAGGCCGGTGTCTTAATGTCACTTGGTCAGTTATCTAGGTAGGAGAAACTTCCATGGAAATGGCATTCATAATATTGAACATATTTCATGTAGTTTTCCACACATGAGCTGCAGTATACAGGTAATCTATTTCATGTTTCCTAACTTTTTTTCCTTTTTTTCATACACAGTTTCTGAAAGCTTGTTTGCGTAGGTGGTTTTTTGGGGCCAGGGGTGTGGAGAAGGTGCTTTGGAGGCATTACATTCAGCAAAGTACTTACGGTATTAAGGGATCTGGACAACCCCCTTCCACATTTACTTTATTTTGTTGATCAGTATTGCATTTTTAACTTGCCAAACAGGACCACTGTGAGGAACTAGTTTACCAGAGCGCTCCCAAGTTAGTCCCCGTGTGTGGGAGTCACCTCACATAACTTTGTCCGCATAACTTTCAAGTACATCATTTAAGGGACCCACCTGAGTGCTTCTCTCTATAGAGAGTGGAACACCTCCAGAGGCCAATAGATTCCAGCTGAAGAATCACACCAAAACGTGTGGCAGCCTGAAATCCTCATCTAAGCCATAAGGCAGGCAGTGCTGTTCTGCCCGAACATGTACAACCTGCTTGCACAAGAGCGTTTTGTGAATGGCCCTTCCACATCCATAATTCATCAACACTAGACATACCTCCCCTGGAGCATCCATAGTTCATACTGAAGTGACACACTATTCAAATACATTGCAGCATTACCAAGACAGACGTGGGCATACAGCCCTCTGTAAAATAAATGTTCTCTGGTTGTTAAATCAGACACTGACAGATACCCACCTATGTCCACTTCATCCAGAAAATTGTTTTGTACTTAGCATAAATTTCCCTATTTGATTTACAATTAGTTGTACATAATTCCTTATGTAAGTACTGGAAAGGTCAAAGACTTCCTGAAAACATAACCTGCAATTCTATTTAGAAAAATCCTTCTTATGATGAAAACCTTAAGAAAGGAGAAAAGTGGGAGGTTATTAACAGCAAGAAGGCATCTTTCAAAAAACTAAATCTATGTCCAAATGAAGATAAACACACACAAATATTTTTAAGTTGAATATATAAATACCAAATCATTAGTCCATCCTAAAATATTTGAGAAGCAACTTTTAAAAGGCATCAGTAACTAAATTATTTTTAATTCATTTTCATTTAAGGTGAAAAATCTGTTATTCTAGAGTTATTCTATTATCAGGATTAAAAAAATAAAATAAAACTCATACTCAAAGAAGCTATCACCATGGCATTAAAAAATGAGTATTTTGCTTGTGTACACTGTCAAGGAGTTTGAAAGACATTCCCAAGATACAAACCTTCATGGTAGACTGATGTGCCCATCTCAAATTGAAGTGTTAAAAGAAGTGATTACAAAACAAACAGATGAAACAGACAGTAAAAAAAACCCAACACTGGAAACGGATGGTACTCACTCAATTTTGAAGCAACTGAAGGGTGAAATAGCTAATCTAGTAACTGTGGTGAATAACCTCTCATCAACCTTGTCATGCAAAAAGACTCCGAAGTCGCGAATGCTTTAGAGGAGATACAGAGCAGATACAGTCTGAAACACCTGATGTTTGTGCCATGCAACTTGAAGAATCTTTAACAAAAATATAGAAGTAGGGGGCACCTGGGCAGCTTTAACAGGTTGGGACATTGCCAACAAAGATTTTGTAAAGGGAGGTTGTCTGTCTGCCACCTAGCTATTGAAGTTTTCCAGAGGAAAAGTACATGGATGAGGGAGATCTGGTTGATAATCGAAGTCGACTTTGATTTCTAACAGATGTTAGAAAGGCATACAAAGCATGTCATCAGACTCATAAAAAACTAAGCAGCTATGGGATTAACACACACAAAATACCATTAAAAGATAAAAGTACAGGAGCAGAATAAAACGTAGTTTTTCACAGTGGAGGAAATCCACTAGCAGAGTTGAACAAGGCTCTAGGAATAGTACATTCAACTTATTTGATAAAAAGAAAAAAGAACGAACAGTAAGTGACAGCCTGCTGATGACACCTAATTTACTGAAGGCAATAAAGATGATGGCTTACTACAGAGAATCATGAAAGGACCTTCTGAAACTTAGTGATTAAAGATTAAAATGTCAGTTGAAATTCAGTAGAATAAAATATAAATCCATGCACAGGGGATAAAACAAGCTTAATTTCGCATCACAGTTACAGGCTTTGAGCGCATCACAGTCCCTTGGGAACAGGACCTTAAGACTACAATAGCCAGTTCTATGAAGATGTCAGTTCAACACTCAGTAACAGTCAAAAGCTATTCAACATTATTAGCAATTACAAAAGGAAGAAAGACCACAATAGAGGAGATCATTGTAACATTTCTTATGCCTGTGCTGGCCACAGTTTATACTGTGCGGTTTAGATCTTCCAATCTTCTCTGGCTTGAAAACATCTGAGCTATTTAAGTTGTAGGAAACAAGAAAATATTCTGGAGAAGCATCACAGTACACCTGCTCTACTATATGTTTCCACAGATAATTACTCATAAATGATAACAAGAGACAAGTGTTGTACAAACAGGCCTCTGATCTAGATGGCGCTGTGGTCTGACACAGTGGGCTTTTCTTAAGTAAAGGTGATACCATAAAATGCACTGGAGAACACCAAACACATTTCGTGCCTGTGATATAACCATAAGTGTGCTTAGTTCACAAATATATTTCACCAGTTCAATCTGGGTTCTAAGAGGAAAGCAGGGCTCTTTCCTTTTAATTCGTTATCTCAAATAAAGGTCCTCCCAGTGCTACTTGTCATGCAAACTTCACGTTTTGCTGAGTTTGCAAGGACATGGTGGGTGAAGAAGAAATTAAATAAATTCACTGAAGGAAGACTTTTTAGAAACTTTTTCAGTTGTTTGCTGAAGTACTGGCTCTCTAATGCCCCCAAGAAGACAGAGACAACTACATGTGTCTTGTTACTTAAAATCCAGCTCAGAAAACACAGGCAAAAAGCAGTTAAGTTGGGTGAAAAAGTGCTAATATAAATATATTCACCACATAATGGTGCTCATGGTATTGAATTTCAAAACCAGTAATTTATTTGGTGTTACAGAATTCATATAATTTCTGTATACCATCACTTACAATTCCACATTCACAGTGAAACAGCAAGACAACACAAACCTTGCAAGAAGCCTAATTATCTCTACTTAAAATGGATTATTTTCAGGAAGGTCAGAGTATTTTTTTGCCGTAAGACAGAAAAGTTTTGCACAAAGTCAAGCTGTGCAAGAAAGCAATGGTTGCTGATCTGTGTTCTTTGCAGGCACAGCATGTCTGCTGTGATTTGTCAAAGCGTTTTTTTCAGTTTACAGATTGAGCAATACTGAGGCTTTGGTATTTTTGCCAGGTTCTTGGGCAACTGTTGGGTTCCCTTCTCATCAGTGAAGACCAATGTTAACAGATTCACGGCAAGTTACATCTCTGATCCCTATGCAGGCTCTCTGTAATTAGCCAGGCCAAATTATAATCCCAATGGAAGCCACAGCTAATTAAATTATATTATCTTTTAGCCGCAATGTAATAATCACTAAGTGGTTTTATCCACATATTTTCATTATTTTCAAATCAATATTTCCAGATTCTTCATAGCTAGATATTAGGGCTTTTTAATCCTAGGGTGTGATGGACAACAGAAGGTGAGTGTGCAGAGGTGTTGGGAAAAATCTACTTTAGTAACCTCTCAGAGGAAAACCAATGTTTCTCCTTTTTTGATGTTTTGCTAGTTCTGACACACAAAGCCACAGCATGCACAGGGATCTTGGGCTTACACAGGTCTGTTCTAAACTGATGCTAGCCTTAAGGCCGAGCTCCACATGGCACCTGGTGCACACCCTTACAAGCTAAAGACACTTAGAAGTTTCTTATAAAATCGTCTCCACTCTTGATTCTGAATCCTGATGTAATTTGTTACAGCTTAGCCATGAACTTCTGTGTATTACAGGAAAGAAAGGAAAGCAAAAAGCAAAACCTTTCTGTCTTGAAGGCAAGGCTAGTTACTAATCTTAAATAAATGAAACCAGCTCTAAGGTTGAATCTTCAATTCAACTTAATTGATAGTCAGGTTCCTCACAAGCACAATTGAGAAATGAGTTATGATTGAGCGTGATAAATTGTTAATTTCAGTTCATAACCAAATGCAAATCTACTGCTTTGAAGTTCTGTTTTACAGTTCTTTATGAATTCCTCATTTGATCCATTTGTGTAAACTGAGAACTTCCACACTGCTATTGCTGTTACTTATTGAATTTATTATAATTTGGCTTTGATTTAGCAATCACATTAGGTAATTAGCAAATCTAACGCTAAGCTAGGTACACATGCACTATTCCTTCTTGACTACAGTTTTTGTTAAGTAGCAATAGCTTCATTTCTTTCAATAGGCCATAATCACATGTAACATATTTAGACAACTTATTGCTCTATACCATTAGTTAGACAAGGGCCACTCTTCTCATAAACCTGATTAGTTCCCTCTGAATTAATCTTTGCGTTTCCCTCATGTCCCAGGGTAACTCTTGACTTGGTCAAAAGAGGAGGCAGGGGGAGATTTCTGTTAATTTGCTTCCACTGTCCCAAATTCACATATCAGAGAGAACTGAAACAGTTATTCATGGTAATTTACTTAAACATTTTGACAGTTTTCCTTTGGAAAGAATTTTGCAAATATCTATCATATCTACAAATCAACATATCAAAGTGTTAACAGATGAGGGATTTGTATGCCAAAGGTAAAGCCATTACTTTGTAAGATCATTTTTGTTATGTTTCACATAGGTAATGAAATGTATCCCAGAATGCCACTAATGATCTGATTTTACACGGCATGGCATACTTGTAGACTTCTGATTGAGAGCTAGCAACTACTGGAGCTCAACCAGTGCATATAAACACCTCTTTCTCTGAATGTAAGAGAGAGCTCCAAGGTTCTCACCACTATGCTACTTCTCCTCCTCTGCATTTTGCGCTGCTGAGTCTGACAAGGCCAGCAAGGCTGATCTAGTTGTTCTTAGAGTGCTGAAGGTAAAGAAATTGAACAGAGAGATTCAGAGGTTGAGACCAAAGAAGCCTTGTAAAATTACCTGCATTTCTTTCCCCCTAAGAGCACCTCTCATGGTTACTGCTGTGTTCCCCAAACTTACCTGTTCCTGGAGGAAAGCAGGTGGGCATTTCCTAGCACAAGCACCTTTACTTAGTATTGTGTGTGGCACTGTCTCAGTAATACCCTTCTACTTCAGCAGCAAAGCCGGCACAGCTGCAGCAGGGTCACAATGACCTAAAGGGTCACTGCAGCACAATTCTGATAGAAGACCTCAATGCCCGATTTCTAGGGGCTTGAGCATTGTTACTGTGCTGGGGGCCCACTGTCTCTACACAGCGTACAAAGACATCCACACAAGAGCACATGCCGATCCACGGGGTCAAAAATTCAGAATACTTATTCTCCCAGCTCCTGTTGTTTAATGTAAAAGGCAAATTTGTTTTAGACAAAGAAGCCAGAACCCAGGTTTCCCAGCCTTCCCCACATGCCCACAAAGAGAATCAAGAGTATGCTATCACACCACCATACCATCTCAAGCTGTAGGCTTGCTTAAAAAGAAAGTGCCACTAACTCATATCAGGCCCCTTTCTATCAAATCATATTACATAAATTGTGAGAATATGTAATGGATTAGGCCCTTCCAAGATCGAGACAACCAGATGTGTCATTTCTGACTCAGAAGTAGGGTTATTACATTGACATACAGTAGTACTGGACTTGCCTGAAAACAGGTTATAGGTATTTCCAGGCAAGAAGAAAGCTGGGCAAAGGAACTTCTTACTAGTATTTTCACACTTTGGGATTTAGGTATCTCAGTGCCAAGTAATTCCTACATTATGTGCCCATGTGGTTTATTAGGTGCACCTCTAGACCTCTAGTCCATCAGCTTTGCATTAAGAGCAACAACAATGCTTTGAAAGAAAATTACAGAACTTGATTCTATCTCTCCTCATTGATTTCATTTTCAGAATGAAGAAGGCTTCTTAGATACAGCTGGGTATCTACATCTAGAGAGTCCAGGCATCTCCAAGGTCAGAGGACAGCTGAGAGAAGACTTGATCTCATCAGGAAAATAACAAACTTGCTAGTGCCCCCTGCACAGCATTACCTTACTTATACTTTTTGCCTTACCTGAAACATTTTTGTCACTCCTCTGTAAATGTGTATGTGCCTTGCCGGAATGGAGATTTATGCATTTTTAAGCACTATTAAGAATGCCAGAAAAGAAATCTGAGTTTAGGAACAAACAAAAAGTTTTAGGGTTTTAGGAATTATGCTAACTGTAAATTTCAACTGTAGCAGTAACAACCTTATTGTACTGCTGCATGAGCCAACATTCAGAAAGTGGAAGGATAAAACCCCTTCCTGAGATACGTTCTCCCTCAAAACTGTCTCATGTAACATAGAATATCTATATCACAGGGAGTTTCAGTGATATAATAGTTTGACTGCCAGATGTCTTCATACGACAGCAAAAGCTGACACATATAGCTACAATGAATAACACAACACCAATTTAAAGCTGACTACAAACAACACATCATATGAAATCATTCATCCCTGTAGCAGCCGCACCCAGTCCTGTTTAAGGAGACACCTTCAATGTCTCATTAGGTGTATGTCATAGTATAACAAGGGAGGGCCTGGAAGAAACTCTTGTCAGGATAACCCATATAGTTCAAGTTTAATTTGTGAGATGAGACAACCCTTTTACACATCACCACTGCAGGTTTTACAAACAATGGCAATTTTAACATAAGGAATGCATCACCTGTGACACACAAAGGATTTTACAACCCATCCCCAACTCCCATCTAACAGTTCCATACCTCAAAGCAACGCCAGGTTCTCTACAGTGGCAGTAGTGCAGTTTGCTGAACTTCTCACCCATAATTATTTGATCTTTTTCAGAAAATTTGTTAACTGGATATTCCTTCTCTCTCAACCTGTCCTTTGTCTCCTGCTAGCCTGACAATAAGAACCCATGGCAATGGCAACATCGAAAAGTTGTATCACAACTCCCCTATTTGCACTAGAGTTAGTTCCTGGATCTGCCAACATACACCTTGAAAAAGGTCCCGTGTAGTAGACTGACTATCAGGATCCCAACTTTAAAGCCTTTTCCTTTTTGCAGGTGGTGCAAGAATGTCTGAAGATGACTGCAGTCGCAAGACTGATTCTCTGCAGAACTCACCAAAGCCCTTATAGTCAAAATGAACACACATCGTGGTAGCAGCAGGCGTCTGCATCTCCACGGCTTTCCTTTTATTATTTGCAAATTATCTACAGTACAAGCATCTAAAAAATATTATTCCTACCGATCTATTATTGTACATATTCTATATCTAACTTCAGATGCAGCATACAGATTGGTATTTTAAAACAGGCATAGACACATATACATTCTTTATACTAGCATTGATTCTATACAAATACTGCTCTGCTACTTTACTTAATAAAAAATCAAAATTGACACCTGTGCAAGATTTCTTTGCAAATCAGATAAGAAATCGTATGTTCCACAGAGTTCCTAATCCAGCCCAACTTATTTTATTGTCCCATCATCCTTCTCCACTTCCACTCCAGAAAGTTACCAAAGTTAACAAGGGCTTTGATCCAGTGAGTGATGTCTGGAAGCTAGAGATGATGCACAAGCAGTACAAAAGTAGAAATAAGTGAATACGAAGCACAAAACCACCTCCTGCTCTTTCTTTCCAAATGCACGACATCCACAAATATATGTTCTCAATTACAGCCAATTTCACCTTGACAGTAGACATTTCTGTACTGCAGTCAGGCTGTAACATAAGCCTCACAGAGGTTCCTCAACTAGCTTTGAAGTAGTTGGGCTCACACACAACTAACAGTGATGCTGCTAAAATAAAATACACCGAAGAAACTGGAAAAATACTGGAGGGTTAGGGCGTTAACCTATCAGCAAAGGATTAAACAGGATGACCGAGATAGTTGTTGCCCTCAGGTGACAGCCCCACCCCTGTTGAAGGTGTCTTGTGCCTTCCAACGATGCCAGTGAATGGCATAGAAATCTACTTGTAGACCAACCCAATTTATAGTCCAGCACGTTAAGGTAAACAAGGAGCACGGATTCATATACCATTCAGCCATCAGTGATGGCAGGAAAGATGTGACAAGGCCAAAAGAGATAGCGCCTGAGCTACCATCCCACTTAATCCATCATTAAACATGCATGAAGACCATGTGACCATGAGGCCATAGGTTTCACCACTCCTACCACTAGCAGTGGTGCCCAAACTTTAGTCATCCCTGCAGCTTGTATTCTCTTACTCTCCAATGTGATTGGAATTGCTTGCTTCAAATATGCCAGCAAACTAGTTTACTAGGGCAATACTCAGCAACAGCCAATTTTGAGTGAATGTTGAATCTGCAGACACCATCACTGAAAGAAAATGACACACAATCATTCCAGGGACATGTGTGTGAGATGCATCCCTAAACAGACTTACAACACATCATCAACTTAGTTCTTCTTTTGCTAATGGCTTTGTATCTAGCTACAATAAAAACGTCAATTCCAAAAGGATATGGCATTTACTAACATGATTTCTCTAGCCCAGGGCAAACCCAATTGAATTATGTCATAAACTGCAGGAACAATATATATTCATACATCCAAGAAAGAGCAGCAAAACACTGTAAACCAAATCTGGACTGCTGCTTCTACACTGGGAGACAGCTTGCACTGACATCAAAGCTTGATACCAAGTGCTGTTCTTGGCAAAAGTAATATATTATCTTCCCCTACTCTTGTTCAAATTCTTGGTCAGTGACCAGAATTCCTTACCCCTGGATATCATTCTGCTGTTGCTGGGTTGTGCTGGATAAACTGTACCTATTTCAGAATAGCACTGACATCCTGCAAAGGGGTCTTCTGGCAAAGACAGTGTACTGGGGCCTGTCAGACTGAGTTCTGCTGCTGATTACGATACAGAGTTAACAGATACCACACAAATTATTGGAGGAGGGCACTGTGGTCTAAATGAGAGAGAAGAGGAAGGGAGCTGGGAGACCAAACTACAAACCCCAACTCTGACGCTCTCTTTACTCTTCTCACTCTGATAATGTTTTATAGATTACAGTGCCTTGTGAATAAAGCTAAACTGAAGAGACCCCAGATTTGGCATGCAACTCTTGAGCAGGTCACCTAAATTTCCAGACATTGGTCTCTTACTTCCATGAGATGTTTCACTAAAACTGGTTATGCTATTTTGCAATTAGATGGTGTTCTTTAATGAACCCTTAACAAATTAACAAGGCTAATGTGCCGAATTCCTTGAGTTGTGATCTCTTGAAATACAGTTCTTCCATACTATTAAGCATCTTACTACTACCTCTTCAAGACAGGGAGGGGCCGTTGGTACAAGTAAAGACAAGTCATTTGAATATTTAAAAAAAGTATTTTTTTTTTAAGTATTATTCTGCAAATACTGTAATGTCAATAATACAAATCAGGTACACCAGCTTTCTGACACTACTTCCAAAAGGCATAAAGCAGTAAGTGTGGCGAGGCTGCCACAGGCAGGAGCTGTAGGCAAGCAGCCTTATCAGGAAGCAGCAGACTTAGAAGATCACCTGGTCATGCACTACTAATAAAATTTCATCATCTACCAAAGGTGGAAAACAAGATGGAAGGAGAAAGATGTTTGTTTTGCATTTTGTTTGCAGAAAGAATAGGAAGACAAAAGGACTTACAAGTATCTTACTGTCACGAACAATGATGGAGTTCACGCCTCAGTTTGGTGTATGGGACTTGCCCTAGCCCATACAATGCACTCTAGACCAGGACTCCCAGACTGGCTTGCACTGCTACCACCATCTACTGTAGCAGCAGTAGAGGTTCTGCTAGTGATGACAGCAGCAGCTCCTGACTTTCTGTTGAGCCAAAAAGCAAATACGGGAAAAATGCATTTACAGCTTCATCCCTCAGTTGGATTGGACAAAGATTGGGGATGCCTGGTCCCAGTTCTCTGATCCTCAAGCTAATGCCAGGCTTTTGCGCTGAATTTGAAATCAGTGTATTTGTCCTCCCCACAAGTTTGAAATAGTGTGTCAAGAAACTTGACAAAGTCTTCCACTATTACAGACCTGTATCCTGCCACCTCCCTGAAAAATGACATTAAGGTCCTCCTCATCAACCAAGTGCTTCAGGCACTATTTAAATTTGCAACACCATGAGCCCCGAGAGTGGTGAACAAGCTGTACAGCTTTGGACATGGCATCTCAAGCAGGATAAGAACCAACTGGACAAAGCCAAGAAAAGATGAGTAGATCCAAGAAACAGGGCTCCCAAAGGAAGACTAAACTAGCGAGGATTTCTGAATCAAAAAAGGAGGACAGGCGTTTTCTCAAATAAGTTAAAGGACATCTTAAGAAGGAAGACAATAGGTCTGTTCTCCCTACCTGTGGAGACAGGAGAAGCAAGGGGCTTAAGTGTAGCAAGGCATGTGGACATTAGTAATACTGTCTAATAGCAAAACAAGGAACCACAAGGAATGGACCAGATAAGGAGGTTGTGGAGTCACCGTTATTTAAGGCACTTAAGACTATGTTAAGCAGACATCCAACATAACTACCAGTGATTCCACTCTAGGGCAAAGGGAAGAATGAATTATATGATCTCTGGAGGACTCTTCTAATACTCTTCTCTATGACACTTAGGGAAATGAGTATAAGCATATACAAGCCGGCTGCTAATGCATGATTCATCTAGCAAAGCTTGCCTAGTCTTCTCGGAAAACCTCCTACTTACCTGTCGTGGAACCCTAGACCCATATACCTGCAGTTCCAAAAACACCCTTCCCAACCCATCCGTCTCCTACAGACCCACAAAGCTCTTGGCTCAAAGTTGTAAGTGAGTGATGCAATGATGGTTGATCCTTAATAAGAGATGCACAGGGTGAAAGATCTAGTAAGTAATCCTGCAGCTAAGCACCCAAAAATGACAACAGCAGATATCAGACAGATTAAGTAGCATGTAGAAGCCAGAGACAGCAACTCAGCAGTTGCAAAACCAACAGTGTTGGGTCATGAAGCATGAACCACAGGCTGAATATCACTCAAAAATGCCCCACGAACCATCAATGGAATATTATTTCAGAACTTGCAGAACACGATACTCAGTTATGAAGGCGTTCCCAAGAAGGAACCATTTTTCAGAACCTTAGATTCACCTTTCCCATTTAGAATGCTTCAGTCTTTTTCCATTCACATCATGGACTGTTGTGGTTCTTAACAGTATCAACCAAAATTTTGCCCCAGATCAAATTCATCACTGTCTTGTGCTAAGAAATAGCACAAAATTTGGAGAACTGGCTTTGGCATTGGTGATTATCAACTCACACAAAGGGCAAGTAGCTTCTTCACATTTCATTTACTTATTTGCATCTTTTAAAAACAAATTTATATTTACCATTTTCCAAAAGACCATTATAATAACCAACGATATACATATCCCCATAGGAGCCTTTTTCAGGCTTCTCTGGGTGTGGTATATCTTGAAGTGTAAAATACACGAATTTAAGAGAGAAAACCTCTCCAGGGTGGCCTATAAAGACCAAGTAAACCTACATCAAGTGCAGTGATGAGTGCTGATGCTGATCCATTTCAGAGATAACAAAAAATATTACTCATTTCTGTTGCTAAAGTATCCTATTCCTTTCACTATTGAAAGCACAATAAAACTAGTGCACTGACTCAATGACGAATGCTAGTTTCATAATTAGGGTGGAGCATGCAAGCAACTATAAAGGTTGCCCCAATCTGAGACTCTCACTTCTGCTGGATACATTTGAAAGCTCTGGATTTTGAGTGAGGTAAGCATGACCTAAACATATTGGGTATTTCGAATCTTTGAATCTAACTTAGATTATTTTTTTTTCTTGGGAGAGTTGATCCAGTTTTACAGGAAGAAAAAAACCACCACCTCCCACCCCCCCCTTTTAATCTAAGTTAAGTATTAATTTCAAATGGTTAGTAAATGAATGAACAAGGTGTCAGGTGTATTTCAAAATTCTGATGCGCAGGATTGTTATTGTCTGCTTTGTTCGCAGTTATTCTTCAAGACAACATCTGAGAAACATGGAACATTTACTCAATGATAACCTTCTGAAGTATTTTACCCAGTATGCTTTAATGGAGGGTAGCACCAGTGCACTGTCCATTGGTGGGCTGAAAAATCTACTTCAGAATCAATTTGCACAGTATCTGAAGGTAAGTTTCACTCATTATATTCACTGTGCTTCTTATGAAATGGATAGGAAAAAGGAAATACCGATAATGATCTTGCAAGGCAGATTATTGTGCCCAAATGTTTTCACTAACTCCATAAATAATCCTCAAGTAAGTGTTGGTTTAGAAAACTTCATTCACATTAATGAACAGTAGCTCCAAACAGATATCTGAGTAGGGAGTTTATAACAAAGTCCTATGCAAAAATCTAAGAAGCTGTTTTGTTCGGGTTTTTTATATAAGCTAAATTTCACATAGAATATTGCATCTAAGTCTTATAAAGTTTTTTTTTTTTGTTTCAGTCTTAATAATAAATCTTGAATCTAGAAAATATATAGAAAAATCTATAAACCAAGTAAATTAGTAGGACAAATTTAAAAGTAACAGACATGAGTCAACTTCTATCTAGATTAAGTTCCCACCATCACAAAATAAAAGGTTTGCTATTCCAGAAAGATGCCAAGTAAAGAAAAGAGATGCCACCAAGCTAGACAGAGAAATACCCATTTCCTGTAGCTGGAAAAAATCTAGGTTGCGATTTCGTATATATACTCTGCCAAACCTTTCCTGAACTGCATTAGGACTCAATTTAGATTCTTTTGCTCAACATATCCTTAAATACTGTGTTTTAGATAGCTGACAAAAGTAATTTTTGCTAAAGGTCTGAAAGAAGTTTCCTCAAAAATCCAGTATTTTGAGAACTACAGTAATCCAGTTTAGTCATTTCATTAACATGAACTGGCTAATTAAAAAACCCAAAAACCTAATAAAACACAAAGGTTTTTTCCCTTAAAAAACATGTCAGAAATTTACTGCCAAAAATTAATAGGAAATGTGATGTCACTTCAGAAATATAATGCTTTTTACATTAGCTGTAGACAATTTAGCACCATACCCGTTTTCCCACATATGTAGATATGGAAGTGTGCAGGAAAAGCAATACTGATGTTTTCTGTCTGGATATCAGACATTTTCAAGCATCTACTTTGCTTGCAGAACTATATGGCACCATAATAAATTAACACAAAAGCAGGATAGGACATTACAAAACATTCATAGACATAAAGTATGAAGAAAGAAAACATTTTAAAAATTTAAATTATAAATCAAAACTGGTTTTATATTATCTAGCCTGATCAGGGATGTTATCAGAATACTCACTGCATCAGGATGTTACAAGCACTCTTACCAGACATGACAAATAAAAGGAGCTACTAATCTAAACTAGATTTAATACATTAGCAAGAAATTTTCAACAGTATTCCTAGTAATGAGGGAAAAAGCAGAGGGAAAGAGACTCTCAGATCCTCGTCAAAAGCCTAATGAAAGTAGCGACATGTTTTCAAATAGCGTATGCGGGGCCAAAATTAGTATCTAATAAAGCAGTAGGTGGTATGCATATTAATTTTTATTGGTGACTATGTACATGCTGCAGCTATTCTGTCTGCTCTGAATTTACCCACAAGACTGAAGTATTCTGTTTGAGTAATACTTGATACTTCTCAAATGGTTATCATATCTTGGTTAACATTTTTGGCAGGCAATAGCAGGCACTGTATTTCTAGTTTAACCAGTAAAACTGGTAAATACAACGCTACCAGTAACATCTTCAAGTAACACTGACTGTTATTGACTGCATCACTTTTTGGCAACATTCCTTATAGGAAAATAGTCGTGACAATCTATTTATTTCATTCTCTTTTTTTTTTTTTTAAATTCTTTTCCTATAAAAACAGGATTCATTCTCACTTGACAACATAATTAAATCGTTGGACAAAAATAATGATGGAAGTGTCAGCTTTGATGAGTTTGTGATGCTTATAAAAAAGATAACTGGTACAGGACAGTAAGGCATCTGCAAGAATGAATATCACTGCTTTGAAGGAGAAGAGCCAGGTGTTCGTGTACATTATACGTACACTTAAACCCACAGATTGGTTACGATTTTAAAACATACAGAATAAAGATTTGACATATAACTGTGTCTTGTATTGTGTTTCCTGCACATTCGCTAGGCACACTTTCCAGCTAAGCTGCCCCACAATTAGTTCAAACTACCTGTTTCTATTTCACGCTACATTTAAGAAAGTGTTGTTTAATAAACCCTGCCTTACCTGAGCTATTATTTTGACCTCTAGAGCACTTCAAATCAAATGGTTTCTAAAACACACAAAGGGAAAGCTGTATCGTTCCATTTGAGGAGTGTTCCCTGGTGTATACTCTCCAGTACTCCTCCCAGTTCAGTTTCATCATTCACACAAGACAACGCTTCCACACAGTAAGAAGATTCAAATTTTCAAAACATAAAGTTCTTATTTTCAATAACAATGTAACAATGCTAAGTATGATGACTGTAACATTACATGTTTATTTTAAATTATATTTACATAAGTATGTACTTTTTTTGTTATCACTCTTGTAAGGGGGACTACATAAGCATATATAGGAACTGAGCGATTGCCATTGCAATTAAAACATTCATTACATTTATCTGGCGCAGTTTTAACCTTTTCATTGCGTGATTCCCTATGACATACATACTTTCACACATGTAATTCATAGGCATTATCATTTAATGTAAGAGGAAATTAGTGAAAAAGAAGAGAAATGAGAAGAATGGAAATTTTGAGAAAAAGTAATTCACTGGATTAGGCACTAATCCTACTAGAGAACTTTGGAATTTTAGACTGAATTTTAACACCAACGTCATCCATTATCCTGACAAATCAGTTAGATCTCAGAGTTACTTAAAGACTTAAAGACTCAACTTAATTGCAAAGCCTACCAAGTGCATTCAGGATCCCATACTACAGTAGTTCCTATCCCTGAATTTGCCCCCCATGAAATGAGGCATAAAGTACTCCACACCAGTGATGCATTAACAGAAGTCTCAAAAAATCGGATATTTAAACATGGTATGAATGTTCTAACAAGCTCCCGGGCCATTCTTTTACACAAACCCTTCAGTTGTTAAAACGTGTTATGCTTCTTGCAAGAAAAGAAAATCATAATATTTGCTACTTTTTTCTGGTTTATGAAAAAAAAAATAATTCTAAATTAACTAAAATATGCTTTGATTTCAAAACTAAATATACTTCACACACATTTGCTTACTAAGCTATGTTAGCTATTTTACATACATAAGTAAAACCACAGAATTTTAAGAGGTGCTTTTGCATAAGTGGGACATATGTTGCTTTTCACCTCTTAGACAACCTTAGAAATTTTTTAATTCAATCAGGTTACTGACATCCTGAATAGGAAAAGCTGGTATCAAGAAATAAATATGTTATAAGAGTGTCACCTACTGGCAAAATCTGTTTATGCGCAATTTCTTGAGTTCATAGAAAATGCACTTATTTTACCCAGTGCAATATCTAAAGTTTCATGATCCTACACGAGATGCAATAGGTCATAAAGAACAACAGTCACAATTAAACTTAGCTTTTTTAAATTTAAAAAAAAGAAGTGTGTTAAAATTATTTCTGGGAAGAGTCATCTTTTTTTCCTAGAACAGTATTAGATGCAGTAGCAATAAAGTTGACAGAGAACATAATTAAAAGGCTCATCCAAAAAAAAAAAAAAAAAAAGGTAAGTTTAATAGTAGAGGAAGACTAGGGAGGTGGAACAAACAAATAACTCTTTTGCCAGCCAAGGAATCCAGTTCATCATCAGTTCACAGACTATACAGTTTCCCTTTAAAGGAGTTAATTTTAGAATTATCATTTGCAACAGAAAACTCATACTAAGCACTACTCTCAAGCAAATGCATTACTTTTCCGAAAAGTTATCTTCCTGCAAATAACAATAATAATTTTCCTATCATTATTATCCAAAAGGCTAGAAACTAAAGCAGAAAGCTTAAGAAGATATAATGGGAACATGACCTCCAAATAATCAACCAAGATACGATCAATAACTTGAGGGACTGTGATCAGTGCTCGTGCACCGCCCTTACTTTCCCTACTGAAATCAAACCTGTGTTAAGAAGAATTGAAGCTAAAACCTTAAGGTGGTATTTTGATAGTGTAAATGGTATGGTCTGGTGAATATAGATAATTGCCATGTAAGAGGTTTGCGGGTTTTTTTAGATTCAGAGTACACAATTTTAATGTAAGCCAAAATGAAAGTATCTAATAGCAATTTCAAATCTCTCAAATGCAGCTTATAATCATAGAATCACAGAATCGCAGGGTTGGAAGGGACCTCTGGAGATCATCTAGTCCAACCCCCCTGCCAGAGCAGGGTCACCCAGAGCAGGTTGCCCAGGAACGCGTCCAGGCGGTTTTGAATGTCTCCAGAGACAGAGACTCCACCACCTCTCTGGGCAGCCTGTTCCAGTGCTCTGCCACCCTCAGGGTAAAGAAGTTCCTCCTCATGTTTAGGTGGAACTTCCGATGCTCAAGTTTGTGCCCATTACCTCATCCTGTTGCCAGGCACCACTGAAAAGAGCCTGGCCCCATCCTCCTGACACCCACCTTTTAAGTATTTATAAGTGTTGATAAGGTCCCCCCTCAGCCATCTTTTTTCCAGACTGAAGAGACCCAAATCCTTCAACCTTTCTTCATAAGAGAGGTGTTCCAGTCCCCTCATCATCTCTGTAGCCCTTTGCTGCACCCTCTTCAGCAGTTCCCTGTCCTCGAACTGGGGAGCCCAGAACTGGACACAGTGCTCCAGGTGCGGCCTCACCAAGGCAGAGTAGAGGGGGAGGATGACCTTCCTCGACCTGCTGGCCACACTCTTCTTGATGCAGCCCAGGATGCCATTGGCCTTCTTGGTCAAATCACAGCTTATTGATATTTTCAAATTCTAAGTCCCATTTCTTTTAAGTTTTCATCATAAATATTCAGCTTTAGGAATTTCTTTTTCCCTACAGTATTTTCAATACACAATTTTGGCTGTTTTACATTATTAAGTCATTAACGTCCACTTTTGGTATGAAGAGACTACTTTTTTTTCCGAGATATTTGAAATCTTTACAATACTTGCAGTCATTTACTGCCAATGCAATTGATATCAATATTCCCTGAAACAAGCAATACAGGGTGACACGGGGTTTTCCTCCTATATAAAATCACTCATGGGTGCTTTTGCAGAACCCACGTTGAGCAACACTGTTGTAGTGATAGTCAGTAGAAATAGGTGAACAGCTAAAATGAAACAGATATTCAGCATTGCAGGCAACGTTTGCACGTTTAGTTGTGCATTCATTATTGTTCAAAACAGAACAAGTCACAACAGCCTCACAAAAACCTTATTTTAATTGAGAGACAGCTGCCAGTCATATAAGTTCTCATTACTTCTGCCACCTGTTTTTCCTTTGGAAGCCTAATTCTGAGTGACGTGATTACTTGACAATCTCAGTTTTTATTTCTAATAAAAAAGGTGCAAATTTCCATAGATGCAGATAAAAGGGAATCAAAGTAGACCAAGATATTTCATATGTACTTTAGTGAGTACAGTTGAGTATTTGAACATTCAGCAAATTAAGAAGGGATGTAAGTAGCTGCATATTTTATGCTTGCCCCTCAGTTCCCCTGCCAAACTACGTATTTGAACTTCTGTCTTTCCTCCTTTTTCTTAAAAATAAAAGGAAATAGAACTACGGCCTCACCAGTGCCTTTCTTCTCCCTCTTCAGCCTCCAAAGGAGCAGGAACCAAAAGAAAAGTACACTGCTTTGGTCCTAAGTTAGCACTCAGTTGAACCACACAGTGGCATCGCAAGATATTATCAGTGCGGATACGGTGTTTCCAATTAACCTTCTTGGACAATGAAACATCTACATCAGGTAGTTCACAAGCTTCACCAATCTGCTGCTCTTCCTATCGTTTTTATTGATTTGTTATTATATAGAATATCTAAACAGTTTTTAGCACAAGATGGACTCCGCTAAAGCAGATTATTTAGCAGTTATAGTTATTGATAGTGCAAATTTCCCCCTTGGAATGATTTACATCTGTTTCTCGCACAGAATTGAGATGTCAAAGATCAGATTAAGAGGCTGAAATACGACTGGTAATAACCAATTTCAGAACCTTTACGCAGCTCAGAACAAAAGAATATCCATTATACATACTGTAAGCACACTGCTTCAATAGTAAACACTGTATTAATCTTCTATGACACATACATTAACTCCATTATTTTCTTAATTTTATATCTACATGATTTTCTCTTTAACATATATACCTTACTTGCCCTTGAATGCAAACTGCAAATCAGTCAGTTAATTACTTGTGGAATAAAATTTTGCCCCAGATATATTGTACCAATACACACTACAATTTCTGTAATAGAAGAAACTGCTGGTAGGGCTGCAGCAGACAAGCATCCATGTTCCTGACCAGCTAAACGCGGAGCTCTGCATCAGAGCCAGCTATTGTGAACAACCCGTAGAATAATGGTCAAGGGAGGTGATTCTGCACCTCTATTCCACTCTGGTGAGACCCCACCTGGAGTCCTGCGTTCAGCTCTCGAGTCCCCAACATAAGAAGGACATGGATCTGTTGGAGCAAGGACAGTGCAGGGACACAAAGATGATCAGAGGGCTGGAGAACCTCTCCTATGAAGACAGGCTGAGAGAGTTGGGGTTGTTCAGCCTGGAGAAGAGAAGGCTCCAGGGGAGACCATATAGATGCTTTCCAGTACCTAAAGGGGGCCCACAGGAAAGATGGGAAGGGACTCTTTATCAGGGAGTGTAATCACAGGACAAGGAGTAATGGTTTTAAACTGAAAGCAGGTAGATTTAGATTGGATATCAGGAAGAAATTCTTTACTGTGAGGTTGGTGGGGCACTGGAACATGTTGCCAAAAGAAGTTGTGGGTGCCCCATCCCTGGAAGTGTTCAAGGCCAGGCTGGATGGGGCTTTGAGCAGCCTGGTCTAGTGGGAGGTGTCCCTGCCCATGGCAGGGGGGTTGGAACTAGATGATCTTCAAGGTCCCTTTCAGCTCTAACCATTCTATGAGTCTATGAAACCAGCAGTTCCAAAGGTGACTCACCCTCTCCTGATGATCTGACTGCATCCTGAAAAGGTACCTGAGGTGACTAGATAAAATGCAGTCAGGGAAAGTTAACTTAAACTCACACTAGAAAGCCTTAGAAACAAAGATGACCCAGAATCAGTCTTCTGTACTACCCCTTGTTTCCCAAAAAATTTACAATAAGCTTTCAACATCTTCCACCATCTTCCACATTTTACAACATATTGCTATTATGAAATTGACCCCTCCAGAGAAAGAATATGTCTTCACATACATTTGAAAAGGGTGAAGGAAGAGACCTCTTACAATGTCAAACCCACAAATTTGATGCCAAATGCAAAGTTTACCTTCGTTCATCTGAGGACATTTCCAAATGCCACCAAGTTTTAGCAGCAGGTCTCACACTGAAACTCTGAAGGTATCTAATTTACCTTCAAAAGTTCAGACTAGATCGTCTCTTCTATGCGTATAAACAACCTTGACAAAGAGGTCAAAGACTTTACAAACCTCCTATTTGCATGTTTCTACTAAGCAAATGTGGAAAAAAATATTTTATTTACAAATCCCAACGAAACTCTTTTGAAGGAAATTGATATGGAAACAGTGGGTCACTATGAGGACCCCACTTAACTTATCACTAGAACAGATGTACACATCTTACACCATCTCACGCATAGTTTTCTGTTCTTTTTCATTTTCTTAAAAACCTTCTCTTACTGATCATTTTTAAGTTTTACTATTAGGACAAGGTGACACTATGCTCTCCTAAACTAGGAGATGCCTGGAAGAACTCCACTCTAAAATTCTACCATTGGCATATGATACAGAGAACCCTGTCACATCTACAGCATTGAAATTTTTCTCAAAAGGAGGACTATGAGATACATGGTGGAGGAGGGGTGTATTGGTTATTTATACTATTTATATAAAGGAAAGACAAGAATTTTTCAACAGCTTTCCATATAATCCTTATTTTTTATATAAATTTATATTTTGATAATAGCTTTGTGCTACACTTTCCAGCTTCCCTTTATATTTTATTCTCTTGTAAAGCCAACCTAATCATTATTGTCTACTCCCAGAATCAGTCTACAGCAAAGGAAACTATTGAAAAATTACAAATATAAAGCTAAGGCAAATCACAGAAGTGAGCAGGTGAAGGCAAGGGACTATAAAAAGAAAACATCTTTTTAAACAACAATTAATAGGGACAGCAGACACCTCTTCACCTCTTTTACCATGTAAAAATATATATAGACCTTAACGTACACACAGGTAACTCCCTTTTTAACAAAAGATTTATGTTCACAAAACATATGCAGGAAAAAAAATCAGTACTTACAACAGGGTTTTTTGTGTCTGGGTCAAATTCTGTAGAATTTGCATCTGAAACAGGAGTTCAAAACAAACACTGTACATTTCCATTGTTCTACCTGCACTATAAACTATCATAAGAGTTTGTGACATTTTAGGGCTTGTCTGCATTTAAGCTACAATCTTGTATGTTGAAACACATACTGCACCACTTTTGAAGCAAACACAGGAAGCATATGACCTTCATCACACACGCTCTCTTTCCTACTTCCAAAACCCTTTTCCTCTCAGCTCTTAGTAATAGAAATTCATTGGTGAGATGAATCTCTTCATACTACTACTGCAATGGCTATGGTTTGGCTACAACTAATGAAAGCAAGAGTGAAAACCACTTCTCGCTTTCTACTCCTCAGCACCTGCATGGTCCAGAAAGAGACGACAGAGGTGAGCTGTAAGCACACTTTCTCCTATGCTGCTTAGTTCAAGAAGCAAGTTTCAAGCACTCTGCATAACAAGAGTTCCTACTCCCTTGTACAAAAAGGTAGCACAGGGTGCTTAGTTGCAAATGATCATGTTGCAAGAGCTAAGTACCTAATGATCATAGGATCTATATAATAGTTCTAATAATAGATACACATTTCACATATAGAATAAAATTTCTTCTAAGCAAATCATATTCACACAGGCATACTGAGCTCACCTTTCCAATTCAAACAGTTTCTTGCAAATTCCACAACTGCTAATTGCATTCCCAGGCAAACTCCTAGGAGAGAAAACAAAACCCCCAGAATTTAACAGGACAAAGACCAGGACTGACAAAGTACTTGCTGTTCTGTCTTAAACTTGACAGCTTAGAAATCTTGATATCCAGTGTATATACACAGACTTACCAAAAACATAAACCAAAAATGGCTAACATAAACCAAAAACTCCCTCTTCAAACTTGGCACGCTGTAAGTACATGTGACACAATTAAATGCTTTAAGCCCTTTCAAAAACATTTTTTTCCTCCCATCTATTTTAGCAATAAAAAATAAAGACAAATAGAAGCTGAAAACCTATGTATCCAGATGCAAATTTTGCTTTGGCAACTAGTCGCAGTAGTCACTTACAAAATTGTAAGAAATGTGAAGTAGGAACCAAAGCTTCGGAGGCACTTAAACAAACAGCACTTAGCTTATAGGCCAGATGGCATCTTTAGACTTTGCCATAATAAAATATACCAGTAAATCAACAAAAATTATTTAATATAGTAAATGTGTCCAAAGACACCTATGTTCTCTGCACACTGATTAGTACCTATAACGATGCTGATTTAATTACAATGTAAAGCAAAGACTCTCACATAATATGTGAATATAGTAAATAAAACCTGTGGAGTAGGGATAGACTTTTTCTTCCCTCCTTATACAGCAGATGTAGTACATGACTATGACCCTAGGCATTATTTACAAGGCAAATATTCACAACAGCATAGGTACTCCCCTAAGAAAAGATCCTTCCCTAGTATGCGCTAGTTGTGGGGGGTTTTTTTAATCAAATCAATTAGCTTGCTCTTAATTAGCTTGCTATGCACCTCCAACTCACAGTAATTTCTGACTCTAATGATCTTACCAAGAAAAGGTTTTTTCTTTGTCCTTGCCCAGGAGATAGCTTGGAGTTTGCCTTCTGTTCCCCTAATTCCAAACCCTCCTGGGACCAGAATGCCACTGTAATGACAGCCATATATAAAGCAACGAACAGTTAGAATCAAACCAGCAAAGGAAGTCCATACAAATTGAAGAAAGACATTTTAGTTTATAACAAAGCAAGCCCAATGCACAAAAGGCATGTTTTGTATGACCATTCAGAATACACATAATTTAACTCTAAATTTGGAGATTTGTCTCATCTACCCGCCACGATTCTCATCTGTCCAACCTCATGCTTCACAGTGAAATTCCTACTGCTTAAATACGTATTGCTTAAACAAACTAGCTAAATAACCACTACTCTAGGATCGTAACACAAAAAACTTTATGTCTACTAAATAATACTGAAGAAATGAACGCATTTTGACAACAAACAACATCCTCTTACAAATTCAAAATCCTGGCAATGATTCGTAAGAGACATTTGCAGACTGTCACCAGCATTTACTAAGCTTTTATCTAACTACCTTTCACTATGATGCATGTTGACAAAGAAAAATCTTTGACAACTGACCTGCACTGTAAAGAAAGCCCAGCTATCAAAAAAAACCCAAACAAACCCAAACCAAACCAAACAAACAACTGCAACTTGTCTAAAGAGATTAAAGCAGAGTTTGAGGATCAAACAAACAACTGCAACTTGTCTAAAGAGATTAAAGCAGAGTTTGAGGATATAGGTTGATACTATAATTTGCTAAGTCTGGAGCTTATACTGAACCATGTACATCTATCCCTTTATGTAAGTAATGGAAGTTTGGATGCACTGAGAAATGATTTACCAAAGCATTTTTCATCACATGAAATAAATATCATAGAATGCATTTGGGATGCAGAATACCCAATGCCACTTACTCTGCTTTGCACAGTTTCTGCCATGCCTGGTGATATTTCACTGAGTTCTCCTCTTCTGTAGAACGTTCAAGTTCTGTTGAATCTATATACTAATAAAAAGATATGCATAAAATAGTCATTTCTTCCACACGAAGAGCAGCATACACTATATAACCAACCAATAGCATTAAGACAAGCCTATTAGAGTTTTCAGTGAATTTCCCAATAAACCCATAACAACCTCACTGAAGACCCCGTATTTGCTCTGAAACCCCAGTGCTTGCCCTAGTTGCAGTAATGCACGCCCCTCCCTTTGCACATAGCTCTGAAGTTCTGTCTGCGCTTCCAGTCTTCATTTTGTTACCCTCCAGGTAATGCTCCATAGCTGTGTACCCAGATTTTCTTCCTGTGGAAATCAGAGCACCAATCAAGGGGTGGTGCTGACCTTATTTCATCCAAATGATATGCAGCCAGCGTGTTCACTTTTCTAGCTTTTGCATGCCACAGTTTATCTAATCTTATCACAGACTGGATAAACCTGCATTGTCTAGCCTGTGAGAAAGGCATTCCTGGGGACTGACGTGAAAGCATCAGCTGTATAGAGGGAAGCAGACTCATTATCTATGTATTATTACTAGAAATACTGCATTAGAAACTCTACTACCATTAATAAGCATGGCTCCTGAGGTACCACTAGAGCAAATGAGTGAGGAGGCTATGTACAGCACTGGAGACACAAAAGATCAGAGTCTGATTCTTGGGTTTGCCAGTCTTTTTCTCAGAATAACATAATTAATAGCATCTGCTGTAGAGTCCATCCCCCATAAAAACGAGATCATCTGAAATGACAGAACTCATTTGTGTGCGGAGAAACTAAACCGTCAAGAAGATTGCTGAAAGTTTTCCGGATAGGATTGCATTCTAGCAAGCATTTTCTACTTTTTCCACGCTCCAGAAGGCATCAAAAATACAACAGAAAAATAACTACTTATGACTACTAAAAGGACACTTTATCATGCTGGGAGGCTGGAGAGAGAAACTAATTACAGTTGAAGTTAATTGTGGTTTCCTTGCCAAACATATTGAGCCAGCACATTTATCACTTCAAGCAGCATCAACATTTCACAATTCAGATATGTGGATGCTAGGTTATGAGCTGGATGCCACATACAATATTAAGCAGTTCCTTCAGAACATGGGATTATACGGAGAGCCTTTGGACAAAAACACCAAAAAGGAGGTTAGCACATGCAGGTAAGTCCAGCAGGAGCCCTTGTCTGTTAACATTTCAGCACCGCGCTGGAACTCCAGCAGTCATCAATTCACATGCTCATTAATGCAAAAGCTCCACCAAACTCAAGACTGGCTGCACACAAAGCTAACCACGCATTTGCAAACCTGGTGCCTTTCACTTTTTTGCTAAAAGCAGTTATTTTACACATCATAAAATTTCCCCACTATGTAGCTGCCTGTATAAAACACTATCTAAAGTGACAGAGTCATGTAGGTCGGAAAGGGCCCTGGGAAGTCTTGGGAGGTATCTAGAGATACTTTTTAGCAGTGAACACAATATATAAGTTTTTCAGTATGTAGGAAAACATTTCCTCTTATTAAACATGAAGTTATTCTGTTTTCTTGAGTGGTTCCCTAGCTGTTTTACATGATAGGTAGCAACCAGTTCTTTGTCTCTATACTATTGAACATTCGGCATATCTTAGAGAGGACAAGAGTAGAAGGACACCAAGATAAGCAGTTTCTGGGTTTTTTCCTTTTCTCTTGATAGGAACTGCCTCTTCCCCCTCCCCAGAGACTAAATCAACCCACTTCTCTCAGTAAAGAAGCCCTACAGAAAAAACAGTTCAGATTCGCTTTTGTTTGTGCATCTCTGCATGCCTCCCCTACTTGAAAAGGTTCTGGGATGTAATCAACAATGAGAAGCAAAACATGAAGGATTTGCAGCTGACTGATGTGCCTGACAAGCAGCAGAATGATACTGTGAGAAAACAACAGGGTGATTTCAGAGCCCACAACAGCACAAGCCACAGTGAAAAGTACATTCTACATCATCACAAGCTGCTGCAACTACTGCACCATCTGAATAGTTCATCAGAACCAAGCAGCGATGGGAGGGTACAAAACATAATTGGTTATCTCAGTACAGAGCTAGTCATCTCCTTCACTAAGTCACTGAAAAGAAAACACCTGAGGTGTAAATTCCTGGCAACCTGTGTTCTCAACCAAACGTTACTGTGTTACCATGTTTTTGATATAAGAAATTCCTTCTTTAGTACTCGGTGTTCGTGATTTAGGGAATTTACCATCTTCTCCCAGAAGATATTTAAAATATCACTGTGTATTGGGTCTGGCTGAGATGGAATTAATTTTTCTCACAGCAGTCCTCATAGTGCTGAGCTTTGTATTGGCAGCTAGAAAGGTGTTGATAACACACCAGTGTTTTGGCTACTGCTGAGAAGTGCTCGCACAGCATCAAGACTGCCTCTCCAACATTGACTCCCCACACACCCACTAGGCTGAGGGTGGGCAAGATCTTGGGAGGGGACATAGCCAGGACAGCTGAGCCAAACTGACCAAAGGGATATTCCATACCATATGATATCTCTCAGCAATAAAAGCTAAGAGAAGGAGGGGGTGTGTGTGCGGGGGGGGTGCATTCGTTATTATGACATTTGTCTTCCAGAGTAACCACTATATGCAGTGAAGCCCTGCTTCCCGGGAAGTGTCTGGACATTGCCTGCTGATGAGAAATAGAAAATAAATGTTTTATTTTCCTTCACTTCTGTGCACAGCCTTTGCTTTTGCATTATTAAACTGCCTTTATCTTGACCCATGAGTATTTTTCCATCTTATTTTCTCCCCGCCCTTTCCTGCTGAGAAGGGGAGTGATAGAGCAGCTTGGTTGGCACCTGGTGTCCAGCCAACATCAACTCACCACAGTCCTTTTTGGTGCCCAAGGTAGGGCATGAGGAATTCAAGATAAGGATGGTAATTTGGAGAGGTAATGGGCAAAACATGGACTGAATTTTGTTAGAGAGTGAAGAGAGGAATGATTGTGGGGAATTCCTGTTGGAATTGTGGTGAAGGGATAAGGGGTGGATTGTATGTAAATTGTCCACTTACATTCAGTGTTGTGGTGATGTTGTTTTGATTGTGGTGTGGGGAATCCTTTTTGTTGATGTGAGTGAAGATTGTGTGATGAATGTGGATTTTAATGATAATTCTTAAACATGTGATTCACAGAGGCAAGGGGTGGAATGTATTGGGTTTGTATGGCAAGGCTTTGATAGTGAGGGGGCTACAGGGGTGGCTTCTGTGAGAAGCTGCTAGAAGCTTCCTCTATGTCTGACAGCCAACACCAACTGGCTCCAAGACGGACCCACCACTGGCCAAGGCTGAGCCCATCAGCAACACTGGTGGCACCTCTGTGATAAAATATTTAAGAGGAAAAAAAAAACCTATTGCGGAACAGCAGCTGGGAGAGAGGAGTGAGAATATGTGAGAGAAACAGCCCTGCAGACACCAAGGTCAGTGAAGAAGGTGGAGGAGGTGCTCCAGGCCCAGAGCAGAGCACTGCAGCCCGTGGTGAAAACCATGGTGAGGCAGGCTGTCCCCCTGCAGCCCATGGAGGTCCACGATAGAGCAGATAACCACCTGCATCCCACAGAGGACCCCACACAGAGCAGGTGGATGTGCCCAAAGGAGGCTGTGACCCTATAGAGAGCCTGTGCCCAGAGCAGGCTCCTGGTGAGACCTGTGGACCCATGGAGAGAGGAGCCCACACTGGAGCAGGTTTGCTGGCAGGACTTGTGACCCCACAGGGGACCCACGCTGGCGCAGCTCGTTCCTGAAGGACTGCATCCCGTGGAAGGGACCCCATGCTGGAGCAAGGGAAGAGTGTGAGGATTCCTCCCTCTGAGGAGGAAGGAACAGCAGAGACAATGTGTGATGAATTGACCTCAACCCCCATTCCCCGTCCCCCTGCACCGCTCAAGGGGAGGAGGCAGAGAAAATCATGAGTGAAGTTGAGCCCGGGAAGAAGGGAGGGATGGAGGAAGGTCTTTTTAAGATTTGGTTTTATTTCTCATTACTGTACTCTGATTTGATTGGCAATAAGTTAAGTTAATTTCCCCACGTCCAGTCTGTTTTGCCTATAACTGTAATTGGCAAGTGATCTTTCCCTGTCCTTATTTTGACCCAAGAGGCTTTTGTTATATTTTCTCTCCCCTGCCCAGCTGAGAAGGGGGAGTGATAGAGCGGCTTGGTGAGCACCTGGTATCCAGCCAACGTCAACTCACCACACACTGTAAACAGGACTCCCACATATTCATTACTCCGTGCTTCATTAAAAAAGCATATATGCAACCCTGGTTGTTCTAGGTGGTCCCATTGGTTCTTTCTGGGGTAGACAGCCTGAAGCAACAGAATGGTGGCTATGTCTTTGGCCTGCTGCCTTTAGCAACCTGTTAAGTCATCCTGGACATTAATGACCTTTCTTGTCAAGAAGTGGTTCGTTTCAGTGAGAAGTTTTCTAGAGCTGAGTGAAAACAGCCTGCTTTCCTTGCACAAGCATTATCTAAGCAACCCATGCATAGCTTTTGACACACTGAAATTTTCACTCTAGTATCTTCTGGTTTTTATATCATGAAAAAGGGAATGATCAACAAAGGTCACAGGGTTCAGTAATTTTCAGCGCATAAACACACAAACTTACTTCAATCAGAGACAGGCAGAGACCAAAAGCTACTGAGTGCAGTACAGCCTGCAACAGCCCACTTTGATCAGTTTATCTTATATCATTTAATGAATCACTCTAAAGCGGCATGTTGTTGCTGATACTTTGTGAACATTTATTACTCTCTTGATACTGCATGTTGCTAAAATGTCCTCTGTACCCATTAAGTGATAATAATACACACTTCCACACTGTTTCTCTGCCCGAGACTTGCCATCCCTAGAAACTGACAGTTCCACCAGTAATAAAGCTGATTAACAGTTTTTCCCTGTGTAGTTCAACTTTCTATTCTCATTAAAATGAGACAAATCAGATTCCTAGATAGTCCTTTATTCGAGGAACTACTATCTTGGAGAAACTAAGTTCATGGCTTAATTCTGATATCATTGGAATCCTACTGAAAATAAATTGGATGGGTCTCAGAATATTAACTGAAATGAAGAGCAACAGCTTCTGGCACCGGATTTTAAAAAGAAAGTAAACTGCTTTCCAATTTACCTATTTTCTCCTGTCTTTAAGCTAATCTCATTAACATGATAAGCAGTCTCATAAGAACAAGTGAAACCTACCTTTGATAGTAAATATAAATTTGCAGGTAAAGTCTGCTTTTGCATCAGATTCTGTTTTGGGTAATTGCAGCATTCCTTTCAGATAAGTTTAGTTCCAAATAAAATAATTAAATCTGTAAAAGCTGCTTTAAAAAAATGAGATGCCAGTCTGTATTTATCTGCATGATTCATTTTCTAATTTCCACATGAATTAAAACTGCCTCGCATGACAGAAACTAGTAGAATATATTCAAAATATTCCTGAAAGCAAAATCCAGAAATATCCTCACCATTAAATCCAGTTTGTGATTAATTGCCAGCGCAGAGTGTTCCAGAGCCTTGAAGACAGATGCATAGCAATCACTTAGTTTTGTGTACTTGCCAACGAGAGCTATGGAACACACCTTCAGCAGCCTTTCATATCTGACAAAAACAAGGTTTTTGATCATTGCACCAATTTTCACAAAGAAAACATTTTAACAGTGTTTGCTTTTTCTTTAACTTAACTTCACAAAACATGCTCTATAATCTCAAAGCTGACAATGTTTTTAAATCCAGACCATTTCCAGGTGTTGATCAGCAGCATGCTGCTGAACCCAGTCCAGTTTGGTGACTTCAGAGCAGCTAAAAACCTACCTTGAATTAAAACACTTCTAGAAAACCAGCAGGAGTTAGAATACCTGTCAGCCATTTTCTTCCATTTCATTAGAAGATCACTTGGCTGGTCATCAATAGGCAAATTCAACCTCTGTTTAAAATACTTAATGATGCCTTGCTCCTCCAACAGGATTGGTACTCGGTAAGTGGAAGAAACATCATGGATAAATATCACCTAACAAAAAAAAGCATAATGTAAAAGGCTTACCTAAATAGTTTTCATAGGAAACATACATTCTATTTTTAGTATACCACATGCATTTTGTATTCAACATACATTCTAATTTTTAAATACTTTTCTTTTGAATAAGCAGGGTAGCAAAGCCCATATTTAAGGTTCCACTAAATCTACAAGGAAAAAGTTACCCAAAAGGTAAAAATGGGCTTCGCTTCTACATCACACAATCATGCAAAAATAGCTCGTCAAGCCTATCAACACATCAGTTTTAATACAAACATGTGGCCCCAAAAGCAGTCATGCTTGCTGACACTTCTTTCTCCTCACAAACTTGAAGAATATTAATTGGGAAAGAAAGAACACAAACAGAATCTAACAAAACAGACCCAATCGGGTTGTGATAAAGTCTCCTGAAGGAATTTTCTTAGTGAATTAGGTTATGTAATTAATTAGTGGGCATAGTCCATTCAAGGACCATTTAGTTAAGAACACATATATAATCCGCATCCAAGCTGCTGGCAGTTAAGTTCATTGCACTTGTCTTACACACGACTGCAGAGTTCAGAAACCTGAGCACAAGTGTTCTCTTCCCTGATACACGAGAAGTAAAAGATACTCGCTTAGTTATCCTTGAGTTACTTCTGTTCATCACCTAAGTATGTAAACACACGTGCTGCCCCATGCCTCTCTACATGTCCATTCAACATCAAAAATAGGGTAACCGCTAATTCTAGGGAATTCTAGGGAATATATAGACATGTGGCCAGTGTCTTCTGAAATCCAGAAGTGGTTCATTAATTTTAAGACACATAGGGGACTTAAGAATGGCTTTGCGGAATTCTGATTAATAGAGTTACAAAAAGGAAATAAAAATAAAAAATAAGGCTGCAACACAGTATGGCACCTTGCAACATCCCAGTTCAGTCCACTGGGTCTAACCACCTATATTATGCAATATACACCTATATTACACAATGCAGTGCTGTGAATAGATATTTGAGCTAGCCAGAACAGCACAAGAGGAGTGCAGCACACTCTGCCCGGGATCATATACTCAGCTTCTCATGAAAGCTATGACTGGTACAACTATTGAGCTTCTACCCTAAAAGGTAGAACTTTGGAAAAAAAAAAAAACCAAACAACTGTGCCATGAAGACAGCTCCCTCCCTGCCAGGATGCTCTTGGGGAAGTTCAGTTACACGTAGGACTCTTGGTCCAGTTAAGACTGGCGTAATAACTGCAGTTGGAATCTAAGTATGTACATGTTTACACATGGCCTGATACTGCCAGAAAAGCACACACCATTTTCATTTGATTGAACTTCCAGTTGTTTCTCTCTGGTTGGAGAGGAACCACAAAGGTATTTCTGAAGTTTTTTCCAGAAGCTAGCTCAAGGGTGTTGTCTTCCACGGATAGCGAGATGGAAGCAAGGGGGGGAAGTAATGGCCACGCTGCCCTCTATGTCCTCATCAGGAATCTTACTATAAAAAGCTTTTTCTTACACACTACAGCGAGAGAGGTCAGCACTGATACGTATTTGAAATATAACATAACTGTTGGCATCTATTATCCCTTTCATATCATCCATTACATTGAAGAGTAAAATGCTCTCACTTGCAAAAATATTAAAGAACATTTGATTTATCAAAATTAGTATTCGAATAGCAATTAATCACAGAAACTATTAAGGCCAAAAATCACATGTGAATTATAAAAGGATATATAACTACACAGTAGATGTTCTAAACATGTTAAAGGGCATGAATAGCCTGTTACATACTATCACAGTAAGAGTGTTCATGTGGCCGTAATGATCTATGGACATAAGCAAAACCCCTAGCTTTAACCACACCGTGTTCACCCATTATTATAACCACCTGAGACGATTTATGGACAATAATCAACCACAGATTGAAACTGCACAGTTTTCTCAACTATGTACAGCAATTAACCATGCACTCAAAAATCTATTCCTTTTATTAATGTTAATGACTGTTTGACATAAAATTTGACATATAAGCTCCCAATATTTTTAAAGTGTTATAGAGTACATTACAGCAAGATAGAAATTGTAAAAACAATTACATACTAATGAAACTGTCTGAACTTGAAAACAGAAATGCTCAGAAATATTTGTATGCTTTCCTACATGTTTAAATAATGACAAATAAAATATTGAAGTACTGACCTGCTCAGGCTCCACATGGCAAAACATAGAAATCTTTTCCTTCACTGCCATTTCTATAGGTTTTGCACTTCTGCAGACAATCTGTCATAACAGAAGGAAAAATCTTAAATGTTTACTAGGCAAACCAATAGAAAATCCTCAATACTGTTCATTGAGAAAGCACAAACAAATGTGCCTTTTTTTTTCCCTCTTTCCCCTCTTTTGGAGCTCTACAATATATCAGAGCTCACAAATATCTGCTAGCAAGGCAGAAGTAAATCAGTCACCTGCCTGTACTGACCCACTTTTATTAATCTTTCTTTGGCATTCTCTGCAATACTGCTTCCTCATGTTCTCCTTTGTAATACTCTTCACCTAAAGTCTAGCAGCTCTGTAAGTACAAATAATATGATGAGTCAAAAGAAATGTTGTGATCTTATCAGCTAAATTCAGAGCAATAATAGTTGGCTTATATGCATGTTTTCTACTATTTCAGTACTTCAGCACTTCTTAATTTGCACATCATGATAAAAAGGAGGAGCCTGAAGATGAGAAAACAATTTCATAATTTTTTGGGTTTTTTCCTGGTGTGATTATTCTGATATTATTTTGCTGATACATGTAAAACTCAGTAATTGTAGAAAATATTGATAATTTTTACCAATAAAGAAAATAAGCCCGTGATTTGGTGTTTGTTGGAAGGGGGTTTTTTTGCATTATGTAACTTTAGGCAACTAGCTCAAAATGCAGAACTGCTCTATCAGTGTACCTACTGATTACTCAGTCTACTATCTTATTTTGAATCCTGAACGTATAACAAAGTAGGATGATCTTGTTAAAAGATTAATGAATTCTTTCCCATCTGTCTACCAAATGCAACTACTTTATGCATTAAGGCTTTTGTTCAGAAACACGTAGCTGATCTTTGATCACCTTGCTAGAATGCAGTTTAGCTACACTGATATTGATGAAGATTAATTAACTTCCCCTACCCTTGCAAGAAATTCTAGAAAGAGAAAAACAATGCCAAGTATAAGGGAAAATTAGTGCATATTCTAATAATAAAAAAAGAATTATGAAACAATTTGTACATTCTATTCAATTAAGCACAACTTATATTTAAAAATTGGGTACTGTTTGAAGACATAATTCATAAACCTTGACAGTATAAACACGATTAAATCCACTTTGAAATCTATCATCCATCTTGCCGAGACAAATTTGAAGTTAATGGAGTCACAGAAATCAAAAACATCAGAATCAGCATGAAAATACGAAACTACAGTAACAGTGGCAGAGATGCATCTCAAAAAACCCAATACAAAGAAACAACTCAATCGAACAGGACAGCACGGACAAGCATACAATCAGATTTCAAAACGCTGTAACAGAGGCCATTAAATCTGCAGATACAAGTGTATTCATTAAGCACTTAGAACACCCCATGGAGAACAGAAAAGCTCCTGTACATACACAGCTGAGACTGGCCCAGCACGCCACCTCGGGGAAGCCCGGCACCAAACAGCGAGGCAGCAGGTATTAAGGACAGGTCCAGCCAAGTTTGGATGGGGCAGCCCGGCAGCACAGCTTATGAAGGAAGCCCTCCTGACTGCTCTTCTAGGAGCTTCCCCATGTGTTGATTTGGCCCTGGGCCCCTGCCTAAGAGAGCAACCATTTAGAGATTTTTCTTGAAGCAGTGCCCAAGCAACTTTACAACAGCGCCAAGAGGCTTTGCTCAGAGTGTAATCTCTCTATACTTTAGTGGTCAACAGCAACAGTTTGGGGGGGGCGGCGGGGAAGATAAAAAAAAAAAAGAAAAAAAAAAAAGGTACTGTGCTTCTGGCAGTCCCAGAACTGCCCCAGGCAAGAACTCAAGACATGAGAAAGTGACTAGATTAGTCTGTTTTCCATTTATTACACACACACACACTTAACAGGGTTTTAAAAATTAATGCGGGGGGGAGGGGGGGGAGGAGTCAGGCACTGGCAATTATCTTAAAGGCCTTCAAAAATCATATGCAACTTCCAATATGTAATTAGCGCCTCAAGAGGGATTTTGAAATTTAGGCCCTGAAGCTTGGAATATAGAGCAGCACTGCGTTAATAAAAGTCTTTCCCTCCACAAGCTGATTACAGTTAGCAGGTCACAAGAATTTGAAGCAACCTAACACATCCTTCACACATCCTATTTATAAAGTCACTAGTTTTGTAGCTATAAACATGCTTTTTGATATATGTAAAATGCAAGAGTTCAAAAAAAATCAGAAAGAAACACAACATACAATTGAGTTGTGTGACTGTCCTTTTACGAATAATTTTTCTTTTTTGAGGATATAAATATTATACAGAAGCAGTGACTATTCTCACTACTCTTTCATTTCTGAGAAGGGTTAGGAAGCTTTTTCTCCCAGTGGACTTTATGGGAATGGAAACTGCTCAACAACTTCCAGAAGCAGCTATGGAAAATATTTTTTGACTTAACAAGCAGCCTCACACAAAAGAGCAAAAACATTATTTTCTGTTCCTGAAGCAGACCTAGAAACAGAATGTGTTTTCAGTTGCACCAGCTGCAGCTCAGGAAGATATGAAGCATAAATTTGAACTGGGATTGTACTGGCATTTGAAGCTGTGCTGCCCTAGCTTAACTGCTATCAATACTTGACCAAGCAGGTTAACGTCTGCAATGGCAGACAGGTACCACAACAGGGAGCTGCAATCTACTTATGTCTCCTCTCTGCTCCCATGAAGTGGTGCCAGGGAGGCAAACACTGCATGCACATAAGCACATACTCATTACCAGGGCAGTGGGGAGAGAGAATGGAAGGAGTTGAGCATTTGTCATCATTTGCCAACTGGCATAAGGTGAAACTTGCAGGCTTTAGGTTCACTGTACTATGCAGCGCAAGTCCAACACAAGAAAAGAGATTGAGGAACCTTACTCTGAAGGTTCACCCACACGTTTTATATTTCCAAACAGGAGTATTTTTAAAGGCTGTGCTTCAAAGGAAGGACTGTTTCTTCTTAATCATGCATAAAAAGAAATTTGTGAGAGAATGTTAGAAGCCAGAAGCATTCTAGGTCTTCCCACAAAGTGAACTGAGACTTTAGATTATTTTTAGCAGTGCAGAATGATTTTTCTGCAAAGATCCCTTTAGAAGAAGAGCATAGCTACAGTCCCAAGATATTGCATGGAGTTAGTTGAATTAAGTTAACTTAGAGTAAATTTGAATAATTTGATTTCTTGTGGCTTTAGTGAAGCAGTGCAGCATACATGTTGCATATCTTCTAAAATTCTTGACTCTCATGGGAGACTAAGGTTTATACTTTGAACACAGGTTATGCAAGGACACTACTAGATAATGTCTAAATAAAAATCTGCATTTATTGACTCACCAAATCTGGAGACAAGCCTAGACCCCTCAATGCTCGAACACTGTTCTGTGTTGGTTTTGTCTTCTGTTCGCCAGTGGCATTAGGCTGGAAAGACATATTTTGAAAGCTCGAATTGCAATTAAAATCTACAAACAGAGCAGTTACAGGTTAAAAGAGAAAACTCACTGCAGGTAATAAGGTTTGCAAGAAGCAAGCATATCCAAACAGAGACACAATACGCCAGAAACGGAAATGGCACCATTGTTACTACGTATATAAGAAGTTCTGTGAAGAAACCACACGGCCCTAACTCTGGTCAGGTTTATTTTGGTTTTTTTCTTACACAGGAAAAGTTTCAATATAACTGACTCAGGCAGGAAAAGAAGAATATTCCAAAAGCTGGATTTTCCCAATAAAAGGAAAACGTCCAACATAGCACAAAGCCTTCAGTGACTGTCCTTGAAAATAATCAGATGCAGTGAATAATTCTGTTCTCAAATACACAAAATTAACCCCACCGATTGCTGACTGATTTTCTAATCCATAGCTGCAGTGGTTAATAATTCTCTTTTTAACCTATACAAGGTGCAGTTATATTATCATTACCAACCTTTGCTTAGAGAATTTACCCAATGAATACTTACCTCTTAAAATAATGAGAAAACCTATTTGTGAAGTAGAATCTAGAGTCTGAACGGAAAAATACTTTTAGCCTTGTACAAAAACTTGTTATTGACTGGAAGACCATTGCACATCGAGAAGTTAGTGAACCCTAGCGTTTACCTGCGGATGCCCAGGTCTGTGCTGCGCAAATCCCTTGGCCGCAGGACAAGCCCAAGCAGCTCCGTGTACCCGAGGAGCCCGCGGGCAGCTCCCACCTGCCATTACAGCGGCGGCGTGGCCTTGCCTTTACCTAGGGATGCGGCGAGTTCTCCTGAGAACTTCCGTTCTATTTGACATTAAAAATGAAACAGTTGTTTCCTTGTAATAAAATCACCTATTAGCTCAAATGACCGAAAGGGATGTGGCCCGCCCAGCTTGCTGCTGGTCAGGGCCATTCAATGCCGCACCACCTGGGGCTCCCACCAGCTGGAGGGACCCAAGGTCCTTTATACTGATCTCTCCGTACAGTCCTACCTCTAATAAATACAATTTTAAACCATGCCTTACAGAATCTTGAGTGCCTTTCTTACTGGGTTCACAGTGCACCAGCACCTTCCAGTGCAAAGCACAACTATATTTAGCCTTCTAGATAAATCAGTGTTGATAAGGGTTTGGGTTTTTTTGGCAACTTATTGTATTAAAACAGATTCTCGCATCAATAAAGTAATCATCAAGGCCTTTATTTATCCCAGTGTGGTTGCGTTTCATATCTCTGTCTCTAAAACCCTCCAGCATGAAAGGGTTAATGGGAGAGGTAAACAAATATAAAGCCCAATACAGACTAAAATCTATGTTATTAATTTTTAATAACTTACCTGTGGTACTAGACTAACATGGATATTACAGAAGTTCTCTCTTTTTGCTTTGAACTGAAACTGTCTAAATGCTTCAACAAATGGCATTCCTTCAATATCTCCAATGGTTCCACCCAGCTGAAAAAGAAAACTTGGATATGTCAGAGAGGCAGAAAGCATAAAAAAAAAAAAAGAAAAAAAAGAAAAAATATCTCTCTCTTACATACTCAACAAGTTTCCTGAAATTTTTATCTTAAAAAAACCCTGACAATTGAAATTTACAGGCCTACTCTGCACAGAACCCTCATCTATTCTGTGCATTTTGTTTCCTGCGGAAAATGTAAAACAATTTTCTAGTTTTGTTACATGCACTTTACACCAAATACATAAACTTCTAAATACATAAACTACTGAATAATACGTATTTTCACACTGCCTTCAAAGCTGTGAAAAAGCAATCAATAGTTAAGCTGATGTGAAGGTTTTTGTACAGAAAAACTTTTATTTTATTGTCTGTCAAACTAATCAACAGTTGTGACCAACAAGATATAGATATTTAGCAATATTATCATAGCTTTCCAACATCAATAAATGCCATATGGACAACATGAAATAATATTTCACATTATAAAGGACTTCAAATATTTGTTACCAAACCAAAACCCAGGACTAAGTCCGTGATTATTTATAAAGACAGAAACTGGATGTCTTTCAAAGACGCAAAGAGCTGTAGTAGACTAAGCACTGAATAAACCAGTGTTTAGCACCAAAGTCTTATGAACAAGTTGTATTTCACAGTGATCTTTCTGTGCCACCAAGTGGTTTTTGACAGAATTGCAGGTATGTGTTCACCCAGTACCAAAAAAATTTCAGACAACTACATTTGTATGCCACACACATATTCACTCTATCTCCTTCATGATTCTGTCATGGAAAAACATTACAATTATCCTTAAAGTCCTGAAGAAAAATATTTTTGTCAGGCAAAAAAAAAACCCCTTACATGGAGGAAACAGAAAATTAAGTTTGAAGTTAAAGAACTGATAAGGCCATGACTTATTAATGTTCTTCTGCAACTTCTGTATTTACTGTTTTTACATTTGTTTTAAATGAAATGTTTTACTCTCACTGTGCACATCATAAAAAAGATCTATAGCTATACCAATAAGTGTATTTTAATTAAGGCAAATTCTTCTGCATAAGAAACATTGAGCAATTCTGTGACCTGCATCACAAGGTATATCACATTATTGATTACAGCGGCCACTTCTGGCATTAAATCTATGACATATTCTTCTGTCAGATTCTCAGGTATATTTTTTTTCTGTATTTTCCACTGTAATAGCAATACTAACAATTACTGACTGCCTTTTCTCCAGTTTTCTCAATGGCCTACTAAGGATGGGTAAAACTCATTATTTCCATTGTGCAGAACATCAGCTGGCTAAGTGATTAACAAAGATCTTAAAAATAACACCAGGAAGTGGGAAACCAGCTTATACAGTGTTTAAATATATTCCTTTAAACATGACCACGAGCAATAAGATGGACATTTGAAGCCATATGGAAAGCTAGAATGTTACAGGCTCTCCTATTGACCATAGGAGATTTCAGGTATTACACAAGTTTTCTCAATACTATTAACAGTATAAAGCTTCAGTCAAATGTCTGTATCTTGGGATAGATACTTCACATTACAGTGACACCGTCTGCTTTAATTTTATAAATTAATAAATTCTTAAGCAGATCAGTTTCAAAAGTACTCTAGAAAGGATTTAGTCAAGTAAACAGAAGCTGTAGAAAATGATGCCTATCATTTTCAGAGCAAATCAAAGAACATAAAATGTGTCATTGCATTGCTGCTCTCCATAAAACTTCAGTCTGACCTTTTTACAGTAAGTAGCAAAGAGAAAGCAAGCTAGTTCTTTGTGCTCACTGCGGATATGTAACCTAAAAGGTTCCATACTTGCCTCAATTACGCAAATTTGTGGCTCTTTTCTGTCATCGTCCACCGGAACTTTTGCCTGATTCATTACCCATTCCTGAACTGCATCAGTGATGTGTGGAACAACTACAAGACAAAGCCAAAGAAGGCAAGCAGATCTTACTTTAGGCCCATATACCAGGTTTTGCATGCAAAAGGGGAAAAATGAGCAGAAAGTCAAAAGGAAACTACTAGCTCCTTTTTCTATTCCTCTTTTCCTTGAAGCCAGAAGCCCAACCTTACAGGAATATGCCCATATCTTTTGGGAAGGAGAAAGGAATAAGATGATGCTGCAAGGAGCAGCTTATTCTAGCTGATGACTCTTTTGTGAGGACTGAATGTACTAGTATTCCACAGAATTAAAAATATCACCTTGAACAGTTTTTCCCAGGTAATCACCATGTCTTTCTTTATTAATGACATGCTGATATATCTTTCCAGTGGTGATGTTGTTATCTTTATAGAGACTGATGTCCAAAAATCTCTCATAATTTCCCAAATCTAAGTCAACTTCTCCACCATCATTCAATACAAAAACTTCACCTGAGAAAAGAAAGTGAAAATAGACAGAAAAGCAATAAAATAATCAGAAATTATTAAACAAACAGCAGGAATACCACAAACTTATCTTAAAATTGAAGAAGTGTTTTTTAAAATGACATAGCACAATGACATATCAATAAAGCACATGCTGCAACTCAATCTGTGTTGTCATTCTGTGTGACTTAATAATTAATAATTAATCAGACTTAATATCTGAGTCATTACTTTTACATTGAATGCCTATTCCTCAGTCATGTATAGGTTTGCAAATAAATTTAAGCTATATTGCCAAAATATTTAAGTGACTTAAAAATATTTAACCAGCATTTCAACAGCATTATACAATCCTTGATTAGAAGAAACCACTCTCCAGGAACCCTAAATCAGTAACAAATAAATTGTTAATTTACACATGGCAGCCCAAAATGATGCTTTTATAAGCACTAACTGTTACACATGTTAAAATGTTTCAATATAAATTCATGTTGTTTGGATCTTAATGACTAAGGTTTGAATCAGGAGTAAAGTTATGATGAACATAAATGCTTCTTCAAAAGCCATCACTGTTTGGTTGTTTCATCTTGTATATTTCTTGTATATACTATGTCCCCAGCAAGGATTATTTTTGACCCTTAAAAATCTAATGAAAATATCCTTCAGGTTCAGACTTTTCTTAGACCTCTAAAGAGCCTCTAAATTCTGAATCTAGTCAACTTCTGAAGGAACTAAAGTTGCTACATCTTGAGGTAAGGCTGAAAGCTCTTCAGAAAAACCATGAAATATTCTGCCATGACCCAATGAATCAACAACTAAACAAGTTACGGGAATAATGCACAATTTAAAAAAAAAAAGCAATCCCCCTGAAGGTATAGTGTGGACTATGGAAATATATATCACAACAAGATGCAACAGGCCACTTCAATTAACGGTTTAACAAAAACATCACAATGTATACAACAGAATGGAAGATTTATGCCTAATCCTGTGAGGCACTGAGTACCTCCTCTGTACTAAGTTACCATTTAAGCCAACAGACACAGAGTGGAACCATCACTTCTCATAAGCAGGCCTTGGAAGAATAAAAAAAATACATATTAAAAAAAAAAACTCTTTAGTTAACTGGAAGTCACCAAATTAAAATCTTTTGGCTCAATCATATTTCTGCCAAAGTGTTAATAAAAGAGGCCTGCCATTCTGACTTGTGTGAATTTCATAGAATCAGAGAATGGTTCGGGTTAGAAGCGACCTTAAAGATCATTTAGTTCCAACCCCCCTGACATGGGCAGGGACACCTCCCACTAGACCAGGCTGCTCAAAGCCCCATCCAGCCTGGCCTTGAACACTTCCAGGGATGGGGCATCCACAACTTCCCTGGGCAACCTGTGCCAGTGCCTCACCACCCTCACAGTAAAGAATTTCTACTGATTACCCAGCAAGCCAGTGTTTATTCATAAGCAGTAGCAAACTCTTAAGCGAAGAGGGGAAAAAAGGATCATGTTGGAATTACATGCCATAGTATCCCCTCTGCTCTGTACCTGATCCAGGTGAGGAATACATCCTCACAATGTCAAGTCATCGCAGCAGTCTTGGCACCAAAGGTAAAGGCATAACTTCCCTGGTCAACTGCTTAAGTAGCACCAGATGCACTTCTGAAAATGCAGGACTACTGGATTAATTAAATTTCTCTTTTTGAGAGGTCTGATGTGCTGTGCTCTTCCTCCACTTAAAAAGGAAAGTGGTCTTTTTTCAGTTCAGGAGATAAACACTTTTATCTCCAGTTCAAAAAATTTTGGTCTAGACTAAAAGTAAGCAGCCAAAAATAAATTAAAAAAATAGAAATGTCTGTTGGCTGAAGGTACTTTGGAACTTTGAAAACCATTGCTTTAAATAAATGTACAAGTAACAAGACAGACAGATGAAGGAACATTCAAAATTATAAATGCACGTCAGACTGTCTTGTAGCTCATCAGCAATGTAGTCAATATAACCAACATACCTAAGAGAACTAACCAACCGAACATCTACTTTAAAATTATATCATTAGTTGGCTCTCTAAGCTTCACTGATGGTTTTGACTAGATCCTCATTGTCTAAAATGGGAACTTAATCTAACTCTCATGAAGACACACTAGAGACACTGACAACTAACATGCAGGTAACAGCATTCACAAGTAACCGTCGAGGAGCTAAGTTTCAAAAAAGATTTACAGCACTATTCATTATTTTTTTTTTAATCAAGTTGAACTGAAGATAGCATTGACTGAACAAGGCCTAGAGCTAGGATTTTCCCAACAAAGTGGCACTTTATAGGAAGGAAGCATCTACTCATAAAAGTATCTTCACCAAATGGGCTTCTCCTCTCCTTACTTAGAGCAGACAATGCCATTGAGAACACATAGTAAGGAGCAAACTTGCATTGCCAAATACATTATAAAATGACTAATAGCTACCATACTGTTGTTTTTCAAAGAAAAAAAAAAAAAACACAACAAAAACAACCCAAACCCACCATATTACTGTGAATATAAATATTTATGCAAAAGGGAACAGCACTGCCCTTCATACCATGTTCATATGGTGAAAAGGTTCCAGCATCTATGTTTATGTAGGGATCAATTTTGATTGCAGTGACACGTAGACCACATGATTTCAGTATGGTGCCAATGCTGCTTGCAATGATCCCTTTGCCGATTCCCGAGATGACACCACCAGTTACCAGGATGTACTTCATCAGAAAATCAGCACAAGCACACTGATCCCCAGCTGGAAATCTAAAATGACAAAAGATATACATCTGATGAATGCAAATTAATTCCAGGGAAGAACACAGTGTCAGTATGGAAAGAATCTAAGCTGAAACAACCTTCAGAAACAGAAAACAAAATTGTAGGATTCGTCTCTCCCAGCTTATACACTGATACGTAAACTGAGCACCTAAGCCCACTGCGCAGTCAGTGGATAAACAGATACCATTTTGATACACTGCCCTGGGGAGATGCCAAAGAGGCACACTTCATCCAGCCTATTCCCCTCCTGTGACAGGAAAAGTCTGCTAACTTTTAGAACCACAAGGTAGGCAAGATGAATCTCACCCTGGATTCTTTCTAAATTAAAGAAGTTGATCATTTCACACGTGTTTTGAGAAGCTAGCTCAAAGATTGTTCATTGCTACACGAGCCAGAACACTCACATTCTCTATCCAGTAGCCTTACCTTCAAAAATAGTGACTGTAGCTTCAAATATCAAAATCAGAATGTTATACCATCCACTCCATTTTTCAGCAGCTTTCACTTCTCCAACTTACAGTGTATCAAGTATTTCACCAAAAGTCTTACAATAACCTACAGATCAATAGAGCATGAGACCAGGAAAGAAAAACTGAACTAAAATGTCCATATTTATATTACAGTACATTACCGATCAAGAGCCTAGAGTCCTTTCACATGCCTACCCATTCTCCCTCTCCACGTAATTACTGTGAGAGGAAAAAATCAGAAAAATAATCACCTAGCATCTTTGGACTACAAGGCAGAGTAAGAGTTGAGGCTGTTCTAGAAAACAACATTGTATCGGTTTAAAGTTTCAGATTTAGAGAAACACCTGATGTTATGACACACATTAGCATCAGGAATTCAGAAGGGCAACCCTGAACAGAGTAGCTCTGAGAGCTATGGCATGTGGCCTTACACCATGGCCAACTTGTCGGAGTCTCTGCTTCCCTGTCTAGACAGTGAAATGAATGATTCTTCACAAGAAGGAACTGCAACTATTACTACTCACTAACACTATATACTGAAGACGTAAACATGATAGTTAATGAAGATTATGGTGATCAGATAAAACATCATATTTCACAGTGCTCTACAATACTACTAGCATGAGCAACAATGGCTATTCAGATACAGAAACCTCCTCTCTTGAAAATGTCATTGTTTATAAGAAGCCCGGATAACTAAAATTGAAAAAAAGGACTTGCTATGAACTAAGAGATTCAAATATACTAAGCAAAGCATATGATTGGGGTGGGGGTGGGGGAAATAATCTAATAGATGCTAGTATACCTATGCCACCTTGCACTGTATGAGTATGAATGGTAAGGGATCCAGAACTCTTAAAGAGAAGATGAGGAGACACTCCCGCCCCTAAAAACCCTGATAATTACTATCCTAATTAAAAATTCTTCATCACGCTTCTTGTTGCTATAATCTGCTGTTCTCACTGACGGCTGTTCACGTTGTCCCTGCAATTCTCCCACTTCACCTGGCTTTCACAGACACGTACATTTTGCCCCCATTTCTCCACCCCTTCTGAAACAGGATGGTGTTGTGTGTATCTCATCCATAACTGCATTCACATTACATTCAGGCAGCTGTGGAGGCTAATCGCTGGAATAATTTTTGAACAACGACAATGGGGCTCGCCACTGAGCAAAAATTCTAGGGTCAAGAAAATCTTCCTTTACTTAAGTACCTAATTCGTTCAACACAACATGCAACAAGACCTGATCTAAAAGCACTCAGGATAAATCAAAGCAGTATGGTTCTTCAAACGTTGGCAGTAAGCAGCAGCTTGTGGACAAACATTGTACCTCTTCCCCTCAAAATACTGAAGTAACATAAATAAGGCCTGGATCTTCAGGAGGAGAGTTCAAGAATGTAACAATGCTTGTTATCAATGCTCTTATGATTGGTCACAGGAATTAATAACCTATTATTTCCTTGTCAATGTAGACAAAAGGAAGACCACAACCATCAAAAGGATTTAAATCAAGAGAAAAGGATCATCAGGAATTAACTTTTCCCTGCTATTTAGTTTTAACACGTAACTTTTTTTTTTTTTTTAAATAGCATAGATTTTAAGATTTGGAGCCTACCTCCTCTTTCAGACTCTTCCTTCCTAAATCAGCTAATGTAGTTGTCACTTCATAATCATCTAAGCCATTTTCAAAGCTACTTCCACAAAAAGAAGGGGGGGGGGGGGGGGGGGGGCCGAGGAGGAATTAATTGAACAGGTATAAATCTTGAATATATGCCACTTAAAAACTTTTAAACCCTGTTACCTTGCTTGGAGGAACCAAAAGGAAGAAGCAAGAACAGCGACTTCCCAGCAGCTTAAGGAAACACGCTGTTTACTTGCAATAGAAACAACTCCAGGCGGTTTGGGCAGTCACTTGTAAAAGGAGAAGGAAACAGTTAGGGGAGAGGGGAAAGCAAAAAGAGAATACTGGAAGCAAACATTGTGCTGGGAACTGGTAATCAGCATAGGCCGGGAGGAAGAGGGATTTTTCCGTTCAGCCTTATCAACCGCAGCTGTCTCTCTTCAGCAGGGATTTCGGAGCCCTCCACCCCAAACGCGCTGCACTCCAGCCAGCAGCAAGCCGAGCCCAGGAGAGCGGCTGCCCCTGCCCTGCCCGGCCCGGCCGCGGCAGCCAGGCGGCCCCTACCTCAGGAGGGCGGCGGCGGGGTGGGAAGGGCCGCCAGCCGCCGGCCTGTGACTTACCGCCCCCGCGCCGCCCTTTTGGGGTTTTAAAGGCGGATACTCCAACCGGCAGCGAAGCGGAGGCGTGCCTGCTAACCGGGGCCGCCACGGGGCTGACGCCAACCCGCGGGGGGGGGGGGGGGTGGCGGCGACACCTCACCGGTAGCCGCGGGCAACGCCGCGCCCGCGAGCCCGGCCCGCCGCTTCCCCCTTCAGGGAGGAACCCGGCACAGCCGCGGGGAGTTACCCTCCGTGGGGCCTTCCCACCCTCCGTGGGGCCTTCCCACCCTCCGTGGGGCCTTCCCACCCTCCGTGGGGCCTTCCCACCCTCCGTGGGGCCTCCTGCCCCGCCCCGCCGGCGGCGGCGCCCTCCCCACCTCGCCCGCCGGTTCCGCCGCCCGCCCCGTTCCAGGCGGAAGCGGCGTATGCGGAAGGAGCGGGCAGCCCGGGCTTCCGCGTACAGGGCTGCTCGCCCCCTGGGCGTTGGGAGTGCCCGTTTAACGGCCCGAGCGCGGCCGCCGCCGCTCCCGCGCCATGTTGCGCGGCCTGGGTAGCTGGTTGGGGCTGGAGCGGGCGGGCGAGGAGAAGCTGCTGCCGGCCGAGGAGAGGAGCAGCTCCGCGGAGGAGGAGGAGGAGGCGGCGGCGGCAGCAGACGCGGAGCCGGCCGCGCAGAGCTCGGGGCCGGCGGAGCTGCAGGCGGACTCGGAGGCGCTCCTCAGCCAGGCCAAGGGACTCGGCAGTGAGTGTCCTGCCCGCGCCCGGCGGGGAGAGCGGGGCGGGGGCGGCCGGGTACCGCCGGCCTCGGGGCACACCCGCACCCGACCCGCTGCCCCTGCGCCTCCCCGCGGCCCGGGGGCCCCCGCTGCGCTCCCCCGCGGTACCCTGGGCCGTGGCGGAGGGAGGGTGGGCTGCCTCCCCCTCACACATACACACATCGCGGGGCTGGGGGGCTTCGTGCAGGGAGAAGGCTTAAGTAAAGGAGCAGCTTCGCTTGTTGGAGGGGTGTGTCGTGCCTTGGCATCTTCCCCCGGGGCGTTTTGATATGGGTCTGGGTTTTTTTTGTTTTGTTTTGCTTTAAAAAGAAGATAACCTTAGCAGCAAAAGTCCCTTGGTGTGGTGAGAGTAGCACAGGGTGGCAACTGGAGAACTGAAGGTCGGCCAGTTTAGTGCACGTTTTGGGGATAGGGGAGAAGTTACCAGTACTTACCATTGGCACTTAAACCAAAGCTTTAGCTGAACTAAACAGTTACAGACAAGTTTTAAGATGAGATAAGCATGTTTATTCTCAGTTCAACAACTGTAAAAGAAAAATTGCTTTTCATCTGAATAGCTACAACTTAAATGTAGCTTGCGCGGTGGTGCAAAATGAGGAACACAAGTTTGAGGTGACAGCATACTCTTTTTTTAAAAGGCAAAACAGCTCTGAAGCATATCTTTCCATATGCAAATGGTAACTCAGGTCAGTTTAGCTAGTATGGAAAGTTATTTCAGTGAAGAAGTGTTAAAAGTCACTCTTCCCTGCCCTTTTTTTAATTTATGATTTTGCATTTTATTTTTTGTTTTGCATCTCTCTTAAATGATGCTTGTTAATGGCAGTCTATAGCATGCATCACTTCTGTGTAGTTTTTCATGCAGCTTGACCAGCCTCTTCCACAGTTCTGAAACAGTCCTAGGCAATTGATAAAGCTGGAAGTTTGGAAGTGACCTAACTCTCATCTTCGGTTTTCTGCATTTATGTGATTCTTTTAAAATAGCAGTTACTAGCAACAAGAAAGATTTACGTTGCTAACAATTCTGTGCACAGCATGTTGCTTCGCTGGAGATTAAAAAAAAAAAATTTAAAAAATCGGAAGTTTAAAATATGAACCAAATAAATGGCTACAATTGTTCCTTTAGTTATCATATTTTTCAGAATTGTTACTAAATGAACAACATTTCTTTAAGTGTCCCTTGTGACTGTGTGTTCCATATGTACACATCACTTCTTAATGTGCTTCATGAAGTAGTGTGGGGTTTCTGTGAATTTTTTCATAGGAAAGTAATGGGCTTTGATTTTATTGAACTAATCTGTAATGAGGGAGGGCTGTAACTGGCTACAGGTAAGAATTCTGCTTTACTGTAGTAGATTCTTAGATAAAGCTAATCCAAAGTGCGGCTTCGTACTCATTGCTGAAGTGTTTTGTTTTTTTATGGGTGCTCTGAAATGCTGGATCAATATCATCTGAAGGGTTAGTCTGAGATGGTTCTTTACTGTGCTTTGCCTTGGGCTGTCTGAGCTGCAGCAGATAATCTGTGTAGTCTGGTCAAATACTTGTCTGGTTCTTGTAAATCAGTCCTAATCTGGTAGTCACTCTGATTGTTCAGGAGGAAAAAAAGACTTTGAATTATTAGGGGAAGAATAAGTATTGACTGTTACAGATATAAAAGTCCATCCCATAATTTACTCTGGAAGTGAAAATTTGGTTTAGTGATTCATGGATCTGTGTCCTTCTATGTCTTGTCTGTGACACTAGAGAAGATTGTGGTGGAAAGGCTTTTTTGTAAGGATTTGGACGTCACTGCTTTAACACATGATGACTCTAGAAACATCTGCATGGCTAACAACCAGCGTGGCTGTGTGGAAGGACGGCCCTAGCACATAAAGAATTTTACTGGTAAAACTGAAGCCTTACATACATTACTTTTTGCTCCTTATCACATCATTGCAAAGGTTAGGAGAGCTTGTCAGTGTGAACTAATATTAGAAATATTGCTAGATATGTATTCTTAATACAGACATAGATTTGTAAGAGGGAGGGAAACCTTCTTGATCGTTTGAAGATAGAAGTGTTGTTTTTCCACCACTAATTCTATTTTTCTAAGGCTAAGTATCACCTTTTATTGAGGCTTATAAGTACCTTAGTTCAGAAGAATATTTGCCCTTAATGGAAATAAAGAGCATTTTGCCCTTCACACTGGCTCCAGGACTGGCCAAAACCACTCTGGCCAACTATACCAAAGCTTTGCAGGACAGCAAATGTTTCAGCACCTTTTGCACCTAAAACAATTGCATGTGAGAAAATTTCCAGAGATACATAAACTAATAAAAGCTGGTAGGGAGGAGACAATCCAGTAGGCTGCTGCTTCCTCTACTGTCGTAAGAGGGATAGTATATGTATGTATATCTGAAGTGTAGAAGATAGGCTTTTTTTTTTTTTTAAATATACAATGTGAAGGATGTGATGGGTTGTAAAGCCTGGTAACAGATATGAAAGATGCTAGCAAGTACTTGAATGAAGTTTGGTTGCCACCATTCTGTGGCACCATTATAAATAGAAGTTACATGTAAAAAAAAATGGCTTTCTTAACAGCTGGCTAGACCTCAGCATATTTCAGTATTGATTTGCTGATGTAATAAAGAGAGAATATTTTATATGCCACAAAGAACAGTCAGCTTTCCAAAAGGTGACATCAGTGTTCCAAAGTAACTCATTCTACCAGTGACAAATAACTGTGTGTTAAACAACTCAATTTTTTTTTTTTTTTTTTTTTTTTGCATGGTAGGGTTATTTGTTACATTTCTAACCCATAAGGAAACTGGAATTTTTGTGAGGTCTTGAGAAGGAAGGTGGTTTTTTGTTTGTTTGAAACAGAAGTGCTGGGGGCTTTAAGTCCCCTTTATAAAAGTCAAAGTTGATTTTCTGGAATAACTAAAATAGCTTACCATCCCACATTATTTGCATTCTTACTAATGCCTCAAATATATCTTTGATACTTAGTATGCAGTTTAGATCCACCATTACTACTGCTAACCCCAGAAATAGAATACAATAGACTGTTTCAGTTGGAAGGGACCTACAATGATCATCTAGTCCAATTGCTTGAGCAATTCAGGGCTGACCAAAAGTTAAAGCATGTTGTTAAGGGCATTGTCCAAATGCCTCTTAAACAGCGACAGGCTTGGGGCATCAACCACCTCCCTAGGAAGCCTGTTCCAGTGTTTGACCACCCTCTCAGTAAAGAAATGTTTCCTACTGTCCAGTCTAAACCAGCTTTAAACCATTGCCTATTGCTGGATCCCAGGGAGAAGATATCAGTACCTCCTTCCCCTCTTCCTCTCCTGACGAAGCTGCAGAGAGCAATGAGGTTATCCCTCAGCCTCCTTTTCTCCAAACTAGACAAGCCCAGAGTTCTCAGATGGTTCTCATAGGTTGTGCCTTCAGGCCTTTTCACCAGCTTTGCTGCCCTCCTCTGGACGTATTCAAGGACTTGAACATCCTTCTTAAATGGTGGGGCCCAGAACTGCACACAGTACTCGAGGTGAGGCCACACCAACACTGAATACAGCAGGATAATTCCCTCTTTTGACTGGCTGGTGATGCTGTTTGATGCACCCCAGGATGCAGTTTGCCCTCTTGGCTGCCAGGGCACATGGTGACTGCTACTGAGCCTGCTGTCGACCAGCACCCTTTCTGTAGGGCTCCTCTCCAGCCACTCCTCTCACAATTTATACTTGTGCCCAGTGTTACTCCATCCTAGGTGCAGAATCCAGTGTTTATTCTTGTTAAATATCATGTCATTCATGATTGCCCAATGCTCCAATTTATCTCAGTCCTTCTGCAATTATTATAGTATTATAGTTACCATAGCATTTGCAGACATTTTATCACTGTAACTGTGATATTACAATCATAATACAACTGTTCAAATGTAATAAAGTGCTTGTGACATTGTATCATTATCTGAGAAATAAACAATACCAATGTTGTTTTAAGATCCTTTGTCAATAAACTGATACTTAATGTTTCTGAAGGTTCGTGATATACGTCTTGCTGGTTGCAAGCTTGTTCTCCTTAATTAAAAACAAACAATACAATGCACTTTGTCCATGCTACATAGTTCTTTCCCTGCCACCTTTCTTCACTTCAGCACTGCTAATATAAAAAAAATGCTAGTTAGTCTTTGAAAATATTTGTTACTGCTGTTCTGACCCTGAACATATTCAGAAAAGTAAGAAACAGCCACAGTGGTTCTCATAGAGCTAAAAAGAGGAAGACAATGCAAAATAGACAAGGGAAAACATCAAAAGCAAGCTTCTATCTTATGACTTCTGAAGGAATCTCAGGTGTTACTTGCCTGAAATTTTTCATGCATTTGCTGCCTTACTTCATGAGACTTTATTGTGCATGTTGATTTTCTTAAAAAAATATAATTCTGTTTTAATAACGTTGCTAAAGTTACTTTACTGCTTAATGTCTCCAAAATACCTAAATGAAATTAGGAAAGACACATTGTTTCAGAAAATTCATTGGAAAGCAGTATTTCAAGGACTGTTAGGAATGGTTGATTTAGTAAACAAGGTTCCTGTATAATAGTTTGTTTTACAGAAAGTTGTGATCAAACATACAGTTTGATCATCATCATTAAAGAATACAAACTGGAAAAGAATAAATAGGATTTAAGGAGTTCTTTGTAGGCCAGAAGCTGGGTTAAATGATTCTGAAAGCTTTCAAGTAGATATCCAGATGTCTGAAGAGAAAGGAAAATAAATCTAGTAAGAGAACTGGATGTAAAGAGATCTTTTTTCAGGTCTGTCTTTTCTTGTCTGTGAAAGGTTACCTCTTCAGTTTTGCCACTGCTGCTACAAAAAAGATATCTGAATCCGTTGCGGAAACAGCACAGACAATAAAGAAGTCTGTAGAAGAAGGAAAAATCGACAGTATCATTGATAAGGTATTTTATTTCTAGATACTTGATCTGAAAGATCTGTTTGCTTACTGTTGTTGTCATGTGGCAAATTTGGCAAGTGATAACATTTCTTTAAGCTGCCTTTAGGAATTATGTATTTCAGAAGCAGATATCTCTTGCCATGATAAATAATGTGACTGAAATTTTTAGTCAGGGTAGGATGCCAAAAAATGGTCACTGTGCTTTACTCAGTGCTGCACTTGTGTTCCGTTCCTTCAGGATGTAGATACACTGGAGGATGACCAGAAGAAAATATGAAAAATGCTGACATAAGAGGAAAGGCCAGTAAAAACAGGCAGTTGGGGGATGTCTGGGAGATGTGTGATTGGGTTTTTTCCCCAGTTCCTTTAGGTGAAAAGAGGAATGCTGTAATTTGAATCTTAAATGCATCTCTGAAGCAAGATTCAGAATTAGGTCAGCTTTGTGGGTATTGTATATAAGACCCTAGAGCTATATGGGTGTGTTTTCATAAGAACCAACGAGTTAATGAAAGAGTTTACTATTGTCCTGTTCTTTCCCCCACCCTCAGTCTGCCACTTATCTCTTGCCCTCCACATTCCTGGCTGCCAGCTCCAGTTGCTTAACTTCTGCCAGCAAGTGTTCTTCCAGTGCTTTAAGTCATGAACTTGGCAGAAAGAAAAAAAAAAAAAAAGAAAAAAAAGGAAAGTAGCAGTAAGTGCTATGTAATTCTCTGTGTTTGTCAGCGAGGGTAGCTGGGAAGGGAACTGGCCAAAACCAACACAGCTGTAGTGGGACTGCATCCAGGAGTGTCAGACATGCGAGATGCCGCCAGACCCCTCCTCCGGCTCCTGTCTCTCAGACACCCCTTCAGGGGAATTAAAGCATTGCCTTTTTTTTAAATACAATAAAGTTCAATTTCTTGATACAATTAATCATCAAGTGACACTTCTAAATTTCTGTTATGATGGAATTTTGTCTCCAGATTTCATTGACTTTTTAGTGACAACTGTCTTTACATAATAGCAGTTACGTATCCTACTACAGTATATTAGAGTCTAACGTAATTTTGATCCACATCAAAAAGGAAAAATCAAGTAAGAAGGCTATTTGGTAATTTAATACACAATAATGCTCATAAGAAACTGTGGCTAAGTACCTACAGCGTATTTTATGCCTAAAATACCATTTTCTTTTTTTCTGTGAATGCGTCAGTGTTATATGAATTCCCTGTTTTAATTAATAAGTTTAGATATGGGAGAAACAGGATTATAGCTATATCATCATAAAGCCTTTTTCTTACACCACATAAATTATTTTATTCCATAAATATCAAAAATTCATATAACTTACAAGAGGAACCGCAACGATCTACTTTTATAACAGGCACTACAGTACTTCTCTCACTGATGTTAATCTTAAACTGAAATGCTGGGTTTCTGAAGGAAAAAAAACATTGTAGGAATTTATCAGGAATTAGCTTGAAGACTCGCATGCTTTTGGGCAGCTTGTTAAGCCATAGACCTCACTGCATAAAATTTGTATTTTGTGAGTGGTTTAAGTATTAATTTCTAACTTCATGTTTTTTTCCCTCTGCTTTCAACTACAGAACAACATTGGCATTGTTACTTCTAGATTATGGCATGCCAACTTCTGAGACCATTCTCCTTTTTTTAATTCTAAATTTAATGTAGGATATTTCTGAACATAATTTTTCGATGAAAATTTGTCAACATAAATGGAGAAATGATTTTATTTCAGCTAAGCAGACATTCTTAAAATCATACTTAACAATTTTACAAGTCTGATTTATTGCAATGGGTATATTTCTTAGGCAACTCTTGAAACTTATTGTAAGGCCAATAGTATCTTTAAATGTTTAATGCTTTAAAAGCATATTTAAATAAGTCTAAACAGTATACGTTATCTGTATTTGATATGGTAAGCTGGTAAGTGTATATGCATAGTACGCTGTTATTCAAATTACCAGCTACGATTTTTCTTTTTTTTTTTTTTTTTGTCCCCTGAACTTGATAAAACTAAATATAATTTAGAAAGCGTACACAATAGTTAAAAGTTTTGAAGGCAAAATCAAATGTTTTGGTAAAGTGGAATGTATGAGTTCCATGAAGCACCTTTAACTTACAAAAAGGGCCTCCAGGGATATAAGAATATGATCCTGCAAGTATTTGAAAGCACTTTCTGAGTGAACGCGAAACAAAAGGAGTGAATTTTCTTATTTATTGTGGTTCCCTAATTTTTATTTTAGACAATTATTGGAGATTTTCAGAAGGAACAGAAAAAATTTGTCCAAGAGCAGCAAACAAAAAAATCAGGTAATGCTTTTTTTTGATAAATGCGTAATATTGCATAAGCTAAAACTTGCTGGAAGCTGCATAATTGACCTATATCTAAATCTAATCTATCAAAACTCTGTTTAATGAAACGCATTATGGCAGAACTTCACTTACACTGTGGAATAGAAAGATGACCTTTTTAAGTGAGGTTAGTGTTACATTATCTAGTTGGTTTAGATTTGCTTTTTTAACCAAATTCAGCGTTATGCAATTAACTCAAAGATCACTGTGCTAGCAAAGCTGATCTCTTATTGTTGTTTTGAATCTTAAGCCTGCGTATTTATTGAAAACAGGCGTGCTGATTACTTTTGAGCATTAGCGATCGTGTCATGCTTTCATAATGAAATGAAAAACATGGGTTAGGGTTTGCACTGTAATATTTAATTAGTTTTGCTGTAGGAGTTGCTCTGCTTACATTAAAGGTATAATTGCTCTTTTGCTTTCCCATAAATCATTTGCTTTATAATTATTTGTGATCTAAATACTTTGAGTTATCCGCTCATGTACTATGACATCAGTGGATCTATTTGAGACTTTAAAATAACCCCAATTTTTTTTTTTTTTTACATTGCATTTCATCATTGGCTTTTATCTCTTTTAATGTGTTACCTGAATGAAATTATTTCTGCCAGTTAATCTATTTTTAATCTTGAAAATGAGCTGGTTTTAAATGGATTGTGATCAATTTTTTCATGTTGTCACTAGTTACTATCTTAGTCTGTTTTTTTCTTGCAAGACTGCTTATGTGATCACGTTGCCTGTATTTCTGTCTCTTAGCAAACTTTGGCCTCTGTTTATATATTTCGGCAAGTTTCATGAAAATAGGTAGCTAGGTTGCCAAAAGAAGGAGTAACAGATGGCCTAAATGAAAGAAGCATTAGCATCAGGTGTGAAGCCATGTGGGTGGAAGATCTTGCTGATGTCAGGTGCATAGGCAAATAAGCATTGTTAGTTTAAGTGCACAAGAATTATTTGTTAACTATTACAGATGCATCATAATGTCTCTGTCGGCTGAATTTGCAATGACAGTGAAGAGATTAATAGATTTCTATACATCTACAGTAGTTTATTTTCCTCTGTGTACAGCCTACAGAACTATTTTGGAAGTATCTGTCTAAATATATAAATTGGGTGAACTCGAGTGTGCTTATTCAGTGTATAATATGTAATTTATAACAAATTTGTGACTTATTTTTCTCCATTGCTAAAGAATTGCTGTCTTCTGGGTGTTAGAAAATTAATATAATAGTAAATGATTTTGAAAACTTAATTTAGACAGAGTTTTTTAGGCAAAGTTTACATGTTTAAAGTCAATCTAGAAATTTCTATTTGCAGGCAGTTTAACCAGTTATATAGCACTACTTCTGTAACTAAACTAAGAGGCACCAAGTTCTGACTGGTGCACGCTGCAAAGAAATACCCACAGTTTTATTTTACAGTAACAGAAATCAGTAAAATTTTTTTTAATATTTTTTTTTTTTTACCTCTGATAAGTAAAGATCCATTGTTAGACTTTGTCTCTTATGCCATGAACTTAGTTTTGGAAAAAGGAACAATGAATTGGCTTACTGATGTAAGTCTGCTTATTTTTGTGACATCATATGTGTCTTTATGTAAGGTTTGGGTGTTTGGTTTTTTTTGTTTAAAGTAATACACATGCAATTATTTTTCCTTCTTTCCATAACAGAAGCAGCAGTGCCTCCCTGGGTAGACAGCAATGAAGAAGAGACAATTCAACAACAAATACTGGCCTTATCAGCAGTAAGTATTTAGTTTCCTGTAAGATCTGAAATTTTTCTGTTGGAGAGATTAAAACTTCCTTTTTTTCCCAAAGTAATTTTGGCTGGCATTATTAAATTATGTATTTTCCGTGTACTTCTTTTAATGTGTCTGTTATGCACTGATTATGTGCAAGAGTAAATAGTTCTTTAAGTATCAACTTGAGCCAAAGTAGATCCCCGGTATAGTTTTTGATTTTTAAAAAGGCTTTGCAGATTTGTGGTATGATAGAATTATGTGAGAAGTGGGATTGCTTTGCTGGTCTTGTGTGTGAAATATGATATCCTTTTTCTGGTATCAGTTAATGATCATAAATATGTTCTTCAAAGGATAAACGGAATTTTCTGCGGGATCCTCCAGCAGGTGTGCAGTTTAATTTTGACTTTGATCAAATGTACCCTGTTGCAATGGTGATGTTACAAGAAGATGAACTTCTCAATAGGATGAGATTTGATCTCGTTCCCAAACAGTAAGTAATTTCTGCTGGTAACTATGTACGGTTGTACTTTTTAATGTGTCTGTAAATATTCATAAATTACTCCTTTTTCTTTTAATTTCCTTAAATTCTTTCTTTATATACTTTCTCCATATATATTTTATATCTGCTAATTTCAAATGCATGGAATATTGCAGTACATCGCAGTTTAGCAATTAAAGAAAAGAACAGAAGTAGATCTGTTAGAAATTCAGAACTAATAAGGACCTGTTGACTTAAGTATGGGAGAGGCCTTAAATTTTTCCACGTCCAGTGTGTTAAATTAATTGAAAATCTTTTTCCCAAACAAAGGTACATGCAGCAACAAAAATGTTTACTGGCATTACTAACACCCCAAGAAGGTTGTTGGAGATAGTCAAGAGTCCCCCTGGAGAAATAGTAAAAGAACACATCACAAAACAGCAGCAGTGCAAGCAAGAAAAACTGGTTTTGAATAGGCAGGGGGAAAAGCTCTGTGTTGTGACTGCCTTCCTTCTAATGGACCTAACTAAAAGATCTGTAAGGTCTTTGTCCCAGCCGTTATGGCCTGTTCCAGTATGGCTTCTTGATCCCAGCTTTATTCCAGTGTTGTTCTCCTTCCTTGCCCAGCCCCAGACTCTGCTCCTTAAGCTTGTTTCACAGGTCAACATTCTTGTTAAGCAGGAGTTCCGAACATTAGTCTCTTGTCTGAGGGTGGAAACAGAATAAATAAATAAATAAATAAATCTTTCTTTGTGCACTTTGCTATCTTAAATCTCCTCCATTTATAAACCTTCCCAGCTCCTTATGTTATTTACCCTATTCCCTGCTGTTCTTTGCTGCAGTCAGTCCTAAAGCTCTGCCCATATTCTTGGTCTTGATCAGACCTGTCTCTGATGCTCTGTCTTCAGCCTCTAGTCATGCTATCCTTGCCTGTCCCACCCCATTGCTTAATAGTTTTTTTTTCCTGTTCTTAGTCTTGGTAGTCGCTGTTTGCCTGAATGCAGGAAAGGTAACTTCACTCTCTTCTTTCTTTCTTGACCTATACCCCTTCCTCCCCGTAGGCCTTGCTATTTCTGGCTTCTGTTTCCTCCGGGTTAAAGTTGGGTTTTTTCTTGCTTGCTGGAGGATTATCAGGGGGAAACATCACCTTAAAACACGTGATACTTTCCCACTTATCAGAGCTGGTCATTTGCGAGATGGCAGTTTCTAGTTACAGAAAGTCCTGCAGACGTGCTGAAAGATGTGAAGATAGTGAAATAGTTCTGCTGCAATCTAGGAATGGCTTCTGCCTATAGATCAGAGATGTTCCAGTTCCGCCTGAGGTCTAGGGAAGATGTAGATGAGTATAGTTTGACAGTGATAAAATGTTGGTTTTGGAGAGTAAGTGAACAGAACAGGGTTATTTGGCTTGTTTGGTTTGTTTACATAATTTGACAAGAGAGATGGAACAGCATAATATTTTTTCAAAACTATGTATTGCTGCATGCTGTTAGGCTTTTTCTAAAAAAATAACGTTGTTGTTGTTGTTATGTTATATGTCCAAGTCCATTGTAACTGTCATGTAAGAGATCCAGAGCTTCTACAATGATGGATTTTTTAAAACTGTGTTAATATCACAAATTTCTAAGTTATTACTTAAAAGGTAGCTTATGCCTGCTCCTTCCCTCTGAGTATTTAATTTTATTTCATTGCTAGATGGGAAAAGGAACCATATTCCCAAATGTAGTAATCACAATCTGTTTGTTCTCTCTAGCGTAAAGGAGGAGGTGTTCTGGAGAAATTATTTCTACAGAGTGTCCCTAATTAAACAGTCTGCACAACTCACCGCGCTTGCAGCTCAACAGCAAGCAGCAGGAAAAGAAGAGAACAAAGGCAGAGAAGAGGACAGTCAACTGAAAGGTATGGAAAGGATTTGTTTTAGCACAGCTCGTTAAGGTAGTGTCATACATACTGACTGCGTACATCAGGTGACATTGAATTTTTATCCTGGATGTCCTATGAAATCAGAGCTTCTCTCATCACACTTGGTCTGTTTGCCCAGATGGGGAAGAGGGGGCTCCTAGTGCTTTTAAGTCATTTTGCAATTTCAGACAGCTTTGTCAGAAGAGTGGATATCTCAAGAGGTGAAATTTTGTACTTGGCTTATAAAAGCTCAAGACCACTAGTGGTCTCTGGTGTGCTTTTTTGACTTGTCAGAAAGAAGTAGGAGGTAACTTTGGTTCACTTGATAAGAAAAGAGGTACTAGCCAATCCAGCCAGCTGGCATATGCTTTGCTCTTGACTTTTGCTTAGGCCTCAGGCTAAACAGAGTGAGTGATATGGGGATAACATTACTGTGGTGGTGGAAGCAGAGACGCATGCAGGGCATGGAAAAGTACACTGTGTATTATAGAAATAGAGGAAGATGAGGACCGAGAGTCTACCTGGGATTCAACCGCGAGATGAAAAAGCTGCTTCAATGTAGGTATCTTCAGTTACACTGATCATTTTATACGGATTATTCTTACTTACTGAACCATTGGGCATCTTTTATCTGCATGCAAACAAATTCTGCAGGCAGGAATATGTGCAGCTTAAAGAGTGTAAAGCAGTTACTGGCTAAGACAAAAGATAACTAGTAGCTTATTAAATCTTAGCTTAAGCCAGGTATGCTCAACACCCCTGATAAGATACCTGAAGAATCTTGGCACGCTGGGTAGACATTAGGCAAAAGAGAAAGCCTTCACTGCACCTTGGAACAGATTCTCGTATCCCCAAAATCAATGAATTGTCATAATCCATGAAATCCATTAATGCTGAGGTCCTGTTGACACTGCTGGCCTGACTGACAACCAACTGATCACTGCAAAGTTGACATCTTTTTCCCTCCTTTCAAATATAATATATTTCCGTTTTGGTATTTTTCCTCTTGAGTCCTTGTACTGCTAATGATCCCATCATTCTAATTCTATCTCAGTTTCTAATTTCATCTTTCTTTTTACAGTCTTCGTAATTTTCTGCACAGACCGAGTAACTAAGGTTACGCAGCTGGGTCTTGACTCCTTGGACACAGGCAGATGAACCTTGGGATGAAGGGGAGGTTACAAAGGGAATTACAGAGCCAGGCTTGCATGTTGCATAAAAGATATCTGTTCAAAAAGGACTGTAGTAGTTTCCTCAAGCTTTTATGTGTGTGTGCATGCACGCCTTTGCTGTCAGTTTGTCTCATTCTGTTTCTCATACGTTCTGTTCTGAGTGCCTGTGTGTTAGCATAGGCAAGGTCCACATCTAGAATGAAAAAAGTAGTTTTTTCTGAGTTAAAATCCAAGCAATTCTGGCAGGACAGGTCACTCCAGAAGCTACTGCAGACCAAGAGGCATCAATTGTGACTTCTTTTACCCAGGACAGTTGTCTGCTGTCCCAATGGGCTACATACAATCAAACATTGCAGCATGTTCCCATGTAGAAACAGCATGCTGTTAATCACAGAAACACTATTCATGCTATTTTAGGCTTTTTAAGCTTAAAAAAAACCATGGCCTCACTTGAGTGTATTACATGGAGCACAGAGGCGATCTAGGCCAAATCTGTGCAAAGTGACTGCTTGTGACTGGCCACCAACAGGATTTAACTCCATTCACCACAACTGGTCTGGTCATCCAGACAGTTTTTTACCCAGTCCGAGACATGGGCAGCCAGTTTCTCCAGGAGAATGCTGTGGGAAACTATGCCAAAGGCTTTACTAACGTCCAGGTAAACAACATCCACAGCCTTTCCCTCATCCACTAAGCGGGTCACCTTATCATAGAAGGAGATCAGGTTAGTCAAGCAGGACCTGCCTTTCATAAACCCATGCTGACTGGGCCTGATGACCTGGTTGTCCTGCATGTGCTACATGATGGCACTCAAGATGATCTGCTCCATAACCTTCCCCGGCACCAAGGTCAGACTGACAGGCCTGTAGTTCCCTGGATCCTCCTTCCAGCCCTTTGTGTGGGTGGGTGTCACATTTGCTATCTTCTAGTCAACTGGGACCTCCCCAGTTAGCCAAGACTGCTGACAGATGATGGAAAGTGACTCGGTGAGCACTTCTGCCGGTTCCCTTCGTACTCTTGGGTAGATCCCATCCAGCCCCATAGACTTCTGTGTGTTGTAAGTGCTGTAGCAGGTCATTCACCATTTCCTCTTGGATTATGGTGAGTTCATTCTGTTCCTTATCCCTGTCATCCAGCTCAGGGGGCTGGGTACCCCGAGAACAACTGGTCTTACTGTGAAAGACTGAGGCAAAGAAGGCATTAAATACCTCAGCCTTTTCCTCATATTTTGTCACTGTATTTCCCCCTGCATCCAATAAAGGTTGGAGAGTCTCCTTAGTCCTTCTTTTGTTTTTAATGTATTTATAGAAACATTTTTTATTGTCTGTTACAGCAGTAGACAGATTTTCTCCCTGCCTAGCCTGACAAAATCTTTGTAGTCTTCCTGAGTGGCCTACCCCTTTTTCCATAGGCCATAAACTTTCTTTTTCTTCCTGAGTTCCAGCCAGAGCTCTTGGTTTAGCCAGGCCGGTCTTCTTCCCCACTGGCTCGTCTTACAGCACATGGGGACGGCCAGTTCCTGCGCCTTAAAGATTTCCTTCTTGAAGAACGTCCAGCCTTCCTGGACTCCTTTGCCCTTCAGGACTGCCTCCCAAGGGACTCCATCAACCAGTCTCCTAAACAGGTCAAAAGTGCTGACTTGGATCCTTTCATTTGCAGCTGCATTTAGTCCTTTGTATAGAGGAAAAGGTTATGTTTGGAAAGATTAGAAACATAAATTCTGCCAAAAGACATTTTCTTCACTGTTGTTTATAAGCATATTCTCTGTGAAGCTTGTTTACTATCAGTATGCTTCCCCTTTCCACTGAGCTTTTTATTTGATATTCCTGTTTCTGCATATCATTGCTTCACTAAACCAATTTCAGAAAAAAAGAAAGCTGCTGCTGTTGTGGCTGACAAATAGAAGTTACTCTATTGTTAATTACAGTGCTGGAGGTTTCCTTTATGCAAGCTAAATATGTAGTTAAATGGGCAGTCTTAAACTAAGTTCCTAGGGCAGCATAATCTCATTTTTATTTTTTTTTTACAGTACTCACATTTGCCAAACGATAGCTGTTTTAATTGAAGTATCTCAACTCTATAGGAATAGAGATAGCAACTGACCCTATTGAACAAAAAAACCTCTTACCTTTGAGTCATCCAAACCACCCTATTGAACAAAAAAAACTGTTATCTTTGAGTCATCCAAACCCTTGGAAATTCCCAGTCAAAGAGAAAAGTTGCTGGATAATACCCAAAGAGTTCTAGTAATTCTAGTAAAGTCTAGAGTGAAGTAAAATTCCAGAATTCTAGTAAAATTACCATTGTGACTAAAACCAAAACATATCGTCATTTAGAAAAAAAATCGGGGGGAAGAAAAAGGGCACTATCTTTTCGCCTGTTCTGTATTTCTCACAATTCATGAGACCAGTATAGGATATGCAAATAGATCCTAATAACTGTATATTCTGTAATAGAAAAGATACATTTACCAGACTGTAGTAAATACATGTTTTGTTAGATTCAAAAATTGCATAGATTTAGGAAGCTCTGAATCATCTGTGTTATTTTTGATTTAAATAACCTTTTTGAAGGTTGGATTCCCTGGTTGGAGGCTAAAACTGGAAGTAATTGCCTGTTGGTAACTCTTCATAACGTTCAGTTTCTTCTTAAAGCTGACTGATGTCTATAAAATAGAGTTAATTGCCTTCCATTTTTATCCCTGTCTGTCTTCTCCTTACCTGCTGTTTTCACAAAGTTAAATTAGCATGGTTGATGTGAAATAAAAAAAGAAGGGACAAGTGGAAGATATTCCATGTTCCAGTGCAGACACTATATAAGATCTATAAGAAAATGCCAAGTTCTGGTGCTTCTCCAGGTATTAGTAACTATTTACTTGGGAATTGTGCAGAGAGCACATCAGCAGTGGAGGAGATGATGCCAGGCCAGTAGATCCAGAACAGTGCTCATGGTACATTAGTCACATCAGAGTGGTGCATGGCCCAGTGCAGAGCTGCTGTGCTGCTTCTGCATGACAGCAGCAGATGGAGCTTGAGGCACCTCACTTCCACGGTGCTTTGGGCACTCCATGCTGACCAGCAAAGTTAGTGCCATGTTCTACAGCCTCCCTGAGCAGGGAGTGCTGGAGCCTCCTTGGCTGCGGCGTTGGGTGCAGTAACCAATCTTCTGAAGACTGGGAAGGGGGAGGAAGGGACATTGAGTAGATGAGCTGTATAAGCAGTGACAGCTACCAGTTAGGGAATTATTTCAGCTTCTAGGGTTTATCTTTTTCAGTGACTTCCTCTGCCTGTGTCAAAGAAGGCAAAGCTGTGGAGTGCTCCTCTCATGTGCATTTAGGGGTGTGGGGGCAGATGTAGTCTAGTATACCTAAGAGCTAACTAGTGCCCATGTCAGTAGTAGTACCACCCAACCAGGGGAGTTTGAGAACTTCTGCGATAGGTGGTAACTGGATTTCATGACGTAGCCTACACCTTTGTAACTTTAAAGATCTTGTGACATGCATGCAGTGCAATCTGGAAGTGTTTTATAGAAGACATTCTTTCAGATTCCCAGTTGTTCCTATATACAATCTTTGGATTGTTTTGAGGGCCAGAGGTGTTCCTGTGATTTAACTTTGGAGTCATAATGAGGAATGGTTTGCTAAATTTGCCTTACTTAACTAAGACTAGAAAACTGCTTTTCTTCCTTGTTGTTGTTGCAAATGCTTTACCTATGGCTGAATTCAGCCTTCAAACACCAGGATTCCGTAAAACACAAAATACAAGAATTTCTTGTACATTTAATAGCTATGCAGATTAAAGCGGATCTTTAAATGTAATCTACCTTTTTTTTCCCCCCCCTCTTGATAGAAACAGTACGGCCAAAAACACCGCCTGTTGCAATAAAGCCTCAAATAAAATCTCAAGAGGTAAAAATGCTGTTATGTTTTATCTGGTATTTAGTATGTGAAACTGTTACTTAATAGGTAATTATGCATCCTTTTAAGTAAGTTGTGCTATGAAACCATAATAATATAATATCTGATGATCCTAACCTGCTGCTGTTGTGCTGTGATATTAATTTTTGGTGCATACACTTTAAACTCATTTTCAGTAGAAGAAAACAGTAGTTTATCTGAAGAATATTTTCATTAGTATCCTGCACACTGTAATAAAACATGTTTTGACTCTGAAGAGTGACATTTCCAAAGTGTTTGGAATAGAAGGTTTGCATTGTGTTTAGACATGAGGAGTACCTTCATAAAAATATATTTGTGTACCATGTTCTGTCCAACTCTTCAGTAGTTTTCAGGCTTAAGTATAGGAAATCTAAATGATGCATTGTAATAGCAACATTATTTTATTGCAATGGCAAGGAAAGTTTTGCTTGATACTGCAGAAACCTTTAACTGAGACACGTAATGACCCTTGTTCATTTCTGGATTGTAAAATCAGTGCCAGAGAACACTCTTGGCAGAAGACGAGCTGTGCATTCGCTTGCCAATAATAAGCGGTGGACTAAATTAAGCTAGAAAGATTTCCAAAGAACAGTCCTCTCTTAATCTTATTTGTGTGTAGAAAACTGTTACTGAATTGTGGTCAAAATTTAGTATTAGTCTTAGGTACTGTTCTAAACTACTTCCGAGTTTATTATTATTTCTGTAAGATTACAAAACCAATTAAAGTTGTTAAGAGAACACAGAAAGGAGCCTAGAATGAAAAGCATATCATTTTCAGTACAGCAATCTAATATTTTTGTCTGTACAAAGATACTCCTAAAGAAAAATAGCCCATAAAGAAAAACAGTTGTCAGAGTACTGCATTTGGTTTGGTTTTTTGCTGGCTCTCTTTAAAAGGTAGTCAGTCACATGAGTGGAAGTATGTATCAGTGACCTTTTTTTCCCCTTTTTCAATAAGCTTACACAAAACTGTCTTACTGCAGGATGAGGAAGAGATTTCCACAAGTCCAGGTGTATCAGAATTTGTGAGTGATGCTTTTGATGCCTGTAATCTGAATCAGGAAGACCTAAGAAAAGAAATGGAACAACTGGTGCTAGACAAAAAGAAAGAAGAAACTTCAGTAGTAGAAGGTAAAGCTGTTATTACCTTCTGTGTCTTAAATACAGCAATTCTAAGATAGAATGATTTAAAAAAAAAAAAAAAAAAAAAGGTAATTTGATTTAAGAAAGTAGATTTGTGACTGTTTTTCAAAGTCTATGAAATGACCTGCAATGAAATATTGCAGAAATCAATGGTAGGTCTCACTACATTCAAACCACGTCCTATACAGAACATTAGCTGTGAGGAGTTTAAATCCGAAGAACCTAACAATTTTTATGTGGCTCTTTTATGAAAGTGGCAGTAGAGTCTATGAATTCTTCTTTCTTTGACGTCCTTGTAGATAAAGTACAGTATTTGGAAGTCAAGCTATGTTTTCTTCTTGTGATACCAGCTAAAAAGGCAGCATTTGCACCAGTGTGTGAGCTTCCAAATGCCTCTGTAAAAGGTTTACATGCATTTGGAACAGTTAGAATTTAACAGAGAGCTTTGAGAATGATGAGAAGAAATAAAGTGGGGCTTATACTTAAAATAATTCAGAATAATACCTGTGTAAAAAGCATAAAAACAATGTGTGATGATGTGACTCTGGCCATACACAATGAACAATTTACTACGAAGACACTTGTATATGTAGATGCTTATAATACAGTTTTCAAAATTCATCTTACACTGTGTTTTAGACGTTGCTGAATCCTTTTTTTCTGAAATTGTTATTTTTTTCCAGTACATAGGCAAGCTTGAGGAATTCTAATAAGTACAGATGGAAGTGTTCCAATAAGTCATGTAATTTGTTCAGAGAAATCTCAGCTGGCCTTGGTGACTTGGACTATGGAATTACGTACCTTCATATCTAGGCTGAAGTACTAACCAGCACGTAACGCATCAAACACCCATCTCCTCCCCTATAATCTTGCATATGATAGGTAGAGCTAATTAAAACAGAGATTAACAACACAGGAATGCCTTCTGACTCATTTTTTGCCCTGAGGTATGAAATATGATTACCTGTAACGCTGATTAAATGAGCTTGCCTAGCTACAAATGTCAGTGAGGAGAATACCTACATTTTTTTTAAAATTATCCACAGTATTTGAGCATGCTTTAGTTTTTCCTTTTCATAACAGGATATCCAACAAATTTTTTTCATTCATTTTTTGTCCAGAGATTTAAAAGTACAAAGGGAGATTCAGTTGATAGTAGACTGAGAGACTGTAGGAAATGAACTTTCAAAGGGACACTTGTTACAACTAAGCTCTATATTTGCTTTTTATATCTTTATTATAGTACGCATATAGGAGTATAGACTTGTATATTAATTAATTCCTATCTGTGGTCAATAAGAAGATGAAATTTCTAATGTTCAAGTTTCTTTACTTTTTAAGGAGAATTGTCCATAAAATTTGTGGGATATGAAATACGCCTAGTTTTATATAAATAAGCAACATTGTGTATTATCAAGTTAATTCTTACACATCATTTCTGTCTCGTAGAAGAAGCTGCTGATTGGGAAAAGGAATTACAACAAGAGCTTCAAGAGTACGAGGTGGTGACAGAATCAGAAAAGCGTGATGAAAACTGGGATAAAGAAATAGAAGAAATGTTGCAAGAAGAAAACTAAGCATTTTCAGAAAATCACTATAACCCTAAGCTTTTTCTGAGAACTGACATGGATTTCTGCTTTCATATTTTGCTTACGAAAGATCTTCAAAAGACATAAAAGAATCTAAAATCATTATAATTCCATATGGGAATACAACCAGTATTTCTGTTCTTTATATGAGCAGTTTCTGAACTTCTACAGTCTTCAAAAGGAAGAAAAAAAAAAGACAGACAGACACTGCAGGTTACATGTCATAATTAAAAGCGATAACATTATTACATGAAGCAACAGTTTAGTTTGAGGCATTTTTAGGTGGCCAAGAAGCTCTGCAAAGAGATTTCTAAATCTAAGAATCTCTTTTTTTGTCTACAGCCTTCTGTTTCGGATGTAAAAATGGATGTTGTAAGTAACTTAATCCTTGAAAATAACTTTCTTGTCACATTTGCACTCTGATCCCTGTATAATCTGTAAATGTGTACTATTTTTAAAGTACTTGTAGCTAGTAGCTTTCATGTGAATTTAACTTCCTTAATGTATGTAGCCAAAGAATTTATAGAAAACCCTATTGAATAACTTCTGATAATTTGTTGAAAAAATACAATTCGGACTCCAAAAGACATACTGATTAATTATTCATCAGGTATGATTAACTGGCAAACATTTAAGCATTTAAATAAGAACAGAGTTATAAAATGCTTGAATTAAACTGTTGGTTTTATTAAATCATCATATTAAGGTACTACCTTTCCCCACAGAGATAAATGGTTTAATGCATTCTTTCTTTAGAAGACTGTTATGTCTCCATTTAACTTTGCTGTCTGAGTGAGAGCAAATTAAATGTTTATTTTAAGTGCTGAAACAATTATGTAAAAACTTTGGCTGGTTTGGACATCTTTATTAAATACTGTAGATATGTATAAAATTGGCTCATTTATTTGGAGGGAGGGCAGAGCAAGGGGCGAACATACTTCAGACTTACACAGGTTTAAAAATATACTTTGTCACAGTGCTTACGACATGGAATTTAAATAAAAATAGTTTTCTTTTAAAGATTTTTTTTTTATTCTTAGACATCTGGATGCTTCCTGTAGTTTTACCATGAAGTCAGTATCTTTATGTATATAAATGAAAATGTAATGTTCTATTTGTCATCTATTTCATAAACTTCTCTGACAAAATATCCATGAAATTCCAAATACAAAGGAAAATGGGTAAAATGAAGTAGGTAGGAGCCATTAAGCACAACTGAATTATAGGCATGTTACATACAGTAAGCACTGTCTTAAGGACATAGTTCTGCAGAAAACTTTTGTGAAGAGACTAAAAAGATTATAGCTGTAATTATTCAGCCAATATGGGAATTGAAAAGAGCTAAGTAGTTTGATGTTACTGTAAGAAAGGACTATTTAAAATTGTCTCTATTAGCAACTCGGACAGAAAGCCCTCCTGTATTTCTCATTATGGAAAATTAATTGTTTAAAAACTGCATACATTTGGCTTCTCAAATTAGTTTCTTTATTACCATACACTTTCGCAACTACAAATCATATTAAGCACAATTTGCATTTTTATAGTGTTTTTCACATTTAGTTAACAGATGCAAGATAAGTCATGGTAAATAAGAGGTACTTTAGGAGCTTTTTATATCGGAGATTAATTAAATGCCACAAAAGTTAAATCTGTTACACTCATAAAAATCAGACTATTAAAAGCTTAATGTTTACTCTTGACAAATACAACTGCTCATAGATTTAAGCTGGAGACATTAGAATCTGTCTACTGTACAGTTTGACTCGACACCTTCTAAAAAGACGGGTAGTTCTATTCTTATGGTGGCAAATCTTCCCTGGATGACTAAGAGCTCAAAATCACTGCTCCAAATGTCGGCTTTCTTAAAAACCAGCCTGATCATTCCTAGTATTTTTCACATACATGACGGGCTTATTTGCATGGGGTTTATACATCATCAAGCCTCATCTTTCTTTTCATATAAGCATAGCCTATGTAATGGTTGTAGATACTAAACTCCATCTGTCATAAAATATGGCTCCTACATACAAACCTTAGTTTTCCAAGTTTCATGAAAAGCGAGTATGCCTAGGAAAAAAAAAAGAAAAAAAAGCAACCAAAACCCACTATTTAAATTTGCATTTAAAAAGGCAATAATGTAGCAAGGCTGAATCTGACTTGAGCTCTGATAAGTTAAGGTCTCTTCTCAAAAATCATATTAATGTTTTCAAATCTACATATCTGGGGTTAACCTGGAAAGTGCTATATAATCCTGCAGTCTTCAGGACTGGCCCATGCCTTTCATTTAGGTCAGTGCTACAAGTGCCGAGCAGTTTTTGTTGTGATCTCTGCACATTCGTGGTGAATTTTGTAGGCCTTTGTAGCCCAAATGTGTCATAATAATATATTTCATAAACGAGTATGCTGGTGTTTTCTTAACAACATCATTCCAAGCACTGGGATGGTGCAGATGCTAAAATCCAGCAAAACAACAATGGTACAAAATCCACTACAAAACCAAAAGAAACCAAGAACGGATGTAAGTAATACCAATGTGTGGAGACAACGTAACAGAAAATGCAGTTGTTTAAAACATTGAGAAAAAGCAAACAAGCAAAAAGATTGTTAAGAAGTTTTCTTAGAAGAAGCTAAACTTGCAGGTTTTGGAATTAAACTTTGAGAAATGGGGAAAAAGATTGCCCAGGAATCATTTAGGTTAGCTCGGAACAGTGTACAGCTATCTTTTGAGATGCCAACATCTCCAGTTATTCTGTGCACCAAGCATCCTCTTTAGTATCCTCTATTTAGCATCCTCTAATAGTCAACTCTTAGCTTACTAGTCCAGTTGGTATTAGTGAATATGCGTATGGAATTTTTTGATGCAGTAATTGGTTTGGAGGAGGAGGAAGAAGAAAGATTGTAGAATTAAAAAAGTGTAGTAAAATGTGCCCCTACATTTTCATTCGATCGTGTGCAGCTGTTCTCTGAAGAAAGTTAACCAAAGTTTTCAATTTCCTGAATCGTTCCGGTAAACTTTGAATTTCTTTAGTTTGTCACTTCAGTTGGGTCATAAAAGTGGTTTTTTGCTCCTTGCTGGTCCGTTATCTTGGTGTTTGTTTGGTGGGGTTATGTATGTAGCACTGAAGCGCAGAATGTCAATTTTAGCCTCATGCATTTAAAGAATAACCTGGTACAGGAGCGTATCACCTGACCACGATATGCATCCTTGAACTCTTGGCCGCTCACACATTATTGACTTTTACTTTGCAACAGCTATTACATAAAAAGGGAACAAAGTGTGCCTGGTTACTTAGCAGTGCGCTGCCAAGCAATAGCAGCCACATCGGGCCCTCGGTCCACGTGCTGCTTCTAGAGTCTGGCTGGACGATGACAGCGTCGAGAGCCGCGCTGATAAGGGTCTGCGTTTCGATTCGGCTGAAGTTGTATTCTCCGGCCTGATACTGTTTGTCTCAGTACATGCTGACTGATGAATCTATAGCAACAACAGTAAAGTAGCCTGGTCTTAAATAACATTATCCATCAGGAGAATTTTGCTCCAAACTACTCATTTTCAATGTTTTTTTCCTTTTTCTTAAACGTTAGGGGGTTGGGGGTTTTGTTTTTAGATCAGCATTCCAATTTTTTTAAACAAAATGGTAACAGTGAATTAATTTCTTGCTATATTTTCTTTCTATTATGTTGAAGTTAATCATTTCAGAACACAACAATTCCTGAAAAAACATCAGAAGACACGCATGGCTTCATTTTCTTCTCAGTACAGCCCAGAACTGTCTCTCTATATATACACATATAAAGACCATGCATATATATAAATGCAAACCCACATCTATTAGTGTGTCTAAATATATTCAAAAAATCATAATGTACTTTTCAGCTGTTACTTTTAACTAGATACCATTCTGGGAGGAGGAGCAACCAAAATAATTATCATTAGTTTGACACTCTATCATTTTTAATGAGACAGCGCTCTGTAGAAATTATCTTGAAGAATGAATCACTTGCTTCGTTTCATAAAAGCCTGGTTTTCATTATGGCACAGGTTGGGAATGTTTTCCTTTGCTGATTCAGGGATTCATGAAGCTATGACAAACCTCTCCAGATACACTTGGGAGGTATGCTTAATCCAAAACTACATGGGCAGATTCAGTGTGATTCTGACAAAGTAGGCAAAGACAGAAGAAAAATGCAGTGAGTTAAGGGTTATATATAAAATTAGAAGAATAAAGATTTGATGCCTGCTTTGATATATGATGCTCTGAAGAAAACCATGTTCAGTGTGGGTTTTTTTAATTGTATGCATGCACAAAACCTTAATTCTGCAGTTGCTTTTATTTATTCATTCTCTTGGCTATGGTTTCCATACTCAAATATGAAGATTTTAGAGCCAAATACAGCTGCTGCTTCTCTGCATTTCCTAATCTTCCTGAGGAGAAACAAGCACAATTTACCTCACAGTCAAATAACGGCCAGAGAATAGATTGATGACACCCAGCTTCTTGTCCCACTTACTGAAATGTTTTCATGCTGGCCATGTGCCCTTTTGTGACTTTGACGCCTGCAATTTAAACATCAAACATTTTTGCTTTTGCTGAATCATCACTGGCTTGCATCGTGCGTCATGTGTAACAAGACTTTCAAGCCCATCGTGTGTTGGGTGGATGAAAAGTGCTGCTGTAAGAGCATTACTGGGGTGGAGAGGAGCCTCCGCAGACATTTAGTGTGGATGTGGGAACAACAATCTCTCTCGGTGGGATGTGACGTCAAAGAATTAGAGAGCATGTGAATGAAAGGGCTGAAACCATTGTCTAAGCAGGCAAAAATACTGGTCCATGGGATCTTACAGGTGGAGGAACTGTGGAGGACACAGTTTGGGCCTCTGGATATGGATATAGTAGTCAACTGACGTGTCTGAGCACGTATTGAAAACTGAATGCTTGTAAACAGTTTGAAACACCACTAAAAATGTTTGCCCTGAGCCAATAAGCAACTTCTCCATCCACTCCTGGACAATGAGTTATTCCCGGTGGAGCTGGTGAGTAACCCAGCTTTGGAGGCTGAGTGCCAAGGGCTACGGTAGGGAATGGTCTGCATCCCCTCAGTCTGGGTGCTGAAGGATGATCACCGGCAGATTTAACTCACAGTGGCAAGCACAGCTTCTGGCTCGGGTGTCCTGCCTCCAGTCCTGGCTGGATGGACACGAGCAGCGTTAGGGTAAGCAGCGCCGGGTTCATCCAGACTAACTGCCTCCCTCGTCACCGTGAGCCAAGGCTCGCCTTCAGACCCTGGTGACTGGCATCCGAATTCTCTTTCAAAGTACGATTGCAGGAACCTGTAACTGGCTGTCATTCTTACCTATACAAATGTCCAGTTCTTTTTTTAATCTAGTTCATTATTTCATTGGTATTGTGGGGTAATTATTTCTTAATGTGTGACAGGGAAAAATCTTTTTATTGGCTTTAAATGTGCCGCTTTGTAATTTAACTCTGTGTGACACAGGAAAACAGAAGATCCTGACTTGGCCTTCTTTTCATCCTGTCTCACTTGTTACTTTCCTGAGCCAAGCAGACAACTTCAGAGTTTTCACTCTTGTCATAGAGGAGTTTTTCTATGCCCCTGTCATGGCAACTAGGACCACGTAGTTCACAGGGTAGGGAGAAGAAGGAGAAAAAGGAAAAAAAGTCATGGGTTGAGATAAAGACAGTTTGGTAGAACAGTAACTGAAGAGGAAATAATAATAATAATGGTAAAAGAATACACAAAATCGTGATGCAATACAATTGCTCACCACCTGATGATCAACTGCCCAGCCCATCCTGAGCTGTGATCCCAGATTCCTGCCCCCAGCCAACTTCCATTTATATACTGAGCATGACGTCTATGGTATGGAATATTCCTTTGGCCAGCTTGTCCTGTCTATGCTCCCTCTCAGCTTCTACTGGAAGCTGAAAAAGTCCTTAACTAATGTAAACATCACTTAGCAACAACTAAAATCAATATGTGTTATCAACACTATTCTCATACTAAATCCAAACACAGCAGCTACTAGGAAAAAAAAAATAACACTATCCCAGCTGAAAACAAGACAGCCCCCAATAATTTGTGACAGCTTTCCTTAAAGCTCATTCACACTCCAAGTTCATTTTCAGGGGGAGAGATGTGACACATGCAACAGGCACGTAGGAGAACACACCACCCAGCTGACACACACTGGTTTCATTTTCTGTGTTACTCCTCGTATCATTCCTTGTGTACTCTGACATCTTGGGGTTTTTTTATTTTTCATGTCCAGCCAGTACATGTTTGCAATATTGCCCTCATTGAGCCCCAGGCAATTTCCCTAGTAGCCATCACTTAATTTTAGGATCCTGTGAAGTAGAAGAGTGATGATTCGGGTTGTTTCGTTTGCTTGGTTTGTATTTTTCTGTTTCCCTCCTGCCTTCATTTTCGTTTTTCATTGGTTATCGTGTGAAAAGTAACATTGGAAGAATTACAGTTCCTACTCACCTGAGTGGTGCGGCTGACACCTGAGGGACGAGATGCCATCCAGAGGGACCTGGACAGGCTCGAGAAGTGGGCCCATGTAAACCTCATGAGGTTCAACAAGGCCAACTGCAGGATCCTGCACCCAGGTTGGGGCAACCACTGGTATCAATACAGGCTGGGGGATGAAGGGATTGACAACAGCCCTGCCAAGAAAGACTTGGGGGTACTGGTGGATGAAAAGCTGGACATGAGCTGGCAATGTGCGCTCACAGCACAGAATGCCAACCATATCCTGTGCTGCATCAAAAGCAGCGTGGCCAGCAGGTCGAGGGAGGTGATTCTGCCCCTCTACTCCGCTCTGGGGAGACCCCACCTGGAGTACTGCCTCCAGCTCTGGAGCCCTCAGCACAGGAAAGACAGGGACCTGTCGAAGCGGGTCCAGAGGAAGGGCACAAAAATGATCAGAGGGCTGGAGCACCTCTGCTATGAGGACAGGCTGAGAGAGTTGAGGTCATTCAGCCTGGAGAAGAGAAGGCTCCGAGGAGACCTTATAGAGGCCTTCCAGTACATAAAGGGGACTTACAAGAAAGATGGGGAGAGACATTTTAGCAGGGCCTGTTGCGGTAGGGAGAGGGGTAATGGCTTTAAACTAAAAGAAGGCAGATTTAAACTAGATAGAAGGAAGAAATTTTTTTGACGCTGAGGGTGGCGAAACACTGGTACAGGTTGCCCAGAGGGGTGGGAGATGCCCCATCCCTGGAGACATTCAAGGTCAGGTCGGACAGGCCTCTGAGCAACCTGATCTAGTTGAAGATGTCCCTGCTCATTGCAGGGGGGTTGGACTAGATGGCCTTTAAAGGTCCCTTCCAACCCAAACTATTCTGTGATCCTATGAGTACCAGGGGGAAAGTGCTCCAAGAAAAGTTCTGGTAGTCCAGAGCTTCTTGAAAATTTTGTTGAAAGCAGTCATCATAGTAATCATGATAAAAAGGACAAAATTAAATTTGGTGCTGCATTCCAATAGTTTCCTGACTGCCTTGCATGTTATAACAATTCTGTAAGAAAATAAATACTATCTTTATTTCATAATTTCTCAATTGTCATTGTTTAGAGTTTTAAACATCTTGTTCTAGTTGTCACCCTAGTGATGTGTTTAAAAAAATAATGAAGCAACTTATTTTTCATCAAGTTGCCTAGGAGTCCCCACCCCAACAAAGGCAGTGAAGTACTCCAGAGAGGTGTCAAACTGACTGCTTAAGCATACAGTGTTCATGAAGTTAGACTACTCTTAAGTATGGTAATAACCACATAACTTGGATGTAGTCCATAAAAGTAGATCACCCTGAAAATTTATAAAAAGTTGATGACTAAAGATTTTTACCAATGGATGCTTAGTTATATCCTAAATAATAACAATGATAAAAGAGAAGTAGTTTTCCTCAAATTTCAGCTTCCTGCCTGGCAAAACAGGAGACCCATACTTTTGATGGGCAATAGTTAAGTAGCTTCTTGGCAATGGCTATTTGGGTGGGCTATGTACTTGGCTGCTCCTGCTGTATAGTCCACGACTGTTCCTCCCTCGCACAAGGAATCCACAGCAGGGTCATTAACAGGGCACAACTGCAAATATGTTCTCATTCTCCTGTCAGTACATGTACCTAATTGCAGGAGTGCAATACGAATTTCCAGTACTGTTGATATGCACTTTGCTGGTAAGTGCATTTTTTAAGGAAAACAGTTCACAAAACCACGTAAAGAGACATAGAGACAGAACCGCAAATGTAGCTGAAAATGGTAAAAGTAGCTATTTTGTTCAATTTCACATGTGTGTTCTTCAGAGGACAATAGCACAGCGAGAAATCTGTGCACCAGAGATCTGTGACTGAGTTTGGAAGCTGATGGTACTTCTCTCACTCCGCCCGCATCAGCTATCCTCAAAAAACCCTAAACTTCTGTAAAAGTTGACTTACTAGGAAGCAGTATCTTTATTCGCAAAATTATTATAATTGATCTGTGTCACTGTATCATCAGAAAAAACCCCGCCAGTTCAAGTGTGAAAAGAATTACTGCTGGAAATCTATTCTCTAACATCTGGTAGTTTTTGAAGAAAACTTTGTCCCCCTTGATGGAGTGGCCTCATGCCTGCTTCTGCTGCACAATGTGTGCTAACCTCTCTGGCACCCAAATTCACAAAAATAGGCCTCACAATGAAGTTTATTACAGTAAAGGCTTACAGCCAGCAAGAACTCTGTGGTTCTTTATTCCATTCTCTCTCAAACTAGCTCATATTTGTAATTAATCCTCCATCTATTCCAAAAAGTGCCTATCTAGGGAGGGGAAGGAGGGTGCAAGAATAATTTATGTTTTGCTACATATATAGACACTCTCAAATAATGCTTTGGAGAAATTAAAAGTAATCTTAAATCCCTATTTAAGGATCGCATGAGCCATCCTGGGATAAGCTGGAGCATGTTTGCCCAGTTCTCTTGCTACTCTCAAATGGCAAGTGTAGGGTCCTGGACCGAGGGAGGAATAACCCCATGCACCAGGACAGGTTGGGGGCTGACCTGCTGGAGAGCAGCTCTGTGGAAAGAGGACCCTGGGAGTCCTGGTGGACAAGTTGACCACGAGCAGCAATGTGCCCTTGTGGCCAAGAAGGCCAGTGGTCTCCTGGGGGGCATTAAAAAGAGCGTGGCCAGCAGGTTGAGGAAGGTCATCCTCTCCCTCAACTCTGCCTTGGTGAGGCCGCACCTGGAGTACTGTGCGTCCAGTTCTGGGCTCCCCGGTTCAAGAAAGACAAAGAACTACTGGCAAGAGTCCAGTGGAGGGCTACAAAGATGATCAAGGGACTGGAGCACCTCTCTTATGGGGAAAGGCTGAGAGACCTGGGTCTGTTTAGCCTGGAGAAGAGAAGACTGAGAGGGGAGCTCATCACTGCTTATAACTATCTAAAGGGTGGGTGTCAGGAGGATGGGGCCAGGCTCTTCTCAGTGGTGACCAGTGACAGGACAAAAGGCAACGGGCACTAACTGGAACACAGGGAATTCCATCTGAACATGAGGAGGAACTTCTTTCCTTTGAGGGTGGCAGAGCACTGGCACAGGCTGCCCAGAGAGGTGGTGGAGTCTCTGTCTCTGGAGACATTCCAAACCCGCCTGGACGCGTTCCTGTGTAACCTGCTCTGGGTGACCCTGCTCTGGCAGGGGGCTTGGACTGGTTGATCTCCAGAGGTCCCTTCCAACACCCACCATTCTGTGACTCTGTGACTGGCCGTTAATAACGCTGTCCGCCTGCGGCCGCGGCTCCGGCCCCGGCCCCGGCCCGGCCCAGCGGGACTACATCTCCCGGCAACCCCGCGGCAGGTCCGACTACCGCTCCCGGCATGTCCTGCCGCGGCCGCAGCGCAGGGGAGGCGCGCGCTGCACGCTGGGTCCGTGCGGCCTCTCCCCCGCGCAGGGCAGGCTGGGAAGCGCAGTCCGCCTCTCTCCCGGGGAGCCCTGCGGGCGGGGAGAGCGTCAGTCCCCTCTCCCAGGTGGGGCGGGGGCTGAAGGGGAGGGCTGCACAGCGATTGGCTGCCGCCGTGAGAAGGGGCGGGCCGGCCGGGAGAGCTTCCGGTGTTCCCTCGGGTTCGGCAGCTTGTTTGGATGCTGCCGTCACATCATGGCGACGCGCGGAGCGGAGGCAGCGCGCGGAGGAGGCAGCGGCGGCGGCAGCAGCAACAGCAACAGCGCGGCGGGACGGAGCCGGCGGCCGAGCCAGAGCGGCGAGGAAGAGGAGGAAGCGGCGGTGGCGGCTGTGTCGGCGGCCCCCCCGAGCGGCAGCCCGGAGGTGAGGGCGGCGCGCAGCCGGGCCCGGCGGGAGGGCGCTCCCCCTCCCCGCCTACCCCGTCCCATGCGGCCTCCGCGCTCCGCCGCCCCGTACGGGTGCTGGGGCAGGCAGGGCCCCTGCCGCTGCTCCCCCCCCGCCCCTCCCCGCTGTGGGGAGCAGGCCAGGTTCCACTCCGCTTCCCCGCCTCCCCCCCCTGGGGCCGGACCCGGACCCGGACCCGTGGCTGCAGTCGTGGCCGGGGGGGGAGTCTCGTCATCGCCCTCTCCCCGGGGAGCCGCGGGTGTTCCCCCCCTCTCCCCGCAACCCGTCCAAACCCCCGAGAGGCGGGCCTTGCCTCGCGCGCGCGGCGGGCCGTTGGCGGCGGCCGCACGTGGCCGGGGCCCAGCGAAAGGGGTGCGGAGGGGAACGGGGTCTGGGAGGCTCCGGGGGGCTCCTCCGGGCGGCCCCGGCTTTATCTGTCTTCTCCTCCCTGACCCGGCCGAGGGGCCGTGCCCGGCAGTGTCGGGCGACTCCGGCGCCGCTGCCGGTGCGAGCCGTGCGGCGGAGGTGCGAGGCGCGCCTGGCTCTGCCTCCCTTCAGCGCGGTGGGGGTGCGGGGGCGGCGGCGGGAGTGTTTTCCCTACCCTCCGAAATAAGTAAAAACGGCCTTTTCTCTCTTTTCCCTTTCTCTACTGAAACGACGCTGAAGGCAACGGTGTCCTGGTGTCCTCGGTGACAGTAATTTCTGGTTGAGTTTTTACATAGGAAAAATCTAAAATATGTGTATTTGGGCACCAAACAGCAAAGACTCAGTGTGTTGTAATTCAGCTACTGTATTTAATATTTCCAACACAGTGTTTTATGTGACAGAACTACCTTGGTAATCTCATGTGCTGCTTTAGTACCTCATCCTGTGTCCTTACATAAATTCAAGTGGCTTTTTTGTGGTAAATTTCTTTTCTGTGGTACAAAAGATAATAACCTCCCAGAAATAGTAACTTTTTCGTGGCGGAGCGAGATTTAGGAGGCCGTGGAGCTAGTTTTCTTCAATGAAAAAACATCTCTTCCACTGCGTGTTTTCTGAAGTTCTTTATTAGGAAGTGGCTTCTAAGTAACTTTAGTGTCTGCTATGAAAGCAGATGATGATGATGTTTTAAAAAAAACAACAACAGAACCATCAAACTATCCAGCATCTTCTATATTTCATATACCCACTGTCAAATGGAATTTCATTTTTAAAAAAGACAAAATATGTCAGGGAGTATTAAGCAAATTTTACTTTGAACTTTTTTTGTGAATTAAAAATCCTTCAGCAGTCTCTTGCAGATTTCCCTCCCCCTAGCTTGGAACACGGGAGCTTCTTTATTTTTAGGTTCCTTGTGACCTGTTTGCATTGGGAATTCAGAACTTGTCTACCCTGCTTTTTCCAGAAACGTACTGTGGATGACTAGAAAACTATTAGGTTTAGAGTAAAGAGGAAGTGAAACCTCATTGGCGGAAGTGATTCATGCTATATTAAGTGTTTTCTTAATTAGCACCTGTCTCAGATGCTTGCATTAAAAAAGGGCTGGTGAAATGTGCAGCACTTTGCCCTGCATATAAATGCACTGAAAGTTTCCATTTAAGCTTTGGGTTCCTCTAGTGAAATTTTTGCTAGAATTACAGAAAATGTTTTTAATGTCTTGAGGTAAAGCAGGGATGAGATCTTTCTAATCTTTTCTCAGAGCACAGAGAAGAAAAATGATACAAAACCAACGTGTTTTTTTTTTTTTCTTTGAGATTATATTTGAGGTAAATAAAAAAAGCTGTTTTTAGAAGCAGGAATGTCTTCTGTGTCATAAGGCCATTGAAAGACAGAGCAAGAAGCTGGGAAGGGTAACAGAAAAAAGTAAGGACCGTAAGGGGTCATGTGAGAATGTGTCTGAACCGGTACCAAAGACCGTATCTTGAATGTAAGGCTGGCAGCGTTAATAGTGGAATTCTATTGACATTGACTCTGTATTGACTTTTATAAGGATAAAATACAGATTTCCAAAGTAGGTATCTCTTAATCATCCTCCTGCTGTGTTGGGACTTCTAACCTTGCAATGCGTTGAAACTAATGATGAGCAATACTGCAGGTGCCTCAGTCCAGTATTTTGAAAGTAGATAAATGAGTGCATAGAACATAATTTTTAATGTAATGACAGAACAGGGTGAGATGTTTGTTTGAAATTACTTTCAGATCTCACAACTAAGATTTTAGTTCAATGGGTAAGCCACCTCAGAGGCCATCAGGTTTTCAGAAAGGTATAATTAGACTGCACGATCACTCAGGTCAGTGAGCACGGTATAGAGAAATATTGCATGGAGAAATAACCTTAATAAGCTAGTCTTGTGGTTACAAGCACCTGAATTATTGTGTCCAGACGAGTGGATGAAGGTGCATCTGCTATAAAATTCAAACCCAAATTTTGTGACATCCCCAAATGCTAGTTTTTATGGAGAAGTCATGAATAAAATTACTACCAAGAATGACTGATTTTTCAGCACAATAAATACAGTTATGTTAAATGAAGTCTTCCTGAGTATCTGCACTGAGGAAACATATATTGCAGATGTTTTCAAAGTAAGTTTTCCTGTGTTGACAGATAAAAGTAAATTGCTGAGATGCAGGAAGCCTAAAATTTGTTATAGACCATAAACACTTACGATAAATATGACATAGAAGATTTTTTTATGTAATTGGTAAGGATAATAAGGCTGTGATATCCTGTTGCATGTGTGATAACTTTCAAAATGTAGTCAGCTGAGCAGTGTTATTCAAGTGGTCTTTTCTGGAGCCTGATGCTGAGCGAATGATTACATATTCGCTTATTCTTGTGATTTAACCCCAGTGGGGAGCTAGAGCCACACAGCCGCTCACTCACCCCGGTTTGGATGGGGGAGAGAACAGGAAGATTAAAAGTGAGAAAAAACTCATGGGTTGAGATAAAGACAGTTTAATAGCTAGAGCAAAATCTGTGCACGCAAGCAAAGCAAACCAAGGAATTAATTCGCTACTTCCCATTGTCAGCAGGTGTTCAGCCATCCCCAGGAAAGCAGGACTCCATCAAGTGTAATGGTTACTTGGGAAGACAAACGCCATCACTCTGAACATCCCCCTCTTCTTAACAGCTTTATATGTTGAGCACAATGTCATATGGTATGGACTATCCCTTTGGTCAGTTGGGGCCAGCTGTTCTGGCTGCGTCCCCTCACAGCTTCTTGTGCACCCCCAGCCTGGTCACTGGTAGGGCGGTGAGGAGCAGAAAAAGCCTTGACTGCTTAGCAACAACTGAAAACACCAGCATGCTATCAAAAGTATTTCTCATCCCAAATCCAAAACATAGCACTATACCAGCTGCCAGCAAAAAAAATTTTGCTGCCAGCTCCATCCCATCTGAAACAGTGACACTTGTATATTTAGGTTGTCTTACAGTTGTGAAAATCTGTTTTATATGCTCATGCTTGTTCTAAAGCTTCCAGGATATTTTTAAAAAGTATTAGCAATTCCAAGTCTTTTTTTTTCAATTCAATTCCAAGTACAGGTCAACTGCTACTATGAGGAATGTAGACGTTTTGATAATTTAATGCTAGTGCCTTTTTTTTTTTTTTTAGGGTAGTTTGCTAACATATAGGAGAAAAGGATGTTGGTGTAGCTACTAATTAGGGTTTCTTCTAGTAAGAGGTGCAGAGAGGTGTTTTAGGGAAAGATTGAATGTGTGTATGCACAGGACTATAAAATACAGGTACTTTAGTATGCGTAGTACCGATAACAAGCAAAGTATATTTTAGGTAGTGCTGCATGTTACAGACTTTTGTAGGAAGTAAAACAAAAAAAAAAAGTCCATTCATTTTGTCATGGTAGGATAAGTTCATAGAGTCGTTTTTGTTGGAAGGGAGCTTTAAAGGTCATCTAGTCCAACACCCCTGCAATAAGCAGGGACATCTTCAACCAGATCAGGTTGCTCAGAGCCTCATCAAGCCTGGCCTTGAATGTTTCCAGGGACTGGGGCAGCTACCACCTCTCTGGGCAACCTGTACCAGTGTTTCGCCACCCTCAGCATAAAAAAAATTTCTTCTTCCTGTCTAGTCTAAATCTGCCCTTTTAGTTTAAAACTGTTACCCCTTGTCCTATAGCAACAGGTCTTGCTAAAAAGTCTCCCCCCATCTTTCTTATAAACTCCCCTTAAATAAGGTCTCCCCGGAGCCTTTTCTTCTCCAGGCTTAACAACCCCAACTCTCTCAGCCTGTCCTCATAGTGGAGGTGCTCCACCTCTCTGACCATCTTCATGGCCTCCTCTGGACCCACTCCAACAAGTCCCTATCTTTCCTGTGCTGACGGCTCCAGAGCTGGAGGCAGTATTCAAGGTGGGGTCTCCCCAGAGTGGAGCAGAGGAGGAGAATCAGCTCCCTCGGCCTGCTGGACACGCTTCTTTTGATGCAGCCCAGGATAAGGTTGGCCTCTGGCCTGTAAGTGCATGTTGCCAGCTCATGTCCAGCTTTTCATCCACCAACACTCCCAAGTCCTTCTCAGCAGGGCTGCTGTCAATCCCTTCATCCCCCAGCCTGTATTGGTACAGGGGTTGCCTGACCTGGGTGCCCTGTTGCTTGCCCCAGGGGTTGCCCTGACCTGGGTGCGGGACTCTGCTGTTGGCCTTGTAGAACCTCATGAGGTTCACATGGGCCCACTTCTTGAGCTTGGTCAAGTCCTTCTGGATTGTATCCTGTCCCTCAGGTGTGTCAGCTGCACCACTTAGCTTGGTGTTGTTTGCAAACTTGCTGAGGGTGCACTCAATCCCACTGTCTATGTCATTGATGAAGATATTGAACAGTACCGGTCCTAAACCAGACCCCTGAAGGACAGCACTTGTCCCTGATCTCCATGTGGATATTGAGCTGTCAACCACCACACTATGGATGTGACCATCCAAGCAATTTCTTATCCACTGAACAGTCAAATCCGTATCTCTCCAGTGAAGAGAGAAGGATGTTGTGGGGGACCATGTCAAATGCATTATAGAAATCCAGGCAGATGACATGTGTAGCTCTTCCCCTGTCCACTGATGTAGTCATTCTGTTACAGATGGCCTCTAGGTTGGCCAGGTGGGACTTTCGTGAAGCCATGCTGGCTGTCTCGAGTCACCTCCATGTGCCTTAGCATAACTTCTAGGAGGATCTGTTCCATGATCTTCCCAGGCACAGAGGGGAGGCTGACAGGTTGGTAGTTCCCAGCGTCCTCCTTTCTACCCTTTTTAAAAGTGGGCGCAGTGTTTCCCTTTTTCCAGTTGCCAGGGATTTCATCTGACTGCCGTGACTTTTCAAATATCATAGTGGCTTGGTAGCCACTTGGGATGCATCTCATCAGGTCCCATAGACTTCTATATGTTCAGGTTCCTCAGGTGGTCATGTACCTGATCATCTCTTACAGTGGGAGGGTCTTTTCTCCCCCAGTCCTGACCTTGCGGTCCATCCACTCAAGAGGTGTGGGGAGAGAGGTTGCCAGTGACAAGTCAGGCAAAAAAGTTGAGTAACTCAGCCTTCTCCTTGTCTGTTATTACCAGTTTGTGAGTCTTGTTCATCAGGGGGCATGCTTTCTCTGACCTTCCTTTTCTGGCTGACATACCTGTAGAAGCCCGTCTTATTATTCTTTGTGTCCCTTGTCAAGTTCAGCGCCTTGGCCTTCCTGACCCTATCTCTACACAACCAGGCAGCATACCTGTAATCTTACCAGGATACCTGCCCCTGCTTCCACTGCCGGCGTGTTTTCTTCTTGCCTTCCTATCCTGATTTCTTACACTTGGGGATTGAGAGCTCTTGTGCACTGTCCTTAAAAGGTCTGACAGCTCTGTTCTGCTCCCTTGTCCCCAAGGGCAGTTTCCCAGGGGGTCCTATTGATTAACTCCTTGAACAAGTAGAAGTTTGCTTTCCTAAAATTCAGTGTCCTGACTTCACTCTGCCTAACCCATATCCCTCAGGACCGCAGACTCCAGCAGTGCATGATCACTGCAGCCCAGGCTGCCTCCAGTGGCACTGATTAGCTCCTGTTTAGTTCTGCCTAGGTGTCTGTTGTGCCCTTATGTGCAGTGCATGTTACTGAAGTAGTATTGTTTGAGGTAAAGTTGGCTTAGGCTCTTTTGGTCATAGCCAGTTTCATAAATAGATACCTCTCTTGTACTCTCATCTTTTAGGTGTGAAGTAAGGTAGAGTTTTCCTGATATGCACCTTTTTTGATCAAGGTACAAGTTGAGAGAACAGAGTGGAAGAGTGAATGAAAACTTTGGGGTGAGCAGGAGAGACGTTACCAGTAGTTTTCCTGCAGGCATCCTGAAGTTGTTTGGCCGGTAACTCTATCTTAAATAGCTTGAAGATTATATGCTTATTCAGAAATGTCAATGTCTTGTAATATCTGGTTTCACAGCTAGGTAGGTGGCAAGTATCTTATTTTTTAATGGCAGTTTTGAATTTTGATAAATAATTTTGTGATCTTATGAAGTGGCACATCTGTGCAACATACTCTTTTTGTTTGTCATGGAAAATCTTTCTAGGTACGTAAAAATCTTAATTCTTGTCTGTCAGATGATAAGGTACCTATTACTAAAGCTTGTTAGAAGCTGGAGGTTGGAAGCCAGTTAGAAGCTGAGAGAGCACGGTAGCAGCTAGAAAAGGTAGCGTTGATTTCAGTAGAAGGTCTTTGGTGGGGTGGTTTTGTTTTGTTTTTATTCAGTCAGTACTGAATCAGCACTGTTATACAATGTGCTGTTGGAAGTGCTCTGTTCTGGCTGGAATGTTAAACTCAGAGGTTCACTCGTCTGATGAGTACACATTTGAAAAGATAGAGGTAATAGTTGGGGTCTGTAATTGTTCTGAACATTGTCTCCATAAGGGGGGGGACGACACACAATTTCACTTGAAGCTTGATACAGATCAAATCTGAAACTATCTGTAGTTAAAGTGTTTTAAGAATAAAATTGAGTGTAAGAAGGCTGTTTAGACTTCTGGTTATGTTTTTAATATCTAAAGTGACAGCTAATGTAGAAAATTCTTTGTTAGTCGTAATGGGGAAGTCACCTAGCTACTAGTGTTTGTGGCCCCTGTCAGGCAATAGCAGACTTCTCTGTTTAACATGAAAAAAAACCCCACTTTCTAATGTAGGTTAAATACATTAGAATTTTAGTATGCCATGCCACTACTGTCAGTTTTGACAAAACTTATGGACTATTTGATAGGGGGTTTTGTGATTATTTTTCTATGTTATCAAGTAGTTCTAACTGCTGGTAGAACCACTTCTTTAAATACAGTATTCTAGCCTTTGGTCACCAATTTTTAATTGTATTTAAGTTGAGACAATTGGATATTATTACAAAAACTGTCTACTGCCACACTGAGCTTTGGTTTTGCAGGGAACATGTTAGCTTGTCAGTAAGCTTGGATTTGCTCCATGTTCACTGGAAAACCAAGAGAAGGTTGACAAGTTCTGTAGTTCTTTCATTATTGCTATTATTTTAAAATATATTTGAGATGTGCAAGACACTTGTACATAAACCTTTTTCTTCAGTATTTTAAAGGTTATTTCTGCCTTCTCTGTTAGGCTTCAGAGAATGAGTCTGAAGTTCTGAAAATCCTTGTGTGTTTTTTTGGCAAAGGATAGAGAATACTCGGAGTTAAGAAATTACTGTCAGTAAAGAATTGGACTGACACCTAATTTGACTTCTACAAAAAGCTCTGCTGAATTAATGAGGTGGTGGTTTTCACTCTGTGAAACTTCCAGATGCTTTAGAATATGCATGTTAATTGTTAGCTCTGAACTGACAGATGTTTAGGTTACTATGACGGTTTGCTAGTAGAGGTGGGCATTTTGTGACTTATTGGTCATATGTATGCCCTTGCCAGTAGTTGTTCTTTTTTCCCCAGAAATGGCAGAATTTTCTCATATGAGAAATTTCTGGGTTGCCTAAATTTGAAGCAGTGCTTCTCACGAGCGTCTTCTTGCTGAGAGTGTTTCAGTACCTCAGTAGTCAATGTTAGCTATGTACTTGTGGTTAGGATAAAGTATTTTTTTAGTTCCTTGTGCTCTGGCTGTGATTTGACTGACTTTTTTTTATTTTAGTGACTCTCGTGCTTTGGCTTCTTTCCAACCGGCGTGCTAGCACTTCTGGTTGGCAGGATTGCTTGTTGCTGTGCAGTGAACTGGGCTGAGGTACCGATCTGGCTATAAACTGTGTGAGGACAAGTTGCGTGAACATTGTTGCTAGCACAACAGAGGCAGGTATGAAAAAGGGGAATGAAGTGATAGCGAGAGCGCTGTTTGGGCACCACTGCTGTTCAATGTGTAACCACAGCCGCAGCCAGTCAGGCCTTCTCAGCTGCTTGTTGGAGTTCCTGGCAATTTTGTGCTCTGCTTTCAAAAAGAAAATTCTGAGTTTATGGATTTTGGTAAGTCTGGAAATACTGTGCAAACCCAGAAACTTTTGAGTTTAGAGCTGACTTTCCCTACCTTTTGGAAGGCTTCTTAGGCATGAGAATCTGAATTGGAAGTTCACGTTCTGTGTGATGGAAAACCTGCAAGCTTTAGTAGTTGTGTTGGTACTGCAGTTCTACTTTGGTATGGTGTTGTGTTCAGATATCTCTGATCTTTCCTGTTTTATCAATGTAACGTGACACAGTATCTTGAGCTTCTGTACGAATCCTGTGTTTTAGAGACCATCTGTACTGTGGTTTCAACCATTGGTACCTGCAAAAAGGTTAAGTGAGCTCTACTGGTTTCACATCTCTTGTCCTTTTTTAAGAAGCATCTCTTGGTTATTTAGCTGACCCTGAACTTGGAGGGGTAAGCCTTTCCCATGCCAATGGAAGCCCCACAGTTTAAGGAAAAAATAGGTGTTCTACTGATCTAAAATGTCAACTGTTAAATTTTGGGGTTGGTTATTTGTTACAGCAATTCTATTACTGCGTTACCTTTGCAAGGTGTTGATCAAGTACATGGTCTGACATGACTGGAGAATGATAAAACTGCAGTGCGTTTATATTTTTCTGTAAAGCATGTGCATCATTTCCACACTTGTAAAGAGCAGTGCAAAGTGAATCTTCCTTAATAAGCCAAAAATAGCTCCTTTATGTCTATATAGATTATTTGCAGTTAAAAACCTTTGTTGTCCTTCATGAAAGGTATTGTATGAATTCTGTTTTTTCAAGAATGAATCTGCCTTGAGATAAAGGTCTAAAGCAAGAGACTTGCTTTAAGTATAGAGGACAACTAAGCTGTTATATCATTTTTTTTTACAGTATTAATGCATATTTGTTTAATAATTTTTTAAGTAACTCTTCCAAGTATACTGAACAAATTGAGAGTTGAAATACATCTCACAATATATTATTAGTGTTGGCTGTGTTCCTTTAATGTTGGTTAATTCCTTTTGAAGAGGAAAAGGGTCCATCTGTGCAAAATATAAAACCCAACGCAAACTCCTGGCTTTAAGAATTAGCAAATTTTTAATATTAAAGTATAAGATAATCTGAAATTAATTTGTGCTTAAACAGTATAACTGTGAATATAAACAAGCCCTGTTTTTATAATTCCTTGTGCCTTTTTAAGGAAATTTACTTTCAGTTCATGGAAAATAAATTGATGAGAATGATCACATTGCTTTGGCAGTAGAGTGAGTTTAGCTCTGCTCATCTGCTTTTAACTTGTATGTCATATAGTAGGATAGCAAATGGACAGCAGAAAAAATACCCAATCACTTCAAGTACTGTCCCAAGTCCCACCCTCTGTAGTGTAACAAAACAGAAAAAACACCCAACCAAACACCCTTGAAGTTCTCCTCAGAAGTGTTTCTAGAAATTGGGAATGTTGTTCTGGGGATTGAGAGGGGAGTCTGGTAGCGTAGCTGCTTCGTAAGCTATAGAGTATCATCAGGTGTTCTGTTCCAAACTGCAGACATATCGCTGCAGTGTTAAAACTGGTGATGTTTAACTTCTTAGTTAAATGATTAAACATTTTGGGGTTTAAGAGATCTTTCAGGAAAGTTTTGCTTAATTGAGTAGAAATGATGTATTATTAAAAATCATAGTAATAGGGCTCCAAATCTGAAGCCAGTTAGTAGTCAGTTTTGTGATGGTTTCATAGATGTGAATTTTAACATTTCAAAAATGGATGTGCTCCCGATCCTGTTTATCATTCTTGTTATAACAACAGACTTTATCCAGTCATTACCTGACAATCATATTTGGCATTTTGATTGAAGTAGTTTAAACTCTAACCCTCTATGTTATCAAAACAGCGTATTTCTGTGGATTTCTTTAGACTTCCTAGCAGGTTAATTTTCTCCCCTTCTTTCTTGAAGTGTATCTCTTGAATTATTATAAAGCTGATATCTTTCAGTTTTCTGAAACTAATGTGTAATAAAGTTGTCTTTCATAATGGTGTCCTCCTGTCTCAATTTCTGTACCTTATTTTTCAAATAACAGTACATAAAGCTAGTTAAACTCTTGCTGAGTTTTACATTTATTACACTTAGTGGTGATTTGTGAGATACTTTTTTTTTTTTTTTTAAGAATTATGAGGGAGAAATGTTTTCATTAAAGATTGTGTGCTTTAACAGCTGAGTTGATAGCTGTTTTGGAGCTTTAAGAACAGATTTCTGTGTGAACTTTTAATTTCTAGAGTATAAACATTTTTGCAATTATAAGGTATCAAGGTTGTTTTATAATAGAGTAATATTTTGGGGTGGCGTTTGCTGTTTTCTTCATCACTCTTTAGGCTCATTCTCTGTATAGTTATTTGTATACCTGTCTTAACAACAGTGAGGATCAATTTGAGTAACTGTGGAATTTTATTCTTATTTGTCCATGCAAAAGAAAGGTTTAAATTTTCATTTTAAATAGTTGCTTGACTGTTTACTTCCACTTATTCCTTTCCTTTCTGAAGTTGGTTGGTGGTGCAATGGAAGAAGCTGGATCTCAGGAGATGGGAATGAATAACCAGGATCAGCTGGTGAACAGCAAGTGCAATGAGTTGTCAGATACAGCATTGCAGCATGTGCAGTCCAACTGTTACGGCCTGGAAAACACAGGTGCACTGGAAGAAGCTGAGTATATCACGAAGAATAGAAAGCACCCAGGGTCCATGTGCTGCTCTCAAGAGTCTCGGGAGGAGACTCCTGGGAGAGAAGAAGCCCGTACTGATCCACCTGATGGCCAACAAGATCCAGAGAGTGAAAAAAACAAAGAAAAAACTTTGGGTATGTTCTCTTTGGCATTTTGATTTTTAAATGGCTTTAATATTTTTGTAAAATAGCTATGTATTTTCTCTGTCTCATGTTTACTTTGTAGCCAAAACTTGTCATCTTTACCAGGATGTTCTGAGAAAATGTGTACTTCTGCTTAGGAAAAAATAGTTCTTAATGCATACATAAGAATTCTGCTGGTAGCGCTATTCTTACTGGAACTTTAATAATGATAATAATGTGTTAATTACTAATTGACTTTTTTAACTTTCTGGTTGTGGGATTAACTTCTAAATTTGGGACTGTGGTGTTCAGTCCTACCAAAGCACTGCTAATATTTAAATTCCCAAGGTTTTAAACATTTGTGTGTTAATATACAAGTAAAAACATTTGTGTGAATATCCTTTATTAGCAAAACTTAACCTTTTAAATTTCACTCTTTCGTATTTTTCTTTTTATCTGTGCTATTATAAACTAGAAAACAAAAATATTTTTGTGGTTTAAAGTAATCCAAGTTTTTGCTATCCAAGTTGTGTAATGGCACATAGGCAAGACAAATTTACTCTTACTGTGATGACTTCCCATTTCTCATCTGTTAGGATTATGCAGCTTAACAATTTAAAGAACAATTTAACTCATACTGATATCTCATGGTTCTTTTCTGCTTTGTTTTTTCTCTGTATGGTGGTCTTTCATCCAATTCATAGGAAAAGAAGTGCTGTTATTAATGAAAGCCTTGAACACACTTTCTACTCCAGAGGAAAAGCTGGCAGCACTGTGCAAGAAGTATGCTGATCTGGTAAGTAATTTGTAAAGATAGCACGAATTATTCATGTGTTAATATTAACTGTGGAATGCAGGAACTTCTAATACAGGACAGTTAATGATTGAGTGTTTCGCAGTGTTCATAGGAAGAAGGAAAAAAAAAAAAAACCCCACGGTCAGGCTTATTATGAGTTTTGCTTCAGCCAAACTTGCATGTAGTGATTTCACTTCTACATGACTGCCTAAATCCAAAGAAAAAATAGGTTATGATAACTTTTTGATAACTTGGTGCTGAAGCATAACATTAGGATTAACAGAAAAGCTAAGAGTATCTTTTGGGAGTAATTATTTTCTTAGTTCCTGTCTGTTGATAATGCTTTTGTGCTAGCATTTTATAATTTATATCCTTTAGGATAATGAGAGAGACTGGAAAAAAAAAAGTGTCAGTTATGTCTTTAGTGATTTTTTGGTGGGTAGGAGAAGTTGGAAAGATCTAGGTTAAATTTTGCTTTGTGCTTTCTGATCATGCAAAACAATGGATAGAAAAGTATACATTTCTTCAGTAACAAACCAAAAAGGCAAAATGTTGGCAGTAATTAATCATAAAGTATATTCCCACCCCAAGTAGGAGAAATGATAATGTATTCTCGAAATTAATTGATGGCAAAACTGGGAGGGGGAGGGGGGGAAGTGTGCGGAAGGCTCATAAGATGACTTTTCTGAATGTGCCTGGAGACAAAAATGCTTCACTTGTTCATCTTGAGACAGGGACAGACAAGAATGGAAAGACTAGAAATACTGCATGTGTATGTTTTCCCACCATATTTGTAGATGTAAAATGAATGCAAACCTGAAGAGATAACTGAATATCTTGGAAAAAAGCATAAGGTTTGCCTTCTGTAAATGTTAAGTGTATTATATATGAAAATGTTTATGAAAATGACATAATGGCTGTACAACATGGCATAACTCTTTTGAAATAAATTTATTTTTCCTTTGAGATTATTAATGTCTCCAAAGTTTTGAGGATGAGCTAGCAGGTAGTCTTTTTACTCACAAGAGGCAATACTTATCACTAAAAGTAAATTAAGATTAGTTCTCTTTAGGAAATTCTGAGTTCTCGTTGGAGGTCTGTTACATTTTTGCTTTGTTTTCCTTGTGTTTTCTTACATGCATGCTCTTGTTCACATGAGTGGATATCCTTCAAAACCAGCAGCTTCTCTAAAAAGTCACTTTAATTTAAATGAGAAACAATAATACTTCCCTAGTGCACTTCAAGAATGGGGAGCCCACCTAAAAATGAGCTTTGATTTTTGTGAGAGGAAAATGCAGTAAATGAGTTAGTTCTTAAGAACAATTGCTTGTGCATGTCTATTAGAAAAGTATTGGAGTGAACAGCTCCCATGTCAGATCATTGGTGATCCTGATGGCCTGCATGAGAAGCTAGGTTGGCATGAATTCTCTGCTTCTGCAGGGAGAAAGCAGTCTGAACCATCTTCACTTGAGTTTTCTTGTTGAAGGAAGGATCTCAAAACAATTAGGTAACAGCTAGACAAAATTAGTTTTAATTTCCTTCAAGAAGCTTGGCAATCAGGAGAGATGTGTTCACGTTATGTTTTTTTCCCCTGCCAGGAAGAGGATCCATAGTCTATCAGTAGAGTAAGCATTCAGATACTCACCATCCTAGAAAATCAGTTGCTTTCCCCAGGATGCTCAGAACTGCTGGGAAGTTGGGTGGGAGCTTGTCCGGGTGTAAGAGTAGCACTGTTTTAGCTGAGTGAGTCTTAGAGGTACCCTGTTCCCCTTAGAAAGTTTAGGTTGGATCTGGTTGTATTCCTTTTAAGATGCGTTCTTTTCTTCATGGTAGTGGTGGTGAACCACTGGCATAGGTGTCAGCTTTAATGCCAGCAGAGGTTTGAACTGTTTATGACAGTGCACCTACAATGCTTTTTTTCTTTTTTTAAAGATTCATCATCTTTAAAGCTCACTGTCAGGTTTTTCAGTGGTGTCTCATGAGAAGGACTGTACAATAAAGGTAGGAATGCCTCTCTCCTGGCAAAAGATCTTCCACAATTTTTTTTTCCTAATTTGGAATCTATCAGGAGATCAATTTATGATGCAAGAAGGTTTGCGTCCTTGGTGATATGTCTCAGACTGGCATACTTTTACAGGCCTGAAGTTTCATAGGTATGCAAACAGCACAGCCACTTGAAGTGTTTTTTATGTCCACCCAAGAAAAGGGCTTTTTATGTCTGGATGTCAAATATTTCCTTAATGTTCCTTTTCTCTAAACTAGATTAAATATACATTTAATTTACTGTTGTCGTGGAGGGCCTTAACTTTATTTATTCTTTCTTCTATGCTTTAGCATTATTTTGAGCTCTTTCAGAAAACCAGCATTGTATTCTTCTCTGTCATGGCGATATTCCGTGTTGCCGGCCTTCTTTTCCTGTGGTGTGCTGAGGCACTATCTAATAAGGAGCAATGTTGCACTTAACATTGTTACCTTCTTACAATAGAACAGACTCTAAATAGCACGGTTTCTCGGGGAGCCCAAAAATCATGTGTAATGGAACTTACTCTCAACTAGATGTTAATGCAAGAAACTTCTATTCACTGGATATTCATAGAATAGATTTTGAAGTTGATGCCATATAGAAAGTTTAACACTGTTGTCTACCATCTAAGCAGCCTAAAGGAAATAAAATAAAAATTTTGCTTCAAATGGTTGAGACTACAGATCTCTTAAGTCAACAAAGTCTGGGCTGTGCAGCTTTAATGGTATTTGACTTGATTTATCAGGGCTACTAGCTCTATCTGTTCCTTTCTGAAATATCTTAGCATTTTAAAAACTTGTATAAATTACTGCTTCCTTTGGTAGAAGCTCCTGCTGACAAGAAGGAACTCTGTACACAGTCATGTGGGGTTTTCTTTTTGATAGTAAAAACAAGACCTGTTGGATAAACAGCTGTGTGTACCTTACAGATAACAGAGTGGGAAAAGTTGTGACTTGTTGAAAAACCAGCCTCAGTCAGCTTTTAACTGTATCTGCTGCATCCTCCTTTCTCAAGGATAGCCCTATCCCTGTAGCTGAATACAGGCCAATAGCCCAGGGTCAACAGGTCCATGGTCCCTGTTCCTCAAAGCCAAATGTCTGTTAAGTTGCAATTTGCATATTTTCATCTTGTGTCCTTACACATTTCAAATTTTCTGTAGGATGATGGGAGTTTCTCTTTAAGATCAACTTGGGGATCTTAATGAAATTACTGACTTCCTTGCTTTCATCTGAAATGTTTAAAAGTTTGTTCAGTCTGCTGATCTAGATGCATAAAGATAGTTTCACCTATGTTTGTTTAATAAATATACTCTCTATTGTTAGTTGGAGGAGAGCCGGAATGTTCAAAAGCAGATGAAGATACTGCAGAAGAAGCAAGCACAAGTTGTGAAGGAGAAAGTCCACTTGCAGAGTGAGCATGGCAAGGCCATTTTGGCACGCAGCAAGCTGGAATCCCTCTGTCGGGAGCTTCAGCGTCATAACAAGACTTTGAAGGTTAGTTTATTTACATAAATTACAGTGTGAGTAGTGGTGGAAATCTTACTTACTGATTACTGCTTAAAATCAGGACTGCTGCTTTTTACTTTCCGCTTTGTCCATTACCTGTACGTGCAGAGGATGTGTCATGTGGTGTAAGTGTACCTGATTTTAAGGTAAAGAATATGGGGATAGTTCAACTCGCTAATCTTTTTTTCCCCTCAGACTGGTTCGTAGGTCATATTACTTGCAGTATGTGATCTTGCCACGTTCGTTCCTGGGACCTGTGCTGATGACTGTTGGAAAAAATAGCACAAGTGAAATAACAATAGTATGAAATGGCAGGGTATCAGAAAAGGCTTAATTCTGTCAGAATATAATGAATGGGAGTGAAATGGAAGAGAGCCAAGAGATTCTTATCCGTGATCACTGTAGAAAATTTCATTAACTTCATCAGTGCTGTTTCTAACATCAGGGTAGTTCTTACGCTTGCAAAGGTATTAATGTAGCGTCTTACAATACCAGCCTCTAAGTAATGTTGGTAGTGATAAGGACAAGATTCTCTAAAATCTTTGGAATTTCTAGGTTTTTCGTTCCATGCACTTCATATGGGTAGTCAGCATAGCATATTATGATTGTGGCTTATATTAACTCTAGCACTCTAGAACTTGAAACTTTACAGAAGTGAATTATTACCGTTGTTTCTGACGCAAAAATATGAAAAAAGTGCATGGTTTGGCTTGAACACATTAATATTCTCTCATAAAAGGAAGACAACATGCGTCAAGCGCGTGAATATGAAGAAAAACGGAAAGAAGGAACTGCACACTTCCAGATTACGCTGAATGAAATTCAGGCTCAACTGGAACAGCACGATATGCATAATGCCAAGCTCCGTCAGGAAAATATTGAACTGGGGGAAAAACTGAAGAAACTCATTGAGCAGTATGCATTGCGAGAAGAGGTGCTTACATTATATTTTTAATGGGATTCTATTAGTTCCTTGACTGTAAGGATCAGATAATTAAATAATTATTTAAATAAATATTTATTTAAATAAATAATAATAAATAATGATAATAAATAATAAATATTTATTTAAATAAAAGGGAGAAAAAACCCTAATACTTTACAGCCATTGCGTGTGTGTGTGTATATATATATCTATTAGTCTTTTTACTTCACTGCTGTGAAAAATTAAGTAGCTGTTTGGCCCCCTAGCTGCCTTTCCTGTCTGGTTTTGCATATCTAAATTCAAGATGTGTTGGAAAAAGTCTTGCACAGTGAAAGCAGTCAAATAGAAATAAGTTGTCCAGAGGTTGTGGAATCTATCTTGAGAGGTACTCAGAATTCAACTGGGCAAGGTGTGAGCAACCTGAGGTGTGAGCAATTTGAGGTTGACCCTAGTTTTAATGGACTGAACGGCTTCCAAAGGTTATTTCCAGCACAAATATGTATTAATATTTGAAGTTCTTCTGAATTATAATTCCACAGTATGATGGGAGGGGGCATATGGTTTATTCTGTCTTATTTGTTTTGGTTCGTTAAGGCTGGGTGTATTTGGCAAGCTCCTTTGTGTATGTAGCTCTTCTTGTTGGCATAGAATCAAAATAAGCTATCATGCTTTAAGAATATATTTGGACTGGTGTCATGGAAAAGACTGTATTTTAGGGATAACTGAGCTAGCTTTAATTGGCACCAGTATGTGAGCTAGCCAGTCTAAACTACAGTAATGGAAAACAGCCAATTCTTGTCAAAGAGAGAACTAAGCTTCAAGGGGTTCTACAGCTTAGATCTTAGTTGACATAGGTTTGGAATATAATTTCTCAACTGTTTTTGTTCTTTTTTTTTTAAATCTGGATCAGTTAGAAAGCTCTCTGTAGACTCTAGTTCCCCGCTTTTTGTGCTCATGGAATATTTATATCTTGGGGAAGAGACAAGGTGGGAACCTGCCTTGTGCTACTTTACGGATGGAAGTAAGACTACAAAATTCAATGATTTGTGGAATTCCGTTGGCCAAATAGACTTGCAAATTGTGCTAATTTTGAGCCTTTTTAATGATGAAGACTAGAGCTTTTGGATGTAACAAAGTACAACTAGGATTAGAGGTAGATAGATAAACCAACTTTAGAAAAAAGGATGTAGATTACTTGTTACAGGATTTTTGAAACACCTGGTGTGAAGTGACTGACAGTATCATACTACTTTAATAAAATATGCATCTAGCTTCTGTGAAAGACGAAAAGTGTGTAGCTATAATGTATGGCAATAACGGGAGGAAAAAAGCATGCAAAACAGTCTTTGCCACTTTTTCTTCTGAGTTAAACTTGTAAACAGTATGTGTCTCCCCATACGTGTACACTTACCTTAATTGACCAGTGCACTCTTTATATTTGACTAATACGATTTTCTTTCTTCCTCTAGCATATTGATAAAGTCTTCAAACATAAAGAACTGCAGCAGCAACTTGTGGATGCCAAACTTCAGCAAACTACCCATCTTATTAAAGAAGCAGAAGAAAAACATCAGCGAGAAAGGGAGTTTGTAAGTGAATTCTATGTATGTTAAGAGATATAACAAAACCTACCAAACCGGATTTTTCATTATGTAAAGTAAATAAAGCAAACTGAGGGGACTGTCTGTCTTTTGAAAGTTAGAATAGATTTCAACATCAAGACTGAGACTTAAGTTTTGTGTATGTCTGTATGATGCCTACAATATTAATGTCATATTCACAGGCAAGTATTTTTACTGTTTGCATTTTCTCAGCACATGTGCTGGATAGCACTTAAATTTTTCTTAGACTAGGAAATACCTTGAACTGAAACACCAAAGGTACTTTCTTGCTGTCTTGTAGCTGTAACTTCTGTTTTTATGCTATAAGAAAAGCAGAATAAAGCATATGCTTTTCTGAACTTTCTGTCCCCAAAACTACACCTGATGTTTTATTTGTATGTTGATAATCAACAATTTACTTGCAGTCATCCAAGAAGTTAGCTTCCAATTTAAAAATAATGCTTAAGTGAAGATTTTGTTTATGCTTCTTACATATCTGTAACTTAGCAAGAAAGAAGAGGAGCAAGGCTTTTGCCTAAAATCTTAAAATGATCATCCAGTGTTGGATTGTTCTGTGTTATTAAAACATAATTTTGGAATCATAAGCTGATGAAAATATCTTCAAAGATGAATGTGCAAAATGGTGTCAAGTTGACGCAAAATTGAACTAGTCTGTGAAAGTGGTATTAGTGACTGGCAAAATGGAGGTGGGAAACAATTTAGGTTAAAAAACAGGTATAAATTACATACAGTTCTTTAATGAATTACTCATATAAGTGTAGCGGTTCAAACTTGCTACAGAAATAGAAACATTGACTCATGCTACCAATTAGAAAAATGTCTCAACAAAAATAATTTCTGCATGCCAGCACATGCTTTGAATAGTGTATATGAAAGTATAGTATAGTAATGAAAAACCCATGTGAGAAAACATGATTGAATGGCCCTTTGATGGTGATATTCTTTGTTCATTTTTCATCGTAGATCAAGTTCTTTAAGCCATTCTTAGGAGTACTTTCTTCATTATGTGGCGTCTTGCAATTTTTTTTTTTTAGCTGCTAAAAGAAGCTACTGAGTCCAGACACAAATGTGAACAAATGAAGCAACAAGAAGCTCAGCTGAAGCAGCAGGTATTTTTTTTTTAATGGAGTGCTCTTCAATAACAGTTGTTCTGAAAAGAAAATAAGATATTTGTGGCTGTAATGAACTACGTGTTATGATTCATCAGATGCCATATGCTACTTGTGAAAAGTACTTGGTATTTTTTTTTTAATTACGTCTTAAATCAGTTAGTAACTCTTCAGTAGTGAAGAGTGAAGTGTAAACTATAAAGACTTGACATCTTGTACTTGCTGTTTAATACATCTGAAGTGTACTGTTACTGGAAGGTGCTGAACATAGAGTTGCTGGACCTAGTATCCTTTTAAATTAATAGTGTTAATATTACAAAGAATAGAATATATGAAAGCTTAAGAATCTATCATTGAGGCTACTTCTTTACCATTCTTTGGCTTCTCTGAAACTGTTGTTCTCGCTTCCAAAGGTATTTTTATTTTCTTTTTATAGCTGTTCAGGACCAGAGAGGCCTTTGTTGTGACTATAAAGAGTTGGGTGGGGGTTTTTACTCATGCAGGTTTTGGAATTTGTTCCTTACTGTTTCCATCCCATCCTGTTGTGGAGGATTGGGAGCACGCAATGTCATGTTTATCCTTGTTGTTACTGAGGCTGTCCTGGTTTCAGCTGGAATACAGTTAACTTTTTTCCTAGTAGTGGCTGTGTTTGGATTTAGTATGAGAATAATTTGATAACACATATTGTGTGTAGTTGTTGCTAAGTGATGTTTATATTAGTCAAGGACTCCTTCAGCTTCCCATAGAAGCTGAGAGGGAGCACAGACAGGACAAGCTGGCCAAAGGAATATTCCGTACCACAGATGTCATGCTCAGTATATAAATGGGGGTTGGCCGTGGGAGGGAGACAGGAATCCGGGATCACAGCTCGGGACGGGCTGGGCAGTCAATCATCAGGTGGTGAGCAATTGTATTGCATCGCTTTTTTTGTGTATTCTTTTAACGTTGTTGTTGTTGTTATTACTGTTACTTTGCTCTCTTCTTCCTTCCTATTTCTGTAATAAAATATTTAATAATATTTTATTAAACTGTCTTTATTTCAACCCATGAGGGTTTTTTTTCCCCTTTCCCTTCCTTTTCTCCCTACCCTACTAGGGGCGTAGGAGTGAGCAAGTGACTGCGTGGCCCTAGTTGCCAGCTGGGATTAAGCCATGACAGAGGTTTAGTAACCTAAAACTCAGTGTCTCTATCCACAAACAATTACTATATTCAAATTGTGTTCATGCTGTAAATGCTACAGCAAAATACTCTGAGAGTGGAGAGAGAGTCTCCAGTTTCTGTGCTGTGGTTCTGGATCACCTGCAGTCATTGGCCACAAATGAGCTCAGCATGTAAGGCAAGGGGAAATGACAGGTTAAGCTAACATAGCATCTGAGAAGCAGTAGCTATTCCTTTTATTGTATATCTCTTATTGCTTCAGTTTTGTGAGGTTTTGTATTAAGTCTACTTGCAAGCTCTGTTTCGTGGCCTTTTTTCACACTTGGTGTATGTCTGGGCTTTCCAACTGTTATATTTAAAGTGTGTGTGTGTATATGTGTAGTTAAATGTAATCATACACACACAGAGCAGGGTGTCCAATGACTTGGACTGATTAATATCCAGATTCTCCCAAGTAGGTTTTTGCTGCACTTAGACTTCTATGATTTTTTTCAAGTTGTTTACCCTTTATTTAAAATCCTATTGCCTTTTTGTTATGCTTTTTAATAGTAACAATGGATATGGTTTGTGGTTTCCTGGGGCCAACTTACTTTTTTTTGTAGAATAAGATGAGCTAGAAAGTTCAGTCACAAAAATGGCAGAGAGTCATGATCTACTGTTGACAAAGTACACTAATTCCTATTGTGAAATTTCCTCTACTCTTGGAGGAAAATGCAATATTTCTGTGCTCTGAATTATATTGTCCTGCAACCCCCAGTGTAAGAATTGAGAGAACTGACTACTCTTCAGAATAGAGTAAGAAGTTCCTGGTAAATGGTCATGTATTCTCAGAACATCAAACCACAACACTGGTAGTATAAGTTTTTTTAATAAGAAGCATAACCTAATATGTGTTTTGTGGAAAAACTATGTTAATTAACATATTTTGCAGTTCCTTCTGATGATTGACCTTGTAGTGTAGGGCAAGAAAATTTTCTGTCATCGAACATTAATGCCCTTCACTTCTTAAAATGTAATGTTTTTCACTTTTAAATTAATTTCTTGTCAATATTCTCTTTCCATGATTTTTGATCACTAGGCAGATTTCATAGGTTGTGAATGTGTATTTTGATTTCTGGAACCAATCATGTTTATTTTGTCCCAGCCTTGGTTGTTAGCTTTGGCTGGTTAAGGTGGAAAGGTAGGTCTTTTCGAAGTTTAATTTCACTAACCGTGGGCTGAATTTCCTGTACATTAAAGTCCAGAGATGTTTGGGCAGTTTTTTTTAGTGGGGAAGCAAAAATGAGATTGAGATGAACTGTGATGTCTTCCAGCATTGTATTAAACATAGAATATATTTTCCTTTAGAATATATTACTGTTCTATAAACATAGAACTATCTTTTCATATATAACTTGAGTAGCATGTTTGCAGACAAGTTCTGCATGCTCCTCAAATGGAAATCATAGGATAGTATAAAAAAAAAAGTTCATCTTCTACTATTTTAATTTTCTACTGTACCTTAATGTTTTTGTAGTTGTATACAGCTGTTCAGATTAATGTTCCCGCCTCTTTCCCAACAGCTTTCTCTTTACATGGACAAGTTTGAAGAATTCCAGACCACCATGGCAAAAAGTAATGAACTCTTTACAACCTTCAGGCAAGAAATGGAAAAGGTACTTAGAGGATTACTTAGAGTTTCATTAAAAGTAATATAAAAATGTGTCGTCTTAGTGGGATGCACTTCAGATTTTATAAGTGTGTTTGCCTCCTGAAAATATATGGAGTATTTGGACATTTAATTTGGATCATAAGAGAGGGCATAAGAATTTGTCATATTATGGAAAGAGAAGTGTAATTTTTATCTGGTTTTTGACATAGTTGCCTAATACCTAAATCCCAATTTCAGTGTTTTATCCAAGGCATGCAATACTTCTTGGTCTTTTTGGCTGTGCTTGTTTTAAAACTTATTTTCCTGGAGCTTTTTATTAGTTGTACTTGAAGGTTGCTAGTCTGTTCCTTTTAACAATCAGTCTTTTTTTCTTTGAATGCTCAATCTGTATCTGTGGGGTTGATTTTGTGTGGAAAGGCTTTTCTGTAAAATAACTTGTTCAAACTGGACTTGTGAAGTAACAGTACTTTCCAAGTGTTGCAACTCAAGCCACAAAATTAGGTCTTCTATTTATCTTTTGTAGATGACGAAGAAGATTAAGAAACTGGAAAAGGAAACCATAGTGTGGCGTACAAAATGGGAAAACAACAACAAGGCTCTCTTGCAAATGGCTGAAGAGGTAATTGTCTTTTAAACAGCAGTATGGCTAAACTAGAGTCTGTGTCCTAGAGAAAGTCATACAGTTTTTCAGTTCTAGAGAACTGGAAATAATACACAGTAGCCTCTTCTTGGATTGTCTGTCTTATGTTTTCTGCTGTGTAAATGTAAATCTCCTCAGATATGGAAAATAAAAAGCTGCTGTATAAATCTAAACTCGAGATGCACAAAAAACTCAGCTTCATCTTTCCTTGCTTACTGTTTACTTGGTGGAATTGATGTGTATGAAATCATACAAGCTGAATGAATTCAATATATTTTAGTATGCTGAGCAAAGTTCAATCAGTGCTGCAACAGCAATCTATTTTAAATATACAAGTCTGACATGAAGGAATTAACCCATGCGCAAGGCATCAGTTACTTTCCTGCAGTGCTGCTGCTTTTGAGGTCATGAGATGCCTTTATTTAATTGTAGTCCAGCAAGAGAGAACCTAAAACAGTTTTCACACAAGCCATAAGCATAGAGTTCTGCCTTCACTGTCTAATGGCTGTTCGTTAGGTGTGATCTTGCTAAACCATGTGCTAGGTTACATAGGTTCTGCTATAGCACTGCTTATCTTTCCTAACTGGCTCCTTACAAGAATACAGAGCACCATCAGTATGGTACCTTCTGACCTGGATTCTGCTGCTGGATTGTAGATTTCCCACTTGTATGCCCTTCTGCTCCCTATGGTTGCCGTTGTTTGGGTTTTAATTGACTGCTTTATGGGACTTCATATCAGGATCTTCACTGATACTGAGCCCTCACTTAGAATTAGCATTATGTAGTTATATTGTTCTCATTGCTTGTTTGTAAAGGTGGCTGTTGCTACTCCAGCTTAGACTGACTGAAGTGTAGTGGTCAAGTATGCTGAGCAAATTTGCTATAGCGCAGCTGGAATTTGACCTACCAGATTAATTAAGACTTAATATTCAGGATTAAATAGCGGTGATTCTTTAACGAAAAAAACCACAGTTGGATCACAGAGCTGTTATTTTCTTTTGTCCTTCAGAAAACGGTAAGAGATAAAGAATACAAGGGCTTTCAAATAAAACTGGAGCGTTTGGAGAAGCTATGCAGGGCTCTTCAGACAGAAAGGAACGAGCTGAATGAGAAAGTGGAAGTCCTTAAGGAGCAGGTTTCTCTCAGAGAAGCAGATGTGGATCTAGCTGTGCAGGTGTTGCAGTCCTGCACGCTCAATTTCCACGAGGAGCTGGGAACTCCCACTGACACGGAACCAGGAATCCAACCTGATGTGGAATCACGTGTGGCAAATAATTCCGAAAAGACTGTCTCAACAAGTCCTGTTCCTGGCACTGAATCTGTAGACTAAACTGAAGTGTAAACACTGTATTGAGAGATATATTTTGTGTATAACTTTCTCTGTTGGTGGTAACTATTTGGTTTTGTGATGAAAATTTTCTTACTTTTTCTACCATATCTGTATTTTCTTAGAACTACTGGACTTATGTGGTACAGGAAGCTGCATAGCAGCTTTAAATAGCTTAAACTATAAATTTTCCACAACTGTGTTGCACATCTGCCTCATTTTTTAAAAGAAAATATTTTTCCATAAAAGGATGCATGTGTGTTTCCTCCCCACAACACGAATCACTGTCATGGGAGACCGTGTACAGATACAACATCGTTCCGGGGAAAGTAGTGACAGCGTGTCACTTTATTGGTTTAAAGAACAGCATTCTGGTTTTGTTCATTGATTTGACACTCAGTATACTAAAGATTACCAATTTTTCCAGTAAATTAATCTACATAAGGATGTCTGATGGCCAGTAAAAATCAGCTTTCCCCTCTAGTATGTCTTCGTATATATGAATGCAAAAGTAAAGGTCCAGAATATAGTAAAAGATATGTTTAAAGGGTTTTATGTACTTTGTGGTATGAAAAAACAGCTTTGAAATACATTAATTTGCAGCTGGTGAAACAGGGTGTACAACTTCTTGCAGACTTCTCAGGGTTGTGTTGTAAAGGTTAGTTTGGACTACTTGCCCTACCTGTGAACATGTTAAATATAGATGTGTGAGAAAATGTACAGCAACGTTACTGAGTGGAATTTTGCAGTTGTGTAGCCTATTGCACAGGTGTTGGTCACATTCTTCCCTCTTGACTGCAGTGTGTCCATCACGTGGTTTTCCTGACTAGAGAAATCCATTACTGTCTAGACAAATCTCTGGATTATCTGAAGGGCTGGAGAATAGACATTTACTGCTGTAGATGCGGAAGGCGCAAGCGTGTGGCATATAGGCTTTTCTCTAATAGCCATGTATGCAGTGTATTTAAGTGTTAGTTAAGAGTATAATGGTTATAACTGAACATGTAGATTCAAATACTTTTCTGAAGTACAACGTGGAATTTCTTGCACATTCAGCCTCAAAGCTGTACCAGTTGGCAGAGTGCCTTCCCAGTTAGGTTATCTGGTAAAGATGGTACTTCAAATTCTTGTAGTAACATACCACAAGCAAAGCTCCCTTGTTAACTGTAAACCATATAGTCTTTTCCTAAAAAAAAAATTGATATCCACATTTTGATGACTTTTCCCGGGACAAACTAGGACCAATGCTTATTTTTTGGCAAGACAGTGTATGAAATAACGACAAGCTACCCTTAACTTCAGTTGCCATGTGCTTACTTTCTAGTTTCGGTTGCTGTCATTTTAAGGAATACAAATGTGTAGCCTTTTCTGGTACTTAAAGTTCTTTGCACTTAACTTGGGAGGGGATTTCTGAATCAAGCACATCTCTCAGTGAGCTTCCCACCCTCGTTGCCCTTGACAGTTTAGTGGCTAAATTACTTGAATGTTCAGGCTGCACTGAGCTCCTGATCCTTTTCCTGCAGTAATGTACATTGAAATAATGTAGCTGTCTCTGAAAGAGAGTAAGGCTACATACGGCCTGATAAACGTGTTGTAGCTCATACCACTGAGAGGAACTGTGCAAAACTGACACTTCTGAAATGGTGGAGCGAAGGGGGAGCTGGCCATCCTTCTCCTGGCTTTGTGCGGGTTTTGTGCTTGTCGTCCAAGCACAACACAGGACTGAAAAGAAGGTAGCAATGAGCAGTTGGTCAAGTCAGACTCAGAGCTTTGAAATGTTAATCGTGCTAACCGTATGGCGTAAAAAAATTACTGGAAAGAAGTATTTCAGACTTGCTTTTCAAATGACTTGCTTTGTAGAATCAAACTTTAAAAAAAAAAAAAAAAAAAACGAAACAATAGTTGTTGCGAGAACTGGTTTTCAGCTAACACTAAGCGTGAAGTGATTTTCCTGAGGAAAAGTGAAAAACTTTATATCATCTGATGCATCGTACCCTTGGCAAGGTAGGACATGCAGTTTTCTATTTTTACAATTTATTATTTGGACATTTATATCTTTAACAATTCTCTCTATAGTGCTTGTTCTATATGGAGGCAAGAGTGACTTTTGGACCCTGCTGCAAGAATATTTTAAAGGGCTTTTAGAGACTTGACAGATGTATAGAACAGCAATACAAATATATTTGCTACTGACTTAATATGTAAATGAAGCAGAACGCCCCAAGTGAAAGGCTTTTAAAATGGGGATATCTTTTTCTCTTTCCTACCCTTAACATACCCGTATCGTATCAATTTATGTGGCCAAGGTGAGCTGTACTTCGCTTCCTGAAACCAGTCAGTACAGTTTCATGCATTGCTTCAAAAGTGTTGTTTAAAAAATAAATAAATAAAAATACAAATTTATGTAAGGGATAAGCTCAGCACTCTGACTGATCTGCCATACAGCGGGCTCTTGCACTGCCAGTCTGCAGCCAAATTGGCTCCAGTAGGGTTTTTAAGTTAACTTGTATTAATGCCTTTCTCCCACTACCATAAACTGTTTAACCTGGGCTGTAGACTGATGCAGCCTGAAATAAGTATGTCTAATTGTCAAAACTCTGGGGCCTGATTGACAGTTTCACCATGATTAAGCTGCAAAAAGCTAAACGATGCGTGATGCAAGACCCAAATACGTGTATACGTACACAAGTAAGTTAGGGCTGTATCTCTAACGTTTTGTCCTTCCTTTCATTACACCTGGTTACGTTACAGTTCAATTCTCAGGTGTTGCAGAAAATCTACCTCTTTGGACTGTAGATGGAAATAACTGTGAAAAAAGTGATGCAGAAATCTAGTTTGTGCTAAACACACTGCTTTATTTTTACAACCCATGTCTGCTTTCATGACGAAAAATTATAAATGAACAGGCAGTTTTTGTTTTGCTTTTCAAAAACATTTTGTAGAGATTTTTCACTAATGTGAATCTGAGATTTTATCTACTCGATTCTGTATAGATTAAGTAAATAAGTATGCTTAATACATTGGACTCTGAGTTTTTCTTTAACATCATATTCATGTCTTCTAACTGGATCTACAGAGCTCGTTGTATTTGTTCGAACGCTGAAGCATGAAAATTAAAAGATGTGAAATTGGAGTTCAAACGTATTGTCGGAGGGAAATGCCCTGAGAAGGGTGGCGTTACAGGGTCATGTCGATGACTTGCGTGTTCCTGGTGGTGGCCAGTACAAGCCACGCCGGCAGCGTATGGTAAGAGAGATGCTGTAGCTGCTGCGCTCGCCCCGCAGGCTGCCGTCGGGGGGCATGGTAAGGGGGAGGGCACGTCGCACCACAGAGAGCGGGGGCTCTGGCTCAGCCTGTGGCTGCCTGCCTTGAATTCTGCTTCTGACCCCAAAAATTTCTCTACTGTGGTAAATTTCTCTACTGTGGTTCAGTTGGGTGCAGTGTGGAAAAAAAATGTGGGGTTTTCCTCTTAAAAAGCGGGTTGTCTAGCAACTTCATCAAGTGCTCTGCGTCGTCATACGATGTGGGATCACTTGTTACTGATGTACAAGTTACCTCTGGTTTCCTAATAATGCTATCAGTGTTCTGTTTGCCCTTTTTGGCAGATTCCCTACCATTCGGCAACTTCCCTAAATTTGAGAACTGGTTTTGCGTTCAGTTTTCCTTTATGTATACTTTTTTCCGAAGTAATACATAGAACTTTTTATAGCAAGATATTATGATGTGCTCTGTGACTCTGAAGATGGTATTATTTTTTTTTATTTAAAAAAAAATACATAAATTGTTCACTTGTTTGAAGATACCCATCTCATAAAAGCTGAGCAATGTAGGTCCTCCTACCCCTGAGCCTTTTCTACAGCTTATGCCAAGTATTTTGGAAATCCAAGTGCATTTCCAGGTCTCGGTTGCCATCCTTGCTGTACTTGTTTGCTCCTTCAAAGTATTGCCTCGCATCTGGGATTTATCTCCTCAAAAGGCGCTGCCTCTGCCCCTGTGTAACCATCTCTGGTATCTCTGTCCTCTCTTAGGGTGCACACTCCAGGAACCTCCCAGACTGTTCCCTCTCAGCTGTATTGTATTTCCAGCAGACATCTGGTAAGTTGATACAGGAGCCAGATCTACTGATAATAGTTCCATGGATCTCCCCGGTCTTCCCAAATTCCTTACAAAAAAAAAGGTCAGATTTGAAAGCTTTTGATAGAGAGGAATTTGGTTATGCATCACAGTTAATAGCTGAGGAAGTTTGATATTTTTTAAAAGGGTTCTTTTTGTTAAGTGCTGCGTCTCATCTGTTAACGTACCTGCACACACGTGCTCACGCATTTGAGTCCGTACTTAACTCTTTCCTTGTGCAGAGTAGCTCTGATGCGAGAACCTCTTTCACCAGCTGCATTCCCAGCCCTTCAGCCCGCTGCCGCTAGGGCTTCATCTCCCTGGCAGATGGGCAAGGGTGTTTGATGTGCTTGAAAAAGAATCTTGCTTTTAGACTTTTAGTAAGTTATTCCTCACAGATACTTCTTTTTCTCCTTTCTGAATATTTTTTTTTTTACATTTAAATTTCCTATAATCAACATTTTCCCTCTTGCTTAGACATGTCTTCTTGAACACAGGATGTGTTTTCTTCTAACGACAGCCTAACTCGGCCTCATCTAACTACGCTGCTCTTACTGATCTCGCTGACTGGCACCCATCAAGCCCAAACCTCTAAGTAACTTAAGAATATTGTGCTAATTGCAAAGACTTTATTTTAAGTTCCTTCAAAACCGTTTGTTATCTTCCAGCTTTGAGGTTGCATGTTTCTTTTGGATTTCCTGCTCAAACAAGGATCCGGGGCTTGCCTGCCTTATGGACTGCGACAGTTGAGTCTTGAAGCAGGCATAATTGCGCACAATTCAGGACTATGCCAAGAATATGGCTCCTAAAGCTCTACTTCAAGAAAGAAATTTTTAGATGCTGAAAGTGATTAAACTACCCTGTTACATCTTGTGATGCTTGCTCAAGATGAGGAAAAGAATTCAAGTCCCATGTTTTTAGCCTTATTCTAACTACAGCCATGGAATAGATATTTCGTACTGATGTAGTTCCCTGTCACTTCCACCAACTTGACATCCCGGTGTTAAGAGTCGAAATAACAACCTTGGTTCTGCCGAGTCCAAGATATGTTACTGGTGTTTAATCCATGTAATTTGTTGGGGTTGTTTGGTTCCGTTCCCTGCCCCCCCCCCCGTCTTCATATAAAGCCCTTTGAGTGTGGTCATAGTGCCTATTTTATAAATCCTGCTCACCAAAGCTTTTGCTGGCTTTGACTGCGCTTCTGCTGTTTCCTGCCAGAAGGTTACTGAATCTGCTCGGGACCCTTTCCTCCAGGAGGTGGTTCTTACACAGACTTGATGTTTAAAGCAGGAAATCATTGCTTTCTAAAGGGGAACCACAGTTACACAACTCTCCAACACATTTTAATGTTTCGGTCAACCAGATTACCATGTCTTGTGCAGGTTTAGCCATGCCTGGACTGGGGGAAGCTTTGGGTTTGAAAGTCATTTATCTGAAGTACCAGCTCGCGGGACAGAAGCTGACTTTGAGAGAATTAAGCGACCGCATTGGACCTTCTAGTGGCTGGAAAGCAAAAGGTCGAAGCGGGTGTTGACCAAGTACTTCTCGTTTTCGGTGGGGGAGTTTACACAGCTAACAAGTGCACGTTAGTCAGCTGTTGCAGTGCCGAAGTGAAAACGTACAGCACACGCACCAACAACAGAGTCTTTCAGGTGGAAGGGACCTACTGTGCTCATCTAGTGCAACTGCCACACTATAATAAAGTAGAGTATGGATAACGGCATAAAAAAAAATGACAAAAATTGCCTGGCATCCAACAGTTGATACCCTTAAGGGCTTCGTGTGTGACAATAAAAGCAGCGTTAAGTAAAGCAAATGCAGTTCTTCATACACAGTAAAGGAAAAGCCCTGACATTGCTTTTTGTCTTGTTGAGGCAAAATGCGGCAATGTAACACGCTCTCCGAGTCTTGCTGTTCTATGGGTATCAGTTCTCCAAAATATTTCAGTATCAATTACCCTTAACCACTTCCACCTCCTCACAGAGACATTTCTGCTGTTCAAGTTTGCATTTAGAGGAGCTGCTGGTGCACACCATCATGTTCTTAGAGAAGAAAGGAGTGGGAACAGTAATTTGTGATGCGCACCAGTAATGCGCGCTGGCCTTATTAGTGATGGACCACCACTACACCGCGGGGCTGGAAGCCTGCGAGTGCTGCTCTCCAGCTACCGACCGCTCTTCTGAAGGGCTCAAGCGGCCTGATGAGGTGGCACGGCTGAAGATTTCTGTCATTCAACTTCTGGAAACGTGGGTCTGACAAAATAAAATAGCAGGTTTTCAATGTAGTTGATAGTTCGCTACCATTCACGGTTTATTTCAGTGCAAAGATGAAAGAATTTAGATTTCCTCAGTGCAGGCTGAAAACCTTAGTGAGAGAAGATCCCCTTTGCACTGAAAAATTGCGTCAAATATGTAGGTGTTGAGAACAAACGAGCAAGTTGCCCTGAACTGGCAATTTTTCACTTTAGGTTACCTTCTGTAGTTTTTGTGATGCCTGCACTTCTGGTAATAACTAATGCAAAAAAGCTAGGTCTCAAAGCTCTGTACGTAGTTCCCTCTAATATAAAGGCCAGTGGATGGAAAGCTTGCTGTTTTTTTCCTCTCCCCAGCATGTACCAACCTGCAGGAGTAACCTATTGAATTAAGTACACTCTGTAAGTACACCTAAAGTAACCATAGTTTAATGCAATAAATAAAAATCTTGCTGTAGCCGTTGTTCAGGTCAACTATTTTATGACTTTTTTTTTTTTTTTTTGGCCTCAGATTCCATTGATTTTACTACTAACTGCAGCATATAAGCAGTATCTACTTACTACGGAGGTCACCAGTTTTTAAAATAAAAATATTAAGGTAGCCTGAGAGACAGAGAGGCCTAAAAATGATGACCTTCCAATGTTTCACAAACCTACTTGGGCAATAAAAAAATGTATAGGACATGCAAATTAAAAAAACATAATGGTCCCACAGCAGCACAATCTCACTCGGTAATGAAAAGATTTAAGTCACAGAATGGTGGGTGTTGGAAGGGACCTTCAGAGATCATCCAGTCCAACCCCCCTGACAGAGCAGGGTCACCTAAAGCAGGCTGGACAGAAATGCATCCAGGCGGGTTTTGAATATCTCCAGAGAAGGAGACTCCACAACCTCTCTGGGCAGCCTGTGCCAGTGCTCTGCCACCCTCAAAGTAAAGAAGTTTTTCCTCATGGAGATGGAATTCCCTGTGTTCCAGCTTGTGCCCGTTGCCCCTTGTCCTGTTGCTGGGCACCACTGAGAAGAGCCTGGCCCCATCCTCCTGACACCCGCCCTTTAGATATTTACAAGCAGTGATAGATCCCCTCTCAGTCTTCTCTTCTCCAGGCTAAACAGACCCAGGTCTCTCAGCCTTTCTTCATAAGAGAGGTGCTCCAGTCCCTTGACCATCTTTGTAGCCCTCTGCTGGATCTCCCCAGTAGTTCCCTGTCCTTCTTGAACTGGGGAGCCCAGAACTGGACACACTACTCCAGATGCGGCCTCACCAAGGCAGAGTTGAGGGAGAGGATGACCTTCCTCAACCTGCTGGCCACGCTCTTTTTAATGCCCCCCAGGAGACCATTGGCCTTCTTGGCCACAAGGGCACATTGCTGCTCGTGGTCAACTTGTCCACCAGGACTCCTGGGTCCCTCTCTGCAGAGCTGCTCTCCAGCAGGTCAGCCCCCAACCTGTCCTGGTGCATGGGGTTATTCCTCCCTCGGTCCAGGACCCTACACTTGCCCTTGTTGAACTTCATTAGGTTCCTCTCTGCCCAACTCTAGTCTGTTCAGGTCTTGTTGAAGGGTGGCACAGCCTTCTGGTGTGTCAGCAAGATGTAGGCTAACTCTTAAATTAAATGCTGGCCCTGTCACCTGGCTGTGGGACCAAGCTGCACTAGAGCTAACGAAGTAAGGCTTGTACGAGGTTGCCACTGCTGAAGGAAGGTACGTGTGTGCACATATATTGCGGAAGACAATTCAGACTCGGGGAATAGAAATGAGTACAGAGGTTGTACTTAGCAGAGCACTTTGAATTACAAGCATATTAAAGATAATGAAATTATGCTCTCCTGTTGTTCCATAATAAATTTTTCCATCCTGCTGCTTTCAGCTGTGTGAGAGTGGGCACTGAGAGCATCCCTAAGCCCCAGCTCGCTCCCTCTTCCATGCTCCACAGGGAAAGACCAGGGCTTTGAGGGACGTTGAAGATACCCACCAGTGACTGAAGAGAGCTTCCAGCTTGGTATTTCAGTAAAGGAAAGCAGGAACACCGACAACCATTTATTTTTATTTTAAAAGAGAGATGGGTCTGTACAACAGCATTGTATCATCAGTGCTAAAATTTCTCTTGAGAGTATGCTGCTAATCAATCAGATGATAGGTACGCTTTTGCAAGAATTTAACTTCATCCAGTTAACCAGGATGCAAAACAAGGTCATTAAAAAACCAGAATGTCTCTAGGCTTTTATGAATGATGGAGTGGCAACCTGTCTGGGCCTTGCCAGGCACGGCGGTGCTTCGGCAGGCGTTCTGCACTCTGCAGGAGACCCTGTTTCTGACAGGAGTGAATTCAGAGCACCTGAAGTAAAAGTTAGAGGGACACGAGGGCCTCTAGCACTGAGTCGCCAGCTTCCAGCTTCCTGAGGGGGCCTGAGATGTTTCTGGACAGCCAGGGACAGAAACGGCTAGCCCAGCAGCTGCACCGGCTGTCTCAGGCCTTCGGCAGCAGGTCCCCCCACTGCCTATCTGTTGGTCAAACCAAAACCCCGCTCAGAGAACGCACTCATCTCCTTTTCCTGGATATGGCATTTTAGTGTTTTTACACCCCTGAAGACCAGCTAGACGGAAGCACGGTTAGTTGGGTAGTGGCCTAGCTCTCCTTCAGCAGCTTTCACGCTGTTTATCATCACATCACCTCCCGCTGCCGCCCACCTGCTCAACACCGACGGCATCTCTGCCTTCTACCGGAATATTCAAGTGCTTTTACAGCTACCTGCATCGCTTTTTGGGGAACCAGTCTGGAAAAAGGTGTGGAAGGAGACACATCTACGCATGATGACCCGATGCCTACAACACGGGGTGCCCTTGTAACAGCAGGCAGGGAATTAAAAACAAACAGCATAAGAAGAGCAAGAAGAAAAGGGCTGTAATGAGTAGTTCACCCCTCCTTCCCCCTCTGTCACCTAGTTAGTGAGGCAGCAAGGAAAATTAAGTACTAAAACAACCCCACCGTTAACAGAGCCACAAAGCTGAAACCACTCGTCGTAGGAGTGAATTGCACCGTAGGTGCTGGTGCCAAGAAGCCAGTAGGTCCCCTCAAAGTAAGCGCTGAGGGGCATCAGCAGCAGGAGGGGGTCATCCAATAGCCCACAGCCATATCCGTGCCAGGAAGAGCCACCACCGTGCTCTCTGGGAAGCACTTTTGTTTTTCCGGTGACAATCAATCAGTCAGGCCGTTGACCTCTTCATTTCCTACTTTTCAAGAGCTGCATACGTCAGAATGAATGTCAAAAGGAAGTAGGACCTGACCCAAAACCGTCCCGAGTTCACTATGTTTAATGCTTATCATTTGCTGCCACTTGCAAATTCAATTGGCATCCAGAGCAGCCCGCGTTGCCCTTAGATATCACTGTGGGGGCCTTCCTGTGGGGCAAGGGAAGCTGCTGGCCTGCTTACACCCACCAAGACTTTGTCAACAGATATTGACTCTTCTAGCTGAATGATCGTTTGCCAAACAGGAAAGTTAGCAATACCTTTGCTCTCCAGCTTCACTGCCATTCCCTCACAACATCAGCACAGGGATCATCTGCTGTAGACAATGACCAGGGGGTGCATGCTGGAAGGAAGGTGGCCATCTCTGTGACACACAGGTGAGCACCTTCCTGAGGAACAAAATGCTGAACCACAGGCTTCCAGAGCCAAGTTCCAGCTACCATCACCTCTGTCCTGGAAAGGGCTGAACACTAATCAGTACTAAAATACTAGTACATGGTCCTAGTCTCATGAAAGTGAATCACCTCCCTTGCCAAAGTCATCTTTTGTTCTTTTCCACCCCGCTGCCAAGTATCAATGCTTTGAAGAATGGGGTGCAATATTACATTGGTCTACTAGAATCATAGAATAGTTTGGGTTGGAAGGTACCTTTAAAGGTCATCTAGTCCAACCCCCCTGCAATGAGCAGGGACATCTTCAACTAGATCAGGCTGCTCAGAGCCCCATACAACCTGACCTTGAATGTTTCCAGGGATGGAGCATCTCCCACCTCTCTAGGAAACCTGTGCCACTGTTTCACCACCCTCAGCGTAAAAAATGTGTTCCTTATCTCTAGTCTAAGTATACCCTCTTTGAGTTTAAAACCATTACTCCTTGTCCTATCACAATAGGCCCAACAAAAAAGTTTGTCCCCACCTTTCCTGTAGGCCCCCTTTAGGTACTGGAAGGCCACTATAAGGTCTCCCCGGAGCCTTCTCTTCTCCAGGCTGAAAAACCCCAACTCTCTCAGCCTGTCCTCATAGCAGAGGTGCTCCAGCTCTCTGATTATCTTCATGGCCCTCCTCTGGACCCGCTCCAACAGGTCCCTGTCTTTCCTGTGCTGAGGTTTCCAGAGCTGGAGGCAGTGCTCCAGGTGGGGTCTCACCAGAGTGCAGCAGAGGGGGAGAATCACCTCCCTCGGCCTGCTGGACACGCTTCTTTTGATGCAGCCCAGGATACTAGACCTAGGGAGTGCCCTGGCTACTAAATTCTCACAGAGAACACAAAAGGAGCTAAATCAAAACTCTTACTCATTCAACTCTCACTCCTAAAAAGTGGAAATATTTACCTCAAATAGCAGCTTTCCGTTTGTGAGTGGTAAAGTGGTGGGTTGGCCAGCAGCGAAGCGCTCACACCCCACCCCAGCAGGGCAGGGGAGAGAACAGGAACAAAAAAAGTCTCATGGGTTGTGGAATAATTACTAAATTGGCTAAAAATACAAAGGTACAGCATTGTTCACACATTAAGGAAAAGTATAAAATTAAGGGGCTTCTGAGGTAGAGAGCAGCTGCAGCTGGCATGCAAAGAACTCAACATCTGCAATTCCCTGTGCAATATTGCTTGCGAAGCAACACGGGGAATGGAGTGGGATGGAAATTCCACGGCCAAGCCCTGTGATGATCCAACAGATATGGGAACGAGATGGTACTATAGAACCGATAAGCTGCCCATTTACCACCCTGAGCCAACATTTTATCAAGTTTTGATGAAATGCTGTCCTTTGTGTGAACTTTGCTCATTGTAACGTCATTATAATACCAAAACACACCTCCATCCCAAAGGCTACCCGCCTCCAAGGTGCGACCACTCCTTCTTGAGTCTGCGCCCTGAATTTTTCATAAACTATACCTTTAAATGTGAAGCGAGAAAATTTTACACCAATCGTAATTAAAGTATTTATGACTAAAGTCACTCAAACTCCACCTTGAAGGTAAAAAATAGGATAAAAATAGCCCAAGAAAGGTGGGATACCCAGGGAAGACACCATCGTGAACAAGTCGAGGAGAACTCCATCACTGACTTCTGGGATCAGTCGATGGGCTGAGCCTTTCCTCCCCCCCCCATAGGGACGCCTTCGGGTAAGATTTAAATTATACCGAGTGCTTTCTCAGGAAACTTAGAAATTTCTCTAGAGAATCTCTTTCCTACATTTATAGCCAGGCTGTATCGTTTATAACTTTGTCACGTGTTTGATATATCTAACGATACTTTCATTTGCACGTGCTTTGCAGAGTGTATTTATCACCGGCAATCCTAAGAACCTATATATCTGTTGTTTAAACAAACTGCACTGTTTAAGTAGCTAGTCGTGGTAGTTCCTCATTGAACGCGACCAAAGACTCGAGAGTGGCCGTGCTAGTTCATGAGCATGACGAGACTGAAGGTGCCGTCCACTATTAGCGTATCCAAATCGTAATAGTTTAATACATATTAAACGCGATTGGACTGATAAGTGCTGAATTGGGCATCACTCAGAATTGAAACCCAGCCGCACCGAGCCTCCCACCTCGGTGAGGAGTGTTAGAACGCCAAGGGGGTTTATCTTCTGCCAAAACCGCTTTGCCCCTTTCCACGCAACATGGGTAGAGATGAAACAGAGTTTAATAGGTGGGTGAAGTGGTAAAAAAAAAAAAAAAAAAAAAAATCATTTGCCACCTCTCAGCAGCAGGCCCATGCTCCACCAGATTCCAAGCAACAGCCACCATGGAAGACCCCCCCTCTTCTTCCTCAATCCCATTTTTTATTGCTGAGCATGACATGGCAAGGAATACCCCCTTTTGTCCACTTTGGGTCAGCTGTCCTGGCTGCGTCCCCTCCCCGCCCCTTGCCCCGCCCCCAGCTGAGACTGTGTGCAAGCACTGCTCAGCAATGGCCAAAACACAGGTGCATTATCAATACCCTTCCAGCCATAAATCCGAAACATGGCATCATATCCGCTTCTTGGATGGAAGTGAACTCCATCCCAGCCAGACCAAGTACAGGTACCTTAAGATACACAGCTTGAGCCCAGTAACCTACTAGCTTGTCAAAGTCAAGTAAAGACAAGTTACACATCAACGGAAGTAATATTTTCAACATCAAAAAAACCACACTGTCAGTACCAGTCACCAAAGTCTTCTATTTTTTTCAATTCAAGCAGAAAGGCAAGGACAGCCAACAATTCATTTAACTGAGGCCCGTCTTAAGTAACTAAAAGCTTTCATTTAAACTCCAGTTAGATGCCAACTTAGATTTGTCTGACTGACATCTCCCAAGGTGATCAATAACTTGTCTGCAGAACCATGATAAACATGGAGATATTTTACCTCTACACGGCCCAAATTCTCCAGCTTTTCAGTCAGCCAGAGGTTTAGAGGAGAACCGTGTGTTTGTCTTGTATTTGTACAGATATTAATGTATTTTAGACACCTGCTGATTGCCTGACATCAGTTTAAACACAAAAAGCTACAGGAGGGCTTTAACTAAACACAAGTGGTACCAGTTCCCTCAGACCACATTGCCATCTTATCCCCTGAGACAAGAAAAGGTTAAAGGACAGTGCTTCCACCACCACTCAAAAAAACCCAACCCACTCAAACCCAAACTCAACAGTTACTTGAGTCTGCTCAAGATTTATACTGGAACTTTACCAGAGTCTTACTGGTCATCCCCGTGTATTCCCCAAACCTCTTTCTACACCCATTCTATTTGTGAATGATCCCAGTTCTCCGCATCAAGACAAATCTCATCTCCCCAGACCTTGAATCGTGGGGTAAGTTATAAACTAAATCTACACATCTTTATTACCACGCAGAAACTAAAGTTATATTCAGGCAAGAAGGAATCCACTTTATGTCAACGGACAATAATTAAACACACCAAATGTTTTATTTAATAAATTTTATTTATGCAAAGCCAATCCAAAAGTGTTGTGTAAAAGTGAAAAGCTTTTTTTACATATTAATAAAAACTTTGTTTTTGTTTTTTTTCTTTGCACACTTCTGGTGTGGGAAGAGTGAGGATTTGACTGTTTTATTTACAGGAACCCACTAAGTTTGTTTAAAAATATAGACATAGATATTAAGTTCTTATTTTCCCTAAAAGCTAATTGCTGTACAGTATACAATATCTCAAAGTGCCCAAATAACCAAGGGTATCCCATGACAATTTAACTATACAAGCTTTTCGTGCCCAATTAAGAATATTATCATCTTGATGTAAGGCTTCTGCCCAGTGCTTGGGGTTTTTTTTTGGTTTTGTTTTTTTGTTGTTTTTGTTTGGGGTATTTTTTGTTGTTTTTTGTTTGGGTTTCTTTGTTTTTTAGGGGGGGTGGGGCTTTTTTTCTTTTTTCCCCCTTAAACGTATACAGTAGTCAAATTATATTACTATGTCACACCCAGTATTTCCTTAAGGATGAAAAGTTACGTTCCTTGACCTTCCAGTTCGGCTGCTGCTATATCTGGTTCTTCATCATTGTAAATGTTCTCTGCCTGAAGACACAAAATATTACAAGTGGTAGACACAACTGTTCTTAAAGGATCTTCTACACTTTATACAGAAAAAACACGGTACTATCAAGAAAACACAGACATCACTCCCCTCCTCAAAGGGACCCTCTCCCTGCCTTTTCTCAAAGGGCAGCCAAATTTAGGAATGTGTATACAGTGGCTAGACTTCAGCAGGATAAGCCTTAGCCATTTAATTCCTTACCATGAACATTTTGTTGTTTGGACTTATCTCAACTTCAGTCTGAACACGCAACACAAGTTAAAGAACAGGTATTAAGAACTGAAAGCCTGATTTGTGACACTCATTTAAGTCTGCCACATTTAACTTGTTATTCCCAAGTGATTCTATTCTACATTTATAAGATAACTGGTCAAATTCCTGCAATGTAAAATAACATGAACTGGAGTGTTAAAAGGCATCTTGCTTCACAGCCAACACGCAGGGGTGGAAAAAATAAAAAAAGAGTAAGTCTTGGCTAGTATTAGATGTAAGTCTGCAACTGCCACATTTATTCTTACTATTAACTAGTACCTAAGACTTGGAGCAAAGATTTAGCTAGCAGTTGCATCTATTCAGGTTGTTTTAGTCTTTATTTTCTTTTGAAAGCCTTACTCTCCAACCTAACAGTGTAACAACTATAGGGGACAGGCTACTTTCAGTCACTGAAGGCACAAGCTGCCCTAAGAAGAACATGCCATTTCAGTTTCATTTATGCAACAAGCTTCAGAGCAACTCAAGAGCTGTTGTGACACTCACCATTTGCCAGATCTGCATGATGTTGTCCTCTGATACAGAACAGATTACCCAAGGCTCATTAGGATTCCAACTGAAGTCTGAGATTTTGGCAGTGTGTCCTCCATGAATAAACTGTTAAAAAAGCCACACGCTTCAGTAAGCCATTTCATCTCTAGAGAGAAAGCTGTTAAAACTCAAGATTCAGAAGCTAAATTCATCATGTTGACTACAGAAAGAAGAAAAGCTTGCTACTAGAGATTCACAATACGGACGTAAAGAAGGCGTGTGTGAAACAGCGCATTCCATTCATTGCTTATGGACACGGATGCAATTGCTGAGACAGCATTTAAGCCAACAGTTCATCCTATTGTAGCAACTGACATCCTCAGAATGGTGCTACTTCACACAAGGCTGGCCTGTGAAATCCAGCCATATTTTATATCCATTACATCATCTAATTAAATGAGCACTTCTACACAGGAAGTGATGGAGAAACCAAACTATAAACATTTTTAATGTTTCCTAAGGAAGCAAAACAAAACATAAGCCTTTGTACTTTCTACATCAGTAAGGTTAGTTATATGGGACCTAACTGGTCCAATGCAAGATAAATAATTTGAGGCCTTGGCTTTATATGAGTTTAGTTATAAAAGAGTAGAGACAACACATGGCTGAACCGTAAATATGTTCAGCAATAAAGATGTGTAAATAACGTCCAGAACAGCTTTGAAAAAAATCACTGCTTTCAGAACTGAACAGAGGAAGCCTATTGCCAAGTTAGAGCAATGGACTGAAAACTGGGGAGGTGAAGAAATTGAAGAACTCCTGCAGCTTTAGTAGCACAGTCATAAGGCATCATACTGCCATACAGCACATCAACAGATTGAAACCTGAAAAAAACATACAAGCAGCTCAGGAGGCCCATCTTCTGCATCCTCTGCAGACTGCTCTTCTCCGATTTTACTGTAAGAAAGTAGTTCATACTTTTTTTTAATAATGAAAATTGCATCCTATATCAGCTTAACTTAATAGTTACTAGCCTTTGTTTCCAGTATTTGCTCTTCCTTACTGTCAAATAACCATAAGCCTCAGGTACAAAACATCAACTGTTTGGCTTTATCATTACTGAAAGAGAATCTAACTTGTGAAGCACATGGAGGCAGAAATCACTTATTACTAAAGACAACAGAAAACAATTATATCAGCAAGAAACCCTTGCAGAGAAGTAACATTAGAAGTACCGTGCTGCTTCTACTGCATACTCAGAAGACCAGGTCTGAGTTAAGCAAGGAAGGAAGGATACAGAACAGCACAAATGTAGTCTACCAAATAAAGCAGGTCTGCACATCCCCCCCCCTTTTTTTTTTCTATCTATTCATATATACTAAAAGAAAGGAAGTGTTCTTCACCTCAGATCCCATACATTAAGCCGACGATCAGTACCACTTGAAGCAAGAATTGTTTCATTATGAGGAGACCAGTGTACCTATTGAGAGAAAACAACTTCACTGAAGCAGAGTTACTGATTTCTAAAAGCGTATCTTAGATAACCAGCATCCAGCCACTAATTTTCAATAACTATACTCAACACATCAGTTTCTTCCAGCACAAAGGATATCCTATAGCTCAAATAGAGTGCTTTAAAGCCTTAAGATTACTCAAGTTGAACAGCCAACATTATTTGACTGTTAGAGATTTCCATATCATGAAATTTATTTGTCTAAAATTCACTGTTACTTGCAACCTACTAAACAGGCAGAGTTCACAATATTAGATTTGAACCCAAGTCCTCCCTACAGCAGGACGTTTTAGAGAAAACTTCTACCTACGCTGAAGGTACTTGCAAGCTCCCAGTATCTTTTTAGCAAGAAGTTGACTACTTGCTTCAGAGTCAAGCAGGGAAAGAACTACGTGGTACTGTCTGTATTTGATGAAGCAAAATTAATTTAATGTTGAACAGACTTACTTACTGTGGTTGGTCATCATATAAAAATCTGTATGTTCTTGTCCAAATCAGTACTCTTCTAGTTTTTTTCTACAGCTTGTGAGAAAGGTTTACCCACCTGAAAAATTTCATCTTTATGTGACTCAAAAGAATGGAGTTTCAATTTTAAGTTTCGAAGATCCCATAGAGCCACCGTCTGGGAGAAGTAACAGGAAATCATTTTTACTATAATGCCTATAGAATTATCATCTAGAATACTTATGAATTTAAAGTATACACAAATAAAAACCTTGTCAGCAGAACCAGTTGCTAGAATGAACTCGCTGTAAGGATTGAAGGACAGGCAGTTGACCTCGGCTGTATGAGCATCTACAGAATGACTTGGTTTGGACGTGGTATTAGATCTTGTGTCCCAACTGTTGCAATGAAGGATTTGGGGGAGGGTGAGGGGCAGGGAAGAGAGAGTGAGAGTAAACAAATACTAATTTTCACAGGAGATTCTTTTTCACTACACTACACATTAGTTTAAGAGACTACATTATTACTAAACCTAAGTCTGAAGCTACAGTTTTTATGCCATTACCTTTCAGTATTTTTTGTCTGTTGTACATGAGCAGTTTGCACCAGGAAGCTGACATACATATTAATTACATCTTATTTTCAAATCATGTGAACGCATTAAATCACATGTGGATTTCAGTGATTCTGCAGCATTGCCATAGTTGATTGCACTAGAGAGCTACATTAGACCATTCCATAATTCCAATTTTTTTATCCAAGTGCTCTGGACTGGTACACTGACAGCGCACAGCAGACACTATCCAGAAACCATTTAACCCCAACTTACATCATAAGCTTCTGGTCATCTGCCACCGATCCAAACAGAGATTCATGAAGCAGATGCCATGCGACATCTTCTACTACTGCAGAGTGTCCAGTAAAGATTGCTTTCGCATCAACAATTTTGCCTTCTTTTGGTCCAGCACTTATATCCCATAAACACACAGTCTGTAAGTAAGAGTCATATTCTATTGTTAAACAGACTCTGACTGTATTGTCTTTCAAATAAATAAATAAATAATCACATTCTACATATAGAGCTGACACTCCTGAAACAGTTCTTTGTTTTTGAAACGGAACACTTAATATGCCGTAAGTGAGAAGTGAGCTAAGTTATCAATCAGTTTTCTGCAAATTCAAGGCCCGAGGATTATTTATAACGTCACAGAAGCAATTTACACTTTTAAAGCCCACAAAGAAATACATAAGCTATTAGTTCAATTATCTTTGAGAGTCTTACTAATTTATGGTCTCAGACCCATGACAGTTTAAAGGATTGTTATACAACAGTTTCTTCCAGCAGATAACTATATAAAAACATTCTGTTCTTAATAAGAACGTTACATAGAACTGATTGTTGATTACAGCCTAAAGTCAACTGACAGCCTTTAGAAATATAATTACAATATGTGAGAGCTTCCCCATATAACAGTATACAGCTTCACTAACCCAGTTTTTCCTCTAATTATCTATTACGGCATAAATTAGGAGGCGTTGTTTGATAGTGTTGTTTTTAAATAGGGGAAAAGATGTGGTTTTACATGATCATCTGATGCACTGAGAAGGTGTCCACTCAAATTTGAGTTCCATGATAAACCATATCCTTCCTTCTGGTGCCCTCTTAATCTAAGGTCAGGATTACACTCTCCACTTGGGTCTGAAAGAGAGGAAATGCCTTCCGTTTAGCTTCACCTTATACATCAATCCATAAGAGCATCATTATCACCGAAGAACTTTGTTTCCATTACAATAATCATATTTTATACATCAGCCTCCTAGAAGAGTGCTGCTTCTATCAGGATTCTCTTATGATATTGAATATAACCAGGCAATTATAGTCAACGAAGATATGGACCTTCTTATTTGGATTCCAGAGCCTATCACCTCTCCTGCCCAACTACAGTTAAATACAAGTTCATCCCTCAATGACAAGAGGCATTTTGCTTAAATTCAAGCAGTTTGACCCACCTGGTTTGGAAGGATGTTTAGTGTAATCAAATACCAACACATCAGCAGACGGTGTTTTTGTAGCAATGATACAGGGATTCTGTGGCATGTAACGAGCACGGTTTACTTCACCTTCATGGTTAATTTTGATCTCTGTTTCAATTTTGCCAGTCACAGATCCAAAGCCACCAAACTCTACATTTGTCAGAAAAAAGTTTATCACATCAACTATTTTAAGCGGGTGAAACAGCATTTCATGTCATCTCCCCCACTCCAAGAAACAGTGGTAAGCATCTTATCATGAAGCTTATGAAAGACTAGTATCATGTAACACAATAGCATTAGTGCTTTAGATGTTTTGGATCCTCTATGATACAAACTCTTTCAGAGCTCTAGTCTCTATTTGAGGTAGATAACGTTATCAGTTTTCACCACAACTGACAGAGCTGGCAAAAATGCTATATGGATTGTACATCATGTTACCTAAGTTCTTCTAAGTCTCCTCTTTTTAGTCACAATTAATGATCTAGAATTAGTGTAAATTGGTAAGCATATATCAGCTTCAGTACTTAACAGAACAGAAAGTTAGAATACCATTAGACTGAACACTCATTAATGCTACTTCTAAAATATAATTTAAGAACGCATGCACTGCCCACCTCCTTTCTCACTGTCATACTGAGAAGCATCAAACTGGTCATCATTGGGAATCTGGACTCTTGCAACAACCAGGTGGTTCTGTTCATCGGACGTGTGCGTTCCCAAAACCAGCCAGTGTAGAGCATAATCCTTTCCTTCTGGCCTGTTTAGAGTAATAAATGCATGGAATAAAATTATGTGCTTGGTTCCAGAAGTTCAATAGCTAGCATCAATAACACTCACTATCCAAACTTCTTCAGGGAGCTAGAAAAGAGAGACTCGTTTAAGTGATCCTTTCCTTGCCACAAGGGACTTGTGCAATAAAGTGAACCAGACTCTGACATAAGCAAGCCAAAGAATGTAAGTCAGTAAACCCTGCCACTATGGCTTGAAAGGGACAATTACAATTTGCACAGTAGTTAAAGATGACATTAATACCTACTTCTGTCTTTAATTCCACTGGCAGCCGCACAGCATTGAATTAGAAAACAATCAATACCACTTTCTATAAAACACAAATACTGAGGACCAGTGGCAATCTATTTTAGTTACTTCTCTTAGAAGCTTTTACCAGTTAATATTTTATTTCAGAAGCTCATTTTTAAACACTGCACAAATCCTAGCTAACCAGAATAAAATTTATCCGCTGGTGGTCAAATTCAACATTTAGCAATAAGTGAAAGGCTGGTCGGACACTGACATTTATCTCTGAAAGGAAGAATTTGAACAGTCAAACCCAAGCAATTTCTGCATTCTTGAAAATAACAAACTAATTATGCTGTTTGAATCCAAGCAAACAGGATTTGGGCAATCATAAATCACCACAGGTATTACTACACCACTTCTAAGCCATCATCATACATTTTGAGGGGGAAAGAAAAATATGAAACAAAATAAAAAACACAAAACAAAACACACAATGCACACACACTTACTTGCATCAGGAACAGGTGTCCCATCATGTCAGGTGCCATACAAAGAGACAGTCCTTGCCTTAAATGGCTTACATATTTTGACACTGGATAATTGGAAATACCAGGTTTTAAATTGAATATTAAGTCAATCTGCAAAATATGAGGCAAGCAGAAGTGTTCCTCATAAGGGCTCCACACCTCACATTCCCACTTAGTTTTCTCTATGCCATGACTAGTTAGCTCACATCTCTCAACATCTTCCCCAAACATTTTGGTATATAAAATTAAGCAATCATCTAACCACCAAGTATAACATCACATACGTAAAGTGAAGTTTTAAAGAGGAAAGAGACCATCCTCTGATTATTGCATGAACTTTACACATAAGATATTTTAAAACCTAGCTGTATCCAGTTTACACCAATGTGAGGGACCTGGTTCTTGTCCACTACCTCGATGGAGCCCTGAGTGGCTACTGCAATAATTTAAGTTCTATAGTAGCTAGCACATGAACAGAATCTATCTCCACCTTTAAAGTTCTTTAACAAATTAACCAGTGAGCCCACAATTTTCAGGGGGAGGTGGAAGGATGGGAAAATTAAGATATATGAAGTCAATAGTGAGCCAGGGACAGAACCAGGACATGAAGCACCAGTCTTAGAACAATACTCTCTGAAATAAATCCAGGCTTAAAACAAACCAAAACAAAATTGGAGACAGATACTATAGCTTCTACAGAATAGTAATCTGTAACGCACATGAGGAAAAACAGTCTTCAAGACAAAGCTAATTTGGTCCATACATTTCTCTGATCAGAATTAACTACAGAAGAGTGTTAGGTCTCATACATCAATAAATTGAGAAAGGTTTCTCTCCTCACACCTCATAACATCTTCTACTAAGGTAAGCTAGAGTTCTGTAAAGTATCAATTTGTGACTGTTTTCCTCAAAGCTCCTGCATAGCCAAAGGGTTTTTAAAGTTGTAAGCAAAACAAAGTGTTGCAAACTCACAAAGAGCAGCCTAACACGAATTATTCTCATCTTGCATGGTTTTTATCTTCGTGTTACTTAGCAGATGCTAGCAGAGACAGAAAGAGCAGTAGAACAAGCAATGGCACACAGTCTCAGCTCCTGCTTTGCAAACTAAGCAAACCAGCAGCTGTGCCCTCTGCCTCCCCGGATCATCCCAGGCCTCTCTTCCCTTCTCTCACCTGGTCACATCAGGCAACCACTGCACGGTGAGGCTGGGCCACTCCAGCGCGTGTGTCATCACCAGATCGTACAAGAAGGGGGTGTTCTTCTTCCAGATCTTGTACTCCTCGCTGATGACGCGCTCCTCCACCGTGTCCTCCAGCACTGCGGGAACGGAGGGAGATGAACCGGGGGCTCCCGCCATGGGCCGGGGCTACACACTGGGCAGGGGGCAGGGTAGGAGAGGGGGTCCCGGGCGGCTGGCGGGGGTACAACTGCAGCTGCCCCGCCCCCGCTGCCATCCCGCCGGAAGCTCCTTGAAGAGGAGGCCCGGAGGCGCCTCAGTCTCTCACACACACGCCCGCCCCCGGGGCACACGCGTCCTCGCCCCACCGGAGGGAGGGAAGGAGGGAGGAGGGCGGGGGGGGTCTCCTACCTTCCTTGCTCGCCATTTTGGGTGCGGGTGCGTGCGCGCACAGGCGCGAGGCACCGCAGGAAGCAACGGCCGGCGGCGGAGAAGGCGAAAGCAGGAGGGGGCCAACGAGGGGCGCCGGTGCAGCAGGCGCCAGCGAAGGCCCCAACGGCGCCGCCACCGCCCCGCCACGCGCGACCCGCCGCCTTCCAACCCGCGCCTCCCGCCACCGGCGCACGCGCTGCCCGCAGGGCGCCCCCCTCCTCGCCTACAGCGGCAACCAATGGGGCGGGCCGGCGAGGGCGCGCGCGCCAAGCGGGGGCGGCCAACGCCGGCGGGGCGCTCCAATCAGGCGGCGGACGTGCGCGTGGCCCGCGCGGGGCCGCCCTAACGGCCAGGAACTGGAGAAGCGGCGGCGGCTGTGGGGCCGTCCCTGCCCCGGGAGCGCCCGGCCTCGGCCCCCCAAGGGGGCTGACGCGGCGCCCGGCGGCCCCCGTGCGGCGGCCCCCGGGAATCACGGTGTGGGGCGGAGCGGAGGGGGCGAGGAGGAGCCCGGCGGCCGCAGAGTCGGGCGGGGGGGGAAGGCGGGTGGGCCTGGGCGCGTTCGTGCCGCCAGGTGGGGCTGTAGGTAAAGCGGCTCGGCCGAGGGTACCTGAGCGGTGAGCGAGCCAACGGGCTTCGTGCTGCTTCCCCCCGGCAGCAACCTGCCAGCCCGGCCCAGAAACGGCCTCACGGCAGCCGGAGCGAGCTCAGGTCGTACCGCGGAGGCTCAGGTGTGGGATGCGCTTTAGGCGTCCGGGTTTGATGAGCGTGATCCGCTCACCAAAATTTTACCGTTGCCCCAAAATCCCAGCTTAGCAGCAGGGCATGAGTGAGGCCGAGAGGCTGCTACACGAGCCGTACGGAGCCAGGCACATCGCAGCGGCCTTAATAACAAGTTTCTGTGCTTGGACGCTGCTCCCGGGGACAGGCACGCTCGCTGCAGAGAGCACTGGCCTCGGGTAATTAATTACACGAACGGTGGTGCTACGGTCGGGGTGTCACCACACACCAAACTGGGAAGCACTCTCATCAGTGCTGCTGGGGAAGATCAGAGTACCAAAATGTTACCGGCAAGTATCCTTTATACTCTTCTTCCTTGCGAAGGGATAAAATAAAAAACTCAAAATTCAAGAGGTGTTCGATAAAATCCCCCAAACCACTCAGCAGTGGGTGAAGAACAACAGCATTCTGGTCCTCCTCTTTAAACTACCTTACTTACTACTGCTGCTCTAAGGCAGATTTACCAAATAGGCCATCAGTCATTGCATGTTGGAAGTAGAAAATAAGAAACAGGAATAGTTTTATTACTACTTAAATCATTCATTAGTTTTCAGGAACATAACTCAGGGTACATTCAGAAAGGAGAGACAGTGCAGTCAACAAGAGGGAAATGAGAACAAATGACTTGCTGCAGAAGCATCCAAAATACAAAATGCTAGATACCTCTTGCCACCAATCAGAAATGATAATAATTTACCCATTAAAAGGGAGAAGAACAGCCCACGTCTTTAACGTCAGTTAAAAAATGATTCCGGCATGAGTGAAGACTAGAGATCAGCCTCATGGAAACAAGCAGAGGCAGCTACACCCAGGAGACTTGGGGGAACCCAGACGGGTCAGGGGGAGCGGGGCTGTGTGGTGCTGCAGCCGGCCATGCAGGGCTGGGGTGCCAGCTGTGCGGTGCAGGGCTGTGCTCAGCCCCTGGTGCAGGGGCTGCGCAGGCTCTCACCACTGCAGCCTGTCTCTCTGACCCATGCTCCATGGTAAGTGGAGGTTTGGGGCTTTGGCAGTAAAATAGAAATTTCCTGGAGATGCAGCAACTACCAGGCAGCCTGTCTGCATTTGATGTGAACTTAGTTTTAGCAGCAAAGAATGGCAGTTGACCTGTGTGTAGTATGTCTTAACTAATAAACCCTAAATTATATTAAAAACTTAGCTATTAATTGCACTTTACAACTAGAAATCATAGAATCAGAGAATGGTTTGGGTTGGAAGAGACTTTAAAGGTCATCTATTTCCAACCCCCCTGCCCTGGGCAGGGACACCTCCCACTAGACCAGGCTGCTCAAAGCCCCATCCAGCCTGGCCTTGAACACTTCCAGGGATGGGGCATCCACAACTTCCCTGGGCAACCTGTGCCAGTGCTTCACCACCCTCTAGTGAAGAAATCTGTAAGTAAAAATGGTTACTGAGGCAACAGCTGAATAGTTACTATTTTTCATCAATGGTGCTGAAGATAACAGAATATTGCTTAATTTTCTGGAAGAAATGCATTTTTGAACTATTTGTTAGTTGCAATTAGCATATGGAAGACATTGAACTGCATTACTGAATCCTCAGTCACATAATACCAGTCAATCTTACAAGAGTTTTAAATCCTATTGTTGTCTAATAGGGTCAGTGCTATTGTTTGACTACTGTGGTGAGTGACACAGCTTCTATAAGCAGTCGCACACATCAAATTCATATCTTTGCCACCATGCCTGCCCAGGCTTTCCGTTTTCTGTTTCAGCTGTCTCTTCATGGGCTGAGGCTTCTATGGTCTGGACTCCAGTTTTTCAAACAAGGAATGCAGTTATGGAAAATGCTTATGTCTAGGCGAGGCTGGAGAGTCAGGGGCTGGTAATAGCAGCTGAAGGTTGCAGCATGGGAATTGGGGAAGCAGGCTGAGGTAGGCAGCCAGGCCCTCACACAGGAAGCCTTCCCCAATGAACCACTGCTTTTTTTGGCCAGAGTGCTGAAAAGCAGAAATCTTTTGGTGAAGAAGCTAAATAACTATATATTAATCTTCTTCTCAAACCTGCACAAATTGGAATTAAAGTTATGCATGGCTTGCTTATTCAAAATGGGAATCTTGTCAAATTAATTGGAAACTGCAAAATAATCCATTACATATTAGTGCACAAACGAGTGTGTTAACAGACACAGAGCCTTGATCATACAAGACGTGTTACCAGCTTGCCTTTGGCAATGCTTACTAGTTGTTTTGGTATTTGCTGCCAAGTATGTGTCCGCTCCTGCAAAGTGCTGAGGCTTTCCTCAAATGTTGGAGAGTGAAGAACTGAACCTTTCAGAGTCTGTGTGTTGTTACAAAGCGTTGATCGCTTAAACCTCATATACTGGATAAAAGAAATCTCTGTCAGGCTTCCTGGCTCTCAGTGACCTCTCTTAACTCTCACTGAAGGGTGATTACATGGCCCTTTGAACGATCAAGCCTGTATGAGCATTTAGGTGGGATGCTGTTTGTGCCTTTTCCTGTAAACAGCAGTATTTTTTTTTGCCACAGCTTACCTGGAATATGGTGGGGAAAATGTGAATTAATTTTGGAAAATGATAAACAAAATTGTCCTTCAATGATGTCATGTAGGGGTTGGCTACATTATAAGCAAAGAGAGGAATTGCTCCACAACCCTCCACGAATTTTTGCAGACGTTGTTTAGGGTCTGCAAATTGAGTTGGATTCTAATGGGCTGCCAGGACTAGTACTAGCTTTGGTGAACAAAACCTGTCACACCTACATATCAAAATAGTTGGTAAGTGACCAGCACAGTTCTCTTCTCCTTGCTAGCGGTTACGCTTGCACACAGCCAAATGTTGTTTTAATTTAAATCCACACACTAAAAATCCTAATATTAAGTGCTTTTCTCCCATTGAGACTGTAATGGAAAAGACAATTTATAAACAATACAGCAATCAAAGAAGGCACATCATCAACTCTTAGGTTGGGTGTTTGTGATTCGTCAGCACAGTCATATCTGTGACCACACATCTAAAACACATCCTTTGATTCCCACACTTTGTAAGGAAAGTAATTATCCCAGGCTTTTGTTCATTGCTTGCAGTATGTATAAAATGCACGATAAATTAGTTTTGAAGTAAGAGTGACTTGAATCATAAGCTTTATTTTCTTAAGCTATAGTTCCTTCAAAGCGAAGCATGAAATATTGCATTTTCATTTCAGTAAAAAAGAAATCTGTTTCCTGTATTCTCAGTTGTATGTGTCGCATCATGCTTCAAATCACCTGACACACTTACGAAGAATTATCTGCACTTAACTAATTTTCAGCTTGAAGACACATATGCTGATTTATTACCCTGCAAAGAATTAGCTGGCTTGATGATGCTTATGTCTCTTATACATTATGCAGAGTTGATGGATGTTCATAGCACAACTCTGCAAGTAGGTGTAGGTATTACCGTGAATGACCACCTCAATCAGAAAATTGTTTAAAGAAAATCAAGTTTTCATATGTCATGGTTTAACCTCAGCTAGCAACAAGGACCATGCAGATGCCTTCTCACTTCTCCCCCTCACCAGTGGGATAGGGAGAAGAATCGGAAAAATAAGGAAAACTTGTGGGTGGAGATAAAGACAGTTTAATAAGTAGAGCAAAAGCCATGTGCGCAAGCAAAGCAAAATGAGGAATTCATTCGCTGCTTCCCATGGGCAGGCAGGTCTTCAGCCATCTCCAGGAAAGCCAGGCTCCATCACGTGTAATGATTACTTGGGAAGACAAATGCCATCACTCTGAACGTCCTCTCCCTTCCTTCTTCTTTCCCCAGCTTTATATACTGAGCATGACATCATATGGCATGGAATATCCCTTTGGTCAGTTGGGGTCAGTGTCCCAGCTGTGTCCCCTCCCAGCTTCTTGTGCCCCCCCAGCCTGCTCGCTGGCAGGGTGGCGTGAGAAGCAGAAAAGGCCTTGACTGCTCAGTAACAACTAAAACCAACAGTGCGATACCAACACTATTCTCATCCCAAATCCAAAACACAGCACTGTACCAGCTGCCAGTGAGAAAGTCAAGTCCATCCCAGCTGAAACAATGACAGCACAAAAATGCAAAATTGCCCATTGGAAAAGTAGAGCAGCAGCCTCAGCATTTATTACTCTCTAATATATTTGCTATCAATGCATAGCCTCAATAGCCTGTTTGGAATAAAGTATAATTTTCATCAAACTTGCAGATAAGAAAAGTACACGTCAGTTTAGCTGATGCAAACATCCATTCAGAATTTCTTGAACTGTGACCATGTTTATTTTTCCCACTGCTCATCCACTATTTCTTTGTATTTATCTAACGATTATTATCTCCCCAGTATAAATCACACCTGACCGATACCCTGCTGTCCCAGAAAATCTTGAGCTGTAGCAGTGTAGCAGTGTCTTGGCCTTTCTTGTTCTGTGGCGTGCAGTTTGGCATTTGTCTAACAACAGCATGTCTCTGGCGGTTCACTTCTAAATAGGCTTGGCTGTGTTTTGTCCTGATACGCAACGTATGTATGCTGCATAGCCATGTGCAAATGACAGCTTTCGCTTTGCAGCGAATAAAGTACATTTGTAGGAATGTCAGTACTTAGGAGAAGGCATGACTCGCTCCAGCATTGTAGACAAATACTCCTCTTGCTCCCAGAGTAGCAGAAGAGTGCTCCCACCCACTCTTCTAGGTGGGATTGTTCCTACTATTGGGATGCTGTAGTGGGAACTCATAATCTGCATGTTTTGGATAACTAGCGCCGTTTATTGCACTTTCAGCTAACCATTGTAGTTTGTATTGAACTTCATGCTGCAAACGAGAAGGAATCCTGCGGCAGTCTTGAGCATTCCTCTAATATTCAGGAATATATAGTGTTTTACCTTTGATGTAGAATATGTTTATGTTGGAACTTAAAAACTAAGCTTGTTCTCATGTAACAAGCCCTCTCCTTCCCCTCCCAAAATAACATTATCACTGCACTAAGCCCAGACACATAAATCCACCCCTGCTGAACACTTTTTTGTTGCTTGCCATGGACATGGCAGCATTCCCTCAACACCTAGGCTTGCTGGGCTATTTCCGTGCTCTGCAGTATTTGCTTAGCATTTTCTATGCATTTTTTTAATAATTCCATATAGAATGGTAGGTAAATTCTTTGAGATGTAGATATGAACATTCGTGTAACTGGCTTGGTACGCTTTTATTGATTTTGCACAGAATAGTGGAACTGGTGGCATTACTGAGGAGCAGGGGGCCTATGTGAGTAGGTTTTAACAGGTCATCTTATGAATCAGTGCTGCAATATGTGCTGCTTTGCATGCTATACATTTCCAAGAGGATTTCAGATGTGCTTTCATTGTACGGTCTGCTGTAGTTCGGCAGCCTACTGGCCTGGACAGATTATTGCCCGTATGTGGAGTTTGCAGACCTATAGGATATTAAAATAAATGGCAGAGAATATTTTGCTTGGCAGAAAATACTTTGGCTTTTTGACAGAAGTAACAGACATGCAAATTTGTTCAACAAACAATCTATTCTCCTAAAGGTACAAATGCTTAAATGAATGCCACAGGGGGATTTTTAGTAAAGTGGAAGGAGACGTCTGAAGCTTCCAGCGTGCGGCTCAGTGGAGTTCCTCTTTGCCTGTTGCCCTGACCTCCCTGCCTGTGATCTCAGAGGAACTTGGGGACCAGGAATGGGGTAGTTCCAAGCCTGTGCATGGGTCACAGGAACCAGAGGAGACTGTAATCCAGAAGCTGCTGGTTTCAGTTACATGGAAAGGAGTGGAGGCAAACTGCTGCTCTCAACTATGTGCTGAAGTATCACAAAGCACAAGAAAGTCTAAGCCTTCCATGCCAAAGAAGGTGAAAGGGAGATGTTTATTGTAATCCATTTCCTCTTCATCTTCCACTCTAGGGCTTAAAAGCCTCTGCAAGTATTCAGTGAAGGAAAGTGATCTCTGCTCTTGCCTTCTAATCTTTGGGAATGTCTCTCCCCACCTGAGCTGCCTGGCCTTCTTTTTCAGAGACTTCTCTGAGGTCACCATATGGTTTCTTTCTTTGTTCTTCACTCTTACTCTTTCGAGACTTGAAGCAATTGATAACGGCATTATCTTCAAGGTTCTGGATATCTCAGAGGTGAATCCACTGAGACAGGAACCGTGACAAGCATTTTTAGCTCACTGATCAGTTTCTGTGGTAATGAAGATTTTTGTTTGTTCTGCTTGATTTACTCAGTCATTATGGCAGGACACCCTCAGATGCAGTCTTCAGAAGCTCTAGAGATCTTGAATTTTATATGCTGTCTTCTTTCCAAGTGTTTTGAGTACTGAGAATCACAGTACTGCACAGAGTATGTAGTAATGGATAGGTGTTAGATCAGATGGCTGTACAGCTTTTTGCTTCGGGAGGCAGAGGCTGGGGCCAGATTGACTGTGGAGTCACAGTGTATTAAGGACATCATATAAGGGAAGAAGGAACAGGCAGATAGAAAATCTGCTGAGACCGGGTTGGTGCCTGTTTGCATTTCTGCAGTCAGTTCTAAAACTGGTGGGTACCGAAGAATCTTAGGAGTATCCAGCAAATAAACTTTACTGCTGTTTATGCTAGTTACTCCCAGTGGTGTCTGCAGCTAAAGCGGCATAGCCACATGTTCAGAAATGCAAGAAAAGAAAGATAGCGGCACTGCCCTGTCAGGTCAGAACTGTACTTGAACGTGTTCTGCAATTAGCAGTCTGTCTTACATTGCCTATGGGCCAGTTCAGAGTTCATCATGCTGTTAATGCCATTTTGCGATACGTTTCAGAGTATGTTTTTATGAACAGCTGAAGCCAGTCTAAGACCATAATAAAGCTAAAAGTAGACCTGGTCTTGCTAGCCACTCTTCTGCCCCTGCCCTTGTGTCAGCGCTACCATTCACATGGTCGATGGGGAGCTGAATCAGGTCCCCAATCTGATTTTTTTTTTTTAGCGAAGTTGGGTTTTAGCCAGATGATCAAGCTGAGCATACTCACTGCATGTCTTCCTGCACCTGGCATGAAGGGGAGCGCGTGACCAAGGGCAAGGGCAGGGACGGCTCCATTCAGGCTCTGGTTTCAGATTAGTTTGCCCCAAGTGTGAGATTGCACCACAGACCATGCAAGTCAGTAGTGTTAGCACTTTACTGCTAGTTCACTGCCCTGTCTGGAGCGTTGAGTTCCCTGAGCAGCCAGCTAGTAGTATTGTCTCTCTGCCACTTGTCTGTCTTCTGCAGATGAGGAAACTGGGAAAGAAGGTGAAAACTCCAGTCACACGCTTTCATTTGCTGGCATGGAAAGAAAGCTTTAAATTTCTACTTAGTTACTGGTATAGATGGGATATATAACTAGGACTTCACTGGGAGACAACTCAGCTACATATGAGTACAGGGACTCATGACACCGTTGAGACCTTATTTGACATGCATTTAAAATACTCTTCAAAGAGGTTTTTTAAAGGAAAAAGGTTTTAACAAAATTGCTGCTTTGCTGAGAGGCAGCACAACTGGATCAAATTAAATAAAACCTGAATTTTAAAAGCATCTTGTGATTTGAAATACTGCAGAAAGCCTCTTTAAAAGGTGTCTGAGACTAAGCATCCATCAGCTGAGGAAATCCCTAACACTAGGGGCTTTAGAAAAATCTGTGCTTTCACATTTGAACTATTTCTCCATACGGCTAGAAATGTAATGTAAACAGGGCCTAAGCAACTTGGCTAAAGTATTTTAGGGAATCAGAACTGCTGACTGCTAATCCCAGCTCAAGTTTCTAGCCACATGCCCGGACTGCTAACATTTGGCTTTATTGTTTTGTATTTTTCCTTTAGTCTCTGCCGTGAGGTACACTGGGGGAACAGTAGAGCAGTGAGGACTGTTAACATAACACCTCTGCCCTCTTTGTTAAGAAGGAGGTGGTTTTTGCTGAAGCTTAGGGAGACAAGTACAGACTACATGATAGCATATTTCTGTGTGAGAAGTCATTTTTGGCTGTCTCTCACTTTAAGAAGCATTGCACATGGGAGGTTAAGGAGGGTGTGAATAACCTGGTTTCTTTTTTGGAAGAGTGACGCATATGCAGTACGTTGGATGTCAGGACAGCTTTGTTATTAGTTATGTGTTATCATTACATCTGCATACCACAGTCACAGGTCACCACCTGATTCTGTCAACGCTCTACAGACACCACAGGGAGACGTCAGTTGTTGACCTGAAGGTCTGTCTTCCTCTTGGACTTCGAGACTAAGACAGTTGGGTACAGGAAGAGGGGACTGTGCAAGGTGACAATTATTGGTGAGCAAAATAAGCAGTTCTCATGGTTGCAGCCTCCCTGGTAGCAGAGATAATACAGAAAGAGAATTTGAAAGAGAGACAAAGTGGCTTTGTGAGTGCTTATGGGAGAACTGTGTCCAGGTTAAACAACCAAGTAGGAAAAAAAAGTGATAGATAACTTTTCAGGTAATGCTTTTTTTTTTTTTTTTTTTTTTAAAATTTAGGTTACCTCCCAAAAGAGTTGCTCCAGAACCCTGATTGTAAGTCTTCTGGAGTTAACATTAACATTTTAGTTTGGACCAGGCGTGAACGTTTGAAGCCAACCTTCTTATTGTCCCCACTTACCGCACATTGGTTTACACCGCAGACTGGTCACAGAGCACATGAATTCGATTCTTTTTGAGTGAAACTGAATCAGAAATATGTTCCATCTGCAAATGGGGGAGTCAGACATATAGAAGTCTAAAACAAGTCAGACAAGTCTAAAATAATTTTTAAAAACCCCATAAATGTATTTAGCATGGAGTCAAGGTCCTCAAAACCAGTTGCTTTGCTCTACGGATCCACTCCTATTGCATGGTACTACTTGCTAGTGTAGACATAAATTATCTTGTTTCTTTTTTTTGTTATTGTTGAAAACAATACAGCTTTTTGATAGACTTTCAAGTGCTTTTTGCTTATATTTCTTAAGTATGCTGATGTCCTATCATCTGTAACGACTCAGTGGCATTTCCTCAGGTAGTGTTATATGCTTTGCTTAGTATTTGCAGTGAAATTGCAGCTATCTCAGGGCAAAATTTCTAGATTCACAGTACGCATCTTTAAGCTGGAATGTTGCATTGAAGGTAAATCTCAAATGCCTACTCAGCATTTTGTCAGTGGCACATATGGAAACAAACAGTTAAAGATAGTGAAGGTTAGAAATTCTGTCTCGGGGGATTTTGACCTGAAATGTGAGAATTTTAAAAAATATGTTACAGGTTTTAACAGAACATTTGGAAACACTTTTCTCTCTTTCCCATGTGTGGCCATGGAGTCATTCATCAGTCTCTCCTCCCCACTTACTTGGCTCCACAATTGAAATATCTAGGGGCAGTATACTGCTGATCTTGTATGTGTTTTATTAAAGCCTAGTACATTTTCAGATCCTATAGAAGAGCTCAGAAGAGAAATACTCTGGTAACATGTGGAACACAAAGAGGTGAAGTAGTGGGCAGAAATGTGGAAACATTCCCCTGTCTCCAAACACTCAGGGAGAGGGAAGGGAAGAATTTACCACAAGTTGTTAAGGAGGTAATGTAACACACTCTCACAACAACCACAGGGAAAAGGAGGGCCCCAGAGAGGTGAAACCTGGTTCTTCCCTCAGACTTCCCTTGGACTGGTACAGCTACCCACAGCCTCTCCTGTGGTGCTGTGTCTTAGGGCTTATGTACATATGAGGTGGTGGTCAGGGAGGGTGGTCACAGAAGAATCCCAGCTTCAGTGGGACTGAACCCCTACAAGAATTAAGGACAATAATTTTCACCACCTGTCGTCACAAATCCCAGGCACGTTTATTCAGCAAAGCCTTTGTAATACAATATAAATAAGTAGCAACATAGGCACTTAATAGCAAGGGGAAAAAAAGAAGTCAAAAGTCACGCTAAAATTAAAAGCACAGAACCCTTCTCCTAAGAAGGGATAAAAGATACTAAGCTGCATGTTACAAGTGTCAGGTCACTTTAGTAATTCGCTCTTCAAAGGACTTCAAAAATGTGCTATGAAGACAATAATATTAACTATTTTAATAGAATAAAATCCTCAAAATACATTATAATTGAGTAGTATTTTTCTAAGCAACAGATAACAGCATTGTCTTTTGTTCACATAACAACACAAACCTAAGTCTGTGTAAAGACCTGTTCCAAGTGGGGCAGGGCAGCACGTGGCAATGTGCCATGATGCCATTTTTTATTTTTTTTTTTCAGACATCAGCTTGTCCCTTTTTTTTCTGGGATAACAGCAGCTTGCAGGAGCCTGAAGAAGTGCCATAGTAGCTACTGTTTCAGAGGAAAGCAAGCAATCAGCTGCTCCCACTGAAGACTTGCAAGTGTTGGGCAGCAAGCTGGTCTGGGAGTCGTTGCCGTACAGGAAGGCACAATACTATTGAGGATTCTCATTTCTTTGTATTCAGAATGCAGCAGGACCTAGATAATGCCTACCAGGGGATCTTTCTGCACAAGGGTCTTGGACAAGACCTCTGCTAACAGGGTCCTGTTTGATCACTTCAGAAATTTCTAACCAGCAAAAAGAATTTGTGTTAAAAGTAAAGAGAAAAAACCCAAACCCTTTTTGGCACAGTTGTTGCTGCTGTGCTAAGAGAAAAGAAACAGGAGACTCCTTAAAAATGTTAGTGAATATGCTGCATAGCAGCTAACGTCTGGTTTATTGCGTAGAGTAATGCTGAAATCCACCTAGGGGTTACAGCATGCTGCAAACTAATTTTCTCATGGGAAAGTGAAAGCTAGAAGCACTCACAGTATATCCGTGCCCGCAGCTGGTTGAAGACATACCTGACTGAGCTTTACACCAGCAAGTGCTGTGGAGTTCTGTGGAAGTGGGCAATTTGCTATATTTCTAGATTTTTTTTTAAGATATGAAGTATCTAGGTTTGTGTGTGTGTATGCATTGCTTTCCACCAAAATTGTCCATTTCTCCCCAAAAAGAAGCAGATGTGGAAAGAACAAGTAAGGGAACGTGGAAGAAACACAACTGCCATAGCTAGAAGACGCTGTCTCTTGTGATGTCCCGAGTTATGGTTTGTTTGCTGAAGGCTGAACTGTGAGAGAATTTCTGTGCCGTTTTGCTCAAGAAAAAGACAAACCCCTTAAACAAGTCCATAACGCAATATTGCACAATGAAAGACAGCAATGCTTCCTACCAGCATTTAGGCTAGCAATTCCTACCAGCGTTTAGATGAGAGGGAGGAAAGCAGCGTAGCAGAAAGATGAGGCAAGAGGTTGATGTAATCCCTGTATTTTTCCCAGGCATCTTGTTTGGTAGCTTTCAGGCCAGCAAAGGTTATCCTCCTTGCAGATCCCTGATCCTGCAACAGGGACTAACAGTACTGGGAGTCTGATGTTAAAGCAAATGATATCCACTGCAAGATGCTGTCTGTCAGGTTGTCAACAATTGATACAGTTAGTTCATTTTCTCTTGGTCTTCTGTTCTTTTTCTTCTCTAGATACCTTTCAGTAAGGATTCTTCCCTCTCTGGTTACCTGGCAGGGGGTTTCAGCTAAATCCAGGGACTCTCTACCCTTCAGCACCTTTAATTAGACGTTAAGGGGTGTTCCTTTACTCAAGGACTCTCAGATGAAGCTGCTCCTTGTTTTGACAATGCAAAGAGAAATGAAATGAAGAATTAGCTTAAAAGTATGAAGTTTATACTTCCCATGAGCTAAATCAGGTGCAATCTTTTCATCTTAAATAGAGACTTTAATGGCTTTCATGAGTAACAGTATCACCAGAATCAGTACTATGACAGTGTCATCTCTGTCCATTCTGGACCACTGAGTGACACAAAGTGGCTATACCCCCTCTAACCTAACTCTCCCTTACACCCTATAGTGGCAAACAGGTTTTTCCACTGTTCCCTGTAAAGAAACTCATGGTACATCTCAGCTTACCAGAGTACTGACAATCCGGCGGGATGGCCCCAGAAATTTTGGTGCCGCATGCAATTGTTGCTTTCAAGTGCATTGTCTCAAGGGACATAAGTTCAGTGTAAATAATGAAGTCAACTAAAGGTCATTTCACATGCCTGGATACTTGCCTTTGACCCAACGCTACTACTCCTGCTTTCCAACCAGTGTTCCTCGCTATATCACAAAGAAGTTGGGGAAATGCCTCACAGCTTATGTGAAGATACAAAGCCTATATGACAAAGTAATACTTCTTATTAGCGTAACAGGGAAAAAAAAAGGACAAGCATTCAAGCTCAAAGTTCTTTCAGCAGGTGACTCAGGGTACAAAGCCACTTTAATGATGATTGACATAAGTCTTGCAAATGCTCAGTATTCCAAGATGTTTCTCCTTGCTGCATATATTCAGGGGTGCAGATGTATTATGTCAGGTCAGCTGCAGAATAAAATGAAACCTGTCATACCTTTTTCCAAGTTGTCCAATTTTAATGCACATCAAGAAATTTTGATAATGACCTTCTAAAATCTATCCTTTATTATTTTCTCCTAACATTAAGCACACTAGGTATTGACACTTTTTCAGTTATTACAGGTTATTGACAAGCTCAAATTGACACTCTGAAAATAAAGAGTATTCAGTTCAAATTCCAACAAATTGTAGTCACAAGACGGGAGTCACCAATATGGAAGAGATCTATCTCTGAAAGATAATATTTTTTTTTTTTTTTTTTTTAATTTCCTTGCCTGATGGAAAATATTTTGTCATCTGGAATATGGAATTTGTCATCCTGACTTGAATCAGTCTAGTAGAGCTCTGTCTTCAGCAAATGCATCTATCCGAGTAATGGAGGATTGTGGATTTCTGTTATGACTCTTACAAATTATTGATTTATTTGATTAGGTTTATTAGAGTGGCTTGCAACCAGTTAGTAGCCACCAAAATTACATAGCACTCAAAAAAATGTTGGTGCAGTAACTAACTTGGTGATCAGCTGCAGAGTTTAGCTCTGGATTTATTCCCTTTGGCATTGCAAAATTGTAGTTTAGGTCTTAGATACACATTCAGTAAAAAAAGAGCTGCAACAATATAAGTTGTTATTGACCAGCTCTTTGTTGTTGTCCTTCTGCCAGAGGTGAACACAGCCACATTTTCCATGTCCTCCCCTCTTGAATCAGTAAAGTAAAATGGTCCTTCAGCCAGTTTGGTGTGAAATCTAGTAGCCTAGTAACTGAACCCAAATTACTGTGAGAGGCAGTTGATGCTGAGCTTCCAGATTTCGTATGATATTGACTTAGGGACACTTAAACCTCACTTGCAAGAGGTTTGGGAAAGGTAACTGGGGCTGGGCAGGGAGGGGAGTAAGGATTTGCAACATCTTAAATCACTGCAACTGTTCCTTCAATGAAAAAGCACACCAGCCTTGGAACTCTAGTCTGCCATCACAGTAATTACCAGGGCTTTTTTTTCGTCCTTTACAAATCCCTTGGAAGTGCTGATAAGAATATTCAGAATTAGATAGGCTGATGGCTTACATTCATTACAAACGTATGGCCATTAGTCACTCAGGAGACAGTTTAAGAAAAAGTTTGGCTTTTCCACTATATCAAAAAGGAGATACTATTTGATTTTTGCCTTGAAAGGCACCTTTGAAAATGTTAAGTTAGGAAATCTGCGTGAAGAATGTAAGGCTAGAAGTTCACTGATTCCAAAATTTAACAGGTGCTATTTTTTTCTCCCCAAAATTGTCAATTGTTCGCAGTGAGAGTTAGAAGAATGTGTAAAGGCCTCTCTAGGATTTAATAAATTGTAATTGACAGCATCCTAAGGCCATGAAACACCTTCACAGAAACACAGCTAGGAGCAAAAACATTCACCGACAAAAAAGCACCAGACCAAAAGAAGCTTTGAGCTTGAGTGAAAAAAGAGGTGCTATACTTCCCATTCAGCACTATATATACACAGCATAAAATCCACAGAAAACTGGGCGAAAACTCTCAAAAAAAAAAAAAAAAAAGCAACCTAGCAGTTATCTTCCACTGTATTTTTAGCGTGGGAACATTGCCAGACAGCATCACTCAGCAGCCTCCTATAGCGTTATTTGCTTCAACTAGGCAGTCTGAAAAACCCAAGGAATGACTCTGCACTCATGCTTGAAGTTTTCTATCCTTGCTTTGTGCAGTCAGTGGTACTAAGAGATGTATTTGTCAACAGCTTTGCAGTGCTCTCGGTATCGTGCCGGTTATCCTTGCTCCTGAGGTTTCTGCTGGCAGCGCTGTCCATGCTAAAACTGCTAACAACAGTGCAGCTGAATCACTGTGAGCAAAATTCTTTACAGTGCAGCAAGCTCCAGAGGACTTAAAATAGCAGTGATGCCCTGTCATCAAAGTGTCTGAAGGGATATCATTAAGGCTGGCCAAAAGCTGCCCAGTGTGAACAGCTGTGCTTCTTACATCTAGCTGGGGTAGAGTTCTTCAGTACAGTAGCTTTGTCTGGGAGGCTGCAGTTATTTGGAATATGCACAACAACACACCATCAGGGGTGGAAATGGGAAAAAAATATTCGGTGGGAGATTTTTAGCAGTGCTGTAGTCACAGTATTCACCTTTCCTTCACCAGCTGTGGGAGCACGGTCAGGTGATATATCTCATGGCCTCTCTACCCTGAAGGCAAAGACATAAATATAACTTAAGTAGATATGCTGAAGCTAGCTTGAGGCTAGCTACAGACACTATAGAAGGCGTTGCCACATAGGCCAGTAGAGGCTGTGAAGCCTATTTAAGTATCCAGGTAAGTTTGCATAGCTGGCCACACCGAACTGCCACAACATCTTTCTCCAAATCATCTGCCCAGAAATTAACTCCAGACTGTCCCTGCAAGCTGCAGTCACATACTGATTGCAATATGGGCACATATTCTGTTTTACTCTGTACTTTTAGTGGTCAAGCTCTCTGTGAGTTCGTCAGAGCTGACTGGCAATCAGAAACTGTTTGTTGATGAGGATTTTATACCCTCTCCCCAGGGGACTCTGTTGACTCAGGATTATTCTGAAACGATGTGTGGAATAAGAGTTCCTTTTTCTGCATTAGTTTATTCAACTTTGCTGGTGAGCAAGGCATTCATAATTCTGTAGTAGCTGTTGTCCAGACATGGAGTTTCTCTGAAGAAAACTGCAGATTCTCCCCATTTTCCTCCAGACTCATTTTCAGGTTCCCTGGTTGGAAGGAGGCAGCTGACTGTTATTTCTCAACCAGCTCCCCAAACGTTTTTAATTTCTTCATAAATACCTTGATATGGCTTCCTCCATATATCTCTCTCTTGGCAAGCCTCAACTGAAGGGCTGTACCTCTTCTGCTGGCAATTCAGGACCATTCTTTTTCTGTAGGCCCTATTGCAACTTTTCTGACCGTGCAATTTATTAAATGCATAATTTGCTACCCAATTAAGACATTTGCCTGCTCCCTTACACCTGCCAGCCGTAACATTTCTGTGCTATATGAGCTTTAGGGGCTTGCTTGAGAGCTGAAACCTGTTCCTGGGTCCGAGCAGGCAGGTATTTTGGAGGAGCGCAGCAGGCTCTGATCTCACTTCAGATCCCCGCAGCCTTCTTCCACCTCCAGAAGAAGACCCTGCGCCTTCCACCCTTGTCCTGTGCTAGCCAGGGCCAGATTGGCACTCCTGCTCAGCGGTAATTAACCAAAGTGGCATCTCTCTAATGCTGCCAACATGATGAGACAGCAACAAGGACGATAAATGCCTGCAGTTCATGCTCTGCCTCCCAGGGAAGGAAAAAGAATGCCAAGGATTTGGCTGGATCCTAACAAAGCCCTGCTCGGGCAGGTGGTGGCAACCCACAGCTCAGGAGCTGCACCCCCCCAGGGCACTGGCCCAGCTCTGGGGGACCCCAGGCCACCGGCAGGGCCTCCCCAGGCACTCGGGAGGGCGTCCAGCACCATCTCTTACTAAAAAATGGATAAAACACCTCATACGCTGCAGTATGGGATTTTAGCCATCTGTGTGAACACACATAACCTGTTCTTTTTCGCTGGCCATAAGCATTTGTAACCTACACACCTGATTTTTCCCTTTGCATTACTTTCCAGAGTATTGAACACAAGTGATTTTTATATTGAGGTGATCTGAAGGGTAACGATAAACAAAAAGTTGCAAAATGGTACCAACATTAATTTCCACCTTGCCGCCAACTGTCATTATCTGGAGTCTCAAGTGGAAACAACTTTGCCTTCCTCCCCAAACCCTCTCACTGGCCTTGACAGGAGCCAATTTCATGTAATGAAGACAGCCATACTTCAGTATAAAGGTGTCGAGTGAATTATTCATGAGTTACTTTATCTCCAAAGTATTCCAGCTGCTTTATCTCCTTGAAAAAAATCGTAAAAGTAAATTAAACTATTTTGTTGAAGTGCAGCTGTTGCTTTGAAAAGCATCTGTTTACCAACTAATACTGGCAGACAGTAACAGCCACAGCTTCTGCTGTCAAGTGGCAGAAGTAAAAGACCTTCAGAACTGGGCAAACAGATACACTGGAGAGAACGGAGCACAAGTGATAACATCAGCACTGTGAGGAAATCTATATTCAGATATTTTTAGGTGCCTCATTTTCTGCAATTAATGTCTTGAGCAGTGTTGGAAAAATGGAGCAGCTGAGCTGTTTTGCCTTCTATATTCCCCTTTCTGTCGCATATGACTTTTCTTCACTGTAGGTACTTCATCCCAGAGCAGCTCTGTCATTAGCGCAGTACGTTGATATGTATCTTTACTCACGAGGAAACCCATATAGTCAGCATGGCTATACACGAGCACAAGTCTTTGCATTTCATCTAATTTCGGAGCCAAGATGCATGTATGCTGATTCAAGTAGAGAGCAGAATTCGCTGCAGCAACTGTGTGCCTTACTTCACTGGCTGCATACTTATTTAAATTTGCACAAAAGCGATGCAAAAGAAAAGATGATTTTTTTTTTTTTTTTTCCCCTTGCTGGTATTTTAGTATCGTGGAAGTACAAGTAAGCTCTATTTAGAAATATGGTTAAAAAATCCCCGTACCCTTAGAAGTCAGACCCGCCTCTGCATAAGCAGCCTGCTGAACTTGCTATAGCACTCCAGAGGGCTGGGAGAGCAGGCGCACCGCAAGCGTTTGCCCTTTATTTCACCAGCTGCATCCTTCGACCTTCTGGAGAGAGGTCTGGTTTAAAAGACAAGTTGCCATGATTTATACTTTCACCTCTTCTTCTTTACAATCTTATTGCTAAGTATTTTCTCATAATCATTTAATCATAAAGGAAGAGGACCTCCTGTGCCTATGCATATTTCTACAGAGTAAGGCCGCGTCCATCAAGTAGCAGATAATCTGCTACATTCCAACACTATTTAGCAAATATAGCTGAATATTAAAGAATTCATTTTTACCTTTCATTTATCAGCCTTTGTGCCCACAACGGGACAGAAATAACATTGTGTTGGCTATCTTACTTGTGGTATTTCCTAATTTTGGGGCACTTTATTTTTTAATCTCAATATTTATTTTTATGTAGGATGTTTTATCTGGAACAGTCCCAATACAATGGCGTCTATCCTCAGACACCATCTTCAGTTATCAACCCAAAGTAACATTTAAAAATGTGATCATAATCTTAAAGGCTCAAACATAAAGATAAGAAAATACATAATCGTAAAAAAAATTACTCTCTTCCGTGCAGAAGTAGATTGCAATTACTCCTAATTAATTCTGGTGCTGCTGAGATTGGTATCTGGTTTAATATAGCTGCCTTGCCAACCTGATGCTAATTTCTTCCTCCTGAGCATGAAGGTTTTTTTATCTGTTTTAATTTAACTGATACCATATGATTTGGCTAAAAGCGGTATGGCAGCTATAGTGCTTTTTCTCCCCGTTACGTATGATGCTAAATTTCACAGACGATCGGGAGAATCTACGAGCAAGTGCTTTCTTGAATTTGGGCGATACACATCTGCCCGGCTTGTAGGACAGAACTTCAGGAAAGGAAGGAGGGATCAACGGGCCGATTCTTTTCCATCAGTAGTCATCTGGACTGCGGAAAGCAAGAGAAAACTGATGGATCTGCCAAGGAAGAAGAAAATGTTTCAGTAAAAAAGGATGTTATGAGGTCGCTGTGCAATGGCTTGAGTGACTGCATCAAGTAAAAGGTAACGCCAAGGCCTTCAAGGCTTCAGAAGGGAAGAACCTTTTTGACTGAGGCTGTCTGCCAGCATTGCGAAGGCAGAGACAGACCAAAAGATCGCTCTCCCTGGGGACAGTCTGTGGTGTTCCTTTAGCCCCTTGTGGGCATCCAAGTATCCAGACAAGAGAGAACTGTGGGAAAACCACACTTCAAAAAAGCTGCTTCTCACAAATTTTTTTTTTTTTTTTTTTTTTTAATTAGGAATGCTGATGACTAAATTAATTTCCATCTGCATATCTCTTCAGAGTTTTCTCAGAATGAGTTATTAGGATTTTGCTGAATCTATGGGATCATCAAGGATTACTAGAGCTGACATTAAAAAAAAACCCACAAAAGAGAATCTGTCCTTCTTGTGAACATCAGCAGCTATAACACTTCTCATACAGTTTTGATTTGTAAGCAGCAGACTGCCTCTGAACATCTGCTCACTGAATGTCCCGGAGAGACGGGTTTTGTACTGCAAATTTCAAGCATCTCTGATACCACCATGCGATACCAGCATCTTTGCTCCCCGTGCTGAAATGCTTTTAATGTGGATAATTTAGAAGAAATGTCTTTGTCTGAAAGCTGATAAATTCCTACGTATATATTTAAATCTTGAAGATTCGGCAAAACTCATATCCAGTCATCCTGCTTAGCTATTCTTTCTAGCTTTCTCTTTTCTTTGCATTTAATTTTCTTGCCATGGCATTTCTTACAACTGGAAAAGTTGTTTGACTTTTTAGATGATGACTTTTCATTTAGATCCTTGCTCAGGATGCACTCTTCCATTAAAGCTCCGTGACAATTCACTAAAACAGAAAATTATATTTCAATATTTGACATCAGGCCTCACCTGACACTCTCAGTTATGGCAAATCTTTGCAGTGCTACCCATCTTGCAGTAAATTTTTAGGCCGTTATCCTGCACACGCTTAACTTTACAACTGTGTGTAGCCCTCTGTAAATTCAAACTTTGCAAGTGTATGTAGCCTCGTGTAAATTCAGTATTCTTTCACAGATTTTAAAGTTAAGCATGTACAAAGAGCTCTGGCCCTCAGGGTATGGGGTTACCCGACTGTGTTTATTGTAGCAAGAGTTAGCAGAAGGAAGACTCAATTACGCTGCAGAGCATAGTAAAAATACCCCCAAAACTCAGTATAGCCTTACTCTAGTTTTGACTGTAGATCTTCATACTTCATGAACTTTTTCATATTGTTTTATCACAATATTGCAAGTTAATAGACATGACACCAATAGCATAAGCTTTTCTGGAAATGAGTACATTCCTCTGTAACTATATTAGGATATAGACTTCATAAAAAAATTATCTTGTTTACCCTGAATGAGCAAAAGAAAAATAAATTAGCAACCAAAAAAGAAGGAAAAGAAAACCAAACAGGGCCTCTCTGAGCAATTCTTACTCCTTCAAATCAATTTCACTTTGAATAAGTATACTCATTAAATTATAACAGACACACTGGAAATGTTCCTCCCTTTAGCTAGCCGTAGTTTTAGAGAGGGCAAGACTTGCCAAATGTATATTATTTAAAGTATGTGGAAAGTACAACAGTGTTCGAAAGTGCAACTGTTCCAAAATGCTTGTCTGCTTGCTAAAAAAGAAGAAGGTACGTATTCATTTGGAACTCAGGGATTCCAGTAGCGAGGGCTTTGCTTTTGATGAGCCCTAGTTCAGAATGGTTCTTCTGTGGCTTCATCAGATCCCTTTACTGCTTCCCCAAGGCTACAGTAAGACATGGACACCATTTAATCAGTTCACACGTTAAAGTAAAACCAGCAGGCATCCCCAGGAGTTTTAATTTAGAATTTTTGTAAAACCTTTTGTCTCTAGCTGTGCTTCTTTAGGACAGACTGAGCCCGAGTTTCACTGCCATGTTCTTGCCCCTGAACAGGGGGAATTGGAGCGTTGTATTGTATTTGTAAAACGTCGAGCTGAGCAGGCGCAAGAGAGTAGCGACACATCCTGTGGCGCAACTCTGATTGTTTTTCTAATATCAGGGCGAGGAGCGGCTGATGTACCACACCCACAGGAGTAAACAGGAAAGGCTGCATCCATGGCTTTGTTCTGCAGCGGCGCGTGACGAGGGGAGACACAGGACATGTCCAGGCACAGGACACATCCAGGCGGATCCATGCAAGCGGACATGAGCCCTTTGGGGCTATGCTCAGAGCTGGCCGAGGCAGAGGGCAGGAGGATGGTTGCGCCATTGCACCCAGGCTGCTCCCTGCTCCCAGCCACCTTGTGCCCAGGGGAAAGGCAGAGACCCTCAACTCTGCCTGTGCCTCTTTATGTAGACATCCTTTCAGACAGACCTCTGCAGTTCTTTCTTCCTTTTTTCTTCCTTTCTTCCTTCCTTTCTTCCTTTCTCTCTTCCTTTCTCTCTTCCTTTCTTCCTTTTTTCTTCCTTTCTTCCTTTCTTCCTTTGTTTCTTTTCTTTCTGTCTTTCTTTCTATCTTTCTTTCAGTCTTTCCTTCTTTCCATCTTTCTTTTCTTTCTCTTTCTTTCTTTTCTTTCTTTCTTGATTTCTCACTTTCCTTCCTTTCTTTCTTGCTGTCTTTTCCTTCTTTCCCTTCTTCTTTTCTTTTCTTTTCTTTTCTTTTCTTTTCTTTTCTTTTCTTTTCTTTTCTTTTCTTTTCTTTTCTTTTCTTTTCTTTTCTTTTCTTTTCTTTTCTTTTCTTTTCTTTTCTTTTCTTTTCTTTTCTTTTCTTTTCTTTTCTTTTCTTTTCTTTTTTTCTTTTCTTTTCTTTTTTCTTTTATTTTCTTTTCTTTTCCTTTCTTTTCTTTTCTTTTCTTCTCTTTTCTTTTCTTCTCTTTTCTTTTCTTCTCTTTTCTTTTCTTCTCTTTTCTTTTCTTTTTCTCCCCTCCCCTCCTTTCCTTTCCTTTCCTTTCCTTTCCTTTCCTTTCCTTTCCTTTCCTTTCCTTTCCTTTCCTTTCCTTTCCTTTCCTTTCCTTTCCTTTCCTTTCCTTTCCTTTCCTTTCCTTTCCTTTCCTTTCCTTTCCTTTCCTTTCCTTTCCTTTCCTTTCCTTTCCTTTCCTTTCCTTTCCTTTGTTTCTCCCTGTTTCTTTCCCTCTTTCTTTTTCTCTTTCTCCCTCTTTCTCTTTCACTCTGTCTCTTTCCTTCTCTCCTTCATTCCCTGTCTTGGCTGATCTCCAGTGTTCCAACTTTGCTGCAATTTAGAGCTGAATATTCAAAGGTCGCATCAGCCATAGATTCCAAGTGATGCACTCGGGCACAGACGCAGGATTTTCTAGTCGGAGGGGCTGCATCCTCTGACAGAAGTGGAGTGAAGGGAGTCCTCTAGCACTTGCAAAGAGAGGGAAGAGGAGAGCAGATACCTTGCGGGGGGAGGTCCAGCAAGGGAAGATAGGGAACATAGTGGTAAATTGCTGGCAAGGACGATGAGAGGGATGACACGAGAGGTCCCAGGTCACCCACAGCCAGGGGCAGGGAAAAATGGGATCACTTAAAGGAGGAGGTTGAACTAGGGCAGGGGCAGCTTGGGAGATGTTCTTTACCTCTTTTATTTGAAAGATGCTTCTAAAACCTGATCTCTCCTTTTTTATGTGCCACTGTTTAGAGCTCTCCTTGTAGGTATTGTGTTCCCATGCTTCTCCGTGGGAAGCTCCTCCCATGTCAACCTACTCCTAATGCACATCTGTGTGACGCTCTGCTGAGCAATACTGGAAATCCCGCAGCTAGCACCAAGGAGCTGGTATGTCACCACAGCCCAGCCTAGTGCCGCTCACAGATGGTAGTTTGGACTCCCGAAGGGTAATTTTGCCATTAGCCTTCACCGGAGCTTGTCAGCTTAGGCATGGGCAGCTGTACCAGGTTGATTTGTAGTGGGTCTGGCTCCTGCATGGGATCTCTGCACTGAGCTGTATTGTGGAGCCTGGTTGTCTGCACGGATAACTGAAATAACTTCTGAACCATGTAATCAAATCCTGAATTTTGCCAACTTAGTTCCTGTTAGTCACTGTCTTCACTCCTCAAGTCGCACCAAAGTCGATCCCGATTGCTAGTCCTTCACCAAGTTTATTTGCTCCCCTTTACCCTTTCAGAGTATCTTAATGTCCTACAAACATTGTCTGTATCTCACGAGACTGTTGTACAATAAGAAAATATTTTCTTTGTCCTACTAACAAAGAATGTCTGCAGGGTTGCATGGCAAATGTAGTGAAGGTACGAGTGGTACCAGATTTTTGTGAGTCTCGCTAAGATACACTCCTCAGTCACAAGACTGACAAGGCTGTAATTTATCTTCCTTACACGCACCTTCCCTTTCCACCAGGATGAGATTTAATATCTAATCTTGGTACTGAATAATAATATCTCAGCTGTCAACTGCCTGGAATTCTTACATTGGGGAAAAAAATGAAGAAAGCGTGTAAATGGCAAACAAATAGTATTCTAATAATATTTAGTCTTTGCCAGTCAATATTGGCAATATGAACAAATGTAAGTAAAAATGTAAAATTGTATATAATAATTGACATGATGTTGGCTTAATAACGTAAAATGTATGTACACATGCACAGACTAGCCTTTATTTTAGGCCCAATCCTATTCCAATTTTAAAATGTGGCTTTAGATACCTCAACAGCAAATCCATCACGGACTTTAAGCACATGGAGTTGCAAAGGACACGAGCTGTTTCTTTTCTTACGCTGCTGGAAATGAATAAATTCGGCGAAGCCGCTGTGGCACCAGAAAAGGGCGGTGAGCAAGGAAGCAAGGTGGCAGTGCTCTGTGAGGGGGTGGTCAGCCAGCGCTATTCCCTCCTGAAATCTGCAAGCAGGAAACAAAGCTGGGAAGAAGGCTCTGGGAAGAGCATTCCCCCTCTGGGAAGAGCTCTATGTTGCAAGTGGCTCCAAAGGGAGAGCAGTTCCTGGGGACATGCCGTAAACCCTCTTGAGCTCTGTCTTTATTGAGGCCCAGGTCAGGCTCTCTAATCTGTGTGGGCTCTCTTGCATTCAGCTCTGCCTTCTACAAGAGAGAGGGGCAATAAATGTCCTCTGTGGTACCTTCCCCTGCTTGCTGGGGGATTGCTGGCCATGAACAGGCTGGCGAAGATGTTTGGGCTAGCAGTGATTTAATTAAGAGTCCAGCTGTGGTCCGAGTTATTTTTCCTGTGTGGTCTCCTGTTTGTGGCTTCAGGGGCTCTGACGGTCAGAAGCTATCTCTGCTATAGGAGGGCTTTACCAGAAAATGAGAAGACCTTCTCCTGTGCCGCTGAGAAACAATGCTGAATCCAAACTAACGCCACTCAGGTCTCTCAGGTTTCTTTTCTTGGAAAGCGATACCCCAAGTATCTGTTGTGAGCTTGGAGGAGTGGGAGAAGGGAAAGGGGGTTCCCATATGGTAAATGGCTCCTTTTCAAACTGGCAATCTGTCACAAGAGGGGTCCCTCAGGGACTGATACTGGGCCAAACTCTGTTTAATATCTTCATAATTGATCTGGATGATGGGATCAAGTGTACCCTGACAAAGTTCACTGATGACACCAAACTGAGTGGGGAAGTGGACACTTCAGAAGGGAAAGCCACGTGCAGAAAGACCTGGATAGGCTGGAGGAGTGGGCTAACAAGAACCTTATGAAGTTCAACAAGAACAAGTGTAAGGTGTTGCAGCTGGGAAAACATGATCCAGGAGTGCAGGACAGGCTGGGATCTATCCAGTTGGGGAGCAGCTCTGTGGAAAGGGACCTGGGGGTCCTGGTGGACAAGCTCAATACGAGTGAACAGTGTGCTGCTGCAGCAGAGAAAGCCAACAGGATGCTGGGCTGCATCAACACGGGCATCACCAGCAGAGACAAAGAAGCCATTACCCCACTCTACTCAGTGCTTGTCAGACCACACCTGGAATGCTGTGTTCAGTTTTGGTCCCCACTATGCAAAAAAGACGTAGACAGGCCAGAGAAGGGCCCTGGAAAAGGACTAGGAAACCTGATATATGAGGAAAGGCAGAGAGAATTGGGTTTGTTCAGCTTGAGAAAAGAAGGCTTAGGGGAGACCTTATCACCATGTTCCAGTATTTAAAGGGTGGCTACAAAGACAACAGAGACTCCCTTTTTACAAGGAGTCACATGAGGGGTGATGGGTACAATCTCCTGGGGAGATTCCAACTGGACACAAGAGGAAAATTTTTCACAATGAGAACAATCAGCCATTGGAAGACTCTCCCCAGGGAAGTGGTGGATTCCCCAACATTGGGCACTTTGAAGATTCAGCTGGACAGGGTGCTGGCCCATCTTCTCTAGACCGTGCTTTTGCCAAGAAAGGTTGGAACACATGATCCTTGAGGTCCCTCCCAACCTGGTGTTCTGTGCTTCTATGATTCTTCTCCAAGCTGTGCCACCCAGCCTGTCGCTGCTGCCTGAGCACTCGCTCCACCACCCTGCGCCAGGCGCAGCTGCCCAGCTCCGGACAAACCCTACCTTGTGAGAGAGGTTGTGAAGAGGTAGAGAGGCCATGGCGTGGTGCTGCAGCTCTGGGTGCTGGCGCATATGATCCGTCTGTGTTTTTCTCAGTCATTGCATGTGCGATCTGAGGTTGCTGTCACGTTGCAAACCAGGCTTCAGCTACAGCAGCTTTTGCATCACGAGCCACGCAGTGAAAAGTACAGCCCTGCTCAAACTGATGCTGAATGAAAAGCTTTGTCACGTGCAGGTTACAAGCTTCACGTTCCCGCAGAAAGTGCCCGCAGTGATACTTTCTGCAATTGCAATGACATTGTGGTGGCTGCATTTGCTCTGGGCAAATCAGTCATAAATAGAATTTATTGTTAGTGCATCTCCACTGTCTGTGCTAACAGCAGAAGCCGTAGCGTATTGCAGCTGATTTGTTTGTGTTTTATATCGAGTTCATTAATTAACTAGAGGACAAGGCGGACCATTTTCTGTGTTAAAATGTAACTAAGAAAATGGCATACAGGCATAGTATTTGCCTTAAAGGGAACTTATTTAGGTTAAAACTGCATACAAAGCATGAGACTGCAGTAGCAGCACTGAAAGCCCTTTTTGGCCAGTAGGTTATCTCATAACTGAACACTTCTTAGAATTGTTTTCCAAGTCTGAAGGCAAAATTTTTGAGAGGCAAATGAGCTGAAGGACATAGAGAAGGGTGAACGTGCAGTGATTTTTTTACTTAATTGCTATTTCTCCAAATGGAAAATACGCATTTTGCTTTGCGTTAATGGCTTCTTTGTAATGATTAATGTCTCTGTGCCTTTCTGTGATTATTTTTCACTTAAGACTGTGGTCGCCAGTAACAGTTTGTTAAAAGAAACAAGCGATGGAACATTAGCCACCTCACCAAGCACTAAGAAATTTTCTTTAATTATAATCTGTGTTCTTGTAATAGTCCCTTCTGGGTAATGTGCATTTCCCTCCTTGTCCATGAGAATACAGTTAACTTTCAGGATATATTGCAAGATCTATTTTTTAACTTGTGTCTGCGGGAGAATACAATCATAGATCCCTCTTTTTATTTTATTTATTTATTTCTTTATTTATTTATTTATCTATTGTAATTTTTTTTTTTTCTGTGTGTGACTCCCAGGATCTTGTAGATCTTCCCCTGGCAGCATTTCTTGGTTCAGGCTTTCAAGTGTGCTGATGATATGACCTTTAGGAACCTTTGCCCTTCAGTACCAAACCAGGTGTTTGGGTAGTTGCGGAAGGGCTTTGTGAAATTCCTAAGTTAAAGTACAAATGATAGAGGAATCACATTTTCTAATGTGGTTTGTTGAGTGACCTTTTGCATCTATGGAATATGAAAGTAAGTGGATAATCTTTCAAAACTAAAACTAAAAAATAACAAATATGCACCTAAAATATTATTTTTTTCAACTTCACATGAAGCCATTATTTTAAAAGATATAAACTGCCAGGGGCTCTGACGGAAATTAATGGAAATGAGTCTGTACTTTCCTGGAAAGTTACCTAAAAAGCAATATACTATTTTTGGCATTGCTCTTACAAAGATGTGTGTGTGGGCTTAGCCTTATGCCACTAAAGCTCGCACTGCACTACCTTTGTAAAAGGACTTCATAAAAAGACTATTCTAAACACAACTAGTTGTGATATTACAAGTTACAAAACTTTCCTATAACTGTACATACAAGTAAGTCAACACAATTCAAGTTTGTAGCAAACAATTTATTGTTTGCTAGAAAAATAATGTCAGTTATGTAAACTGGATTGAAATTTGACTTTTGAAAGTATGTTTTAGATCTGTGTGTGGTCCTCCTTCCCTTCCCACACAAATAATGATTATGTGGATATTTGTCAAATATTTTTTGACATTGTTATTCTCTATTATGTACTCAGTTGCTTACAGAAAAAACTGACATGAACTGCATCTTCCACAAGATGCTCAGAGAAGGCAGTTTTCGCCTACGATGCTATCTAATTTTTGAAAACAACGAATAGATCAGAGCAAGGAAACAGCTACTATTTCTTAAGGGTTTTTCATGCATTGGAGGTATTAACAAGCTGGAAAACAGGAAACCAAATTTTACCGTTCTCTAGGAATTTCTCCTGTTTTTCTTAGAGGTGGAATATCTTCATGCAAGCAACAATGGAAAGAATAATAACGGTATTTGCACGCTGAATCGATACATGAAACTACAAGCTTGTCAATTATATTCCGAACATGCCTGATGCCATGGCTGGGAAACCTGCCCCACCAGGGCAGGTTGTCATCAAAGTCTTCTTTCATTTTGCAAAAAGAGCAAATGAATTGCTATTAGGAACGACGAGGGAGATTCACTCAAACTGATTTGGGAAAGCTAAATTACGGTTTTCCAGCCAACCATTTGCCTGTGTTTCCACAGCTACACTCGGTGGTTATGTGGGGTGTTTTCACTGTCAAGGGGAAGCAGCAGCCAGCCAGGTCTCGTGCCTTTTGGGCCAGGGCAAGTCCGACACGCTCTGAACCCTAAGATGAGTGAAGTAACGTACAAATTCGATTGACTGGTCCTTGGCTGTACTGCTCAAATAAAAATAGTTCCCAGGATCCCTGAATATTGGGAGGGATTTTTTACCAGTGATTATGTATTATATGACATATTATACATGACAATTTATATGCAGGCTTTCATCCTGAGGAAAGACATACTCATCATACACATTACTATTATTCCTATTGGCGCAGCTTTGGAAGTAGTATTTCTTTCTTTCTTTTTTTTTTTTTTTTTACTACTACTTCAGTCTCAGTCTCCCTCCCACACGTGATCACACAATTGTTTGCAGGACTGCTGCTGGCTGTGTTTAGAGTAAGTCATTGTGTTATTATTCGGGTGGGGAGGGAAGGAGGAAAGGACGACCACACACAGATCTAAACTATACTTTGATAAGGCAGATTTCAATACAGTTTACATTACTGACTTCATTTTTTTTCCCCAGCGAACAATAAATACTTGAATTGTTTTGTTTTGCTGATATGTAGCATTTCTTAGTTAAAGGGAAGCTTTGTAACCTGCAATGACATCACAACTTCCCTGTACACAGGAAGCTTGAAACTCTCTTCCTACGATACTTGTCTGGCTTCTGTTATCATGAAGTGCCTCTCGGTCTGAACTCACGTACCCTCACAAGAACTTTAAACCATGCAAGGCCCGTCAGTGCCCTTGCAGAAGGCGCACTGGACTGTACAGAAGGCGGCTCAGGCACCCAGGGCGGGTTAAAGCTCCCTGTAAGTATCGGGTTCAGTGGAGTACATCGCTGTGGTTGGCACTGCCAAGGGCCAAAGGACACCTGGAGTGCAGACACCAGCGCACTCCTGGTATTCCCCATGGTGCGCTCATGCCCATGGGGTGTTCAGGTCACACCTATTGCGCCTATAAGCTCACACTTGTATTGCAGAAATGAGAGGCATGGATTTCCCTGCCTCCTCCCTCAGCTTGTGGGGGTTCACTTCTTTAGCGTCTTGGAGGCGACAGGTCGGAGATTACAATACCAGGGTAGAATGGTTTTGAACACAGCCATCCTGTCTTTTCTGATGAAGTGGGTCATATGGAGAGAGGAATGCAAGTTTCACTGGTCAAGAAAGAACAGAAAACTGTCCAATGAAGGAAAAAAAAAAAAAAGAAGGACCCTAAAAAAGCAAAAAGCATCTGTGTTTGTTTGCAGTAAGAGATGTGGCTGGTAAGACAGACCATTGTGTTCTGGGACAGTGGGTGTTTCCAGTATCTTCCTGCCATGGTCCACTTTAGAAACACTTAGAAAAACTGAGGCTGACAGATCAACAAAGGTCAAATGGTATCTGCTGGGGTGTTGGAGAAGGGAGTATTTGTTGTGATGAGACATCAGCATCGCAAGTGCTAAGCTGGTCAGTTATCAATGAGCATCTTCATGCACAGGAAAACGCACAATTAGCAAAAATTGTTGACAGTATTTTCTTTTACGTGTCAGCATAACACCTCTCTTGTTCCAGTTCAGCTGTAAGACAGCTGTTCTTCCATAAGTTAGTTTCAAGATATTATTCTATTTTCATGATAGTCATACAGTTAAATATGGCAACAGTTAGGTAAAGCCCCATGTCATGTCCATGTTGCTGGTACCACGTCCTCTGATGAGTATCTCGCACCTGACTGAAGATACAGAAAAGGTCCAGCAACATCTTAGGACTCTCCAGGTGAAGAACCCAGCAGTCGAGGGGTCGTTCGCTCTCTGCTCGGCAGAACCTTCTCAAGAGGACTCTCAGAATTTTTCTGAGCTACTGCAGGTCTTTGCCACTTTAAGTCAGGCTACAAGACTCAGTTTCTGAAATACACTTGCCCTCCTTTCAAACAATACATTTCAAAATGAGAAAATACCTTGACAATCCACTGTCCCTAAAGGAACAAAAATTTCTCCATAACACTCCATTCTTAAACGCAATCATCAGTAATTCACCCGCCAATAACCGCAACTATCAACCCACTCAGCGTTCCACACATTGAGAAGACAGGCACAGATCTTCAATTCAGATTAGGGGAACTAAAGGTTTGCATGTTTTGTGCAGGTGAGAAGGAGGCACAGAAGCATGGTGTGGAGAGGATAAAGCAGTTTTAAAAAAATTTTAAAAAGAGGCAACAGGTCTTAATTAACAAGGATGGAGGTGATGAGACAGTAAATTTTTTTTGGCTTTACAGACCGTAAATTAAACTGATAGCAATTTTAACTGAAGTAACCCTAATGTAATATTTTATGGTAAAAACATGATGCAAAATTATTACATTTGGATTTTATACTTCAACAGAATTAAGGGTAAACAAGAGTACAAAAATTAAAGCACTTTGACTTCCTAAATGTTTTGTGTTTAGGAACGTGGCTAACAACGTTAGCCACACATCGCTAACGGTACAGGACTGCAAGCAAATAGCGGGGAATCCGATTCCTCCTGGGCCGGGCTGTGTCTCAGCACCAAAGCTGCTGTGAAGAGAGCTGTTGGCTCTTCTGCGGGTCATCGGCATTCACAAGGATCACCTTCAGGTTGATCACATTATTCCTTGAAATGCCCCAAAGAACTGCTGGGAGGAAAGGCTCCAAAAACTAGCGAGACCCACAACCCTCCTCTTTGCTGGGATGTACTCAGCCCTCCCACCTTGGGTTGTCACCTGCCTGACTTTTAAGGTGGTGCTCGACCTGTAAGGGGGAACATTGAGTGTCGTTGCTGACAGAGGAGTAATAAAGAGGATTTTTTTTCCTTTTTTCCATAAACAAGGATCTCTGCCCTTCATGTTAAAGTAAAACCTTTGGAGAACTTACTGCCTCCAGCTCTGGAGTCTTCAGTGTGGGAAAGACATGGACCTGTTGGATAGAGTCCAGAGAAGGGCCACAAAAATGATGAGAGGGCTGGAGCACCTCTGCGATGAGCACAGGCTGAGAGAGTTGGGGTTGTTCAGCCTGGAGATGAGAAGGCTCCGGAGAGACCTTATAGTGGCTTCCAGTACTTAAGGGGGGCCTACAGGAAAGATGGGGACAGACTTTTTAGCTGGGCCTGTTGTGATAGGACAAGGGGTAATGGCTTTAAACTAAAAGAGGGCAGATTTAGACTAGGTATAAGGAAGACATTTTTTACGCCGAGGGTGGTGAAACACCGGGACAGGTTGCCCAGAGAGGTGGGAGATGCCCCATCCCTGGAAACACTCCAGGTCAGGTCGGACGGGGCTCTGAGCAACCTGATCTAGTTGAAGATGCCCCTGCCCATTGCAGGGGGGTTGGACTAGATGACCTTTAAAGGTCCCTTCCAACCCAAACCATTCTATGATTCTAACATGGCGAGATGTTAATCAGTCACGGCTGATCCACCAGGATCCATCATTGCCTTTCCTTATCGCAGCACCCACGCTGCCTTTCCGGCAGCCGGTTGGCCCTTTTGGACACGCTGCTGTCGAGGCCCCATCGCACCCGGGGACAGAACCGAGCACGGCCACGCTCCGGCAGCCCCGTCCCGGGAGCGGGAAGCCCGGGGGGGAGGTGGCAGGGGCACGCCGAAGATGGGCAACCGAGCGGCCGCGGCGTGGGCCGTGTCCAGCCGGGCCCCCCAGCCGCCTGCCGGGGTTTGACGCCTCCCCACCCCGTGGGGGTCCCGGGGCTGGCGGCGGGGGCAGGCGGTCGGTAATTCAGCCTAAAGCCAAACCAACTCGGGAAAAGAAAAATAGAAAACGAGAAAAAAAGCCGCCGGCAGGGAGGGAGGAGGAAGGACCTGGCGGGCGGGGTGCGGGAGCGGCTGCGGGCGGCCGGGGCACTGCGGAGCCACCGTCGGCCGCACCGGGCGGAGGGCGGGGGGAGGGGGGAAGGAGGCGGTCCCTGCACCTTCCCCGCCGCAGCGCGGCACCGCCTCCCGCCCCCCCCTCCCCTCCCGGCGGCGCGGCTCCCGCTGCCCCGCTCCGCCTGCGCCGCCCCGCCATGGAGCAGGGGCCGGCGGGGGGGCCCGCCGCCGCCGCTCCCTCTCCCGCCGCCGGTACCGGGGGTCTGCTGCTGCCGCTGAGCGAGAGCGAGCAGCAGCGCTACTCCGAGCTCTTCTCGCGGTGCTGCCCGCCCCCCGAGGCGGCCGCCGGGGGCAGCAGCGTGGGCGAGCTGTTCCGGGCCTCCCAGCTGCCCCCGGACACGCTGCACCAGGTGGGTCGGGCGGGGGGCGGCCGGCTCGCCGCGGAGTTGCGGGGTGTGTAGGGGGACGGGGGACACACGACGCGGGACGGGACCCGCTCCCGCAGCGCGGCGGGGGAGGCGCCGGCGCTGCCTCCGCCAGAAAGTTGGGGGCTGCGGGGCCGGTGCCCCCGCGGCCGGGACGAGCGGCGGGAGCGGAGCGGGGGTCGGCGCGGAGCGGTGGCGGCGAGCAGAGAGGGTCACGGCTGTCCCCGGTGTCGGGGGGCTGCTTCGGGTCCGCTTGCTCTTGCCAGCCGAGCTGCTTGCCGCCGGCGGCGTTGGGTCGCCGCGCTGCTGCCGCTGCCTTCCAGGTGTCCCTGTGTCGGGGACAGGCGATGTCCTGGTCCTTCCTGCGCCGAGACGGGAGCCACGGGGCTGGGCGACCGGCTGCCCGCAGCCCGGTGGCCTCCGTCGCCGGTCTGCCGTCTCCCGGGTGCCGTCGGCGATGCCATTAACTTCCTCAAAAGGACCCCCGAATGTCATAGGGACCGTCCTGCTCGCAGAGCTGTAACGTTCATGCCGTGTCTTTAATTCTTGCCTTATCACTGATATGTACATATATATTTTTTTTTTTTAAATATTGTTTCAGTGAGCAAAATCTGTAGGTAAAACGGTGTTGTGGTGTTTCTATGTCTGTTCTTGCAAGCAAATACATTTAGGTATTAGGAATTAAGAGGCTCTCGGGCCATCAGAGCAGCAGAGTCCCAGAAGAGGTCCCCAGCAGAGGCGATGGGGCAAAACCCTCCTCAGTTTTGAGGAGGAGCTTGGTCAGGGTGTGAGAAGGCTTCTTCTGCCATCCAGTTCTTCTGCCATTCAGTTCATCCGGGCTTGTGGTCTTCTCCACCTGCGGGTTAGCAATCTGCCTAACGCACCGTAGTTGCACGATACTTCTGACAATAAACTAAACAGGGGTAGGGTATTCCTGGTTTGTTTGTTTGGTTTTGTTTTTTTTTTTTTTTTTAATATTTTATTTTAGTTTTGTTTACAGGAATTCTGTTTCTTCAGTAGTCTTTGTTTACCAAGCAGAAAAAAGTTGTGTTGAAAGTGAGCTGAAGTATAGTTATAATTTGGCACTGCCTGAGGGTAACTAAACTCCTCTACTGCTTTCCTGCTAGCTGTCAGGTTGTCTCATAGTGACTTACATAAATTCGTATTGCACAGGTAATTCTGAACAAAAACAATGGTATTTCAGGGATATTTTTTCTCTCTTACTTGCACTGTTTACCAGATCTCTAAAACAAAAATGTTACCAAGCACTGTAGTACTGCTTGATTTTGAGCCACACTGTGGCCTTGGTCTTGCAGGTGAATTGAGCTGTGAAAGTAGAGGTTTTGCGCAGATCTAGCACCAGGACTAACGTCTTTTGCACAGAAGAAGAAGGCAGCATTTAATTTCAAATAAGAAGGCATGTTTAAGAAACTTGTTAAAGCCCTATTAGTAAACTTGTGTGACTTTGGTCTTAGTCACTTCATTTTCCAAAGAAGTTTGGAAAAAACCCCTTATTTTTGCGATGTAGTTCCTTACCCTGTCATTTAAGTGAAATTTATTATCGTAGTCTGTTTTGGGAGTCATTTTGATAGCTATGTGTGGCTTAAGCCTGGAAATGTTGGGGTTTTTTTAATGTTCTTGTTGTTTTTTGATTATTTTAGATTATTTCCAGGTATATTTACGCTGTGAGGAGAATGTTACTGGGAAACAAGGCTGTAATTGGCTTCAGGAATATTCAGATAATAAGGCCTTGTGGGATCTGGGGCTGTTTCTCTTCTTCCTTCCTGCCCTCCCCCTCTTGTTTATATGGCACTAATCACAGTGGCGTTCTGCTCTATGGCTAGAGCTCCTGTCTTCAAAACCCACTGCTGTCAGGTATTCTTACTAACATTTACCAGGACTTAAGAAAAAAAGGAATTAGTGTAACGTGTTTAAAAAAAAAAAAAAAATTAACTGGAAATGTGGATGTTTTGATAGAGAAAACCCCGCAACATTGTTTGAGAAATTTGCTGGTATTTTGTCTTTTGTCATCCTCCAAAAATGCAGTCTAATAGTTTCTGTTCAAAACCCCCTACCATTCTAACAATGATGGGAACAAGGTACAGAGGTTCATGGTACATGTGTTCTATTGCAGGGAACACCTCTTTTAGGCAGAGGCAGGTTGTTTGGCTTCAAATAACGTGTTTTCTTTGAAATAACTGTTGACCACGAAAGTTTTCTTTTTTTTTTTTTTTTTTTAATTCTTTTTAAAATCCCCATCTGTCACAATTAGTGCTTAGTATGCAGGCATCCCTACTGACCGACTGAGAAATGGTCATGTCAAGTTTTGCCATGTCAGAAACGGGGAGGTTTGGGTTGGAAACCAGTTCTGGATTGCTACTAAGCAGAGCCTGCACAGTCCAGAAGGACCTTAACACCATTCCCTGGCCCTTGTGTGGGCTGCAAGAGGCAGCTACAGACCGTTTGGTAAGCGATGTGCAATTTACAGCTTTTTATCCTCAAGGTTTTCACTGAGGAGTGGTTTTACGGATCGGTATGCTTCCAGAACTGGCATTTAGTGCCACAGCCAAGCCTTGAACCTGTGCTGGTGTCTTCAGGGGTTTGTACTTGTGTAATAAGTGGGATAAAGCTTTGAGAAAGAAGGAGCCTTTCCTTATGTAGTCTCTGACTGAGATTTGAAGACGCTCACAAGCATCACAGGAAATCTCCTTCCACCCTCCTTAACTGTAATGGCAGGGTTTGTGATCCAGACAGAAATCACATGGGTGGTGCATCCCGGCTGGAGTTTTGCTGTTGAATATGGTGATTCCTGTGGGAAAAGTGGCGACGCGTGCTCCCAAACAGCAAACGGGCAAGGGTTTTTGTTTGGCTTAAAGATTAGTTGGCTTGATCCAAGAGGTTATGCAGATGAAAGAGGCTAGGTAACAGGGAGCAGGTAGGAAACGTAAGAGCATGTGTCAGAAGAGGAAATGCTGGAAGAAATGGAAAAAATCCAAGAGCAGCCGGGTCAGTAGGAGCAGATGGTGCGCACCTGAGGGTCCTGCATCTTGCTAAGAATGAGGTGATTGAACACAGATTCATCACACCCAGGCTCATTGAAGCCAGCTCTTCTGCTGCGCAATAGCCCACAGTAGAGGTTGTACCTATAAAGAAGGGATCGAAGAATGAACTCAGCAAAAGAGTTAGTTCAGTTCTGGAAAAATGGTTGGAGCTAGCACTAAAATTAACAATGTCAGACACTTCACAGGATGGAGAAGAGGGCATGACAGGGACAGGACAGTGTGGTTTTTGTGGGCTGTATAATCATACCACCGCCCTGTACTGAAAGTCTTCAGCTAGCCATGTAGTGTGGTTAAAGGCAGAACCATTAAGGTTTTATTTAGTCTTGCCCAGAGGCTGGGGCAGATCTTTCACCAGGGGCTTTTAAAGTAACTCTGCAAAATGTCTGTAATCCCTTGCATGAAAGATCCGTGCAAGGATTGGTTTTATTCTTACAAGGAGGAAGGAACAGACCAGTCATGTGCCGTGCAGTTATGGAGACTGTCAGAAATACAAGAAACTGAACAGCGTCAGCTGGATTTATGTTTACTCATGTTGGTCAAGTTGAAAATGTTGTTCCCTAGGTGTTGGCTCGTAATAAAGGGAAGAAGAACTGAATTTGTGCAAAGGAAAAAAAAAAAATCCTGAAAAAATAAAAGTTTTGAACTCACTGGGGCCACAGAAACATCACGGAAGCAAAGGTGGTCCCACAGGGTGCCTTGTTACATAGCTCGGTATTGATCTCTTGGGGTTGGTCTCTACAAGTACAGCCACGACTGGCCAGTCTGGTCTCAGTAATGGTTCATTATATTTTTGCTCCTTGAGTGCACTGGGGTGTCAATACCCCACACCAACCGCTGTGCCACAAGGTGTCAACGATGCCTGGTTTGCCTTCTCTCCCTTTGGGCAAGCAATTTGCGACCCTGTTTTGAAGCTGGCCGCTGGCAAGTACAGTCTCAGCTCCTCGAGTCCCGGACCCCAAAGTGCATTCGTTATGGGTGCCAAGCGCCAACGGGCTGATGTCTGCGTGGGTTTCAGAGAAAATAGTGCTTTATAGAGTCATCACCCACCGATTAGCAAAGGAGAGGTACCTTGTCCTAGTTTTACTGTTTGTTGGTATTGCTCTGTAGATTTTTGTCTGAGAAATTATGGAGCAGGATGGGACTCAAGATTTACACTGAAATGCTTATCTCTTTTTATTAGTTTTTGACTGACTTGATTAACTCTCACTTGGTTGCCTGATGGTATCTTTAATTCGCAGTTTTATAAGCCTTAACCTTATTTGCTATCAGCACAGAGATCCAATTTTCTTAAGAAAACGCACTCGTTCCTCTGCAAATGAACGCACTGTGTTATTTTGAGCTCCGAGGATGACAAGTACTAATTGTATGATGCTGGAGCTGCACAGACGTTGCATTTTTTTTTAGCTGGGACTCTCCTTCCAGCTCTGTGTGAAGAGGGAACGCAGACCAGCGATTTTGCTTTTCTTCCCCGGGCTTCGTGAGTTAATTTGTGTTTATTGTGACTTGTCTCTATAGTTACAACTCTACAGTTTAACTGTATTATTGTGTTCAAAAAGCGGAAGTGTGAATAGATTAAAAAAAAAATTTGCTAAGTTGATACTTCTTTGGAAAAAAGCCAGTAAGGGTTGGCTTTTTCATACTTTTTTTTATTCCATAAGCATAAATTAGTACCTGCATGATAGCCGATGTGGGATTAACTGTCTGCCTCAAACAGGCAGAAAAGAATAAGAACTGTGGCAGTTAAAATAGGAGCTTTTTGAGTGCGGAAAGTGTGGACTTACCGTTACTGTATAAAAGATAGTATTTGCTCTGTTTTGCCCCTTGACAGAATTTGGCGTTATGCTAGTGCTGGAAATGCGATTTACCTGACTGACTAACAGTGAGTCCATCAAAAAGTGATGTTGGGTTAGAGGACATGTGGAGAAATTACATCCTACCGACCTCTTAGAGTCAAGAAGAAACAAAAGGGAGGGTACAACTTCACGTAAGTGGTACAGCAGGAAGAGAAAAGGAAAATTGACACACTTCAGTATCAATGCTTCTGGCCACAATCCCCCAAACTGTCATTGCTTTTCTGGAGTCACAAGCAAACTTGTGTTTATATAAGTAGGACCATGCAAAATCCAGATGTAAAAAGCATAGTAGTATTAGTTATAAATAAATAAAAAACCCAGAACCCCAAACCCCTAAATTATACCAAAGGATAAAACTTCACCTGAAGCAATCTTGGTGATATGTTCCATTAAAAAAAAATAAATTGAAGTCCCAGTATATCTTTAAGCTATTGTTTATCCTTTAAACTATCATTTAGTAGTCACTGTTTACAAGATTAATAGTTTTGAGTGCCTCGGCACTGAGATACACAGTAGAAGATTTGTAGAAGCTGTTCCTTCCCGAGTGCGTTTCAAATCACACTGTAAAAGCAGAGACTGCTAGACCTGCTTGTCACAGACATTCAGCGGGATGGTCAGAATTAGCCTGGTGAAGGCCTGCAGCCTTCAGTAATTAACCCTCATTACAACCAAGTATGAATGAATGAGTTTGTTTTCCAATAAAATAATGCTTTGCTGTGACAGTGATTTAAAAGAACTCTGCAAGAGGGATGGAGGAAAAAGATCCATTGGGATGAAAACAAGTAACTTTCTTCATGAGGGATTGCTACAGTCTGAAGCAGTGATGATGAAGAATGGTTTGGGTTTTTTTCTTTATATAAATTAAGTGGTTTTGTCGTGGTACTTGCCTAGGTGCAGTGGATTCACAAAACAGTTGAGTATAACCTCTTCTACTCATGCATATATGTACAGCAATATGCTGTCAGCGTCGTGATGTTTTTATACAGACCGACTGGTGGTGTCCACAATCTGTTTTGCAGAGGAGGTGTTATACACAGAATTCAACTACTTCAGTGGGTGAATCTAGCGCAGACACCCCCCACAAAAGAGGGTTCCTATAAATTCTGAAAACATTAATTTAGTTGAGCTGAAAAACTTAAACAAGGTGGATTCATGAAAGGTGGAACAAGCGTTTCTGTGACAAGGAATCAGAATAAATAACCTACTTAAATTTAAAATATTACAAATTGAGAAATACGTTTGATATAATATTTGTAAAGCAAGATTCTTTGATGTATTAACATCTAAACATACCAACGGTATGGTAAAATAAAACATTAATGAGCAGAATGTGCTAGTTCAACTTTTTTTAAGACAGTCAAACAGTTGAACAGCTGAGTGAGTGGATAATTAACTAGAAAAGGTTGCTGGAGTAGAAAACCAACTGTGGACAAATTGTAATCCCCTCTTCCTGAACAGAGGGAATATTTTCTTTTTCCAGTGTATTCAGGAGCATTATTTGGTGACCACTGTGTAAAATTGAGAACTCTGTTGGGAAGAACTCTTTCCCCCTCTCCTCGCAGTTTAGATACGATAATGGTGTGGAAGGATGTGGTGGGATGAGAGCCTTTAGCTCTGTCATCTGGTAGGACACAGCGACCAGAAATAGTCAGCTAAATCACTAACTGCAGATTGTACTTAGTTTATTTACTGAAGTGTTCAAAAGACAAAACATGTTTTTATAAACTTCCAAATGTTTGTATACATGAGAAAAGCGTGGTTTTCATTTCCTAGCAGATGAAGATGGTCTGCGTGTTTTTAAATGAATTCCAGTTTTTATCTAAATTTAACTTTGTGTATATCACATGTACCTACACGAGTAGGTGTAGATCTTATTGAAGACGAGCAAATTTTTTACAAAATAAAAATTAAGATGTATATTAAGCTATGCAGTTGCTTAAATATGTTTTAAAATGCTGCGTGCTAGTAAAAACAGAAATGTTACCCTATTAAAAAAAAATAAAATAAAAAAATCTTGCTTTAATGATGTCCAACTGATGAGACAGGTCTTTGTCTAGAAAAATAACCAGTTAGTTCCAGTACATAGCAGCAATGAAATCAGGGTCTGAGATCTTTGGATTTAGATAATATTTAACTTATTTCTCCCGTGAATCTGCCTTGCAAAGGTTAAGATGCTTGGTGCTGCCAGTTGCTTTAGCCTCGGTGGTGGGTTTGGAGTGGAGTGCTGAAGAAGTCATCTCTGCCCGGTGTCCCCCCTGCGGGTTGTCACCCTGTGCAGAGCACCCCTGCCGTGTGCGGTGGGCTCGCTCCAGCTGGGACGAGGCTTGCTTAAATCTACCCCAAGGTTACGCGTTGCCTGTTGAATCAGTGTTGTACCTGGGTGAAGTGTTCAGTGGCCTTCCCAATGAACAGAAATTACTCAGCAGAGCTGCAGGAGTGCCCCGCTTACAGCAGCATGATTAGCAAATGTCTTCATAAAAACAATCTCTTGAGAAACTTTAGGTAGCCTGACTACCAAAGCACATCTTCAGTATTTTCTTCTGCTTCTTTCTTTTTGATCTCTGGGGTTGTTGTTTTTTTTTTTTTTTTTTTCCTGCCCTGAGCAGTCTTCCCCCCACCCAAAAAAGCTGCAAATGGTTCTTCCAGCATCTTACCCTTGCATCTGCACAGCCCTGCCATCGGAACCTGCGCCTCGGTAGGTCCTCTTCTCTGACAGGGGGTGGTGGGCAGCTACTCCTTTGAGCAGCGCCATACTTGAAATGCCGGATTCAGACCTCGTCATTCTCACTGGCTTGGTGGCACTGAAGGTTTAGTGTCGACTAATGGGAAACACTTGGCTGAGCTTGAATTTAGGCTGTCTGAACGTGGCCCGTGGTGTCTGCTCACTCACTGCGGTATGAGTCATGAAGCTGAATTCTACTTTCAATAGCAAATGTCTCTAGCATTGCTTTATTATTATTATTATTATAAATTTAAAGTGTTTTTTGGCGTGAGCCTTTCAAATTCATTTACTTGTGGGGGTTTTTTTTGTTTTTTTTTGGTTTTTTTTTTTTCTTTTAATCCTTTCTTCTTAAAGTCTCTCTTTCCACACCAAGAAACATTAGATCAGCTTTGGCATGGGTAACATTTCACATTTCATGCATTATTTACTTCTGGCATAATTTACACCATGATGTCCTATGGAAGCCAAGTTGATGGGCTTTCAGAATAAAACAATGTGTCTAATCATTTGCAAAACAGGGTGGCTGCTGTGGGCTAACTACAGTCAGAATTATTTTGTTACCAACAGTAACAGCAGTGGAGCAGTAAAAGGTGAACTACTCAGAGATTTCTGATGCAAAAAATAAAAATAAATGGAGAGGGAGGCAAAAACAACTCAATAGTGTGATTTATTAGTGTTTTTTTTTTTTTTTCTTTCACTCTTTGAATAATTGCTGTCTTTGTAAGAGCATCTGTATGTTTTAATAGACATAGGCTCCCTTTCCTTTACTATGTGCAGGTAGAAATGCAAATATAAGTCGTGATATGGAATGTGCTATAAAATGCTGGAGTACTGTGCATGGGCACTGGAGTCAGTGTTGTCTTTGTCTGATGTTGCTGCTCTCTGACGTTCCTGTGCTCTTTAGCTGGATTGAGGATGAACACTTGGTTTAGACGCAAACAAGTAGGTTCTCACTGGCTGAATGACGCATTTCAACACATAAGGTGCAAGCATGTTGGGTGAAATGGTGATAAATTTAGGGTTTTGTGTCGTGGTGTGGAAGAGAAAAAAAATAAGCTGCTTTTCCAAGTGATGTGTTGATTCGAACTAGAGGTAGATGGGGTATAAGATCAAGGAAGGGCAGAAGATGTCTCTACACACACCATACGCCATGGAGTTAGCTCCATGGTACACCTTCCGTTGAGAAGTCTTTAGACAAGTCTTGAGTCATATAAAAATAATCCATAACTCTCAAGTAGAGAAGGATTTTAATTTGTGATATCAATTAAGATAACTGTACAACTGTAGAGGATCGTGTTTTGGGTGTTTGCTGCATTGCCTTTAAAAGTACCCGCTGTCGTTGTAAGCGCTAGGGAAATGAACTCGGGAATATGCCAAATGTGATAAAACGGGATGGGCACGGGCCGCATTTTTGGGGTAGCCAGTTCAGGAAATGCTATCACAGTAATTACTGAAGAAAGAAGCTCATTTTAGAAAAGCTGATTTTGATGAAATGGGAGATACCTCTGTAAGAAGTTTCCAGTTGTGGCAAAAATACATCTTATGTCACAGAGTCTCTGTTTCCTTCTGTATTAGTTGGGTCTTGTTTTGACTGCAAAGCAGAACAAAACCCAGAATTACATTTTTGAGGGAAATGCCAGAATTTCTTCTGGTCTTCTAAGGCAAAGTTAACTGTGAGAAACGTTCGCAGGAGATGTTGCTTTGGAGATGTTTAAAAACCTGTAATTTATTGAACTAAATCAAAACACTTTGCTTTGCGCTGCTTAGGTGTTAAAGCACTGTGACATCTTAAATGCATAAATTTTGGGAAAGATGTCGTTCATGTACATCATCCCTTGTTCCTTTCCGTTCATTAGAGTAATTCTGACGTTACACATAGCGGTGATGGTGGCCAGGCAGCTTGTTCAGAAGGGAGACTGGTGCCTCAGAAACGTCATCTGCTGAGTAGCTGCAAGGGGCTGAAACATCAAAACTACAGCTTCCACGGGACTCTATGGTACCTTTGTATTAAGGCAGCCTGGAACAAAATAGTTCATTTCCTGGCAGAAACTTGAAAGGCTCATTGGAGTCTGAGCGTTGGTGTGTTTTGTTTGGGTTTTATTTTTGGGTTTGTGTGTGTTTTGTTTTTTTTTTTCAGGAAGAAACTCAATATTTTGCACTATTTTCAGTTAGTCTAGTTCAAGATGACTAGGCCTGCTGGCTGCCATCTGACTGGGGAGGATTTGTCAGGGTTTCCATGTGTGGTGTTTGTCACTTCTTGGATACTAACGCCTGTGATTTTTAGCAACTTGGAGAACTTTCTGCCACTGCTTTCGGAATGAGGACTGTGAGACACCAAGTGTCCGATCTGCCACGCAGAGCTGTCCATAATTGATTCTCATTCTGAGAAGTAAATGTTTAAATCTCTGAAGAATGAGGTTTTTTTCTATCATTGTTGCAAGTTTTGTAAGACCTACATAATTGTAGCTGCTAGAAATGTTCTTCTATGTAGCTGTGTGGACATGTCCCATATGTCCTGGTTATCTATTCTTCTCTTCCGTCAACTCTGAATTCAGTCTTAATGGTAGAAAGGGGTCCTGAGAATTTTCCTTTGGACCTAAAATGCAGTAATTCCCTTCTTAAACAGAGTAAGGAGAAGAAACTGAATACAAGGCTATTCCAAAGTGAGAGTACGTTTCTGTAGGTCACTGTGGGCTGACTTCTACCTTACTGACCGGGTTCCTTTATGGGTTTGGTAACTGTGAAGTTCCTGCCTCCCGGGAGCTTTTTGTGCTTCCGGTACTTATATGGGATTCCCTTACGGTTCTGGTAGGAAGCATAAAGAATGGATAGGCTAAAACCAGTTACCCATTGTAAGAATGTGAGACAAGTGGAGACCTTATCTGAGGATGAGGGAACTGGGAACAGGACAGCAGTGAATCTCGTTACAAGCAGTGGTTGTGAACGAGACTGGAGAAGCAGCTTGGAAGAGTCAGCCAGGTGGCCAGTGTGTGTATTGAGGGATGTCTGGTTTGGGAGAAGATCAGAAGGCAAAAATAAATAAATCCCAGTTACGCTGGTAACTGCTGTTCTCTGTTGTTGAATAGTAAAAGGCAGGAACCAGGAGGCTGTTTGTTTCTGGTTTTTATTAGATGCTTTAGATACCGTGGTGATGAGCAGATTATAAATATAAATGTTTGCTGCAGACAGAAGGTGAAACGGGCTGGAACCTGGTAACCTTTAAAAAGGGATAACGTAAGGTTTAGTGTTATGCTGATGTCTGAAGCTTTCTACAACGGCCTTGAGTAGTCTTATGAAAAGCCTGTCAATAGTAGAATCATAGAATGTGTTGGGTTGGAAGGGACCTTTAAAGGCCATCTAGTCCAACCCCCCTGCAGTAAGCAGGGACATCTTCAACTAGATCAGGTTGCTCAGAGCCTCATCAAGCCTGACCTTGAATGTCTCCAGGGATGGGGCCTCTACCACCTCTCTGAGCTTGCCCCCCATCCCAAACCAATAAATCGCGCCCAAAACAAAAAGTATTACAGAGCCAAAATCTTATCTGGTTTTTAGGTTGAGTTTCTCGTGAGATGCCACCAGCGTTAAAAATGAAGAGAGCCTCAGCTTTCTGTTTTCTACATCTGGCACATGCTGGAGGTGCACCACTGGAACAAATAGTATGCCTGGGGGGGTGTGTGTGTGTGTGTGTGTGTTTTGCACTTGTATTGTAACCTGCTGCTACCCTCGCTTAACTGTGAACTTTTTTAAAACCAGCACTAAATTATTATTTGGGAGATACAGTATACTTATAAAACAATACAGCTGGGAAGTTGTGCCTGCCAGAATGTGTTTTGAGTGCTGGGAGAGGAAGGCAGGCGGAGGGGGAGCCTGGGTGTGATGGATGTTACAGCACCTGGTACCTCACAGCATGACAGGTCCCAGGGTCAAATACTTTTTCAGGATAAGAAAGAGCAGCACTGGGCAGTGCTGCTCTTCGCAGGAAAATAAGTCTTACTGTTATTTACATCGAGTTATCAGTCCCTTATTTTCCTTCTCGCACTGCCCCCCTCCCAGTCAAATTATATTAATTATCTCTTTTATTTGATCTAATCTAAGTCAGGACTGTCCTTGAGGAGGATATTCTCCAAAGGAATATTTGTCCTTAGGAAATACTCATTAGCTGGTTTTAGACTGCATTGTTTACCGTGCATATTTGATTGCAAGGGAAGTGTGCTAGAGGTAAAGCTTTTAAGTCAAGTCTAGCAAGGCACTTTATTTTAGTATAACTACTGAATTTAAGCCTGCCACAAAATAGGCCACTCTGGAATTGGAGTGAAGGTCTTCTATTGAGATCCTGAAGGGCAGGTCTTAAAGTAAATATCTCCGAGTAGGAAAAACATCCAAAAGGGCAAAAGTAGAGGATAAGTTTGTGAATCTTTTTTTTTTTTTTTTCTCCCCCCAGTGTATAGTTTAAATTATTTTGCAATATCTAAGTGCAAGTATTAGTAACAACCACATTAATAGTGAGACAGGCACAGTAATACTTGGGTCGACCTTCTAGTAACTTGGTCACTCAAGGGTTTCAAAAGCTCAGGGTTTTAATGAGTTTCAAAATACAAGTGTTTGACATTTTAATGAAGAGGAGCAGTGTGCCAAGGGCTGTAGATGTGAAATACATTTAAAGAAGTGGATGAATAGTGCTATCTAGTTTTCCATGTTCATGATTCCCTTCCGTACAGAGAATTCTGGTAATATATAGTATAAATAAATAGATAGCTGTAGCACTGTCATGTGGTCGAATTGGCATTTGCCCAGAACAGCGCTTCTACGGTCCAGTCCAGTTGAGTGACATGGTTTGTATGTGACTCTACACAGCACAGAGAAGAACTTTGTTTGTTTGGAGTGGTGAAATTATTTGGGCCAACTCTAAATACTTGAAATTTTGCTTCACTTCCTGATGGCTGTTGCGAGACAGCACATCTCGCAGGCAACTTTGTACAGCAATTTTCATTTGTAGAAGAGCATTAAGCCATTTCAAAACCAGTTCGCTACTGCTGTAAAATGACCAGGGCTATGATTTTGTAACAAGAGAGTTCATTGGAGTTGCGTAGTTCCAAGGAAAGGTGGGTTTGAATCATAAGCTAATACACATTGCCATAGTAAACCACTTCCCAAACTTAATGCTTAGAAGAGTTTTAACCTAAAATGACTTTGCAGTCCTGTGAAATATAAAATGTTTCTGTTTTCTTTGCTGCTAATGTTTCTGTTCTGTTAGAAGTTTGCCTGTCTGTGCTGTTAATACCTTGTTACGATACATTTCCTTCTTTGTTGGGTTAGCCTTTCCTTGTGGTCCCTTTGGGAGAATTGCTACCAGCGCAACGCTAGAAGTAATTATTTGCAATGGGAACGCTCGGTTTACCCCTTCATGACAGCAGTAGTTCATTTATTACCAAGGTTGCAAGCAGAATATGAAAGCTAGTTATATCCTTGTGTGAGCACCCATCAGTCTCATTAACCATGAAGTGGTCAAACGGCTGAAGACACATTTGAGTTTCTGAACTCAAGATGCTACGGGGGAAGGCATCCTTCCTCTGATTCTCCATTAGGGGCTTGCTTAACATCTCACCCTGCTCCTTGTGCAATGCAAAGTTTCATCTCCTGCTGGGAGTGACCTACCAACTAATGGCCGTCTTGTTATCATTATACGGCTAACCACAAGCTTATGTTCCTGAAAGGTCTTGCCATTTCCTACAAAGCTGTGTGGTTTCAGCGCAAAAATGAGTTGGTCTCCTTTATTGCTGCTTATTCCACTTCATCTTTCTTAATGTAATCTAAAATTTGCCAATATCCCATGTCATGGGTTGGGGTTTTCTTTTGGCCTGGTTTTCGAAAGAAATGAGGCTTGTGCAATAATGCTGTTAATTCAGGCGAGTAGTGACTTCTGAACCTGTTAACTATTTCGACAAAACTTCACAGAAAATTGGGAGACTGTGCAGAGTTCCTAAGAGTTACATGGAAGACCCAAGTCATTCGGTAAAAGAGAACCCTGTTAATTTTCCTGCTGAGGGAAAGGTCTCAGAGTGAACTCAACCCCTGTTAAACATGAAGGAGTCCATAGGGGAATGTCACCTCAAGACAAGAGTCCGGAGAAAGTTGGGTTTTGTTGGTTCTGCTGCTGAAAAGCAACTTCTTATTGGAACCGATGTAGTTATTAAACAGTGGTGTGGGCATGAGATAAAAGATGGTTGTGGAACAGCATCCTGAAGTTTCTGTGGCAGTGAGTGGGGAGGAGCAAAAGGGGGAGGCGAGTCTCTCTGTATCTGCTCTGTGTTGCTATTTTTGTGCCCCTCTCTGCCCCCCTCCCCGTCTTCCCACGCAGCTCCACCTGCACTGCTCTTTGTTCCCCTCCATCCCAGCTGGTGACTTCCACCAGCCAAGAGAGCTGCTGGTTCAGCGCTTCTCTGCATCTGCCAGGAAATAAATAAATAGTGGGAAGGGAAACGGAAGGGATGCGTTCTTGCTTTTTTTGTCAGCTTTACTTAGGGCTTTTTTTTTTTTTTTTAATTGTATGTCTTGCAAAAAATGTATTACTGTGAGAAAATTTCCTTTACACTAGAGCTGAATCCCATCACCTCCTTGGTTTTCTGGCATTAAGAAAATCGGAAGTGCTTCGAAACTGATGCGCTGGAGATGGATTCTCATTTACACGACTATTAAATGTGCCATTGCCGTTGAGAGGTTTAATGCAGTGCCCTGAGGGCTTGCCAGGCGTTGTGTTTTGATTGCCTGTACCCCTTGCTCCTGCAGTGCTTTGCAGGGTGGCTGCACTGGCGTGCTGGCGGGTAGCTGCAGCCCCAACTTGATCACTGCAGGGTTTTAGAAGCTGTTTGCCTCTCTTGTCCCATAAATTCCCTTCTAACTCCTTGGGAAGCTGAAGACAATGTACCGGCACTATTTTAGCTCCTTTTGTGCCAGTACTTTCTCCTAGTGTTTCCAGCCTTTGTGGCTGCCAGGCTGCCATCTGCCCAGGAGCTAGAAAGAACATGTCCATTCCTTCTTTTTTTTTTTTAATTTTTTTTTTATTTTTTTTTCTATTGTACTTAGGCTCGGGGTCCCTGTCACCCCAAGCGATGTCTCACTTATGTTGGGGATTCAGATGGACAGGTGGATTACACCTGGCACAGCAAACAGGAGAGCCCCTCACACACGGTGTTGCCAGCTCAGCGTGTCGCAACTGATAGCTGCTTCTAAATTAAATGCCCAGCTTCGTTGCCATTTGCTGGCTCCTCATTTGTTTGCGAAAGGAGGCATTAATTTCTTCAGCCATGTCTAACAAGTCTAGATCGTTTAGCAGTGGTTTCCCCTCAAGGAGGTTTCCCTGCTCGCGGTGTAGGAGAGCCCAGTCTCCCTGATTCCCCTTTACAGCAAGGTTAGGCTCTAACACAAAGTACTTCTCTTGCTGTGGATATATCTCATTAATTATCTCCCTATCTATTCCATTCTTAATTAAGAGGATGGTGTCACCTTTTGAAAGTATTTACAGGTTTTTGTTTATGCGTGTTTATCTTTATAAAATTCTATTCGTTTTTATTATGAGTAAAAACGAGTAGTAGGCTTTCCTTAATTTCTTGCTGTGTCTCTGCTCTCTGTTTTTTCTCAGCTTGGAAGGAAAATTTGCCCGTGTTCAAACTTTCATTACAGAAATGTTTGCAGGGAAATACTTTGTACAAAAACTGCACAGCTGTTTCCAGTGGAATTTAAAAATAACAAACACCACCACCATTTGTCTCATTGCAGAAGCGTTTCTGCTGATATTAAGTCTTGGAAAAAGTTATTCAACAATATCTAATTAGGAGCCAAACTTTGCTTGACCATGTACCTTTTGACTTTGTAAATGCGTTTGAGGTCCCAAGCTACACAAAATGTTTGTGACATGGTTTGTTTAAAGACTATTGGGAACGCAAAATAATTTCTGAAATGATGTATTATTGTTAACATTCTTACCTAGGGTTTTGGGCAATATTACTCAATATATATGCCTTTGCTTAAGATGAACAAGTTTTTAAATTTTAGGAAAAATTGCAGCAATGTGTTATCAAAGACACTATAAGGCAGACCGTGTTGTAGGTCTCTTGGAAAGCTGTGAAGTCCTGTATGCCTGTGTTTAACCAGCTTGCCCAGTCTAAAGAGAGCTTCATGCATGTTCTGAAAACACCAGGGCTGAGCTTTTGCTGAGAAGCAGGACACCAGCGATGGGCCACACACACCTTCACCCCGGTCAGCTAGGTCTGAACATTTGTCCGCTCTTTGCTGTGTTACTGACTCTGCTATGTTCAGAGCAAGAAACTGGTGGGGAGGAGCACCAGTCTGGAGTGGTACTGGGTTTTTTTTAATATACAAAAGGAAGAGTTTGATCGTTGGTAGGAGAGGCTGCACAGTGACATGGGACTGCCCCATCCCTGGAAGTGTTCAAAGCCAGGCTAGATGGGACTTCGAGCAGCCTGGTCTAAGTGGGAGGTGTCCCTGCCCATGGCAGGGGAGTTCTGTAGTTCTGTGACTTTGGTTGTCATTCTTATTTTCCAAGGCATAACAGGGAACAATAGAAAGGATAATCATCAAAAGCACATCCGAGGGTTTTGGAGATGTTAGGTGCCATTCAAAATTAATGATGTTTCTGTAGCTTTTTCATAACGCAGTGACTGAGGTAGGGCCCAGTGGACACAGTCTTGTCTTACAGTACTTAGGACTCTTATCCTAAGAGCTGCCCCTGTGGTGCCGTCCCTCCATTGCTCCTGGCCTTGCATGCTGCCTTTTTCATAGGAAAAGGGCAAGGGCAGTGTGAGCACTGCGTAGCACTTTCCATGGACTTTTCTACGGGTTGCATAAGCTTTTAACTGGTTCAGAAACAACTGTGTCAACTTGGAGAAGGGGCTGAGCTGCGTCAGCCGTACTGGTCAGACCTGTGAAAATCAGTGGCTGGGAAATGCATCTCTCTGACACCTCTGCCCTTCTTTCAAACCAAATGGATGCCAAAGCTCACGGGCTATGAAAAGTATTGGGGAGAAGATTTGGTGTGCTGTGAAGACATCAGCCGCCTCTTTATAGGAATCTGGATTATCTACAGGCGTGGAAAGGACCCCCGGCCATCCCTAGACACCCTCTCCTTTCTGCAGCAAAATCCCATTTCAGTGTCATTCCTGAGCAATTTGTTAATCCGTGGTGATAACTCTGTAACTTCTATAGGCAATGCTGCCTTACCTGTAGATTTAAGAGTTTGGGGTTTTTTTTAAGCCCTATGTTGTTTATGGCCTGTCTACAGAGGATATGAAGAACAGATTATTCCTTTCGCTTTTCAAGACAACTGTTATCGTGCCTCCTTTTTTTTTATGTTTAATGTTGCAAACTGTCATTTACACGTTTGGACATTTCTGCAGCGAGCCTTGGGAAAATGAAAGTAGGGCAAATTTTTCTTCCAAGAATCTAGCATTTGCTGATAAAATAGATAGGGTACAAATGGTCACATCAAATGTAAGAATAAAAGCCATACAGGACGTGATTCTTCAGGGAAGGGGGAATTTCCCTGCAGCTTTCCTGTGGGCTCTGAGCAGGGTCCTCCTCGCACCTGAGACATGCCGGTACCTTTTCGAGGGGAGCTGCGTTGCCAGGGGAGGCCCGGGAGGTCCTCCCTATGGACAGGGCTGTGCTACCCAGCTCAGGGGTCTGCCCTGGGGCTTGCATGGCGCTGCTTACCACAACCCCCACAGCAGCCAAAACCCACTGCAGGGTCGCAACGAAGCTGGTGAGGGGTCTGGAGAACAAGTCCTGTGAGGAGCGGCTGAGGGAGCTGGGGTTGTTTAGCCTGGAGAAAAGGAGGCTGAGGGCAGACCTTATTGCCCTCTACAACTACCTGAAAGGAGGTTGTAGCGAGGTGGGGGTCAGTCTCTTCACCCAAGTAACAAGTGAATAGAATAAGAGGAAATCACCTCAGGTCGCACCAGGGGAGGTTTAGACTGGATATTAGGAAAAATTTCTTCACTGGAAGGGTTATCAAGCACTGGAACAGGCTGCCCAGGGAAGTGGTGGAGTCGCCATCTCTGGAGGTATTTAAAAGATGCATAGATGTAGTGCTGAGGGACGTGGTTTAGTGGTGAACTTGGCAGTGCCAGGTTAATGGTTGGACTTGGTAATCTTAAAGGTCTCTTCCAACCAAAACAATTATACGGTTCTAGGATCTCTGCTGTCCATCAGTGAATTGTGTCCAGGGTCATTCCCTGCCCCAAGACCATCCCCTTGCCCCCCAACAGGCTAATCCATAAAGAATTCGTGAAGATTTTGATGTTCATAAAAACATCTTAGTTTCCACCAAGGCGGGCTTGAAGTTACAGTTCCTACAGATGCATTGAAATGATGGATTATATTGCATGGTGTGGGTGTGTTTGCCAGTGGTTTGTTTTTTTTTTTTTTTTCTTTCTGTTAAATTCTAGTTTTAAAAACATGGTTCCTGCTGCTAGGGGCTTCCTCTTGTGGTCATGTACGCTCTTTGCCCCTGAAACCAACCTTGGTTGTGGACCAGAAAAGAAGGCCTGTTATCAGAGGCCAGTTTTCAAAGGGCCCTCATTGGAAATATTGGCACCACTCTGTTAAAAATAAACCACAAAACCCCCAAAACCTAGCCCCTCTCTAAGGGAACAAATTCACAGTAAACCTCTTGTTGAGTAGGAAATGTTTCTTATTCATTCCTTGAAAAATGAGCCACATACAAAGCTCTTGGGGACAAGATGAGTTGGATGGTTGCCATCTTACATGTCTGTCAAGACTTTCAGATGACCAGCAATTACGATGAAAACAATTTCATTACAGAATGCTTAATAAGGAGACTTAGAAAAAATGTTAAACTGTTGAATTGTTTGTTTTGTTACCTTCCATTTTGCTTCGCTGGGACTTTTATTCTCAAAGTTTCATTCGACGCCACCTTGTTCAATGTGTTGGTTTTTTATATGCTGCACTCTTCATCTGTGGGCTGTGTTGTAGGTTTGGACCTAAACAGACTGTAAATATCTTACGCAGGAATCCCAAGTCAAATCCTTTCCAAAGTTTTTGTAGAAAATCAATTTCCTGTGAGGAGTGTCAAGATTTTTAAGGTTAATACTCTGTTGAAATGCCTCCAGCTTTTTTGGCAAGCTGCAGAAAAATAAGTCTTGTATTCTTACGCAATCCGAATTAAATTTGTACTCTTGATGTGCAATAAGTACAATTATGTACCTCATTAAAATTTCTTATTTAAAAGGACAAGAGATTTTGTATTCTTTCAGTTTGAATTAATGCCTTTTGACATTGAAGTATGGAGCCAAAGATTTTCAGTGTTGTGAGAATTATTATTATGAATGCAATTCTGAGTGATCTAAAAACAATGAGAGCCTAGGGTATGGTGCCCAAATATTGTGACTTTAAAAAGAAAGGTACGGAATACAGATATATTCCGTTATAAACTGTAGTTTAATTGGATCGTTTTTGCATGACTTGTTCATTGTGAACAAAAGGTTTTCCATATTTCTGAATCTGGAAGAATGAAATGAACAGGTAAACAAATAGGTTTCTAAAAGGGCATGGCTATTTTAAGAAATCAAATTTTTTCTGAAATTTTTTTTTTTTAAATTGTTGTTCCCAAACTGTTCATATTATCTTTGTGGCATTTTGCAAGCTTTTGCTATTTAATGGAATATTTGCAATTGTCACAATTTTCCCATGATTGTTTGCATAGAAGATACAAATAAACAGTAGATTTATGTATTTCTCGCTGTTTATTTGGGAGTGAAAGTGGCATAGTTTGTCTTCATTTGTCAAAAGTAAAGTCATCCTTGTTTTGCATGTACCTCGAGAAGATCACCTGAATCTACAAGCGTACAGTTCCTCAAAGCTGTATTTCATCTGTCAGTAGTAAATACCTCCTTTGTGCCAGTAAGGTATGTACAGTGTCAGAGATTCAGAATTATTTGTAACATCAATCCCAAACATGGTTTTGAAATTGTAGTGAGTTTATTCGTACACGCCATACATGCTGATAAAAGGTCCTGTGTCCCGCCCCCCTCACCCACCCCAATATTTTAACAATTTGTACTCACCAGGAACTTTTTAGGGAATGGGGAACTTTACATTTTTTTTTTTTAATTGTATAATGCACACTGCTGTATTTAATTTTCTTGTTGCTAGTTAGAGCAGGCACGTTGTTTTAGTTCAGAACTAACACCGTAGCACAGATTATTTTAAAAAGCCTTTTACCTTGAGGTAGCATTTTCTATCAAATCTGAGAGTCTTTCAGATAACGTTATGAAATATGTATACGCTGGTTTGTTTTCAGAAGAAGAAGTGCTTGTGGGTAAAAGCATTGAGCTTTTTTCTGCTTGAAACAAATGTCGTTTCTAGAGGCTGAAAATGCTTTGTACATGTGTTAGAGAACAATTTTCTTAGAAAGTTAGTACGGCTAAGGCGTTGAAGAGAGACAAAACTCCTACTCGTACGAGTCACTCGCAGTGACTCCGCAGCTGTGGTGAGAAGGAGGTCGCTGATGGAGGCGCTTTTTTTGGTTACTTGGTGGATGGGTCATACAGGAGCATGGATGTGAAACTGGAATTTCTCCCCTGCCCCTATGCAAGCCCAGCAGCTTGTAAGGCAAAAAAAGAAACCACTCAGAAAAGAAAAAAAAAAAAAAAAGGTGGCAATTATCTTACCTCAACTCTTCTTCCCCTCTTTCCTCCCCTCCCTCAGCCTACCCCCAAAACCAGTGATGAAATGAAATCTAAATTTAAGTATTCAAGCGTGCGTGGAAAAAACACTCCTGCTTTTTGACTGAAGACCTAGTTTCAACAGCAAAATAAAACTAAGCCACAGTTGAAGGATTTCAAGTGAAGAAATGTAGCAGTTATGTGTTTTCTGTTTTATTGAAATATTTGTATTTGTCTGTTATATTTAAACTTGCTTTCTCTTAAGCAGTCAATAACAGCTGAAATTTGACTTCCTGCTGTAAAATAAAACTTGAGACACCCCAATTTGAGGCACTTTCTATAGCAGCACTCTTGCCGGGCAGCAGTGGGTAGGTAGAGCAATATTTGTTAGGTGGGATCGGAGCGAAGGGGAGCGTCAGGAATAGGACTTTTCCTTGTTATCTTGCTTCTTCTTGTGCTTAACAAAGTGGTTGTTGTAAGTCTACTAAGCCAGCAGATTCCTGTGCAAAAGCACTGAGGGAATTAAAAGCTTAAGCAGTTGCTGCACTCTCAGGAGTTTAAGTGGTTTAGGCAAGGAAAATAGGGGAAAGAGTATACGTTTGTTAAGTCCTAATGCTTTTGCTTGTCCTCAGGTAGGCCCCAAACTAACAAGGCAGTGAAGAAACTTGGGGGTTTTCAGAGCATGAGCTTCCCGCGTGAATTCACGTAGGGCCGCTTAATGCAAATTTCTGAGAGAGAAATCTTTTGAATTGCACAGCTCTTCTAGAAGAAAAGAATTTCTACGTGCAAAGAGTACGTGCTTGCTAAAATATAAATTTGTTAAGTCTTCTGTGGTTTCGCTCTTTTTAAAGCTGCTGCACTTTGGCCCCCTTTTGTGAACGTGTTGTAGGGTTTAATTGCACGATAAACTATTTGCTCTGCAGGACTCTGGGTTCATTTAGTGCAGAAATTGTGCAAAGTATAAGGCAGAGGGTTGGGAGAAGGAAAAGAGGCTGCTGCCTTTAAGACACGAATTGGCATGCAACACAAGCTCGGGTTTTGGTATCCAGCTTTCATTTACTTTAAGCAATAATTCGCCTAAAGACTTCTGCCTAAATATAAAACTTGTCAATGTTAAAGAACAAGAAAGAAAATAAAGCGATTGAAAGGAAAAATGATTGCTGAATAGTTCATTCACTGTCCTGGTGCATAGGCTTTATTTTCAATACTGAAGCAAAGTAATGCTAAAAACGAACAGATATTTCGAAAAGCCGCATGTGACAAGCTTTTACAAATCCCTTTTATTCTAATATGTAGTAATGTGTGTACAGATGTCTTTTTGTTTTTCTAGATTAACTCCAGAAAGTCCTGTGAAAGAGTCATAAAAGCCTCGCAGCTGATTTTTTTTAAATACCTTGCCTGCCACGGTGTTTTGTCCTAATAATGGAGGTGTATTAAAATAAGCATGTTGTTAGGTTTTGCATTAAGACCAAAGAAATGACAAACTCTGAATGATTTAGCATTTCAAATACGTTGTGAGCTTCTCCTGCAGGCGCCGTGGTGCCGAGAGCTGTGGGCGGCACTGGTATCCGACTCCTCTTTCCCAGCTCATCTTTACCGAGCTCCCTTTCCTTGAACGATGGACCAACGCAGAATAATTGCTTAATATTGCCATTATTGGAGGAGACTGAGTGAATATTGAGTATGCAACACAACAGGCTCTGTGAAGGGAAGTGTGGAGCTGTCTTTCTAAGGCAAACACAGATTTATGGCCCTGTTTTAGGGCATTATCCAAACACGGGTGGTGCGCGGTTTGTGAATGGTCCTGTTTGATTGCAGGAGGGTTTCTTCCAGGCTTAAAGATAAACGCTAGCTCATGTAGCTTGTGTGAAATGGGACCTGGATCACAAATAGGTGTGCTCATATCCTTATAAAATGTGCCCATGGAAATGAAAGGCAGGGATAGAAGCTTCATTTGCTTGGTGCAAAAATGGCAAACTGTTACTTGTGAACGTGTAAGAGGAGGAAGCACAGACGCAGGGATTATTTTTGAAACAGTTGTAGTATTTTGTGTAGAAAACTTTGAAAGTCTTCCTTAAAATCAATGTGTGTGTGGTTTCTACTAGAAGAAAATCACTGAGATTTTATTGGACGTTTCGTTCTTGCTCTGCAGATAGTAGTATACGTCTCCTGCAGTGATCGTTACTGCCTTTGGAGACCTGAAAATCAGCATGCAATACCAGCCACGGGTCACTCCCCCTTTTAGCCATCTCTTCGGAGTCAAATACATCAGCTGTGTTAAGTTCTTCCCTATTTATTTGCTCTTCTGAGCCATTAAATGTTTGTGGAAAGTGCCGAGGGCTTAGAAATGAAATGGGGCTTTGCACACCTATTGCAAATCTCAGCCGTTGGGCTGCTCCCCTCAGCTGTGCAGTTCCCTGGTGCGGCGCAGCAGGTACCCTGTGTGGAGAAAAGGCTGTTGTAAAGATGCTTTCTGTATTTGATTGAAGTCTTAGAAGTCCAAAGCACCTTTTTGACAGTCTCTCTCGCAAGCGCGAGTTAAACTGGCATTATCTTTATCTGAGTACGGGGGAGGGAGGTTGAGCAGAAATTGCTGCGGCAGTGGTGTGTGATGGATGATGCGATGCCTGGGATAGGTGACAAATGGGCTGTGCCATTAGTGACTTTTGTCTTTCCAGAGTGAACCGGCCTCAGCTGTTCCGCGCAAATTGCCACAGATCGGGTGGTTAGAAAATCCTTTTACAGCATTTCACTCCAAACTTACCTCTCTGTCAGTGAATTACGCCCATTTCAATTGAGTGCAGTGCTCCTAATAACGTGTCAATTAATTTTAAATTGCATAAATCTTTGCTACCAAGACTTGGAAAACCAACTTCATCAATTGCTCCCTCTGGGACTTTGGAAAAAACATAATTTAAAGCACTTAGTATGACTTTTGGTCTCCTTTTTTTTTTAATGCACAGAATTCCATTTTGTAAGTGGTTTTGGATTTTAAAATAATAAAAAGTGAGAGTAGTTTTGCTAACTAGTTTGATGAATCCTTAAACCCATGTTGATAGAAGTTAGTGCTGGATAATAATCTGTTTGTGTAGTGCTATGGAAGATTTTGTAAGACAGCTGTGATTCTGAAGTCGTGTATTATTTATTTTTGCATATTACTATATTCGGGTCTTACAGTTGTTTTAAGCAATTAAAGATTAGGGAGGAAAGGCTAATTGAAACAAGCATAAAGGTGTTGCTGAACTGAATGTTTAAGCACTCATCTTTAGTGCACTGGCCAGAGTTAAAAAATATGGTGGTAAAATGGGAATGATATAATTTATATGTTAGACATCAATGTGTAAGAAAAGCTTTATTCTTATTTTTCTTTATTGGAACCAAGGCCCACTGAAAACAAATAGATCCAGAGGGATTAACTTGAGTTTTCTCTTGTAGAAAAATCTTGCTGTGAAGCGAGTCTTGTATGGGAGAGGCCATCCTGCTTTGATCCACGTGCCAGCCTTTCTGCAATGAAATCCAGAAACCTGCAGTTCATAACTTTGCTGCTGTATTTTTTTGGCCAGCTCTGCTACATATCAGTCACCGGGTGGGTTTGGGTCACTGAATTTTGGTGGAGTCTGGGAATGTTTTCCCAGGTGCGTGCCCTGGGAATGCCCCGTGTGTGGGAGCACTGGGAGCTGCTCTGGGAGCCTGCCTGTCCCCCTGCCCTGGCCCAAGGCCACCCACCTTCCCTGGGAACCAGCCATGGCAATGCCGAGCGGGTTTTCGGCAGGGCGGCTTGTGGATCCTGTGGGTAGCCAGAGCTAATGGCCGTAATGCAACTTATCCAGAGCTCAGCGCGGCTGCAGAAAATTCAAATTTTGGCTTAGTTCAGGGTCGCCACCTCTGCTTATTTTCAAAGATGGCTCTTCTTTCTTTCACTTGATTGTTCAAAGCGGTTACCTCTCCTGCATTTTAAAGGATTTGTCCCAAAAGCCAAGGGAAAGCTGTTATCAATTCATCACATGTTATTTTAGAGCAAAGCTGAGCAGCATTTGCTTTAACCCTTTGTCTGTGCGTCTCCAAGGCAGGGGCTTTCTGGACTTCTCCGAAAACCCTTACCCTGGCGCATGAGCCCGTGGAGGGGGAAGGTCTATGACTGGGTGGGCGCGTTTGGGTACTGCCCTGCCCGTGGTCCCCTGAACTGCTGGGGGCGGTGTGGAAGGAGGGGCTTTGGAGCAGGAAGAGGTGGGCATCTCGTGAGCTTTGGACAAGGATTTTGTAAGAGTGTGTGGGAGGAAGCCTGGAGGATAGCTCAACACACAGGAGCCAGTTGGAGCTGCTACTGCTGCTTGTGGCTGGAAGAGCTTGGCCAAAAGAGGGTAAAATACTGATGATGGCCGAGAGGAGGGTTTTGGTTACTGCCTGTCCCAGTGGCTGGATGGACTGCCTCTGAGCCGTCTCTGCCTATGGCTTTTTAGTTTCCCAGACTGCCTCATTATTTGGGGTAAAATCCTGTGTACTAGATCTCAAGCAGCAGAAATTCATGTTTACACAGAAACTTCGAAGCCAAAAGATTCTGAATTTCCTCGCAGGCCTTGTACCGTAATGATTTGAGTAATCACTGAAGTGTAAAAATGTAAACATTAGGTGTTTTTGTATAACCTTTCTAGTCAACTTCAGGTAGCATCTGTGTCGGTCTCTTGTCATCTACAACTGATTTGATCCCACAGGGGTACGATGAGATAAATCATGACCTGTGGGGCTCAGCATCTGAGGGTCTTGGCCCCGTGCAGGGGGAAGGTGAGGTGCCTTGTTTGATTCTGGTCCAAGATGAACTGTGTCCAGTTTTGGGCCCCTCACTGCAAAAAAGACATTGAGGTGCTGGAGCGAGTCCAGAGAAGGACAATGAAGCTGGTGAAGGGTCTGGAGGACAAGTCTTATGAGGAGCAGCTGAGGGAGCTGGGGTGGTTTAGCCTGGAGAAAAGGAGGCTGAGGGGAGACCTTATCGCTCTCCACAGCTACCTGAAAGGAAGGTGTAGAGAGGTGGGGGTCGATCCCTTCTCCCAAGTAACAGGCGATAGGACGAGAGGAAACGGCTTCAAGTTGCACCAGGGGAGGTTTAGACTGGATATTCGGAAAAACTTTTACACTGAAAGGGTTATCAAGCATTGGAACAGGCTGCCCAGGGAAGTGGTGGAGTCAGCATCCCTGGAGGTATTTAAAAGACGGGTAGACATAGTGCTTAGAGATAGGGTTTAGTGATGGTTGTTGTCAGAGTTAGGTTGATGGTTGGACTCGATCTGAAAGATCCCTTCCAACCTAGGCGATTCTATCATTCTGTGAAGAATTTATTTATGTCTAATTCATCTGAGATGTGCGTCTGGCCGTATCAGGACTGCAATGGTGGCCAGAGGGGTTGCGTCCCATCAATAAGTAGAAGTGTACTCGCTGAGAGGAAAAGGCTGTTCGCCTTCCAGAAGAAGTGGAGAAATGCTTTTTGCCTGGATATGTAAAGATAACAGTAATTGCCATGAGGTTTTTACTGTTGGTTGCTATTGGTATGCTTTCAGCTGTGACAACGCCTACAAATGGAACAGATTGTAAAGTTCTCCTGGCGTAGCATCTGAGAGTGAAACTCCTGAAGTATTTCCTTGTAGTTGCAGAGAAATGTGGAAATAATAAGGCAGCTGTTGCAGCAGCTGCAGAACCATGCTGCGGTACTGTCTGTAGGCAGTCCTGTGGACCTCTCGATGGTGACGGCAAGTTAAAATAGCTTTATTTTTCAGGATGTACCCTTAGCAATGCAGTGTACTTGAACAGAATGAAGTCTTTGAACATTGCCATCAAATGAGAAAAGAAAGATTTAACTGAAAATGTCCGTATTTTGGGTAGCCTTGGCTTGAGCGTATCGGTGGCAGTATCACAAGAAAGTTCTGACAGCAGTTAATTTTTATAAATTCAAAAAGGAGACTGTGGGATGGTCGTCTTGCCTGTTTTCCTCACTGTACTTTGACTTCAGCATTTATCTAGCAATTGTTTCCATTGTTTTTCCTTAAGTGCTAAAAGAGTTTCTGAATTTTAGAAGATATTTTGATTGTCTATTCATAAAACGTTATGATGTGTCCACAAGAGATGTTGTCTCCTTACTGCTAAGTTCAAAGGTTGTCACTTTTTCAGCCATTTCAAGTTAACTTTTTGTGACTTAGGTGGGATTGGCAAGCTCCTTTATGGGTGATGGGAAGATGTTTTCACAAACCGTGTTGCTCACACCGAAGCTTTTTATGATGATATTTTAACATGAGAACAAAATGGAATTGTACTGCTGAGCTTTGAAAGTCAACTCCTTTGTTGAAGAGTAAGTCACAACAAAGAATTGATGTTAGCTTCTTCAGAGGGTAAGGTAAATCCTGTCTAACAACGCTTCAGGATGTATAAAAATGAAGTGGATTTCTCTGTAATACACATTTGTTTTGTATAAGTAATACTCAAACTGAATTTTGACTTCAACAAACAAAATTACTTCAGTCCAAACCAGTGGAGATTTTTTTTATTCAAAAAAAAATCAGTGATTTCTCAGTCCATGGCGTGCTGTTAAGAAACTGAAATTTGACAAAAGGTAGGATGAGGATTCTCTGTATGGATAAGAAACTGCAAGATTCAGTCAAATGCAGGCTTGAGGAGTCCTACATTATAAATGGCTTCACGCTCTGTTATAAAATTTCAGTGTTTTCAAGCTATTATTTTTTTTTAAACCTCAGTATTTTTAAAACTCACACTCAGGGTATGTGTTTTAATCCATATCTGAACTGCAGCAATGGAGAGACCATTCTTCCTTTTATAAAAAGGGCTTGGACAGACTGCAGAAGCCTGTCCTACAAAGGTTTGATTGTTAAGGCTGAGCTTTGAGTTACATTTCATTTCAGTTTTGTATATATATATATATATATATATATATATATACACACAGTATGTTGAACAGATTTTAAAAACCAAGCATATTAAGATGCATTGGAGCTCACAATAAATGTCATTCTAAATAATGAACTTGAGCTTATAAGTGAGTGTCATTATTTTAAGTCAGTGAAAATGTACTCTTAAGATGAAAATATGCTAATGGCAATGCTGCTCGTGTAAAGTCCTTGAAATAATTAACAGCTTGGTGGCTGAAGTGGTCTAAAATGCTAAAAATGCAAGGATATACTACTTTTCCCTAAAATCTGTCCTTGATAAAAATAGTGTTGTTCTTTAATGTTCCTGTGATGGCCCTGTATTTTCGTTCCCACAGGATGCTGGTGCAGCCTCTGTGCAAAACACGGCGTTTCCACTTGGAGCGTAAGAGGAACGCTCCATTCACTCTCACTAGTAGTAAAGTTTAGATACTCTTTTCGGTTCAGCCTCCAGAAAACGAAAGTTTTAGGGAAGGGTGTGTATTTCGGTTGGCCCAGCACCAGCCTTGGCCAAATTCCAGTGTGGATAGTTATATCCTGCCTCCATGGGGCTCCTCCTGCAGTGCCCGCTGCTTGTAGGTAAGGGCGTTCAGGACAATGTCTCCGCTGAGCGGGCAGGAGTTGGAGGGTCTGGGTTTTCTTCTCTCACGTCCTGGAACTTCTCCGTGTTATGTCCCTAGATGCGTTTGTTGGAAGAGAAGAGGTGAGGAGGAAAATGAACAGAAATCCTTGGAATGACTAGTGCCTTTAAAGCAGCGTACTTGGAATGTATAAAATGTAGAGTATTAACCATCTGTAGGATGGGCTTTATGGAACTCACGTCTCGCGTCCAAGAGAATGAAATGCTCTTGACAGAGACTTGCATCAGAAGAAATTGGGATAAGCCCTGTGGAAGCTTCCTGCAATCGACTTGTTTGGATGGGGCAGTGTGGCAGCTCTGTACTTGCCATTTTACTTACGCTTATTCCCTTGCTTCTACAGTAAGATTTGAAAAGCAGATAAAACATCCATAACCCAATTCTGTGTACTCTCCAGATTTCCATGGGATTTCAGATCTTAACAGTGATTTTGGCAAGGCATTTCAGAGGGTGGCCTGCTGAATATCTGTGTTTCCCTATGCAGATGCTGAGGAACTGATCACCTACAAAGAATGTGAAGCAGTTTGGTAAATAAGTAGACTCATACTTTTATAAAAATCTGTACTGCTGGTTGGTATCCTTATGCCGAGTTATTAAACCTGGAGTAACCTGTTTTCAGGCTTTTTATTTTAGTGTTCCAAGTGTAATAAGCTTTATTAAAATTTCAGTCATAATCCTATACAAATTTATTGGCACAAGCTGTATTTATTGACGCAGGTAGTTTTTGATATGAATTTGATACAAACTAGTGAATATGAAACACAGCTAAAACAATTTTAGGTGGATGAATGCTGTTGTCTGAGCGCTCATTTTCCAAATAGTAAGAAGAAAAAGGCAAGGAGATTTTGAAAAGGATTTGCTTCATCTCTTTCACCCCTACAGGATTTTACACACTCCTAAAGGTGTGTGTTTTAGTGAAGATGATGCTAGGCTTTTCTTCCAAAGGAAAGATGGAATGAAGTATCAGCAAATGTACGTAACAACCTCTGACCTAATTCTGTAGGCGCTGCTGTCGTGAAAATATTTTACTTGGCGTGGAGATTTCCAGATATTTCTCAGGAATGGCGATTCTTAAACCTCCCAATAAGATTCACGTTAGATGAATCACCTTGTCCAGGTCACATGCAGATAAAAGATTCATTAGAGTTTGTATATTAAAGACAAAAGGTTGGGATTCCTTTCAGGTACGCTTCAACGCTTCAAAATATTAGCATGCATCAGCAGCCTTTATTCCCTGGCAGAGTTTTTCTAGCCAACATGCCTTAATAATTGAAGTCTTTTGATTAACAGCGCTGACTCACACCTCCTGGTAGCTGTGCAATTCAGATCAATACTTTTTTTGTAACTTTGCGGTATGCTGGCATTGCCAGTCCTTCCTGCTTGAAGAGAAGTACTGCATGATTCGCGTGCTTGAGCTTCTGTAGGCGTCTGCAGAATGGTCAGGTAGAAGAGAGAGGACTTGACCGACCCTTGAGCCGACCCAGTGTGACCGCCCTGCTCCTGCCCTGCCCGCTCGCGAGACTCTTTACTGATGGAAAGCAGTTGCGTTTGGGTTTTCTTGTTGTGTTTAACCCCTGCTCAGGAACCGACTTCTTCTAGTATATAAAATACTTCTGCTGTTAGGTTTCCACGTGCGATGTAGAGTTGTTTGAAAGTTGTTTTCAGTGTTTTTTCCATGCAATTCTATCCATGGCCATACACGTGTGTGTGTGTGTAAGTGTGCCCTGAATTGTAACCCTTGTAGTTCTCTGTCTTGGTATAAAACATTCTGCTTGGAGCTGCTGGAAGAGTATTTCCCTGTCCCTGAAGTTCCCCCTGGACGTGCCGAGGTGCGATGGCACATGGGGCACCGGCACACGCAGATGTGGTGGGTTCTGGGTCGTGCCAGGAGGAGGGAGTTTGGGGAAGCCCTTGGCCATGCTGTCGGCAGGTTTTTGCCGAACAGAGGTGGTTGCTCTCTGCTGCTTTTACCCCTGTGTTGACTGAAGTTGCTAAGCTTTGGCAGTTTGTCAGTAGCTTGCTTTGCAACTTAAAATTATGGGGTTGTTGAATGTAAAGCGATGATCATGCAGCACTTAAATGGTGTGAAGGTTTTGTAGGTGACCCTGCTCTGGCAGGGGGGTTGGACTTAGATGATCTCCAGAGGTCCCTTCCAACCCCTATCATTCTGTGATTCTGTAGTTAGGTCTTTAAAAATATACTATGTCTGTGTTCTCTCATGTACCATAAACTAAGCCTTTTTAAAATTCCTTTTGGTTTGGGTGTTGGAACCACGCTTGCTTAGAATAACTAGGTTTTAGTAAGCATTTCAGGTGATGTTTAAAAGAAGTCTAAACCAGATAAAACATCTGGCTTTGAAAGACAAGAGGACAGAATAAAATAAATAGTTACAGAAACAGCACTGATATGAAGGAGCAGAGCTGGAGAACCTAATCCACAGCAGAGCCTGTTCCTCTGTACAGCTGGGTACGTAACTGCTCCGGCATATTCCTCCTCCTGCTGCCTTCCCAGGCAGCAATCCTCCTGGATCCGGGATGTGGTGTTTCTTACTTCGCTTTAAATAATGAAGAGGTAGATACGTAGCCCCGGGCTCCAGGTAGCGTTACAGGTATCTGAACAACCACCCATTCAGAAATACCTGTTTAAGAATGTAGCAAAACTCGTCTGTAACAAGCAGATCAAAGACTCTGTAAGAACAAATTTAAAAGAAAAAAAAAAAAAAAAGAGGGTAAAGCAGGTCAGATGCACGACACAATTTTGAGATAAGCTGTTGATAAGCCACTGCTGCAAATATTTGCCTTTCAAACAGTTATAAGAGGGTGGTTGATCCAGACGGGAGCCCGGGGTTGCTGCGGGGCTGAGGGTGCATCGGCGACTGGCAGAAGCTTTTCAACGTGTTCCTTAAAACACGGAGGCAGTGGATGAACTGGAAAATCTGTCTACCTCATTATAGCACGAGCAAGGACAAGTTAAAAAAAAAAAAAAAAACCAACAAAAAAAAAAACCAAACAAAAAAAACCCCGCTTTCCTGGGGGTTGGGCTGAGATGGGAGGTGCAGCGAGAAAATTTCCTTTAACGTAGGAGCTGGTGATGCTCATTTTCTTTTTCTTTCCAAATGAGATGAATATGGTTTCAGCTTACGCGTGTTCCTCACAGAGTCTCGCAGCCCACACAGAGATTTGAGTGCCTTTGGGCTGGGTTTGCCCACAAATGACAGGCAGTGGCCGTCTACGTGGCAGGTGGCAACCTGGGGGGGGGGGGCAAAACAGACAAAAATTGTGCGCCAGCAGGATGCCGTAGCAGCGTTAATGGCTAAATGAAAAAATGAAAATCCCAACTCTACCTTTGCCTTACAGCTGAAAACCTTTCCCTTGAGGCTGCAGGATGGTCATCTCAGCCCATCCATAAGATTACGGAATAGTTGTTTTTGATTTTACCTCTTTTTCTACTTGTGGAAAACAAACTTTAGCTCTAGGCTCATGTTCCGTTCCTGAAGTTTAGCTCTTGCAATCTAAATGAGACCTGCCCTGGGTGTTTGAGAGGTCAGTGCTCTTGGAGACTGCAGTGGAAACTTGTTTGGAGAGAACTGGGGAGAGCTGGAACAATGTCAGGTTGTGCTGGGAAAAGCTGCTTCATGTGGGATGTCTTCAAGGAGCAATTACAAAAATAACACTCGCTGTCAGCCGATAGAGCAGAGCAGTGAGTGGATAATAAATACAAAAATCTGCTTTGCGTTCCAGCATCTCAAGATGTAAAGCTTTCCTATTAGAAGTTTGCATGGAGAACGGTAATTTAAAACAGCCACTCTTCAGAACAGCTCGTAGCTATGTTTTAAATTTTAATGTTGATTAGTTGGAGATTTTTATTTTTTTTTTTAAAAAAGGTATATATTTTTACAACCATAGAAAGACTTCTGGCCTGTCAGAAGCGTGGGCAGGCATCTAGGTCTTGCTCTTTCTCCCCTTGATATGGCTGCTTGGTAGGGAAGGTGGTGCGATTCGTGTACAGAACGTGTGTTTTAAGGCTGCCTGCTGAAATCTCATTGGACTGGGAGGTTCTCTTCCAGGACTGACTGAGAACGAACATGAGATTAGATGCTAGAGCTTTCCATCCTTCTCCGAGAAACGTTTTCATATGTATGTGAAATGAACTTTTTTCCGTAATTGGCAAACGACCTGTGAAATTGTTTCATATAAGCAGTTACACCTTGCAGTAAATTTAAACTCAGTCCAGTCAACATTGTGTTCATGTCTCACAAACCACTGAATAGATCAATTTTTGCCTAATTCTGTTTATCATCCTGAGGTTAGATTTGGCAAGCAACATCTGTAACCTGCCACCATGAAAAATTATTTCCAACATGTTCTTCATTAAACTTTTCTTCAATATTTGGCAGCCACTGGAGGATTACAGTTCTCTGCTGAAGAATTGAAAAAAAAAAAAAAATTGCAATGAAAATTGACTGTCAATAGTTCTGTATTAAAATCCCTTGAAGTATCAAGGTATGCAAGTCGTTTTGATTTACGTGTGTGTTTGTTTAGCAGTGCACGAATAGAAAGTATCAGTTCTTTCCTTGCGAGCTTGCTGAAAAGTATGCAACCCAAACTGACACCAGGAAAGGATAGAAAGAATTTGTTTTTAAACATCAGTTGAATCAAAGCAGAACTGATGTCTCCCCTGTCTTTCAGGGGATATTTTTATATAATTTACGTCCAAAGTACTCTCTGTTTTATTAGAGAGTGTCTAGTTTCAGCTTGAAAAAAGTATTGCATTGCATTCCTATACAATGCCTTCAATTCAGGTGGATCTTGGAGACTCTTAATAGCGTGTTGCACAAACTAGCTTAACTTCAGTATTGCATATCACTAAATGTAATCTGCCCATCAAGAGGCTATGTGCACTGACCCTGCAAAAGGTAAAACCGGGAAACAAAAAAAATAATGCAGTATTCAGTTTAAGCTGCTGTGGAAATCTAAGCAGGCAGCGTGTTCTGAGGAATTAATTTTTGGATAAAGTCTAATCTGCCACCTGCCTCTGTGGCTGCTGGAGAGAGGGGCTGTTCCCGCTGGCAGCTCTAAGCGGGGTCCTGGTGCAGGTAGTGTGAAATGCTGTCTGGAAGGGAACCCAAATCCCTTCCCTCTAACTGTACGGGCAACCTGATGACAGTAAATGCCTCTACCTGCAATTAATCTATGTGAATACCTATAATTAATAATGTAATAAATTTGGCTACTCTGTCAGCTTGCATCTATTGCTGTGGGCCGTAAAGAAGAGATAATAAAAATAACATGGATGAGCTCGTGCCTACAAAATATTTTTCTGTTGTTACCACCGAAGAGCAAAACTACACAGAGAGAGTTTCAGGTTGGTTGGCTGTAAGCGTGCTTGAGAAACAACACCGTGTTTTTGAGAGATGGTGTATCCTTGATAAAAACTTTTAGCCTGCTTGATCAGAATAAGATGTTTATGTTTCCGTATCGGGAGCAAGCAGAGCGTTCACGGCATTCAGCCACCTTAATGTTTCAAAGCAGAGAAAAAGCTATGGAAAATTAACTGTCAGCATCTTTTCAGGAAGGCAATAGCATCACACATCCCTGTGTGAAAGTCCCAGTTGCTCGGTGTTTCCTCTTGCCAGGAGCTGGTCACGCAGATCACGGTGATGCTGTTGTTCCGTGCCAGTGGTGTAGGGTGCTGTGGCAAGGAAGGAGCCCAAGGGGAGAAAAATCCCTCGAGGGCGTCCAGTACACCCTGGATATTGTGTGCCATGTTTGCATGGCAGCGGCTGCCATCCTGGGCACCATCCGTGGGTCACGCCGGAGGGGCACCCACACCCACCATGGGAGGGCCTGGGTGCAGGCGGGTGCCCAGCTTTTGCCAACGTCCCTACTTAGCCCTGGCCTTTGTTTAACGACCCTCTCCCCTAACAAACTAGGGCCATGGCCCCAGGTTGAATTTCAGCTTGATTAGAACACAATAGACTATTTCAGTTGGAAGGGACCCACAATGATCATCGAGTCCGACTGTCTGAGCAATTCAGGGCTGACCAAAAGTTAAAGCATGTTGTTAAGGGCTTTGTCCAAATGCCAGAGTGGGAGACGTGGGCAGGAGGATTGAGTGAATTAGGAGCATTCAGGGACGAGGGGAAGGAACTGAAGATGGTCAAGGGACTGGAGCACCTCCTCTCTTATGAGGAAAGGCTGAGAGACCTGGGTCTGTTTAGCCTGGAGAAGAGAAGACTGAGAGGGGATCTCATCACTGCTTGTAAATATCTAAAGGGCGGGTGTCAGGAGGATGGGGCCAGACTCTTCTCAGTGGTGCCCAGCGACACGACAAGGGGCAACGGGCACAAACGAGGACACAGGAAATTCCATCTCAACATGAGGAAAAAATTCTTTACTTTGAGGGTGGCAGAGCACTGGAACAGGCTGCCCGGAGAGGTGGTGGAGTCTCCTTCTCTGGAGATATCAAAACCTGTCTGGATGGGTTCCTGTCTAACTTGCTCTAGGTGACCCTGCTTTGCCAGGGAGCTTGGACCAGATGATCTCTGAAGGTCCTTTTCAACCCCTACCATTCTGTGATTCTGTGAAACCAGTACCTGCTTTGGAGTTCAGAAGTGGTACCGATGCTTTGCCCGGCTCTCCCAGACCAGTGCCGGTGCTGTGATGGGCTGTCCTGGCAGCTTGTCCATGCCACAGGCATTCACCTCTGGTGTCAGCCTCTGCCATGGGACCCCGGTAGGCTGCTGTCGGGGGACTCGCTGGTGCAGCGGGACCCTACAGTGGATAGTGTTGCTCCCTATGGCAGCGGTGAGCCCTCTGCAACATTGGGGTCTGCATTGTGCCGTCCACCAAGGGGGATGCAATGTGCTTGTCTCCTTCCCGCGTCCCGGCTGGGGCGCAGCTCTCCTCCAAGGAGTTCCCCTCCACCTGCTCCTCCCTCCCCGGCGCACTCCGATTTCTAATCATGCACCATCCATCTCGGGCACATGCCAAGTGCCCTGCGTTCCCACTGGAAAATAAAAGAAGTAAGGCCAGCAACAGAGGAGGGGAATAAAATAATTAAATAAATAAAGGCCAGAGTGATTTCAGAAAAAAGTATGTGTAGAGGAAAGGGAATGGCAAATGCTGCTGGTTAATTTAAGCTGTCCTCGTACAGAGAATCAATCTCCCTTTTCATCAAGCAGTAAGAGAAAAGCAGGCTGCTTGATACATCTTGTGATCAAGGAATTAAGCCATGCATCTCTGAAATTCCCCGGAAGAGAAGGAAGCCAGAGCTCATTCAGTCAAAGCAGAAGCCCCATCCAGAGAAGAAAGAGTTCGCTTGAAGATATTTTTCTTTGATTACTAAGAATTACCATTCCAAAACATTTGTTTTTTCAGTAATTTTTTCACCTGACATTTTGCCACTGTGTGTGTGTATATATGTATGCACGTATAAAAGTAAATTGGAAAAAACAGGCTTTTCATTAGTGCTGTTTGTTTATACACATGACATGGGAATAGTTTCTGTCACGCTGTTGTAGCTTGGGAGGGATCCACGAATGGGGTTTTCCGGAGAGCAGCACTTACCCATGAAGAACCGGCACAGCTCTACTGTTGTCCTGCATGCAGGCGATGCACCTCGCCAGCCAGGAGCCATTGCTAACCTAGCTGTATTTTCAGGAAAACTAATCAGGGCTTCCCTTTACATCTGGGGGGTGATGGGGTTTCACAGAACTGTAGGGGTTGGAAGGGACCTCTGGAGATCATCTAGTCCAACCCCCCTGCCAGAGCAGGGTCACCTAGAGCAGGTTGCGCAGGAACGCGTCCAGGCGGGTTTTGAATGTCTCCAGAGATGGAGACTCCACCACCTCTCTGGGCAGCCTGTGCCAGTGCTCTGCCACCCTCAAAGGAAAGAAGTTCCTCCTCACGTTTAGGTGGAACTTTCTATGTTCAACTTTGTGCCTGTTACCTCTTGTCCTGTCGCTGGGCACCACTGAGAAGAGCCTGGCCCCATCCTCCTGACACCCACCTTTTAAGTATTTACAAGCATTGATGAGATCCTCCCTCAGTCATCTCTTTTCCAGACTGAAGAGACCCAAATCCTTCAGCCTTTCTTCATAAGAGAGATGTTCCAGTCCCCTCATCATCTTGGTAGCCCTTTGCTGCACCCTCTCCCGCAGTTCCCTGTCCTTCTCGAACCGGGGAGCCCAGAACTGGACACAGTACTCCAGGTGCGGCCTCACCAAGGCAGAGTAGAGGGGGAGGATGACCTCCCTTGACCTGCTGGCCACACTCGTCTTGATGCAGCCCAGGATGCCATTGGCCTTCTTGGCCACAAGGGCACATTGCTGGCTCATGGTCATCCTGTTGTCCACCAGGACTCCCAGATCTCTTTCCACAGAGCTGCTCTCCAGCAGGTCAGCCCCCAACCTGTACTGGTGCATGGGGTTATTCCTCCCCAGGGGCAGCACCCTACACTTGCCCTTATTGAATTTCATAAGGTTTCTCTCCACCCAACTCTCTAGCCTGTCTAGGTCTCTCTGTGTGGTGGCACAGCCTTCTGGTGTGTCATCCAGCCCCCCCAGCTTTGTGTCATCGGCAAACTTGCTGAGGGTGCACTCTATCCCCTCATGCAGGTCATTGATGAATATATTGAAGAGGACTGGACCCAGTACTGACCCCTGGGGAACACCGCTCATCACTGACCTCCAACTAGACTCTGTGCCCCTAATCACCACCCCCTGAGCTCTGTATTTCAGCCAGTTTTCAATCCACCCTACTGTCCATTCATCTAACCCACACTTCCTAAGCTTCCCTATGAGGATGCTGTGGGAGACCGTGTCGAACGCCTTGCTGAAGTCAAGGTAGACAACACCCACCGCTCTCCCCTGATCTATCCATCCTGTTTTGTTCTAACTTCAGCGCCTGGCTGAGGTTGGCTTGTGACCATCTGGGAGCTCAGGCATGGGGGAATTGGTGCCTGTCCTTAAAACCTGCTGATAGTTGTTGCTGGTTTAGCTGTTGTCTGAACGTGTGAACGTGGAGCTGTTTGCTTCATAGAGGTGGCTGAGGGAAGCAAACAGTGAAGTATATATAGAAATTAAGCTTCAGTGTGGAGACGGTGTTAATTTTTCACAAAGAAAAGTGTTCAGCTCAAACGGTGCGGTGGGGTATTTCTTGTTTTGTGTTTATATTCCAGTTACAGTAGTTATCTGAACTGTTGCTGTGAGGGCTAATAGTAAGTACAATTTTCTGCGAATACCGTAGCTTCTGCCGTGGAAATGTTTCTCTGGTCTGTGTACTTAACAAGTTATCATTTCACCTGCTATTAAAATCTGATGTAGTATGAAAACCCACAAGTTGTTTCAGGATAGCAGTGTTACCCAGCAAGGCGTCTGAAAAGCTTAACAACTACCTACCTGGCTCTGATATAGCAGGGGGAATGTGATCAGACAGCAACGTCCTGAGTTGAAACAAACATGCTTAATAGAAAACTTTAAATACAACAAGCATTTTGCATTTTTAAAGGATTTTTGCTTTGTTTATGCAGAGGTGTTTGCATTCCCTGGAAGCGTGAAATGCATTTAACCAACCATGTGTCCCTTCTCCCCTAGATTACAGAAGTTTGTGGAGCCAAGCGCGTGGGTTATTTTGGTCCCGCTCAATTTTATATTGCTTTGAAGTTAATTGCGGCAGCGCAGTCAGGGTTCCCAGTACGGATCGAGAGCATTAAGAATGGTAAGTAGCAAATTTTGCTTGCAGCGCTACGCGCTTGTTTTTCACTTTCTGTAATGCTTGTCAGCTCTCCGTGGTGGGAAACTTTTTTCTTCTAACGTGTCTGTGAAACAATTGCTTTTTGAGGAGCGGAGAAAGAGGAGAAGGTAACGTTACGTTCTCTAAGTGACTGGTAGAAAATTGCAGTGAATTACACGCATGGCAAAGCTGAGATGGCATCCCCCTCTGGAAAAGGCGTTACCGAAGGAATGGCAGGAATGACAGCTGATCGGCGCTGGAGGTGCGCTTCTCCCTCACCTTCAGCCTCTGGTCTTGGCAGCTGCCCAGAGTGGGAGCTGATAGCTGCTGCGGGTGGGGGCGAGCTGTGGGGGGGCATGGGCAGGTCAGGGTCCCCCTGTGCCGGGCAGCTTGCAGCACTCGCCTGTTGTAGCAAATAACCCTGCTGAAATAAATAGGTAACAGTGACAAAATCATCATGCTTGCTGTCAGGAGGTATGAAAACGTGTATTAGGTGTAATTTGAAAGAGCTTTGTTCTTCCCCGTGAATTGGCGGTAATATTAAGTGTACCGGTTTTGATGGAGAAAAGTGCTTCTTAAAAGAGGCCTATCAAACTCAAGCGATGAGGAGAGAAAGCAGGTCCCTTTTAGCTGCGAAACCTTGATAGCGACTAAATGGAAGGAATTCAACGTTTTTGCCTCGGTGATGCATGCAATATATATCTCAGCAGGGCTCAGGCTTTTCACTTGGGCTCACGGCTTTGAACCGTTGGCTCCCACATCCCAGCCCGGCATTGGAACCGTGCCCTGAGGCCGTGCTCTGGACCGGAGCACTTGCCACCATCCCGCTGGAGGCAGCGGTGCAACTGGCCAGGGGATCAGAGAGGAGGTGGGAAAGGCAGGACCTGCCCATATCCTCGCAGCTGGGTCGCTGCTCCCAGCAGCCGTCCCTGCTAAAGGCGGTGAAATGTAGAATTCCCCTACGTTACAAGGCACAGGGAGGGGGTTCCTAGGTATGTCCCATCCCAGGGGGGAAAAGCCAGGCTGGCAAGCACGTGGAGACCTGTATGGGCTGAGCTTCCGTGATCCAGAGCTCCTGAACCAAGTGGAGGGGATTGGATGCAGCTGTCACTAAATTAGAAACCTGAACTAAGGGAGATTTACTGTGTATGTTTTACAAGTCCAGCATCTGCAAATAATCCACAAATTTGAGTGGAGAAGGGTACTTGCAGTCCTTGCAGTGATATCCTGCTTACTTACTGTTACTGAAATGCTTCCAGTGTTAATTAAATTTTCTCTTGAGATGTGAGTGCCTTTGGAGTGGGATGAGTAACATGTATCAAACTCCAATTGATTTCTTTTTCTTCCTGGTAGCAGCTGTAGGTATTATTTTTAATTGTATTGATCTTTCAGGGTGACTGTGCACAAAGATAAATGGCGTTTCTTCAAAATAATTGTGAATTGTCTTAAAGAGTGACAAAGTGTCACTCTTCTGCTCTGCAGAGCAGATGGGACATGGGACCTTTCGACACGGTCATCTCACCAGGCCTTGGCGTGATCTCTGAACCCTACCATTTTTAATTTGTTCCTTTTATGATGGCAGTGTTGAGGATACTGTGATCCTGACTGATTAATTCATCAGTCCCACAGTTTCTGTGGGAAACGATTCTTTTCATTACAGACAGTGTTCTGAAGGCAGGAAATGAGTTTGCCGCTTGCTTTAATAATGTGCACAAGGCTTATTTCTTTCTCTTTGCATGAAGAGATTATATATTAAGCTAGTGAATGTAGCTTTGTGTAAGATTCACATTTTTATTAAGACATAAAATAATCACAGGAGTTCCAGACTTACAAACGTTACAAAATATAAATAGTACTCTTTTATAGATAAACTTTTAATTGGTTTTACAAGACGATACTGCTTAAAGTACTTTTAATGTTCTGTAGTCTCAATTGAATTTTTCTCTCTTTTAATGAAGAATTGCCTCTGCCGCGGTTTATGGCGCTGAAAAATGACAGTGAAGTACGTTACGGGACTCCAGCAGAACTCCATGGAGTTAAATTTCAGGTTCCACATGCAACTTTGGAAAAAAATTCCTACAAAAGAACAGACGAAGGGGACAAACAGGTAACAGGCCCGTCTCCTTCAGGCCAACATGTTGTTAAGCATCCTCCTTTTGGGTCCAGTCCTGTAAATGATTACACTCATGGCCTTACTCAGTACTAGACAGAAAGATCAACTCCTGGCGTGCAAATAATCCCTGTCAGGGCTATGCTCTGATTTTGATAAATCCCAGTTGCATCCCTGAAGGGAATTTCTTTATGTGAGCCTGTATAAAGCTGTCAGCCCGGTGATATTCTGTATAATTTCTTTCAGCGTTGTCCTTCTACTTAGTCCAGCGCTGTTTATTGGAGAGGAGTAGGGGAGGAGCAGCAAGTAGAAATCTCTGTGAAACAGAACAGGAAAGTAAGCGACTTCTCATGGCCAATATGATCCTTAGTCAGTACAGAAATGTTCAGTTGGAGAAGAGGTGTTGAATCACGAGCTGCTGTTTCTGGGTGGGATAAGGCCGCTGGGTTTTCTTCCATTCTAATCTCTCACAGGAGTAGTCTGGAAGAAATCCGTTTTTCTTTTGTCCTCAGTGGAACATTGTCCCAGCATCTGTTGTTCTGAGTTGCCAACTTAATAAAGCTGTCTAAGGGAGATTTGTGTTACCTGTATTTAGAAGAGTTGAGAGCGCTTATTTGGGTACAAGCGGTTTCAGGGTGCAACCTTGATTTTCATGATTTTCCCCACGCCTGACACCTTCTCTTCTGGTACCCTATCAGGTCATGTTGTAAATGCCTGATGGCAGGTGCTTTATCATCCCATAACGTGCGCACACTTTTATCACACGGTGTGTTGGCATGAGTAATGACGTTCCCAGCTTGAGGTCAACCAACAGGAATGAGCTGATGACAAGATACACGGATATGCAGACAATAACAGGATGAGGAAGAAGAGCGTGCACGCCTATCTGCCTACGTGTACTGACACTGAAGCAGAACGCTGCCCTCAAACCCCTAGCTCCATCTAGGTTATCTGTGTTGTGCTATATTTGCCTTTTTTACACAGTAAACTGTTTCAGGATCACATCCTCTTCTTAAACAGCCTGTAAGTGGAGGTAAAGAGAACGCCGTAGGATAGATACCCAGTAACACCTACAAATCCGCAGAGTGCTTAAAATATCAATTCGCAGATTTATTTTAATTTTTTGTAAGTGTTTTATATGAAAAATGCTCTCCCACAAAGAACGCACTCACCCTAGCTAAATGTGTTATGTAAATTCAAAGATACTCACTCACATTAAGCATTCTACGTGTACTTCTTCAGACATCTTTTGGAAATAAAATACCTGAAGCTGTTCGTTGTAAAGCTTTGCTATGGCGTTGCCACGCTTTACCCCTAGAAGGCTCAATACCACATTCTGTCTTTACCAGCTTTTGTTTACTAAGGAGCCTTTTCTTGGAATTAAAGGGCCTCAGGGAACTACAGCGTTTGCCTTTTCTTGGTCCATCATGCAGTACGCGTTCACATTGCCATGCAGGATTGCTTGGTTGTTTTGCTCTTGTCTCAGAATTCCGTTTTGTGTTGGTGTGTTTTTGAAATAGGAACCCAAGTCTCCACCCATGTCTCCGATCTGCTCACCTCCTGCTTCTCCGTCTACTTACCAGAGAATACCTTTAAGTTATGGATATGGTAAATCAAGAAGTGGGCTGGAGCAGCAGCATGCAGGTAGGATAAAAATTGCGATGTGCACATTGTATTCAGTTCTTTTTTTTTTCTTTCTTCTCAGAAGCATCCAAATTTCAAATGCAATTGACAATCAGCCTAATGATTTTAACATTTAATTAGACCCGTATTTGGGGAAACAATTCAGTCATCTAATTTTGTTTGGATTGTTAGATCCTGTTCGCTTTCTGGTAAATTAGAGCATTTGTCCCCGCTCACAGATAAATGCTAATACCTAATCTCTGACAAGACTGTGTGCACTCTGCTGTTTTCTGGGAATCTGGGAATCCCAGATCTGTCATTGTTGGGTCGGGACAGGGCGGAGGTATTTTGGGTGTTGGGTTTTTTTTTCCCTCTGAATTTGATTGCAATTGCAACTTCGGTGAAATTTCTCATGGAGTCAGCAGCTGTGCAAAGTGCCTAGAGGCAGTAGCATCCAATCTAGCTGTCAATTTCTTCCAAAATTAATTATTCAACCACTTGAATTTTTAAGGTGATAAAATCCTAGAGGTCTAGAACACTAGGGTTATTTTCCAGAAAGGGAATTTCTCCCATTTTAATCCCACTGGGGATACTTCAGCCAAATGCGCTCTCAGTGGCAGTAAGCGGGTAACACCTTATGGCCCATGCTGTACCAAGTGCCAGGCTCGGTGACACACTGGTTCTTCCTGGCCTTTAAGATTAGGACCCTTCCAGTTTTCTGAAGAGCACTTGGAATGGTGGATCTGAAGGCCACTGTGTTAGTGTAGGCGGCACAGGAGATGCCAGCGCCATGGCACCGAGCTGGGTGAGCTGGTCTATACCGCAGGTCTGACCCTGAAACTGGACAGCGTGTCTTCAAGGGCAGCCCTCTGCACCGCAACCATGACTGTGTACTCTTTTCTTGGTAGTTTCAGAAGTTTTCCGTGCTAGCAAACACACAGCAGTGTGGCCTTGTGCCTAAATCTCCGTTCCAAGGGCATCTGTACCTTTCCCAACTTCCTTCCTGTGTTTTCTCCTGAAATTTAGAAGTTGCGTACACAGGCATAAAAATAGATACCAATACAGGATAAGACAGCTCAGGAAAGCGAGGGGGCTAGGGGTATAATTTTTAAGGTCTTCCTGAACTCAAAATTTTTAAGATTTCTTGGTCTCACTTTTCATCAAGAGTCATTTAAGTTCTGTCTTAAGACAGAAGTTTGTTAAAACTGTCTTTGTCGTGGTACATTTTAAATCGGCTGGCAGCAGAAGTTCTCGCCTCTTGCAGGGGTTTGCAAGTGAGTTGCCTTTCTGTTTCCATACATGACCTATTTTTAAAACATTGTTCTTAAACGTGCTGTTACGTCACCACTTACTATATTTGCTGCAGTGGAACATCAGTGACTTATTTTAGCAAAAGAAGTAATTGTTACTTTTCTTTACTATCTTTACTGCAAATAATGCGAAGTGGTGAGTCATGTATTTTGATTTTCAACAGAAATTAGGAAAGGGGAAAGAAAAATACAAGGAAAATCAGTAGTTTATGATTCGGTAGCATTGTCAAAGCATATTTTTTTGCAGCTCAGTTGAGTTATTTCTTCTTATTTGTAATGTATTCTTTTGCTGTGTATAAGTATATAAAACATAAATGTGTAAACAGGCTGTATAAATATATATTTCATAGAATGTGGGTTTTTCGGAGTTTTTTTCGACATGATGAACAATGATTTATCTAGTAATACATAACTGACAGTTTCTATCAGTAATGTCTGAAGAAGAATGATGTAATGTGAAAGACAAGTATGTGGCTGGACTTCTGTTGCAGAGGACAAAATGGACTTTGATACTATGATACTAGGTTCACAAGCTAGATTCTTGACCTTGCGGTATTTTAATGATTGCCTTTAGCCTAGTAGAATCTTTTTGATTATCCTTTCATTTATATACTGTATTTTAATTGTCTGTAGCTCCTTACGAAGTCAGACACTCTACTCACCAGCAAGATGGACCATCATCAGGGAATTATGGAGCCAAACCTGCACTCGCCTCTTCAACTCTTAATCGGGTAATGAATTGCATGTTTTTCGTTAGTAGTACTACTAACAAAACAATAGAGAAATTTAAAAGAAAAAAAAGCCTGAAGAACTCTCACTTCAAAAGCAAAAAGTGTTCTCCATGGTGTTTTTAGACTAGAGGGTAAAGTGTGCTTTTTTAGTGTATGAAAAAGAAAAAAACAAAGCTGATGGGAAGGAGAAATTAAAATAAATAATCCAATTAATTAAATTGCTGAAGCTAAATAGAATGAGAAGCACCAAATAGCATAGATAGGAAAACCAGACTGAGACTCTTCAGTTCAAAAGTTAAAAAAAAAAAAAGAGGTTATCCTAGCAAAAGTAAAACATTTTCATTTGAAGTATATGAGGTTTCACAGAGATTCCTGCTTGATTTAGAATGCCGTCTGTAACACAGGCACAGAATTTATGGCTCAATATTCTGCGTATTCTGTTTTTTCACCCCAGCTGATTAAATTGCATCTCAAACAGAATAAATGAATTTCTGGACATTTGTTTGCTTTTGTGAGATGAGTCCTATGTTTTCCTGCTGCTTGCAAAAGCGTATCTTTCCGATGTTCCAGTATGCCTGCTGTGCACTTGTTATGCAAACAGGTAGTTTGCCCTAAGGAAGGACAAAGCTCTCCTAAAGGGGAGTTTTTCCTAAGTCAGTCACTCTCAGGGACTCTGTACCTTCTCCCTAGTGCTTAGCACCCCACATCCATAATAGAATGTCACCTGAGCCTCAGGAAAACGTCTACAGGTCGTGTCACAAAATTTGTGCTAACTTGAAATGAAATTGGGTGCATTTGTGCAGCGCTTCAAAATGAAAGTCAATTTACAGCTTTGTGATGTTGCCTGTTTCGGGGTTCTTTTGATGTATTGCGGAACAGGTGTTTTGTGTTTGATTCTTAGGAAACGGACAGGTATGTCAGAGGAAGGGTTGCAGAGCTGGTTGGAGTCTGGTTATTGTTCACTCTAGCCCTCCCTTTTTGTAAGGATGTTGTCATCCAGGCCTAAAGCATCTGAAATACTAAGTCATTCTGGTTTAACAAAGACACTAATTGTACCAGCTGCCCTCTTCGAAACACCACCACGCTACCTACCAAACATACAGACCTCCCTTAAACAAGTCAAATCAGAGCGCAAAGACATAAATGAATAAAACGTTCTTCTCCTCCAGAATATTCTTTTCCTCAAGGAGAATTTTTACCTAAACCATGGGAAGTGACGGAAGGTCAAGGAGGTCTTTAGGGGCTTGAGCATCTCCCTGGCTTGGTATAATGTGTGCTGAGTTACCTACGTGAGCTGAGGGTCCAGAAATGGTATAGCTGCATAATTACAGCAGCACTCCTGGATTAAATACATAGTTTCTTAGCAAAGCTAAATTTTCATGCACTGTGCTGCATAAATACAGCTTTAGGTGCTTTACTGGTTCCATCCCTTTCAGGTGTACAGTGTGCGGTTCAGGGTTGTAATGCATGGCAGCCAAAATAAACGCCCAAAATGAATCCACGGGTCATAAAGTATGACTTGGACTTTCCTATTTGCGGTCAGCAGTATAAGATTTCCTTTTTCTTTTAGCTTCGGTCATGTAAAACTTCTTTAATTGCCTGGGTAAAGATACCTGATATTAGCTTCAGCTTTAACAGACAAGTAGTGGGACGGTAATCAGCGTGGCCGTTTCTGCTTCTCATCTTTTTAAAGTACGTGTCTGCTAATAGAAGAGAGCGAATCTGGTTTCTCAAGGTTGCCAGTGCCCCTCTTGGCCCTTCTGTCCCCCCGCCTGCGGCCGGTGCCAGTCTCCCTCCCTTCAGTCTCTTTCAGCGGAGCGGGAGCAGCCAGAGAGCAGCGCCCACTACTCGGATGACCCTTGGAGGATAACGGAGGAGCAGCGAGACTACTACATCAACCAGTTCAGGTCCCTGCAGCCCGACCTCAACTCCTTTATTTCAGGTAATTTTTACCGAACACCGCCCACGTCGAGTAGAGGGACCAGGCTGAGAGGTGCGAAGTGTTAAGTAGATAAATTCATTCTTTTTTTCCTCTCTGGAGTGAGTTTATGAGGAAGAGTTGATTGCGTTTTCTTTTTAAAGGCAGACAACTCAAAGAGCAAGCCAGTACTGTGGGCATTATGTTTTTCCCTAAATCTCCTGATTTTAGGAAAATAATTACATCTAAGAGAGAAGTGTTGTGATTCAGTTAAAAATTAAAATGAGCTCTCAACCTCAGGGACTGTATTTGTGGATCCCACCTGGGGTGTATATTGAGCTAAAAAACCCTTAGGGTCGTGCTTTCTTTCCGAGCAGGAATGTGGCAGTGTCCGTGTGATGAAAGTGAAGCGTGCAGTTGACTGTCCTGTGTGGACAAGCCTGAGTGGTTATGGCTCTGAGGGACTGAGATTTTGAGCTTTAGGGTGATTAAAAGCAAATCCCGGAGAGCACACGCATGGTAAAAGTGTTGTTAATGGCGTACTGAGGTTGTGTTTCCATCCTGACTGTGAGGGTCAGGCTGCTCGTGAGAGGAGTCACTGCGGGTACAGACAGCTGGTCTGGTGAGGAAGGCGTCACAGGTTTTAAACAGAGGCGGTTTTACTGGGCCCTGCTGTACTACTGGGGTTCAGGAGGCTCAGATCCAGCCAGAAGTTTAAATAAATTACCTGCTGCTGACAGAAATTAGTGCTTCACCAGTTCTTTGCCTCAGTTAAGTTTCCTTGTTATAGCTTGCTTGAATGAGAAAATTATTGTTGAACAACAACATTCTATTTCCTCGCAGACTTATATATGCCTGTAACTGTGTATGGGTGTAGATATGCATATACAGCCTCTCAGGTAGCTGTACATTTTGCTTTATGTTGAGCAAGGTTCTCAGGCACTCCTTGCACATCCAGAATTACTGTTCATAAACGATAAATTTGAGCTTCCACAGCATCCTAAAATAATTAAGCTGTAGAAATCCTTGCTGCAGGATGATACAGATGCTAGAGGTTTGTCCAGGTGTAAGAGGTTACTTGAGAAATCCATGATTGAAGAATCTGTCAGAAGTTATTGGATATTTAAGTGCTGCCCCTGGTTGAGAAGGTTCCTGCATCGTGGGTGGTCAGAGGTTGGGGGATATTCTGGAGCTACGTTATTATCACGTGGCTTTGTCATGGTCACGTAGTCCTCTAGGAGGTAAGTCTTGGACCTGTCCCAATGACAGCTTGTCTTAGGGCCTGCAGAGGGTGATCCGACCTGAATGCGCAAGGGGAAGAGTGGTGTAGACCTTGGAAGTCTCTGCATTACCTTGCCTTATGTTTTTGTAAGCCTGTATCCAGGAAGGGCTTCCAGGGTGCAGGGATCTTGTGCTGCCTCTACAGTCTGTGCGTATGGGGTGGTGAAATAATGGATTTATTAGCTAGGAGAAGAATGAGAAGGGCTGGTGTGGCAGGGTGAGTGAGGATGCCTGCAGCAGGGCAACCTGAATCTCCTGAGTTTTTTCTTTTTTTTTTTTTTAATAACATTCGAAACACCGCAGACAAAAGTCATGGTTGAAGCAGCGTCTTGGGAGAGCAGTGCAGACACTGCAGCACTGTACTGCCACACACGTGGCTTCTGGGTGAAGCAGAGCTGTTTGTGTCTGTTATTTCATCATTGTTGACATACTAATTATGCTGGTTAGAATCGCTAGTACTGAAGCGTGTTTTCCATTTATTTATTTTTCCCATATGGAGGGAATGGGGAAATGAGGTCAACAGCTCTGTCTGCCTTTCTATCTCACTTATTCACAGCTATATTAGCGTCCAGTTAGTCTGAGCATCTCTCGGACGTAAAGAAACCAGCTGCTTCTGGCGTGGCAGCTCTGGCCAAAGGTAAATAATTGGAGAATTAATTTCCAATGGTTGATAAGTTGCGGTTTTCCACCAGGTTCTGTGGCAAAGAATTTCTTCACAAAATCAAAGCTGCCCATCCCAGAGCTTTCTCACATCTGGTAAGTACTGTAATAATGTTGGGGATGTCTATCCTGTTTTTTTTCCTAAAAGACGCTTAATTCAAGAGTTCTTGTTAAATTTTGAAAAGCGTCTTCAATTACAATTATTGCTCTTATCTCCAGAATCACTTTCAGGCCCAAGCAGCAGGGTGCTCATTGATCTTCCTGACACGCTTGTTTTCTGCAGAGATGTTCGCCTACTCGGCAGGACTGGGAAGGTTTGAACAGCGATAAAACTGAGAGCTGTTCTTAAGTATATTGTAAGCAGCATCGTTAGCTCAACGAACTGACATTTTTCATGAAACGACGCCGAGGAGAGGCACCTCTGGAATGTTTTAGATGTGTTGTTGGTTTTGTGTTTCTGGCTGTGTTCTGTTAGAGGGGGCCTAATTAATGCCTAATTTTTAGTAACTAGAACTACATAATTCATCAGTGCTTTTCTAATGAACCAACACGCTTACTTTTAATGAGCTTATTTAGAAACAACTGCGGATGGAACTGTACATGATAAAACTTGACAAGGATTCTATTATATTTTCATAAACAACATGGTGCTTTGTAATTCAGTGTCATCCTCGCATCTCAGAGAGGAAGAACAAACAGTTTTAAATGTTGATCAGAAATGCTGATAGAGGTTTTACTTTTATATGTGCTTTTATGAAGAGAGATGAGAAGAAAAGCTTGCAAAAGCTTAAACATCTGTCAGGGTCAAAGAATATGTCTGGAATCTTTTCAAAGCAGATTGTCAGTTGTGAAAATAAAAAAAAAAACCCAACTGAAGAAACATAGTGTTGGGGGAAGTAAATATTGGAAATTAAATTTAAGATTACTTAAGAAGAATGGATTAACCCAGTATGTTAACAAAACACATTTTGTTTCTGTTGCTGGCACAAGTTGTTCTCTGTGCAAAATTTAAAGAAACTTATTCCTTTCTAGTAGTTAATTATAATTTTGCCATGATGTGATTTATCAGGTTGTGTTGCTGTGTTAAACACATGGGATGTTTCAGTCTTTGTCACTGCAACCTCAACAGCTTGAAAAATGCTCCTTACTTTCAAAGAGTAGGAAGTTATATGTTTATTTGTTTTAGTCCATGTGCTCATGATGAAGTATTACTCAGTTCTTCTACAGAGGTAATTTATAAAATTCTTGAACTTCTGAAGTCCGGTTCTAGTGTTTGAGAAGCGTCCTAGAATGAAAGAGAGAACTGCTTTAGTGAGAACAATTACATTTCAACTTGTCAAGAGCATTAATTTAGCTCTTTTCTTGAGACTAGTCAATAGTGCTAAGTAACCATTGCTGAAGCCCATTTTTAACTTTTTCTGCTTGAACTGGTTTAAGATCCTGCATGGATTGGCCAAAAAGTGCTTCCAACCATTAGGTAGCTAATTTCACCCTTGGAAGTGCAGGATATGTATTTCATGGTATAATATATGCATGCCATCATATTGTATGGTAAGTTGGGATCAAGTGCAAAGGACAGAGATGCTTGTCTTGCATTAAAACATCCCTCCTCAGAGTTGCATTTCAGTCTACCCGTGGTTGCACACACATGTTTCCCTGACGTAACGGCTTGGAAAACGTGTGCCTGTCATACCCCGCAGGGAGCTGAGCGACGTGGATTGCGATGGGGCACTGACACTCCCGGAGTTTTGTGCCGCTTTCCACCTCGTGGTTGCGAGGAAGAATGGTTACCAGCTGCCGGAGACGCTGCCGGAGACGCTGCAGCCTGACTACCTTCAAGCAGGTAATAATGTCCCGGCGGTAGGTCGGGTTCCCGTAGCCATCTCGGAAACCCAGCGTGTGGGTAAGACGGGTTTCATTTCCCATCCTGCAGGTAGGACACGGGGTTCTACGCCGCGTAATGGCTCTCTGGTTGCTTTTTAACGCGCGCGTTTTTAATTGTGCTTGCGAGGCCATTGCTGAAGAAGGAATGTATAAAAGCGATGCAAAATGTAGAGGTTATGTGCCCCTCAGTGTCTGCCTCTCTGCTCCATTGTGCTTCAGGTGTCATTACAGCTAAAGTGGCAGGTGATTATCTGTAGCAAAGATAATCTGAAAGAATTTATATGGTTTTTAACTCTTTGGATGATTTTCCCTCTTGAAGATGGGATGAAAATGATACTGGACTGCTTTAGAACTTATTATGCTAATATATTTCATTAGATGCGGTTACCGATTGCATCAAAGGTTGATTTTTTTTGTAATTCATTTTATGTAATCCACAGATTCTTCCATAAGTAATTTGCAGTAATGACAGGGGGATTACAACAGTTTGTGTAGCACAAGGGTAAATTAATCCAAAATATAACATACCTCACTAACAACGTGCAGTGAGAGACCTGCCCTTTCATTTGTTCTCTTCAGTTATGTCTCTTTTAATTATAAATGAACATTGAAATATATACTGTTCCATCTGAAAAATGTGCATGACTTTCTAGGGCAAGGAGGATTAATCACAGATGATAATTACAGTGCTAAGGGATAATATTTAAGACCTAATAAAATCTCCATTAAATTTGATGACACTGAATGTATTAAAAGACAGGAAAAGAGCAAATCAAGCTGTAGTTAGGAAAATGAAATGTTCACCCTGTATCAGATTTGTGAAGTATTTTCTGGTGGAGTCATGTTTATTATAATCCGCTATCTTCATATCCAAGGGGAGAAGCTCCGGTAAAACGTGCACTTCCAAGTCTTCATCACTCCTAGTCTTTCTAATTACATTCCCTTGTCATAATTACAACTACCCTTTTCCCTTCAGGACTACCAGTTTGTTCACTACTCTCATGCCTGTTCTCGCCATAAATGAGCTTGTAAGCTCCTCCATGCAGGTTCTTGTTGGCTTGTCTTCACATTAAGCCTTTTTGGGTAAAACTGCAATGGAAATGGCTCTCTCTACTAGTAAGGAATCATTATGTCAATGGGAGGAAGAACATGCTAAGCTCTGATTGTTCCTTGGGAATCCTCTTTTTCCAAACTTTGTCCCTTTCAGCACAGGGATCTACCATTTTCTTAGATGATTATTGTTTCATGTGTTGCACACAACCGAGCGTTTTAAGCTGATCTATGTGGAAGAGGAGAAAGGACTAATTGTTTGTTGTGGACCTTCTAACTACCTCAGCTAATATGCTAATTCTGGTTAGCTTGAGGGTCTGAAAATGTCTTGCGCTCATTCTGCTCCCTGGTCAGGATTCAGAAATCTGTCTTTTCAAAGACTTGTGTTTATAAAAAGCAGAACATTTCAACACGCTGCAATACCGTGAATCACAAGAAAGCATAGAGCCCTGGTTGTATCAACTTCTGAAATGAAAGCCTTGATAAGTAAGCAAGTGCCTCATACACTTACCTAAAATGTCTAAAAAAATTTCTGAGAGAGGGTTTTTGTTTTCATGATTTGATTTCTGTGAAACTTAGATTTTTAATTTTTTTTGGCTTATTAGGAACCTGATGAAGATCACTGGAAACTCATTTTCATTAGCTTATTGTATTAGTTTCGGAATGAGGCAGAATTTGGTTCAAGTGAAATATTTGTGTCTGATAAGAGCGTTAAAACTTCAAATAAAGTGGGTGGGAGAGGAAGACAAATTAATCTCGCTAGTTTTATGGCTTGTTCCATAAACAACCGCAGGGCCAAATACTATTTTGGCATAGCCCCATTGCCAATTTGACCCTCCACCTTCTTTTCTGAAAGTTTTTATTACAACAAATTTACAAAATGCATAAAAGGCCTGTATGTAACCCACTGTATTGTAAATTAAGACAGATTTGCAAGAGCTTAATTTATTCAGATAAACTGGATGCTAGCCAGAAACTAGAAATTTGGCCTGAGAACTGGTTATTCTGCCTTTCAATACATTGATCTTAAAGAAAAACTGTTTTCCAGCTGTTACAACAGATTTATCTCAGGGGAGCTACCAGCTGAAGGATCTCAGCTTGTGGAGTAGAAATGACGTTCCTGTGAATATTGTTCCGAGAAGTTAGAGTTGATTTTTTTTTTTCCTTTTTTTTTCCTTGCTCTCGATGCTATTTAGTTAAAGAATATCAAAGGTGGTACTGCAGTAACTACTGTGTTTGACATCTTTGCTTTTTGCTAGCCTTCAATTTTAGTGCATAATGTGGATTCTGCTGTACTTTTCAATATTCAAAATGTCAAAATTTAGAGTTGAAGGTTTGGTAAGTACCTTTAACATTCCTAAGCCAGCAAGGTGTAAACTATAAGGCCAACTAATTTGATACCAGACTGTGAGGAGGAAAAATACAAACAGACAGTTGTTGTTTGGCAGTTAACGTTTACTGCGAATCACTTCTCCCAAATTTCACAGTTATTTCTACAACAGAACTTATACATGCTATCCCTTACAGGACAGTGAATTATTCAAAATAGAAAGATTTTCTTCATGGTTTTTGTCATCCCCGTGGCTTATAGATCAGTTCTGATAAGTAGAAACGAACGGCAAAATGATGCTGGAACAGATTTTTAAGAAGTGTGTATTAACCAAAGGCTTGGTATGTCTCTTTTTTTTTTTTTTTTCTTTCTTCTTTTTTCTTTTTTTCTTCCCCCTGCAGCTTCTCTGAAGCCCGTGCGTGACTGCGCACTGTTTGATTCTTATTCTGAGTTGTTGCCAGGCAGTCAGCAGGCTCGGGACTTCAGTCGGACGGAGGTAAGAAGGGGTAGGCAGGGTAGTTACCTTGCCGGGCGCAGAGGGAAGAGCCCAGCTTCTCAGTGGCTGCGGTGCGCCAAGCAGCAGGACTTGCGAGTCTTTGAGAGGACTTTAGGAGTCTCTGAGTTGACCATTAAGCCATCTCAGCCCCCTCTCTCAGCGATTCGTTCGGTGTGGAAAGGGCTGACAGGCTTTTGAAAAGATATTCCCATAAAACGGAGTTCATGGTAGTCACGGAGGGTCTCCAGCCTGGCGCGATGTTGGAGTCTGTGCGCCGAAATGCACTTTACCTGTTCGTGTCCCCTCCTGCGTTGGGAGCCAGCCATGAGGGGCAGAGCCCACGCTGCAGGAGGGGCACAAGGACGGTGCTCAGGGGAAATATCTCCTGAATCTGAATTGGTCAAAAATGTCAGGTTTCGGGTGCAGACCTTGTTCCCATCAGGCACTCCTGACCACCTGGCTCTTGAGTGTTTCTTCCATTTACAGTGCTCCATTCCCACACTCACTCCCCCAGTTTTGACAATGAGAAGAGAAATGTGTTGGCTTGTCCCGATTGCTTCTACTTTGCTTCTTTGGAGACTGAAACTATCCCAGACGTGGTACAGTATGGTCAGGCATAGTTCCGCTGTAGGTGATTCAGTCTCTGTTTTAATATCCAGCCCTTACATAGTCTAAGGATCTATGTAAAGGTCTAGGATCTAACATCTAAGGGTCTAGGTAGCAATTGTAAGGAGCCGGGAGAGTGTTTTGAGGGAAGAATGGAGATCTGTTGTAGCAATATCCCATCAGGCACCAGCCTTGTGATGGAAGGCTGTTGCAAGCAAAACTAAATTAAGGAGAAGTGTTTATCACTGAGGTAAAAGAATGAAACTTTAAAGACCCTGTAAAGCTGAACTAACCATGACCACTGAGTTGTGCCTGGATATTGCAACTCTTGAGTATGTACGCTGTGGGATTTAAGGGTTTAGTATTTAAGATAGTGAATCAAATGGCAGACTGACTGCAAGACTGGGCCCTTCTGACACTGCTTCCAAGTTAAAAAGTAATGGTATGTCATGCCAGCTCAGCAAGGCTGTGCTCCAGTTATTTTTTTGCCCTGTACCTTGCTCTGGGGAGGTCCTGGGTCAGAACCCAGCTGTTCCCTCCACAAATGGCACCCCCAAGCAGACTCTCCTAAGCTGCTACAGGGCGCAATGTTCACTTTGGGCAGTGCTGCAACCAACGCTTTGGGCATTCAGTTTATCTCCTGGAACTGTTAGAAAATCATAGAATCATAGAATGGTTCGGGTTGGAAGGGACCTAAAAGATCATCTAGTTCCAACCCCCCTGCCATGGGCAGGGACACCTCCCACTAGACCAGGCTGCTCAAAGCCCCATCCAGCCTGGCCTTGAACACTTCCAGGGATGGGGCATCCACAACTTCCCTGGGCAGCCTGTTCCAGTGCCTCACCACCCTCACAGGAAAGAATTTCTTCCTAATATCCAATCTAAATCTCCCCTCCTTCAGTTTGAAACCGTTACCCCTTGTCCTGTCATTACACTCCCTGATGAATAGTCCCTCCCCACCTTTCCTATGGGCCCTCTTTAAGTACTGGAAGGCCGCTATAAGGTCTCCCCTGGAGCCTTCTCTTCTCCAGGCTGAACAACCCCAACTCTCTCAGCCTGTCTTCATAGGAGAGGTGCTCCAGCCCTCTGATCATCTTTGTGTCCCTCCGCTGGACCCGTTCCAACAGGTCCGTGTCCTTCTTGTGCTGAGGAAAATAGCTGTGTTCTCCCCAGTGCTCTCCCTGGGTGGTGTTGCTCTTTGTACAGCAGCTTGGCCAAAGCACAGCAGCCATACTGGGTGGTGAAAGCAGCGCTGGTGTTCTGGCAGCGCGGCTGATGGTGCGTTGGCAGCATAGGCAGGTCCTTCACCATGGCGCAGCAGCCTGGTCCCTTGTGTATGGCCTTATTTTGGGAGGGTGGTTCGCAGGGGGCTGCGATTTTGTGCCACAGGCCACGCTGTGCTGGCACATCTTCACCATGCCGTCCGTGTGGCAAAGCTCAGCAGCCCCTTGGGAGTGTGCCTTGTTAGCATACATGCGCATTGCTTTGCAATTTAAATGAGCATAAGAGGCAAAATTCAAGGCGATTTGCGTTGAAAACTCGTTGGCTGATGTCAGCATGTGTATGTACATATATATGTAGCTCCATTTCCAGACTGCATTAATAGTCAGCTGAATATTTGAGTTAACTCACTGCATCAGCTCAAGATACTAGTTTTTAGAGAGAATTATATGTCTTCTGCTGAAAAACTGCCACATCCCCGTTGGGATGTTTTTTGTCAGTAGGTAAGACCCCTGAGTGTCAGCTTCTCTGTTTCACTTACGTTTTCATGTGCATATACAAATACACATGCATACATAAAAAAAGATAGATATATAACATATTTTTAATATAATTTAATTATAAATACATACATAATTATGTATGTTTTATACGCATAACTAAGAAGCTTCAGTTTATGTAACTTCTTGACTTCGGGATCTGCTTCAGTATCTCTGTGGCCTAGGGAGCCCTTGTTTTTGTTAGGATACTGGCTTCGCAAATCATTACCCAGGTATGCAAAGCGGTCTTTGGTTATTGCAGAGCTGTGAGGAAGTTTGCTCTTTAGTAGCGCAGGCTTTGGGACTGTGAGATTAGAACTTTGCTTTCTATATTTCAGAAAGCTCAGAAATCTTGCTTTCAGAGTAAGTTTCTTAGAAAGAAAATGTCATTTCAGTAACTTAACCAATACAATTTTATAATCTTATTAAATGTCTGGTTTTTAGGCGTTTCTTGTTTATGGGCCTTGAATGTATGTGCAGAGTAAGGGTAAATTTAGGAGGAGACGATTTCCTAAGCAATTACATCGTATGGGGTTTTTTTTTACTTTTTAGATTTTTCTGCCACAGTGGAGATGATAATAGTAGGAATATTATAGCAATATTTAAATAGCTGTAGAGGCTATACAGCACAGAATGTAAAAAAGGCCCAAACAAGCAACAAGTCCCTCATTTTATGTTTAATTTTCAGCAGTTAAGCTTTCAAGCCTCTTCTGCCTTGTCTCTGCACTCTCCTCCTCTCACCATAACTGCCAATAACTTCAGATTACTGTGTTGCCTTTGTAGTCAGATAATGCTCTTGGGGGAACAGCTGGGTCTTCTGCTCCATTCCTAGGTTCTTGCAAGGTGGCAGGATGTTCTGCAAAATCAGGTTTTTTTAAGGCTAGGTTGAAAATGAAGAAGAATCTGTAGCACGACTGCCTGCTGGGTGAGCGCAGATAGTGTTACCCCACTGTGTCACAATGGTTTTCCTCCATTTCTTCACTGTCTGGGTCCTAGACATGCTGGGCAAAGCTCTCAATTAGTTTCTTTCAGGGCCCTGTTATTTTGGTCCTGTGTTATCCAAGATTAATGGACTATAAAATCTCTTCTTAAAACTGATTTGAGAATGATTTGACTTGATTTTGTTCAACTGATGTTTTCATGTTCAGAATTAATGCACTGAATAAGTATCTTTGGAAAGTCAGTAATTCATCTCCCGTTCATCTCCCTCTGTGCGAAATGCAGTAAGTCACTGTTGCAATTTAATCTGTAGCTTGGCTACTTGAGGAAATACAGTTTAGATACATGATCAGTACGTTAAAAATATTATATTATCAATGCAATCAGTTATGCGTTATCTCCACGTCTTTGTCTCTTCCCACCAATCATCCATTCAGGCTGTTTAGTTTAATTTCAGAAGACCATTTTTACTGTGACTGCTGAGCTACAGTACTGCAATACAATGGAAACAGTTCTTGAACGCATCCATAAAGAAAATAATGGCAGGGGACAGGTCACCTGAATGCTAGGATTTGTTAAACTTACAAAACACACAGAGACCGCTAATGTTATGCTCAGGAATGACAAGGGTGGCTGCTTTTTATTAACCGAGGAGGTTTTGGCTTCCCATATTTTTTTCTCAAGCTTTTGTCTCCCACTCTGGTTCTGGTCTGTCTTTTCCTTTTTTTAATTTATTTTTTATTTCCATTCCTCTGGCTCTTTTCCACAAGCTTTCTCGCTGCCAAAAGCTTAAAGATAAGATGCAAGATTTCGCACTATATACATAAAATGACTGGCTGGGGCTGCTGTAAACTCCCTCAGAAACGTCATGCTCGCAGTTCATTGAGAGTCATTCCATAGATTCAAGCGTGCGCTGAATTAGGCCTGTAGTCCGATGCTCTTTAGAGTGTGAGATGAAGTGTTTTGTTCAAACATTTTCAGAAGTCCTCAAGCCATATTTTTGCTATGTTGCTTCCCCAGAAGCATTAGGGAATCTCATGTGCAACTTTATGACATAGATCTCATTGCCCTTTACTCTCAATTACTCTTGAATTACTGACTAGAGTTGAATTACTGAGTTGAAAAATCCTTGAATTACGGACTTGAGTTTTTGTTTGTGGTTTTTTTTTTTTTATGTCATCAAAATCTGTGTTTCTGAATTTTATTTTATTTTTTTAGGCCAAATGCTCACTGAGAAAAAAACTAGCATCATTTGACATTTAAGGAAGCATGGGGACAAATTTCTGACATTTGCTTTATTGTTGTTTTGGCTGCAGAGTAGAATTTGTTCCTGGTTCCTTCTTGTGAGCTGCGCAGCAGAAGTTAGAAGAACAAGAAATGCCTGTATTATAAGTTGCTACTGAAATAAAAAAAGTTAAGGAATAAGACTGGGGAGCAATTCCCTGTTTTCCCATCAGAGGGCTGAATGGGCCTGCAGCAGACACGCTGATGAAATTTGGTTTTCCCATCTCAATGACTGCCTTTTGAAAGAAAAGAGTAGTCCAAGGATCACCCACCTCAGCCGTAAGACTTCAGATGCAGAACTACTGGGCCCTGCAGTACGGCTTGAGTTTTGGCTGGAGAGGTTGTTCTGATGGAGACGGACTCTTGTGAAGGGGCTGGAGAGGGTTTCCTCAACCCTCACACAGGTGTTACACCCCAAAAGAAAAGAAAACACAGAACGACATTGCTCTGCTGCAAGAAGTCCCTCCTTACATATAGTCCTTAGTTCCTTGTGAGTCACTGTTGAAGGGCTTCTCAAACTAGTTTCGGGTGTGGAACTGCTGTACCTTGAAAAGCAGAGTTACAGTTGTCTTTTCGAAGGTCCTCTATGCTTCTTTATTTTGCAGAGCAAATCACGGTTGTTCTGGGGAGGTTTAGACTGGATATTAGGAAAAATTTTTACACTGAAAGGGTTAGCACTGGAACAGGCTGCCTAGGGAAGTGGTTGAGGCACCATCCCTGGAGGTATTTAAAAGACATGGTACTTAGAGGTATGGTTTAGTGATGGTTTTTATCAGAGTTAGGTTGATGGTTGGACTAGATGATCTCAAAGGTCCCTTCCAACCTGAGCCATTCTATCATTCTATGGTGCAAGAGAGAATATCACCTCTATTTGTGTTGGTCTGTAGTCTTAAATATTTGACTGTGGAAATGTGGGTGCTATGCCAATCAGTATAATAAATACATCTTCTTTCTTTTAGAAGGCATCAGCTGAAGAGGTACCTGATAACTCTGCCCTGTTACAAGATGCAAAGAAAGAGGATAAACAAGGTATTCAAATAAGTCACTCCCCCCTCCCCGTTATGGGTTAAGTTCTGTGTGTTAGTAGTAATTCCATATTTTTGCTGACAGAAGCAATGGTATTTTTAATTTCTAAGCTGGCTACATGTTGCTATGGATTTAAAAGCAAGACGTTGCTTTTGTTGAAGCTGAGATGAAGGCAAATAATGGATGTGTTTGCTTCAAAGTTAGTTCTATCATATGTGAATGGTATGAAATGCACCTTCTAAAATATGTCTAGCCCTAAGGCAATTAATGTTACACTTCTTATTTCAACAAAGTTGTAATTGTTATTAGGAATTTTGTAAGAGTAAAGACTACGTTGTGCCAAATTTTGGATTTCCCCTTTTGCAGGAAATTAGCAACACTTCAAAATTAGTTTTTATTCCTATTAAAAAAAAAAGTCCCTATGTTTTCTTGCAAAACAAAAGTTTTGGACAAACAGGATTGAAAATACTGGATTCATTTATTTCACTTGAAATCCGTCAGCAGCAAGCCGTCTGAAACTGAAGTGATTTTTTTCTTTTTCCGCTCAGCAGCTACTGGGGCTTCCAGAATGGGCACTGGCTCATCACACGGTCATTCTCTGTTACATGCCCTTTCCCTGACCTTTCAGGTGCTCGCTTGCTGTCCCTGACCCTCAGCTGTGAAAACAAAACGGTTGGGGGTGTTTTGTTGCCTGATTGTCAGAGTTGTGAGTTGGGCATTAATTAAAAAAAAAAAAAAGATGTATCTTGACTTCGCAGCTGTCCACATGCTGGGGCTGCATCGGAGCTGTGGGACCAGGTAGTCCACGTTCCTGAACCCCCTTCCACACTCCGCTGTGACTGAGTTTGGCAGATTCCCAGCGTCCCTGGTTCAAAGATAAGTTTTCAGATTTGATGGGTGTTTGTAAAACATTTTGACAAGTGAGCGTAATCCAAGAAATTCACATTTTGTTGACAAGGCTTGTTTTGTTGTAAAATTCGTAATGGGCAAGAGCAGGACTTGAACCTTGAAGGTTATTGCTTTCGTTTGTCTAGGGCAGATTTACTTCTTACTTGGGGAATCTTTTTTTCTTCCCTGTGTAGGTGAAAAACTTGTGCTTTGCTCTTGGTAGCTGAAATGTTAAATCAGATGGCAAGCTGCTTTGATACATGCAGTCCTTCAGGGCTGAAGATTTGCTGTATTTATGACACAGATTCCTACCTTTTCGGCCAAAGAACATATGCTCTTCTTCTACCATTTATTGCTGTTCTGACAAATGAAAGAGCCGATTGCTCTCCTGACTGAGGAGATCTCCCAGAAGTCAAGAACCTGTAGTTCAGGACTGTAGAAGCAAATTTTCCTGCATTTTCAAAACAATGCAAGTAAATTGGCTCCATTCTGTCAGGTTATAATATAATTAAATGCGGAAGATAATGTAAATAGAACTGGATCACGAGAACCAGACTTTTCCCACATGTTTTGTTTGATAAAGACAGATGGAGATGGGAGACTTCATTCCAAGTTGTCATTTATAATACTGTGTATTACAGTACATTAAAATACACTACAATGCATTAAGAATGCCTTAAGAAAGTCATTAATAAAGGATGTGTAGGCATCAGTGGAAGGGGAATAAGCACAAAGATTGGGATTTCCTAAATTTTAACCCTGGCTGTGTTGGTGCTGTATGGCATTCCCCGAGGCAGGCCGGTGAGGGTGCAGTGGTCAGAAGTGGCCAGTCTCTTGAGCATCGTGGCTTTCCAGGTTTGTAATTTGGCGACAGATGAGTCCTGGCTGTGCCAGGGGTCACCAGCTGCTGTCTCTGTGAAAGTGTCTCATCTCTGAGACAGAAGTCCTTAGATTTAGACACCAGTTCCCCCCGAGTTCTCAAAATTTGGGATTATTTGGCAATTTGGGCACAGGCCTTTCTGTTCATCACTCTTGTGCTCTTAAAAATCTTTACTTTTTTGAGTGCTTGCGTGTTCTGAGGGTATTTGTCTACTTCTGTTTTCTTTTTGAGTACGCTTAGCATTATTAGACGTTCTAACTAATACCAGTTTAGATGCTGCTTTCTCAGAGCTGGTACCTGTAGATTTTACCTGCACATACTTAAAGTAACTTTCATTGGTTTTTTTGTTGTTGTTTTTTTTTTATTAAGCTATTAAAGTAAGCACTCCTCTCAAAACGATACCAAAGGAATTTCAGCACTTGACTGTGAACACAGGTAAGAAGAAAAGAAGTGGCGTGTTACTCCCATTAGAATTTCGATCAAATATTTTTATATCACAGTAAGCCTATATTATTGTAATTTGATTAATTTTTTTAAGATCCTTTTGCTCTCCTACTGTTTTACTACTGAAACTAGCTTCTGCCTCATAATGACTACTACTTGCAAAACTAATTAGTACTTCAGGTTGTCAAAAGCTGTTTTTTTTTTATTTCTTTCCCTTGTTGTTAGTGGATGTGCATTCTCCATGTGTGGGAAATGTTTTTAAAGTAGCATTTTGTAAGGAGTCTGAATTTTGGGTTCAAACGAGGTGCCAGAGCATGAATATTGTACCTCTTGATAAAAGCTGCTTTTAAATATGGAATAAGGATTCAGTAACTATTCTGAAATGGTCTGTTTCTTGGTAAAAACTGAGCTTTCATATTTTCTGTCAAGGAGTTTAAGGGTCAGTAGGCTTTTGGAAACGCAGAGCTTGTGGCACTTATAGCACTGATGCAAGCTTTTGATTTGGGGGACATTTCTTTGTTGTTCCTGTCATACTGGAAAATGTTATTTCTGAAACGGCGTATGTTAAAATTGCTTAAATGCTCCTGAAACTTCCCATGTGCTCAGTTCAGTTCATCAGACCTCCCTTGCCTTCCACTTTGTTAGTCCCTTTCCTAGAGTGGTAGGAGTGTTTGCAAGCCCTCCCTGGTCCCAGTCAAGCTCAAATCTGGACTTGCTTTCATTTCCTTTTGCATAAATGTTTTTACTCACGAAGATATCCTTGATTAAGAAAACTGATCCTACATGTCTGTCACAGCAGTTTTGTCTTATAGCTCGATTTATTCATAGCTGCTCAACAGCTGCATGCCTCATTTCCCAACCTTTTTTTTTTTTTTTTCTTCTCCTGGCTTCTTCCCAAACACTTGGCAGCTGCCAGATTTCCTATCTTCAGCTCCCATTCTCCAAAGATTGCTGCTTCTCCTTCTCACACACACACAGACACTCTTGCACTTCCCTCTCCGGCGGAGAGGAGGGTGGTCGCGAGACTTTCAGTTCTGTTGTCTTCCCCGCCATTTCGCCCAGGAGCGCCCCAGGGCAGTTTTATTTTCATTTCAGCACTTCCATCTTCGGTACGCTTGGGAAAACTGTCACCTGCACATCTCCTGCGCTGCTGGCCTCTTTCTCCCATGTCCTTCCATCTCCAAGTCAGGGAGGTCTTCGGGATGCTGCTGTGCTCCTCCCTCCAGCAGCGTTGCTGTCTTTGTACGCCAGGGGAGACGGTGGCAGAGTTTCACCCCATTGTCATGACTCCTGTCACCGCAGGGGTTTCACCCTCACTGTCCTGCACATTGAGGGTTTGAGCCAGCACGTTCTCGGGTTGCACGATACGATCGATGTTCGAAGTAAAAATGTTTATCTATGCAGCAGGATAGATATAGCCCAGTAGATTGAGCGGTTATTTCGGAATTGGTCATCATTCCTGAAAGGTCATTGTAATCATTAACCTTCGGGATGAAAAGTCTGTTGGGATGAAGCGGGAGGAATTTTACATCCTTCTTCGGTTATCCATCTGGGCTGTTTAGGGAAATTCAGGAGAGATGATACTGCCGTGGTTCATTATGGGAAAGTTTTCTTTGCCATCAGGAGGACTAGAAATTTGAAGTCAGTAAAAGTTTATATGCTCAGCATCTCTGAATATCTGGACAGTTTTTTTAGTCTTCTAAGTGCAAGATCACTGTTGGCCTTAGACATTTAGAGGATTAAGGGCCAAATTTGTGAGCATTTAAATTGTGCGTTTCTGCCTAGGCCACCAGTAAGAGGTAACAGATGAGTCAGTGTGGGTGATTTAAACTAGGGGGGAATTCTTTGGTTTTTCCTTAGCAGTGTAGCATACTTGCACCTTTTATGGTACAGTTTTCTACCTGATAGTCAGCCTGTAAAGCAAGGAGACACCAGCTGAGTATAAGCCATCAGGCAACAGCCAAAAGTTACTGAGCCTGCATCCTTAGGAACGTTTAAATGAAATTGTATTGGCGAGGGGGGTGGGAGCAGTTAAGCACCTGAAACAGGAACCTTCATGTTCTTCTGTGATGTGAATGAATAAATGAGAGTTCATCATCATATATGATTTTGATTAGTGCAGACCAAGCTGTTCAGTTCATCAGGCTCTCCTACTCCAGGAATTGTACAAACTTGAAATAATAAATGTAATTAATTTACTCAACAACTTTCAATTTTATATGAGTTTCATGTAGGTTAGGCTTATGTATCCATAGCAATAGAAATACGGAAAATTTATGAACTGGATAAATAGTTTTCTGTCGTCTTGCATGATAATGTGTGGGGGGTGTGTGTATAAACCTGAATCTCAAACACAAAGTACACACAGACTGAGCGTACCGAAATAACTGCACATTTTGTGGAAATCCTGTCACGATTACTTGTATGTCCTAATAACAAGCTACCTGCTTTATAATATTTTTTATATTATACCTATTTTGAAAGGTAAAGCTAAGCCTGGGTATTGTGTAATTGTAGCCTTGAATTTACTGTTTTTTCAAAAGCTTAAAAGAAAATCCTTGGCAATAGTTTTCTATTGCTTTCATGTTTTATTAGTAGTCATTTCGGGATTCTCTCTTCCTTGTGTGCTTTCCTGTTTACCTCAACAAGATGTCCTCGGAGAGTTTGAATGACAGTTTTACCTGTATGTTTTTAGAAGAAAGACTTTCTAAAAGAAGTTTGTGAACAGAATTACGGTCTTCATAAGAGAAGAAAAATTTGAAGGTTCTTAAGCATGGCTTAGCTTGGAAAGGATTTATACTTCCTATTTCTAAGTGGCACGTATTTAATAATTGTGCATGTAATTTAATGATCGTCAATTTCAGCATTGGAAAAATTGGGTCATATGGCTGTAGGGAAGCAGTTTCTAAAGTTGTATTCTCTGGGAGTTTGACAGAGAGAGAGAGGAGGATTATCACCACTGCATATTTTAATAATAATTCTCTCTCCCTTCTGTTTGCTAGGAAAAGTTTGGTGCACAGAAATGTGGAACGACTGTGAGCCAGTTTGGTGGTGACAATAATCTACTAGAACTTGGTTTATAAGTGTTTTTTTGTGTCACTGCCAGCTACATTTGGGTTTATTCCATCCAAAGCACCAACTAGCATTGCACGACCTTTCAAGCAGTTTCCTTTATGAAGAAATAGCGTGTGGCTGTACATGTGCCATATGCTGCTGTTTGCCTTCTATAAGCCTAAAGCCTCCTATAGAGGGTGTATGCAGTAGTACAATGCAAGCCCTTATAAAGGCAGCAGTTGCCAGCTGCTACCACAGGTAGCTCCGGCTCTGTGTTCTGGAAGATCTGTCGTATTCTCAGGTAGTGCTGTAGAGTAGCTGGTGATAAACGTCTGACTTTGGAGTAGGCATATGTCTGGAGGAAGCTAGAAACTCTGAGAATTGTTGTTTTTTTTTTCCCCTCAACCTACTTGCTTCTCTTAAGTGTTGTACCTTGATTAGCAGAATGATGGGAAAAGTAGAAGGATTTGCTTTGTGCGTGCATTGGGATCCTTGATGCTGCTGCAGTACCTTGAGGATATCTCAGTGGGCTGAATTTGAAAGCAGTCACACAGATATGTTTTCGCAAAATTATCTGATGTTAGTAAGGAGAGTCACAGAAAAGTCACTAAAAGACTATGTAAACCAAGGAACAGCCTCGAGGAATTACACAGAGAAGGAAGTCAGCACTGTTGTTTTCCTATCACATAAAATCTGCATGTGGCAGGATATTTGGAATTCATCCAAATAAAAGAAACCGACTTTTACGTTGATAGAAATGTGTGTGATCAACACTTAGCCTTCACAGCTTTTTAGCTTCACAACTGTCCAAAAATCCTGTAGGACAGTATCCATGTATTAATGCTGTAAGATGGAGGAAAGAGATGGGGAATTGATACGCGAGGCATGAACTGTTCTAGAATACATCCAGAGCGTGACTCGGATGTACATGGGTTGCGCCTTTCTTGGGATTGTAAAGTCTCCATCCTTGGAAACACTCAAGAGCTGGGAAAGAACTTCCTTATGGTGAGGGTGACAGAGCACTGGAACAGGCTGCCCAGGGAGGTTGTGGAGTCCCCTTCTCTGGAGACTTTCAAGACCTGCCTGGATGCAGTCCTGAGTAATGTGCTCTAGGCAATCCTGCTTAGCAGGGGAGTTGGACTAGATGATCTCTAGAGGTGCCTTCCAACTCTGAATTTCTGTGATTCCGTCTGGAGACAGTCCTGGGCAACCAGCTCTAGGTGACCCTCCTTGAGCAGGGGGTTGGTCCAGATGATCTCAAGAGTTCCCTTCCAACCTCAACCAGTCTGTGATTCATTCTATGAAATACCTTTCCTTCCCAGCATCAAAGTAGTCTCAATGTGATGTGTTCATTTCTTTTAATGTGTAGTAGTAAGAAGATGTACATTTGTACTAATTAGTTGAAGTATTTAGGAAGGATGTAAACCTTTGTGCTTTCGGAAGCTGGGCAACTAATAGATATCTGGACTTAGGAATAAGACATTTTCTGTGGAAAGTTTATGGTATTCCTTATGTTGCTTTGTCACAGCTACATCCAGGAGCACAGGTCAGAGCTATCAGACCTATTGCTTTTCCTGTGTTCTCATAACCAAATTAAGAGGTGAAGGTCTGACTACTTGCGGGCTTTTGAATTCTTAGGACCTTCACACACTACAAAAACAAAGGGGAAGGAGAAGCGAAAATCAATCCTGATAGCTCATGTGAGATGAGCACACTCTCACATCCACAGTTGCAACATTCATTTTTAGTGAGCACTGATCCTTCAGCTAAAGGCGTTTATTTAAAATATGATGTTTTAGTGGTTGTTTTTACTTTTCTGTTTCAGCTGCTCAGGAATCTAATGCACTCAGAGCCAGACCACGATCCAGGTACCGCTTTCATTTCTGTTTCAGGAGAAGACACGCGTTCCTCTGGTGTTAGACATAAGGTGCAGGAACTGATGTTACATTTGTAATTTGTTTTTTTAATTGGTGTTGTGCTGGAAGTCCAGCTCAGATAAAAGACAGATTTTCTGGGAGAGACCTGTAAGCTATAGACCCTACATAAGTCCTGCCTAGAGCCCTGCGACCTCTGGTCGTAAGACGCTGGGACTTTTGCCTGCCTGTCCAGCCCCGCAGCCTCATCGGGGTGGTGACTTCCTCCAGCCCTGCCCCAGGGGCGTCGTGGTGGTACAGTGGGGACCACCCCATTGCAGGAGAACGTTCTCAGCAATTTTGTGCTGTTGAAACCTGCACAGGGGTTGCATATGGAGGGAGACACTGCCCGCTCCCGCAGAAGCGGCAATTGTAGCTCAGCTCTCGCATGTGGGTGAGTGAATCCTTTCGTTGGCGTGCTTGTACTTGGCTATGGCTCGTTGGTGTGTGATGGAAGGGCTTATGGACCTACCCTGTTGTGTGCTCGAAATGACACCTGCTTGAATTTGGGTGTTTCAAAGAAAAGGGAAACCTGTGCCAGAAAATATCACGTATAAATGGATTTCATGTAGGGTTTGGCTGTTCACCGTTGTGGTGTATAGCCATGTCATGTGTTCACCTTCAAACTTTTTTTTTTTTTTTTTTTGGTGCTAGTTAGAGGGCTTCATTTCTTTTTCTTAGGCAATGAGAGTATAATCAGGAGCTCCCTCCTTACAAGCTTGTCAAAGCCTGCTAATGAGACAGGATCAGCTATAAGCATGATAAATGAAGATTGAAATCCTCTGTGCTTAGGACCTACGTCCAGGAAGGCTGAACTGCCTTGTGTGCTATTTTTCTGCTGCTAGCCCAAGCTTTTTCATTTTCATACTGTTCTAAATTTTCTTGCTGTGTTACTGAATCATAAATCGCAAATAGGCAAAAGATGTGTGAAAAGTATTTTATGCGAAAATGCATAAAATAGCAAATTCTTAAACAAGTTTGAAAAAAAGGCACTTCAATGGGACTACTGCGTCACATCTGACCGTCTCACATCTGACTGTATGTCACTACTACAGTGCAGAAGCTGAGACTAAAGATTACCGAGCACATCCTTGAACACAGACCTTCTGCTGCTGTTGTCCTGCGTAGCCTGGAGGGTTCTGTAACCCCGAGGGTCTGTGTCTTCAGGCATGCTGGACCACCAGAGCCTATGATTTGAGTCTCTTACAGCTCAAAGCTCTGGAGCTTTCTAGCTTAAGCTGTTGCAGATTCTTAGCTGCTGACTCTTAACTGACTTTCAGGTGCCAGGTCTTTGCCTGCTGCAAGCAGCGATTGACCGTCACAGGGCTCTGTGTTGGTACTGCTGGGGCAGGCGTATTTTTGCCTGGTAGCTGCTATCATACTCGATCTTTTTAAAAAAAAAATATTAAAAATCTCAAACTGTTAGATTGTACAATTTCAACGCAGGTAAAATATACACCGCATAACATGGAAAGTAAAAGTGTAAAACCTTAAGATCCTGGTTCAAAGCTTTCCCATGTATTTCAGGGTGGTTGCGTTAGAACTGATATGGTAAGGCCATGGCATTCAAAACTCTACCAAGACTAAAAAAATTCAGCATCATAGAGGTTTTCGTGCCACATGTAAATTTTGAAGCAATTCTAGCTTTCAGTCCTGTATTTGTTGAAGTTTACATCAGAAACATAGGATCTGCACTGCCAAATGTCTGTCCCGCTAAAGAGCTGTTTTCTAACAACAGCCTGCTTGGCAAAAAACCGATCCATTTCCCATTAGTGAGAGTTATTTGTGTTATACTCAAATGTGGTTTTGGTCTTGTCTGTCATGCGTAATGTGTTACAGTAAGTGTAACATCTCACATTGTCAGTGCTCATTTTGAACAAAGCTCTCGGTCTCGCAGAAAAACTGGCAACTACAACAGCTGAAAAATATTGGACACTATTCAGCAACATCAAATTTCTGAGCAAATGCCCTGCATTGGGATTAATGGGTTGTGGAAGGCCCTAGAAGGATGTACTGAGACATGTATTTGACCAGTGTTGGTCACTTTGGAGCCATTCAGTTTTTCTGGATTTTGGGGAATTTGGTGACTGTTTGCTATGAAAAAAAATATTCTGATTGATAGTTAGAATATTATAAATTACTAAATGTGTACGTGCAAGAGGTAGGTTGAAACTGTACCTGTATAGACACTACCCTCGCAGTTGGGAAAGACAACAGAAACTGTAAGGGGAGGGGGGGATTTTTTACCTGAGTTTATTCAAGATAGTTGCTACGTTTATCCTGTTGACAGTTAAAGTTATGAAAGAAGGCCTGAAGCTGTGATATAAAAGGCCTTAAAAAATGCTAGCCCTGTAAGCACAACCTCTTCCTTTCCCCAGATGTGTAGGTCCCTCTTTTGCCAAGTAAATCTGGTTTGTTCTAAGGGGGAACTCGGAGTCATTAGGGCAAGGAATTTCCACCATGAACCTGAGTTCTGGTCAGTGTATTTTAGGTGCTATTCACTATAGTTGTTTAAAATTAATTGCTGAAATAAAATATTTTCTGCTTTTTCCTTCCTTAGGTCTTATTCTAGCACATCAATAGAAGATGCTATGAAAAAGGGAGAAGAGCCCCCTACTCCACCTCCAAGGCCGCAGAAATCACATTCCAGAGCTTCCTCTTTGGATCTGAACAAAATATTTCAACAAAACACACAAGGTAAAAGCTTGCTTTCTTTCCCCCTTTTGAGACCATTGAGGTTAGCTGCATACTTGGCAACTTGATCTGTTTGCACAAATGCTTGACAGTATGTGCATATGCTGGCCTTTGCTATAGACGGCAATACACTACAGGACAGAGTAAGTTGTACTTTCTTGCATTACGTCGGCACTGAGGGAAAAAAATCACTGGTGCTGTAATTAAGGTGATTATAATGTTTTCAGGCACAATAATGGGAAGCTTAACATATGGTAGTCTGTCATCACTGACTGTTTATAACTAGTCTGGCTGTTTAGACAATTCTCATCAGTAACTACAATATATTTGATTTTTATTACTGTTTATTTTTTGTAGTTCAGAAGCAGGAAGAAAACCCTTAATGTTTAAACTGGGAGAAAGTGAAATTTCTCATGTGCAAACATTTTGGATGCTAAAGTCTTCCGTATGTGTGGGGGCAATCAGAAACCATTCTTTGAGTAAAAAGAAAGGGTAATTTCATTTGACACAGGTGCGTGTTGAGGGGAGAGAAGGAAACTGTAGAATAGTAGCTGGAGTGAACGGAAAGAAAACGGCTCTCCAGCGCGTTAGTCTTTGAGCGTTCCTTTGGCCTCGCACAGCGAGAGGTGGAAAGAGGAGCTGTTTGTTCAGGGCAGCAGTCACGCGGCATCGCTGTGCTTTAGCCGCGGCCTTGAACCAGACCAGAAGCTTTATACGGAGCACACCAATCATCCGACTCAAGGACTAGGTTAAACATGGTCATGTTTGTGCTTCACAAGAAAGCCAAGGTTTGACTGTGTCAAGGAATGTTTGAACTGGGCTCTCTGATGTGGTTGTTGGAGTAGAAAAGAAAGAGTTTCACATCTTGCTATATGGGACTTTTATTTTTTTGTGTAAACACCAGACAGAATTCAAGAATTCCGCTATGTGTGCTGAACCCTGAAACTCAATAGGAGCAAACATACTCTTTTTTCTGCCTTACACAGAGAAGCAATTCCTGATCTTTGACTGTGGTTCCTGTTTAGGGTTCTGTTGCCTCAAATTTTTATTTCATTACACATCAAAATAAACCCCCAAACAGAGCCAAGTGCACATTTTCTAAGGCAGCAAATCCTCTCAGAATGCAGATAAAAAGCATAACTGGAAGGAAATAAACTTGGATTTAAGTTTCTCTTGGAACAGAAGTGAAAGGGGAATGTAAATTCTCAAAGAAGTCATTCTGTGAATGAAAAGTAACATCTTGCTTTTGAAATGGATCGTTTTGGAAGTCACCATTACTTTTGAAGTAACATAATGATTTCTTCTGGGCAACTTAACAAACTGACAGTTACAGCGAGTACAGGAAAGGATAACTTGTCCTATCAATGCTTTTTGGAGGGTTTCCCCACTGGAAATGGGGCAACTAAGTAAGGTTACGCAGTTGATTGCTTGCAAAAAAAGGAAGTGCTTTGGACATCCTAAAACTGTTCATCATATTTGGTTCAAATTTATGGCTATTAATAGTTGGAATGAAAATTGGCCTCTAGGTTGACAAAACCTGAAGTATAGTGTGCTACCAAATTGCAGGAATGCAGAAGGTCTCCCAGAGGTTCAGCTTCCTCCTCTGCTTGCAGGGTGTTGGCTTGTAATTTTTTCCTCTCTTGAATGTCCCTTGATGGGATATTTGGGATATTTGTGGTGGTCGTCTTCCTCTAATGGAGCTGTTCTATTTTGTGTCAAAAATGTAAATACTCATTGTGAAAGAATAAGGAGGAATTTGTAGCCTTGGAGGATTTAAGGAAGAACTTGCTAAACAATTTGTAGCCCACCCTGAAGAAGGGATCCAGTTCAAATAAATCTGCATCATCAGAAGGGGGGCACTAAATCACAGAATCACAGAAGGAAATCAACCCTTCCCAGCACACCCAAATACCATGATATGCATTTACCTTGCTCTGCTTTGAAGTAAAATGTTGGCATTGGAAGTCATATTTTCAGTTCTTTGCTCTATGAAGACGCATGCGCATGCTCTTGCCCGTTATTAAGTCCCAAATAGTTGTTACTCTGCAACATCCTATTGATAGTGTGATTTTATACAGCTGCTTTCTTTTCTTCCACTTCTCTTGGTTTGATTGCCTCATTTTTTTTCATCCTTTTCCCTACTGATCAGTAGAAAGTCCAGTCTCATCATTTTCACCTACCTTTTTCGTCTAGAGACAATTCTTTCTCAGGGAGTTGTCATTTTTTTGGGGACAGACTCTTCACCGAGGTGCACTTTGCATTTTCTAAAAAGATGCTTTGTAGGAGAGTGGAGAGATTGAGCATTGTCACCTTAAACCAAAGAGCCTCCCCAAAAAGAAAGAGCGTGTGTGTGTGTTTGTGTGAAGTAAATTGCACACAGTTGTATAATAACAAGCTGTATTCTTGTTTCTGCTGACAGTATAAAAATGGAGTTAGAATAGTTTCCATCTGCCATCAGAAGATACAGTTACAAATTTACAATATAGATGACGTAGTGGCAATGTACTATTTCGGTTTCTTGGCTATTGGGATAATACAGACTGGCATAAATATGGAACCCGATGTGTTTCTATCCACGAGTTACTTGATTGCTTTCTGCCCTAATGTACTCTTGACTGAATTTTTGCTTTACGTTTTCTCCCTGCCTTCCTTCCTTCCTAGGTTTTCAAAAATAGTCTCATCGTTGTAGCTGAGCCACAAAAGTTAGCTGGAATGACCACCCTGTATTGCCTAGTGTCAGTAGAGAAAATCAGACTCTAAAATCGTCCATTTTAATAGCTTTTAATATCCTATTTCATTAGAATAATCCCATTTTGGCACATTAGTTTTTGTCCTATTAGTTCTTGTTCAGAAATAATCCTGATTTTGTGAGTTTGGTGGATAATCTGCTCCCACACCTGCAAAGGAGTGCTCAGTAGTATTAAGTCTTATTTTCAGTTCTTCGTTGGTCATGTTGCTCTATAGGTGTCAATTCTTTAATCGTAAAGCCATTTGGAGCATTTTTTTTGTTCATTTTTAAAATGCAAAAAAAGAAAAATCTCTTTTCTTCATGTAAATTCAGCCAAAGACTATGGCGGATCCTTGTTGTGGGCACTGGTTTGTTGGGGGGGGTGTTCTTGTGTGTTTTTCATTTACTGCTGCTATATTATGTTTGCCACTCATGATACCCTCTCCTGGCAAGTACACACAGGTAACATTCATCCCTGTTGGCTAGCATGTTCAGCAATGCACCGGCCATGGAAAACTCTGCTTTGAAATTGTTGAATTGGGACATAACTGCACTTGAAGGAGGTGCCTTCATTCGTCCTCCATAGCTGCACTCCTCTGGGACACTGTAATTGGGATTACCCAGGAAAAACATACAAAACCAAGAGAACTTATTGAAAGGCCCCCCCTTCTTCAGATCTACCATAATGATGGAACTGCTGTAGACAGACATTTTAATAATACACACAAGAGGATTATAGCTCTAGCTATATCTCTGCGTGTGTATATGTGGATGTATTAGAAAACAAAACACACAAAACCCTTTTATTTCTGTTCATCGAGGCCATGATTTGTGATGATGCTAGTTTTGGAGGGCGCTGTAGATGTCACAAGCTCTAGGGGTGTATTTTATGTACTGACTTATTTTTCTCAGCTGTGACCCTAAGAGTATGACGTGGTTGAGAAAACATGTATGGTAGAATGGCCTTATTTAATGTTCAGCAAACCTCAGGAAATTCAGCTTCGGGGTTATTAAATAGTGGCATCAGTGAAGCATCATGGCTGTTGCCAGAACTGTTTTTGTTCTCCTAAATCTGTCATGGATGCCCCTGGTTTTTGCTTAGCTTTGGAGGATGCGTGTTTTCTCAAGCCTTGCACAAACAAGATGCTGCAGCGAGAGTTTCATTGCTTTGATGCCGAGTATTTTCAAAACCCCACTAATCCCCGAAGAGTTTTCACCACAGCATCAGTGTACAGGGCTGCTAGTGAAAAATCATTGCATGCCAGGTCATCCTGTGAGCCCATATGTGAATTTCTGTTAAGAGATGTTAAGAGACAGAAACGTCTTTTTTTTTTTTTTTATTTTTTAATCATGTAGTCTTTGCATTGGCATCTGAGAAAAATTTAGTACTGCTAGATTCTCAATGTATTTCTTTTCGTTGAATATATAATCTCCGGCATTTGGCCTATGTACATATTAAGAAAATACTTGGCTGGGTTTTATGCGTTCCTGGAAAGACAACAGCAGGTTTTAAGTACAAACAAAATTGTCAGTTTAAATGCCTACATGACCTGGTTTACGTCTTCATTTCTTCTCTAGCCCACTGTCTAGTCAGGTACAAACCAAGAGCTCCCAGAGTAAGCCCTGGGAGCCTGTGGCCCGCAACACTTTCCTGCACTTTTCGCAAAGATCGTTTGCAGAATTTTTGCAGAATTAGCTGCTCTCTTGAACTCCTCCTGCTCTCTTCTGTCCATCCCACGATCTGGGCAAGGGAGTAGGTATTGAGGAGGGCAAAACTGACGCAGCTCAGAGCCCATCAGTCCTGCAGCAAGGCCCCCAGCCACCTTTTACCCTCGACAGCAGCAGTAAGCAAAGGTCCACCTTGGCATAACTCTGGGACTGGGACAAGTCTCAGTTTAAGTATTAAAATCCAAAAATGCCTTTTGCTCGATTACGTTTTCTGCCTGTGACAACTAAGAAAGAATTTACTTCTGGGCAGTTATAGGTAGTGACAGCAGTCTGAGTCTTGTTAAGAGTGATACAGATGCCTCTGAAATACATTTTATTTCCCATTTAGTTTCTTTTCTGAATTGCATAACTTCTTTTAATTAACAGTTCTGTAGAACAAAGGATACTTGTTTGGAAAAGAGAATTTGCTTTGATGAAACAACGTAATTGTCATAAACAGTGTAGTTTCATGCTGATACGGAAGAAAGATCGAATGCCTCTGTGTAATTCATCAAGACAGCCATATAACTATTTACAAGTGAATTTTTGACTGAAGGTTTTCAGTGCTCATTTGCTTTTGAAACTTGCCTCCTGCTGTGGCTGTCCCTGCGGTGAAGAACGCATGGAATGCAGGCACCGTGTCTTATGTGGGCTTGCAAGGAAATACTTACTGTAACCTACATTCGCTCCTTTGGGGGGCCTGGTTTTAGCCAGCAGTGCAGGGCGAGTATTTTTGGTCTTTTCTCTCTTTTATAATATGAGGTGTTAAGTACTGCACTTGGTAAGGGGGAAACACACTAGCATTTTATTTTAAGTGTGGTGTTTTCTGTTATGGATGATGTTTTCCTAACTACAGTCAGATCTGTAACCTCTATTTATCTCTGCTGGGCTCGTGGTGGCTGCCAAGCACGAAAACATCCCCTCTGCTCTCAGTGTAGCGTTGATAGAAAAGGAACAAGGGAACGGGTTTATTGGTGCAGATCAGCATTCCCGTTAAGTGGTATACATGTCCCTGCATCGCTTCTGTATTCCTTCATATACACCTTTCCCACGCAGTTTAAAGCGGTGCTTCTGTCATAAGACTCAGTCAGTACAAGCTTCTTTTCTGTACCCTTTCATTTGCATCGGTGCTAGAGGAAGGCTGGCGTTCAGCATCACAGCTTATCCTCTTTTTCGTACCTTTGAAGAGGAAGGCTCTTCATTACTTCCTTTCCTTCATCAAACCTTCATTACTTCATTCAGTTAGCACAACCTTTACTTGAAGGTACGGGCTTGGTGGGTTTTATTTGACAAGTGTGGAGATGTCTGAATAGTAAGCGTGTGTTGAACTGTCTTTGTTTTTTCATATTTGCCCAACCACAGCCAAATTTTGTGTATTTCTGAATGTTTTCAGGCCATGTATCAAATAAAACAGTTCCCTAATTGTGCAGGAAAGAAGATGTGGAGAATTAAAATGAGTGTTGCTCCATTGTCATACACATTTTTATACAAACTAGCCCAAATAGTTACCTTAGTACTGTTTTCAGCTGTTTTCAGCAATCTGTTCTCAGCTACATCATCTTTTTAGCTTAGTGAGCCGAATGCGGATGACTTTCCCTTTTGGGCACATGGAACTGGGGACTAAAAAACCTGCCAAACTTGACCTAGATAAGTATGATTACTGCATTATCTTCTCTATTCTTTTATGCTTAATTGTATTTGCTAGGAAATATCTGTATCTCTTGAGGCTAGCTGTCTGCAAGCCTTAGTTACTAAAGGCAAGCTTTTAAGGGGCTTTGCAGGGGGTTATGTTGTTTGTGTTACCATAAATACAACTAACTTTTTGGTTCAAAGCCGAAGTGACAAGGGGAACCTGGGATAGTAATGTCCTTTTTTATGCTGAATTTGGATCCCAGTGAATTTAATTAAGTAATTACTTTTCAGGACCCCTTCCTCTCACGGTTCTTGTATTGGTCTCGATTTAGTGAAATCCAGCTACTTTCTTGGGTAATAGGGCTGGCTTTTACTCATGCTGTAGCACTGTGCTTTCTTGCATGTTACTGTGTTGTGTTTATTAATCAGACCAAAACATTAAATTAGGAAAATTACGATTCTCAAGAACCTTTATTTTAGAAGAGTGATAATGGCAAATACCATCAGCAAAATGTACCCTTTTGCTGAACATCATTTGCACAGTATACAAGAGCTCTAATGTTGCCGTCTTCATCTAGTTGAGAGTGCAGAGTCGAGTTAACATCTTTGGTTGTAACAACAATTACAATTTAAATTACAAATGCCTTTTACGCATAAACCAACGAAGACACAAAATTGAGCTACTGTTCATACTGTTCTCCGGCACTGTATCACTGTTGTGAAAATATTGTGGAATGCTTTCTTAACATAAATGTGGCAAAACCATTTTTTTGAAGCAGAGAATAGATTTTTTTTTTTTCTTTTCTTTTGAGTCTCAGCTCCCAGTCTGTTCCCGGAGCTGCTGCTTCCTTCTAGTTCTGTTCCCCTTCAGAATATATGTGATCACCGAACTGAGCTGAATAAAATATGAATGTCTTCCCTCTGATCTGAATGGAAGAATTTTATGCCTCTCAGCCTTTTAGAGTTTTTTATGAAGGTTTTATATGTTTACAACTATGTGACTTACTACTTTGCTCAACTGGACAAGGACATAATTAAGGTTGAATGGGCTGGAGAAAATAGTGTGGACATAAATGGATGAATGGTTATTGTATGATAGGAATATGATGGGGTAATTTATTTCTGCGTTTTTAGATTTTTAATTTTTTATGTCTGTCTCTAGGGCTGAGTCCAGAGAATACTTGTGTGCAAACTGGGGTAAATCTTAACAGCCTTTCAAGTGTAACTGCTTCCTGACAATTTGTGTAAGTGGAACTTACATTAATAAGAATTATCGAAATAGATCCCTGGATAAATAAGTATTTCACAATCACCTCACTAGAATCCTTCATTAAATTTACATTCCTGAGTGCAGCTTTTTTTTTTTCCCCCTTGTTGTAACTTTTTGTAGACATAGTTACAATTAATAAATCAGATCGCTTGAAAAACAGTTATTTCACAATCACCTTACTAATGCTGTTGTCAGGAATGTAAATAAATGAAGGAGTGCAGAGAAGGGTGTCAGTATTATGGGATATCCAAGTACCAGTTTCAGTGAACAAGAAGGGAAGTTTTGTAAGACAGAGGTAACCAGAAACTGGCTTAGACACAGAACTTTTCTGCGGTCTGCCTTTGGCAGCAGAAGCAGGAAAAGTATCTCAAAAAACCTCTCCCAAATAGCGTCAGAGTGGAAGGGTGAAAATGCCAGCTTCCCAAACTACCAAAGGAACCGAAGCCTTAGGTGGTTTGGGGAACTGAAGAACAATTCGTTCCGTTATCTTTTTCGAACTGTTTTCAGTATTGCAAATCCTTTGCTTCCTGATAAAATTAATTGGTTGGTCTTGTGTTAAACCTGATCTGGGAGTGCAGCACTCTGAAGCAGCGTAAACTGATGTAAACCTGCCGTGCAGCCAGCCTCTCCCTTCATCCAGCAGTGGGGGTCCTGCTGTGGGCTGGCCCGTAGTGTCCACTTGAAAAATACCAAACACATCAGCCGCTAAGATGCTACTGAGGAACCCTATCAGAGTTTTCTCCCAATTTAATTCATTGGATGGTCCCCAGCCAATTGCAGAAGGGGTGGTGGTCGTGGTGGTGGTAGTGGGGGGTGAAGCAGAACAGAAGCAAGAAGCTGCATTTAGGACATTTAGGTCCAGTGCAGCCTGGATATAGGCTGGGTTAGGACGGCACCCTCTGTGTCATCTGAAAAACAGAGGACCCTTTCTCCCTTTGGGAATGGTGACCGAAACCCAAGGAGTGGCCAAGCTCTGGGTGCCCTTTTGGTCATGGTATGAAAAGTGTGTAGGGTTTTGACATGAGATGAGGTCAGCCTCCTTTGGTAGGCACTTTCTAGTTTCGCTGTGGCTAGAAAGGTACAAAACGGCCCTTGACCCAGGAAAACCCCCCTTCCTTCAGGACAGTGCTTATGGACGTATTCAATTTAGGTGAGAAAAAGGAGTACATTTTTTTCAGCTGAAGCTTTAACTTTTCTGAGGTGACACTCAGGGTAAGATGATAGACATGTAAAACCAAGAAGGAAGACAGCTGCAAAGAACGGAAATGAAATAAATACCTGACATGGAAATGTTTCAGGAGGTGTGGTTTTATATGCTGCTGTTCCAGTATTAATTAATTTTAAAAAATTAATTTTAAAAAATAGTATGCATCCAGCAGCTCAGCGTATTATGGCAGCTTCTTTCAGTTCTAAGAAACAAGAGGACAAGTGACTGTCATGGGGCGGGAGAGGTGCAGCACGTTGCTCTTACAGGTTACTCTAAAGGATCCCAAGGGCCCAAGTTTGTTCCACCCTAATTTTGGCATCCTGCCCTACTGCTGTGCCTGGTGAGCTAAAGACCTACTTCCCGTATGTTTGACCAGACTATGATAATTTTATGTTTTTCCTTGGTCTCCTCTTCCTAGATCAGATAAGGGGCTACTTGGATGGCCACCATGGTTGGTATTTCTCACTACCATGGGTAATGAAAGTGCTGAGGGTTTGTGTTGTCTGCTAGGGAGGCTGGAGGCAGAGCAGAGTGGCCCGAGAGGATGGCATGGCCTTTTCCCAGAGTGTAGCATTACAGCCTGGTGTTTGTTTTAAAATATTAATCTAGCTTCAGTTTAGAAAACCTGGTTTTTTTATCTGGTGTAGTGTCCTGTTAGAGCTATCAGACCTTTGTGACTGCCAAAATAGGGTGGAAAAAATGGTCCTGGAAGCTTTCCATGCAGATAATCTGCCTTCAGGTATGAACATGCTAAGTAGAAAGCCATGATTTTTGAACTGAAAGCCTTATCACTATCTTTGTGGGAGTAACTAGTGCGTGAAAATCTATCATTTACGGGAAAACATGTGATATGGATACTGGATATACTTAAATCTATTTTACTGGTACTTGTGTGGCCTTTCCACAGTGCTATCATTGAGATTTGCTTTACGTGGCTCAACTTGGTGTGAGTGCCACCAAGTCGCTCAGTAACAAGGTGACCTGTGCGAGGCCCATCCCGCTCCCTCCAGCTCCCTCTGCTTTTACGCAGAGTGTGAAGACTTGATTTTGTTTTCATGCAGCTTATCCAAGCTCTGGGGTGTGCTCCTGGAAATAGGACGTTTGTCTGTTTGCCCCTCAGTCACAGGGTACTGGCTTTCGTTTTGGAAGCAAACCTCCTTTCATTCTGGAAGCAGACTCTGTATTTGGGTTCGCTTTCAGAGCTAAACGAAGTGATGCCATCGCTTACAGCAAGAGCCGATCTGTGTGGGGTGGTCTCCCAGGAAGGCAGGCATTCTGCAATAGCCTAATATTACAAGTCACCTGCTGATACACATAAAAACCTGTGAGTATCTCTTAATATTGCCCTCTTCTAGGATAGTGACACTAGAGAAGGCTGAAGCACGCAGCATCTGTCTTCAAATTTCTTTTCATTGCCCTGTGGAGAAAAAAAGTGAGATTGTTTTATAAGTTGTTATGAGTCCTCAAAAATCAACTAACTTTTGTCTAGCAGTTGTGCTCACATAAGCTTGATTTCCTTCTAACAACAGGCCAAAGATGTTCTGCAGCAGCAGGAATTTTATGAATATTTCATGAGTAACTTAAGTTAGAATTTGCAGGATTAAAAAGATGAAACTGGGTCAAATGCACATGGTGTAAGCATCTAACTTCTTTAATGCTAAATTAATGTATGTTGTATTTTGAAAGCTGAAGAAGCATTTTTGGGGGTGGGGGTTTTTGGTGGTTTGGGGTGTTTTTTTTTTAATTTGGTCATCTTATGGAAGAATTACTTTTCCCTTTGCGATTTTGTGGGCCAAATCCCAGGAGAGGTGTGGGGTTTCACAGTGTGTGCAACCACTTCAGCAGGTGCTTTTCCAGCAAGCCCAGTGCCTTTCTGCATAAAGACTACCCTGCTGCTTTCCTGGATATATCGCTGGGTTTGAAGAATCGGGGAGCGGGGACAGTAAGTGCTGTATCTCGAGAGCTGATGTTGAGGCCAGTTCTCAATGGAAGCAGCTCTTGCGATAAAGCTTTTGAGGGCCTGCTGGAGCGTAGGCCAGCACATACCAAAATGATGAGCCCTGGAGATGGCTATGTACGTTCGGAAGGGCCGAGGAAGCTGCTGGGGCCGGTACCTGCCTGCAGCACCGCTGGCCCCAGCCCCCCATGTCCCTTTCCAGGGACCGCCACGCTCATGGCGGCAGTGGACTCCATAGCTTCGTGTTTGGGCCGCTGGGGGCACGTTAGGAAGCGTGTGTGATTTGTGCTCCCCCATGACATTAGAGCTGTTTGGAGAGCAGAGATGATACCCTTGCGGTGTTAATCGCTGGTGGTGGCGAGTGAGTAAGATGCACGCAGGTGTTTTCCATGGAGCATGGCAGCACAGCGCCCACAAGGTTTCCTGAAGATAAACGTATCGCATTGAGCGCATGTACTCGTCTGCTGTTGCGGCACGCAGCTGATGGACCTACAGAGCGTTGGTGTTTGAATTAGATGGTGTTTTCAAATATTGTTATTAGCTGTAATTGCCAAAGCCACTGCCAGTGCTCAGATAAATGAAATAATAACCTGAAGTTCAGACTGAAGGGAAGGAAGGTTTCTTTTTCCACTGTTCTTGTCTAAAGATTAGTTGCGCAAAAGAGATAGAGAATGTAGTGATGACATCATACTGGTATTGCAGTGGCCTTATAAACAGAACTAATTAAATGCAAGAGAAAGGATCCTAATAACCATGTTTTTTCAAATCTCTCTTACACCTGTAGGTGTGTTAGGGGCTCGCTTGCTTAACCTAAGTTGGGTTTTAATTGTTCTACCTCTCTCCTTGGCATTATGTGCAGTGATATTAGGCTTCATGTTGATTCAAGAGATGATGATACAAAAGATGTAAAAAAACCCCAACGTATTATAAGCCTCTCTGGAGCTGTATATAGTCAATATGACTGTTCTTAATGTTTTTATAGAATCATAGAATATTCTGGGTTGGAAGAGACCTTTAAAGGCCATCTAGTCCAACCCCCTGCAATGAGCAGGGACATCTTTAATGAGATCAGGTTGCTCAGAGCCCCATCCAACCTGACCTTGAATGTCTCCAGGGATGGGGCATCTCCCACCTCTCTGGGCAACCTGTGCCAGTGTTTCACCATCCTCAGCGTAAAAGATTTCTGTCTTATATCTAGTCCAAATCTACCTTCTTTTAGTTTAAAGCCGTTACCCCCTGTCCTATTGCCTTCACCCACACATTTTTACTCTCATGTCACTGTCGTCCTTCATGGTTAATATCTTTTGTCTTTGTATTTTCAACCATGTAGACATTTCTAGACTTGGTGTATAAAATATGTGAATGGCTAAGTTGTAACACGGCTCATAATGGTCTTTGTGGCTTTTTAAAATATGCATGGAAATAAAAAGTGTATAAAAGTAATTGCTTGCTTAGCATTATTGTGGTAAAAGGCATTTCTACATTTAGTATTGTTGGGTTTTTTTGCTATACAAATAACCACCAGCGCAAGATGGACTGTCTGATATCTTTGCCAGCACTCAGTGCGACAGGAGCTTGGGGAGGACTTGGGTCCACCTGAGGACTCCCACCAGTCCTGGTTGGTGTCTCTGTGCTAGACTGGTTCTCCTCCCTGCAGCTGCCTTTGGAAGCCATAATCTGTCCTGTAGTCTTGTTCCGTGATGGGTGTGGTGGTCCAGCCCCTTCCTCTCTTAGGCCACTCGGTGCTTGGCGTGATCTCCCTTCCACCTGGGCCACGTAGCAACCTAAAGTAAGTCAGACGAGCATTGCGAAGGGCAACGGACCAGAACGTTATGGCAACTCCTTAATGCACCTGGCTCCTGTGTCCCCTATTGCTTGGGAACAGTATCGATAATTGATCATCCCCTGGCAATACCTGGGTTGTGGCCTAAAGAGGGAAGGGTAATACCAGAACTTCAAGATCTAGTAAGTTCTAGGCCTGCGCAACTGGTGAAAAGTACCAGAATATCCCATTGTCCGAGTCGGGCCTGAGTGGTAAAGTACCTGACAAAAGTCAATTACCTCGTATCCTATAAGTAGTGACCCTAGTGAGACCCTTTGAGCTCTCCTGGATCACAGCAGGCTGTGACCAGCATCTCCCCTGAGCTGGGACGCTGCTCAGGCAAACACCTCAAGGGTAGAAGGGCCGGGGCGAGTCAACCTTCTCGAGGGTCAGTCATCGCCCATTGAGGAACGCCGATGCATTGTATTTACTCTAAACTCAAGAACTGGGAAATTTTAACTATAGGCTAGCCTCTCTTCCATCCACCTCTCTATCTATCTTATGTGTTTGAATATGCACGTTAACCTTTACAAGTGTGGGTGTCTATGTATTTTACTGGATCCAGATACTTCTGTCTGTTTGTGTGTGTGTAAGGAGTTGAAAGGGGCACCCGTTGGCTCTCTGGAGTCGCCCACTGTGAAGGGACCTTGGTCTTAGCAGTTAAAGACTCAGGTGGTGTGTGTGTGGCTCCTTGAATGGTGTGTGTTTGTATGTTTTGTATTTATACATATATATATTGATTTAGGATATCTTGTAGTGTGAATCTTGTCATTTTCAAATTTGTAATTAAGTCGCTGTTTAATTATTTTATTGAATCACTTTGTAAATCCTTAAATTGCTTAACGATTAAGTGCTGCTAAAGTTCAACCTCTTGATCTACCTCAAACTGTTAATAAATTTTGAACTGCTGCTAAATCACAACTGTGTTGAATATTCTCATCCATGACAATGGCGTTTAGGTATTTTAAGGAATCTGAGAAATACAGTGGCTGGACCTACATGATTGTTACCCTCCCTTTGTGCTGGCTCAAATTAAAAGCTGAAATTGCATTATGTTAAAGGGGCCTGAACTGACCATTAGGGTTTGCCTTTCTTCCCTTATTTCTCTTCCTCCCTCTGAAATGCCTCCAATGAGTAATAACATGCACTTACAAAAGCTACAGCCAAAGAAACTGATTTCTTTTTGGTTCATTTGGGCTTTTGTCCTGTTAATTCCATGGCAGATGTTTTCTTTTTAAGGCTGCACTCTGTCACATACTGTGTTTTATCTGGAGTGAACACTGATGTCTACATTGTACGCTAGAGCATCACTTTTAAAAAAGGCAATAATGTTAATGATAAAGAGCGAAGTCCCAAGGACAGTAGACCGTGTTTCTGGGGTTCTTCAACTAGAATTGAATTGCTTTAGCTACAGCTTTTGTGGCTGACTGACTTCCATCGCTGCTTTTTATCATAACATTGTGGGGTTTTACAGCAATTAAATCACTGCTCATTCACTACTCATGAAGTTAATTCAAACAAGGTTTGCTCAATAAAGATCAAGTTTGGTTTCTCTTATTAAAATGTGGAATACTGCCTCTTCACTAGGAATTATCATGGAAATTAATTCTGGTTTTATTTGGAATTAATGTGGTTTTCTTTGTTGTTTTTGTTTTTTCTTCTTCTTTTCTCTCTGTTCAGCTGTGAGGTCTGGCTGGCTGCCCCCCCCACCACCTGCACTGCCCCCTCGACCTTCTGTGTCTCAGGTACGGACAAAGGTTTAACACTTTTCTGTGTATTATTTGCTTATTTACGTTACTATTGCAGTGGTTAGCACAAGTTGACTTGGCAGTTGTTCTTGCTTCCAAGTTAATACAAATCTGCAGTTTGCTTTGCAGTTCCGTACATGTCCTTCTTTATTGGAATGTCTAGCCGGTGCGTTGCAATGTCAAATTACAGACTAATTAAATCTCTTTGTACTGGAGCTGACATGCACCCACTAGACAAAACTGTAAATTAAAGGCTAGTAAGGCTAGTCTACTAATAAGAGTTTGATGCCTGAAAGGCATAGACTTGATACCTGCTATTTGCTTCTCAAGCTTCAAATGCTTAGAGGACATCTACTATGGGAGCCACAGCATGAAAGACTATATTTCACCCATGGGTTTGAAAAATAATGCTAAAGGGAAGCAAACACCATGTTATGTTGTTAAGTTTCAAACCATTAGCAGTGTGCTTTTGTTTTGCTTTCTGGATGGGTTTTCATTTGTTTTTAGAGCATCACATAGCCACAGAACAATGCAAATAATTGACTAAACCATGCCTAACTGCATCCAGATACTTCTTCGTGTTTTAGGAAATGATGGAGGGTGAACGTCTTGTTCTTTTTATGTTGTTGGCTCTGTTAAGTCTTAGGCAGCTGTATGCCTCATATATTACTCCTTTAGGTGAGGTATATAATAGAAAACAAGTCCACAGGGGAGCTAACAGCCCATTACATATAAAAACTTGGTGGGGCACCTTCATTGGGCCAGAAACAGTCCTCACTTGAGTTTTGGATCTACTCTTACGAGTCTGCTGTTGAATGCCTCCTGCTGTACAGTGCTTACAATAGCAATAAAAGGCTTGTGGGTGCCCCCAGCTCCACCAGCAGCTCGTTGCTCTCTTCCTCTCCCCAGCCCATTTTAGCAGCTGAGTGCAGCTAGCTTCTACCCTGAGGACTGTAGAGAGTTCTGGTTTCAGCTTGCGTGCTTCCTCCCAGTCACTATGGCATTAGCTGCCCTGCTAACACCACATGCTCCTTAGTGCATCCATTGTGTTCCTCCTTTGTCCAACGCTCCTCGGAGAGCAGTGTTTCCCTCTGATTTCCCCCGATCCGGCGGCACGGCTCCCTGCTGCAGCTGCAACCCATGCCAGCCTCTGCTCGGACTTAGAATCATAGAATCATTTAGGTTGGAAGAGACCTTTAAGACCATCAAGTCTGACAGTTAACCGAGCGCTGCTGAGTTACCACTAAACTGTGTCCCTCAACACTACATCTTCACATCTTTTAAATACCTCCAGGAATAGTGACTCAACCACTTCTCTGGGCAGCCTGTTCCAATGCTTGATAACCCTTCCAGAGAAGAAATTTTTCCTAATATCCAATCTAGACCTCCCCTGGTGCAACTTGAGGCCATTTCCTCTCGTCCTATCACTTGTTACTTGGGAGAAGAGACCGACCCCCACCTCACTACAGCCTCCTTTCAAGGTAGTTGTAGAGGGCAATAAGGTCTCCCCTCAGCCTTCTCTTCTCCAGACTAAACAACCGCAGCTCCCTCAGTTGCTCCTCACAGGACTTGTTCTCTAGACCCTTCACCAGCTTCATTGCCCTTCTCTGGACCCGCTCCAGCACTTCAGTGTCTTTCTTGTAGTGGGGGGCCCAAAACTGGACAGAGTACTCAAGGTGGGGCCTCACCAGTGCCGAGTACAGGGGGACGATCACTTCCCTAGTCCTGCTGACCACACTATTCCTGATACAGGCCAGGATGCTGTGGCTGCCTTGGCCACCTGGTCACACTGCTGGCTCATATTCAGACAGCTGTTGACCAACACCCCCAGGTCCTTTTCTGATGGGCAGCTTTCCAGCCACTCTTCCCCAAGCCTGTAGCGATGCATGGGGTTGTTGTGACCCAAGTGCAGGACCCGGCACTTGGCCTTGTTGAACCTCATACCATTGGCCTTGGCCCACTCATCCAGCCTGTCCGGATCCCTCTGCAGAGCCTTCCTACCCTCAAGCAGACTTACCACAGTGTGCTGGCTCCATTCACTGCAAGCTCTCTCACTGACACCGGGAAAAGCAGTAAATATAACAAATCCAGTTCTAAGGGAAAAACCCCATCGTTTTCAAGCAAGGTTCTGCTAATTGTTCATTTTCTTGTCCTGTCAAAGATTTGTATTTCCTTAGCAGGGCAGTGAGGAGAGATGTTAATTTATTTATGTGTGTCCAGCAGCTTCCTTACCACATCTCAAATACTGGGCCAACTGCTTGTCCTACACTGGGCCATGCAGAATATAGGACCTTTCTAAAATGATAAATGCAAGATTCTCTTGTGAAATTCTTGATCCAATCCTCTCCAATACAAAAGTTTGGTTTCTGAAAGAAAGAAAAAAAGTGGCTTCTGTGTTTACTCAGTAATTAATGTATAGCTGATGCCTTGCTTACATGCATCACTTACATTTACTTAATTTATTTCTGATGATTATAAAAGATATTAAATCAAATACCTCATCGAAGTATTCTTGTTCTGATGTCTAGCAAAAATGTACATAAGAACAATTCTTGAAAACATAATAAACTTCACGCTCATCACATTCTGTTTTTTTTTCTCCAGGCATGCCTTTCTGTGATAGAGGTAACAGACAGTTACAGTGGGGTCATAATTCAGCTGAGGTGACCCTTAGGAATAGCATGTAAGCAATAGTAAGCATATGGATTACATTAGTCCAATGGGGCCCTTAATTTAAAGAGCACGAAGAAGTTGGAAGGATCTGCTTTCAAAACCAAGGCAGGGTTAAGAACTGAAGACATGATGCTGAAATGACACATTCAGCTTTTTCCTGTTTCAGGATTTACCAAACTCTTCTTAAATTTCTGTTTTAACTTATTTTTCAACAATGTTATTGAAAATCCTTTTTTATTGCCATAACATTTTGCTATATGCCTGCAGTTAAGCACTGTGAATGACAAATGTAGCTTGGAAATGAAGCGAGCCCCACATATTTCAGGTGTCTGTGCACCATGTAAATATGCTCCTGGTGTGATTATTTTGGCTCAGCTTTGGAATTCAGTTGATGGAGGAGGAGAGGGAAATAATTTCTTCTGAGGACTACAGTTTTCTATGGATGGCTGAGAAGCAGCCTGGACCAGTTGGCTCTTGAGTGTGAGATTAAAGGGCTCATGGGATGTAAAGGCCAACATGCATAGAGGAGGGGTATCAAGGGGTAGGTATTACATTTCAGAGGAGCAGAAGTCCTTCTGTGAGCTTAATCAATAGCAATATAGAAATGTCATCTTGACTTTGGTCCTGGGTTGCTCTTGGTTTTAGTAGAATTTGTTTCAGCCTTTAGGAAAACATTATTTTTCCTGTCAGAACCTCCAAGGTAATCAAGCTCAGTGAGTTACTGAGTTCAGTAATTCAGAGTGTGCCAAACATCTCTAATCATATCACAAACTTACTAAATTATGTCCACATCCAACTCTGCCTCCATAGTGCTGTCAGCTGAATAATGAGGGAGAAGGACTGTGTCCCTGGGTGAGTGTAGCACAAGGTAAAGCTTAGAGTTAGTACTGCTGTGGCCTTGACTCCAGAGCTCAGTGGATGCACAGCCTTATTATGAGAGGCTCGAGTCTTGGGATCCTGTGAGGACTTGTCCAGTTTATGGGCAAATAGGAGCGGGGCTGACTCCTCTGCCCTGGGTTGCTGCTGCCAGCACACACCGTTCCACACCTCTGATGGGCAGACAACTTTACAGGGGCTGCATCTCCTCTTACCTTTACAACGGGTTTTTTGGTTGGTGGATTAACTCTGCGTTTCTTCTTGATGGCCTCTAAAAGACTATGGTAGCTCCATCTCCTCGGGGTTTTTCTCCATTGCCAAAGTCAGCATTGTATTGACTTTGTATCGGTCCACGAACTGTACTCAAGTTTTCCTCAGAGCTTTCACTAGACGTTTCTCTGATGCAGTGGTGATTTCATCTGAGGTCCCTATGGTGACTGAAAATAAATTTAATAAAGAAGGACAAAAGGCAAGTTTACATAATGGGGATATCCACATTATCTCCAATTTATGATCTTTTAACCCAGATTCCAACTCATATCTCTCTACGCTGCAAGCCATTTTGAATTGATGTTTACAGTAAGACTCTGTGAAATGCAGTGTGAAATGCAGTATGAAATGCTTTATTAGGATCCTCAATTCATGTTGCTTTCCTATTAAGAAAAGAAAGTAATGCAAGTTTTGCCTAAAGTCTATAAAGGACACTTGGAAAGATTGTGCATAGAATCAGGCTTATATAAAAGCTAGAGTTTTGTTTTGAATAATATGTTATTTCGCAGTGTTTTCCTTTTACTACTGTATATATGCCTGTGTGTAACTTCACTGACACCTTCTGTAATCCCTAGTAGCACATCTCACACTTAGCAAGTCTGCAGTAGCTGCTTGGATTTAAGGATGATTTTATCTATATCAATTTCCCTATTTCTTTGGACCATACATATTTAATATGCTGCAAGCTATTGTACAGACTTAGGACACTGTCAATGCCTTACCTCTCTTGCTCACTGCTCATGACATGCTATAGTTATGGCTTTTCCACTCTTTTTTTACATTTTGGGGGGTTTTAAGGTTTTTTAAGTTTTTAGGGGGTTTTGTGTCATCCCCATTGTCGTTCCCCTACCCCGAGTGCTGGTATATAGAACAGATAACCTGTAGCTTGTTGAAATACCTACCATGGTTTTTTCTGGGCTTGTAGAGGACTGGATTCAGTGGCTCAAGTAATTTTTCACTGATCCTGTCTTCCTAACTTAATGGTAAACTTAAGTCCTCAAGGAGAAATGGCATAAAGGTGGTGCCAAAACTCCTCTGCAGACCCAGAGCTGTACATAGAAAATTTGTGTAGCTTGGAGGCAGTAAGAGTCACCATAGGAAAGCAATAGTGTATGTAGCTGATACGTAGTGCCACAGATTCCTGTTGGGATGAATGCTCTTGAAAAACACTCCACTGGAACCAAACATGTGTATGCACATCTCGTATAAGCCTCTGTTGTTATTTTTTTTCATGGAAAGCAAAATAATACTTTATTACTGTTGGCTTTTAAGCCTACGGAAGTCATTTACCACAGCTGCTTACTGTGGGAGATTTAGTAACATATTTATGCTAATAGGAATTACGGATGAGCACTGAAGAGCAAATATAACTTTAGGATTTATCCAACATCATCTTGCTATCTGCAACATTGCCCAATTAGATCAACATTCCTTTATTTAAATTACTCTATTTCTGTACCTTCCTGTCCAGTAATGAAGGCATATCTTCCATCCTGCCTGTGCTGTGTAAGGGAATTTGAAAACAGTGGGACTGCAAGAAAACCCTGTGTGTCTTGGCTGAAAAAAACCTGATGTTCCTAGTCTCTTTTCCCAGAGTCTGAATTTTAAAGCCTGTTGGTTTTGTAAATTCACACTGGTTTGTGCTGGAGTTTTATTTCTGGAGACCTTGGGTCCTGGTTTCCCACTGGCTCCATGCTAGCAGTTTTGACAGGCACTGAAAAAATTATAGGTGAAGGCAAAGTGTTCAGGTCAAGTGGAGTGGGTAGGCAGCTGTTAATATTATCAAATTGAAATATCCTGAGTACATCGCAGCTCTGAAGATTAAGATCTCACTGGGTTATATGAGCTCAGAATTAGGTTGTCGCTTTAGTGGCCATAATAATTGATTTGGTGAAATCATGGAAACAAAGTGCTGTGAGGGATGATGGGTGGGTCTCCCTGCCCGGTCACAGGCACCTGGTGGTGTTGGAAAGCGAAGATATTATTCTTTTTAACATATCAAGTGTTCCGCTCTGCAAATGTTACTCGATACTTCGTAATTCCTTGAAGATTTTCACCATTCGTCATCCAGAATTGCAAGTGAAAACTGGGACCCGGTTCAAGAAGTTGTCTCTACTAACATGCCTCCATGTTCTGCTGAATCCACAGAGAGCGACGAGCATGGGGTACGCTCAGGCTGGGTCTCTAACCACCAATTATGTGTGCCCACGCTGATCTGCCCACCACGAAGCCAAGAGGTGGGGATGGGCTCCCATCCATCCTGCCGAGGCCTCTCGGCCTCCCAAGTGGGATATCCATGTGCGGGCCTCGTGCTGGGAGCTGGTCCGGGTGTCTCCCCCACGGCCAATGTCTTTGGGTAAAGCCGAGGTACATGGAGGATGAGGTGGGGTTTGCTTATCTCCGTCACAGAGTTGTTTGGAGGAAATGTTCAGCCAACTGAGGCACCTCCTTACTCTGTAAAATTATGTGAGGAATTTCAAGTGTTGGCAGGACACCTGGAGCTTTATGGGAAGGAGCTTTTTTTGTTATAGAAATTAAAAAAAAAAAATAGCAGCGTGCTATTTGTATACACGATGGTATTCTCCCAGACAACCATTTTATGTTAAATCAAAGGAATACCTTTTTTAGCTTGCATCTACAACCACTGTGCAAGAAGACGGTGGATTTTTGATCATCTCCACGGTTTTGGCTGCGGAATAACATATGTTGTATAATCAGTGCAATAGGTACTGAAGAAGCCTGTAACTGTAATAAAACTGAAAGTCTTCTGTAACATGAAAGATTTTGCCATCTGCCACTTTAATATAATACCAAGTGGATTATCTTCCTCTCATGAAAATTATATATTAAATCTAAAACGTCCAGACAAAATAAATTACGGTTTAAGAAGTGGTGGAAAGTAGCACAGTTAAAATTGAACTTGGGGAGTAGCTGATGGATGCCATAAAATCCTTTCTAAAGAGGTTTCTGGGAGAGTGGAAGAAGGGCGAGTATCTTAATTAAAATGTATTGTAATAAGTTTTGAATCTGGCTTCACGTTTATTGTAAAAACAACAACAAAAAAAAGCTGAGAATCCAGTGCCTATATCTCTAGTGGAATGCACATACTCGTTTCTAGCTTACGTTGATCTGGTTTTGTGAAAGTGGAGTATTAAAACAGATTGTTAATGCTTCCATCTGGGTCCTATTCTTTCCTTGCGAATGGGCTGAACATTGCAGCAATTTGTTTGTATTTACTGCCTTTTTCCTCAACCTTATCACCAGCCCTCAGATAGCTCGGGGAAAGAAAAAGCTTATCAAAACTTCAGGGCTGCACAGCGCTGAGAAAGCAGGCAGCACACTAAGACCCTGGCAGCTTGTTGCATTTGCATCCCTACGAGTTTTCTTTCTGTCTTATCATTTTCAGTTTCTGTAACAAGCAATAAAAAGAATTGATGATTCAGTGTGGGATGCACAAGACTCACAGAAACTGGAACTGAGACATCTTGACTTCTTAGAAATTGGCATTAAGCGCAAAAATATGAATGTTTAGAAAGGAGCAAAATGCCTCTTAAATGAACTTACGTAGAGATGATAGAAGATTGCAATGCGCACATACTGAGCATTAAGCATATTTAGTATCCTACTTTTTCTTACAGATAAGCTCTTCTCAATGCTTTTTTGCAAAGCTAAGCAGTGGCACTGTATAGGTTATGATTATGGGCTATTCCAGTGAATGCACAGAGATAATTTCATTTCTGCGAGTAGTGCCATTGACTGCAGTGGGAGTATTTCCATGTGTAAAGTTAGCCTGGAGCATAAGTGTGGGCGAGATTGAATTGTGGGAAAGATTGAATATATACTTCACCTCTTGCAAAAAGGCTCCCAGGTAACAGAAATATGAAAGCTCTGCGTAGATCTTCTGTTCTGCAAGATCAGTTATGGATTGTCTTGAAAAGTGGGTGTGAAATCTACATATAATCCAGCATTGCAAAGCAAAAGAACTGGAAATGTAAGCGAAGAACCAGTTGTTAAGGTAATGTGTTCTCTTATAGTTATGAAAATCTTTCATCTGAGGCTTTTGAAGCACTTTGTGCTTAAGTGAGCATTACATATTCTTTTGGAAAGGTACTGCTAAGTATCATCACATGGAGCAGTGAGGAGATTATGAATGGCTGGTCAGGGATCATGCGATGAAATAATGAGCATTTGTGATTCCTAATGCTCTCCTTAACGATAAGGAATTATCTGTCCTAATGCTAAATATTGGCTGTAGGCCACAGGTTGGTCTCTGGCCGTGGCCATTGTACAGAAACTTTGTTGGCCAGTTTTATCTGGTGCCTGGAAGAATGAGGAGGGTATGACTAGTCCTATAAAAATACAAGACTGTGCTGCGGCAAAAGGCGATACTGCCTGATGATAACTGGACCTTGGTATTTGCAAAGAGAAGCTCTTCAGGAGATTTGGAGTAGGACACTGTCCTGCTTTTTTCTGTGGTCACTTACTCTGCTTCCCAAAATCAATGTGCTCTTAGGCCTGGTCTGCAAACTCTCTTTTGCATTGCTGGTAGCACACATGAGCAGGATCTGGACCCAGCCATACCGGTACAGCAGCACTTCCCATGTCAGTAGCTTACTCCATTCTGTGGGCATGAATAAGGTGCACTTTTAAGTACTTCTACACTACTGTAACTGCATTTTCCTTTGGAAGACCGTATTGCATAATGTGTAACCTCTCAGTTTTATAAACCAGTGCTGAAGAATTTTAAACGCTAATGTGTGCTTTTAAACCCTTGTGCTGGAGCGTGTCCAGAGGAGAGCTACCAAGCTGGTGAGGGGTCTGGAGACCAAGCCATGTGAGGAGAGGCTGAGGGAACAGGGCACGTTTAGTTTGGAGAAGAGGAGGCTGAGGGGAGACCTCATTGCCCTCTACAACTACCTGAAAGGAGGCTGTAGAGAGGTGGGTGTTGGTCTCTTCTCCCAGGTGAATAATGACAGGACCAGAGGAAATGGTCTGAAGTTGCAGCAGGGGAGGTTCAGATTAGATATTAGGAAGAATTACTTTACGGAAGGAGTCGTCAGGCACTGGAACAGCCTGCCCAGGGAGGTGGTTGAGTCACCATCCCTAGAGGTATTTAAGAAACGTCTAGATTTGGCACTTCAGTGCATGCTCTAGTGACAGAGATTGTAGCGTGGGGTTTTTTTGTGTGTGTATGGTTGGACTCGATGATCTCAAAGGTCCCTTCCAACCATGAAGATTCTATGATTCTATGATAATGGTGCGAAGTTTTCATGATGTGGGAAAACTTTAAGACACATTGCTGTGATGGAGGGAGGCAGTTTATTGCTGTGTTTCTGAATGAGAACTGCGTTGCCCAAAGACTATACTAAGCACAGTATAAAAACAATGAAGAACTAAAGGGAACCCACCTCAGCCGCTCCTGATGGATCACCTTTTCCTTACACTCCGCTATAGGAGCTTGGGCTGGAGAATCCTGGAGCCGGTCCCACTCTGCCCATGATCAGAAGGCTACAGGGGCTAGCTTTTACCCCACATCCAAATCAGCAAAGGGAAGGAAATCTGTAAAGAATTCCTCTGCCAAAAGAAAAAGCAGGAGTTATTTTTTCCTTTAAAATCCATGTGGGGACAGTGTGGGGAGACATCAGCTTGCAAATGTATTTGTAAAGCCTCTCAGGCCTTGCCTAGAGGACTTTGTTGGGTTAGCCGAATCAGCAAACCTTCTTTGCATCGATGCGCGTTGCAGTTAAACAAAAGATTTTTGCCTGGGTTAAACGCTGTCAGACCCTGAACAAAATCCCCTGCAACAGCATACCGATTTTTTTACGCTTGGGCACTTGTGTCAGAGGCACATTGCTCTGAGGAATGGAGATCTTTCGTAGAGGAGGACTTACAGCTCTGCCGCCGGATCATTAATGTGTGGGCCTGGCTTCTGCGTGAGAGGGAAAGGAGATTCTCCAAAGCGGGGAGGCTGACCGTGCCCAGCCCGGCTGTCTGCCCACCCTGTGGGGCACACTCACTCTGCAGGCTCTGAATAATGCAGACAGCTATTTTTTGGTATTCTCCTCTAATGAAAACACTCAGAAGTGACCTGTCCCACATGCCACTAGGTGGCACTTTAGGGACATGGCAGTCGCTTGGTTTTATTCATTATGCATGAGCTGCGTCACCAGAACTAGTGCTTTTTTTTCCTCCTTTTTTTTTTGGTCAAATGTAACTATTTATTTATTTTTACCCCCTGCCTGCTCCAGCCAGTCCTCGCCCTGCTGGCTGCTGAGCCTTGCCATCCTCACGTCCAGGCAGCGGGGAGGAAGCGTCCAGCCCAGTGGCCCAACCTCAGCCATCAGGTACCACAGCCCTGCAGCACAGCGGTTGCCACAGCTGTTGGGCTGACAGCCACATCACAGCGCTCGGCTAGTAAAAAATGTGTCTTGCATCAGGAGGAACTGTGATACCGAACCGTTGGAAATTTTGAAATTGTAACCTTTTTGGCATCAGCAATCCGATTTATATTTGTTTCCACTAGAACGCAAAGTTTAGCCTTTTTTCCCTTTTCAGTTCCCTTCAGTTTAAAATAGTATTCTCCTGCAATGAGACCATTAAAAAATAAAATAAAATGGGGGGTTCTGCAAAAGTTTGGGTTTTTTTTCCTCCCCCCCCCCGCCCCTTTCCCCAGGTCCTTTAATTTACTGTGATTTCAGTTTTCCTGCTTATTTGCAATTGACGTTGTAGAGCGCCAGTCTATTTAGTCACTTCTACACTGTTTGAACACATTGGTTCTTGAAAAGCTGCATTTTAGCTGTACATAAACAACATGGGGTTGGTCTCTTCTTTTTCATTCTGTGGAATAAGTTACTGTATTCTTGCTTTTGACACAAGGTTTAGCGTAGACTCCAGCAAATGTGTGAGCACCAGAAACTGCCTGCCTGGCCAGGTAAGGGGGTATCCAGTGCTCCCTGTCCAAGAAGGTCATGAAGAGCTGGCTCCTGTGTACCTCTGCCATTGCTCAGTGTTACTGCAACAAAGCTATAGTTTATACTATACGTATTACATGGCTCTCTGAAAGACTGTGTTCTCGCTGTCCCTAAATTAATGATTTGTCGAAGTGATGTGATTCAGTCCCAAATTTATTGTGTGGCTCAGCTGGGTATTTGAACTTTGCTATCCCCGACTCACTCATGAAGGCCACGTGGACTTCACCGGGCTACTGCTACCTGTGCTTAGAGCCTTCATTTCTTTCAAATATATAAAAAGTGGTTGTAAAAATCTGGGAGGTTAGGGGCTATTCAGCTTGCTGATAAAGAAATGCTCTGTCGCATTAAAGGCACTTTTAAAGGTCTTTGATTTTTGGAGACAGAAAAAAAGATTGCGTTTTTCATTTCACTCTCGCTGTTTGTAATCAGAAATCTACCATTGTAGAAGCAGTTTATCAATCCATGAAAAGCTTTCCAGAACTGAAATGTTAGTATCAAATAGTTATTAAAATCCAAATATTTGAGATATTAATATTCAAATAATACTGGAAAATTACAGGGTGGGTTTGTTTTGTGGTTTGTTTGTTTTTTTCTTAACCATCAGATAGCACTACAGATGTAGCATGCTTAGAAGGGGGGGGGAAGAGAATTCTTGTCAGCCAAGCTACCTTTCCTCCTCTCCAGAGGCATTTCACATGTGCTTTAAAAAAAAGATGACAAATCTCCCTCCTCTGTGCATATGTTCGACACCGTACGGTCGGAGAACAGCAGTAACCTGACAGAACTGCGTTTCCCCTGCAGCTTTCTGTACAGCTCTTATTGTGTGTGTTGTGAAAGAAATGGAAGGGGTAGGAAAAAAGTCCCTCTTTTTTTTTTTTTTTTTTTAAATGCACCAAATTCTGTGCTTTCTGTCATTTTTATTTAACTTACAGTTAAGCACTGGGAAACTTGTGACTGCTGCAGAGCTTGATGGGCCTACACAGAAACCTCTTGGCAGCAGTGAATTGGGTTCTTCAGTGTGCCTCAGGTTGTTGTTATTATTATTTTTATGGCTAAAATCCTGGCTCCTCTAAAGTTTGAGCTTTGCCTTGAGCTTGGTTTTAAATGCAAGCTTTCACCTGTGTAGAAAGGAGCCTTTTTTTTTAAGGAGGGAGCGGGATGGGGCCTGGGGGTTGTTGTCAGCCTGGCTCCCGCTTGGCAGAAGCTGGGGAAGAGAAGAGTCTGCCCAGTGCCAAGTGCCCTCGGCCTCCCCACTCTTGCCCGCCTTCCCCGGCTTGCAGAGCCAGCCCGTACCTTCCGGACAGAAAACAGCCTCGCCGTGTTTATACCATGTTTATACCGTGTTTATTCCATGTTTGCCGCAGCGTGCCCAGGGACAGGCAGCTCCAAGTCCTGCCGCCCTCCCGTAGCTGATGTGCTGCGCTTCACCCTGTGCCGGTGAAGCAAATCGAAAGATGCTGGAAGATTTCAGGAGAGGCAAAGCGAGGGATTAACCTCCTCTGTGTTTTAACTTGCTGCTCGGTCAGATATGCTGGGGGCAGGGTGTTTCGTTTTGCCCAAGTGTGGACCTGTGTGATGAGCGTTCGGCGCAGTTTCGGTTTGAAACGTGAGAAGGGAGGAGGGAAGAAGATTTATTTGGCTTCTTTTATGACTTGTGTTTTCAGTAACTTTACTGGGATTTTTGATATCATTCAGACTTTTTCACTCCAGTCTTGCAAACTTCAAAGAGAGAGGCTTACTCCGATGAATTTTCATCAGTTTCAGGAGATGATAAGGTGACAGGGTGCAACCAAGATCTTTCTAGCTTTTATCCACCTTCCCCAAGGGTGACTCTAGAAGGAACTCTGGCTACTAGGTCATTTACATTCAGAGACATGGTTCCTAACGCTTCACTGAAAAACTTTTCTCTTGTTTTCCTAGCACAATAATGTGCAAGAAAACGGTTTCATTAAAAATCTGCAAAAGACATATGTCATCCATTCAGCTGTCACCCTGGATCTCTGTTTCCCCTGCTGTTGAATTGTTAAAGTAACTTTTCTTTTGTGTATAATGTTTCCTTTCCTTCACTTTATTGTATGTGACTGCTACTCGTTTTCTGGGTGTAGCAATGATTGATTTGTTGTTGCAGACAGAGCAAGTATCTGAGGTTGAATTACATCCTCAGATGAATAGACCCCCGTCGCAGGCAGAAGAAAACAGTTCAGCAAAAAAGGTGAGACCTGCACTTGCTATACCATTGTGGAGTCATTTGCCTTCATCAACAAATGTGGTTGTTTTAAGTTTTAAAGCAATTAAATGGAGGGCTAAGGTTACGTTTTCACATGTTTACCTTCTCTGGAGGTCAAGACGCTAGAGAGAACCGGGTTCGCGTGTGACATCACCTCAGATAAATCATTAAGAAAGCTCTTAGTACATACACATCGATGCACGTGCTTTAAGAGAGGCAGCTTGCCATTTGTTTCAAATCAATAGGGGCTTGTGGAGCCTTAGGGAAGACAAAAAAGAGTTTGATTGTACTTGACCCCTGTCCCCCTGTAATTCTTCCAAATTGTGACGCACTTCTTGCTTCCAGTTATTGAGGATTCAGTTTTGATGTAACCACACCTGTTTGCTAGAGGTCAAAATCTGCTACTAAATGTGCATAGGCTGGGAGAGATTTGCTCAAGATGTGCAATTTCTAATATGTTTTTGCATATCATTTGTATAAAGTAAGCACTGACATTGCAATGGCACTCTTCACAGGGCCTTGCTTAGGATGGAATGGCCTTAGCAATGACTGTGAGCCTTTACCTGCTCCTGGTCATGCTCCCACCGCCCCCTTCTACCAGGCAGAAGGGGTTTTTGGTAGGGGTCAAATGCAAGGTCCTCCCCGCTCTGGCCCCTCCTGCACCTGGGGAGCACCTACAAGACCTTTGTTCACCCGACCAAGAACTGTTGGCAGGAGCTGTACCCAGTGTGTACCTTGCCCAGGGAGCATCATCACACTTACTACCCTAACTGGGGGCACAGACAAATGTCCAGTGTCCTTTCATATATGCAATAGGGCTTTCAGGGCAGCATCCATGTACACTCACCGCATACTGCTACTAACAGCCATGCTTCTTCCTTGCTCTGCTTTGCAGCCCTGCTGGGGAAGTGAAATCCTTGTGGTCCACCTACTTCATGCTCGCCCTCATCACACCTGGCTCCCTAAAATACAGAGAAGCCCCAGGCTGTGGGGTGCGGGAAGGAGGTTGTTGGCGCAGTGCTGACCCTCACCTTCCAAAGGACCAGCCAAAGAGCCCCTTGGAGGGCTCTGCTTTTAGTTGTTGGATCGTTTCTTCCAGTATTGCGTTTGAAGTGGAAGAGGGATTTATCCTATGGATTTGGTAGGTTTTGGGCAGTTCAGGGTAGACTGGGATTGTGCATTTGGCATCCCAGCAGTTTATAGTTGTAGAAGGCATCCGCAAGTTCCTCACTTGCTGTATATCATGTGTTTGCAGGGAGCTGTGTGTATGCACAGGATTTCAGAGCACAGTATTATCTGAGATCTGTGCAGTGCTGATGTGCTGACGTCCTTATCAAAAGATCTCATAATATTTTTAGATCTCTTTTTGTCAGTAATGGCAGAACTCTTTTTTTAATGTTGAAACCCCTTGTTCCCTTATAGCTCTAATTCCTCTAATAACTGTAATCCCTCTAATACTAATTATTGATGGTCTTATGTTGGTTTCATTCTGTATCACCGTTAGTTGTCTCTTCTGCTGAGTCAGGCTGCTTACCACTATGATTTTTGGTTTTTTCGTATGATTGCTGGGTCATTAAATGCTTCCTCATTTATTTATTTTTTTCTTATTTTATTAGCATTTGGCCAAAACATAGTAAGGAAGATAGTAAGATAGTAAGGAAGATAGTCTGGCCCAGTAAAACTTGGTCTCTGGTCTTGACTGTGACACTAAATGTATAACCTTTGTCAAGTCGCTTCATCTTTTTGAGTCTTAGCTCATTCATGAAATGGGGCAGTAATAGCTATATCCCTTGTAAAAGAGATCTAATAATAAAATACACTGAAAAGGATATGTTTGTGTTTCAGATTTGAAACAGCTTTAAGTCATTAAAACTAGTTCTCATTGCAAAAGAAAGGATATCTTAATTTAAAATAATGAAAACACTTACCATTAAAGGCATAAAAATACAAGACTTTTTGTTTTACTTACAAACCAGACTTAGCTCTCTGATGTAACTTATCAAGAAAAGTAACTGTCCTTCTACACATCCAACATCTTAATTTTGCATGGATAATTTTATACATGTGTCTTTCTAAGCTATTTTCAGTGTTGTTTCATGTAAGAGGGGAGGGGGGGAGAAGGGAGAGACTCCATGCCAGATGGGGTGAGGTAGTAAGTTGGGACGCAAATGATTGATTATTGATTTTTACCAACTGAGCATAATTAAAAATAAATCTTGTTTTAATTCTAGTGCTTTTGGGTCAACTGGGGGCTAGTATTTGTATTTATACTCCTCCCTCCACTCCCCCAAATGCGCACAGAGCTATGCAATCCATTTCTGAAGAGCCTGTCGTCCAGGTGAAGACAAAACACCAGTATAATCATTTCATTCATTAAGGGGTTGCAGGAGTTATTGTTTCTTTTTCAAAATCAGAAACCTGAGAGGCTATTACCAAATTTGAATTAAGCTCTGTACCTCTTTAAATTATGAAATCTTAGGCCAGCTGTCAGCAATTTCTGTGTCACAAGTATTCCCCAGCCTAATGATGGGAGACACATGGCCTGACTTAACGTTGCTGTGCTTCTCCCTTGCAGGAGGTTGTTCTCACTCAGCCGCCCTCCAAACCCACCCGCAGGAAGCTCCGGATGGAGACGCAGGGGCTGGAGACCCCCGAGCTTTCTCCCACCATAAATGTGACTTCTTCCCTGCCAGCAGTCAAGCCTCACCTCCCAGTCCAAAAGTAAAAACCTGTACCATACACTCCAAACTGCACCGTGAGATCTGATGTGGCGGGGTTTGCTCTTTGCATGATTTTGTGCTTAATAGTTCTGGTTTTGAGAATGCTTCACAAGATACAGGTCTCTGAAAACTACATCTGTCTTCTCAAATGCAGACTAAGTCTGTAGTGATTGTATAAGTTGGTAATATTTGATTGATAGCCTCTTCAGAGGTGTCCTACCTCTGTATCTGGTAGACATGTCTGAAGAGCAAGCCTAGCTGTTCAACCAGCATCTCTAACGCAACTCCGTTTAGCTCTGTGGGTGTGTGGTTTTTGCCTTACACATATATTCTGGAATTTTGCTCATTCTTGTGGACTGATACAGCTAAATAAATGCCCAGGAAGCTGAGTCATGAAATGCTTGATGTTGGTCATATTCTTGTGATGTTTCTTCATTGCAAGGCAGGTTAGAAATGAGCTCGACGCTGGTATGACCTGACCCATAGACCACTTGTATTAATCCGATAATTGCCAAACCCAGCATGTGTTGTTTGCTGTCATAAATATAGCTGTTGAAGCTGTCATCAACAAAGACTTGTAGGGTTTTCACTATATATTTATTTAACAGCAGTGGAGAAGGGGTTGTACAAATGGTAAGTGAAGGCACTTGAAGCCCTATTGGGTCTATACATCTCCCTCAACTGAAACAGTGTGCGCGCCTTCACCCAAAGCCTTGCAAAGACATCTGGTTCAGTCTGAAACAAAACAGAGCTGCCCAAATCAGTTGAGCGGTTCTTGGCAAACTGTTTATCCGTGGACTGAATCTGTGCTGCATAATTGGAGATTAGAATAAGTAATAAGGCTCCTAGGATGCCCTTAAAGTGCTATTTTGTGCTTTGGGAGTGCATATTCTGTAGTGGTTCAAAGAAAGATAACAACATTTGTTAACATCTCAACTTAATTCTGTCTTGTCTATATCTTTCCTAAAATGTTTAAATGACCACGGAGGTATAGCTCCCTGTTTTTTATTTTTTCCTACCATTATTACTTTATAGCCTATGGAGAGTAGTTTGAAGCAAAATCTTGAAGCAGAAAACTGACAGTTCATTGGAAGATAACAGCATAAAGATCTGCCTGTGCTGCGAAACAGATTATGTTGCAAAGATCAGTGCCATCAGCTCTGTTAAGAGGGAGAGCTGATGGGGACTGTGTACCCCTATGGACCTTATTTAAATAGAGCGTCTGTTTTAGGTCAAATTTGTCATTAAAAATCTCTTGATGCCTCGTGTAAAACTTTAAAATAATCTATTTGGAAAAGGGCTTGGATATTCAGCCAGTATTTTCTGTATTTTCTTTCCTTTTCCCCGTTACCTCTGTTTCTCGGAATAGGTTGGTCCTTATGTACAAAGCTGTCTCCTTTTGTACCTGCCTGCCTAACTGTAATTTCCTCCAGATCAGTTACCATGGGCTATAGAGTAATAATAATAATAGGAGAAAAAGAGATGAGGAGAGTCCATAAGCCATCTACCTGTTCATGTTTGTGACATCAGATGGGTTTGGTGGAAATGACTGCTTTGAATGAAAGAAAGATTAATTTTTGAAGTAAAAAAACATCAGACTCAGCAGTGCCCTAAAAAATCTGAGACAATATTTTCATGCAGATGTCCTTTCTTTCCATGTAGAATGGTTTTTATATTTTCTGTTAACCACTCCTGAATCTTTAAACTCTACAAGTATCTGAAAACCGCTAAAGCAAAGGTGCTGCAATAAGTACAGCTATGCAGGGATTATTCTTAAACTGAATCAGAATGCAGTGATTTTTAAATAATTGAGATGGCCTGAAATGTTTCTGGCATTCAGGTTGACATGTGTGACTGTTTTATTTTCAAATAGTCTACCTCATTCAGCCATCTCATTTCAGTGTTACATTTTTCTTCTCTTAAATGTGTAGTTTGTACCTTGTCTTTGAAGTGTAGTCCAGTGTGTATAGAGTACAGATGCGCAGAATGGATGGCTGGTCTTCTGGCACCAGCCACTGTTGAAGCTCTTAATTGAAATGTTTTGTATTTATCTGTCTGGCAGACAGTCTTCCAAGCAGAAAAGGGCTATTCAGACCGCTATACGGAAAAACAAAGAAGCCAATGCTGTGCTTGCCAGGTTGAACAGTGAGCTCCAACAGCAGCTGAAGGTAAGGAATGCATTGAAAATCCGTGACAAAACTCCCTGCAATCAGTTACGTGTCACCTCCAGCAGAGAATCTTGTTCATCCTCTCAGATGAAATCTACCATGTTATTTCCTGCTTTCCGGGAGGGAATAACTATACTGTATGAGTGGGTAGGATGAGCTTTTCTGGGAAAAGCTATAACCTATGTGCATAGAGCTCTGCTGGCACTTAGAGTAAGGCTAAAGGGTGAACTTTGTCTTTCTGAAAAGTTTGATGAAGTGATGGTGTCACCTAGTGCAGAAGAGCAACTCACTTGTAGCTTTCTTGTCTTCTGGTCAGTTGTGCTACATAACTGTCTCCTGGAGCCAGGCATTTGGTATACATGGACTGGCTACACCATGCTTTATGTGAACATCTAACACTGATTTTTGATCTCTGCTGATTTGTCTTTTAACATGATCTCAAGGGGCTGTTTTCTTATAAATGTCAGTTCTGTTTTTTTCTGTTTTCCGAGTCCAAAGGTAGTACAGACTTCAGTTTTTCATCTGCTACAGCTTTTTCTTCCTTGCATATTATGAACAGGCTTGTCTGGACAGGGAGGTGAACCCTCAGTTACACTTTCTCTTTAGTCAAGGTGAAAGTTTGATTGCATGTTCAACTTTGCTTTAACATATTTTCTTAACTGGTTTTCAAGGATTTCCCAAGAGAAATGCAGGTTGGGTGCTCTGTACTGAAATCATAGCAAAATATAGGATGGCGATTGAAATAAGCACGGGGGTGAAAGCTGACAGCACATTGCCATCATTCCTTGGCTCAGGTCTTATCTGCTTCCCCGCACTATCTTCAGCATGCTTAAACTCCCCAACCTGCATGAAAAGAGGCCAGTGCTGTTATCTGTGTTGTATGGTAGGGTGAAGGAAGCCTGTAAAGACAGAGAGATTTGCCTGAGTTCACACAAGAGCAAAAAACTGAACTTGTCCTTCAAGTTATATTGCTGTCTGGAAACTTTCCGGTGGAGCAGGGCCAAAAGCAGGGCCTTTGTGTTTTTATGGGGACCAGAAGACATGACGGGTGGCCCTCAGGCACAGCTTGCACTGAGGAGCATTCAGGTGCCCTCCTGGGCTGGGGCTGCCCAAATAGGGCACCAAAGCCTGGAGGAGTCACAGGTCAGCCCAGCTCCCAGGTGGGGCGAGGAGCCCTTTAATGGGCAGTCAGCGAGAGCCAGATGCCCCTCAGGGGCAGCCTCGTGACCAGGAGAGGCTTTGCCAAAATTGGTGATCCCCAAAGCCTTCACCGTTAGTTTCTGACTGAGACTGATGAGCTTCCTGCTGCAGCTGCCAGTGGGGTAGATTGCAAAGCCTGTGTCGTCTTACAAAGGCTGAGTCTCATTCCTTTCCGAAAGGAAAGAGATCGGTTGTGTGAACCAAAAATTCTTAAAAAAAAAAAGCAGTTTTGATGGAAACGCAATTTCAAAAGAACCTCATTTTCTTTGGTAAAATTGCCAAACTGGCCCAAGCTGTTCCATGGGCCAGTGGATGACTGCTCCTCTCCATGATCACCCAAGCAAGTGACTGAGCCTCCGTATTGCCCCGCCATAAGGAGGAGGCAGCAGACGGCTGCGCAGGGTGGTTGCGTGGCATTGGTACAGTGTTTTGAGGCCACAAGGAGAGTTACTTAAACAGCAGAGCCCCGAGCCTCTGGTCAATGCCAGCAGTTCGCCCGGCTGATCTTTACCGGGAGCGGGATGGTGCATGCGAGCATCCCAAAAGTTAACAGCGCATCTCTCTCTCTCCGTCAGGAGGTTCACAAGGAGCGCATTGCCTTGGAAACGCAGCTGGAGCAGCTACGTCCCGTCACCGTCTTGTGACGTCCCGCACCGCCGGCGAGAGCGGAGCCCGTGTCCCGACAGCCTTGCTGAGGAGAGGAGGGCGGCGCAGCTGGGCAGGGTGTCTGCCAAGGTGGGGGCGGTGGGGTGGACCACCTTGTCGGGTCTCCAGTCACCCCGCTTGCTCGCCTTGGCCTCTGCAGGTAAAGAAGGTACAGAAAACAAATAATCTGACTGCAGAGGGATGCTTCGCCTTCTTTCCTCCCTCTTCCCAGCCTAATGTGTAAATGCCGTTTATCACTGAAATGAATAACCTGAGAGTATTTTATTTATGTAAAGAATTCCTGATTTATACGCGTTCTGGCAGCGCCTCCTGCCCCGGTCATTAAGAGGTACAGCATTCCTGAATTCTTGCTTAAATTTAAAACTCATCCTCTGAGATGGGCTTTTGGATGTTACTGATTCCTGTAGGATTGTATCATGATAGAGTACCTGTGAGTTTAATGTACTACAAGAATAAAACTCACTAGACGTACAGTCTTTATCCGCAGTCACATGTCAGATGATTATTTTCTTAGCACTGTTTATTATGCAATCACGGATGTATTTTAATGTTAGAGAGCTTGTATTTTATAAGTTCAAATCATATCAGAGAACAGTAAAAAATACTAAAATTTAATTATTTTGGAAATTACAAAAAAAAAAAAATCTGTTTTTTGAGCTATAACTGTTTCCTGTCACTGATGTTTGATCACTTGCTTGCAGCTGCCAGTATCTCTGCATACTTGTAGCATGTTTGAGATCACTGGTTTATAGCTTTTTTTTCTTCTTCTTTTTTTTTTTAATCAACAGTGTATTTCTAACAAGAGGTTAAAAATGCCTTCAGGGCATTTTTATAAAATCTGTTCTATGTACATTTGTATTAGTCTGCTTTGTTTTCTTAATAGCTGCTGATTTGTTTTAAGGACGCGTACAAGAACTGTGTTTCCAAAAGAAGAATGATAGCAAAAGTGCTATATATGAGGTTATAAAATGTGTGATGGAAATAATTGCCTCCTACAACAGGCTTTCTTTAAGGTTCCTTTTGCACCTCACTGGAGATGCTACTGATAGGATGAAGCTGCTAATACCCATCTGCTCTCTAAATGAAGAAGCAAAGATTAATTTTTTTTAACCTGGGTGTGATCCAGGGCCAGCTGAATTCAGTGGGAATTTTCCCATGGATGCAGTGGTCTTTGGTTTCAGTCTCAGTTCTCGCAATGGCAGCCGGCTAACTTATGTTGCTTTATTTCCTGGGGGACTTCAGACATGACGATATCATCAGCCCTGCTCCCTCCATGGGTGTGATGTGTGCTTCGCTGCAAGGGAATGTCACCTACCTGTTACCCGTCTTAAACGTGACGCTGCACGTGTTTCATACCCTGTTGTTCATTGACCTAATGTAAGCGTACGCATTTGCCTTGCGGAAGCGGCGCAGCAGTTCTTTACCGTTGTTGGTGTGCTGCTTTCTCCCTGTAGCTCCTGTAGCTGTAGGATGGCCCTAGGGCTGCGAGGAAGGGTTTGAAGCAGCTGGGTAGCCTCCCTTCGGGCTGCATCGTGAACGGGCTGCAGTGGGCTATCAGAGGACACCACAGCAGCCGAAAGTTCTGTTGAGAGATAAGACAGACATCAACGGGAATGTCTGAAGTGATGAGGAAGCAGCGTGCTTTTGCTGAAAGGGATGTGGATGTGGGACGCGGATCCAGAAGCCTGAAGGTGAAAGTAAGCATTTGCAGGATTGTTACTGAAAGTCTGGTTTTCTAACACATCGGTTTCGATTCAACTAAGTACGGCTATGTCAACAAGCAGGAACCCTTTCTCTGGATTTGGGACTTCTTGCATAGCTGGGGTCAGAGGGTCATTCCTGGTCAGTAGCAAAATACGAGAACTGCAAACTTTTCTGGGAAGCTGCAAAGCGGCCGCTGCCCTCCTGCTGGTGGTGGGACTCTTCAGAAGTTATCATCTTTCATTTCATAACACTGAGTCATTCCTGAGATGAAGTACTCTTTCTTTTTTTGCTTTTTAGTTCTTGCATTGCCATTTGGTTAATAAACCCCTACTATTCGATAGAAAATAATCATATGGCACCTTTTTTTTTAATCTTATGGGTGATTTTTAAGGAAAGCTTTTTAATGATGACAGATAAATGTGCACGTTGCATTTTTAAGGCAGTGGATGGCTTTCTCATGTTTGATAGCAGCTTCCTGTAGATTAATCCTCCATTTATTTCACTTGGGTTATTCATGAAATAGATGCTGTTCAAAGGTGGAGTGGAAAAGTCTAGTTTATATGTCTTTTTCAGATGTCTCCCTTCTAACGTACAGAGGTTTCTTTCATTCACTGGAAATTAGGATACTTGGTTGGTCAACAATTAAATATTTTCTTAGTTGTTAGTTTACCACAGGACTTAATATTACCATCCTTGCATTTTTAGGGATGCGACCAAATCCCCACTCAGCTCCAAGATGTAGAGCGTGAGTTGATTTGTATCCTGTTTAATGAAGCTTTGGCTATGATGATGATACACGACTTCACCTAGAGAGTCAAGTGAAACATTCAAGGAGAGATGTCGGTGTGTTTTACATACGATGCAGGAAGTTATTGTTCTTACGTATGTCTCAGTACTTAAGCATTCATGATAGCCCGCGTAGAATGGAAAAGTGTTTCTGGTTTTGGGGGCCTGTTAGCATTTTGAGGTGGAGAGGAGAAGGCATCATGAAGCTGTAAGACAGTGCTTCTGGCAGTTGCTCCATGCAGCCACGCTTATGGCTACTATTAACAGGCCCTGGCTGGTCAAAATTCACACCTAAATCCAGTATCTCAAAACAGATTTTCTCAAAAAATATTTTTCCTTTAGAAAAATGTGGGTGCAGCGAAATCATCATTTCTTTGATAGCTTTCTTGAGCTAGGGGAGAGCAGTCGGCTTTAAGCCCCTGATGTGCCTGACCCAGAGCAGCAACCAGGATCTGCCTGTCCCCACTCACAGCCTGACCAAGGAGCAAGAGCAGCTTCCTGCGCGCGAAGGTCTTACTCTCCTTGGTTCACGGTTTCCGTAGGTAGTTATGCAGAGCAGAACATGCCCAGTAAGAGAGGGTAACTGGGAACAGGAGCTGGGGCATGGCTTCCTTGCATCAGAGAGGATGTGCGGACCATGTGCCCCTTTCTAAGTCTTCAATTTTCTGCAGCTATTCCAGTTTGGACAATTAAATATTTTTGTCCAAGGACAAGACTAGGTAGAGCAGGGTAGGTCTTACACGGGCTTTTCCACATCCCAGGTAAGGATCTTCCTCGGTGGGGGCATGTGTTGTGTGTGTGTAAATGTGCACTCATGGCTCTTCCTTTAGGTCGTGCGTTACTTCATGAAATCTGTTCATGTTTCACATGATACCTTCCTATGAAGTATGTGTTTCAATACATGGTAATTCAGTGGTGAAAAATGCCCAGCTAAGTGTAGTGACCGGTTGCCTTTATAGATAAAGCCTTTTCTTTTTTTTTTTTCTGCCTTTAAATATAAATAATGACCTCGTAATTAAGCAAGGTGAACAGTTTCCATTTCAGGGGCATTCCTTTTAACAAACTGCCTGTGAACAAACATTAATCCTTAATGATCAATGTCCTTCTCCTAGTTATTAAATTTATAGTAGGCTGCAGTGGAAACATTACCACCTCTTTCCAGACAGTTCTCGGTTCTCTCTTCCAGAGAGTTTTGCTGACGGAGCAAAAACATCAGTGATTAGTGTGTTCGGCCCTGTTATTCCTAAATTGGTGAACGTCCTTTTTAACTCAAAAGATTATCTCCAGACTGTTTTTATGTGCGTGGCAGTAGGTCTGCTGCTGGGAATTCTGTATCCACATCGGGGAGAGGAACTTGTTTGCCTGTCACCCAGACAGTCACAGCTTGACGCTGCCAGGGCTGACTGGCGCGGGGTGGTGACGCCTTGCCCGGTAAAACAACCCCAAAGGGATGGTTGGGACTGGGAACCCTTCACAGGAAGCATTTAGGATTGGGCATGATGTGAAAATTGCCTTTTGGTGGTGTGTAAGCTGCTTTCCTCCCAGCTGAGCTTCCAGATGAGGAGAAAGAGAGCCTGGAAAAGTTGCTAGCGAGGGAACGAGGGCTGTCTGTTTCCCAGCACCATCACCCCTTCAGAACGCACAGTCCTTGAAAAGAGAATACACGGGGTTATAAGAGAAGGAAAAGAGGCCCTCATGAAGCCACACAATTTCTTGACTGAAGAGTAAAAGTATTTTTTCAGGGAAAAAAAAAACCCACCCAACAAACAAGCGATGTGGTACCTTTGATGTATTTTGAAGCTCTTTTCAGTTATCTTCATGATAACGTGCTGTGAACATACGCATTACGTTTTATTCTGTTACTGACTTTTTTTATATAAAAAAATCATATTGCAAGCATTATCGTTTTTAATCTAAAAAAAATACCCTGAGGCTATTATATATTTGAATTTTAACTTATAAAGTAGATAGCCAGATTTAAGCAATTTGTTTTCACAGCTGCAGACTGTCCACGTGGTAAGCTGCAAAATGTATAGTGTTCTATACTATGCCCATCTAATTTTGGAAAATGTATGTGATATGGAGCTGGGTGCTGCATTAAAATAAAAGCGTCCAATAACTTCAAATTGCCTTGCTTTTGTGGTTTATTTAGGATGTTGATTGTGCAGATCTGCCAGGAGAGCAGAAACTGTGACTCGCCGTGGAAAAAATACAGCGTTGAAATGGCTGACCTTCAACTATGAAAGATGAAATCACTTAACGTTGGGATTATGTGTATGTGAGAGAGACAGAGAGAGACTTAAAGTGAAATCATATTTCCTTAGGCTTCAGTGAGGTCAAAACTTCATCTTTATTTTGTCAGGCCTCGCTTTGTCTGCATTCAGACTTCTCTCCGTGATGGAGCCCGACGAGGCACTCACCCTTTTCTAATCTGGGTGGCACCACCACGAAGGAAAAGCCCTTCCAAGCCCCCAGCAGACAGACCTTTGGTCGGAGGGTGCCTGGGCAGGAGCAGCAGGAGGACTCGAGCTGTAATCCCCAGCACCCCCGTGATTGGTATTTTTGGCCCCTCGTCAACTGCAAGAGCTGAAATTAAAGTGGGAAAAAGAAAACATTTGAATATCTGCCCCGTGTGGGCAGGGAGCTGGAGGGGACAGTGTACATCTGCTCTTTAACCAGTGTGATTTTTAAGAATTATGTCACGGCTATCCGAAGAGCAGGGCTTTAAAAGAGGAAATAATTAGTGATAAATTAATTCTTGCAGCATTAAGCCATGACAAGGGATGTTTTATTGGCCTAAAAGTATGTCTCTGGTGCACGTGAGGCACAAGGCCAAGGCGTTAAAAACTTGTAAATATCCTGTAGGGAGCTGTTCTGCATCGGCAGCGGGATGGATTTAGATGGCTCTTCCATTCTTAGTTTTTACAATTAGATGGTACTCTGGGGTGCCTTCATGCAATTCTAGATTGGCTCTCTGTATTTAAATTCATGTTTCCAATAATCTTCCTTAGAAAAGAAAAGATACGTCTTCCTGCTCTAGAAAAATAGTTCCTAGTGGAAGTGGGAAAGAAAAGAAATAGAAGAAGCTTCAAAAGTCCTTTTTTATCCCTCTGCTGTTTTTAAAGTAGCACTGCTTCACAAGTGTGCCTGCTTAGCTGGGGTGCTCACATGGCTTCTGCAGCAAAGGACAATAAAGGAAAATTAACGAATGAACAAAATCCCTGGGTTTCCGTAGCCCGTAGCTGAATCTGAGCTCTTTCACCTGATGGTCTCATCGCTCCTCCTGTTCTACCTCCCCCACCAGGGCACTGCGTGTCCTCAAACAAATGCACTGTGGAGCAGGAGGCTGTGGGAACGTGGGGTCAGTTTGCAGCAGGCTCCCAAGTCCCCAGTGTTCCCTCAGTGCCCACCGTTTTGGGAACGTGTCTGGAAGCAGCAGCGTTACCTGCGTCCCGGCTATGTTATCCCAGTAGTCCCCCTGCTAAATACTAAGTCGGTATTCCTGGTTAAATCCTGAATTGGTTTACGTTAATTGAGTGTTAACTTAAATAGCACGAGCTAGGAAGAATGTCTTACCTGAGGACATTTTGAGGATGCTTTGTGCATCAGAAATGTGATGAGCTAGACAAGACCAGGGCTATATATTGCATCTAGACTGTTTTTTGTGGGAGGGAGGGAGGGAGGGAGGAAGAGAGAGAGAAAGAGAGAAAGAGAGAAAGAGAGAAAGAGAGAAAGAGAGAAAGAGAGAAAGAGAGATTCTTCCCTTAGCTAGGCTGCTTCCAGAAGAAACGTCATTTGTTTGCTTCCCATCCTTGGTTCACGCAGGGAACTGACTCATCACTGTGCTGTGGTCTTCAGTGAAACATGGATAGAACAGCTGGCAGATGTGCAGGTAAGGTCTCCCTGCCACAGGCCCTCCAGCAGGACCTTCTCACCCTGCGGAGGTGGGCTGTAGTGGAGTGGTGATGGCATGTCCAGCCCCGTGACAGCAAATGGCAGAGCCCAGCAAGGAGGAACACGGAGAAGGAGGCAGTGTGTCAGCCCTGGTGGGACCAGGACAGAGAGGAAAATACTTTGGAAAAGGTGAAGTAATCGTGCTTCCGAGGTAGCGGGGAAGTCGCTGCACCTCCACCACCTTACTCCACTCACCCACAACAGAATAATGTTCTTAAAAAACCTCTGCTGGACACCTCGCTTTCAGGAGGCTTGGGTGTAGGACTGCCACTTGATACGTGAACTGTTCTCTTCCGAGGTCACTTAAGGAATTCCGTAGTTCATGCTGTCTGTCAGGGGTTTAGGGTGCATTAAGCTGGTGCTCAGCAAACTGATAAAAAGCATGCATTATTTACTACGGTTTTCATGCTCTTACCTGAGAGGAAAAAGCCAGCCCATGAGCTCACCTGGGTCTCGCTTCCCAGCCCCGTGCTGTTCCTAAAGGACGCCATACACTCAATGAGAAATAATGGCTTCCTGTGTCATTAATGAGTTCTTGCAGCAATTTCCCTTCGAAGTAATCACCTTGGGTGATGGAGGTGTTCACTTCCAAAAGCAATTAGCCCTTGGGGTGAGCCGTGCTGGGAGGCACCATTCTCCGCCAACAGAAAAGCAACTCCCTTGTGGGTGTCTCAGCTTGGACGCTAAAGAAGCCAGTGCTGCCAGAGTCATCAGTCACTCAAAGCTATCAGCCAAAATGCCTCCTGGGATTAAAAGAGCCCTCCTTAGGAAGAAGTTTGTTCCCAGAGCTTGGTACCATACCACATGGCAAAAAAAAAAAAAAGAAAAAAGAAAAAAAAGAAAAAAGAAAAAAGGCAGTTGCTTGTTGCTTTGATTGCTCTGCAAATATCTGGGTGATTGTGTTACTCGGAAGGTGCCTCTTCAGGGCTGCGCTTTCTGAAGTTGTTACTGCAAAAATCCTCAGACAGGAACATCCATCCAGGCATCCTAGGACTTTTTGGGGCACTCTGATTTGGAATTGACCTTCATGTTTCACCCCAACCTGTTCCGTATGTTTATTGTTACAGCCTTTCAAGCTTTTGTTGCAGGTGTATCATGCTCCGGCTAGAGCTGGCCATTAAGTGCACATGGAGCTACATCAAAGCAAGAGTAAACAGGTGATGGGTGTTTGTGTCAAACGTGGCAGGCAGAAGGGCTAGTGCTTGCCCGCAGGGGTGAGGCAGAGATAGGCTAGCAGTGTCTTACTCCTGCTCTGAATTTTACCATTATGAGTAGACTCTAATTTGAGGAAGAAAAATGCAGTTTGATTTCCTCCACCTTAGTTGTGAAGCTAACTTAGCTTACTGCTTATTTTTGTGGCTTGGACCCTCAGCCATGCTTTCTTACTCTTTCCTCTTGTTCAATTCATTGTCTTGTTTTCTAAAATTGACTTGCACCCTGCAGTTGCTTGGTTTTGCACAAACTGGAAAGGCTGTGAGCAGAGTGCGGGTGCTCACTGGACAGTCCTGCTTTCAGCCCGTAGCCTGCAGGACTCGGCCTGCTCTCCTTCTCACATACAAATGTTTGGTTGGGTTTACAACTTTGTGTTGGTTGGGTTTACAACTTTGGTTTGGTTGATTCTGGAGGTGGCTTTGGCCGCAGGTGACAAATCACAGGGGCCTCTTCATGACATACCGGCTGGGTGGAGATCGTCTCGTTGTGGACTTGCAGCTTTGCAAACTGGATATCGAAACTGTCAGTGGAAACCTGCACTCGGCTCAGACTTTGAGCACAGAAACCCAAGGGTGCTTGACAGAGTTTGGGAAAACTTACAGAAATAATATTTGAGACTAATAGCAATACTAATGCAGAACACGCGGAGCTGTTGCTCCAGGTTGGCCCATCTCATCCAGGATGTCACTCTGACATTGGGCAGTGCCAAAAAGTGTTGGAGGAAAAGGGAAGAGCCCCAGGGTTGTCAAAAACGGTTCAGTGAATAGGCTCTGGACGACCACTGCCTTGGCTGACATACTGGTGTTTCTTCTGGCATCTCTGGAACCCGAAGCATGGACTGCTGCAGCCTGCTCGAGGCCAACATCTGCTTCACTGTGACCACAGCAATTTCTCTCTCCTATAAATCAAGGCAGAGGAATACCTGTAACGCACGCTCAGCGGTATAACCTCTATACAAATGTATTTACAGAAGTTTCTGCTTTACTTTTCCATTGGCCATTCATTATTTGGTACGTTTGGGTTTTTTTTTTTATCATTTCCTGTGTTATTTTTCTCCAGTATAGGCAGAGGAATTCCCATTTGTTCAGCCTGTCTTTTTCCAGACATTTCTTTGTCTCTAGTTGGTTTTGCTGCCTCTCTCTGGGACTCTTCTCCTTCCTTTTATTGTTTTTGTGAAATAGAGTAGCCAAAACCAAAGCCAGTTTGTTGTCACCTCATTTCTAAAGCAGTGACTCTGTGAAATAGAGCATCATGACACACAGGAGTTTATACTTTTTTTTTCCTCCCCTCTGTCTGGCAGCCGTGCAAGCATCAGCTGGCATCCTGGGAGGGTGGGATCATCCTAGTGGATTGAGAATTTGTAAATAACACTGTACAAGTCAGTAAAAGAAGGCGTGAATCTCTGTCTCTCACTCTCTTTTCTCGATGCTTGCATTGGACCCGAGGGATCATTTTAAAGTAATTTTTTTTTTTTTTTTTTAAAAAAACATCAGCAGCGTGTGTGAGCCACCCTGCCCTGTAGCAGGTACGCTCTGTACACGTGCATTTCTCAGAGAACTGCATGGAAAAGTTTCTGCATGAGCTGGAGAGGAAACCTCAGGCCTTAGCTGACTGAGAGCCCATATCTCCCTGAAAAACTGTGCTAAAAAAAGGTGTCTCTTCAGACAGATAAAAATTGTCCTGTGACCTCGTGCGCTTTGATTTCTGCTGCCTCAGATAACAGCATCGCTGTGTGCATCTCCTGAGAACGCAAATCCCAAGCTCAGGAGTTGCCCTGCAGCTTATGGTAATGGGAAGTCTGAGCCTGGGCTTGGGAAGCTCCCAGGGAGAAGGACAATTTTGCAGGTAATTTTGCATCTTGAGGTGTCTCATTAGCAGTCTAATCTATTTATTCTCAAGAAGAAGAAGCAGGATCAAAGGCAGGAGAGGAATGAGATACCAAAATTAGTTCTAATAAAATTAATAAATACCTCAATTTTTATTTCCCTTCAATAGGTGTATTTATTGCTCCTCTTTGAATTTTGCAAAGCCTTTTGAGAATTGCTCTCATTTTTGTGTTCAGACATCACTGCACATTTTGCCTTATGCGGCTGCCTTTCATCATTAGGGAAGAAGTAATAACTCAGGCCTCCAATTTAGCCTTTGTCTAAAAGAAAAACAGGTTGATTATTTACTGCCTACCCAATAGGATACCATATAATCCTCTCATCTGTCAGGACGGCAAAAGTTATTTGTGTTAATCCTCAACCTAGATGTATGTGTTAGTAGCTGTTATTTTTTTACAATAGTTTCAGTACGTATCTTTTAATACAGCGGGAAGCTGGTGACATAGAGGGGAGCGGGAGGTTGTTTGCTGCACGTGTAGGTTTGCTGTAGGCAGGTGCTGAAGGCTCAAAGCAACAATTCTGCAGGTCACAGTAGCCACAGTACTCTGAAAGACTGGTCTCTTCTCATTGTGCAAGTTGAGTGGAATGCACAACTCAAGACACATCATACATACATGGTAAAAATAAATTTTAGAAGTTCTTTAGGGACTTGAGAAATTAGTAGGAAGCCCTACTATGTCTTAAAGGATTTGCTTTTCACTTTCACTGTGTCGTGTTGGCCGAGGTGTTACAAGCCCCAGTGATTCAAACGCACGAATCCAGCTTTCAAAATCACGAGTTGGGCTTAAAAACAGTGAGGACTGAAAACTGAATAGGAATTTTGTTTAATGTGACTTCTGGCTCCTGAATCTTTATTCAGGGCGCCTTTTTAATGCCCGAGCACAGATTTTTCAGAATTAAAGCTAAGCTTACTTTTTTTTTTTTTTTAATCCCTTGCTTCCAGCAGCTGGAGCTTTAAGAAATACAGTCAATACTTGGAGAGAGCGAATAGGCGGCAGTGGTGGTCAGCTGTCAATACACACATAACAGCATTGCTGCTGTCCCAAAGCGTTTTATCTAATGTGTAAGTAATAGCCATATAAAAAAACCCACCTTGAACAGTTTCAGCATTATGCTGTTCTTTCTCAAAAAAAAAAAAAAAAAAAAGAAGAAAAAAAAGTTTCAGGGAGTATATCATTATTTTGTACAGTTTTTATTTATTCTAAATCAAAATATCTGAAGTGTCAAAATGGCTAATATTTTGCTCAAACCTGTCCTGTCTGTAGTATCAAGCGCAGAGCATGAAAGCTGCCGGACTGACATGCCTGGATGTGGCGTTCCCATTGCTATAAGTAGAAGGAGTGTTTCCAGTTTCTAAAGGTCCTTCTACCAGCAGAGAATTCAGTAATTGTGACTTCCAAGGGCCCACCATAAAGGAGTAAACATCCACACGCTGTATTTTGCTCTGGCACCAAGACTTACCTTCTCACAGAAGAGTGCCAGAGTGCTGGGACTATTAGGTGCCCAGTGACAGGACAAGAGGCAACAAGCACAAACTGAACCACAGGAGGTTCCCTCTGAACATCAGGAAACAGTTTTTCACTGTGAGGGTGACCGAGCCCTGGCACAGGCTGCCCAGGGAGGTTTTGGAGTTGCCATCCTTGGACATAGCAAAAAGCCACTTGGACATGGTCCTGGGCAATGAGCTCTAGGTGGCCCTGCTTGAGCAGGAGGGTTGGACCAGATGACCTCCAGAGGTCCCTTCCAACCTCAACCTGTCTGTGGTTCTGTGATTAATACAAGATCAATATTATCCCACTGGAAATGGGAACATCACATCTGTATTAACCACCATATATAGCTTTAAAAAAGAAATTAGAAGACGTTCCTTGCTGTATTTTTCTTATGTGTTGTAGCCTGCACATATTTCATGTTTAGGCAGCAGCCTATCGTAATTATTTAGCTGAGTGTTTATACAGGGAAAACTCATGAAACTGAATCTTGTTTCTGTGCCCTGGAGAGGCAGGAGAGCAGCGATCTGTGTTCTGAAAACACTTTGGGGGAAGAGAAATCACAGCCTGTGTTTCTGAGAAAGCCAGCCTGTTACGGCAACTCCTTCTCCTCTATCAAAAATCTCCCTCAACCCAACAACGTTGGCCAGTACCACCAGCCTTCCTTGAGGCAAACAGGGTTGGCCTCAGCGCATAACCCACTTTTTTTGAGGACTGTCATTTCAGAGAGACTGAATTATTTAATCAGCAGTGACCTAGTAACGTGTACGTGGCAGGTGCAACAGGGCTCAGTGAAATAATGAAGCATGGACGGCCCTGGCTCAGGAGTCTGGGGGATGAATTGGGAAGCTAATACGGGATGAGCCAGCCGAAGAGATTATTTTCTTGCACAGGCAACAGGGAGAGCTCCCCAAAGCTGTCTGAAATCCTGCCTTCCTAGAAATCCACTCCTTTAAGCTTGTGGACTGGATTCTTTGGACACCCCCCCCCCGGCCAAGGGCGCCAGGACACCTTGCTCTGAAACCAGCTGACAAGGAGATAGGGAGACCTAGACTTTATTCAGCGTTAGGACGAAGACAACTGGAAAACCTCTACTGATGCCACTGACTGGGGGCAGGTGCTGGACCTCACCAGCCAGTGTCCTGCACAGCGCACGGCAGCATAAGCCCGTGACAGGCAGCCGCTCGTAAATAAAGGCATTAATGGAATGAGTTACAGTTACATTAATAAAATATTATCCTGAGGAAATAACCTGATTAATTCTGAGAGGGAGAAGTGCTTGAGGCTGTCTCTGCTGTCGCGGTGTTTCATTATTTGCCGCTGACACTGCAGGCCAGAATCTGGCCCTCAGATGCCTGCCCTCAGAGAGGAAAGATTGTCCAGGTGTCAGGGCGTGAGCCTCAGAAATCTGGATTCAAGTCCTTCTCTGCCGCAGCCTTTTCTGCAGCCTCGGGAAGCCATCAGAGGTGGGGTTAACCTTGCTTAGTTCCACCTGGGGAAGAGTCAAAGCTTCGTTGTCAGCTGGTCGTCTGGGCTGCCTCTGCTTTCAGAGGGAGAGGAGAGCACTTCTGGAGGGCAGCTCCTGCGGTGCCACCGTGCTGGTGAGCACAGACACAGCAACAGGAGGGCTGCCGGCACCTCACCAGTCACACTCGTCCCTCAAACCGCCTTACAGCAGGGCTGTCCTCTTGCCTCCCCGGCCCTGCAGCTTCTCCTTCCTGCCCTGGCAATGCCCCGCCAACCCCGCTGCTACCTGGATCGAGGAAGAGAAACGAGTTAACACCAACCTGGCAAAAAAACGTGTCTTTTTAACCCAAACCGATTCCTTCCTTTGGCTTGCAGTGAGGCCATTGGTGCTGTGCTGGCGCCAGGGCAGTAGAAGTGGGAACAAGGTAGGGGCAGTGGGCACGTGGGGAGTAGGTCTGCCAGAAATGGAGACCTTAAGTAGATGCCTGGTTTTTAACTGGTTGGAATGATGGGAGGTGAGCCCCATCATCAGCCTCTCTGAGTTGGCCCAGAGTGCTTCCCTCCACCAAAGGCAGGATGCGTGTGCTGCTGGAGAGACAGGTCTTGCCCCAGGGTGGTGGCATGCAGGTTGCCCAAGGAGGGGGTGGGAAAGGGAAGCCCCCCCACCCCGGGTGCTGAAATACCAACACAGACTGGGAATGCCTGGGACAAGCTCACTGCAGGTGAAGGATGGCACCAAAACCGTCATCAGCACTACCTGCAAATCCAGACCTGGCAGCATGGGCACCTCTGGCACAGCCCGACAGCTGGGCGGGGGCAGAGACCCCGCGGCTGGGGCTGATGAAAGGATGGACAAGAAAGAGGAATACCCTGGCTGTGAGCTTTGCATGTGAAACAAAAGCTGCTGGCCTGGGCTGTGAATGCAGGCGGGTCCCTGTGTGCCATAAAGGTGGCCTCTGCCCTGCTGAGCACACAGGACAACCTGGCCACCCAGAGGGACCCTAACTGCACCCCCGCAGTGCCCGAGTGCTCTTCTCATTTTTGAAAGCTAATGTCAAGGGCAAGCGAATGAAGGGGCCTGTGAGGCAGGTGTCCTATTTTAGCTCTCTTCGCCCAGACAAAAGCTTTTAAACTTACTAAAGTCATGAAACAGTGTTTCAGCAGCAAACAAAAGGAGAAGTTGTGTCTGAGCATGTGCTTGTATTTTACAGTCACCTTGTTAGAGAGGGTCTAACCTGTTGGACACGGTGGGGACAGGAAGGCACACACACACACACACGTGCATGCACATGCCTGCCTGCAGGGATGGCCGTGGCACCACTTCGGCAACCAAGCCAAGGAGCCCATGCTCTCCCACATGTCTACACTCAATAGCCAAATACCTTCTTCTGCAAGTAATGTCATTATCTGTTATGGGCTCCAGCCGTGAAAAGAATTAGGGCTATTTGACCAAAAGGGCAGAGCCAGATCCTCACCCAGCAACGCAGAGAGATTTACGGTAGGCCAGGGCTCTGAGCCACCGATTGCGGAGCAGCCCTTCCCCTCGGCGTTGCTGCAGAGGCAGAGTGCGGTGGCATGCTGTCACATCAGTGTGGCACCGTGACTCATCACCACCGCGGCTCAGCCGGTCTGTGTGTGCGCTTAATCCATCCCAGACTGTTTCTCACATCGGCTTGTTTTGAAAGTTTGAAAAAGTTTGCTTTACTCTTGATTTCTCATTTTTGCACAGTTCATCCCATCTGGGCCTGAAAGTCAAAGCACTGAAATGTTGCAATAACAGCTGTACTTGCAAGCCTTCCATCCCAGCTGATAATTAAATGCAGAATATCTCAAGAAAAACTCATATCTAGAGAAGACAAGCCCAGCTGTTTAAAAAAAAAAAAAAAAGAAAAACTGAAATAAACATCTGAATCTGTCCATGCTGGTGCAAACCAAAGCTTCTCTCCTGATCTCAGGTTGAAGATCTAGCTGAGGTCACGGAGGACCTTGCCTATTGTTTAAACCTGCTGGTACTTAACTCTTGCAAGAATTCGTAGTTGTGTTAAGCAGCTATTGTCAGGGACACAAAGTGTCTGCCGCCACGGCCATTGCTCCCAGCATCGGTCATCTGAAAAGACTGCTTCTCTCCAGGCACCAACTGAGCTCGTTAGCTCGCCCTGCCTCTGCTGCTTCCCAGCCTGTGAGCCGGTGCAGGGGCATGGACTGGTGTTTGTGATCCCAGAGCTGGAGGGGAAGGTGATTTCCTCAAGGCTGGTTGAGGGTTGGGCTTCACTCAGAGCCAGCTGGCCTCAGCCAACGTAGGACTGACTGTGCCTGCACAATATCGATAGGAAAAGACCCACTTGATTGTAGGTTATGTCTATCATCTATCACACTGGCTTGCAGAGTATGGGGAGCCGAGCAAAATGTGATCAGATCGGAGCAGCTGACGTGAAAAAATGTTTATTTTTCCTCTGTTCGGTTAGGGCCTTTGTTGGATTTAATTTGCCTCTGGGCTGCAGCGCAGTGACCAAAAACCTGAGTTTGGGTTAGCACAGTGCAGTCCTCCCAGCAGCACCAGTGGGGGACAGTAGGAAGCATCCGCCCTGTGTGGGTATGTCTCCCCCAGAAAGTACCCGTGTCTCACCCCTGGTTTCCATGGTCCATCTGGGGACAGCTCCGGAGAATCTCTAAAAGCTGGAAATGGCCTGGGACCTCCTGTCTTGAAAGACCACCTCATTTTTTTGTGGGATCACACTTCAGCATTTCAGCTGAAGGGCAGTGGCTCGGCTCTGGTGCAGACAGCTTGGGGTCCAGGCCAGCGATCAGGCTGCCAGGGCCATCCAGCCCTCCCAGGACAGGTCACTGGGCAGCACCCACCAGACTGGAGGGCGCCCAGTGTCCCCCAGGGTAGGCCCAGGCAGTGCTGCCAAGCAGAGATGCTCCGGCTTCTCACCTGTAGATGGAATGAAGACACCAAAGCATTTTCAACAAGAGGTCTTTCTCTTCCTTCAGCCTCTAAAATCTTGATCTAGTCATTTTTGGACCATATTTATTCCTTCACAAGTAAGGGGCAAGAAGAGGACCGTTTAAAGGGAGGCATGGCAAGTGCTCATTCCCAGGGGTGGGGAAGGCATTGTGAAGGGGATGCTGCACATCAGCGCTGCGGTGGAAGGTGCTGTGTTGTACATGCACTTGAACTCTTGGATAAGCGCACTTCATAAATCAAGGAAAAGCTTCCCTGAAAACAAAAAGTTGTAGCAAACAGGGGAGGTGATGGGTAAATGCTCATGTAGTTCATGGCTACCTCATTCTTCACAGAATTAGCCATTTACCTCAACATTAAAATGCTCAGCAGGAATTAAAAGGAGATGTATCTAGCCTTTGTAGCTGTGAAATGAATTTTGAAAAATGTGGATCAAGTGCAAACTGCCACTGGGTTTTCTTCCCGGGTCTACGGAAGTCTCGCAACCACAGTTTTGAGAGAAGCAATTAACTCCTTAACCTAGAGATGTGCATTGACATGCAGCGTTGTTAACGGTTCCCTTGCTAATCACTTCTGTGGTCTTAATCAGCTGACACATGCATTCCTCCACTCCAGACAGCTTCTCAGACAGCCAAAAGTAATGACTCTCCTCTACACAACCCCTGCAACACTTCCTTAATACTTTCCATGTTGCACATGTTTTCTTAATATACAAAGCTGTGGTATATTGAATTTGTGGGGACAGCATAAAATTAATATAAAAACAAATAACACTGAATCTACCATGCTGATTTTATTACTCTAGTTTGTATTTTATTTATTAAAAACCCTTCTTCTTCTTCTTTTTTCTTTTCTTTCCCCCCCCCCCCCCCCCCTTCAGTGAGCTAGCTGACAAATTCCCAAGCTCTTACTCAGGAGCTCTGCAGAGCTTGGGGGATTTGTTGGAAATTTTAGTTCGAGCTTACAACCCTCTTGAGACAGAGGTTCAAATTCCCCTCTCAATTATAAACTCTAGATGACAGGAGACTTCAGCAAGAACCTCAATCAGACTGTTGTCACCTCCAGTAACTTCCCCTTCTCAGTGAGGCTCCAGGAGGTCAGGTGTCTCCAGACCTAAAATAATTCCCCCTGCCAATCCTTAGCTTCTGGCTGTCCCGGCTCCTGTAAGGAAAGGAGGTCCATGGGTTGCCATTGCTGTCCTGGAAGAAGGTTGCCAAGATGATGCTTTTGCTGCAGCTGGTAAACGTTGCCATTAACCAGCCTCGCAGGGTTTGGGCAGTAAGACTGGAGGATGATTGGCATTTTTCAAGGTAAACATGAGGATTTAGTTGAGAAGTAGCTGCTGCCACAAATGTTAGCCTAACTTTCATCACCAGTGGTGGTGATTGGTGTGCAATGTCAGCTCAAGAGGGGAGGCCATAACTTTCTAGGGGGAAAAAAAAAAAGGCCCAATGGGCACGAATGAGAAACGCACTGTGCACTGCTTAATCCTCCTTGATTTAGGGCTGACTGGAGGACCAGGAAAGCTACATTTTGTTTCCAAATTTAAATAAAAGATAATTGATGCTTTTCCTTCCAAAAATGCAAACCATGACTATTTTCAAACATTATAAAAAATCCTCAGTAGATGAAACTACAGATAATTTGAAAATAAGATTAAAAAAAAAAGAAATTATAAATTTGATCTAACTTCCCCAGAAGCGGCCTGTGACTTAAGCGCTTTCAGTTTTCCCTGCTCAATATGGGGCACCTTAAAGGGACTTGAATTTGAGAGGCTTTGAAAATAAAAGGCTTTTGGTTTGCCCATATGGACAGATACGGAGGGTGAAGCCAGGGTTTGATGATCTCCATCGGCCTCATGGATATTCCCTTTCCATCAGCCTGTCGGCACATCCCTATCTTGCCCCACCACCTGCCCTCAGCCCCTCACTGCTCTTGATTTAGATATCCCCAAAGGTCACTAGGGATTTAAAAAAACCTCTTTTTCCTAGTCATGCCTATTGAAAGGATGCTCAAGTTTTGTTGGTCCCTCATTCTTGATGCTCTTTTCTGACGTTATTTTCCATTTCCCTCAGCTTGCACAGGGAACACAGGGAACAGGCCACCGCCACTTCCCAGCACACCCGCTCATTTCCTGCAGATCCTGACAAACTCTCAGTAGTTACCTGTGCGAGCTGTATGAACACAGGGCAGGGTTTGATGACTTAAGGTGCTCCATTGTTTTTCCTTATTAGAGTTGTAAATCTATAGGGAGATTTTACTTTTTGGATTAGAACCTGTTTTGACTGAAACTTAGAAAGCCTTGAAGCTTATGAATAGTACATCCCCCCCCGCGAAAAAAAACCAAAACAAAACAGAACAACCCAAAAAAAGGAGAGGAGAGGAGAGGAGAGGGGAGAGGAGAGGAGAGGAGAGGAGAGGAGAGGAGAGGAGAGGAGAGGAGAGGAGAGGAGAGGAGAGGAGAGGAGAGGAGAGGAGAGGAGAGGAGAGGAGAGGAGAGGAGAGGAGAGGAGAGGAGAGGAGAGGAGAGGAGAGGAGAGGGGAGGAGAGGTTTGCAGTAATCGACGACAGCACTGGATCTGAATCCACAGACTGAGACTTTGGCAGCGTTTGAAATGTCAGCCTGCATCCTGTTCCCCGTTTCATCTCCCTCCCTTACGTCTGCTTTCCACAGACAGAAATGAAGTTCACGTCTGGATTCCCCAGCCTCCTGCGACCGCCCCACAGATCTGCATTGCAGGTTGTGCCCTGCAATGGCCAAGTGTGTGCACAGATGTATGAGCTCGAGGGCAGCTCCCAACCTCCAGAGCTTTCAAACCAGGGCTGACCACGCTGTCCACCACCCTGTGACAGAGTGCTCTTGGGAGCAACGTGATGCCTTACCAGTCAGCCACGTGCCACCAGCTTGGGGACCTCTGGCTTTGGCAGCTGACAGCAGTTGTCCTCTGCAGCTGTCTACATTACTATCTTTTTCTTTGTCAGACTCCTTAATGCCACTGATTAATACTGAAGTGTGTTGTTTGATGGCATCATTTCTCATGGTCTTCATTTCTTCTTCCCATTGAATACTAAGCTTCCTTAGGTTAGGAAACCTTCTGGAAACTGGGATTTTTGGATGCTTGGGAGGCAAGGCTGAGCTGACATCTTCTAACTCTCTTTTTCAATAGGTCACAGCCTCTCCCCCAGTGGGACTTGTTCTCAAAGACAGAAATGATCCCTGAGATGGGATTATGGGATCAGGGAACAAAAATAACTATGTCAACAGCTTCCATGCTCTTTAAAAATACACATCCATTTCTACAAATCTCCATCACGTCAGCAGTCACCCAGCTTCTATGAAGCCAAGTTCATGCTCTGAAACCAAGAAACTCTGCTCTCTGAGGGACATTTCCATGTGTGACCCAATTCCCAAATCAACCACACCTTGACAGAAGTATCGCTGTTGGAATAAAGCCCAAGGCAGACCCCATGCCGTGTAGATGGGAGCAGACAGCAGGAGGTATCTGAGCAAACTGCAAAGGTTTAGGTGGCAGATGGGCTAGCAGGGAAAGAGCAAGAAGGTTATAAGGACTGAACAGACGGGAGATGGGGACAAAGGGGGTCTGCAGTAAACTTGCTTGCACATCTATATTTTCCAGTGAGTATCTCCATGTGTGGAGGTTAAGCCTTGACATATGCACATGAAAATATTGAGGATGCACCAAGGAACACTGTTTTGTCATTCAGCCTGTCATGTTTGATTGGAGACAGTTGCTGGCATCGGCTTGACTTGATATGGTAAAGCTCTGGCTTTTACTGGTAAGGTAAAAACCATTCAGAGGTTTTCACATGTCTTGGCTGGCTCCTGTTCTCAGGCTGGGGTGGTACCTGTGTATGGCAGAGGTAGGTGGCAATGCCACAGACAGTCAAATTTTTCTCTCTCTCTCCCTTTCTATACATAATACCTCCTGGGACATCTGCCACGGTTGTACCAGAATATCCAGCAGTCCTGAAGATGAACCAAGTTCTATCCCCTCTGCTTCACCAGGTGGGACACTGGGGCTCCCAGAGGCTGGACCCAGCCCTGCAGTCAGGCAGGGGGCAGGTCTCAGTGGGTGGTGAGCCCTGGCTGTGTAACCTTCCCGGCATCATGGTCCCATGGCAAGGGGTGGCCTGGGTGCCCTCAATGGGGACAGGTCCCCAAGGCAGCCCAGCAAGAGACACAGGTGGCTGCTGGGTCAGAGGACGGAGGTTCACTTACTTCACCATCCTGCTGCTCTAGCCAGTCTTCTCTGGGCAAAAGGCACTTGTGGTTTTGAAGGAAATGAGAGATATTTAACACCCAGAAATGATCTTGGCTATGTAATTTCTTGCTGGAAGAGGTAGTTCGGCAAGGTCAACATAATTGGGTCCTATTTCTTTAAACATGCTGACCTGTATAATGAGAATAACGGAGGGCTTTTGCTGCCAGGTTGTTGAGTCACAAATGTGAGAGAAGGAAACCCAAAATAAACAAATTACTGAAGGGTTTTAACTGGCGCTACTTTGGATCCATTTTTAAGCAAGTCTTCAGCTGTAAGAATATTCAGAATTAAAACTCTGCCTGTATCCTGCGTAATAGCATTTGGCACTTCAGTGGAGTTCAGTGTTTGAAGTTCAAAGCATAGCTTGGGTTTGGGCTTATCCATAGCTATATTGTCAGCAATTGTTGATTTTTTGCAAGGCCCACAGCATCTACAGTTGTGTAAAGCATGTGAGCTCGTGTTGGCCTTAAATGAAAGTGGCAGCTATAGCAGCCAAGTGCCGTTCACAGCGCCAGCTCAGATAAACCTCCCTTTCTTCCTTGAAGGCAGCCCCGCTTCCTAAAAGTGCAAACCCACACAGTTTGTATGAGAGTGTGAAGCACAAACCTCTGCGCTGTAGCTGAAATACGCTTCCCCTGACCCTCTGCTGCTTCTCGGCTCCTTCACCGGAGGAGCAGGGTGGGTTTGAAGGGTCTCGGCCAAACAACTCAGTGCTGTTGGTTGAGCAAAACCTGACAGACTTGTGAATATCCTCAGAGATGCTCAGATATGACCCCAAGTGAAATTTCCTCACTTTTACAGACTCAGAGATGGGGGCAAAGAAGCATCCAAGCCATCTCTCTGCCATCACAGGCTTGTTTTCACTGTGTTTCCTCCAGCAAATATCACGCAAATTGTCCTAGTTTAGAGTCAAGGTGAAACTTTCCCGCCTGTATAAGGAAATGTTGCTTTTTTTTTTCACAGCAAAACAGCAGTCCTGCTTTGCAGTGGCAGCACAGATGTCACCCACCACTGGCAGCTCACATGTCAGTTCAATGAGAGGCACTGCCAAGGTCAACCTCTCCCAGTCCCCAGTACCCTGAGGAGCTCCAAACCCAGAAGGCAGCCCCAAATCCCTCCAACTGTTTAAGGTAATAAAGCTTTAAATACAATAAAGCTGTGTTTCCTGCCCTGGGAGCACTTTGGGTGGTGAAAAGGATAACCAATGTCCCCCCCAGCCTTGGCTCATACGCCCCATCATGTCCCAGCTCCCTCCTTTAGGGCTGTAGCAGTGGGGTGGCTTGCTGGTCTTTACGGGGTTTTTTGTTCCATCTGGGAGCAGAAGTGGGTCCCATGCAGTCACCAAATCACCCGTGGGGCCGGATGGCCAAGGTGCAACAGTCTGTCTCTTGCACCCACCAGGCTTCACCCGTTGGTCTTTGGTTCGCAGCTGTCTTAAGGTGGACAAGAGTCAAACAGTCTGGAAAGAAATTATAATTTTTGCCCTGTTCCTTGCTGCAGTTTATTGCACAGCTGCACAAATGTGGGTTTGAGTAGATCTGGGCCCACAAGCCCCCACTGGCTTCAGCTGTGTGCCTGTCTTCAGGCAATATGTGGCAAACCCCAACTTCTAGCTGCTCCAGGCCCACCTTCCCCAGCCTCCTGCAGGTGCCATGGGGACCTCCTGCCATTGTGGCTGGGGGCACTGCTGTACGCTGACAATGCGTTCACGCTTTTGCTGTAGGGGCGTGTATTTTTTCTGAACATTTGAAACCATAAAGACTACTATTTATTCAGCCAGGGGTTTGTGGCAGGAGGTGAGCTGTGCCCTCCTTCCTCTTGCAGCAGCCCATGGGTGGGTGGTCATGTACCCTGTGGGGACCTCTCCCACAGCAGGGCGCACACGGTAAGCGGAACTAGACCTTGCTTAAGTCAGAAAGCTTTGGCAAGTCTCAGACCGATGTATTGAGGCAAATAGCAAACGCTCCCGGGCCACATAAATAAGCCGTCACTTTGAGCAAATACGTAACCGAAAAGCAGGCAGATTGGAAAATTATCTAAAAATAGTGGAGCAAAGATTAGCAGCACAAGAATCAACTCAGAAGCATCAGGACACTCCTGGGCTTATTCAAATCGCAAGTTCTTAGAGGAGGATTGCAGAGATGTTGAAAATATACAAGCAGCTCTACACATTTGTCAGGCTTGCCTGAACACCGGGAGAGCACTGTGTTCCCAGCAGGGCACGGCGGCTACCTGGGAAGCCTTAGCATCTTTAACGAGTGTCATGAAGAATTTTATTATCATGGAAAGGAATATAATCATTTTCTCAATAAAAAAATCGCCTTAGTCAGTAACTGCTGCCTAGCACTGAGAGGCAATTCAGCCGTCTGTAGCTGTCATTTCAGAAGACGTACGGCAGGAACAAGATCAACCCCATATTGCCTTTCATATCAGGAAAGTTTCCCATTAATAACAGGTTTGTCTTTATAACATGTGTCTTGGAATGAAATAATTTGAGCTATGTGGGTTTTTATGAGACACTCTAGAGACAGAAGTCAGTAGAAATTTCTGACCGACTCCTCCCTTTACCTTCCCCTCCTCAGACCCAGCTTCGGAATTTCACAGCCATCCAGGTAATTTCCTTTGTACTTGCATTTTCGCCTGCCTTTCCATGATCCTGCTGGGTTTTATTTTGAAAGCATCATTCATTAAATATTTATAACTTTATTAAACCACCTTGGCTCATGAATGCATGTTTTCTTTGCCTTATTTTTCCTTAATTTTTTTAGCGTGCCCATTAAAACATGCATCCCTTGGGATGTTGTGGGATTATAATACTGGTCTAATACTAATACTGTTGTGGGAGCTTGATAGCAGAGTCGCCTTTATTTCCTCCTGGGTGATGAGACTTCCAAGCTGACACCTCTCTTGAGGTTGCCGTTTGAGTCCTCACCACGGTGGCCTGAAGCACCAGGCCTGCACCAGAGCCTTCAGAAGTGTTCCCCCTGCAGCTGTAGGAGTGACTCAGCTGTCCAGGCACTGCTGCTGTCTGATCTCTCTCTGGTCACTAAGGGCTTGGTTACGGATGAGCTGAATGAGTAGCTAGCTGCTGCTACAGGAGGGAAGATCCCATTCCCCTCCGTCCCCGGGTCCCCTCCGTGCCCTCCTCCAGATCTCAGTCTGCACCACACACCCCCCACAGCCCCGACTCTCCTTGCACCGGCTCTGGCACTTCTCTGATGCAAGATAAGCCAATTCAGCCCACTAAAACAGCAGAGCCATGAGTTATTAATTCAACTTAAGGTGTCTTGTGAAACCGTACCCTCCAGCTAAAAGCACAGCTGTGCATTAAGCTATATCTGTAACAAGAAGGAGTATACAACCTTTCATTTCTTAAAATGGGAATTGCAGATTCTGGAGGGTATGGAAAAACTTGTCGGCAGTGGATCTGAAACCATCTGCACTTGAGCATCTGCTAGATTGTGTGATCTCTAAGAACCAACTTCTGTGTCATTTCTCAGTGGGGCTCTCATGAGCCTGCGTTTCTGTGGGAGAGCTTGGACAGGTACACCAAAATTACCTGCCTCATGCCAACAACCCAGCTACTTCTCCTGTTGGTTTGTCCTGCAGCTTCGGATAGGTCAGCCCCTTTGGGTCCTCTGCATCCCCAGCTGTGAAGCTGCTGTCTCCTGTGCACCAGGATGCTCCACAGGCTGTGCTCTACAGTAGGGTGGGTACAATGGAGGTGGCGAATTCCTAAGAGGGAGATGTTGTAGTCCTTTCTCTTTTTTGGTTTGCTCCTGCTGTCTCTTACACACATCCTTAACTCCCAGGAGAAAAGCATCCTGAGCTCTGGGAGTAATTAGTAAGAGGGCACAGCAGATAAGCGGTCGCAGTAAGCCCGAGCAGTGATTATAGGGCTAAGTATGTACCTGGGAAGTTTTAGGAATACTTTTAAAAAGTGCTTTAAAGATGAAGCATGCTTTTTCATGATGTATCCTCATTATTATGACCGGTCTTTCTGTATACAAAGGAACAATGACACCTGCCAGGGCTCGCTATTCCTCTCCCCATGTCGTTAGCAAAGTAGAGGGACTCGGTTTAGAGAGCCTGTGCTGGCAGTCAGTGCTGGGCGTGCTGGGCGCTGCCGTCCCTCGCCGCACTGGGCGAACCTATCTGCACCTCCCTTTTAATGGGGACAATAGTTACCGACAGCTTGTCTCCTCGGTGTGGTGAGACCGGACTCATTAGCGTTGGCAAAGTACACAGCCACCTGGATAAAAGAGAGAGATAAGCGCTCAGTTTCATTATTTGAAGACCAAGATCAAAGAGCTAAGGGCAGCCTTGATTTGCCACTAGAGGTACACCTGCAAGCAATGTCCAAGTAGAAATCAAGCAATAAAACCACTGACAGTAAAAACAACAATGAAGGCATTAAAAAAAAGTTTGCAGCTGGTCAGCTGGAACACAATGAAACAAGGAAAACCGAAAAACAACCGCTGGTTTGTCTCTGACACTTTTTACCCTCTTGTTGCAGAGGCTTTTTAAACAAAACAAACACTCCACAGGATATATAACTTGGGCTTTTTTTAAAGGAAATAAGGAAAGGGAAGAAAAAGCTTCCCTCTCCCCACCCCCCCCCCAATAACTGTAGCTTTTGGAGGAAGGAGGTTCTGCGTAAGAAGCTAATGATTGAGCAATAAATTCCTGGTAGTTAAGGAAGGGATGAAGCACAAATCTGTCTCTGCCTCTATTCCCTGCCACCCTGACAGCCATCAAACATTGTCAGGCCTAAAGCCGCCGATAAATTTCCCTGCTCCCCAGCAGCATCCTGTAGTCTTCATGCCCCAGTGTCTCAGGTAAGCGCCTGGTATTATGTACAGGCTGACATGTTTTATATATCCCCTCTGGTTAGTACGCACTCACATTCCTGCAAGGTTAAGAAAGGGCATTCAGTCAGAGAGAAGTAAAAGGATGCAGAAAGGTAGGTCACGGTTATCCGGGGAGGGAGAAGAAGTGGCGCAGACCTTTCTGGGGAGCGAGCCCCAGGTGCTGGGGGACATCTGCACCCCGACCTCCGAACGGCAAGCATACCTCCTCCACCTGGGCTCAGTCCACAGGGAAGCCGTCGTTTCCCACCTCCAACGCCATCCATCAGCATGACACGACGAGTTTCCTGGTTTGTAAGGTACCTCAGGACAGACTTGATGAGCCACTGTCTGGAAATCAGCCACCTAAAGAGAGGGCAGAGGTGATGGGGCGCTGCTGGTCACGTAGGACAGGAGCTGTAAATCAGAGCTGAGTGTCAGGGAAAGGGATTTTTCCCTTGGAGCAGCAGATAGGGGACACCCTCTAGCCTTAATCTGTCAAACAATCGAGACTACTTCAGCCTGTTTCAGTGCTTACAAAGGAAACACCAAAGGGCTGTGGCTGGGAGGGTTCAGGGGGATGTGTTAAAAATCCTTGCAGGACAGTGAGGAATTGAGGCAGACAGGTAAAGCAGACATGAAAGAGAGTGGTCAGGAAATGTAATGGGATCGCTTAGCAAATCTAGGAAACTTGTTTTGATTAAATTTATAAGGAAAGACTTTAAGAAAGGAGAGGAAAAGAGACCACCAACATAGCAAATGCAAGTCGAGCTAATGGAAAGAAATGAGTTTTTATTATTTTAGCAAACATTGGTGGGGGTGGGATTGAAACAACCCCCTAAATCCAAACTCCCTCCTTTAGGAAGCTGATCAAGCTCCAAATTTCCCTGCTGGCCTCAGCTTCTCTGAAGGGCCAACCCAAAGCCCTGGAGATGAACAGTGGGAACATGAGGAACACCAGGAGCAGATCCAGCTCTGTGTGGCTTTGGCTTGTTTCCCAGCAGACACAGTAAAAGAGGGGAGAAATCAAACCTGTGGAGGCTGGAAAGGGTTGAGACACCAGTGGGGCTTTGCTCATCTAGCCATAGCCGTCTGAAAGCGGGGTGTACAGCTCTGCCTGGCTGTCTCAGCTCTCGTTATTGTGTCTGGAGCCGCAAACGTCTCCAAAGGATGATTCATCTGACAACTGGAGGTGCCTTTGTGCTATCAAATCACATCCCTTCCCAGTTTACTGACAGGGCCCGGTCCCCTCATCACCCACACAGTAATTCATGCTGGGACCCGCCTGTCCATAGTGAGTTTCAAGAGGAACGCTGGTCACTGCTGGTAGGAGAGTTTGCTCCAGCATCTGCAGGGACTGTCCTCCAGCCCCATTGTGGCAAACCTAATACTCTCGCATACCCTGCCACACCTCCCAGGCTCACGGTACCCAGCCTTAGTGTCCCCTCACAACAGCTCTGCTGTGACACCCTGACACTTGTCCCTCCATGGAGCAAAAAGGGACCTTGTCCTTTCACATGACCATCTTTCCACTAACCATAGAAAGAGGGTGCATGGCTCCCTCAGAGAAAACACCCTGCTTACTGATGGTGAATGTTAAGTGTTACTGCTCCAACCCAAAGGATAACGAGTCATCCATGGCCAGCCATACTGTCAGCATTCCAATGCTCTTCAATGGAGTAGCATTTCTGTGATTCTTAAAATAAGTCTGTCCCTGAAACTAATAGTGCCTGTAAGATGTCTGTCCTTGGTGTTGCAATAAACCCAGTGCTTCATCCGCAGAAGTTCCTGCCGCAGAGGAATGAGTATGGGCTAGAATTTCAGACCTTCCTGGAAGACGTGCATTTTTTAAGAAGCCAACCCAATAAACTCCTTCCACAAGCAAAGGCATCAAGGCTTAGATGGTGATGAGGAAGCATAGGGAATGGAGGGGAATGAAAAGAGTAGTGGTTGATGTGTCATTCCTCTAATTGAAGGGCTGATGGGTTTTTCTGTGCGATGTTGAGGCATTACCAGAGACCAATGAATTGCAATTGTATTGGCAGGAGGGTAAAAGACTCTTGGAGGGTTTCCTGTGCCATACGCAACTAAATAGGTCACGTCTGTGGGAGGGGAAGGGTGTCCCTTGCAGTGATCAGTGCTGTTCAAACACTGAGCAGCCAGGCCTTTTGACACGTGGGGCACGTCAAGGCTTGGGGAATTGCAGTATCTCCAGGGGGGATCCTTCACACCCAGCTTACCTGGCCTTTTGAACACAGTTCATTGAGAAGTAAGAATAGCTGGCTGAGAAAAAGGGTGCAATATAAAATAAATCCTTAAAAATACCAGACACATATATAACTCTCTCCCACTGCAAGCCCATCCCTGCTTGCGACCTCCCCACACTTCTGCTGAACCAACCCAAACCAGAAAGAGACTATATTTCAAGAAAAATAAAGTAGCATAATTAAGACTGTTACCATATGTGGCATACTATTCAGGAAGTTACAGCGCAATAAGTTACTGTAAAAGCACGAGATACATGTGCTCTCAATACCTACCTATATTTGTACCCTTGTCCCATGCTAAATTTGGCAAAAGCGAGATAGCTTCCACCTCCCCAGTTGAAGGTAAACTCCCCCCATCGTACCCCTCAACTGAGGAGTAAGAAGTTGCCCCCAAGGGCCATGCTTACGCCACTGCTCTCCTTTTGCCATAGCTCCGCGTCCCTGCCAAGAGCTGGAGCTGCTGGATCCTGCTTCATCTGCTCCCTCCCTAGAAGACAGAGAGACCAATACAAGCAGCAGGTTATCAGTGTCGCAGACATTTTTAATATCTGTTTTTAAAGAAGAGTATTATTGAAACAGTGCATGTTATCTTAGTTTAAATGCAGCATTTTCAGCTTCAAAAAAAGCCTGCATTTTTCTGTGAATTGATGTTTTTCACACCCTTCTCCACCTTTATTTCTCTCTCAGCTTATACCCCTTTCTAGATGTGATGCCTTTCACTATTACTCTCATAGCGTACCATTTCCCCTTATGCTCCTTATAGCCCCTTATAACAGACACAGTGTAAACATACCAAAAAGAGCTTACTGTCCCTCCACAACACTGAGAATGACCTCCTTTGGCTTTCAGGTCCTGATGGCACTTGAACCAGTCTCTCCCATGCCCCCAAACTTTTTTTCTTTTGGGTGTTCAGCCAGAGATGGAAGAGACAATATTCTTCTTACACGCTTATTATTCTCCTTCAGATGGATACGAATGAAAAGGAATCAGATCATTCATCAGATCTGATAAGCTCTGCATGAACAGGATACAGATGGCGTCAGAATGAACAAATGCTGATAAAAACCAGTATTTGAAGACAATAGCAAATTCTCTTTTATAATATCAGATCTCCTTTTATGTTCTTTCCACCAACGTTCAAGTAAATGAATTTTCCTTTTTTTTTTTTTTTTTTCCCAGAAAATAAATCTGTAAGATGAAAATCATGTGAAAACACATCCGATGATGATAGTGATCACCTGAGGAGTCTCACTGGCAAGGCTGGTGGGACAAGACTGAAACCTCTTTTATGGTCTTGGAATTGTTTGGTCTGAGAGAGAATAAATATGAATGATTATGACCAATTACACAGATCACATTTCAGGTAATAGCCAAATTGTAAATATTCCCATAGTTCCTATCTAACTCATGAATGAGAAAATAGTTGAACTGCAAAACCAAAATTGTGGCTTTCCATATTCCCTTCCCAGTTCTATTTGACAGCTGGAAGAGGAAAGCATTGGGCTCAACTACAAATACATGACACAGCCTGCAAGCGCAGAGCTTCTGAGCCCAACTGTGAGTGCTAATAATCGATTTTCACGGAGCAGTATTTTCACTGTTCAGCGGTTTGATCTGTCATCCATTTTGAACTGACCTCTCTTTTTTTTTAAATTTTCAGATAGCCTTTCTTAGTTAGGAATTCCTCACCTGTGAATAGAGAAATCTAAAAATATAAATGGCCACCATATGAGGAGCAGGTGAAGGACTCTTGAATATCCACAGCCAAATATTCACATCTCTATGATAGGGATCTAGCCAACGCAAGCATGTAGTTTGCATCTACATTACTGGCACCTAATGAAATAATCTTTTTAAAGTAACTGCCACATTTCCCTATGGAGAAGTACATGCCTTTGAAGGTCTCCCAAGAAGATATACTCTACAGAGCAGAAGCACCTAAATTTCTCTCCATTAGGGGAATAGGAAACTTTAGCAATATTCACCTGCTCTCTTGAGACACCTATTTGGCAGTGGCTGGAGCCTCCGTGGGAGATGTTTCTCAGTCCACACTGACCAGGGAGCCTAAACTCGTTTTAGGAAGCACCTCAGCAGAAGCCAAAGCTGCAGGCAAAAGGCGTGTTTTCATCTATGCAGCCTGCAGCCCTCCCTACCTGTTCACTGAAGTAATAGTGTGTTTAGGATATTGCATGAATGTGCAGACATGCAAAACTTTGGCAAATGCAGCATCAGCCAAAATTCAACTGCTGAAGGGAACATGCTAACTGATACTGTGATGCTCACATGCATTGGTATCTTTTTTGTCTTTCATGGCCAAGAAGCTTAAAATACTCAAAAGCATTAATAGAAATAGGGTGGGTAAGCATTACTGCCTTCTATGCGTATAGTTGCGTATTTAAATGCCTATTTATATATTTAAAGGACAAGACACAGCAAAATACACACAGACACATGCAAACTCATATATTCATATTGCTGAAATTACATAGCAAGTCTGGAGATTAAACCAGAAATAGAACCCACATCTCCTGATGCAAAACTTTTTGCTTTAACCATTGGAGAATAGGTCCCCCTAGCCTTACAGGCTGTCAGATTAAAATGTAAGAGGAAAAGAATCACAGAAACTTCAAATCAAAGCATGAAATTGAAAATCTGTCAGATCCGTAAAATGAAAATTCTCTGCAAAGGAAAATTCTGACATGATCACATTTTCTCATGAAATTGGAGCTGGAAACAAGGTCATTCTGGAAAAAAAAAAAAAAGAATAATAATAATAATAATAATAATAATAAAAAACCCTTTCAGCCTCAGCTGCTTCAGTAAGGGAGTCTGAAGGGTTTTGACAAGTAGTGTGTCTAAGCCAGAAAAACCTCAGGGCTAGATCTTCTACAAGAATCAGAAAACTTAAAGGGACATTGTCAAAGTTGGTAGACCAAACATTTGAGTTACTTTAAACTCAGAGTAATACAGAAGTGTTCATATTTTTCTTTATTAAAAAGAACAGCTGAAAGATATTTATGAAGAGTATGGTGACATAGTTTGCATATTTATTTTGTAACTAAGGATAACAGGCTTTGCAACTTTTTTTGCTGGATCTTTAAAGCCTCGCTTACATTGTAGGTTGAAAGATTAATTTCTAATTAAAGCTTACACATTTTCTTTCCTTTGCTCATACTGAGAAAGCTATGGATAAAATCCAGCGGGAAAAAAAAAAAAGTGAGTTAAAATGGGACACAGAGAGGGGGCAGGGGGGAAAATGTTTATTTTTAAGTGCAGCATGGCATCATTCTGTTACAAAAATCTGACACAAACTGATTTTCTGAACCGCTGAGAACCTACAGCTCCTTTGAATTCAACAGGAGATCTGAGCGCTCAGCAGACTCTCTGGGAAATCAGGCCACATTGCTTTAGCTTCCCAAGACTTGCCCCTGCAACAATTTTTTTACGTGTCTAGTTTGCAATATGCGGTTACTCCAGTTGGAGTTAATGGGATGCTTTATCATCATTCTGTTGGCGTTTGTGCAGACATTGGTGGCTAGATACCTATCTTAGCACAGATGTAATGCATATGACTGAAGATGAATAAAGACTAAGGACTGCAGCATGAGCCAGTCACACCAGGCTCCAGTTAATGGAGGAAACAGGTACTTTTCGGGCCCAGATCTCCCCTCTCAAGCCCAGCACAAAAACTAGAGCACAGGAGCTTTCAGGAGCACAAATCACTGCAACAAGTCACAGTTGATCCCCCTGACTGACCTGAATGTCCTTCTGGGTTTTGATGAGTTTACTGCCGAGGCTCAAAAAGTCTGGATGGAAAGAGAGGGGTGGTAGGGAGGACAAAACTGGTTAGTATCTCGTAGCCCACCACAGCTGGTTCCTACATTCCTGTTCACTGGGGCCAAGGGTTAACGTCACATGAGGGGCATCCTGGTGAGAGACTGGGTTTTCGGCAACATATATATGGAGGGTCTGTGCTTCAGAAGAGCTTCTCAAAAGTCAGCACGCTAAGCAAGGTTAGATAAGGATTTTAACATGAAAATATTACTAAGTCATCTGGCAGCATGTAGTTGGTCCAGAGTATGAGTACATTACTGTTGAATTAGTAAATATGCAAAACAGCATTTGCATTGTTGGTGCCTTGTGTATTTATCCATGTTTCCCTTGTGATCCTTTCCCCACTGGTGTCTCAGGAGCATTTTAGGACATGACCCCAGTTGCATTGTGGGGACATTTAGGGGCTGATCCTCTAGGTAAGGAAGACCAAAGCCAGCCCTCACAGTGGAAGAAGCCTTGTGCCGATACCAAGACCCATATCTCAGTGCTGCAAAGCTGCTGCATCTTTTTGCCTTCTTTACTGTGAGGAGAGCAGTTTCCTAGAAGATGACCTGGCACCTGCAGGCCAGGTAACTGCATCTCTGCAAGTGGGTCATTAAAATGGGAGCTGGAGATGTAGGCAACCTCCCTATTGCACGCCGCAACTTCCCGCTAGCTTCAGCCTACAGACATTAAGGTGATAGGCGTGTGGCATGAAGGGCCACCCATCTTGCTGGATACTGTAGTGAGTACTGAAGTGAGGCAAAGCAGGGCACTGGAGAGGCCAGCTACCAAGTTTGTGGTCATCACATTGCAGAGTGAGAAGCCCCACTGGCCAAGGGACAATTCAGCATGGGATAAATGGCACTCATGAAGAGCCGTGTGTGTCTCATCCTTCACCTCAGCAGGACAGGCACTCGGGGAGTACCTCTGAACATTAGGAAGAAGGATGCCTTCATCTTTTAAACTCCAAATCCCATCCCTCACCTCATCACCAGGCTGCTTGGGAAGGTAACAGCACTGTCCAAAGCTGCGAGTTAAGCAGTGATGTATGTGCACCAGCAGGACCACCTTGGTCCATAGTGCCTGCAGAGACATTGAATGCCATTGCAGGCTCTGCACACAGAGGTCTTCCCAGGGGAACTGAGGAAACTGACTGACACCCATCCCCTCAGTTTCCAGCCTCAGACTGTTATCAGCAAAAGGACGTATTTCCTGCCAGTGGAAAAGCTGATGGAGGGGGCAAGTCTTACACTTGCCTTTCTGAAAGATGCTGGCTTCAGCCTTCAGATTGAGACTCCCCATCCCTTGTCCTAGCAGTAAGTGCCTAGAAGTCTTTCTGTAAAACTCAAGAAGAGATCATTCGTTCCATTACTGATAGAACATGTTTGGTGACGAAAGAAGATCTTATTAAGGGTGGGGGACTCCCTCCTGCACTGAAGAGATTTAGACTATAATAGTATTCTTGAATCACTCCGTGAGAAAGTATTTCCAAGAGAAGATCTCTCAAGCTTGAGAGACTACTTTGCATGTAATCAATAAATAATAATTAAGTGAGGAAGAAAAGAAAAAATACCGTGGGGAGGGTATATTTTTTATGAAATCTACAGATAATTTTTGGAGCAGGGCCTGGATCCTCTTTTCTCTGTCCAAATAAACTTCAAATTTTCTGCAGTGAGAGGAGCTATTCTCCCCTGCATGGTCCCTCTCAGGATAGGGATGAATGTGATTCCCTTAAGTTGTCTGAGGACAGAATTGAAAGCAGATCTCCAGTATTTCGGGGGTGGTCCCCAAAAAAGTGACCCTTTGCTGTAATTCATCAGGTACTGTGTAAAACATTGTCATTTTCAGCTGCACAAACTGACTGATTTTGGGGCAGATTAGATCCCATAAATTTGCTTGAGGCACACCAGGCAGAGCTAGTTGGGAGATACAGCAAGGGAACGCAGAGACTGGGAGTCTTAATAGGGTGTGAGCTGTGCAGTTCTGATGAGATACGTTGTGTAAAACCAGGAGACAGCACTAATCTCTCATAAATCTCCCCTTTTAAATTATGCATACAGATCACTGTGTCTCTGCTGTAGGTTCCTTCACCCTGCAGAAACTAATCTTATAGCTGACTCCATTCAAAGGACCCTCCAGCAATACCCAGGGATGAGTCAGCTTTTCAGGCAGAGGTCCCTGAAAGAAAGTCTTTAAACTTTGACTCAAAATAAGTGCAGCTCTGCTCCTTTTATATCCATTTTTCCTATAGCTGATGAGACCCTGCAATTGGCTTCATAATGTCCTTTGCATTTTCACACTTGTGCAATTCATTCTGGTTCAGCCCTGATTTCCGATTAAGCCTGGTGGTCATTATCGCCTTGTTCACCACAGGGATCTGCAGCATGACGACATCCATGCAAGGGGTTAACAGTTCACCTTGTTGGCCCTTTCATTGTCTGCAAAAGGACCCATATAGGGACAGCAAGTCCCCAGGAGTCAGGGTTGGAAAAGGTGGACAGGGAGGCAGGGCTCACCCAGCGGCATGTGCCAAGCTACCATGTGGTCCTGAGAGGTAGCTAGCTTTGGGAGCCAAAAATTTCAGTCTTAAAAAGGTTACGACAAGACGAAGGGGATGATACGAAGTGTTTTAATTTTTACCAAGACATTCCTGTTTCTTTCTCTGCCACAGAAGTAAGAATGCAGCACATGAAGCTGAGTGTGCCTGTCTAATCCGCTTTGCTTTGCTGTTGAGGTTGAGTGGAGGGACCTGACGAGAAGACCATGTCTCAGAAATGAATCCATTTCAGAGGAGTGAAAATCCACCCTCAGATTTGCTATTGACAGTCACAAGAATTAGTTAATGAGGCCTCCATGGATGTCAACACACGTACAGCACCCGTTTCAGTCTGTTCATTTGGCGCTGAGAAGGAGATAAACTTGGTGGATTGGTGAGGTCACGTGGAATATGCTGTGACTATGTCCTCAAACATGGGGAGACTCCTAGGAGAGCAATGCTATTTCCAAAGTCCCCTGCCTTTTTCTCCGTTTATCCTGTATATACAGCTGCAATCTGTGATCCCAAAACAGAATATGTTCATTGAAAGCATCAATTAGTGTGCTAACATCCATGTAAATTATTACTCTTAGTTTTTGTCTTTGAATGCCTGGACCTAGATTCCCTGTGCCTAAAACACGCTCCTCCTTCTCCTAAGACAGTGCAGGAGCAGCTCCTTGTCTCTCCAGGGGAATAGCTGGAATATTCCTACTCGATGAGAACAACTCAATTTCATACCAGATGCTAGAGGTGCCACTATCACCCATTCCTACCCCATAGCTGGGAAGCACCTGTATGGATCTCCACTTGTCCAAAGCAACTTCTCATGTTCTTTGCCCATTCAAGTCTCTTGGCTGGGTTTATAAAAAAAAGGCAGGTGAAATACCTGCAACCAGTGTACTTGTTTTTCTAAAGAGATCCCTGGGTCGAGGGATCTCACATGCAGGTTTCAGCTGATGGGTTCTTAACAGTTTGCTGGCAGGGAGGGTTTCTTTGCTTTGTGAGTATTTGAGGGGAGTGCTTGGTCAGCCCTAGCCTCTGCCGTGGGTTGTCTTCCCCACGTGGTGACATCTGCATTTACAAATAAGCATAGATTCCACCTTAAATGACTCTCCTTCCTCTGTGAGGAGTAAATGACAAGCTATGGACCAAGTTTTTCCCAAACGCACTTCCACCTGTCGAGACATGGGCATGGACCAAGACATAGCTCACAATTCACCTAACGTATCACAAATGCATTTCTTTGTGCTGACTTAATTCTCTAGTCTGATTTGAAGGATAAACTGAAAAGTACAGAACTAATATTCATTAAAACAGGTATTTCGCCGCCTTTGTTAAACTGGAATTATCTACCTATACACCAACAAGCATAGATCACCCGCAACATCATGTCCCAAATGGAAAAGATGACCAGGCATCCATGTTTATGTCAAGTCATGCTGGAAAAATAGTGAAGAAGGACAAGAACAGTAGAGCTGTGCCTAAAGCCACAGGAAATGCCGAGAAACCTGGATTTCCTAAAGCTTGAGCATGTTGGGATAAACTTTAGTCATATGTCAACAGTGTTTAGAGCAATCCTACCTCTGGCTTTAGTTCGGGTTCATTCCCAATTGAAAGATGTGAAACAAGTAGCAAAGGAGGTGGTTGAACTTTAAGAAGGCCCTCAATAATGTTGACGGAGAGACCAACAGGTAAATCATGTTGAACTTTGAAAATGAGTTTATTTAATTTAATACTAATCTGAATCTATTATTTTTCCCCCTTCCTCATTTATCGCTGGGACCATTTGCATGAGAACGGGATCTCTGTTTCTCAGAGGGTCCTTTGCTGCCGCTGCATGGCCACTGGCATGTGGCACCGTGACCCCTGCAGTGCTGGAAGCCCCGTGGGACTCGGCATGTTTTTTGACTCCCATCTGATTGGAGAACAGTAGTGGCAGTGTATGTGGCATCATCCACCTCTCTGCTACATGCAGAAGAGTCCTTTGTGACATTATAATTATTTCTCAGTAATTAAGATCATCCCCAGACACAAGGGAGAAGAGCAAGCCTACCTTATAAAGCTGTTTTTTAGAAGTACTTTGGCTTTTGGAGACTTCAGGATTTTTCTGTGGGATAGGGATCCCTGCATGGGGAATTTAAGTCTACTGACAATAGCTCTGCTTTTCCTTTCACTCAAGGGAGGGACTGAGAAGCTGTTTATGGGCCTTGCGAGGCCTGTGCATTGTAATCTCATTGTATTTTATTTCTTTGAAGAAAAACACCAAATTCCACATGTTGATCTTGACCTGGTGATCAGTGTTTAGTCTTCAATCAGTGAAGTCACTGACTGGGGTGAGTGAGAGCAGAGCTTGCATGATGTTTTTATGCAAAATTTACGTAGTAACGGATTTACCAAAAATGACTGTATGACTATTTATTTCAAAATGTTATGCAGCAACAGAAAACACACATTCAGAAAACAAAAATCATTCTATGTTTTCCTCTTCTGAAACAAAATATGATAACATCTCTTTAAACATTTGCTCAGTTACAGAGAGACCTGGACCTCAGCTCAACAGCAGGGTTTCACCACCCAGAATCATTGTCTGGATGTTGCAGGTGAGAGTGGGGATGACGAAAAGGGCTTCAACCCCCCACTGTGGTCAGCCGACAGACTTCATCACTCCGACAGTCTGGTTTGATTTTCTGCCTGTCCAAAAAATGTCTTTGGACTTTCAGACTTGCAGCTGCAGAAGCTGCATGGTTGTTGGCCTTGGAGCAGCTCAGCCCCTTTGGTAGCCAGCTCGCGTGGTCTGCACGAGCTTCATTTGCAGTTCAGATTTGAGGTTTACTGGGGGCCTTGGTAGTTTCCCGTAGGAAAGCATGGCTGGCTCAAAGGTGGGTGTTTTGGTCTCTCACTTGGTGCTCTTGCCTGGAAGTCACGACACTCCCCATAGGGCAGAGGTGGATGTAATGTTCCTACAGTTGCAACCACCCTGTTGCACCAGGGGCTGCAGCACCGTGTCCTACAGACACACATGGGGGGATACTGTGGGCCGGAGAGAGCCCACAGAGTTTTGCTTCCAAGGATTTCCCTTCCCAGTCCTTTAAACAACAACTGCACTCATTGCAAACAAAGTAAAAGCTGTGTATGCTCCAAAATGCTAATGAATGTTAGCACCATAGACAGTCAAACACTCCTTTCACTGGCTCGGGAAAAACAAATGTGAAAACATTTTCAACTTTTTATCTTAAATTGCCTCGGATTGAGGCCAAAATTGTGCTATTTGTTTTTGTGTGGGTAGACTTCTGCAAATGTCAGGCAGCAGGGAGGTTTCTGCACAGACGATACAGGGCTGAGCTGGATGAGACCACTGGAGAGGTCATGACTCCCAGTCCTCCCGTAGGACCTCAAGCATGGGCTCAACTTTTCTGTACAGGGAGCAGTTTTTCTAAGTCAAGGAGGTTGTTCACAGTACAGGAGTTTAAACATGGGCGTAAACCTCTTCATGACCAGGTCTGAGTTTATTATCTGGGCAAACGTGACTGGCTCATCATAACTAGCAATTGTTAAGAAAAGGGCTTAGAGATACAATCACAGCTTTAACAGCAAGGATTATGCAAGCAAATGGAGACAAAAGGGGAATTCTTTTCCTTTTATTATATTTCCCAGTGCAAGTACTATGAAAGGACTCTACGTGCATATTTTCATCATTTTCCCACAGTCATTTATAATAATCTCGTAGAAGAATCAAACTGAAACTTCAGTCCTTAAAGGAAAAATTTGCCCACTCATGCATCTGCTTTGTTATGTGCATGTTCACGTCAGCTCAGATGGTGCCATAACATGGAGTTCATATCCGACCTTGGAAAAGCCAAAGCTTATTTGGGGAAACCGTATACAAAGAGTTAAAAGAGTTGCACAAAGCAGATCTCAAAACCAGCTAGTGAGATGCTGAGTCTGGCAGTTTCAGCAAGTCCTCTGCATCAAACTAAAGCCTGCAAGATAAATTTTAAAATCATCCAGAAAAAAAAATAAATACATGTTCTTCTAATATGGGTCAGAAGCACTAATTAGCTGAAATTGTTTCTCATGATCAGTAACTCAGCAGTCCTCCTCCAGCCTCTTTGTTAGAGAATCTGCATAAAAATAGCAACAAACAGCCCCCGAATCCTTCTAAACACCAGTTGGGCTTAAATTTATCCCCCATAGTGCTTCTTGTGACAGTGGCGATGACAGCGTCGATTAGATAGGGCTGGCACTTCACACCGTGTGTCACTCCTCATTATCTGACGAGAGCCCCTGCGAGAGGCAGGTGCTGGGGAATGAAAGATTAGGTGCAGCGCGTGTAATCAGCCTAAATCCCTCACTACCTCCACCGAGCGATAACAAAATGTTAGGCAGCTCTCTCCTTTCCACAAATTCTTCCCCGTTTTCGCCATGCTTGCAAATCTGCAGGTTTAATTACCCTAACCGTGGCTGAGAAACCGCATAGCAGAGACCAGCATTTCCAGGATGAGGCTGGTTCTGGACCGCAGGCTTGTATTCCAGGCGATTTCTGTTCTCCGAGAAGTATGTGCAGTCCTAATTACGTCGCCTTAAACCAACATGCAGAAGTTCCCCTCCCTCCCTTCTGTGTAGATGCTTAAGCTTTTCTTCCTCAGTTTCAGCAGATCCTCTTTAATTCTCCCTAACGGCTCTCACACTCCCTGCAAATAAGCAAGTGAATTTTGCAATTGAATGAACATAATGAAAAAGCAAGGTGTGAGGCTTGGCGACACGGACTGGATTTTGACACTTGACACATTAGTTTTAATACTTCTTAATGCGCCAGTCAGTGTTTGACAGTGTGGCTGTTAGAAATGAAGTTCCAGTAATGAGATCTAGCAAGCTTCGTGGAAAAAAGACAACCGTTTTTCGGTGCCAATTACCAACGAGAACTACTTGGTCTTTCTGCATGCTTTCAGAGACAAATTGCTCCTCAGATTTGAAATGAGAGCACTGGCTTGTTGGGAGAGAGCCAGGCCACGCTGGGTAAGACTCAGACACCTGGCTAAGGGAAGTGATTCATGCACGCTGGCCACTGAAAAGAAAATATATAGCTAGTTTTGGGGAGGAACTGGCTACCGCTTACTGCCTTCCTAGGCTGTCCCACGTACAGATTGTCTGCAATCAGCTCTCCTGCTAGAGATGCGCGTGGGAAGCCATAAAGGAGGCAAAATAGGCAACTGCCATCCGCACATGAGAAATTACAGACCACAGGGAAGTGAAGGGGCAAAACCAAAACATTCAGTACTTGCCAGCGGTGACAGATTCAGGTTACAGCTGGTGAAATGGTAAGCGAGACGAGTGGAAACCTTTCAGTGTTTCACTGGGGGGCTGGGGCGTTAATGAGGAAGAACAGCAGAAAGTACTCCTGTCTACCAAAGAAAATAGCCAAAAGCCAGCAAGGGAGAACTGTGGCGGCGGTGTGTGGGGAGGGCGAAGGGCAGTACTGTGGTGGTGGCTAGTAGCACTCGGAATCACTGGCCGCAGTCAGCACCAGTGGGCACCCCTGCTCTGTCCTGCCAGCACGGTCCCATGCCACCGACCTTACGGTTTAATTGTGGCTGGATGAAGCACCAGAGGATGCACTGTAGGGAGACTCTGGCACTGCTGGGAGGTGAACTCCAAGCTCTCTTCGACTTTCTTGTCATACCAAAGGTATATCGGTAAAACCCACACGGTTGCTGCTTCCATAGATGCGGATAAGATGGTCCCCACAGTGCGCTGATGTGACATTGTCACACTGGGCAGAAACTGCCGCCTGGCTGAAATGCCTGCCTAAGCATGCCGGCCTTCCTGGGAGAGTTCAGATGTGCCAGCGGTCTCCTTCCAGAGACTAAAACCCAGCCAGGGGCTTCTGTTTCCCTCTGGTGCCATGGGTATTCATCTGAAAAATAAAAGGATCCTCCTGCCTCACAAGGAAGCACAAGCCAGGGAGAGGCCCGGGGAGAAGACCTGGATTCCAGCTCGGGCTGCATTTCCCTTAAGCTGATGAAAAAAGCAGCCTCACATTTTGCAGCTACCCTCCCTGTGTGCTGAGTCAGGCTGGCATGGAAAATCAGTGCTTTCCACTCTGCAGAGGTAAATAACTACACTCAGTACAGTGTTAGGCCTGTGCAACGGTTCGGGAGGAAGAAGAGTTTTCCATGCCACTCTTGGGTCACCTCATGTCCAATTTAGTTTGCTCAGAGGAACATCATCCCCTCCCCAGCAAGAGGCCATGGCCTTGTGCTAGCTGGAAGGCAGGCATGATTTGGCAACAGCTGATGCAAACATTTCCCAGACCCTGGGGGAAAACATTTAGTCATACAAAAATCCCAGTTGGTTGCTTTGTTTTTAAACTGCTGCCCTGTGCAGCTGAAAAGTTAATTTGGGAAAAATGGCCAGATGACAAAGTAAGGAAAATATAGTTAAATGGTCTTAATTTTATTTTTAACAATTGATGTCTCTGGTGGGTGTAGTAATACTGGACATAACAGCTATTTAGAACTCTACTATTTGATCTTTGTGGTCACAGAGCATGTGTTTCTGTGTACTGAACATGAAAATAGGAAAAAAACCCCACTGCTGACTGTCTGCTCAGGAATGGAGCTTGAGCAAGAAGAATGCATCAAATGAAATACAGGTTTTTATAGGTGGCAATTTCTCCTTGTTTTATTTTCTTGCATTTAAATCCAGTCACTTCTACTCTGTACATGTTTGCTTTTCTGTATGAAAATTGTAACCATGTTGAGTATTTCTATTGTCGTGCTAATTGCAACAAACCCACAAAAAGAATATTTCTTGTTTGACATTTATTAAATGTCACTGATTTTCCAGTCTTGCAACCTGACCCATAGGCTGAACACCTCTGAGCTCCACTGAACCCTTGCCAGGTATACTGCCAATTATTGCAACCTTCTCAAGATGGGGATCTGCCTCTTCTGCACATGCAACCACTGTGATACCAAAATAATCTAAGCTTTTGGAAACGACGCTTGGGCTAGGCTGGTGAGAAGAGAGGAGCTACTTCTGCACTAAGGTGTACTTGTTACTGATCAAGCTGAAACTTGACTCCTGAAACAATCCCCTGGGAGGCACCATTATGGCTTCACCTCCCTGAAGTATCACAGGAAAATGGCTAGGTTGTTCTGATGACCAGGCAGGTAGCCTTGTCTCTGAAGAACAGTTCACCATCACTGGTAGGATGACAGAGTGGCAAGTGAGCATACAAATGCCCCGATGTACAAATCACCAGGTAAAGCCCCTTTTCTACTGTCAGGGGGTGGAAAATGCAGATATTCATAACTCAGATCTTATTTCACTGTCATATCATGACCCTAAAGGTGAATGTTTTTCAAGGATAAGTAATACAGACATTCAAAAGCCAGAGTATGAGAAAGGTAAGGATATCTTTGTCTACCTAGGTAGCTAAGTCCGCTCTCCAGGTAAGAAAAACACATCAGATATATGCACGTTTGGCCACTCGCAACTTGAAGTCTCTTCTGCTCCAGTGATGCTATAGGCCCTCCACACGGACGACAGTGTCCAAGTCTTAAGCACAAATCACACTGTGTTCACATCAAAGTCAGTTTTAGAACAAGTTGTGTGGATACACAAAACTTCTTCCCACAAACAGATGTTTGGGATCTTGGACAATGAGCTGTGGCTCAGCATTCATTCTCATTACATGAGCATGGGAATCCCAAAGGAACTGGGAGCTGGCGGCCCTCATAAGTGTCCTGGCATGCCCAGTGGAGGCAGAGAGCCTGGGAGTTTCTAGTGGCCTCTTACAAAGCTGCAGAAGAGAAAAATGTAATCTAATGCGTACAAGAGAGCAGTGGAGAGAGTACATTTTTACAGAAATTTTCTAAAAAGGCCTTCAAGACTAATTGTGTGAAGTGGTTAGGGAAGTGTAACAGCCTTCAAGATATGCTTACCGCTTCTCAGAGAAGACAACATGAATTGGCTAGATCCAGTATACTGCTCTGCTCATCAGCTGCGTAAAACTGTTGTTAGCCCCAGCAGACCGCATGTTGCGCACAGGGTGCCTGTGCGGTAGGCTCTGTATCACTTTATGTGCATAAAAACTAAAAGCCAGCCGAAGAACTGCAAGGTCTGACCAAGGAGATGAACCTGATGTGCTCAGCAGAGATATATACAGCCCCGCACGTATCTGCATGGCCCACGAACGGTGAGGAGTTGGAGGATCAAAATAAGTAAAGTTCAGTGCATCAGTCAGATTGAGAATGGTCACATACTTGGCCTTTTCTTCATTCTGTCTTTTATTTTAGAGCTGACAAACACAGGACTCTTGACACAAGAACCACCTTCAAATCTTCCTTGCTGTCCAAGGGGGAGGGAAGGAAGGGTTGGACAACACGGCATTGGTGTGTGAGTGAAAAAGTAGCTGGAAATTGCTGTCCTCAGGGTCGATTCGAAGCACTGACTTGCTGTGCCAAATCACAATGCTGCAGCAGCCGATGGCAGCGTCGATGAATCCAGGAGAACGTCACCACATGGAGGGAGCACGCCAACCCGACCCACGTGCTGCAGTGCTCCCTGTGTCTTACCCAGCTTGCCTTCCCAGATGGCTGAGGGGCATTCATAGCCACCGGCTGTTTGTTTGTTTTGGGGTTTCTAGTTGTTGCTATGGTAATACTTAAAATTTGCATCCCGAAACTTACCTTGTTCTAACCTGCTCATTGTCTAGACAGCCCGTGCTGGAGGAGAGAAATTATCCATGCTATAGAAACTGCAGCCTGGATTCCTGGCTTTTTCGCCTTTTTTTTTTTTTTTTTTTTTTTAGAACCAGGCAAACAGAAAGTACTTGTCCTACTTTCTAGTCAGTAAGCTGAAATTCTGCATGTTTAATTATAAATCAAATAATTGACTACAAAGCTATTGTGGTATGGCCTTCCATGCTGTTGATGGTTTTAATTGCAAACTGTTACATGATGTGCTTCAGTAACAAAGAATGAGCCCTGAAGTAGAGGAGGAAATGTCCCACTTCGGCTCTATTTTTACAGTCAGGATGCAGGAAATTTTCTGACGTGTCAATCCCTTCCATGATGGACATGAACAAAAGAACTGAAGGCCACATGAGGTGCCAGTTGGAGCTGGGCTGGTGGTGCATTCAGCGTTCATGGGGACCGCATGGGAACTTGCTGCAGACTGTTTCTTCTGTCCCTTTTTCAGGGCCCACCTTCACAAGAGTCATGGTCTTCCTGATCCCCAAAGAGGAGATTGCATGGCTCACCCTACAGTTGAGGATGAGGTAGACCATGGTGTGTGTACTGAGAGTCTTCATCACATCAGGCAGCCCCCCTGGCTGGCGCCGCAGGAGGAGGGGGTGGTTAGAAGGAGGCTGGGAGGTGGTAGCTCAGACAGAAATGTCTCAGAGGTGAAAGTCAGTGCTAGTGGCAGGTGCCTGTTGAAGGTAAGGGCAGGTACAACTTCAAGAGGTCAGGAGAAGTGGGGAGGAGAGAAAAATTGTGTCTTGCGTGGCCAGACATGCACAGGGACTTGCTAATGGAAGAGAGAAGCTGCAAATCTCTTAAAAGTAATTTTTTCTCTTCTCCTGTCCCCAGCTGTTCATGCCTGTGAATCTGTACCTGCATGGAAGGCTTCTCATAAGCAGCTGTAAACTTATTTGCTTTCTTTTCTTTAGAAAAGAAATCTTGAAAGCCACCACCAAGATGGACTGAAAAACATGCTCTCCTTCACCCATGGACAGGAAAATCTGGAGCCTTTCTTTGTTGAACTGAGCAGGGCCAATTACCTGCAGTGACAAATAGCGTTACAGCGAGTCTTTGGGCAGAATAAATGTAAAATCCTCCAAGTCAGCTATGACATCTTTCAGGCGTATTGAGTCATTGAAGCTGAATATCCCCAGCTGTGTTAAACTGTTAAGCTGTTGAGTTTCCGTTTGCAAGCCACTAACAAAATGTAAGCTAAAATAGTCTTGCTGTGCCTGCTCTTGCCTAGCATTGCTGAGGGAAATGAAACTTAAAGCCCAGACCGATTCAAGTTTCTTGGAAAAACACTCATGTCCTTCATGCTAGTGATGTGTTCCAGTACCTTCCTGCTAGAGCAGGTTTTTTCTTTAGCAATGTCTAGGGATGCAACTCCTTAAACAGGGACAAGTGAGCTGCTGCTTTATTGTATAATGGAGTCTCTCTTGACCTTGCTCTGCTAAATGTACCGATGAGGCTGTGCAGAACAGAGCACGTCTGCGCTCAGGGAAATTTTTTGGCCTTGCATTTCTTTAAGTAACAAGAGAGATCCTTTTTCCTTTCTGTTGTATGCAACAGCAGTTTCTAGGCAGTATTGACTTAAAATCCTCTATTTTTATAAGACTAACTATAGCAGCATAAAGCTAAATGGTTGAGATTAGTGTGAGAACTTGAAGTCCAATGTCTAATGTTTTTTTTAACCAAACTGCAGCATATGTATGCATGAAGACAAAACCCCCAGAGAGTGTAAGGTGGGGGGACCAACAGGACAAACCAACTGACAAACCTGGCATTTAAAGCTAATATGGGGAAGTATAAATCTCCCCGAGCCACTGTGTTATTTCAGCGTGAAGCGTTTGTGGAGGAGAGCTGGTTTCTCCTCTTCCACCTTTCCCGGTGGTCGCCAGTCTGTGCCCACCCCACACCAGTGCCTCTCCAGCTGCCAAAGGCATGGCGTGGGCAGCTGATCCCCCACCAGTGAGGACTGAAGTGTTGGGGTTTTTTTCTTGACGTGATATGCAGCAGCAGCGAAGCTTGTTGCTATGGTGGGGGTCTGTTTAGCAGGGTCAACTCATGCTGGGAGGTCCAAGCGTGGCAATTCAGAGGGTCTGGATGGCAGCCCAAGACCCCCAGGGCTGTGCTGAAGCAAGGGGGCTCCTGGTGAGGAGGAAGAGGATGAGGAGGAGAAGGAGGAGGAGAGCCTGTGCTCTAGCGGGGGTCTGGTCACACAGAATCACAGAATGATAGGGGTTGGAAGGGACCTCTGGAGATCATCCAGTCCAACACCCCTGCCACAGCAGGGTCACCCAGAGCAGGTTGCACAGGAACGCGTCCAGGCGAGAGCTTGGAGAAGATGGCTCCAGCGGAGCGGTGGGTTTTTCTTTGCCACCCATATTTCTCTGCAGCCCCCAGAGCAAACGATGCTGGCCGCTGTGTTGTGCGAAGCACTGTTGCTGTGATCTGTATAAATAATTACTGAAACCTTTGTTTATTAATCTCTGATTAAAATCCTAAGTAATTTAGATGCAAATTAACTGCTTCGCTTATGCTCCTGGCGAGTGGCCAAGCTGGCCCTCAGCATGGCAGAGCTGGCTATCGTCCCTGGCAGCCATGCTGCTCTTGGGCCTTTGATACCCCCCCACCAAACATTGCTAAAAACTCCTCAGCTGCGTGCTAAACCCCTGCAAGGTGCAGAGAGACGTGCCAGCGAGGGGTAGGAGGAACCCTGGTAGGCTCCCTGGCTGGATGGCTGCGTGAAACCTCTCCCTGCTCAGGTGGGACCAGGCGCCCCTTCCTCCTTGTCCCAAAAAAGCCCCAATGCACAGCTGCTGAAGGCCGTGTGTTGTCAGCACGTGCATTTGAGGGTCTGCGGACCTGGCCCCGAGCGCTGGAGGATTTCTGAAGGATGCTCTTTGCACAGTGATGGGGAAGGGAGTTGTGGGCAATCTCCTTTTTCCTTATAAACTTCTGGAGGGTAAGTTACAGCTTTGGCAATATTCTCAGCCATGAAAGAGGGGGGTTTGCCCAGCTTTTTCCCAGCTGTGTGCAATGATGGGGAAAAATACCCAGCTAGAGGCTCATAAGTCAAAGGTAGCTACTTGCTAAGTTTGGGGGTTTTTTTATATTTGTGGCTAATGGGTTTAAGGTAAGCTATTGCTTAGATGGATTTCGCTTTGGTATCTGAGGACACTAATATTTATAGGCATTTTTCAGAGCAAAAGACAGATTTTGAATGACAGGTTATATCTCTCCTCCTGCCTTTTCCAGGGCTGGTGACAGCTGGAGAGAGCTGATTCTAGAGGCTGAGGCAAACCTGTGATGGTTGTTGCCATGTTTCTCCAATGCCTGAAGATTATTGTTCCTGCTCTCCCACCGCAGTGACTGCATTTGTTATTCTACTATTTGAAGTAAGGACTTTTTTAAAAAGCATCCTCAAATTATAAATTTAGTAAAAAAAAAAAAATTCATCTCTTTTAGAATCATAGAATTGTTAGGGTTGGAAGGGACCTTAAAGGTCATCTAGTTCCAACCCCCCTGCCGTGGGCAGGGACACCTCCCACTAGACCAGGTTGCTCAGAGCCCCATCCAGCCTGGCCTTAAAAACTAGATGTAAAAAACCTGATATTTTAGATGTAAAAAAATTAGATTTTTTTATATGATATTAGATGTAAAAAAAACGTTATTTTTTAATGTATGTATACAGGGGGAAAAAACAGTGAAAAGGCATTCTCTCCTATTGTCCTCAAGGATACTACACCATTCCCACATATCTCACCAGCAGTGTGATGATCCACTGGTGTCCAGCCAAAAAGCACTTGAAAACTGCTGGGGCTGTGTCCTGTGCAGTGGTCCCCGGCAGGGGTGCAGCGGCGGAGCCAAGAGCAGGCCCGTGCATCCAAAGGATGGCAGGGCGAGCGCCAGGTTTGGAAGCCAAGTACCGTTTTACATTACAGATCGCAGCCTCTAATGGACTAACTCCTAATTAGAGTCCTGTGGTACAGGCGTAGGAAGGCATCTGTGCTCCCGAGACCAGCAGGGCTGATGAAGGATGCTTTCCCACAGAAGCCCGAGCTGCAAATCCTTTGGTGCCCAGTGGGGGCTGAGCCCCACTTGAGGGGTACGGGGCATTTGTAGTCCTGCTGAGCAGAGACTGCAAAGCCTTTTCTTCAGTGGGGCATTGCCGGGATGTCTCCATCACCAGGCTGCCTGGTTTTATAGCATGAGTAGGACGGGATTTGTGAGATGTCCACCCCTCCAGGTTGGGTCCAGCTGTCCCCGCAGGCTGTGAAGCTGTGGGAAGGCAATAGAGGAGCATGGCTCTGCAGCACATGGGCCAACATGGCTTTTGCATGGTGCTCAACTGCTGCAAAAGCTCTTCCTATGTGTCGCTGCGGGACAGTTTTGGTGTTCCTCCAACTTGAAGTTGACATACCAGCAGCTGAGGATACTTCAGCAAGTTGGACAAGCTTGCTGTGTTGCACCAGAGCCCAATAAAGGGGGATTCATTAGCTTCTAAGAGCACAGCTTGCTACTGTAAGTTAATGGGAGCTCATGGTTGGGCCCAAGATGATAATATTTTCCATTAAAATAATAGTTTGTCATGCAGTGCTCTCTAAGGCCAAACAAATTGGGCTTTGATGATAGCTGCTTCAGGTCTGAAGGCAGGGCCTGCGTATTCAGTGACTTGTCTGTTTCTCCATGGCCTGTAATAGAAGATGTTCCTCTCCCCACAAGCTTCAAGTCCGTAAAGCTAGAGTAACAATCCTATTATCGGCTTGGTTGTTTTGCTATTTAGTGTCATCACTTTTTTAAAAAAGGAAAACTTTCCTGCACTTTTTAATGAAAGCATAGTGGTGGGAAGTAGCAACCAGAAACGCAGGCTTCCACAAATCACACTGCAAAAAATCACATTAAATTTGTGGTAAATGGGCTTGGCTGTTCACAAATTCTTTCATATACCGGAGTGCTTTCCATGAAAACCCCCTGCTGGGCTCTTAAAAGCAAATTTACAGAATTTCTGAGTGTTTGGACTTGCTCCAAATTGTGCCATTGAGATAAAAATGCTCAAAAAAAATAAAACCACTACTATTTTATCTTATGCTGATAATATTATCTAATTTGATTGTTGTTTTTTCCCTTGGCTGCATGAAATGGATTAGCCTGCTTAAAAGGGAGGTGAAAATAGATCATTGGAACCAACTGAAGCAGGTACCCCTTGAGAAAATAATCTCTTAATTCCCTCGGCACTTCCCTGGGAAGGAAACACAGTAATACTTTGTGAGGGCTGAGCTGGTGAACAGAAACATGCTTTTTTCCCCCCTTTTTTCCCCACCCCCCACATAGGCACTGAACTGTGCCACCAAACTTGACAGCAGCTTGGAAAGGCTGTTTTCAGAGAGGAATTCCTTGATTTCCCATCCTTAGCCAAGGTCAGAGCTGTTCCTGGGAGCTACATGGCAGCTTGGAAATAATCAGGTTACGCTGAATAAATCTTTCAAAAATGCTTTATGTGGAAATATATGAGGAGAGGATACCTTCCCTGCTAAGATGTTTGCCTGCGTATTAAATGCTTTCCACTGTCTCAGGAGAGCCCAGCAAGCACACACAGCCCGGTGCATATAGTTTGTCAAAGCCTAATGAACTCTTTAGTGGAAGTTCTCTGTGGCTTTGTGGGGATTAGGCTAGCAACCGCATTTGTGCTTCAAGCCGAAATGAATCAGTCTCCGCAGGCAATCTGACTTCCAGAGTGTTTTTCTGTCAAAATTTGTCTCAAAAAAAAAAAAAAAACCAAAAAAACAAAGTATTCTCTTCTTTTGCCTTCTCTCCACTCACCTCCTTCTCCCACACGCATATGTGTACCTTTGGCACACCTATCCAGCTCTTTCAGGCGTTTCACAAAGCTGAGAAGCAGGACACCACCTGGCAGTGAAAATATTTCCCATAGGGACCTCTCCTCTCCAGCAGACAAGCATTCTCCTGGGCACTTCTGGCCTGCACCTCCCCACACCTTCCAAAATAAAATTAAAAAAAAAAAAAAAAAAAAAAGAAACAGAAAAAGTGCAAAAAGAGGAGATTATTTCCTGGAAAAGGAAAAAATAATTGTCCTTTATGTGAAAGAAGAGAACTCAAGCACAAAGCACACATCTTGTAAAAATTATTCATTTTCCTCAGAGGTAGGGAACTACATTTCCCCTGAAAATTTTGGAAGAAAACTCAGACAGTCTGTGTATGCAGAGATAAATCTTCCACCCGCTTCTAATCTACTTGACAGCATCCACAGTGCAGCTTCACATGCTGCACGCACACCCTTGCTTTGGTTGCTGGAAACCTAGTCCCTGTGCGGGTGTACTTTCTGAAAATCTCCCACTGTTGCCTACACTCGTGTTTCTCTGGTTGTCCTGTCTCTCTCCAGAGCTGCGCTGCTGCTAGACTGAAAGGCAGCACCTTCAGGGAAAGCTCCTGCGTGCATCATCTTCCTGATGAAGGACAGGTCTGAGATGGGTTAGAATGTTGTTATTTGGGTTTTTTTTGGATGTATGACTCCTTCTTATGGTTTGTTTCTCTGGGCAGAAACACATGGTTAGGAGCAGCGTTACAGAGGAGGGGCTGAGGTGTTGAGTGCATGTTCTCCAGATGTTTCGTTTCCTCATGAAAGCAATGGGAGATCATTGCTCTCACTCTCCAAGACTGGTCTTGGGCAAATCCTGTGGTGTTAGCAGGCAAGGTGTGAAGACACACATGCATCTGTGATGCCAGGATGGTTGAGTAGGTGTTTTTGCAGGAGTGTGATGCCAATGAGTTATTGCTTTTAACTGTCTCCACAGCAAGCTGCAGCTGCAGCTGGCATCAGGAATGGCAGGGCAGGAACCAAAGTGGTTTCTGTGTCACAACCTGTCTCTTGACTGTTAACTTTCCTCCAGTTAATAGTACGATAGAAGCGCTGCTTCTTCACAGGCCCCTGCCAAGCCATGCACTCCATCCTTCAGAGGTGCCAGCAGCAAAGTTAGCTCTGCAAAGTTAACTTGCTTGGAGAGTGAGAGCAATGATCTCCCATTGCTTTCATGAGGAAACAAAACATCTGGAGAACATGCACTCAACACCTCAGCCCCTTCTCTCTGCTGAACCATAAGGTCACCGTTTGTCTCTCCAAGGAGCAAAGCTTTCATGTGTCAAGTCATAATGCTCAAAAAGACAAGCACTGTAGAGCTCAATACTCCACCCTCCTCTAAGGAACAGACACGGTGTCAGAAGGCTTAATGACTACATCTTGCAGCATGTCTTTCACCCTAGTAATTGTCCATGTGTGTGCTCCTACCCCAATAACAGTGAAATAGCTTCTGCCCCATTTGCAGGGTAAGCTACGTATCACAGGAGAAAGCTGCAGAGCGTCTGGGTAATCTTTTTCGTCTGCTCCTGCCTTCAGTACCCATCATGCCCCTTCCAAAGCTGTGCAGCAGCACCTACCACCGCTGAAGCAGCAGGATGCTGTGGCAGCCACAGTCTCTCCCTCCAGCTCCACTTGAAAGGGATTTTAGGCGGGTAAGACTGAGGCACTTACTGCAAATCACTTCTAGGGTTTCCTTTGCTGTGGTGCGGGTCTCTCTGCTTCCCAGCCTTGTCATTTCAAACTCCCTCTGATCTGTGTGGTCTGACCCAAATCTCCAAACCACACAACAAATTTTGGGAGAGCACGAGCTCCTGGCTGTTCTGCATGTCTCCAGAATCTCTCTTTTTTATGCTTTTATGATTTGATTCAGTATTGTACTCAAGCCTCACTGCTTGTACTTCTCATCAATGTATGTAACCACGTTTCCTGCTTCCCATTTCTCTGCTCTCTTTTAGAGTAATCATATCTTTTTATGAATGCTGATTATGTCTTGCCCCAAATTGGTCTGGAAAAGACTGCGGAGCAGAGGTGCCTTTGAATTTGCAGAGGAGATGAGTGACTCTGGGTGCCCAAGAGGAGCAAGAATTTAAAAAGTCTGAAAGCCTCTTCTTTGGCTTCCAGAGGGCGGGTGCCCATCGTGTTCTCAAAAAGCTGCAGGATTGCACCAAACTTGGAAGCACTCAGAACCACCAGTGTCTTCCTTAAACTCCAGCCAAAGGCCCCTAACACATACCACAGGATATATCACACTCTGTGTGCCATAAATCATCCAAGTCAGGTTTGAAAGGATTGTGAGACATGCTCTTGCCCAGCATTTCTCAAAAGTTTCTCACCCGTGACTCTGCTGGGTCCCGCTGGGGTTTTTTGTGCCCCAGGGGCGAATGCAGCTCCAGCAGAGCGGTTGGTGTGGTTCAGAGCACCTCGGTGGCTTGCCACAGATCTCATCCCTTCTCTGCCCATAAGCAGGATCAGCTTGTACCTAAGCTGTTCACAGCAGATGTTTGCCTAAGCTCTTATTCAAAAACAAACAAAAAAATGATGGAGATGTAACAACTTCCCCAGCCAATCTATCTAGCGCTTAATCATCCTTACTATTAGAATTTTTTTTTCATGTTTATCCTAAATCTCTTTTGCAACTATCAAAGCCCATTATTTCCCATCCTATCATCAAAATTACTCCCCCATATTTGGAGATAACTTCTATGTATTTAAAGACTGTTATTGTCTCCCTTCAGTCTTGTCTTTTCTAGACTAAACAACCCCATTTCCTTCAGTCTTACTTCATAAATCATGTTTTCTAGATCTCTAATCAGTTTTGCTACTTTGAAGAACTGGATTTGGGACGTAGCCTTTTTTCTTTCTCTTAAAAATAATTAAGATGTGCTTGAAACCAAACAGAATATTCCAGCTGAGGCCTTAGCAGGACTAAATAGACTGAAGGTATGTCAAACAGCTGATGAACGGTGGTCCTGGTGCGGTACCCCAGCACCAACCTTGTAGTTTCTGCAGTACCAGGACTTTGTTGGCTTCTCATGCCACAGTCACTCCTGGATCCTTTTCTGCTTTGTGGTGCTCTGTCCTGGTGTTTTATATCAGTCCCGTCTTTGTATATAAGCAACTTGTTATCTGACTGACATCAGGACAAATGGAAAATTTTGCATTAGTGGCATTGCACCTCATCTTTTTCTGGCTGCCGCCGCTGAGCAAGATCCGTCCAAGCCTGTCCCTAATCCTCAGCTTGAATTCAAAGGTTTTGCAATTTGATAGGTGGTGACCCCGTTCTCCCAGCACGAGGCAAAGTGGTTGCGGTACATCAACTTCTAAACCTCTTCTGCCGATAATCCGTTGTCTTGTTTCCATACGCTCCCCCATGCTGCTGCCTCTTGCCATGGGGGCTCGGCTCTTTGAAGTAGGAACCAGCCTTATGTTCTCTCTCTATACAGTGCCTCGCATGGCAGGGTCTTGGTCCATGATTAAGGACCCTAAATATAACGACAATAAAAATAATGCTGTCTCTGTAACTGAGAAGCTCCTGTTTGTGGCAAAATGGGAAAGGAGTGGGTTTTGTCGGTGCATTAAAGTTTCCTTTTGTAGCTCTAAAGAATGTAATTGAAGGCAGCTTTTAAAATTGAGCTGCTATTTTGTTAGGAAAATACTCGTTTGCCGAGGAGAATGGTACATTCCTCTCTGTAAAAATGTCACATTTTCACCTGGGGCATATTCATGAAAATTAAAACTTTGCTTCTTGTTGTAAATCTTTGTAAATTTCCATGAATTTGCCCTAGGTGAAAACGTGACATTTTTACAGACAAGAATGCTCCAGTTTTGCTGAGAGAGGCAAAAAAGCCCTTCTGTAAAAAAAAATGGCAACAGCAACTTTCCGCTTCTGAAAAATATCTATCCCTTTTACTGAAGAAAAAAAAAAAAAGAGAAGAAGAAGAAGAAGAAGAAAAGGGAAATGGAATGGAGCTGTTGCAGAGCTGTATTCTGTATTCTCCACCTTCTGATCTGCTTTTATCACTAACCACTGCACTCAAAGGCAGAGCAAAACTTTACCATGCGTTGATTTTACAAATGCACTTCAGAAAAATTACTTATTTTTGTGGTGAGAATTGCTAACTTTGCCATTGAAGTGTCAGCTTTGCTGGCACTAATATTGTTATATACTCAATGGTTATCATAAGCCAGCTACTGCAACCCTCATTCATTCAAAGTTTCCACTAAAATTAATGCAAGATACAACCATGAAAGAATCTATCAAATAATGTAATTTTGTAGTTAAAAAAACATATAAAATAAAAAGGCTAGTTCTTTCTGTAAGCTTTTTTTTTTTTTCTTTTCAGCCATCAGTTACGCAGTCTGTCCCAAACACAGTACAGTTACCTCAACCTTTATGTCCAAAGTTGCAAAAGAAGAAGGAGGGGACTTGCAGGTCTGAGTTCCATGGCGTAGACCGTCAGCTAGAGAGAACAAAGCACCCTTTGTTACCCCATTTTTCTTGACTGGGCTGCCTACAGGGAAGAAAAGGAAAAGGGGGCGATCATGGTAATGTAGTAAAGAAGAGGCTGCCCTTGTGACAATCTCAGACAGTATTTCTCTGGCAGTCTGGGAAGAGCTAGTCTGTGGCCATTAATTAAGACGTCCTAATCCTGGGTGGACTCTCAAGGTTTTCACAGGGTTCAGCAAGTCTCTCCCCCCTCTAAGAGGTAATGCTTCTGATCCTGTCCCATGGCAGAAGATCTGTGGGGTCAGTTTGTCAGAGGGAGAGGAAAGATTTGCTCCCACAGCCCCTGGAATGGACCAGGCAGGTCCTTCCATGGACCAGCAAATCAGAAGTTATTGAGTCCACATATCTGCTGAAGGGTTTTTTCCTTTCTGCTGGAGATATCACCTTGCTTTCCTGCTCAGGGATCTCCAAAACACTCTTGTAATCCTGGGCTGCTTCAGTCCGAAAAAAGTATAGGTGCCTAGGGCTGCTTAAAGGACATTTGCTTCAGTGCTTTGCTGCCTCCCCACTCTCCTGCCCATGAGGTGCCTTTGATGGATGGGTTCCTAGGTGTTGAAACCTAGTAAAAGTTTAATGTATTTGGAAAAAAAAAAAAAGGGGGGGTGGTGGGGTGGTGCATGTGTGATAACCTTCATGTTATCACCCTGGTCTTGGCCTGGCAGCTGTGGAGGAGAAGGGTTAGCCTAGCCAAAGCTGTCAGTGTGACTCGCTGATGGAGAAAGAAGCCTGCAGGGAGAGTGAGCAAGACCTCTTCTCCTCTGAGAGGGCTGCAAGGGCTGCAGTCTGAGCGAGGAGAGGCAAAAGAGAAGGACCCACTTTGCAGAGGGACTGCTAGCCCAGGGGAACAGGAGCAGAGAAACCTGGAGAAGTGGGGAAATATGGAAAGAGCAATGCTGGGATGCTTGTTCAGCACAGGAGCAAACAGGACAGTGTGCTTACTTGTGACCCTCTGCCAGCTTGGTCAAGGGTGGGAAAGTCTTCCCTCTCAGCTGCATGGCCAGAGCTTGCAGCTCCTGGTGGTACCTGGGCTGTCCTGGACACCAGGAGATCCGGGGACCCACTGTAGGCAAACCAGCCGCTCCCCCTCCTCCTCGATGGGCTGCTGTGCAAGCACTGTGTAACACAGGGTCGGACCGGGAAGAAAAAGTGAAAGGGGATATTTCTGCAGGTTTTAGCTGGCACTTGACCTTTTCGTATGGTAGCTGGAGTGTTGGAAACGCAGAAGGGGGTTATTTGCTGTCTGAAGCCCGGCCGCTCTACTGTGAAGCTTCTGCTCACTGTGTGTGCCTGTGAGTTTAGCAGCGGTCCCTGTGTGTCTAAGCTCTTGTTATTGCCCACTCAGTTGTAAGGAAATGAGAAGCTGATGCTAATGCCAAAAAGAGGTCACTGAAGTATAAAAAGGAAAAAAAAATCCCAGCCAGCAATCTATACACCCCAGAAAAATGGCACCCTGTGTTCCTAAACTGGCAGAGTCCTAAAAGCTTTATTAAAACTGATATTTGATTTGGCAAGTAAGTTCACTCTCACTCAGTGCAAATCCATAAAATGCATCAATATAAAAATATTCTCTATAGCCGAGTTGTCTCCTCACCCTCTAAGAACTATTAAAAAAAAAATAAACACAATAATTACCAGTACTCTAACTCTGTGGTATGGACCTGCTCAGTTTATTCCACCCCACCCTGCCAGGGAACGGGGCTCCTGTTAACCCCTCCTGGCTGGTGAAACTCACCTCCGGTAGCATGGGTGTGAGCACATGCAGTGTCCCCAAAAGTCCTTATCTTGCCACTGGGCAGGTAGGAGCACGGCTGTAAGGGTGATGCCATGAGGCTGTGAAGCCAGGGGAGCTCCCTCTACAAAAATACTCACTGCTGGCTTCACGGCTCTCGCTCGCCACCTGGAAAGGAGAGAAGCCGTGGGCACTGAAAGTCTTGTGCTTCCACTTCGTAGCTGTTTGTGATCGCCGAATGGCCCTAAAGGGTGGGAGCCAGCAATTTCCCTCCCAGCCCAAATCACTGACCTCTGATACCTGAGCGGAGACATGTGTCGGATTAGTGCCAATTCAGGGCTTTCTGTGAACATTTCCCACAGCCGCCACCACAGTGGCAGGGCAAGAAGCAAAGCCCGGTACACACCAGAGTAATTAAAGGGTTAACTATCCTTCTCATTGATCACTGGCTTTTAAGCACGGATCCCAGGCAGGGTTTTTGTGCTGACCTCCAAATCAAACTAAGAGAAATCAATAGCATTGAGGTGTCAAAAGAAGAATTAGATCCTTTTGAGGAGTTAGATATATGTTTCCAAGCCAGCAGCTTATTGCACGTTCACTGGTGGCTAAACAGAGCCAGTAGGTCTGGAGGCCCATGAGCGTGAAATATTTACAGCCCATAGCCATGGCGTTCCCATAGGAACAATGGGAGCAGCAAGGCAAGATTTTTCAATATTTTCAGTACTGTGTTGACTTGCTGAGCCCGGAGAACGAGCTGATAAGGTGTACAAGCTTTCTCTGCGCTGTGATAGCCGCTACGCCTACCCATGGCTTGAGGATTTGCACCACTAGGCTGTCGTGGACCCTGACTTCCCTAGTGTTGATGAATGGGGACGTGGAGAAAAATGCATTATTATTTTACTTAAATAGCTATAACTTCTGAGTAGCAAGCGCCCCAGGAGTCTTTACAATTAATCTTACAACACAAGAATAGTGACCACCCAGCAGTATTACAGATAAATCTGTTAGGCAGTGTGCACGCTCAGCCTGCCAACAGCAGTAAATAAATGCTAGTAAGTGAACTTTGGCAGTAAATCAAAGCTATAACCCCCCCCCCCAACCAACCAACGCTTTTCCCCCTTGCTTCTGGATTATGTCCCCAACCTCTCCCCAAAACTAGCTCTAAGGAATGGCTTCTACAATGTATCTCTGGAAGGTTACTGAGTTGAAGCGAGGAGGGATTTAGGGAAAGCATGGGAGAGATCATGGGAGCAGTTCCCAGGATCCAAACCAGCCCACGGGGAGACCTTGCCTTGAGCTCCATGTAGGGCTTCCCCAGCCCCACGGAGACCAGCTCAGGTGCTTTCCTGGTTCCTCCAGTATCTTTCTCGTCCCTTTCTATGTAGGAGAAGACCATTTGGCCATGGCCTCAGCCTCAGCTGTGAGCCGAGTGAGCTGGGTTGGAAATCTGGGTGGGATTTGCTGTTATCACAGTGTTGTCTTTGGCAGTCTGGTATTCCCTGCAAGGATTGATGGCTCTCCCTACTGATTTTGCACCAGATCCCTCCCTTCAACTGTCGTCATATTCATCCTCTTAGGGTAAATGGGCTCGGCTCCAGCATTAAATACATAAAGTAAAAAATGAGATATGCCGAACATCTTGTATTATTTTAATTATTTAAAAATAATTTATTTACCTGGAAAGGTTTAGCTCATGCTCAGCATCTGGTTTTCGGTCAACTCCTGCTTCTTCTGGGTTTTTTTTAAACCCAGTTTTCCAGCTGAGTAGACAGAGGAACAAACCAAGACCAAATGATTTGCCAAAGGTCACACAGAGAATCACTAGCTCACGCAGGATTTATAGAGAGATTTGCCCTGGCTTCAGCCAGCAATTCATGTTGTCTCTGTTTGGGTTTGCTCTGACACTAGGGGTTCCTGATTCAGCCTTGCCAGTTCATAAGACTTTCTCATGAGTCTATTAATATTTGCTGTCTCTTAGAAAGCCGACTAATTGTTCAAGAATTTCAGACTTGACTTGTGTAAACTAAGCTTCTAGTTGTGGTGAGTGTAGAGCAAAAAATAGCTTAGAACAAAAGAAGATTGGTGTATCGTTTTCAGGCTTAGAAAATGGAATAGAAGTTTCTATTCTTTTAAAACCTCGTTCTTTTCTAGCCTTATTCCTGAGCTTTGGAAACCAGCCTCCTATTTTGTGGCTGCTTGGAGCTCTCTTGCTGCTGAGCTGCTGATATTTCTGTGTTTTCCTGTATCTCGTATCCCCAGTGTTGTGAATTGCTTTCTTCGCCCTCTACTTGATACCTGATTCAAGGATGTTGCTCTACTTTTCAAGTGTTCTTCAGTTTTGGATTCTCTTTTTCTTGATACATATAAAAAATAAGAAAAATGGCGTTCTATTTTCAGGTTTATTTAATTTTATTTCTACTCAAGGGCTCCATATTTCTCCTTCACTCACAGATTTCAGAAAAGCCTCAACCCCAGACAAAGCTGTCATGATATTCAGGCGTACTAGGTACCTGCTAATCCCTTGCTGTATATGAGATACACAGCTGCTCGAATCTTCCGAAAGTGAGACAGTGAACATGGTGCATAGGACCAGACTTTTTCATAATCCAGCAGGCCAGGCAGTTTTGGCTATCAGTATGATGGAGATGCCTATGCAAAGACATTTTGACAAAGACAAGGGGATAGAGTTTAAATCGAATCTTAGCAGCAACAGCTATTTTTGGTTTTAATCGGGACTGCACTGAGTTAGATATAGATTTTGGCTTAATGTCTATGCAAAGTAAACCAGCAGGCCTGAAACTGCCCGTTTGCCCTGTGAACATTGCATAATAACCTTCCATCCCCCTGCCTACATATAAGCAGACCTTAACATCCCTGCAGTGTTAACTGCCTAGTACAGCATGTAATTATATACGGAGAATTATCCCTACACTATGATTAGCCAAATGCATTCATATGCATGTGAATTACTCTTTGTGCTGACACAGTGAAAGGCTGGAGGCCTCTTTTTACGTGAGGGGATGGAGAGGAATGTGCTTGTGTGGTCCTCCAGGGGTACCCCGCTAATGGGAACCGTACTTCTTGCATCTTTTCTGCCTGAAGCAGGGAGAGTAGCTGGAGCTCGAGATGTGCGCTGGGTCTGTGCCCTCGGAGCACCATCAGCTCTCAGATGCAGGGAGCTGTAGAGGCTGCATGTTATGTTGCTGTTAAGAAGATTGTGCTTTTTTAAATGTTTTGATGGGGTTTTTTTTCCTTCTTTTGCCCTCCTTGTGAGGGTCCTCAGACCTGGTAGGGGCACAAAACATTAATGCAAATGAGAAGGACGGAGCCAACAACCAATTGTGCTCTGTGGGTGGCTCGTTAGATGCAGCCCCGTGGATGCAGTGCGCTGGTCTCAGCAATCTCAGTACGGCCGTTGGCAGAGTCTGAAGAGAGAAATATGAATGTGTAAAGTCTTCAAACTCACCTGGCAGACCCACGAGGCTTTGCTGGTGACATCAGGGAAGGGCTCACCTCCTTTGCTCCACACAGCTTCTGCTTCCTGCTCCTCTCGCAGCATCTTTTACCACTTATCCAAGACAGGGAGGGAGAGGCTTTTTTGGAAAGCAAATTTATCCTCTTCCTGATACACAGCTGTTAAGGAAAGTTGGCATGGAGAGCTGTTGTATTCGCTTGCCCTGGAGGTGATGCAAGCTGGTCCTTCTGCGAGTCCACAGGACCCTGGAAAAAAACAATTCTTTTCTACTGAGGGTCCAAAGTTGTCCTCCAGGGCGGGTGGCTGCTGCTTGTGTGACTTATGCCTCCTTGTTAGAATCATAGAATAGAATCATAGAATAATTTGGGTTGTAAGGTCATCTAGTTCAACTCCCTGCAATGAGCAGGGACATCTTCAACTAGATCAGGCTCCTCAGAGCCCCGTCCAACCTGAGCTTGAATGTTTCCAGGGTTGGGGCATCTCCCACCTCTCTGGGCAACCTGTGCCAGTGTTTCACCACCCTCAGCATAAAAAACGTCTCCCTTAACCTACTTTCTTTTTGTTTAAAGCCATTACCCCTTGTTCTATCGCAACAGGCCCTGCTAAAAAATCTGTCCCCATCTTTCTTATAAATCCCCCTTAAGTACTGAAAATCCACAATAAGGTGTCCTCAGAGCCTTCTCGTCCCCAGGTTGAACAACCCCAACTCTCAGCCTGTCCTCACAGGAGAGGTGCTCCAGCCCTCTCATCATTTTTGTGGCCCTCCTCTGGACCCGTTCCGACAGGTCCCTGTCTTTCCTGTGCTGAGGGCTCCAGAGCTGGAGGCAGTGCTTCAGGTGGGGTCTCCCCAGGGCGGAGTAGAGCGGCAGAATCCCCTCCCTCGACCTGCTGGCCACGCTGCTTTTGATGCAACCCAGGATATGGTCGGCCTTCTGGGCTGCGAGCGCACATTGCTGGCTCATGTCCAGCCTTCATGCAGCAAATGGATGCATGGTCAGCATGGTCTCCATGGGGCCATGAAGCTCTGGCTGGATTTGCTGCTAGCTAGAACATGCAAGGAAGGAGAGGAGAGCCTTACAGGTCTGATCTGGGATCCTTCTCACAGGGCATTAAGTGATGGTCCCCTCACTTGAATTTTCAATCTTGAGGCTGGGCATTAGCAGGGGGGAAAGTAGTTGCAAACTAAAAAAAGTTCATACAGCTCAGTGCCACTGTGAGTGTGGAAGGCTGTGGTGACACTGCAGGGTTGTGTCCGGCAGAAAGGATGCTACTGGGTGTGCATCTGCTGGAGCTTTGTAACTTCAGGTGGCTCTGTACAAACAAGCCCAAGGAACCAAGCCTGCCTTCATTAAAGAGCTGAAAGTCTGCAGTAATTTCCAGCAAGTTGCATAGATACTTTAAGTTTCCCCCGTAAGTGTTTTTTTCCTGGGTCTCTTCCTTTACACAGAATTGAGGCTAGGGGTTCACAGTTAAAGGTTATTAAAATATTAAGTATAATTTTCTGCTGCATTTAACTCTTTGGAAAGAATTTGCAGAAGATGGCATGCCATGTGAAATGTAAATACATGTATTGCCGGGCAAGCAGCTTCTCTTAGGAGGTGGTAATCCCTGAAATTATGTGCCTGGGGGTTATGTCTTTGAGTAAAAAGCACTTTTTTTTTTTTTCTTTTCTTTTTTCGTCCACCCTTGCTAATTAGCAGGCTAATCACCAGCAGCCAGCTATTACAGGCTGGAGCGGAAAAGAGGAAGTTTGTAAGCTTCAGACATATCAGCCAGATCTGTGTAACTTTGTTGGTTTGGAAAAAATTCAGATGCAAGCAAAAGGTGCTGAGCATACAAACACTGATCTGTATCTATCGATGAAGGCTATAGCGTTGCAGGCACATGAGAGAGCTTTGCAGCCAAAGCAAATAAACGCTCCCTGAATGAAAGCTTTCCCTGTGCGCCAGCTCACTTAACGGCACTCTCATGCGGTTCTGTCCGAGGAGGCTTATCACAATAAAAACCACAGAGAACTGGGTTTACTGGGGAGGCAAAAAGTCCCGGGCACCTCCACCAGTGATGCTGGCATGACAGCAGCTGTGCCAGTACCCACAGTTGTCCAGGATGAGGGGTGTCTTGAGGTGCTTGTAGGAGCCAGAGAGAGGGGTCTCCTGCATGGCAGGCAGCCCTGCCCGCTGTGGCATTGCCTCCTTGCTCTGCCACGGCACTGCATGTCCACCTCCCTCCACCCTCCTTTTCTGCAGACCATGGCAGAGCAGGTTCCCTCAGCACCTGGGGTGGTGGCACTAGCATTACCTCACTTTGCAGCTCTCGGCCACCCTCCCTGTGGCCATTTCTCCCTCACCTTCCGGACACTGGTTCTGACTTGGGCTCCTTGACCCTTGCTCCAAGGATAAATTATCCACAACTAAGTACATGAAGTGTTAAAAGAACTGAGAAGCTATTGAGTGCTCTGGAAAGATGGACAAATGAATCCAGTATGAATAGCAGCCCTGTAAATCAATATGATTTACATTGTTCATATGAATAGTCCTATGTTCATTTAATTTCTCTTTAAAGGAGCATGGTTATTTCCCTAGTACGTTCCTATATATGTGGTAAGAAAAGAAACAGGTGATTTTGCAAAGTTAATTTAATGTTGTCCTTGGCTGGATTAGTTCTGCGCAAAGTCTTCACAATTACATTCAAAAATACCGGAAGAGTTAGTGTTCTACACCAGTGGCAATTTTTGATGAGTCAATATTTCAACAAGAACAAGCCAATCCCCTTCGTTTTGTACATTAAGCACTGAAGGGAAATAGATGTTTCCTAGATCCACTCTACAAAGAGCTTCTCTAAAATGACAGTGAAAGAACAAGCAAATTTTTGCTCATGTTTTCACCTCCTATGGTGCACTCCTATGGGTAGCACTTTCACAGGCAAAAATACTTTGGAGAGCATCCACTTTCCCGTGGGCTCCCTCTTGCATGGGGAGCTCAGCCTCCTCCTCCCTCCCTTGGAGACACCAAGATAGAAGAGCATCACTGAAATAGTCTTCCCCCTCCATAACCGCTCGCCCCCTGGATGCCAGAGAGGCTTTTGGAACAGCTCTGGTTAGTACAGGTTTAATATGGTTTAAATAGGACTGTGGTTTTCAACATTTTTTTGGTTTGTGATCTCTGGGTAATGTGACCACTAGAGATGTAAGCCCCTATGTGGCCAACAGACATTTACTTGGAAACAGGCTTGTTTTTCCTCAATGGTTTTCCCTGAATCGTGGGAGTCAGGTAGGGATGAGACCAGTTAAAAGCTACTGCAGGTATTTGTCATTGCAATATAGGTAAACAGCATGAGGTGGTGCTGTTCCACGTTATCTTTCCCATTTATTTGTTTGGGGTCTAACTCTGCTAGTATGTGTTCAGACATGCTGTGCTGTTACATTCCAGGGCTTCTTTTATGAAGGCTTTTGTTACAGAAAAGACAGTGGGGCTTGTTGCAGGAGTTTTGCTAGTTGCAGAAGTTTGCTTGCTTTAGTGTCCCACCAGAGACACCTTTTGGGGGAAAGTGACTCCCAGGGAACCACTGCAGATGTGAGCCAAGGTACTGGAAGGAAGGCATTGCCTGCGTGCCCTCTGAGCACCAGTCTTCCAGGTGGGGTGTTTCCATGCACAGAGAGAAACTCCACATTGTTTCTGAGGAGATCACCATCAAATCCTCAGATGGGAATGTTGCTGGCATGAGAATCAAAGCCAAGTGCCAGGGAAAATGATGCTGATACTTGGAGGGAGATCATTTGGGAACCAAGTACTGTTACAGGGCCTTTGCCTTGGGTCTGCTGCTGATCTTCACTGCAGTGCTGAGCTCCCACACCTCCGACTAACTCCTATCCAGGAGTTTCAATCTGCTGGAAAAGAAGAGCTCCGTAATGCCCAGAATAGCCATTCAAAGCTGATTGCCTGCCATCCAAATGTAAAACAGCCACTAAGTTTCAGATCCTGAGTTTTCTATTAGCCTCTGGCCATTTTATTCCACTCATTAAAACAAATGGGTTGTGCCACTGACCTCAGTTAAACCCACAGTGAGGTCTGACCTGAGCTTATTTACACATTAAGTGGAAGTGGTGGCATTCATTCATAAGGTTTCAACTGCATCTTTAATTCCAGGAATAAGCATAGCCGCAACATCCACAACATCTTATAAATTGGTCTCCTTGCCAACGAAGTTTCCACCCTATTGCCTTAGATAAATTGGGCAAATTCATGGACAGCAGTTATATATACAAATGGTAAAGGCGGGAGGCTGGAAGGTACCCTCTGGCATCCTAAGTCCATGAGCTGTGGATGCTGGGAGCACGAAGAGAAAGCAGGCAGGCTTGTTTGCTCTCCCTGACTGGCACTTTCAACCGTTGTCACTGTTGGAGACAACACTGGGATAGGTGAATGGCTGGTCTGACCCTGCTGATTTTTGCATGTGCTCTTATTTCTTTCCTGCTGGGATGTTCAAGGTATGGCTAAGAGACGTGATGCAGCCCTGTGCAGAGATACCCCAGACACCTACGGACTTGTCACTCCTGTACCCGAGGCAGTATGTGCTCTGCTATTCGCATTATTGGCACAAGTGGAATATCATGCAATCATACATCTTCTGGTACCCAGGCTGGCTTGCACAGAAAGCAAAGATGAAAGCAGTACTTCTACTCAACTCTGCACAGCACTTCAGCGGCTTAGCTGCACCTCCATCCAGAGAGAGGACCCACTGCCAAGGCTGCCCAGACCTCTGGGCTACCACCTGTAGATCAGCATGGCCCAGAAAAGCAGTGCAGAAGTGAGGGCTCCAGCTCTGCACACCGGGTAGCGTGTCAGGTGCTCCTGAAGGCCCATGGCTGTAGAATAAACACCTAGTTTTTATTTTTCCTCTAGAGGGAGTGTGTAGGCAATAAGCCTGTCATGTGGCCAGATGCCTAAAACAGTCTTCTTATGCTCAAAATCAGGGTAAAGCCTCAAAAATGGGAAATTGCTGCCCCAGGAAAATACAAGTTGTTTTTCACTGGTGGTCCTGTGTCTAACAGCACTCTGCCAGCAACAATGTTCTTCCTAGGACATTGTTTCTTGAATTCCTTAGGGTCAGTTCTCAGACAATTTCTTCTGTGCTGTGACTCCATCTTCAGCAGCCCATGACTTACTTCTCCAACTCCAACTAATCTGCTGTGCCACTTCTGGTAGTGCTTGCAAAACCCATAAAAGAAGTAGCCATCCAAGGAAGGCTTGGCTGCAGACAATCAAGTCCATTCTGTTTAGCAGCAAGCTGGCACTGAGAAATGCGAGTGCTTTCATGGTCCTGCTCCCCAGTGGGATCTGCTCCTCCCTGGGGGTTTTGACTCTTGGCTGAAGAGCTGTTTCCTCTTGCTGTTCAGTTGTGCAAGCAGGCAAAAGAAGCCTCTGCCCACCTACCTAGAATTTTCCCTCTGTGAACCCAGATTAAAGAAAACCTTCACTTTCCAATCCTTTCTGACATAACCCAATACTGAGTGTGACCAAAGTTGGCAGGTTTCCCATTCCTGCAATTCAGTGATCGTTCAAGAATTAATTAGGCAATAAAGTAGAGGAGATCCAGCTCATTTGATCTAACAGTTTGCCAGGGAATGGTGGCTCTGGCTCCATCTGATATACATACCTTGTAACTCAAAGTACCGATTCCATATAGTCTCCAAAAATACATTAAAACCAGCTGTGAAATACAGTGCTGCCATAAACTATATTAAAGAGAAAACTCTTTCGAAACCTTAGCCTGGAAAAGCATTAAGAGATCATCAGGTCTGCTCTAAGTAAGACTATTTATGTGAACTGTCAGAAGCATAAGCTGTATATAATCAGAAGTCAAGAAGTTAGGACAATCAGAGGGATCTTTGAGCTACCTGTGCCTTGATGGGAACAGATACTGTCCAACTGGAGAATGAGCTCACCAGTAAAGCTGTTAGCAGAGCAATTTTAAAAGAAGTTCGGTCAACTTGCTGGAGCATTTCCCTGATCCCACTGTAATAATTCCTTGCAAGCACAATACTGTTGCAACAAAGGGTGTTAGGGGTGTCTTTTCCAGTATAATAAAGCAGTCTCTTAATAGTGAAATTTGTTGTTGCTCTATTAACCACAGCACCTAAAATGCCCTTCGTCTTTTCAGCACCATCTAGTTTCTGCCATTGGACTCAACTTTGCACTTACCAATGGAGAGATTTCCACTGACTTCCACAGCACAGAGTCAGGTCTACAAGTAGGTGTAGGCTGCCTGTCTCTGAGGAGCCTACTCCCTGCTGTGGAGATATGCGCCACATTTGGGGAGCTAAGACATATGGGCCAGGATGCCGTTTTCTTTTACTCCCCCTCAAGCAGCTTCGCATGGATGCAGGCATTTCTGCCTCCCACATCCCAGACTCGGGGGTAGCTGGGAGCTGCTGCTTCCCACCTATTTGCTTCCATTTGACGTTTCTGCCAGGTAGCACTTTCCAAAGGCAGGTTTTATCAGAACCTACCTCTGGGAGGCAGGCCTTGGAGAGGCAGCCAGCCATCTTTCAGTCCCCAAGCTAATAGTTTTGCAAATAATATTTCTGTAGAGAAATCAATACCTTTTCCTCTAAAAAGTGACAAGAGCTGGGTAGGCTGGAGACCAGTAAACAGAGATGTTGGTCAATGTTACGCATCCCACCACTACAGCAATTAACCTCAGTTAGGCAGTTCTTAAGTTCTGCTTTGGCGACAGTGGTGCGGCGTGTTTTATTACGTTTGGAAAGACCCCATGGTCTCAAAAACACGTTGGGCACCTGCAGAAGAAGAGACTCCCCTTGAAGATGTATGAAGATGTTCAGTATATATGATGGATAACATCTTAGGGCTAAGATGAATCAACAGCGAACATTTATTATCCGGTTTATATTTCCAAGTTGTTCAGCTTCTTTGTGAGACTACAGGGAAATGTTAAAAAATTAATTGCACCCACTGCTAAAAGGGATCAGAAGAACTGTTCTCAGTCATCTGCTTTATACAGATACTGTGCGTAGGAGGTTGTGTTGTTTACTACCAGCTATTGTCCGTATTACTATAGAACCTATAAGCCCCAGAAATAGAGTGAGCTCCATTGCAGGGGTGGCATGAACACAGAAAAAAGGACAGTCACAGTCTCAAAAACCCCTCTGAGGTGTAAATCCTTGAAGACATCTTAAAGTAAAAATCAAGATAACTCAGTTGTTCTCACCTCTTTAAAACTTTCACCTTTTCTTTCTAGGTGAAACTACAACTCAGAAGCTTTTTGTTACTCATCTACTATCCTTTCAAGTTTTATCTACAAGCCCCTACATAAAGTTAAGCCTAAAACTGAACATGTACCTTTTTATTTCAACTCCAGTTGCATTGTTGGCATGATGGTGTTATCTTGATAACATTGCAACATGGGATACATTGGATATATTGGGATCTGTGTCCTTCTAACTATCCTTCAACTAGATAAGCTTCAAGGGCAGGAATTTTTCCAGCGGATCTTAAATGCAGACAGCAGATATACAGATAATATCCCAGTGAGGTATAAAGCAAACCAAATGTGGTGTTTTGGACTGTGAGGCAGCTCTGTCAAGTTGGAACACACAACCTAATCGGTATATTAAAAAAAAAGTAAATGAAGCAGATTATTTAGTCAAAAGACAGCCTTACCATAAAGGCCCTACTTGTTCTTCAGCTAGGTAGTGTGAGCATTCAGGCTTTGGGTACAGGACCCCTCTGTGGGTGCACAGGGTTGCTGTTGCTAATGGGACTAGGTCAGTGCTTCATGTCTAGAGTGGTTTTCAACCTTGTAATCCACAGACCCATTGAAGTCTGTTGACTGCTTCCAGATGGAAGGGAAATATCAATAGGCTCCCACCAGCCCTCCGGTGGTCCTCAAATCCATCGGAAAATGTTTCAGGAGTCCTGTTTCTCCCCTTCTTCCCATAAGCAAAACAAAAGAAAGCCTTCCTGCCAGAACTATGATTTCTGCTTCTGAAGATGGCTTGGAGCTTCACTGAAGTCAGTATAAGAAGGCCCTATAATTAACGACGTCTTCTCATTCCACTCTCCCTGGTAGAGGGTATCACCAGGCTCAGCTCTCCACCTGCCTTGAGTTTTCTGCATTTGCTGGCAAAAGTCCATGATTTCTTTTGCTCATTATTGTTTATAGCAGAAAATGGAACATGAGGCAGCAACATTACCCTTTACAAGGGAAAAACTGAGAATCCAAAGTGATCTCATGACTCCAAACAGAATCAGATGATAAGCCTGGGAAGCTTACCCAGCTATAATGGTGCCTTGTACCAATCAACAGCTCAGGATTAGTAGGATTAAAGTAAATCTTATTTCTGGCCATCCATGTCTGAATTTAGGTTTGGCATCTGGTCAACAAAGCAACCGCCGTTTGCAAGGTACTGTGACAAATTTCTTTTTCCATAAACATTATGAAAAAAAAAAAAGATGTTCTTGAAAAGTCTGTGAAGTGCTCTGTGTATTATCTGTGGAAATGATGCTAAAATTGGAGCAGAACGAAATGTTCAACTTCCGTTTTATAATAGAGTGCAACAGAAGCACATCATGAAGTCGCACATTTACATCTGTTCAGGTGAGGTAGAAGGAGCATTTTCTTTTGTCTTGGTCATATACAGCTTCTCCTTACACCACACCCAAGTCCTACAGATTAAATACTTTGTATTACGATTAATGTTCCCTTTTGTACCAAGAGTATTTAATCACAGGTGAGCACTGGCTGACACACTCCAGTTCTTAGATGCAATGGAGAAAAGAGGCTCAAGGACATGAAAAGACACGGGTACGCACAGAAGTGAAAGAAGTGATATTCTGCAGTTGCAAAGATGCTGAGATTGCAAGCATTAAAGCATGAGGTTTACAACTACACGAATATACTTAGGGTCTGAAAGATCTTTGCCAGAAGTCTTCCTCTTCAACAGAGCCTCCATTTCTAAAAATGACAATTTTACGTCTGATTCTTCATAGTGCTAATTTCTCAGAGTGATGACATTTCTTAAAGATCTCTGAATGTTTTCCTGAAATCCTGATCTCTCTTGTGCCTGTGGCTAATAAAGAGTCTCCTCTTCAGGCACCAGCTGGAGGCATGCCCCGTGTGCGGAGACGGCTGAACCAGCGTGGTGCAGAAAGCAGAACTCAGTCCCAGCTCAAGAACAAATGAACTGCATTTCTCCCGCTCTCCGGGTTTCTCCTCTGTATTGTGGAGTTGCTGACTTTGACAAATACTAATGGCTAAAAAATACACAAAATGGTTGTAGTAGGTAGGAAATGCCATGTCTGCATTTCAGATGTCTCCGTCGCCATCCAACTTCAGTAGGACTATTTGAAGCACCACGTATGTACTCCCTGAAACCAACAGACCTTTTAACCTATTCCCAGGGAAGTGTTACTCGGGACGATTAACAGTGGTAGGGGCTGCTCCTTGAACTGTAAAAAGCTGAAGTTCATAATCCCTTCAGGCAGGGATTAGCGTCTTCATGTTTGGAACTACCACTCAAATACCTCCTCCCTCCTTCCCTCCTGACGCCAGGCGGAGGGGAGAGCTGCCTGCTCCCCATTTTACAGCTTTAAAGTTTCTAAGCTGGATGTTAGCCATTAAAAATGGCAGAGCTCCGGTGACATCACTCCGATTTATGGGAGCAAAGGATCTGACCCAGCACATATGGTTATTTTATTCTATTAAAACCGTGTCTTTAAGAATAGATGTCTGTACAAGAGGGCTGCCTGCAACTCTATCTGTCCCCTGTGGTCTGAGGCCTGCTGCTGCTGTCCTCTGGAAGCAAAGAGTAATAACAGCTTTTTAATCTGAATACAACCAGGTATAAAGATCGTGCTGTCGAGAAACAACATATCACTAACAGCGGTGCTGCTCTAAAGGGGTATTTTCAGTTTTATGGGATTTTTCAGTCCAGAATGGAAGCATTAGAACAGGTTCAGTAAGAAATCTAATACCAACAGTGAATAGCAGTAAATATCTTTTAAGGGGTGTGATTCAGGGCTTAAGTGGTACTTGTGAAGATACAGGCCTACGCTAATGTTACCAAATCAGAGTCAATGGGCCAGTCAGCTAGTACAAAAGCAGTCTAGCTATATAGAAAGGCAAGAGTACCAATTTATTTTATGGCTCATCATTATTAAACAACTCATCCATTAAGCCACCAGGGACATAGCACTTCTCAAGTGCTTGTATCTGGCTACTAGCTCCTAATACCAAGGGTTTAATAAGGGGACCTCGGACATGATGAAGAGCCTGGTGCCACCGAAGTCATCAGAGCCATGCCACATGCCACCAACATAGGGGTGTAGCCCCATGCACTCCTCAGTTCACCCCAACCAAGTGGGCACTCGCTTCTCACTTCACAGCTGCACTGGGTTCTTGCTTTTGTTGGGAAAACCTTAATGACAGGAAGGCTGGAGAACAAGGGGGCAGGTGTGTATTGAAATGCACAGCCCATTTCCTAAACCCTTCCCTCCTTCCCCTGGGACATTACTCCTTTGGTGGACCCCACTGTGGGAGAGTCTGGGGAGTGTGGAGATCTCTCCAGGCTACACCCTGGTGGTCCTCTGCTTTTCCATTTCTATTAAAGCAAAGGCAAGTTTGGGTGAAAAGGCTTCGCAACCGTGAAATGTGATAACCAGGACCTGAAGGTTTCTAAATGCAGTCTGATAGGAAGGAGGGCTGCTGGTTGACCTTGTTAACTCCTTATTCCGTGACTAGAGCATTCTGGCCAAGCCTCATCTGAGGTCAAACACATCTCCCTACCCTCCTGTCTTTTTGTTTCACTTCTTTGTTATGCATATAGAGTGTTAATTACCTGATAATTTACTTCCCGTAGTCCACACACTTTGTCTTTGCACAGGATTCACATGGACAGTTATATGAACTGCTCCAATCAAATTCTACTACATTCGCATGAGCTGTATGGATTATTCCCGGCCTTTTTAGGATGTGTTTGAACTTCCGTAGAAGAAAAATTAGAGGCTATTCTTCAACAGTGACCCCCACTGGCGAGTAAGCCTTAACCTTTGTTCTCTTCATCTAAGGTATTAAATTAATTATGGAGAGCAAGATAAGTAGCTCTCAAGAACAATTTGTGCTTTAGTAACTCATTTCATGTAACCTAAGACCTTTTACTTGATCAGTGATGTTGCAGTGAATTTTTAATGTGTTCTGCACATGGATTTTTCTGAATTGCCACTTCAATTTGATTTTACTTTACAATGCTCAGTGTTGTATGCTTGTCAAGGCAGACTCACAGGACTGGAATTCTGGGCCTAGTTTTGAAGTGGAAACAATATTGTTGAGACATTTTGCCTGTGGTAACAATTTAAGTATTGTGACAAATGTTAAAACAGTAGCAAACATAGGTAAAGTTGTAGGAACAAAGCTGAAAAATGTACTTCTTTCCTCATGCTTCTGCTTCCTCTTGATTGATTGATTACCAAAGCTTTTTTTGAATAAGAGATTAGATACAATTCCAAAAGTAGTATAGTCCTAAATATTCTCATCACTCATTTGAACAATGTCCTGACACATCCTCCGGTCAAATGGCCTCACTGCAACATCATTGCCCCTGCAGAGAAGGGAGCCTAGTGTGAGCAGCGTGGGATGTGCTGTAAAGAACCAGAGGGAGTGCTCTTGATTCTTATTCAGATACTCAGAACGTTTGTATTTGCCTGTACAGCCATGGCTGCTGTCAAGATAGGTGCAAAAGAGTAAATATTCTTAACTAAGCCAAAATTGATAACAGACACTATAACAGCCATGCAGAAATCCACATAAAATTCTTAGCCCATACTTCAAGTATGATGATGTGGGATAAGGGTGTTGACATCATTTTTACAGGTAGAATATCCAGTTCTGGTTGATGAACAGGGAGGTGTTTTCTTGTTGAACATAATGGGTGATGAATAGATGTTGTAGTACCTTAAAAAAAGTTTCCATACAGCAAAAATTGTACATGATGATTCAATACCACCTCCTGTAAACTGGTTATCTTACTCACTGTTCCTACCTACTTAGAGTAGGTAAAGTTAGCAGAGTACTTTTTAACTACGGTGGCTTTTATAATTCACTGTGGCCACTCTCCTATTCTAATTTCCCCCCATATATCTCATGCTCCCTCAAAATCTTCCAGGGGCCATTGTTTCTCTGCCTTCCAGATGAGAAGAGCAAGAGACTCCAGGAAAGCAAGAGACTTCACTGGAAATCCTGTTATCGCTAATCTAATACAGAAGGTGTTAAGATACATTGTGAGCGTATCCTGCTCCAAAGGGGAGATATTGGGGCCCAGATTCATTCCACCTGACTCTTGATGTTGGTTTGTAACCAAGATGTCCAAGCTGGGAAGCCAGCGTCTCTATAAACCAGGGACAGATAGAAGCATTTTAAAAGCACGATTCTAGTCTTAGCAAGATGAACAACTCACTGACCCCAAACATTAAGTGAAGAGCGAGGGGTTCTAGATACCTTTCTCATGTTTATAATTCCAGTTAAGAGACTCATGTTAGAGTCAGAGTACTCCCCAAACTGTGCTTTTTCTGCAACTTCTCTCCCCACTCTTTATCCCACCTGCCCTCAAAGGGCTTCTACCCACAGGGAAGAGTCTGTGTTGGAGAGGGATCCCGCGGTACAGCCAACATCGTTTTATTGTCACCCACAGCAAAATGGATCTATCCAAAGGAAATGACAACTACAATCAGTTATACAGCTCTGCTCAGATGCCCTGCACTCAAGACATAGCCTTTTTATTTCCAGAAACATTTATTTTACTTACTAACTTCTGGGTTATTTTCCTTTGAGCAATAAATATTCCGTAACACCCAGGTTGCTTTAAACCTCTCTTCTAACAAAAAATTTAAATCTTCTGAGCCCTCTTGTTCTCTGAACAGTATTATATAGGATTAAACTTTTCAGCAGGAATTTTGACACATCTGCGTAAATGTCAGTAAAATTAGAGTAATATAAGAGATGGCGTATAAGGGAAGCTTTTGAAAATCAAGACACTTGTGCAACGGCGTAAATGTGGACCTAGGTGGGTTTTGTGCATGTGTGCGCTTTGGTTATTTTTTTGTGTAACACAGTTGTATAATGTTGGTGATGGCTGTTTACTAATGCTGCATTAATGCCATTTGGTGTCACCAGCCGTACTCCACCTCCTGTCCCAGCTCTCCCAGCTAGTTCAGAGAACTCTGACTAAAAATATGTATTGGAAAATAACTAGTTATTCTGAGTGCTGAATCAAAACAGACAAGTCACCCTGGCCACAGTATTTATCTTGTCTCTCCACCTCTCTGTTCATTACAGACTGATTTGAAATCTGAAACAAACACATACTCATTTTTGAAGCAGTTCAACTCTTTGATGTGATATCTTGTGGCTCTTTTGCAGTAGATATGCATGTGGCTCTAATAACAATTGTAACTCTGCCAGGTTTTCTGATACTAGGCCTCAGCACTGTATATCTGACGCCACATAGGGGGACAAAATCGACTTCAGAGAATGAACTTGTATGTAATAAGAGAAGCTGTCTCTTACAAGCAAATGCAAGTGCCTGTATACCATATTCAAGATCTCAAGAACACTTCAAAATGCTTTCCCCAGGACAGGGGCAAAGTACTCAGTAAAGTGGCAAGCTTTGCTGTGGCCCTATAACATTAGTGTCTCCTAATGCACACAGACACTGGTCTTTGTCATCAATAGACTTAATGAACTGGGCTCCCGCAGTCTCTTTTCTACGAGTCGTGAACTTCAGTTGTGCCATGGCTTGAATTTCATACACCTTAATGTCTCTGCATTGCATTTATATCAACGTTGTTCAGAGTATATCTGAAAATGAATAGCAACAGAACAACTGTTTGGATTATGAGTAAATAGGAATAAATTTCCTTGCAAATTTTGCTGCTACTCCATCATCCCTTATTGATCCAGGTGCTCCTTTTCAGGTTGCTAACTGCTAAGGACATCTTAAGCCCAGTTATTTGTCTTCAAGCAATTGATTGCCATGTAAGACATAGCTTTGGGCATCCTTTGGGACAGATTTTAGGTGGAAGTCTCAGTGGGAAAATTGTCATTGTGAGACAGCCAGGTTTAAAAACAAAGCCAAAGGATCTTAGGGCAACAAAGCTGGTGAGGGGTCTGGAGGACAAGTCTTATGAGGAGCAGCTGAGGGAGCTGGGCTTGTTTAGCCTGGAGAAAAGGAGGCTGAGGGGAGACCTTATCGCTCTCCACAGCTACCTGAAAGGAGGGTGTAGCGAGGTGGGGGTCGGTTTCTTCTCCCAAGTAACAGGCAATAGGACAAGAGGAAACGGCCTCAAGATGCGCCAAGAGAGGTTTAGACTGGATATTAGGAAACATTTTTATACCGAAAGGGTTATCAAGCATTGGAACAGGCTGCCGAGGGAAGTGGTAGCATCACGATCCCTGGAGGTATTTAAAAGACGGGTAGACATACCGCTTAGAGATAGGGTTTAGTGATGGTTTTTGTCAGAGTTAGGTTGATGGTTGGACTCAATGATCTGAAAGGTCCCTTCCAGCCTAGGCAGTTCCATGATCCTATGATTCTATGATCTCAGCTTAACAAAGGATTTGAGAGAGATGTGGCTGACCTTGTCCCTTTTGATAAACAGGGACTTGTAACTGACGGAAAAGTTGGGATTAGCCATGGGTAAAGCAGACAAAAACACACACGTGGGGGACTTTGCGAAGACCTTAAAAAACAGAATATGTCAAAGCATCTCCAAACTGATGTAAGCAGAAAAGTGGTGGGGAGGGATATTTGTTTGCATGCTTATGGTGTTTTATTAGTGCAATTGTTAACCTTTGTGCAGACACTGTTTCTGCTAGGCATTACACTGGCTTTTCTGTTAGTTTCCCTGATATTGCTAATAATAGCAGTAATAAAGCATTATTTTTCCACCTAAAAAAAAAAAAAAAAGACATTACATTAACAGACTTGCTTTCTCAGTGAAGGAGATGTACAGCTTCATGGACATTAGAGTCTCCTGAAATGCTGCTACATTGCAGCACATGTATGAGGGATCAGGGAGTTCATTCAGGCTGGCTTGAACAGATGGAACTGTAAGTCTAGGTGGAAAGTTTTTTGTGTATTACCAAAACTCTTTTAATACCCTCTTGTTTCTGCACCTGCAGGAAATACTGTGTCATCTGCCAAAAACCAAATTTCAAGGATTAGCTAATAACATTTTCTTTGAAAAAGAGAGCTGATTCTTAACCAGTATCGTGAGTCTTTGAAGTCTCCGTAATCTATTTTCCCTGGCTGCTTTTAATGAGCCTTTGAATGTTAGTCTACAAATTCTTTTTTTCTTTTTTCTTTTTTTTTTTTTTAATTTGGTGGGGGAAGGGAATATGCACTCACTTTTCTCCAAAGAATTTAAAAAATTCATTATTGCGAATAACTTTCACAGTGCCAGAACACTAAGTTATGCAGTATCTTCTGAGTGCATCTATTGTAAATAAATCACAGCTTTGCTGGATTCTCCATCCCAGAGGTTAATGAGATGTAGAAGAAAATTCCAATTAACTCATATCTGAGTTTGGGTCTCTTTTCTTCATGTAGGCCAGCTATCAGCGGAGTTTCTTCTGATTCTCCTTGGTATCCTATTCTCTGCACTACTCTATATTCTTTATGGGGTGACTACATGTATGCCCATGCCACGGTTTCAACAGTGTTTACAAAATTAGCACAGCTAACCTTAAAACAGTTAGCTTTGGAACCTGTAACAGGTCAGGAATGGCAGCGTGGAGCTCAGCTGTGACTTTTATGTTAGACTTTTACAGTGGGTTTTACAGCTAAATTGCTGCTGATACTAAAGTAGCAAGCTCACTGATCTCCACGCCATGCTTCAGTCCTTGCTGTGAGTGCATAACCTGGCTTGTACAGCATGAGTCTCCACTGACCTTGCCTTATTTTACATTGATATAGGTAACCCATTTGATTCCAGGGGATATATACCTCAGTCTCACCACCGACCAGACACAACTTTCCCAAAGCTGGGCAGTGGCTCCTCGCCCCAGCTCGCAGCCCACTGCCAGCTCTGGGGCCCCCAACATAAGAAGGACATGGACCTGTTGGAGCGAGTCCAGAGGAGGGCCACGAAAATGATCAGAGGGCTGGAGCACCTCTCCTACAAAGACAGGCTGAGAGAGTTGGGGCTGTTCAGCCTGGAAAAGAGAAGGGTCTGGAGAGACTCTATAGCAGCCTTCCAGTACCTAAAGGGGGCCTACAGGAAAGATGGGGAGGGACTCTTCACCAGGGAGTGTAGCAATAAGATGAGGGGTAATAGTTTTAAACTGAAAGAGGGGAGATTCAGATTAGATATTAGGAAGAAAATTTTTACTGTGAGGTTGGTGGGGCACTGGAACTTGTTGCCAAAAGAAGTTGTGGATGCCCCATCCCTGGAAGTGTTTAAGGCCAGGCTGGATGGGGCTTTGAGCAGCCTGGTCTAGTGGGAGGTGTCCCTGCCCATGGCAGGGGGGTTGGAACTAGATGATCTTTAAGATTCCTTCCAACTCTAACCGTTCTATGATTCTATGAATATGCGTGTAGGCACGTGCTGCGGTTGCGCTGGCACAGCTGCACGCCTCACCTTTCTGAAGCACGGAGGGGTCCATCCCCGATCCAGCCCGACCACCTCCAAGACGCATTCCAGATGAGGTGGAGGGGGACGGAGCCATTGATGGGGGTCTCAGCTTTATGAATCAAGGCTGCAATCCCACGTCGGGGATGTGGACCTGACTCGGTGTTTGCTCTCTCAGTGCTGAACTTCCCTCTGCAGGCTGCTGTGCCTGGCAGCCCCAGCCTCCCTCCCCATTTCTGTGCGACCACAACCACAGACTCCCTGTCGACGCCTCCAGAGAAAAGAGAACAGGCCCCAGCCTGCGCAACTTCTTCATTAGTGCTGCTTGAAGCCATAATTACATAATATGAGAGGGTTTTCCTCTTGCCAGCAGACAGACTTAATGTAGAAAATCTGAAGTAATAATTTTAAGTATACTGCAGCTCAACTGTAAACAGGATAGGGCTGGGTTTTTTTTTTTTTCTGTACACAAGGAACAGAGCCCATTAGGCAGAATACAGAAAGAATAGATATAAAGGTGGGTAACTGTATAATAGCTCTGTTTATCCTTAAAATAAATGCAGACTCTAATGACATGTTTCTGTCATTATTTAACATGTTTCTGTATCTCTCTAAAACCCCAAAGATACCTTTTTCAATTTCTCTACCATATTTTTCTGGTTTAAGAGCAGATGACTAATTATGCTTCTGTAAACTCTGTTTTCCTTTGAAACAGTAATCACTTACTTCGTCAGACTTTTCCTATTATGGTGCATTTTCAGAGCACTTAAAGTATTACTTGTAGGTTAAACAAAACAGGAAGCCGATTTGACTGGCCATGATGAGACCACAAGTGGTCTCCAACTAAAAATTATTTATATCAGATAAATATTCTTCCTAAAAGCTGGACTACTGCCTCTGCTTCCAGCATCAGTGCTGCCACGTGGAGGAACTATGCAGCCTGCTCGAGGGTACCAGCCAGCCTTCGCAGCTTGAGAGTAAGAGTTAAAATATGAATGTTTGGGGTGCCTTTCCCTTCTGTTGGTGGAGGGTTGGAAGCACTGCCAAGCCACTGAGTGTAAAGCTACGCTTTTTGTCTCCGTTGTGGACAAAGACGTGGAAGAAGGAATTAGCCCGCCTACTAAGTAATTATTTATCTTTTGTTATTTTTATTTCTTTCAAAATCAAAGACTTACTCCTGGCAGACAGGCTTATATTCATAATGGAAATCATACAGCTGGAAAGACTACGTGCAGGGCAGCATGAGCTTTTGTATTTACTTGCCCCAATGGTCTTCAAACCTGATTTGCTCCCTTTTTTGATATTTTTGGCCCCTGGAGCATGGGCTTTCTGATAAATTCAACTCCTGCCACATCAAGCCAGAATATGGCCTGCACACCGCAGGCCAGAGCTTGAAATACCCTAACACACTCTCCCTCACAAGTCTGGAAGAGTGAAACCAGCCTGCTTCACTCTTCCTCTGCTGGCATCCACATCAGCGAGCCCAACGGCAGGAGCTTCCCCAAAACCACCGGGGGATGGCTGGCATGAGGCGCTGCAAGGAAACCTGCGACGTAGACCTGCCTCTCTCAGACATGCAAAGCTGCAGCTTGCTCAGCGAGCCAGGCTCTCCAAGCAGCACCCAGGGCCGAGTGAGATAAGGTCATGCCAGAACGTAGAAAGGTACAGGCGAGGCGAACACCCACCCAACCAAATCAAAGTTCCTCCCTGCTGGGAGCAGCAGTGGGAAGCGCGGGGGCACTGTCCTGACCTGGCCCTTCCCAGAGTAGCTCCTTCCTCAGCTCCTCACCAGGAGCATAAGGGATGCAAGTGACATTTTACTGGCCTTGACTTGGTGACATGAACTGCAAGCTGGATTGACACCAGCATACAGAAACTTGAAATTACTTCCACATTTAAACTGGATGATAGAGAGTTAGAACAGGTTCAGCGTGCAATCAGCAATGTGCCAAATTATTTTGGGAAGTGTAAAACGTGTGTTGTTAATATTGAACAAATGATCATCTGTGGATGATGGGGTTTTCGCCTTCTGTTCCCGATAAATCTTCCTTTCTTGAGACTAGCATTGTTCCCACTGTCCTGATACAGGCAAAATGTCATCTGAGTTCAGCTGAGTCCTGAATCAAGACTGCAGACTTGGCTTGATGTGCACAAACTGCCTGATGCCAGCAGGCAAAATTAAAGAGAACAGTGAAAATACCCACAACAAGCAGGTTAAACCCCTACTGCTATCAAATCAAGTGTAATTAAGAAGTCAGAGCAACAAAGAGGGTGGCTGGATCTCACACTGGAAGTAAAGCATCTTCTTTCTCCCTCTTGTTTCCCTTGAGTGGATTACATTTCTTTGTAAAGGACAGTTTATTTTTGTCTGCCTCCCCTTTCATCATGGTTTCTTAAGGTATAACCACCTTTGTTAACTTTTTATCACCCTGAAATCCCAATTGGTTGGTTCCCAATTGGATCTCCCAATAGAGATCCAATTAACCACTCCTTTGCATAGGCTGGAGACAGGCTTCATTGCGCTCCAGCCGAGGTCACTGGCAATTTTGCCCTATGCTTCCCTCAACAGAGCTCTCCCATATAAAATAGAGCCTGACTTTAGTTTGAGAACTTTATCAGCTGAAGAAGTACCCACCTTCCCTTTCCTAACACACGGCAGCAGAGCCCACCGGGTAGAGCTGAGCTTCCCTGAAGTCCAGCTCAAAGCTGGAGGCCGCTCCAGCAGCGCAATTACTCTATTGTGCTGTGTTCTGTTATGGAGTCTAGGAAAGGCATCCCAAATGTCCTCTACATAACTCCCTTCTTCTGAGATGACAAAATGGGAATCAGTATTCTGCAGAACAACAGTGTGGATGCTTACAATCATCGTATTAGAGCAGTTGGAATTGTTTAATGGTTTTTGGGGGACCCTGAAGATTGCCAGCAATTCCCAACTGCATTTTGATTTGGTCTTCGATTGACTGACATTCTTAACCATTATTTTTTTAAAGGCTTAAATGATAGTGGTATTTAAACAGCTTTCTTTTTTTCTTCCTTGACACCTCCCAGTGCTAGCAGTCAATGGGATGTATGAATGCAAAACTAATATCGATATCAAAGGAAATTGCAACATTCGCTGTTCTGGGGGATGCTCCAATGGGGATTTTTTTCTGACTAGCAATGCCAGGTAGTACTGATGGAAACATTCAGTAGGTGTGCACTTAACACAGACTTGCTGGAGAGATAAGGAAGTTTCCTTATTAAAACAGACGTTTCTTACTAATAAAATTCAATTAGCATGTCAGCCTTGACTTCAGGCATATTTTAGAGGAAGTGTCAATTTAATAATCCCTCTTCAGTTTGAAATGTCATCCCTACTCTGATTGCAAGTAAACTCTATAACAACTATAATTAAGAGAGTTTGGAGAAAGGGAGTTAGCTTGCAGTTTTTTAATTCTGTTTTGCCTGCACTATATGATCTGCAGCACCGCGTGGAGTCCAATTGTTCCTTTTGCTACAGGTACAGGCACTCCTGCAGGCCCTGAGTTTCCCCCACTTAAACCAGTGACTAAAACAGCGGGGTCATAGTTTAAGAGTGAAAAGGTTTACAGTAATACAAATATTAACAACCACCAGTAGCGGGCTGGATCAGCCTAAGCTGGTGACAGCACACGAGCACCTAGGGAAATGCAGTTGGACAGGAAAGAGGGATTAACGCAGAGAAACACTCGTTGCTCTAATGCCCGTATGTGTCCTCACCAGGAGGTGCGAGGGAAACAGCTCTGCTGAGAGCAGTGAGGAAAAAGGGTGCCCAGGCCAGTAGGACAAGAGAAAATTCAGTCTGCACAGCATTAGTGGTGATAGCAAACAGGTAGCAACAGTGGATTTGTGAGTATTGTGAGAGATCGCGGGGGCAAGGGCGAACAGGGAATATTCATATCTATACCTATCCATACCTATTCATGAAGCAGCTCCTAGAAGAGATTCACAGACTCTCGCACGGTTTGTGAACACTTGTGTAGCTGTTTGTGCCAATAAAGTCATATGGAAGCAGGAACTAGAAGTAAGATGATGTGTCCCTCAGTGCATTAGCAGTGTTGCCTTCAAAGGCCAGATCATACTGAAGGATGAAATCACCTCTGTACCCCAAACAGAAAAGCATTTTTGGGGAACATAGGACATATTGTCAATAGCTGAATTACCAGCCTTTTGCCTAAGCCATTCAAACCCAGGAAACCTCTTTCAGCAAAAGTATTTCCCAGCTAAAATCCCATGTTTTGGACGTGATCTTAACATGTTCCTGCTGAAACAAACTGGCAGGGCTGAGCGTCTGAAATGAGCAGGTCCAGACTCCCAGTGAACTGCCCTGACTCTGCTACTTTCCTGCCTTATGGGCTTTTACCTTTAGCGTGGCCTTGGTGTGATCAACGAATGTCACTGTCGGGTCTAAGTGCAGAATGGCAGCTGAACCTTGAAGGGAGTTTCAGAACAAGGATACTTTTTGTTAGCCTAAGTGGGTACAGGTTTGGTAATGTTCTGCCTGTGACATCTTTGCTGAGAATAAATAAGCGATATACTTGGCGGGGGGCTAACACCAGCAATGACAGATGCCACATTATGGTCAAAAGGCCACAACTTCATTAATACGATGCCTAAAGGCATCCTCCTGACAGCTGTGGAAAGAGGAGGAAATGACAATAGCCTACAGCACTCATCAGCCTCTCCTCCCTTTCTGGCACTGCAGAACAAGACATACTGCAGCCGGCCAGTGCAGCCCCACCAAACTGGATGAGATTGCCTAATCCCACCTCCCTGTTCCCTTTAGCTTGCTGAAGCAGGGAACCAGATTCCGTCTCATCTGCCAATGGTCCTGCCCTCTATCTCTACCAGCACAAATACCCCCTAGCTGGGGTTGCTGTAAAATCACACCTCAGCAAGGATATCAGCAGCAAATGCAAGCCAGGGGATGAGTACAGCCATGGTGCAGGGTGGGAAGCTGCACAGCAGCTACTGTAGGGTATGACCAGGTACCTGCCTACCACCAGAGACCAAGCAGGACCTTTCTTTTACCCTTGTTGCCCACTCTTCCACCCCCATATTGTATGTGTCTCTGAAGCGAACCATCGTGCAGCCTTTCACTGCCATGGGTGAAAGCCAATGCTACACATAGCAACATCCCAACCTGAATTTATGGCAACCAACACAGGGGAATACAGCTCACGCACGTGCAAGAAAGCGGTACAGTCCAACAGGAGGCTTTTCCTGCCATAAATAAATACATAAGGAACTCTTTCACATACTTATCTCTGTTCACAACTGATATTCTTTCTGACACGTCTCAGTCTCCGAGGTCTGTAAACACTTCTTGAAATCTAGTGATGCAGAAGGTTGGCCCAGGTGGATATGTTCACAAATCAATACCCCGCAGAATGCTCTTGAGGTTTGACTTCAGCCCAGGGAAGCTATCCTCCCTAGGCTGCCCCTGCAGGCAGTGCAGAGGGACAGGCCCCTCTGAGGGGCACTTCAGAGCTGAGGCCCGACATTAAGCATTCAAAACCCTGCATGGAAAATTTTTTTCCCCTCTCCTTTGGCTCCAGAGACCCATTCTGTGAGGCTGAAGTTAACCTTTGGGACGGCTCCCCACTTACTACATCTACTATTGAACACACACCCTCTAAGAAAAATCCCAGAGGCAGCTGAGAAGCTGCTTAACTTGGATTTGCACCACCTGATATTACTGATGGAAAACATAGAGTAGGTGTGTGACTGGGTTGAGGCATTACCCAATCCCCCAGTGCCTGCAGTGATAGGACCTGTATTCTGACCGAAGGAAACTAAGATGTCATCTCCACCTGCATGGTGAAAGGGCCAGCACCCCACACTCTACCTGTGTATGAAGTCTGTTCTGTTTGGAGTGAAAAACTAAGAAAAATGGCAACATCAGTGTTCACAGAGGGAAGGACAGAAACGCAACAAGACCTCCAAAGTGAAGATATGCTCCCTATATTGGAGATGCACAGACTTGGCAGGACCTGCCTCCTTTAAACAAGTTCACTCATGTGTGGCTTTGGCACTGGGTGCATCTTGTGCTGCTACGTACAGAAGTCACACAATTCTTATGGGACTAGTAGTGTCCCTAAAGTAAGCTGTACCTTTCCAATCCTGGGACGAAGACAGAGACCACGGAATCAACAGTAATGTGGTGTAGTAATAAAAAACTGGGAAATGTAAAGGAAGAGCAAGGGCTGGCTTCTGGTAGCTTTGCTGAGGATGCGTAGGGATACGCTGCAGGAACCAAGGCGTTGTTTTTAAGGGAAGGAAGAGAGCTGCACAGCTCCTGTCCTGCCTGAGCTGGTCAGACATTACATGCAACCGGGACGCTGCGGTAAGGCACAACCTAAAATCCTGCCTCTTGCATCTTTTACCTGTAATGAATGGCCCGATCCAGTGGCTCACTGAGGGGCCTGAGAGAGAGGCAGGACGAGTGCCTGAGCTGCTTTCCTCAGAGGGAGCTCCTGCCCCTGCCTGGCGAGTCTTATAATGCCGTTTCCAACAGGTTTGACTCCTGTGGTCCTTTTCTTGTGATCCCACACCAGTTTGGATGGCTGCTGGTCTTTCTGGAGCATTAAAACTTAACCACTCCTCCCCCCCGCTTTATGAATCTCAAGTGAAATATTAAAACACTTATAAATAACATGGCATGACTCCCACAGGTAGGAAGAAAAGTACAGTCTGTGCTCCATTACCAGAGCTAAAAGCCACCCTGCTGCAGAAGAAACTCTGGAGCACGGGGTACAAATGCCCCAGTGATTTTAACAGCAGCTCCACTGAGGTCCAATAAATATTTTTTAGTACCGCTTGTGCACTGTCCCCAGGTCTGTGACAGCTCTCACATCCCTACCCACTCCCACTGGATTGCACCCAAACTTCAGGCCCCCCGGGAGGCGCAGGGAGGTGGTGCTGAGACAGGCAGGCAGGGGCAGGCTTTCTGCCCTCCTCCCCCTCCAGGCACAGGGCCGGAGCTGCCCATTTCAAGCTGAGTTAGAAACTTGAGCTAAAGACCCGTGCCAACTCAGCGCGGTGGTTTGTTCCCCTTCCCACAGGCACTGCGCAAAGGCACATGAACTGTACATGCCAAAAGCCAGCGGCGGGGCCAGCAAAGTTCATCAGCTCAGACTTGCAGCTCTGGGAAAATAACTATATCCACCCTCCGGACCTAAGCTTGTCCTGGGAGCAGGTCACTGTGCCCGCAGAGCCTGGGGCGCAGGTACCACCACCAGGCTGGCAGCGACACTCTCTGCAGCACAGATATCTGCAACTCAGACTGTCTGACCAGAGGTAATTGAAAGCTGCCTGTATGTGGTCATGTAATGACAGGCTGTGTCACAACACATGTGTGCAAGGATGACAAGTTAAGGTCAAGTGGGCGAACTTAAGCTAACATTTCCTAGCTGTGGGATGCCTGCATTTGCAGCCGCTCGGCCCTCCTTTTATGATAGCTCTTTCTGTGGTATCTGTGTATTTACCACTAATAATTTACAGTTTACGTTCAGATTTCATGCCTGCTCATTAGGCATGATAAACTTTCATCGCTGTATGTAAGGAAGCTCAGCTCTCCTGCCTCAGGAGCAGTGCTCCTTGACTGACTGGACCCCAGTTTTCGCCAACACTTCCTAAGAAGCACCCAAGTGCTTCTGACTTCAGGGTGCACCTGACTTTGGAGGGTGCCGTACCCTCGAGAGGTGACACCAGTGGGCTGTCACCAGCCTCCTGCAGCATCGGGCCTTTCTGACTTGGGTTCCCTTTTAGCCCTCTCCGCATCTTTTCCTTCTTCTTCGCACCTGAGCCGTGCTCCCGACGGAGCGAAGATGGGCTGGGGTGGAACGGGACGCAGAGAGAGTCGCCCCGGCGGGGCCACGGTCTGCCCGGAGCAGCAGCCCCCGCTTGACGGGAGCCACTGGGGCCGCCGCACTCCCGCCGGCTTGGCTCGGCTCGGTACGGCTCGGCGGGCCCGGCAGCGCCTCCCCGCGGCGGCGGTGTCTCGGCGCCGCCCCGGTCCCCAGCCCCGGCCCCCGCCCCGCCGCTCTCCCGCCGGGCGGGCGGCTCGCTCCTCCTCGCGGCCGCGGGATTCCTCTCGCCGTGTTTTCGGGCCGCCCCTTCACACCCGCCGCCGGAGCGGGACGGCGTGCGAGCGAGAGAGCGAGCGAGGCGGCGCGGATGCGCCCCGGCTCCCCGCGGCGGCAGCGGCGGCGGCGGCAGCGGCGGATGCTCGGCAGCCCCGGAGCCCCGCGCAGGGAAGGAGCGAGGCGATGAGCCGCCCGCCGGCGGCCGCCCGCGAGTGACGGCGGCGGGGCAAGGAGCGGCGGCTAGAAGAGGAGCAGGAGGACAAGGAGGAGGGCAGCGATCCCCGCCAGTGCCCGCGGGAGCCCCGGAGAGCCCCGGCCGAGGGCTCGGCCATGCCTTTCGCCAAGCGGACCGTGGAGCCGCAGCGGCTGTGCCGGCGGCAGCCCGCCGCCTCCGTGCTGGAGGAGAGCTGGGGAGCGGAGCCGCCGCCGCCGCCGCGGGACCCGCCGCCGGAGGAGCCGGGGACGGCGGGCGAGGGCGCGGAGGCGGCCGGCGGCGGGGAGAGAGAGACGGCGGCGGTGCTGATGGTGCTGGACCTCTGCTCGGTCAGCAACGTGGCCCTGTCGCGGATCCTCCGGCAGCTCTCCGACGTGGCCCGGCACGCCTGCACCCTCTTCCAGGAGGTCGAGGCTGACATCCAGGGCACCCACCGCCGCGTCCGGGCGCTGCACGGCCGCATCGCCGGTCTCCAGGGGGCTGTGCGCGGCCTCGACCCCAAGCAGGAGGCAGTGCGTGAGTACCGCGGGGTGATGATGGCGTGATGGATGGGGCGCTCCGCAGCCCCGGGAGCCCGGCGGGGGAAGCCACTTTCCCCCCCGCCTCCCCGGTAACCCGCCCTGCAAAGTTTGGGGCGGCAGGGTGGGAAGGGGCCGTGGCGTGGCGTGGCGTGGCGTGGGTCGGTTCGGTTCGGTGGGCGCCGCCGGCCGCCGCGGCGATTCCGGCAGGAGGGATGATGTCAGTGGCTTGTGCTTTTACGTAAGGAGGTGGCTGGCGGGGCTCTCGGGGCGCATCTTCTGCAGACAAGGGTTTGGCAGGGGAGGGGGCCGAGATCTGTCTGCGGGGCCCCCGGGGCTGGTGGGGGGATGGGGATGATCCCCCGATCCCCGGGCATCTTTGGGTTTTCTCCCTTTGCCGGCCTGTCCCCCTTCCCGGGCAGATTTGTCTTCCCCTTAGAAGTGTCTCTGACTTCCCAGTCGAAATTTTAAGCTCCTAAGTAGAAATAATAAAGCTACTGCGTTGTTAGCCAACTTTTGGAGCCATAAAATAAGGAAGTTTGGTTAATGACTTCTTTCTGTTTAAAGAGTGTCCCTGAAGAGCCGGGGGCGGGGGGGGGGGGGGGGGGGGGAGGGGGGAGTGGAGAGAAAAAAGATCAAGGCAATATGCGACTTGTGTTATGAGCCGTAAGTGCTTGAATCCTGCTTCTTCTCCACCCAAACTATAAAAGCGGTGACAGGCTCCGAAGTCCTAACAGCTGCTGATTTCTGCTGATTATGGTTCGCGTTCGCAGCAGTGTAATGATTTTGTACTCTCATGGGTGCATATGCTTCCCAAGTGCTTGTGAGTGTGTATTTTTTTGATAGGTAGAGCTGTGGATTGGAAGTCTGGAATAGCAGAGATTGGTGTCGATCCTGTCCCCTTAAGATCTGGTTCAGGAAAAGCAATAGCTTCAAAGGGGAATTTGGCTTAGTTTTTACCTTCTGCTGTTCCCCTCTAAATCCTGAGTATCTCCAGTGAGTACAGTGAAGTGAATTTACACCGGGGTAACTGCGAACATGCCCTCTTCTAGGTGTTTTTAATGAACGTGCTGTTTTAAAAATCGTGTTCTGGGTTTTCTCCTCTTTGGAGTGGTGTGGAAATGTAACTCTTTTAGGATCAGTGAAGCTGTACTGATTAACAGAATCAGGCCTTAAGTATTCAGTGGTATTTAAACTACATCCTCGGCAGCTGTGGAGTGACTTTGCTGGTGATACATTAATATACATCAACTGTAGATCAGACCAAGGGAGGCTTTCTGTGGTTTCAAGACGAGTGTGTAATCAGAGCAGAGTGCTGGGCTGTGATTGGAAACTGCGGTGAGAAGGAGGCTTGGCCGATGTAGTGAGAGAACTGTCTGAGGAAATGAAACTCCTTGTATCACATTCTCATCTGTAAGTCTTTTGAGCTGAGTAACTGTGGGTATATACTAATGTAAGTGAGAGCAGAGCTTAGCCTTTCTAATCTGTATGGCTTTTTTCTTTCTGGATTGTGCAAGTGCAGCTTGTTTGCAAATCACAGTGCAAAACCTTGATATTACAGCACAGTTATGTCATCCGCTTAATTAGAGAGTCTGGCTTTACCTCTGTGATGATAAATGCAGAATCCGCTTCTTTGGTGTTCTTCTGTTTTCATTTAAATCCTTTTCTCTTTTGAGAGGGGAGAGATTTTTGGTCATGATCTTCCCTGCATCTGCCCGCTGTTCCTCCTCCCCCCTGTGTACAGTACAGTGTACAGCGCAGTGCCGCTGACAGAGCTGCAGATGTCCCTCTGTCTGGCCAGCCACAGGCTCCTCCACAATGCCTGTCTTTGACACTACCCATTCTCCAGTAGGTGCGTGCCTTGCCTCCGGCTATACAGCTGCTCGCAGGCAGGTCACCCAGTCCTCATCGCTTCTCCCTCCCCATGCAGTGTTGTGCTCCGTGTGGTCTAAAGGTGAAAGCCTCCGTACCAACCCAATGTGCGTGAGCAGTCCACTTCTTTGCATGCTCCGGCTGCCCATCCAGCTTTGGACCAGCACAGCTACATTTGCATAGTGCTACACCTGAACATCTCAACTGGGATGTGGAGCTGAACAGCACCATTCTGCACATCTTCTCTTCATGTCCCCCAAGTCCACACGCATCCACAGCAACACCTCCCTTTGGCCTCCAGACTGCTCAGTGTTCCCAAGGGCCAGATAAAACTGCCTGGCAGCCCATCCTCGCTGTAGTGTATAATGATAGCTTGCTTTCTCCTTTCTGGGCTGACACCTCCTCCTTCATTATTACTTTCAGCAAGACTATGCTAATGTTTGTTTTAAGCATGAAGAACCTACACAGTTCACCCCTGACAGGATTTCACTCAAGTCACTGCACCCAGTTGGTTTTCTGAAACCAACAGAGCAATCACAGGTGGTCACAGGTCGGCCCAGGACCTTACCAGCATCACGTTAAGGCATGCTGACCAGCAGCAAACATGGGAATGATGAGGTGGCCTCTGAGCTGTCTTTTGGCTGTCCAGCCCAAATGGCACATCTAAGACTAACTCAGAACTGGCTGGAGGTTTGGACTTGCACCACATGGAACAAGTTGGTGACAGGCATGCAAGCCCCCGCATCCGTGTCATGACTGTAATGGTCACATTGAACTTGTTGCATACCAGGAGTCTGGAGGTGCTGGGCTGCTTGGAGCCTTGGCCATACCATGTACTGGTATGTTAGCACCACAACAGTGCAGCCCACCCACACATTTTTTTATTAAAACTACCAGGCTATCTTGCCACAGTGAGACATTCTTGATGTTCTAACACCAAGTGCAGCAGAGTGATTTGAGAATAATGCTACCGGACATGCCCTAGATACCGAGCTGTGACATTGGAAGGCCTTTTTCTCCATGCCTCATAAGCCAGACGGATACTGTGGTTCCCTTAGGAAGGCACAGTCTGGGTGAGGAAAAGGAAATAATGGGCCAATGCCACCTCGGGAGCTACTGGAGCCACTGGTTACAGAGGGGCTTCCCTGGCCCTATCCCTTGCCCAGAGTGCCATTCCTTGGCAATTGCAGAGATGATACCGAGGGGAAGCGGAGCAGGAAAGGAGCTCTCTTGAAAACAGCGTATTGTACAGTTTTGCATAATAATGTATTTTATATTGAAAGTTATGTATTGTTGTATTCAAATAAAACATCTATGTTGGGTTCAGGCAATATTAACAGAAAATTGAAATTAGTTAAAAACAGCATTTTGCCAGTAGTGCTTATCACTACCACTGTCATTTTCATGAGGCCTTAACATTCTGAGGTCTGTTACTATCAAAGTGGTGAACGTTTGCAAGACTGGGTATGCTTTGCTATAAGAAAACTACTTAAACTCCTCTGCTGAGCTGCTGGTAAAGGTATTTACCTATGTGCTGCTCTTTTGTTTTTGCCACTGTTCAGAAAGCGTGATTGGAAACTCTTGTTAGGCACAATAAAGGACTGATTCTGGGCAGTTGCAAGCAGGTCATCTTCAAAAACTCAAGGTCCCTCGCCTCTGCCTTCCCAGATGCTGCTTATCCTTTCATCTTTCTTATAAGCCTCTGGCCAGCTAGCGTCTTGCAAATATGAATCCTTTTCCACCCTCTGACTGGAAGAGAAACAAGGGTGAGAAATGTTTTCCTGCTCAGCTCCTGAACTAACTACTTTGCCCTTCTGCCACCGCAAGTACTTTACTGCTTTTCATCATGAGCAGCTCCAGGGTCTGCTTCTAAAGCAGAACCATGTGGGAATAACATGATTGTTGTCAGTCTGGCTGTTGCTTAGCGTTTTCTTACTACCAGCAAGAGAACTGAGCAGTGCGGTACTGCCCAGTTTTATTATTAGATGCCTGATTATCTTGGTAATACAGAAATGTGGGAGAAGTGCTGGATTTTTGTGTAGACTTGGGACTTGGTGCCTCTGTTATTATTTGGAAAGATGATTTCTCAGTCTAGAGGACTACAGATCTGGCAGTCTAAGTGGAATATTGTACTTTTCGGAAACTGATGATGTAAGCGATCTTGCTTTCTAAATAATCGGCAATGACCGGGCAGCAGATTTTGAAAGCCCTAGTTAACGAGATCCTCTTTGCGCCCTGGCACCCCAGAGAATTCCACACATTCCAGGCTTTTTTTTTTTTCTGAAAGCATCAATGTGTTACCAGTAGCCAATCTTTCTAAAAGCTGTATCGTTTCCAGCAGTTGCCTGCTGTATCTTCATTGCTCCACTTTTTCATTCCCGATTTTCCTACGTGCCTGCAGTTAGTGATAGAGCCGCTTAGAAGTGTGAGGATCTCCCCTGTTACTCTGCTCTTCAGACGCCCCCGGATCTCTGCAGTGAGCTCCCCTATAGGTTTTTCTTCTTCCCTGAAGTGTCAGTATTGAGATGAAAAAGACAGCTGTGAACTGATTCTTTATCATTTTAGGCTCGGCATTAATTTATTCTGTTTGATTGAAGTTGGTTACTGAGAACAGCCTGGCTAGTTTCACTTTTGCTTTTAGTCTCTTTCAGTGTGCTTTTTAGGTGGTTTTGTTTTGATTTTGTTTGGTTTGGGGTTTTGGGGGGGGGGGGTGTGGGTGTTGGGTGTTTTGTTTTTACACACTGATATAATGCCCTTCTGTTGGGGTTTTGAGCACTGCAGGGAAATGTTTAATCAATTGTAAGGTTTTTATGTGCCTTCTGCCACCATCCCACCATTTTTACAAAACATATATTGGACCCAAAGCTCATCAGATAATGCCTCTCCTCCTCATTGACTCAATGTGCTGAAGTCTCAATTGCTGCTGAAATGGATTCTAGACACTTTAATGCTTCCATCTCAGGATATAGTTGCATCCCAAGGCTGTCCCAGGCAAACTGTTGGTGAGCATCCTTGCAGAGATCTTCAGGCAGGTAAAGAAGACCTCAAGAGTAGGCGCCATCTTGAAAGAAAAAAGAAGCAAGTGTAAGTTGGGTAGCTAGGTGTTGTACTTCATGCCAGCTTCACAAAATTCTAGAGAATTTAAAGTGCAATTTTCATTGTATGGATTTTCTGTTGTGCTGACGCATAACTGTAGACCTCCACGGGTTGGATATATTTACATCAGAATATCTCGGATACTGTTGGAGACAAATCGGAACAGATTTCTAGCTTCCCTTAACTCTGTATGGTAGTACTTTATAGTGTATAAGCATATCAAAGTGTAAGAGTAGTTATACATTTAGAGGTACACGCTAACGTAGCCTGGGGGACATGAGGCACAAGGATGTATTCAGAGCTCCCTTTGTACATTGAAATCATATTAATTGGTAAATCCTTGTTGGGCGCAGCATAAAACCTCCAAAGAAAAGCAGAGTTGTATGCTGGATGTAGTAATCCGTCGCCTTCAGCTTTGTGTCCTGCACCTGCCCGAATGGAATGACACATCCTCTTCACTTGGCTTTTTGGAAAAGGAGAGAAGCTTATGGCTTTGCCAGGTGTGGTTTTTTTGGTGGTGTGCTGGTCGCTGCATACTCGTTTGTGTTAGAGAACTCGCCTCTCTGGTGCACTTGACTGTAGTTTGCCCATGAATGCAAATAACCCAAGTTGTGGGTGTGGGAAAGTTGGAGAACTTCCTCAGTGCTTCCCTTCTTCTAAATGCAGAGGGCTGATGGCAAGTTAACAGAGTTGAAAGCAGCGGGAGGCCCAAGCATCGGCTTTCCTGCTTGCCTTTACTGCTGTCAGAACAACAAAGAAACAGAGGACAAAAAACCTGCTCCCTTAAGGATCCCCTCCCCACCTTGCCCTAACATTAGCTAGAGCACCATTAGCTAGAGTACCATCATTTAGGAGAAGGATTCCTTATCTTTGTTTACAGAATAGCAATAGAAGACCTTTTACACAAGAACACCACCATTCAGAGGCTGGGCTTGAGAGATTTTTTTTTTCTCATCCATTTAGTGTGTGATAGAAGGTAAGGGGACAGAATTTGTCAGGGGTGTCATGCTTTGGAAGTTGTCACCTGCAGTCACATTGGCTTGTGGAAAGGCTCTGAGAGCCCATTCTCAGGTGGACTCACTAGCCTTTACCTGGCACAGCCTGGTAACAGATGAATAGCAGGCAGCTGTGGTTTTCCTCTGAAGCCATTCCCTGTTACAGAGATGTAAATCTTCAGAAATTTTGCTGAATCTCATTTACTTGGTCTTCCAAGGTATAGTATTCTTCTAGTATAGAAGGCCTTTGCCATTCTATAGTCCCTTGCTTTTCATCCCACAACTAGTACTTAAACTGATGTGACAGGTTTGAACTGTTTGGGGATTTTGTTGCTAGATGGAGAGCCTGCCAGTCAGAAGGCCTCATATCCAAACATACTCAAATCTGGATTCCCACCTCACTGCAGCTATATAACTGCATAATCTCGTAATCATTAGTGGAACTTCTTTCCGGCTTATTCTCAAGAGCCAAGCAAGGGTCTCCAGTGGGTTTATTAGAAACCCTGGTGGAAATGGCTTAACTCCTTTAAATGAGGTCTCCTTTACACAGGAGTAAAACTGCAGAGAAGATAGAATCGGGCACGTAAGAGACTTAAACTTACTCTGGATCTGATGGTTTAACAGAAACACTTCCCACAACCCCGTTAAAACTCCACGTGTCTGTTTAAAAGCCTTTATAATTTAATGTATGTGTTCATATGGAAGCGTAAGATGAGCGTTGCAGTGAAATCAACGGAGCCATTCCTACTTTTGGTTAGTTCCCCTGTTGATACAGGAGAGATCTGGAGATTAAGAAATAAGCAGACTGATAATTTACTGAGGGCGCGGTGAGGTCATTCACCTGTTGATTCACATGCATAAAAGATGGTAATTTCCCTCGGAAAGATGAAGGGCCTGGAGTGTTTCCAAAAAACTCTTGCATAGTTCTCAAACGTCCTTGGACTGAGGGAAGGACTTGCAGGAAGCAAATATAAATATCCAGTCTAACGGTGCCACTCAACTGCTGTTCTGGATCAGCAGGATCAGGCTTTGTTGACGTTTCTTATGTAGGTTTACCTGTTCTGTGGCTTGAGTTTCAATGATCAGGTTATGGCTGGTCTGGCAGAGGTATGCAAAGGTGGGGAGAAAAGAGGGGGAGCCCCGGCCCTTACTGCTCCCTGCCGCGAGCAGGTCCCAACCTCTCCTTCTCTGTCCTGGCAAAGGCGGACTTCTTAAGCATGGCTGTTTAAAGGCAGCACCTGGCTCTTCCTTTCTCCAAACTGGGTAGCAAAAGAGATGGAGTGCAGGGGACAGCCGGCTGTTTTAAAAAGCCCCTAATCTGACACATTTCCTTCACACATGCCTAGACATGTTGTACCCAAATCAAGCAGAGGCCCCCCCCCCCCCCCCGCCCCGCCCTGCCCTGCCCTGGGAACTCTTAAAAGCAACGTTACAATGCCCAGAGTGGGGGGAAATATGACCAGCTGATGTGAATAATACACATATGCGTTTCAAAAGCATCGTTGCAGGGTTGTGTGGTCTTCTGAGTCGGAGAGCTGGGATTTTCAAAAGCTGCTCTTTCCAATCACTTGGCATCTCCATGTAATCGGAGGCTGACATCAGACTCTCGATTGGAACTACTTGAGCTATTAGGTTGTGAAGAGCAGAAACTCTCTGTGTTACCTGGTGTGTGTGCGGGGGGAAGGTTTTTTCCCTTCACTTCCTTTGATGTATTAGCATCAAGAGAGGGAGTCTTCGCTTCATTCCTAATTGCTTCTCATCTTTGAATTTATATACCAATATGTAAGTAACTGCAAAGGGAGATAGCAGAATTTATAAAAAGTTCAAAAAGGCAGGGCTTAGAGCATGATTAAAATAAAAGATAGCATACAGTCTGTGCTGTTTTTAGCTGAAATATCTCCCTAGAATACTTTCCATTTACATTCTCATTATATCTAACTGCTTCTAATGCACTGCTTAGTTTAACAACTGGCATGTTTTTAGGGTAGATTTTATAGTAGATATACACCCACTGTGTTCTTAACTCAAGACTTTAAATTGCAGTATCTGTATTGGACAATCTTTTCTTATACCTTCTTGGCTGAAGGCAGGAAGAAAGCAATAGTGATGGGAACCTAATTAAGCCTGTGGTTTAATTACACCAGGAGCTGTGTGCTTGAAATGCGGCTAGATTCAATGAGTGCTGCGTGGCACTGCCGTGTTAAGTCCCAGCAGAGAATGACATATTTTTTTTTAATAAGATCACTGTAATTCTTACAAAGCTACCATGGTTTTCTCTTTCTTTTCAGCTGCCAAGGCAGTTGGACTTTGAACTACAGCCGCTCAGACCGAGTCCCTGAGAAAGTTCGGAGAAGCCGTCTTGCTAGCGTGTGCACGTGATTGAGGAGAATGAGCGTAGGGCGGTGTGTTTGTGCTATAAATATGCATAGCTTGCTCAGGCCTCCGCAGCTTTTCCCCCTGCCTTCTCAAAGTTTTTTTTTTTTTTTTTTTTTTGTTAGCTTGACGGTGGTTGAAAAGATCTTTAAGTTGGCCTGGATGGAGGGCGAGTTGGGGGGGAAAAGGTGCTAATCCTTCTCCTTGAAGATGTGTGTATCAGTGGTTGCAGAATCAGGCCGCTTTTAGGAGTGAAATATGCAGGGTGCATGGAAAAATTCCTCTGTGTCCACAGGGTTTGGACCCGCTTTAAAGGCAAAACTGGTCTCTCTGTGCATGCTCAATTTTGCCTGATTTTTTTTTTTTTTTCCCAAAAAAGGTATTACCAAGCGTTGTTCTCTTCAGATGGTCTGTGACTGCCTGTGATTGCAGAAATCAGATCTTATTGATGATGAAGCTCAGAATAGGCAGCCATAACTCACTGTGATGCTCAGAGGCAAACTGTTTTTAAGATGGTGTGTTTCACTGCATCCATTATTTAGTGAGATATGATAAGGGGCAAGTTAATTTTAAGTGAAACGAGAGATTAGTTATGATTAAATGCTGATCGCACAAATCGGAGTGGGTTCAAAGAACGGGTACTACCCAGCTCCACTTTTTCTCCCTGTAAGATTTGTTTATTTACCGTCAGGCAAAAGATGGCCAGTTCTTGGCAAAGGCATGGTCTTTTCTTTGGTGAAGCAGTTTTTGGTGAAGAGTTGTGTACAGGAGGATAGTCAAGAGATGTATGTTAATTAATTTCTCAAAAAGAAAAGCATATATCATGGATTGACCACTGACTTTCCCATGCCCAGCTCTTACCCTGGAAGCTATGTAGCTCTGCACCGTTCAAGTTTTGAATGCAAGCATTTATTATTTTTTTTTAGCTCCTTGTTTTTTGGGGGTATGAATTTCTCGTACTTATTTAAAACCTCTTCTGGCTGCACAGCACAGCTTTTGCTGCTTCGGGCTGTGCTAAACACAGTTCCCCTGGCCTTCCTGTACCCCAGCAGTTAACATTGTCATAGAGGCTCCTATCTCAGCATGCTGAAGGGATCCCACCTCCCCTCCCGTACCCACTCTCTTCCGCTGCAACAAGTATTGCTGCAGGAACCTGAAGTCTTGGTCTCTGCAGCAAACTGCCCGAGGTCTTGCACCCTGTTAGCATGCCACCCATACGATGGATTGTTCTGACAGCACCATTTTTAGGCTGGTTTCTTATCGAAACAAGCACTAAGGAATAGCATGTTCTGTGTGTGTATAGCAGGGGAGGGGGGCGGGCAGGGGGTGGGCATGCCTGCGTATCTCACACCAGCCATTCAGAAAGTTTCTATCTGTTATTCAGCTACAATTGCAACTACGTTGTCACAGTGTAGAAATCATAAAAGAGGGGCTGCCAGGTAAAGGAGAGAACAGACTATTCCTGCTACATTTGAAGGAAGGCTTGTTCTTTGTTAAACACTAGAAAATCCACTGGGGAAAGAATCCCATATAAATGTTCCAACACAATAAAAAAAAGTGCTCGAGTTGGAGCTCACATTTTCTTCAATGTGAAAGTCAGTCCTTTGCATGACATAAAAGCTGGAGAAAACCAGGCTTCATTAGTTCTGCTGCTTGTTCGTTTGTTCATATTCCTCTTCCCCCTCTAGAACTACTGATTATTTCTTTTCAATTTGAATCTTTTTTTTTTTTTTTTTTTTTTTTTCCTAAACTTATGGCTTGAATGACTTTCCTTTTGGACCGTCCTATCCTTCACTCCTCTTTTCATGATGGTTTCGCAGGGGATGCAGCTACGCTTTTACCTCTGTCTTAATGGCAAAGGCGAACCCCCCTCACTGTGAGAATGCATAGTATTAATTTTTATAACTGTGGTTTATTCTCCATTGATTATCTTTAATGTGATGCTGTCTTGTTCAGTTAATAAACTAATGATAACCTGTGAAGGTTTAATTAACCCCCTCCCCCAAACATAACCTGCTTTTAATAGATGTTGTAAATGCATTCATTGTGCCTGGCACATTAAAATCACTGGTTTAAGTTCCTTTGCTTTCGAATTGCACTCTAGCTGAAGTATATTTTGTGGCAATCATCTTGTCATTACTCTGCTAATAGCCTAAAATAAGTATCACTACTTCATGACTTCAGCAGTATTTTTTGGCCTCTGTTACAGCTGCCATAGGCTTGATTCAGCCTTGGTGCCCAGACAGAGATTGGATAAGCTGTGTTCTGGCCAAAATCCTCCTAATGGAGACTCGGAGGCTCACCTGAAGATTAACTGTTAATTCTTTATTGCTGTTAGCTTGTGTGAATTGGTGTGAACCCACAAGCTGTCCCTTTGCAAGCCAGAGTGGCAAAGCAATGCTAGTTTGCACGCAGATGTCTCCAGTTTCATTCTTGCTCACTCCTGGGCCAGCCAACATGCCCAGGGCAGGGCTGCGGGGCCGGGCCACTGCCTGGGTCTTGGGGCTACCCAGGCAGCAATGTATCTGCTATTGGCGAGCCATGCAACCCATCCCTGCCCAGCAAGGCAGCAGGGCTGTGGTAAGACATCCCTCTTGTACAGACAGATGCGCAGTTGCCGGCCATGTGCTTTGGACCAGAAGGAAGTTACCTGGAACACTTGGAAGGTGAGCTAGGAGGGCAGCCTTGACCGTGGGTTGACTGCAGATGAGGCTGACCGCCCCTGTCTGACAGAGAAGGAGGAGACAGGCCGAAGCAGGCTGGACCTGTGCTCAGAGTTCCCCTTGACACTTGGCTGCCTGTTTAAAGCACGACCCAGAGTATTTACCCGGCTTGTACTGTCGACTTTTTAGGGACCTCTGTCAAAACATGCCATATTTTCAGGGCAATTCTAGATCAAATCAAACGATAAAATCATCTGCCTACAGGTACAGTATAGAAATTAGCATCCCTGTTTGAGGACTGCTGGGACTGTATGTGAGTGACTGGGTTTCAGCTACCTTCGGCAGCTGTAATGTGGCTATTCATTTATGAAATTGTCCAAGTGGAACTTAACACAAATAATTAATGTAGATTAGAAGTATTTTTCATTTATCTGCTTGTTCCTAAGTGCTGCACTGAAGAACACAACAGAATGGCAGTTCGTTGAATGAAATGAGAGGGAGCTGCAAAATATCACAGCTTGGGGCGATTGTTTATTTCCTTTCTGGAATTTTGTTTCCTATTTGGCTGTAGATCTGACCTGACAAGCAGCATCTTGGACTGTGAGACTAAAAGGTTCTATTACCACAAAATAAAGGAGTGTGCCCAATTTTGTGCAGGCCTTTATAAACAATAGTTGAAATAGAATACACTTGGATAGCATCTTCTTCCTCAAAATTCTGTGGGTCACGAGAAGAACAACAACTTTTTATGTATCTATATACATAAACACATAGCTAAATAAAGGAGGAAGACCAGTTCAAAGATTGGACAATATAATGTTGGTCACTGAGGTTAGAAAAGCTTAATAAAGGGGAGAAGAATTTTACAGACACAGCAGCAGCAACCTGGTCAAACAAGGGAGAAAATATTCAGTACTACAGCTCTCATTACAAGGGTCAAAATTGAAGGTAATTGATGTCTCTTGTTCTTTCCTTGTTTTGACTTTGTGTCTTCATCCAAAAGCATCCTGTGGTTTAGTTCACTTCCCATCCCCTCCCTCTCACAGTGGAAGATTATTTTGGACTCGAGGGGTTCTGGTGGTATTGATAGAAACTCTTCTACTGGATATAATAGGTGATCCTGCCCCAGAAATGAGGTACATCTTGCTTGAGGATGTTGGAATGCTGTTTGGTTGTACATGCAAGAATAAGTTGCTTGCTTTTGAGTGAATTGCCCCTGCTATATTTCAGCAAGGGCTGAAAAATAAAATGAAAACACAGAAAACCTCAGCCAAGTTCGTGCAATTAATTCTTTTGAGAGAACAGATGGGGAAGTGGAAAGGTAAAGGCATGCAAGTCTACAGTGTCGTTTGCAGATTCACTGAAGGAATTTGTTGTATTTATTATTTCAAAGAGATGTCTCCCCTGCCTTCATTCCCTTTTGAGACAGTCCAACCTTGGGCTTGTTAAGTATGTCTCCACAGAAGCTGGCACATACTGACCTTGTTTGCTGCAGTCTGCTCTTCTACAGCTTCCTGATTCTAGTGGCATGAGCCAGATGGACAGAGCCCTAGAGCTAAATGCTGGATAGCATAATTAAGCGCTCTAATATTGAAGGCTGGAGCTGACTGAGTCAAACTTTGGCCAGTACTTCAATATTTCTTTGTCCAAGATACATCTGCTGTGTCAAAGTCGTTCTTGTTTTTTCTTTCCTTGGGTATGGGATGTTAAATTATATACCAATATTTTCATCTGCATAACACAGAGGTCTTTCTACTACTTTGTATCCTGATAGCACTACAGGAACGTTTTACAACCTTGTAGGGCTTGTGGAAGCCCACCTGAATTTTTCTTTCAAATCTGTACAGCTTTTTCCTTGCTGTGTTGTGGAGTCGTGATGGTCAGTTGTGAGTGTCATGTGAACCCCGGCTCCCTGTAAGTCCCCTGCCAGCACAGTCCTATCCAAGTGCATTGTGGACACTGGAATGTGGCTCTGCAGCTCTCATTGTGAGTTTGGGGTCTGAGGAGCCTGGTTTCATACTGACCAGGAAACCACGTCAGAGGTTTGTCTGCCATCCTGCAGCCTTTTTCCTTCCTGCTTTCATATGCCATTTATAGCAAGTGAATTGTGTCTCCCACCTCCCCTTCTTCTCCCCTTCCTTGACACGCTGCTTAGCAGCTTTGGGGATGCGGAGCAGCTGACGTTTCTCCTCTGCTTCCTCTTTACAACCAAGCTGCTTTCCAAGGCAACATGCTCCTGTGCGTAATGTTGGCGGGCAGCTCGTGCTGCCCTGCCTGGGCGCTGCGTAGCCTCTGGCAGGACGGTGTCAGTGCGTGGGAGAGGAGTCATCCGCGGGAAGGGAGTGGGTGAGGAAGCAGTCTCTGTCATTCCTGACAGACCACTCGCTGAAGCCGTGTGTGTAGAAGGTGCACTGCACAACATGGCTTGTTTAAAATAACTCAGATGCTTCTGGCCTGTACATCCAGGGGGCCTGAATCTGAGGATCAGGCTCGTCCTGAACAAGCTGCATCAAAAGGAGATTACTTTTCTGCTGGTCCCTAAGTACTCTCGTCTGCTTCCCCCTCCATTTCTGCTGAAGAAACATTAAAGTTAGGGTAGTCATTTTTCCATAATGTTACTGTGGATGGTGTTGTGTATGCATAGTGGGGAGATGATTACAAAAATAAATAAAAAAAAGAGAGAGAGAATGCACGTTGTCCGTGGAGCATCTTCATAAGAGCCACCTCAGGTGGGTATTCAGAGACCAGGGTCTCCCTTTTCAGTGCCAGGGAACTTTTTGTTGTGGAGCACCACTGCATTCCTTTGTCTGCCTTATAGGCATGATGGTATGTGTTAGAGCAGGGTGCTGCAGACCGAGCAACGCTGAAACTTGCTCGCAGCCAGCCACGTTTGGCCAGGATGGAGCCCGTGAAGTGTTTTCGATACCACTGCAGCCCTTGGAATAAGTCTTACAGTATAGGTCTTAGCTTAAAGATGAATTGCTACCTGATTGTCCAGATGGGAGTTTATCTCTTCCATCCTGAGCAACCATCGTGTTTCATGGGGTGTGATATGGTTTGGAAGAAACTCCTGAGCTCCTGTAGCTGTGGGACCTCACCCCCTTCAGAGACAGCGCTGCCTGGATCCGGCCCCACAGGGTGGCTGGCCTCCCGCCAGTTAGGAAAGCGGCAAGGGAATGACAGTATTTTTTCTGTTTATTTCTCTGCTAATGGGCCATGGGTGCACCATTTCATTTATGAGAAAATGTAACAGGTGGCTTTTAGGTGGACTCAGCTGCTGTCTGTAAATGGCTGGTAGATGTGAAGAGGAGACACAGACCCACCCAGGTGCTGAGTCCCTCTCAAGCGGGCTGAGGATGTTCAGCTCTGCAGGTTAGAGCCGAGGAAGAGGAGGGCCCAGCGACTAGAATATTACTGCTTAAAAGACCTGAATTCATGCACTGACTTCTCATGGGGGCTTGGGTGAAGGGTGTTAGTGGGATTCAGATCACCAAGTTTTAACACTCTAAACTTTGCACTGTCCATCTCAGTCTAAGGTGGGCCTGTCTTGTGCTGTTGAGCAGAGAAAGTTTCTAGGTTGTGTGTTTGGATGCGTCCCTTAACTTCTGTTAAATGCCATGGGGTGCCGTGGGTACCGCCACAGACTCTATGCCTCTGTTCCTCAGCTCTGTGGCAGGGTGACAGCCCATCCCTTCTTCCCAGAGGTGATATCACACAAGCCATGAGGACAAGCTGTGTTGTCTGGTGATACGATGCTGTACAGGTACCCCACGTACACAGACCTGCTCTGTAAATGACAAGCAATTTGTGGGGCTGAGACCTTTCCACATCAACAGCGCTTTTGTCCTTCATTGGCAAAAGCTTCCAGGTGCCACATGGTTGTGCCTGGTGAAGTCAGTACCCCTGGGTGGGATCCTCCACTCCTTCCACAAGCAGGATTTCTTGTTACTGAGAACTGCAGCTCTTGCCCCGTGAGGACCAACTTTAAGTTGAGCTAAGTTTGCAGTTGCCAAGCTTTCTTCTGAGGCCTGGCTCATAGAGGAGACTGAGCTCTCTTATGTTACAGACAACCTGTCCTGGTTAATTACAGTCGTGTAAAGATGAGGTTGTACCGTGGGACTCAGTTTAATTAAAAGACAGTGCTAGGAAGTTTAATAAACGTCTAATATGTTCTATCTGGCTGCCGAGTGCTAACACTGCGGTTTTTCTTCAGGTGTTCTCCCAACTTCAGTCAGAAAGGGCCACCTGAGCTTGACATCTGCACTAATGAAAGGGGAGGACAGATTGCCATTCTCTGTCCAGCCAGGCTAGTGTTCTGGCAGCTCACTTTTCACAGCTTGGGCTTGTGTCTGGCCTTTGGGAAAAGGTTCCTGTGGGTAGTAGTGTCAGAGGAAAACTTGCAGTGCAGAATCTAAGACTTTCCCTGTGTAGTGGAAAAATCATGATCATGCATGTGAAATGTGGACTTAGAGGAACTTTGTGTGGGTGGTCTTGTTTTGATTGTTTCTGCCCCCCTCCCTTTCCCTTCCCACTCACGTATGCTGAAGTCTGTCATCTATTTAACTTGAGCTTTTCTAATAATCATAGATAATTTACAACAAAAACAATAATAAAGCGCCTGCATATACAATCTCTCTGAACTGTAGAAGCCACAAGATCTCCTAGACATGCTTTTTGTTAGTACTGGCTTGTGAGAGACCTAGCGCTCCATGATGCCCATCTGTTAGCAGCATGTTTAAATGTGATTAATGTGAAAGTTGCAAGAATTGCAATAGCTTTTGCTAGTCTACAACAGAATCTGTCACTGTTAATCTCTTGGAGTATTAAAAGCTTAATGTAATAAATCTAAGGTTATGGAAAGCTGTAGCTTTGCTTTCATTACCATCACCTTAGTGCATTATTAAAGTAATATTTCCTTTTCCTCCATAGTTCACAAGCACGGTAGAAGCAGTGTAGATACTATTCACCTGCAGAAGAATATTTAAATGATCATAAAAATATTAAGTCTCTCAAGAAAGAGATGCTCCAGCATAAAAGGATTTGGGGAAACATTAAGTTTGAAAGGGATTCCTGTGGGGATGTGGCGAGAGCAGGGTGGATTAGAAGTCGGCTGTTTCCCAAAATGTTAGAGGCTGGGGAAGTCACAATCAATGTCTTGATGTGGTAGTTCTTTGCTGTGCCTTGAGTAGACATTAGAAATCATTTTGGCTTACCCACCCATGACAGTAGACCTACCTCATTAGTAGTGTTGATGGTGTTTAATCAGATCTGCTGTGTCTTTAAAAGAGATCGCGGGCAGGATGAGCAGTGTCATGGCATAAGCAGGGACTGCCTGCTGGAGCAAGCCAACACTATGGGAAGCAAATAGGGGAGGACCCAGGGAAGGAAAATTGCTTTCTTCATATAGCTGCTTGTGTTGGAAAGGATCAAAGAAACCATAATGAGTCAGTGTCTTTCTTTTTCTTTAAAGAAAATTTCAGAAGAATGATTCAATTAAATAGTAGTTTACTCAAGAATTGCAGGTGGCTTGTAAAGTGTAATTAGATCCCCCTTACCTTTTAAACCCAGATGTACAGCTTTGTTCATTTTAGTGGAGGTGAAGATCCCCATTCTTGGATTTACACTGGGAGATTGGTAGAGGAGAGGGCTTGTCATAAAACTTCTCAGTTTGTGGCCTGATTACAAGGTGCTTTTGTTTCCAGCAGGGACAGCAATAGTGCTTTGGTCCAGACATTTCAAAACTGCTTTTAATCCGTGCTTGTAAGATCATCAGGCACTGTAGGACAAATTGAGACCTGCCTGTCACTGAAACGCCCCCTCGCTTCACCACACACAGTATCTTCACAACAGCCAAGCAGCTTGTCCACATCCAGTCATTGCAAAGAGTCAAAATCAGATCAGATAGGATAGTGCTGTCAAAGGGGTAGTTACAGAATACATAGTTGCAGAGATCAGACTGGACTCTATGGGATTTTCTAGTTCTTTTGTGTACTCCTCTATAATCCAGTCTTTGAAGCATTTAAGAGCTCGAGGTGCCATGATTAAAAGCTTCAAGGACCATTCTTTTCCATTTATCCTCTAAGAGGATAGGCACCAATTCCACTGCTCTGAACCATTAGGAAGACTTGCAGAGAAGACAGACCCCGCTTGCCTTTAGTAGGCTGTCAGTCAGACCGAGCGCAGTAAGGGGCTTTCTCCTTTTTGTGGGAACGTGCGCATTGTTGAAATGATTAAACTGTTTGTTTCTGGTCCTCAAGGGTTTCTGTGGCAGACACTGCACCTGCGGGTCTCAGTATTGCTCCTGCCCTGTCCTCCTGTGGCTTGGATAGTGACACTCCATGTCCTCCATCCGTCCTCAACAGGAGGGTCATGTACCAAAGGCTTCAAGTAGTGAGCTGAGGTGAGGGGTGCACAGCATGTTATCAAATTGGGGCCCTGCTTTGCTCTGCCCCCTTCCTTCAGCTCTTTGGCAGTCAGAGACTGTTAGCTCACACTTTGCAAGAAATCCCAAGAGCTTCTAGGATGGTATTTCAGAGCTTTGCAAAGCTGTGCATGATAGTGTAAAATCTGTGTACAGGCATCCTCATGGATCAGCTCCATCCTGTACTTGTGTTGCAGGGGTATCCCTGTAAAAGGGCATTTTTCCATGATTGGGAAAATCTTGGAGACAAGGGAGTAAGGGGAAGGAGGATTCAGCTGCACCGTGAATGCCTTGCTGTTAACTTATGTTTTCAGCTCACTTTTTAGCTGTTAAAATGTGGAGGAAAGAGGATTCAGTAAGCAACTCTGTGTGTGCATGTTTGTCTTCAATGAGTGGCTGCTCAGGCAAGACAAGCGTGATTCAGCTACTGGTTAGTGCTGATGTACCAGAATTGGCAAGCACTGAACACTCCTGCTACTGGATCTGCCCCAGTTGCTTGATGTGCAGCGATGAATGGATGAACATTCACCAATGCTGTTGCACAAACAAATAAGTTAATAAAAAGCAGCTGATTGTGTCATTGTACACTGTAGAAACTCCAAAGCAGCACTGAGATTATTTAAAAACAGATGTTCTTATCTGGAAACTCTTAGAAATGTAGAGCGGTAAGTTTTTTGGGGGAGGAAAAAACCCAACAGGATAGACACAAAACAAACTCTTTACCTTGTCCTTAAATGCTTTCATGGTGAGAACTTTTATAAGAGTTTTTCTCTTGAAGGCCTAGCCTGGGTCTGAGTTTGACAGCAAACTTAGCTTTGGATTGTGTCACTGATAATTGGAGCTGCACTGGCATTCTCCACTGAGAGAATTAACTCACGGGGAAAAGTTTTTTTTAAGGGGATGCACTGGAAAGAAAACGTTCTGTGAAAACTGGAATTATACAAACCAGCTGTCTGGCCTCATATAAAATTATACCGGCCTTTTGTACCTCCATGCAAGTGGTATTTAACCCTTGCTATCATTACCGCGTACTGCTGAGACAGATGAACTTCCTCAGCTGATGGCTGAGCGGGGCCTGAGAACAAAGCGCAGACTGATGAGATTGTAAAAGGATGTGGGGCTGTCGGCAAGGCCAACCGTTAGTTCATTATTCAGGCGGACAAAGCTTCACGCCCTCATGAATCACTCCTGGGGTGGTTTTTTTTCTTTCTTTCCCTCTCTGAGGGAGCACTGACTAAAAGGAGCGAGCATGTGGAGCAGTCATAGCAAGCTGGATCGTTTGCATTAACGTTTTTCTGCCCTCTGGAGGCAAAAGCTGTCCCATTTGCATATGGCCTGAGTTGTACCAAGGGTGTCCCTTCTGCCCCATGCTCCCTGCTCCCCACGTAATGATGTGGTGCAGGATTGACTCCTCTGCCCATTTCCCTGAGGAGAACTTGGTTTTCTTTTCAGCTGTGGAAATGAGCCCAGACCACTGTCCCTGTGTCTGCCCAGACTCTTTTTAAGTTGCTTCTACAGCTTGAGGAGGACTCCGCAGCTGTGGCCTGCTGCAGGAGTCCTACATTAGCTTCCCCGTTTTATCAGCTGTTAAGAAAAGCTGGGGATCTGTGTCCATGCTCACCCCCTCCAGTAGTTGTGAAAGGGCCTGAGGATGACAGCCAGTTTGGGATGTTGTATCCAGCCTTGCTGCTGCTGGAGGAGGGATGAAGTGCCGCCACGGAGGTGTTCCAGGGCCATGGAAACAACCACACCACAATGTTAGTGTTCCTGCTGTAACGACGGTGGGAGCAGCCCAGGGTCTCCCACATCGCAGGCCAGGGCTGCTGCAGACTGAGGTAAAGCAGGGAGAGGGCTCAGGGGGATAAAGAGTATTCTTTCTACCATGAGCCTCATGGCAGCCCTCAAATACTCAGGAAAATAGTTTTGATCAGAAAAGTCATGGCTGATACCAGATGGTTCAAGCGAAGTGTAAGAAGTACTGCAGTAAAAAGTAGTAACAACTGCCCCCACACGAAGCTTTATCCTAGAGAAGGAATGCTTGGCTTTGACAGGTCCCTTGAAGCGTCAGTTTCTTATGTGTTGTTTTTTCACTCTGTATGTTGTCATTGGACATGCTACCATTAATTGAGTGGGGCGGGGTTGGTTTTTTTTTTTAATTTTTTTAATTCTTCCTAAATTCTTGGCCTCAGTGATGAAACATGGCCAGCAGCTCTGCAGGTTACCTGTGCATTGCCTGGGAACTCTCCAGAATTGGTTTAATTTCTCTGAATACCCACTTGTTCTTGCATTACAAAGCTGGATGATTAAAGAATCCCGGAGTTCTTTCTCTGTGCTATTCATTACTTTGTGTACCTCTTTCATGTGCCCTTATATCTAAATTAAACACATCAGACCTCTTCAGTCTCTTTCCATCTGTAGATCTTTTCATGCCACTAATTATTTCTATAAGCTGTTTCTGGAACTCCTCTTTTATTTCTCTGTACCATTCACCACTCAAAGGAGGCTGCCGACAGCAGTGTCCTTACGTGTATGTGTTCTGGGAGCTCCTTTCTCCTCGGTTTCTGCCTCCATCCTCCTCGCCTCTCTGGGCTCAGTGCCGCAGCCTTTCCTCACTGTGCCGTCTAATCCCGATGACTTCAGCCATTGTGAGTGAAGACTACAGAATCCTTCATTTATATGTATTAATCTGATAAGTGACTAAAGCTACAGGCCTAAGCATCTTGGTTAGCTGCCATATTCATTTGCTAATCATTAACAGAGTTGAAAGACTTTTTTCTTTATTAAAAAACAAAGTACAGTCTTTAAAGAGCACTGTTTTGCAAGAAGAGAAAGCTGTGTTTGTTTTGAAAGGAAGATTTATTGGGATGATATAATCCAACTTGTGCTATCTCCTCACCTGTTTTTCCTCAGGGAGACCATCAATCTTTATTAACATTTCTAAATCAAAAGATAAAAATGATAGACAAATTCCAAAATGGGATGAAAATACTAACAAGAGCTGAAAGAGAAATCCTTTCCTTTTAATACCTGCTGAAATTGAATTCAAAGAGGAGCTAGTTACTATAGATGCGTGGGATCTGAGAGCAGTTTTGTGGCTTCAGTCCTTTGTAATAGGAGATCGGACAGAAAGAACAGTGGTTCATGGCTCCCATCTGGAAGGACTTATCATCTGAACTCCTCGTGCTGGCCTTGCTTTTTATTTTTCCAGCTAATACGTCCCAATCTTTTCGCAGTCACATGCCTCACGTGAAACAGCTTTGAGTGGGTCCTGGGCCTGTCTGAGTCCAGTTTCTCATCTCGCTTTACCATTTCCTTCCTTGAGCTACCTCTAGCACAGCTGATGCTTGCCTTTATCCTTCAGACTGACTCTGCCCCTGGCTTCGGCAGTGCTGGCTCCACCGTAGCATTAATAAGCCCAGCTAGATGTTGCTGATTCTGTGTCTGGAGATGCGTGTTTGTGCTGTGGCCCCCAAGCTAGCATAGGTTTGGCAGAGCTTAATTTTTTAGTCCCCTCCTTTGTGCCATGCTTGCGTCTGACCTGTGAGCCCCCCTCACTGCTGGGGGGACCACTGGGTTCAACAGGAGTAGGACATATCACATGGGAAAAGATGGACACATAGTTGGTGAGTAACTTTCATTTTCTTACAAAAATGAGCTGATGCAAAAGCTGCTGAGCGCATTTTGAGGGGGGACAAAGAGGAGACCTTGAAAAGCATTCAAGGGAAAATGAAGCTTGCTACATGCTTGGAGGATGAAGGTTTTGGAGAGAAGTTGTTGTGTAGGGCCCTGGCTAGCATTGCAGGGACATTTGCTGAAAAAGGAGCAGTTGGGCCTGTAGTGTTGGAGTTTGCTCTTATTTCAGGAGAACATTTCAGCAGAAGTCATACACAGGTGCTTAATAGCTTTTCTGTGGCTACCTGTGATCTCTCGTCCCTCTGGACATAGTCTATGATATTGGCCCTGTGCAAGCAGAAAAATACTTCCTCCATAAATTTGGGAGAAAATCGGTAAAGAAAAAGGTTGTTTTCAGTAGACCGTGCACTGGTGCGTCTTTCAGACAGAAAAGTGGCAAATCAGGGCAGAAAAAAAAAAAAGATTGTTTTCAAAATTCTCCTTCCCTTTACTTTCTCCACTCTTACAAAAAATAACCTTGTGACCCCAGCAAGGCAAAGAGCTGGGGAGCAGGGAGAGCATGCAGCTTGCCTGACTGTGGTCTTTAACACAGTTTGAGCATGGCATCCTTAGCTGTAATTTCTAACATCCGTAGATATGTACGTGCATGTTACATACCTATCCATCCATCTATTTAAATTGTATTATCTTCAGTTATTAGAATTATTCACACATTTCAATTTCTCTTTCAAGATTCTTTGCAGCCATTTGTATTTTATTGTGTATGGGAAGAAAGGGTGAAACCCAGCCTTTTTCTCATTTGCAGATAAAGGGTACCACTGTGATCCAGTGATTGATTTTCTTGCTTGACTCACTAACCGTGAATTAGTCCACAGCTCTTCAGCACTGAACTGCGTTGGGTCAGGGTTGAAACTGTGGACTGTGTTAGAGAATCAGAGACGGAAAACACATTTTCTGATTTGTTTTTCCTTTTTGATCTAATGCAGTATATTGCACGTGTTGGAACTAAACAGAGAGAGCTTTGTAACTTCTAGTTGGCATTTGGTCACTGAAAATAGGTATATTTAAAAATGCCTAATAGTCCTTATTTTTAATACAGAAACTAAAAAACAAATGCTCATAAAGCAAATAAGATACTGTCTGGGAGCCCTTGGAAGAGTCAACCTGTGTGAGGCAGCGACAGCACACCCTGAATTTGTGCTCCGTAAGGGAACTGTTTACAGAGCAGCACTGCCACATATAAATAAAGCTGACCGACCTGGGTCATATCTTTCCTATAGAAGCAATTGTTGGCTGCTGGTTTGAGAGTAACCTCGTCCAAGGTAGTCAAGGAGGTCATTTCTTCCTAGGTTGGCTCTTCTAACCAACTTTTTGCATTCATGGTCACACAGAAAAAGATGTTTGGGAGCAAATGAAAAACACACATAGCCATATGGTTTAGGCTTGATGCACTTCCTTTGCCATGTCTTTCTGGCAAAAGCCCTAACCCTAATTACTGGTTTCTCTGTTTGTGAAAGCATATGAGAAATCAGCTGGTTTTAGCAATAGAAATCTTCTCTCAGAGATGCTCAGTAATACTGAATGCTGGTCCAATGCCAGGAGATAGGTTGTTTTTTTCTCTGGAGAGTTGTAAAATATTCCTGTTCTGTGTGTGGACGTTCATCACAGTGTGGCGGGTGAGGGAGGCTGCATCCTGGGTTAGACTTTGCTGCTCTGGATTCTCTTGCCTGTGCAAAGCTATGGTGAAATTGGAGGAATTTCTGCTGACAGTTTGAGGGGTCTTAAGGTGAGGAATGGGGCAAAGCATAGCAATTTGGATTAGTCTCTTCTCTAAGCTTTTTGCTCTGGAAGGGCATGACCTCCAATGCATATGGACCATTGTGAACACATTGAGTGGATATATAAAAAATGTCTCAGAGGAAAGAAACAACTTTAAATGAAGTGTTCAAAGGCAAATAAGAGAAAGAGAGGGAGACTGGAATACACACAGAAGTCTCAGAGAGGGCAGGTGCCTTGTTTTAAACAGAGGGTGTATGTTTTACAGAGGCAGCCTTCGTTGATCTTTTCTCTCAGTCAAATCTTAACACAGTGTTGGTCTTTACACAACACTACTTAAGGTTTAATTAGGTTCCCATGTTAGTCCCTGGGTCTGAAGGGAAAGGGAAGGGGTATTCAAAACTCCAAAGGATGTGATTAGAAATTGGACTAGTCTGAGGAGGGAATAAAATCAGCCTTTCCCTCTTTGTCTCTCTCTGGAGTACAACAGCTGGTGGGGGAAATTTACTTCTCATGATTGAGTGACCTGATTTTGTCTCCCACTTGCACAACACAGCCTCCTGTAAGAAAACAACTAGTCTTAAATTCATACATAATTGCACAGCAGGGAGACCGAGTTTAAAAATACAGAATTCTGGGTATTAAGCAGCAGAAATCTGTTTTGAACCCTTGAACTTCCTTTGTTGTCTAAATGGCCACCTACAGAACCCGTCTGCAGAGAGCCCCCGAAACACAGTAGCTTCTTTTATATGGAAAAAAGTATCTTCCCCCACCCTTCTCCTTCTCCCCTCCATTCTGACATGAATGTATACTCTATCCTTATAACAGAGGACACCAATTATGGAACTTGACTATGTATGTCTAGGCTATACAGTATCAGTAAATGAGGGTATATTCTACTAATCAGTGCTAACTGAACTTGGGAACAGTGTTATCTTTCTTTTCTTGAGAAACTGGGCTACTTGTTTCATTTTAATTATTTTCTTATTGAGTATTAAGAGCTCAGTTAGTGAGTACAAGCCTCCTCCTATCTGTATCAAAGGGGCTAATGTTTACATCTTTACCCTCAGATGTTTAAAATCACGTGCTCTTGCTACAATTTCAGCAACCAAAGAAAACATAGAATATATGCACCTTACTGTTGCTGTCCTCTATATTAATTATATTAAGTGCTATAAATGTAAATTTGTGCTGTGAATGTAGTTTCATAGAGCCTGTGTTTGTATTTTATTGTACTTGCCAAAGCCTTAAATGTAAAAGGCAATGTTTGACAAACGTGCTGTGAGGAACCCATGTTAATATCAGCAAGAAAATATCAGCAAGCAGTACGGGATACTTTATTTCATATAAATGACTTCCTAAACCTTTAGTTTTACAATTTTGCATTTTTCTTATTAAAAACAAAACAACTAAGCTCAAACAAATCACCTTAACTGTAAGCATGTGGAAAAACAAATAGTGTGGAATGGATGATTTGGAGATAAAAATGCTTTAGTCCTTGTAGACTTGGCTTAGCATATACCTGTGCTGCAGAATCACCTTCTTTTACCCCACTTAAACTAAGGTAAAACAAAGCAAAATACCCACATTGGGAGGATTAACTCTTTCAGAGTTGTGTTCTTGTCCCCGTGTTGATGCAGAATTGGATAAAGAGGGGTTCTAGCCCTGCTGGGGATTTCCTGAAGTGTGACTTGCCTTTTGAAACCATTGGGGGAGTTACTGCAGGGCGAAAGTGTCTGTCCTGACTTGGCATGGAGGCAAAAGTGATGTTAGCGATGTTAACCTGGCAACTTGCTGCAGCATGCAGCTAGGAACTGCTTGTCTAGAGGCTGAATGGCCTCAACTCCTCTATGAGACCACATGTCCCATGGCAGAATAGGCACCAACTGGCAGATAGTCACCAGCATGTGTGGATTTCTCATTTTGATGACAGGAGACACGTGGGAGGGTCTTTCAGAAGGAGGATTTTGCCCTCAAAGGGTAACTTTTCTTGGGAGATTGTCAGGCTGCATGCAACAGTGATGGGGGAGTGAGGATAATGTCTGCACGTTTTCATAGCTGGGGAAGGCTGATGTGCAATGGGGCACTGATGGGCAGTTGCTGAATGCGGTAACAAGCATGGGAAGCGGGGCTGCATCCTTGTGCAATCCTAAAGCCACGCTAGGACTCGAACTGAGCTTCTGTGGGATTTGGAAGCTCTGCAGGTGGCCTTTCAGCACAGGGCCATACATGTTTGGTGTGGGTTGCCATTGTTTGCTGGAAGCTGGCCCCTTTGGATGACATTTCTTTTTAAAAACTAGCATGGTTATGGTTTTGTATTAGACTACTGAGAAAATTGTGCTAACTCCTTTGCATACTGTGTGCATGGCTGAGGTAATCTAGTTTAGGAGTGAGAACATCAAATGAATTGGTTCTGCAGTACCTCCCACTACTGATACCTTGTTACCTCCTCCAAGCTTGGTGAAGGGACTGGGTTTATCTTATTTTTTTACCCCAAGGGCAGCACTGCTAGATGTGGAATTCCTAGCTACACGTCTTTGCTTTGGAGAAAGCCTGAATACCCTGACTTTGGAAACTGTGGTTTGAGAGCACTGTGTGATTTCTGCCTAGCTTGGAGCAGACTGGTTACTTACCTTACGTTCAGCCCCTGTGCCCGACTTCTGCCTGCTGCTTCCTAGCAGCCAGGCCTGTATTCCATACGTATTTCAGTAGCATCCTCTGACCGACCGTGTGTCCTCTAAGCAGTTGGGTCTGGTGGAAGGGGATTGCTGTGATGCAGCTGGGGTTACACCATTTAACAGGAGACTTCTGATGAGAGGTGGGTCTGCACAACGGCAGACCAGAGCCAGGGGCTGGGACACCTCTCCCAGGAAGTGATGTAGTCTCTGGAGTGCATCCCCTTTTCCATGGCATGACCCGGGACTTTTCCACTTGTTGGGGAGGAAGATGCTTGAGAGGTCTGCTGTTGTTGGGCAGGTGTAGCGAACAAGTATGGCCACTCCACAACTCATGGCACAGTCCCAAAGGTTTCTGTGCCTATGGTGCGACCTCCCCTTTGTTGTTTGGGGTTGGTTTTTTTTTTTGTATGTTTGTTTTCTTTTGCAAGGAAAGAAACAGTTTTGTGCTCAAAGCACTGAGGCATTAAGAGAGATTGCTTTGCAGTAAAAAAGCAGCGTGTAATCCTACTGCTTGCCTCATCTGCATTGAAATTACAGTTTGATTGTTTTCTGACCCTTTGTCACTGCATGACGTGAGGAAAAAAAGTGGTTAGCCTAGGAATAGGTTGTGGCCTCAGAAAGATGAGAATGAACTAAATATTGAAGCCAAGGATACTTTATAAGTCCTTCCTTGTGTTTCAGTGAAAGGTGTGCAAAAGACAAATGCAGTATGTTGTGCACACTGTGCTAAGTGTGCAAATGAGGCTAAAGCATTTTGTCTCCATCTTATTTGTTACAACGTTGTTGCTCCTAATGCAGTTAACAGCTATTTTATTAATCTTTTTAGTTTTATGCTAGCAGAGACTGTACTGTTTGAGAAACGTTGTTAGTAGCTGTTTGGAAAAACACTGGTGGAAGGGGACCTTGTAAAATGGAAGATGAACTGTCGCCCTTGGTTCATGGCTTGCTGACAGTGTGGGCAGTGTTGCCAACATCTGTGATTCTATTGACTGTCTTAGACTGCCAAAAACTAGAGTCATATGTTCATGTGAGCGTGAGCCCTCCCTCTTTAAAAAGAAGCAAGTTACTAGCTTGTCTGGTTGTAAACATTAGTATTTTGAACTCTAGAGGTTCACAGCCCTGAAGGTAAATCAAAAGCACTGAACTACCATTTAAAAAACAACGCACACAGCCCTGGTACTTCTATCTAATTGATATGTATGCAGACTCTGTTTTAGGAGCCAAGGGCGTTTGACTACTGGTTTTGGAATACTTGTACTTGGCAACAGCGGACAGAGATTAGCATATGGTCTCCCTTTTAAGGTGAATTTACTTGGAACTGATCTTAGCACCTTAAAATAAATCCATAACATAAATAAATGGTGGGTTGTCTGTCTGGAGGACTTCCTGATAGGCATATTGCTATTTTTTCTGTAAGTGTAATGAGGCAGTTTTCCATCCTACTCAAAGGATTTGTGCTGCTGCATTCACTGTGTACTTCCACAGTTTTTCTTCTCTATTTTTACAGAGGAAATCTTGGTAGATTTTGCTGTTTAATCTGGAAGTGGTAGTACCTTCTATTTCTGCAAAAAAAATGAAAAATTATAGAAGAATAACAGTTAAAATTGGTTGAATTAAGATATTTTTCTTTCAAATTCGCCAATGCATATGACAGTGCTTAGATATTTTTCTCTTGACATTCCTACTGCTAACTAATTTCTAAATTGGAGGAATTTGGATAAATGCTAAGGAGACACCATCTTTTTTCTTTCTCCCCCCTCCCCCCCCATACACTCTTCTTTAAAGCTTGTAAACTCTTAAGCTACTGAATATATTTACTTAAAACCACTCTTCATTTTATGATTCAAAGGTTGAATATTTTATGGCCAGCATTTCATATCATGCATACCATCTATTTGGAAATAATGTGATAAAGGAGGTGAGGAACACTGTCTGGTTTTGATAGATAGAAATTTTCTTCTAGAAAACACAACTCTTAATGTTTAGGTCTCCATCTGAATGTATTTTAATAAGGGAGTTGGAGCAGCACCACCACCAATACCATTGTCCATGTACAGACTGAGTAATACAATCAATGTCTTAAGGATTAGACCTGTAAATAAATGTGTTTGGGTATGTCCTTAAATCTGTCTGTTTTTCTATAAACCGTTTCCTTTGATCTAATGAATCTTAAGGCTTGTGAGCTTGGCTTCAGGCTTTGAAATACAAAAGGCTTTTAGCACAGCGATTAATAGCAGAAGAACAATAACCGCTTTGGATTCAGTTGGAGCCCTCTGCTTCTTAGCATTAATAACATTAACTGTATTCTACTTTTGTGACATGTGCTGCTTTTTTTTTCCCCGGCAGAACTGCAGTTATTAAAACAAAGTCAGTTTTGCCCTCCCCTCTCAAGAATAGGCTGTGTCTTCCCTTGCTAAACTGGGATTTCTGTGATTTTCAGTCATTCTGTTCCACCTCCTGGTTCAACTCAACTATGGCAGGCCTTGTCTCCAAGCATTGCCAGCCATGCTTTCCCTTGCCTATCACATCTCATGATGGAAATTCTGTACTTGGTGGGGTTGCTTCTAGTGGTAGTGGCCTTAAGTGTCGTCGAGTCTGACGGAAGGCCATTAAAAGCAGTAGCAGGAAGCACGCCGATTTCAAGAGGCACCAGATCAGGATGGCAATGGAAGAAGGAAACACGAGGAGATGCGAGGAGGGAAAAAGGAACTGGTGCAGAATCGGGAGAATAGTGGTACTCCGAAGCGGTCAGCATGTCTGTTTTGCTTTTAATTCGTTTAAGATGATGGATGTCTGGCTGGTCACACTGCATAGGATGTGTGGGTTTATCTGCCGTTAGCTATGCTCTGTTGCTCTTCCCAGGGCCCACTTTTTTTTGCTTTCATTGCAATGTGCGCTTGAAAAGCAGTAAGTGAGTTTAAAAATGATCTGCTCCTATGTGGCAGGGATACATTGGAATGTGAGCAATGTTTCCTCAGTACTTAATTTTTTTTTTTCATGATTATCACTTTCATTGGCAAGTTAAAGTTTTTATGGCCCCTGTGTCAGCAGGAGGGCCCTTGAACTGCCAGCCAGGGGGACGCCTGGGGTAACGCTGGGGTATGACTGCGTTCCTCTTGGGTTTGAAGTGTGCAGCCCCAGTCCCCGGGCCCTGAGGGCACTCCCAGCCCTGCCTCTCCCTGACCAGGGCCCAAGACCCCATGTCAGCCCCCCAGCGCTATCCCCAACCTGCCCAGGACCCCATGGGTCCATCCCCCTGGGCCATCAGGCCCTGCCCCAGCAATGCCACAACAGGGCTGGTATCCAGCTCCTCACAGCCCTGCCCTGCCCAGCCATGGGCCCTCCTGGGCCAGGCCCACCCACGGGCCCACGTCCCAGCGTGGCCTCAACATGTCCCCATCTCCAGGGGGGGTGCCCATGGGCTGCCCCATGCCTATGGCCACCTGGCTTAGGGGGTCTCTGTGCGACCCCGGTCTCCCCTTCCATCACGTTCAGGACCACAGACTTGTCACTATTAAAATCTGGGGTTGGTTTTACTGGACCCCGAACATGGAGAAGGCAGTATGCTGGTTCTTGCTGCAAAAGCAGGGGCTCTCTTTTGGTTGTTTTTTTGGTTTGTGGGGTTTTTTTTTATTATTTTTTTTTTTATCATTCTCCTTTCCCAAACTGCTAACTGGGATTGTTTATATTTTACAATATTATTACTCCTGTTATGAGCTGCCTAAGGCAGCCACATCAAAGTACTGCAGAGTGTGCGTGGTGCCAGCTCAAATAATAGCAACAAACGCTGGTCTCCCAAACCTTGGTTTGATTTCATTGTTTAAGTAGGAAATGAGTTGGTGTGATCCCTCCGTCTGTGAGAGTCTTTGACTAGAGATCATTGTTCTGGCACTCAAATCCCTATTTTAATTAGAAAAGAAGGAAATACTTTGAGCTGATGCTTAGATAAAAGCTGTGAATGATATTTATCGCTCTCTTAAGGAGTTTTCTTTTCTTTTAATTGAAGACCTCACAGCAAAATCCCCCTCTCGGTTTAATTTTTAATTTTTTTGGGTGTTTCCTTCTCTCTCTGAGGTGGCTGAAGCGATGGCACTGTTGTCTTGGCTCCTCCCAGGCACTCCGTGTGATGTCCTGCCGTCACCGATGTCCACAGGGGTTTTCCCATTGATTTTGGCAGGAACGCCATTTTGGCCATTGTCCACGTAGAAGGATTTAAGGAGTGGTCCCGTACGGGCGATTGTCACCGTTGGCCTCTGGTACCTCTGGTACTGGGAAAAAGAATCAGACAATTAGAGTGGAAATTTTATTACTGAAAACTCCACAATTTTTGTGAAGTTCTTATAAAAACCCGAGACATGAAGAATAGAAAACAAGGTTTTAAGTCACAAGTAAAAGTCACAAGTATGGGAAAAAATGGATTCTGAAAATGAGTTCTTAATTTTCATGCTATTTTCTTGTAAAATACCCTCTGTTACCTCATGTGGTGGGGGTAGAGCTGCCCACTGAGGTCTCTTCTGTGTCCTGGGGCTCCTGCAGGCACCACAAGCCGCAGGGCTGGGAGGAAAGGCTTCAGTACTCGCTGTCTCAGCTTAGGTACCTGAACTGAAGCCATTTGCTTAGTGCTTACAATGGCAGGAAGTACCATATTTAGCTCCTGACAATGTGTAAGCATGCTGATTTTTGAAGTACAGGTTTTGAAGTGAAAAACTGATTTAGTTCTGAATGAAGACTGTTTGTCTTTCAGCCTGGTTGCCACCGCTGTCCAAAGTATGATTAACATGGGGGCTGTGATTTGGGGCTTTTCCTTTCCTTATTATATTTTTTTTTCCCAGTTTTTCCTTTTGAAAAGATGGTATGTGTTGTCCTATATCTTAGCGGCTGGCAGCTGCCTTTAAAACGTGCTTAAGTGAAAAGGATTAACTTCCACCACAGTCTTTAATACCTTCCTTCCAGAAATGCAGCCAGTTCCTATCGGGAATCTGTCTCAGCACAAGTAGTCCCAAGACAGGACAAATTGAATGCATGTTGAAATTGTTCATTTGATTGTTCATTTTTAGGAACCTGTGTTTCCATGGGGCAAGACAGATAATATTCTGCAAATGTGCCATTTTTGTTACACTGCTAACGTGCAAGTCCATCACAACTGACTTGTGAGCTCCTTGTGTTTCAGTTTCAAGTATCTGTGTGTCAAAGCTTGGCCCATCTGCAGTCTCCATTAGTAATGAACTGTGCTTGCATGGACCTCCTTGACTGATTTCATTGTGTTCTGCCAACTGTGCCATCTTGCTTTGGAAATTGTGAAGTCTAGATGTTCGATAAGAGTAAGCTTGAAAAAATATCATTCTCACATAGGTAAGAAAGCCCTCAAGCCTTCACTTCTGTGGATTTTTAGAACAATCTTTCTGGCCAAACCATTAGAAGTAATCAAGCCGCTGTGCATGAATGTTTCATAAAACTCATTGAAGACAATCTAGCTTCTTGCTAGCAGCTTTAGCTGTGTTGGTAAGAACTGGTGTTTTCCATTTGGTCTCACGCTATCCTTTAAAATAGAATGCTTGGCAAACTTCTTTGTATTGTAAAATTTTGTATAGCTTTCTTTTTCTTTATAACATGTGCATGGTTAAACAAGGGAGAGGAGTTTGTTTCAGGGCAGAGGAGAGAATGGAAAGACACTATGTAAGGTTTTCTTCCTTACATCAGCACAGTTTGGAAGCAGTGATTTCACAAAGAACAGGAATATAGGTAGTAGGTGGGGAGAAAGATTTGGACAATTAGAGTGGAAATTTTATTATTGAAAACTCCAACATTTTTGTGAAGTTCTTATAAAAACCTGAGACATGAAGAATAGAAAACAACAAGGTTTTAAGTCACAAGTAAAAGTCACAAGTATGGGGAAAAAAATGGATTCTGAAAATGAGTTCTTCATTTTTATGCTATTTTCTTGTAAAATAATACTAAAAAAAAAAGATTTAAGGAGGAAATGTTGAACTTAAAGCCTTGTAAAATTTACAGTATTAATCATCTGACTGGAACCCTGGTTTAGGATAGTTTGTCGCCAAGGAAGTCAGAAGAGTTGGGTACAGTAGAGAGTTGTTGCGGATATAAAAGCAACCTAGCAAGTGGTAAGTTCAAAACTGTGAGGTGGGTCCTTGAGTAAATGAGGAGCTCCTCACCTCAACTTTTGGGGTATTAAAAAGATACGTGGAATCTAAAGCAACTGGATCCACTAATGGAAGGGAGATCTGCTGAGTGCTGATAAATACAGGGACGTCTGCTGTGCTCCAGGAAATCCCAGAGGGGCACATTGCTGGAAACGGGGTGCTCTGGAGAAAAGTCATGGCATGCTCTTGTACATTGCCTTGGTGAACTGCTGGTGCCGTTCTTTATTTTTGGGAGGTGCTGCCACATCAGATGTGTGTGGAGTGGATCGAACAAGCTCCTATGCTGTCTCCCAGTCCCATGTAAGATGACGTCCTTTAATCTAGAAACCTAATCAAAGGACTGGAGACAGGGTGCTGAGCTGGACAGACTGTTGGTCTGACCTAGTATGGATCTTCTTGTATTCTTTGGTTCACTCATGCAGTTAATAGGAAGGCAGAAGATGATGTGGCTTTTGCAACGAATCACACTTAATCACTTTGACCTCTAGTTTAACATTTTGTTTTCCCATTTCTTTTAGAGTTATGAAGATCTTGTAGAATATAATTTACCCAAGTATAATTTAGATAGTTTTACAAGCCTTGCTTCTGAATTTGGCCCAGAACCTATAAACCTTTGGCTTCTAGGAGGTAATGAAACCACAAAAAATGAGCGAGTGGTGTTAATAAAGAATAAATCAGCGCATTGGCTTAGTTATAACAACTATTAAAATTGCTTGAATAAGGTAAATGCAGTGCTCAGACAGCTAAACCTTGTGCCACTGAAGTCAGTTTCCCAGCTTTCACTGACTCGTCCCTTAATCTTAAGTAAAGCATATGACAGTATTCCTCCAAACTTGCATGGAACTAGTTTTAATTTATCTGGGCTTATGCACTGCCTAGCTGATTGAAAAAGCTGGCAGCGTTTCCCGACACTGAAGTCTTATTACAGTAAGGAATGGACAGTTCACATTAAAGCATCCTGGAGCCTACAGCTGTATATCTGTGTGTGTGTGTGTGCCTGCACGTGTGCTGGGTGGGGACACCTCCCCAGCGGTCCAAGCCAGGTTTGCAGCTGAAGCGTGCCCATGATTGAGGGAGGAAGGTGACATGGTATTCTTTCATATCTCTTCTCATCTCTCCTTTCTGAGACTTCTTCACATTTGTTTCGCTCCAGAGCTAAATAACAAATGGCTGTGTCCTTCCTGGTAAAATGTCTTTTCCATTCTTCTGTTTATCCTTTCTTTATGTCTTATTGAGCATTTCCAGAGTTCACTTACAGTGATGGCCTGGGAGTGTGATTAAATCATGATTTACTAAACCCTGCCAAACCTAAAGTAAAATATGTTTAACATTCTCCAGCTGTTCATCATACATAATCCTTGACTTATTTTTATTTTTTTTAAATATTGAACTGGTGTCCTGTAAAAACACTCCTGGGAAAGCTGCTCATTTGCTTCTATGCCAGCAAGAGGCTCTTTACTCGCTTGAGAAGCAGCATCATATGCTTGACACCTTGGTCCTGATGGGTAACAAACACCAGCCGGTAGCTTCCCAAAATACAGAGCACTTCCAGGATGGAATGACGAACTCAGTCTTACATAGCAGTGCTCACAATATGAGACCTATAATGTTGTTGTGATGGTGTGCAGGCATTCTGGCTCCAGGAACAGAGGAAAGGTGTTCATTATTTGCCATGCATATAGGTCATTTTGTCATTCCTTAAAAGTTAGGAAATGCTTTCATTGAGGCAAAGCATTGGATTTCTCTCTTGTTATTTTCCATGATCTTTTTCTGTATTTTGAGCCTGTGCTATTAGAGTTTGAGTTGTGGGACAGCTAGGTACGTGCTAAAACCCAGGCCTCTGTTTTTCATATTGAATTGTTTACTGCATTCCTTAGCTGCGTGTGTCTGCCTGGATGTTCCCCCACACACTGAGTGCCAGGTGACTTGCTTCCTTGCTTCCCTCTTAAAAGTAGCTGTGCCCATCATGAAGACTGTGGGACAAGTAGGGAAATATCCATGCTTGTAGCATCATCCTGTCAGACGGCTTTGGGGGAATCACAAGTTGTGACTCTACATATGAGTTGGTCTTGCAAGGTCTTTGCAGGGTTTGGAGCCAGACTCTTTGGGTACTCAGTGGGAGCAAGCTGTATGATGGAAGGTTTCATGGATTTTCCTCAAGAGACCCCTTTGTGAACTTTTCTCCTGATCCTCCTCCTGAGACTGTTGCTGTCAATAATCTTTAAAATCAAACTTGCTTTAGGCCCCTTGGGCCTCTTGGCTACGGTAGCTCTGAGTGATGAGGCAGACAGGCATCAGAGCGGGCTAAGCAGGAGAAGGGAGTATCCAAATGCTTTTCAAGGATGTGTGTATTGCTGAAAGGTGTTTGATAGCCTCTGTTCTACCTTACTCATGGTGAAGTTCTGATTTTGTTTCTTAATGCAAGTTTCACAGAGATATAAACGTTCTTTAAGCCAGCCACACCTAAGAACAACCTCTGAAGAGGCTCTGTCTAGTTATTTGCAGTCTACTTTGAAGGAATGAAGCTCATTTAAAGTTGTATGTTTTAAATTTGCGAAAGGACCCTATGTCATCCAAGTAAGATTTCCAATTGATCATCAGGTAATTGAAATCCCATTCAAACAGCAGACCATCTAGCACTGGAGCCTACTTACATATACTCAAGTGCAGTATCTATCCAAGTGCTGTATCTAGATTTCAGGTTCTTTAATTGCTCATAGCGTGTGAATGATTACTTTGAGGGAAAATCTCTGCTGGGGTAGAATAAGGATCTGCTTCTTATCGTCGTGTGCTGTATTAATGGGAAGTGAAATCTGGGATTTGAATGACTTGACAGTCAGCAAGACAGTCTTGCTTTTAACAGCTGAAGAATTTCAAACGGAGCAAGGAGAAAAGAATACAAACCTGAGCAGGGGATGTGAGCCTCTTGCCAGCTGATTTTAGCAGCACCAAACACCTCGTAAACGCAACAGCTTTCCTTAGCGTGTGGGTGAGGGGCTGGTGATGCATTTGTTCAACACCGATCATCAGTGCCCTTTTATCTTCACGGGTATGCTTTTGGTGAGGAGGAACATTTCTATTAGACCCATCTCTGCTTACGCTGTCTCCTAACCAGATAGTGCAAAACCAGAGCGTGCCTATGCAGCTCAGGAGCGTACTGATGGCTTGGAGCTGCGGCCAGCCGACTTCACTCACTGGTGTAGTTGCTGTAGCACCATTGGCTTCAGTAGGACAGGGCTGGAGAGTAAGTGGCCCCTCACTTGGCTGCTCACCGCAGCCATTGTGACTGCTTTTGCTATTAGAGAATAAAAGAGATTTTTTTCCACGGTTACAGTACAGCTAGGCTTTAATGTTCTTGCTGATTACCACTGACCCAAAAAGTCTGCCTAGCATGCCTTTTATATGGAGTATATGTCAGTGAAGCTTAAAGTCTCTTCTCCTCCCCTAGGCTTCACTCCGCAGTCATGTCTTTCAGACAGCTGAAATGCCATACCTCATTCATTGGGCTTTGTAGGGAAATGCTTGATCTAATCATGTCTAAATATTTTAAAAGGTTTTCGATAATGGAAGGCTAGAAATGTGCTTTAAAAAGGTCTGTATCCCTGCAAAGTGTGTGCATAATAATTTAAAAGTCTCCCTCTGCTCTCTCCAAGATTTGTCCCTACCAAAGAATTTCCTGTTTCTCATTGTAATCATAAAAATGTGCCATAGTGGTCCTTGTGTATCTAGTGCCCTTTATGGTTTTATTTGTATTTTTAAATGCAGGTTGCAGCATTTGAAAGCCATGGTGACAAAGACTGTACCAGTCAATGGAACAAACAGTTCCACCATCACTCCTGCAAATAATTTCCATTAGCTCATGTAATACTGTAATATGGAGCTTGCTTTGTGTATCTGTCACAGTTATGCTGTTGCTAAATAACAAGTTTGGGGAGTTTTCTGTAGAGGGCGATTTAAATGAGGCTTCTGATGTTTCTGTCCCTCTGCACTGAGTAGTTGAACTCATACAAGGCCACAAAATGTGGCCTTTGCTGTATTAACTGGATGCTTTCATGTGGTCCATTATTAAGCTAGATTTTCCCCAGTATAAAATTCCTTATAGCTGGGTAATTCCTGAAAATAAACAGGGTAAGAAATCTTACACTCAAACTTGTGCCTCAACTACACTGCGAAACAGATCTGTCTGAGATAAACGTGGGCCTGAGTTGTTCTTGGTGCTGTTCCACTATTTACATATGGAGTGCTTTGGTCTATGGAAGTCACCTATGTGATGTTATATAGCAAAGGGGAAAAAAATCTTGGCAGTAATTAGTGACCACCAAGTTCTGTTCAACTGCATGTGCTGTAACACACAATGAAGCATTACTGCTGCAAATGAAAGTAGCTGGGTATTATCTGAGCCTTGTGTGGCAGGTTAGGATGCGAGCAGGAAAGAGGAATGCAGTAAGGCGAGATGAAAGATGGGGTGCTTCCTGAGGGGAAGAAACAAGGTAGGTCCCAGTGCAGGCATATAAATGGCACATAAACTGCACATAAACCTATAGCTGTAACTGAGCTTCGGCAGAAATTTCATGTGTGCAGGGAGCTGCTGCCCTTCGGGAGGGTAGAACATCTAGAGCCCTTTTGAAATGTGCTTACTAAAAATTCATGTCCTTGAGTCTGCTGAGAAGGGCAATGATTACAGGGGTGAAAAGAGGGGACTAGTCACACTACACACATCGGTGTCTTGGGGAATGGAGAGACTTGCTTTTTTATTGTTTCTTCTTGAGAGAGGGTGGTGTCAGATTATTATTATCCTCTTGTTACTCTCTAAATCAGCAGTTTACCAGAGGAGCATGCAGGCTTTTCTCAGAATTGACTTTAAGGGGAAAAAAGCCAAACATTTCCTGTCAATAAAAACCTTCATTCAGAGAGAGAAGACTTCAAAAACAAAGTTAAATACCTAGATTGCTCAGATATAGGCTTAGACAAGCTCTCCTCAAATCTCTATCCATACACTTTTTCTATATTTTTGTATCCCCTGTTTAAGCAAATAGAATGTAGTCATTTTTTCATTTTTTACATATTTTTTTTTGTTAGTTGCAGAACCTCTCTTGAGGGACAATGCCAACCAGTAAGAGGGAGAACACAATAGTAAGAGACTATTTAACAGATGTCCAGCTTCTCATATGCAGTGGAGAAGAGTCAGCCTCACTGGGTCAACCTGAATCACTAGCAGTATTGGTGAAAGCTATTGCAGAGCTTGCAGCAATGTGGCAAGATGCCACCGTCCCTGTTGAGAGGCAGGAGATACGGATTATGTTCTGTGCCTGGCTAGTAGCCTGCTCTGTGGTGGCAATCAGGCTGGTTCACCTCTTTGTATCTCTGATTTTCATGAGTGTTTAAATTATGAAAATCTTAGGGGAGGGGTGTCATAGGTATTGGCTAGTATGTAGACCAAAGGGGCCCTGATGTTAGTGGGGAGTTTGGGCACTTAATGTAAATCAAAATAAGTAGGCCATTTAAGCTGCTTATCAATGAAAGAGGCACTTGTTTGAATCGATGATGTACCCATTCATCTTGACTAGGCACATTCATGTTTATAGTCAGAAATCAGAGCAGAAGCAGGCAAGGATTTTGATAAATAATTGATAGTGCATACTTGCTATGGCCATGCTCTCAAAGCAAAGTGAAGGTGGAGGGACAATGCACGCAGAATATTTGAAAGAGAACAGATGAACTTAAGATATAAAATGCCATCCTGTCTTCACATTAGTAGAGCTGCTACAACACATTTGATGCTCATTTTCCTCATTGCTGGCTCTCCACAATACCTTCTTTTCAAAACAATAATAATAGGGGAAACAAGGAACCTGATCTGCCAGTTTCTGAGCAAGATTTTGTATGAGCTTTCTGGTTTGCTGCCTGTGCAATTCTGTATGTTTATCTGTTGAAATAAAAAGAAACACTGTCCTGGGATGTTTGTATGTCCTCCCTGCCTCTCCTTTCTAATGTGGCCATATGTTAAAATAGTATATTTTAACTGATCCTAGTGACACTGGGGATCTATGTATGAGTACTCTGTCCTCTCTTCAGGAACATGGTTTAATGTTATTTGGCTGAGGTGTTCAGCTGGTGATGACCCCAGATACATACACATGTTGTATCTCTTCTTTGTGTTGGTGAGCGCAGCATAATGGAGATGTAGAGCAATCTCTCTGATTATGCAAAATCATCCTTCTGAAGTAAAGTTAGCTGTGAAATTAAGTTCACCATTGTTCACCACTGCTGGTTTCACCAGTGCTGAAGGAGACTTTGAACTTTTTGCCCGTCATAATAATCAAAAGCATCTTTAGAGAACCTGCTAAATATTTCTAAAGAGAATAAAGATGGAATCTGGATCATGGTCCCCTGCTCAGCCCTCACTGGTCAGGGCTTGATAACCATGGATGTGATGTGTTAAGAGAGGGAAACTGAAATGTGCGGGAGGGGAGTCAGAATCATCGAAATGCCCAGAGGGAATCAGAGCTTCTCCAGATGACCTAGCCCCCATGAACCTTAATACAGTTGAGCTTTAAACTGCCTTGCAGCTTCTCTCTTGAAAAAAAGAAACACCCACCCAACCACAAAAGTTACATGAAATCATTTTGAATGATGGTTTCATTATTCATCTCCAGTGGATAAACTTCCTCTGGGCTTAATTTGAAGTGCAGATTTCTACTGTATGGAAGTCAAGGCCCTGGCTAGAGTCTCTCCCTTTAGTTGGCCTTAAGAATTAATTCTCTTTGTTGGCTCTCTAGTGTGCTTCTCTGAATTACGTCTTTCATTTCATTCCTTAAGCTCCAGCTTTTGCTGTGGTTGTGTTTGGTTTCCTGGATCTCTTAATGCAGATGCCAAACTCTCCTTCTGTATGTCTGAATGTGGAGTTGGTTTCTGTAGACCCTTTGGTACCTGTGCCAGTGCCTGCTCCCCTTGGTGGTGACAAGCCCCTTGGCTTCTCTCTCATTTTGTAATCTTGCAGGGTTGGCCAAGGGAAAGCAAGCAGGGAGTGCGTGCGGTCAAGAGGGAGGGGGAAAAACCCAAGCAGAAAGCTGATTGCAGAAAATGGCTTGCCACCTCTGGTCAGTTTGCCAGCCCCTCTGTGAGTCAGATAAGAGAATGCGAGTCAGTGCAAGGTGCTCCAGGGTCTCACCTGTGAATAAGACATCTCTTTGATGCTTTTTATATCCTGTGACTGAACAAGACTGGTGGTAATGGTGTTCAGGCAGTGGGTGTTTATGCACCCCTTAGCCTTCCATTAAAGGAAGGCTCTTCCGAGGAGTGTTTGGGATCCTTCAGTTAATGTGCTGCCTTTTAATGAGGGAGTATTGGGAAGCACCGTCTGGGAGGACACATCAGAATGCAGTGTGTCCCACAGCTTGTCTGTATGTAACTGTGTCATGTGATATGCAGAAAATTCAAAGTGCCAGATCAGTATAACTGAAGAGTTATACTGGAAGCAGATTTCTCTGCTTTGCGCTGAAGGATGCATGAATGAGCTAATAAATAAGTAAATATGTCTGAGGAAGGAGGAGGAGGAGGAGAGGGAAAGGGCAGTCCATTGCTTCATAAACTTCAGTGCCATGTTAACCAGTTTTGCTCCTATAGCAGACCTGCTATGCTATCACAGTGCTTTAATGTTTAATTCACTTTGATTTGCACTACGGAAATATCAAGTGTTTCTGCAGGCAAACCGAGGCATCTAAGGAGCACTGTTGGGAATAAAACTCTAGAAAGACCTTCAGAGAAATTAAGAGAAGGGGCACTTTATTGGTTTTTATTCCAGTCCTGCAGTTCTGCTCTGTGGCTCTGGTTTTTTCCCCCTCCGTTTAAATGAGTATGCGGGGCAGATTGATTTTAATATCATGTCCTCATTTCTGTGCGTGACCTGTGGAGGCTGTCTATAGCAAGATCAGGAAAACAAGCAAATGTTTAATTTTGTGAGGGGGAGGGGAAAGGATTCAGAGGTCCTGCTGCTGTTAGAGAACATGACTGCTGCAAAATAGATTTATTGAAATCTGCTCATCAGGAAAAAGAGTCTTGATCAACCCTTATATCAGACATCCAGGTCATGTGCATTTCATAAGGAATCATCAGGAAAAATTAACAACCATTAACTCTTATATTAATGTCCTGTCACATAGGTGGTCAAATATAAATGAATTGTGCCACAGAGACACTGCAGACTCTCTCCAGCGCGGCTTCAGGGATGCTACTGACAGGTCTAGTCCTTTCTGCATCGCTGCGACAGTGTGAAGGATTTGAGTGTTGCCAGATAGAGATGTCAGGGAGCTCTGCGCAATTAGATGTGCTACCTGTGCACAGTACAAATGCTCGGTTCTCTTCTGAGGCCAAAGCTACCTCAGTGTCACCACCTCCCTAAAGGATATGGTGGGGTTTCTGAGGATTGAAAGGCATAAATGGGTATGCCAAAAAGACCATTTTGCAGCAGTCATTTAGCCCAGGATAGGAAGGTCTGCGGAGGACATGTTCGAGAGCTTTGTTTTGTGCTTCGCCAAATGCGCTCAGCCCACACCTAGCTTTTGGGCCACCACAATGCTAGGGAAGGGTTGCCCATTGAAAGCAGAGGGTGAGGGCCAACAGCCCTCCATGAGTGTGGGAGCACCAGGGTGAGCCAGCTGGACTTCACAGCTGGAAGGGGGGAGGCAACGCTCCTCAGAGCCGACAGCGGGGAGGGAGGGCCCATGCCCACTGCCTCACCTGGGACCTTGACCCAGGGAACAGCTCCGGGTCTCACATGCATCCTGGGATGTGGTCATCTGAAAACCCTTGTGCCACAGGAACAGCATCAGAAAATCCTAGTGTGTAGGAAGTGAAATAAAGACACAATAACGGTCCACAGAGTTACTATCATTCACCCTAGGTTTTTTTCCAGGCTCTCTACACAGTTATCATGGTGGTGCTGGCAGACTGCGGAAGTACATGTGCAAATAGCTAAGTTGTAATTTGCAAGTGCAATTAGCTGGTTTTGTGAGCGCAATCACAGTAATTGCAGGAGCCTAACTTATGTGCTTCACTGTTTTTCATCTTCACAGCAAAGACTAATTAAACATTAATAATAACATTAACAGCAAAATTAACATATATATATTTGAGACCATGAATTATTTGCTTTACTGCAAGTAATGTAAGTGTGAAGGAGACAAAATGCATGTTGAACAAAAAGAAGCTTGCTGCATTTTTTTTGGACCTCCTCCCCCCAGCTGTTTCATTGCCATGCTGGTGTCATCGCTGCAGCAGCAGACAGATTTAGGCATGACCGTGTGAGGATTAGGGCTCTTTGTAATGAAATCTGGAGAGCACGTGCTATAAGATGGCACGTAATGTGGGAAAAGTCATTCTCAGATTCCTATTGCATACAGCACTGCATAAATGCATGTAGCACTTTACGAACACTGTAGGAAATGCAACCTTATTCCAGGTAGTTTACCAGCACCAGCACAACAGTTTGGCCACGAAATGGTGCAAAGACACAAAGACGCATCTGGCAGATGTAGGAAGGCTTCGAGGGGAAAATAGGTTCCGCGGAGATTTAGGGCATTAGGTAAAAAGGAAATTGGAAGCTGTTCCAAGTGTTGTGGGTGGTATGGAAAAAAAGGCACAGAGCTGTAATAACTGAACTCAAATGTCTATTTTTGTTCACAAGCACAGGAAGTTGCTTTTACATTTCTGATCTTGCCATAGGATGTATGCATACAATACAGTATGAGGATGTTGGCTCTTTCTGGATGGCTTTCTCCACTTTGCTAACCTGCACCGCAGCTCTGTCAGTCTGTCGTTGCTTTGAACAGCACAAGGAGTGAGCTGCTGGCCAGGAACAACGTCTTCTTTTCTTCAGATGGGTGGAGGTGAAACTTGACTCGCTAATAGCACTAGTGGTCTGTTAGCCCCCTTATCTAAGTTGGGCACAAACCAGCTGTTTATTACAAATTTCCACCCATGTTTTTAAACCTGGATATTTAGTTTTCATCTGACCAGTGTTCACTTTTGCAGCCTTCAGGTTCTCTATCCACTTTAATTAGCCCTTTCTGTGCCTAGTCTGTCATTTACTTAGTTTCTGCAAAACAATTTAAAGTCAACATCTATCAGGACAAACTGTACCTGTCACTGGGGATTTCAAGAGGTACAAATGATCCATAGTTTTTATAATGGCTAAAGAAAGAAAAAATAATAAAACTGTGAGCTTGAAATGTAAAATGAAACTGCAGAGGAAAGAGACAGAGGCATAGAAATAGAATTCCTTAATACCTTGCTATCATGGTTGAAGAAGCCATCATGACTCAATCACAGGCTGAGATGGCTGCTTTATCAGGCGTGAACCTCCATTTATCCTCCTTTCTGTGGGAGTATATGAAAAATGACTCCTTGTTGCTCCTAGGTGGGCTGGCGCGCAACTGAGATCAAGCACCTCTGACATACCAAAGCACAGGGGCTGTTCCCTGACTTTGACTTTTATGAGTCGCTGGAAATACTTGTCCAGATCTTACAGCTGAACAGTTTAGGTCACTGTTGGATGCAAAGAAAGCAAGGTAGAGTATGGACAGACGGATAGTGCAATGAGGCAATATTGGGGAAAAGTTAGCTTACGTCTGCTCTTTTATTTGCGTACCCTGACGAAAACCCTGCTTCTATTGAAGAGCTCTATGTAAGTGCATGTGTCTGGTAGACCTTAGATAAGACAAACTAGAGAGCAAAGGGAGAGAGATGAAGCACTTTGCACTATCTGCAGCAGTAGGTAGGGAGGCAAGGCTTGTACCAGAGGCATCACCTTCAAAAGCCTTTCACAATCTGGGATTTTGTACTTGTCTTTATGTAGTTAATTGGCAGATATTTGCTCTCTTACTTGGAGACATAGACAGCCAGAGGAAATGGCCCCCACTAATTAAGCTAAAGGTGGATTTTTTCTTTTCTTTGAACAAGTGCAGGGAGTGGTGAAAAGCAAGAGCCCTGTGGCTGTGTGCAAAACTCATCTGGGACCTCCCCATTTTGGACAGCTGGTTTCTCCTGCAATTATAGGCATTTTGATGATGGGTTTACAGTTCCTATGTAAGTAATCCTTATCTCTTGTTTAGTGAATGCTCCAGCTGAGCCAGCAATCTGATATTTGTTGGTAGCTTATGGGAGGCCTAGGGCAAAACAAGAGCAAGAAGGGGGAGCCACCCTCCCACCTTTCCCCCTCAATTCTGCAGACAGCAAAGCTGATGAAAAGGGTAAGGAAGAGAGGAAGCTTGTTTTGGCCTTCCCATTTTGCTCAACTTGTAGCATTTTGCTATTGTGCATGAGGATGACGTGAAAAACTGCGTGAAGTTTCTCATAAAGAGAGAACCCAGGGGGACTGTTAATAAGCTAGGGACATGGGAGAACAGCAAAACAGACCATGAAGCTGCATTTCTCTGTCATATGCAACTTCACTGACTGTTCCTGAAGTTAGTTATTAGCTTGGCAACACCCTTCTGCATCCTCTGTCTGCACCAGTCTCGCTGCAAGAGATAGTGCCTGCAAAAAAAAGGCTGAAACAGTTCAGAAGATCAGGAGGTAGGGCAGTGACCTTTGCCAGTGCCATACCTGGCCAGTGGAGGAAGGATGCCGAGGTGAAATGCTTCAGGGAAAATCACTTGACGTTAAAGTCAAGCTCTCATTATTTCATTGAAGTAATCTTTTCACCCACACATTCTTCCATTCTCTAGGGTTAATGAGGCTAACTCTGCATTTCTAAAAGGTTGTTTTTAATATTTGATAACCTGTAATGCCTGCTGATCTAGCAGGTGACACTAACTGGGAAAGCTTTTTTTAGTTGCTTCCTTAGGTCAGGCCTGTATTTTAATCAGAAAGCTACAAAAATATAAATGAAAGGCATGAGACCTTCCTTGGGGCTCTCTAAAAGTTGTTAGAACCGAAGAGGTCACACCCTGTTCAGAACATGCATGCTTCAGCAACCTAAGAATACAATCATTTCTTTGAAAACATTAAGGTTTATCTGGTCAGTGTGGTGCCTTTGACACAATAATGTTGTTTCACGTCTGTTGTTTCAGTATTCCCGCAGGAGGCCATTTGTCCAAAATGTACTGTCCTCCTAAGAGGAGTGACTGCCTCACAGGTATCGGATGTGCCCATTACAGTAGGATGCAGTAGTCTTTAATAACAATTTAAAAACACTGTAATAGTTCCTGTTCACTTAATTCACTTAAATCTCTTCGCTCTTTCCCCTGTGAGCCTAGCTATTCAGGAGCCCTACAATAAAGATAACTGTATTCTAAACAAGTTTTTGTTCTAAGTGCAGCGTATTACTGATGAACAGTGGGAAGTAATCCTGAGTGGTAGGGAGGTAGCGTGGATGCCTAGGAGATCTCCTGCTGTTATAGTCCCTCATGCATCATACCATATTTTTTTAATCTCTAAGTTTTGTCTTTCAAACTATTTGCTCCCAGACGAAGATTTGTTATGAACTTGTGAAGGTGCTGGCATTTACAGTTCCACATCTCTGGTGGGGAATACAACAGCTTCACCTTTTTGCTCCTCATCTTCTCTTCTTACTTATGTTAAACAATTATTTTTCTCCAAACATCCTTTCTTTTCGATCCCTTGGCCCTTTATGCCGCCCACATTTTGATGGTAGTCTTGTTGACCACTGTCACTACCTGATCCCAGGAGAACTTCACCTGGGACGGCACAGCTGGGTCTGACACATTGTCCAGGAGCATCCTCTCCCGCACTGCTCATCACAAATGTGCTTAAAACAAAGGTGGCAGCTCCAGAAAGAAAACTTGCCTATACCAGTGTGTCACGATGGACAGAATTCTCTGGGCCCTCCATTTCTTTTTCAGTAGAAAAGAGAGAAAAATGACAACTTGTTGTACAGCCGTTGTGATGTTGCAGAGCTGAGCTGAACTTATATATGAGAGAAGTTTTCAGATTCATTTATTTGTCAGGTTTGGGGGAGGAGAGGGATAATCCTGTAAAGGGAGACTTGGCCACCTTTGAGGGGTTTTGCTGCATCGTGCCCTCAGTTCATGCTACTCTTGGCAAATGCTCTTGCATACTAGAATGAGTCATGATTGCAGATCACTGTCTGGGCTTGAGTATTGTGGCATTTCCTGAGTGTCTCCTTGAACGTGGGATGAGTTTGTAGTTTATTCCCATTCAGAGATATCATTTACCACAGCCTGGATGATCTGCTTGTATTTTACTCCTTTATGTCCGTGCAAGCAAAACCTAGAGTGTTTCAGGGAGAGGCCTCATCAATCCTCAGGTGTGAGGCTGGAGGAAGGGTAGCTACATATGCAAGTGGGACATATTTTTTTTAATCAATCACAGTGTAGCAGAAAGGTGGAAATGAAACCAAGAAGATTTCCCTTGTAGTATAACTGCTGTTATACTGGCCAGAGGAGAAAGGACATCTGAGGCAAAGCAAGTAAGATGTCCACAAGTGATCTGAAAAACAGTCTAAAGATTAGGGAAAGAGAGAGTAGTAACTCTAAGCTTTTGTTTTCATTAAAAGGAATGCTCTGTAGGCCTTTCACCTTGCTACAGGGATGAAGCCAGTGAGTAAATATTGTTGCTACAGTTTAAAGAAGGAAACTAGAAAATTCCTCTTTTTTATGAAGACGAATTATTTGCAAAGGAAATTTCTCCCAGAAACTAACTTGTTTTCAGAGGTTATTCCATATTATATGGCAGAGTAAAACACAGAGTTTCTAAAATGTAAGTAGTTTCAGTTTAATAAACAATTCATGCAATCATAGACAGCTCAGGCTGGAGGGGACCTCAAAGGATCATGCCATCCATCTCCTTGCCCTGAGGCGGATCAACTGTACCAATGTCATTCTCAGAAGGTGTTTGTTTAACCTATGTTGAAAAGCCTCTGATATTGAAGACTTCATGGTCAGCCTGTTCCAGGGCTTTGCTATTTTTATCATTAGAAAGTGTCTGCGGCTACCCGTTATTTACTGCCCTGTTCATCATGAACATAGAAATTTGACTTTTCTCCACAGCAGACTTTATATATTTGCAGACTGTTGTGCCACATCCCCTCTTTTCTTCAGACTAAGCAATGGCAGTTCTTTCACTTTGTACTCTCAAGTAATTTCTTTAGACATCCGGCCTTTCTCATTTCTCTTCTTTGGACTATTCACAGAAATAATCACCTTGTTTCAGAGTGGTCCTTTACCTGAGAGTCTGTAAGGAGGGGTGGTGGATAAAGCATTGGCCCTTGCAGTTTCTTTTTAATTCAGAGGGTCTAAATACTGAAACGGAGGATTGGTACAGATTGCTCTGAAGTGTCAAGCAGGCATGAAATTCAGAAAAACAGATTAATTGTGTTTGACTGTATTAGTCTTTTGAAGTGAGTTGCAACATCCAGATAGTCAGTCTAGTCTTAAAACACTGATGCTTATTTTAGAAAATAAATAGATTTTAAAATGCATTTGGTTTGTTTTAAAATCTCTACTTTGAATCTTTTGCTCATCTCTAAATGCTTCTCCACAATTATAAGGTTTAATTTTTATTTCCCTTTTTCCTTTCCTTTCACTAAAATGATAATCTTAGCTTCCACTCAATCATCTGACTCCAGGAGCTTGGGCTGTAAGAAAAGCACCACATGCAATTAATAAAGTTACTGGATGCGGTTACTGGATTTTCTTGGATGGTGACCAGCTTGATTAGTAATGTGGTCTCTACCACTATAAAATTTAAATATATTCTTTTTTTTAATATTACAAATGTATTGAAAAAATAGTTGCTGATAAAAACCCGCTGTGTTCTGCTAGGTGTTCATTTCCTTGCCAATAGCTAAAAGGCAGGGTGGAGTTACTACTCATTGCCAATATTTGGCCAGTTCAGCTTCCCTTTCTGTCCTTTGTGGAAAAGCTTAGGGGGTAACTATAGCTATAGCTTGAGCGAAGATGTTATTCTCCAGCCATGTTTGGAGAGTTGTATTGCTCTCTGTATGAAGGAGTAATTCATGACACAATGCCTTGATCTGATCTGTTTTAAATATTATCTTCTGCTGAATCTCCCTGCATCCCACTGCTGATGTTTCTGCCCTGCCAGTCCCTTCGGCCTTTACTTTTACTGCTGACATTTTATATTATTCTTCTTGTTGTTGCCTGTTCTGGCTGACCTGATCACTTTTGTAGTTTTGTTGTTCTTTTCCCCATCCTGCCCTCCCCCTCACTTCTGTTTTCTGCCCATGATATATTACAGTTTTCAGCACAGCAGGACTGGAAAGGAAGATGGAAGGATTAATCAAGAGAATCTAAATTAAAAACTATAAAATCTAAAAGCCAGACTGGATGGCTTAGGATGTATTACCTTACTTTCCAAGTCACTAGCGTCGGCTGCAAAGCCTCTGCTGAAATGGATGGGTGGTCTAGTCTGGATAATCAGCAGAAAAATTTGTAATTTGTCCGCATTCCCCACAGTCCCATCTGGCAGCTCCTTTCTGGCAGACGTGGTGGGGATGCCAAGATTGAAATGGCACATTAGTATCTTCTCATCCTGTTAAAACGCGTCCTTCCGAGCCGCTCTCGTGCCTGCTGGTAGGCAAGTGCTTTTGACAGAGGGGTTTGCTCTTGTTTTATTGAATGTGCACATGCCCTGCGTGTGTCCCCAAGTAGGTTGTCCATTAAAGTGATACTGGGAGCCTAGGAGAAAAGTTTCCCTGCTCTTTGCCTCTTTGTTCTTATGCTGCCCGTGTTTGTGCTGGGCAGCGGAAAGCATGGCGGCTCAGCATGCGGGAAAGGGGAAAGGCGGGATGCATGGAATGAAACCCACCAGGGCTGTGGGTGTCCCCCTGCTTTAGAGGAGGGAGTGGAGGCCATCAAAGTGAGGGCTGCCACCGCCTGTGCTCATCACCACCTTTGCCTCGCCAGCTGTGTGATGGCTGCAGCTGCGCATGGGAGAGCATTTTAAGAAGCTGCTGAGTTACACAGGGACTGCAATACGGAGCGGGAGCCAGTACAAACGCCCGAGGCAGACCACATTTGGACAAGACTGCTTGCAGGGTACGGGTTTTTTGAGTGTTTTGGTTTTTTTACAAAATACTTTCATTATTTTGCTTTGAAAGCAGTAGTCTTAAAATGGCATCATGTCTTTGGTATGGAGGTTCTTGTACTAGTGCAAAGGTGTTTCCACTGCTACAGGTACTCACAGCAAAAAGGAGAAATAAATTACCATGTTGTGAAATATTTTATATCAGTGTAATTACATCTGTGCTACCACTTTGATTTTACAGGTATAACATCACTCCCCCCCCAGCTGAAGTGGTCAAACCATTATGGAAAGTTGGTGTAGGACAAGTCTTAGAGGAACTAAACCCCAGAGGGACTGGCTTAGCTTGAACCACCAAATTATTCAAACTAACCCAGCTGATTTTTGCCTGAAGTAATTCAGGGAGCTGCTTACTGTTCAGGATGGAGTAGAGAAGAGGAAGAAGAGTGTCTGGTAATTGTAGCAGGTTGACAGCTGGCTGAAAGCAATGGGAAAGGGCCTCTCCCATAAGCAGGTTGTACGCATCCACGGGAAGATGGCTGTTCAAGGACTGAGTCATGTCAACAATCACTTAGGTGTGTACCAAGCATGTATACTTTCCTTTTCTGAAGGGAACTGTTGCAGGATTTGTTGGTGGTATATTGCACTCTCTTGAGCAGAGGGGAAGATGTCCCCCTACATTGTGGCCCACTGTACCTGTCTTCCAATGCATTATGCTATGACTGCAATGTATAAATTGATGAATAAAACCATGCATCAGTTTCTGCTAGCACTTAGGATCTTAACACAGTGACCAGTGAATTGTAAACGCAAGTTCTAAGCTCAGTACACTAGATTTGGATTTTTGTAATGAGTAATGTTAGAAGGGATGAGATGCAGCTGAGGAGCATGCTTGAAATTTACATTTGCTTTTAGCTCACCCAAAATAAATATAAATAAATCCACTAGCTCTTCACCCTTTTGTACTCCTTTGTGCACAGTGGCTAATATTCCTGCTCTGTTTTTATTGTTGTGTTGCTGTTACAGGGTTAACATCAGTATCGGTTCACTGATGGGCCATTTCAGGAGCTTTAGTAACTCCGTGCTCAGAAACAGAGGGATTGTCACTGCAATGTTGCAGTTAACCAGATTATCAGTCTGCTCCTAAACTGAGCTAGTTGTGGAATAACCTTTGTTGGAACAGGTCCTACTTCTTATAAAAGCTTTGGCAAACATTTGACTGGGATTTTTTTCTCTGTAGTTATTAGTATGTTGGCTTAGCTCCGTGAAGCTGAGTTGGTGCAGCGTGTTCAGTCTCAGCAGCCGGTGTGGCATGTCCAGCTGCAGAGCCTCTTTCCTCTCTCCCCCTTGTATGAGGTTGTATGTGCATATTGAGGAGATGAGCCCCAGCCCGTCGTTTCCTCCTACGTGAGCTGTGGGGATTCCTCAGCTTATTGCTAGACAGTTCATGAGCATGGAGGAAGCATTTAACTGTTAGGGCAAAAATTGCTTCTTAAAACATCGATTCTCCTGCCTTTTTTTTTTTTTTTTTTCCGGGGGGAGGGGGCTGCATTTGGACTGTGCTGATGTTTGTGAACATCCTTTCTCTGGTGAAAGCTTTGTTATCCTAACCGGCAAGATGTCCTTCTTCTCCAGACAGCTTGCCTTCTTGACATGGCCAATGAGGGGCATATGAATAAAGAACAAAATAACTGAAGAAACAGATTAAAGCAACAAAGAAATTGTTCTTTGCTTCTAGATTGTACAGAGGTGTGTGACCTAGGACTTCTTTTGTACAAAGGGGTGAAGACCTTCTGAGAGAATGCTGGCATTGCCTTATATGTCTTTTTCTAAAAGCTGACTCTTCTCAATCTGCACATTCACCTTTCATGTTATTATGGGCTCCTAGAGTAAGGCATTACTGTTAATGTTTGACTTAGATATGTGGGAATGAATATTTATTTCAGAAAGCAAATCAAAGAAGCCCACTCATGTCTATCCATCCTCCCTCAGCTGTGAAGCAAGTCGGCAGGATCCTGAAAGGAAAACAGTTCTTTGAATCTTAAAACCTGCTCCATGTGACCTTTGAAAGGAAATAGCTAAGAAACGCAAAGCTTTTTAAAAGCAGCAGTTTGTTACTTTTCTAATGAAACTCTTTTGGATCCTGACATGGTTTGGGAAAGTTAATGTTTGGTAGGCTGAATTGCTGAGTGTTTAACTGCTTCACCTTCTCACTTGGATAGAGGAGGAGGACCACACCCCCTGCCGTCTGCAGAGCCTGCTGGGACTATACTGTAATACAGCCAAGTCTTTAGCCATATCGGTATCAATAGCTGTCTGCCTGCCACAACCCCAGTTTTGCAGCCAGCAAAACAGCCTGAAAAGGCTGGCCAAATACCGCAGCAGGCAGCTTCACCCGAGCACCCTGATGCTATGACCGGAGTACTAGGAGGACGCAAGCCTAGTTCATCCAAATCTTGCTGCTGTGCACATGTGACAGGGCAGCGACTGCGATGCAGCTGCAGCCCGAGGACGGCGCAGGGCCGGCTCAGCACCCGTCGGGGCAGCTCCAGGGGGAACAGCAGCAACGCCAGAAGCTGTAAAACAAGTACTAACCTGCTGGAGGAAATGTGGCAGCCTGTTTCTTGAGGTCGTTGCAATACGTTCAGCTCTAAAACTGAAGTGGCCGTGTTTCCCATGGACTGCTGTAGCCTTTACGATTTTTAAGCACTTTGTACGCGTGCAGAACTCATAGCCATGTTTGTTCTCTGTCGGCTGCAAGCGCGGTCAGAGGGCAGGCATACAGGTGTGCAAATACAGGGGTGGACACGCACAACCTCCACATACTGCTCAGTGTGTGTGTGCTCTTTCTGGCCCTGTTTTTCCTCTCTGACTTTGCTGTGCACAGGAGATGCATTACTCTTAGTTGGTCTGTGAAGGCTCAGTTAGCTTTGCCATTGATCCCTGCATGGGAGCAAAACTGATTGGCTTCGTTGGTGCTTGTGTGTACTTAGGAATATGAGCTAGCCTGGGAGCTAATCTGTACGTTTTGCACAAAGATAATTCAGTTTAATGAAACGCCATTTCAAAACTGCTGGTGGGACGCTGTTTAGGGGCCGTGTCTTGCCTGAGCCAAGACAATTGCAGTGCTTGCTGGGTCGAGGGCTTGGATTGAGACCATTGCCAGGCGGAAGCTTCATCCAGCTCCCATTGGACATACAGAAAATCAGATCTGCTGTGGTCAGTGGGGTTTCTTCATAAAAATATTACACTGCGGTGGCAGGGATATTTTTTGGTCTGGGGGGTTTATTTTCTTTTTTTTTCCCCAAGGCTAAAGTGTCAGTTGCTATCATTTTGGTCTGTGTTTCTGAATATCCTTTTAGTGTTCCCAGTTAGCCAGTGTCACTGAACCAGGACTGTTACAGTCTTGCTCCATTAGCTATTACTGTTTGCTGAGGAGTTAATGTAAATGAGGGCAATCAAGAGGAGAAAAGCAAGGGGAATTTGACTGGTCCTCCTGTTACAGCTCTGCCCGGCACTACATATTTTATTGTGAGTCTGGCACTAAGGGAGATTGATAATATAAGATGAAAGGTCTGTGTGATCTCATGGCTGGTAATAATGACTGAGGGACCACTTATTTCCTCCCCCCCATGCTCGCAGTCTCAATCCCATTGTGAATGTTCTTTACTTCAGAGCATTGTTTAAAGCCCACAGGTCTGGGCTTCTTTACAAGGCTTTTTTGTGGTGCAATTTGGGCTGATTGAAACCACATTTTTATATGTGTCAGAACCAGTTCAGCAGTTAAAAAGAAATGATAGTATCGATTGGATCGTATTTCCTAAGTGGATGTCACCAGCTAATTCTTTTGTTATACCATTTAGCTACACAGGATTAAGCAAGTGTTTACTATTAAGCAGTTACATATGGGTCCTATTAATTCACACATTCTGGCACTGCTTTTGACTAATATCTTGTCAAATAGGTTAGGATTTCAAAATGTTTCTAAGTCACCGAACTGCAGGGACCCTTCATTTCCACAGCAAAAGCTAGTCCACTTAGTGGGCCACAGGTTAGAGTACTGTTGACATCTGAGGGACTTCTGTTTCTTAAAAAAATGGTTTGCAGAACAAAGTACCTTTTTTTCCCTCATTAGGTTTCCTGCAGTGCAAGAAAATGAATATATATGGCGTGCAAAAAGAGCTAAGGATGAAGAAGATAACTTTTACATCTCCTGTTGTCTTCCAGCACACATCTGCTGAGTGAAGTGCTCACCTTTTTCCCCAAACTTTTTTCACTCCTTTTGGATCAGGCTCCTTGTCTTTTTGTCATTCTAAATGAACATCATTTCACATTTGATGGGTATTGGGTTGATCTCTGCTGTCATGGCCTATGATGAGCCTTTGTTTTCATTGCTCTCCTCCCTCCCAACAGTTCTGGGACCTATTTAAAAGTCTCCTGTCCTTTTTGGAGCCAGGATTATAGGGTGGGGAGAAAAAGAGGAGAGGCTGTCAGGCTTCAGAGCAGGGGAAATAGTGCAGTTTGAGGGACACCCGCCCTGTTTTCTCAGCCCTTGCCTCCTGCTGGGCTGTTTTCACGTGAGTCCTCCAGAGGCCTGGAGCAATTTCTGGTAGGAGGACAACACTCCTTTAGAGAGGTAAGAGCTTGTTCAGGGTGAGGAGCAGCCAGAGTGTGTCTGCCCCACAGGCCTGGAACCTGGCACCTGTGCGAGGTCAGCGAGGACCGTGAGCTCTGCCTCTGTGGGGGATACTGTTGCCAAAAAGCCTGTGGCAGCCAAAGGAGGATCTTGCAGCCTCTTGGTAGGGGAGGGGAGGAGACATCCTGAGTGGATTAGGGGAATGAAATGACACTGGCTCGGGACAAAATGCAGCAACTGAAGGACTAAACAGAAAGGCACAGGTCACTGCCCATTTTCTCAAAAGAGTCTCAGCTGCAAAAAAATTAGGAACCACTGACCTAAAACATGACATGATTTTCTTGAGCCCTTCCACAGGAGCATCCATAAAGTACTATTTTGTCTGTTGGTAATTGTGAATGTGTTTGACCTGTAAAATTAAAAAAAAAACCCCACAACCCCAAATATAGTTCCCCTCTAACTGCTCCATCTGCCGGACACCGCTAATGTCTCCAGGGAGGAGCGCTGTCGTCTTTGATGTCTGTAAAGCAAGTAGTACGTGGCAGGTATGGCCCTAAAAACTGCAGTGAGAGTATGCTCCTTGTGCTCTGCCTTCTTCTGATTTATTCTGGGGTTTGTTCTTTTTTGAGACATTTGTGAGCTGAGGAATGAGCGTGCCTTGCGGAGCCAGGACAGAGTTCATTTTCTCCTCTTGGCTGGTTCTTTAAAGCAGAGTTCACAATGGCAGAACCACATTTCTTTTCCCTCCTGCCCAGCTCTTCTTCAGAAGGGAGCTTTTCTTTTCCCTCTCTTTATGTATTTTTGCTGAACATGCCGTGTTGCAACAGAACAAGCCAATGAAAGTCAAAACTTCCTCTTTTCCAGTCTGTAAACATTTCCTGGAACAACACGTTCAGCTTTGAAATCCTTTCCAAAGAGTATCTTAAGACCTCCCTCCCTCTTTCTATGAGTCACTTGATCAGAGCAGCATTCCCTTTTCTTCTGTTCAAGCCACTTCCAGGCTACCTTGTTAAAGCAATAAGGCCTTAGTGTAAGGGAAACCACTGCCAGGTTAGCCATTCCCTCGAGACATGCAGCTGGTTACCGGCTGCTGGAGCTTCTTGGGAGTCTTTGGGCTCCAAGGTTACAGACTCTTGGAGCAGGAAGTTTTTCTTGGACATTGTGTGTTAGAAGGATAAAGTTCATGGGCACAATACAGTAGGCTGCGCTTTTTTTAATTGCGTACTCCTAAAACAAATAAGTTAGCTGTTTTCTTCTTCTGCCCTCCCAGTAATCCATTACATATTAGACCTTAATTCATTGTGTAGCAGAAGTGAAAACTGAAGGGGAATTTAAATAATACGAAGGAAATAAGCTGTCTTTTAATCTATCTGCTCTTACTTGCAAGGAGTTCACAGAGGTTAACACTGTGGTGGAGTCATGCCGATGACAAGGACCACGGGTGAATGAAGTGAGCTGGGAGGGTGCTGCAGGTGTTTGCACCAGGTCCATGTTATGGGGACCTACCAAGGGCTGCAACTGGAGGATGTGTATGGGAGGTGCTCCAAGGGCGGCCTGACCATGAGCTCCATGGCCGTTGGAGACGTTAGGCTGCTGCTCCCAGATGGTTGTACTTTCTCTTCGCTTATCAGGGCCGGCAGAGAGGTTCAAGTTTTCCAAGCTTTTCCGGAGTCCCAAGCTACCACAGTACACAGGGACAGAGCTAACCTGGAGCTCTGCCGAGGCAGGAGAAAAACCTCAGCCTGTGGCCCTGGTGCGTTTAGGTTAGAGTACGACCAGAAGCAACCTTCTGCTGTCATTAGAGATAGACACTGACTCTCTGGCTGTAATCAAGGCTGATGTTTACTGTAAGAGAAATTAGATTGAGTTTACCTTTCCAGATTTAAGGAGGTGTTGGGTGGAAAAAGAGTTAAAGCACTTCTGAAGTGTTACTCTTACACTTCCACCTTTAGGAGAAGAGATGTGCGCATCAGTTAACAGCAGCTTTGTTAAGTTGCCCATGTCCATGTGTAGTGTTTTATCCTTGAAGTATCGCTTTCCATATTCATTCTTACTTGACTCCAGGAGAAAGGATGCTCCCTTTTTTTCTCTCCCTCTTCCTTCTCCTCATGGTCACTTCAACCTGACAGACTGTGCTGCAGAGACTGGTGCTGGCAGGACGTGCCTCCATGGGGGCTGTGCATTTCTGGAATTTATTTCCCTGGTTTGGTCTGAGCCCAGATCTGTGGGTGCAGTGCAGGAGATACCCATTCGAGAGAGCTGTGGCTGTGCTTCCCAGACCAATTAAGGGAGAGAAAGTATCTCTCCTATTTTTTTTTTCAAGGTGGTTGGCTGGAAGATTTTCTTTCTAATGATGATTTGAAGGCTCATGGGGTTTGGTTGTATGATTAATTATGCGTTAAGATGCCTAGAGCCTCCAAGAAGCGTACAATTATTATTTATTAAAGTCAGAATACCAGTAAATATAATGAAGTGGAGCTTTAAATAAGCATGGAAGAAAAAGTGGAGGACGTCTTCTGCTGAACACAAGCAGTTTTGCATCAGGCTGAGACTGTGTGGAAGAGTGTAACTTGGAAGGCAGCTTACCCACCGATCACCCAAGTGACTCAAGTCACTGAAGATCAAGACACAGTGAGATGGAGAGACAGAGACAGAAGAGGTCTTCCTGTGGCTGATGCAGAGCAGCAGCCTGACTTCAGGAGCCCCAGTTCTCCCTAGGCAAATGCTAGTCTTTGTGAATATCCCTCCCTTCCGTTGGTTCTGCTCCAGTATAACCAAACACCTCCGACACCCAACAACCTGCACAGCACCTTGGTGCTCCCAGACACGTTCCAAAGGTCAGCAGGTGGAAAAGCACAATCAAAAGGAAGGTGCTTTGTGTTATTCTGGGGAGCTTTACTATGAACTTCAGCCTTAAAGGTTAAAAAAGTCCCCCAACAACTCGTCTCCTATTTTCAGTCTCTTTTTCTTTCCATCTGTAATAACTGAAATCACTCCCTCATTTTCACAGAAATAACTTAAGGGGTGTGACTGAATAGCAGCTTTGAGAAAGTAATAACACTTTGTTCTGCTTGAGGATCCATCTGATATGGACTTTGCCCTCTACAAGTGTGGCTGGAGTCTGTTCCAAGAGCTATAGAGTCTGAGAAGGCTTGAATGTAAAAACAAATACTTCAGCACAGGAGAGGCAGCCTGGTTGTTGTAAATGACTTTGCCTGCCAAAAAGCTGGTAATAGCATGTTGGCCAGGCATCTTTGCTTTCCTAATTGGAACCACAGGCTTTTGGTTACAAACCTTAAGAATAACAGTACCTCCTCTAATTAAAGCCCCTCTTCTAACTTCCACAGTGTGATTTCTTGCTGGAGTGCTGTCCAGTGAGGCTGCCTGTGTTTGTCTCCCCTTTTGTCCCCAGGCCCTCTTCTTTTATACTTCAGACCATTGCACCCTCTCATGGGCTCAGTTACTTCCAGTACCCAAGTTCTGCGTGGACTGACATTTAGCAAGACTCTGAAATTGATGTGAGAGGTTTGTGTGACTTTGTGGAAAGATGTAATTCACTGAAAAGAGAAATGAGTAAGTAACTAGGCTAAGGTTGCTGCTGTGTGGCATTTGATAGCATATTGAGTTCATATGGTGCCTTTTTTTTGTTTTGTTTTGTTTTTTTAATTTTCAAATGCCGATAGCGTCATTGTAATCAGGGATACACCAATATTGTGATGTTTTAGCACTTTTGACCAGGTAAAGGAGGTGTGACATAAGCACCAAGTATTGGTGCTAGATCTCTAGACAGAAATGGCTTAAAAAGGCTTTGAAGTTGGCATTGGATTTCAGACTCAAAAGATTGCTGAGAAATGTGTGGAGTAGCCCAGACTTTGCAGATAGCCTGCCCCAGGATGCAGTGGACTCAGGAAAAGTCCTTTATTATTTTATGTTCAGACATGTTGGTTGGGCATATTCTGATAACAGCGTTTTTTCCATCAGACAATGCCAACTTGAAATCAGAGTCTGTGAAACTGAGTTGGTTACGATGTGATTTTGACAGACACCAGGCAGCTTCCCGAGAAAACTTTCCCTGCAGTGCAAGATCTGAAACCCGCCTCGTTCCCTGCTAGCTCTCCACCTCACCAGCAGGCACATGGGAGCCAGGACCACGGAAGTCTTAGGTCCGTGTTCTTGGTAGCCTGGTCTTGCAGACACCTGAGCTGCGGCTGCAATGAGACCCAGGTGGTTGGATGCTCTGAAACCAGCCTAATTCCTCTGAAGCTCTACACATCCCACCTCCTTGAGTGCTCCCACTCCCATCTTCCATGGCTCAGAGACCCACAGGAAGATTTTTCAAGAAATACTGACATGAAATATGGGTATTTCATGCCTATGCCAGGCACTGACTATGCAGACCCACTCTTGTGGCTGGGTGTGGCAAGTTATTTATCTTGGACATACAAATCTCCATCAATATGTTTGCAGTAGATTCAACAGATAGCTCTTCAAATAGATTAAAATCAATGGTCCCTTCTTCACCTGTGGGCAGTGTGGTACCAGTGTGTGCCACACTTGCTCTCTTTCTTTGCAAGTGCTGTGGAAAAATTTCAGTAGTATTTCCACATAGCGGCACCAGCCTCTAGTCCCCAGATATCTTCAATTGCAGCATGTATGGGATTAATTCCATCTATGATAGCAATGGTTAGCACATGCCTCCCCACACATACCCAACCCACAAAAAGCTGGCATGGTAGCTAATACAGAGATTTATGCCTTCCACTGGCTTGGCTTTTAGCTTTCCCAATTCGTTTTCCCAGGCTGTTTCATGTCAAAGGCTCCACTTCTTCAAGGCGGTAAATTTTAAGTGAGCAAAATGGGAAGAGGAGTAAAAAATTCAGATTGCGAGGGCCTTTCTCTTTTCACAGTGCTCTTTGGAAATATGCAGTACCCAGGGTTTAGGATGTGGAAGCCCCGTTGCGCTGCTTAGTCGAGCCAACACAGTTAACTACTTGTAAATTCAGTTTCTCAATGAATAGGAGTCCATCAGCTAGATTTGTGTCCAAGTTGTCCGTCTGTACTAACTTAAGTCGATCTCTGTTTCTCTGCCTTCATTTCTTTAATCATGTGTGTTTATCAGCAGAGCCAAAAGTGGAATGTCTCTGCCTCAGCTAAACTGAGGGGAAGGAATAAAACCTCTTTTTGTTTCTCCTGAGGCTTCCTTTCCCCATGGGAGTCTCTAAATGGTACCAATCAACAGCTTTGAAATGCTGGCAACAGCAGCTGGGAGAGATGGCATGCCAATGTGGGACTTGACACACCACCACCTTTTCTGCCGTCAGAGCTAAAAATCTCATTTTTTAACACTTTGGAAGAAATAACATGTTTAAATAGCCATTAATTTGTATCTGACACCTTCTCTCAGTGCTTCTGACAGCCTGCGTATTTCTTTTGCAGTGTGTCATGCTGCTTCTGTTTAGAAGCTAATAATACAATTTTCGTAGTTATTACACAGGCTGTTTGGCTCTGAGGTTTCCTAAGAGTCTAAGCAGTGCCAGAATTTCTTACTAGAAGCTTTGGCAAGCTTTAAGTGAACGACATTCGTTGGTCACTGTGCTGAGGGTTGGGATAGGGAAGTGGGCAAGATACCTACAGACGCTTCAGTTAAATATTGAAATCTGAACAACTCAAGGTTTAGCTAGAACGAAGCCCTCTCACTCTCCTGCAAATATTTGCAGGCCCAGTTAATAGTGCACAGCATGTCATCTGATGCAGTTTGAATCCAAAAGGAGCTTTCACATTATGATAAGTTATGAGTCTTTTTCTACTGGTAACAGCTCCCCTTGCCAAAGGTATGGGAAGGAGGGATATTTGGAGAGTGATTGGGCACCGTTATTTTTTTATGATGTCTCGTCTGACTGATACAGGAGTTCTACTTAAATTTGAGAAGTCTCAAGCACAGTAAAAAACCCAGTGCAGATGCCAGGACAGAAAATACATTCTGGTAAAGTTTACATCCCTGTCTGATGTAGGCTGGTGCCCGTCGAGTTTGGGAGAGCTTGAATGCCAGCCTCGCTCATGGTCTGGCTTAGAGACTTTAACCTTCCTCCCCCTTCAGCTGCTACTAGACACCAAAAAAATGAGTAAGGTTGCAGAGGCACTCAAAACTCAAAAGTTAGGAAATACCCTTGTGTCTCTGCATTATAGCAAGCTTTAATTACCAGAATAGTAGTAATTACAGCATGGAAAATTTCAGCCTGCGCACTTGAAAGTTTGAACAGAAAGCCTTAATAAGCGACTGAAAAGCTACACTGGGAAGGGTTGCTTTCTACCTCTAATGACATGCTATCGGATCCCATATGCTGTATCAGGACTTAACATATCTTTGGCTCCCTCTCCACACACTAATTAACATAAATGTTCCCACTTCTGCTTGCTTTGTAGCCTGTTAGTTTTGGGGGCAGTTGTGCAGCTTGGGCTGTGGCAGTGTGTTCCCATGAAAGAGAAAGAATGATTTTTTTTTTATATAATTTTTTTATATGTCTGAGACTGTGGACTTCAGCAAAGGGAGGTTGCTCCTGATGAAGCAGTAACTGGTTCCTCACATTGTCTGGCAGGTGACGGCTACTTCACTACAGAATACGTATGCAAGTTTAAGTCCTACTCTTGCTGAAGTTGTGATGAAGACTGACCCAGCTTTCATTACAGACCCCCCCTAAAAACCAGTCTAATAGTCCAAACCTGACTGCAAATCCAAATTACATCTGCAAAGGAGGTGAGGCAGCAGCTGGGAGACTTATCCGTGGATTTTTACAAATAGATATGTCTGATGTTTGCAGTATAAAGAATGCTGCCGAGGATGTGCCGTAGGGTACAAAAAATCCACTTGTCCTTGAGGCTGCCTAAGGAGCTGTCGGCAATAATTGCCCGCTGCTTTCGCGGATTTTGAAACTTGCAGTCTCAAAACTTTCCAACCCTTGCGGGGCCTGCAGAAAATGGAGCGAACGTGAGCTGGTCCCGCGCTGCGGCAGAGCGGCTGCTGACGAGTGCCTTGGCAGTTTTCACTGCTGCTATTTCAGATTCTGTGGGTGGCAGGGAAACAAGCAGGAATTAGGTCAATTTAGCTCTGCTGCTGCTTGGGAAAGCGTAGAGCAGCTGCTGAGACGACCACAGGAGCTATTCCCTCTAGAAGAGCAGACAAAAATTGAAGCTGGGGGATGGGTTAGGACAGGGAGCAGCGATGTGAGGAGAAGGGGGATCAGCTGCCGGAGTAGCTTAGTCTGGGAGCGGGCATTGCCTCAGGTGGATGGGGCATACGTTGGCTGCACATGCATGTAAATAGATCTGGGATTGTAGTACCAGCATCATCTTGCATCCTGGGAAGGGAAAAGGAGGGAGATATGGTTAGTTTCTCCCCTGCAACTGCCCTGAAAAGGTTTCCTCTTCCTTTATCCTCTTCTATTCGTATCTGCAGTGGTGAGGCAGGGCTAAAATCTGTATTTACAGAGAACCATAGATATTATATTGTCTGTATCTTTGGTAACGAAGTTGGATTTCTAGCTAGAGCATATGCAAAGCTACCAGAAGGGTATGCTCTCTGCAGGGGATTACAGGGATGTTGTGTGCCCATGTGAGGGGTGCCTCTATGGGAAGGAGCAGGTACCCTGAGCAAAACACTGCTGTGTGGAGGCATCACAGGCTGCAGTTGCTTTCTGCTTAGGGTGACTTGCTATTTTCTTTTCCCCCCTTCATCCATCCAGATGAGTTCCTTGGTCCAGGTCCTGGCATGCCTGCAGAACCAGCTGTGTCAGCAGGACTGGAAGGGCACTGCAGCGGATGGGAACGGGCAGCGGGCACAGAGGAGAGAACATGGCAGCACAGGGAGCCTGTGGGGCTGCCCGGCTCTGTTCTGAAATCACAACCTAAGAGGGAGAGATTGCCTAGAATAAATGGAAGATTTCTCTCGCTTGCCGCCTTTAGAGACAGCATCTGAAAAAAAGATCTCGTCTGGAGCCTTGCAAAAGAGAAACCCCTTACTTTGATTTGCTGTCTCCCTGGTAGCTGGCAAGGCTACAGTCAAGCATCCACCATATGCACAGCCCCAAAGGTAGACTCCAGTGGCTTTGCTAATAGCAGTAGCACAGAAGAAAGGAAGAGAACTTGCTTTTTTCTCTTTTATAATCCACTGACTTTCAGACACAGTAAATGGGTAAAACAAAACACTCACAGAAAGTCTGGGTTTACTGAAGGTGAAAATCTGCCACCAAGAATGGTGATGTTGTTTTAATTATGCCAGGGCTTGAATGAGGGCTGCAGGCAGGCTTTCTGCTCCACGCTCCGGGGCTCGGTGGGTGCCGGCTTTATTCTCTTTGTACGTCTTGCCCAGTCCCACCAGCTGCCAGGCTGCAATAAAGTTATGTCTGAGTCACTGGTTCCCAAAAGGATGACAAGTAGGTTGTGTGTAGCTGAATAGGACGATGCTGGTCCTCCACTGATCCTGCCAGCTCGGGTCTGGACTTGGGCCATAACTGCACGATAAATCCAAACAAATGCTGTTGGCTGTTTAAGCGAGCTGGTTGGCTCGGGGGAGGAGGGGAGAACGAGGCACACAGCCGAAAAGTGGGCCGGGATGCCAACAGGAAAGCTACTGGCCCCTTTTCGGCTTTCAGCAAACAGAATGGGTCGCTGGAAAGGCACAATGGACCTTGTTTGCAGCCGGGCTGCATGGGAGCCGGGGGATGCCTGTGTCGGAGGCCATGCCAGGCAGGCTAGTAGCTGCTGACGTAGGGCACCGGTCTCTGTGTGTTTTGGTCCTATCAGAACAATCTTGTTTAGTGGCACTGTGAATCACCAAGTTTGTTGGGCAAATATGGAGAAGAAGGGTGCTCTTGAGTTTTTGATTGGTTTCTTTTTTGGTTTTGTTCTTCTAGTTTGCTTAGACCAATAAAACAAACCTGGTGTTCTGGAGGAAAATCTAGCGTATATGTAGCCACTGGGGCAGATACAAGCATTCGTGGAGGTGAGTGTGGCCTCGGGTCTGCTCCCCCCTACGGGAGCACTCTCCAGGCTGGATTAGTTCTTGCAGGGGAAGGCAGCCTGCATCTGCAGCTGTTCTCCACAGCTCACTGGTGGTGAGCCCAGGAAACCTCTGCTCAGGTGCACGGCAGTTCCTGGTGACTCTGTATCCCATACACAGCAAGGGGATGCCTGCGGTCTTGTTGCATATCTTGGCATCTCACAGCTGGGTGGCTGTCACTGTTGCGATGGCTTTTGACTGTCTCCTTAGCAGATGATGCACCTTACCCCGAGAAAAGTTCTGTGGTCCGCTCTTTTGGATGAACAGGATAATGCCCAAGTTGCAGATTGCTTAATTTTCTGCCTTTGTGGCTCACATTCCACACAGGAGAGACGCTCAGGGCTTAAGCGTAGAAATCTTCCCTGTTTATTTGCTGATACCACTTAGGCTATGTGTGCACCAAAGTAAAATAAGGGAAGAATCTCCTGACCTGATACTGTATCTTTTTCTGGTGGGCTAGATTTGGTGGGACAGTACAAACACAAGTGACGTCTCCAGCTGTGACATTGCTGCTTTCTTACAGGTTGCTTTTACATTAGAATTACATTCAAATGTAATGCAATGATTTGTGGCAAATATTTGCAGAATATTATTTGATAGTCAAGTTAGTCAAAGTCTGGAATAACTGATTAATATCTGATGGAATATTTAATTAAAAAAACAATGCCAGAATTTGCATAAAATATTTGCTACAAATATGTTACAAGCTGATTCCTAGCTTACAGCTCTACTTTTAATTTGGCAAAGAAAAGTTATTTGGTTCTGCAGAGAAAAGCTATAGAGTTCTTTCCTGGCTGATTATTTGTAGTGGTTGGCCTAGGTTATGGGAACTAGTTCATTTGTTGAGTGTGATAAAGAAGGTGAAAGATAAAGGTCATCCTATCATTGGGATTAGTTGGGTGAATTAAAGGACATGTGGAAACACAGCTAATTAGGATAAGGGCCCAAAAATGGTACCTTCTACTAATACCCTTCAGCACTCTGATGCCTTGAAATACAACTCCTGCACAAAGATGCCATGTCCAACAAGCCACAGGGCTGAGCACCAAAGATCAAAAGGATACACAAGTGTGTGTTTTGGGATATTTGACTTTCAGCTAATTTCAGAATTCTGCACTGCAAGAAACATCTTCATGTCCCCTGAAAGCTTTTCCGCATGATTTTTCCTGAAAGCAGTGTCCTTCCCCTGCTGCCTGCAGTTATTAACTCCCGTCAAGTGCAGCTGGCTGTGCAGGAAGAGTAAAGGTACTGCTGCAATAGGTGTCAAGGTTAATTTATATACTGCAAAAGTGGAACGTCTTTTAAATAGTGACTGACAAGCTTACCAGCTCGAATGAACTGGTTTGCTCCAGCAATGCCACCCGGCAGAGGCAGCTCATTCAGAGAGAACCAGGGTTTTTGCAGAGACAAAATGAATAGGGGTGGTAGAGGTGAGAGGACAGCTGAGTAACTGGAGAAATGGGGGCCAGGCAGCTGGTCCTAACGGAGGGGGCGAAGCCTGTCCTAGCCCCTTGCCCCTGCCATCCTCACCCGATGCACCTGTGCCTGCTCTGTCACTTCGGCGTTGCTGTGGTGGTGAGGAGCTGGATGCTGACTGACAGAAGCACTCTTGGCACGCCGTGTGAAAAATCTCCGGAAGCGCCAAGAGAAACATGAGTGGTGTAGCACCTTCACATTTGTAATTTGTCTGCATTTGAGTGGTGTATCCAGGGGAGGAACAGGGTGTGTTGGTTTGGGGCTTGGACCGGCTTTGCCTGGGAAAGAATGCTGCTTACGCAGGCTCTATGTATATGTGGTGTGTATAGACACACACACTGTGTGGAGCAGAGGGAGACATCGCCATGTATCTGGCCATGTCAGTGTGTAAGTGTATTTATTTTTAATTAAAAAACAAAACAAAATGAGGTTTGCTTCAGTGTTCTGGCTGCCATCAGACTCTCTTAATTTACCATGAGATAACAGCAATGGAGAGGTGTTAAAGCCATATGGAAGCACTGGGAAAACAGATGAGGGCAGTCTGGAAAACGCCAGTTGCTTCTCAGGTGTCAAGTAATGCCTAAGTAAGGAGAAAATACAAGGGACTCCCATGCACAAAGAAATGTAAGCGGTAAAAGCAGGTTTGGAAGCAGATTTGGTGTAGAGGAGTGGAGCTGGTAATAATCTTGCAGTAACTTGCTGCTACTCTAGTTAGTAGTGTGTTAGTCAGCGCTTTGTGGTAAGAGGGTTATGCCAGGAGAGCTTGGTTAGAGTCTGGTTTGAAACAGACCCTTAGCAAAATAAGCAGCAGTAAAAGTAAATAATCTCAGAATCTTAAATTCAGAGAAAACTGTAGGTTGGAAGGGACCTCTGGAGGTCACCTGGTCAAGCCTCTCAGAGGCTGACAGCAGAGCTGATTTCAAGGTACTCAGCTTGACAATTCAAAATATTAACATGAAAAGCAGTGCTGGAAATTATTTCCAGCACATGCCATTTGAAGAAGGTACGACACAACCAAAATGCAGCGGCTACGTAGCAATGTTACGATCTAAAGTAAATCAGTGTCCTGCCAGTCATATTTTTTTCTGCATGGGTTATCCACATGAAGGGCTCATATTTGGCTTATACTTCCCACTGAACTGAATCTTGCCCTTTCAAAAATTCCTTGTGCAAACTCTTAGAAGCACTGTTGTTGCTCGTGTGGTGGGAACTCAAGTCCTACAGGAGCTTCTCTTCCCAGGAAGCTGTCTGGGAGACAGCCCGGCACTTCCCAACTGCTGAGCCGGGCCCATTCCAGGTATGTGCTGGTGCAGCTCCGTCGACTTCTGTCGAACTGCTGTGGCATAAAATGAGGATGAATCAGGCTTGCAGTCTTTCTTTTGAACTATGAATGTCAGTGCTAGCCTTGAGAAATACAATTTTCAAGCTGATGTGGTTTGACACTGAATTCTACAGCAGAGACACTGGACAGCCTGATGACTGAGTTAGCTCCCGAGGGAAAGCAATGAATGATGGGCAGGCGCTTTTTTCATACACGGAGGCATTCGCCATTCAGGCTCAGTAACATCCAAACCCAATTGATCTTCATAAAGAGTTGCAGCGTGGGCCCTGAGCCACAGAAATCCCATCCCCTGCTCTCTGCATTACTCATCTTCTTCAGGGCCTTTTGCTCTCAGATTTGCTGCTGCCGTTTCTGGAAAGCATCCTATTGTAGAGCCTGCGGAGAGCACGCACCTTCCATCATGCAGTGAAAAAGGCCAGTCACAGATTCTTGTTGTCAAGTCCACAAGCAAAACAGACTGAAAACAGAGAAGAATTATACCTTTGCTAAATCCTTCTAGTGTGTTAAGGATTTATTTTTTATGAACTAAAATGGGCACGGCACTCTCAGAAGGAAAAGTGATACTCTAATGTGACAAATAACTTGGCTGTCCTCACTGAAAGGTCTGGGGTTATAGGCCTTCAGGCACCACATGGTAAGGCTGTTCTTATCCATCTTGGCCTTAAGGAGGAGGTTGGGGCCATCTAAAATGTTACCCGTTGTTACCTTGTGCACTGCAAACAAGTGCTGCCAGCTGTAAAGAGGGCAGTGGAGACCCTCCGGTCACCATCTCAGGCTTCACTTCAGAAAACTGGTGGCAGGAGAGGGCATTTTCATGTCTCTTGTTTTCCACTCTCCAAATCCAAGACTGCTGAAGCACATTTTGTCTTGTGGGAGCAGAAAAAATACGAGGTTTTTTTTCAGATTTGACCTCCCTTCTGGCTATGCCTCGTGTAACCCGTTCGTGGCATTGAGATGTGATGCATGGTCCTGGAAGGTCAAGCAAGACTGTCATCTTGTTTCAGGCAAGATCCTCCTTAGCCTTCAAGTAATAACCGTCAGCTATGGCTGAAATCATAATGGCTATGATTTGTTATGTATAAGCTGTAATAACATACTGCTCAAATTAATGAAGTCCTACTTCCAGGACTCTAGGCTAACCATAACTTAAATCTTAAGAGCTCTACTTTGGGCTTAACTATTTGGTAGGGTTGTTATGCTTCAGATCGTTAAAAAACCAACCTCATAATAAGAAAAAATAAAACCACCAAGTGTTACAGAGTGAAATTTCATTATAGATTCTGTAATACTTGGTAAACGTGTTGGAAAAGCTCATAATTCAAGCCTTTTTTAACACAAGTAACAAACAAATTATAGTAATTTTCAAAAGCATCTAGAAACAACAATTGTGAGACTGTCTGAAGCTAAACAACTCCTAATGAGATGCAGTGGTAGCAATAGCAAGACAGACAGAAAATCTATACAGATAATTAAGAAATTATCCATTTGGGAGAAGTTTAACTATCTTTTACCTTCTTGTCTGTGGAAGCCAATACATGTTCTTCCTTCTTTCATCTTCCCCACCTCCAATTATTTAACAATAATATAGGAATTGCTACAGTGCAAAGAGGCATCTGGGAATAAAGCACGGGAGCCCGAGGATTGGTTAACACACTGTCTAGCTGACTCTTCTATTGGCAGAGCTAAAATCCCAGTACGAAATACTAGCCCCAGGGGTAAACAAACTCAGAAAAAGACTTTAAGAACATTTTTCAGAAATAATGCTATGATGCATACAATGGACAAGAAAAGCAGAATAATAAGTGCCAGCAAGCTCATGAGTCTTGTCTGATTTGGTTTGCGCTGTGCCTAGAATTGGTTTTACCCACTCTGTCCTTTCATTCTTTCCTGACAGTATGAAATCCAGTGATTTTGTTATGCAAGTTTCACACACATAAAAAGTAATCAGTAACATCTCAGCTACAGCCGTCTGTGAAATAGGGGGATCTTTTAGTAAATGGGGAAAAAAAGTAAGAAAGAAAGATTAGATACCCTGCAAGGAATGCCATTCTTGGTAAGAGGTATAATGACCCTAGGAAAATTAGGTGATGCATACAATGCACACTTATGAGAGAGCTTCTGTTGTTATACAGGTAATGCTCTTTCAGTGGGGGCCCACCTTCCTTGGAAGAAGTATCTTTGGAACAAAAATAAGCCACGATAATGAGGCAGTTGAAGCCCAGGAGTTGTCTGGGCTGCTTAGTCTAGAGCAGTTTGGGGACTGAAGAGAAAACAAAGGAATTCGTGACTCTGGATTTGAAAAGAAAAAGATGAGACAGTGCTGTGGGAGTGCCTGCTACAGTCCCTCTGTCTGCCATGGTGGGACCCTGGCACATTCCTCTCTGAAGTACATCATTCCATACCTGCCATTCAGAGGAAAAAGGATCTGACTGAAACATATCTTTTAAAGACCAGTTTTAACTAAGAAACTCTGCTGCTTCACGTCTGGATAAAAAGCAAAGACGTTTTCTTTTGAGGGAGTGAATCTTGTTGTGGTCCCTCCTCCTTCTTGTCCTTTCCCACCATCTCCCTTCCCCCAGCCCTCCCAAAATAAGGCATCAGGAGCTGAAAGCAGTTAATTACCTAAAGATAAACTATTGCATCACTTATGTTGGTGTTAGATTCCTTACTCCCAGCAGTGCGGGGAGATCAGAGCTGTGCAGTGCGATCCATATTGCTGGGATTGCACAATGATTCTAAATTGCCATTCTAATGCAAATAAAAAAATGTAAATTATGTCACCCTTGATGAGTGTAAAACTGAGCCAAGCAAATACCGGAGTGCCAATAAAACACTAGATGCTTTTTTTTTTTTAGCATAATAAAAAATTGCTAATTTGCCTACGTTTTTAGGACATAAGAAATAAGTCTAATGACAGAAGCACATTTTATCTAAAGTGGTTCTTTATCAAATGTAATTATCCAAAATATGTTCTTATACAGCCTAACTTCAGTAGGTTGAAGGCTTTTCATTTATCGGTGAGAAGACAAAGTAAAGAAATCGTAAGGTAATATGAAGGAACGAATGACTAGGGATCCTACCTGAGGTGTCAGAGTTCAAGTTTTTCTCCTGCTCTGAGATTCATGGCCAAGTTCCTTGTGAGCAGCTCCATGAGGTTATTTAGATGCATTAGATCACTTAGATTGGGCATCTCTTGATAATATCTTCTTCAAAACAGTGGGCTTGCTCACCTGTCAGTGACCTAGAAATAGTGAAGGAACTTTCTCATTGATCTCTACAAAATCTGCTTTAAACTATGCTAAAATAGAATAGTGGAATACTGCTTATGCTGGCTGTGCACAGCTTTGGTTTTCAGGCCTTTCCCTTGTTGGCTTGCTGTGTGGATCATTTAATTGGGAGAGAAAGGAGAGCAGCTGGATTATGCCATGCAGGTTGCGTTATAGAAGTAACTTTTTCTGCATAGTGATGGAAAGTGGTGGGCTCAAGCTGCTGGGAAGGCTATGCTTTTTGATTAATAAATAAACTGTTCAATCTAATGAACCTGTATTCTGGACTTTGCTGTAAACGATATGTTTGCATTATAAGAATCAATGAAAATTCAACCATATTTATGTTGCATGTCAAGGCTGGACCCACACTGAAATGCAGATGGGAGTGATTTTCAGACTTCTACAGTGCCAAGACCTTGAGTACTGCACTTGTCACTGCAGTTTTATTTTGAGAAGGTCCTCAGAATCCTGCTGCTTGTTCATCTGTAATTACCCTCCACATAGCCCAGTTTGATTTTCCACTGTAGAGCTGGAAAAAGACATTCAAACTACCTCAACGTCTTCAGGCCATGTCTGCATCATTCCTGACAGCTGTTTGTCTATCTGCATCCTAAAATACCTTGGTGACAGATCCCTCATTCTCCTTAGGAAGTTTATTCAAGTCCTTTCCTGTGCTTACTGCTTTTTTCCCCTTATACCTAACCCAGATGTCTTTTTCTACAACTTAATTATTCCTTAATTGCTCCCATTACTTCTTGTCCTATCCTCTCTATACATGGAGCACAGTCTCTTTCTCTGTGCAGTAATATTTTACGCACTTGTGGCTTACGTGAAAGTTGCCACTTTCACGTGCATTGTGAAAGTTGCATGTAATATCCTAGTCCAGTCCCTCTAATCCTTTGTCATTTTGGGGAGCCAGAGAAGAGAAAAATTAGGGGCTTAACACTTTGTGAAGGAGTCTTCCAAAGATGGGGAAGTCATCTTTAACCACTGACATGCTCTAGACCTCTTCTCTGAACACCAAAAAGACAAAACATTTTGGACCGGGTTCTCGTCTTGCTTATGCTGGTTTTAGACAAAAAAAACCAACACTTGTTCAGTGGAGTGGTCCCTAATGTGAATGAAAAGGCTTAAGATGGTGATGCCCCTTGTTCTCTACCACCCCAGAGAATGAGATGAGGACTGGGAAGTGGTTGCACGCCCAGTGTTAAGTAGTAACAGCAACTACGGTATCTCTGATTTCTGCACTGGTGGTAAAGTACTCTATCCCATGTCTTGTGGTTTTAAGTATGTCTGGAGTTCTGCTTTCCAACGTTTTGTGTTACATTGTGGCTCTCAAAGAGACAAAGTCCTGAAGTAGTGGAAATGCAGGATCTCAAAAATCTGTGTGGCTCATTGCTGTGTATGCAGGACCCAGCATTAGACCCATCTAAAAATGATGCATGTGCAGAGTCTGGGGAGGGGGTGGGAGGATAAGGGAGGAAGCTGGGAGTCTGAGTCTGCAATAAAATGGGACAATTAAGCATGAACCCAGAGCTGACACCCTGCCCTGATTAATTTAACAATAATTAAAGACTTTCAGCATTCTGCCGGTTCCCAGCCGCGCAAAGAAGGACGAGTCGTGCAACGGTAACCAGACCCTATTCATCAGAGGCAGCACACACAGCAATTACCAGTGCTGTCTATAAACCGAAACAGACTTTTGCATTAATTGATTTACTGGGACCTTTTATCCCCCTTTCTCTTTTGTTTCCTCCTTTCGCCTCTTATGTTTTTATTTGAAGGGCTGGCTCATTTGGCTCAATGCGCAGCAGCGCCTGGCCACGGGGGACATGTCCTTGGGATATAGGGTGGAGCTGCCTGGATTTGAGACACTGTGCTGTGCAACTGTCCCATCTGTGTTTCCCAGGGTGCTGCCTGCGAGACAGTTTTTCTTCTGAAATCTACTGTAGTAAGCAAAATGGATTAGACATCCGCTCTTTCTACCTCCCTTCCCCACAACTCTTCTTGCACTCCTCTGTTTTCAGCGGTGATGTCATTTGCCTCTCATTTCACACTGAATATGAGAGAGAAATCTCATTATTTCTGACTTGGGTATTCACGTGTGTCTCTCTACAACATGTCATGCCAGTTGCCAGCTTGTTAAAACATCAGAAGAAGAATTCAAAGCGCTGATTTATCTGCTATTGGAAATGTTTCTAGGGATGAAAGAAGATACGGGAAGGAGGTAGAAAGAGAGAGAAGAACACAGGGGAGGCAGTGCAGGACTGCAGCTTTCCAGGGCAAAAATCTAGCCTTATCTTAGTTTGCTTGCTTATTTGCTGCTGTTCTGCTAGCTGGACTGGCAGAATGATCAATGGGATGTGAAATAACTGAAGATGTAGTGGGCAGGAAGCTTTTATATCTGTGAAGAAAAACTGTGGGAGAAAGATGCTACAACGTCTGGCTGCTAGCTGTTGAACAAAAAGAAAAAGAAAAAAAAAGTTTGATACTTAATCCCAGTCTTTTGTTGGAGAATGAACAGTAGTTTTATTTTAGAGCTGAAAGGCTTCCAAACACAGAGAACGCCCGTCCGCTCATTGCATGGTATATTGGAATCAGATGTCTTGGTTTGGTCCTCTGTGTATGTTTTCCGTTTCATGTGTTTGGCTCCCCGTAGCATGTGTCGCAGGAATGGGTAGTTAATGACATCTCTAGCCATGGGCATGGCATTTCTAGCTGTACCCACAGAAAAGTAAAAGGCATTGAAATGCTTTGGTATCCTCAAACATTGGTATTTACTTTGCATGAGCATGTAGCAGTCCAAATGAAGGATCCCAACTCCACCACGCAAAAGACAGAATAGTTGAGGCAAGAAGGCATCTCTGGAGAGCATCCAGCCCAGCCGCTGCTCAGGGCAAGGGCAGCTGCAGCAGGCTGTTCAGAGCTGTGTCCAGCTGGGGTTTGAGTATCTCCCAGGATGGAGACTCCGTAAGCTCTCCAGGCAACCTATGCCAGTGTTTGACCACCTTCACCATACAAAAAGGTTTTTTTCCCTGTATTTCATTTTGTGCCCAGGGCACATACGTGCCTGCAGCAGACGTGTGCTGTCCCTACCTGGGAAAGTGGCAGGGCACACGTAGCACTTGCCCATAGGAGCCACAAAGATGTGTAGCTGCTGCTCCAGCCCCGCAACTTGCAGGAAAGAGGGCACAAGGAGGAGAAGGCAGGCAGTGGTATCTCCTGTCTTCTCCATGTTTGTGGGGAAGCAGAAGCTTTCAGTATCCAAAGGGAAGGGCAGCACAGCCTGGCAATGCACGTGGCAGTTCTGCTATGGAAAAGCTTCCTGGCTTTCTTCTAAAATGGGAAATAGTTGGCTTCAGTTTCATTTTTTTGGAGGGAAAATACGCTTTTCCTAGGCTTTTGTATATAGGTTATATATCAGAATGTACATCTTTTGTGGAAAATATACAAAATGATTCATATAGGTCTTATGACATTCTTTAATCTGAGCTAGTGCCTAGTGAAATGGTTAAACTTACTTACCTCAACGCTTAAAGGGATGTGGTGAAAACAAACTGATATTTATGCAGTGCTTTGAAGGTTTAAAGTGTGCATTATTTATTTACTATTTATCATCAGAGAAGTGATTGATAGCTTCTGCTTACACTGGTATTGACATGAACTTGTGAATAATATATATCAGGAGAATGTCAGTTTGTCTGCAAATGGAAAAACCAAATGGAGGGGATCCTTTGAAATGATAAAGAAATAAGACAACAAATCTATAGAGCAACCTTAAAAACGTATTGCAGGGTTAAAATTTCTACTAAATGTGCATTTTGTATTATCAACAGCCTCGTGCACTGGCTAGTGGAGTCCAAAATGTTCACATTTTAATACAGGGAACATTTTTCATTCAGAAAGAAATTATGCTCCAAAAACCCCCATTAGTATTTTCAAATTGATAGGAGAATGGTAGTAACTCTCTGTGACATCTACTTAATAAGCTGTTGAAGTGATTTAGTGATCAATGAGCGCTGACATTTCGAAAAGGGAAAGGCAAACTTTGGCACTTCTTTTGGTGCTCCCTCCCGCCTCTTTGCTGTGTGGGAGATAAAAGGGGCATCCCTGGGAACTGAGTCTGAGTCTGCCTGAGCCGAGACACCTTTGCTGCTGCTTGCAGGAGGCTGCTAGGAAAATAGATGCAACAAATCTTCTCCTTTCTTGTTGGAAAAGCAAAAAAAAAAGTATTCTCTTAAATATTGATTGAGCAAAATCTTAGGCATGAAGGATAAGGCTGTTCCAACGTGGGCATACGTTTAGGTGCCTTGTGTATGACTGCCTTGTGTTTATTCCGTTTTTGCAGTCTGTGCACTGCTCCACTGGGGATGCTGCAGCATGAGGATGCTTAAAGTCGTGTGTAACTCAGGGGGAGGGAGGCATGCAGGATCTGCCTTTCTCTTGCTCCAAGGAATGGACTTTTGCACACATCCTAGAAGCCTCCGTTACATGGGTGTGAAAGGCACACATCACGGGGAGCCTCCATCATTCCCAGACTGCGTTGCTTCTCCTAGAACAGATTTACTGGTGGGAAAGAAATTCCTCAGGTTGTAATTGTCGCTCCCCTTTCAAAACAGCTGACAACGCACAAATAAATGTGCCTTTGCTGTGTTATCACAAAGAGTTAGAGGGCACAAATGAAACACTTGTTGAGGGTAGTTCCTTCTTCAGAGGAGTGCTTCTCCTGGGGATCAGTGTAAGGTCCTGGGCTTGCGAATAACCCCTGTATTGCTCGTCTGCTCTTACCAGTCCTTGCTCAGCCCCACTGAGGAGAGACATGCGTGCCCGCGGTGGCAGTAGTGGCACTAGCAAAAAGGGAGACCCAGACTCCAGTGGCGCTGGGGCAGGAGGTCCTGCGGCTGTACCCCAGTGCACCCGCTGGGGTGTACCTGCTGCTGCTGAAGCGAGAGCGCTGCCGTGGCTCCCCTGCTCTTGTTGCCTATGGAAAACATCATATGAAATATGATGGGGCGAGACCTGTCAGGCCTTACTGAAGGAACTCTGAAAACTGAAATGATTTAGTAGAGAACTGCTCTGGCTGGAAACCTTACTAGAGGATGTGGACGGGCTGGAAGTGCCTGCTTGAAGGCTCTGCAACAGTTGACCCTACAGAAAGGAACATTTTCTGTTCTACAGGGTCACTGAGGGACATTTTTCCTGGTGCCTGGGGATGCCATGCCAGAAAGTCTGGACTGCACGAAGACTTGTTTTCGCCCTTTCTCCAGACATCTGTGCCACGAGTGTCTACATACAAACATGCAGGCCCGTGTATATACCATATGTGTGTGTGTGTGGTATGCATGCAAATATGTATGGTATGTTTATGGTGTATGCCATATATATGTCATATACCATATATATGGGAAGTTTTTGTCTCTCCATACATACATATATACAGACTAACATTTTTATTTTTGCACGTGCTATGATAAAAGTGTGTTTGAAAAATTAATATTTTCTGCTGCTCCTTTTTCACTGAATTCAAACACAGATTCTTTACAGTGAGGAGGAAGTTTTTAATAAAAAAAAAAATGAGGCTGTTTCCCTGAAGCCAGGGCGAGAAAGTAAAACCCAAGGATGGTGTTAGCATTTAATAGACCAGACCTTTAGTAGGAATAAATTGCTGTAACTTGACTAGTGTCACTGAAGCTGCACTGATTTCCAGTGCCTGAGAACCTGAGCCCAGGTTTTTTGTTTGATTGGCCTGTTTTAATGTCCTCAAATGACTCTTACTTTATTATTAGCAGAAAATACTGTGCTAAGGATCAGATCTGCGTACAAAGCATTCTGCTCTCTGTGTTGGCACTCACATGTGGGGCTGGGCAGTGGTGGAACAGGCATTGGCCATACAGCTCAGAGACCACAGTTTTGCCAATTGACTGTTTCCTATCCCTTCTTTGAGGTTCAGAGGTATAGAGGTAATGAGTAAAGACAATTCTACTCTGGAGGCACCTTTATAGATGATTATAAGGATTAATAGTCCCCATCACAACATATTTGTCAACTTCAAACGATAATAATTGCTGCTGCCATAGATTATTAGCTAGTCCCAGCTCTTCTGCTCTTTGTCCAGCTTCTTTTCCTGACTTAACTTGTTTTGGGATCTCCCCCCAACATTAAATACAGCACTTGGGTTACAAAACTGAGGCAAGTAGAATAAAGGATGCACTGTAAATTGGTATTTGTAGGTCACTTTAGCCAGGCAAGCATTTCAGGAAGCCCATCAAAATGCTTCAAGCATGTAGAGCTGCCCTTGGGAGATCAGGTGAGGCTTGAAATGCATTCTGTAGTTGGCTTTCCTTGTCAGGTTTGATTGCGGGAGGTTACGATGGGACTGGATGAGATTTGACTGGGATTTCCAGTCTGCAGAAAATGTTATTGGGCAGGTCACTGTGAGCCTTCCCCATTCTGCTGGCCTCCCGTTCGGGTGGCTGGAGTGATGTACTGCGAACTGACAGCTCAGGGATGTGCAAGCGAGATGCTCTCTGGAGTGCAGCTGCTCCGATGGGCATTGCTAAGGTAAAGTTGGAATCTGCTGAGACGCCACTGGCTCTCTGCGACGCAGAGAAGAGGAATTAATGCTTAGATACCAGTGCGGCAACTCTCGAAAGGCACCCTGGCATAACACGTGCACTGCTAGCTGCTAGAGAAGCTCTATTTCTTCTTTGGCTCTTTCTTCCCTTCCTTCAAACTCTGGGAAGCAAAGGAGAGCCTTTGGTCTGCATCGTAGAAACTGCTGCATGTGCTGCCTTTTTAGAGAATGAAAAGAGAGCGTATCTCTTCTTTGCCTTCTCCTTGAATCTTTTCTATGCTTTCCACTGTCTCACAGTCCTTTCCTCATCTCCTATTAGGTAATCTTTGTCTTTTTAGGACGTACATCTTCTCTACTCTGCTGTCAGCTTTGGGTTAAAATGCTAGTCAGTGCAAATGTTACTCTGTTGTCTTCTTTAAAGCCAACCTGTATACCAGTGGGTTTTGATTAGTGTGCGTGATTCTGGGGAATGAAAACTTTAAGTAATGTTGCTGTTGAACCTTTGGGACCCCAGTAGCTGGGTCCTATTTTGCACTGGGCTGTGTTTGAAACCACACACTGACCTGATGGATGCTTTAGCCAGCCAGGAGTGTTGATTCTTTGCCAGGCAATGATAAGCAAAGGCACGTGGATGCTGAAATTTAGCTCTTAAAGCTAGACCCTACCCTATAAGAAGTAGCAGTAGTACATGGTGGATATGAACCAGGGTACAAGTAAGCATTCAGGGCACTCAGGAGCCAGAGAGAATTCCCCTACAAGCCACCAGTGGTACCTGGGACAACCTGTAAGCCTCTCCTCTAGTGTCTGAGGATGAGGGGATCAAATAGGCCTTTGCTATGTTTTCTTCATGCCATTGCTATATTGTCTTCCTGATATTATGATTTCTGTAAAGAATAAATACTGCTGATGTCTTCTTCTACTGGCATGCATTTACGGTGGCTTAAGAACCTGATTCACTGCTTACTTTCATGCTAAACAGATTAAGTTAGGTGGCTACCAAAACACAGGGTTCGAGAGGGAGGTCAGTGAAACATTTGTGTGTAGTCTTAATGCACAGTCTGTTCTAGGCAGGTCTTTATATTGATCTCTTTTAGACTTTGGCATTCACTGCACTCTCCTTTATTTGTTTTACTTTTTGAAAGCATAATGGCTATGAAATGAAGCGGAGTACCAATATCTGACAAACAAAAAAGATGGATTTGGGGTTTCTTTTTTATTTTTTTTTTTTCCCTCCAGCACAAGTAATTACTTGCTTTAGAACTTTATCACTTCAGAGGCAAAAGTCTCACCAGGAGTTCAGCCAGTGATGGAGTCTGAAGTGGCTTAACCATAGCAATGTGCAAATTATTCACTAGCCTGTTGCACTGCATAAAGCTGCTAAATACCTGTAGAGCACTGAGTGTCATAAACATCACCAGCTTTACTCAGAGAGAGGAAGCATGATGTTTAAAAACAAGTAAACCGGCCCCTTTCTGCCACCCCAGGAAACCTACAGAATAAACAAAAAACCTTGAGAACTGTACAAGCTACTGTTTTGTAAAGGAAAATATGTATTGAGATACAGAACAAGATACTCATCTCATGCACCGTGTGTCCCTCCAGCTATTTGAAAAGCACAAAAACCCCTGTTACACCAGCCTGCACACCATTCAGTGCTGGCCTGTGGGGAAGTCTCACTCTTCTCCTCCACCTGGTAATTTCACTGTGTATCACCACTTCAGCCCCGTGTCACTGCTCCCGAACAGCAAAGTCAGCTCCTCTCCAACTAAGCTTTGAGCTTTTACATGAGATCTGTGTTTTGCAGCGATCCAAAGTGAAGCCTGTCGGGAAGTTTCTGTTCTTTTGTTGTGGAGGGAGCTGCTGAAAGCCAAACAGTTCTCCAGTCTTCTCTGCGTCTTCTGGTTTGATCAGCTCAAGGAGGTGGGGTTATCTGTGTATGGGCCAAAAAACCAAAATCCATCAGTTTACTAGACTGAGGCTCCTGTCTGGCATCTATTATTAAATATTTTATGCATTAAAAAAAACCCCAAACCTGAAACTCTGGAAAGCACAAAACTACAAATGTCTTTATTGAAAGAATACAGTTAAGGTTGCAAAAAATATGTGTGGAAAATACTGGCGGTGATGTTGTTCATGCCACCTTATTTTAGCCAACCCAGACATATACCTTATGCTGCAGTCTTCATTCACGTGATGAGATGTACTCTGGTGTAGGAGGATTAATATGACTAAAGGCCTTTTATAGTGGATACTTGTGAGGAGAGCATGAGAGTGGCATAACCCACCCAGCTCTGTTTTAGGCAGATAGTGAAACAGTCCCCCGGACTCCTTGGGTATTCATTCGAAAGAGGTGGGTGTTTCTAGGGGAGGTTGTCCCTGTCCTCCCCAGGAGTTAAGGCATGTGTTAGGAAGGCTGAACCCTCCCCTCTGGTCTTCTCATTGTTTTTCTCAGTGTAAATAAAAGATCACTTACTGTTTTTCTGTCCTCCTTTCTAACCCCACCTTCTACTTCTTTTATGCTGTTGTGAAATAAAGCCTGTAAAGAGCACTGATGTCACGGTCCATTAAGAAGGCAACACCCACTGGCCTTGAAAGCCTCCTGCATCTCTCTCCTCGGCGTGGCACAGATGGGTGGTGCGTGACGGCCAGGTTTTGACCCGGTTCTCACAGCCCCCGGCACAGGCGGCATGGCACGTCTCTTCATCACTTCATCTCCGTCTGCCCCACTCCCACCCGGCTCATTTCTCCCCGAAGATTTGTGGCGGTGGTGGTGCAGGAGCGCTGGCGGCTGCCACCTGTTATGGGCAGCGGGGCGAGAGCAGGTGATGGGCTGTAACTTCTCTGCCTGTTGAAACGGCCAAGGGAGGAGACCTGGCCATTGCAGGCAAAGCTGGCTTTGCAAAAGTCATTAGAAATCGCTTTTATGAGGAAAGTAAAAGGGTGGGAAAATCCCACCTCTCTTGCTTTTTGAGGTTTGAAATGAAAAACTAAAGCTCTGAGTGCAGGTCCAGGGCATGAGCAATACCTCCACCCAAATCCTAATGTCTTCCAAATGGGACCAGATTTCAAGCAAGCGTCAGAAGATCTGACCAAGGGAACACGGATCTGTGTTAACCCTGGAGTGGTTGCCAGAGGACCTTCCTGAGAGTGGTTTGGTGACCTGCCCCGACTGCCTGAGGGCACTACAGTGCCAGCGCTGTCACTGCCAGGGATAGCCCAGGTCCCATGGTGCCAGCCTGGAGTTAGCGGCGTAGCTGGGTTAGGAGCTGGGAGGAGAGATGGCCTTAACAAAGATGGGATGTGCTTTGGGAGGGAAGGGAGTGCACAGTCCCATGAAACACTCACTCTTGTAGTCGGGGCATTAGGAGGTGAGACTAGTATCCTAGGTCTGGCCAGGCCGTGGATTTTACCCTGTCATTTTGGGCAATTTGCTTCACCTCTCTACGCTTTCCCCCAGCAGGGTTTGTCATACCCATTTATACAGTCCCAAGCCATAGCACCCTAAAGGGCTGGGAGAGCTGCCCCCATGGTGGTTGTGTAGTGCTTGCCTCCACGAGAGTGTGCGTTGCAGCTAGTGAAACTAATTGCCACCACTAGACATAATGAGCAGGCCTGACACAGGCAGGGGAAGAGGAGGAGGGGAAAACTGAGCCTTCCTTGTTCTCTAGACATTGTTGTTTTGGCTGTCAGGCCTCCCCATGAATGACTCTAATGACAGCCAAACCTTTGCATGAGCTGTAACTTCCTTGAGACACTCTGGTCACTTTGAGCAGCAGAAGTGGGCTCTTGTCCGGAGTAACGTCCTTCTCAGTCATTCAGCACCTTCTGGTCTCCTTTGGAGCAGGGAGAGGTGAAATAACACAACAGCAGTGTACAAACAGCAGAGAAATCCACAAGCAGCTTTGTTATGAAGGCCTGAATTGTGTCTTACTGTTTCTTAACTGGGTCCTTGGTTTTAATGCAATTAATGTAGTCTGAGGTTACATGAATTCATTCAGCTTGTTTGCCTTCAGGACTAAATTGGTTTCTCAGGGAGATCTGGAAATCTCTTCCCTTACCCATTACGGTGCAACATGATGCGATTTGTGTAAAGGGGAGCAGAGCATCTAAGCTTAAGAGTATAGGCTCAGCTGCATGAAAATATCTGCATGTCCAGCTCCCACTAATCAGATGTCTAAGCACATTTGTTTTCTGGGCTGAGGTGATAGTACTTGGAGAGAGGGAATAGGACAAAGAAAGCTTCCCCCTTTTCCCCCCCAAAGGAATAAAAGCAGTTTCCATCAGGAAAATCAGAACTTGAGTTTATTAAATCATGCTGCCTTTTCTGGTAATGGCTTATCTCCTCTCCCATATCTTCCAGCCTGCTGACCAGGCTCTCCAGCTGGCCTGTATCTCCCCTGGTGCATCACGGTCTGCCTGTGCATGAGGGGAATGGCATGGTGTTGCTGCACGGTCGGAGCTACATAGGCTAGGCAAAGAGCACGGGTCATGGAAAGAGACTGAATAATCATGGGCTGCTCTGGTGAGAAAGAAGGGAGGAAACTGGTTTAAAGCAAAAGTCAAGACCAAACAATGTCTAGTTGCAGGAAAGCCGAAAGTTTATTTTGGATCAAAACATCAAAACAATATCTGTCAGTCTTTCCAAATGGAAAACTTCAATTTTTAGTTCAGAACTGAACCGTTTCACTTTCTGGATGCCAGAATATCTTTGGTGGATTTCTATGAAAATTAAAAAATGTCAGCTAAAAGCAGATACTTTAGGGTAAAACTCTGTTTTCCATTTAAAAAGCAGCCTGAATAGGAGAACTGTGTGGTCGTTTCTTGGCATCACAGCATTTGTACAGCAGCACTGGAATGTGCATTCTGTGTATGAATGAAGAAATGTTCAGTTTAAAAGGTTCCTTAAACTATCTCTTGGGACATGGAGGAGAAGGGGACATGCCGGCATTGATCATTTTGTAAAATGCTACTTTTTGTTATTTTTTGTACTTTTTTGTTATTCCCATTTAGAAATAAGGGAGATATTTTTCATGAGGGACATAGGTGCCAGTTTGCTCCAACAGAACATTTCCCTTGCCGTTCCTCTGTGGACATTGATTATTTATACTGCTTGTGGCTTAGTTGCCATACAAGGTTTCTGCCTTGAAAACCCTGACAGTTCCCTGAGGGCAAGGGGCTGTCTCCCACTCCAGAGGCACAGCCCCAGCAGGGCACTGGCAGCTGGAGGCATCGCCAGCCCTCCCATTCCTGCTCCCTGTGAGCCATGGTGGGTAGGACAGAGAGAGAGGACGTTGTGCCATCAAGCAGAGTGTCTGCTCCCTGTCTCTTGGCCAGACGGCTTGTGGGATGGTGGGCTGGAGAGGGCAAGAGGGAATGGTTCCACCTCGTGAGGGAATCAAGGGGGTCCAGCTTTCCTGTTCCTGCACCTTTTCTTCCAGTGTTGAGCAGAGGAGTGGGAAAGCACATCCCTTGGGATTCCCCAGGATGGACCAGCAAGACCGTAGCACAGTCAAGCCCCAAATAAGCAGTGCAGGAAGTGGGAAAGGACAGGAACTTGGATACTGTGTCACAGTGGGTTCAGTTAGGCGACTATCTTGGGATATGTTTGTTTATTTGGGTTTTTTACTTTTTTTCTTCTTTTTTTAAACTTTGATAAGGCTTTTGCTCCTACTGCTATTCTTGGCCACCGGCCTGCACATGCATCTAAGGAAGAATAGACTCTTTTCTGGGCTTCGTTTTTATTTTCTTTCAAAGGAAGTCAGACCTTTTTGTAGACACTTACTGTAGGGAAGCGACAAAATTTGGTGCAGACAGTTCATAATAACTGTAGCTCTTCCCACCTTCTCAGAGCTGCTGTACGTCGGGATGATGCTAATTTACCCAGACTGTATTTCCTTTATGATAAAGCTGCAGAGGCCGCTTTGGAGGGGAAAAATATCCTCAGGTAACCTGCTTGACTGTGCTGGGACCAAAGGATATGGAGACTGGTGGGAAAGGGAAGCCTCCCAGTCTCCCAGCCCCACGCTGCCGTTCAGCAGGCTCCTTGCCTCTTCCTATTTCTATCACAACTGGTTGGCTTCATGCACTCCTGCCATGTGGAGCGGATGATGTGTTTCTCTGCCGGTTGCTATGCCAATATGGAACAATAAACTTCGTTCCTCCTCTTTTTCAAAATAGATTCATAGTTTTGAACTATATATATATATATATATGTATGTGCATTTATACTTTTACATATTTGGAAACGAGCAGTTGTTACTGATGGAAATTATGGTGAGGACATTATCTGATTATTTTAGATTCAAGCCTGGGCACCTGTCTCACAGCAGTATTTCTCAAACTGTTTCTGGTTTTCAGATCATCGTGAGTTTGTTAAGAGTAGCCCAGTGTATAATTGACGGTGACCCACCTAAGAGGTTTTAGACTTAACTCTTTCTCATCTTGTTTTACAATGTTTCTGTCAGTCCGTCTGTCAGTTATATGCCCTTCATTTTGCTCAGTGGCTTCAACTGGAGATACGCTTCCCGTTTCCCTTTCAAAATGACTTCTAGAACGGCAGAAAGAGCATTTCACAGGCTGCACCTTTGCACCTGTTGTGCAAAGCGCAGCATAGTAGTCATGATTATCAAGATAATTTATCAGTGGATAATTGAAACACGAAAACTGTAATTAATCTCCCAGTTCTTGCAGTCAAAAGACATAACCTAAATAAATCTTGGACATGAAGCATACTTGTTGCAAACAAGGAACAAAGGCAAAATAACACATTTTTACTAGAAATTGCTTACTCCAGAGCAACACATTCGAGCAAAAGAGTGTGTGACATATCCCATCATTCGATTTCATTAGCGATTGTCTCTTGGTCTGAGTAATACCAGTTGTTTTCTGTAGGCAACCGGAGTCATGTGTATTTAGTCTGGTCATCCCAGTAATGTCACCCAGATGAGAACTTTCTAAGGAAAGAATGGATGGGTTTAGAAGTTGCATACAGTTCTAAAATAAAGATGGTCTGCGTTGAGGTGTGATGACTGGAGCCAGTTAAAGGCCTTTTCTGGGGAGCTGGGTGTGATCAGGAGGGAGAAGGAATCCTTTGCCCAAGATTTACAAACTAGAAAAGCTCGGTGGACTTTCACACTTGACATGAATTATACAGCAGGCCTCCTGGAGAGAAATACTGTGGACACCCTGACGTGTTCCTCTGGACACCCTGAGGAAAGGAAGCTGGGAGATACAGCTCTGGTTTGCAGGGGGAAGGAGAATACTGACTGGCCTTTCGAACAAGTGGTTGTTTGGATTCAGCGCTTGCTGCAGGAGCTCAACACACCCATCCACGGGATATTTGAAGGCAGCCTCATTGGCTAAGCTGTGTCTGAAAGAACAGTAGCACATTTAAAAAAAACAAATGTAATTTTTGCCTTGTGCCTTCCTTTAAATCCTATTTCTGTTGTTACCGTTGTAACTAGGACAGGATGGTCATGTTTTACAGGACAGTTTCTTCATCTGCTTTATTCTTCCTCTTGTATGCAGTTGCAATACTCATGTTGCTATTTATGCTGTTCTGAATAGCTCTGACATTTGCTTTTTTTCATAATATTAAAATGAAATACATGCTAGGAACTAATGATTGTTACTTGAGTAAGAAATCAGGGTTTCAGGTAATAGAAGAAAAATATCAGAAGAGAACACCTGTTTCAGTCTCAGGGTTACATGTTTCTGTAACTAACAGCAAATATAGAAATGAAGTGGTGAAAAATATTTCCATGGTGGTGAATTCCCTATTAGAAGCATGCGAACATTTCCCAAACAGTCACCTAATGTCTGCACACTGTATCTCATCCACAAGAAATAGCTTGAAGCTAAACTGGTGCGTGTAAATTTCTAAACCAGGGAGCACTATATTTTGTCTCTTAAAATTGGAGCTAATTCGGAGGTGGCTATTCTAAAATAAGGATGGAATTTAAACAGGAAGAGTTAAGAACCTTATTTACTCACTTTTAATTAACCTGCTTGCCTTGACATGATTCTAGTCCAAACTGCATCACATAGCTGTTGGTATTGCAGGGAAGTTACTCTGGGTTGATGCCCGACACAGGGTCGATCAAATCCTGGCCTTGGGATCACAGACTCATAGTATCATAGAATGGTTAGAGTTGGAAGGGACCTTAAAGACCATCTAGTTCCAACCCCCCTGCCATGGGCAGGGACACCTCCCACCAGATAAGGTTGCTCAAAGCCCCATCCTGCCTGGCCTTGGATGAGGGTGGTGAATGTGTATTTTTCTAGAGTGCACATGCCCAGCATTTTTTTTCTTCCATATTACAAACCAAAATGCAATAAAAAAAGGCAGGTAAACAGACAGCTGTAGGGGTCCCTGCAACAGACCCTCAGTAGCAGGGAGTCCTACACACCCCTCGCAACCCAGGGTTACGGTAACTTTGGGTTTGCAGGAAACATGCCTCTTAAACCTTCTGACCATTTCAGGGCTTAAAAGTCTGAGGACCTGGGAAGTTCCCCCTGAAAAGTGAGCACAGGGTTGTTTCTGGTCACTCCTGTCCTCCTGGACCTCAGCCAGCATTTGGGATTGGGGGGGCGCACAGCAAATGCAGCAGCAGTAGCAGGCATAGCCTGTGCTCAGGGAGGCCATTGCCGGTGGGACTCAGTGGCATTCCTGCAGCTCATTTCTGCCTCTGTTACAGCCTTGAGCTATTTGTAGCCCTGAGGTATTTGGGAGAAGAGCTCTTCTCGATTTAAGTGGTTTGGCCAGAAGAAGCTGCAGGAGGGAAGGTTTGCATGTGGAGATATTTCTCTTAACCATGGCTCCAGGGTAAAGGTGTGGCAGCAATAAAGGGAATTTTGCTCTACGGTGTGTGACAGTATGCGCAGTTTTAGGTGCCCTGACTGGGCTTGGCATACCTGCCGTTTTACAGTTCATCTTAATCCCAACATTCTGGTTTTCACAAAAATCCCCAAATCCCTCTCTTCTTTTGAAACAAGTCCAGGTGTCTTTTGAGCTCATGTACAGCCTTTGTTTCAGCTGCTTCTCCTTGTTCCACATGTTTATTAGCCTTCAGCTGAAGCAGTTTTGCTTGATAACTTCCCTGTTTACTCCCAGTTGTTTTATTTGAAATGTTTGCAGCCTGTTTTGACATCCCTTCCCTTCCTTCGCCCTGCTTCTCCACCCTGGCTTGGCAGAGGTTACCTTGATCACCCCCTTTCATGATTTTGAAAATCTTCTACTAGGTCACATCAAAGTATTCTCTTTTCCAATGAGAATAAATATAACATGCCCTCACTTCACCTACCTAATAATTTAGGTCCTAATAAGAGTCAAGATCTGGTTTCACTTTTTGTTGCCCTTCCCTTGCACCCTCTGAGGCAATAATATTCTCGCTGTGATACAGTGACTAATACAGAGCATCTGTTAAGCCTCCATCTCCAGAACAAGCCATTGATTTCTAGTTGTTATTGCTGTATTTCTACTAACACAAGTTTGTATCCTGTTTCTCTTTTTTTTTTTTTTTCCTTTTCTCTGAAGTTCTGCCATATATTGGTGGCTTTAATTACGTTTTTTCCGCTACAACCCTTAAAATCCTTTACCTCTACAAAGTGTCATGTCATTGTACTTAGCATATAGAGCTTTGCCCAGTTCCTTTCTCAGGGATTAATTTATTTTGTGCTTTTTCTGTTGAGCGACATTTGCTGAGTGAACCAAATTCTTCTGCATTGACTGTGCTCAGCCTAGATTTATTTCCTAAAATGAGAGCTAGAACACTGTGTGAAGATACTCTTTTCAGTGTTTCTGTGTTGACATCAGTGTACAAGTACAAACATGGTACTGTGAACCAAAAGCGACTCTGAAGGCCATTGTTCATCACTGCCATAATGTTAGAGTCCTAATCAAAAGTAGCATAGGTCATGAGGACGTTTTTGTCTGAAAGATGCTGACATGAAAACAGTGTTTGGGGCAAGTGGGATGGGATAACCCTTATAAACCTGACCCCTCCACTCAGTACCCTTTTCCCAATATAACGCTCACACCCAGTATCTGATTTTATCTCTTGCTCCATGGCCTCTGTTCCATCCTTTTACTTTGCAATCCATAACTTTCTGTTTGTCTCCATTAGTCATCTCTGATGCTGGACCTTGTCAAAACTTTGTTTGAAAAATCTAACCTCACTGTGCTATACAGCATCTGTCATGTTTTTCTTATCTGCCATGGCAGCATTATCTTCAAAAATATCCAGCAGGTTAGTCAAGCATGACCTCCTGTGTCTAAATGTATGCTGGCTGTCCTTAATCAAACTGTCTTTCCAGGTGTTCTCAAGTCACATCCCTTAAAGGTTTCCTGTGCCAGATGTTAATCCTACTGCTCTATAATTTCCTAGTTTGCCTCTTGACCTCTTTTGGGGGTAGGGGAAAAAAGCCAGAGTGCCACTTTTAGCTTTAAAAATTTCTGCCAGACTCAGGGTACTTCATTATAGTATCTTCCTTACCCCCTCTGTTACCACTGTTCTTGCTCAGTCTCATTAATGGGGGCTGACCATTAATGGGCACTTAGACCATCTTCACCTTTCAAAACCAGATGGTATCTCAGAGGAGTGATATATTTTTATAACTGAGAGGATACATTCGTGCTTTGCCAGAAAACCAAAGGCCAAACCTGGTGTACTCAAAATGGAGTAATGTAGCTGCCCTTATTTATTAAAGGGGAAAAACCTTAAAGAAATGGCTCAGACCTCCTGCAGCAAGATGGAGTGCCTTGGGTTTTCTTCAGAGATGTGTTAGTGGATGGCTTGTTTCTTTGAACTGCAATAGTTATGATGGTAGGAACAGTGTTCGTACCATTTTTTTGGCTTTGGAGAAACAACGTGCAGTGCAGAGACTGTATTTCTTCTTGATGAAGGTAAGTTGTCCTCTGTGTGATGAGTCTTCCGTCTTCTGTATGCCATATTGGAGATTTTTTTTCCTACTTCAGAAAGCCATGCCATTTCTTACTACTGTCTTCTTATGTGCTAATGATCTATAGTCTGTGAAAGATATTTTTTTCACACTGGTTGAGTTTTAGGCTGGTGGCCTGTATGGAGGAACTGAACCAAAGATCAGCTGCATGGGTTTCCATTCCTCTTTTTCAGTGAGGAAGAGATTCACATTTCTTAGCTTACCGCTGTGGGTGAGACATCAGTGCCAAGAAAGATAATTAGTGTGAGTAGGTGTGGAGGGGCCTTGTTCTTCCTTGTGGCTCTACAGAAACAGAGAATGGAAATGAAAGAATAAAGTGGCAGACAGATTATCTCATACCATAATAGAAAATATTGAAAATCTGCATTATAAAACATGTAAGTAAAGACAAATGTCATTCTTCAGTCCACTGTGTGAATTCCCAAATTCATGGCTCTTTTTGAAATATTGCATTAAAATGGTCCCATTTTAGCTCCATTAGGAAAGAAAGCATACTCCTGTGTTTCTGTGCTGAACGCTACATTCTTAAAGAGGCCATGATAATATTTAACTAAACCGCTTTCTGGTTTTTTTTAAATACCCAGAGCAAAAGCATTGCATGCCTTTACAGATCCAGGTAACTAGAATTACCTTTATGGAGTGTCCTCATTTGCTTTTTTAATTAACCTCCATACCCTTGATGTTGTGATAATCAAGGCATATTCTTCACGATCTCAGATCAGCAGAGCACATACTGCCATCAGGTACGGGAGATCTCCGGGTAAGAGGATTTGTTGAATGAAGGCCAAACAGCAGACTCTTTGTTTCGGTCTGTGGGTCAGTTTGATAAATGGTATTTTATCTTTGTCCACAGCAGAGCAGAAGCACGTAGATAACTTTACGTATACAGGTGATGGGAGTCTTGCTGTTGATTTCACTGCATGAGCAGGGGCAGTTTGTAACATTTAAAGAAAAGCAAGTACGTAAGGGTTTGACTCACTGGTGCAGTGGGATGAGCTTGGCCTTGAATAAACAAAGTCTTGCTGTCTTCCCCTCAGTTCCCATTCACTGCTGCTTTCACTAGAAAGCTGCCGGTGTTTCTAAAATTCTGGGAGGACTCTGCCTCCAGGTCAAACTCTTCGAAGCTGAAAGGGTGGTTCAAATGTCTATGAGGTTCCTAAATGCCGCTAACATTTTGGTCTCAAGTACCTAGGTAGGAACTGCAGAGTTCTATGTGCTTCTCTTACAAAGTCTTTATGGACCATTTTTTTCCCTAAGATTTTGCATTTCTTGTTTTCATATACACTCTCTTTTAGAGGTATGCCAAAAAAAAAAAAAAAAAAAAGGCAGAAGCATGAATATGCAACTGAGAAACTCTTTCAACAAATATTATTACCACAAACCTGCATACCAGTCTGGTTTCGTTACTATAGCAGCAGCACTAGTGAGGTATGTTCTCAGGCTGTGAGACCATAAATCAAGTGCCAGCTCTCTAGCTGTGTCCGGTCGGATCTTGTCCCACTGTTCAATATTCCCCTACCTGTGCTTACTGTATAGTTCTGGTTTGGATAGTGGAACATCTGAAGCATAATTTGTAGAGAAAATCACTTTCTTCTAAAGCCGCAAGCCAGAAATGCCAAATTTTACGTTTCCGTCAGCTGAGAATACATTTTCTCTTGCGAGTCAGCTTCACTCTGGTTGTTTAATAGGAATTAGTAAGCGTGGAGACCTGAAAGCATCCAACTAATTCTTCTAAAAAATTAACAGAATATAAAATTATATTAAAATTGTATTTGAAAACAGTCCAGAAGGATGTGGATTGCCTCATCATTGTTAGGCAAATAACTGGGCGAGCGGGCTGCTTAGTTTTGTTAGAGGAACAAATGCGGAGTGAAATGACTGGCAAGACACAAATAATTGGTTTGGCCACTGGCCTGATTTGCCTGGTTGGTCAGTTTGTCTGTCTTTGTTTCTTTCTCCAACAAAAATAAATGAGCTTCCCAGTTCATCTTTCATTTTCAGTAGAGCAAGTCTAGCCAGTCAGTTTTCTTCCTTGATTGATCAAAAGATCCAGAAACAGAAATGCAACCAAACCATGTGCAGCATTTGAAGGAAGGCTGTCAAATTATTTTTATTAAATTGATTAATTGCAGGAAATTCCTCTTTCTGACTGACATACTACACTACAGATGCTCTTCAGAGAAAGGGATTGTGCTTTCAAGAAACCTACCATGTGCTGGGTTTCTTTGGGCCTATTTTCTACAGTGTTGATCTTTGCATCTATAGTCTTTTTATTTTGCCTTTCTTTTTAAAGCAAGGGAAAATATAGGTGAGTAGAAATTTTTGTTGACATAACTCCCATATTTCTTTGTCTCACAGCTATTTTAATGTGATAAAATGCCAGTGGAGCGAACATAGTCTGTGCCGTCTTTTGCTGATGGGTATTGCCATCTATGCTGGCAAGACTTGCACGTCTAACTTCCACTGGAGAAATGGAAGGCTGAGCATGACTAGAGATGACAGACCCAGAATGTGGTATGGACAAGAACATGCCACTCAGAAAATAGGCAGAATGAGCTGCAGAATAATGGAGAAAACACTCTTTTTCTCCTGAATAAAGGACAAAAACATCCTTTTCCAGTTCCCTCATCTTCATTTGCTTTGATCTTGGGTAACTATTGAGGAGTCAATAGATATAAATATGTTTTATCTGACTGGACACTGGTCAAAATAGTTGCTGATGGGCAGTTTGGTTTTGCATACAGAGCAGTGTAATCTTCACCCCAAATAGAAGGCTGCTCTAGGTGGTTTGATGACTTAACTGCATACTGCTCTTGCTCTCTGTCTCTCTTGCTCTCCCCATCCCCTCTTTTTTCATTGCACTACAAATGAACTCTGCTTTTAATGAGACTCTCTCCTTGCACATTCCCTTGCCCACTTCTGTAGCAGACAGCATGAATCCAAGATGAGTTTGGAGCAGGTAGCAACTGGACAGTGAGAGTGTACTCTTCAATGAACGTGAGATCATTCTTTCTGCAGAAATGGTTCACCTGGTTTCCATGCGTCCAAACAGCTAAAATTTCAGTATGATCTCATGCATTGTTTCCCCTGGGCAGTTTACAGATGGCTAATCTTCCCCTTTGCATTGGCTTTAATCCCCATACCTGTTTAGTTCTACTGCACTGTATTGTTTTTTAACCTCCATACCCTTAATGTGCCACCTGGGTTTTATTTTCAAGCTGATCTCCTTTGTGTCTTTGCCTTTACTATGGATTCAAATGGACTTGCCTACACACCCAAATGCATCCTTTTTTCTGCACGCTTTCCTTTTTTCGGTAAATGTTTTATTTAAACATATGATGAGTTTAGTCTTTTTAGCCATGTAGTTGTTCTCGTCACTTGTGCTGAAAGTTTTCTATTACATACGATTTTGTGAGGAGAGTTTTGTCTTTTGGGTTTTGTCAAGTACGAACCTGTGAGTTTGTACTTTTTGCTATGTTTGTTGTTGTTACTACCTTTGAGTAGACTTCAAGATCTGTGCGGTGGGATGTACATCTATGCATGTGAGATACTTGTATCACACGTGTTTGTGATTACCTTGGAGTACATTCCTAGGTTTCTGCACCACTGGAATAAATTGCGTTTAGTTTGCAGTTCTGACCTTCTCACCTGCACTCTGCTCACTATAATCTTACTCTGCAGGAATTGCTTTGAACACCTCAATTCAATAAGGCTGTTTTTATACAACACACTATTTTCTAATAAAAATAACCTGCTATAAAAATACTTCTCTTTTTTCTCCTCTGCCATCTCTTGCAGCCTCCACTGAGTCACAGCAAGGAATGAATATTATGCTGATCTAAAACTTAAGCGCTACAGGCTTAGGACTGTATATATTAAGAACAGATTATCTCATGAATCAGCTAGGCTAGAACAGAAGATGTTTCACCAAGATCCTTGAAAGCTTTCTTTTACAACTGGCAGAAATAATGAAATGTGATCGCACCTTAGAAATAAAAGAATTATGTGGTTCAAGACGGAGGATAGAAATGATTTATCCTATTAGGGAAAAGGAAACGAAGGCAAAGAACAAGACAAAGCGGGAGGCAAGGAGACGAGCCAGGTTGTCTCTCTGCTTTTCTTTTCCATTTGTTCCCTTCATTGCCAGAAGGAGAACTGCAAAATTGCCATTCAGGGCCCTGCTCAAACTGTTTTCACTTCTGTGAGCATTCCCATGTGAGACACCTACATCTTTTATTTTGTAGAACTTTATGCTTTTCCTCCTAATTATCTGTTAGGGATCTAATCCAAGGAGTTTGAGTACAGTTTAACTGCATCTAGTAAAAGATAACTTGTGCAATGGTCGTTTCAGAAAACTTCTATTTTTAATCTGCATATGAAAACATTTGGTTACAAGCTCATGTTGGAATAGTGTGTGTAGATATTGTCACCCAGACATCAGCAGGAAAACAGTGCATTGTGCCGTCTGTCTATATATGCGCTCTGTTTTGAATACTCGCCGGTTTTCTATACTTGAGCTAACTACTATGTTGAGCTCAATTAAAGTCTTACGATATATGATATTTTAAAATGGTTATCACTGGCATGCACAGCAGATGTTCTGGGAACATGTTTTCAAGCAGAGATGGCAGCTGACGGTGACTGTTTTGGTGCAATAAAATAGTAAGCACTGGACAGGAGGTCTCTCATCTCGCTTCCTCCTCCCAATATTTAGTTTGATGGTGCAGAAACTCAACAGTAAAGTCACAGGTTAGATCACCTGTGTGTTGAGAGACGGTCTTCTAGTATCTGCACAGTTTCTTTTATGCGCCCAAAAGGGTAAGACAATTAGTTTCCAAAATGTGGAGGTAGGAGTTAGAGCATGGCTTTGCTCGCTGCAGCGCTGGAGGAAGGTGGGATGTGCCCTGAGCAGACCCAGCAAGGAAGGAGAAAAAGCCAAGAAGGCACCATGTGTTTGTTTACACCCAGTCTAGGCAAATTTAGATCCTCCTAACTTGTGGGCCAGCTCTGCCGTAAGATCTGAAACATGATTTGACTAAGTCTGATTACCCTGACTTTGTAATTAAGTCAGTATTAGTCAGTCTGCCTCTGACTAAGAGTAACTGCATCAAAAAATGCAGCAACCGGTCTATGCATGGGGCTGGTTCCAGGGGACCGATGTGGCTCTGCCGGTTCATGCTTGTTCCAAAAACAGCACTGGCGTAACTTTGTACTGGCAGGCTTTATGCGGGATCAAGTGTCATCCGTCCTCCCACCGCTGGCGTGAGCCCAGCATAAACTCCGTATCATGTGTTCGAGCTAATTCATCTTAAATGTGATTATGTGCCCTGGGCTGATCCAGATCAAATGTGTACTGAGAGCAAAGAGCCAGGATTAATGATCGTGGAGGCGTGACCTGAATTCAGCCATGGAAGACAAAGCTGTGATATAGTCTGGTTGCTCTGACAGAGCTGCTCGGCGTCTTCTTCCTCGGGGAGCAGGACTGGGAGCAGGAAAGCACCAGGCCACTCGTGGGAAAGGTTTTTCATGGTGGTGGTGTCATTTTGTTCCTCTCCAAAGGCACCTGTGTTTGTTCTCCTCCTTTGAACAATTTAACTACACATGTGAAGAGTGACGCCAAAGTTAGGAGATCCCTGTGTAAAATACCAGCATCTGTTTTGCTGTAGTCTCCAGATCTGATGACTAAGTTGGACCTTTCCATTGCAAGGATTAGACCTGAGGCTCTCTTAAACTCTTAATTTCATTCTTAATTTAAGAGACTCGTGTCGCACAGAAGTGCCACGTGTTTGTTTCTTTCTTTCCTTGACTTGAGGTGGTGGGCAGGGTTGCTGGATGTGTTCCCGGCACATCTCTGCACTGGAACACAGAGGTTTATTCCTGAACATCCTGCCCACCAACCTGTGGTGATCGCTATCTGAAAGACCCATCAGTGCTGCTGTCTTTGCTGCCCGGCCACATGGTTCACATTTGTCACGTGTGCTAATGATGGATAAATTTTCAGGTAGGAGGCATGGCTTTTCCTGGCAGATCACTGTCAGGAGGGCAGGTGAAGGAGGATTCGTAGGTCTGACCCCCATAACCCAGGGGACCTTCTGACTGCAGAGCCATTGCAAGGCATGGAAGGTAATGTCAAGCATTCCACCGAGGAAAGGAAAAGCTCTAGTGTTTTTGCTAGCGTTGCAAGGACTACGGCAATAGCGAGTGCACAGTGATGATCTCCTATCACCTTACAATCCAAATACAACTGCCCAAATGTCAACATCGTAAACTGAAGCTCAGATAGTGGCTGGCTGAAGAGAAGCCAAGGTTGCTTGAGCTCAGCCTCAAAACCTGGAGGTAGTTTTACAGAGAGGCCTGCTTGCTCCACAAAGATACCTATTTTGGAAACATGGGATTGTGCTTCACCAACCTACTTCTCCGCCAGCTTGACCTTCATGCCAAAAGCCCCTTATCGCCTTCAACTCCTCCTGCTCTCATGTCCCAAATCATCTGCAGTAGAAGCTTTGGCCAGGCTCCCATCTTCCACCCAGAACCTAGCCATCTCCATAAAACTTACCTGTATCCTTCCGTAGCGGTGCTTCTTTCTTCTCCCTCTCTGTAAGCACATGGCCATCCACTTTGAATGGTTCCCTCTGTTTCACCGCTTCATGCTCAAGCCCCCTTATCCCCTTACTGGTTTACTCCTGCATGCATGCTTCTCTTCCACACTGTCCTCTGACTCATTTGCTCCACCAGCACTGCTATCCTTGCCTGCAGATTTTTCATTTTTTTCACGAAACGTATTTTAGATGCAAAATCTGAAGTTGATCTGTAAGTAAAGTCTTTTTCTGGCCCTGAAGACACTCCTTAACCCTGTTTTCTACATAGAATTACGCAGCTGAGAGGCACTGGATGAGAGGAGTCAGCACTTCATAATAATATTTCAGATCTACAAATTGGAAGCATTTGCTTACATCTTTCTTACGTACCTTTGCATATTACTTTGGCAGACAGTGGTGAAATACTTAGATCACTGACTCCCGCAGGCAGAGAGCAGGTCCTCCTATCTGCTTTTTACCTGGCACCGGTGCTGTTATCGCATGAGCTTCTCACGATGGTAATTGGACCTGAAAATGGAGGGATTTTTTTTCCCCCCATATAAAGTTTGTGAGGTTTTGATGAAGTATTTTCCCTAAAACCTAAATATTTTGCTTCTGAAACACTGCCAGTGCACTTTGTGAATGTGATAGTTAATAGATGCTTCAGGCTTCGACTCTTTTCTTTAGCCTGGTTAAACCAATGTCTCCCTGTGGTAAAGGGACACAGCCCATCCCAGACAGGTACCTAACGTGGGGTTGTGGGGGATGCAGGACATGACCCTGGGGCGAGACCATGAGCAACACATGGAAATAGTTTCCCAGGTTCACTGCAGCAGCATTTAACACCTGTACTCTATGGGATTTAGTGCACTGAGGTTTTTCAATAGAAAACAGAAGTTTAGTAGAAAGCATTCCGTAAGCAGAAACCCATTTTTCTGCAGTCTTTTTCCAGAGGAGAAATGTCTAGCAGTTCTCTTAGTAGTAATAATAGCTGAACCCTGAGCTGCTGCTGCACTTTAAACCTCCAGGATCTTGGAGCTGTGTTGAAGGGCGCACGTAGCTGTGCAGTGTTGAAGGCCCTGCATCTCTTACTGTACATAGTGGGGATGCAAAGCTATCTTTGGAGAAAATAGAGGGGGTCAGACTATCTGTGTAATTAGCAACAAAATCAAAGGAGGTTTGGAAATTCATTCCATATTGTCATATTTTAAACCCGTTTTTAAAGTGATTTGGGAAACGCCATCTCACAATGTTGGAGGCTGCCGGCACAAACCGCCTCTCATTCATATCTCAGATGCTGAAGGATGAGAGATGGTTTCATTTTTGCAAAACCATATTAAAAAACACACTGAAAATATCTGTGTGTGCAACTGCCAGTGGGCAAATTTAAAGAAGTGGATTGCTCTTCAGTATTAATCATGTTAATTTATGGCTAGATGTGACTCACTTGATTACTTATGAAAATCAAAGCCAAGTGATTTTCTTTACTGTATGTAGGAAGAGGGCAAGTGTGTATATGTGCATGTGTGTGCATGTGTGTGCATTATCAAAAGAGGGAGTTACCTCACCAATCACGCTCCTTTTCTGCCTTTCATCCTTGCAACCCATGAAACAGGGATTAATGTGAATTCAGTTTTCAGTGCTTTTAATTTCGTTGTTGTTGTTGTTGTATTATTAAGGGCTGCCTGTCCCAGCAGTTTGCTTCATTTTTTCCTGGGGATTTCTCAACTCAAGATGTCTGACAGAACTACAGGAGGTTTCACATTCAGCATTTTGATGGTTTCCCATGTTCTGTTCTTTATTTTTGAAAATTATCACAAGAATAGCTTGAACCAGTTTGACCTGTTTGTACATCTCATAGCACAATGGGGCTCTAATTGAGGCATCTCACATTACTGAGCTGATGCCATTATTATTTAAAGGCAAGTTAGGTACCTATTAGGAATATTTATTCCCTGTCTTCTATGAAGAAAGCAATTTTCTAAAGAGAGTGGTGTTTTTGTCTTATTTAGGGTATTGATTACCTACTGCTTTGAAATAAAAGGAGATTTATATGCTCTGCTGATAGATAATCTGTGAAGAACTGTTATGGTAAGATTGAGGCCCTAGGCTGGGAGCCAAGGAGAGAGAGGATGTTTCGCAGCTTGGCTCTACCTTTCTCATATGATTCATGGGATGCTATTTAAATCTCTTTGTACCTCTGTTCAGTTCTCAATTTCACAAGAAAGTTGTAATCGTCGTAATTGTCGATGCTGAGCTCCCTGGCGCATGGGGCCTGCAGGAACGCTTGCCATGATACAGAGACAATGTGCAGACAGCTATTCCGCTCTGCTGTCGGCCCCAGATACTCAGAAGCCATGCCCAAGTCACCTGAGATTTGTGTAACTTTTTTTTCAATGTTTGTTTGTTTTTTAAATCTGGAAGCATTTTGAAATGTTTCAAGTCTGTTTTTATTCATCTACAGTGAGATTAACTAGAAAAATTCTGAGTTTTAAATCAAAATAGGGGCTCTTGCAATCAGGTGATGCCAAGGCCTGGGACTTTTGGCAGAGGAGCAGATATAGATGAAAAGGTGAGGGTTGCTGTAGACTAGTATGCAGTTCTGCAGACGTGGCTCTTCCTGGGAAAAGAAATGTAGAGCTGCAGGAGTGGTGAAGGTACCTGCATGTTCCATAATGGTAGTAGTAGTTTCCTAACACTCCCATCAAGAGGAAAAATGGCTTTTGATAAATGGAGGCGTTGCGGGAATCTGTAGGCAGAACCAAAAAAAAAAAAAAAAAAAAAAAAAAAAAAAAAAAAAAGGAGAGAGATAGAGAAAAGAGCAGTTTAAAAAAAAAAGCGTAGGAGCGAATCTTCATGCTTTCAGACAGATGCAGAGTTAAGGGCTTGAGAGGATGCTGAGAATTTAAAATTCCTATCAGTGTGTGAGTAGGTGTGTTTTGCACTGCTTGTATTGGGTGAATCCAAAGGAAGTGCTGAGTAGCGCGTTCCTGGTGGTAGTATTTGCAGGGATGGAGGTGAAGGAGCGCCATCTCCCAAGCTGTTCTTGAAGTAGTAACACCATGCTTTGTGTTGGCGTGAGGAGCTCCCAGTGCAGACTGTGCAATCTCCACACCCCCAGAAATGCCTCCTCAGTGCTGCTTACAGATCACCTATTCTGAAAAGACTGGTTCCCCGGCTAGTGGCATGCACAGTCGAGATCTGGTCCTGCCTATTTTTTGGTTGTTTGTTGCTTGTACACATCGACTTTGACTCAGGGGAGGAAGGGAGTGGAGCTTGTAAGAACTGCGTAATTGACAGATCAGTCTCAAAGCAGAGGATGGTGAATATAATGGGGCTGCAAGGGGGGGTATAAGAAACACAGAGGGGTGGATTTTCTGCTGCTGTAGGTTTTCATAGCCCCCCTGACCTCAGCTGGTCATTGGCACCTGGCCGGGGCGCTGACATGAGCTTTTTGGACACCAGAGCACGAGGGCAGGGTCCTGTCTGATGGCCCCCCTGCTGCCCGCACACAGCCTGGCCGGCGGCATGCTCCTCGGGGCAAAAAAGGCTGAAAACTTCAAAAGCTGGAAGCTTCCACGAGTGACCTTTTCTCCAGGCTGCTCCAAATTTCATGTTTCTCCCGTGCGCAGCAAGATGCCTTGCCCAAATTGCCAGTGCTGGCACATGAGGAGAGAGGGCTGCTGCCGCTGGAGCAACCTGCTGAGCATCCTCCCCAACACTTGAAGCCACCATGCACTAAAAGACTCCATTTGGATTACAAAGGCCGCAGGGAGGCAGAGCCCCGGCAGAAGAGCAGCCCGCCTTGTGGCAGCATCCACAGGGACCTTTTCCTATTTCCCTTCTGAAAATTGGGAAATTTGAGTAGTTCCTTTTTTTCTCCCCTCTCTTTGCCCAAACAAGCCTGGCAGCGAGGCAGTGCTGGGGTGGGAGGTGGAGCAGTAACCCCGACCTTGGTGCTTGCCAGCGGTTCACTGCCGCAAACTTGTGCCTGGTGTCTGCTGCGTGTTGCATTTTCGCTAGGGAAATCACCTATGGGGGATTATTGGCTCTGCACAAACTCAGTCGGACGTCTGGGAGCGACGTGTATTTAAAATGAGATAAATGAGGATGTCGCTTGGGTTCAGCCTTTTCCAGAGTTGTCGGGGATTAATGATTTATTTCAAATTCCTGACATAGTTCTCAGTCTCGGATTCTGGCAGCATCTGTTAATCCTCCTGGCTGTATGAAAATCTGGAAAATAGGAATCCTAAAGTTTCAAAAAGGCAGAACATAAGATCTCCTCAAGATGATTTTCCAAACTTCTTTTTTTTTTAATTGAGATTTTAAAATTATCCTCATTCCTGCTTGAAGTGTAAGTCCTAGTTTTTGGATTGCCTGGGGCAGACAACGCTGCATAGTCTGTGTGTTTTGAAATTTCCAATCATTTGCTGTGTGTATGCATGATTGTATTAATTGGATTATATTCTGAAAGTATAGATACTGCACTATATTTATGGAAAATGAATCAAACAAACACTAATCCTCAGAATACACCAATAGAGAAAAAAGTGGTACGTTTATGCAACTGATAAAACAGATTTAAGTGATTTGCCCCCAAAGTGGTAGTAGAGATGGGACTTGAACTGTTATTATTATCGTTCTTCAAAACCTCTTTCTAGTTGGGATTTATCATTCTCCTCCACGCCTCTTACTATGATCTGAACCTCCCATTTGTTTTAATTTCCTTCTTTTTCCTGTCTTTACCCATCTCCTTTTGAAAGAGCTGTCTTAATCTGTTGAGTGAAAACTCAATTTTGCATAATAATGCTTAAATGTGATGGTTCTCACAAGTTTTATAATGGGTTTCTCCAAACTCCAGGGTAACTCTTGGCTGGGCTGATCAGGTTTCACATTTGCTTTTCCACTTAGCACAGGTATACACTAGGTTTTTAAATATATGTTGCAACATGTAAATGGCCCCTGGCCTGCAACGCTGCATTGATGTGTTTGTACCCAACGGAGCTACAATTTCTACAATATGTGTTGCACCAGTGTTTTCTGATTCATATCAAGCAGTTGCTGCTTAGTTGGGAATGCCTTTGGAGGAGATGGGATGGGGAAGGCTAGAGAGGAAACCACACTGCAAACAGTGTAGGTGTTGCAAGCCTGGGCGTTTGCCAGCAGAGCTTTGCTGGTTTTATGGCGTAGATTTGGATCGTATCTTGGCGGATAAGGTCTTTGTTTTCTGCACGTGGCGATGCAAAGAAGAGCTGCTGGAAGAGGGCTGCAGGGTGCCATTCTCCCATCGGAGGCGCAGCGTTGTGTCCCTTGTGGGAGCGGACTGCACCCTCCTCCCGCAGAGCTCACCTGGCAGAAAACATGAAATGGCCAAGGGATTTCTTTAGGGCAGCTTTTATGTTGTCAGTGCCAGTGGGGCAGCCCACACTAGGCTGGGATTTGGGAGCACCGGGAAACTCTTTCTGCCACTGGCTTCCCTTTTGCTGTGTTTGATTTCCTTTCTAGAACCATCATAGCCTTCAAATGGGGATAAGCCTCACAGGAGTAAGCCTTGTAGATATACTGGAGATGCTTAAGTACTTTAGGTTTGAGCAGCACACGAAACAGGTCAAACAACATGCAAAGGTAATTTTTTTCTTTGAATTTTACAGCTCTATCCTCTCCTAAAGTTCCACACCGGGGAAGTTTGGAGAGGAAAGCAGCTCCTGTGCAGTGGAAGTATTTCCTCTGCCGCGATTGCAGTAGCTTGTCTGAGTTCATAATTCCTCGAGCCTTGACCCGCACTAGTCACAAAAAGAAACTGTCTGAGGACGAAAACGCTTTTCCTTTTTTTTTTTTTTTAAATATAATTTGAATTGTGTTTTTGCTTAAAGGACGTTTGCCCTTTTTACATCCAATGCCTTCGTTATATGTTTCCATAGAGCAATTCTATCCTTTCAGTCAGGATGACCTTTATTTTATATTTAAATGCGAGAGCAAAACAAGGAGAAAAAAGAAGTAATGTGAATTCTTCTCCAGAGCTCCTTCGCTGGCTTGCTCTCTGCACATGAATGCAAAATGGCAGCTGCCACTGCAGCGCAGTCGAGAGTTCCCATTTAAAAATGCAGTGCTTAAAAAAGAAGCCCTAACAGCCATAAGCTACAAAACCCAACATCTGATAAATGGAAAAGGACAAAATCAGGTCATGGAGGCAGCGCGTTATCTTTTGCCCTGGTATCGCATCTTTCATCCGTGGATCTAGAGTCGCTGTACAGGCATCGTCCTGCCTCCCGAATGAAGCCAGAAGGGGCAGAGAGGACCTTGGATCCCAGGGAGATGGGGCAGCCCTGTGTTTGTATACAGCACCGTTTCGTAAGAGGGGAGGTAAAGAACTTCAGGCCCGGCTGAAGCTGCAAGTGGCATTTCTGTAGGCACAGGTAATTAACTGAACTGGAATTAATGCTCCTGTGTGCTACAAAAAGCGCCCTAGGATTTTAATCAAGGCTATTAGCATACTGGTAAAGCGACACTGAATTCTACACCCTCCCTTATGCGGCAGTCTCAGTTGATTACGAATTCACCAAGAGCCTTCCTTTTTCTTCAGCTGCACCTCCAAAAGCACGCAGTGGTAGAAACCTTCTGCCCCTTCCCAGCACTCTGGAGGAGAATCCCGTTCGCTTGGGGGGCAATGCGGGGGGGGTCCTTCCCTGGGAAGGGCTCAGCCCTGCCCACCCCAGCCACCCTGGAGGGGCAGCCCCAGATGAGCAGAGGGGACAGGTGGGGAGCCAGGATTTTCGTCTCCCTGCTGATTTATGTCGAGCAGAATCACAGAACCATAGAATGGTTAGGGTTGGAAGGGTCCCTTAAGATCACCTAGAAAGGTAAGGTGTGTTTGCATTTATGCAGTGCCACTTTACAGACAGCCCTCACAAATGGGTTGCTGGTTGCCCAAAAACAGAGGGAAAGGAGAATGTCGCTGCTACCAGTAAAAGCAAATGGCTGCCTTCCCCTCTGGCTCCACTCTCTACTAATTTCAGAGGATTTCTGGCCCATTCCTGCACAAAGTCTCAGCACCATAAGCCAGGAGTTACGGTGTGAGGCATATTTTGCATTTCTAAGTTGGTGCCAGTGATTGGCAGTTTCTGATTTGGGCTGTTTTATCGTTCAGCCTGAAGTGTTAAGGTATTGTCCGAAATTAAATTTGAACACAGAAATGCGTGCATGCAAATGTGTGTACGTGTGCATAGGCAAGGGGAATTTTGCACCAATTTTCTATTGTGTATCCAAGTCACTGGTGCACACGGGCTCTTTGATTTGTGTTGATAGGCAGAGCAGAGCTCTGCTCATCAGGGTTAGGAAAGTTCGTACCTGCCGAAGGAGACTGCCCAATTTGAAATGGAAGTACAGATCAACCCCTGGGTTTATTTTTCAGGCTTAGAAGATTTTTTGAAGAACAAGCTGTGGTGACGCCCGTTCCCTTTGTGTAGTATCTTTTGTGTTCTCTTTTCCTAGAAGAAGAGCCTCATCCATGTGACAGGGTAGGACAGCACCCATGGGCTTTCCTGCCAGCCAAAGACTGGTATCAACCCTGGGAAGTCAGGAAACTGGCCTGAACTGAGTATCATTAAAAGCTTTTAGAGGAAAGTCAGTTGATTCCTTTTGTCTCTGAAACTCCCATTAATCTCTGCTCAGATTCTCTCCATTCCTACTGCCACACCTGGCTTTTAAAAGCAAAACACCGTTGGTCTCCACTAAGCATAAAGCAAGCAACATGAAAGAGAAGCTATAATTGCTTTCCTAAGAGTGTCTCTTCTCCCCCACCTCCTTTTCCTGCTGTTTGGTCACCTTTATTTTTCCCTCTTTCCCTGAGGTTTGATGTCTTTGCTCATCTTCTAACTGTCAACAGCACACAGCAGGCTTTGTGGAGCAGGGACCTTGGGCCTGGTTTTGATCTCATTTTCACGGACATAAAGGGAGTTACTCAAAAGTTTCTGGTGGTGTAATGGATAGCAGAATAGAGCCCTCCTCTGAGATACCAGGAACATGGCATCCACCCCTGGCATGGCAGAAGTGTTTGTTACTTTCATAGCGGCTCTGCAGAGAGAGCCTGGTACGCTTGTGAATTAACTGCAAAGCTTTGTGTGTGTGTGTTCATCCCTCTTCCTCACTCTCTTTTTATTCCTGTCTACTCTGTAGCATTTAATTTAGGATTAACTATCATTTACTTTCACTTCCTTGCAAACTAATTACCAGAAAATTCATTTTTCTAATTCTCTTCATTCCTTCCTTCCTTCTTTTTTTTTTTTTTTTTTTTCCTTTCCCCCCCAATCCTTTGTCAAGGATGAAGTTTACTGCCATGACCTTCTCTTGCTGAGGTCGCTTTGAACTGCTGGAGGAGCACATAGGGGTCTTAAATGCACCCTATCAAGGCAACTGAGTATCAGCTCCGGGGTATTTTCGGCTGGTATGGAGCCAGCCCAGCTCGATGCCAGTTCCTCCTGGCTCTCCCGGGTGCAGGAAGCATGTCAAGGCGAGGGATAGTGCATTCCAGTGGCTGAAGAGCGCTGTGCTTGGATCTGCCTTGACAACGTAATGTCTCCTAAGAAACCATTGCGAGTCAGCACTCATTAACAGCCCCCAGTTTGCTCTGGTTTCTGCCAGCAAGGAGTTCAGCCCCGGGTTTGGTGGAAGCAACACAGTGGCTTGGGGCTGAGCTGGGCACAAGCAGCGAGGCTGCGGGGTGAAGGAGACAATGCAGTGTTTAATTACGGGTGGGTCTAACTCATCTCTGCTGTAACTCTTTGGTAGCCAACACGGTTATACCACAAATGAATGCTGTTTTAAATCGGAGTTGCCTGGAGAGGGAGATCAAAGGCTAATAAGAGGAAATCATTTCTTGTGACTGATTTTGGGGAGGCAGTGCTCCTTTCCATGTTCTTAAAGGCTATTTACAAATGTCAGAAATGGAAAAAAAAAACAGTGTTAGAATTCCTTCTGCTTTTTGCATTTGGAACATCAATTTGAATGTGAAGAAACGGGGCCAGCTGTAGTTCTTGACCTATACTTGCAGTGCTTAATTCTCTGTGGCGACTGTGATGGATGCAAACGCACCCGAGCTGGCATTAAATCACGGCTAACTGTGTAGCTGCATCAGCACGGAGCTAACTGCTTGAATATTTACCCACCTTGTCAAGCAGGCTCTGCTGCATGTGCTGAGCTCTGTGCTTTCTTGTCTCTACTGCAAGCAAGCATCCCAGCCCCTGAGCTTAAAGTCCCCGCGTGCCTGTGGCCACACGAACTGTTTTTCCTGCTATGATAGGAGCTACGCTCACAGGTACAGGCTCCAACACCACCGTTCGCAGCCGGTTCAAGCTGACCCCCCCGGGGGTACTGCTGCTGAGGGAGCTGATTTTGCCCTTCCCGCTGCGCTGGCCGCACATTCCTGCCCCTGTGCTGTAATTCATTTTTGCTAGATTAGTTTCAGCCTGGATTAGTTCCCTTGGTCCGTCTCACCGCAGAGCTGAGCAAATGTTTGTGCCGGCACAAGGCAGAGCAAAGGGAGGATGGAGAGGGACAAAACTGGCACCTTTGAGAAGCAGGGCCAGGGAAAAGCAACTGTATTTGTGGCCTCTTGCTCTCCCTTGCTCCTCCTTGTTTGATGAAGAGATATTGCTGTTGTCTCTCCTTGTTTGCTTTTGATTTCCTTCCTCAGGCTGATTATAGAAGTGAAGGAACGGTGATAGGTGTTATACCTATAGGCCAAGTTATCTCTGGATGAGCCCGGCTGCTGTTAGCTGCTGCATTTTGCTTCCAGGGCTTCACTATTGAATGGTTTCCCCAGTGTGCCTGGTGAGCTGGGCCGAGTGCATTTCCAGTAGCCCTCTTAGGTACCTGCCGCCCGTCAGTGCTGCGTGCCCCGACGTTGCCCCAGCCAAACCCCCGCGCTCAGGGGCTGGGGACTAGTGCTGAGCAGGAGCCGGATAACGTCTCGGTGGCCTGCTTTGCATTTATTTCTCAGCAGCGCTATTGCCTTTAAACACACAGGCTGCCCAGGTGCTCTCGCCCTTGGAAGGCAGGCAGGTGGTTCAGCACGCCGCTGCGCAGGTTCAGGTGATGGAGCGCTTTGTCCGGGGACTCCCAAGGGAGCTCCGTGCCCCTTTCTTCCGCCGCAGCACAAACGGAGGATGGGTTTTATTTTTCTGAGCACATCAGGTCTTCTAGCACAGCGTGATGTTCTGCATACTGTCAACTACTCTGGGCAGCTTGTCAAGGGGGGGGTGCGATGTAAGCTGAAATGCTGCTCTAATTTTTGCGTTATCATTCCCGTTGCAAATGTCCTTATTTAATTAGGCTGTGCAGTACTTCCAGAGGAAATATTTTGAAGGGAAGGCACGGGTGTTCCTGCATCTCGATGCCTTTATTACATCTGGGCTAGCTGAACGCAACATGCAATAAAAAAGCAGGATCAGTGGCTGGAGTCCAATGAAAGAAATGGCTTCGGCAACTTCAGCCTGGCTCCATATTTGGCCATGGTGTGTTGTTCCTCTTGCTGCAGCCGTAGCCATAAAAGGGTAGTTGACCACTTGGTTTCCAAGAAAAAGTGTGACCACCTTTCTGACAACATATGGACTAATCCCTGCAGGATCCTTACGAAAACAAGTTGAGAGTTTTTAAATTCACTGAGTGAGTGAGTGAGTGAGTCTTTGCAGCACTGCACAGATAGCTGCTGGTTTTCCGCTTTTTTTTTCGTAACAGGGCTTTTGGCAGTAACGAGGAAAAGAGATTTAATTCCATGTTATCCTTAAAAAATAAGCCATGCTCGACTCCTTTTTTTCCAGAGGAAAGTCCCAACCACTTATCAGATTGCTGGGGTGTTGTAGAAAGGGTTGTCAAATAAATCCTCACATTTTCCCTCTGTTGCTAGTTCATGCACGAACTAGTTTTCACTGTTTGTCTGGTGGCCTTTTGTATCTATCAGCCACTTCCTTTTCCAGAGCCCCAAAACTACTTGCTCTGGTGTTGCAGATAGGAAAGTCCAGAATGCTTTGCTATGTTGGCTTTGCAATAAGGATTTATTTATTTTACCTGTCAAAAGGTGACTCTAAAGTCACTATTATTTAAATAATAGTGTCTCTAGCTGCTGCCTGTTGCATTTTTTATTGCCAAAGTATTTTTCTTGTACTAAAAGGGCCTGTGCTTGTTGGTAACAAGTATATGAAGTGCTCTGACATGTGAAGTACATCCTGGAGGAAGGACTAGGCAGTTCATATTGTACTGTATTAAAATGAGTTTTTTTCTAAGTTTATTGCAGGGGGTAGACTACACAGGGAGAGGTTATAATAACCAAAGGCCTGTTGTTGCAAAGTTTTTGCAAGTAATATATAACATTTACGTAAATAAGATTTAATAATGATGCTCATATTTGGCTAAAACCCAGCACACTTGCTCAGGTTATGAGGGATATTCACCTGGGGGACAGCTGGTTGCTTTCAGTGGAGCTGTTGCATTCGCTGCCTTTGCCAAGGCTGATTACTCAGTTCTTTGCAGACTTAGACCTGGTGTTGATCTGACCTGACTTGTAACGCTTCCCTGCAGAGCCCAGGTGAAGAAGGAGGTCACCCTGGGCTCCATCCTTGGACTCCACCTGGGACACCACTGGGACAGAGGCAGAGATTCAGGTCTCTGGTGGACTCCTGTGAGATACCTCCGGATAGGTTGATGAAATTGAATGGGTTGAATCTGTCCCTCGTTTTCGAGTTTCCAAAAAATAAGTGTATGCAGCTGCTCTTTTAGAAATTTACTTTTATTGACAGAGAAAGAATTTTCTAAGGCTTGCAAGATGTTACTTGTTCACAGCCACCTATATAAAACCATTTTTAGTTCTCTAGCTCTGCATTTCTCCTAAATAGTAAAGCAATAGCCAGCTATACTTTCTGGAAGGATTATCTGTATCTGATAGCCTTTTACTGAATGTCATCCAACCTTCATAGATGAGGGAGTTTTCTTTCAAAGATGCCTCTGCTTGAGGATACAGTTCTCATATGAAGAAATTTGCCAGCATTAATTATTTTTATAGAAATAAAAAGATTAAATCCCACTAAACAGACTGTTTTTTCTCTATGTAGCCAGACAATAAGTATAAGGTGGCATTAAGGGGGATCTAGAAGGTTGCTTCCTGCACCTCACACCCTCTCACGTGTTTGTACCTTTGCAGATTTTCCAAACCTTTTTGTCCATTCTGGAGCATCATGCCTGAGTAGAGTTAAGGTTATTTTCTGCTTGCCTTTGGCTTTCTTTTCTCCTGTGTTGTAACCCAATTAATTTAACAGTCCACTTCAGAACTTAATTTGATCCCTTATCTCTTCCCAGGTTAGTTGTCAACCTTTTAGAGAGTCCTGGAGGAACCCACCCACCTCCAGGGTAGTTAGAGCAGGTACAGAGCAGGATGCTGCTGCTCTGCAGGGTCATGGCTCCCCGGGGCCCACAGCACTTAACGCTTAGGTAGCTTGCAGGGGGGTCCTCCAACTTGCAAATGCTCAGCAAAAGGAAAAGCAAAAGGCATAGCTTGGCAAGAGGGTGAGAGGAGGCAACAGCCGTTCTTCCAGTGTGTGATACAGCCAAAGCCTGTAAAACAACAGGGTACCGATAGATAGTGCTTTGCTGTCTGGGGAAGGGAGAAGAGAGTCGTTCAAAAGCAGAGCAAGCAAGAGCATTCAAAGTCACAGCACGAGAGGGGAAGGGGAACTAGGGGCACGAAATGCTACCCAAACACTCAAGCTCTGCTGGAGTGTACCCCCAGACAGACTGCGTTTTTTCAGGCTGAAGAACTGAAGAGCTGCATTGCGAGAACTTGTGTTTTTCCTCCCCTGCTGCTCATCCCCTTATCAGCAGTGATGTGCACATTTGAGAACTGCATTAGTCTGGAAAGCTGTGACTCTGGCATCTCTGGCACACGCGTGCTTATATGCCAGTGAAAACCTTCTGCTCGAGTGTGTAGTAATTGGAGTGATTTCCGCAATGCTCTTGGTAAACACAGGCTGGAGAAGGTCACAGAAAGGACAGCATCACAAGCTCTGGTTGAGATTTTACTTTTATTTCTGTATGTAAGGAAAGACTTCTCCACTCTCTCCTGTCTGCATCTCCAGCCCCTCCTCCCCTTCCCCAGCATCACTCTTTGCCAATGTCTAACACTCTTGGGGGATATAGATGTTAATGTAATGACTTGGTTTTGTTTGTCCTGGCAGCCAGTAAGGAATGCCACGCTTGGTGGCATGTATTTCAGAAGCATTTAATAATCTTCGGTGCCTCGTGTTTTTAAGCAGAATAGCTATGAAATGCAATGACAGCCTTTGTCCAATGCGATGCCCGCGCTGCTGAACCCAGGAGAGTTTCCCAGCATCTTGGGATGGATGCGTGCCACAGCTGTGTCCAAACTCTACGTTGGGGCACGACCAGAGCATGCACCATCCTTTCCTGTGCTCTGCTGTGCCAAGGAGCCAGAGCACGCAGGCTGGCTGGGAGCCACGGATCGCTCCAGCAGATCTCATGCATGTCCCCTGAGACTTGCTGGGGCGTGCCCGACTAGGCAACCTCGATACAACCACTGTGGCACGTAGGGAAGGTGACAGAGAGTGCATTTGTAACGCTATACCCAAAGGAATAGTGCTCAAGTATGAGCTTCATGCTGGGGTGCAGGGGTGAAGTTGAGAGGAGAAATAAGGGATGCTGCCATGAATGGCTCTTTATCCTGAAGACAGTGCAGGACCTGGGAGCAGCATGTGCCAGCTCGAGTGAGTAAGTAGTTTGGCTGGCAGATGAAGAGCTGGGTGAGATGCCAGCACGCTGGTTATAACTGATGAAGGTAGGAACTGAGCGTTTGCAATGAGGTAGGGCAAAATCCCACAGTTAGATAAAAATGCTGCGCAACAGAGCAGCGTAAATCATAATTGCTAGGAAAAGCCCTGTAGGTAAAGGATGTGGGCACAGGAAAAATGCTGTAGCAGCTAAAAAACACGGTGAGGAACAATGACTTTGAAGCTGTGGTTTCCACAAAGATTCAGTAAGCCATGCAGAATGAATGCTGGGCATGACCAGCCAGCTGAATCTCAGGTATGATTAGTTAGGAAGATGAGTGAGGTTTTGGAGAGGGACATATGTGCTGTGCTAGCCTTATCGGCTGAGAGCATCTCTTAAGTGAAATAGGTGGAAAAGACTTGCGAAATTATTTTTTTCAGGGGAAAGGTTGGAGAAGAAAAATATCCTGCCCATAATGTGTTTGGTTTTTTTTCTTGTGGGGTCTGAACTCTTCATAGGGTTTATGGTACCAGTAATATAATACCACTGTCACATAAAGGGGCTTGAGTGCTGAGATATTTATTCCTTATAAGAAGACAATACTGAACACATAAGCTGTGTTTCTGCCACCATTAGCCAGGCAATCTCTCAAAAGTGTGTGCACGGTTTCTGTGCGTGTCCATATTGTTATTTTCTGGTACAAATAGTTCTGCATGCATAACCATATACAAATGTAGTATGATTAATTATTCAGACACCACCACCAAGTGCTGAGAGCTTTAAAAAAAAAAATAAAATCATGAGCACAAGGTCCTTGCTCTACAGATTTTCTGCACAGAACAGGGGAGGAGGGGAGGAAATGTGAAGGCCAGCTCTGATAATGTAGTCTATAAATTTAGTGTGGGAAGGCTGCATCCTTCCTTTTAATATATTCTGAATTTTTGCGTTTTTCAGCTCGTCAAAAGAAAAATGGGATAAATGTTTATCTCCCTAAAATGATCTCTGGTTAGGCTTATCTTGACTATAGATTGAAAATCAAAATATAAATCATGAGCCTTTCTTATGCAAATACCCATTGTTAACATTTGTCAGACACAGAGAGAAAACACTCAAAGTCCTCTCTCATCTTTATGGAGAATGAAAACAAATCACACAAGCAAGTAATGCTGAAAGTGCTAATATTCTTTGAAGCCTTTGAGCAGCATTAAAATCCCAAGAAACCTGAAGGTGAACTGTCTATAAAATAAGTAAAAAAAATGCTTGGCATACTAATGACCCAAAGCCACCATTTTGTAGGAAGCTTCGTATTATGATGGCAAAAATACCCCTGGCAAAAAAGACACCAAACACAATGGCAATTGGAATCGTGGGATTTCATGCTTCTGTTGTAAGGCGTGATGCTCTCCAAGAGAAAAAAAAGGATAAAATGGGAAAGTTTACATTGGCCACATCAGGAGGAAGTCAAAGAAAAGCTAAATTTGCTAATTGAGGAAATATTTCAGGCTGTTCTCTACCCCTGGGGGGCTCTAAGTTTCTTTTTTGAAAGCTGTCACTTTGTAAATATGAAGTACTTGGAATTCTGGAGTTATTACTGTCACCAGCTTGGAGAGGTTTTTGTGACCGGCATACTTGGCTGGGAAGGGTTAGTGAGCCCATGAGGGCTTTTGTATTTTTTTTTTTTCTCCTAATTTGGAGACTATTACCTAGCTCTCAATCACAGCTTCGTAAATGTAGCTGAATAGTATCATCACAATTTCAATGACTATGGTGGGAGATGATAAGATCTAAGTAAACCAAACTGAACTATGTATTTATGAACTTGGCAGTCTTGACTCTTGCTAATTTTGAATGTATCTGATTTAATGAATCTCCTCTTTCTTTCTTTCGGTCTTTCTGTCTTTCTTCTTTAAAACCCAGGCTGGTGACTGCTTTTTCACATAAAGATGCCCAAATTTTTTTGTGTTTTTGATGTATTACATGTAAAAGTGTATCCCTGGGCTCTTTAGAACCTCATTTATCTCATGCCTTTGCCATCAACCATGAAGTGCACATAGTTGAAAAATATATAGAGAAGCTCACAGCCACCACAGACAGTTTGAAATGAGAAGTGAGGCTGTGTCTGTGAGGAGAAACAGGAGCTTGGGTCTTCCACGGTTCCCTCCTCCAGCAGTATCAGGGCTGGTGGCCTTCAGTGGCGTCACGGCGTTGTTCCTGGGTGACTGTGTCAGTGGTCATGGCAGATCTTACAGACCTGTAGTAGAACTGGAGTCTGAGAGTATTTCAGAGTCCCAAGGCTCTGGGTAGAAATGGTTTTATTAAATTTGATAGTTTGGTTAAGTGCTTGTTAAGCATCTCTAGCTGTGGGTGATCCTCAGGACTTGTTGTCTTTCTGAAACCTGTGAGTGATCCATATCTCCAGTGAGCTTAAATGGCGCAGGGTGATGTAGCTAAGAGGAAGCCAGCTCAGCTCCTCAGGCTTCTGGCCAGGCTTCACCAGCACAGCGTGAGGAGAGGCTTGCCCTGCGCTGGGGACCTCCCCTGCTCTGTGCTCAGTCCAGGTGCTTCCCATGGCCCTCAATGCTGTAGCCTTCAAATACGTCGCTGCTATTAAAGTCTTTTGTCTTTCAGAGGTCCTGGGAGATGGGGAGGGGTACGTGTGCGGCAGAGATAAATGACTTGTCCTGAGCCATGTGGGAAACTTTTGATGGGGCAGATTTAGTCTCATGTCTCTCTCCATCAAAACTGTGCTGTACATGTAGATGTCTATTATACATTTTTGGGTAAGGGCAGGTGCTATTGCTATCCCCCCTGTGAACTAAAGCTTATCTCATTTTGTCTGGAAATTCTTGTTTCTCACTGTAAAATTCATTCTTTTCCTCAATTTTCAATCCCATATCAGCAGCAAGGCAATCATTATATATTTGTACGTAATTGGCACAGTAGGTCCTGTACGATTAGGTCTACATCACATCGCAGTGGAAGTTAAAAATTCCCAGTCAAGAATAGGAAAAGTCTAAGTAGGCATCTGTAATACAAAATAAGTGTTTCCTGTGTCTTTTTTTCAGTGCTTTTCGCTTCTCTGCTCAGTGGAATTGAAAACCAGATCCCTTTGGACAGTCAAAACTTTTAACCTCTCCTTTCTCTACCTTTTTTTCACTTTTTGTCCTTAAAAAAAGAACTGCAGTCTGCAAATGAGACCCCTATCTTCCATCATGTTTCCATATTGATGAGAAGAAATGAAGGATGAGCACGCTGAGGCTGTGTGGCTGCGCTTTGATCTGTGGTTGCAGAGAGCGCAGGGATGCTGTTGCACAGAAATGCTGTACATCAGTTATCGACAGCTGCGGCTTGAAGGCACGCATCGCGATGCGCAGGGTGCAGTGCCTCTTGTGTCTGGTGTACGCGGTTGTAAAGATACCATGGAATCACTGCGGCAGTTTTCCTACGTGGAGATCATCCGGTGCGTGGGGAATGTAACCCCTGGGTGGTATCGGAGCCTTCCGTGTGTTGTTGTTTGTTGATTTTCGAGCTGAGATGGCCCAGAAGGGCTCGACAGCTTTTGAGCTCCACCAGCCTCTTGATGGGTCCCAGCGTGGGTGGGGAGGCCCGTTGGGGTGAGGATGCTCTTTGTTTCGGCGCTTTTTTGATGTGAGGTCAGCAACGAGTCCCAAAGAGTGTGGCTGGGGGTGGGGGAGAAAGTCCAAGTTCAGCTGCCTTTGCTGCAGGGCTGATGTCAGAAGGATTTACCCAGCTCTGGGGACTTTTGTTTGGGGAGACTGACTGCTTTCCCAGAGACAATGGCCGTGCCGGGGACGGGGCCGGGAGCAGCGGGAGATAGGCACACGGCTGCTGAATGGGCCCAGCCGCCCCGCAGATGGAGGGATCAGCCAGCCAAACAAAAGTAAAGCTGCTGCCAGCAGATTTCTGAAAGGAGAGGGACAGGACAAGGCGCCCAGGCTGGCGCGGGAGCTGCCTGAACGGGTGCCGTGGAGCCAGTAGGGCTTAGCAGTGACTTCGATCCCTCCAGAGAAAGGGCACAGCCCTCATTTTAAATGAGGAGAATGAAAGGAGGCTCGCCTGCTGTCTCTTGGCATCAAAAGGGTAAAATCCCACTGGGGGCTGGCGTTGCCCTCATACCTGCGCAGCCGCTTCTGTGGATTTAGTGATGAGCTGAGCAGGTTTTCGCTGGATGACAGGGTCCCAGGGAAATTGCTAAGATCTCTCCTTCACCATTTGCACTGAAGCAAAGCCCGTGCCTCCATGGGCGTACTTCAGCTTGCGAGGAACTTGCAATTTTGTTCCAAGGGTAAAATTGTATTTTTGAATGACCAGGGTTGGTTGGCGAAGGCGTCTTTGCAAGTTAAGTGGTTGGTTTCTTGCTGCTCCAAGCAAGTGGCCATGGCCATGGGGGAGCACACGTGGAGCAAACCTGTGCCTCTAGCGGGTAAACCACACAAGTGTGGGGCAGAGGCGTGAGAGCAAGGTGCCAAGGCAAGGCCCCAACACGGATGCTTGCTTGGAGCAGCAAGATACCAAACACAACTGAGGGGCGCCATATTCTCTTGCCAGCCCAGCCATTCATAAACATGCTTTTTCCTCTTAGAACAAAATCCTTGTTTTTGAAGACACCAAGATATCTTCTTCTGCCCTGGTGATGGAGTAAGTCATGCGTGTCACTAGGGTTGTACCTCTGCCAGTGGAAAGGTTGGCCATACCTGGCCAGGAGAGGACTTTAAGGGAAATAATAGCAACAATGTAGAACGTCTTCTGAGTTGCTTTGAAGACTTTCCAGGACTTCGCTGCTCTAACATTTAGGGGGCTTCTAATTTCTGGCCTAAATTAATTTTGACCAGTTTATAATCATTTATTCTTGAACCAACTTCAAGAGCCTGCCATTGTTTTTGGCTTCTATCTCCACGATGAATTTAGAGAAGGCACTGATATAATCCCTCAGCCTTCATTTTGCAAGACTAAAGCTGAAGTCTTCTAGCCTCCTCTTCTAAGACAGGTTCACAAATCCCCAGTTCCTCGTAGTTTTTCTGTTCCAGAGCTTAGCTTAAGAACATTCTTGGAAATCTTACCCCCAAAAGGACTGTGGGATTTTATAGTGCTACGTCCCTCTAGGTTTTGTCACATTTACCAGGCTAACTGGGAAAGTGGTGTGTGTTCGTAAATGTATTTTTACATATACATAAATATGTAGAGTGCACACGCATGTGCATATTTCAGGTGTGATGTCTGGGAACTGTTACACGAATCACGTTTTTGTACAGATAAGTCCTTACCTATATTCTCTTGAATTACGTGATTTATTTTTTACTCCTCACTATATCAAGGAACACATATAACTTTGTTATTTCAAAGACGCCCAAATCAAAATTGCATATCACAGTTCAGTATAGAAAAAGCACCAAACACAGGCTCGGAAATCCCACTGATCTCCACTTTTCATCTCTTATACAGAAATACTTGTTGAAGTAATTTTACCCCTGTCCGAGAAGCAAGCAAAAGAAAATGTTTCCAGGGAAGTTGGTATTTCAGAGATACAAGGTTTCTGAGGAATTAAAAAAGGTTACTCTTTTAAAGCAGCTGGTGCTGGCAAGCAGGAAAACAGACTATTTTGCTGTCTAGTCTTTTTAATTTTGATTGCAAAGAGTATTGCTGGCTTGAATGATGGGGCATTTGTGAGTAGGTGTTTTTAAAGCAGTGGTGAAAAATGAGAGCAGATAGAAGAGAAATATGTTCATGACCAAAGGGCAGCAGCCAGTGAAAACACCCCTCCTTTCCAACCTCGTCCTGCAAGGTGAGCACTTCCTAGCCTCAGACCTACTGCCATGCAGCCCGGCGGGGAATCCTTTCGTTTTGGTTTCCATGGGCATTAGACATACTTCTTCTTAATAGTGCCTCCATTTGGAAACTGAATATCATCTCACTGAGCTCCAAAGGCCATTTTCTTCCGAAGCTAGTCTCCTGGGTGACCTAATGTTATTTAGCATGTAAAATGCTGCCTTTTCTGTCTCTGTTTTTACGATGGAATGGTTTCACTGGTGGCAAGTATGCTGAACCCAGCCTGTGGCACACTTTAGTTTCCCAGAGAGATACTGGAAATGCCTGTGCCAGAAAAATCAGATGCTGCTGTCTGCCTGTGTTCAGGAGCTGGGCTGGTGATGTTCCCACAGAGTGGAGGCTGACAGTCACTCTTGGGGGCACAGACAGCTTATAGGGGATCTCAAAACCTACATCTGGATGCCACAGTTAAACCATCTTCTTACTCTGAAGAAGTAAACCAGGGTATGAGAGTCTTACAAAACCCACAGTACTAGAAGGTAAGATCGCCCACTGTGGCTGTGCAAGGGTCAGTGGAAAAATATATCTGGGCCAAAAGTGGGCTTGGAGCTCCTGTTGCATACTTAAACTTTAAGTTGACTAAGATCTACTTTGTCTCTTGCCTCAGGTCCGCTCTGCCATTTGCTGGCTACCCACAAGTTCAAATGGTAGTCATGTCATGGAGAGGGGACTTGGCCGAGTAGAAGGATGCTTGGGCTGTGTACTGTTTCCCCAAATATGTTTATGACAGTTTTGCACTGCCAGACTCTTATCAGTGACTCTAGTCCCAAATCTTATAAACAGAATGACAGTTATTTTGAGATAACTAATCTCGGCAGTAGGGCAAGGCTGCTTTCTAAAGTTGTATATCATGGGGAAGGTCCATCTGCTTCTATAAAACAGAAGTAAAGGCTTCTAATGTGCCCATATCAATCCCCCACAATCACACCAAACAAGGAGCTCTCTTTAGAGCCCTTCCTGGTGATATGATCCCAAGAGCTCTCCATTAAGCTTCCAAGCCTCTCGTGTTGCCAAGAGTTTAATAGCTATTAGATTGAGAAGAAGGAGGGTATCCCAACTGATTGATATGCCGTGCTCATTTCAACAGAATATGGTGGGTCTCCAGAGTTGAAGGTGTTAATGTGACCTTGACCTGGTGTGGTGTTTAATGGTCAAGTGAGGTTTCAGAGTTTGAGCACAGAAACCTCTGCCTGCTTGGGCATATTGCCAACAATGTCCTTTAAAGTCCCTGACGTATAAAGACTTCACATTATCACATAATATTCACTTTACAATACTACATTGTTAAAGATAAAGATGAAAAGGCAGGGGAGCAACTGAAGGCATCTGAAAGGTGTTGTATGGGCAGATCTCATTTTACTTCTGAAGTGCATTCTGTTTTGCTTCAGCTATGGAGGTTTACAAGGAAAATCCAGTTTGAGAACTTAAAATTGGCATTAAATATAGCATTAAAGACCATCTTGTTGGAAGGCGAAGTCACCCGAGACAAGCTGGAGTAGTTACTGCTGCTTTTTTGGAGAACAGTGTATTCTTGCTTGAAAGATAAAGAGGGAAAAAAAGGCAAATAGAAATGATAAAAAAAGCTACTTCCATTTCTGTTGCTGAGCATTCTGGCAGCCTCAGCATGGGAAGAAGGCTGAGCACAGCCTTATCACTCACTCCAAGACTTGGCAAATTAGGACCAGCATTAAGCTGTTTATGACTGCTTTTAGCTGTCTTTTTGGTAATGAGCTCACTACAAAATTGCCAAAGAAATACTGTTGACAGCTGGCTGGGCTTCCTTAGACAAAGGGAGAAGAGAGGGAATTAGGAAGAAGTGGAAGAGCCTTTCCTCTTGTTTTTGCTCAGAGCTAGGACCGGTATTCATTGTGCAAATTTTGGTGGATTGATTTCTGGTCCTGAGGTCTTGTTGCTCATGAGACATGACTTCACAGAAACCTTGGGGTTATTTCAGCTCCTATGTGGACTCCAGCCCTTAATTTTTACTTTGATTTTAATATTCATAAATAATTGCACATAACAGACTAAGCTCCATTAGTTTCCATGAAAATCTATGTGTGTTAGGAGCAGGGAGGGAACAGGACAGAGTATATTTTGGTCTGGCCTAGACATGGAATGAAAACGGGCAGCAGGGAGAATCCTCATACGTGCAGCCTCTTCGCTGCAGGTGCAAGCTCATTTACTAACACTCGATCATTGAAACAAGGTTCTGGCCTCTACTCAGCATCAAGCTTTAGGGAAAACACTTAGGGAAGCCTGTCTTGTGTCATCGTTGCATGGTCAATAATCTGTCCATTTGTTTGACATAATCATGGTGCTGGCAAGAGCCTCAGTCTCAGGTACTGAGGCTGGATGAGCCCTGCCCTGTGACTGGAAGAGGTTTTCTCTTGGCAGGCTCAGTCCCTTCACAGAAACTGTACCCAGGAGATATGTTGCAATTTTTAATCCATTAAAAAGATGTTCACATTAGAGGACCTTTTGTTTTCATAGAATCATAGAATGATTTGGGTTGGAAAGGACCTTAAAGATCATCTAGTTCCAACCCCCCTGCCATGGGCAGGGACACCTCCCACTAGACCAGGCTGCTCAAAGCCCCATCCAGCCTGGCCTTGAACACTTCCGGGGATGGGATTCCAGGAACTTCCATCCACAACTTCTCTGGGCAACCCCTTCCAGTGCCTGAGCACTCTCGTAGTGAAAAATTTCCTCCTTATATCAAATCTAAATCTACCCTCTTTTCAGTTTTAAAGCCATTACTCCTTGTCCTATCGCTACATGCCTTTTTAAAAAGTCCCTCTCCAGCTTTCTTGTAGGCCCCCTTTAGGTACTGGAAGGCTTCTATAAGGTCTCCCTGGAGCCTTCTCTTCTCCAGGCTGAACAACCCCAGCTCTCTCAGCCTGTCCTCATAGAAGTGCTCCAGCCCTCTGATCATCTTCATGGCTCTCCCCTGGACTTGCTCCAACAGGTCCATGTCTTTCCTGTGCTGTGGGCTCCAGAGATGGATGCAGTACTCCAGGTGGGGTCTCACCAGAGCGGAGTAGAGGGGGAGGATCACCTCCATGGACCTGCTGGTCACACTTCTGATGCAGCCGAGGATACGGTTGGCTTTTTGTGATTTTGTCCATATGTTGTTTTATTGATCCAACTTGCAGTTTACAGTTGGCAAACGAGACTTGCCTACCTGTTACAGGTTGAAATCGAGTGGATTTCGTGAAGGTGGACAAGAAGGGAGTTTGTTTCATTGAGTGCATTGTGGCTGCCATGTTGCAAAGGAAACCTTTTTATAACCATTAGAATAGCTTTTACCTCAGCCCCCTGACCCTGCTTTTCTTAAATCTCCACTACGAGGAGGCAAGCACCCAACATCATCGTACAGCCATGAGAGTTTGATCTCATGTGCATTTTAAATTCCTGTTGGTTGAGAGGTTGTTGAGAGCTGTTTTCAGGCACTCTTTCGATTTCTTTCTCTTCAGAAACTGGCTTTTAGATTGTAACGTGTGAGAGGAACAGAGATGAAGATGCACACACACAATTTAATTGGATGTAATCATAAGAAGGGATATGGACAGGGAAGAAGGCATATGGACATAAACTCTGATTACACTCTTAAGAAAAATGAAAGAAAATAAAAATTCAAAATGTGTGCCCAGTGGTGCACCACAGTTTCACACCTGCACCATCTCGTGTATCTCTGCATACACATTTTCGACCATAACGTGAATCTCACAGTTTGCATCTACAAAGTCAGTTTGAATTTTAGGTTTCATTTACACAGGACTGAGCATAAAAATTACTGTCTATCTGTCATCTTTCTCTCTCCCTCTGTGCACACAGATCAATGATGAAATGTATTGCAGAAATTTATGACCAAAAATCTCATGAAAGTTGGAATGGGTTATGCAATAAACTTTTAACTGCATAAATAGAAGTTTATTGGTGCTTCATTGCATCTTTCAACACTGAATTTGAGGTTATGAAACGTGCATAAACATTGTAATTGTGAAGTTTCTAAACACAAGCAGTTGGAGGTTGGTATTGAGGCTTGAGAAAATGGCTATTTGACTTTGTCATGGAATTGAATGGGCTACTTGGAAAAATTTGATGGGATGTATTAATTTAGGAATTATTGATCACCACAAAAAAAGAATATATTCCCACATTTAAAGAGAGAATGCTCAAATTAATCTGACCACTGGTGTACTGACTATCAGAAGAAGATGGATCCGGACTCTTCTCTTTGGTGTCCAGTGACAGGACAAACTGAAATCACAGGAAATTCCATCTGAAAATAAGAAAAAACATTTCTATGTTTAGTGTAATCAAACACTGGAGCAGGTTGCCCAGAGAGGTTGTGTAGCCCCCATCTGTGGAGATACTCAAAACCCAACAGGACATGGCCCTGAGCAACCTGCGGCAGCTGCCCCTGCCGTTCTCCAGATGTTCTCTCCAGCCTCGGCCTGTCTGTGAGACTGATCCGGAGACTTTCTGTCCACTGTGGCTGATCAAACCTGTACTGGAAAACTTTTCTTCTGAGGGACTATCTGAAAACCTTCTGGCTTCTGCTCTATGTTTAAAAGTTAGACACCTAAACCTCAACTGGTTATCTGGCTTCTCTTATGATCAGTGGCTGTTTATGGAAAAGCCACCTCTCCTGTGTGCTAGTTATTTAAGGTGGACGATATGCATTACCTAATGAAGGTCACAGTTTTCCTTTCTTGACCAACTCAGATTTAGAGGTCTACCTTTTGGAGTCTCCAAGTTGGGTGTTTTCTACCATGAGTTTCTCTCAGTGCCGGCCCAGCCATGATGTATGCAAAATGAGCAAGCAGCTGTGAAAACACCAACCCTAAATGAACTGTGCCAGCCGCACTTTCTCCATGTGCAAAGCAGGAATGGTGACACTGAGCCAGGTTCGTAAAGCATGTTGAGAGCTGAGAACAGACGTTCCCTGGGGGACGCTGGGCTCTGTCGGCACAGCAGGGCAGCAGCAGTAGGCACACAAAGGAAAAAAAAAGTCAGTGCTGAGAAATTGTCCCTGCATTGTGCATGTTGCAGGGGCTCACCAGATCCAGCCCCATGGACTGAACGTCCTTTAGCAGCTGGAACGTGCTAGATGTGTTCCTCAAGCACGTCTTGCAGTCGGGTTTTACCTGAAAGAAATCCAGTTTGCACACTCCCAAAGCACTCCGTGATGTGAGCCAAGGCACAGTGCGTGGGAACGAGAAGGAAACTCACTTCCAAATCACACTTGTGATCAGGACGCAAAAAGGCAGGTGTACCTCATGAAAATTAGAGACAGTCAAAACAATTTTAAAAACCCCAGCAAATATGGACGAAGTGCATTGATGTTATATTCTTAACAGAACTATCTTAAGAAAGGTGATAATACAACAAGGGGTGGTTTTATCATTACAAGGTTTGTTCTGCCTAAAATGTAATTTCAGAGGTACTGAAATTGTTCTAGAAAATGGGTGAAATTTGATTAGTATCTTTGACAGAAAAGAGGAGGAAGTGAAGGTTTAACAAAGTCAAAACATTTCATTGCAGCATTTTTCTGAACATGAAAATATGTCATTTTCAGATTTGCTAAATGAAACTTTTCAACCTTTAATTCTTAAACAGTGTGTTCATTTAAATCTATGATCTGAATTTTGAAGGCTTTAGGAGAAGGCTTTTAGAAGAAGGCTTTAAACTGTGCTAAGTGTACCAAAACAGACGCAAGGATTTGGTTTTAGTCTAATGCAATAGATTCTGCATCTGTTTGTGACATATGAAGTCTTTTTTTTTTTTTTTTTTTTTTGACTGGGGGAAGGTGAAGAGAAAGAAAATTGGATGAAAGACAGTTCATGCAAATGTTTAGGTTGGTCATTGACTGTTATTTCCTGTCCATACCATCTGACAATTGCATGTGGCATTTATTCAGTTCTGTAAAATGCAACTGGGAGTTTTGCAGGCAAGAAGACACTTTCTTTAAGTAAATTTTATCAATCATCTTCTGTCTTCATTTCTGAAAAATAAAATACCAGAAGATACGGTACCGGAAATTCTGCCTAGTTTTGTGGCATGGATTTTGACCACATGCTTATATAGATAATTGGGGCTTCTCTGCTCTTGTGCAGCAGGGGTTTCCAGGAATGTCACTGCATTTAGTTGTGCCCTGTGAGTATTCCCATACTATGGTTTTCACAGTTGCTACTGGATGTTGGTTTTTTTCTCAAGGAATGAGCTACACTGGCAGCCACAGCTCAGCCACAGACCTCCCAACCTTAAGTTTAGTTCCACTTTCATTGTAAATATGATAAAGCTTTTATTCCAAGTGGATGCCTCTAACAAAATTGGATTAATTTCCATCCATCCTTTCCATAGATGTTGCCATTAAGTTTTTCCTGGCTAAAAACTTCACCTGTGAACAAATCCACATCCCTCATCAGACTGCAGGCAGGTTGGTTATCACTTGCCAGAGGGGTTTCTGCATGCAGGAGATTTCTTCCAGTTTAGGTGTTGCTTTTCACCATTTTTCACATTCCCTGTTCTGCCAGCTGCCCAAAAATGGGTTGAGAGAATTTGATTACCAATGGGGCCATGTCATGAATCCATCCCACTGCAAGGGGCTCTGCCTGCAGTGGCCTGCTGCCATCACCTTTGCCTGTGGTGGGATCCAAATTGGGGCACTCCTTGGTACTGGGAAAGTGAACGCAGGAGGTGGAGAGGAGTTACTGACAGGTACACTCTGCCCTTATAGTGAAATGGGTGAATTCACACGTTGGTGCAACCCCTCTTTGTCACACATAATGATTTCAGAAATACACAGAAGGGGAGATTTCCCTAAAAATGCCAAGAAAAAGTCAGAGAAATTCACATGTGCATTTTGCATGTCCACTGCTTGTCTCTTGGACCACCCAGCTTACCCAGACGTGGAGGGCCTGGATCTCTAAGGGTGGCATGTTCCATCCTGCTATGGAGGAGAAAATACTGACGCTCACCTAGCGCTATAATATAGGTCATGCGTGTTGCAGCACAGCAACTGGGCAAACGTGAGCACTGTGGATGGGCCTGAGAGAAATAACAAGCAGTTTGCTTTATTTCTGCCTTCTCATCTGCCCCTTTTTTCATCCCCTCCCTCCCCCCCACCTCCAAATCCAAATGAGGTGTAAACCAAATGACACTGCTGTCAAAAAATGTGCTGTTACCGGCTCTGTTTTCTGTCAGTTCCTACTCACTTCAGAGCCTACAGAGTTTAGATACGTGCAGCATCCACAGAGTTCAGGGTTTTTCGCGTCAGGCTCTGACTCTCTGAAACGATGCGCTGCTTTGATTTCTGTCCTTACCTACGTATGGTCTTGATGTATGCACAGCTGTTGGGGAGTTGGAGGGAGGAGATGCGCTGGCCTGTTTTAGCTTGGCTGTATGTGAGACTGAATTTTAAGACACTGAATACTTGGAGCATACCTGTGAATATTCATATGTGAGTGTGTGTTTGTGTGGGTTCAAGCGGGGATTTTTTTAGATTTTTGAAGGCTTTTGTGGCTGGACTTGCATCAGAGCAGAACCAGAACGGTGACTATGCAGAGCTCTGAAAGCCTGGGGAGATGAAGCCACAAGGGATGATTCCATTTACCAGTAGAAATTGAGGAGGACACGGCTGTATTATTCAGTCAAGGAACATTGTAGCCATGAAGGTGCATTACAGAGGGGTCTTTACTATGTATATTTTTCAATGACTTATTAGCATGTTGAATGTGGGAATCTCAGGGCAGATTACTTGGGAACAAGATACTGGGATAACTTGGAGGAAAACAGATAGATGAAAACCAAATCCCTCACTGGTACTTCATGGGAACTAGTAGAAATTTTCATAGCGAGTGAAACGGAGCCAGTAACTCTGTCCCCAAGTTGCTTTTCCTCTGCAGTTCAGAAAAAGCTGGAGGAAAGGCAGAGAGATGTTGTGCTGCTCCTCAGTGCTCACACGGCGTTGTGAGGACCGGGGAATATGCACCGTGGGTCAGTCTGTCATGAAGGCTTATCTTCATGGCGCACAGCTACTTCTCCCAGGGTGCAGCAGAAGTATAAGCCAACCCTGATAAGGGGGAAAAAACCCAGAAGTTAGCATCAAATGTCCTGTTTCATTTCAGCTGCTTTCCAGGTTGCCATGCACCAAATTGTCTGTTTATTTGCCCCTGGAGCACTTAGTTCCAGCATGTATGATTACATACTACTTTTTTGGCCCTGTTTGGAGACAATGAGTGGGTGTGTTTGTTCTGGTAGCTTTAGGGTAAAAAATAGCAAAAGAGGTACCGTCTCCTCTGTAGTTGGGAGGAAGGTGAGTGCTGATTCTGTTATTACAACAGACTCCATCCTGAGGTTTGCCGACTCCATGCATGGACATGCACAAGTAAGAGGAAGAGCAGGGAAAGGAATAAATGGAAACAGAACAACAGTACTGAGCACGTTTACAGGTTTAATGTTGGTTTTCAAGGCAGTCTCTTCATTTCACAGAGGATGCTGCCAGTTGCACGTTCAAAGATAATTCACCCACAAAACGTAGCTCATCACTGGAATGGGATCTGGGGGTTCCTTCCCAGCACAGCACATCATTTTTCAAATCATTAGGGTTTTTTTAGGAAAGGAGGGGAAGTGGTTGTGAGCTTGGCGTTTAAAACTCTGAGAAGTGTGCTTTCAGCGAGGGGATAATCTTCTGGCACTCAGCTAACAGCAGATGTGACACACAGCCACTGAACTTGCTCCCAGAGTGTTCTGGGCCACGATGGAACAATTTCCTTTATAGCTGTAAGACCATAATGTTTCCAGATCCTGCTGGAACCAGCATCTAGGTGAGCAGTAGAGAGGAAAGCTTAATTTTCATACTTGGCTAGGGCAGTTTTAGCTAGGTTTCTGGTAGCAGTTTCCTCACCTCCTTACCTCACCCGTTACTCCCATAGGAGGACTTGGAAAGCATACAGTGGGAAAGATGTTTATAATTCACTGCTCAGCCCCACACAAATATCCATAGATTAGCACAAGCTATAAATCCAGCGGCACAGCCATTTTCTTCTCCCCTCTCCCGCTGTCTCTTAGCCAAGACTGAGTCTTTCAAATCCTATCAGTTGAGATCATATCATTTTCTCTGCTGTCTTTCCCTTGAAAGGAGGGGTGCTCCTTCTCCAAGTCCCCAGAACCTGGAGGAAAAAGACATGAAAATGGGAAAAAAAGGTCTTCTCCCTAAATTTGCCCTCAAGCCAGAAACAGGCCTATAGAACACAAAGTTGGTGCCTTTGGGAACAGGGGGAACCCCCAGGGCAGAAGCTGTCTCTGGCAGCCAGGGATGAGGGTGCTGCACGGAGGGGTGCAGGAGGGAGACCCAGGAGAGAGCCCTGGGTGCAGAGGCCGTGGCTGGATGGGGCTTTGAGCAGCCTGGTGTAGTGGGAGGTGTCCCTGCCCATGGCAGGGGGGTTGGAACTAGATGGTCTTTAAGGTCCCTTCCAACCCAAACCATTCTATGATTCTGTCATGCCAGGTCCCACAGCTGCCCTTTGGGGCTGGATTCAGTGCAAAGGCAAACAGCGGCTGGCTCAGCCCTGTCGTACCCACGACCTCCCGGAAAACCTGCACCTCGTATTGCTGCGTGGTGCCCTGCTCCTCCCAGCCGACTGCAGCTTGTGCCCTGAGGAACAGCATAGCTTCCCCCACGTTTGTGATCTTATCTGGGGAATGATGAATGTTTTCTTTTGCTGGGTTGGGTTGTTTTGGTTTGGTTTGTTTTCTAGGACAGGACACTTCCTGAGAGGATCAAATTAAGCAGCATCACTAACTGCCTTTTTTGTTTCTTCTTTGTTTTCTTCCATTCTCCGTTTTCTCCTTCTATATGGATAGATTTTAGACACAACACTCAGTGACAGTGAAAGCAATTTCTGAGTGCTGGGAGAACCAGTAAACCATGGGAACCTTCCTGCAATTTAGAAAAAGCTGGGGAAGCAGGGAGGAGAGGAGCAGCTGTTATTGTAACTGAAATAGGCTGCAGGACACAGCTGACAATTTCTGTGGAAGAAGCAGGACCGTGCACAGATAAGCTTCCATAATCATCAAGAAACTAAAGGGAAAAAAATCTTGAGTCCATAGGTGACATTAAGGAGGATTGCATCACTGCCTGTTGGCTCACCCATATTTGGATTAAGTAAGGCTGGGGTGAGAGGGGAAAATGAGGCATGGGGACATGCTTTGATTCTTTACCACCATGACCAGTTTGCAAGGTCTTGCAGATTTTTCCTGTATAAGAGTGGGGGGGGGGAAATCATCTTCAACAGTGAGTGGACTAACAGATACAGGATTGTGAAAATGTCTGACTGCTGTTTCATTCTCTACTTGTAGGGAGTTGCACTTTTCTGCACATGCTTGGTACCCATCAAAAATAAACTTCTTAGCCCTCATTCATCAAGATGTTTGTGATTAGCCACGTACACAAAATTTGTTACAATGGAATCAGTCAGACTACTAATGTACTTAAAGTTAGGCATGTTCTTAAGTACCTTGTTGAATCAGAGCTATTACTTTCATCTGTTAGCACAAAAAATACATTGGGGGAAAAAAAGTTAAAGGATTTTCCTCAGTTTTTGGAGAGCAGATAGGAAAAGCTTCTTTACCACCAAATAAATAAGATCATTGATCTTTAAAGGAAATCGATACCCATAGGAAATCCATACCCATATGAAAAAGGTAAAGAAGAATAACTTGAGGGTAGTAACATGGCTGCAGGCACGGTCATATCTGTTAGAGAAGTTCTGTAGTAGGGAGGTGGTTATCCAGGTGCAATGTCAATCACAGAAAAGTTAACAATTTCACAACTTTTGGGTTGGTGCTACAAATACCAGATTTCATGTTGTGTCATAGATCAGCAAAAAAAAAAAAAAACCAAAAAACATTAGGGAGCAAAACATTCCTGCATTTTCAACAGCAGTGAGAGGTCTTGTGTTTCATATGGAAGAGGGAAAGAGACACAGTTAGGGGTTTGACTTGATTTTATTTTGAGGTATAACTTGGCAATCCCAGGTTAAGGAGACTTGTATGGCTTTCCTTGTCCTGTGGTGCACAGGAGATGAGACACGAAAACCTAAGGATCTCCGCTGAGTTAGTGAAACACCTGAGCTGAGTTTGCACCACAGGGAGTTTCAGATTGTGAGCTGAGTACAGCTCTAGCCCCATCTGTCTGTGGGTAGTATCTCATTTTTCTTTGTTACCTGATTTTGTGATTCATCTAGAGAGCTTTCACACTTCAGAGTCTTTATGCTCTCTCTGGGTCCCATTAAACCTCACAGGAACTTCCATCCCTTCCGTTGCTTTTGGTTTTCATACCAAAATTATGGGTTTCTTCTATCTGGTTTCTCAACTTCTGTGATGCTGCTTGCCCAGCTCCTCAGCCCTGTGAGCTTTGCATCCAAACTATGGAATTCCTATGGAGCTTTTCTACTAATCCCGACCCTTTTCTACTAATGGTTTTGTTTCAAAGTATGGTGATCTACCAGTGGGTGACCTGCAGAGTGACTGTATTATGTATTTCAGTCTTCATCTCTCTGTGAGAGAAGCATTGGCTTTTTGCTTGTATAATGCCTGAGTTAAGGAGTGGTGGTTTGTTTTTTGCTTTAACTTAAGATTACTTCTTTTCACTGGCATTGGTTCAGTATTGCCTCTCTTCCCCTCGTAACTCAGATGAGCAACAAGGGGCTTAGCAGTTAGAGAGGGAATGGGATCGGTTTGGTGGCTCCAGTAAAACCCCAGGGCTTTGTAGTGGGGTAATTGACAGTGCCAGTGATTTACTGGGGAAAGTCTTTGGGATACAGGAGTCTCCGTTTATGGAGTGGCTGCTCCTGTTCATGTTAACACATCAGACACATCGTCATGAATGATAAAATGGTGCAGAGCCCCTTCTGTAGAGTCCTGAAGTGCAGGCTGCCTGTTTCTCAGCCAGCGCTGCAAAGATGTCTGCAGCAGCCACGCTGCCATGACACAGCACAGCTGCTCCTCTGAGATTCCTCTTTTAACTGCTAATTCTTCAGTCCTTCATTTTGGACAAAACCCTCCCATGGAAGCCTTTAAGGCACTGCATTTTCTTCATTTGTGTTCTGCTGTTCTTTTTCTCCTGCTTTTTCCCTAACAAATAAACCCCAAATCCCTGAATGTATTGATTTGATGATGTGTCTGGACAATGATGTCACTAGTGATGTCACTGATATAATGCAGATATATAAATGTATAAAGCATGCTTTTCTGACCAATTCAAAGACTTGCCCTGAGGAGTATGTTGTGTAGATGGACACAACTAAAGGATGGAGCACTTAAAGAAGCATTGAACCTAAACAACCCAGTGATGGAGTGATGAAGTTAGTATGCATCTTGTTTAGCTTACACTGGGGTTATTGAATTTCCCGTTTGCTTGGTTCATCCATCCTGGAGAGAGAGGTGAAATTGAATAGTCCTTTGGGATACATGGTCATGACAGAACTGAGCAGAGGAAGGACACAGTGTGACACACCAGGCTGGAGAGTTCATCTCAAGTAAGAGTGCTGTGGAAGAGCATCTGGAGTGGAGACCGAGAGCTGGAAAGAGGCAGAAGTGAAGGCAGGCAAAGGGGGTTACAACACCAACAGACGGTGGTTATCTTCATTGTCTGATTTCTTCCCCCAGCCTTTTGTCCATCTTTGGGTGACATTTAGGTTCAGGGGCTAGGTGAGTTTAGCTACCTTCCCTCATTGGTGTTCTCTTCCCATACTCACTTTCCTTTGTGAATGGAAGAGCATCTCTGCCCCGTTCAAAGTTTCCTTTCCTGTATCAGCTATCAGACTGGGGTTAAGGCACCACAAGAGCCCCTATAACCCACAGGTTGCCCTCCTGTACAGCTGCTGCTGGCCCAGTGATTCCCCGTTGCGTGCTATTGTGGCTGACTCTTCCAGCCTTCGTGCAGAAGCTTTCCCTTATCCAAACTGAATTATAGTATGTTATTCTCAGACTGTTTTTTGAACCTGAATTGTAATCCTGTCCTCCAGGGCATGGGCAGCCTCTTCCAGCATGGTGTTACCGGGAGTTCCCTTGCTCCTCCTTCCCTCCTCCTTTTTAAGCAAGGATTCATGTTTACCTTTTCCAGCCTCTGGGCCTTCACCCATCTACAGCTTCTCAGAGATGACCACTAACGAGCCTGTTAATCGTTGCTTCTGTTAGTTCTCTTTTGGATTAATTTCCTCAGTCTCACATGATTTAAGAGCATCTGTCCATTTAAGTACTTTCTAACTTGTTCTTTCCATGGCCCAAGCTGAGGTCATTCCCCTTCGTAGGTACTAGTTGTTATAGAAACATTACTGCTGCTGAACTTTTTTTAGTAAACGCTGATGTGAGGAAGACATTAAACACTTTTAACGGGCTCGTTCCTCTTCAGACACATGCTTGCCTCCAAAAGGGCAGGTTTCCCCGGGACCCATGGGGAGGTCCCATGAGGACGAGGTCTCAGGCAAGCCTTTCAGCAGGCTTTTCTCTGCAAGGAAGCCTTTTGATTATATGCTGGGCTCACCCAGTGCCTGTGTGCCCTGGCCCAGCTGACGGGATGGGTTCTGCGGCGTGCACCCCATTCCCCTTTTCACATGGCTAGCTTTCTCGGAGCAGGAGGAGAGAGCAGGAGGAGGACCTCCCGCTTCCCACTCGCTTCCCGCTCACTGTGGTATGGACTACCCCACAGACTGTTTGTTCAGGTGGTGCCGGATTATCATTATCAGACCTCACACTATAAAAAGCCCCGAGTTTCTACGCTCTGAATTAAAAGAGTGATGACACGACAGATTAACTTTTTCCTATTTCACCCCCCTGCACACACCTATGCTCTTTTCCACAACCTCCATCTAATAGCAATAATAATAACAGAAAACAAAGCAAATCCACAGCCCATGCAGGAAACTGCTCACGAGTCACAGACTCAATGTTATTTTTTATGTTGTGCCCGCCAAAAACAACATGAGTCTGCCTCAGGGATGTGAAACCATCTCGGATTTATTAGAAATGAGTATTTTTCATGGCTCCTCCTTCTTCTTCCTCTACCATTTTGACAACCAGCCAACCCATAAAAGCTTTCCTGCAAAGCCAGCTCTGAGGGAGCAACATGCCACGGCTTCAGTTTCGTGCAGAAAGGCGAAAGGTTGCCTTAAAAACCACTGGTATTGTTGATTGGTTTCTAGAGAAGGGCGTTCATTAGTGCACATAGACCACTGCACTTTTTGCAGGGGTTGTTTCTTGGCTGACTGTATATGTATGTCTATGTATATATATATGTATAGACATATATGTCTGTCACCACCACCTCCTCAATTCCTGGGAATCCCAGTGGCAGCCCCAAAGTAAGTGGCGTGTAGAGAAACACAAAGTCGTGGTCCTGTCAGCTCCTTGCTGAGCTGGGGTCACGGGTATTTGAAGGACTGCGTCTAGTCAACGTGTCATCAAACATGGCCATGGCTTGGTAGAAACCGGGAAAGGCACCAAGCGTTGGAGCTGTGGAGCAGAGCTGTGCCTTTGAGCTGCCTGCTTGGGCTTGGGGCTGAGGGCATGGCTGGCATGTGGGTCACTGTCTGCCCCACTCACGGACACCCTGGGGTGCTGTGGGTCAGGCGCCCCGGGCCTGCGCCAGCATGGCTTCATGCGTCCCCGTTGTTGGGCACACCAGGGGCACCAACTGCACATCCTCTCCTCCTGCATCTGTAACTCCAGGTAGACAGGTTCAAGACATGCTGTGAGATTTTTTCTGCATTATTGTCACCACTGTGCCTACTCTGGATGTGGTGTTATGAACACAGCAGGTGGATTTTCTTTGCCAGTGGAGAATTGGAGAGCAGAATCTCATAGAAAGTGCATGGTGGGTATTAACAGGCAAATTTATTTGTCACTTCAGCCTTTGATGGCCATAGATGTTTCATGAAGTTCATCAGAGGAGTCAGAATTCTTGCCAGCAAATTGTCTGCATCTGTTTTGCCAACACCTGTCATTCAAGGACCAGAAATTTACCGTGGTTATTATATACTTCTCATAAAACAATTTGCTTTCAGATTTCTTAGCTTTGTTTGGTGTAAGCTTTTCCCTGCAACCAAGAAAGCTAAAAACATTTTGTTTTCCTTCACGTATACCACTGACTCTCACTTAATCACTGGTGCTTTAAGAAAACCCTCAGAGTATGAGTAGTAGGCACGTGTTCACACGCGCAGCATGTAATAGCCAAGGCCTGGAGTGTCTGGTGCACAGGTGTCCATTTGTCACCATAAATATAGCCAAATGAGCTGTTTGATACAAAAAGATGTGTGACAGTAATCAAATGAAATCTCTAGGTTACATGTGTGCAGAGCCCTGGTCCTGGCCTTACACATTTTGCCACAACTGAGTGCAACACTTCTGAGTGTTCTTATTTTGAATGAACCTTATTTAGCCCCCGTTCCTTCTAATGTGATGGCTATCAAAGATTTCTTCTAACTTTTTAGACACCTAGAGTTGCAGAGAACTGTTGGAAAATATATCCCCCAGTCTCTAAAAAAAACCCCAAGCCAAATAAAATAAATACCCTGATGCATTATGAATTGTTTAGGCCGATCTTGTGAATGCTTAGGGTCTGATTTGGGAAATACAAAATGTCATTTTAAAAGTTATTAACAGAGCTCCCCATCCATGGCATTGGGATGATTACTGAAACTCACTTGACTGTAGAAAATGATGAATTTCAGTGACCGAATTTATTCTAAGAGAAAGAAACAGTAGACCCAACATGATTTATTAACATGGTGGTCATTCTTTATCTCAGAAGAAGAGCAGCTAGCGAAGGGCAAAAATGTGGGGTTTGCCCTTTGTCATTTACCTTTAAAATCACATTATTCTGAATAGTTTCATTCTTCCCTGTTCTCCTTTTCATGTCAGTATGAATGTGGTTGCCACTCTCTAGAAACGCACTGTGAAGTTCTGGAAACAGTCTGTGAACTTAGGCTGCAAAAGCCTTTGTGTGGGTCTCTGTCAGCCCCTGGCACGGGAGAATGGAGGTGGGGATACAGCCAAAAGAGGGGTGTGTTTTTCAGAGGAGCAGCTGTCTCATGGGCCAACAGGACCCGGAAGCCCGGAGCACCAGTGCGGTCCTCCCAGGGCAGCATCTTTTCTAAGCGCTCGTCATGTGCTGGTGACCAGAGGAAAAATGGGAGTGTTGCCTTCTGTGACAGACAGCATGAGCTTCAGCTCAAAGTTTAGGAGGATACAAATCGTTTATACAATTGGTTATAAATATATAAAGTGCAGTGTTTTAAAAAAAATATGTGTACATGCATCAGTTTGAACATGGAGATGACCTGTCTCATTTTGCCAGTTCTACAACGGATGGACATTTTTGGGAGCCATAATCAGAACAGGTTGATGTTTTTGCAGTCTGTGCTGGTTGGAAGTGAAACCTTTTTGAAACCTTTCGGGAGGGTTTTGTTCCACAAACCCTTCTTGAAGTAAGATAGCTATGACAGTGATTTGTGTCAACTCAGAGCTAATTGGTGCAGGTACATGAAACTCAGCCTCTGAAAGGACTGGGGAAGGTTGCTGAACCTGGCAGAACCAGAGGCTGGAGTTTTTTAGCCCTTTCAGGCAAATGTCTGAGTGTAAACCCAAAATACAGTATGTGGATTTCTATTACAACGATGATGCAAGCTGTAGACACCTATAGATGTGTGTGTGAGAGAAGAAATGGTGGGTGCCTGTGAAAACATGTGCTGCAGTCCAGATTTGGGGACTTCTGAATGCGGATCTGAATTTTTTGGGTTGGGCTCACCCCACTTCAGTCATTCTGCCCTTGATCACTCCTTGTTGTTACTAAAACATGCCTGTCTGAAACGTGCTGTCTGCTAATCCTGTCTCAGAGATCTGGCTTCCTGGGCAAAGGAGCACCTGCCTTTTGGTAACGTTAATGTATTGTCCCCTTTTAGCAATGGAGACGACTCCTTGACTGGGCGAGCAGACGGTTGTGGCTGCCTGGCCGGCTTTTTGAGGGAGCTGCAGGGCCATGTGGGCAAGCCCAGCTCACCCTCCCTACAAGCTTCTGTATTTAGTTACCCATGCACAAGATGAAGAAGCGGGCCGGTAATGGGTACCAGATGGAGGTTTATGTGTTTAAACAAAGACACATTCTGGACAATCAGAAACAACTGAGTGGCAGTTTATACATTAAACCCCAATTTAACAACAGCACTTGCTCACTGACCTAGAAGAAACAGGGCAGAGGGCCCTTTGTGTTGCCCTAAACGAACGATTCCCCATCGTCCCTGCTTCTGCCAGGGGGGCATGTGTACATAAGGAGAGGGTATATGTAGGAGCATCACTTTCACAGCTTGTGGAGAGGCTTCCTTTCAATGGGACATGGCCAAGGTCAACTTGTTGTAGAGTCAAGCCACCTTGTTGGCTGCCCTTGTCATGTTCCTGTACGTGTTTCTCCCTAGGGTGCGAGAGGGAGTGTTACGTTCATTCCCAGTGGTGGATCTCTGCTGCAGAGTGTCGCTGTGTGTTTTAAACCAAACCCTTGGCAGTACACAAGCAGTTGCTATGGCTTCTGCCATAGAAGATAGCATGAGTTTGGTTACAGCTAGACATCTTTCATCGGTATTTCTGTAAACTCAATTGATTGAATGAATGGAAGATCTGTCCTTCACTACCGGGTGGATGTCTGTTGAACACAAAAATGACACTGTCATCATCTCTGCAAGCTATAACACCCTCTTGTGTATACTGAGTATCTTGTTTGACTGCATGTGCTGATACTCTTTACAGTTTGACAAGTTATATAAATAAAAAAAATCAAGAGAATGGTAAATTCCTAAACATAATCTCTCAAAAGACAAACAATAGCATTTAACCTTAACTCTGTCCATTTGGATTATGGTTAAATAAACTTCCTTGTGTGTTATTCTCAAATAATGTAACCTGTCAGCACACGTATCAGTCAGCAAAGATAGCGTATTATTTAAAAAGCCAGTTCTGTCAGTAGGAATTGAACATGCTCATCACGTTGCAGGAGTACGTCTTCTCCTTTCACATGTGGAAGCCAGTTTTTTTTCCCCCAAATGCCAAAAAGACAGCTAAAAATTTCTAAAGGGGAAAAGAAGGAGAGAAGCGTGGCCCTCACTGGTATGCTGAAGCTTCCTTAGCTGGAAAGGGAGTCACCAGAATGGTGTAGGAAGCTCCAGCTCCTCCGTGCTTCCCTGTCAGTACAGCAGTTTCCTTCAGACCGGCTAAGGGTGCTTTGCCCCTCCAGTGGTTTGTGCTGTATTTATTTCTTTAGGTTTTATCACACAGGATTTTGTACATATGGCTACACAATGAAGGTGTTTTCTCCACCATAACTGTACCAGCAGCCCAGGGTGATCTGTCTCTTCTGCTCAACCTGACCCTCTTCAGTGTTTTGTTGCATTTGTGTTGGAGGAGAGATGAAATGGATAGGTTTCCTTGATGGTGCACATGATGGATGTTAGCCTCTGTCTTGACTGAATTAAGCAAAGAGGTTTCTCTGTTTCTTCAGGGATTGCGAAGAAACAGATGGAAAGGATGCTCGGCACTGAGGTGCATGTGAGTTCATGTCAGAGCTGCGGTCCCTGGGCAGCAGCATCTCTATTCACATCACCTCGTGCTTGAACAAGAGGAATAAGGAGAAAACATTCATGTGAACTAAGTCCTCTCCAAAGGAAGGAAAAGGAAACCCCCCCTCAGTCTGTACCCATTAACTGTATGGGGCAAGCTATAAATAGAGCGTGGTTATAATTGACAATGTACGATTGTGTACTAGGGCTGGGCAAACCAGGGAAAATACCGTTGCAGTATTAGCAGGATAATCTTCCCAGAACTGTGTTACTGGGCAAATATACTGAAGTAAATAAAACACTGGTGGAGCATCTCACCTAGATGTTCCCCAGCCAAGACCGGTCTGATGATGAAAAGCTTGTGGGTAGCTCTTTCCTCTGCCCCATTTCTGTGCTTGTTTTTGTCAACACAATGTCCCACACAAGACCAAATGCAGGAGTTCTGCAATGTTTTGAGTGAGACAGAAGTTGTGATATTTCTGGTCCAGCAAGAAGCAGGAAGTCTTAGTTCCCATTTCCTCAGCAGTGGAAACCTTCGCTTTCTCTTGTGGCCTTTTGCCATCTTTTTTTTTTTTTTTTTTTCCTGACAATTATTCTCCCACTTCAGTAATTCTTCCTGTAGCTACCTACTAATGAACTAAAAATCCCTTTTCTTGCATGGAATGTGAGCCTTGTGAGGCCAGCACTTCTAGTTGCAAATCCTGTGGTATTTGACAAATGTCCGTGTACTCCAGCTTGTGTATTTATGTGATAAGGCGAGACTTTCAGCTTTCATTGTGGAAATGTGGCCCATGTATGTTGCAGCTCTTCAGCACGCAGATGAAATACAGAACCTATGGTGCTTCCTAATCCCAGGTTTTCTGGCAGCATAGTTAAGATGTTGGCAGTACTGCCATCCCTGTGTACTGGTCCCTTCGCCCTCTCCCAGTTGCAGACTGTCTCTCTAATGAGTGTAGACTTTGAGTGGATTTTTGGGTGTGATCACACTCTTCATCTGACTTGCAGTCATAGAGGCAGTTGGCCATGAGCAAACTGTCCCCCCCCCCCCCAGTGCTAGTCTGTCTGTAGGTCCAGAAACCTACATGCATTGCCCTGGTTGTCTCCATCCACTGTCTTTTTGAGACCCGTAGATGTCAGCTGACTTCTGGCAGCCATGGTGTTGCTGCAACATCAAGAGACCATTTTGTGGAGAGCCTGGAACCGAGCTTGAGCTGAGCCCCTTGTTTGTATTGCTTTTACAGTTGGTGATGGCACCTGTAAAAACCCCAGCCCTCCCCCAACTCTTTCCTTTCCTTTTCTGAGGGCTGGATAAAGAGCTGCGTTTGACCCAAAATCCCAAGAGGATTTTGCACAGGGCAGATAGCAGGTTTGAGGGGTTGCATTTGCTATCTCATCCACTTCACTTCAGGATGCCAGAGCTACGCTGAGGCCGAAACGTGGTCCGTGAGCAAGTGCCAGGCTTTGGTGAGCTCCGTCTCAGGGTTAGTTGCAGACCACAGTGAGCTTTTCCCCACCAAGGGAGGTCTGTTTAAAACCAAACAACTTTTTCAGATCACTTATGAATTAGGATCATGTGGAAGGGGGCAGCGTAATAACAGGGTAGAACAACTTGTCAGCTCTGCAATTAACATCAATACGTGCTATTTAGCTCTCTTTATAGACATATAAACACACTTCAAACAGCCATCTCGTTAGAAAAATCATGACTCCTATGTATACAGCATAAAGATTTCAGTGTTGAATACCACTCACCATTATTTTTAGTTTACAAAAACAAAAGTCTTAATTATGTTTCCAATGACAACAGCATCGTTAGCAGCCAGATGTTTTCCCCTTAAGTTAAAACACACACAAAAAAGATTGTTTGGGGGCTTATCTGAAATAGAGGTACACTTAATGAAGTTGGCATTGAAACATCAGGCTCTCTACAGGTCAGGATGACACTGTGAAGCCTTTGAAGAACTCTGCAAACCCATCATCCCAGCCATGTGCCCTCCGTAGCTGTTTCTCAGTGTTGATTGGAATAATGGAGTCATCTGAAAGACAGCAGTCTTAGGTTGTCTCCCGAGGTACATCCACAGCAGTACAACAACCCAGGCCAGCGCACAGGGACGATGGCTTCCACATCATCACCGTGGTGTTGCACCGTTGGTATATGTTCATTGGTTCTATAGCAGTGAGCACCACGGTGTCCTGGTCTGTCACTGGGGTCATGACACACTGTCCTGGGCCTCAGGGCAAAATGGTCTCTGTGAGCAGCTATCCCTAGCGTTTCTGGGCATCAGGGAATCCTGGAAAACGTCCACCACGTACACAGAGAGTGATGCAGAGGTTGATGGTGGGCGCCTGTGCCTCCACATGCACGACATTTTCCACCTGCCTTCCAAATCTGCCAATACCAGCAGGTGGATATTTGGGGGAGAGAGGGGGGTATTTTTTCTGTTCCCAAAGCCTACTAGTGGATCTCAAAACCTGGGAAATGGATCCTTGTTGTGCTCGGTGACTGAGCTGCCAGAGAGCGTCAGCAAGCTCCATCCTTTCTGCCTCCCCTCCCTTCCCTGCGGCTGCTCCTCTGTGCAAAGTCTATTTCTTGCCCAAAAGTGCTGTGTAGCAGCCCCAGTGACCAGCTACCCCTGCATCTTTCTGCCCACCCCTGCCTGGGAGTCTCCCACCTCTCTCCCTCCAAAGCCACCCCTTTTGCATTGCTGTCACAGCACAAGGCAAGGAAGGGGAGCCAAACCATGGCTGGTGGTGCCCTGGCAATGCCAGGAGGTGTGGAGGGGCTGGCCTGGGGGATGGCGGCACGAGCAGCCAGGTGGTGTGTACTCTCCTCACCCTGATTTATCACTCCTGGCAGAATGGTCACAGTCGCCGTGCTGCAGAAGCGAATATTTTGATTAACAGAGCAGGCAAGCAGCAAGCGACATCTCCCCCCACCATTATAGAATCATAGAATCATAGAATCATAGAACCATAGGGTTGGAAGGGACCTCTGGAGATCATCTAGTCCAACCCCCCTGCCAGAGCAGGGTCACCTAGAGCAGGTTACACAGGAACACGTCCAGGCGGGTTTTGAATGTCTCCAGAGATGGAGACTCCACCACCTCTCTGGGCAACCTGTTCCAGTGCTCTGCCACCCTCAGGGTAAAGAAGTTCCTCCTCATGTTTAGGTGGAACTTCTTATGCTCAAGTTTGTGCCCATTGCCTCTTGTCCTGTCCCCAGGCACTACTGAAAAGAGCCTGTCCCCCTCCTCCTGACACCCACCCTTTAAGTATTTATAAGTGTTGATAAGATCCCCCCTCAGCCGTCTTTTTTCCAGACTGAAGAGACCCAAATCCCTCAGCCTTTCCTCATAAGAGAGGTGTTCCAGTCCCCTAATCATCCTGGTAGCCCTCTGCTGCACCCTTTCCAGCAGTTCCCTGTCCTTCTGGAACCGGGGAGCCCAGAACTGGACACAGTACTCCAGGTGTGGCCTCACCAATGCAGAGTAGAGGAGGAGGATGACCTCCCTTGACCTGCTGGCCACACTCTTTTTGATGCACCCCAGGATGCCATTGGCCTTCTTGGCCACAAGGGCACATTGCTGGCTCATGGTCATCCTGTTGTCCACCAGGACTCCCAGATCTCTTTCCAAAAAGCCTACAGCACCCGGTATTCCCAGGCATTCTCCTCTCTCCACATCTCGCCAGCTTTTCATCTTCCAGAAGATCAGGGACAACCGTGTCCTCCAGCTGTGCCATCCCCGACCCCCAGGGCAGGTACACCATGCGGAGCTGGAGCCATCCCGTCCCCCGACTAGGCAGGGGACCCTGGCCCACGCCATGGTTATTTGTACTGACTCCATTTCTCCTCAGTGTTTTATTTGTCTTCATTGGCTCTTGCTTGGCCCAAACTGCAAAGTCAGGCTGCAGAGAGCAATTTTTGTGCCCGCTCCTTGTGGGGCAGCCTATTTTTTGCTCGCACTTTACAGCACTTGCAATTTGAAGATTTGTCTTTTCTGCAGCAGAAATGGTAGCTCTCCCAGTCTTTTCACTTAAGCTTGCTTCTAGCCCTGGCTTATTTTGCTATTTACTAAATTTCTTCTATTTTGGCAATATCTTTCTGACACTGCACGATCCATGTGAAAATTGCAAGTACGGTAAAAGCATCCCTTCCTGCTTCTTGCTATAAAGTCTTTTAACACTCAGCCTCCTTTTCCATGCTGCAATATCAAAATATTTACAACCCATCTTTTGCCATCATCAGATTGTATGTTTTTAAATTCAGTTTCAAAATTAAGGGCAGGGAAAATTATGATCATTTCCGCATTAGTCACTCCATCCAGTTTCTTTGGAGTGATGAGTGAATCAGCTCCCATTCTGACTTACTGTAGGGGTAAATCTGTGTAATTTGAGCAATTTCTGGTTGCTCGATATAATTGTTTGCTGCTGCGCTGCAGTGCAAAACACGGGGATGTGTGAGGAAGTACTTGCAGCAGGCGCATGCTTCTTGCCTGTGGTCCCTGCCAGTTTCTATTTTGCAATGCCAAGTTTGATGGCAGCCTGCCTTACGATGCAAATGGGCTTGGTTAAAAGGACCTGGTAGACAGTTTCCAATGCACCGTCTCTGCATCGCGTCGGGCTGTGTCTTAGGGATGGGATTTGCTTTGCACCCCCTGGTGCTGTTCGTCGAGGTGCGACTCGGTGAGAGGATGGGACACGTCGGCAGCAAATGGCTCCTTTCAGTGCTGTGGAGGAAGGGGTCCCCTTCTGTCTGTCAGCCGTGAGCGCGGCAGCGGTGGGGGTGCTAGCTGTCCTTGGTGCAGCCATGGTGGCACCCCCGGGACAGGCCTTGCTGCCGTCAGGATTCCCAACTGTTCAGAGCAAGCCTGGAAGTGCGAGAATTCTGAGTCTTGGCATGAGTTACAGCTTGTATGGCAACATGAGATAAGCTCACTGGAGATGATGGCCCAAAAATGAAAATAAATTTCACTGGGTGTTTCTGTGCTGTCAGGTTGGTTCACTCCCTGCTTTGCCCTGGGGCATGGCCTCCGCTCTTCACCCACGCTGTAGGTATAAGAGTTTGCATTCAGGGCTCCAGTCAGAAACAAGCCAAATATTTCTCTTGGCAGGGAAATCGCTGGACCCCACATTGAGAGCAGTTGTGAACCAGTGCACGCCATTTGGCCCTGAGGTGAGGGGTGACTCATGGCATGGAGAATTGACTATGACTGAACTTGCCACTGATCACTCAGGCTTTTGGGCAAGGCTAGTGCACAGCAGCGTCCCTGAAGACATTAAAAATTTGGCACGACTTTGTCGTGGCAGGTCTGCTGAAACGACGACTTTGTTATTCAGTCGCCAGCACGAAAGCTGTGGCTGCTGCTCTACTGGTACTTGCTCATCCGCTCTCTGGGAGAAAGCCTCTTCCAGCGGCAGAGGGTGGGATCAGACACAGCAGATGAGTCAGGCGGATTTCGTATTTGTGTTTCGGGTAGACCAAAGGGCTGAAACCGTGCCAAAGTAGCAGCCCTGTCTTTTGAGAGAGACCTGGACTTTAAGGCATGGCTTTCATATCTGAGGGCTTTCTAATAACTTCTTAACTAATTGACTTGACTTTGGCGGGGAGACAGCCAGCGGCTGAAAAGGATTAAAACTGTTAGAAATGAACAGCTTTGAAGTGGCTGAAACCCTATTAAAATTTGGATGGCAGATTTCTTTCCAATGGTATTTCTTAACCGCTACAACCTGGTAGGGTGAGCTCTTCATGCAAAACTTAAGGGTGAAAAAGGAAAGTCTACGGAGTGGAGTGGGGTGGAATCTCAGAGCTGCTGCCACTCAGTTATTTGATAGCCGTAGGATACCTTGTGTAACCCATATGCGCCACAGATTTTGTTTTCAAGAGAGAGTATTTTATGTTATGGGAATATTTTCCTTTTATCATATTTCTGATCTGACGTAGCATGCACCGTGGTGGAGCTAAATAGTATATCATTTTCTGTGGCTAAATAAAGCTTGCTTGGAGAAACAATCTGCTATAGAAATTTCTCCAATTAGGACTTTCTGCAGCAAGCAAACAGTGATCCAGTTCTGCAAGGCTGAAAGCAAGATTGTGGCAGATGACACACATTCAAGTAGAGAGAAATTTTCCAAAATAATCTTAGAATATGCTGATTTTTTCACATGTAAAACATCATATGGAAACATGCTCCCTTTAGCTGATTTTCTGTCAGTCACCCTCTTTCCCCCAAGCTCCAATGTGACTTTGCCTGTCAGGCAGGTTTTGAAACTTTCCTGCCAGCCAGGTTTTCTCAGAAACCTCACAGGCTTACTGCCATCCTACTGGCCCAGCGACTTAGAAATCTGCCTGAAAGATGGCATCAGAGTGGGGAGTGCAGGGACTTTTGGGGTCTTCAGCTCCAGGACATCCCCGCTGGATACTCTGCCCCAAGGAAATGGACCTCATGGTTCCCAGACTCCCAGGCTAGATGGTTCCTCTGGCATCTTCGTTGTGATTGTGGAGGGAGCCTTGCTGTCAGACACAGCTCTTCAAACAGGTCTCCAAGGGCTCTGAGGCTTTTTGCTTGCTTTGGGTCCCCCACCCAGTTCATGGTCTGGGAGTCTTATGCCCATGGTCCTAGCGTGGTTTCCATCGTGGTACTGCCAGGGAGCTGTGACTCCCTAAGGTCCTTAGTGCTCAGTTATCTTGGCCATTGCTGGAAATCTGGAAGACATGTTGTGTATCAAGAATGAAGTAATTCTGGATTTTAGTCCCCTGAAAATGTCTGTCATTTGTCTTTTTGCCCATGGTAAAATGTGAAAAAAGCCTTTGGATGTCCAAAAGTGATCATGGAGCACATATTTTGTTTCTCAGGCTGATCCGCTTTTAGCTCTGGGTTCAGCAAGTACGTGCAGGAGCATGGCTTTAAGTTCATGAGTAGTTCTGCTGAGACAAGTCAGTGTATCCACTAACTTAAAACCAGGCTTATGCTCAACACTGCCCTGAACTGGACCTAAAGGAGTAAAGTGTGTTTTCTACAGATCATAGAGTAGGTCATTGTTTCCTCGGGGGCATTTCAAACCAAAACCTGATGGCTAATGAAAGGCAAATTGTAGCACTCTAATTTACATGAGCACTCAGCTGCAGACCTTTGACACATGTTCAAGGAGATCATGGCTGGAACTACTTTTAATCAATCATAACTCCTGCTGGCATGAATCTGGAACAGGAACAACTTCATTAATTCAGTGCAAATGAGCTTTACAGCTACCACGTAATGAGAACAGACATTATATAGCTATTCTCCATATAGCTATGTAGCCACTCATGTAACAGCATTATCATACCTACACGCTGCAGTAGGCACTTGTATACAGTCCTAATTTCAGTCTACCAGAAAATGATAGTGCTCTGGTTTGTGCTGAGTGTGTGTGTGTATCTCAGTAACGCATATACATATTTTATGTAGTACTACATAGTAGCTATAGATAAAAACCTCTTCTTATTCTAAAGCAAAAGTAGAAGTTGTTCCCATAAATAATATTGTTCTTGTGGTTTCTCATCTTCGTTCACAACACTGTGCTCTCATTGTGAAAGGATCTTGTGGAGAGCCCTGGAAAGCCTCCATAGGTAACGATCAGTGAGTGGTTCTACTGTAACTGCCTATATATGTGTCTTTTACACAATAGTTTGAGGTAATTTTGGAAAGAGAAGGAAAGAAGAAAAGAAAAGAAAAGAAAAGAAAAGAAAAGAAAAGAAAAGAAAAGAAAAGAAAAGAAAAGAAAAGAAAAGAAAAGAAAAGAAAAGAAAAGAAAAGAAAAGAAAAGAAAAGAAAAGAAAAGAAAAGAAAAGAAAAGAAAAGAAAAGAAAGAGGAAGGAAGGAAGGAAGGAAGGAAGGAAGGAAGGAAGGAAGGAAGGAAGGAAGGAAGGAAGGAAGGAAGGAAGGAAAGGAAGGAAGGAAAGGATGGTAAGCTAAAAAGCTGAAACTCAAACCCATGAAATTATATCACAGTAGATGGGAAGCTCTCCCATTTCCCCATCACTCCCATGGGTGGATGGGACTGGCACTGTCACTGACCCAGTCACTTCCCACGGTCCCCGTGCCATTGACTAATCCATCTGCCAAGCAGAAAGGGCCTGTGTAGCGTTTCTGGCAATATTTTTCCAAAGGTGGTTTCCAGTCTTACTCCAAATAATCTAGGTGACATGGTAGTATATTTTCTCTTGCCCTCTGCGTGTTAATACCCTCTTGGCTTTGGTCACAGCACGATGAAAAGATACTCCTCATAAACACTGGTGAGCCATTCCTGAGGGGCTCAGACACCCCTTGGCACAAAAGCAGAGCTGCTGCCTTCCTTTCCGAAGGCAAGGTGATATTCTGCTCCGTCAGGCAAGGGAAACGTAGGACTGTCAAAGTCCCCTTCTTGTCAGCCACTTCTTATGGAGACACTCCTGCTGAAGAACGCAGGGTATTTGTACCCAGAAGGGCTCTTGACAGGTTTGCCAGTGCTTTGCAGGCTCATGGTAATTACTGAGGCATCACTCAGTTTTCAGACCATTATACAAGACCTCAGCCGGATGAGCCCACTTGATTTTTAGGGAGTAAACCCCCGAGAAAATGACTTGCAGGGTTCTTGTGTTCCAAGTGTAAGGAGGGGTCCATGTTTTTCTGTGATTAATTGCATGTTTACAGTTTTGCTGAACAGAACCTGGCTTAACTTTGTGGTATGAAATATGTCTACTGAAGAAAAGCATCCAATTAACATGGCCCAATTAAAACTTTAGAGGAAATAATCTTCAGTTAACAAACACCAGATGTACTTGTCAGGGTTATCTCACTGGTGTTCTATTAATCATTTATAAGCTCTGTTCATTTGAGCACTTACTTGGTAGAGAATACTATTGCAAGATTGTCTTTCTAAATATTATGCCAAAAATAACCACTTCCCTGATCCTGAAACTGTTAAAACATCATATTAAAAAAGAGGGAGAGAGAGACTGGGAAGGAAAGCATACTTGCTTATTTTCTTAATACAAGATGACTACTTAACCTATTAAACAGGTTGAGTCAGAGACTTTTTACTGCTTAAAAATGTCAGAAATATTCATTCTGTACCACGTTACTGCTTTGTGGGGAAAATTAAGTTATTCGTCTGCTAAAGCAGCACATGTGTGACAGGTGTAGAACTGATCTGCCAACAGAGAGATGGAGGAATTTTCCAAGAAATGTAGACCAGAGCCAAGAAGAATAAACCAAGGAACAGAAAGGTCAGAGATTTACTGTAGTCTTCTTGCATCCTGGATGTTCACGTGAGGTTGGTGCAGAGTTGCAATTTCCCCATCCAGGATTTCCCAGTCCTTTGAGCTTAAAAAGGTACTGCTAGACAAAGAGACTTGTTCATTAAGACCTGGATTCATCACACCTGACAGAAGGGCCCAAATGAGCAATGCGGTCACCCATGACTTAAGACTTGATCTGTTTTTCACAGTGCCTCACCTCCACCTGCAGGAGGGACCAACTTAACTGTGTTTCTCACCTCAGCCCATGAGGTAGATGTCTAACGTTAGGTGAGATGGATTTGGACGTGAAGTACCGGTTCACAAAACTGGGCCATCAGTCAGTTGCTGAATGTTTCTTCAGATGTGTGGGGTGGCAGTAAATGACAGTGGCTATCATTTCTTTTAGAGACTGAAGGTCCCCTTTGCAGTGGGCCAGTGTATTTTGATGGGATCTGGTGTGTGGCAATGGGGCTCTGAACACCCCCTGCCCCTGTCACCCCCATCGCTTTGGCCATGACTCCTCAGGTCTTCCCACTGCTCTGCTGGGAGACCTTTGTGGAAACCGCACACAGGAGAAGAAAAAAAGCTGCTTTTTTTTTGTGTCCAGCTCCAGTCTATTCAACATGGCCACACAGAGGAATGGAGGGGTATACGTGGGTGTGTGTTTTATGTCCATGTTGGATTTATGTTTGGAAGCACATTACTTTGGTAGTTATTTTGCATTGTAGTAAATCTAGGTAATAGATACAGATCTACAGACAGATATATCTATGTTTTGTTTTGTGATCTTTTTTCCCACTTTTGACAAATGTTATTGCTATTGCACTGGGTAGCACCGGGAGGGTAATGGGTCAAGAATGATCAGTCAAACAGGAAAGTAACCTTTCAAACCACCATGCTATGTATCTGGGATTTCAATGCCTTCAAAACCACAACAAGGGAGAGATAATCCTCGTGAAAACAGGAGGGTTTTGAAAAGACAAGGTTCTCTGGGGAGCTGGAAATTATGTGGTAAAAAATGAAGATTCAAACCTGAGTGAGGATGAAGAATTGTTTCTGTATTGCCTTTGAGAAATGAAACCTACAGGGTCTCTGTGGTCAGAGAAAATGCATGGTTTCCCTTATCTTGCGCCGTGACAGCTAGGCTGCACAAATCCAGAGCAGACCTCTTCAACTGACATCTCCTCACGCTCTTGATTTGGACTCCGTGCCATTTCTAACAGTTCCACTTAACCACCCATCAGCCTGAAATCTTCTTCAAAGATGATAAATACTGAATTATCCCACCCCCTCAGGAAACTGTTATGAGAACAAAACACAGTGACTGTCTAAAGTGCACTGGGTTTGTTTTCCCCGTGTATTCTCCTGTGTTCCTGCCTGCTGCCACTGCCCCGATGCATGGGTCCTTTACCCTGCACTGTCCTGCTGCCCTCCTGCTGCCCCCTGCTTGCCCCTGCTGCCTCCTGCTGCCCCCACCTTGATGGAACCCATCCCCACGAGTCGGGGAGCAAGGCCGAGTTTTGGCAAGCATCAGTCAGGGTACGGGTGTCATTTTCCTGATCTACCTCTCTTTTGTTGTACTGCTCCCCACGGTATTTAGGGCACTATTTTACCCATATGGACACTTATCCTTTAAGGGGAAGATGTCAACGTTTTAAATTTTTTTTTATTTTTTTACATGATGACAGGGCCTCGTATGGCATTGTCTTTTGGGGCATGCATGCCATAATCACTTAATTATTTTCCCAAAGTCTATAATGATATTATCTTTCAAGATTGGGAGAAAGAAGGTGTATTCTCCTTATTGGTTAACATTGTTCCCCGTAGGATGGGGGACTAAGGGACTGAGCTGAGGTCACAGGCATTTTCATGCAGCATCTCATCAGCAGGACAAGCCTTCCTCCAACTTAATGCAGTGAAAGGTATTTTACATCCTTCTGGGAGGCTAAAAATACCTTGGATGACTGTTACTCATGCATTAAAAAATGACCACAGTGCCACAGTATTGTGCTGAATCAAAGACAGAGCATATCAAGCAGTAGTCTGAATTTGGTGATAGGTTTCCCTCTTTGGCAGAAATGGAGGTGTTGGAAATTTTTCTGATCTTGTGCAGTGAGTTGAGAGCAAAACCTGGTAGAGTTCGTGAGAGAAATCACAGCCTTGAAGTTGGTGGGAGGCTGCTGAATGTGGAGGGGATTTCATCCGAGGAGTCTGGCTGCCTGCGCCCCAGCCCTTCCCCGCCCTTCTGTATTTTGTTGTTGTGTTTAAGTAATTTTCTAGTGTAAGCATAGGATAATTTAATTCATTACATTATTAATTAATTATAGCCTGTTATTTTAGATGATTGATGGACTCATTTGAGTTCAGAATGGAGAGTGTTGTTGTTCTTTACACTAAATGTTATTTTTCCAAAGGGTCATGGACAAGTATGTTTGTTCCTGATGTTCTCTCCCCTCTCATTTTTCAATATTCCAAATTGTTTCACGTAAACTGAATTTTTCATAAACAACAAATGGCAATGGTAGAAAGCACTGCCACATGCATTATGGCACAGAGAGAAATACATTCTTTTTCTCACTGAACTCGTGCCAGTTTTAGTGGAAGTCACACATATGCAAGCAAGGGATTGGCAGAGGTGTATGCAGGAGCTCTGTTGAATCTGTGGGAGTATTTGTGTACGTACTTGTGTGCAAAAAAGAGAGAGAATGTTGAAACCTGGGAACCGTATCATCTGACAGCTCTGTAGTGACATGTATAGTCATGATTTAACAATTTGCTTTAAAAGGCACCGTGGGATCCTGGTTTGGGATCCTGTGGGACCTCCAACTGTGCACAGAGCAGTTTTGTTTTCTCCGTTTCTGCTAATAAGCTGTAGCATCCCAAAGTTCGTATTACCTGTGCTGTTTGTTTTCAAATTAATTTTGAAGTTAATGTAGTGTTAATACAGATCACCAAATTGACAGCCCAGAAACTTCAGTCTTCTGGTGTTACAGCACTGGCTATGGTAGTACACATTGCCTCCTCATATTCATGCCTAAACATTGTAAGCTGAGCTGGAGAAACCACGTTTAAATTGCTGTCACAAATCATGGATTAATTAAGGCATTGGGAACCCTCCATGTATCTCACATGGCACCCGTACGGCCCTGCTCCTTTACTATCCCCACACGTTAGCTGTGGTTGAGGTTAAGATGAACAGGGACTGCTTCCACCATGTAAAACAATTTCTTGCAGGCTTCCTACAGGTGGAGGCAGACACCTCTTCTTTGGCTCATTTGTAAATGTTTCCTTGACAACTATGGGGAATAGGAATATATTTTTTTGCAAAATGAAGGTTACGCTCTCACCAAGTGAAGAAAGTGAGACCTTTCACATGCCCCTATGATTACCATGGCTAATTCTGATCTGGATTGCCACACACTGCTTGCTGTTCTCCTCAGAGTCCTACCAAGCCAGAATTGCTCAAGCCTATAAGTTATTAAGACCTATTGTAAAGTCTTATTTTCATTTTGGGAACCTATTAGATATAAAAAGAGAAAGTCCTTCTGCAGCTCATGCTCTGTGAGAGCTAAGACAAAGCCAAGCCCAGGGCAGGTGGTCCTACCTCACTACCTTGTCATTTCTTCTGTGATATCCTTGCTATTTGAGGAGCAGTTGAGACTCTTGTTTGACACAGCAATCAGAATAAAGCTGTGTGATCAGTTCTTTGACGATCTCATTGCAAGAGGCTACTTCCCTTTAGAAGCCAGGGAAGACTTGGTGTTTCTGTACTGCCCGTCTCTTCTGCTGTACTTACTCATCGTTTCTTCTCCACACGCCATAACACTGCTGAGCATGGACGCTGCAAGAGCATATGCTTCAACAGTGCCCTGGAAACCTAGAGTGAGTTTTACTAATCAAAGAGCAAGAGAAAAATGTCGGGGAATTCAATAAACTGAAGCCTCAGCTAGAATGTGAAGACTATGAATAAGAATTCACTTTGCTAAGCCATCTTGAACCCAAGTCTTGATTTGTTTTTTACTTTTCTAAGAGATAGTGTTTCCATAGTTTAGATGCTTTCAGTTATTACAAAGGGATCTGTACAGCCTTAAGCAATAAGGCAATGTTAAGGAAGCAAGGAAAACTACTGAGACACCCAACATCCAGCCGGCCTTCTGAGGGATAATTAAAATGCAGTCCTTCTGGATAGATACTGTGTAAGAAGTTTCCAAAGATACCAATGGAATAAAATCTTCTAGGAATGCAAGAACTGTGACAGCGAGTAGTGTGTGTGATCTGCTTCCCTGTTTCTGGCAACAGCTGATACTGGTAGGTTTTGAACATAGCACGAATCATGAGATGAACATATCACAAATCATTGTGTGCAAAAGCATTTCCCATTGGTGTTTAACACAAGTTTTGATAGTACTTGTCTTTTTTAGCTGTAAATGGTAACCCCTACCTATTATTCTTTTTGCAGCCCCTATTTTTTTTTCTTTTTTACCCAAAACAGAAAGCTTTCCTGCTGTTCACAGCTGTAAAAATAAGTATTAACTGCATAGGGCAATGGAAAGCCTCTAATAAAAAAAGTATATACATTTTGTGGAGAAATAAAATTCACAGGTGAAACCAATTTAAGTAGCAGAATGCTGCATAGTGATTGTACCTCCAGCATCACTGGTTTGTGTATCTGTAGGTAACCAATTCCTTTTATTTCCCATTATAAGCATAATTGTTCTGATCAGCAAAACAACTTTTATCTAAAACCAGAAAGGTAAAAATAAACCTTTTAGCTGTGCTCATTGTAAGTCATTTAAAAGACCTTTTTTAAACAACTTTTTATCCAGCTGTATTGCGTGAATAATAGGAAAATTATTTATAACTTTTTTTTTAGTCATTGCCTTTTCCCTTTTTTAGTATCTCAAAAGCACAGGCTTCTTTCCTGCTCATGTTTTGTTTCTCATTTGCTAAGATTGTTTGATTTTTTTTTTCTTTTCTTGGTAATGTAGTTTCTGAAGGTCTGTGCTGTTTCCATGTGCTCCTAAACTTGTAATTAATTTTTCAGACAAATAGATCCAACAGCACATTGAAGTGTCAGTCTTAAAAAACAAGGCCAAGTGTGCAAAGCATCAAAGCGTGTCCATTAAAAGACTAAGGAGTGTGAGCAGGGAAATACGGGTCTGCCCTGGCTTGGCCAGCTGTGACTGGGTCTCTTCATTTCTTCTTCTTCCCTTTCCACAACTACCTCCTTGGTAGTAGAACATGATACTCTCTTGACGTGAGAGAAGTTGGAAACTTCTGCCTTGGGAAAAGTATGAGGCAAGCTCGGCCTTGTGCTGACATGATCAATGATGGCCCAGGTAGCCATCACATTAGGTTTCAGACTTACTGGGTCCATTGAAATAAAAGCTTACTTCATGAGGCCAATATTGCTGACACAGCATAACACAACTATATCATGGAATCATAGAATCAAAGAATTGTTTAGATTGGAAAAGACCTTTAAGATCATCAAGTCCAACTGTTAACCTAGCACTGCCAAGTCCACCACTAAACCATGTCCCTCAGCACTACATCTACCTGTCTTTTAAATACCTCCAGGGATGGCAACTCAACCACCTCCCTGGGCAGCCTGTTCAAATGTTTAATAACCCTTTCAGTGAAGAAATTCTTCCTAATATCCAGTCTAAACATCCCCTGGCATGACTTGAGGCCATTTCCTCTTGTCTTATTGCCTGTTACCTGTGAGAAGAGGCGGACCCCCACCTCTCTAGAACCTCCTTTCAGGTAACTGTAGAGAGCAATAAGGTCTCCCCTCAGCCCCCTTTTCTAAACAACCCCAGCTCCCTCAGCTGCTCTTCATAAGACTTGTTCACCAGACCCCTCACCAGCTTCATTGCCTTTCTCTGGACCTGCTCCAGCACCTCAATGTCCCATCTGTAGTGAGGGGCCCAAAACTGAACACAGTATTCGAGGTGGGGCCTCACCAGTATAAGGGGATGATCACTTCCCTAGTCCTGCTGGCCACACTACTACTGATACATGCGAGAATGCTATTGGCCTTCTTGGCCACCTGGGCAGACTGCCGGCTCATATTCAGCTGGCTGTTGATCAACACTCCCAGGTCCTTCTCTGCTGGGCAGATTTCCAGCCACCCTTTCCCAAGCCTGTAGCGCTGCATGGAGTTGTTGTGACCCAAGTTCAGGACCTGGCACTTAGCCTTGTTGAAGGTTGCTGCCTGTCCACTTTGGATAAAAGAAATTTGAAACTGGTTTTCGAAAGGAGAATTGCTTTATCACAATGATGGGAGGCTCTCCTGGATTGCAGCGTATTTCCCCGGAGGCAGGCATGCATCTGATCTGTTTTTCCATCCCTCTGTCAGTCGACAGCAGCGCTTTGTTGCACGGCACCATTAAACTTCTCCTGGCAGCGGAGACAGAGATAGCTGCAGATTTCCCTTGAAGTCCGTCCAAGCGCCCTTTGGCCAGGCCCATGAGCTACGCACGCGGGGATCTCCAGATCCCTTGGAAACAGAGTAAGCCTGAAACATTCCTCCAGAATTTATTAACTTTTTCTACAACTCCACATTTCTGTGGTGGCTTGGCCGTCCTGGATTTCACACTGCTATCTTTACTGGCTGCGCAGAACCTTTCTAGTTTTGTGGTTAACATTAATAACAGAACATAAAAATATCTGGTTTATGTTTGCAGCCTGTGAGTAAATCAAGACAGCATCTGCGGGTACCGCCCCCCCTCCCTGCACCAGCGCACGCTGCTGTCGGGCGGCTGCTCCACCTCTCTCAGTGCGGCCCCAGCACCTCAGCGCAGACAGATGCTGAAGCACACGCCTGACCCTGGCCCTCAGACCTTACACGTACGCCGCAGTTCTTGCCGCCTTCTCATTCTCCTATGAGCTCGGGTGATGCTGTAGGGTTTTTTCCTCCCCTGGATGGACAAGGGCGCGATGGCTCATGTCCCCACGGTGTTTGCAGAACAGAGATTCCCACCTGCTTGGCACTGAGGGGAGTTCATCTCCTTTTCCAGACCAACATGGGTCGCCCCCGCCTGATGGAGTGGGCCACAGGGTGAGCTCTTGCCACGGGGTCACTGCTGTGGTACAAATTGTGAGCGCTGTCTTCTCCCACAGGAACTCCACCACTGCTTTTTTGCTTATTGCTCTTTCCTACCGTGTGACTAAGTGGGACACATTTGCTCCTTGTCAGTAGGAGAAGAGGACACTGACCACTGAAGGAGTGAGTTTATCGGGGATCGTATCTGCCTATGTCCTTGGAGTCCAGCTGATGAGAAAGTGCATAGAAATAGCTCATCTCCACACTTTTCTTCCTATTTCTCATGACAATTGTTTATCAATTTGTCTTCCCCTGAATAATACAGGAATTGTAAAGGATGCTTTTTAGTTAAAAAAATAGCACTCTTGCAATTTTTCATCATAAGCCAGATGTATGAAAATTATAATTACAGCATTAAATTCTGCCATTCTAGTCCTTACAGCATTAAATTCTGCCATTCTAGTCCTATATTAACTCTGCAGGAAAAATTGTATCTGAGCAACTCATAGGAAACCGATGCTAAACTGTTAATCTCCATTCATTTCAAACAGTAGCACATCTGTGCATGTATCCTGTCCTGAAGAGCTGGTTTCTGTAGCACTTTCTCTCCCGAAGCACCAATGAACCTGAAGGAGCCCTCATTTTTTCCAGAAAGGGAAATAAAATTCAGTCAAATCTTTGCAACAAACTCATGGCAAGTTGGGATCAGGTCACGTATATCCTCCAGCCACATTTGGAACCTCATATTGGAGTTGTCTGTCTTCCACCCTGGCTTTTCTGAGACAGTCATCTCCCCAAAAAGCAATGTTTTGATTTATTGGCCAAACTACGAGTTGAAGGGGGCAAAGGGTTCCTTGACGCCTGTGAGATAAACGGGAGGCAGTACGCTTCAAGGCAGGTCCTGCGGTGATTTAGAGTGGACAGCAATTGTTAATAGGCCAACATTAGCTTTCTCCCCTCCAATAAATGTGTCGGGTTGGAATGCAAGTGTGCGGTCCCAGTGTCAGCTTTATGGCCCAAGAAATGCATGCTATTGAAAGCACAATGGCTTTCTTATCCCTCTTGTGTTGGCTGCCTAGCTTTCTTCTTGATCGATCTCTTCCCCTGATGACCCTGCTGAGGCTTATTTTCTGTGCTGTCTCCATTCTGATGTCCATTTATTGGTTGTACTCAGGACAGTGGGTCTGTGGCAGACAGAAATATTCATAAGGGGGCTGTGCAGCAGCTTTCGTGTCTGCAAGCAACGGTTAGGGATAGCCACAGCTTGGAGCTTTCCTCAAGTGCATGTGTTTGTGTGTTTGAATACTATTGTTTGCTTAATTTTAGTAACAAATTACCACAACTATTTAGGAAAATGTTTGCCTACCAGGCAGCATAGTTTATGCTGACAGACAGACTCCTTGTTTTTCCATACTTCTTTTGAGAAGGTTAAAAACCTTTCATCAGCATTCTCTGCTTCGTGGTCCAGGGGCCTGTGATGCTATTTATTCTATTGTGCTACTGCTTTCAGGTAGGGGATGTGAATTTGTTATGTGTCCCCAGCGTCCTCCTGTACCCTGGCAGTGGCTAGAGATGCTGAAGAGGCAATACCCTTAAAATGATGACTCCTCCCATGTTTGGTCTTTTTTTCTCACTGGGTTCCCAGCTGATTAAGGCTGGTATCAGTGGAGGTGGGGCTTGTTGAGCTGGACCTGGTACAGAATACGTGGAGGAGTATAAAGGGAACAAGAACAAGATGGACACGTGTCAGAGAAGGAATTTTTTTCCTAGAAGCTTGCCAGTGAGGTGAGAGCAAGGAGTATTATGAGAAGCCCAAGAACAACAGCAGCAAAAGCCAGCTAATGCAAAATAAATGCTTAAGAAAGTTCAACCAGCAAACAAAGGTGCTGTAAAAACATCACGGAGGTGACTGATAAAAGAATGTTGACTGTTCCCAAGATCAGTGTCACCGCTAGCCTGGGTGGGTTCCTGCATATCAGTGACTCCTCCGCCTGCCCGTCCAAGCTCTGCCCAGGTGCGGTCTAATACTAAGGGCATCCCCAGAAGGCCTGCCTTCATGTAGAGACTGGAAATCTGAAAATGTGCATAAACCCCCCAGAACCAAACCCAGCAAAATGCTCGACTGCGTACATGGCTTTCCTCTTTGAGAGCAGATAAGGGGGAGGATGAAGCACGCGTACCAGCTGACAGACACACTGCTGGGTGCGTTGTCGGAGGGAGTTGAGGTATTCTGCCGATGGGGTAGGGCTGGAAGTTGTGGGGAAGTGGGGTAATGCAGAAAAGATGGGAAAGACAGCCAGTGCTTTTGATGATGAATGTTTGTCCTTCCGCACCAGTCAAAGCTCTGTATTTGGCTGTCTTTAGGGTTTTGATATTTTGGGGAAGAGATGTTTTCCTGCAGGGAGGAGGAGCAGATGAATTTGACAGCTGCTTAAAGTGGAGCATGCATTAATTTTTAAAATGTTTCATAATTTATTATTTTTAGTCTATTTTTATAAAAAAGTGTTGTGCCCACGGATACACTGAAGTAGTTGTGTTGATCATAGATGGTGATTTACCATAAGAAAACAAAACCTAGTGTCTCTCATTTCCTGATACTCATCGATACCTGTGTCACTGGAACTGAGACTGGGAGAAGGGAAGAGAAAAAAAAGATAATAAAAGTACTGCGCAACTTGTTAATGAGATAGGATTTTCTGATGGGGAAAATTCACAGGGTATGGAGGAGGGAAAGCAAGCTTCCTTTTCACGTTATTCATCTATTCACGACATTAAGTTGTTTAGGAGAGGCTGTTACTGGTGACAGCACAGACCCTTTCTTCTTCTCTCCGTCTCCGTGTCTCCCCCTGCCTTGTCCCACCCAAAGCGCTGTGTTCCCACATGGTCTCTGTTTGTCATAGCCCTCCGAGGAGACCGGGTTTTCCTGCCAGAAAAGAAAAGGGGATTCTCTGCCATGAGTGCCTTTGCGCTCAGGAATGACCATGCCGAGCAGACATGGACCTGTGTAGGCACAATTCACGCAGAAATACCGTCCTGAATCGGGATGTTTAAAAAGTGCTTTCTCCCATCCTTGGTGCAGCTCAGCAGTGACTCAAGCAGGATGCCGCTTGCAGCAGAGAAACTGCAGTTCCAGGAGATCTCTTGGAAAACGACTGATAATTGAGCAAAACCCAGAGAGAGAGGGAACCTCTCCTTTCCTCATGAGGAAGTTTCTAGGCTTCAACATATGCTTGCTAGTGCTGGAGTACCCTGAGGACATGCAGTATCTAGGAGTTACTGTGGAGTTGTATGGATTAATAACTGTTCAGTTTTCTAATGTGGCAATGTTAAAAAAAAAAAAAAATCCTTAATGGGGATTATTGTCTTGGTTGTGTAAATACGTAGTTAGCTATCCTTAAAATGCATATTATCAGCCTCTTTGGAATCATTGCATTCTCTCATGTAAATATGTATTTAGGGCATTTTTAAAATGCAGTTTTTTGCCCTGATTATGTAAATATGCTTGTACACTAAAAATGCCGATTTCTTCTTCACCCCCTGCCCCCCGCTTTTTTCCTTTTAGAATATGTAAGTGAATTTCATGCTTAAGAAAGTGAGGAAGTACTAGCAGAGAATGGCTAAGAATATTTAGGGCAGGTCCTATGCAGTCTTTCTCAAAGAGCCTGTCAGTCCGCCTAATACAGCTATCTCTGTATTCCAGTTCTTGTTTTTTGCTGAGCCCGTTCATTAAGACTGTCAAAACTACCAGACTGGAAATTACTAGGCTGGCATTTTGGGCACAATCGACACATTTTCTGTACCTCATGAACTGGAATACAAAGCTTTCTTTATAGAAATATAATGTTCTTCTAATGACAGTACAGATAGTAACCATAAATTTCACTGCTTTACATCAGCAGAAAACTTGGATTCCTTTATCTTGTCTTGACTCCTGTTAATCCCTTTTCTTCAATATTATCCTGAGTCAGTTCATGCCACTGATTAATTGTATCAGTCAAATTGCAAGAATGGAAGGAGCCAGTTTTGACACCTCGGTGGAAATCAGTTCATTTTTCTTAGCTGTCTGAAAGTATCTAAGATGTCCTCTAGAGATAGCAGAGAAAGACAAGTACCTCTCAAGAGTGATCCAGCCCATCCTAGGTGGGATGAACTCTGATGGGGAGGTGCATGGCTCTTTTGACTATGGAAAGAACCTAGGCTGAACTTTTAGGCAGGTGAAATACATCCCATCATTTCTGTTCACTCAGTTTTATGGTACCTAAACTCTGCAGAGGAGAGAGGACTCCCCATGGCTGCCACATGGGGAGGATTCCTTTGGTGGTGCACCCAAAGGTCCTGGTCTTTTGATGACCCAGACTAGGAATGGTATTAGATTGCAGAGTGTATCCCCTGGTGCAGGGGTACCCACGTACACCTGGGTTTCCTTCCTTCCTTCCTTCCTTTAGAAACCAGAACCTTATAAAAGGGAAAAGTGGGTGGCGAGTCAGGTGGGGCTTGCCTTTATCTCACTCCAGCACGCAGCCAGGATGTTGCCAGGGTTTTGGGAATTACTCTGAGTCCCACTGTTTACAAGGCAGCGACAGGTTTGGGGCCCACTTGAGGCTGGCCCGACCTTGCACGCAGGGAGCCGTGTTGGCACAGTGCTGTCTGTGCCCCATAATTCCCATGGGACCCACACTGGCAGCTCAGCTGCTCTGCCCACAGGTGACTGAGTGCACTGTAGTTTGCTGCACTGGTTGGCGACTTTCTAACCTGCCCTTAAGTGAGAGGGACTTCGGGTGCAGCACATCAGCTCCGTTTCAATGCTAACCAGATGATCCACAAGGAAAAAAAATGAGGCACTCCTCCCATTCATCCCGTAGCCTGCTCTGTGCGCCTGCATACTTCTTCAATTGTACTTGGCCCGGTTGTTAATGTGCCGTCTCCCTTTTGAATATACGGGACTATAGAGGGAAGGGAGAAATTTATGGAGAGAAGAGAAAAGGCAGGATACAAGAAATTAAGGAAATGTTTATTAAAAAAAATGCAACCACCATAAATTCTTTTTTTTTTTTTTTTAAAGAAAACCCACAATAATATGTTCTTTAGAGACAGGCTTTGCTGGCCTGTTTATTCACTGGGGTTTTCCATCATCATTTCCATGTGGTGCATTCTGATTCCTCACAGTTTTGTGGGTTTTTGTCCAAGCCTCGAATAGCAAACATTTAATCTAGGGAACTCCCTTTCTGTTCTCTCCTCTTCCCAATAGTATGGAGTGAATTACTGTACAAGATATATAAGATATTGTTTGCGTGGTGAAGGGGAAGGAGGGACAACAATTGACTGCATTTTGAGCCCTACAGGCAGATCTTTAGCTGGTGTAAATTGTCACAGCTTCAGTGACTTCAGCAGAGCTCTTAACAACAGGCAATGGCTGAGGATCTACCCCCTCGTTTTGGCTTTCTCCGTTGAAGGCCTGCTGGGAAGCCCAAATTAGCAGCCGGATCTGAGAGAGCAAGAGAGAGGAAGAATAAAAGCAATGCCACAAAATATTTGTTGCCATTTTAAACAGAAGGGCATTGATGGAAATGCCTTCATCCTGGAACATTTAGTTTTTTGTCATAGCTGTTGTCACTGAGACAAGCTATTTTGCAAAATGGGGCATACCTCATCCATAGATGGACAGTATTTTAACCACATGCACAGGCAAGTTTTTGTTTAAAATAAGAGAATGGTGGGTGATAAAGATACTTCCTTTTAATTTGTTGTTTCTGATAGGTTGCAGACTAGAAATTATCCCCACAAAGCTGTGAGCACTGTCTTTCATAAACAAATTAATGTATATTTGAAAAACCCTAGAAATAAGAAAACCAGTTGACCAACAGAAGAATCTTTCTGTTGGCTTTGGTGGCCCTTGGTTGAGGTTAGAAGAATCTTTTTCTAGGGAGAACATTCAGGGTGATAACTTCCTTGCTTCAAAGAGAAGAACCGTGGTAGCTATGGGAGTAAGGACTATTCCATTTGAATATCAGCTCTGCTAATGTCCTTGGAAATGTGCCCTTCAGCCAGCGCACATCCTTGCTTTACGGCACTGATGGTCTTATTTCTGGTAGCTTGAGTTGAGACACCAGCTGGGAATTCAAGGTCATTTTGGTATTCAGGTACATTTCTTCAGAAAATGTAAATCTGACTGCCACAAAGTTTTTCATCCTGGGAAAAAGCCTCCTCTTAAAACCCTTACCACCCAAAACAGGGAATGCAGTGTCTAGACTGGTTGGTACCCAGACTGGTTACTGGTTGGTAAACCCTGCAATTTGCAAAATGTATTTTATGTGATACTAATCTATCTGTGTATAGATTTAAAATGTTTTAGAAGCCTTTTTGAGTCCCTGTGGAAGAGTTCATCAATGGAGTATGGGAATCATTAGTTAATGTATTAGTGGGAGCACTGCTGTAGTTGCGGTGAGCTGGACAGAACACTTGGTAGACTGTTTTCAACTTGATTCTTATAAAGTAACATTACAGTGGAGGGCTCAACACATAAAATTTCTGGTCTGCAATAACTATGGGTGCCCAAAATCTCTAAAAGTGAAGGTAAAAGTGAGGCTAATAGAGTATTTTTTCAAAGGGATAAGGAGATATTTTAAGGGGAGAAGGGTAACAAAAGAACCCAGAGAAGAGAAAGTACAGATAAAATGTGTTGAACGAGTCCTTGTGTGGCTGTAGCCGTTCCTTGGGTTCAAGAGACATCTTGAATTTCCATCTCTTTTGATGCCTTTACGAGGATGTTTGTTTGCTGCAGTTTATGGAAGTGCAGGCTACAAGCAAATTGCCTTGAAGACATATTCATTGAATGGATCTACAAACATTTGCCTGAGGGGGGATTGAATGTTATTACTAAAGACAATCAAAGCAAATGCAAGATAACAGGCGTCAACTTGCACCTTTGCTGAAGACCTGGTGGCATCAGCTTCAGGCTGGTCACAGGAAGGGACTCAGATTACCCAGCAGCCACAAAACCCACATAGCCTCGTGGCCAGCCATGTGGTACAGTGTTGGTATGGGAGCTGCTCCGCAGCCACAGCTTTTCTACTCCTGATCTAGACAATTTATTATTCAGTCATTATTTGTTTTCTATTAACACCTGAACTATGTAAGAGGCCATAGAGTATCCATGCCTTGGTCTTGAATAGTTTGAGCTGTAAAAGTCTCTGTTCTTAGGCACATGTCTGAACATCACAAAAAACTCCTGTAACTACTGACAACACAGCTTCGACAGTCATAATTGATAATGCAGAGAGTATTGGCTCCATTAAGTTCAGTAGGATGTTGCTGTTGGCTTCCAGGGTGGGCAGGGAGGGGGAAAAAGGAATGTCAGGATTTTTTCCTGTTGCCTTTCTTGGGAGGTATGCCTAGAAATAACGATGAATGTGATAATTTATATTTTTGACCTCTGTGTGGCTCAAGTTTAAAGCTTTTCTAGGAAAAGGAATACCACAGAGTGTCTGGAGTGATTTGAAATCAGGATTCTTCCTCTGGCTCAGGGCTCCCCACCTAGCAGTTACCGATGCCTCACCTGGGGCATCTGCAAAATGGGCATACAGCCAAGGTCAGAGGAGGGGGGTGAGGCTTAATGAACATCTGTAAAGCAATTTGAGACTGAAGAAGAGTTTTACAGAGTTTGTGTGGTCTTGTTCCTGCACATCACTAGACATCAACAAGATCTTCTCAAGGAATAGGGGACTGAGATTTCACTGTGTGGCTGTTCACCAAGGCCACTCCATACTCTGTCTAATCCCAAGACAGTTGACTTTAGGTCCTCTGGTTAATTCTGCTGGGGCTGAGAAACAGCATGCTGGTTCTAGCTCTGCCCATGCTCATGCCACTTCCATGGCTGGGCCTGTGGGGACTAACTGCAGCTACTCCTCAGAGAGCCGGAGAGCAGTGAGAAATGTGAGGTTTTTGCAGGAATTTGGGGAACATTGTGTTACCTCTGCAATGTCTGGGTGACCCCCCCACAGCAGGGGTTGGATTAAGTGACCTTTAAAGGTCCCTTCCAACCCAAACTGTTCTATGATTCTATGACATTCATTTACCACCTGGATCTGGACAAGGTTTTCTGCCATTTACATCCCTGTTGTAAACAGCTCTCGTGCAGGAGATGTTAGCTGAGTGTCAGTTAAACTAAATTGATATGTCAGCTAGAATATCATGTCAGATAAACACAGTGAATCTTCATTCTAGCTGTTATCTCACACAGTATTCACACTGATCTCGTTGGTAGGTGCTGATTGCCCATCTGTGTTACCTGCTGGAGAATTTTTTTTGGAATAATGCCATTGTATTAGAAGTAAAATCCAAAGATGTAGCTAATGGCTGCTAACAGGTGTCTCTAAAATCTAGGAATCAAGCCAGCCTTTATAAAATCGGGAGCCAACCTAATTTGCACCAAACTGTTACAGAAATGTTGAGCTAGATTATTTAACTTTTGGATTTAAGCATTGGTTTTAGGTTCAATCATTGTTCAATGATTTCAGCTGGAGCTGAGGGAGGAGTTCATCACAAAGTATTTCTCATTTGGGTAAAAGACAGTAGTCCTGGGAGTGTACTAGAAAGAAGCAATTCCCATGAAACCCCCAAGGATATTGTGTGCTCGCTGGTGAAGGGGAGAGTGCCAGGAGGCATTAAGCAACTGCCAGAAATTTCAGGAGCTGACAGAGACTTCCAACAAGAGGAGAACTTCAAAATGTTAGATCTCATTTGGACAGACTCCAAATTGTAATGCTTACCTGAGCTGATCCTCACCACCTTCCCTCATCATTGATAGAAAATTACTTTTAAAAGCCGGTTTCATAGAAGAGTTTGTTAGGAGAAATCTAGTTGTTTGTAGGTTCAATTCCAGCCAGACTAAGTGTAGCTGGAGTCCCTGAGCCTGCAGTCTCCTATTAATTAGGTCCATCCCCGCTATAGGAGATACCAAGTGCAGGAGGAAAGTGGACTGCGAACTCGCTGAGTCTGCCCTTTAGTGAGACGGGGAAATAAGCGTGTCACTGGAAATGTCTGAAGGCCACTTCTCTCCAGCTCCAGTCAGAGCAGCAAAGGCATTTTGAATATTGTACGCAGTGGAAAAAAAGTTTCTTCTGGAGAAACTTCAGACAGTTGGCTCTCAGTAGGGCTTTGAACGATTGACAAAGCAGATGTTGTGTGTGCAGTGGGTATCTGACCGGGAATGACAAGTTTTCTCTTTCAAATTATAGCCATGAGGGTGATGTCATGCTATAATAAGGCATGCAGACATGCTGGGTCAGATATTGCGGCTTCCAAAATGTAGAAGCAAAGATGCAAACATGAAGGGCAATGTACTCCGCTGGAATTTTTATTCCAGGAACAAAGACATGGTGCTTTGCCAGTATCCGATCGCATAGACGCAAGACCTTTTAGTTTTAGGCAGCATTATCTTAAATCCCATTTGAAATGTTTTGCTGATTGTTTCTTTTGCTGTTTTCCCCTGGAAGATTAACTTGTGTTCAGGTCCTCAAAAGACACTTTTGTAAAGCTGCTAATTGCCGAACTGAGGAAAATGGGTCACCTGGTACACTCACCACTTCCCTAATTAATAGACAACAGAACATGCTCACGTCAAACTGGCTGCAAATCCAGCTCTGGTTGACTGAATGCTAATGGCAGCACCTACTGTAATAATCCCGTACTAGTAAAGAAAAAGAAATGGCCTGTTAAAATCCCAAATGGGTGATGAAAGTTCTACATCATCCAGACCTTTTAATGTAATTGTGTAATGGCACAGACTGGCACTCAGCCTACCAGCATCCATTTAATTAGTAAATAAAACACTCTGAAGGCCTTGGCTACATCATGACACGCTTACAAATCCAGCTGAAGGTTCTTGACTACATGCAATAAACCCAACCAAAACTTTACAGTTAATGGTAAAAGTCATCATGTGAAAGCACATGGTAAGATGTGCTTTATTTCTACATGTCTTTTATTTCTAACACATGGTTTAGATCCCATTTCTGCAGCTTCTCCATATATTGGAAGAACCTTTATTTTCACTGTATAGCTTTTGAGCCATTTGGAGCTTTCTGTCTTGTAATGTCCACGTATCAGTGTGTGACTGGTGAGGATGGCTCCTTGGGCAGCTGTGCTGTCCTGTGGCTTGTGCAGTTCACAAAAGGGAGCTTCTGTCGAAGGCTCTGTAAAGCTGCAGAGGGGCCATCTGAAATGCTTTTTATGATGAATTCTGACAAAAAGAGTTGGCTGGAGGATATTGCCAGCCCAGCACTTGTTACTGTAACTAGTCAAAATGATGGGTTTTCTGCAATGTTGAAGCCTGTGCTTTCTTTTTGTCTTAAAAAATTGATTTGACCTCTGTAAAAATGCTATTGTGAATTTAGAAGACATTTAGCCTCAAACCTCGAATAAGTTTTACATTGTGTTCTTCAGAACCGTAAGCAAAACTGTTTTGTTTTCCCTTCCTCAAAAATGCTGACCCTGAATAAATGGCTCACCATTCTTTTTTGTCTGTGATCTAATTAATCTGCGTTTTCCCCTCAGTACCTTGCTGTGCGTACACTTTTACAGCACTGTTTCCCGCCATGCTCTCTGTAGTGTTAGAGATAGGGAAGGTCAGTGTGACCGTCCCTCCCGGCTTCCCCCCAAGGCAGCACAGTAGCTGAAGCGTGAGCTGGCGGAGGCTTCTGCCCAGCTCTAGGCAGGGAGTCGCCTTGCTTGCCAGTGGCGGCAATACTTGATTTTCTGCTGGAGAGATCCCTGGGCACCATGTCTCTATGGAAATGGCATTTCTGTTGCTTGGGAGATGTTCCAGTCGAGGACAAATGTTTTCAGCTGTAGAAGAGCAAGCTTAGGGTTACTCCTAGGATTACTAGCATCTTTTCGTGACAGTTATGGTGGGTTACTCCGCCAGCCCTGGGAGCACTCAAACCCTTTCCATGGGAAGCTTGATGACAACATGTTCCTCCTATGCTGTGAGAGCTATACATTTCCAGTTTTATGGTATAGTTGGAAAGAATGGTTGTCATAGGATCACAGAATGGTTCAAGTTAGAGGGGACCTCTAGAGGTCGTCTTGTCCAATCCTCCCTGCTCAAGCAGGGCCACCTAGAGCCAGTTGCCAAGACTGTGTCCAGATGGCTTTTGACTGTCTCCAAGGATGCGGACTCCGCAACCTCTCTTTCCATTAAGTCATATTTAAGGGCTATGATTTGAGAGGCAGATTCACCAGGAATGGAGTGTGAGGGAATGTGGAGGGAGGAGGCCACCCAGACTTTCCACATGCTGGTGGCTTTGCACCCTGGACCTATGGATGGAGCACTGGGCTTGCTGCCCAGCAGTGACACAGCAGACCCTACCCAAGGAAGGCCTAGGGAAAATTAGAAATTAGCTTCAGAAGCTGTGACTACATTATCAAGTAGTAAGTACACTGCAAGAGGAGAGAACCAGACGGTGCTCAGGGTGTATCTTCACACCTTATACATTTTGGGATTTTACTGTGCACTGACTCTAGTTTTGTACCAGGGAGCTGAATGTCCATTAGTGGTTGGAAAACATCGAGTGCGCTCTTGGGGCGCACCTTCCAATTTAAATTCAAGGTAAAAAACCATCCAGTTCAAAATCTCCCACTCCGTGATGTGACCCAGAATCTGACAAGTGAGAATGACTGCATACACTTGATGTGAGCTAAAATAATAATGTGGATAGACCCAGAGAGGACAGCATCTCTTTTAGATGTGTTAGGAGGCAAGAGAGTAGCCACAGATATTGCCTAAGTTTTCCCTTCTGCAGATGATCAACCTTTTGGGTTGTTTTTGTTTTTTTTTTTTTTTTAAAGTTTCTAAGAGGTTATGAGCCTCCGAAAGTGCAGAGGTCAAAATGCTGGTTGCTTGGGAGCAATGTTCCTAGGAGTCTGACTGCTGTAAATTAAAACTATGTCACCATTGTAGAGCAAGGAATTCTCAAATAGGCCGTAAAAATAGACACAAGGCATTAGTAAAACAAGTCTGAATTAAGGCCATGCTGTTTGTAGCATGCTCCTTCAAACTCGCCGTTGTAGTGTGTAGGACTTGAAGAATCTCACTGTCAGATAACTGCCACATGCTGTGCATTGTGTATAACTGGAGCGGAAGAAAAATGAGACAGGCACACCCTTTGTGACTTTCATTTCTTAAAAAAATATTTCTCCTCACTCTTGGTAATAAAAACTTAGAAGTTTGAGGTTTGGATCTGCTTATTATTGTAGTGTTGCTGACTGTCTTAATTTTTTTAAGAACACATAAATAGCTTCATATATATATGTACAGTGTATATATATCTTTTCTATAAAATATATACTATACCTACTGGTAGGTAGGTAGGTACGTAGGTAGATAGATAGATGCATACATACATACATACATACTATAGAAAGGATTGCCTCCTCCTAAAGTGGTTAACAGAAGCCAAACTGCCTCAGCTTCTCTTTGCTGTCTGGGCTTGACAAAGCACTTAGAAATCTTCTCTTCTCTCTCTAGCTTCTGTGTCTTCTGTTATATGACATGTAGTCAAGTAACAGTCTTGATTTGCTCCTTGGGACTGAACTTCTGCCCACAAACCAGGAAAAGCTCAGCTGCCTCCTCAGTCCTGCACTTCACTTGGGCACTTGCTTACAGGTTATCTAGTTAGTTCTCCAGCTCCTCCCAGTAGAGCTGGGGTACCGTTTCTGATAGTAATCTGGCACCTTTGGCATAAATGATCCCCCCACATGGGAGAAGTAGAAACCACAAAAGCAAGAGCCCAGAGGAATAGAGGCAAGGCAGAAGAATGAACAATGAGGCTTGGACAGAGATTGTTAGCTCTGAGGTTTGTATTGATTTAGCATCCTTAGTTTTTAATTTGGAAGTGATTGCACTAACGTGTGAGCTGAAAGAGGAGGACAGAGGCAGACTGAGAGAGCAAGAAGAGCAGGAAGGATGGGGTGGTGAAGTGGAAGTGCAAGTATTGCCGCGTGCAAATGGAGCCTGGGCTCCAGGAATCCATGAAGAGCCTTCCTCTTGCTGCCATGGGAGCGAGGATTTCAGCCACAGCATTTAGGGGGGATTCAGGATCAATGTCAAAGGTTGACACAACTTAGATAAGAGTCTGCTTTATTTTTACTATTATTCCCCCCCTCCGCAAGCTGCTTGACGCTGTTAAAAGACACAGTGGGAATATGCTTACCTAAGGTTTGCCAGTGTGGTATTTTAACTGACATGAAAAGAACAGTCTCTTGATTGCTGAATCCCACTGGACAGTAAATTAACTAAAAGTTAGTTAATAAAATCTGTACGTCACGTTTGTGTGGCAGTCTGCCATTTAAAAATACTCATTGGAGCTGTCTATCATTGTTGAGTTTAATCTTTCTGAATTCTGAGAGTGCTGGCTCTCCTGGGATGCTGAATGGCCTTTTTCCTGGTGCTCTGAATCCCCTGCGGAATATGAGTGTATCATCTAACTCACCCCATGGTGTCTAATGTCCGGGCGGGCCTCTTCTGTGTGCTGATTTGACTATTGCCCTGGGCAGCAGAACTGAAGGGGTAGCCCATTTAGTGGCGAGGATATATTACTCTACACACCGCTTGTGTCACAGAGTAAAATAAAATTTGATCTCTTTCTGCCTACATGTAGATACTGTGCAGCACTAATAGACACTGACAACTAGTTGAGGCTTTTTAGCCATGTGTCATACACGGGTTTGATTTTGTTCTGTGGAAACCAGGATGAGTTTCACCATTGCTTTTAATAAGTGAAAGGCAGATCAATGACAAGTGAAAGTGCAACATTGTCTCTGAACAACTCCGGTTGGTTTTGTGTCGCCGCTCTGGTCCAGTAGCGTATTGCCAGAGTTGGTACTAGACCCACCAGAATGGTTGGGGTGTTTTAGGAACAACTGCCTTCTCAGGGCTTAGAGTCTTAACTAAATCAGACTCTTAACTAAAACAGAGTCATCAGTGAATTATGGGGCTTACACCACTGTATCTCATGGTAGCATCATGAAAGTGACCTAAATGGAAGTGGAGCAGGATTCAGCCCTATGGTGCTTTTGCAGTTTGCTTGTCAATCTGATGGTACAGCAGCCTACATGTAGAACAGTCTGTTTTCTCCGGTACTTTAACAGAGCCACACTAATTATGATGGGATCCTCTTGGGTGTTTATTAGCATTAATTAAGGGATTGCAACTTTCAGATGAATAATCTGTCTTCAGCAGACCCTGAGTAGAGTTATCAGGTACGTGGGAGCTAAAAAGCAAAGGAGAGATCAGGAAACATGAATTTTTCAGTATGGAGACAGTTGCTGACCCTTTTGTTTTCTTATCTGCTGTCATGCTAAGAGATGATAAAAGGTGAATTATTTTAATTCCAGTTTTAGCATCAGATTCACATCTTCCTTTTAAAAAGCACTCAATCCTAGAAGCAGTCAATTAGCCTTGCTGAAAAGGTACACTTCCAAACAGATGTTCTTGCCAATAATCCTCATCTGCTAAACCTGATTATTTCATCCTTGCTGGAGGCTGGTGGTGGGGAGGAGAAGAAGGATGCTGAAGGGTGAAGGAGATTTTGGCATAAGGAGGACGAGAAGATACGCCGACATGATTTTTTTAGTGTTTCTCCTGAGTCTGTCCTCTTTCAGTGTGCTTCTTCCCTTGCCCTGCTAAGGCTATACCTAACAGTAAAGAGCTGGGCTCATTTATCATACCTGGCACCTGGTGATTCTATAGGGCTGTCACACCCTGCCGGTAACTCTAGCAGAATAATGCTGCTGCCTTCTACTGTCTTGCTTGCAAGTATCTAGGTCATTGCATCCATGCTATAAACCTTAGTGGGATTGTTCCTAGACACGGTGTAAAGCGTGATTAGTATACTCATGGAGATCTCAGTATGTGCTTGGTACATCTGTTTATCTTGCCCAGTAGAGTCTGTAGGCTCAGACTCTGCCTTGGGGAAATTGTCTGACAGCCTTGCCAGCTGGATGCATCACAGTTATCTTACCCTCAACCTCAGGAAAATAAAACCTTCTTTCTGGGCCTGTGGTGCTGTGGTTAAGAGCGGGACCTCTTTTCCTTTGTGGCATCCTTGAAGAATATCAATCATGTCTTGACTTTTGACCTTTCCATTTGGGTAGCAAGCTGTGTACTATGTGCAGTAAAAAAGTGAGTTGTTTTTTGTTTCAGTAAGGGTGCCTGTGCATGCTGCACCCCAGCTTACCCTATGCTGACCTTGCTAAAACAGCATTTGAAGCATTGTTTATACAGCTTCCTTTTAGCGGGGCCTCAGCAATGCTACCCACATCTTGCAGCAGGGATGTGATGGCGCATTAGGTGGTCTGTGTGAGCTATGAGTTTGAGATCCAGCTTTAGCTTCTTCCACCCTTAATGTTGTAGACCCCTCTAAATTTTAATACCAACTGGTTGGGTTGAACTGAACATCCATACTTTGCCGTTGGTACCTCTTAAATAGATATCAAGTCCTGCTTTTACTGAGCAGGTGATGTAGAGCTCTACATGTAGAGCAACCATTCCTGTTGATTGTGTCACTCCTTTTACACTGAGAAACACCCAAAATCCGTGTCATTTTGTGTGGGGCTTTTTTTATAGTTTACTACTTTACCTTATCTTCCCTTCCTCACCCTGTCCTTTCAGATCCTGTCAGTTAATTGGATTTGTTGCCCATTTTAAAGGGTATTCTGTTATTTGAATGTGTTCTACTTGCAGAAAATAGCTTAATCAAATAAGAAGCACCTGAGTGCCTGAAAGCTTGTCCATTTTTTCTAACTCTGGTCTGTGGGACTGATTGACATTGCTCAGCAGCACAGGCAAAAATGATTTTTGCTACTTCGAAAGTAAAGGCTTGTGGTGAAAAGGGGGCCAAAGCTGGGTGAAGAGTTGAGATGGGGAGACCTGCAGATCTGCTACCCCTGTGGAGCCTGGAGGGCTGAAAGCAGCAACTCCACCAGTGTGAGCAGATGCTTCCCACTCTCTTCTTTGGAAGTACCTTACCCGTTTGCCCATATTGCTTTTCTGAAGCAGCAGCCACCCTGCCTTGCAGGGCTCTGGCGTGAGCAAGGTCAGGAGGAGGACCAGGGCTGTTTCGCTTCTGCAAGCAGTGTGTTGCCCTAGGAGACCATCCACTTCACCTTGGTCCGGAGCTGGCCTTCATCTAGGAAAAGAAATTGCTTCTCTTTGTGAACCTTACCTCTGTTGTATCTCGGCTACAAGAGCAAACTTAATCAACACTGAAGAGACTAGCTGAGAGCAGTTGTCAGCCAGAATTGATCTAACAGAAGAGCAAGAAAATTATAATCAGTACTTTAGGATCATTTGAGGCAAATGCTCTAGGTAGGTGGTCATGCCAAAGAGTAGCCTTTAAAAAAAGCAGGTTGTTTTACTGATGCCCCATGTCTTGTATATATTCTGAGGATGGAGGGTTAATATTCTGGGCATAATATAGATCAGAAAACAATATAGTTCATTATTTGTTCAGCTTCAGAGAGATTTTTGTCTCTAGTAAAAGGGAAAGGGGAGAGAGCGTGCGGGGGTGTATTACATGTGTTGCATGGCATGCATTCAGTGCCGTAATGATGGTTAAAAATTCTTTGACCTTGGAAAACAGCCTGAGGGATGCCATGTTCAACTTCCAGGTGAGGTACAGCTGCCATATGCATGGCATGGATGTATCTTGACTACATTATTGATTTTCTCATGATTATTCTAGTGAGGCAAGTGAACAAACTTGGCTTTCTTATTAGATGCTCAGCAGTAAGCAGTAAGCAAAATACCAGTTTTCAAACTAGTTTGTTTATCCTAATACTTTCTAATATGTGTGGAGCCATAGAAGAACCGATGGCAGCACATGCTAAACCACTCAAATCCTGGGTCCCACACAGTGGACAAATGGCTCAGACCTTTGAGATGGCATCTGGGGAGAGTCAGAATTGACTACTGCTTTCCAGCACTGGCACAACTGAGTCAAGAGACATGACACTAAAAATACTTTCAACTTCTAAGAGTGGAAGGTTCATCCTAAACATGGGCTGCCAGTTTCATATCCTAGCATTCATATAGCACATTGAAGCAGTTCATCTAGTTTTTAAGCACAGGGCTCTTAGACACAGTTGAACGATGCTCTGCACTTGGAAAACTCTGTTATTGCCCTAATGCAGGTGCCTTGCTATGAACGTAGATGTATGTCTTATGGTGTGTCTTGTTTGCAAAGCTTGGCTCAAATCAGGACGGCAATTGACATATTCCTGTCTCTGTTCCCAGTGCTGTAGTGTTGACATCTCAACTCATCTAACTCACATAACTTTGAAGAAAGCCAAAAGATGCTCTGGGCTAGCAGGTGAAATCCAAATGAATCTTCATTTCCATACACATCGTATGCCTGCAATGGTACAGTACGGTTAGTGTCTTCCCAGGGTGTTTGAGAAACCCAACTAAAATTGTGCTTCATGGTTTGTTTTTTTTTTAAAAGGACTGAATACAGTAATGTGTAAGAGCTTCCCCCCCGCCCTCCCCCCCCCTTTCCCTCTTTTCTTTAGGCAATGTGAATAAAGTGAGAGACAAAAAACCTCTATCTGCTGTAAACTGTGATCTAAAAATTGAGGGGGCTGATGTGGATGGCTGCTGGCAGCATGTTATAAATGTCATTTCTGTGCTGGAGTTATTCCAGGACTGAGGGTGCTGCTAGTGCTGTCCCGCCGTTAGTCAATACCCACAATTGTATGCTCAAAAAAAAATACAGGGACTCATAAGTGGGTGACAGGAAATGAGAATTAGTGAGGAATTTCACCCACTGGCTGCTCATCCCATTGCCTGGTCCTTGGTTGGCATTTGGGTTGCATTACCCTGTGTTTTGGGTACCTCACTACCAAAGGAGAGTTTCCTCAAACTAGAGTCCCTCATCAAACCCCTTTCAGAGGTGCTGGGGACGGAGAACTGGCCCAGATGGGCACATAGGACAGGTCTCCTTCTGCCCACCTCCTAGGGCTCCAGAGGTGCTATCAGAGCGCTCTCTCTTGGCTGTCGCTGTAGAGCTTGGCCTAGCTTTGAACCTTGATTTCCTTCCACTAAGAGTAGCTGTAGCGTGATCTTTAATCTGGAAACTGGCATCTTCCCACTGAGGTCACATGAGCTACGCCAATAAAGGCCTGGCCAAGAGCATCTAGTTTGTGTAGGCCTGGAAATTTACTCCCAAGTTGGTAAAATGGGGCTTTGTCAAGTTTGAGGTTGGATTTCCAAGTCCTTTTGGCCATGGATGAGATTCACAACTCCCTTTGTTACGCATGTAAACTCATAAGGTGTAAAAGAGCAAACTCCATTCTCAGGATGGCAGTGCGTGGACAGTAGTTTTGGGTGGGATGCTCAGTACAAGTGAAACCACAGACGTTGTGATAAGTTAAGAAATGCAGAAGATCATTTCTTCCTGTTTCAAACCCATTATCTGCAGTCATTGCATATGTATATTATGCTTTCATTGTGGCTGTCAAAACTGTTCATTGAGGAGAAAAGAGGGCATTCATGTTGAGTGTGTTTCTCATCTCAGGTTATACTTTAGCTAAGGCCTAGACTGGATTCATTCAGATTATAAATAGATGGAAAATGAGGTAAGCAAGAGAATGGATCCATAACTGTGGGATGAAGCTGGCTTTGCACTCTCAGAAATTTCTTTATATATTTTTCAGTTAAAAGGGCTGATTTCCTAAAAATGGAAAAGTTTCCCTCAAATTTGTTAATTGCAATTTAATTTTATTTTATAAAGTAATTTTGAAGTGTTCCAGTAAATTTTAAAAATTTCATTCTAAACTTGATCTTACCGAATGGTGTAATTTTCTTGTTGGAAATAGTTTTCTGTTCAGCAGAAACATTTTCTAAATTACTGTGATACAAGATCATGCAACCTGAACAAAGCACTTCCACTATTGTTGAAATGAGAACAGAATTTTGATAAAAGTGAAAGTAATTCCTTTTTATTTGATGGAAAATTTAGTAATGATTTGGGGGTTTGCTCAGATTTTAAAAATATCACAAATAGCCCCCACTTGGAATTTTGACTTTTAGGACTTTGTCAGAGACATGGACAGTGGGATTGAGTGCCCCCTCAGCAGGTTTGCCGACGACACCAAGCTGTGTGGCACAGTCGACACACTGCAGGGAAGGGATGTTATCCAGAGGGACCTTGACAGGCTTGAGAGGTGGGCCTGTGCGAACCTCATGAAGGCCAACTGCGAGGTCCTGCACCTGGGTCATGGCAATCCCAGGCACAAATACAGGTTGGGCAGAGAACGGCTTGAGAGCAGCCCTGAGGAGAAGGACTTGGGGGTGCTGGTGGACGAGAAACTCAACATGAGCTGGCAATGCGCACTTGCAGCCCAGAAAGCCAACCGCATCCTGGGCTGCATCAAAAGAAGCGTGGCCAGCAGGTTGAGGGAGGTGATTCTACCCCTCTACTCCGCTCTGGTGAGACCCCACCTGGAGTACTACGTCCAGCTCTGGAGTCCTCAACACAAGAAGGACATGGACCTGTTGGAACCTGTTGGATCCAGAGGAGGGCCACAAAGATGATCAGAGGACTGGAGCACCTCCGCTATGAGGACAGGCTGAGAGAGTTGGGGTCGTTCAGCCTGGAGAAGGGAAGGCTCCAGGGAGACCTTATAGCAGCCTTCCAGTACCTGAAGGGGGCCTACAGGAAAGATGGGGAGGGACTCTTTATGAGGGAGTGGAGCGATAGGACGAGAGGTAAAGGTTTTAAACTGAAAGAGGGGAAATTTAGATTAAATACTAGGAAGAAATTCTTTCCTGTGAGGGTGATGAGGCAGTGGAAGAGGTTGCTCAGAGAGGTGGTGGCTGCCCCATCCCTGGAAGTGTTCAAGGCCAGGCTGGATGGGGCTTTGAGCAGCCTGGTCTAGCGGGAGGTGTCCCTGCCCATGGCAGGGGGGTTGGAACTAGATGATCTTTAAGGTCCCTTCCAAACCAAACTTTTCTATGAATTATGACTATTTGTTCCCTTAGAACAAGTTTTAATTTCAAATTTCGAACAAACAATATTCCTGACCCTGGAATCAGTAGTGCCATTTGTGAAACTGAAATGGTTTGCAGGGAGAACAGCAAGGAAATTTATGCATTGGTCATCTTGCACAAGGAGCAGGGAGCACATAATTTTGCTTGGTCGCAGGAGGCAGAAGTTTGAGATCCCTGCTGGGAACAAGGGAAGGAGAACTGGAATCCTACAGAAACATGATTCAGTTGCTTTGAGCTGTGCAAGTGCCAGGCCACATCAGCCATATTCTCTCTGAGCTGGGTCAGGAACCCCCATCACACCGACGGAATGTTGCCCATTCAATTGCCTCTGGAACCAAAGCCTTCCTTTTTATTCCGCTCTCCAATCTGCTGTTCACTGGTGCTGACAAATTTTTGTTTTTATTTTTAATAAATAAATAAATAAAGTGGCCCAACTTTTTAAGGCTGTTCCCTCCCTGTCTGTGTGCAGAGGACTGCAGATCTGTGTGCGATATAATGAAGGCCTAGGGGAGAATATTAGCACTTCTGAAAAGAGCTCAGGGAATTCTGGTTTTTGCTCTGACAACTGAAGGCAGAGGAGAGTTTTTCCTTTCATGTTTGTTTTCAGTACATAAAGTGATTGAAAGCAGTTTCCCAAAGAGGAGGCTGAGGAGGGAGCACTGAAAATTTTTAGCATTTCTAATCTGCTGCCTTGATTTCACTGCTGCTGCACTCTCACATGGAGTTGGAGCAAGGAGCAAAAGATGGGGACACACGTTGTGCAGGCACAAGCTGAGGAAGCCCATGCATTGCAAGAGAGACCACCATGGGGATGGCAGCGGGGCTGCTTCTGACAGAACCCGGCACCACCAGCATGCTCAGCCTCCTGTGGGCAGGCACCACGGGGAGCAGTTGGGGTCACCCTACGTGGTAACACCATCCCATTGACCACCCAGCTCCCTCCCACAGCACCTCCAGCTGGCAGCGGGCTGAGCACCATGGGCATGGTCCCTGGGGCAGGCAAGGGGAAACATGGACAGGAGAGGAAAAAAGCAAAGAGGAAGACGGGCTGGCAGTTATTTTTCCAAGGGATGCTCTCACGTGAGCTGTGGGGCGGAGGGACTGCCTGGATTTGGATCAATTTTGCATCCTTAGAAGGAAAGGGCTCAAATTCACCAACACGGATGGAATGGGTAGAGACTTGCTGTAGCCATGATGGCACATCAAAGCTAGGCACCCTGTAACGTGGGTCACTTCTATAATGGCTGCACATCAGATTCACTCCTTGTTTCTTTAGTTAACCTAAGTGGTAACAGTAGAGTGTAATACACCCTGGGATGGAATAAACGTGAGTCGTCCCTGTAGAGAGGAAGACAAGGCAGGTTTCTGCAGTGCTGCTGCTCAGCTGGTAATGGGAAGGGAACAAAACCAAAAGCAAAACTTTGTGGGCTCTGTAAAGAATGCCCAGAGGCTTGTTCCTGTCTGTAGTATTTGTCAGGAGAAAAAGCAATATAATACCTGTTGCCCCTCAAAGTGTGCCAGACGGATATTTTAGAGAAATGGATAATTTTATGATTGACACTGTTAGGATGAGGTTGACTGCATCCTGTGCTTTGGCCATGGCCGCCTGAGCCCTCCTTTTCTGTGCCCTGCAGCACTAGGTGCACCATGGACATGTCCTGGAGAGGGACCACAGACCCTGGTCCAGGCACTGGCTGACCTGGGGATTTGCCATATCCTAATCCAAACAACTCTTCTGGCCCAGGTTCTGTGTTGAGAAGTCCCTCAAGCAACTTTTGGATCAAGTTAGGACCTCACCCAAAGCCCCTCTATGTAATTATAAATCATGCCTTGAGTTTTAGTTGGGTCTGCGTCAGGCTGTCCACCCTGTCCAGCTGCAGAGAGGAGCTCGGTTTCCAGGACTGTCCATCTGACATCTTCCTCAGCACAAAATAACTGAGAGGGGATTGACAAGAGACGGGAGCCCTGTACCTCCGTCTCACTTTGAGCTCTGAATTGATCCAGTTGTTTTGTGTGATGGTGATTGGGATGGTTACAGCTCCAGACCTATTATTGACAGTCTCTTCTGCGAGCATCAGACTGTGTTTCCCCTACTTGCTGATTTCTGCTTTGCTGGATTCTTGCCGAGAACTCCTTTGCCTGCATACAATAAGTAGATACTAGTCCATATTATTTTCTTCCACATGCACAGTATCTGGTTTTGGTACATAGTGCATTGGAAATGTGTAATTATGGCTGTGTTTGATATGAAAGAGATGACCAAAAAGCTACATGGAGTTGGAGAGGGTAGCCACAGTCGCTCTCACCTTTCACGTCAGGTTACTACTTGAATAACAATTCAGAAGCAAGAGCTTAGCATACTGAAATGCCTCACTGCTTTTAGTTCTTAATGAAAAAGGAAGAACGATCGTGTGTGTTGACATATATATGGCACGGGGAGGACTAACAGCAGCCAGTTAATAATCTTTGTCTCCCTCGCTGCTGGCACAGGTTTAAAACAAATGCACACAAAACCCGTCCCAGGCACGTGTGCTCACAGATGTCTATGCATGCAGGCATGGTTTAGCATGAAGAATCACATAAATTAGCAGGTTTATAATTACTCTTTTTAATCCTTTCGCTTTGAACAAACAAGCTTTAATCAGCAGACGGGAAGCCCATTTAAAACCTGAAACGTAATCCAAGGTCAGGAGCTAAGGGTCACCACCCTTGACTGTGGGCCGAACAACCAGGTGCGACCAAAAGTTGTAGTGAAAAGATCAGGCTCTCCCCCTTCCCCCAGGCACCCGAAGGGCACTGTGGGCAAGCAGAGATGCGGGGCTCGGCATCTCACGGCAGCCCGGCGCTTGGGGAGCCCTCGGGGCTGCGAGGGCAGCTGCAGATGGGGACGCATCAGCACCTCGCTCTTGAGGAGTAAGGCAAGCAGCCACGGAGAGGAGGGGTGGAAAAAGAGCAGGAAGCTAATAAAAGCAGCTCCACTCTCCAGGGATAATTGGGGAGGGGTTAGAGTTAATTAGTTTATATGGGTAACAGAGGTTAATAGGGTTCTTGTTTTGGTTTTTCTCTTCATTTGATGGAGTGTGTCAGTTGTTTAAAGCTAACAAGCTGATGAGATAAAAAGCAAATCAAATATGTGATCGAGGTGTTGCCAAAAGTTGTGGCAGAAGTGTTAAAAGGAAAAGCTTACAGAGCTGGATAGAAAAAAAAGACTGTGAAAATAAGGTGTGCATGTAAAAAAAAAAACCCAAAACCAAACAAATCCAAAAACCCCAAGCCAAGCCTTGCATTATTTGTGACTCAGTTATTTAACTAATGGAGAGAAAAACTGCAAGAGTGAACAATGTAGGTATTAGGAACAGCCCTCCTGCTGCCCTCATGCATATCTGTTTATTAGGGTACTCCGAAGTACTGCCATACAGCTTGCTGTCATTGAGTCCCTCATCAATAAAGAGTAAGACACTGAGAGTTCAGTGGCTTGTTCCATGAAACATACAACGGCTTTTTCTGCCCAGGCAGAGTAACCCACTCTCTCATGTCCCTAGAGTCCTTAACATACCTTGCAGCTATATTAAAAGGTTTCTGACTTGTACCAGATCTTGAGCAGGAGCCTTCCAGAAACACTCTGCTCTTCCACGTGGCACCATGGGGATGTGAAAACTGGCCAAAATTTCCTAATGATGCTGTGTTTATGTAAAAGTCAGTAACAAAATTCAAAACATCCATAACAAACAATCCCACTACCTCTGTCTTCCTGAATCCTACACGTCCCCTCAACTCCTAGTGCCACTAAATTTTTAGTGTACATTTCTAAGCTCTGTTCCTCCTTTTCACCCTGCTGTCTCCATTTATTTTTATATTTACTGAGCACTGTTTTCCACTCCTTCAGTCATCACCTGTTTAAACTGGACCTATAGATGTGAAGATGGCCAGCTTTCAAAACCTGAATACCCATAAGGTCCCTGCTTAGGAGCAGCAGTTCACCTCTCACTCCTAATCTTGACAGGTCATTTTAGAAGGGAAATGTCCGCACTGGAAAATGTTTAATGGGAAGGGAGTTTCCACATCCCATGGCTTGTCTTTGTAGATGCAACCAGCATCATAAGAGTTTGGGCCAGTTGCAGGAGCAGAAGTTGCCCGTATGAAATGCGTGATTCAGCATATTGCAGCCAGCAGGACAATTGCACCACAGGTGTCAGAGGGAAGCACACCCAGCTGGCCAGGCAAATAGCCTGGGTCATGAAGGAAATTACCCGTGAGTGGCATGAAGGTGTTTTATCCCCTGTAACATCGAGTTCTGAGGTATTCATCCAACAGGATGCCCTGTTGGAGCCTGCAACATCAAGGGGAGAATGCCAGCATGAGGGAGCCAAAGTTACCAAAGGAGATCCATGGGCATAGAAAGGCACTGGGAACTGACACTACCACTGTGGGAAAGCTGGTTGGGAAAGTAGCCCTCTTCTAAGCTGCATGTACTGCTGGGTGCTTCTAGTTCCAAAATATTTTGTAGACAAACCACTTGGCTGATTTATTAAGTTGAAGGCTGGTATAATCTGCTACTGCTTTTGCTGCTGCCTGGAGAATAATTGTAAAATATCCCCCCAAGAAAGAGCAAATAGAAGAGCTCTGCATGCAACCTCTCTGAAAAGGGAGATTTGATGCATCAGCCCGTGAGTTGCAGAGATGTTTGTGGCCAGCTCCAGCTCTTTCCTGGGACGTTTATTTGGTACAGTGGTATAGTTCAGATGTGGGGAAGGAGGTGGAGATGGGATTCCTCTCAAAGTCACTGATAACTTGAGAAGAAAACCCCACCGGCCTGTCACAGGCATCTGCCTGGTCCCCTGTGCTTCACAGCCCCCCTTGCTCACCAGGGTATTAGTGGAGCTTCTGCTACAGCCAGTCTGCAACTGTCTTTTGCCCCACGTTCCCAGGAGAGTGCAAACTGTCAGAAATCCTCCAGAAGAAAGTAGCTCCCAGTTCATGATATACAGACCTGGGATATCCTTTGAAAAGGCAAGGGGAGTGTATTTGCCATCAAAGGGCAGAGAAAAAAAGGCAGCCTAGGAGACCTTGTTGCCACCAACCGTCTCTTCCCTTTTGTGGAGAAAGTTCCAACAGCAAATTACATCAACCCAGAAGAAAAGAAGGGACCAAATGTGCTAAAAAGCTCTGCTTTCCACTTGTAAAAAATTCTGGTTAGTACACGTTTATGGAACTTGTCTTGGATGCTCTAAAAATAGCCTTGCAGGAGCGAGTATCCAACTCACTCCAGGAAATCCAACACATTCCTTGCATAGAAGAGCAGCTTAATCCTGATTTTCACAACAAAAAGAACAGTTATTTTTAGCACTTTTAAAAATAGACTTCAGTTGCCCGGTGGCGAGTTGTCAAAGCAAGACATGGAAGATGTGTCACTTCACAGGAGTGTGGCACAAGTTGACGGATTCTGGATGACCAGAACGTCTGACGAGAATATGGTGGTTCAGATGTGTCAAGAGGTGTTATGATAAAGATTTCAGGCAAGGCTTGCGGGGAAATGATAACATGGAAAAAAGGAGCCTGAGGAACATCCTGACAGTGCTGAAGGGTGAGACAGAGGAATGGGACATATGAAGGAGCAGTGTTGAGCCCGTGCAAATGAGGGCAGAACCAGAGCATCAGGCCTTCTCCTGGCTGAGGCACCAGGATATCTTCAACAGGACAAATGTTGCACAGCCAGCTGGAAAGTTATAAGGAATATAATAGGGTCTGATTATGTCATGACAGAAGCCCAGTTAAAACCTGGTCCTAGTGAAATCAAAAGCCAGCCTCTCGTGGACTTAGGTCACCCACAGTTCTGTCATCTGGACTCTGGCAGCACCGTCTTCTCTGGTTTGTAGATGGGTCTTGGAGCACAAAGATTTCATAGGCATTCCTGTTGTTGCCCACTGAAACTCAGTAGGTTGCCCAGATTTCCCATCTACTGGCCAGGTCCTGAGCAGAGCTGCGGATGCTAAAGCTTTTGCGAGGAAGTACGTCGTGCTGGCAGCTGGCTTCTGCCAGCCGTACTAACGCTCAGCTCAGAGTCTGGACTTAGTGCGGAATGCCTGGCAGATACAACGCTAGCTTACCTGGTGGGACCCACTAGGAGTTCACAGTCTAACAGAGCACAGCCTCAGCACTTGTTCCCTCCTCTGAGGGTTTATCTCGTATAATCACCGTGTTTTAACTGTCTGGCACTTTGATTCCTAGTGCAGGCCGGTCATCTGGGCTCCCTCTGTGGTCAGTGGAAAGGACAGGCTTTTCAGAGACTATTGCCTTTCTAAAGTGTCAAAAAGCAGAATATATGTTGCTGAGAACATGGGGGAAGACAAAGGAAAGCAAGAGTTTCCTAAGCTGTCTTTGCTGATACAGAAAATAGGCTGTGTAACTACAGTCCAACTCTTATTTAGGATGATCTGTATTATATATTTGTAGCTAGCTTTTCCCAAATGTAAGTATCTCCAACAATGCCTTAGACAACTACCTTACTAATGTGTACTTCCCACGCACCATTTTACTGATCTGCTCCAATGGGTGCAGCTGGAAGATCTCAATTTGGCTGATATGCCTTGAAAGTGATGGGATAGTGCTCATCTGTCAAACAAAGCTGGGAGAGAGATGAGATGCTTATCTCTTACAGACAAAACACCTGGCTGTCTGGCTTTCTGAATGCTAATTTTGCAAGCTCAAAATAAAAAATAAAAAATAAAAAAAAAACAACCAAAAACCCCCTCACCATTTTTCCCTAAAACTAAAATAAAAATATTGATATCACATTTCCATCAGCCTGTATTTCAATTATATAGAATGCAACTTAAAATCCATGGAAGAAATGATGAAGAATTACCTTTTTCGATGATTCTAAATATGTTTACTTAGTATTCACTCATCGGCTTTTCCCCTTTTTTCTTTTTTTTTTTTTTGTGTGTGTTTTGTTTTCAAGCATTTGTAGTCACGTCATTCAAACTAGGCTGGGTACATAAAATGCCCCTTAATAATCTAAGCTGTCAAAACCAAGAGCATTTTGTAAAATATCAGAAGAGCCTCAAATTGAATAATAACGAAAATATTGAGGTATATTTGGTCTGCTGTTGTAAACATGCCTTGCACATGACTCAGCAAGTGCAGTCTTTGTTATTCTTGCCTTCTGTTTTTCACGCAGTCCTTCGCGTCTACTCCCCCAAAAAGATGGATTTTGATACGACGTCTGAAAAGTACAGTGCCTTATAAAATTAGGACTTCCTTATGAAAATAGGACTGACTTACTGAAACACAACTCTGTCCTAACTAATGTGGGTAAACAGAGATTTCTTTCCAGAGGGAAGCAGCTCGTATGGGGAAGGAGCCCCCCTGCTTTCAGAAACGGGACTTTTTTCTTTGCCAGTTAACATACTATCACTTAACGTGTTCATTTGAATTCATAAGGGTTTTGTAGGCTCTGGCAATGCTCAGGTTCATACTTACTGATACTTGCAGCTGTAATGCCTCCGCCACCATCAGCCGTCAGTAAGATAGTTCAGTTTCGTGCACACAGTTAATGGATAAAATAGGATTTTGTGACAGTTGCTGTTTGTGTTTCTCTCTTTGCTTCGCACTTAATGAGCAAAGACCCAGAAACCTCTGGTACAGAAGTAGCAAGCTGCAGTAGTCAATTAAACGGGAGTGAATAACACCGTCTCCGTTGGGCCACAAAGTCACGGGTGTTGATATTGCAGGTGGGAACAGAGATATACAGCCAGAGCTGACTTGTGCCTCAGGTTTAAAGCAGCGTCACACCTAAGGCTGAACATTAAAAATCCCATTGGACTTTCCAGAAGGAAAAGGGTAATTCTTTGCCCTGAAAATAAACTGGACCCCCAAATTCTTGCTGGATTTTCCTGCCTGCTCACTGCACAGCCCCAGGACTCGCTCTTGGAAGTGCTCTCCTTGGCGGTGGCGTGGTTGGTGAGCACTTGCTGTAACATGGAATTGGAGCCACGCTCTTCAAACAAAGCTCTTCCCTTGCATCTTCCCAAAGTAACTCATAAGCAATTACTGCCAAAATTTCAGAGGCTAGCTAAATATTAGATGTTTGTAAGCTTAATTGCAAGCTGGAGTACGGTGGGCAGGAGGAATGTAATGGTGGTACGCTAACAAGCGTCATTGTCAAACCACTCCGGCTTTGAAAGGGAACATTAAGGTGTCATTTACTCCGTGCCCTGGCTTCCTATGGAGCGCTGCTAATGAAAGGCCTCTTTGTGTGTGCGGTCACTAACTACAGAGAACAGTCAAAGGCTTTATGGACATAACCATAAAAAAGAGAGCCTGTAGGCCAGAACTGATCCTACAATTAGCTCCTGTCTGTGTGAGTGGAAGCACCTGCTTTTGCTGCTGTGCCTTTCAGAACCGGAGACTTTTAAACCTCTCTCTGCTCCAAGGATTGCTTTTTCCTTTGAGGGACTTGCCCGTGTTCCTGTATGTGCATGTATTATATACCAAGCTTGGTGGAAAAAAATAAGAGAAAATTGCAACAGGAGGCAAAGACAGGCCTTGCATCTTCATGCAAATACCCATCCACTTGCGGAGGGCAGTAGTTTGGAGAGGGGCTGTGCAGACTTTGCAGATGTGACTGACAACCCTGCAGATCCATGGCCATGCGACATCAGGCTTTAAACATCTGTCTCTGTCCTGACCTTTTCCTTTCTGTACCAGCGGTTTGGTTTGAATGTTTGCTCTTGTTGTTGACTCTCCTTGCTGTGGTAAGAGCCGCCCGTGACAGGAGCAGGAGGGGCTGAAACTGCCACAGGCAGCCCATGGCACTGCCTCTCGGGCACCCTGCATTGCATGGCTCGGGCCCCCCATTTCGGAGCTGCCTTTCCCTCAGGATGCCAAGCAGAGAGCATGCTCGTTGCAGGGGAGGTTGGACTGGATGACCTTTAAAGGTCCCTTCCAACCCAAACTATTCTGTGATTCTATGCTGATGCTCTGCAGCTCAGGGTGGCATGTGTAGGAATGCCTGGGTTGTGAAGTGCGGGCATTATCGACCCTTGGTGGCACATGTATCTCGACACACATGAGAAAGCAGCTAAACAAACTTTTACAGTGAGAAATTATACATATATTACATATAAATCAAATACATGCACAAGCCCATTTTTAAACATGCTATAATGCAGACAAAGGTGACTGAAGAGAAATGAGTGTAAACTTGCAGGTGTGTTTGACTTCTCAGCTGTAGACATCTACTTCGATACAAATCTGTTTTCACGCTAAATAAATCAGTACCACGTCACACTTTCCTCATGTACCTGAATGTTTCAATTGTTTCAACAGCGTTCGGTAGATTTTCAAAGCTCTGATATTGCTCAATAAATAGTGAGCTGCATGTTTAAAAAAAGTTGGATTGGTAGGAAAATCAACCATGCCAAAAGATATCTCTTGTAAAAATCAGAATTAATTTTGAATGTGTTGTCAGCTTGCTGAGCTATTTTGCCTTTGACTGCCAGAAGAATTTAATTTTCCAGTTTCAAGTGAAATTCCTCTAATCAAATCAGGTCTGGGGCTTATCATCAGATAATGCCATTTGTGGAAAAGATCTACCTACGTGTACAAGGCAAGTCTCTGTCTAAAGGCACAGCATATAGCAGGGCGTAGTTAAATAGCATATCTGCCACCACAGGTTCCCTTCCTTGCATTCACCGCTGGGCAGGCTGGAGTGGCCTCAGCAGCAAACTCCTGGGTGCCTAAATGCCCTGGGCAAGCTCAATTTCAAAGTTTAAATGTTTGAGGATAAAAATGGGATAAAAAGGGAATAAAAAACCCCACACGCTTTGGCTTCGTGGGAGAGGTTTTGTTTGCCACAGAGGATGCCTGAGCTTGGCAAAAGCTCAGCAGAATTAAAAGCAAAGACTTTCAAATTTGCATTACATTACAGCCCATCTGACTTTATGTTCATTCAAATGGATTTTTAAACACGTACCGTAACCCACCTGTCAGTGAGGTGGTTATTTCGCAATTAAAAAAATTAAGCCACTCCACCAAGGTGGTCTTTTGCCTCCAACAACAAATTGGTAGTGGAAATGAGGGAAGAAAGCAGGCTTTTATTGCAGTAATTGCCTAATGCAGTTGTTTATTTAGTTCCTGCGGCGCAGCGTGGATTAGAGGGCTGGCTGCTGACGGCTGTCAGTCAGGAGAGAGGAAGGGAAGACAGCTCTCCCGGCTGGTGGCCTGGCACCACTGGGAACAGGAGCTCGATCTGTCACAGAGCGCTTTCTCTGCGCCTTAGCACACAGATTGGTATCTCCGCTTTGGACGGGCAACCTTCGGGCAGGAGAAGCTTTGCATTCGGCAGCCGAGGAGATGTAGGTCAGAGCTGAGGCAGTGGCAGAGTTCGCCAGAGGGATCTTGTTTAGCTCAGAAATGCGCTAAGTCGGCACGCACAAGCACTAAAATTAATACTCCAGAAAATTTAGGGTGTTGGAAATATCCACGTTGTGCAGTAGATGGGATTTTAAACAGCCCCTTGGAGTCTGGGAACGTATATAATCGGCATCGTGAAAGAGAAACAAATCTGTACACCTTTAAAAATTGTACCACGGTATAGATCCCACCGTAAGCCACATTATTCTGTATTTTCATAGTCTTCCAGTTATTCTCCCTTTGCTAGTTCATGTTCTTCTAAATTTTAGCAGTGTATTTTCCCGAGGGCAGGCTTTTGGTCTGTCTTTGCTAGGAGTAAGGGCAAGAGGGGTGGGGAAATACTCTTGGCAGGCACTGGGTGGCAAAGGCTGAATTGAAAAGTCCTGAGTGTTTTCTTCTTCAGAAAGTCTTCCTGTCAAGCTCGGAGGATGCTTTAAACCCCTCGTGCTCCTCGCCTTCCTGAGCTGCTGCCTTGCTGGCAGAACAGTCATGCCTCAAAGAGGGTTAAAAGCCAGCAAGCCTGGGCGTTTTCGTTTTAAAGGAGTAACCAGGGTTTGTATTTTGCAGCTTACCTCAGACAGCCGCCAGGCTGCTTGGCCCCACTGCAGGCAGGACTGCAAAACCTCTAACTTCAAGAAAAAAGAATTCTGTACCTTTTAAATACGCGCAAACTTGCAAAGAGGCCGCAGCCCTCCGCAGTGGCTGTGCTAACGTCTTCTCTACAGAAAGGTTAGATCACCTGTAAAGCCCACCTAGTGAAAAATGGTGTATTTCTTGAGAAATAGCATGATGCTGTCACTGCTAATGTGGTCTCCATTTCTAAAAGCCAAGCGGTTTTGCAGAGCTCTTTGCCTGGGCACCATAACCAAATTTGTTGGCATTACAGAGTGGCAGGTCCCTGTGCCAAGCACCAGATAAAACAGAGACCTGCAGGCTATGAGATGGTCGTTGTTATTTTCCCATCCCCTCTGCAGTGTTTTGTCCAACCACCTCTGACTGTTTCAGCTCCTTCTCCACCACAGACCGTTGATCTGTTGGATAGAAGTGGAAAACATTTCCAGAAATGAGCGTGTCATCTGCTACTGTTTGCTGAAAGGCATCCCTCCACTCTAGAGGGAATTACAGCTTCCATCTGCTCCCTAATATGAAAAACATGTATGGGCCCCCATGCTGCAGAGTCACTGTGTTACCAAGCTGTGAAAACTCCTAGAGATTGGTGACTGTTGACATTTGATTTGAGGAAATCAGGCCGCCACTCTGCAATTACTTCTTTAGGCCCACAAATAATCAGATGAAGGGTGGTCTGAGATTTGAAAAGCTGGACTGTTGGGACTTTGAAAGACATCCAATTCCTCACATTCTCTTTTAGCTCTGTTTAGATTAGATACGGCATCTGTTTGAAGTTAAAAAATGCCGAGTTCCAGTGGGTAAATGTTTTTAATGTGTATTCAAATAGTACGCGTGTTATCCACGTGGACAAATGGCCCCACATCCTTCATCTCGTGCATACAATGCCTCTTGAAAACCTAAGTGTCCATCTGTACAGATGTAGGAAGGACGTTTAGTGAGCAGGTCCCAACTGGTTCATCTGTGCAGGGTCAGGCTTGCCTTGGTGGAGTGGAAACGTTCAGCTTTACATTGCTGTGCAGCAGATGGGGGACTTTGGTGCTCTTTCAGGGGAGAGCTTGTTCCAGGGCTGCAAGCTGTGGGCACCGATAAGACCCAGTTCAGTGCTACAGCGAAGCACTACAGAAGATATCCAGCATGGTGAGGTACAGGCTGTCCCATGACAAGAGCTCTTTTGGCACTGCAAGCCCCTTAGCTGTGCACCCAGACACCTCTGGGACCATACGCTCCTCACAGGAGGAACTTCTCTACGAGACCTTGGGCTGTGATCCCCCCCAGACACTTGGCATCCATGACCCCCATCTGCATGAAGAAGCAATCTCTGGAGAGGGAGAGAGACCCAGACAAGAATTTTTGGCCAAGCATTGGCTTGGTGACTGTAAGAAAGAGATTTGAAGGGAAGAGTGGCGAGGGGCTCCTTCACTCCATAATGCTTCCTCCATCCATGCATCTCCATCCCTGTCACTCACAAGGGTCCCTCTGCCGGGTTATTTGTGGCATAAAGTGGTTTTCTGGTGTCTGGGGCTTTAAGACAGGAGCTCCACAGCAAATAAAGGAATTAGTATAATGAGGAAAAGCCACTGTTTGGCCTAATAACCGTACAATTAGTAATACTAAGAAGCGGATGAGGGCAGGCTTCTTGTTTGGCTGTAATCTTTTGGCATATCGTGTTTTAATTACAGACCGTGCTGCCATCTGGAATATTAATAATCTCTCACTGTCACTCTTCTTGATTATTTTGTCCAGAGAGAATGAAGTCCACCTTTCTTCGTAGTTGTTTTATTATTTTTTTAACTGGCTACATTATTTTGAAATATATTGTACTCATTATGAGAGATTGTACGTAAGTCAAACCCCAGTAACCAGAACTAAATTATTTGCTCTTAGTTCCATACATGAAAAGAAATATTGGTGGGGTTTTTTAAATTAAATTCAAAACTCACTCCTTTTCTTCAGCTTTGCTTCACATTCCTTGCAGCTACTCATTTCGTTACTCACAGACACAGCCAACCAGAAATAGGTAGCTTTTAGAAAATATGTCAATGAAGTGATTTCACTAGCAATCTGAGAAGGAAGAACGATCGTAATTTTTGTTTTTGTTAATTAAGCACTTGCTAAGAACTCAGTACCATGAGCGGGGATTGTGTAACTAGAGAGCAATTAGAAAGAGAAATGAAATCACTTGAAATAAGAAGAGACATTTCAAGTGAAATCTTTTCTCTGAAAGCAAACTGAGTTTGATTGTGGGTTCTCTATTGCTGATGTTATCTAGATATCCATTTTTCCTGAACGTTTAGCTGAAATTCATCAAACTGCAGTACACTCTTGAGAACACTGATACCAGAGTCTAGAATCAAACTATATGTATATGTATATGTATATGTATATGTACATGTACATGTATATGTATATGTATATGTATATGTATATGTATATGTATATGTATATGTATATGTATATGTATATGTATATGTATATTAAATGTAGTTTTGCTTTCACAGAACAAAAATCAGGACAACTCTGTGCATTTATTTTTCTTATGCTGACTTGGGCAAATCCCTTTAAATCTCCGTGCCTTAATTTCCCTGAAAGATCAGTGAATAATGCCAGCTCTTGGGAAGAGCAGAGATGTTACCCTTTGTTTTGAGATCTTCAACTGATTTTTTTCTCTAGGCAAAAAATAATCTTTTTGTGTTCACGTTATTCTGTATCTGGTTGGTGCTCACACAGATGGCAAGGTCTGCCACTTTGGACTGGCTCTGCAACTTGTCTTGCTGGCTTATTGAATCTGATATTTTCTATTCTATTCTATTCTATTCTATTCTATTCTATTCTATTCCATTCCATTCCATTCCATTCCATTCCATTCCATTCTTTTTTTACTTATTATCAGGAAGGCTCCTTTCTCAAACACCAGTCAAGCAATTTGCAGGAGACACTGTCTTGGGAAGAATTGGAAAAGCCAGTGAGAACCATGAGCAGTACTGAACAGGGAGGCAGGCGGGCCTTGCCAGGTTGGAAAAATGAGCAGAAAATAACAAAGTGAGATTTGACTTGTTAAAACACAAGTTTAAGCTCCAGGGAAAAACATGAAACATGGTTTTGATGTTTTGAAGTGGAACACAGTTGCACTGAAGGAGCATGTGGGAAGGTGGGCAGCGCTTCACTGACTGGCTTCAAAGAAGGTTTAAAACATAAGGCGTTATGGAGAGACTTTAGGTCCCAGGGAAGAAGACAGTAATTCCTGTCTCCATAAGACTCAATCGGTAGCTGGAATTTTGGGGTTGGTTCTGATCCCTCCGTTGCCGGAAAAACAGAGGTAATTTGGCTAGAGTTCAGTAAAGGGCAGCAAAGATGGAGCTGGAAGGGTACAAGACTGTCGGTTGTGCTTTGCAAGAATTAAATCTGGCTTGCTTGGCAGTGCCACAGCCGAGGAGGAGATGCAATAGTCTGCACCTGCAGAACATGTAAAGACCAAGACAGGAGAAGAATTACTCACAGTAGTAACCAGCAACTCTTCAAAGGAAAAAACATCCTAATCTTTCCTGTGCTGTGCAATAATTTCCAAAAGGAATGGTGAAGACGGGGTTGTTGGAGCAGTTCACAATGAACTGAAGGAAATCAGTGTGTGCAGAGCCTCTTAGGCCAGCACCATCTCTGGCTTACTCCACTGAAAATACTAGAGCAGCTCCAGGCTCAATGGGCAAAACCCTGCGTGAGCATACATGCGTGAGTCACAGCTTGACCCATTTTCTCAGCTATTTATGGCAAAACAGCCTGCCACACCTGCCATCGCCTGCATGCTATTTATGGCCATATTTTGGATAGCAGTGGCATCCATGTATACGTCACTGTGTTTCCGTGTGAAATCTGGGCGGTGGGTCAGAGCCGGCTGCCTTCGCTCCAGCGGACGGGCAGAACTGCACTTGCAGTGGTGGTGGCCAGACGTGCCTGCTCTCGCCCACCATCCACACACGCTGGCAGTGTCCCCATGTGCCTCGTGCTTGGTGGGGAGGAGGTGGTGAGGTGGGGTGGGATGGGGTGGGCTGCACAAGGGACAGCAAGGTGCCCTGCTCCTCCCCAGCCCGTGTCCTGGATGGCAGAGGTGGGTCCAGGAGGGCACTCCCTATGGTCTCCTTCTGGGTTTTGCTTTGCGGCGTGGAGCCATGCCGGGCAAAGCAGGTCACCCTCCAGGTGAAACCAAACCAGAAGACATGTCCCAGTATGACTCCCAGTGCTTTTCTGCTAGCAGGCACTCAGTCCACGGGACAGGTGAGAGCTGAGGGGGTGGTGCAAAACCCCCCAAACTGCAGGTCCTGTGGACATGAGGTCCTCAGCAATGTTTCACTCTGCAGATCGTCTCCTGTTGCCCTGCACCACTTGCTAACGCAGACCCTGAGAGGAAGCTCTCCAGGGGCCCACGTGCCCTACATGGGTGATAACCAGTGCCTTATCTAGAAGCAGTGCAGTGGCAGACGCCTGCTCAGTGCCCGGCCCCTGGGCTGTGGCCGTAAGTCACAGCGCGACAGCATTTCTGCTGAAGGAGGTATATGTTTTTTAAGAGTTAACGGCATTTCAGGAGCTCTGCGAGGCAGCTGGAGCAAGTCGTAAGGATGGCCGGTCACTGCTGACTTTGCATTTGAACTGGTGATTTAGAAGAAAAGCTTGATAGCAGGTTAGGATTAGCCAAGACATCCAGCCTGCCTTGCCTCCTTTCACTCCAGGCAGGCTAACCAGATAACGTAACACCAGAACAACAGGAAGGCTATAAATACTCAAGACTTTTTTTGTTACTTGTTTGTGTATCTGTCAAGTTATCACAATGCAAACACGGACGGCGCTGATGGGCAAAGAGGTAATGGAGAGAAGACAGAAAACCAGACGTACAAATTATTTCAGATAACATGGGAGCAACTTCTGCACTGGAAAGAATATTGTCTGGAGCCTTAGGCTTTCATTTCAGCATGCTTGATGTACATAACTCGTAATAACATATGTGGGATAACAGCAGTGATTTCTGGGGCCAGGAATAAATTTGGGATTAAAATGAGATAAGTATCCTTGGTCGAGGCAGTTGAGAAGTCTGCCTGTTTCTCTTTGCAGCACAGAGATGTCAATCCCCATCCTGCGACCTCTGCAGCAACCCATCCATAAATCCTTGGAAAGGGGTGCTGTCTCCGGCGGGAGGGAGGAGCCCACCTTTCCCTCTATAAGGAGCAGACCCCACGATCGCTCTGTGTCTCCCTTTGGAGCAGGGCTTGGGTTTGGTGGGTTGGGTTGTTTTCTTGCTTTCTGGAAGCTGAGCTGGCAGCTTCTTTTGGATTATGTTTATAGTACCCTAGCGTCCTATAGCTGATGAAATATAAATGACGGAGTCGATTCTGAGGGCTGTAAAATAAGTCTGGTGCTGGAAGTGCAAAGGCGAGTGTGCTTTTGCTTGGTGAAGTATTTGTTGCTTTTCCAAAGGGGTCATTATTTCAATTTTCATGTGAGTTTTCATCACTTAATGGAACGTATTATTTTGCACGTTTGCACGGCTTTTGAGGTAAGTGCTGGAACATAATACTGAAATAGTGCTCCTGCTTAATCCTTCCCACAAACAGCACTGCCAACTTTGTTCTCTCGGTCTACTTAGGCAGGCAAGGCAAAGGTCAGACACCACCAAAAAAACGGGGAAATGCAAGATTTACCCAAAGGCAGGGCCTCAACGCTTCAGAAATTGTTAGTTTCTTTCCTGGGCCTCACACTGCTCCGTGTCTGGGTCTCCTGGAGACTGGAGGCTCACTTTTGTTTGGACTTACAACAGAGGGCTGGTTCCCGTGGCACATGTGGATGCAGGTTTCCTGCTCGTGGCCGGCTGATGGCTGGAGAGGGGATGGGTTGTCCTCCCATACCACAGAGATCCCACCACGCTCAGAGGCTACCAAGCGTTAAGCAAAAATCATAATTTTTTTCAAGGCAAACTGTCATCGAAAGGGGACCGTTTCTCCTCGCATCCAGTTCCAGCAACTCAGCTTGGACTTTAATTAAGGGGTGGGTCATATTTGAAGGATTTACCAGTTTATGCCAAACCCAGCATGAGTTAATTCTCTTTGCTGCTGACTGGAAAGCACAAGTCAATCTTTTCCTGAGACGCATGCTATATTTAGTCAGGAAATGATAAATAATGCTATTTGAAGTACATTCTGCTTCTTCCCCTTTCCTCCCCCAACCCTTCTTCCTCCAAAATAACTACGAAGTATAAATAATCTTTACATTTAACCTGAATATTCCTTGCCTACTTAGGTGTGCTCATTTTCTGTCCCTACACAAAAAGTCGCTAAGTGGGTTGAAAGTTGTTATTTTATTGATGTACAGTATAAATAAGTCACACTACATGAGATGACTTGCGGTTAACGTGTGCATGCGTGATTCTCTGTCCTCTGCTTTCTCATCCGACGTGCCTTTATCGCTTGAACTATTCACCTTTAGAAGTGAATTCACTCTTTGATGTTTGAAGGGAAACGTTTCCACCACCGACAGAAAAAAACCCACTAGCTGCTATTGTGTGCCTGCAGTTTCTTTCTTTGGCTTTGTACTTGTCGGAATGTCTGCATTTTTTGGTCCAAAATATATAGATTGCTGCCTTTCTGGTAAAGAAGGGTTGTTTACTTAATTAAACACTAGGTAATGCTGACATAAGAGATTTTTAATTTGTTTCTCATCCACAAAAATTTTTGAACGAAGCGGAGTGTCTTGGTTAGTAAGGAATTTTTTCTGTGGAAACAAAACACCTTCCCTTTAGCGTGCCTCCAAAGTGATGGTATTGATTTGGAAATCACAAGAAAATCTTTATTCCTTTCAAAAAGCATCTTTTGCTGAAGGAAGTTTTCCACGGGCTCCCATAGGTGCAAACATCTTGCTCACCATCGCTTGAGAAATGCGGATAAAGCCTTGGATTTGTGATCTATGAAAATCTTCTAGGCCAGGTGTTTTTTGATGGAAATCACAGGAGACAGATCGGACGAGTTATTCAATAACGCTGGGCTGCAGGATGTTTGCATCGGAGGAGCGTAAGGAGGTTGTAAATCAAAGGGGAGCTGGGCTCTGTGTCAGCAGCAAGTTAGCTGCTGAGGCCGCGTTCACTGGGAGCCCTCACGCAAGGACCAGAGCTCCTGCATGCGGCAGGGGAGCTGTTGGGTAAGCGTTGTTTGGCATGCAGAGTTAAGGTTAGTCTCATAAGAGGAGGGGAAAAAACAAGACAAGTCATCAGTTTTCAGTTTCAATTTTTCTGCAGAAGTTGCCTTGCAAGTTCATTTAGTTATTTATTGTGAGGAAAAGACCGTCAAAAACAAGTTAAAATTTTCTGTACATACAGAAAGACTCTGCCTGGCTACTCATTCTGGGTATTAATCTGTTTCAATTCATCTTTTGGAGAGAGAAATGGGTTTAGGAGGAGGAGGAACTATGCTAGTGGTGTGGGAAAAGACACTTCCATACCTGAAGCCTAAATTGAGGGCTTGGGGATTTGAGAGCCTTCCCAACAGGCATCTCTGCCAGGAAACAAGGAGAAAGAGGAAAAGACTCCAGCTAATTTCCAAGGCTGGGGTTCATCTTGTCTAATAGCAGCTCCCTAAAAGTGAGTTATGTAGTCTAGGGTGCTTCAGGCTCACTCCAGAGTCAAGGCAGAGCAGCAGACGCTTGCAGGTGGGTTTTCACTCCAGTGTGATGGAGGCGTCCAAGGTAAGCCACTGGAGTTGCCCTCTGAGGGTGCCTGTCTCTCTCCGGTCACTCAGAGGAGTCTGGATGACTGGTTTAGGGTAGGCACTTCTCTTTTAATGAGAGATGCGTGTGAGATGAGCTGAATTTCACCCTATATCGGGCAGGTTTTCAACAGGGTTTAGTCCCAGGGAGGTATGTCTACCTCTTAGGAGTTTTCAGAAGCACTGTAATGCGTCACCTCAGTATTACTGGAATCATAGGTAGCTGAAAATCTGTCCTTCCTTTGAGAGAAATTTATCTATAGGTGTGCATATATACTTGTATCCTTTAAAGCATCCATCAGGACCCTTCAGCATGCACCTCCAGTCCATTTCGAAAAATCTGTCTCTGGTAGAGTTTTGTGAGCATCAAATTATGTACAACATGTCACCTTCTGCAGCAGCTTTTATCCAGCGTGATCCACTGCCTAAAACTGCCACGTCTGAAAGGCCATCAGGGCAGAAGCAGCAGTGCTGGTGTTTAACATAGGCACCAGGGCTCATTGGGAACACGGTGTTTCAGTTCAGGAACTTCAGCTTAGTTTTTCCAATTAAAATGAGAAGGGTATGTTCTTCTAAGGCGGCTTGATTTGAAGAAACAGACCAGTAGTCATCTTGTGAGACGTATCATCAAGATCTTTAATGACTGCTACTAGTTGGGACAGCAGCATTTACAGCACAGCCGCTTGTCCCTCCGCTGAAGAACAACCGAATCCAGAATTATTAATTTAAATTCAATGTCCCCGTCGCAACCAGTAACTTAATTTAAGTATCTGAGCATGTAGTGGCAAGCACAGAAGTATATTCTCTGTAGCTAAGTCTGAGAAGGAGCTGAACACTCACAACTCCTGCTTGGAGAAAATGGTAGCTAAGAGGATTAATGACACATGGCATATGCTTGCTATTTAGGGCAATTTCCAAAGTCAGTAGGGCTATTGCGGACTGATGTCCATGAGTCGTGTCTGTGTCTATGTCTGTCTAGCAGAATCTGCTGCATAGGGAATCAGTGATCCTGCATGTGAACACCTGCGCATGTGAGTACAGTATTTGTAAATTCCTAATTCAGTTAAGAAATGACTTCTGTAGGGGTAGCTGTGATCAGCGTGTCCAGCAGCACCTGATCATAGAGCCCTCCACCTGCAAAAAAAAATTTATTGGCGCTTGTTACTGCAGTTTGTCTTGGATTTTCGTGTGCTATTAAAGAAAAAAATAAATCTCTTCTGCCTCTGCAGTTTCCTCCCCTTATCCTCTCTTACTTCCAGTAGCCAGAAGAGCACCTTTATACTGGAGGCAGGCACTGATGGTTAGTAGGAGGGTTTCAGCTTTGCATTGCAGATTACACAGCTGCATAATCTCCTGGCTAAGCGGCACGGATGTATGCAGTCAGCTGGAGGAGAGCTGGGAGTTCGGTATTTCTTACCTGTTTTCCAAATCTCTTTCATGACTCTGAAGGTCCTGAAAGAAACAGGAGGAAGGGTGTTAAAATGAAAAGGAAGCAGTTTATTCTTTTTTTTTTTTTTTTTTTTTTTTTGCCCTGATGCTGCTGAGATTGCCAGTGACTATTACCTGAGCGGCAGCTGGCAAGTTTCTGCAGGAGCATGTTGATGGAGCAAGTGAGTAGCAGTAGCTCCGAATAAATCATTTATGTGTGCACTGCAGACTGTGCTTCAGGGACTGGCATTAACGGTGGCGCACTTTCAGACAAACAGAGGAAAAGGCTTTCACCCAACTTTTTACTGAAACCTCGGAGGAATGAAACAGGTCAGCGGTGAATATTAAATTAACTTTTGGCCATCTTCCAAAGTGATCTGGCCTAGTTAGGAAACATCAAGAAGGAAGAAAGCTTTGCTTCTTCACATCCTGATTTCTCCAGGGAGGGGAGAGAAGGAGATCTGTGCGTGGCATTACAAAGGCAACCTGATTTTGTAAGTCAACCGTTCTTCCATACGCACACAGAGACAGCCACGTGCAAATGTGCCTAACACCTGCATGCGCTTTCCTTGCAATGCTGCAGCGGTATTTAAATCACATGCATCGTTTTAATGCTAACTTGTATATTCTGATGAACAGGACTAGATCAACAGGGTATTTATTCAGTTTTGCATGTTTTGTAGAGCCTTATCAGATGGGAATAATGTGACTTTCCCGCCCTTGCCTCCCCAGTGCACGGGATAGGATTGGTCCCTCACTGAGGAGCGTCCATTTCCTTATCTCTGCCACGGGAAAGCCTGGCAAGGCTGACTCCAGTGGAAGCTACTTAGCAGCCACAGAGATGCTGCATGGAAATGCCGCCCTCCCTTTTCTGCATTTTGGATGTTTGTACAAAACACATAATTTGTTTTGAGAAATTATACTTTTTTAGCATCAGCCTGGGTATTTAAGGAGAAAGGAACAGTAGGGTTAAGCCATCAGAACCCACTGGCAATCCTGCGATGACAATGAAGAGCTCTGTTATCTGTTCGTAGGGAAAGAGGGGGAGCTGGGCGAGCCCTTTGCTAAATTAGCAGTCGATCGTCCCATTTAGAGGTGTGTGTAGTGAGAGATATAAATAAGCTGTCAGAGCCAGTGGGGAGCCTTGTGCCTCCCCAGCATCTCCCAGAGCAGGCCTGCAGACCAGTCCTCCCGTGGGACCAGGTTCAGTATGCCGGAAGAGGGCTAATATTCATTAGCCCAATTAGATCTCCTGCAGGGAGCAGGGCTACTGAAATGAACTGCTAATGAATCCGCATGGCCACCTATCCCCACCACTTTGGCGTTTCCTTCGCAGGGCTCGGGTTTGCTTTAGGGGAAATCGAGTCCCCGGCGAGGCGAGGCGAGGCGAGGCAGGTCGCAGCGGAGTGGAAAAACAGGCCGTTGTGAACCACGTTTGGCTCTTCAGCCTCTCACCCCGCTTCCTTGTGGTGCTTAAAGCACTCGGTTGGGCAGCTGCGGTTAATGCCGCGGGCATTTGTCAGGACGGGCTGAAAAGCTCACATGCAAAATAGGGAAAACGCTTCAAGGATGCGGCTTCCTCTTGCTTCTGCAGTCAAAAGTGTAATCAAAAGGTTTTAGTAGGATTGGTCAGAAAATGTAATGAGTGGGGTTTGGTTTTTTTTTTTTTTGGTCTTCCTGGAAAAGTCTTCCACACAAACGTAAAAGGCCCAAAGCAAACATTTTCTGACACATATCTCCAGCTAAAATTCATTAATGCCGCTGCGGGGCCGTATGGGAGCTGTAGTGCTGTGCATCTACAGGGCAGCCTCTCTGGCTTTCTGGGGCTACTTGGGTGCCCCCCCTTCATTAGCAAGAACCCCGGCAGTGGTTCTGGGGCAGCGAGGGGGATGCTGCCTGGCCGAGGAGCCCAGCTCCCGGGCAGGAGGGTGGCACTGGTGGCCGCCCTCACCCCCTGCTGCGTGTCCACATTAGTGCTCTCCAGGTACCGAATCTTTCCAGCCCGGGGGAATTTTCTGATGGGATTAAAAAGGCTTTGCCCAAATGATCTTACTGGGTCAAACACGGTATTTTCCCTGGGATGGCAGTTCTGACAGATTTTTAAAATTTTAATTAACCTCAATAATGTCAGAAGCTTGAAGCTAGCTGCACCGTGTGAAAGTTGCCCTGAGGAGGGCAGGGAGGTGCCCAAGCACCCGGCTCTCCCTCTGGAGCCCATCCGAGGGTTCCTGCTTCTCACCCCCAGCAGGAACCGTCTGGGAGCTGGTGGCCGAGGCAGACAAACGCGGCCATCTCCAAGGCTTTAGGGCTGTTGGTGACCTTGACCAGGCTGTGGGCTTCCTCCCCGAGGTTGAAGGGCGAGCTGCTGAGCCACCAAACCCTCAGTTATTTTCCACATCTGGTTTGATTCTCTGCAGATAAACAGCAGCCGTGCCATTAACAACAAAAACTTAATTCACTGAGGTTTGTTCAAGCACCGAGAGCAAATATTTTTCCTGTGCAGCTTGGGGTCATTTTAAGGGAAAAACAGGGCTGGAGGTATATCGCCCCTTTAAACATTATTATTACTTCCTAGAGAAAATAAAATGTAAAGCACCTCTTCCTTCCATTTGTGAGGTTATTTCTATGGAAAAATTGCTGGCTTGCTTGGGAAGGAAATGTCGCTTTGTGCCTGACTTGGGATCATAGCAGGGGATTTGAATAAATGCACGAATTAATTTACCTTTTTTCTTTAAAAAAAAAAAAAAAAAAAAATGAAAATGCTCATTCGTAAGTCATACCTCAATAAAACCCTGTAGAAATGTTTGGGCTGCTTTTCTGTCGTACGCTCCCTCTTGGTGCCAGGGTTTACACACGAAGGGAGGGGATGGAGCAGCCGGCGAGTACCGCAATTACAAGTATTTTAGGAAATGTCCGTGGCTGTATAAGCCGCTGATTTCCCCTCGCTGCTGCTTGGGAGGCTGAAGCCCCTATGTAGGTCACGTTCCCCAAAGGCTGCTGTCTCCCTTGCAGCCAGACCTGCTGTTGACTTGGGCTGTCTTAAGGCATCAAAGAGCCTCTGCTATGCTTCAGCTCCCCTCCCGAACTCGAGCTGCACTGCTCGGCTCGGCTTGTAATCGCTGAGGTGGGTAACCTGACCAGGGGAACTCCAGCATTAATCACAGTCTTTCTGATTCCCCGGGCGGAGAAGAAAATTTCTCATTCTACCATCGCCGTTGTTATTTTTAATTCTTTGAAATCTCTCCCTAAATCTCTTTTCCTGCCTTTTCTCTTTTTTTGGTTTCTGTGTGTCATAACCCAGTTATCAACGACCTTTAGTAGTGAACCAGAAGAGGCAGTTAGGACTCAGGACTTTTTTTTTCCTTAAAAAGTACTTTTGAGAGAACAAATGGAGACCCACAGAAAATGAAAATAGGAATAGTGCTGGAGAACATGTCTCTCTGCTGTGCAGTGATAATAACAACGGAGGTGCCATTGCATGATGGAGCAGCCTATTGAGCAGCCAGCGGGTTTGGGGTAGGGTCTGCTCCTTCACTGAAAATGACTTTTTCCTCCTTGCTGTTCTGCACAGCATCACCTACAGACGTGGGGATCAGAAACTAAGAGGCTGGAAGGACACAGCTGACAGTTCTCAGGAAACCTGAGGAAGCATTGCAGAGAGGCTCTGGTCATTTGTCCCTCTTTGCTGCAGTTTCCGTGTCTGGCATTGCAGAGCTGAGCCTTGTGAGCAGTGCGATGTGGGGTCAGCTTCTGCTGGCCTTGACCCGGCCCAGAGAGCGACACGCGTCTGCTGTAATTGGGAATTGCTCAGTGCACAGCGAGTTGCAGCTGCTGGGCTCGGGCAGAAGGAGATGCTGAGTGCATGCTGGTGAAAAACGGCTGCTTTTAATCACATCTGTGGGGTTTTTCCTTTCTCTTCCTAGAAAATTTCACCAGTCGTGATTTTTCCCCTTTGCTGGCCGGGTTAGTTCTTAATCATAGAATCATAGAATTGTTAGGGTTGGAAGGGACCTTAAAGATCATCTAGTTCCAACCCCCCTGCCATGGGCAGGGACACCTCCCACTAGACCAGGCTGCTCAAAGCCCCATCCAGCCTGGCCTTGAACACTTCCAGGGATGGGGCTTCCACCGCCTCTCTGGGCAACCTGTTCCAGTGTCTCACCACCCTCATGGTGAAGAACTTCTTCCTGACGTCCAGTCTGAATCGTCCCATCTCTAGTTTTAATCCATTCCCTCTAGTCCTACCATTACCCAACATCCTAAAAAGTCCCTCACCAGCTTTCTTCTAGGCCCCCTTAAGATACTGGTAGGCCACTATAAGGTCTGCTTGGAGCCTTCTTTTCTCCACACTGAATAACCCCAACTCTCTCAGCCTGTCCTCATAGGAGAGGTGCTCCAGCCCTCTGATCATCCTCGTGGCCCTTCTCTGGACACGTTCCAGCACGTCCGTATCTTTCTTGTAGTAGGGGCTCTAGAATTGGACGCAGTACTCCAGGTGGGGTCTCACGAGAGTGGAGTAGAGGGGGAGAATCACCTCCCTCGACCTGGGAGAAGTGGGAGAATCACTTCCACCTCTCCCAGCCATGGCAGGGATGTTTCCCTGACGTCTTTGCTGTTATGCCAGAGCAGAAGCCAAGTAAGAAAGCTGAGCTCCTCCAGGGCAGGAAAGTGTTAACCCCTTCACGCGATGGCCAGCAGGAGCTTGGAGGGGGATTACTGCTCCCCACTCCCATTTGCCTTCCTGGGTGGATTAGGAGGACCAAGTCCAGGTCTGGACCATCTGTGTGCCTGGAAGGGGAGCGGGGAGGCTGGACAGAGGCTGGGTCTGCTGGGTTGTTTCCCTGAGCCCTTTCCTCCCCGGGGGCGAGCACCTCAGCATCCCAGCGTGGCTGGGACTCGGTGGGTGCCATGAAGGACAGAGGAGCTACTTGGGCATCGGGCAGCTTCGCTCAGAGGCGTAGCAGGGCGTGCAGCCGTGGCCTGCAGCTGCTGGGGGCTGAAGAGTGCAGGTAGAGTCCTTTTTCTGCCAGGGCTCCTCACGAGCACCACTGGAAGAGGGAGGATGTTTTCCCCAAACTCCTGCAGAGCAGAGCTTGCTTTTCCTGCACAGAGTCACACCTCATTCTAAGGATGCCTCCTCCCCCGCCCCCCCCCCCCCCCCTTTTTTTTTTCCATTTCCAGCGCCAAAGAATGCAGTAAAACTTTCAGTAACAGGTACTTCTTATCAACTCTGATTTACAGAGTGCTCACTTTTCAGTGTTTGTCCTTGCTTTCTGCGAGTTGGCAAGCCTGCCTGAGTATTTCATTTTTATGATTTTATTTTTTGTTTGCACATGGCCTGGAGACTTATCCAAGCGGGGGATTCATGAAATACCTGGTGCCGTCCCCTGCCAGCCGTCGGGCAGTGGGGCGGGAGCAGGGAGCTGGGTATCGCTGGGCTCTGGGCTGGCTTTGTGCCTCCTCCCCAGGGCTGGTGGCTAATGGGTGGATGTTAGCCGTTTGTCAAACACCGCTAACCAGCCACAGATAGCTTCACGGGACAGCGGAGAAAGATGAGACTGGTCTTCTTGTAAAAACCTTATCTGAAATTCAGCCAGCCTTCAAAGCCAGCTGATACGTTTTTATTTATTTTTTCTCCTCTGCTTACAAAGCATCAGTGGGAGCCGGGCCGGGGTCTCTGTTATTTTTTTCAAATGACAGCACTGATATCACCTAATTGGTTTGGTGATAAAATCTGTAGAGGGAGGTTGTAAACCCTTTCTGATTTATTCGGTTCTGCTACCATGGAGAAATAGCTCTATTTGTCTGCTCCTTGCAGAAAAAAATGCACACTGGGCAGGATTTTTTTATGTTGTCAACTGAAACACCAAATTAATTAAATAAATAAATGAATAAGCCCCCGGGCAAAATGCAGATTCAGTCTAACATTTTTTTTGCATCAGATGCATGATCAGTTTAATAAGGGAGATCCAGCTAAATGCTGGGAGGGAGGGAGGGAGATGGTAGGAGAGAGGGCTAGAGAGGGAGCAGCAGGATGAGGCGCGATGCATTCCGCTAGGCAGTTAGCTCTTTCAGCAGTTGTCTCCCTAACTTGGAAGGGTCGGTAGGATAAGGTTTGGTTTTGTTGTTAAACCTCATTAGTGTCAAATTTATCAATGCCTGGTAAAGATTACGCTGATGTGTAAGCCTTTGGGGGTTGCGTATGTGTGTGCGTGCACGTGCAGCCGTATTACTAGCAAATGCTGATCCTGAGGGATTAAAGGGGAGGTCAACAACATATATCACTTAACTCTGGGGCCAGGGTTGGTCATCTTAAAATATTGTCAGGGGATGGATGGCAACTGATGACAAAAATGTCAGGCATCCAAGTGTTAATGACTTAATCATCCCTCTCACACCCCTTCCCCCTTTTTATGGTCCCCCTGGAAATAATGCATGTGCCTTCTGCTGTATTCCACTCAGCTCTTTTCTTTGGCCTGATGCTTTTGCTATATAGTGACACCTCCCAGTGGCACTCTGCAACATTTCACTGAAGTCCATACAGAACTGCTCCTTGACAGGTTTATTTGTGCAAATGAAGCCTTATAAAATGCCATCTAGCTTTGTGGGTACATTCGTACCAGAAATCATCCCATTCCTCCTTTCCCCGAACATTTGGGTCCCGTATTAATTAATAAGTAAAAGCAAATAAGTGCTTTGTAATTATGTCTTCAACAATTTGGCATTATGGTGTGAGTTCCCCAAACGTAATCACGTCCTGAGGCTCCAGAAAGCAATGTCCTATTCCAGATGTTGCTGCTGTTGTTAATGGGTTTGTGTGGTGAGAACAATCTCTCTGGTCTGTTGGTGTAATGGTGTGCAACACCTGCTAGCCACGTCCAGGGACTACACCGGCCTGGAATATGCAGCTTAAACATGTCTCGCTCTCCTAAATCGAGGAAAAAAAAGGATTTAGGGAGATACAGACAAGGTCTAATTATGGTAAATTACCAGATTCCCCACCATCAGCAGAGCCACCTCCCTGCATCTCTGCGTTTAGTGGTCTCCATTTCCCTCAGCTTAAAACTTTCCTCTTTTAACAGCTTTCCCTGAGTTACAGATAACACAACTTACCGTGTGGATGAGTGTCTGTATGGCAGGGCACACACTGGAGTATCTCTGCAGAGATTGCTTGTGAAGTCATTGCAAGCCCGTTGTGAGTCCGCCCTTAACTAGAAACAGACCATGAAGCCACTTTTGTTTTGCACAACAGGGACTTTTTTGGTTCAGCTGAGCTCAGTTCTAAGTCTTTGCGTATGTCAAAAATATATTCTCACCTAAATAAAGGTGTAATTATAAAACAATTGCATTAAAGGGATGCAGACCCTAGGACAGACAGATGGGGCTATTTTTCTTTAGCAGCTCATTTTGGGTTCAGCAGGAATGGGATAGGTTCTGTCCTCCTGAGGAAGTGGAGCTGATGTGTAGCGAACACAGCCACGCTTTGATGATAGCTACTTTGGAGTAGCTGCCTTTGTGGACTGTCTTCCAGAACAAATAGGGATTTTAGAAATGATTAATATTGTGCTTCTTGGATAAAACTACTTTTGTTATGGCATAGAGAGTCCTCATGGGAAACTACACTACTATATGCTGGTCAAATTCCTCATACTGAAAAAGGCCTTTGAAATCAGTTTGCTCCAAACCAAGTAAGAACTGCATTTCAGTTTAACATTTTAGGTAGGTAGGTTTGTACCTACGTACCATTTAATAATGTATCTTTATGTTAACTGGTGCGATTTGATCTGTGGAACATCCCTTAATCATAACAAGAGATGCCTTGCTCTTCCAGTTGTTGTGCTGAAGTCATCCCCATGGGAAAAACAGCGGGACCGGTCTGGAGGAAGATAAGATTTGTAAAAGAGCTATCAGAATTTGATCAATGAAACTAGGAAAAAAGATAGGCACAATATGACACATGAGTCTGCAGGGTCCTCTGCCTGGCTCAAGCCAGTGAGTGCACAGAAATTCAGACTTGCTGTCAGCTAAAGCTCCGGCACAGCCCTTTGACATAACTATGTAATGCAGCAAATCTGTTTCTCGTCATCTGATGCTCCACTGAGACCTCTTGCTATGCTTAGCTGAGAGCTTTGAATGTCCTTGCTTTTGTTGGCCTCTTACGAAGTCCCTCAAAAACACAGTTGATCTGATATTTTACTCTGCTGTTGTCAGCTATCCTGGTTGTTGTTGGATAGCAGAGAGCTAGTAGCAGCTGGTGTAATGGTGAATTTTGTATTAATTCAGTCCTAGTAGCCGGGCAGCAGTTGTGCTGCCCGTGCAACCCCTGGAAGGGCATGGGCAGGATGAAGGGAGGACCGCTTTGCTCCGCTGGTGTCCAAAGAAAAGGGCAGTGTGGAGGAAGGTCTCCACTTTGTAGCCATCCTTGTGCAGCAGGAGCCCCAGCTGTGGACCTCTTACTCCTTGGGACGTTAAGGCAGTTTCCTTACCCCTTACACAGTGGCCTCTAGAGCTTTTCTAATGCTGGGTGCAGAATAGGAAGCCACGTGCCCGTCTTGGTGCTGGTGGCTTGAAGCATCTCAGCCAGTGAGTGCTAGAGATGCTCTCAGTTTTGTGCCTGGCAGATCTGTGCTCACTTTCATAAGTGAGCAGTAAATGAGGAATGGATTCATCCTCCCACCTGTTGAAATCTTTGTATCCAGCCTTTGGATGCCTTATACAGCCCATAGTTTGGGAGAGCTTCCACTCACCTGAAGCAGGGATGCACGGGTTGGCATGAACCTGAGGGTGAAGCGTGGGCTGTAGTGGTGTCAGAACTGGGAGGAGATGCCTGTGGATGGACATCCCGAGTGCTCATGACTATGTTCTTTCTCCCCTGTGAAGCTATCAGGAAAGGACATGCTACTCATGTTCACCTCATGGTAAGGCAGAAGCCCTAAAATAGAGGGGTGTGCAGGAGTCCTCCATGGCTTTGGGCTGGCCTCTCAAACCCAGTCGCAATTTCTCAACAGCACAAGTGAAGCGCAAGTGTCAAACATCGATAAGAGGGAGGAAACAAATGTTTTTGGAAACTGGGAGAAAGGGGTTTTGGAAACTGGGATAAAGGAGTCATCCATGGAAATGCTTCATTCCCCTTCTTACATGATCACATCCACAAGCAGTCAGGAGGAAACTGTGATTTAGGTTTTGAGTGCAGAGTCAGCCACCGCGACAGCCAACACCCTGTCTATGTTACGCTCACCGGGAATGGCCTCTGGCCACCAGCAACTGCAGCTGCCAAAGTCTTCTGCCTCTCAAAGACTCACCAGCAATTTGGACTTGGGTGATTAATTTTGAAATGTGGTTGTGCTGTGAAGCCTGCTCAGAGCATACTCAGTCAAACAGCCAGCCTGTGGCTAGAGGACATGATAGCAGGTCCTGGCCACCCACAGAGGCAAGGGCACTGCCGCCTAACCTGTGATGACTGGCAGGCTGGTGGCACCCATGCATGTGTGCCTCGCTGGGCTTGGAAAGCTGCTAAAGGAATGAAGGCTTGATATTTTGGGAGGAGATTATACACTCAATGCTGTAAAGACATCCAGGGATGGACATGCCGACTTTGCTGAGTGCGTTGGGGAGTTTGGAGGCTCTCTCTGTCATGACGGATTACAGAATCACAGAAAAGTAGGGGTTGGAAGGGACCTGTGGAGATCATCTAGTCCAACCCCCCTGCCAAAGCAGGGTCACCTACAGCAGGTTGCACAGGAACGCGTCCAGGCAGGTTTTGAATATCTCCAGAGAAGGAGACTCCCTGACCTCTCTGGGCAGCCTGTTCCAGGGCTCTGTCACCTTTAAAGTAAAGAAGTTTTTCCTCATGTTGACATGAAATTTCCTGTGTTCCAGTTTGCACCCATTGCCCCTTGTCCTGTCACTGGGCACCACTGAAAAGAGCCTGGCCCCATCCTCTTGATGCCCACCTTTTAGATAGCTGTAAGCATTGATGAGCTCCCCTCTCAGTCTTCTCTTCTCCAGGCTAAACAGACCCAGGTCTCTCAGCCTTTCCCCATAAGAGAGGTGCTCCAGTCCCTTGATCATCTTTGTAGCCCTCCACTGGACTCTTGCCAGTAGTTCTTTGTCTTTCTTGAACTGGGGGGCCCAGAACTGGACACAGTACTCCAGATGTGGCCTTACCAGGGCAGAGTAGAGGGGGAACTGCAATGGACTAAATAAACTGGCCCGTGGACCTCTACGGAGGTGTTGTATGGGAGAGGCTGGGAGACTGATGCAAATCTGCCAGTGTGGAGACTCCAGTCCCAGCACAATCCGTGGGCAGACCCTGTGGACTGCACTGCCCTTGGGGGAGAGGGAGTCCTGCTGCCTGCAATCCCCAGCTTTGGGCTGTGGGGTGTAGGGTGTTCCCAGCCCCACTGGCGGATGCCTAGTGGGAGCAGTACCCTGGGCCAGGGATGACAGAGACTAGCTGGGGCTCGCTTCAGGCACAGCTGTTACCAAGTGACACAATTCCAGCAATGAGGAATGTGAAAGTGTGCTTCACACAGCACAGGTCCTGGGGCATGAGGGTCATAGAGCAAATGAGGCGGTCAGGGTGACAGGGGAGAGCACTGGTAACCAAAAGGGAAGGTAACGGGGTAAGTTTGCTGCTGCTGTGAGGATGGGGAATGGGGTTTCTCTGGCTGCTTTGCAGTCTGTAACCAAGATTCAGTCGCTTACTGGAATGCTAGCAGTTGCGATGGTTGTTGGCATTAGCACGTTAAATATGGTACCAGCTGTTCCAAAAACATACCACTGGAAAAAAAGCAACTTTAAAGGTGTCCTGTCAAGGTGTGAAGACTGCGGTGGGGCAGACTTCACATCCAAGGCTCATCTCAGCAAATATGCAAGCAGCAGGAGCAACAGTAGATCTCTAAGCTATGAAACTGTTCAAATTATTGAATATGGCCAAGGCTGCTGCTACTCTTTCAAAATCAGCACTGGGGGCATAAACCTACTCTGTCCTCTTCTGGGCACCTGGCTTTCAGTGCACTGTGATAACTGGATCACACTAAAGGGTTTGTGGTCATTAGTTCCTGGTTGTTCTCCCAGCATCACGGGATGGACAGATCCTGGCACAGGGATTGTAGGGAATGGCTATGTGAGCTCCCACCCGCCTGACCCCCAAAGCAGCAAAACAGACCAGTACTTAAATGGGGCCTTGCACCAAGCTTGCCCAGCATCTCCATGTAGTGATGTTATAGCTATCAAGAGACTGTGACATCACAGTTGATTGGCAAACGTTGCAGAATGTCACACATCACAATGCAGTCCCCATACAGGGTTTTATAGCTTATGCCTCTCACTCCTAATAAAGCCTAATGGGTGATTGCAGTAGCAAATACAAGAAATGGACCGTTACATTGCATGAGGTGGCAAAAGTTTTCATGGCCAATAAAGGGGTTGTAGCACAGAGCCCGAAAGCCGAGCGTGAGTGGACTACATGGCATAAACTGCCTGTGCCCACCCTGGTAGAGCATAACCAGCTTTAAACTCTTCACTTTGAGCAAAAAAGACCAAACTGTTGTGGGCAGGGGGGAATGAAAATATGCTTTTTCAGTGAAAAAGTTGGCCAAAAGAGCCATATGGGTCATTATTATACCTTGTCATTGACAATATAGGACACCAGGGTTCAGGAGAGGTGGGTAATGGGTGCATTAGCTTAGAAGCTTCACAGCTTGGAAAGCTGCATGAGTTATCTCTAGCAGCCACTCAGAAAGCAGTACAGGATGCAATACAGGTGTCTAAATCCTTCCTGGCCTCCAGCTGCTACCCCAGGGTCCTATTTTGTATCGACCAGTCCTGTACAGATTTGTCGGATACCCTAGGGCATCTCAAATGGTACCAGACACCTTTGTTTAAGCAACTGAATCCCAACCTAAGTGGTTTACTCAAGATCATATGTAAAGCCTCTGTGAGAGCTGGGACCCAAGCCCAGATCTCTTCACGTGCTAACCAGCATTTCGATCACTGGAACGTGCCCTCTCTCAGGAATGAACATATTCATATGGTGGGTTTGGTTGGAGTTACTTTTGCTTTTCCCATTTTGGAATAATTTGACTAGCCTAGGGTCATTAAAGGAAGTTTTGCAGTGGATGACAAATGCTTCTCCGCAGTGTACATCGTGTACAGGGAAAGGGCGAAAGTGCTTTCACCTAACCTTATTATACTTCTGTATTTTTGTTTCAGCCTTCGATGTTATTACGTCTTCTGTGCTGGGTTTTGGAGGGAAATGCACACGCTGTTTTAATATCCCTGTGCCAAGTCTCGCCCCAACTGTGCGGCTGCCTTGGGTTATTTGTTCTGCTATTCAAGAAAACATCCGTGTGAGCCTGTGGTATGAAAATCACATGAGACAAAGCGAGAGGGAGAGAAACCCTGGACCGAAAGAAAGTACATGGGGAGGTGGGGTGTAGGAAGGCAGCCTCGCATGTAGCAGAAGACCTGATGGAAGTGTCAACGAGACAGTCCAAAAGTTCATCTGGCACATGGTGGGTGCAGTAATGTTTTCAAACTGTCCGTTTAGTGCAGGGCTTTCGAGAGTCAAAAAGATTACCATGCTGCGTATTTGGAGCAATAGCTGATGGTGGGGAGAGTCTGGGATCTCAGCTGTCAGTTTGAGGACTTACTGGCCTGCTAAGAGAAGCGAGAAAATTAGAGGCCTGGGATGGAGAGAGGAATAAACTGAATTTGGAAGCATGAGATCAATAGTTTGTAATACCACTTTGGCTGAGGCTTGTATCAAATAAGAAACCTGCTGAAAACAATTATCTGAAAAAATGAAGCTACTCAGATTTCTGCTTTATAAGTTTCTCCATTGATTTAATCCCCCTCCCCATCCGTTCTGAGTGCCATGTCTGGTCTAATGAGGCCCCCTTCATTCTTCTCGTTTGGGCAGCCGTCCGAAACCACTCTTGCCGAGAAGGGCTTTTTCAGCCCCAGCAGCTCCCGAGGGATTTGGGGGCAGACAAATACAGAGTTCAGAGGAGCAGCGACTACTTGTGAGAGTTAACGAGGGGAAATGAACTCATTTGTGATACTTGTAAACTCGAAACCCAGTCATGGGGAGGGGAGAGCGCTGGGGTACCCAGCTGCTTGTAATGCAGATGTACCGATCCGGGGAGAGGCAAGCTGCTGGCTGTGGAGAGCCTGGCTGTGCATAGAGCCCTGTTTCTGGTTTGAATGGGATTCCTTTGAAAGGGAGTCCAAGTCATGGACTTGTAAAGCTGTGTCCAGCTTTGGAGTCCTCATCATAAGAAGGACACGGACCTGTTGGAACGGGTCCAGCAGAGGGCCATGAAGATGATCAGAGGGCTGGAGCACCTCTCCTATGAAGACAGGCTGAGAGAGTTGGGGTTGTTCAGCCTGGAGAAGAGAAGGCTCCGGGGAGACCTTATAGCGGCCTTCTGGTACCTAAAGGGGGCCTACAGGAAAGATGGGGAGGAACCCTTTATGAGGGAGTGTAGTGATAGGACGAGGGGTAACGGTTTTAAACTGAAAGAGGGGAGATTTAGATTAGATATTAGGAAGAAATTCTTTCCTGTGAGGGTGGTGAGGCACTGGCACAGGTTGCCCAGGGAAGTTGTGGATGCCCCATCCCTGGAAGTGTTCAAGGCCAGGCTGGATGGGGCTTTGAGCAGCCTGGTCTAGTGGGAGGTGTCCCTGCCCATGGCAGGGGGGTTGGAACTAGATGATCTTCAAGGTTCCTTCCAACCCGAACCATTCCATGATTTTATGATTAAAAAAACTACATGCCCTTTCTAAACGTCCTGTCCCAGGGCTCGGATACTGACAGTGTGCTTGGTGTCCTTGTACCCTCAGCTTGCAAAGCCCTCTGAGCCTTCAGCCTGGCTTCCCACTGCAGCTGCCCTTGGTGGCATGGCGCTGATTGCCACCCATCTAATCCCTTACCTTTGCGACAGGTACTGCAGAAAGCTAAAGTACTAACAAACTGATAAAGCTTCACGGGCCCCCACTCAGTGTCTCGTGCTTTACGTAGTTTCGTTGCCACAGTCCATTTCAGCAATTTAAAAACAAACATGAAGCAGTAAAAGACACGTATGACTAAACTGAACTGTTTGTTCCCAGTCTTCCCGTGAACAGCATCCCCCTCCTATACCTCCTTCCCTTTGATCCCTAAAAAGCCAGCTATGGCTTTAAATAAACTATAAGTGGGAACACGACTCTGCTTGATGTCTGGCCTGCAATGGAAGTAAAGTGTCACTTCCAATTTTGTGTGGGCGCTGAACAAAGATGCCTGTGACCAATCCACTGGTTTTGTTTGAACAGGGAGCTTTGGTGAGAAGCATATTTCAAAGGGCCAGGGAAGCAGATTTTAAATGCCGTCAAAGAGAAATGATTTTACCTTTTTTAATTCCCATTCATGGTATCTGGTGTTCCTGCCTCATGGATGCTGTGCAGTAGCCTTGCACAGTAGGTAGAGTAGGCAGCTGGAGCAGCATGCCAAAGACTGGCTCGGCTCGGCATGTCTCCATCCCAGGGCAGGTACTGACCCATGTGAAGTCAGCCAAAGAGGCTGAGCACAGGGATGTTTGCAAGTGGAGGAAGGGTAGGAATAGAAAAGCAACTAAGCGTTCTGCAGCACAGACTCATTTACAAACAGCAAAGCCTAACCACATTTGTCTAACCAACTTTGGTCACTGTTGACAATACCAAATCAAAAGGCAGTAGGTCTGTATGAGCTAATACTGTCTGTGTAGCTGTTGGCACAGTATTTTTCAAGGAGAGCGCAACGAGCAAGGAAGGACTTTAATAAAATTAGTCCCAGATTTACTTTGAATAGGACTTTAGCCAGGTCTCCTAGATGCTAGCAGGGAGAAGATATTTTCCTATCAAATAGCAATGTAGTTGAGTAAGGAATTGAGATAAATTGTTGGGATGACTTCCAATTGTAGACTGTGGTGAATAAATGAGGTAGGTCATGCCTTCCCAGCAGCCTGGGTTTCAGTTTCACATCAGGCAGTTCCGTATCGCCGTGCCTGTCTCTTCTGCACCATTTGCTTCATATACTTTACGTACATCCTTCCCTCCCCCCGCTTCCACTCTCCCTTGCAAATATTTAATCATAAAATCCCTCTGCCTTTCTGGTTCCTTATGCTTGATGCGTGCTTTATCCTGCCTACCACCTCTGGGTGCTGGTCCCTGATGAAAAGGGACAAAGCAGACCATCAAGCTATCATGCTTTGTACAAGGCATTATTTTTCCATCTGTCAGAATTAAATGGCACTTGGGCTTTTCCCTTGGCCTGTCAATATTTCCACAAAATTCAGGGCTGTCTAATGAAACTCGGGGAAAATGGTTGCATCATGACATTCCCTTGCATGTTGTCATGGTGCCCCACGGCTCTGTGCAGACATTTTTGGGGGGCTTTTTAAAGCTTGATCCGCAAAGAGGATTACCACTGCTGATTATTGCAGCCCAGTCACTGCTGTTGCCCACATCAGCCTCAGCCACCAGCCTGCCCCAATAGGCTGCTGTCTTCCACACTAAGCATTTTTGGCTTCAATTCAGACATTTGGTATATAGAAGGCACTTGGGGTGTCCACAGCCTTTGCCTTGGCCCGGCTGCAACCGGGCATCTTGCTGTTGGCTCCGGCTGGGAGAGGATTTCACCGCTGCACCATTTCCAGCTGGAGGTGGCCACCATGGCCTCTTGTGGAGAAAGCTTTGTCACTGCTCATCTCCCTTTCCTATGAAGGAATGAAGGAGTCTGGCTTAAGGCAGATCATCTCTAAAAAAAGCGGCCATTCATTTCCAGGACATGAAGGCTCAAGGTTTCTCCTTTTTTCGCTTCTCTGAGCTGTTTGTGGCTGTTACGGGCGGTGTGTGGAATTACTTCAACTCATCTCTCTCTCCCATTTGATTATGTACGTCCCTCTCTTCATTTTCCCAAAGCAGTGGCAAGGCCAGGGATGAAATACAACTGTTCTCCCCTCACCGTCACTGAGGCAAGCACAGACACTGGGCATTTAAGCTATTTTTTAGCTAAAAGCAGCAGGCGGTCAAAGCTTGTCAGAAGAGACACCTTGTCCTTCAATCAAAGACACATGCTCAGGTGCTTTCTTCCTCCCGCTTTCAGTCTGGGAGGGAAATTGCAGTAGCAGGCATAGCTTTTAGAGACACGTAGCCGACTGCGATAAGATTGAGAAATACGGGATCACATGTATCCTTTCCAGGCTCTTTTCTCCCCCTGCCTTTGCCATGACCATGTCCATCCTTGCTCCTTCTGCCACCTCCTCGGCCGCCCGCTGCAGCAGAGCCCCAAGTTCCAGATGGGCGGCTCAGCTCCACTGCCGCAGGCTGGTGTTTTTCTGGTCGTGGCACAAATCTCCTAGATCACAGGGCAAATCATGATCGACTCCTTCGTAGCTGACAGATGAAGCAAACGGATATGGAGGAATAAGCATTGAATTCCCACGATCGTCTGAAGTTCCGTGTGTGTTGAAAGGAATTGGGGTGGTTCTCCTGGGGCGGCAGATGGCAAACTCTTGGGGATAATTCCCGGTGGTCAGTGCTCACGGAGGTCACTAATCCCTTAGCTTGGCTTCTCCCTGTTTCGGATTTTGGAAATCAAGCGCAGTATGTAAGAGCGGTGCATGCTAAGTGCTCTAACAGGAAAATCATGTGTAGTATTTTAATATGTATTACATCTCAGACTCTGACAAGACAGGCACATAGCTGATGAATGTAATTTGTCAGTAAAATTCAGCAGATATATCTTCAGGGTTTAACTCGATATCAAAGCAAGAAAGCAGCACTGAAAATGCAGCCCTGAAAATCAGACTCCTCCATCCTTTTCCATCAAGTGATATTAATTATTAGATAAGTAATAGTGATTTGCACCAATGCAATCAGTATGGAGTGACAGTTCCCCAGGCTGTTATTTGGGTTTGGGGGTAGAGCTTGCTGCAAAGGGCGTGATAAGTACTATGGGTTTATTGCAGTTCTGCCTTGTTATAACAGGTCAGAACAGGGCAGTTCTTGCTCGATGGTTTGCAGGCTTTTCAGATACAAGTTGTGCTACGACAATGACATGGTTACTATTTTAGGCAGTAGGTTACTTGAATGTGACTTGTATTTCTATTCATGTTAAAAAACCTTACAGTCTTTCCAAGCAGTTATTAATCTGTATTATAACAAATGTGTCTTTGGCTGTTTGAAAAGCGAAACCCTGGCAAGCAGAAATATAGAGTTGCCAGGCTAAAGGCAAAATATATTAAGTCAAACATCAATATTTATGACACAGTCAGTAGTTCTTCTGAAATAAACAAGAAGAAAATCTAGTGTAAAAGGATGGAGAAGCCTGGAAATGCTAGTGAGAGACAATAAACGTAATGTAGTTACAATATAAAACTCAGATAACTCAGGGCTCGCTTCTTCCAAGAAGCCCAGCGCTATCACCTGTGGCCAAGCAAAGGCTTCAGACAGATGAAGGGAGCGATGCGCTGTTGGGCGAAAGACGGGTGAAGGAGAGGATCCTTTTCTGCAATCCTTATTTTGTAGTTGTTACCCAAATAGCACAGCAGTCAAGGCATTGCTGGATTACGTGGAAATCAATGGAGCCACATATCCATGTCTCTTAATTAGTGAGCTGTGAGTGAAAGGTACATTATGAACCAAGATATTTATACTAGTACAATTCCTATTTAAAAACACTTTCACTCTGCTCCTGGTGATAAAAAACAGGCAAATATATTGGTCCTGCTGCAACATCTTTTATCATTATAAGACTCGTAAACCACATTATAATTCTCCTAAAGCATGGGTTGCACACCCTGTCACCCCGGGGTGGCATGGAAATGCAACAGGATAGTGGGATTAGTAAACAGGTAAAAAGTTTCCCTGTTACCTGGGGAAGGACCCAGGATTCAGTTCAAGGTTTTATTTTTTGATTCCATGGCAATCCAGGTTCCATTTCATAGCCTGATGCATTAATTTAAGGGAAAGAAATTTTATGTCCTGGTGAGTAAAAAGTTTTGCTTCTTCTTACTAGCTTTTGAGATTCTACCACAAAGCAGGATCAGCATTGAAAACCAGTCCCACGGTAGCATATTGCACAGTGGATGACACACTGTTCTCATAGGTAGGAAATACAGCATCGCATCCCTCTGAGGAGAGTTTGCATCTGTGTCTCCTGGGCTCTAGGTAAAGTGTTATGGTCACTGCCCTGCTGGAGACTTGGGGGAATACAGTTTTCACTAGGTGGGGTGTGACATGAAAAATCCCATCCCTTCAATCTGTGAGAAATATGAATTTTCTGAATTGTTATTTTGCACCCTGCTGTCACCTGCCCCGTGCGGATTTAACCTGGGTTGGCCAGCGGGGCCGTGGTGGCCAGGGAAGGGGGAAAGGTGCAGGCAGCAGGCAATGTGATCCCATCCCACCTGTTTCTGTAGGAAATGAGGCTAAAAGCTGCTTGTGTGGTGTATGTGTGTGGCTGAGCAGCACCCTGTAATCACGGTGGGAAGAGGAGCAGAAACCTGTAATAATCTTCACCAGCAAGTACCTTGATAATTCGTAGCTGCTGCTACATAGAGCTTATTTAGGACCTGGCCTTTTATAAATGAGGTGCAAGCAGACGTAGCTCCAGTGGCCTTTGCTTGGTGCCTGTCCCCTGGTGCCAGCGCAGCTGAGCAGCCCGATGCAGAGCGGGAAGCCCCCAGGAGGGTCTCTCCTGGTCGGCCACCCAGGGTCTGCACACCCAGGTAGCCTGGAGGTACAGAGAAATGGGTCCAGGAGGACCTCTCCCCTCTGCAGTGAGAAAAAGATGCTCAAAGATGCTCCTTAAAGCATCTTTAAGGAGCTACCTGTGCCACCAGGAAGCCCAGGCAGCGAGGAGTCCCCTGGAGAGGTGAGGCGCTGGCTGTCATGTTACTACTGACACCAAGCTCCCCCATGCTTGGATGGCCACATACGGAGAAAGGGTCCACTTTCTCCCTCGGTTGACCATGTAATGAGGGGCTGGAACATCCTCCTGGGAGGCCGGTGGCCCGGAGCTGTGGGAGCAGAGCAGTGGGTGCTGGGGCAGCCCTCCCTGAGCCCCGCTCCCTGCTCCAGTGGGTGCTTCAGGGGCTGGAGGAGTGACGGCAGCCAAGATTAACTTCTTGCTGTCCACAGGTTGAGTCCTTTCACGCCTGGTGGTAGAGTTACACACTAGCAAGTCATTTACATGCCTATACTTACACAGTGGCTATATATGTGTGTGTATTTTGACATATGTGTGTGTGTGCGTGTGTGTATATATATATCTGTGACGCTTCAAATCTGCACCTCTAAGTGTTTGCATGTGTCCCCAAAATGCACATAGCAGACAAAGTCAGAAACTTGGTGGGGGGGAAAGAACCCTGTGTCCTTCTGATATTTCCAAACATGCTTCCAATTTTAAAAGTTGTCTGCATTAGATACAAAACAAACTGGCCTAAGGAGCAGCAGGGAAGTTTTTAAATCTTCGGTCACATCTGTGGAAGCTTTTCCCAGGTTAGCTCCAAGGTGCACGGTTGCTACAGCTGCAGCCAAACCAATACTAAAAGTATGGGAAAACGAGAACAATTGCCCAAAGCAGCCTCGCGGTCTGGTTTGTGTGCCAGGGCCCTGTTTCCGGAAAGGAGGGCGTAGGGGAAGAGGAGGAGCAGACACCAAGAGGGACAGCTGTGAAGGTGGTGTCAAGGCTTATAGCGCACCTTGCAGGTGCTTCAGCCAAAAGTTACCTCCTGGCAGCGGTGCTTGTCCGCGATGACAGGCATGTGTCAAAACTGATGGAGGAGCAGCACTTGTCTTTTACCAGATACTCATCAATTCTGGTTTAAGAAATGACAGTATACAGAACATATAATTGAATATAAGAAAGGTCTGGCTTGTAGCAAGCAGAGAGTTGTGCCTCATGAGTTGATGTTATGAAGGGACCCTGAGTCAAATGACGTTGTATCCTTGAAAAATGATTTTTTATGATGTGTGAGAAAAATGCCTGCTATTTGATGCAGCCTTTTAAGAAACAGAACCACAATGAGGAGATGATCAGTCTGATGCTTTCTGGTTTTAACGTAATATTCAGTGAGGGTGAGAATGTGAGTCCGTGGCCACGTGAAGGTACCTATGTGTGTCGATGGGTATGGAGAATGGTTCTGAAACCTGACAGTGGAATCCAGTCCCCTTGGGTGGCGATATTCTCCGAGTGTTAAACCCAAAAACCTCAAGATGCATCTTTGTTGTATTGAGTTGTTTTCTATTTCTTAATTATTTTAATAATACATGAGCTGTTTTGTCTCCTAGAAATACCATTTGCTTGCCTAAATACCGAAAGACCTCCCTCTACCCTAGTGTAGTAAGATGGGAGTTGAGATTCTGAAAGCTAAGTGGTTTTCTTGATGGACAGTGCAAATCTGAACCCTTCAGAACGGCTTTGACAATCTCACTTCCAGGCATGAGCATGCTATTAGTTATTACCACTTGCATTTTCTGGAACTTTACTTCTGGTATTTTCCATTGCTACAAGCATCTGCAATATGTTTTATGTTGCTTGTGACAGAGCAACACCCATTTCATGTGGATGGCAGCTAGAAGACTAGCCCAGAGTACAGTTACTGCAAAAGAGGAAAGGCTTTCAAGATTATATTATTACCCTGAAGTGTGTTTGCCACCTCCCATCGTCCCTCCCCACTGCTCCAACTCTGACACTTCCCCTCCTGCCTCCTCGAAATGTTCAGCCCAGCACATCCAACATACACTAGATTTTCTTTATTACAGTACAATTATTTTTTACTGTATAATTATCTTTTACTGCTCTTTCTCCCCAATTTGCATCTCCTCTCCTGTTGTCAACAGCTACCTGAATTTACAACAGTCACTTTGTAGCTCCAGAGTGTGCAACAGAGTGTGCAGGGGGATGTGGTTGCCCATGGAAGCTGTGGATGCTCCATCCCTGGAAGCGTTCAAGGCCAGGCTGGATGGGGCTTTGAGCAGCCTGGTCTAGTGGGAGGTGTCCCTGCCCAGGGCAGAGGGGTTGGAACTAGATGGTCTTTAAGGTCCCTTCCAACCCGAAGGGAAGTCTATGAGTCTATGTACAGTAACAGATGGGAAAGGTTGGGGCTAAGAGGAACTGGGAGGTGCGAGACCAGCCTTCCCATGTCCTGCTTTCCTGCTTCCAGATCCTGGCACACAGCTGCAGTGCCCCTAGTCTGGATCTCACAGCCAAAATGTGCACAGGCCAATGATGCAACCGGGCTTCTCAGGCATGCAAGTAGAAGAAAGAGGGAATAGCTATGCTAGGACTATTCCCTTAAGAGGTTTAAAAGCTTAAAAGAGGAATCTTAAAGTCAACACCTGCCTTTGCAAGGAGCCTGGCGTGACGACTTGGAGGCTGGAATTAGGTGAATGACTGTCACTGAGGCCACAACCTGCCAGGGACATAAGACCCAGCAGTGGTGAATCAAGTGCAGCAAAGGTGATGTGGTGAACAGGTGAGCTGTATGGTGTGCCCAGCACATGCCTGCCATTCAAACTGTAGGCAGCCATATGGAAAGTGGAAAATTGCGATCGCCACCCCTCCTTCCTTTCTTGTGTCTTTCCCTTCCAGATTTCTCTCTCCTTCCTCATTTTTGTCTCCATTTCTTACTTTCCAGTGGTACCTTGCTGGGCTATGTCTGTTTATGAGGGCCTGACTGAATAAGAAGCGTAACGCTCATAAGGATCTCCAGGGTCAATTGAATTGTCATCACTTGCCAAATGGTGGGATGCTCGGAGCTGCCCCCGCCGAGGATAACGCTCTGAAATGGGAGCAGCAGCCTTGAGTAGCCTGTTTTTAGAGTACCACATAGTCAAGTGGAGCAAGGAGGAAAATAGGCAATGAAAAAATGGCATTGAGATTTCGTCTCAGAGGAATGCCACGCTGTTCTGCCTCTTCTTGCGTCAGGTCAGCAGAACTGGTACTGGGTCTTATTTTCTACTTTCTTTCCTTGAGACGGTAAAATAGAGGGGAGGGAGAAAATATTCACACTGCTTCTGCTTAAAAGCTAACTTTTATGTAGTCCAAGTCAGCTTTGAAATTGAAACCTCCCTGGGATAATGAAACAGGAGAGGCTGAGTTCCTATTTAGACTGATATTATTTGGCTGAGGGCAGTCTTTACTCAAGAGTAATTTGGGGAAGTGACAGACAGCCATGACCTTGATTTACTTTGTAACAGTTTGGGTTGAAATGGAAGAGTATTAAAATTTAGATTTTTTCAAACATTGCAGGGACATCATTAAAGAAGAGGACTTTCAGTTCTTCCTTTCAGTACACTCTGTAATGTTAAAAATAGCAGAGGATGTAGATGTGTGACATTCATCTGCTGACTTCTTCATGTCTGTTACCCAAATCAGGTATTGCGTTTAAAGACTGGTCAAAGCAGAAAAGTAGCCCGGGACTCTCAGCTCACCTCTGAATGATTCTCAAAATGGGAACCTCCCGTTTATACAATACAATACGTTTGTTAAACTGTGCTCGTGGGAGGCATACTGCTAGATTAAAGAGGATATTGGAAATCCAGAATAAGGTGCATTTGCTAAGGCAAGTGGAGAATTCATATAGTATGGCAGATATTTTACCCCATTTACTTTGGAGATACCCCAAGGTACACTGAAATGCATACATTGAGGCACTGCTGCTACTTGACGCTCATTTATTTGAGCACTGATCTTCAACTCAGTCACCCAAATACTTGAAACAATCTGCGTTTGCCAAGTGAAACTATTAGTTAATATCAGTATAATAGAAGGGGAAATGATGGGGGAGGCGGGGTGAGCAAACTCCTCTTTCTTCTGGCTGGAAGGATTTCTTCCTCTTTGATCGGGAGGTTTGGGAGCTCTGGATGTAGTTTCAGCCCTCATTTATTTATGTTGGGTTCTTTCCACCCTCCCAGTCCCACACTTTGTTTGCCTGTTCCTTCTTACAGGAATGGGTTTGTTTGCTTTCCTACAAAAACATCTTATGACCAGGAATGAGTGTGGAACTTGTCGGGTTTGCGTTATAACCAGCCGGCAGTCTGCAAACGCTCCTGGCTGCAGATTAAAACAATGCCATCGCTTGGGAGAACCGAAGTAAAATGAGAAGGAGGTGTTCAAAGGTTTCTTCAGGGAATAAAATACATTGGCATTTGAACTCCAAAGTGCTGATACACCTGTGAGAAGCAGATTTAGGAAGAGAAAACAGAAACAATAAACAAATTGTCCCATTTCCCCATTAACCAAAGAAAACCAAGAAGTAAGGGCTTCATGTGGATTTGTCGACTTGTCTTTTACTCTCTGAAATGCTCTCTGCCTTCTCGGAAGAGCCACAGGACACCCTTCCTTCTCCCAAGACCACTGCTAGCCCAGGGCAAGCCACCCAGTATGCTTCTCGTGGAAAGTACAATAGCTGAATTTTATCTGGCTGTCCTCAGTGAGGATGGCACTGATTTGTTGGTTTTTTTTATTTTTTCCACGTAAAATTTGTAGGAACGTAATTATATAGAACATAATCAAATTATTCTGGCAAATTTGGGCAGGGAATTCAAAAATTATGGGGATGGGATGCAGGTGACAGGCAGCAGATTTGCCTTTTTTCCTTAAGAAGGTGGGTTAAACACTTATTTCCTTCAAAAGAGGAGTACGGAGATTTATCTGTTGAATTGGCACACTTTCTGCTTTTCCTCTTTTGATCTAGTATATGATGTATAATCGATATTATTCCAGAGATGTTACTGATGCTGCTACGTGTACATAGAATCCTCCTTTGCTAATGACTGTGATATCCCTATCAGACCGATGAGAAAACTGAGGTTTGATTAATGAGTGGTGGCAGAGGACACGCTCTTCTGTATTTATCTGGAGGTTCACACTGGAGGAGCTTCAAAGATGGTTGGTCCCACATCCCTATCCACCAGAGTCATCCCTCCTCAGTCTTGGGGTAATATCCCCTTCTCTTTGCTGAGAGATGGGTTCTTCTGTCCCAGCTGACAGGAGATGTCAGGTTTTCAACCTTGGCTCATTCAGAAGGGCTCTGGTGTTGGGCAGGAATGTGTTACCAGCCCACACGCAAAACACATCTCTGAAGAAGGAGAGAAGGGGGAGGGAGTTACGAAGAAATCCTGGGGCAGGATTATTACTGACTTCCTTCAAGCTCCCTGCTGGCTCCCTGTCACTAGCAGGGATTTTCTGTGGGGCCCAGTACACCAGCATGTTCCTAATTCAGAGGGCTGCTAGGGGTTAATTGCTGAAAGACTTTTGCACCCCCCCTCCATGTAAGACTTTTCTAGCATGCAAAGAAGTACCCCTACATGACGTGTGTATTACACATCACTGTATCTTTTAGAGGAGCTTGCATGACTTTGGTGAAGCTTTTACAGCTCTATGGCAAATACTTACCTGTAATCAACATAGCAGCAAGGGTTATATTTGTGTGCAGCCTGTATAGGCAGGTAGCGCCCAAACGACTCTGAGCACGTTTGCAAATGCAGCCTTTTCCCGTCGGTCCTGTTACTTGTGCAATATTTAATAGGTCTGCGGCATTGCTGGGAGCAGTAAGAGATCCAGAATGCACGTCTGTGTTTGTATCTGCATGTAGGTCTCTGTGTATATAGCAGGTATAGGAAGGCATATGCTATACATATGCACGTACGTGCAGACTCCTCTCCCCTGACAGTGCGGTGCCTGCCGCCGTGAGCATGGGAGTGTGCGAGGGAGGATGCGGAGCCCGGGAGCCGCCGTCCATCCCGCACCCCTGGTGCCTGCTCAGCACAAGCCCCATCCACCCCAGGAGAGAAAAGGCAGGGAGGGGAAAATAAGGCGGCGGGTGCCCTTGGCAACACACGGGCCTTGCGCTGGGGCTGCCCCCCCCTGGCTCGGCCATGAGCCCCTGGCTCCTGCAGCCGCCAGTCAGGGGTGACAGCATTTTGAGAAGGCTCCCGTCAGTGATGCTTTAGGCTGGGACGCTGGGGGAGCGTCAGAGCACCGGGAGCCTGTGCGCTGTCTGCTCGCAGCTGGGATGATTTTTGTAGCAGCCGGGAGCGCTAGCCGAGGGATTTTGCTGCAGCATCCTTCCCAGCGGTGAGGGGAGGGATGCAAATGGAGTTGGCGGGCGAATCGTGGGTACCAGGGGAGCTCTCTGGAGGTACCTGCTCACTGCTGATGCCAGTGGAGCCAACGGGGATAGAAATGAGACTGATCTCAGCCCGGCAGCCGGGCGTCCCGGTCTGCAGCAAGCGCAGGGTTATTGCATCCCGATGGCACTGTGTAAGAGCAGAGGATTTTGTAAGAAGCGACCGTTGCTCAGGAGCCAGCATCGCCTGGGTCCTCCAGATGACCTCGTCCCAGGTAGCTCTGCTCGGGATCCTTTTTTATTTCAGAAGTAGAGTTGGTATCTGATGATGTCACGCGCAGGGGGAGGGAAATAAAAAAAAAAAAAAAAGATAGATTGCAGTCCTAACGCGAAGGAGGATGCAGCAAACCACAGAGAAGGTCCTCTCCTTTAAGGAAGACGAGGCAAAAGGCAGAGCCTCTAGGAGGGTCTCTCTCTCCCTCCTGCTTCAAAGAGGAAGACTGTTTGCCTTCTGTAAAAGGAGCTGTGTAATGCATTATACATCACGAGGTTAGACCTCTTCTGATTTCTTAAGGGAAAGACTATTTTATTTCTCAGGTGGATGCCAGTGGGGATGCTCTAAGAGCATGCAGAGAGGGTGCATCCTCCGTCCCGCGCTGACACCCTCCCGGCACGGTCAACTGCAGACTGGGAACTTGGCAAGGATCGAGGACCGGTCAACTGCAGATTGGGAACTTGGCAAGGATAGAGGACCGAATCTGGAGCCAATGCAGGGGGAGAGGAGCAGCCTCAGCTTTTTTAGCAAGTGAATGGGGAGGGGGAGGAGGGTAGTATGAGCAGTGATGTCATTTTTAACTAGTTCCTCGCAGAGCCAGGGAGTGAAGTTAGAGGAAAAACCTGCAGTCTCAGAATGGCTCTCAGCCTTGACTGGAGACTCTAAATGACTGAGGGTCCCCACAATGGTAATTCATTTTCTTTCCTATGCAGAACTGTTCTGGTAGACCTTTATTTTGGGTCAAGCAGAGGGCATTTCTTTTCTCTCTCTCTCTCTCTCTGTCTCTCTGTATGCTTTGAGGATTTGACTTCAGCTTTCGCCTCTGGTTTGTTAAATACCTTGCAGGTTATTTGAAGTTTTGCCTGGTAGTTTGAGAATTCGTCTCTGGTGTGGGAATCCATGTCATTACAGGAGAGAGTTTAGCATGCAGCGTTTCTGCTACTTGTCAGGAGGGGAGATGCAGAGGTTGCCAAGCACACAGCTTTCTGCATGGGAAATGTACTTTTAAAATTACAGGTGGATAGAAAGGACTTGGCTGGCATTTGTTGCTGTAATGGATGGCATTTAATGTTGCTTGTAAGAGGCAGAAAGACTTCTGGTCAACTATATAGATAGAAATGAATCTTGCTTTGGTGACAATTTCTTTGCTTTTGATTGCCAGGTTTTTATGAGGAGTGTTTTAATTCTAGTGGAACAGAATGGAAAAATGTCAGCATGAGAGGTTCTGGCTGTTTGAGGCAGTATATGCACGTATATTTCTTCATGGCATGCATTAACCACTTGCCTGCAGCTCCCTCCACTGCACTTGCCCTGTTGCTGTCTTCCATAGAAATCAGCAGGCTGCCAGGCTGCGCCGTGGACATCGGCAGCACAGAGGATTTTGCTGCTCGCCGGTTCCTGGAATCATCAGCAGCAGCAGTCGGGGCAGTTTTAGATAGATAAGGTTGTCAAGACAGGTCCATCAAGGGCAAAGTGCCTTAGCCAAAATGGCAGGCGGGGAAGAGCATCCCCATCTTATATTTCCAAGTATTCAGCTACTGGTGTCGCTGGCACAGCTCGGGTTTGTGGTTGTTGTGGTGCTGCTTGGACTGAAGGCAGAGGCCGTACCGCTGAGAGTTCTGTTGGCTGCGGAAGGCTCATAACATTTTTCTCTGGGCTCCTATTTGCCAATGGTGAGACTTGCTCGTCTTCTCACCAGGAGTACATCTGAGATAGCTGAGGAAGCCAGACCTCAGTTTTACTTACTAGGAGCTTGGGACATGTATGTGATAGTCAAATAACTTCTGCTGTAGCCTATCATGGCAACTGTGAGCTCAAAGCTGGGAGATCTGGGCTCAAGAAGAGGCAGGAGAGAAATGGGAACATTGTGATACCTTCTGAATATGAAATGTTCCTTCAGGAGGTTCCTGCTGATGATAAAGGCTTGGGGAATCCGTTGCTCCCCCTGAGAATGCTCTCAGTGAAGAGTATGTGGGAGGAATAAGCCTCTCTCTTACCAGCTATCATGAAGGTGCTGGCAGCTGTCACAGGGGCCATTTTGAACTCCTCCCCCTGCAACACACCATGGTGCAGAGGGAGAGTAAATCTGGTAACCTCTTCCTTCTGCCAGTCCTCCCAACATTAGCCTTAGTGTTGGAATACGTAACTCAGAGCCAAAAGCCAGGCTTTCAAAACAGCATGTTCGTATCAGTGTGGTTTTCATCCAGATGCATGCTTGCCTGCGCTGATAGTGCTGATGTGGGGGCAGGGTGCCTGGCAGGTGGAGGGAATGGATAAGAGGCTGTAGTGAACCAGCCGCCGTGGCATATGGAAGCTTTCCATCTCTCTACTGCTAGGCGGGATCTGCTGCTGTGGATAGGCAACTTTGGTTTCCTTGGATTTTAGTGTGGTACCCTTCACCAGCAGGAAATTAATGCATTAAAAAAAGGAGAGCAAAGACCATCTGGAGTAAGCATCGCTTCATCCTCCTCCTTTTGGGGCTCAAATATTCCCCCTGCTCCCTGCCTGGAGCATTCCAGGGCACTAGTTCTGACTTGTTTGTCTCAGCTCAGTTCATCTGAGGTGAGCAATTGCAAATTCACAGCACTAGAGATGGAGTCCACTACCCAAAGAAGATGGGAGCTGCATGTGACTGCAGCCGGTGTGCCCGCTTCTGCAGCCTTCCCCCTTAGGAAGCAGCTGACTTTGCAGCAGGGAAGGTTAGGAAGACCTTTCCAAGTGCAAAGAGAAATAAAGCACTGGGACAGGCATCCTACGGAGCTTACGGGATGTCCTTCCTTTAGGCTTTTTAAGAACAAGTAAGAATAAAGTTGGGGTGGACTAGAAATACTCAGCCCACTTTAGAGCAGTGGAATTACGCTTGGCTTTGCATTTTGGTGGTTTTAGGACAGGTTTGGTCACATATCTATCAAAATTCACTATATGAAGCATCTTCTGTGTCTGGGAGTGGGTGTCTCATTTGCTGTTCATAGCAATAGCAGTGCTTCAGGGTTGGAAAAGTCATGGACCAGACAGTTCTCTCATGGTTCCTTTCTGCCCTCCATTTCTACTGCAGTATGACTTGGCCCCACTGAGGTCCTACCACCAAGGGGACAAGAGTGGTTCAGTCCCTGAGCCCTTTCAGCTATAGAACTTTATACTGCTGCTGTCAGCAAAAGCATCCTCGCTGTGTCAGTGATGGACAGGATTTTTAGGAAATGGGAATCAGTGCACAGAAGACTGCAAAGGTTGGAATATCTCTCTGGACTTCAGTGAGTTTTGGGACTTATCATTAGTTGGCAACTGTGTTTGCTTACACCAGACTCTGGTCAAAACTGCACTTGGTTTGGAGTAGTCTTTTGGAGAGGGTTGGGGCAGTGGAGCATGAAGGAAACAGACTTTACTTGAGTGATGTAGCTGACCGTTGCCCACGAGGAAGCACATTTTTCATACTGTAACACAGTGTGACTTTCAATCTAGAGTGTAATCCTTCCATATATATATGTGGTAGAATTTACTTACTGTTCCAGTTGTTCTCACTTTTCATGGTCTGCTCAGGAGTAGACAACAACATAAGCTCCATGGGAGTGAATTCAAGCTAACAGGTGTGCCAAAGAGGTATTTTATGATGCATGCAGTGGTGATGAATGTTATAGAAGCAGATAACAAAGAGGACTGAGGCTGGGTACCCAAAGTCCCTGCAGGAGGTGAGGAAATCACTTTCAAGGGATGAGATCACATCTGTCCTATGAAAGGATCTTAATCAGGGCTGCAGAGAAAGTGCAAATAACTTGGGGGGGGGGGGGGAGGCAGGGAGAAGAACTTCCCAGTTTTAGCAAATTTAGCAATGAGTTCAACTCTGTGCATGTGACCAAGAAGCACTGAGGTCAAACGTCTAATTGCATTTATGCCATTGTCATCCAAGCAATTATCTTTTCTCCCTGGCATTTCAACAAGGTGAAACTGAAGTGGGTTTGGGCTGCTGTAGTCTGATAAGTCAGAAACTAGGTAACCTCCATGGTTTGCTTGCCAGGCTGTCCCCTCTCCTTTAGGCTCTGTTGGGAGAGCGAGCAGGAGTTAGATTCCTCTGGGATATTTCTTTTAGGCTACATGTTTAAGTTTGGAAAAATCTTTGTAATCATACCAATTCTTGGAAGGTAGAAGAGTACCTCCCCAGCCAGCAATATGTCTTTGGTAATAACGCTCTGTCGAAATGATGGGATTTACAACTGTGTCCTCATACGATTGTATGTAGGGGTTGATGCTGCATCTGCTGCAGATGGCAGTGGGATCAAATATAATGTATCACTATAACAGCACAGAGGAAAGACGGATGATTCTGGTCTGTTGTGATACATGCATGAACCCTAATATCTTCTGTCATTTCGAGGAATAAAAGCTGTTGGCTCACATAGGCGAGTAAGGGAAGGAACAGCTATTTTGTGCCCTATGAAGTGTGCAGACACAAGGTGCTTAGGGGCTGGCAGCCTGTATACATAGGACTCTGCTATCATTGCTGGAAAACAGCACCCTTTTCCTTCAGCCTCATAACAGCCAAGCTCTTAATGGCAGAAGATCTTACAGGAATGAATCAACCACAATGGCTGTTCTTAAGAGTGCTTTTAAAAGCTGACAGTTAAGTTTAAGAAGAACACTAGAACAATTTGCTGAAATCTGAAGCCATTTTGTGACCCTTGCATTTGGAGAACCCTCTGGATATAGCTATAAAACACTCTGCTGTTTTCTGCCGGTGTTTTGGGGAGGGGGGGGAAGCAGTGGGAGAAAAGGCGAGTTCTGCACAATCTCCTCTTGTCTCAGGAAGGACCGGTGTTTTCTTCCAGGTTTGCACAGCAGCGCTGCACACCATTCACCTCATAATGATAATAGTACAGAATCTTCATAATAGTGATCATCTTCATATGCAGCTGCAGATTTCAAATTCCTCCCTGGTTTTAGCGCAAATTTCATTTGATGGCATCAGAAGACTGTTTTTTCATGTCCCTGCCTATTTACCCCTACATAACCTCACTTCTAGCTATCAGAGCCCAGTTCTTGATAAGAGGAAAGGTGACGCACCAATGTCAGAATATGCAGATTCACGTTTCGCAGTTGTACCTCAGCTCTCGTGTACCTGACAATTTTTTTTTTTTTTTTTTTTTTTGGCACAGCACAGGCAATCAAAATTTATCTTCCAAATTAAGACTGTAATTATATTTTGATAAAGATCTGGCAATTCAGTGAGAATGAAATTTTAAGGGTTGCCGGGATACAGATGACTCTGGGTTATGGGGAAGCGTTTGCATGTGGAATACTAATAAGCCAAGGTTGTTCAGCATCCTTATCTAGACTTTTCCAATAGTGTCTGATAACACAGGCAATCAAGTGCTTGTTTCTTTGCTATTATTCTAGCAAAGGGATTAAAGATACAGGCTGCCTTTTATGAATGAAAAGGCGACATGCTCGACACGGAGCGACACAGATATGTCCCCCTGTTTGCTACACAAGAGAAGTGGGGGGGATAGAATGCTGACCGTGCCCACGTCATTGAGCCCGCCGAAATAAACTTTCCCTGAGGTATCTCTGGGTCTCAGGGATGCCAGGGAGCCTTTGCGGGAGGAGTGAGCCCGTTCCTGGGTGATGTGAGCCCTGTTCCAGATGGGGGCTGCTGGGAGCCTCCTTTCTCAGAGCCGGGTCCCCACTGGGGAACAGGAGCTGGAGGAGGTCTCAGGGGTGAGCGTGGGACACCCAAATACACCAGAGCTTGCTGTCCGGGAAACATGGCCACAGAAGTAACGGCACCGTAGAGCTGGGGGAGGTGACAAACTGCTCCATTCGACCCACAGCTGCCAAAGGGAAGGTCCTGGCTCACGTGCGGGTACTTTCTTGTGCCAGTCCAGCAGATGAGTAAAGCTCGACCTCAGCGCTGCAATCCCATGAAGGAAGAAGAGCTATAGCACTTCCTCTCTTTTAAGTGTCTGGTCTCTATGTGACACTAATTAGTTATTACGGAAAGTTATTGCTATTCAATAATGTGGCCAGCTGACAAGGTATTATTTACTGCCGGTGCAGTGGAAGCACTTGCAGACAGACCTCGCAGGGGTTCGTCTCCGGCGCTCCCGGCACGCAGCAGCCCTGAGCCCGTAACCCAGGCCGGTCTCCCGGCGTTTCTGCGGTGGGACCGGCCAGCAGCGTTTGTGTTAGCACCTTGCTAGAGCTCTGCTGCAGCCTGCTTCAAGTACGGGCATGGTAAGGGGTGCTGGCGAGGAAAAGATCTGTTTTCCCTTCCACTTGGTCTGTCCCAGACTCCCTCCACCCTACCAAAGCCTTTTTATTTCAATGTCTAACCCCAAATGTTGAGCCAGCCCGCAATAATTATTGCACTCTGTTCAGCAGTGGTTTCGGGACTTAACTGTAGCACGTGGTTGTATTTTTACTACAGATCAGAACAATTCTGTGACTTTATGTTTTTTTCAATTAACTGTGAAACAGTGAGCGTGTCATATAACAATTTTTTTAAAAAAAGAAGTTCTGCTGGGATGTCAGCTTCATCAAAATGAATGGTTTTACTTCCCTGATGGTCTGAATTCCTCCCAGGTTTTTTGCAACTAAATTTTTTTCTCGAAGATGTTTTTACATGATCTATAAGAAAGGGACTTGACTTACAGCAGTGCAGTTTGAATGGCAGGTGGAGCAGAGGTGTTTCAGGAGGCTGGGGTTAAGGAGCATTTTGGGAAAGCAGAGTCCATTGTAGCCACTGCAGCTGTAATATGAGACAAACGAGTCAGCCCCTTCCGTAATACATTGAAAGGTCTTTTCAACATGAGGGGTGCACTGCTTAAATGGTAGTCTCCTAGTCTCCTCAAATTCAACCTGAAAAAGCAGTAATGTGCTCGCTTTCTCCTTCTGTAATATGTATGGACACGTGGCACCGATTTTGGACAACTCTAAAACTGCAGGGTTGTCCCCCAGTCCAGATCTTGCGATTTGCTGTAAGCTTTGAGGCTGACCGGAGAAGAGGCGAGGTTGCTGGCTCGGTGTTCCCAGCCTGGCTCTTGCAGGGTCTTGGGAAAAGGGTGCTCATCCTGGAAATGTGCCTCGGGATCCCCAGTTCTGGCATATACTGAAGGCTCAGTCCCCATTCTTTGGGGCAGCCCAGGACTGTCCTCTCTCTTACAGCCTAAACCCTCCTTTGGTAATTTTTCACTCTTTCAGCTTCGGAGGAGTTCAGCGAATACCTGAGAGGAAACTGACTCTCCCAAGTTTGATAAAATCTTTCATCTCGAGTTGTTTCTATCTCAGAATATGACTGACTGCTGGCCTTTCCTGCATTGGCAGTGTCGGGTGCCTATTCATATGAGGCAAAATTACAAAATAAATAAAACTGTAAGTTGTACATCGCTGCATAAATGTACCAAAAAAGTGTTTAGGCAGTGTGGATGTAATCTGCTATTCAGCGGCTGGCTGATGTGTCTGTTTTACTCCAGCCCCATTCGCTGAGCTTGCATTGGGTTTCTGCTTACTGCACGTGCAAATTTTACATTTCCTTCACTTTTTCTTCTGCGTGCTCTACGGGGCCTCTTCGTAACACCTACACCTAGTGGTAACTTTTCACGAAGTCATCTTTTCTGTCTTTCAGCCAGCCTTGCTCATTTTCCAAACCAGTCATCCCCACCGGGCTGGCCTCATTGCAGGCTCAGAGCCTCTCTGGAGGAAGGTGACGCTGGAGGTGGGTGTCCAGGCTGCTCCCTCCCGCGGTGCTGGGGACGGCTCTCCAACCACTCCAGCGCCCAGCGGCGAGCTGTGGATCCTCTTCCGGGAGCAGGCAGTGTGTTCCCTGCCAGCTCCTTGAAGCATTTTCCGTAGGAAAACAATCTGGGAAAGGATGGGGAGCAAGAGCAAAGGCACCCCAGACCTTTATTGCAGCCTCAGCAGAAGTGGTGATAGGTGCAGAAGCGCCGTAGCTGTGCTGCAGGGGGGGGCACAGCAACTATTTTTGTCCTTGTGGTCTTGTTTTCTGCAGTGGGGGGCCTTGGCATATCCTCTTAGCTGAAAAATGGAGGAAGGAAATGGTTGTTTCCATGGCCTAGTCAGCTTGCAGGTCCCAGGTTGTGTCTGGTGCCAGCGTCACAGTGAAGTCTCCTCAGGATTATTGGAAACTTTTGGAGGCAGGCGGAGCCCTGCCTTCATCTCCTGGCAGCCACTGTTTAAACAGAGGCACTGTGCAGTTCGTGATACCTCCAAGGGATGCAATAAACACTATATTATCAGTTGTGGTCCATGGGCTATCAGAATCGGATTTGCTACATGAAACAACACTGAGGAGCTTATGACCTCAGGAAAAGGGTTTCGGGTTTGCTGGGTGTAAATTCATACTTGCTTAATGTGACACTAATTAGTTATTATGGGCAGAAGAAGTATTTACTCAGTAGCTAAAGTAGGGAAGGATCAAGGAGGGAAAACTGCAGTAGATGAGGGTAGGAGTAAAAACTGTAGTGCAGCAGAGTCCCACACTTTTAAATCCTTTTAATATAGTCTGAACCTAAAAGGTTGTGTTCCCCATAACAAGTCTGAATGAACATACTGAAGCTCATTTTCTTCACTGCTCATTTCTGCTTGTGGAAAGGTATGGGACAAAGCTCTGAAAAGTGTGTCATCTTTGACCAGTAAAAATGTGCCAGCCAACATTTATCAGGATAACGTGTATTTTTGATGAATGTGGGGGTGTGAGGAGTAGGCTAACTGCTAAAATGCAGTTCTATCAACATGGCTGCAGCTGCTTTGCCAGGATAATGTATTGTAGAGAGACAAAAGTCATTTTGTTGCATTAAAACCTGAAGAACCTTCATAGTTTGAGAGCAGCAAATGACCCCAGATAACACATCTGGAGTTAGCTAGACCCTGAATTATTTCCAGAGGTTTGTTAGCTTGTGTGCGCAATACGTTGCCTTGTACTACTCAAGACCTCCCAACATCTATATGTAGAGTTCCTGCATAGAGTTGTCAGGCTGGGAGATATGAATTTGAGGCTTAGATATAAAAATAGCACCATGAAACGTGACCATTCTGCATCATGTTGGTAGAAAGGATAGGATAGGATAGGATAGGATAGGATAGGATAGGATAGGATAGGATGGGATGGGATGGGATGGGATGGGATGGGATGGAATGGGATGGGATGGAATGGAATGGAATGGAATAGACTAGACTAGACTAGACTAGACTAGACTAGACTAGACTAGACTAGACTAGAATAGAATAGAATAGAATAGAATAGAATAGAATAGAATAGAATAGAATAGAATAGGAGTATTTTCAGTTGGAAGGGCCCTTCCACGATCATCTAGCCCAAATGGAAGATTGCTAGTACAAAATTCAGAATGAAACCCTGGTCATCATCAGCTGCAACTGTAAAACCAGTGTTACATTACATAGCACCTGGCTGGAAATGTTAGGCACCACTGAGATGTGTACCCAATTGACAGCTAGCCCCAAGTCTCGCTGGTTTCATCACGTTACAGGGGGATTAATTACCTGATGATCTGTGCTTCCATTGACGCGGCTGGGGATGACGGCAGCCGAAAGCCACATCTGGAAAATTTAGAGCTGTGGTTCGGTGGGGCTTCGCCTCGCGGGGGTCTGGGCTGAGCAGGGAGTTGGCTGGAGGAAGAGACATTTTTCTCCCTGCTGGGATGAATGAATCATCACAGACTAGGCAGCGACAGTGCTGTTGCAAAGCTGGGCTTTCTGTGGTAGGCAACAAATTCATGTCAGTTTGCCCCCCAAAAAAGAACTTCTGAATACAAAGAGTTACCTTGGGGATTACATGAATAAGCTCAGCTCTGGGCACATAACCGTCTCAGTGGTCATGAATGGAATGAGAGTGTTTTCTGCCTGGAATCCTAGTTCGAGGCGTGTTTCTGTGAGTGCTGTGTGGCACTTTGGTTATCCTTGCTTTGTTTTAGCTGCAGTGCTGCTGGAGCAACATCATCCTACACTCACGGAGTGTCCACAGATAGAAGGGCATTGAAGAGGAAGGAAAATTAGTATCTTCTAGCCAGCCCTTTAGCAAATCTTTCCTTTAGTCTTAAGTTATTATGGATGTGCCTGTAACTTCAGTAGTGATAGAACTGGATTTTCTTAAAGGCTTGAAAATTATTCCTCTGTCCTGTAGAACTATCTGCAAAATAAGTTGTTTTCTGGGTCAAAGTCTTCAAAGTTTAATATTTTCTTCTGACAGACTGATATTTTTCTGTAGCTTTTCCATCCCAGAAGTACGTGTAAAAGTTTTCAGAAAATAAGAAGAGTTGTACTAACAGTGGGGAGGCTGCTCTGGTCCTTGTAAAGTGAGGAAGCATTGCAGTATTAGTAATACGTTGCTATTGCGTAAATATTAGAAAGGCAAAAGGAATCAGGATGCTAATAGAAGGGAAAAAGGCTGACCCAAGTGAAAAGCATGAAAAGTAATCTTTGCCTAACTGCCATTTTCATAGGTAAGTAGGGGCTGCACTTTTTAGATATTTTTTCTTCTGTGCTGTTGCATAGAATCCCATTTTTTTGGTAAAATCAAAGTGTGTTAAGTATGCCAATACCCGAACTTCAGAAATAACTCTGCATAACAGAAGCATTGCCAAGCAGTGACCTCACCCTCGCTCACCATGCGAAGATGTACTGCATCCCACAGGAAATCAATACTTACTAATATGAACAAACATGAAGATGAAATTATCAAACCAGCAAGTCAGGGAAACAACCTGGATTTATCAGAATTAGCTGTGTTTGAAATGCAGTAGTTAAAAAAACTCACGTGATAAAGAATCTGGCAGATGGTCAGTGAATTTGTGCGTCTCCCCGTGCCACGTGGGTCTGGGCTCTGGTGGGAATCAACCAGGGTGCCAGGCTGGCTCTTTTTTCTTTACTGACCATGGCAGGTTAATTCTGAATAACGAACCACCCGTTCTTTATACAGTCTGGTTATTTGAAGCTGCTTGTAAACGGCGGAGGTTGGTTGTGCTACTGAGACCTGTAGGTCCACAGCTTGGGCAATGCAAACCACAGCTCATCTGCAAAAAGGTTCAGACTGTGCCCTAGCAGGGAATAAGCAAGCCTACTTTTATCTGGAAGAATATAACACTAAACAAATCCACCAATACAATAGTATTGGACTAGCATATGAAATGCGGGGCCTATTATTGTGTGTGTAAATGCTTAGTGTAGAGGATGGTTTCTGCCCTCAAGCCACAAAAGCAGAAAGAAGATAGAAAAGGCTAGGAGGTCCCTGGGAGGACAAGAGATGGCTTTGAAGGGCAGGAGGTGACTTGCTCTGGGCCAGAGCGGGGATGTGCCAGTCTGCCAGACCAAATTGCATCTCCAAACAACGGCAGCCCAGGCAACTGCCATTTGAAAGTGCTGTCTCAGTTCTTTGCTTTTCACTGCATACCAACTCCTGTATTTTCTTCTTCTTTTCTATTTTTTTTTTTCTCTTTTTTTTTCTTTTAAGCTCGGGGCAGGGATAGGAGCTTGTTTTCATATTCTCTGTAACACCCTTATGATACTTTAGACACTACATAGAAAATAAGCAGATGGCTGTGAACTAATCTGTATTTGTATATAAAATGTCATCACGAACAATATCCATGTTATAAAAAAAAAAAAAAAAGTTGTCTGGGGTGGCTCCCCCTCCCCCTGTGCTGGCAGATGCCACGGGAGTTGACAAGATGTGAAGACTGATTGCCACCTCCCCCCAGACAGCATCCTGCCAGATCGGGAATGGGCTATATCCGTGGGTGTCGTCTGCCTTTCCCTGTTCAGCATGTAGAGCATCTCAGCCTCTAGAGCAGTCTGGCACCTCTTCCAGCACTTCTTTTTTTAACGCCGCTTGGAAAATCCACACAGAAAGAAGAGAGGCGGAGAGGAAAAGACGGTGAAGTGGGAGGGCAGTAATTAGGGACAGACCTGACATCCCAGCATAGCCAAAGGGGACAGAGAAGTCAAGCAGAGACATGACTGAGAAAGGACAGAGGAAGGGCAGCAAAATTTGACACCTGGTCCACCTTACTGTGTCACATTTCTGAGTGTATTTGCCCCCCTCTTCATAAAAATGAATGTATTTGCTCAGTTTCTCCGGCAGCCCTTTACCTTTTGAGTTAAAAGTCACCTTATGCCTTGCTAACTTCCTTGGCTGTCATCAAAATTTGTCTTTTTATTTCACCATTAAATATATTCAACAACTAAATGCAGGAACCCATCCATAGCTTCGCAGACACACGTTTGTTTCCGAGACAGCAATCCTGCTGCCCTGTAAAGGCATCACCTCCCCTCTTGGTGCCTGGTGGTGCTGGGGCACGCCGGCTCAGCACAGTCCATCTTCTCAAGGTCCTTCCACAATGAATGGAGGGGGACAGGCTCTGCCAGAGGACTATTTGGAACTCTCTGAGTCTCGTTCCCGCTGAAAATCAGCGAGGAGCCTATCTGTTAGCTACAGAAATACTCCACGGAGACAAATCTCCCCTGGGGAAAGTTACTTCTATGATTGCTTTCTGTTGTCTGCTTCTTTATGCTTGGAAATATTGTCAACTTTGCTCCCCATGAACAAATCCAAGCATCCCAGGAGTGCTTTCTCCCTTGATTCACCATTCCACTCAGTATGTGATACATTAAGGTCAAACACTGTTTGCTACTCAACAGCCACATTTTTTACTTCACTTTCTGCACGATAATTTTAATGACAATGCCCTTTCCTCCCCTCTCCTTCTTTCCCTTCCTTTTTCCTTTCCTGAAAGTATTTCCTGGTTTAATGTCTGTTCCTGTGGATTTGTTTTCCTGCAGCTTATTTCCTGCACTTTATTTTTGTTTTATTTTCAGCACTGCTTACAATCCAGAGCTTGAAGTCTTCCTGTCCAGTGCTGCAGCCAGTGTCACGCTGCAGGGGTATTTCTCATAGTTACCAGTAGGTGTTGACACCTGACATTTCTGCTCTGGTTCTGACTGGATGCAGCGAAACATATCCATTTCACCGCGCCTTCTGTTTTTCTTCCTCATGTGCGGTACTCGGTACACGGTCCTAATAAAACGTCTGCCCAAACTTAAAAGGTAATCATTTTATATGTCCATTAACCGAGCAATTGTTTGCCACTCTGTGTATTTGCTGTGCTAAAGCCAATGTGCTGAAAACCACCTTCTACTCAGGCCAACGCGCACACAAAGACAGAGGAGTTAACGAATGTGCAAGAATTTGCTGCTTGCTATTACGTTCTGGATGAAAACTCTCGCCAGAGAGTGGCCCACACCCCTGCAACATCTGACAAACCCTGTAGCTCTTTGGCAGTTGTGGCTTTTCAGAAATCCCATCAGAACTCAATTAGGTTTTCTACATAAATATGTAGCTTAATAATGTAAATGCGAGTACAAACAATAGGATATGGTTTTGGCTCATAAAGCTATACTAGCCATAACAATAAAGGATAGTCTACATTACAATCTTTATTAACACCTTATGATGCTTTACGAGAAGAAAATGTTCTAAAATTTATTTTAGCTGAAATGTTTTCATGGTGCATTTTGTGTGCTAGTTGCCTTTAACCGTGATGTCTCAATTTGAAGTGGGAGTCAGTGGGTTAGCATGAGCTGTAGGGGCTCCCGAGCTGACATGGTAACAGGTTTGCATCCTCTGCAGGGACGTACGGGGGCATACAGCTAACAATGCTCACCTCTCGGTTAAAATTGCAAGCTAGCCTTTACCGTTTGAGGCTTGTGGGCCACTTTAGGTAAGCAAGGACCTGAAATACAGTAGAAAAAAAACAACCCAGTGCAACTCTGCAGAAAAAATATTAGCGCCTAAGGTGAGCAAGCTGAGAACATGTTATTCAAATAATAATAACAGTGGGAAAATAACTTATCTTGACATAAGTTATTCATCCTGCAGTCTAGGTATACAATATCGCTGACAAACACAGACAGTTTCCGAATGCTATCTGGATGGGTTCCTTCTAAAAAGTAATCCAGTATATCTCAGTGGCTTTGTGTACACGTGCATAGCAAGTACTGTAAGTAATACAGTCCGTGCCATATATCATGACACATCTGTGCTTTATAGATTAAGGGCTCATTTTGAGACCAAAAACCTGAAGGGGGGAGGCTGCAATATGTGGGTGGGAGCTGGAGCCCCGGCGGGGAGTGATGCTGGTACATGTCTGTGGTGGTGCAGCAGCCCCCATCAGGGCAGCGCTGGGCAGGGTGGAGGGGACTTGCAAGGTTATCAAGAATCCATCCCTAAGCAGGTTTCTTCATTAAAATCCATTCATTTGAGAAAGTATAGAAGGGGAGGGGGGCAGAAATCTATATTTTCAGGCAGCTCTCCTTCCTCTTACAAAACAGAAAGGACTGTGTTCAGTATTGTTTCAACAAGTGAAACTCAGCAAGTCAGCTAACAGTGTTACTTCTTCCAAGCTGGCTTCTCGGCGTGGCTCTTTCAACCCTTACAGCCCTGTTTGCTCTAATGTTTTACACAAGTGTCTTGTCAGAAGTGGGACTGGAGAAGGATATTGCTAGACGGTGTTGAAATAGGACCATCCTCCCAGCCCAGAGCTCCTTTGTGGTCTGGGGCCTCACAAGCCCAGTTCACAGACAGTTATCTGAAACTTGGGAGGCCAAGGCCAAAAGGAACACCTGAGAGGGCTGGTGATGGAGGACTTGGGAGCTCACTGAGTTTGGGGAAGAACGTTACTGAAAGGACCCAGAGGAGCTACACAGTGAACTGGTTGTGTCTTTAACAGCACCCCTGTGCCCAGCCAGCCCTGGGCCACCATCAGGGTGGCAGGGGAATAACCTCATGGAGTCACGCACATGATTTTTGTGGCCTGACCCAAGAAAACAAGCTGCCTTGCCGCTATGGTGAGGAAGCTTCACAGGGCAGGTATGACCTCAAGAGCAATTAGAGACCTGAGACAGAGCCAGAGCCAGGTCTCTCAGTCCCGCTGCCAAAACGGACTGATGGAGCTGGAGGAGCAGCAAGAATATTTCCCCAGGGGAAGAAAAAAGAGTTGTCTTTGGTCCCCCTGAGATGATTGACTTTCTGTCTTCCCCTGGCTGCCTGTGAGTAATTTGAAGGAACATGCGTAGCAATAGTAGCATAGTGTTTACTAAATATAATTGGAAGAAACTGTTGCTACTTACCTCAACTTGCAGTTAAGCGGCGTTCAGGGCATCTAGCCAACCACACTGAAAAAGGCTAGTGGGGAGGAAGAAGTGTGAAATATGAGCCACCGTCACTACTCTTAACACATGGCTTGTTCCTGACTTTTGGGGGTTTGATTTCTCAGCCTACGTGCGGTGCCAGTCGAAGGGAAGAGAGGCCCTGCTTGTTCGTTTTGTGCATAAACTCTTCAGTCTTGTTTTTTGTTGGGGAGCAGCTTCCGACCCATTGAATACAGTTTGCTGAAGGCAAGAGGGTCAAACGCATGCTGGTGAGGAAAGTCATTCATGGAAAAACATCCCCAATACTTTTATACTAGATACAAAATGTAACCTGTGTCTTCGGTTTGGGTTTGCTCTTCTCATTTCGTACTGTTTTTCTACTATAGCACGTGCATTGCCCTCCCAACACAGCAACTCCATGATGACCCATGGGGAGCCACATCAGGGACTAACAAGATTAAGCAGGGGGGGAGATAGGGCTTTTCTGTCCTACAGGTTATCATCCTGAATGAAGGATAGGTCAGTAGTAAACAAAACACTGTCACCCACTGATGGCTTTCTGATGCCCTGTGTAAAATAAGCTGGTGCCCTCGATCTGCAGTCCGAGAGACAGACACGTGTATCACACCACTGATGCTAATTGATGCTAAATGCCACTTCGGAGTGCCGAATGGAGAAGGCACAGAGATTGATGAAGACTAATTCTTAGAGCTTTGATGGAAGGTTGTAGTTTATGAAGATTTCAAGGAAAACGGAAATATATTTGCTGTACTTGGAATAAATCATCTGAATCTTATCTCCCAACGTGCCAAACACAGCATATTCTGTGTCCCGTGTCATCTTCCGGAGTGCTTTCTCAAGGGTCCCGGTGTTTTACAGCTGGGCTGCACGTTCACAAATGTGGAGGGGAGGTTTGTATCGTGGATGTTGATGTGGAAATAGGTGTTCCAATGTGTGAGCCTCCGCTCTTCTTGAAAAGAGGATCCTCAGCACAGGCTGTTACTGGGAAATGACCACTTTAGTTGTAAATGTTCGGATAGAAATATGCGGGGGAATTGAATGTTCTGAGTAGGAGAATAGGCAAGATACATTAAAACCACTGCCAAAACACTGTTTGACTTATCACAAAAATGTGTATAGGCTGAGGAATGCGAGGGTGGGTTTTTTTCACAAGATCCTGAAGGTAAGCATTAACCAAGGAAGGTAGCATAGTAAACGAATTTTGTAAAGCTTTGTTCTTGAGTGCTAGCATGTGAAATCAGGGTGACTGATTTGAGAACAACATCACCATGAACCGCACACTTCTGCGTGATAAAAGAGAGATTGTTATGGTGACCCGTTGGAGCAACTCGGGCAAGCTTAGTAGTGATTTGGGCTGAGTCAGTACAGGAGAAAAATAGCAGAGCAGTGAGGGAGAATTGCAAAGGATGTCTGAAAGCATACTTACAAAGTGTTTTATAGAGACCACACACTACACTGCCGGAGATAAGAGACTTTATCTTGCTGCGTATCGAGAGTGGGAGTAATGTGAAGGGTCAACATGGGAAGAAACCTGTGTTGACAAGCACTGACAGTGCATCACACTGAAAGAAGTGCTTTCAACTAATTAAGCATGTAGGATTGCAAGCGCTCTCTCAAGACACTGATTTCAGTTACCTGCTCTGGGGTGTGTGTACACAAACACGTGTATGCGTACGCATGTGTGCAATGTCGTATCGTCCCTGCTGTAACAATCCATCCTTACCATTAGGTCCAGCAACCTTAAACTAGTTGGGCTTGGGGCTTTTCTTTAGCACTGTTTATGCCTTCACTGTTTTACTGGCTAATTAGCTTTTTGTTTCTCGTGGAGTGTGGTAGCGAACTGAAATGAATATGGACTCATCCTGCAGAATAGTTGACCTAAGGGCAACCTTAAGTTTCCCAGGCAGGATTCACGTGCCATCTGCCTTCTTTACCATTGCCCTGCAGGCAACACCAATGCTGCCTTTTGTATCACTTCCACTCACTTAGCTGGGGCATGATTCACTTCCCAGCTGGGTTGTGGTCTCTGAAGACGTAGAATTGGATTAAATGTTTAATTTTATGCATACACCACTGAGAAAACTTTTGCCTAGTCATATGGCTTCAGCTGCCCTGGGAATAAAGCCCGACCTTATTGGTGTTCTTTTTTTCTTACTAACCTGCTTCCCCTGATGGGCTTCCTGCTGCCTCTGACTGAACAAGGACCGTAGAAACACCATGGCTACACATACATTATTGAACATTTCAGATGTTTATTAATAGATAAGTATGTTGCACTTCCTCCAGTGCTTTCTGTCACCATGCATTAGAAGAGATGTGCATCGGAGGGGGGAACTCTTTGCTGCAGAGCTGGGTGTGATGGGGCGGACGCCTACGCACAATTGCACACATTCGTGGATATGTATAATACATAGACATGTGCACCTAAAATAAAAATGCCATTCACCTCTCATGGATGAGAAGGGCAACCCCATTAGTGAAACCCTCCAACAGAAACCTGCTCTCTGTGACTGCATTTGCTGCTATTTCGTAACTGAGAGCATGAAGCTATTTCTCTCCCAGCCGTGTAAAACATAGACTGGAGAACAGGAATAAAAGGAGAGGAAGAAATCACTGGCTAGAGAAAATTCACAGGAATGAAGGCTTGAACATATGAAATACTGTGTATTTCTGTGAGGTTATTGTCTATCCTGCAGTGACAGCTCTGAAATACCAAGTCCCATTCTGGCTGCCGTAACTTGCTTGACAGAGTTAGGAAAAGCAGTTAAAAATATGTTCAAACACAGCCAGCAGTGATTGAAAGCAGCAAAGCCAAGAACAGGATTAGCATGTGGTACTCTTCACATAAGTGCATATTGCTTAACAGCCTAATCTTCTTACGTGTATAAGAACCACACACTTCCCAGACCTCTTGAATTATGTCTGTTGTTGTGCCAGTTAACTGAATAGCAGGTAAATGCAAAATTCAAGGATCTGCACATGGAAATGACATCCAAATCATATGCTTTCCAGTATTTTAATCTTTCCAGATAACTGAATGCCAAATATGGATGGGGTTTTGTCCACTTACCCATTTTTTCTCCTGAATAGCTGTTATTTCCATGTGTGGCGTAATGGGAGGCAGAAAAATGTCACAGGGATGCGCTAAGAAACCATGGTTGAAAAGTGAGAAGGTTCACTGTATTATAAGAAATAAAACAATACAAAGAGCATAAAAGATCATGGTCTTTCTCAACAGTTTCTGCTGCCGGTGAGGTTTCTGCCTTTTTGCTTGAGTTTGAAGAATTTGCTAAATTGTCCCTCCATGAGCGCAGACCGGAGTAATAATTGTGCTCATGTTGTTGCCCCATGTAGCTAAAGGCTTAACTTGTTTTGTCATATGTCCCCTCCTGTTTGTCCAGCGGGCAGCTGCAGCCCGTGTAGACATAGTGGCCCTGGCTTTGATTTGCACGCGCGATTGCCAGTGGCAGGGCAGATGTGGTGATCCGGGCTTCAGGTCCAGAATGGTGGCCCAAGCCATGTGTCAGGGCCTGTGCCGCTGGAGTTTGTTCCTCACATCCATCTTTCTCAGACTCCAGTTGCACAAGGCACAAAAATCCTCAGAAATTTGGTTTTCTGCCCTGATAATAGCAATAATAAGATACGATGATGTGCCAGAGCCATTACAAACCATGTTTTCTGGTTACTTCCCAGAGAGAAGTAACCAAGGAGCAGACCACCTGAAATGGGGTGTCAGTCACCCACGGCCCTGTGACAGTGGGCACTGCGAGGACTGAAAGGGAAATGTCCACACTGAACAGTCCCCTCACAAACGTCAGCGTGCACCAGGAAAGCAGGAACAAGAGATGTGACCAAGGATGGGGGAGTCCCATCCAGATGCTGAACAAATCCCAAAGACGCACAGGAGCGGCAAGGAGAAGGAGGCAGGGGTTTTGGCATGCAGTTTTCTGGTTCACTGAGAGTTGAGCATCTCTTGCCTTATGTGAGCAGCGTGCTTAGAAAGCTCTGTCAAGGCCTAGGTAGGACCTGCCTGAGCTCTCACATCTCCTGGGGGAGCTGGAGCACACACCAGCCTGCAGGGGAAGAGGAGGAGAGGGAGGCACAGGCAGGATCTTCAGCAGCCCCCACAGTGCCAATGTGCCGGAGCGCCTGTCCTGTTCCCATTATCTGATGTGTGTGTGTGTGTGTCCCCAGCCCCATCCTGGCAAAAGAGCTTCAGAAGATAAAGCTATCACTGTCGGGTGTTGCTCTGACACTGACATGGACAGAAATTATCGCTTCCCTTTGGTGGGGAGAGAGCATGGCATCCTTCCCCCTGCCAGGGTGAACCGGTTTCCCAAGGGCATCAGGGTTTGTCTGAGTTTCTGGCTCCAGTCACTTGAAAATTTTTATCTAGAGGTGTGAAGGAAGTTGTGTGCATGCCTGTGCTTGCAGGCACAGTCGCTGAAGTTATGGTGAGGTTACCGTTGTTCAGCAGGGTGACAAATGCTGAAGAGCCAGTAGCAAGATCCTTTGCAAGGAGCAGCAGCCCTGCCAACACACTCCCTTTGCATGGGAGTTTTCCAATCCTTAATAAAGATGAGATGGGAAGCTAGCTGATCCAAATAGCTATTTGCGGTTCCAGCTGGTGGGGTTTTCCATTGGCAAACAGGTCAAGACTGGGAGAAATGTCTGGGTGCATGCACGGCTGGGAGTAAGCACAGCTGTAGAAAGCAGAGCGATTGTCGCTCCTCCAAGGAGCTCCAGGCTCCTGTGTCCCTCTGGGTGAGCCCAGGCACCCAACATGCCGTCACTGTGAAGCAGCAGCCGCAGGGGAGCTGCTTTGAAAGTACTGAGCTTGCTGATGCATTGCACAAAATGTGGGACATGAACAGCGGAGAAGCAACCGTAGATTTTTACCAGCCTTGTAGGCTTAAACCCCCTGGGTGTCAGAGTGGAGACATGAGTACTTGGGGGAAGCATACATTCGAGACATTCAGGGCTATAAATAAAATTCACATCAGACTCAGCACTTGCCTCAATGAAACATTTATGCACTAAAATGCATGATGAAGTTGGATGTGTTGCCAGACCGCCTAGTCTTTGAGATAATCTGGTCTTCCTCAGAATTCACTTTCTTGCGATGTTTTGCCCATCAGCGTAGCAGACGGTAACTCACTGCTGACCCGGGCAGTAGGTGTGGAAGAGTTTGGTCAGATTGAACTCTGCTGCTGCTGCTGACATAGGCCTGTTTATACAAAGCTGAGCGAACCTACAGCTTTCTTATGACATTGAATCACACAAGAAACGTCACCATTTTTACCTGAAAAGGCTAGAAAAAATGGCATTTGCTAAAATGACAGGTCAACCACCTTAATGCTGGAGAAGAGCTTCCCAAGCAGAGCCTGGCATGGTGCTGCTGGCCACGGCAGACTTCCAGAGCATCCTGCATCCCTGTGGCACGGGGCGGGGGGGGGTGTGTGTGTGTGTGTGTAGGGAGGGTGGAACCATAGTGTTTCTCTGGGTGTGCAGCCCACAGCTCCTCTGCCTCCTGCAAAGGGCTTGGGTCATTAGAGCCTCTCATAAGAGTAACTGGGCTCTGGAATAGGCTTAGTCGCTAGTCTGAGCCTTTTCAATTGTGGGGTTTGTCTTTTGGAATCCAGATACTTTAATATGGGTTCAGCAGCTGCCAGTTCGACTTTGCTTGTGGAGGAGTTCACGGCGTGACAGCTCTGGGCTCTGTCCCTTAGCGTGTAGGCACCTTCCTCGCTCGCCGCTCACATCCCCTCCAGGCTGCACACTTTTTCACGCCTTACACCAAATCGTGTTTTCTCTTTGAACCAGGGAATGTAAGAAATTATCTTCCCCCCCCCCACCCCGAGACATAATGGCAAATATAATACAGAAAAAAATCACAGAAAGTTGAGAAACAGAAGGAGCTGGGGAGGGGGGAGGCAAGTGTCTAGAGAAGCAGACGGAGTTGGGGGGAGGGGGGAGGAAACCCCTGGATCTATCAAATAAATAGAGCAGAAATCTTTCTTGCTTGGCCTTTGTGGTGTTATTATTAGAACAACCACGCCTGAGTGCACTAAAGCCACACAACCTTCAAGAATCCACATCCAGCTCTGCTACGGCAGGATCCTTTTTCTGCTTTGATAAAGAAGGGATGGAGAGTGAATGAGAGGATGAGAAGATGAGAAGGGTCTATAAATGATAAATATGATAACTCAGATAAAACAGCTATTTGGAAACCTTCAAAAATCTTCTCATGAGAACAGCCATTAGTGTATGTCTGTCTGACTTTGGTTGTCAGGAAACCAGCCAATGTTAATGGATCCACAGAATGTAATGGAGAATCCATTTAAATGGTCTCTTGTCGTTTTGTCATCCCACAAGACAAAAAAGCAATTACTTTTACTTGGGAATGAAATGAACATGATAGTTTATATGATTCACTTCTATATTCTAAATTGATAAAAACGCACACTAAAAATATATTAACAATCTATATCTGATGCCTGAAATGCAGCATTTCCTATATCTGCACAGGCTTTTTTTCTCATTCACTGTAGCGTCCAGCTGTTAATAATTTAAGGACTGTAGCTTTACAGTTTCTGTATTGCTTTATTTATCACGCGTATTATGATGATGCTGAGGAGCTACAGCCGTGCGCAGGCTCGGCATTGTAAAACCAGCCTGCAGTGTAAAACACCGACTGAAAGGAAGGGCTGGCTCAAAGAGATACCTTATCCCCATTTTACAGAACCAAGGCATAGGGAGTCTTAATATTTAACCCAGGCTCTTAGCAGAAGCATACGGTGAAGCTCTGACGGAACAGGTCTTCTACTTGTCAGTCCAGGGGTCTTTGACTGATAAATTACTCTTCGGGTGGCTTTTTTGGGGTTGGCTTTTTTCTTTTAGCGGAGGTGAGAGATCCAACCCCGTGCAGGAAATTAGATGTTCGGTCATTGTGAAAGCTCACGGTCCGCTCCTGCGGTTGCATCCTCTGGCTTCAGCTCCCAGGAATGGTGCCCAGCTCCCAGGCGCCCGTGCCCAAAGAGCGGGGGCCAGGCGAGATGCCATTGCAGGAGCACAGGCAGAGTACGAAGGACATGGAAGGACACGTGCAAAGGACAACGTGCAAGGAATGCAGTGGAAGCAGGTCCCTCTTTTGGCAGGCAACCACATCTGTTAATTCCCTTCAGAAACAGTGCAGGCTCACTCATTTACCAGGGAGCTTCTTCCCTCTCTTTCTTCTTTCCGGGAGGTTTTTCCAGAGTTTCGCTGCTCGGAGGTTGGGATGCTGTTCTTTAAACATCCAGCCTAATTGCATTCATGGTGGGTTTATACTTATTTGTCCTTGGGCCAGCATTGTCCTCTGCCCTACCCAGTGCTTCTCCCTCCCTCTGAGCTTCTCCCCCGCTGCAGGCTGAGAACATTCATCCCCTCGTGGCTTTTCTGCCAGCTCTTTCAGTTTCTATTCTGGACTGCCTAGAAAATCCACTCCGGCTTTTGAGTATTTTCAAGGACTGTTCAGTTCAGTGTGTACTGTGCAATATTTCTGCTTTCTTGGTGTCAGTGGGGCATATTCCCTGACACGGTGAGTCAGAGTTCCTGCAGGGAAAGGCGAGAAGATACGGATGTGCGCTGGCTGGGGCCGCAGCACAGAGTACTGTAAGCTTCTTAGTGCCCTATCATTTGAAGATAAGCATTGTATTTGTGCTTTATTTTCCTTCTGGTACAGCACTATGCACAGCTCTGCCAGGTTTGCTAGCTAAGGGCGAGTTGTCGGATGGTGAAGGGGTCATGCTATTTTATCTGCGAACAGCAATGTGTGTCTACATCAGGAAGCGCGTAGCAGAATTATATTAGCTTGGTTTCATTTCTAAGTCTCATGCAAAGTGCATTAACCCAACTCCTACTCTTCTTATTTGTAAAACACTGCTGCCAAAGCCAGAAGAGCTTTCTACAAGTTAATTTTTGCAGCGAAATCTATTCTAGTCTAATGAAAAGTCTGAACATTTCGTAAGTAGGTAAAACTTTACACTCACTTACTGAGCTCTGTCACAGACAACTACTAGAGCTGCTGTCTAGACAGGTTTTTTCTGGGAGTAGGAAGGAACTGCTTGTGCCTGCCGTTTCATTAGCCTCCAGGGTACAATTTGTGATCGTGAATATCACATATCCTCAGCAATATAAAGAATGGGTGGGGTATTATTACTATCACTTATAAATTTTTGTCCCGATAGGAGCTTCCCAAGGAGGCGGTGCGGCTCAGAACAGGATAGGGGCAAGTTGCTTTGTGTCTCAGTACCTTGTCTGTAAAATAGACATAGTGCTTCCTTACCCTCAAGGGGTAAAAGAAATATAAAAATCAGCTCCCGCTAGCGAGATATTCACCTACTGCAGTGGTGCCAGACAGACAAGCCATCAAAAGCTCTGCGTGTGATTTGGCAACATTATGTTATTGCAGTGTTGACAATTTAACTAGTAAATCCTCATGACGAACAAACACCTACAGGTTGTCATCATTCGTCTTACAGACCCTCCCACTATCAATCATTTTTAATCACTCTGGTGCCGTTCCTTGCACTGACACCGTGGCCACTTGCGTGGAGCAGCACTGCAAACGTGCTCTAAACAGAGTGAAAGCCCACCTGCAAAAATCCAATGAGAAGCAAAGCAAGGCTGCCTACTGGACACAGAGCTCAGGGTCCCTTCAGTGCTGCTGAAGCTCTGAGAACCTGAACCTCAGCAGGTCTATCACCATATTATACTACCACTTCCACCATGACACCCATGAAGTCTTTGTGAACCGGGATTTTTCTTGTCAAGGAAACTGATAGTCTGTCAGCATCCCGCGCGTGGCAGCGTGGTTCCTGGGTTTCTCCCCTTGTGTCTGCTCCCTCCTTCTTCCTCGCCTGCTGTACTTTCCTGGTTTCTTTCTCTATACAAAACACTGGTATGCCTTCAGCCTGAGTGAATGTTGTTTTGCATTAAAGAAAGCAACAAAACCAGAAAGAGCAAAGCATCTCCACCAGGGAGCAGCTCTCTGACATGTTGCACTGACCCCCCTCAAAAAAGGGGAATTTCTCCTGCAGGTGGGAGAGTGCAAAAGTGTGGAAAGTAGATGGGAGCCCCAAAACATGCCAATTCCTTGGCTGGAGACAACATACTGCCATGGACATCCTGACAACAACCCCTTTCTCTGGCTTGGCCTCCCCCTCTGTGGTGTCCCACAACAGCGGTGTGTCCCTTCTCCCTCTCTTTTGGGAGTGGCGAGGGCCCTGCTGGGCAAGGGCTGGGGGCTACCCTTGCCTGGAGTGGTAAAAGCAATGTAAGGGGGGGGGGCCCTTGGCCGCAAAATACTCATCATCTCAGTGGGCAAGATGGAGGGTGGAGAAGGGGGCTGGCACACAGGCTGGGTCGCCAACACAGAGTTACAAATCCCTGGATTTGTTCTTTGTGCAAGAGGGCTCTGGCTGTCGGTGTTGTGCAGGGCCGTGTTGAGGTTGAAGCCACCTCTGCGCCGCTCATGGCAGCTCTGCCAGGCTCTCCTGCCAGAGAGGGGAGATGGGAGGGGGAACAGGGCCAGGGGGTACTGCCCTGCTCGAGAGAGATGAGGGCAAAGGAGAGGAGCACGTGGACAGTGGGGGGACCAACCAGAGGCACGCTGGCTGTTTGGCTTCTCACTAGGAAAGGAACCCCAGGAGGCACCTGCACCACCCTTCCTCCTGTGCGTGAGGGAACCTGCCTGCATCGTCTGTGTTGTCCTGTAAGCAAAACAGCTGAGGCGGCTCCTTGGAGTTACAAGAGGAGATGACTGTTTCTATTGATGCTTGTAGAAGAACATGCAAGGCCAATGCTAGAGCTGAGGACGTGCCATGTGCTCTGCTGCATTATGTGGGCTGCTGAGCACAGGTGGGACAAGCCCAGTCCACACAGCCAGCCAGGACAGAGCGCTGGTGTCCCCCATGGCCCTCCTGTCTTGCCTGGGCCCTTAGAAAGCTAGTTGTTGTGTACACAGGCTGGGCATATCTCCCCTGGCTCCCAGCACTCAAACCTTTAATGGACTTGGTTCATGTAACTTTCAGAAGCAGACTTCTGGGATTTTTCTGTAGAGGAACTGAAGTTTTCCTGTCCCTCAGAAGTCCCTGTCTATTCAGGGGACCTCTTTTGATAGGTGACACTTAAAGTTGCTCAGCAGGGCAGGCAGTTAATCTTGGCCGTTAGGCACTGGAAGGCAACAAGCTAGCAACCTGCGTCAGAAATTAGTCGTGTGTAACGTGGTGTAGTGAAAGAGCATATTGGCAGGAGGATGGGTGAATGGGAGACCCATTCCTCTCTCTGCTCTTGCTCAAAATGTCACTGTGGGACGGTTGCGTAACTTCTTTGCGTTTTCATTTTGCTATCTATAAAAGGGTTACCCCTTAAGTCCATATATTTAACACCGATATAGTACCCTTGCACCTATTGCTTCTATAGAGCCATCTGCAATCTGGCCAAAGGGCATTATCTAAATGTTAAGTGGTATAACGTGGTATGGAAACGTGGAGAAGATAATGGTCACTGTTATTTGGTGGGAGGAGAGGTGCTGTAACATCCCCAGTGCTCCTTCTTGGCACTGCTGTTCCAAGCGGGAGCCCTTGCTTTTCAGCTAGGTCGATGTAAGAGAGGCTAGGAGTCTTACCTTCCACTCTGTTTTTATCCTACAGCTGTCTCCAACCTGGATGCAGAGAGCAAACTGAGTGTCTATTACCGAGCACCTTGGCATCAGCAAAGAAACATCTTCCTCCCCTCCACCAGACCGCCTTGTGTGGAGGAGCTGCACCACCACGCCAAGCAGCACCTGCGAGCCTTGCGCAGAGGTAGGTGCCCACGAACACCCCGGCTCCACCTCCATCTCCACGCACATGACATCTCACCACGGTCCCCTCCAGGCAGCGGTGGGGTGCTCAGGCACAGGCACAGGACTGTGGGCACTGATCTCCACTGGGATTTAGGTACTCAGGTGAAGAAATAAAGCTGAAGATGTAATTCTAGCAGTAGAAAAGACTTATGCCCTCCTCAGCTTGTTTATGAATACTAGAGTAGAGCTGAAAAAGGACTTTTTACTCTTCCTTTTTACATTCTTTCTTTATATGTTTTTCTATCAAAGTGGCTATGTCTGAATTGTGTGAGCAAATCCGTGCACTGACGCCAAAAGGATGGAGGCACTGAGTGTTTCAGCAAGGCCATCTTGTCCCCCTCCACTAAACAGATGTTAAACAAGGCCTCAGCTCCAGGACAGATAAGATTTAACTTCCCAAGGGCTGAAACTGGAGCCCAGAGGTATTACAGAGTCTCCACGGAAACTGAACTGTCAAGCATGATACCGGAGGAGACCTGCAACCTTCAAATGTGGCAGCTGAAAGCCAGGTGATATCCTGGACAGCTTGGAAGGGTTGGGCAGGTGTCCCCTCCCCAGGCCAGGGAACACCTCCTGACGTCACCTAACAAACAAGAGACTTGTAGCCTCAAAACCGGATGACAAGACACAGGGAAGGAGCAGGAGCAATCACGGTCATAACCAGGCTCCTGGATCCCTGCCATAAAGGGAACTTACTAGGTGCAAACATCTGGATGGTCCTACAGGGAAGGCAAAAGATGGGGGAAGGTCCATTTTCACTGGGAAACTAACCAAGGGAAAATTCTTACCAGGAAGCAAGTAGAAGTAGGCAAACAAGCCTGTCTTTCTTCTGTGCCATAGCGAAGGAGAAGATCCATGCAGGTCACCCTTAAAATGTTCAGCAGCAGCCTCCTGTGTTGGAAGTGTTTTGCACCAACAGCTATCATTGCCTCGCTCATTTCTTATTGTTACCAGGTTATAACAATCGATTACTCGGATCTGCGGAGCATCTGTTAGCTGGATAAAACGTTCCAATTAATTACTGCATTAGACCCTCTCTGCAGATTTTAGCTCAGGAACACACTGTGGGTGCAGTATATCTTCATAGCACTGCAAAGAGGGATACAGCCAAATTGCAATCAGAGCAGTGCTGGAGTAGAGCAGAAGTTGGCTTCTCTGTTCTCGGCAGCTCTGCTTTGCAATTGTCCCAGGACCAGGCTGATCTCTGCCTGCCATCTTGTGGGCAGGAGAAATCCTGACAGCAGCGTGGGAAGGCAGCTGTCAGAAAATGCCTCATCATTTTAAAGTTACAAATCTCAGTTTTGGCAACTTCCCATCCTCTGCATTTAACGGCAGCTGTGCAGGTTCAGCCAGCAGCTTGCCATGTGCTGCTTTATTTTATTTTGCAAATAACTGCATATATTGGAGTGAAATTATAATCGGAAATTTACTCTAAGCATGTTTATTGCATCTGACCTATTTCTCCTATCAGAATTCCGTTATCTCTTTATCTATTTAACCAGGAGTAATTAAAACTAAAAGATACATCAAAAAACAGCTATGCTAGCAGCAAACATTGTTGGCTGGACTGTAGCTATGTGCATGGTGAATCCATCATCCCCTTCCAGCAGGACTCTGTGCAAACAGTAGTTATCTGACTGTCACCTAAAATCAGAGATGGGAAGTCCATCAGAGTTCTCCCATTCACTTGGAAGTTTTCAGAGACTTGGGACCGATGCTGGAAGATGACTGAATATTGTGAGCCCATGAGGAAGGAAGACTCCTCTGGGCCTGGGGTGGGGAGATCTTCACTTTTCCAGGCTCATCTCCTCCATGCCGGGAAACAGAGCTGCCGCTGCAACAACCTTCATGATGTCAAGCCAATGCTCAGGATACGGTGCTGCCGTGCAGCCAGGGAAGGAAATCCTACCTGGCCCTGTGTTTCTTTCTTTCCCCTCAGAGGGGTATATTTTATATGGGTAGAGTACAGGCGTTACTGCATCTCAACATTTCAAGGCAACAGGAGCTGCAGGTTCCCATTGGGAATCAGACTTCAGGTCACAAGCGCCTAGAAGGTAGCTCATTTGTCACTTGGGATAAATAGTATAAATCCCATCTGGGGAGAATTCAGCTTCAGTGCACACGCTGAGGTGTGTTGTATGAGCATTGCTCTTCCAGGGGCTTGGATGTCCAGTAAGTGCTTCTCCCCTTCAGTTGCAACAGGGATCATAGGTACCGGTCAGTGGGGAAGAGGAGGACCTTCATGTCTGGAGTCCACATCCTGTGCGTGTCTCTGTTGTGCTGTTAACAGAGATGTTTATATGTTTTTAACAGTATAAAAGACTCATGTCTTCTTTCTCCTCCAAAACAGAACATCGAAGCCGAGGTGATAACAGAGAGCAAAAAGTCCAAGGCCCCATCGCTGTGGTGGCTCCCCCCTTTCCTCCCTTCCCTGCAATCTGCAGTCAAAAGAGGCAAGCGATAAAGGACCGGCATTTGCTACCAGTAAGTCTTTCACTACAGCTATCACGCACGAACACAATATTAGCATTGTGGGACCGAAGTGTGACAGTGCTTCACAAGTGCCCCCCTACCCCGCCCCCCCTCCCCAAGCCTGCGCAGGTACAATACAGCTGACCTTAAGGACTGATCAGTAGCACAGCTCGGGTTGCAGCTTCCATCAGCCAGCCCCAAGGTGGACATTTCCATTTAGAAACCTCTTATTTTTCACCCCTGGCAAGCACACATACGTACTCGTTTGCACACTCCTCCACAGCCTTTCACATTCTCCACTCCTGCTTTAGGCAGCACTTCCAAGACCCTCCTGTATTTTCAGTAAGTGCTGTAATTTCAGCCCTGGCATTAGCATTGCCAGGAGCCAAGAACTCAAGGGCTTTGAGTGCTGGATGGAGGCTCACGTGGGTGCAGATAGGCTCAGCAGCACTTCTCCAGCTACAAGGAACTACAGTTTCCACGTATGTATGGGCAGTGGTCCAGTTCTGCTGTGTCCACCTCCATGCAGTTTTTTTCAGATGCTGCATTTCTCCCACGTGTCCTTGCAGCCAGCCAAGTGGGCACTCCAGCTGAAGATCTGGTCCTGTATGTCTGTGCTGACTTGCCCCTTCTGCACTGATTTGAAATCAAATTGTTGTTGACAATATAGTATTTATCATTGTTAAAGGAAATGCTCCAGATACAGAACTTTGTCTCCGATTGTGTCCCTAATTCCCACGAGTTTCAGCAGGACTTTGGTATCTCTGTTGCTCTGGGTGTTTGAACCATGAAAGTTCCAATAGTAACTAAATTCTGCCCTGCGCTAAGAGCCATTGCATTCTTCAAACCAGTTTAAACTCCACAGATCAGACCTGGCTTTGATTTGTAAGTGATGCATATGCCTAATGCCAGACCTCAATGCAGGGATAGATCTGTCCTGCATCTGCAGGTACAGGGACATTGGCATCTACAGAGATCCTACACCTGTGAGCACATTATAAGCGTGTAGCCACTGAATTGTCACCTACATAGCTTAAAAATCCAGCTATATTCATCTTAATCTATTATGTTACCGTACAGAAATACTGTAATGGTAAAGGAGTCATAGTGTTAAACCTGTTCAGGTCACCTGTCCAGGGACCAAAACTTCATCTAGCCAGTCCATAGAGAGAATTTTGTTTCTCATTTGAAAGCATAAAATGCATGACAAGGTTTCGATTAGTTTGGTTATTCTGGTTTTTTGGCTGCTTATCCGGATAATTTCGAGGAAAGCATCACCGTCACTGCAGGCTTTCAACTGGTTAAATTTGCAGGCCTTCTGATTCAACTGAAAGAAGAGATCCTGATTTTAAGGGAGAGCACAGAAAAGAGTTAGAAGACAGAAAGGAGAAGCGGGCTTACCTCTTACTTCTTTGTAAGTCGCCATCAAAGCTAGTGCTGTTGTAGGGTCACTGAAAGGTAGAGGAGAGGTCACCCTCTCCATTATAGATCAGAACTAGTCACAGATAGTAGTTTGGATTGTATCCTGAACATGAAGCTCTCTTAGTTAGTATCAGATGGGGACCACGGCATGTCTTTTGAAATTGCATACTCAGGCAAAAGGCCTGAATCTTTGCTGTGTTTGGAAAACAACCAGTGCGTTTTAGACATTACTTCCATCTGCAGAACACAAAACAGTGAGCAACCCTCTGAGCACTGTATTAGTTGGCAGGATTGAGTCGTGCTGAATGCAGATGTCTTGGCTTTATCAGCAAGTCCACCTTTTTCTTTTCAAGAGGGAAAATACTAAGCTTTGTGCCCACCCATATTGGGCCTTTCTTTGGAAGCCGACCAGGTTCAGTATTCCCCTGAGGAGGAGCAAACAAGAGCTGCTTGGAGGTTGTCGTCCTATCGATTTCAAGGCATCTGGCAACGTTCTGCTTTGGTAATTGCAAATACGCCAAGGCCGAGGACTTCAAAGTGCCTTGACCCATTTCTGAGAGAACTCCTTGTTCTTGGGGCAACTGCAAAAAGAGAGGACGAGGCAAGATGAAGCTGCAGATGAATGCTCTGTCTGGCAGAAGGTTAATCAGAGATTTTTACAAGACAGTACAACAATGAATAACTAATTGATATTGTGTCAGCCTCCACGACTTAATGATATCATTACAAGAGAAAGTTGAGAGTGCTGTTATTGGCTCGTTTGCCCTCTTTGGCATAAGCTTTTTGACATCTGCAAATGCATATCTGCGTGAGGGGCTGTCAGTAATGTTTGATATCTGATTCCAGGTGATTGCAGCATCTATTTGTCAATGACCTAAAGATATTAAATCCTGCAATAATTTTAACACAAGGCATAGCAGTCTGTTCTGTATTCCACCTTTCTGATGCACTGGAAAGGTGCTGGTGAAAGCAATACTAAACAATGATAAAAGCTCCTTTCTGTGTTTCTCATGAAATAGGAAAGGGATTGTTTCTTATAAATTAGGTAAGGGATCAATGAGAAGCTGGAAAATTTTTTAAAGTTACAGGATCTGACTTTTCCAAACTGACCATCGAAGTTAAACACGTGCATTAAGGCACTGAAATAAGTGGCTTGATTTTGACAAATGTTCAAATTACCACTGTGAGACCTGTGAGAACTCTCCCTACTGAAAGCTACTGCAAAACAGGTCACCTCTGTCTGAGACCAGCCAAAGATCCTGCATTTGTCCATTTTGGCTGCTGTTTTTATTGCTACCAATTGGGTGGCTATGAGTGTTTCCAAAGATCTTGCATACTGTACAGTAAAGCTGGAGAAAATCAGCCACAACAGATGAAGATTCACTTTTAAGCATGACTATTTTTACAGGGAGGGAGATGCCAAAGTCCCATAAATTCCAAGAAAGACCAAATGAATTCAAGTCCAAAGCAGCTAATGCCAGTGTCAATGCGTCTGGAGGGCCATTTTGGACTGTTCCATCACAAGATCATTTTTTCATGGAGAAGAAGTAGAGAACTAGAAATGACTGTGTATCATAGGATCTTATGTGTCCCAGGCAAGACAAGTTTGGAGTTAGCTTTATAGTCTACTCTTGTTACAGGAACTGCCCTGATTTATCCGATGAAAGGTTCACTTAGCCCAGAGGCCAGAAGGGGATCCTTCAGGAAAGAGTATAAGAACAGGGTATGATTTATGCCAGTTATTACCCCAAGATTTATCCTTCCAGTTTCATACAGAAATTGGTTACAGAGCTCCTGAGCCAGAGAACAAATACAGAATAATAGCCACCAAGGAACCTGTTTGTGTTGATTTTGAGACTTGTTTAAGCCATTTTTTTAGCAAATTTACACCTTTGGCTTCAACAGCATCCTGTGACAATGACTTTAACAATCTGCATGAAAATGTATCTTTTGTGTGTTTCATACCTGATGCCTCATAATTTCATCGCATCCCTTCCAGGTGAGAAACAGTGAGCGCTGCTTCCTCATTCCCTTTCTCCATGCCCCTCCTGGTTTTGCAGACACGGTTTTACTTTCCTATCCATCCCAGTCATTCATTTTTAAAGCTGAAAATCTCTGGCTTTCTCTTTCTACACAGAACTATACAACCAAACATATTTATAAGTATCATTCATTTAGGTATTTTTGCCAATGAAGAAAAAATTAAAAAAAAAAAAAAAATCCAAAAATAATCTGAGGAGAGTACAAGGAAGGTATGGACTTGGGAAAATGAGGGAAATATTCTTTACACATGTTCCCATGACAACCCTGCCTGTAGCACTGCTGAGGCCAGTCACTGAGTGTGAAGATGCTGTGTCATTCCAACCGCATTTCAGCATTCTCTTTCATTTTCTCTGCATTTTTTCCGTCTCTGATTTTCCCACGTCCGTCCAGCCAGGATCTGAAATGTCACTGCTCAAATTCGGGATGTCACGGGGCGATACTTTCTCAAACCCCTCCTGGCACGGCTGTTACAATAAAACAAGGGAGGTGGAGCAAGGAACTAATAATATTTGGAAATTCACACAATTGCACAAAGTTCAGTGTCTGTTCATAATTATACTCTGAGCAGAAATCTAAGGGACAAGAAGCAGGGACAAATCCAAGGGACAGGATGTTGTTTTCCAGCCAGGCTTTGCCTCTCCCTGAGACCTCAGCTAGAGTGAATGTGAAGAGAAAATAACGCATCAGGTAACTTATTCCATCTCCCTGACATTTCAAAAATATTCCCTATGGCCTGCCTTAGCGTGCTTTGTATGGCAAAGGGAAACACAGCTGACTGTAACTTTCAGACAGTTGTATGCTGAAGCCATACAAAGCCTCAGTAAAAAAAAACTGAGTTAAGCGCCAGGCACGAGTTGGGCTATGCGCTTTCTGTGTGCAAACCCTGCCTGCAGCTGTTAGAAATAAAACCTACGTGGCATTATTCATCAGAATGAACTTGTATAGCACTATTTGTGCAATGAGCCTAATGCCTACTACCCTGTACCGTGGGATTACTATTTTGTACCTTCGTCTGCTGGAATGCCATGTGTGGTATGACTTCTGTCAGGAAACACGTCTTATTTTTGTCTTTATCGTGTCAAAACATTGGAGCAGTGCATTAATCGTTAAAGGATTGCCAGTACTTTAACAGATCACATTTGTGATGCTCCAAAAGAAAAGAAAACACCCACAAGCAGATAAAACAAAAACTTGAGGAGAATGAAACATACGGAAATATAAACGTTGGGAGCAGGCAGGTGAGCAGGGCTGTGTTTTGCAGCAGAAAGAGCACGGCCAGAAGTACTCCTGTTGTTTTCTCTTCAGCATCAGTTGACTGTGTAAGAAAGCTGCTATACAGATACAAATTTTAATTTCTAATTAAGTAGTCAACTGTGCTCTGAAAACACTGGAAAGCTGCTAACCTTTTATTAGTATTTCTTCTCCTTTTACCAGACCTTTGATTTTTCCAACATGTAAATCAATACCATTTTCCTTAGCTCCTGCGAGTTAATGAAGCAGCAGGAAATGGGAACAGGGAGGTTTCACCCAGGGCCACAGAAAGGATTCAATACTTGACTCACATGAATGTGGGTTTAAATGCTAGTTCACACTTATTCTACGTTACCTTTCCAGTATGTGAATGATTGCTTTCAAACGTGAAGTCAGGATGTATTGTTAATAACTACATGTTATTCTGTGCTCACATAGGGTGAAAGCAGCCTGCTTATGTATTTTCTGTTCGCTGCTGGAAATGGATCATATCTGAAGCTTGCGGATGCTGAAGCTACATGCTGATGCTCTGCGTGGGTTGATATCACCCCTTTTATTCATAAGGTCATCCTGGGAAGGAAATTTCACCCAGCTGGTGCTATAGAAGCCTGAAGTCAGAAATGATATCGATCCCTCATGCTTTTTGTCAGATGCAATTCCTTCTTTATTCTTGGGTTTGTGTTTCTCCCCTCACCATTGCACTGCGTTCAATATGCCCTGTGCACTAACTTTGAAATCCCAGTAACTCCAGTAATGCTATCACTATAGGTAAGGCAGGCTAGATACATGATTTAATGCAAATTAAACAAGTGCTTCTTGCACTAGTCTTACATCATGAAGATAGTGAAGAACAGTGGTATCTCAAAGCATTGAGGGCTGGAAAACAGAAGAGGGACTTAAGTGCCATTTTTGTCCTGTTGTTGGCCCACTCCTTTCCTCCTCCGATCCCAGCTCTGGGACAAGAAATGATCCATAAATTGCCAGGATGGCAAGGTTGTCGACTGCTAAATTGCTGCTTTGTCACTGCACTGATGGTATTGAAGACTTTCATTCGCTGAGAGGGTGAATCATGCGTCCTGACTTAGGTACCTGCCAGTAACACTAGGCTCTTCCTAAAATCGGCGGGGAGAGTGTTCAGGGGTGCTTCATCTCAGCCTGAGTTAGGTGCTGAAGGAAGATGAGGTGAATTGCCCCACGGCAATGCCTCTTTCTCTTTCTCTGCAGGGTAAGCCTTGTTGACTCGTTCAGACTTGGACCTCTGACTTTTTTTGTGATAGTGCTCAGAAACCAGAGACTTTCCCATCGAAGAGACACGGAGCACTGAGAAATCAGATACGTGCATATGCAACCCAGATTTTTACTGCAAAGCAGTTTCACAAGCTCAATGGCACCTCTGCAACTGAAGTTGATGGGATAGCTCAGAAAATAAAGATGCTCGCATTTGTCAGTGACTGCAGAATAAATCCCTATTCAAGCAATTACGTGCTGGTTTGGTTTCAAAGCAATCGTAGCCCATTAAAGAAAAATGCCTATTTAAAGTATTCTGGCTTTGTATTTAACAGATTGATTATCACTGTTGCTGTTTGCCAAGCACACCCACACAAAGGAAATTCACTTTGAAAACTGCCTAACTGCAGATTTGCCAATCAGACCAGAACAGCCTTGGGTATATAATAATAATTTCTTGCTTAATTACGCGTTTACTCAGGACATTTAGACATATTCTGGTCTTCTGAGTGAATGAGTACATTTGAAGAGCAGCAGCTTGCTCTCTACCCCAGCATGGAGGTGTCGAAATGATGAGGCTGCTGCTATATCCCAGCATGACCCAGCTGCCCGGTGGTGGGGACCATGCGGGAGGAGGGAGTAGGTGACCTTGGGACCCCTTGGCAAGGTAGAGGTGGCACCAGCTTTCTCAGGAGCACCCCTGTGACAGCAAGAGCTGAAATTTTGCTGGTCACCTCCATTTTTGTCCTACCTCTTCATGGTAGGAACCTACCTAGGAAGTTCGTCCTGCAATCTTAAAGAGGGATCTGAGACTTCGGCACATCAAATGATGGCTGTGGGTACATGTAATGAGACGGGTATTTTCTCTGAGGCATCAGGCAGAGTGGCACGCGGGGGAAGCAGGAAAGCCCTGCACCAACAGGACAGACAGATGGGTAGCCAGGCCTTGCTTGAGGCCAAAGTCGAGGTCCCACTGTTTTTCCTGAGTAGGTTTGCCCCTGAGTGGCTTGTGCATGTTGCTGTGCTCAGGGCTCAGGGTTGGAGGTCCCACCCATCCTCTTCTCCTTGTGCACTGACTAGGACCATCATAGGCCTTTATAGGACATTGCAAAGAGTTTCATATCCTGAACTCTTGTCACCTCGTCAGCATTTGTCTCCCCCTGTCTCAACCCTCCCCAGAGATCCTTCAACACCTTCCATGGGGAAGGTGAATTTCAGTTCAGATCCTGATGCCGTTAACTGCAGTCAGCCTGCTCAGAGCAGGTGACTGGAAACTCAGCTGGGGGACCAAGGGTGAACTCGTCCTTGGGTACCTGAAGAGTTGACTGAACTGGTTCGTGTATTTAGTATCTCCACAGCCTTTGTTGCATGAACAGAGGTGTCTCTCCTGTGATAAAGACTTTTCCCAGCTTGGGACAACTGGTTTCTCGCTGACCTGGGCAGAAACTAACCTGCTGCAAACATTAACCGGGAACAGTCCTCTTTTGATCCCTCCTCTCTGCTCTTCGGTAAGGCTTATTGGCAGCTCATTTGGAGGCTTCCCATGGTTTTAGTCCTGCACATGGGACCAGGGCAAAGCCTGTCTAGGAAGAGAGTAGGACGAGACAGAGAATTAGGCCTTTTGAGACTCACCACAGCTTTTTTTTTGAGAGGAGACCATATAATGCAAATTCTTTCAAACTGAGAATTCGTCAAACTGTGGTTCGTCCACCACAGCGGCGTTGAAAGTGATTGGGAGGAAAAACGTTCATAGGATTATTTGGCAGGTCTGCTGACTAATGCAGGGGAGGTAATAACCCCCACCGAGAAACGTGTGCTAGAGCTTTCCAGTGTGATCAACAGGCCTCTTTTCTTTATCTCCTGTTTTGTTTTATTTTCTGTTTCCAAAGAAGTCATCCTTCACTCCTTGGTTTTGAAAACAGGACATTGCAACAAACCAAGCAGTTTCTGTCAGAAGAGGACTTCGGAGGTGCAGGGATGCAGCGAGACCCAGGACACTTTGGGCATTGCTGTTTGTCCTTTCAAGCCTTAGAAAAAGTGACAAAAAGCCAATTAGCCATTGTCACCCTGACACAATGATCGCAACCTTAGAGATGTAATGATAACATCAGAAAACCTTAGCAATCAATGTATTTGATGAATCACCCTCAGGACCAGCATTATTTATATCCATTGTTTAAGCACCTCATGCGAAAAAAATTTCCTTATATTATGAAATAGATCGTTTATAATGTAATTGGATACGTACTTTGCGCTGCTTCAGCTCCAGGCTGTACACAGTTTGAGTTACCAAATCAATACAAGACATTCTTGGGACAATTTAAGCATGTCTGTACAAGGAGGTTGAACCAATTTCACTGCAGTTTTGTCTAATCTGAGTAAGCAAAATCAGCACAGACTTCACAGGGATCCAAACTACTCTGTGGGCACAGTTCCTTGAGCTGCATTTTGAAGAGAAGTATTCTTTTCTGGGGAATAAACCCATCAGTAGGAAGCAGGATGGAAATCTCAGCTTGTTTTGCCTCTGACGCTAATTTATCCGGACAAAAATGATGTGCTTTTACCAGAAACGTTTTGTGTATGGTTTTAATTTTAATTTTTTTTTTTTTTTTTTTTTTTTTACATTTCACATTTATAGTTTAACAGCACCCGTTCGCCCTCCCCAGTTGAGTGTTGCCACATGACCCCCTGGAGTAGAAAGGTACTGGAAAAACAAGCAATCTTCAACTAACAGCCCTGTCCCACTCTTCTCCCTTCCAGATCCTAACCCTTCCTCTTGCTTGCTTTTCACTTGCTAACTTTACTGCGCTAAAAGAAGCCTTTTCTGTTTTTCTCATGTCAGTCAGACACAATAGTGACTTTTTGCCCCCCCTTCTTTCATTCTTCACCTTGGATGGGTTTCAGGAGCTCATGGCCACGAGGCCGCCTGCTCTTACCCTTTAAAAGGCCTGAACCGGGACAGGCTCAATAGCGTTAGCGATTGCGTTTCATTCTCTTGCAATGTTTTTGCCAAACTGCCCCTTTTTCTTCTTTTTTTCCCTGAACGGTAAGAAATTGTTCGGGCAGTGCCAGCACGCCAGCGGGTATTTATTCTCTGGCCGTTTGGTGATGCCGCTGTTTGGAGAGGAGGAGCTCTGGCAGCCAGGGTCACTTCGCCCGCTTTGTCCAGCACTTCATTGTCATCCAGGGGAGGAATCGGCAACAAATGCAGCCTCCGTGTGTGTGTGTGTGTGTGTGTCCATCTGTGTGTGTGTGCAGGGGTTGTTGTTGGGGTTTTTTTTTGCATGCATGCATCAAACTTTTGGGGGGGGGAGGGAGTTACCTAGGAAACAAAGTCTTTTGTGCTTGAAGTTTATATGAGCTATTCACGTCTGCCGGGGATCTGCACAAAAGCTGCAGGCAGAAAGAAGGCTGCGATGTTTGACTGAAATCCTGCGGTGGGAAAAGGGGGTTTTCTGCGGGCGGGAGGAGGAGGAAGCGTGCGTTGTCTCGGGTCTGGGGGTGCTGCGGCAGGTGACGCCGGCGAGGTAAGTAAGTGCCCTCCAATAGTTTAAATAGTAGCTGCCAAGTTAAGATCTTAAATGCTTTTGGGGCCGGGGCGTAAATGCTGTTTGGCCAGCCTGAGACGGCTAATTCCCCCCGGGATTTGTGAGGAGCCTGGGCGGAGGAATGGCAGAAGTACAATGGCAGCCCGGGCGTGATCCTGCGGCGTTCAACACCCGCCTGCTCAACGCCGTGTTTACTACCGAAACTAAAACTGGCAAATGAAGTGTAAACAGCAGGCATGAGGGGGAAGGCTGGTGGTTAAGCAGCTGGGAATTCAGGACTGAAGAGAAAGCCAGTTTGAAAGGGACTGCACTTCATTTTTAAAAAACGAGAGGCAGACGGACGTCCTGGGCTGGTCAAAGAGTTGTCACAGCTTATAGAGGAATGTATTAATGGAAAAAGGGAGGGAAATTAGGCAGAAAAAGGTAAGTGTTTCTCCCCTCTGTCCCCTTCCAAACAAAACAGAAACTTTTTTTTTTTTTTCAAACAAAGAGACCCCCCAAACCTGAACTGGTAGCCAGCACCACATGAACACGCACTTAATTTATTTCTCTTTTACTAGATGAAATTACAGCAGCTTTGCAAGACAGAGGGTTGTTGGGGGATTTGTTATTTCTTCCAAAAGACAACAAACCATCTGTGTTTCTTCCACGCAGTTTACTTTTCTCTCTGTTGCTTTATCTTCCGTATCTAGCGCGTCTCGTAGCATGCTGTAAAAATGTGCATGGTTTCTAAATAACTCTTTGAACTTCTTCTGGTGGTGGCTGCTCTTCTCTTTGGCCACTGTCCGCCTGCCCCGGCACTGTTAACGCCTGCCGCTTCCCACCACATAGCCGCTGGGTGGCTCTAACTTCACTCTGCTCACGGTCTGAGTTTGTAAAAATGAAATGCAAATGGTTCTCTGCAGTACGGAGGGGTCGTCTTTAAAACTGTGGGCCTTCTGATGCTCGTCTTCAAATGAGTGGTTATATGGGGCCAGTCCTCGCTTAGCAATCAGCGGACTCGGGTGTTCAAAAGGTTGCGGATGCAAATGAGAGCCCACGTGTCTAACGCTGATGGTAATTGAGGGCACGCTTGCAACGGCTACCCACGGATGCAGGACATGCCCCTTCTGATGGAGGAGATGTCCTGTAAATGTCACTGTGAATACGCTGACTTGTTTCCGGTATGTTAAGGTATTGTTCTCCTATGAGCAGGATGTTATTTTTCCACTGGAGAATAGCTCGTGCCGTGTGACTTAGCTAGAACAGTTCCTCCTTGCATCCCTGTAATTGATTTCTGATCTGTGTGTCTGCTTTGTTTCAAAATTAGCCTCGTGTGCCTGAGTGGGAGACACTGATTTTGAATGTATTCATTTGCAGTCCCATCCACCAGAGGACGAAGATACAGATGTCATGTTAGGGCAGAGGCCGAAAAATCCAATACATAATATCCCTTCTACACTGGATAAACAAACCAATTGGAGTAAAGCACTACCTCTCCCAACTCCAGAGGAGAAAATGAAACAAGATGCCCAAGTGATTTCTTCTTGCATTATCCCCATCAATGTCACTGGTACAAATCTCTTCTATTTCTTTTTGTATTTATTGCATGGTTCAAGGGAGGTCAAGTACTTATTTTGTTTAATTTATTTGAAGTCACGGGATTGTGCAGTCTGGGGTCAAAGACCCTAGCTTGAGGATTTAGTTTCTGGAAGACAGTGGGCTAAATTCATCCCTCATGCGTGACCGCTGAAGTCACTGAAGCCGCATCTAGGATTAATTTGGCCCATATTTTTGGAGTCATGTTATACAGTATAACATAACACTGGTTCCCTGTATAAACAATGTACTTTTGTTGTGTATATAACCTACAGTCTGTATTTATAAAGACCTCAAATAACTTTTTGAATGTAGCTGACTGAAATAATGCAGAAAGCCACCAAAATTAATCATATGATTATCATGTGTAGCAGGAGAAGAGAAACTAGAGAATGTAGGCTACTATTTGCAGTGCTTTAAACATGCGAGGCATGACTGTGTAGCATGCAAACCATCGCTCTGAGATCTCTTTACATGCAGCTATGCTGAAGGTATAGTAATGGCATTTTATTTTATTTCTATAACATTGGGATACATTTGACTAGATTTATTTGAAAGAGAGTTTGTTTATAGAAGCAGCAGGTATTTCACTTATTAAATGTGATAGATGACTTATTTCCAGAATCAAAAATCAGGCTCTTTTTCTCTTTCTCTCCTTCCAGAGGGCTATGGTAAACACAAAGTTGATCTGAGTTTTCCTCAATAATATTTCGCACCAAGTTTTGATTAATGTAAGAGCATAAAGCGGGCTGATTTCCACGGTTATAGAATTGAATATAAACAATCAGGAAAAAAGCAGGGAGCTTTCAGTTAGCCTTCGTTCCCCAGAGAAAATATTTGGATTTAATTCTATTTTCTCAGTAACTGGGGGGATCGGGGGAGGAGGTCAGAGCCCCTCACATCCCATTGCTCTTTCCCGTCTCTATCAGCGGTGCCCAACCTTCCTGCCAGACAGGCTGCGGGCTTCACCGTGGTGCTGGGGAGGGCTGCGTGCCCACAGTCCAGCTTCAGCCCCCAACCGAGGGCCTCTGGGCTTTTTGGGCGTGCAGCACGTCTGTCCTACAGTGTCACAGTGACAAGCCCCCATCTCCTCCACCATCAGCTGCGTGAATCCTCCTGGTGACAGCAACATGGTCCCAGTTGCCCTCTTCCCCAGCAGCGGAGGTGACACTGCACTGTGCCACCAGCTCTTGCCTGCCCGGGGAGGTGGCAGCCAGGAGTGGGTGTCCTCACCACTGGGACGGTGCTTCTGGCCAGCCAGGGCCCCACGGGAGGGAGCTGCCTGCATAGACCCTGTTGGGCTGGAGGCTGGGAGCATCTGGTCGAGGTCGCAGGTTGGGCACTGCCGATAGGAGTCCCCATGGAATGTCATAGATAGTGTGGCATGTCTCCATGAGGTAGAGCTGGTGTTAAAATGATGCTCCTTATAGATTCAATATAGGGCCCTAGCTGCTGGTGTAAGCTTTCTAACATGGCTAATGTCACCTAATGCAGTTCAGAGGAGAGTTAGGTCTGGGACCAATGTTAACTTTTCCAGTAATAGCCATTTTTGCCTAGACTCCACCTGCCATACATTGGAACCAAATTTCCACTGATCAGTTTTACAGATCAAGAATGGTATGTAATCTTCTGGATGTTTATGTGTATCATTCTCATTGGCACTAATGGGAATAATTTGTATGCGTCACGGGGAGGATGTGCCCTCTTCCACTTTCCTCTCGGAGATGACCCCCGTGCATCTGGCGCACAGAGCATGTTTGGCTAACTCACAGTTGCTGGAAAACCAGCAATGATGCTGATGATTGATTGATTTTTTTTGTTTCAAAGAGTTTGCTTTCGGTTCTCTGTTTTTGTTTTTTAAACTTCTCCCAACCCTGAGAAATGTTCACTTTTTTGAAAATGACTGTTGTTGGAGTTTACGGCACTTTCGTTCCATATTAAAGAAAGTTCTTCCTCTGCTTATTCCAGGGGCATTGATGGTTACAGGACATCTGTCTGAAGCCTCTATTTCACTGTAGTAGATTTCAAGAAGAACTTTTACAAGAAAGTTACTTTTTAATGTTTTACATTGTTATGTAGTGTAATATGTATGTGTATGTCTGTGTATAATTATGTTTTCTATAATTATACGCTATTAAAATAGAGCTTCTTATCAGGATTTTTTTGTTTTCCTTTTGTTTGGTTTAGTTTGTTTGTTTTTCTTAAGATTACAAACCACTGTACCAGCAATCCTTATGTTAGTGTTTTTATGGACCTGGCACATTTTTTCCGACCTGTCCCACGTCAACTTTAGAGAGCATGGGTATACAGTTGTGCAAAAAGCCAGCGCAGGTGGGCACTGGTCCTCTGGTGGGCCTCCTTTTAACTTTATTTTGACAACAAAGTGTAAAAAACAAAGTGAAAGACACTTCCCTGTGCTAATGCTCTGGAAACATAAAGAAAATGAGGAATTCTGGCTTATTCTGTTTGACCGCGGTCGTAAGTAGGTGTGCCCATGAACTTGGGCTCCTAAATCCAAACTGAGGATCTTTATTCACTGCATGACCCGATTCCCAGAGTGGGCTCCCATGCATCCCGCCGTGTGCTGAGCACTTGGGAAAATCAGGCCACTTACTGATGCACGCAAATACATAGCAGCTGCCCGTTTCTGTCACCCTTGGCCACGTGTGATCATCATCAAGAATGCTCTCTAAACTTGCACGGGGACTTGGCCCCATTTTAGCTGTCTCCTTCCTTTTGAAATGTTAGCCCCCTTGGCATATTGGTCTCCTAAGAAGCGCCCAACTACTGCAATGTGGTGTTATAACCTTAAATTGTTTTCTTACACTTAGTTGCTTAAAATAAGTCAGGCTATAGCTGAACAGATTACTCTTTGCAGACAAGTTACTGTTATTGTCGCTGTGGCAGATGGATAAATAGCTATAAGAAAGATCCCCTGTTACCAAGAGCTCTCAACTCTATTTTTCTTCCTGAATTTCCTTTCTTTTCTTTTCTTTCTTTCTTTCTTTCTTTTTTTTTTTTTTTTTTTTTTTTTTTTACTCCTTCTGTTATTTTTGGCAGACCAGACTGCTGAGGGGGAGCTGGAATTAGATGTAAAACTGTGATATACTGTGATATAATTTACGTAAGAGCTACATAAGGGCTCCCTTATGTTTATTCACAGGCTTAATCCAAGCTCACATACCTCCACTGTGTTCCAGCCATGAAAATTTGTTTACTATTTCTAAAGGCTAATGAGACCTATTTATGGGTTGCAGGAGTTGGTTTTGACAGAGAGGCTAGTATACGCTGCTCTCTTGTTCATTCACAATCTGTACTACAGCGGAGACGAAAGTTGAGGAGGAGGAAAACCATCTCTGGCATCCCCAGAAGAGTGCAACAAGAAATAGGTGTAGTATAAATACAAATCTTCCGTAGATAGCTTTCTAACCAACTTAAATTGCAGAGATATGAGCTGGTAGCCAGCCTTCCAAAGAAACGAAACCTTGAAAGCGCAAATGCTTGTGGAGTTTGGGAATGACGTGGTTTGTTTTTTTGATTTACTACAAAGTAAGCAAAGCTATATTACTCCATATGGCCTTGACGGACCGGGGGCCTTACCGAGTAATATAGATGTACGTGTTCAGCTCTTATCGTGTAAATGTTAATCAGTTCTTTTTTCTTTTTTTCATTTTATTTCTGTTACGAACCCATAGTTACGTGCATAAAAAGTAACTAGATTAAGTGAAAGTTTTTTCTTGCGTGAGGGGAGCTTAAGGTAAAGAACTGACAGATGTTGGTCAGCAAAGTGATGATGAGCTGTCACAGCAGCCGGGTAACTCACTCAGATGAGTAGTTGGATACCTGCCTTAGAGACAACTGCTGGTACCCTATGAGAAACTTCGCTAAATGTTCCTTGTATCTATATCACACTCATCCTCAATTCCTTCCTTTCATTCTTTATTGCCAAGGATATTTGCCTGAAATTGAGCAGCTTACCTCAGTTTTTGTCCCAGGTAAATTAGGAGCAACTCTTTTGAGGGCAAATCCAGTGTAAAATTGGTATTAACCCAAAATTAAACTAACAGGATCGTCATTTCTTAATGTTCACCTGCACCTGAAGATGGCTCTGGTATCCCAGTCGGTTGCCGTGAAACCGTATGGAAAGCAGAAGGAATGTGTTTATCATAGGGAATAAGCAACCAGAGAACCTAGGAAAGAAAGATCCTGTTGCCTTGCAAATATTCTTGGTAGTAAAGAAACAGATAATGGAAATTCTGAACAGACAGGTCGTCAAAATAATAGAATTATTTTTAGAAGCTCAGGGAGTGTTTTGTCCAGCAGCCACTCCTGAAAACTGCCTTTAACTAGTTGAAATAGAGTGACAAAAACTGAAAACTTAATATTTATCTTAATATTTACCGCAGCAAGATCAGCTCCACATGAGATCACATTGCAGAAATAGGAGAACTGAGATCACATTGCAGGACTAGGAGAATTTCCCCACCTCACTGGGATGAGGACTGCCTTATATATACTCTTTATAGCAAAGTTAAATTTGGTCCAATGCTCACCAAGATTAGAAAAGAAAGAATACGGCAGATAATGCTTCTTGGGTTGCTCCGCGGGTCGTCTCGCGCCGGGAAACATGAAGCTGTCTCCCACTCACCCAGTTTTCCGTGTGTCCTAGATTCAGACGAGTCGCCGGTGGCGAGAGAGCGTAATGTGATTGTGCACGCAAACCCGGACTTCTCCGGCTCCAGCAGCAGGAGGTCGGGGACCCGGGACTCGGAGTGCCAGACGGAAGAAATCCTGATCGCTGCTCCCTCCCGGCGGCGGATCCGCGCCCAGAGGGGCCAGAGCGTCGTTGCCTCCCTCTCCCACTCCGCCGGCAACATCTTGGTGCTGGCGGACAATGGGGATGCCGTCTTCGCTGCCGCTGTCAGCAACCGCATCCGCTCGCGCAGCCTTCCTCGTGAGGGCGCCCGGGCCAGCGAGGGCCATCAGGATGCCGCCACCAAGAATGCAGGGTACGAAGCAGAGCGCTTCCTAACCGGGCAGGAAAGGATCCCAAAAAAGGGGAAGGAGGTCTTGAGCAAGCAGGGTTCACAAGAGTGCCAGCCCATCGGTTTAACTTGTCCTCAGCACCTGCACAGCCCCGAACACAGCATCGGCGAGAGGGGGAGGTCACGGCTGTCAAAGATGGCCGATTCGGGCAGCTGCGAGATTTCATCCAACTCAGACACCTTTGGGAGCCCCATTCACTCTATCTCCACAGCAGGAGTCCTGCTCAGCAGCCACATGGACCAGAAAGATGACCACCAGTCCTCCAGTGGCAACTGGAGCGGGAGCAGCTCCACGTGTCCCTCCCAGACGTCCGAAACCATTCCTCCTGCCGCCTCTCCTCCGCTGACGGGCTCTTCACACTGTGACTCCGAGCTGTCGCTCAACACCGCTCCCAACGCCAATGAGGACTCCAGCCTCTTCATCACGGAGCAGTTTGGTGACCACGCCGACAAGGTCAGGGGCCACAGGGCAAGCTCCTTCACCTCCACTGTGGCGGATTTACTGGATGACCCCAACAACAGCAACACGAGTGACAGCGAGTGGAACTACCTGCACCACCACCACGACGCCTCCTGTCGCCAGGACTTCAGCCCCGAGCGCCCAAAGGCTGACAGCCTGGGATGCCCCAGCTTCACCAGCATGGCCACCTATGACAGCTTCCTCGAAAAGAGCCCCTCTGACAAGGCAGACACTAGCTCACACTTTTCTGTGGATACTGAAGGATACTATACCTCCATGCACTTTGACTGTGGTCTCAAGGGTAATAAAAGCTATATTTGCAACTATGCAGCCGCGGGCTCCGACGGCGGCCAGACTGGGAGCATGGCCTCCAGCCTGGCTGACTGTGCCTGGCAGGAGTGCGTGAGCCACAGGAGGCAGGGACAGCAGAGCATCTCGCTGAAGAAACCAAAGGCAAAGCCAGCCCCACCAAAACGCAGCTCATCTTTGAGGAAATCGGAGGGCAGCACTGACCTTCCCGACAAGAAAGAACCAAAGATTGGCGCCGGGCAGCATGTCTCTCACACCGCCAGGGAGATGAAGCTGCCCCTTGAGTTTTCAAACACACCTTCCCGAGTGGAAGGCCCCAACCTGCCGGCCAAGCAGGAGCTCCCCTGGTCGAACCAGGGTGATGGCGGGTTAAAGGACACTCCGTTTGACACCGCCGATATCCCCTCCTTTAAAGATGAAGGTGCTGAACAACCTCACTATGCAGACCTCTGGCTTCTGAATGACTTGAAATCCAGCGATCCTTACAGGTCCTTGTCCAATTCGAGCACCGCTACGGGTACTACAGTCATAGAGTGCATCAAGTCACCGGAGAGCTCCGAATCCCAGACGTCCCAGTCCGGGTCACGAGCCACCACCCCATCCCTCCCCTCCGTCGATAACGAGTTTAAGCTGGCCTCCCCCGAGAAGCTGGCGGGGTTGGCCTCCCCCTCCAGTGGGTACTCCAGCCAGTCGGAGACGCCAACCTCTTCTTTTCCGACCGCTTTCTTCTCGGGACCCTTGTCTCCAGGCGGGAGCAAGAGGAAGCCCAAAGTACCGGAGAGGAAGTCATCGCTGCAGCAGCCACTCCTGAAAGACAGCACCGCCTCGGTGAGCAAAGACCTAGAACTTCCCATTATACCTCCTACTCACCTCGACCTAAGTGCTCTTCACAACGTCTTGAGCAAGCCCTTCGCTCACAGGCACCAGCTGCATGCCCTCAGCCACAGCAAGCAGAGCGCCGTCGGGGAAGCCCTGCATCCCAGCCCTCCCTCTGCCCTCGCCATCACCCCCTCCGTGCTCAAGTCTGTCCACCTGCGGGCAGTCAACAAGCCTGAAGGAGGGAAACAGAAAGGCAGCGCGCCAGACCTGCTCTGCATACAGGAGACTGCCCTGATGGCCACCGACGTTTCTCCGGGCAAAATGAGGCCGCTCTTAGCTAAGAAACCAGTATCGCGCCAGTACTCCACAGAGGAGGCCATAATGTCGTACATTGACGCTTCCCCAGCAGAAGCAGGGCCCGGAAAGCCGCCTTTAGAGAAAAGCTCCTCTTTTGGTGGGCAGAATAGCTGCGAGCGAGAAGCTGTAGCTTCAGCAAGCGTGGGTCTGGTTGAAATCAAACCTGGGAAGGACCAAGCACACCTGGCCGCCGAGCGCTTGCCAGAAAGCGCTCTGAATCAGACGAGTGCCATCTCCACGGACGGGTCTCAGAAGGGCTCGGCTGTCCTCACAGGTGATGGCGAAGGGAAGAAAGCCGGCCAGGGAGCAGAAACAGAGCATGACCTTCAGCGAGCGCAGGCTCAGCCAGAGCTCTCCGCAGGTGGCGAGGGGCGGCTGGAAGCTGGACCTGCGAGTGAAAGCCCAGGTCAGGCCGAGGAGGCGGCCATCAGCCATCAGCTTAAGCACCAACCCGATGTAAGCCACCACGTGCCTGGGAATATCGGCTACGAAGCGGAGACGGTGGCAGTGTATTCACCCGGCAGAGCAAGTTGCAAGCAGGAAAATGATATAGCATCAGGTATCCCAACCAAAAGTGCCTCAGATGACGGCAGGGCGGATGAGATGGCGGGCGGCACGGAGGAGCCTTCGCTGAAAGGTCAGTTGTGAACTCTTCCTGTGTTATACCCGACCATGAGGCCTCGGACATGACCGGTAGTGGAGTCAAAAAGCAGGCTAGAGGTGCAAATTAGTGTGTAGGTTTAAGTACAGAGCTCCCCCGATATGTTAGCTGGCCGGCCAGCCCAAAGTTATTTTATGCTTTTTCAGTGCATTCAGGGTGTATTTCTCTATTTCCTCCCTTGTGCTGCATTCCAGATGAAAAGAGAAAAGGGAGGAGTTCTAGCCCTGGGTACAGAGGAGCCATGTATCACAGTCACACAGCAAATGGGAGATCCCGGGCTTGGTCCCTAGCGTTGCCCCCTTTGTGGGCTCCAACATGCAATGTACATGATGTTTAGATTAGAGGATAAAGTCTGTATGGCGGTATCGGACCCTCGGCTGTCAACCGAGCTGGTGCCTCGCGTTGGCGGTGCTGCTGCAAAGCATGGTGGGGGTCTGACTCATGGTGTGGCCTCTTTCCTTGTTCAAGAGTCTTCTCCAAGTGACGAGTCCATCATGTCTCCGCTGAGCGAGGAGCTGCAGGCTGATGCTGAGGACGTCTTTGTGTCTCCAAACAAACCCCGCACTACTGAGGATCTGTTTGCAGTCATTCACAGGTGACCTAAACTCGTAGCAACGAGGAATGGTAACATGCAGCCCTGCAGAGTCGCCCACTAACAATAGCTGCAGGATGGTTATTCGATGGTTAAATCTTGTCCCGAAACTACCTTCTTTAGTTTATTGAGTTTAAAAGATGCTTTATTATGGTCTGGTGTGCACTCTGAGTATCTCCATGGCATGTGTAGGATGCTTTACAGATAAAAACATCAGGCCATTCTCTCTAACAAACATACATGTCTGCAAAGAAAACTACCTGCAGTGGTTCCTGCCTTCTGCCCACCAGCTCTGTTCTGGTGAGTGAGTCGTTGCAGTGACAATGATGAGAAGGCATCTCTTCAATTTTAGAGTATTTTGCATTCAGCTGACATTTGCGATCACAACTGAAATTACAGATTTCTGATATTAAATAGGTTACACTTGAGTAGTAGTATTACCTAAGAACAGCCCAGGGGGCCAACCACATCTAGGGCTGTATTAAAAGAAGCGTGGCCAACAGGTTGAGGGGGGTGATCCTGCCCTTCTACTCCACTCTGGTGAGACCCCACCTGGAGTACTGCCTCCACCTGTGGACCACAGGAGCAGGTCCAGAGGAGGGCTGCAAAAATGGCAAGAGGGATGGAACACGTCTCCTATGAGGACAGGCTGAGGGAGCTGGGGTTGTTCAGCCTGGAGAAGAGAAGGCTCCAGGGAGACCTTATAGCAGCCTTCCAGTACCTGAAGGGGGCCTACAGGAAAGCTGTGGAGGGGCTGTTTGCAAGGGCATGTAGTGGTAGGACAAGGGGCAATGGTTTTAAACTAGAGCAGGGTAGGTTTAGATCAGACATTAGGAAGAAGTTCTTTACAATGAGGGTGGTGAAACACTGACACAGGTTGCCCAGAGAGGTGGTGGAGGCCCCATCCCTGGAGACATTCAAGGCCAGGCTTGATGAGGCTCTGAGCAACCTGATCTAGTTGAAGACGTCCCTGCTTACTGCAGGGGGGTTGGACTAGCTGACCTTTAAAGGTCCCTTCCAACCCAACACATTCTATGATTCTATGATTCTGTGAGTTGGGGTTGTTGAGCGTGGAGAAGAGAAGGCTCTGGGGACACCTTATTGTGGCCTTTCAGTACTTAAAGGGGGCTTATAAGAAAGATGGGGACAATTTTTTTTTAGCAGGGCCTGTTGTGGTACAACAAGGGGTAATGTCTTTAAACTAAAAGAGGGTAGATTTAGACTAGAGATAAGGAAGATATTTTTTACGCTGAGGGTGGTGAAACAGTGGCACAGGTTGCCCAGAGAGGTGTGAGATGCCCCATCCCTGTAAACATTCAAGGTCAGGTTGGACGGGGCTCTGAGCAACCTGATCTAGATGAAGATGTCCCTGCTCATTTCAAGGTGGGGGTTGGACTAGATGATCTTTAAAGGTCCCTTCCAATCCAAACTATTCTATGATTCTAGGATGCTGTATGCATTGTTGTCTTTATAAATAGCTGATTGTGCATATTCTTTGGGAAGAGCTGGGTGAGGTTGGGAGGAACTGTGTGGCTCAGTGCCTCATTCATTGCAAAAGAGCAATCATGGCTTAAAGTGCTGTTATTCACTGCTAGCCTCCAACGTTTGATAGAGGAATCACGAGAACTCTAGCTAATATGAAAGCACGGTCAACCTGTGAAACTCCAGACCGGCATTCAGTGTTATTCTACAAAGATAATGTATGAAGAAGTGTTCCTTTGTGTTTTTACAGATCGAAAAGGAAAGTTCTCGGGAGAAAGGATTCTGGAGACCTTGCTGCAAGAAACAGGTTGAGAGGTTCGTCTGGGACTAGCAGCCAGCCCCCCGCCAGCAGCACGCTGCCTGCCAGCAATGTGCCACCATGCGGCAGCGTGGGCACTGCCATAAGCAGTCAGAGGTCCCCTGGGCTCATATACAGGAATGCCAAAAAGTCCAACACATCCAACGAGGAGTTTAAACTACTGCTCCTTAAGAAGGGCAGCCGATCTGATTCCAGCTACAGGATGTCCGCCACAGAAATTCTGAAAAGTCCTATTTTGCCCAAGTCTCCCGGAGACCTGACGGCAGATGCCCCTCAAAGCCTGGAGGAGTCTCCCCCCGCGGTGAGCCCCGATGCATCGTCCCCGCTCTCCCCCTGCTCCCCCAGGGTCAACGCGGAAGGATTCTCCTCCAAGAGCTTTCCCATGTCGGCGTCTTCAAGAGTGGGGCGCTCCCGGGCACCCCCGGCAGCCAGCAGCAGCCGGTACAGCGTGCGGTGCAGGCTGTACAACACGCCGATGCAGGCCATCTCCGAAGGAGAGACGGAGAACTCGGACGGCAGCCCCCACGACGATCGGTCTTCTCAGAGCTCCACGTAGGCTGCGCGGGCGCCAGGCTGCCAACACCACTCCCACGGGCTCTGTAAGGATGTGAATATAAGAGGCCAACGCTGTAGCAATCAAAAAAAAAAGAAAAAGAAAAAAAGGAAAAAAATTGCAGGGCAATATCGATGCTTAAATGTGTTTGTATTTGTAAAACGCTGGGGAAACAGAGGACTACAGCTGTAGCTATTTATTAAGTTACATTTTCTAAAGTAGGAAGATACGCAATGTCTGGTCTGTTTTCTTTTAGCTTCATTTGGTTTGTCCCACTCTCATTTCCATTGTCACTGTAGATTTCATGGTTATACACTTTCCATAGAGTTAAAAGTGACTTTTGGAGTTGTTTTTTTTTCCAGAAGCTGCCCATCTAGAAACAAATCCCTCACTGTAGTGCTTCCCTAGGGAGAAAAAAAAAAAAAAAAAGAAAATGCTCTTGAGGATTGGTATTTTTCTACACTAAAATGAGCTGAAACAAAATTTAGAAGAAATTAAGAAAACATATGTAAATACCATATTTTTGATAAAAATTTGTAAATAGAGTTATCAAAAAAGTGGACATGTGGCAAACAATTTACTGCATAACAACTTTGTTTATAGAAGACAAAAGAAGTCAAATGTAATAACTGTATTCTGTGAATACCATTTTCATATCAAACATAAGAAATTCACATGGCCACCGATAACCACGTTCAGGGCGACAAGCCTGAAGGACGACATTGAGCAGTGGAAAGGAGGAATTCTCCACCTTAGGTGGGGAAATGGAAAGGCTGACTCTGGTGAGATTAAAGTAACCATTTGTCTTTCTAAGGCAGCTCCGAAGAAGCAGCTAACTGGAAAGTGCAGCTGGGAGGGTTACCGTGAGGATCGGTGGGGAAGGCGAGCGTGCTTCCGACAGAACGAAGTCGTGCCTGATGCAAAGCCCCAAAGGGTCCCATCCCGCAGCCTCCCCTGGGCCTTTATTCTAGCAGGGATTGCCTCAGAGAGGAGAGATGCGAGGAGAAATAGTACTTAACTTTCATATTCCTATTAGGCTATTGGGATGCATAACACGGTCATAACCTGGTAACTATAATCTTTAAACACAATTAGTTTCTGGTTCGTAAAGGAAACAAATAAATTATAAGCATGCAAGAAGCGCTTTCGATTTATCAGTAAATATCCACGATGAGTTTTCGGTGAAGCTTTCTCTTTGTGCTGATGAGATTCATGCTACCTAAATATTTACAAAAATGACACTGTGAAAACGTAGCTGGGAACTAGGTATGTGTATGCATTATTTATATTCATTGCTGAGCTGGGAAGGGGAAAGCTCCGGTTCATTGTGCCAGCCACGTACAGTTGGGATCTTGTCTGGGTTTACCAGAAACGCGGAACAGGGTGCGGGACTGGGGTGGGGTGGGAAAGGAGATAAATCAAAGCAGCTGCTTTGATACAAATGAAGGCAGGGAAATAAAAGCTGAATTACTTGAAGTTACTTGAATTTTCTCGTCGTAAAACTGCAAGAACGTGTACTTTTAAAACTTAACCCATGAGTCGCTTTATACTTTAAATTTTAAACAGAATAAAACCAACAGGCCTGATTCTCCTTTGGGCTTTGGGCCACCACGGTTTCCATCGATGTAGCCCTGTCCACGCTACTCGGAGAAGAGGGCCCTCTTTGTCCAAAATTGATGCAGTTGGTGTTGGTTGCCGTAGGATATGGTTTGGAGTAGAGGAAAGGTTAGTGCAGAGGAGGAATGTAATGTGCAGTGGGACAGGTGGCGTAGGATGGCAGAAAGAGTGTACTTTGGTACTAAAGAAATCAACTAAAAGCTGGCTTTAAGCACAAGTAAAGGATAGGGAAGCGGAATGTGTGAAATGGGTTTTTACTAGTTTTTTTTGCTTTTAATCATGTAGTGCAACAGCTGAGAGTTTTTAAAAGCGGGCAGAGCACGTTTTAAAGAGGAAGGTTCTACCTAAAACTGTTCCGGTTTTAAAGAATCTGAGCAAGTCAGAATGGTTTAAAAAAAATCCCCAACGTTATTCCCCACAAGGTTCACATCTGATTTCATCTAGCACTTACCACAAGAAATATATTATTCAGGGTTTCCTAGCGTCCTCCTGCGTAGCCTGATTGCGTTCGGTGTGGGAGGTAGAGCCGCTGTGCATGTGGTACGTGCGTTGGGAAGAGGGGTGGTCCGTCAGCTGAAGGGCTGCAAATTCGGGAAGTCTAAATAATCTAAAAGTTTTCAAAAAGGTCATGGGAGCAAGGCTTGGGAAACAAAAGGCTAATCACGTTAGTAGGTTAGTTAAGGAAAAAAAGTCTGAACACAAGTGAAGTGAATGAATGAGAATGTTTTAAGAGGAAAGGTTTAGCATATAACAAACCACTTTCAGGAGAACATGAGTAAAGGAAGTTTAGATATTGGGCAGAAAATCCTTAGTTTGTCATCTTCAGTCATTTTCCTTAAAAATTTTACCAGGAGCACTTTTACAATATATTTAATAGTCCTGAGTTATCATTCATAACTGCAAAGAGAATACAGCTGAATTGACTTTGATGGTAACACTTTTTACTACCAATCAATGATTTCACAGAGACCATAAATAAATATATATATACACTACAAAAATATTTTTGACTGGAATGGTGAGGCAATACTTCACATACGAAACAGCCACAGAACAATCCCATTAAAATATAGTCTTTCTTCGTTTGTTTCATTTACTAGTTTATATATAGCAGATTGAAACCCCAGTAAAGGCAGATCCTAAATCCACTTTGAAGAAAAGATTTCATAGAAGACACGGGAATCAGAGGAAAACGAGTGGCAGGGACCCCTGTAGCGTTGCGAGTGCCATTAAGGCGCTGGAGGACAACCTGTAGAGCGAAGGGAACACCACTCACCTCTTGAGACAGGGTACAGTTCATGCATCAGGTAACTGCTGAACTGTCATTTCAACCTACTGTTCCGTCGTTTGCACTGATGTTATGGAAATGATTTCTGAAGTTATACAGCCGTGTGTTCTGAAAAATAACATTTTCCCCCTTTTCTTTTTTTGTTTTTTCTTCTTTTTTTTATTGTGGCAGCATAGAGGACATGGAATAGTTGTAGCAAATAAAGCATATGTTTGCTTTTGCCAAAGGTCAGTGATTGAGTGCATTTGCTGCAATGGTGGCAGATAGAGAAATACTGTAGGTTATGACTTAAAGAATTTAAAAAAAAAAAAAATTAAGAAGGTTACAGTGTAACTATTTTGGTACTAGCACCAGTTCATGCTGGCAGAAAAGACAATGGTTTATGGACTTGCATCCATTTTGTATTTTTGTAATATTTGTAAATACGAACTTTTTAAATCGTTGCAAAGATGGTTTCTTTTGTAAAATGTTTTCAAAGTTTACATTAAATCCAAGCCTTTGTATATTTTAGAGCTGTGCAACACTTTAAGTCTTGTATTTATTTTTAGTAAAAACGGTGACAGTTTCATTGTGAACCCCTCTCAAAAAATGTGTCGGAAAAGTTTGATTACCTAGAAAGTGTGTATAGAAACTGCAAATAAACGTGACTGCAATTAAATCACACCTTCTCTGTACTTTCTTGTAATGAAATGTGAAATCTAATCTACAGACTATGAGTATGCTATTTCCAAAGGTAAGTCTCAGTCCATTACACATTTCAAACGAATTAATCATGTTGTCTCTTCAACTTAATTTTTTTTATAAACGGAGTAAGGGGAAATCTATATCCGAACTGTCATTGACTTTAAGTGCATTGACTTTAAGTACAGTTTTGCCAGAATATAAAGACTGCTGAATTTGCCCCGCATCTTTTATATGTAAGAAAAAGGTAAGAGATGGGAAGCTGAGATGAATAATAGTGGGAAGACCGCTACTTTGTCTTCATCTGGAAAACAAAACAAATTGCAGCATTTCAGATCCAAGCTATAGAAAATCCAGTGACTGAACCTTATCAGATAAAGCAAGCCATGGGCAAAAGGCAGGCCATAAATTTCAAACACAAACTTAGAAGTGCAAACACTTTATTATAAAATGGTTATCAGGAGGTTGAGAAGTCATGACATGGAAGCTAAGTGGTTTAAATGGTAGCCTCTGCATGTCTCTTCAAAAAAATTGCATACCTGCAGGAAAAGGGGAGGGGAAGATGCTCATCGTGTAACTTTGGTTTCAGCTCTCATTTTGTCAGTAGCTTTGCAACACCGTACGTGGTATTTAAAAAACGCGTATGGGAAAAAAAAAAAAAAGCTGAAATGCGCAGGTCTGGTGCCTTAGAGTGAGCGGAAAAAATCAGGTCTGGGGAGTGCTGCTGAGCTATCTGCAATCCTGCTTTGCAAGGATATGAGGACTGCCCCGCTGGGTGTGGCGCTAGAGTAGTCTCCAAGTGGGAATCAGTTCACATAACATTTGGTTTAACCAGATGGTCAAGCAGCTGATGATTATGTAGATCATTTCCTGTTGGATTGTGTGCCTTTCCCAATCCAGAAATAGAGGTAAGCAAGATCCGTAGGAAGAGCTTAGCCCGTAGAGGCAGGCACAAGCTCGTTTTCATCTGCCTGCTGTACACCAGTGTATTCTTTTCAGGCTCAATGGAAGAGAAGATGAAACACTAGACTACATAAAATATATCCATTCATTTTTTATATATACAACATGAAATAATTGTAACTATTTACAACACATGTGAAGACAGTGATTTTTCTAAGTCTGTAAAATCCAGGCTTCAGTGTGTACCTTTGGGTATGTGCATATGCCATACCACCATCAGGCCTCTCCAGTGATAACATAAACTAGATACTGTAAGTAGTGTCACTGTGTACACAAGCTCTTCTCAAGTTCTACCATCCTGCTTCTCAGCAAAGCATCCCACCATGCTGTGTGTATATATATAAAGACACATATAACCATGCAGCGGAAGAGTTACAGTTTTGGGGTTTTTTGGGGGAGAATAATAAAGCACATGGGTGTTAAAACTTAGGTGCCACATTGAAAATGTTGGCACTTTCTCCCCAGAGTGGAATTCGACCCCTGCCCAACAAATCTTCCTATGCACTCTTCCTATACTGTTCTCAGAGACTTGGCAACTCAGGCCACGCATGGAACCCAGTGGGGTCCTCCTTGACGCCGTAAGCGGGAGGCATTTCATTTCTTAATCTCCGTCTCTTGCTGGAGCTTTTATCGGGCTTGATGGAGGCACTGATCCACAACAGAAACCCCGTTTCAGAGAGAGGACTAGCACAAACGTTCATTGCAAGTACTGTTAGTGCCTGCTCTCGGGAGCGTTGCTGGTCACACCTGTCTGCTGCTCTGTGCAACATGGATACGGTCTGGGAAGCAAGGGATCTCCCCCAGTACGGGGTCCCATCACCACCACCTTGCAGCCACCCATCTTCTCCTGGCACCTGGTCCTTCCCCCTGCCTGGTGCAGCCCTGCACAGCAGGCGGCAGGACAGAAGGCAGCTGCCGGGCTGCCCCGAGAGAGAGCAGCCCCTGAGCCCGCAATATCCCCGCCGGTTGCTGGCCATCGGGCTGTCCTAGCGAAGGACGGCAACGGCCAGGGCTGATGTTGTAATGTCACAGTTTTCAACTCAAGCCATGTGTCTTCTCCGCGAGGGGCGCCCCCATTATCACACTGGGCGTTTGGAAGAGACTGCTGTGCAGACGCAGGCTGGTGGTCCTTCAGGCCTCTGCAGTCCTGGGGGTAAGGACAGTGCCCAGGGGGATTCAGGTGGGGATGCCTGGGAAGGCAACAGCACCTCCAGTAGCAGGCAAGAGAAGGAAAGGTGTTTCGACACCTTTGTTTGGATGTGGGGGCTCGCCAGGCCCTGGGGCAAGTGTCTTTCCTGGCAAGAGGGCAGCCGAGTGCTGGCTGCGATCCTACGACTGATTTCTACCCACATTTCTACGGGCACTTACTTGACAGACTTTGTTTTCCATAAACCTATTTTTGGTTGCGTTAATTATATTTCCCTCCTTTAGTTCTCTACTTGGTGACAGAAGCACGTATTAACTGTTCTGATAGTTTCCTAGGATTAAAGTCAGGCTGACAGGTTTTTAATTACCCAGCTTGTCCCATTTGTATTTTTAACTACTGGCACATTAGTTTCCCCTGAAACTCTTCTAGTGCCCAACATTATCAGTCATAAGAATCCTTCAACGGGTTCTCCTTGATGCAAGTTATCCGGCTCTGCTGAACGAAGCCGTCTGTCTTTAATTACTTCAGTAGGAACGGGACAGGGTTTACATCGTATTATCTGTACTCCCCAAATAGAAAATTGAGGAAATGTATTCATAAGGAATCCGTATTCTCCAACACAGGCTCAAGGTCAGGACAACAGAACAGGTAAGCAGCTAAATACAGTCTTTCACACTAGATTCGCATGCATTGCCATTTAAACTTCACCAGAGCTGGAAAATTAGAAAACCACTCTGAATGTTAAGAGAAATTTATGCTATAACAGATGCTGGCATTCTCACTGAAGTTTACTGTTTTCTTAGAAGATAAATTAAAAAGCTGTGCAAACCAGCAATGGTAGCAACAGCATCGTGGGCAGGAGTGGTAGCTCTCATGCACTTTCACTCTAAATAGGTTGCTGCCAATGTTATTTTTATTTTTTTTAACAAAAGATATCGAGTTCTGACACAAATACTTCTTACTATTGCCATTTCACAAAAAAGATTGCAAACCATAAGCTATTCCTGTTAGGAAACAACTGCCCCTACGTCTCCCTGTTTAGTTCACTGGCATCTTCAGCTGGGGTGAGAGGAGAGGCAGGAACTGCTCCCTCAGTCCCAAAAGAAGAATAACGAAGGCCAAGGAAATGCCATTTCTTGATCAACTCATAGGTTAATTCAGACTGTTCATCCTTATTGCAGCAACATTCTCCATACCTAGCAGGTATGGAGAACCGTGAGGTTCTAATGAGGCAGAAAAAGAACACTTTTTGCTAATAGCACCTGAACAAATACAAGAAGCCTTGCCCTCTAATAATGGTTTTGCAGTAGTTTTATTTAATGTTAGGCTGCTCTTTTTTATATCACTCAAAAAACACATATCTACAAAATAAGCATTCATCCAATGAGTTTTCTGTGGAAATTCACACTATGGTTTTCACTAAGAATGAGAAAATTAACTAGCATGACAGAACCTGCGGCTTGGCCAGTCTGTTAACAAGCCACACTGAATCTAGGTCGGGTGGCTTAGTTCTATTACAATCCCCCAAAGCTGGAAAAATAACATCAGCTAAAATCATTTTTATGAGTAAAGGACATTAAAAATCTGTAGGAACATGGCATTCAGTTCCTCAGTGGTCAAGTTTATTTATATATATTTAAAAGGCTGGCACAGGACTATTACATTATTACTAGTATTTAGTGTTCATCCTTTAATGTTCTCCTATTAAAAAGTACCTCCTTGTGGTATTAATTAAAGGCTTGCTCAGCAGCAGTCGGACACCCCTTACATAGTTTCTTCATGACGTGTAATGAAAACAAATGGCTTTATGACCATTTAAGAATGGTAGAGCCTCAAAAATGAATTCTCTAGATTGGGCTTGTCGTTTTGGCCGGACTGGCCAATCAGAATGACAGATGCCTCCTCCCTCCTCCCCCCCCCCCAAAGAGAGGAGAGGAAGAGATAAGGAGATTTACAAGTTTAGCAAAAGAACTAAACTACTTTAATGAAAATATTAGTAAATAATGAAATAATAAATAATAATAAAAATAAAATAAAAATAATTTTTAAAGTATACAATATATACAGAACTGTATCCAGCTCCCAGGATGACGATCACGTCACCAGCAGGCACAGCGACGGACAAGAGCTGGATTCCAGAGCTGGAGTCAGGAATGCTCAGATCGGGATCAAAAGCAGACGAACAGACAGGGTCCTCCTCGGACCTTGGCCAGCCATTGAAGAAAGAGAGTTGACCCTCTGATCCCTCAGCTTTTATACTGAGCATGAGGCGGATGGGATGGAATACCCTGTTGGTCAGTTTTGGGTCACCTGTCCTGTCCCCTCCTCCCTGCAGGTGTGACGCCTCTATGCTTTTCTGCTTCCAACCCTCATTAGACGAGGCAAATAACAAAGTTACCTGACCTCGGTTGTTATAGCAATAAGTATAAGCAAGAGCCTCTCTGCATACCATTCCTTGGTATAATCAGGTCTTATCACTCTGAAAGTGAACAGTTTCTGAACAATATGCTGTTAAGTTCACAGTTTAGTCAGTTAGAAGAGGCCCAGCTAAAAAGTAAAATTACAAAACAGAAAATTGGTTCCGTTTTACCTCAAACCAGGACAGGCTTCACACTTTTCACTGTTTTCTGGGGTTTGGTAGATAACTTAAGAGCTGATCCAAAGCAAAGTGAATGAAATATAGACCATACCCTCCAAGTACTGATGCTAAATCATATTATCCTAATACTATGATCCATTTCTGTGAATATCACTCTGCCAAGCCAGCTGAACCATCAAACAAATCACAATAATGTACATTTAGGCTGCAATTTCTGTTACTTTCCTCAACTCAATGCCCAAAACAAGTTTTGGGATCTATGAAGACCACTGTGTAACTGGAGTTAGTCCACAACTTCACTTGTCATTTGAAATGCCCAACACTACAAAATGCCAAGTTTCAAACCTGAAATGAGGACATTACAGAAACAGATAAAATAGGTAAACTTATTTTTTTATTTTATTGGATCCAATAAGTACCAGGGAAGACGGCCAACAAATTCATTTCAGGAAATATACAGTCAAAACTGATCCAAGAAAAAGAAATTCTTTGTAGATCAGGTTTGCTCACTCCTGAAACTATGATTCTGCATTCAAATGCATTAACTATTAGCTGACTCCTTTCCCTATAACAACGTCCTGCCTACCTCCACTTCTTTCAGTTTTCTTTTCAAATGCTCCTGCCTTCTACACGATTAGTAAGCCGCTGAAACAGTATTTATAGAAATATAGAGAAACGCCTACCACTTTATATCTTCAAGACAAGACTTTCTAAAACAGCATGCTGTAGCTCAGAACAGAGACGTTACAGCCTCTAGTGTATCAGTTCATTCCTTTTAATTTAGCTTCACTTCCTAAAGACTGTACTCCTCTTAGCCCTACCTTCAGTATCTTCTCTTAGCTCCTCCAAATACCATTGTCCCATAAGACTACAGAAATCAGATATCGAACAAAAATTTTCAACCAGTTTCCTTTCAAACCCAACATTTCTGTATCCTTGCCCTGAGTGCTTCCTTTCCACAGTCAGCAGTATTCTCTGTCCCTCACTTCTGGTACTTCACCGAGTCTGTGTCTCAGTAACCCATTCAGTCTCTGTGGCCTCCCAAGATCTACCTGTTCCCAAATCATTCTTTTCAGGGACTGCTTCATTATATCCATACAAAATGTGGCCCTCTCACAAAAAGAAGTTCCTCTGTTTCTGCAGAAAAAAATAAAGGGAAGATAAAAGCTGGTTTTGAATACAGCATTGTTGGCTGGGCTCCCTATTACTCAGGCATTCTCCCATCGCCTGAGCTTTACGGAAAAGTGAAACTCTTAGCTTACTTGGTGCGCTTTCAGCCCAGTACTTTAACTGGAAAGAATCAGAAAATTCTGATGTGTTTTGGTGAAGAAACTTATGCAAGAAATTGGATGTACTGCACAGATTCAGTTCAAGATGGGGCTTGTAGAGGCTGGTCTTCCACCTTGCTATCTATGTGAAAGAGAGAAAAGACTTTTAAAACCTGCTAAAGATCAGAAAGTGACAAAGGAAGCATTGACTAATCCTTCAGGTTCTCTCAAAACGCTCTGTGACTATAAATAGTCCTTATGTATGTGTGTAATTCTCACACAAGCTTTCTGACAGATAAGCAATTATCTGCATGCTATATAGCCGTTATGCCTTTCTCATCAATACAGGTATCAGCTTTTAAATCTTTAGTAATTCTGTCTGCCTTGAATCTTTCAGATATAAGCTTTAAACTTTAAAAACAGAACATATGTTGGAGGAAAATGTATTGTGCCAGATCCGACACCCAAGAGAGATGAGGCCGCCACAGCTCCATGCCCACAGGTTCAATCACTAGCAAGGCTGAGGGTGTATTCCCATCAGGCACACAAGAGCACACATATACACCACATATGTAAATATATATGACCAGCCACACCAATCACAGACAAACACACACGTCTCCCTCACACAAATACAGACAGCACCAACAGCCTCATCCTGCTTCCCTCTCCAGCTGCGCAGGTTGGAGGTCCACCAGTGAGAATACATATAAGCACATACGTGTATGAACAATGTGGATCCTTCCAGCATCTAGGCTTAGACACTCACTCCCCAGTTGCTGGCACATATGAGTCCCTGAGGCCACAGCCCCACTGCAGTTGCTGGCACAGGCCACCTCAGCCCCCTGCCTCCCAAACATGCAGAGCTGGCTGGGACTCCCCTGGTCCACAACAGCCACCCCTGCCATGGGCCACATCCTTAGAGACACACAGCCACTCACAGAGCCAGTGTTGGCTGAGGCATCCTGATCCCCCAGTAGCCACCACCCTTTGGTCCTGCCCTTAGACAAACACATGCTCCCCCTCACCCCTTGAAACTCCCCAGACCCTACAGTCTCTCTGGCAGATGGCCAGGGCTCCCCTGGTCCCCAGTAGCCAACTGCCCCATGGTCTCACCCTTAGAGACACCCCTGGCTGCCAGGCCACTTCACCTACTGGCTGGCAGTCCAGCTTGACCTTCACTAGTGCTCACACACTCACTTGCACACCCGCATTCATTCCAGTTGCTGCACCACGGGCACACGGGCCCTCTGACATGTGGTCTGGCTTCCAGTGCTGCACTCAAGACTCCTCCGCACACACACATGCACAGAATAGAGCTCTCATCCCAGGATAAAAAGAGATTAAAAGAAATCTAATACGATGCTACACTTGTTCCTCCCCAATTCACCTCTATCCATCCTTTTCCCTGATGACGGTTCTTCCCCTAAACATCCCATAGTAAGTCCTGTGCAATGCTGAAATGCTCTTCCCCTGTAACATCTCCCATACCTCTAGGCAACAACCCCCTCTCAGTCCAAAAGGTGCTCCAGTGTTGAGTCATTTGATGGGTTTCACACCTGGACACTGGGCATTAGGCCCTGCTGGGGCAGCCCTGGGAGGGGCCTGGGCAGGTTGGTTGTTCCTCAAATTTAGTCCTTAATTAAGGTTCCCGACTGCTTTTGTGCCCCTGCGCTCCTCTGGACACACGGAGAAGGAACTCTGATGGGCCAGTGGCCCCTGGGATGGGCCTGGGAGTAGCTGGGACAGGGTATGAATAGGGCTCCCCCTGCCATTGTCTCTCATGCTGCTTTGTGGGTGTGCAGATCAGTTTTTAGTGGGGGAATATCAGGTTATGCAATTAAAGATACAACCAGGGAGGGTCACACCACCCCCTCTCCTTGCACAGCATTTCCCAGACATCTCTTTCACGTCCTGGTAGGGCTCTTAGCTGGACCTGCAGGGACGGCCCTTCTGTTACCTTGCTTTAGTATCTCCATGGTGATGCTGAGCTGTGCTTCGGTGCAGCAGGCTGTCTGTCGCAGGGCACTTTGTTGCCTCAGGCCATGAGCAGATTAGGTCCCATCACCACCCTGGATCTTCTTCCAATCCCTCCCCAAACATATCCCCCCCGAGATGTCCTTGTGTCTCCAGTGGGGAGCGTAAGAACATTGAGAGGATGTCTGGGAAGGGTGTCCTGGCCTTGACGACCCCCCTATCCCCAATCCTGAACTAAAAAAAAAGGGGTTGCTGTATAGAGATGGAGGTAGGGGTAGGGTAAGAAGCAAAAAATAATACAGGTAGGTGAAACTGAAATTTCTACACGTTGTCCCTCCCAAAGGCCTGTGGTGTTCCTGTCTGAACTGCAGCCCTGATACCCAATTTTGTACAGTTAAAACTCTGAGGACAACCTTTTGCAGCCATTAATACCCCTCTGTGACTAGATTCCTCCCATTTCAACTAGTAGTTTGCGACAATCCCAAACCGAATCTGATGGGTGTGGTAAGATGACATGACTGCATGCTGAAACCTAGGGCCGTGCACGGTATGCACAAGAAGCTCTGCAGTTTGAGAACCGCAGAGGCCGGACCTGAAGTCACCCACAGCTTTGCCCTCCCGCAGAGACGCGGCGAGCAGCTCGGCGGCCCTCCATCCTCTTGGGGACCAGGGAAGCCTGCACGAAACCAAACCTGCTGCCCCCAGCCAGGCCTCGGCTAGCAGGGAATGCTGCAGCACCACGCAACCAAGCCGAAGGCAGAAAAAGCCGGGAGGCGAGAGCCAGCGCCAGGCATCGCACCTCCGGCGCCGGGGAGGAGGCGGCGAGCCGGGCCGCGGGGGGGGCGGCTGAGGGAAAGGGCGGCACCGCCTCCGCTCCCCTCCTCCCCCCGGCTCCCGTTTGCCAGGCGCGCCGCTGTGCCCAGCGCGCAGCCGCACTGCTTCAAAACAGTTTGTTGCTCACGTCGGAGAAGCCGCTTCCGTTTCCAACGCCGCATTCCGGCCACACCTGCCAGTGCCGAAGCCCCGGCTCGCTCCGCCGCCCTACCCGCCCGAGAAGGACCACCCGATCCCCTCCCCCCCACCCCGCGTTCCTCCGCCGCTCCAGCAAAGCCATGTCCGCCGAGGGTAAGGCTGCCGGCCGCCGCTTCCCCCGAGGGAGGGTTGACGGGGAGGCGGAACGCGGAGAACGCTCCCTCATCGTTCGCAACGGCCCCAACGCTCTCCGCCGAGCCGGCCAAGCCACGCCCACCGCGCCCGCCGCTATTCGCCGGTTCCGGCGCGGCGAACCGCCGCCATTGGCTTTCGCTGCTGCCCGTTGCTGGCGCGTCAGTGGCGGTGGGGGCTTGGAGGCGCGCGGAGGGGGTGGCGGGGCTGGCAGCGTTAACGGATGTCCGCGCGGGGCTGGGGCGCTGAGGGGACTGAGGGTCCCCGCGGGAGAGGGGGGGCAGGAGGGGCTGCTGCTTCCCTCTCGGAGCCGGGCGTGTGTCCCCCTGCGGGCTCCCGGGTTGTCTGCGGCCCTCGGGTTTTCCCCGCGGACGGGTATTCCCGAGCGGCAGTGTCGCTCCTGCCTTCCCTACAGCTGAGGCGAGGGCAGAGGGGCAGCCGTGCGGGACTGTGCCGCGGGCGAGCCGGCAGGAGGACTCTCTGGGTGAAGTTACTGCTCGGAAGAAGTAGCGTGGCCCTGCCGCAGCTTGGTTACCTCATGGCGTAGGGCCAGAGGGTGACAGCGAGCAGTCCGAATGGTTTGCAGCGGGGAAAGGTTTCGCTTTCCTTAGTCTTCAAATGGCGGGTGAGCGTAGTGGCAAAATGTTGAGACTTTGCTGTGGAACAGCGGTGTCCTGGCCCGGGCAGGTCCCCGAGTGCTGTAGTTACTTGGCTACAAAACGCGACTACCAGCAGAGATGAGTAATGCTCCTAAAGTGGGATGCCTGACCTAAAGATCTTCGCATTCGAAGACGTAATGCATACTGCAGCCTCTGTATCTTAAGAGGTATATGGGCTTCATTTACTTAGGGTCGAAAGAAATATATTTCTGTCAGTTACATACTTCACCCTGCCCTTCCAAGGAGTAATGTTTATACAGTCTTACAGCAGTTTAAGCTCATGTAGCTTGTCACTGCTCTCACAGACCCAGTCAAGAAGTTCCAGTTGTCTCTTGCTCAGATGCCCAATTTTCTTGTGTGACTTCATGGTTCAGGGAGCTTTTTGGCTAAAAGATAATTTTATTTTTGGTGTGGTTAGGCTTTCACCAGATCACTGTGCATTTATACAAGTGTCAGCATGAAGTAAAGGGGTAGGATTGAGACATCGGAAAGTTGGGAGTATTGCAATCCTGACTTACTCCTGATAAAGCAAACGTACCGGGCAATGCATTGGGTGTCTGTTCTCCTTTGTCCTCAATTTTTTGATCCCCTGACTAGCTTTGTAACATGGTAATCTTAACAAATATTAAGACTGTTTGAAATTCCTTGGCAATAGAAAAAAGGTGCCATTACTAATATTCCTCCATCGCAAGGTGCAGTATGAGCTCAAATCTTCTTAAACATCAGAGGTCTGTTTGTGAGACTTGTTTTACCTTGAGTTTTTATCTTATTAGCATCTCAGTAATCCAAATATGAGACCTAAAAGCTTGTTTCATTATTCTGCTTCTCACCGTAGTAATTGGTTTGTATTTGCTCAATATACGATCCCACTGTCTTCATCTGTTGCAAATTTCAGTCATGCAAATTCTGACTACATCATGCTAAATTAACTATTGTTTCGGTGTTCAGAGACTGTTGATAAGCATTTTATCTTTGGTGGAGTATGCTGGTGTCTCTAATCTTTGACAACCTATCTAGATTAAAGCCAAATTTTCAGAAGTATGCTACCTTCAAGGATGCAACTTGAGGTGGATGCTACTCAATTTTTCTGAGTGCAGCATTTAAGCGTCTTTATAAGATCTAGTTTGCCTTACACAGAGCTTCCATGGCTGTCTGTTCCATCTGGGAGTATTGAGATCATGTTTGCAGAAATACAGAGATGTGTCTTAACTGAACTAGAAAATGAAGAAAAAACACTGGATTTCTGTGAAAAGTTTGATTTAGTTTTAGTGATTTTGCTAGCAGCCCCCAGGAACTCTGTAGTAGAGCCTGGGATAGAATTTACTCGGTGCTTTCAGCTCTCTCATCTGCCTCCCTTTTATTATTCCATACCTTGTGGTTACCTACATTTCTGTTTCCTCAATAAGCGAAAGCATTCATCAGGTAATGTCTGACTCAGTATGAGTCCTTCCTTATCCCACTGGCTTATATGGTGTATTTAATTAGTAAAATACTTGGGGAAAGAAAAGTCGTGTGTCAGCTTGTCTTCGGACTTCAGCTGATGCATCAGATCTGGTTATATTTCTGTGCTCGTAGCTTTGATTATCATAGTATGCAGAAATGTGCTTAAAACTCTGTTATGTCTGCAATGGGATTGCATTAATATGCAAATGATTACTTGATGCTGGAATGGCGTGATGCTATCCCTGAAAGGTATCATGACACTGTGTGTGTTGGCATAAGTGTCAGGCCGCAAATAGAGCAGGATCTAGTTGTGGTCCAAGTTAGCGCTAGCTGGCTCTGCTTTTGTGACTTAGTTTAAACCCAGGTAAGTTCCTTGATATGTCCTTTATTTGTTTGGGTAGGGTTGCTTTGCTTGATTTGCTACATGGTATGTAACTCTTTGCTACAGAATTTTTTTGGCTTTTATGTTTTTTTTCTTTTTAACTCTGGCTTTGAAAGAGTTTGTTTTTGGTTTTGGGTTTTTGTTTTTGCATTGTGGGGTTTTGTTTGTTTGCTTGTTTGTTCTTAGTATTTCTTGATGTTTAATAGCAACACCTTTCCATCTCTAAATTATTTTCGTGGTGTCTTCCCCCTCCCTCTATCAGGTTTTCTTTATGTTGCAGTTTGGTCTAATTGTCTTTCATTCTTCTGTTTCACATTTTTCTTCTCTTTCTTCTCTTTTCACCAAAGCCTGTACTACTATAGTATTTGGTGATGGGTGACTGAGCAGTACTAAAAAGATTAGCAGTCATTTGGTTGCTGGACTATGTTGATCAAATGGCAGAGTTTCCAAAGAAGAGTGAAAATTTTCAAGTCATATTGACTTTTAAATATATTTCTCTATTGGTTATTGGAAATAAATTCCTTATGATGCTTGATTTTTCTTTGCTGCGTAAGAAGCTTGTAACTTAATATAATAATGTAACTTCTGATGCAGGGTTGGACGTGCAGTTGGACATTTTTGCATGTAAATCATTATGAAAACTGTTCTCAAGTTTAAGCACCTTTAACTTACTACAGATACTGCTACCTGGTTATTTTGTGCAGAAGCAAAGAAGAGCTCCTAGTGAAAGAATTCTAAACAGTGAACATAAGCAGCTTTTGAATTAAAAAGAGCACCTCCAGTCTTGGCTTTCTTATTTGGTCATTTCACAGCACTGCTCTGTCTACAACTGTCTTTCTGTACAATGCAACTTTTATGAACCTCTACCTTATATTATAGCATATCCTACTGCCTAACTGAAAATAATGAGTCATAGTCTATACCATATAACCCAGAGCATGCACTGAGTCTGAGAAGGAAATTTGGTGATGTTTTCTAATTTTAGATGATTGTCACTTCAGTTTTCAAACAGAAGTTCAGAGTTCTCTTAAACTGATAACTTGTTCCAATGATTGGATAAACCAGCCTATTTAGTAAGTCTTACTGTAATGTGTAATTCACTTCAAAGTGAAAGCCTTATTTGAAATATATAAACCTAAAATATTTTCTTAATTACACTTTTAAAATTTCCTTTCAAGACTTACTGGAAGTGTCTAAATATCTATGTCATGATATTTTGTGTCAGCGGAGTTAATTAATGCAATGAAATTATTAACTTAGCACAAGAAATGCAGTTGCATCTTCATTCAAGTCACAAATGAAAATACCTTGATGGCTTCATTTTTATTTACTTTTTTTCATGAGCACAAATTAATTGCAGAATATGGCAGTTTGTGGTTTCTACTTGAGAGAGACAGATATGTATTTCATATTGTTTGGTCCATATATGGTATTACTCCATATTGCTAGCACTTTTAAGAAGCATCAGAATTATTTAGAATTGCTTACAGGACTAAGTTGCACTTTCTTTAAGATTAGAGTAAGTAGCTGGCATTCTTTTGTCACAAGTTTTTGAAGGTGTGAAGATTGTAATTGAATGAATGAATGTTGTCCTTTCACGTAAGAATTACTACAGTAGTGACGTTGAGTTGTTTTCCCTTGCCTGAATAAGATAAGTATAGGACTACAAAATGAGAACTACTTCTCCACCCCCATTCTTTTTAAACTAGGTAATATTTGTTGATAAATCTTCTAAACACAATATTTTTGAGAACAGACATTCTCTTGGTGATGAATGTAATCAATCTACAGCAAAGACATTTAAATTTGTCCACTAATTTAAGAGGCAAGGCAACTAGAATACATTAGGAGAAGGAAGAAGTGCTTGGTATAAAGCAGGTGGATCTACACTTCTTGGAGTAGCTTTCCTTGTTGTTGCAGTGACCAGTCATGTTGATAAACCTCCATGGAAATAGGTTGTGTTTTCTAATCTCAAAGTTTCTTGACTCTCCATTTAAGAGTGGTATTCTGAAGAGGGAATAATTTCCTTTTTCCATATGAGGACAGCCATGTTCAGCAATGGGTGATGGAAGTTAAAAGCCCTGGGGATGAGGAGGATCCTGACCACCATCTTAGAACTTAAATGTTTTGAGAGACTAGTGGTTGTTGCTGCATTGCTTCTACATCATTGAAGAAATACGTTGTAATTAATTAGATGGTTTTTTGGAAGGGAGATGTTTTCCCGTTCTGTATTTTCCTCTTTGGTTTATGGTTATCCTCCAGCTGTGAGTTGCTGTAGCTCCAGACTTTGGAAACACTTTCTGCCCAGACTCTGCTGTGCTCTTGAAATTCTGATTTTTGAAACTTATTTAAGGGAGGGTGGTGGAGGGTCCAGGAGGCTGAGCTTTGCTTTCAGTATCAACCAGTTGTATCGTGCTGGCCTTCCTCTAGCCCAAAGGGAGCTGTTGTCTTGGCTACATGCTGGTTCCACAGAATTTTTCCTCTTCTATACCCGTTGCTCTGTCTGCTGTAGATTTGAGTGATACAGTTGCTGATCAGGTAGGCTTTGTTTGCCTGCCTTGTTTCCTGTGGACCAGTGAGGCATGAGATTTGTGGCAGAGATTATGAATATACAAGTGCAGTGTGTTGTAGGGTTGCACAGGTAGCGTACAACTTGTGTCACTTCCTCTAGTTAGTGGTAGAAAGATGACTTTCAGGGCAGCAGAGACCCAGCTGTAAGTAGGGCACTTGTCAGGCCATACAGTAACCTGGCATGCTGGTTGGGGAAATTGGCAGAGAGGATTCTGTTCTCACCTGCTTCTTCTGCATGTGCTTTTTCTGACTCTCAGTTAACTCTCCCAAAGTAGGTAGAATAGTAAATGATTGTCAACAAAAAAATTTGGGCCTGTGAAGGCCGTTAAATAATTCAATGCATGCAAATAACTCGTGTTAGCCTGCAATGAACTTCAGTCAGTGAACATCACTGAAGTGTTTTGCTAAAAGCTGTGCCTAAATTAAGTTCATGAGTAGTCCTGTTGTTTACGTGTATACAGCTAATTAAAAGTGGCCAAGAACTGTTCTCTGATATTGAGCCTAAGCGGCATATCCTGTGTAATATCTGCTCGGCTAAACTCCTTTTTGCAGGGCAGCTATGCCCCAACTAGCTTTTTGGCTTCATTCGCTACTATAAACATAGCTATTGACTGCATGACAGTTGATGGGTGTTTCTGAATAGACCCTCAATTTCATGAAGTCTTTCTTAATCTGATGACAGCCAAATCCAAACCCTGCTGTATTGTTTCTTCTGGGAGGGATTAGAATGGGAATGCTGGCCAGAGGGAAAACTTTATGACCTGTGGAATTCAGTTTCTTTCCCACCTTTTGGTCTCTTAAGAAATTGGAACAGAGGGAAGAGAGCAGGATTTGGAGTGAATTGTTCGTATAAGAGTGAAGAACTAGACCACAGTTACAGTCATGCAGCCCTGATTCATTCCTGGAGCTCAGTCTATCCTGTGCACCAAACAGGGTAGAGATACTGTGGAAAATGTGGCATGTGTTCATATCAATAGTGTGTCATTGTGCATGTGTGCTGGGTGAATTTAAGTTTTATTTCCTAACTTGGTGGTTCACAGTATGATTCTTTCCGTTAATTTGTTTCATCAAAAATAAATTCCATTCCCTACCCTACCCTCCCAAAACCACCAGATGTAGCTATAATACACTTATTCTAAAACCAGGACATTTTTTTTCGTGATGTAGTATGTTTAATTGGAAAAAATTTGGTAATGGAGATTTGCCATTCAGTGTTTCATCACAGCATCTCATTGGGAGTCGATGCTTGGTTTGATCTGAGTACCAAATATGCAGTTAGGATTTGTAAGCGGATTTGTTTCAAGTGTATTAAGCATTTCTTATCTATGAAAGTAAAGTTTCAAAACAAAATTAATATGTCTTGTCATAGCGGAGTTCTCAGAAGTGCTTGTTACTGGCTTATAACTGTTTCTGTTGAAGCTGGACACTGTAGGAAGAGTTGAGTACTGAATAGTTTCACGAATCCCACCAACTAAGAAATAGTAAGCCGCTTCCCTTCTAGTGCATGTTAAAACCTCAGCATCTGTGTTAAAAAGTGACTTTGCATTTAGCTGCTAAGCTGAAACTGGTTTTAAATTAGCCTGTGGTACAATTCAAATAATGCTAGACATGATACAAGCACTACAGTTGTCATCTGATACGCAGAGTGGTGTCTAGTCTTACCTGTTTCTCTTTCTGCATATGCGAACAGATTATGTATCTATGAATGTTGAGGATGATGATGAAGCAGTGATGATTGACCATGGAGAAAATGGACTGTCCACACAAAGCTGCGTGTCAATGGGACAAAACTCTGAAGTAAACAGTGTTCACCATGTGGCTCAACTTGCCTATGGTAATTACTTTTCATTTTTATTGTGATCTAATAGGTAATAGCTAGCTTTAATGCTCCATGTTCAATGCTTCTGTCTTGAATGCTTTCTGTATTACCCATATCTTTAAAACATATTTTATTACAAAGCTACTTTACGGAAATTGCTTGGCAATGCATTTAAAAAGAAGGAGCTTTTTAGTTATTACTTTAGAGGTTTTTATTGTGAACCTGCTGAAATATTATGTTTTAAAAAGACAGTTTTTAACTTACTTTATAAAGTAAGTACACCTGGGAATGAATTAGCAAGTGATTTGGAAAATAAATGTAATGGAAGAACCTAACCTAAAAAATGAGCTTTTTAGATAAACTGTCTAGGGTAATTTAGTGGAGCACTGGGGACACTTATGTGCAGTGATAGGAAGATGGTTGTTTAAGGTGATAAATTATTAGCTGTAAGTAGCCTTTGGTGATTGTCTTTAATTCATTGTATTTATTTTAAGGTGCAAGATCAAAGTCTCTCAGAAATCTTACCCAGTTCTCCACTGGCCCAGACAAAAATTAATCATAGCTGTTGGAGCATTTAGTAAGTCCAGTAGCAGTGTTACCAAGTTATTAAGGAAAATGATTGTAACTAAGTGATGGCACTTATTAGGTTTTTTTATTCGTCCAGTTGACTTCATAGAGAATCTCATCTGTATTTCTCTTCAGCAGAGTCAAGTTACACTTCTGTTTCCTAGTGTTGTTAGGTGCTTCTGAGAACCTTTAATATTTCTGGTCTACTTCTTGACAGTAGATTATACTGTAATTTTTTGTACATTTATGTCTAAAAACATATTTGGGAGAGTAGAACAGTTTGTATGGTTTACTTTGGGTTTTCTCTGTTTTTAAATAAATAAATAAATAAATTCCTACCCAAGAAACAGTCATAGACAGTTGCTGACCTTTGTTTCAGGACAGAAGTAATCATTTCATTATCAACACAGGAATCAGGATGAGTGGGTATGATTGTGTTTTAAAAGGTAAAAGATGTCTTTGTCATCTTTGGGCTTACAGCTTCCGTTGTAGATTGTTAGCATTGTGTATTGTTAAGTTAAAATTGAGTGTACTGGGATGTATGACCAAAACATGACTGAAGTTTATCTTGAATATAACTGTTGAACTTAACTCTTTGAACTGAAATTCTCTCTGGTTGTTTTTATTCAACCACCATCTTAGGCTAGTAACTTGCAGGGCAGTGCCTTTTCTTCAAATCTGTTTCTTCTTCAAATCTGTCCAAACTGGTTTCTTTTACTTTCGTCTCATATCTTCTTGCCTATGGATACTTAGCTGGCAGAGCAAGCTCAACATCATTAAGATACAGATCTAGATCTTTATTTCTCCCAGCCTGCTGCAGAACACCTCTATTATGCTTTTTGCTTATACATTTATGCCCACAAACTCAGTACCACTTTTGCTGGCACTTTTTTTTTTTTCAGGTCATCATATTTGTGCCTAAACCTAAAAAAAAGATGCTTAGTTTAACATAAGCGTAATATTTTTAAAATGTAATTAAACCAGGGACCTAATGTTTTTCCAGGTGAAGTGGCATTCTGGTTTTCCTGCAGAAAGTGTCTGAAGTTTGAGGGACTACATTGTGCCAGTGTGTTAATCCTGCTGCCCTGCTTTCAACATATCCTCTTGCCTGTACTGGCATTGGACCCACAGAGTTGCTGCCATCTCCCAGGCTCTCAGTTCTGGGGGTGCTTAGTGCTAGGAGATCAACGCTAGCCATACAGACCAACTGTGGCGGGGACAAAGGGATGAGATGGTCTGGGTAAGGTGGCAAACTCTGGAGCTAGGTGGGAGGGTAGGTAGGTTTTAATCTTCACCTAAGAGAACAAATATTAAGTAGTTGCATATGTATTTTTGTTACTCAGTTATTGATTGTGATTTCAAAATTATGTTAACTACACTAATCTAAATCTACCACAGATCTTGCTTAGGTGGCATCTGTGAGCTCTGCTGCAACATTTGTCTGGGCTCTTGATGCAAAGAAAATTTTTTTTCTAGCTTATGATACTGAATATATTACTACTTTTCTGTCTGCCCTTCACCCTTCCTCTTCTAGCACATAAATGAAAAGTGATTGTCTTTGCTTCTCAATATTTCTCTTAGCTTGTCACTGTCCCATTGGATTAGTTTTCTCTTCCTCAATTTCTGACATACTAGTTGTACTTTCCAGTTGGGCCATGAAATCAGTTCCATTATTTTGCAAAAATATTAAGAATCATAGAATCATTTAGGTTGGAAGAGACCCTTGGGATCATCGAGTCCAACCATCAACTCCACTCTACAAAGTTCTCCCTTACACCATATCCCTTAACACCACATCTAAACGAGTCTTAAACACATTCAGGGATGGTGACTCCACCACCTCCCTGGGCAGCCTATTCCAATGTCTAACCACTCTTTCTGTGCAGAATTTTTTCCTAATGTCCAGCCTAAACCTACCCTGCTGCAGCTTGAACCCATTCTCTCTTGTTCTATCACTAATTACCTGTGAGAAGAGACCAGCACCAACCTCTCTACAGTGTCCTTTCATGTAGTTGTAGAGAGTGATGAAGTACCCTTGTAACTTTTCTCATGCAGCCCCTTTTACCTGGGAGGAAGCTACTGAAGGTATCCACAAAACTTCCCCACTGTACCTTTTCAGCTTGGCCTAAGCTCCAAAAAGTACCTTCACAGCAGATAGTATGGTAGAGACTTAGTGTTGCTTTTTTATGCCAGCAAGGTTTTTCTCATTTCTCAGAAACCTTCCAAGGTCTTTTTTAGCTGCTTGAGCTTTACTTGTCTTTTAATATCTTCTCTTATCTGTATCTTGTTATCTATATAGTGCTCAGCCCATCTGTAGCTAAAATGTATAGAATTCAAGGGGAAATAGGTGGTTTTGGTTTTTTTGTTTGTTTGTTTTTTCTTCCCCTCTTAATGGTGTGTTTATTTCTTTTTAAAGGAGCTACCATAGCCTTTTCCTGAAAGTTTGAGGTAGAAAACTGTAAATGATGGACAAGCAGATTAGGCAGTCGAGATATGCCTTCTCTTTTAACTGTGAAAATTCTTTAATATTCTTCAAAAGGTAATTGTATGGGTCGCAAATGAATGGTAATGGCTTTTTAACTGTGTGCCAGGCCCATACATCAAGAGGTGGAGGCATTTTGTGTACCACTTGTGGATCGTTTATGTTTGGTAGCCCCTGACCTACACAGTCTCAACAGATGAGATACCTAGAGCAGATCTTTTTTGTTGCACAGTGCTTCAGTGACAAAACTGGAGGGGACCCTGTAAATGCAGGGAAGGGACAGCTGAGGAATAAACAAATGGGTACTGTGTTTTACATTGTGCATGTATTGCCTGAATTTCAGTTGACTGGTTTTGTTGGAGTTTTGAATTCTGTGACTTTGTACAATCGGACATGGAAATGAGAACAGATACCAACAGCAAAAAACAAGGCAACTGAAATGGAGGCTGGAGAGAGTTTGGAAGAAAGAATATTAAGTTGAGCTTATAACTTCAGATCTAAATAAACTGGATTAGTAAGCGTTTAATAATGTGCTAGTAAACAAATTTCAAAGAACCAAGCAGTTTGAAAGTAAAAAAAAAAAAAAAAAAAAAAAAAAAAAAAAAAAAAGGGTGACTGCATGTTTTTTGTAGTGAAATGTTTAATGCAATGGGAAACCTGCTGATATGCTTTGCTTTCTCTCCACTTTTCCAGGAAGTGAAGGCTTATCAGTGCTAGCTGAACAAGTGGCATCACAAGTGAGCCATTCTGCAAGTATGCAGAGAGGAAATGCTCACAGCCCTGAAAAAATGGATTTTATGTTTTCACATAATAAAAGAAAACGTCTTGCCCCTACTCTAGTGGGACAGAATGTGGTATGTTTTGCCAAACAGTAGCCCGCTGTTTTGAGGCCAATTTCAATGTTATTGGGAATGTCGTTTTTCCTTCACTTTTGTATGCTCATTTGATGATGTGCCAGTGAAGAAGTATGGGTAGGATATCCATGTAGTGCACGGAAGCTCTACCAAGAGTAAAACCGTGTGGTGCTGGATACTGTACATGTGTATGACAACAGCTAATGTGCAGCAGAGAGTAACTTACATTAATTTCCCATGTAGGTGCTCTTATTTCTTCAGTAAAAATCTCTTTTTGTGCAATTTAGGATAATAAGAGTTGAAACTTAGTGTTGAATAAGGATTTGCCTCCATGACAATTCTGTCCAAAGACAGACTACATATATTTTTAACTTGTGGCAGTCTGAAGCTTAGTTCACATCACCATATTTAATTAAATTCCAGCAGCTGGTGTGTCTTTAATGCTATAAAAGCAGTTCCACTGTCTTGAATTCTGCCAGTTGTAAAACAAACCACCCTTTTTAAAACAAGATGTGACTAAAGATGACTTAATTAAAATAAAAAAAAATCAACCACAAATGTGTGATGTGTGATGGACAGGAACTGCTCCCATCCAGTAAAAGAAAAATATCATAATTGTCCAGGTGGTGGCACTGTTGATTGCTGTCTAAAAGCACTTTTCAAGCAATAAGAAAATTATATCTTTTAGATATTTTTACAGCTTCTGTGTGCAGAGTTATACCCGTTGAAATAAATACACATTCTTTTCAAATTGATGTTATTTAAATTAGTGTAAAAATCTATATGGAGTCTCATAATTACATAAGCCTGGCTATAGAGTATATATAGTTATATGAGAAAGTTCTGGCCTTAGAATAACCACATAAAAATACATATTATTATATAATTTCGCAAAAGGTTTATGTTAAACCAGAATAAGATAACTCTTAAAACAAAAGCGAGGTGAGTGTTCATATAACCACAGGCACATAAATGAGATGGCTGTGTTAAGTCTCACTTTCTTGGACCCTTTGTGGAGGGAATATAACTACAGCTGAAAGAGTCCAAGTTGCATTCCTAGTGGGTTCTCTCTGCGGTTTATATTTTGAATTCTTTCATTATTCAAACAACCATTAGAAGTTCTTTATGTTATTTCCCAGATGAGAAACAGGGAAGGAGAATATGAAGATAGTGATGGTGTCATTTATGAGTATGAACCAGACTATGAATGTGTAAGTTCATTTTCTTGTTTGACTGACTTTGAAAAGCTGCTTTGGGGATGCATGTTTTGGGGTAGATTAAAAAAACATGTGAGGTTTGAAGTTGAGATTTATTGACTTAATACGTTACCCAAATCTGTGTATATATGTCTTTTTTTATTATTTTTTTTTATTGTTTTAATGAAAAAGGGGAGTATTGTATCTGAAGCTTCCTACACTGGAGATCAGCAGAAAACTCTTATGGAGGTCCTCAGTTATTGCCAGGTATTTCTTTTCGTTATCTCTGAAATGGCATTTAAACAACTTTAGTTAAATTTCAGATGATTTGCATTCTATATTTGATAACCTATGACTTCATCCTTTCTGGTTGTTCATTTGTTGGTTGCTCACTTCAGTATTTTTGATGCCAAAATAATGTTCCTTTTTCATATTCTCTGAACTTTTCACACCATAGCTGGCAAGAATAATTTTCAAATATTAATCTTTAATACAAAATTTAAAGTCTAGTCATGTATTGGGAGGGGCTTCATGGTAATGGGAAACATCTGACTGTGATACACACACAGCTTTTGAAAGTACATGAGGCTTGCCAACAGTGTGCCAAAATCTTGGTAGTGTTGTTTTGGCGAGTTCTTTGCTTTTGACTTCTGAAGCAGTAGCTGCCAAGATTGAAAATCAGTGCACTGAAAATTAAAAGCATCCCATATTTATTCAGGTGAGCACTTATGTGACTCTGGAATCACAGTATTCTGTAGAGTGAAAGACATTCAGGCCAGGCTTAAGGGAGGATAATTTGTGAGTGGTTTATAGCCAGGTATTAATGTCTTGTTAAGTTGCCTTGAGCATATATTCAGCAATGCTGTGGAAGAAAATTGACTTAGACTGTGTGACTAACATTCTTGACATTAGTCTGGGAATGTATGCAGTAGCAAGTAGCGCTAATGAGAAGCTATAGTCTCTTTTGCTGCCTGCTAGCCTCATCTCCTTCACCCCACTGTTATCCCCTCCTCCCAGTAAATCTGCCACAGGGCTACATGAAGCCTTTTAATAATGCCTGTATTGTCCACAGTGATTTAAGGTCTTTCAGTGCTTCCCTGAGATATTTCTAAATTTTGGGAAGATTTATAGATTCTTTTGTCTAAGGATCTTTAATTTTTTTTAAAAGATAGCCATAATACTGAAATCTGTTGGTTTTGATAGAATTTCAAATTGCTTTAAATTTTATCTACTACAAATCCGTCTAGCAATTTTTTTCATAGACGTATGTATTTCAAAAAATTTCTCTGACTAGTTATACTGTAGATCAACAAAAGAAATTGCTTTAGTTAGTTGAAGACGCTTCCTCTTTGTGACTCCTATAGTTATGATGTCCTTGTATGTTTTTTGCAGTAATAGCTGATGACACGTCCCTGATACATATTTTCGAGTTGGCAGTGTCCTTTCAATACTAGATTAATATTCTGTTATCTAATTCCTTTATAGTGTTATGGCACAAAGTGTATGTCTAAATTGTTGCATAAGCATCATGTTTGAGTTGCTAAATCCTGGAAACACTGAAGAAGTAACTTTCTATATTGCACAGCAACGTATAGTAATAACTGATGGACTTTGAATGCTTTGATTTATGTCTTTTATGTCTGAAAATTTAGGCCTTTACAATAATACGGTTAAAAAGTTTATACCTGATTGCTTTAGTAAGGTAACACAAACTTTTAACATCAGAACAAAAACTTGACCTTGGGGATTGACTGAAGGTCAGACACTTTCAAAAAAATAACTGGTGGTTTTTTTTTTTCAAGTTCTTTATCTTTCACTCTGTGGTTATTAAAAATGTGGATGCAATTGATTTCAATGCCAGGCTTGTTCTGGAAGGCATGGCTGAGTTGATTTCTCTGTACATCATTCACGTCTCATTTTCACAGAATCACAGGATGGTTGAGATTGGAAGGGACTTCCAGAGGTCATCTTGTCCAACCTCCATATTCAAGCAGGGCTGCCTAGAGCCCAGGACCATGTCCTGATGGCTTTTGAATATCTCCAAGAGGGGAGTCTCCACAACCTCCCTGGGCAACCTGTGCCAGTGCTCAGTTACTATCACAGTAAAAAACTGTTTCCTGATGTTCAGAGGGAACCTCCTGTGTTTCAGTTTGTTCCCACTGCCTCTTGTCCTGCTGCTGAACACCTTTGGAAAGAGCCTGTCTCAGTCCTCTTTGCACCCTCCTTTCAGATATTTGTATACATTGATGAGATTCACCTTGTTTTCTCTTTGAGCTTTCTCTTGTCCAGACTGAACAGTCCCAGCTCCCTCAGCATTTCCCCATAGAAGAGATGCTCCTGTCTCTTTATCACCTTCATGGCCCTTTGCTGGACTCTCTGTAGTATGTTCATGTCTCTGCTGTACTGGACCCAGCACATCAGGACCTCAGCAGTGCTGAGAAGAGGGATCATCTTCCTCAGCCTGCTGGCAGTACTTTCCCAATGAAGCCCAGGGTACCATTAGCTAGCTTTGCAGCAAGGGTACATTGTGGGTTCACATTCAACTTAGTAATTACCAGGAGTTCTCAGGTTCTTTTCTGCCAAGCTGCTTTCAAACTAGGTGGCCCCCAGCGTGTACTGGTGCCTGGGGTTGTTCTTCCCCAGGTGCAGGACTTTGCACTTCTTGTTGAACTTCAAGAGGTTCCTGTTGGCCCATTTCTCCTGCCTGTGGACATCCGTCTGGATGGCATCACGACCCTCTGGTGTATGAACTGCTCCTGCTGGTCTGGTGTCATCTGCAAATTTGCTCAAGGTACACTCTGTCCCATAATCCAGATCATTAATGAAGATGTTAAACAGGATCGGACCCAGTAATTGACCCCTGGTGTGCTCTGCTAGTTACTGGCCTTCATCTAGACCTTGTGCTGCTGATCACCACTCTCTGGATTTCCAATCCACCTCACTGCTCATCCAACCTGTACATCAGCAGCTTGTGAGGATCTTAAGAGAGACAATGTCGAAAGCCTTCCTTAAATCCAAGTAGACCATATCCACTGCTCTACTTTCATCTACCGGGCCAGTCATTTTACTGTAGAAGTTTATCAGGTTGGACAACCGTGACCTCCCCTTGGTGAAGCCATGCTGTGACTACTCCTGGTGGTATTCTTGTCATTCGTGTGCCTGGTTTCCAGGATTAGTTGCTCCATCACCTTCCCAGGGATGGAGGTGAGGCTGACTGGCCTGTAGTTCCCTCGCTCCTCCCCCTTGCCCTTCTTCAAGATAGACGTGACATCTGCTTTCATCCAGTCTTTGGGCACTTCTCCCATTCACTGTGATTGATCAAAGGTTATCAGGAGTGGCATCACAATGACATCAGCCAGCTCCCTCGGCACTCATGGCTGCACCTTAGACTTAATGTGCATCCAGTTTGCTAAAGTATTCCCTGACCAGATCCTCTTCCACCCAGTGTGTCTTCCTTGCTTCAGCCTTTCCCCCTGGTCTCTGGCACCTGGTATTCCAGAAGGCCAGTCTTGCTAGTAAAGGCTGAGGCAAAGCAATTGAAAAGTGCCTCAGCCTTTTCCTTGTCCTGTGTCACCAGGTCCCCCATCTCATTCAGCAGTGGACCCACATTTTCCCAAGCCTTCCTTTTGTCGCCTGTGTACTTACAGAAGCCCTTCTGTTGTCTTTGACATCCCTGGCCACATTCAATTCCAGTTGGGACTCTTCCTTTACAGTTAGTATTTTTCTAAATATTTCCCTTTGGTGATACAGAAATCAGTGTTTTGTTGGTTGCCTATGAACCTTTTAACTGTGTACTTGGAAACTTACTATGACTTAAAATAGCGTATCAGAATACCTAACTAACTTTAGAGCTTGTCAATAGCTTTACAATGTAAAACAAAATGTACCAAATAGGTAAAAATAAAACATCTGCTGGAAGCAGGAAGAACAACCTTTAAGTGCCAGCCACATTCAAGTCGCAAGAGTAAGCTTCTCTGAGAATTCTTTTTACTGTGATATTTACTATTGTTATTTGCATTTTGTATCTATGTTGATCTTTAATATGCTTACAGAATGTATATATTATCTGCAGATCTTACCCAGTTTTTGGGAGGGTATTTTGCCCTTAATTGAACTTTCTTGATTTCTCCAGATTTAAATTGGGTTCTTGTGAAACAATACTGTTTTCACTCTTACATTTGTTGTCAGGCCATGTATGATGCCATTCAGAAATTGGATAAAAAATTTGACCTGCTTCATCGGAAGGTCTCAGAAATGCAGCATACTCGTTTAAAGCCACTGTTGCTCAAACCTGTGAGTATTAAAGACCCGAGACATTCATTTTTCCTTTAGTTCTCTCACTTCCTCTGATGCTTATTAAAAAAAAAAAAAAAATCATCTCCTTTTACTAAGATTTGTAGACTTAAAATCCATTTCAATTAATTTATTCTAGATTTCTTACTATAGGCCAGCTTCAGTCTCCGATGTTGTTACTGACCATTGGTTTCTGCAGTTAGAAGAGATTTTAGGCATCATTCATACAGGCTGGTTCAATTGACTAACAATTTCTAGATCTCAACAGTGTATTGTCTTATCCATTATGGTATAGAATTGTATCTTTTTTTGATAAAATACCTTTTTTCAAAATTTTTAAGAAGGTTTGATACTGAGTACACGCTATCCATTTTTTTCCTATAGTACTTGTAACAATGCTCTTTAAAAGGAAAACATAACAGATGATTTTTGAAGAAGGTCATAAAATCCATAATGACCTTTTATTGTCAATAATATGGCAGAGCTTTTAATGTGGCAGAGGTGATCCTGCTGTCAGGAGATGTCAAGATATCAGTAAGGTCATTTGTTTTAAGGGTGGGTAAAATGATGACATTCTCATGCATGGCAGTTATCAATAGGATACTAGGTTTTATTTGGGAATGCGTTTTTGCTGACATCTCCAAGCTTATACTGTCCACACATCCAAAAATATGAGATTCAGGGAACAAACTGGTCTTGTCAGCGATGATTGGACTCTGTGACCTCTGTGCTGTTACCCTCCCCTATGATCATGTGGATGGCAGCTGCTTTTATGTTCAGATTAAAAGTGACCTGTGCTGCATTTTTTTTTTTTTCTAAGGCGGCTTTTATCACTATAAGGTGTAAGGGAGAAGCCAGCAAATGCAACCTGCCAACGATTTTCTTAGGTTCTGCCAGAACTTTATCTGTAAAACCATCAGGAATGCTGTAGGTTTTTTATAGCTGTATCATTGTTGTATCTGTGATGCACTGAGGGTATAAATAAGGAAAAGTTGGTTGTAAAGGTATGATTTTTTTAATTAGCTCAACTCCAATAACTGGAGAAATGGACAAACTTTGAGGCATATAAACCTTTCTTCAGGTCATAGATTTTTAAAGATTACAAGGGTGGAATATAATCAGGTTTCTATAAACAAAAAAAAAAAAAGGACAAAAAGAAAACTAACCCAAACAAAAAAGAAACCAAACCCATGTGTGTCAGCTACATTTGGTAGTTCCTGCTCGGTGACTTGTATTTTGAACTAGAATGCATGCTTTAAGGTGCATATGCTTCTTAATAGAAGTACTCCAAGTGGTGGAAAGCATAGCCCATATCTCAGTTTGTCTGCCTTAGTCTCTTTGGGATCTTCCATCGTAGACAAGATATGAATGTTTAATGTTTCAGCTAGCAAATAAAGAATGAAGAGGCAGCCAGGAGAGAAAGGGAATTGTTTTTTTCTTGTTTAAAAGGAAGCTAACATGGAAGTAGAGATATCCTTGAAAATTCAGCAGACTGGGTCAATGGCTGACAAATTTTAAATTTTATTTTGCCTATTTTTTTATGGAGCTTTTTTTAAGAGCCTGTACAAAGCTACCTTTCTCATATATCTCTGGCTCTTTAGAAAGCAGTTTGCCAGCACCGCAGGTGGAAAAAACTTGAGAAACGTTGAAGCTGATCAGATAAACTTTTAGTGTTGGAACTACAAGTGAGAATAAAACAAAGTAGAGGGAAGGCGAAAAAATAATAGCACTGGCTTTACGACAATGACTACTTCAATGAAGAGTCTGTTGCCAATAGCATAATTACTAAAATCTAGTCTTCCTGGTTTGTAGAAGAAAAAAATAATCCGATATGTCTAATTTAACATTTTAATTGCTTTCTGAATCACATTTGCAGAAACCAGTTGGATTTACATACAGAAGTTCCTGTCATTTGCCCCACGGAAAAATAAGACTACAAAGATCCACGGAAAAGGAATCAAGTCTTCATCTCCCTTCACCAGGCCAGGGAAGGCATAGCCCAGTCATAAGGGTTGCTTTACAAAATGGCCATGTTCAGGTCAATTCCACAATAAAACATGTTCAGCAGAGTCTTCAGCTTGAATCGCAGCAGCCTGTTCGTAGGCAGAGCCCACCACTCCCCACTATAGTTTCTACGCATTCATTGCATTCATCATACACAGCAAATAATGGGATGCCTGACCTTTCTCCACAATCAAATCTTGTAGCTGGTGTTGTGGAAAGTACTGTCAATATTGCATCTTCACCAGTGGCATCGTCATCGATGCCAGCACCATCGGAGACCAGTATGGGAAATAATGCTGTGGTCATGAACTACAGAAATGCATCTGGGAGTGTGAATATCAGTAAAGAAGTACCATCTTCTTCAGTCTCCATCAATCCTAGCTTTGGTGAGTTCCTTTGTAATAAATACTCAGAAACAAAGGCTAAAAAAACTGCTGCTGGCATAAAGAAATGTGACTAAAGAAATCTCTTCATCATTATTTACTAAAAGTAAAGGAGCAGGACTGGCTGCCTTATAAGCATTTCTATAATGGAATACTGTTTAAAACTTTTGAAATAAAAGTCACAGGAATGTTTAATATGATGACTTAAAAACCTCTGCAGTGTATATACAGTTGTATAGACTACCACAAGCCTTTTGATTTACAGTACATGCTTTAGGTTCTTTTAAGGCTAGGCTCTCTTTTTCTCTCTTTGTACTCTTGATGTAACCTATTTGTAACCTGTATATATGTCATAAGTAATGTATGCATGCTATGCATGTGTTTAAAAAGACAAAAGAGATTGCCAGTAAAGCTAAGTGAGGCGTATGCCTGTATACGTTTTGCATTTAAGAAAGCAACTTTTTTGTGTGAAGGAAATGCGTGTTTTCTTCTTGCGGAGGATTTTAGCGGGGAAAAATCGTTTCTATCCTCAAATCCTGCAGTGTTTGGTTTCTTTCAAAATACTTATTTCCACAGAAAATGAAGAATTCCATAGGTGATTGCATTATAATAAACAAGGACACATAAAATAGCACCCTGTTTTAAAAACTAATGCATTTCTTTCTAAAATGTAAATGCCTTGAGTTACATGGAAGGCTGAGATAGGAGTTTTTGGTTGCTTCTGGTCTAAAAAATAAGTTCATACTGCTGAAGAGCTGCACGAATAGTAGGTGAAATACTTGGATATCTATCTGCAAATTTGTAAACAGTGTATGATTTTAGCACTACTATGTATGGATATGCCATTCTTCATGGCTCATTGTCTTGAAGACATACATGGTATCTGCACGTGTGTAAAATTGGCCAGTCTGAATATTTTCAACTCTCATGTGTCTAATGTGTTTTCTTGGGTGTTATTATTTCAGTTAGTTACTTTGGTAGTTAATGTGACTCAAAAAGATATTTCTGTTACCATTCCAATTTAGAGCTGCTTTTGTAAAGAGCAAAGATAAGTAATACATAGAATTAGCTGTAGTAGAGAACATATACCGAGAGTACCATAGAGGTCAAGAGAAAGAGTTTGAAAAAGTATTCTTTTTTTTTTTTTTTTTTTTAACAACTTGCTTGGGTTTTTTAATTTGTTTGTTTGTTTGTTTTACTGAAGAGTTTGTTGGTGACCCAGTGAGAAATGTAAAAGTTCTTGGAAACTATTTGATGAAAGCTCGGCAAAAGACTAAACCAAAGTATGCAGCACGCTACTTAGTTCGTGTCTTGTTCCCCAAGGAAACATTATTGTGCAGCATTATGGGAGTGAGTGCACGGGGGCGCAGAACATTGGATCCAAACAAAATTGCTGCAATAAGAGGTATGCTACCTTTCAAAATGTGCAGATTTACTTTAATTAACACAGTTTTTAACTTACAAGAAGTCCTTTTCTGTATCTTTCTGCTAATCATTGTCTAGCAGCTGGTGAACTGAAAAATGCAGTAGTGGATGTGCTCCACTCGGCTGTGTCTTTTGGTTTTGAAATTCCTGCTTTGTAATTCTCAATGTTCATTTTTCTTCCATGTGGATAAAACAATTCTGATTTCTCCTAGTTTTGTGTAGTTCATGTTCATCAGTCATGCTGACTGTTTCTAAATTTTTCATTACAACTTATTTCATGTTTGTATGTGGCATGTGTTATGTGGGGTTTTTTGTTTGGGTTTTTTTTTTTTCCAGTTTTTCTTTGTGTTTTATGGCCATGATACACTTGGGACGAACGTTAACTGGTGATTCTTAAATACTCTACTCTTAAGTTCACTTCTCCTGTTTGAGAAATGGTGAAAATCGGGAAGGCTTTTTTTTTTTTAAATGTCAAGCCATTTACTCAGATCCTATGGCATATCTGTGTGAACCTATACATCTCCTTCCTCTTTAAAGGATGGGAGACTGTTTAAGCCATGTGATGTAGTTGCAGCATTACCCTGTCTGTGTTTTTTGTGGGAGTCTTTTTGTTGATTTTTTTTTTTAAAGTTGGTACGATAAATCACACTTTTCCCCTAATTGTACTAGGAAATGCTTAATAATAAAAGCATCGTTCACAACACCTCAAAAAAGTGTCACTGTGCATCTTAAATTCATAGTGCTGACTTAGCTTCAAAATGTGAGTTTACTACCTCTCTTTAATGAAAGCTGGAAATCTAAAGCTTCTAAATGGAGAACAGTAAACGTTAAACACTTCTTGGCTTTCTCTCTTTCTTTCTAAATTAGAATGCTTTTAAATACTGCATTTTGTCACAAAGCTTAAAAACTTTTCTATGTTTTATATGCAGAATTTCTTGCAACTAACTTTCCAAACTATGATTTGAGCGAGCATGGAAAAGACTGGAAAACATGTATCACAAATGTCAATGCTATGATCCGCTGTTTACGCTCTGAAACAAAAATAAACCCAGTAAGTTGTCTCAAGGTGATAACTTAGTACTTAATAAGTTTGTGCTTCTTTCTCAAATTAATTATTTGAACGCCTCATCATACGAGTGTTCTAATTGGAAATTGCTTGAGTTCTGTCTTTGCACTGCTCAGCGTATCCTGCTGACTTCAGCAGTAGTTCCATATGGGGAATACTGGAAGTATATCCCTTTCTCTTGCTCTGCCTCTTCCTGCTCCTGTGTCCAGTATTCAGTTAAGAGATGTATAAGCATAGCATACTAAAAGGAAAGTGTCCTGGTTTGAGGTAAAGCAGAACCAACTTCCTGTTTGGTAATTTTACTTTGCACCTAAGCCTCTTCTAACTAACTGAACTGTAAGTGTTGCCTACCAGTAGTGTCAAATTTGATTGCAAGCCTAAACAGGTGCTAGCACTGTTTTCACAGGCTTTCCTTCAGATATATCCAGCCATGCATTTCAACCTTATATTGACTGAAACATCACTCCCAACACACCTGTAACTCCATTTACCTCTGCTTCTAAAAAGCTTTGTGCAAATCTGTGAATATTTAAGTATCTGGTTCACCTGTGGTTTTCATGATTGAAGTTCAGAAGTAGCTATATTGTAAATATCTGGAATCTAATTTATACTAAATGGGAAAAGAACTGTAACACTAATTAGAAAACTGGTAGGCTTCTCCCAGTGTGTGTGCTAACCTCATTTAATATTTCAGGAGACAGCTGAAGGGAAAAAAGTAGCGGCTGTTGCTCCAGATACATCTCATTTTGTAGATTTAAATTATAATGAAGATAGTGAAGGCAATTCTCAAAACTCTCAGAAAATGACCAGCTCCATAACTGACACATTGCAGAATTCAGGATTGGATAAGCTTCCAGAAGCTTTCCATACACCTTCAGTCAAGAAACCGCAATCTCTGGAACCTATGGGTAAACTAAGAAATCTTTATCTTCTGGATTTGTGTGTTACATTTTAAATTGTCAGTGAGAAGCAGAAGAGGCTACTGTAGGTGAAATTGTGTAGTAAAGGGATTTGCTGAACTGTATGACCCTTCCTCTTAAGGCAGTCACTTGATGTATATATAGTAAGTCTTCATGGGAGCAAACAAGAACATTATCTGGCTAACAGAACATGTGTTTTCATCTACCAGTGTCCCATAATGCATATCCACTGTAAGACTGGAAAGTTCAGCTGTAAGATATTTTGTTCAGTTTCTCTGAGTAATTATTTTTCAGGAATTACTTCACAGTTATGCTGGTTTGGGTTTTTTTTTTTTTATTTGGGAGATATTCTACCTTAATGGAGTAAGCTCGCTCAGAATATCTATTGAATGGTATTGCAATTTCAGAAGAAAAGTACACCTTTCTGTAAAACTGACAATTTGGGACAATAAAAATCATAGAATCATGGAATAAGAGAATAATTTGGGTTGGAAGGGACCTTTGAAGGTCATCTAGTCCATCCCCCCTGCAATGAGCAGAGACATCTTCAACTAGATCAGGTTGCTCAGAGCCCCATCCAACCTGACCTTAAATGTTTCCAGGGATGGGGCATCTACTACTTCTCTGGGCAACTTGTGACAGTGTTTCACCACCCTTGTAAAAAGTTTCTTATATCTAGTCTAAATTTACCGTCTTTTAGTTTAAAACCAGTACCCCTTGTTGTACTGTGAAAGGCCCTGCTAAAAAGTTTGTTGTCATCTTTCTTACAAGCCCCTTTTAAATACTGAAAGGCTGCAAAAAAAATCTTAAAGCAGCCTTTATACTTTTTTTTTTTTCCTAAACAAAAATGCATTGGAAAAAATTCCATGTACAGCATGTGATTCCTCTAGAGAGCTTCAAGGAAAATGAGCTGAGATTAGTTGCCCTTGGAAATAATATATTTGATTAGAGTCACTTCGGGGCTCTGTCAGATCTGCTCCTGCACCCAAGATTTGTTAGATCTTTACTATATGTAGCTTTACTGTACATTTTGCGGGTTTTTTTGTTTTTTTTTTTTTTTTTTTTAATGTTTGCACTGGAGTCAGACTGAAGTAGTTAAAAATATTCACTCTGTTTTTCAGTTTCCACTTACAGGATCTAAGCACCATTGAAATAGAAGAACTTCTATTTACTTATGTAATTGGAATAACATCATCTTTTCACGTGAGATGAAAACAATTTAGAAAGTAGTCATTAATAATGCAGGTTACATTGCTAGCGTTGCTGAAAGCATATCAGAAGTGATGTTACATTTCTGCAAAACAGGCAGGGGTTTTTGGCTACTTGGATATTTGTCTGCAATATGTTGCATTTTAATATTAGCTGTTGCATTATGGTTTTGCTCTGGTCTTTCCAAGCAAGCACAGTAGTTTCAGGGAGAACTTTTTGTGTCCTAGTCTTAGTGTAATACACAGCCACTTTGAAGCATGATCAGTATTGGATAAGTAAAATTTCTCTCTCTGTTTTTCTGACATCCTTTCTAGAACTTCTTGGAAGTCCATGGCGCAACGTTCAGTTGCCTTTCTCAGTCATTTATGTAGCTAAGGGGAAGTCTCGGCCAGAGTTGTCAGCTCGCTACCTAATTCGTCACATGTTCACTGAAGATGTGCTTGTAAAAAGCAATGTATATGGTAATCTTGAACGTGGCATGAGCCCACTGGACTGCAACAGAATTAATGCTCTCAGAGGTAAGTAAGAAAATCTCTGTTCAAATGGTAATGCGGGGAAATTAACAAGAGTGATTAATTGTTATACCCTATGAACAAACCATGGAGCTTCAGAAATAAGTCTGTGCAACTATTCTGACAGGTATTAGTGCAAGCAGTGTAACAAGTTGAGAGAAAGTAGACGAAGTTATATTTAAGCAACTCAAGGAAGTCTACAGATCACAAACCTGGTTCATATAGGGAATCTCAGTCTGCATGGTATCTGCTTGAAAGGGCAACACAGTGGGAGGTGGAAGCAGTCCCAGAGGATTCTGGAGGGTGTTGGGTATAATTTCTTGATACAGGGGCTAGGTAGGCCAACCAGAGGTAATGTACAGCAGGTTATGGCACCCTTCACAAAAAGGGTTGGGGTGTGATAATCGGTGGCAGTATTGCCTGTATGAGACTGTGAAATAGTGGACCTCAAGATCCTGAGTAGAGTTAAAAAGGTCTGAGAGTACATACCCTGTAGCTTAGGAGAGCAGACTTTGGCTTATTTGTGAAACTCATAGGTGGGAGCTTATGAGACAGCTCTGAAGAGGAGGGAAGCTCAGGAAAGCTGGACGGACTTCATGGACAGCATTCTGCAACCACAAGAAAGTCCGTCCTGACACTTAGGAGAACTTGCAGAGTTACAGGGAGACAAGTTTGGCTCAGCAGGAAATCCATAACTGAGCTCCAGTGCAAAAAAGCAGTATATAAAGATTGGAAGCAAGGACAGTTTATGAAGTGTAATTTCGCAACTTTGCCTAGGAGTGTTGGAATGGTGTCAGGAAAGCTAAAGCTCAGCTAGAATTGAGACTTGCACGGAATGTCAAGAAAAGCTTCTACCACAACATTAATCGTAAAAGATTGTGCAAGGGGAGCGTGCTCAGAGGGTAATGGGTCATGCTCTGCTTGGGGGACTGACACATGGGGTACTGCAGGGGTCTGTCCTGGTACCTGGCCTGTTTAACATCTTTATCTATGACTTTGGAGACAATGGAGAACACTCATCAGGTTTGCATTTGATAGCAAATTGGGACTGTATTAACAAGCACACAACCAGTAGATCAAGGGAAAGGATTATCTCCCTCTTTTTAGCGCTCATGAGTGTGCATTTGCATTACTGCATCCAATTTTGGGTCCTCCAGTACAAGAAAGAGATATCGATAAAGCTGGAGGGCCACGTAAAGGGACGGGGAATTGGAGCACTTGTCCAGTGAGGAAGTTGGTCTTATTTAGTCTGGAAAAGAGAAGGCTCCAAGGGGACCCAGTAGCAGCCTGCCGCTATCTGTCTTCTCAGTAAACTCCTTCTAGTCAAGCTGTTTGCAGCATTGACTGTGGGAAGATGTGAGACCACAGGCATAAATGGAAATGAGAGGTTCAGACTGGGTATGAGCAGCTCCTTTTTCCCCATGAGGACAGTCAAGCAGTGGAGCACGTTGCCCCGTGAGGTTGTCTCATCTCCATCCTTTTTCCACACCTCAGTGGACAAAGCCCTGAGCAACCTGGTCTGACTTCAGAGCTGTCCCTGCTTTGGGAAGGTTGGAGTAGAGACCTCCTGAGTTCCCTCATGGCATGAGTGACTGTGATGGGAAAGGAGCAGATTCAAGTGCCTTGCCCTTCTACGGGCTCAGAGATCATCTGTCCCTACTGACCTAGTAGGCTCCATTGAGAGAAAAGGTCTTGGCAAATGATGTAGTTTAGAAGCTACAGGTGGGATATGGACTGCTGCCAAGTGAACAGGCAGTATTTTGCACTAGGCCAGTTTGAGCTATTTGAATAATGAATCTGTACTGAAACGTGTCTTTTCAAATAATGTGTGACAGCCCATTCCACTGTATGAATATGGACAGTTTTGCAGTTTCCTCAGCTTACATGAATCCAGGATGTCTTTAGGAAGTTGGTATTGCTTATTCTATTTGCAAATGCTATTCCAGGAGCAGAGGGAAAGTATGTTATGGTTGGACTTGTAGCAGGTGTTTTGCCTTCTGCATTGTTCTTGCTTCAGCATTCTTCTGGAACACTGATCCCTGCTCCTTCCTGAGAGGGAGTCTTCTGTTAGTCTCTGGGACAGTAGAATTAGCATAACAGTTATGCAGCAAGTAAGGAGGAATATAAAACAGACTGTAGGTAGAAAAGGTGTATGGGTTATTACGCAGAAGAAAACTTGGCATTATCTGTTAAGATTTAAACATGGCCAGCACAAACTATGGTGTTGAGGGAAAGATCATTATGTTTTTGGTGGCTGTTTGCTCCATGGCTATCACAGTATCTTAGAGAGTTCAACATACTTGAAAAGGTTCAGTCCTGCAATAGAGAAATCTTTCCACCTTTCTTTTAATTTTCTGTGTTCTTGCCTTATTTTCATTGTAAAAGTTGGCTTTTTCTATGAGAAATCTGAAGAGAAAATACTTTGCCAAGAATTCTTAAGTTTTGCTTGTGGAATGTTATTTACTGGGCTGGATCCTAAGCTGCAGACAGGGTAATAGTGGGGTGCCTTCAACACTTCCCAACACCACAGGCTTGATGTGGGGTTTTACTTCCTCCTGTGCCCCTATATCACTGTGGGATAGTGTTCACTAGGTTAGTAAGGTTGCGTATTTGACTAGTTAGCCTCGTCTGGATGACACTCCTGGTCATATAACACAGTTTTAAGTAGTCCTGCTAGGAGCATGGAGTTGGACTCAATCCTTATGGGTCCCTTCTAACTTGAGATGTTCTATGATTTATTGCATTTTTTTGCAATGTGCATCTCCTAACAAATCTTGAAACTGCTTCTCCTTCATGTCTGGAGCATAGAGAGGTTGAAAGGGTTGTTAAGATCTGTCCAGTGCAGCCTAACAGCTCCACAGGTGTGGCAAGATTGCCTCTGAGGATACAGCAACAGTGCTAAGTAAAATGGAGCTGGGACTTCCACTCTCTGGGGTGATGTCTGGGCATGCCAGAAACCATTCACAATATGACAAGACTATATGTAAGAGTGGACTTTCCCAAACTGTACATATTCCTTTACCACTAGCCTGGAAGCTTTGCCACCTTAAGCATCTGCACATACTCCCACTGCACACACATTTTGTTTCATGACATTTTAAGTTTAAGAAGCATTCAAAAGATGTATTAAGTGTGTCGTAGGGCTGCAGGAACACCATGTAGGTTCCAGAGCAGATGAGAGACAAAGTCCTCTGTGTGGGGTTGCAGCCAGGCCATGTCACTTGGCTCTGGGGCCAGAGAGCAGTCCCTGGCCCTGTTTTCTTTAACATTATAACATAGCCTGATTCGATGGCAGCAGCAGCAGGTCCCTGAATATAACCCTACAGAGCAGGAAGGACCCCTGCGTAGCCATTCTGTAGTCCCAGTAATTGGTCAATTCTGTGAAAGAAAAGACATAATTTAAAAGCTGGTTTGTGGGGCATGTACAAAGGCTCCATAGGTCTGGTAGTAGGAATTCCTGTTTTGTGCTGTGGCTCTGAGGCCAAGCACTTTCTTGAATTTGCTGTCAGGGATGGAGGGGGAAAGAGCTTGGCTGCTGTTTCAGACAACAGCTTGTGTATCCTTTGCCAGCATAGTTTATTACAGGAGCATCCTGGGAATGAAGGAACCTAAGGCGTTTTCGCTCCCTGCCTTACCCTCCTGAGCAGAGTAAACTGCAAGAGCACAAGTTTTTCTCTCTGTTATTTTCTTCCTTGAGACCCATGCTTTTCTGGCAAAATAGGTTTCCAGGTTTGGAACTACAAGTTAAAATATCAACTGTAAACAATGATACTATATTAGATTTTTACTTGCTAGTGTATGTGAGAGCAACTGAAGAACAAAAATGGCATAATATCAACTAGCTATACCTTTCATTCTACTAAGGTAAACCTAGATGTTAATAGGAGAAGCAGGAATAGTATTGCCTTTGATTTGAAATTACAGCAAAGAATTCCTTTTTGGTGCGTATTTAAATCTTTTAGGGGCTTGCTTAGAGACAACGTGTAATTTAGCTAAGCTCAGAAGGACAATTACTTCTCGGTAATTAAAAAAAAAATAAACTAAAATCTGTTTCTAAAACTACCCTTTTCACTTGTTGAAGGGGAGAGAGGTGCCATAGTCTCACCTTATTTATCCCATTGCTACTGAACTCAAGTATTTGTTTACTGATCTTATTGCACTGTGGTAAGGAACAAGCTCTTGCAGTTTTTCTATCACGGTTGTTCCTCTATAGCTGTGTTATGTTGAATTGCTGTGTTTCATTTCAGTGTATATAGTTGTCAGAGATCCTTTGAAGGAGGGCTTGGTCCTGCTAAATACTGGTCATTCTGAAATGGAGCCTGAGATTTCTTTGCTCTGGTTGACCGTGTTAGAAGCTGAAGTTACTCAACACTTCAAGGGATCAAGCCCACATATGTGGTTACATGCTTTCTTGGCATATTTTGTTTTAATGCCTTTAAGACCTTTTGCTACTCATTTTCAGAGTAAACAGAAAGGGCAGGGGGGGGAATATCTGCCCTCTAGCTTTGCTCTTCAAACCTTGTAATATGCTTTGCTGTCCTGTCTTGGTAGCATGCACTTGTTTTGTCTTAATTACATCCAAAAAGAGTATATAGCTTGCATAAATAATTGATAACTCACTATTATATACTTGTTTATTTTTAGACTTTCTTCAAGAGAATTATCCATCCTTCGATCTAAAGGAAACTGGATATGATTGGAAGGCATGTGTGGCTGCCATAAACAGCACAATCCGCAGTCTCAGACATGACCATAAAAAGGCTACAATTGGAATCAGACGGAAAGTCTCGGCAGTGCCAGCACTGACCGCAAAGAGTCCTCCACGGAGTCCCACTTCAGTCAAGCCATTTGAAAGTGACACTATCAATCTCACAGACTGAAGCTCTCGGTTTCAAATCTTAATTTAGCAGGTTTTTATAAATCCCACGTAGAAGCATATTACATTGAGTACACTGTCCTATTATATTGAGTTGTCAAGAGCACTAAATAGTATTATTTCATGAGACCAAAGTTAGCAGAAGACTTGGGAACCCTAACTCCTTGTGTAAGTAGCATTTCTGCTCCTCAGAAATTACTTCCACTGTGCCCTGTAGCATTTCCAATGTGCTCTTCCCTAAAAGCACCTTCTTCTCATGATTCGTTGACTCAGAAAGATTAATCTGATTAGAAAAGATGCATCGCGCATCAAGTCAGCAGAGGTACATAGAAATGTGGAGAGAAAAGAATGGTCCACCTAGGAGGAAGACTCATAACCAGCTGAATTATCTCATTAGGTGTGAGGAATGAAATTTGCTTTGACAAATGGATATTTCAAGCAAAAGTATCTAATGCAGAAAGGGGAAAAAAGACATGTTTGTATTGCATCTAGTGACATCTGCTTTCATCCAGTCTTTAGGCACTTCTCCCATTCACTGTGATTGATCAAAGGTTATCAGGAGTGGCATCACAGTGACTTCAGCCAGCTCCCTCGGCACTCATGGCTGCACCTTAGACTTAATGTGCATCCAGTTTGCTAAAGTATTCCCTGACCAGATCCTCTTCCACCCAGTGTGTCTTCCTTGCTTCAGCCTTTCCCCCTGGTCTCTGGCACCTGGTATTCCAGAAGGCCAGTCTTGCTAGTAAAGGCTGAGGCAAAGCAATTGAAAAGTGCCTCAGCCTTTTCCTTGTCCTGTGTCACCAGGTCCCCCATCTCATTCAGCAGTGGACCCACATTTTCCCAAGCCTTCCTTTTGTCGCCTGTGTACTTACAGAAGCCCTTCTGTTGTCTTTGACATCCCTGGCCACATTCAATTCCAGTTGGGCTTTAGCTTTCGTAACTTCAACCCTGGATGCTCAATGTCACTGCATTCCTCCCAGGTTACTTCCGCACACGCACGCTCTGTATGCTTCCTTTTTGTGTTTGAGTTTGTCCAGAAGCTCCTTGTTCATCCACACAGGCCTCCTGGCATTTTTGCCTTACTTCTTTTTTGTTGAGATGGATCTGTGTGGATCCTTGAATTTTAATCTTCTTGGACCCATATTCTCTCCAACGCCCTAATCCCATAGGACTCTTCCTAGCAGATCTTTGAGGAGACCAAAGTCTGCTCTCCTGAAGTCCAGGATTATGAGCCCGCTTTCTCCTGTCCTCCCTCCCCTCAGGATCCTGAACTCCGGCATCTCATGGTCAATGCAGCTACAGCGGCTTTTGACCTTCACATTCTCAACAAGCCCCTCATTGTAGGTGATTATGAGGTCCAGCAAGGCACCTCTCCTTGTTGGCTCCTCTATCACCTGGAGGAAGAAGTTGTTGTCAATAATAAATATTCATGCTATTGCCTTTCCTTTCTGTCCACACAACACTGAAGATTTATTAGTGCACTGAATTATATATTAAGAAACCCCGAAAACCCAAACAAACAAGGATGGTGAACTCATAAAAATAAAATTAAAAAAAAATAATTACTACATATATTCAGTTTCACATTCCCCTCAGTTTCATTTGTAAGTTGAAATTCAACACCATTAACTGTACAGAAGTTAATGGCTTTTTTTGTTGGATGAATTCTTTGTTGCTTGGGAGTTTTTGGTTGTGTTTTTTAGGTTGGTTCTTTTTTTGGTTTTGTTTTCTTTCAAAAGAGGAAGTATTTTGTATGTGCCTTTCTGTTTTGGTTTTCCAGCATCAGTCACGCCATCTTTCACTGTCTACGTATCGATTAAGTGGTGCGTGAACTTGCCTTGCCACTTGCATTCTGTCTGAGCGTTGTCTCAGATGTCTTCACAGAAAGAAGCTTCTCAGAAGGCTGACACAGGGAACGAATTTCACCTTTGAAAGCTGATGCAACTGTGGCTTCCAAAATTATACCTGTATATATAGCAGAACAAGATTTAACTAAATCTGTCCTCTCCAAGGCAGAGGTTTCATGGTTTGGGTTTTTTGTTAGTAATAGGATAAAATAGCGAAGTTACCTTGTTCTCACTTTAACTTCTATTCATAACAAACAGGCAGTGTTTATTATATACAGTATGGGAACAGCTTTTTTTATTGCAAGTTAGGATATGCAATCCTTATCAGATATTAAATCCCCTACCACCTCCTTGCAGAAGTCTTCTGTAGGATTTAAGGAATAGGCTGAATTTCTGGTTTTTTATTTTTTTTTCCTAGAAATGTTGTACTGCAAATTTGGTTGTTCTGGTTTACTACTAACAGTTTCTGCTGTTACTGTTCTATACAATCATTCTTGTAAATGCCAAGAACTTTGTTGCGTGTAGATATTACTAGTTCCAAACCTCTGAAAAAGCCAAAAATGCTTATATTTTTTCAGTAGTTTTATGAAACTTTTTCACTGTCCTTCGCAGATTTTAATGGTAGAATGATATATTTATTGAATGACCTGTCTGACACTGAAATCTGTTAGTGTGGTACATACCTATAGCTTCCATATTGAAAAGAGAAGTGAATAACTGAATAAAAGTAGAAATAGTTTTCTTGTTTCTGGTTCAAATGTATCAATTTTTGGTAACTTTTATAAAACAAAAATACAGTATTTTGCTGTTAGGAATAAAGTATTTTACAAATAAAAATAGCATATAGCTCCTTGACTACATATGTGTGTCTTAAATTTCTTGCACCGCTGATCTACAGTTCAGGTACAGCTTCATCTGAAAAGATTCTTTTGATCCCCTTTCAAGAACGAAGGTTTTGAGGAGATCCTCTGATTGAGGTGAGATGACTTCCAAATTTTTACTGCCTTAACTGATTCAGTAAACCAAGGCAAACTCTTTTGGACTTTTGCTTGTCAGTTATGGCTTTGTGTGAGATATCTGAAATCGAGATTTCCACAAGAGGGTAGGAGTTGAGTAAAATTTTTAAGAATCTCCTTTAAACAGGTGCACTTCTGGTAGAGCAGGCCTTATTCACCCAGTGGATTCAGTTTCTGTATTAGCCCTTATTCAAGGAATAAAACAGGGCTGGAAGGCAATCTGATCATTTGATACACTGAGAATTCACATGTCCTCCGTCTTTGTAGTCCTAATACCTGTCCCTAATGCAGTATGAGTCCTTCCTCTGTACAGTAGAGCTGGGCCTCTTTATTCGTGCATGATTGACATCTCTGGATTTGAGATTATATTCCGTAATTCATCTGGTACTTCTATCATCAGCCTTGACAACCCTCTAATCTAGTACTGCTCATCTGGAGGGTCAGGTGCACGTTTCCTGATAATGTGTAAAATGTTATGCTTTCTTGATGCATCTATTAAATCCTTGTGAATGGTGGCATTTATTATATTTTCATATGATATATTAATAATTACATGTATAACTGTGATATGCAAAAAGAAAAAGTATGTATTACACAAGTACTAGAATACTTTAATACTAATTTTCATCTTTAGACATTGGCAGTGATACGGAAGTAAACATCATGGCAAAACTCCACCCCCACCTCCACTCCAGTTCTCACTTGCAACTGTTATGGATTTCAGCAGAGGTTTTGTATACATTAGACCTGCACTATTGGGTCTTGCCATATTAGTGGTCAGATCCTATACATAAATGTGATTACTATACATAAATGTTCCTGCAAGAACAACACCTTAATGATTCTGTTTCCAACATAGCACTTCCATTGTAGTTATGGAAAAAAAAATTGCAAGGGAGTGCTTTTCACTTCCTTCTACAATATGAAGCGAGTAGGGGTTTGGTTGGGGTTGATTGGGGTTTTATAGATCCTTGGAGTAGCTGTTGGGTGACTGATAAGCTCTCTGTATCAGAGCCTCCTCCGCTCTTGGGTGGTGTTGCTGGAGAAGATAGGTTGGTATGTGAGCGAGTGAAATGAACACAGCAAACATTCATTGGTCTCCCTGAGCCTGGCAGTCACTTAAAGGGTTTTCTGTAGGATTTGGGAGAGAAGTCTCCATGAAATACTTCTGTTCTTACTTGTCTGTTGTAGTGTAGATGACTTTTATCCTTTTGTGAGATGGATCACTGCACGCTCTTGTCTAACAAATTAATATAGTTGTTCATTGCACTTAATGTCAGGCTTGAGCAGCGCTCCCCCAGTGAAGGGGAGCAAGCTGGGGGTAAGGGCACTCACAGCATGGGCAGCACCATGGCCTTCCCAACAGGCTGCTCTGGTCAGGGCTGGGGTGGTGACTGGCAGGAACCACCAACAGTCTCAGAGGAGACAGGGTAACAAGTCAGGTCTGGAGTCCAGTCAGCAGGAGCTGAGATGCTGCTGCAAAATGGGTTTGAGGCTCCTGCAGGAGATGGGGCCAGGCAGGACTGGGGACACGACTATGACGAGGATGCCCTGGTCCCTATGCCTGGTAAGGGAGGCTGCAGGGGATAGGGCTGGGCACAGCCCACCTGCAGGGACGGGGGCAAGGTTGTGCTCGCAGGGAGGTCCCAGGCCCATGTGCAGGGGTGGCCAAGAGGGCCAGAGGCAGGGCAGCTAAGGCCTCTTGGTGCCCCTTGGGGCTCTGATCGACAATTTTGCAGGTTTCACAGCATCTATGTAAATAACCATCTCACAGGCACGTTCAGCTTTAATAGCCAGAACTCTTCCCTTAGAATAATAGCAATGTCGTTATTTTCCATTTTCTTCAAGTGTTTGTTCAGACCGTTTGATGGAAATGCTCATAGAATTTTAGAATATGATGTAGAGAGGGCTAAATATTTGTGCAGTCCTTTATTTCTATTTTTTTGTGTAGATAATTCTGTAGTTCTCTTGACCGAACAGAACAATCACTGATTTTCTTTTTTCGATACATGGTATGATGACATCAGTGTATGAAGTGATATGGGAACTGCTGACTTTAAATACCATCTGAACTATGACCTTATGGAAGTATTTAATTTACAAGTTCAGGGTAGATTTCCGCCCTCCCCTTAACTGGTGAGGTGGCGTTGATTATACTGCTCCGGGAAATTCACTTCTGCACTGGAAACGGGGCTGTGTGTTACTCCTGGGTAGATTGAAGGGCGATAGCACCACCTACCGAGGGCCAAAAGTTTTTCTGAGAAACCGAAAACCTCCCTGACTGAAAGAAATATTAAATATTCTGACAGAATGTTGCAGTTCTTAAAATTTGATTTTGATGCACTCACTGAATGATTGAAGTTTCACTTTATCCTTCTAAGCTATGCCTTTCCATTTAGAAATGATCTAATTTGAGTTTGGATTTCGTTGTTCAGTGAGATGCTATTTTTGATTTAGTTACTTTTAACATCATCTGTAAATCTTTAGCACGTGGGGCAACTGTTCACATACAGTTTATGAGTAATAAAATACAGGGGTGATGGAACACCAGGATCAGCATCCTCTTTTCTCACAGCCTTAGCAGATTCTTTGGCATTTAATCTGCTGGCGTGAACTTTCCAAGGGTGGCATCTGCTTTGTAAGCCCCATTGAGGAAGAGGACTCCAGAGCCATCAGCAGGCAGGCAAACGCCCAAGGCTTGGGAAATTCCCAAAACTGTGCGAAGGGACCACAGGTTGTCCAGAAGGACAGCTTTCTGCTTGTAGCGTCAGGTGTCAGAAGGCAGGATAACAATATCGTAGGCCAGAAGACGTTTAAAAACATCATTAGGTGCCTAGTTTGAGACAGGAAAGGTTGCAGATACACGATAGAGAGTAAATTGAGCCCAAATTGAGGCGATTTTTAGATGTGGGAGGTGGATTTTTCCCAAAATACTTGGACAGGTGAAACTTACTGAAACAAACTGGCAGTCTAGCTTCGGGAAGACTTCAGGATGACATGGCAGTGAAAGTATACTGAGTAAGTGCCAAAAAGACATGAAAAAAAGGAAGGGACCTAACCAGATATGACATTCTGAAAGATCTTCTGTTTGGGAGCAGAGGATGCTAACCAAAGATGAAAAAGTATACTACTAATAGGATGCCACGCATGGGGTTTTTTATTGAATGCCCTAAATTGCTTAGTTTAGGTATTGTGTGGACTAATACAGAATAAGGTGGCCAATATTTCCTGACTAGCGCCTTTCAGTATGCAGATGGCAGTCCACGCTTCTAGTTAGTTCAAGCCAAAGGCGTTAAAGCTCGGGTTGCCACAAACACGGCTTTTTTTTGATGTACGCTCTTCGAATCATAGAATTGCCTAGGTTGGAAGGGACCTTTAAGATCGAGCCCAACCATCGACCTAGCACGGACAAAAACCAGTGGCTCTTCTTATGCCACTTAATGCCTGCTAATATCACACCTTTTAAACTGCATCTAGGCGAAGCCTGAGCATCTGTAGGAACGCAGAACGTCATCTCATTCAAGTCACTCTCTAAGGTTTTGACTCTGAAGCCTGTTTGAGGGTTTGGTGAAAGGACCCAGAATGACATCATCTGGAGCAGGCCCCTTGTAGCCAACTGAGCTTCCTGTCCGCTTGGCTGTGTGAAGCACCCGCTTCTATACAACATTCCGTTATTGACCTTGTTCGCTTCTTTTACCCAGTCCATGTCTTGCCTCACTTGTGCGAACCATGAAAACTGATGAGAACGGCAGATGAAACAGTCAGTAAGCATCAGTTTGCTTTCTGAGGTCTGCATTACCACTGGAGAACGTGTAGGGGTCTGCAAGGAACGGGTCTAGTAAGCTGGATTTTGAGAGCAGCTTTTGTATCGCATCCTACTTTGGTTCTTGTTGCCCAGAGCATCAATCTTCACTCAGATTTGGCAACAAATATGCTGAAAGGGATTGGCTTAGTTTTCTGATCCACAAGATAATTCCTCTCCCTTACCAGTTACATGGGCAGGAAATTTCAGAAGGAAAGGGAAAGCTATTTAAATTGGTGCTGGGGGAGGAAGAAAAAAATTAATAATTGTATTTTAACTTCTTGACTGTTTTGTACTACTATGCTTGTTTTAACGGCTATAGGAAAGAAGTGAACAGAGCTGTCAGGTGCCTGGGACATGAGAACGTAGGCACATATTTTCCTCCAGTTGTCAGAGAAAGGTGAAAACACTGAAATTAATAGTAAAGCATTACTGACACGATTGGTTTTGTTTAAATGTTTTTAGAGAAAATTTATTGACTCCAAACTGAGAAAAGTGAGGAAAAATAGATGTTTCTTTTTAAAGAAACCTTTAAAAAAAAGCACAAAAAAAAACCCCAAGAAAAACAAAGAACCAGACACCACAAAACAGCAACAACACCACCACAATCCCCAACAACATTCTGCCACTTCCTCTGAGAGGTCAAAGATAACGTTTCAGTGTCACTATTTTCTCTTCCACATTTGCCTCTGCTATGAAGGAAGAGTTAGTTTTCTACTTTATAGTCATGACCTTCTTGGAAGTAAATTCAGTCATTTAAAGCAGAAACCTATTAAAACATAGTTGTTTTCCACACGTTGCAGAGCTCTTCTTCTTAAATTCCAGTAAAATAGTTTTCCATAAACCATTCTTTTCATTCTTCCATGTATTTGGGTTATAAGTGAGGATGATTTTTCTGCTGTGTGATCTCATGGAGGTGCTAGTTGAGCACATTTTGTCCCCCCTTTTTTAAGGATGTGGTTCTATAGAGCCACACTTTCAGTGTTCACTGGAAGCAGAGATAGACAGTGATAAATTCTTTTCTTTCCTCCATGTAGCCAGTCAGATGTTTTTACACCGAGATTTTACTTTGGAATGTAATTTCTTTTTCCTTCTTATAACTTTAGCAACAGTAATAGATACCTTTCCTATGACAAGGCAGCAAAGATTGTGTATTCTTTATAAAAGGAAAAAAAGACCACCCCAAGCATTGAGACCTTTTGCATTTTTGTGGCTTTTCTCTATTTCATTTTAAATATGCACTTGTCCTAAGAAAGCCTTTTCTCTGTAATTGTGGGCAAAACCTAGTCTTGCTTAGTCTGGAAGCAGATCTGTTCAAGCTTTTGCTTGGCTTTGAATTTATTAAACTGATAGTTGAGCCTATGGCCCAATTCTGCAAACAACATCTGAGTGCGTAACTTCCATCCTACTTATGACTATTCAAGGTAGGAAAGATTAACATATGAAAACATGGTTGAAGGATCAGGATCTAGGTTAGCAAATAAAAGATTAATTCGAATAAAAAAAAAAAAAGAAAGAAAATAAGTATAACAACTCATTTAATGATCACAAGGAACAAACGTAGGAAATGGGTGTTGTGGGTGCTCAGACAACCTTTGCAAATTCTGCTATTTCATCCTTCTCCTGGCGGTTACTGACCTCATCGTGACTGCATAAATCACCCACTCCAGTTCATGAGTTGGCATGGGAGCTTGCTCAAGCACCCTGGACTCAGCATCTGCTGAGCTGCCTGCCCAAATGCCCTTCTGCCAACTTCTGTGAAGGCAGAAAGAAAGACCAAGAGGCGTGGCAGTGCCTTGGGCTACCACAAATCTCTGCTGAGGGAATGTGAGCCAAAGCCCCAGCTTCCCTTCTGTCACCAGGATCTAAGAATATGGTCACAATAGGAACCAGTGAATCCTAACTGCTTTGAAAGATGCGGAAACGTCATCTTCAGTGCTTTGGATTACGGAGATGCTTCCTGTGTGTGTCATAATTTCTCCAAAGAAACTCCATTAAGATAAATGTCAGGAAAATGGCAGTGATTGTTAACAAAAGCCACTCATTCACAGAGCAGAGGGATGCTGAAACCATGACAAGCAAGCTTTCTGGGCTGGGGGTCACTTTATTTTTGGTTCTATACACAATGCTTTGTGCGAAAGGGTTTCTGAGCGCCCGTCAGCACTACAATAATTAAGTAATTTCTGGCCTTTATTTGAAGGCCTGACTCAAACCCAAATGAAACTGAAAGTAATCTCTCTGCAGATCTTACTGGAGCTAGGCAAGATTGTTTGAAGTGTAGCCGTATAAAATTTTTAATTTTGTATGGGTTATGTGTGAATAAAAAATTTTAAGCTAGAACTATTTTTGAAATAGCTCTTGTAACGAATATTAGGTCTTCAGCCAGGGGAACACATGCAAATGCATCTCATCTCCAGCTGCAGATGAGTTGAAATGTGGAGTCCCTAACCCTACATGCACACTTTGAACAATTTTTTTTTTTTTCTTTCTGCTGACAGCCTTTTAGCGGCATCCCCTCAGGAGGCTTATATTATAAAGTGTAATCTATCTTCTGTTTGGTGAGTTCCGGGATATTTAAAGAAAAAGTGCTGAAAGCAGCAGACTGCTGCTGTACGCCTTGTCCGGAATCAAGACAATCACATGTCCTATGTGCCTGTTTTACTAGTGAAGTCCTGCTTATCCTTATTTTAGGATTAAGTATCCTATGTGCTAGAATGTGGGTAGTTCCTTTGTTTATCTAGTGCCCCCTTGCTCTGCCTCCCCCTTTTCTGCCCACAACCTCTAGCCGTGAGCCACCCTCCTCTGTCCCCACTTTCTTGCAGAACAAACCCATCCAAATCAGCTCCAACTCAAGTGATGTCCCTCCCACTGGGACGTTCGTCTGATTTCCTTCTTTCCCAGCTCCACGGCATACCTGGCTGCATAAAAGCACACGGGTTTTTGAACGCTGAGCACTTTTTTGTCTTTATATGCTTTCTGCTAACTTGGAAAGGTCAGCTGGGAGAGCTGTTGTTTAAGCAAATGCAGCTCGGGGAGTGGTGACTCAGTAATTCGTATTGTCTGGTATCTCCTGACTTGCATCAGAAATGGAAGAACAATAGCAGAGTCTGACTCCCCCCCCCCCCCAGGGACTCTGTGGGTTTGGTTTTTGTTTTGTTTTTAATAAAGCCAAGAACATTTGTTGGTGATTGGAATGTCTTAGGATATTACAGTGAGATCATATATTTTAGCTGAGCTTTAGTAGGCCTTCTGACTGGAAGAACTGCACACAAAAACAATTGCTCTGTGCAAAAAGAGGAACGTTTTTTATGTCTGCAAAAGGCGTTGCATTTTGTATGTGATCTCGTGTTCTGAAGTGCGTTGTGAATGTGACTGAAAATACACTGTAAAGGATCGTGTAGAAAGATATAACCTCAAATAAGCTATGTAAAAGAGAGAAAATTTTAAGAAAGGGAAAACAAGATACCTCCAAGCCTCTATCTTGAAAGCAATGCAGATGTTAGACTACAGCTGATTTTTGTATGTCTTAGTCATCCCTTCCACTAAACAGAAAGATTGATCCAAACCTTTTCTGCAGTTAAAAACATAGTGTTTCAACCATCTGTAATAGGTACCCTCCTCACTTCAGCCTTCTTGTAGCCCATCGCCGAAGTCTGTATTCTGATGTGCTGTAGAAAGGAATTAATTTAAGGTTGCTTCTAACCCGAACCATTCTATGATTCTACAATCTCCTTACAGGTTTTTTTCTTTTTCCGCCCGACATCGTATGACATTTCCCGTGAGACTGTGAATCCTCCTATCTGTGCGCGCCATAAAACAAATATTGGAATTGTAGGTCATTTTAAAGGAAGCCTTTTGAAGAAAAGTGCTTTAATTAACATTTACTTTTATTTGCAAAGAAACCTTGAAGATCCTTTATATCAGAATATAGGTCGCGGTTCCCAAAGAATACCAATGATGTACTGTAAACTATGCTATTGATATATTAGCATCAGACTCCCAGGCATATTAAATCAGCATGATTGTGAAGCACTAATTATTTCTATTAATTTCTATTAGGGTAATGTCCAGTGACTACAGCAGAGGTCTGAGCCTGCTGTAGAAGGTGAGGAGATGCACGGAAAAGCCAGTCCTCGCCAGGCAGCGCTTGCAGCCCGGGCGGGTGAGGAGCAGCATCGCTGGCCTGGCTGCAGAGGGGGAGCAGAGGCACGGGCGCTGGCGCCTTGCCCAGGGTCACTCTGAAGCCTGTTGCAAGGCGTGGCCTGGAGACCCAGGAGTCTTCAGCCAGTGTGCTGGGAGGGAAAAACTGCGAGAGTGCCTTGATTGCTTTTATCATAGAATGATAGAATCGCCTAGGTTGGAAGGGACCTTTCAGATCATTGAATCCAACCATCAACCTAACTCTGACAACAACCATCACTAAACCTTGTCACTAAGCTCTACATCTACTTGTCTTTTAAATATCTCCAGGGATGACGATTCCACCACTTCCCTGGGCAGCCTGTTCCAATGCTTGATAACCCTTTCAGTGTAAAAATTTTTCCTAATATCCAGTCTAAACCTCCCCTGGTGCAACTTGAAGCCGTTTCCTCTTGTCCTATCGCCTGTTACTTGGGAGAAGGGATCGACCCCCACCTCTCTACAGCCTCCTTTCAGGCAGCTGTGGAGAGCGATAAGGTCTCCCCTCAGCCTCCTTTTCTCCAGGCTAAACCACCCCAGTTCCCTCAGCCGCTCCTCATAAGACTTGTTCTCCAGACCCCTCACCAGCTTCGTTGCCCTTCTCTGGACCCACTCCAGCACCTCAATGTCTTTTTTGCAGTGAGGGGCCCAAAACTGGACAAAGTACTTGAGGTGGGGCCTCACCAGTGCTGAGTAGAGGGGGACAATCACTGCCCTAGTCTTACTCATCACACTGTTCCTCATCCAGGCCAGGATGCTGTTGGCCTTCTTGGCCACCTGGGCAAGAAGCGATGATAATTGGCAGGTCATTAGGAGCAGTATGAAAGGGACAGGTGGGGCTGAACAAAGATCTGTGGTGTCCCTTCCGTGCAACATTCCCTGCTGCTGTGTCGCTGGGAAGGACCACAACCTCAGCCAGGCCAGGAGTGGGCTCTGCTGGGACTTTGCCCGTGCACAGCCTCTCGCTCCTACACATGGAGTGTGGAGTATGGGGGAGCCCACAGAGGGAGCCCCGGATTCCTCCCCCGTTGCCTACCCGGAGCAGAGCCACCAAGGGGATTTTTTTCCAGTGTTTGCATGGAAGACCTGAAGCTGTGGGGCTTTCTTTCCTCAGGTGTTGGAGATAGAAAGGGTAAAAGTAATGAAAATCTGCTAAAGACTGAAAATAATGGAATTCCTTATATTCTCCCCATCTTCTCTAACCCCCTGGAGCATATGAATTCATTGGCAAGATAAGCCAGATACTTTATCCATTTGGCCACGCAATCTTGGTTTGTATCCAGGGGACTTTACAGGTGTCAAATTAACCACAGGAGAGCTCTTCTATTGTTCACTGACTGCAGTGCAAACATATGGAGGGCCACAACTGAAAAATAATTAAAACAGTATTTGAGTACATGCCTGTTCTCTCATTTTATATGTACGACACATGTAAATCCATCCTCTTTTTTTGTTTCATTATCTTAATAAGGAAAAGCAAAACTTCCTTCTTTAAAACATAGTTTTCTCTGTGAAATAGTACCTTTTGGAGATAATTTGCATGTGCTGAGAGCACAGCAGCGTCCAGAAATGCGCACAAAAAGAAAGGTTTTATTGCTTGGCATGAGCAACAGAATACCTTGGAATGATCCTGTGAAAATACTATGGCAGACTTCTCTAACTTGGCTGCCAGTGCCTTTCAATAGCATACCTCTTAAAAAAGTAAATCTGGATTTAACTGATACTAAAAGGTCATGGTCCATCAGCTGCACTAAAACGTTTTTAAACCTGTCCCAGTGCACACCCATTCAATAAACCAGGGAGGCTCCTTCTGAGATTTTCTTCTATCTATCTGGTACAGAAAATATATTTTAAGCTTTGCTTAGAGACGTGCTTACTCAGCAGACAGGAGTGGTTCCAAATTAAGTGGTTTTTTAATTAAAAAAAAAAAAATCTGCCTAATTATATCTTTTTCCTCGAGAGACAGGAACAGCTGCAAAGGTGCCATTCTTTCTGATTTCTCTGATAAATAGCCTGCATTTTATTTATTTATTAAGACCATTTAGCACTACTGAAAGGTGCCAGTTTGAGAGCTTTCGAGCATCCAATTTTATTTTTTTTTTTAAGTGGCCAGAACAACTGTGGCACAAGCAGCTGCATTATTAGCTTCCCCACTGTGCCTGGCAATCTCAAAAAAAAAAAAGAGAAAGGGATTCGCTCAAATTTGTCCCTCGAGTGGGAAGGGTGGCAGAGTGACTGAAACTCATCTGGGATCAAAGGGAGAAGGAAAGGAGGAGTAATAGGGACGGCAATGTGCTGGGGGGAGAGTGTGGGTGGACAAAGAGAGATGAAGTGAAGCATTACTGAGGAAGGCGAGGATGCTCCTCCAAAGAGGGAGAGGACAACACAGCAGCTAGATGAGTGCAGTGAGATGGCAGATCTGCTCCCGCCTCAGATACTAATCTGTTGTCTCAGTTTTCCCTCCGAAAACCATTTCCCCCCACACCTGAATAAAAGCAAATCTTGCTTCCCTTTCTGGCAGCACTGTGTATTTGATTGAGGAGCTAGAATATCATGTTGCTCTTAAAATAGATTAATACGCATATATATCAATGTATTTGTGTGCATAGTGACTGTGGATTTCTGCCCCGGAGTTTGCCGTCATAAATTAAAGGGCAACTGCTCCAAACTATTAGTAATCCACTATTCATAATTGCTTGGGGGGGGGGGGGGGGGGGCATTTCATGGCAATTACATCTGCAAATATGGTATGTGTTATGTTCTAGTAGTTACTTTTTCTAAAGCAGCAAACAAAAAGAAACTTACAATACAAACCACTGCCTGGTTACAAATATGAAATCCATTAGATCAATTAGTAGCAGAAGAAGGACCACTTGGGTCCATATTTGGGGTCATTATCAAATCTGCTTCTTACGTTTATGCAGCTGGTTAATCCAATGCCCCTCCCCCAGTCTGTGTGCGTGTGTTTGTATGTGCACAGGCAGAGAATACATGTATTTCAATTATTTGCACATAGGAATAGAACGGGTTAGATTTATTTCAACAGCATGCAGGCACAGACAAACAGGCGCATGTAAAATTTCATGTAGAAAAGTGCCTTTTTTTTTGGAGATTCACCTCTCAAAACTATTCCCTTGGCCTGACTCCCTGCCGCGAACATCGGCGGGAGCAGGTTTACAGCTCAGCTGTAGCTGAGAACAGGTTTGCAGCAGCTCACAGCTCTCCTTTCACCTGGATTTAATTCCCACTGCCAGCCCTGGTGGAACGGGATGGTGCTGGGATGTGTGAGCTGGAGCCCAGGAAGGGGTCAGGCTGGTACAGCTGCAGGAGCCTGAGCTGGTGCCCACACACCACCCTGCCGAGGACCAGGCAGGTTAAACAAAGTGTAGGTCCACGGCACCATATCAGCTGTACCCCCGAGTATGGCACACAGACAGCACCAGACCTGGGGCTAAACTCTGTCCCCTGTCAGCTACATCAAGCGAAACCCCCATTCTTCAGGCTTTCCCAGGGTTCTGTTGCGGGCCCCTGTGCCTGTGCCCCCTTCCTCTGCTCAGGGCGGCTTCTGCAGGGAATCACTGTGAATTGCTTCATTTTCGTCTTCCATTGTCTGCGGTGGGGGAAGATGACAAAATGTCTTCAAAACAGCAATGCTAGAGATGATCTCAGAGTGCAAGTAGAAAACGGGCAGCGGCAGCAGGCAGTCGGAGGAGGAGGAGGAGGGCTAGGCAGCCCTGTCCCAGTCCCAGAGCAGGAGCAGAGCATCAGGGTGTAAGGACAGACAAAAAAGCAAGTCTTGCACCATCCCTCCCTGGCTCTTGAGGGGCCAGTGCAGAGTTCAAGGCTTCTTCACAATGAAGCAGCTGGGCAACACCTGCAGGCAGTTTATTTAAGTCGTTACTGGATTATTTTGGGAATCTGACTGGGTGCCAGGCTGGCTGCTTCTGAGGAAGTAAATACTTAAAATGTTCAAGTGTTTTGCCTAAGCTGTGTGTGCTGGCAAGGGGAAAAAAAATAAAACAAAGCAAAGTGTGCAGTCAACAACAGCCAGCTAAATTGGAATGTGGAGCTCATAAAAACGAGAGAGGCCCGAAGCACAGAGGAGCAGAACAGCCTCTGCCCGGGCATCCCTGCTGGGACACGTCTCTGCAGCCCCCTTACTCTCAGCTCAGGCATCCCCCTACCTAGCTGCTCTGACCAACACTCTCAGGTGACACACACAAAACCACCAGGCACCTGCTCTTCATGAAACTCAGATAATGATTTTAGAGGATAGAGAAAATGGGGGTGATTGAGACCCATCCAAGTGGGGAATTATGCCTTTTAGAGCCTGAGTAGCACACTGAGATGGTACGAGAGCAGCCACCCTGGTCACTGCCAAGCAACAGGGCGGTGCTGCGATGCATGATGAGGCCACAGGTGTCAGGTAACATCAGCCAAAATTAAAGCTTCTCGCATTATCAGGACAAGACACTAGTGAGCAGGGCTGGTTGGATTTTAGCAGGCCATTTGGCACTTCTTAAAAGACATCTTGGATATGGAGCACCCATTTTTGGCATCGTCACAAGAGAAGAGGAGCATTTACTATCCTCGAGGGAAGTCAGTTTGAAACAACGTAAGGACAAGGACCTGCATGCATGCAGCCAAGCCAGGGAAAGATGCAGCAGTAAGGGACTGACAGAGGAACAGCTGGTTAAAATGATCTTTGCAGCTGAGAGTCTGCTTTTCCCAGGAGCCCATTCATTGGTAAAGGAAAGTCCAGCCCTTCTGGCCATGATCTGAGATGGAATGATACAGACAGTGAAGAGAAACTATATGGAGTCAGACCAGATGTTGTGTCAGCTACTGAAGAGCTCTTAGCATCAAAGTGTCTAGAAACATGGGAGGAAAGAAATTTGGAGGAACAACTGTCTGCCTCCCACCTCCACAGCCTTTGGGAGCAAAAAAGGCAGGTTGTATCTGGACACGTTTACACATGGCTTTGCTTTTTATGCTTTTCTTGTACCTTATGAGACCCAAACAAGCAAAAGCTCCCCATAGTGGTGTGGTCACGTAGGGAATGTCCCCTCCTGTATCTCTATAAAAGCAGTCCTGCAGAAGGCAGCTACCTTCTCATCCAAGATTTAAATGTCTTGCCTTTGGGACCCAAAGCCCAATGGCAGCACACAGGGCTTTCTGCCTGAAGATCTTTATCGTGATAACCCACTAAGTCACAACATCTGCTGGTGGCCGGGGGCACGCTCAGCTCAGCTGGGAAGCTACTGGGGCCTAGGGAAACTGTGGGACTTACTCATGGCCACATGGCAAGTCAGCAGTGGAAGGATGTGACACCACACGAGGAGAGATGAGGTCCCACTGCAGTCCTGGCACCTCCCGTACCGACACCATTATGCAGTTGTCATGGTTTTGGCTGGGATGGGGTTGACTTTCTCGCTGGCAGCTGGTATAGTGCTGTGTTTTGGATTTGGGATGAGAATAGTGTTGGTAACGTGCTAATGTTTTTAGTTGTTACTGAGCAGTCAAGGTCTTTTCTGCTACTCACACCACCCTGCCAGCGAGCAGGCGCGGGGGGGGGGGGAAACAAGAAGTTGGGAGGGGACGCAGCCGGGACAGATGACTCAAGGGATATTCCATGCCGTGTGTCATCGTGTGCAGTGTATAAAGCTGGGGGAAGAAGAAGGAAGGGGGGGACGTTTGGAGTTATGGCATTTGTCTTCCCAAGTAACCGTTACACATGATGGAGCCCAGCTTTCCTGGGGATGGCTGAACACCTGCCCATGGGAAGTAGTGAATTAATTCCTTGTTTTGCTTTGCTTGCGTGTGTGGCTTTTGCTCTACTTATTAAATTATCTTTTTTTTCACTTTTACTCTTCTGATTCTCTCCCCCATCCCACCTAGGGGGAGTGAGCAAGCGGGTGCGTGGTCGTACTTGCCGGTTGCGCAGCAGCCATTTCAGTGACCTTCCCCTTCGCATGCTGTGCTTATAAATGTTGCCATCTAGGGCTGTGACGGAGGTGGGTTTGCCTAGCTGAGCAGAAAGCACTGTTAAAATCACAGTCTGGCTGCTTCAGAATCCTGCCTCCAGCAAGCTTTGCTCTCTGTTTACTCCTCCTGGGAGCTGCGCTGCTTGTGCCTGACTCAGGAAGACAGATTCTCCATCCCCTGAAAACAGATTTAGAGCCAGGAGCTGCTGCGTGCTCCCTCCCCATTCCCACTTGCTAGCTCATGGCAAGCCCTCTGCTCCTGCTCCGGAGCTCCGTGATCACGCCGCCCCCCAGCCCTGCAGTATCTTCATGCTCAGTAATGTACATGCCGTGTGTCCACGGGGGATACCAATAAGCTCTGACCTATTTCCCTGTCACGCTCATATCTGTGGGTAGGAAGGGTTTCCTCTTTCTCTCCTGCTGACCCTCAAATTGCTGTTTTTTCATGGTACTGCTGGTGTTTTCTTATTTGAAACAGAGGAGGGAGGTTCCTCTTTCCCATTTTGTTATTGGTTTCTAAACTTTTATGCTTTATTTTAGCCCAGGAGGACACCACCACTACAACATTCTCTCATCTGTTATGCCTCTCTTCACCAATCTCATTTGGACAGAAAATATCTCCTGTCAAAATGAAAGGTGAAGCTGGGAAAGAATGCAGGCTGTTAAATACAGTGTCTTGAGCTTGAGAGCCTTACCATGCGTTCCTCAAGCCACAACGCCTGCCATAAAGCTTCCTGAAACACAGCTTTCCCTCCAGGCCCACCAGCAAAGTTAAGGCCCTTCTTCTCTATAGCAAGTGGCAGCGTGTGGAATGTCACGAGGAGCACAAGGAGTACAAACCCTGGAACATGGAAAGGTTTTGTTGCTTCCCCTGCAGATAGGCACAGAGCAATTAATCAGAATATGTTTCATCGTCTTTCTTTTTCTGTTACCGAGCCCTGTTAATGTAATTGCCAAAGAACTACTGCTAGCTTTTCAGTGAGCTCCTGGGCTATTCATTCAGTCTTCAGAGGATTTAAATGAATTTTTCTCATGTCAGCACAGGGAGGACTACACATGCATTGGTCTCAGGGAAAAGATGGTGACACCAGCAGCGGGGGTAGGAAGCATGAGAGTTACAGGGCCAGCAATGGATGTGTCGGAGACACCTCTTTCACACTCTACTGCCAGCAAACACCATTTAGACAAGGACAGAAGTTTCTGACTGGCACAGCTTGCATAGATATGGCTAGAGATTTGAGATGTCTGGTCCCTTCTGGGCATATCCATCAGACCTGATCCCAGGCCTTTGAACAAATGCGAGAAATTTCTCTGGCCCTGGATTGGGCTTTTGGGGGGCAAAACACCAGGGGAGCCACCTCCTCTCCTGCTCAGTTCCTGTGAAAGCCTGCCCTGCTGAAACCATGAGCATTGCTTGTTCGGCTGCCTCTGTGGGAGCTGAGCTCCTTGAGTAAAGTTTCATCCTGACCGTAAGTGCTGTGCGCTTGAAAACGTGGCCCCTCAGTGCTGCCTCAGTAAATCACCTGTGATGTGTTTAAATCAGATGCAGAGTATGCAGTCACCCTTCTTGATCAAAGGAGGGTTTCCCTTAAGCTTGTTCTTGAAATCTGCAGTTGTGAGCCTGCTTCAGCCACCCATGCACTCTGCAACGGTCAGCAAAATGTGTTCAGATTTAATGTCAACAGCTCTTGGCGTAACACTCCTTTGGAGCAAAGCTGAGCAATGGGAAGAAGAGGGAAAAATCTGCTCAGTCATGATGATTCGTGTCCTGTCCTTTAGCAGTTCAGCAGAGCACAAAATACCCATCTCTTCAATGAGGGAAGGGGGTAATGAAGCAGTTGCAGGAGCAGGAAACCAAGCTGGAATGGGGACTTCACATCAGATGTTAGTGCACTTTGCAAATAAATCAGTGCACCGGTAAGTCATTCCCACCATCACACTCCCTCCCCCCAAATCTCCCTTGACTTAAAACTGAAGCCACATCTCTCCCCTCCGAAATTAACGCGTTGTTACCTGGGCAGGAGTTTAGCTCCTGATTTTGCAATATGCTTTCCTACTTCAAATTTGTGTTTCTTGGTTGCACCAGCCCAAATAGTTGGGCTGCTGTTGCTGCTGCAACTTTAATAAAATGCTCCTCAACACACATGAAAATCCTGTGTTTTGGAGCCTAGGAAAATACCCACTGACAGATGGCATCTTTTCTGAGAAAAATGAGGAAAGTAGAAAGCATCTGCAATGATAATGTCCTTCTGAGACCTGACTGTGTGTGGAAAGGTATGCAGAAGACCTCTTATGTCCCCTATGGGCTGACACTTGGACCCTCTGTCAGTGACATCAGCTTCCCCCTCCAAGTCACCATAGTTAGTGACTACAACATGCTAATTTAGTTGTTCTTGGTCTGTGTAAACTCAGTTTTTCCATCAAACTGCCAATGAGTTGGCATGACTTGACTTTTCCCCCCATCCTAAGACAAGACAATGAAGCCACAGAGCATACAATAGTGGTTTTTTTCATGTGGGGAGACATTGTTTCCTGAGGAACCAGTGCTTTGTTTAGGAGTAGCTTTATTAAAGAAGAGATCGTGGGGATTAACCCCACCTCTTTGCCATTTCTTGAGGCAGCATACCCAGGGTCCCACAATGGGAGAGTGAAGGTGGAATCCTTTTTCACCTTAGAGGTGCATAAGGACCCAACTCCCAGTCCCTCCCTGAAATACTGTACCAGACCAAAGGTTTATCTTGTTCAAGACCTGGTCTCCCACAGTGGCCAGAAGCAGACACCTAGGAAGAGTATGCAAAAAAACACTAGTGCAGTGTCACCCATGTCCCACCACACCTCTTCAGTCTCCACCAGCCACCTATTGCAAGACTTCCCAAGCCGGAGGTTGTGTTTGCCATTCAGTTTCATAGACTACCGATAGCCTCTCCCCCAGGAACTTTTCTAATCCCTTTTTCAGTTGCTTTGAGCCATTTATGGTAATGAGTTACACAGCTGTAATTCTGCACAGTATGAAACCAGCTTCTTCTCTGTGTTGGTTTTCAAATCTGCTGCCTGTTTATATCATGGGGTGCCTCCTAACTCTTGTGGCAAGAGAACAAATGTTGCTGCCTGCCCACCTTCCCCAGGCCGTCTGTGGTTATATAGCCCTCAGGCATAAATCGCCTCCATCATCTCTGTTACTGCTGTAGGGGAACAGAAGACTCTTCATCTCTTTATTCCACCTTCGTGTGTAAGAGGTCCTGTCTTCTGATCGCCCGCTTCATCTTTCTCTCTACCTTCTCTAATTCGTGTACATCCCTTTTGGAAAAGACTGACCAGAACTGCATATGGTAACCATTACGTGTGTGCTCTATTGATTTCTGCACCAACATTGCTTACTTTTTTCCTCCTGAACATGTACAGCACAATAGCAATGCTAAATATTCTTCCCTGCCTTAGCAATGTATATTTCTCAGGCTGCTGAAAGCTAATCTTCTGAGGTAAGTGCGTAGTCTGTCCTCCAGTGCCCATTCACTCACTGAGGGTGTTCATGGAAGTTGGTCCTGGAAAAAGAAGTTGCAAGTTTTTGGTGTTGGTACACATTCCCTGGACACTTGATTCGTAATGACAAGTCAGTGAGGAGGTGATCAGATGGCAGTGATTCCGCGTGCTACAAAGCAAACTGGCCTCAAAAGCATCATCAAAAATCAGTGGAACAGTTTCCTCTCCCGCCATAGCCCAGAGGATCTCCAGGATTTACACAGTGTTTTCAAAAGCTAAAAAACTCTGACCTTTCTCAGGAAGGTGCTTGAAATTTCCTGAAGAAATGTAAAGTCTTTCTGTTAATAAATTTAGCCTAGATCCAGCTCAGTAAAACATTAAGCATTAAACATCTGCTGAACATGAGGAACTACTAAGAATGCTAAAAATGTGTAATCCCATTCCTATTTAGGTCTTTATTCATTGTGGCAATTAAATATGTGCATTAGTGCTCTGCTGCATTAGGATCTAAGTACCTGCATACAATTAATCGCTGTGCTGAACTGGGTCCCAAAGCCAACATTGCTGTACAGGATTTTAACCTATATTTCTGTCTGCTGTGCACCTCAGTCTAGTGCAGAGAATATTTATTATTTTAACAGATATTTTTCCATGAAGAGGAATTTATCTTAAAATATGTCACACATGCTATTTTTGATTGTAGCTTGCAGAATTATTTTGTGGTAGGAATAATTAATAAGGTTTCATGTATACATATATAAAAAAGTAAGGTTGATTAATATAAATATATAAAAAAGTAAGGCTAATCTTGATTAACCACTTCAAGACCATTCTAGGCAGCAGCATGTTTGGAGGTTTGGCTATCTATACATCAAAACATTCTGGGGCTGTATGTACAGTAAACTAATCAGAATTTCATATTGTTTTACAGATATACATATATATGGGATTTATTATAAAGACTGCCTGAATAACAGGATAGAAGCAATTCTAAATCTAATCTAATCAAATCCATTGCACTTTGAGTTGTAAGCTTGTATGACCTTTAAGATCTACGACAGTGCAAAGGCTTCAAGAGACAACACAAACCCTGCTGTTCACACTGGTACCCCCAGCTATCCCTGGTTTCTTTGGGCTTTGCATTGTGAGCTTATTTAGCCGGGAATGCTTCTTTCAGCAGCAGCATCTGCAGCATATTGAATACTGGAGCATACTGCCATCCATTCTGTTTTCATCCAGTTGAATGGCTGGAGTGACTGAGACGCAAAGTAGTCCCAGGACTTGCCCACGGCCACACAATGAGTCAGTGGCCCAGCTGTTTTGAAAAAGAGAATAGTTTTCCTCTCTCTTTGCGTTAACAACTGTATTGCAAGGCATCCTTTCTACACATTAGACTATTTCTCTTTTTCAGAAGGGATGGGTCTTCATGGATACCACTTATGCTTTCACTCGCATGCTTGGTCATCACCTTTCCTGATGGAAAAAATATTCCTTAGGAATTACTAGTGATTTTTTTTTTCTCCTTGTTCTGTGAAGTCAGTAGAAAAAAAAAAAATAAGCCTAAATAAATTTTCTTTGGCACAAACAAAAATACCCAAATGGCTGCTAGTGTTGTCTATTATACAGCCCCATCTTCTCTCTCATTTGCAGACCAGGTGTTACTCTCTTCAGAAGCTATTTTTCTCCGAGACCTGCCAGTTTTTCAGATCAATCTACATGGTAGTTTCATTGAATCATTGCATGACATCTGCTCATGCCCTGTAACGACCCAGCCATTTAATTCTAAAACTTTTTGCTTCATTTCTTGTATGATTTTTAGTTTACTATCATTATTATGTCTAAGTGGAAACCAGAATATTTCTTCATTCATGGATCTTGTGTCTTTGTCTTTTAAATTCAAATTTTTTAAATGAGGCTGGAATTCCACAGAGATGATAGATTCCTACCAATGGATGGCGGGGTTTGAGTCCTTGGAAATATAGCAGCAGCAGTACAAAACACCATGTGCCGGCATGCCAAAGTGCTCATATTTAATTTGATAACCTAATAATGCCTCAAGAGACCTGAGGATACCCGCAAACACAGTAGCTCCAAATGTGCTTTTTTTCCCCCCAAATTTCACTGGCTTCTTAGGACATTGGGTTATTTTTTTGTATTTCCAGAGCAGATTTTGACAAAATTAATCACACATCGTCAGGAGTTGAGTTCAGCTGCAATATATGTATGTGAACTTGGGGTCTGACCCATCTTTGGTTGCAGGACCAGCCCTGCTCACCGTTGTCTTCACTCAGTGGTAAGGTCATTTTTGCTCTGTCCTTGGTTGTGTCTTCAGTGACTTACTTCCAAAGACAGAAGGAAAGAGACGAAATTTAAATTGGAATTTTCACTTGAAAGAATCCAGTGGAAAGGTATTAAGTTATTCTGAGCTGCTTGGTCATTGCTATTTTGGGTTACAGTGTGTGAACCGTCTGCTGGGTTCACTAGTAGTAGTGTTGCTTGCACACAGGCTGGCAGAAATGGGCTCACACAATGTGCTTTATCTCACATGGTGCCCCATGTTTCTAGTCTCTCACTGGCTTCCATGGGAATATATGAATAAATCCAATTAAAAAAATTTTTTACTCCTTTTTACTCCTACTCTGTTCACCAGATGTGCAAACTCATCCTGGGCTTGGATTGCCAGGCGGGTTTCCTTTTTTGGTTTATTGACTTATCCTCAGTAATGTGGGTTCCCTTGGGAGTTCTTGGGTGATCCTGGGTTCACTTAGAGCCTTACAGCCCGTGGTCCTACAGCGGGGGGTTGCGCTCACACGATGGGTGGGTGTGGAGCTGGAAATACATCCTTGCCCATGGGGCTCAGTCAGCACATCCACAGTGATGCATAAAGTGGACTAGAACCGGTCACCCTCCCCGGCTGCTGGGAGTACTTGGCATAGCTAGCAAAAATTAGCACAACTGAGATCATATACATTTTCATTAATCATTGCGAGCCTTAAATAAAAGCAGCACTGCTGGCAGCTCTGATTAAGAGCTTTCCATTGATCATAAAAGCCTAACGCTAAAATGAATTGTTTAATGTTGAAGGATTGAGGTAACAGCCAAGTAATTTGATTTATCGCAAAACCAAGACAGAAGAAGAAAGAAAATATTTCAAAATAAGAATGCTAGAGTCTCTGTGGCGTGCCCTGAGCTAATTTCAGGCAGACCAGGAAAACACCTCCGTAGCCAAGTCTGCACCACAGTACAGGGTGGTCACAGCCCCTCGATGCCTGATGGGTGCCTTGGCCAGCAATAGTGTGGAGGAAGGAGGCTTGAGATGCCTTAGCTTTGCACAATAAGTCCACCCCTCTCCTCTGTGTGTTGTGTGCTTTCACAGGCCCCCACTATAATAGATACGCATTTTTATACAAAGCAAGAAAAAGAATACAAATATTATTTCTTGTGAGTGGAATTCACCTTGCCTGACCACTTCAGCCATCTGAAAGCTGAGCACTCAGGCTGGTTATTTATGTTTAATAGCCTCTATTGTTACTGGAAGGAGGGAAAGCAGCTCCTTGGTGAATACCTATTTGAGGGGATCTGAATCACCTTCTGGAGGTGCCTGTTTCTGTCCACTGTCTAGACAGAGAATCAAGACTCTTTTAGATTGTTAGATATGGATATTCCTATGCGTGTGAGCAGGATGATAGAAAGTGTGAACAAATAACACAGTATCTCACCTTTAGACCGTGATGAGCCCTCATAACTCATTAACAAGAAATAATCTGTCATTCTGGTGTGTACTGAAGGCTCCCACAGAGCTTACCATCCCAGGTACAAAACGGGCTTGCAAATCCTATACTATACTCTTGATAATGTGTTAAAAAACAGAGCCCCTCTTCTGATCTCCATTTTGACTATGTTCATACTGCTCAGCAACCTGATTTTTTTTCAGGATGGTGGACTCCTTGGAATGATTTTGGCCATTCATCATCATCCCTGTAGTCTCTGGGAATAAGGCAATAGGGAGATGGTGGACAGACCATTTGGAAGAAATGAGACATAATCCAAACTTCTCTATGCCTACTTAGCTACCGAAATGGCTGCTCTGGCTCTGTTAGCAGCTAAGCATCTGTCAAGCTGCTCTGCTCTAGCCAAAGCTTACTCAGTGGCCAGCCAACTGCAGGCTGGGCAGTGGAGCTCTACTGGGACTTAAGGCAGCCCTTGGCTATGAACTGTGTGAGCTGTGCAGAAAGAGTTGGGAGAAGCCCAAAGACTAGCCAGCTCCTTCACTAGTCCATCAGGAGACAATACTTGCCCCTGGGTGGGCAGAAGTTTGCAAAGGAAGTGTGGTGTCTAAATGTATGTGCCAAGTGTGGGGACATATGCGCTGAGCATGAGACACGTTCAGGAAGTGTGTGTCCACCTCATCAGGTCCTAGTACCTGAGAGTACAGGAACTCTCACTTTGGGGGGGGGGGGGGGGGGGGTGTGGTGTGGCATATCCTCCTAACCTTCATGAGCTTATAGTTAAAAGTTCTTTCAGTGTGCCTTTTTCGTAAATGCGTGTGTATGTCTGTCTGCTTGTGAGCATATGTCTTAAAAACAAGTGCATATGCTACTGAAGTCTGCCACCCAAATCCTCCTCCCAGTCTCCCACCTGGTTTATTCAGGGCTCGTCCTGCTTTTGTTCCCACTTTAATGGTTGCACTCCTTTTGCTTTCTCCATATGCATGAGCGTGTATAGATGCCAGATAGCATCAAAGATCCCCACAATAATTTCCTCCTGGAGATCTGCCAGTGAAAAATAGGGTGGACAACAGCTCTGTCTGTACAGTGTTGCAATGGAATTAATCTGTTTCTTTGTTTTTAAGGGGGGGGCTCTGGTGTAAATCAGCCTGGCTCCCAAACTCCTCCACAGGAGGAAGAACATTCCCGGGTTTCACTATTCCCTTGCTGGTTGTTGAACATCAGACCCAAAGCTTTTTCATCGAGTCACAATTTTCAAGTACTGACCCTTTAAACTTCCCGTCATCGAATCACTTTAATGTCTTTGTGCTCCTTATTGCCCAGTAAATATTGATTCTTACAGCACCACAATGGTTACGGCTTTGCTTTTGGTTACGGCTCTTTAAACATTTTAGCAGGGCTTAGTCACAGGCAACTAAGTGTAAGGGAAACTCGTGTTTAGTGTTAGTGCCCTTGGTTTGGTGGCTGTGCCTCCTCAGGGAAGCTCACCATGGATGAATTTGCATTTGTCAATAAATAAGTGAATATTAAAGCGCAAAGGGTGCCCCTCTGTTGTTGTTTATTTGTCTGTTTTGAAGTTTATTCTGAATTCTAATGTGATATGCCCATGCAAATAGGAACATTTCAAGCACTATCTGCTTGCTATGATCCCAATAAACAGTGGATGCCACTAATGGAATCCCTCGCATGTTTTTGGAAGAGGAATATAGATGGCATATGGCACAGAACAATAATTTCATAGTAATAAGCAAAAGCCGGTTATTAGCAAGACACTGCTTTGTAGCTAATGGTTTTGTGGATAATGAGGGTGGTGAAGGAGAACCTGTTCTGAGTGCTGGGAAACAGCCGATTGCTCCCCTCAGCAGAAACAATACCATTCCTAAAATGCCGTCGATCCTTTGATAGACTTTGGGGGAAGCTATCACACTGCTCAGAGGCGAGCTGCAGCACAGCTTTGGGACTGGGCTGTGCTGCAGCTGGCGGGAGAGCTTGCTGGCAGCTCTACCACAAAGTTAGGCCAACCTGAGCAGCAGGACAGAAAACCCTGCAGGTGGCACGGTCGTGCAGCCACTGCCGCTATGCTGCCATCCCCCCACGTTCACAAGCAGCAAATGTTTGGGTTTCTGTGCACAGTAGTGATAGCTTGTCACAAGTAAGAGGCTGAATTATTTTCAGGTTGTTTTGTGAGAGGGTTGTTGGTTTAGTAAAAAGCAGTTATCTTTCATCTGAAGAATTTTTTTATAGCCATTGAAAGAAGATCAGCAATGATATGAATGTTCATGGTTTATTCTTCTCCACAGGCAACTTTTCCAGTGTATCACACTTCTGGCTTGCAAATAGGTCTCCAGTTCTGCACAGCCTCTGAAGGGAACCCTGCTAATTTTGACCAAAAAAAAAGGAAAAAGAAATAAAGAAGTAGAGAGAGAAAGAGAAATAAAGGAAGGGGGAAAAAGAAAGAAGAAGGAAAGGAGGAAAGGAGGAAAGGGAGCGAGAGAGGAAGGAAGGAAGGAAGGAAGGAAGGAAGGAAGGAAGGAAGGAAGGAAGGAAGGAAGGAAGGAAGGAAGGAAGGAAGGAGAGAAAGAAGTTAAAAAGAAAAAAAAAAAAGAAAGAAAAAGAAGGAAAATGTGGAATAACTAAAACAAGCTGAAAACCCCTACTATACCCCTAGATTTTAGGGGAGGAAAAGATGGCACTTGAGGATATGCTGATGCTGATTTGTGACCATGCATGATGGCCAAACTTCCCAAAAGTGACTAATGATTTTGGGTTCCCAGTGACTGAAATGAGCCAGGCTTGCAGAGAGCTGCCTGCCCAGAGTGCCCCATGTCCAGACGAGCCACAGGTGCCCCATGTCCAGCCATGCTCCTCTCTGGACAGCCTGGGTCGATGGGCCTCCACATCAGCTGTGGGGTGGTGGTGTCCCTTCTGCCCCTGTGCTCTCCAAGCTGACCTTGGTCTGGACTCACATCCCTCCAAAACAGCCCGTCCCTCGCTGCGGAGGGGGAGCGGGTCCCACTCGCACCCACCCAGCCTGGTGGTTTTTACCCCCAGCAGGAGCCGCAGTGACACCCCTGCATCACTGACACCCCCGCATCACTGACACCCCCCATCAGAAATTAGGGTTTGTTTTTTTATTTAAAAATAAAGCCAGCAGCAGGTTCCTATTGCAGCCATCCGCCCTCATGGGCCCCCAGTCTCACCAGTTGCCCTGCAAGGGGGCCTGCAGGGCCGGCTTCCCCGTGCCCCCGGCCACTGACATCTCCCCACATCCCACTAAGGGCAGCGCCTGCCCCAGATTACTGAGGGCCACATGAAATTATTATTAATAACAACAGGAGTGACAGTGGTGCCAGCGTCCCCTGCTCCACGCACGCAGGCCTGGTGCCCATGCTGGCCTGTGGGCCCTGGGGCAATGGCAGCTGCCCTTGGCGGCCATGGGAGCTGCCCTGCCGCCCACCCTGAAGGGTTTCCCCAAGGCTTCTCTCCCCACAACCCTGCACAGGTATGGTTCCCCTGCTCACTGAAATACAGCCACCTCTGTCCTGCAGCTGCTGTCACCCAGAAATTTCTAGAAAAAGCTGTTTCCAGCGGCACTTGCCTGGGGTAGAGAGCACTAGCAGGGTGCCCGTGCACCCAGCCTGCGCCGCCTTCCTTGCTTCCAGCCACACTCAGCCAGAAAGCTGAAATGTCGCTGATGAGGGCTCGCAGGATGGGGGGGTGGCAGAAAATTTCATTCCCCCTCTCTGGAGAGCGTGGGCCAGCCGGTGAACATGAGCCAAGACAGCTCAGCAAAACCCACCCCCTGGCCAGCCGCCATCTTCCCTTGATGAATGAGCTGCAACACACTCAAAAGGTGAGAAGGCCCAGCCATACCCGTGTCTCGCAAATCTTGGCAAAATGGGTGGTAAAAAAAAAAAAGTGAAATTGGCTTTTTTTTCCCCCCCCCCCCCATTCTGTTTTTATTTTTTGCTCTTTCTGCGAGGACAGGGCTGTGGCAGGGCCCCGAGCCTCACAGGGTGGGAAGGAGGGCGGCCATCAGGCTGAAGGGTTCAAACGAACGCTGTTGCTTTTCCTGGGGCGATGTCAGGCCACCTTTTCTGCTCGAATTGTAGTAAAAATAAATACAGCTAGAATGTGTGGGCACGGTTTGGAAAAGGATTAAGGGGACGTTTTAACATTGGTCTCGCTGAAGTGGAAATGATTTCTGATAGCCAGCTGGAAGCTGGCAGAGGCACTAGGCTGAAGTTGAGAGTTCGTGCAGCTGGGGTTTCATAATACGAAATTGCTAGTATTTCATTTATTACTTGAGTCAGATCCTAAAATCTTATTTATATGATTAGTCCCTCTGGGCCACATCCTTATTTCTCTTACACCAGACTGACTCACAAGAGTGGACGTCTGTGAGGCAAAGCCTCCTCATTAAAAGGTCCCTCTAGAACAGAAAAATAAAACCCAGCTACGGTAATGTCCTCTAGCCTCAGCTAGGAGGCATGGACCAACACAGAAATAAGCTACACACCAAGCAGCTCTCTTCAGCAGAACTAGCACAGCCCTCTAGAGCCCTCCACTAGCTCCTTCTTCAGATGAGGGTTCAGTTCAAGTACCTGGTACTAATCATCCAGGTCATTAATTTTTTGGGTCCAATTTACCTCGAAACCTGCTGCGCTCTTCACACTGAGCAACAGAGCAGCCAGTACTAGGGAAGCATTTGATGCAGAGATGGCTGGCTCAATAGCCTGGCTCCTTTGTTTGAACACACAGACAGGTGCCCAGGACATTGTGGGGTTCCTGCTAGTTTGCTGCCTGACAACTCATTAGGAGTGAGCCAGCCCCAAACTTGCTGGGACAAAACTTGGGTAACACGTCGGGGTAGTGCCATACAGGCTGTGAGGACCAGACCGTAACAGGTCTGACCCTGCTGCCGAGTCCTCCAGTGCTACCCCAGCAGTCGTGCCACCTTACACCTTCCCTCATGCCACATCCCCATCCCCACTCCTCACATTCCTTTGTAGCCAGGCTACAAAGCAACTGCTCTGCAGGGCTGCAACAGAACTGTCTCAGTGATTTGCGCACTTCATACTGCCCCTCACCTCCCCAGCAATGCCAGTAATAATGATGAACACGCCGGTGTGTTGCATGCTGTGGATTTGGCCATTTTGCTGCAGACAGAGCCAACCTGGAGCAGTGTGGGCAGAAGATGCTGCATCATGCTTGGCCTGGAGGCCAGGGGCCACTGGGAGGGCAGGTGGATTTGGAGAGACGATACACCAGCTGGGACCCCAGTCATGGGAGACCCCTCCAAGAGCAGAACAGCAGGCAGCGGGCGGGGAGACACATCTACTCAGAGTATTAGCATGGTACAGAGATGTCTGAGGTCACGGAGAACTGAGCTAGTCCATCCACATGGTGAAGCTCAGGTTTGCCAGCTCAGACCCACATGCTGCCCAGGCAGCTGTGCCTACTAGGCAGGATTTGTTGACATGGGGGCAGTGGGAAGGCAATTCCTCCAAGCTTGATTCTGGAGCTGGGGGAGTCCAGCACAAGTGCCCCTGCATGTGCCCCTCCTGCATATCTAATCCTGTGCTTATCTATCTCCCACACAGACAGTTTGGGGTTCCTTCCACCTGGTGGAGTAGACTCTGCCATATTTTGGCTCCCAAACCTGCACCTTTATCAGCAGCCTCCTGCAATAGCAGTTGTGGAATGAAAAGGTGGGGGAGAAAAGGCAGGAGGAGGAAGATGAAGGAAGTGGCTGAGGTCTCTGGCACACAACATGAACTCAAATGAAGGCAGCTTGCTTTCTGGACTGTGCTCATGAGAGATAGGGAAATGACTCCAGAGCAAGAGTCTGTGGAATCAAGACTGCAGGGGCACGTACAGTGCCCTTATTCAGGGATGTGAGAGGCTCCAGGATCCAGGGCAGAAATTCCCCAGCAGAAACGTTATGCTGGGGGGGAATCCACCAATTACTCCTGTTAGCACCTGCAAGCATACTTTACAACAAAGCAGCATTCTCTCACTCTGTGGAAACACACAGCACATCCCGCCGGGCTAATTAAATAGCAACCCCTCCCTTACAAATAAGGGCGCTGCAGTGGGTGTGCATGAGCTCAGCCCCTGTGCACAAAGGGCGACCGTTCCCAGGTCGGACTCCACCAGGGAAATAAAAACTTCCAGCAACAGGGATCTGCTCTGCGCCTGATACCACAGCTCAGCTCGCTCAGCAAAGCAAGCCCTCCTCCGCCTCCCACCCAGCCGGAGCAGCTGCGCAGCATGTTGCCCCCACCAAGCCTGCCTCCGCCTGCCCAGACTTCATGGCAGCAGGCGAGCTCCGATGGTTTCTTGGCTCAGCTTCCCTGGCCCTGCCTAATTGACAGCCAAGGTGCCTGTAACGCCATGTACCGCGGAGCAGTTATGTTTGTCAACCTGGAGGGCTTTGGGCAAGTCCTATAAAACACAGGCAAAGTATGTCCAGGGCAGCGTGGTTCGGTGTGCAGCGCAGTGATGTCGTCTGCACCTGGACACCTCTGGGACCCGTTACCATTGCCAAGGGTGGGATAAAAAGTACTTTGTTTCTTGACTGCATTTTTGAAAACTGAGAAGACTGCTCAGGGATTTCTGAAGCTTGAGTTGATTAGCAGTTAATGATGTGTGTCCTGAAGAAAAAGTAAGATTAAATATTGTGCTCATATTGAGCAGGGCATTTTAAGCTTGAGATTTACAGCTATTTTGTTGGTATTTCATGAAGTGTTTAGGTCTGCTGAACTCTTGGTTACACAGCCGCTCAGTATTTTGAACACTCATTTTATGCAGATATAACTTAAACAACTGATGATGTATTAAAGCGTCTAAGTGTATGTGTTATAACCGCATGTTAACTCTCAGGGAAAGCTATTGGAAAACAGACACCCAGTGGGACGGGAGTCACTTTGGCAACCCGCAGATCCATGCTCGAGAGCTGCAGGCTCATCCCAGGGCCATCCCAGTCCCAGCGCCGACTGCCCTGCAGCTCAGGCACTGCACCTTCCAGCCTGGGCAATGTGCAGCGGCGAAGCTTGGCCTCTTTGCCTGTCACCTCAGCCCTTGCCACTCTCTCTTGACTCCTCCCAGCTGAAGCTGCCTTACACTCACGTTTAAAGCACTGCACAGCCCTGCCCTTTCCCACGTGTTGTATTTCTGAGTTATGTTGCCCACCTGCGGACTCCACCCTGCAGGCACGTCCCAACTCAGCTACCTGGGTGTCACCCCCACACCCTTTTGGTCCACAGCCCTTAGGATGTGGTGCAGCTTTCCTGCAGGATACTACCATGTTCTTACTACTTACCTGTTTCGATGCCTTCCTTCCTGAAGACCTGCTTCCATCACATTTACTCCAGGGAATCCCATTCATACATATATTGATTTAAAAGAAAGGCAAGGAAGAAGGAGGTGGCATTGCCTAATCTCTTAGGAGAGAAACAACTCATGCCTTCTCTCCATTTCTAGGGGGTTGTCTCCACAGCAAGAGGAATGTGTGCTTATAAAGATGTACAAGAGCAGCAAAGATGCGGTGGAACATGCTTCAGGCCTTGCTGACAGGTCTCAGGAGGGCAGTTGGGTTGCTGAGCCGTTCTGATTTCCATCCACCATCCTTCCACTCCTCTTGTTACCCAGGCTAAGTAGATTCAATGAGGCATAGATATGCCCAGCCATGCTACACTCATAACTTCATTTTGCCAGGGAGACATACTGCAAGATCAACACCTAACACATCATGCTTAGCAAATGGTGACAATACAGTGCATAAAATGAGGGCACTAATTTTTTTTCCCTCACTTGGGGAAATTTCCCTCACACAGTACCACTCGTACAAAAGAGTAATTATTCACCAAGATGTGAAGCGTAGCCAAACAGGCTAAGCTAGGCAAAAGTTTCAGGTCCTACGTGGCTATTAAGTGTTTCCAATTAATTGAACACTCGACTGATAAATGCACACAGCCACATTTGGATAGGTATCTTGTTAAAAGCAACCCTTCTACCCTAGGGAAACCCTAGGGAAATAATTTATAGTGCAAGCCTGTAGTGTACTTTACAATATATAAAATGTATATCTCAGGGTAAAAAAAAGCTAAAGCTAGAACTGGCTGAAAGAAATGAAGCAAGACATCTCTCAAAAAGTTCTGAATCTGCATGTATAAAGTTGTTAGTCTTTAATACATATGAATTGGTAAAACTTGCACTTCCAGTTTGCTACACACACAGACACAAAAAGCAGAGTAACTAACGCTGCTCAGAACTAACGTTCTGTGTTATTATTGTCACAGCTGGTGCCGGTATGGAGCTCACTCAGATTTTGTTACCAGGATACCTGTGAAAACCTTCCGACTTTCCTCCTCTCTTACTTTCCAAATGCGAAGATGAATTTGTATCTTGCAAGAGATACTCTAGCTCACATTATAAATTGGCTCTGCTCCCTGGCCTGGCTGAGCCCACTCTGTGTGGCCAGGGGGATTAGCAGAAGTCAGCTTAAGTGATTTTTTCGAGAGGAAACAGGATGCATTCTATGTACGTGAGCCTTCCGAGGCAGCTTAGCAGAAGCACAGCAGCACTGCCGACAGGGATAATAGCACTGCTAATAGGTATGGCACATCTTCCAAATGCATTAAAAGTACTGATGGCTGCATCTTTTTTTTTTTTTTTTTTTTTAAGTGACAAACACCAATGAAAACCTATAAAATAATACTTTATTTCCCCTAACATCCTCTTGAAGGAAATGTGACTTAGTGTAGAGCTGTCTGCTAATTTGGGAGAGAAAGGTTGTTTAAATGCATTGTAAAACAATCATTTGAATTGTGTTTTAGCATTGGTTTTCTATAAAAGTTTAAAGGTCATGTTCCTACTTACTGTAGGACTATATCTGGTGTATATCCAGATTCACAAATAGCTAAAGAATAAAAATTCTTTCTTTGGCAGCTGGAACAAAGTGTCTTAAGCAAAATCACGTGTTTGAATCTACATCCAGACATGGATCTTACTAGTACAGGTCTGGAAATTTCTCCTACAGTCAGGCACACGTTGCAAGACCTGTATTTTAAACAGAGCACTGGGCTTAATTTGGATTGCTTTGTCCATACAGAAAAAATTACAGATATTCACAAACATGACCCTTGGATCACTCCAACAATAAAGTTTAAATCTAGAGGATTAAACTCACATGGCTCATTTGATCTGGTTTTCTAGGAGCCCTCTTTTTAGGTGGACATTTCTACCTCTAGAGCTGGAGATGGGACACTTCTTCAAACACCAAATGATTGTACATGTTTGAGCTTGAAAGGCATTTTGAAAGCAAAAGAAAGTGGAATCATTTCAAACGCTATCACAAACTCCCTTCCTTTTGGATTAAAAAAATGGTTCATGACTTACTACTAATTTCCTATGAACATGTTTATTGGCTGAGAGTTTTACCCAATATTTTGATGGAATATCAAAATTGTGAGTTCTTCTACCTGCTGACTCTTCGTGTTGCACAAATTTCATGGGTCATATGGTAAGATTTTTTTTTTTTTCTAATTGGATGAATAAAACATCTTATAAAAGAAAAAAACAAACACCACTGGTGAATGAGGTGCTTCTGGCACAAACACTTGGAGAACTACTCATTCATTCTTAAAATTCATGCCACTTTCCCACACAAGGGTTGTCACATACTTGGCAGTGGTCCAAATAGCATAAAACGTAATCTAGGAATAAAAGCAACTGAATGCAGGTCTTTTAGCTGCAAAACATCTACATATCAGATTCTGAAAAATGTATTTTAATCCATTTCTATTAACAGTGTTTGCTGTAAAACAAAACCTACTTACACAGATGGCTGTGTGTTAGTCCTTCTGGGATTTTATTTTATTTTTTTTAACCCTTAACTCCTGCATTTTATCTTCTTTTGTGGGTTTGAGTCAGACCATCAGTGTTATTTTCATAGCGCTGTTTGTGTTCTAATTAAGCAATAAGGAGCAGAACCTGTCCTGGGGATTAGGAGTGACTTGGAGTGTTGACGCAAAGCTGAGAGCCATTAGTGACACCTGGCCATTAATTCCCCAGGAGATGCCAGTGCCATACTCATCAGGGCTGTTTCTAACAATCCTTGCTGCTTTTTTAATGGGGAAAAAAGATTTTTGTTTTTACTGTTGGAAAGTACCAGAGGGCAGGCGAGATTGCTACGGTTTACCATTGAGGAGATGACAAGAATAAAGGGAATGTGGATGACTACAACGCTGTCTATAGGAAAATATTTTCTTATTTGTCAACCTCTGCACACATTCCCATGGCAAGCAGATATTCAAAATACAAATCTGAGAGAAGATGTTAGGAGGTATTTTCAGAGCTACCAACTTCCAATAAACTAAATTTCGTTAGATGAACGAAGCTGACTTTCAAATGGCACAATGCTTGGTGTTTATCAGTTTTTTAAACCACTCCCATTACTGTTGCTTGATAACCATATAGAATAATGATATGAAAAGCTTATCCAATTAACATATTAATGCTTTACTTGTCTGGTAGGGAATGGTGGGTATACCCGTCTGAGCACTTTCGCATTCCTGCTGGAAATACATTAACCATTCCCATGCTTCCCCCTCTCTCCTCCATACTATTACAGCACCTTCATCCAAGCCTGCCTTGCGCCGCTTCTGTGAGAACACTTCCACTAAATTCTTACAGGATATTAATGGACATTCATGTATAATATTGCCATATCAATGTTTCAATGACCTAGATAAACGTGCATAATTTCCTTTGTGTGTAATGGGCATGAGTGTTTAATTATGACAAGTTGTGACTTTTGTAGTTTATCTCAGACCCCCAGGGGAGCCCTTGAAAATGAAATTTCCTATTCCCTGGTATGCAGCAATTTTACAACCACCCTATACTAGGATATCGTAATCCATGCTGCTTCCTCCTTTTTCCTCCACTTAGTGTATACAGAGGAGTACGAACATTGAAACTGGAGTTTTGTGTGAGATGGTGGGTTTGTACAGAAAGCAGAAGGTTACAATGAAAAGAAAGTTTAATGGGAAATAGGCTGCAAGACAGCAATCAGGATGATTTTTTTTACAAGTCACTTAAATTACTGACCACACATTAATTCTGAGGTTAACTCCGTTGGTTAAACTAATCACTATTAATCAATGAAGCTGTTAATCAAATTGCTGAGAGCATGGGACCGAGTAAATTGGACAGTCAGATAATCTCTTGGGGTGACCAAAGATGCAGAAAAGTTTGCGTTCCCCTCAGAAAAATGAGCAATGAGCTAACGAGTTTGCATGCTGTGTGCAAATGCTGTCTGCTTGCAACAGCATTAAACCCTGCTATGCCTTAGGTTTTTTTGGAGGTCTTTTCACCCTTCTCCTGCCTCTCTGTCAAACGCATGCTTTTGCCCCACACTTGCACCCTCTTTCTTCAGGATGCGAGGATGGAAAAGGCTCGCAATGGAGAGGTTTCAAGTGGAGGATTGATGGCCGGTGATTGTGAAGCCAAATCGCTCGCTATACTTGCTTTGCACTACACGATTTCCTGCTGTTGTTTCTAGTTACAGTAGATAATAAAAAGTGTTACAAAACCCTCTTAATAAGAAAACAAAACACAGATGGCATGTTGAATGTAAAGCATCTGGGGATGGCAATCGACTCTGGCCTCAAAAGCTATTTTGTTCCATCCCAGTTTTCTTGAGAAAGTGGGAAGGGGACGGCAGGAAATGCTGCACGAGTTGCTGGAGTGAACTTTGCCAGCTACCAAGAAACTAACCCTGTGCTGGGAAGTAACTGGGTCTGCAGGGGAATCGTGGCTTTCAGGAACACTTGGGGCTAATGCTTAGTGTTATTATCCTCTTATCTCTTGAGGCCTTGGCTGGGAGAGCCATCTCTAAGATGTTCATTCCTCAGATTGATAGCCAACTATTTGAGGACCTGCATGGATACTTCTAAAAGAAAGAAAATGTGGTTATTATTTGTGCTATAAATTCTGAAAATGGAATAATAGTCAAGGCTTAAAGAGCAGATGATGCCATACAGAAAACTTTTAAAAACATCCCATTGAGAAATATTTATGTCTTGCATCATATTTTTAAGTCTTTCTCCTCCTTTGTTCTTTGGTAATACAGATAGCGAACCAAATCTGGAAATCAATTACACAGCGTATGTTTGGCATAACTTCACTGACCCCTTTTGTGTTCGTTAGCCTGTCTTTACAGCCCAGCATCACAGAGATCAGCTGGGTTCAGTTTCAATGCGAAGGTCCCCGCAATGAATGCATTCATCTACTCCCAGGGGCCAGCCTCGGAGAGTGCTACCTGCTGGGGGAATATTACCCATTTGTTTGTGAGAACACGAAAACAGATAATGACAGATAACAAAACGGCTATGCCCTCATCCTTGTTGGCAAGTGAAAAGCAATGGAGCGTATCGCGGGGAAGATTTACGCCAAGATGCTTTGGTCTTACTCCCTGGTGTGAGCTGATGCAGGCCACGCGGGCTGCTGCAATTTATGCCGACTGCTGAGGCCTCCTTTTCCAGCAGACATGAATTTCACTGCGCAAAAGAGCGGCCTCCACATTTGCTGTGTTGGGTGTCCTCAGGCCTCCAGGGTCTAGACAGAAATGATTTACTGATGGTATGCATCAGCGTCTGAATTTGGCCACATCTTTAGGTGGCTCTTTCTGGCTCTTTTCCTCCATGGGGGCTGCTAGTATTGGCCTCAGGTGGTCCAGAGTCTGCTCAGTAAGAACGACATGAACCAGAGTGGACTGAAATCTGGGGGACAAACGATAGGCTCGACATCACATATTTCTTTGTTCCTGCTGACAGAAGCTATTCCTCTGTCACCAGACATAGCCACCGCCACATCTTGGAGCAGCTTGCCATGTGACAGGGGACAACTTGATGGCAAACAGATTGAATGCAAGTCACAAGGGTGATTTTGAAGTGGCTTTGAAGCTGGCATGGATTTCACTTGACTTGTTTGGGTACGAAAAATCCATGGCAGGTATATGGCAATGTACTGGGCATAGCCGAAGAGTGAGTGGGTTTCATACTTTGCCGAGGACAGCTGATGCTTGACTGGCTTTGTGTGTCTGGAACAGCATCAGCCTGGAGTTCATAGTTATTTTGAAGATGGTGGTGTTAGCTTAATCAGCTCCCTTACTCACTGTGGAGTTACTCACTACTTCCAGTGACTCCAAAATATCAGAGTTGGGTGCAGCTGCTCTGGCTGTGGGCAATGTTTTAGGCCCTGTTGTTTGAGCATCATGTGTAGTTTTTGAGAAGCAGAAGGGATCTGAATACGGAAGATGCTTGTCACTGTTCTGTTGCACTTGCCTGAAGGTGCCACTTACCAACAGTTTCAATGATAATGGCATTTCTGACGGTCACAGTAGCCTCCCATTCACCAAGAGGCCAAGCAAGGGTGTCATCTGCCAGAGGGAACCTCTGAGGAGCTGTGTGGAAGGTCATTACAGCAGAGGCTGAGCAGTGCAATGAAATCCAGCAAGAGCCTGTGACACCTCTTAACCATGTCCTGTGTAACCCTGTTTTGCTGAAGTAGCTAACCCAGATGGCCAAGTGGATTATGGTTGGGAAAATTTGCTCCTGTCAGTTTGTAGCAGGGCTCGCACCCACTGGCAGCTCTTTGAACCCTGTCTGGGGTGTCACAGAAACTGGTAGTCAGCAGGGAAATGGCCACGGGACATTCAGTGAAGTCTGTGACACACATGTCCAACACGGTTCGTTAGTAACTCCCATCTTCCCTGCTGAGATAGGGGTCTGTTGCAAGGTGATGCTTGCCCTTGTATGTGTGCAAGGGTGTTGTGCTTTGCTGCTGACCAGTCCCTGGTGTTAAGCTGTGGGAACAGCTGTCTGAGAGTCCCACAGTGGTGCTGCAGAGAGGCATAGTTAGGAGCAGCAGATAGCGCAGCGTGAACAAGGTTTGGTCCATTTGTCTACTGCAGACTGGGAATTTCCCCATGAGATGTCATGTACCACACGAGAAGCACTACAAGAGCACTGATCCCCTGCACCTCAAAGGATGGTTGCAGGCTCCCGGGACCACCAAGCTACAGACAAACCTCCAGACAGGCCCTTTCTGATGCCCCAGCACTTCCCAGTGTTGTCAGAAAAGCTTCTTCGTGTTTCTTGGCAGACAAAACATTTGTGAGCCTGGAGTCACAGAAGGAAGCCCAGGTGAGCAATGTGGGCACACAGGGGATTTAATGGCATATGTAGCCAAGCAGAAATGTTAGTGAAGGCTTCATCTGCTCTAGGAGTTGGATTTGGAGATGGGATGACCACAGCTTAGTTGGTGATGAGCTAGGAAAGAGAAGAGGGAGATTTTGGTCTTTCTTCAGCAAGGCAAGCCTGGGGCAGAAATGGTCGCCGGAGAGCCCAGAGCCTGTCCATGCAGCCTCCAGGTGTGTGCCTGCACAGGGCTCTCTCAGGAGCGGCAGAGTGCACCGAGCAGCCTTCCCCGGGACACGCAACGAGTCTGCTCTTCTTCTGCCTTTGATATAAAGCTTCTCTGCGTTCACATCTGCTATGTGAGGTTGCACAGGCAGTGAGGTGTATCTGGTGTCGGACCTGCTGCACACTGGTAGAAGGCCTTTACAAAATGGGGGTCCAAGGACCCGGCCTTCTGGGCACAGTCCTCTTCCACTCTGCAGCATCAGTGCAGCAGAGGGCCTCCTCACCAAAGGACAAGGCCAAAAAGTCTTTGTGGAGGTTAGCAATGAAGATGGGAGGTACGCTTGGCCTCAGGCACGGTTCTTAGGCAGAGGTGTGGATGCCTGCAGGCATGTCACCTTATCCATGTGGAGAAGAAGGGTTTGAACCCCGGTCTCTGATACATCGTTGCCCAATCCTTACCTCGCAGATTCCTTTCCTTTACCTCCTCTGTCTGTCATTCTGGATCTTTCCTCTCTGCCACTGCCACCTCGACTCTGATAAACATTTCACACACAGTTTCATTGAAGCCGTATGTGCAGTTTGCATGGCTCTGCTTAGTCTGATTGAAAAGGTGGAGGTTGTTGCAGAATTCAGAAACATTACGAAGGAGCATGGACCTGTGGCATTCATTCTTCATGAGGGCAGCCAGTGGCTTAAAGCCTCACCCGTCCCTCAGGAGGCAGGTACTACTTTCTCCTCCTCCTTGTCTGCTTCTCCAGGCTGCCAAGCACCTGGCCTGTTCCTGGGAATTACCCAGTGCCATTAGATGCATTGCCAGTTCTGCTCTCTTATATACTGATCTCATGGGCCCAGATCATAAAATTATAGTACTTACATGAAAAATACAAAGGTTGGTGTGACGACAAAGCACTACATTTAGTACTGTAGACTAGACATATATATGCATATATATATATGTATGTAAACAAAAACAGACATAGTGTTTTGTGGCTCACATTTTCATCAGCCTGCTCACAAAATCAGAGATGGCAGATGGCTGGCTTCTCAGCAGGATAAGAATTAGGATTTTTTTGGGTACCTTAGCTGTTTCTTGACACATATTCTGTTCAGTTTAATGCTAATTTTGATAGTTTTTTAAACCTGGGGTATTTTATGTTCTTTGATGTGAATGCAGGGTTTATTCTTGACTTTGCTTTCAAAAGCTTCGTGTGTGTGTGTGTGTGTGTGTGTGTGTGCGTGTGTGTGTGTTTGACGAGGATAGCAGCATCGGCTAAGGAAGAAAATGATAGCGTGCGAACATGTACTGCCCTCCCGGCAGGGGAATGACTTGCCCCTGAGGGTCATGTCAGCCTTAGGCATTTAGAGAGTGAGATACCTGGAAATTTCACATTGGAGGGCTGCAGAGACCAGGAGGGATAACTGGAAGGGGCTGGATGCCTAGACGTGGGCCGAGAAGCAGACAGTTGAGGACTAGCACTAAGCAGACCTGTCTGCTGCAGAGGGGGGTGAAGGACGTCGGGGGGGACACCCCTCCTCCCCCATCTTCAGAAGGCTGTGATTGCCTCTGTAAGGAGCTATCAGTCCAAACACTCTGAATATTTCACTGGGGACTACATTTTACTTAACTGAGTGGAAAATAAAAATTACATGGATATGGAGGGTTTATATCAATGCAGAGATGGGGGGGGCATGTGCTTCTTAAAAAAATAAAAGCCAGCAGTCCCACTGCTACATCCACTACTCAGGGTGTAAAATATTGGCATGCATTGCAATGGCTGGAGCTAGACATGTCAGCATGACTTTGAAGGTCTGTTTGATTCCCTTATAAAGTATTTAAGCTCATTCTGGCTTGAAGCTAATTCCTTTTCTCTTAATTGCAGCTCGGGTAATGGGAAGCCAAAAAATAAGCAAAGAACAGCACAACAGGTTCTGTGGTAGAGGTGCACCATGTTTTCCCCCAGAGATGACTGGACTGAGGGTCTGATGTGCTTTGCTGACATGGGAATAGTGGCATTTGGATAGCAAAGTTATAGGACCTATTTGGCAGCAAGACTGTGCACTTCTTCAGAGGATCATGGCATAGTTGAGGTTTGACAGCACCTCTGGAGCTTGTCTAGCCCAACCCTCTTGTTTAAATGGCTTTTTTGATACTAGGTGTGTATTTCTCACCTTGCAGGGCTTTAAGCTCTAGCAACACATGAACCGAGAGGGAGAAAAGAAAGACACCCCCACCTCCAATTTGCAAAATACATCAATTTTTCTGTCTTTCTACCAGAAGGATGAGAAGCAGACAGAGCCCATTTTGTAATCTGAAAAACTTATTATGTCCTAAAGGTTCCTCTGAGGGTGAAATTCTAGCCATTCCTTAAAATATTGTAAACCGTACCTATTCCCAGTAAACTGTATGCAGCGAATCGTATTCAATGAATGAAAAGAGCAGAGCAGCGCCGCACTGAAGACAGGGGGCAGAACTGTCTCTCTGCTCCAGACTTTTATACAGACACTGTCTCTTTTTTCAGTTCTTTCCTGGATAATAATGTCCTACGTAAGCGGCTCCTTAAGGTGCTGCTAGAGCTATTCTCAAGTAATGACCATGCATTGTACAGCGCCTGTCTGAGAGCCGGCATTAAGGACGGACCACCCTGACCATTGGTGGTGCGGCTCTGCAAGGAGGCTGCATTAACATTGCTGGGGGGCTTCAAGTGCTTGAATGCCCGACTGCTGCGATCTTCAACGAAACGTGCTGGTGTTGCATTAAGAGGGCTCTGGATTTTTTACATTTCATCTACCTTATCTGTTTGAACACCAAATATACCTTTCATCACATCCTCTTGCACTCAGACTGTCGTGATCCATTTTCCACTGTGTGCCTCCAGATGGTTTGCACAGGTTAGATTTCTCCCACTGATTTTTTTTCAATACAAAGATGTCACTGTTTACTTTGGGCACTATGAGTGCTTAACCAGGATATTATTTTCTGCTGAAAGTTTTACTTCCCTAATCATGGCTGAGTGACTTTCACAGACACATCCTCAGCCACTGAATTGTGGCTCAGAAGCTTGGCGGTTGCCTCCATCCCTCCGAAATATGCAGTCTGCCATAGCTGCTTGTGGAGACTTCACGGTCCTCTGGGACAACTGCAGACCCCAGTCCTCCCACAGTCTGAAGCATCGCAGCAGGTGAGGGACAACCTCTCTTGGCACACAGCTTGAGCTCCTCACTGCATATGCTCAGTATCACAGGGCCTGCCGATTGCCCACCCAGTCGTGTCTCCGCATCAAAACCTGCGGGGTTTGGTGATGTGCTGCTGGTGGTGTGGGAAGCTTGGCAGCTCTGCCTTCCTCAGCTGAAACCCATCAGGGAGCGTGACTGAGGACAGGGTGATTGTTCTAGTTGTGTCCTCCTGTTCCATTAAGTAGTTACTGAAATGTATGATGCATTCAGCTTTTTTCGTATTACGCTCCATAATTGTATTAATAAAAGGTATTTACCCTTCATTATTTTCATTCTCCAGAGGATTACCAAAGACAGGATATAATTAATCCAGATGCTCATATGAATCTAGGGAGGTTGTGTGCAACAACCACTGTCTTTACTAAAAGTAATTGCACACATTCACCACCAACCTCTGTGGCATTTTAAGAGGAGCATGTCTAATTCATGAAAGGGAAGAATTGGTTATTATCTGTATTATCTGTAGCACTCTGGCTTAATTAAGAGTGTTAAAGAAAGATAAAAGGTAGGAGAGAAATGCAGGAAGATGAAATGATTTGCCCAAGGTCACAGAATGGAGATTAGCACCTGGGTCTTTAGAGTCCCAGTCTAGTGCCCAGCCCATTAGATCAGATGGCCTCCCAAATCACCCTTCTCGAAGATCAAATACCTCGAACACCCATGTCAGCATCCCAAGGAGAAAAACAAAAATGTCTGAGTGTAGTCTAATAAAATTATAGCAATGCACAAGGCATCACTGAAATTCATTAAAAAGAATATTTATTGAGAAGCAGTGTTAAAAAGGAAACATTCATGCTTTAAAGCAGTCAAGGCAATGAAAGCTTCCACCTTGCTTCAATTTGGAACACACATTTTTTTAAAACTAATCAATTAGATCATGCTCCTCATTTAGAGTACTGATGCTTTCAGCTACATTTCTGAGCCAGGATCAGGCTTTCTAGGATTCACAGCTTCTGAAATAAAAATAATTGGTTTCTGAGGAATGTAAAGTGCTAAGGAAGTAACCACTTACCAACCTATTCATCCGGGAGCAGTTTAAGGAGCAACTTTACATCTCCGGGCATCTGCAAGATAAAAAAAGATACAGTTCATTAGCAGACAATGTTAACACTCAGGTTACAGCTGAAAGGAAAAAGCGAACTTCTTGGGTGTTTCAGTAAGGATGGTGGTTTGAGTGTCACCCCTTCTGAGCAGCTCTTGTCCAAACAAGTCCCTTGTCTGTGTCCTCTGCCCAAGCCACCCCCTCCAGTCTTCCAGGAGACCCCTGCTCATTGAAGCAGCCAGTGCCTCTGCCTCTTCTCCTCCACCCCTGCCCCCATGGGGGATGCCGAGGGGCTGTTGGAAAGATTAGACCTGGGTCTGTGGCCAGCTCCTGCATCCCCCCGAAACAACATGGTGAAGGGAGCAATTGAGGGATGGAGCACTGGTCCTGATGACAATCTCACCATGGGCAGTAACCTCTAAAATCAATTTAAAAAAAAGCCTCTAGTCTCCAAATTAAAAAAGCAACAGCTAAAATAGTGTTTCCATTAAAAGATCAGTGCCATTCTCAAGCATCCCCAAGGAAATCCAGACACAGAAATTATAGAAATATTTGTTAGAAAATATTGTTTTGCTAAAACAAAAGATTTGGAGGTGAAATCTGCCACTTCTGTGATGGAATTTCTGCCCAAACCACGAAGGGTCAATGACCTGTGAGATTAAGGTCATTTCTAGCTGGTATGACGGAGTGAGCTACAGACTGTACCAAAGCCAACCTAAACTGGCTAATCCAGAGTATCTGTAGAGACAGCAGATGTGATTTGGTTTGAAATTGTCACATAGACCTATGTGAGCTGGATACTTAAACTCCCATTTGCAATCGATGGTGATCCAGGGCTTGGTACAGTTGCCTAACCATGGGTGTCTAAAGCCGTTTGTGGTATCATAAGTTGTCTGAGACATCCATGTGAGACTGGCAGATGTGGCAACACATCTGTGGGTGACCTGTGCCCTTCTGGACCACCAGCTGGGGTCCTGCTGTCCCTGTGCTACCTCCACTGATCATAAACAGGAATGCTTAGATAAGACTGGAGACTTTTGCTGCCTTTTAGACACTCTGATGAGGATGCTTGAAGTTAGACCACCTCAGTCTGAAATGCTGCTGTGGGCACACCTCCCCCTCAAACACAAGCCCATTTGATGTGCCTCTCTTGGCAAGCCCCACTGCCCAGCGGGGCCAGCAGTTTGGGTGCAGCTTTCTATTGACACAGCTGTAAAACCCGTCCGTTCTGGCAGCGAGGTAGATCCTGTTGGGCTGGGACTCTCCGTCCCGCGTTTTGTTGCACAGTATAGATGCGTCCTTTGTTCCAAGTCTCTTGTTTGAATCAAGTGAAGCAAGGCCCTGAACTTCGGGCTCTCTTATCCCTGGCACTACCCACGCTCTCACATCATTGTTTCTGCAGGCTCTCTGGAGAGGGAAGTCACCTCTAGCACTCAGTGGGTATGATCCTAAACCCTGCTGGCCACTTCTGCAGTGAACCACTGGCCGGTGGCTCCAGCCTGAGGTGTTGTGTGCCATCTCAGTGGGATGGCTTGGTCTGTCTCAAGCCTCTGGAGTCCACGGAAAGGGTCTATTAAAATTTATCAGGCTGTGGAATTCCATCAGGTTTTTAATTGGAAATGCAAAAGAAAGCACAAACGACAGGATTCACGTTGCCTGATTTTAGTGGGTGTCTAGTGTAAGTGACTGCCAAGGCACTTTATACCATATGGGAAGATAAGTGCCTCCAGTGGTTAAATCATAACATTTCTCTCTCCGTTACATTATTTTTTATGCTTAAATGGTTATCTATTTCAGGGGAGGGGAAGAAGGCAGGTGATGGGAAAGTTCATTTGAAACAGACGTCTCATATCTAATGGACTGGGTAAGCTAATTCCCTGCCCTGCTATAGCAGCAAGCCCGCAGCTTTTCCATCTAACGCCTCACCGCCACAGCATGAGCAAAGGCTGCCCTTGAGCCTGCTAAAGCCAAACTGCTCAGCAACACTGAACAGCCCTCACTTCATGATCCTGATCTTGTATGACCAGGATTCAATTCTCATTAAACTTACTGCTCACTTGACTTTAACAGGAGACAGATTCGAGTCCTAGAAGACTGTGATACAAAACTGTACTTCAGAGCTTGGCTCTGGTTTTGAGTACTTGGTGAATATCTTTTTTCTAAAAGATTGGATTGATTTTAAAATCCAAACCAAAGAAATATTAATTTGAGATTAAATGGGTCAAGATGAACACTCTGGGGATTATGCTGACCTTGAGAAGGTAATAAAAGAAATACACTTTTCCTAAAAAACCTAGGACACTTGCACAAAAGACTCATTTTGTCACTTCTGCGCTTCCCAAAAGATGTAAACCCACTTCCTGATGTTCACTGTAGCTCCCATCTCAGATCCACATACACCCAATTTTTGATATTCTCATAAGGTGCAAGGTTTCCTAACTCGGCCGAAACTGGCCTAGATAACCCTAGAGGCTCTCCTCAGTAACAATTTTTTAAATGCAGCTCTTTAAGAAAAATCCACCTGAGTCAAAATGTTGCAAACAATTAGAAATTACGGTAGGTACACAATACACCAGTATTGAGATTGTCTAGGGCTTTGCTTTTCCCCAGATGGGCTTATGAGATCCTCTTCCAAGGGGTCACTGTATTCCTTTTGTCTCCTGGTTAAGTTCTTCACATCCTTCTATTTCCAGCACTAATTTCTTCAAGCATTTGAAATGAGTCTGACAAGACAAGCAAATGTTTGTGTTTTGCGGAGTCCTGTAGTACCATGAAGTACCGCAGGCATCTAGACAGTAACCAGTGGGCACCTAATGGCATCCTTCAGCCACGAACCAGGTACCAGGCTCTTTCTGCAAGGGGAATGGCGAGCAAAGGATCCTAAAGAGAAACACTTCAGAGTTACGGAGCAGGCAGCCAGACATGCACTTAACACAAAGAAAAAATTGTTTCCTCCAGCCAGCACATGTTTGTGTCAGACAGGGGAGATGGGTGACTACACTGTGCCTTGCTCAGCCCCGACCTCTCTGTTGGTGTAGAGCTAGGTGTGCACTCCGGATCAGACCATCTGCCTCTGAAGGAAAACAGCAGACAGTCTCCCATCCAAAATAGCCAAGAGCCCTAAAAGTGGGAGCATCTACACTCATAAGAATACTAGGGAGACATGGACTAAATGGTGCCCTTGAAAAGGGGATACATATCTGGCTAGCAAACTTACTTTAAATCTGTCTCCAGCAATGGGAGCTTCAGGTAAAGATACAGATACATTACAGAGAACGCAAAGGACAAAAAAAGAAAGTTGTGAGGCATCTGGGAAATACAGCATGAGTGGGTGGGTGGGTGAGTGGATGGGTGGGTGAGTGGATGGGTGGATGGATGGATGGATGGATGGATGGATGGATGGATGAAGCGATGAGAAGGAGGGAATGAAGGAGGGAGGAAGGATGGGAAGGAGGGATTGGGTTGTTTGTTTCCTGAAGGGGAATACTGAAGGGAAGAACAGTGATCTCAAGAGTGTCTTAAAATGTGTATAAACTTGCTACAAGTAGGCTGTTGCTCATTTCTTCATCATGGCCGAAGGCAAGACAAGAAATTATCAGCTTAAATTGCAACATGAGCAATTTAGGTTAAATGTAATGATTGTTAAGAATTGGCATGGGCTACTGAGACTGACTGTGGAGTGTTTTAAGGCTATACAAGATACACATCTCTCAGTAATGGATGTTCACTCCTGCCTGAGGACAGGAGGATGGATTAAAATTAGCTGACCTCCTGAGGTTTAAGTTAAGCCTACCTTTGTATGATTCTACAAAATCAAAACCAGGCAGTTTCCAAAAGAGATGTCATCTCAAACCAGCATCTCTGAGGATGCTTGCTATTCCACTGTTGCTATTGGTTGGTAATATTTTAGGCTAATTAGTTGCATCTGCAATTATTTATACAAGTTAAGTAAACACACACAGTGGCATGTGACAGGGATTTTTTTCATTGTAGTCTTTGTTTTAAGCCAATCAGTTAATTTGGCATCTAATCTCTGTTCCCCTTCTTCCCTGGGATTAGTTTAAATATTTGAACATGTTAATAAAGAATTTGAAATAAAAGCTAGAACACACATTTCGTTATAGATCTCTTTGTTTCACAGAAACATACTTTGACATTTTGTCAGTTATTAAACAGCTTTTCCCTGGTACTTTCTCTACTGCAGTATTAAGGGTGAGATCTTGTTGAAATAAGAAAAATTTACACAGAAGTATGGAAATCCACTGCATTTCAGGATAAAGCTCCTGCCTCAGAATGGAACTTGGATTTTTTTTCAGAAAGATGTGTTGCTTTTTTCTTGAACAGTAAAACTCGTTTCTTTTGCAGCCTTGGGGATGTGCAGAGGATTTTTCCAGAAAAGTTTATAGAAATGGTTACAGAGGATGTTATTTTTTAACAATTTATTTTTGTTTACTTTTTAAGGAGTGGGTTTCTCAGGTTCAAGAACTCTGCAGCTCAGATAATGAAAAGTAATTAAATCATAACCCATGATTTCATAACTATAATCTGATAATCTCTAGGAAATGCAAAAATGCACTCAATATGTGTTCTCACGTGACTGTTCCTGGAGTGTTACAGATCCAGGAGCAGCAGTCTTGCTAAAAAAAAAAATAAATATCTAAAACACCTACAAGGTGCAATGAGATATTATTGACATTAAATTCACTGGAAAATACATAATGATAGAATGATCGAATATTTTCTACTGGAATTGCGGGCACCGCTTGCAAACCTGGCAATATTTTCAGTAATTGCTGTTCCATCGCATCTGATTGATGTCTCTATTCCGTAGGCACCAAGTGTGTGTGTCAGACCATTGCGACTACCTACTTGGAGCTCAAGTCAGCAAGCACACATGAGCATTTGAAGTTCAGATATTCCTTGCCCTTTTCTGATGGTAGGGCCTTTCATTCAAAAATCCTCTAAGGTCCTTCTGTTTCTGGCTTTAACAGCTCTGGGGGACAGAAGGCAGTTTGAGCTGAAGGCGGTGAACTGTAGGTGCCCGCACCTTGGTGTCTGCATGGGCATGAGGTTTCTCCGCTTCCACTGCAGATGGGGGGAGTCCAAGGTGGGAAGAAGTTTGGCAAACACGGCTGTCCCGTACCCTTTGAGATGCCTGAGGTCCAGCCCTGGCCTCCAACTGCCACTCCAGAAAGGCACCCTTGGCCATGTCTCATATGGCAGCCCCATATGAACACCCTGGACATCCCAGGGAGTCCCAGATGGCACAAGGTATCCAAATTTAGACACTAGAGTATAATTTGGAGAGGAGTCAATCTAAGCTGCCCATCAGTGCCTAGTGTGGGATGGGGCACATTGCTCCCTACTCTCCATTGACTGGCTCTCCACTGATGAAAACGGAAATTTAGGCACCCAGCTGACGTGGAGGCCTTAGCCTGGACCTGAATCCCACCTGTGCCTCCGAAATGTCCCTGTGCCTATGTGAGCCCTCAAAGATAATTGCTATCGCTTCTAAGATTACCCCAGCAACCCCCTTCTGTACCTCTAGCAGCGCTCATCAGACCCTGCTGCTCTGCTGACTGGAGGACATCTCAGTCATCTAAATGTTCTTCAGCATTGTTTTTTTTTTTAATAAAGGCAGAATTTTTTCCACTGATTGTCTTCCAAAGAAGCAGGAGCCTGGTTATGACTGGCACACAAATAACAGAAGGAAGCCTTTTGAAATGAAAATCAAAGCCAAGACAGTTACATGTCCACAGCTTTTCTTTTCTTTTTTTTTTTTTTCAAATTAATTCTAGCTAAGTTTCCAGGATGTCTTTCCACACTCCTCCGGCCATTTGTTTTTGCTTCCTAAAAAGCTCTGTGTTGTTTCTCTTCATTATTTAGCAGTTGCTGTTTTCCAGAACAGAACGGCTGTGCTTCAGGTTTTGGCAGGAGCAGCCCCTTTTTCTACGCTTCGTGCTGTTTGCGAAATGCTTTGGGAAACTTTCCACTGAAAAGCATTGTGAAAACGCAAGCTTATTATTCTTGCAGCAGGGAATAACAGGTTCGGCTGTCGACTCACTCTGTGAGCAGGTGCCAAAATCCTGCCGGGAAATACTGATGGATTTTGCTGAATCACTGCGGCAGATGGGATGTGTTAGCCGGGCTCTGCGCACCGGGGGTGGGGGGTGCAGGGGGCTGCCTCGCCTCGGCTGAGGGGTCTTGGCCTGGAAGCGGGAAAGTGAGCAAGTCTCAGATTTATACTACAGTCGTGCATAAAGCACAGGTTTCTAAAGCCCAGCCCCCAGGAAAGCGGATGGGTTTTGGCCTTCCTCCGGCACCTCGGAGCTCAGTTTCGAAGCAAGCTGAGAGAGCCATCTGCTTGCTGACTGCTACAGAGCCGAGCGGTGCTTGTGTCTCCTCCACCGCCCTGTAATTGTTTGCGGCATGCTGAGCTTATTCCACCTCTCCGCGGGAGTGCAAAGGACCCCGGGCCAAAGTTTAAAAGATTTGCAGGTGCTGTGCTTTGCAAGGCCCGAGCGGCTTGCTGCCTGGCATCCTCGGCACAGGACAGTGGCGGTGGGCTGCTTGTCTTGGGGGTGGGGGGTAAATGATGCTGCATGGGGAGGCCGGCTCTGATGTCTGGGGTCTTGAATGCATTAGGGCCTTATGGGCTAATGTGACCTCTGCATGGCAAATGTGAAGAAGAATCAAGGGTGGCTTTGGTGAAGAGCGAGTGGCACATCAGAACCCAGCGCTGTTGGCCGTACCAGGCTTTGCCATGTCTGTAAAGGCAGGGCCCCTGCAAAGTGCTGGTGGAGCTGGGTGTTTGCTGACGCACCTTCCTGGTCACCCTTCCACCCGCTTCTGTTGGACTGGACGGGACGTGGCCAGCAAGCTCTGGAGGTGTAAGCCACAGGCTAAAGCAACAGTGAAATGTTGTTCCGTGCTCTGTCAGCCAGTCCATGCTCGTAATTCCCAGGGACTGGGTGTGAGGAAGGGGGTGCCTCATAAATGCGTGCAGGGATGTCATATCCCTTATTCCTGGATATGTGGAGAAAGCAAGGTTTGATGCAGGAACTCAGCTTCCATGGTATCCTGGGCCACATGTAGAACTACAGGCTCTGCTGGGGTGGTGTGTGGGGCTGAATGCCTGCACTAGGGCTCCTGCTGCTGAAGTAACTCCTGTAATGGATGGAAACGGTGAAAATTTTGTAGGGAGAGGTGGGTCAGCCTTGCCAGTGAAGCTGGAGCTGTCTCTAGGCGATGTGTGCATGGGGTGAGAGTTCTGCAGGCGCACTCGGTGCCCTTGCTGCGGCTGTGAGCCACTGGGTCCTGCACCCGGGGTTGGCCAGCCGGCTGCCAGGGCTAGTACCCAGCACCGCGGGACACACCAGTACAGACACCTCTGCCTGGTGCAACTGACCCCAGAAAGTGCTAGAGCGCTCAGGGAAGATGTTTCACCACATCCCTCAAAAGCCATCCCCTTCTTTTGCCCCGAGGAGAGTCATTTCTCTCATGCAACGTGCCCCTAGGGGCCCATCTGGCCCCACTCCTGCCCCTCTGTTGGGATGAACCAGGGGGTTCTGGGACCCATGGCTGGGGGAGACTGAACTGGGGGTGCCTGGCAAGCAGGGGCAGTTGGGCTGGGGGGCAGCAGGGACCCTTCAGCCGTACAACTGTTTCTGTCCTGCCTGGGTGGCCCTGACTACTTCTGCCTCTCCTTTTTTCTTGCTTTCCTAAGCGTTCCTGATCCCTCCTCTCATGAACAGCCCTCCAGTCCCAACCAAGGACAACACACTCTCAGGGGAGGTGTTGTGCTCCCCTGGCACTGCGCACTTCCTCGTTGCCTGCAGGGCCACCGGCAGGCTTTGGGTTGGGAAAATGCCCTGGAAAGTGGCAGGTACCTCTGCTGTGGATGTGCAGCTCAGATCCAACAGCAACGCCCAGCAAAAGCACCCGGGACCCCATGGAAATACCTCCTAGGGGCACCTGGGGGGCTCAGGTGACAATTGAGCAGCAGACTTGAAAATGTCACCATGTCTCCAGAGCGCTGTGAAAGGCTGCCAGCACCTTTCCGAAGGCGCAGGGAAGGAAGAGGTCCAATGTTTCCTCCTCCCGTGTTGTTGAACTGCTAGTGAAACTGGTGGTTTGCCCCTAGGTCCTGTCACTTCTTCTGTTGGCCTCCCAGGGGAGGATATCCATGGCAGCTGGACAGCCTTGGGTACACCTTCCTGCCACCCAAACTGTCCCAGGAGCACAGTGCTCTGCCGCTGGCTTCAGTGGCAGACAGTGCCCCTTCTTGGCAGTTTAAAGGATCTCCCTTAGTGTGGTATTTCTGTACTCAAGGCACTCTTTCCAAGGGAGGCTGTTACAGTATTAAAAAAACCCTTTGATTTTAGCAGTAAGATTGTTACCTCCATCTCTCAATTCATTCTGAAGAGAGAACCTGCGTTACTAACATTAATGTAACCAGACAGAAAGAAACCTAGCAAAGGTAATAAGCATTCATTGGCAATCCTACAAAACTGGTTTTTCCTTACATTAGTTAGGTTTGCCATTTTTCAAAGGAAAAATTGTAACACAGAAACATCCAGTAATCCCTCCAAAGTGTCCCGTATGTGTCTCAGCTGTGCCCTCGCTATTCAAGTCTCCTTCACCTGGCTATTCACTCTCCCTCCCATTTCTTCACATGGATGGGGAGCCAGCAACATTTCCACATCCTTGACTATTCCACTTTTAGCAGCCATTTCCTCGTTTTTCTTCATAAGGAAGCACTTTTCTTGCTCTGCACTTCCATTAAGAAAATGTACAAACCTAATAGTTACTAAAAAGAAAGTGACTAAAGCTATCCTAATGTTTTTATGGACTCATTAAAGGTCTTATTAATTTTTCTCCATATTGGAAAAAATCTAATTTTTTACTTGTGACATAATCAGGAGCGGTACCCGGGTTTTCAGGGGTGAAGCATTCGCACGTTAACCTTTCCTTCTGCTTCCAGCAATCATTCCTGTGAACTTGCTGAACTACAAATCAAACCAGGGCTTTTAAAGCAGGGCCTTCTCCTCCCAACATCTCTTGTACCCTCCCTTTGCGCTGTGAAGCGTTTCTCTGTGCAGCCGAGCTGGGACCAAGGTGACTTGCAAAGAAGCTCCAGGCTAACGGTGCTGGGCTTCCGTCCCTGGGCTTCCCATGTCCTGGGGCTCCCCTGTGCCACGATGGGGCTTTCCTACTGGGGCCATGACTCTGCTCGCTGGGGGTCTGTGGGGCTGATTTCCAGCTGCTGCTCCTTTTTTGCTTGCTGCTTTGCTTTGCCTCCTGCTTGCTCTTGGTGGAAGGAGCTGGAAAGGGGCTCCGGGCCGTATTTGGGGTAGCCCTGAGGACCCCACGTGCCAGCCTGGCACCTTGATGGGAGAGCCACGAGTGAGGATGCTGTCAGCCCCACTGCCAGGATGGGGCCAGGGGATGGTCCCCACAGCCAGCCCCCACAGCCAACCCCATCTTGCAGCACCAGGGATGGAGGGGAGCACCCACATGTTCCCTACCCGGGGGTGATAAGTGATAAGTAAACTTTTAATTGATTCAGTTACAACAGCTAGCGGCTAAAATAAAGCAATAAAAGCATAAAAGCGAGGATACAGCAAGTGATTTACAGGCCACCGTATCTGCTCGCCACTTAGCGGGTCTCCAGCGCGAGCGGGCGGCATGGAGTGCGAATGCTACCCATGGTGTTTCACAGAGCCCCCCAACCCTCCTGACAGCCGGGCATGAGTTATTTCAGAAACGCGTGGCATGTCTGCCTGATCTGGATGCATCTCTTAGCAATGATACTTCATAAATCCCTGGTTTATAAATTCACTTGCCAATGGAGGAAAAAAGTGTCAGTCTATAAGCTGTTGTCATGGAAATAGTTGGGAAGTTCAATGTGCAAAGGTACGTAACTGGGACGGGAGAACACAAGTGGGCTCCTCTTGAATTTGCCTCTTGGAGTTTTCTAATCTGGAAATAAAGGTAGAAGCTACAGCAAAGCCTAAAGAAAAAGCACTTGCTTTCTGGACAGATGCATCTCACTAGCCAAGGAAAACACGTCCAACCTAATCTCAGGCATCCCCGTGAATCAGCTGTAGTGCAGCACTGCATCTTCTCTTGGGTGTCATCTCTCACCTGCTGATCATTAAAACCTTGTGCTTTCTGTCCTGGGAACAAAATATCTTTTATAAAAAAATCCCACACAAGATGAAAAGTGAGACAAGGACAAGCAAAGCTAAAATGAAGAAGAAATGTTGGAGGAGGTGAGCACAGAGAAGCATATTCCACTTACACTGTTAGGGAGGTTTTAATTTCCTGAAAACATTTTATACATCAAGCAGGGACATGACTGGATGGCAATCACATTGTCAGGACTCTTATCAACCTCGATTTTGCTCAGCCTTACCTGAATGGATTATTTTTTCAATAGTTCAGTAGCTAAATTAAAAAAAAAAAAAAGAAAAAAAATAAATCACACCTTGGTTCAGGGTAACATATTATGTGCTGTGTCAATATTTCTCAATTCAGGTGATTTTTAGAATAAAAACATCCTCTCAAAATAATGTGCTGAAACAATTTATTCTGAAACTGTCAAAACAAATTTTCAAGGAAATATCAAGAAGTTCTCACTCCTCCATTTTTCTCCATTTATCCATTTAATCTAACTCCAGTCAGTGCGTAGCTCTCACTGGAAACTGAATTTTTCATTTGTTCTACTTACTATTCATCAAAACAAATCCTGTCTACTTCTATTGTAGTTATTTAATACTCACTGAGCTGCTGCTCTGCCGCTGCAGTGATAAATCTTTCATCCCTTTTTATGGCAGCTCCTTAGGGGCTAGCGAGATGCAAAAACTTTTTTTTTTTTTTTTTTTTTTTTTGGAGGAGGAGGAGGAGGAGCAGTATGACGTGAATTTCTTGAGGGGTGCCAACAGGCGGAGGCTGAGGCCACTTAGGTGATGTTCACCTGGGAGTGCTGGTCAATAGCAATGACCTTGGGATGGTGTCACTGGGGGACCGGCAGCATCAGCTTCCTGCCTCTCCTGGCACCTTGCAACAGGATTTATGGCACTGGGGAGGGTTTTGCAGCATGGGACACGTGGAGGTGATGTCCCAGGCACTCTGGCATTGTACTTAAGCCCGCTGGTGACAGCAGGAAGCTGGGAGGAACAGTCTGAGGGGACCTCGAGTCACAGCCACGGGAGCAGGGGTGTGGGTGATCCCGGTTTGAGTGTCTGCAAATCTGATGCGTGGATATGACCAGGCTTGATTTTTGGGGATGCTCAGGTCCAGCATCCTGTTTGCTATGGCACAGGCAGTACACTATGGCACTGAAGCTTTCCCCTCAAAAATGTGGCTTTCGGTGGCTGTCAGGAGCGTTGAATGCAGGGAAATGAGAGGCAGTCGGAGAGTTTGTGATGAAGAGCTCATCCTTGAAGGGTCTTTCACTGCCAGAGTGAGAGTTTGTGTAACTGTTTCAGTGACCATATCTAAAAACCAGAACAACTTTCTGATTGTGTTTTATTCCTGCTGGAAGATGCTGGTTTAGTTTTCAAGGAAATGACTGTATTTGGACCATTTTCTCCGGGAAAGGTTTCAGGGGCCCTGTATGGTCCAATGGCAGGGCTGTGTAAGATCCTGGACTCCATTTTCAGATAATGGGCTGAGGATGCTGGGCCAAGGGTAACAGAGCTTCTGCTAGGCTGGGGACCAGGATGCGACTGGACGCCCCCATTGCTGAAATGAAAAGGAATTTTGTTGTTAGGTTCTTTTTGTTGCAGAATATTTTAAGAAATAAGGTCTGTGCTGGAACATTGACATTTCCTGTAATAGAGAAATCTCTGTTTTGGTAAGCATTACAGCTGGTCACTTAAAAATCTGGATCCCTGGGAAAAGCAACTGGAGACCTAAACCACAGCTTCAGGAGGTTTTGTCTTTTTGGTTGCTCTCCTCACTGGTGGGCTTTGGGCACAAGTCAGGGAGAGGAAAATGCCATTTGGGCCCTTCCTTGAAGGGGAGGGGGGATTCCTGTTGATTTGCTGATTTTAAGTGGAATCTCAAGCATGGATTTCTGGAAAGAGGAGCTGTCGGGTAGCCACGCCAGCTGGGCTGGTTTTCATCCCTGCCGGGGGGATGCACAGGTGCCACCAGTCCCAAACATAGCACCGAAGCTAAGTGGCCCTGTTAGATCAGATCACCTGGGAAGGGGGCAGCGAGACCCACACACCTTCGGCTCCCTGGGTCACCCATCTCCCTGGGGAGGTTTGCCACTGATGCAGACCTGGGAGCACAGCTTCTCCCCAGTTTCTGTTAAACACTTCAGATTTGCCACGTAAAGCTTTTAAATCGTACTGAAATCCACTGGGTTTCTTTGCAGTCAGTACATTTGTACGAGGCTTAAGTAATCAATATATAGTTTTCACCAACTCTTCTTTATCACACCCTTTTTTTTTTTCCCCTTGTCCAGTCACTGCTGTGCCATCACCAACTAACAGCCCAACTGATTGCGCTCCCTCCCACCGTGATTTATGTCTAGGAGCAAACAAGGAAAGAGAACCGCTCTTGAAAAGCTGTCCTTGAAGTCCTGGTCTACAATAGTTTCCCTTCTTTTTTTTTTTTTTTTAAGCGGGGATCAGAAAAACATAAATTGCAGTATATCTTCAAAGTGTTCAGGGGGTTGTTTGCCACATGACTCATATTGACTTTAATGGGAGTCACATGCTAAACTCCCATGCAACACTTGGAAAGTTTTAAAGTGCCACCGCTTTGCGCAAGAGCCCTGAATGAAAAGCCACTTTTGTTTTCGTGCTCCACAGCGCTGGCATTGTCCAAATCCCAGCCCTCCAGTGGGAACATGCTGGGATCGGGGCGGGGGGGGGAAAGAAACCCAGGCAGGGAACCGACGCTGCTGCCAGGCAGCCCTGCCTCCTGCCTGCGGGCTCTCCCCACCTGCCAGCGCGCCGGGCAGGTGAAATCATTGCGGCGTCAGTGCCTAGGAAGCCCTGCCAGATCCCCCCAAAAAACAGGGGCAGGCTGAAGATAGGTCTGGCACCACGGTATTTACATTCCCTCTCCTGTTACTGGTGCCTGCCAGTTACCTCCCCTCTGTTTTGCAGGGTTACATGTGTTTTCAGCGGCATCTGTCTGTCCCCTGATAGTCCCCACCAAAGCTTCTCGTTATGGAGCCTTGAAGTCATTGCCGTTATCTTGCCATCTTAAAATATAGCTGCCATTGGGAAAGAATGGAGCAAATACAAAGAAAATGTCCCTGCAAAATAATAATAATAAAAGAGCTTGCCCATCAAGATGCAGGCAGGGTTTTTCTGTTTTGAACAAGAAAAGAGCAAAATCTCCTGCCCTTCCCCAACCTCCGCCCCTGAAACAGGTCATGTATTAGCTTGCTGTCAGGTCAAATGGCTGAGCGTGATTTAGAGGGATAAAAACCATGTTAAAGCAAACTAAGAGCAGATTGTTCCAAGCGCGCACGTGGCTAATCCTTGCTTAGGACCCAGCAGCCTGGGCACTGCCGATATGAGAATCTCTCCGGGTTCCTTTGAAGTATGGGCAAGTATATTAAAGCGGGAGGAAAGCACCGACTCCTTCAGGTGGTGATTTGTGTTTATTGGCTGTGATTTTTACGAGTTGGGGAAAGAGGTAGAAACGCCGGTGTATGGTAATTGAAATGTATGGGGTTGGTGTAAGAGACCGTTTCACGATCAAGGGAAGGTGACAAAGCCCTTTCAGAGGAGTGTTTTTCAGCCTTCGCTAATGTTGCTGCATAAAGGGTCCCGGTGCTAATGCTACCTTTAATGGTGTAAGTGCGAAGCCGTGAATCATCCGCCCGACGATTATAAATAGCAATACATCCTCGGCCACTCAGAGCCAGGACCCTGCAGCATTTTAAAACACTTTGCTTTAAAAAGCCTTTCAGTGCTGCTGGTGGGATGAGGGATCTGTACGGCTGCCTGCTACAGCTACCCCGGATTGCTTCGTTACCTTGGGGTGTTGCCTCATCCCAATTAGGGAGGGACGCAGAGGCCCTGCCGAGTAACAGCTGGCCGATAGCTGTTTCTTCTCCCCGCCGTTGTCAAGCCACGTTCGCTAGTGAGTTATGCACGCCTTGAGCCAGGAAAGAAAGAGCACATGGGATGTAAATCCGGCAGTCAGGGACTCCAGTGACGTTCCTCAGTGGTTTCGGAAAGCCGTGTATGCAAGCAGGAGCAGCCGGAGCAAGTCCCAGCAATACCCCCTCAGCATGAAGGTGACAGCAGTTCAGCAGTGGTTTTCCATGAATATGGATAATTTTTTTTTTTTTTTTTTTTTTTGCCTGGAAACATTGCGTAGATAGGATTGAGGATTTGGGGTATTTTTTCCAGCAGCCCAACTGGCATTATGTCTCTGCCAGACATCCAGAAATGCCGGACAAAGGGGCACTGCCTGCAAATAAATCATCTCTGCGGTGCACGTGCAGCGAGCCCAGCGTGGCCGGGATGTTTATCACACAGGCACTCTCCTACCCTGCAGATGGCCTGTACAGATGCAGTAAATCAGCCCCATCCTGACGTGCCCAATGCAGCACATCTGGGCAGCGCATGCTGGGAAACCCGGCCCAGAAGCGCTCCCTTTCCCTGGGGGCCGCACACAGGCAGCCCCCCACACGCCCTGCGTTCAGAGCCTCACCCTGCAGGGAAGCTGAGAAGAGACTGGAAATATTCTTCCTCAGTCTTATTTTCCAACTTCCACATCCATTTCCCCTCTCTTAACAAAGCAGGAGAGGGAGCGAGGTGCTGTCGAAGGCTGGGAGCATCCCTGTGCTCAGCCTGGCCCCACGCTGCATCCCCCCAGCGAGGGCTGCAGGACCACCCCTCCCCTCCCCTCCCCTGCTTTCCCCGTCTTCACCCCCCTAAAGTTCAGAGACAATGTCTTAAAATTCTAATTTAACCTCCGTGCTGGAAAGGGGATCCCCTCACCACCCTGTGTGGAGGGAGGGCTGGCACGAAAGCTGTCCCATCTCAAGGTGTATAACTCAAATTCAAAACTTGGGAAGGGTTTGCACTGCACCCGCTCTTTTATGCACTTGTTCACTACGGTAAATGCCAGGGCATGAGCGATACACTGGGGGCAAAGGCTGGAGGGGGGAGGGATGCATTGTTCCCCTGGGAGCTTCTCACAGGGACCCAAGGCAGCGCCTTGAAGCTAGGCAGGGCAGCTGCCAGCTTTCACTTCCATATGATGGCACAAATTATATACATATATATATATGTATATAATATATAGATGTGTATGCCAGTGGGCCAGCAAGTACTTTGCTGCACCAGAAGCCCAGACGGGGCATAAAGATGTCTCTTCAGTCCTACTGCCAAGCATTCTGAAGGTACAGCTCAGTATGGGCAGCATTTGTATGTACGCTTGGGGTTTTTTTTTTTATTTCTTGCTTCGCATACTTTGCTGAGAAATAGTCTGCCTGACCTTGACAGCTGGCTGAAGAATTTGGTTGCATGGTTTCTTGGCACAACATGCAGATTTTGTTCTAAAGCTCAGTGTTTCATAGGAAACATTGACTATTGCCACCAAGTTTTTTGACAGGGAAATGTTGAGACATTGTGTTTTGAAAAACCATGACCATTTGTGGTCAATTGTCGGTCCTTTCGCCGTGCTAACGCCTCCCCTTACAAGGTGATTATTTTTAATACTAAAATATGCAAAATATGTAGATAGCCAAAACAAAATCATCAGTGGTCTCCATGGAAAATGGTTTGAATATTTCAAAAATTTCTATAGGCTATTTACAATATTCATCTGTTTATTAGTTTTTTAAATGAAAATGTTATGTCGAAGTTGTACTCGAATAAATAATGTCAGCGTAACAGCCCAGTGAGGTCAAACTAAATCAGATGGTGGGTGGCTTCTCTTTGCCTATTTCTGTTCTTCACTGTAGTTTTATAGCACTTGCTTCCAGGGCATCCAGTGTATCACTGCATGTGCGTGACAAAAGTATGGGCATAGTTCTGTGTATGTATGTTATCTCATTAGATGTATAGCCAAATTTAGGAAATGAGACTTTATGAAAGGGACCTCAACTCAGACAAGGGAAACACAGGCACACTGTATTGCTCATTTTGTTGAATAATTAGAAGAAATAAACATGTTGACTGAAAGTCGGTAACGGTCCTATCAGCAAATAGATTATTATTCATGGAGGACCTGCTTCCTGGCCAACCTACTAAGGTCTTCTCCTTCTCAGAGGGGCCCAACCAATGAGTTAGGACGTTCTTCATTTTGTGGATTAATGATTATTGATGTTAGCAATGAAAAACAACTTTAGCAGAAAAGGCTGAGGTCATCCTGGAGCATCCCTGAGCACCCCGTGGTTGCATCACGGTCCTTAGAGCTGGGTTGAAGCCTCTCAGGCAGAAGGTGGATGTGTGGCTGAGTTTCTAATATATATTGACTGCTCCCTGAACTGAACTGGGCACAGGGAAATTTTGCAGGCAGTTTTGTGAATCCAGCCTTCATTCCCCTGGCTTTTATGATCTTAACAAAAATGAGCATGTTATATTTTAGGTTGTTTGACTGAAATTGAAAATTAGCTTTTCTTGTTTTTACTTTGGTGAGGGAAAACAAGTAAAAATTATTTTAGGTTGATCTGACCCTATGTTTAGATTCTTCTTCAGGTCCTCTGATGAACCAAAAGGCAGTTGCTCATATAGTGCTACCCTAAGCCCAAAGCAGTTGGCAACATCCTTCCCTTTAAAGATGCTAACTGGTTTCTACTCCCACTGGAAAGTCTGTTTTGCTGTCCAGATACAAACTGGGAATCTATCACATCCGAGCCTATATTTTGATGACCAGTTATTTCATCAACACTGAACAACTGGGGGAAAAAAGTCATTACTCTTCTGTTGGTCATACATAGTATCCTCCAAGGGGGTATTTATGTGTGAGAGAAGAACTTCATTGGCTTAGCTAGGATGTTTATTACTGTCCCTTGTATAATAAAGCCATCAGTCAGGGTGGAAGGGGGGCAAGGGAGAAGGGAGAGCCAAATCACCGCAAGAGAATTTATGTGTAGATAGTTGTATATAGGTTTTCTTTTATTTTTAAATGTTGATTGGAGTATGAGGTCCAATAAGATATACAGCCCCGTAGCCATACACATGTGCTGTTATAATGCAGCCATTCATTCAAAAAGGCTGGCAATGGTTAGGGTGGCAGATTTATTGTGTGTACCGCAGGTTAAGGATCATAGGTCATTTTGCAAATATCCTTTTCAGGTGCCTGTAAATTCCTGTAAAAACACACACAAAGTGCAAGAACACTCAGAAGAGTTATTTTTTTATTACCTTCCTGACTCAGAGCCCAAATGAAAACAAGATAAACGTGTCCTTACTGGGAACACTGGGAGCGAGCTAACCTCTCAAGGTGGGAGTCCTCTGCTAGCCTAGACGGCTGCGACACCTGAAGTTATCTCTTCCCTGCACTTAGGCCTCTATTTCATTTCACAGAATGCTGCAGCAGACCATAAACTTCCTCACCATTGAGCAAAGTCTGCTTTTAGCCCCTGCTCAGAATGTGTACCTGCACGGTGGGGTAGCATAACCAGCCCAACCACCTTTTAAAAGGCCACCCTGACCCCGCTTCCCACACATACAGTGCTTAATGGGAGGCTTAACTGTATCCAGCCTGAATTTTAAATGACTTATTATGGCTTATGCAGATGATCAGTGCTAAAGTGGGGTCTCACATGCGGGCCTGGCCATGAGAATCGTCCCAAGGAGGGCCACCAGCCCCTGTGCTGGGGGGTCCCCCACCTCCCCGGGGTGGCCTGGCCATGGGGCAGCACCGCCTGCCCTCTGGCTCCTGCAGGGTCCCTGCCCAGAGGGCTTCTCTGGTGCTGTATGAAGGCGCCCCACTGCCTTGCCACCCCTGGCAATGATGGGTGCTCATCATGGTGCCTGCCCACCCTCCGATTTCACCAACTCGGCACCAAAGATACTGCAGTAAGTCACATGCTACCCCCTTCCCTGAGGAGGCAAAGGCTCAGAGCCATGCTCATGAATTTTACGGGCTCCCCAGAGGTTCCTAAAAAAGGATTAAAACACCCAAGCCCCTCAGCTCACCATCCAGCCAACATGCCCCCCTGAGGACCTCTCTCTCCAGACCTCTCTCTCCGTACCTGATGGCCCTGACTTACCGCAGGTGTGCCAGAAGAGAGAGCGCCGCACTGGCACTGCGGGAGGGGGAGAGACACAGAAGGTGGGCGCACGCTGGCAAGAGGCAGTGGGGGGTGTCCAGGGGGAATGCACTGGTGTATGTGTGCCCGCCCACCCGTGTTGGGACAACGGACCAGCAGCTACAGCTGCTGCTCTGGTGGGAACCCCGCACCCCTGCTGCAGCGGGGCAATTCCCACTGAGATACACATTGCAATTCCCAGTGCAGTTCCCACTGCGATCCCCATTGCAATTCTCGGCAACTCCCAGTGCAACTCACTTTGTGATTCCCAGTGCAATTCCCTTTGCAATTGCCCGTGCAATTTCCACTTCGATTCCCACTGCGATTCCCTTTGCAACTCCCAGTGCTATTCCTGCTGTGGTTCCCTTCGCAATTCCCACTGCGAACCCCAGGAGGACCTCAGGGCTGGCCCTACTGGCCCATCACCAAGCACAGGGTTTCTCTCAGCCTCGGCAGAGCCCGTGGCAGATGCTGGTCCTGAGAGACGAAAGGGACCCGAATGACTTTTTTTTTTTTTCTTTTTTTAAATGTAGGATTTGGCAGACGAGCTAGCCAGGGGCATTAGTGGCATAACATGAATAATAGTTTCTGACAGAAGGAGGTCACACAGCCCATTTCAGCCTGTCCACCTACGTGGAGGAAAGCAGCATGACGAGGCAGGAACACTAAGTTCTTGTCTGAGTTTTCTGACTGTTCACTGTGCTACCGTAGATGCTTTGGCAGCCTTTTGAGCTTCATTGCATGTTAATCAGTGTAGCTGGTAAGATTATTTTTTTTTTACCAAAAAAAGGAGAATTTTGCTGACAAGGTGCCTCAGCTCACTTCCAGTATAGATTTTGGCTGTAATTGTGGAAAGTCTCCTTTTTCTGTGGAAACAATGTCATCTTAACAGTTTAGTTTACCTCAGTGGTATGGCTCTACATTCACCAGAAGCAATGGCTTTGGTCAATTAATTGCATTAACTATCAGTTTGATGAAATAATTCACACACTGAAAAAAAATCAGGTCTTTTGAGCGCTTGAGCACCAGGTGATGCATTCTGAAAATGACTGGGTTTTTGTTTCTTAGCCACTCCTTGTAATTAGTCTATATGGCTTTTTTTTCCCCCTGGATGTTAATATCTTAACTAGAGCTCCTCAAACTCCATAAAGAAACCTCACCTGGTCTGAGAAGGTGTGTGATTTATCCTGGTGAAGACAATCCCAAGGTGCCGTTGGGTGGTGTTTGCACCCCGTGGGCTGCGGACCTCTGTGCACTCACACTGGTGATTTGGAACATAACGTTTCGATTAGCAGAACCGAAATTCTGGTCAGGTCCCCAGAGGTGGTCCCCCTGCCTTGACCCAGGAGCCTCACAGACGCAGTGCAGCCAGGGCTGGCTCTGTCCCTCAGGAGACCTGTCCTGTCCCTGGGGTGGCTCTTGGCTTGCTGCTGCAGCGCGGCAGTTCTGCCCCCTCCCCGCTACGCCGCGCCTGGGGAGAAGATGCCTTTTCATGAAGGTCCACGTGCGGCTTTTTTCACTGCATTTACTGTTTGTGTTTGTTCATGCCATGTTCCCTTTTGTGAGCTTGTTTTGCTTTTGCTTCGGTGTTATTTGCCTGCGTTAAATAACTGTACACCCTCTGCTTACATTATATTGGCTTGTCACTCTAATGGGATGTTATCACAATCAGTAACACCACACAATATCCTATATTTTGTATGTGACTTTCTTATACGCTTCCATTCTAAGGTGCAGAGCTGCAGACATGACCCAGGGCTCATTATTCAGAGCGTATATCAAGAGACATGGAGATTTTTTTGCGGGTATTTGTTTCTAATTTCCACATGGCATTACTTAAGTAAATTAATCCCTCCCCCCCACCCCCACTTCGAAGAAGGTGTTGCAGGCATTTTTCATAATACTTCATCTGCTTCTAAAGGGTTAAAATCCAATAGAAAAGCCCTCCCTCACCTCTCAGGTCCTGAGAACTTTGGGATGCAGGAAAGGCCATGTACATCTTTGCCCTGAGTTTGTCCCTGAGCACCCTGCGCCCGGGCAATGGAGGGCAGGGATGCGGGTGGAAGGCAGCAAAGGGCAGTTTCGTAGCACGCAGGTGAGCACGGGCCCCCTTCCCTCTTGCCCTAAAACGTGGTCTTTTTCCAGTGCTGCAAAGTAAGTTTGGAGCTTTTTTGGTAGCATTGGATCTTAGTATTAATGGCAGCACAATATTCAGAAGAGTGGAAAAACATGTCGGTGGGGAGACCCACTTCAGTCCTCATCACGTAATACTTTATATTTCAGACTAGCCCTAAGTGTACTGGTAATGCTAATATTGGAGTTATTGCACTCCATTCAAAATGAGTCTTTATTTTTAGAGGAAAATCCGTACTGAAGCCAAGTTTTGAGTTGTCAAATTTTGTAGCTGTTCCCACTTCTACCACAGTTGGAGGAACATATTACAACGAAGTTTTTGAAACGACCTGCAATGAGGTTAGGTTCCCGGAGTCTCTCTGCGATTCAAAATCTCCAGACTCTTTTAGAAATCACCCTTTATTTGCTGCCCCACTTCCTTCACTCTAGCAAAAATGTGTTTCATTCATTTCTTTGCAACTGCTCCTTATTTAATTTGGCAAAGAAGGAAGTGCGAGTCGGTTCCCTGCGTTCGAAAGTGATGCAGCAGTTTTTCAGGGCTCGCGTTGAGCTGTGTCCTTGAATTCACTTTGTCTGATGAGCAGCCATTTTTCAGCCCAACTGTACTTCTGGCGCAGCCAAGTCAGGCTGGGAATGAGCAAAGCCAACGGAAGATCATGTCTCTATCGAGCAAAATGCCTGGTTCCCTAGCTACAAACAAGGATGTGCCAGAAACCCCAGCTCAAGTGAGAATTTTGTGCTAAGCACTGAGGTCACCGTGACCTTCACAAAGATAACTTCATGCATTTTTATTTCAGTAGGTGTCAACAACCGTGCTGAGATAGCTTGGTTTGTGCTGCAGCCTGAAAAGGATAGGGGAAATTAGACACTTTGCATTGGCTGGGATTTTAAATGGAAAAGTCCTGCTCTCTCTTTGTTTGCTCAGCCTAATACAAACCAGCTTTTCCCTTTATCTTATCATGACATTCAAACTCAGGAGCAGAGCGCAGGAGCTCAGGAGGGCAGCACTGACCGAGAGACCTCCATTTGCAACCTTTCGAGACTGCCCTTTCTCTGCTGCCTTCTCGGTTTGTCTAACACAAACTAACCCCACCAAGGCACGTGTGGCAGTCTGAGCAGATCACGGCTTTGCCCTTACAGTGGGTGTTAAAGGAGATCATCCTCCCTCAGCGTCCCCATGTTGAGTACCTCTCGACACTGGGCACCCAAGCCCAGTTGGGCTGGCCAAGCATCTTCCTCCCCACCAGCCCTCCCAGCCATGGGAATCTCTGCAGGGGCAGAGTGGGCACAAAAATAAAATTGTGAATAGGAAGAATAAGATTTTACCAAAAAGGGTGGTTGGCAGAAGTCTCGGCCTCCCAAATCACTCTGGACCTCTGCTCACGCTACACAGCCGCACTACAAACACCTGCCTCTACCTGTCCTGCAGGTGCAACAACTCAAACAGGTAGAAGTCCACCGTGATGGTTATGGGAAGCAAGCAAGCAGCATTTCTATCAAGCACAATAGCAATAAGTGAGCTTTAATTAAAAGCATTAACTTTTTCCAGGCTATTTGTCTTTCCCTTATTGTCCTGCTTTCTAAAATCACCTGTCCTCAGTGCACAAGCACGACTACAATAGCAGTCACACAGCACAACAGTGTGCAAGCGTAATCAAAATGTTTTAATGTGAAATGTTGTACATACTATGAAAAGAATTTCTAGGAATGACACCCTGAATGCTTCAGACCAAGTCACAGAAATCACGGTTTCTTTCGTGTTTGCACTGTTGCATATTCATACAGCGGGGGTTTTTTGCATGGACATTTGTGGAAACTAAATTTCAAAAATGTGCCTAAGGAGTACTGAAAAATGAATCTTACATTCGCAGGGAGTATAATTCCCACTGAAATATCAATGTGGGAGGAATCAGGGGATGAGAAACAGTGTCCTACCATCTCTGCCTAACCATGACCAGCTTGCAGCTTTCAAACGTTGAACACCTGCAGAACAGTGTTTGGAATCAGTTGAGCCTCTGAATTTAAGAGTTGCAATGTCATCCAGATAATCAAGTATATTTGAAGGAACTGCAGCCCACTCTCTCACTATCCACAGGCAGGAACGGGAGACTCAATCCATCAGACAAATTATTCATTGCCTGCCACCCACTCTTCCCTACTCCGAAGGATCTGTTTCAGCTGGAAGTGGCTGTCTCTGATTGCATCCTGCCCTGGCGTGCAGCTGGATTTACCCTCCGCAGAACAATTTTCTTCGGCACTAAATACACCATCATTCCACCCTGTCTCTTGACCAACTTTTGGGACTAGAATTTAAATTAGGGGCATCATGCACAGACACCCCCAAAGCAAAATTGTACCCTCAGGTTTCAAAAAGAGAACGACAGCCTAAATTCAAATCATCTAATGTGCAGCAGAGAGATGGATCTGGACACTGAAGCTGTAATGCGGCATTTTCCAGCTCTGCCCTCGCTACCACAAATTCAACTCACAGTTAGCGAAAACCGGCTGCTCTATGAAATAGCTCCCTCCTATGAGCCTGATTTTTCCTAGGTTATTGAGCTCAGTCCAAGCTTCAGTAAGGTCCAATTTGACTCCTTTCGAGGCAAGATTGTCTGGGCAGTCGGTTCTGGAGGAGTTCAAAAGCTCTGTGTTTCTCGCCAGGGCTGGCAGAAAAAATTTAGAGAATTTAGTATTTCCACTCACCTGGTAAGAAATCAGAAGGACTTTGGTCTACTTAATCTATCTATCAGTAATATTTTTTGAGACAAAATACACATAATCTTTTTCTCTCCTTCCTGTCTCCTTGTCAGCCTTAAATGAGCGAAATAAAGCTGCTGCTTTGCAAACCCGCAAGCTGAGTATCGCCTGCAGGTGCACCACTGGGCACGGTGACTCTGGAGTCAGGGTGGAGGTTTGGGGAGCTTTAGTTCATGTGCTGTGCCCTAAGGACATCCCAATACATTTATCTTCATTTTTTCTCGCTTATCTCTTATCGCAGCAGCTGCCTGCTGTATTTTGGATATGAAGACTGCCTGTAACTCAGCTGAGTTAATGTTACCCCTTATGGTACAGGTCGCTCAGATGATGTTCTGCATGTGCACCAGACCCATTCAGAGGGAAGGAAAAAGTCTCTTTTATATTGTTTTTCTATCACTCTCATCCCAGCTCGATAACAGTTGGTGCACAAGACTGATGTATATTTGAAAAAATTTTATCTATCCAAGTATACCCTATTTTCCTTTCCATCTCAAATAAAATTAGTCTCCTTTTCCTAAAATTAATCCCAGTGACTCTTCCTCTTCACATGGGCTTCCTGGTTCCTCTTACGTTTCTCCCAGTCTCCCCATTCATCTGCGTTCCCCATTCCATAACTCTTCCATCTCTTGGGCTGAGCTTCCTCGTGAACTTCTCGCTCAAGACACAAGCCTGGGCAAAAGTTGAGGCTCTGATCCTCTGTGTATTACTATTATTATTACCATGTGATAATATGATGAGCCAAGGCCCCCTCTGCCTCCTGATGATGGGTCCAGAGCATATTGCCCTCTGCTGTCTTCCTTTGTTTGGTCTTAACTGGGAAAGCTTCTGGTTTTGTTGCTCCTCACAACTTCTTAAGCTTTTGGCCAGGCTTTGTCATTGCAGCATCTGCTGATGTCAGTCCCGAGGCTGGTTGCAGCACTGTCCCCATGCCCAAAAGGAGGAGGACAGAGAGAGGAGTGGGGCTTGGACCTCACAGCTGAAATTGTCCAGGCTGCCCGATGCCCTGGATGGCATTACAGGAAAGCAAACTCTCTCCCACCTGGCCAGAAGGTCGCTATACAACCTGCACTTTTCTAGTCTTACCTCTTCCCAAAGTGTCCCATTTTGACAACAGCTGGCCTGTCACCGGGCACTAGCCAAGGAAAGCAGAGGAAACGTAGGACTCTCCCTTGTGGTCTGTCTGTAGCCATCAACGGCTGCTGTGTTCATAGGGTCAGTCACACCTGGAGGCATTGGAGGAAAAACACCCCACCTGAGGGCTCCTTGTGTCCCCTTGATACTCCTGACGTGCTCCTCAGCTGGAGGGGTGGATGCTGTGCCTCTGTGCTCTCCATGTGTTTATTTTATGATCCCCAGTTCCTGACTCTGTTGGTTTTCCACCCATGGCCTGTCCATCTGAAGCACTGCTGACACGCTTGTAGGCTAACAGCAAGGCTTCTTCAGGCACATGAAGCAATAAATAATCTTCCAACCAGTTGACCCAGGCAGAGAGGAGGCAGGGATGCTCAATGCTGTGTCGGGGAGTGAGAACAACCCACAGGAGGTCAGGTGAAGGGGGTATGAATGGGCTGTTGCACATGCTGCTGTTCTCCCTTTGCACATCCCTCTATTGGGAATGTACCTCTGGTGGAAAGATGATTTTTCAGAGCTCTGAACTGTCCTGGGCCATTAAGATCTGCAGGGCTTTCTTTGGGCCCCTTGGGCTTTAAGGACTAGCTGGGAGGAAGCTCCCTGTGAGTAGTTCCTCTGGATGTTCAAGACCCCCAAGCCTGCAGCAGGGGCCAAAGCTGTGACCCTCCCTTCTAGGATGTCCCCTAATGTCACAGTCCAGAGCTCTGTCTAACCTCTCAGAAGAGATGGCCTAGGACAAACTGTGTCACATCCCTACCATTCCTCCCTGGACAACCATGGAGGTCATCCTGTGCCTTACCCAGATGCTAACATTTCTCTCCTGATAGCACCTCTACTAATTTCAAATTTTCTTCCAGAGTGGGATATTGTGCCAGTTCCCTCCCAGGAGGAGTGCTAGAGGCACTGGCCCACCTCCTCCCACCCATCTCCATCTTTTCCTGCAGTCCAGGTACCGGAGAGGGGGAACGTGTGAGTTGCACCGGGAGAAGCAGCACAGAAATCACACACAGTAACACCCCAGGAAGAGTGAAATGAATGGACACACACACACACACACACACACAAAACCTGCCAACAAAACATGGGCTGGTCTTTGCCACCTCCATCACCCTCAAAGTTCCCCTTTGAAATTACACCCTTGCTCTCTTCACCCATTCACCCCACAACAGTCTGATTTCTATGACACTAGCACTGTGTTGCTTTACATTTTTAGGACACTGAGGTCGCAGAAAGTGCTTTGTACCATGAAGAAGTTATCTCCACTCGACTGCAAGCTTTCTGCAACTGCATATTGCATCCAGTGTTTGCAGCTGCTGATCCATTATTTGTAAAGGGAACAAATCCCATCCTTTGCTTTCGGCTGGCTGGAGATTTAAGCTCCCTTCACCGAAAGAAAACGTGATGTTATGAAAGCTTTCCAACCATTTTCTTTTTTTATTATTATTATTTTTATTATTATTACTATCCTTGTTGTTGTTGTGATCCGCCTGCTCCAGCTGTGACATGCAGAGCCTGTGCAGCTAACGCCACTTGGCGTGACTGAGTTATTTTCACAGTGATGCTGCAGGAGGGTCCCTCTATCCTATTTCATTAAAAGGCAGAGCATTTTATGACTTCTCCGCTCCAGCCGCAATGATATGGTGCCAGGTGCCGCAGCTTATTCCCCTCCCCTTCCTTTGCCTGCAGAAGCAAACCGGCTCGGATCTGCAGAACTCGCAGGTAAGACATTAATCAAAACCACAGCGGGGATTCAAAAGTAGTTCCTGGAGCAGGAAACTGTTCGAAGATCATTATTTTACCTTTGTGCTCAGTAAACCCACCTACAGACGAGAACGTAGGAAAGAGGAAAAGTAATCAAATGCTAATGTTAATAGCGGTTTCCCATAAAAACATACGCTCACTCAAGTTCAGTTGCTACCCCTTTCCCCACAAAGGCTAGGTGCTAAGTGAATGAAAAACACTGTTAATATTGTGCGTTAATGCATAAGTATGTGTACGCATGTGCTTTTAAATGTGCTATGCCTATGCATGTACACAAAGCAGAGATCTTTTACAAACGTATCTTTCCTCAGATTACTAAATACCTTGGTGTGAGGTGAAATATTTTCTTTAAATGATCATAAAAGGTGTCCCTAAAATGTCACCACTTATTTTATTTTCCCAGCTCGCCCCACAGTTCACTTTAGACTGAAACTAATTTAAATTACTTTGTAGCTCCCAGCAATAAAAGGAATTTAGTAATTTGCAGTTCATTTGCCCTTGCTATTCTTGGAAACGGTATTTGAGGTTGTCCAATCCTTTGCATTAGGAAATGTGCAGAGCCCGAGTAGCAGTCATGTCATGCCTGGCAGAATTTGCCAAGGAAACTATTGGGGTTTTGCAGCTTTGAAATTCTGGGGATAATTGACGTGTGCTCCATTCCCACAGAATAGCTGCGATCCTCGTCACTGCCTGGCCGTGGATGAGTTTAGCGAACATTGTATTTCCCAAGTGGTGGTTAAGCTAACTTAATTAGGGAAGTGCCTTTATCCCAGCCCGGACAAAGGCTGCCCTTGACAGAGCGCTGTTGAGAAAGCAGCTCTGAGGCGAAGGGCCTCTGAACTAGAGGCACAGAGGTGTCTCCTCCCTGGCCCCGAGCTTCTGGCGGGGATGAAATCTTGGGGGGAAAAAAAGGAAAAAAAGGTAATAATACAAGAGTGACATTTCTAACCTTCCCAGCTGCTAACAAAACGTGACCCAAGCGTAAACAGCATCTCTTCACCTGGGGGCAGCCGGAGAAGGCAGCGTATGGGGACCAGCCCCACTGGCAGCCCTGAGACATGCCGGAGACGTGCCTGCTCTCCCCTGTTAAACCGGAGAGGTTGAGGCTGCTGTGGGCCCTTCCCATGCTTACATCCCACAGTGGGATGAGTGTCTGCGGATCAGCACACCCACCCGAGCAGATTTAGGTCACTTCTGGGGCAGAAACCCTTTTGTCTGGGGCACCATCAGCTCTGCTCTGCTCTGCATGGGACCCACACCACCACTGCTGGAGCCACGTGCCTCCACTGCCACATAAATCATTATTATTATTATTGGGCTTTGCAAGAATAACGGGAGGGGAGAGTGCTTTCGCTTAGAAATCCAGCTTCAGTGCTAATAAAAGGGGGGGAGAGATAAAACAGTGTCGTACAAATGAGATCTTAGCAGTAATGGCTGCAAACAAACAGCTGATGTTGTACATAAAACAGCGTTTGAGAGCGAGCATTGCTCTGGATATATTAGCTGCCTCTGCGTGTGCCGTAGGGTTATTCCTGTCACCTCTCTTGATGATTCAGTGTAAAAACGTCGGGGGAAAATGTGTGCGTGTGAGGCAGTGCCATGGTCTTGGGGTTTGTTTTTAAAGTGAAGGTCTCTTACCCAGCCTGGCAAGAGCTTTGTACTTTCTAGATTCTGCAAATTTATCAGGAAATAAAAGCCTAGTTCTCACAGTCTCCATAAAACAAATAAACATGTTTTCTCTCCTTTTGCTTTAAACATATTCCGGTATATTAGTTGCTCTCAAGCCTTAACTCTCAGCAAAGGACTAAGCACGCTTGTCCCTCCCGCCTGTGCCAAGCACAGGATCGAGGGGTTGAGGCTGCAGATGGCAGCGCTGCAGGACACTTTGGGTGACTTGTCCACACCATTGCTCAGACGGACAGAGACCTCGCAGCTCTGTCCGCTTTCTTGTTATGAAGAGAAACCAGTTCCTCCGTGGGAATTCTGGTCTGTGCTTTCAATTCGATCCGTAATCTGACAGCTCTCCATGTTTTACAGAATGATAATCTGCGCATTAGGGTTTCTAAGGGTGAGGCTTAGTCTTGTAGATTGAACGTTCCCCTATCGTGATAACCACAGATGTAGAGAAAGGTTGGGAGTGGGAGGGAGGGAGGGAAGGAGCAAAAAAATCTGTGGAATGAAGGTAACTGCCAGCTGGAAGATGTTTTTCTGGAGAAAGAGAAGGTCTATGGTAAGGTAGTGCATTGCAATTTTTGCTTCTAGCTGAATTTTGAAGCAAGTAAACCCACTATTCTTCCTGACTTTTTCTTCCTTGTTCCAATTTCCCTCTTGAGAGCTCTCCCAGGGCTGGGAGTCTTCATGTTGCCCATCAGCGGCAGTTCCTGAGTATCTGGCATGTCCCTCAAGTTACTGGAAACCATAGGCTTGTACCTTCCAAGGTGTAATGGCAACTGCGGACCAAGACTTCAAGCAAACAAGAAATGGCATTAAAACAACTGTTGTGGATTGTTTTAATTTAATTTTCCCCCAAACAGCCCAGCAGCAACATATGGCTCTCAGTGAGATCCTGCTATTACACAGTTTGGCAGCTGGGCTGACTGAGACACAAAAAGGTCAGGCACCTTGCAAAGGGCACAGTGTGTCGACGTATTGGATTGGGGCAGAAAAGCCAAACTTTGGGCCCAGTTCCCTCCCTGTGTTGCTCTTGGCTCCCAGGGCTTAGCCCTTGGGATGGATCCCAGCTACAGAAACTACAAACGAGATCTTGCTATGGATAGAAGACAGCTTCAGACGTCAAAGTGCATTTTATCAGCACTGCCATTTCCATAATAAGCAATAAATGTACCAGCTCATGACAAGCCTGTGATAAGGATTTTGTGGGATGTTTTCCAGTTGTGTGGGGTGTAAGGCTTGAAGGAACTGTTAAATCATCCAGTTCAGCTTCACGGAGGTTGTCAACCACCACACACCCAAAAATTACATCAACCCTGAAGATCCTGCTGAGGCGGCAGAGCTCAGACCTGAGGAACAAAACCTGTGTCACTGGCAGAGGGCACTCAACACCCACTTGCCTCAAGTCTCCTGGAGCCATGGGGCTGCCGGGAAGCTGCACACCCCCAGTGATGCTCCCAGCCGAACCAGCCCCACGCTGCAGGGTACAGCAGGGGCTTGGCTTTCATTTGGCCTGCTCCTCTAGTGTTTGTTTTTTTCCTTCCATGTCTTCAAAAAAATTCCGTCTCATCCCGTCGTGTTCTCTCTGCTTGTGTTTACAGGTCTGGGCACAGCCGCGGTTACCTGAGCAAAGGCGATGCTCAGTCAGAAACGCGAGAGGAAAACCGTTTTGATGATGTGCTCTGAATGTCACAGGAACTGTACCCCAGCTGAGAGAAAACATTTCTTTTATTATCTGGCTCCGGCTCTTTCACACAAATGGAGATGGTTAAACAAGTATCGTGTGGGGTCATCTGCTTAGATTACATGCTTAGCTTCTCATAGTAATGTGCCTTGGCAGATAAATATCTGATCTTCTTTAGCTGGATGGTTTCTAGTTGCATGGCAGAGTACCTTACCAAGTGTGTTTTACATGATCCTGACACATACTTCGCCAGTAAATTTACGTTTTATTAGCGTTCCTCTTTGCTGCCCTGAGTGCATCTGGTTCACTGATTCCCCCCAGGGAAGGCTGTGCACCTGTTGAACAAGGGATGCCTAAAAATCCGCAGTTAACAGAGGTTCGAGTGCGACGCTGCGCAGAGCGGGTCGTACGAGCGAGGGGCCAGGGGCTTGTGGTGCCGAGCCACCCGAGCTGCCTTCCTCCCTCTGACCCACCATGTGTGGCTGCCTGGAAAAATCACTAAAAAGATGATTTCCCCTCTTCAGCAGACGGGGAGAGATGCAAGTGCTTTGGCCTCTTAAGACAGGTGCTGGCTGGTGCCTTCTCTTTATTTATGGTGACTTGCACGACACCTCACCCTGCACATCTCCGAGCTCTGTTGAGGTCAGGCCAACAGGCACACATGCTCTCATGCCTCCCTGTACCATGTCTTAAAAAGACAAACACCCCGCAGAGAACAGTGTAGCTTGGTTTTTGGCACTGAAGTGGGAGCTGTGGCAGGAAGAGTATCTATTGCATTAATTCAGTGCCAGCGTAACGAAAGTACCAAGGAGAGGAGGGTAAGATGGGATTTGGTTTCTGACTTAGATGCCCACAAGTTGCTCACAGTGTGGGTGGCTACGGGTGAGCCTGGCATTTAAGCTCCCGTGGCAGTCAGTGTACATCTAGTGAATACCACCATGGAGCCTAGCGACGTGTTCAGCTGATAAAATGTAGGCTTTTCTGCACAAGCCTCCGGGGTGAGTGGTGATCTGTTGCCTGTCTGCTGGCACCTGGAGCGGTCAGAGATCGAGAGGGATGTCCCACCAAGTCCTCATGGGCATCACTCTCCCCAGACACTGTGGCATAGCTGCCAGCCCAGCAGAGCCCACTGAGCATCCCCAGTGGCACCAGTGGGGCAGCTGCTCCTCTGCACGCCAGAGGAGTGAGAACTGGAACGCCTGCAGCCCTGCAAACATTGCCTCAGCTGCCACAATTCGATTTTAAGGAACAAGATTTCATAGGGCTGTCAAGCTTCTGCTCAGAGACTGCCGCCTGACCTCTATAAACAGTATTCCTGTGTTGGCATGTTGTAAGCTACGCGAAGAAATATTCATGAAGTGCCTTTCCTAGCAAATGGTTTCCTTACTCAGCAGTCTGCCTTGTAACTCAGAGATCGAGTATTGCAAAGCCGAGGCGTACGCTCGCACACCGTGACTTCTCCTACGTCGCTGATTGCAACGGGGTTTTTCTGGTGAATTGTTAATAAAGTGCTGCCACAGTAAAAGCAAATCTATTTGCTGTCTGGGTAATTTCTGCACTTACCTCAGCTTGGGCACTAAGGACCAGTGAGAGCCGCTTGTTTTTCCTGCCCCAATTAACTTTCAGGTTTTAATGAGCTAGTGCTTGAGCTCAGTCAGCGCAAGGTTATGAGGATTAAAAGACTTACAAGACATTTGTGGTCTCGATTGTTGGTGCTGTTATTTTAAAGCTTGCTTTAATATTGCCTCAGATAAATGCTTGGGCTCTTTTTTAGGCTGAGGAAGGCTGGGGAAATTGTGCTGCTTTCAGATCTAGAGGCTGTCAGCTAGGCTGCCGGTGACATCCCCTTCCACTCTCTCTTTCTTGTGGTTTCCCCCTACACGGTGCTGAAATACAGCATTTTGTTACCTATTAAAGTGTCACTCTCAGCGATATTGTGAAGCTATTAAATTCTGCTGGATCATCCTTTGTGAACAAGAGGATGTTGACAGAGCCGCAGCCCCATCCTTCAGCTATTATCTGGTATTCAGTGTCCTCCAATTAGTATGCACAATAAATCTAGTCCAAGACCCCCCACTGCTTTATGTCATTTCTGTATTAACCTCACTGCTTCCCAATGTGTTCCTATTATTAAGCCATTTAAAGACTTCCCTTCGTTCCCTTACCAGGGCTATGTCTCATTTTCCTTCTTTCATCTATTTGCATACATTTTGAAAGGTTCACTTGACATGACTTCAATTGTTGTTGGTTATTTTTGTAATTAAAGATTATTTCCACTGTACTTTCTTTACTCCGTCCTCCTTACGTGTCTTATCCTCCTTATCTCTATGAGATTATAATGACTGGGTTGAGAACAGATTGATTGTCATTTCATGGATCCAAAAAGCCAAACATTTAAGGCTGCCTTGGTAACTCCCAGGGTAAAATTGAGTTTTGAGATGCTTTTGCTCAATGAGAAATATAAAATTGTTAAGGTGTTGCATGATATGATCCCTTCTGCAGGTCATACCCTCCAGGGTCTGGCAGGCAATAGAGTCAGGAGCGTGCTCCCTTCACTGCACAGTCTCAAAGGCAGATGGTTCTTAGCTGGGTGGTAAAGTTGGAGGTGGGGGGTATAGATCCATAGATGCACGTTGAGGAAGGCTGAAAATTACTTGTTTAACTATACCTGTAACTGTGATAGTTTAGAGAAGCACTGATGGAGATGCCAGAGGATAACCTTTGGGTTTCTGTAGATAGGCTGGATTTTATTTTTGCTGGTATTTTGCATCCCTACATTGTTTTAAGTGGAGACTGAGGGAACTGGGCTTGTTCAGCCTGGAGAACAGACGGCTTCGGGAGGACCCAAAATCTCCCCAGTGCCTACAGGAAGGTCATCAGGATGGCGCATGGTAGGAGGGCAAGAGCTGAAGCAGGAGGGTCAGGCTGGGTGTAATGAGAAGCCTTGCATCCATGAGGACAGCCAGGCAGTGGAGCAGGTTGCTGGCTTGGTCCTTGGAGGCTTTGAAGACCAAGTCCTGAGCAGCCTGGTGTGACCCAAGAGCTGGTCTGGCTTTGAGGCAGAGACTTCTTGAGGTCCCTGCCGGCCTGAATAACTATCGTATGGCCCTATGGGAAGTTAAAAGCTCAGTTTAACTGGGATGCAGACACCAGGCAAGCCACTTGCTACAGTTTCAAGATGATAAGGTCAGCAAGCAGCCAGGTGTTGCTTGTCTCTCAGCATTGTTTCGGTCCCTGCCTCCACGTACCCCAAGCTGGGGATGGGGAGGCAGTGGTGTGTTACTGTCCACTAAAAGATGCCTGGAGGCAGGTTTGGCTGGGGTGAGGACCTGCCATGGTGTAGGGGTTGTCTGAGCCCCGCTGGCTTCCTTGCTGTCATGCCACTGAAAAAGACCTTCCCAAGGAGAGCTGAAAAACAGGAGATAATGCTCCCCTGTCTCTCTTCTCTGTAAAGGAGCCGAGAGGAAAGGAAAGGTGTTTCACCCCATAGTGGTTGCTTGTGGGTAAGAGGAAATGTCCTCTTGTCCCTTCCTTCCTCAGCAACCTTTCTACAAGGCTATGCACCCTTTCAATGTATTATACATTTGAAAAACTGTGAATAGCCACAAAATGGGAGAAAATAAGTGGAAAATAAACTCTGTGGCATATTCTCCCCACATTCTGAGCACATAAATGCAAAAATGTTCAAAAATATTAAACTAAGGGAAACCCCAAGGGAAGGTATATAAAGGATAAGTTATTTATCTTCTTCCTTCTTTATCATTTCAGTCAGAGGAATGAGGTATCAGGAATATTTAGAAAATTCTCCACCTATTTCTTGGCAGGGCACTACACCATTGCTGTATATCCAGCGTGTCAAATGCCTATGTTTTGCTGTCTGGGCCTCAAGAAATACCTTTTGTTCCCCTTATCAGTAAAAAAGCTAATTTTAGTATAAAATAAACTATTCCTAGGGTAGAGACCACAATGCAACACCAGAAGAAAGCCCTTTATGTGGATTTTTGCATCTTAATCGAAACTCACACATCAGAGCTGATTTTGAACTCCTGTATCAGAAGTACAAAGGTAGAGAGCAGTGGCGCCGGCTTTCTTTGTGCTCCCAGTTTTCAAGCGAGGTAGTGGTTTGTTTTAGGTTTGAGATGTCTGTGCAAAGGGTTTTCCAAGGCTTGAATAGGAAACAAGCATCTTTCATCCACCCCAGTGATGCCCAGGGCCCCTGAAGGCATCCCAGGTCACAGGGCTGGGGAGTGCTCATGCTACGGCTCCTCTTCGCTGCCCCAACTGAAGCACCTTGATGTGGGCTCTGCTTTTCACAGGCTTGGTTAGAAACAGCTGAAGCAATACCAAGATGTGCTATTTCTCTTCCACCCCCTCCTTGTGCACGGCTCCACCCTCACAGCCCGGAGGGATCAAAGCCAGACCCCTGAAACTGCCACAATAGCATCAGCTTTGATAGACCAGCCAACCTTCCAACCCACAAAAGGGAAGCCAAAACATAGAATCATAGAATCATTTAGGTTGGAAAAGACCTTTAAGATCATCAAGTACAACCATTAACCTAACATTACCAAAACCACCACTAAACCATGTCCCTCAGCACCACATCTACCCATCTTTTAAATACCTCCAGGGATGGCAACTCCACCACTTCCCTGGGCAGCCTCTTCCAATGTTTGATAACCCTTTCAGTGAAGAAATTTTCCCAAATATCCAATCTAAACCTCCCCTGGCACAACTTGAGGCCTTTTCCTCTTGTTCTATTCACTTGTTACTTGGTAGAAGAGACTGACCCCCACCTCACTACAACTTCCCCTCGGGTAGCTGTAGAGAGCAATAAGGTCTCCCTTCAGCCTCCTTCTCTCCAGGCTAAATCAACCTTGATTTTCTGGTCACTTTTCTGCCCTGGTAACTGGAAAGGTGATGCAAAAGGTCCCATATTCATGGCTCTGTTACCAACTGGAATGAAAGCAACCTTGGTTCGTGGGACCCAAGGAGGTGCTCAGCATTAGCCATCTGATGGAAATTGTCTGCTCCTCCGGGCAGGTGTTGCCCTCTCTCCTTCCCCCTCTGCCCGCCTGCAGCACCAGCCATGGTGCTCTCTGCAGCTATTAGAGGGCAATTCAGTTGAGCACCAGTGGGCGAGGTCTGACATGACTGAGGAGAAAAAAGGAAGAAATAGGCAATTGCAAGGGGTTTAAATAACTCTCCATTTGTAGGTCTTTCCACTTCCAAGTGGCTCTGACCACCCCTGGCTGACAGGGCAGCTTGTGCTGCAGCCGCATCCCTGCGGAGCAGTTCTCACTCCTCTGGGAAAGGCTGGCTGCCTTTTCCTGATCGGCCCTTCCAGGCGTTTCTGTGCTCCATGCAGAGGAGGGGAAGTGCAATCATCTTCCCTTCCCCGGCAGCTCATGTTCCTTTTTTATTCTAGATGATTAAAATAAAATAGCGTTTCCACCAGCTGTGGTAATCTGCTTGAGAAACAGATGTTTCTTAAAGGAGATGGAAGCAGCTTAAACATTTATGATGGGCTGATTCCTAATTCCCTGACCGAGAGCCGAAATTATTTTCATGTAACTTTGAAGAGGACATGGTATTTGTCTCCCTGGGCAGGCAGCACTCTGCCATAAGCCCCTGAGCAGTTCTGGGTCTTTGAGAGAATTTATATCCAAGGGACGATGCCTCTGGTTTATCTACTTTTTTCAAAAAGTCATTTCACAGAATTAATTGATTATGGAAATTGTTTAAACTATTAAAGATACTGGTTTGGTGACCAATGGGAGCTTACGGCAAATATTACAAGTCAACTTTCATGGCCTGCTTTTCTCCATTTTGCTGCTGGCTTCTAGGAGCATCTGACCAATGTTGGGATGTAACTGCAAATAAAAGTGGTATGTTGCAATCTCATTACAATAAAAATACATGTCAAGCTAATACTTAAAAAAAAAAATCCTATCTGTATATGGAGGCTATAGCTATCTCAGAAAAATGTCTTTGGGATTTATATGTTACGAATTTATTGTCCTTTTGCAGAAGTTGTCTGTGTTGCCTCCACCAAACACTGCCAGATTGTTCTCAGCATCACTTTCTGGCAGCGTAAATCCCTGTCTGTGCAGGCTGAATCCTGTTTGATCCGTCTCTGTCAGACACATGAAGTGGAATGGTCTCTAGTTATGAAGCCGAACTTAAATAAAATGAAAGACCATTTGTTGTTCTGTAACCAACTTAAATACACACGTGCATAACGTGGGAAAAAAAGGATGCTGTGAAAAAGGATGTATAACAGCCAGATACAGCTGGATAATATCTCCTCTTCCCATCTGGATTTATCCCAGTACTATCTGCGTTATCCTAGCGAAGGTGATGGAGTTGCTCACCCCGTGCCTCACCGGCATGATCTGGATTTCAGCATTTCAGGACCAGCACAACCATTATTCATCCCTTTAAAGTAATTAGGAGAGCCCTCTTCCCCCAGGGAGCTCCGGCTGGGTGGCCGGCTGCACTGCAGAGCAAGTCACCGCTATTCCACCATATCTGAAAGCGTCTCAGGTGTGCCCTGCATGATTAATAGCACCTAGAGATGGCTGACGATTTTATAATTCAAAATAGGAAAAGAATCCACTTTTGCTGCCACTTTTCCTTTGTTTTGTTGGTGGGACTGCTGCTTTTTGACTGGCAGGCTGCTCCAGCTCTGGGCTCACTCAATGGTACGGGGAGATGGGATCAATGTCTCTCCCCAGGATGCTCACCACGTCCCCCTGGGAGCACCCTGCCACACTGCTTGCCGTCCCCGGCCTGTGTGTGCTCAGCCATCACCACGAGAAACCATTGGGTTGCACCAGCACGGCCAGATCCTGGGCTCAGGGGTGGTCAGGCAGGGAGGAAACGCAGGCAGGGATGAAACGCAGGCAGGGGAAATGCAGGCAGGAGGCCAGGCAGCACCCTGGGCTTAGGGAAGCTGCTCTATGTGTTGCCCTGATAGCACCGAGCCGGAGCAGTGCCCTTGGCTTGCCTCCCCTGCGAGGGGACCGCATCCCCGGGGATCCTACAGCAACCCCCTGAATCTGCCTCCAGAAGAGGTGGTGGGAAGTCATCTTATTTCACAGGGGTTTACACTGGGTTGGGTTTTTTCTTCTTTTTTTATCTCTGAGGGCCCATCCTGTACATGGAGTTTCCGGCTGGAAGTGGGAATGGGTTGCGGGAAGCTCTCTAGACAGAGAGGAGAGCAGCTCAGCATCGCCTCAGAAACCAGGCTGCTGCAAACCCATCAGACTCTCTCCTCTGCTCTCGGTGCTGGCATCCCAAAGGCAAAACAATCTCAAGGTCTCTGTACTAATCTCTAGTGCCTTGGCCCAGCGTACCCAAAACACGACTGCGGTGGTGTGGGAATGGCACCCGGCGGCGACAGTCCCCTGATCCCCCCAAGCAGAGGATCCACTGCAGACACCGGGGCTCGGCCACGCACCTCTGCACCCCCTTTGCCACAGCAGCCGTGCGGCTGGGAGGCACTCCTGTCACCCGTCATCTCCACCCACCCGCAAAGCACCAAGATAGGGACGGCTGTCAAACATGGTGCACTCGTCAGAGCTGAGCGAGCTGTCTCTTCTGAGCTCATCTGGGCAAGAGAGAGACTTTCCTCCATTCTTTTGTGTCTGAGCCTGCAGTACCAAATCCCACAGGGGACTAAGAAATTTTCTTTTCTTCATGCACGCAGTGTATTGCTTTGGCCTGAACTTTCCTCATTTGAACGCAGCCTGGCATGTACGTTTAAAGGGGGGGAAAAAAAAAACCCAAACAAAACAGCCCAATGCAAAATACTCTCCTGCACACGTAGTTCTTACCCAGAGAGCAGACGAGAGACAGAGCAAACCACATGTGACAGATGTTAGTCACGTCGCCAGATGCACTGCTGGCCGGAGTCGTGGCAAAAGGGCAGTTGGAGAACCCCTGCAATATTGACGCCTTAACAGTTTCAGGTTCCAGGCAAAGATGCTATTCCGTACTCTCGGTGTATACGCAACTTGCAATTGTTTTTTCTTCTGCTGTTAGTGTCAAGGGAAATTGATTTTACAGATTATTAAGGTACAATTTATTTGCAGAAAACCTATTTTTAAATAGCAGTTAGTCATTTTATTGAGCAATCTATGGCCGTTTATATTTTGGTTGTTTATGTTGTGTGACATATAGGGCTAACAATTTCCTAACTTGCACAATATTCTGTGCAAGGGTGTATTTTGGTTTCTGCTGCTGTGTCAGGCTAATGCCACTGTTGCTATGGTAATGGCGATGTTTGAGTCTGCTTTGTCACCTTTGTCCTGCTAATTTTTTTTAAACACAAATTCATGCTGCAGAGGCCTGAAAATCCTGCGGAGGGTTTGCTATGGGAGCTCAGCCTTGTCTCTTGTTTATTTATTTATAATAGATTATAAAGCAGTGTGGCAATTTCATAGATGAATAAAGTTTAAAGCCAGCAGAGCTCATCGGATCTGCTGAAGCCAACCTCTCCTATAAATGTCACCAAGTTATCCTTGTATGGCAGTCCAGACATCCTGGTTGGGAAACACTGCAAGGCATCTCGTCTTAAGTAGAAGATACCTGTAACTATCAGTCCATCATCATCCTCTGCGGTTTCATCCAAGGTTTTAGAAATTGTCCATGGTTTGGAAAAAGTCTACCAGATTTTTGCCAACTCCACTGTGACCTCCAGTGCTTTTTCAAGGTCGACATGTTTCCTGCCGTGTTCCCTTGTCCCCAGGTATCGCTCCTGGGAGCGTGCTTTTCCTTCCCATTTGCCTGCAGTAAAACACGTTGTGCCTGTCTGGGTGCAGCTGGCCGTGTGATTCAGCTCGCCTTTCAGCTTTGTTTACCCTCCCGCCTTTCTTTGGGTATTTTATCAGCAGTGATTTTGTATTTATTTCCACATCACTAACGAAGACACTGGAGAGCGGCTCTGCTTGGATCCCTAAGAAGCTCCAGTAGCAACTCCTGCACCTGAGGATACATCTGTTTTCTTTCCCCATCTTGTCACTCTATGCCGGCATTTTCCCAGTATGGCAAAGCATATCAAACATGAATCAAGGCACAGGCTCCTCAGCCAGCTCTTTTAGGATTGCTGAGTTTAAGCTATTTTAAAATGTGAAACTCTAGTGGAGTTACTGCACGCTGTCCTTGACTGCCATTGGGTGGACAACACTTACTCCATCATTCCCATTACTCCATCATCATTAAGTCCATAAGTTTGGACTTAAGCACATGTGTGAATCAAATCAGTCCTGACCTCTTGTTTGATTTCTAGAGAAAACCAAGGAGAAATAGTGAAGGTCAGCTGGACTGCTCAGCTGCTCCGAGTGCCTGGCACACACACATCCCTCCTCTGGAGCCAGGGTAGCACATGGAGGAAGGGAAGCAAACCAGAGCTTGGCCTTTAAAGAAGGAATAAGGCATATCCACCCCAGGTATTCCAAAAACCGCATGAGCCTCTGTGTGGAGGACTGCATCCAGCTCTGGGGTCCCCAACATAAGAAGGACACAGACCTGTTGGAGCAAGTCCAGAGGAGGGCCATGAAGACGATCAGAGGCCTGGAGAGCCTCTCTTATGAAGACAGGCTGAGAGTTGGATCTGGGGAGACCTTATAGCAGCCTTCCAGTACCTAAAGGGGGCTACAGGAATGACAGAGAGGGACTCCCTATTGGGGAATGCAGTGATAGGACGAGGGGTAACGGTTTTAAACTGAAAGAGGGGAGATTCAGATTAGATATTAGGAAGAAATTCTTTCCTGTGAGGGTGGTGAGACGCTGGAACAGGTTGCCCAGGGAAGCTGTGGATGCCCCATCCCTGGAAGTGTTCAAGGCCAGGCTGGATGGGGCTTTGAGCAGCCTGGTCTAGTGGGAGGTGTCCCTGCCCATGGCAGGGAGGTTGGAACTAGATGATCTTTAAGGTCCCTTCTCTAACCATTCTATGCTCTGCAAAATGATAAACCAGTCCCACTTCAAGGGAAGGACAGACTCCGGTTCTCCTTGCAGGCAGGAGGAGGGGGACTTTAGGCCATGGGTTTTGGGCTGGGCAGCTGTGCCAGCCTGCAGCCATGCAGCTCCGGGGTGGCTGTGGGCTGCAATTAGCCTCCAGCAGCAGGAGGGTGAACAGGGGTTTAGAAGTCATGAAACTCTAGTTTACTTTAAGCTTTGTTTTGTGCTAGGAATTGCCAGTGTTTTCTTCTGAACCATGTAAGCTTATCAACCACAGGACCTTCCCGTCGGCATCGTTTCTTGCTCTGGCTCTCTGCGCCACGCTATCGGAGCAGATAAGAGCCAGGGCACGGCGCTAACACAAGGTGCCCTTGGGGCTGCAGATGGGTATGTGCCTGCCTCTAATAGTGCTCCTTCCCCCTGCGATTCCCTGCCTCTGCGAATATGGGGGTGGGGTGTGTGCGACTTTTTGGCAGAGGGTCAGGATCCGGGGTATCCTACCAGTGGTACCCAGCTGATTATGAAAGAGCATTTATCATTCCTGCACCGTTCATTTGAGGCAAATTGAACAACATGGCAATTACCCTCAAGGTGTCCGGGGACCATACGCTGTCTCACGTGTGCACATGATATGATGAAACTGTTTTGGAAAGAAAAAAAAAAAGAGAGTATTTATGTCCCTCACTATCTCCACGCCTCCTCGCTATCTCCAGGCAGCGCGGCTACGGAGATCTTTGATGTTTGCCACGCAGGCAACAGCAGCATTGGCGGTGCTTGCTTTTATAGCACCAATACAATATTAACTGCAGTAATTTAAGATAGCCTGTAAAGAAATCTTGCACAACTCTTTAAGTCTAGAGATACGGTTACCGTTGCTGTCTGACACTTCGTCCTAATGGGATCAAGGCCATGGTCTGCAATCCTCCCTGCCTCTTCCTAAAATGTAGTTGGCAGTTTTTAAGTAGTGTTTGTTTCTCAAGGACCCATAAAATCACCTTTTAAGAAGGGGAAAGACACAAATCATCATGAAATTCTCGTTTCCAGTAGTTTCCGTATTTTTTAAAGCCTTCCAAAAATCCTAAGAATTGAAGGAAAACTAGGGTTTCAGCAGAAGCAGCCCTGGATTTTTCAAGAATGTAGAAACCAGACAATGCTGAAAAATAAAAACCATCACTCTAAACCATTACTTATATCACTGCACAATGCCAAATATATCAACTATGTTTTGTCTTCCCTGTCATTTCTGGATAAATGCCAGAATCATGAATATCAGAGCTATTAACGCCGCTAGAGCTTTGTTAGACACAGGCCTGCCTGCATCTGAAAATGAACATCAAGTTTAGGGGAAAAGAGGAAAAAAAAAAAAAAAATCCCTTAAAATCCGCCAGAGAGGTTTTTCCCTACCGCGGTTGCAGCTGTGCCCTGGTACAGGGGAATTAGGGGAGAAATTGATTTCTCTGGATGCTTTGCTGAGTGTAGAGGGCACCACCAGCGAGCAGAGCTCTGTGCGGGGTCGGACAGGAGAAGGTGGCAGGGATGGTGGCGCTGGGGGATGTTTCCACCACTCCTGCTGTGTCTGGCTCCCCGTGGCGGAGCTGGGAGCCTGTGGGTGCCACCTGAGCGGCACCAGGCCACCCACCCCTGGCAAGGTCCTGCTGGGCTGCCTTGGCTGAGGCCAGAGGAGCCAGCCATGTGGCCCCCAGCCACCATCCCCTTCTTCAGGCTGCCTCTGTGCTTGTTTTCCACATCCAGGAAGGAGTAAGTCACGTTTATTATTTATTTCAGTTATTCCTCCCTTACAAATGAAACAAAAAAAAAAAAGGTCAGCAATGTTATTTTGCCCTGTTTGCTTCCTTAATATTGAAGTCAACCTCTCCACGGCTTTCCTGGCCCGCAATGATTGGCGGCGTGCAGAACAGCTACCTGACAGGTAGCCAAGATCTTTCTCCTGGAGGTTAGATGTGGTGTTGTCTGCTTCGCTCTGCTTTTTGTTTGTGGCATTTATTTTTTTTTTCTTTTCTTTTTTTTTTTTTTTCTTTTCAGAAAGGTGGAGGACTGTTTTGTTCCTTTCTCCTCTTCTCCTCCTCGAAAGATGGACTGAAACTTGACCTCCTGATTGTTCATCCAAGACGCTCTCAGGAAAGCTCTGAGTGGTAAATGAGGTTCCAAATGCAGGAAGAGATTACTGTATTTTTCTTTTCCTTTTTAAAACCTTGAATAGATGAAAATAGATGGTAATCAACAAACCTGTGGCTAGAGGAAAAATCCCTTTAACTCACATTTTACTTCAATTACATTCAGGACAAAGAAACACATTGCACCATGTGCATGAATAGATGCTTTATTATTCAAAACAAGCTTCAAAGAGCATTACGTCCCCTATAGAAAATATGCAATCAGTGTTTAATTCAATGGTAGGATGCAAATTTAAATTCCCATAAGGGGAAGACTGTTAATGCCATTTAAATTGGTTGTAAATTACAGATAATACGCTTGAGACCCGAATACAGATTAGCAGAGTGTTGCTTTATGAATTCAGCCCTACTTTGAACTTATTGTGTGTTTATTTATGGACAATAAGACAATGCAGGCTTGTTTACACCTATATTTTATTATCATGTGACACAGTACACATGCAGAAAAAAAACCCTAGTTTGTTTTTAAAACACAGAAGCTGTTAGCTCCAGTTTGATGGGGATTGGGTGCATGGAGGTGCTCTTTGGTTGCAACCATGTCTACTCTCCTCTGTCTGCTCCAGTATCACGTGTTTCTACACCTTTCAAATCACACAGAAATTAGCCTGGAGGAATCACCATTTCCCTGTTATATTAACAGAAGAGGAAAAATCCTAGTTGCTTAGTGTAACCCATCAGTTCACATGTGCTTGGGAGAACCAGCCCCTTGCAGGGCTCGGGGGCTGCTGCTGTCTCTGCTGGGGTCCGTACCTCGATTCTTTCGCTATAGCGAGTTCCAGTGCCTCCCTCCCCATGGCCACGGCTGCCGAGCGAGGAGCCTGGGCTCTTGGAAAGAGTTTTTAGGGGATTTATTTGTTTCCAGAGACAAGAAAGTTCTGTGGCTTCATCCTTTGTGCTCCAAAATAATCATTAAAAACAACTGATGCACTTTAAGACCAGGGTGTTTAAAATGAGCTGTGTGTCTCACATGGCACCCCGTCTGTTTGCTGTTACTTTCTGCAGCATATTTCTTGCCCATTCTTCTATTGCATTTGTATAAGACAATAACTTGTAGAACCAAGAATTTTTATTTTGTAAAAGGCAACTAACTAGTCATTCGAGAAGCAGCTCTGCAAACCACTGATGGTATGAACGAACCCTGCTGGTATGGATCCCATTAAGGCCACACGAGCAATGTTCTTCTGGGCTGTGTCATGAGAAACTTTCGAGCACATTTCTTCAGATCCAGAGCACGTGTTATACATCCCCAGGTGTATCGGTATTACATCAGCGTATTACAAACCAAGTAAAAACATTTTGTGTGGCAGAAGTACCACGCTTTGTGGAGAATTTCTTTCAAGGCAGCACAACTTATCTACTGAGAGTCATGGAAATATGGCCATCGATCTCAAACACGATTTTACAGAGTGGCTTTTACTTTGAATGTGTATGTGTGGGTGGATGGGAGGGTGGAGGGGCAGAACTCACCTCTTTTTATTATTTCTGAGCCTTTCATCTCTGTCATGGGAAATGCCCATTTCAGAGTTACCTGCCGTTTACACAACTGCTTGCAGATTCATCTTAAGATGGCTGCAGAGAAAATAACATTTATCCACCTTGCTTTCCTCCCACTGTTTCCAGGCCCATCCAATTCTCTAATACAGATGAAGCACTGGGCCTCCTTGTGCTTTTCTGTCATCTTAAGGATCTCACTACTATCAGAAAGCTCTTCTTAAACAGGACATAAAGGCTATTCTCCAACCTCATCTTAAACTTCTCATGCGTACACTAACCAGCTCGCGCTGCTGCAGCCTGTGCTGGGAGAGCACGTGGATCATTCCTGGACCTTCCCAGCTCCTCCTGACCCCTGCTGAGGGCTGGACACCAGAAATGGACGCAGTGTTATAGTAATGCTCTCACAGAAAGATAATTTCATTGTGTGCTCTATTTCTACTTGTTCAGATGCTCTTGAAACCTGCTTGTTCCTCTGGCTAAATCGTTATACTGGAAGCAACATATTTGGTAATTTATCTTAAATGACTTCCAGGCCTGTTTTAGGGTCACAAATTTCCAGAATACAACCCCTCATCTTATACTTCTTCTCTGCACTGTTTATTTCTAAATTCATAACTGCACCTAAGCCTACATGAAAATGCACGTGGTTTACATCAGCCATCGTCACCAGACGTGCAAGTCTTTCTGTCCAGGTTATAAAACCTGTATTAAATAGCATTAGATGAAGAATAGGCTCCCATGGAACTTCACTACAACCACTCTGTATGGGATTACCCTTCTTCCATTTTTTTTTCAATCTCTCAGTTCACTAGTTTTTACCATTCTTTGAATGGGAGCTGCGTTGGTTTTGTTTAGTGCTCTTTTTTCCCCAAACACAAAAATGTAGGTACTTTATGGCAATACCATCTTTTGTAACCTACAGACTTGTGATTTCATTAGAAACTTGCTATCAAGTATATTTGTCAAAACCTGTTTTCCATAAAGTGATGTTGATTGGCATTACTCATGCTCTCATCTTTCCATTTTTTATGGATTGCGTCCCCTATCAGCCTTTCCCTTGACTATGGCTGGGATGAATGCCAAGATAACAGCTTCAGCGTCTCTTGCATCATTCCCTTGGCTTTCTAAAATACTGGCCCAATGCTTGCTTTTAGGGCCCTCTTGGTCGTCTTCTCATTTGCTTTTTATTCCCTTCTCCCACTCCCATCTTTGGGGGACTTTCCCAGGGCTTAAAGATTTAGTTCAGAGGACTTCTCTGCTGGTTCTTGTATTACTCTTGGGTGCAAACTATTTAGGCCTATAGATTTTAAACAGTTACAAGTTATGAATAACCACAGGCTTGTGGTTATATGCTATGTAGACCTATATATGCTATGTAGAGGGAAGGCATCCCTGCCAAAGTTCAGACACGGATCTAGGTTTCATTCTGGGCTTTTCCAATACTTTTTCAGCGTGAACGAGCACAAAACATTTACATGGAGTGGGACAGCTCAGCCTTTGCTTTATACTTTTCCTGGTGATTTGCACCAGTTAAATGTGGGCATACACACATTACCGAATCAGCCTGAGGTTTGTCACTGCACTTTCAGTGCTGTCTCTCGAACCTGACTGCACTCTGATTGAAGTAATTTGCTTTTGAAATAGGCATCATTAGCATTACAAGTGGGGTCTGGATTTTAGGATGCAAGTTCTGAAGTTTCCTGCTATCGTTAAGTGCTGGATTTTCTAGGCTCCTCTGTAGTATGAATAAGTTAAACTGTTTCATTAATGAGAAATGTGTATTTCCATTTCCATCTCCACACCAGGGTTAAAAGATGAATGTCACTGCAAGGAGGAAGACAGCAGAGTCTCGTCCAATGTATTTTTGACCTTAGCACACAAGGGGCTTGATCCTGCCCTGTGAGTTTCATTGATTTCCATTGCAGGAGACACCCGGCACTCTATAGCCTCGAGGTCCTAGAATCACCTTCCCCAAAAATGGAAAACTTAAATACCATAATTACTTAACTGTCTTATTTAATTAAAGCCACACCGAAGCCAGGGTGATAGACAGGCTACTGTGCTGCAGCTGTATCACAGTAGGATTGCTCCCAGAGGCGACAGAAATGAGTCTCCCTCTGTCCTTCACCCTGCACCCCTACCCCTCTCACCTCCTTTAATCGTGCTCTTCTCAGCGTAATTAAAGGAATTTCCCACTTTGCATTGTCAGCTGCAGATACCAATTTGCAACCTCGGTTTGACTGATGATTAACACGCCTTCAGAGCAAAACTCAGGGAATACCTCCAGCCGCCTGTGAGTGCTGCCACCCCCATCCTTCTCAGGTCATACAGAAGGTAGACCCATCCATCCCCATCTCCTCGCTCACTTACGTACATCCATGGCTTCAGAGCAGAGCATCCCTTGGTAAGGGCAGGTGCCAACGTGTGTCCCACGGATGCAACAGACCGGAGCAGCATGGGTCGAAGAGCTTAAAGCCTCCCTGGGTGCACCGCCTGGTAGCCTGTTTCCCTGTGTGCAGGGCTGTCTAGTGTTTATGACTTTGAACAGAAAGCCAAGTTTGCTCTTCGAGTTTCTGTGTTGAATAGTGTGATAACATATCAAGTGGCTAATGTCAAGAGACTTTGGGCTATATTCGTAAATGCTTCAGTGAATCGGTAAAGACACAATAAATTATTGCTTCAGAAGTTTCTTCATTCACCTGCTCCAGGCAAATGGGAAAAGGACAATCAATATTTCTTTTTGAAATGCCAGAAATCCTAAACATATGAAATTTCCTGACAGTCCCTACATTTGCACTGGGATTTTATGAGGTTGCATCAGTCGACCTTCCCCCTTTCAGAGTTCAAGCAAGCTGAAAAAAAGGAATTGTAATAAATATAGCCACAGACGGATTTAAGCACAATACCACAAGCCAAAGGACATTCAGTAATCCAGAAAATGGGCCATATTCTAAAGGCAGTTCATTCTGAATTTTCAGTGAGGGAATTGATAAATTTTCCCATTGAAATGGAAATGAAACAGAGTTCAGTGGGACAAAGTTTTGCTAGGTAAAAGCCTCTGATTCTGAGCCAACATCTTAACAAAGCTTTACAGATGAGAGAATGGGAAGCTTTTGTTTGTTTATTTGTTTTCCATTGAGAGCACAGATTTAGGGAAGAAGGAGGGAAGAAGGTGGTGGTACTGCTACTTCTTGATGCTGCAGCCAGGTGCGGCTCAGAGCAGACTGTGTGGCCATTCCTCCTATGAAGGAATGGACTTTTGACTTCAACGTCTTTTAGCTTTTGAAGCTTCTTCCTTCTGTCTTCAGTCTGCCTTTTTCTCCTGGCATGCCTGTTTCCCCCTCAGCCGCTTCCACACATCCCCCCCAGCGCATGGGAAAATCCTTCAGATTTCACGAAGCACCCATCATTCCCTTTCCTTTAAATTTCTCTTGAAAACATTCCTCAGCCACGATACCTACAAATCTCTCCCATCTGGGTCTGGTTAGGCAAATACGAGCTGTGACTTCTGGTTTTCTGCAAACCCTCTTCCTTTTATTGCTCCCCCACTTTCCCAACCCAGCTGTAAGCCCATTTTGCCCACCCCTTGCACCCTGGCTAATGGGCCGTAATGCACCCTTGCACCTGATCTCATGGCAAAGGGGCTCTCCTTTTCGCAACCCACCTTCAAGATGTCCAGCATAGAGCCAGGTCCTCTGGCTGGAGTTACCGAGAGGGAGCCAGCTGGGAATTTGCACAGCATATTCCTCTGTTGCTCCAGTTACGGAACCAGAGCAAGTGACCTCGCCATCCACACGCTGCCAGTGCCAGCGTGCTCTGCACCTTCACCTTCTGCAGGCAAGCTCTCAGCCATCAGACAGTTAAATACCCAGCTTTTTACAAAGTTCAGTGGCTCTTACTCTGCTCACAAACACCGCTTTGTGCTTTGACACTGGGTGCTTCATGGGAAAGCCAAAATTTGAGCACTGAAGAGGGCTGCCACCGGGCAGGCTGTTTCGGATGTCGCCCTGAGGTAGGCACAACTCCTGCCACCTGCCCCTATTTCAATGAAAATGTACAAGTTGAAACACATTTAGGTTTCGCTGGCAGAAATACTGTGTGCCAGTAAATAAATTCTAGTCTATAAAACTGGCTCGTCGGTACGAGGAACAGGGAAACCATTTTCCCACTGTGTCTCATCCCTGTCCCTAAATACACAGCACACACTGCATATGTGGAGGTGAGACCTACGTGATAAATTGCAGAGCAATGTGCTAAATGAATTTGTCTTGCACCCCCAACAGCTTCCCCTGCCCTCTGACTTTTACCCCATCTCTCAGGATTCACTCGAACGTTCCTCTGAACAGCCACCATTTAAAAAACAGAAAACTAACCCAGAAAGCCCACCATCACAAAACAAAAAAAATCTCAACACAGCCACCTACTAGAGGTTTTTTTTTTCCTTCTTCCAAACACCAGAATGTCCACACAATGCAACCTGGCCAGGGCGATGAGATGAGCAAGGTGTAGTTAGTCCTGGACCGGGCAGCAGTTTCTTTATACATAACATCCCTGTGACCCGAAGGCTTTTATCCTGCAGCCCCACAGAACGCTGCGAACAGGGAGCAAAGTCCTGCTGTTTGGACGTGGCAGCCTGTCACCGCAAGCGTGGCACAAGATGGGAAAGCCGAGAATCAGACCGTGCAACGTTCAAATTTAACCTTTCAGGGAGAGAAATGAAAGGGCCGTGGCACTGGGAAAGAGAGCTTTACTGTTTCCTAGTGACACCCTATTTAGATCTGGAAGAGCTCCCAGAAAGGACTTTAAGTATGAGAGACTTTTGTTTTCAAAAACACAATTTTGGCTCATTTCAGAGGGGTTTTATGGTTTTCTGTGGGCATGGATAACTGGATTCGTGACAAGTCCTTTTGTATCCTTTACCAGCAAAAGGATACAGAAGCCGTCACAGTATTTTTAAAACTTTCCAAACCCACATTTGCTCGTTTTTCCCTAACATATTTGATCTATGCAGCATCACCATCATCTGGTGTATGCACATTTTATTTACATGAATGTAGCACAGCCCATGTAATTTACTTGGATGAAGTCAAATTGATTCAATTTTGTACTCTTGATTCGCTTGCTAAGAGCTAATTCTCTTTTACCTCACTGCTCTCAGGATCAGAAAGCCTCAGAGGCCGTGATGTACCATTAAGCATGTGGCCATGAGGAATTAGGTAGCAGTGAGTTGGTAGTAATATATAAAAATATCATAACATAGCATAGCATTTAAGTATGTATGGCTATTAAGCCCAAGAACCATCAGTGAGCTATAATGCGAATCATGCGTCACACAAACCTCTCGCAGCTCACGTCGCCCTTTGCTAGTGACCGTGCACATAGGCTGTTCTCAACTATTTCTATCCACCTTGCACATAAACATAGTCCAAAAGGGCTTTTGGCCACCACATGGGAGGCCAAGGGATGGAGCGTAATTCAACAGAGAGGTTGATGAGCTGCTCGGATTCTGCTGAGCAGGAGCCCGCAGCCCTGGGGGGCCTGTGGCAGCGTGACGATGGCCATGACCTGAAGTCACGGAGGTTGGGCTGGCACCAGGATGGGTAGCTGGAGTTGTCCTCCCCGTTACGGACCAAAAAGGACTGGAGCCATGCGATTTCCGTAGCACTGGGGATTTCTGTGTCCTTGGGGAAGGGGTGAGATTTACTTCAAACATCCTTAATAAAAGAAAATGATGATAAGCCATTCTCCAGGCAAGAGCTGTAAATACCAATGTGTATATTGGCTTTTAAAATAGAGACGTTAGCCAGAATATCTCAGACTGTGTAATTCAGAGTCTTTTATCATTTCATCTTCCAGTTATGGTACCAAAAGTAGTGATGTCTGGAAGATAAATTTCATGTGCGGAAGAAAATCCCTCACTTAAAATGTATTTAATACTTGAATGGCGCAATAGAAAGGCCAGTTTTATTATTTTTCCAAAAATGGACTTAAAAACTCAGTACCTCCTGCAAAATGGATGAGTTTTTGTAAACCACCTAAGTTTTTATGAGTTTCAGATCTTTCCCTTCTTCAACATCATAGGGAGAAAAATTATTGTAGTCTGAGAATCCCAGTATATTTTTCACGACACATGGGAGTGCAGCAACGAGTTAAGCAGTGGGTTATTAAACATAGACTACAGTAATGCCTATTTCCCAGTAGAATGGAGGATGCAGACTTTACAAGTTTTTGAGGTTAAATTATAACAATGACTTTGACTGGTCTTCAAGCTCTTGTACTGAAGCAGATGTTCATACTTTACCTCCGTGTGTGATATAGCTATTGAACAAAACTAAATGGCAGAGCAGATGCAGTCGATATGGGATGTATGTGATTCGGTGACCTTATGGAAGCAGGGAGGAAATCAGACTTCACAACTGTTCCTAGTCTGTTCGTTGTTTGTGGAAAGTTAAGACCAACAGGTGAAAAAAATTGGGAGGTTATATTGAAAACAGGGCACTCCGAATGAAAGAAACATGTAGTCCCCGCCATGCAATCTATAGGTAATGTGCAATTATCACAACGGAAACCTGCTTTTCACATGGTGTGTAGGCAACAGACCGTCACAGAAAACAAGGAGCATGACAGCTCTGCATTTGTATTTCACCTAAAGAAAAACCAGAATTAAGCCAACCTTAGCAGAAAGTGAATGGCAAATTAGTCCTGTCTTAGAGACAAGAAGAATCATTCATCCCAGGGACTGATGATCTCAGCCACGTCTTGGTGTCCTGGAGGAGAACCAGAGATGCAGAGGCACAGCGGGTGAAGATAAGGCCAACCAGCAGGACCCAGGAGGTACCCTGGGCATCTGCGTTTGGGGACACTCACAAGGGAGATCGCTGAAGCATCGAAAAATCCTTTACCTCATGAAATACACTTCCTGATCCGTGAGTGCAAAAATCATCCAAGGAGAAATTTGTCCCTCCAATCTGCCATGCAAGTCACGGTGAAGTGGCAGGAGTGCAGTGTTCGCTTGGCTGCAGAGCATGAAGGGGACTCAGTCCTCCACACCTCCCAGCACAGCAAGCCAGGCCCTGTTTCCTTCCCACCATCCCGCCTGGTTAGATGCCAGCGCTGCAGGCAGCACTTGCCTTTGCTACCAGAAGCCAGCCTCCCTGCTTGCAGCGGGGCTACGTATGTCCTGACTGGTCCTGTGCTGGCATCTGCCCTCGCTCTCAACCCATTCTGGTCAGCCCTACGTGCCTCAGCAGCCTCACCTGTGCATCAGCATATCGGTGTCAGGTACCTGAACACAGGGGAAAAGTCTGAAAATCCACGTGAAGATGCCCCTTGTCCATACAGTGCAAGTGGTCTGGGGTGCTTCAGTCCCTAGTCCCTGTTTGCCAGCTAGAGATGCCTTCAAGGGGGTGTGTGTGTGCGGTGTGTGACTGAAGAGAACAGATTTTTGTCCTGCATGCTCTTATCTAAAATGTATGGATTTCATAGGAGAAATCATACAGACGTTATAGCCCAGAGATAAAAAATTTTCCTTATAGGTAGATGTAACCAGAACTAGGTGTAATTTCTGACAGAGGAGCCTCCAGCTTATGTCAGCAGTGCTTGTTCCGTCCCTGAGAGCAAGACCTGGCATTCAGTGCTATTGAATTTCATTTACTTTCTATTACTCTGGCTTTCAATGTCACCCAGTTTTTCCTGCATGGTCAAGGGCTGCACCCCAACCAGGGGTGCTCATTCCTGCTGATGGGAATACATTTTTGGAGACTACTGCGAATGTTTGATTAACAGCATGCATCAGGAAATGACACCAGTTCCCAATGTGTCTCCCCGACCCCACAGCATCACTTCTAGCCCACAAAGCAACTGACTCAGATTGCACTTCTGGAGCATGGATTTACCCAAAAGGCAGTTTTCTGCCCAAAAAGGGCTCTCCTGCAACAGCATCCATGCGGAGCCAGCGAGCAAGCAGTGGAGATGGACTATGAAAACACCATCCTATGTCCAGTTGAGGTGAAACAGACATTGTAGGTTTCAAGAGGGTTTTTCACCATTATTTCCAAAATAACATTGATGGACGGCTGACAGAGCATCTCCCCCCTCCATCTGTACCCACGCGTGCTGTGCACGGAGGTTGGGGTCCTTGCCTACGGCGCCATTTCAGGGTCCACGCGTGGGAATGCCAGTGTTTTGGTCAGCCACCCTCAGCACAGGTGTAAAAATCCTGATTTAAGACTAATTATGGCAAAGTAATTATTTCTGAGCCATGATGGCAGGCAGTCCCAATTAGCTCTAAATAGGATAAAAGTAGTGGGGGGGAGAAAACCTACTGTCAGGAAAATCTAAGCTAGAAGAGGCCGAGGAGAGCCCAGACACAAGCAAAATAAATAGGATTCTTTTCAAGCGGAGGATTAGGTTGTGTTATTGCTTCTCAGTTTCCAATAACCCCAAGTCCTGGAAGGAAGGCAGACAGAAGGTTGGGCTTTCGCTGCTCTGCCGCAGACGGGGAATGGCCTCGCAGTAGCTCCTGCCAAATAAAAAAAAAAAAAAAAAAATTATCTTTATCAGAGTAATTTTCTGAAAGGTGGCTCTACCATTGTTGCCAGCACCCATAGCCTGGCAGCCACGACCACAGCCTTTCGTGTTCGGCATGTTTCATGTGCTCAACAGAAGTCCATCAGACAGTATTTCCTTCAGCCGGCCAAAGGAAACCCTGCTTGATTCCTCCCTGGTTTATGCTGGGTGCAGCCTTATGGCGAGCGTCTCATGTCTTTGGGTTTCCTCCCGGTTCATAGACCTGGGCTGCCCGGCAGCTGCATCTTCAAGAGCTACACGTAAAGATGTTCAAGAGGATTTCAGACTCATTAATAATTTTTTACATTGGTATCTCAAAAAAAATATTTACAGCTTTCCTTAAACATCACAACTAACTTCCTGATTTTAATATACATTTGTCCCATGGGTTTTTCACCCATTAAGATAGATTAAGTGACTATTCTAATGTACAATAGCAGATTTTGCCCTGTGGTTTAGTGGCTGGCTGTGGTTTAGTGATACCCAGCCCTCTGAATCCCTGCTGAGTATCTAAGCTCTATGAGCTGCAGTGAATGCATTTAATCTACATAAAAAGAACACAAATTGCATGTTAGCCTTTTTGAGCCCAGTAATCAGTTTTACAGTTTACTTGGTACGCTTCTCCACAGTCTTAGTGGCTCCAAGGAGGTTCCAAGGATTCTTCCTCGGTTTTTTTTTCCCCCTATACGTCTCACATAGAAGAAAAGTGTTTGCATTTTGATTGTGCTCATTCCCTGACCCCTGTAATTTAACCATTGTTCATATTTAGTGCCGACTGGAGTCCTGCGGGGCAGCTGATAACAATAATTTGTAATAAAGCATATGCAGGCTCCATTTTTTTGTGTCCTTGTTTTCCTTAATAATGCAAAATTAAATTTGTTAATTAAAACAGATGAAATCAAATAGGATTCTGGGGCTGCAAAAATACATGGATTATCCTGGCCTCACATTTGGGGCAATTATAATATTTGGCATGTATATAGCGCTTCGAAGCGGCATGGCAGTTAATCCTTACCCTACCACCCCTCCGTAAGTGTGCTGTTATTCCTCAATTTGCAGATGAGGATGCCTGAGCAAAGAGGTTAACTCCAGAACCAGCCAAAGCCTGCGCAGGCACAAGTGGCTTACTGCAACCTCCCCCCTGAAGTGTGGGGTTTGGATGATCAGGAGGTGACCGGGGAAGCCTGTAGGTCCCCCGAGCTTTTATGGGGTGGGGAATTTGGAGGTGACGTCCTGAAACGGGGCTCAGAGGCTGTGGATTCAGTCACTCCAAGCCAGAGGCACATGGAGCATCCTGCCGGTCCTGTCACATCGTGTGTAGACCATGAGGTGCAAACTGAGTTGCTCCTCTGCCAGCTGTTCCCCAGCGTGGCATGCAGATGAGAAGCTCGTCCCAAAATTATTATAATCCCAAAGACATACGTGCTCTTCCGGACTCAGAAAAAAAGCAAAACTAAACTAACGACTAAGGGGAAAAACATACAAAATACCCTTTAGACCAAACAGTTCTCTGGCAAAATGCAGTTTCAGCTAAATATTTTGTGGAGTAACGTTGATATCAGTGTTGGCAGATGAGAAAATATTTTAACCTTCCATCTCAACTCAGTTCCAGCTCAGGTCATTTTGATGTTTTGAGTGTTGCCGTGTTCATACGCAAATACACTTTGGTGCGCGAGTGAAAACAAAAAGGAAATTAAACACACCAAAACACGATGTCTTGGCAGCCCTGCAATTTATTTTGGAGGAGAGCTGGGTTTTCTGGGGCACTGCAGGACGCGGCGCTCCCTGCTAGGGCTCGGTGCTGCTCCCTCCCCCTGCGCTGCAAATTCCTGAATGGCAAAATCCCAGTTCCTGAGCAGCTCTGGTGGAGATAAGGTGTGAGATGATGGGAGGGTGCACAAGCTGGGGCCGAGGCTGGCGGTGGCTAGTTTTCTCGTTATGACTCATGGGCTATAAAAGTCCTCTGCTGCGCTGGGGGAAAGGAGCTGCAGCCTTCGGCGTCTTCTGTGGCACGGGGGCTGGGGTGGGAGCATCAGACCCCCTGCTGGGAGGAGCAACTGATTCCGCCCAAAAAGGCTCGGTTTTACCCTGTTATGGGGGAATAAAGGGTGATCCTGAAACTGTGGCCCACCGCTCGAAGGGCTGGGAAGGAGGCAACGTGCCATCTCAAAAGGAGACACGAGCTGATGGCAGGTGACAGGACTCCCCCAGAGGGATCGACCTGGGTATTCCTCATGCACTGCGGGCTCCCGAAAGGCATGGAGAGACGCGGGATATCCTTGCTGAAGGGGATGGTCATAAATCAGCCCACGGCACGAGCTAATGAGGAAGATGATGAGGGGTGAGAAGCTGAGGGTGACTGATAGCAGACAAAGCTGATGCTGCTGGCAACCTCCCGTTCAGCCGGGAAAGCGGCTGGCAGCCTCTGTCGGCTGTAACAGACAAGGTTAAAAGGATCATCTCCATATTCTCCCCCAAAATACCTACCTTCAGCAGACAGTATATTCTGGCAGCTCAGAAGGGTGAACGTTGCAGAAAGCTGTGAGGACGTCAAAAACAGATTACATCTTTTTTCCTTAGAGGAAATCTTCAGGACATCTGGAGGACAGCTATAAAATGTTCCTATTTTATGTTTTAATTACATTTTGAGATTGTTAGGCTAAGCATCCTGTGCTTTAAAAAGAGCAAACTTCAAGCTCAAAGTATACAGAAAATTAAAAGATCTACCAAGAACTGTAGCTATGTTTTGGTTAGTTGTCACTTGTAACTCAGTATATTATAAATAATGGAAGAGGGAACATTAAAACATGAGCTCCAACAATTTTCACCAAGAGTCCGACAAAGAAACAGACTATAGGTGTTGACAAGAATTGTTTGGTGGAGAATGATATTGCATATTGCAGAGCCTGTGAACATCAGCTTTACATAAACTTCTTCCATATGAGACGTTAATCAGGACGGAGAACTGAAGGATCTGAAAACAATCAGCATCTCTCCTCTCAAACCCCTAATGTTCAGCACGACGAGTTCGCGGCACCCCTGTGCGGTGGGAACGCAGGAGGATCTAGGGTAGCCGTGGGTGGATCGGAGGTGGCCACATCTTCTGCAGTGTGTCAGGCAGGCCCTGGGCTGAGAGCCCCGCGCCGGCCAGGCTGAGCCGGGTGAAGGAAGGGGCTTGCTTTGGGTGGGGGCGTGGGAGCCGGTGGAATGAACTTCTGAACCAGGACGAACCAGACCCGAACGAGCCTGGGACAGGTGTAACAGTGGTAAAAAATGAATAAAAGGAGGAGCAGAAAGTGCCTGGGAGGTGTAAAAGAATAAATGCAAGGGGGAAGCCAGCAGCAAAGGAGACAGAGCTGCGGATGTACACGTGCAGCTGAGATAAACTGATGGATTATTACAGTTCTTGCAAAATTATTTCGGTGATAAATGAGAGTATTCACAAAGTTAATGTAATAGCTATATGCAAAATGTGAGTATATCTTCAGATATACTGATACGAATATATTTCATATGTACGTGAGTATATATGAAAATATATAAGCATGGTTTGCACATCTTTTGAACTTGAATTTGGAGGGAGGGAGTAATTTTCAGAAAAGTAAGCAATTGTATTTGACAGTTTCTAAGCAAGATTTCAGTTTTGCATTTTCAAATGACACTTTCATTTTCATAAATGCAAAATGCATTTGAAAAAAAAAAAAAGATGGGGGGGCAGTTGCCCCTATTTACCTTTGTATAAAGATCTAGTGGTGGAATACAGTTTGATTGCAAAATATATGCTGTTCCCAAGGGAACTGCTGCTTGAAAGGACTGACTAGCTGTGATTAGACTGATCAGATGATCATTTGCTCTCAGCCTAAACTAGTATAAAGCCAGAGAAAGTCAATTGGCTTGAAGGACCTGTGTTACAGTCACCCATCAAGCTTTGCTTCCTTGGGTAAAAAGGACCAAAACAAAGTTGTTGTTTTGACAGGAGTATTGGTCTTAGCTCAGAGAAGCACCCCGGCTGGATTCAAGAACTGGATGCACAAATGTGGTTGGTATCTCCTGGTGATGTTCTCGCACCATGCCCATTTAAACCAGCAGTGATTTCATCATTTCATGTTAGGAGAAAAAACTAGCCTGAAAGCATGGGGCACAGCAACTTCCTAACCATAATGACTCTTTTTTTGGTGCTAAACTGATTAAGGCAGCATCACCCTGGGAAGGCTCAGGGGGCCATGCCCAGATCCCCTGTGCCTGTCATCAGTCTGATGCGTCCATCATCTCTAGCCCCTACCGGGGAAGGCCACCAGGCCATCCGTGCCCTTGCTGCTCCCAGAGCCTGGTGTAGGGATGCTCCGGAGGCTGGCGGGACCTCTCTCCTTTGTCTCTGCCCAGCCCTCCCCACTGGGGCTGGATCTGCGTGTTACAGTGGGTCAGATCTTCAGCACACACGACTTGGGAATGCACCGTTAAGAGCACTGCTCAGAATTATTACCCATTTTCCATGCTCTCTTTTCTTTTGTCTTTCTAAATGCTCTTGGGTGATATTTGTGAGGGGTTTTAACTATTTTTTTTTTCTGCAAAATGAATCTGAAAGATTAATGCAAAGTCAAGAAATCTTCTTTTACTTAAACAAAGTCACTCGCACATATACTTTCATTCCCCACCTCTTGGGGAGTGAATATTTATACATTGAATTTTGCAGTAATAATTTAACTCCAGTGTGCCTACCGCCCACCAGAAATGCCAGTGTTACACTTGCTCTTTCAAGCAACATGCTGTATTTGGGACTTTAAGAGAGTGAAGCTAGAACAATCCCAAAACTGGAGTACTTAATCCCACAAGTAACTACACAGAACCAGGCGGGAGTGCCTTCAGAGCGTTTCAAGTGTCTGTGCTCTGCAGGATGAGGCTCGAGATCAGAACAAGAAGAGAAAATCTCTTGGTTGTGTGCCCAGCTTCCCTCACCTCACTCTCAGGGCTGTCACCACAGAACCCCAACCCATGGTCCTTCTCATCCTGCGTGGCTGCAGAGATGTGCCTCGGCCTCTGGTCTTGGCAACTGTGCTACATACCAGGTCATTTCTCCCCCCAAAAGTCTAAAGTTTTCCTTTCCTTGACCTTTGGCCAACACTCGCTGTCCTAATATAAATAATTCCCCACCTTTGTTTAAACTGTTAAACTGGAGGTATTTATTGCTTGTCATCATATTCCCTGGGATTTTCCTCTCTCTGCTTAATATACTGGTGATCTGCAGTCACTCTTCTCAAGTCTTTACCCTCCCGTCTGTCCGCCCTTCCATCCGTCCCTCCCAACCTGAGCCCATAGACAAGTAACGCATTTCCAGCCAACCTACAGGGAAGATGAACTTGCCTCTGGAGGGATGAAGAGGGAAGGGCACGGCGGCAGCGCAGAGGGCAGGCTTGTCATGAAGACCTTACAGAGCCCACCAGATCGTCACCATTTTCACTGGACGAGTAGCAACTGATCCCATGTAACCCTGCTCGCAAACAAGGCTATTATACCCAAGCTGCAGGACAGTCAAATTTCATTATCCCTTCTGCAAAACATATGGAGGAAACAAAATATTGGAGGATACTCCAGTGACAGCTAATGACATTACTGAAATTACTATAAATATCATCTTTAATCTAATCAAAAACAGTATATCAAAGGCATTAAAGCTGCAGATGCTTACTGTGCCAGGGGGGAACCAAATGAAGCCTTACAGATGTGTCATACTGTGAAGTTATATTTGCATAATAGAAAATGAATGCTGGTTGTATCTTGGATGTTTGCTGCTTTTTAAATCAAGGGGATCTGGATGTTACATTTAGCGAAGATCTTTTTAGGTAGCCTAAGGTTTGGGCAGACAAACAAAAATACAAATCAGCTGCAGGCCTGGCAAAAAAATTCCCAATGAATGGTCAATTTATCCCTTGCTAATTATTACCTGGGCTACTCTGTCATGTATTTAATTAGCATCATTTCTCTTGAAAGCACATTTTACTGAACTGATGCTGACTGTGGGGTGAAAATCAACAAAGTAACATCAATCAGTTAATTAACTGGTTAACACATTTCCTTCCTTCTTAATTTCTGCTTTTGATTTTCATTTAGCTGCTTTTAGGATCTGAATTTTTGGGAGATTTTTTTCCGGGCAACCGGAGGCAGTGATGGGTGAGAGGCACCCTGCCAACATGGCCTTTGCGATATTATTTTGCTATTGTAGGGAGAGGATGCTTTTGTGCCCTCATGGGGTCTCTAGCACCGCAGTGAGCACTTCTGGGAAATAAATTAACAGGTGTACGTTTATTAAACACAGACACAGTCCCGCTTACTGCTGGAGAAATGAACAGAGACAGCACACCTCCCACCACTGGGCTCGGGTTTCCCCTCCTGTGCACACAAGAGCAGGAGATGCTCCCAGATTTCAGCACAGCATTACTTCCTGAGACATAATATTTCCACAATGGCAAAGCCACAACAGCTTCGGGCTTCTACGAGCATGGACCAAGACACCGACCTGGGTGATGCACTGCTTCCCTTGCAGCGTGCTCTCCTATGTCAACCAAGAGCACTACATTGCTGAGACGGTGGAAATCTCATTAAAACAGAGAGAGTCTAATAACATTTTCATTTGACCTCATTCCAGCAGAAGGTACAAAGCTAAGAAAAGAAGAATCGGGTGGGTTTTTTTGGTTTTGCCTTAGGCTGTTGTCTGTTCTCCTGTTTGGTCACCCCTTTCAGCAATGCCTCTCTCCAAAGACTACTTAAACCTCAAATGTGTCCTTGTCTGAGTTGTTCTGGTCTCCCAGAGGCCCTACCTCCAGCCGCCCTGGCTTTGGTCATGCTCCAGCTTCCCTCTTTGGTGGGATGAGAATAGCACTTGTTTCTGGTAGAGCAATCCAGTTGTGTACACGTGTGATGCTGGTGTAAAGGATCAGCCAAGTGTTTCCCAGCCACCTCGTGCAGTTGGGCTGCATGGAAGAAGGTGTAGGTCCAGCAGCAATGTGTTTTATCTCCCCCTATTCAGCTCTTCGGAAGGATATTTTGGGGTTGTCCTAAATGGACCATGGTGGGAATACACATTATAAAGGCAGAAAAGGGTGATATGGTCCTGGTATCTCAGCACGAGCATTGTGGAGGTCTGTGGTCACCCCTGTGCTCATAAACCCCAGTAGGAGCACTGCCCTGAGCAAGACAGCAGAGCTCTGTCTTCATGGGGCGGCTCTGGATGGATTTCACTAGACTGCACACTAGATTTTACCTGGCACCGGGCCCACATGTGGTCTCTACTGGAAAAAATGGATTTTGCCCTAAAAGATTATGTGCCTGGATTTATTTATGCAGCAATTTGCATGAAGATATTCATTTTAAAATTAGTCCCCCAAAAGCAACAGGAAAAGAAAGAGGCTGACTGGAAAAAGGATTTCTGTTCAGCCTTAATTTAAAGTGGAAAATAACGTTTGTACTGCTGCATGCCAAATATATTAGAAGGATTTGAGATTATAATATAGAGTAGGTTAATGGCAGTTTCATAATCTAATCTGCTGTTGAATTCCGATTTTAGCAACCATCTTTCCTCCCTGAGCTTAGAAGGTCTTTGTGTTTCCATAAACTCCAGCAGATTCAGAGTTCAGAGTTGAAAGCTCAGTGATTTAAATTCACCATGCTGCTAAGTGCTAAGGCTTAAGAGCAGTGAATAACTGCAGTGCGGAGTCTGTGGTACACCAGGACTTCTCCAGCTCCCTGAGCCAGCGACCAAATCCATCCCAGGGATTTGCTTCCCAGCCCCTGTGGGCTGTTGCCCGTGGGGTGCCATACGTTCCTGCCCCTTTTGCAAAGGGTACCTGCACCCCCACCCCTGCACTCGGATAACTCCCCATAGGCAGGACACACCAGCAATTTAGCTCGTTTTAGCTATAATACCTCATTTTCTGAACCTTCAGCGGACAAGGATGTCAAAAGGCAAGCCCCAGAAATGCAGGCCATGTTGCACGGTGCTCCTGGGCATGCCCTTTTCTTGGGGGCCATGGGCTGCACGCACCCAAATTCCTCTCACTGCCCATTGCCTCAGAGAGGACAGCAAGCAGGGAAGGAGATCTGCTGGTGTGGACCTCAGCGGGACCCTCAATCCATAAATCCAACCCAGCAGCACGGCCCAAAGGCTGGTTCTTTTGCGTGCTTTACAGGGATGCTGAGTGCGTTGTGCTCCATAGGAGCAGCTCTGAGGTGCAGAAGCAGCGCATCGCGTTGGGTTTGTCCAGCTGCCTGAAAGGACATGAGCTGACTGCACCTCTCAAATGATGCTTTTAACTCAGCTCGAGTGAAAATGTTGACAGACACAACGTGGATTTTGTACTTTGATACTTATGGGAAAAGACTGGGGAAGGAGGAGGGGGATGTCCGACTGTTTAGAAGGGGAATATTTAAGGAAGATGCAGCAGAAGAAGCAGTCGGCAACTGGTACGCCTAACCTACAAATGTCAGCTTTACAGAGTGAGTCAGTCTAAAAATAACCTCCAATTGTCTCCCAGCTACTCCAGCAGCACAGCGAAAACGCAAGTGGTTGAGAAAAATCACCAGAGGAGGGAAGAAGGATTCTCTATCTGGCTTTTTTTTTTAAAAAGCCTATGCTTTTAGAAATTTCCTATTAAAAAATGAAGTAAATACCAGGCTCTCAGAAGTCTAGATACAAGTTAACCTTCTTTTATTGTGTTCACTCTATTTATTTTGCCTCTATTTATTTTACCTATGAAAGGCAGCACAGGCTGAATTCCAGATATTCCCCGGAAGGCTGTAAATGTAAAACATGGGTATCCCTGCAGAATTGCATGAGAACATACCCCCCCTTCAGACTTTCTAGACTCAATAATTCAAATGAGAGTATTGAATATCTCTCCCTATAATTTGCATGCTTTCTTTTTTAGCAGTCTCCCTCTTCGTTTCCGCCCTATGAACTATTCCTTTCTCTTTTCAGTGATCATTGAAACACAGTCTGTCTATGGCAGCATTAAATTTATCTATGATAATATTTCAGAATCATTTTTAATGCATGATCCAGAAATCTGTAGATGCTTTGTTTTGGGTTTTTTTTCCCCCACTGTGTGAAGCCATTGCTCTACAACAGGTGCCTACTGGCTTCAGATGTAGTAAGAGCCAGAATAATGCCGGCACCGATCCATCCCTGTGCACTACCATTTGGTATAGCAAACCCACCAACCAACCCGAAAGGAAAGACCTGAGACATGTGACACTGTAAACAAACAAGAAAAAATGCTTTTGAAAGACATGAAAACTAAATACCTCTCCAACGATGTACAGGACTGCTTACCTGCAAACGTTCCTGAGGTGGAACATGCTGCTGGAGATTGGAAGAGCTATTTCTCCTATTAATGCCACATGATTCTCTGATTTAAGGTCTCCCTCCCAGCTGGGAATGAAGGTGCCATGAGATCTCTCCAAGTCTGGAATGGGACATTTTCCAGAAGCTGAGGTTTTACACAGTTAAGCCGGAAAAGTACCATTTTTGGACAGAAAACATTCCTCATCTGCTCTGTTATATTCCCCTTTTCTACTCTGTGAGTGCAAAAAAAACACAGCAGGGTTCCTGACATAGACTCCCCATGTCTTGTGGACCCCAATGGTATAGGCACTGCCATAGCAAGAGCAGACCAAAAAGGGTCAAGCTTGCTATTGGTGATGCTGCTGCTCAGGAAAGATCAGCTGCAAGGATGTGGAGGAGCATGTGATGAGGGAGGCAAGGTACCAGGAGGGGACAGTGCTGCACTGAAAATATGCTGTGCCCAGGGCGGGATGATGGCAAGGGCTGGTGTTCCTCTAGGACCAGTCCCTCAGCTGGTGTGGAGTCATGAGTGCTGCTCCGTGATGGGTTTGCGCCAGTGGTGGGACTGGTCCCTCTCCTCCGAACACCATGTGGGCAGGTCAGGTATGGAGGACACAAATGATAGTGTCACATGAGCAACTCTTCCTCATGGGGAAACAGTGTCAGGCATCTTCATACATTTACCCTTACCTGGGCTGTACCAGGCTTTAACACCCCATGGTAGCGGGCTGAATGCATCAGAGCCTGTGAACACTAGGACAATGCAGAACTGGTGGCAGTAAATCGCACATATGGGCACACTGGAAAGCACAAAGCACTATTAAGCTGTTAATTGATTATTTGAATTTTCCCTGGATTCATTGGAATCAGCCCCGGAGATGGACTCACACCGTGGAAATCCAGCTAGACTTGGGCAGACCACGAGGTTTGGGCTTCAGTCGTTCAACGTTTCAGTGTTGCGGGAGCTCCATATGTGGCTCAAACATGCCAGATGGCCTAAAACACACACTGTCCTAAATACTCCAACACCTCTCCTGCCCTGCAAAGCCACCAAACACCAGGCACGTAGTAAACACAGAACTGAACCCCCTCAAATGTGAGCTAGCGATAGCAAAATTGAGCACTCAGTTCAAGAGATCAGTTCTCCAGTTTGCGTGGCAAATTGATTTGTTTTACTCACTGATGCTCACTTCCCCAGTTCATTTAAATAACACCTCTCTGGGAGGGCGGATGGCAGGAAGCTTTGGTGACCGAAAGCCAGAGTTGTTTATATTTACATCATTGGTCTGGATCCAACAGAGACTGATAGTGAAAGAAAATATTAGCCATCTGCCCAATGCTTGACAGCCTTGCTAACAATAAAACCGAGAACGGATTAGATATGGAGGTGGTCTGAATCTCCCTTGCTAGGGTTGGCCTTCCAGCTTGGAGAGGGGCTTCCTTGATGAAGCAGAGCTCTTGGTCCTCTTGCCACCCTTACCACCTGCTGTCAGACCAGCAGGCAACTTTGGCAGTCTCCACCAGAGACTCAGCTTTTATGAATACTGACTTGTTACAAATACTGAAGGAAAAATATTGAAGAGGGGAAAAGATGGCTCTCTACAAGCCATTGCTCTTTCTGGTGATGCATCACACTTTTTATGAACTAACAGATGCCACACAATATCCAGTATTTATGGCAGTGCTTGCAAAGGCGCAGTTGGAGGGTAGACCTTGCCTATTACTACATTATTGCAATGATCTTGCCAAAACAGAGTCCTGTATTTTAATATTTCCTACTTGCTGTTGCATTTTACCACATACTAAAATGCCTCAGTTGTAAAGATAATACTTTACAGCGTTAGACCTGAGGTGTAGGTAGTTCCCATACTCGACCTGGCAGGCACCACCAGCGGATGCACAGGAGGTGGAAGGTGGTTGCCTACAGCTTTGCTTCCCATTTGCCACTGCGGCTATGGCAGAGGGATGTCTGTAGTGACCATGTGGGCCACTTCTCTGCCCAAGAGACTGCCTTTGAAACTGCTGTCAGTAATGAGAGACTAGTGGGGCCACATTTGGCTAGTAAAAGCCTCTCTTCTTGGTTTGACTAAGTAGATAAAATATCTTAAACCTCATTCAGAGGGTGGGTACACCCTCTGGTGCTCTGGAAGCTGTTGGACTTGTAGCATAATCCAGCAGCAGGGATGGGTAAAGAGAAGATGGCATTCCCACGCCCGGATGGACAACGTGGCCCAACCCATACCACCAAGCTTGGCTTCATACCACGCTGCTCACGTGGGAAGCAAGGGGAAGGGCAGTACGCCACGCTATGGCCTGGGGTTTTGGTCCCCTTTGTCCTCTGCCATCCAGGCAGAGAGCCCCAGCCCACCTCTGTGGGTGTTGGGAGGGCACACGTGTGCGCTGGGGTCATGGGCCCAGCCCTTTGCAACCTGCCCAGTAGAGTGGGCAGAAGGAGCTGCAAAACTGGTTGCTCCTGGTGGCAACTGGATCCCCCCACAACGCGGAGCACAGTGGGCAGCACCATGCTTACAAACAAAGCATTTCAACCGCGAGCAGTTGTGGGGTGGCAACGTGTTTGTCTCTGCTCGACTGGGCCAGTGTGTTTCAGTAAACAGTATCCCTTCCTTCTCACACAGCGTTCCGGCGGAAAAGCATTCGCACCATCTTGCCTTTATTGTGTGTCTCAGCCAGAAAGGTCCCTACCACAAATGGTGGACTTCCATCACACTGGCGACACTTTATCATGTAAGGCAGTAATAAATGCATGGAGAAGTACCATGCCTCAGGACAATCTGGGCACTGTGCAAAGGTCATTCTCTTCAGACCCTAATTGCTCAGCAAAAGTGACATTTAAAATGCATATCATTAAAATCATAACAAATTTATTTACCTCCTCCTTTATTGGGATCACTTTTGCACACATTACACATTTGATATATTGCATGCTATGGAGGTCAGAGTGCGTTTGCATCATAAAATAATGTCTCGTGGAATCACGATGATACAGGGTGCCAGGCTCCGATTATTACTGATGCACTGGCCGCTCTTGTAGGAGTTGTCACAAAATCCCAACAGTCGGAGAGGGCCAACGCTCTCTCGAGCTTTGTAGGAAGACCGTATGGCGGCTGCTTTCAGAAGAGCAGGTAATATTGCAAACCTAGTGGGCAAATGAAATGGTGAACTCTTCTGGACAGTGAAAAGAATGTAGTAGCAAGAAGCACATATAAAAACATGCGCATGTGCCTCTCTGACTCAGTTCTGAATCATTTCTTCAGTGCTAGGATTGACATACGTATATACATATGTGTGCATCTCTGTATCTTTCTTTCTGTCTCAGAAGGCAGCATTCAAGCCAATATATTTTAGGAACTGGTTATGCTGCTCTTCTAACATCTCTAATAGGTGTTTTCTCTCTCGCTTGCCATTAGACTTCAAACACTGCATTTTAGCTTCATCAGCCTGAAAACCACATTCGCCATCAGAGCTGTTATCATAGCACCTCTACGTTCCTATTTGCTGTAATATGATTAGTTGAAGGCAGGCAAGCTAAAAGCAAGTTCAAATAAGACAGAATTATTTCAGGTAGTCTCAGTATTCTCTATTTCACTTATGTGCATTCATTTCTTTTGTTCATGGAGTTATTTACTTACCTTTTAATGTACTTTAGGACGCCTGGAGTTGTGCACTGTGTAAGAGAAAAAAGGTGACTATAATCATGACAGCCTGACGTCAAGGCCAGAGGCTGAAGGAGATCTAGCTTCCTTTCTTAAATGAAGATGAAATAAATCTAACTAGTATTTCTCCACGTGTTTAGCTCCCTTCTTCTACACAGAGACTGTGGAGGACCAAGGGCTCATATGCTCTCCCAAAACATGCAGAAAATGTTTATTTCCTGCTTTACAAGGCCTGAACCAAAGCCTACTGGACTCTTTCCAGTCCATTGAATTTTGTTGTTGGTTTGTTGGGGTTTTTTTTAGTTAAAGCTGGGAGAACGTTTTTGGGCAAGTAACAAATTTGTCAAAAAATGTGGTTTTGAAGAAGCAACTGGCAGAACTGAGTCCAACTTGGTAAAAAGATTTAGCTGGACAAGAAATAGAAAACATTTGTAAGAACATAACAGAGACTTTCCATGTTTTTGTTTGGAAACGATCTATTTGTTACATGTGTGACATTATTTAGAGGCTACAAAAAGGGGTCTAGGCTGGTTAGACCCTTTAGTCAAATCTCTTCCTTTGGTTTTTCAGACTGGCCACTGAACCGATGTGTCCTACAGCAATTTCTTACTCTTTTCCATCCCATCTTCTCTGCTCTTATCATTTTTGCTTGCTTCTTGCTGCCTGGCTTCATAATTTCCAATGCCCCTTCCCAGCACAGATTCAGCTGAACAGATTCTGAGTTATTAATCTCCAAATTTGTTGCAAGCAAAAGATGCACCCATTGGCTGGCAGCAACCTCTTATGTTATAGCTTATGCAAAATATAGCCAACACCAGTGGCACGCTGTGCTTTCCCCTATTGATCTCAAAACACACTGCAAAGTAGACTGGAGGTAAAATCTGTAACCTGTGTGAGATTTGCCAGCAGGACTAGGTATTATTTCCTCTTCACTATGGATAGGGAACAGTGAAAAGCCAAAATGGACTAGTCTCCCACCCATAACAGACTCTTCAAAGTGTAACCCTTCAACCCTTCAATGTTGCTGACGGCTAAACCTACAGGATAGTATCCCATGCCTCTGTCCCAGACAGAATTCCCTCTGATCAAAGTAAGTCAAGTCAGCGAGGGTTGCCTTTTTCATCGCTGCCTTGGCCTGTTGCTGATCCCTACAGACGTGTGAAGAATATTCCAGCCTGAGACCAGGATCAGACCCCAAGTTCTTGGTTTTCCTGGACACCTCCTTTCTGAGGTCCCCAGTCCTGCACCCAGATGAGCCTTGCAGGGGGCTGGATGTGTGTGCGGAGGGGGCGGGGGGACATGAGCATCTCTTGCAGGTGAGAGGGCTGGCATGCAGACTAGCATCCTCCTCCCGATCCAGCTGCCACACTCCTAGGAAGACCTCTTGGCGCTGCCAGCTTGCCTCTCCGGTGGTGCAGGGAAGATGGGAGCACAAGAGCGGCTCCCCATGGCGGGGGGTTTGGCTTGTGCCGCAAACCGGGAGCCAGCTCTGGAGCCAGCTGCCCTGCTGGTTTTGATTGACTGCAGCTGGTCATCCGCTCTCAGCTAGGTTGCTTCTGGAAAGCCTGTCCGTTTGAGCCGTCTGCCTCCTTCCCGGTGCTGAGCTTCTTCTCAGCTGCCTCATTTCCTCCCTGCGAGCGTAACAGAGGCAGACTGAAATCTCTCTGCCCGTTGGGCTTCCAAGTGACTTTCCATCTATTTGATCTATCATTAAAACTTAATGCAAGGACTTCCTTTCAGAAAAAAAAAAAAAACAACAAAAAAAACCCAACCACCCAAGGAACAGAGCATTCCTTTCCTTTTATGATGTTGCCTGATTTTTAGCAACTATGCCCAGATATTTGTTTGACAGCTATAAATCAGGAACTCAATCAAATGCCCGTACCAACCACGTACAGGAGTTTCCCTGGGACATTGCTCTCTCTTTCTTTCCTTTTTTTTCTTCTGCACAGCAGGAGCGAATGGCATAATAGTGGATATTGGAAATAAACTCTTGAGCAGTGGAAGGGCCATCATTAGTGCTGACAAAAGCAGCTTTTGAGGCTGAGCCAAGATCAAATAAATGAGAATTGGTAGGAGAAGCTGTCGTGTTTATGAACAGCTTATGAATGCAAGGTTCAAGTTATCACTTTTTTGGAATCATTTAGCTTCTGTGATACTCTGTATAGATGGGTTTACGATGAGGGTTTCCCTTTGGTTTAAGCAGAGATACCTTTGTCCTGAACTGTTAATTATTTCTCCTTGGGTGGAGCAAGAGGCTTGCCCTAATTTACTTCCAAGTTGTTTAACTGTCCTTTCCCTTCCCTCTTTCACAGCTCTCCCCTACCCAGACTTCCCCGCTGAAAGCACCTGATGGGCCAACCTCACCCTAGAAGGACAAGGACACACTTATCATTTGAAAACACAAGCTGAAAGAGCCAGGCTGCTCTTTTCAAAGGGGGATTTGTCATGATATCCCTGCCGCCACAGCCAAAACGTGCACTGACCACAAGGACCCTACTTTCACCTTCATCCATGGAAGAATTTAATTAATCTTTCCGTATTGGTAGGCGAACAACATTTCCTGAAGAGAAAAATAAATGTTAATTTCCAGAGGTAATTAACAGTCACTGAATGAGACTAAAGGGCTTTCATCAAAATTACCAATCAGCTCAAATTTGAAGAGATTCTCTCCTCCTCATTGCTTCTTCATCTCATTCAGCCAGTCCCGCTGAATTAGTGCCTAATAGAGTCTCAGACATATTCATATCCTGTCAAATTCCCATCCTCCCAAGGAACTGTCCCTTTCAAATGGTAATACAGAGGGCGTATGATGTGCACTCATTGCTATTTCGGATTTAACAGCTGGCTGCATTGCACCAAGGGTAGCTGTGGAAACTTAAATAAGGGATGTGCGCGCGCATGTGTGTGTACGTGTGTGCCTGTAAACGCCCACTCTTTTGCTAATGATACCCTTTATCTTAAATAATGCTCTCTTAATAACTCCTCGCAAGCTAATTCTCTTTTTTAGCCCACCACGGCTGCCGAAGGAGAGAGCGGTACAGCTGTACAGCAGCCAAGAGCGTGGTCTCACCCCAGGACCCAGCTGCACAACTCCTTTCCCCAACAAGTTCCCGCTTGGCAGACGATTAGGGCCATCATCAGTACTGGGGCACTGGTGGCCTTTGTCAAGACCTAAGGGTTTAAGAAAGGCTCTCTTCAGGCTGTCCTCACCGTGGCCAACTGCAGGACCAGCTCCAGGGGGTTACTCCTTATTACACGGCTTCAGATGTTCTCAACGCAGCTCAACACATGCCCCTTGGGGTGCCTGCGCGAAGGGATGGATGGTCTCAGGGCTGGTCTCCACAGAGCAGTACGAGGACAGAAAGTAGGAGTCCTTCCAGGTCAGTGTAATATAAAAGGTTCCCTTCTACTGCTTTGCTAAGTATTTTGGGCCTGAGCCAAAGACCCGTGCTGTTCACAGGGACATTTCCACCAACTCCGGCTGGACCTGGCCCCGTAATACAGAAATCATGGATCACAACCAACAAGGAGAATTTCTAGTGAAACTTTTCCGTGTGCTGCACCAGGGCACTTCTGGAGACAGCACTAGATGGGCACAGAGCATGACCTCTATTAACAATATATGCTACATGAAAGCTAATAATTCTGTCTAAAGCATATTCAAAATAGGATGCTTGAAGCAAAACTAATGCATTATTCACCGCTTGTTGGGAATACAAGAACATAGAGATAGACATCTGAGCCTTGGGCCTTTTCTGAGACTGTATACGGACTCAGTGGGCTTATGGCAGTACAGTGACTCTCACTGCCATAGATTTTTTTTTATTACTAATAGTTTTTAAGATCTTTCCCTATGATCAAATAAAAACAAAAACGTATGTGTATTCAACTTTGCTTTCTAGTCATGTACAGTGACAAGAGATGTTTCTAATGCTGCATTCATTTTCTTGGTGTAAAATATGCCCTTCCTTCACCTTTAAATTAAATCAGACAAGTATTTGGTGAAAGTCACAGGGTGCAAAAGTGCAGAAATTGCCAATTTCTCACTAGGTAGCTGAAAACAATTCTGAACAGAGGAACAACATGATCAACTCCAGCACAACATGCAGGCCTTGGTAACTTAATATTTCTCAAAAATAAAGACTGTTAAAGAAGGACAAAAATATGTTACTTTATACACTCACTATATATATAAAAAAATATATATACATATATATAAAAAATCTTTGTAACGCACTTCAACAGCCATTATGAGAGCAGCATTGTAGAAAACCAGGTTGGGATTCACCTAATTGCATGTAGACAGCCTGCAATATAGATACCTGCCTCTGAACTGATCACCCTCTGGTCCTTTTGTGATCAACGGATAAATGTAGACGCTTGGGGGAGTGATTTATCTCTTCCTAAAGTAGATGCCTAAGAAAGGTCAAATGAATTGCATCCTAAAAGTGCCTATTTCTCTCCCCTGACCATAAAGGTTGAAGAGTGACTAGTTGAGATGTAAATTAATACACCGTAGACACGCAAGCCTGTGGGTTGGTGGGGAGGTGGAGGATGCTGAAGTGCACCCCTATAGTGCACCCCTATCTGCCACAGTATAAACCTCTGTAGAATAAAGACAGATAACTCCTCCTCCCCTTCACCAAAGATGGATTTCCAGGTTTTCATCAGATGAGATAGATATTTTTGGTTCAAGATGTTTTGCCATACATCAACTGGTATTGTATGCCCAGACCTGCCCCACAATATCATGTTAGATATGCTACAAAGAAGAATCTCACGCAGTTTTGGATCCCAGCAGTTCCAGCAAGCAAGCCTGATTTATGGCACTGGTGAAGCCTTCTTGGAGCTAGAAGCAGCTTGACTGGATCCCAGTTACTGTTTTACAAGGTATGTCTTGTCAAAATGGTTTTGATGCCAACTTCTGATCCTAGCTGATCTTTAAGTGCGGCTGCAAACTGGCTTCAGTAGCACATCTTTTATGTGGCAAATTCTCTTTAAGATTCCTTGGGGGACTGACATGGGACCCGCTTTTCCCTGCTGGAAAACAGATTGAAATATAAAAAGCAACAGAGTTATACATATTGCTTTTATCCAAAATTCTCACTTGTCATTAGCTTCCCTGTGGCTTATCCTTTTAAAACCCCACATAGTAACGTACCTGGCTTACCTGTGATACCTTTGCTCTTCTCAATAACTGCTTTCAGGATAATCAAATTACGATATGACTTTTAATGAATGCTCACACATTTAATTGAAAAGAGAAACAATTGTGAGAATGGCATTACCTGAAGTCACTGTGCTGGATTTCAATATCCTTGAGTTTGTATTTTTCACGTTTGATTCCAGAAACATTGCCTAAAAAGCCAGTACTTGAAGCTCAGATGACCTCAGAAAAAAAGCAATTTTTAAATGTAAAAGAAAAGCCAAAATATGTTCATATCCATTAACACGTGCTCTTATTATAAAGTAATTAAAAAAATAAAACTAGATTGGACTGACGATCACTGCATCAAAAATCAGTAGGTACTATGGTCACATTACAAGCAACAAAGCTGAGCTGGTGATTTATGATAATGTCACTAAAACCTCTTGATATATTTAGCAAGTGGTAATGGTAAAGGTTATGATTCCTTTGAGGGACGATAGTGATGAAATAAACCACGAGGGTCAAGTGGATTATGACCTCGTGAAAACTCGAATAACGGAGATGGAGCTTTATAAACCTCCTTATAATAGATAATGCCTTAAACAATTTTAAAGCTGCGTAGTACTCAGTTCAGACTTGCCATGGGCTTCCTACTGCCTATATATCATTAGAGGAAAAACCAAAAATGAATTCTGTCACTACGAATCTTGCATCTGCTCAGAATCCCCATTTTGGGTGTGACGAGCACTCTTGCCATGCTCTGAAAGTTCGCGACAGAGAGTGTGTGTACGCCTGCCTGTCAGTTCTCCCCACCCAGCACCTGTAGTGTGGGTGCTTACAGAATCATAGAATCGCTTAGGTTGGAAGGGACATTTCAGATCATCTAGTCCAATCGTCAACCCAAATCTGACAAAAATGATCACTAAACCCTATCTGTAAGCAGTATGTCTATCCGTCTTTTAAATACCTCCAGGGATGGTGTCTCAACCACTTCCCTGGGCAGCCCATTCCAATGCTTAATAACCCTTTCAGTGTAAAAATTTTTCCTGATACCCAGTCTAAACCTCCCCTGGTGCAACTTGAGGCTGTTTCCTCTTGTCCTATCGCCTGTTACTTGGGAGAAGAGACTGACCCCCACCCCGCTACAACCTCCTGTCAGGTAGTTGTACAGAGCAAAAAGGTCTCCCATATATTGAATTTGCGATTCCAGTTTAAAGCTTGCAATGCGTCCTGGATTGTTATACTAATAATCACACCTGGCAGCATTAATTTTGCTACTGCATAGTGTTGTCATGGGATCAAAGTGTTTCTACGATACCAAGTAATAGGGCGAGATGAACAACACTGCCGGCTGGTTTACATACTTCGCAAAAGGAAAGAGTAACAGACCGTTGGTATCTTTATCTGCACATGCGATAAATAAAATTCATGCAAATCCTCTCTATATAGTTACCTGGGCCACCCAACTTTAGAACAAAGAGTTCAGAGGTGCCACATGTCTGAATTCGTGTTGAGATCCAGGTGGAGATGGAGGAACCTAACAGGCAAATGGCGACTATCCTGATCTACCTGAAGATGTTTTCCTGCATGAATACTGTGAAAACCGTAAATGGGATCAGTCCCATAAAAAATTATATCCATGAGTCACTAAGGTCACTCATGCACATAGCTTGGGCTCCTTTGTTTGCATTCTTGCTGTAGTTTGCCTCCTGCCTGTCAGCCCACCTCACCAGAGCAAGCTCTTCTCCCGGCATTGTATCAAGATACAAATTATTGAACAGGCAAATTCAGGAGAAACTGCATGGATGAAGCGGCCATGCTGAGGCACACCTGTACAGCTTTATAAACTAATGCATAGAAACAATTCCTCTGTCAGAAACACAGAGAAGCGTTTGAGGCCGTGTGTTCTCAGCTTCAAAGACATGGAGGAAGAGGGGGAGACAAGAAGACAACATAATGCTTGCCCACTTGTGTAACAACACTGGCCGTGGCCTGGGAGAGCATCAGTCTGGGATGTGAATGGGGCAATCAGCTGCCATTGACAGAGGGATTTGTGATTGATTTTAAATTAAGGTCACTCTCCCCAGGCCACAGCTAGATTTGATTATTTCTGTCACATTTTAGAAGGGTGACAGAAACTTGTTTGCTACCAGCGACTCTCATTCTTCAGTGACTCAATGCATAATGATGGTTTTTCCAGTGGGCTTTGATGCTTCCAACTTCCACAACGTGCTGTGCATTGGTACAGCATTGCCACTCTCCTGCCGAAACGAACAGACATCTTCTTCAAGAGCTGAATTTTGAGTAACAGGTTTAGACCCTTATGAGCTTATGACATCAGCGCCAACATCATCTTCACCGCTCCTTCCCAAGAGCGTAAAATGACAGGCTCATGGCTTCATACCTGTGCATATTCCATTCCACGCGCGATGATGTCACGGTCCACACATGCCTTAATGAATACGTTTGACAACATCTTTTCCAGTTCTCGATGGAAAGGTAATCCAAGCACTCGTGTGACAGCTGACAGTCCTGAAACACTAGCTGTGCCGTTCTTCCAAACTAGAACCTTTTTCCACTCTTAAATAAAACTGTTTAAAGACAGTCACATTAAGTCACCACCTCCTCCTCACATTCCCGACCACTGGTCCCAGCTCCCCACTTGGTTGCCAGCGTTCCCAGCTTGCTCACAAGGCACCTCCGCCTTACTGCCCTGATACCTTCCAGAAAGACACTCATCCCTTTTAGTACCAAATTCTACACAATACAGGCGTTAGGAAAGCTGTGGGCAGCACAGAATTAACCCAGATGTAACGTTAAATCTGAGAGGTGTATTCCCTGCTGGCAGGTAAACGGTGGCTATCAAAGGACACCCAGGGGAGAGTGTCAGCACAGAGCAAGCCCAGCCATGAACCATTTGTGGTGGAGGGACCTTTCTGTACCAGCTGTGATTTGGCCGCCCTCCGTGGACTTTTCTTCTGTAAATCCATCCATTCTCCCCTCAAAATGACATCCACTGCCCGCTGTCAGTTACTCAAATGGGAAGGGGCTCCGCGATTGTGTTTGCATGAAGAATCACCTCTGTGCAGCCAGGCGAAGCCCCCGCCTGCTACTTTCATTTAATGGCCTCCGCTTCTTGCGCTGGAAGTCATGGCCGGCAGTCCCTCCTCACTCTATCCATGCTGCTCGTGAGTTGAGGAACCTCTGTCACATCTCCCCTCGGGTGCCTCTGGCCAGGCTGCATGTACCTAACTGGAAAGCCATTTCGAACCATGGACCATCACTGCCAGCCTCCTCCGAACCTTTTCCAGCTCTACCGTGCCCTTTTTTGAGATGGTGAGACCAGAGGTACAGCAGCAATCAGGATGCAGGTGCACCACGGATTTACACATGGGTGTAAAATCTATTTTCTTCTCCATCACTCTCCTAACAAGTCCTGACATTTGACTCGCTCTTTCAGCCACACTCAGCACGGAGCTGACATTTCCTTGGGCTCTCGACTTGCGGAAAGTGATGGCCAAAATCTTTCCGTCCTGCTGAGCAAAAAAGAAATGACCAACTGCAACTGCACAGTTTGGGGAAAAAAAAACCAACCTTGGAATAACAGTAGTGGATGTTAAATCCCGAGATCCTACGAAATTCACTCTCAGGCAGCTTGACCTAAATTCCTATGGGCAATGAGGAAGCCACATATTTGGAGCGTTTGAAAGAAAAGTAGACAAATGCCCATAAATTATCCTATGGGGGACATTCCTACTCTCTTTCGGAAGATGGATTAGGCAGATGACCTACTAAGTATTTTTTTTTTTTTTATTTCACTAATTCCTACGATGTCATGAGTGTGCATGCCTTACCCTTTCTCAAATCATAATCTGTTTGATCCAGCCCCAGTCAAAGGTTTCGAAACGCCCATTAAACCGCAAGAGGAAATCTCGAGCGGTTTGCTAATATCAACAGAAATCCAGATGGAATTACAATCATCCCCTCTGTACGTTCGAGGGCACATTATGTAATACCAGCCACGGATTTAGTTTTCACGCACCGCACCTTCCATTAAGCTGCTGGCGGCGCCGATTTGAAACACGCACACCCCACCCCCACCCCCCCCGCAAAACTCTTTTTGCCCCCGACAAAACCATTTTAAAAGCCCCCGGAGCCTGCCGTCAAAGGGAAAAAAGGGGAAAAAAGGGGGCAAGGGAGATCAAGGGTGGAAAAGAGAGAGGTGAAAAAATAATGAGAATAAAAAAAATAAATAAAAATCCACGAGGGGGGAAGGGGGGGGGGGGGGGGAAGAAAAAAAAAAAAAGGGGAAATTGGAATTTTCGATTTGAAAGGAGGGGGGGGCAAAGGTCAAAACTTCCATCAAGGAGGGAGGGAGATGCTGCAGCATCTTCCCGGGCTGTGGGCGGCTACCTGGGACCCTCCGTGGGTCCGACCCCACGAATCCCTCGCCGGCGCGTCCTCCCACCCACCCCCCCCGCGCGGTGGGGGGGGGGGGGGGTGGGAGGACGCGCCGGCGAGGGGGCGGAGCCACCACATGGTGGGCGTGGCCTGTTGAGGCTAAGCCACGCCCATCGCCTCTGGCCCCGCCCGGCGCCCCGCCCGGCGCGGGGGGGGGAGCGGGACGCGGTACCGGGCAGGGCGGCGCGTCCCCGGCGGCGGCCGGGGTTGACAGAGGCAGGCGGCGGCGGCGGCGGCTGTTGCTGCTGCTGCTGCTCCTGCTGCTGCTGCTGCTGCGGCCCGCCCCCCCCCCCCCCCGCCCCGTTATCCCCCTCCCTTCTTCTCCATGGAGCCCGGCTAGGGGCCACCGCACCCTCCGGCGGAGGTAGGTGCCGCGCCGGGCGGTGACAGGTTGGCCGGGGCGGTGGCGTTTTGCGGGATTTCTTCTCCACCGCCACCCCCCCCCCTACTCCCCCCCACCACCCTCCTCTTCCTCCTTTTTTCCCCGCCACTCGCCTTCCCACCCGCGACCGGGCTCTGCGGTAGCGTGGGGAGGGCGGCGGCGGTTCCGCCGTCCCCGCTTGGGCCCGTGACTATTGTTTCTGGTGGCGCCGAGCGGGCGCAGCGAGACCCCGGCGGCGGCGGCGGCGGCGGCGGCTTTTGTGCGGGGTTGTCCCGGCGGTGGGGCTGCGGCGGCGGAGGACCGAGGCGGGGAGAGGGGAGAGACGCGCCGCACACACACACACACCCCCCCACCCTCCGCCCTTCTCCCCTTTCCTCCTCCTCTTCCTCCTCCTGCCTGCGCAACTTCTCCAAAATCACGCCCGTGGGTGCGTGCCGCGGCAAGGCATCGCCTGCCTCCCCCCCTCCCCTTTCACCCCTTCTCCACCCCGCGCCGTGGGTGCTGCCCCACGGGAAAACCAAAACACGGCCGGGTCACGGCCCCCGGGTGCGCGGCTGTGGAAGAAGGAGGTTAAAAACGTAGGCTGGGTTTCAAGATGGGCGGTCAATGGGACGATTTGGGGGTCCCTCTCGTAGCGAGGAGGAGGAGGAGGGAGGAAGATTTACCCTTCCCAAGTTGGGGCAGAAATTCCTCCCGCGGCCGAGGCTGCCAGGAGGGGTGAGCTGTCACCTGCTGTCACCTGCCACCCCCTTATCCCGCTCCACCACCGCCCCCCCCCCAGCCCTCCGTGGCTTTTTCTGGATGGGGCTGTGGCGGGGCGCGGGTTCCCCCAGCTGCGCCCCGGTCGCGAGTGGCGGTGGGCGCCCGGGCGAAGTGTCGGGCTCCAGAAGTTCTGCATCCCTCGGGGGAGGGGGATGCGGCGGGGGGATGCGCCGGAGCCCGCTGCCGGAGTTGCCGGGCACTCGTTCGCCTTGTCTCAGGGTTTTGGGGTTTTTTTCCTTTTTTCCTTTTTTTTTTTTTTTTTTTAAAGAATGGGTTTGGCTTTGGTTTAGTCGCTGTTGTTGATGTTAGTTTTCTCGCGTGCCGTTCTCCCTCAGAACAGTGCTTAAAATGCAGAATCCAAAACATGTATATTTTCTAAGGGGGATGTGTTGTTGAAGAGGAAAGAGTATCTGGTCGCCCCCGTGAATTCTTCAGGTATTTTCCGTTTGAACTCGAGGAGGAAATATTCTAATTTTTTTGAAGTAACCTTTCATGTCTTTTATCACTAAGCAAACTGGCTTCGCGTTTAAAGTAAAGATTTCCTCACAAATATGCTACTGATCGGGGCGTTTCAGGTATAAGGCTAGTATGGGACAGAAAATCAGCACGCTTCCATTTATTTTTTTAGTATGTAAACTTGGAAAAGCCTTTCCTTCCTCCTGGTGACTCTGTGAGTGGCCCTGGTTAATCAGATGTAACTACAGTAACTAGCCCAGGAGGCTGCTGGTAGCCTGCACGTTTCCCTGCGCAGCTTTGCTAGAGCAGCCTGTTCAATTAATGCACCCTCACTATTTTGTCCGTGGCATCCCTGATGAATTTCAGACCATTTCTGTGAGAAGCTCCAGTGGGACCCTCATGGAGACGTTGAAATCCCTTTCACCTTGAGAGATGATTGAAGCCAAATTTGAGGAAGGGACAACTGCTCAAATTAACCGGAGAGTGATGCTGAGTTTCCGAGTATACATTAAATTCTGGAGGCGCTCCAGCAGCCAGAGCTATCCAGGTCAGACCGGGAATCACCCCACTGATGGGTTTTGCAGGGTCCTGATTGTTTCCTAGCAAAAAAAAAAAAAAATAAAAAAATAAAAAAAAATCAAGTGATAAGGTTTTGCAAGGCACGTGGGCTGGGTTGCAAGCGCGGGCTGGAAGACGGGGCCAGTCGTGACGCGTGCCATGAGCAGGTCGCCCTGAACACACCCCAACTTCGGGAAGCTGGCGTTGGCTGCACGCAGCCTGCAGCGGTGCAAACTACAGGGAAAAATGCCTTTGCATGTAACAAAGGCGGCTGGCTCATCTCTCTGCGTGAGGAACTAATTTTTTTTTTAAATTTTTTTTTTGTTTGTTTGGTTGTTTTTGTTTTTTTTTTTTTTTTAGAAAATCTGTCTCCCATTTCTGCCTCTGCCACAAATTGCCGGTGTAGCTTTGGGCAAATCGTTTCCCTGCCTCTGTTCTCCTCCTCTTCTTTGCCCGTGACCCAGCGCAGCGAGGGCTTGCCTGTACCGAGCTGTCAGTGCAGACCCTCGCTCAAACCCTTCACCTTCCCCAACCGCCCTGCGCACAGCACTCTGAACCCCGTGCTAGGTGGTGCCTCGATGCTCCGAGGGGGATACAGTCGGACGTTCAAATGCTGCTTGCTGGAGCCAGTAATACAGACGTAGCAGCCTCGCGACGATTCATCCATCTCTAATCCTTATCCCTTTTCTAATCCAATCGTTCTCCGCTGCTCATCAAATCGCCCGGCATCGCCCGAGTGGTGCTTGGCTGCGTGGTGGCCCTCTTGTCGGCCAGCCCACGTCAAGGCAGGGAAGCGGTGGCAGCGAAGATGGGCTGAGTGTCACCAGCTCTTCAGGACAGAGACCGTCTGTCACTTGAGGTTTGTAAAAATCCCTGGCACGAGAGAGAGAGAGGCCCGCTGTGATTTAGAAATACAAATCGTAGCCAGAGGGTAAATTGCAACACCATTACAGAAAAATGGCCAGAAAATGGCACCTCGGGCGTTCCTGCGCAGCCAGCTGTGTGCACGTCGGGAGGGAACGGAGGTGGAAGGGTGCAGCTCCCCCGGCGTAACAACGGCGTTCTTATTTTAGCATGGAAGACAGCCAAAGATAAGGAGTGGTTGTCATCCGGCTGGTTGGAGGATTAAAAAAAAAAAAAAAAAAAAAAAGAAGAAGAAGAGCTGTGTGGAAATAGAAATATTTTGATGTAGGGACTAAAGAGGGAAAAAAAAAGTAGATAACCTTGCAAGTGATGGACTAGCCACATAAAGCTGGCGGTACAAGATTTCTCCCATAAAATCCAGAATGATCCTAATTAAGCCCAGACCCTGTTAAATGACACATGGCTTTATTTATTTCAGATGTTTCTAGGTCCTAGAGATGGGGCCAAATGTGAAGAGTTTGATGTGGCAGATAGTTTAACCCCAATTACTTCTACATAAATCACGTGATTGTTACGGGAGCTGAGTACATCTGATGGGTGCCCCAGAGCTACTGATAAAAATATATATATATATATATATATATTTATAAAAAAAAAAAAATCCCCTGAAAAGTCTCTGGCAGTGCAGGCGAGTGTTTGTGGGAGAGGGGTGTCCATCCTCTCCGCAGGCAGGAGGACAGGGATGCAGGAGCTGTTGCGGCACAGCGTGCCCGCCGGTCTGTATGCACAGGCAGCTGAAATGGTGGCTTTGTGGAGCAGGCAGCCGGAGAAAGGGAAGCAAAATGGGAGCTGACAAATATTCTCGTTGTGAAACTGGGACGGATGAATGATTTATGGGGGTACTTGCTTTTTTTTTTTATTATTATTATTTTATTTTGAGCGGAAGGAGTCGGTTGGCAATCTGTGGTGCTATAGCCACGAATGGCTTTGTTTTGAGCTCAGGCTGCGCTGGGTCATGCCTCCAGAATCGGCATCTACAGAATAGCAATGCAGTAAAACCCTTCTCAGCATCGCTTGGGTTTCATGGACTGTCTTCAGGAAGAAAAAGTTTTCCTTATTTTTTGTTCAAAGCCCTAGGCCTAAATTCTCCCAGCGGACCCTAGATTTCAAAAAGGTGGTGGCTGTAGGGGAGGTCCTAGGCTGTGGCGGATCGTTATTAACCTGTCTCGGTTCTCCTTGGGAATTTCCAATCCTGCCTTTACAATCTTGCCCATCCTTCCCAGGGCACCGAGCAGCTCCGTAAATAAGCCACTCTGTGGAGGAGCTGCTCTGCTGGGTGGTTTAATGTTGCTTGTTAGTTCTGGGTTTCCTTTTTTTTTTTTTTCCCCCCACCCCCAAACAGGTCTATCCACGCTATTCTTTAACGTGCAGAGCAGCGCTGTAACGTGGATGGGTGAGTTTACAGGGTGGCACCTGTGGGATTTCGCCAGTCCCGTGGGTGGCAGGGCGTCCTGGGGGACCCCTGTGGCAGCTGCCCCTCCGTATTCAAGTGCTGGCTTTGGGTACGAGTGACTGGACCCCTCTGAGCTGGACCTGTTTCCAGTACCCTTTTATTTTTGCAAGTTAATAGGGTATGTAGTTGTTCGGGAATGCTTCTTCGTGGCATCAGACGTGGGGCTAAATGTTCTCAAGAATTAACCAAAGAGCCTGGGACAGTTCTCCTGTCCCCTTCACCCCCTCAGAAAAAAAGTGTCCTTCAGCTCAATGGCTTCGAGGTCCCTGTATTGCTTGTACTACCATTAAAGTGGCTCGAGAGCAGCCGCTGTAGCAGAAGGAAGGCGACTGATGATGAAGGCTTGAAGAGCAAGCTGGGCTTGGGTTTGGGTTCCCCTTCTGCCTCCCCCATGACAGGCGCAAAGATCTCAGAACAAGCCCCAGGACTGATCACGTCCATAAATGTCTTATTATCTTCTTAACTTTGAGCCAGTGATTGGGTGTGAGCTCTGGTGGGCAAGAGAGGCAAAGGAAATTCACCGTGACACCTCGCTGAGCTTCAGTGGGGATGCTGAGGGCAAATGCCCCTGTGAGCATCCTAGCCTCTAGCTCCAAATCGAGTTGGTCAGGCTACTTTAGAAAAGCAATCTCTCCTCCAGCATCTGCATGTGCTTCAGCCTTTTAATTATTTCCCTGCTTATGTTGTGGCATGACAACAAAGAGGTGGGAGAAGTGCAGTGGCCATCAGGAGGGCCAAGAGGACAACAGCTTCGGCAGACAGCATGCTCCTCATGGCAAAGCCAGGTTATTTGGAGGAGTGCAGGTCTTGCATTACAGCAAAAAATAATTCGTTAATGGCCAGAGAATAATCACTTTAGTCCAAAAAGCCTCTCCAGCTGCATTGCACCAACTGTTCTTTTTCAGCCTCTGAATCCTTAATGACAGTAGCAGCTAATTTCTCTTTCTGTGTTTTTCTAGCTGCAATGTCCTATTTTCTCTGGGTTTATTGAGAAAATAATAGAAGTCATTACAGAGCTACTTGTCACCTTTCAGACAAGAAAACTTCTCCCTGGTTGAAGGGCCAAGTTAGTTACTTGGTGACTGACTCAGACAATAGCAACTTTTTGTAGCTCACCCGTCATTCATCTGTGCTTAGTGAATCAACTAATTAGCTGGAGGAGTGTTACTTAACTAATAGTCCATGAATATCAGAAGATGGTGAGTAACACAGTCACAAGCAGTATGACAGTGGCACATGTGCGTTCTGTTGCATGCAAATACAGTGTCAGGAATGGCAAAGCAAGACATGTATTCATTGTGTTTATTTTTTCAAAAATTTGGTTGTCTTTGGAAGTTTAAGTGACAGTACTGCACAAAATGGTCCTTGGCTTAAAAAAATAATTGGGTGGTCCTTTGGTTAAAGAAAAGATGTTGAAGAGCATTGAAGCAGATGATGCAGAAGGGCACTGAGAACGGAAGACGTGGAAAACGAAGTGAAACGTGAATTATTTTTGTGTGTGTACGATATGCATCTTTCTGGTTGCTGGTGATGGATCGTTTGCCGTAGAGCTGGATGCACACAAGGCCACTGCAAAGCAAACAGGAAGGGCAGTGCTTTGGTTTTTAATCAGGATTTTCCTAACCGAGCAGTCAGTCGGAATAATAGCCGCCCTCGTCTCCGGCCTTGGTGACGGGGCTGGGGATCAGGAGGCAGCTCTCGGCCAGAGGCCTCTCCACCCCGCAGAAAGGTGGAGGAAGAGGACTGCTGCCCTGTGCCGAGTCAGGCCTCTCCTGGCTGTTGCTCTCCAGGCTGTGGGATGCCTGGCCCTGGGGGAGAGTTTTCCCCAAGCCCCACGGCAAAGCAGTTGGATCAGAGGACTCCACCCAGAAGATCAATGGAAGCATGGAGCTGCAGCCCTGGAGGTCTCCTGATGTGACAGCAAAGAGTCCCTTTGGCACAGTCTGCTCTCTACTGGAGAGAGCACGTAGTGTGTAGATATAAATAAATGTACACATAGGCAGATGCGCACAAGCGTATCCTAGAAGAAGGAACACACGGAAGAGCCTTGCTGTTGTAGCCGTGGCATGCTGTTAGTTTATCTCTGGTCTCTAGGGCATGGATGGAGTAACCTCTTGCTGTTCCGCTACAGGAGGACCTGTGTATGGTTAGGGTGGATTCACAGGGCTTCCGTGGTGAGAGAAACTGGGCTCTGCGTTACAGCTCTTCTGTGTTGTGCATGCAGGGTACATGCGAGAGCGGTGCTCTCTCATGGGGCTGGTGGTGCCAGGCTCGGTATCTGGCGTCATCCCCCACCGTTGTATCTAAGCAGGTGTTCAGTTTGCGGAAGACTGCTTGGCCATGCTCCAGTTGTGCTAGAACTGAAGTAGCGCTGGTAGGTGGAAGAAAGCAGTTGCGTATTTCCTGACTCATTGAAGGAATGTGTCTGCCTTTGGTTTGGGTCCTTTTTTAGGTTCTTGGGTGATTTTGTTTGTTTGCTTGTTTTGTTTGGGTACTCAGGTAGCAGCCATAGGTCCTCCCCATACATGTTTAGCCATGACACCCTCACTTGTCTTTTAGGACACATTCTGGCTGTCACCATAGCTTTCTCTTGTCTAAAGGGGGTTATTAAATTGATGGGGCTGGCTCTGGATGCCATCAGATGCTACAGAGAAGAAGGTGAAAGCAGCATATGGCTGTGTGCCGTGGATCCCCATGTTCACAGTGTGTAAGCACAGAGCCGTGCAATGACGGTCCCGGAGGGACCTAGTCCAGCCTCCCACCTGAAACAGCTAAGTCAAAAGAAGAGATGGATGCTATTGGTCACGAACAGGCTCCAGACATCTTAGGTTTGCTTTGGTTACTGGAGAGGCTGGTCAACACTCTCGCTTCTTACTTACTTTCTAGTGGAATTGAAGAGCTCTTCACTTTGAAGCATAAAGGCCCAAATATTTTGGGACCTGGTGCTTTGGAAATCGCTTTTCGAGAAAAGGTGCCACTGCATTTCCAAGGAGCTGAGGCTCTCAAGCTAGCAGCCTTTTATTTTTAAAAAGGAAGGAGGTGTTTTTATTAAGAGTTTCCTGTTTTGAACCCTTTGGCTAAAGGGTATGAAGTGGTCAGAGGTTGGAGAGTTATCATTTAGGTCAGCGTTTAGGTTTTCATATTTGCATACATAGCACACATATATATGAATTATTTTCATATTTATATTGTGTATTTTGATTAGTGCAATTATTTCCAGTTTTATTTAAGTCTGCTACTTTAAGGAAGACTAAATAAGGTTTCCTGTCAGGAATGGTTTAGATACAGCTGGTCCTGCCTGGGGCAGAGGGATGGGTTAGGAGACTTCTCAAGGTCTGTTTCAGGACCTTTTCTGTGGTTCTAGGCAGGTACCCAACAAAAAAAATCATAGTAGGTTGTGCTGGTAATGCTGATAGGGATTTGCTATAGCATTTAACGTGGATATTTGTTTGAAAAGGAAATAATAACTAATTGTAGCATAGTTACTGCTGCTGCATTGGACAAACGTTTCTTAAAATTAAAGAGGAAAACAACTGATGCTACATTTTTAGACTAGCGTCGTGATATGGCTGTGATTAATTTTTCCAGGAGCTTTGTGTTTTTTATATCTGCTTAAGTGTATTAACATTTTAAAAGGTCAAAGGTAAGCTTTAAAATGGATGCCAAATTAAGATGGATGGGAGGAAAATGACATTTACTTCTTGTTACTGCACGTTGTTTGAATTTGACCAAAGGCAAAAACAAAACAAAGAACAACCCTCCCCCCCATACACACACACACACACACACACACAGACATAGACAGACAGACAGACACGTTCCCACCACCTGCCTTCCCTGTATACCTGGTCTGGGAAAACCTTATTCATCTAGGCAAATCATCATCCTAACAAAATCAGTAGTCCAATGTCTTCATTTCCAGACAGCTTAAGTATCCCTTTGCAAAGTATCTCATTTAACTAGAGTGAGTGGACTCCGTAAATAAAAGTAGCTAAAATATTTATATTAGGAAAATACGGCTAATGGGAACCATAACCACGTTATCATTTCCTGCCCTTGCTGGGTTTGAGATGATGATTTCATCAGGGAATGGAGTGTGCCCTCATCCCTATTCATATGGTTCCTGGCACACCGAGTCCTTCTGAGAACACAAAATAAAATACAGTGGGAACGATGCCTTTGCTTCCAGTGGGAGCGGTGGCCAGTCCCAGCTGAAAGCAAGGCTTTAGAGGAGCCATTTAGTACACAACAACTTTGGGCTTTGGAGAAAGCAGTGTAGCTCGAGGGAAGGACCGAGTGTGATTCATGTCCATCATTTCCACTCTTACCCTGAAATGATGATGAGGAGCTAGGCTGGCAATGCGCCCCGTGCCGCTGCTCTCTCCTTCGAAGGACCCAGAGCCCGTTTGGGGGATGCTGTTTCACAAGACAGATTTGCTCCTCTTGCTTCATGACAGCTAATAATCCAAAGTTGGGGGTTTTTTTAGAAAAAAAGAAAAGGAAAACCCTCCAAAATTTCTTCAAGTCCTTCTTCCTGCTGGTAGCTGTGGTCCATCAGTGAGGATTCGGGCTGTCTCCTGCATCAGCCTCTGGCTACCTTGGCCCCCTGATGTACCATGAAGCACGTTCTGACCTCACGAGGACCTGGGAAGAGCCACACCTTGACAGGGACTGTTCTGGCTTTATGTCTTTGGTTTTTTTAACAGACAATTGTAAATTGTTATGGTTGTGGAAGAATCAAGGCGGTCACTTCATCCAGACCTGGGTGCTCGGGGTGGGTGTACCCGGTTTGCCAGGTCTGTGGGCAGTTTCAGTTTCTTCCGTGAGGGGTGGGTGCACCTCCTTCCCACCTGAAGTCCGGCTAAAGTGTTCCCTGAAGCACTGAGAAGGGAAGACCTTGCAGTGCAGACACCTGAACCCTCTCTCTTGAGGAACGTGCATCTTGCGGTGCCCGGGGTACCGGGGTCACCTTTCCCCTGAGGCTTCCCCAGCCCTTTTCTTCTGCAGCCTAAGCGCTGTGGATTTAGTCCTTTTGTTCTTGTCGGCTTTTTAACTTTTTTCACTGACTTCCCTGAGATCAGAACTGTCTCTTCCCCAAACCAGGCGCCAGATACCAACCTCATTAGCTGCCAGTTCAAAGTGGTGTGGGTGTAAGGGGGGTGCAGCTTCGGCCCGGTATCAGTGAGGTTACTTAGATGTTGCCGTAGCCATGCCTACCTGGCATGCTTTGGCAGGCAGCGTGGCAGCCCCATGACCCAGGGAAGAGCAGGAAGGTGGTGAGTGAGACACTGGAACAGGTTGCCCAGGGAAGTTGTGGGTGCCCCATCCCTGGAAGTGTTCAAGGCCAGGCTGGATGGGGCTTTGAGCAGCCTGGTCTAGTGGGAGGTGTCCCTGCCCATGGCAGGGGGGTTGGAACTAGATGATCTTTAAGGTTCCTTCCAACTCTTAACCATTGTCTGACTGATTCTATGAAAAAAATCCCTCTTGGGCTGCCCAAGCTGGGGGTGCCTGGAGTGGAGCACTGCGGTGGGGAAGCTGAGGGCTGGTGGGGAAAAGCTGCGGTGCCCCTGCCCGAAGACCCGAGATGTGCCTGAGTTTCGGGCAAGGGCTGATCAAATCCTTTCCTCCTTCCCCCTGCAAGCAGTAAGCTCTCCGAAACATCCCTTTCTGGGTGCTGAACATGCTCATCTGACAAAAAGAGAAGGGAAAAATGTCAAATGCTCAAATGCTTTGTTCCAATGAGAAAATGTATTTTTCATTTCAAACTGAATGGATTCGTTCAAGGCTGCGCTGCTTTCTGAGTGGAACAAACAAAACAGTTTTATTTTTTTTTCCTGTATTACCAAAAAAAAAAAAATAGTTCTTAAATTGCTCAACCCAAACATTTCTTTTTTTTTTCTTCTTTTTTTTTTTTTCTTTTTTTTCCCAGCCTGGCCACCATAGCAAACAATTCCATTATTTGCATAGCTCTAATTGCAGTGATTAAACAAACACAGCAAACGCCGACCCTTCACAGAGCCTCCTCCCAACCCCACAGCCAACTTGGTCTGTATTTTGTCAGCAGAGAGGGAGATCGGGTCGGCTTTGTGCTAGACTGAAAAGAAATTATCGACTTTTTTTTTTTTTTTTTTCCTTCCAAACTCATACACTGTCAGTTTAAAGCAAGAATAATTTTACCCTTTCTCTTGCTAGCAGGCTGAGGGATAGCACCATAATGTGAACCTGATACAGTTTAAAAAGCATTTGGATTTTGAATGTCTTGTTCATGTGTTACTTTTAAGTTGCAGCCTCTGTTGCTGTTATTAGAATAACGTGTAGGGTTGATACTCTGTTAGTGATACCCATATTAACCTAGAGGAATGAGAAACAAACATCCGCGTCTTTATTTTTCTGTTGTGAAGATGGCAGGTACCCAAAGACAGGGTTAAGGAAATTTCTGTCTGGCTGCAGTTCCGTCGAATAGGAGCAAACAATTTTTTGGACATTTTTTAATGACATTTATTTATAGCAGGTAGCGCACAGGCGGCTGCTATTTCTCAGCATGCTGGAAGAATGTTCTCCAGATGGTGCTTACTGTTTATGCTGTTATTCACTTCGCTTGAACACAGCAGCACTCTACACAAAACATGGAAAACTGGAAAATAAAAACAATTATGTTTTTACAGGGTGCCGTGTGATTTGGCGAAATGTCTGAGTTGACTGATAAGCGATGCTTGGGGGCAGCGTGGGGGATGGCAGAAACCCTGTGCCCAAGTCCCCACATGGGTGACAGGCATCGCCCCGGCTTGAGAGGGGCTGGCCCTTCCCTCCCCAAAAGGTGGGTCTGAGCAGGACTCCTCATCCTACCCTCCTGTCTGCGCCTCTTCTGCCTCCTCTTTCCCCCGCTGGGAAATGAGTGGACGTAGGAAATGGGTTATAATGGCAATATTTTTGTTGGCTTTGCTGTGGCTGAGCAGCCCCAAGGTGGGAGAGATGCGTTTCATAAGCGTCGCCTGTGCCATCAGCGTTCCTTCGGCTTCTAATCTCAGTGAAAAATAAAGTATTAAGGCTCTGGGCTGGTCCAGCTGAAAGCGATAGCAAAAATCAAGACTGGTGTCCGAAAGGACCAGCGTGGTCCGTGATTTCTGATCATTACAGTGGTGAAAATATATATCCACATGGGGGGCATGCTCTTGAAGGCTTTTGTTAGGCAGCTTCTGCAGGACTATTCACACAAAGTATTTTCAGACTGGACACTTTAATAAAGGACTCTGGAATCTAAACAATTTTTTTCATTAAAATTCCGTGGAAAAATTTTGAAAATCGTTTACTTCTTTCAACTTCATTTAAATAAAAAAAAAAGAAAACAAAAAAAGGCAATCATCAAAATGGTTAACAACAAGCAGGAATAAAAAAGTCTTTTTTTAAATTTTTTAATTTTCTTTTTATATACAAAATATATATGTATAAAAAATAAATATTTCTGGCTTCTTTTAAAAAAAAAGAACAAGAAAACAACAAACCCACAGCACTTGAAGATAATTTTTCAAGTAGCAAAAACCATATCAAGTTTAAACTTTCAAACAGGACACGAGTATTATTTCTCTGTAAACACAAGCCTTCAGATTCCTTGGAAATCTAGTTTAAAGCCAGCAATACTTTTAGTGAAATTCAATTTCAAGAAATTAATGTATAAACAGTTGTTCAGCCGGTTTTGGGGATTGCTCCACTAAATGGGCAGCGCTGCACAACGCTTCGATTTCTCTCCCTTACCCGTTACCCAAGAGACAGCCCCTTTTCCAAGCAGAATTCTTGCTACATCAGCTCCATGCTGTTTATCTTTCGTTGCTCCCTTGGCAGTTATTATTTCTTAATGTGTTAATTGTAGTTCCTGGACCCTCGCGTGTGAGCATGTGTAATGTTCACGGTAATGATGCCGACACGTTCTCTGGTTCCTGGAATCGCAGAGAGAAAACCTTACATGCGTTCTGGGCACAGGGCATCCAGTAAGAGAAACCAATTACAAGAATTCAAATAGCATAAAAAGAATAAAGTAGGTAATTGGGGAGAGTAGGAATTGGGTTGGAGTGGGGTTTTTTTTTTTTTTTGCTTTTTCAGTTATGATTCCTTCTACAGCTCTTGCTTTGTGTGATATATATATTTTTTAATTAAAACTTGAATTATGTCACTTGCTTTCCACCTTTCAGCAGTATTTCACAGTAAATTCATTCCTAATAGCAAGTAGTCAGGGGTAAGGAATGGCTTTGCTGAGCGATGGGGACTGTTAATTATTAAAAAGAAACCTATGGATTTAAAACAAATTAGACCTCATTAAGCCTAGGTCTGCTTCCACACAGACCGGCTGACATGAAAAAGCCCATCTACGATTAGGGAAAATCTCACTTTTTAGCTGACACATCCCTACCGGAGATGTGCCCGGGCTGTCACAGAGCTGCATCCGCTCATTTGGTTTGTGTTGGAGATCCCCAGTCTCTGATCTCAGCTCAAAACCTCTGGCTTTCTTGCATCTTTCCCATTTTTCTCCCATCACTACTGTCACCCTCGGCCACCCCCGGTGATGCCACCCAAGCCCTCGTGCAGATGGGAGTCCCACCTCGCTCCTGGAGGTGGCTGCTGGCCATCAGCAGCTGAAGTCCACCTGGCTGGCTGGCTGCGTAGCCCAGCTCCTGGGTGACCTCGGTGCTAAGCCCAGGTAAAAAGATTGGCTGCTCCAGGTTTAGTGAAAGGGGAAACACAGGAAAACTCCTTTTCTCTTCCTTTCTTTTGGAGGGGAGGGAGACCTTTGATTTCTGCCGTAGGGCTCTTGCCATGGCCAGGCTGATAATCTCAGTAGAACAGATCTACTTACTCTCATTTACAGAGAATCCTCATTTTTTTGTTTGTTGGGTTTTATTTTGTTATCCAAACGTGGCTGTGACTCTTAAATACTTAGAGGTTTTCTGTGGGACTTTACAGAAAATCCAAAGGGCTGAAGTGATTGTTGGAGACCACATGCTCAATCCTGTGTAGCTGCGGCATGTTTTAACCTGCTTTTCTGAATTTTTTTGGAGGCAATGGGTGAGTGCGTCCACAGCAGAATCCAAATACGGAGAGTGAAAGTTGGCCTGTAACGAGCATCTTAATTGTACGTTCGCAGGCATGCCACGTATGGGCTTTGCTGTCTTGCTGAGACATCCCCCTGATCTTCTCTGGCGTTACAGGCAGCGACACACTCGTATCGGGAGAAGAAACGCCCGTTCTGCTGGCTAGAAATCAGCAATAACATTTTGACATCTGTGCAACAGTTTAAAATGAATTATTCAGCTCACAGATCGTGCTATTTGAGCAGCCAGCACATCTCTGCCCATTTACTACTGTCAGTCCGTGGTGGAGATACCATTGATGCCAGTGGGAACTGAGCACATGGACTGGGGGTAGGTTTTGGCCCATAGCCTGGAACAGCATTTGACAGCACCCCTGCAGAACATGATAGGAATAATCTGCTTTGCCACCAGCAGAAGACCAAAAGACAATGCCAGTCTGTTTCTTCTCCTAGCGTGTTTTAAACACGGGCGGAAAAAAGACCCAAAGAATTAAAGAAACCATTAGTCCTTTGACTGTTTAAGTTGTGCTTTAAGGAGTGAAACTTCCATGTAATTGTGATGAAATCGATGTATGGCATACGACTCTCCAGAAGCCCTGAGCATCTATTGCCTACTGGGAGCAGACCCAGAGTGCAAACTGGCAGCAGGTCCAGGCCAGTCTCCAGCTTCTGCCAAGTCAGAGGGTTAAAGTGAAGCAGTCGCTAATTCCTATCAGCAAAGGAAATTCATGAGATTCATTAAGCAAGCAGCATCTGATTTGGAAAAACAAGCCAAACTGCTGCAAGAACACGCTTTGGGGAAGTGGGAGGACACACGGATCAGCCAAACACCAGCAAAACCAGGTCTGCTCAAGACAGGCGTTCAGGGGAAAAGGTAGACATTTATCTTCTATTTAGCTTCCTAATTCAGCAAGGTCACCTGAATTAAAGCAGTGCATGGGCGGTGAGAGTCAAACACCTGTTATTTCACAGGATGCCTGTTCCCTGTAGCTGCATTTTCAATATAAAATGCAGAACGCAGTATGAAAAGGTTCTGTGCTACGGGTTATTGTCCTTTCCTCGCCTTCCTGTAAGGACTGTGTTACAGCTGTCCACTGACGCTTCTCTAGCGGTCAAAAAATTCGGGAGCACTCAGATAACATCGCAGTGTGCAGCAGCATCGTCTGCCCATCATTCTCCATGTTTTTCAGGTGGCTAACTAAAAATCCAACCTGCCCCAATTTCTACCTGCTCTTCCCTTTATATGTAACAAATAACACCCTGCAGTGGAAGTAGCCCAGTGCTGTACTTGCGAAGGCAAGATAGTAATTCAGGGAACTATAAAACAAATGGCTAGTATGCATTAAACTTCTCGGGCAGGAAAGCCTACCTGTTAAGAAAAGACACTTAAGCACACAATGAAAGTTAAGCAAATCCTTATGTCCCACAGAATTCGGCAGAATTTAAGCGTATAGTTAAATCTTACGTGCCATAAGGGCATATGCTCTGATCCTAACACTACAGCTGTAAGATTTTTGAACCCCTGTGCGTGTGTGTGTGTGTATAGCTTCATTTTCAGAGTCCCCAAGAGCTTTGCAATTAGCAGAAGGACGTGAAATCGTGATATGCAGCTCTGGATACTCAGGTGTGATGCTCCAGCAGGAGGTGGGACCTGGCTTCCTCAGCCGGTCCTTGGCCGGAGCGGTTCTGCAGCTGATGCTGCTGCAGCTGGGGGATTGCATCCACAGTGCAGTCAGCAACCCCCCCGGCGTGGGTACGCCTGTGTGGCTTTTTTTTCTAGTAGCTAAAAGTCTGTTCTAGTTTTTGTAGGGCTGCCATCACCAAGGTGTCTGAACCTTCCTACCATCTTTGATCCGCTCACCATCACTGCGCTCCCCTGGGGCGGGAGGGTATTATCCCCCTTGGGCAGGGAGCAAGAAGAGGCAGAGAGAGATGCCGAGCCCGATTTGCAAAGTGTTTTTCATGTCTGCGTATTTAGAGACATCTCAGGGAGGAGGGGGGTGTTCAAAACCTCCTGTCTACGTAGTTTGGAGCCCGTCTGCTGTTACAAACCTGGCTCGGAGTGTCTCGCTGCGCCTTACGGCAAAGCTGGAATATATCTTGCTGGTGTAGGTGTGGGGCAGCAAGGGGAGGGGAGTGTGTGCAGAAGACCAAAAAAAAAATGGGATGAGGGTAAATAGCTGAAGTAATATATGTGTGAGGGCGAAGAAGGCTACCTGGTTTTATTGCCACTTGATTGGAAGGATGTGTATAGCTTGTGAGCATCCATTAATTAGTGATGCAGTTGCTCCGTGCTGGTATCAATAAAACCTTAATAGTCCGTGATGCCAGCCTGTGATTGCTTCCTTTTTTCCACATCCCCTTGTGAGGACGTGTGTATATCAGTGCAGCTGTGCACTGTATACAGTGTATATGTGCTGTGGCTGCTTACATAAGAAAGGGACAGTAAAATCGTTTAGCGGCTAGTTACCTCCCATGTGATTTTTTCCCGAGCGCTTATAAAAGGATCTTTGATACACAGCGCACTCCCTCACGTGCACAAACGTTGTTTTTCTTCCTTTTGCTGAGACATGTTAATTCTTAAAATGGCTCCTGAGCAGGCATTCCTAGGTACGTGTAGCGACTGCAGCCTCATGGCTTAGCAACAACAACAACAACAACGACGACGACGACGAAAAAGGCTCTCCTTCATTTCCTTTATATGCACATCGTGCCGCTTCTCAAACAGTGCATCAAACACCGCCGGCTGGAAATTTCCAGGCCGGTTTCCTGCCTGGTGCATGCTCGTAAAGCAAGATTGTCTGTACGGTCCGTAGCTGCAGCACTGCAGAAAGTCAATAAAGAGCTGACCACCTCACCTCTATCAAAAGCAGCGGAGAAGCCCTGCCTCATCTGCCTTGTTAAAACCACACTTGACTCCCGCAGAGAGACCTGGCTGGGAACCTTGGAGAGGAGGGATAGAAAAGGAGGCTGAAATTGCAGTGAGTACTCTACATCTAGGTCTTGCAGTAAGGTTAAAGAGTGCCTATTGTAAAATAAACCAAAAAGGCAGCTTCATTAAAGAAGGGGAAAATGCCTGCATTTAACGCGATGAACTTCTGACTCTCCCACGTACAGTACGGCACGGAGATGAGATGATTAGGTATTGCAGCAATGAGCAGATTTAAGTAGCTCCCTAATGGATTTGTATTTTGAATTTAAATGTGTGTATGCATATATACGTGCATGTGTGTATACAGTTAATCTTTGCAAGAAAAGGCATGATGTAGAAATAGATGCAAGGGGTAGAATTTACACTGCAAAATGCATTTTAGAATGTGTTTGAAAGGATGCTTTTTTTTTTTTTTCTTTCCCTTATATAAGAGTAATTGATTGAATGTTTGCCAAGCTTTCAGTAGTATCCATCGGGAATCCCCACCCCCACCTTCCCCGGGCCCGCCAGCTTTTTCTCACCTTAAAATGAAAAAAGAAAGAACTTTAACAGAAAGATCATTGCTTTAGCTTAATATTGTAAGATTTCAGAGATTGAATTTTCTGATAGTAATGAAATGAGCCCTGAGTTGTGCCATGAATTTGATTGCAGTTAATTTGATTTTTGAGATGCTCGACAAAGCTAGCCCATTAGCTTTAACCTCACATACTTTGGATTTGTACAAAGTGGTATCTTTATATATATGTGTGTGTGTATACATAACATGAAAATCTCTCTCTGGTAATGCAGTTGTTTGTAACAATTACTGCCAATGAGTAGTTACTAACTATAGCACAGTTGGAAGTGGTATCTGGTGTGTTGCTGACCAGTAATCCCACTACATTTATGGCTTTGGTGGCACAGGGCTAGTTTTCCTTTTCACAAGGGAAAATACAGCTGAACATCTCAGCCAGGAGACACATGCACACTCCGTCCTGCGGCTTTTTCCAGTTCTCGCTGATCTTGATGAGACGAGTCACATGAATAGGAGCAACTCTTGTCAGAAAGGATTGTTTTGGCTGAAAGTCGCAATTTCTATTTATTTGAATTGCCTCTGCAGACTTCAGAGTGAAGTGCTCCTCTTGGTAGTATTTGCCAGGAGGCAACAACCATGGGGTGGGGTATCCCCCATGGTGGTCCCAATGTTTGGCCTTTTCTCTTTACACGGCTTGCTTTTGTTCAGCAGTTAAGATGATGGTGGAAGATGGCCTTTTATATATATTGTATATATAAATAAAACCAACTTCAGATAAGAAGGTATTCAGTGATGTCAGAAAACTAATGGCACAAGGCTACAGATAGCTGGGAATAGTGTTAAGGAGTTGATTGTGGAAAAACAGGAGGATCCTGCAGCTGGGAGGAGACTGGTCACTATGGGAAAAAAATAGGGAGGATGCGGTTTCCAGAACAGGGGAGAAATAAGACCAGGGAGGGAGGAGATGAATGGTGGGGGCACGCAGGTTGGGGGTGATGCTGAAAGTTGTCCCGGCGATGGGCAAAGGTTGAGCTGGAAAGGAGATAACTGCCATGAGCTGCTCGTGGGAGGTCCTGTAAGCGGGGGAGTGCGAAATCTCAATAGAAGTCAGGGGATATATGACTTAGCGATGTGTGGGAGGGAAAGTGCCCATAGATGGGAAGAGGGTTGGACACATGGCTGGAGACAAGGCGTTTTGTCTGGATCCGTGCCACTGAAGTACGCGTCAGGCACTTGCGGAGCCAGGCTGCCTCCCTCCAGCTCCGTCATCCCCAGCAAACCTGCCGGAGGGTCATCTCCCGGCCCCGTTGCAGGGGGGCTTGGGGCAGCCCTGCTCCTCGCTTGGGATGCTTCTGCCTGTGTCCCGTGGAGGGCTCCTGGAGGGCACGGCTGGCTGCTTACTGGAGTAAGACCAGGGTCTACCCAAAGCATGTATGCATCTAGCCTGGGGCAGAACTGGGCACTTGTGCCAGGAGTGATCCAACAGGTTCCCGGAGTGAGGAGACGGGTACCAGGGAGTACCGCGGCAGGGAACCATCCTCCTCCTGGAGCATCTTCTCAGGGCCTGCTGAGCCAGAGTCCAGGTGTCTCCCTTGCCTACTATAGGGCAAGGAGAGGTTTTGTTATTCCTAATTTACTATTTCATAGGCTTTGGCTTATTTTTTAAATTCTTCTCTTTCCTTCATACTGCTTTTGGCGGCCCGGTCTGAAGGCAAGGTGCCCACTTATTTTGGAAGGAATTAGGCGAACCCATTCAGCAGCAGGGGAAGGGGGAGAAAACCTTAAAGAGAAAGCACTGACCTTCTCATCACAGAGTCCCATAGTGCCAAATTTAGCACTAAAATTGAGGGAGGGGACAGAAACCCCATCTCTCTCTTTGGGGGGTGCTGAAACACGGTGCCCTGGAAATACTCAGGCAACAGAGACCATTAAAACACATTCCTGGCATGGGGCTGCCCTGTGACACTGGCCATTTTGCCCCATGGCAGACAGTGCTTGCTCTTCCATGGGAATCTATATCCATAGGCTCCTTGCTGCCAGCCTGCGCCCGGTGCAGCAGGGACATGGGGCGAGCCGCCTTGCTGAAGGACCTGCTGCTCCTGGAGGAGCCGGGTCTGCCTCCGTGTGCTCCCCAGGGAGCTGCACCTTTTCCCACGGCCGAGGCTGGGAGCAGCATGAATCCTTGCCTAAAAGGATGAAACAGCTTCCGTACTGCCACAAAGTTAGACTAATTCAGAGGCAGCGTGTCTGAATTTCTCCACCAATGCTAGCTAGAAAGGAAACAATTTTACACATCAGCAATTTTTTATGATTAATAATATTATCCTGCCTTAATTGAAAAATGGGCTGGTGCCCTTAAGAAAAAATTAAGCTGCAGGAATTAGTATCTAACCTCTTTCTGATGAATGTGTATTTTTACATGCTGCATGTTACTGTCAGTGCTTTTAGAAATAATAGTGCCGTGTATTGTAATAAAAAAATTGTCCCGTGTTGTTTGTAGTTGCGTGGCACCATTCTGTCTGGCTGACTTGGCTTTAAGAGCCTGCACGCTTGGGAAGAAGCAGTGTGAGGATGCCGGAATCCTTTTAAAGGGAATTTATGTACAAACAGGGGGATGATGTGTAGGCTCCGAGCTCTGCTATCAGTTGTTATTGCTGAGAGATACTCGTGGGGAGTCAATGCCAGACGGAGCATTAGCGATTGCCGGCCTCGGTGCCTTCGTGGGAAGTCGGTCATAAAGTCGGCGAGGGCTCCTGTTTGTGGGATTTTTAAACACCAGTGAATCATTTTACATAGTAAGGCAGTTGCCGTTGGGGTGAGTTTGTGCAAAGGTCTCTGTGAACTACTTTCTCTACCCAAACAAAGCTTGAGAAGGAGAGAGAGAGAGAGGATGCCGAAGGACAGGGAGATTTGTTATGGCCGGCGGAGAGCCGGCAGCTGTGCTGTGCCGAGGTTTGCCCGGCAGCGTGGGAGCTGGGGGCTGTCGCCTGCCCCTGCCTGTCTGCCTGCGGCCGCCAGCAATCCCAGAGACGAGGCAAGTCATGGCTTCAAGGCATCGTGCTCCTTCCACGTGTCTGGTCCCGGGTCTCTGTCTTGGGCAAAGCAGCCCAAGAAAGCTGGGTTTAAAGACAGCGAGAAGGTCTGAGCCCTTGGTATAGATGGTTGGGGACAAAACGAAGTCAATAAAATCCCTTTCAGCCATACTGCTGTCCTGGCATCATCCGGCTCCTGCAGGCTCCTCAGGGGGCCATGGCTTCAGCAGCAGGCAGGGAAGGGGCCTCCGGTGCAAAGCGAAAGCAGGGACTTGTAAGGGATGCGAATGTGACGTGTTACAGGTACAAATGCCTTGTTCCCCTACCTAGAGCTCTTAAATCCGCTCATCAGCTTAAATATTGCTCACCCAAACATTTGAACATTGGGAGTCACATCTCCCTGGAAACGTGCAGTTGAAAACAGATGCCTGTGGTGGGATCACTGGTGCTTTCCAGTGTCCCCGGCTGGCAGGGTGCGAGGAGCCTCTCCTCCTTCCCAGAAAAGCGAGAGGGTCCTTATGGGGAAAGAAGTGCTCTGGCAGTGCCATCTTCCTCGGAGGGCAACCTGCCTGTGGTTTGGGACTGGGGAGGGAAGAGGAGGGTCTGGGCAAGGAACCAGGCGCATCCCCAGGTCGGGGGACACACGCTGGCTCTGCAGAGGTGCGTGGGAGCATGGTGGGAACAGAAGGGAGGAGGCTGTCCTTCCCTGCGCCTCCTCGGCCACGGCCCTCTGGTCTGCACCCACCCATTCTCCGGTGTCTCTAAATTTGTAGCCAAAGGTCTTTTTAGCTCTACCTCTTCCTTTGTATTTCAGCCAGGGTCCCTATTAAAGCAGACAATAAGGAAGTCTGCATTAAAATGCTTCCTTCCATCCCTCTGTCCTTCCCCCCCTCCCACCCCCATCCTCCTCGTCCCTGGAGGAAACACTCGTCTCTGCCAAGATCCTGCCTCGCAAAAGTAAACAATATGAAATTACAATAAAATGTTTTGATTTGCCGGGCTTGACATTCAGGAGCTGCACAACAGAGACTTATAAAAAGGATCTTCTATAGATAACCAGTGTGAGAAAAAAATAATCTCTCATTTCGGGCGTGTTTCAGATCCAAGCGTCAGGGCAGCGTAGACGGAGAACAGAAGATTTCTTCGCCAAACCCGGAGGTTCTTAGGAGGTTTATATTGCAGCATCTGTCAGCAGCTTTCTGCCTGGTATCTGCGGGTGACTGGCCTATTGCACAGTAAAGTCAATATTTGGGGCTCTGTCTCTCTCTGTGTGTGTGTACATGTGCTGTTGTTGCTTGATGCTTTAAGACCGGGTAGTGTACTGAAAGCCCTGAGAAGGAAATAGATGAGCTGAAACTTGTTCCCTCCGGGGTTCTTCCAGATAATTCAGAGGCAGGCAAACCTAAATGGGGTGTAATCCCTGGGAGACGAGCTTCCTTGGGCGCTTGCCAGTTTAGCAGGATGGATAATCTGCACTGTCATCAAGATTTGCGGATTAGCTGTAGTGGGGCTAGTTGGCTTGGACATTTCATTAGGGAAGCTTTCCGTAGTTTTTCATCCCTGGTCTTTATGCTGTAAAATATGGATGGTGTTGCTTTGTTATCCTTACACCTTTTAACATCCGTGCAGGTTGATGCTGGGACTGCAGACGTCTCTTATACACTGAGGATTTTTTAAATCATTGCTCGTTTACAGAAGACTACCTGGGTCAAAGGCTAATTTTGGAAAGGATCTGCTTTCCCCAGTGCTAACCAATAAATTTTCATCTGGGTAACATAAGTTACAGAACTGTTATCTCCCAAAGAAGGGATAAAGCAAACACTATTTATCCTATAATCTGCAAATATTTTGAAAAAGTGAACTTGAATATCAATAAAAGGGCTTATCATCGAGGTCTCCGAAGAGCTCTAAAGGACATTTATTTAGAAATCAAAATGCTAAGTTTAGAGGCAAGAACTGTGCAGATGAGGAAGGAGTATGTACAAGTGACAGCATTGTAAATTGTCTCGGGGGTTCAAGGGACCGGGGAAGGACACTGTGTCCTGAAGTCACTCCTTCCCAGAAATGTCTCTGCTGATAAGAGCCGGTTGTTGTTCCTGGTGACAATGATCGAGGGGGACAAGGCAAAGGATCACCCTGTGGGCTCCTGCGCCATTGTGCAGAAATGGGGATGTGGCCTGGTTTATTTATCATGGCTAGACATGCCCTCACTCTTCCGCCTGCCGCAGAGGATGAGTGCATGTCCTTGGAGCTTCTGTTGCCGTCTCCATGATCCTCTCCCAACCCTTTTCAGGCGTCTCCCTGGAGGCTTGCTGCCGCAGGGGCTGGGGGACACAGATTGTGCAAGCCGGCTGTGGAGGACATGCAGAGATATGGCTCGCAGGCCAGCCCAAGACTGAGTCCATGTCGTGGAGGAGTCCTGTTGGCCGCGCGGGCTGCGGTGCCCGCCAGCTTTGTGGATCTGCATGCCAGAGGGCTGTCCTCATTGCTCTCAGCTCCCCCAGCACTGCAGAGCGTATGAAACACCTGATGTGGGACCTTGGCTCTCTTGGCTCCTTAAGGTGGCCATCCTGAAGTCTAACCTCAGTGCCAAAAGAAGTGTGGCCAGCAGATTGAGGGACATGATTCTGCCCCTCTACTCCGCTCTGGTGAGACCCCACCTGGAGTACTGCCTCCAGCTCTGGAGTCCTCAGCATGGGAAAGACATGGACCTGTTGGAGCAGGTCCAGAGGAGGGCGACGAAGATGATCAGAGGGCTGGAGCACCTCTGCTATGAGGACAGGCTGAGGGAGCTGGGTTTGTTCAGCCTGGAGAAGAGATGGCTCCAGGGAGACCTTATAGCAGCCTTCCAGTACTTAAAGTGGGCCTAAAGGAAAGATGGGGGCAAACTTTTTTAGCAAGGCCTGTTGCGATAGGACAAGGGATGATGTTTTTAAACTAAAAGAGGAAAGATTTAGACTAGGCAGAAGGATGAAATTTTTTATGCTGAGGGTGGTGAAACAGTGTCACAGGTTGCCCAGAGAGGTGGTAGATGCCCCATCCCTGGAAACATTCAAGGTCAGGTTGGACGGGGCTCTGAGCAGCCTGATCTAGTTGAAGATGTCCCTGCTCATTGCAGGGAGGTTGGACTAGATGACCTTTAAAGGTCCCTTCCAACCCAAACCATTCTATGATTCTGTGCTATGGGGAAGAAGGGAAGAATGACAAAGGCAGGGCTTTTGGGGATGGCCAGGAGGGATGCATGGTGCAAGGTGTGCAAGGGAAATTGGCAGGGACACCAGGCTCCACCTTGCAGAAGGACATCCTTGTCCTTCTCTCCTCACTTCTGCCTCTCCTTCGCTTCCCTGTTGGCCTCCTGCCCCATGGATGCTGTAGGTGGTGACATGTGAACGCTGGTTCCTGAGGTCTGCCTTAACATGCTGCTTTGTACTTCTCTTGCAAAACTGTGAGTGAAAAGCGACGTTTAGTGAAAAAATGATTTACTGTGCTCTAGTCTGACTGAAAAATACAAATAGAATTAACGTAAGTGTTGGACTGCATGTTTTAGGGCTTCAGGTCCATCAGTTATGTCATTGCAAACTGAAGGTGAAGTTATGCCTTCGTGGATCTGGAATAACAAATGGTTGAACTGAGCCTCTGTTGGTACTTCTGCTTGGTTTTATTTTAGTGAGAGAGGAGGATACAATTAGCAGAAATGTCCTATGTGAAGGGCTAGGCACCTTGCAACTGCATAGGTCTTGCTTTGGGATAAAGCAGCAGTTCCTGTGGCATGTATTCCTGCGATCTGAAAGGTGGAGAAATATTAAGAATGTAAGTGTGTGTGTGTGCACACGTGGACTTACACACACATGCTGTTCCTGTAGAAGGTAAATATCAATTTTGATTATCTGAATATTGATGTAGCAGTTTAGAAATAGCTTTCCAAGGGAAGGTGTCTGCACTGTTATATTTACCAGCATAATGAAATCAGACAACCTTTCAATCCATAAATCATAGTACAGTATTTGCCATTCCAATTTCTATGGTTGTACTGAGCAAGCAACACTATCCAAAGAATTTTATTAAATCAAACTAATAAAATTGAAAATCTGTATTGACTCTTCTTTGGCTCTTTCAGGTTCTTTTACATTTTGGCCTGAGAATATATTTTGTTTGTTTTTCAGACTCCACTTTACTTACTTTAGTTATTTTATTTCTCAGATTTGGAGGCTGTCGGTAACCTTTTGTTGTAAAGCTTGGGATGTCAGTAACCTTTTGTTGTAAAGCTTGGGACAGTCTCCTTATTTTTTACTGGCGGCAGTGTAACACACATTTTCTAATCATTTTTGCTGTTGTGCTGATCTGAGAATTTGAAGTGCAAAGTGGGTCTAAGGAGGCCACAGGAATTTGTGGCTGCAAGGCAATGACAAGAAGTTTCTTGATGGCTTAGTAAATGGCAACATGCATTTAAAGTTGGTTTTCAGTCATCTCAAGATATGTTATTGCTTAAGAATGGCTTCAATGTAATATTCTTTCCTTCTAGAAGACAAAGTGCGAGGGGATTTGTACGTGGGAATGACTGCAGAGAGAAAGTAGAATATTTTTCTTCAAAGGTCTTACACATCCTCTATATATTTTCACTCAACACAAACTCAGCTCCTGCAATTTTAGCTGACAACAGTTTTGCAGATCGTACCGGGGAGGTGCCCTGGGACTCCACTCACTGCTGGGCGGCCACTTCCTTTGGGTCTTCAGTCCAGATCAGACCTTCTCGCTCAGACAGTGGGGAGCTCATGGAGGTCTGCAAAAGAAAGCATGGGTTTGCCCAAGGAAACCTGTTTGCATGACCTGGCTTTCTGGGAGATGATCAAGACACCCCAGTTCTTCTCCAGCTTTCAAAGTTATGGAAGTAGATCATTTCCTCAGTTGCGGTCAGAGGAATTTTTCATCCATCTTTGGCAACTCATTTAGAAAGACAGTAGACATCCCTCAACGAGTCTTATTTTTGCAAGCGAAGGGCACTGCACAGCAGATCTTCATTGTCACTGTTTTCTGCATCTCCCCTAAGAAACTCAGTTTTCCACCCCCTCTACTTCAGGTGTTCTCTCCAACTTTGTTCATGTTATCCCTTGTCAGCAGCTCTAGGTTCTTCTCCTTCATTCCCCTCTTCATCTTCCCTCCAGCAGTTGTGCTTTTCTTTTTTTTTTGGTTTTTTTTTGGTTTTTTTTTTGTTTGTTTTTTTTTTAATGCCCAAAGCTCTCTGCATGTTATACCCTGCACCATCTCCACTTTTCGCAGCAGCACCATGTGTGTCCCCAGAAGTGGATCCCCCAGTCTCTCTGCTGGTGCCAGGTCTCCATGTGCTACCACTTCCTTCCATTGCAGCTACTCCTGAGAATAAATCATGAAGCATGTCAACGTAGTGGCCTCTCTCGGGAGGATGTGCGAAGGATGAGATAAATGGTGGTGTTCTGCTAGAAGGCGTTTGGTGACTGCTATCAAGTGGTCCTTTGATCTGGAGACAACCCAGAGGTCCTTGCAGTTCTGCAATACAGATGTCAGGAGCTCTGCATCCTACCCTCCTCGCCTCTCTTTTTGCCCCTTGCTTCATTTTTCAGGGGCATGCTCCTGGTCTCTGCAGGACTGGTGACCAAGCTGCTTGGAAAGGTATCTGCATTACTGGCATTGATCCAGTACGGCTCTCTGGAGCTGTTGCACCAAAATTCCACCAAGTTGAATGTAGGGCTTCACAACCTGCGGGACCTAATAGTAGGGCTAAATGCATTTCTCCGTAAGGACCAGTGGCAGACTTCAAAGGCGCTTGAGGAGAAAGCGGTCATGCCTACGTGCACAAACCCCAAGCTCACATTTAATTACTTCTTATAGCCATATTTTTAAGGCAAGGAGTTTCAGTGATCTCAGATCATCTGAAAAATGACGTGGCAACCTGATCTTGTAAATATGCTGAACAACACTTGCGTTCAGACACTTGCGCTCACTCATCAGCATGGTGATCGTCTCTGGCTTAAAAATAGCTCCTTTTTTCTTTATTTATCCCCAAAAGTTACTTTCTGATGGAAGTTGTGCCTGTCACACGTTTAAAACAGATTTTCTTCACTGTGCGGATGGAGGAAGGTAAAGGAAGTGATAAATCTCTGAAAACCATGTGATAAAATAAGTCGTCTCTAACTAAGGGGCCAGATACTGAGCCTTTTACTCCTTTGGGGTCTTGATCTGTAGCTGACCCTGCTGTCAGCGAGATGACTTCTCCTGCAGCAGGGCTGAGAATGCCAGAAGCTGCCCTCTTGCAATCAAATCGGTACCCCAAGGACTGGGGTCCTTGTGATATCCAGTGATACACTGTTGTGCTGTCTGTCAGCAAGGAATAGATTGAGGGAACTGGGGAAAAAAAACCCAAAAAGCATCCCCACAAAACATGGGAAAAAATCTGCCGTGTTTGGAAAAAGTAAGTAAAAACTTCGGGGCTTTGAGAACTTATGACTTTCCTTTTCTTGCCCCCGATAATCTGAAGAAAATCCATCATCCTTCCTCCCTGTTTCTGACACGGGAAATATTTTATAGTTAGTTATTTCCCTCTGTTAGCATCCAATCAATAACAGAATCAAACTACTGACTACACGCTCGTCCTTTTCCTCCCCATGTTTGGATCTGGGGAATAATTAACTGCAGATCACGGTGTCTGTAGCCTGATGTTTCTGTCACAGCAATACCCTACTGATGGACGGACAATTGTTGAGCTTTCTGTCATAGAGATCGTGGGGCACGTCCGGGTGGGCGCCGAGCATCTCATCCCGCTCTTCTGCGGCGTCAGGCCTCCACTGGCTTGGCTGCAGTTCAGCAGCGGTAATGACAGCTATTTCCCCGCCTGTTCTTCTCCGTTGTTGACCAGAAGAAAGGGAAAAGAGGAGGAAGGCTTTTGTTCCTGGGGGATGAACCACTCCGGCAGCGGACACAGGATACAGAGCGGATGCTTGCTGCTTGCGGTCCTCCCTGCTCCACCGCAGATGGGCTTCAGCTAAAATAAACCAGTATTTCACAAACCTTTGAAGTGTGCTCATCTTCTGAGTCACTTCCCTGTCACCCGACGGGTAACGTGATGCCGAGGGATGTCGTTCTCACGTCACATGGGCGCACTCAGACTTTCATCTCACGGTGTCCATTCAGCCTCCCACATCATTTCCCACTTGAGCGGCGGCTTTGCCTTTCCTGAACATCATCTTCCTTTCTTCTGGCATTTTCCAAGACCAAGCTAGGACCATTGGAAAGGCATAGAGACTATGTTAGGTGCCTCTCCTGCCTTCTGAATGTTGACCCTGCTTTCTTCTGTCTGCAGATTATTTGTATCTTAGCGGAAGGATCTGGGAGCAGTGCCATCAAAACAGGTTGCTTTCTCCCCCATCTTCTGTGATGGCCACCACATGGCAACGGAGTGCAGCCTCTCTGGGCAAGCTGGCATGCTCACCGGTGCTGCTCCGTGTGCGTCAGATGGACCACCATCATCAGGAATCACAATCTTCTGTTGTTCGTGATTTTGCATCATACCATTTAAGAAAATGTCATCTTGATGTTGTAATGCTCGGTTCTCTTTTCTGTACCTGAAATTGCCAATTACATGAAATAATTTGTGATAAGCAAAAAAACCACCCCAAAACCCCAAGTGCCTTTTGAATTAAATTGCGCAGAGGTCTAGTTTCTTCTTGAATCAGCCAAAGACTTTTAATTTGATAATGTTGAGATTTTTACCCACCAAACAATATCATTCTTTTGGTTTTAATTAAAGAATTTTTTCCTTTACACCAGACTGATGTAAACTGGCTTCACTAAATCTTCTTACGCTCTAAGTAGCAGTGACCCAGTTAAACACATTTAAAAATGCAACTACTGAAACTCCAGTGTGTTGCCTTTGTAAGAAGCAGCAAGAGAAAAACTCAAATAATTCTGTAGATCAGAAGGGTAGCACGTAGCATCGCATCATTAAAAGCAGATTCATTGATAAATTTAACTTTTTTAGATTCCACATACAAATCTGCGTGAAATTAGTGTTGCTTAGTTCGGAGTCAGATGCTTGAAAGTCACAGAGGCCTATGAAAAAAAATACTTTTTCTTTTTGTGTCTGTCCTTTTGCAGCATAACAAGGCCTTTTGAAAAAGAGGGGATAACTGTGTATTTAAGAATGCATTGTGACGCAGCCACGCAGAGTCAGGAGCACACAGGCAAGCAGGAGAAGGTTGCATTTCTGTTCTCTTTGGTGCCTGAGTTTGCAGCTTCGATGGCTTTTCAATGCAAAGACTGGCCTCTAGACCCAGACAAACACTCTTGGTGCCCATGGCCCACCTAAAGCCAAGGCCTGGAGAAGACGCCCATCCTTCTTCACCAACTGCATGAAGGACATAGATGTTGCTAAAGGGCTTTGTTTAACTGTATTTAGGTAAACCCATTCTAGAGCCCCAAAAATTGTTGTTAAGGGGATGCTGCCTGTTGTTCCTGATGCACATTTTGTGTGTACAAGCAATGCCTGGTATGCTCCGTTAACGAATCTACTCTGCCGTCGGAGCTCGCTTGTTCCAGCTACCTCGTTAAGCTCTGATTACACATAGCTGCTGCTGCTCCAAGAATGAATGCTTCGGCCAAAACTTCTCTTCCTGGTAACTATTACCCAAGTCACGACCAGCACGGAAGAAATAGTCCGCGTCAGCATTCGATCCGGCATCAAGTGGCCTGTGGCTGCCAGCCGGCGAGAGCCGGGCGCTAGTGGGGTGGGCTGCGGGGCATCCATCGCACCCCATCACTCGCTCCAACCGGGGCCTTTCCACTCCTTTTGGGTTTGCGGGTTGTTTTGGGTTTGTTTTTTTTTTTCAGACGTCAGCTGTGTTTACACAAAGAAGAAATATACACTATCAGGAACAATCGGATAATAAACAACCTTTAATTAGCACCGAACACGCAAAGGGACCTAATCCCTCAGTGCCTGTTTGGACAGCTAAACCCAAACAGCCGGCCTCCAGCGCCCTGTTCTCCTGTTCCAGCCCCTCGGCCCCTGCCAGCCTGCACTGGCAGCTGGATCCTGGTGAAAGCTTCATCCCAGAGCAGGGACCGAATCGTCCTTAATCACTGTAAGGACAGGGCAGGGTTTACCAGGCGTTCATCTTAGTGGATGACTTTGGGATCTTTGGAGATCCGCCTCCCCCCTGCCTTTAATTAATTTTTGGTAGCAGCGTGCTCTCCTAGTTACTCTGGTTAGCATTAAGCTGTAAAATTGCTAATGTCAGACAAAAAGTCAATGGAGTCTATTGATTTTTCATGCTTTTTGCAGAGGGAGCCTTTCCACTGGACATGGAGGACACCTGGGGGTGGGAAGATGGATGCACGCCGGGGGCCCGCACCCCATGGCCACATACTCCATGAAGCCATGGGGGCCAGCACTGACTTTGCCAGCAGGGTCCAAGGGCCCTTGCCCAAACAGAGGCAAGTGCTGCACCCAGCAGCCAGCAGCTGGCAGCCATCCCTTGACATTACTGGAGTTAACCTGCATGAAGTGATTTCTGGGAAATGCACCTCGTGGAGATAGCCCTATTAGTTGTAGGAGGCAGCCAAGGAAATGCAGGTTGGTCATTGCAGCCTGTCCTTCCTTATTAGGAAACATTTCTTCACCCGAAGAGTTATTGAACATTGGAAGAGGCTGCCTGGAGAAGTGGTGGAATCACCGTCCTTGGAGGTACTTAAAAGACAGGTAGATGTGGTGCTTAGGGACATGGTTTAGTGGTGGTTTTGGCAGTATTAGGTTGGTGGTTGGACTTGATGATCTTAAAGGTCCCTTCCAACCTAGCTGATTCTATGATTCCCATTGCAGAAATTGGGGATGCTGAGTTTTGGGTGGCTCCAGCGCCCTCTTGGTGTGGAGCACATCTTGGCAGAGAGCTCGGCTGCTGCTTTGTGGTCACTCACACCTGCCCTGGTGGCCACCCTTCCTGGTCCAGCTGTGGCCAGCAGCTGTCTGCTCGGTTTCTCGAACTATGGGTCATGACACCTTTTGGGGGAATATTCGGTTGGGGTCACAAAGGGAGACAGGGGACAGCTGTCTCCTCTGGTTTGGTTTGTGCTGTTCAGATGTTTACCCAGCTTGGCCAACAGTTTGGCACATGAGCGCGTCCACCGACATGCGGTGAAACCAGAGGTTTTCTTGGTTGCCAGCTTAGCTCTCTGGGCTTCTTTTGCAATCCTTGTTGCAGTGTGGCTTGTTCCTGCTGTGCCTTTCCTATTGCAGACTCCTCTGATTTCCCTCAGCTGCCATCCCAGGCAAAGACTGGCCAGCAGTGGCCCCCCAGGAGCCCAGTGGCCTGGCACACACTGCTCTGACATCTCGCAGGGTGCCCGTCCCTGGATGTGGGTTGCCTGGCCAGGATGCCCAGCTGGCGCCATGGGGTTTTTCGGGGTGGCGTGGAGCAGACACAGGATTTGCACACAGGAGAAGCCAAAAGGTGCCACATGCCCTCCGTCCAGCAGTGGCTTAGTCCCCTGAGCAGGGGGCAAACATGGAGACCTGATGCTGACTGCCCCGCTGGAGGGATGGTGGAGAGCTTGTGCAGGAGGCAAGGGCTGGAGGCATCTGCCCTCCCTTTTTGCCAACAGCAAGCTCTTAAATGAGCACTGTTGTTTTCTCTAACACCCCGCCAAGAAAATACTGAATATTTTGTACATCTTGGGTGCTCTTGCTGTTTCTGTCTGCAAGAAAGGGTATCATTTTTGTCTCTGAGCTTGTCTATCAACATATGGATTTGCCTGAGGCAAGATGAGCATGTGCTGTTTCTCATGACTTATGCAGGCTATAGGCAGTTTTTACTCCCTGAAATTATTTTGTAGTTAAAACTACTTCCTCCTTGTTTTACTTATCTCCCAAGCTCTGTTGTGCTCCCTTCTGGTTACTGTCAGGTACTCGCTGCCTCAGGAGCTGCAGTAGTTCAAGCCATTGGTCTCCATCCCTGCTCCTCCAGCCAAACTCGGTGTAACCATACTGAGACAGCGGGGGGGGATTTGCCACCCTGGGGACACAGAGCTTAAAGGCTGGCACGTGGGGATGGGGAGGGTCGGACAGGCATGGGTGGCACCCCAAGGCTGTGCCCATTTTGGGTGGCATGTCTGGTGGTGGCTCCATCCTGGTGGGAACAGGCATTGTTGTTGGGGACCCAGGCGTGAGGGAGAAGGACCATGTGCATTGCCCGTGGCATTGGGGCAGGCGTGGGGTGGGGTGGGTGGTGAAAGCCGGTGCCTAAGGGAAGAGAGGGCTCGAAACAGTTAAGCCTGGGAGCAGCAATGCTGTGGCAGATCCCCACCCCCAGTACTGTACGAGGAAATGCTTAGCTACATGAATGGCGTGTCAGGAAAATATATCGTTGCCTGAAACAGAATATACACAAAGTGGGAGAGACAAAAGTGCCCTCGGACCCCCTCGCTTGGAGCTGCCTCCCAAAAGGGGATCGATGGGACCGACCTTCCCCTCAGCCTGCTCTTAGACTGCTCCTGTATTTGCATTAGCACGGGAGATGATGGGAGACAGCTTCAGGTCTGGTTCTCCTGTTATTACAAGGATCAGCTAGGACAAGGTACAGCCATGGAAGTTTTTATTTGTGGGTTATTTGTTTGGCTTTCCTGAGGGAAGAGCCTGTGAGAAATATGTTCTTCCCTAATAGAGCATCACCTTACATTTTCACGGCACAGCGTCTGCTCTGCCTGCAGACTGAGGTGGCTTGAAGAATCAAGAAGATTGACAGCAAAAATATTTACTTCTGAGCTGCACCAGTCTGCTGGCAGGTATTTTTTTTGTCTGTTAGTTTTGTTCTTCTTTATTTTTTATTTCCTTTTCTTTGTTGTTGGTAAAGGAATAAAGCTGCGCAGTCAGCTTTCTTCCTTCGTGGTCTATGATCTGCATACCGAAATTCGGTTCTTTGAAGAACCGACCGCATGAGGAATTAACACCAGGCTGCAGCCCTGCGTGCCTCTCCATGCTGGTGTGCAGGAAATCCTGCACCCAGAGCTTCATGGCCATAGAGCAACGTCACCTCAGCGGGAGAGCTCAGCCGTAGTCACGCTGCGGAGCGTGTTGCTAAACTGCTTTCTAAGGCTGAGCTGAACAGCCAAATACAGAATCTCCTGGTCAGATTTATTGGAGTGGCCTGGTGACGTTCCCCAGAGGACTTACAATCTATGGTGATGGATGGCGCCGATCCATTAACGTAGTTGTCTCATCTGGGAAAGATGTAATTGTCGTTCTGCATCCTGCAGTTTCCCTAAGTTTTTCTGAACACGTAATAGCACACATCGCAGCGGAAATTGCTGGTGAAAAATGCTGCAGTAAATATGTCAGGGGCTCTATATCCTACGGCAGTGCACTCCTCTTCTGGAACCACGCGGCCGTCATTAAGGTAGGGGAGGTGATAATAACAAAATTTGGTATACTGCATTCATCATGATGTATGTGCTCTCCGAAGGTTTGATGGAGAAGTATGGGCAGGACCGACCTTGTTTTGTCTTGCAATACGCATCTGCGAAATGTGTTCATGTTGGCTGGTTCATAGTATCAGGAAAATAATATTTACAGTTACCTGCAATAGCAGTGCTATTTTTACAGCCCTGGTTGCCCTGCCTGCATTTCCTGAAATATAGCCCTTTTCTCCTGAGTGGTCGGAGTCTGGATCCCTGATGACAAAGAGCACTATTACTTTTTTGTGTAGTCTGGGCACAGTTTGGCATAGTCTCGCCTCTGTGCGGTGTGAGCAGTGTGTCGGCTGGAGCCAGGTTACCTGGCTGGAGAAGACTCCTTTGAACTGGCTGGAAGGTCTCTGTTCATATAGCATCAAATTAGTAAAATTCGGACATTAGCATTCATACTTAGGCAGGCTATAAGTGTTCCAGCAGCAGAGAAACATGATGAAGAAGGAGGAAAACGCACACTGGACGAAGGCAACGGCAAGTAGTGGCCAGCAGCTGGACTGCGAGGGAAGGCGGCCCCGTGCCACCTCGGTGTCTGTGCCCATGTGTGCGTGCCCACGCGTCCTCATGCGTGATGGATGATCTGGATTGCAGCAGTAACTGGAACCCAAGATGAGGTCTGTGTGTTGTGCTAATCATGTGCCAAAACAATCACTGCCCAGAAGACCTCATGGTCAAATGGATGAGGCAAAAGGCGCTAGAGAAGTTGCTGCATGTATGCGCTGCATGTGGGGCGTTTGTAGGTGTTAGAGGTAACCTGGACCTCTTACTTGAACAGCAGTAACCTCAGTCGCACTGGATGCAACAAGACAGATTTTCAGTATTTTCTGTTATTTACATACCATTTGTGGTCAGAGGCATCTCTGTTTCACAGTCCAGCATAGAGGCTTCTAGGAGGGAAAAATGGGTCTTTGTGGGTGAAAACACATTGAAGAGTTGTGAGGTCTTCTTGTTACATTTATCAGCACCCTTGTGCTGCATCTCACGCTGGTGTTATCTTGAATTCAGTCAGAAGGCTGACATCTTGTGCATCGCGGCATGACGGAGGGAAGAGGTCATTTCTCTGCCCCTCGAAGTCAGACCAGGAAACACTTGGTACAGAGGCTGTGATGAAAGCAAGTGTGTAAAAGTATGTGAAATTCAAAGAAAAAATGCTGCATTTTTCCTCACATTACAGGAGTCTTACATTTTTCTGTCTCTTTTAAACAAAATCCCTGCAGCTGCTTACAAATTTTGCAGGGATGAAAATAAGGGGCTATTTTTGCTTGCAAGTTTTTTCCATCCACACATTTTTTGATAGGGTGTTGCAAGAGCAGGGCAAGCTTGAAATCTGACATGGGTGTACTTTCTGCTGAGGATTAGTACCATCGTGTAGCTGATGAAACAGTGGGCTTGGTTTATCAAAGTGATGGGGTGGAAGAAAAGGAGAGTCAGTCTAATAAATCTGAAGCTATGAACGTAAAACTTGATCTTGAAGTGGCAAGCTGAAGGAGCATTTGGTTACTCATGCCAGTGGGCAAGGATGAAGTATTAAATAACTGCATTTTGCACTGGGGGAGGGAAGACTCCTCTACCCTTTTGCTCCCCAGTAAGCACCCTGATACTCCTGTGCCTTCGTATCTGCCTGTGCTCCCAAGCGAAACCCTGTCCCACGAGAGAAGAGAAGCTGATGAGTCTGTTTTCGGTCCCCAGCTGTTTGTCCCATCTCTACATCTTGTCATTTGGGACAATATCTCTGCCACTGAGAACCATCAGAGCTGCAGGTGGGAGAAGAGGTTTGCCCTTTTGGCCCACCGTGGCAAACTGGGTGGCTCGTGTGCGTGTGGTTAATCAACTGCATGTCCTTACCTGTGGTCTTAGATAGGAGCATTTGTACCTCACCAAAAAGGATTTGGAGCTGGACAGTTCAGTGTTTTACTTGGTTTTGCTTTTCTTCTCATTATTTCTTTATTTAAGCCAAAGTATATCAGGACAATGAGAGGTCATGTGAAAATTTGTCGTTCAGTTGATTGAAGATGGGTTACTGTCGTGATTTGCTATTCTAACCCCCATGGCTTTAAAAGACATTCAGCCTGGTTTATGCTTCTTTTTCCTCTCCATCTTGGGAAGGTCTAGAAGCACGACAAGTTTAAGGGCAGTCCCCTCAACGGTGCTGAGGTTAACCCTATTCTGGCCTTGTCTGCACCAAGAAAAAGAGGTTTTTAACTGGAGCTGGCGTGCTGTAAGGAGGGGATGGGAAAGGGTTTGCAGCACATCTGAGGGGTTGGGGCTCTTGCGGTGCGTGTCGTGGTGGAGGCATCTCACTTCGTTTATGGGGTTTGAGCTGGTGAAGCTGGTTTACCCTTCGAGGGGAACTCTAGTGTGCTTCGCTTGTGTGGGTAGTCGGGAGACAGCCGAAGCAGTCAAAACCATCCTGGTGTAATGGGGCAAAGTCAGATGTTTCACCTGTAAAGGTGCTGTAGCAGTTTAAAAACTGATTTTAACTTTACCTCACTAACCTGTCGGCTGAGACTTGGTAACTGGTCCATGAGGGGACCCCATCCTTTGAAGGCAGGAGCAAGACAGATTCATGTAAGCAAGAAGGGACGGGCAACGGACGGCGGCCTTTGCCACACTGATACCAGTTCTCATCTGGATATTGGAAAAGATCAAATGAATGTAGTAAAAATATCTGAGCCTGCGATCAGTGGAGAAGGTCAGGACAAAATAGCGAGCCGAGTGTCTCTGAGCAGAGAACAAACCTCTGCCGGGGAACTAATGAGGCTTTGAAGTTGTTTCGCTGACATCAAACTTGGAAATCCTTTGTAAGAACTGAGATGCTTTAAGGACTGTTTAATAAAGCACTTGACTGGGAAAGGAGCAAATATTTTATTAGGCTGACACTCAGTGCCTTTTGTTTCGGGTTTTGGGGGAAGTGGGGCTGGCAATTACGTTTAATTGGTATCCTTTTCCTCTTGTTATCATTGGTGTATCGGTTGCTGGGAAAACAAAATGCATGGTTTTTAAAACTTACTGTAAAGTTACAGCGCTCTCATTTGTTTTGTTTAGCTCGGTGTTCTCAAAACAGCTCATTTTTCTTTGCTTTGCTGGCGAATATAATGTTTTGATTGAAAATGATACTAAATAATCAGTTAAATGGGATATTTAATGACAGGAAAAATTGTTTAAAATATTTTTTTCCCATAGGAAAACCATGCACTTTACTTTTCAAGCCTAAGAAGTCTTCTAGTGCTAGCTTGAGTCTGCATTCTTCCTATGATCTCACTCCAAAAGTAAACACGTGGGTGCACTGCTTGTGTGAAAACAATGAAGGTCAAGGTATAGTAAATCTCAGGAGCTCGGATGCAAGAGATATCCCTAGAGTAAGTCCCTTTTTTCCCTGATATCATTTTAATGTAGACTTTCTTAGACTCTTGCCTGCTGCTGGTTTGCCTTCCCCATGGGAAGGTGACCTACTGTATGAGAAGCAAGCCTGGCAGATGAGGGGAGAGCAGTGGATATTGTCTACCTGGACGTTAGGAAGGCCTTTAGCACTGTCTCCCAAAAGATCCTCATTGGGAACCTGTTGATGTAATGGCTGGATGAGCTGACAGTGAGGTGGATTGGAAACTGGCTGAATGGCTGGGCCCAGAAGGTGGTGATCAGTGGCACAAAGTCCAGTGTAAGGCCAGTGACTGGTGGTGTACCCCAGAGGTTAATACTGGGTCCAGCCCTGTACAGCATCTTCAGTAATGACCTGGATGAGGGCAAAGCATACCCTTAGCAAATTTGCTTATGACACAAAACTGGCAGGAGCAGGTGATACACCAGAGGGCCGTGCTGCCATCCAGAGGGACATCAACAGGTGGGAGAAATGGGTGGACAGGAACCTCATGAAGCTCAACAAGAAGTGCAGCATCCTGCACCTGGGGAGAAACAACCCCAGTGACTGGTATGTGCTGGGGGGCCGCCCAGCTGGAAAGCAGCTTGGTAGAAAGGGACCTGGGAGTCCTGGTGAACATGAACCAGCGATGCACCCTTGCTGCAAAGAAGCCTAATGGTGCCCTGGCCTGCATTAGGAAGAGTGTGGCCAGCAGATTGAGGGAGGTGATCCTTCCTCTCCTCACAGCACTAGTGAGGCCACACCTGGAGTGCTATGTCCAGCTCTGGGCTCCCCAGTACAGCAGAAACATGGACATATTGGAGAGGGTCCAGCAAAGGACCATGAAGGTGATGAAGAGACTGGAACATCCTCTCCTATGAGGAAAGGCTGAGAGAGCTGGGACTGTTCAGTGTGGAGAAGAGAAGGCTCAGGGGGGATCTCAACAATGTATACAAATACCCAAAAGGAGGATGCAAAGAGGATGGAGCCAGGCTTTTCTCAGCAGTGCCCAGTGACAGGACCAGAGTCAGTGGGCACAAACTGAAGCACAGGAGGTTTCCTCTGAACATCAGGAAAGACTTTTTCACTGTGATTGTGACTGGGCAGTGGCACAGGTTGCCCAGGGAAGTTGTGGAGTCTCCATCCTTGGAGACATTCAGAAACTGCCTGGACATGGTCCTGGGCAGCTAGCTGTAGGTGGCCCTGCCTGAGCAGGAAGGTTGGACCAGATGACCTCCAGAGGTCCCTTCCGGCCTCAACCTGTCTGTGATTCAGTGGTTCTGAGGAAGCCGTGGTGCACGATGGGGCTGAGAGGCGGGGAGGGGAGTGCGACAGGACTTTCCCAGGAGCAAGCAGACCTACAGTTTGGCTTTTGGGAAGCTGCTGGTGAGAAGATGCTCCCCCAGGGCCACATAGATGGCACCTCCCCACCGCAGGCGCTCAGGGCGGGGGTGTGATTTGCAGGGTCACGGATGCACCCGTTCCACCACACTGCTGCAGCCACTGATGTCCCCATCCCAAGGGACTATGTCATGCTTTGGGGGGAGACACCTGCACGCTGCCAGCAGCAGCGAGGGAAAGCTGATTTAAATAGATGCTTCTGCAGTCGCAAAAGCGGTAACTCATCTTCCAGAAATTTGGAGCGCAAAAGCTGCACTGGGTCAAAAGAGCCTGCTGGGTCAAAGTCACCGCCCAGTGACTGGAGCCCAGTCACCGAACTGGGCGGCATGTGACTCAGCAGTAATTATGGCTGGCAAATTTATATTTGTCCTTAACATGTCAGGTTTAATACATCAGACTTCTGTGCACTGTCTCTGCCTCGGAGTGCGTGTTCGGCTTACTGCAGGCTAAGCAAGCTGCCGCTGTTTAGGCATTTCTGTATTATGCTAAGGGAAAGAAATAAACCACCTTTTGAAAGGTTTTCTATTTGGAAACTTGCTGCAAGGTTCCTCCAAGCGTGACAGTGTAGAGACCCCAGGAACTGGGGTGTGCTGTGGATATGAGAAACTTGAGCATTTGGGAACAGCAAGATCAATCTCAGATAATTTCAAAGTAGCCCTGTTTTTATAGTGCCTGCTTATATGTAATACTATATACTGCACGAGCAGCGGTCCTTTTCAAAGTAGGAGACCTTCAGTTAAGTGTTATATGTAGTTATCAGAAAGGTTTGTGAATGGAGCAGAGGAAGGGAAGAGGCGTCTGGCAGTATGGCGGTGTGCGCTGGCTCCCTTACACTAGGGGTATGTCACAATTTCCGCTGCAAATGTCAGGGGGGTTTGCGAGGCTTTCAAATTGAGTATAAAAATTCACTACAGGTTGAAATTTGTCAGGCAAACGCTCTATTCCTTCCACGGCATTTATCGTCTGTCTTGTATATATTGCCCTTGGGAGTAAAGACACTGGTTTCAGGCCCGTGACAAGATTTTTTTTTTCAATTGGTCTGATTTGTTTCTAAATGAGAAGAAAGTGAGTTCTCTCCTCCCCAGAATGGATTGCTAACTACAGGCTGTTGACAACAGCAATATAGTTAGCAAATATATGACTCTAACGCGGCTCTTTGCAGGCGATTAGCCTGTGCAATAGGCAGACCACCATGGTATTTCTCAGATGAACTATTTAAAAGACCCAAGTAGGATCAGCCAGTCAAGCTGCTGCATTTGAGAACGATCGTGCTTTGTGCTGAAGCAGTGTATACATATTGTCAATGTCCCATCTATAACATGCCATTTCGCGCTGCCGTAATGATTTCCTTTCCCTCTCGTTCCTCCAGGGCTTAACAGCCTGGATGGGAGCCTTGACACAAATAGGTTTGCCTCCCGGAAGGATTCATAATGCAGCAGTGGAAAATAAAAGAGTACCTGTTGCACGAGCTGAGTCAGAGCCTTGTTATTCCTCCAGCCTCTTCTGAAGTTGTCTGATATCTCCTGAAACCTGTCCTCCACTCCGCCTGGCCAAGTGTCAGAGGGGTCACCATCAGCCACCTGTGAGCAGAGGAGGGACAGGTCCCACCGTCCCTCCTGATGACTCTGCACCCAGCCGAGGTGCATGGGGGTATCAAACACAGCACCACGAATGGTGAAACACAGGGGAAAAGGTTAGTTCGCCAGTAGCTGGGAGTTGGTTACTCCCCTGCCCTGTGGTGCTCGAGGATTACACTACTAAAAGGGATGGCCAGGAGTGTGGGTCCCAGGTGTGTGAATAGGTGAATCACAGTCATCAGAGAAATGTGAGAGGCAAACACTGCTGAAATCATCTGTGGTTTGTATGAATGGGAGAGACAACCTGGATGCTATTTGTGTATTAATACCTCCATATATTTGGTATATGAAAGCTCACTTTTTATTCAAATACATGTTTTCTATTCTAGCAACAAGGCACCAAAACTATATGGCAAAGCCTTTATCTGTGTATGGCTTGAACTATACAAAGCAAAACTGCAGGATGGAAGACAACTTATTGTTCGTCGGTTTATGTCAATATGTGTCCTCCTTGACCATTCGCATATTTACTGCAGAAGGATGCAGTAAGATGGGTCGGGCTTTAGCCGCTGAGACTGCTGAGGATGGGCAGGCCCAACCCTGAGCTCCTTCAGAAACCCACGTCTCAGTAGGGCACAGGTTGGGTGCCAGGTTTCGTGGCGATGAGGAGTGCTGCCATGGGGTGGCAGGATCAGCCCGACGGGGACCGGGGCGTGCAGGACCTGGCATAGTGCTCTGGTTGGGTGCGTGCCACCGGGGGTGCTCGGCAGGTCTGCCGTCCTCCCAAAGGGTGGTGGGGCATCCCCATCGGGGTGCTCTCACCATGGCCCTTGTAATGGGCTTCTGCAGAGCAAAAATAAAACATGTTGCTTCTGGCAAGAGGGTCAGTGACAGCAAGCAGCGAGTTTTGGCAGAAAGCTGAAGTCCAAATCCATCTGTAATTTTGTCCCCAAGCTGTTCCATTAAGCCAAGATTTCTGATTTTGTTTTGGTTTGGATACTGTGTTTATAATGAAGGGAAACCCAGTTTTTCCAGGAGATACCGAGCAGGGCATCCCACAAAGGGAGCACTCACTCCACAGTGTGCACGGTATAATTTGAATTCTGTGTCAATAGTGAGGTACGAGCCGCGGTAAGGGCAAGCAAGTGAAGCAGGGGGATAGCTGCATATGGCGCAGTCCTGAGATCCCACAGGAAGGCGCACAACAGCCCTGAGAAAAGTCCGTTGCGCGGCCATCAGCAGGAGATAACTCTATAGCTTATTTTTTTTTTATCACCACCCCTTTCATGGCACTTCGGTAGAGCTAACACACCATTTCCTGTGCAGTTACACACACCATTGCATAGTGCCATGAACTTAACTCTTATCAGCGCCCCGGTGGGAAAGCCCCGGTTATTTACAAGAGGGCTCTTTTCAGCCTTGCAAGCTTCTTTTCAATTAAAACAAACAGCAAATTAAATATTAAATAGATAAGTAGGGAAGTGAAATTAATTGATTTTTCCAGCACTAAGGTGTGGTAGGCAGAGGAAACTTAAGGCAATTTCACTGAATTATATTACCTTCGTTTGTGTGTGCTAAGTACGTGAAACTTGTTTTAAAAACTGGGTGACTCTGAATACTTTATGTGCAGTGAAGCAGCAATCTTAAAAAAACCCAAACCCGGCACATACTTCAGGTTGATTTTTATTAAAGGAGAAATATAGGATAGCTATCGCTATTAATATCAACATTGAAAATTTTACTTTAGTTTAAGTCATCTCCGTGTTGACTTACAGTTTTGTACCATGTAATCAGTGTACGTAGTATAAAAAAAGGAGTCCAGGAACTACAAAACAGCTCTTTGGACAACTTCAAACTGCTTCTTGATCCCAGATCTTCAAAAGTTTCCCCTTTTGAGGCTTAGGGACTCTGATCGTTTTCACTCAGTCTGCTTACTGACCTTGATAATAGGTGTTTAGTGTAATACATGTTTAGCAGCCCTGGGATTGCCTCCCCGGGTGAAACCGAAAATTGCTTTACAGGGTGCAGTGAGCGGTTGCACTGGGGCTCCGCTGTACCTGGCAGCCAGCTACTGCCAAGCTGAAATATTTTTAAGTGCATATATGTATTTTTCTTGTTTTCTGTAGCGATCACATGCTCAAGAAGCAGGTGCACTGGAAGGACAGAAAGGTATGCTTCCACACAGGAAAGGTGAGGGGGAAAAAACCTCACCCCAAGCTCATAGACCTGGGTCGACGGCTGCACCTCACCTTTCTCTTCTTCTCCTTCCCCTTGCATGGTGGAGCCCTCCCGGAGGCAGTGTAGGGCCGCGAGCTCAACGATATGTATTTACAGATCCCAGAAATGTATAGGATTCAGCATGGAAAACAGTATTTGACTACGCCTTAAAAAAACCCCAACCAATCCCACAGGCATTTCTTCAAGGTGTCTCACGGTGATAGATGAGCTCTTCTTCCCCTCATGTAGATATTTCCTCTGCCTCCAGCCCTGCCGCCTTTTAAAGCAGCAATGGGGGGATTTTATTATGTTTTATACTTTCATCTTCGGCAGTGATCTGTCTCCCTCTCCGTGGGTCCGACCAGCAAGCTAATCCCTCAAGTCTCTTACGCAGCATAATTTTCATCTTAATTTTTCTTATTTCTCAACGTTAAATGGGTTTGCCAGGGGAACGGGGGGTCATTTCCTGTCCCCGCCAGATCATTAATTCCCGATGAAAACACTGCGATCTCCCGCTTCTCGAGCAAACAGAAACGTCGGGAAGAGCCAGTGTCATGTGCAAAATACTCGGCTGTGCTGCAGCAGCTGGGGGAGCAAAGATGTTGGTGTACGCTGTAGAGACCACAGGGTTTCAAAATGGTCATTTGAAAAAGAGGGAGGGAGAGATCATATAAGAGGAGTAGAAAATGGCTTTTTAATTCCTTAACAGAAACGATAACGTCTGTTTTTTTTCCAGCTTGAATCTACTGAGCGGTCTCCTCGTTGTCTTTTATTTTTAGAAACGATTGCTCTTCTGGTTGGTTGTTCGTTGTTTTTTTCTCCAAAACAAGACTGGCCCGATTGTTTTGGTACCAATCCTTGTCACTTTCTGAATAAGGGACTTGATTTTTGCTCCTGTTTTTTGGTATTTGGACATCTCTGTCTGCCCGTAATCTGTCTCAGCTGAGGCTGGAAAAAGAAACAAACAAAAAAAATCTCAACCCCGTAGTTGTGAATGTTTTCTGCAGAACATTTCATGAGATGGGAAAAATCCAGAATTATTCTCCTTAAGCCAGCAGCAGGAGGGGAAAAGAAATGACTCATCTGTTTACTTTTAAAAATCCTTCTTAAGAACTCAGATGCGCCTGATAAATTATTAGCATTTTACCCAACCAGCCTCCACTATTAACTCCCGACATTTCGGTAGTCTTGCGCTTGCCGTGGCATCTCGCTGCCAAATCCAAGGATTTACAGGTCTCAGGAGAGACTCGAGAGATTTCCCGCTTCCCTGCCTGGGCCATTTTTTAGCCTTTGTTTGTGGGGTTTGCCTTTTTTTCCCCCCTTTTCCCTGTCCCCTCTTAGTTTGCAGGTTTGTCGGCCCTACAAACATCTATGTGAGCAAATAATTTCTGTACGTGGCAGAACTGGTGGAGCTTTTTGCACGCTCTCGGATGCAGACGCATCCCCAGGCTGGGATTCCTCGCCCATCCAATTTTGGAGTGGCGCTGCCCTCCCTGTGATCCCAACACCAGTGTGCCTGGGGGATGCAGGGAAGCAGCTCGCTCCCACCGGCCCAGCCAGCGGCAATGGTACGCGTTTTCGTTTGTAGGGAGCAGGATTTGGCTGCCTGCAGGTGAAAAATGTAAATTTGGGGTGCACCGGTGCTTTCCCATGGTAACAGAGTTGAAACTGGACAAGTTTCCATGGTGATTATTACTACGGCAGGATGCACCGCGCACTTCGGGAGAGGCACGGGCGGCGTCAGGCAGAGCAGCCAGCCCCCAGCCAAAGTCTGCCGGCGGCAGCTCGCGGGGCAGAAATTATTTATCCATCTAAATAAATGGATGCACAGTGCCGTTAATTTGCTGGGTTGTTCTTTTTTTCAGGGGGAAAGGGATGTTAATCTTCTTAGGAAATAGGCCACAAATTTCACCACGATCATGAATGGAAACCGTCTCTGCCCTTTTTTTTAATTGACATTTGCTTGGTTAATATAAAGGGTTGGGCCGTCAAAATTAATTTGAAATTGCTTTGATTTTTTTTTTTTTTATTATTTTTTTTATTCTTTGTGTCTTTTATGACTCAGGTGCCTGGTTCACTTTACTGTCTCTATCCAGCGCTGTGGCAGGGCGGACGTCGGGGTTTGGTTTGGGTTTGCTCCTTTCTCACCCTGCACACGGCAGTTTCGGAGGCGCTGTGGGCAGCGTGCGGCGGTCGCGTGCTCACTGGTAGTAAATCCCAATGGGATGAAAAAAGATGAGTATTTTAGGGGAAGCGAGGACCCTTCTCCCGCAGCGGAACATTTCTGAGCCGCGGTATTTTTAGAAATGTTTGTTTTGGGGGCTTTTGTTGAGTTAGAACAGTGCGCTGTCGCTTGGCTCTGCCGTGCGCCGTCATTACGTGAAGCTTTGTTTAAAGACGTGAAGCGGACGGCCCCCGTCCTTGTTTCAGGCTGCCTGCTGGGGCCAGGGGGGGGTGAGTTTGGCTGCAGGCAGCCCCCGAGCCCTTTTAAATTATCTGTGTTTACGGCTAAATATAAGTTCCTCAAAACTCTTCGTACAACACTCACGGATATATGTATATCCAGCATCTCTGTATATACACTACACGGTATTATGGAGACGTTAGCCTGAAGCGTGGAAACGTTTAACAGCTTTTCTTCAGCGATGGGGTCTTTAAAGGCAATTGCAAATATTATTTTAAGGGGGAGATTTATGCGGTGCCTAAAATATGTTTCTGGCTTGCAGGCCAAATTATGTCGGTGCCGATGCTCCTGGCAGCCCGGAGGCGCCACGGGTCCCGCTGACGGCGATGTAGAGGCGGTGCCGGCAGAGCCCGAGAAGCCCCGCGACATGGAGGAGCTGTACAAGGACGCCCCGAACCTGCCCATGGATGTCACCAGCTCGCCCTCGGCAATGGCCAACAACAAGCTGGAGAACGGGGTGGCCCAGCTGATCACGGCGGAGGCCTGGAACATCAACTCCGCCGACCTGATGAAGAAGGCCTTGTCCCCTCTGGTGACCGTCCCTGCGCCCTCCATCCTGACGCCGCCGGCCGAGTCGCAGAGCGGGGTGGCCCTAAAGGTGGCGGCCACCGTGCTGCAGCCCATCTGCCTGGGGGACAGCCCCGTCGTCCTGCCCATCCACCTGCAGGTGGCTGGCAGCGCCGCCCCGCAGATGCCGGCCACCAACGCCGCCACCCCCTATGTCATGACCACCCAGGGCCCCGTCCCGCTGCCCGTCCTCCTGGAGCAGCACGTCTTCCAGCACCTGAACTCGCCCCTGGTGCTGCCCCCGGGGGCCACCTGCCCCGCCAGCCCCCTGCACGCCGGCCTCTTCCCCCCCACCGCCACCGCCCCCGTCGGGCAGCCCCAGCTCTTGGACCCCAAACCCTCCGGCCAAGCCCAGGAGCCCGTCCTGCCCCCCGTCTTTCAGACGCCGGGGTTCGCCGCCGTCCTTCAGGACCTGTTTCCCTCGCAGGGCGCCCTGGGCTCTGCCCCCTGCCAGCCTCCCCCCGACTACGCCGCCCTCCCGCCCCAGGCCTTCAGCTCGCCCCTCTCCCCGCTGGTCCCCCCCGCCACGCTGCTGGTGCCCTACCCCGTCATCGTGCCCCTGCCCGTCCCCGTCCCCATCCCCATCCCCGTCCCCATCCCCGTGCCCCACGGCGCCGAGGCCAAGGCGGCCCCCGACCCGCCCAAGCCGCCGCTCTTCACCCCCCACTCCTGCAAGGGCACCCAGACGCCCCTGGAGAAGGAGGAGACGAAGCCCTTCGACCTCCTCCACCCTCGGGAGTTTCCCCAGCTGAGCCGCCACACCGTCATCAAGATGGGCGGCGAGAACGAGGCGCTGGACCTCTCCATGAAAGGGCCACCAGCACCCCGGGCCGGTGAGGCTGCCCCACCGCCACCGCCCCCCCCCGAGGACGGGGCCCTGGACCTGTCCCTCGCCTCCTGCCGCAAGCCAGGGGGGTCCCATGGGGAGGCGGCCACCACCGTCCCCACCGCCACCGCCGAAGCCGGTGTTCACCCCGCGCCGGACAAGCTCCCCGGCCCGGCCGCCTCCTTTGTCCCCTGCAAGCCCCAGGAGGCGTCAGGCAAGGGGACGGGCGGGGGGTCATCCGAGCTGCTGCGACAGCCGCAGAAGTGGCTGGTGGAGCAGGCGGGCAGGGCGGGCTGCGAGCCCAAGGCCGGCAACAACATCGAGATCGTCAGCACCTCGCAGACAGCCAAAGTCATCGTCTCCGTCAAGGACGCCGTGCCCACCATCTTCTGCGGCAAGATCAAGGGCCTGTCGGGGGTCTCCACCAAAAACTTTTCCTTCAAAAGGGACCTGCCCCAGGACTCGGTGCTGCAGTGCTACGACGTGAAGAGCCCGCCCGAGCCCCGGGACGCCGCCGAGGCCCTCAGGAAACCCGTCAAAAACAGGAGCGTAAAGCTAAAGAAAATGAACTCGCCGGAGATACATATTCTTCCAATCAAGAAGCAACGGCTTGCTGCCTTTTTTCCAAGAAAGTAAATTATGGGTTTTTAGAATTTTAAGATTATTATGAGAAGAAGAAGAAGAAGAAGAAAAAGAAAAAGAAAATAATAAAAAAGATGCACTTGGTTTTAAACTCATTTAAAACTTTAAACTATCTTTGTAAGTTATTTTTGGGGGAAGGGGGAGAGGATCGGATGTAGAGTCCCTATAAGCTGGGTTGGTTGTTTTTTTTTTCTTTTTTTTTTTTTTTTGTTATCAAATTTTGACTTTTCATGGGAAACTGAATAAAAAGCAACCTATTTTTCAAGCAGATTGCACATTTTGCAGCTTTAATGGAGTAAGGGATGAGTCAGAGGGGTAAGAGCTATTTTCACTGCCATAAAGTGCTTTGATGATGTAATTCTTCATAACGGTCGGAATGGAAATTTCAAAATAAATGTTTGTACGTGCTAATTGGTTGCGGCATTTTTTTGGTCATTTCTGAGTTGCTTTCAGTGTACGGACAAAGTTTGGCAAAAAGTCTGTAAACTGTAAAGCGCCGCAGCTGACTTGTTGATGAGCCTAAAATGTTAAGAAAAAAAAAATAACAGGCTAAGAAAAATTATACTGTCCCGCAGCACTGTCGGAGAGCACGTCGCGTCGCAACAGCCGCTAACGATGTGCCCAAACGAGCTTCTGGAGGAGCAAGAGCGAGCGAGCGAGCGAGCAGTCCAGCGCACCTACCACCAGCTTCATTGCGAGACCCACAGGAAACCATCTTAAAGTATTAAGCAATATTAGCAGTCATTTAAAAGAGAAAAGCCTAAAAGTCAGGGGAATTCGGTGGCCGAAGGGTGGGAGGGGAAGGAAAAGTCGCATAATTTTTCCCAGCCTGGTTACAGCTATATGGAAAAGTTGTTTATTGTTAGTTTTCTAAGCTTCTTTGATGGCTGAAATCAATGCACGTGAAAGAGCAGAACTGTGTAACTTTATCACTCGGCAGTGTACGAGCCGCCCACGTCAATGGAGAAATGTGAATGTACAATTAAAATAAAAGTTCTGGTAGGTTACGGTTTTGCACTTGTGTATGGAAATGGGCTGGAGATGCATTATTCTGTGTCAGCTTTTAAGTTCACAGGGCTCGCTTGTAAAAACCCATCCCCACAGAAGGACAAACGCGAGGGCAGGAGAACAATTTTCGATGGGCGCTGCCTTTTCGGTGGCTATACCTGTTAACGCAGAAAATCTCTTTTTCGTTATTATTTCAAATGACGTGTTCCCAGCACTGCCCCAGTACTGCCTAAATAAAAAAAAAAAAAAAAAAAAAATCCATTGTAAACCCACCCGCTGGATGGCGTCGCACGCAAACTGTGCCTTCGTTTATCTACCTGCAGCCAATCTACTTCCAAGACTCCTCTTGGACAGTTTTGGGAAGGTTGTCGCAGTTGTTTGTGCAATGAGGTGTTGCCCAAAGAAGCGGCTTCTGGGTTAGAAGTCTAATCCCACCCTTAGGCACCGGTGTCATGCCAAAATCTGCTGAAGCTTTTGATGCCAGCAAAGAGCAATTTACTATTCAGAAAATGCACCTGCATGAAGAGGTTAGGAAAGGCTGTTTCTCTTTTCCTGGGCTGACCGATCGCTGCCCTCCTGCTTAATATGAAAATGGAGGACTTTCACATAAGCGTAGCATCAAATTCTGTCAAACTCTCGCTTTTTAAGTATTTTTAAAGCCTTTTCTTTTTCCCAAAGCTGGCAGAACTGACGATGTTCAGAAGAGCGTGAAGTGTTGATGGATTCATTAATGTTTAGTCATCTGACTGTATTTTTTTTTTTTTTTAATATTTTGTTTTCTTCATTGAAAATACTCTGCTACTTTGTTTTGCTCCTTCCAAGAAACTGTGCTGATGAAATGTGTCATCTTCTGGTTATTGCAGTGCAGAAGCTCAGGATTTCGCCATCCCTTGGGACGGCCGCCCCAGTTGTCACTACCCCAGAGTGGGCCCGTCTCCAGGGTGTCAAAAACCTTCTGAAAATGTAGTTTTTCCCCAGGGCCACACCAGATTATTTTAAAAGGAGGTCACAGCATTAGCTGCTGTTATTTTTATTTCGCAGTTGACAGAAGCAAATTCAAAAGAAGTTTCTGGGATTTTTTTTTTTTAATTTATTTTTTTGTAAAGAAAGGTACGTGCGTTTCACACCGGTGGTTACATCAGCTCCACTGACTGCCCCGATCCCCGCCATCCTTGTGCGAGCCTCATCTCCCGCAGCATTCTCAGCAGGTGGAAGGAGAGCGTCCAGCCAATGCCACCCCTCCTGCCGGCCACGGGGCACCTGTGACAGGTGACAGTGGCTGCCGGTGCTGAGTTTTTCCTCCTTTGCAGCCTTTTACTGGGAGCTGCGAGTGCTGCCAGGTTAACTCCAGGCTACCTGCCGGCCCGCTCTGCACACAGCGCTCTGGTTTAACTGAATTTAGACCACAAGCCCCAGAAAACCCTGACAACAAATTGGGCTAAATCAGCTTTATGGCCGTTATAAACCCATACGAGCACTGTCAAAACACCCGATGCCTACGGGCAACTAATTCAGTTTAAAGGCAACTGGTAGCGGTTGCGAAGGCAGAGCAGACCAGAGGCCACGCGGCTGCATCTTCCCCCACACCATCCCAAGAGTCACTGCAACCTCCCCTCTGTCAAACGGGGCTGAGGAAAACCAGAGCAGGCTCCAACTGCCCTAGCATCCCCCTCTGCCTCCCGCAGGACAAGCCTCCCCCCCGGGCTCTACAGGGCCGTCTCCAGAAAGGCCAAGCTCCCTGCCGCTGCTGCTCACCACCAACATCCCCGTTACCACAAGGTGCCACGGGCTGCAGCCACCCCACGAGAAATGGATGGACAGAGCAGACTGGGCTCACCCACCCCACCGCCTGCCTTTTCCATTCCTTAAACCGCAATGGCAGGGGGGATGTTCTGGAGAGCATCTTTCCAGGAAGGCTTAGTCAGCTCCCGCTCCCTCCCCTGCTACCCTTTCGTGCAACCTCAGCCTTCAGGGCTGTGCCATGGGAAGAGAAGCCACACACCGGCACCTCTCCTGATGTTAAACTCTGTTGGGCAAACAACGCTAAGTAGGGACCATTTGCCTCCCACCATCCCTTATGTGTGAAGCAGGAGTCCTACATCCCGTCAGCACGGGGGAGAAGCGGCCACAGAACAAGGTACTTAATTACACCAAGATTGAGCACTTCCACCTCCTCCTCGCCTCTAGCAGCAATTACAGATTTTGTATATTGGGCCATTAATTTTCTACAGGGCTACATTTTAACTGCTTCTGAAACTTCTGTACAAGGAGAAGGACGCAGAGCTGCACTCGTGATATATGGAGCTTCCATTTCTGGTGGCTGTTAATGGGGACATTAATACCTCTTGTGAAGTTGAAGGGAAAGTCATTAAGGCGTAATGGTAGGAGGAAGATGTTTTACAATGATGGGTATATGCAAGGGGGAGAGAGAGAGAAGAGCAGGGCAGACCCTCAAGGGCACCTCTTGTTGGCTCCAAGCTTCCTTTGACTTGGACTTTGGGGGTGGGCTTTTATTAGGGGGTGGGTGAGAGGGGAGAGGGTTATGGGGGTTACTGCTCTCTTACCCCCGTCAGGCAGACACGGAAGGTGAGGAGGGGAGCAGGGATGAAGGTCACGGTACATGGCAGCCTCAGGGGTGGGAGAGCTCAGAGGCACCAGCCTGGAGCTTTTCTTCCCTGGGGCAGCTGGTCCCCTTCCCCTGCACTGCCCAAGGCACGGCCCCGGGACCACGGGAGCATGGCTAAGGCTGCGGCACAGGGTGTTGGCTGTTAGCCACAGAAAGGAATACGAAAGAAGGACGAGCAGCTTCTCAGCCAGAGAACTTGACTGGACCAGGCAGTTTTTAGGCCGAGAGAACAGAAAAGCAGTCAGGTAAGAAGCAGGCAATTACAAGTGCAAGGAAAAGGTGGAGAACGGGGAGATGAAAGCAGGCAGCGGAAGCGGAGATAAGAGCCACCTCCAGGCCTGTGAGCATCACACCCTTATTAACGTTAGCAAGCAGACAGCCAGAGAACGAAAGGCAGAAGCAAAGCTGCAGCCCTTGGCCACGAGCAGATGACAGACAGAGGAAAGAAAGGCATCAGCTTCAAAGACGAGGCTCCAGGGCCACTGGGCTTAGGGACAGCGGGAAGGAAGGCGAGTGCTAACTCTTTCCTGGGCTGAAGGCAGACGAGAAGCACGGGCTGGGAGGAGACCGTACATCAAGTCACCGGCGTGCAGAGCATGCCGGGCAGCGTGGCCTTCCTGCTCCTGCAGGGTGACGGGGAAAAGCAGCAGCAAACCCAGCCCGGCGGGAAGGGGTGGGGAAGGAGAACAGCAAAGGCTGTGATACGGTTCTGTGTATCACAGGCCTGAAGTAAGGTGGGTGACCGAGGCTCTCCTACCACCCACGCTCCGAGCCGCTATAAAATCAATACACCGATACGCCACTGTCTCCCAGTCAGTGACAGCTTTTTTTTTTTAACCACTTCTACCCATTTTCTGCTCAGCCCCCACCCGTCCACCCCCTGCCAGAGCACTGAGATACATCACACCGCCTTGCACATCCCTGCAGAGGTTTGACCCACGGGGGGGCTGAAGGAGCAGCTTCACGCACTTCTGGCACACAAAAGCCTTCAGGGGAAACTGGCTGGCACAGAAGCGGCCACTGAGCGCCGAAGGCAGCGATTCAGAGAAGCCTGTGCCCCTTTGCTGGCACAGAGGCACCTCAGGAAAGCGATCCGACAACAGTAAGCGACTTGTTAGCAGTCCTCATGAAGAATCTTAGACAATGAGAACAGCATAAAACAACATTGCATAATATCCTGGTGCCAGATGTTTTAGTTTCTTTTTGTGCTCAAGTTTATAAAAACATGCCGAAGGGCTCAGTCAAAGACTTTGTTTTCCTCTGGCTGGGATCGGTTCCTGCCTTCCCGAACGCAGCCAGCCTGCCACCACGACATTAAGGATGTTAATTTGTGCAATTCACTTCTTTCACTCACCTTTCACATTTTTCCCAGTGCCTCCCCCTCCTCTTATTTAAAGTTGCATTTCTCTTAGACTATACCACATACTCTTAATGCTGAAGTTTGCAATTCAGAGTACTCTGGGGCAATCCTACACACACATACACACACAAGCAAATCCCCTAATTTTAGTGCGGAAAACGTATTTTCCATAGTTGTTAAAATCCTGGTATCGCAGCCCTGCTAGGAAAATCCATTCTGTTGTTGAACCATCTGAAACATTTCTTCATGTTTGGGGAGAAAAATTACTAATCGCTAAAATATTTAGCGCTGCTTTGTGCCCATATACCCCAAGCTCTCCTCGAATAATAGAGTAATATCCTGGTACTGAAATTATTAGGATACATTCAAATTAAGGGGAAAATTAAAAGAGCAAATATCTGGAAGGGAGAACTATTTTCCAGGTAAAACATTAGTTTTCACTGTTAAGAAGTGCACGTTTCCAGTGAAGTGCTGGTAATACATCGCACCCCTGCGTCAGCCTGTGCCCGGCCCCCCCTGGCTCCTGGGATTACTAATGTTCCTTAGCCCACAGCTGTCTCAAAACAGTCACATTTTCTGCATTGTTTCAATATCATCCTTCCCACCACATCCTCGTTGACGGGAGTTCCCATCCTTTCTTTGCTTAAGAAGAACCGAAGATAAGGCAAAGTTTTGTCCTAGTCTGGCATCTCGCAGACCAAGGGTGACACAAAACAAGGAGGTCCTTCTTTCTGGAGCTTACATACTGCAAGAAAACTCCTAGAAGTCCCATCAGTAAGCATGGGAAGGCTATTAATTTTTGAGGCTTTTGATACACCAGTCATTTCTTGTTTGCTGAGGAAAAAAAACCCACCACCCTACCTGCATGCCCAGTTATGAAGGTATCAAGTGGATTTTTCATTCTTTAAACAAATGTTTCAAAATAAGTACCTGGAAAGCTTGGTCCACAGAGGACAATCCAGCATAAGAGAGCATGTGCCTGCCCTTCAGAGACCCTCTGCAGCTCAACCACAATGGCACAAAGCTGCCACTTTTGATCTTAAAGCCTCATGATGCATGTGCCACACTCACCTAGCACCATCCATATTCATGTACAGGGGGGTCAGAGTGGGGTTAAAAAAGACCAACAGAATATTCAAATGCTTGTTGTCCACCTTTTGCCACTTTAAACAAGAGATGTGCAACAGCACCCTAACTGTGCGGCAACAGAGATCTAAGAGAGCAGAAACATTCCCCATGGACAGACTTTTTGGGCTAGATATTCTGGATACCTGGACTTTCGAGCGAGACCCCTTGTGTGGTAGACCACGGGATCTGGGCAGCATTTCTTGGTTAGTACCATGGGCACCTGAACACTTCCTTCTGAACGCCAACTAGGTCTTTCAGTGAAGGACTCAATTAAGGGGATTGTCCCATCTTACTTGCAGCAAACAGCACTTTAGGTGGGGAATTGGCTCAGATGCTGAAGTTAAGTGAGATGGGTATCGAGGCTCCCATGATAGATACTGGAAATCTAGTCAATAAAACCAACAGAGTCAAGAGAGCTATTCATCTCTTTGTAAAGCAGATGTTGGTGTCTGGTCAGATCACTCATACCCTCAACGCGGTCAGCTAGACTACAATGAAAGAGAGTCTAAACTATGATATAAAGACATGAAGTTATATGAAATTAAACCCAATCCGGTATTCCTAGGCTTTGGCTCCTCAGCTGGTCTGCCTTTAAAAGAAATCACATCAAGAGGGAATTGATAGCAGCAGCTCATTCCATTAGGAAGAAACAATTTAAGGACAGAGAGAGGATGCCCCAAGAATTGGGTAGGGAATTACAAGGATTCAGCCCATGTTTTCAGATGAAACCATGTCAAGATAAAATACTTCACACCCCTGGCATGGTTCAAAGTTTCTACTTTTCTTCTCTAAAATCCCAGCTCAACACAAACAGCCACAGACAGTAGTCATGATTCAACAGTCAGGGCACCCAAATCTGAAACAGTTTGTTAGTATATCCACCTGGTTTTCTCCTTTCCGATTTTCCATTACTTCATTCTTCATATATTTTCCTTCCCATGTTTACTGCACGCAAACTCTATCACTCATCCCAGGCTTCCATTTCTGTTTTCTTTCAAAACATTTAAACTTTCCCCAACCTGTTCATTTCCTGTAGCCAAACACCACCCAGGCAAAGACAGTTTACAATTAATACATTATGGTGAACGCAAAGATGGATGAAAGTAATATGCTCCCTTTGGCTGAGCTGGTCCCTTGAAAGTAAACAAACAGCTGAGAAAAATCAGTAAAAAAAACCCCCAAAACAACAAAACAAAACACACAACAAACCAACAAAACCCTCCAAAACTAAAACCAACCAACCAAAAAAACCCACCCCCCCACTACCATAGCCCATTAAGCCTAATAAGCAATACGTCCCAAGTCCATTACAATGACCTATCTAGTACCTCACCCCTAAAGCACAAGCATAAACCAAAGGTAGACTAAAACGGAGCATTTATTTATTAATTTCTCCCTCCCCACTATTTTGTTCATGCAAGCATAGGGACTTAAAAAAAAAAAAAAAAAGGAGAGAGAGAGACAGACAGACGAAAAAGCACTTTGTAGACCACACCTTGAGGAACACCACCCAGGTGAGAGGCATCTCTTCATAACAGAGTGCCACCAACATTCCCAGGCAAGGACTGAAATCGGTAGCAATAGTCGGTACATACATCAGAGATAAAGCAAGCAAGCTGCAGAGTCCTTTTCTTATTTTTCAAAACACACAGGAGTAAGCAGCACATGGAAAGATCCTTCCCTCAAAAGGCTCTCCAATAGGAGGAAGACCTGTTTGGCAGCACTGGTTTGGAGAGATGAAAGTTGGGAGGGGGGCGAAGAGTTCAGAGCTGTTTGAAAACCCCACTCTTCGGGATCTGGGAAAGCGTTAGCACAATATCTTGGGGGAACAGAGTGCCTCCCTAACTACCGAAAAAACCTCAGTATGAGAAAGGGAGAAATCTAGTAAAATTACAGCCTCTTACATTTGAACACCAGACTTTCTAAGGTGCGCCACCATTCATTAAGATTTTCCCAGTGCCTTGCCAATCTGCCTCTGCCTCCACCTGGGAGGGTAGATGAGTCTTTCCAGTTCCTGACCTCAGCGCTGAGACTGCCAAGGCAGGGTAATGGCAATTATCATGGTGGTTTTGTGGTGTATTCATTTCCTTCCAGCTGTCATAACTAGAAAGGAACCATTGGCAGAGAGGGTTTCTGCCAGCTTCGAGCTGTACATCTGTTCGCGTTTGTCTGTTCACACAACACGGGATGCGACCTCCCTTTCCTCTTAACGCCGGCATCTGTTTGCTCGCACTGTTTGCCCTGGAAGGGCTTTGATTTCAGAGGCTGAGAAGTGAATCTCGGTGGATGAAAATGTCTTCACATCTTTTAAAAAGAAAAGAAGTAGAGGCGTGCAAGCCTTCGCTATCAGCGCTAAACAGTTCCCCTGCAGATAATGAAAGCTGAAATAAACCTAGCAGTGGTCCATAAAGCTACGAGGAGAAGCAGCTGATGCGGGACTCCTCAGCTTGTACAGCAGGACCGGGAGACTCTGGAGCTGATGGAAGCCAATTCTGATTCAAATGAGACAAACTGCAGCTAATCAAAATGATCTGCTAGGACAGGGATGGATGATTCATGTAAGTGAGGGATTTAAAAGCTTATTGGACCACTGTAATGGCATATTTTAAGTACATATAGGACTCCCATCATCTACGCAGCCACAGTACTGAGAATTTATTTAGGACAAACCATCAGAGGACAAAGTTTTAAAATAGATATATCTTCCTATTTTAAAAAAAAAAAAAAAAAAAAAAAAAACCAAAAAACCCCAAACATCCTCTGAGGTTCTGACTGTACAAAAAATAATTAAAAAAAAAGGATATAAAATGCCTCACAGTTGCCGACTCAAAACACAGGGAGTTTACAACAGACCCTTCAGATTTTAAGAAGATAAAAGTCTCAAAATGGCTCTGCATGACCTTTGAACCAACGGGAGCACTGACAGTTGGGGAACACGCACGATCCCAGGATTATGGGCTACTTAGTAAGCTTTACAGAGCGAAAGATTATAATCAAGGCTGTAGCAAAAAAAAAAAAAAAAAAAAAAAAAGCAGCAACCGTTTCACCACAGAAATGGATGTGAAATCAGCTTCTGCCTCCCTGCATCACTCTCAGGCAGTTCCAAACGAGCACTTTTTACTCACTCCAATAGTTTTACATGTAATAAAAAAAGAGAGGAGGAATATATGACCTTTGAAATTGATCTCGAGAGGGTCTTTTTTTTTTCCTTTTTTTTTTTTCTCTCATTAAACCAAGCCAGCCTAACTCTACATAGCTTCAACTCATCAGAAAGAGCAGAAAGATGAAGATGCCCCTAACTTTTAGAACACTTTCACACACCTAATGTTGGAATTAAATACTTATTTTACTCCATTATATAACTAGCTAACCGATCAAAGAAAAAAATACTGCTATCCATTTTTAAAATGTTCTGTCACATGACTGCATTAAAATAGACTACACTCTATAGGTGACAAAAGCAAGACTGGGGAAAATGTGGGCCCACTGCTGAATGAGATGAGGGACCTCATTACACAGGACGTGGAAAAGGCTGAAGTACTGAATGTCTGCTTTGCCTCAGGCTTTACTAGCAAGACCAGCCTTCAGGAATACCAGCTCTCAGAGACCAGGGGAAAGGCTGGAGCAAGAACAATGGACTCATGGTGGAAAAGGATCAGGTCAGGGAATACTTAAGCAAACTGGACATACATAAGTCTAAGGGGCCCAATGGGATGCACCCATGAGTGCTGACGGAGCTGGCAGATGACATTATGAGGCCACTCTCCATAATTTTTCATCAATCATGATGAATGGGAGAGGTGCCTGAAGACCAGAGGAAAGTAGATGTTACTCCTCTCTTGAAGAAGGGCAAGGAGGACCACCCAGGGAACTACAAGCCACTCAGCCACACCTCGGTCCCTGGGAAGGTCAGGGAACAGCTAATGATGGAAACCATTTCCAGGCACATGAACAAGATGATCATCATCAGGAGTAGTCAGCATGGCTTCACCAAGAGGAAGTCATGCTTCAACAACTTGGTAAATTTCCATGATGAAATGACTGGCTTGGTAGAGGGGAGAGGAATGGATATTGTCTACCTGGACTTCAGGAAAGCCTTTAACACTGTCTTCAAAAGATCCTCACCGACAAGCTGCTGATGTACAGGCTGGATGAGCAGACAGTGAGGTGGGATTGAAAACTGGCTGAATGGCCGGGCCCACAGGATGATGATCAGTAACACAAAGTCTAGTTGGAGGCCAGTGACTAGTAGTGTACCCTATGGGTCAATACTGGGTCCAATCCTGTTTAACATCTTCATTAATGATGTGGATGATGGGGCAGAGCATACCCTCATTAAGTACGCTTATGACACCAGTCTGGCAGGAGTAGCTGATACACCAGAAGGTCATGCTGCCATCCAGAGCGACCTCAACAGGTGGGAGAAATGGGCGGACAGGAACCTCATGAAGCTCAACAAAGGGAAGTGCAGACCTGGGGACAACTCCAGTCACCAGTATGTGCTGGGGGCCACCCAGCTGGAAAGCAGCTTGGCAGAAAAGGAGCCAGGTTGTCCTGGTGGAAAACAAGTTGACCATGAGCCAGCAACATGCCCTTGCCACAAAGAAGGCTAATGGTACCCCAGGCTGCATGAGTAGGAGTGCTGCCAGCAGGTCGAGGGAGGTGATCCTTCTCCTCTCCTTATCACTGGTGTGGCCACACCTGGAGCCAGCTCTGGGTTCCCCAGTACAACAGAGGCACAGACATAACTGGAGAGAATCCAACGAAGGGCCACAAAAATGATGAAGGGACAGGAGCATCTCTCCTCTGCAGAAAGGCTGAGAGAGCTGGGACTGTTCAGCCTGGAGAAGAGAAAGCTCAAGGGGGATCTCATCAATCTACAGTAATATCTGAAGGGATGGCGCAAAGAGCATGGAGCCAGGCTCTTTTTAGAGGTGCACAGTGACAGGACCAGAGGCAGCAGGCACAAACTGAAACACTGCAGGTTCCCTCTGAACATCAGGAAACAGTTTTTCACTGTGAGGGTGACCGAGCCCAGGCACAGGCTGTCCAGGGAGGTTGTGGAGTCTCCATCCTTGGAGGTATTCAAAAGCCATCTGGCCACAGTCCTGGGCAACTGGCTGTAGGTGGCCCTGCTTGAGCAGGGGGTGTGGACCAGATGACCTCCAGAGGTTTCTTTTAACCTCAACTAGTCCTCGATTCTGTGATACGCTCCTTAACTCTTACTTAGGAACAGGGCAGATACAAGACAAACCTAGAAACACAAATAGCCATACATGCAAGACCTGCTATATTTAATTTGAAACCCCTCAGGTCAATGCTGAGCAGTATTTTTGGTCTTCTCTGTAGCATTGCTTTCTATACAGCTATCTATACACTCATTACTTCCAGTTACTATTTAAAGTCTATTACAGAAAAAGCTTTAAAAAATTATATAGGGTCAGAGTAACTGGTATAGATAATCAACGCATAAAAGCTTCCTAAGTGGTCTAGACAAAAACACCAAGCAGACCTAAGAGAATTTTTGATCATGCAGAACAGAAAAAAACCCAGCCAGCTCAAACTGGAAACAGAATAGATAAATAGCATAACACAAATTATCTTAAAACAGTGACTACCAGCCTCTGCTTCAAGTTACCAGGACACAGGCTGCTCTAACTCCTCGGTTCTGGATGTCAGGCCATTTAAATTAAAAATTATTTACATCATAAATTCACATCTACATATATATAAATAGACTCTCATTAGTTACTCATATTTAAATGAAAATAAGATCCTAAGTTGGCCCACAGGAATAATACATTAATAGGAAAAGGTGACTGGAGCCCTCTGAGTTAAGTAGGAAGATAAACTATTAATTCAACAGCATCTCCATGTTTCAATTCTCTGAATTTCACCTCCAATTAAAGGAAAGACAAGCACAAAGAACCATGGTGTTTCATCTGAGCAGGTTCAAATTTTAGTCATCCTTACTCAGGGCTTCATTTTTCCCCTGCAGAAATATTTGAGACACTTAAACATAGAATTTTTGTATCACATTCAGGGCATAGACAATCACATCCACAGACTAGCATAAAACTGTCATCAGAGTTACAGAGAAGGTTAACATTGCTTTTGTGCAAATTATATCCCCAAGTGACTGGAAAGGAAGAAGAGTTTCTACAAATACCATGAGTATTCGGGTGAACATCTTTGCCCCTGTGTCTACCACCTGAAGTAAAAAATGGTGTGCCTTTATCAAAAGCAACAAAAAAGGGGAAGATGTTCCATCCTTTGAACCAACATTGATAACACTATGTTGCTGTCTTTCACTGTCATTCCTGAAAGACTCCTACAACACGGATATACCCACAACAAACTTGTTTGAAGTGCAGTCATGTCAAGCACAACGTGCCATCACCCTGACATACACCACTCTCCAATTTCCATGCTGCACAGGTCTTCTGTGACAAGAATTCTGAGAGCTGCTAGTCCTTCCAGGCAGTAGCATTTTAATTTCAAACAGAAGAGATCTTAAGATGTACTGAGGAGTGATGGCACTGTCTTGCTAGATGACTGAAAGATACAGAACCAGATAAGCAGATGAATCCTGGTTGATAGAAAAGCAACTCAGAGAAACACAGGGAATAAATCATGCTGTCTTCTATATCAAATACGCACCAAAAAAAGATATTCATATCTTTTGAGAGAGATCAGATGCAAAATGCCTCTGGACTGTTGTTACTACCAACTTCCAAGTTTCATAGTTAGCCTGGGAAGGATTTGAGGTTATCATTAACCCAATTGAAGTTACTTCTCAAGCACAGGCTGATCACTGCAAACTGCCACCAGAACAACAGACTTCTGTATCATAGAAATAAGAAAGCATTTACTATATGAAGTTCAAACCTATTGCCATCAACTGCTTTGATTTAAAATCTTTCAGGTCTTCATCTGAACGCAGGACAAACAGTTTATAGCAGTCTCTTCCCCTCAGTGGTCATACGAGAATTCTTTAAGCTGTAAGTGGCAAAATGTTATAAGCAAAATCAAATAATTGAATATATTCCTAAATTGCTCTTTTGAAAGCACAGAACAAGCCAAGTTCAAACATTAATTGCTTCAGATAAACAACGTTGGAATGATTTTACCCTTTCGATTAAATCTTCCTTACATCAGATGTTTACATGAACTGTCAAGTGCCAAACGCCAGATAAGATAGCTACCCTTGCCTACGCAAACAGTGCTCACACATGTACACAACGTCAAACAAAACGGACAGTTACAACAATGAACAAGCTATTTTATTTTTGTTGATAGATAAGAACATCCCATTGAAAATAACGAGTAAAAAATATATTCTGCTACAACACTTGGACCGCTTGAATCTCACGCTACAGCACACGGTGAAATTCTGCTACTGCAACATCACAGTAATCCCTGTGCACACGGGTGCACAGAAAGCCTTGAACAAATATTTATACCCATTATAGTGCCATGTACAAAAATGTCATTCCATAAAGGCCAAACAGAAAATTCAAACACCCTTGTTTTTCTCATGCCAATGGCATTGTAAAAAATGAAAACTGTTTTTAGTTAATTACTTATGCTTAAATCATATGAGATCTTTTTACGCTAAAGAACTCTGAAATTCAGCATAATAAAGCATGGAACAAGTAAGATCTAAACAATACACTGAACACATGGAGCATGATGTTTTCCTCAATATATAACTAACTTTCATACAGTTACACCAACAATCAAGTCAGTATTTTCCTAACAGAAAGAGAAAATATTCTGTTTCTCCAATGAATGCTCTGACCTTTTCTTACTATACAGAGCATGCTTGTATTATTCATCTAAGCACACACGCACCACAAAAGATATGCAAAACAAGTCGCTATAGATAACCTTTAGTGTCAAATGTCTAATGATGTAATAATAAAAACAATTCTCAAAGTCCAAATGACTTGCTAAATTAAAATTGCGTTGCAGTCACTTAAACTAACAAAGCACTTGGACACTTGTGAGCCACAAAATTTATTACTTTGCAGCAGTATCTCTGCTGAAACCTGAGGAGCACCAGACTATTGGCAAAGCAAGGCATTTTCAGAAAAGGAATTTGTAAAAAATACATTTAAGCTATATGCTTTCATATAAAAAGGCAGTAAGAAATATAATAAACCCTACCGTTTTAGGACTACACCTTCCCTAGCAAATAGCTTTTATCACTTGCACTATTACATACAGTACATTCAGTTTCCTACACACAAAGTATATTTTCTTGTCCCTGATGTATATTACAATTGGCTGCGACAATAAACTGCTTTATTATCACCGCTCATTCTTGCAGCTTATACAAACAGCACCAATTTTACCCCAAAAAGGCTTATCGGTTACATAGTAGCACTTCCTTACAGGAAATATAAGCCCAAAACATCAGAACCAAATGTGTCTTTCCAGAAATACACCAGAATACATGGTTCAGAGTTCAGGGATGAATAACCAAGAGTATTGCATAGTACAGGGATCTCGCCTGTATGAATAAAGCCACCTTTTGATTGTTTGTCACCTTCTGACTCCAAGAATGGACAACAAATGAAACAGGTGCTAATGAATATGAAAAGTAGTACACAAGTAAATTTACTGGTTAAAAAAAACAACAAGAAATTGTACAGTTCTCTCTGGCACAGTGCAAAGTACACATTAAAAAACTGAATACATATGTACAGTGTGTATGTATATTTTTATATATATAGTATGTATTTCCCCAACACATACGCGTGTATATATAAAAAGCATGAACACACATATCCATGCCAAACTTAGCAAAAAGATGGAATGTTTAAAATGTGGATGCATTGTTCCAGTTAAATCAGTCTGTCCCAGAAATGGCTGTTTATACAGCCAATACGCCCTTCCATGAAACAGAAATATTTACCGCCTGCATAAATTGACAATATATGGTACATTTGTCCTCATAACTTACCAAAGGACTGATAATCACACTTTATAAAAGCTTATATAAGCCCTCCCTTCCATAACCCTTCCTTCCCGGCACTTCCATCCCCCATGACCAATTCATACGGCTATTCCCTTCATAGAAATCTAGGAAGAATAATCTAGAATAATATACTAGAGCATTACTGTGCTGGAGGATCAGACACAGTATTCACTACAGAGATGAGATCTTCTATTTTAAATTTTTCTTGCAATATAAAAGTTTACAGCCACCCCTGTAAAAATTATTAACACCTGATGCTGGTTTATTATTTTCCTTTGGGATTCAGCTCTTTTGGTTCTGAATAGCAGAATACTTTATAGCAGCCTTCCAGGGCCTACAGGAAAGATGGGAAGGGACTCTTTATCAGGGAGTGGAGTGACAGGACAAGGGGTAATGGTTTTAAACTGAAAGAGGGTAGATTTAGATTAGATATTAGGAAGAAATTCTTTACTGTGAGCGTGGTGAGGCAGTGGAACAGGTTGCCCAGGGAAGTTGTGGATGCCCCATCCCTGGAAGTGTTCAAGGCCAGGCTGGATGGGGCTTTGAGCAGCCTGGTCTAGTGGGAGGTGTCCCTGCCCATGGCAGGGGGGTTGGAACTAGATGGTCTTTAAGGTCCCTTCCAACCCAAACCATTCTGTGATTCTGTGAATATGAACACGCTGGCTGAAGTCTGTAACAGAGAACGCACTTTTCAGGATTCGGAGATCATTGTTACCCGACCTGCCCACCCTCACTATGATCAACTGTCCTTCCCTGCAAACTTTCTGAAATAGTTCACAAAATACTAGAATGTAATACAGATTTCTTTTTCCCTCCCTCTTTATCCTGAATGTCTTTTATACATTTTGAGAGCACTTTCAAAAAATACAGATGATTTATATCAGCAAAATAGTTTCAAATAAAGGCGATGGCTGTGAACCTGAGAGCTTAGTGTGATACGAACACACATATTCGTGGTATCTCCACTGGCTAATACTTTCCTTGTTTAAGTCTTTCAATGTGGTAGCACAACTTTAGGGCAGGCCCCAGCTTCAGTCCCATATATTTCATTATCATATCACTCCTCAGTAAGAGTAGTGCCTTCCCATCGATTTCCTGCAGAAGGAAGAGAATAAACACAACAACACACAACTATTTTAACAAGCTGCATGGTAAAAGTGGAAAGTATATTATACTTGTTTATACTGCAGTAAAAATTTATCTACTATATATAAAACAGTAACTTAGTATAATTTGATATTTACAGATGGCCTCTGAAATCAAATTTATTTTAGTTTTTTTAATGTGTCATTAAGGTATTTAAGATGCTAAAGAAAATTATAGTAAGTAAAAGAAACTGACCAAGCAGCCCTCAAAATTAGGTACCAGCCAGGAAAAAAAGTGAATAGGTCAAAGGGGAAAAAAAAAAAAAAAAAAAGGGAAGCTGCAAAGGAAGGTTTGTGCAGTTTGCGATTAAATGATCCAAGCACTGAGGCCTTGCACTGAACCTTGAACACAGCTGTGGGAGGATTCTGGCATGCGCATGCAAACAGTCACATGGAGGAAGGGGTTACAGACCATCTAAATTTGTGAAATAAGACAGATCTATGTCCTGGTTAAACCGGACAGATTGTTAGGATCAACACCAAGGACAACTTAGTCAGATTTCAACTGCCCGGTTGAGAAGCTGCTGAAATGTGACAGTCCTAAGCTCTTAATAGCATTAGATACTGTAGACAGGCAATTAGTTCCTTAAAACACCATAAAGAAAACCACTCTGTCTTTATTTTTTTTAAACATAAACCTGACAAAACAAGTGACATTTAGTCTTGTTATACAACTAAGAATAAAACATAAGACAGGAAGCTCTGTTAAAAGCTATTTTTAGTTTTCTTTGCAATCCAGCTTACTCTGAGATTTAACTGTTAGTAGGAGCTGGTGCGGAACAAGGGTGAAATACTACTCCAGAGAAAGCCACCTTCTTTTTGGAGGGCCATCTAAACAATGAAATAAGAAAGCAGCTCTTTGCTGAGCAACCTGCCATAGAAAAGCACAATGAGAAGGAAGAGGGGAGACCAAAACCAGAGAAACTGACACAGTTTCTCTCTCTAAATACAATATCCAGTTAGATCTTATGAAACCCTACACATTGTTTTTCAAAACAGATGAATTCAACATTTAAATTGATTCTCTGAATTTTAGTGTTAAAAAATCAAAAATTTTAGTAGACCAAGTGTAAATCTGATGAGGCATAATGGCATCTCCTCTTCGGGATAATCAGTGTCCAAAACAGACTCTCTTAAGAGAGGTGCTGCCTACGTAGGCCAAATACCCCTTAAAGTACACAAGAATGCCATCTTCTCTAGAGGTACCAGGGATGACAGGGGTACCATGGATGTTGGCCATTAGAAATTGGATTACTTCCAGGATTGGTGTTATACCATATAAACCGGAAAGCAGTGGGTATTTAGTTTAGTCTAACAAGACTGGAACACAGAGAAAATATACTGCAGGAGGAGTTTCAGGTGGAAAAATAATTTTCATCCTCCCTCTAATATATGAGTAGAGTTTATTCTACCTTCAATTACAAACAGTGATTGACATGAAAGCTGTATTTTAAGAGATTAATGAGACACACAATCTACTAGAACAGAATGGATATGCATCGTACATGTCTCCTGAAGAGTTCTGCATGTGGAGCTAGTGCCTGTGGATCAGCTTCTTTCACAAAACGCATTACTTCCTCTATTGACCAGGTGGAAGGATCCTTATTCACTATTCTTGAAGGTTCCCTTTTTAGTGAATTCAGATCCGGTCCAGTTGTGGAACTTGCAGCTTTTAGCATAAAAATATTGTGAAAGGAAGAAATATCACTAGTCTGTATTATACAGGGATAACAAATTTCATTTTACATAAGACATTCTTAATATTAACATGCAGCTTCTACTATGCTTTGCAATATATTAAATGGAAGAGGTTTTATTTTCTTCCAAATAATATCAAACTGTTCCATTTGTCTTTAAACACCTTATGTAACTGCAAATATTTACAGCAGCATTAGCTCTATGACATACCTAGAGGGATTAGTTCAACTTGTACCTGGCTTCTGGGTAATGAGATGCCATGAACTGGGAATGTGGCAAAGGCAAGCGAAGCTGGGCAGACAGAGGGAGGGACAGAAGGAAACCCTATCCCCGTATTTCAGCAACACAGTAATAGTTGATAAGATGCTCAGGAAGTGAGCTGCATATAATTAGCCCTCCTCACCCTGGCCTGCCGCAGTGTCCATAACAGCAGTGAGAGGAAGGCGCAGCAGGCAAGACCTCCTTCCCCCCTGGCTTGCACCGCAGTATTAGTTCCAACAGGCTTCAGTTCTGCATTTGCAGTTATGTTAGCAAGCCTGACACGCTTGGCAACAGCACAACATCTCACTCCATACGCAAGCTTTTCTACAGCGAAGAAGTTCTTTATTCATAAGTCTCGGACTTCGTACGTTAATAAAAGCAGTTATATACTTTGGAAAGTTTAGTTATATAGCATACCTTCAATCCGCCTCTGTATTCGATTCCTACTAACTTCGTAGTAACCACTGCTCCCAGCAGAGCTCAAGGACAGCCTGCGCAGAATTGGGGCTGAATTTGAGGTAGCAGTCACTGGCTGAAGGGAATTTCTGTAATATGCTGCACTCCCTGAAGTACGATATTCCGTGGAATTTCGACGGGTTGGGCTTGAAGGATTTACAGAATTAAGTGCAGAATCCATTGAGTCCTCAGAAAATCGGTGTTCTTTGGAAGTGCTGTTTTCCTCTATAGGTAATGTTTCTGCTACACAAAAAGCAAGTATCAATATGTTCAAAGTGATGGACATTATACCTTTGTTATTTAACTCCTTGCTAAGTTCTCCTGAAGATACTGACAGATTGTAAGCCTGTTAACAAAGCTCCTGTGAGGCATTCACTGCTGCTGAATGTTTGCCCCTTTTCCTCAAGTAATCATTGGGCTCTTACAGTATTTTTAAAACATTTTTTTGCAGCAAAAGATTTAATATGTCAAGTTTGACACAGTCTTCCGAAAATCATTTCAGTTGTATTTGGTTAAATACTATGAACAGGGAAGTAACAGAGGAAATTTTGGGGGGGTAAAATTGCCTAACATTAATATTGATAACATCAAACAATCTTAGTCAAGCATTTTCATTACCTTATTTTAAATGTACTCTCAAAAAGCTAATCATTAAGAGTTCGTCATGTTTATCTTGCAAGAAATTTTTAATATAAATAAAAACTCTCATGTTAACTTGCAACTGTTTAATTTGTTCTAAACAGCAGAGGGAGTCACTAACTTCACATACAAAACAAGTGGACAATTATAATCTATAGATCCAAATACGTTCAGACATAGAGGTTTGTCATTAAGAATTGAATAGGTTGCAGGCAAAGCCACAGAAGGCTGCAAGCGCCAGGTATGGCACACATAATGTAACACGTTTTGACCACAACGCTGTATCCACATGCATAGGGCAGGGTCTATGAGCACAGCCACTGGAAAGTTAAAGATACATGTAAATTACTGAACCTACCGAGAAAGTAAAAAAAAAAAAAAAAAACCACCAAAAAAACCCCCCAAAAAACCCAACAAACCAAAATCAGGTCTCAGGAAGGGATTATAACAACATTCCTCTTTTTAGTTCTTATCACTTATCAGCTAATTTCTACTCTGCAGGACACAAACAACGCCTGCTTAGAAGACTTGTGAATTTTTAGAGCCTGTCAATATTGTTTCTAAGCCAGATGAGCAGAGCTCAGCAGGTCCATTTCCCTGCCCCATGAGACTGGAGCCAGGTTTGCATAATTACTGGAAGTTCCACTGTCGGTCAACCTAACGCAGGCCTGGTTGGGAGAAAAATGCTATATGAGGGGGAAAAAAACAAACAAATCAATGAGAATCCCACTCCATTTTCTCGCAATCATATGTATTGCTCTGTTTGCATCAGGTCAATATCTAGCCTGAGAAAGAAGTTGGAAGCACAATGTGCAAATCTGTATGAAACAAATGCTGCCTTGGCAGGAGACTTAAGAGCTGGAAAATATAGCTAACAGGTTCACAGAAGTGTAAACCCCACACTACCATCTTGAAAATTACTCTAGTGAAGTTACAAAACATATGTTAGTGAAGCAGCATATTCTTTGGGATAAGAACTGATATGTTCTGTGAAACAAGTTCCTGAAATAAAGTTTTTACTACCCTTCTTATACGACAACTTTCAAGAATTTGTTGGGCAACTACCCAATTAAAACTAAAGGAAGAGTATTTTCCTAAAAAAACCCAGTGAGCTTCTCGAGCATGTTTTCAACTTGCTTCATGAAGTCTTAGGTTCTCTGCTGAAACCTGTTTAGAAGTGGATTGCAGTGAAGAACTGTGAAGTGGATTTTGGTCTTCAGACAGCATAATCCTGAAAGGGAACAAAGGCCCTCAGAGTACTTAGTGAATTCAGTAAGGCAAGATCTGCAAGGCGATGTGACTTCTCTTACTAAACTGGATAGTTGTGGAATAAAGCATCTTTTATGGACACGAGCCCTTCTCTTTCACATACACAACCTTCAAAGCAACCACTGCAAAACTTTCTAGTTTGTTAGATTTGAATCACAACAGCAAAGAAGCAGCTACTGAGGTTTTCAAGGAAAACACACACACAAGAAAATTAACTTCTTTACACTTGTCAGCTTGAAGTAGCTGCAGCAACCTACCAAAATGAAAAAGAAAAGCCATCGTTCTATTAGAATTTCAGAAAGACTTTAAGAGATGTAGTCAATGATACGCACTATAAAATTAAAGGGTAGCCAACCAGGGGAAAATTAGAACTGTAGAGAATAAAGCCACTAACAGAAATTTCAGTCCAAGACCAAAAGGCAGAGGGGATACTTTGCAGTTACAGCAAAGCTACATGAAGGAGCCTCAGGTTTAACTGACTGAACCCATAGATTGAGATTTCAGAAGTCTTGAAAGGTAGGATGAAACAATGGAGACAGTACTCCCTAGGAGAAAGCTTCAACTAGAGTATCAAGCATGTATCAGCCAACTCCACGTAACATCTTAAGAAAAAAACTTTTTGTAGTTATAGTAAACAAGCAGAGGTCCCAAATATAGGACTTTTTAAAAATAACTGGTTTATATAATCCTCGTCAAGATTTCTAAAGACACCAAGACTTTTAAAATTGACGGTATTACAAAAGATTTTAATTGTATTTATTCCAATTACATCCCACATTTCTCTCTCATGTTATATATCCTAAAGTAAACAATAGCAAATAGGCTCTGCTTTTTTTCCCAAGATAGCAGCACTTGAATTTATCTTACAATAAATTCTCAATTCATGTACACAAGGTGGAAAAGCTGGCGTATTTCCCAGGACCACCATCTTTTACAGAAAGTGATTCTGTTCAGCAACTATAGTTTCCAATCCGCTTCCCTTTCCATTCCATCTAGCTTCTCTACAAACAAAATGCAGCTGCAATCTTGTCGAAAAAGTGGTCAACTGGTATGACAGCTGATTCAAAATCGGCGTCTAGCAAACGGAGCTTTGCAATCCATGGAGTAACGAATGACACACTCCCACCTCAACATTTTGAGCAGCTGTGAATGGTGGTATGGAAAGAGGCGGGAGGTTCCACTGCAGAATGCCTGATCTCTGGGTAGATTAATAAAAGGCCAATAAAAGGCCTTATGCTTCAAATGTAAGGATGACAGACTGTTTAAACACTGAAGGCCTTAGCAGGAATCAGACGTTTTGTTTTCTTGAAGCTCCTCTGGGAATTAGAAGCCAGTTGTTCTGCCTCATACATAACGGGAATGATGTAATCGTCCGCAGTAGTAAGAACACTCTGTTTTCAGGGGGAGGGAGACTGAGTTAATTCCCGCCCCCCACCCCCTCCTTTATCTTCCATAACTTTAAGAAGAAACTGTTAGTGAGCAGGAAAGACAGCAAAATCTGCAAAACATATCCCTAAGCAGATCAGAAGGAAAATGAGCTGTTTGAAAGACCCTTTCCCACAATTATTCCATTTTGCCTTCAAATGATATTTCAAAACAACTATTTCAAGACAACTATGTCTCAATGGAACCAGAACTTTTTGGGGGCAGGATCTTTCTTGCTAACCAACCCATGACTGACCACTATAAAATTACCTCCAGATTTTCAGCAGAGGACATTGCCCTAATGGGAAACACAACACTTGAGAACACTTTGCCTCTTGAAAGGCACAGAGTACAAATTCAAACCCCTGAAACCATGGCAGAACACTTATTTTTAATTATTTTTTACCCAAGTAACTGCACTTTATAATGAACTATTGATCTTAAAATGTATTTTAAGGAGTACACTGACTTCATCTGTAAAAGGGATCCATTAGCAAACAAGGATTAAAAAGCAGTATGTGCATGCACGTTTACTTTGAGGAAGATTTCGTACAAGATAATGCAGATCTGCTCAAACATTTGTTTTGCTCCAACTGAAACAACTTAATTTGAGTATAATTAAGTGCTCTACAGTTATTAAGTTGCCTACCAGAAATATCTGACTTAGGTGTACAATATATCTGTGGAATTAAGCAAGTACTTCTTTTGGAAAGACACAGAAATCAATAATCAATGCAGAACTGTGTTTCCTGCTGCTGTTACTACATACAAAGAAGTGAATATGCTACATATATAAAAAATAATAACATGTACCATTTAAAATAAGCTATCGTTTTGAACATTTTAATTTTATATCCTTTTCTGCTTTAACTGTAGTCCTATGACTTTTTAACTTGCACAGAAAAAGAGATCGTTCTGCCCCACTGATACTAATAGACACAAAATGATCCCAGGATCTCCAAAAAGAAGAAAAAAAATAATATGAAGGAAGAAATAACTAAACCCCATCACATTTCAAAAAACCCTTTGGAAACGCTGTGTAAATATCTTGCAGCAAGAGAAAGTACGTATCAGATGGGACAAGTCAGCATCAACAAGCTACCACGGCTTAACCAGTTTAGTAGCAACTGCAGAGTAAAAAAGCCCACATTCTCATAAGCCTCTTTCACTGAGGTTTAAACCTAGATGCTTTACTTTACATCTGAGGCAGACTAAGACTAGACATGTGCTCAGTTATTGCAGCTGAGCTGCAGTGCAGGAAAAGGTGCTATTCATCAGTGAGCTAAATCAATCTAACAGCCCACTGCCACGGGGAGGCTTCGCTGCTCCCCTGGACATGGCTGCATTTCTTTCAGCCCTTCCCTGGGCTCATCCGAGCCCACGCTGAGTCAGTCCTGAGAAATAAATTGCAAATGACTCTTCGCTTCACCAAAATGTTTTCTGTGCTTTTGCTCGCTGGTTCAGCTCACCACCCAGCTGGGGGGGCCTGGATCCCACTGCAAGGAGGCAAGGAAAGCAGGAGCAGCACAACTTTCACGGGCACCTAGCCATAAACTCAGCTGAATTGTGTCATCAAGCTACGCCCTTACTCACTTAATGGTCCCAGCCTAGAGTTGCTTCCAATTTATCTCCTAATCCATTTTGAGGCAATTGGATTTCTGATAAATAGCCATATATGGAGCAGGAAGCTTCATCTGTCACCTATTTGCCTGCGCCCCTTAACAAAAAAGGCTAGCAGGTTTAGGAGAAGGACTGCTGGAACTTGCAGTAGATCTTCCCTAAGTGCAAAATCTGTGCCAGTGATCAATAATTAACATACTTTCACCCTGACCTGTCAAAGGCTAGAGACAAACCAGACACATACGCTGAACTCGATCCTTTTTGACTGGAAATACTGAAACCATAAATAATCCTCATATATAATCCCGACATAACGTAATTACCTTCAGATGGATGAGCATCATTTCTGGGAAGCTTAGGGGAAAGAGGAGCGGTATATGGTGGAGAGTCCTGAGAGTATCGTTTAGCACTCCTGTTTTCAGGTATTTCTTCTTTTGCTGTGAAGAGGAAAGTCACCACCTATTATTCTAGCATAAAGCTGCTCATGGGGAAAGTCCAGGGACAAAAGCAAAGACATACATCAGCCATTCACAAGGTTACAGTTCAGTTTCTTATGTCACACAGACTCAGTCATTTTGATACAAGCTTTCAAAGCTGAAGCACAGCTTAGTTTATACTGTCATCGCTCATATTACCTTGACCCTGGCTACCTCTCTGAAAAGAGTTAAAACTAATGACTTTCATATGACAGACAGAATTACAAACATAATTTCTCCATTGGAAAGGGAAGAAAAAAAAAAGAAAAAAAGAATATTTTATTTTCTAAAGCAGCATTTGGAAGAGATTCAGCTATTAGACAGCTGTGAGAAAACGTCACAACCCAATATGAATCTTGTGAAATTGCCCTGATCTCAAGGTTTTCTCAACGATGGCTCCTGGTAACCCTTGGGCTGGGACCAGGCCCTGCAAAAAACCTGATGGGAGATCCTGCACACACCATTTCCCCCTCACTCTACGCTCACAGTGCAGCAGACAAAGATATTGGCCTCATATGAAGTATCATAAGCAGTCACCTGCAAAATCCACCTTTTCTACTAGAAGAGTGGACTGTACATAGTAGAAGGCAAAATTTTTGGAGCCACCACTGAGTAAGGTGAATGAAGAGGGAAGAAAGGACCTTTTACTGGTGTGGGAAGGGCTAAACTGAATTCCCTTTCAGGGCAAGTCCCTTCTCATGAGGCAGTATCTTTTTGAAAGTTTATTTTATGATCTGAACATAAATTTAACAAATGAAATGTGAAGTTTTGAGCTTGTCCTTTTAGAAGTATCACAGTGGTACAATACATGCGTTTCCTGGCTTGGCTACAAGGAGGAGTTTGCTGAACAAAATGATTTCTGCACATGTGGTATGAGCTTTCCCATCCTGTGAAAGCACTACTGCACTGGAACCAATTCACTAAGAACTGAAGCGTATTCATTTCAATCAATTCACGTCACAGAAAGACAGACTAAAAAGTTACATTTCATACAGTCACCACGCTTCTCAAAAATATCAGCGCTTGAAAATAACAGCTGTTTAACAGTACCTGGTTTGTTCCTATCGTACTCCGTAGGACTATGTGCACATCCCATGTAAGGGCTGAAAGGCTGGCTACTGAAGAGATTATCACACTGCAGGCTGTGGCAGAGTTTCTCCAAGAAGCGTAGGACAAACGATGCGCTGTTTACAGAAGGAAGATTGATGGCGTGCTTCTCCCCATCAAAGGAAGCTGTGAATAAGAAGATGATGTCAAACATCCCCCCAAGCATCGTGAATTATAGTAAAACATCATCGTTTACTTAAAGGAGAAGACATCCAATTTGATTTAAACCACACAAGAAATAAGAGGAGTAAACAATCACGCTGGTAGGTTAACAAATTTACATCCAAAAGACTGATTTTACCTTCGGTTGGATCCATGCCAGTTTAAATTTGCTCGGTGGGAACTTAGTTTAATAAAATAGTTTTGGATTCACACCAGCATAAAAAAAAACACTTGCAACTATTCTTTCATCACCAAAACCTTACGTGTAATTTCTGTTGTTTGCTTATAAAACAGCAACCTCTCTACCACCTATGTACAGGAGATAACACAGAAAAGACCCTTTACAGTACTTGCTAAAAAATTTTAAACATAAAAAAAAAAAAAGAAAGAAAGAAAGGAAGCAAACAAGTTCAGGGTTTGTTTTTTTTTCTCAGTTTCTAACTGAACTGAGCATACTTGTGGTAGCATGCTGGCATCCATTACCATTGAAATTCTGATTCCAGAAACTGTTTTGCCATTTGCTATTTTACCACTAGAGAAACCTGTCCTGCTGTCAACACTACAGTGGTCAAGCTCCCATTTATTTCAACAAGTGTTAGGTGGCAGGGATACCACAACAGCCACAAATGGATCTGGTGTCTTTTAAAGTGAGTGATTACAAAGAGCCTGGACATGTGTCTGTGTCTTTTACTTGTTGACCTTCTTCCTTGCTCCCCAGAGTGTTGCAACTGATGGTACTTTCCTTTTTTGTGAAAATTAGTAAGATTTTGAACAGGCTCAATACTACCAATATACTGATAAATAATTACCATTGCATTAGCTGAAACTTTTAGTTACTTCTGACTAGACAGACATTACAACAAAGCAGGAACAAACTTGTAAATTAAACTTAGGGCTAGAAAGAAGAGGCACAAACACCAAGTTTAAGCATCAATTTGTCTTCTTGGTTTTCAGCCTGTCATGCAGCTTTCTGTTGTTAACATAGGCTTCCAAATGAGAAGTAGAGCTTTAAAGGATCACATTTTGTTGATAGCAGATGCATTTAAAAAAAAAAAAAAAAAAAAAAAAAACAAAAAAAAAAACAAAAAAAAAACCAACCAGAAATTACAAGAAAGCCTTTATTCACAGATCTGAATTAAGGAACATTTCCATATTGTGTTACAGAAGAGACAGATAACATACAAAACCAAAGAAAACGCCCAAGTTTAGCATACTTCAGGCTTCCTTAGGAAATCAGAAGTGTCAATTACTTACACTGTAGATGTAAGGAAGCTTCTCATTAGAGTTAATTGAAGTTACCCAGCTAGCATCAACAACGTGCCACCCCTCTCATCTGCTTTCACGACAGACTGACCCAATGCAAGTGCTTAAAGTTTAAGAGTCAACATTACAGGGACAAATCCCAGACCCACGTGTTTCCATGGTCCATTCGTTTTTTTCCAGGCTCCAACGTTCAAATGAAATGCTAATGATTCACAGTCCCGCATGTGGCTCCGACACAAGGTCCTCTACCTCCTATTTGGGGAAGGGGTCCCTGAAGGCAAATTTTTGCTTGGAACTCAACCAGTTCTGGAGAGCAAATGGGCTGTGAGACCTAGCACAGCCTGATCTCCTGACAAATTTACTGCAAGGTAGTAGTCAGCTACAGCAAAAATTTAAAATACTTTATAATAGCCTTATGGGTCGTCTTATATGACATTGGGGAAATCACTTATTCTCCACACCTTAATTTCTCATTTTGAAAAGAAGCACTGAAAAGAACAATATTATCTTAGAGTTGTCAGGAGGGTAAAGCAAGAAACAGCTGAGGTAGTGTGACTGCCCCAGCAAGACATACCATGGGAAAAATCCACAAATAAAGACTCAGTGCAAACACAGCTCCCTTGTGCTCTGAACACCTGAGGGCAACCATAAGAACTCCAACCAAGGGTGTGGGATCCAGATCAATTGTCTGCTCTGCTTTGGGACAACATAAGCCTCTTACTTCCCAGGTAAGTGCTAGGTGAAAAAATAAAAAAGTCCTTCTGGGGTGCAATAACCTCAACCTCTAATGACAAACAGGGACTGGAGCTTGTGTGTGCAATCCCAGGCCCCGGCATGAAGAGTCATTCTCATTTCTTCACCTTCCGTTGTATAAGTACATTTTAAATACCAATTCAAGCCAGGAGAAAGGCTGAGCACTAAGCTATCAGAGAAATGTGTTTTGTCTGATAGTGAAGAAACTACTCAAAAGTCTTATTTTAGTTCTCTGCTTGGCAAGATTTATCTGAGCCTCAGACTATTTCATCCCACCAAACGCCATAGTCTCTGTGCTACAAGGAGAAAAAAATGGGGCTGACACACCACCATCATTAGCAGGGCTTGCTAATCAAGCCTTTTAATTTTCTTTCAGTTACATTTGCTTGAATTGAAACCTTATGCATCAAGCAAAAATAAAATGGTTTGTGCTTTTGTTTGAGTAAGAAAAGATGGAAAAATCCTAAATTCAATTCCATTCAAAACAATTATTTTCTTTGGCAGCTGAACCAAAAGAACCCGCTAATTATTCACATGTATGCTAGCAAGATTATTTTATCCACATCCTCAACAGCATACACTTTCCTCCTACAGCAGGTATAATACTCGTCATGAAAGTTTGTTAGTCCACAAGAGATTTAGATTTCTTTGCTTATTCTCTGCTGCAACATTTTTTTTTTCTTGCCAGTCTTAAATAAAAAAAAAAAAAAACAACAAAAAACCCAAACAACAAACCACACTCCAAAACCACTTTCAAACAAAGACTCTACAAGAAAACACCCTCACAATTTCATTCTGTAATTCCTCATTTTGTTCCACTGTGGCTTTCCCCTTCTTCCTTACTGTTCACATGCACAGCTGGTTGTAATGTGCTACATTAACCTAAGTCACATTTTGTGCTTCTCAAAATACATCACACAAATTTCTGATAAAATGACAGGGAGTATTTGCTCACCCGCTTCTCAGCGACTTGTTTGACAAGTCAATGAGAAGGCAAGAACTCAAGAACATGAGGAACCCACTGGAGCTCTTGTGGCTCGCTGTCACCTGGACCAGGACTCAGCTCCAGGAGCAGTCCACATTGCCAGGTTCCTCAAATCCGGGGCTACAGAGCTGGCTCCTCTGAATCAAGACGTTAGGGTGAAGCAAGGTGCAGAACAGTAGCTCCTTTTCATACAGAATTTTTGAATGTTAACAAACCAAAACTACGTAAAGATTTTGAAATTTCTTTCTCCTCTGTGAAATAATTATTTTCAACTTCTCAGTCACAGCTCAGGCCACTGACCTACGATTTAGTCCTTCGTGATAAACAATCACAAACAGAATACTGGCAATGCCCATCTCAGTGCATTTTCTTCAAGCAAAATTGACTTGTCTATATTAGGTACAGCAAGATATTAGTAATGTAATAAACCTTCATATATCTTGCAAAAATAAAGCAATATGGGTTTCAAAACCACACACATACAATGCCATTAAACCTTTACTACACAGGAGAGAAGCAGAATCCATTTCGTGAACAAGTTCATGGGGATGCATAGGCAAGGCTTACTGAAGTTCTGCTATAAACAGGTCAGGGTGCTGCTTTTTAAATATTGTTAGACAGCAACATCTTTATGAGGATTTAATTGAACCTGTATTCGATTAACCATCTTTCACATCCGTGTGTTAATGTAAGGAGATTAAAGTAGCACAAAGTCTTTTTATTGCCAGTGATGGAATTATGAATTGACGTGCTAACTGCTATATAGAATATTTCTTAGCCTAGAAGGAAAAAAAAACGTCAAGCAGCAGCTATTCCATTTGAGATATTGAGATAATTTATCTGTAGACCTGCCATTAATATGTAGCAGAAATAAACCTATTCCATAATAGGGGACATAGGTGGATGAACTCAGTACCTAAGGTACTGCTACAATTCTGGGGAATGGAGGAAGGGAAGAAGCAGCACTTTAACATGTGGAATCACTTGCCTGGAAGCTAAACAGATTAGTTTGAAACTTCTCACCAACTTGGTTAAGAACACAAACACTATGTATGGATAAGACTATGTGAATGACTTGAATTAATAAAGCTGGTATTTCACTTGTACTGAGTTTACTTCACAAATGTTTGGCTACAGCTGCTAAATGAGGTGCAAGAGCTCGACTTAGTCTAGGAATTTAACTGTAGTGTGTAGATGTAACTTAACACTGCTATTGCTAAATTCTAATTTAAAGCATTGTTCAGATCATCCTGGACCCAAAGTGAGATAAAACCCACACCACCAATACTCTCTTAGTAAAGGAGTTCACAAGTATATGTGCTTGACTGTGCTTAAATAGTTACAAAAGTAATATAAACTCATTGCAGCTACTTCAGTTCTTCTGCCCTACCTCAGGTTTGCAAGCAAGGGAAGAAAAGGAAGAAACAAAGCATCTTTACGCACCAGTTATCATTTCCCCTCCATGATGGCCAGATTTCAGAAATCCAAAGACTGTTTTGGATTGATAGGCACAATCCACGCAAGCCTGTACAGCCTGCTGAAGCACCACATTGACAGGACCTGGTCCAAAGTGATCTGGAAGCTGCTGAACCTTCTTCTTGTCCAGGTGAGGCCCAGAATTTCCATGCTTGTTGACATAAACACACACTGAAAAAGAACAAGCCATATTTACTGACAAGGAACTAAGACATGTTTCCAAGTTAGAACTGCAAACCATCTTTTTAGTTTTAATCCTGAGGAAAAGATATACTGGTCAAGAAGCTGACAATGCATACATACTTTCCCAGCACGCAAAAAGTGCTCTCTCTGTCCTCTGTCAAGGTTCTCCTGCCTGAGTCCTAAACGCACTTCTTTCTGGTCTCTGAAGCCTTTCTCTACCCTGCTAATATAACAAAACTGTCACAGTCTGTGCTTAGCTTTTATTTTCATAGAATGTGTTGGGTCGGAAGGGACCTTTAAAGGTCAGCTAGTCCAACCCCCCTGCAGTAAGCAGCAACATCTTCAACTAGATCAGGTTGCTCAGAGCCTCATCAAGCCTGGCCTTGAACATCTCCAGGGATGGGGCCTCACCACCTCTCTGGGCAACCTGTGCCAGTGTCTCACCACCCTCATTGTCAAGAACTTCTTCCTAATGTCTAATCTAAACCTACCCTGCTCTAGTTTATAACCATTGCCCCTCGTCTTATCACTACATGCCCTTGCAAACAGCCCCTCCCCAGCTTTCTTGCAGGCCCCCTTCAGGTACTGGAAGGCCGCTATAAGGTCTCCCAGGAGGCTTCTCTTCTCCAGGCTGAACAACCACAACTCTCTCAGCCTGTCATTTTGACTAATCTCTGTTCATACACTAGTTCCAATAAAGTAAGAATTACTGGCAGCTACTCTGAACTACCAAGAGGTGATTCTAAAAAGCTGGCCTGACCAAATTACTGCCCTAATTTTTCTCCTGTTTGAGAAGCTGCAACAAAGACAACCCTATAGTATATACCTACCATTAATTCTCATTCTGAAGCACCCATATAGCATTAACATGTGCATGTATAATGGTCATGTCTGCAGTTATAACTGCTACTGAAGGATGTCTGTATCTTCAGAAGCCCCAAACCACAGAATCACAGAATGACAGGGGTTGGAAGGGATCTCTGGAGATCACCTAGTCCAACCCCCCTGCCAGAGCAGGGTCACCCAGAGCAGGCTGCACAGGAACACGTCCAGGCGGGTTTGGAATGTCTCCAGAGATGGAGACTCCACCACCTCTCTGGGCAGCCTGTTCCAGTGCTCTGCCACCTTCAAAGTAAAGAAGTTCCTCCTCCTCTTTAGACAGAACTTCCTGTGTTCAAGTTTGTGCCCATTACCCCTTGTCCTGTAGGGGACAAGAGGTACAACCACTCATGTAGGATTTCCACATGGCATCTCGGCCTTCTCTGCTAAATAAAATAAACTTACTTCTCTAGAAACACTGTAAGGTGGTTTCAAGCTTAGCACAAAACAATCAAATAGGACTTTTGAAATTACTTTTTATAGACATTACGCAAAACTGTCTTTCAAAAGGAATGGCAAGGCAGAAAAACAGGAAAAAGCCGTAACTGAAGAATTTTTTTCTTTTCAGCCTTGGATATCACATGACCAGGAATGCACCCAAGATATTATTACAACTTAATGAAAAAACATGCCTCTGTGGTGATCCAGCAGACAGTCTAAGCATTCTGTTATACAGAGACTGCCATGTTTTCTGAACTGTATTATTATTTGGGCTTAGTTAAAAACTTGGGTTTTTAAAAATGAAATATTTCTAGAAGTGTTTTAGTGATCTTGTGTCTTCATGCATATCTGCTCACTCTCCGATGTCTGCAAATTGGAGGAAACTTATTTGTACAAATAATCAAAGATACAAGTCAGCAAAAACAGTTTTCATGGCATCTTCTGTCTGGGCTCAACAACAACTGCCACCTGAAAGGTTTATTTTCCTAGGAAACACATACATATTTTCCCCTCATCCATCACTGAAGTTGGAAGTGAGAAGAGCCTGATAATTTGTAGTGTAAAATCAGGTTTTTTACATGTACAAAAAGCACACCAAACAAAATTATCACAATTTGCAGAGTTTTTAGAAAGTTTTGAGATTTCAGTTGACAATATACAAATTGTTTCACTACAGGGTTCAAATTCCTCAATGAGTTAGTTCATTGACTAGCTTATTTTTCTTTTGCCAACCCTTTTCAAGATATATTTCATCATATTTCAAAAACAAGCAAACACAGGAGGAATGTATTTCCTCTGATTGCCTTTACATGGTTTAAACAGTCCGAGTTGTTTCTTTTAATGTAAGGCTATACAGAGATAAAAATCTCCATTTTGTTGTATTACGGTACAGCCTGCATGATATCAGAACATCATATGAGTTTCCAGCTATGTCTGTTCCCATCGTACATTAAGGAGTGGGACAGATATGAAAGAACTGTAAAGTTTCCTTCCTCAAACAGGAACAAACTGCCAAGTCTAGCAAATCTATCACAAGCCCCTGCACTCCAGCACTTCTTCCTATAATGCTAAATACTAGTTCTGCAAAGTCATACTGCCACTTACCAATAGCTTTAAAAAATAAGGTGGCTGGATAATGATTAACAGTAATAAGTTTGCAGCACATTTGCCATAAAATGACACTACTAGTTTGCTTGAAATGGAAGCCAATTCACACTAAAAACGTCATTATTTTTTTCCTTTGTCTTTTACCTGTGGATATAACTGCTGCAGTTGCACCAGACAGACTAATTCCATCTTTAAGTATCTGCGTAGTGCCACTGTCCCCCTCAGGAGAAGAATGAGAAGGTGATGCAGGAGTCAGTTGGTCCGGCAAGCTTTTTTTCTGTTTAGAGAAAAAAAAACAAACAAACAACAAAGTCAAAATGTTTAATGATTTTTAATGAGTATGCAAAATCTTTCTGCTATCAGTTACTATCTTACCAAATGTGTGTGGTTCCTTACTACAAAAGTACTACACAGAGCAGAGAAGATAAAGCCCAGGAAAGGAAAACCAGAAACTGTCAGTTTGCATTTGCAGCTACTTAAGTAAGGCAGTGGAAGACAAACGACTTAAGAAGGAACCCACTTCTACCTGAAAAGTGGGAAAAGAATGAACTTTCTAATTCATGGCCCTTCTAAATCTTAGGAAGCACAGAAGTGGTGCTTTGGATTATTTCCCTGCCCATATCCTTCCAATCATCTGGGTTTATCACAACTCAAACCAGTCAGTTGGGCTGGGTATATATACCCATATAAAACTTGAGGCATACTTAGGTGTCAGCTTTACAGCGCACCTAGATTTTTCCTCAGCTTGCTTCAAAGGGACTGAAATTCCCAATTAATCACTTTCAGGAACTAGTGCTTTATGCAAGGTATCAAATAAACCAGTAGTTATAATACAGTCACGTAGGTTGCCAAAACCTTTTCCTTTCCCACACCAAACTTATTTGCAGCTTATCATATGACAGAGAACCAGAGTTTGAAGCACAAAGATTTAGAAATTGGTCAGCGCATATTACCTTCCACCTAAGGAAAGGAGGATTTTGTTGTAATTTGGTTTGGAGTTTAGAAAAAGACGTGCACAAGGACAGCATTTCTAATGTGCTTTGACATGTTGTGAAAATACATGGAAATAAAAAAAAAAAAAAAAAAAAAGAATTGGAGAAAAGTTCATCACCTCTCCCTTCACCATCTGAGAACAGATTATATTCTCATTCTCTAACCTACCAAAAAGTTAGGAATATAAGAGATTACCCAAGGTCTTGACACTGCTGAAGGCAGCAGAGACCTTGCTACTCACGTGGTAAGGATTTACTGCTAAAATTGATCTATAGTGAACTGAAAATTCAGTCAAGGTGCTAAGGGAGGTAAGCCCTCTTACATTTAGCAGTACTCATCCTTTATACTTTCAGAAGCAGCACATTTTCCAAGTAATATATTAAAAATCATGTAGAAAGCAATCAAAATATACACCTTCCTAAGAGAAGCAGTGCTTAACTTCTTCATAACACCTATAAAGAATAAATTCACTTTCTTCTGAAATCCAGGGCACATTAAAGAATATTTCTGTGCCCCTTACAGTTCAGAGAAGATCCGTTTGGCTGGAGAAACTACCTGACAATATGGCACTGGGTGGAATGGCCATGAACATAAGGAATAGACTGCCAAGGCTTGGCACTGCATTGTGAACGAGACAAGGTGGCTCAGGTCAGACGCTGAGCCAAGCACTGATGTATTACTTGTCAGGAATTGCCTACATATCTTAACAGTGGGTGACAGAAGGGTCTTGCTCCATCCTTAATACAGAGACGAAAAATGCACTTGGGCAGTTTGAGCTTTTGATCTGAAGTCTGACATTCCTGAGGGCTCCTCTGGAGCAGGGACTCTTTGGGCGCCCAAGTTGTCTGTCACCACGCTGCAAAATATGGGTGGTCAAGTTCAGGGTAAAGAGGAGGAAACGGGAGAAATGTATGCATGCAAACAGAATACAAATGCTAAACTGTAAGACACAGGAACTATCCTCCTTCCATACTAACACATAAGCGTGGCAAGCCTAGCTGGCCATTTCCTACCTTCTCCTTCAGTAGGAGGAAAGAGCATGCGTTTTGGAAACACAGCACATTATGCTTGCTCAGCTGAGGTTCTCATTTTGCAACCCCAAACTAATGAGCAGCAAACTGCGATTCCAAAGCCATGTTGTTTCACGAGGCAGGCCACGTTCCCAGCAGGGCTCAGCACATTTGGTTGGTCAGGGTGTCACCAGCTGGCCCCTGCCAGCAGTGAGGGCACGCCAGCTCCATTTGCCTGCCAAGAACTGCTCACAGTCTGGCACCACATGGCCAACTTCACAAGCTTTACCCTGACCCTTAAAAGCCTCTCTTCTTGTGGGGTTAAATGTGTGATCCGCACTCAGGCCTTCCTCAAGAAATTCTGGAAGGAATTCTTTGCATTGTTACGCAAAGTGTACTTTTAAAAATAACGTAAGAGATGCAAGAGATGTAAAGATATTTCTTCTTCATTATGACAGAGTAAAACCATACAGCGCAAACTGAGGGAGACAAACCAAAAACAAAAGCCAGCATGCATCTCATGCATGACACAACAGCTCAACATTCCTAGCTGTATAATAAAAGTTAATACCTGCACAATGATAAACATTCCAGCACAACAAACATAAAAGGGCAAAGAAAGTCAAACAACTCTACAGTATATCAGGCATAGACCAATCTCCCCAAATACACAGGTTTTGAACTACCACATAGCCAGCTCACACCTGAAGCACAATTACTTAGCCTCAAAAGCTGAAAGGATTTTTTTGGATCGATCGTAAAAAAAAAAAAAAAAAAAAGCACTTTCAAATTTCTAGGCAGTTGCATCGTATTTGCTTATGTATTGCGAGGTATACAGGCTGTATGGCACTGCACGTCAGATACACCCTGTCTGTGCAGAACTCCCACAAAGCCATTTCCTCTATTCACCCTTATGCTAACAGGTGTCACAGTCCAAAGAGGAGCTTGCACGTATGTATAACGTCTTGGCAATTTAACCACGTACCAAAGCAATAACAAGCTTCCACAGATTCTCAAAAGGAGCTAATGTTTAAAGTTTTTTAATGCAAAAGTTAATGTAGTAAAACTCACAAGATGGATATCAAACTTAAGATTCTGCAAAACCTAACTTTTAGTTGCCTGGTCCCACAGAGGAAATCAGGGGTGTGTAGAGGTACCTCAGATTCACTCCTTCAAGACAGGGAGTGTCAGCAGTAACCCCCATTCCCCAAACAAATCCCCCCAAGTACCTCTCACAGACCAGGTGCGAAATGCAGTGCTCCGAGCAGACACTTTGAGACACCCAGCGTTTAGACCCCAGAAGTCTCCTCTATGGGTGAGATGCCTCCAACTATTCCTTCAAAGCATACACAAAGCTTTTCAATTTGTTTTTCATGAGACACAGAGGACAAAACTCTTACATGGAAGCATGCATCCTGTCATACCTGAGAACGTCCTTAAGATAAGAAAGTCCCGTGTTCAATGCTCTCCTTGAAAGCCCCCAGGACTTATGGAGAACACCCCATCCACCATCTGAGTCTGGGTAGGAGCACCTTTCTACTCTTTAATCTGTGTATCTGTGCACTTTTATACACCAAGCTAGAGAGAAAGCTGGAGACTACTTGCATCAATAGCCTACCAGTTTGGATGCCCAACTGGAAGGGGCAGGCAGCAGGAGAGACAGCGCTTGGCTTTCAATTTCCAGCCCCCAGAAGAATGTCTTACTTTGTGGTCATCATTTTAGCAAAGTGCCTGTTTCCAGTTTTGTGCTAGAGCCTTCCAGGTATGCTCTAATAATGTTACTTCACTAGCACTTTACACTGATCATCAGTATCACTGAAGGGAGATGTCACACCCACATCTCCCATGGAGATGTGCCATTACTCCACCCTTTCCCACGCATCACTAGTAATAGATCCCATAGCCCACACTGATCCAGAGTAGAGGAGAAAAACCCCAAAACTTCAACTTTTCGAAACCTGGGGGCAGGGGAGGGGTGAAAAAAACCCACCCCAAAACTCCAGAAAAAACAATGCCCCTGTTGGTGCTAATGCAAAGGAGGGAAGAGCACAGGGACAGACACAAATCGTCTGGGGAAAGAGATGGCAGGATTGCTACTCCTCTTTGACATCCTGCAGTGGGTGAACAAGCCTCAGAAAATAGACTGTACTTCCACGCCAATTCAAGACTTGCCTAAATCTGCCCTGCTGTGATCCTGTCCTTCCTTGCAGCAGCATTTGTGCCTTTTTTCTGGGGGGGAGGGGGGTGGGGAGCAGACAAAGAAGGCAGTAAGAGGGAGGGATGCTGGGTTGGTTGTCTATCAGTTTAGCTCCCTGAACTAGCTCATTCTGGGATCATTAACCCACCAGTGTCGGTGTCAGTGGGAGCAGCAAGGGAGGGTTTCAGCAGTGCAGTTTGTAGCTGGTGAAACAGCTCGAGAGGAGCTGAAGCTGGAGGCAGCTGCCAACCTCCCAAAGTCTGAATCAGCTTGGAAGGGAGGAAGGCAGAAAGACACCACATCTTTCAGACCAGGGCAGAATTAGGCCCACATTTGGAGAAACGTATTGCCTGGAAAGAAGCTTCCTGCTTCTTGCTAGTGCGTCCAGGATTAGGGGGTATCTAAGAGATGCATTTGGCAAATCCAGCTCTATGCTTAAGATGCCTAAGTTTTGCACCAAAACCCTGACTGTTCCTAATCCTTTATTTCTAAACATGAGACAAAAAAACCCAAACCAAAACAAAAAAAAATAAGCAAACTACATATATGGTTCAAAATAACCAGGACTAAAAACCCAAAAGGCCTCCCTAGCTCTTGGAATTTTACTGGAAATGGCTATTCCAGACTAGTATTTTTCAACACCAACAGCTCACCCATCAGGAAATTTGTTATCTTGTTCTGGATTAAATAATCTACAGAAGTTTATAGTGAAATATTCCAGAATAGGTATTCTAGATTTTTACTTGTAATCAATTGCTGAAAACACTAAAGCCCTGAAGGCTGAAGAGAAAACAGAAAATTCAGTAATAATAAAAAAATCTCACTACAAAATTTTGCAATATAGAGTAAAGTAGTAGATAAGGACTAACCTTTTTTCCAGGTTTTAAACTTTTTTTCCTTGTTTTAAGATTTTCAGTATGAGAGGTGCTTTTTGTCAAGGGAATATTTTTAGGAGACCTGCCCTTCTTGGGAACTGCAGACTGTCCAGGGGGTTTGCCCCGACCTGGTTTCCTGCCCCGTTGCGCTGGTACTGGAGCAGATTTCTGTGGAGACTGCATTGAACGCCGGGTCACTTTGGAAGGGGAAGATTGGATTTTTGCACTGCTCTTTGTAATGGAAACTGAGGAAAAACAAAAACAAAAGGGGAGGGGAGGAAAACCTCAAAATGAACGATGGAAAGCAACTTTTCTAACAAAGGCTTAAAAAAAATAAAAGTGTAGTGCACAATTTATATCGTAAAATAAATATACTTGGATATTTTGAACTTAAGTGGTTGGCATGAAACTATATAACCTCATTGAAGCCCAAGAGAGAACTCTCTATACCCACTATTTTAGAGGGACTTTTCTAAGAGAAAAACATTCAAGTAAAAATAAAAAAAAAAAAAAATAATCCACTCACCTTATAAATGCTTCCCATAATTTTCTTTACAATAAGATATTTGTAAAGTGCCATTCATCAAGAAGGCCTTCAAAATACTTCACAAATTATACAGCCCATAAAAACATCCATTCTCCTCTAAGGGCAATTTCCACGATTACAAGACATGCCAACTACTTCTAGGAAGCTACAAACCTTTTGAGCAGTGAAGAAAATCATCCCACTGAAGAAGAGAAACTGCTGATAGGCAAAATATCATTAATGAGCATTTGTCTGAGATGCCACTTAGAAAGTTAAGTTCACGTAACTATACCTGGATTTTTCTACCTGGAGCCACCCAGACTTCAAATTTTATGTGGAAGAAGGACTTCCAAAAATCAAACACAGTATCACTTTTATTCATTCTTAACACTAAACTGGTTCTCTGTTGAATCTCCCAACCTGATACAAAACTGATCCAATATGCGTATGATGTGACTATATTATAATCTGATGTGAAGCTGCAAGATGTAATCAGATTTCATTGAACTTCCTAGTTAGCAACCTTTTCCATCCAACTCACTCTCCTCTGAAGTAATAATGATGATTTTATTTTAACACTTCCCTCCACAATGGACTGATTTAAACACCAGAAGGATGTCAAACAGAACCTATGGATAAGGACACAGCCTCACTGAAAAGACGTACCGCACCATGCTAGAGCAGTACCCGTGGCCAATAAAAGCAATTACTAAGTCCAAAAGACCAAGAAACATTCTATTTCATTGGCCTGACTGCTGACAGAGGGAGAGATGCAGAAGCTGTGAAAGAGGTAAGTAGAAGATGAAAATGGGAAATTTTTGTGACATCAAACCACCCTTGATGCAAGAGGTGTGGGAAAGGAACACACAACACATTTGAAATCACTTGAAGGCTTTACATTGAAATTAGATGGCTTTCTTGTATCACACTGCCTCTACCACAGCCTTTTGCATCTCGCTGATGATGAAACTTTGTGATTCTCCCTAACCTTGAATACTATGAACATAATGTGATATGACTCAGAAGTATTGCACGTTAGGGTTCAAGCAGGCTTTGACTGTGTCAGTCACCAGAGCCTGATCCAAAGCGCTACTGCAGACTGAAAGTGGAGCATAAGGGGCTGCTAAATAGTTAACTGCCTGGATTTCTGTGAATTTGGGATACTTCTCCTAAAATATCAGTATGTTGAGGCTTTCTGATGAGCAAATAAAACATAAAATAAACTAAAAGATACATTTGGAAAGAGATCTTGAGAAAAGAACATATTTAAAGACTGAGTAACAGTTTAAACGTCTAGCTCTATGAGTAATATTCACCTTAACAGTCCAGCACCTAGCTTTTTAACTGCTACTTAAGTCTGAATTTTTATTCGGGACTTAACTGTTAGAAAGTATTTGCAATAGCAAATGTCACCATAAGACGAAATACACGCTGCAAACAGACTTCTTATAAAAGATAAGTACTACTGACACACATTTTTAAAGCTGTAGGAGCATTTACATCCATTGCTATTTGTCTGATTTGGTTACTAATCTAATATTCCTAAATGGCAGTTCAGAAGAAATCTCTTCATTATGGCTGGCTGCAATCCTAATACATCAAATACAAACATGATATCCCTAAGTATCTGAGAAGGACCACCTTCTGGATGTGCAAAGTGATCACCTTCCTTTTATTTATGTATGCCAAACTTATTTTCATATGCAATGACAGCTTAAAGTAAGATGAATAGAATTTTAACCAAATGCTGGCATAGCATTACTCTAATGTCTCCGAATTGCTGAATGACAACTCGCATTAAGCTGTACATCTGGAAAGCAGAACCATATCAACTGCATGCTGTACAATACAGTACTAAATATCGCGCATCTTGTATTATGCTTACAGCAATGTTAAATGCATCTGGTTTTATTTATTTGTGCCACAAAGCTACACATTTAACAAAATCATGAACTTGTAAAGAAATGTTTGTTCACAAATTCTTTGTGCCTCTGCCTACGCTGAAACCTATCAAATGCATTTCTGTTCTCACACAGTAAAGACACAGCTACGGTTAAATACACAGCTACTTGCAACACCAACAGGTTCTAGGAGCACAGGTATGAGTTTTGGGACATTGGGCAATCCCTGCTCCCTTCCAGAAGGACATTTACCGGACAAAGAGTAACAACGCAAACAGCTGCAACCACTTCAGGCTGCGCTCTTGAAACACACGCACCACGTACCCTTATTCTCGGCATCTTCCTACCTGTATACGCCAGAGGACCAAATATTAGCAGCATTAACCATTAAGGGAGGGGGGGGTCAGGTCCCATTTGGTATTTTTCCTTCTGCCTAGGGCTGAAGCCGCTTTTTTCAATAGGCAGGACTGCAACAAAGCCCACGCTGCCTGGGCAGCCTCCCGGAGATAGCAGCAAATGAGGAGGCTGCTATTTGCATTTGTTGATTTAAGAAAGGACGAGAGGGGGGGAGTGCAAGGGAGTGGGAGACTGCTAAAGTAATTCCCATATTGTCTGCAGGCTATATTGACAGTGATCATCAGTCACCTGCTCATACTTCCTTCACCCCGGCCTTCGGAGGGAGACCAAAGGTTACGCTGGGTCACAGGATCTGGAGGGAAATGAAAAGACATGCAAAATCGAGCTGCCAACCCACTGCATCTGTAGACAGAGTTATCCCCACTAGGCCACATGTTCCAAAAACGAAGACGGTTTAATAGTCTCACGAGAACTTGTTAAAATATAACGATGAAGAGAATAGAGAGGAAAAATGCCAAGCTCTGCTTGCAATTACTGCAGTATTTAGCTGGGATATTTACAACCAAAAAAGCACATTTGCCTTTTCAGGATGCTGCTTTGCATCACAAAGGCCTTCTCATTTGCACAAACAAAATCAAGCATTTGTGTCTTGTTGCTCTTCTACACAAATATCCACTGCTGCAGTTTCAGGAGTGGGATGCATTGCATGGCATTCTTTCCCAAGTCTCTTATTTACACCCAAAAACTGTACCGGCATCCTCAATAACTGAAGAGCAGAGAAAATGCTACAGAAACATGCTTTACCATAATAACGTTAGCAACTAAATGGTGTTTTCAAAGTTCACAAAGCTCTACTTATACTGTCATGTTAGCGAGGAGACTACCTCCACGCAACACACAAACAGCGTTCGTACTTTTAATTACTGCTCATTCAAAATATTCTAATTTTTTTTACACAAAAAAATTCTGTGAGAATCCAACACCTACACACTTTGTATACAACGTACGTAAGAGAAATGCCAAATCCAGGATCTTGGAACTCACAGGCTAAAGATGCATTGCCACAACTCAGCCCTCATTCACACAAGCGGATCCACCGGACTGAACTGAGCTCATTTACATGAGAAGGACATGAAAGATTAGACTTTAGATGAGGGCCAAATTCTGCTTGTAGAAGCAGAAAAACTTCTCAGGCACATGCAGGACTGCAAAATTTGACCCCATAACGTTATCCCCAAGATCTCTTGCCAGAATAAGTCAGATATTTAAGACAACAGTGAAATCCGAAGCTACTTGAAACCTCCAGCGCTTGGGAAGGGGATGGGACAGATGACAGCTCAGCCTGAATTCTCATGCAATTCTAATTAGTAAAATTCCTTCAGATAATCCACAGCAATGGTTTCACTCTGTTTTTATGGAAACTGAGGGAAAAACAGGTTCAGATTTGTAATATTTAAACATGAGAAATCTACCATTCAGTTAGTGTCACAGAGCACCAATTGCAAGACAAGACTTTAAAAAGCTGAAGTAAAATTACACGAAGCAAGGTAGGGGCCCATTTTGCCATACATTCTGTGAACAGAGCATTGCTACCTTAGGTGAAGGTGCCGATTAGGACAGTAAAAACAGTAATTCAGTGTTTAAACCAGCATTTATTTCAAGACAGGAATTATTCTATTTGTACTGCAGTACTGTTCCTATGTGCCCACTGAAACGCAAGCCAAATGGTCTTCTGAGAATACAAAATCCTGACCCTTCTTTCATCTATGGATTAAAAAAAAAAAAAAATAAGGCAAAGAGACTTAGCAACACCCTAAATGCACATGAACGTTCCAGAGCGGAAGTAATGGAAACATACATCCTGAGTTCTAGCCCAGGATTTGAACTATAAAATTAACCTTCCTTAATACAGTAGGTTATTATCATGATGGTTTTGACAACTGGGAAAGGAGGTGGAAAAGATTAGCAATTTTTCAAAACAGCTTACTGCCAAGGATTATAAAAATTTATGTCCTTATGTCTCAATTGAACAAGAGCGCCATACAAAAGCATAAGTATCTGTAACGCATGTCACCTCTTTCTATCTGTGTTTGGATTACTTCTGGTTAAGAGGTAGCTGCGAAATACTAATTGATGTGTTGCTATGATACAAAATCAGTTACAAGCCAGCATTTTTCCGTCTAAAAAGCAACACTGCACTTGGAAACTTTCACATCCACCTTGGCAAGACATGGACATCGTGGTTTGCAGTTTTCTTCTTTCTATGTTTTAGTTTCTACTACAACAAAAGGAAAAAAAGAAAGAATTTTGTTGATAAGCTGAGAAGGAAGAGAGCAAGTAAGTACCCGATAAACTATCAAAGCAGCACAAACTTGAATTACCTGAAGACAGTTTAGGTGTGCTGATGATGAATCTGTCAATAAGCTTGGCAAAGCTTACCTCTACACAACAGGTAAGAGTTTTAACATCCTGATTCTTCACCCTATCATTACTGATTCTGCTCAGGTTTTGCCATTAGTTTTCCCCAAATAGTGTCATCAGGATGAAAGGTCATCCCAAAACGAAACAATAAAATGCAACAAGCTTCAGGGGAAGAAAAAAACAAACAAAAAAACACAGAGTGTGGTTAGTGCAATGCCACTATTTGTTTTGTCTAAAGATCTGAATGACGGCACTGATATTATTAACATAGTTTATATGTACTAACACAGATTTGGAAAAAATCCACTCAATGCCATCCACTAGTTGGGCAACACAACCACTGTTGACATTAATATCCACAAGACCTGAACAAGAGCAAATAAAAAAAATATTTTCCGTGTAAAAATCAAATATACACATGTTGAAGTACTTCCAATTTAAAAGAAAATTACAATTACCTTATAAATAAACATCGTAAGATTGTGGGGAAACCAGACTTACAGTAAGATCACAGCTTTGGGAAAGGCAAAACCTTTATTTTTTCTTAAGTGATTACCGCCTTGTAGCAGCACCATCCAGACCTTGCTGCAAGATGCCAAGAAACATTAATACCATATAGAAAAAGCTTAACATATGAGAGAATGTGGCAAATCAGATTTTAGCCTGAAGCACTTTTTCATGTACAATTCTGAAGACAGCATAAATCTGCTTACTGTATGTGCCTGATTTAACTAGTGTGACCTGCTTGTGAAGAGAAGCTGACTGCACCAAGAGAAAAATGAAACCTCCAGCAGTACAAAATTGTACCATTTCAATATTTGTTTCTTCCTTTAATGAAACTTAAGAATTACCATGCTTATCTGGGTTTTTTGGCTATTTTAAACAACACGAACTCTTTTCACAGATCTAACTGTAGCTCTGTCAAAAGTTTCAACACTTCTTTCATTTCATCTGCGAATGTTATAGGCTAGTACTTAAGTTTATACTGATGTGGCATATTTGTGACAACTCAGTTGAAAATACAGCACAGCTATTTTGACATAATTTCTTTATGAATAACAAAGAAGTGCATCTCCAGTAGCTAGCTTGGAAAAATCTGCACAAAGTAAGCATGACAACACATCTGAAAAGTAAATAGAACTAAACAACTTAACTAAGAAATCATAAAACAAACAGATACTTTTTAACCTCCGCTTGCGCCTGTACTACTCTTATTGCTGCAGACAGCTTTTGAAGGAGACCTTTAACATCACAGCCTGATTAGTGTAATGAAAGAAGATTGCTCTCACTGCCAATAAATGCACGGAAGTGGGAGAAGAGCAATGAGGTGACACATGATGTGTAAGGTGGGAGACGAATGGATGGAAGAAAGGGGATTAAGGATAAAAGCTACAGTGTATCACTATTTTTATTTAGATTACTACATCACCTTCCTTTGGTTAGCCAAATTCTGTAGAGCACAAAGAGCAGTTCCTCCTTCGTGAGTTCTTGCATCCCCCCTTTATCCATCAAAGATCCAGCTTCATAAGTCTGTGAGGATCAGCGATACATAGAAACTGATCCCTCTCCAAATGCTGTTCCCATCTAAATGATAGATACTACTTTATGCTGAAATCAATCTTTGCAGGTGAAACTACCTATCATTTCCCACATGGCTTGTCCCCAGTTGTTCTTTTGTTTTCTCTCTTTTATGGAATAGGTTTTACTTCTATTATAAATAAAAAGGGGGCTTGCCTAAGTAACTGCCATTTACATGTAATGACTAAACAGTATTATACAGAAACAGCAAACCAAAACTGCTCTGACAATCTCCAGTCATCTGCCAGCCACTTCAATCATAACCCTTGGATACAACTAGCTACAGTGCAATACAAGAATATTCTTAGGCATAGTAACAGCTTTCTATTATCCAATTGAGTGAAATAAAAGCTACAATCTATGGTGGTTAAATAGAAAAGCATAATACATTTGGCCTAGAAAACAAATTAATAGAAAAACATTCAAAAGCTATCAAACTTAAAAAGTCTTTTTAAAGCATATCAAAAGCAGAAGTGATATGGACCCAAAAGATGATCAGATTTCAGAATGAGCAAATGCAGAAGATAATAATAAAGCAACAAGACTGAATGGTTTTTTTGCATTCATACTCACCCCAGAAGCTCATCACATCAGTTCCCATATCAGAACCCCTTTTCACAGGGATTTGAAACAAGTTCCCTGACATGAAGTACCAGTAGCACAGGTCAGGAAATGGAGATAAAACAAACAGTAGAGAGCTGGGAGGACACGCAGCACTTAGGAGTTTTAAGGAAAGGAAAGGATGAAATGTCCAACCTACTGATAGTGCTGTGCAAGTTTGTCATCAAGTTCAGAGACTAGAAGGGGTTTAATGCAATGCCAACACTCCAGCCAGCAAGGTATGGACAGGGGACCTGATGTTTGTACTGGCCAAGTTGCTAAAAACTCTTCTACAGAACAGAGGTAGTGAATCCAAAGATGAATATGATGTGTTGGGGGAGAACCAAATTATAGCTTTTGTAGAGAAGTCACATCTCACAAATCTATTATTAATTTTTTTTAAGGAGTCAATAAGCAAGCAGCCAATGGAAAGTCAACTGATGTAGTCTGTGGATTTGCACTTGACAAGATCTCACACCAGTCTCTTAAAAAATCTGTAGCTGGCAATGAATATGAGGGAATATCCTCATGATCCTTCTCAAGAATTTCTTGGAAAATACCAAACAGTGGACAAGAATAAACAGACATGTTTCCACAGTTGAGAGAGGACTATAGAGAAATCCTGATGAGATATCTCCTTGGGCTTGTGCCATTTGGTTCATATATGGTCAAGACTAAAGCATAAGATGGCAACAACTGCTGAACAATTATTTGAGTCGGTAAAGATGTACAAAAAGATCTTGTAAAGCTGAGCAGTTGCTCAACAGAAGAAGTAACAGATGAAATTCAATGTCAAGGAATTCAAAATAATCCAGCTTCTGTGACCAACGATGGGCTATTAGCTGAAGTATACAAAAATGACATCTTAGAATTAAAATAAATATTTCTATGACAGTATTAGTTCATTGCTCAGTAGTAGTCCAAAAATCCCAAATACCAATTCATTAATAACTATAGAAGGAACAGGAAAAAAAAAACGAAAACAAACCAGAAACCACTACAGTGCCACTAAGTCTTAAATACCATGTGCACTTCTGGTTCCGTTGGCTCAAAAATAACGTAGCTGAAAACAGTACTGGAAACAGTACAGAAGAACAAGGATGATCAGAGGAATTAAACTGATCCCATAACGAGGAAAAATGAAACAGAACAGGATTTGACAAGTTTGGAATACATATAGCTGAGGGAAGCTAGAATATAGGCCTACAAAATTGTGATGGATATGAAGAAGAAAAAAGATACCTCCTTTTCCACAGAACATATGCTCAAATACAGAACTCCTTACTACAGGGTGTTGTAGGTGCTTAAAAGTTCGGATGGCACCAAAATATAACTGAACAAAATAGATCAAGCTCCTCCAAGAGGTACTCAGCATAAATGCATTATTCTCGGTTTGGAAGGTGCTGGGTTGTACACAGCCAGATATTAGGAATACTTCTACAAACCTCTCTCCCAGGTGCGTATGCTTTTCATCAGACATCTGCTTTCAGCCACTGCTGGAGAAAGCCTGCTAGAGTAGATGGTCCTTCAGATCGATCCATCATAGACATACTATCATGCCAACTTCTTTCACCAGGTATACAGTTCACACCAATGTTCCTGAGTGACAAGTCATCTCTAGAACCATTCAAGTGACCAAGAGACGCAGAGAAAACAATCTACTGTGTCCTTAAAATATTAACCTTGGGCCAGTAGGCCAAGCCAACATCAAGCACTGTTGTTGAACCATACACAACATAAGGTACTACTATCAGAGATATTTCTAAGGAAAGAAACTACAATATTAGCTAAGCACAGCTTCTGCTATTATAAATATTGAACACTACATTTCATACCCCTGTACTCACACCCTGACAGCCAGCCAGGTCCACTGAAGTCACGTTTTCTGATAAGGACGAAAGACAAAACATCAACACAAAGATTACGGCCTGAATGTTAAAGACAGTTGGTCCAAAATAATTTTTCATCTACCATCTCAATTTTACCTTCTATTAATTGTACCTTAGTTCCCAAGCTTATCTTTCTAAAACCAATGTGAGTTTCAGAAGATAAGGCTAGAAAGACTAAACATACCACATAAGCTGTTCTGAATAAATTCACCCATACTAAGAAGCCTGTGTTTAAACTGTTCTTAAAAAGCTCCCATGACAGGGGTCCTACATTCTCTCTGGGCACCCTAAATGGCTAAGACAGTAAACAGCCAAAATAAAATCTTCCCTAATTTTCACATTGTCTCCCCTACTGCATTTCATCTCTTTCAAATGGCTAAATTAGACCCTAAAATATGTCTTATGGCAGGAAACTGTTGTCCTAGGTATGGAAGAAATTTAAAGCATCCTTTACTGCTTTCATACTTAGATTGCAGAATATCGGTTTTGCTTGGTCACTAAAATCTGGGGGGAAGGGGCAGGTGTTCAGTCCTTTAACTAGTGATTTAATACATTTAAATGCTTTCAGAAAAAGTAGTTACAAAAATCAAGAATACTTCACATTATATTCACTCTGAAATCTAAGCTACAACCAGTCAATTATTTTCACTTTCTATTGCGGTAATTCAAGGCAGAAATACTAAACTAACCTGCAGGAAAAAGGTCCAGATCAGAGTAATACTATAATATATCAAGTGTATGCCTAGAATATAGTATCTGTCACACTTTCTTCCTTAACAGGAGCAGTCAATGTTAATGTGACTTAATGAAGAATCCTGACAACATTATCATATTTCTGAATTGAAATGACTTGATTATACTCTCCTTGAAGCTATTATTTACATCTTAATAAAGGACTATCATTACAGTTCTTTAATGGCTCAAAAAGCGATCAAATAACAGTTGAAAACATAACCTGAGAGCAAAAAATATTTCATCTAGCTATGTAAATTTGACAAGTGCATATAACATGCACAAACAGCACATAAAAAATAAGCACATAAAGCAAAACTGAAAGAACAAATGCTTTATGCTCAGAACAGGGAAAAAAGCACACACAATTTCACTGAAACTGCAGTTAACTTTGGACTCCCTTTTAGAATTAAAAAATAACAAAATCCCCAGCCTGCACCTCCCTGCCCCCAGTTTCTATCACGTCTAAAAATGCTCAGTTTTGACTACAAGTCTGTGAGAACCTTACTTTAGGTTTTATTAATGCCTAAAGTGATACTGTTTTTCATAACAAAGCAATAGAATCCATAAAAATACCTGGGTAGGTATTTGAAGCTTTCAGCAAATTTGAACATACTCAAGAATTTTGTTTGTTTTATTATCTGAACAACTGGAATACGTAATCAACTTTACTAACTAACTGTTAAACAACTCTTCGAACTCTATGAAGTACTAATCAGGCGAGAAAAATTCTGTACATATTATCTCAAAATATTGCTGGTTTTCCAGCACTGATACTGGAGTAGACTAAACAATTTAATAATGCTTCTTTCCAGAAAATGCAGTTGGACTCAGCAATCTAAACTGTCACAAAATATCTTCTAAAAATTTTATGTCACTTATTTACACAGCTCCTTTTGCATAAAGCCATTTTATTTCACCACAATTAATGTAATTAACTGACCATAATAGCATATTTCGTTCATGATTTGTCAAAACAAGGTCAACCCTCTGAAGAAGCTGAGAAAGACACTTTACAGATTGGGAGCACAGAAACGTTAAAGGCTGCGGTCAGCTTGGTACCTATTAGATGACTTCTGATGGAATACAGATTGTCCTCACCTGACTTTCCCCTGCCTTCTCGCTGCAGGTTTGTACTGGAAAATCATCCTGGATCTGTCAGTACAGCTACACACATAGTTGTTCCCTTGCTAAAATCTGCCCAAACAGACTAAACTAGATTACAGGTACTATCACCATTGGCAGTAACTGCAGACAGTAGCTACAGACAAGGATGCAGAGGTACCCGTAATTAATTTCACTTCGATTTTCCTTACAGTTCTTGACCTGGTGGCAAAAGACTGAGAAAAACAATGGGGATGGAGACAGCAGGAAACATGATTGATTTCTTGCTTTCTGTTCCTTTGTATGTCCAGTGAGAGTTCTGTGATACCAGTCTACTCATTCCTTACTCACCTAAAACCAGCCATGAGAACACTCACAAATTATTCTGGTCAACAATATTAAAGTAATTAATTCAAATATGGTTTCCCGTTTAAAAACTTGTCTTTCTGTCAAATTTGAATAGAGTGAGGCTAGAAGAGCCCAAACAGTTTGACAGAAAAGCCTTACGCTACAGAAACATGACAAGAGGTCCCCAGAGTAGCAGAGGAATTACATTCAGGGATATCCCGCTTTATTCCATTTCCTTTCTCTCCGTGATAGATAGCTATACATTGTAAAGCACAGCGGCTATTAGTTAAACCCTATGCACGAACATCCTTAAAGGTATGAGGACAATAAAGCACTCAGGCAGTTTCAAGACAGAATTTTGGGAGTACAAAGGAAGAAACACTAAATATATAGTTTAAACCTTCAAACACCACAGAAGCAAAGACTACTTTCTTAGCAGTTAGCTTAATATAAAGTGCTGCTGCAGCAAATATATTAGTATTGTTAAACACGAGCATTTAACTACCTATAATACAAACAGCAAATCTAGTTTAAGTCCAAGATTCCTCACAAGCACACAAAAATTAAAGATTTTCAAAAGACCTCCTAACAGTGTTAAATAAAACATGTTCCCAGAGTTACTATGAACAGACAAAAATTGTTTCCCAGTAACTATCCTATCAGCTTTAAACTACATAAAGAAAATTTAACAACATTTCATCCTCATCAGCTACTCACAAATCAAATCTTCAGTCTTATCTGCATGCAGCCAGCTGGTTTTTAAAATTCTGCTGTAATTGAGGGGAAAAATAATTAAGCAATATTATTAGTCATCTTACCATTGTTCCCTGGTGGTTGTAATGCATCTCCTGTCAAGCTACACCATCCAACTGGGAAAATATCTCGAGAATCACACCTGCACCAATAGTCAAATGCTCCTCTCCAGCCATCAAATGTAACAAAAACTTCGTCTCCTTTAACATCTCCAATGGTTGCTGGACAAATCAAGTATGGGTTCTTTCTATCTATAGCTTCAAGCTTCATTCCAACTTTAAAGCAGTTTGGCACAGGTTTTGGTGGTTCCTACAAAAGTAAGAGCAGTATAATATTTGTATTTCTATGGCCTCTTAAAAATAAAAAAGAGAAAAACCTCTATTTTTCTTCAACATCCTTACTTCTTATACTCACTACTCTCAAAAAGTTATAGTAGACATTCAAGGAAGCTTCCCGGTATTTCAGATTTGCTTTTGCTCTCCTGTATTACAAAAATCTAGATTCCGTTTCCACAAACACAGCTGGGATAATTAGAAAAATTCTCTATGACAAAAAGACCCTAGTAAAAGTATTTATGTAAGCAATAGGTTGCACCCAATACATTATGTCTGGGCAGGAAGACAGCAAAGACACTAAAATGAAATTATTACATGCTAATAAAGAAGAGGAGGTTTGCAGGGAATGGATATTTCTGGGGACTGATAACTGTCTAGTAAAAGCTTCACCTCTCAATTAATCCATGAAAAATTCATTAGCATTGGACATTATTTATAGGCCTCTGTTAACTCAGTTGGCCTTAGTCCAATTCCAAGTGGACAAAAGAAAAACAAAAATCAAGTCCATGTGACCAGTGTAAGTGGACCCCTATAGCAGGAGTTGTGATCTGATGCAACCTGAATTACCGCCTCAGCTTCAGGAACCTCTTTATCCAAAAGCCATCCCAGATGTGCTGGTAGGCTCGCACAGGGAAGCGTGGCTTATGATGCCTCAGAAAATGTATATAATTTTATCTAAAAAATGTATATAATTATATAAAGTTAACACACCAGCAATGTGATTGCAGGTCTGAACCTGTTTGATTTGCTGACATACTTATGAATCTCACTCTCAGTTTCAAAAATGAAGTCATTTAATGTGACCGCAGGGTTTAACCACCCCAACAAAAAATTGAACCAACAAGTCATTTTAATATTACTGTTGTCTTTATATAATTTTTCATGTTTCACAGTAACTTACTCAAGAGTCATGTTTAAAAAACTGAATGTTTTTTTCTGCTCTTTTAAACTACTTTCTCACTACCTTTTAAATTTTGAGTATGTGCCCAATGAATACATTTAACAAAACCTTTCCAAGCACCACTGTATTCCAATGGCTCTTATTCCCCACTAAAAAAATTTCTACTCCTGTGCATATGTGAATATGGTGCTATAAAGAAGTGTGAGATGCGTCATATCTTAAATCCATGAGACACAAAAAAAATGAGGTAGCACAATTTTTCTAAATAACACACCACACTTTAAAGTCTCAGCTCAGGAAAAGAGATGCCCGTCCAATGGACTAGAATCACAGAGCTTCCTGTCTAGCTTTGTAGTTTACCAGTTCAAAATCATTTTAAATAACAGTTTTGCCTTCCTGTGCTGCCAACAACAGGGATCTTGGCAACCTCATTAAAAAAATGTAACCAGGGACCAGCGTCTGTTTCTTCTTACCTTCTTAAAGAATGCTGCAGGTGCCATTTCAGCTCCATTGAGAGTTCTTAAGAGAAACATTGGCCAAGAAGATGCATTCATCTGGAAACCTGAGTAACAAATAATTTATTTGTATATAATAGCCCTACTTTCAGGTCATAAAATAAAACATGAGGAGAAGGATATAAAGTGCTTTATTAATGCCTCATTCCCTCTATTTTGAACTTGGCCAAAATGAAAGTAGCCAAGAAGGAAGAGACAGGGTCACTGTCGGTGCAGAAAGCTGTGTGATGCCTTTCCATTCTGAGTGACTTGCCTGCAGAATAACTCATCATAATTTGGTTTTGATTGATGATTTTACAGATATCATGATGTCTGCAAAAAAAAATGATTTTACAGATAAATGTCGAGGATTTAATGACGTTCTAGCACAGATAGTCCGGTTGTCCCATATAGTCCCTGGCCTAGCGGAATTACCCCAGCACAAGGGCCTAGCTTACTTTTCAGGGCTGCTTTTTGCTCTTATTCTAAAACAACATCCTCTGCTCCAGCTTCTCTCATTTATTTATCTGATTTTATTTTCAAGACTCTTGTAATTCTTTCACTAGACCAGAGACACCCCCCCCCCCAAAAAAACCAAGCGGTTTCTTCTCCCTCCCCCATTAAAATAAATAAACAAAAAAATAAATAGCCTTAAAACCCAAAAAATACATAACAGGGAAGAACAAAAACGCAATTATTTTAATAAATGCATGTATCATACTGGAAAACAAACTGGAAGATGTTTCTACTTTAGTATTCTTCGTTAACAAGTGAATAAAAAGCACAAACAATAATCAAATTTGTTTAGATGAACTACCTTGGTTCAAGCAGAACAAAGATTTGGCTGAAAACATTCTCATTCCAGATAATCTTCCCTCAGAATCAACTACTTTCCAGTTAAAAAAAAAAAAAAAAAAAACAACAAAAACAACCAAAACAAAAATCCCTTTTGCTTTCTGTGCTTTCCAAATGGATGTTTCAAAGTAATGAGTAAGATAACAGACACAGTCGAAATTTTTTCTGCATCTTTAGCAGTTACATGTCTGGCACAGTTCTACAGAAAAAGAAACATAATAGAGGAAATTGGAAGTTTTTCCACAAAGCAAATAGTACCAGAATCTGACAGGAACTCATGAATTCCCTCATAATTGAGCCTCAACAATTCTCTTTAAAAAAAATATAACTAGAAAGATGGAACACATTTGCAATTCTTAATCAGTTAAATCATTAAGTTATCTAAAATATGGTATAATGGTTCTTCAACTTGTAGTTTTAAGCTATTTTCAGTTGAATAAACAGTTATCAAGTTGGAAGTACCTATGCAAAACCATATGAAAACAAAGCTCACATCTGAGAACACTGACTTAATTTGAGGAACGCTGAGCTGATCATCAGTCCTGGTTTGATATCAGAGTCTTTACACAATCTAAACGTGTGGTTACTGAAACACAATATTCCTAACCAGCTAGCCCAGAAAAGACACGTATGCAAGACAGAGGAATGATAACTAAATAACAGTTTCAATTAACTTCATTTGGTCTTTAAGTTGTCCTGGTAAAACCAGAGAAAACGTTACTATCAATGTAATTTGTGGCAACACTAAGTTCCCAACAACAAAAAAGCTCACCTATGAAAAACAGAGGCTGGAACAGGAACCCTTTGCTACATAAATCACTTTCTCAAAACCCTTATGTAACATGCATAGTTAAACCTATGTAAAAATCAGGTAGGAGAGACTATTTTAGCTTGTTATTATGAAAGAAGCAGAACATTAGTATCCAGAAGGTTCCCCACCACTCAGGAAAAAAAAAAATAATAAAATCAGTTGCTTAAATGTCTAACAGGAGCTAATTACACACCCAATTAGCTCCCAGCTTTGACCAGGAACAGGATGCTGTAAAACTGCCAAAAAGGCTTTTTCAAAAATTTATCTAGGTATGCCAGAATGTTTGATTGCTGGAATTTAGCCTATCTCTAGAAAAAATCTAGGGCAGGAGGGACAAAATAATGGCACTCACATTCTCTTCTGAATAACCAGCAATTGTTCCGAGGGCAGGTAGACTTACATGCCTGGGTGCTGGGAAACAGCTGCTTGTTAGGGGCTGCACTATAAGCAGCCTGACCGAATAGTAGTAAGAAACAGTATCCAAAGAGAAGCAGCCATCAACCTTTCTACTGACGACCATGGAAAGTTTCTCTTCTTAACAGATGGACTGCCCCCATTATACATAACCAGAGTTGTTTTATTCATCAGACTGGCTTAGAAACACGTTTAGAAAAGCACTATGCTCCTGAACTGAAGCCATGCATTTAACACTGTACATACATGTAGCTGAAGGAATAGGTATACTCTTCTCTATTACAACCCTCTTTCATAATGGTAGCACTGCATTCATTCTACAAGGTTGAACCATGAACTTGAAAGAGATTAAACTGAATAACTTCTCAAAAAAAAAAAAAAAAACAAAAACTTAGAATCTTTTCTCCTAGGTGTCAAGGACTTCCAGTGCTTTCATTCAAAACTTCTATAGATCCATGGGAAAGAAGGAGAAAAACTCTTCTGGGCTCAAACTGTATCTATTTATCCCAAATAAAATTCTTGTAGACTGGTAGCCTGGTTGCATTGTTTTTCCTGTTTTTCAAAAGCAGCACAACAGCACAAAAATCTACCCTTATAATCTATGTGAAGTGTCTCAACAGTTATGCCAACGGCTCCTGTGTCTGTTTGCCCCTCTACACGCAAATCAAGGTTCATACTGCAGTGAAATGATACTTTTCTCTCCATCTTTCAACAGAAGAACTGAAAATTTTTAACAAGTTGGGATGACAAGTCTTTTGAGAAGCTGCTAAGAGAAAGCACACCTACCTACACTAAACCTCTGACGAGAAATCTGTCAAAGTTACTGATGACACTAAACCAGATGTAGGTTTATAACAAGATGGAAACCAGCAGTAACCAATTTCTGCTTACAGTTCATTTCATATATTAAGAATGTTATTTCTTGCATCTTCTAAAAATTACAAAAGACAACAGGTTAACAGGGGAGGGGGTGTCGCTGTTGTGAGGAGCTTGGGGGCGTGTTAGGATAAATTTTGGTCATTATTTTTCCTCCTTTTTAAAAACAGAACTATTTTCTGACCAATGTGAAAAATGTATTTCTTTAAAGATTTCCACACCTAGATGTTTAAGCTATAACAAACATGGTACAAGAATGCATATCTAAATATACAGGTTAATCACAGCAAAGAAAGGTAATATCACACTTTATTAACCCTAGTAGTTCATCAAAGTTACCTCTGACTATTCATCATATAGCAAGGCATTCCTTAATACAGTTCCCCATTTAATACATTTCCTCAATAAGACTAAGCCCAAGCACCATTTCTCAGTTTGGGGAAACACAAAATGTTGTCATCCATATTGCTCACGGAAGGCAAAAAGAAATTCTGCAGACTATTTCTAAGCATAGGAAAGCTACACCTTGTTCACAAGCATCCGTCGTGCTCACAAACTAGTCATGACAAACTAATCAGACGTCCCCCGACGTGTGTCGATTTGAGGAGGTGAGAATCATGCAATATAAGCTTGCAGTTAGCTAAAGCTCTGGAGTGCTATTTTTCCTATCTCAGAGCAGGATGCTGCAATACCATCGTTAAGCCCCCGCTATTCTGCCTTACCCAGACCACAACCAACTTGCTCAGTGCCCGAGAAAACCTTCAGACTGTCCTGAGCCGATGCCCCTCCCGCAGCCCAGCTGAGCACTGCACAGATGGGTTAACAGCGAGCGCCTTCTAGTGGGCTGCTCTGATTTACTGAAGAGGAAAAAGGCAAGCCGGCTTTCCCCAGTTTTTACGAAAGTCTACTAAAAGCAGCACGCACACATCAAGCAAGATGTTGCATCCATACAAGCTCATGAGGCAGGGTGTGCACCAGCGAACATTTTTAGAATGGGCACATGACAGTGTATCTCATCATTAAGAAAGCTGTCAGATAGTCCCATTTAATACTAAAGGGACTATTAAAAAAAAAAAAAAAAAACACAAACCAGAACTCAAGTTAGTTATTCTGCTCATTATTTCATCAAAAGAATCCAAAGGGAAGAAAAAGCCACAATTCACTTACCCTGAATCAGTTTGCTTACCTCTTTTTTCAATTAAATAATGGTTTGGTGAAATGTTAGTACCGTTGAATTTGCCAAGACAAAAAGATAAAATCAACTTCATGAAAGCAATACTCCACGCACATTAGTTCAGAAGCTTTGTTTCTTACCAAGCGGAGGCTGGAGCATGCCCCCTTTCTTTTCACAGGTCCCAATGGGCTGTATGTCCGAGGAATCCACAAGCCTCCAAAAATCATTTTTGTTGTCACTTCCATCCAGCCGCAACCTTAGCCTGGCACCAGTGATTCCAATTACTGTAGCTATACAAACTGAGGTAACATTGCGAGGATCATGGGCTTCCAGTTTCATACCAACTTTGAAATCGTTCGTAGGTGGAATTCTAGACTACAATAAAAGGTAAAAGACTTTTTCTTATTGCTGTTAGTATTGCTAAACTTACCAGCCAGTTCAACATACAGCTTTCATTCATCCAAATGTATCACATAAATGGCAACTATAAAGAAGCCTTTGAACTTTGAGTGTTTAGCAGCAAGTCAAAAAGGGCAGCTGGATAACCTACCAACAGCTACCATTTCGGATACCTGATGTTCCTACTGCATAAATACGACTGCTTTCTAAAAAGATAAGCACTACTAAGAAGTGTAACAAGGGAATCCTGACAAAGATATGAACATAAAGACGGGGGAGCAGTGATTAATACTGGAAGTGAAGGAAAAACAATGACATTGGGAAACACGACATTCAACTCAAAAAAACCCCAAACCAACCCCCCAAAAAACCCAAACAGCCCAAAACCCAACACCCACAAGATTAGCTTTCAATTCAATATACATAGTTACTCTCATCATAGTAGTACCTTGGAAATTTAAATAAAATTTGGACCCTACTGCATGAGGCACTACAAAAGCTCAAGGCAAGAAAGAGATTCTGCATCATAAAAAAGCTTACAATACAAAGAAAGAAGACAGAAAAAGGAGTTCACGTTAACTGTGTTTTACAGAAAGAAAACAGACAGTCCTAAAGTCACATAAAACTTCTGTGCTAAGAAAAAAAAATGCAGCTTGGGCTTATTCATAGAGAACTGAATACATTCATACACATAAAATGAAAAGCCGATTTAATTAGCAGACATCAGATTTTTTGAAAAAGACTGGCACAGTGAATAGAAACATGATGAATGCAACTTGGGTCTTTGAGCAGAACTTTTTGTCACAAGCCAAAGATGAACAGGAGAGGAGAACATTTTTTTACTCATGTATCAACACACTACTGGCAGAGATCAACTGGACTGCAGCCTGATTACTTGCCTAGTGTAGTACTGCAGGCAGTAACATCATCTAATGACATTCAAAACTTCCTATTAACACTAACTGGGACTGAATGCCTCACCTAATCACGTAGAAAGATTATTCCAGAACCTCACTATTCTCTTTAGAAGACTCCTCATTTCCAGCCTAAATTTATTCATGGAAATTTTTGCCAACTCTATCATTTAACTTAATTTCTTTTTGTACCTTTGCAAATAATAACAAAATCTACAGTGTATTTACAGAGTATTTACTGTATTTACAGTGTATTTACCCTTCCCTTTCTCAGTACTCTTTCAACAAGCTGAAAGAGCCAAGCACTGAAGTCTCTCTTAGGAAAGGATGACTATTCTCTTATCACCCCGGAAGCCCTTTTCTGCAACTCTTCCAGTACAAAGCCGTTCTTGAACACAGACGCCAAGAACTATAGGAGCCTTCCCCATGACATTTAAACCCAGTAGCTATCCCATACAGACTAGCACAATCTGAATCCTAATACAGGAGGCAGGTAGAAAAACCAAAGCCATAGGCATTCACGCTCACAAGATTCCTATGTCCCTTTCCCTGCCTGCCTGACCAGGTCAGGTGGGGATCCCATAGTAAGCGGACAAAGGTGCACTTCTCTCTCTGTGTACACAGGAAAAGGCTGAAGAAATCCACTACTGCAACAAGTGCTAGCAATATTCTGTCTCCATCCCATTTAATTTTTTAAAATACGTCTTGCTCTACGTGCTATGGTGTGCAGGTGCACTATTTGCAACATGCCCTAGATCAACAGCAGGAGCCCTGGAGGAGCCCAAGCCCAAAAAACAAAGAAGTGAGCAATATTCTTTGAATGCTGAGCGTAGCATCTGCCAATGCTGCATTTAGACAGCAGGCTGTCTGAAAGGGGAGCCTGAGCATATTAAATTTAAAGGGCAATTCAATTTCACGATATTGCTTGTCAAGCTGTTATTTTCTCCAACCACGAAAGGCAACTGAAATTAAGAAGTTGGGGAGTTTGTTTATTTGTTTGTAGAAAAGGTGAACTTGTTTAAATACCAACAACTCAGGGATTTCTACTAAAAAGGTAACTTCTCCGTGCCAGTCCATCCTTACAGCAAAATAACAAAACCCACTCAGTAACAGTCTTGTTCCAAGCTCTGTTCAAACCACAATGGACTGAGCATTTGTATTTAAAATTTTCAACTGCTTGAAAAAAAGTTTCAGGGTGAAAGAAAGGGACGTGGTATGCAGTGAAATTTTAAGCAGTAATGAAAAACAATTCAGAGAAACAGATAAAACACCTTCTAAATGAAAATAAATACTTCAATCAATTTCCATCAGCTGTCTGTGTCTGTATCTAAATTTACAGTAGAGGCTTTAATTTATTGCTCCCCAGGTCATTTTTAATTACTACAAAACTTAAACTTTGTAGAATTCCCACAGGTCACAAATTCGGGATATAATTTTCAAACTATGCTTCTCTCTGCTATTTGTTTTCTGGCTGGCCACAGCAGTGTAGTTCTTTGCATTACACAGAGTGATAATGACACGCATAATTCATGTGTAACCCAACAAAAGACAAATCAGTCCTACATAAAGCTCAAGCATTTTAATTTCTAAAATCTGCAAACATTATGTAGTGAAAGGAGCTAGATCTGCACTAATTAACATTGCATATCACTTTCTACTTAAAGGTCAACTCTTAGAAAAAAATGAAAGTCTGCATACGTAAACTGTTTTGAAATTTGCTATGCACAGAAATTCAAGCTTTTCTTTCCAACCCACACACTCCTTAAGCAATCCAGGTCATTTGGATTTATTTGTCTCAGTCAATGCACGTCACTTAAGTGTCTTTATTTAAGGTGTTGCATGGTTGTTCAGTTTGGACCTCTTGAGCATTAGGAGGGAAGAGGAAGATGGAAGAAAGGCACAAGGAAAGGCTTCTGAGCAGCTTTCTGCAGTAGTTACAACATCTCTTGGGATCTCTGGTCATGGTGGTCTACGAGTATGGTATTACTTTCAGAACAACCAAGAGATACGCTACTGTCCTATGCCTCTACCCAAGCAGAATTTGGGGTCTCTTCCTTCAGCTGGTATCCACTATGAAAAAAACATGCCGTAGAATTAATTTCTGAAGCTCCACCCAAACAAAGACATGGACACTGCTATTCTTAGCCATATCTCATTGAAAGCAGCATGTGAGGGGCTCTTTGTCCTTTATCCTCATCTCTGAAGAGCAAGATGAGATTCAAGATCTAGAACAAGGAAATGCTACCACCTGCATTTGTCTCTCCCTATTCTCCATTCCTGCAACGATTTCAGATTCACTGAGTGCACTACTTCAGATTCACAGATTCCTCTCCCCCTTAGACTGTTCTGGGTCATGCTGCTTTCTGTTTGGGCCCCACTGGAGGCCAGTATCATTTACAGTACTATCAGACTACCAACAAACCCTAAAAGATACATATCTGAACAAGCCCAATCCACTAAACTAGACATGCACAGCTTGTCACATCTATTATAGTTCTATCAACCTGAACTATCCAATTTCTTCAGCATCTATCTTCCTAACACACTGAAGGTGTACAGACCGAAACTCATCCTATGTAACTTTGTGCAGCTAAAATATTCCTCATCTTGGGACAATACCAGCCCCCAGTTCCCCCTGCAGAGAGAAACATGCCTGCAGAGGTCGACTTAGTCTCCAGAGGGCTGAATAACTGGAGGTCATTAGCCCACGTAAGACAGTAGATTTAAACTGCATCTGCAAATACATACTGAAACATTGCGGGGGGGGGGAGAGCGGGGGGAATCAAACTTGTAGGGCACAACGTAAAACATAAAATAGTATATTAAACACCTTTTGTTATAAATCCAGTATTTCTTTTGTATTCCCATATATTCCCCTTTATTTGCCTTTTTTTAAACTTGAATATCTGTTATTCCTTAGCTAAAATCACCCTGCTCAGGAAGAGACAAAATATAACATATTTGAGAGACCCAGAAAAAGAAGTCATGAATAAACTCTACTACACGTACACATATATATACATCTTGTAGTCAGACAGAATTGAGAAGACTCTTTCAACAATGGGGCAGGAGAAAGGGTCCTCTGATGATCAGCCAAATTTTAATTCTCGCAAAAACCATGGCACCTCTAAGGTTACTGAAAAAAGTAGAAAATATTTTTGAACTCTGATAAGACTACCTGTTTTCATTAACTAGCCTTTTTTTGAAGGAAAACAGAGTCCAAAGTTACAATTTTAACGGAACCCTCAAAGTCTGGCTTGAGGCAGAAACCAAGAATGAAAAACTTCAGTAGCTAGTATCTGCCAAAAGTGTAAGCTACTGGTAACTACAGATCAGAAGAAGTAAAAAGGGAAGTTTGCAAGCAGTCTAAACATAAAAGTTGCTCTAGGATCACCCTGTAACATGCAGACATACACACACGCTTGCAAAATAGTATCTGGCATACCTGTCTGAAACAATGTAGAGGGGCAGCTACTGATTCAGTCTCTTTCAGATAATCATCCCAATTAAACTGTTCTGGAAGACATAAGATAAAAAAAGACCATACAGATAGTTTTTAAAGGGAATTTATATAAAAGGGGGGGTTGGGGAAACACACAAAGAGAAAAACCCAACTATCTTGTAGAATACATTGTTTTTTTTCCAAGAACAGGATTACTCTCAAATTGAAATTCCACCTTTGAAAAACATACAACCCCTGAGGTAGCTTTCAGAGTACCATTAATTCATAGGGGTAATCACACAATAGGCAAAACCAATACAGACCTCCCCCAAATTCTTTTCTTTTGTTGTCCACATACAAAGATACAAATCAGGATATCTAGATTAAATTCTCTGCAGAAGGACCTCCCAAGCATCCTTGTACAAATCATGTTAGTCTTTCTGTATCTTAATTCCCCTAACAGCAGGACTGATACGATAACCTCATAGGAGTACTGAGATGATATATGTTGGAAAACGCAGGACACGTGGATTCTATCGAAATGTACGTTGAGAATGCTATCCCCAGTCCACTAGAAAGGAAAAGGATTAGCACAGCCTTCCAACTGCATCTTTGTCTCCTTTCATCTGAAGTCTGATAAAGGTTTCTCTTTATAGGATAAATATTATGGCAGTGTTCAGCAACAGAATCACAGTATTTTTTCCAGTGTTAACATTGGCATTGTTTATCTGCATGGGTGAGTGTATTCTGCATTTGATTTAATCAGCGTTATCTGTTTTGCATGAATGGAACAGTATGAAGTACTAACATCAAAGATATAAGCAAGCATTACTTAATACAAAGCACAAGAGAAAAACTACAATAGCACAGCTAATGTTTTTGTTCCTAAATTATCTAGAGTGAGCTCTTTTGCTTATTTTTCTTGTTTGGGCAGCTGGCATCATTCTGATGTTCCTGAAAAGTAAATCACCCATGAGCCCCAAAACGATGCAGTGATGCCACCCAGCGGCTCAGCAATGGCCCTTCACACAGCCTATAGCAAAACCCCTGGTGATAATGGAGAGACCACATTGGGTTTATCAGTAATTCTTCCAAAAACGCTACTGGGCACAGATAATCGCATCTTCGCAATTTTCAGGAGAGTGGAAAAGCAAAGAAACAATCAGAAAATGGCAGCGTTTTCTGGCACTCGCACACAGCTTCTCCGAAGGATGCATGGTGGCTGGAACCCAGAGTCTGCCTGCGTTAGCACAGCATTTAGTTGAAAATACACCGTGCTTCAAGCAGAAGAGAAGTGCTCCCCTGACCTGCCGAGATCCTCTTTTTTTGGCATAAGAGACTCGAAAGGGTACGAGTGATTTGTCCTTGGCACTGCAGAAGGTGTGTGGTTGTTAGCTATGTAACAGGTCAGTAAAATCCCAGAAGTTGTTAATTTGGTGGTCTGGACTGTATGTAGGATGGTAACAAAGACATTTCCATACCATATCTTGGAATTCTGCCTATTTTGGAATGAAAATTTTATTCACACATTTAAACAATTATATCGATTTTGTATTACTCACAAAAAGCAGGGTACATTAACTTAAGCATATGTTAGATATTCGTACTTCAGAAACGCGTGCTCAGAAAATGGCTCTTCAGACCTTTCTCCAGAAAGCAGCATCCAGATCCATTGCTCTTTTCATTAACAGAACAAGGAGGCTTAAAAAAATTCTTCTTTGAGTCTAATAATAAGTTGCTGCTTCAGGTTGACTTCTGACTTAAAAAAAAAATATGTTGTTTTTTAATCAGAGCTTACATTAGTAAACTTCAAAATACGCAATTCAATAAAATTAAACCTAGCCAAAAGAAAACGTTAGCTACATCCCAGCTGTCTCAGATCTAACATGATATATAAGTTGTAATCGTGAATCAGAGCCTCTCTGTGTTAAGGACCGTATAATGTAGATACTTCAGAGACAGCACCTTTCTCCAGGAGAAACCCCCACTCACCTCCTCCAAAAAAATTATCTTCATAGTCCAGTATTTCCCAAATGATCTCAATTGTTATAACAGAACTGTAAATTTTGTGGCATGACCCAAAAGTACAGAGGAAAACAAAGAATTTTGTGTTTTTTCCCTGGAGCATGTACTAGAAAGACACATAAAGTAACAGAAGAGGCTAGCTGCAGATAAAGCCAAGAGGAAAACAACGTTGCCTGGCTCTTTGCTTTAAATCCTGGCTATCAAAACTTCTTTCATCAGGCAGAAATGACATGAAGTTTAAATTAGAATCTCTCCACTTACGAAGATACACTGTATTAAATTAAAGGCAAGCTCTCAGAGATGGCGCTAATTATCATTTAATTACTGCAGTTATAGAAGCAGGAGATGAATATATGTTTGCAACATGTAAGATGCATGTCTAGGAAGATAATCACATTGTAAAAAATCTCCATACAAAAAGCTTCTCTGTATTCTCAGTGTGGACAGGTAAAGAAGCAGTTGTTTTATATATATTTTTAATTCTAAAGCCCCTGAAAACATGCAACTTCTGAGAAATAGAAATCCTAAAGAAAATTAGCTCGCACTAAATGATTTTAACATGCATTTCTCTTCCCACTCAAATCTGCAGGCTGAATTAAACAGCTTAAGAAAAACCCATTATGCAACAAGCACAACTTGATAACCCGTCAGCAAAGTGAAAACTAGAGAGAGAAAGGAAATTTTACACTGAAGAACAAACCAGCATATACTGGAAACAGGAAAAAAACCCACACCAGAAGGTAACTAGGGCCTACTGTAAAGGAATTAAACAGTTTGTAACCAACACAGGTGTGAGACTCTAAAAAAGTGATCAAAGACAATCAGGACAGGCAAAGAGCCTGACTAATTTAAAAATGAAGGAAATAAGTTTCTGCCATAGCTGCCTGCATTACTGGCAATGACACATGGGTTGACGACCCTTAATGTCCTCTGCAATGCCGTATCAATACCGTATCACTTCATCTCAAATCCGCCAAGCACAAAGTAATTCAAGCTAAAAAGGACCCCAGGACGTCTCTAGTTCAGCCTCCTGCTCCTCCAGAGTTTCATCATTCTCGATGTGAAGATTTTTTTTCCTTCCACCAAGCAGAAATTTCTCAAGTTCCAGCGAGTATTTGTTGTTTTTCATCCTTCCACTGTGCCTCAGAGGAGCCTGGCTCTGTCCCTTCTACAGTCGCCTGTCAGGTAATTGAAGGCAGCAAGACAATCTCCCATAAACTGTCTTCTTTTGTCTGAAGAAACCATTTTTTCTGGTTTCAGTACCAGTTTTCTGCTTACATCTTGCACTCCAGCTCCTTCACTTTTTTGGTGGACTGCTGGCTGGCTTGCTCCAGTATAGCACTGTCTTTCTTGTACTGGGGAGCTCAAAACTGAACAGAGTACTCCAGATATGGTCTCACAAATAGCCAAAAGAAGCAAATCCCTTCTCTCGGCCTGCTGCCTACAGTTTTCCTGATATGTCTCGGTATGCAGTTGACGTCTTTCACCACAAGAGCACACTGCTGGCCCACACTCAGCTTGTGCTGCCTGCCAGGACTCCAGGGTCTTTCCTGCAAAACTGCTTTCCAGGCAGCCAGCTTCCCGCCTGGGCTGCTGCAGGAGTCCAGTCTGCCCAGGCACAGGATTCTCCATTTGCCTTGGAATCTCACAGGGTTCCTGTCAGCCCATTTCTCTAGCGTGGGGAGGTCCATCTGAAGAGCAGCCCTGCCTTCCAGCCTACCAGCTACTTCTCCCAGTCAGAAGTTGCCCACAAACTAGCTGACAGTGCATTCTGTCCAATTGTCCCCATCTGTCAGTAAGGCATGAAATAGCATCAGCCCTAGTACTGACCTCTGAGAAGTGCCACTAGCTATCAGCTGCCAGGTGGATTTTGTACCGCTGATCAAAAACCTTTGTGTCTGGCAGTCCAGTCAATTTGCCATCCACCTAATCCAAACCACATCTCACCAGTTTGGCAGAAAGGACGCTACAGAAACTGTACAGAAAGCCTTGCTAAAGTCAAGACGAACAACATCCACTGCTCTCCCCTTGTTTACAGAATCCGTTATCACAAAAGGCAATCAATCATGCATGGTTCACACTTTGCAATCCATCTCAGCTGTTCCTAACTGCATCTTTGTCCTTTATTTGCTTGGACATGGCTTCCAGGAGGATTTTCTCCATAGTCTTCCTGAAGACTGAGGTCAGGCAGACCAGCCTGTAATTTTCCCAGTGCTCCCTTCTCGTCCTTCTTGACCCTGGGCATACTGTTTGCCCTTTTCCAGTCATCATGAAACTTCTCCAATCACTATGCCCTCTCCAAAATGAGAAAGAAGCCTCACAGCGACATCAGTCAACCACCTCAGCAACCTTGGAGGCAACCCACCTGCTCCTATCAATATATCAATGCCCAGTTTGCTGAAGTGCTCCCTGTCTTATTCTGCTGTACATAATGCTTCAGTTTAGTTTAAGTCAAAGTTTTATAAAATTTAAATTGAAGATTAAAACTATGAGCTAAGTGTCATGTGTAGATAGGTAGAATTTAAGGTCCTGGTTTATTCAAGTTGGTTTATCAATATAGCCTAAACACTGTTTAAGCAGACGGAGCAGCTCGTGTCTTCTCATCTCACCCCTAGGTTCCCCTGTCATGCATCTGAGACTTTTGACAGAGATGTATCTTTTCTAGTCTTCATCCCACAATCTCTCTTTGTCAAAGATGAGGTTTCCTTTGGATTTGGTTTACATACTCTTGCAAATGTAGTATAAGTGTAAGGTATTTCATACCCTGCTTTATACCTTGTACCACCTTCTATATGTTGTGATCATTCAATTAGAATTTTTCTCCTCCTCCAGTCTTTCTCTACCTACTTTAGTCTATTTTTTCACCTGCTCTTCTCACATCTCTATACGTCCCCTCCTCTTCAGCTTTTGCTATCACACATCCCCCTGAAAACTCTGGGGATTTCCTGGACGCTAGGCCAAAGCATTGTAAGGCATCCCAGTTCATCCAGCATCAAGAGGCTCCTTCTTCTTCCTTGCCACCAACAAGCAACAACACAGGATAAAAATTATCATCTCATCTACAGAAAAATCAGAGATCTTGCATGATCTTGAGCAAGGCACTCCTCCGTCTAACAGAGCTGAGTCTAGATTTAATGAGTAAATTCAGTGCTCTCACACTAGATTAACAGCGTAGTCCTCAGTGGAAGAATACAGATGACAGAATACGGCTTGCCTGCTTAGCACTGCTTCTCCACAAAGCTTTTTCAACACCTTGCTCTCTACTGAAGAAGGAGGCAGGGAGGTTTTCCAGTGACTCACGGAATACGTTTACCTTATCGACATATGAAAAGCACATTGCTGGTGGGGGGGGTGTCAGACAACATTATTTTAAAACACCAATGTGCTAGCTGAGTCCAGTTTGACTGGAGCTCCTCTTACACTGCAGAAGAGGGAAAACAAGTCACAGATACACTTCCTTTCCTGTCTCAAAGGAAGGGAAGAATAACAAAGATGACTGCTAGGATCCCAAGAAATGGAAGAATTAAGTCTGGCAAATACAACAGCAGAAAGCTATACTGTGGCGGGTGGTAACAGGGTATCATATCTTTTATGCAAAGTCATTATCTCAACTACCCAGCTACTCCGTTAATATCTCAGCATGTTTGTTCAGTGACTCCACTACTTGTAAGGAACTCCATCGCTGGCAGCCAAGAAAAGCTCTGAACCAGACCATTAGGAGTCAGAGGGCACAGAAATGTAAGCAAAGGGAGAGTTTAAGTGATCCAGTGACATTTTATCAAGAATTAACTAACAACAACTGAAGAGATTTTCTACTTCAGTCAACAGTACTCATGACGTTTCTTACAGCCCCAAATTCAAGCAACAAACATAAACATATGAAGGGTATATAAGGATGCTGTTGCCCTCTCACTGCAGCCCACAAAAGCTAAACTGCCAGCAATCCCATGTATATGCTGCCCTACAGCACTTGTTGAGGAGAGCAAAAGCTGTCTAAGTTTGATAAGAAGCTGGATCATTTCTGGCAAGTGTGTAGTTCCCTCATTATATTATAAAAACGTAATCGATTTGAAAACAGAACTTGTTTAAAATAAAATTAGAATCCCAGGCAATTTAATCCAGTTAGCAATCCTAAAAACTCAGACTATTAAACTGAAAATCCTTTCTTTGGGGCTAGCAAACGCATTGAGGAAAGAGAAGATAACTGTGTCAGACAAGGCATGAAACTGGGAAATCCATGATGAGAAGAACAGACAAATGAGTAATGATCTAAAAAAAATAACGTTTACACAGCATCTTTGATTACATATACAAAGAGTATTTGTCTTGGCTAGTAAAACTATCAGGCTCAGATCAAGCAGTTTCAAACATTATTTTCTACACCAAAACATACTTTCCTAACAGAGTTAGACAAAAGCAATGGTATATTTTTAACTACCCATCAGTAATAGCCAAAGAGATTGCAAAAAAAAAAAAAAAAAAAAAAAAAAAATCAAAAAACCAAAGCCTCAGGACACAGTACAATCCAAATACACACTTTTTCTTTTAGGGTACCTTAACTAAAAACCTGACAGCTGCAATACCTACCACTTTTTAAAGACGGGTTGTTTGCCTGCTGATTCTTTCCATCTTTCTCTTTTTTAATATTCTTTGAATCTAAAAGACAAGATTCCATTACATAATAAATGTAATATTCACATCATAACGATGTCCAGCATAACAGAGAATGCTTTCAAACAATACAGAATGTCTTGTTCCAAATATTGACTTTCTTTTATTCATTTCCGTGCATAATCAAAAAGGTATTTGTACTATAAATTTAATCACTGCACTATTTTTCTGTCAAAATATATTGAGAAGTACAGCATGAAAAAGCACAGCTTTTGACTACTTTATATTACATTATCAGAATAAATCTAGTTGCAGAAAATGTAATATTAGCTCCACAAAGAGCAACCCTGTCCTAATTTTTAACAGCTTTGCTCAACCTACATGCAATCCGAGATCCTCAAGATCACTGGATAGCTCTTTAAACCTTGTCTAGATCGCTATGAACTGAGAAACAAGAAAAAAACCCAAACCCACCCTAAAAGCGTATTTCTGAGTTAAAGATTACATTCTATATTTAAATTCTTGAATACTCAAATGCAAGCAGCTCAGTGCACACATCAGTTATTTAAAAAGATCATTCAGAAGAATCTGCCTTCTCTATCATTCATCTCTACACACATACAGAAAGTAGTCTGTCATATTTCATTTTTGCTGGATTTAAGGATTTGAGACACACATTGGGACTGGGAGGCTAGAATGCAGAAGAGTGAGCGAGCCAGTTCCACTCATTCCTTTTATTCTTTAAAATACGTTAGTTTGGCAACCTGCTTTTGACACTCACAGACTCAAGCGCAATTAAAATATGAAAACAAGTTGGCAACCAAAATGCAACTACATTTTCAGATTTTAAAAGGTTATAAAGCTCTGCGTTGCAGAATAACTCTCTCTGTTTGCAACCCGCTCAGCAACAGGAAGGGGGCCGCTCCTCTGGGAATGGCTCACTTGTACCAAAAGATTGTGTTGGTAGCCGATTCCTGTATTTGCTTGCACTTCAGACTTTAGCTATTGATTGGCTCGCACTTGAAATAAAAACACTCCTAACCTACAGTAAGAAGCATCTGGTGATCAGAAACACTTAAGATGCAATGAGTTGTTCTGCAGCAAAGATTAAGCCCTAATAGTGTTTCTCTTCCGTGTTTTCTGTAAGTAAGGCTTTTCTTGAAACACAGAGTACTGATGAGCAACATATGACATTCATCACACTTCCTTCATTATTTACTGAGGAATTGCCATGTACAGCAAGAGCTGAATCCTGACAATCTTCTGTCATCAATCCCCAAATCCTCCCCATCCGTCAGTGAGGACAAGCCATCCACCTGGCTCTGTGCTGGGTAGGATGGGATACTCCTTTGGCCCTCAGGGGTGGCCGGGCAGGGCCTCACCAGCCAGGGCCACCCCACCACCCCAGCCAGGAGCTACCCCAAGGGGAGGCACTGGGGGAAGCCTCCCTGGGGACAGGTCAAGGACATGCTGGGACAGGACATGGGCCTATGGGTGGGCCTGGCTGAGTGGAGCTGGAGAGTGGCCCTGTTCTGGCATCGCTGGGGCAGGGGCTGATGTCCCAGGAGGGTTACATGGGGTCCTGGGCCCTAGGCAAGCTGAGAAGAGACCCCAGGTGAGGTAGCTCAGGGCCATTAAAGCCTATTAGTGTACTCAGGGCCAAGACACCTTCCAAGAATAACCCAGACTCCACAGTCCTAGAAAATATACCTACAGCTACATACCTGATCAAAACATGCTGCAAAAATATCACCTGTTTCTCCTAAAGCAGATATGGGGAGTACCGCAGATCCTTTAAAAAGGAAAGAAAATGCTATGTTTACTCCTTGACTTAGTCTTCTTTCTTGACTTACGTGCTCTTTCTTTTGGAAGAAGTTTGCTTTAAAACATTGTCTACTTGATAAGTCCCCAAAGAAAAAATCCTTACGGAGGTCACTTTCAGATGGACCTGCTGAAATGCTTCTGGATGGTGCCCACAGAGCTTTAACCCCAGTACTTCTCCAGGAGTAGGGCTTTAATCCACACAAGTGGACACCCTAGGTCCTTATAACTACCAGTGGGAATCTGAGAAGGGATAGCGTTAAAACTAGTTCAGTAACAATGACAAGACACAAGGCTAACATTCACCTTCTCCCTCCTACAGATCAAAATATTTTCCATCCAGCCTCTTTGCGATAGAACAGAATCCAGATAGTTTTGTACTGGGTGGTGGCAATCACCAGCAGAGCATTTTGCCATGTTCTACAAGCTCAGTTAGTCAAGCTTTCCCCAAAACAGTCATGAGACTGTTGCGGACATCAGGCTGCCAGCTTACAGAACAGATAACTTCCCAATCCACTTATTTCCGAAGAGGAAATCCAATGGAGTCCCACATAAGAGACTTACTGAAGACAAAAACTAATAACTGCTTCCTGCGAACACCCAAAGCTTGAAAGGACAGAGTCATGAAAGAGTTATCTACCCAACAGTGCCAGATTTCAAACAAGATGATTGCCTTTCATGATGAGAGACATCAAGAACAGGTGAAAGAATGTGAAAAACCACAGCCTGGACACCAGATGAGTTCTCGCTGACAACCACCACCCAAATTATTTATTTCCTGTACCAGTTAAGGTTAGTGCCTATCTCACAAACATTACAGCAAATACGAACGCTGAAATGGAACACTCGGCAACACATTTTTCTTACCATCAGCCATTAGAAAACCAGAAGAAGAAGAGATGATGACATTAATGAAAAGAAGTGGATTCCTCAATAGCATTATAAACATCTATTTCATTTCAGGTGGAGGTATCTTCATTCACCGCCGCTATCATTTGGTTTTGATGGTGAGAAATTTACTCTTTAAAACACTCAAGTAAAGCTCACCCAGCACATGCAGAAGCATCCAAAAATAAGTCCGAATAAAACCAAGATTGTTTTCAAAGGCTCCCCTTGCTTTTATGCATTCTAACCTTTAATGTCGGTTAGACCGTTACAAAGCTGAAGTGTTTTGTCTAAGCAGACGTAAAGGTACTAGCAGCGAGAATTACTACCATGTTTTCACATGAGATGTCCTGTATCTACTACCACCTCAGAAAACTTTCCCCCAGTCTACACTTCACAGTTGCTATGATGCCTTGGTCTGGTGTACCTCTTCCAATGTCAGTAGTTAGGGTGGCTAAGAATTTACGGTTTATTTTCAAAAGCAACATTAAAGAAAATAAGATTTTATTAAAATCCAACTTTACAAACACGAAATACATGCTTTTTTATTTTGCTTTTTTCTTTTTAATTGCATGCCAATCTACATTTGAAATTTTGATATCCTAAATTCTAGTAAACTTAGTTTCAAAAGATCACAGAAAACAAAATTAAGACATGGAAGACTATTATATCAAATTACTGGTCTGAGGAAGATGACTCCCTCAGCCTATGGCCCTCAGCTTGGTCAAACTTTGAGGTCAAACCTCGAAAATGAGGTTTTCATCTCCTTCACTTAGCTACATTCAATGACTAATTCCTTGAAACCTGAAAAGTGGACTTGAAAATGGGAACTTTATTCATACATTAAGACAGAGAAGAGATTTATTAAGTTCTAGAGTCTTGAAGATCACGGTGACAAAAAAGTAGGTCAGTTTAATTCCTTATCTATCTTCTTCTATTAATAAAGTCCATTTTTAAAGAGAGAGAAGTTGCAGTCTACTTTCCAGTGTAAAACAGAGTATGTTTTAGATCATTTTGTCAAAACACAAATGAAATGCTGCTACTTTGGACTTAATCGCATGCTACTCAGCTCTCTGTAAAAAAAAAAAAAAAAAAAAAGAACAAAGAATGGGACACCATTTTCCAAGAAAGTTTTAAAAATATGGTAATACATATAAGTATATGTAGTTTATACATCTGCCATGTAAATATATACACATGTAGCCTATAATACATACAGGCTAAATACTTATTTTCAAGACCCCATGAAAGATTGTTTTCTTCTAGGTAGCAAGATTAGAATACAGAACATACTAAAACTACAAAAGCAGCATATTCTATTGTTCACTGTTTTTCTACAGTGCACTTCATAAACTAAAGCTGTAGATACACGACAAGATTAGAGTAAGATTATTTAACATAGTGCTTTCTGCTTACTAATTCAAAACTCCATGTGTTTACATTACTCCCACCCTATCTGTAACCACAGAATTCTGCTGCTGATAAGACTACTCAACAGAAGACAGGCAAGAGCAACCACATCTATCATGTAAGAAATTAGAGACAAGGAAGAAAAAAGACAAAGCTATCTTGACTGATCCACGAATGCCAAAAAAAAAAAACCAATCAGTCAGAAAAGGCACCTTTAGAATATAAGGTCTAGTAAAGGTAATCCTGGGGTATAGTTCCTCTTGTAAACTCCCATGCTGAACTCCAGCTTCTTGTCTGAGATGCTTTAAAAATACACAACACTTCTTTCTAGGAACAGTTAACCTTTCAATAAACAAGATGACTGCTTTGTCTGCGTGCTGGCAAGCATCACGTCTTTTGATAGTATTAGTTTTTACCACAGAATGGTGTGCTACATGAGGAGGCATATATATGTTATCTTCTAAGACTTGCTTTTGCTTGCTGTGCAGTGAGGGCAAAAAGCAGTTCACAGTCATGCTTTTGAGATTTCTGCAGCTATTTCTTAGCCACCTTAAAAGTCTTCAACTCTGACGGGTGTTCAAAACATTGCAGGAGACTGCTTTTCTCAAAGAAGTCCCTTGTCTCTTCCTGACGGACATAAAATACCTTTGGGTATTTGCTCTTCCCATGCCACACAGTTGCTCGCCTTCAGGTGAAGTTTACTAAGACAAGCCCAAGACTTACCACTGCTCAGGAAGGGACCTTCTTCACTCTCTACCACACAGGGTTGTGAGCACCTCTTAGCTACCCTTCACCTTCACTCAGTGCACACAGTTGAGGATATCAAGACAAGAGCATGAAATGTCTCCTTTCCCTTTTTTTTATGCTTCCCTAGTGGGATTCTTATCTTATCTGCCTGGAACAGGGTGCCTCTTTCAGTATATTTAAAAACAGCCATGCAGAAAACCCACAAGAGAAGGGGATAGACTTCCTCCATAAACTCTTGCTGCAACAATTAAACGGATGACTCCTGCCATTACAGAAAATCTATTCTAGAAAAAGACAATTATTTACCAAGGGAGTGCACAAGCACATAAAGCAGCTTGGGCTGAAGGTGGAAAGCTCAAGAAAACTACAAAAGTGTTAGCAGCCTTTTATGGGGGAAGACTATCCATCTGAAAGCTTTGAAAAGCAGCAGCAACCTGGCTTCAGACAGCAGGTCTTTCTCTCTTCACATTCTCTTTGTTTCACCAACCCAAACATCCTTGTTTCTTCTTAAGTCTCACTCTTTATTTTAGCACTTAACTCACAACTCACAATTAACTTCTGAAGACATGACACTGCAGAAATCACACCTTTGTAGTACACTGTGCATTTGTGGACTAATTTCTTTAAAAATTTTCATTTTATCTTCAAGAGGCAGCTGTTAATGCCATCCATTGTGATAAAATTTGCTTCCTTGTACTACTTAAGTTATCATCCTGATAAATTATATGCAGTTTACAGAATAAAGCACTACATTTTATTTAACATCACACCTAGACACATTCTTCAATTTTAGAATAGTGTAACAGCGTCAAGGCTGTCACACGATAAAATGGCTTTGGTTGAACTTGTAGAACTCCAGGATAAGCCAAATTTAGCGTACTTACTCTAAAACAATGTGAAGTTTGAACTTACCTGTATTCAGCATAAAACATAAACTGTCTTCTTTACTCTAACAGCATAGTAATTGTCAAGTAATATCCCACCATCTTCAAAAAGAGTTTAGCAGGTTCCCTATTTTCTTTCCTCTTGGATAAAAGCTACCAGGCCTTACCTTTAGCTGCTGTTCTCCCCATGGTAACACTTCTGTGATCTTCCCTCTCACAATAAAAAGGCTGAAGTTGAAAGACCAGTTAATTCTTCCTTTCAGCACAACAGTTTCCTGTGGAGTAGTAATACAACAAGTTAGGGGGAGGTTGTTGGTGTGGTTTGGGTTTTCTTTTTTTGGAAAGGAGGATTTTTTTTTGTATTGGTGTATAATTATCTTGCTGATTTTAAGAAACTATGTGTAGAAGAACAGTGTGTAAACAATAGATATATCAAAGTAGCAAGGGTACAGAACCCAAACACTTATTTTGTTGTTTTAGACAGTTCATTGTATTATTTGCATTTTCTGTGGATTTCTAATACAAAGAAAGATAAAAAACACGCTTTATTCCCTTTTCCCCCAACATACGTTACTGAAAAATGGAAGAAAGACTTTTATACCTAACCTACTCATCCTGCCTCACTTGCGGAAAGTTAAACAATCATCAATTTAAACATCTTTGGGTAAAACACACTATCTTGCACAACTACAGGGGAAGGGGGAAACAAAACACCGATGTAAGAAATCTGCACAAAGGCCCAAATGCTCACTGATACCCCTGCCCACCACCACTTGTAACAGAGCACAGAGAACCTGTTAGGGAAACACTAACTGCAGATAAAAGCAACAAGCCACATTCTTGTAGGGTTTAAAAACTAGAAGGGCCAAATTAGTTAAACTATTGTAAAACAGCAAAACCAAACTTTACTTTTTTGGTGTGTATGTTACTGTGATTTTCTATTCCAGCATCTAGTTTTTTGAGCTTTCACTGCATTCAATTCAAGTTAAACTCATTTGAAGTTTTTTAGCCTCAAAGCAACAAAGCCAGCAAGTTTATTACCCTTTTCCATTAATTGTTCAAGTAATAATGGGTAAAAATACATTCAAATTTCTGAATTATCTTCTTTGTTCACTTTGTTTCAAGGCACTCCCATGAGATTAAAGTTGAAATCATGAAAAGTTCGAGATATTTTTTTTTAAATGTAAATAAGTGCATACTTTTTCCAAGATTAATTTTGCCAAAAGTAAAATTTTTAGAAGCTACACCTTTCCAGTGTTACATAAAAGGAACAATAGTGAAAAAGCAAGTTATCTACTTGGAATTTCTTGAACCTTATACTCGCATGCTAAAAAAATATAAAATTACACATACGTATCACACGTAACAAGAGAGGCGTCATACAGCTGAGTATTTTCTGAAACTGTGACATTTCAGTGAAACTTCGAGGAGCTCGCACACTATGGTGATGGATTGCACGATGAAAACTTTATACAGTGCAAGTCCCATGGCTAGAACTAGTTAAATATGGTTTTAAAAATGCCAGTGACTGAAGAATTCATTTAGTGTGTGTGCTGTGTGTGAACATGCTGGACAGTTATTACAAAAACTCTCAAGATTGAGACTTGAAAGCAGTTATAAATAAAACTGAACACTACCATAAAATAAGCAGGCTTTGCTACACAATAGCATTCATAGCATAAGTGATCATCAGGATTAAGAACAGAAATCCTTTTAAGCCATCAAATAAATTTGAAATACTTGATACTTTCGTAGACTCCCCCAAAAATTCAAAGCTTTTCCGCTGCAAGTAATAAATCGTGAAAGGTGATGCGGAGTCAAAGTAACTGTTTTTACAGATTACTTTAAAACAGTGCATGGTTTTTATCTTTTTGTTCCAAGTACCAGATTGCACTTGGTGCAGTAATAAAGATTCCAACCCCGCAGTGATAGTCATCAGGTTTAGCACAACCGGAGCGTCTGTCAGAACATAAAAAGGATTCCAGCTTTTCATTAGCTTGTGTTGTACCAGATAGGCTATTTTACAGCATGCCCACCAGCCTCTTAAAAATATAAGACAACCAAAAGTTCTGAAAGCCCTGTTTGAAATGAGCCAAACCCAACTGCAGGAATACCATAAATTACTGTTTTGAAAAGGTGCTACTTAAAACTCAGTTACACCGAAGTATTCAATTTAGAGCCACTTATTAAATTAGCTTGTAGATAGTGCTGTTTGTCACAGAAAACATTCAAGAACGGTATTTCTGAGCCTCTGTCTAACAACCGCTACATACTGCTGAATTATAGCAAAATGAAAACCAGTTACCTCCAAAAAAATAAAAAAAGCAGGGTCAGTCTGACACAAAGCGTATCTTCTTTTGCAGGGGCAGACCTAGGAACAGCTTTCCATCGCCTCGCATCATTAAGCGGCAAACCGTAAGCAAGGCAGTTATGTCCTCTGCTAACCAAGACAGAATCCTCTTACGTTGCACTCACCATCACCTGCCTGGCTCAACCCACAGCTCAACCACCACAGAAGAGAAGAAAAACGCCAGCAAAGACGGGGAGAACCCTCCACGGGCATTTTGGCAAAATTACGTAGGAAGGACAGAGCTCAAAGCATTCTTGTATGCACACCTTGGCAAGCGAGCCCAGTAAGCAATACAGAAAGCTGGGGTTAAGAAATTAATCTAGCAGCTTCTAGAAACGAAGGGAAAAAATGAAACAAAACAAGGTCAGTAATATACAAGCAAACAAAGAAATGCAACGGCAAGGATAAAGCATAATGGCGTTAAGGTGCACAAACCAGCAGAATGAAAACCAAAGTTAAGCTAAGCATAGTGACTGTCAGTCATGGACAGAAAACAGCCAAATCCCATTGATTTAGGGAATGGCAGTACAGAATTCATATCGGACACCAGTGAGAAACTGTTTCCTGTAAATTAAGGAAACTGAAAAAGCGAAGAAAAAAAAAAAATCCATGAGCCTAGGATAACATTGGATTCACCATCAAAATATCTTCAATATAAAGAGCTGTGGAGGATCTCCACACTCATGAAGTGTATTATTTGCATTGCTTACATCTCAATTCATCCTGTAAACTGAGTTTTATTCCTTCTCCAATTAGCATCCCTTACATCAGTTACTGTTTTAAAAATCAGATGGAAAGCATTCATCTGCCTTTAATTCCTTACTGAAGTTTTTATTGTTAATGCCCAAATCACTTCTACTAGCCACCTTCCACTGTTCGAGCCCTTTGTCAGAAAGCAGTATATTAGTGGACAAGCCTAAGCCTTCAGCCTTGCTGCGCTGCTGCTACATAATACTAGGTGTCAGCAAACAGGATGGAAAACATTTCTCCTGTCTAATTTTGCTCTTCTCAATTTGAAAGAATTTCTCAAAGGACATGTATTGCTGCATTTCAAAGAAACTAGTCAAAATCATTCTCTGTTTTGCCTGCTACGCATCTCCATTATCCTTCTCACTGTAAGCCAGGCACTCAAGTAAGCCAAATGTCCTGAAAAAAGTCATGCATACTTAGGGCTTCCCAGCACAAGTTTAGCTTGACAGCATGCCCACTCACACAAATACACAGCACAGAATTACGGAGATAAATGTAATATTTAAAATAACCTAAGCAACCAGCTGATTGTGGGTTTAGTCCCTACCAAAAAGATTAAGGTTTTTCCGTCAATGACTCTGCATCTCATTCTCAGAGGTAAGACAGCGATACCAATTTCAGAGCCTGTTAGCTTTTTGACCCTAGCACTGGTATAAATGCAGTAACTCAGACCTCATCGCTGCCGTCCTCAGGGGAAGAAGGGACAGTCGCCAATGGGCGGTCTCCGCTGGATAAGGACTGAAACTATTCTTTTATACAGATACACAGCATGGAAGAGCAATCTAACAAAACACCCACTTTGAAGCATTAAGTTCTTCTTAATTTTAGCTTGAAATACAGGCAGATGTTTTTTAGGCTCAATCTGAACAAGGAGTTATACTCGCCCCTCTCTTTCTTCATTCTTTTTCTTCTACAAATGCTTCCAGATCAAATTTCCATATGCAAAGGGGGAAAAGAATTACGCACAGTTTGAACAGCAAAACCAGTTATAGACAGAGAATAGGCACAATGTAAGCAAAGAAATATTCTCCCCCAACTCTGTCATATGTACAAGTCCTGCATTTGCTTTCACCACTGGCATTCACGTGCTGTTAGCAAACACAAGAGACGCCAGCTACAATTGCTGGCCAGTATCACCACGCTCCTATCACTGTTACCACTCCTCGCCTCCTTCTTGCTGTTTGTTACAGCCAACACTGCAGAGAGTCCTTCAAGAAAAGGACCTGCACAGCCTCCTCCATGGACCAACACACAGTCCGTCAGATACGGTTCCCACTCCAGCTTACACCCATAGGTAACATGTACCTACAGGCACCAGTCGCTTCCACAAGAAGTGTGACTTAACTACATTCCTTCAAAGTTACCCTTCATGAATCTGGAATACCTTTTTTTAAACCTAATTATCTATTCATCTGTCATGTCTTACAGAAAAACCCTATTTCATACCAGCTTCACAAGTCTTTAAGGGGATGAAGAGAGGCAAATAAAGAAAGTAAGACTTAAAAGGAGTATTTCTATAACATGCAATATTTCCAAATTTCCAGTACTTGAAAATTTACTTTCTGGCAAGTTACCCAGTGTGTAGACTCATTTAGTATACTTCAAGACACAAGAGCATATACTTTCTTATTTCTGTAATAGACATAATCAGTTTATACCTTTCAGAGCATACTGTGACATCATTATAGAAAAGTAAGATCTCAAAGGCTAAGAGAAAAAAAAAAACTTACACAAATGCATCAGAAGTTTATCAAATGTAACAAAAGCTTTGTAGTTGTAAAATCAGTATTATTTAACATTACACATACACGATTTCAAAATGAAACTTAAAGATCAGGTCTTCTTTCATTTATGCACACAAATATATAATCAGTCAGTGTTCTGACAAGAAATTTGATCCAAGTTGGAATCCCTTTTAGTCCACATTCTTTGCAAAAAAAAAAAAAAAAGAAAAAGAAAAAAAAAAAGAAAAAGTGAGATTCTTTCAAGGAAAGGAAATTAAACTTCCATGTTTTCATACAGCAGATCTTCTAATAAACTCATATATCTGAATACCTTCTCTTCTAGTTGATAAAAACAGAGCTAGGAGAGATAGGCTTTTGTCAAATTTACAGGCTTTCAAAAGAGCAAATATTAGCTAGCCATATGTATTATTAAAAAATGAAGTTTGAATATTTCTTAAGTTCTTAAAGGAAGAGTGGGTACTTAGTACTTTACAAATATTATTTTGTAATGTCATTTGCCTTAACATCAAGAAGGAGTTTTCTGCACTTGCAAAATTCCGCAGAAAGTCACCAACAGTGTACTGCTCACTATTTATGAAGTGATTAGCATAAACAAACTTTTAAGCTGTCAGCAGTAAAATACTGCCTGTAAATGTTCTGCCCTCTCTCCAGGTAAGTTTACGATCTGCTTTAGAATATGAGCAACTGTAATTACAGTAAGTCATACATTTCAAGACTACAAAAATCTCTCTAAACTCTCAAACTGTACTAAGTATATTATCCGGTACAGAGGAAGGCATTGTGTATTTTCAAAAGCAACATTAACAAGCTTTAGACCAAAGATTCGTCCAAAAAAATCCTGAAACAAGAAATAAATACTTATAAGTGAGAACAGCAGAAAAGTAAGGTCTCCGAATCAAACACACAACACGAACAATTTGTGTCACGTAGATTGAACATTTACTAACTTGCGATTAATTTTAAAAATTAAAGTTTAGAGCAGCTTCACGGCTACCGGTGGAAAATAAAAATAGCTTTTCTCCTCTCCCTCCCTCCCCATCCTGCTTTAAAAGTCAGAAGATGTGGGGTTGTAAAAACCTGAAAAAGGAAATGGTATGTGTGAAGTCAGCAGTTCAGCAAAGCGGCTGACTGGCCATTAACAGCTTTAAATATTCTTAAAATGCCAGTCTTCCCACATAAAAGGATATTTTAACGTTATATTCAAATAAATCAAAAATACAGCTTGCAGCACTTCCATTACATATCTTAAGTAAAACTGCCAGTTTTAGTAGTTTACTAGTACATATTTACAGTAGCACAAGCGTTCGACAAATTGTTTAAACATTTTGGTGAATTCAGCTCACTGAACCTCTGTGCTGTTTTCCACTTCCCCCTTCAAGCCTGGAGTACTCTTCCTGAAAACATTCATCATCATTATTCAACCTGGCTTTGTTCAAATGCCTAACTTAAATTTCTTTCATAACGCAAACTAATTAAATTATGCACCAAAAAACCAAAACCCCAGCAATTTTGTACGCTTAGCACGGGCTGAGAGCTACATACTTGCATGAAATTCTCTCTACGCTCAGATACATCTCCTCTGCCTTCAGCTCAGCCTCCCTCGACACAGAAGAGAGCTCTCAAACTATTTGTTCTGTGAGGCACTAAGCATACTTCTAGCACAGTGCAAATACAGCAGGTAAGGGAGAAAAGAAATTGCTGTTGCAAACACAGTAAGAGATGCCCAGATGTTAGAGATCCCTATAGAGCTTTTCTGTGCTTCTCTTTGGCAGACAACAAGCAACACCACCAGCTCTAAAAGCAGCAGTCAGAGAGTACGTATACATAAGTGGACGAGGGGGAGAAAGACAAGCAGAGGAGGGATGGTGGAAAAGGGATTTTACAACCTCTTAGGCAACTTTGGCTTCCTCCCACCTACATTGCCTCCAAACTTGAAAAGTACTGTGGGAGCTCGGTTCAGATATGATCTAACAGAGCTCTAGCCACATATTTCGTAGCCAGCAAATACATCCCTGTGGTCCAGACTTTTTGTTCATCCAACAGAGTATTTGGAGTAACACAACCAACCTTTAGTCTGATGCAGAAATCTACATAAGTCAAATAAAGTGCAATTTATTATTTTTTTTTTCCACTGAAGGCACGGAGAACAGTCTTGGAACACTTCTGCATAGGATGAGCCTGCTGCCAGCAACCTAGGTAGAGTCAGCTTGTTTCAGAGCAACACGCTTGCTTCCCTTGCTTGTACTCAATGCCAGCAGCAATATACTTCTGCTACCATCCTCTTCCAGTGCTTAAAGTATGTGTTTCTCTCTCCCCACTTGAGAATCCAAACAATTCTCTGCCACTGTATATTAACAAGGACAGAACTTGCCTCACCACGTGTTATCTGCTGCTGCGACACTCTTCGGTGTATCCTGGTTTATACAATGAGACAACTACATTGGTCCACGTACCGGTGTCTAATCAGGGTACAAAACCAAACCAACCAGAACTAAATAAACCCTTAAGCAATTTCCTGATAGCTTCCCCTTCCAGAGGATGCTTCTGAATGGAGCAAACCCTAGAGAGCTGCTTGCAGTCTCCAGGCACACCCGCATCCCCGCACTGGGCTCACCTGTGCTGCTGGTACTGATGGCTGTGCTGGTTCCCCAACTTCTTATTTCTCTAGCTAAAAAGGAAAATCCTTCTTTAATCCCCTTACACAAGGGAAGGAATTCATCCTCCAGGCAGAGGCCGCCAAAAATATTTGTCCATCTATTTGGACAAACATTCGTAAGCACCATTCAGTGCTGCTAGACATTTCTGCAGCTACCTAGTGCTGACAGGTCAGAAAAGAAAAGACAACTGCTAAGTGCTCAAAGGACTAGACAGCTGCAAATACTCAGCAGAAGTATTTGCCACACCCTTCAAAAATGGAAGAAGATGAAAGATCTAAAGCATCAGGAACATCCACAGCAAATCCATATCTCTCTTTCCCACTTCCCCGGAGAACTTTCCAATTATAAAAGAACACAGGTGAAGCAGGCTGTAATGGGGCAACCTCCTCCACCTCTCCCTCAGCACAGCTCTCACTGGTCGTGTGCAGCTCCAGCCCAGGACAGAGGTAGAGCATCTCCCTTTCTGCTGCTTCTGGAGCTCACCTTTCTGGAGACGATGCCCCCTCCCTCCTCCACCCAGTCCTTACACCACTGAGCACTGGAGAGTATTCAGGCAAGGACCCAGGTAGCATTTTCCTACAGCAAGCTGAAAAAAAAATTACATGCCGCATACAAAGTTTTCCAGCTAATAATAACACTGTCTATTTCATTATTAAATCCAGTACATATATCTTCTGACCTTTCCAGAAAACCAGTCTGCCTCTTTATAGCATTCCGGTGCAGGGTACACATACCCTGGTATGAGAAGTGCCACCAAACATGCTACAGCCCTTTTAATCTCTGAGCCCCGACAGACGATAGTGACAATAAGGAGTTCCACCAAATTTAGCAGCTTTGATACCCTTCCACATTCCTCCATGTACAAGAATCACAAACACTGCTTTTTAAATGGGCTTTTAGAAGTGCCCCGAGAACTGCACTCCTTCCACTGAACCTTCCTGCATTAATCTCAGATTGATTCCATGCAGTACATAAATAATGGTACATGCTTCATTTTAGGTATGCACCTCATTAAAATGGTGCTACCCTCTTGTACGTTTTATAAACTTCAGATGCTCCCTGAACTAATGTATGCTAGAGATGATGAAAGGCTCAACCCCATCTTTGCCCGACGCTAAAAGGGATATCATATTACCTTGAGAAGACAACAGACTTAGATTTCCATCAAAGAAATTTGCCCTTTTCATGGAAAGACTGAATTCCTTTGGTATCTTAAATAGATTTTGACCTGATTTGTGAAGCTGAAGGCCTAGAGTCAAATTATTTAACTGGGATATCTACCTCTAATGCTATGTCTTGCTTGGGTTTAGATGACAACATACAAACGGGGAGCTGCACAGAAAATACATCATTTATGAGTAAAAAAATAACAGTCCAAAACACTGTTCATACTTAAGCTGCATATAACTTATTCGAACAAATCCAAAAAAAGAAAAAGTACTTTCAGATTAGTTTGGACATGAGATATCTATACAGCATTCTCGCCGTGGAGCAGAAAGCCTACCCCACCTGGAAGAGCACTAAAATTCTGTTAAAGGTTTTAGTATTTCAGAAATACTTTGATATTAGTCTCAGCAAGTAATTCAGAAAGACAGGAAGAGAGCACATAGAAGAACCACAAGAAGCACGCACTTAGTATTGCACCAATTTGGATCCAAAATCATCAAGCACTACCCATAAAGCAGGCATGTGTTACAACTCTAGAACTACAAATCCATCTTGAATCTACACTGCTGAAATAAGAGAGACATGTACTTACCATCATAAAGAAAAAGTGTATACTTCTTCAATTCGTTTAGATCTAAGATAAGAAAATACTGGATTTTTGGTCCTATTCCAAGGACATAGAAACTAAAGCTGTTACTTTTTGTGACAGGGATCTTGGGAGAAGACTTGCTGAGGGTAGGAGGCAGTATATACCTCTACTACAAATGGTCTAGCTGTATATACCTGTGCCCAGTGTCCACTGTACACAAGAGAAAATACCAGAGCAAGCCCAAATAAAAGAGATAAGGCAGCTTGTAAAGACAGTTGCTGCTTTTTCTGAATGGCTGTGATGCGGTTCCTGACTTTCCTCCAGATCTACGTCCTTGTTGACCAAGCAGAAAGACGAACAAGGAAGAGATACAGGTATGACTGAGGGTCATCATCACCATTTATGCATCGCTTACTCTTTGTCTATACACCTGCTCCAGATAAAAGGGGAGCCCACTCACTGCTGGCTCAGATACCTGAAGCCGCTCCTCCACTCCTGCAAGCCCCCCTTGCCCATCGCAGAAGACAACAGAGAGATGAATTGCTAGATGATGAATGATAGATGAAGCAAATTAATCGTCTCTCCACTTAGACATCGTAAGTAAAGCTGCTCACACACACCACGTGTACCTCACCATTATCAGTAATCACTACAGTGCAAAAATAAACTTAACGTCATGCAACTAGTATTAACTAGTATTAAAGCTTCCTACCAATACATCAAGATACAACCCAATTACAGAACACTTGGACCTTAAAATAAGTCTTCAAAGAAGCTGTACAAATTGTATTAATAAAAAACCTCTCATATACCAAAACACAAATCACAGTAAAAAAGAATCATTCACCAAATCATATCAGAATGTCAATAAATATTCTGGGACTTCAAATTACATTGAATCAAACTGCAAATCAGAAGTATTTGCAAAAATACAAGGACTACTACATGTCATGAAAACCCCTGTAACATTCAAGCACAAATACTTTTCCATTTAACGTTTCCATTGCTTCATATTTACAAACTGCTCTATTAAGACTCATCAATTTTATATGGGATTTTCTGGCTTTCCCACATGCTAGAAAAATCTCAGCGTTCCGGGCTGCTTACCTTGCATGTCTTACACTTTAGAGAACACAAACAGTCATAGTCCTTTACATTTAAGATTTTAATCTCTGGAAGAAGCAATCAGCACTAAGGCTGAGTGCCTAAGGCTATTTCTTTCAAACGGGAATAAACAGAACTTTAAATGCCCAGAGGTCAAGAAGTCGGTTAACAACCTCCCTTGTGTAGACTCCTTGAAGCAGTGTCCCAGTCTCTACCTGTAATTTGTTCTATTTTTACACTTAGAAAATATTACAGTAGTCTGTCAAATAGTATTTTCAAAGTTTATCTTAAAGCATACAAGAATAACCATTTATTTCACCCATCCTTGTTTGAGGTAGGTGTATCCAGATAAACAAGAAAGCCAGCTGCAGTGTCCTGGACAATTAATGACAAATGTCATTTCCTGTTAGTGATGCTATTTAATATCAAGGGATAATTACTGCAGACCTCATTTCTCTCTATATATCCATTCCATTATGGATCGACTGCAACAGTAAAGGGAAAAAACACGGCTCACTTGCAGCTCGCAATCCAACTGGAACAGTAAGAAAGCAAGGAGACAAAATCATGACAAAAAGACACCCACGTACAAAGGGCAGAAGGAGCTATTGAAATTTGCTTCAGGCTTTTTCACGTTCTCTCTTCGTAAGTAAAGCTGCGTCGTTGTTTTATACACGCAATGTTTAGACAGATACTGGAATTAATACTTTCTCACTACTACAAATTTCACTCTGGTGGAAACAAAATTACACTTGGTTTTGTCAAGGAAACATTACTCCTCAATGCCTCTTTTGAACTGAAGCAGCTATTCCAGGAAACAATGCCTCTGCCTTACGAGAGCACAGGAGCTGGACGCAGCAAGGACAAGACACAGCAAGGAAGAAAACAACAACAACAAAAAAAAGGCATCTGTACATTCAAAGTAAGAATATACAAAGTCTGAGGAAACGTATTTTAGAGGATTGTCATTGCTTCTTCCCCAAACCTGCCTACACCAAGATCAAAGCTTAACATAGGACCAAATTTTAAGAACAACCAAATTACAGACAGTCACATTTGTGTATCTGCATGGCTTCTGATTAATGTTAAAGTAGTTTATACTTGCAACTATAACACGTAATCAAAAGCTAGTATTTGTTTTTTCCAAATCTGAACATTACTGTGAAAATATGTAATACCAAGCAACCTGAAAGATATTACACAAATATTACTCCATTATTACATAAATATTACTACATATTTACACCGAATAGAAAACTAGAGCATCAACTCCGTCGGCTGAGAATCGAACAAAATCAGTAAACGCTACTTTTGTATTCAAAACCAGGCTATGATGAAGTTAAAAGCCATACAAGTACTTCCACGTCCCAACTTCATTTTTACCATATACTCTTTCCTGTTACCTCCCGCTTGCATTACTGTGAAACTTCCATAATTAAAATAGAAGTGTCTTCAATGTACTTTCCCTTACATCAATTCAAGTCGTATCATCCTTAAACAGCACTTAAGTTTTATGACACCCTAAGGGAGAAAACCAGCTCCCCCTGCCCCCAAGCACCCAGCCTGGTTGTACAAGTAATTTCCCCGGACACGCTACCAACGAGGCCACTCACATGGGCTGTGAGTTGCCACGGTCTGAGCAGCACTCAGTGGTGGCCCGTGGAGAATCGGTAAGCCACAACGCCTTCACTCCCCTACTTATTACCTGATGTTAATGTGAGAGCTTCGAACATAACTGTAACACAGCAAACACCTTCCTGGCATGTTACTGACCCCGAGCGACTGCCTCACCGACTGCCTTTCTCTGCCGCTTCCGAAGAGTAAGGTGCAGCATGAAAGCTTGAAAAATCCAAAGGTTTAAGACCACTACTCTGAACGATAAAAAATTCATAACCAGTCAAACCTGAAAAGCTGTTTACAAGTCAGACACAGGACGTTCTGAAAAGCTGCCGTCAAATCTACAAAGTCTATGCTTTTTAAAGTTTTAACCACCAAGCCTACATTAGTTAGAACACACATGAGTCACAAGCGAGGTTTACATCATTGTAACTCACTAAGATATTAGTATTTCACCTCTTCATTAAACCTTTTAGGCTTTAGGATGATTTCTGGCTCTCTCCTACAGCCTAATTAATCAGTGAGAAACAGAAAATAACTGTAGGGAAAGGCATCAACTTCAAATTGCAGTAAGTAACTACTTAGAAAATTTCACACTTGCAATAGACACGTGAAGGTTCTATTGCTCAAGAACAACCGAGCATAAAATTCAACTTGAATATTAGTTTAATTACTACAGCATTGCAGTGTGCTCTGCCGTTTGTCCCAGGGGCTATGGGCAGCGATGACGAGCACCGCTTGTAAGACCAGAACTTCTCAGAGCACGCTTAACTACTTTCTTCGGACCACAGACCACATCTGCGGAGAAGACGAAACTCCCTCTAAATCGTCAGTTTAACCGTGAAGAAAACGTGACCGGAGCCGCAGCCGGACGATAAGTCGTTCCCCCGCGTCCCGTCCCCCCCCCCCCCGCACCTTCCCTTACCGAACACTCTCCGAACTACGGAATTTTTAACGCGCCTCCGTTTTTCCCGCTGAACAACCGCTTCCCAGGACCTCACCGGCCGGGGCGGACGCCCGGCACGGCGGCAGCGAGGGGCGGGGCAGGGACAGCCGCAGCCCGGCCGGACGCCCCCCGGAGGGCGCGGCGGGCGGGCGGCCGGGGGAGGCAGGGGGAGGCAGCGGGGCCGCCCCGGCCGGGGGAGGCGTGTCCTCCCTCCCCGCGCTCCTGTCAAACGCCGGGGAGCGGGGCCGGTCCCGGGGAGCCCCAGCCTGCCGAGGAGGGGAGCGGGGAGCTCCCAGAGGCCGGGACGCGGCGCCTGAGCCCGGGGCAGCTCCGGCCGGACCCGCCGCCACCTCTAGCGCGGCGGGGCTGGCAGGAGGCGGGGGGCAGCAGCTGGAGGCGCCCCAGAAAGGAAGGAAGGGGATGGGGGCAAGGGGACGGGGCCGCCGCCGCTCTCCTTCCCCCGCAGCGCCCGGGGGTCGCGGTGGGAGCCTGGGGAGGGGGCGCGACCCCCACCTCACCTCCCTTTCCCCGCTCCTCCCTTCCCCTGCGCGGCGCCACCACTCACCGGACGGGCGGGAAGCGGGTCCCCGACGTCCCGCGCCGGCTGCCGCGCCTGTCAAGCCACTTCTGCCCCTCGCCCGCCTCACGCCGCCGCCATGTTCCGGGGGCACCGCGCATGCCCGGCAGCGGCACCGGGGGCGCGGGCCTCACACCCGCCCCCCTTCCGCCCGCCCGCCGCGGGGGGAAGCGGCGGCGGAGGCGCGGTACGAGGTCCCGGGCCCCTCGCTGGGGGCGGGCCCCCCGCGCCTCGCCCGTACCTGCGGAGGGCGGCCCCGTTAGGAGCCGAGCCGCCCCGTCTGGGGAGGCGGGGGGCCCGTGAGGCGGCGCCGAGCGCAGCCCGGCCGGCCTCGCCCCGGCCGTTCTTCTCCGCTGCCCTGCCCGTCGTCCTCCCGCGTTCAAACCTGGCGCCTTCCCTTCGCCGGGCGAGGCGGGGAGGGGGGGCGAGGGGCGCCCCGCTCCCCCGGAGCCATCTTGCGGCGGGCTGGGGCTGGAGGGGCTTCGGTGGAAACGGCAGGGGCCGGCGCACCGGCCGCCGTCTGTGCTCCCTTCCCGTCCCCTCGCTGCGGCGGGGAAGGAGGGAGACGTGGCGGGGCGCCGGCGGGTGGGAAGGGGTCGGAGGTCCGGCGCCCTGGGAGCCTTGTGAGGGGCGGGGGGTTACCCTACGGCAGGTGTTTGTGCGGGAATCCTGTGTGTGAGCGGGCAACGGCTGGAAAACGCGCGAGGGATTTCTGCTGGGAAATGAGAGGCGAAGGGTGGCGGTGCCCCACGGCCACCCCTGGGACCGCCGGCGGCGGCGTCCGGGTGTTGGATGCACCGTCGGGGTAAAGGCACAGCTACACGGACCCAATTAGCTGCCGTAAATAATGCGCTACGTTATACACGCACGAGTGATCACGACTGTGTAATGCATATTGTAATCGGTGCAAGCCTGAGGGAGTTTTTAGAGACCCACGCTTATAAATACTCAATATTTGTAAATATATATAAAGATACATAATTGTGCATTATATATAAATGTATGCATATATTTACTTATAAATACTTCAAATAGTTGAGTCCTTCCTGCACTTCCTGCACCGTTGTAGAAGGTCTGGGTATTTTATTTCAGAGCCCAAGCAGTATGTAGGCGTAAGTACATCAACCTCGCAAGAAACTTGCCTCTTAAATACCACCGATGTTCGGGGCTTTCCACGCCCAGGTTTCATCCTCACTACTTGACTGTGAAGTGAAGTTTTAAATTCAAAACTAAACTAAGGTCGTGAGAGGGAAATTGTAGGAGGGTTTTTTAAATGGGGGGGGGGGGGGGAAGGAAATCCAAATATATACCCCAAAACCCTCAAATTCTTATATATGAAAGTGAAATTCATACAGCCCACTTTTGTATCCTGCATGTATTGCAAGTTACTACTAACATTTTAAGTACTTTCATAAGCAGTAAATGGTTCTTCAGAAACAAGGAAAATGAGTCCTTGCCATAAATTATGAATATTTAATATTTAGACAACATGAGAGAAATGAGTAAAAATATGCTAATCCAAGTGATTACAAATATACAAGAGAAAGACAAAGAAGTACTGAAATATGCTTACATAAAATCTTTATAGCCAAGTGTGGTATACTGATAACCAATGCAGAATGATGCTGCTTCGTTTGAAATATTTTCCCCTTTCTGTCATACTGAACTTCTGCAGGAAGATGAGAGATCTTTTGCATCATAGAAATGGATATAGAAATGTACCAAGTGTCATAGAATAAGTCCTTGGTAGACATGGAGGAAAAGAAAACGTATTTTAAAGATATCCTTTAAACCGAAGCTAGTGCTAGATAGAACATCTGAAGATTTCATTCCCCGCGAGCCACTGGGACACCATGCCATTGGTTTCTACAGCTGTTGTTGCAGAACCTGTCAAACGTGAACTGGTGCAGTCCTCTACCAGCCGTAATTTTCCCAGCAGGCTGAAACTGGGAAGCCTAGGCAGCATTAGTCCGGCTTCTTAGACCCGTGGTGATGTGAAACTAAGAAACAACAGACGTAAGAATAAACGTCTACACGGTCACAGATACATCCCCAGTAAAAAGAGCAGAACAGAAGAAAGCTTTTAACTCTTCCAATCCAGGAGCCAAATGGGTCCACAATGCCTTCACATGTGCCCTTCACCTACGAGCTATGGCTGATTTAAAACAAACAAACAAACAATTTACAGGATTATTAGGAAAGGAGTGAGGAGTCCTGCCTGTTTCCATTTTCCAGCAGACTGATGAGCTTGTTTTCTGGTGACTCACCCATCACCTTTCATTTCTTTTTATAGGCATTAAACTGAATTATTTGGGTCAGAAAAGCCAGGCAATTTTTAAGTTCCCAGTGCTCTTCACAAAGAAAGATGTGTGTATACATATATCTGTGTATACGTATATATGGCTTCCCATGTTTTTTTGCAGAGAGATTCCGTGATTTTAGAAAGAAGCAACAACATCAAAATAAAAACAAGATGTTTCATGGAGGTAGGCTCCAATGAACCCATACAACCGGTGATTATGATGTTCTGGGAGACTGATGCAGATGAAAAAGATGTTTGAGAGAGCTGGCAGTTCCTCAAAGAAATAACATCAAGAGTGTAAGTAAGTGAACTATCCATGCAGAAGAGCTAAGGGGCACAGTAACAGATCAGCCCGGCTGTCACAGGCTCTTCCTGAACCTCAGACAGGAACGAAGCATCCAGAAGAGAGCTTGAAGCTGCGTCAGGTTACTTGGGAAAGCTACAAAAGGGTAGCCAGATTGTGCAGGGATGAAATCAGAAAGTGAAGGCAGCAACTAGCAAGGGATATCGGGAGTAGCATGAAATAATTTTAAGTACATTACCAGAAATGGAAAAGAATCAAGCAAATGATTACTCCAATATCAGGCAGCAGTGGGGAGTTTTTGACACACAACATTGAGAAAGCCAAGCTGCTTAATATTTTTGCACCTCATTTTTTTTTTTTTTTTATATCAGGCATTATTGATACTTGGGAAAAGAGATGGATTTTAGACTTAACTGTCAAAGAAACAGGTGAGAAATTATTCACACAAAATTTTCTGCTTTCACATCACCTGGGTTTAAAGGACTGGCTGATGAAATCTCAGTTACTAGTGGTTATGTTTGAGAATTTACAGTGGAGGGATATTATAGGTCAGAAAGGGACAAACAGGGTTCTTGAAAGGAAAGAAGGAAATAAATAGGAAGTTATATACCAATCTATTTAATTTCAGTGCCCAGAAAAGATACTGGAGCAAGTAAACAGGCTATTTTTAAGCACTTATAACACCACAAGTAACAGCCAACACAGCTTTGTCAAGAACAAAAGACGTCAAATCTAATCTGTCTTGCAACAAAGTAAGAGGAATTGTCAGTGGAGGAGAATCGGCATTGGATGGCATGTTGGATGTCACTTTAGTAAGATTTTTGACATGGTTTCATATGATAGTCTTTAAGTAAACAAGGGAAACAATGTAGATGAAGGTATTCAGGGAGCTGGTACAAGCGGCTTGTTGTTAGAAAGGTGTTAATGAACTCAACGATGGTTCAGAAAACGTGTTTACATAACTGCAGATTATACCAAACTGGGAGGCTTTAGCACGCTGGAGGACAGACGTAGGATTTAGAAGGATTGTCACACACTGGAGACTGGATCTGAAAAAAGGAGGGTACTATTCAACAGGGATAAGGGCACACTACTGGGCGGAGGCAGATATGATCAGCTGTACAAACAGGAAAGGGGGAACTATTGGGTGTTCTGCAGGAAAAAAAGCTGCGATTGTGTGAAAAAAAAAAAAAGAAATTCTGTGGTTATGTGAATCACAATCTATACAAAGGGGACAATGTGAGAGAGCTGCAGTGAGAAAGTCAAACCGCATAAAACAATACAGAAAGACAGCACAGACTTTTTGTGAAACAGCCTGATTTACACAGCCCTAGAAATGCTCAGTAGCCATTGTCTGGGTGGCTTCAGTAATATCTAGCCCATGAAGAGAGTAGAAAAGAACCATTTGAATGATCAGATATCTATAAAATATGCCCTATAAGGAAACTCTAGAAAAAACCAACAGGGATTTAGGTTGAAGGGGGGAAAGCGGAAGAAGAGAAAATAACAGACATAGATATACAATGCAGATATGAATGTATATCAAATATATGAAAGACTGCTGTAAAGAGAAAAGGATGAATTTGCTTTCCGGTTCCATAGCAGGTGGGTCAAGAGAGAACAGGTTTAAAATGCAGCAAGAAAGACTAGAAAATAAAAATGATAAGGATAGAGAGGAAGGTTGGCTGGGTGGTTGTGCGGCCTCCAACCTCCGACTCTTCAAGAAGAAGCAGGCACCATCGGTCAGAGCTGGCGCAGGTAGGCTGGCCCATGGGCGGAGGGTGGACTCAAATCACCTTTCATGGTCCCTGCCAGCAACACGATTCAATGAATGTAAGCTTTCTTTAAGGGCATTGGAAAGTATAGGCTTCCTCAGGGAAAGGGTTTTATTGTTTCTGCAATGAGCGTGCCGCTAGCTTCCAAAAATAAATTGTTTCAATAAGAATGTTAAACTGCTTTTCTATTTTCTGAGTCCTCCTCCTTTCAAGCTGTCCCAATATGTAACTAAGTATATTGTAGATATAGAAGAGGATGCACAGTTTCAGTCCCTGAACAGAGCCGTAATTTAGAAATAGGTCTGCCTTCTACTCCTGGTTATGTGGATTCAACAGAAATTGTAGATTTTTATCTGACAGCAAGTTAACATTTCGTTCTTTCCCAAGAATCAAGTTTACCTTTTCCAGAACAGCCTCAGAAGTACTTCAAGGCCTGAAGTTGGACAATGCCATATTCTTTTATTAACATTTTTTTTTTCTTTTTTCTTTTTTTCTTTTTTGCTTGCCTGTAGGAATTGCCATCACCTCCTTCACAATTTTTAAACCGTGTAGATCAAGAACAGGAATAATTACAGATGACAAGTGTAAAGAACACTCACTGTGACTATATTAAGTAAAAACATTCAGACATTCCAAAGCAGTTTCATTTAATGCTATAACGTTACAGTATATACATAAGGTGTTTAGATATGCACATAGGAACTGGTAATGCTGAAAGAAAAGGAGTTATGTTATTTTCATTTGCATGGCTGCAAACCTGAAAATAACTTCTCTGAGGTACAGGAAAGTCACAGAAATAAGTGGGAACAGAATATTGGCCACACTTGTTAAAACATTTTGCTGTATTAGTTAGAAATTGATTTGTAGAGGAAAAGCAGTGAGGAACCAATTTCAGGTAAGATAGACTTCAGCTATGGGTAGTCTTTTGCCATTGGATGGATAGTGATTAAAATTTTCCCCAGCAAGGGAAAACAGATTTAGTTTTGTATTACCTAAAGTGAGTGCTTCCTACACAGTGACAAGCAAAAACAAGAAAAAAGTGCTCACTCCCAAAAATGTTGTGGACAAAAACCTGCAATAGATTTGTAATACCGAAAAAGATAAAATTTGCAGTGACGAGGGAACTCTTTCCCTGACATCTATCAAGTTCTCTGCAGCTTCAGGCTGCCTCTTGGTTGGATAAATAATATGCAGGGCTGGACAGAAAATTGTTTTTCCTTCCCTGTGAATTTTCCATTTCTATGGTATTTTCTTCATAGAATGCAAAATCCTGAATGTGTTCATAAGCTGGCAGAGTAAAACTGTTCCAGTAAATGGAAATGGTTTGTTTCAGTGTTTCCAAATACCCCATTTTGATGCTTTTTTTCTTTGTTTTCACAGAAATTGCACTGTATTTGACTTGAAATGTTGGGAATCAAACATTTTCAGAACTTCTAGTTATAAATATCCTACTTTGAGAGTTAAAATATCCAACCTTTGTTTGTTTTTTTTTTTGTTTGGAACTAGGAATGGCAGAAAAATCATCCCTTTACTGGAGATAATCTCAGTGAAGCAGAATTACTTGTGTTAATGTAATAGGAAGCTTTCAGACTAGTCTAAAAGACATGAATAAAATGGGAGAAAACATTTTATGGAATGGATATAAGCATGGGATTTGAAATAAAGCAGCAGCACCAGGAAACAAAATTGCTGCTTCTGGGTCATAATAATGCAGATGAGTGATTTGTATTAGGGGGCCAAATGTAAAAGCCACAATACACATCCTAAGTCACTGATCCTGATGCATCAACAAATATTTTAGCAATGCATCTGACCCAAATTCCGATTAATTTTGCAACAATTGAAATTCATGAATAATTATTCTCATTCAGTTGAGGCGCTCCATAAAACAGTATGGAATGTGGCATAACTTACCCCCTTTTCTCTTAAAGCAGTTGGTTTCTCTGCAAGTAAGAACGAATCTCTTCAAGGAGTACTGCAAGGATACGAGCATTTCTCCTTTGGATGCTCTTTAAAAATTAAAAGGAAATTCAAGGAAAACAGAGCACCCTCTTCCCTAAGAGCAAGAGCAAACAAGATGAAGTGCTAACAATCCCTGCCTTTGAATTCAGTGGTTGGTGCTGTCGCTGCCATGTCCCTGCCGCTGGGGATTATCCAGCTGTCAGGGGGAATCGCTGCCCAGCTCAGTCCCAGGCATGTGGTGGGGAGCTCCGTCTGGCAAGGTCTGACAGATCTCTGTGTGGTTAACAAAAAAAAAAAACCACAACAAAAAATCCAGCTCTTCCAGCTATGGGAAAGCTTTGAGAAAACGAAAAAAATTAAGCAAATGCACTGTTGTCTCCCAATATTTCTAGGCAATCTGGCATGGTCATACAGGTACTTGTGAAGGGGTAAATTTCTCTGATATGCAGCCTTTGGACCTCCTGATCCCACAGGTTCCAAATCCAGTACATTCTCTGTGATGCCACCAAACCGAGCACTTGTGCCATGGGATTTGCCAGTTGCAATCAATGGCTCCCTGACATTTTCTTTTGTCTCCTTGCCCCTCCAGTGCCTGTCTGCAGCTGCCCATGGCTCCTTGGCTCTGCTGGCGGGGGGGGTGGCGGAAGGGGGCCAAGACGCCAGACAAGGGAGTGATGGGGAGCCCAGCTGGCCAGCGGGGAGCGAGAGCAAGCCAGGAGCACAAGCTGCCTACCGCCTGGGCTGCCTTCGGGGCAGGACGGCAGCTGTGAGCCGGGGCGGGCAGGGAAAGGAGCCACTTTGGTTGGTGATGGGATCCCAAATTCGCCCTCAAATGAATCAGGCCTCCGAATGATCACTGTGTAAGTCCCGCTCGTGCTGTAGCCCTCAGTGAGCATGCCCCGGATGAAACGCAGGTGATAGGGAGTGCCATGGGTGGGTGAGGGGCTAACCGCTAAATAAATGTGCTCCGTGAGAAGAAACCCCGGACTGTGCTTTTCTTGAAGCTGGGAGTATCAAGGTGTTTGATCCGGGTTGCTATCTGTTTCAATTAGTGCCTTAAGACCAGAAGAATTAACTGATAATGATACCATTAAAGCACTCTTGAAAGTTTCATTTCAAGTCATATGTTGTTTGGCACGATGTGACCGACCACGTACAGCCCGAGAGGCCACCGCAGGCATGAATATTATGACAAATGCCATTCTTTGTGTGAACAGCACTTATTTCCATTTCAGTGCAATGAAACCTGAGCTGCCAAAGTGGTTAATCCTGTTCAGTGCTACCGCCAAGTTAGAGATCTGTCAGCGCTGTGGTTTCAAATGATGACAGAGGCAGTTTGCTTGCAGCTCTCGGCTTGCAAGCTCCCCAACACCAGTGGCTTCTGCTTTCCTTAACAGACTATTCTCTGTAAAGAGAGTAGCTTGGTTTAAATAGGATACATAAAGTGCTGCTTTGTTTATTCAGCTTCTCAATCATTTATTTATGTGTTTATTTATAGTTTAGTTGAGTTGGCTTTATTAGGAATAGATGCTTCTGCCCATGAGGGTGCTGGACACCCACCGCCGGAGTGCCATGGGCGCCGGTGGCTGCGAGGGGGTCTCTGCCGGGCACAGCCTTCCTCAGCTTTCTGGGGATGGAGCCCCACCAAGCCCAGAAGGCCCCAGGGGTACCCTCGCTGATGGAGAGCATGGAGGAAAAGCGAAAGGGCAGGTGGCTGGGAAAAGGGGTAGGACAAGGACCAGGAGCGTAAGCAGCGGCTGCCAGCACCTCCGTCATTCCCCTTCTGCAAGGCAAGAGTGGTCACCCCCTGACACCCACCCTTGTCCTCCTTTGGCTCAGCGACGAGACCACATGAGGGAGGGACAGCTGTGGAGCAGAATGGGAGTGACAAATGGAGCCACCTCATCCATATTCATAAGTACGGATTGTTTTTCCCAAGGCAACTGTTGGAATTAATAGTAGACAACCCCAAATCAGCAGTACATAGAGGTAATAGGGTTTTCTTTTCTACTGTTAAGTACTTTGAACAAATACATAGTTTGTTAGCAGAAGAAATGAAGTTTCGACAGGTTAAGTATTTCTTACAAAAATACAAAAATAACGTGCTTTTCCGTTCTCTCATATATACACCACCTTACCTTCAGCTTTCAGCATTTGGGTGAAGAAAATGAAGCTTTTCAACTATTTTAGCCAGCTTTCAATTTTAACAAGATTTTCCCTTGTGTTACTATTTTTTTTTAAAAAAAAAAGATTATGTAAATGTTCTTTGTTAAAAATATGAGAATATTAGTAAAGTTTAGGTATGAAGGAAGGTAGAAACAGTAAGAAAATGTCAGAATAGCCCTATTCTGTTCTGCCTCCAGGTAATAAAGATGAAGATTGAGGAACTGGAGGGAGAGGTGTTGAAACAGCAGAACAAAGTGAAGGACAAGTCCTCAGGGTTAAATGGTACATTCAGAGAGTTTTGAAATAAATGGTGGAACTGCTAAAATAATACGCAGTCACTCTTAGGCCAAACAAAGAGATACTTCTCAGGAACCTGTTAGCAAAAAGTTTCTCTGCTTAAGGTATTTTTTTTCCGAACATTTCCCAACAAAGGGTCAAAGATGCCAATGGTCCCTAAGGCAAATCCTGCTACACTTCAGAAGCATCTGCTTAAAAGCATCATTATCAAGAAGGGTATATAAGCACCATCAAACATAACAATGACAATATACAAGCAGTATATAAATCAGAGGTATATTTTCTATTGTGTTTAGTTTTATTCTCACCATCGCAAAACAATGCAAGTAAAATTATTTCAAAAACAGATGATGAAACAAATTAGAAATTCTCTCAAGACTTTTATACAAGGAGAGACCATATACCTGGGGCTGCTTAATGTAGAGATGAATGACGGGCAACAAATAAATAATTTTAAAAAGAAAAAGAACAAAGAATCTAAACTCATATAGTCTTTTATTCTAAAAATAAGAACATACACTGAACTTCAGTATAAGGAAATGTGAAGAGTTAAAATAGAACAATCCATAAAACCCCTCGCCACAATGTAACACTGCTATCAAGAGATCAAGAGTTAAGAGGGTATCACAAAGGAATAGACCTGTAGAGGTTAAAATAGGCCTGGCCATCTTATGATTATAACAATAGAGATACTTTTAAATAGGGAGCACCCCTTCAGATTTTTTTTTTTTTTTTTGCAGCTGACAGCTGCTAAGGGTAAGAAATAAAATTCTTTTTTTTTGCCTGTAACAATTGCTTGTACTTTTTTTGCAATCATTTGGGTTATCATTGTCAGAGGAAAGTCAATGGGACTGCATGAACCTCTAATCTTATAAAGTACAAAAATTCCTTTGTTCTTAAAGATGAAAAACCGTCATGACCAAAATACCAGCTGAACAGGAGGCAGGGAAGGAGAATCATATTTCTAATGGAAACACCAGAGATGTAAAGAAAATTAGTTGCATAAGAAGCAAGATATCAGATATCTGAATTATCAGAACATAGTGTTTTTCTTTCTAGTAGTTCTTTTTCATGAGCGTAAGTTTTTACACACTTGGCATTAACAGCTTTTTCTTTATTCTTTCACTGCCTATGTCTTTATTCTTACCCAGTTGCTTGTGAAGTTATTCCCAAAATAACTTCACAAAATAGGCTCTAATGGAAAAATTCTCATGCATTCAAAGGAGGATATGAGCAACTGAGACTGAACCAAAACCTTTTCAAATGAAGCGCTCTGCCCTTGCAACCAGTTTTTGGTGCAGAGGTTGATGTTCCCATCACAGGCAGAGTGCTTCTGTACATGCGGTAAGGATCCTTGAGCTCTGCTACAGTCTTATGTGCTTGGGTGGAGAATTCCTTACCACAGGATACTGTTATAGGTATGTACATATCAGCTATATGTGCACACAGTATAACACATATAGTATTTTATATGTGTAGAATATATATAAAATTGGAGGGAGCTGGGAGAGATCGGAATTTGGAGTGGCTGGAATGTAAAATGGAAATGGTGAAATGAAGAAAGCATGGCATGAGTACACCATAAAAGGGTGTAAGCTGACATGAAATAATAAGCAGTGAGATTCTGCAGTGCTAAATCTGTGCTCCGCTCCTGCTGGTGTTACCTGGTGTGTGCAGCCCATTGGAAGCTGTTAGCCACCTTTGCCTGTTACGGCAATTTATATGAGCTGTACAACTAGTCAAAGCACCCCTAAATTGTAACTACCTACTGGTCAGCACTCTCCTCTCCAGAGGCAAGCTTCAGCTGGGATTTGGGCCCAGTGATCTGGCATGTTTTTGTCTATACGAGAGGAGTTTTGCCCCTTACCTGTTTAAAGGACCCCAGCCTCTTAGAAGGAATGTGAAGTATTAGCCCCTTGGCCGCAAGCTGGTCAGAAACTCATCGGTCTCATCAGTCTTGCCAGCCACCTGCATGAAACGCTCAGCAGGAGCTGAGCATGTCTGAACACAGTTTGGACATTTTTGTGCTAGGAATTGTCTATTCCAGTCAAGAGGCAGCATACTGAAGGGGTTCCCACTACGTGAAGTGGCAGGTGTGATCCTATACCTGATACAGGTCTTTTCCTAACTCTGTGGAACACACAGAGTTAATTTCTGGAAGTCTTCTTTCTCAGATTAAAGATGCCAGTAGCTAAGGAAAGAAAAATGATTTACCTTCAAATAGTTCAGCTGACCTTATACATTTATCACTTTACAGGATTTCATTTTTCAATGGAGTCTATTGTTTCAACACCATTACCTCCACTTTTAGCAAAGACAATTACAGGGCATTTATTTATACACCAGAGACACATTGCTTAGACTTTTACATTCTTTTCACCTGAAATAGTTCTGTCACAAAACAGTTGTTTGTCTCAAGCAAATATTTTTTCTTTCAGAGTTGTACTTAGAAGTACTCAAATGTCTTTTTATTTGCACAAAACAAAGACCTTTTTTGCTAATTGTGACAAGCAAAGCACAAGTTGGGGTAATACACTGACAAGACATGGATTACTTAGATAATGTCATACCATTGCATGGACAGACTTTGTTTGAGATGGGTTTTTTTCTCTCTAAGTTGAGCTAAAAATTGTCTTTCTACCAGACTGCTCTTGTAAACAAATAGCAAATTACTAATGTCTGACTTACAACTACTTAGTCATAATGAAAAATCTTGTTCTTTTGGATTTCCAAAAGATTTGACAAAACCCTCCACTCCTCCCCAGTCCCCTGCCACCAGCCCTGTGATAACTAGGGAATGTGTATGGTCACCTAAATCATTTGAAGATAAAAAGAAACCAATTTTTCTTTGTTTTTCATTTAGAAACTGGCATGTTTCTATGTGTGGAATAGGGCATTCTGTGGCCCTGACTTGTGTTCACAGCAAACCATTGCAGTTCATGGCACCGTTGCTGTATTCATGCCATCTGCCACTGCTTTGGCCGTGGCCAGCTAGCTGCAGCGATGCTCTGGTCAGACACACCACAGCAGCAGTGGAGTTATTTACAGTACCCTCCTAATTTATAATGTTTGGCTGAAACCTGTCCCCTAAGTACACATATAAAATCCCACACGTAATGGCAGTGTACCAGGAGATAAGCCCATAGAAATCATGGGGACAGTGATAATTTTTCTTGCAGACCTGAGCCCATATTTTGGGGTGTTTTATGCTTCCAGCTGAAAAGAGACCACCATGGGATAGCGTATAGCCGTGATTTGTCTGGTTGACTTTTCTCATCTGAGCCTATATAGATACCTAAAGGAGGGGTGTTGAAGGACAAAGAGCGAGCTGTAATGCTCAAGCAGTGCTTCTGAGATCGTGGGATGGGAAAACAGTAATGCCACTGCACTGACCCCATCCGTGTATCACTACTCCGTCCAGTCCTAGTCACAGGAGACTCTTTTTAAAGATAGAAAGTTTTCACTACTGAAAAGACTATAAACTCAGTTTATTTTAATATACAAAGTCAGGAACCTTTATTTTTGGTGTTTCTTGATGTTAACTCAGTAATAAAACAACCTTTGCAAAATGGTGTCCTAGAATTCTTTGTTGAGCCAAGTTTAGTAAATTGATGCTCCAAGATGCCTGAGGCATTTGGAGAAATGTCTACTACACAGAGATGACACAAAGAAGGGACGGTTTCTCTTCTTTTAGTTATAAATAAACTCATGTACTGTGCTTTAATGAAATCTGCCCTTTTGCGCACATTTTCAGTGCTTCAGTAGCTTTAGGAAACAACGATCTAAAGAAAATATAGCAGTAGGACATAAAATTGCCTTATTCCAAAAAGCCAAAGTAGTAGTTATGCAGGAAATGGGGAGGCAAACACTAAACCTTAAGAAGGGGCTCGTGTGAGATGGTGTATGTTCCAGCAGAAGGACAAAGCAGCAGACTGAACAGAATGGAGAGGAACTGCTGGTTTTGTTTTGCAGTTTTGGAAAGCCACCACTCTAGCTTAGCACACATTAAAAAAAAAAAAAAAAAAAAAAAAAAAGAGGCAAACTAGGACTGCATTGAAAATCAGATACTGAATTTTATCAAAAAGGGACATATATTCCAAAAAAGATACATTCACAGGGAGAATAATAGGATCCAGCCCAAATTATTTTTCACTCTCCTGTGAGTCAGGGCTATGGTAACGTGGCCTCAGATAGCACTGAATCTGAATCACATCGCTCTGAACAACTCCCACGTAAGATCAGCCCTGACGTGCATGATGTTACAGGTCCTAGTGACCCCACCTTCAGTCTACCTTTAGCCTGAGTATAAGAGAACCCATGAAAAAGATAGATTTATACATGGGTGGGATTTTTTGTTCCTTTAGCTGCATTTGAAGCTTATGTGCCAGAGCAGATTTTCATATATATCAACGTTTTTATTATATTTATCAGGACATTTCATGGTTTCCTTAGATATTCTGTGTAAAACAATGTGCTGCACTCATTCTTAGGGTTGAAAAATTATTATACTGTCCCTTCAATCACATGGCTAGGTAGTATTTCAGGCTTTATTGGGCATTTCCACTAGGAAGAAAGCTAATTACATCAGTCATTGATTACATGAGTATCTCTTTGATGCTATCTTTGGTGCATTTTACAGAGACTCTTCGCACATCCCTGTTTCCCTGAACACAGGAGGAGTCAAACAGGAGGAAACTGGTCTCCTCCACAGTTCCAAGCCTGCCTCTCCTGATAAATAGACCTGATAAAGCCTCCTGGCTCTATCACATACCACTGTTTCTTCTGCTGTCCCCTAATGAGCTTTTCAGTTGCCATCACCACAGTCTCAGCAGAAGACAGTACCTTGTGTTTGGCTCTGTCCTTCAGTGGTGGCTCCATCTCTGAAGCTACTGTTAAGCAAATGGGCTTCTTTCAACTCAGAGCATCATATCCGGCATATTCAAATAAATCTACAAACCCCAGAAAAAGATATACCAGTTCAGATCTGTTAATGTCATATATAATCCAGAATTCTCAACAATGACTTTAAATCCAGCATTGTGCAGATTGAGTGGGACATTTATTACTACGGGCAAACAAACTCCTATGTGTTCAGCACCTCCTGCATACTTTCTTCCCTCTGTTCACATAGTGATATATTACAGAATAAAAAATACTTAATATTTTAGCATATCCTTGATTTGGCTACGCTAGTTCTCACAGGGATCAAAAATTAGAAAATGCTTCAAAAAGGAGCTAAATTTTTTTTATCTTGGACAATCTTTCTTCAACATCTTTTAGACTCTTTTTCTACACCACTGCAAAATCCCACCAGAGTACAAGAAGCTAATGGGAAACGAGTGTTTCATTAAAGGTGGAGTTACAACTATTAAGAAGTAAGGCATGAAAGAGCATCAAAAACATCAATCAGTGTAAGATATTGAAGTCAAATAGAAAGAATACGTCCTGTTACAATATCAAAAAAAAATGGCAGATATAAAATGAAAATTTCTCTGCACTGGCTGTGCTGACCAGAAAAGAAAGCTCTAGAACTGTAATAATACTAATACTAATAATATCAACAAAGACTAAAATAATAATAATAGGGACTTAAGTTGATGAAAAGGGTTTAGCAAAGATGCATCATTATCTAGAAACATTCCAACCTCATCAAAATTACCAAAAGCAAAGACTGTAATTCACCCAATCAAATGCAACTGTGCTGGTAATTTTTAATTTTTTAGGTAAAGAAAAATAGCTGGGAGAATCAAACAATCCATATTTCAGAGGCTAGTTCCACATAAAGGATTCACCATGGTACAAATTTCAATGATGCAAAAGTGCAAAATATGAGACAACATATAGTCCAGAATCCTGTTGAGCAAGTAAGTGGTCAAGAAGGAGGTTTCAGATACGACTTGGCCAAACCTTTCACAGCTGTGTACACTAAGGCAGGACTAAAGCTGGGTCTTCCATGAAATGAGCACACAATAGACAGAATGTGAATCAGGCTGATTGTGTTCGCAGGGATACTAAGCATTTCCAATCTGCTGTATCCATGAATCGGCAAAACAATCGAAACACAGAAAACCTAGGAAGATGCATATGATACTGGTATGAGGTAACCATGAAATAAATAAGGTGCAATCTATGCAAACTGCATAGCTAAAAGTTTAATCTGACACATGATTTTCCATGAGAAGGGCACCATCAAAAGTGATTCTTAAGATTTTTGTCCCAGTATTTAACATGACTCCATATGAAGAAAAGCAAAACGAAGAGAGGGTAGCCCTGTGAAAAAATATCCTGATCCAACACTACTTCTGTTTTTCTGCAGTCAAGGACAAGATGGCTCAGAAACATTCATCTACCAGCATCATGCTGGCATTCCTCCCAGAACTTTCAGGGTCCACTTGGCAGAAAATATGTAGCTGAATAATTTTAGTGTACTCAACATCTCTTATCCCATGCTTCACAGTCATCTTCCCGGAAGCACTGCTTAAGCTTAAGGTGTGTAACCACCAGCAACATCCATATTTCAGCTTCTTCAGTGATGAGAAGGAATCACTGGCAGCCTCTGAGGCTATTGCTTTACGCCGCTGGCTAAGCTACCTGTCAGATGGCCTGAATCATGCATGTGTGGGTGCAAAGAGGAAGGGATGCACATACGTCAGACCAGAGGCAGCAACCCCAATCACTTGGCATTGCTAATCAATTCTACAGAGGGTTATGATCAATACAAGCGCTACCAGGAATGCAGAGACCTCCAGCTCTTGAAACAATAGGTCATGATCAGCAATATCAGTATCAATTGCAAAGTCTGTCACACCCAAATGAATTTACTGATCTTAGAGCAACACGCAGCCAGTACTCAGGACCAGCATGATCTTGGTTCTGTAGCAATGGCAAAACTGAGCTTGAAATATAGCCCAGCTGTAGCTGAGGTCAGCTTCACCTCAGGAGCAAAGGAGCCCTGCCCCCACAGTCCTTCTAAAAACGAGCATGTGGAGAGAGAAAGGCAGTTGTTGAGGACCCTGCACTCAAGGTCATCACATTGTTTCAGAAAAGGTGGCATTTTTCCTTCCTTGAGTGAGGCATGGCAGTGGGACTCAGCCTCGGCAGTACTGCCTTGTCTTACTGGCATGGTGGTAACAGGCCAGGGTTGGAATTAGGAAATCCAGAATATCCGAAACATCTTCATCAGAGACCAAATTAAACCCAGGAAAAGGACGAGGTCTGTTGTGACTTTTGGCTTCTCATAATAACCAGGTAAATTAGTCCATGCTTTATATTTCCTCAGTCAGTCCTCTCTGCTGTTTGATCTCTCTGTGCCGTTCATTGAGATTTAGACTCCTTTTGTGATGCTTGTTGGGGCAATTTTCTGTTTCTTCTCCCTAACACAAAATCTCTTCCTTTAACGCTCTTCACCCAAGAGGATATCCTCACCCTGTTCATGCTGAAGGGGAACCCTCGCTCCAGCTCGGGCAGTGTGCATTCCCCACCGTGGGATCAGGCCCCGCACATGCAGAAATCTGCACTGGGATCCTCCTCAGGAGCAAAAAGGAGTGTTGGATCGGATCAGGCCTTCCTCCCCCTGCACACCTCAGCCAAGGTTTATGAAATGGCATTTCAGCAGCTTCTACTTATCTGAATGTTAATTTCCTCATCTTTCTATATAGTCTGCTGAGGGGATAAGTTATTGAACCTGTTCAGTTTAGAAAGTCTTCTTTCTCAAAATTAAGGATAACTGTAGCACAGAAAGTCCTTGTGTGACTCTTGGGCCATGTGTCAGACAATCATATCATGACCAGTACCTCAGGCATATCCAGTATCTTCAGAAGCAGCCAACAAGAAAGTCAAGTGGCTGCTTTCTCAGAAGATGTCCATACGCTAGCTGGAGTAGATTTTAAACTGAGTTTACTACCATTGCCATTGTGCCCTACCCTGTGATTAAATAATACAATTTTAAAAATAAGGTAGTGGTCACAAAAAGAAAATATAGAGTTTGGACAAGAACAAACTGGGCAAAGAGGAACCTGAAGGAAATGTTCTAAGAAAGTCAGTGGCTTCCATATAGTCCATGCTTAAAAAACAATTTCAAAACCAAAAAAAACATTTGCAGGCCTCAACACTAGGTAAATAACATGGCAGTGCTCCTCTTTTTCATAATAGTTTGGAAGGTCTAATCATCAGTAGAAGGGCAACAGAATTGTGTTATTGCTTAACATAATGCTTGTTATTTGAAGAGCTGATGGATCATTACATATTGGGTGCAATCCACAAGCCACAGGCCCGTCATGGTTAATTCATATGGCAAGGTTTATTTCCACATTTCACTGTTCAGGCTGTTACAGAGGGTTTGCATGTTGTTATTTCTTTCCACACCTTTCCACCTCCTCACTGCCAATTTAGGAGCTGTTAGTCTTGGTTCATAGTAATTGTGAGAAAATAAAATTCCATCTGTTTCTGTCAGGAAAAGGAAAGATAGGGAAGGGAATGAGAGAATCAACAGAAATTTTCACTCTCTAGACATCCTTTGCTGCGAGCTATTACTTTTCTAAGGGAGCCTTGCTCAGTTGTATTGCACAAAGTACCTAGCACTTAGCATATGCACAGTATTTTAATTTTATATATGTCCTTAAATTCAGCACTTCCAAGAATATTGTGCCAAGCACTATTCTTCCACTGTTCATCTAGATCCATAAATATGACTCCCGTGTGCAGATAGTGCTATACAGAACTATTTAACTAATAGGCAGCCCGAAGCCCTTTTTTCCCTCTCTGGGTTTTCGGCTCCAGACATATTTCTAATAAGAATGTGTAGGAACTCATGCCAGAGTTTTTGAGCATAATAGCAAAATTCGGGCTTCTGTCTTTGCAATCTGTCTTTCCAATAGCTTTGGAATGGCTTAAAGGTGAACAAATAATGAGGAAGAGAGACAGAGAGGGGGGGAGGGAGACACACATGCTCAGACAGAAGCCGAGATAGATTTAGGCGAAAAAGCCATTAAGAGTTAAATGATCTGCAAAGAGGAAAGCCTTGAAATTAAATTTCACTTGATATCAAATAGGAGATTTAAGAGTGGTATTTTAGAAGAGGCTCCTTTCATGAAAATGCAAATAGCAGCAAGCTGTTTTAATTATAGGCTGTAAGTGTTGCATGCTGGGAGAGTAGGAAAAAAAAAAAAGCAGAAGAGAGCAGAACCATAAAACCTTCCCTTTAGTATTTTCAGGTCTTTTTCAAATAACAATAATTTCAATCGAAAAACATTTTGCAGCTCCATTATGCCTTTTTCCTAGCTCATTGATAGCTTGGCACAAGCATACACCCATGGGATTTCTTCTGCTTGGAGGTATCCCTTCAAGGAGGGTCTTGCAACTAAAGGACAAGATACTATCTGCTTCTGAAGGGCAGAGGTGCAGGCATGAATCCCACTTTCCTCCTGATCCGGAGACCTGTAACCACTGCTGCCAGCAGCAGGAAGATTAGATCCCATAATCCAGTCCCCTGGAAGAAGAGATGGACATATCCAGGTGGGGCAGCTACAGACCACAAACTTTCACCAGCAAACAAGGCTGATCTTGCCTACAAAAGGCTGTATGTAACGTAAGTCATTAGTTAATAAAAACAGGGGTTCAGTTTCATTTCCAGTATAAAACAGTGCTTGCTGGCAAGAGGAGAGCGTAAAGAAAACACATCATCAAATATGCTCTACCTAAATGTAATACAAATACAAGCAGTTCACCTTAAGAGCAGAAGTGACAGTTCTCCTTGTCTTTTCCACCTCTTCCCACCTGCTGAGGTGCTCAGGTCGCAGCCAGCTCTGTCTGAACACCTTGCTATACTTGCCAGCGCCCGAAATTCTAATCTCTCCCCTCCTTCGCTGAGAAAAAAATCCCTTCACTTCCATTTTCAAATGGAGAACGAACTTAAACTAAAACAGGAATTAAATATTTGCATACAGAACAGCCAAAGAATACATTAGTTAGGTATGTGTTTGTTTAAAGTCAGGAAACATTGTGATGCTGGATGCTGGGTAACAATCAGATAATAATAAATCTGAAATATTCAAAGGGAAAAATATGAAAGCCCTCGGTATTTAAAAATAAATTTAAGCTTTGATGATTACGTTATGTTTAAGAGGCCAACGCTGCTTTCCTAAGGTTTTTTTCACTTTGCTTCAGTAGATGTCACTGCAGTACAGGACAACTACTTCCAACTCGGTTTTGGGGAAAAGGATATTAGTTTCACCAGGGAGTGGTCCACAATGGAGAATTGAAGCCTTATGCTTTCAGATTCTCATCAGCACTGAGTGTCACTCCTCACTTCCAAATTTTTTTCTTATGCTTTTGTTTCTTGTTTGGGACCAAACACAAGGAACTCTTCACTGTCACGGCTGGATGCAGTTGAAATCATATCAGGGAAGGTAATCTGGGACAGCCATCATTCTGAACCAAAACCAGCTTTCATGCGCTTCATTCACGTTGCTTCTGAGGACATAAATCACAACCTTCTTTCTGATGCAGCCTCCAATCGTGTCCTTAATCCCACATTGGCATTATTCTGATCAAGATTTGAACTCTTCTCTCTGCATTTCTTGCTATAACTTGAAAGCAAAATGTCTACCAGATTAGTTTTTCATTTTTCTGACTTAATGTGTTTCACTTTTAAGATAGCTTGGCTGCTCATATAGTAAAACACAATATTGTTTTTAACCAGGGCCGAGGGGTTTTATTTAAAACAAGAAATCTTTAGACATTAGCCAACAATGAAAATATTTGAAAGTAGTATGTTTACTGAGTTGAAAAAATCCATTTAAAAATATTTCTGGAAATGCCTGTATGTTGAACACAGAAAGATTGAAGCTAAAAAGGGAAAATAACAGGATGTGTGTGAGAAGCAACATCAGAAATTGAGGAGGGTTTTACAAGATTAAAAACATACTTTCAGCAAGCTCATGTACAGTAAAGAAATGCGGTTGCTAACAAAGTTGTCAGAATTTAGGCAGACTGTACAAACCCTTCCTCTCTTAGTCATTCCTAGAAAACAAACCAGAACCACAGCCTGCTGCGGCTCCCTGAGCCTAACAACCGAATCCCTTTTCAAAAACAGGAAGGAGAAAGCTTATCTTGGAAACAGGCTTTGTAGCTTCAGGCTCTTTTGTAGACATAATGACTGAAATAATAATGCTGGTCGAGAGCACCTTGTTGAGTACACAAGATACAATATCAACAGACCTTTCCCCGGTATAGGAGAGAGCAGAACCCCTTCACCTGAAGAACCCCAGTTGCTGAGTTATTACAAGGAGTGAGCAATGTATTCAAGCGAGATGGATCCCATCCCAAAGCTTTGCAGTGCATGTGAAAACACACACTTTGAATTTCACAGGAGCTAAGGCTGCCCACTGGGAACATTAGGAGGAACTCGCCCAGCCAGTGGGCGTTCTGCACGCACCTGGGGAAGCTTCCTTTTGATCTCTGGGCATGGTTTTATGGAGTGCTCCCTGCAGAAACCCAAACTCCAGGTGACAGAAGCACGGAGAAGTAGCAAGGCCCACATCCAGGAAAAAAAGGTATCCACTTCTGAGCAAAGCTCACACTGAAAGACGCTTTCATGGCTGCTGCTAATTTGCATCTGGAGAAACAGGAAAGTCCCTAAGATAGAAACCAACACCATTATCAAGCAGCAGAACCCTCCAGAACAGGCTGCTGAAATAAACCTGGTCTCAGTCATTTAGGTTGCATTCAAGCTCAAGTCCATATTTAGCATTAGTACGGACATCATCCAACCAGACCTGACAAATGTGATGAAACAGAAGGATCTAAATTTGTTTAGGAATGATGCTGTTAACATCTATGCCTTCTCCCAGCTAAATCAATCACCTGCTCCTTTATTAAATATGGTTTCTAACAGCCTTTCCACCAGCCTAATGAATACATTGAACAGGAGAAAGTAAGAATTAGTAGTTCATTTCCCTCTGCCCTCCCCACAGGAAAGCCCACACATCTAAGCAACTATTTGCAGATTATCTCTGGAAAGAAAAGAGAAAAATGTTTTGAGGGACTATGCTTTAAACCCACTTTCTACTGAGATGGCTAAACAGAAGTTAGGACCATTATTTTTACCATCCAAGCTTGAAAATTTTGTCTTGCCTTGCGCTACATCTTCCTTTCTTGCTGCTTCTACCTGTCTTGTTTCACAGCTTCAAATTTCCCACCCACGCCCTTCTTTCCTCCCACTCTCTTTGTCTCTGTAAAAAACCCTTGTCATCCATGACTTCTTCATATGTCACTCCCATCAGCCTCACCAAGTCCTGGATCCTTTTGTTTCTCTTCCCTCTCCTCCAGAGATTTCTGTCTTCCACCCGTTTCTCCCCCCAGCTCTGTTTCATGGTAGTCACACTAGGCTCTCTCCCTGCCTATGCTCCTCCCTGGCTACATCCCTTATGCTCTTTCTCCATTTTTAGCAGCATTAAATATGACCCTTCTCCATTTCCCCCATCATTGTCTTGCTGTTCTGCTCTCCATGCAGCAGTTCTCTTCAGCCTTGTTCTTTGATTTCAACTCAAGACATTCTTTTATTTTCATCGTATCCCATATAAATCTTTACTGATGCATCCAGTCCCTTTGCTGAAGAGTCCCACGTCTCCCTTCTGTGTTCAGTTGGCATTCCTCCTTCAGCCCACCCTATACCAAAGCTTACTGCCTTGCATGGATTTTCATCAGCCATATTCTCAGATCTCTGGTGCTGTGTTCCTCCCTTTTAAACAATGATCTTATATCTTTCAGCTTCATACTTAAGGCCTTCTTCTCCCTCATGCTTTGTCACTCAGTTTTTCTGCAATTTCCAGGTCATCGGTATTTATCAGTATTTGTCTCCCCTCTCTTTTCCCACATTTCTTCTTTCCTTCCTCCTTCTATCTCAAGGATTGTTGTTCATTTTCTGCCTGCTTCACCCTTTTCACCCAAGAGCTGTCTTTCCCAACTGCAAGTTTGTTTTATCCATCTTCAGTTCTTCCAGTTTCCTAGTTAAGTAATTCTCCATTCTCCACTTGGAGAACATCTGTCATCTCAAGTAGGTTTTTTGCTACCCTGAATCATCCTCCTTCTTACCCTGCTCCCACATCTTCTTCACTCTCCATGTTGGGATCTCATCAATGTCTTCTACATGAAGACAGCTGCTTTCCATCACTTTCCTTTCTGTAACTCCTTTCCTTCTTCCATGTCACATATTAAGAATTTCTCTTTTCCAACTCCTCCGTTTGCCTCATTTCTTCCATCCTGAGCAAACTGTTGTTCGCTCCTCCTTCAGTTCTCACACTCACACCAAAAGTGTTCTTTTTCTGATCCCCTTTTCTCACCAGCTACAGACTGCTCTGCTCCTCTTTCCCATCTCCAAGCTCATTAAACATACCTCTTCTCCAGTTTCATTCCAGAACCTCTGTAAACTAGCCTTCTCCCCTTAGACACAACATAATCTGCTCTTACCTGTGTCTCTTATTGGTTTTGAACTGAACCAAATTTGAAAAATAATAATCCATCATTGAAACCTTGTCCTCCTTAAGTTTCTGTGACTGTCTAATTTTTTTTTCCCTCTGTGTGTCTGTCCATTACCACTTCATGCCATTTGGAGTTCTTTCAAGACCCACCTCCAGCACTTATGATGATCTAACCCTATGATGATTTAGTTATTATTTTGAATATTCATCTCTTCACTACAGATCTGCCTGTTTTTATTCAAAGGAAAGTCTCAAAAAATCTGGCTCAGATGTGTTCTTCAGGGACATGACCCCAAGAACAGTATGTTTAAAACAACATTTTTGGTTGCATCTCCTTTGCAGTCACTGTGACAAATCATATCTAGCCTGCCACTTATCTGCACTTTCCACCTCCATCTTTTTTTCTCATAGCCAAATTATACTGTAATCCCAACAAGACTTTATTCTAACATTTCTAGTAGAAGGCTTTTTGCATTCATCTGCATACTAAAGACTCATCCAAATTTTCATTATGCCACACATTGATTGCTGCAACATCTGTTTCCTTACCCTTGCCATGCACTACCTTAATAATTCAGCGTCATTCAGGGAGATGGTAAATTTTAAATCTTCCTCTTACAATCCTTTCTTTGTTCTCCCCATCTTTACAGCATCAGTGTATGCTGTCTTCAAGTGCATTTGCAACCTATTCCCGCCATATCATCTCTCAAGCTCTCACCTCCAGCCTACCCAGGATGATAGCTATCATCTGCTTGTTAAAATTCCAGGTATGTGCATCCACGTTATCTCCCACACTGCTCCCACATGGTCTTGCTGAGTCTCTCATAAACATCAACAAAGCTACTTCAGTATTTTCCATGAAAAATCTCTATTTGAAATTCACCTCTGCCATGATGCTACAGATTTGGTTAAGTCTAGCCAACTGTCTGTCATGCTGCGTGAACTACCTCATCCTTTCCCAATGCTGTCTCACCTGTTACCTCTTGAATAGTAAGGTTTTGGGGGCAGGGATCATCTTCTTCCTGGGGGTGTTGGTCAACTGCCGCCTGAACGTGAGCCAGCAGTGTGCCCAGATGGCCAAGAAGGCCAACAGCATCCTGGCCTGTATGAGGAATAATGTGGCCAGTAAGACTAGGGAAGTGATTGTCCCTCTGTACTCTGCACTGGTGAGGCCCCATCTCAAATGCTGTGTCCAGTTTTGGGCCACTCACTACAGGAGGGACACTGAGGTGCTGGAGTGAGTCCAGAGAAGGGCAACAAAGCTGGTGAGGGGTCTGGAGAACAAGTCTTATGAGGAGCAGCTGAGGGAACTGTGGTTGTTTAGCCTGGAGAAAAGGAGGCTGATGGGAGACATTATTGCTCTCTACAGCTACCTGAAAGGAGGTTGTAGCGAGGTGGGGGTCAGTCTCTTGTCCCAAGTAACAAGCAATATGACAAGAGGAAACGGCCTCAAGTTGCGCCAGGGGAGGTTTAGACTGGATATTAGGAAACATTTTGACACCGAAAGGGTTATCAAACATTGGAACAGGCTGCCCAGGGAAGTGGTGGAATCGTCATCCCTGGAGGTATTTAAGAGATCAGTAGACATAGAGCTTAGTGACATGGTTTAGTGATGGGTTTTGTCAGATTTGGGTTGATGGTTGGACTCAGTGATCTGAAAGGTCCCTTCCAACCTAGGTGATTCTATCATTCTATGATTCTTACTTTGTCTTTGTATGACAGCTGGTCCACCTAAATAAGAATTCTGTCCATGAGTAGGATTCCTAAGTACAACAGTGATGATAATACATGTTACAATAGGTAGAAATTGTAACTTCTCAACCATGTTGATACTGTTGTGTGACCCCTCTCTCTGTGCTATATTTAAATTCATATTTTTGAACTTATTCTTCTCTATGTATTCTTCTCTATGTCAGACTACAAAAACACATGCATCTTTTCCCTTGTTAAAAATACATTAAAACCAAGTTGTATCTTTGATTTAATTGAAGATTACATTTAGTGAGACACTGCCAGCCTAGATGCAATATTTCACATATTACTGTTTCATAGATAAAGTTTTGGGATTCTGTATACAGACACTAAATGTAGTGGCATGGGCTCTCCATTAGGCTTGGCTTAGTAAGACAGTTGTTAAATTCTAATTCTTCTAGAGAGGAAGGACGATTTTTCTTTCCTATGGAAACCTATTCTATTAGAAAATACATCAAAAGAGCCCTAAGTGGGGGATACTGCTGATATAGGTGAAAACAACACACTGACACTGGTAAAATAGTAACTAAGTAAAGTTTAAATGCAATCAAGACAGAAAGGAGAATGAGGGAGAAGTAAGACAGAGGAGGAAAATAGAGTATTTAAATATAACAGGAACGAACTGTTTATGGAAAGTTACAAATGCTCTGAAAACAAAACTGATTTTAAGAAAATAATCACTGGAAAGCATGTGAGCTATGCTGTCTAGTATGTTTTTATTCTGACATCATTGCTAGGGACACCAGAACTGCAGGGCGGGAAAGGGGGTGGAAGACGATGTGATCTGTGAGACTATAATGATGCATGTCTGTACCATTATTCTGAGATGAGCTGAGGACTGCAGTGTTGATGGGTCTAGACATACAGGAATTGCCCTCAGAGCTCAAGACACAGATTACTGCAACAGAAAGCCACCCTGCAATCACGTCGTCTTACCCCCTGTCTTGTTCCAACCAAATGCTGACATAAAACTATGAATTATGCTCAAGGATGAAATACCTCATGGGCAAAGCTACCTACATGCACACTGAAGGTGCCTATTACACACAGCAAGACATATTAGGATGAATGAAATCCATTAACCATAACTGGTCATTATTATTGAAATAAAGATGTATAGTTCTTTGAAATGTCAGATTGTCTAAATTACCATAGCCTGGAAAGAAATATTATTTAACTTTATTCTGTGTACTATTTTTCTTGTCATGGAGAAGTTATAAAAACACATTGACTTTAGTATCATAAAAGAACAACAAAAGTGTTTTTACTTTGCTAAAAGTCAATTTACTTCATTGGAAAATACAATGCAAATGATGGCTTGCATACATAGGTCGTTTTCATCAGGTATCAGCATTGTCATAAACACAACACATTACAGTAAAAAGCGGACGGAGTTCAGAATATCTAAACAAATTCAATGTCAACAACTCAATTATTCATCTTTGCTTCTGCAAGTCAAAACAGTCACATCCTGATCTTGCAGGTTATAATTAGGCTGAGTCCTGGCTCTGCAAAAGCAGAATGTGTATCTTGCGATCTACCCACATATGTTTAGGAAGCCAGAAGAAAGGGCAGTGGTAATGCATAAGAGGAGAATACAGCAGGTGGCTAAGCAGCACAGAAAACCTATTTTTAAACTAAGAGGCAGAGAGTAGGTAAGCTCTAGATCACTGGTACTTTTTGTAGCCTAAACAAGTCTTGTTAAATAAGACAGTAAAACTATTTCTTACAGACCAAGCACTGTTTCTTCTGTTACTTCCCCCCCACCACCACCCCCGGTAGGGCTCTGTTTGGCTTAGAAGTGCTGGGCAGAGCAGCTAGCAATGCTGCTGTGGGGATGTGCAGAAAACCCTCATCCCTATTGAATTCCCACAGACACCCGTACCAGGCAAATCTTGGGGAGTGAATCACTCGCCATTTTGGTGAAGGATGGTTGCAGCACCCACCAAATGGAGGAGGAAAAAATTGGTTTGTAGCCCTTGCATGGACATGATTGCACAGGGAGGAATAAAGCCATAACTCTTTCATCATGTGCCTGGTCTTCAAAATGAAATGGTCCCATTCAAGAGCAATATTTGCAAATTACACATTTTAAAATATACATTTTAAGAAAAGCTTTGTAAAAGAATGTCAGTGCAGTTATAGCAAACTCTACCACCTGAGAATTGTGACTGTCGGCCTTTATTGCACATATTAAATATGCAACACTGTATAGGAAATTCATGATAAAATTCTTTTTAAATTACTGATTGCTCAACTGAGAGCTTGGTTCCTGGGAAAGCAACAGCCAGTTCGTAGAGAATAATAATAAAACCAGCATCATTCCCTTTTGTTGCATTGTCTTCTCTCAAGACCCTAGGAAAGAAACAATATCTATTCACTTCTTCATGGCTTTTGTTTCTTCTGCATGTAATGAAATGTCACTGCAAGAAAGAATAAATGAATAATCTGCTCCTACCCATGCGCCAATTTCTGCACTTTTCAGCTAGGAGAAACTCCCATTGAATTTTGTCTTTTTAAAAGCTCTTCTAAAATGCTCTGATAGTATCTTGCTCTGTGTATTTACATTTATACATGTCTAAACCGTGTGGATAATGCTACTCACTCAGTATCCTCTTGCCATCTACTTCCACTGGTGCTTACATCAAATTAATTCCTACTTGGCTCTCAGTGTCAGTGGCTTGATACGGATGCAGGGGGTAAGCAGCTCTTTCCTACCTAGACTGGTTAGCCATCAAACCGGTAGCTGCCTGTACGCCTAGCTGGTACAATGACTCACAGGCACTCCTAGAGAAGACACGTGTAGGACTTGGCACTTCACACCAATTCCAGCAGAACAGATCAGACTGCTCTGATCTGCACTGGAGGGCCAGCCTGACAGTGGGCCAGCTCGTCTGTGGGACCAAAAAAGGAAGCCAAGACAAGCTGGCTGCTGTCTTCAAGTGTTTGTCTCTGGCCTGGATCACTCCACAACTGCCTTAGGAGACCCTGGAAAAAACAATTAGGTGGCCCAAACTTGGGTGTTTCTCCTCCTTTTTATGGGAATAATGCCAAAAAATGTTATCTTTTTATTAATAAGACCTGCTGCTTATTTGTATTCAGAGTCATATATGCTTGTTCTACCTGGTAAATCATGTTTTTTCCTATATTTATTTTAGTGACTTGGTGGAGCTCAGTCTAGTTTCTCAAAACAAAATCTCTATTACAGACCATGATGTGCGTGTCAGAAAAAAAGGGCTTGGCCTCCACATCCATGCCTGATTTGCAAAGGTTCACATTAGAAAATTCCATCTTTTTAGTTGAGTGAAATTAGCCTTAAACTTTCGGACACAGTAAACAAAAATCTGTTTTACTCTAACATTTCTGTTACAACCATAAGATGAGGGAGAAAAATATTAAGATGAATACTGAAGAAACCCATAAGACAAGTGAGCTATGATGTTTGATTGCAGGCATGTAAAATTATGGACTGCTGTCCTTATTGAAGCAAAGCTCCACATTAAAGATTATTATAAAGTGTTCTGTCTTCTCTGTCACATACCATATTAGGAGAAACACCCAAAAGAAGGCAGATCTCAGTAAAAAGAGTAACTACATCATGTTAGTGCGTGAAACTAGTTACTTGTGAGAAGCACTGTAGGAAAAGGAAATTGATTTTGAGGTTATAACAAAAAATCCACAGTTCTCTGCTCAGATTTTGCCATAGCAGGGGTTCTGTCTATGCCTTCTCGCAAAAATTCAACACGTACTACATCACTTACAATCTGGCCTCATATTAAAATGACAAGATACACTAACAGAAAAAAATTGATTTAATTGCTAGCATATGTTACCGGAAATTCATTCAGTTATTTTTAAGTATTAAAGCATTACCCAGTCATTTACCTTAATTTTTAACTTATAGCACCACTGCCTTCTATCCTGGAATCAGTAACAGGCACAGGGGAATAATTAAGGACCACAAAAGCTATTGACAGTATCTGGAGGAGCAACATTGGTAGCACATTTTCTACCCTTTAGACAGCAGCATCACATCTTGAACTTGAGTTCACGTTATCCTTATAGCTATGGAAGATGTGATGTACTCCTGACACAACAATATATGGGAAGATCCATATACAAACTGGGAGTTTTGGCAGACTTTTAAGCATCAAAGTTTCAGATCAGTTTGCCTGCCTGCTGTGAACCACAAATTGGGTCTTTCAGATGTTACATTTGAAATCCTCTGGAACGGGACCTTCTTTCTGAACTACAAAGCTCCAAGTCTTTGACTATACTGACAAGCACCAAGGCCTAGCAGAAGCCTTGTAGCATGTAACAATTGTTGCTGAGCACCTGATCTCCAAGCTAAACACGTTTTGGGGATTCCTAATGTTCAACTAGTTCAGTTTGAGTCCCACTGAGCACTCATTTATGCCTGGAATGCATTAGATGCACTCCTGGAGCACCTCTGCCAGTTTAGCTTTATCCAAAAGGGATCTACTTCATGCAGTCCAACACCACTCCACACTGTGAATCAAAGCACTGTGAGCAGAGATGATGACAGCATTTACTTCAAAAGTGCATCCCTGATCCAAACCTAGACACTTGAAGTGCCCCAAGGCTCAAGAAGCAGTCTGTGTGGAACGACAAATGAAAATGAGGAGCCTGATTTTTATGCACTGCAATGCCTTAAGTCTGTTATCTGTCTGTACAGATTTTTTTAAGGTTCACATCCTTAAAAAAGGAATATACTTTTGGCTAGTGTTAGATTAGCAATACTCAGACATCGCTGAGACCTACGGCATGGTATGTCCAGTGGGCTTCATAACATTTTTCTAATTTAAATAACCACTGAAGCATACCAAGAAAATGGGAGCTGAGTTCAAGCATCAGTAACTTGCAGAACTGCATTTTGCCATGATGCATCTGATATTTGATGCTTGCCTGAAAGTGGCAGCTAAAAGTGGCTTTAGTTTTTAACTGCATTTTTAATTTTATGTGAGCAAAGCCGGAACGTGCAAGTCTTACAGGCACCAGCAACAGAATATGCAAGCCGAGATTATGGTTTTGTAAAGGCTGGAGAAATGCTCTAGCGCTGGAGACATTTTCACTGTTTCAGGAGCTGAGGAAAAAGGAGATATTGATTTTTAACATCTCCGCTGCCGCCTTCTCCATCCATCCATCTATCCGAACCAGCAGCAGTTCCTACGGCCCTTCTCCCCCCCCCACCCCGCTCCCTCCTCCCCGCCCCGTTCCGCACGCGGGTGACTAACGGCTCTGCGTGCCGGGGACGTTCACCAGCTTCCATGCCAAAAAAAAAAAAAAAAAAAAAAAAAAAAAAAAGAAGAAGAAGAAGAAGAAAGTAAAAAAGCCCATCCCTTAGGCGAAATCCCCCTCGAACGAGAAGCCGCCTGCCCCCCCGCTCCCCGTCCAGGGCGGGCCACGTCCGTCACGGTCCTGCCCCGCTGCCAGCGGCTGACCCCCCGCACCTCCACCTGCCAGCAGCGGAGGTGCCACGCACAACCACGGTCCTTCTCCTGCGGACGGACCTCCCCTCGGCGGCCTGCCCCCCGCCACCGCCGCCTCTCCCCCGTCACGACCCTCGGGTCCCCGGCCCCGCCGCCGCCCGCAGCCCCGCGCCCGTTGCTCGGCAGCTGCGAGTCAACCGAACCTGCCGCCAGGGCGGGCGGGGCCAGTGGGAGGGTGGAGGGGAGGGGGGAAGGCTCATGGCTAGCTTCTATTGGTCGAGGAGGGCATGGGCGTGTCCTGGGGCCAGCTCACTCCTCTACAACTGGTGAGGCGAGGTGTCAGTGCGAGATGGGGGGCGGGGCTGGGCGGCTAGTGGTGTCGGTTGAGCGCCGCGCTAGGGAGGAACGGCGGCGGGGGGGGTGGAGTGAGGGGGTGGCGGCGGACAAGTGAGCGAGCGAGCGAGCGCGCGCCGCCGGCTGTAACGCGGAGCAGCGGCAGCGCCAGAGCGGCGGTAGGTAAGGGGGAGCCGCGCGGGCCGGCGCCCGGGAGGTCGCCCCTTGCCCTCCGGCGCCCTCACCTGTCACCTCCCGGGCTCTTGCTGCTGCTGCGGCGGCGGCAATGGGGCAGCCCCTTCCTTCGGTTCCGTCCCTTCCCCTCCCTCCGCCACCGGCCAGCCGCGCGACCCTCCGCCGCTCGCGCCCCCGCCGCCGTTGAGCGGCCGCCGCCCACCCCCTCACCCTCCGCCATCCCGCCGGGAGCCGTTTCCTGGCGGGGCCGGTGGGTGTCTCCGCCGGCGGGCAGCGTCCCGCCGCTCCCCAGCCCAGGTATCGCCGGCTCCCCGGGGGGATGTCCGAAAGTGCGGTAGTGTCCGCTCACCGCCCCGCTCGGGAGGGGGCAGAGCCCGTGGGCGCGGCCCCTCCGGGGCCTCCCCCCGCTGGTTGGGGTTTGACTGAGGTGCCCCGGGAGCAGGGCGGGGGGGGGGCGGCCGCCTGTGGGATTCCGCCTTGTCTATCTCACTCCTCTTCCTCCCTCACGGCCCTGCTGGCTGGCTGCAGGGGCTTTTTCTGAAGAGATACTCCTTAGGTTATTATGATCTGGGGGAGGATGTGTTTCCTCTGGGGTTTCTTTTTGTGTTTGGTTTTGGGTGGTTTTTTTGGTTTTGTTTTTTTTTTTTGTGTTTTTTTTTTTGTTTTGTTTAAAAATCAGTCGCGCTGTTGCTGGGCTTTGTGCATTTTCTGTGCCATTTGTGGGAAAATAGACGAGGGGTTACCAGGTAGGTCGGTGGTGATGGAGAGCGTCGGAGGGGACAACACCCAGGAGAGGAGGCTGCTCCTCAGAGTGAGCCGCTAGGAAGAAGAGGGATGCCGGGATTCCCGTTGCTGGGCTATTCCTTGTTTCCGCTCTCGGGTTTCATCTTTTTTATTGGTCGGTGAGCGGGGAGAACTCGGTTTCTATCCTTGGATTTAGGCGTACAGAGGGGAAAATGATGTTTTGTTTTATTTTTTTTTTTTTTATTAAGCAGGGTTTTGTGTGTTTGCAGCAATTCCCCTTCCAGGGCTGGGGGAGCCAGAAGCTCTGTTCCTATTCCATTTTCTTTGGTGTATGTGAGGGCTCTGCGTGCTGTTGCTGAACTACTCCAGCCTCCCTCTCAGAGATCCTCCTTCTGTCTGCATCGTGTACTGCCTACCGTTGCTGCGGCAGGTAGCTGTCTAGAACAGCAACAGCGTGAAACTGCCATAGTGACATTAGTAATGATCATGCAAATTCCTCTGTGCTGTGCCTTGGGTGAGGGAAGCTATTACCTGACTTCTACTCAGTAGGCTTGTCAAGATGGTAATAGATTAGTCTGCAGTCATATCTTGAAGAGTTCTTCCTTATTGCAAATACATATATATATTGAGCAAAGCTTTGGAACATCTCAAATAGGCTGTGAGAGAATCTAAAACAGAGGAGGGCTAGGAAAATCCATTGGCATCCTGATAGATGCAGATCATGAATGGCCTTCAGGTTCTGCAGTATTGCTGGAGAGAAGTTTTTAAATTGTCCTGTTAGTTTCTTTTGTTGTCCTCATGCCTCTGCTGTTTTTCAGAGACATGTTGAGCACCGCAGGCTTCCAGTATAATGAGTGATCAAGTTGCCTATTGCCAGTTGATAGTGGTTTCTTGGCTAGTACAACCTACAATTCCCACTTCATTTTACTATCTATGAGGACACAACTATTTTTTTCCAGATCTCAGTGTAAGGGTGTCAAATCTAGTATTTCACATAGTCTATTATGTTTGCCTAAAACAACATGATCTTTAAGATTTTTCTTGTCTTGAATGTGTGTGCTGACCTAACAGCAGACATCTGCAGTTGAAAAAAAAAAAAAAGCAAGCTTTTTATAAAATATACCTGCCTGTAGTAGAAATATGAAGCGCCATTTTAATAGGTGGATTGAATAATAGAAATATTGGCTTTTTCTATTGTACAGACTTAAATACTACCTCTAGTTGTGTGGGTGTTTAAGATTTCTGTCATTTTGCTCATTTGGCAATAGGAAGGAAAATCTCCCCCTTTGTAATTCTGGCAAGATGCTCTGCAAGGAGAGCGCTTTCTGCCTAAAGAAGCCTCTGCATTGAATAACTCTGAGGAGAATGGCCTTGTTTGTGTCAGTATTTATCTAAAACTGTAGTATTTGGGGATTTAAATCAAAATTGTATCAAAATCTTTCTCACCACCCTCAGATTTTTCTGGCATGCAGAAAAACTAGATGATATATTACGAGTGAAAGACCCTAGTTTATAGGAAAGGAAAGAAATCTAAACCTGTAGCAATCAAGTGCTGCAAGAGCAAGTGCTATACTATATTCTGGAACTAGTTTTGGAATTAATTTCAGCCAGTGCTTAGACCTGCAGTTGAAAGCAGTTATCATTATTCAAAAATACACATGTAAAAATACTTGCATTATCCTTGATTTTTAACTTTATTCTCATGTTGACAATTTTATTGAATCTGATATATAATCTATTGTTGATTTATGTTAAAGATATTTTTTGTTAATGGAACTTTATGGAAGCTAAAAGTAGAAGTATGTTTTGATTCCTTTTGTCTGACTTTAAAATGAGAGTTGTAGCCGATCTGCTCTGGCTTAGTTTTCAAACTTGAAGGGTTGAAACAAAGAAATTGCAGATCTATTTTAATGTTCTCATAGAGCCTTTCGATTTAGTTTAATAATCATGATGAAAAAATACACTTTGAGATTCAAACACTGAAATGTTTACTGTAGCTCTATATTCCTAACAAAACCCTTGAGAATATCAATTTCATAAGCCTTTTAAACTAGTGAAATAGCTACAGAAAAATATAAAAAAAAAATTGTATGGTCAGTAGAGAGAGAACTTATTTATAAAAAGAGGTTTGGGCTGGTCTGCTGGAAACTATTATTGGAGCACTGGTATAGTTAACTATAGTGCCAGTGTGGTTTGACACTAGCAGTGGCTATTTCTGTTGTTGTATGGAGCAGGACTATGTGAGTGGGAGGAGAGCTAAGACTGCAAGTACAAGGTAGAATAAGAGAATAATTTCTGTATGCAGAAAACACCCTCTCACTATATATAACGAAAAGCCAGTTCAGTGCTGTTATAAAAATAGCTATTTATAATACTGACTATATATGGATGCTCTTGAAAACTGTTCACATATAAGCATTAGCTTTCTCATACACACAACTCTCAGCAGTAGAAATCTGGAAAGAAAAAAACCAGCGGTTTTCCTACATATTATTTAAGCTCTGAATAAGATATGAATTCTTATTTATGAGAATTTTCTTGAGCTTATGTGCTTACTCTGAGCAGAGCATGAACATGGGTCATGAAACAGTAATGAGAGGGAGCTACCCTGAAAATTTGTTGACATGGAGGATAAATGAAGTTGTTGTGTGTGCTCATCATGTGAAAGGAAAAAGAATGGCTTACATTTACCATAACTTTTATTGAGAATTTTGAAGAATTTTATCACTACTCATGAGCTAAACCTAGCAGCTCTAGACTTGTCTTGATTTTTTCACATCAGAACATCAAGACATAAGAATGATCAGTGACTTTCTGCTACTAAAGAATGTATGTAATATAATGAGTAATAGAGTTTATTTTCTGGTTCCAAATTCTATATTCTAACTATAATACTTCAGTATCTAGATGGAGATTTGTTTGTGAATTGTAGTATCAGCTTCCTGCATCAGAAGCAGTAAGAATTAATTTCATTATATAAATTAAAGTGAGCATTAAAACAGTATGTAAGTAAACTGCGGAAGTCACTGTTACAACATCAGTCCTCTTGCCAAGTCTGTGCAGTTTCATAATATTAAATATGGATGAAGGAAAAATGTTAAACTTCTGAATATTCACAACACTAATGTATTCAGCTTTTAAAAATAAACTTTTTTCTTTAGAATGTGATAATTTATTTGTCACTGTGTTAAATAAGATATTTTAGCTTAGCAGAAGTAATTGTGTTAAATATCTTGATGAAATCACAATGAAAGAACAATATCTTGATGAAATCAATGAAAGAGATGTTAGTGTGTTCCAGTTTGGCTTCAAATTTGTATTCCTAATCTAAGCTGGTCAAACCTTCTAGTGTTGAAATTGCCCATTGATGTCTTGACAATTAAGCCTTTAGTTGGTTTATATTTAACAGTAGGATAACTTAATTTAAAACTCACACTTATTTTGTAAAAAGAAGATAATCTTGCTGTGGGTGGCATTCATGAGAAAGACTTGCCTGGCAGTATTTTAAAAGGAGGGGGAAAAGCCCCCCAAAAAACGAAAAAAAATTCATCTCTCGGAAAACCAAAATGTGAATCAATTCTTATCTGAATCCTCATTATGCCAGTTACATAGAGCTCTGTTATTTTGGTTATCACTGTCTCTGTTAATCTTCTCTTACAGATGACTGTAGAAGTACAGATGTTAATGCTAACACACTGCTTCATTCAACTGAAGGAAAGGGAGGATGTGGCTGTAAGGTTCAGTAGAATCAAATATTTATTTAACTATTAAGTATTAAAAAAATAATTAATGGAGCTTGAATATGAAAACAAAACCTTTTTTTTTTATCCCCTCCTCCACTTTTCTTCATAATTAGGTGGCAGTGTTTAAAAGTCATCATGTATTGCAGTAACTCTACATTTCTTAGTGAATTCAGAAAGATGGTTAACACTTAAAATGGCTTATTTGTAGGGAAGAATTCTTATTTAGCTTAGTTCCTTGGAACTGTATTTTGGCTGGTCTCATCATCTAAAAACTAATTGTGAAGCTCTTGTGTTTGTGGGGAAACCCTTAGTTTTCAAACTCATAGAAGTTGTTGTTGTGATCTTGAAATGGATTTTTTTTTTTAAGTTGCTACTGAACTGATAATTATTTGGTCTAACTATCTGCCATGGAATCACTTGGAAGTTCATCAGTACATTTGGTTTACTTTGAGTGCTTATGAAGTGAGCGACTTACTCTGCTGTAAAGTCCCACTTACATGTGAAGTAACTGAAATAGCTACTTGAATGCTCATCAATTCAGTGCTTTACAGTCTCATCCCTTTCTGACCTTGAGAAGGTAGATCTTTCTGCTTGACCTGTATGTGATAGGCTGGGTGACATTTTAACTTATTGGAACAATCTGATTTTGTGGCCACAAAATAGCTGCCAGCTAGTAAGTTTTTTAAGCTTTGTATCAGCAAGTGGGACTTTGTACCTAAAAATTTATCTTTAAAGCATAGAAACTTTTGAATTAAACTTGAGAGCATGGTAAACTTGTGTTTATAAGCTGCTTACTTGTTGCTAGACTTCCTAATCTTAAGAAGGTCATATTTATTTTTCATGGAACTTGCATCTCACAAACTCCCTGTGTTTGCCTGCGCGTACATCTGCACTATGCTGGAATTGGCAGAGCAGAAGGTCTGGTGTGCCCTGAATGTTGCAGACTCACGATGCTCGGTGGTGTGCAGTGCTCTTTCTTTCTCCTCTCCCTCTTCATCTGGACAACGTTTCTAGATGATGGCAAAGAGGAAACTGTGTTCTGATGGAAGTCCTGTAGTAGATAAGCTTCAAAAGCTTGCTGGAAGGATTTGGATATTGCTCTATGCTGGCTTTCACAACAAATTTCAGTATGTCTGGTAAGAGTATCTTGCATGCTGCAGCATATCATGTTAATTGCTGGTTCGTCAGAGCAGTTTTCCATGAATAAATGTAATGTAGTTTGACTGTGCTGCATTTTTCAAGATGGTGGGTTTTTTTTATAGATTGCATTTTTGGACATTATCCGAAATAATAATAGCAAAACTGAGGTGCATGGAAGGTAGAGGTATGTCATAGTCAGCTCTTCCTAAAGCTCTTCTTGTTAGAGCTATTACACTTGTTCTAAATTCCAGTTAACTTGCTGTATTTAGTAAAAACTCTACAGTAGCTGAAAACAAATTGCAGGAAAAGCTTCGTCTTCTGTTTTTTATTTTAACACTTGGCAGCATTTTATTTATTCCCTGGAGTCACTTAAGCCCTCTCTACAAATATTTGTGCATGTGTAATAAGTTAAACATATGTTCAACTTCAGTTATATTGCTTATGGAGAGGTATATTCAGGATTGGGGCCCATCTGACTTCAGTTTTTATGTGACCCCCTTCAGAGGTGAAGAAATCTTAAAACTGTCAGAACATACAGCACCTCATATAGTCTATGAAACTGTTTTTAATCTCACATCTTAATTGATATTTCAAATTCTTGTTGTTCAAAATAGTTGGTGGAAAATATTGGCAGCTCGTTTTCTGTGTTGTTAGAATATGCTTTGGGGATGAAAAATAGGAAATGAGTGTAGGTTTACAATAACTTAGAATAAGTTTGCTTTTTATGTTATGTACCATTTCAGATCAAAAGAAATTTAATTTACTTATGGGTTGCTTATGTATAGAAATATTCATCCAAAATTTAAAGGTGTTTATTAGTCAAAGAGTAGGTAATTGTCATAGCAGTGACAACAGATGTTAATAATTTTCAGTTGTGAACCTCAGACCATACACTTTTTAAAAATTATATCCTTTTTTATTGCAATATGGATGTTCATTGAAGTGAGCTGAATCTATTAATGAATATAGAATACCTCTGCTCTAACTTTCTGCTGCTGTTTTTGATAGAATTGCTTAGGGTTTTTTTAAGTGATAATTGACATTAGGGATGGAAGAAGGACCTCAGGAGGTTGTTTAGTTAGACCTTCTGCTCAAAAGCAGTATTTTCCTAAAAATATATTTATTCCTAAAATGTCACTAGGAAGAAGTTACATAAAATTAAATTATTCTTCTCTTTCCAGGGCACCTTTTTTCCCCCCTCTCCCTATGCTCAACTAATTTTAATGGCACTGCTGCATTATCTTATTTTGAGCACTTGAAAAGAGAATTCCAGCTAAAAGGAAGTAAAGGCTTTTGGTGCAAGCAGGTTTGTTTTTTTTTTTTTTTTTTTCTCCTCTGATCTCCCTCCCTGTTTTGTTTCTACTCTTAATCTGCCACATCCACAATGTTGCCATCTGGTTGTTTGCTTAACCTCTGCAAAAACACTTCGAGTCTTCCTTGCCTTGCTTGTCAGTGGATGGAGTTGCAGTATCCCCAAATTCACCACTCTAGACATGCACACATAGTATGCTGTTATCTACCTACATCTGTAAACTTTAAAAAACCCAAAAGAAACCCACCAAATCCCTCACCTTAACTAATCCTTGTATGAAAACACCTACAATGAGTCCTATGCTTGCTTCAGAAGTTTCATGCTTTAAAAACTTGAGTCTACCTTATGGACCTCTTCACGCTTTTCTGATCCATCTGTTCATCTAGCACAGCTTATTCTCTATCCCTTCACACAGTCTTAGGCTGTTGAAATGCAAGACGCCTTTGCAGATCCTTTAATTGGTAATAGTCTTTATTTTTAATTCTCTACATATTTTTGTATTTCTCAAAAAAAAAAACCCAACCCAAGCCCCCCGCCCCCAGTCTTGTGTTTTCTTTCTCCTTTTTTTCTTGACATTATTATTACGAAGGATGTTTTAAATTACGTGCCATTATAATGTTTTTATGCAACCATTCTTTTTCTGCTTAACTGTGAAGTCTTGTTTGGGTACAGCTTGTGTTTAAAGACAGTTATTTATGGAGCACTGTAGCTGTACATCGTGATGTACAGTCAGTAATGTGTTGATCCGGTAACTCTGTAGACTAAAGCTACTACTTTATGCAGTATAGCCTATTATAAAACAGAAAACCTTGAAGTGAGGAGTGGCTAGTGCTGATGAAATGCTTTGTGGAACAGGTGGGACTTGGAAGTTTTATTTTGGTTTGAGGGAAGGTTGCTTATGCAATTGTTCCATCTGTCCATCCATCTGTCCATTAGCCTGTCCTCCCACCCTGCCAGTAACTTCTCAACCACTTGCTCAATTCCCACTCAACTTTGGCAGAGGGGCAGTGGTTCCCCAGCTCTGTTGCAAACATACAGGTCCTGTGGAAACAGGCAGGTGGTTAGAGAAGAGACTGTGCAAGAAACAGGGGGAACCCCGTTCTATTTCTCTGTGGTCAGCCTGTAGTAATACGTGATCATGGCATTTGCTGCCTTTTGCCAAGCCAGTGTGAGAGGAAATGTATGGAAAGTAGGAAAGACATGAAGCTAATGTGGTAGGTTATTGTGTTGTGCATAACGGGGGATATCACGAGGGCAATGATTTGGGAATGTTATTCTTGGAGGGAAATAAGGTTACTCTTATGGGTGGACATGAGACCCAGAGTTATTGTGGGAGACCTGTTTGACATTGCCTGATGTAGGTTATGCAGAAATTGAAAGAATTTCCCATCTTTGAAGGAAATGGGGAGAGAGCTCATCAGTTGAAACCTGAGCATAAAGAACAAGGAAAAGGAGAGAATTGTAGGTGGAATAGAAAACATGTCATCTGATGTACGTGGGTAAGAGGTTGTACATAACCTACAAAATGAGTGACAGAAATATGAACTTGATGCAGGAAGAAGAGTAGCAGCCAACCAGGAGGAACTTCAAACATAGAACCTCATATATAGAATAGAGGGGGATTAGAGAGAAAAGAGGTGCTGTAGCACAGCAAAACAAATAAAAATCACTGAAATATTTCTTCAAAAACTTGGAGGGATGAAATGTTATGTTCGGTTAGGATTTCAAGAATTCTGCAACTTCAACACAACAAATGCGTTGCTTGACTTTCGTTAAAAACTATACTACTGCTATAAATAAAAACAGATTTCGGTATGAAGGTGACAGTGTGGGATGCCCACAGTAATAGTAACAGAGCACTATTTTCAGAAGGTGAACCTTGACTCTGCTTTTCCTGAGCAAATAGCTATTCCTGTCATTTGGAGATCATTAAATCTGTTTCAGTAAAGTCTATACATATTGACATTTTAGTTGCCTAAAGCTCTGTAAGTGAACAGCATATTTGAAAAAAGTCATGGCCTTACTTCTGTTAACCTAGTTGTTTTTCAGTTGCTTCTGCTGACTCAAATTATGTGATGTAACTCACAGAAAAAAGATCTATGTATATTTTTAATTTATTTGAAACTTAAGATTGTTTTAGCTGTGAGTTTGGAGAGTGGGAGATGTTTTTTGTGTTTTCTTTGGGGGTGCTTTGTTTGTTTTTTGGGTTTTCTTTGTTTTTTTTTTTTCTTGTGGGGTAAATTAAATTCCTTTATGCAAGTCACCATAAAATACAGTGACTAAAATTGTGTTGCAAATAATAAGTATGGATGAGGGGAGATAGGAAGGTATTTGTATTAAGGCCAATGTCTGCTTAGCTTTGATCATACAAAGTACTGAACATCCCTGGGACACCAGGAGGCCTATCCTGTATTTTTCCACATCAGTAAAATGGGTGACCTTTTGTTTGACTGTTCCAGTTATATTCACTTGAAATAACATTTGAGCTATTGTTGGCTATTTCACTGAAAATGGAATGGCAGATCAAGCTTGTTAGCTTGTTCCTCTTCAAAGAAATTAATAAAGAGGAAGTATGCTGTCCTTTTAAATAATTAGACTACACAAAGCTTCAATGCTAGTGTGAAAAGATTGTTCAATTATTGAAAATACGAACAAACAGTTTTACTCTAGTAAATTTACTTTTCCACTCTAAAATCAATATATATGTATTTTTTTTAAATAATAGTTCTTTTTTAATAGCTCAGACTTTTAAATAATTTGTTAGCAGTGGTTGTAATTTTCACTTTGTGGCAATCAAACTTTTCTGTATTTTTCTCACGTTGCTTAGGGTTTAATATAACTTCCTGCTCACTTCCTGATTTTGATCATTAATTTTATTTTTGTTCTCTTTTTTTCTTTGTGAAGTACAGCAATAGTTACAACAGAACATTCCACAATGTCAAGCCCCAAGCACCTTCACTATCCAACAAACATACATACCCCCAAATTTGTGACATTTGCAAGGGCAAATAAAATGTGCAAGGGTGATGGTGTAGGGTATGTAATGCATGAAAATAAGAGCATGTTTTTATACTGTTGAATCCTGAGGATAGGGGCTGTATGATGGGACCCCAATCCTAATCTGTGCCTATGGAATTTACTGTACAGATAGATGACCACTTCCAGTTTCTTCCAGCTGTTATGAATATAACTAATACTTAGAAAGGAAAATATGATATCTTTCCTATCCTTAAGCTCCTTTTGCATACAATGCTGAGAATTAAATAAAGAAAGCCGAGTTGCAGTAGTGGAATTGAACCAGGGATGAAAATGAGATTATTTTGTTGACTGTGTTTACAGATTATTTTTTTTTCCCTCTGCTGTGAAGCCCTGACATGGGAGACTGGTGCACTGGGTCTTACGGAAAACTACGTGCCTTATGCTGGACCATGTGATTGAGAAGTGCCTGGTACAAGGCTCTGGTGTGAGGTTGCCCCTGTGGATAGGGCTCCCACTTGCCTTGAGCCTTCCTGCTCGAGGTGAAACACTGCCTGGGCAAGCTGGACTGCCCAAGTATGGTATTATTCAGTGGATAGTAGTCCTTGTGCTTCATTGCTAATGTTTTAATGCTAAAGGTTTAAACTGGGGAGCTGCAGATTCAGTTTGATGTTCAAAGTGCGGGATTTGACAGCTCTGTGTGTAGCATGTATATTTGTGTGATGTTAATTTGTGGGCTTTTTTTATCATTTCATGGCTCGTTCATATCTCTCGGGATGAAAATCCAGTCCACCTGTGAAGCTGAAATAATTGGATTTTATTTCAGGTGCAATGATAGATGAAGATTATAATGGACCTCTAGAATCAATTACTTTTGTGAGATGGATGGTGAATTTTCCCTAACTTCCTTTTCCTTGTCTGGTAGACTTTACCATTTTATTGAGGAACTATGGGACAGATTAGAAGAAATTGTAAGCTTTCTTATTCATTATGTATGGCAGATTGTGGTGGTGAAGTCCCTCTGCCGAAAACCAGAAATAAATTTGAATGTGATGTGACTTGTTTAATGTCTGCTAATACCTGGTAGTTATATAGAAAAGATTTTCATCATGATACCACAGCAGAAGTGGCATACTTATACGATGCTTTTGCTTGGAGTTTGAGTCTAGAAGCAAAACATCAAAAGATCAAATTGGTTTTAACATATAGTAACACTTGTCTGAAAAGTGCTTTTGCTTGCAAAATGAAACTAGACAAAAGCACAAGTATATTACTGTGACGTAGTATGTGTTCACGTTTAGGTTCTATAGGGCTAGTGGTAGAACAGCAAATGATGCTGGACATGTAAGTATGTGTAGGCTAGAGAATTTCTCTTTAAGATTTCTCTTTCTTTAAGATTGACTCTAAGAGTATAAAAATGTATAAAATATATCATTAATGCTCTACAGTTTTATTATAAATCAAACTGTTACCTTACTTGTTACAAAATCATATTTTAAATTAAAAAAGCGTTGTTTCACACTGTACTTAACCTAACTTGGCTAAAAGGTAGCTCTTAGAAAAAGCAGCAAGACATCCCTAGTATTACTGCATGCCACTGATTCTCATACGGATCACTTCTGTAGTCATTTATGATCCTTCATGTGGGACTGCCACTGGTGATGTATTGATATTGGGGAAAATACTGGATTTTATTTCTTTTTTTAATACAAGGGATATACCTTTTGTGCCTTTGATGTGGAATTTTTAAGAAACAGAGAAAATAATACCATATGAACAGCTAATTTTCTCCTGATCGTTTTTTTTTTTTTTTTTAGAAAACTGAAAGTGCTTGTACGAAGGCCACAAATTATATTGGATTTTTTTCCCCTTAAATATGCCCCTGAAATACATGAACTGAAGAGAAATTATCCAAAAGATAGGAAGGGAAGTGTTCTGAAGTAATTTTTAAGAAAGTCTTCTACTGAAGTAGTGCACACCAAATAATTTTTTTCCTACTAACTTCTTCAGTTTGATAAGTATTTTTCCCTTTTCTCTGATTATATGAAGGCAAGTGGACATTCTCTTTCCAATGTTGTTCCTTGACAATATAGGATAAAGTAACGTATATTGTGCTTGTCAGTTTTATAGTAGTTATAACTCATTAAGACACTTTCTAATAATTCCAATTGAGGAGAATAATACTGCCATTTAATTAACAGCAAAACCAAATCATTGGAGGAGGAAAACCATAGCTCAAACTAACCTAAAAAAAGGTGAAAGCAAGTGTTGAGCAATTGCACTGCAGTACCTCAGTGAAATGTAATCTTCTTGAAGGAGAAACATACAAAATAAGTTTCCAAATTAATTTCAAGTTAACATGTTGGTCGTGGGGTGAGAGAATACTGTGTGAGTGCCAGTGCTAGCTATATATGGTACAGCTGTGATTGGAGTGCTAAAAAAAGTGGAATATAAGTCAAGGTAACAACTGGACTAAATTCCAGAGGAGTAGGAGTTCTAGTGTGGAGCCATTGACTACCACTTCTTTGGTTCAAGTTACCGTGTTTCTAACATATTGTGAACATGTCATACCTGAATTAAAATCTAAACACTATTAAATATAGGTCCTTACGACCCATCCCTTTCAGAACAGAAGTATTAGGTGAAAATAGGACTTGGTCCTTGGGTAGTGTGAAACAGATTAGTTAAATTTCCAGATAATTAAGAATTATTTGCCTGCATTTGTTATATGCTGAAAGCTGCATCTCTTCTGTCAGCACTTTTGAGAGTCAGGTTTTGCAAACAAGCAGGCTGAGCTTTTGTATTTAAAATTCTACCAGAATTATGGGACATCAAGTAAGCATAGTATATGTGTTTTTAAATTGCCCTAATGCCTTCAAGGAGTTTAGGTAATAAAGCATTGTGTGCCACAGTATAAATGACTTAAACCAATTGTTCAAAGATATAAGTGAAGTAAATAAAATATATTAAATTTGGAAAGAGTGGCAAAATAGACATGGTTTTAAAAGTACATGCTGTACAAAGAGTTGTGCTGAACATGACCTGAAACAATACTTTGGTTTCCATCAATGAGCCTATTTAATTTCCCTCTTTTACATGTCTTATTTTAAGAGGTTTGTGAAACAAGTTGGAAAAATACAAATCAGAGCAAAATTTGAGAAAACAGAAATCTATAGCATGCTTATGCCTTTTGGTAGAAACCGTGAACGTCCTGGGCTGTATCTGAACTTGCTGTGTGGTTTTCACCTTTGTTGCTTGGCTCTGTTCAGGGTGGTGCCTTTGTTCTTTCATGCACCACTATTCATGTGCTGTTGTTTATGCAGTTTTAAGGTAGAAAAGTGGTAGGTGTTTTCTTTGATGCATATTTGTAATTATTCTTTTATTTAAAGAGTATAATCATCAAGTAGCCCTTTGGCAAAATGACAAATGTGATTTCCCCCCATCCCCCCCTCTCATTATGTGGTAATACTATAAGCTATCCCTGCATTGTATTCCTTGCAGTTGAGGCACAACTTAATTGAATCAGAGCTGGAGGATGCAAACAGCAAAAGTTTTCATCTATTTACTTAAGAAATCTGGAGGTAAAGCTTAAGTGGAAATGACTTTTGCTGGTGGATATACCGAAAGGGCATTTTAAGTAGATTTTGCAGCTTTATCAATTACATGAAGCGGAGTGTTCTGAGCAGATTTCAGAGTGTCGCTGCTCCCATTTTTGTATACAGGAAGTTGTTTGGAACTTCTTGATTTTCTTCTTTTGAATTATAGGGATTGTAGAGTTCTTGGCTAAGCATTTGAGATTACTGAATAGGAACCAAAACAAGAAAGGCTCCCTAGGTTGTAGACTGCATTTAAGATAAAACACTGAGGTATGCTGAGCTCTTATTCAGTGATAATTGTCGTTTCTCCCTACAAGTTCCAGTAATATGTCCTTCACCTTTTTGTCCATTTGTATTAAAGAGATGGAAGGTTAGGATGGTGCTTCAAGGGTTTTCCATGTGATTAGTGTCTGTTTTAAGTTGGTTTGTATTTTTTTTGTTCTCTGTTGCAATTTCACGGAATCTTGCAGGCTGTCCTTTCTCGTTGGGAAATATTGCTCAAATTATGAATGGCTAACAGCTTAGTGATAACATTTTAATGACTATTACCATTTTATGCTGTGGTTTGTTTTGAACAAATTTGCTTATTTCTAGGACCTTGGTGTGTCTTCCAGTGAACCTCTATAAGGTGGAAATGGTCCTTTTTTGTGTCATGGTTCTATTTTGCATTGCTGCCATGGAGGGCAGATGTTGGATAGGGTAAGTTTAGGAAGTCAATGGGGATTGTTTTAGCTATTAAAACTTACTTTAATGTGAGAATGAAGGTGTTACTTGACACACTTTTCTAGGTTTGTTCACTGTATCTTTTTATGTGCTTTTCAGTAGCTTAACCATTGACTTCTAGAAATGATTAAGACTATACGATGAATTACTGTTGAAGGGAGTGTTTGGGTGATAGTCCTTTTCCTAGACAATAAGCAGATCTTACAGGATCTGGCTAAGTTTTTTGTCCTTGATATTGTAATGTATATTTAGTGAATGTTAACCACAGAACTTGGAGTTCTTTCCTAACAACTGTATTTGCAGTGGATGTTTAATAAGTAAATGTAGCAAACATCAGGAGTTAGATCTCATGGCTCTTCTGTACCCAAATTCTCTGTGCAGAGAAAGGTTGAGATTTATTACCTAACTTCTCCTGGTTTGCAAAAGAGATAACAACCCCAGCACCATAATGAAATAAACTTCGAGTCCTGAATCCAGCTAGTATTCAAAAGTTTTTGTTTATCTGGAGGTTAGGTTAAAATAATCTTGTCTTCTGAAAAGGTAAAGCCTTTTTATTTGTGACTGTATGTGACTGTATGTGACTGTTCAGTGACATAGTTGCTTAATGTGGTTTCCTGTGAGAAGCAAGGTGTTAGTTTTGGGCTCTTGTGAGCACCTCAGAATCTGAGCTGTCCTTTGTATAATTTGTTAAAGTGGAGAACAAAAAAAGTTCGTTATTTAGTATGAGTTGTTCAGCTGCATAATGCATTTTTTGGGGTCATACGTTTAACAGTTTTGTTATTCTAATTGGGAAACAAAAGCCCACTATGATCTTGATAGTACTTTTCTCTTGAAGGCTAAAGGCCTGATAGTAATTAAGTCATACTCACGTAAACTTTGTTTCTAGCTTTGCAGTTCAGTTGTACTGTTGTATATGAGAAAATAAAACAAATGAAGTTAAAGAGTATCTCTTCTTTATAAAATATGCAGGTAGTGCATATTTGGGTTTAAGCAATAATTAACAAATGAGATGATAGAATGTGGAAGTACCAAGAGGGGAAGCATTGCCTGTGAGATCAGGGGAGAAGGGAGAAATCTTTTGCTGTACTACAGCTATAAACACATTTTGCAAATACTGTAATTCAGGAACAGCCGGCTAATTTGCTTTTTCAACAGTGGGAAATGCAGAAAAGCAGATCTCACTGATCTCTGCAATTCTTGAATTTTCTAGTATGGGTTATTCTGTCTGGTAGGCTTCTATGGTTCTGAAATTTTTTTGGGACTTCTGCAAATGTTGCATTAGATTAGCAAGAGGAAGAAAAAAAGTCTTGATTAGGAAAAAATCCTGGTGAAATATCAAGCTCAATGCTTCAGTGTTTATTTTAGCAGTAAAATTTAAGAACTTCATGCTTAGATGCCAGTTGTGTGCTGTGTCAAGTTGAAATAGAAAAAAAATGTCAGTCTGCAGTGTGCATACATTCATTTTCACTAGAGCAAAAAATACACATGTAAACTTGATTCAGTCCATTTCTGTTTCTCTGAAGTTTGAAGTTCTCTGTCACTCTGAAGTGAAGCCTACCTTTTTTTTTTTTAACTCTTAAACAGAACTGCGTTGAGTTTTGTAATACCCAGTATCAAATTGGATTCTGTGACTACATTCTTACAAATAGTCCACTTGTATGATATAGAAATAGTATGTGTATTTATACACATATATAGTTTATAAATGCAGGATGATCTTAAGGGAAGAAGTCTCTTGTATGGTATGTGGGTTTTTAATCTTGTTTGTTTTTGTCTTTTGTTGCCTACTTTTCTTTCCCAAGTATGGTTTTGAAGCTCTTCAGTTGTAATATTAAGAAAGTGTTGAAAATTATGGTGAACTATGTTTTACCAATTGCATGAGGGAAAAAAAAGACTGAAACTAGTTAGCGAATTGTCTTTTATTCCTGCTGCTTTTTTGATAGTTACCTTTAGATATTTACAATACACAGTCAAATTTTTTTTGTTCACTATTTTTGTTTAAAGATGTGGCTATGATAGCTTATCCATAATGGTGACAGTAATAAAATGAAATACTGAAGTAGAACAATTCCCTGAAGTCTTGTTTGCTGTCAGATATCCCAGAAAACACAGAATGATGCAGGAGTGTTTTAACAATAAACCATATTTTGCGCATAGGAAATCCATCCCAAGTTAACTTGAAAAGCTGAGGCTCATCTTCTTGTTTCAGATGAGACAATAATGCATTGATCAGGTACTTTGAAAGAAGGCAACGTGCAGAATTCATTCACCTCTAGAAGATCAATATGTATACGTAAAACGGACACTACTTAATAAGCTCTGCCAGTGGCTACTAGGTGTAGCAAGTTCTACTCTGTTAGTGATCATCTGCATATGGAAGCTCTACTGTTACTGTGCTGCATTTCTCTGTGACTAACATCTTAATATATGGTGGTATTATAAGACTACTATTATCAGCCTTTAAAATTTTTAACTTTTATTTTTATCAAGGTGTATTTCATAGCTGGATCATACACATAGGATCTCTTACTTTCTGTTACTTACCTGAGAATAAAAATTCACTATTACTGCCTATAGCATTTGCTTTACAGCATAAGATCATGTATCAGTGTCTTCAATATTAGTTCAGCTCTGTTTTTGGAGTAAAATTTCGTACTCATTGGTATAGCTGAATTGCAACACTTAGTGGCACTGACTGATAAAGCAAGAATAATCACTCCTCACTAGATGCAGTCATAAGAACACGGATAAACTGTAACTACAGCTATAACTTAATAACTTCTGAAATTTCTAGGTTCCTGTGTTCTTTCAGACAGATGCCTTTGCACTATGTTCAATATTCAGTGAAAGCAGTCTGAAAATGTGATAGAACTGGAGTCCTTTAATTGTTCTGTGCTTCATGTGAGCTATTGTAGGTGAAGAATCCTATAGCCCTTTGTTAGTTTCCCTGGGATCCTAACCTTTTTTGTTGGCATTTGGGTATAACTCAGTTTAGGTTCTTCAAACAAGCTACATGCTTCGTGGCCTTTTAATAATGAATGTGACATTTTTAGAAAAAATACTTTGAACATATGGCTGAATTATTACTCAGTCTTTTTGGATTAACTGTTGTGACTCTTGGTTAGCTAAGGCAGTTTGAGTTTTAGCTTGTTCTGTTCCTTAGAGCTATATTCCTTTTACCACAGGGTAGGTTTTAAGTCCTGGAGTAACTACTGTAATCAGCTGCCTTAGTCTGCTACAAACCAATTTATAAAACTCCATCCAGTAATTTGTGTTTAAGGATGATAACATCAAGTATGAGCTAAACTAGTATTTACTTGCTAATCCGTATTTGGTAAATTATTCTTGTATTAAATTAGTCTTCTCATTACCATTATGCTATTGTCACTATGGCATCAAATGACGCCCTTTTTAGCTTTTGGGTGGTGTTGTTAAATAGGTGTTTCATCAAAGTGCACAGAATAGGGCTCTACTGAAATCTAAATCTGAGGAAGAGATTATCTGATTTGAACACAATGAGGACAATGGGATGTTTGGGGGTGTCTGTATGGGGCAGGGTCTTTGGGATAATATTCAGGGTTGTCTTTACATGCTCATAGCTATACTTTGTATTCCCTTTTGGCTGTTGTCATAAACCAGATGCTGGATTTGGTAGACCTGTGGTCAAACAAGTGTAACTGTTTTAATATTCTTGGAAGATCAGATCTTAGTGAGGATCAATTTTTTAGACAGATGACAACACTTCATATAGACTCATACTATGTCATCAATTCCACAAATCTTTTAATTACCTATGGTCTGCAGGTCTTACTAGTGTTAATGATCTACTTTCGGTTTAAAAGAAGATAAATTGTAGGAGCATCTAAAGATATCCGGAGAAGCTTCAGTAGCCTCCACCCCCTCTTTTAAACAAACACACAGATCCTATGCTTACGAAAAATGCGTAACAATTTTTGAAGATGCTGCCTGTATTCTTGATTGGGGAGGCTGGAGAGGGATTTTTAAAAGATACTGAAAAATCTGGTGACCTAGAGGTATTGACTGGATCTTGGGTCCCTAGTCTGATTCTGTATTTAGCACTTCTTTTAGTGTACTTTTTTAGTGTTTCAGATAAGATTTTTACTTTCTTCATTTAAAATCTGACTTGGTAGCTGTGAGAAAGCCTTTTGACTTGTGTAAAACACAAGGTGAGTCTCAAGGAAGGTGGAAGAAACAGTACTAGAAGCAAATAGAGGAGGAAAAACTAACATATCCTTCCCTATGCGTTAACTGGGAAGTGAGTAATAAATAGGCATTTTAGTTTATTTTTTCATTAAGATATTTGGAAATACCAATCTTAACCTTTGCTTAAGCTGTGAGTCTTATGCCTGGCTGTTCACTGTGTGAATTACTGGTTTTATGACAGTTTTGTTTTAGATGGGAAGGTCCAGGTGTTTGTGTTCATCTCTTCCAAATCTTTAACTGATTGAGTGGGATAGCAAGGCATTTTCCATTTTCTAATGGTGAGAAGTAGTGTATCTGCCTCCAAAAAATTCCTCAAGCAATTCTAGATACAGAATTAACTAACTGAAGAAGTTTAGCTCTTAAATGAGTTTTTTTGCATACTGCATAAACTGCTTTTATAGCATGGAATAAAGCAATGTGTTTTTGACAGATGAATAAATTGTGGGCAGATGATCATGTGAGGAGCTTTTTATTGGCGCCTTGGTCTGCTCTTGCATGACTGTATTGTATCAGCACCAGGATGCACTAAAATAATTTCTTTAACACTGTCCTGTCTGACAACATTTAGCGGATGTCATCAGTAGATCACACTTTATTGTCAACAGGATAGAGGAATTTGAGGCTACTGAAAACTTCATGAACTCTGAGAAAGGGAGATAATTTTTATAATCCATTTTGATGGATCAAATCATTGCAATGAAAGAGCCTTAAGAAGGTCAGAAGTGATGGTTTCAATATCAGTTATACTCAAACTGTGTACCTGGGAAAAGGACCACAAATAGTATATCTCTCTCTCCTGTTTTGTATTGTTGTTTGATGTAGTATTACATGTTGCAATAAGCACATGATTTCTATGAATGGACATGGACAGGTTGCCCAGGGAAGTTGTGGATGCCCCATCTCTGAAAGTGTTCAAAGCCAGGCTGGATGGGGCTTTGAGCAGCCTGGTCTAGTGGGAGGTGTCCCTGCCCATGGCAGGGGGGTTGGAACTAGGTGATCTTTAAGGTTCCTTCCAACCCAAACCCTTCTATGATTCTATGACTGTATGCTTTCTTGGGCTTTTTCCTCCCTTAGTGCCTCACTGTGGGGAAGTGATATTGAGCGGTTCTTTGATATGTAGATGTGATTTGGTAGCTTTTGAATTGTGCCTTGGTAGTGTTGTTACAAAAGGTGAATAGTGCAGGCATCAGTTTCAAAACAGAGTTAAAAAAATTAAAATCTCTTTTCTTAGAGCTGTGTCTTTTACTGAGTGCCAGGGTGTCTATCCCCATATGCTGAAATGGGAGAGGGAGTAAGCTTGTAAGCTAAGAGTTTCCTCTAGGTTCCCAGCTTACGTAGCGTGGTGAGTAGGAGACAGAATAGAAGCCAATCATCCTTCTTTGATTATAGGAGGCTATCTTTTTCTAATTTGAACAACCGTTGCCGAGTCAGTGCTGGTACACTCCAGAGAAATCGTAAGTATGCTTAGAGTTAAGCAAGCAATGGAAAGGCAAAAATGTGGTGTTCTTGTGGCAATGAAAATACATAGTCTGGCCATTTAAGTAACTTCTCACTGAAACCTTTTCTCCTCTGCGGTGTTCCAAGTAGCAAACTTTTCCCCATCATTCTGCATCTCCACAGGAAATTAAAAAGGCTAAAGTCCAGAGGATTTTTACATGGTGACACACTTTTACATATTTGGTTCATGGTTTGATCAGTGTCCTGCTTGTAGGTCTGAGGTTTTATAGCATTATATCTTAGTATTCTCTGAGTTAGACTCCACAGTGTTCTGTCATGGCTTTTTAGACTTCGCAGTTTTCTTTTTGTAATACAAAGTAGAGAATTTAAGCAGCTAATAAGTCATTTGCTATACAAATAAAATCACAAAGAGGGGATAATCCACTGGTGAGGAAAACGCTGGTAACCTAGAATGTCTTGAATAGTCATTTCGGGCTGTGTGCAGCATCTTCAAGAGAAGTTAAAGTTCATCTTCTATCTCTGCTTTATTTTATGGTCCTGAAGGAAGATGGCACAGCTCCTATTGCTTCTTCCAGTGTAGGAAGTTAGCCCAGTAAAATCACTCCATTCTTGGGGGCCTCTGATAGGGATTGTAAGTGAATAATCTGTTGCCTCAGTTTTATTATCATTTTGATGATGGATTGTTGAAACTATTTCAAAACAAAAGTTGCAATTGCTGATCCATCCCTGAAATTCACAGGCATTTGTGAATTTCTGTTTACCAAAGTAACTGTTTCTGTTTTGGTATGCACAGCAGTATCAACTGCCCTCTACTACACAGCATAACATATTGGCTTATTTAATGTAGAAGATACGGGGAATATAGAAGCAAAGCTTTTTTTTTTTAATAAGCTATAAAGACATCATCTGAAAATTCAAGAAACACTACACTTGGCATTGAAAGACAGAACAGGCAGTTCACCTTTGACAGAATAGGCATCTGAGCCAAGATTAGCAATGCTAAATTTAAGAACTGTCTTAATTTAGGCACATCTGAAGGGATTGTGGATAACAATGTTTAGAAAACTGCTAACTGCCTTGAAGTGTGGGCAGGAGCAAAGGAATATCTCAGGGCTAAAGAGGATTATGGCAAATTAAAATGTAGGAGTTAAGCGTGGACCAGGACACTATAGAAAAAGAATGGAATAACATGAAGTTTTGAACCCCTCCTGTCAAATTTGGGAAACGTCTTCCTGTTGTCACGTAATACCCTCAGACACATCATGCACTATAGTTTGAGATAACTCCAAAAGTGTCAAAGAATGACAGAGTAACTAAGGTTGGAAGGCACCTCTGGAAATCCAAACCCCCTTTCCAAGCCAGGTCACCTTGAGAGGGTTGTCCAAGGACCATGTCCAGTCATATTTTGAGTATCTCCAACATGGAGACTCTGCAGCCTCTCAGAGCAGCCTGCTCCAGTGTTCAGCCGTCCTTACTGTTATGGTGTTTTCTTGTGCTCAGACAGAGCTTCCTTCTGTGTTCATGCCCCTTGCTGCTTCTCCTCTCGGGGACACCTCCAAGAAGAATCTGACTTCATCTTCTTTACACCCTCCCATCAGACACTTTGTTTGATAAGATATTATCTGGTCACCTGTCCAAAGTCCTTGGCACCCCAGTGTAGCATATGGAGAGTAGCAATGCCTGTTGACTCATAAAACCACCCTGAAGACTTGAGCATTCCTGGAGTTCCTGCTGCACCATCTCAAGCTACAGAAGGGCTTCTGTAGCTACAGTTCATACTGCCTCTTTAAGTTTCTGATTCAAAACTTGGACTTTTTTGATTCTTAGAGCAATTTTGTTTAATAATAATAAAGAAAAATTCTCATTATTCTATTTATGGATCTTTACTAAGAAGAGGCATTTTCAAAAGTGAAAATTCAAGATTGTAAGTCTCTCCAAATTACCTTGAAAAGTTATCTGCATCTATATGTCACTGAACTGGTTGCTATACTTCATTTGGTTTGCAAATTTGAAGGAAAAAGGGTTTCTGTTCTTCAACTTGAGATGAACCCTGCTAATTTTGCATGTATTCTGAAAGTGCTTTGCATGACTGGGGAGAATGTCTGAGCATTTTTTCTTCTCTCAGCCATAAGTGAGGTTCACAGATGTTTCTTATGCAGTTGTCAACAATGTTGCTCAGCAGTTTGTAATCTGATCACAAGACACCAAGACACTACCATATCCTTTTCAGTCCCACGAATACATGTTCAACCTGCAGCTGGTTAATTATCTCTTCAGCAGTTCCTCTCTAATTCATTGGTAAACTCTGCTTGTTTTCTATTTCCATGAATTAAGCTTCTGAATCAACAAAATGACAAGAGGAACATCACAATCTTATTGATGTGATCATGATGATGAGAGCGAATGGGTTCTTCTGTGGCAGCGTGCTCTTCATGCTGATTTTTCATCTCAGAGGTGTCAGTTGCTAAAGATTCTAGTCATGAACAAGCAGTGTTATTTTTGGTGAGATTGCCGTGGTGATCAGGTAGGTTGTGGAGCACAGTGAAGAAATATCTTTTCTCAATTTATGATCTTAAGAGGAAAGGGGTATTTGGGAACCTCCGTTAATCTGAAGCTGTCAGGATTTTTCATGTCTTGCCAGTACCATTCTACCGTTGTTAAAACTGCAAGGAGCAGAGCACAGTAGCCCTAGTGTTACTCGGCCACTGTGAAATTGGCTAACTAATGCTTGCTTATGGAGTATCCTGAGCTTGCTGGTGCTGCATGTCTGAGTAACTAGGTAACCTCAGTAGCCTTCTGCAAGTGTCTTGTCTGTTATCACAGGACTTTCCAGCCATTGCTGGATTTATGAGGTTTCTAAGTTAGTCTTTTTTACCAGTTGACCTTCTCAGCCATTTCTACCGTCCCTCCTAAATGCACACAAATGGAAAGAAGTAACTCCTGGTATTCTGATTGCAATGCTGCATTATGAATCTGTTTAGACGTCCATTTATTCTTGCAATATTCTGCTGTATAATCCCTAAAGTAGGGATTAAAGATGTATGGAAGGTGATTTAATACAGCAGAGGTGCTTAATATATATAGAAGAATGAGTTAGACTTAAGTGAGGCTGTGCTAGAGTTGGTGCGAGGAATAATACTATGTATGTAATAAAGTCCATTGTTACTGCTCTGTATAGACAAGCTCAGCACCTGTGCTAGAGACTTAAGCCTTTTAACAGTGGTTTGGTTTCTTATAATGAATGATATCCAAGTTAATGAGATCTTAGTGTCTTTTCTCAGAAGTTTATAGTTTGGCCTGTAAAATGAGTATGCACAGTACTGAAATCAATGAGGTGATTGAATATTCTTATATATTGAGTTCTAAAGGTGAACATTATGCAGGAGCGGGATAATTTGTACTTATTTTGAAGATGATAGGTGACTATTGGGATCCCTCAATTTTATTTTTTTTTTCCCCAGGGTAAAGCAATGTAGAGAAAAATATGAACGCTGAAGGACCTTCTATAAAAACTAATAACTGGATGAAATGCAGGCTTGGTGCCCTTTTCCTTGTGTGCTCTGATGCAAACTGGTTTGCCTACCGAATTGTAGTGGCCCAAGAAAATAGGAACTAAGAGAGATACCACTGCAGTACAGTTTGAGATACATATGAAACTCAGGATTTTGCCAAAATTTGGGTTCATGGAAAACAGTATTGTCAGTAGTTAACTGTTGTATATGATCAAATATCTTTTGCTTTTCTCCAAGGCTTCCATTTCTAGTTGTAGTTTAACTAAGCTGCAAAACAGGTTCCATGATCTATATTTAAACAATATTCAACTGCTGAGGACGCTGATCCCAAAGAACAATCTTTAATTGGTTGTGTAATATTTCCCTCTTCACTGGAACACCAAGGTAGTTCCAAAATTGAATCTGATAATTTTAAAGTTTTATAATGGCAAGTAGAAGTTCTAAATTTTATTAGGAAAATGTGTTGTCACAATTAAGCATTTCTTTGTAACTTGTTAGTTTACTGTAGCGATACTCTTATGTGGTCCCTACTGACCATGTGGATACAGTGAGTGATGCTAAGCCTTAAGAGAAATAAGTATTGTGAATGAACACTGAATCACATTTCCTTGGCAGATATATAAATCCAATTATCAATATTAATCTGCAATGTTAATCCAGGAAGCAGAATTTGTGAATACTTTTCATGGTAGTGAAATGTCAACATAGCATCACCCAGAATCAGTTTTGAAGGCTCTGATGAAAGTATGCTGAGTCTCTACTTAGTAGAAAACAATATTAAATACTTAATATGTAGACCTGTAGAGATGTTTGGGTTTTTTCTTGTTGTGATGTGGGGGGGGGGGGAATCGTATAAAACATTTTAGAAAGCCCAAGTAACAAGAAGCTGTGATACAAATAGGTACAAAGGGCTGGGCTTTGAGGGGTTTTATCCCAGTTACCATTCCAGAAAATGCCGGTTTTACTAATGAAACTTATGCTCCCTTCAGGTAGTTCTGAAAATGTCCTACTGAGTAAGAAACTGGCAGTCTTCAACTTAAATTACATTCACATCTGTTTTAAGTCTGTATCAGTTTGCTGATCTAAGTTTTGTGGTAAAGAAATTATACCCATGCAATATCTAATGAATTGCAGTAGTTCAGAAGGGAGTGGTTCCCCCACCCCGTATGTATGATTTGACACACTTTCCTTGGGTAATCGCCTTTCATTTTCTAGGCCATTATCTTTCCTTTTTTTTTTTCCTATTGTGTTGAGCTTTTGTTTTGTTAGAGTTCTCCTTTATTTCAGCCTTTCCTTTTTTACCAGCAGCAACTCATCTGTTCTTGACTGCAGGTCTCTTCTGTCTATTAGATCTAGCAGTAGTCTATGTATCCATGATTTTGCATGAGCTGCTCTTTTGATTTAACTGCTGGTTTGTTTCATTTCACTATGTGAAACTTGTGAAGAAGCAGTATTATGCAGGAAAGAAATGCTTGGGTAATTGATATGGGCTTCTTGATATGGTCTTAAACTTACAGCAGAATAGAAGAAAGTTTAAGGAATTACAAAACAACAAAAAGCCCCAGAGCCTAATTCAGTGTGGGTTTTTTTTAGTTCTTTGGGGTTTTTTGAGACCACTGGCTGCTCTGTTTATGATCTGCAATCCTTAGGCTCATTTTAAGAACTATCTTTATTTTAAAGATCAAAGCATATACATTTAAAGCAGTCTTTTGTTTATCTTGTAGTGTCAGTTTTATTTGTCACTGAGAGTAAGGGAACTACCAGTTTCACACTACATACATCTTACTGAATCCGTCCTTTTCTCTTTGTCTCAGATATCTGCTCTAAATGGAACAAAGCCTTCATCAATATCGTGGTTGTCAGCCTGAAATTTGTAAATTTGATAATTAAATACTGTAACAGTACTTGTATCCTGTGATATATACAGATTTGGAGATAGTGAGGTCTATTAGTTTAGAATAGATGGTGATGTATATGGGAGTTTCCAAGCTTATTTAAAAAAAAAAGTGATATTTCTTTACCAAATGCTCAAAAAGAAGAAATTGAAACATCTAGTCTTAATAGGGTTGGGTGGATTTTTTTTGGGTTTTTTGGTGGTGTTTTTTTAGTAGACAGGTCTGGAACTACTATCTATAATTAAGGTTCCCAAAGCTTCCCCTTTAAGACCCAGCTTTGAAATTGCTTATAAGTTTTGCCAAATGTGTCTGGGCTGACATTTTATTTTTTTTCTTCTCTCCATCCTCCCTATTCTGGATGACTGCCTCAGCCTGATTATTTCATGGATTTGCATGTGGTTTTGTTCTGACTCTTATTTAATTCAAGCCAAAAGAGTTAATTGTTGAGAAAGAAGCTACTTCAGAAGAAAAAAATTAAAAGGTTTCTTTTAAACACCTTCAGTGCTGTTAAAATGTTTAATAAGGAATGGAAGGGTCAAGTTTTCACAAATAATGGTAAAAGCCTGGCCAGGGTTCATACACTTAAAGATACATATATGTATATACATACATATACATATATATATGTGTGTGTGTACATATATATATTCTATATCTATATATATATATCTATCTATAAAAAAATCCAGTTTGAATGTGCTTATCACTGCTTGGAATTTAGCAGTTACCTGTATCCAAAGATGAAAAGCCTGAGAAGAGTAGAAAACGGATCTAACTTGATATGGACACAGGGCTTAAGGTGTAGGTTAACTGTTGTGTATAGGATTTTTCTTAGATGATTTTCAGGAAATTTGGCTCTTCTGTAATAGCTTGTCTGTATTAGGGTAATTTTGGTTAGGGTTTTTTTAAGTGAATGGGTGGTGGTCCCAATACAGGTTTTCCAAATGTTTAAATAACTCACCATAAATGAAGAAAAGATGAACTTCCACTTTCTTGAATACTGTGGGGTTTTTAAGAAAACAAAATGTATCTGTTTTCTCAGGATGATTCATAATGCTTCAGTGTATTTATATCCTCCTACGAGTCTTAAATATTGAACTTAACATAAGAATATTTTACCCCAACTACTGGAATAATGTTATCCCTTACACTAGGGATGGAGAGGTGGCTACTGCATCTTCATGATAGTTACCTTGTAGACATGTATTCTTGTATAGATTTATGGGGATCCTGGTCAATTGTTATTCTTTCTTTTTGCTTGCTCCAGTTCCCTCATCACTGTACCTTAATGATCTATGTTTAGTATCTGTAGGCGTTGAATTAAACAGTACAGGGTAATGATATACCCAGGTTTAAGCATGTGACGTGACAAACACATTTGTAACTGTTAAAACTAAGTGCATTTACTGCTTTTTTTGAAGTACTTCTGTCTTTCTCAATCTTTGTTCAAGCTAATCAGTGTTGCATTGGGACACAAACATCCAATTTTTTTAGAGAACAGGTATGATTTTTTACTATTGCAATTGTCATGCTACTAAAAAAACCTCATGCTACTAATTTGTTAATACTACAGTGGAGACTTTGTCACCTCTGTTAGTTACAGAGTTAGAAGACAATTTTGAATGAATTTGTAGTGTTGAAATATTAAATGTTAATCTAGGCTGGGTTAAGAGGAGATGTGTGAGATTCCACGATTTCTAGGTAGCTTCATCTGTGAATTGACTTTGACATGAGGCTGGGATTGTCATCTAGTGAGAGAAAACAGTGGTAGGATTCTGTAAAAGCTTTGGTTTCTTCGCTCGGAGTCATTATATGAAAGAGCATTATTAATCTGACAACATGAGATCCAGATGGCAAAGCTATTCGCAGATGTCTGCATGAGACTTCTGTGATGGTGGCCTAAAGAGAGAGCAAAACTTTTTTTGGGGGAAAAAAAATCTGCTATCTTCATTGAGTAAAGGCCTCTGGACTAGAAAAAAAACTATAGCAGATTTATTGAAAATGTTTTTGGAAATAGTATGTAATTTCGAAGAAGAAAGCCTAATAAGTGTGTGTGGATTTCTTACTTTTTTAAAAAATAAATATATATATATTAAACAAATAAAATAAATTAGTGTAAAAACCTATAGTAGAAGAAGTGTGCTTTGAGCCTGGAGTGGTAGAGATGGTAGAAATAGGGATTTGTGATCAACTATGGCTACTTGGAGTTGTTGACGATTTTATATGGATTAGTAGCAGCTACAATTGAGTACCTAATTGTATCTTAAAATGTTTTACTATTATCTCGCAAAGGCACTTTTATTAGTTTTGGTTTTCAATTCTGTGACCTATGAACTCAACCAAAAAAGCCTAGTGTACTGTAGAGGCTTCTATAACACTTACCTAAGGAAAAACAAATTCCTGCTCAAATACCATAAAATAATATTATTGTGTTTTACTCTTTCAGACACATGCTGGGTTTACCATGGTAGAGGCTGGTTTAATGATAAGGCCTTGGTCAACTTCTGTTATCTTTTCTCTGAGTGGGCTGACCCCTGCAAGTACTGCTTTTACAAACTAACAAACTCAGTTTTCTGTGTCTGCAAGGTTCATAAATTTTTGTTAGATTTTCTTCTTTGAATCAGAATGAGAGCTTTTTAGGTGGGGATATTTCTTTTTTTCCTTTAAGGAATAGATAATATAGTCCTATGGGTTATTTTAGATGCTATGTGGAAGTTTTCATATAGTAGAACCCTGAAGTACTTTAGTTTGAAAATATATTAAGGAAAGGGGAGGGGAAATAACAAAGGTGAAGATGTGAAAATAAATTATACCAAATTTACGTAGACAATGTTTAAACCACCTCACCTGAGGAATCTGTTACATTAACTGAGAGTTAATATTAATACTAATTAATTCTAATAAATAAACTTTGAAATGGCCTTGAAATGACTGTAAGAGTAATGTGTAAATTTGAATCAAAACCCACGCAAACTGAAATCTGAGGGGAGTAATCAGTAGGGGATATATTCCTTCATATGTTTTCTCATATAAAAAGTTGGAATATTAAAAATTGTAAGGTCTTGGAACACTTTTTGCTTAGATGAAGTCAGCAAGGATATATTGGAAGTCCAGATGGAATCTGTTGCTGATATTATTTCACACCTTATTGCTTGCAGTGTACTGGCCTGACAGTCATTACAGCAATCCAAAGCCAGTTACTCGTTTCATATTTAATGAGATTCTAGGGAGATTTGATTGAAAAGATAATAAGATACCCAAAAAACGGCATGTGCTTGCGTATGGTGGGTTTTTTCCCTTCAGTGTTTGAATTCAGTATTGCTTTTTTTGTGAAGACTTCTTTTTTAAAATGTGTACTGTATACCTGTATGTATACTGAATACTGCTTTCCATGTACAGTATGTTAATGGTTTGAAAAATACAGTCAAACCTTTTGTAACAGCAAAAATAAATGTTAAACTGTGCAAAATTAATATCACTAAAACACTTCAACATAAAATACTGTGCTATTTTCAAGAAAAATAAAATAAGTAGTATTATTGTATGACTAATGTCTAAAAATAAATACCATATGTCTTGCGAAATATCATCTGTCTCTTGAAAAGAAACTTTGTCAATGCCTTTTGCTTACTGTACCTATTTAATTTGGTTGACTGTAGTCCCTCATTACAGTTATTGTTCTGGCTACTGATGAAGTTATTTTAGAACACAATTCTTAAAAGGTCTTTTAAGTAGACAAAAATATTACCTTTAAAAAATGTTACTTTTTTTTGGACTGAACAACATGACAATACTAAAGGCAGATTATTTTTCTTGGGCCTGGAGAAAGTACAGGCTTTATAAAATCTTGAGTGCAGAATTTCCAGTCATCCATTTCTGTTGTGGTTTATTCAGATGGATTGAGCTGCGAATTCTGTGGAAAACTTGCTAGCAATGGGGGAGCACCTGAGAAAGCACCCCACAATCTCAGTTGATCTTGTTTGATTATTTGGCTCCTCTGGCTCCTACTAGCTTCTCCTTCTGGAACATGCTTGTTGTGTACTGAACTCATTTAAACAGGAGAAAGCAAGTAAGCACAAGGCTTTTCAGAATGGTAGTTTTGGGGATTGACAAGCACCTTTCCTTTCTGCATTTTGATTTGCAGGCTTGGAGGGGTTCCCAGACGACTGCTGAGGTCTTACCTGAGTGCAAAAAAGAACCTAATCATCCAGAATAACACTAAAGAAATTAGACAAGATTCCATTTCAGTTCACTGCAGAGAAGAAAAATTTGATTTTCCTTTAGAGATTTTTCAAGGCTAATTGGGTGTCATTAGAGAAGCTTTTAAGAGGAGGAGATGGAATGAAACTTAGAAGTACTTTCGTAGACTTCAGTTTTCTTAGCATAGGTATATTGTAATAGGTTGGTGTGATTTGGGAGATAGTGCCAACAATTAAAAACTACTAAGCAACAAAAAACCAACAAACTTTCAGCAGTTGAATGAGCTTTTTGTTAAATGTAAATGTGTGAATACAAGAACATTTGGTACAGAAGCTTCCTTGAGACTGTTGAATAATTATCTGTTCATCCTTGCACTCTTAAATTTGTTGATTTCGTTTTGGGTGGGGTGTTTTCTTGTTGTTACTGATTTGGCTGTAAATGTGGTACAGGATTTTTATTTTTTTTTTTGCTTCAGATATGGCAATCAAAGCACTTCTGTCATCATGTTGTTCTAGCTTGTCTTGTTAGAAATGCTCTGCAACCCCTAATAAGGATTATAAACTGAGCCCTGAGCAACCTGATTGAAGGCCTTTGGTCCTGCTTTGAGCAAGAACAGCCCAGGCATCTCCTCTAGTCCCTTCCAGCCAGAATTATTCTGTGATTCTAATCTGGTGCACCTCCTTCTTCATAGCTCTGCTGCTCACTTCTGGAACCAGTTTTTTTTCACAGGCTGGATGTGGTTGTTGGTATGCCATCGAGACATTCTCAGAGACAAATGCTTCTTTACATTTTCTCTCCTGTTATTTTCCTTGTAACTATGTATACTATATAGTATGTATATATTTTTATAAATATATATGTGTGTATATAAAAATGTATACTGTATATATATGACAAGTGGTATGTTTCTGGCTGCTAACACTTGGTTGATGTATCTAGAGCTTCTTGCATCTTTGCTTCTACTGTCTGACAAGTTATGTGGTGTCAAGAGTTTATTATATGAAAGCTGATACTTGCAGCTTCAATTATGGTTGTTTAGAAACTGGTTAGTACATTAGTGAATTAAATTACATGTTATAAAGGTGAGCGTTTTTAATTAAGGTAGTATGTTTGAGCGCAGCTGGTTTACACACTGATGCCAAATAACCTATGAGTGTTGAAAGGCACGCTGACCTAAGTTACTTGTTGAAAGAGAAGCTCAGTGTAGGTGTAGCTTTTCTGGAAGCCAAGCCTTTAGCAAATGTTGATTCCTTCCTTCCAGCTGTAAAAACTCTTATCTGAGTTTTCTACTCTTTTCAGATCAGGCAAGCGGTTGAAGTTCAGTATTGTGGTTATACACATGAGCATAGATGCTTGTTTTAATCCTAGTGAAGATGTCCTTGGCAGACTGACGTTTCTCTGGTGTGGTCTCTTTCCTTTTCTTGTATCTACACGTGCACAGCACTAGAAAGAATTTCCTGATTTGCTGTGGGGAAAAGGTGTGTGGCCATCTTACTGAAATGATGGATTGTTATCTGTTGTGCCCTAATGGCATGAGGCTAGATTGGACAGTGTCTCTAAAGGTGCTGTAAAACTCTGCTACTGTTGTACTCCCACCAACCAAAACCTCTGTTTATATTTCACTTTTAAAGTAACTTACCTGAGGGAATATTCAAATTGTATGGCTCCTCTGAGCTAGGTATCTGAAGTTGGTTTTCCTTACTGCAGCAAATCTTTTTTGATGAGGAGGTTAGAGCCCTAGTAGGATGTTGGGACTGAGACACTGGGTGTCTAGAGAAGAAGGTAATGGAGAGGACTAGAGCCTTGTGCTCTTATTTCGTGTTGTCTCGAGTTGCTATGTGAAAGTTAATTGGTTGGTGTTAACTGAAGCCTTGTCAAGGCTTTGGCTTCATTTGTGTGTGGAACTGAATAGACCTTAGAGCCTCTAGTGACACAGCTGTGCTTTTTTCTTCAGTTCTCGGTGGTCTCTTGCTGAGGTATGTGCAGAGTTGGTGTAACACTCTTTATGAGAAGATCTTTTTGAGGATGAAAAATAGTTACCACCTCAAGAAACTGACTTGGATTAGATCTACAAGAAAAACTGAAGTAAAAATGGTGTTTTGAGATCAACATGGTTGTAAACGTTGGGGAGGGTGGATGCTGGGGTCCTTAGTCTTGTCAGTAGGTAGCTTACTAGTGAGGATAGTGAATGCTATAATTCTATGCCTGTGAATGAACTGGAACACAACATCAGTGGCTGATGCTTTATATGCTGGTGGCTATGGTTTGTAGGCTTTTCCCAAGTAGTTTACATAATCTTACTATGAAGAGTATTTTCAGTACTGGACAGATTTGACTTCCAATGTGAATAAATTGGATTATTAGCAGTAGATTTTCTGTAAAATATTCTTGATACCTTTAAATATTGTATGAATGTTATTGGGGAAAATCTTGGCTTTTAGTTCAGTGTAAATCTACCATCACAAAACTTATTTTTAACTAATTAGGTTAGAAATGAAAATAAATCAAACTTTACATATTAGAAGTATGTTTTCCTTGCCAAATTCAAGCTGGCACATTCTGTGTCCAAACAGTTTACATAAACTAAACTGGATAAATTTAAATCAGGCAAAGAAATGCTAAAAGGACATGAATTAAACTAGATCCGGGGTTTTGTATGAATTACATTTGCCTAGCGGGCACATAAGTGTGCCCCTGTTACAACTAAAATGTGTTGTATTATGCCTAAACTTATAGTCTCTTAAATTCTTGAACTTTGAAAGTTTACTGGTTTGCCACTTTAATTGGATGCTTGAAATGGGGTTAAATACTAATTTTCCTTTTTATTTTTACTAAACATTCATTTTTGCATGTTTGCTGAGGAAGTAGATGCAAGCTTACAACCAGCTTGGAGGAGAGCTTGCCTGTTTAGAGTGTGTCTGGGGAGGGGATTCCCCTTTTCTCCTACAAAAGAGGAGGATGCAAACTATTTTTGGTGGCACGGTGCATTTAAAAATGGGTGAAGATAAGAAATCTTATACTGTTGGAAGGAAATATTGCAAAATCTCATTGCTTCAGGTTTTTGAGTGCAAATATATTTATCTTTCTAATAATGACATTTGGCATTCCCTTTTTTAATAATAAAATTATATACCGAACACAAATTAACCTTATTTAGAAAAAGCTGACTTTCAGCAGACTTAAAATAGTTGCTTGTGTTTGCAGTATGAAAATCTGTGAATCTTGGATGAAATATTTTGATAAGCTTTTTTGTGTGATGCGTGTATATGTTAACGTGTGCTTCAGAATGCCTGCAGTTAACAACATTATATGTTCTATTTCTAGTGTTACTTAGCTGCTACTGCTGCTTACAAGATGAATTAGAAGTAAGATCATTGCATTTCAACACCACTGGAGCTAAGGGTACAAAATTATTTAAGTTCTCAGTTCGCCAGGTTCTCAGCTTGCCAAGAAACAAGTCTCTAATAGTTGGAAAATGTGCTAATGGATTCCTCCCCTCCCCCCCGCCTTACTCCCAATTAATTGAACTTGAAGAGCTATAATATATTTCTGAAGTTAATTGAAAGCTTATTATTGGAGCAGATTCAAGTACTATAAGGAGAAGTTCTTCTAAGGGAAGAAAAAAACAGGAGAAGGCTTGCTTTTACATAAGTAAAAGAAAAGGGCTGATACCTCCTCCTCACACCCCCAAACAAGATGAGAATGGTATTAGATTTTGCATCTCTGTTTTTAATTGCAAATTAATAAAAATGGCAGTATAATCTGCTTTCACGTTTCAGGGCAGTAATGACAGCCTTCATATTTTGACAAATTGCTTCTTTTAGTGCTGGAGACAGTTGACGTTTTCCTTACAGTTGTCTTCATTAAAGTGAATATTGTTCTCCAGTACACTGGGCAAATCTCTTACCTGCTACTCAGATTCTAGCAGATTGTGGTGTGATCTGTGTATCTGTTATACCTTCATACAGGTGCAATTCCTTCATTAATTATTAAAATGCATCATTTCTTCAGTCAGAAATGTGGCTTTATTTTAACAAGCGTTTTCTATGTACAGCTTTCAGAAAATGGTTGTCTGTATAAGTCTTCCAGTCTGCAGGTGTGGGGGGGGATCTGGTTTTTTCTTGGTTTTGTTGGTGCTTTTGTGGACTGAAACCTTTGTTACTGTAATGGCTTAGCCTTTTATAGCAGATCTTCCAACCATGGAGGAAGATACTCATTAGACCCTCTCTTCATTCTTGTGGAGTTCAACTTGTGAACTTATACTAAAAATATGAAATAAATTATCTCTTTCTTGCTTGGGCAACTTGGGATCTGTTTAAAAGTGCTAAAAAGAGTAAGCTTTGATTTGGAGGAAGCTTTTGGCTTATATATGATTCATTTCTAGAAGGTAGAGTAGAAGTAGTAATTCAATTTATTCACATTCATTTTCAACAAAGAAAAGAAATGTGATCATTTAGCTTAAGTTCTAAGAAAATAAATTTACTGGAAGGAGGAATTTGTCCCCTGTCATTAGAAGTAGGTGCATGTACATTTTCTGTGTGTGAATAAATGTGTAGACATAAAAAAAAAAAAAGCACTTTAACTTTGTATGTCTGTATGGTTACTTGTGGGTATATTTGCGAGGGGTTTTGGCTGTTGGTTTGCATGAGAACCAGTTACAAAATTTGCTAGTCATATTTCTAGGAACAAATTGGCCAAACCCTCATTTTGTCAAGCTGAGCGAAGCGTAATCATGTTTTCAATCAAAAAAAATAAATGCCCTAACATAAGTATAATGTACTGTGCTAGGGAGGTGGGGAGCTTGGGGGATTTTAAACGAGGGGACAAAAGGAATGAAAGAAAAGCATATTTAGATTGGAACATTGGACTAAAAGACCCATGATGGCAAGAGATGTCGCGTTATAACTTTTTCTTGTTGAATTTCTTGAAAAAGGCAAAGCTATTGCATACTCTCCCCAATGACAGCAGTGACAGTCTTCAAAAGTTAATCTATAATCCAGTTGATAATTTGTACTCCCCTCCCTTGAAGTAGCATGTTGGGCTGTTTTATCCTCCTTCTTGTGAAGTTAAGTGTTAGTTTTCTTCCGAATGAAGTCATTTTAAAGGTATTGTTGTAAATTCTGCAAACAGGGTAAGGGAGAAGAATAGAACTAATCAGGTAACACTTGACTAAAATGTTGAAATTTTACTAAATATGAAACTGTTGTTACTCTTCATATTTTTTCTGTATTCTGGCTTTCTGCAAAAAAAAAAAGTACATATCCATAAGGTGACAATAGCAAATTTTATGTCCATTTTACATTGGAGGCAGCTAATAAAATTTATTCTTTTAAAACAATAAGAAAGCATGCAGGGAGTATAGCCTATTTTTTACCATTATTTGGTGTTACAATGGAGAAGAGAAGGTGGCTTCTAAAGTTGGGTACTTAATGCAAATTCATTCTCTTGCATAAGCTACAGAGCAATAGAACATAACACTGTCATTAAAACTGACTCATAGCATTCAAAAGAAGGTGTGTTTCAAGCTTTAAAAGTGCTCAGAGGATTACTGCAGTCTAGTAAATATCTTACAGTGGGGGAAAAAAAACACTTTAGCTGTGATTTGTTGCAAAATACTGTTGTGCAAATTGTCTTGAAAGTATTTTGCTGTTTAAAAAAATCTGAGCATGCAAGCAGAGAAATTGAGTTATTCTAAACTACGAAGTCTTTTGATTGGTTGAAAATTGGATGCAAATAGACTATGAAATGCATTTAACATCCATGTTTGAAATTCCAGCTCAGGATGGAGACTCTTACATTACTTCGTTGTCTTTTAGTTCTGTTCATTGGGGGCGGGAGGGATGTCTCCCATACATTACTAAAATGTCTCTCTAGCGGTAGGTATTCAGCTCTGTAAATCGGTGTTTTGGTGGGTTGGGTTTGGTTTTGTTGGAGTTTTTAGAAATATGAGTAGATAGGCATAGGAAATGCGTATCTAGCACCACAAGAGGCATAAGTGTTAAACTTACATTTGAATTGGTTTAGTATGCAGTCTCAGCAGCAAAGTGATCTAATCCAAAAAAGATTACAAGAATTATTTCTGACTTTTTGTTTGAGTAAATAGCGTATCCCCCATTCTACCTGGGTTACAAAGAAAAGTGGAAATTACTCTTCCAATGTTAGAAAAGCATGAAGAGAATGTTAGTGAAAAGAAGTAATACGGTGCGGTTAAAACTGTCATTTTACATGTTGTCTCCCTACCTGTTGGGCAGTGGCTTCTTTGGCTGCGTGTGCTGGGTGGGGCACGGGGTGAGTGTGCGGCTGCTTTGTGATTACTGCCTGTGGTAGATGATGAAATGTCTCAATTATGCGCCTATTCACTTTGAGTTTCTTGATGACCAATATTTAGGCCTGTCATTATATGTATACGGCTTTCTACAACTTGCTTACTGCAAATAAGAGTCATCTGTTTCATCTTTTTGATTTGAAGAGTCTTTCACCTCCAAAGCTCCCCAGCAGTCTCTGTTACTAGGTATAACTGAACTTTAGGAAGTTCTTTTTAATCCTCTGAGACATGGTATGCCCTGCACTGTTGCCAGCCTGTATTTCCTTAGGATTTTTACTTTTCTTTTACAGGAAATAAATAATGATTTGCTGTGAGTAAACTTTTGTATTCAGATCTCCCAAATTACTTTTATTTCCCTTAATGTTACAAGAGTATTTGTACAAGAAGTAACTAGATATATTAGAAACAGGAAAGTCAGTTATGCAAATATTGACTTTTGGGTGCTGTGAGCCTGTATTTTTTTTTTATAAGCTAATATAAATCTCAAATCTCATGATGAGCGCGTTGCTCATGCCTGAAGCATCATCTTAGATTTTTGTTTTCCTCTTTTCTTTCATTCCAGAACTTCCCTGTATGCCAGCCTTTCACTGTCGTCTTCTGTGATTCCCTGGAGTAGCTTCCCTTCCCTTCCCTTCCTCCCTCACCCACCCTTCCTGCCCTTTGCCAGGGGCATTGCCTTTCCTCTTTTTTCTCTCTCCACTCTATAATTAAACTTAAAAGGCTCAAGGGACAGAGAAAGTCATGAAGGATGAAAATCAGGATTATGAGCTTTTTTTATTACCTTTCCTTTGGTAGGCCTGCCAACATTGTTTATTGTTTAGATGCATCTCCCTTTTCTCAAGACCTGTTTTTCAGGTCCTCTTTTGGGTCACTTACATATCCAGACATGCTTTTATTGCCATGGGAATCTCCCATGCAAGAAGCCGTCAGCACACCAGAGAGAAGCATTGTGGGTGACTTTGAAACAGTCTGCCTGGGAGAAAGGCCATGCACCTGCCATTTCCTATTTATGTTTAAATATTTTTCCATTGATACATAACCACCTATCTGGATGATTCTTCACTTTAGATTATAGTGACCAAGTTGTAAATACTGGTCTTAATTTTTTTTCCTGAGGTGGCTCATGCCTTTCAGGGGAAAACTCTTTTATTTAGTTTAGAGATGTTTTTGCCAGAATAATAATGGTGACTACGGCTGTGGCATTCTTTCATTGGGCTTTTATTTTAAATACTAAACTTTTTGACAAAAATACTAGTTAGGCACGGTTGGTTTGGTATGTATGTTTTGGCAGTATATAGATGGTGATGGATGCAAGTATAGAACAAGTACAGGCTGCAAGTGTATTAACAAAGTTTGGCTGAACATTCATACTTTAGTTATGAGAATAGTTTTGATGTTATGTGAGATTTAAAGTATCTTCTTTTAACTATTAAATGGAAACCACTAGGCTGAAATTGCAAGAGAAACTGTTACTTGATTTTATTTTTTAAAGTCATTGTGGGTGCTGGCATTGAAACAGGGTTGTTCATTATTAAAAAAAATTATTACCACATCCTGTTTCCAGAGATGAATCAAATTGCCTCCTAATGTTTTTGAAGTTTTTTCATGAGTCATCTGAGACTTTCATTTACCTCAAGACTTGTATTTCACCACAGCAATTCTGTTCACGCAAAGAACTGGTATCATAGCATGGTTTCAAACATTACAACGTTACATCTTTTTAACTTAGTTTATAACAACACCCAGAGACCTTCAACATAGCAAAAAAAGTTTCCTTATCAAAGAGTTTAACATCTAGTTAAAGACAAGAACCTAGAATGCATCCAGTAGTTGAAATAAAGAGGAGAGGAGCAGTGAACATAGTAAGTGATTAAAAGTCTTTGCAATTAAGTTTCATAATGGAGTCTTTTAAATTTGAGAAATAAAATAACAATTAGAGCCTCATCTGTTCTAATATAGAATTAGAGATAGAAGTTTAGAAATGGAAAATTATTTTTCCACTATAGCTTAAACTCATAGTGTAAGGGGAAATGATACACAGAGGGAAGTATTATATGAATTTCAGTAGTTTTCTCAAACTGTCTCTTTTAAGTCTCTCCAGTGCTTCAAGCTTTGTTGCAGGGTTCCCATTCAGCCTTGCTGTGATACACCTCCATCCTTGAGTAGTATGCACAGGATGGCAGACTGTTAGCCTTTATAATTATGTTACTAGATTCTCAGTTTCCTTTCATCTTTATTGAATGTAGTTCTTCTACTGGTTTCCTTGTAGCAGAACTGCCCCCTTCATTATAACATACTAATACGAGTATGTGTCTTCCAACCTGGAGTTCTCTTGCAACTTTGCAATTTGAAGCACCAGGGTGGCTCACTTGTTTCTTTCTTGGGAGGGGAAGTTGTTTTAAATAGACTTCATAATTTTTAAGCTGCCAAGCTCTGAACTAACCTGATTGTAGTGGTTTTATTTCATGCTGTATGGGATGAAAGTGCATCTTTTGATCATTGAAGGGATTTTTGAGTACAAATATTCAAAAGCAGATAAAAATCACAACAGCCTGTCTCCACTCAGTTTCACTATAATTTCAATAGAACTTAAATTTTGTGTTTAGGTAAAACAAATAGTACATGAATGAATATAAATAAATGTTGCTCCCAGCGTATTTTTTCTGGTATAGAGATGAACTCTTCATTAGTATCCATTCACTGATGCAGTTAGTGGTGGAGATGAACATATGATCTTGTGCAAAAGATAATATTCTGGTCTTACTTGCTTTTGCCTGACTCTGTTTTCAAGTTGATTTTTGCTGCTTTTAGATGAGATCACTAAATTAAATTTGTGGGTTTGTTTCTGTATTATTATTTTTTTTTTCCATAGAATAGTTTGGGTTGGAAAGGACCTTTAAAAGTCACATAGTCCAACCCCCCTGCAATAAGCAGGGACATCTTCAACTAGATCAGGTTGCTCAGAGCCATGTCCAACCTGACTCTGAATGTCTCCAGGGATGGGGCAGCTACCACCTCTCTGGGCAACCTGTGACACTGTTTCACCACCCTCAGTGTAAAAAATTTCTTCCTTCTAGCTAATCTAAATCTACCCTCTTCTAGTTTTTTCTCCACTGGAAAGCTGTTTACATGTTTTGCAAATTGAGTTGGTCACCTTAATATATCTTACAAATATGTTTGCAGTAATTTACATAGCAGACTGAAGTTTTCCTACCTGAAGGTGTTCCAGGTGGTTCAGCATGAGGGCATCTGTCATAACAGCACAAGTTGATTGCTCTGTTGCTTTACTGTCCCTGCAGTAGATTTGCACTGAACACAAAGTTTATTTCAGGGTTTTCAGTTTAAGGTTCTTGCTAGAATTGCCCTTGGTACCTGACACATTGCTGCTGCTGCTGTTCTGTGGTGCTGCCTTCCAGAAGACTCAAAGTTTTCATCCTCTGTTTCAAGGAAGCTTATGTTAATTGAGAGGAATTGTTGGGATTTTTTTTTCCTTTATCCAGAATGTGAATCTTTTTTTACTGACCTTCAGCTTATTATAATGGTCATAAGGTCTTAATGCAATCTGAGCCACTTTGGAGATAAGTCTTCTTGACTTGGGTTTCACTTAATTGATTTATTCACCTTTGTAAGTTTAACAGGTTTTTCAACTGGAAAGTGTGGCAAAACTCACCTTTTATTTAAACATGATTAGTGTTCAGTTACTCTGATAATAGACGTCATTTAAAAAACCCTGACTATTAAGTAATAAAATAAGCACATTCAAATATTTTCAGTATTAATTGTACTCGCTGTTACCTCTGAAATCTATAAAATTGGAGCAAATGTCTTGTAGAAGACTTTCACGCATGGAAATCATAGTATTATCTTCAAATTCAGATAAAACTTAGTATGGAGAGATGTTTCTATAGGTTTCGATTTCTTTTGGGTTTTTTGAAGCAAGCTGCTTTGAGGTCGGTGGAGTTAGAGTCTTTTTCTAATAAAGGAAAAAAATAAATGCAAACCCAAACAAAACAAAACCCCCAACACTCTACCCAAAAACCTCCATTGTACACTGTTTGCCCACCGTGTGGTTTAATCACTTGTGATGGATTTTGTGAAAGAAGAACCAATAGTGAAAAGCCTTTGAGTTGTTTCTTTAAATATGCTTCCTGCACATGTGCTTGCATACTAATGTGAATTTATTCTTGAAATGACCTGTCTTTGGGTATTAGGACAGTTAGTAATTGAGCGGCTTCTTTTAGTCCTTTGCTGAAAACTTTTGATGGCGTTCTTTCCAAGGTTAACTTTGTAAAAGATGAATCAGTATTATTTAAATAAAATGCCTCTGACTATTTGCCTGAAAAATGCATCAAGAGGAAATTATGAATAATTTAATAGTGTAATTACAATACATGTAAATGAACAGAATTATATTCTATTTTCTTATTAATTTAGTATTAAATTTGCGGGGGCTCTCCCATTATATTTTTTAGGTTTGTTCCATATCTTTGGTATGTCCTTTCAAAGGAAAAACTGATTTCTTACGGTTTCTTTTACTTCAGCTGGTGAACTAGTAATCTGTATTTAATGATATATTTGAAGATTACAAGGGAGAGTAGTCATTGTGGTTATTTTGATCTGCATTAGAATGCCCACAGAACATAGTTTCAGCATTCATTTACTATTTATAAATACTTTATATTCACTTTTACTTTTCTATTCTCTTACGAGAAAGCTCCATCCCAGCCAAAGCCAGTGCAGAGAGGAACATCTGACTAGTGAATGTGAATGGGAGTTATTTTTAGAACAAGGAACAATGAAGACAAAACTGGGTTGGTAGGAGGGAGAAAGTTTGTCAGATTAGAAGAATTTCGATCCTTTTTTTGTTAGGAGACAGTCTTTTTAAATCGCCGGTATGCTTTGTGTGTGCCCGTATGAAAGATTTGGTGGCTGATCCAGTTAGAAAAGAAGTCCTCTGATGCATTCCTAACTGGCCAGGTCTTCTGCATCTGTTGTTTTGTCTGCTGACAGCATGGCGGCAAAGGATTGCTGGTGCACAGTTAGTGGTTGCTGCCAGTGTGGAGAGGAGCTGGGCAGCGTGCTTTTTGACAGTAGGCTGCCAGAGAACAGAGGGAACAGAGAGCATGATGGAAGAACTCAAGAGGCCCTTTCTTTCCACAAATACCCTGCTGAGCTCAAACTAGAGCAGTCCTTCAGTTGACTGGCTACTCAGTGCTTCTAACGTATTCCCTGAAAGAAAATATATTGTACTTATGTTCTTTTTCTTCTTTTTTTTTTCTTTTTTGGGTGGTAAAGGAGGAAGACTTTTATGCTCAACATGTTTTTCTTTTTTTTTTTTTTTTTTCTAAGCACGAATCTTCAAATGCAAATTTGGGAATTGAGTCACAAAGAATCCTAATGTGTAACTCTTTGAAAATAGTAGCTTTTTTTTGGTAATTATTAAAAATGAAAAAGCTATGCCTGTAATATTATTTTATAGCCTGGGGATTTGAAGTCCATGGCAAATCATCAAAGATAATATGGGACTAAATAGTAAGCAGCATGACAAAGGAATATAGCATATTACTGGAGACTGGTGTTCAGAGAAGAGAGAAGGAAAGATTATAATGAAAGACCCAGCTTCTAAGGAGCCACTACAAATATTGTGTCAGATAAAGAAATATTAGCTTCTTCCACAGGAAGATACTGTGTTATGAAATAAGACTTTCTTTTATTTAAAAAAAAATAATTTTTTTTTCCTTGTTTCTCTTTGCCTAATGGTAAGCAGAAGTGTGCTTTTACTTCAACTATAAATGTTGGGCACTTTTATTTGATAGAAGTGAATGTGTAAGTGTCAGGCTCCTTGTGCCAGATGAAACTGGAAAGGCTTTGGGTTTAACAGATCACTGTTGAGTGTTATCCTCTGAACACTGGTTGTTTTTCTTCAGAGCTGCTGCAGGTATGGTGAAGACCGCCCAGCATGCGTAAGGACCAGCATAAACTGTGTAAGAAGCTGTCACACCCACAATAGACATATTTGTTAAGGTTCTTATCAGAGAGGAAGACTAAAATGGAAGCAAAATTGTCTTTCCTGTCCTTCTGTTATGACTCATGGGAGCTGCTTTTGTGTTAACACTTTGATAATCAGTCTACTTATTTGTCACTATGGTCTTAGAAGCATCCTGCTAAGCACCCACTCTTTTTGAGTTGGCCACAGCTGTTAGAGAAGCTCATAAATCCTGCATTTTAACTCTGAAAAGTGAATTTAGTTCATATATCCAGGATGAGCTGAATTTATTTTTGAATTTGTACTTGCATACAAAAGGAAGAGCACTCACAGAACAAGATAAAACAAACCAATTTGTTATTGGTGCCCTGGTCTTCAAGCTCAGTTTTCCTTTAGGAGTTTAACCAAATAAGTATCTTTAATAGTTGGAGCTGATTCAACCCTTTTCCTAGTTATACGCTTGGTGCAGGATGGGAACTTTGTTCAAGTTCTTCCTACCTGCACCCCTGGCCCTGCTGCCATGGAGGCCTGCTGCCTTTTAGGCCAGTTATGTGGCGATAACTTCCCTTGATACATAACTCGTTCAGATGAGTTTCCAAGTTTCATTATATCAACAGCTATTGGGGCTGGTGCGGGAGGAGGAGAACAACTCCTCCAAAACCCAACAACAGTGAAGTCAAGTTCCAATGATGATATTAGCAACATCAATAAATTTTACTGGAGCTGCATTTTAAAACCTGTGAGCTTGTGTGAGCAACCTCAGTGTTTTGCTTTTACAGAATTAGTTCAAGTTTAACAGTTTTCTGAATTTTGTATTTATTTTCACCAGCTGTTCTTTTCATTCCTAATTTATTTTTTTTTATGAGCAGAGGAGGATAGATTAAAGCTTAGAGTTTGAAAAATGGCTTGCTTAATTGCAAGTTCTTGTTGCTTTTTATCTCTTCTTCAGCTTTTTCTTTTTTCAACTTCCACATTATCAGTTTCTTCGTATTATGAAATCTTGATGACTCCTCCTCCAGAACCTTGTCCTGTTAGAAGTTCTACTGTCCCTCCATAAAATGGAAAAACAGCAAGTGGTAGCTTTTTTCCAAATGCAGGAGTGAGACTCGCAAAACTTCACTAGCAATATGATTGTATTTTTTTCTCTCCATTGTTAAAGTCAGAATATTACTACTAGCTTCTTCCTCACAGCTGTTCAAATACTGAATTCATTCTTCCTAATCTGTAATTCCTCATAATACTCCTGGTGCATTCTTCTGGAATATATCAATATTACAGATATATCAGTAAATCCCAAAAAACTTCTCCATCTATTTTCTGAACACTGTCACTTGTATATTCTGCTATAAAACTGAATCAGGTGCTTGTAACTCTAACTAGGGTTTTCCTGGAATAGAGCTGCACATATAAGGGGAGGAGAAGGAAAGATGCTGTAGTAGTGATACATCATGAGTAATAGAGGTGGTTAATACTTCCTTTCATGTGTGTACCTTGTAAGACAGAAGACGTGCCAGGGTTTGGATTAATGTGTAACCATCAAAGACAGATACTTATAGGGTATAAGTTCTTTACATCTGTTTACTGACCCGCTGTTTTGTTAGTGAACAGATGAAAATGTATCCAGCCTCTAGAAATTTTTAGTTGTGTCTTCTCCATAAGTAAAATAATAAATAAAAAAAAAATAAATTTACTTCTTGTTTTAGGAGAGCAAGAGGGGTATATTACCTACTGGCAAGAAGCTTGTTTAAAAGCTAATAGATGACTTTGAAGTCAATTAGAAGTGTGTAACTGACTTCAGCAGAGTGCAGATTGTACTCTTTCTGTCTTGATATATGAAATGAACCATATACTTGATATATGATATACTGATACACAAATCTAACTGTATATTTCTAGAATGGAGTTTTATTTCTCCACGTTTTGTGAAGACAAATGTCTACCTCAAGTTTTTTATAATTCTCACTAAATGTCCCTACTAAAATCTATGTGAAAAGTGTTTAACCACCTCCCTGGCCCAGCTATTGATGATTATGAAATAATGAATAGGATTTTTATTTAGGATTGAGGCCTTGGGGTGAGTAGTTAAGTTGGATTCTTTTGGGTGATGCTCTAGAATTCTTAATGGTCATGCAGGGAAAAGGAACTGGGAAGGAGCTAGGTACTTCCCCCATTGTTTTAATTTAAATGCAAATGATCAGGTACCATAGTGTTGTATTGGTCTGTATGTTAATTTCCAGAATGTTTATACTGTTTTGGTTCTTACATATAAGTTTTACATGCTATTGCAAGACAATTACATTTGTATTAAAATCTCACACTGTTTTAATTCTATATTAAGTGAAACTAATTTGTTCTTGTTCATTTCATGATGTTTCCTTTTGTTGAATTGGCTCTGCATTTTGTAGAACACCATGGTAACACTGAGACCATCTTGGAGATCTGTTGGTTTAATCCATAAGTTGTTGATGTTCTGTGAATCTGGCTGCCTCAGAAAGGGATATTAGGAGAATGAGTGCTCTTTCCCTACTGAGAACTTTTGAGAGGTAAAGAATGGCCTTATTTCCTCTTCTGCAAGGGTTATCATTCGAGCCAGCAGGCAACTTATTAAAGAAGACCTATATGGTGCTCAGTGCAAAAAACGAAATTGTGGTTGCTATTAATAAGGTTTTCCTTGCTATTTCCAGTGTTCAGCTTGAAAGAATATAGCTTGTTTTCACTGAGTTACAGAATAATGTAATTCTTGCTACAGATAAGTTTCTTGAAATTACTTTTTTGGCTAAAATTTCTAGATTATTTTTTTAATTTATTTTTATTATTACAGTTACTCACTCTGCCATTGACAAGACTCGGTCACTTATGGAGTTTGAGTTCACGTCACCAGATTACCTGCAAGAATCGGTGATTTTAAAAACATTCTTAATAAGGCCAGTGCCTTTTGAAAAGCAGAAAAACCCCAGAAAGTTCAGTGGGTGCTGCCACTGAGCAAGTATTTTTAGCAGTTTCTTTTCAATCTTTCAGGAGCTTTCGAAGGCGAAGATCTCAAGTACATACATCTTGTCTGGGGATTAGATGGGTCTAGCTAGTCTGAGTTCACTAATGTTGCAGGAGAGAACTAACTTGAATTAGCCCCCTGCTTGAGGAGGTATGGCAAAAGAGCTGGGGCAAAAAGTATTTGGGTATGAATCCATACTACTGCTGCATGCTGCTTCTTGTCTTTTAGCTCTCCTTTTCATTTCAAGATTAGGTTCTCATAAAGTGCTCTCAGCAGAGTCATGCACAAAGGTGACTCTGGAGCTAGCGCAGGAGAGGTGGGTCACTCAAGTGCAGTTTTCTTTTGGGAGTATGTGCATCTACATTACTTTTGCTGTCAGTCATGATGCGCTGTGGGGACAATTCAAGAAGCTGATTTATATGTTTCTTTGGGACAGTTGAAGTGTATCACTGATGGTGAATGAACATTGATAAGTAAGTTGACAGGCTTTTACCTCTAGGGAACTACATCTGAATGCTGCTGTAGGTGCCATAAGTCCAGGACCACCAGTGTAACAAGCAGATCAGCTTTCTAAGGCTCTTCCTTTTAATGAAGTGAAAAGGGAAACTGCTTGATTACACGGGAGAAGATGATATGTAGCACTGAATTTTGGAAGGAAGATCAGCTGCTTGAAAATCTAACTTTTATATCCCAATTAAAAAATAGGATACGTACTGAATACACTTGTAGAAGTCTTAAAAATAGAAAAATAGAAATAGTGGATCACAAGCTGCAGGCCTGTATAGCTTTAAGAAGATGGGAAATTTAGAAATTATGAATGAGGGAAAGAGGAATTTCTAAATTTCTTGTTGAGTTTTTGATACATTATCTCATAAGCTTCTTCACTGTTTTGTCATAGATCCAAAAACTATTGTGTACACTGTAAGGCAGAAGGATGATGTATGCTAATAATGTTAGCAGATAAGTAAAGAATGTTCTCACAAACTAATTTCTAGAAACATTTGTCAATGAATAATACTGGCAACTGAAGTAGCGGATTTGGTGGTGTTATTAAGTATTGCTAATGGAAAACAGAATATATGTTTTCTGACTGTTCCTCTCTTTCCTGCAAGTAGTTTTGCTGTTCTGAACTTGGCTGACTTGTTTTCTTGTGTCTTGTTTGTGTTATGGTGTTAAGGGTTCTTTCAGGGTCTCTGTAGCGGTATTCCTTTCACTCGGCTGCAGTGTGGGGACAGCCAGCTGCGTCTGAGTGCCTGGCACCAGCCTGTTTCAGTAGAAAGCCGAAGCAGCTCAGTGCGGGCTCTGTTCTCATGCTGATGGGTGCAGCTGCTTTTCCAGGAGCCCATTTCTTAGTTCAAAGCCTGGACAAACAGCACAAAGGCTTTTGTGAGAAGGAAATGCTAAATGAGATAGGAGGATAGTATACGGAAGGGAAAGGAAAGGGTATTTTATACAATTCACAAGTGAAGAAAAAATTAATTCATTAACACACTAAATTAAACCACTGAAATAGTGCATTAAGGAGTGGGTAACTTACTAAAAAAAGAAAAAAAAAAACAAAACCCAAACCAGAACCCAAACAAAAAAAGCCACTAACTACTCCTTTAATTTGGAAGTCACTGCTTTATTTTCAAAGTTTGTTTCCCAAATACTGTGGTTGATTAACTCTGAAATTGCTTCTAAAATAACAACCCCCACTCCCCCAAATTATCTCCCTGTGTCCTTCTGAGGCTTGTCATTGTGATTTCCTTCCACCCTTGAGTTGTCCTTTTTGTTAATGTGTGACTTGGTCAACAGAGGGCTTTTGGCCAGCACCCCTAGCTTATAATGAAATAGCAACACAACTTCCCGTTTGTGTGAACTGAACCCAGTATTGTTGGTCCCACTCACCCATTACACATAAGCTAACTAAATGAATTCACTTCTATCATACCATCCTGTTCCTCAAGAGTAGTCCTGTTCTTGGAGCACCAAACTGTGGAAATTACATATTTCTGATTCACGGTGAAGCTTTTTTCCCATTTTTGAATGTGGAATGTATGCCTTTAATATTAGGGGGAAAAGTGCAGTGTGAATCAGAAAAAACAAACTTTGGTGTGTTTAGTTTATCGGACTTCTAAGATTATAGGAGAGATATGGTGACCCTAAAACAGACAGACACGAAAAACTTTCTTTTCCCTGTGTATATTTGCTTGATTTGACAAATTACTTCAACGTTTGGGAAACATGGAAAAAAACCCTTTGAAAATGTTTGGGGGTTTTTTTTCTGTTTATTATATTTCCATTAAATAAGCTGATAATGGAAATAATTTTCTAAATTTGATTGCTAGTCAGTCTAGCAAATAATTTCCTTTATTTTTTTAAACAATCACAGAAAATAGTAGTAGAAGAATATTTTATATTGTTTAGTGTTTTTTCTACCTTATCCTTTTTGTTATTACAGTGGACAAATGATAAATTGACTAAACACAATTTGTTTTTATACCTAGCTGTCAACATACACCAAACTGAGAACATAAATAATTACAGGTGTATTTTTGCTCACTGAGGTAGTTCCTGTAAACATTTTTGTTTGCTTCTGTCCTGTAGAAAATAACTTTATGTAAGTTAGGATGTCTTTTACAATAATAACCAAGTATGGGATTACAAGGCCAGCTGTTCTGTCAGATATGTTTTCTCAATAGGTTCCATCCACTATGCATGCTGCTAAGCTGTCTTGATCATAAAATTTAGAAGTAAATTAATTGTCTGTTACAATTGTGAGACCATACTGCTCTCTCTTACTGAAATAAAAAAAATTACTAATTACTTTTTTTTTTTTTCTTTCCCCAGGAAGCTACTGACTACCTAGAAATTAAGAAAGGGTGTGAGAAGTCTGGTTGATCAAGGTGGAATTTTTTTCTCCAAGAGCCTTTTCACAATTGCCTTTTGCAAAATCTTCGGACGCTCCCTATTGTGCCATGTTTTGTGGCTCTCACTGTAAGAGGAATTTGTCTTGATGAAGATTCCTAACATTGGTAATGTGATGAATAAATTTGAGATCCTTGGGGTTGTAGGTGAAGGTAAGTAGTACCTTAATAAAAAATTAATTAAAATTTTATGGAGATTTGACTTAGTCCACTTGATGGTAGTAAGTTTTCATTTGCAAATATTGCTTGTATGTGGATCTTAAGAAACATCAGTTTATTCTCTACAGCTCCTTCTAGTTCTGCTCTCAGATGGAAGGAGAAGTTTGGAAGATGAAAGAAAAGGAAGAGAAATGTGTCTGTTTTGAGGGTTTCGGGGTCTTTTGTGTTTTGTGGGGTTTTTTAAGTTTACTATGTTAATTTCAGTGATACTGGGGAGATGCAAGTTATCAAACTTCTCTGCAAATATATTTAAACAAAAATAATTTCAGCACTTTAAAATCCATTTACTTCCAAGCAGTTTTTATAAAATTGTTTCAGCACACGGAAATTTAGTACAGTTCCTGTATGTGCAAGTTTTGTATAGTAATACTGGGAACAATATTATTTCTATAGCCAGGAGGTGACTGAGGATTGTTGTATTTTGCAGCTCTTTTTTTCTGCTTTGAGATGGTTTATCTCTTATCTTCTTTGTTTCAGGAGCCTATGGCGTTGTACTTAAATGCAGACACAAGGTAAGTAAATTGCTTTAAGTCAGAGATAAATGTTGGTATTTGGATGAAAAAGTTTCTCTTGATGAGAGCTGAGATGGTCCTATTTATGAGATGTGGCAGCTGGGGTGGGTTTTTCCTTGCAGTCAGTTATTCAGTTTTTTAATTGCAATACTGTCAGAGGAAATGGCTACATCTAGTACCAGACCTCCATTTTTTTTGTGTGTTTAATATTAGTCTGAAATGCATGAAGTATTACTAATGTTTCATTAATCACAACTAAGAGGGTTTTTTTTAAAAATAAAAAGTTGTTTTGGAATGTAGTTTGCGCTCAAGTAGTCTCAATTAGAATGTCCAATTAATTGCCAGATACTGCTGTTTAAGTAGCAGTCTGGGATGGTGAGGGAGGGAGTGGAATCCATGTGGAATTTCTAAAGCTGTTGGACAATCAAACTGCAGTAAGAAAGCACTGACTCTTACGCTTGTTGATTTTAATTTGGAAGAGGAAGAAGTAAAAAAGGAAAGAAAAACCCCTGTTTCAGACAAAAATGAAGTCTGGCAACCTGTCTACATTATTTTAACTTTTGTCTAAGTTAGATGTATCTGAACTTGCTGCTCATCAACAGGGAACTCTGACATGAACTACTCTGCTGTGTTTGGAGCTGTAATTAGTCATATAATAAAATAACTTCTACTTCTCTGAAGTAAAATATTTCAGAATCATAGAATGATTCATTTGTAGCAAACCAAGAATCTATAAAAGTTTTTGCATGTAGTTCATACCTTTTTCTAGAAAAAGTTAACATTGTGCAGAGGGCCTGTGTTCCTACAGTGGCTTTTAGCATGTACACAGAAGGACTTTTGCACAGGACATAGTGTAAGCCACTCCAAATAATAACTATATTATACTGATTTAAATTTAAAAAAGGAAAAAAATATTAGAACTTGGAAAGATCCTGTCTCAAGCTGTAGCCTTGTTGGGCTTGAGGGAGACAATAACACTCAATGGAATGGCTTTGATAAATTGGATATTTTTGGATACTTATGGAATAATAATTCAGGGTGAATAGTTTGAGAGCAGCTGGGGAGTGACAGTACAGTTTATACTAGGCAGCTCCCTTCTTTATGGAAGGTGACCTCACCAAGACTCAAAAAGTTTCTAGGATTTCCTGCATTGCTGAGTGAAGTTTAAGCTCTATATGTCTTTAGGCATATCCTCATCCTAAAGAGTTCAGTACTCTAAGAATATAGTATAATGGCAGGGTGATGTTATCTGAGTTCCTTTAAGAATACCTTACACTATATCAGATGACTAGAAAGAAAAGACTTTCCTGTAGCAGGGGGAGGTGCTTCTTCCTTCAGCCTGTGAAAGGACGCTGGGAGGATCTAAATCTTTAGGTAATTGCACCTTTTTTTTTTTTTTTTCTGCGCTTCAAGCTTAATCAAAACAACTGTATTGAAGTTCTAAAACAAAGTGGTATTTAGTAAAGCTTCTAGCAAGTCGGTTTACTAAGACTTAGGGTTTCCAGTATTTGGAGACCTGAAGAAAAGGCACAGTATGTTGCTATTTTAAGCTTACTGATTTATGATTCTCACTGACTTAAAAAAAGCTGCACCCAGCCTCTAAGAGCAGATGACTTCAGGGGCTATCTGTTTTACCAAAAAAGAGTAACTATCTAAAAGTTAAACTTTGACATGCATCACTTTTCCTGTCCTTCCCCTGGCTGTTTGTCATCTTAACTTTTTGCTTTTATGCCTTGGTAAAGTACGTTGAGACGCCTGTCCCCAGCTCATTTGCACAGATTCAGAGCAGAAACGTCCTGCTTGTTGCCTAGATAAACAAGGTTTGTTAAGAAAACATTTGATAATTGCCATGAGAGTTTAGTTCATGTGTAATTATAGGCATCATAATAAACAGAATTATTTACATGTTTTTACATTTTTGATGGACCTAATTATTTTTTTTACTTGGCTTATTCCTTTTTAAATGTGGAGGAAAAGTGGCTATAAAGGAAGAGAGTTGGAGGATCAGTATGAATTGGAGCTTTAAGATCTGAAAAGATGCTGCCTGTTTGTTCCAGATTTTCGTTTACCTTAAGACAGAAAAGATCCAAATTATAGACAGAAATTTTAAAGCTCTAATATTAATCATTGACTTGAATGAATGTAATAGAACTGAAGTTGTAGTGAAACACCCTTCTAATGGGAAGGGAAAGGGAAGAAGAAAAGGGGAGGTCATTCTAATTCCCATGACATGAAAGATGTTATAAACTAAAGAGGGGGGAGGGGTTAGGTGAGGCCTATAACCAGTCAATAATTAGCTAAAAATGGGAATTTCTGCCAAGCCATTTGCTAGATGATGGATTGTGTGTTAAGAGAATTTACTTGTATACAAAGATGGAAAAAAAACCACATTGCAGGATGGTATATACAGTTTTTCTCCTTGATCAAGAACTGTTTTTTAATACAACTTTCCTCTTTGTATAGGAAAACAAGATTTAATTCACTTTCATGAAGTCTTAACAGAATTACTTGGAAATACAAGGATATGTGAGGGTTTTTTACTGTTTGGCTGCTGATGAGCATGTATTTTTTTAGTATAGATGAAGAAAGTAAGAAGTTCTTCCACATGATCTGTCTGCAAGTAGCGCAGTTGAACTTTGAGTGCATTACGTAGTAAGCCTATTCAGCATTACATAAGTCCACAAACAGCATAAAAACTAGAGAATGTTGCAGTATTTTTAATGTATGTATGGTATATACCAGGCCATCCTTGGTCAAGTTCCCTCGGCATTATTTACTGCCTTTGTTTTTGTGCAAAGCTAGCAATTATGTCTAAGAATTTGAATGTAGAAGTATTTATATTCATCTTTATAAATAGTGGTAACCTGCCAGGATCAAATTCTCAGCTATTGTAAGTCAATGTATCTCCAGTGTATTGATGAGAGGGTAAATTTTGTGTGAAATGAGGAGCTGGCCCCTAATTGCAACAATCTTCCAACATATAATCCACTAGTGCTTCAATAAGTATGTAGCTTTGTACCTCAGTGCATTTCATTGGTATATGTATATGGATTTAAATTGGAGACAATGGCATAATGAGCAAATACCTTGTCATTATACACGTTTTTTCTTTGCTAAGGGAATATTATCAGAAAAACTAAAGTAGCTCCTCTAGGTAGTGTTTGTATTTTCACCAAACTTTTTGTAATACTGTGAGTTAAGGAGAGGTGTTTCTATCTGATTTTGACCAGAGATAGACACTAGGTGCATTATTGCTATTCAACATTTTAATGATTTATCTGAAGGTAAATATGAAAGTACTGCTGTTAAAAGTTATGGAAAACAGACTGCAGTGGTAAGCAATGGAAGATAATGCAGAGCATTTAGCATTACATGGCAAATTATTCCATTCAGGCAAAGCATATTTTAAGTATTTGTATTTCTTCATATACAATTGACTTTCAAAATTCAAACCTTCCAGCAAAATTTAAATTATATTAGGAGCATTTTGAGCACTCGGTTTTGTCATGTCAGAGTAAAGCTCTGAAAGCTGATTAATGCATAGACTTTTTTCAATCTGCTATCCTGATATACACAGGAATTGTCATTTTGAGTCAGATGAGTTCAGCTAGCTCAGTATCTTAAAAGTGACTTTGTTAGAGGTAAATAACAGATTAAGAACAGGGCATGTTGTGATATTCTGCACAGTATCCACAGTCTCTAATTGGTACAGTGCTACTGGAAAGTCATTAGCACCAGAATATTCTAGCACAGATTATGCCAGCAATGTATTTCTTTTATTACCTTATCCTGTGTCTAAAGCCATCTGTCCTTTAAGTCTTACACTTGCCTGCGTGTACTGTTTAAAATATTAACTGATATTTCTCTATACTATGTAAAGTATTATGTCTATATGCATTTATAGCATCAATTTACATATAACTAAGTTCACCTAAAACCAGGTAAAAAGTACAGTGCCAAACCCTACTGATTTATGTTTAAGAACCGTATTTTGTCATGGTTAGTTTCCTATGTCATTGCTGCCTCTATTTGGTTATGTTCCCAAATTCTTTGCTGATCTTTTTCTTTGATTTTTGTATGTAATTAAAAGTAGCATTCCTAATTTTCACTACCAATCAAATGTGGTTTGTCTCTGGGGCAAAATTTTTTTGGCTTTAATCATGGCCAAGGGCAAATCTACATGCAGCATACCATGTTCTTTCAGTAGTGGCAGCTTACCTATGGAGGACTATTGCACCTAATGCAATAAGGTTCCTAAGGCTAAAGCACCAACTTGCTGATGTGTTTTTTGTGCCAAAACTTGTGTGAAATACATATAGTGAACGAGACCTGTATTGAACTTCTGAAGTAAACAATGTGCCAGTAGTAAATGTTTGCAGTAGTCAGAGTAGAGATCTGTCTTGAGTAGTAGGTGAGGAAAACAGGTATTAGGCAAGCTGTAGTGCCGAAAATATATTAACTCTTTAATAACCATTTGGTTCAACTGCACCATTAGGCAATAAATAACTTTTGAATTCCTTACAGAATTCTGGTTTGAAATATTAGTTATATAGTAATTCTTTCATGGGCTTCCATGCTCTGTCTCCATGGCGTTCCCTTGAGTGCAGCAGTGAGAGGCAAGCTTGATTAGTGCTAATTCACTTCAGTTATCACTTTTCTATACGTGTGTATAAATGATATACAATGAATATTTGTAACTTCTTGCTATGCCGGGTAGATGCTAATGTGGTATTGAAAGTTTCTAAAGCTTTCATTTTTCATTGACACGTTATGACATTTGTCTGTACTGAACCTGAGGCTCTTCCATAGATCTCTCGGTTCCCTGTGGCAGGGGGCAACAGACAATCAGATTAGCATTATATATTAATATGTTTTAAATGTCATTGATGTCAGTGAAGTCCTGATTTATATTAAACCAAGTGGAAGGTTCATGTACGTACTGTTACTGCTCCAAAGTTCAGATAGTTGTGCAGAATGGTGGGTAGAAATTTAAGTTGCTGAGATACCACAGGTTGAGAAGACAGCTGACTGTTTGGTCTCCCCTCCCTTCCAACCCCCAAGGTGACCTATAATATAGTCTGTATTTCAAGATTGTTGCCTTGGATTTCTTTTCCTTAAAGTCTTATTCCCAAGTCTCATCTTTGTGAAATGTTTTTTTAAGAAGAGTTGTTTTGTAAGGTATCTCTTAATAAAGAATATTAAAGCACTAATTTTGAGGAAGATATGCAACTCTAAAATGACTTATCTGCTCCAGGGAAAAAAAATTAAATCTCAGTGTTTAGTGTTGCCCCAGTTTCCTAGAAGTCAGAGTCCTGTGATTAACTGAAGTGAACATTTGTTTTTCATCCTATATAGCCTTAAAAGTGTGAAAAGATAAATTAAGGTAGTCCCACATCTCCTTTTAATCGCTTTTGTTGCGTTACGTTGTCTTTTGTTTGCTACTTCTGCTATAGATTGCGAAGGTTTTCTTTTTTTTTAATATGAACTCTTGCTATCTTTTCTTCAGTCACATGCAATGATTTCTTTGAGAGGACCTGGTCAGGTTGTACAAAGCAGGCATGAAAATAAGTGCATTAAATTTAACGTTTTTCGTTATTCACATTGGTCAGTGTCTGTAGCCATATCAATGGAACAGTGCTGCTCTGATGTCTGCAGTTGTGTTGTTTCCCTTTGAGTCTTTTGTGACAATCCAGAATGCTCTGTGAAAGGTCCCTTGTGTTACACTTCATTCCCTTACCCTCCTTCTTTATACTTGTCATGTTATGAACCCTGCTCAGATATGGGCGGAGTTCAAAGTTGCCGTTCCCTCCTTTCTTCCCAAAGGTTAATTGAGAAATGGAAGTTGCAGGGGAAAGATGAGAAAGCGCTTTCAGAGGGGTGAAACTAACTTGGTGTGGAAGGAGATAATAAGGTTTTGGGGTTTTTTCAGGTTTGTTGAGTTAAAAGCAGTACAGTGTGAGGGTGTTACTTTCAGTGCCACAAGTTGGGATGGCTTAACTTGGCTTGACCATGATAACACTGGGTAATGGAATTTCATGCAACACAAAGCTGGGATGCAGACACCTGATTCTGCAGAAGATCTTCAAAACAAGTAGGGGGAAGGAGAAAAATGGGTGATCACTCTCATACTCCAGTAATGCAGGTAACTGCAGGAGGTATAGGAGCCTGAGTTAAAAATAGCAACAGTGGGAATATCCTTGGGAAGGATATGTGAAGTGTATTACTGATGGTTTTCCATTTAAATTAGGCTTCTTCCAGTTTGTCACGCTAATGGCTTTAGTGGCACTTTTTCTTTCGTTTCTCAAAGAAACTGCATTTCTTTCTGATAGTCTTTAACATATGTTGGATGAATTCCTGCTATGGGTACTGGTTTGGCTAAGAGAAAAGTTACTGCTTAGGCCACAAATAACACTTTTCCTTGGAATATTGCCGATAAATAAACATGCTCCTTTGTAGCTGCTGCATATTCCCATCTCCAAATGGATTATATATTATTACACTTGTATTAATACAGGAATCATATGCAGACCTGCAGCAGTGTGTTCTGTGGCTGCCCCTAATGGTGCTTGATTGCAAACACCTTGTAGTCCTGTATCTCATTCTAATGCACTTGTAGGTGAAATCTTATTTTTATAAGCGTAGATATTATGAGCACACAAAGTAAGACTATCCATACAAATTATTCTTTCTTGCAAAAGGTGGAAAATGCTATGCTGAAAATTAAAGTTTAAGAACCTCACTGCAGTATTTCTTAGAAGAAGCAGCAGAAGAAATTTGAATTAATGAGGATTTTAGACCTGCTTGTAGGGTCTTGGATCATTAGGAAAGTAGTGGTGCAGGCTAGGGAATTTATAGTTAATGCAAATTAATAGAAGAAGGAACAACATGTGGCTAATTATAGTACTACATCTGTAGTAGTATGAACTTGCTTGAATATTGGATTACAGTCTAGTCTTGTCATCAAATTGCAAATTACTGTGTAGCATAATTGATGCAAAGAAAATTGTATTTCTAAATTTTAGGCTAATGGTTTCCCTGTGAGGGATTCTTGCGGACATCTCAAACTGTTGTAGGACATGTGAGCAGCTCTAAGAGCGCTAGGTTAATCACTGATCTCTGGACACTCCATGTATTTAAATAAAGGTCAGTAAAATAGACCACAGTTCAGTTTTTGAGAAGGTCATTAATGTAGATTATTAAATATACCAGGGTGAAAATGGATCTGGATCATCTAGATGGCTTTCAAAATTACTTGTAGAAGCCAACTTGATCTAAAATGTTACTACACATTCAAGTGTCTTGAATATACCAATTGCATTAACTTATTTTCTTAATTGGTTTTGTGAACTTAAAGGCTTTTCTTTAAGCCAGGAGTCCTGGAAAAGGAGCACTTGACAGCGTAGGTGAAACATTGATGACAATAGTGAAAACTTACTCAGCATTTCACTTTATCTGAAAGCCCTAGGCTCTTCTTTGCACTTGTATTTATTTTTTTTATCAGTAAGGATTACAGTGGTTTTTTAAATAGTAAATTGTCCTTCTGAATGTCCTTGTTAAAGTACTTTCATTTTCCATTTTCCACTTAGTTCTGTGTAACTCCTAAATGGTGGGATGCCCTCCTAAAAATTCAGAAAACTTTCTATTCTTTTTGAATAAAAACTCCTGGAATATATAACTTCTCAAGTATAGCAGTATTTACTTCTCACTCAAAGCCTGGATAACAATTAATGGAGGGTGAAAAAGGAAAGTACTTTCCATTTATAATATTATAGCTGTTTGAAATGTGTACAAATGTGTAAAATTTCATACAAAGAATTTAATAGTTGCACTTAACGTATGTGCTGTTTGATCTCAGCTAAAAGCCTAAGAGACTAGACAAGCCTGGCATCAGAGTATGGTGATCAAGATAATTTTGGATACAGTGGGAGGCCAGACTGGGCTCTAGAACAGACACTGTTTTGTTAAGACTGCAGAGTGCTCAATGTTTCTTCAACTGATAGCAATTGTTACAGGTTTGCACAGAACTGGAAGCATTCTTTATGCTATCTATCCCTTATACATATATTACAATTCTGAAACTCTCCAGTCTACATACTTCTGTTTTGCTGTATTTAGCTGCACCTGGACAATAAAATTCAATGAGTCGTCTTCTTGCTTTTTATAAAGAATAGTGCAATTGCATGCTGGCTTCTCCTGTTCTAAAGGGTATCTATTTAAGCTTCTTCTATAGTTTAATAGGAAAACCAAAACACTCTCTGGATTTATAAAGTATTTGCATTTTTATCATATGATCCCTGAATTATTTTAGCTTAGATTGCTAAATTAGACCGATCTTCATGCAAGACTTTAAGTCCTAACACCTTACAACATAGTTGCTTAACTTTGCACATTATGAAAAAAATCAGCCACTTTATGGAATTCTATTTTCATTTTTCCAGATGTGTAGCAAAGTGAGCATTTGTTTCTGAACAGCACAGGTAACTCTGTTAGAAACAGATACCAACATTGCTCTCCGGTTTTATAGTTGCTTGTGCCTTTAAAAGTTTGATAAAGCATCTTCTATTTCTTCCTCCCTGTGAATACTAATTTCTGTAGAGCACTGCAGCATAGAAAGACTAGCATAACAAAATTCAATGTAAATCCTACAGAAGGTGAATATTTGCAGGATCTTGAATTAGAATGATTGTGCCCACCAACACCCATTCTTTCATGATTTCATTCACTCATACCCTCATACCCACACCCTTAGAAGTATAAAGGAGGGCCATGCGCCTACCTGGGCAGTATCTCCAATGTGCAGGATGGAGGACAAGGGTAGCTAGCTATCAGGTCCTTGCTACATCTCTGGAGTTCCTCTGGGTGGTGATGACAAACTAGTTCTCATATCTTTTATATGTATTTCGTGTTTAGAAGTTGTCCGTTGCTATGGGATGGTCCCTAACCTCAGTCTTGCTTACTTTAACTTCCATGAGTCTGTTATCTGTTTTTCCTTGTTTGGAATTAGTGTTTGAAATGTGTGTCTGTAGTCTGTTTTCCTGATGGGCTAACAGGAAAAAGGCTGGTGTGTGTTACAAGGTGCAGCCTTCTTGTCATTCCCTTGCTGTTAGGATGCAGGGTCTGCTTGCGAGTTAGCTGTGCTGCAACCTTCTGGGCTTGGCATAATGTTTTCCTCAATTTTACTATCAGAGCACCATCCTGGGAACAGTTTTCTCTGTTATCAGTAAAAGTTATCTTTGAAACCTTTTTACGCAGTTTCATTTTGTGCTTGTGCATGCTTGCGTGCATACTCTCTTAAGGCCTTCCCCAATATGCTATTCAGATTTCTGCAGCAGGAACAAGGTGGACAAATGCATATGTTCTCTGAAAAGTTTGTTGTTATTTTTTCAGTTCTTAGTATAGGATTGTGCTGTGTTATTGAACAACTAAGTATCAGTTGACCATAAAATGCTTTGAGAGAGAAAGCTTAGTTTGGGTGCTGCTATATCTCTTAATTTTTCAGTCCACAAACAGTCTTTATGATATTGAGAACTCCTTCCCAAATGTGTGTTATGAAGCATATTTTTTACATACTGTTCTCATAGCAGAAGATTACCACAGATGTCAGTGTCCTGAAAATTAATTGCGAAGTGGTTTTCTTAGCCTTAACCTTGGCTGAAGAAGGTTACCATCATTGTCCATTTCCCATGTGGCTGTAGAGAGACTTTTTTTTTTTTAATTGTGAGGTTTTCAGGTATAGCAGACATAGATTACATTTATAAGTGTAATCATGCACAGAGGTATGGAAAGACGAAATTCCACAGGACCAAAAAAAATCTTGGTTGGCTGGTTACACCTACCTCTTCTTTTGACAGTACACATCTTGACCAGGAGGCAAGCTATCTTCTTGAAATCAATTAACATTTCCAACAGAGATGGAGTAATGCCATGTTTATGCACAGAAATATGTTACAGGCATTGCCATCTGCAGAGTAAAACTGACTAGCTGCTTCTTCTACAGGATCAAATTTCCTGTGACTGTGTGAAAAATTCATCTGAGTGGTGCGTACCTCTTCCCCCCCCACTCCCCCCCCCCAGCCCCAGAGCATCAGCTAGTGAAGAATGGTGTTAAGAAATGTATACAAGATACTATCTGGTGGAACTGCAGCCTGGGTTCTGAACCTGCTCTTAATTTTGTAAGCCTTTCATGCTTCCACTGCTATAAATGTTGCTGTAGTGCTAAGGAATTGAAACTACTCGGCAAGGAAAAGAGAATCAGTAGGAACTTCACTAGTGACATTTAGGAAGGCTTTGGAGAGGCCAAATAACACTTATCCCATAGAGTCTAGCAGTTGTGGGGGGTTTTTTTGTTTGGTTTTTTTTTTTTTTGGGGGGGGGGGTTGTTGTTTTTTTTTTTGGTTGGTTTTTTTTGTTGTTGTTGTTTTTGGTTTGGTTGTGTGTGTGTTTTTTTTTTTTTTTTAAAAGAGGGAGGGGGTGGTATTTCTAGTTAGAAATTCTGGGGCATAGTGCCCCCTTCATCCAGGTTCCCCAGATCACATAAAATAGAGACTGCAAACCAGATCTCTCAGATGACATCAGAGTATCAGAGAAGCAAATCAAGGGAGATCAGCCTGTCCTACAGTATTTCTTACTTTCTGTTCACTATGGTTCTCAATGAAATTGATAGCTTTAAATTTGTATTACTGAAGATTAGCTTCTGTTGCTTTACCAGCATCCTTTCAGTTTCACATGTGTACATGTGCAGAGCCATGCACAAGTGTATACAAACACACACACACAGTGTGTTTAGTTAATGAGTTACAGCAAGTGATCTCGTCTGATAAGTTTCAGAAACTAATATTAGCCCATTCCTTCTGTTGCCTCTTAGCAGATTTTTATATGTACTAGCTGGTCCTTTTTATGAGTATGAGGAGAACTTAACACTTGTGCCTCAGTATAAAATACAATGATTCGGTTGTTTTATCAAAGCATTCAGCGGGAGTGTAGAAGTCTTTAACCAAAATCTGAATAAAAGACTTCGCAAACAAAGTCTTGTGATTTTATTTTCTCAGCTTTCACTCATCTCTTCATCTGAAGATCATGTTTCAGGAACTTTCTGAAAATTATTCTCATTACTAAAGCATCTTGTGCTTTTTCCCTAAACATGTTTGCGTGAAGGAAGGCAATCTTTTACCACTTCTAAGCTATTAAAAAAAAAAAAAAAAGGTGAAAATGAAGGGTCTATTTAATTTTGATAGCTCTATTTCTACAGTAAACAAGAAGTCCCAGAATTTTTCAATGGGAGAATTATTTTCTGAAAAGATCTGGCTAGGAATCAAATTATGAGGGCATAGCTTATTCTTGCAAAGAATATATCTGTGGAAAGACAAAAATGAAGGAATAATTAGGTCCAGGGATCTTTTGTCCATGGATTTGGGTTGGGATTTTTTTTTTCCTTCTTTATTTTTAGGGTAGGGTATGTTAACAATTGACATTTTGCAAGGCCACCTGTTTTTTGAACAGGTGGTGGTAGTTGACTGTTTACACTGTATCATCTGAGTGAAACCTGTGTGAAGATATTGATTTTTTTTTTTTTTTTTTCCCCTCTGAGGATTTTGCTTGGATTTAGAGTAATGATTCATTTGTTCTTTTATATTACTTGTCACACACAGAGCTTTGGCTATATAATCTTCATGTAATGTCTTTTTTAAAAAAAAAAATAAATTTTTACATCCAGAATTGTGTTGTAATGAAACCAAGTCAGATTTAGTACATTTGAACACAAACGCTAGTCAATAAAGTGTTGTTAGAGCTATTGTTTATGCTCTGTACCAGCAGAAGGCTTGCTACTATATCAGTTCACAAAGGACAGAAGGCAACCTTCTCTGAAGAAGCTTTGTTTTTCATATCTGCATCTAGTTTAGACCAAGTACAGCAATGAAGCTCCAAGCTTACTTGTACAGTTTTAGCTTTTGGATTTTTGCAGTTATCTTAAATGTTTTGTATCCCCCTAATCAAATCTGAACTAACAGTACTGTTATTAAATATTAAAGAGAAATTCTACTAAGTAAAAGATTTGAAACTGTTATTCCACAAAGAATCCTAAAGTTTTTCCAGTTGTTACTTTTTCTCTCAGTTCCATTTCAATGAATCTTTACAGTGCCTTGGAACTGAGAGAAATACAGCTCTAGAAGATCAATAGATAACATATTTTCGAACTCTGTATTTTTCTTATGACAACCTCTCATGTAAATCTGTGTGCTTTTACCCAAGGATTTTCTCTGAAATGTGCTCCTGGAAGCTTAATGTAAGGAAAGGAGTTACTTCTAATGGGGCCTTCTTTGCAAGTTATTTAAAGCTTTATTGGTGGCAGGTAATACCTTCAATTATACCAGGAAAAGGAAATGTGAAGCTCGTAGCAGAGATATTTATAACTTTGTGAATTTACTCACCAGCAAACATGTACTTTTTTCTCTCTCATGTGCGGGTTAAAGAAGAAGGATGAGCTTCAGAAATTCTGATCTTGCTGCTAGCTATGCCAGATTGCTTTGTGGGATGTGAGAATTGACGCTGCACAGTTACGTTGGCAATGGAGATGTTCTTACTTCAGTAGCACAGTTGGGAATACTTTATTTGTATTTCTAGCGTGTGTATTACAAACACAATCCAATGGACTGTGATGTTAATGCAGCAATGGAACTCAAAGAATACTGATACAGAGAAGGCAGTATCTCTGAAGTTACTAGTGTTGATCACTATTTCTGAAATGTACCTTAAAAACACGTGCATGCATGTAAGTTTGTGCATGTGTGAAAAAATAAAAGATACAGACAGAAGGGTTGCAAAGTCAAGTAACTTGGGTGGAATTAATCTCATCCACTGTTGCAGTGTGTAGGTCTTACATAACCAGTCTCCCTAGTTTATATAAATTGAGAGAGTCCAACATCCAAAAAAGCAATTCATGCTATCTGGAAATGGTTAAAATCGGTAACCTTCTGGCTGAATCTTCTCTCCCTCCCCTGCTTTTACTAGCTGTGGGGAAAGCCTTCACAACGCACATTGGATATATAACTCTTGGCTGGCTAAAGCTAAATGAGATGGACTCTACCTTAGGAAATATACAAGGTTTTCTGTAGATGTATTGAATCTTTTTCAACACAGAATATACTTGTTCTCATTTTAAATTTAGCTTTGGAGATTGCTGTTTCTATTTTAGACCTGGAGAAGGGCTTCAGTTTCTTTTGCGTGCCTCAGTAGTTCTAATAAAAGAATGCTACCTTTTCCCCTCAAATACTGCCTTGCTTATATACACTGTGATAAACTTTTTTGCACGTAATTTTCTAGACTTCTCAAATACAAAATTTATCATATAACACCATATGGATACCCACGCAGTTTTCACACAGCTGTCAGCTTCTAGTATTTGAGATGGTGTAACTAGTAACCTGTTGCCTTCATCCCCCGTGCATACCAGAATGCTGTGGAATGAAACTCATTTGTGGTTTTAGTGGGTTTGCAGCTATTTCTGAATTCTCACTCTTCCTCTGCTTTCAGTAAAATGGGGTTCCGGTAAAATTTTAGATGTTCACAGATTCATTTGCTTATTTGTTATACTGGTTTTAATACTGACTTTTGAGTCCAGGTGCCTTATCCCACTTCTCTCTGTTTTCATCCTGCATTTGTCTGCCTTCTTTTTCTAGTCTCTTTAGCCTATGTACTCCCTGGCTGTCAGCTCTTCATTCTGTGCTTTTTTTAATCCCTCTCCCCACATACCATTTCCAGTATTTGGGACAATTAACTTGGTAAGATCAAGACACTGTTTTCCTTCACCTTTTTCCAAGAAGTATTCGTTTGTCACGTTTGGGCAAACTTTCACAGTGAACTTAAATTCTGCATGGTATCTTTTTTTTTACCTCATTCAAAAGTGCGTGTGTGTGTGTGCAAGATCTAAAAGTGGGATGTGTTACATGGTCTTATCGGTAGGGACAATTTTTGTTAGAACAGCTTTCTTTAATCTTCCGGGAACTTGTGTGATACTTATACTTTTTTCTCCTTTTTGAGATATAACAGAAAATATACTGATCTAGTTATAAGTCTTTGGATGATGCAGAAACTGCCTGAAATAAGTCCACAAACTCACTTTCTCAATTTAGGTCCAAAACTGAAATTTCATCTGTAGAAATGCTATTTTCATGAAGACTTAGCTGCTGTTTCTTCATCTATTAATAGTAACAGAAGTCTTCCTTGGGTGCAGATGCGTCTTTTTCCTCATGTATGTTCTGCTTCTCAGGTTAACTAAATTACCATGCAACTTGTGTAGAGGCAGCCCTCCTGTTCCTCTGACCTCAGCAACCGTGATCAGTAAAACCCATATGTGTTTGAGTTATAAATCTTGCCTGCTGTCTTTTTTTTAAGCAGTTCAGATTGAATTTTAATCCTTAATGCTATGCTATAAAGAAGAGAAAAATCTCTAAAAGGAATGCAGTTTTAAACATTTAGCAGAGCAAAATGGCTGTTTTCTTAAGAGACAAGAATTTCTCTCTTACTGTCCAAAGAATGCACTGTTTGTATAATCCTAGAGAAGAAAAGCCTTTCTTTCTTTGCAAACTTGAATGTGGAGACTTTGAAAAGAAATGAAAGTATCTGCTGAAACCCATATTAATATATAGACTGTAAAAAAACTTTTTAAAAAAAATAGCTAAATTGAAAGGGAAGTAGAAAGGAGCATTGATTTAGGATTCTGTAGACCATCCATCAGGCTGGTAGGGAAAGAGACAGAAGTGAGGTGAACTGATCAATAAAATGTCAGGAAAATAGTGTTGCTCTATTATAATGTTAAAACAATTATTTTCTCTCCATAATACTCTTATCTAACGGAAGAAGTAGCCAAAGAACTGAAGCTAGAAAATGCAGGTGGCATTTTCTGTTCAAATTTATCATCCCTTCCCCCGGAGAGCAACACAGAAATATTATCATTAAAGATCTGAAAGAAGTGAAAGGGATGTTTGTGAGCCTTAGTGCTACTTCAGAAGAAAGGAGATACCATATGATGGAGAGGACACGGAATGGCAGATTCTTAGGGTGAATGTAGGTACCTGTGAAATGGTCCACAGTCAAACCTATCAACAACCCGAGACCAGACTACCAAAGGTGTTGGTTACATTCAGTAACACCTTTTGCCTACTAAATTGCATGGACAAGACAGTATTAAACTATTTTGTGGGCCAACATGGGGGAAAAAAACACACCAGTTTTCAGTTTAAAACATATTTTTAAAAATTGGAAACATTAAACATAAGACTTCTTATCTTTGGGATTCTGGACAAGAAGAACATTGTAGCTTGGGCTATCCCCCAGATGTGGAAAACTTATCATTATTAATATATACTCTCTTTCAAATTAATGTATTAAAACCAAAAATAAGCTGACCCATGGTTCTTGCTTCTGCTCCAGAGCAGATCTGAAATGGCTGCTTGGTACCTGAATAGATGGTTACCATCTCTGGTGGTTTAAGGCCCACTCCAGAATACGGAGGAGTTGTTGCTGCCATTTCTGCATCAAACGGAAAGTTAAAGTTAGGGGCAAACTTCATGTGTAAATCTGCAGCATGGAAATGACAGTTGCTTCTGCTATTCTTAATTTATTTTTTTTTTTACCATCATGACCAAGATGGACAATTTTTATTTCTAAGATAATGGTAAACTGAGCAAAGTAAGCTTGGGAAATCCTAGAGCTTGTGCTTTAAAATGAAAATTTACTTAGTATTTAAAAATTGTTAAAATAGAATTACCGGAGGTTTATGATGGATAGATACAAGCACTTACGAAAGATGGGCTCAAAAGGAAAAGAGGGGTGAGGTTTCCCTTTATATGAAGGAGTGTCTCAGATATACAGAAGTCTTTTCTGGGATGGATGACAGTGTAGTTGAGAGCCTGTGGTTCAGAATTAGAGGTGAGGTCACAAACTGTGGCATTGTATTGGGACTTTTTTGTAGACCACCTGATTAGGGTGAAGAAGTGAGGAAAGCCTTCTTTAAACAGCTGATGAAGTTTATGAATCACAGACCCTGGTTTTCATGGGGGACTTTAACTTCCCCAGGGCAATGGGTGGGATGTAAGTGGTTCCAAAGGATGGGAACCCAAAGGTTATGGAGGATGTCAGGAAAAATTTCTTGATACAGGTGCTGGAAGGACCAGCCAGAATATTATAATAATTGGCTACAATGGCTGTGAAATAGTGGAGCATAAGATCATGAGTAGATTGAGGGGAAAAAAGTAACAGAGTACAGACCTTGAACAGAGAATATTCAAGAAACAGGTACGTGGGAGGCGGCTCTAAAAGGCAAGGGAAAGCTGGCAGTCCTTTAAGAAGAGCATCCTCCAAGCACAAGAACGGTCTATCTCAGTGCTTAGGAAAGCAAGTAGACTTCTCAGGGGTCAGACTTGGCTAAGCAGGAATTGATCATGGAGCTCCAATGCAAAAAGCCGATATACAGGAGGCAGAAGCATAGATAAACTGCAAAGGCGAAATTCAGAAACATTGCTTGGGTGGATATGAGTGGTGTTGGGAAAACCAGAGCTCAGCTGGAGTTGAGATTTAGAAGGACAGCAAGAAGGGCTTCTACTGCTACTCTGGTAGTGAAAGGCTGAACAAGGAAAGTGTGGGCCCGTTGCCGAGTGGGGCAGGCAAGTTAGTGACAGCAGAGCCAGATAAAGTCTGGGATGCTCAGTGCCTTCTTTACCTTTGTCTTCAGCAAAATCTCTCAGGTGTCTATGTTTAGTGAATGAGTTGAGGAAGATAAACTACCAGCAGTAGGTAAGGACTGAGTTGGGAATTACTCAAGGGAACTCAGCCCATACAGTTTAATGGGACCAGACAGGTGGCATCCAAAGGTACTGAGTCCTTGCAGCAGGACAGCTCTTGGTTGTCTTTGATAGGTTGTGGAGACTGGGGGAAGTACTTGATAAAAAGAGAAGGGACCAACTTTTTTTTTTTTTTTTTAAATTAAACAAAAAAAACCCCTAAAGCCCCACTCCAACTGATATTACCCACGATTGGAATATCCAAATGTGATTTCCATGCATTTCCAGCACATACTTAAGATGAATATGTGCTTTGATTTGACTTTGTTTTCATGTTCTGGTAGACCTTGAAAGATGACATGATTAAGATATAAATTTAGGTTTGTATGTGTGCACCTGTGCAAGTGTCTAAACTCCCACTTACAGTCAATGGAAATCTAGTCAAGGAATAGAGGAAAGTTCAATTCATGCTCCTTTGAGGATGAAAGGTGCACTTCAGTTGCCTAAGCATAAACTCCTACTGCCATTGGTGATATCTGGGATACTATGCCTTACCTCTGGCTTCTCCTCTAAGAGGTATATGTCTCTGTAAATTCTCTGTCACTTCTGCCAATACCATGTGAGTGTTACAGGTAGCTAGGGAATCTTAAACGCTACTAGATGCCTGTGGCTACTGGATGGCTACTGAATCATGTCTTGAGTGACTGGTCAACTTAGAGCTCTCCAGCTCTGCTTGTTATAGTAGAAGCTTGAACACCCAACTCGCGTGCAGGTATCTGAGTTTAGATGTCTTAATCTGAAAATGAATTCCACCTGAGGAGTTTTGGCCTCAGGAACCTGCTTGGCAAGTCTGCCTTTGATTCATAGTAGGCCTTGTTTTACGGATTAAAAAAATACCTGACAGATTGTTGATAAGAAAAAACCCAGAATTTTAAATGTGAAAGTACCAGATAAAAAATAGATTGTATCAGTTGCAGAAGTAGAGATTTCAAAATTAAAGCTTGAAGTTTAGCCAGTCATGCTGAGACTATGTTGATGCTCAACGTTGGAATAAAAACACTGAAGACTCTGACATTGATGCATGTTAAAAAAAAAAAATCAAACAAAAAACCCCCAAAACAAATGCAAACAAAATAAAGAAGTATTTGTCAATAAGTTCTACCCACTCTTGACTTACAAGATGCCCAGGGAAGGAGCATTACATTAGTAATAATAAAGAATTAAGAAATACAATGTAATTGTAAACATCTTCCTGACCTCTGCATTTATGGAGTCAGCAATATCTTCAAAGAAGCCAAAAGGTATTGCAGGTTGACTTCCTGCTTTTTCACTTTGTTATCACTTGTGTTCCGAGTGCCAAGATGATGCTATAAGAAGTAATTATATAATACTGGTATCTGCCCAATGCAGTAGTATGCTATTTATAAATAGCTTTATTTTTATTCTCAAATTTTTCACAAATTACAGAATTAACAGGCGAAAATATCAAATTGAATTGTAAAAAGACCGGGGTACGAAACTGAAATTACTTTTATTACTTTTCATAATCAGAAAAAACTTACAGCTATTTACTGAATTTGGGTTCTGTTTTACATCTAGGGTTGGTATTAAATAATACTGTCAAATTGTAAAATTATATGGATTAGTGCTACAATAATGCTACAATAGGATGAAATGAGGGCCAGATTATAAAAAAAAATTGCTACAATAATACTAGTTTATTGGAAAAAGCCAGAATAGCTGTGCTTATAGTATTTAAAAGCTGCTTTTTGTTCCAGATCCTTTATGTTACACTGTTGTACAAATTCTTTGGGAATACTTGTTTACTTATTTGCTTAGAGAAAAATGTGAGTAAATATGAAAAACACATTTGGAACAATGAAAGTTTCACTGCTAACCACTATAATCAGCCTAGTAGCTAGTAGAAAATACTGTGTTTTAGAGTTGTTAGGACTGTTTAAATTATAATGTTATAACCTTGGGTTAAAGAAACTCCTAATTCCCCATGTTTATGAAAAGCCAGTATTCAGCATAATATAAAAGAGGATGCAGGGAGAATTTTCACAGAGCTAACTTGAGTCTAGAGAGATGAGCCCCCTCTAGGCTTCCTTGGGAGTCTAGGGAAGTTGCTTTTTCCATTTGCGCAGAGATGACTGACACCACCTTAATTTTAGTCCTGCTCTGAATCACTCTATGCACCTCTGTCAATCTTAAATGAAAGTGGGAGGGACTGGCCTGAAAGGGGAAGATTAGTCTTTGTAACTTTTGTGGAAAGTAGAGGAGCAGGGGGTAACCCATAAATTAGTAGACTTCAAGTTTTTGAAGAATATAAAATGCATAAATTGTAATGCAATATTTAGGTGTGCCTCCTAATAATGGCTCAAAGCAAAGTCAGCTACAGCAGGTTGCTCCAAATCTTGTCCTGGTGGATTTTTAATATCTCTAAGGTTATTCAGAATACCCCCAGGGATGGGGACGTTTAAGATCGGTTGAGAGGTGCCTTCCAGCCCCAACCTTCCTACGAGCCTGTAAACTTAACTGCAGTCTGGAGAGCCTCTGCCACCAGCGGTGGGGGAACTCTTTGGTCAAGAAATTGAATCCATCATCTTGTACATCTCGGCAAATATTCTAGGATGCTCCGCTAGATTCTGAAAGTCATGTTGCAAAATTGCCAGCACCTAATCTTAGAAGTCTTGAGAAGACAGGAAGCTGTGTTCTGATCTGTTAGTATTGTCCAAATGCAGCAATGTTTTAAGGCAGAATGCAGATGGAGTCAGGACCGTGTCTAGGCGATGTCTTAAGGACCTGATTTACATGCAGGTAACGATGCCTGTTACTTCTCAGAACTTGGATTGCGAGGTAGCTTGGCCTAAGTTTAAAGACTTTTGTAATGACAAATGTTACATTTATGATACATTGATTGATACTGATGAAGATGGTAGTGCTTTATGTTCTTGTTTTGAGAGTAACTTTGAAAAATGGATTTGCTGGTTTTTAAAAAGTTTCATTTTAAGTGACTGATTAAAAATAAATGTTTTACTGTCTCGTAATGGTTTCATGAGCTTCTCTTGCCTCTGGTGATTGCTTAATGTTCTGTGATTTTTGCTGGAATCAAGATTATTGAAAGATCTATCCTAAACACTTAAATGTTGAAGAACATAATCAGGCATATGCAAGTCAAACTGTACTATTTTGTTCAGAAATGGTATTAGCTGTGGGATATGTTTGGCAGAATTTTGTTAATTTTTTTCTATGTGTCTTTGTTGTGACAAACTAAATTGTGTGAATGTAATTGTGAATCAATGAGGATCAGATCACGGTTTCTTTACTGCTTCTAGGTTATTTTTATAAAATGTAAATATCTATGAGTAGAGAATGTGATCGCTTTCACTTTTTCTAGCAGAAGCTGGGCATGCTTTTATCTTTGGGCATTATAGCCACACACCTGCACAGATGGAAAACATGAGTCAATCAAAGAACACACAGTACTATATCTTAACATGCTACTTGATAGATAATCCCTGAGTGGCGTACTAGATATTGCTGGAGCAGCACCGCCTGAGTAAAGGCAGCAACATTTTACTTCTCCGTGGCATGTGCTCAGTGTTGACTATCACAATCTCCACTCATGTTTGTAGGTTTTTATAAACACTTATTCTTTCGGTTGCTTAAAAAAAATCCACTCTTGAGAAATTCTTGTAATCATATAGGGTGAGGCAGTAAAATTATAGCTGAATGATGTAACTTTCTGAAGGACATAATATTATCTGTTTTTCAAGAATCCTTTTGGGTACCTGTGCTTTGTGTCAAATTTTCCTTGATATGCAAGAGAAAAACGGGAAAAAAAAAAATCCTAACAGAAACCTTTGAAACAAAATAGGGACAAACATTTGAAGAGATTTTTTTTTTGTCATATGACATCTTCAAGAACACCATATCGTTTGGTAGGATATGTTTCTCTTTCCAGAGAAGAATGATTATATTTCTGAGATAGTGAGTTATGCTGAGGAGCACCTTTCTCCTTGAGTACTCCCATCAACATCAGTATCAACATCAAGGATTTTTCTAGAAAACAGCAGAGAGACATTCCTACACTGTTTTGAAAAAGCACTGTTAGGTCATATATATTATGTAGAGACAATGGAAAAATAAGGGGACATCTATCCTTTAAATAAAATGACATTAAATGCTTTCAAATCAGGGACCTTTTCTAGTTTGATACTGGTGACAGGAAATACCAGGTGCTACAATCTTGTGAGGAAACCTGGGAAAGAAATCTCTTAATGGCTAGCAGAAGATCTGTGAGATCTGCTCTGCTCCCATAAGCATACTCGCCTCTAATTTGTAGCGAAGTGGACAGACAGTAAATCACATGTTTTCTCCAGAGACAATTCCCATGCATATTTTGAAGTAAAGGAAAGGATTGAGGCCTAGCAGGAAGTCATTCCCATCTCCAGGACTGGAGGTATCCTTTTCCTGTGAACAGGTGTCTCCTTCCTGCTGTCTCAATATATGTTTACATATAAAGCAAACAGAACAGACGTGGATTTAGAAATTTTTGTCTTACCCTTACTAAATAGTATTAACGGGTTTGTACATATAGGAGGCATACTTTGCCCCATTTTAGACACGTCATAATAGGAGTCTGAATAATCAGGTGGTGTACATCCTTTTACACAAAATGTTTTCAGTAACCCTTATCTCGTTGCATACTTAACTGTAAAACAGTGCTTTTCCTATAGTTTTATAACGTAGAATGTTTAAAATATATGTGATCAATAAGCAGAGGTAGTACCAATGATATGAGAGATTTGACTTTTGTATTTGCAAATTTGCTGTTGCTGCAGAATGTAAAATGAAATATTGAGGCCAGAAGATTTTAGTAGAACAAGGTAATGAGATGCTTAGTAATAAATGTAGCTGAGTGAAACAGAACTTACAGCTAAGTGAACTCAGATTTTCATACTTCCTGATATAAGCTAGTAGTAGAGATCAGAAAGGATATTCTGTGTTCCATAAAGACCATGGAATATTTAGGATTACTTGAGTTTTTTCTCTTCTTAACATTCATGGAAGTCTCAAGCATTCAATCAACTAGTAACAGCTTATCTGCCTAAATGATATGTTAATTGGATATGAGAATTTTTCATTGTAGGAGTTGGATACTGAGCCATTGTCTAAGGAGCATTTCTGCAATCAGACTGAACATGTTTTTCAGAGTTGTATTGTGTTTCAGCATACAGTCTTGAAAAAAACCTTTTGAAATGCAAAAAAAAAAAGATATTTTAGAGAATGACAGTTCTATTTTGGAGAATTGCCATTTGGCCTGGTTTTGAGGAGCAAAGAACCAGATCCACAAAAGAGGTCAGATCTCCAAAAGGGCTTTTAAGTAAAGATTTAAGTAACAAAATCTAAATTTGATCTGTAAAGAACCTTTCAGATTCCCACAGGAATCTGAATTATCACTGTTGAATTCACTCATTGCGCAAACCTCTACTTTTCTTTGTATCCGCAATTCTGTCCCATCTTCTCCGGGCTTAGCAATGTGGGATCTGTTTGCTTTGCACCTCGTGCCTGTCAGTACTTGTTTGAAACTTCAGGTTTGGCCTGCATCATCTGATGGCTCTAGCATCTGTCTCCTGATCCAAGAAGCATACTCTTACCACCCCTACTAAAAGGCCTGCTGAATTGGTCCACATACAAAATGTATTCCATGCTTTCCAGTCTCTTTCTGTATTTGTGTAAATGTGATTGTGTAAATTGTGTTATGTACAGTGGCTGATCAAAAGCTATGCCTGGTAGTTCATTGCAGTCTACATACACTGCTTGTCTGCCACATCATACAATATATAGGAGATTGAGTTCTTACTGCTTTCTTGCCCCAAGGAAGGATATACTATATATGGCTGACAAATTTGAAAAAAAATGTTGACACTTTCTCTTTTTAAAATTTGCATTTCTCTGTAAAATTTGGTTGAAACTGGACATCTAGTTCAAAATTACTAGTGGTGATGGCAAACAGTGAGACAGACAAATAGGGCATTTCAGATGGATTCTTCCTTTAGAAACTAGTCTAAAACGTGATCAGTGAGGAGCTACTGGTTTTTTTTATGTCACCTCATATTGACCTATTTACTTGGTTTGGAGCACTCAACCAAGAAGTGGGAAATGTGCACTCAGATCCAATTTTGTGTTCTGCCTGATGGAGCACTCCAAAACCTTACACTTGTGGAGGTGTTCCACATCACAGGGAAGCTACAGACTTTTTGACAAGCAGGTAGCTCATATTTAAAAATCTCTGCACAGTAATCTTTAGAGTCCTTGTATCCATTTTAGCTTTGGCTTGACTGCTTCACTGGTAGCTGATTCCTAGGCAATACCATTTAGATAGGATGAGGTCCTCCAAGAAACATAGACAAGAACGTATATCCCTAAGGGGGAAAAAAACGTTACTAGTGCAACTCCTCAAAGCATCTATTGTGTAGTCCCATTTTGGTGTTATTTCACTTCAGGTTATTTACATATATTATTTGTTGGGGTTTTTTAAGACAGGGAATATGTTACATACAAATTCTTGGTTGCTTAATTATGACACCATTAATTAGTTTAATGAAGTAATACAAGTGATAAAGCATTTCAAATTAAGTTTTTTTTAACGTTACAGTATTTTGAACTGTTTGGATGACTTTTTCTTCCGTGTGTGTGTTGCTGAAATCTTTATGTTCGTGTTCTTCATAGAGCCACTCATGCTTTAAATACTGTGAATAGTCAAAATCCTATAGGACGTTCGATAGCATATCTTAATTAAGTCTTTGCAAGACTGTGACCCAAGAGCTTTTAAAACTTAACTTCCAAAATAATCACATTCACTATACACATAAGGGAGAGCAGCATATGGCAGAGAAGCCACATGGATGAAGTTTCTTGAGTGGTGCAGAATTGATGTCTGTGTGAGGCAACACCTTTTAGCTCCTACATTTCTTTAGTGTACTTAGCCATTACTTTGAGAATAAAAATACAGCCTTTCAATGGTTGCCGAAACATCTACAAATTTTTCTTTTCCTTCATTTGAAATAGGAATGTAATGCTAATGGATAAATTTGGCTCATCTGCAAAGTGGTGTATGCACACTGTCTAAACATAGGCATGTTGCAGTCAGCAGAGGCTTTTGAGGGCAATTTTGGTGTTCCTTTTCTGAAAAACCTTTCAGAGGCTTAATTAGCCAGAGCACCTAACAGTACGTACCAGAAGTCAAATAAGCTAAATTTACTCACCCTCTTAGCAGTGTTCCTTCATAGTGCTAGTAACTATTACTATTATTACTGTAGTTAGAGTTAATAAATATAACAATACTATAATTTAGCAGTAACAATATAATTAGTAAAGTAGTCTGTTCAGTTTAGTTTAGACTATAAGCTTCCTGAAACAAAAATATTTAGGAACTATATTTGACATAAAAGCTATAGACAAGACTTTCAGAATCACTCTGAACCTGAAAAGCGTATTATGTCCTCAGTTCTGACATCCTTTGTTTTTTCTGTTCTCTAAAAATGGTTGAGTAAAGGGTAGTGCTTGGACCTTTGTAGTATCTCAGCTGAATTTGTGTAACGTTTCAGCCTTCAGATTAGACCAGTGTATATGAAGGGTAGGTTTCAGTAGCAGAAAAGCAATGCAAGTCCTCCCTAAGAGTTAGTAGAATGTGCTGTTTCTGCTAAACTAACCTTCTTCAATGAGAAGTAGATATAGTTGGGTCACCTAAATCATAACGTAATGCTTCCAAGTTTTTCTCATAGATGTTATGAGTAATGATCAAAGGATATTTTTAAAACATGCAAATTATACACACACACACACACACACACACACACACACACACACACACACATATGTTTGTTTGCAAGCTGTTGATTTTTATTCAGCAGTTGATTTTCATTTAAAGTCCTTAAAAGGTATTATTCACTACCTGCTTTCACTTGCTTTTATTTTAATTGGGATCAGGTGTTTTACAGGTTCATGTTTTATTACAATTTGAAGTGAAAAATGCAGTAAATGTTTGTGTTATTCAATACTTGGTTATGCACATGTCTTCCAGTTATCCAGAAGGTCTTCACTTTTTTTATTGCTATTCTCCAATCCAGCCTTTGTATGTGATTAATAATGGGTTTGTGTGTTGGTTTTTTTTTTTTAAACTGTGATGTTTGGAAAAGGTGTGTAAGCTAGATCTAGCTTGTCAAGTAACAAAGGTAGTCTGTTGCCCATCTGCTCACATGCCCTTACTCTGTGACCTTAAAGCTTCTTCCCCATCGTGTTGCTAAAACTCAGGTGCTGCATCATTGTATGAACAGACATGCACTAGTCATGTCATATTGGCTATATTTTGGCCATGTGATAAATGCATTCCTGCTCACACAACAAGAGAAATATCTTAATTTCAGAGAAAAATGTAACCTATGATGATTAGGTATGGTGAGAATAGAGAATACTAGAGGAATGCAAAGGCAAGCAGACATTAAGAAGTTTTCACCTATGACTGTATAGAATCATAGAATTGTTAGGGTTGGAAGGGACCTTAAAGATCATATAGTTCCAACCTCCCTGCCATGGGCAGGGACATCTCCCACTAGATCAGGTTGCTCAGAGCCCCGTCCAGTCTGGCCTTGAAAGCTTCCAGGGATGGGGCTTCCACCAGCTCTCTGGGCAACCTGTTCCAGTGTCTCACCACCTTCATGGTGAAGAACTTCTTCCTAACGTCCAGTCTGAATCGTCCCATCTCTAGTTTTAATCCATTCCCTCTAGTCCTACCATTACCCGACATCCTAAAAAGTCCTTCACCAGCTTTCTTCTAGGCCCCCTTAAGATACTGGTAGGCCACTATAAGGTCTCCTCGGAGCCTTCTTTTCTCCACACTGAATGACCCCAACTATCTCAGTCTGTTCTCATAGGAGAGGTGCTCCAGCCCTCTGATCATCCTCATGGCCCTTCTCTGGACACGTTCCAGCATGTCCATATCTTTCTTGTAGTAGGGGCTCCTGAACTGGACATAGTACTCCAGGTGGGGTCTCACGAGAGTGGAGTAGAGGGGCAGAATCACCTCCCTCGACCTGCTGGCCACACTTCTCCTGATGCAGCCCAGGATACGATTGGCTTTCTGGGCTGCTAGTGCACACTGACAGCTCATGTTGAGCCTCTTGTCTACCAACACCCCCAACTCCTTTTCTTCAGGGCTGCTCTCAAGCCAGTCGCTGCCCAGCCTGTATCAGTGCTTGAGATTGCCCCAACCCAGATGGAGGACCTTGCACTTGGTCTTGTTGAACTTCATGAGGTTGGCATGGCCCCACCTCTCCAGCCTGTCAAGGTCCCTCTGGATGGCATCCCTTTCCTCCAGCGTGTCAGCTGCCCCACACAGCTTGGTGTCATCAGCAAACTTGCTGAGGGTGCACTCTATGCCACTGTCCATGTCGCTGACGAAGATGTTAAACAAGACCAGTCCCAGTACTGATCCTTGAGGGACTCCACTTGTCACTGGCCTTCACTTGGACATGGACCCATTGACAGCCACTCTTTGGATGCGGCTGTCAAGCCAGTTCTTTATCCACTGAATTGTCAGTCCATCAAACCCATATTTTATCAGCTTGGAGACCAGGATGTCATGTGGGACAGTGTCAAAGGCTTTGCTCAGGTCCAGGTAAATGACGTCAGTTCCTCTCCCCTTGTCTATTGATGTTGTGACCTTCTCATAGAAGGCCACCAGGTTTGTCAGGCACGATTTGCCCTTGGTGAAGCCGTGTTAATTGTACCCAATCACCTCTTCATTATTCTTCTGCCTCAGCAGTGCCTCCAGGAGGTTCTGCTCCATAATCTTACCAGGCACAGAGGTGAGACTGACTGGCCTATAGTTCCCAGGTTCATCCTTCTTTCCCTTTTTGAAAATGGGGATTATGTTTCCCCTTTTCCAGTCAGTGGGGACTTCACAAGACTGCCATGACTTTTGGAATATAATAGAGAGCAGTTTAGCAACCTCATCCGCCAGTTCCTGCAGTACCCGTGGGGTATCCCATCAGGTCCCATGGACTTGTTCACTTGTTCATCAGATGGTCATGAACCTGATCTTCACTTAGGATGGGTAGTTCTGTCCAACCCCTGCCATTGTCTTCTGTGACTCCAGGAGCGTGGCTGGAGCCCTTGCCAGTGAAGACTGAGGAAAAGAAGTCGTTGAGAACCTCAGCCTTCTCCATATCACTCATCACCAGCTCCCCCGTTTCCTTTCTGTGGGGACCCACACCCTCCCTAGTCGTCTTCTTACCATTAATGTACCTATAGAAATTTTTGCTGTTTCCCTTGATCTCCTTGGCTAGATTTAATTCTAACTGAGCTTTAGCTTTTCTCACCAGGTCTCTTGCTGTTCGGACAGCTTCCTTATATGCCCCCCATTCCAGCTGTCCTTTCTTACACTCCTTATAAAGTTTCTTTTTGTGTGACAGTGTGTCCAGGAGCTCCGTGTTCATCCAGGCAGGTCTCCTAGCATTCTTTCCTGCCTTCCTCTTTGTCAGTATAGTTTGCTCCTGGACACGGAGAAGGTGATCCTTGAATACTGACCATCTGTCCGGGGCCCCCCTTCCCTGTAGAGCTTTTTCCCACGGCACTTTGGCCAGCAGATCTCTGAAGCGATCAAAGTCTGCATGCCTAAAGTCCAGGGTCGTAAGCTTGGAATATATCCTCCTAGTTGCCCTGAGGATCTTGAATTCTATCGCTTCGTGGTCACTGCAGCCAAGGTTATCCCTGAGCCTCACGTTGGTCACCAGCCCTTCCCTGTTGGTGAGAAAGAAGTCCAGCACAGCACCTTTTCTTGTTGGTTCCTCTACCATTTGGAGGAGGAAGTTGTCACCTGTGCATTCCAGGAACATCCTGGATTGCTGGTGCCTTGCTGTGTTGTCCCTCCAGCAGATGTCAGGGTGGTTGAAATCCCCCACGAGGACGAGGGCCTGTGAATGCGAAGCCACTTCTGTCTGCCTATGGAGGGTCTCATCTGCTTGGCTCTGCTGGTCAGGTGGCCTGTAGCAGACCCCTGTTGTAACATCACCTTCCCCTGTCTTCCCTTTAATCTTAACCCATACACTCTCAATGAGCTCCTCATCTTTCCCCATGTGGAGATCCATCGATTCTGGCTGGTCAGTGATGTAGAGGGCAACACCTCCTCCCTTCCTACCCTGCCTGTCCTTCCTCCCCTCCTACCCTGCCTAGTAAGCACAGATTAACACTTTCAAATGCAATTAGTGATTCTGGTTCTGGATACACTTCCCTTAGGATGATGACAACTTTTTTTTTTTTTTTTTAAGGAGGCACAGAGAATTTACTTTCCTAAATTCATGTTCTTTGTGGATATTTGAACTTTGAAACCCAAAAACTTTTGGCAACCAAAATTACAGGTCTCATTGTAAGCCTTAGCTTTAGCTAGTACAGTATTTTTATTTCAGCTCACAAAGATAAGCACCCACATTTATACTTAAGTCAGATAAAGGATTTTTTGACTTTCAGAATAACTAAGCAACAAGAGTCACAGGAACAACTCTTCCGAAAATTTAACTGATATCTAGTACAAGGTATTTAAATACGAATTTTGGGCATTTAACTTTGGTTTTTTTTAGTACTAGGTTTCTTAATTGTGACATATCTTCTACATGAGGTTTTGTATTGCATTTGGCCTGATCACTGAGATATTTACTAGATTTTTAGTTACTTTTGTTTTTCAGTGTGGAATTTTTCTGGATGCTTTTTTTTCTTTGTCCGATGCTCAGGTGGGGAAGAAAACCACAAGAGAAAACACAGCAGATCTTGCTCATTTCCCTTTCTTTGCTTTTGTTTTACAGGAGACACATGAAATTGTGGCTATCAAGAAATTCAAAGACAGTGAAGGTAACCTTTTCTGCTGCATAATCTTTCATGTCAATAATTACGTTGTTAATATCTCTCCAGTTAAAATAAGAAGTCTCATATATCAAGGCTTGATTTTAAAATGATAATGATTTATTAGCTCTGTGAATGTTCAAGGCACTTGATCCTTCATACCTACCTAGGGGACTGCATTATACACTCCAACTAGATAACTACCTTTCTTTCTTGGTGCATCTATCTTAATATGGCTGAGATTGTGGTGCCATACGTGGTAGTAAGATCTACCACTTGAAGACTGCATGTGATCAGAAAATGGCAAAAACTCCTCTTGTAATAGTGGCTTGCAGAATCTTTGGGCTTTATCACCCTTCATCTGTGGGAGGGGATCTAAAAGTTAGGGGGACTTGAAGGGATGAATGGAGGAGACTGAGAGAAATCACTGAGAAGTTCAGTGGTACAAAGAGGAATCGGGGAGCTCTCAGGGCTCTGTGGGAGGATTTGAAGGAGCTGGGTGGTGAGGCAGCAGCTCTGCCCTCCCTTCAGCAGGCTCCACTCTCCACAGGAAACTTGCTCTTTGCCCCCTCGCAGCAGCCTCTCTGTACTCCCCAGTGCTGCTGAGTTTGCTGAGAGGGGGAAGAGCCAGCTCCTGCAAGGCTTACTGTTGCTGGTAAAGTGGGTGGCGGAAGGCTGGACACACGGAAATTATTGCCAGTAGTGCACACACCTATTCCTCACCCAGCGGTAATAAAACCAAAGATCTGTACAAGAGAAGACTGGCTATCTGACCTGTGCTTATTGGGGGAGAGGGAATCCAACTATCCTATCATAGGCAAAACTGACAATCAGTCACGAAAGCAACTGTCTACCTGGCATACATCAGAAGCTACCCCTGATCCCTAATGGGCTAGCACAACCAGAAGGAGAAGCCAAGTATGAAGTAATGAGGAGTCATCCCAGTCTGAGGCGGTGCAGCTATGATTTGCTGTATACCAAAGCTTTAGCTGAAAGCTAACTATGTGGTTTAAAGAAACAGTAGCTTTATTTTAGCAAACTTTTCTGTTGGTTACTGTTATAGGATTGCTAGTGGCCATGGAGATGTGGTTGGTTACAAGGACTGTAATTTTCAGAGTCAGTCAGGCACAGCAAAGTCAAACTTGTGTTTGTTGTTTTATGCAGTGCAGACCCTTTGCTTTGCAGCTGATTTTGCCAGACACTTGAAGAGTATATGTGATGAATCCTAGCTCTGCTATTCAGAAATCTGTTTTAAATTCCAGTTAAAGAATGTAGGAGATAATTTAATTGTGGCAACCATCTTCACCAGATCATGAGAGTACTTGAGAATTGCTTTCTGGAACTCAATATGGCTATTCAGTACAGACCCCAGGCAATGAATCTTAGTATTAAGCCCTAAACAGGATTATTATATTAGCCTGTCTACCAAAAAATGAAAACAAAAAAAGCCAAATTGCCATTAGGTCTGTCTTTTCAAGAGTATTATCTAATATCAGTTTACATGAATGATGACTGCTTTTCTGAGTTGTAACTAGTTGTTTACAAGTTTCTGGAAACACGGCAGAAGTTCTTTTGATGGATTTGATTCAGCCTATTTCACATCTGTCTCGTTAATATGTTAGTTCTTTACAAATCTGAATATACTGTAATTGTTTCTATTGCCTTTTTGCTGCATTGAATTTTTGCTGTTGTTTGACATATGCATGCTAAATACGCTGCAAAGAAAGTGTCTAGTGATGAAATTATGTATTCAGGCTGATGCAAGCCAACACTGAGCACTCAGTTTTAAAATGAAATGATTTAGATTGCTCTAAATTATATATTTTTTTAATCAAAACATTTGTGATGATAGTATTTTGTTTTCTTCTTCCCTCCTGCTACACTTCAATTTTTTTTCTTTTCCTCTCTTCTGACGATAATTATATGTGTTTGCATGACCTGTGTTATTCTCTCTCCCCTGCAAACCTGTTTTTGCCTTTTGCTTGCTTGGAAAAACAATTTCTCTTCCTTGTTTCTTCTTCCTCTGTCTCTGACTGTCTTTGTGGTACATGACCTGCAAATGTGATTTAGCTTTGAATTCATGCAATCATATCCCATTTAATATTCCTCTGTTGTCGATAACTGTTCTAGGAGATTAAGAACCCTGCTTCGACACAAGCATACCGAATTAATGGATTTCATTTTACTAAATGAAAAATAGAACCTAATATAATCTTGTTTACTTGACATTTTGTGGTAGTATCCTCTAAAACTCTGTCAGCTCAGGGCCCCTTGATGATAAGCAGTGTACAAAACTTTAGTAGAACACTCCACCTTTCTTGAACAACTTTTAGACACACCTAAATTGTTGAAACAACAGCTCACGACACTCTGTCGAAACAGAGTGACTCCTCAGAATCAGACTCAAGGTTTCATTGAATGAATACTTGCTCTACTGCCCTCTGTGGCCACTACACTGGTCTGCATTGCTGAATTTCAATTAAAAGCCTTGTAGGGAAACTTAACCAGACTTACAGATCTGTACTTTGGTCTTAAAATTTGTCATGGTTTTCGGAGAATAAAATTATTTTAGAATCAAATAGATTTATTTGACATTGTTCAAAAAAGAGCTTTGCATTCCAATATTTCTGCTGAGGACATACTAACCTTGCCAGTACTTCATGCATATGACATGTATTTATGGGGTTGAGGATGTGTCCATACACATACATGCATGTTTTTTGAAGCATACTAGTGCTCTTCATAATGAAAAAGATAGAAATGCAAATTATTTGTTTCTCATGACTTTTTCTGCCACTGAAAACCTAGATGGTAGTGATGGGAAGTCTGTGAGGGTTGCGTAAAGGTAGCACAGTCCCCGGTTACCTCTCTTCAGTGCAGAAGCATCCAGGCAGCAGACAGAGTCCACACTGGAAAATAAGCCTTTTTCGCTGTAATATCTAGAAGCACAGAATTTATTTATGGGTTCAAAGTAAAGATGTATTACACTTGTTACTTGGGGGTTTTGTTTTGTTTTTTACTAAGTTTTACACTGTCACTTTTCCTTTGCACTCTAGAAAATGAAGAAGTCAAAGAAACCACTTTACGAGAGCTTAAAATGCTTCGCACTTTGAAACAGGAGAACATAGTGGAGCTGAAGGAAGCCTTCAGAAGAAGAGGAAAATTATACTTAGTTTTTGAATATGTGGAAAAAGTGAGTTGAGTTTGTGCTATCCCTGCCACAGTTAAATCATCAGCTTACTCGAACTCTTTAAAATTACTTTTATTTTTAGAAATAAAGCTATTTAAGCTTAAGCTCTATAAAGAGGAACAGCAGAAACTTTAATACAGTCTGAATTATTGTAATTGGATATTTATTGTGGAAAGCAACACTGATAGCTTTACTATTGTTTTTACTTCATGTGTTGGTTTAAAAAAAAAAAATGCTTCCATATATGAACACAAACTTGTTCAAATTATATGGACTGGAATATATATAATTTGCAGAAAAAAATTCCATCTGAACTCTATAGTCCATTTGATCGTAAAGGTCGTAAAGCTGATTAACTGTCCTGTGTTATGCTGTGTAATGAATCTTGACGTAGTCTTTCAAAACAAGATCATAGACTTTTAACCTTGGAATCTGTTTCAACTTTCTCTGTCCTTCCTTGTTAAAAATAGGATTTGTTTGTATATTTCTGTAACAAGGCCACTATCAATAGTTGCTTAGAGGGATTTGGCAAAGATGACTGTCATTATTTCCAATCCTGACCTCATCTGAAACAATTCCAAAATTTCCTTAGATTGGCCTACTACTGCCAAGCATCCTGGTCTGTTTCCAGGGAGAAACAACCTAGAACAGCTTGGTCTTTCGTTATTTTTGCAACCTTCATGATAAAAGTAGACCTTCCCTCTGTATTTTAACCATTTAGCATTTATTCACGGAAATAATTAGATGGTATTCAGATACACACAGTAAAAATAAATGCAAGCTTAAATATCTCTGTAGCTTTCATGAGATATTGTTCCCTTGATGGAAGTTTTCATTTAATATCCTGCCAGTGTGATGCTGGAGTCTAGCTGAGTGATAGTTCTCTTCCGTCAATTCTCTTTCCTGTAAAGATTGCTCACCCTATACTGTGTCTCCTTTACCTCAGTTTACAATGTATTATGTCGTATAACTTTATTGCATAATATGAGGTGACCTATATTAGCCCACAGCTTGGTAGAAATCAGTTTTGGTTTTCACCAGCAGATCAGTAACTTCTAATGTGGTGGATCTTACTTACATCTTAACATCCAAAGCTTGACTTGTTCCACCGATGTTCCTTGTAGTTGTTCCAGACACATGGAATGTCTTCGATCACACACCAACTTAGAACATATATTTAATTTTATAGTTCACTTGGCTAAGCTCGACATAGCTGTGGGTTGGAAGAGCAGCGTAAATAAAAGGCATTTAATTGGTCTGATAAGGACCATGCTTTAAAAATTGCTAATATTGGTAAAAACACCAGACTGCAAATATCTAGTGTTATTTCCATCTGAATAAAGGAATATGATGATAAAAGTAGACACCATGTATAGTCTGTGCCTAAAGTTATTTTTATATTAATGATCACCTTTATTTTCAGTTAAACTTTGCAGTCCATGAGTGTTTCTCATTTTCAGATATGTCAAATAGTTTCCACAATAGTTTGTTTGAAGACCAGGATTGTTTCTGTGTTTTTGTATGAGGGAAGAGTAGAAGGAATTAAATAAAATGTGGTACAGTAGGCTAATTTTTGTTTTAACTGGTGATGAGTACCTTGTGTCCTTTAGGGAATCTTAGCTCTGCAATACTCGAATCCAGATTAGATTAAATGTGAATTTAAGTAATCTCCTTTATTCATCATCCCCTTAGTTAATGTCTTCATATAGGATTATGTCTTGCTGTGTTGATGATACTATTTTCATTCGTATTTGTAATACTAACTTCTTGACTGACTTATCCAGATCCACAGGCTTCTGTGTGGACAAGAGTCTTAACTAAAATCAATATGGTTCCTTGGCAGAAAATTCCTTTTCTCAGATCTGAAGTGTATTTCTAAGGAAACTTACACTCAAGCGCATAAGTTCTAGTATTTATTCACAGATTGCAAAACTTAAAAATGTTATCAAATATTATCAAAGTCTGCATTTATTTTGTCTTATGTTTGTGTTGTCTTATATTTGTGTTCAATATCTTACAAGAGAAACCCCAAAAATTTTATTATACAGCTAGTCAAAGACAAGGTAAATATTTTTCAAATTAAAATCTACAGATGCTCAAATCCATAATTAAATGAGTTGTGTAAGACAATGTAGCCAAACACTTATTTCTATTTCAGTATTCAGTAAATAAGACTTTTCTCTCTTCAAGTGGGCTGCTGCTGCCCATTATTCATTCAGGATTCAGAGTACAAACTCCATTGTACTTCTAATTGTGCAAAATTGGAGACGTTTGCTAACATAATGGGAATCTAAATGTTCTTTTTGCAAAGAGGAAATTTAATAGTATAAACAATCAGTTTATTTTCTTCCTTAGGTATATCCATGAAACAGTTAATATGGCCACAGTTACTTTAGTGCAAATATGTCTAAGATCAATACAGCTGACACGTAGCTATAGGGTACTCCCTAGATTACTATTTATGCCCCTCTGAGGCATTTTTACATCTGTTACTTCATTTGCACTAACAGGCTTGTGTTGCTCTAACTATATCCATTCACATACAGCCATGGTTTGTGATTAATCACAGCCCTGCTAGGTCAAAGCAGCAGAACCAGCTTAACAATGAAGAAAACAGTACGTTAAAGCACAGTCAGGTATTTACAAAATGCTGTGCTCTACTAAACTTTTCGTATAGTCACACTGACCTGGTCTTTCTATTTAAGCAACTTTTTGTAAGTAACTTGTTAGAAGTTTTAGGATAAGTGGTTTGATGATTTTAAGGACTTCTGGTATATTTGTGCTTCACCTTTAAGGATTATTGTCTTCACAAGTGCTTTATCTAGAGTGAAAACAGCTAGTAGTATGCTTAAAATTAAAATATACTCCATGAATGTTAAACTACTGATTTTTGCATAGCCAGGCTCACTGTCCTAAGTATGTTGCTTCAGAATGATGAAAGCATATTATTAAGCATATTATATATTATATTATTATATTATTATTAGCAACTTACAGTATAACTCTTTCAAAAAACGTGTCTCTTAAACATTTAGAATATGCTTGAATTGCTAGAAGAAATGCCAAATGGAGTTCCACCAGAAAAAGTGAAAAGCTATATTTACCAACTAATTAAAGCAATTCATTGGTGCCATAAGAATGATATTGTTCACAGAGGTAAGTGTGTAGTTCTCCCCATGGAAATAAACCCCACGTAGGAATTAGCTTTCTAAAGGGAAAGACGTTACAGCTTGAAGTAACTTGCATTTAACATAAATATAAGCAATTTCTTTATATCAACAGAAAAAAAATAAATCAGTAAATTTGGCTGGGTCTTAAGTCTGCCACGTGACTTCAGATTGTTTTCAAAGTAAGTTCATATACTTGTAAAGCTTGCTGTCTACCATCTTTGGTGTATGAATAAAGATTGTATCATATGTACAGCAAAGTGGAACTGCAGTACAAACATTGCCAAAGGAAAAGGAATATTTTTTAAACGTTTCATGGTGCTCAGTCATTTCACTTTTGAATCTGATAATAGAATATTAGTAGAAAAATAACCCAGAACTTAAAGCTTGGTCCCCTGTATTTTATTTCTGCTTAAGGCAGTTCCTCACAGCTTCTGTGAGTTCATCTCTGAATATTTACTGTCCCCCCTAAACTTCAAGCACTTATGGTACATATCTTGATGTATGACTTTATCTAGTTTTATGTATATTATCCTGATTTAATAAAAATGTAATTTGCTTTGTGGCTTTGCAAGAGTAACACTTCTAATCAATGTTTCCAATAAGTTAAAATTCTCATACAATATGTTATTTGTATTTCAGACTGATGAAACATAAGCAAAATATTTTTTTAAAATATAGTTTGAAAAATGTACCATATACAGATAACATGATATCCGTATTGGAATAAAAAATGGGCTTAAAACTACAGAGCACACTTTTTCTAAACCAATGTCAAGAGGTGACCAAGAAAATCATCATAACTGAAAATGCTGGGCACAACACACTTAACATTTTATTGGTTAACTGATTAATTAAATGTCAGTTCTTTTTATTATTTTGCAATCTGCAATATTCTGCATATTGGTTTGCTGCCCAGGAATACCTGTAAGCACCTTTTATCTTCCCATGTTTTGTTGGGAAACACTTTAAAAGACTTCAAAAGGCAGAAAATTAATTCTGCATGTTCACAGACTGAATTGCTGGAAGCTGTTTCAGCAGTTGTTCTTGTAATGCTTTGTTTATGATTGCATGAATATTTCTAAATAGGTTATAATGAAATAGTATTTGTTAACAAAGTTCAAAATTAAAATGGGAAGTTAACAGCAGGTTTTTTTCCCCTCTCACTCTGATACTCCAGATATCAAGCCAGAGAATCTCTTAATAAGCCACAATGATGTGCTGAAGCTGTGTGACTTTGGTAAGTTAAACAAATACCTACTTCTTACCTTTTTAAAGAAAACCTCTTGCAGTGGAGTTTTGCCTTATGAGAATTATACAGTGTGTACTGTTTAAAACCCATTTAGTGGTCAGAATAGATTACTTATTCAGGTTTGTGGCTAGTACTTTAATTTGAGAGATCTCTGGGCTTAATTTGCATACCCTGTGAAATACCTGTATTAACACGTCAATTGAAATGCTGCATTTACCTCATCCTAAATTTGACAAGGTTTTTGCTAGCAGTGGTACTGGCACTCAGCTGAGAACAGCGCAGATGATAAGATGATTAGGAGGCTAGCAAAACTGTAAGTTTATCTGGTCTGTATATTTAAAGAAAAGACTGTTTAGTAAAGACACAATAAATTTATACTTTTTATTTGAACCACTGACTTTCATGGACTGTTATGTGTGTAGTTATAGGTTAACTTTTATTGTTGTGTTAATCAAGGAATCGTGTCCACATATGATTATTGACTGAATGGCTGTAGGATAGAGTCAAAGTTGTACGTGTAATGTTAACTTTGATGTTCCCTGATTTATCAATACCTGTTTAATGTCAGCTCTAAGGCTTTGAAGAATCAACACCCGAGCACAAGGCCCATGTGAGTAATCCCCAGAAGACAACAGGGTGGAGTGTACACTGTTCCAACAATCTGTATTTTTATTCTAAATGCTTACATAAACACAGAATAAAATATTGTTCCCTCTAAAAATCTTATGGTTTGGCTTGGTAAATCAATTCCATAGTGCTACCCAAGGGCACTTTTCAGTGAGAGCAATTTGAAAGCTGCCATTTCAAACCTCTGCAATTTTGAATGAAAAGAACTGCTAAAAAAAATAGATTGAAATATTTTTTTGGGAACACAAAAAAGGCGTTTGTCATTCACAGTGCTGCTTATTTCTTTTAATCCTGAAGGCATTTTTGCTTAAGCATTCAGAAACATTAACCATTCTAGGAAAGCCTTAGGAGTTTTGGTACGTATGAGTTCTTTGAATTAAGGGCAATTTATTCTGCGCTGTAAGGAACCGCACAGCTCTGACAGAACATTGGGATACTGTTGTGTGGTGCCCTCGGTGCCTTGGCCTTTTCGATATCCACAGGCCTCCTGTCAGCACTGCTGTGGCTCTGTCTGCGCCCAGGCTGCCCTGGCAGCGTTGTCCTGAGCTGGCAGGGCAGGATTTTCCCTTACCCCACATTTATTTTCAGGGCCTTGCCCCTGCAAAGCAAACATCACTGGGGCTGGCGGGGCCAGGGCTCTCCCAGGGGACACCTTGCTCCCTCTCCACCCCTTCCCCCCCTGCCCTGGCTTTGGGTAGTCAGGGGACCCAGTAGCTGCTTTGCACAGAGATTAACAACCAATTAGCGGGCAACGCCTGCCCCTGACCAGTGTGTGCTCCTGCTGAGGCTAAAGGCATTGCAAGCAAGAAAAGCCAGTAGGGGTGTGAATGGGTCCAGTCGGCAACTGTTCACTCCCACCTCCTTCCCCAGCCATGGGGAAGAGCCTTTGCTGGCCCTTGCCCACCCGCCCACCTATTTTGGGGGGTATGTCCCCCCTGAAAGTAACATTCACCATTAGAGTTGGCATATGCCAGCTAACAAATCTTTGCACGTGCGAACCTGCGTCAACATCCTCTGTGCAACAGTGTTACAGGAAAATAAAAAGCTAGACAAATGGTACGATCTCATTTTGGACAACGGTTTTCTCACTAGATATAGATAATGTGAATTCTGTGCGCAGTGATGTTCTGCTCCGTTGGCTTGCTCACGCCATATTCTCCAGCCACATTCTCTTTCTGCTTTTGGAAAAAACACGCAATCGCAGTGTACTTATGGTGCTTGGCACAGCCTCAAGGAAGGCAAACTAACTTATGGGAATTTCTGTTGTTCTTATTGTTCATGTGGGTTAGTTTGAATTTTGATCCATGTTTCAGATTTAGTTGGATTTAAAATTCCAAGCAACCCTTATAATTTGGGATCAATCTTAATTGTTTAGCCTTTTGCTAATTGACATTATTGCTAGTAGCTTAAGCTGTTACTGTAAAATGTCTGTCAGAACAGTGTTAGCCACAAGCAATTCCTGAACATGTACAGATTAGGATGTAAGAATTTGCTTTTTAACATGAAAAGGAGGTTGCAGGGAGGTGGGTATTGGTTTATTTTCCCAAGTAACAAGCAATAGGATGAGAGGAAACAGCATCAAGTTGTGCCAGGGAAGGTTTAGATTGGATATTAAGAAAAATGTCTTCACTGAAAGGGTTGTGAAGCATTGGAGCAGGCTCCCCAGGGAGGTGGTTGAGTCACCATCCCTGGAGGTATTTAAAAGCCATGTAGATGTAGTGCTGAGGGACATGGTTTAGTAGTAACTTGGCAGTGTTAGGTTTACAATGACTCGATGATCTTAAGGGTCTTTTGCAACCTAAATGATTTTATGATTCTGTGATTTCATGTATGCTGTTTGCCTATGGAACTTAAATCATGTTTTGGAACGCAAGTACTTGTCACATACAACTACCGCATTCCTCATGTGATAATAAATGCAAAGAAAATGTCTGTGCATCCATCCCAATGCAGATATTGAAGTAATTAGGTGTTTCTGAATAAGCCAGTGGACAAAACAGTTTGAATAGAAAAGTTCATAAATTTCTAACAAGATAGTTCTTCGTAGTCCTTGTGCCATGTGTTCTGTACGTATCGTGCTAGATAAAAATGAGATTGAATGTGGTGCTTGCCTGGACACATGTTGTGTGGGTGTCATTTCTGCCAATAGAAGTGGAAAAAGAGAACGGTACAAAATGCCAATTACAGCAGAAGAATCTGACTGTTGGAAGTAGTTAGGCTTTCTGGGTAGTGTGTTTGCTGTTTCAGCACCAGAGCTTCAAAATTACTCGTTTTAGCATTCTCTTAATCTCTGTATGGTGCGTAAGCATAGAAATCGTGAAACACAGGACTGGAAAAGACCTAAAGAAATTCTCTAGTTCTTCCACCTACTCAAAGAAACGATTAAGCATGCCTGTGTCATTCTTGACAGGTGTTTGCTTAGCTTATTCTTAAACTTCTGAATAATGGAGGTTCCCTAGTGTTTCTAGGCACGTATTTAAGTACTTACATGTCATTAATGTTAGAATGCTTTACTTTGTGTCTAACTCAAATTTGCCTTATTTCTCTATAAGAAACTGCCAATCTTCTCCTATTTTCCTCACACTTTTTTCCTTGACATCTCTCCTACCGTGTTCTGAGTTGTATAAAGTCCTTTCTTGAAATCTCTTATTTCACTTGTTCTCCTTCCTTGCATCATGACGCATTTGCAAACTCCATTGCTTTCATAGTTGCTCTCACCCAAAGCGACTTCTGTCTTCATGTTCTAAATTGTTCCTTCTCACTGTTCAGAGTTTGGTCTAATCTCCCTACTTAACTTCTCTTATTTTTGTATCAAAAAATTATTCTCAATACCTCAGCACAGTTTGGAGGAAGGAACAATAAGCTAATTCCACCATGACAAAAAAAAACGTAATTGTGCCTGTAGAAAGGTATTATGCTTTCTTGACTTAATAATTCTGTCCATCATCTTTCACCGTGCTGTCATAGAGTCAGAGCAGTAGCAAATCCATAAAATGGTTTCTTACATCACCCAACAATATGTAGATGGCACTGAAGCCCATGATGATAACTTTAATTTCTGCCTTGCGATGTTAAATCCCTACTGCACCTAGTCTGTAAAGCTGGGGGCTAATTTTTCAGATGACATTAGCTACTGATGATCTGTGGACGTAGTAGCTGCTGACTGTGACCAAGTTCCAATAGACTGGCCCGGAGGGAGGAGCATGCATCCTTGTCTTGTTGATTCTTCTGGTGCACATGGACTCGTGGGCTTCCAGGCTTGTGCATTACATCAGCACGTGTGTTTATTTGCATTATGTGACACCATCTCCCGCCCACCTCCTTGTTTGGGACTGACTTCCCACTGTTCATTTTGAGTGTCCCATTTCTTCAGTGTAGTGGCTGGTTATCTTCCTTCTCTTTTTTAAACACATGAATGAATTTTTCACTCACAAGATTAATCAGATGGGTCATGTAATTTGAAACAGAAACAGGGCTGCCCAAGCAGTTCTAAATATAGTCATGTTTAGAAATTTACCCAAACCCAATGTTACATGTAATAAAAAAGTCCTTTCCAGCTTTTCTCCAGCAGCATCGTAATGTTCGTTAGACTTTATGGGAACAGATCAGAATTATTGTTATTTTGGGACAACTTTGAAATATCTGTTCCTCATCATGCACGCCTTTTAGTTTACTAACTCTTGATGGTAGAGGTATCTTGCAAAAAGTAACAGCTGTAACCTGCGTCGGTAACAAGTTTATCATTGTTTTCTCCAATCACTAGAAGAATAATAATAATCTGCATCCAAACATTTACTTAAACTTGGAGTAAATTAGTGTTCCACAGGGGTGAGTGGGGCTGGGCTCCTTCACACTAAGCTTCCAAATGACATATGCTTTCAGAATACTGAAAAAAAATATTAAAAAAAATTACAACCTTACGAACGTAGTCGTGTGTGAAAAGCAATTTTGGCAGCTTCTGCATAAGAGCTCAGATATAAAGAAAAATGACTATTGCATTTAGGTAGCACTTATTGATTCTGAAAATGAAATCATGCCTTATACCTCTGTGATACTTTGGAATTTTTGTTCTTTCTTCATGATTCGTGCAATAATGGAAAAACTTACAGTGATTTTGCTCAAGTGAATTTTGGACCAAGTTTTAATGCCACATCCTAGTAAGAAAGCATTTTGAAAATATTTCTTCTGCATTTCAGTCCCAAAAATTTGTCACGGTTTGAGCTCTAGTAAGGAGCTTACACATCTGGAGTCTTGCTGCTGAGATCTCTGTCCTGTCTCACTTTATTATTAAATATTTGTTTGAAAACAGAAAGACACTCAATACTTTTCAGAAAACAGTGCCAGCAACTGCCCTAGCGTACTTCTACATGAAGAATCCAGTAACATCATTACTGTGGTACTCAGCTGACTTTTTATAAATAGAGGTTAATGAAAACAAAAATCTAAATTATTCCTACATCTGGGTTTTCCAGTATATACACTCTTCTCTCAGTCAGTGGTCTCAATTATTATGCCTTAGGACAGAAGTTAAGTTTTGGTACAATCGCAAGTAAGTATACATTTTGGTTTTATTCTTAACAAAATGATGTGGAGGAGGAATTTAATTTGGAAGTGGCTTCTGATCCTAATTCATGAAGAGCCTTGTTACAAATGCAATGTAAAGCAGGTGGGAAGCTGACATATGTGGAGTGAGCCAAACGCAGCTATAAAGCAGTTTGGCTGCTCTGTGGTAGATGTGTGCCTGTTGTAGTTTTGGGGAGATGACTTCATTCCTTGCCAGGTCAGGGAAGGAGTGTCCTTAGATGAGAATGATACGTAGTTTCTTGACCAGTTTAAAAAATTGAATGCAGTGAGGCTGTGGTAGTTACGATCAATGACTGGAAGAGTCCACTCCCCGTGTATATGTTAAGTTTCTAGCATCATGAATCTTCTTCCACAAACAGCATCTCAGTGAAAATTAGTGGCAATGTTTCAATAGCTTGCATGGCGTACTGACAGATAACTTTTACCAATCAGTTTTGATTGGAATTACTTCTGGCAAAGCACCAGAAGTAATCACAGACTTCTGAGAAGAGTACATAAGTAAAGTAGTCATTAAAGCAGACATGCTGACTTTCACTGTCATATCAATAAAAGCTTTCATGTCAGTAGACAAGCAATTTTTGGAGAAATTCTGCATTAGGGCTTGTAAACAATTTGCCTCTATTTAAATAGGTGTAACCTCTTACTGCCAAAATCAGTGGTGATATGCATATTGTATTTAAAAATTAAATTAAAAAATTAAAATATTATAATCTCACTGTTTCATTGACAGGCTTTGCTCGTAATCTCTCTGAAGGAAGCAATGCTAACTATACAGAATATGTGGCTACCAGATGGTACCGCTCACCTGAACTCCTGCTTGGGTAAGTACATTTTGTAGAACTGCCATGACAAATCTTGACTGATTCTTTGCATTTTTTCAAGCACCTTTGGTAAGATTTACTGATGGAGAACTGTGGTTGATTTAAAGGGAAGATTCAAGAGGCTTCCAGAATTTCATTAATTTTTGTTCATTTCCAGCAAGTTGGCATGAATCATTGACACGTTGACCTGTCTTGAGCTGAGCAGTGTTTAACTGATTAAAATATAAAGCTGAATTATCACAGATGTACTTCAGATTCCACCCCCTCCACCTCCCCTTCCCCACCGCCTGCCCCATTCCCTTGAAAAGAGGTTTCCATGGTAGTCCTGTAGCCTGAAATGTTCCGTCAACCTTGTGGTGGACATCGCATAGCAATGACAGTGCAACCTTCACCACACTACACTCCTAGCTCTCTTCATCCTTTGGATCAAAACTATGATTTGGTTTTGTTTCCCAGCTGCCCTTTGCCAGCACTGCTGAAGTCTCTCAGGATGGTGCAAGCTCTTTAACTGGTCAGGAAGAATTTACTGAAGGAGGCTGTATGAATCATTTTAATAAAGCAATGAGGAGTTAGTGTTAGTAAGGAATTGGTAGCCACAGGATGAATCAAAAACGTACTGGTCACTCCTAAGATTCTTTAAGCAAAATGTTTCATGCTCATGAGAAACAAGTCTTTCTTGAAAGCTTTGGTTAACGCTGAACTAGACATATCTTAAATAGGTAAGGCATTAGATAGTAATTATTCTGTCAATGAAGTCACCCCTGTATTCCCAGAGCTGTGCTAATCTTAACCAAATTGGTAGGCAGTTGCATTGTTATGTGCAGAATAGTATGTTAAAATTGCCATTAAAAACCTCAAAGCTCAGTTTTTCATATTTTGGAGAAAACAGATATTATTAAGCTTTCAGCAAAGTGTACGTGTGTATGCGTATATGTAAGTATAAAAAAACACTTGGAAATAAAGCATCAATTGTGGCCTTTTTAGTTACACGTTTTACTCTTAGTCTATAGTAGTAATGAGGATTTAAGGGGAAAGACATGAAAAACTTGACAGACGTAATATTAATCTGACTTGCAGTGTTAAAAACTGTTTTGTTACTAAAGAAAATTTAGCAGGAATCACCTCTGTTTGTAATTGACTAAATTTGTTTGATTACCTTGTAGAGAAAGGGAGGGGGTATGTGTATTTAATGCATATGACTTCAACTTTGCTGGTGTATGTTTTTAATGCCAAGTTTTTCTGGCACAAAGTGATGTCTGTTTCTTGGCAATCCTGTTCTATTTCCCAGACACTCACCTTACCCATTCCCCCTTCCCCTGCGTTTACCAGCATCTAATATTCAAAAGTCTTCACAGGATTATTAAATACATACGTTTCAACAAATAACAGTTTTACTTTTTCAATTTTTAAAATGTGTCCTAGAGAAGTTTCTGTTTTGTGGTAGAGTTCAAGACTTAAATTTCAGGAGAGGAAAGAAATCAATGCCTAATTATTCACAAAACATACAAAATCTACTCACTTTGGAGAGTCTCAGGTAGCTGTTAGTAGAGTACTCTGTACCCTTTGATGACAAAATATTCCTGAAAGCCAGTAGATTTTAAGGCATACCAAATTACTAGATGAAAACATGTTTTGGAGAATCTAATTTGTGCATGAATGGACTATAGTACTTCTGATTTATGGTCTCTGTCCTATAGGAGTTATTTCATTTATCCAGCCACATCACTCTTGCATTGTTTGCCTGTTGTGATCTGACAAGACTGATCCTGATAGTCAGCAGAATAGGAGGCTTGAGTATGCCTTTTCAAACAAAAAAGTTGCAGTTTACTCTGCCACTGCCTTAAGAAATGGATGTTTTGTGGTTTGTTTCTGTTTGACTACAGAGGAAATAGTGGAAACTTCTTAAACTGTGATTCATCTTCCTTTATTCTTGTGAGCAAGGAAAGGTAGCGGTCCCTGCCTCAAAGGAGTTTTAGGCCATTCCTCAGTTGTAACTCTAGATTGTTTTCCAATGCCCCAGCCTCCATCAGCCTTTTCCCCATTTCACATTTCAGTGGAGAAACCTGCCAATTAAAGGGGTTGCAAATAAAGATGTGCTTGTTTTTCTGTCATAATAAAGAGGTAGGTTTTTTAGTTGCGCTCTCACAAGCTATTTTCCAGTACAGACACATAATATGTTAAGAGCAGATCCTTGGCTTTGGAGTCTGTTCTCATCTGTGTTGCCTTTTGCAGCGTGGAGAAAAACTAGTCCTTCCTTGGCACTCAAACCTGACCTAATGGGTGGGTTGAACTAGCAGCATCACAGAAAGGACAAACACTGAGTCTCAGCAAATCCACAAGTAGACACTATGCGAGATTAATAAGGGAATTATGAACCCACAGAGCCATTGTGGTAGCAGTACTTCAGGAGTTTTGGCATACTCTGCTTTGCCACTGATGATTCCTTGTCAGCAATCTATTCCAGTGGGGCAAACTCTGATTTTGTCATGATTGTGAAAGAACTGCAGTGTCTCATGACGGATTCTGAAAGTCAAATGGTTCTTGGTGTCCTACTTCAGCTTTCCCAGATACTGTAGATTCTTGCACTAGGCATCTCAGTGAGCCTGTAGTTTCACTCAGGCTGTTGTCCAGCTAGAAACACTTTCTCACCTTCACCTAATTAAATCATGACAAGGGTTACAGGGTTCTCTGTCCAAGTGTCCTCCCCATAAAGTGAAGTAACTAATCATGAATAATCATGGAGAAAAGTCAGATATTTTTTCTTTAGTCTGAGGGTGCTCTTTCTCTAACCGTCTTTAATCATCAGGAGCGAAGGGAACAGATTTAGGATGAGATTTGTCACCTACAACTCCTGATGCTATTTTATTCCAGAAATAGGCAAGCCAGCTGTAACTTAAAAATATCTTGAAACAGAGGTTGAGTTGTTGGATTACAAGTTTCAAAAAGAAGACACCCAGTGAAATATGTTTTCAGTTTAGTCTTTGTGCCAGTCTTCATTCTTTTTATATGCTTTTTCTTTGACATGAGAATAATTCTCCAGTTGTTCTGATCAAAACATAAACATCCAAAAGAGATTCTTCGAATATGTTGGATGTTTACAAAAATTTTTCACAAATTCAAGAAGGAAGAACTCAAGCATACAGAAAAGGAGCTGCTTCGGTCTATAGTAGGAACAATGAAAAGCCAAAAGTATGTAATGCATTAGCTGCTGCATAGCTGAGGTAGTCAGCTAAACAAGCTTGCCAAGGAACAGAACCTTAGAGTGAAAATCAGAAATTGTCCAGATTCTGTGTTTCTTCAGTGTTCATGCCTTTAGATTGCATGTTGCAGTAGTCTGCTGCTCTCCTGACTAGCATATCCATATTGCCTCCTCTTCCATGAAATACTATTGTATGTCGTCTCAAGAAAAGCTGATATAGCCCTTGGTGGTGTAACACTCACACCGCTTAGTTTTGTTTCTGATTAATTCCCTACACCTCTTCATTGCTGACCTAGCTTCTTTTGTCATTAGCAGTTTAAAATACTCGGTACAATCCTCCCACCACACAACATTGCTTACACACACATAGATCGCTCATCAGAATTTCTCCCCAAAACCACACCTGTGGCTTTGCTCGAAACCAGGAATTATTTATTTTATGGTGCTTTCATTGCTTCCTCACCTGTTTATTTTTAAGGAATAGTTTTCAGGAGCGTTCTGTTTTCTCTCCGATTAAAATTTCTCTGTATGAATGCTGAAACAAAGGTTTCTTATCATTTCTGTTCTCCTGGTGGCAGACCCAGTATGCCTATCCCCCTGTTAAGCCCCGTGGAAAAAGAAATGTAATGCAGAAATACAGCATAGTCATTAACCCCTGGACAGAAGGGAAGTTAGTGCTAGTTTAACTTGGAATGGTAACTGCTCCACAGTCAAAAAGATTATTCTGTATGTAAGATTTTTCACAAAGGTAACCAGATCCTTGAGGGTACTTGAGAATTCCTCTCCTGCCATTTCAAGCAGTGATACATCAGGCAATCCAGGGCAGAAACAGAGGGCTTGGTATTTGAGTTAGTTTCTTTAAATATCAATGTTTACTTTTCTGTGTTGTGAGGAAGCAGGCCACAGGAGATATAGCCACTAAATTGAAACAGTGCCAGTAGGTAAAAAAAACATTGTACATTCACTTTACAGAGCCCCTTATGGAAAGGCTGTGGATATGTGGTCTGTAGGCTGTATCCTGGGAGAGCTGAGTGACGGGCAGCCCTTGTTTCCTGGCGAGAGTGAGATTGACCAGCTCTTTACCATTCAGAAGGTGCTAGGCCCACTGCCAGCCGAGCAGATGAAGCTCTTCTACAGCAACCCACGCTTCCATGGCTTGCGGGTAAGAGAAAGCTTTGTTCTTTTTTTTTTTTCTTTTTTTTTAATTTACGCACACAGTATTCACACTATAGTCATTGTTGCTGTGAAGGCTCTTTTCATTTACATGGTGCATTATCTATTGCGTGTGTTTCTGTGTAAGTATAGGATATTTAGATCATAAGGCATTCATAATACAAAGTAAAATTCTGATTGCACTAGTATTGAGTTTTATAAATATGTTTGGTTTACTGTTAAAAGTTGATTAAAGATTTTAAAGATTTTCTTTCCTTTCTTTGACTTTTTTTGGCATGCAAGTGAGCATTTATACCTAGTTTAGCATTACCCTGCCAGGTTTGCTCTGTGAAGTTTAGTGGCATAACTCTGTCAGTTCAGAGTGTGGAAAATTCATGCCTGCTGTCTTCAGGCTACTGTGTTGGGAAGATCTGGGCCACAGATGCCACTATGATGGCAGAAGAGCTTTTTGCTTTTTGACTTATATTCCTGGGGAGATGTTATAAGCAATGTGAGTAAAAAAGCTCTTCCTACTGATAGCATTGTTCCCCTTTCAGGGGTTTGCCAATACCATGTAATGACAGAGACTCACTAGTGTGGAGAAGCTGCTCAAGTTGGGGTGCATAATATAGCAAAATCCCAGAAGCAATATATAATAGCTCTGTTGTCTTTAACAATACCTGGTCAGTGATTGTACTCGTGTTTCCTTATTGCTCAGATTTGGTTGTTATTTTTTATTAATGAATGTTGGTTAGAAAGGTGAATTTATGATCTTGATAAATGCTCTGAAATCATTTGTAAATCCTGTGAAGAGAAGTTTTTAGGAGACTTGATTTGTGCTAAAGACTTGAGATTTGAGTTTTACTCTGTAAAAGAGAAAATTTAGAGAATGGGAAAGAAGGCGAACCTAGTTGTCTTAAAACGTGTTAAAGGTTGCCATAAATTAGCTGATATGGTGATAAGACAAGAAATACTTGACTTAAGGTGTTAGGATAATCATTTTAGCTAAAAGGATAGCTAATTCCTAAGAGATTTCGTTGAAGTTTGTAGACCTTCCATCAGTGGAGGGTTTTAAGAAAACGATTAGACAAGTATTTCTTGCAAGGTCTTACGTGTATTTAATGCTGTTTAGAACAGTGGGCTGGATGAGATTTTTCTGTTTAAAAAAATTATACTCCTTTTCAGGAAAGCAATGATTTAAAAATTATAAGCAAAATAAACTGCCTCTTCAACATTATTTTACAGCAGTTCTAGTTGTGCAGTGTAATCTTATTTGGATAAATGCTCTGTAATATCTTAGGATGAGAATGAAGCATCTTGTTTTGTAGCTTTAAAATACAATAATTCCAGAAGACAGCATAGACCTAATATGATTAGCACAGGGTTCAGAGTTATGAGTCTCTGTTCTCATCCTGGATCAATGGTTTATTACTTGGCCTCAGACATGTTGCTGCCACCTTAGCTCCATCTGTAAAGTCAGGATACTAATGATAGAGAGTTGGTTTTGAATACTGAAGGAAAGTCTGAATAATGGCTTAAACGTAAAAAATACTACAAAAAATATTGGTGTGAAATGTGATATTCATTAGTTAATTCATGGGAAAAAACTATTCCATGCTATAAGACAACCTTAAAAGTACATTTTTTTCTGAATGTAGCATAGTGCTTAATAGTGGAAGATTTCCTGTTGCATAGCAGATAGAAGGTATGCTGTGATCATGCAAATTATTATTTACAAGCTGGATCTGGTGCTGGCTGTTCACAAGATAGAAACTAGCCCATGATATGGAATTGTTTATCCATATGTTTAGGCTTTGGGAATTTCTACATTACTGTAACTGTGAGTTATGGTATTGTAGCACAGGATTTAAAAAATTCTAATATGAACACTCCAGCACCACATGGACACGTATACAGATACACTTTTGCATACTTTCTGTCTTTGCTTCCTGCTCATTTTCTCCATGCATATATACGTATAGATACACACAGTTTTCGTCACTCCTGAGGCTTAGGTAGTATTTAGTGATCTCCTTTCAGTCCTTTTGAGGAAGAAATGATCCACAGTATGTTGAAGGCCCGAGGAAATAAAATAATACAGAATCAGAAAGTACCAATAGCCTCGTATCTTTATGGAAAATGTAAGTGGTAATGTATGGCTGTAAATATTGTTCTACAAATAAGTTATAAATAGGTTGGAGAATTTGAACAATCCCAGTGAGTAGCCATCTCACATTACTGCTTTGCATGGCTGCAGCGTATTTTCATGTTTCTCTGATCATCACAGGTGTAAAATTTTCTTTATGATGGTCACTCTAGATGAAGACAAGAATATTTTGCCATTTGGTTCATGTAAAAAGTGGAAGAAGCATGGAACCCTTGGTTCACTTAGGTTACTGTCTAATATCAACATAGCAGACTTGGACTTAAAAAAATTCTCAAGTATTAGTAAACCACTTCAGAAGAAAGCAAAGTAAAAAGAAAAATACAGAGACTATTTAGGAACAAACACATTCAAACTAATGTTCTTTCATTTTCCTTCAAAGCTCATATAATGCAATTTATGAAAAGTAATGCCAGTAAAAATGATGGGTAGCAATTCATAGTGGTCTAACACTTATGCACATACGGTGCATATGCAATGCATTTTGCTTCCAAATAAAATGCAGTTTTGGAAATGGTTGGTTGTACTGGCTTTCTCTTTAAAGCATAGGTTTGAAGCTAGTATTTAATCTGAGGAAGGTGAACATGTAAATATATGCACCTAACTGTAACAACCCCTAGATGTGAGAGCTGAAAAATATACAAGTGAAAGTAAAGGAATAAAAGTCTTTAAGACTTCATGTTCATTGAAATATTAGACCAAACATATAGTTCTGATATGCTTTTATACTGTAGCAAAATTCACTTAAAATGTTCATTTATCTTTGTGCTTATTTTTTTGTTGCTGTTGTCTGTCTTAATTACCGGTTTGAATTTTATTGTTTTCTTGTATTTTCAGTGATTTTTAACTCAGTAATTTATGTGGGTATAGTTTATGTATGACTTGAGCCCATTTAGACATATAGTGGTGACTTTTAAGTACCAGATGAGAACGTTGCATGCTTCCTGTTGTCAGTATTCTTGCTTTGATGTGTTAGCTTAAGAGGACTTTTTAGAAAATACGTAGGGTGTGGATGGGATCAAGCCAGGCTACAGCTGAAACACTTGAATAGTATTAGGCAAACTCCACAACTCTGGGAACTGCTAACAATGTCTGGATCTCAGTTGCGTAGTTTTGGATAAACTGGGATTAATGCCATTAGGCTGGTTGATTGTTGTTTTGGTTTGGTTTGTGTTTGTTTTGTTTTGTTTTTTTTCCAGAGGCTTCTCTGGTAGTTAAATGTATAATTTTCTCTAAAATCAGCATAAGTTAGATCCATGAGGGTTTTTTTATGCCTCTGTTGGAAATCTGGCCTTAATTTCTAATTCTGCAAACACTGGCATATATGTTTAGTTTTTAAATTTGTAGTTACCTCACTGAAATCAGTTTATCTATTTGTTTGCTGTCAGTTTAATGTATGCCGCAGCCTGGAAATGGATCACTGTTGTCTGTTTCTTTTCAACGTATTGTACTTGACGTTACATTATAGCAATGAAATATTGAGCAAATCTTCTTTCATTTGATAAAAAGAAAAGATTATGTCTTCATTTTATTTGACTCTTGTCTTGTTTACAAGGTAAACAAAAAAAACCCCAATTCTGTGCTTTATTTTTCCTTTCTTCAAATCATCCCTACCTGTCCTGTTCTTCTTGCCAGACAGGACTAGTTTCAAATACTACCTTTGTTGGGTTTTGTCCAGACTCTAGTTGACAAAAGATGCCCTTCAGCAGCGTGCACTACTCATGGCATTGCCAATTCTTATTACAGCATGACCACAGGAGTAATCTTGAGCCTTAAACCTTTGACTTTTTGATGTTTTTCACTAAAAACATTTTGGAATTGTTTGTTAATCTTTGGTGTTCAAGTAGTACAGTATTTGCACTCCCAAAATTATCTCAAAGCTATTTTAAATCCTTTTTTTAAATATATATTACTTATGTTATTTCTGAATCTATTTTAAACCTCCCACCTCTTGTCTATCATGCTGCCACAAAAACATTTATAAATCTAAGTTGATTATTACTCATTTGACAGAGGCTTCTTGACTGCCCAGTCAATCAAGAATACTTTCTTTGATTGACTAGATGCATATCATCCATCAACAGTTATTTGTTTCATTATAATGTTTTGTAATATTTCATAAACCACTAACTTTTAAGTGCATATGATTCCCATTAATTACATGTCTTTATTTACTGTGTAGCTTCTATTTTTTAAAACATTGTATTCATGTAGACCTTGTTTACATGCTCAGTATATTTATGCTATATTATTTTTACAGTTTCCAGCAGTCAATCATCCACAGTCTTTAGAGAGAAGATACTTGGGAATTTTAAGTGGTGTATTGCTTGATCTTATGAAGGTAGGAAAATGTATTTTATTTTCTGTCTGTAATATGATGGGAAGATATTTGCTGTTTCCTAATATAATACATCTTAGAAGTAATTGTGAAATTCCTTGTGAGATATTTTGATATCACCATGGTTTGTAGCAAGGCTTGATATTTCCTAGGAAGTAGGAAAACATCCCTTGCAAATGCCTGGAGAGTTTATTCAAATTTGACTGATTTGATAAGCAATACATAGTCCAGACAAAAGAATCACCATTGTTTGCAGCAGTATGCATTCACATTGACATATATTCAGATGCACAAGTTACCTTAGTAATGCTGGAGTATGAGCTCTCAACCCATAATAAATTTAGATAAATCCACAGAGTATTAGGCTAACCTGAGTTGTTCATTTGTTGTTGGATAAGCATGAGGATGTCAACAGTTGTCAAAGACAAAGTTGATGCACAGTTCTGTGGGTTTTTTGTTTTGTTTTGTTTTGTTTTTTACCTGAGCCCCTAATCTCCTTGCTATCACACACATCTACACAGCATGTATGGTAAGTTACTCTTCAGTCCTGTTTTGGAACAACTCAGCTAGTTAACCATGGCCAAACTAGGATATGGGCCTGAGATAGTTCCTTATAGAGGATAAGGAGAAGGTGGCTCTCCTCAAAATGGCCAGACACTGTAAAGCACTCTGCTATGAATTTGTGCCATGTTCGTGGGTATACACCACATATTGTTGTCCTTATTACTGTACTATAAAAACATCACTGCGGTAAGCTGCAGTACAACCCTCCCATTATTTCATCCACGGTACGCTGAAAAAAAAAGTCAGTGTCAAAAATTAGGTTTAGAATCACAGGGGTGCCACCTAAGAATTAAAGGTGATCTGTGACAAATATGAAGTGTGGATATGGCTAATCAACTCTAAATGAATTGTGTGGTCCCAAGCCCATCTGTGCCAGTTTTCTTGGAAACCAGAGGTCATCTGCTTTGGGGGGGTATACTTCGGTGTTTACTTGTTTTTAGCAGTATTGATGTAGCCAGCAGAAGTCCACAAAATTTCCTCTACTCTTTTTTTCTTGAACACCACCCATTCAAATCACTTTCATTTAATCTCCCTGCCTTATGAAGAAAGTCAGCATAGCTTTTATCTTGGTTTCATGGAGTCCACAAAATTAGACACCTTGGTGCATATAATTACTTGTTTTGGTATTATATATTCTCCTCTATTTTCTAATTCACAGAAATTTTTTTCTGGCATCGTAGTTAGCTGTAGCTCAAGCTGTAGTAGCATATGTTACAGAACAGCTATTTCAAGATCATTCTTCAGACCATTGTTACATCTGCTGGGGTGGGGTTTATTTTCATTTTGTCCTAATTTTTATGTTATATCTCAATGTCTTTTGCATTCTTTTGGTGTGATTTAAAAGTTATGAAGTTGTGAAATGAAGCACTTGAATTTTAGGGAAACACAGGTTTGCAAATAATTCCATTCCACTTTAAATAATTCTTTTCAAGTTTTCTGTCTGTATTTCTCCCTACACGGTGAGAAAGGTCAGGGATTCTGTGGAGAGAATGTTTTGTGTTTGGCCTACATTACTTAATTCAGGAGTTGGAAAGTTGTTAAAAAATGAGCAAAAGACTACAAGAAGAGAACAGAAGGGACTTGTGGTTAAGTTGCATGCTACAAATGCTGCACATACTTTGCTGTATGCCTTTCTCTTCTCCAGATGCTGAACAGTCTGTCACATGTCCACGCTTGGTCTGTTCCTCATTATCTGCATTCCCAGGGACCTCAGGTCTGATTACTAGATTAGTGAATAACCCACACATCAACTTAAGCCAGCTAAAGTTCTTGATATATCTCTATTTAGAGAGCATTTCTGGACTAGATTAATGATGAGACATCCATTTGGGCTCGTTGCTTTGTTGCTTCTCTCCTCCCCTCTCCTTCACAAATCGTGCTGTTTTGCAAGTCTCCATTTGGGAGCTGGGAGATGGTTTTGCATGTGATGACTTGGGCAAAAAAGATGTTGAGCATTTCATTCTTTTTCATATCATCTGTCCTTCAGCTTGCTCCCCCATTCAACTGCAGACACGCATTTTCTCTACTTCTTACACACTCCCATTTTGCATTTTTGTTTATTAATGAACTCCTCGTTTCGCCAACCTGACCTTATGCAAAATTTAGTTGTCTTCTGTGCAATAAGATCCTTTGTTGCCTTATGAAGGAATGTTGTGCTTTGTTCCTCAACTCTCAAGAAATTTTCTTTAAAAACTAAGTGGCTCCTGGACACCTTTCCTATGATCACAGTTTTTCAGGAGATTCTTCCTAGGGATGCCCTAAAGAAGCTGAAGTCTGCTCTCCTGAAGTCCTGCATCCTGATGCTTATCTTCCCACCCTTCTTTTGAATCCTAACTGTCATCATCTCATGGTTGCTACAGCTCAGGCTGTCTTCTCTGATCAGATTTGTCACCAGTACTTTATGGTTGGTGAGCTGCAAGTCAAGTAGAGTGAGGTCCTACCCTGCTGATTTGTCTCTCCAGCAGCTGCACTAGGAAGCTGCCACCAACATAATCTAGAAATGTCCTGAATCATCTACAGTTGAAGTCTGCCATGAGGGCCTGTGATCAGGAGACTTCTGCTTGATGTTGTAGAGAGTTGTCCTCTTCATCTTCTTCATGCTCTTCAATGCATGGTTGAAAGTGCAGGGATCCTGTGAAGGGAAAACTAGTTTGTGATCAAGTGGCTGAATACTAAGTTAATGCATATTCAGATATGCATTGTGTGCATGTGTGTGTAGACATGCATATATACACATAGAGTTGTTCTCTATTCAATGTACATAACACTTAAAAAAAATAGCTATTCTTTTTACTTAATAGCCATTCAAACTTTTCATCCTTGCTGACAGTCATGTATGGTCAAATATACTGAGATAAGTTTTGTATTGCCCTGTTCCTGCAAGAAACCTTTCAAACTTCTCAAAATACCAAATCTCCTGGTTTTTGATTTTGTGATTAAATGTTTTCTACATGTCAGAGAATGTCTTTGTTCAGAATACAGCAGATCTAACAGAATTGTAAGTCAAATGTTATTCCGAGTGCATTGTAAACAGTTTAGATGATTCTTTGAAAATATGGGTGGACTTGGAACAGTAGAAGTAAAAAACCAGAACTTTTATTATATTTGTATATTTTTAAAAATACTAGCTTTAAAAACCTTTTTTTTTTTTTTAATAAGAATGTTCCCATATGCTTCTTCTGTTTGTTTGTAAAGCCTGTCTCATTGTAGCATTTTATTATTGGTAAATTTAATATTTTTCATTCCAAACAGTGTTGTCAAGTATATCCTGAAAAATTTTTAAAATACATATATGTATTTTAAACATACTTTAAGCACACACATATAACTATACATGTGTAGGTATATTCATTATATACATTTGGCACGCATATGTGTCATAAAAAGCAAGGCTGTGGCCTTCCATCTCTTAAATAGAACACAGGTTTTGTAAGTGTTTATTTTGTATCATATGTAGTTTAATGCAACATGAAATTATTCTAGTGGTTTCATCTAATCACCAAAACTCGTGAGATTAAAAAAATTATACCAATAAAGTTCTTTATTTTCTATATGTTTTTAATAATGCAAATGCAGATACTAACATTTAAACTTTGGCATTTGTTTTCTAAAGAACTTACTGAAGTTAGATCCAGCAGATAGATATTTGACAGAACAATGTTTGAACCATCCTTCGTTTCAAACCCAAAGACTTTTGGATCGCTGTGGAAGCTCACCTTCACGGTCAGCTAAGAGAAAACCTTACCACGTAGACAGCAACACGTTGTCTAACAGGTAAATGTAGTCATGTCACCATCGTCACCAACATTTGCTTTGCCAATGAGTGAGTTGCTATCATGCTTACGTACAACATCATTTACAAGAAGAGAAAAGTTGTTGTTTGACAGTTTAGGCACATTGAGACATATATACTGTTCCATGTTGCCTCACTGACTCAAAGAAGTAGACACAGTTTTACTGTATTATAGCTATTCAAGCTGAAATTTTTGCTAACTTTCTGCATCAGGCTGAATGCTTCTTGGAAAAAAACCCAAAGGCAATGTTCAAGCCATTTCTGCATATGACAAAGGAAAAATAAATTGGCTTACCCATCTTAAAAAAATGTTAGCCTTTTTCTTGAACAGTAGGAACTTTGTGGCTTGGAGGATGCCTGAGATTCCAAAGGAATGCACTTTTCTTTGGAATGCTATCATTACTGTACATGTGCAAATCTGTCCAATGTTTCAACATTTGAAAGTTCAAAATTCACACAGATTTTTAGTAGCTAAATGTCTTGAAAGTTGTGTGTGATGATCATACACCAAACTGGTGATGAACAATTTTGTCTGCAGTTGCAGTTATGAATCAAGTCTAGTCTACTTGAACTTAAAACAGGGTGTATTTGCTCAGTGACTCCCTTGTTGGGCGCACATAACTTGAGAGAAGCCACTTGGCTTTAATGCATCAACAGCCAGGTTTACTGTGGATAAAATGCTTCAGTACAAAAAAACCTCATGGTGTTTCTCTGACAAAAGCTTTCCTAAAGGTCACCCTCTGAAGTATGCAGAATGATAGTGGCTTTTAATCCCAGCCATGTTTTTCTTTATCTCTTTTTGTGAGATTCAAAACATTACTCCTCATTTTAAGCTTTGTGATGATGACATTTACAATCTATACTTTTTTGGCGATAGACACCAAAAAGTTTTAGCTGCCCTAATAGATATTCAGAATAGAAATTTTACCCTTAGAGATGTGTCATCAGAAAGGAAAACCTAGATCCATGTGAAACTTCTTGTCTAATACAAAGGCTTGCCTAGCCACTTGATTTAAAATTACTAGGTTCCTCATATCTCTGTTTTAAAAAAATGTACTACCTTTTAAATAAAAAATATTTTAAACTGGCATTAAAATTGCTAAATTTCTAGAAACTGTAATAGAGTACATAATTAGATCACTGAAAGTGGGTAGTATGAAAATCCTAAGTATAAAAATGGCTAGCATTATCCAATTATAATTAGCAACAAGATCAACAAAGGTACAGACTCATCTGTACAGTGAGCTCTCACTTTAACCCTTATTAGTATATCTGAGTTACGTTATCATAGATTTGATACAAAAATAAGTTAACTCTTTATAGCCAGCCTGGGTCCATCAAGGCTAACAAGTACAACTGCAGCACTGCTCAGTCATGGCTAGTTTGCAGTGCCAGCCTAAGTTCAGAAGCAGAACTGGTTTTATGCCAGAAAACCTGGGATAATAAATCCCGCTCAAATAAATTCAGGCTGAGTGTTTGCAGAATCAACATCTCAGTTGGTTCTGACATCTCAGTCCCCTAATCCCAAAACAAGGAGAGCAGGAGAGTATAGTAGAGGTTAAGGACATCACCAAGTAGCTCTGCACCCAAGTCAGTCTGGTTGCAGAGCATTTTGGGTGCAGCTTTGGGGATGAGTTGGTGTGCCAAGAACTGGGATAGTGCCAAGTTCTACAAAAGCTGGGATTCCTGTGGCAAAGCTGAGTTTGGTGTCATGGGGCTTGCTCTGCTGCACTGAGCTGAGGCTCACTCCATCTGGATGTCTTTACCAGCACAATATCTTCTTTTCCCCCTCCTCTCTCCTCCCCTCCCCCTTTAAATCAGACATAGATGGCCTGAAGCATTGACTGTTATCTGATTTTTTTTGACAGTGCTGACATACTTTGTTGTTCTATCTTCACTTTGATATGCCAGGTGTATTTAAGATTTTTTTCAATGGATATACAGCTGATTTTCATAATGTAGTGCTTATATTATTGATGTGCACATATATTACTAACACACATGCATAAATGTGTAAATATATTTTGGAATTTCTATGATTGGATTTTATATCTTCATTTTTTTTTGTCAGCAAAATCCATTAACCAAAGCTGAGTTTGTCCATCAGGATTTGAGCAGCAAGAAACAACAATGTACCAACACTTGCGTGTCTGTTATTTTAGTGGAGCTCCTGATGCCTAGTTGGCAGTATTTGATGTTACTGCAGTTAAATTTTGTGGTTTTAAATGGCAACTCCCTTCTGAAATGAGTGTACTTTTGTTGAAGTTACTAATACATGAATATGTAATGTGGTATATTAATGCTTCTTTGTGCATTTTAATGTAGAAATCAAGCCAGCAAAAGTTCTGCTTTGCAGTCACACCACAGATCAAACAGCAAGGATATACAGACACTAGGGGTTGGCGGGCCAAGAGAAGAGGGTCTTCCAGCAAATGAAAGCTTTTTAAATGGAAACCTTCCTGGAGCTGCACACAGTCCAATGCATACAAAAAAATCAAGCAACACACCTGGATCTGGCAACAAGGATCTAGCCAATAATAACATGCCACATCTTCTCAGCCCAAAGGAAGCAAAGGCAAAAACAGAATTTGATTTTAATGTGGACCCAAAAAGTTCCGATGGTCCAGGCACAAAGTACCTAAAGTCGAACACCAGATCTCAGCAGAACCGGCACTCATTTATGGAAACTTCTCAAAGCAAAACTGGGACATTGCAACCCGGCGATAAGCACAGTCGCCACAGCTATATTGATACTATCCCACAGTCTTCTAAGAGTCCTTCTTATCGGACTAAGTCAAAGAGCCATGGGGTTCTGACAGACTCGAAATCCGTGGGCAACCTTTCTGAGGCCAGGGCCCCAGCTGCAGAACCAAACAGCAGTAGATATTTTCCATCCAGCTGTATGGACTTGAACTCTCCTACCAGTCCAACTGCTCCCCGCCATAGTGATAACAGAACTTTGCTCAGTCCGTCGGGGAGGAATAACCGCAGCGAGGGTACCCTGGATACCCGAAGACCATCAACAAGACACTCCAAAACAATGGAGGAGTTAAAACTGCCAGATCACATGGATGGAAGCCATTCCCACTCTCTGTCTGCTCCACACGAATCTTTTTCCTATGGTCTAGGTTATACCAGTCCTTTCTCTTCACAGCAGCGCCCTCATAGACACTCTATGTATGTGAGCCGGGACAGAGTGAGGTCAAAGGGCTCAGAGGGTGGCTTAAGCATAGGGCAAGGGATGGCAGCCAGAGCAAACAGCCTGCAACTGTTATCTCCACAGGTGCAGCATAAGTCACTCACAAGATCTGTTGGCTCCTCACGAGAAGACTGTACAGAAGATACTAATAGGGTTAGTTCAAAATATTGCTATTATGGAAAGCTTACCTTCCTGTCTTTACCTCATGTGGGGACAGTGTCCTGCTTTCTCTCTTCTGTTTGTTTGTTTGCAGTTATTTGCTTATTTGCCTTCTTGTAAGGCAGGGGATGTTGGGGGTTTTCTCAGCAGGGCTAAATATTTCAAGTGCAAAATGAGAGGCTATTTTAAAAATCATTTTAAATGGACTATGAATACCATTCTCTTAAAGCACTGAAATGTGAGAACAGAAAAATTTGTCTCTGAAGGTAAAATTTCATTAGTAGTTCCTTGTCTTTGGTTACATTGTCTGATGTAATTTTTATCATATTGTTTTGCTTAATTAACCTTCTCATTTGTGTTTTTATTTAGCTTTTCTTTTATGTCTTTCTGTTATGAATGCTAATGTTAATTTTGGAAGTGAGCTTTTCATTCGCTTATAGCAGGACGTTATTGCTGAAATGCCATAATTTACTAGAGGAATATAAAAACTTGCAATATTTCTCTTGATTAGTATGATAAACAACTGGGCTACTCTAGAGATTTTATGTTAGAGAAGGCAGTGGTAAATTGGCTCCTTACAGTGATTACTGTCATTAGATAACCTTGTTGTGTTTTACTGTGAGCATTATTTAAAAAGTGGAGAAAGGACCAGTTCTGGTGTTCATTTATGTTCTTTACACACCACTTCTGAATTATCTGATGTTTTACACATCAGATGTGTAAATATGACTGCATTTGTCCCCAGATCCTTACATTGCTATATCGTTGATCCAAATTGGAGCACAATGGTGCAGAGAGAAGTACAAAAACGAGTGTTTGTTTCTCTGTATGTACATCTGTGATAAAGTAACTTCGAAGGAGAGAACATCTAGTTCAGATTTGTTGACAAATTGAAGGAAGCTAGAGAGCTTCAAATATTATTTAAAGTCTAAAAATTATGCTTTACTCTGAGAGACTAAAAAACTCTGCCTACTTAGTTTATGTAAGAAGTATGTGTAGCTGAATTGATATAGTGGTCTAGAATTACCATAAAAAAGAATTTTCAGGTAGCGGTTGCCTCTTTAGTCCAGTAGGGGAAAAAAGGCATAATAAATTTTTTCTTACTTACCACATCTCCTTCATTTAGAATTACATGTATTCGCACATGAGATCTCATCAAAAAAGGAGAAACACAGTGTAATTAAAAAAAAAAAAAAAAGCTACTTCAAAGGAGATTACAGCAGCTCCATTTCAAAACCAAGGGTTTTTTTCCTTTGTGTAGTCATTTTTCTCTCTCATTTCAGTTGTTAAATGTTACTTATTCTTCAGAATGTTACTGTAGAAGGGCAATAGCACCAACATTTGAGTTTTTGATAAGAAAAGCTCATGCTGTCTTGTATTCTTCAGAGCTTTAGGATCTTCTTCTGCATTATGTAGCAGATACTAATTTGATAAGTAATTTTAATTTTATTTCCTATTATGTAGAGGCAGATTGTTTTTATTAGATCATCCTTTGTCTTTTGACAATTGGTTGACAAATTTTTGTTTTAAATAGAAAAATTGATGTGTATCTTAATGCTTATGTTTTTGCTCATTTTGTTTTGCTTTGGAGTGCATAATCATCTGTAAAGAACTTGCCTTTATCTCTTATGGTCAGTGTTTTTAAACTTTAAGCCTTCAATTAATGCTTTTAAATCTGTATTTCAACCATCAGGAAAAATACTCTTCTGAAATGGATGGCAAGTCTGTAAATTCACAAACCTGTTTTTGTTTGGTTATACTACTTTCAGTAATGAATCAGAATTAAATTCTCAGTCTTATGGCTCGTAAAGGCATTGTCACAAAGAAGTCATTTTTTGGCTTCTTCCTATCCCCATTTTTGGGGTGTTTTGTTTTTTTTTTTTTTTTCTTTTTTTTGCTACGTTCTGCATTAAAAATCAGAAAATTTAACTTCCCTCAGGATTACTGACTGAAAAAATCAGGAATAACATAAGTGTTCTCAAAGATTCATTGTTTTCTTTTTTTTTCTGTTCAGTTCTTCTGGTTCTCTCTCAGTGCTCATGTTTTCCATGTTTCTAGTTTCTCATTGATTTTTCTCTTTAGCTCTACCAAGTCTTTTTAAAGAAAACCATTCTTTGTTTGCTAGTCTTTAAATCTTACTTTAAAAAAAGAAAAAATATTTGCATTCAGTGTTAGCTTTGGCCTTTTTAAGTCTCAGTACAACACTTTCGTTTTAAGGGTTCTTTTTTACTTTAAATTAAACATACACGAAAGGGGACAAGCAGAAGAAGATCAAGTACAAGTTGCTATTACTGTCTCATATTTGTAACATAACTGCTGACAAAGAAGAGGCATGTTAAACAAGTAGTAATTTAATCACATGCTTCAGCCTCTCCTAAGTTTTAGAAGAATCGAACTGTGATGTAAAGCATTGCTTTAGTTCCATTTCTTGTCTTGGTACAGTTTCAAAGGTTGTTTTATCTGTGACAGGCCAGATCTTCATTAATAAAAGGCAACATGGATTTTGCAAATCTCTTATATACTGTATTGCAATCCCAATTTTTTATTTCTGGTTGGGTTTTTTATAGTTTTTTTGTTTCTTTATCCTTTGTCCTTATTGGACATTCTAGATTTAAATTTATATAGGGGTTGCAGAACGATTTCCTGTAGGGTCTTGTAGAGAGCATTGAATTCAATCTGGTTAGTCCATACTGTGGGAAAAATTGCAGCATCTGGTTCATTTAAGAGTGGAGTTAAGTCATATTTGGTGGCAAATTACATGCATATGGATGTTTCTAAGGGCATACTTAAGCTTTTGCTTGAAATACCTTCCAGGAAGTACTGTATTCAGGAAAACAGAGTAAATTAGAGGTAATTATATTCGTTTTGCTATCCTGTCTAACTCTTTAGCTTATAGATTTCTTAGTTCAGGGACTACCTCTTATTTTGCATACAGTAGATTTTGTGACTCTTAGCACCCCTAGGTACTACTGTATACAGCTGATAAGAGATAATGCTTTGGTGTTGCAATTATCACAAGTTATATGAATTTCCTGTTTGCTTTTTAAAATTTGGCAGTAGTAGAGTGACCAGATTCCATCAGAATTTAATTTAACAAGGCCTCCAGTAAAAGATTGCTCCAGAGATGTTACAACTGCATTTCATTCATGGCAAAAATCCGAGGGTCTGAATCATGCTCAAACCTTTAAAATTCCAACTAAGGCAAAATTTTGTTAATGCCATTTTGGAAAAAGCAAGCAAGCAGCAGACCTAAATAATTACTAATTACATAGTCTGTGGTTTGATATGGGCAGTTATTAATAACATGAAAAGAAAATTGTGCGTGGTTAAGTTCGGGATTTTCTGCTTATGTATGTTGGCTAAAAACTGCAAATCAGTTTATAGTCTTTCGTTTTAAACAGTTGATTCTTCTTTTGTTCAGGGTGGAGCGTATCATGATCCACACACGGAAGATGGAGCATCTACTAAGGAAAATAGAATTCTGTATAATGACCCTGTTCCGAGAAGAGTTGGCAGCTTTTACAGAGGTAATTTTATGGTGGATCTTTCAAAATTAAACAAGAATTTTAACACGGAATATAAATTAAGTAGTGGGAATGGATATGGAGAACTAACATAAACAACTAAAAAAGTTTATCGGAAAAAGAATTGTTACCCCACTTTCAGAGACTGGGTTGACCTGCTAGGTTGTATGCAGTAACTGTATTAGTATCACATTATCTATTTTCAAATGATAACTCGCTTTGATTGGAAAGTATATCTAGTGCAGTACCTTGTAGAGAACAAGATAATTCATCAGGAGGGTTGAACAAAATAAATATTATCAGAGTAAACAGTTCATTAACATCTTATTAACATTATATCTAAAAACCTTTGTACTTGTAACACATTGACATACTTACTGATCTATTTCAGATACTGTGGTGCATGGAACTATAATGCAAGTTTTTCATTGCTTGAAACCTATATTCATTTCTTTTGTTTTGACTTACAAAAGATCAGGGTTTCCTACAAGTACACTTACATAATCCCAGTTCAGAATAAATAATAACACAGGAATGTGTATGTGCATATAATATGTATATGTGTGTGTATATACATACACACAGATAGATATTGTTCTATTATGGTACACAAAAGATGGTGATTTCTGAGCAGCTGCCTCATGACTAAGCCTGGGTAATCCTTCTGAAAAAGACAAGGATGCTAAGAAGCTAATTACTGTCCTGCAAGTGCTAGGAGGCTTGTGGGACTCCCCTGAACCTTAAGAAGTCCCAATCAGCTAAAATTCGATTATGAGTCACGTAATAACCTTAAGTAGAGTCACAAATCTCTCTCTGATCCTCTTCAGGTTGTTCAGTTAGCTGATGACCTGATTTAGGCATGTTAAAACCTGCCAATCCTTGCAAGTGTCCCATTGCAATATTAGAAGCTGTGAGCAATACTAAAGCTTGTACTGTTTTCAGCAATGCTTTTGGCTGTAAGGTTTTGTAGCACGTGCAACAGAGAATCGTTAGGAATCCTCAATCCTGAATTGCTTTTATTAATCCTTAAAACACTCATAAAATTAGACATGGATTATCCTTCTGGTTTATACATAGTAAAACAGAAGTTCCAAGGAAGAATGACTTTCCTAAGTCATGTGCTAAGGAAACTGTAGGTCTGGGGTTGCATTCAATTCCTTATTATAAACTAGAGGTTTCTTCCTCTTTAATTATATCTATGAAACAAATACATTTTGGTTCATAGACTTAATTATTGCATTGGAAAAATGATGCTACATTTAAATAATACATTGTTAATCGTATATGCAAAAAACTATTGAAAGAAAAAGTTACTATGAAAAAAGTAAAATTATATTCATGTAGTTCTTCAATACTGACTTAATACAAAGGTTATTAGCATGTACTTTTATACTACAGCTTGAATAAAAACTTAGAGATTCAATTTTGATAAATAGTATAGTGTGATGCTGTAGTAATGCTGCAATTCCTGTCTGATCAATTTTTAATCCAGTGCAGTTATTTCTGGGGATCTTCATAATTCTGATAAATTTATGTTCTAGGTATCCATAACCTATTTTGAAAACCACAGTATGTCTGTTTGAAAAATACATAATATATGGTTTTGATCCTTTCATTTGTAATGAGTAATCTCTTACTTACATTAAAATCCAGAGCAATTTTTTTTCAGAATGGGTACCATTATTTTTTTTTAAGGTTTAAGTGAAGGCAAAGTGTAAACTATGTAGTATTGTGTCTTTAATTAACAGTATTCCAACCTTTTATTCTGTTTCCTGTTTTTAAATAATGATTGCATTTGTGGCTCCCTACAGATAGAAATGTTCTCAAATCTAGTAACAACTTACTCAAGTTCCAATGATGGTCTCATTTTACAACTAATATTACCTTGCAAGTATCACAAAACAACAGCTTTCCAAACTGTAAAAAAAAGTATGCTTTTTTTCAGTTATACAAAAAGTACAACTGTATCTTTACTGTCTTGTTTCTGTAAAAGAGGTAGAGAGGAAGCAGACAACTGAAAGATGTGATTTTTGGTAGAGGTCATTATACATTGTTTGCTGTTTCTCTGTTCAGTTCCATCTCCACGTCCAGAGAGTACCTACATAGAAAACAATGTGTCAAACAGAGCCTCTGTGTTACCAGCAGACAGCAGCACGGTGGCAAACCACTCAAAGAGGCAAACCACCTTTGACACCTGGTGAGTTGTTATTTACACAGATGTGTAGAGAATGGCAGGAAAAACAAAAAGGATTTTTGACAGGAGGGGAAAAAAAACCAAACACTTTTTTTCAGAATTTGCAATTTTCTATATGTGCTTAGTTGCTTCCTCTGACTACGCTGACATGGCATTGCATGTTTGCTGTCCCCTTTTGAGCAACAAGAAATACTTCATTACACCATCACACTAAATGCATTAAAGATTGTATACTTTTGTCCAGACTTTCCTGATTTTTTTTTTCCATCTATTAATCTTTTGTTAAAGATAATACAAAGTGCTTTTATACATGTAGTATGGATAGCAAGGCCCTAGCTTCATCTGTGGATTCCAGAAGCATGAATTGTCAAACGGAAAAAAAAATATCAAAATGCATGTTTCCATGTATATAATAGGACTGTTTTAATGAAGAATATAATATTCACCCTACAATGGGGACTGCTGCCCTTTTTGCTTACACATCACAAAAGGAAATGAGTACGTTCTATGGGAAAATGGACTAAGCAACGTCATAATGGTGTATATTTATTTTAAAAGATTAAAAGCATCACATGGCTCCATTATATAACATAGAACAATTAACTATAATTATGCTAATAGAATGGCAGCATATGCATAGCTTTGCAGGACTTAAAGGGAAATATCTTAATTTTGTTGCTCTGAGAGCTGTTCAGCTCTAAAATACTCTTAATCTTCTACTTTGTTCAATCACAATAAAACACACTGAATAAAAATAAGCAAATGGAGCTTCAAAGGATTGGTGGGAGGAACGAACTGTATGCATTCACATGATTCAACTATGCCTCGTACCACTATCTGAAACACTGCTGTCTGAAAGTGCGATAAAATCATGTTATCTAAAGAACTGTTTCAGTGGTTTGTTGATTTAATGTGTTTTCACATGAACAACCTGTGAATTATCTGCTTAAAAATGAAGGGGGGTGGAGGGGATGGGGAAGGGAAACAACTGGTCTTTCAGCTTGTGTTCAGGTTATATATACCCTTGTCAGTAATAGAAAATGTTTACTCCAGAACCCTTGTCACCTACTCTGATTCACTAGAGTCTGCTTCCTGTCCTTCAGTAGCTCCCTCTACATCCATTTTGTGGAAGTTAGCTGAGGAACCCGCTCATTTATGTAAAAAGGTGGTACTTATGTTGTGACTTATGTGGCTAAAGAAGGTATTTATTCCTGCTGTTGAACCCTATTTTGTTGTCGTTCGTATCTGAATCTTTCTATCTTGCATATAACATAAGCCAACTGGAATCATGTTTTGCTTTATATATCATTTGGCAATATATTACCTTTCATTATGTGGTCACTGCAAAGAAACATGTAATGTTATTTTAACTCTGAACTGAAATAATAATAGTTTATGTTATTAGAGCTGGTTGGGAATTTTTTGACTAAGTATTTATTTGCTTACAATGCCAAATTACCGAAACCAAAACTTTTCAAAGGAACAGACTGATATCCACTAACCATTTCTTGTGAAGATTCTTCAGCTCCAGGATGGAATTGCCAGTCAAAACCAGAGATATACTCAAAATAACAAGTATTCTGGGGTCAGCATTACTTTTTGGAATGTGAAGAACTCGAGTGTAGGGCCTTTGTTCTTCATTATTTTAACCAGAGGCTTGAACCAAGATCTTAGATCTAACAAGTGAACGCCCTGAACCAGAAGTTAGAGGTTATTCTGGAGCGCATTCTGTTTCCCTCAATATATTCTCTTGAAGCTGTTTCATCTTGTTGAAATAGTAGAAGGACCACAGAGATGCTGAGTATGGCCTAGCGAATAAAGCCCTTCATTAACTTTGAGAGAGTTAGATTTAAGTCCTTGCTCCAATTAATGTACTCAAATATTTTCACAAAGTGGAACAGCTCCTTTGAGACAAGAACACACAGAAGAATAAGCATTTCTTCTTGTGAAATGGGAGGAATAGCAGTGCCTGCAACACCAAGTTACTGCTATTTTGGCATGCATTTCTCTTTCTCTTTGCTTTTCCTACTCCCTGTTTTCCTGAGATGTTTCCTGCCCAGCTCTACATGTTAACTCTGTGCAAGTTGTCCTGGCAATGGTCTAATTTTGTTGCAAAATTGTTCTGTGCCATAAATGCCGCTTAATCAGATTCCTGAGTGATGTAGAGTCTATGTTCCTCTACTTAATTTTCTGTATAGAAGTTGTGTAAACGCTTATGAAAATGTTGAAAGCTCTAACGGAATGTGATTCTGCTTACATCAATTTTATGATGAAGAAAATATTTGATGTTTGACTGACATACATAACTGGTACATGACAATTCATCTTGAATTACGAGTGACACGTATTCCACCTGGACTTGCCACTACTGTAAAATAATGCTTCTCTCATACTACTGCTCTGTGTTGCCTTCTTCTGTCAAAGATTTTGTGAATGTTTGCTAGACTGAATTGTCACAAATGTTCCCTTGTCTTTGTGTGCATTTCTTCACTCTGTCCCCACTGCCCTGCCTCTTGAAAAATAAAGATGTTATAAACTCGACTTTTGTCATCAGGTTTTACTCTTATATTACTAGATCATTTCTGAACTTTAGACAACTTGATTTGAAAAAAAAAGCAAATTTTTCATTGTTCTAGGAAATCTTTTCTTTGAGAGAGTTTAATTTCCTGTAAATGACCTTGAACTTGCTCGATTTTTTTCCTTTTTGATACAAGAGTATGAGATGTTTTCTTCTCTTTCACTTGTGCGAGCTTTGTCTTGAGCTGGGCAAAATCAGTAGGTATAGGCAAGATGCTTAACCTTGTTCTGTCAGTGTGCCAAAATGTTGGCCTGATTGTTATAGTTCTAAATATCTCTTTGGAGTAAACTCCAACATGCAGTACTTCATCTCACATCATTTTGGAAGTGTTTGCATTGGTTTCTTAAAAGGCATCTGGGGGCTTCTGGAAAGCTTTGTTGTTTAGACCTTTTATGTCTATTTAGATGTATTCATTGTATGACAAACAGCTTGTCATACCTCCTCTAGCATGTGTCATACCTTCCTGCAAAAATAATAAAAAGAGGAAATATATGTAATATTTATTATTATTTTTACGTGTATATAATATATGTAAACACACATAAACTCATTCAAGAAGAGAATAAAAAAGAACATCCTTCTCTAAAGACTGTCAAAGGCTTACAATTATCTATCTACCATTAATTTTTGAGACTCCAAAATAATACAGTATTTTGTAAACATGTCATGACTGGGTATAATATTGCTGTATCAGTATAACAATGTAGTCACACCTAATGTTCCTGAAACTAGAAGGTTACCAATATCTGAGCAAGCTAATTTAAAGCTTGTTCACCTGTGTGCGCAGTAGAACTGTTGCTGCATTATAAATACTTTTCCAGTTCACTTACAGAATTCTTGAGTTTGTAAAAAAAAAAAAAAAAAAAAGTCAGGAAATTACAAATTTGTGACTTGCAAGCTTAAAAATCACGTGTGTGTGTTACACTGGTTGAGGCTTTAGGAATCTGCTCTGTATAGTTTGAAGATGTTCACTTTCCTAACGGTATAGCTTTCCCACTGACATTCCCTGCACAAGACAGTTGCATGTGCATTGTCATTCAATATGTTTGCTTTATTCATCTGTTTGGCAACATCTGACCCTCCCTACCCATCTCTTCTAGTAACCAGTGCCTCTCCCCTGACCCTTCCCCAGCCATCAGTGTTTTTGTTTTGTGCTAAAAATTAGAGGATGCAATCGAGTGTCATTTGCAAGGAAGCTTTCCAGAATTTATAGTCGTCAATATTCTGTCCAAAAAAATAAGCCTACTGAAGTATATGCTTTATAAGCTTACAAAACCAACCACTTCCGAATTGTTATGGTTACTGATGTTGAATGATACTGGGGTGGGGGAAGAGGGAAGTGGGTGTAAAATGTATGTGGGTGTATATACATTGTATGTGTTTGTGCCCACACACATGTATGTGTGTATACTCTTTTTAGTGATGCCATAACCTCTGGTATCTGTTGGCTTCTGGGTAGTATACTGTATATAAGACAGTAGATCTGGAGTTTATTCCAGTTAATACATCCTCCTTTTCGACATGAAAAAAAAATCTGGTCAGCTTCAAGCAAAGTTCAGGTTTGATCTCTGATTTTTAAGCTTTCAATGCTAGACTTTTAGACCAAGAAGTTTTACTATGGGCTTCAGCTTGTGGGATTGAGATTCTTACCTGAAGTAAACCATCAGGTTGAGGTGCTTCACTAGTTTGTGACATTTTCTTGCCTTCACTTATGGTAACTCTATAACTGGCAAGGGTTTTACTTTAAGCAAAACCAAGTGCTAACTTGGAGAATTCGTGTTTGTTTATCTTCTGAAGAAAACTTCAGACACTTCAGTAACTCCTCCATTAAACAGAAATCCTTACTTGTGTAATTGTGAGCGGTTCAGTAAAGGGAGTAGTATACTGGCAGTTAAAGAGGATTTCCAACCCAGGCTGCCTGCTGAGATTAGGGTTACTGAAGAATAACTGAAAAAAGCATGAGGAATTGCCTCACAAAAAGAGCTGTGTGCCATACGAGTCTCTCTATGGCAGCATGAATGCAGCATGCTTTGTATTTATTCTTTTTAGTTAATATTAAAGCACATCAGCTTGCTTGCCCTATACATGTTTGCTGCTACTCCTCCTTGTACCTGCATGAAGTTGGATACCATTCCTGCCCAGGGGCAATAAATGCTAGTGATAATCACAGAATTTCTGTTTGTACCTATGCCTTTTCCAAATGTCTTAGACCAGAATAACCAATATGATCTACGTTACATGTCCTAATCTTGCAAAAGGCACACAAAGATAAAATAACAGAGAACAGCACATTTTGCCTCTGGTTTCTGCTTGAGGGTGAGCTCTCTGAGTGGGGGGCTCTTCTCTAGGGCTACTCTTACTTTCTAGTAAAAGAGACACTCCGTAAGAGATTCTGGTGTAACTGTTTGCTTTCAAGAGCTGGAGCTTTATGCAAAATACCAAGATACTTGCAGTTACATTGCAAGAGTTTAGTGTTGAGTGACTATACCATAGAGATTTTTTCTGATATTCCTAATTTTTTCCTGTACAGTCCATTGTCTGAAAATCATCTTTTGGGATGCCTAAAATATCCCAGTGTTTCATTTCATCGATCAAAATGTTCTGCTCTATTTTTACTCAGTACAAAATCTTGGTGTTGAAGCTTCCTGCTATACTGCTATATATGTTCGCTCTCTTCACATAATGAGCATGTGTTTTGAAGCAGTTGCTTTTCAAGGTCAATGCTTTTTCAGACGACTATACTGCAAGATGAGTCATAGGAGTTAATGACATAAACCAGTCGGTGTAAAACCACTGGCTTTTGGGTAAGCAGCAATTGAAAACGAGCAGAGTTCTCAGCCCCTTATTTTCCTTCTCTGTCTGGTCACTATAGTCACAAAGAGGAAATGATGGTACAGAATTTCACTTCTTCCCTCTCTGCTCATCTGCTGTAGTTTTCTTATCCAGGTTCACTGGGCCAAAGAAAAGAATTTACACGAGTGTATCTGTTTCTAAAACTCTGGCAAAAATTGTCCCAAGCTTTATTCTGAAGATTAAGTTCACCTTTAAAAATACAGCATCTCCATTTTGAAATAGGCTTTAGACAAGAAAAGCCATAGCCAGACATTGAAAAACTTTAAAGGAAAATTTAGAGTAACCACTCTATGGGGAACTTCCTTATGATCTGATGCTGGTTCCTCAGCAGGTAACACAGTCGCTGGGTTGGTAATTTGTACCTGGGCTGTAGTTTGGGGTATGTTTGCAGATGTGGATGCACAGCAGCTCCTTTGGGGAAGGGCTCGGAAGATTCTCAGCCCCATTCAATGTGACTTTCAGAGTACAAGCAGGGTAGTTGGGGTGCATGCTTTCCTCCAAGTTTTGTACCAAATTATGTAAAAATCAATAACTAAATAATTTGGTAGGTGTTTTGTCTGTATTAAGTTGGTCTCATGAGTTCACTGAATCTGTAAAGCTGTTAGCAGTCTTTACTCTTAGTCTTTCCCCTTGGTGCTTTAAGTGACTAAAACAAGACTGCCTTACTGCTGTTACTCAGTGGTAGCAAATACAGGGATGTGACAGAAACAGGAATCCTTAGTAATCCAGTATATTTAGAATGTGTTTTATAAATCTAATAATTATATTAAACTAGAGATTTCTCCTAATCTATGTTGTTGTGCACCTGAATGTGTTTCCTAGATCTAGGTTTCAAAAATCTAAATTAGGAAAATTTCCACCATCCTCTGCCTATAAATCTTTTTCTAAGCTCATTCTCTCACTCAACAATTGCACTTTATTACAGCATTTAAACACTGCATGCACTTCTATTTAGAAGCAGGTAGCGTTTCAAGCTTGAGGTGGTTTTGTGTTCCTCCAATTGAGGAACTGATGAAACCACCTATCAGAGTGAAGATACTTGTCGATCAGGAGGATGCCTCCAGTGATTCCTACCACAGTTACATGTTTCACATTTGCTTGGAAAAAAAAAAACAGGTTGGCATGTAGTAGCAGCTGAATCACCAGCTGATAGCATAGCATTTAAAGCCAGAATTAGAAGCCAAAGATAACTATAGCAGGCAGCTAAGCGTTGCTACATTACAGTTAACTCCAAGAAAAGCTGCTCCTTTTTGTCCTTAGGCAAAAGCTGTCCTAAGCCCTTAGAACTGTGGCTTTCCTTCAGGTTTTTCATATAGACAATGGAATAATTTCATTTTTGCTTTTGTACAACTTAAGACTGAAAAAGGACTATTAAATCACCCAGTATGATTTTGTGTTTGTTAGTTGCCATTAAACGTCATCCGTTCTCTGGGGTGCAGGCCCAGTAACATACCTGACTCTGTATCTCCCAGAAGAGCATGCAGGCCTGATTTGAAATGTCAAAGGTGGGAAATCCACTTATTTCACTAAGGAATTTGTTCTGGCAGTTAATGATTCTCATTGTTAAAATCAGTGCCTTATTTCTAATATGATTCCCTGGCTTCATCGTCCACCTACTTGTTGTCAGGTCTTTGTCCTTTTCTTTAGAGACCCTTCTAGTACTCTGTAATTTATTCCTGGATAAGTACTTGTGCGCCGCTATCAAGGAAACGAAATGTTGGGGCTGGTTTAGCTGTTTTTTACCATACTGAAGAGATAGAAATCTCTGACTCTTTTAATGTAGGCCACTATTTCTCTGAAATTATTTCTGTGACACTTTACTGCACTATTTCCAATTTTCAAAATTATTATAAAGGGCACTAGAACTACATTCAGTTATGTCTCACCAATGTCCTACGTAAACCATTTTTTTTACCCCATATCCGTATTTTACATGCATAGTTTACTGTGTATACTTAAAGTAACATGTTATTTGTCAGCTGTAGTTAATTCAGCTGTGTAGACAAGTTACAAGTGGAAATCTGGTCTTCAGGCAAGTCATCTGTTCCACTTTCGGGTCATCTTCTTTTACCAGCACTGTCTCACCCAAGCATAACAAACTAACTGAAGTTTTTAAGTTGAAATGGACAACAGTAGATCCCCAGATTCCCTGGTGATAAATTTGGAACCATGTCCGCAAAGGTCAGGAAGTGTGATTGAAATTGGTTCTCTCTGGTGAACTGTGCAACTCCTGGCTCTCCATCAAGCAATGGATAAACTGGACCTGTGCTTTTATACTTCACCACCATTTGTATGTTCTCTCAGATATGTTTTTCATTTTTCTAAAAGATTTTTTGTGTGATATTTTGGTTTGACTATTAAATTCTGGCTTAAAAGAAAACAAACACAAAAGACATGCATGCTTTCCTTTTCCCTAAATAACTATCCACTGGTTTGAGCTAATCATTTTGCCCTAACACTGTGTTCCTCCTATCCCATTTAATAAGACTGTTTATCTGGTATTTGCAGAGTAATCCTTGAACCAATTAATGCTAAAACGTTAAGAATCTTTTTGCTTTAATCAATAATTTGCGTTATTTGGGATAAGATCTCATTATTACACAGAATTTACATAATATCAAAATAAAATCTCTCTTACAATACCTTATTTCATGTTTAGGAAAAGTCCTGAAGACCTTAACAGTCACTCAGAACAGCTCAAGGAGAAAGAAAAGCAAGGTTTTTTCAGGGCAATAAAAAAGAAAAAGAAGAAATCTCAAACCGTAAGTATTCAATATTTCTAAAAGAAAATACGTTTATCAGTTTTGTTTTATACCATTTTAATATGCTAGGTTAGTACAGTACCTTTGTATTATTTGTGATCATGCCCACATGTATCTATTTGTTCTTTTATTTTTTCTCTTCAGTATATGAAAGCCAAATTCTTTCCCTGTTCAGGGTTTATTTATCTGCCTTTTCAAATATTTCTTCACCTACTAGTCCTGGGCATCTTTGTTTTCATTCAGACCCTTTCAGAGACAGTTTTGATGCAAGTTTTAAGCTGATGTTGCAGCAAATTCTTTTGCAGGATATTGTGATACCATTCCAAGAATAGCAAATGCATTATTGCGTGTCCTCGGAGCTTGAATAATTTCAGACACACGTTACGAGGAGATCAAACTGTTATAAATGAGAATTCGTTCCAGCCTTTTTCATGGCAGTGTCTTGATAAGAGTCTCTGTTGTCTTGCTACACCCCATGGGAATAAGGCTGATGTGTCCTAACCATTCTTAACATTTTATGTTTTACTGGGGGAATGGATTGTGGCTTTTGTTATCGTTATTCGATATAAGCCTTTGGGGCCTTTTATGCATTTTTCAGTTTTCATCTAGTTTATGGGAGGGAGAAAGAACTTCCTTTATCAGAGGGCAGTGGTATATCAACATTTCACAAAGTTTTATAATGAAGATCTCCCTAAGAACTGAAGTAACCTAAACGTCATCTCATCTCATTCTCGAATGACAGTTCTGGAAACAGTAAAATCTTTAAAATTCCTTTTACATAAAGCTGCAATGTTTCTGTAAGTGTAACCGCAGTTATAGTTTTTGAAGGTTCTCAGAATGGAGTAAACCACGCTCACTCCTGGCAAAGGGGAGTAACCAAATCAAAATATCTACTGTCATAGAATGAGGTGGTATGACTGGATGCTGGTGGAGGGCAGATCTGTTAAAAACTGGGGAGAGGAGTGATTATCAGGCACTCTTTTTTATTTTTTTTGTGTAGTTTCTTTGATCTGTATGGAACATGTGCATGTGTGTGTTAACTAGCACTCAGAAATGCACTTTGCCTTCCTGCTGGGCAGGTTTTAGAGAAGTGGCGTCTGCCTCTCCTTCTGAACTTGTTCATCCTCATACCTGTACCCAGTTCAAACATGATCATTTACACTACACAACTGAACAAAATGTCTAGATTATAACTGACATTATTTGACATCAAAATGTCCATGAAAGGATAGCACACTTAAGGCCATTGGTTCCAGTAATGCTGTTTCAACTACTTCCAGATTAAAATGTGTGAAGGAAATACAGACTGGATTGTGTTGCATTTCAAAATGCGTCACTTGCAGAAACATCTAAGTCACAAGTTCCTTGATCTATAGCTACTGAAAACATCACTGATTACAAGACAGGACAGATTTATACATAATCCTTACTCCTCTTTCTTATCACTCTTAAGAAGAGGGATGAGGGGGGGTGGGGAGTGGAGAAAGAGGTTTTGCATAAGGGAAAATTATGTTTTTTAGTTAGAGCTAGTATCTCACAGGAAGATGAATAAATTAGTGAAATAAGATAGTGATAAAACTCTTGCATCCTCAGCTAGAAATTTGCTGACATCAGCTTAATTTTTGGACCCAACCAGTGACTGTAAAACCCCTTTTCATTTCTACTTACAGCTGTTTAACAGGACAGTATGTAGGCATAGACTGTACCCACCGATGTACGTACAAGTGCCTAGTTCAGACACTGTTCTTTGTTATTCTTCATCTGTTAGTTGAGGACATCTACCTAACAAACATTGGGATGTTCATTAGCATCTTCCAGCACAAACAAAAATGACTACCTTCTGTTCAGCACCAAGTCTGACTTCAGTAGTAAAAGCTGTTAACAGCACTGCAGTATTAGCTCTTCAACTACATGAATAATGTTTTCTCTGAATTCATATTAAACTCTAACAGATAGCTTGTGACTACTTGAGTTTTTTTCTGAGGCTTATAACAGAGTCCTAGAAGTATGAAATTCCACTTATTTACTCTGACACAGACTTCCTGTGGCAAGTAACAAACTACACCTGAGAACTGTCACAACAGTGAGAAGCGCATCATAGCTAGCTACTATTTACTTCTGATATCCTTTAGCAAGTCTAATTTTCACAGAATCACAGAGTGGTTCGGGTTGGAAGGGACCTTAAAGACCATCTAGTTCCAACCCCCCTGCCATGGGCAGGGACACCTCCCACTAGACCAGGCTGCTCAAAGCCCCATCCAGCCTGGCCTTGAACACTTCCAGGGATGGGGCATCCACAGCTTCCCTGGGCAACCTGTTCCAGTGCCTCACCACCCTCAGAGTAAAGAATTTCTTCCTGATATCTAATCTAAATCTACCCTCTTTCCGTTTCAAACCATTACCCCGTGTGCTATCACTATACTCCCCGACAAAGAGTCCCTCCCCATCCTTCCTGTAGGTCCCTGGTTGCTGGTGATCGTTGTAAGAGTCACAAAAGATATCTGAAATTGGGTTGAAGACATCTTCTTAATAATGTAATTCTCAAAATATCTAATAGCCCAGAACTGATCCCAATTCCTGACACTTCTTTCTGCAGAGTTGTTCCTATTGATCGTTCGCCCTAGATTTCTCCAGGTGCAGTTCCTCATGGGATAATAACCATTACTGCCTGCTATGGGAATTCTTTGCAATATTGTTTTTGCAGAGCTGTTCTTATCCAGTCTCTTTTGCATCTTCTTTGAAGTCTTTTAGTAACGTAGCAAAAGGTTTTGAGGATTGCTAGAGTCACATTTTTTTCTGTCATCTGCCACCAATTTGATATCCATGAGGGTTGTGCACAGTGTCAATAGGCACTATCTTCAGAGGAGGCTGAGTTTTGCAGGGTTTGGCACATACTGCAAGCTGTGGGTCTGAAGAAATATCTGCTTTGGAATAAACAGTTGCAGGTGAGCATTTCTCCTGGCAATGCTTTGATTCCTTTTTAATTTACTGAACTTCACACAGAAAATTCTTGTGACCATAAAGTTCCTAAACAACCTATGCTAATTAGTGACTCTGTCCTTCATTAACTTGGATGGAATCTAGCAGCTGTTTGAAAACCCTCCCTTTTGGCAGTGCACCCATCATTCTCTTTAGTTATATAATCATTATATTGTATTATAGAGTTTGATTTCAGCGGGCAGAATAATGCTAGACACAGGATATGTGTCCTATGCTTGTTTGTACCTAAGCAGGGGAGAAACGTTCCCATCCATAATTTTAATACTTGATAGTTCTGTTTGTTCTTTGTGCATCCATTGGTATGCTCTTTGGTTGTATTACAGAAATTAAAATAAAAAAGCTGGTGCCCTTGAAGTTGTCGAAGGCATATTTTTGTCAGAACTCAAATACCTCATCGTGGAGCCCTACCTCTTTTTACAAGTTAAAAATAGGATACTTTTATTTCTTCTAGAGGTAGCTATCAACTGCTCATTCTGAAACCAACTGATATTATTGTTAGTGTACCTTTGATATTTTATTTATATAAAAATAAGAAATGTCATACCGTTTTAGGTCATTATCATAAGTAACAAATGGTTGCCAGAATTACGGGATTTAATCCAAAGCTCAGTAAAGTCAACAAGACCTACCGATTGTTTCCAAAAGGCTTTGAAACGCACTCTGCATTCCTAATGAACATGGATATAAGAATAGGTCTACTGATCTCTTTTTACATGCTTTATATGCATTGAGTTCCTTGAACTTGTTCCATATGCTTTTTTCATTCAATCACTATTGTATTTTCCCAAAGCAAATTATAGGATTGATGCCATATATTGTTGGAATTTAAAAAAAAAAAACAAAAGAAAAATAATATAGTAAGGACAGATCTCTTGAATTGAAATACTATGCATTTAGTTTTTGTATCTTATATTGCAGACAGACTCAACCAACGGGGAGAATCCAAGCATCAAGAAATCCCTCTTTCCTCTTTTTAATTCAAAGAATAATTTAAAGCATAGTTCTTCTTTGAAAAAGCTTCCTGTAGTCACTCTACCCATGGTATTAATTTTTAAGTACAGTAGCACTGTCAAATGCTCCAGTAAACTTGTTTTACTGACTACAGCAGCATGTGTTTTATTTTCATGGGATCACTTTCTCTTCATGCCAGTTAAGTATCTTGGGCCAGTTCAATAAATTGAAGTAAAATTGGCAGTTCTGTTGAAATAGATTGTGCCTAAAAAAATGTTTTTAGTATTTGATATACTGAAAATGTAACATACGCAGTTCCAGAGAGAATGAGCCCTGGGACTAAGACTAAAGGAGGAAAATAGCTGTGGAATCATGTATGTTTAAAATTAAACTATCTCATTCTGTTTCAATCAGGAAAAAAAATTAACCTAGTTTAGTTTGTTTTGTAGCTGTATCGGAAATACATTTTTTTTAATGCAAACTGCTCCTTTATATATAAATTTAATTAATCAAATATTAACAACAGATTATCTGAAAACTAAATTTTAGCTGATGCTTCTGCTGTATTTTTGTTTGTCCTGATTCTTCATGATAAAAGACAACTTGCCTTAAAAATAGGTTAAATTTTAACTGTCCTTTTTTTTGCTTAGAATTCTTGAAATGGGATAAAACTCTACATATAGGTTTTAAATCATCCTTCTGCCATAAATTTTGTTATTTTGTTGGATTTTCAGCTTGTTTTAGGGGGAAGGTTGGGGAGTTTCTTAATTTTTGCTTTAGTTTGGGATATTTCTGGAGGAGTAGAAAGACAGGGAAAGGAAAAGCTCTTGGTTTTATGATGGCAAAATCAGCCAGACATGAGTTTAAAGCGATTTTGGTCTCCTTCACTCAAAAACAGATTTATAGAACTGATCCATGGTCTTAACTGCAGTATGGAATGCTTTTTAAATGAAGATGAGGCTCAACAATTTTTAATTTTTTTTTTTTATTATTATTATTTTTTGAAGCCTTGTTTAACTGCTCTCTCTTACAGCAAATAACACTAACAGCATGTGAATGCTTTAAGGGCTAAGGGTATAGCAAATCTGCATGATATCCACAGCCACTTGCTCTTACTATGGGGAAAAATAGTGAAAGGTCATTGCAATTCTGCTGCAGTGATGGGCTTTACTTGCATTCTGTAATTAACTGGGGGAAATGATTTACAGCTGTTCTTAGCATATATTAGGAAAACAGTATTTAATATTTTGTTGCAGATGCCTAGCAGTGATGGGCAGGATCTCTTGGCATTACAGAAAGCCATTCATTCTTCTAATCACCAGAGCAGCAGGCAGAAGGACTGGCATCCTGAGAAGATGACAGAAATCCAGCCGCATGTAAGTGGCATTATCAATTCCCTGTATTTTAACATCACCAAGGTATCTTGACAGCTTTTTCGCCAGTGAACAGAAAAATTGCATTTGACATTATTTCCCAACCTCCCCATTCCCCACCCATTGAATGTAAAAAATCATGTGCTTGCAGTCCTGCATAATTTTTTGAAAATCTAGACATGAATGACAAGAAAAAAAGAGTGACTAAATGTCCCTTTGTCGGTCTTTGAGCCTTCCAAAATACCGGTTATGGCTTTGTATTAGATGCAAGCAATGTTTCAGTGCATGTCTATGGTAGCTATGCAGCACCGTAGAAAAGCCCTCAAATTAGCTCTTGCAAAGAAAGGTGCATCCTGAGGGCACACTGCTGCTTGACACAGTTTGATACCTGATGGGGCCACCAGAGCGTCGTGACCACATGATGGTGCGGCTGCGTCTCAGCAGACTACATTATTGGAGCATAGCACTGCGCTAATGCAACTTTATTTTCTCCAATTCTAAAACCAGCTTGGGGAGCAGGGTTTGGAAGGGAGCTTCAGTGCCATGCTCTGTTGCCATTACAACATTGAAAGCTGAAGAACAGGGTTTGTTGCAGCTGCATTGTTTGAAGAAACAAGTTGCTCTGTGAGCTGGGGAATTTAATGAGGCTATTTTCATACCACTTTGTGTACTCAGGCTTCCCCAGGCTCTTGCTACCCATGTCTCCATTTTCCTTCGACCTGCTCACCAGTTAAAGAAGCTGTGAGGGACTAGAGCAGCTGCTGGCAAACAAAATATCTCACTGCTGAGTTCTGCCAGCCCTTATTTCAGTGCAGATGGTTACTCAAGACTCTCTCTAACCCCCAGTTGATGTTCACAAAATTTTTAGGAACTTTGTATTTCTGATATCTGTGCCTCATAAAATGTGGCAGAGGTTCTAAAGTTAATAGCAGGAGTAGTGACAGGTGGACGGCTAATGCAATTGTCTGTGCCTCCATTTTCATATGAAACAAGTTTAAAATAATTGATAGGAACTTTTTTTTTTTCCTGAAAGAACCTGAAAAGGTTCCATCTTTTCAGGTAGCTAATAGTTTGAATCGTAATGAGAAGATGTTTTCTCAGGTGTATAGTCATAGCTTGGAATTAAATATTCCAAATCAATGCAAACTAAAAGTGAAGAAGTCCTGTGAAGTTGAAGATGTTCAGTTTAGGATATGACAGTTTCATTCTAGAAAGTCTGATACGATGGAGAGCAGAAGGTCAAGTGCTTTTCCCCGTGTCTTTCAGAGCCAGCCATTAAAATCTCTTCGAAAGCTCTTACACCTCTCCTCTTCAAATCATCCTGTCCCTGCTGAGCCTCGCTTCCAGCCCTTACCAACTCAGCCAGCCAAAGCTTCTTTTTCTGAAGTGCGAATTCACCCCATGAGTCAAAGCTCCAGCAGCGGCAGCAGCAATGTGCGGCAAGAGCCTCAGCCGAAAAGCCGGCCAACGCTGCAGATACCAAGCCAGCTGGAACCCACCTGGCACGTCGCCCCGGTGAACAGGAGCGCGAGCGATGGGCCTCCCTACTCTGACCAGCTGCCTTCCAAGAGCGGACAGAACGGGCACACGTATAACCGAACAAACCGTTCGCGAATGCCAAATCTGAATGATTTAAAAGAGACAGCCTTGTAATTGCACTCCAGACAACAGGCCAGTTCAGGTGGAGATCAGCGTAGGGGAGTGGTGGTGGTTCTGGTGATGGTAAGACTGCATTTTCAGCTTTATAAAGGTGTGCAATATGTACATGTGGAGCTATGCTGTTTGGCACCACAGTGAAAGTCAGGGATTATACAGTAAAACAAGTTGAATGATGAATTACCAGTCATCAGAAATGTCGCTGGATGCCAGGCAGAGTGTGCCGGTCAGGGAGAAAAACGCATTGCCGTGTTCTCTCACTTACATTCCAGCTTAGTGCACATCTCTGTCTGAAAGCTGGGAGACTTCTGGTATGTATTGGCACTTATAAGGGTGAAAACATTCATGTCTAGACCTATGCCCTTACTACATTTTTTGCTGCCTAGTTAAAACAGTGGGGTTTATGTGATAAAAGTGTATCCCAGTTAAGGGTTTAAAGTTAAATTGTATGTCTTAAATTTGTTTTTTAAACTTCCATATTTGATAGGATTTGTAATATTTATTTATGATGACCTAATATCGTACTGTTATAATCATATCTTTTATGTTATAATGTAAAGTTATTTTGAGCTGTTTGAAACATTGTGAAGCAGTGCAACAGCTACAGTAGTTTCTATAAAAAACTAACAGTGACATTTATATATTGCATCAGGAGTATTTTATTCTATATATAAATATATATATAAATGGAAAATAACTGTCTGTTTTTTAAATATACTCATTTAAAAGAAAAGTATTGTTATGACACTATCTGCCATATTTTTATACATTTGTGATATAAAGTGCAGTATTATACTTCTAATAAAAGGAAGTTGAATGTGGATATAAACGTGACTGTAACAGTATGAATGTTGCTCAGCTATGAGAGCCTGGGATTATAGGCATTATTGGTAACAAACAAAAGACAACATTCGATTCCAAGCTTTATTATGGGCTATTTTGTTGGAAGTATTGGCTAAACGTAAGAGACTGCAGAACTGTACAGTAATGTAAATGTGGTATGTTCTCCCCTGTGTCCTTAGCTTTCCTAGTAATATTGATGGGATTTCTGCATCTGCATCAAGAGCACAGAGCCCCAGTACCAAATTTTTGTTTTCTCTAAAGAGATAAAGTGCCCCGTGACTACAAGCTAAAGCAGGTGCTCTTCCACTTAATAGCAGGGGTGAAAACCAAAGAAATAGCATGAATTGCAAGTGAAATGCCAAACTTAAGCATAGCATGGCACTGCAGATCATGGTATAAGCTTTTATGCATATGTGTATTTTACATCTTGTTTAGCAATCTATTAACTAATAAGATAAACACTGTATTTAAATTTAAACTACTCTTGCACTTTTTATTATATTTCAGGATGTATTTAAAGCTACAAATCTGATATTTGGATGTTGAGGGAGAAGGTTGCCATGCAGCTTAATTTCTCCTTAGGTCTTACTATCCGAATATTCCCATACACAGTTCAGTTACCAGTCTCAGCAAAATATTAGATCTTGGGTTCCAGTCTCCTGTACAAGATTGTTAAAACTGCCTTTACGTTGGTGAATGTCGAGTGTAGCAAATACACAACCCGATTCCTCTGTTGCTGCCAGTAAACTACATCAAAGGTGAGCCAGTAGGAGTCAAAAGAGTTATGCCAGTCTAAAGTTTGTGCAATAAGAGGAGAGTCGGGCCTGTAGTGTCAGAACAATACAATCTTTCCTTTTTAAACACATTAGTTCAACTCTCTCATTACTCTGCAGCATAGTTCGTTTTCTAGATGCTGTCCTCATAAGACACTTGTACTTGCAAATACGTTGTCTTTTCCAAAAAGAGATTAACCTGAATGTAAATTCAATGATTTAGCCATATATGTAGTTAACAGAAGCAGCCAGGCAGTAAGAGCTGAACTTCCTATTTGGATAACAATGCAAACTGGACACGCTGTTCAGTACCTCTCGAGTCATACCAAAGTTCTAACAACAGCAAATTTGGCACCACTACTGCAGAAGTATTTGTCGGAAAGTCCATTATGGAAGGATGTTGCATTAGGTTTGTCCAGGGCGAAAAGTAATTGTCAAAATTGTCAATTGCCTACCAGAAACGTGCATGTCATTTTCTGTAGATATATATGATATAGGATATCTAGATATATATGATATATACTGTGTCGATATGTCATATATATAGCATATATAAATAGAGCAGACATGAAAGGGTATTCAGTTTTTGATGAGTTCAGTGGGTGTCCAGGAAAGACATTGTGATATTTACTAGTCATCGCTGTCAGAGTTTAGCAGCATATTTCAGCAATGTCTTTTGGATTCACCGGTTGGTCACAATTGGGTTAGTCCTGTTCTCTGCTTTGAAATGGGCTGATGCCACTAAAATCCCTCACAAAAGCAGTGTCCGAGAGTGGGGCTCCAAGCAGTATGATCTGAATGTCTCCCAGGGAGCGTTCAGACTAGACTTTTCCGTACTTTGTGGATATGTATCCTTTTGCCTCTGCAAGACTTTTAGCTTGCCGGTAAGAGCTTCGTGCTGGGGATGATGATGCTGGGCTGTCTGTGGCTGTTCTGATTTCTAGCAAGGAAAGATGTTTCCAAAGGATTTTCTTTCTCAGTAACCGTTAAGTTAAATCAGGGTAATCTCTGACTGTACATATAGCTGTTTAAAGTAGCTAGCAAAGCTTCAAGGGTGACTCAAGGAATGTTCAAGTATTTGGTGGCCCATATTTACAGAAAGTTGTTTCTACTTCATACTGCATTTTCTTCTCACATTCAACAAACCATAGTAGATTTCAGTTGAATAATAAATTGTGTTGAACGTATGTAATATTTTCTTCCTTCTGTTGGAAAGAACCTCCAGCAGCTCGGCCTGCTGGTGCTGGGATAAATTGTATATTTTTAACCTGGTCTAACTTCCCAATATTTAGAATATTGCTAATGTAATTTTGCCGAGGCTTCCAAAGGAGGCTTATTATAGTGACTGAGATTTGCTGACTCAATAAAGGGGAAGAGAATTACAGAGCAAACAATTTTGTAAGTGTGAGCTTTCCTCTTCACTGGTCTGTGAGTCTTGTGCTACGTGTTCTATGGAGTTACTTAGTATAAAGTATCACTTAGTATAAAGTATCGTAGTTAAACTGCATTTTATTCTTTGGCAACCTGTTTTGCCTTATGATGTCATTAATGATGTGAATAGAAAAGAAACTAAGTTTCAGAAATGAATTACAGTCATTTTGCAGAACTTCAGCTGCCTAAACCTGTCTGTATGTTTCCGCTATAGCTCTTGAGCTGTTGTTAACTGAAAAAGAAGCACCTTAAGCTCATCTTAAGTGAAATTGTGTATGTGTTTAAGCTGTCCTTTTAAACTGCCATGTAAATGTAATAACCTAAAACAACATATTTTTTTTTCAACTGACCTGACCACAGAGCACAGTCCCTTAGAGTTATTTAACTTCTTTTGCTCCATTTATCATAGTCCAAGATTCATTGCTCCTCTGAGAGGTCACCAGCATGGAGCACCGGGCAGAGTTCTTGGCAGGAAGTCAGCAATCCCAGATTCGGTCCCTTCTTCCTAAAACGTTCCCCATCCCACAGGGGTTGGGACTGACACCAAGGTTTCATTTCTGATACCAAGTCAGACCCACCTAAATGTGTGGGTCCTGACACCACTCTTATTTACAGATACTCACTCTTTTAGATCAATATTAAAGCAGGCTTCAAACTTCCAAATTTATGAGACGCCCTCAGGTCATCCTTAGTCTTGTAACATTTCTCTCTGCTACACCAACTTGTTTGTGGGAGCAAAGCTGGAGTGATTCTTCAAGAAGCAGTGTCCTGTGATAGGCTTTTGGTCGTTCCTTGTCATTGCAGTTTGGTCTCCTAAGAGATGAATCTCACTGGTATAAAGAGCTACATGCCTACTTCATTTCCATTTTTCTTCAAAAGCTGCTGTTGCCGTTAGCTGAGTAGACTCCTGTGTTCACTCGGAAAAAGCTATGACTTCTTAACAATTCAGTGCTGTAGACCTCCCTTCTAGGAATGGGAACACAGATTATATAGCGCTGAAAGCACTGCTGCGAGCTGTTTAGCTAAGGCAAATCCCAGGCGCTTTTGAGGGGAGCCATGCTCTAGAAGTGTTTGGGGTTTTCATTCATCTTTCAGGTTTTTGTTGTCTTATAATGATTTGGTAGTGAGACATGCTTCAAAAATAGCTGCATGTAATCAATTCCATATGTGTTGAACACTGTCAGAGTACAACTGGGAGAGTATTTGAACCCCAGTTACACAAAGAGTATGAAAAGGATAGCCATATATAATATACTGCAAATTGTGGGGTGGCAATGAATGCTTATTTTTTCCATTCCAGATAACATACTTAATACATCTATTAATGGGATTATATCATAAACCATGCATCTGGGCTGTTGTTCATGTAAGTAGGCCCACCATTCAAAATAGGAAAGGAGTGTCACAGAAGATGATTGGAAAGGTGATGTGCCCTATTTAACCGTTTTCAAATGACCTTCAAATCAGGACACTATTTAAGAACAGGTGCCTTCCCCTACACAGCTCTCTCTAGCGGTGTCATGATATTAACCATTCATTAACTGGGTTTGTAGTGAATGAGGAGAAAAGCCATTTAACTTCTGGCCTTTGTTAAAAAGGGAGCGATTTGAGTAAACCCTTCCTTTTAATACAACCCAGCCTGGCAGCTCTAGATGTTGGCGCCTTTTTGAAAAGGTCAAACAGCAGCAGTGCATCAATGCTCAGGCTCATCAGGCAAGCGAAGGCTTGTGCACATCACTTGGTTCAGATGTTGTACTGAAACGAGATTTTTCATTCTGCAATCGTGAAGCAAATTTCATTAAAATTAAGCAAAGCGAATTTTATAGGAGATTCTCTTTCAATTGGAAGACAAAGCTGTGGTAGGTCATCTGTTCTCCGAGTGGACTGTCTTAACAGCTACTGCATGAGGCAGCATAGGTAAATCTGATTGATTAGGTCTGAATTTTACTTGCTCCAAGATCTGCCTGGATGCTTATCTGTGTACCTTGTGTACAGCCAACGGTTTGGTGCAAAAGTTGGCTGTATTTGACAAACTAAGTGGAAGGTGCTTGAGAAGTATGAGAGGACCAGCCCCGCTATGTTTAGATGCTTTCATTCCCCTGAATCAGATTGCTTCTCAGGCTCTTTTAGAATGTAACTCAAAATATGCAGCCAGGCGAAAGTGACTCTTAAGATGTGGGCCCAGGGTCTGAATGTGGAATTTGTGACTTAGGCTGAGAGCGACTCTCCACATCTTTTGTCTTCTCTGCAAGTCAGTCTACCTCCTCTCTCTTGCAGAATGTGGTCAAGGTTTGGTTTGTTTGTTCTGAGTTTATTGTTGACTCCAAATTTTGAAGAGACATATAAAAAGATTCTTCCTCTAGGTACTGTTAGCAAGCAAGTAATAAAATTTTGATGGGCCTTCATCTGATATACTTCTGAAACCTCCAAGCCATCTGAGTTCTCCCTCTAGAATCCCAGTGCCGTCCTTTGCACTGCTTTGCAGTCTTCCCTTGCCCTTCCCCTTGTGGTTCTCAAATATTGCAGTTGCCTTGTTCTTCGTTGTTTCTCTAGTGCAGATTATCAGGGAGTTAGAGGCCTTATCTACTGCTCCACCCTGTTTGCTGTTTTATTCGAACAGCTATCCTTAGACTTGCTCAGGATTTTCTTCATTTTAATTTTCCATTTCATCTGGGTGAGATACCTTACCTCGTTGTGCCCCTACCAAGACACGCTGCCTCCCAGGCGCTTTGTTCCACCAGGTCTCTGTTTTCACAGGGCATTGTTTCTCTGGATCCGTTCCGAGTTCTGAGAAATGCAAGGTGGCATCTTCATTGTACAGGCGTAGAAATGCATTGTGAAGTAACTGCTTTCGTAGAGCTTTCCATTAGCAACGTTCAAGCATGTTCATAGCACAAGATGGAAGCCGCTATTCAAGTTTCCTATAGGATATGAACCTCGTGGTGTAAACTCTTGACATGTAAATCCAATGGCAGAGCTTTTAACTGTTTAGTAACAAGGCAAAACTTTAAGTGTAGGTAACTGTCTCGACTTTCCTTTTCTTCTTACTTTTTTTTTTTCGCTAGTGCACATCTTAGACTTGTACTACTGAAGGATATGTCTAATCAAAATGAGTAACATCCACATATATATGGTTTTTATGGAACAATAAGATAAAATCTTCCATGAAACCACAATTTTATTGGAAACTCTATGCAGGCATTTTAAAATGTGGTTAATCTGCTAAAGACTTCCAGGACTGCTTAGATCTCCACTGTGAAATGCTGAATTCATGTCATTTGGGAGAAGGAAGGAAGGACGAGGTTGAGAAAAATGTGATCTTTTTTCCCAATCTGCCAGTACAGACTATTCCAAAAATAACAGGCTGGGGAGGTAGCTTTCAAAACTTTTAAATTTATGGATAAGATTCCCCGATGTTTTTTGACAGCTACTAGAAATCTAAAGCGCACAAACTTTTAAATCTACCATGCTTTCTGTTGTGGAAGGGATGTGATGTGGTGTTAACCTTTTTAATCCTGGAATACAAATTGATTTTAAAATGTGTTGAATATTTAAGGATGACTTCATGCAAGTTAATAAACCATTTGTAAAGTGTTTGTATACAACCCTTTGTATCATGTTGTTGGTACACCTTACCAAATTTTTTTTGGGCATGTATTCCATTCTTAACTTCTGTACAATTTCTATTGTTGCTGTAAATATTCTAAAAGAGAAAAAAAAATATCCTGTGGTAACCTTAATTATCAGCATGGAAATGGTTAATTTTTACTGAGCACAATGTATTTTTGAATGGGCCTTCCAAAATATGTCTTTAATAAAAATGCAGATTTTGCACTAGAACATTGGCATTGCTCAACGGCTGATCGTATTCCTGACCCACCTCCTCCAGAGCCTCCCCACATGTTAGCGTGGCCCAGAGGAGCAGAACGGGCCAGAACCTCACCAGGGCTCCTCTGCCCGGCAGGTTGTGGCCAGGTCCCGACTGACTCCCCATCTGAGAAGCCGGATTGTATCTGCCCACAAGCCTGAGGTTTCCACAGAAGCACGGACAAAACAGCTCTGAAGCACCTTGTTGGCCACCATTCCTGTCGTCTCATTGCAGACGTTGAGGGGTTTTCTTCCTTTCAGGGCAAAAATCTTTGCTGTTCTGTCTTCAGAACAGTATCAACTCGTCCGTCCCCTCAGCAGGCACTGCCCTGAAATTAAAAGGCCCTGAAAGTTTCCAGCCCTGAAATTGTCTTTGCTGCAGAAGGGGATCCACCGTTTGGGTACATGTTGGCATTTCAGCCAACACACAAACTGGGATTCTTCTAGGCAAAAGTTCAGGTGTCAGTAATACAGTTTTGGATGGGCTCCCTTTTAACATGTCCTGGCCATATTTTTTTTATATAGTGTGTGCAGCTTTAAAAAACTTTTAAATATTTCTCTGCTGGTCCCTCATTCTTCAGGGTAATTGGAAACAAACTGAGTAGGGACCACTTTTCCTTGGCCTCCTTTCTTTCCCTCTGCGCTCCGGCAGCAGACTTGCTGGAAAACGGGACTTGCAGTCTGTTCAGATCCTTCCGAAACAGCCACCCGATGGGTTGTGCTGCAGCCACAGCTGCTGTGAGACCAGGCTGCTGCCTGGTGCCTTCACCGAGCTGCGCCCATCACCTCCCAAACAGGGAAACTGCTGGCCTGAGCTTGTGGCTTTCACTTCCACCAGGACGAGCGGTCCGGCATTTCAACAGTCCCAGCCAGAAATGCGTTTGAAACGCCTGTTTCCTTGAGGTGCCCAGGTCTCTGGGGACTTGGCTTTACTCCTACAACCTCACTTTGGTTTCAACCTCTTTCAAGGATGTCATTGTGGTGACCCCCAGGCACTCGGTGCCCTTTTCTGTGCCCCCTGCAGGGCTCCAGAAAATCAAGTGGCCACCTCCTCGAAGAGGTTGAGCACCTCACTGCGGTAGCCCCAGTGTGGTCAGCATTGGTCCCCCATGGGATGGGGGGCAGAGTGGGAGCGGGTATTTTTCTCTGACAGCTGTAAAGGGATAATTCCTGCATGTACCCATTAAGAGAAAGGAGCTATTGACTTACAAATGGTGTGACTGGTCTGGAAGCCCGAGGCACTCTCAGGCTGGGCAAGCTTGACTTCTCAGCACAGTTCCTTCACTTCTCTCTGTAGAGTATCCCAGACTAAAAATTCAGGTCACGAAGTTGAAGGCAGCTCTTGGTCCTGCCTCCTATTTCAAACCTGTTGCGTTTTACGCGGTTGCGAAGCCGTGCGTTGGTCTCCCTGCCACTGCAGGTAAAGGCCTGCAGGATTTTCACTCCTAGAAGATAAATGTGCTTTCAGCGCTGCTTTGCGTCATCTCCTGCAGCCTCAGTTGCTGGGTCTGTTCTGACTAACTGTCATTGGAGGCATCTGTGCTGGTAAATTAAAATGATATTGATATGCTAGGAAAAGTTAGACTTTATAAGGAAAAGCTTTGTATTTTTGTAATTGTAATTTGGCTGGTTCTATCCAGCTTTCATAACACCCTCAGTCGCACTGTTACTCCAACATGCGTTTGTGCAGAGGTGGAAGTCAAGTGGGATTCTAAAAGCATTTTAGGACCTCTTAATTAATTAAACCTCTCAGCATCCCTCTTTTTAGACAAGAGGCAGAGGTTAAGTGAATTTCCAAAGGTCGATTAGCAAGCAAGCTACAATCAGAGCAGAAACTCCTGCTTTAGCAGGAACCATTTAGACATTGCAGATGAAAGTGAGGAGTAGGTCCCTTCCCCATGCAAGCTGGAGAGGTGAGCTGCAGGCAAAGGACAGGGCAAGGCAAGAAGCAAATGAACTGTGAAATTCAGCATATGCCAGTTAGTTCCCCCTTATTTATCACTGTGCATTTCAGTCTGGGAAAAGGGTCTAGTGATTTCTTTGAAGCTGGGAGGCTGGAAGAGTGATAGCACAAGTCCCTTCTACCTAGACAGTCTTCTCTTCCTCCGAGGCTTTATTATATCCCATGTGTAGGATCAGTCATGTGAAGATACACAATTTAGTGTGGTGCCTTGGTGTATAACGGCATGTGGTCCGTCCACTCAGTCTGTGGATTAAGCTTGTGAGCTCTTTCAAATTACACAGGAACGCTTAGCCCTTGCCGCAGAGTGCATTTACAAAACCAGACAAGTTGCAAAACCCTGGACTGCGTGTGAGAGCTCTTCAGAGGCCAGGCACAGCCGAGGCTGGTGGTTACAGACAAGCTTAACTCCTTTGGGGTGCTATAGATAATCATCAGCTGGTGCCCAGTCTGTCCTTTCAGCCCTCCAGCCCCATCCCACCACTCCTCAGTTGTCCAACAAAACAAAAGCACCAAGCCTCCTTCCTACTAGTCACCATCCACCGGGACATGGAGCAGAGCTGCCCGTGCTGCTTTTAGGGAAGAGAGTGCACTGTGTTAATGTGATGGCAACTGTGGCCCAGGACTGGAAACGCTTCAGCTTTCAGTGTTGGTGTTACTAACACAAGAGCTCTGACTGCTGGTGGAGAGCCCTTGTCTCCCTGTTGCTGTGCATGCGGTGCCTCCAGGAGGCTCTTAGCCCATGCTGGTCCCACAGGTGGGCTACACAGAGGACTTGTCTCGTGCTCAGCAGACCTTCTCAGCAGAGCTTGCCTGGACTGATATGTGAGCATTAGAAAACCCTGAAGATTCACTGATTTCTTATTAAGAAAATGTGTCCCTAGACCCATTTGTGGAAAGGCAAAACTCATTTGGGTTGTGAGGGGAAGTAAGGGAGTGATAGTGACATAAATAAAAACCATCTCAGCAGATGGGGCTTAATCTTTTCTACATCTCCGTAGACTTCATACGGTTGGTATAGTGGAAGAGAAGCTTTCAGATTTGCCAGAACAGCATGCTTTCCTGACAGTTATTATCTGTCTCTATATACAGGAAAGAACAAGGCAGAAACATCTGCCCTCATGAACAAATAAACTGTGATGAATTGCACAGACATCCGAAGGTTTTTCTCATGTTTTTGGTTACATCCCACTTGGGTTTAGCCACATCTCGTCTCCTGCCCTGCACACCAAGCGTTTGCCTCTCTGCCCCTAGGGGTAAGAAGAGGGCAGGAGAGGCAGATGGCCTGCCTTGGTGCCTCTTGTCTTTGTGCCTTTTCTCCCTCCACTGAGGCAGTTCAGGTGTCGATGCCAGAACTCTTCGGGATGGATGCATGGACTGTTAAAAAACAGGGAAAAGGCCTCTGGTGCTTGCCAGGTTTCTGCTGCAGATGTGTGGGAAGCCAAACAGTGACTTCTGCCCCAGAGCCCCCCACAACCCTCCCACATGGGAGCTGCAGGGTCCATGGTTCCTGCCTGGGGCGTGCTGGGTTCCAGCTCCCGGGCAGCAGCAGGGGCACAAGCCATAACACCCAGGTGGTCAACCTGGAGAGATGGGTGCACCATCATGGCTGCCACACACCCCAAATTCCTTGGGCACTCAGCACCCACCGGGGAATGGGCCATGGAGATAAAGGCAGTAAATGAGTCCCTGTTCCTGTGCCCAAACACCCACATGGAGTGATGTGCCCTGGGCTGCCCGGGATGTGTCAGGGCAAAACCAGAGAGGACGTAGAGGGAGTTTGGCCACCCGGTACACAAGGGACTGATGCCTGTCCCAAAACCAGCCACAGTGGCTCAGGACGAGGGGACCTGATGCAAGGGGACATGAGGTGATTTGAGAGTCTGAGATGCAGGCGAGGCCTGTCATACTGGGGACTGGCCAGATCTGGCCCCGACCCTGTCTCAGGGTTGGCAGAGAGTGGCAGAAGGAGCATGAGGAAAAGCAGGGTGAGATGTCTGCCCCAGTGCAAGAGCCCTCCCTGGCCTCAGTGGAGCGATGGAGGGTGTCTGGAGTCGGGGACAAATAATCAAGAACAGACCTGCCCTCCCCAAGACCACCCAAGCCCTGCCTTTGGACCCCATCTGCTCTTACTTTGGTGTCCACAGCACGCTGCGATGATGATTTCTCCAATCTAACACCCAGGGAGGGCCAGAAGCACCACATCTCACAGGATCAAAGCCGTGGCCCTGAACCATCTTGACTTGTCCAATACGTGCCCCATAAACACCCGTCAGCTCCACTGGAAGGTTTATCACCAAGTATGGTGTGAAGCAACGTTTTATTCAAGAGAGCTCTTCCCTTTGCCAGCCGGGCATTTACACGGCAGGACCGGGGCCGCAGCCAGCGTCAGCGGCAAGGTGGGGTGGCTGCACAGGTAGATACCTGCATGTCTACCCCGGAGGCGGTGCTCAGCCGCACTTGCCCAGGCACTCGAGGAGCTCCATGCGGATGGCGATGCGCACGTGCCAGCCCAGCGGGATGAGGCGGATGTAGCGGGCCACGATGGGCGGCCGCAGCAGGTTCTGCACCGAGGACGAGCGGTCCGAGTTGCCATAGAAAACCTGAGGAGAGAGGTGTGGGCGGGCGGTTAGGGGGCTGGAAATCCTGCCTCATGAGTTTGGGGTGCTTGTGCAGAGCAGAGGAGGAGGAGGAGGATTCCTCTCCCCCCACCCCCCAAAACAAAAAACTTGAAAAATATCAGGGGACAGATGATTTTTGTCACACTGAGTGGGTTTTCTGAGTAAGTCCCTTTCCCCTCATCGTTCCTCCACTTTTTCTGGTTAGACTAGACTTAATCTCGCCTCATTCTCTCTCATTCACCTTCCTCCAGCAAGGTTCTGCGTGTTCACAGTCAGTGTGGCTGACCTTGGCTGTTTGCAGGTCACAAGTCAGGCTCCCAGACACACCAATACAGACAAAAACGTATTTGGGGGCCCTTCCGCACTGCTTGGCCACGCTGCCATGTCTCCCCCTGCCACAACCTGTTTTTTGGGTAAAGCTCAGCATCTCCCCAGGGCTGCGGGAGCCCTGCAAAGCCACCAGAGCCCCCCATGCTGGGATGGGGCCATCCCCATGGATGGACACTGAGGATGCCTAGGAGGCAGCAGCTGTGGCATCCCCCAGCCCAGCCAGGCTGCACGGGGCCACGGGCAGCACTACAGGCCCCCCAACCCCCCAGTGCAATTTTTTGCTTCAAACCAACCACTAAGAAGTGCAGCATGAAAACAGCTCAGTGGGTTGTGACTTAACTAGTTGAGAACTTCGGCTCAGGCGTTTTCCTGTATCGGCATCGTGCCCGGACTTAAAGCAAAAGCAGGAGCCCCCATTTTGCAGTGCCCGGGCACGGCTGGAGTTGTGCAGCCCCAGCCAAGAAAGGGGTTTTATCATGGCGGGGCCACTTTCCCCGCAATGCATGCTAATGCCTCCATCCTGCCGAGTTTATTCTAGATGCCACCATCATCATTAGCAACAAAATGCATTTTGTCCTTCTGTGGCTGGTCAGTGTGGCACTTGCTCTTAACACAGGGCAGGGGAACAACCCCCTCCATGCTGCTCCCAGATGTGAGGTGAGCACCGGGCCCCATCCACCCTGCTGCTCCCACAGGAACACCTCTTGGGGCACCTCCCTGCTGAGACCCAATGCTTTCGTATCACCAAATGGGCCCTCCCCTCCATCAGTGGCCAAAGCGCAAAGTCCACTAACCCGGTTGTTCCCAGTCTGATCCTTATAGTAAACCCAGTTGAGGTTTTCGTCGGTGCGGTACTGCACGCTGTACTTGGTCATCCACTCGTCAGCATCGCAGCGCCCTTGCGTGAGGATCCCCGAGATCACCTTCACCTCCTTCAGGTCGATCTGCAGCCACTGCCCATTGTCCTGGTACTTGGAGAGCCACGCGCACCTGCGGGGACACCACCATGTCCTTCAGGGGTGCCCTCCCAGGCCCCCAGCTGCCAGGGGACCCCTGGCTCCCCCACACCTGCCCGCCCACGGGACCCCTCAGGGAGGCATTTTTGGACTCACCCAAAGCCTTGGCCATTGAGGCGGGCCTTGTTGGCTGTCCAGGAGGAGTACCAGCCCGTGTACTGCTCAGGGTTGGAGCAGCTTATCTGGTCGGGGGTGACAGCGCCGGACTCAAAGCCCAGGGGCTTGTGGTAGGGGCACTCTGCAGAACAAGGGAAACAACATGCTGCCATAAGGCCACGAGTGGCTGGCTTTGTTTCCTGGTTGCATTTGCACACTTGTTGTTAACACCTGTGGTTTCACGGATCCCTGTCCTCCCTGGCCAGGATGCTGGGGGTGCTCTTAAACCTGGACCACAGGCCCTGCAGTATTTGCTGCCCAGGGGCCATGGGGTCTTGGTTTCTAACTCTTCTCTTGTATGAATTTCTGACTTTTCTCTCTCCCTATCAAATTTCCTAAACCTGTGCTGCCTGTAGCATTTTTGTGGGAAGGTTTCATGCAGATGTTGCAATCCAAATCACCTTCTTGCAAGCACCTGAAAGCAGATCCAGACTGGATCCATCGACCTGGATCCAGCCTTCAGGCTGCCAGCCTCTGTGTAGTCCTTGAGAAATGCCTGCATGGCTTTTCTTTCTGGACTTGTATCTCCTTCCTCTTCTCCATTCACTTGTCTTGATTTATGGCTATGCCTGCACAGAAAAATTGCTGAGCCTTCTCTGATCATCTCTCCTCAAGCACCCTCAGATCTTCTGCATTTTTCTGCTATGGAGACTATCTTTGTATCTGGAGATGGTCTTGTCTTGTGGAAAATCTGTGGGTACTCTGATGAGGTGTAATGCTTGGCCCTGCCATAGGATCAGGGATCTCCATCTGAGTTTTTGCCTTCAGATCTTCAGGCTACCAAACCTGACCCCACAGCTGTCTTCTGCGAAAGCAAATCATAGAATCATAGAATCTTCATGGTTGGAAGGGACCTTTGAGATCATCGAGTCCAACCATACACACACAAAAAAACCCCACGCTACAATCTCTGCCACTAGAGCATGCACTGAAGTGCCAAATCTAGACGTTTCTTAAATACCTCTAGGGATGGTGACTCAACCACCTCCCTGGGCAGGCTGTTCCAGTGCCTGACCACTCTTTCCGTAAAGTAATTCTTCCTAATATCTTATCTGAACCTCCCCTGCTGCAACTTCAGACCATTTCCTCTGGTCCTGTCATTATTCACCTGGGAGAAGAGGCCAACACCCACCTCTCTACAACCTCCTTTCAGGTAGTTGTAGAGGGCAATGAGGTCTCCCCTCAGCCTCCTCTTCTCCAAACTAAACATGCCCAGCTCCCTCAGCCTCTCCTCACATGGCTTGGTCTCCAGACCCCTCAGCAGCTTGGTAGCTCTCCTCTGGACCCGCTCCAGCACTTCAATGTCCCTCTTGTACAGCGGGGCCCAGAACTGAACACAGTACTCGAGGTGAGGCCTCACCAGTGCCGAGTACGGAGGCACGATCACTTCCCTACTCCTGCTGGCCACACTATTCCTGACAGAAGCCAGAATGCTGTTGGCCTTCTTGGCCACCTGGGCACACTGCTGGCTCATGTGAAGCTGGCCGTCCACCAGCACCCCCAGGTCCTTTTCTGGTGGGCAGCTTTCTAGCCACTCTTCCCCAAGCCTGTAGCGTCGCTTGGGGTTGTTGTGACTGAAATGAAGGACCCGGCACTTGGCCTTATTAAACCTCATACAATTGGCCTTGGCCCATCAATCCAGCCTGTCCAGGTCCCTCTGTAGAACCTTCCTACCCTCAAGCAGATCAACACTCCCACCTAGTTTGGTGTCGTCTGCAAACTTACTGAGGGTGCACTCAATCCCCTCATCCAGATAATTGATAAAGATATTAAACAAAACTGGCCCCAAAACTGAGCCCTGAAGGACACCACTGGTGACCGGCCGCCAAGAGGATTTCGCCCCATTAATCACAACTCTCTGGGCACGGCCATCCAGCCAGTGTTTTACCCAGCAAAGAGTACACTTGTCTATGCCATGATTCGCCAGCTTCTCCAGGAGAATGCTGTGGGGGACGGTGCCAAAGGCCTTACCAAAGTCCAGATAGGCAACATCCACAGCCTTCCCCGCATCCAGAAGGCGGGTCACATGGTCATAGAAGGAGATCAGGTTGGTTAAGCAGGACCTCCCTTTCCTAAACCTATGCTGGCTGGCACTGATCCCTTGGCTGCCCTGCACTTGCTGTGAGAGCTCACTCAAGATGATCCTCTCCATGATCTTTCCTGGTACTGAGCTCAGGCTGACAGGCCTGTAGTTCCCCAGATCCTCCTTCCGACCCTTCAGCAAGACTCCCACTGGCTGCAAAACCACTGGGGACAGAAATATTCAATCATCATTAAAACTTTCTGTGGTGGGTTACTACACAGTGCTCTGGAAGGAAAGCCTTTGGTGACGCTTCCATGCAGAGTGTCTGCATGCTACCTGGACCTAGGTGGGGTTTTTTTTGGTTATGAATGGTTTTTTTTATGTGAGCAAGTTATCACTGCGCATCTAGATACATATAAAGAAGGTGCTCGCAGTCGTCAGATGGGAATTGCCTGGGCAAACATCTACATCACGGGCAGCTTTCTAATTTTGCAGCCTGTAGAGCACGTGTGGTCCCCCAAGGGTGACTCTGTCACATTGTCCAGTTTAGTGTCGTTCGTTTCATGGGTTTCAGCAATAAAGGAGTGAGCAAAGCTCTGCACAGCTTCACACGTGGGTAGGACATTTCCTCGCTTTAGCCACACTTGACTGACCAGCATGACGCCTTATGTTAAACGTGATGCATCCCACATGGAGACCATCAGCAGGTGTCCAGGGCCCGGCATGACCATGGCCTCCCTGGTGCAATGCCCCAGCACTGCGGTGGCATGGTCGATGTCTCATTAGCAAGCTCCACTAGGTCGATATCCTATGCATCAATATCTCATTAACATATCTTGCTCAGTTGGTACCTCATTAACATGTTTTTTCCCCATGAAAACACAATGCCAACATCCCGCCTTCCTCCAGGCATGGAAACATCACACTTTTCCACCACATTAAAAACCCTTCCTCCCCTCGTGCAAGAGGGCGGCCAGGCTGGTGTAGCCCTGCATGTTTACTACTTGGCAGGCTTATCTCGAACAATATGTAACTTTACTTTTAGCAACACTAATCCGCAGACCACACAACCATAATGCAATTAGCAGGTCACCTTCTGGCGCGTCCGGCTGTGCCCTGCACAGACAGGGACCTGCAAAAGAGATGCCTGGTGCCCACCTGGCCAAACCAGCTAAGCCATTTAATGCCATTACTGCCAACTGGAGAAAACTTGTGCAGCGGTTTGCAAGGATGGCAAGGATGACTGCTCCCCTCCGGCCATGCCAGAGACAGCTCTGCAACACCTCAGCACGGCTGCTCTGCAAACCATCCCCTAGCAGTGGAGGCACCAGGCCGCACCGCTGTGGCTGGGCTGGGGAGGAGAATGCAAAGACCCCCTGCCTGGGGATCATAGAATGGTTCGAGTTGGAAGGGACCTTAAAGATCACCTAGTTCCAACCCCCCTGCCATGGGCAGGGACACCTCCCACTAGACCAGGCTGCTCAAAGCCCCATCCAGCCTGGCCTTGAACACTTCCAGGGATGGGGCATCCACAACTTCCCTGGGCAACCTGTTCCAGTGCCTCACCACCCTTACCGTAAAGAATTTCTTCCTAATATCTAATCAAAATCTCCCCTCTTTCACTTTAAAAATGTTACCTGTTGTCCCATCATTACACTCCCCATCTTTCCTATAAGCTCCCTTCAGGTACTGGAAGGTTGCTATAAGGTCTCCCTGGGGCCTTCTCTTCTCCAGGCTGAACAACCCCAACTCTCTCATTCTTTCCTCATAGCAGAGGTGCTCCAGCCCTCTGATCATCTTCGTGGCCCTCCTCTGGACCCGCTCCAACAGGTTCATGTCCTTCTTATGTTGAGGACTCCAGAGCTGGACACAGTACTCCAGGTGGGGTCTCATGAGACCGGAGTAGAGGGGCAGAATCACCTCCCTTGACCTTCTGGCCATGCTTCTTTTGATGCAGCCCAGGATGCGGTTGGCTTTCTGGGCTGCAAGTGCGCATTGCTGGCTCATGTTGAGCTTCTCATCCACCAGCACCCCCAAGTCCTTCTCCTCAGGGCTGCTCTCAAGCCGTTCTCTGCACAACCTGTATTTGTGCCTGGGATTGCCGTGACCCAGGTGCAGGACCTTGCACTTGGCCTGGTCGAACTTTATGTGGTTTGCACGAGCCCACCTCTCAAGTCTGTCAAGGTTCCTCTGGATGGCATCGCTTCCCTCCAGGACGTTGAACGCGCCACACAGCTTGGTGTCATCAGCAAACTTGCGTATGCCTGCAAGCTCTGCCAATGGTGTCATATCTTCTTGTCAATACGCATTTTTATTTGCTTTCTAGCCCATCCTGGCTTCCACTCGGAGTTCTTCCAGGGTAACTCATTTAACCTCCTCCTCCTTCAGGGCAGCCATGCCAAACGCTGAGCACTGGGGTGACTGTTTCCCCCCTGGGGAACACAGTGACAGCAAAACACACCTCAAGTTGTTGCACAGCCTCTTGCAAGAGCTGGGAAGAAGTGGTTGCTAGCACGCATGAGGCAGGTACCACTTTTGGTACCCAGCCGCAAAGGGGGTGAACACCTCTGAACATCTGTGTGACAGAGGCCTGAACAAGAGCGCAGCTTTTGTAGGACACATGAGCTAAAGCTGAGGATCAGCTGGGCACTGATGAAGCCTTGCTGGGGTAATGTATCAGGGAAAATGTGGCAGTTGCAGAAAATAACGAGGAAAGAGCTTGATCAGAAACCCATAAAATAAGACCTGTGAGGAACAGCTGAAGTTGCTGGGCAGGGGTAGCCCAGAGGAAACTCAGGAAACATGATTGTAGTCTTTTACTGTTTAAAAATACACTGCAAAGAAAGAATGAACTGTTTTCCTTGACCTCTGGGAGATGTTGCAGACTAAACTGCAGCAAGGGAGAATCAGCCTAGGTGGTACAAAAGTTTTCCTACAGCAAACGCTGCACACAGTGGTAGCTGCCCCAGGCAGTTTCTGGGAGCACCAGTGCCAGGGGCTGTAGGGATGGGGCAGGCAAGAGCCCGCTGGCACTGGCCAGCCTGGGCCACCCTGGGTCACCTCCCAAGGCTCAGGCATGGCCCCAGCTGCTGCTGTCCCTCTGCCCAATGGTGCAGGGTCACCTCACACCTCCCACCAGCGCAGCTCCCCAGCCCCACCAGCAGCTGGGTTTGGAACAAGTACCGCCGTAGTGTGCCACCTCTGCAATGCAGGGTGCAACGGGGGAAGCTGCTGAAGGTCACCAGAGACACACGGCTAAAAGCACACTGGCCCATTACCTGGCATGCACTCTAAGCTGTTAGTCCTGCTGGACCACACTGAGTTAGGACCTCCTTGGCAATTGCATTTGCAAGCCTTGCTGTGCCACAGCTCCAGTCTCTCATCCTAAAGGGAAGGTAAACAAAACTAGTAATAAATCAACATAGTCATTGAGAATAGGGACACGAGGCTAAATCTGAGTCCTGAAGCTTAGACAGACTCTCACGCCCGCCCAGGCTGCTGCACCTTCTCTGAGCCCCTTTCTTTATGCCAGCCTGGCACGAAACATGGGTTGATTTCCCCTTGGATTTAGAGGTCAGAGCACACGCCTGGGCTTGGAGTCCCAGGTACCTTCCCTCCTGCCACCCCAAGGCACCACCGCCGGGCAGTGCCAGGCCTCCAGCATTTACCCAGCAGCCAAACCAGCTGGAGAGACTTACCTCTCCTGGGGCGAGGGCCAGCACAGCTGGGGCAGCGGGCATGGAGGGAAGAAGAGAGAGAGAGAGAGAGATCAGAAACAAAGATGCTGCAAGTAAGCCTCAGGAAATGCAATGAATGTTTACTCCTGAGCTGGGGAGAAATACATCGAGGAAGGATTGGCAAATCCACTGCATTTCCCTGAGCTGATTGCCAGGGGAAAGCAAGGGGACATGGTCAGAAACAGGGCACTGTGTGTGCCCATTATGGTGCTACTCCTCTACTGTGTTTTCTTTTCGATGCCTTTGGCATCTCTTCTTTCTGATCAGGTACGCCTGAAACACCCTGAGGAGAAACCCATGCTGGGCCCCTCAGCCTCTGCTTTACAGATCATTTCGCTCCTATCCCTTTTTGCCGTCTTCCTGCCCCACAGTTTCCCTCTCCCATTTTCCCTTAAAATGTGTGAGCTGATGAACTCCACGGGTGAAATCCCAACCTGGCACCACCGCAAATCCCTGGTGCCTTCCTAGGAGATGGGACACCCTGCAAGGTGCCTGGCCTGAGATCACTCCCTCTGGACAGGATGGAGGAAAATGGAATGTAAATAGGTGTTCCCAATCCATCTTACATATGACACTTCCTTTTTTTTCTTTCTCAGAGAAAACCAGTTGCTGTGGTCGTAGAAGAAAAACTGCTATTTCTGTAACATCTGACCTGCTTGATCTCCTGTCTGTCACTAAGCAATGGCTTTTTTATGAGCCCTTTCCTTGCTGAAGCTTCCCAGGGAAGCCCAAAGCAGGCTATGTTAATCGCATTTGAACTGGCAGAATAGTGCCAAGACAACTGTGAAAATAAAATAATTTTTAAAAAATACTCCTGTGACTGCTGATAACTCATCAACACAACTCAAATGTCAAACATCATGTTTTCAATACCAGTAGGGAATCTGCAAGCCACTAAGGATCAAACTGTTGAGCAGGTAAAAACTTGTATACAGGAGCCATGAGAAACTCGCCATCTCCAAACAGAGGTTTTGTGAACAGGAAAAGAGGAGCTTTTCACCAAATGAGTTAGACTCCGAATTATTCACTGAAATCTAGTTATGATTTATTCATTCATACACTGTCACTTTGCTGGGCCTAGGAAGCTCCAGCTAACTCTGGGAATTCACATCCTGCATTTCTATAGCAAGTTTCATCTCAAAAGACTCACAAACACTGTGCAATTATAATCAGCTGAAATATAAACTATATACAAAGCTCTGCTTATTACTGAAATGCAACTGCTCCTTGGGTGAACACTGAGCCTGAATATATCAAGACTCTGAAAGGAAGACCACACCAAAGAAGAAAACAATAAAGAAATTTTTTAAAATTCCTTTCTTTAATGCAGAGATGGTGTCCTTTGTTTCAGTGTCCCAGGGCAGCATTTCTGGCATCAGGAACTTATCGCATTAACCCAAGGCATTGGACTTGGCAGAAAAAGTAAACGTCGGTCTACAGTAAAAAGATGTGGCTTTTAGTTAGGCCCAAGAGGGAGGCAAGGGGCCACCCAGACCCCATCAAGCTCAGCAGGAAAAACATGGGTGCACATCTCCGGATCTGGCCTCTTGGAAAGCACAGGCTGGGGCCATGAGCAACACCGCGCTCCACCTTTCCCAGCACAGACGTATGAGGGTGGTTTAAGTTAATGTCACCAGATCAATATGCTACAAACCAAGATATTATCAGCTACCAAAACTGCGCTGCCTTTGCCAATAAAAGCAATGTAGCATAACTCCCGCCCACTTGATGCTCTGTTTGATGCCGATGCTGGAATGGCACTGGCACTGGGGGCATGGGAGCTGGGTCGGTGGGAGCCTCTCATGCCCCTCCAGCCCATACCATGGTGGCCTTTCCCAGCAGAAGGGGTGCCTTGCTCTGGGACCACCAACTGCAAGGAGTAGCTTCATCACCCTGGGATTTGGGAGCCTGGCTCCCCAGCCAGCACAGCCCACCACGCGTCCCCACCGCCCAGGTCTGAGCTCACGGGACTGCAGCCTTGGCTTCTCCAGTCTGTGGGCATTCAAGTTTCATTTAGAGATACGTGCTCGCTACATGTAGACTGATTTTTGTGGAAAACCTTTTGTGGGTCGTTTCGTGTTCTCCTCCTAGTGGTTAAATGCACTTTTGCCTGGCAATGACCTGACAAGTACTGACAAGTAAGTGGAGCCACGCAGAGATGAAAGCAAAGGTGCCCGCACGTCTCTGCATAAATACTTGCCTTGGCTCCTCCGCAGCACCCAAGATGCTGCAGGGGGACTTGAGGGGCTACAGAGAAAGCCTGGTAAACAAACTAGCAAATGAATACACTTTGTACAGGAATAAAATATTTCTCTTTTCTCTTCCAGTGCATACCAGCAGCCTACCTGCATGTGCGCCAGGTATATTTGCCCAGCATGAGGAAAACTGTATTGTGGTGAAGCCTATCCTTGTGCACCGCGTGCCTGCAGTGGGGAAAGGGGATGCGAATTACCAGGCTGATGTAGGGGTATTGCTTTGGGTCCATGCTGAGCCCTTCAGCACAACTCCTGAGTCCCTGCCAGGGTATTTCAGAGCCAAGATCAAAGTTGGGCACCTCATTGAGAAATGCAGCTGGAAACCCAATGGCTGTGAGTGAAACAACAGAGAAAAAAGGAATAGTTTTCAGGTGGGTGGGTGTATGGTAGCACCTACTCAACCACCGGGAACAAACGCTCCTACCCTGACCACTCTGGTGTTGCGTTAGTGGCCACCACCAGCCAGTGATGCCTGCTCCTGAGCTACAAGAGTGGCTTTTAGGGGTTTTCGACTTGTCAGCCAGGGGACACCACTGCAAATCAAGCAAGAGTGTGAATTTCAAGCCTGAAAGCCCTTTTCTCAATGTGATCTGTTATTGGGTCAGCCCTGCAACACACAGAGCTGCAAAGGCAGTGCCAGGGCAGGGATGCCACCATGCTGCCTCTCTTGTCCCTTAAACATCTCAAAGAGGAGGTTAGCTTTGCCTTTCTGAGCTAAAAGGGGTTTAACCGCTAAGGGCTCGCTCCTGCGAGCATCTTGGCCATCCAACCGCTGGCAGCCACAGCCTGCAGCACAGGGGAGCAGCCGGCTTGGCTTGGGGTAAGCACAGCAGTGGATGGGCCAAATGTGCCACCTGGGCCGGCGTTGGGAGAGGAAAGGAGAGGGAAAGATGCCCTTGCCGGCAGTCGGCTGGAAAAAGTAGTAATTGATATATTGGTGTGTTTACAGCTGTGACGGGCCCTGTCCTACAAAGGAAATGAAGAGAAAAGCTGGCTGCCAATAGCCTAAAAATGTGATGGGCAGCATGCTTTTATAGCGAGCGTGTTTGCCTTCAAGGAAGGTTACAAAGGTAATCGGTAATTGTAGGTCAGACAGAACGAATTGCTGCAATTCGTGGGAGAGTCATAAGTCCCGCGCAGCCGCCGGGGGCTGTTGTTTTAAAAGTACAAGACTGAAAAAAAACCCCACCCCAACATTAAAAAGGAAAGAGCCCTATTTACAGCCCCCGCAGCGCCCCAGGACATTCAGCAAACCATCAGTTCAGTGAAATAAATTATCTGTGCGTGTTTGTGAGAGGCAGAGAGATACGGCATGTGCCTTTCCTGTCCCTCCATCCCTCCGCCCTGCAGTGGGGTGTGTCCAACGCAGCGCCATGCACAAATGCCATCCTGTAGGGCAGGATTTAGGGACCAGGGCTTGGGCAAGCGCCAGGGGATGATTTTGTGCCAGAGTAGACATGCCGGTGGAGATGAGCTGGAGCATGGACACCAGGGTGGCCCCGCTTGGCACTTGCCGCTGGGCAGGAGAGAAACCCCCTGGGTCTGGGAACAAGGAAAAGAGCTGGCAGAGACAGTGCTGGGATGCTGGGATGGGGAGGACATAGGTTTCCTGAGGTGGAGGTGGGATAAAGCAGCAGGCACAACTCAGGACTAGCTGGGGAAAGGAAGGGGCAAGTGGTAGGAAGGAGGCCCAGCTGCTGGCATTTTAATGACAGGAGCGGGTAACTGCATGTCTCAGGAAATTTGAGGTCATGAAGAAAATGGTCAAACAAGAGGCAGAAAGCAGGAAGGTAAGTGTGGGCAGAAGTAACTGCCAAAGGCTGAGCACATTTTGATAAGGTCATCTCTGAGAAATCATATCAAATATCCTGACCATAGAGGCACAACAGCAAATCATCTTTTTTTAGAGTGGCTAGAATTATTGTCAGATGTACAAGCATGAGAAAGCACATTATAAAATAAAATAAAACAGAGAAATAAAATATAACACAGAATAAATGTCAATCACTCAATTTACCGGAGTAAGTTCACATAAACCTGATCACTGCAGGCAAAGTATGTGGAAAATGTTAATGACTCTGTTTATTGACTTTACGATTTAGGTGGCCTAGAAGCTTCAGTTGAAAAATAGTTAATTTTGCCTCTCATCTCTGCAAGCAACATCTCAGTTTAACAAAACTCAGAGAGATGAGCAAAATGTTTTTCTCTCCGCTTCTCACAGTGGAGAGCACTCCCTCCATGATTCAGAGCTTTCCCAGTGTGGTGGCTCCTGCTTATCACCTGCTTCCCTTCTGCACGCGTGGGCCATGGGGCAAGGCATAGGAAAACAGCTTAAAAAACAGAAAAGCGTGACTGGAGCCCCAGAAAATCTGCCACAGAAATGAAAGAGGTGACTGGAATGAATGGCACTGGTTTTATCACATTTTCTGAACGGCACACCATTGCAAGTCCCTGTTTTCCTTGAGCACCACATTAGAAGCAGTTAGGTGAGGTGGTCTATGAGCAACACAGAGGGTCGACACACTGAAAAAAAGCATTGCGGTACCTCTGTGCCCATCAGGTGCTGGTTTGTGGGTTGCTATATTATTAACCTAGGCTATTTTTACATCCCAGCCCTGGAAATCGTGCCAGAAGAGCGAGGTGACTCACATCTGGCTGCACCAGCCTCCGTAGCAAGGTGCATTTGGGGAAGCTGCCACATCCCAGGCCACCATCGCATGTGGCATTTTCCCCATCTGTCCTTGTCCCTGCACCAGTGGCGATGGCCCCAGGGACCCCTGCTGCAGCTGTGGCTGGTCCCTCGCCCTCGGCCCCTCACCAAGTGGCTTGGTGGTTGCTTTTGTTGTTTTTTCCCCCAGGGCTTTTTCCATGGCTGTGCTAAGCAGGTTTCACCAGGACCTGCCGTGCAAACAGTGCCTTTATTTCTAAAAAGCACAGGCTTTAAATGGTCCTTGGGAGCTATGCTGGCAGGCAGAGACCCCCAGGGCATGTGCAGATCTGTGTCCATCAAAAGATTTTGGGGAGCCAGATTTTGGGGATCACGCCTGGTGAAAGCAGGGCGTTCATCCAGGGGCACACATCAGCCTGCGAGGGCTAATCTCTGCTGGTCACTGGCAGCCAGGGCCAGAGACTGAGGGCAGGAGGACCAGCACCAGCATCAGCCTGCAGAGGGGAGAAGGGCTCATACTTCATGTTAAGCTCCTCTCTCATGCTTTAATGAGGCTGCTGTTTTCCTCATTCATTTTGTAGTGATTTTTCATTTTATTATTTTCATTTCCATTTCATTATTTTTATTTGAATGATTTTTATTTTGTTTCCATTTTCATTCATTTGTATTGTGTCTCATTTAATATTTACTGTTATTTATCTGAAAGTGGTAAAAACCATATTAAAATAATGAGTTACACCTATTTAATTCCTACTCATTTCTCTTTTATGCCTGCTGTCTCCATAATGTTTCTACAAAATTTTTTATGTTGTGAAAACATTTGAAAAAAACATAATTTGAAAAAAATCAACCTTTCCCCCTTTTCTTCTGAAGAGATGTATAATTATCTTTTTTTCCCAAAGTGTTCCTTTGAAAATTTTCGGCAACTTCTGATCTTACTGACATGTTTGTTCCTTCCAGCTTAGAGCTATGCAGAACACTGCCTGCATAGCAATTTCACAAGATGTATCGATTATGCTAAAGGGCAGCATTAAAGATGTTATTTACTGTGATATGAAGGTGGGTTTGGGTCTTTGATTTTGGTTTATTTGGTGGTTTTTTTTCAAAGCTGCAAAAAATGGGGAGGGGAAAAAAAGCCATCCACTCTTTTAAACTGCTGAGATGTGCTTATTCCCCGACGTGCAGTGAGCACGGATGGAGTAATGCGGCGCAAGGCATGTCGCATTCAATGTGTTAAAAGCATGTTCATGTCAATCCGGGGCTCGGGGTGCTCCCCCTCACCATATGGAGGGCTCTCCTCGCTGGAGCCTGCCTGCTCCACCATATGCTGCTGCTGATGCTCCTGATGCTGCTGCGGTGGTGTCTCCGGCAAACAGGAGCCCAGCCAAGGCGGGGGTGCTGGGGGATGCTCCTCTAAGCCACTTGCTGTGCCAGAGAAAATAAGCTAAGGAGCTTAGCATGGCACTGGGGCACGTGCGTGGCTCAGAGGACTGACCTAGTGGCACCTTCTCCGTGGTGGGAGAGGCAGGAGTGTGAGGGGGACCTGGGCAAAGGGTCGCTCCTCACCCTTTATCCAGAAGAAGACACTTGGCCCATGAAGCAGAGAAAAACAATAAATTAAGAAAACCAGTAAATTAAGAAAATAAATACCGAAGGAGTGATGCCTGGAAAGCAATCCCGCAAGTAATTTTTCACTGCAGGCTCTCCAAAAATATCCTGATGTGTGGGTGTCTATTAAAAGCAAGCTGTCTGGGATTCAGAGCAAGGTATGAACTCATTCCAAGGGCTAACTGCAGTTACGCCACCCATTGGAAAAAAAAGTGCTGGGTAAAACCAGCCTTCTAAGAAGCTCAGGCACCAGTAACCTTCCCACGTGAAACAAAGGAGAGTGAAGAGATAAGGTATGAGGAGAACGCACAAATATTTGCTGGAAGATTAAAAGGAAGACCTATTAATTAGGCAGAGCGGGGTAAAGCCAAGCATAACAGGATGAAATGAAGGCATGGCTAGTTGAGGAACGCTATCTTATCCATGTAATTTGGTAGGCTAAAATATTCAATGAAAAGAGAGAAGGATAGAAAAAAATAGACAAAGCAAAACACTGAGAATTCAACATCCAAGGGGGAAAAGCTGGACTGTCTGATAAATCTGTCCCACACTCTGGCAGATCACACTCTATTCACACGTTAATGTTGGTAGACACCACCCAGCACTTAGCAAGAGCAACCTCAGCCTTGTTTAAGATAATAACAGCTTTGCCATTGGGTTCAATGAAGCCAGAAGTTCAAACAAAACCCAGAAAATTATCTCCTCATTCCACAGTTGGGTTAATTAAAATGGAAGGAGACCACGACCCTGGACTTTCTGGCTTCTTCTATCTCCTGCTTACCTGCTATCATTGCTACTTTTCTGAAAAGTAAATTTGAGTAAGCCTCAAAATTGAGAAAGCCTCAAAACTGATAAACACTTTTCCCATTTTCTTGACTTATGATTGCTTTTTGTTCTTAAAAGTGCCTTTTGAAGTCTTTTCCAGGCCAAAAGATCTGAAAGAGCCTTTAAAAAAAGGCAAATCTCCATCAGCAACGTCTTGCTGCTAGAGAAAATGAACAGTTTTTGATTAATCAAGAGTTTTGATTAATGAAGGACCAGTCTTTCATGTTATACTGTACCTCATTTTTCAAATCAGCATTATTATTTACTCACTGGCTCAGCTGCACTACAATTTTCTTTGCAAATTCATATTTTGACAAATTATATGGCAATTTTTTTACACTGCAATTACTTTATGAAACAGAGTTTTACTACTGAATATTCATAGAGCTGTAAGAATGCTGCTCACTCATGTACATAAATTACACATCTCCTCCACAATTTTGCCTTTCCACAAATTATTATGCTTCCATGAGAACATAGAGAAGAGCTTGCTCTGTATCCCACAGTCCCAGGCAGAAGAAAGAAGTGTGGATGAAGCACGAAATATAAAGAGGGAGACCTGAAAGTGCCTCTCAGGAGGCAAAGTGCATACCTTTGTACCAGAAAAGAAGAGACAGCAGGACGCTTCCCATCTTGAACCGCATCCTTTCCTTCCTCTTTCAGGAATAGCTCCTTAGTGTGCTGCTCAGCTTGCTGGGAAGGCATGAGATTAACTTAAGCATTGCCTAAGCACCTTACTCTCCCCCATTCTCGTGATTTTATCAAGCACCATCAAGCCAACTGCACAATTATTACTGTCAAGCTCCATCCTAGAGGATGTGTCATGCATAACAGTTTTTAAAAGGTAAAAAGTACTGAGGTACCGGCACTCTAGGTACAAATCTGGTTGTGTATGCAGACATGCATCCAAATAAACAAGGACATACCTACCCAGGAAGCACATATACCCCCTATACAAATGCAGAAGATGTCTAATGCTTGTAAAATATATGTAGTATATATTGTCTATTGTATGTAGTATGTATTCATTATCTTCCACACCAATTATTTACCTCTACACTGTCAATGCCTTTCCTAATAATAGCTGTGTGTAGGAATCTGCCCTGACCTTACTGCTTTTTCAGTCACCTAATTGCAAGGGGCTGAAAACTGCAATTAGTGAATCAAACAGAAATAGCACATTTCAGTTGTTTACTTGCTGAGCTGTAAAAATCTCAAACCAAAAAAGTAAAGCTCCCTTTGCTAACTGTTCTACCTACAGTATCCTCTCAACCAGTTTACATCAAAGAGAGTTATACATTTGATTTTAAAAATGACTGAAAGATTCAAGACAACAGATGGCTAGTGATTCCAATGGATCTTGCACCCATTCCTCCAATCTCTGTTAATTATGTGCAATTAGCAGTGAATTTTTAATGGAGGTTTTTGAAAGCAATTGCTTCAGAAGCAGCTCCTTTGTTTCAAAAGATCTCAGATTCTATGCACAGGGAATAGATTAAAGCGCTGCACAGATCACGTGGGCTGCTGTTGATTTAAGCTAGATCTGTCTCTAGTCCCCTGGTCTATGTCCATTCAAAAAATGCTGCGCAAACAAGGATGCTGATTTTTTGGAAACAGTTCCCTGGGGCAGGATTCACGGAATTATGGAATTTTTCAGAGTTGGAAGGGACCTCTAGAGATCATCTAGTCCAACTCCCCTGCTAAGCAGGATTGCCTACAGCACATTACTCAGGACTGCATCCAGGCGGGTCTTGAAAGTCTCCAGAGAAGGGGACTCCACAAACTCCCTGGGCAGCCTGTTCCAGTGCTCTGTCACCCTCCCTGTAAAGAAGCTTTTTCTCATATTTGATCGGAACTTCCTATGTTCCAGCTTGTGCCTGTTACCCCTCGTCCTGTTACTGGGAACCACTGAAAAGAATCTGGCTCCATCCTCCTTAAACTCACCTTTTAGATACTTGTAAGCATTAATAAGGTCTCCCCTCAGCCTTCTCTTCTCCAGGCTAAAGAGTCCCAGCTCTCTCAGCCTTTCCTCATAAGGGAGATGCTCCAATCCCTCAGTCATCTTTGTTGCCCTACGCTGGACTCTCTCCAGTAGTTCCCTGTCTCTCTTGAACTGGGGAGGCCAGAACCGGACACGGTATTCCAGCTGCGGCCTCACCAGTGCAGAATTAGAGGGCGAGAATGACCTCCCTTGACCTGCTGGCCGCACTCTTCCCTATGGAGCCCAGAGTTCCATTGGCCTTCTTGGCATCAAGGGCACATTGCTTGCTCATGGATAATTTACTGCCTACCAAGACCCCCAGATCCTTTTCTTCAGAGCTGCTTTCCAGCAGGTCCACCCCTAACCTATACTGGTGCCTGACATTCTTCCTCCCCAGGTGCAGGACCCTACACTTGTCCTTGTTGAACCTCATTAGGTTCTTCTCTGCCCAGCTCTCCAGCCTGTCTAGGTCATGATGGATGGCAGCACGGCCCTCTGGGGTGTCAGCCACCCCACCCAGTTTGGTATCATCAGCGAACTTGCTGAGCATACACTCTGTCCCCTCATCCAGGTCGTTGATGAATATGTTAAACAATACTGGTCCAAGTATTGACCCCTGGGGCACACCACTGGTTACAGGCCTCCAACTCAACCCTGCTCCATTAATCACATAATTCATCTCATCTGCCTTTGGATATCCACAAATTTGGGATGTACTGTAAATTGGATGTGAGGTACTGCATCCCTCTGCAGTCGCACCTCCAGCACTGATGCATCCCGGCCTTGCCATGTGATGTGGATGGGACGAGTCTCCTGCCAAGGGGGCTTGCTGCTTGTCTCAGCCTTGAGCAGTTTAACCTCCTCAACCCAGCACTTTTCCCACTTTAATCTACCCTCAGGGAGAGGGTGGGTTATTGAAGGCAGACCCCTGCATGGACACGGCCATCCTGCTTCATGGACCTGGGCCAGCTCACCCCAAACACTGGGGAGCATCAATGCATGGCGGGACGAGAAAGCAGGGCAGCTTGTCCCAGGCACCAGGAAGGGCATCGTTTTCCTAAAGGCAGGGGGTTGCTCCTGACTTTTTCTCAGAGGCCTCACGCTCATATGCAGCACCCCTCTTGGAGCAGCAAGACCCACCAGAAGGTCTAGCCAGGAGGTGAGCAAGCATGAGCCTCATGGAGGGTACCAGGGCTGCCTCTAGGCATCTGCCACGGTGCAGCAAGGCACTCCAGGCTCTACACAGTATCCGGGCAAGGCTCCCTCTCTTCCTCTCTTTGCTGTCCGATCTAAAATGGGCTGCCACAAAGACAGAGATTTCCAGATATCTACTCCCTCTCTGCATTGATGAGCGCTTGGTATCTAAATCCCATGGGCTTGAAAATCCCAGCTTAAAAAATCCCTAAATACCTTCATCCATGTATCTCTTGGAAAACCAGGGCTTCAACCGCTTGCCTTACGGTCTCATAAGCACAGGTCACTGGGAGGCAGAGCTGCCCACCCAGAGAGAAATCACCTACCGTATTTTAAAAAAAGTGAAACCAAATTCTCCCCCATCACCCCAAGCAGTTTAAAATCAGCACGGTTTATGGCTAACTCCACCCTCCAAATAGGTCTTGATTTTGTGTAAGAAATCCAATAGCTCAGGGATCCTGTTCAGAAATAGCACAACTATTATCAAAGGGACACCCTCAAGACTGGTGGTTCCCCAGTTATAAAACTTCCTCCCCACAGAAAAAAAGGGCAGCCTTTGTTTAAAAATGTGTCTGTAGCATTCAAAAACCAAAAACGGTTCACAGGAAGAGTAGAAGAGCCTTAAAATTAAAGTCTCTGCATAAATACTATGCAGTTCAGACCCTCTGTTTCTAATGTTGTTGATGGTCCTCCATTTTAATAACTGTAAACAGCAAAATCCTGCTGCCACTGCAGACAGCATTGCTAAATTAATCACGGAGTTATTTCCTAGCAGGCATACAAATACTTTCAGGTACAGAAGACAGAAAACATTTTAAAGCCAGTACACAACACAGCACCAGAAAGAGCTACATTTGCCCTTTATTAAACAAAAAAAATAAACTAAAAATGATGAAAATTAGCCTGGCATTGATTGTGGAACAAAACTGTGCCTGATACAAACAGTTCAAAGCAGTTTGGTGACATCCACACTGCTATATAAAACAGGGGGCAGAAAATGGTCGGGCAGGTTCACTCTTTTGCCCACACATCTTCTCCAGGTCCAGCTCATGTCCCATTTGCCTAAGACATTTTTGTATGTTTTTATGGCCCCCAGATATTTTGGTGTGTTTCCTTCCCCCAGATAGTGGGAAATAACACAAAGGCCACCCTGCACCATCAGGATGCTTTTACTGCACAAAGCAGAGAGTACGGCTTGTGATCCCAGGGCTGTGACACGAAGGTGTGTGGGTACACAAAGATGCAAAGCCCTTGGGATGGCAGGAGGGGGATCCAAGCTGAGTGGAGGCTGCTGGACACCCTGCCTGAGGATGCTCCCTGGCACATGTCCTTCCCCAGCTGGGTTAGCTGGCCTGAACCACAATTTTACCAGGAGTTTGTTAAGAATTAAACAGCATGGATGACCAGAGGCCACCGCTGCAGTCCATACCTTGGCCTTGCTTTATTAACAGATACAGACATAGCTGACCACCATTTCAGGAGCCCTATGCCAGCATCTTATGTGGACTTACTGCTTGGTGCCTGTAGCTTTCTCCTTATGAGAAATTAATTTGCTTCTGAGCACGGCAGAGCTGTGCATCTGTGAGCTCTCAAAACACACCCATGGGCATGGAGACCTCCCTGCTGCTTGACCAACCGGCACCGTGCACGAACGTGTGCCCTCGGAGGGGAAGCAGGAGGTAAAAGCGCTCATGTGCGAGAGTGAAGAGTAATTCCACATAGCGATTTCGTGTTTCTCCCAAAGTTGGAGTGCCAGACAGCTAAATCAGAGCAGTGCACATGGATTCATGTGTCTACGAGCTGAACAAACATGACGCACAATGTCTCAGCACAAATGCGTGACTGGCGCGCTTTGGTTTTAGCACAGTTAGGGAATGTACACATTTATACATGTACGTGTGAACCACAGGCATCTTTCAGAAGTAGATACAGACATGCCGAAAGAGCAAGACTGCCAACGCTTTAAGAGCTTGAGTGGAACTGCCAGGAGCTGGATCCCCTTCAAATGGACAGATCTATGATGGTCAACACACGCTGAAGATCTGTCTCTTGAAATAAAATATTCTTTCAAGGAGTTTGAAGTGTTAGCTGAAGTCCTCTTCTGAAAAGGAGCCTTTTTCCTAAATGCAACAAAACACGATGCAGCGAGTTGCCTGGTGCTGGCCACCAGGATCAGGCCCACTCCCTGTAAGGCATGCACCTGGGGGAGCTGTGGCTGTTATTGGTGGGGCAGGCACCGTGGGATCACCATCACAAATAGATGGGAAGTACCTTCACCAAAGGCTTGCCTACGTTACATTAGGAGAAGTTTGGCTACAGCTGATTCAGCTTTGAGCCTGCATTCTTGAAGGAGGCTGGCTGTGGAGGGCAGTTTACATGAATCATAGAATGTGTTGGGTTGGAAGGGACCTTTAAAGGTCAGCTAGTCCAACCCCCCTGCAGTAAGCAGGGACATCTTTAACTAGATCAGATTGCTCAGAGCCTCATCAAGCCTGGCCTTGAATGTCCCCAGGGATGAGGCCTCCACCACCTCTCTGGGCAACCTGTTCCAGTGTCTCACCACCCTCAGTGCAAAGAACTTCTTCCTAATGTCTAATCTAAACCCACCCTGCTCCAGTCTAAAACCATTGCCCCTCATCCTATCGCTACATGCCCTTGCAAACAGCCCCTCCCCAGCTTTCTTGTACTGGAAGGCTGCAATAAGGTCTCCCTGGAGCCTCCTCTTCTCCAGGCTGAACAACCCCAGCTCTCACAGCCTGTCTTCATAGGAGAGGTGCTCCAGCCCTTTGATCATCTTTGTGGCCCTCCTCTGGACTTCCTCCAACAGGTCCATGCCCTTGTGCTGAGGATTCCAGAGCTGGACACAGTGCTCCAGGTGGGGTCTCACAAGAGCAGAGTAGAGGGGGAGAATCACCTCTCTGGATCTGCTGGCCACGGTTCTTTTGATGCAGCCCAGGATGCAATTGGCCTTCTGGGCTGCAAGCACACATTGCTGGCTCATGTCCAGCTTTTCATCCACCAGTACCCCCAAGTCTTTTTCCACAGGGCTGCTCTCTATCACATCATCCCCCAGCCTGTATTGATAACGAGGATTGTCCCGACCCAAGTGTAGGACCTTGCACTTGGCCTTCTTGAACTTCATGAGGTTTGCATGGGCCCACCTCTCTAGCTCATCCAGGTCCCTCTGGATGACATCCTGTCCCTCTGGCATGTTAACCGCACCACTCAGCTTAGTGTCATAATGAGAAGCGGGATATATCACTTTGGCTTCACCTCCCATGGGCTGCACACACGCCACTAACCAAGCTAAGCAGAGGAAAGTTGGACCTATGTACATCTGCACTTTCAGGCAGCAGGACACACAGGCCCTTAGTGACATGACAGTGCTTAATTTTATGACCTTATCCTGCTAGGTCTCACTATGTGATATACAGGCACTTTCTACCCAAAAGAGCCTTTACAACCTAGCCCAGGTATCCCTGCATTGCACTGCGATCTCTAACTGCAGCTTGCCCGCACCCCAGAGTGTTTCTTTAGTAAGAGCAAGCACTGACAAACGTTAATAGTTTTCTTAAGATGATGATAATTAAGGTAAGTTTCTTAATAAGATCCTGATTAAAGCAAGTTAAGCCAATTTTTCTCTTTCATCTTTAAGATCGGCAAATCACACCCTTCTGCTCTGATCCTGCAGAGACTCAAGAGCAAACTCCAGCTCAGCAGAGATAAGGGGCTCTCCTCCTCCTCCTCCTCCTGCAGAGACAACTTGGCCCCAGTACTTTTTAGGGCTCCCACGCACAGACAGATGCTGCAGCAGCATCCATGCCCAGAGGTTACCCTCTTCTAAAGGCTTGCACGTGCAAAATGAGATAGCACGTTAAATTCAAAAGTTAAACTGCCCCAAGGCAAGCCGAGATGTCTCTTTCTTTCCTGATTAATAAAAACAATGATACACACAGTACAGGGGAAAGCAAGGAGGGAGTTAACCACGCCTGCTAGCTGTGGGCTGTGAAAAGTGCTGGCCTTTCCCCAGCGCTCAAACACTTCTCTAAACACAGAGGTGAAACAGACAGTGCTCCCATCTGCCCCAGTGAGACATCTCCTCAGGGATGTGTCAGGCTGCAGCCTTTGCCACCATCCTCAGTCCTTTTGGGGAGGAGGCACAGGCTGTGGCTCGTCCCCGCTGCCGCCATGGCTGCCTCTGGTCTCTGCAGTGTCCTTGGTTAGCCAGCCGAGGGACCGCAGTCAGGCGAGGATCCCTTGCCCACGCTGGCGGGGAAAGGCTTCTCTCCAGGACGAAGCCTCTGACCTGCGGCAGGGAGAGGCCCCATCTGCGCTTCGCCACAGCAGCCAGCCCAGGCCTAAGCCGCACCTGTGAGAAGGGGCCCAGAGGAAGACACAAAATGGCCCCTGATGCCCCATAGATCAGGCAGGCTTAAAAGGAGGGGCAACACTTTTATTAGGCTTCCAGCTGCCCATTCCCCCACCTGGGCGACCTGCAGCTCAGCAAGGCCTTGGTGCAGCGAGGCCCACAGCCCCCGTGCACCAGAGGCATGGGGACTACCAGCCACCACAAAATGGCACCCAGGGAGTATGGTGTGGTGAGCGACCAGATTAAAACCCTGTCAATCCTGCCCGTGCTGGGCAGGCGGGTGGAGAGCCCGTCTTGAGGGGCGGGGCGGGGGGGAAGTAAACCGAGACTTATCGCGTTAAAGGAAATGATGAAAAACTCACGGTGAGCGCAAAAAAATAAGTTCGGCTGAAAGCGACAATAAGCTCGTCACTGGTTCCACTGGGGCTCGAACCCAGGACCTTCTGCGTGTAAAGCAGACGTGATAACCACTACACTATGGAACCGCCACGTTCAGTTGGCTCCACGGCGCTACTCTTATCGACGAGACGCCGGCGCACCTCCTTCCCGCCGCCCCGCCCACCCCGCGCGTCGCAGCCGCGTGGGCGGGCAGCCGTTGGGCGGGCGGCCCGCCGACAGGGGGCTCCTCGCGCTCGCGCTCCCCGCCTTCCGGCCCCGTGCGGTGGCGTTTCGGCCTCCGCGACTCGGCCTGGGGCGGGGGGGAGACGGGACGCGTCTCTTTTGTCATCCGTTATTACGCCAAGCAAGAACCGCCTCGTTTCATCCGTTAGGTTTTACCTGGGACGTTGAGAGGCTCGCATTACCTCTGTCCTCACCATACCAAATCCTCACAACGGGAGTGGCTTGTCGAAGGTACAAATTAAGGCACCTCCGCAGGATTTACAGGACTGTGGTTAAAAGTAACGAACAAAAGCTATTATTTGGACTATAAAAGATAGGTTTGTTAATTTTCAGAAGCATGTGGTGCCTATAAGCAAAACAGTTTTATTGCTTGTAGCTAAATATAGCTGGCTTCACTCTTGAATAATATTTTGCAGGTGGTTTACTGTTACAAGGTAGAAAACTGACTTTTTGTCATTAGAATTAATTTCATAAGATTATGGTGAAATAGATGTGAAAAAAACAATTTCCATAGACTTTGCTGCCCCCCGGCCATGTATGTGATAGCTGCTCATAGTAGTTGGCAGTTCCCAGTCTTTAAAAAACGATAAAAAATAATTTTAAAAAATCCTTTTACATACTGATCACTAGCGTGTGAGTCAAATCTGTGTACGCTCCTGATCTGGAGAGCCTGATTTAACCAAGAGGCACCTTTTGGGAAGAGAGAGTCTGGTAGGCTTGAGGTTTCCAGACACAGGTTTTGCGCTTTCTGTGCAGCTTATGGTTCACCAGACCAACAAAATGCAGATCACGCTGTCATTAGGCAGCTTTTGTGCCCGTTTCTTTTTCCTCATGTTGCTTTACTAAGATTTGGCAGAACCTGAGTGCTGTAGATGGGTATCATCTGTATAGGCTCTAAGTGAAGGCTGGAGCTAACTTGTGAGGGTGGTAGAGTGTGCAAATTAGGTCATTGGTCATTGCTTCCCAGAATAATCTGCATTCAGCTGATAATTTGGGAGATATTTTCCTTTTTTTAAAAAAATGTTCTCATTTTGCAAAAGGTATCCTCATGCTTTCATAATGTTCTGGTCTGGTTTCTTGGCCTTCAGGAGTTTGGAGGCTCTATAGCTGCCTTTCTTTCACATTTCTGATTTTGTGTTCTTTTCGACAAGGATGCTGCTAGTTTTGATGTCTTTTATTTATTCATCATCTCACCCAGAATTGTCAGTGGGGGGAAGATTTCTTTTCATGTTCACTGAAATTAACTTACTCCTCCTGATTTGTGAGAACAAGTTTCTGTCATCTCATTGACTGAGACAGAGTTTAAAATTGTTCTGGACATTTATTTCTCTCTTCATTTCTTCTGTTCTTTTTATTCTTTCTGCTTGTGACTGGATGTCCAGGTCGCACAGGCAGGCACTCATCCACTGGGTAGTACTTAAAATACTTCGTTGGGTCACATGAAAATACTTCTTTGAGCTTGGAAGCGTAAGAGGAGGGGAACCACAGCCAGGTCTCAGAGAAGGAGCATATTCTCTTTGACTATGATTATCTTCAGTCTTTCTGAAAAATATCGGTTACATCACTTTGTAGTGGGTGCTTCTGAGAAATAGGCCTGAAGCAGAATTTGAATTATGTATGTGGAATGCCTGCATGGAGGCTTGCTCAGGAGATTAATGTTTCCAAAGTATTTGGAAAACAGAACACATGCTATTACATCAGGAAGGGTTGCTTGTAAAGGGATGTCCCGATTTCTGCGCTAGCAACATAACAGGGGTTTTTTCTTGTCATGCTAGGCTGCTCAACAACATATTGTCAGAATTTTTTGACCTACTTTCTGTTTCAGCTGTTGATGCTTGCTAAAACCCTTGTCAGCATCTTAAATGTGCGTGTGATACATGACTGATGAACAAAAAAGCAGTAGTATGTGTGTCCTTGTTGGTCAGACTGGTATGTTCTCTTTGCCCTGTGTAGAAAGGAGAATGGTCTTGTTTGGTACAGCCTACATCCTTGGACTTGAACAGGAAAGGCTAATTTGGAAAGCACATTTGTATTTCCTCAAGTTGCATGTTATTGTGATCCCCAAACGTAACTGGAGAGGTGGCTCAGTCCAGCAAGACTGACTCTTTATCAGGTTGCTTGGTCACATCAGACCACTGAGACAGGGGACGAACAAATTCCATGAATAACAAAAGAAAACTTGCAGTGGAGGCTTTATGCCCTACAGAACCTAACAGCTAAGGATTTGATCCCTCTACCGTTGATCTTGGATGAAAAGTTTCTGATGGACTTTTTGGCCGTTGGAACAAACCTAGCCTCTCATTATGCAGAGATCTTGGTAAATGCCAATATAGATGAATTTATCAGGTACAGTAAATGTTTTCAAATAACATGTATCCCCAGAGTGCAGTGGAAAGAGGTTATGATGTATTTTTGCTTGCATGCATTTTGGCAGAACAGCGTGATCATACATAAATGATTAGCTACTGTAACTCTGATCAGGGAAAGTGCATCCTGCCAGAAAAACAAACATCAAAACTCTTCTGGGTCATGCAGAATTATCACGCCTGGTATGTATTCCATTTACTGTCTCGTCTCACAGGAGAGGAACAGCTTTGAAAGTGGAAACTTGTGTCTGGGACTCCAGAACCTCAAAGAACTAGCTCAGTCAATCAAACCAGTGCATTCACACAGTGCCTTCTGCTTTACTGGTTTGACACTTTAAATATCTTTTGCACATTAATAAATGTATCCGTTCTGTCACAGTAAGGACAGTTATCTGTCCAAAAAGATGATTTGATCACTCTGTTCTTCACAGCGGTGGTTGATGCCTTTAGAACTATCACCAGACTAATGGCAACAATTTATTGAAAATGCCAAGTTGCGGTATTATTAGACCTTGGGGGCAGGGGCAGGAGGGTGAAGATCTTATTGTGTTTGTCTCTGTTCTCAGAAATCTTTTGCTCCCACCAGTCCTGGTGGGACTCCGTCACATGGAGAGGCTGCAGAGAAAAAGGGGCGGTGATCCCCATCTTGTGCCCATCCATGTGGAGCTGCCTCCCACCACAGCATGCTTTATAACCTGTGGTCTTCTTTGGACCCACAAGCGCCCCCCTGCTGACCCCACAGAAGTGTCTGCTGTGCTCAGTTCCATCACTGCACAGCAGCAAGCAGCCCCTCCTGGCTTTCGGAGAAGGGTGGAAAGACAGACTGGGGGTAAAGGTGGTGTATAGGTGCCAAGGACTGGGCTCAAGAGTATACTGGTAATATTACAATACCATACTTATACTGACATCTAATATTTTTGAATGGTTTGGTGTTGTATGTGTTCAAAATCACAGTGTCCCCATGCTATTGAAATAATGCCCCATGCCAGAGGTGGAAGATTCCTCAGGGGCTGTTATGCTAGCAGTGGGTAGTAACAAGTCGCCTTGGGTGTGATAGCTCTGCTCTTCCCTGGGCATCTGTGCAGTCGACTGACAGCCCGTGCATCCTGGTTTGAGTACACTGTGGCCAGCATGGTGAGGAGCTGTGTCAGAGGTGTCAGGGGTCAGGGTTTGATTTCAAAGCATGCAGTGCCACGGCTTCCTGACTGCACAGAGGAGCAATGCTGCAGTGTTCTCAGCTCGTCCGATCCCTTTCCAGTAGTCAAACGAGGAGCAGACAAGCCAAACCATGAACCGATTCCACTGAATTGCAGTCACACATTTGTGAGGAGAACATGTGCTTGCACGTGAAGAAATGAAATTGAAATGTACAGGCATTATGGCAGTGCTTCTGAGCACAAGAATTGAGTGCTTCATACTTTTTCCATTATCTGGGTATGACAGTGTTTTGGAGAACACCTATATCACTAATATGCAGATACAATGTCTTGTAGTAAATTCAGTATTTCTTTCCTTAAGGGCTTTCATAAGCATGCCAGTTACATCAGAGAACCAAATACCTGGACAGCCCTTAGGTTTTTTTCCAGTGTGCCAGATCTGCTAAAATGCAAATCATCGCCTCAACACAGCAGAAAGGCCGTTCCTCTTGAAAGAGATCATGTGACTTCCGATGCGAAGCAGATAACTTCAGCCCATCCCTTTCTCTGCCTGAGATTCAGGAGGCATGGTGACAAAACAGCTCTTCAACAGCACGCGTACAGCACAGCTGGAGGGCTGCAGCCATGAGCTTTCACATCAGGCTGGATGATGAAAATGGCATTTTCCCCTGACCGTTTCTGAAGAGCAGTGCTCAAGAAATTTCCTCTCGGGAAGCTGTATAAATAGGTGGAGAGCAAGTGCATTGCAGCTCCTGAGCTCCAGAGCCCCAGAGAGAACTGGAGCACCTGTTCTGCAGAGCTGCACCCCTCATTGTGCAGTTCTGCTTCCCAAAAGGGGCTGCTTTCTCTTAAAAAAAGAATCTTCTAAAGGTACTCTTGTGGAAAAAATCTCGGTATTGCTGAAGCAGAAAGAAAAAACAGGTAATATCTTTGCGTGGGGTATATATATATATATATTTAGTTTGCTTTTAAAGAGCAAGTTTACTTCATCCTAAGTCTGTGCAGGGAATAACAGATCTATGTGGGACTATTTATGATTTTACCCTGAGAAAAATCAGTGTGCTTTAAGTTATAAAGTTTGACCTGGACTGGATCAGTTATCCATAACTTCTTAGTACAGATGAGATCAAATAGCTTTGAGACTACTATTTATTTTAGGAAAAAGTATTTTTGCAATGATAATTTTGAACCTTTTTCTGATGCTTAACTTAAACTTTATTAAAACCAATATCAATTTCAGCTGAAGCATGAATTTCATTTTTAAACTGGCTCAGGTTTCAACACATATTTACTCTATCCTGGAGCTTTGCTTTTTCACCACTTTCCCCCTTCAAGTAAGGAGAATTAAATGGGATGTCATTAAGACCCTGCTCATTAACTGCAGGATAGTGTGTGATTCAGAATTTCCTTTTCCTTCAGGATAATAAGCTACAACAGTTGTTGACTTTTATGCTCCAGTTGGGTCCAGTCTACTAGAGCTAACTTTGCTTCAGGATTTTTAGTTTTATCCTTGCTTCCTGAAGGAATATGCCCCTAGAGGCGTTTAACGTTTCTGGAAAGTGATATGATGGCTTTGCTTATACTTCAAGGTGATCTGCATCCCGTTTGTGCACTTGTATTTGCTACTCCCCTTTTTTTTAGAAGAACATTATCCCCAAAGTCATCTTGCTGCACAAAAGATGAGGCTACTTTCTGTGTTTGTTTATTTTCTGCACAAAGTAAGTGTAAAGGTTTTGTGTAAATGTATCCTTTATTGATTGTAAGTAGCATGAACTGGCTTTTTCCTATAATTTTTCTACAGATCCTGTTTTGGATTTGCATGCAGTTCCTGAACTCAACGATTGCTTGAACAATCTCTGCATGTTCACACCTTTGCAGCTCCTGCTTTAATTTCTTTTTCCAGTGCGTTTTTGTGCTCAGGAATATGAGTCCACTTTAATGAGCTGGTCCATCTTCATCCTGCTCTCTTTCAGGCTTTGTTGGCTTTCTGATAGCTTACTTCATCCATTCCCTATTGATTCCTGGCCCAAACACTAAACACTATCAACACAGCCATTGCTAGAAATTATTCTATCAGTTCTATATTGAGCTTAGCCATGCTCCTCTGAGCAGGCTGAAGAAATTGTCCGTAAACAAAAAGGCTTTCTCATTTCTTTCTTTCACATTTATAATCACTGAAAGACATGTAACAGAAATGTCAGTTTGTCCCATAAATGTAAAATAACAGAGACCCAAACACATACTGCTTTGCCTATGTTTGGTGTTTTCAGATCAGCCCCTTGGCAGACCAAATTCAGCATTGGTGTCAGAATTACAGCTCTTGTGTGCCATAGCTAGGTTCTCTTTCACTCTGTTAGTTGACTGTGGCTGCTTCATCCCACTTTCTGCGGGGTGGGTCATTTAGCTAATGAAATCTTTAACTCATCTCTAGATTCCCATCCTTGACAATCCCAACTCTGGCAACAAGACAACTTTAAAGAGTTGTCCCTCTGCAGGTACTAACCTGGGTGTTGTGATTTAATGTCTAGGTTCTCTTCTCTAGGGTATTTTGCACTTTACTGCTTCATTCCCTCAGCAATGCACAGAAGCAAATCCATCATAAACCCATGTTATAGCATCTATTTCTCAGTTCTCTGCAGTCCTCATTTCCCAAGGAAAACAACTTGGCAGAAAGTCTGAGAGTCACAAAAAATAAAAAATTGATAGCAAAAAGACATTAAAGGAAAGCCCCTGTCACTGGAAGCATCCACCCATCCATCCATCTGATCTTTATTGAGAAAAATGTCCCTATCTCATCACCTCTCCAACTACAAGTACCTTCTAAAACATTTTATGGGAGGAGATTGTAACTATTTGTTCACAAATACGCTTGAGAAAGGGGGAAGGAGGGAGAAAGAAGGGGAAGGAGGCATGTTGCTGGAGACAGTCATTGAAGCAACTTGTAGGGGAAATAGCGTAATTGCAGAAATCCCATCCCAACAAAAATAAAGGGAGGAGCCTTTCATTCATTGTTTATCAAAGGTAAGGCACAAATGGAACAAAGATTAAGAAGTTAAAGCCTAGTGGCTCTTACTCATATGGCTTCCATATCCTCAAGCTTGACCTAGCTTATACTCGTCTGCCAGTAGCACAGCTTGTCTAATTTAAAAGATAAGGTATGCTTGAAAGGATGGCTCTCTGCCCAAAGGACCTGCAGCCTGATTTCATTAAAAGTCAGCTATAAATCTTTACAAGATTTACATTATTCTTGAGGCAGCCTGGTCTTTACCTGACTGACAAACTGGAGGCATGATTGATTTTGGGCAGCACCTATTACATCCAGATCAAATGGTGCTAATTCATTATCTCTGTAAATCAGGTTCTCCACCGCTCAGGTTCTGAAACCTAAATTTCTGAGCAATGGCTGCAATGTAACCTTCAGTGACTCCTGTCCACAAAAAGAGCAGCATGTGCTGCTCTGGCTAAGCTTGATGCACGTCTCTTGGCACGGTTGGAATGACATTTTATTTTGCTTCAGTGGATGGGCTGTGCATTCAGTGCCTGTCCATCACAAAATTGCCTTTTTGCTGAACTGAGAGAAATGTAGCAATTTCTTGGAGTTATATCTAAAAATGGGACAGATCACTGGCCTGTAGAAATTGAATTACTGCCCACTTTTTAGTGAACATGACAGATTCTCTCTTAAGGGTAAAACAGTGGTATAGTATCCAGAATGCTAACACAGCATTATGTCCTAAATTCTCATCCAGCTACCTTGTATCTCTGAAGCCTTTTTCAATACCTTGGTAAAAGCCCAGCTTTCCATTTCACCAGTCAACATTTGGGGGAATTTTGTAATGGCAAATGATTCTTCACCAGGCATTGCTACACTGCATAGTAAATAGCTCACAGAAATGACTCTAAGGTCTTAAATGCTTGGTTTTCAGCCTTCTTCCCCATGGAAGGCCTTCATGGCCTTTGACTGGTATTTTCTAAGTCTTTGCCCAGGAAGGCAGGGTTTGGCATGGAGCGTGAGTTGGCTTTAACCAGCATACTTGGGGGGCTGGAGGGGAGAGACTTCTTCTTTTGGAGCTTCCTTTCCACTTGTTCATGATTCTTTAATCAGACAAGAAGGACAGAAAGTGAATTTTCTGGGCCTGGGTGGAGACCCTGCTTGCTGGAGTGTTCAATAGGTGTGGTTGGTCTGGAGTTGGTGGCCAGAGTGTCTCTGTAACCACCTGAGAAACCATGAGGAAATAGGGTAGTAGTTTAAATGGTCACTATGGCCTTTTTAGGTTGCAGATATTTGGGACTGAAGGCAATAATTATTCCCCCGGACTAACTCTTTGATGGACAGATTTGGCCTTTTTAAGAGGTTTAATGATAGGATATATTTGTGAAAGTTTTCCTCCAAGCTTTGAGTGTATGTTTCAGGCTTCATTTACTGCTATCACCATAAAATTTCTGTCCCTGTGTCCTATCTTTTTTGTTTCTTTGTTTAAGAAGGTGCTAGAAGTGCATGAATTTAGAGGTGAGTGGAGGGAAGAGTAGGGATGACTGGGAGAAAAGCTTAAGTCATTGAAAGTAGCGTCCAATAGTGATTCAGATCCCCATTTCTTGGGTCAGCCCATTGTTTGCTATGGCTTGGGTTGAGTCCTGAGAGGTGTGATGGTTCTGTCTGTGGCTTCTGTTGGCCAGTTGCTGGGCATACACTGACCTGACCTTTAATGAAGATAGTCTTGCTACAATAGGACTTAGATTGTAAGATCTATTTAGCTCTTAGTCCTATTCTTCAGATCACAATTCAAGTCATGGCTGGCTGGTTTGAGATGGACTAACGAAGACTTGAGATTCTCCTAAGAGGGCAAGTGAGGAGATGCTATTCAGGAAAACAACTGTTCGGACAGAAGACAAATTTGAGCTATTAGCAATATCAGTGCTGTATTTGATGCTATGAAAGACACTGATTGGCTCAAAATTAATGTAATAGCACTTATTTGTATTTCGTGATATCTTCTTCAGAGGGAAGAAAAGCAGTCCATTGTAGGGAAAAAAAAACTAAAATCCCTCTTTCCTGAAACAAATACCAACTCAGAAGGTGACAGACACAGCTCAAGTGTGGGATACCCTTGTGTTGCGGGACCCTGAAAAAAAGAGATGCTAACACGACATGACATAACATAGCTAACATATAACATAACTATATAAACTTTAAATATTCCCACAACAATAAATGTATTTAACTATTCAAATTGAAAATAGGCTAGTTATCCATTTGTGTTTTCCTCTTATCCTCCTGTTATTTTTACTTCTGCTAGTAAAGCCAAAGGAAAAGTAGTTAAGCATCCATTTTATGCTGATGAATTTCTTCTTTGCTTTAAAACTCTAGTTAAAAGAAAAAGAGTATCTATGGAAAAAAAAGATCGAATGCAATAATATAGATGTATCAGATGTGATAGAGATGTAACCCTGGAGACAGGGAGAGGGTCTTCATGGGTCAGTGTGATCATATCAGAAATCTTTAGCTAAAACAAAGATCAGTTTCTCTAGGAGCATCAGTGACTTTTTGTTACTTAGAAATTGACCCATTTTGTGTTTCAGGGAAATTGTATTCATTTGAACTTGTTGATTAGGAAGTATACTGTGTTAATGAAGGATTCCAGCTAGTGAAGAGATGAGCAAATGCCAGGAGAAAATCCCAAAAGGCCACACTGCAAAATCATAGAATTGTTAGGGTTGGAAGGATTTTAAAGATCATCTAGTTCCAACCTCCCTGCCATGGGCAGGAACACCTCCCACTAGATCAGGTTGCTCAGAGCCCCATCCAGCCTGACCTTAAAAACTTCCAGGGATGGGGCTTCCACCACCTCCCTGGGCAACCTGTTCCAGTGTCTCACCACCCTTATGGTGAAGAACTTCTTCCTAACGTCCAGTCTGAATCATCCCATCTCTAGTTTTAATACATTCTCTCTAGTCCTACCATTACCCGACATCCTAAAAAGTCCCTCACCAATCAATCACCAAAATGTACTCTGTTCATGTATTTAATGAAACCAAATCTTTTATTTAGAATGTTTCAGTAGAAATGCAACAGAAAATTGGATGTTTTATTTAAATGAAATCTGATAATAAAGCAATTTGCTATTGCACTGTCTGTCCATGTAAATTTGGTGGTGGTGACACTGAGGGATAAAGTAATAAATGGGGTGGTAGGGCACCTTTTCAAACCAACACAGTGTTAGGAGAGACGAGGTTTGGGGTTTTTTTTAGCAATAGTATAAGATGAAATTTAAAGTCCGTAGAATTCCACCGTTCCAATTTTCAAATCACAAGAGTGAAGGGTAACATACCTCTGTAGCCCCTTGTCCCTAGTAGTAAGGCTTTAAATAGCTATGCTTCAGATTAAGAAATCATTGGTGCACATTAGCTCCCAGCTAACATGCAAGAAGTAAGCTGTATTAATTACTGAGTTCATCTATCTTGAATGCAAGCTGATCAGATGTGAAAAAGAAGCCTAGCATAGTTCATCAGGTTCAGTTTGTATAGGACATGCTGTGCAGTAATTTTTTTATGAGCTGTAGGTACTTTAGATTCTGTGTTGTCAAAAAAAATTTTTTTCCCCCCCCCTCTCCCTCCCTCCCAATTCTCTCCCTGTTAGGAGTGCTAGGAAGAGCACAGGACCCCAGAGGGGTATAACCCTCATTGCTGAAGGAATAACACAGGAAATGTTTGTAACGCTAACAGCTGAGAGAAACATGCTTCATATCAGCAGCAATTGAAACTGATGGGCAGCAGCATTGGAATCATGGGGTGCAGCAGTTCTGTAGCTGACCGAAGGTCAGATAAAGGTGAGTGCTGCTTTTGTCTTCAGGGTCAGTGGTTGTTCTGTCTGTTACAACAGAAGAGGATTGCAAGAAACGTTTCCACCCGGTCCTATTGTCAAAGTACTTGTTTAGAGAAAATTATTTTCTAATTATCGTCTTTTTAATTAAAAAGAGTGCATAGCTTTTAGATGCTGGCTGAGGTCAGAAGGCAACTGTAGACCACCTCTAATATCTACCGATTGGGTTGGAAAAGATTCAGAGCATCAGGGACAGAAGCTAAATTTTGGATGTGTCTGCGCTCGCTTTGTCACTGGCAAAGCGTATGGGGTAAGGTATTGAGGGGAACCTTTTATGGCTTTTGACAACACGATTCGTGGGCAAACTGTTCCAATTTCCCTGCTGTTGGGTGACTCTAATTATGAAACAAGTGTAATAAAGCAGAGCCATTACAATGACTCTCAGAATCAATTTTCTGCCATATCAAGTGCCTGGCCTGAAATTCTCCCTCACAGTCACTGAGGCTGTCAGTTGAAAGTCTCCACAGTACCTGTTTAAGTGTTCAATTAAAAAACTAATGCATCACCCCCTGCACACCCTGTTATGAACACATAAGGCTTTGCACAGGCAGGTGGGTTCCAGGGTTGGCCAGACCTTTGTTTGGACCCTTTGTGTTCTCTTTCAAGGTTTGTCATTAAAGCACATTTTACAGGTCTGACAAGAGCCATGTTACATGACACTGTGCATAGTCTTAGGAGATTATTATGTTGAAGAACCATGGTTGAAAAGGAAGGCTCTTTTTGTCTACCAAGCCAGGACACAAGTCACAGGAAACTGGTGACTAAGAAACAGGAGCACTTAGTCATGGCTACAGGGATCCAAGTTGACTGGTTTATGAGTAGCCCTCAGCTTTGTGTACAGTACTTGGCCATCACAGCAGCATCAGTGCTGCGTGACAGCAGTGGAAGTAGAGTGGAAACATCTGGAGTCCCAGACTTACCCATAACTGGGAAGCAGTTCTTCCTCTTTGGGTTTGCATGCTATGCATATACGTGCCTTGCAAGGCCTCAGAGACGAGTTAGTTGGGAATATTTCTGAGAGTGAAAAATCTTGGAGCAGGCATGAGGAGCTGTACTGTTTCTTGGTCTACAACCATCAATACTCATTGGTGTGGAGCCAGGATTCGCTACCCTAAAGCTGGCTTATGATTTTGTGTGCTTGTTCGACAATGTTTTGTCCTCTCCAGTTGCTGGATGGGGTTCTTTCCGCACTTCAGCGGTAGTCAAATGATGCTGAACCATCAATCTATCTGCAGCCTGAGTCTGTACACCCCTCTAATGCATTAATAACGTGAATTTAACGGGTGCTTGGTGGTGTAGAGACCCTTCTGGAACTGATAACAATTTATTTTACAGATGCAGTTTATCGTAGTGTGAAAATCATGTTCTGATTCAGTCCTGAGAATAACAGCACTGTAATAAGTACAATTAAAAAGAATGACAGGAAATATTCTGTTAGATTTGCAACATTAACCATAGTGGTCAATATATATCTGTCTTATGTGATACCAATGGAACTGTGCCATGTTAAGTGCTTAGGACCATTAAGCAACCCATGGGGGCTTTAATGGGAAGTTTAATGGTTCTGATGCTGAAAATCAGTTTCTGTGATGGTGGCTGTGCTTTGTCCCTTAGGTACTCTTCTAAACAGAAAAGCTAACAATAACCTTGCTGTGATGTGTCAGATTTTCAGGTCTGTGGTGGTGGGGAATTACAGAAAGGACAGAAAATAAGAGATATCTCAGAGTTTATGTAGGGTAGAAAGGACACTCTTAGCCATGCAAGGATTACATTTCCCTCAGGAGGATTTTTCTAGGATGTATGTGTTATCTGTAGGATGGGAGTCTTTACTGATTTTGGCCTTGTCTGGACTAGAAAACTTTACCACTTCATCTATATTGTGTACTTACTAATCATAAAATAAGCAAACAACATGCTCTTATGGCACCTGTAAAGATTTTTATAAAAAAGCTTCCTTAATATTATACATTTGTTAGTAGAATCACTCTTCCATGGAGGTTTTTCTTTACCTGCATAACTGTCTGTTTAAGAAAAAAATAATTCTCACTCAGGGCTGCCACTTATCCTAGTCTCAAAATTCCTGGTATTTGTGATCAGCTAAAATAATTGACTAGTGTAAACTGTTGTCCCTCTAGTACAGAGCTTTTCTGTGCTATTTTGCAGAGAGAAAAAGTATCAGTATAAATTGTTGGTTGTTATTTCTTGTTTAGTTTTTTTTTCAGTATCAACTGTTCATATTGGCAACTGTAATAAAATAGAGGCAAATTCATGTTAGACATTCGTGTTGGGTTTAGCTTCCTCTTTTTTCTTTTTCGTGAATTTGCAGTGCTGTGCAGTGGTGATAATGTACAATGTCTCAATTTTATTTCTGTACTTCTCCTGATCATCTCTTCATCTGCTCAGAAATGAACTGTAGTTCTTGGGAGTGTCAGGAGAAGATCAATGTATTCCTTTGGTCCTTGTACCTTCGATAGAGTTGCCCTACAGCTGCTTTGACTTGTTCCCCCAAGATCAGAAGCATAAAGACTTTTTGCTACATCTTATGCTGAGCTACTCAAGGCTGAGTTCCTTAGGAGACTTCTTGAAGTGAGGTGTTAGCTGCAGGGCTGGAGGCAAAGGCTTGATATTTCTGGCCCTGTCTGCTTATTTACTGGTATCCTGTTGAGAGTACAGAGAAAAAGAGGTAGGGAAAAAGAGGTAAGGAACCAGTGAAGAAAGAATTATGTTCAACTTTAAGTGAGTAAATGTGACATCTCTTGAGAGCAGCCTCTTACCTTACACTGGTTTTTGTTGCCAGGCAAGAATATGGTGGTGGCAATGTGGTTGCATTGGGTCAGGTGCAGGATCCAATACCCCTGTGCTCTGCCTTCCTCTCGCTGTTACACAGTGATGCATGTAATGCCTCTTGACTGCCCCTGTTAGTGGTCTGTAGGGCTAAGCATGTTCATACAGAGTCCCCTTCTGACCATAATTTAAACAAATGGCTAGATTTGAATTTGCCATTATTTCAGCTGCTCAATCTTCACGGCAGTAGCTGCATTTTATTCCAATTTTTTATAGTGTATGGTGTGCTTCTCTGGATGATAAATCCATACTTACATATGCCCTAAGTATCTGAAACGTGTATTTATTCCTCTCTAGTTGATCTTAAAAAAAACAGTTAACAAGTGACCAAGGGATGCTTTTCTCAAAGTTAGTTGATCTTTCTGGATAAGCACCCTTGAGGTACTAGAGAGTCACAGCTATGTGAAACAGCAGAAGTTACTGCTGGGCTCATCTGTTCCTCCTCTCCCAAGCTCATGGTTATTTCAGGCTGAGCACAGCCCCTCCAGCCCTCTGCTTTCGCTCCTCCCTCCAGGTTTATGAGAGCTGCAGTGATCACCTGTAATGCTGAGGGCACACCTGCCTACCTTTCCTCTTGTCTCCCTGCTGGCACTACTACTGCCACCCACGTTTCACACCCTGGCTCCTGAGAGCTGCTGCCCTTGGGGTACCAGGAGTAGCAGGGGGAATTGTCAGTGGTGGGATCAAGTGGACATGAGCTCCTGGAGCTCCTGTTTTCCTGCACAGCTCTCGCTGGTGGCCACTGTTCATGCAGCACTAACTGCTTGACATAGGTGTAAGGAGCTCTCCCCACAGGACAGTGCCCACCCCAGGATTGATTTGTGCCACCAGATGTTGTTCTGCTTGATAAACTTTTATCTGAGCAGCTAAGGAAATGTGATCTTTTTGTGGCGTGACTGGGGCCTGTAGGCAGCAAGCCCTTCACTCTAGGCTGCAGACTTGGTGATTGTCCTTCAGTGAAGTTTCCAGCAGTTTTCTGGACCAGGACAATAGTAGACACAATTTCTTAAAGTGCTGAGTGGGATGCATATTCAGCACATAGTCCAAATGGTCTTCTGACTTGTCCCATTGAATTCTTGGGGTAACTGTTCCTTTGTTCACCAAGCTAACCAAAGATACACCTGTGTGCCTTTTGGCATGTCTATTTAAGCAACACATTCTGCCGTTCAATATGATTTGTTAACATTTTATCCTAAGGTTTGAATTTTGCTGTCTTGTTAATACAGCTGTGCATGCAAAAACTTTCTGTTAAAAGAGGCTGCAAAAGAGGCATCATTACATGATGCTCATGTTACAGACTGCAAAGTCTGAAGCGTTTTACTGCAGCTTGGTGAAGAAATACATTTTTTTGGTAGACCAAACTGCTCTTCTACCAATCCTCACCTTCCCAAAACCCACATACTGCCCAACAGCTGAACATGTCTGACTTCTTACATGGGTATTGTCTTCAGGATAATGAAATGTCTTCAGGATAATGAAATGGGGAATGTTTCTGATGATACAGGCCTGAGCAAGTCAGCTAGTTTGGGATCTGTCCCTGAAGACAGAAACAGTAAATGCATCATATATTCATTATCAGAAAATACTTTTTCAGTCGCACTTTTACAGAGTTTCATCTTAATGTCAGCTATGCAGAATGGACTGAATTTGTCATCTCTCTGCAAAATTCTGTAAAGGTAGCATGTGTATTTTCATTGTAGATTACACTGCATCCATGTGTACTCCATTGCTTTCTGTTTTGACAGTCATTAGAGCTGCTATCCTCATCCAGAATTGGTACCGCCTTACAATGGCCCGGCTAGAGATGAGGCGCCGCTATTCTCTGAGTATCTTTCAGTCAATCGAATATGCTGATGAGCAAGATCAACTACAGGTTTGTAATCTTCAATTCTTCCTGCACAAGCAGTTATGTTATCCCCAGAGGACTGAAGTTACACAAACAAAGTGTGTATGTGGTTATTTCACCCTACAAAGCTGTGTTCTGTATAATAAAACCACTTCCCTGCCTCACACATGAACTAAGTTGTGAGTATATGTATATATTTATGTATATAACTAAGTAAGCAGCAGGACACCATTTTGCCTGTACAACCATATCTAGGTTAGAGGTTCCTGCAGAACAGCTCTGTTAGACAGGGACTGCAGGTCTTCCCACTATGGGTGATCTTAACTGTGTCTGTGAGGCAAGATATGTACAGCAGAGATATCAGTGTCTCAGCATGTCAGCTCAGGCTTCCTTTAGGGTCAATTCAGGGAATTAGGAATGTCTAGAGCTTTGTGTTCATCCTAGCATCAGTGTCTAAAGTCAGTTCAGTGCATGGTTGCAGTATCTTTCTGTCGACTACAAAGGAAGTCTAGGGAAATAGTCTAGATGATAAGCAAGATGAATTACACCCAAAAATGTCATCAGCATTGATACAGCCCTGGAACTTTGTATGTATTCATATAGTGTCAATCTGCTAATTCATAGCAAAGAAGGAAGTAGGGTACAAGTGGTGTCTTTATTGCAGGCTGGTGCTATGGGAACATATAGTAGTGTCTTAGATCCCCCAAAATGGGAAATTGTTAGTAACTGAGTAAAGAAAGAGAATGTTAATGCTTGTTGGATCCCCTAAACTGATCAGTGCATGTTTGTTCTTTTATTTTCCATACTCAGCTGTCCAACTTTTTTACATTCATGCTGGATCACTGTACTCATCCTGATTCAGGTAAGGATAAAAATCAAAGTAATACGGAGTTTCTGTTTGAAAAACCTGATGTGAGGAAAGTTAATTTTCAAAGTGATGTTTACAGCCTATGGCACGTGTTGGGGCTGAAGTTTGATTTCCCAAATACTGTAATAAGAATTTTATCCTGTAAGTGTTGACTTTGCTCAGTATCTACTCAGTGAGGCAAGACGTAAGACAAAACAGACACCTGTTGTCTTTATGAGAATACTGAGAGGTGCTCAGAGTGCTTTCTTATTTGTTAATGCCCTTAAGCTGTTTTCATGGTAGTCCTACTGACTCCAATTTTCACAGCATGTTTTCTTAAACTATGAGATGTGATTATCCAGAAAGACTGTGTCTAGTTGGCTTAGTGCAGGTGTAACCAAAAAGGTTGCCTTCAAAGAGGTTGCTCTTCTTTTTCTCTTCTTTTTCTTTTCTTTTTTTCCCTGAAGCAGTTATGGACCACTTTTTAATTTAATTTGTTGTAGATTTTACTGCAAAACATGTATCAGTAGATGGATTAATTTAAACTGCTGGAGATAAATCTTTAGAAACCATCTCAATTAAAGCTCAGTTATTCAAAGAATAACCTTTAATTTTTGAAGTATTTTAGGATCCTTGGACAAAACTTACTTTTGAGGTCAAGGTCAACAGAAGGATAGACTGAAAGTGATTCCTAAATCCAGAAAACAAACATGACTACCCTGAACAAATTGAGAATAGATCTAATCCCAGTGGAGTTAAAAAAGAGACTGTCCCCTTCTTATTGAATTACAAGAGAACGTCCTTTCTCTTTCATCTGGTCCAGCCACAGGTTATTCCAATTAAAATATGCGCAAGGCACTTTGATAGCAGGATAAAATCATCATCAAAACCATTAAGTGGTTCAGTATTTTAATGACAACCATTAGAAATGGCAATTTTTCTCTCTTAAATACTTTAGAGTGCCTAATGCTCTGTGTGCTCTGCAGAAAAAGAAATTATGTCTGAGCCTTGCTCCAGAGCCAAGGCAGATGATGCAGTAGTCCTTCCTTTGATTTTTTCCATTACCACAGTATTCTGCAAAAAAATCTGCTTTAGTCTTCTGACTTCCTGGGAAGGAACTGGCAAACTTAAAGACAATCAGACACTGCTCACTTCATCTACTTCTACATGCTGAGAATGCACCTCAGTTCAGCTTTTCCACCCAAGTGGGAAAGAAAATAGTAGTGCAAGGTCTGAGATTTGGAAAAATAGTGTTAATCTCTATTTTCATTATAATACTAAAAGCAAATTTTACAGCTGCTCATTGAAGATATGGTTTCTCTGCCTTTATCAACTGTGTCTGTTGGCAGAAGGAACAAAGGTGAGTGAGGTGCCTCAGGTGACTTGTTAGGGCTCAGAACATGGCTGTTATGAAGCACTCTTCTACGTGCATAGGCTGTTTGTGGGCAGGTGGAGATCCAGACCCCTCCTATGCACAAGGAGGGACAGAGGGTACTGTAGGCTGCCCCTTGTCACCACTGCGCAGGTGAGCTGTTTCTTGGTCTTGCAGATACTTGGCATTGCGGACATGGTTCAGGCTGAAACACTTGATAAAGTGTATGGTTTATGGTAAAGCTTCCCTTTGTCTTGCTTGCTTAAAACTTTCGTCTGTTACGACTGAAGTTGTTAAGATTTGATAACTGCTCCAAAGGCTTTGTTTTTGTCTTGGTTTGTTATTTCCTGCTTTCTAACACCCTGTGTTACAAATAACAGAACCCAAAATGAAACAGAAAGATTCTGTTTAATAGAGAGATGGTCAAAGCAGCCTACACAAAGGAGTTAACTTAAGGTTTTTTTGAGAAATTGCATACCAAATTTGTTTTCTGTGCTTTGTGGTTGTTTGTCCAGCTACTGGCTGTGTGCTCTTGATTGCGTGCCCCTCTAAGTGACCTCTGCAGTACCCATGCTAGCCCTGAATAGGGGTATAAGTGCTATAATAAGTGCTGAATAGAGTGATTCTTAATGAAGTGCTTCCATTTCTGCTGAATCGTGGTCTTAAGATGTGAGCCATGGTGAGCGTAAACATAACAAGCAGAGAGGCTTCAATTTGGCTTGCAATTCCCAAGCATTTTCTAAAACCCATGATTCTCTGGCTTTTTTTTCATCAGTGTGTGCTCACTTAAGTTAGAGTGATAGCATATGGTTCAAAAGCCCTCTCCAATAAGACATTATGTAATATTCTTACTAGAGAATAGTTTGCCTGTTTTTCTCAGTATGAAATGAGAAAGCTACCTGAAGATTTTGTGATCTGTTTTTCCTTACATTATAGAGCACTCAGTTTTCACTATTCATCCTGTCACTTTCCTCTTTTTAATCTTTTTCAGAATATGTTTTTCAAAGAAAGAAAGCAGCCACCATCTCATTAACACAGTAGTGCTTTTGATGTGATTGTTTATCTGTTGTACCCTGAAGCTTTTGTCATCCTCTCATCCTGCTTGAGGTGTCAGCACAGTTTAAGTTGCGATTGGGATATTACATAGCTGTGTGTCTTGTTCTCATTCTGCTTCTGCTTAAAGGCTATTTTCAAAAGGTTTGTGGGAAGTAAGAATTAAAACCGTTTCCACCTTACACTTTTCTCCCTCCCTCCTCAAAAAAATCTGCATACCTACTCAGCCTTTCAATGGAAACATCTCTGGTCAAAGAAAGCTGAAAACTGCTTTTTCCAGCAAAAGATGACCCATTTACTCACTCTTTTGTAGGTACATTGAGGGTGAGAAGGCTGCGAACGTCTCCTGGGCAAAGTGGTGGGACTAGAAGTCCAAGGCACCCCTGGCTGTGTCTCTCAAGGTCACCAGGGCAGGAGAGACACCTCTTGGAGCCTTGCTTCAAAAGAGAACCAAAAAAAAGTGCTGTCTTCTGCAGTTTTACTCCCTACAATGCCTCCCTTGCAGCATTAACACCCTTCCAAGGCTTTTTGCATAGACTGATTCTTGCAGTGAGGAATAAGTCACAGCTGCTTGCAGTTTACAGTGCCAGGAATGGAATGAAGGAATAAAAGTTTGGAGTGTTATAGAAATCTTCATCCTCTTAGTGGGCTCATCTGGCTTTGACCTAATGGCTATGGATCAGTATCTGGCAGATGTAAGAGCACTCCTCGGGAGCTGGAGGTGCTCTCAGATACCCCAGTGCTTAGTCTGAAGGTGCACAGATGGTGGCAGAACAGAGAGCTGATTTCAGAGCAACAGAAGTAACTGATTCCTTGTTACCCCCATAGTGATTACATCCTTAGCAGTGGCGTCTGTGACTTGCTTTGAACAGCTCCCATGGTAAAAGTGGTCTTGTCAGGAGAACCAGGTCCCTGGGTTTTCTGTGGCCAAACTGACTCCACGTAGCTCTGGGGTTTTGTATTTAATATGGAATATGGCTATTTTCCTGTGGAGTAGTTGTATGGGGTCTGCTAACAGCGAAGGCTCAAGTCACTGAGCTTGGGCTAGACCTCTGGTGTCAGAGTACAAAGCAGGTCATTCCCTGTGCTCTCTGTAGAGAGATGCAGGTACTGGCAGAGGGTATTTCATTCTGTGTTAAGATGGGTGCCTGAACTAGACATGTCGAGAGTTTTTGTCCCAGTCTTTCAATATGGACTGAAAGAGCCTTGACAGCTTTGACTAGAAAATGGCTGAAATGAGAGGGGTGCCAAATCTTTCAGAATTAGTCCTTCATGGGAATTGTGGTGAGGTGAGCTGGGATACTTGTCGGCCAGCATGCTAATCCCCAGGCTGCATTAGGGCATCCATTTACTGACTCCTCTGGCAGCTGAAAGACTGACTGAGGAGACATAAGCACACTCTTAGGCTAATGACCATGACTGGCTTTTGACGACTCATCCAGAAGTGGAAAATGGGGTGTACTTTGCAGAGATATGCCCTACAGTGAAGGAGATTGGGTTTCTCGGCATGGGCATATGCCAAAAAGGAAGCAAGGCTGTGAGGAAGGCAGGTTCATGTTCAGAGGTAAAGGGATGGGTAGCCTGCTGCATGCAGGAAGGGAGGGCTGGAGTAGGAGCAGGCATGGACAGGTGTCTGCCTGGCTTGAAATGATGAGAAGACCGCTGACTCTGAAGGAGTTATGTCAGATGAGGAGAGCCTGTGGCCAGAACAGGCAATAAGGATTTTTGCGTGGTCTGAAGAGTCGGCTCCATGATCTGCAGATACCACTTCCCAAGGGGCAGGGCACAGAGGCAGATGTCATCTGGAGACCCACTAGAGCCAGAGCTGGGACAAGACATGGTGCAGATGTGCTTGACTGATGAGTATGTGGGAACCAGCAATTTCAGTCCGCAGATGACATTCTGGCATCAGGCCAAAGCTGTAACTGTGGTGGCAGGCTGCAAATCGGACTGTACATAGTGAAAACGGTGAACCCTGAGCACCTTGCTGTTAATTGATGCCTTAATCCATTTACATGGCCGTACACTGAATATGCTAATCAGCTCACAGCAGAAGAGCTGATAAAAAAGGGTTTTTTTTTTAAATCCAGAGCTGATAAAAGTGTATTTTTCATCTATTTATTTCTTTAATATGAATTTTATCCAGTTACAAGACAAGCTGGCCTTTATGAATCTCGTAATTTATGAAGCCACATGCCACTTTTGGCTGCTCTGAGTTTGGAGTCACAGCCACAGGTATTCCTCCAGCAATAAATAACACATTTTTATTTCCAGTTGCATCTAATCAAGGTTACAGAAAACTTACCTGTAGCCCAGCAAAAAGTGTTTACAACAATCGTCTCACAAGAGCAACTCTGCAACAGCAGCTGCAGAACACTATCCTCTGGGGTCTGATTCTCTCTTTTAGAATGATAAACAATAAAGACAATCTGCAAGAAGAAACCACTGAAATCTACTGTTCACTCAGTTACATTTCAAGGGTATGTCAAGAAAATATTGGATTGAAGCAATTAGCAATCTTCCTGCTTTCTCCATGTTGCAGGAAAATTAGAAGCTATGCTCTACTTTTACCACTATGTTTTTGTTTGCTTTATTTCATCCAATGGTTTTATGGCAGCCAGCCAAAAGCTGGCATTGTCTCCTAGTTGATATGAGAAAGGAGTGCTTTGCAATCCACTGTGAATAAACAGGATTTTGTTGATGACTTTTTAAATAATCAACGACCTGCCGGTATTTAGTCTAAAAATTTTACATAGAAAACCAAAGCAATAAAAGCGAATCAAATCTTTAACACCTGTATTAAAAGTGAACTTTAAATAGATGATGGTCATTGTATGATAAGGCATGACTTTTGAATCTCCTTGCTTTTTGGGGCAAGGAGAAGAAAGTCTGTAGCAAGTTATGTTTGTCATTACATATGAGAGCCGATTGCTCCACAGCTTCAGTGCAAAATGTTTTGCATCCTGACCACAGCTGCTGGCTGTTGAGACAGAGTTTTTGCTTGTGTTTTAGCTTGATTGGGTTTTGCTTGGTTTTTGGTTCTGTTCATTTGTTTGTTTTTAGTATTGTGAATCTGGGGAGACCTGGAGCTCTTCCACTATACAAGGCAGGAGTTAGCCACTGCAATACTGCAGAAAGTAAAGCATTAATTACATTCAGCCAATTCTGGTCATGCTGTTATGGCCCTATGGGGTAGTGGTGAAGTTTCTACATTGTTGTTTTTCTTCCCTCTTGTTCCAGTATCTCACATTTTCACCAGCCCTAGTGTTTCTCAGGTGGTGGATGAAAGCTTAAGTTTAACAGAATTTGAAAAGAAGATTGATGTTCCAGACTCCTATTGTGGGCCACGACTCTCATTCCCCCTTACTGTTGAAGATGCCAATGCTCTTCTTCATGCTTTCAGGAACGAACAGGTAAGTTGCAGCTAGTTTGATTTCTTTTTAATTATTTTACATCTCTGTCAAGTTGTAGCTCCACAATCAGTTGAATGCAATGTAAGGCTAAACTGGTGCTCAAGGAGATATTTCACCCTTCCTTTCCATCCCATTACCCTTTCCTGCTAGCCCCATGGGATCATACAGGTACATGGTAAGCTGCCTTGGGAAACTGATCTGTCTGGAAGCTAACACAACAAAATCAAAAGCAGTCAGTTCTCAGCCAGACCAGTTCCAAGGTTTGATTCACTACTTGCCTGCGTGACCACCAGAGCCACCACTGGGGAGGGGACAGGGACTAGTGGGGACCTCCTCTTCTAGCGTTGAGATTACGGCTGCAAGGCAGGGGTTATCAGTGAGGGTGCAGGACTCGTGAAGGTGTCCTAAGCTGACCTAGAAACTAGTTATCATCTTTTTCTGGGTTAAAAGTGCTCCTTTTGTGGTCCTTTTTTTTTTTTTTTTTTTATTATTATTCTCCACCCCATTCTTTTTAGAAGAATTGAGGTGTAGGGGTTAATTGCCTCATTCCAGTGTGCAAGACTCCACCATAAAGCAAGAGTGACTGTAAAGCATCACTAGTATAGCAGAACAGGGTGGTAGCACAGATCTCAGGAGCTTTCTGTCTGCATCTGCCAAGGCACTGGGAAGGCTGTTGCTGATTCTCCATGCTCCTGGGCAGGCCTCTTTGCTGCCCTCTTAACAAGATGAGGGTGGGGCAGGGAGGCATTACATGGCACAGCTCTGTGAACTTGTGGTCATTTGTGCTTAATAATATACTGTATATAAAGGATAAGGGTTCTGTCTTGCTTTATAATATACTAAGTAACAGTGGAGTTTTTTTATGTAATTTTCTGTGGAGGCTGATCTTAAAAGTATCGAAGTATAAAGTGCAAGACGAATCATCCCACCCAGGCTTCACCTTACTGTCAGCTCTCTCTTTTCTTACTATGGTTGGCATTTTATTAAGAAAATGATTATATGTAATTGGCCTTTTTTTGTTTGTTTTAAAAACACGGATCGTGAAAAGTCAGTCTGTAACTCATTTGTCTCCTCTACCAAACTCCCTCAGACGTGTGTTTGAATTAAAAGCCTTAAAAATCACCAACTAACAATATTTTCATAAAAAGCATTAGCAGAGAAAAACAGAAGCTTCAATGTTGCATTCTTACAACATCTTCACAGTGAACAGGAAGATAACTCTTACCAAGGCAACCCTTGCTGGAGTTTCCCTCTCATTATTTTTGCAATTTACTGAAATATCATTTACGGCTTTGAGGGTATTTTTGGTTGGTTTGTGTTGTTTTTTTTTTACTCACAGCTAGAATTACATCCTTTTTTTTTTTCCCCAGTTACTTTGAACAGATGACCTTATGCAATGATTCTGAATGCTGTATAATTCAGTCTCTTATCCTTTCTGTAGATGGGAAGAGTAGAAACAATACACTAGAAATAAAAGGGAAAAATATGTAAAGCAAGTTTGTTAAGGGCTTTATATCCAATCACCAGGAAGCAAGTGCAAAGCTATGAACACTCCTAATTTCCAGCACTAAACCATACAGCCTGTAATCATGCCTGGAGGTCTGTAGTATAAATAATCTTGGCACTACATGTCTGATATTAATAAAGCAGACAGAGGTATTGCTACTTCCAATAAGTCTTCCTTTTCTCCCTGCATTTTTTTCTCACAGCTGCTTCATGCCCGCTATGTACTGCAGCTACTATCTGAAACTAGGAGGGTTCTCAAGGAGATGCCAAATATCACCCATCTTTCAACTTCCTACTCCAAGGAGATAACTGTCTGTGGTAAGGTGCCAAAGAAGTCAACCACTTAGGGCTACAGGTTGATATTCTAAGTGGTTAGAGACTGACACAGACGTTTCCACATATTGCCATTTCAAGAGAGAAGAAAGTTCTTGATGCTTTCTTTTTTCTTTTTTTTTTTCCCCCACAAATGCATAAATTGGAACAAACAAACAAAAAAAAATAGGGTTCCTGAGTCACACTAAGTATATTTTAAGAAAATCCCTCACCTTGTCTTTTTCTCATTAAACATTTCGGAATGAGTCAGTATTAATTCAGCTAACACTGAAGTGTAGCTTAAATATTCCTGCACTTCCATCTCTAAAATGCCACCAAGTATTTTGATCACTGTCTGCAAGTCTTACCACTTTCTTCTCTTACTGAGGAAAAGATTTTACCATCATAATTTACTCAGTAATGATTTTATTGAGGGCTTAATAGGGGTGGCAAACAAGACCTTTCATTGACAGCATGACTATCTAGAATAAATTGAAATTATAATAAACCCTCATTTCTAAAGGGACCCAAGAGGATGGATCAGTCTTTATACAACCAACAAATTAGTCTCACAGAATGATGTGATGTGTTACAAGGTAAAGAACTAAGAGCTTATTGCCCATCTATTTTGTTACGCTTTCGTAAATTATGGATAAAGGGATGCAATATTCTGACTCGCCACAGAATGCAGTAGCTGCAAAAGAGATCAGGAATGGTGACATTAACTCTTGACAGCTAGCAGTGTGTGCTGTGTGTAATAGTAAAGTGGTATAAGGAAGGATACTATGACATATACAAAACAATTAATGTTTTTTAAGATGTGGTTATGCACCTACTTTGATTGCCAGGAAAGGGTTTGTTTAAATGAGGTTTTGTATAAACAATAATTTGTTAACCAAACCAACAAAACCTCTCTGCAAACCAAGGAAGCACAGATTCATACTTGTTCATGACACAGCATGTTCTTACTAAGCAAAACTTACCTTCTCATCTTTGCACTGCATTTGCACTGTGTAAGCAACTTCTAAAGGGGTGCCTTTCCTGCCATTGAAACTAATAGTTTTTGTAACCAAAAAGACCCTCTGCAGAAGATGAAAGATCAATTTTTAGTCATAATTGGTCCAAAATGTTGATTTCCTTAAAACGAGGTATCCTTCTCCCCATTTTCTTTTAATTTCAAATTAATTATGCAGATTAAATATGCACCTGAAATGTTTGCATCAACATACGTGATGAAGATCTCATAGCTTGAAGGATTCCTTAGAATGACTTCAGCAGGCTCATAATTAATAAAAAGTTGCACAGAAAACATGTAGACAGGGTAAAAATGTCACTTCTCTTTTCCTACTCACTGGTGGTGAAAGCATAGTATCACAAGATAGTTTTTGAAACTGTTTTGTGGCTTTTTGGTGGTGAGCCACAGACGGGAGAAGGTTGGTTTTGTGAGCATGAAATTCAGTCATGTGCAGAGGGGAGCTATGCTGCATTGATCTGTTGGTTGGGGTGAAATTCCCCTGCCTGTTCCAAAGTAAACCTCTTGGAAAGGGCCAAATCTGTCATTCCTATGGCCTTAGCACTGAGGCATACAAGCACGGACAGTTGACACTCTCCATCAAATCCTGCCTGTAGCAACCAAAACCTGGCCCTGAATCAGACTGATGTTCGATTGTGCTGTATATAGTGGACTGTTTAGTAAATGTAAACCTGGTAGTATGTAGAACTCTATCGTAAATTCTAAAAGTCTTTTAGTGACATTTTCTGTTTTTCAGGTTTATGGTATGTTTTTTCATCTTACTCCCATTTCCCAGAGGGAACCTTTGGCTATGTGACTGGTCTGATCTTCAGATCCAGCTGGAAAGACAAAAACATACACGACAATTGTAAACTCTTTAAAGTATTTAATTGCCCAATTTTACAAGCAGCCTCAGCATGTACCTTAAAATGAAGCTAATCCTAATACAAGCAAATTACTAAGGAAAACATGGGGAAAAACTTGTTAGAACTAGCTAATTCCAGTTTTATAATTCCATTTTTTTCATCCTGTGAGAAAAAAAAGAGAAGAAAATTATGTTTTTGTTTCCTGTAGGAGATTTGCATGGAAACCTAGATGATCTTTTGCTGATATTCTATAAGGTAAGTAGACAGTCTGTGATGTAGTGTTTTCACTTCGTGACTTGTTGTTAAGAACATGTGCTTATGTCTGATACAATTTATTCCTTTTATAACTGTACATGCGGTATGCATGTACCACACACACAAATCCTGGAACAATTTGAATGGTGTCTCTTTTTTTTCTTTGCTTTTCCTTGTCCATATACCCTCTGCTTACTGTGAAGGAGGAGATGCAGGAGATCTTTCTCTTCCTAAATGTTGAACTGGGGCATGTACCAAACTTAAGAGGGTTCCTTGCAATGTCTCTGAAGTCCTGCCACTGTTTTATATTCCATATTGACTAAGTCTTCTAAAATCAGGAGCTAACTTAGTACCTGATGTAACATTACAGCATGGATAATTTTGGCCCTCCAGAAAAAAATGCAGAAGCTTTCATTTAGGCCTTTCATTGATACCTGCAAAGTGGTTTTTGTTATTATTTGTTTACAGGAAACAAAAAAGAGTGCTGCCTGTTTAAAAGCTTTTTAAGTCTTGGAAGCAATCACATAGTCTGCATAAAATGGAAATACCTTGGGCACCCTTTGCATATCCTTGAACAGCTACTTGCTTTTTGATGTGAAAAAAATTAAGCTCAAGGCTATCTTTTCCGCAATTGTATATTTAACTGAAGATGCAGGAAATGTCCTATATTTAGTTTCACATTTATCTTTAGCATGAATCACCACCTTTCATTTAGCAGATACTCTCTTTGATTTGAGCTTTCCAGGGGAAAGGGTTTGTGTCTCATCCTTATACATTCATCTGCACTGAATGGAGACCAAAGTGAGCTAAACCAGGTGTTTAAATGATGTAATTCCACCCTGGTTCCAACTTCATTATGCTTCTGACACTTGTTGAATGGAAACTTGGTTGTTTTCCCCAAGTGCATACCTGAAGCCTGTTGAAGTTTAATCAGACCTTTTTACAGAGTTCTGCTTTTCTTATTAATCAATCAATTATGTTTAGCTGGTCCTTGGCTTGCAGTGTTTTAGCTGTTATTTTAATTAGACAATTTTCCTTTTTGAAACTGGAATGAGAGTATGATACAGATTGGTTTTATACACAGGACCTGAAATGGGAAAAAAGAACTATTTCAAAGATAAATGCTCAGATACAGTTACATTTACAACTGCAGTCAGCCTGAATTTTACTCTTTTGGAGTAAACAGAAGATGAGTCTTTTTCCCCTCTCTAATGGATGTTATGAAGAGAAAAAAAAAAACTCTAAGCAAGAACTAAATCCTCACTTTAATAAATTCAGAGCCAAAACTCATACTGACTTCAGGCACTAGAGTTTACCCCCCAGTTGTTCTCTGTTAAGCTTCTCGGGGAGTCTTTCCACCAAACCGAATAAAATGAGCAAATATTTTGTCATTTCAAAGCCGTTGAGAAAATAGAGAGCACATGATAGAGCTGCCTAGTTGTTTAGAAACAAATTAAAAGACACAATATTTTCTGTCCCCTCTGAGCAGTTTACTCAGACGAGCAGCGAACCCAGTCAGCCTCTGGGATCCGTTTTCTTCTGCTTCCCTAACTCGGTTTCAGTTAGAAGGGATTTCTTCCTCCAAGTTGGTACAAACTACCCATCGCCTGAAGCAAGAGGGTGCAATGCTAAACAGTGGCATGAAGAGTGTAGTGATCTCAGGCCTGCGCAGAGCCGTGCAGAGCTGAAATGGCTGCTGAAGCACTTTGGGGGCCTGCATGCAGACTGGCTGCCTTGAACGTGGGGCACTCTGTCCAGGGAACTTTTATCACAGCACTTTTACAAAATGCCAACAGCAAACAGACAGAAGCCAGCAATCTACAGTTTATCGATACAATGCTGGTTGTAATAGTGTGTGTAATTCTTAAACCTGGTTTGGGTGAGCCTAAGATAATTACTTCTTTCTCAATAGTCAGTTTGTAAGGTTCATTCAGTCCCTGCATTAATCTCCATTAAATTACAGCATTTTCTGAAATGCTTTGAAACCTTTGAATTTTAAATTATGTATTGCTAAGTTAGATTGTTAAATGGATGCTATGGATAGAAATAGCCTGAAGCTGTAGAAAATGCAAACAACAAACAGAAGTTAATTAATCACTAGCCCAGCAGATACAGTAATGATGCCCAGCAGCAAGCTGCTAATCATTAGAGGGCCTTGTTCGGCTCTTTGACATGTCAGAGGCTGCAACAGCCTTTAATTTTTGTTCTTATTGTTGGTCAAAACTGCAGAAAAGGAAATAAAAACTTTGCATGAGTGTGGAACAAAACTAAAATGTCACATTGAAGTTGGAAGTCCAAAACAAACTCTCGTTTAAAACTAAGAGTTGTGGGTAAGTTTTTCCAAAAGAAGAATGAATCTGGAGAGTGCTTCAGTAGATCTGTTTTTCCATGAGGACTGCAGTTACAGAGTGGTGGTGTGTATACTGACAATTTGCTGGTGATTCACATGCCTATCGGTTATTAATTCATATTTCCAGGAGCTGCTGCTGAGTCTCTCCTGTCTGTTCCACTTATGAAATCCATCCTTTCTTTTTTAAAACCACTACAACCCACTGCATTAGCAGAATCTCATAAATTGTCACTCTTGTGAGCACAGACCAATCACACACCTCTTCTAAATTAACTTCGAGAGAGCTGGAGAGAGACTGTGGCTAAAACCAAGCAAGCTGTATTTACAGCAGTCAGGATTGTGCTGCTGTGGGAATTGAAAGACCAAGATTCACTGCTGCATTCCCACATAACAGTGCAGGACACTGATGAGGACAAAAAAGAGATTTCCTAATGGAATCAGATTAAATGTTTAATTGAGTCTCTGGCCAAATCATGCATCCTGCAATAAACCTGCTAAAGCAGTACACCAGGGAATGCCATAGGAACATAGGAAGTGCTGGACATTGACGTAGTAGCTATATTCAGGAAGTGGGATGTCTTACAATGCTGCCAAACCTGTTAAGAGTGGCTTCTACAGTTGTAATGTGATTTTATAGATGTTCTATTGATAATTCTTGTGCATGCCAGTTGTGAAAACAGAGGTTTCCTTTTTCTGGAAAGTCAAAGTTTAAATAATGTTTCTGATACTCATGATTGGAGCTGATGGCACCCATTGACATGTTGATAACTAATCTAATGAAACACACCATCAATTCACAATACTAAGCCACCATTCATAATAGAGCATTGCACTATATCTTCAGAAAAAATAAGGTAAGAAATACCTATATGTACAGCCTCTCAGGTTTGTGAGCATTCAAATATATTTTTGCCCTGGGCCATGTGAGTAAAATTCAAGTAGTGCTTTCAGGATTAAAGCAACTGGAATCAAGGTTCTTCAGAGTTCTGTATTAAGATTTTCTGTCCTCTGGACTACAGTTTTTCTCAGAAGTTTTAGAAGCGTGCACTATCTATGAAATCCTTTTTCTTACTGCGTAAGGAAACATAAGAACCTTCAGACTTGTGTCAGAAGATCATTTTTCATGTATTTCTTGTCTTCCATTCAAAATGAATTACTCCTATTTGCAAGCTCATAACTTCCTGGCAGCAGATGCATTAACAGAAAAGTATATTTTATTAGAAGAATAATGTTCCTGTTGGTCCCTTTCAATTTAATAGGTAGAGGAAAGGATTGGCGATGGCATCATAAGAACAGTCAGAGAGGTCACTCTTCTCTGATGGCTCATACAGTTTGTCTGATACAGAGCTTTTTGTTCTAAGCAATGGAAATAAAGAAATGCTGCATTTTAGATCTCTGTATTGTGGGGGTTTTTTGCAGATTTTTTCTAGCAAGGTGATCTTATTTGAAATGCTATTTCCTTTATTAGAATAGCATAGAAGCGTCTCTAAATGTCCTTTTTTATGTTTCCTTCTGCAGAATGGTCTGCCTTCAGAACAAAACCGCTATGTCTTTAACGGTGATTTTGTTGACAGAGGGCAAAATTCTATGGAAATACTTATAATCCTGTTTGCATTTCTTCTTATCTACCCCAATGATTTACACTTGAATAGAGGAAACCATGAAGACTACATCATGAACCTGAGGTAGATTTTAGGGGGCCGGCGGTGGGAGTATCTGTCCTTTCACTAGAAATATTGGAGCTTTTGAATGTTGCTTTAGCCACTGTGACACTCTAAAACGGAAATAATGTTTTATTAGGTTTTCAGGTGTATCTCTGCATCTTCAAGATGTGTGAGGGGGCAAAGAACATCCTCATTACACGCAGGCACTTGAACAGGAGTTATGTCTTGTCTCTGGCCTAATCACAATCCGTTGAAGTCAATGGACTTAGTGCAGCTTCCAGAGTACCAAATCTGGGGAAAGGGGATGGATGGAAGGATGATATATGAGTTAAAGCATTGGCTTTTTCCACAGCACAGCAAAAGACATAATAGTATGCAATCTAATGGACCCAGTAAACCAGGAGCTGATATTTCACTTAACCGTAGACTAAGATGTCACTTCTGTTGCGGATGGAGTGATGTATTTCACTTGTAAGAGAGGAGCAGTGAAATATTTATTGATATAAAACAGCGATTTAATGAAGTTTGATAGTAAATATGGCAGTGTTTTAACAAGATTCAATGGCAAGGCACACTTCGTTATTTACTGCAGAGAAGACAGGCTCAGACAGAACTGTCAGGGAGACCCTCCCGTTGAGTCATGAGGTTCAGAAAGGACCCCCTTGCTTTCTAAACTCCTTCTCAGAGGTGAGTCCAGGTGCGGCTGGATCCAATCCTAGCCCCAGACTTGGTCAATTGTTTATGTCTTTATGTCTAAAGGATTATATGTGCACAATCAGGCCTTTATATCACTTTTAGCTAAGATTTCAAAGTTTAGCATGCTATAAACCACTTACCAAGGATCTGTTGTGGGAGGGAATCTCTGAACCTTGAGGAGTAACCTTGAGAGCCATACCTACTGAAGGGGAGACCCTGGTGCACAGCCCGCTGCTGTTCATGAGAGCAGAGAGGGGTGGGGGGAAGACACCACCACAACTTCCCAAGCACAAGAGATGAGTAAATATCCTAGCTTCTACACCAGGGAGGTCCATTAGTTGAGAGGTGGTATAGTCTGACCCATTGCAGAAACAGCTGAGATACTGTTATCTAAACCAGACATTAGTACTCAATGTACTGAAAGTGTGACTTGGAGACAAAATCATCTCACAGACATGAGAACTCCTCCTCAGTTTTGGTCCCTACAATTCTAAGTTGCCCCAGTAAGTCTTTGGGCGACTGGCTGGTGGGTAGCCTGTTGTATCCCTTCAGTGATTTGATGAGTGCGTACAGAATATATTGCTTTTTTAACACAGGCATAAACCTGGGTTAGAGGCTGATGTTCAAATCCTATTAATGATCCACGTAAGAGAATCAGTTTCACATGATACTTCATTTTTCAGCACTTAATTTAAAAAAAAACCAAACAAACACATAAGCCAAGATCAGTTACTTTATCTACAAGGTAGGAAAATTCCCACCCAAAATAGTGGAAAACATTAAGTAAGTTTGTGGTGGGTTGGAGTGCAAAAATGCATTCCTGTGTATGGCTCTTTGCTGGACGTTTTGATTAGCAGTGCTGCTCATTGCTAAAATGGAAAGCTGAGTGTTAGGTTGTTGTGAAAATGTCCCATCCACCAAGGATATCTTGGTGTTAAAAGAATGAGGTATCAAAATCCTTGTCCCTTGTTGGGGGAAAAGACTTGGTAGACAACATTGTTTAATAAAGTGATTTAGAACAAAACCCCTGTGGAGGTTTTATGGGAATTTTTGCCTATCATCAGTTAGGTTCCTTTGAAATTTCTTTCTGGTATCTAAAATGTAAAACTCCTAAACTATTTCATTTAGATGGGAAAAAGGCCACTTAATACTTACTGGTCTGGATTCTGTTTGTGATCTCTTGTATGTACAAGAAATTGGTTTAACTCAATTCTCGAGGCAGAGCAGAAGAAAGCACATTTGAACAGTGGTGAGACAGCATGGCAGGAGAAAAAGAGGGACAGAAAACTCTACAGAGTAGCAAACACTATAGACTATCATGCAGAAGGGGCATACTGGAAACCAGTTCATGATGCTGTCTGTTTTCAGGTATGGCTTCACAAAAGAAGTTTCAAAGAAGTACAAGGTAAGATTCCTCCTCCTTCCCCTATATTTTCTTTGTAGTCTTGTGCGTGTAAAATGAAACCTGTGTAAACCAGGAAACTTCCAACCAGTTTATTTAGGTGTAGTACAGAATGACTTTAGTAATGTAGTTGAAATTATTTTCTGTTTTTCAGTGGAATAACTGTCAAAACAATTTTAAGTGTTAGTGTTTTATGCTTAGAGATCTATGGGCTGAAATAAATAACATTCATAAGGCCACTCAAGAACACAAAAAGAGATGCACGTGAAAGAAAAACAAAATGCTATAGCGACAATCAAACGGCCCTCAAACAAATGTTAGAACATGTTTGTCAGTGTTGCAGTTCGGGGTGTCACCTGGATGGAACTGTTCATACAGACTGTGGCAGACACTGCCAGAAAAAGGATATAAAAGTATGTTTTACAGGACCATGGGAAACAGATTTTGTGTCTTCTGCGAGACGTCTTTAGCTGGCTTCCCCTCGCCACTATAATTGATAGCAAAGTTCTTATCCTACATGGAGGGATTTCAGACACCACAGATTTGGAGTTCCTGAATGCACTTGAGAGAAATAAGGTAAGAGCTCATAATCACGTGGGGGTAATTCTGTTTTCTTAAAAAAATTTAGCGATACAAATGCTAAGATCAAGTTGTTTGCATTAGGAAAGGAAACGTCTGCTGTATAAGGCACATAAGGAAAAAAAGGGTCTTGTTTTTCTTCAAAATCAGTGATTAGGAAGGAAGGTTTCAGTAGGTGTTGGGAGCCAATTGTTTGCCTGCTGTAAAATAACATGGGTCCTTTGACTTTAAAATAGCTAAAAACACTTCTGATAACTCCCTCCTGCCGTCATGACACATTAACCAGAATGTATGAAGAGTACTTAATTCTCAGGCATTTCTAAACACTTTAAAAATCAATCTAGACACATCTTTTTAGCACTGCCTTTTGTCCTGAGGCTGTGCTTCTGCCATCTGTGGGGGAAGTTCTCCACCTGTGAGGCACTCCCTTGGCAGCAGCTGGGCTTTACACATGTGGGAGAGCCTTTCCAGCAGGATCAGTCTTCAGGACCTGGCCATGAGAAAACAGAAACTACTGCTTTTCAGGAATTTCGAAGACAGAAACATCCTTTTTTTTTCTTTTTTTTTTTTTTTCTGAAATGGTGAGCAAACACAACTCTTTCAAATCAGTGGAAAATGGTGTGGGCTTTGGTCTCAATTTGGACAACTAAATCAAGATGTCTCCTTGTGGGCAGGGTGCTTAGGTTCCTTATAATCGATGGAGATCCAGGAGATCTGCTGGAGATCCAGGTTTTGTCATTGCTCAGACAGTCTCCCGTGCTGTTTGCGGAAGCACCCCTTAGCCGAGAGCTGCCTCTGGAGAAAGTCTTCTTCGCAGGTCTCCTCCACCAGTTTCCTTTAGGTCTCGTTCATATCTGCCCACTTCATGCTAATTCACAGACATGGTAGAGCATCCCAGATGGCACAGGATACATATATTTAAGCAACCTTGTGTACCTTGTCATTAGCGTCTGTGGAATCTAGAGCTATTTCTCTCATCCTCATGTTTTCTAACAGAAATAAATGCTTTACAGGACAGTTAGGTGTATCTCTGTTTCTTAAAGATGTGAAAAAGGACAATGAATACTTCTGATCATCAGAGTCTAGGCTCTGTTGGCTATGCCCCTGTACGCTAAAATTGGGTGTCTAACTACAGATGTAGGTGTCTTAACTGTGAGCTGAGTTCTGCCCACGCTTTCATGAAGGCTAGGCTCAACGTGTTACTGATGCGGCATCTGTGAAATGCAGAATTAACAGGTCAAAGTTGCTGCCACAGGAGAGCGTTGCTAATGAGACATGTGTGGGCCACAACACAGGGCAATAATCACTCAAGGCCAACTTATGTATTTTAATTGGTACAGCTGGCAAATGACAGGTCTCAAGTACTGGTCAGTGCACTGGGGAATAACCCAGTGTTTTGCTTTGTGTTTTGCATCAGTTCTTTTCTTTGTTAAAGAGTAAAATTTGGGGGGAGGGAGTTGTTGGGTTGGGTTTTTTTGTTCAAAAAAGAGCTAGTATGAGCCAATTTCAAATGAGAAGAGAAGATACTCCCTGGACAAGAGTGTGTATTAATGGGCATTAACGGAGCTATAGCACACAGCTCCAAAAAAGCAAATGCCCATGCATATTGGAGAAGGTTGGTTTAACAGTAAAAGGGCCTGATGTAATACTTCATCAATTTCACTGTTACCCTTGTGATATTCCATTGATTTCAGCCAAATTAACCTAGCGGCATGCTACTGTATCAGAGCAGCAGTGAATGCCGTTTCATCTTCAGTACAGCATACATGTATATTTTTCAGTTTCCAGTGAAGCTGGGCACTAAAGTGTCTGCCCTGAGCCCAGACTGTACTTGCTGTATAGTGAGACCTTGTGATTGACTGTGGCTTGGAAGCAGCCTGTGTGTCTTGATAAGAATATGAGAGCAGCTCTGAAGAGGCTGGTCACTGAAAGATCTAAAGCAAAATTTCTGCAAGTGCCAAACACCTGCAGCTTCCACACAACCTGTGAGTTCAGGACATTATGAGAGTTCAGTACTGAGTACAGTAAAAGGGGAACTGATGTGCCTTTCAGCTGACATCTCTGTATCATCTTTATGTTCTAGTAACTTTTTCAATGCGTTGCCTTTTTTTTTTTCTAAAGTTGAAATCTTTGATGCGGCCACCAAAGTCAGTGAGAGACAGACAGGACCAAGTGAAGGAGAGAATTCCCACAACCAGACCCAGTAAACACATTGCCAACTGGAATATTGCAGGGGAAACACAACACATCTCTTCATCGGGCTCCACTGAGCCTTCAGGCTCAAATCTGCCTCCAGAGCCCACCCTGAAGGAATGGAAGCAAGTAGGTGAAACCAAAAACAGACTAATACTGAACCTGCACACCCCACCCCCCTGGCAAAAATCTGGCAGGTGCTCTGGTAAGGCAGTATGTTTGAGTTTGAGGGGACTGTCTCTTCATAAGCAGCCCATCATTCTTGGGAGTATACTAGCCGGCTGTTAGTTCCCTGGATGCTTTTTGTAGACCTGGTAGTCAAGGCTTGTGATTTTATACCTTACAAGTACAATTTATCCAGTGTTTTTTCTTAGCCATTAGTTTCGTGGTAACTTGGCGGTGCTAAGTTAACAGTTGGACTTGACGATCTTAAAGATTTCTTCCAACCATAACGATTCTATGATTCTGTGAGGAGGATACAGCTTGGTATGAGACGTGTTTGCATGCCCTCATGTGGTTGGATCTGTTGGTACATATGTGGTTGTCAGTTTAGGTCAGACTTTGCAATTGTCGGCGATAGTGAGCACCTCTTTTTGGCTGTGTTTTTGGCAGCTGAATGCTGATACTGTCCAAAAAAACCCAACTCCTGAGACCTCCAGGCTGATTACTCAGGAGTAGGAATTTTGTGTCCTCTGGCTGTTCATTTCCTCTTGAATATTAGAGGCAATATGGAGCTCTTGTCATGCTGTAATTTAGTAAGTTGTGACACTTTGAAAAGCTTAATTTACACAGCAGTTTAGAAGCTCAAAATTGAGTTGTGTATTTTTCAGAGCTTCTCTTCAGACAGCTGCTTTAAGGGACACAGGCCTTTGTTTTGCTTCTTGAGAAGCAAATCCGTCTCTGAAAGTGTGATTTCCCAAGAAACATATCTGACCTAAAACTAATATAATGGGCACAAGCAGCTCCTCAAATCTGAAACTCCCCCAGCTAACCAAGCCTCCACTGAGCCACGCTCACAAATGTGGAATGTATTAGTCTAAACCTTGTCCAGTGAGGTTCACACAAACACATTTTGCCTGTTTGCTACTGACTGGAATTATTAGGTTAGGTGACTTTAAACCATGATACTTCATCCTCATGTCTGTAAAATCTTGTTTTGAAACATGAGCGAACCCAAGATAGTAAAGCTGAAGGCACCTCTTGTCATGTTTAGAGCAGGCACTCCCAAGCTTAGTTTAGGTAAAACCACCGACCCATGTGGTTGTCAGGTCTGTGCTGCGAAACAGGCAACGCCTCTCACACCTACATGAGAAGGCGGCAGCTATTGCTGTCTTTGAAATAGCCCAGGTACCATTCCTGATGCACCTACTCGAGTCTGGAAACTTAGCTGTAAAAGGAGGTACGTGTCTGAAATAATATCTCATCTGAAAAATTTCATCCAAAAACTATGTAATATTTCTAAAGCAAAGTATAAGAAAAATTTCAGCCCAAAAGAATGCCCTGCTGAAAGGAAGGAAGAAAACATGAGACATACTTGTTAGCTCAGGTGTGTTTTCTCCCTGTACCGTGGGGCTCTTGCCATGGCCAGTGCTTTAGACAGCCATAGTCCATCAGTCCTTGCCTACTGCCAGTCCTCGCTTGCTTGAGTTTGCTATTTACAGATCCTTGACATTCTCTGGAGTGATCCAAGAAGCCAGAATGGCTGTACACCAAACAAGTGTCGAGGAGGAGGTTGTTACTTTGGCCCTGATGTCACTGCCAAGCTGTTTGAAAAGTATAATCTGAAGATGCTCATCAGGTCTCATGAATTTAAGCCGGAAGGTTATGAGATCAGTCATGATGGGAAGGTAAGATGCTTCCAAGCAGAATTCTCCTGTGAATTTCACAGGCATATCCACAGTAGATTTGCCTGTGAAGTTAATTAAAAAAAAAGTATGCCTTCTTTAAAATGGGTTTGGGGCAATTGTGTGCTAGACAGATGTTAGAACGAATTATGGAGTTCTGACAAACAAAATTCTTTACAGCTTGAGGGAGTGGGGACTGGCTTATTACTTGCGTGAAAACAAATGAATGTCAACAAAATCCCTGAGGAGAGTTATGTGTAAATACAGTGCGAGAGATGCTCTAAACCTCTAGAAGCCTTTTAACTTAATCATTTTTCTTCTGGCCCTGCGTTCTGACATGCTGTATCAGGAGGCCAGCAAGAATCCTGAAAACCAGGTCTATCTTAGAAGGAGGTTTCTGTTAACCAGCATGTTAAATCACACTCCCCTTGGAACTGAAGTCTTCCTATGACAGGCCAAAAATACAGGCCTGGAACCGTGACTTGAAAAGTGCAAGCAATTCGGTGAATGACATAGTTGTTGATCTCTGATTTTATATGTAGACACTTCATTTTGTAACCTTCATGTTTTTCTAAGATCAGCTTCAGAAATCAGCCTCAAGAAGAGTAGTTGTAGCCAGTCCAGTTTCTCTGTTTCCTATAATCAGGTTATCACCATATTTTCTGCTTCTAACTATTACGAAGAGGGGAGCAACCGGGGAGCATACATCAAACTGAATCCGGAGCTGATTCCTCGGTTCGTACAGTATCGAGTCAGCAAGTACACTCGCAGGCAGAATCTTCGGGAGAGGTAAAGCTGTGTGTTGTACGCAGTGAGCATGTACTCGCTTGGCATCCCAGTACCTGCCACAAATCTATAGCTTGACTGAATAATTGAATAGGCACCTATTTTCCTTGGTTTTCCTTGTTTTTCTATTTTCAATTTAAAAATTAATACAGTAGACAAAACATGTTCTAAGTGCTCTAACTTGGGTTTCCTGAGAAACTCCCAAAGGCAATTAGATGCTGTAAGCGGTTAGAACAGACAATTGCCAGGGACTCCTAAAGGGCCTGTGCCTGTCTGTCAGGTCTGCTTTAAGGCTGCAGTGCTAATCTGGACAAATCCTGTTATGAATTGAGTCCAAAAAGTTTATCATGACAGCTTTACCAAGCCTAGCTCTGTGGTCAGATTTACTATAGCAAAGCAGCTTAGAATTACCTGCATAACTTAATTATCTCCTAAATTCAGATTATTCTCATGGGGCTTTGTTTGTTTAGTTGGTTTGGGGTTTTTTTTTCCCCCCGTGTTGTCTTTTAGTATGACCCTAAGCATACTACATGTTGAAGGCTATAAGAATTTGATAATGAATGTTGAAAAGCGTAAAATGCTAGAGGATTCAAATCCTTTAATGATCTGCTCTCCATTTATTTCCTCCTAGGGTGGGCACAATTGAATCATCTGCCTTAAAGTCCTTACGTGAGAAGATTTATGCCCACAGGGCTGAACTCACTAATGCTTTTGCACAGTATGACCTCAACGGCACAGGTAACACTACCGCTTTGTCTAGCTGCCACCAGGTGTGCGTGGGGGCAGAGGGGACAAACCCCACGGAGAGGTGTCCTGCCTGCCACTGTAAGGCTGGAGGGCAGCAGAGGCTGGTCGATCTTATGTTCTTCCTGAGCACAGAGGAGGGTAGGTGTTAGCAGGTGCTTAGCTCCAGGAAACAACTTGCAGGGATGAAGCTTTAAGCAGGAAGAAGAAAACAACTGAAACACATGGGCAAATTAAGGAAATAGTGTTTGTTGTTGGGCAGAGAATTTGGGCAGGCACATCCAGCTCCAGAAGCTCAAAGGTCACCACCTTCACCTGGTGTGAAGGGAACTGGGGTCTCAGGTGAGAGGGAACTGGTCTCCTGAATCTGGGAGATATCCTGAGTTAAGTGGACTGGCCACGCCACTAGGAAACACAAACTCACCCATCAGCTGAAGTCAGGGGTAAGCTGATACATGAACCTTTTATGTAGGAACAAGGAGTTCCTACATTTCTAGCACAAATACTGCTTTTCCTAATGATGGCTTCTCACTTGACTGGGTTGTCATCGGTGCCCCTGAGAGGGCAATCAGTAAGTGATGGTACTGTTCTTTGCCCGCTGAACAACTGTTTAACATATTTCTGCCTTTTGGGTTTTCAGCGACATCGGTCTCTATAGTTGCAGCTCAGCTGAAATCTGAATTACTCTTTATGGCATACTCTGGTTTTCTCAAAAGGTATTAAAACATGCTGAACATCACGATAGGATCACAAAGTTGTTGAGATGGGAAGGGACCTGCGGAAATGTCTACACTGACCCCGCTCTTCGTTGTTACGAGGGTTCTTATCCCGGGGTTAGGAGAAAGCATTTATGTTTTGCAACTGTTCTTAAAAATGGCTGGTGACTGATTTGTGCTGTGTCACGTACTGCTTGTAACCATGAACTGACCCCTTCCGGCAGGCAAGATTTCTGTCAATGACTGGGCTGCAGCGATGGAGTCTGTCCTACAGCTGGAACTGCCCTGGAGGATGCTGCGGTCTCAGTTAGCACAGACAAACTCAGACGGAGAAGTTGACTTCATGTCATGTTTTTATGATTTGAAAATGGGTCAACCTATAAAAGAGGTAAGGAGGAAAACACCTCCTTGCAAATCTTGGAGGAACAGCTTTTGATGCAACTTGCGGCACAAGACAGTGGTTTGGCCAATCAGGTAGACATCTACAGCTGAACTAGTTGCCGAGCTTCCCTTTATAGTCACTGGAGGGAAATGAGCACTGCTGGGGTACGAATCATCATTCCCTACTAAGGTAGATGCCTAAAATAGGTTGGATGAATCACATGCTAGAACTGCTTCTTACTTTCCGTTGACTCTCAAGGGCGTTTAGATAACATAGCTGAGGAGATGCGACAAATCCCACCCAGAGCACTCAACTCTCACTCTTTGAGACGAGCTTTTCAAATGTGCTCCAGAGCCAATTCAGGCACATGTAGGAGGGAGACACATGTGTAGATGGACTTTTAGATGTTTAATGGTAGCTGAGGTCTCTTCTACAGAGTCCAGTTGTCACCGAGTGGCTGCATAGTGCTTTGTACTTGGCTGTCTCCATCATTTTTCTGAACAGCAGGATCCATTCACATATGTACAGCAAAAGCTTAGTGAGAGTGCATGGCCTACAGCATCTTCCCTAGATTATCCATATTTCCGCAAATAATTACTGAAGGTAGGAGGTGTGAAAGGGCTCCTTCCCCCTCGCCCTGCCATCTGAAAGTGACAGGTTTTAGCTGATTATTCCTTGGAGCAAGACACAAAGTACAATTCCAGGGAACTTGAACATAAGGATTTTTTTTTCTTTTTTTTAAGCATTTGACAAGTTAAACTGGGAAACTAGATTTAGATAGTACAGATTCTGTTGGTTAGACTAACTCAGATCCAGGTCTGAATGCTTTCCCGTATGTGATTTCAAAACCAGGTCCAGCCAGCTTTGGTGGAAACACTGTGCAGATACAGAAAGGATCTGGAAATCATCTTCAACGTCATTGACAAAGATCACTCAGGTAAGTCCAGGTAACTTCCCTGTGCCAGCTCTAGGAAGCCTACACTAGTTATCTTTCCCCACTGTGTTTCCTCCTTAAGGCTTCTAAATATAGAGGAACCAGAGGTGATGTCATTTTTCCAATTTAGTGCAGACTAATTTAAGCAGTCAGGCTGTAACCATATAAGGGACAGTGCCAGAGCCTGACTTGAGAAAAAAAAAAAAAAAATCTCACACATCCCATCTCCAGTACTGGCTTCACTCTTTTGGGGGCTTTTTCTCCCTTCCACTCTCACTCTCAGTTTTTACTGCTTTCTCAGTTCTGCTGTTCACTACCTCAAGTAAAAACATACTTCAGTCACGAAATCACGAAGCACACCCAAGCCCGGGTAGGCAGGTAACTTCTGTGCCGTGAAGGAGTGTTTGCATGCACGCACGAGTCTGTGTATGCAGGAAGGGAAAACAGCTCTGGAAAAAGCAATCTGCTGCCTGTCTCCTTTAGGTCTGATTTCTCTTGAGGAGTTCGGCCAGACGTGGAAACTCTTCGCTTCTCACCTGGGCATCGACATGCATGATGAATCCCTCGACAAGTTAGTCCTCAGCATCGACTACAACAAAGATGGCCACATCGACTTCAGTGAATTTCTAGAGGCCTTTCACGTGGTTCATAGACTAGAGAAAAAGGCAAACTCATGAAAAGGCAGAACTTCTTGTGGGCTCTCGTGGAACCTCACCATCCTCTCAGTCTGGGAAAACTATTTCCAGCCTGACAGACAATAAATGGGCTGCTCAATATGGTAAGCACTGTGGTCACTGCGTAAGCCTTTATTTACTCCCTTCTGGATGACGTACACCTGCTAGAAATGAGACAGAAGAGATGAAAACCCACTACTTGTAGTACGTCTGTGTCACTGCCACATTTATCCTCCCCCTTGGTGGCACCTGCCCCATCCACCTATCTGCGAACACTGCCAAGGTCACACCTACAAGCCCGCGGGAAGAGAAACTTGGGTAGGTTTCGTTCAGCAGTCCTTGGTGACAGCTGAGAAACAGCACTGGTGACCACAAGGAACATATCAGCCCCTCCCTGGTGACAGAACAGGCACGAGAGAGGCCTTCTGTGGACTATCCAATCAAGGAGAGCAAAATAGGGAAGAACCACTTAGTTAAAAGAGGTAGTTCTGCATTTAATCTTGCTCTTTGCATGACGCAGTGAAGTCAAACATTGCAGGTCACTATCTGTCCTCCTCGAAGCTTACAGACACAAAAGGATCTCAGCTGAAAGGCGTTTGTTTACACTTGCACTAGATTTCCTCTTGCCACTGGTTACCTTTCCCTATATTTCTTGGGGTTTGGAGCTAAGAAACAGTCATAACTTGTCACCTTAACAAAGGGTAAATCCATAGCATGTTAATGTTAACAAATGACAGACCACAAAATAAAGCTTTAGCTTTCACAGAAATGTGTGTGGTGTCTTTTTGCCTGTATTTTGGTATCCTGCACATACCAGAGTACAACACGCTTTTCCTGAAGATGAACTGGATTTCTTTAAAACAAATTTTGATACTACCAAACATAAATATTCTTGCATGCAGTTAAGCAAAAATTCCTTACCAAGGAAAGTGAGAAATTATGAAATTGAGTTTTTGGAACACAGCAAGATGGAAGAGCCCAGTGCCCCCGGCCACCCCCAGCCCCAAAACTGCAAGCCCGCATTCCCTTTCCTGCAAGCAGCACCCCCTCTGCTCCCGCGGGGGAAAGCAGGGAGATCGGGACCTAATTCTCTTGCATAGGACGCTCTGAAAGCAACACACCGATATCAAGCGAAGCGCAGCCAGGTCAGGAGCTTTTTGAAACCAGTATTACCTAATTCAGCTGTAGTAAATACAACGTGCACAACGTGCTTTTTGGGTAGGAAGATTCCAGCCTTGCCCGTTTTTAAATTTTAATAGCGAAAGAGCTAAGTAGAGTAGCTGGGTTTCATCTAATAACAGTGTTGAAAGTACAGAAAAAAGCATCCTTCCCAGTTTATCATTGCAGAATGTAACAGCAGCCTGAGCTGAAGGTACTGCAGTCTTTCTTAAATCTTATTTTGTACAATTAAATACAAAACACTTTTCTGGAAGTATTTTGTAACTGAACAGATGAATGAATAAACATGCATACACTTATTTCTGGCGCCAGGGCTGGGGGGGGGAATAAAAGTCTCTAATAGTGCAAACAAAATTTACAGTTAAATTTTAATGGCATTGGTAATATTGAATGTGTATTTTTAGCACGCGTCTATTCTGATCTATGCACTGTGAGGTTCAGTCCCACCTCATACCAGTGGAGTGACAAAAATGCTCCACCTAAGATGGACAAACACCACGGTGTGTGGTGGGATCTCGCTTCCCACTGTCAGTTTCCTCCCTGCGGGCACAAAGCAACAAGGTGGAAAGGGACAGTGCGGCTCTGGAGCCCTCCTTTGCCACCACCAGCCCCCACCATCACCCCCTCCAGCAAAGAGGACAAAGCCAGGCTGCGCAGTAAGTCGCGGGACCTCAGAAATGTGGCTGACAGCCACCAGCTTCAATGTCCCCCGCTAATGACATGCTCCTGAAGCCACCCTAATGTGATGCTGATGGATGCTCGCCTTGGGCATGAGAGGGGATGTAAAGGTAAGGATGCAGCGCCGTGCTTCCCTCAGGAGGCAGTGAGAAGAGGCTTTTGGGGATGCAGTAACTGAAGCGTGAGAGGCGACGAGTCATGGAGGCAGAACAGAATGAAGCCCACCCCGCCAGCTGGTAGCGGCACACAGAGCCCCTCACCCTGCATAGAAGAAGGGGGGTGGCAGGGGGAGGAACTGTGAAACATCTCATGCCAGGAATAAAAGCCACTCGAGACTAAAACTGGGAGTGGGAGAGAGCCCGGCTACTTGTACTTGAATCCAAACTGTTGGAGCTGAAGCTCTTCTTCCATTACCCCCACCCCCAATGGTTTTTTTTTATCCCACTATTTTTGCAGCAGCTACTTAGTATTACAGCTATGAGTGGTCCTCTGAGCAGGGACAGAATCGGTCTGCGGCTGAGTGCCCAAGCTCTCGCCCTACAGGTACAGATGCCACCAGTGGCATCTCTCTCTCTCCCACTTTCTGGGCATCTCTGCACCTATCTCCAGACCACACCAGAAAGCACCCAGTGTTGGACCTGGACTGACCCAGGCTCCCGCTTCACTCAAGCCCTTGGCTGCTGCCAGAGGGGTGGCACAGCCCCGCAGTGCCCCATCAGCCCAGGTGTGCCACTACCTGCTATGGAAAGTCCTTGTTTTCGGACTGCCAGGGACTGCCCAGCTCACCTTCCCCTCCCAGGAACAAGCAGAACTCTTCCCCTGAGGAAGGAGACCACAACTAACAGGGCAGTAGCCAGACAAATTGCATACCCCAACCATTAAGTTTTCACATCTACTTGCAGGAGCAGCAGCCGAGGGGGATTAACGCCGCTTTTCATCTCTCTCGTTTGACAAACCTGTGTCCTTTGCACAGCACCAGGGAGGAAACAGCCGTGAGGCAGTGAGCAGGGAGGAGCTGGGCTGGGGCCAGCAGGCCCTGTGTGCTCCCAGCCAGACACAGCCAATTATTCTGGCCAGTGCCCCCGACCAGCCCCGTTTCTGTTCGCAGGGGGTGCCTGGCTGCCCCCCACAGCTGGGTGGGCGCTTCTGTCCCCACGGCTGCAAACCATCTAGGGCAGCAGTGCCTGCCAGACTGGAAAGACCAGGTCTCAGGTAGGTCTATTTTAATTCATTAATGCCCTCGTTTCCCAGGCACAGGATGTGTCTCTGTACCTTTGCCTTCTTTCCATAAATGAGTTTCCAGGGACTTGGAGTTGGCTGTGTCATCCTCTGTTGGCTCCCCTGGGAAGCCGGACGGCCAAGTCGAGCCTCTGCCAATTAGCTCATCCCCGCACAAACTGCAAAGTCATCACGTATTTTAACTGGGAGCACACCCTCGCCACCGCCAGCTCTGCAACAGCTCACCACACACGCGCAGAGGTGGATCCTCAGCAAAGCAGGGGGTCTGTATAAAACCTTATTTGCTTAATTAGGTTTGTGACTCTCCAATTGGAACGGTTCTGGGGTCTGAAAAGTAACACAGCAGCAAGCTGCAGCTGTGCCCAACCTCGAGGTAACACGGGTTTCCCTCCCACTGGCCTTGCGTTTCAGAATCCCACCCTCCACCACCAGCTACCCAAACTCTCCAAGCGATAACCGATCGTGATGATCACGAATATACCAAACCCTCGGTCATACTATGAATTTCAAATCAAAGATACCAATGATACTCTTATTTAAAAAAAAAAAAACAACCCAAATGTGTTAAGGGGTGTCCAGGTATGTTTGGCTGTAGGCTCCACTGCTTTAGAGTGGAGCTGCATATAAAACCAACTACATCACACTTCTTGTTTCTGAAAACAAGATCACGCTGTAGGTAAAAAAAAAAAAAACATAAATTAAGAGTCTGAGAGAAAATCATCTTGCATCTCTCACAGTCTAGGATTCAACAAGAAAAGCAAAAGTAACTGCTACTGCTGGCTTTTCATATGATACTGGCTAGAAGAAGAAACCATCGCACAGTTTGCTTGTGTGCTCACACTCTGTGCTGTCACATCTGTCTGCTTAAACCAAAGGATTTCACTTTCACTTACTGGGATACAAGCTAAGTGATCTCTCACAATACGTATGTGAAAAGGAAAAAAAAAAATAAATCCAAACCATAATGAAGGCAAAACCCTACAAAACAGGCACCATGCCAATAAAACAATTTCCACATCCAAGTGCTAATTGTACCTGAACCGTACCTTTATACCAGCCCCGCCAGAAGCCCACAGTTTTTGTGGTGGTTAACACAGTACGTGCCTCTCTCAGAGCGTTCAGTACAAGGGCTCCTCGGCCTTTGGGCTGCCAAACTCTCCTGTGCTCTGCAAAAACATGAAATCACCTCCCAAGGCCTCCCACACCTTCGCTCTCTTGAGCCGGTGTCCAGATGTTGCTGCAGCAGCAGCGACTCCGTAGAGGGACAGCAGGCGGGGTGGGGTGGCCTCCCCAGGACCATGGGCACTGGCGACTGGCAAGTGACACAGGGGTTTACTTCCCTCCTGTCATCAAAGTATTTCAGGTATCTGTACAAAACTAGTACCAAAAACCTCGTTCTCAAAAGCACCACATCCTATTGTTACCAAAAATAAAAGTTTTCAAGTCCTGTAAAAATGGCATAGTTAGGTTTTGAAAGAGTGGAGGAGGGAGGTCTCACAGAGATATGTTTATTAGCATGGAAAATCTTTCCATTTTTTCAGGCCACATCTGGCCTGCTCGCACAGCGGCAGTGCCGGCACATCTCCACGCTGCTGAGGGAGCCGTGGCCACGGGAGAGGCTAAAGCTCCAGGCACTGCCCTAAGCTCTCAGCCAGACGTGCGCTGGCTGCCGGCAAAACCAGCAGTGCCGGCACAAGGCAAACCACAGCCGCTGCCTGGGGTAAAGCAGGGCTCTCCCCTCCAGCAGCAGCAGCCTACCTCTCTTTTCAGTTTAAACAGCCACAGAGCCATTTCCCTGCAGGACACACCTATTCTCCTCGCAGCAGCGTGGAGCAGCCCCAGCAACTGGTTTCTGCTGGACAGATTGAAGGCATAGGCACTGACCTGGGAGCTGCCTGAAGGGAGACTTCCAGGCAGCTCTTCTCTAACTATGTGTGACAAGTGCAACTTTAAATTAAAAAACAAACAAACAAACAAACAAACAAAAAACCAAACACACACACAAAAAAAAAAAAAACAAAGAAAGAAAACAGGACGAAAAGAAAAAAAAAAAAAAAGAGAGAAACATCAAAGCCTTCCATAAATTCACACTGCACTAGAAGGGGGGTAATTATGCCATTCTCAACTCTGAGGCTATTTGCAAGGGAAAGGATCGGAAGACTTAGAAAGGGTGCTCGAGTGAAAGAAGTTTATCTTGCTCCATTCAGAGGAAGGGATTACAGGCATAAAACTGTCTGTCACCTTGGAGAAGCTGGAATCTTGAGATTTTGCCTCCAAAGCCTCGGGGATGCAGGGAAGGAAGCCATTTTGTTCAGATTAAAGACAGATGCAGCTTCCTGAGAGAGACTATCCTCTCAAATTAGCGGATATTGTAAGACATTTGTCTCTTCTGGCGTTAGCCCTGCACTGACTGGGAGCAAGTGTGATGAGAATCAGGATACACGTGTATTAGAAATATCACCTGGTTACTTCAAGTTATCCCTATGCCTCTAATTTACATTTCCCTGGATGTTTCACACTGTGCATTAGTGATTCACAATGATGTACATTTACACACAGCAGGAGAAAAATTAATGAATTCCATCACTTCCCTTATTTGGGAGACTTCATGCCTGAGATACAGCTCCCTCGTTTTATTATGCCTTTTGATCTCTGCAGAGTAATCTCTTTTCCCCTTGGCAGAACTGTATAATTCTTGCTAATTTAATATGAATTACATTTATGCACTTCGGGCAGAATAAGCCTCATTATTTATTATTTCTCGCACGCTCTCTTAAAACCAGGCCAAATTCCACCTAGCCGTCGCCCGGCAGGCAGGCGTGCAGGTGGCACGACGACTAGTGCAAAGGGCCGAGGCAGCGCACAGCACACAAACATGCAGCAACTGAACAGGAGGTTCACGAGAGGGAAACGGGGAGAAAAACCTTCTGAGCCTTCCCTCCCGCCCCGCCCCCCGCCAATGCGGCATCGCTTATTGCATCGCACAGCCTGTGCTAGGCAGGAAATCATGTAAATAAATAATGATGGCTTTTGTGAGGTATGTCATGGTGCCATAGGCCCCACTTGGAGCACTGTCATAAAAAAAGTGGCAAATTCCTGTGGCTACGTCCTTCTCCAGGATACTACCAGTAGCTCCGAATGATTTCTGAAAAGACATAAGCAAAGAAGTAGGGAAAGTTAGGAGTGCATGCTTATTTATTGGAAAAAACCCGCCACTTGATGATTTTGCATTTGTGCTGAATACTGAAAGCAATTCTCCTTTCCCTCATGAAAACCTAAGCAGGATTATTACAGGATCCACATGACTTAGTTGTATCAGTGTAAGTAAATGAGGAACATGGAACTTCACAGATTTTGGTCCTTGGGGGGTGGGAGGGTGGGATTACTCAAATACTGGCAAATCTAATGCTTTGGTGAAAGGAAACTTCCTGTACTTCAGAGCTTGTTAGCCACTACAATTTTAATCCCTTTAAATCTCCCACAATTCTTAAATTAATTTTCCAAATATATTTCCAGAAGATAGTTAAGTGATTTGGTCTGTCTTTGCAGGGGAAAGCATAAGGGGAAAAAAAAAAAAATCCAACAAACAAGCTCATCCCACATATTACAAAAGGAGCAGGGGACAATTTTCAAATGCGGAGCCTTCCCGCCGCTGCCCTTTGAACTCACCAGCTCCTGCAGAAACAGGTCGTTGGCCATGTACACGATTCGATCCACGTGGATGATGCCCCCGATGCTGTTCACCTCGATGTCGGAGAGGAACGTGAGAACGAGAATCGCTTCCACCAGGAGCTGCCTGTACTCAGGCTGGGGTACGTGGTTCAGCACCGACTCCACGTGCACAGCAAACTTGATTTCGCACGGGGTCATCTGGCAAGTTTGAGGAGAAACGGAAAGAAAAACTGACAAATCCAAAAGGCTAGTTCCCCACAGCCTGCAAGCGCTTAAACATATGCTCCTCTCCGCACTTCACACACACACACACACTACATACAGGACTGCTGACGATTCTTAGCCGGCAAATTAACTCTTTGCCCCTTGTGCTGCGCTCTCACGCACTCTGCTTTGTAAGTATCTTTCTGGCATCGCAGGTTAGTTGCAAAGCCAAAATTCCTGTCGAGTTTTAAAAACAGCCACCTGCTCAGGATGAATGCTTTTCCACACAGAGATATAGCTATATTGTTTGTAGAGCAGCCTAATTTGCGCTGGCATAGCTCTGTGGATGTTATGTGGAAGGCTGCTGCCTTAGGAGGTTTGTGCTTATTTCGTTTGATTCCTTGAAACAGCAAAATTAGATACTGTCTAGGTCTGACAGGCTAAAAATATAAGCCTATTTATCTACACAATAGGAATAGATAAAGCTCTCCATTCTGCAAAAAAAGGTTTAAATTTGGCAGAAAATCCCAGCTCCTCTCTTCAGCTGCTACCACCGTCCCTCAGAAGAGAAGGAAGCCAGAGACAAATGTGAGGGAACTAGACGGGGAAACAGACCCAGGCACAGAAGCACCTCTCCTGCCCTGATGGATTACTGTTCACAAGAGTTTGTTTTATAGATGTGAATTCAAAACTTGCCAGAGTGCCTAAAGACAGAACGACAGTCCAACTGTGGAAAAACAAGTGTAAGGAAAGGTTATGGATTTAAAGAGTCAAAGCTTTGTTTAGAAACGATCATCCTTAATTCGTATTTACTTTTGAGATTGTGATGCCAAAATACACTGGCTGCTGTTGCAGCATATTAGGAAAATAAGTGGCAAGCAACGCATCTGCTTTATTCCAAACAAGGCTTTGCTTTCTCCCTACCCTGCCCGAAGGGCTGCCATCAGCCACCCTCTTCCAAGCACTGCTCCGTGGGCAGACGGGGTCAGGGAAGGGCTGCAGAGGGCTGGCTCGGCAAAGGGGAAAACCTGCCACAAACCCCGCTCCCAGGCCTGCCTGGCAGGAACTCATCTGCACTGCCCCGGGGAAGCTGGCAGAAGTGTAGGGAAGGTCCAGATGTTCTAACCTTCTTAAAAGCAAGGATCTGCAACAGCAGCCCCACTGCATCTTACACTGTCAAACCAAACATTCGGTCACGGGGCTAGAAAATCGTTGACGTTTTACTGTACCTCTCTGGTGGTTGAAGAAGGAAGGACATACCCATCAATGGACAGGCCATGGCACTGAAACAACAACATGTGGACAATGAACAGGAGTTAACAGTTCTTGCAAGTAAATCTGAGTATTCTCTGATACCATCCAATATCTAATAATCCTCAGTTAAAAAAAGAAAACCAACACAAAAATCCACAAAAAAACCTCCCAACAACAACAACAAAACCTGTTAAAAATATTATTCCACCTTTGCTGAAGGAAGATGTTATGTAACGTGGCAAACATTAGAAATAGCCTGACATGACACGTAGAGAGCGTGCTGTGTTCCAGTCCTGCTACTGAGGGGAGGAAAGTACTTAAGAGAGCCACGACAGCGAGAGGCACACAAAGGAGGAAAACAAATCAATGAGAACATTCTGTGGGAAAAAAAACGTAGAAATAAAAAAGTAGCACAAAAGCACGACAACAGACCATGGAAGTCAGAACCTTTCTTTTTCATTTTCGCTAAAACAATGTTTAGTTAAGTGTTTTATATCCAGGGCACCGCAACTCAAGGACGTCGACATGTTGTGGTGCTCGGACATGGGCCACCAACAGTGGAGGAGAGGCGGTGCTACAAATACCAAGTGGTATAAAAGAAAAGAGTGACAAAACCTAAATGGTGAGAAGATAGGCTAAGGAATGACACATCTGGGTACCCGAGGTACAAAACCGCACCAAGCAGAAAAGAGAGCTTTTATGAATAGTCCAAAGAGAGTTTAAGAATGAAATACTGAAGACAACTTAAATAAGCACAGTTGATTTTAAAAGCCAGAAAACCATTCCAATACTCCCCGTTATTATGTTAGATCAGGACAGAAGTGATGCTTACTCCACTGAAAGATCCCATTAGTAAATAGCCATAGATGACTCATTTCAGCTGACATCGACGCTAACAGCTTCAGCATGAGTGATTTTAGAAGGACAACCAAAACCAAGCTGAGCTGGTGATGCACATTTTTCCCAACTGTGGAGGCACGAACAGCTCAGTGCTGCAAGGTGCCGAATGCTGGCTTTCATCCAGCGAAGCAGAGGAACAGGTGCATAATCACTTTGAAATGAGTAAAAATTCATAATTCCCCTCTCCTCCTTCCTGGAGAGCTGCTTCAACACATTTCCATACCCCTGATCTCCAAGATGCTGGCAGGGACTGACTTTTCACTTTACAACAAACAAGAAAAATGTTAAGAATTCCATACAGCTCAGAAGAGCCAGCAAGAGATCTCAAGACATTTTGGAAGAGTCAGTGCTGTTTCCTACTTGATTCCTCGCAGCCTTTCGCTGTGCCCCTCAGTGGCACTGACCACACCTTGCATTAGGCCACGTGCGATGCAAAACAAAACAAAACAAGGAATAGAACCGTTCAGCTGAAACTCAGCATGGGTGAACCTGCGTTGATGGAGCCCTTTCATGTTCAAGAGACCTACTCCCACTAATGATTCTAGTTTCCACCAGTCTTCCAGCTGAAGACCAACTTCAACTCCTGGCAACACGCCGCCTCTGTACCCCCGTCTCCCCATGTTACCGTACAGCTTGCTTGCTTCCTCCCCTCCACAGCTGCCAACTTACCTTCTGAAGGATTTTCCACACTTTCTCATAAAAGCCAACAGGAACTCTGTTAATAGCACCATCAAGCCTCCTTCTGCGCAGCCACTGCCCTTTTCGGTCACCCCAGCTCGTCTCTCCATTGGACCCAGTAGGAGAAGTACTAATGGGAGACGATGGAGTACTGCCCCTCTGTAAGAAACAATAAAGCTTTGGTTAGTTGCTTTCTACCACCCCAAGTTCTACTCCTGGTGAATACATCATTCTATTACAATGCTACCTCAGAACCAGGGAAAAAATACAGGCCATGATGTCATACAAGATGATGGATCACAACTGATCCCTTTCTCTCCTCTTCACAACAAGCTTCAACTTCTCCAGCACTTCAATCATTTTTCAACAAAACAGGCAAGCAGTTCAACAAGGTATAACCCAGTAAACTTCACTGCTTGGTTTAACAAAGGCTTGACTATTTTAACAAGCATGAGTTGGCTGCCAGGGCTGTGCCACTGGTGTGCAAGACGGTGGGGTTTGCAGGTTGGTCTGACTTGGACTTCAGGCTCAGTGTCGTAAGAGAACCAAAGGGTCCATGAGTGCAGCAAGAGAGGTCCTCCATGCAAAGAGCTCCATTAAGAAAGCAGATTAAAAACTGACTTCATGTGGTCACGTAATCGTAATGCCTGCCTCTCTGTAAGTATCAGTCTTGTTTCCTTTATTGTCACTATTGCTCTATTATTTTACTGTACCAGACTTGGAGACTAAATCAGGCAGCAAATTATCTTCAAAGCTGTGGCACTACCACCAAATTCTTGTTCCCATTTCCACACGTGCACTCAGCCTACTCTTTGCGCTCCCGGAGACCATGCTCTCCTGTTCCCTTGTTCCTTTTTGCATACTTATTACTTTCAGCCCAGAAAGGGCTGACAGCCCCATCTAAAAACCCATCATCTCCGAGTAAGGACATTTTTGCCCGAGCAAAGTACTGGGGAAGATGGGAAATAAGAACAAAAACTGTATGCTTACAAAGGATAGGCTCAGTGACTCTACATAGTCAAGCTCTGCAAAAAGACCAGCAAATGCAAACAAAGTCGATATTCACTCTTATTGATGTCAGCGAGGAATAGGTGGTGTTCCCTTGATGGCTTGATGCATGCTAGTCCTTTCCACTGCACACTGAAGCAGACAGAACTTCCTCCACCTTTTTGAGCACAACTCGGGGATGCAGGAGGGTCAGCAGGAGGGTGGGTGCCAAAGTAGAGAAATCCATCTGCATACAATAATTAATCTGGCTACTCAGCTGGTTCAGAGAAGCAAAGAACTCACTGAACAATTCTGCGCGCTTGAATCAAACACACAGTCGAGGTCTGCCTTTCTGCACTGGTGTGAGGGAAGAGAGAGGCAACAGCAACCTGGCAGTTGTCGGGCCAGGCCACAGGACTAGTGGTGCTCTGCAGCTGTGCATTTAGGACACGTGGGAGGTGCGCCATCGACAGCAAGTCTGCAGATGCGGAGAACCACCAATCACGACCGCCAGTTCAGAGTGCACGCGTAGCTGCAAGCTTTCTGTCTCTTCATAATAGCTTTGGAGCCTCAGACTTACTTTAAATCATTGAGGCTCCTGTTGGTAAAATATTTAAACAATTATCTTCCTTCTTAACAGTGAGAGCTTACTAACAGCTACAGTTCTCTGCCTTGGAAGATAACAACTGCCTGAGGAGATACCCATGCCCATAAACGCCCTGTCTCAGCAAGCCGAAGTTGTTCTGGGTCCATTAATGTCTGTAGACTGCCAGCATTTATCAACATTATGTTACTTTTAAATACTGATGACACCTGTAATGTAATCCACTACCAAGTAGCTAAATCTGCTATAGTGCTTTATCTGCTACAACTGCTTAAGCTTCAGAAGAACTAAGTGGATCTAAATACGAGACTCAGCTTCTATTAAAAGATTACTAATGAGAATTGGTTCCCAATGAAGATGAACAAAAGAAAGAGGTTGGATTTGGAAATTATTTTTATACAGGAGAAGCCACAGGGAGGCATCTAGAGCTAAGACCCTTCAGCGCACGTGCACAAACACAAACAGGGTGAAGAGCAGGTGCAGAGCCGCAGACAGTGTTTTACCGTGGAAGCGAACATGCTGCTGGACATGGAGTGGCCCTCATGAAAGAACTACAAAACAAAAAAAGACACCAACATGTCAGACAGACAGCCATGACAGAACAGCACACAAACAAGGTTAAGTAACCCATCCGTGCACAGACAAGAAACATGGAATAAGCTCAGGTACTCAGGGAAAAACCACGACAGCCCCTGCACTCTTGCAGTGCTGCACGTCAGCTGATTTTGGGGCAGGGGCTGCCGATTGCCAGGGTCACCACGAGGCAGACCCTGCCCTGCCAGGAGCCCCCTTGGTTGTGGTGCAGCCACAAGCCGCCCATGCCATCCACTGACCTCCAAGCACGGCCAACACAAACTGCCACAGTTAAAGATGCATGCAAAAGCTTCCCTGCAACTCAGGGCTGGGAAAAAAAACCCAAGCTCCCCCCTTCCATTTTCCATTTGTCGCAATCATAGAATGTGTTGGATTGGAAGGGACCTTTAAAGGTCAGCTAGTCCAACCCCCCTGCAGTAAGCAGAGACATCTTCAACTAGATCAGGTTGCCCAGAGCCTCATCAAGCCTGGCCTTCAATGTCTCCAGGGATGGGGCCTCCACCACCTCTCTGGGCAACCTGTTCCAGTGTCTCACCACCCTCACGGTGAAGAGCTTCTTCCTAATGTCACCAGCTTCTCTTTGCACGAGAAGGTCATCTTGCTGCAGAAAGCCTTCAGGCTGCCAACTGGGTGGGCAGCACTAAACAAACAGCTGCAAGTCAAAATTTTTTCTGAAATGAGGATGCAGCACCTCAGACTTACAGCACTTCTCTGTAACTGTCCTCCCCAAGCCATGCCTCCTAATTAAGCATTAATGTTTCAGACCCAGGCAAAGGCTTGATGTTCAGATTCAAGAAACAACAGCAGCAAACGAGACAGCTGCAGTCGCTCAGCACCTGAGCTCTGGTGCAAAGAGATGTTAGTGCAAGTACCTGAAATGTTGCTTGTAACACAAAGCTGATTCCCCTCTGTCAAAGTGACATTAAAGCAGTATCTAGTGAATTCAGAGAATGAAGTGAGATGTAGCAGGAAGCAGCACAAGTGGGAAGGTGGGAGGAATAAAAATAAAAACAACCAACTCCTCCTCTGTGTCAAATATCAGGTTTCCATCTAATGCAAAAGCAATGCAGGAAACACCTTTCCAACCTCACCAAAACTCCCAGTGTTTCAGCTCAGGCCCACCTCTGTATTTAAAACAAAATAATGCTGCCACCTAGTGCCTAGTCCCTCTTCCTTCTTGGAAAGGCCCTGAAATCAAGACACCCGCTGTACGACTGGGAGCCCAGCTCAGACTGAACCCCAAAGTCCCATGAGGGCTGGTGGAAAACAGCTAGCAGCACCTTCACAGCCACGGCCGTACCACAAGGGTCGGCCATGACCATGCTCAGGCAGCAGCGTGGCTCAAACACAGCAACCAGTTCTCATGAGACAGACACCACACATTTCTGTCTTTGCTTCCCTGCCTTATGTCCTACGAAGGATGATTAACCAATCTTTATTGTCACCGTCACTCCGGGTCAAGACCATGTAGAAATGCCACTCCTTTCTGAAGGCTTATCAAGCAAATCTGTTTCATATATCAAAGGAAAACATCATCTACTTCCTCAGAAACTTATAGAAATGGCCTCAGATGAAATTAATCAGGCTTGATAAACTCTCAGTAGAGACAGTCTTTTAAAATATGCTTCTAATACAGAATCACAGCATGGTTTCGGTTGGAAGGGACTTTTACAGATCATCTAGTCCAACCCCCATGCCACAGGCAGGGACATCTTTCACTAGATCAGGTTGTTCAAAGCCCCCGTCCAGCCTGACCTCGAGCACTTCCAATGATGGGGCATCCACAACTTTGCTGAGCAACTCATTCCAGTGTCTCACCACCCTCATCATAAGAAATTTCCTCCTTATGTCTAATCCCAACTTACCCTCTTTCATTTTAAATCCATTGCCCCTTGTCCTGTCGTAACAGACCTTGGCAAAAAGTCTCTCTCCACCTTTCTTTTAAGCCCCCTTTGTATACTGAAAGACCACAGTAAGGTCTTCCTGGAGCCTTCTCTTCTCCAGGCTGAACAATATGAAGCTATTCATTCTTATAAATGTATTTTACTTGATCACTACCTTCCTGTTTATCTGCAGCAGAAGAAAAGTACTAAAAGAAACATTAAAACAAGAGAAATCAAAACCACTCATAACAAAATCACCAGTCACATTCATTCAGAATATTTTGGAGGTATTTTCTATGATAACTCTCTATATGCTCAGTTGCTGTGTACTTTAATACACTGAACTTTTATATATATATCTATATAATAGCAGTAATCATCTTCCAAAAACAGGAAGAAAACAAACCAAGATTTCTTTTTCAAGTGTATCTTTTCCAAAAGGCATGTGGACCACATCAGCAACTTGTGCAGAGTATAAAAATGAACACTGTTTGCATGAAAGCTTCATTTTGTACATCTGACCTTTCCTTAGCTGAATATGATTAAAGAGCTGTTTTGAAGTTGATACCATGAATGCATTGGAGTTTGTTCAAGTTCTTCTATATTCAGCATGTGAAACAAGAACAAAAAAGGAAGGATATTTTTGGAGGAAACATCCCTTTACTGTATTCTATTTAGGGATCCGCTTTAAATCAATGGATCTTTGGAGACTTCTGTCATTTACCAAGAATCTATTTGGCATTAAAAATGGTGTTCCTAAAATTAACATACAAGTTTTTAACATAACACAGTACCAGAACAGCTGCATTTTCTGATGAGCATTGATGGAAAACCCTCACCTGCTTCAACTCGCTCTTCAATTTAGTAATACCACTTCTTTCTGTTTTGGTTGCTCCAGAATGCCCCATTTCACGAATAGAAATTGCAGGGCTAGATGAAGAGGAATCTACAGGTCGCACTAAAAGAAGCAAATGGACATTTTTAAAACACTAGGGGGAAAAAAACAGATGAAATTTTACCCAGAAGTTAAAGATAAAAGCATATACTTTCAACGTGTGTACAATGCTCTTTGTGACAGCATCCTTTCAAATCACATCAATAGTTCAAACCTGACTGCATCACGTCAGGCACCTAGATCCCTACTTGGATATTGGGACCTGATTTTCCAAAACACTGAGCAATCATAGCTTCAAAAGACATCAGAGTTGCAATCTGTCTGTGAGGGCTTAAGAATGATGCTGGGAGACAGGTGAAGTGCCAGCTGGGAATACCTGGGTATCACAGATGTACTCCTTGAAGGCAGGTTAGATATACCCTTTTTATGGTCTTCATTCTGGTCATATAAAATTTCTTCATTATAGAAATTTGCCTTTATATCACTGAAAACTTTATACAAACTTATTTCAGTTCAGGACAGCTTCCGTCATATGTGTTTTGTTTATTCCACTGCAGACATATGGCCACCCATGATTAATACATCACCTACACCTCTATTTTACATGCCATGAGAGTAGATTCCTACTTGTAAGCCAATCTAACTTTGTATTTATAGTTCTCACTTAACGTATACAGGTACCCAAGTGGACAACTTACAGCTTCTTTCCACACCAAACTCTTTCCCACTGAGAATATGGTGTAGGAGATTTTTCATATCAAAGGGACTTAGGTTCATCAAACTCTCTGAAGCTTCTTCACCTAGTTAAAACAAAACATAACCAAAAAAAAAAAAAAAGACAAACATCACTATAGGTTGCTTTATAGGTTGTTTTCCTAGGTGAACTGCTGGTTGAATGAAGTCCAGTCACATTTCCCTTGTGGCTAGCATTTCCTTCAAAAAAATAAATATGTAGATTCACATTTCAAAGAAAATACATTTCAAGACTAAACAACAAACACTGCATGGAAATAACTCTATTTGCATCAGTGAGCAGTATGCTGCACCTTGTGTGAAATCTCACTGAAGCTGACGATGAGAAAGCAGTCGCTGCTTTGTAGAGCAAGATTGCTTGGAAAGGCATTACAGCCATCTCCCAACAGCAGATGACACACAGATCTAAATTACAGAGCCAGAGTTATCCCATAAAGAAAGGTATGCATGTGGGAGGCTTGTGCTTTATTTGACTAAAGGATCGTGCTTGCAAGTGAGAGAGAGAAGATGCATATACCTACATATAGAGAGAAGATGTACATACCTACATGTGAGTATACGTGTGCGCAGACAAATCTCCCATAGGAAAACATGGAAAAGGCAGTCGTAAAGCTGGGGGCAGAGTACAGAGCAGCTGACATTTACGTCTAAGGAATAACAAAAGGGACCCCAGGAAAGAGAGGCTTTGCACTGTGAATAAAGCAGCTTCTGCTATTCAGCTACAGCTTTGGGGGAAACCAGGCTTTCTGCGCACACTTCATACAGAAACAGAATTATCCCAGAAAATGGCCTGTCTCCTTTCGTCAACTTCTCCTGAGGTAGAAACCAGCCACTCCCCGGTGGCAGCCACTCAAGTTAGTCAGAGAGCAGAGCACCCAAAGTGGGCTCCATCTAACGCACAACCAGGGACTCCCACTTCTCTCCAGGAGGGAGAAAACTGGGGGACACCAGAAAATACACTTCCACGAAGTTATCCCCTTTAGGATGTGTTAGGGCATTAGAAATGGTAACTAGAGCTAAACCACAAAAATATGGCCCAGATCATGCTCCTAAGCATCAGCTTTTGACTATGTATTTGTCACATTAACTTGATTACTTTTCATGACTGCTCCTTCTTAGACTTCTGACCCCTTTCAGTTCCACTGATGTGGAAAATTCTTCAATGATTTTTAAGATCCCTCTTCAGTCATGATTCCCCATTTTCCAAAATGAATCTTAAAATATTTTCACTTTGCAACACTTGTTTGTTACTTAATTCTTGTTTCATGTTATGTATGTTATTTATATGTGACACTATAGCTGAAATCTAAACAGCAAATATTTTCAACTAAGCAGATTACAGAGGGAAGGTTTACACATAAAAGGAAGAAGATCAGAAATTACTTTCAATAAAAACTACCATAATTATGAATTAAGGCTCAAATATTCAGAACGTATCTAGGGTCCTAACTCTCATTGACGTTAGTGGCATTGGATCCCTAAATACACACACATGCGATTTGATGACCTGAACATCAAACACTTACTGAAAGTCAGGGGACTTAAGTATTTAATATCCACTTCAGATTGAATAACTGGGGGATGAGGGGGGGCGGGTAAGAATCTTTCATTAAGTCAAAAGGAGAGATTATTTTCAAAGTTTGTAACTGCGCATGATGAATGAAGAAGTTAATAAAAAGATTTAACACATAAATGAAAAAACAACCACTGAGGTGAAGCAAAAACAACACTATAAGTACCCTTATGATAAAATTACTCTTACCTGAGCATTTCAGACTCCGAGCCAGCTCAGTGGCCATCACCTGAATTATCAGACCAATGCGGAGCCTGAGCATCTCCACAAAAAGACTAGGCTGTGACCGGACGTACATCGCCAAGTACATAATTATTTCCTGTAATGACAAATCCATAAGGGCACCCATTTAGAGTGGGTCATCTTGGCTCTCCCAGTCACAGAGCAAACACTGGTGCCACACTGGGCACAGTTGGAAGAGACCTTTTTACACATGCTGCATACCTGTGTCAGGACTGCAATGCTGATGTCTTGGCCGCTCGCTTCATAAATAAGATCTGTGAGCTCCTCGGGTGGCAGTGGGCTGCAAGAAGGCAAACCATAGTTAGCAGCGACTCAGGCACCTGCTATTAACCTCTTCGATAAACACCAGAACCAAGTGACCCAGAAATATCTTGGCACCACAAAGGTGCCTACGATTCTGCCTGGGTGGCTGCAATTCCTCCTGAAGGTGAGGAATAAGTTTTAAAACAAGATGATAGCAGCAGAACAGTACCAGCAGGAAGCTGAAGGGCAGGCTGCTTCTGTAACTGAGGCAGAGCTTCAACTTACGCGGTAATGATTTTCTCACGGGGTTCTGGTGGCAGGCCCACTGTAAGTTGCTTGTGGTGCGACAGAAGGTCTGTGCATGCCTATCATAACGCAACAGAAAGCGAGAGACCTTTCTCTGAGTCACGTGGAAGTGATACAGCTTTTAATTCCCAAACATGAAGCATTTCTTTAGCAATTTTTAAGTGCATTCCTATTAATCACCAGACATGGATTCAGCAGAATGCTGTTAACTCGTTGCCAAAGATCACCTGAGGTCAACATGGCTACGAGTCTGCCCTGGCTGAAAGCCTGCTTCCCTGCTCTGTAAAATCAGCAACATGACGACTAGGGACTCCAGTGAGGCTGGTAGATCAATAAAGGACTTTATCCTTTATCATAAGATAAACACTTGTTCTTTATTTAAGACAAAAAATATTTTGAATCAATGAAAAACTTGGTGTACTAATATATTTATTTAAGATAGGTTGTTAAGAGATGTATCTCCCTAAAAAAAAAAAAACAAACACAGAACATATTGCATCACATTCCTGAATTAGCCACCCTGATACATTCTAAAATTGGTGCTTCATCCAATGTTTTACTCTTTTATATTGACCTGCTTCAAAAGTGGGTGTTCAGTTTGTCTGCTTTAGCATCCTGAATCAGAGACCTTGTTCATCTGATTTTTAAAAGCCTGTTTTCCTTCCCTTAATGTGGAACAAAACAGATCATCTCTACTCTCTTCCTCCCCAGTTCGCTTCCAGTATCTTTGCAACTCAACATACATGGCTTTCTGTGAGTGTGTCTGTACTGCTCGTCCATCCTGTCTTGAGGATGGAAAAGGCTGCGCTTAATGAAGTACCACGCAGGGCAATTATCACAAATTGCTCCCTGCAGATATGACTATCACTAAAACAGGGCATCCTAGCTGTGACAGTCAAAGCTTTGAAAATGGCCAGGAGCTAAACAAAGAGCTCCACAGAAATATGCAGGGTTAAGTAGGAAATTAAACAAATACTTTAGCATATTTGAGATGAAATGTTTTTGTAACGCTCAAAAATCAAATCTGTCCCCTTACAGTGGGCCTTTCCTGTTACCATTAAACAGTTGCAGATATTTTAATGCCTCCATACATCCACATACACTCACACAGCAGGCTGTCTGCCCAATGGGACAGGTATCGTCAGGTCATGTTTTAGCATCATTTTTAGCACCATGCCATACTGGTGCTCCAAAAGCATTCATGCTATCACAACAGAAACAGGCAATTAGCAGTGACAACTACAGCTTTCAAAGCACGTAATTAAGCTTCTCTGCTTAACAGGGATACAAGGAAGCCTTCACAATCATTTAGTGTGTGACATTCTCAGTCCATGCCAACATTAGCACAGTTCGCAGTACAGATGAAAGGTAAAGATACCGTAAGAAGATTTTAGATCAGAAAAGCAACCCGTGTCTACACACGAAGTAAGACCAGAAGGCAGCAAGCACAAGTCGCACTGTCAAACTCGTAGTTTTATCTCTGGCAGGAAACTGAACCAGCATTATTTATATTTCATACCTCAGCCAGGACTTCCAGTCTCTTTTTGAGTATACCAGAAATATAACGGATCAAGCCCCACTCTTGATTGAGGCCTGCCTTTCTGTAGAGCTCGTTGAGTAGGCAATGAACAGTGATGCCGCACTGTCCATCCAGCTCCGTGTCCCAGTCACCGCCTCTGCCAGAAAAGAGATGGAAAGTAATTTTCATCAGATAAAACACTACACTGCTTAATCTTATCACACAACGAGCAGCCTGATTTGGACCAAATAGCTCATTCTGGTGACAGACTTAAGTAAAAAGCACACGTAGGCCTTCAGCAGAGATCAGTCACATGCAGACAAAACCTCTTGATACCAGGAACTTTCATATATTAACTTGAGCACTCACATAACCGTGAGCCTGTGACTCCAAAGCAACCAACCACCCAAGGGATTGCCACTAGGCTTTAAATCCAGTGTGCACACTGACAGTTTGCTGGAGGAATGCTCCATGTGGTGCTTCTTCAGAGCAGAACCCAGCAATGTCTTCAGTACTGATGAAGGCTGCACCCGTTTTTCAGATACCTCAGAGGGGCTCTACAAGTTTTTTGCCCTGTCTCTTTCTTAGCTATTAACTAAGCTTCCACCCTGCTTATGCCATTACTGAAGAAGCAAAGGAGATTTCTCTTCCTCTCCTGGCTTTGAAACTCACTGCATTATGGCTTCTTGTTGACAATATTTAGAAGCGTCACAGAATGACCTTTCAACACCTGTTAGAGGAACAGAGTCCGCCAGAAGTCCACCTGCCTGTCCGACACAGACTCCTGCAGTGAAACAAGACTCCAGAACAGGAAACTAAGGGTGTTACATGTAGTTAAATAACAAAATGGTATTTTTTCAGGATTTCCTTTGCTCTTTTAAGAGAGGCTGTTAACATTTTGCTTGGGAAAACAAGATCAAAGAAGAGGTTGTAACAGGAGAAAGACTAAAATAAACAAAAATATAACCTTTGTAGCAGCAAGAAAGACCATCTGTGATTAACACATGCTTGTCTTTGCACCCAAAGCTAACTTTCTGCCAGGTTCCGGCAGTATTCTCTTGCATAGGAAAAAAAGCCCAATAAATGCACTCCAGAAGATGATTCTGTTGATTTGTATTTGCATTTTGCTCCCACCAAACCTATTTAATGAGCAGTTGTTTACTAACCCCAAAAGCTCGTGTTAGATCATTTCCAAGTATGTGTTGAAGTGAGTTTTAGCCAGGGATGCACTTAGGCACGCACAGAGATGAAAAGAAAAAACAGTGACTACTCATTAAAACTGCATTTTGCTTTTAGTTAGAAAATGACAAGACGAAGTTAACCTCCACTTCCCTTTTTGTGTATAAAAATCATAGCAAATCTTCATGAACTTAACAGAGTGCCACAAATATAGCAAGGTGGCTTGTAATTCATGGAAGGATTTTTGCATTTCACTTGTGAGCATTCAAGCCTGTATGAATTCACAATTGTGTGCCAATCAACTCTGAAATTTGCACAAGCATATTTTGTATCCAAATGTATTATTTGGATACAAAAGCAAACTGAAAATACCCCCGTTAAAGTACAAAATATTTTAACCTCTCCCCTCAAAACACAACCCTGAGGAGTGGAAAGCTTTTGCACAAGAATAATCAGATAGTTGTGAGCAACCATAAAGATGCTGAAGTTTATACTCGGATAACTCACTTTAGTATATGCAAGATATATAAGATATCTGCTTGATCATGGAGCGTTGGGCATTCCTTTAGCTGCTCAACAAGCCGCCTGCAATCCAAATCACCATGAGCATCTTTAGGTAAGTGCAAAACATTTTCACAGTCCTGATAACAAAGACAGATGAAAAATCAAAGAAAGGATCTTGAAAAAAAGTAGCAGATCAAATTCAAATTGTAACTTCCCATTAAAAAATACAACAGCCAAGCAACATAACTCTGCACTTGAAATACAGACACATCACATAGTTCTTGTCAGACTACTGCAGACATGAAAAGGAGATTAGCCCCAGGAAATATACCACCCAGAATGCAACTTTGTCTCTAGTTTTGGTTCAGTCAGCAAGGAAATAATTTTTTTTTGACAAAACAAAAATATTTTTTAAAAGAAGGAAACCAAATTATTTGCATGCTTTCCCTGTCATATGCTGTTACTTTTAAAGAGAAAGGCAGAAGGATACTACCTTTTTTTTAGTTGAAATAATTTAGAGCTTTTTGAGTTCCATCTCCAACCTCCATATATGTGATGCTTTACAAATGCAGATGTTGCCATCATCAATTTTCCAACCTTATGAAACTACCTCGTTAACTAATCAGATAATGTAATCCTTTGGTGAGTTCTTGGATGAAGAGAAGTTTTGTTTAATATGATATTCAGCAACGTATATGGCTAATTCCCACGGACAAAGCCTGTAGAGCAGAATCCTTCAGGAGGCTGTAACCTCCTGTAACCACTCTCTGGTCACACATACTAGGACAAAACAGGTGCCCAGCACAATCCCATCTTCCTGCCTTGTAGCAGGATTTGGCTGGTGCCTTAAGGACATCTGTCCTTCCACACACTCCACTCCTGCCCAGACATTACTATAAGTAGCATCTCTTGGAGAACATCTCTAAAGGTCATGAACATCCCATCCTTCCCTTTGTGTGTTCAGTTAGGACTAAAGATGATGACTCAACCTGTGACCTTTAAAATAATCACCTATTATTTTCTCCTTTGCACACACTATTAAAAATTTTCCATTTGATACTGTCTTTTTAACCAAAAAACCCTCAGACAGCCAAAAAATAAACCAATTCCAAAACAAGGGAGTAGCTATCTGGTGCCTCAGGCAGAACGGCTTGTCTGTGAAGGGAAGCGAGAACTAGCAGAGGGTTTGGGTGGGAAACACAGGAAAGGCCACAGTATTGTATCCTAACAATATAAACAGCATAAACAGCACAGTTTACCTTTGTCTCAAAGAAATGGGGATTATCAACAAGATTCAGAGACTTCCGGTGCGTGTTCAGAACTTTAGTGGGAAGAGACATAGATACAGCTGGAAAGCAAAGCCAACAGGAAAAAAAGCACAAGTCCACTTCAGTAACATGAAAATTGAAAACACCTACATGAAGCAACTATACCAGGTAAAAACAACAGAAATACCTCTAAGAGTCAAAATATAGAGGAAACGCTTCTGAGATGCTGTGCATGGAGCTCAGAGACAAGCTCACATTCTGAACCTCCTCTCCCTGCAGGCCTGCTCCAAGAGTTTCTAAGATCAGCATTGTCAAAGGCTCAGGCGCTACATGCTCAACTGGCGCTTCTTATGCCTCAGGAATCCTACAGCCCAATGACCAGACCCTGCTAAGTGTTTTAAACATTTAAATGGGAATTATGTGGAGAAAATGGTCTAACTGGTAAGACATCATAATAAAAGTGAGAACGGTAAATGCAGGCTAATGCTCTGTTAACTTCATATATTAAATTTAATAGAGGATCAGATGATATGGCATATGAAAGTCGTGATAAAAGACTAATAAAAAAGCCTGAAAGTTGAGGGAAACCTTCCTTTAGCCAGGGCACTGAATACTACATACCTACGTATAAACCACTGTATATGTTGGAATCTATTTACAATTTCAGTCAAAGCATTATATTGGTATAAATCCTTCAATCAGTCTATTAGAAATGTAGTGTAATTACAAGTACTGTCCTCCCTCTCTACTCCATTTGTTCTTACAAATTCAGAAAGTATACGCACATACTTATGTTTTTCTGGCATTGGAAAATTTCATTTCACCACCTTTATTAAGATAAGAAAGTACATTTTGTCTGTCTTTATTTATACAAAGACCAAAAAAAATTAATTCACCAACTCAGGTTCTAAAATTCTATCCAACTGAGAAGCTGCATCAGTTTCCATAATATTAACTTTGATTAAATGTTACATTTCATAGCAGATTTTCTATGTATACACCAAGACATGGGATACTGTGGGAACACTACAGAAAACTTCGGACTCATTCTTATTTCTTGATAACTACAACATACTTGTGCCACTAGTTCTTTTGAAATGGCAGAATTTTGAAATACTTGAACTTACCCCTTTTAGCACCCAAACCAGGTTTTCTACTATTATTACTAAATAAATAACAGTGAAAAATACCTGGAACCTCCAAGCCCTTTGTCTTGGCCATTATTGACAGTATCTCTTTTGTGGAATGGTTTGCACTGAACACAGGTGGTTGATTAGCAGTCTTTGAAGTAGGAGGCAGGTATGACTTCAGTGCTGTACTCTGCAGGATGTCATTTATATACTGATCCAGCTCATCCTGGCTTTCTAAAGAGACATACATAAAATAAAAGGTTTACTAAAGCTAAAACCATAATCTATCAGTTCTTTCCTTTTCAAACATACCACTCTATTCTTGGTTATACAGAAGGGCACACAAAAATGCAAAAATAGCATAAGCAAGGGATTTTTAAGCTGAAGAAACTAGAAAGAAAAAAATATAATCAGTTTTTGACACTTTGAAAACAGTTACATTAAGAAGTTGTTTTTAACTTTTGAAAGGAAGCAAAAGGGTTTTTATCTTGCTGGTAATCCACAGATCAGCTCTTCCACACAAACTCTTTTCTATGACTCCTCTCGGTCTCTTCCCTCCCTCTAGCCTCTTCCACACCCCACACACCCCCATCCACTGACTCTTCAGACTCAGTTTTACTACAGCAGTTACTGGTCAACAGCATACTACAAACGTGGGAAAAATGTGCACGAACTCCTTCTCCAAATTAGATCATGCATGTACTGTTCACAGACTGACGCATGAGAAACAGGAATAACTATCAACTGTGCACAAAACAGTTTCTGCATCATAGGTAAACCCAGGCTTTGAGGTAGAACTTGACAGAAAAAAAACACTTTTGAAGTGAAAAAGCACTACCTCTTTCACAGAAGTCTGCTGGATAGCCTCCATATTCACTGTCAGGACTATCACGGCCTTCATTAGCGTCATCAAACAGTTTTACGTCACAGTCTGGATCCAGGAAGCTCAGATGCGTATGAAAAGAGGTGGTAAGAAATTCTGATAGCTTGCCTATTTTCACCCTGCAAACAAGAACGTGTGCCAAAAAGCATTAACATCCACCATGTTGATACTAATTAATGCTCACTGAGCTTTAAACAACTCCTCCAAAATTTATGAGGCCTACTGTCAAATCCAGCTTTGCTAACTACGAAGCAACAATAGTTGCAAAATCCACCTGGGTACTCACTGCTCTAGCTCCTAATTGAACTTAACTGTGTTATGGTAACACCTATAGACCTAACTCAAAGCCTGATTATGCAGGGTGTTGTACGTTTATACGAAGAGACCCGGAACAAAGACCTAAACTCCAAGGATAACGCATGAGAAACAGGGGCTAAGAAATTCCCATGAACAGCAGTATCTTTTCACAGAACTGCAGTGCTACTAAAAAACAGAGAACACATCCAATCTGCAAAGGAAGATACTGACAGAGAGAGCAAGCAGAAAGAGAACGGGGAGGTACTGTGGAATCATATTAAATTGCTTTTGTATGTAGATGAATGGAACACATAAGCTCACAAGTACTACATATAATTAATGTTTAAAACATGTACAATAACTGTGAAAGATAATTAATTTGTCAAAACAGAAGCCCAGCCAGGACTGAGTTTTTGTATTTCCAAAATATTGTATTTTTTGACATTTGTTTTTCCTTATTCATTAATGGCAGTCAGAGATGGTACACCTCTTGGGAGACAGATCTTTCCCATTGCATCTGAGGTTCAGCTACCATCTGATTGCCATATAATAACTATACCTGAAACTTCTCTCCCTGCAGAGTTACAATATAAGGTCTGTGCACTATCACGAGTTCAAAATTGAGACGTGTATAGGATTTAATTAAAAAAATCACGGAAAGAATAATTTCTGACATTACCTTGCACCTCCAAAATAGCCATCCTCTAATTTTCTTATGGTGGCAAGAACTGCTGGATGAATGTCGGTACCATCATCAACTAAAAAAGAATAATGGAAGAGCTGAAGCTTACCAACACATTCTCAAATTATCACGTCCAAATAAATTGCATTACTGGGTGTTCTCTACAAAGTACATCAGACAAATTTAAACCAGAGCCCACAGCTGCTATCAATACTAGCTTATTCAAAAAAATCCCAAAAGACAAACAAACAAAAAACACCACCGCGACAAGTTCCAAAGGGATTTCTATTAAATTTCTTTGGACAGAAATAGTATGGAGATGATGGGGAGATGTAAGGATATAAAGGGGGAGCGAAACCAAAATGAAATATTACTATGTCATCCAAATTCAGCATACACTTGAGAAAGTTAAACTGTACTTTTGATGTTAAAGCTCAGATGTTGCAAAAATCATGCCACCTGCCTCCTCTCAAACCAACTTCCATCCTACTCCCCTGCAGTAATCTACTCGCTTGAAACAGAGAAAATTAAGTTTACCAAGCATTGTGTGGGTGATGGGAAATGTCAGGGTTGGTCTCCCTGTCATCCTCCAACAAGAAGTGAGATACGCCAGCTCTGTCTTGAGCATCTCCACAATCATCTGATTGTCTAGAGCCAGATAGAAGTGATGCTGGTCAGTAAACTAGAGAACAGAGAAATATGGCATATGAGTAGCGGTTAGTGCTGTCCTTATTTTTTTCCATTTCCTCCCTTAAATCATCCACAAAAGCCATATGAGATATTCTTGACAACAACACAAACTGCATGAATTAATCTAACAAGGCCTGCAACTGTGAAAAAGAAACCCATGCTTGTGCAGAGTCCATTTTCTTACAGTTGTAGGCTGACCATGAAAGAAGTAAGCCATACAAATAAAAAGCAGATGATCACACTCATGAAGGAGAATCTTCCCAATGAATTACAATCACCTATGATCTGGAAGACAGAAGTACTCTAAATGTGGAATAAAAAACTAAAAATAGCAACAAAAACAATAAACAGGCTTAAGTGCACGCTGGTGACTGGGAACTAGTAACCATATGTCTCTTGGGAACAATCTGAAAGTCAAGCAGAATACAGAAAAGCTGGCAGTTACTGTGGAAAAAAGGTACATGAAATGTACACTGGTAAAGTGTGCTGTTCCCACTATAGAGGAAAGCCAAGAACCACAGTAGAGAGACCATTATGGCTACTTCAGGAGCTGGAAACCAAAAAAGCTAGACAAACAATGGAAAGTATGTCAAAGCAGCCACAACAAAAGTTAAGGAAACACATAAGCCTTGGGGAGGGGTGGAAAATGGAGGCCAAGATGTAAAATAAACATCAAGTAGTAAGACACATAATGGTGAAGGAGGAAACATCCTGTAAACAAATCAGAAGTAATAGGAAAACATAGAAACTGTAGGTCTGTTAATAAAGAAATAGAGGAGGTCGTGTGAGAGGATACAGATAAGCTGAAGCATTTGATGTTGTTTTTACTGACAGAAGAAAAGTAGTGAACTGTGACCTGTAATACTACTTTTAACAAAGTGATAGGACTCCAGCCTGAGTATGATAAGAAAAGGTTAAAGAGCACTTAAATTCAAGCTGTCAAAGTCCAGATAAATTACTTCACAGAACTTGAGGAACTAGCCAAAACAATCCCTGAGCCACTCGCAATTAGTTTTGATAATTCAGGAAGAACAAGTCCTAGAAATCCAGGGAGAAGCAAACACACTGCTTGTCTTTAAAAAGGAAGAGCCAAGATAATATAGACCAGTCAAGCCAATTTCAGTGCCTGAAAGCACAGGAAAATAAAGCCAACTCGAGACTGCCAAGATAACTACAAAATGATAAAGCAAGATGGCCAAACAGTCATATCAAAAACCAATCTCAGCAAACCAGTCCAATTTCCTTCTTTGGGAACAACAAGATAGTAGGTACAAGAAAGTGGCTGACATCTCTCAACTTTGCAAATTTTCACACCAGTGAGATGAAGAAAAAACATCCGAGGCAGAATTTGCCCCGCACCTAATCAATGTCTTCATTGGAGAACAGGATGAAATACAAACCACAAAACCACAAAATTTGTGGACATAACTCAAGATCAACACAGAGGAGTTAACTGCTAACCTTAGGAAGGTGAAATTAAACATTAATTCCACGCTAACCCACCCCCCTAGAAAAATGTTGGGGGCAATGTCTGGCCACAAAGTACAACAGAAAATGTTATGGAGGTCTTAGTCAAATATGGAACAAGCAGCAATTGTCAGTGTGCTGATGATGCAAAGATAATTGCCATTTTGGAACACATTAATAAGCATGTGCATACTTGATACATGGGAAGATTCCAGCTGGAATATTGGGCCCTACTTACATAGTAAAATGTGGACAAAGAGGTATTTTGAAAAAAAAAAAAAAAAAATTATGACTCTAAGGAACTTTTCCCTAATTTGCAAAAGTGAAAATTGGTGTGGGGGAACAACATAACACATAAACAATCTGTTACAAAGTTGCTTGTGATTAATTGACATGGGGAAGAACGGGAAGGGAGACACATTATTTGTGGTAAATCTGATGTTGTTTGGACATCATGAAGTGCTGCAGAAGTCATTTATGGAGTCCACTGAGTATCTTCCACTGGAATTTAAGAACTACTTCTATTTAGGAGGGTGTGAGCATTCTTTATCCTGCTCCAGTTCCACATGTTTGGAGTGAGTGATCCCTCAGCCTTCTAGTACCAACTGATAGAATAAGTCTACAGGACTATGTCATATTTCATTAAATGTATAAATAAGAGCCATTAATTCTGAGAGAATCCAAACTTCCACCTCCATTGAAGAAGGCACTAACCAGCAAACAGACAGAACAAACCTTTCTCAGCACTATATTGACCCTTTCAACAATATAATGAAAAGATTACGTCTTAGCCTCTTAGGAGTTACAGTACTTGGCACGCTTATGTGAAACTACATTTTCCACCAAGGTAATCAGTAGGAAGATATATCAAGTGACCTACTTCTGGAGAAACTATGGAGAATGTTGGTTTGGGCAGAGACCAGTAACAACTTTGTACGATTGATTTGCTGTGTTCTCCTAAGCCAGAAGCCAAAGAAGCCAGACTTTGTATGACAGAAGAGAGATTTATCAGCAGTTCTACCATGTTGATCATCCAACGGTCTTAAAAACACCACAAAGCAAAGCACATCTGCTTTATCAGTCCTGCTCTACCTAAAGTAGAGTGACAGCATGTAAAAGCAAAGTGTTTCGCTAATGACTAGCCATTAAGTAAGCAGTGATTTCCATGACAGATTTACATGCTCACCTGAGGGGTAAAAGTAAATATTTGATTTCTTATCATGTACAGCTTGGAGGTGCCTAACACTCCAATGTGACGGTGTGGCCGTCCACTTAATTTCATGTTCTTGTTCCGGCCTGTAAAGAAAAGAGAAAGAAAAAAAAATTCTCACCCAACATTTCCCGTGTGGCTTTCCACAACAACTATTTTAGATAAGGAGATGTACTGCATTCGTATCAGCAAGGCAGAAAGCAGATAACAGTGAGATGCTACAGATTGGTCTGTTTTGTAGCAACCACCAATATAATACCTAGAGTTCTTCAAAGGCCTGATTAAAAATAAAAATTTTGGCTTCACTGACTATGGGATTGGGTCTTTTAATTGTCATCATTGCTCAGCACCCAAAGCTTCCCCACCAAGAAGGACAGGAGGTATGCCCTTTCAAAAATAAGTCTATCAACATACAACAGAAATTGCAGTGCTTTCCCTGTAGAACCTTAAAAATTCTTGCCCACAAAAGGCTAAATCCAAACAAAAAGTACATCCAAATGCAAAGACAGATTTTCATTCTTGTCATCAGGCTAATAAGCTCCACTTTTCTCAGTAGAGCTTATTATCAAATGATCCACACTGCACCCTTTGCTACAGCAGCCAGGAGCTGACTTGAATCTGTCTGACAAGGAGTGTGAGCCAAACAACCACATGCCTGAAAAAATACCACTGTGAACATTCCCAAAGAAGTCACTGTTAAAAACAACAGACCAATGTGTCAAAACATCCTACTCACCCCCACTAGTGAAAGAAAGCTATTATGAATTATTATGAAATAAATGTAAGCTTCAGCAAAGGCCCGCAAATGTTTCATTTGTTAAACGTTCTTTGTGATATAAAGACAAATTATTTCCCAAAAGCAGCATATACAATTTCCTTTCTCCATGCAAAGGGCACACTTTCTAAGACTTATTTGAAAAAAAAAAAAAAAACAAAAAAAAAAAACAAAAAAAAAACCCCAAAACCTCTACTAAAGACAGCTTCTCTGTGGAAGTAGCTCCTACAGGACAAGAAGAGTCAGCTCTTGCCTAACTCCACGGGTACAGGGAAATTTGGTTTTTGGTCATTTTTTCTAATGAGGCAATGGTTTTTTCCTGTTGGAGTTCCTTGTTTGAGACCGAAGTTCTAATTTTGTTAAGCTTCTTTGCATAAATGCATTTTTTTTTTTACATCAAATAAATTGATTTAAATAAAATAAATTAAATCAAGGAAATTGAGACAGCATGAAGCAAGAAAAACAAAAAAACCCATACCACCGTATCGTGGTTTTGGCCAAACTGGCCAATGTGCGGCGACAGAAGCTCCTCCCTAGCCTCTCTTGCATGGAGAGGAGGAGGAGAGATAAAGAGATTTACGAGTTTAGAAGAAACTAAACTACTTTAATGAAATATTACTAATAAGATAAAAAGGAAAATAATGAAATAGATGCAGTATATACAAAACCGTATTAAGCTCCCAGGATGATGTCACCTGCAGGCACTGGGGAAGTCCTAGGCTGGACTCAGCAACGGGTGGGAACTGGATGCCACAGATGGAGTCAGGAACACACAGATGGGGATCAAAGGCAGATGAACAGACAGGGTCCTCCTTGGACATCAGCCATTGAAGGAAGAGACTTGACCCTTTGATCTCTCAGCTTTTATACTGAGTGTGGGGCAGACAGGATGGAATACCCCTGCTGGTCAATTTTTGGTCACCTGTCCTGTCCGCTTCTCCCCGCAGGTGGGACCCCTCTACGTTTTTTCACTTCCGACCCTCCAACGGGACAAATAACGAAACTAGCTGACCTTGGTTGTTATAGCAATAAGTATAAGCAAGAGCCTTTCTGCATACCGTTCCTTGGCACAAACTGTCTTATCACTCTGAACAAACCATTTCAGACACAACATGCTGTTAATTTCAGAGGGTTAGAAAAGGCCTAGCTACGAAATAAAATTACTGAACAGAAAGTTGGTTCTGTTTTACCTCAAACCATGAGACCACCATTACAAAACACTTGGCAGAGCAGTAGAGACAGGCTTCCATCTTCAAATACCTACCCAGCATGGTGTAGAGGTTACTCAGGATGCGAGCTGGCTGCACTCTGAGCGGATAGATATCAGCAATGCTCTGAACGTTGATTCCATGGTCTTGCAAGAGATCCTTAATTTGATTAGATTCTGCCAAAACAGTTACTGCATAACAGAAAACAAAAACACTAGTAAGAACCAAAGTTCTTTTTTTAACTGACTGTCTCTACTGTCACCTCTCAGCTACTGCAGAGTTTGCTAAAAACGCACAAAGGCCTCACTTCTTTCTTTACTTATGAGCCTGTGAGATCACAGGGGATTGTAAGAGGGTGTCAGACAGCTTTTGTCTCTCTGCTTCTCTACACGTCTTGCCATTTTTGACCACTTTGGACCACAGGGTAATTCAAGTCAGAGGGTCCTCACGAGGTCTCTACTCCAACCTCCTGCTCAAAGCAGGGTCAGCCCTGAGGTTAGACGAGGTTCTCTGGGGCTTTGTCAGTTTCTTCAGATTTCTTTGAGTACCACTAGTTTGGATCATGCAGTCTCTTTCAGCACGTGGGGCTTTTCCCCCCATAAAACAAGGGGAAACCCAACTTGAAAATCTTCATTGTTTTAATACAGCACACTGAAACGACACAGCCGAGTCAACGGGGAACAGATGCTGTTATCTATGTAGCAATAAATGTTACAGAGGCCATAAAATGGCAGAGGTAGGGAAAAAAAAAGTCCCCAAATCAGAGGAATTTACAATCTGTGCCGTGATCCAGCCTTTTGCCCTGCTTGAGGTTTTGACCATGTTAGCTGGCTTACTGGTTTGGGACCAATAATTCAGTTTTCCTCTTTGCATTATAAATATTTGTCAAAGAATGCTAAAAATAAGCATTTATATTTCTACTAGAAATTAAGCCCTTCATAATAGCAAAATGACACCCCTGTGAGACATCAACACGGGGTAAACAATCACCTGCCCACGTCATGGTACCATTGACAAAGGCTGCTCCTGATAGATGAGCTGGTTGCTTTTCCAGAGTGGTAACAGGGCCCTGAAAAGCCCTTAAGTCCTGATCAGTTGGTGTTTGCCCTCTCCTTAAGGTTTTGGCTTTTCCTCCTGCAGTAGCCAAGAGATAGCTCTAAGTTCTAAGTTGCCTCACCTCTGTGCCCCACTCATTGCTCTCTGGTTCCTTGGAAAAGGAGGAAACATAACTAAAACCACACAGAAACCTAACTAAACTGACTGGTCTCCTGCCCCTTTTTGCTAGAATCCATCAAGATCTTCCTTTTCACTACAAAATTAAGTTTGCCACTCTCCAGTCCCTGACCGATCTTAAAATTTTAATAAGTATTTTTGAAAAGTTTGTTAAACCTGATATTCCCTCTGTGAAAACAGCAGTTAGGCAAACAACCCCTTTCTCCTTCTCACAGTCACAAAGCATCCACGTCCCATGCAAAAATCCATATTGTTTTTAAACATGTCTGTCTTCTCTCCTGTGCATAGGAACTTTGCCATCACACGATCCAATTCACTCAGAATGTTCAAAAAACTCCCTCACCTTGTACCACAACATCAGGTTTAAATCCAGTGGAAAATCTCCTGTTTAAGGGATCAATTTCACCGGCAGCAAGAAATCCCTAGAATAAATGCAAAAGAAAGAAAAAAGAAAGGAAACAAAATTAAGTGAAAGGCTTCTGATGACATCTAGAAGAAGTCTTAATCAATTTTGATACTTTATCAGGACAGCAGGACTAAAAGTCTGGTTTTGCTACACCATCCACTAAGTAGTACATTCAATATAAACAATGGCTGCAATATTTTTCAGGATAACAAGAAAACGGTTATGACTGACACCATCTACATGTCCGTATTTCTTATTTTAGAGTTGCAGCACCTGACATAATTTCACCAGGCCAGTGATTATTTTTTTTTATAGCTACACAGAGATATTCAGTGGTTCCTTTAAAAAATCCATGGTTAATACGGGACAACTCTGTAAGCATCTTATGCCACAGAGTAAGGCATAGCCTAGTGGAATTAAAACTGTGCAAGATCTGGGACAGTCAAGTCAGCCTGAGCATATTCCTCTAGCCTAAGCATATATCCAGTCCATCTGACAACTTATTCAGCTTGATTAGAAACTGACAATTGCATATTTATATATACAAAAAAGATCCTGAAAGCTCAGAGTAATCCTTCCATGGTTCATATACATGTTTCTAGTGGAAAACACATTGTCCCCTACGTGTCAACCAAAATGTACTTAAAGCCTGAGCCATGGAAAAAAAAAAAAAAAAAAAGGAAATACAAGCTTATCTACTGTACAAGAAACAATTACCTCTGCTAATAGGCAGCTTAGGATATACAACGATTGGCCCCAAAGATGAGGCAACTTTCCCACTGGGACACGATCCACTGTGTGGGGATTTTCATACTCCTCATCTACCTGAAAACAAATGCACAAGCAAGAAAAATTATCCTAAAGTTGTGAAAAACAATCAATAACATGGAAGCATTTGAAAAAATACGGTCTATCATCTACCCTTTCTAACCTACCATTATTATTAGAATCAAAACCTCTTGGTTTTACCTGAGAGGCTGCACTATTTCTGGGACAAGAACTATGCTTCCTTTTTGTACACTGCCCTACTCTTCAAAGCTGAAGATTGAATGGGGACTCTGTGTGCAATTAAAGCTTTGGCGTTAGCACTTCCCCTTTCTTCTCACCATGCCTTTGCTGTCTTCCCTCTGGGCAGCTTGTAGGTAATTGTGTGTCTGCTTTCTAACGCCTTGCAAGATGACACTTGTACTTCACTGATATCTACCTAGCTTCCTGGTGCTTTCCAAAACTGATGGCCATTCCACCTTTCCTGTGTTAGTAAGAATAGTCAATGGAAAAATCAAGAGTAGACTTTTACTAAATTAGAAAAAGAAAAACTGCCTTGGTTTCGCAATATACAGATCTATTGAGGGAGGGGGAAAAACACTCTTAGACAACTCCTTTACCGTAGTCATTTTAAAATTTATAAATGACAGGCAAAATCTACACTGTTCATTTGGCACATTCATCAGATCATGATCGTATCAAAATTCACAAGAAGGCTCTCAACTCTTACATGCTTGTTCCCACTAGGAAGGCAATTCAGAGTTTCCACCTCAGATCTGCGAGCAAGACATCAGCTGTCGACACTCCCTGCCCAAACTCAGACCAACCCAGGAGGCTCCACACCCTTAGTGAGTGAGGGCTGAGAAGTCTGGAGCGGGAGAAAAAGTTGTTGGGGAGGGACACAAAGGTAGATAGCATGGAAGAGCACATAAGCTCATTTGAATTTCTGTCACAATGGGACAATCAGGTAAACAGTAACAGCAAAGGGGGGAGAGAGGAAAAAAAAAACAAAACCACCAAACCAAACAAAAATCCCAGCCCAAACCCTAACCCATCTGAAACCTGTTTCTCTCTCACATACAAGCTCTGGAAAAGAAAGAGCACAATCAATCAATAGACTATACAGGCAGGACAGTCTATGTTTTATTTCTTCTTTGAGCTTCCATTCCTAAGTCAGCATCAGCACTTCTTAAATATATGTCTTGCTATGAGGATTTAAAACTTTAGACTTGCCCCAATATTTCCCTTGGCCCTCAGATTGCCAAATAAAAAACGTGACCATTTGGAAGCCTAAAGCTTACCATTTCTCAGCAGGACCTGTGAGAAGTCTCTTACTTTTGAAATAACATTCAGTAGTCATATTTTGCATACTGAAGCAGATGCTGCTTTTTCACAATACCTTTTCTGGAGGGACTGCGTACAGTTCAGGCATTAGCACTATTCCATTCTTCTCTCTAATAAGTATTCCTTCCAGAGCCTCTCTATACTCTTGTACCTGAAATATTTTTAAAAGTGAGAATTCACATTCCAGTCAGCAAAACTGAAAAGCTAAAGTTTTAGTACTTTCCAACAGTACTTTTTCTGCTGAAAGTTCATTTAAAAAGAAAAAAAGGGGGAGAGGGGAGGTGGGGGGGGGGGGGGGGGGGGAGGCGAAGGGGGCGGGGGGGGGGGGGTAGGGAATCATGACTTGCTGATGGAAGATCAGGGTTCAGATTCTCAGAGACTGTTCCAGCATCTCAATATTACCAGTCTCAGAACCAAAAACACACATCCTTAATCTATAACACACCTCTGCAGGACAAAACTTCTAACGCGTATCTACCAAGAAGTCACTGGAACAAATCCTACATGAATTTTCAACGGATGACAATGCAGTGAAATGGATGTTAGGACTGTGAATATCTATAGAAGTGCAAGATGCACATTTGCCTGTGATTTTATGAATTCTGCTTTGCAGGATTGGAAAATAAGTTTCTCTTAACTGATTTGCTTAAAATTGCTTAAAAAGGTACCCACAGGTTCGTATTATGGCACACTGATAATTTTCAGCATCCTGTCTTTCGCCACTCTTTTTGAGTCCTCGAGGCGTTTATTTTTTTAACAATTGCTGCCATTGCAACCACTTGTTTGCAGCAGTAATTGGTGAAGACTAGACACTGATCTGAGTGTCTCAGTGACTCATTCAGCTATGTTTAAACCGTGGAAACTGGGAGCAATTGCCCAGGCCAACCATGCCCTAGCATAGCCCGTCTGCACACAATAAAGGCCATCAGGTACATACTGTCCCAGATAATCCAACAAAATTCTAGAGACTGCTTTGTGAAGTGGTATTTTATTGACATGACTGAAGTTTACTGAAAACTTTCTGATTTTCCCCCTCATGAAATAATGCCATTTCTCTCTCCACCACACTATTTTTGCTGTGTTCAGGAAAGCAACTTACATTTCTAGCGCCAGGAAGTATTTCACTTGATTTACAACATCTGGTACAGAAAGAGGCCTTTTTGGCCCACAATTCTCTGTTTTGTTTCTGATGCCATTTTATTTTTATTTTTTAAGGGGTTATGTTTAGCAATCTCATGTCCCTCTGTATACTAGGCAATTTTAAATCACATGTATTTTTTACTTCCTTCAAGCCACCAATCTACAGAAGTCTTGGTATGAATACATTTAGTGCTGTCTACTTATTGCTTTTTAATTCATTAATACTCTGCAGGTGTGCCACTATAACCTTTGGAGGGCTACAATCAATTTAGCTCCCCTGACCACTGGATGCTTGACACAGTAAAGGCATGAAGTAACTTAGGGAATTAGTGAAAATGAAATGGCTTCTCATAATCCCAGCCAAAATCTCCCTGAATGTACGACAGAACTGAAAGTACTATGAATCTTGTTCTCAGCAGCCAAGACAGAGAAGTCGGGGGATAAAGAAGCTGGTCTCATCCTGAAGTAATTGGGAAAGGGGCATCAAGGTTGGTAATAAGACAGAACCAGGCAAATAAACCCTATTCAGCCTGGTTTGACCACACCGGCTAACAGAGCCACTCAACCTGCCAGAGAGAGGGCAACGAGGCCCCATTGTGCACAACACCACAGCCTCTACCACTTCATGAACTCCCCAGGAAGGTTAGATTGGCTGGAGACTGTTCCCATCCTGCTGATGGGGTATCCAACTGATAACCAAAATAAGATGGAGTAAAGCTATAAAATACTGTGGGTAAGTGGCTGTGCATTTCCATTGAAAGTAATTTCTTCTTTCCTCACCTGAATTTTGTCCTCATTAAATACTCCATCAATTAGGAAGTATGTCCAGAATACAGGCCACTCACATTCAATATTCTCAAAGAGCTTGAGCTCAGCAGGATCATAGTGCAGCCTGCTTGGATCCTAGAAATTCAATCGTACTTGTTTAGTCACAGTGCTAAATTAGTCACTTATATTACAATCATAATGGCAGCCTATTAAATAATTAAATAATTAAAACTAAGAAACCAGTAGAACCACTAGAAATAGTTTCCATGCAGTCTCTTGACTTCTTTTTCACATTCAGTCTCAAACTCATTTAATTGTTCCCTAGACAAATCAACCATTCCCAGTGTCAGAATCTAGGTGTCACCCAAATAATCTTGGCTCTGCCTCAGTTCAAAGATATTTTCGGATGCCTCAGAGACGCCACTTCCACTTAGGCACCATAAGCATATCTAAGCGTTCATTTCTTACAGAACTATGAATTAATTTCTGTCCTTAATAATTGGTTTTCAACCCTTAGCCTCCTTCAGATGTTTGTCATTTCTAGGGTGGATACCTGGATGACCTCCAAATCCACCAAGACGTCTTAACAGCGATACAGAGCTTCACCCCTTCATGTAAATGAGACAAAAAGCATCTATAAACAAGAGATAAAATTCTTCCTAATGTCTACTGAAAACACATATCAGAAGTACCTCTCTGGGTGTCTTGTAACCATCTCGGAGAAAGCGACAGCAGCCATAGCGTCCCTGTAAAAACAGACAAAATTATAGAGAACTTCACATACTGTTCTTCCTCACAGACTAACAGCAGCAGAAAAGTATGTGCCAAGTTTTAGGGATTTTCCTCCCTCTCTTCCATGCACAGATGCATCAAGTCTGGCAACCCCTGTTTAATTAGGATTTTTGATTAAGAAAGGGAGGTTCTGCTTCTTTTTCCCTCTGTAAAATAAAAATAAAGGAAATCCTTACCTGCAATTTGGATATGATTTCACTCTTGGTCACATTAACAAGGTTTAGATCCTCTACTGCAAAAGCTGGGTAAGAAATAACAGAGAGAAGGCCAGCATCTATCTCCTTTGACGTGGATGCCCGTGGCAACATAGAGTATAGAATTGACTGCGCAAAACAGGAACAGAAGAGAGAGATGTAAACAATTTTCCTACTTCAAAAGACTGTCAAGTGCAAATGGGATAGACTATACTACTAGCAAACTGACAAGAGAACTCACTGCATAATTATTTTTAACTGAGTTAGTACGAGACTGCTTCACACCACTCGCTTTCACATGATCCACTAGAAATAGGGTGAACAGCATAGTCTGAAGCCATAGTTATTATGTTAATTTCCTGGTTCAGTTAATTAACATTTCACTTAAAAACAAAAGGGGGAGGGTTTGGTGTTTTACCCTAGCAAAGGAAAAAGAAAACTAAGTTTTACCTGACAATGTTCTACTTCATCAGGAAGAACGTGGATCACCGATTTGTGTCCTCCATGAGCTCCAAAGAGATCTAGTTCATCAATTGCTTCCAAAGCAGCCTTCAAAAAAACCCAAACAATCCCAAACCATTAAATAGCTTTTAAACCAAGTACACACACTAGCACCTGTGCTTAACCTTAGAAGGAAATTACATAAAACAGAAGTTTGCTTCACAGACATTTTTCATCTTTAAAGGAAAGCTTAGCAATATTTTAGAAAAAGGAAGTATTTCTGTCTTTCCGCTAGTAGGATACAGGACTGATGTGCTGGCGATTCTTCCTACAATTTAAAGGCAATGCAAAGCAATGGGGAGCGGGGCTTCCACAGAGAAAATACGTGAAGTACTTAGTAATAAATGCCTCTCCTGTACTATATTCCAAAATAACCCTCACATTCAGTGGCTTTTCACTGCTCCTGCCTGAAGCGCTGTTCAAAGAGGAAGGCTTGTTCAAGGCGACACACAATCAGTAGAGGCCAGTGCCCAGAGAAGAGAGCATCGCCATCTCTCTGATACTGTCACTTCCCGAGGGAAAGAGAAATGAGACGTTTGCTCTCTCTCCACAGCCAACCGAGGCACCGCATGCTCCAGGTCAACTGGTGAATCGCCACATCTCATACCTCTTGGCCATAACCCATTTGCCTGGTAAAGACATTAGCAGCCCAACCACCGACTCCATTTGGGCACTCCTACTTCAATGTAGCAGGCTACAAAACCTGCCTTTGAAGAAGCAGGGTGTGCAGCACCGCGCAGGGAACGTGGCAGGAAGAGAGCAAAGACCATATAGCCAGAGCCAGACTAGCAGAGCCTTCCTCTGAAATGCACATCTACAGGGTTGCGGTAGCACTGAATGTTGCTCCATGACCGCTTTTGTCCTGCAGCTTCACAGTAATGTCAATCTCTGACAAAGGAAGGATTGCACAGTGCAGCTCGCCTTATCGCTCTGCAGGAGCGGAAGGGTATTTTTCTTGTTCCAGTGCAAACAGGGTTTTACTGGCTCTGCAGAGCCCTCCCTCTCTAGCCCAGCGCTAGAGCAGCAGATGTTCCTGATAGCAGCAGAAATCCCCATTGAAGGATTGATAGCCAGAACTGTGGGCAGTCTTAATGGTGCAGAAAAGGCACTGAGATCCACTCAAAGGCATATGCTCTGTGCTGTACTGCTGCCACGGGTAGCCACACAGAGCAGATACAGGAAAGAAATGTTAAGAGGGAGAATTCCTGAGGCAGATTAAAAAAAAAAAAAAAAAAGCATTTACCTCACCCTGTGCAGCAGGGCCTCCAGTGTGCTTCCCCCAGTCCCCATCCCAAAAAGCACTTTTATTGAACTCAGAGCCATAGAGAAGCAAAGCTGTGCAGCAAGTCCCGCACATTGTCCTTATATCAATGTACCCAGAAGTCGTGCAGAGACCAGAGAAATCCACACCAGACTGCTCAGCGCAAAAAAAAAAAAAAAAAACAAACCTCCCCCATAGATGTGGCCCCATAACTATTTGACTGAACTGTGGCCAAGACCAGCAGTTTCTCCCTCTTGCAGCCACACAAGATCTTGGTAACTAATAAATCCTGCTGAAATGCAACTACACCTTTGACCTTAATAATATTTGGCTTCTGTCAGTTCCTCAGACACCATGTAAAAAGGTCAATTACACATTTACACTTATGGCCTTCTGACCTTCATTTAGTATCTCCGTGACCTTCTGCTATGGGGGAACCAGAAATATCTACTTTAAGTATACCTTTACTCATTTTTCTCTCTAAATTAGCTGTGAATAATTTCTGAGACTGATATTCTGCTGTTTTCCAGAATTTGCATCTATCTTAGTCTTACTATGAAAACATCACATACAATACTGGGGCTGGGGAACTAAGAAAGAGGAAGAGAAAACCGGAGGCCGTGTTATGAGACTGCACCTCACTGAATCTGTCAGATTCATGCCTCAGTGGGTCTGGTACCCTTCTTGCAATCCCTGGAACAACTGTGCTGAGGTCCTTCAATGAAAGCCATTATCACAAGGATTTTACACTGAAAAATACTCACTCACACCCAAACAAAAATTCTTATACAAACAGTTAACTATTGCAGTGGCCAAGAAGACTATGCAAAGGAAGCCATCAGGTTTGTCAGAGCCCTTCAGCATGACAGAACAGCCATGAAGGAGGTGTCAGGAAGACATTCTCACTTTGGCCATCCCTACGGAGCTTGCGTTCAGTTCAGGGATACCCTGGTTTGTCTTATCACCACGTTCCCAAATTCCATAATCCTGCAACAACAACATCAAGAAAAAATTGGCAAGATTATATGCAAAAACAGCGTTTTCCCCCATCGCCCCAAAACAAAACCAGACCACTGCACGAAATTAGTTTATTTGCCTGGAAGGAGAAAAAAAAAAAAAAAAGAAAAAAAAAAGGCTCCAAGTCTCCAAAGAGCCCTCCTCATGTTTAAAGAGCAGCACATAAAAATATACCCCAGTAGGATCAGGTCTACAGTCACGAATCACTGTCTTCACAGAACACACAAAGCCCTTTATCCTTCCCCCTGTGCGTGCTTTTCCCTTTGCCAACTTCTCCCTGTGACTCTTCAAGTCATCACTTTCCAAAAAGCTTGTTAACGTTTTTTAGAAAGGCTCGTAAGATTTTAATGAGACATCAGGAAATATTATTAATTATCAATAAAGAAAAACTATTATTATGATAGAATAAGTATACCTCACCCAGGCAGCAATAAATCCTCCACAGCCCTCCCACCATCTCCAAAGATGCTGCTTACAGGGTAAAGTACTGACAGGTTCCGATATCTTCTTATGGAAAAAGAAGTCTGTATTTTCCTTCTCCATCAATAACTAATTTTCCACCCACATCTGAGAAGTGTTCAGGTGATTTACATATAAATAACTACTTACAGCAACTTTGTAGGCAGCTTCTATATAAAAAACAAGATTCTGAATAAAGGTAACTTCATCGAGGGTGAAGATAATACGTAACCCTGATTAAAAGAAGGGAAGAGAGTAATTATGCTGTGTCAGAACTGAAATATTTACTCTTCAGTGAGTTTCGTGCTTTTGTTTATTTGCTACCAACTACTGCCCACTGAAATCAATGGAAAAATTCTTGCTAATTTCAAAAGAATACCTGCTGCTGATAAAATACTTCAAATGCTACCAATACGTACTGTTTCAAAGACCAACCAAAAACCATCCCTGGGAAAATGGCATTCAGACAAGGTGGGTACAAAGCAGAGACACCTGAGCCAGTTCCGGCTCTCGAGAGCAGTGCATCCCGATTCCTAGAGCTCCTCACCCCTCTGCCTGCTTAGTGCTCTATCAAGGGACCACCAGAACGACCAGGCACCCACTCTGCAAGGGCCAACTGCAAGGGTCTCCGAGGACAGAAAAACACATAAGGAAACAAATCCTTATCCTCACAGGTGGAGTACAGTTGAGAAGAGCACAAGATAAAACAGCACCGACAAGAAGAGGAACACAGATGGCACTAGTGGCACCTGATGCCATGTCGCCACTCTCTGAAGAAACCTGGTTGTCCATTAGGATGCCCTACATAGTCTTCAAACACGAAACCCTTCTCTGACATGACTGAATATCTGATTGCCATGGTTTTGGCTGGGATAGGGTTGACTTTCTCGCTGGCAGCTGGTATAGTGCTATGTTTTGGATTTGGGATGAGAATAGTGTTGGTAGCACACTAATGATTTTAGCTGTTGCTAAGCAGTCAAAGCCTTTTCTGCTCCTCACATCATCCCGCCAGCGAGCAGGCTGGGGGTGCACAAGAAGCTGGGAGGGGACACAGCTGGGACACTGACCCCAACTGACCAAAGGGATATTCCACGCCACATGACGTCATGTTCAGCATATAAAGCTGGGGGAAGGAGGAGGAAGGGGGAAGACGTTCAGAGTTATGGCTTCCCAAGTAACCATTACGTGTGATGGAGCCCAGCTTTCCTGCAGATGGCTGAACACCTGCCTGCCCATGGGAAGCAGTGAATGAATTTCTTGTTTTGCTTTGCTTGCATGTGTGGCTTTTGCTTTACCTATTAAACTGTCTTTATCTAAACCCACAAGTTTTTTCTCACTTTTCCTCTTCTGATTCTCTCCCCCATACCGACTGGGGGGAGTGAGCAAGCAGCTGTGCAGTCCTAGTTGCCAGCTGGGGTTAAACCAGGACACTCATGTATTTGTATGCCAACAAACATAATGGGAATGGACACAACCAGTTACTATAAACATGAAATCCTAAGTCATATCTCTTTTCCAGAGAAATATTATTTTCTTCTGAGTAATAATTATGTAAAGATCTTTGAAGCTAGTTACAACTTTTTTTCCTTCTTAAATGAAAGCTAGAATAGAAAAAGACCGCAACAACAGTCAAGACTAAAATATCTTCTGCTTACCTGATGCAGTCATCTGTGCCAAGAAGAGTAGGTAAAGGGAAGTTGCATCCACTTGTAGATGCCCCCACTGGTCATCCCCAACCACCGTGGCACAAGTTGCAGAGTTATACTTGGCATGTAGGCAGTCCTTGGTACTCTGTGTGCGTTTGAACTTCTCTACCTTATCTACCTAAAAAAACATCACAAATCTCAAATTTGAAACATTTCAGAAGAAATTTTCCAAACTATTTCAAAATGAACAGCTTTTCTTAGGTTGAGGAGAAACTTGAGGTTCTAATTCTTGCTAACTCACTTCAGTGATGTTTTGATTGTTCAGAGTGCTTAAACACAACTCTAACTTTAGGCTCCAGCTAAATCCACATCTCTTTGGGAAAGAATAAGATAAAAGATAAGATAAAATCTGACTTCAGATCTCAGTTACAGGTACACGAAGAGAGTTACAATCTTGGTGAAAATCGGTTTGCAAAGGCAAAATTGTGATTTGCTACAAGCACAATCTCAAAAAGGTGCAAGTAAGATCAGAGTTTTGCTCAAGAGATTTTAAAAAGACTCCACACACCACCATCTACACACAGGCAGAAAAAAAAAAAAAATCAGTCTACAGAAAAGACACAAGAAACACATGCTTTGGATGAAATGCTTTGTAAATACAACATGTACTAATTCAACTCATACCTACGACATTACCTGTCTCATCATGCACTGTAAGAGTCCCCGCATCAACTTCACAACGTTCTGCAGGAACAAAACAGACCAGTGACACCCTCACAGGGCCAGCCTCATCAGCTGTTACAAACAACATTCAAAAGTGACAAAGTTCACAACCCCTACTAATCCTGCCAAAAGTAAAAAAATGCATATTTGTCTGAAATGCTTTACATGCCTTTTTTTTTTAAAAAAAAACATACATATTCCCACATTCCTATCTAAGAGAATAAATCTTTTCCCAAAGACCCTCTCTAAACAGCAGAGCAATTCTCCATGATCCTTCTATCCAGCTAAGGAAGTAAGAGGAACGCTATGTCCTGTAAGAATAATAATAATGATGATGATGATGATTTTTAGAGTGACAGATGTGGGGAACACTGGTAGGTGACTGCAAGACACTGACATGACTGGAAAACCTGTGGAGCTTCTTCCCCTCTTTATACAGTACAACAGAAAGCAGATGACTAATGTAAAGAAAGGGCCTTTAGTGCAAACACAGAAAAGTGCAGGATTTTGCCTTATATGAAGAAATCAACCCCATCTTTTTACCCAAACATTACTATAGCCTCAAAATATGATCATGCAAACTGAGTCAAGTTTATTCTGTCACTACAGATCTCTCTGGTTTGAGCAGTACATCCCAGCATAAAATTTATCCAGTGCCTTCAAAACAACAGGAAGACACTGGCACTAACACTCCCTCACTTCTCATTTAACCCACCTCTACACTCTCACTTCCGATACCCACTTTCCCAGCTGCAGATTACAGAAATTAACTGTGTGACTGACCTCCCCTTCCAAATCTAACTTCTGCACATGAGTCTTACCAGTTTGGAGATCACTACGTTGTCAGGTTTGATCGAACACTTCTATACACCATGTATGACTTCCATGAGATGACACAAGTGCACATTTAAAAGATTGCTACTTTAAATAGCAATCTTCTTACAGGGAAGAATGGTCTAGCAGGTAAATTGCTGCCCTAGGATTCAGGCAACCACGGCTTGGTTTTTCTGCTCCATAATACACCTCATGAGGGATCTCAAGGTTAAATCAGAAGCTTGTAAATCTGTGTGTAAAATCTCTCAGGAGCCTAATTTTCAAGAATTGGCCAACCAATGGAAGTTTAACTCCTATATGTTTTTGTTTTGTTTATATTTTAATTCAGATGTTAGCCTCTCTGCCAGCCAGTTCTCCAAATCCTACTTGCCAGAATGCTGCCAGGAACACTGCACACCACATGCTGCATCGATGCTGCTGCCATAGGAACAAGCCACATACTCCAAGCAGGGAAAACCCTGCCAGATCCTAGACACAGCAGCAATGCGAATGCACCGTTCAAAACCACTACCTTATGAAAAAAACCAAACAGCATAAGTGGTTTATGCCAAACTTTAACATACCTGCTCAAGCTCGTAGGCTTTGGCCTTATCCTCATCCCGGTCCGCATTCTTCCGATAAGCCATCCCCAGCCCCCACACAGCCAGGATGCTGTAGATGTTGTCCCGTACCCAGGCATCTTTATGGTCCGTACCAGCTGAAAGCAGACCCGTAACTGGATTCTAACCACAGCAGAAGGAATAAAGAACAAACATTACTACCTGAAATCCCATCTATTAAGAAGCACCAGTTCTTTCTGTATCAAAGGGTAACACAACAAAAGAGAGCCAAAGACGATTTCACACTGTGGCTGCTCACAATTTCCCAACAGAAGTGAGGTCCCATATTTCTTTCCCAAACTTACACAAGTGAAATGCGAAACTTATTTGAAGACTTCAGGATGTAAAGCTTACAGCATCCAGCTGGGCATCCTCATCCACACAGGATTATTAGCTAAGTCACTGAGTGAAATTCAAAATACACTGAGGAAATAGGAATTTAAATTTTACATATTTGTAAGGAAAAGAGGTTACTGAGTTAACATTAGAAATTGAGTCCAGGATTTATTCTTCTTTATGCAATTGGTCTGTGGCACAATCTTGAGGAAGTAAAAAAACACTAATTCCCTGGAAATTAATGAAGTATTTCTATTTATTTATTTGCTTTGTTTATGACAGCTAAAGCATGAATGCACGCAAAGCCTTTTTACATCCTCCTTTGGAAAACATACAGAAAGACAAATTCTGGTGGTTTTGAAAAGCAGCACTGTCTGTAAACCAGCACACTGAGTAGTCTCCTGCGTCCCAAATACTCCATTAAATTTTTCATTGCCTCATTTATTCCCATCACTTCATTATCATTAAATTTTTAAGACCATCTTTCTCAGCTGTATGTTCTTCAGTAACAAAAAAATGAGGTAGAGAGATAAAGGTCGACAGAGCATTCAATCAAAATCAAGCGTTTACAGCAAATTTCAGTGAACAAAGAGCAGTTGCCAGGGCTGGTGTGACAAGGGGAAAAGATTACAATAATAAAGATAAGTAAAATTAAAAAGAATACATACACCAATTTTTCCATTTCTGCCACACACCGGTTCACTCAGCTCCTTCCATAGTTATTTTTAAGAAAGAAGTTTTGAGGGGGAGGAGCTTCAATTACAATTTCCTGGGCTTTGCATGTGACAACTGAATACAGCAGGGGTGACAGCCTGTGCCCACATGACTGGGCACAGTCAGAGCTATTGTTATGGTTTAAATACAGCAATGTCTACTGGCTCGCTGAGAGCAGAAACCTGTAGTTCTGCTGAAACAGTCCCTCAGCACGGTCTTCACAAAACAAGTAACAACCAAAGGCCCACCTACTCATCTATTCGATGGGGAAAGTAGCACATATGAACCCAAAGAGCTTAAAAAACTTCAAAAGTCAGACCGAGGAGTAACCGATGAACAAGTGAGCCATTAGAAGACCATTCAGTCCCCAGGGAGGGACCTGCCCGCCCTCAAGAGGCCACACTAAACACATCCAAGGGCAGCTATCACCATTTCAGTGCCTTTGGCTCCTCTACTAGAAGGTCCCAGCTCTTGGGGCGTGCTGGGGCTGGCTCTCACAGACTGACAATACATCAGTGTCTTTTCTCATGCACATTCAGAAAGTTAGCAGAACACCACAACACATTAATTAATGTTTTGAGTGGGTTTGGTCTGTTTGTGGTTTTTTTTTTAGAAAGTGCTTACTCTTAAAAACTACAATTATTTTCTCCTGTTACCTGCTGATACCACATGAGAAGTACAACCCTTGCAAGGTGCTAAAGAGCCCAAATAAACACTGCTTAGCCCCAAAGATGTCAAAGGGATTTTAGCTTAGCTAGTACTTCAAAGCATTACGTCTAGGCAGTGATCGCTAATTGGACTAGCAGTTCTCATCCCGCAAATCACTGCACACAGATCCACAGAGCAACGAATTCTCCCAGCACCCATGGGCTCTGTGAGCTGAGAGCACAACAGAAAGCTGATTGCTGGACTAAGACTTTAAACTGTTGTATCATGCTCAATCCTATTTTTAAGGCTACCTGTTAGTCTGGAGAAAAAAAAAAAAAAACCAAAAAAAACCAAAACACAACACCAGTTCCTACAGGGGACCAGATGCTAATAAGAACTTCAGCAACACAGGCACAAAAATAGCGGGGTTCTAACCAGAGCAGCAATACAAGTAAGCCCACATTTAGCATCTTGCTGAACATCTATTTAATTTGCATCTGTCTCATTGATCCATCAGATGAAAACTGATGTAAGCTCTAGCAAAGTCTGCAGATAGATTGTTTGCATGAAACTAAACGTAACACAACTGGAGTTACCCATAAATGTATGCCAGACGTGCTTTCCTTATCAGCTCCATATGCTTTTCTCTTATAGTACCCTAGCAATACTTAAAATGTATACAGACATTAAGTTTTGCTATTTTATGGACATATCTTAAGACTCTAATTTTTTCTTATCTCATTCAAATTACAAGTGTAATAAGCAGCTGAGAACAGCCTCCTGGTGATGCTCTTCAGTGCTTGCTCAGCTATAGTATCAAAGCATCCCTCTGGTCTCTGTCCCCAGGGCCACATGCAATCACTGGCAGACCCCACACCACAGCAGGCCAGTACAACCGATGCCAGGGCACGAGACAGGAGCCAGTAGTTTGGTCTTAGCCTCCTTGTACAACCTTTAACAGGACCGTACCTATCACCGTCATGCTGCAGAACACGCTTGCAGAACAAGAAAAAGTTTGCTACGGATGCAATACTGCAAGGTGCTGCATACCAAAACTGTCAGCCCTGGTGAGGGGTCCAGGCCTGTGCTCTGAATGCATGTCTGCCTGGTAGCATATATATTCCGAACTAAAATATGCCTCTAAAACGACATTGATTTAGAGTGACTGGAACGAATGCAAGATCAACTGCTACTACTGAGAAACCTGACCCCTGGTGTATTAAACACCTTCTTAACAAAGCATAATGTTCCTGAGCATGCTACGTGTTCTCCTTGCTGCATGCTTATGAGAACAAGCTCATTATTGCCCTCCATCACAGCACGCTAGCTGATGTGCCCACTCTGCACATCCGGCACACCTGTGGATGCGAGGGACAAGGTCACTGTCACACATCACCCCTGTGCTGAGCAGCAGCACCTCAGCAGCATCTTAAATGCCAGGCTGCTCCTGGCCAAACTAATGGCTTAAATTCCCCTCCCTGGCTCCGTCCTGAAAGGCAGCAGGAAGGTACCAGCAGCAGTTAAGCAGCAGCCCAGTCCATCCTGCCATGGGCTTTTCTGCTCCCAAGCAAGGCAGGGCTGCACGTGGCCCAAAGACAACCATCCTAACCTGCCCAAGTAAGCATTGAATCTCTTCAACCAGCTAAGCTGGACATTTTCAATCCATTGCAGTGGAAAACTATGAAGAATATAGATATAGAAAACAAATCTAGAAATCTGCCTTGCAGCATCTCTCTGGGTCCTCTTGTGATATTGTTGTCCCTCTGCCTTGCTGCTAGCCTGCAACTTGCTTTCCACATACAGAAGAAAACTTACTTATCTTCTTCCCCCACCTCCCAATTCTCTGCAGCATTGAACACTTAATGGAAAATGTAGCACTGAGTCATGAACATGCACCCAAGCACTGTAAATACCAATTACAAAATTCTGGGTCACTGGTATAAACTCCCATATTACCATTAAGTTACCCTTTTTGTTATTGTTAAATATTAATATCATTAAGGCATGGCTTTCACGGGGCATGTTTGATCTTTGTATCTCAGAGGCTCCATCTCTCCTCTAATGGAGGCTGTTATTGGCATCCCCGTCCTATAAATGCGGAAATCAAGGCAGGCGCTGGAAGCCAAAGTGACTTGTCCAAGGTCATCCCGCAGACGAAAGGCAGTGACCAGCGCACAACTCAAAGCATCTCCTGCACCCCAGCACAGTGAGAGAACAAAATTATGTTTTCGCACCATTTATACTATGTTCTTGCATTTGTTTCTAATGAGTTTACAATAATTAGTACACAAACATTAATTCGAAGGCATCTACACCTTCTGCCTACAACAACAGTCCGTGACAAAAATCTTGCCAACCTAAGCGGATTTGGGTCCTAACCTGTTCTTTCACTGCTTTGCAGCTTATTGTAACTTGCAGCAACTAAGCATATTTGGGAACCGATCTGTGCAAAAAAAAACCCTGCTGCTCTCACCTTTATGTAGTGGACTGTTTTAACCCAAGCATGACACTGCGGAGTCCTCAGAGCCCACCGGGGCCAAGCGAGCACATGAAGCAGAGAGCACTATGCATACGCGCTGGCCAAAAACCAGATAGCGGGTCACAGTTTCTCCCCGCCAGCCCTGACACCTTCGCCCTTTCATTGCTCGCGTACGCGGGCAGCCCTGCCCGACGAGCAGCGCAGCACGGGGAGAAGTCGCCCCACCAAAGCGAAGGCCGGAGAAGCCGGACAAGTGTCATGCCGGGGACGGGACGTTTGGGGGTGGGACGTGCACCGCTGCACACGGGCCCCGCACGGAGCCCGCACGCCGGCCGCTGCCAGCCCAGCCCAGCCCAGCCCTGCCCCGGCTTCACACCCGGCCGACGCCGACAGACATATTTCAGAGGCCCTGCCAGGGACCTCTCTGTTACCGGGACTTATTTGCGTTACAGACACACAGTGTTACAACGGGTGAGCGTGTACAACAGGACCGCGAACACATTCTATACACGGCATTACTCAGATTTGCTGTATTTCCCACATATTTTCCTGCGCGCATTTATATAAGCGGCTAACGCGCACCCCATAGGATCCGCACCGCCTCAGCTTTCCCCGCGCTCCCCCTCAGGCGATGAGGGGGGGGCGAAGGGGGCGATGGGGAATGGAGGCCCCGCGCGGGGGAGCGGAGAGATTTTCTTCCACCAGCCCCGTCGCCCTCCAGCCAGGCTGCGGTCACCGGCCCCGGCCGCTCCGCCGCAGCCCCCTCCCCGGCTCCCCGGCCGGCCCCACGGCGCCGGGCGCCCCCAGCCCCGGACAGGCGTCCCGTGGCGGCGGCTGCCCTCACCTGGTAGCAGAGGATGGTCCGCTGGACCAGGCGGGCGTAGCCATCCAGGCGCACCCCCGAGTTGCTGCGGCTCCTCATCGCCTCACGGCCGGCCGGCCGGCCCGCGCCTCCCGCCTCAGCCGGTCCGCCTGCCGGGCCCGCCCCCTTCCACCGGTCGCGATCGGCGCAGCGGCAGACGGCGATGGCGGCAGCAGCTTCCTCCCGCCCCCCCTGCCGGCGGCAGGGCGGGGAGGGGCGGAGCGGGTCGGGACGCCCGGCCTCCTCCCTCCGGCAGGGGTGGGCGACGGCGGGGCGGTCTCGGGGGCGAAATGAGGTGGGGCAGGGGCGCTTCTGTGCGGGTTAGGGTGCGTGAAATCCCAAATCCGGCTTCTGTGAAGAAGCAGCAGGAAGCTTGACGAAGACTTAAAAGAAGACGACGTGTGTGTTACATAACAGGTGCAAAATCTTCGGTGCTTTCCCTCTGCGCTCCTGGCTATAGGAAGAAGAAGAGCGGTAAGCGTGTATGGGCGCTGAAGGAGACACCATACTTGCCCTTAGGGAACGGGTTTGCTGAGCGAGGTGGTGACAGCTATGCACAGCATGTTGCGGTTTATCTATGACTAAGCTTAAAACCTCCTGACAGGTGTCCCCAAGTTGACTTTGCGGCCACAAGTTGATGTACAGAATTTTACTTTGCACTCTGGGAAGGGCCTGCAGCTTTCATTGAGCTCTGGGCCGCCGTGGCTAAACCACGAGCAGTGCACGAGACTAAGTACCAAAAGGTTACTGCGGCATCCAACATACAAAGGCTTTTTCAGCAAGTTTAATGATGATAATTATTCACTGAGCTAAAATAGTATGCTGGTGTGGGTGCAAGCAAAATTTTGCTACAGTATGTGTGTGCTTTTAAGCGGCCAAGTCAGAAAAGACTCCCCCATCCCCAGGAATAAATCAAATAAAAATGATAAGAAGAATCCTAACATATGCTAGTGAGCAAAAATAAAAACAAAGGAAGACTCCAAGCAGGTCAGTGAGTGTGGAACATGCATTTCCATAGGGAATTTAATTACTGAAGCCAAACTACGTGCTTTTGCTCATAGCATTCTTGTGGGAGAGCTTCAGCAGGCTGGAGGGCAAGCATTGCCTGGACAGACTCATGTCAGGGTTTTCTTTGCTAAAAACAGATCTGCTAGAACCATGAACGGTAAAATATGTGGAAGACAACAAATGTAAGGGCTAGGTCAGCATCTCCCCCAAGAGGTTACATAGTGCAGCTCTTGCAATCTGAAGAATTGTAACACAGCCCAGTATAATGACACATTTTCTAACAGACAAAATTTATATATTTTATGTGTTGTACTTGTTGTAAATTTATTATTTTTTTTAACAGTTGAAAATATAAATACAAGAACATTAAATAAATTTACAAGAAACAGTGCAAAGACAATTAGCCAAATAGTTAAAGCATTCACAGAAATGCATTCCAGCTACTAGCATTCCAGTACCGTCTTTTATTAACATGCAGTTAAAACCTTGTGGATGAACACAACAAATACTTTTAAGTTCTTTAAGTTCTCACTTCAAAAGCATATTCAAAGTTGTTGTGGACATAGGTGACCAAAAGAACCCATGTGTTGCATATAGAACCACAAGAGGGTTTGAGTACCGAAGAGGTTCAGTTGCTGAACTACAAGAGAGCCCCAGACGGGAGGCATTTAACGGATGCTTGTCATTGAGAAGAGTGTTTCCAGGGCTCCCTACTCAGTGCTCTGGGAAAGCGAAAGCAAAACGCTTGCTTCCCTCCAGCGAGCATCTGCCTCAAAAAAATCCCCTTTACAGGGTCTGGCATGCTGCAGTGTGGCGCCAGTTTGTTCTAGCTCTTGCGCCAGAAGCATCCAACCTTTGCCCAAGAACAAAAGGAAACAAAGGCAATGGCCACAGCTGCACACCTCTGTGAGGAGGAAAAGGCACAAGCAGGGCTAATTTCTGTTCATGAAGAATCTTCACAATGTTGTTTGGGTGCTATTTTCTTTCAGCTGTTGCGCAGGAAGAGCCAAAATCCAGCTTTTTCAGACAAATATCACAAAGTGAATTAAATTGTGCTTCAGAAATTACTGAGCTACGGCCTCAGGATTTGGCTTGCCAACTAAGGGCCAAAGTACAAGCAGAAAAACTCATTAGAATAGCTCAAGAGCTGCCCCTTAAAAAACAGCCACACAATGAAACAGACATTTCTCAGCTACTAAACACAGCACCTAGCATTTATTCTCTGTGTTTTTTTCTTTAAAAAAATAACACTTCTCTACTTTTCTTTATCACTGCAAATGAGAAATGGCAGTGTGTTTAATCTCCGGAAACACCACGCAAGATAAAATATTGACCCTGCTGAAATCAATGCCAAAAGCTCCCATTGACTTACTCAAGCCACTAACATAACTTAGTTATATTTAATAACCTACTGACTGCATTATTTATCAGTCCCTCATTCATGGCACTCTACTTTGATGATACCCAGTTTCTATCCTTCTGTGGTGTACTAAGAGCTCTGTCACTAAAGGTTCAAGATGGATAATGTTTCTATTTACAGTTCTGTATGTGGTGAATATATATAAACCACCATAAGTGATTTCACTTAGTGAACAAATTAACTCCTGTATCATTCTATGTTGAAGTTAATTATTTCAATTAAAGACAAATGCAAGCTTACAATAAAAGTTAAAGCAAAATAACAATTATTTTTCTATACATAGGAATATTTAAATTTATATTACAAGAAATAAATATAAAAGTATCATTAAGATGCTTAAAAGTTGATATTTTTATGCCTATTTACATCACTATAGTTTGCTACTACAATGTACAAAAAGTTGAAGACAGCGTAGTTAACATTTTTAAAGATAACAGTTTGTACTCACAAGTTGTAACTTCCTACGTTAATACAATACTACTATGCGTTACATCCCGATAAACTTAGTTGTAATGAAAAAAAAACTAAACAAAACTTTCCTTTAAATGTAAAAAAACTCAAAGAACTTCTAATGAAGAATCAAAATGGAAATGTGCCAGCTGTAATTTGACATTCAAGATACCTTGTCAAAATAGTAGCTTCCCTTTGGTTGGTTTTTTGGGTTTTTTTTGTTTTGTTTTTTTTTTTTGATTAATAATTGTCCTTGTCAATCCATTGCATGGCTGCCTTGAAGTCCCAGTACCATATATTAAATAAAATCAGTTCTTGGTCTGCTCACATTATGTAAAACTGTTAAAGTAAATCTCTACTTCACACTGTAAAACAATGTGCTGTTTAAAAGGAAATCACATTTTCTCAATAAAAGTTAGGCTTCCCCTCTTTGAAGTCCTTCTGAGCAAGATACGGCTTTTTTGGCTGCCTGTATCATCCTTTTCTTGAAATACAAGTTGTTTGCCTGAAAAGTCATGGAGACACACATCACCATTCTGTACACTGAAAGAAACCCCATTCTTCTCACTGGAAAGATGGCCTGTTGAAACAAAAAAAGTGCATCCCCTATCAGAAAGGTTCAGAATCAAGTCTCTCATGCTTTTTCAGTCACTGTAGGGAGTTCATGCACTCTGTGTTTATCCCTGCAAAAATTTCAATATGCGTATTTTTCTGTACATACTCTGTATACATGTCTTCTCCTGCGTGAAATCAGTAAGAGATTTGAGAGATGTTAATATATTTACGCACGATAGGATTCCATACTTCAAGCAGATAAGGTCACAATTCTCAGAATGTAGACTTTGACATGGAATAAATATCACTAGATAAGACACAAAATACTTCTCATTCTAGTTTTGCTTTAACCAGTTAAGTTTAAAAGGTTTCTCAGGTTTGCCATACATCTGAAACAAAGTGTTTGAGAAAACAAGGGTATTTTTTTCCTTTGAAAGGCACTCAACTTGCAGCATTTATTTCTGGAGGACAATCAGAATATGACCTAGGTCCAGTCATAGGTCTAAGCCATATTTAGACTGAGAATCTTACGCATTGAGGTGAATCTGCAATGAACATGTGTAATTCCACTGCTGATTGAAGCCTATTAATTAAATGCTCCACAAATGCTCAATTCACTGGATAGAATCTCCTACCTCTAGGCACCCCATTCTAGATAATTTTTATGAGAATTAGGATTTTTTTTTATTGTAAGTATTTATGCAAATGCTTCTGGTTGGAAATGTAATTTTTTTTTCCCCCAAAGCAGTCAAGTTTAAAACATCTGCCAGGATCCTGATATCATATGTATCGTATCAGTAGAAGTAAATTATAAGAAATACCCCAATGGGGAAACCAAAACCAGAACTAGTACTTCTTTTGGGAGGGGACCATTTTGTTAAACACTGAGAAATGAGTTCACAAACACAGATGCAGAGCTGTCATTTATCGTTTATACCAGAAACAGCATTAATAAAAAACATAAAACATCCAAGTTTGCTATTTGTGTTAATATTTACAACACTTCATATACAAACATCATGATTTCAGTAGATTTCATCAAATCTACTGAAAAGACACAACAGTGAATACAGAAACTGCTTGCGGTTTATGCTTTTGGGAGGAGGAAACACACTGGTAAGAAACCTCTAGGCAGTGAAAGATGACTCTCTTATAGGGATCAAAATCTGATCCTCTGTAGTATGCCTGGATTCAGTCCACCAAATACCTCACCTATCCTGGAGCAGAATCCTGCTTTGGCTCTGTCATCCCCTTTCATGCTCTCACTACCTCAAGCTTCTGAACCCTTCCAGAAGGGGAAAGGCCACATTACAGGATGCTCTTCAACTATTTCTTGTTGTTGGGGTCGCCAGAGGGAGAAGTATTTGGTGACGTCTCTCCCATGCACTTAATCCCTCCTGCAGAAAGGATTCTGCTGCTTGACTGACTGAGCTGGACTGCTCTTCTGCTCGGACCACGTCTCCCAGGCACACAGGTTTAGTACCAGTCTACCCAAACTAATCCTTCACTTTAGGCAGACTGCATATCATTCAGCAGTTACCCTACTGATTCAAGCAGATGTCAGTATATCAGTTGCATCAAAGTCTCATTGGCAAACTTTTCTTCGGAATGAAAGACGGTATTTTTTAAGTAAGACGTGAACATGTATTTCTAGCTGATAAAGATTACTACCAGTTTGAAAATGTAATGCATACAACTTAAACACCTCAGGACAGGAGTTTAAGGGAGTGGGTTTGTAGTGATGGCTGTCAAAGATTACAAATTCCATGCCAAACTACTGAGCTGCCACTGGACGCCCAAAATGGACGCACTGGCCCAACAGATTATGCAAAACCTCTTAAATATAAAGTCTGATATTTAATTGTTAATTTAAAAGGCCATCAAGCACTAAACCAGGCACAAATGTAAACAAGGTAAGATGAGAAAAGCTTTGTTAATCAATTCAAATCAGATAAAGACTGAAATGACAGAAAATCACCATGCTTGCTGACACTGTAATTGTGCATATATAGTTGTTTAACCCCCTGCCTGGCTGTAACTGTTTTGTTTTAGAAGGAGTGTTCAAAATAGCTGTGCCCTAACATTAGGGCAAAATCTGAAAAGAAAATAAGGCTATTCTGTAAACAAATTCAGAAGGGTGGTTTCTGTTTCTCAGTGAGGAAATCTGCAGGTTCAGCCATATGATACCTAATGGTAGTTTCCCAAACATGCAAACCTGTAAGAGAAAAACCGAAAACAAGGAAATATTAGTATGCCATGAAAAGATGAAGTTACACAGTCCAGTAGGCAAGCAAAGCCACAGGCTGTATAGACACCCCAAACTTAACCATGGCAAGCCATTCAATCCTGCATCTGGAATACCATTTCAGTGGAAGTAGTGAAGCCAAAGCCATTAAGTGTTTACATCTCAGTACATTTATGACATAGATCTTAATTTCTAGAGTGTTTTCTTTTTGGAGCTGTTATTTTGAAGTTCTAGCTGTGAGAGCAGCGAAATCAGGTACAGGAAATTAGAAGGTCCCATGTTGCTATCTAACACCAGTCAACTACCTTTTGGAGGCATTTGCCCAGCTCTTCTGAGATAGAACTGCCCCATGTTTGCAAGATTAAGTGTAAGGAATTGCCTCAAAGAGCTCTGCTGGGAGGACTAACTCTATCCAAGCATAAGTTTAGCCTCTTGTGGAAGTCCTAAAGACCCAGAAGAATTATTTAGTCAAAGAAACTATGCAGGCAAAGTATCATACAGGGTTCACAGCATTCAAAACATACAATAAAGTACAAGAGGAGATGAGGTGGATCATCTGAGACATCTGTGTTCATGAGTGTATAAGAAGAAAGTTCTATAAAAGTTCTTTCAGCTGCTTTGTCTGAGAAGCTGTTGGCATAGGACATACAGGCCGTCACACTGGAAAGATGTAACTATGTGAATAAACTAGGACAGAACTGGAGCACGTCACACAGAACTGGCATCACCCAATGGTTTAGATCATCAATTTTGCATCCGATTCTAAAATACTACCCAAATCAACAAAAACTTGTTCTGGAAAGCCACAACAGGACCATTCACTCAGTCGCTACAACAAGTTCAATAAAACATTTATGCTATCTTTCTTTCCGTTGAGAAAAGTAGCCAAAATGCTTTTGTAGCTGTGTCTAAGCATGTCAAATATTGAATGGAGAGGTGGCATCTTTCATCAGAGTAACTAACATAGCTGGGAAAAAAACCCACAAGACATGCAGGTTTTTGTGCCTGAAAATTTCTCTCTCTTTGAAAGGTATTACTTCTACCTAAAAATATTGCCTTGCTTTGTATTTGATGACAGTGAGAGTTACTGGATTCTGGTTCTCAGCTGTCCTGTTAGATACAAAGTATGTTAATTATTGCATTGTGTCATATCCTAACAGAGAGGTTTTCTAAAGGAATTACAAAAAAAAAAAAAGAACTAATTTTACAAGCTCAATTTGGAAAGCTGTACAGGGCATGTCCACATGCCATTTCCTGAAGTGTTGTGGTTTCTTTACAATATGCAGCTAGTACATCCAAATGGACAGTAACCTGTCAAGGAGGCAGCACATACAAATTCCATTGTTTTACTCTGTCCGTCTGAGAGATTATCTGCTGAGATAATGCCACTGATTATCTGCTGTCTTCTGATAGCGTATGCAGGGAAATGAGGACAACACAGCCTCTGTGAGCATGTTCTACAACTTCATACTAAACAATCTAGCTGATGGCATGACTTCTTAGCCTCAACACTTGATCAATTGGGAAAAATACCTTAGCCACATAGGAGTAACGTCCTCCAAGTTTTGCTCAATTTAGGCTTTCGTAGGTTACAGATTTATAAGTTATTTTTCTCTTTGAAAAATTGACTGTCTTTACTGAGAGCTCAAATCATCAGCGTGACGTGTGTCCAGCAAAAGTGTGAAAACCTAGATTATGTCCATTGCAAAAAGATAATTTTTTTAATAAGTATGTTCAGTGGGGATTCATATCTAGTTTTCTCAACAAATAAGCCACACCAATTTGCAAGTGAAATTGACTGGAGTGCTACATACACCTGCATTTCAACTTCTCAGGAACAGAGCAGAAGGTAACAGTTCAGGGGACAAGTACTGTGTTAGAACAGGAAGGACAGAGAATTTTACTTCTGAAGAATTGTTTCCTGCAATAAAGATAGATTCCTGTTAGACAAAAACATCCTTAAAAACCCCACAGGTGAAACAAAGAGCTATAGAGAAATTCAGTTGCAATACTTACTCTGTAGCCACCAGTGAGGCAACCCTCTCAGCTGTGCTCTGCTCACTGAGGTGATTTTATAAGTTACAGTCTCCATTTCTCTTACTTCTCTCATAAGCAGCTTCCATGTGAGCATTCTACTAATGTTCTTCCTCATATTACTTCCTACATGATTCCTTTCATACTTTCAAGCTATATTATTATCCTATATGTCTTTCTTCTTCAGGCAATGTTTGTTTTAATAAGGTTTAAATATGAGCTGATTTAAAATATGCTTGAAGTTTATTGTCATATGTTCAGGTGACAAGAAAAATGTTACCAGCAGCTTCTGGTAAGTAATTGCTCTAATAATGACTATTACCTACTATTTGATATATAAATGAAGAGTTCCCACTGAGTGGGAGAAATGGGTATTTTAAAACTTTGTCTGTAGTCCCCTTAGACATTTATGAGGACATCCTGAAATATTCTGACCCTATATTTAGGAATAATATTTTGTCAGCACTTCATTTTACATAAGCATGTAAGAGCATAGCACTTCTGTTTTAAGACAAGAAAAAAAAATAGCTTGAGAAATACTATTTTGCATTATACGTACCATTTCCATTCATGTGCACTGCGTAATCGTTATTCATTAGCAGTGTTGTAGAGTTAGTGGAGTTACTGTTTGATTGTAAGGAATTGGAAGAACTGGATACTCCTTGATTTACAGTCTGCTTCTTTAAACCATTCGTAGCAGTTCTACTCCAGTCTACAACAGACACATTACAGAAAATAGCACAACTCACAAACAAAATACAAAACCACAGTTAATAATGCAACTGAATTAAAATAAAAACAAGGCTCTACCCACTCTCCTCACAGTATTCTAGATAGAATGGTGTTTTCTTAAGAATTTCATGCTTCTTGATGTTTAAAATTATTTAAATCTAGTTCCTTTTTTCTTGGCCCTTTTTAAATACGAGTAGCCAACTGCCATAGTTTTATGACTGCAGACCAGATCAGAAAGATAACTGCAGTACGGTTGATCCTCTAAGTTAAAGCGTACAAAAAGTACATAGCTTTATGAGAAGTCAACCACTGACTAACAAAAGAACATAAAACCTTTTTTTTTTTTTTTTTTTTAATTTAAACTATGCTTCACCTTGTTTTTGTGGAAGTCACTGGTAAAACTACAGTTGACTCTGAAGCTGGAACAAATTCTACAGTTTCTAACCGATCAAAAGTCTTCCGCAAAGATGTGCCTTTATACTGCAGTGGAAGAGATCAACTGCACTTAACAGGTTAATGCAACAGCATGTAAGCATGTAAGAACTGCATCAGCTACCACCTTTAAAGAGTATTATGTTGGAGGTTAGATAATTAGACCTGCAACTGCAACAACATGACAATGATTTTTTTTAAAAAAGTATTACAAAATACTAGGAACTTAACAGTGAGTGTACGTATTCAGAAGTAAAAAAAAAAAAAATTCATATTTACCAGAGTTTTCAGCCAGCCTGAATTTCCCACAACAGAGATATCTTCTCCACTGTTTACGGACATTCTCCTTTGTTACACAATAGAAGATAAAAATGAAGAACCCTGCAAAACAATAACATTAGAGAATGTTGCAAAACTGAATTTTGATACTTCTTATTGAAGAATGTTTTGGTTTTCTTTAATTTCTTTTAAATTTCTAATCAAAAGTAACAACACCTTTCTTTGGGGAAAAAGTTTACAACTCTAAACACTGAAGCGTTCACTTTTCCCTTACATGGATGAGAGGAATCATACACACAAATGCAACAACAACAAATATAACCCAATCCACAAAGTGCATAGTAAAGTTTCCTTTTATCAAGTAAGAAGTGAAAAATTCTGTGGATCCTGAAATTTACTTAACACTTTGGGAAAAGAATTCAAAGCAATGTCAAACAGTGGCTACGATACAACACTGTCAGGCTATGCAGCTGTTAGCACATGCTGTGACACTGACCCATCTTTTATTAGCAGCTAACCTGTTACCACCAACTGTAATAGAACCAGCAACACTACAGAATTTTGTGCATTCATATAAAGAAAATAACTCATATCTAAAATAACAATAAATGGTACCCCCTTTACCATAAATTTAATTAACATGTTAAAGCACATATCAAGATTACGTCTTTATTGCTGAATCAAGAAAATGCCATTTCCAAGTGTTTTGTTCGTTACATTGTACGCAATGGGCTGTCACACCAAGAATAAACTTACCTTGCAAAGTGTTGAAAATGGTAAAGAGGTAAGTAAATACCTCATTTACGGTGAAGAAAGCAAATCCCCAAGTAATTCCCAACAGGAATGTGAGGCCAGCAACACTCCTAAGGTCTTGAATACTGGTTTTTCTTTGAGCACCAAGTTGTTTTTTCTTTTTGATACGACAGAGCTGGATCAGCACAACAATGAACATGCTGATATTTATCAGGAATATCAGGCAAAAGTATCCCACAGCAGTAATGTAGAAGACAATTCTATTTTTAATCCAGCAGCTAGAATACAAGAACAGTCTTGTCAACCATTATCAGAAACAGAAATAAAGTAAAATAAACATGAGATAAAGGTGTGGTTTGTTGCACATGCCAACTATTTTGGCCAAAAAAATACTTTTTAGTAAAGAGGCAAAAGGGTAAGATCTTTCATATAGGCAATAACCACAAAACACATGACATACTGTAGAGCTATACCGTGTCAAAGCTCTCTCATTGCTCCCTTCCCCACCTTTACTTGAAAGAAAACAAACTAATTTCATAGGACCTCTCTCCACCCACCCCCAAAAAAGCATCTCCCTTTAACTCACAATTCATCAGGTCTGTTTATTGAAACCCTTCCAGTGGTTATAAGTCCATAATTATCTGGTGATACCGCCAACACAATGGACACAACTACTGCTGGTAACCCTAAAAGATAATGAGCAAACACGTAAGTGAAAATCATGACAAAGACAGTATGATGATGACTTGAAGTTGTTATTTTTCTGGGAAATTTACAACTTGTTTCTGAAATTTGTCTGTTGAATTCCATTGATTACTAGCTGTCTGAAATAATCTAAAAACTGGAGCATTCAAACCGCTCAGGAGCACAGCTTGCAAAGAAAGAAGAGTTCTTCTCCACAGTTACCTCCAAACCTTTCTGAATAAGGCAACAAATACCATCATCAAACTGATTTAAAACATCAAATACAGGATACCTGATTTTTTTTCTTACATCTGTTTTAAGAAAACAAGTCTATTGATTTTAGTGCCTTCACTCATGTTTACTCAAGTGGCCAGAGAGAATAATCAGGTCGAGAATCTCTTCGTCCTTTATCCAGTTAGATTTGTTTTGCTGCTTTTTGTTATCAACTGTGCTATCCCAGAAATGGAATATATATACATATTGGCATTTATTTTCAGAATAGAACCGATGCCATCCATCTGGTAAATGGAAAAATTGGTTCTATTGTACTTGCACAACGGAAATTCATTATCAATTTGTATCGCATCAGCCCCAGTTCTGCAGTTAGAGGAGAGTTCCCTAACTCAGAAATGTGGACTATATCAGGTTTACTGATAATGAATACTTGGTCACTGCAAGGTCATAACATTTAATGACTGCTTAATTTTCATTTCTGAACTGTGTCACATTCACTGAAATACTTGATAAGATAATTTATCTATTTAGCATCCAAAAGGAAAAAAAAAACCACAATAAAAAATACATACCCCAACCAACAATGCAAAATTTAAGAATGTATTTCCGTACGTAGGTATTAAAGACTTTCACAAGGGCCAGATACATGTGGAAAGCTTCTAGGCCCATCCAGGTGAAGGAAACCAAGAGGAAATAGTGAAGAAATACTGCAACTGCAATGCATAGGCCTCGTGTATCATACAGTGCAATCCATGAGTCAAGGAGAAAAACCAAGTTGAGCAGAAGTAATGCAGCACACAGCTGAATAAGGATTTTGGAGGGGTAGTCTCTCCGGATTTTCCTAAAAAAGCAAATTAGTGAGATGACATCAATTGTCCATGGATCCCTAGTTTACTTTCTCTCTTGTAGTCCTTAGTGCACAAATGCCAAGAAAAAAAAAAGTCTATATTTTCATTCATATATAATGCTTCATATATTACATTTATACATGGATACAGTAATTTACAAAGATTTCCAAATTAAGTCTCCATGAGTAAAGTTTGTTATAATAAGCTTACATAAATACAAACAATAACTTCGATTCTTAGAGTTTAGCACCGTGATTATTTTTTTTTACATTGTATGTTCAACTTCTTGTTCATTACTTCCAAAAAACCAAAATGTGAGTGTTCCTTGTTGCTAAACTAGATCAGGCTTTTGCCTGGGCTTCTAAAGCCTTGATGGAGACAAGTCAGTCCTTGATGACAGGATAATGAGAGAACAAATGTGTGCTGAGTAACTTCAAGGAGGATTTCCAAAACATAGTATGGAGGATTCAGTAGTTAAGGCTCAAATGTAAGAAAATGTTCCTACAAACAACAAAGAATACAAATGTGTTTAAAAATGCTATCATTCTGCACTGCTCTATATATGTTGTATATTAAACACATTCCTTCACACTTCTATTACGATAATCCATTATAAAATATTTAAGAGTGCTACTTCTTCACTTCTTACTGCATAGAGCCTCACAATTAATTCACTTGTCCACAAGATTAACGTTCCTGAAGACTGAATCAACACCTTCCTGGTAAACTGGATAAATTTGTGCATTATTAATGGTGACAGAATCCACAACTATTGGAAAGGACTTTGCAGTGAAGACCCAAAAATCAGTCATAACTGAAGAATAATGTTGAACAGGTACTTACTCAAAGGCTATGTAGGTCACAAGAGTAACAGAAAGAAAAATTGCAGAGAGGCCACAGCCTATATAAGATATAAAAGTCAGCACCAATTCTTGTGTGGGATTCAAAGGAGTATTTCCATACAAGTTCTAAAATGGAAACAGAAGTTAATTTCAGAGAGTATGTTTCTTAAATGGAAAAAGATCAAAAAAACCCCCAAATGCACCTTCCCCTCTGCAATTGGGGAAAAAAAGAAAAAAAGAAACTGTTATTTCCATCATGAATCTTATAAAAAGTTAACTGAAAAGCCAGTCTAGTCCTGCGAGGAGCAGGGAGTTGGACTTGATGATCCTTACTGGTCCCTTCCAACTTGAGATATTCTATGATTCTATGATTCTAATTGTGAAATCCCATTTGATTAAAAACCTGTTTTAAATTTGATTTGTCCTCATTTTTATCTTCTGCAATACAAACAAATGCCTAAATCTAAAAGTTGCAGTTTAATAAGAACTTCTGGAATTTTTTACTTTAATGGAACTCATGGGCTCCCATTCAACAAGCATCTTAAGCACGTGACTAATCTTATGGCTGTACGTACTAGCACTGAAGTGAATAGAACTTGAGTAGTATTTCATAGGTGGTATGTGCTTACTGAATCCTCATTTGCTAAAGATAACACGTACTTAAATATTTTCTTGAATCAGGGTAAGACTGCATAATTTTTTAAATGATTACCATCAAAACTGCAAAGCTTGTGAGGTGATTGCATGAACAGACTGTTTCATTTACTCTACTTTCTTTAACTATGCAACCTTCATACGACCAGCCTCCATGTCCACCTGTTAAAGAAAACAGCTTTGTTATAAAAGCCTTTATTTATATTAACATGAGTTAACATCGCTAAAACATCATGATATCTTGGGTGACCTCAATTACTTACCATTTTTACTGAAGTCCCAAAAAACACATCTAACTGTTGAATTATCCTGTTTGGGAGGTAAAAAAAATGTTTTACTAAACTAGGAGTTTATGATAAAGAAATTTATGAATTATCTACAAAATGCAGGCAAGAATAAATACTGTATACAGCTGTTTTACATGAACATAAAATGAATTTAGGTTCATAGAATGGATTAATATTCAAAAAGGCATGTGAAAACATGCTGAAGAAATGTGAAGTCACTATACAGGAGCTAGCTCTCACACTTATGCTAAGATTCTGTTCCTGGTAGAACTTTGTGAGTGATGTTTCATTGCCTTCCCACACTATACAAATTCTTGGGATTTCTCATCCTTCCTGATTTTGTAATTTTCAAGAAAATGACTACAAAGAAAAGGAAAAATTTATTAATTTGCAAACATTTGATCACGTAATACTACTACGATAAAGGTTTACATATAGATTTCCCACACGCATATGAAAATTCTAAAAATAGTAGCAGTAATATAGTATACTGCTATGAATACTAATACTTCTACAGTAAAGACTACACTAAGCCAGATCTAGAAAAAAAGCTTCAGGTACCTTAGTGGAATCCCTACATCTTTCAGTTTATAGTATTTTATTATTTTAAACTCTTTTAAGATATATGATAGAAGATTTTAATCCTTGATGCATGTTTAGGAAAGAGATGCTGTATATGAGCCCTAATGCTTTCAGATTACACACACCTGTGTTCCACTTCAAGGAACCACATTCCCCCTAAGAAAAAAGACTTATATTGCTCTTTGGCCACGCAGCACCTACAAATGTCATGATTGCAGCAACTCTGTAGCAGCTCCCACTGTCAGGTTTTCAACTGAGAGTGTTTATTCTTTAAAGAATAAAACAGAAGGGTAGGTAGGAAAGATAAAAACTGGATGGATAAGTGATAAAGCAAAATTACCTGAAACCATTTGGGAACAAAAATTTATACCAGTGATAAATAAGAAAAGATGAGTGATTTTGAAAGTCCAGATGGAGATTAAACGTCCACACTAATAAAGAAGAACCAACCAATGTGTATTCTTAGTACAGTATTTCTTCTATAACAACTCCAATGGAGGCAACAAAATCGTACTTTAAGTCTGCCCAAATGTAAATCAATCATACCTGATTAGGTTTGATATTCTGTAAAGTGACAGTAACATTTGCCTTTAAGTTGCTAATTGTGAGGTTAGAAACACTTGATGATATAACATTGCTGATTAAAGATGCATTCTTCAAGGACAGATCCTGGAACAACAAAAAATAATCAGATTTTGAAATCTTAAATGAAACAATAGTAGAGTACAGCACCGACAAACTCAGTTATTATGCGGAGTGAGCACTGGACAAAATTACTTTTTAAATCAAGGAGTTTTGAAATGTGATTTGTGGGAAAAAAAGTCCGTTCATATTTTATTTTGCTCTAGGCTTGAGTTTAAAACTGTAATAACAGAGGATCAAAAAGATACCTGGAACACGGTGGTCTTCTTAAAGAAGTTGAATATAATTCTAGAAGCCAAGTCCGACTCTTCAGGAGGTAAATTGGTCATCAATGATGAAGGAAGTGTAATTGATCCAAGATTATTTAAGTCATTAATTGAATTAATGCCTAGAGAGATCTGAAAAAAATGCAACATTTATGCTTTATCTCAGTCTCTAAAGAAAAATTAAACTGTGACTTATTTTCATTTTATAACTTTGAAATACATATTTCTGTAATCACTGTTAGGAACTCACTGCTGCTCTCTTCTTCCTCTCCTGCTCCAATGAATACATAGCATCTGCAGGCCTGAAAAGGATGCAGCTCATTTCAGGTCTCCCTACCATTGAAAATACTCTTTTGAAGTTTTGAAGAAAATACTCATTGAAGATACCCATTTGCTTACATGGACAGAACACATCACAGTGGCAGATAATATTGATTTGCAAAAGGTGAAGAGCAACAACCTAGGTAAGTCTATATAACTGTGTAGGGAGATTAACATTTCACAGCACAGAAGCCTGCAAAGGCAAGAATTTTTATACTCCATATGAAATATGGCAGAATTCAGAAAAACTATAAATAGCCATTATTTGTCAATAGGTTTTTAAGTACAGTAGGTTAAGTAGAACCTAATAACATAAACCCTAACTTTATGATCATTTGGCAAAAATGACAATAATAAACGGGATAAGCTACAATTCAGATATCTCAAGAGCTTAGTGATCTAACATTATAAAAAAAAAGATCTGAACTTGCACACAGTTTTCTGTGCTCATAGGACAGAGAGCTTTGTTTAGTACAAAATCTCTAACATCTTCTTGTCACGCATTAGTCACTTTACATAAAAATATCATCATCTCAGAGTTCTGAGAGATGTGAAACATCAGCAGAACTGAAGAAAGAAATTATCTGTGTATTCAAAGAATGGTTGTAATAGGAATAACAGTGTGAACTCTCCACAGTGCCCTAACAATGTGGTTTAACTCTTCTGTTTAGACCAGTGGTCTCCAAACTTTTTTGATCATGCACACCCTAAAATTTTTTGAGGATGCACCCCAAAATATATCTATTTGTAAGTTATATGCACGTACTACTGTACTAATATATAGTGCATGTTATAAAACATACACAAAGATAGAAATTTTAAAAGGAAGAGATAAAGATTGAACATTATTTTTTTAAGAATATATTTTTTATTTATTAATCATATAAAAATATTGTCTTCCTGCACAGCAATGGACACACCCCAGTTCGGAGATCACCAGTTTAGACAGCCACCAAAGAAATCCCAAATCAATTCCATAAAAGTATTCCTTCCTGTTGCTCTGGTTTTAACTAGATGATACTTGTTGAAAATTCTCTGTATTTCATTGCCAGTGCCATGAGACTTCCAGAAAATCACTACTTAGCAAATATCTGGTTTTCAGCACTACCACCTCCTAGTCATCTCAGATTCATGCACCACACATAGCAAGAAAATAGAAAATAGAACTCAAATGTTAACATTTCGCATCATTTTCAGTACCACAGAACAGTTCCAGTGCTACTTCTAGGTCACGCTACATTAAGCTATTTCCTTCTCTAAGAGGAGAGAACGTGCCAAAATTTGTCCAGAACTTCCCATATTTCCGTGCTTAAGCCTCCAAGACTGGTCCAAATTATTTCCTCAACCAGGAGGGAGGTTTGGAGTGAGACAAAGTGGATCCAAACTTTCTAAGCACATCTTTCTTGGTGAGACCAACTAGTCATGAGTAATGAATGTAGGAATGTCATTATCTAAGCAACATAATAGTTTTTTCCTGGAACCCTCTGCAATTAATCTCCTTCTAACAGATGAAGCCATCCGGCAACACTCCTTGACAGATTTCAGTGCTGTCAGGGTGGGTGATGAAGTGACTCATGATTCAGGGGTTTTAAGCCAAAGTTATTCCACCAAGCACTCTGTCCATTTGGTGTTCTGGCTGTGCCCTCTGTAACAGCTTATTAGTCAAATGCCAGTTTCTGCTAAGTTTGTTGCTTATTTACACCATAATAGAAAATGAAAGGAAAAACTATGTAGGGCTTCAAAAACAAAGTATTTTTTCTCTGAAACCAACACAAAAATAAATACAGAACAAACTCATGTTACATATAAATATAAAAACATCAATACTTAAATGTTTGAGCATTTTTAAGTATTTAGAATTATCAGTATTTAACCTGGAGATCAGCTGAGTCCTGGACAGCAAAAGACATTTCGTTGGAGCGGATGCTATTGGTTTTGACAACTGCCAGAGCCAAGGAAGGGGAGGCAAAATCAGCAGATGTTGCTGAAAAGTTCAGTTTTAAACCAATATAATCCACCAGTTTTATAATTCTGTTAAGAAAAAGAGATACTTAGTATTAGCAAACACATACATCCAAAATTCTCAGGCAAGTTGTGGTTATGGAGCAGCAATCCAAGCATAATGGAAAATGCAAAGGACTCTGTTCACCACTCTGTGGTGTCAACACAAAAAAATACACTGTTTTCCATGGCATTATATTATAGTAGACCTGGTAACACTAGAATGATACTCCTTCCATTTTATGTAAGTACTTTAAAGAACAAGAAATATTCTTTTGGATTATGATTATGAAAAAAAATGAAACTTGCTGAAGCCAATTTATCAAGACAGTCAGTACAACACACCTTTAATCTATTGCCAGAATGACCCACCTGTTAGAAATTCGGGGTGGTAATGGTTGAGAAGCAGTCAGGACTTTGCTAACCTCATTAATCATCCTTTCTACATCTTTTGGCTCTACTTTTCCAGCTGCTAAGTCGTTTTCTATTTTGGACACAATTTGCTCAGCTGTGGTGACATTAATGGTGGTAGTATATACAGAAGTCGTGTATGCGGTAGCTGACAGTATCTTTCCTGTGACAAAACAAAAGTTGTGCGTTTATTTAAACATTCTGTTCAACAAATCAAGTAAGCTTTGAGAGGCAGAAAAATTTAGCAGTTCTCTTGACCAACAAACCTTATGTTATGTGAGACAGAATCCCTTTTTCTCCCTATCAGCTACTTTGCAGATAGCAATACTTTAAATCTTATGAAAACATAAAGCAAGGTTTCAAATGGCCAGCATTAATTCCACTTTTTATTGATAACAAAGTTCCTCACATCAGACCATTAGTGATGTTAAATAATCTATTATTTTGGATTTTTAGCCACTGGATGACTGAAAGTAGGATAAAATCAAGATAAGGTCAGCAATTGGAAATAAGCTTGTAAAGATGCATATAATCTTCATAGGAAAATACCTAGTCACTAAGAATTATTCCTAATCAATAATATTTTAAGGAAGATCCAACATTGATTTGCAATATTTTAAATACTAGCTCAGTAAAAGAAATATCTACCTGGCGCTGTAACTTGTTTTTTTCTGCCAAGGGTACTTACTTGGAACTTAGCACAGCACCTATCTATCACAGTTACCAACCAATGTGTAGGGTGAGGTATCACTCATCATGGCCAAAGGCATCAGAATGTATTTTAAAATAAGTATACACCTTGTGAGAGTTGTCTCAGGTTTTTCACAGTAATTGGAAGGTCACAGATCAGATATATAATCTTGTTTATAATAAAGTTTAAAAGCAAATTCAGCATATCGTATTCAAATTTAAAAAAATAAATAATCACTTTACTTGTCATATTTACCTGTGCTCCCATTAGGCAGGCTACCATGGCCATCGGCATTAGAATGAGGATGAGAAGCTGAGACAGAATGGTTGACAGGACTAACAGTAGGGGTCAAAGTTATTGTGAAAGGAGTAAGAGGAAGAACAGGTCCTGTAGTAATGTTTTTGTTACGAGAAATAGGTACGGTTGAGTCTGTAGCAGGATGAATTTGTGCAACAGATTTGGTGGTAGTCTCAAAGCGGGGAATTACTATTGGATGTTTGAGGGGAAGCTCAGAAGAGGAAACTGCAGAATGTTTAGTGAAATTTACAGACGGAGAAATTATTGTAATAGGCTTGGTAAGATATGCAGCATCAGATTTAATTGAGAAACCAGCATTAGTGACAGACTTTGTTGCAGGTGTGGAAATAGCGACAGATTTATTAGAAGCTATAGAAGGAAAAGTTGGCATAGTAGGTTGAGCAACAGACCCAGAAGAGGGAAGTGTAGTGGTAACACTGTTGGAAGATAAAGAAGTTTCAGTAGTAGATGCGGTAGAAGCTTCAGAGAGAGGATTTGTAGTGGGAGACAGGGAGAGAGTTCCAGAAAAATAAATTTCTGTGAATGGTGGGATCAGTGGTCTAATTGTGGGGTTTTGTTTAGTAGAAAGTGTAGTGGGGGAAACAGAAGTATTAGATTTGTGTGAAGTCTTTTTACGGAGAGGAGAGTGACGGAAAGGAACCCATATAGAATGAGGTGGCACGTCTATAGTACTGTAAAAAAAAAAAAAGCACAAAAATCCACATTAAATTTAACATTGTTTATGTTTTAAAGAAAATTAGTAATAATAGAGGAATATATGTAAATGATATGGACATACTACTAATGATGTGTATTTTTAAATCAGATTGGATTGTTGTTCTAGTAACAAATATGAATACCATAACATTTTGAGTGTTCTTGCATTCTCTTTTGCTGTAGTTATTAACTAGTAAGTCCATAAATACTACTAGTGCCTTTGCTGCCTATTCTGGAGGTGACCTAATGCTGAACACAAAAGGTTAAAAAAAAAAAAGGAAAAAAAAATGGGAAGAGAAGCGAGATGAAGGGAAGAGAGAGGAATGGGGAGGAAACTATGTAGGAAAATGCCTGTCAGGTTGTTTTTGTGGAGTCCTTCCTGGCTATCACAGCGCAAATGGAAGATGACTCTATTAACGCATTAAGAAATTTAGGAAATAAGCAACTCAAACTTTGTATTTATACTTACTACATTTGTAATTCTTCAGCAGTCAAGGAACAATACTTCAGTGATGAACAGCAGCACCGTTCTGAGATGACAAAGAAGCATTAACCTAATTTATCCTGAAGCATAAAAATTGCTAATACTGTTAAGTAGGACATTCAAATAAGCATGTATTTTATGTTTTTTAAACAATAGTGTATATTGCATAATTGATTTTGAGGGTTTTTTCCTGAAATTACATTTGCAAAACAGATCTTGACCAGTCAGAATACGGCAATACCCCCAGATTTTTGCTCAATGCTTGACAAGTACAAATTTCTCTTTTTGTTATTGTACACAAACCAAAATGCAAAGCTACATCTTTTGAAACAAAGAAACAAATGGTATGAGTCACCACTCCATACTGTCATCACTAAGAAAGCTTGGCTACTTTATAAACTTTACAATTCAGATTGCCATTTCAGTAACACGTTTATGTTCTCAAGTAATTTTACACTTAAGCATTTCAAAGTATGCTTTATTAATGTAGTCAGCAATTTCATATCAAAGTTTTTTTAAACATCTTCCCCCTGCCCACCCAAAAATCAGAAGGCTGCATTTTGATGTATTTATATTGTTCAACAAAAAATTTTTACCTAAATTAAGTAACAATCTTTTATTTTAGCTACTTAAAGGTCACATGTAAAGATATGAAATTTAATCTGAAAAGGTAACTGTGATGAGACTGTGTTTAAAGCATAACTTACCAAGTTGACTTATTTCTGCTTTGTCTGTTAAACTGCTTATATTCTCTCTCTCAGCCAGCTTCATTATGAAACTGCACTGTATACTATAATGAGAAGAAAAATCTTTAGACTCAAGAAACAGATCTGCCTCATCTTTACAACAGATGAAACTAACATCAAATACTAAGCGAAAGCACGTTAGCACAGATGCTAAGTGTGATAGAAAATTTTTCATAGGCTCTTTGAGATCTGGGGATATTTTTAGCGCACATAAAACACTATGTATGTCAGGCTAAATAGAAGAGTAATACATCAGTTTGTGGCAGCTTATTTTCTCTTTTCTCTACAGACACTGTTGATTCTTAAATGGGTCCTCCCTAATTAATGTTAGCCATTAAAGAGTTGATAATTTTGTAAAGATAATAACATAATCTCCACTGTTACTGTAAAGAAACTCCAGAGAGGAACTAGCAAGTGTCCTAGGTGGCTATGTCTGTGTATGAAATTTCCATCACCTGGGGAAAGCCAGTGTTCTGTCTTTTGACTTTAGAGAGAACTTAAATGACCCACTTAAAGTTGTGGCATATTCACAATTATGGTTTGATGACGTGAAACCCTGCCTAAACTAGCAAACCTACAGTAAGAATTCTTCATGTTCAGCAAACTCAAACACACAGGAGAACGAAAAGGAAACACATAAAAGACGAAATGAAGCTTCTTCCAGCTAACAAAAATGAAAAGAGTACTCTAACTACTGATAGTATGTGACATGCAGGTGTGATCTGACTTTCTGTCTATTACCATTTAGTGTTTTGGACTTTTCTTTCATCCTAACCCAGGAAGATAACCCCCAAATTCAAGTATTTGGGGAAATGAGGTTCCACATTTTGTTTTAGAATACAGTGTTTCCAAACTGATAATTTTAAAGGACCAGCAATTTAGTGGTGAGTAGCAATTAAATTGACAGACATTATCTACATTTCAGCGTTTCCAGGATCACCTCTGTCGAGCAGCCTTGCCATTCTGATACCCCATGGCTTCCAAACTCTGAACTGGTTACTTTCTCAGGTTTCCCCTACTCTGAGGATGGCTGGTTCCCAAGCAGAACAGCAACTTGGGAGGTCTGAAGCGATTCCCTCATACAGATTGCATTGTGCTCACAAGCTTTGAAAATTTGTT